>OX244010.1:0-10000000 GCA_945859715.1 Apamea sordens | reverse complement strand
AGGTCTTTGTGCTGGCTTTTTTATGCCAAGGTGACCTGACTTAGCTTTTGAGTAATGGAATGGTTTGAAAGAAAGAAAGAAAATAAATTAAAGGCACACAATAATTATTGTTTCTTCTTTTATGAAATAAATATTTATTATTATTATTTATATATGAAGGGCAATTCTTGTAATTTTAAGAACGTTCACAGACTGATCTCAGTCTCAGTCTGTCAAAAATACCTCTAATTTCCCTACATCTTTGCCAAGTTTATTTATTTATTATTCACAAAATCCACAGCTCTTTGAAATTTTATCTTAAAATAATATAAAACAGTCTTACACCCAATTAAAGAATTACAAGTTTTTGAAATTGATTGTCGCTGAGATTAGATTGCGACTAGATTTTGAACGTTTTTGGGAATTTACACTTCCTCATTTTGCGGACATGAACTTTAACCCAACACCCCAATCGCGTAACTCACTCTGAATCACAGACCTAATCCATTGCTTCATATGTTTGGTAAATAACGCAATGAATGTTGTTGTATTGTGAAAATGAAAGGCAACCGATTTCCCAAAAAAAACACTACAAAATGAAAAATAAGATGAAGACGACTTAAACCGACATTAAATTTATTTTTCACAAAGGCCTAATTTTACCAATTTCAGATCTTTTATCCGTGGAATAAAATTGACATCTAACTGTTCAAGTATGGAAAAATTGACAAAAATTTGAAATTTGTTCTCAGGATAAGACTTATTCTAGGTCTATACCCTGTCCATTCGGTAAACGGTTTTTTGACATATGGAACTAGTGATTGCAGCAACACACAATGCATTGATTGATACACGTACGGTATTATAATGTCTGTAAGAAGCCATAAATAAGATAATGCAATAAGATAAGGCAGTTTATATATAATATTTATTTTATTACGCATTTTAAAGTTAACTTTTACGTAATCTGGAATATATACGTTCTAAGTCAGCTGTCAAAAACGGTTATCCTAATGCAAAAAAAAAAAGTATAACGGTAAGGATATAAGTCAGGCGTGGTTGCAGCCCAAGATTTTGGGGGGTCACCAAATAGTAAGTTGGTAAGTAACTTAAGTTAGTAAGGGAAGGAAATCATGCAGACTCTGGACAGCTTCAATGATTTTGGACCGCAACCCTCGGACCGCGCCTGGTATACGTAGGTCACCTGGCACCTAGTCTTTTTTTTTGAAGTCTGTTGTTTTCGAATCAAATATCGCTCGAATTGACGTTATGTTCATGCCGTTTCTAAATCTCAAAGTGTCGTCATCAACAGCCGCGTACAGTACAAGTACCTACGTAATTCAGTGAGATGTGAAGTGACGTCACACATGCAACTATGCACATTGTGTTAATGTCACTTGAAGTGAGTTCCCTTGTATTAGACGCGTGCGGTCTGTTAGTAGGTCACAATACATAACGACGAGGTTGGTGATGCTGTGGGAGATCACACAGACCTAACTGTAATAGAAAAATATAATTAAAAATTTGAAAAACTCCCGGCATAAAATAATAATAAAAATAGTATGAATGTAAAAACCTAAAACCATAAAAAAAAACTATTGAAAAAATAGCCACAAATAGAACAAAAAAGGTATAAACGTGAAACCCTATACAAAGAAAAAAAATGTTTTGAGAGCAGTGGTGTTGAAATTAAAACAAAGTAAAGTGCCTGCCTGGGTTCGAACCCGCGACCTACAATTCTTTCCTAGGGCTGATTTTCAATCGACAGATAATTTTTATTCGTGGAATAAAATTGACAACTGACAGTTTTTGTATGGAAGAAATGACAAAAATTTAAAATTATTCCTCCGATAAATTTATCGGGCGTTGGAAAAAACAGCCCATAGAATAAAATATTGTTTCAAAAGTGAAACGAATACATTTGCTATAATTCAATTAATCATTAAATGTTATTCAATTCTCACAATGGTACCTATACAAACTGAAATATTTTACGACTGTTTTTTTTTTATAATTTTTTGACAATTTTAATTATTATTATTTATGAATATTTTAATTTAATTAGTTGAAATTTTATTTTGGGTTTTTATCAGAGTATAATTCTGTACCTTTAGTGAAAAGTGGTATAAGTTACAAATCCTTGTTTTGAGAAAAATAAATAAAAAGTTTTGCATTTTTAAAACGGCAACAACTTTTTATTTACAGATTATTTTTTTGACGTTTTGCCTTTAATTAATTTGAAATTGTTATTATTATATCGGGTATGCTTTGATTTGGTTCAAAAATATTTATAATGAGATATTTAAAAAAAACTAGACTTATATCATTGGCCACATTTAAGTTCCTATGTGTATAATGTTACAATTTCATTTATATCATTTGACATATTCTAAAATGCACTGGTTTTGAATGTTACAAGTATTTTTGAAACATCTTTTTGATAGCAATAGAGTTGTAAATGATAAAAACACTAGAACTAATTTTGTTTCGTAAACATTGAGATTTCATGGGTACCGTGCCTTTTTAGTGTGCTATGATAAAATCAAACTTATATCAATTTACACACATTAAACACAATAGAAGATGTGGTGTATTTCGATTTACCTTTAATTATATCAAATAAACTTTCGGTGTAAAATAATATAAGTTTAATTTTACTTCTATTGTAGGGGCCTAGTCCTGGCCTAGTACTTATACGGTCGGGGCCTACTTTCATTTACAAAACGGGTGAGTAAAAGTGTAAATATATATTTTTTTTTTTTGAGGATGGGAAATCATCAAATGACTCCTCCCGCTCTGGGTGGAGCAGGAGGGAGTGTCAGACTCTTACTGACTAAAACCCACCCGTGTTCCTTCCTTAGCCCTTTATGTTCCTGGGCAGTGGTAAACCTTTCGGATGTTCCCGCTACCCTGGCAGGCTTCGGCCCTATGGGGCCCCGTCGCTTATGCTGACATCTCTTTGAGGCGCGCGTGGAACACGTACACGCCGTCCGGCACGGGCCTAGTCCTGATCGGACGGACAGCTACCCATTACTCTCCGCCCGCAGGCCCGCGCCTACGGTGGCCGGGAGTCGTCACGCGGCTCCCGACGCCCGGAGCGTCTCCCGCGGCGGCTGAGGCGTGAGGTGCGCAAGGTGCGTTCCCTCGCCCACCCCGCCACCTCCTTCGCTAGCATGACTGCTTCGCAGAAGGAGGTGACTGCCTCCCACTCCCTCTCGCCCCGGACCATGGCTTGAACCAGGGCGGGACGCGAGAGGTGCCGCCGCTGCCGATCGCCTCTACGAGGACACGGCGGTGCTCAGCCCAATCAGGGCAGACCTCCACCGTATGCTCCACCGTGTCCTCTGGGCGACCCTGACAGTGGTGACACCCGGGCGTCTCCTCCCGCCTGATGATGTGCAGGAACCTCCCGAAACATCCGTGTCCGGAGAGGACCTGCGTCAGGCGGTAGGTGAGAACGCCGTGACGTCTCTCTAGCCACTCCTCAAAGAGGGGTTTTACCGCCGCTATCGTGGCGTGCCCTGCGCTGGGTTGCGATAGTCGCTCCTTCCATGCCGCCATGAGATCGCGCCGGAGGTTCGTCCGCTCCGCCGCGGTTTGCCGCGGATGCGGAGTTTCCCCCCGGCGTAGTGCCTCCACGCGTCAATCATACAGGCGCGCGAGGACTATCGCCTCCAGATCCCATGGCGGCAATCCGGCAAAGAGGCTTGCTGCCTCGCCCGAGATCGTGCGGTAGCCCCGGATCAGCCTTACGGCTACCACCTTTTGGGGCACGTTCAGATAGTGTGCGGCTCGCAGCCGCAGTGAACGCGCCCATACCGGGGCCCCATATAGGGCCATGGACCGCACGACCCCCGCGTAAAGCCTCCGGCAGGAGGCATTTGGCCCCCTCAGGTTGGGCAAGAGCCGCTTTAGGGCGGCCCCGGCCCGTTCCAGTTTGGGGGCCAAACGTCGGAAATGCTCGACGAAGTTCCATCGGCTGTCGAGGACGAGACCCAGGTACCTCATCGTGGTCTCGACGCCGATGTGAACCCCTCCTACCACTAGTTGGGATCCCGGAGGTGGCCCGTACCGGGGCCCATGAAAGGACATGGCCTCGGACTTGTGCAATGCCACCTCGAGACCCAACCGCCGGATCCTTTCCACGACTATCGCAACCCCGCGTGTCATCGCGTCGGCCGCCGCCTGATGCGACCTCCCCTGCGCCAGGACCAGCGTGTCGTCAGCGTAGCAAACTACGCTGGAACACGAAACTGCATAGATCACTTTACACAGTAATCACTATCGATCGGTTTTTAAAAATACTATACTACAGGGATATAAATACATTAATATTATTAAGAACTAAACGCGTTACTAAAAATATTTCACGTGTTGTTTGATAGAGGTTTAGTTGTATCACTTAACACGTTGGTGATATTTAATGCTGCACAAACTTATGAGATATAATTTGAGTTATATTATCATTCACAATTGATAATTATAGGGTATTTTTTGTGTCACTTAATATAAATTGTGTTGTATTAACAAGCACAAAGCTCATGTAGTTAATATTAAATGTGTCAAGTGTTATAAATCGAGATAGCCTTACTTACACGGACTTGTCTATTTTTAAGCTTTAGTTCAATTTAATATTAATGAAGACATATCAGTATACACAAAAATTATCATCAAAATTAACCAAGAATGCAACTTGTATTATTCAACACGAAACTTATTTCCCGTTCTATAATAGATAGAGTTAAACTGATTAGATAGAAAAATCAAATAAAATTCAAGCTTCAAGATTGTATAAAGAACTCAAAACTGCTACAAGTGGAGATATATCACTTTTCACTAAAGGTACAGAATTTTAAAAAGTTTATAAGTAATTTTAATGTATGATTGTAATATATGGACTACAGGTTGTCTGAGTTAAATTAATTATTATTATTATTATTAAAAGTACCTAACCCATTATATACAATGCTTGAATTGCAATTTCAACGAAAAACAACATCTTTATTTACCCACATTTTATACAGGTCATTATCTCAATAGCCTCATAATATAAATAACATTGATTGCCTCTCATTGCAGTAAGAATATTTACAATAGCCCTTAAATCGGTTCGCGCCTTGATTGGCCAATAAACACTCTTCTTAGCTCATCAATAAGTTTTAAGTGTGCTCTTAACCTTATCTCCTAATCCATATAATTTCGTATTTGGGATTAAATCGTAAAGCCTGTGATACACTGCCTTGGAGAATGTACAGCGATAGGCGTCAAGGAATTATATTTCATCATCTGCCTAGCCTTTTCCCAACTAAGTTGGGGTCGGCTTCCAGTCTAACCGGATGCAGCTAAATACCAGTATTTTACAAGGAGCGACTGCTTATCTGACCTCCACAATCCAGTTACTGGTTAATACGGTACCCCTTGGTAAGACTGGTTATCAGACTTTCGGGCTACTGAAGACCCGTAACGACTGTCAAAGATCCACGAATGACAGCCGGGACCAATGGCTCAACGTGCTTTCCGAGGCACGGAAAACACGGCGCTCTTGGTATGTGAAGATGGTCACCCATCCATGGACTAACTGCGGCAAGCGTAGCTTAACCTGATCGATCGATTCATGCGGCTGTTATTACTTAGCTACAAGCCCCTCGACTTCGGATTAATACTTAATCAATTTAACCCTAGATTTAGGGATAATACTTAATCAATTTTAAAATGGTTCGTCAAAATTCAAACCCGTGTGTCCAACACGTCAAGCACATCACATTAACCCCCACACAATACATTGTGTTGTGCTGCAGCAAATTGATAGATCAATCGAATTCATTCCAGGAACCGACGGCAGCAGATCAATTCAACGATTCTTTAATCGTTTGATAATTGCGAACGGTTAAGGGAAACGGATCAAGGGAATGTAATTTGATTCGTATTGTTGATAAATTCAAAGAATTTTTCTTTGAACTGGATTTAAAGCCTCGTATTCACACATAAAACCAGTTTAAGCTGACCTCGTCATCATCATTTTCCTGCTATTGTCCCAATATATTTGGGGTCGGTCGGCGCAACATGTATTTTTCTTCCATACTTCTCTATTAATCGTCGTCTCGATAGTAATCCCATTTCTAGCCATATATGTAGCATAATCAGCCTGATTATCAGCTACTGTGTTCCTTGCACTGACAAACCCACTTTTTTTATTTTTTTTTATTTACTGTTATTTTAATACAGTGGTAGTTAAATAATTCTAAACTCGCCAAACTTTTACGTTTGATGGCGAGAAATTTATTTCTTTATTTATCCATTTATTTCAGGCATCTAGGCCCATATAAAGAGAGAGAGAGGTCAACCTCAACACTGTTGAACGAACTTTGTTTGTAATGGAATAAAACATTTTTTTTTTTTTTTTTTTTCATAAACACATACAATACAATCCTACTAATATTATAAACGCGAAAGTTTGAATGGATGGATGGATGCTTGTTACTCTTTCACGCAAAAACTACAAAACAGATTTGGATAAAATTTGGCACACATATGGTTTTTAATCTAGATTAACACATAGGAGACTTTTCATCCCGAAATTCCCACGGGATCGAAACTTATGCGGGTGAAACCGCGGGGTGCAGCTAGTATTAATATAACTACACTACTACTTCTACGCTACTTTATACGGCGGCCTATACTTTGTATTTATGGTGCTACTGCCTATGATGTTACACTAGTTTTTCATTGACATGATCGCTATTGGCAAAGGGTAAGTAAATTCGTCTTGTAATCTTATTTCTTACTAGTAGCGCCCCGCGGTTTCACCCGCAAATGTTTCGATCCCGTGGGAATATCGGGATAAAAATATCCTATATGTTAATCCAGGGTGTCAGCTACGTCGATACCAAATTTCATTAAAATTGGTCCAGTCGTTTGAGCGTGAAGAAGTAACACACATTTGTAAGTATGTTTGTTACTTCTTCACACTCAAACGGCACACACACACTCGCTCACAAACTTTCACCTTTATAATATTACTGTGATTTATACTGTTAGAAGTTGTAAAACTGAAATAAAAAGGCCTCAATAACCCGATGTAAAAGGATAGTAGATATACTAGCTAAACAATGGCTGTGTCATTTTGGGCACTGGACGTTCTAAGTGACTTATGAGTTGTGTTCCCACTGCTGGGATACAGGCCTCCTTTCTTCGGGTTGCATATTAGAAAATCAAAACTTTCCTGAGCAAATTTCAAAAGAACAACGTACAAATCAACAAAGTTTAAAATAACGATGGTCATTTTATCAAAAGTTCAGCTGACCAAAGTCTGGAATGTATGTTTAAATTATTTATTACACTATTTTTTTTTTATCCTTTATTAAAAAGAACCAGGTTCTTAATAATTAATTACAATCTAGCCCATAAGACGAATAAGCAATTTTAATCTAACTTAATTTATTACGTGATAATTATATTTTTTTATTATTACACTATTGACCAAATCGATGAAATCCCAAAGAGCGGCGACGTAGCTCCCGCGATTAATATGTTTCTGGCACTCGCCGGCCGCTGCCGCGGCACCGCTCGCTGTGCTCGCTCGGCTCGTGCGTTGTGTGGTCACAGTTCTAACCTAACCTAACCTAGCTGTTTCGATGTAAAAACTTTTGATCAGTCGTTTATTTGATGTCACATACATTAGGATTTTTAAAATTTTCTAAATAAAACATTTGGTAATTTAAATTTTGTTATTTCGTTTATTGTTCTTTTGAAATTTGCTCGCGAAAGTTTTGATTTTCTAATATGCAACCTTTCTTCGAGAGGGAATGGGCGGTAATGTCACATGTATTCGAATTTTTGGTTTTGTGTCGAATTCCCTTAGCGTTCTTTGTGGCCTATTATCTTTTTGCTCAGCTGCTAGCGTGACGATAGCCGATAGCCTTCCTCAAGAATAAGGGTATCAAATGCATAAAAAAAAAATCAAATCCGACCTAGATTAACGCTCAAACTAACTCTTCAGCTTTATTAATAGTATAGATAATTTTAGTTAATTATAATAGGTAATCTTAATTTTCATCGATGATACAGAAAAATGTGTTACTAATTCCCTTTTCCATTTGCTTAAGAGCCAGTTCACACCGGAACGGCAGAAGCTGGCAACGAACGGCAGCGACGCCAGAATGCACCATAAGTATGATGTTTGTGTCGCCGCGAGCGGCCGCGGGCAGACGCGCGTGGTTGCGCGACCTTTTCTAGCGATACAGCAGTGCGATTCTGTAACCATCTCACCGTGAAAACTTAGGTGAAGTGAGCGTGGAGTGAGCTGTCATTCCAAATAATGCTAGGGATTGACACTACTGACAACTCACATCAAACTCACTTCACTTGAGTTTTCACGGTGAGATTTTTGCAGAATCGACCGGCTGGTCTTTTAATTATGTAGATAAAGTTTAAAATTATTTCACACTGAAAGTGCTCGCCGTGCCGTTGCCGGCCGCTGCCGTTCCGTCAACGTTACACTTTTGATCATAATATACAATTTTATCATCACAATATTCTATCAAGAAAATGATCCAAATAACTATTTATTATTATAGTTATATTTAATACAAGAGAGTTTCGCCTATCTCGAGATCGGTATTTAATAAAATAACTTCAAGAATAACGCAAGTGTTTAAGCTCAGAAAATCCTTGAAGGTGCTGGAAAGAGGTGCTTATTATTAAAGTGCACTAGAAGAAGTTTTCTTTGAGAGTTTTTCAGTTAACACGTTCGAAGTCGATAAATATTTATGTAGTTGATTCAATTTCTATTTGCTGAGAAAATTATTTGAAATGACCGGATTTATTGAATTAGATACGGCTCAAAATGATTTTGTACATCCACATGAATTGATTTATAGCATAATCAGCGTATATTGTTAAATTGCCACAGCTGGGACACAGGCAAAATTCTTTCAATTCATTCAGGTCAAAGATTCACGAATGACAGCCGGGACCAAAGGCTTAACGTGCTTTCCGAGCCACGAAGGGGTCTTGGTATGTAAAGATGGTTGCCCATCCATGGTCCAACCGCGGCAAGCGTAGCTTAACCTGATCGATTTACATAAAACGTAATTGTACGTAGTTGATTACAAGTAATAACACGCACGGATCAAGGTGTCATGGGACAAAAAAAACAAAATTGTTCGCCAGTTATGTTTATGTTAAGAAAGAAAGAAAAATGCGTTTATTGGCATTACACAAAATGAATACACCTTAAAACTATAAAAACAGAAAACAAAGATTATAATGCCAATAGGGCCTCAGCTCAGCATAATGTCAGATGACAACACAAGTGTACCACCTGACGCTGATTTTCAACTGCAACCCACGAGTGTCATTCGCTGGAATAACAAACACATAGGGAAGTGTGTGTCTGTTATAATAAATTGAGAGAATTAATTTAAATGATAGAAAAGTTCATACAAAATCAAATCAAATGTCGTGACAAGCATTACCTAAATAGGCGTTGCT
Organism: Apamea sordens; assembly: GCA_945859715.1. Taxonomy (NCBI): domain Eukaryota; kingdom Metazoa; phylum Arthropoda; class Insecta; order Lepidoptera; family Noctuidae; genus Apamea; species Apamea sordens. The sequence goes on along the minus strand of OX244010.1, from coordinate 9,990,529 downwards.
TTGCTTTACGATAGTGAAAACAGGCATTAATTTATTTTTAATGACTTAAACTGTCTGCCCATCAGCATGGAATTCTAGCACTAAATAATGTATGTCGTCATCAGAAATGCTGGTTCAAGATGTTCATGTAAGCGCATGCAATACGCGGCCGTGTCGGAATATTGCTCGCGAATTGAATTCTCTTGTTACAGTATCAATGCGGCCTGTTTCTCGGTCAGCGCTCGTAATGCCGTATGACTATACCACAGTCGACATATTTTTATTAACATATAGTATTGGCTCTCGTATTTGAGTGCAGTGGTGATCCTATGGTAACGGCCCCGGCTAACGAGATGTAGGTCGTGGGGTTTGTGTAATTTATTTCATCACCACTGCTCTCGTAAACGGTGGTGGTGGTGGTGGTGGTGGTGGCGGTGGCGGTGGGTCGTATTACCCAGTAACTGGGTTGTGGAGGTCAGATAGGCAGTCGCTCCATGTAAAAAACCGGTATTCAGCTGCATCCGGATAGATTGGAAGCCGACCCCAACATAGTTGGGAGAAAGGCTAGGCAGATGATGATGATGATGCTCTCGTAAACGGTGAAGGAAAACATCGTGAGGAAACGGCATGTCCTAGAGCAAAAGTTTGAAGACATGTGACATCTACCAAACCGCACTAGGCCCGCGTGGTTGTATGGCCCATTCTCTTTTGCAGAGAGAATAGGTTATGTTATGACCAGTGATCGGAGTAGGTAGATTGATTTTTGGTACTTGTATCATAAATGCACACAGAAAGAATAACATGGATAAGCCATTTTTCCGGAAAGTAATTCCGGTATTTCCGGATTCAATTAAATATTGCTCATTTTATTACAATTCCTACCTTTTTTTGAGGATGGCAAATCATCAAATGACTCCTTCCACTCTGGCAGAATACAATTCCTACATAAGTTCCGGTTTTTTTTTAATAATCCACCAATTCCGGAGGAATGTCCATAGTAATATATACGTTTCGGATCAATGACCCCAGTTCAATCTACCTACTCTGATCACTGGTTATGACATACGGTACGGAAATGTGGACACTGAAAGTAGAACTGGTCCACAAATTCAAGGTGCGCTATAGAGCGGGTTCAAACTCAAAGTATTTATTTCAATTAAATCAATTACACGCACTTTTGAATTGTCAAGGGGTCGGTCAGTCAGAAAAATGAAGCTAGTTATATGCTATGCTTGGAGTTCCTTTGAAAGAGAACCGGAGTTAAGATGCTGCCATTATCAGCTATTTAAATAGCTCTCATGCTTTTTAAATGTATAAGTGTTACCACTGACGTGGAACTGTCAACTACATATATCTAACAAAATCATTCAGAAAAAAAGTAACATTGTTAACGTTATTTTTTATATTTGGCATTCCATTTACAAAGCGAGAATTAATTTCAAACACCAATTGGCTCAACAAACTGGCCGCTAAAGTACTGAGGATGCCAAGAAAATATTTCATCCACATAGATGGGACAGCGGCAAAGACCAGCACATCAGACGGTTTAATGTCGATTCAGCGTATTCGGAATTATACAAAACAGTTACTAAATTGTGTTTTTACCTAACTTCGTAGGTTCAGAGTTGGTTTTTTTATTGTTAGATGGGCTCTTGACCTCGATAACGTCGGATGGAAAGCGATAGATGAGGTCTATGATGAAACGAGCGTACCCAGAAGATGCATGCAATGGGTTAAGGTTGATGGTTGGATGGTTGGTTGGTGGTGGTATTAAAAAATATTTCATCCACATAGATGGGACAGCGGCAAAGACCAGCACATCAGACGGTTTAATGTCGATTCAGCGTATTCGAAATTATACAAAACAGTTACTAAATTGTGTTTTTACCCAACTTCGTAGGTTCAGAGTAGGTTTTTTTTAAATGGGCTCTTGACCTCGATAACGTCGGATGGAAAGCGATGGATGAGGTCTATGATGAAACGAGCGTACCCAGAAGATGCATGCAATGGGTTAAGGTTGATGGTTGGATGGTTGGTTGGTGGTGGTAATAATTGGTTATGGTTTATGATGGTACGCAAGCTTAACTGCTGAGCATGGAGTTCAATCTCCAAGTCAGGCAAAGTGATATTGGATTTCTTGGTAACAGTCCGTAGTCTGGATTTTCTCCAGACTACGGACGGACGGACTACGGACTGTTTGGACAATGTGGGAGAGCAGTGGTGGCCCAGTGGTAATGACCGCGACTTATGAGTCGTAGGTTCAAACCTGGACTGGCGCAATACTTTGTGTAAATTATTTCATCACCACTGCTCTCAAAACGATGAAGGAAAGTATCGTGAGGAAACCGGCATGTCCTAGAATTAAAAATTTGAAGACATGTAACATCTATCAACCCGCCAGGGCCACGTGGTAGATTATAGCCCACTCTTTCTCGAAGAGAGGAGGCCTGTGTCTCAGCAATAATAATAATATAAATTGTTTAGTAATTCTTAAAAAGTATGCGGTTTAAAAAAAAAACCGACAGATGGAGTTCTTTTCGTGTGGAGGCCGCAGGAATCCGCTGGATGCGAAAAATGCAGGACCCCAGCAGTGGACGTCTTTCAGCTAAAATGATGATGATAATGTAGGCTTTAACTAAGACTTTTCGTACGATCTTTACAGCCAATCTATTCTGTAAAATTCTCACCGTGAAAACTTAGGTGAAGCGAGCTTGAAGGGAGTTGTCAGTTGTCATCAGATGGCTCACTTCAACACCTCACTTCAAGCTCACTCCACGCAAGTTTAAACGGTCAGATTTTTACAGAATCGACATACTGTTCAAGCACAAAACACATTTCTTTCAATCGATCTGCCGTGTTTTCCCAACTATGATGGGGTCGGCTTCCAGTCTAACCGGATGCAGATGAAAAACAGGATTTTGCATTGAAAGACTGCCTGTCTGACTTCCATAACCCAGTTTTACTGGGTAATACGATACCCCTTGGTAAGATTGGTTGTCAGATTTTTGGGGCTTCTGAATACCCATTTCGACTGTAAGATCTATGAATGATAGCCGGGACCAATGGCTTAATATGCTTTCCGAGGCACGGAGGAGTCTCGTTAAGTAATGGATGGTGGCAAGCATAGTTTAAACTTCGACCGATCTGTGCAACTGTTATCATTTAACCACGAGCCTCTGTCAACACAACAAAATACATCATCTTCCTGCTCTTATCCCATGTTACTTGGGGTCGGCGCAACACGTTTTCTTCTTCCATTCTTCTCTGTCAGCCGTCACGCTATCATTCACTCCCTTCTCTTTCATATCATTTCTCACACAATCCATCCATCTTTTCTTCGGCCTTCCTCTCCCTCTCCATCCATCAACATGTATATCATCACTCTTTTAGTCACATGCGTTTCGTCCCTTCTCATCACATGCCCATACCAAGCCAAGCGATTTCCTTTCAACTTTTCTGTCACTGGCGCCACTTTCAAACTTCCTCTTATATACTCATTTCTTACTTTATCCATTCTCGTCACTCCACACATCCATCTCAACATTCTCATCTCCGCTGCATGCAATCTTTTTTCATCCGTCTTCTTCACAGCCCAGCATTCAGACCCATAAAGTAACCAAAATACATTTCAATAAAATTTACGTCACATCTGTAAATACATCTTACTCTATGCGAACGAAATTCACTAAGCGTCGACCTTGGGGAAGCGACTCGCATCCCGTTTCCTTGCGCAGGAAATGAGCAGTGCTTTGACGGCCAGACGCCGACCGAAGTATGGAGGCACACCACAGCTTCGTATAGAGTATATTGGCTGTGATATGTTGTGGGTAAGGAACGAAATGTATGGGTTTGGGATTGAAAGTGATGGCAATGGTTTGAGCTAAATATGCGTAGGCGATATACTATTTATTTAGTTTTGAATTCGATTTTTTGCGAAGATAGTGCATGGATGTGCGAAAATGATTAATCCTCATCTCCCCGTCATGGCAGAAGTAGCCAAGTGGGTAACGGCCCCGACTTAAGAGTTGTAGGTCGTGGCTTCGAACCCAGACAGGTCTTTACTTTGTGTATTATTTTGGTATTTTTTTTTTAGCTTTCTAAACGCTGAAGCAAAACTTCGTGAGAAAACCGGCATGTCATAGAATCAAAAATTTGAAGACATGTGACATCTGATTTCAATTCTCCTAATTTAAAGAACGTTCACAGCCTGCACCCTAATTGCGTAACACACAATCAATCGGAATCGGTTTCATGTTGACAGTTCAACAACATTCATTGCGTTATTTACGTGGTGAGCAGACAAATTTTTCGAACTTATGAAGCAATGGATTATTATTATATATTATTAGGAACTTATGCAATTTGCTTCAAAATTATTCAGATTACGATTGGTTGTGTGTTACGCAATTAGGGTGCTGATCTCTGTTTCAATCTGTCAAATACACCTATAATTTCCCTACATTTTTTATAATATGTTTCTGACATTGATTGTCGCTGACATGAGATTGCGATTAGATTTTGAATGTTTTAAATTACGGGAATTGGCCTCCAGTTACATAACAATTTTTGGAACGAAGTTCCATAACGCGCGTTGCGAAAGGGGGCTAGACGGAAAAAAATTAAGACCAAAAGTTGGAATGACACTTTCTGCTATAGGTAGCTGTTGTAAGCCGTGGGACGTGTTTCTCTGTCTGTCTGTCTCTCTCTCTCTCTCTCTCTCTCTCTCTCTCTCTCTCTCTCTTACAGAAAGCAAGCCAGTTATACTTCGTTCCATCCGGGTGTCCCTTGACACCTCTCAAGTTTTTTTTTCTCATTTTTCATTAATTTTTTTGATTTTTTAAAGGTGAACCTCTTCCTACTTATCCCTTCCGGGATTACAGTCATGATGTTATGTTGTTGTTACTGGCGCCTTTTGAAGGTTTTCCCCCGAAAACAAACAAAAAAACGTATAATATTGGCTAAGTGTACCCCACACCTAAGAGCTGTAACTGCAAACGTACATAGCTCGTAAATAAGCGAAGGTTTAACGTACGAATTGTTTTCTATTAAATTTTCAACAACTAATAGCTATTCGTTTCATTGTTGAACAGTTTTGGTCGGTTTGTCTTAGTTTTGAATAATGGACGACATAAATTGAAATACAAGTGGTAATGTATGTATTGGGGACTGGAGTTTACAAGTATAATAATATTATTTACTTACCATAGATGGGACAAAGCCAGGGGCCCGTGGCTAAATAATAACAGCCGCACAGGTCGATCGATCAGGTTAAGCTACGCTTGCCGCGGTTGGTCTGTGGATGGGTGACCATCTTTACATACCGAGACCCCTCCGTGCCTCGGAAAGCACGTTGAGCCGTTGGTCCCGGCTGTTATTCGTGGATCTTTGACAGTCGTTACGGGTATTCAGAAGCCCGAAAGTCTGAAACCAGTCTTACCAAGGGGTATCGTATTACCCAGTAACTGGGTTGTGGAGGTCAGATAGGCAGTCGCTCCATGTAAAATACTGGTATTCAGCTGCATCCGGTTAGACTGGAAGCCGACCCCAACATAGTTGGAAAAAGGCTAGGCAGATGAGATGGGACAAAGCGATCAATATCAAAATCTACATCCAAACCCACAGAGGGGCAATTCTCTTAATTTTAAGAACGTTCACAGTCTAATCTCATTCCCAATCTGTCAAAAATACCTCTAATTTCCCTACCTTTTTTGACATTAATGGTCGCTGAGATGAGATTGCGACTAGATTTTGAACGTTTTTAATTAGCAGTGGTGGCCAAGTGGTAGCGGCCGTAATTTACGAATTGTAGGTCGTAGGTTCGAACCCAGACAGGCGCTTTACTTTGTGTAAATTATTTCATCACCACTGCTTTCAAAACGGTGAAGGAAAACATCGTGAGGAAACGGCATGTCCTACAACAAAAAATCGAAGACATGTGACATCAGCCAACCCGCACTGGTGGATTACGGTCCCACTACTCACTACTCCCTCTCACCGTGAGGAGGCCTGTTTCCCAGCAGTGGGAACATTTTTTTTATTTTTTTTTATTAAATTCTTAACGTCTAGTCATAACAATTATGTTAGATTACCTTATCAGCTCACGCCTGCAAGATAAACTAACAAGAATCGAATCATGATGTGTAACTGTGGACTCTATGACAGTGACCGTGGCTGACCTGCCGGTCGATTCTGCAAAAATCTCACCGTGAAAACTCAAGTGAAGTGAGCTTGATGTGAGTTGTCAGTAGTGTCAATCCCTAGCATTATTTGGAATGACAGCTCACTCCACGCTCACTTCACCGAAGTTTTCACGGTGAGATGGTTACAGAATCGCACTGCTGTTTGTTTTGATCATGATGTGATCCAAACCAATTTGTATAATCTAGCTGGCAATGTATGCCCTGGAAGAAGACCTAGCTCTGCAGTGAGATTTAAATAAGGTGAACTATTTCATCATCATCATCTGCCTAGCCTTTTCCCAACTATGCTGGGGTCGGCTTCCAGTCTAACCGGATGCAGCTGAATACCAGTATTTTACATGGAGCGATTGCCTATCTGACCTCCAGAATCCAGTTACTGGGTAATACGATACCCCTTGGTAAGACTGGTCAACTATTTCTATCACTATTAATATGCTTATAATGTCTGTATTTACATCCAATAATAATGATATTATTGCAATAAATAGGACGAAGTATGCTGTCAATCGCATTCAAAAAGTTGTCGATGCAATCAATTGACAGAGATCAAAGGCGCGACTAGAATCAATTTTATTTTAATTTTAATTTTGACGTTCAAAAGTGCCTTTAATGTGCCTATTTGAAATAAATGATTTGACTTTGACTTTGATCAGTGCCCGTATTCCCGTAATTTAAAACGTTCAAAATCTAGTCGCAGTCTCATCTCGGCGACAAACAAATGTCAAAAACATGTCAAAATGTATGGAAATTAGACGTATTTTTGACAGATTGAGAACGTTCTTAAAATTACGAGAATTACCCCTCAGAAGGCCAATTCTCGTAATTTAAAATATTCAAAATCTAGTCGCAGTCTCATCTCGGCGACAAACAAATGTCAAAAACTTGTCAAAATGTAGGGAAATTAGCCAAAATGGTAATGTCGGTGTAAATTGTAAGTAACAAAAAATTCGCTCCAATATGGTCAGGTTCCTCCACAGTACACTTTGATATCACTGGTGAAAAAAAAAGTAAATAATATTACGACGTTTTTTTAGAGAATTTAATTATTACGAAGAAAAAGAATTTGGGTGCTCTTAGAAACGGCATTTCTGAGTTTCAGAGCGACGCTTTACACCATCCCTTGGAGGTTCTAATTAAGTTTCCAGAGAACTGTTTAACTTGTATTAAATACCTATGTTCAGTATTAAGTAACACGAGTTTGACTCATAAGTAAGTTTTAAGTACTGTCAAAGTAGTTTGCTTTGAGTTGATGTAAGTTAGCTGAAGTAAATACTTGGTTTTGACTTAGTGAGAGACTCGTGTAAATGGTACTGCTTAATAGTCGGTGAACTTAGCAGTTTGTACAGCTGTATTGATAATTCATGAATGTTTTCCGTTTTCATTCTCCGTCAAGATACAAAAGATCTCGAAAAAAAAATCTAGTCACAATCTCATCTCAGCGACAATCAATAGTTACTATACTCTATGCAATCAATGTCCTATAGCACATCATCATGCTGAGTGGAAGCCTTCTGGTCACAGTCATGACGTGCAGCCGTCGAAGATTTCTGCTTTATGCTCGTGATTATAGATACTATTTTTCTTTATTATTAGAATGCATTATCTTTTTGTATGCACGTGTTTCTATGACAAATATACCTATTTTTCCTTCTTTCAAAAACTTGACAAAAATTTATGGAAATCAGACGTATTTTTGACAGATTGAGATTGAGATCAGAAGGCCAATTCTCGTAATTTAAAACGTTCAAAATCTAGTCACAGTCTCATCTCGGCGACAAACAAATGTCAAAAACTTGTCAAAATGTAGGGAAATTAGAGGTATTTTTGACAGATTGAGACTGAGATCAGACTGTGAACGTTCTTAAAATTACGAGAATTGCCCCTCAGACGAAAGTACACGATGCAAAAGGAATATGTAAGCATCATTGCAGGTGGTGTGCTCTAGTTTCTGCCTAAACCCATGGGAAGAATGCGTGAGTTTATGTCTGTATGTAAATTCATTGCATCATGCTTAAGTGTATGTATAATAAGTACAGACGCCAGCAGGTCAAGATACCCGTAACTGTCAAATTTTTCCAATAAATCTTGAACCTTAATGCTTTAGCGATAAAGCTGAAAATCCATTAAAGAAATTTGACAGATTGTAGTAGCTTGATGTGCTGACGTCTGTACCTACCTATGAAAAAGTGATTTGTCGAGCTCATTGGTATCTTGACGGAGAATTAATAACACATAATAAAATTTTAAAAGGGAAAACGTATTCTTGCGGACTATAATATTATTACTTTTTTTTATTTCCACAGCACTTTCACATCTAACCCAAAAAATATATGGACGTTATAATGATATCCTTTTAAGCCTATTTAAATATTATCACAGTAGGAATAACGACCAACAAGGTAGCGACTAGCGACACCACAACCGAAAATCATCCAAATCCATGAACATCTACTTACCGGGAATACATCATTAGTTCATTACCATTTCTAAAGCACTGCCCCACTAATCTAACGAACCGTTAAAATTAGTACCAGGCTCGCATAAACACATAGCGATGTACTGAACACATAGCAGCTTTCCGACAGCCTGTCGAAGCGCATGACATGGTCGAAAGCACAAGAACACACGCGCACCTGATGTGTGCATGTCACTCTCGATAGATGTCGTTGTCCGCCTGTTATTCGAATGTGTACCGAACTAGGATTTGATTAGTTCCAGAGACAGATGGATTTCCGATTAGTTTTTGTTTGTTTCTGAGACACTGGTGTTATATTTTTTGAACTCACAGTTGTTTTGGCTTTGTATTGAAACTTTTTTAGAAAGCAATGAAATGAAATGATTTTATTTTTGTAAGTAGGTTTGTACAAACACTTTTACACGTCAATCATTATTTTAAAACTAGATGAGGGCGGCGTTTCCTATCTGACTAGTTTGAGAAGAAAGGCCGAAACAAACTCAGACGTCACAGTCTCTTTGAAAGTCCAGACATAATCTTGGTCAGATCATGTGAAGACCATGTAGATTAATGTCTGAGAAGGTTTTTTTGAGGAAATAACCAAACAGTTTGAGAGGACCTGTCCAGTCCAACAGAATGCAGACTTACGGTTATATAACAACAGAATGACCATGCTATAATTTTGACGCATATTTTTTCTGTCGGCATTTTTACGTTGCTTTCGTTCTAATTAATTTCCTGTCACAGAATTTAATGATTTTTTTTACATAATTTATTTTAAGTTTTTTTTTGCATGCCGTAGTAAATGAATAAATAAAATATGTGGAACCAATTATAATGTATGACCATAGATAAGTACCATATTTAAAAATAGGAATACTCCATTCTATCTAGAAGTAAGAGGCAATTCTCGTAATTTTAAGAACGTTCACAGTCCGATCTCAGTCTCAATCGCTCGAAAGTACCTATAATTTCCTTACATTTTTGACAAGTTTTTGACATTGAGTGTTGCTAAGATGAGATTGCGACTAGATTTTGAACGTTTTTAATTGATAAATGATTTTATTTTGTAAGTAGGTTTGTACAAACACTTTTACACGTCAATAATATTTTAAAACTAGATGAGGTCGGCGTTTCCTATCTGACTTGTCTGAGAAGAAAGGCCGAAACAAACTCAGACGTCACAGTCTCTTTTAAAGTCCAGACATAATCTTGGTCAGATCATATGAAAACCATGTAGGTCGATGTCTGAGATGGTCTTTTGAGGAAAGAACCACACACAATTACGGGAATTAGCCTTCAGTTTGCTCCACAAAACCCTTACTTAGATTTTGGTAAAGAAAATGTTTTTGAAAACTTTAATTTGAAACTGTTTTAAACAAAGCCCAAAAATACGATTTCTATTTGTCTAATACCTACAACTAAACAGTAGTCGATTACCAAAAGCTGTACAAAGCAAAACTAATGAAATTCTCATATGGTTCGCGTTAATAAAGACCATGTTGGACTGGACTGGCAGCCCAGGGGACCGGCAAACATGCGACTGTACTTTGGTCAAATGAAAGGATTCAATTATAGGTATCTACTATCCTATAGTGAGTTGGGTTAATAAGAAATAAAGGATTGTATCTTTCTTTGTTATGTCATTTAATACAAAAAAATGTAAAAACTTGTCTTCTCTAAAATTAATTTTATATATTAAAAGAATCGTTTTATTATAAGGGTAAATAATATATTTATTTTTAATAATACAGTAGATTTATTAAGTTTTATATTAGAGTTATTGTTGTGTTTTTATTATGTATTGTATAATAGAGTATAAATGTGCATAGTATAAGTGTTTAGAATATAAGTAGTATATAAGTTAGGTTTTATCCTCACGTGTACCTACCTAATATTGTAAATATTCGTAAGTACTATTAGCGGCGGATGTGTCGAACTTATCCATATGTACCAATCAACTTTGTACACTACCATATCCGACGATAAATATATTTGTCTTTATAGTTAGTAGTTATGAAAATGGGGAATGAAGGTGGAGAAAAAAGAGAAGAAGTCAATCAAAATCTTGCAGTAATTACCTAGGTATTAAAAAAAATATTTTGAAATACCTTTCACGTTTCTACGTGAACGTTTGCTTATTTGACTCCACATTGGATTCTGTCAAGGAGTAAAATAAGCAACGTTTGTAGCTAATCGTCCTTCGTTACGTCCTGCATATTTATTGTTATAAAAGATGCATCCTTTCTTGATGGGAGGGGCTTGTGGCTAAGTAATAACAGCCGCACGGGTCGATCGATCAGGTTAGGCTATGCTTGCCGCGGTTGGTCTGTGGATGGGTGACCATTTTCACAAACCAAAACCCCTCAGTGCCTCGAAAAGCACGTTAAGCCATTGGTCCCGGCTGTCATTCGTGGATCTTTGACATAAGTTACGGGTCGTCAGTAGCCCGAAAGTCTGACAACCAGTCTGACCAAGGAGTATCGTATTACCCAGTCACTGGGTTGCGGAGGTCAGATAGGCAGTCACTCCATGTAAAATACTGGTATTCAGCTGCATCCGGTTAGACTGGAAGCCGACCCCTACTTAGTTGGGAAATGGCTAGGCAGATGATGATCCTTTCTGGATGAAGAAATTACTAGTGTTCGAGATAGGGAACAACACTTTAAATAAATACTAGATGAATGCTTGAGATGGTTTAATTGCATTAAACCATTAACTATTAACAATAGATAGATTATTACAACGATAATTAGGACTTAGTTTTTAGTTAAAAGTTAGGAAATTTATCTTACTTTAGTCCTGAATAAACAACATGAGTGCTGCGGGGTAATTGCATAACACAATAACAGTAGCAATGCCAAGCAATATTCAATGCCTTATTTACGTAGTTGAGCAGACAAATTCTTCGAACATTTATGAAGCAATGGATTAGCAATTATATCTTTCAAAATGATTCAGATTGTGATTTTCGAAAGTGTTTTGCAATAAGGGTGTATATCAATATAATGTACAGACGCCAGCAGTTTAAGCTACCCGAAACTGTCAAATTCTCCCAATCAATCTTGAACCTAATGATTTAGCAATAAAGTTGAAAATCTATTAAAGAAATTTGACAGATTGTAGTAGCTTGATGTGCTGGCGTCTTTACAGGCATTATTGGAACGAAGTTCCTTATTGCGCGTTGCGAAAGGGGGCTAGACGGAAAAAAATAAGACCAAAAGTTGGAACGAAACTTTTTGCTATAGTTGTAAGCCGTGCGGCGTGCGCGTGTTTCTCTGTCTATCTCTCTCTCTCCCTCTTATGGCAGCTCTCCATTTGCACGGACACGTCGTGCGACGCGTCCGCGGATGCATCCGCGCATAGTGGAGAGGGCAAAATCTGTCGAGATCTGCCTGCGTGTCCGTGTCCGCGTCTGCCTCCGTCCCTGCCGCAATCCGTGATTTGTCGGTTTTTTGGGCACGCATCAAAGGGATCTGCCGAGAAATGCGTCTCGCCTCTTCACTATCGCCGCCTGTCCTGGACGCGTCGCACGACGTGTCCGCGCAAATGGAGAGCTGCCATTATAGAAAGCAAGCCAGTTATACTTCGTTCCATCCGGGTGTCCCTTGACACCTCTCAAGTTTTTTATTTGCTTTGACGGTCTAGGCTTTGTTGTCCCACTGTTGGGTCAAGAGCTCATGTCCTTCCATGTACTCTTTCCCGCGTCATCTTGACTAACCCTTATGGTACGTGTAGTGTATCTCTCGTGTATCTACTTAAAACATAATAATTATGTAAACACTGTCTCATCCACACAAGCGGGGAAGCTGTTGTCACTAATGTCATCTGTTAGTCACGAGGAATGGCGGGAAACAGACAAAGTGAAGCAGCCGGTCGATTCTGTAAAAATCTCACCGTGAAAACTCAAGTGAAGTGAGCTTGATGTGAGTTGTCACTAGTGTCAATCCCTAGCATTATTTGGAATGACAGCTCACTCCACGCTCACTTCACCTAAGTTTTCACGGTGAGATGGTTACAGAATCGCACTGCAGGATCTGCATGATTGTGCTTGGTGTGATAGTGAGTCAGTGAAGTGAAATATTCAACATCATATATTATGTATCAACAGGATTCTACAGTACGCTTACTTATTCAAATCCGGGTGCTTTTAAGTGAGCGATATGTGGTCAAAAGTATAGTAACTAAGTATCGAAATCTAGTAAACTATAATATCAGAAAGGAATATCTGACAGACTTATCCAAACCTACAATCCTGTCAACTGACCTACCCAGTAAATCAGCCGTCATTTTAACTCCGACTCCAGTTGGATCGGGTCCAAAGTGAGATTGTTAATTGATTAGAGGATTAGATTAGTCCAATTGTATTGGTCAATGGAGCAAAGTTTCCGAAACGAGGTACATTTATTTGGGTCACGGACAATTTGCCGTTTACAGCCCAGGGGCGAACCGGTATTTGTTAACACGTTTCAGAGAATTTGAAGTTGATTGTTTCGGTCAAACCTCCGAGAGTTGTCGTTGACTATTTACGTGTATATCTATCTATCTTTACCTACATAATAAAATAGTGTAGAAGTCAAAACTGTACATTGAATATATTTTAAAATAAGTAATTGCTACAAGGTGAGGAACGAGTCTGATGCAGAAAGTATAGTTTTTAGAATTTTTTGTGTTTTTGTCCGTTTGTATGTTGGTCGTTTGTGTGTACTGTGTGTGTGTCCTACTAATATTATAAACGTGAACGTTTGTATGGATGGATGGATAGATGGATGGATGGATGGACGTTTGTTACTCTTTTACGCAAAAACTACTGAACGGATTAGGACGAAATTTGGTACACAGATAGTTTATAACCAGGATTAACGCATAGGATACTTTTTATCTGGATATTCCCACAGGATCGAAACTTATGCGGGTGAAACTGCAGCTAGTAATTTATATTTCATAAAAATGGCTAGACTATTAAAACAGTTTTAGGTTGATCTCAACTCGATATTGGTTAAAAGTCTATTCTTTTTTTATTTTTGTTATCAAGTAATGGGGATAAAAACTGCCACTTGCTGAGATCAAATGTCGCTGCTGCGAAGGCAACCTCATACATATGTTGCAGGCCGGATATAATTTAGTGCGGATGACATTCGAACGTTCAAGCTAGTGTCATATATTATTAGGTTTTTGGTTTAGAATAGGGAGTGATAATTTAGACAGAAATATGTAAAGACGTTCTTACAATATAATCTAAAGGAGTCATATAGTGTTTGATGCCTCCCGTTACCTCAGAGGGCTCGTCTAGACCTCTATACTACCTTTTATAAACCTGAGGGCGGTCGTGAAAGAAATTCGTATACAGGTGATCTTCCAAGAGAAGTAAGGCCGATTTTATTACCTACAGGCAGGTATTACGCAAATTATAGCAAAGGTGCGTGTGTGCGTTTATAATATACTAACTGCGCCCCGCAGTTTCACCCGCATAAGTTTCGATCCCGTGGGAATATTGGGATAAAAAGTATTATATGTGTTAATCCTAATCGTAGGTATATGGTAATCCTAGTTATGAACCATCTGTGTGCCATCCAAATCCGTTCTGTAGTTTCTGTGTGAAAGAGTAACAAACCATCCATCCATCCATATATCCTCACAAACTTTCGCGATTATAATATTAGAAGGATTATTAACAGATCTGAAGTTTTTCAGTCAGGGAGATCGTACTCGAGTTAGGTTTCAACTTCGATCAGCAGTGCGATTCGGTAACCATCTCACCGTGAAAACTTAGATGAAGTGAGCGTGGAGTGAGCTGTCATTCCAACTAATGCTAGGGATTGACACTATTGACAGCTCATTCTAAGCTCACTTCACCTAACTTTTCACGGTGAGATTTTTACAGAATCGATCGGTAGGTTATTCGTGTCGTACGCCTCCAGCCTTCATAAAAACAATCACTTCAAGTTAACAAACGTAACATAACCTATAAATTATAAAACGTTCATAATTTTTTGTCTTTTTCCCTAAAGCTGCTTTTGTACCAGTGGTGGCGCTTCCCTTTGACTTAACCCGTCTTTTAATAGAGCTACACTCCAAGTCTCATTCATACATTATTATTTATCTATGACGGCACGGTTGGCGCAAGGTTAAGCGATTGACTGCTGCGCTGCGTGTCGCAGGTTTGATTCCCGCACGGAACAAATATTTGTATGGCCTACAAGTAGTTGTTCCGGGTCTGGCTGTTTGTGTATGTGAGTTAAAATGTTTGTAAACGCACCCACGATACAGGAGAAATTCCTAGTGTAAAGCAACGTTTTTATACAAAAAAAAAATCTATACTCCTAGGTTAACCGTTTTTTGACAGATCGAACTACTCACTAGTTCGATCTGTCAAAAAACGCTTAACCAATTACATTTTTTTTTTGCCAAAACTGATACAGGTACGGTATTATAATGTCTGTAAGAAGTCATAAATAAGATAATTCAATAATCTAATCTTATTGAATTATTGTTTCAGTTTATATATTTACGTATATTATTACGCATTTTAAAATTAACACGGTATCTGGAATAGTTACGTTCAAAGGCTGGGGGTCTACTCCGAAGTAGTATCGGCCGAATGTTCGGCAGTTTCCTGCTATGAAGTAACTGTTTGGTTCGATCGGTTCCGATCCTACACTCCTACACTCTTTCGAATATTGACTATGGTCCCGACCCAACTGAGCCGATCCGAACTATTTTCCCATTTTTCAATAATATTCGGTTCGGCCATGTGTCGGTCCGATCCGAACATTATCACTTTGCACTTCGGAGTAGGCCTCCTGCTGTCAAAAAACGGTTAACCGGACAGGGCATGGTTGATCGACACAAAAGTAAACACAAAAAAAAACAATGGGGGTTTGTAGTCGTTGAACCGTGCTGCCACCTATGTATGACGAGCTTTCCGTTGTTACCCCATTACACATATTTTTTTGTAAAGCTATAACTCACTAGGACACCATGGCGGCGCAACCATGGTCGCGCTACCAGCAAAATATACACAGTTTTATGGTAAGTATCTCATCAGGCGTCCAATCGGTTGCGCAACCAACCATACATTTTTGGAAGTGTGACCATGGTTGCGCCGCCACTGGTGTTGTAGTGAGATAGGGCCCTAAGAGTCTGCTCAGCGCCGTAGCTTCATTAGGTATCATGACTTAATAAAGGAAAGAATATGAAAAATGACGAAATTACAAAAGACTTGATTGTACCTTGTTTCAATTAATTTGACTTATAAACCGACTTCTTATTGTAGCGTTTATCATCTACAAGTAAACCCTAAGTAAACTTTAGCCTGATTGATTGATTTGTTATCATAACGCCAATTTGACCTTTGTCTAAAATAAATTATGAGCAATATCAGATTCCAATAAGTTATTATTAGTAAAACTTATTTACAACTAGCTTATGCCCGCGGCTGCGCCCGCGTGGATGTCGGAAAATATCCCTCGGAAACGTACATACTACTCGGATTAGAAGTATCCTATGTGGTAATACAGGTTATAAACTATCCAAATCCTTTCAGCAGTTTTTGCACCAATCTAGAACATACATAGTACATCCAGAAAAAAAAAACATTGTTACTACTTTATTAAATGTAACGATACTAAAAATATTCACTGTAAGTATTAATAAATATTTTCAGATCAGAATTTCAATTGATATTTTAACTTCAGAGATTTCTTGTCATTTGATATTATTTTGTTTATGACTTCACCCCCAGGCTATATGGGCTAGACAATCTTAATATTCATTGAATTTTGGTCAAAAATAGATAATATTTCATATTTATGAAAATAAACTGCGGGCTAAATTCTAATTTCACTTTGCTCACACTTTTTTATTTCGAGGTAGTTATCGAGGTATGAGGAAGAGGGTGTAAAGTTCTTCATTCTCCATTGAAAAGGGAGTACTCTCCTGGACTACTGCTCGACTGTTAATGTCGGGTTCTTCGGCTAATTCTGCTTGCGCGAAGCAGGATATCGGATTTTGTGTGACAATAGGTTTTTGGTGCGTAGTTCGCATGTGGCGTTGAAAATGCCACCACATCATTCTTGGTTGGCTACCAAGCAGGCTCGTTGATCACTTACCATAAGCCTTTTTGGTGATCAGCGACCGCTTCAGGACTTTCGTAAATGCAGCCACATCGCATGAGCGTAACCGAAGATATCATCAGCTGTGTAGTTTTCCCAACTTTATTGGAGTTGGTTTCCAGTTGAATTGTATGCAGCTGAATACCAGTATTTTACATAGAGCGACTGCCTGTCTGACCTCCACAACCCAGAAACTGGGTAACACTATACTATTTGTTGAGACTGGTTGTCGAACTTTCAGGCCTGGGGGTCTACTCCGAAGTAGTATCGGCCGAATGTTCGGCCGTTTCCTGCTACGAAGTTACTATTTGGTTCGGTCGCTTCCGATCCTACACTCCTACACTCTTTCGAATATTGACTATGGTCCCGATCCAACTGAGCCGATCCGAACTGTTTTCGCATTTTTCAATAATATTCGGTTGGGCCATGTGTCGGTCCGATCCGAACATTCGCACTTTGCACTTCGGAGTAGGCCCCCAGGTTTTTGGTAAAGCAGCCACATCGCATGAGAGTAGCCGAAGATATCATCAGCTGTGTAGTTTTCCCAACTTTATTGGAGTTGGGTTCCAGTCGAATTGTATGTAGAGGAATACCAGTATTTTACATGGAGCGACTGCCTGTCTGACCTCCACAACCCAGACACTAGGTAACACTATACTATTTGTTGGGACTGGTTGTCGAGCTTTCAGTCAAAGATCTATAAAATACCAACGGCTTAGTGCGTCAACAGCAGAGGTAATTGCATCCGTCAACGCGCGCCGTCGACACGTCTACGGCTGCCGTCGACGAGTGCCGCTCGTGTGTATGAACACTTAGCGTGCTTTCGATGTGTAATAGATGGGCACCCAACTGCCGGACGGCGCATATGTGTTCCACGCGCGCCTCAAAGAGATGTCAGCGTAAGTGAAAGGGCCCGATAGGGCCGAAGCGAAGCCTGCCGGGGTAGCGGGATCGTCCGAAAGGGTTACCGCTTCCCTGGAACATAAAGGGCTAAGGAAGGAACACGGGTGGGTTTTAGTCAGTAAGAGTCTGACACTCCCTTCCGCTCCACCCAGAGCGAGAAGGGTCATTTGATGATTTCGCTTCCTCAAAAAAAAAAAAAAAAATGGTCCCCCTACCACGGACCGACCTCTGCAAGCGTTGCTTAATCTTGGATTGCCACTAAAGTTTCATTGCCATCGACGACAATTAGACGAAACATACGAATCTACTCCCCAATTTGATAGTTTGATAACCAGAAAGTTTTACCCAAAAATAACTCGATTCAAAGGCATCATTATTCAAATAACAGTTTGTGAGTTACGTGAGGAACGGAGTTAGTTTCGGATTTCTGTACAAAAACGTCTTGATTGACGGTATTGAGATGATTTGAATATTTTCTCGGCGTACGAAAACTTGTCGGATGTGACAAGAAGTCGAACTGATTTTCCTTAATTTCATCATCTGCATAGCCTTTTCCCAACTATGTTGACATCGGCTCGGTCTAACCGGATGCAGCTGAATACCAGTATTTTACATGGAGTGTTACTGGGTAATACCCCTTGGTAAGACCGGTTGTCAGACTTTCGGGCTTCTGACTACCCGTAACGACTGTCAAAGATACACGAATAACAGCCGGGACCAACGGCTTAACGTGCTTTCTGAGGCACGAGGGGGTCTTGGGAAGTAAAGATGGTCACCCATCTACGGGCCAACCGCGGCAAGCGTAGCTTAACCTGATCGATCGAACCGTGCGGCTGTTATTACATAACATACATAATCAGCCTATAACGTTCCTACTGCTGGGACCTGTGTCCCAGCAAAAGTAAATCGCCGTCTGGGTTTGAACCTACGACCTACAACTCGTAAGTCGCAGCCCTTACCACTGGACCACCACTGCTCATGCTCGGCTGTTATTACTTAGCCAGAAGCCCCTAAAAATATATATAAAAATATCAGTGTAAAAATCACAAAATGATCATTTTTTCGTCTGTTAAAAAATTATCACAAAAAAAAGAGAGAATAATATAAAAAATATCAGTGTAAAAACACTGATAGTTTTTTACATTCTCAACGGAAAACAGAATTGGCCAATCGCACATTACGCAACGGGCCGCAGCGCAAGCATGTTAACAAAAAAAGTGCGGTGCGGCTAGGGTTACCAGATGAAAAAATCAAAAGTCCGGAGAAAAGGCCTGATTTCCATTGAAAAATCCTGAGATTTTTTACAGTTTGAGAATTTTCTCTCAAACGTACTTAACAATTTAAAATGTCGTAATATTATCGTTTTTATACACTGCGGATCTCGCTCGCGTTGCACGTCGCACTCAAAGCGTGGGGGCACCCCGTCCCACGCACCGCCCCTGGGGCATTTTTAAAATCCATAATTAAAGAAAAAACCGTACTTAAAAATGTATCTTCACATATTAAGTATGATAAAACTGATTAAGTGCCTACTTGGATAAATAAGTATTGATTTTAATTGTGCAATTATTACCAAAGGAATATTATTTTTAGTTTGTTTAACTTTTTATTAAAGAGATCTTTAAAATATAATCTGTATTTTATTTAAAATTCAAAAATCCTGAGATTTTATGATATTTAAAAAAATCCAGCCGCAATCCTGAGAAGAGTCCAAAAATCCTGAGATCTCAGGAAAAATCCGGAGATATGGTAACCCTAGGTGCGGCCCGCCTGTAGCGTGCGTTTGTTCATAAAAAATGTACGAAATTAATGAAAAAGGATTTTTGCAATGCGTGGTCCGCCCCAATCTGCTTAAGCCTTTAACCACCAGAAACATATTGTTGTGTTGAATGCTTCTGTCACTAAAGAAAATCATTTTGATAAAAATAAAAAAGAAATAAATCGTTTATTTTTATTTACGATAAATACCTTAACAATTAGAATAGAGAA
The DNA here is from genome assembly GCA_945859715.1 of Apamea sordens. NCBI lineage: Eukaryota > Metazoa > Arthropoda > Insecta > Lepidoptera > Noctuidae > Apamea > Apamea sordens. The sequence continues at coordinate 9,970,889 of OX244010.1, read as the reverse complement.
CAGTCACTAATTTACCTGAACTAGGTTGAATCTTTGCTTCAGGCTATAAAGTGAAAATCGAGTGAAAATTCGTAATTGGCTATCATTTTAACAGAAATAGCATAGTATAGCAGCATTCAAAGAATAATACATAAGATTTGTTCGAATCGCTGTCGAAATAGTGAATTGAAATAACTAAATGACCATCACACAACCATGCCTATCAACATCGTCACTAAAATATATGAGAACGAGTGCGTTTAATCCCAATCTCGAACAATCATCAACAATCTTAACAGCATCTAATTTAATTAAATACAAGCCATAAACCAACGTAAAAGGTACTTCTCCTGTCCATTTAACAACCCCTCTACCCAAATAGTTAATCCCATGAGCAATCTCTGCTTCCCGAGTAGAAAGAATCATACAATTACACACAACATTAGCTATAGTTTGTAATTTGTGATTCAAATGTGAGAGGGCAACAATGCGGGGGCGACAGTGCAAGGGGGCGACAGATGTGTTCGTTACTTCGTGTAAATCTGGGCCGGGTTTAATAATATGGGGTCGCGGTTCCCTGTCCTCTAGCTTGCGGTTCCTAGCAGGGAGGAAAATGCTAAGTAGTTACGCGGTAATGTTGCTACTTAGACCTTTATGTGAATAAGTATGTATAGTATAACATAATTTGAAGGTTTCTTCGGCTAAATTCGTTAAACACGATCATTTCCGAAGTAGAACGATTTGAGTTTAAATGAACTTATGGTTATATACGGATCTTTTAGCGCACAGACTGACATTAACAGGATCGCGTTGTTGGTAAAAATATGTGAAATTGTATTGAATTCACAAGACGGGAGACCAACGCAAGCGGTCTCCCATCTTGTGAATGAGTGCGCAACACCAAAGTAGTCCGTCGACGACGTCGGGGACAAGGCGATGTGTCTCAAATGGAGTTGGGCAGGACATCTAGTTAGACGAGGAGATTGCCGATGGAATAAAGCTGTGACCGAATGGTGGACAAAGGAGACAGGGCCGTCCAAAAGCACGTTGGATTGATGATATCGTCAAAATTGTGGGAATCACCTGGATGAGGAACGCACGGAACCGGGAAGTATGGCAGAAAAGTAAAACAGTGGGTGATTTCAGGCTGAAGTGTTGATGATGATGATGAAACAAGATGCCCGCGTTTGTTCCAAAGATTCTTATACCGTTGTCGACATTGACAAAGTCTAGAACGTTTAAAAGCACGTGAGTGAAGCATTTAAAAGTTTTTTTTATTATTTTTGTCCCTCTCCATCAAAGCACCTGCCATCTAATCTCTTCAACACCCTTGGTTGACTGGTAGAGAATGCCTAATGCATTAAGTCCGCCTTTGTACCTTTTTGTGCGAAAAGTTTAAATAAATAATTAAATAAAATATCTTCTGTTCAGTTACCTTTCAGCATTGCCATACAGCGTGGCAATGCTGCCAGCCTTTTGGGCACGTTTCCTATTGACAGAGATGCAGACGAATTTTTTTATGCCTTTTGATTATTTCCCCTCCTTTTTATATACTTGTACATTATTATTATTTCAAGACTTAGCTTTTCAATAATGTAAATTTTTCAAAATAAATTAGCATTTACATTTTTTATTTTTTTCTGTAATAAAACCTAAGATACAAGATATATAATATATATATGTAAAACATGAGTACAGTATACAGCCGATCGATTCTGTAAAAATCTCACCGTGAAAACTCAAGTGAAGTGAGCTTGATGTGAGTTGTCAGTAGTGTCAATCCCTAGAATTATTTGGAATGACAGCTCACTCCACGCTCACTTCACCTAAGTTTTCACGGTGAGATGGTTACGGAATTGCACTGCTGGTCTTTTAATAATATTAATATGAGGTAGTTAAATATTTTGCCATTTATGGCGTACAAAATTAGTCGCACTAGACAAACAATACAAACAAAAATAAAAAACAAAGAAAGGAATTACAATGTCAATATTTAGATTAGATTACAATGTCGAAACTTTATTCAAAATTACATAGGCAAAATTTAAATTCAATTAAAAATTTAAATTTAATTTTTTGGAACGAAGTTTCTTATCGCGCGTTGCGAAAGGAGGCTAGACGGAAAAAATTAAGACCAAAAGTTGGAACGACACTTTTTGCTATAGGTAGTTGTAAGCCGTGCGGCGTGCGCGTGTTTCTCTGTCTGTCTCTCTCTCTCTCTTTGAACTTCGTTCCATCCGGGTGTCCCTTGACACCTCTCAAGTTTTATTAAATAAGTCAATATTATTTTTTATTTTCTTCCATATGAAAACTAAAGTCAAATTGCATACACGAGGCGAAAACCATTTGATTTATTGGCATTCGAAATCGACCGTCCAATAGAACTTTTCACTCGGGTCCCCACGTTGCAACGTCGCGAAAAATGTCGCCCTACTCTGATTAACGATGAGTTCTACCCTGCGCGGTGAACATAACGTCACGCCTGAAACCCCACTAGGGATAGATAGAGGCGTGTATAATACGTAGTAAAGTCAGCTTCAAAAATATATATAGGTACATCGAAAAGAGTTAATTTATGCTCGGTTCCTATAAACAAAAACGAATCGTTTTGCTTATAGACGTATAAGGAACAGGGTGTAAAGTTCAGTCATCCTCCATATAAAAGGGAGGATGAGTGCTATTTTATATATGCTAGACGCGCGGTAAACTCTGCTTGCGCGATGCAGGATTTTGCGTGACGTCAGTACGATGGGTAGTTCAGATGTGGCGGTGTAGATTCACATGCTTACCAATGGTAGCATTCTTTTTTTATTGCCAAACTGGGTATATAAATAGATTCGTAAGCTAATTTTGTGTGATAGCTACTGCCATATGGGAGGGTCTTCTATGCAAAGCTATGAAGTCTTTGCTTCGAGTCTTAATTTTAACCAATAACCGTCATTAACGTTCCGTAAATGATAGGTATCGGCCATTCGGTCTACAATCGTTGTTCTTTAATATTTAATTAATGTGTAGTTACATTTTTACACATTGGGTACGTAATTGTAAATATACATTGATGCAGTATTATGGAACAGAAATCGTATACATCTTTGTACAAAGATGAGAGGAGACGATGTATGCGCTATGTACAGACGCCAGCAGGTCAAGCTACCCGAAACTGTCAAATTTTCCCAATCAAACCTTAATGCTTCAGGAATAAAGTTGAAAATCGATTAAAGAAATTTGACAGATTGTAGTAGCTTGATGTGCTGGCGTCTGTACATAGCGTATACATCTTTTTTTTTAAACCGTTGCCCCACACTGGGCGTTACTCCTGTATCGTGGGTGCGTTTACAAACATTTAAACTCACATACACAAACAGCCAGATCCGGAACAACTACCTGTAGGCTATACAAATATTTGTTCCGTGCGGGAATCGAACCCGTGATATGCGGCGCAGCAGTCGATCACTCAGCCACTGCGCGTGTCGTCCATCTTAACTCACTCATTCATCACAGACCCACAACACACACGTATGCAATACACTAGACACGTTTACATTTAATACACCTAATTTAATTATATCTACATATTTTTAGACGAATTTCTTTATTTGAAAGAACATTCCCAAAAACACATGCTAAAAACATGCTAAAGGCATGAGACCATCATGCGAAGAAAGGTCTTGCTGTTCCATGGTGTTCCGGAGAAGGATAGTGAAAATTTAGTTAATGTGGTCCACAACATCATATCCGACCAAATTAAATTGACAGAGGTATGTAAGGACAAGAACATTATCCATGTTTGTCATAGACTTGGATTCTCACAGCAGAAGGCCCGACCCATACTGGTACGATTCTTCAAAATGGAGCACCGACAACTAGTATGGGATAGCAAGAAAGCTCTCAAGGGTACCGGGATCACCATCTCCGAGTTCTTAACGCAAGTTCGGCATCGTGTGTTTGCAGCTGCTCGTAAGCATTTCGGGATGCCAAATTGCTGGTCCATGGAAGGCAAGATTGTCGTTATTTGCCCAGACAAATCCCGCCGAAAGATCGAAACGGCAGGCGAACTTCACGATCTGATAAACAAATTCCCGTCTTGTTCAGCCAACACCGAGGATTCTGCGCCATCTGAAGATCCTGGATCTCCTAGTGCCGCAACCTTGGCTACTCCCGCTAGGAGAACGAGGAAGACGCGTCTGCGCAAGTAGCACATTCATTGTTATTGTTTTGTCACTCCATCATTCATGCTTCTCAACTTGGCCGCTTTGCATAATAACAATCAACTTGGGCCGGTAGTTAAATTTTTAATTTTTATTTGTATCACCGCATTATATTGTAGTCTGTGATCACCGCTTATCATTTCACTTTTTATTTTTATTATCGCCGGTATGTACATTACGTTTATTTGACGGGCTTAGATCTCGTTTTGACAATGTGACGGATGTATTGTATAGATGTCAGTGTCATGTTCCTACTCAGCCAGCCGTCATTGCGTCGCGTTCCATTCTACGTACAGTTCGATGTTTTCGTTTTGCTTCTTTTTGTTTTTTTTTTTATTGCTACTGCACTACTATAAATTGTAGTGCATCTTTGTTACTTAATATTGTAAAATTCCTACCAATATACCAGCGAGTGGGGGAGGTTTTTCTTAAAGGAAAATCTTTAATTTTTGTGTTTTTAGTAGGTAGTTAAGTTATTTTAAATATTACTCTTGTATTTTAGATATTTATAATATTTTTTATTTTACATTTAGATTATAATTTATGCTCATGGATGATGTAGCTGATCTTAACGACAGCTTCTTCTCGTGCTTGTTAAAATGTGGGTAACAAAAAAAAAAAATATATGTGTAAGTGACGCCATAATGGATTTACTTTGTGACACTTTGAAGCCTAATACAGTCGATTACGAAAAGCTCACGTGTTTTAATAGGTTATGGGCAAATATCCATTTTTTCGGTTTTATACAGTTTAAAATCAGTGTAAAACAGTCGAAAGTTAATGACTTTTCGTGTAAATATGGCAGTGAACTATTTTCAAAGCATACCGAAGTTAAAAGGGCGCGAAAATTACGATGAGTGGAGTTTCGCAGTAGAAAATTTGTTGGTGCTTGACAATCTGGTGAGCTACATAAAATCGGAGCCAGATGCCGGTTTCGAGGCAAAACCATCAGAGGACGCAAAAGCCAAGGCGAAGTTAGTTTTGACCATTGACCCTGGATTGTACGTGCATATTAAAGAAACAAAAACATCTTTGGAGCTATGGGTAAAATTAAGAGCAATGTTCGATGACTCGGGATTCTCTAGGAAAATAACCCTTATACGACATTTAATCTCGTTACGACAAGAAAATTGTGATTCGATGACATCATACGTCACGCAAGTGGTCGAAACGGCTCAGAGATTAAAAGGCACAGGATTCACAATCACCGAAGAATGGGTCGGTTCATTGTTACTAGCAGGTTTGCCAGAAAAATTTACACCCATGATTATGGCCATAGAACATTCGGGAATGAAAATTACTACAGATGCAATAAAATCAAAGTTGATTGATATGGAAGTTTCAAAAAACGACATGGATACCAGTGGCGCTGCATTCGCTGCAAACCATAATAATAGAAAGCAGAAGTTTAAAAATGGCGGGACGTCAAACTCAAAAGTGACAGATGACAAGACCGTAAGTGTCACTTGCTACAAATGCAAGCAAACGGGTCACTACAGAAATCAGTGTCCATTATTGCAGAAAAACAAACAAACAAATGCTTTTAATGTGGTATTTTTGAACGGAGATTATAGTACAAACGAATGGTACGTAGATAGTGGAGCAAGTGCACATATGACGGCGAACAAGGAGTGGATAAAACATCCAAATTATACACCGTGTTTATCAGAGATAACCGTCGCGAACAATATGAAAGTGCCAGTTTTGTGTTCCGGAGACGTACAGATAACGACTAATTGTAACTACGACATCACGGTAAGAAATGTGCTATGCGTACCGAGCTTAACAACGAACTTGTTGTCAGTAAGCGAGCTTATTAAAAACGGAAACAAGGTTGTTTTTGAAGCTGAACAATGTTACATACGCAACAAGAAAAATGTTTTGGTAGCCACAGCAACGTCAACAAATGGAGTGTACAAGCTAAATATTAAAATAGCAGATTGTATGCTGGCAGCACCAGCAGTAGCAAGTGCAGAGCTTTGGCACAGGCGGTTAGCACACATCAACAGCAATGACTTAAACAAAATGAAGAATGGCATTGTGGATGGATTGTTTTATCCAGATACCAGTGATATGTCGAAGGCTAAATGTGTAATCTGTTGCGAAGGTAAACAGATGAGGTTACCATTTCCGCATGACAGACAAAGGAGTACAGAAACACTACAGATAATACATGCTGATGTATGTGGTCCCATGGAGACGAAATCTATTGGAGGTGCTCAGTATTTTGTCTTGTTCATTGATGATTGCAGTCGTATGACTTTTATATACTTCCTTAAGCATAAGAGCGAAGTATTCAAGATATTCAAAAATTTTAAAGCAATGGCTGAAAATCAGCAGAATAAAAAAATTAAAATACTGCGCACAGACAACGGAGGTGAGTTTTGTAATGGAGAGATGGAAAATTACTTACTCAAAGAAGGAATAATCCACCAGAAGACAAATGCGTACACACCAGAACAAAACGGTGTTAGTGAACGGGCTAACAAAACTGTAGTAGAGAAAGCGCGATGCTTACTATTTGATGCAAAGCTCAGAAAGATGTTCTGGGCAGAAGCTGCTAATACAGCAGTCTATTTAAAGAACCGGTCAGTAACCTCAAGTTTAGGAAATAAAACACCTTATGAAGCGTGGTATAAAGTGAAACCAGATTTGAGTCATATACGTCTTTTTGGAAGCTCTGTAATGGTTCACATACCGAAAGAGAAGAGATTGAAATGGGACAAAAAGGCTGAAATGCACATCCTTGTTGGATATTCAGAAACAGTAAAAGGATATCGTGTTTATGACCTCAAAAGAAATATTATAACAATAAAGAGAGATGTTACAGTGATGGAAGACAAAACAGGAACAACAATAAGTAATAAAGAAGAAACAGCAAGTTGGATACAGGATGATATTGAAATTGAAGCCCATGAGCCACCCGCAACAAATGATGATGGCAGAGATTCAGTGGGGGAGTCTTCAAAGAATGAATCTCTTCATGATTCAGATACATCTGTATATACTGATCCTTCCAGTGAAAACGATGATGACACTATAACAAGTGCAAACACAGGAACAGATATCTCAAGCAGTGAGTTAGAACCAGTTGCAGTACCAGAACCTCCAAGACAAATCAAAAGAATGCGGAAACCTCCAGAGCGTTTTGGGTTTGGTAATATCTGTGTTTCCAGTTCTAGTCCAGAAGTCGAACAGATAGATTTCTCAGAAGCGCTGAATGGACCTGAAGCTGATCAGTGGAGACAGGCTATGCAAGAGGAGTTTAAATCATTCGAGGACAATGACGCATGGGAAATTGTTGATATACCAAGTGATGGTTCCGTTGTGAAGTGCAAGTGGGTCTTTAATAAAAAACTTGATGTGAATGATAAAGTGCGGTATCGTGCCAGACTCGTGGCTAAAGGTTTTACACAACGACGTGGTATAGATTATGAGGACACTTTTTCACCTGTAGTTAAACATTCCACTCTAAGAATGTTGTTTGCTCTAAGTGTACAGTGGGACATGGACATTACACATCTGGATGTGACTACAGCTTTTTTAAATGGACATTTAAAAGAAAATATTTACATGACAATTCCGGAGGGTTTTGTGAATAAAAGCAATGGAAAGGTTTTAAAACTTAAAAGAGCTATTTATGGACTAAAACAGTCTTCTATAGTTTGGTATGAAAAGGTGAAAGACCGTTTGCTTAGTTTTGGTTTTAAAATAAGTAAGTTTGAACCATGCTTGTTCACAAAGTTTTCTGAGAATGTTAAGATTATTGTAGCTGTCTATGTTGACGATTTTTTGATTTTTTCCAATTGTACTATGGAAACTGAAAAATTAAAAACTGTTCTAAGTTCTGAATTCAAATTGAAAGATTTAGGTCCTGTTAGACGTTACTTAGGCATGCGAATTAATGTAAACAGAGAATGTAAAACCATAACAGTAGATCAACAGGAATATATAGAGAAGTTATTATCAAAGTTTGATATGTCAAATTGCAGAACTATTGATACTCCTATTGAAAGTAAATTGAACATAAAAAAGGCTGAAAATTGTGCTGTAAACATTCCATACCAAAGACTAATAGGAAGCCTTATGTATTTAGCTGTTTTGACTAGGCCTGACTTATCATATTGTCTTAGCTATCTCAGCCAGTTTAATAACTGTTATACTGAAACTCATTTTAATTATGCTAAACGAGTATTGAAATACTTACAGAAAACAAAACATTATTGTTTAACATATAATGGTATGGATAATGTTGAGCTGAAAGGTTTTGTTGATGCAGATTGGGCTAGTGATAGTCTGGATCGAAAGTCTTATACTGGATTCTGTTTTGTTATGAATGGTTCTGTGATTTCCTGGCAAAGTAGAAAACAGAAGACTGTCTCCTTATCCAGCACTGAGGCAGAATATGTTGCTCTTTCAGAGGCATCTAGAGAAGCTGTTTACTTAAGAAATCTGATATATGAGATTACTGGTAGACAATATGCAATTAAACTGAAGTGTGATAATCAAAGTGCGTTAAAATTGGCAACAAGTCATCAAGCACACACTAGGTCGAAACATATAGATGTTCGTTTTCATTACGTTAGAGATGCAGTAAAGAATAAATTGATCAATATTGAATACATTTCAACTCAGGAAATGCCTGCTGACTTGTTAACCAAGGGTCTTTTGTCGAGTAAGCATTATAAGTTTATGTACATGCTAGGAATTAAACCTAAATAGAAATAAGTACCTATTTTGTTAATAAGTTCGTTTATTTTGTTAAGTAGGGGTGTTAAAATGTGGGTAACAAAAAAAAAAAATATATGTGTAAGTGACGCCATAATGGATTTACTTTGTGACACTTTGAAGCCTAATACAGTCGATTACGAAAAGCTCACGTGTTTTAATAGTGCTCTTCTTCTACTAGTTTTGTTAGTGCGGACAGTGACTCTTCCTTACCACTTACTTTACATGATAAAATCTCTTCTCTTTTCTCCAATGACCTTAAGAATTTTCATATAGCTCACATCAATGCTCAGAGTGTTCCTGGTCACTATTCTGACCTTCTGGCATCCTTTAGCAGTGCTCATCTGGATGCGCTCTTAATATCGGAATCGTTTTTGAAGCCATCACTCCTCTCTACTCAGTACTCACTCCCCGGCTTCGTCTTAATACGCAACGATAGAACCGGTAAGGGCGGAGGAGGTGTTGCCATGTACCTGCGTGCTGATTTACCCTACAGGGTGGTCAGTTCATCTCCTTCACTGTATTCTGAGTCGGCTGAATACTTGTTTGTTGAGATTACTGTTCATCACACAAAAGTTTTACTTGCAGTGCTCTACAGTCCTAATCTTCACATAGACTACTTCAATTCTCTCGACTCCACACTCAGTGATCTTTGCCCCATGTATGAGCACGTTATTTTAATGGGTGATTTTAATACCTGCTTGATTAAAAATGACACTCGATCCCTTAAACTCCTCTCACTCTTGTCTTCTTTCAATCTTCAGGTTTTGCCTCTTTCTGCAACTCACTATTTTCCTAACTGTACACCCTCACTTCTAGATCTTATAATTGTCTCCTCTCCTAGAAATGTTTCTTACCATGGTCAACTTACGGCTAGTTTTTCTTACCACGATCTCATTTACCTCTCGTATCGTATCCGTGTTCCCAAGCGTAAGTCCCAGCTTTTATATCTCCGTAACTACAAGGGCATAGATCTGGAAGCTTTGCAGCGTGATGCTGGCGATCTCGACTGGACCCCTCTGGTTGAGTTCGATGACATCGACGATAAGGTGAATTGTTTTAACGCAACCGTTCTCGAATTATATGATCAGCATGCCCCTCTCCGTCGAGTCAAAGTTAGACATAACCCTGCACCATGGATAACGCTACAAATTAAAGAGCTTATGGCTCGCAGGGATAAAGCTAAGAGCAGATATAAGCGCAGACCTTCAGAGCTGAATCTCTCTTACTACAAATCGCTACGTAATCGCTGCAGGCACCTGTGTCAAGATGCTAAGAGACGCTATTTCCAGGACCAACTCAATAACCGCAGTTCTTCTGATGTATGGAAATTTCTCAAATCTGTAGGCATAGGCAAGTCTCCTGCCAACCAGTGTAAGGATGTTAACCTCAATGATCTCAATAAACATTTCTCTCTCCTTCCCTTTTCTCTTGATCCGTCCGTCAAGACTGCGACACTGGAGAGTCTTGCTAGTTTGCCGGTACCACAATATTCTCACTTCAAGCTCAAAGATGTTACTGAGGATGACGTTAAGAAGTCTATACTTGCGATAACTTCTTCAGCAGTCGGTAATGATAAGTTGTGTTCAAGAATGATAACTCTTATCCTTTCCTCATTACTTCCTGTTCTCACTCACATCTTCAATCACTCATTTTCCTCTTGCTCCTTTCCGTCAGTTTGGAAACAGGCTCACATAATACCTTTACCTAAAACTAATAATCCTACTTTATTAACCCACTTTAGACCTATTTCTATTCTCCCATTTCTCTCTAAAGTTTTTGAGCACATAGTTCATAGACAATTATCATTTTTCTTGGCGTCAAACTCGATAATATCCCCCTTTCAATCCGGATTTCGCTCCGGTCACAGTACTGTAACCGCGCTCTTGAAGGTGACTGACGACATCCGCTGGGCAATGGAGAATAAGTTACTTACTGTTCTAGTATTGCTCGACTTTAGTAGCGCCTTCAACTCGGTGGATTTCGACATTTTACTAGGTTTCCTCAAATCTATCAATTTCTCTTCTTCCACTTTAGCCTGGTTCAGTTCTTATCTTCGGGGACGCTCTCAGTGTGTTCGCCTGGAGGAGTCCTTCTCCGATTGGTGTAGTCTCACTGAGGGTGTTCCTCAGGGTAGCGTTCTCTCTCCTCTTCTTTTTTCAATTTTCATAAACTCTGTTACCAGAGTAATCTCCTCTAGCTTCCATCTCTACGCAGATGACTTGCAGCTTTATCGAGACTTTACTGTAGCTAACGCGGGTTCTGCAATTGCTGCAATGAATCATGACCTGGCTTGCGTGAGCGCTTGGGCTAAGTCATTTGGTTTGCAAATTAACCCAACTAAATCCCAGGCCATGATTATCGGCAGCAGATTCTTTCGCAATGTGGCTGATGTTACATCTCTCATGCCTTTATATCTCGATGGTGTTCGCATTGACTATACTGAAACCGCTAAAGATCTGGGTGTAGTTATTGACTCCAATCTTTCGTGGCGTGCTCAGGTGAATGAGGTCAGCCGAAAGGTACATTTCTCCATTCATTCGCTGAAATGCCTTCAGGGTCTTCTGCCCTTGAAGACTAAAATTTCTTTGGCACAAACACTTATTCAGCCGATTATAGATTATGCCGACGCTTGCTACCTGGATGCTACTGAGGAGCTATTAAACAAGCTTGAGCGCTTGCAAAACTTGTGCATTCGCTTTGTTTACGGTCTTCGAAAGTATGACCATGTTTCACACCTTCGCAAGGAACTCAAGTGGCTCCCAATCCGCCTTCGCAGGAACACTCGGATTTTATGTCTTCTCTTCAACATCTTACACAACCCGTCTTATCCTTCCTACCTGCGTGAGCGTTTTTCTTACGCTCGCTCTAGCGCCGCACCGTGTAGATCACACCTAAGATCCATCCTTAAATCCCATCCTCATAAAACGAGCTACTATTCTTATTCCTTCTCTGTCCATGCTGTAAGATTGTGGAACTCACTTCCGCCTAGCATTCGTGATTTAAATACTATTTGTCTATTTAAACGTCGATTAAAAGAGCATTACCTTTCCTCTATACCGTGAGTATTTGTATATATTTATATATGTTTATATATTTTTGTATTATGTATTTATTTAAGTATACTTAAGTATTTATTATTTTTTGCGTTATATGTGTAGGTATATTTAATATTTTAGTTTTAGACTTCACATATTCATATTTTTCTCTTCTTGTTCTCACACACTATTGTCTACATTTCTTTCTTACTTCTCCTTTCGCAGGTCTGCTGGAAGAAATTTCTTAAGAAATAAGCAGTTCCTTTGTACTCATATTATGTTTATGTCATATCAATATGTATTTTACTGTGTGTACATAAATAATAAAATAAATAAATAAATAAATAAATAAAAATGAGCCTATTACCTACTTATCTTCTACCTAGCCTTTTCCCAAATAAGTTGGGGTCGGCTTCCAGTCTAACCGGATGCAGCTCCTGCCTCCACAACCCAGTTAATGGGTAATAGGATACCCCTTTGTAAGACTGGTAGTCAGACTTTCGGGCTTCGACGACGATCCGTAACGACTGTTAAAGATCCACAAATGACAGCCGGGACTAACGACTTAACGTGCTTTTCTAGACATGGACGGGGTCTTGGGAAGTAAAGATGGTCACCCATCCACGGACCAACCGCGGCAAGCGTAGCTTAACCTGATCGATTGACCTGTGCGACTATATTACTTAGCCACAAGCTCCTCGCCTACTACTATATACCTAATAATCTTGTAAGATGACGGAGACTAGTCTTCACGTCTCAGGGAATCCTAGTGTAGAAGCTGGTTTTTAGGGTTCCGTAGCCAAATGGCAAAAACGGAATCCTTATGGATTCGTCATGTCTGTCTGTCTTTCTGTCCGTCCGTATGTCACAGCCACTTTTTTCCGAAACTATAAGAGCTATACTGTTGAAACTTGGTGGTAGATATATTCTGTGAAAAAAAAAAACAATAAATTTTGGGGGTTCCCCATACTTAGAACTGAAACTCAAAAAAAAAAATGTATTTATGGATAGGTCTTCAAAAATGATATTGAGGTTTCTAATATAATTTTTTTCTAAACTGAATAGTTTGCGCGAGAGACACTTCCAAAGAGGTAAAATGTGTCCCCCCCTCCCTGTAACTTATAAAATAAGAGAACGATAAAACTAAAAAAAATATATGATGTAAGTACCATGTAAACTTCCACCGACAATTTATTGGTTTGAACGAGATCTAGTAAGTAGTTTTTTTTTAATACGTCATAAATCGTAAACAGCAATTTACCTTTCATTCAATCAACTCATGATTGATTTTTATAGATAATGGTACAGAACCCTTCGTGCGTGAGTCCGACTCGCACTTGGCCGGTTTTTAATATTTTTTTGAGACTGAATGTACACATCCACATTTCGCCAGTTATGTACGTTTAAGTCACATATTATATTATACTTACCGTTAATAGGGCTTTTACCGAGAAATTCCTCATGCGGAAACCCAATTACAGTTTTCCTGGTACGAGGATTGAACTTTTTACCATGGTAAAGATCGTCAAAAGTATGAGGTTTCAGGAAAAATAAGGAAATTTAATGCTCGTACCTATCGAACTCGTACCTACTGTAGTACAAAATAAGCTTTTGATTATTTTTTTTTACTTAAGGCCTTGTCGCAAAATCAATAAAAATCAAAAGTCATTTATTCAAATTAGGCTGAGAATCAGCACTTTTCGAACGTCAAAATTACAAAAGACAGTCCCCCAAAAACGCCCGCCCTTCACCACTTCTTAGGAAAGGAAGAGTTAGTGGCCCCTGGCTCAGGCAACTGAAAGAACAACAACAAAACCCACCCGGGGTTATACTCAGTAAAAGTCTGACATGCCCTGAGCTCCGCCAAGAGCGGGAGAAGTTATTGGATGATTTCCCACCCAAAAAACAGACCCTGTAATTGGAAGATTCACTTGTGGACACTAGACCAATCTGTCTGTACTACAGGGCCGTGTCCTAATTTAAGCGATTGTCGCGCGAACATGTGCAACGATCGCGTATTCGCGCGCTCAATCACTTTGGTTAGAACACGAGGGTACGCGGCGGTAAGAACGACACATCGTCGACAAAGTTCGGCTTTGGAAATCGTCACTCTCTCAGTCATAATAGTGTGATTAACTCAAACTCAAATAATTTATTTCAATTAAACCATTTCAGGCACTTTTGAATTGTCAACATTTTAAGGCTGACCCCACATTAGGCGTGCGCGATCCTCGGGCGTGTGTGAAGCGAGGGTGACTCGCGCGCGTCGCGAGCGCGCTGTGTGAGCGTCGCGTTTTGCTGCCCTGCGGTGTGTGTGAAGAGTACAAGAGACGCGCGCGCGGCGCGCACGCGGCGCTCGCGTCGCGTTCTTACCCCTTCGCCCGCTATCCCCGCTGCCCCGCTGTGACTGACTTGACTGAAGGGGGTTAAACGTCAAGGCGAGCGCCGCGTGCGCGCCGCGCGCTCGCTGCACACACGTCACACGTTGGCAACACGCGACGCTCTCGCAGCGTGCTCGCGACGCGCGCGCGGCGCCCGCGCTACACACACGCCCGAGGATCGCGCACGCCTAATGTGGGGTCAGCCTAAATAGTCAGTCAGTTAGTCAGAAAGTGAAGCTAGTTTATAGCCTCTTTCTAAAGCAAGTTGTATCATGCGGGTACTGTATATGAATTAGTTTGCCGTAATATTAATGTATGGGCTCATTTGTTTGCAAGCCACCACAATTAGCTCGGTGTGTTGTGGTATTCAGCTCACTAACGCCACATTTCGCTAAATATACTTGCGCTTTGTTAGGGGCATTGCATACTAGTTCAATATACATAGAGGTAGTTGTTTTAGTATTTGTTTTAAAGAGTAATTTGTTTACCAACAAAACGAAGTACAGAGAAGAAGAAGAAGTAGAAGCATTGTTAGTACTGATACGTTTTCGCTTTTAAAACTTTAATTTGGTTTAACACTTTTTGATTAAAAACTTTATTTCAGTATCTAGTTCGTGTAGCGCCAGGGCAGCCCGCAAAATTAAACTTTCTTACTTTTTTTGCAATTAACAGGTCTTAGGTTGTATGTTGAACAAAATACTATTCGCCACCATAACAAGTATGTATTTACAGAATTATAATCATCAATACAACGCTCTAAGTTGTTATAATCCTATTCAATGTCTATTTCATGAAATACTCGTAACAAAGAATTTCGCGGGCCGCGGCTATTTTCTGTTAAAACTAAAATCAATCGATAATTTTGTAAAAACAAAGAAAATTTGTTTCTCAGGGCGAATATCCCCAATGAACTTAACACGATCTGTAATGCTATTCTGTAAAAATCTCACCGTGAAAACTTACCTGAAGTGAGCTTAAAGTTAAGTTTTTAATAACCTA
This sequence comes from Apamea sordens, assembly GCA_945859715.1. Lineage (NCBI taxonomy): Eukaryota > Metazoa > Arthropoda > Insecta > Lepidoptera > Noctuidae > Apamea > Apamea sordens. The sequence continues at coordinate 9,955,556 of OX244010.1, read as the reverse complement.
CGAAAAATCCCGACGCTATGGTGTCTAAACTCATGTGCTGAATCCATGGTTACAGTTTGAGCGTCGATGTCCCTGCCCCCCTGTTTAAAAATGACATTTGCACGTTGTGGTAGAGTGTATAAAATTAAAAAAATACGTATTAATTCCATACTATGTAAAACCCACAAGGATCTACAGGTCGCAAGGTCCTATAAGGTGAACGACCTTGTGAAGGCAGCAGGAACCGGCGGCGACCTCTCGCGTCCGGCCCTGGTTCAAGCCATGGTCCGGGGCGAGAGGGAGTGGGAGGCAGTCACCTCCTTCTGCGAAGCAGTCATGCTAGCGAAGGAGGTGGCGGGGTGGACGAGAGAAAGGACCTCACGCCTCAGCCGCCGCGGGAGACGCTCCGGGCGTCGGGAGCCACGTGACGACTCCCGGCCACCGTAGGCGCGGGCCTGCGGGCGGAGAGTAATGGGTAACTCACCGTCCGATCAGGACCAGCCGGTCGATTCTGTAAAAATCTCACCGTGAAAACTCAAGTGAAGTGAGCTTGATGTGAGTGGTCAGTAGTGTCAATACCTAGCATTATTAGCACTTCACGCTCACTTCACCTAAGTTTTCACGGTGAGATAGTTACAGAATCGCACTGCAGGCCCGTGCCGGACGGCGCGTATGTGTTCCACGCGCGCCTCAAAGAGATGTCAGCACGAGTGACGGGGCCCGATAGGGCCGAAGCCTGCCAGGGTAGCGGGATCGTCCGAAAGGGTTACCGCTGCCCTGGAACATAAAGGGCTAAGGAAGGAACACGGGTGGGTTTTAGTCAGTAAGAGTCTGACACTCCCTTCCGCTCCACCCAGAGCGGGAGGGGTCATTTGATGATTTTCCATCCTCAAAAAAAAAGGCAGCAGGAACCCGTTGGATGCGAGAAGCACAGAACCAGTCGAAGTGGAGTTGCTTGGGGGAGGCCTGTGTCCAGCAGTGGACGACTTTCGGCTGAAATGATGATGATGACGACTATGTAAAACTACATTCTTACAAATAAATAAATTTTAATTTGCAAGGTCTTTTCATCGCCTAACATCTAGATGCAATAATAGGTAGGTACTTCAAGTATTACTCCATGGGAACGCTACCAACCGAACTATTGCTCCTACAATATAATACCATCCTATGTGTACGCAACCTAAAATAGAATCTCTGCAGTCTGTTATCGGTGTTCACACTTCACATAGCTCTTCGCACAGACTTAGCGCGCCTTACATTGTAGTGGTATTATTATTACATTGCAACGTCTAGCTTCAGTAGAAATATGGGGAGAATTCTTCATCAGTGGAGTGAAGTTATAGTGCTTCTCTTGGTTATTTTGACAAATAACTTTAATGTGATTTCCGCTATGAATGTTAAAGGAAAAAATGTTCTGAGGGCCTAGACAAAGTGACATTCTACGGTCTTTTCAGTTATTGTACCTCTTATTTGCATCACTGTCCAAATTATAGTGATCTTTATTCTCATTCTAATAAGGTTGCTGTTGAGTTGCTGCCACTGACAAGTCTGTCAAAATCATTCTGATCTTTATTCTAGTTACAAGAAGGTTGCTGTTAGGTCACTGCAGTCGGAGTTAAAATAACTGAGAACAGACTGTATAACGGTGATGGAAATGTAAAATATGTATTAGATTTACAGCAGAAGACAAAAAACCTGTTGAAAGTCGTTGTAGAAATACCAAAAGCTTTTATAGCGATTACCACTTGTATGGTTTTTTACCGTTTCCTAAGAAAGTTCACGGGAGGGGCTTCCATATCCGCTATGAGAATCTACACTTAGATCTCAGAATGCCCACCGTCCAGCAGTTGGTTGTGTGTAGGTTGCAGTTGCCTCTACCGTTGACGCGTGTCGCTTGTGTGTATCTGCTTAGCCTTTTCCCAACTAGGTTGGGGTCAGCTTCCAGTCTAACCATTAACCGGATCGGAGTCATTAACCGGATGCAGCTGAATACCAGTATTTTACATGGAGCGACTGCCTATCTGACCTCCACAACCCAGATACTGGGTAATACGATACCCCTTGGTAAGACTGGTTGTCAGACTTTCGGGCTTCTGACGACCCGTAACGACTGTCAAAGATCTACGAATGACAGCCGGGACCAACGGCTTAACTTGCTTTCCGAGGCATGGAGAGGGGGGTACGGTGCTGAAATACACGAGCGGCAAAAAAATCCAATTTCCAGTATCTTCATGACGAATAAACTTAGCTTTTTCGATAAACCGTTCATCGTCCCTTACGTCTACAGTTATAGGAGTTACGAATGCTGACCTAAAGTGCTTCTTACAGTAATCTATATCTTACATTATGACCGTCCTACTTCAGTCCCGAATAAAAAAAATATTTTTACTGAACATCATAATACTTTTCATGAGTTTTAATGGTGACATCAAATCTTTATGGCTGCGGCGTGCGTTTATGGGTCTTTCAAGTGATAAAAACTGTAAGTCTCCTATTCCAAGTCGTATTTATTAATGAAGAAATGCATTATTGGAACGATTTTTAATTCTCCTGGTCATTTGGGTTGTTTTTAATGCTCGATGGTTTGAAAATGTCTGCGGGTTGGAGGAAAATTTTGATGTGGTAGTAAAATTATAATATTGATGGGCGCTTCTTGTGAGATAAAATTAACTGGAGTAGATAACGAGTCTTTGTTATAATTTACAGTGCTATTCATTTTGCAGTGGTGGCCGGTTGGTAACGGGTAAGCAGGCACTTTACTTTGTGTAAATTAATTCGTCACGACTGGTCTAAAAACGGAGAAGGAAAACATCGTGAGAAAACCGGCATGGCCTAAAACCAAAAAAATAAGGACATGTGACATCTATTGACCCGCACTGGGCCCGCGTGGTGGATTACGGCCCACTCCTTCTTACCGAGAAAATGCCAGTTTCCCAGCAGTGGGTACATTATAGGCAGAGTATGCTATCAATTTTGTAGAGCAGAGCCATAACATGAATTTTTGACGAGAGTCGGTGGGAGATGTGGATGATGGCCCACAACTTCTCACCGAGAGAAGGCCTGTTTCCCAGCAATGGGTACATTGTAGGCTGAGTTTGCTGTTTATTCTGTTGAACAGATTCGTACCTTCAATTTTTGACGAGAGACGGTACGATGGGTTTGTTAGAGTCATATGGATGGATGTCCTATAAAATACCAAAGATATGAGACTCGCACATACCAGGAAAGCATGACACAATAGGAGGCATATTAATAACTGGCAGTGGATCAAGGCTGCTCATGATGATGATTGACTTTTTTGAATTTAGAATTTACATTTTTATTACGACAATTAAAATTAATTCTAATTAAATTCTATTAGGAATTTCTCCGTACCAGCTGTCTGGATTCGTGCCGGTTGATAGCAATAGGCTCGCACCCTATTACACTAGCAAAATGTGACCCACCAACATTTTGCTAGATAATTGGTATAGTATACATCTGCCTATCCGCTCTGGGATAACAGGCGTGATTGTATGTATATCTTGCTTACACTTATATTTTTATACGTATCGAAAATTCTAATAAAATAAACTGTCAAATACCCTATTGTTGCTCTATTGAAGCTACGAGATGCTACGAGCTTTTACTATGCTACGGGCTACGAGCTACGAGTGCTACGAACTGCGGTCGCTATGCCTAGCCCAATTTCGTAACAAAAACCTTATTTCTATCTAGTTTTTTTCCTGCAGAATTGGATTCCTATAAGTGACATCATTGACTTGTGTATATTAAATTGATTTACATTTTTATTCTGCTGGCTGTTTTTTTTCACATCTTTCATAGACTAGAAGGTTTTCCACTACCAAGAAGGATATAAAAAATCCAGAAAAATAAAACAAAAAAATTGCTCCAAGCCCATGAAACATCGCATAACTTATGAAAGTACTAAAAGCAAGCTTACTAAGACGGTTCGTGCGCTCTAGTGATTTAGATTCATTCACAACGTTAAGTCTCAGATTTACCACCGATTTTTGGCTCAGCGTTACTTCTGTTATACGAGATTCTTGATATTAATATAAAATGTGTGCTTCCAAGTTTGTGGCGGACAATAAATGTTGCTTTAGGTCCTGTTCACGGCCTCGACCGTTGCGACTTGCGACGCGACGTGCGTCAAGCGACACGCGCGCGCTTTTCCTGTTTCCGTACGTCGCTCCGCAAGTCGCGTCGCGGTGACTCGTGGCATGCTCTAAACAACTTCTTTCATTTGTTTTCTCCGCAGTTGCTCTCGTAAGTCGCGTGTCGCTTGAGCGTGAAGCTCGTGGCCACGGGTTAGGTGTGATAGAATATTGCTTTCTTGTAGTTTGGGCAGGAATCCAACTCATTCGTGTATCTACAAGAATGAATGAGGCTGTTAATGGAAATAATATTGCGCTGAATTTTAGAGTAGAATCAAAATTTATTGTAATGTACAGCTCACAAGAGTTAATTTGAGACTTCGGTCGGATGACGTAAGCACGGGGTACTGCGTCGATGGCAAGAACGGTAATAAGGCGGGGATCGGAGGGGCCGCTCTGGTCTCTAGTTAACTCTTGCGGTTGTAAGATTGTAATGTACTACTTTATTTACTCTTGTAGCTGTTAATGATTCCAACAGACGTGATATGACAATTCCTGTAATTACAAGCTTTTATTTAGTTTCACCTGTCCCGATGTTTGTCTGTAATCAAATCTTGCAAGTTAAATTTGATCCACTTCCCGGTTACCGATTGAGCTGAAATTTTGCATGCATATGTAAATTGGACGACAAGGCAAAATTATTATGACATGGATCTGATCTGATGATGGAGCTGAAAGATGGCTATAGGAACTCGGTAATTAAACGACACAACCCCATCGAGTTTGGGCTTGTATGATTCGTTTTGACAAGTACTTTATTGCTAGATGGTAACCAGGGTCTACCGTATACCGGGAACCCCAAGCCACATTCTTAGCATTGAAGTCCCCGAGGACGAGCACGGGGAGAGAACGGAATCCGACGACGACGACTCTCAGCTCCGCAAGGGAGTTGTGAAACTCGGCGAGAGTTCGACTCGGGGAGAAGTATACCCCTACCACGACTATCTCCCCGAACCGTGCTGCCACGCAACCCCGTCCTCTCTTGACAGCCTCGAGGGACGGGGTACCGGCGGCGGCCGATGAAATTAGGGTCACTGAGCCGCTCAGGTCCTCCACCCAATCGTCCCTGGGCGGGACAAAGTACGGCTCAGCGACCACAACATGCCGGTTTCCTCACGATGTTTTCCTTCACATTTTGAGAGCAGTGGTGAAATATGTAACTTACTCAAAGTAAAGCTCCTAAAATCTAATAAAAATCGAAAATAAAAGTGTAAAGAACGGGCCCAACCCAATTTTATGTTCACAATAATTCTTCCACGTAAAGTTTTATGAGATGGTACTCATACGAGGGGTTTTCGTTGACACGACATACTGACATGGTTTCGTGTTTATACTCTTAATAAAAAATATTTTAGTGACCTGCCCCCAATTTGTTTTATTTTTATTACTGTCGCTGGGGAGATGAAGAATCATCTAGTATTTTATTGTCATTGGAAGTGTTCCACAGGGGACGGTTCTTGGGCCAATGCGTTTTTTTGGTTTTTGGCGTTCTTGAATCAGTTTAGGTGTGTAACGAGGTTTTATTATGTTTTTATTCTAGTGGCTAGTGAGCCCCTGCTTAGGTTAGTTTCTTCGACTTGACAAAACATCGTGATTTTTTTGTTAAGTTTAATATTTAATATGCGAGGGCCACCAGTCTTACCAAGGGGTATCGTATTACCCTGTAAATGGGTTGTGGAGGCCAGATAGGCAGTCGCTCCATGTAAAATAGTAATATGCATCCGGTTAGACTGGAAGCCGATTCCAACATACATACTTGGGAAAAGGCGAGGCAGATGATGATGATTTAATATGCGAGGGACTCGTGGCTAAGTAATATGACAGATACGTATTTATAGATAACCAGCTTTTGCCCTGAGTTATCATCCTGAATTGTAAATAGGTAACTTATGTTCTGTAATATTTATATGGTGTATATAATAAAGGGTATTCTGTTCTATTCTATTCTAACTGTTATGTCTTTTGTGAGAAAATATTAATTTAAATACCTAAACCAAATAATTAATCCTTAAGATATGAAACAAATAAACGCAAGTATTACGTTATGAGACGAGATTCTATAATCTTCACAGGTAAGATCAGCAATTAAAATGATTTTATGACGTTTAAAACATTTATTACAGGTACTAAAATTATTGTAACACCTTTTGAATACGAAGATACTGTGGTTAACAAACTAGATAAGCCTTTTATTAGGTAATTCGGGACTTAGTATGGTACAGACGCCGGCACATCAAGCTACTACAATCTGTCAAATTTCTTTAATAGATTTTCACTTTATTCCTGAAGCATTAAGGTTCAAGGTTGATTGGGAAAATTTGACAGTTTCGTGTAGCTTGACCTGCTGGCGTCTGTATATGGAGGTTTTGGTTCCCTATAACTATTTTCATCTTCATATCGCTGGCACGACTGAATTTTATATCTGCCGGTCGATTCTGTAAAAATCTCACCGTGAAAACTCAAGTGAAGTGAGCTTGATGTGAGTAGTGTCAATCCCTAGCATTATTTAGAATGACAGCTCACTCCACGCTCACTTCACCTAAGTTTTCACGGTGAGATGGTTACAGAATCGCACTGCTGGTTGGCCCAAAACGTTGCCACTTCCACGGTGTTGTCGGTGGCAGCACAGAAGTCACTTTAACTGCATGTTTTGGGACACAGAGGGCAGGATAGGAGGTGGAGCATGGTTTGCGACATAGCTCCACAATCACACCCTACTGCCGTTTCGTCTATAACCACAGAGAAGTGAGGGGCTCATGGCTTAACGATAACAGCCGCATGGGTCGTTCGTAGATTAAGCTATAATTATCTCGGTTTGTACGTGGATGGGTGAACATTTTTGTGAATGGTCATCCATAGGTATTATTGTAAGCTCGAGGTCTGACAACCAGTATTACCAGGGGGTATTGTGTTATCCAGCAGGGTTGTGGAGGTTAGATGGGCAGTCGTTCCATATAATATCATATGTATCAATAGCATTATGTATCACAACTCTGGTCCCCAAGATACTGGCGCCGCCTAGTTTGGGGACCGCCGCAAAAATCCAAAAGATGATCGCTAACGGTTACAGACCGATGTTAAGTTAAGTTAATTTTAAGGTAATAACTGTAACATTGGTTCAATAAAATTTATTATTATTATAATATACTGGTATTCAGCCTTGTTCAGCTGCATCCGGTTAGAATGGAAGCCGACCCCAATATAGTTAGGAAAAGGCTATTCAGATTGATTGATTGACCTATAACCACAGACCACATTTTTCGTCGGTTATGAAAAAATATAAAATCAGCTATTTCATAGAAAAGTGCAATACTTACGCGGTCAAAAATGTATTGCAGTGCTAATTTCTTTTTTAATGAAAGACGAAATATTTCTGAATCATAGACTGTATCCATGGTAACAGAGGGGTAATTCTCGTAATTTTAAGAACGTTCACAGTCTGATCTCAGTCTCAATCTGTCAAAAATACGTCTAATTTCCCTACATTTTGACAAGTTTTTGACATTTGTTTGTCGCCGAGATGAGACTGCGACTAGATTTTGAACATTTTAAATTACGAGAATTGGCCTTCATCTTGTGCGTCGATCTGCCACCCTGTATAAAAACGTTCTATTCAAATTCATAATGACCACTCCCAATGATTAAATTTACTCAGCCACACTTAATTATACTAATCAAAATAAAGGCTAGTACAGATGTCCTGATTAATATGCGCGCGACAAAGTCGATTTAAATGTAAACTTCGACGTTAACGTAAACAAAATGAATATGTCTTTCGTTGTGGTATTCATACATATCCTTACTAATATTATAAATGCGAATGTGAGTTTGTTTGTCACGCTTTCACGCTAAAACGGCTAAACGGATTTCGGGTAGACCATGACCAGGACATAGGATACTTTTTATCCCAGTAGTATGATTCTGTGGGTTAATTACCGACCTCCTTGCGAGCAGAGCCGCGGGTACAAGCTATAATTTAATATTTATATACGAAAGTAGCTCCACCTGTCTGTATGTAACGTTTTCACGGCTTAATGCAACCATTATAATACTTTTTGTATTTGCATATATATATAAGCAAAACATGTAAGCACAATCATGTATTATTTAGGGCCTTTCAGTAAGCGCTTCCTACTTTTAAATTTAAATAAAACCCCCGACACAATATACCCTATAAAAAGAAAAAAATAACCTTGAAATTATGACCCTACGTAAGTACGTATGAAATTTTTTGATTAAATGCTGTCCCGTCGGGGGACCGCTCTAATTATTAGCCTAACGTTCTGTTAAAGTTTAAAATAGTAATAATATTGTGTCTGGGGTTTTTAAAAATTTTAATTTCATTTTTTATTTCATGCTTTTTGTAGGGACTCCTTATTATTTCATTTTTTTATTTTCTTGCGTTTTAAAATTCAGGTAATTTGGTGTTTTAGCAGGTTTTTTGTAATTCGCGATTTTGTGGTGGCGGCCATCTTGGATTTGAAATTTGTCATAGTGTATAGTATTCTACTAGTCAAGCCCTTTCATTTGATACCCATATTGAGGGAGTTGTGAAAAAAAAATGTAATTCACCATTTTGTGGTGGCGGCCATCTTGGATTTGAAATTTATCTTAGTGTGTAGTATTTTACTAGTCAAGCCCTTTCATTTGATATCCATATTGAGGGAGTTGTGAAAAAATATGTAAACCGCCATTTTGTGGTGGCGGCCATCTTGGACCGATTTTCATCAACCATAGCTAAGAACACTCCCGACAAATTAACCTTTCAAACAAAAAAAAATCAAAATCGGTTTATCCGTTCGGGAGGTACGATGCCACAGACAGACATACACACACACCCCCACACACGTCAAACTTATAACACCCCGTCGTTTTTGCGTCGGGGGTTAAAAACAAAGTGTGTGTGAGATTTCATCGAAACTTTTTATTTGTTTGAAAGGCCTATGTCTAGGTTTCAATCAACCTCTACCACCAAAAAACACAAAGAACCAAAAAGAAAACAACTTCATACTTGTAACGTATATCGACTAAAAGTCGCGCCACTAATTCAATTAGTCGCTCCGTGTTACCTCCCCACAATGTTCTGTGGATCAATTTATAACAATAATGAGCGACACCACTAACTAATAATGATTAATTGTATCACTTCTCACCTTCATTGTTTGGTGTGAAAGAGGGTTTGTATTTAACTATTATTACGTTGATATTGTTGTTTTCTATTTTGGGCGTAGGTACACCTGTACCTACGTCCAAAATAAAACAAACCATCTGCGACATATCTATTAACACCTGTTAATAGATATGTCGCAGATGGTTTGTAGAATACGCTGTTTTACAAAACCACTCCGTTATGTAAAACAACTAGACAACGTTCAGTTGGATTGTCATTATGCTACGTTTTACAAAACTGCTAGGTACCGACGACGTTTAGACGTAATGCAGAATGGCTTATTTGCAGTCACAATGAGCGTAATTCATAAATCACTAAACCCACGAGGCACTAACTACCTATTTTAATACGTTGAAATTGTTGTTAGTTTTTAATCTGATGGGTCCTGGGTTAGATTCCTAGCTCAGGCGAAGTGTTATTGGGAATCAATACCTACACCACCCATCCACTCCATCCACCATCCAACTATACACCATTCATTCACCATCATCATCCATCATCCAATTTATTCGGGTCAATGCAACATATCTTTTTCTTCCATACATCTCTATTATGCATCATCTCATAATATATCATCTTTCATACAGTCCATCCATCGTTTCTTTGGTCTTCCCCTACTCTCCTCGTGGTCTCGATTACCTACATATTATAATGAAGTACAAAAAAAAAAAACAATTTAAGTAATTCAATAAATTTAATATCACTAGGTACACTTTTGAAGCACATAACTACAACAAATAACAAAATAGTTAACACATTATTTACTCTAAAAATGGCCACATTCGAGAAACTCGAAGCTACGTCCCGAGTTCGTCAGTTTGTTCCGGTCGCAAACAAAAACAGCGAAGCGGATGTTGACAGAATTACTGTGTTGGGAACTGCAGCTCCAAAACTGAAATATAAAATGTATTACAACATGTGTAGTAGTGATGTTTACGTCATTGTATCAGTGGAGTCAATTAGCGTCCAATGCTAATGCTGGTCATTAGCCATCTTATAATTATTTATTTATTTTTAGCCGTAAATGTACTGAATGCTGGGCAAAGGCCTCCCTACTCTCTTTCCGCCTCTTTCTGTCCAGAGCTGCCAAGAACCAATCTTTATCAAAGGAGTCCAGCTTATCCCGCCATCTCCGTCTGGGCCTGCCGCGATGTCGTTTGCCATCTTATAAAATCATCAAAAAATTAACTCAGTCTATCGCAGTCCACTGCTGGATATATAGCATATCTCCCAGGCTATATCTCCCAGGCTGCGCCACAACACTCTGTCCTCCGCCTTCCGCGTCCAGTCCGTCCCAGCCACCTTATTAAGGTCGTTGGTCCATCTAGCTGGGGAGCTTCCCACACTACGCTTGCGGTCTCCACTCTAGCTGCTCCTCCGGCCATCTGCAGTCCTTCGACAAACATAGCCAGTCCATGCCCACTTCAGTTTGCTGACAGCCATCTTATAAATTGCCAATCTATTCTGTATAAATCTCAGCGTGTTGGGGTCGGCATCCAGTCTAACCGGATGCATCTGAATACCAGTATTTTACAGATAGGCAGTCGCTCTATGCGACTGCCTATCTGACCTCCACAACCCAGTTACTGGGTAATACGATACCCCTTGGTAAGACTGGTTGTCAGACTTTCGGGCTATGATTGGGCGATGACTATGCCAATGTATGCTCCATAGTGAAGACCGAGAGATTATCGGGTTTAGTTATAAACGTTGTTTACGGTTAAAATGGCGGGACGAGCTTGACTCCTACGAAAGGACTGGTTGATACTCGCAAAAGACAGAATTGTGTGCAAAAGGCAGAGGGAGGAGTTTTCTCTGCAGTGGGACAATACAGGCTAGTTAGAGTAGATTATAAAGTTAAGCAATGATAAACGACAGTTTTACCATACATTTTTTTAACGTTGATTGATAAACGACAGTTTCACCATACATTTTTTTAACGATGATTGATAAACGACAGTTTTACCATACATTTTTTTAACGTTGAAACGTCTCAACTAAGCAACGTTTGTAAATAAACCCCTATAATTCTAATGGTCAGCAACAGATATTTCCGGTCAACATTTCAATGGAAGCATTTGTCAGTAAATCCGTCTGTATTCAGAACTAAATATCTACATACTCCCCCATTTTCATTCATAGGCCGAGGACACAACATTACGCATAACAAATACTTGGGATCTCAGATATTATGGGAGCATATCTATGCAAAATAAGTACGTCAGACTAGGGTAGTAAGTAGCCCTGCGAGGGATATTCGCGTCCAGTGGAGCATAAAATCAGTTCATGCTCGATTTATGTTATATGGGTAGGTAGACACTGGGGTTTAGACTGCTTCATGATACATGAGCAGTGGTATAAGTTTCTAGATTTGTATTTATGCTGCAATGTCAGGTATTTACATATTTCTGGACCCTTTTTTTGTGATGTAGTAAGAAACGGATGGTTTGTAGCATATTTTGTGAACCTCTCTTATTGCATTACCCAGTGTCTCAATAATTGGGTTGTGGCCATCCACTATGTATCGAGACTCCGTACCTCGAAAAGCCCGCTCAGCCGTTGGTCCCGGATAGGATACATTTTTTAGGATTGAGACTTAGGCGGGAGAAACTGTGGTATCTATCTATATATAAAAATGAATCCCTATTTCCCTTTGTCACGCCATAACTTGAGAACGACTTTACCGATTTCATCCATTTTTTAAAAGTTTTTTTATACTTTGTAGAAGGTTCTTACGGAAAAAAAAAATAAAAGTTGCTTTACGCTGACGAAGTCGCGGGCAGAAGCTAGTTATTTATAATTATAGGTGGGGTTAACTGATTGCACTGTGAGTACTCATCTGTCGTTGCCTATTTATGGGAGCTAATGGGATAAAAACATCATCTGCCTAGCTGTTTGTCTGTTGACTTCCAGTCTAACGGGACGCAGCTGAGTATCAGTATTTTACATGGAGCGACTGCCTATCTGACCTCCACAACCCAGTTACTGGGTAATACGAAACCCCTTGGTAAGATTGGTTGTCAGACTTTCGGGCTTTGGACGACCCGTAGGTAACGACTGTTAAAGATCCACAAATGACCGCCGGGACCAACGGGTTAACGTGTTTTCCAAGGCACGAAGGGGTATGTAAAGATTGTCACCCATCCAAGTACCAACCGTGGCAAGCGTAGTTTAACCTGATCGATCGACCCGTGCGGCTGTTATTACTTAGCCACAAGCCTCAAACTAAACCTATACTTCCAGCCGGGACAAATCTCCAACAAAACACAAAACGTAACTTCACCTATCTAAGGCAATAAATTGTATCCAGGACCCGTTTGTTACTCCATATCTACCAAACGGCTTGTTTAGGTACAAATTGAGAAATATTGAGGGTACTTTCGCTTCAGATTTCGAATTGTCCAACACTTGGTCCGTTCCATAGAACACGGAATTGTCGAACCGGGAGCGTCTAGAGACGAATGCTAACCCACGTTCACACGAACGAAAAAATACCGCGGTGAGATTATATTGCGCACTGGATTTTCAACTCTCGGTGTTGAGCCAAACATTTAAAATCCAACAGAGCGCATCCCAGCCCGTCAAAAAATACACTGTTGGATTTTCAATCCCCGGCGCTAAGAAGTACTCGAAAATCCAGTGCGCAACAAACATTAGCCTCGGGTTAAAACGCCAGTACATAATACATTTTTTTTTTGCCGTTTGTATCCCTCTGCTGGGCAAAGGCCACCCTTGTGTCTTTCCACCACGTCCTACTAATACTACTATAACTTTACGGGGAAGGCAAAGAGGGTCGAGCAGCATACATAGGCGTAAAGAGTGTTGTTGGATCCCATAATTAAAAGGATTATGATTTATGTGACTTTGACAAGTCAATAGTTTCTACATTCAATAGTGTTTGCATCTTCCGTTTACAACCGCAGAAGTAACGTTGTTTTTCATAGTTTGTTCAAAAATATTATGAATGGAGGGGCCCGTGACTAAATAATAACAGCCGCACATGTCGATCGGTCAGGTTAAGCTACGCTTGCCGCGGTTGGTCTATGGATGGGTGATCATTTTTACAGACCGAGACCCCTCCGTGCCTCGGAAAGCATGTTAAGCCGTTGGTCCCGGCTGTCATTCGTGGATCTTTGACAGTCGTTACGGGTAGTCAGAAGCCCGAAAGTCTGACAACCAGTCTTACCAAGGGGTATCGTATTACCCAGTAACTGGGTTGTGGAGGTCAGATAGGCAGTCGCTCTATGTAAGATACTGGTATTCAGCTGCATCCGGTTAGACTGGAAGCCGACCCGAACATAGTTGGGAAAAGGCTAGGCAGATGATGTTCAAAAATATTATGAAATACAAGCTTATTTCTGTGGACGATAAAAACAATACTGTGCATTCCCATACCCTTCACTTGCCAACAGAAATAAAGAAGAAAGAAAGAAAAAGTATTTATTGAGACTCGTACAGGAAGATCACAAATTAAACTAAACACAGTCAAACTAAAAAACCTAAATAAATAAAAAAAGTACTTAACAAAAAACAAAATTAAACAGAAAGTCGGAGTACGAGGCCAAAAGGCTCCTATCTCAGCATGATGCTACGACATTTAAAAAATACAACACGTACTGGGCCGCCTCGTCTGACAACCAGTCTTACCAAGGGGTATCGTATTATCCAGTAACTGGGTTGTGGAGGTCAGATAGGCAGTCACTTCATGTAAAATACTGGTATTCAGCTGCATCCGATTAGACTGGAAGCCGACCCCAACATAGTTGGGAAAAGGCTAGGCAGATGATAATGACTTGGCCGCCTCTAGTACTGGCTGCCGAGGCAGCTGCGCGCTCTGTGATCCACTCTGATCGTCGACTGATTTGAACTGCGGTTTTGCCAGTAATTGCACTACGATTTGCTTTGTTCAAATAAGTAGGGTAGATTCCTGGGTAAAAAAAATATTATTATATTTAGTCCGTCAGTTAGATTATCGAAAAATAATGGACACGTATTTTTTCTTTTGTCAATCAAACAAAACATGACAGATAAAGCGCGTCAAAATTTGGGAGTAGAGGGTCGTGACGTCATGCCATGCTAAAAAGTGTAGCAAGGCGTGACGTCACGCGGAACTTTAACGGGCGATATCTTCATTATTTTTTATATAATTGACAAAAGAAAAAATACGGGTCCAATATTTTTTGATAATCTAACTGACGCATTAATTAGATTTTTTTAGGCAGCTAACCTATTCTAGGAACACCTAGACTTTGTGTATTTAGATCAATGGTGGTCGCAAGTGTGACTACAAAGCTGGGGTTCTGGGTTCGGGTCGGGTAAAGTGTTATATTTATTACCATTAGGAGAGGGTCTTCTTTTAAAAGAGAAGACAAAGCACCTGTGGTAATCCTGTTATAGAGATGTGCATAGGCAGCGATGACTACTTACCATCAGGCGGGCCGACAGCTTGTTTGCAAAAAAATAATAATCAGCCTATAATATTTTCAATGACCCATCATTGAAAATGTTATAGGCTGATTATTATTATTTTTTTACAGAGGCCCTTTTTTTTTTTTTTGGGGGATGGGAAATCATCAAATGACTCCTCCCGCTCTGGGTGGAGCAGGAGGGAGTGTCAGACTCTTACTGACTAAAACCCACCCGTGTTCCTTCCTTAGCCCTTTATGTTCCAGGGCAGCGGTAAACCCTTTCGGATGTTCCCGCTACCCTGGCAGGCTTCGGCCCTATGGGGCCCCGTCGCTTATGCTGACATCTCTTTGAGGCGCGCGTGGAACACGTACACGCCGTTCGGCACGGGCCTAGTCCTGATCGGACGGAGAGCTACCCATTACTCTCCGCCCGCAGGCCCGACAGAGGCCCTCTCTGTGAAAGGGATTGGGCATAATCCACCACGTGGGCCGACTGTTACATGTCTTTGTATGTCTGGTTTTAGGACATGTCGATTCCCTCACGATATTTTCCTTCACCGTTTTCAGAGCAGTGGTGATGAAATGAAATACATTAAATAAAGAACCTGCCTGGTTTCGAAAGTCACACGGATAGTTTATAACCAGGATTAACACATACTATACTTTTATCCCGATATACCCACGTGATCGAAACTTATGCGGGTGAAACCGCGGGGCGCTGCTAGTATAAAATATTTCGTTTGTTAACTTGAACAATGTGTTATTTCAAATAAAAATATTGGTTATTGAAATGGTTACAGGCATCCAAATATAACTTTATAAACCTTGAATAATAAATGGCCGGATTATAAATAAAAGTTGCTTCGTAACAATCGTAACACTAAATGCTTTTTACAACAGTATTTTGATAATGTTTTGTTTCAACTGTTTTGAGTTAGAATAACAATGTATGTTTTTACTACCATATAGCTCTTGCGTTTGCGATTCGGAAATCATCCCACAGGAACGCACCACCGAGATAAAAAAGTGTGTATCTAAGAGCCGGCGCCCACGGGCGGCACGACACGGCAAGGGAATTTTATGCGACGAATAGAAATATAACTTAAATGTATCACAATAAAATTGAAATTTCAATGATGATGCCAAAGGACGTCGCGGCATGCCTAAGGATACCGCGGCATCGTTGCCGATAAAATTTAATAATATCAATGAATTGCCTGCGAACTTATCATGCCTAGTTGTTAGTTACTGTACCTATTATAACATAAGTATCGACCCGCCCCTGCTTCGCACGAGTGCATTGGCGACTTGTCAAAATATCGAGATTTCTATTCTAAACCTAAGCTAAATCATCATCATCATCATCAGCCTATAGCAGTCCACTGCTGGACATAGGCCTCTCCTATTGCACGCCACTCAACTCGATTTTCGACAACTCTCATCCGCGAAGATCGTCGCTCCATCTAGCCTGCGTCCCACCTTACGTTTACCGATTCGCGGTCTCCACTCAAGTACACGTCTACCCCAACGGTCATCGGTAAGCTATTAATATAATATAATAATCGGTAAGATATTCATGTAATATACACAATACCTTTAATAACCTTTCGGTATAAATGCTCTAAATGTAAAAAAAAATCAGTAAGAACATCATTTCAGCCTACCTTTATTTGACCTTGTATAAACAGCTTATAATAAATAGCGTAGTAAATATTATATGTCGGAGAAGGTATATCTGTCTCTCGTTAGCATCAGGCATATTTTAATTACTGTGTGCGTACTATGGGTAATGTTGGTTACAGCACAACAGTAAAACGGTTTACAGTTCAAATCAGATTACGATTCACAAACAAGTTAGTCACACTAGCGAATCACACACTGTAGATACACAACTCAACGATACGGAACGCGATTGACAGTTTCTATGCACATGTTGTTCGTACGATGTCCAATGTTTCGATGATCTCGAGAGCTCTGCTCACACCGTTCTTGTAGCTGTTGCTCTCGTCCCACCACGAACTCAGACTAGACTCTGTCCAGCGCCACGAGATGGCGCTGACGTTCCGATTAGTCAAACGAATGACTCCGACATATATATAGAACAGATACCAAGGTTGACGCTACGTTTAAGGGGGTCAGTTCATGGTTGAGTGACCATCCATTACCATATCGAGAAATGTCTGACAACCAGTCATACCAAGGGGTATCGTGTTACCAAGTAACTAGGCAGTCGCTCTATATAAAATACAGATATCCAGCTGCAACCGGTTAAATTGGAAGCCGACCCCAATATAGTTGGGAAAGGGCTCGGCAGATTGATATGCAACTTAGTAAATGTCATTCACAATAATTATAAAAGAAAACTCGTCCATAGAAAACAGCATGAAGTCTGAACAAAAATCAACTTGAATTCAAAGACTAAAACCAATAGTACCGTCAACTGGCTCCTCGTTACGAATCGCGTGAACGTTTTTCATTTCTATTTCTAAAAGCGGGAACTACAATCAGAGTTCACGCCAACCCCGGTTTGCGTTTTAACGAGACCGTGTATGTCACTTATAGCTTTCAAGTTTTGAAGGATTTGACACGGTGAGGGGTTAAAATTGTGAAGTGATTTATTAGCTAGCTTGGGTAATGCTATAGAGATGATTAAATGGACATGGATGAAGTATAATTCGAGGTCAAATTACAATAACTAGCGAAACTTTACAACAGCTGGAAACGGGGTCAATGGCCTCTGGTAGTTTATTTCGTGAAATTATGGGTTTAGAGGACTTTTTATTTGTTTTATTATGAAATAAAACAAATATTATCACGATCCAACATAGCCAGTCACTACCATTCGACCGGCTTCCAAGTCGAAAATGACACATTTTCGCCTAGTCCCCGACAGAATCTAGCCGTCGCGCGTCGGAAGAATATGTCGGTCGTCGTATTTAGTTTAAAGTCACAAAGTTTTCGCGTTTTGAACTTGTGAACAGCGTTTAGAGGACTTCTTCGATACGATTGATAGATGTTCGATTCGGCACGGAAGCGTATTGAACTGTTGTGAATATAATAGAAGAAGACTAGAATACTCACTACTTACTATACTTACTAATAGCTGTGCAGGAGAGGTCAGATTTGAAAAGCACACCACAGAGCAACTGAATCAGCAGAATATCAGAGAAGCCACAGGATCGAAGGTATGTGGTTGACCGCCATTCGGCGCTGTGGGGTAGTGGTTAGGCCCCTCTAGACTCCGCAAGGCACGGCGCGGTAGGCCTGTCGCAATGCCGGCAGCCGCAACCCCGGTGAGCCCCGCGGTTCACCGGGCCCTTCATTGTTGTTGAATGTTCCTTCTCGCTCCATTGACCTGGTAGTGAAAAGGACGAATGAAATTAATAAAGTTGACGGCACGATTGGCGCAGTGGTTAAGTGATTGACTGCTGCGCTGCATGTCGCGGGTTCGATTCCCGCACCGAACAAATATTTGTATGACCTACAAGACAGTAGTCCCGGGTCTGGCTGTTTGTGTATGTGAGTTTAAATGTTTGTAAACGCACCCACGATACAGGAGAAATTCCAAGTGTGGGGCAACGTTTTTATAAAAAAAAAAACATAGTTAAGTCCGTCGTTGTTGTGTGTTGTATGTCATTTGTCCTTCCGTTGTCCGTTGGATGCGAGAAGCATAAAACCGGTCGAAGTGGAAGTGCTTGGGAAAGGCCTATGTCCAGCAGTGAACGTCTTTCAGCTGAAATGATGATGATGCTCTGGGATACGACTGCGCACGCTGTGTATCAGAATCAGAATTTTATTTGTCAAACATAGGTACATTGGGTATCATAAATACAAACAATTTTGTTACGTAGGCTTATCCGGAAATATGTTCCTATATATTTTATTTGTTTGAGTTCTAATTTGGCTATCCGCCACTTTTAAATGTGGCCAGGAGGTTAGCGGAGGTTGGTTATACGTATGAATAAACATCGAGTTTGCCGATGATCTAATAGCCATTGAAAACATCAAGGGGATCATAGATTTGTTTATTTATAGATATCTTATATCTTCTTTTAAAATCTTGGAACAGAGATCATCATTCTCCTGCTCATATCCCAATTAATTTGGGGCCGCAACATTTCTTATCACACTAATATTATAAAAGCGAAAGTTTATGAGTGAGTGTGTGTGTGCGTGTGTTTGTATGTATATTACATCTTCACGCTCAAACGGCTGGAGCAATTTTAATGAAATTTGGTACAGACGTAGCTGACATCCTGGATAAACATATAGGATACTTTTTATTCCGGTATTCCCACGGGATCTAAACTTATGCGGGTAAAACCGCGGGGTGCAGCTAGTTCTTCCATAATTCTCTAAAATATAGCAAACTTCTTCTTCATCAATAGTAACATCTTTTTCTCACAAAAACAAAATACTATCCAAGATATTTCATTTTTATTACTTTCAAACATTGCAAAGCAACCAAAATGCTCTGTGGTGTTCCTACCATCCTATTTACTTCCTATCCTACTAATATTATAAACTTGTATGGATGAATGGATGGATGTTTGTTACTCTTTCACGCAAAAACTACTGAACGGATTTGGATTAAATTTGGAACCAATGGTTTATAACCAGGATTAACATATAGGATACTTTTTATCCCGATATTCCCACGGGATCAAAACAAATGCGGGTGTAATCGCGGGGCGCAGCTACTCCTACTATATGATCCTACTAATATCCTACTAACATTATAAATGTGAAAGTTAGTATGGATGGATGGATGGATGTTTGTCACTCTTTCACGCAAAAACTACAAAACGGATTTGGATGAAATTTGGAACACATATGGTTTATAACCAGGATTAACACATATAATGCTTTTCCTCCCGATATTCCCACGGGATCGGGACTTATACGGGTGAAATCGCGGGTTGCAACTAGTATGTTTATAATATTGCAATTCGCAGTGAACTCAAGGGCCAATATATATATAATATAGGTAGAATAAATCGTATGTTGTTATTAAAGCATACTTTCAAGCTATAATTTCTAAGTAGCCTTTCTAAGCTCCCATATCCAAGGGAAAATGGGCTTATCCTAGTTTTTACTAAAACACTAAGTTGTTGTAAACCCGGCCACTTTCATAATTCAGGCCAGAATTATTACACCGCATGCGCGAAATTGCATTCTAAATCCTCTTACCGTTATTTTTAAACCACGCCGCTATTTTAAAAGCCACATATCGCGAATAGCTGTGAAAATGCAGATAGCGTTTGAGCCCTACAAAATATTTTTAGAACAAAAAAATACAAAACCATGTGCGAGTGTATTTTTGTAATGCTTTCGTTTGTAACTCCTTTTGTACATAGTTAAAGTCTGTTAAAGCCTTACATAATGTTCAGCCCGTTCACAGTTATTTTAGGTCTGCTGTTACATCACAGGGACCTTTATTCTCATTCTAATAAGGTTGATGTTGGGTTGCTGCCATTGAGAAGTCTGTCAAAATTATTGTGATCTTTATTCCCGTCACAATAAGGATGCTGTTGTCAGAGGTAAAATAACAACTGTGAAAAGACTGTTTGTTTTTTACATGTAAGTACCTTTTATCAGATGTTGTCCATAGGTACTTACTACGCTTTGGAATGGGCAAATAGCTTCATTTTTCTGACTGACCGACCCTTTGACAATTCAAAAGTGCCTGTAATTGGTTTAATAGAAATAAATACTTTGAGTTTGAGTTGAAATAGTTTTTTAACAGGGCTTTATACGGATCAGTGGTGGACAAATGGTAACCGCAATTTAAGAGTTGTAGGTCGTAGGTTCGAACCCAGATCGGTGCTTTACTTTGTGTAAAAGATTTTATCACCACTGCTCTCAAAACGGGAAAAAAACATCGTGAGGAAACCGGCATGTCCTAGTACCAAAAAAAACTTGAGAGGTGTCAAGGGACACCCGGATGGAACGAAGTATAACTGGCTTGCTTTCTATAAGAGAGAGAGAGAGAGAAACACGCGCACGCCGCACGGCTTACAACTATAGCAAAAAGTGTCGTTCCAACTTTTGGTCTTATTTTTTTCCGTCTAGCCCCCTTTCGCAACGCGCGATAAGGAACTTCTTTCGAAAAATCGAAGACATGTGACATCTACCAACCTACACTGGGCTCACGTTGTGGATTACGGCCTACTCGTCCCTCTCACAGAGAGGAGGCCTGTGTCCCAGTATAGTGGGAATATGGCTGATTATGCTATGCTACACATTGCACAGTAGACCCAAAACACATTAATTTTAACTTCGATTTTTTAAGTAGAACATTATAGTTTAGTCTTTAAATAATGGATGTTTCAATTCTCCAAATCAAACGTCCAGGTTAACCAGTCGATATCGACTTAATGGGGGTCACACTAGGTCTATTTTCGCCGTGGGCAATACCGCATCTGGTGGGCCAATACCTGCCGGGGGCGTGGATGAATGCGCAAGCGATACCCGTACCCCCGGCAATAGGTACAGGAAGGGAACACCGGGGTGGTTTTTAGCCGGTAAGAGTCCAGCATGCCCCTCTGCCTTCCCCAGGGCGGAGGATGTCCATGAGGATTTTCACCCCGAGAACAAAAAAAAAGGTCGATTTTCGCCGTACGGCTGTTGCTTACCAAATCGCTTCATAAGCCGAATCATCACCCCATTTACACAGGTCGATGAAAATTGCAGATGACCAGTTCTTTTTGACGTGACAACGTCTTATAATTCGATGGAGCCGGCTGCATGCACGAAAAAACATGACTCATGCAGCGTTACCTCGCTCTGAGGCGTTCCATTTAAGGCTTGAAGTGCAAGCGAGAGCGCGGAACGAGCGACAAAGAGGCACAATCGGCTTCCGCGTTCGGCAGCGTTCGACACCTGTCTCTCTCCTACTTGAGTGAGCGATGCGTCCGCGTGTATCAGTATTTTCTTATGACGTTGTCACGTTCAACTATCGTCAGTAAATCGACTTTACAGACAACCGATTTTTACATCAAAATGTCGACCTTCATGCAGCTGGCGATCACCCGCGACTGAGCATCGAGGAACATATCCTACGGCAAGCTGAGTATTTTTACGGTCGATTTTAGTCACCCGCCGCATGTCACCTACGGCTGCACGACAAAAGTCGAAACCTACTCTGCTTTAGAACTTGAGATTTGAGTAACCTGCGGCCTTGACGAATTGCCTTTTTGACAGTCAATTTTCGCCATATATTTAAAAATCGTACGGCTATCGTCGATTATGTAAAGTACGCATAAAAGATAATCGATCGTCATTTTGTTTACTTGGAAGATAGAACTACTCTCAAACTTTGTAAGTATTATTTATCTGCACGTAGCAAAAATAAGCCAATTTAGTTCGAACATTACAATACGTAAAACTGCAACATACAAATAATAAATCACATTTTTCAATTTAACATACGCGTTACCAAACAAAATGTTCGCAAACAGAAAAAGTAGTTGCTTTTTTACCATATTTTTCAGGCTTACATTTCATTTCGAGCACCATTCAAAATAAAACTTCAATCTCAACTAAATAAAGTTCAAATTGCATGAGTGGCTGCTCAGTATTAAATAATACTCTTGACGGTACTTTCACACGACCTATGCGATTCGATTTTTGCTAAGTACCTTGCAAGTATTATATTTTAATGTAAACGGGGCGCTCTCGAGTATTTCCGTAAAGCGGGCTGTACACTCGCTGAGCAAAAGAGAAAGCGAGCGGACGCTTAAAAAATATGTGTTTCATGGAATAATGACCTGCGTAACACAATATCAGTAGCAATGGCTTTAATTTTGACAGCTCAACAACATTCATTGCGTTATTTATGTTGTTGAGCAGACAAATTTTTCGAACATATGAAGCAATGGATTAGCAACATCCTTCAATGATCAATGATTTAGATTGATATTATATTACGGTGCTGCGGGGTTGCGTAACATACTATCAGTAGCAATGGGTTTCACTTTGGAAGTTCAACAATATTTATTGCGTTGTTGAGCAGGTACATTTTTTGAGCAATGGGATAATACCCTCAAAATGATTCAGGTTGAGATTGATAGTGTGTGAGCTAGCTGTGCTTGTATGCTATCATCAAGCAGAGACCGTGCTTTGGCAGCCTAAACACAAGAATAAGGTGCATGGCGTTTGGATAAGAAAAAGTACCATTATGGACATGCCATGTCCATAATGCGATATCCATTTCTGACAAACGCAAGAACGTATAAACCGCAAGATTTATACTTGAGACTACGCTCGGGTGGCGTAAGCGCGTGGTACTAAGGCGTCGATGGCGAGAGAGATAACAGGGCGCGGTCGGGAGGGGCTCCTCGGGTCTAAAGTTAACGGGTTGTAACTGCGAACAAAACTGTGAAAGTTTCGAGTGTACAGTCATGAGCATAAGCATGTATACACTTGGCTTTATTCAAAAGCGATTTACTCCTTTATTTTTTAATGAAATTTTATGTTGCTACGAACATAGTGTTTTCGAACCCATAGGTTTTTGCAATGTGTTGTATTTAATTGTTGTTTTAGTTATTTCACGCAAAAATCGCCATTGAAAGTTTCCAAGTTTTGAGGTATTAGTGCTCATGACTGTACAGGGCGTATTTTTCGCGCAGAGTACCCGCGTGAATCGCGGCCAAAGTTCGCAGTCGCGATTCGCAGGCGAGTGTACAGCCCGCTTTATACATTTTGCGCAAAAGTTCGTGTATTGGGAATAAGCGTGAGAAATTTGTAAAAAGTTGAATATATTTTCAGTTACCTAATAAAATAAATGGTTCTGCCATTTCGTATTCCACTTTGAGGACCCTATTCGGTTTCATTTTCTTTCGGAGTCAACTCAGTTACTTTTTATTCTCTCAAAATTATTTAAATATCTATTTCTTTTAACAATTATTTAACTGGCTCTAAATTAAATCAACACGAAGAACATCTAAACAAACGCAAAAGAAACTTTTTAAACTGTGGTCACCATCCAAATTTGAGCATTAAAATAATTAAAAGACGTATAAAAACATTTAAAGTTCTGTGCACAAAATAGTTTAAAGTTTTAATTTGGGAACTTGTTCAAAACTTACATAAGTGCATACCACAATCATTTACCACAAAATAGAGCTACAGAAGGCCCACTTCGCTATATCAAGGTGCACCCTCACCGGGAGCAATCGCCTTAAGTTAAGTGTGAATGATGCAACGGCAGAGTCAACCTAGGGGTTTCGAAAACGTGCCGCTCGTGTATTTGAGCACCGTACTCAAATACACGACTAACACGTTGTCGATGGCTGCAGTTGTCTCTCCTCTGCAGTTGACGCGTGCCGCTCGTGGGCATGCACACTTACCTTGATCTGCGATCTAGGCGTGTTACTTTTACCTTTTTAATTATGTGTATTAATCTATCCTGCTGGTTTCAATTATCGCTCTCCACTACCAAACAGTTGATGGCCTAGGCTGCGCAGTCTACTTGCAAAGCTCTAGCCGTTACAATAGAATCTTGGATTGTTACATTACAGGCGAATGCTCCCGGTGAGGGAGTGCCTTCAAACAAATGACAGTCATTGTGAGTGCGCTTGCACTCGCTGTACGTAAAGCGTGTCTTTGTGTGAATGCGTTCTATCTTATTGTATGGTCAACCTTCTGCACGTATCTAGTTTGTGATAATACTGAGGTTCGTGCAACGATCCCTGTAGACATGACAATGTAGTTGTTTAATTTGTAATTTTGTTTAGAACAAAAGGATTTTCTTTTTCAAGTGGTGTTTTTGTGAGCTTCGATTAAGAGGACATGCAGGGGTTGTGCAAGGTCAACAACTATGTATTATAAAAGTAACAAACTATAATTGCAAACGTTTTGAGTTAGAACGGTCTAGGTTTTAAGAACCTATAAATTATGCTCAGTCAGTACTCATATGCATCTGCATTGCCTCTGTCGTTGACGAGTATCGACGTTCACCTCGTAGGCAGCATTTATATGAGCTAGTTTTGTTTTTTTTTTTTTATCTATTGTCATTTTAGATATCGATACCCATCACGTCAGCAGAGATCGGGACATCCCTGGCTGTCAATCCTACCTACACTTAAAGATTATTATTTTACCACAATATGCGCTATGCCTGTACCTATAACACGTTTCAAAACCTACTTTATAACAAAATAATATATTATTCCTCATACTTACAAAAGAATCTCTTCAATCATGACTAGACAGTAGACTGGGCTCCATTTAATTTCAACACAACTCAATCATCTTTCAAAATTGTACTTGACTAAAACAACAGACTCACGTACTTAAAATCACATCGTGAAAACGTCTAGCGCGGATTAAAAATAAATAATATTTATTTTATTGCTAATATTTTACATAATATTATATTACTATCTATTTTATTATTTATTTATTACTGTGATTGCCCGTGACATCACAGCGGGCCCTAAGAGAATACCAGCGCTACGACATTTATTTTTTTAATGTCGAAGCATCATGCTGAGGTAGGAGCCTTTTGGTCTCGTATATGACTTTCTGTTTAATTTTTTTCCTTTTGTTACTTTTTTATACAATTTGTTTCATTTTATTTTTAACTGTGTTTAGTTTAGTTTATGATCCTGTATGAGTCGCAATAAATACTTTTTCTTTCTTTCTTTCTTTCTTAAAACAAAACACAATCAATCAACCCTGCTAAGCCTTAAAATTACAACTTTCAAAAACAAAAATGTTCTATAAACTAATCAACCATGTGTATCGCATGTCGGGGCTAATTTCGTGCAGTTCAAAAGGCGTGTAATTGCCGTGCCGTTGCATGATAATGAGCCTATACGAACTAAAGTTGTTAGCGTCTTAGCGTTTTGTGATCTCACTTCGCTTGCTCGAGCTGTTTTAATTAGCAGTGAACATTTTCTATTAAAGCTTGGAAGGTGGGAGTTGTTCGGTGCTATTTTATATTAAGTGGTCGAGTCATGGGGTTGATAATATACATACATGAGTATTATATAGGTTCATATATGTTATCTATACTAATAACAAACCTGCAGTGCGATTCTGTAACTATCTCACCGTGAAAACTTAGATGAAGTGAGCGTGGAGTGAGCTGTCATTCCAAGTAATGCTAGGGATTGACAGCTCACGCTAAGCTCACTTCACCTAATTTTTCACGGTGAGATTTTTACAGAATCGATCGGCTGAAGAGTTGGTTTGTTTGAACGCGGTAATGTCAGAATCTACCAGTTGAAGTAAAAAAAAAAATTGTTTGCATTTGATAGCCGAATTCTTGAGGAAGTCTATAGGCTAACAGGCTTAACAACGGTCCTACCGTTAGAAGCAGTGCAAAAACAAAAACAAGTCAAAAAGACCGCTGAGCGACAACGAGGTTGCGCGCGGGCAGGCAATGTGATGCGACGGGGTGGGTTGGGAGTACAGAAAACACGCGGTTCAATTCGCAGATAGCATCTAATGGAGAGATAAACTGAATAGATGTGTATCAGTATCTACAACGCCACATGCGAACGACGCGTCATACTGACGTTACGCAAATCCTGCATCTCGCAAGCAGAATTTACCGCACAATTAGCATACATACAAACTTCCCAACACCAATCCTTAGGCAGTCTGTTGCCCGCCAGACACATCACCCGTCTGGTCGGAGGATCCTCCCTTTTCTATGGAGTATGAGTGAACTTCACACCCTGTTCCTCATTCATACCTCCAAACTGGTGACCCAGACGAATCTGATACGATAGAGTTGACCACAGAGCACGTAGACGCCGTCGTAAAGCCGTCGGTAATTGTTGTTAGAGGCGACACTGCCAAAACCTTTTATACTAACCAAGCATGTGACCGTTAACTCGCACCACAACACTAATGACTTTGTAGCAGTATCTACAACACCACATGCGAACTACGCGTCATACTGACGTCACGAAAAATCCTGCATCTCGCAAGCAGAGGTTAACCGCGCAACTAGCATAAATATACAACAGCCCGACACGAATCATCGGGCAGTTGCCCGCCAGACACGACACCCATCTGGTCGGAGGATCCTCCCTTTTCTATGGAGGATGAGTGAACTTTACACCTTGTTCCTCATACCTCTATAATGTCTAGAAACTGTCGGCTTTGAAGACGGTCCAAGGTCGAATTTGTGCGCTTAGTGCATTTTCGGTGTCACGAATTTTATTAGTACTGCTGCCTCATGACGCTGCCAGTGCGACGCTTCCGTGCTCTGTGGATCTGACCGCGCCTATACGAACCCATAGAATTGTTCATTTTCAATCATTCGTACTAATCGTCCATCGAAATCGAGAGCAGTGGTGGCCTAGGAAATAGTGGTTGCACAGCGGTACCGACCGCTACAAACGAGTTATAGGTCCAGTCTTGAACCCAGAAAGATGCTTTTCTTTTTAATTATTCCTTCACTACACCACTGCTTTCAAAACGGTAGATGAGATAAGATAAGATAAGATTTCTTTATTTGTTTAAACATTGTATACAATCATATAAAAGCATGTGTTAGATATATATCATCTTGATATAATTATAATATATTGTTTGTTGGATAATGGCATCTGTCACAATTACGAAGCTTGTGACAGATAGAACGTGAACGTAGAAGTACTTAATTTGACTAGATATTGTGTTTACAAAAAACAACAGTCTTAACTTGTAAAAAACACTTAAATGTTATTGCTATAAATGATTTAGTAATATTTGAATATACTTGTAGTATATCTTAGATTTTATATTGCCATTTTAATATAATAGGTTGTTTCAAACGATTGGCACAATACTGTCAGTTGATGTTGATATACTTTTTGATGATATCTAAGAATTAGTAATCAACTCCTATTAAATTGATTAATTACCTTATAATGTTTTAAAACTGTTCTACTACATAAGATTTGTTTGTTATTACCTGTGTTAGAAGATATTAAGCTAAAATATATAATAATCTGTGATTGTTTCAAAATGGAGGTAGATGTTTGACGTAAAAGACGTTGGTAGTGTATAAAAAGGATTGTAACGACGTTATCGGGTCAGTTGCTTGGCAGATGCTCAGTTGGTTAGTTCTAGTGCCGTTATTATGTGGAATAGATCGACCAGTTGTCACGTAAGTAATTTGATATTATACCTTAATTATTGCTTATTATGACTATGTTGTTCTGTAAGTTATATTATGGCCAATATTCCTAGCTATTGTTATTATGTTGCTATTATTTGAATTCTCTTGGACCGTTGTACAAGAGATAGAATTAATTATTTTTAAAGATAACGATAATTTATGACGACATAAGAAATGTATTGATAGAATACTTTAATACAGCTTCCATGGAGTTTCTTGTCCTTCTTCTCCATGATGACCTAGTTTTACGAACGGACGACTAGTTTTCTGATTAATTACTGACAAGCCTAAATTAAAATAAATGCTTAGCTTTGTCTATCTGTGCTTTACTTCATAACACCCTTCCCCTACAAACCATATTCAATAATAACCTTCATACACAGTAAATAACTAACTAATAACCATTCTGATATTCAAGCTTGTTATTTGGGTAATATATAGGTACATATACTTCTAGTATATACTAAATAATCTAACATCAGAAGTGGGATTGACTCTGGCCTTTTAAAACCACTTACTAATGCATTTTATTTTGTTATTTTCATGATTGATGTTGGAGCTTTTGGCGATCTTTTGAAAGCCGTTAGTCGGTGGGTCACTGAATCCACTCACACCATAATGATGACATCGCACTGCCGCCTTTGATGTTGAAGCTGCGGTGCTACTTATTGCTGTATGAACCAAAAGACGGAACCTCAATCTGCTGTAAAAATATCGAGAAGCTTTCCGGCAGTAAGAAGTATCTGAAGTCGGTAAGGCCCAAGGCTCTTTTACATCAAAACTAAATGCAATTGGATAAGATGATTACATTGAAAGGTTACATATTGCCAAATACTTTTTGATAATTATTATGTAACATTTAGTTCACGCTTGGCTTATGAAGGACGAACTTTAGGGTGTTTTGACTATGTTAACTACGTGATAATTATTGAACCAATTGCTTTAAAATATAATTTGAGAATACAATAATATGAAAGTGTAGTGTATGCTCAAAAGTGGAATTTAGTGATTTCTGATGAAGTTATATTTGCTTATAAATTATCTTCTGGAATAGGATAACCTCGTTTAATTTTGAGATAAGACATTATGAAATACAATCGTGTATTTTTTTTATAAAAAAAAGAGAAAGAAAAAAAAGCTAAAGATCCGCTGGGCGATCGTTTACTTGGTGCTTGTCTATCTCACCAGCAGCGGGTGAATGGGACTTGCATGTCGAGGTAACCGATAAAATAAAATGTGTTTCCGCTGGTCGGTCATTTGCTTGGTGCAAGTCTATCCCACTAGCAGCGGGTGGGGGGGACTTGACACGACTAGGCACTTGGCAAAACAAAACTAAATTACAAATATGAAATTTGTTTCCGCTGGTCGGTCATTTGCTTGGTATAAGTCTATCCCACTAGCAGCGGGTGGAGGGGACTTAATACGTCTAGGCACTTGGCAAAACAAAAGCAAGGCCAAATAAAAGTAAAGCAAAACAAAAGTAAGGCAAAACAAAAGTAAGGCAAAACAAAAGTAAGGCAAAACAAAAGTAAGGCAAAACAAAAGTAAGGCAAAACAAAAGTATGGTAAAACTAAAGTATGGCAAACAAAAGTATGGCAAACAAAAGTATGGCAAACAAAAGTATGGCAAACAAAAGTATGGCAAACAAAAGTAAGGCAAAACAAAAGTATGGCAGTATGGCAAAACAAAAATAAGGCAAAACAAAAGTAAATTACAAATGTAGAAAAAGGGTATCTAATGCACTTGGAGAGCGAAGTACTTGTCAGAATGGTCATGTTAGATGTTGGTTAATATTTTAACAGACAAAGATGTTGTTGAATAGTTTTCAATAATGTTGTCAGATTGACCGAGCGATGAGGTATTTGAATTATTTTTATGATCACTGATTATTGTTTCGATTCAAAAACTGTTTAATATGAATTAACTAGACTTACTAAATTGATGATATCCCGATTTTATATTAGTAACTGTAAATTATACCGATAAGCAATTTATTATTTGATAAATGTTTTAAGTACTTTTAGATACATTGGTGAAAAAAGTTGGCTCTGAGCAACTAAAATAAGAAACATATAACTTCCTGTTGAAAAGGTCCAAATGAAATAAGTTGTGTACTCCCACAGAGGAAGAGGTAATTTCAGAAATATAGTAGTATCTAAAGAAAAATTAAGGCTATGGCCAGGTGTATGGACAGATGAACTTCCTAACAATGTATCAATGAATTAATTAAAATAGTATGCCAAATTATGTTTTAACTTTTTATATAAGTTTTTGCTTAGATGTATGTATTGTATACAATTAATGTGAAAAGTGGTCCATTGTACATTCCATAAATTAGATTAAAGAAATATTATTGGAATATTTGAAATAAATGTCTACTTAATGTGAGAAGTGAGACATACTTTGATGAAGCGAATGATATTGTGGAGAAATAAGACTATGTATGGGTGCTCACAATGTCTACTGTTAGAAGTGAGACTGTGATGCCGAATAAAAGTTCTACTGTTAACTGTAGTAATTTACTTATTTTTAAGAATTAAATTGTATGATTAATGTATGTACTGGTATAAATATCAATATAGGTACTTCAGAGAACGAAGTACATGTCAGTATGGCCGTGTTAGATATATATCATCTTGATATAATTATAATATATTGTTTGTTGGATAATGGCATCTGTCACAATTACGAAGCTTGTGACAGATAGAACGTGAACGTAGAAGTACTTAATTTGACTAGATATTGTGTTTACAAAAAACAACAGTCTTAACTTGTAAAAAACACTTAAATGTTATTGCTATAAATGATTTAGTAATATTTGAATATACTTGTAGTATATCTTAGATTTTATATTGCCATTTTAATATAATAGGTTGTTTCAAACGATTGGCACAATACTGTCAGTTGATGTTGATATACTTTTTGATGATATCTAAGAATTAGTAATCAACTCCTATTAAATTGATTAATTACCTTATAATGTTTTAAAACTGTTCTACTACATAAGATTTGTTTGTTATTACCTGTGTTAGAAGATATTAAGCTAAAATATATGATAATCTGTGATTGTTTCAAAATGGAGGTAGATGTTTGACGTAAAAGACGTTGGTAGTGTATAAAAAGGATTGTAACGACGTTATCGGGTCAGTTGCTTGGCAGATGCTCAGTTGGTTAGTTCTAGTGCCGTTATTATGTGGAATAGATCGACCAGTTGTCACGTAAGTAATTTGATATTATACCTTAATTATTGCTTATTATGACTATGTTGTTCTGTAAGTTATATTATGGCCAATATTCCTAGCTATTGTTATTATGTTGCTATTATTTGAATTCTCTTGGACCGTTGTACAAGAGATAGAATTAATTATTTTTAAAGATAACGATAATTTATGACGACATAAGAAATGTATTGATAGAATACTTTAATACAGCTTCCATGGAGTTTCTTGTCCTTCTTCTCCATGATGACCTAGTTTTACGAACGGACGACTAGTTTTCTGATTAATTACTGACAAGCCTAAATTAAAATAAATGCTTAGCTTTGTCTATCTGTGCTTTACTTCATAACACCCTTCCCCTACAAACCATATTCAATAATAACCTTCATACACAGTAAATAACTAACTAATAACCATTCTGATATTCAAGCTTGTTATTTGGGTAATATATAGGTACATATACTTCTAGTATATACTAAATAATCTAACACATGCAAGATATTACGTCGTTTGAGTCCAGTCAAGTTTAGCCGTAAGTATCGGCGTATAAATAAAGGAAAGCATCGTAAGAAACCCAGCATGTCCTAGAACCAAAAATTCGAAGACATGTGACATTTAACAACCCGCACTGGGCCCGCGTGGTGGATTACGGCCCACTGCCTCTCACAGAGGCCTGTGTCCGAGCAGTGGGAACATTATAAGCTGATTATGCTATGCAATAATCGTTTCGAGCGAGTTAACGTGAGGCGAAACGGCCGAAGCGATTAAATTTTTTTTTTCAGGTCAGACGGTCATTGCCCATATAGAACTGACCATGTATGGTGGTCCTCATCGTCCCGAAATAACACTTATTCATGTAGAAGAAATGTTTTATAGAAATACAGCTCACGACACAAACGACGAAAAAAAAATTCGTTACTAAAATAAAATATTTCGTGTATGAATTGATTAAAATAAAATGCATACTTGGTGTTAGCTACAATTTCACGTTTTCTGGGTCACATCCTAAAGTCCCCGGAGAGATGTCGACCTTAACTCGATTTTGAAATTAATTTGTGTGGATGGGAGTGTTATTATAACTTTAAATTGTTCTCAAATTAGATTCTAGCTCTTGAAGTTACTTAAAACGAGAATCCAGTACACAGCTAACTTGGCACATGGAGTTTACAAAGTTTGGCTTGTTGGAGCATTGTCTCTGTTACTCGTAACATCACGCCCGAAATCCCCAAAGGGTTAGGCAGAGATTTACCTACAACATGTCCCGGAATTAACACACACCAACCAACATCCCAATTAGAATTTTATTATACTACCCCAATTGTTTATTTATTTTTCTTATACTTATTGTAAGAGAAAATTGTGGCTACACTACATACTAACGGACGCACACAGTCGCACACGTATAAGGGTCTAGCGTAGTCGTTACTTCGTCTATTTTTGTTAGTTGTGACTGTACGGCGGAATTGAGACAGTACACCCACATTTCCCCAGTTATATTTAAGTTCCATTTAATAAGGAGCGAGCCTACTGCCTTCAATCGGGCTCAGATTCAGACTCCGGGCTGCTATAGGGAAATTCCTGATGAAAAAACCAAAAACACTTTGCCCGACCTGGGAAGCGAACCCAGGACCACATGCTCAGCAGTAGCGCGGACTTATATCCGTCTGTTTATACAGGGTTATTTGTAAAACACCAAAAACCTCTTAACAAGTTATGCGGACATAAATGTAGGGAACAGCTGATTTTTTTTCGCGATTTCAGTTTTGGTCCCATAGTAAAAGTTGTTCATAATGATGAGTACAATGACCTCTTAAGAGGTTGCTGGTGTTTTACAAATAACCCTGTATAACTTGATGCACTATCTACCAGAGTGTGACACCGCGTATCGGCAAGTGTAGTGTGAGACGTCCCCCAGCTAGATGGACGGACGTCGGAAGGCGGAGAACAGGGTGTTGTGGCGCAGCCTGGGAGAGGCTTATGTCCAGCAGTGGACTGCGATAGGCTGAGTTGATTGATTGATTGATCATCTACCAGATATGTCAGCGATCCGGTTGAATACTCGTATAGAGGTATGAGGAACAGGGTGTAAAGTTCACTTATCCTCCCTAGGGAAGGGACGATCCTCTGATCGGACGGGTGTTTTATCTGGTGTACTGCTGCCCAACTTTTGATGACGAGACGTCGTATACAGCGTGGCAGGGACATCGACGCGCAAATTGTAACCATGAATTCATCACTTGATTTTAGAATATCTAGAATCAAGTAAGTAAAAAATCGTCGATTATTTTAAATGTGTTTCATAGAAAAGTGCAATACCTACACGCTCAAAATATATGGAACAGCATTTTTATTAGTTACCGACTAAAAGTTTAACACAGATGGTTTCAGAATCATGTACTGAATCCATGGTCACAGGTTGCGCGTCGATGTCCCTGCCACCCAGTATAGATGATAGTCGCGTGATGAATTTTACTTGCGCGATGCAGGATTTTTGCGTGACGTCAGTGTGATGCGTAGTTTGCATGTGGCGTTGTAGATGCTGCAACACGCCAAATAAAGAGAAAGGGTAATATGAAACGCTTACCGAGTGAAACCCCACGGTGTTTCGACTACTATCTTAGGACAGATACGTGGGGTTCGCTCGAATAGGTACGAATTATTATCCCCCCAAGATCTTTCGTTGTTCTTTTCGGGGGAAAAGAATACATGTTTATCAGCAAACGTGTTGGTATGGGGGACGTGTGTGCGTGATAAAAGAAGGGGATCTTTTACCTTTAATGTTTTTCGCCCTTTATCATCATTAGCTTATTTCATCTTTATTAGTGGCTTCCGGTTTTTGCAGCTGCACAATATAGAAAGAAAATACATTTATTTAGCACAGACTAAAAGACACACAATATACCAGAAATATACATCAGATAAAAAAGTGTAAAGTCCGATGTAAAAAATTTGCAGGAAAGTGCGTGAGGCGTCATGCTATTCAATATACAGGGTGGCAGGTAGATCGACTCGCAAACTGTAACCATGGATTCAGCACATGAGTTTAGACCCCATAGTGTCGAAATTTTTCGTCGGTTATTAAAAAATAATATTGCTGTTCCATACATTTTGACCGCGTAGCTATTGCACTTTTCTATAAAACAGAAGATTTTTTTTTGATAACGACGATAAATTTCGTCGCTATAAACTCATGTGCTGAATCCATGGTTACAGTTTGCGCGTCGATGTCCCTGCCACCCTGTATCCTACCTCACAGACAGATGTTAAAATCGGAGGTCTTGGATTCGAATCTCGGGTCGAGTTGTGTTAATGAATTTTTCCATCTAGAAATTCTGTGTAGCAGCCCGGAATCTTGATGTATGTGAAATTCTAGATGGAAATATCCAATAGCACTTTGCCTTTGCCCGACCCGGGAATCGAAATCAGGACCTCATGTTCCGTAGTAGCGCTTGTAACCAGTAGACTAAGTTATCATCATTTCAGCCGAAAGACGTCCACAGCTGGACATAGGCACTTCCACTTATATTATAAAAACATACAAGATTAGAGGTAGGTACCCCGATAACAACTTTGACAGAAATGAGGGTGTACCGTGGTATACTGAACACATCTGCGTACCCCTTTAGAGCGTACAAGCGTGACGTTATATTGTGTGATTGCGTAAATAATACATACATAAGCGATAGCAGCAATAGCCGTTGATTTGCTGGCATTTATTGAAGAGTTCCGTTGTCTGTCTCCGAAACCCATCATCAGATCTTGTCGAAATTTCTACCACTTCAGAAGTATCTCCTTTCGAACAAAAAAGAATTTTGAAAATCAGTCCACAATTGGCGGAGTAATCGCGTAACAAACGCACAAAAAAAAAACATACCGTCGAATTGAGAACCTCCTCCTTTTTTGAAGTCTGTTAAAAATTAAACCTATCCCCCTTCAAAAAACAGAAGACCAATTTCCGTAATTAAAAACGTTCGAAATCTAGTCACAATCTCATCTTGGCGACAATCTATGTCAAAAACTTGTCAAAAATGTAGGGAAATTAGAGGTATTTTTGACAGATTGAGAGTGAGATTTGAATGTAAACTTTCTTAAAAATACGGGAATTTCCCCTCAAATATCTAAACATAATATAAATTAAAGATGAAATCTAATTTCGTTCAAGTAAATTCGCTTAAACGTGGGCAAGCCAACGCGTTAGATGTTCATTAGTTGGATAAGCTCATTACGTCTGCTATTAAAAGCTGCTCGGCTAATTATATGCAACTATGTTTTACTACACATTCTTGTATGTATGTAGAGGATACGGGCTTTGAGGACGGTGAGCATTTATATTTATGCTAGCAACCCATCCCTGGTTCGCGTGAGTGCGATCTACTGATATGGCGACATGACTAAACAGCGAGATTTCTATGCTTTAACGAATTAAAAATAAACGCAGTCTTATTATCGTGTGATGAAGCATCTTCTCTTTAGCGACAGATTATTGTTCAAGAAACTATCCTAACCCGTTTGATCGGAGTATCCTAACTTAGTTACTGCACCCACTGTGAAAAAAACGCAAAATATAAACAAGAGGCTCATTTATTAAAAAAGGTGTGCATCATTAGAAGATCAATAAGTGTTTTTTGAGGATCAGATAAATATTTCTCTTTGGGAAATACCTTTGACAAAAGTTTGCCATACATTCATACAGTGTGTTCTAACAGGAGGCTCTGGTACTAATACTAATCCCAACATGTTCGTGGATGCAGTCTTAATTACCGTGTAATGAGGCACCTTCTCTTTAGCGACAGGATATTGTACAAGAAACACTAAGAATGCTTTTGATGAGACTATTATTATATTTTGTGATTTATTTCTTGGGATATACCGTTTTAATATGCAGATTTTATTGATTATATAATTGGATAGTAATAATAATGTTTTTGAGAGCAGTGGTGGCCCAGTGGTAACGACCGCGAGTAGTTGAAATATAGGGTATTCAGATCACAGATCTGAATATCCCTATATTTCACAGTTCGACCATTCGAGTATTCCTATATTTCACTATTTGAAATGAGACATTGTATAATTCATTAGCAGGAGAGAGTCAAGTATTACCGCGATTTATGAGTTGTAGGTCGTAGGTTCGAACCCAGACAGGCGCTTAACTTTGTGTAAATTATTTTACCACCACTGCTCTCAAAACGGTGAAGGAAAACATCGTGAGGAAACCGGCATGTCCTAGACTTGGCTCGGCTTGGCTTGGCGGGTTGGTGGATGTCCACGGATGTCCAACAACCCGCACTGGGTCTGCGTGGTGGATTACAGCTCACTCCCTCACAAAGAGGGGGCCTGATTACATTATAGGCTGATTATGCTAATAGAATAGAATAGAAAACTTTTATTTTATACCGGAGCGGGAGGATCGTACGTTCCCGCGACCCCAGCTTAGATGTGAGATGAAACAACGGGTGGTTTTTAGTCAGTAAGAGTGTGGCAGACCCCACCGCCCGCCACAGGGCGGCGGACATGGATGGATGTCCATGAGGATTTACCACCGCAGCAAAAAAAGGACAGTCTGCCTTCATGCTAAGTTTCATCGAAATCCATTCAGCCGTTTCTACATTTCAGCCGAAAGAAGTCCACTGCTGGACATAGGCCTCCCCCAAGCACCTCCGCTTCGACCGGTTCTGTGCTTCTCGCATCCAACGGATTCCTGCGGCATTCACAAGATCGTTGGTCCATCTAGTGAGAGGCCTTCCAACTTTTATTATATTAGTCTATGCTTCCAACGCTATGTCTTCTGGTACGCGGTCGCAATTCCAGAACCTTAGGCCATGTCGGTTACCTTGGTTCTCCTGCGCATCTTTTCATTTCTGATTTGATCACGCAGGGAAACTCCAAGCATAGCCCTCTCAGCGGTTTATGCGTCAGGATGTAACAAACATACGAACTCTCACATTTATTAGTAAGATAAGTAGAAATAATACTCGTATATCCATAAAATTATTCCCCACCGCATCGTTTAGTTAAAAATGTTCGCTCATTACATGTAATTAAGTTGTTAGGGGTACAGTATGTTGTTTATTTTCATGTACAGGATGCTGTTAACGTTTGTGGCCATGTATTCCCGGATACATTTGCATTTTTACGCTCATTTGAAGTTTAATGGTGTGTTAATTGTTTTTAGGTAATGTGGTGTGGCGAGATTTTGGAAACTGGTAGAATTTAAATCTTTTTGGTGGATTGTATAGCTTTAAGACCGCTCTTATTTAGGAGATCTATAGCTATCTTCTATTCATAAAAATATTGTAAATTCATGTCACTTTTCCGTCAAGTCTTCTCGTCGCCTATCCCACAGTGTTTGAATACCAAGGTCTTCAACCAGTGCGTCCTGTCCGTCATAATATATGGCGCCAAAACGTGGACACTGACGATCGGGGTGGTCCACAAATTCAAGGTCGCTCAGCGCGCTATGGAGCGAGCTATGCTCGGAGACTCTTAGAAGGATAAAATCAGGAATGAAATTATCCGGACAAGAACCGGAGTTACCGACATAGCTTGCAAAGTAAGCAAACTGAAGTGGCAGTGGGCTGGCCATGTTTATCGAAGGACCGATGGCCTCCTCTTTCTTCTGCACTACTTCCCGGTTCTGTGCATCCCTGATTCAGGTGCGACTTTGACGATATCGTCAACTTACGACTTATTGGAACGAAGTTCCATATCGCGCGTTGCGAAAGGAGGCTAGACGGAAAAAAATAAGACCAAAAGTTGGAACGACACTTTTTGCTATAGTTGTAAGCCGTGCGGCGTGCGCGTGTTTCTCTGTCTGTCTCTCTCTCTCTCTTTGAACTTCGTTCCATCCGGGTGTCCCTTGACACCTCTCAAGTTTTTTTAACCTTTAAATAGCTTCACCTCTCCCAAGTCCCACTTTCCGGGTTTTATTTTCCATCTCAAGCGCACGTTCACCTAATTTCGGGAGGGATGCTATAATGATAGCTCATATAAATGCAAATGCAAGGTGAGCTGAGGTAAGATCCTAACCTTTGTTAAAACTTGTCAAATTACTGGGAAAGTTCGTCAGGCCCTCGAAACTTGGGCGTTTCGTTGCTAGTTAAGACGCCTATGATACCGTTGTTTTATAGTAGGTAGTGCTTGTTTGAATAAAATGTTACGTCTTGTGTTTTTATTGAACCAATGTTACAAGTATTATTACCTTATAATTAACTTAACGTCGTCGGTCTGATACTGTTGGAATATTATTGGTTTATTAAAACTTCTCCACTCGTGATATAGTTTTATACTAGTACGAGGGGATAGGGCGAATCAGTCAAAAGACATCCACTCCCTCTCACAGAGTGGAGGCCTGTGTCCCAGCAGTGGGAACATTATAGGCTGATTATGATGAGTCCAAAGACCACCTACCACTTCATATTCAAACTGTTGACTTGCCTAAATTTTACTGTCAAATTATCTTTAAACGAATTTTGTCTATCCTGGACTTCGATCAATAATAGTACTAGATTAAGGATCAGGAACAAAAATCAGTCGTTCAAGTGGCCACGTTTGCACACACGTAAATATCTACATTTCTTAGAAAAAAGTTTAATAATATTAACAACTTCAGTTTATTATAAACCTTAATGCTTAAACATAAAGTTTAATTACCATTGCAAAATATATTTAAAATGTCGCTTGAAAATAAAATAATCCTATTTTTAAATTTTCAGTCATATATTTATAAGGTTAAAAACATACTAATTTGAAATAAGACCACAAAAGTAATTGAGGTCTTATTTTTCGGGCCGTTTTTGAAGCGCTTATCGGGAATCTAGTACTATTATTGATCGAAGATCCTGGATTAAAAATAAAATAAAAAAAAAGAATATTATTATTATCTCCCTTGTTTCATTTAAATACTTATAAATGACATTTTGAATTAATTTTATAAACAAAAAGATTTAAAAAAACATTTAAAAATATAAAAAATAGTAGCCCACCGGTATCGGGAACAGGGTCCAAGCTAACGGCGCGGTCAGGGCTCCAGAGAGAGGAACCTGTTGACAATTCGAGCCGTATCCAGAAGTACCAGCTGCCCAACGAGAGCCTCCTCTGGTGTTGGTCGAGGCTCTTGGCTATTAACCCATTGGCTGTCACGACTATCGGCACAATGATCGCTGAGTCCACATCCCACATGTCGACAACCTCGCGAGCCAAGTCAAGATACTTGATTTATCTTTCTCGGCTTTCACGAGGTTCCTATTCCATTCCTAGAATATTATTACTATTATTCTTGGCTTTGTATTTCGGTGTTTCAATTGTTTTAGGTACCTCAGTTTCTGCGTATTTTCGAATGCTGTTTTGTTACCAGCCTAGAACTAGACTATTTAGGTTTTGCCCGCGGCATGTAGGTCGGAAGTTATTCCACGGGAACGAACTACCGAGATCAAAATCATGTATTTTACACCAGGTAGCGGGATCGTCCGGAAGGGTTACCGCTGCCCTGGAACATAAAGGGCTAAGGAAGGAACACGGGTGGGTTTCAGTCAGTAAGTCTGACATTCCATTCCGCTCAACCCAGAGCGGGAGGGGTCATTTGATGATTTCCCATCCCCAAACAAAAAGGGTAATTCTCGTAATTTTAAGAACGTTCACAGTCTGATCTCAGTCTCAATCTGTCAAAAATACCTCTAATTTCCCTACATTTTGACAAGTTTTTGACATTTGTTTGTCGCCGAGATGAGACTGCGACTAGATTTTAAAAGTTTTAAATTACGAGAATTGGCCTTCTGGTCATGGTCTACCTCTGTGTGCCGAACTTTCATCGATATCAGTTCAGCTGTTAGGATTTGAAAAGGTAATAGACAGACTGAGGTACTCTTGCGTTTAGAATATTAATATGGAGAAGAGCAATGGTGTCCCATTGATAACTTACTAGTTGTAGGTCGTGGGTTCGAACCCAGCCAGGCGCCTTGCTTTGTGTAAATAATTTTCACCATCACCAATTACCACTGCTCTCAAAACGGTGAACGGAAACATGGTAAGGAAACCGGTATGTTGTAGAGCCAAAAATTCGAAGATATGTGATATCTACTAATCTGCACTGGGCCCGCGTGGAAACTTACAGCTCACTCCACTCTCGAAGAGAGGAGGCCTGTATCCCAGCTGTGGGAACATTGTAGCTTGATTATGCTTTATGCTAATTAGGTCAGTGGGTCATCTTAGGGGCGGAGAAGGTTCTTACCAAAAGATATCCAGGCTCCATGTGAAATAAACTTTTTATTTTTCCCCCTGGGTGAGAAATCCTCATGGATTCACTCTCTTCAAGGCGAGAGTGAATAGGCTTCTTCTGGGCAAGCTCGTTCCACCGTAGATCTCATCCCTGCCTCTGTGCTGGATTGAGGTCAAAAGTGAGCCCAATGTCAATAAAAAAAAAATGTCCGCCACCCTGGGATGAGCGGCGGGGTCTGTCAGACTCTTGCTGACTAAAAGCCACCCCGGTGTTCCATATCACACCGACGCCAGGGGTCAGGGGGGGGGGGGGGGGCAGTGAGGTGTTTGAATCCCCCCGCGACGTCAGAGAGGCGCGCGCCGGAAACACTACGCGCCGGGTCCTGATGGACCCACTATGGGCGCTGTAAGAGAGCGTTGTTCGCCCATCGACTCGACTATGGCTGGCAGTGACGGGTCATGTGAAATAAACTGGACCAACCTCAACATAGGAAACGGCTGGGTAGTAAATGACAATGGTTTTCTTAATATACTATTTAATGTTATCCATAATCTCTTCCTTTCAACTTCAATAATAAAGGCTGTGATTTGCCCTATTGTTGGCATGAAAACAATAAAAGTCCGTATCATTATTCATAATTTCAATATTATTATCCTTTACTACTGTTTTGGGTTATAGAACAATTGTAGCGTTTGGGGTTTCGTACGTCAAAAAGTAAAAAACAGAACCCTTATAGGATCAATTCGTTGTCGGTCCGTCTGTCTGTCAAGCCCTTTTTTTCAGGAACGCGTAGTGTTATCAAGTTGAAATTAATATTAAATATGTATATCTACAGTTCCTGATAGCTCTAAAAAAATTAAGGATCTAAGTCAACGCAATAAAAAAATACGACCATTTATGCGACACATTTTGATACTCGCAAATAATTCAAAACCTATTGGGTACTTAAATTCCCGCTGACTTTGAATCATCAAATTTGGCAAGAAGCAAGGTCTAACAGTCAAAGTCTAACAATCAAAAGTCCGAAAACTGTTAATTTATAGTCTCATCACATTTTTTTTTGCGATTACAAACTTAAATTTGACTTTGGAGAATTGACCGTGACGTATGTCGATAATAATAATAAAATTATTTATTTCCATAAGTAGTGTACAGAGTACGTGTACTCGTTTATTAGATTTTTTTAAAACTATTTAGTTAATTTGGTTCGTAGGATAAATTCATACCAATTACGGAACCCTTGCTTGTGTGTGGTCCGATACGCATTTGACCGGTTTATTGTTTACCTAACCGATATGATGAGAGAGATAGATCTTGAATGATACCTGTAACGACGGCTATATATTGATGGATAGTACACCTTTTACACCATAACTAAAAAACGTGATTCCTAGTGCACACGTGTTAAATAAGAAACATGAGATTTATTTTTGGTTTGTCTTTGTTTTTTGTGATTGCATTAACGAAGGCACAATACAGTGCCATGGATCGAAGATGGAAGAAAATATTTCGGGATTTAAACCAAGGTAAGTTTAAAAGGTTTTTTTTTGTAAATCGTTGTTTTTGATTTCAGTAGCATCATATCTCGTAAATAAACTAACGTACAGACGCCAGCAGGTCAAGCTACCCGAAACTGTCAAACTTTCTCAATCAACCTTGAACCTTAATGCTATAACAATAGAGTTGAAAATCTATTAAAGAAATTTGACAGATTGTAGTAGCTTGATGTGCTGGCGTCTGTACAAGTACAAGTACGCTGGACTTCATACTGTAGATGACAAAATGAAGACATTTCATTTTCGCCATTTTGGCGCTGACAGCAACGTGAGCGTCTGTGGAACGAATGTTTTTGAT
This sequence comes from Apamea sordens, assembly GCA_945859715.1. Classification (NCBI taxonomy): domain Eukaryota; kingdom Metazoa; phylum Arthropoda; class Insecta; order Lepidoptera; family Noctuidae; genus Apamea; species Apamea sordens. The sequence continues at coordinate 9,913,432 of OX244010.1, read as the reverse complement.
AGCGAGTTTTACAAGAGCACGTATCTCTCATGATAAAATGCCCTAAACATAAAATACACAAAAAAGTCTTATTCCACGATTTAGACCTAAATCATCAGAGATGTACCTAATTTATTTATTTTATTTATCCATTTATTTCAGGCATCAATGCCCATATAGAACACATACAATACAATATTAACATTTCCTGTGGCAACACTACAGCTAACAGCTGTTTAAAATTTGTTCTTGTAATTTTTAATATTAAATATTAAATTTCATTGTTTTTGAGGCCTATTTCCGAATAATCTCTAAGTAAATAGGACAATAATGTGTATTTCGTGTTAGATTCACATAGCTAGTGCAAATTAAGTGTAATTATTTCAATGTAAATCGGTGACAGTTACCGGCACAAATTAATCTTGCATTGTCATCTTGATATCAGGTACAATACTTTATATTTTACTTGCTATTGGTTTGTTTACGCACTTCAATTTTATCAGCAATTGCTTTGTTCATTTTTAGTAAGGCTACTTATTGATGCCAATGACCTTTGAACGTAAACATAACCTTACTTTAGTTTGGTGACAGAACTCCTTTTAATTACATCTAAAAGTTTCATTTTTCCTTTCAAATAATCATCGCTTCACTCTCAACTTACTCAATACTCAATTTTCAACTTCTACCACAACTACCTTCTCTCTTCTAATTTCTTGTCGCTTCCTTACTAGTCTATAACATGATCATGACTCGCAGCGCCCGCGCTCGCCTCGAAGAGTCCAAACTCAATGAGGCTTTGAGCGCTTTAAAGGCTTCAAAGGAGTCCTGTGACCAACTAATTAAGGAATTGGATGACAATGAAAGGGTGCTCTTTGATGCCCATGAAAAGAATAGGAAGTTAAAAGTTGAAATGGCTCAGATATATACTCAATACACTGATGCCATAGATGAACGGGATAGACTTCGGCTTATTGTGGACGGGTTCAGCCAGTGTAGCATAGAGTATGAACAAGCTCTTAGTCAAAAACATATATTACAACAGCAGCTACATGAGGCTCAAAGTCAAATAACTCAACTTGAGACAAGCAATCTTAACATCACCGCCTCGCTGAATCAAAGTCTGATCAATGAGTTGATGCCTATTGCCCCGTCAATGGTTTCTGCCATAAACCCCACATACACTAATGATTTGACAGGTGATGATGAATCTAAAATATATAATTCAGTGAGGGTAGTTGGCAGTAAAAATAAACTTAAAAAATACATCAAAATTAATAAGTACATTGTTAAAACTCAAAAAATGGTAAAAAGACAAAGGTTCTTTATCAAAAGTGTTAAATTAAATAGAGAAAGGTTGAATTTGCTTAAACAATTAGACATGTATTCCTATAACTTGGAGCAGAGTACTAGGAAGTACAACATTGACACAGATGCCTTGCAATCAGAACTTAACCATCTACAGGAGAAACTTAGTTCAATGACCAACAAGTATAATACCTCTGAAGACCTAATGAGGGAATATGTGTTGGCAATGAATGAACTGGTGAACACACAAAAAAACAACTGTGAGCATTGTCTAACACCATCCAATGCGCTTACACCGGATCATTCATTGACAACATGCAACACCTCCTTACTGCAGCCCTGTGTTGATTTGTTAATTCCTTCTACTAATAGTTTCAATAAACCTTGCAAACAAAGTTTAAATAATGATATTGTGTTATTTTGTGATGAGATAGGTAAGGACTTAGGTCACTTGTTGACAGATGAGTATCCAGGACACTCAATACTAAATTACTGTATGCCTGGTTGTTCTTTGTTTCATATTATGAAAGAAATTACTAAATGTAACTTTTCCCAGGATACAACATTATTAATTTTTATGGGTAATAGGGGAAATGTAAACAAAGGAGAACTACTTGAGTATTATAGAACATTGTGTAATCTTAGTTTAAGAAAAGTTGTGTTGTTTACATTCCCTTATAGTAACAGTTTGCCACAGGAAGAAAATAGCTTAAGATTCGAATTGAATATGACAATGCATAACTTGACATATAATAATAACATGTTCCACTTGATTGATATTAACAATTATGTTAATAATAATTTATATCTGACAAAAGATAGATATAACATTGTTATGTACTATCTTTCTAAATATCATAAAAGACAGATAGCTGTGTCGCTATCATATTTTTTTTCTATCACAGCCAAAAATTTGGCTAAACAATTTGCTTCTTTTGAGCAATGCAATGACATTTTAAATAATTCTGCTAACAATTTAGTCACAACTCATGACATTGCTAATAATTTAAATTAGAAATTAAGACAATAGAGGCAATCTCTAGCTATAATGTACAAAATAGTATCAACCTGGTGCATCAAAATATTCAAGGATTTATGAACAAAGATTTAGAAGTAGACTTATTTATGAATTTTAATAGTATCGATATTCTCTGTATAACAGAACATTGGCTGAAAAGTCACCAGTTCTTGTTCAATTTTAATAATCACCAGGTTGGTAGTTCGTTCAGCAGAATAAATGCTATACATGGTGGCTCTTTAATTTTAGTAAGTAACCAGCTCAAATTTAAAGATCGTAACGATATTGTGAGCCTATCTGTTGAGCGTACAGTTGAAATTGCCTGTATAGAATTGGAGCACTTGGTTGTATTAAGTGTGTACAGACCCCCTTCAGGATTGTATGACTGCTTTGAAAAGGTAATGGATGAAGTATTACACAGGATTTGTAACTCAAACAAGTCCGTTATCATTTGTGGTGATTTTAATGTTAATTTATTAGAAAACTCAGGTTCTTGTAGTAAAATTATAAGTCTGTTTCAGTCCTACAATCTTGTAAACCTATTTTTGGAGCCCACAAGAATAACACCTACTAGTGCCACATGCCTAGATAATATTTATACAGATATTATACCAAGCCACAAAGAAATTATAAATTTACTAGATTCGGATCACTGCGGGCAAAGGATAACTATTCAAAACCAAAACAAAAAAGTGGCTAAAAAGGATATCACTGTTAACCCCAAAACTGCAAGTCGCTTGGAGGCTTTTAAAGTTAAACTCATTAATAAATTACCAGTTTTGTCAACTCATGCTGATCCTAATCATCTATATGATACTTTTTTTAATATATACTGTAAACAATTTGATTCCACCTTTATTCCCAAGACTATCTCGGTTAATAGTAACGCATCTTTCAGTGATTGGGCTACCATTGGTATTCATAAAAGTAGAACGCGGCTTTATGAACTGTACAATGAAAGGTATTATGTTAACACTGATGAATTTAATTTGTATGTTAGAAATTATTCAAAATTATTTAAAAAAGTTTGTTATATGGCCAAGTCACGTTATTTGGGTTCAAAGATTAAAAACAGCAGTAATGTAATTAAAACGACCTGGTCTATTATTAATAGTGAAGCGGGAAGATCTATTAACCGAAATACTGACTACAGCCTGTCTATTAATGACAACATAATAAAATCAGACTCACAAGTCGCCGAGGCATTTGAAAATTTCTTTTCAGATATTCCCGTTTCAACTACTAAATCCCTAAACTCATCACCTTCTGTTGCTGAGTCTTTGCTTAAGGAAAATGTTAATGGTTGCGATTCGGAATTTCATTTTGAACATATTACCTGTAGAGATATAATTAAAACCTTTCACACTTTAAATGTTAAAAAGACTGCAGATCTGTGGGGTAATTCTGTAGAAGTTGCTAAGTAAAATAATACCTTTGTTTAAATCAGGTAGTACATCAGACCCTACAAATTATAGACCTATTTCTGTACTACCTACCTTTAGTAAAAATTTTTGAGAAATTAATTTTAGATCAAGTGCAAAGATTTTTTAATAAACACAAATTATTACATAGCAAACAGTTCGGTTTTACAAGGGGTCGTTCAACTACTGATGCCGGTGTTGAACTTTTAGGACATATTTATAATGCATGGGAAGATAAATGCGATGCCTTGGGCATCTTTTGTGATTTGTCCAAGGCATTCGATTGCGTTCTTCACGAAACGTTAATCAGGAAACTCCGCCACTACGGAATCCGGAACACTGCTCTGGATCTTCTTACTTCATACTTGAGTAAGAGGATTCAGAGCGTTGACGTTAATGGAAAAAGATCTCCCGGATCTATAGTAACAATGGGAGTCCCACAGGGCTCAATTCTTGGTCCTTTCTTGTTTCTTATTTATATAAATGACTTGCCGTACCTCATAAAGGATAATCATGATATAGTGTTGTTTGCAGATGACACTTCACTTTTGTTTAAACTTAAACGTCAGCAGCAGGTTACTGACGATGTAAATAGCGCGATCTCTAAAGTAGTCCACTGGTTCAATGTTAATAATTTACTTTTAAATGAGAAAAAAACCAAATGCATTAAGTTTACGCTACCTCACGTTAGGCAGGTGAAAACTAATGTGTTGATAAGGGGCGAAGAATTGAATCCTGAAGACAGCACAGTATTCTTGGGCATAACTTTGGATGCTAAGCTTCAGTGGGGTCCACATATAGATAAATTGTCAAAAAAGCTAAGTTCCGCAGCATTCGCTGTTAGAAAAATTCGTAATTTAACTGATGTAGAGACAGCCCGTTTAGTGTACTTTAGCTATTTTCATAGTGTAATGTCATACGGTATTCTATTGTGGGGAAATGCCGCTGATATTCAGACTATCTTTGTTTTGCAGAAGCGAGCTGTTCGATCAATTTATAAACTGAGTCCGAGACACTCGCTCAGAGACAAATTTAAAGAGATTAATGTTATGACTGTGCCTTCTCAATATATTTATGAAAATCTTTTATATGCCCATAAAAATATAAAATTATTTAAAAAATACAGTGATATCCATGATATAAATACTAGGAACAAACACAAATTTGTTGTACCTGCAACAAGGCTCAAGAAAATAGGTGGCTCGTTCAGATGCCAATGTATACGCTTTTATAATAAAGTTCCAAGCCCAGTTCAAGATCTAAGCCTTAATAAATTCAAATCATTTATTAAACGCAAGTTGTGCCAGAAAGCCTTTTATACCGTTAAGGATTATATCGAGGACAAAAAGGCTTGGGATTAAGCTGCTTCCAATTTTTTTTTTATTTTTTTACGTATTGAATGTTTTTATTTTGTTTTTCTCTGTTTTGTTGTTGTTTTTTTTTTATATACACTGACATTAATGAATTTTATATATACTATGACATTTGCTTACTTAGTAAAGTATTATATTATTTTAATTATTGTGAATGTGAAGACTATGTGGGTCATTGTATTTATATTATTTTTCTCTCTGTTCTCTTAGTTTTTGTCATGGTCTGGCAGTTTGAGTAATTAATGTGGCCTACCCAAATGTCCTTTCTTTGGTATTGTTCGTCGGATCGGTGAGCTCCTTAAGTTTTGAGTTGAGCTGCACGATTTCTGACAAATGCGTGCACTGACTGGACAGGTCCTCTCAATCTGTGTGGTTCTTTCCTCAAAAGACCATCTCAGACATCGACCTACATGGTCTTCATATGATCTGACCAAGATTATGTCTGGACTTTAAAAGAGACTGTGACGTCTGAGTTTGTTTCGGCCTTTCTTCTCAGACTAGTCAGATAGGAAACGCCGACCTCATCTAGTTTTAAAATATGATTGACGTGTAAAAGTGTTTGTACAAACCTACTTACAAAATAAAATCATTTATCATTTATCATTTATCATTAATATAAATTCATACCAAATCACACACTAAAGAACACACACACACACATCACATTAAAGAACATTATAAACTAACTAACGCACACGAAGTGTCTGCGTCGTATTTCGCTGACTGGTGTCATGTAGCCGGCCACGAAACCGGCGGTACACAACACCCTTCGGCCAGAACTCTTCCCTAAGGAACTTCTCTAGATGATTTGTCGGAACACGTACCACGAACGACTTGCAGTTCGTGTTGTGACGCGACTCCAACTTCTCGACCCTCAAAGTCCAGTTGGTCGAAACCAAACGGTTGCGGTTATGTGACGGCACGGTTGGCGCAGTGGTTAAGCGATTGACTGCTGCGCTGCGTGTCGCGGGTTCGATTCCCGCACGGAACAAATATTTGTATGACCTACATGTATTTGTTCTGAGTCTGGGTGTTTTTCTATCTATAATATGTATGTATTTACAAAAAAAAAATGTATATAAGTCGTTTATCAGCCATCTTGTTACCATAACACAAGCATTAAATTGCTTAGCTTGGGACTAGATGGCGCTGTGTGAAATGTCCAGGGATATTTATTTTATTTTTTTATTTTATTTTATTTATGTGTCAGTTTTAGTTCCTGAGACGTTCTTGAATCGGCACAAAAAACAACTGTCATTTCGTATAGTATATATTTAGTCCAGTGTACTTGCATAATATAGTTCAGTGCGTAAATACAATAAAAGTTCCCACTGCTGGGACACAGGCCTCCTCTCAGAGAGGAGGAGAAGGCCGTGATCTAGCGAGCCCAGTGCGGCTTGGGGTGTCACATGTCTTCGAATTTTTGGTTCTAGGACATGCTAGTTTCCTCACGATGTTTTCCTTTACCGTTTTGAGAGCAGTACTGATGAAATAATTTACACAAATTAAAGCACCTGGTTAGGTTCCAACCCACGACATCGTAGACCGACTCGTAAGTTGCGGCCGTTACCACCGGGCCACCACTTCTCAACGTACAAAAACAAACGAATTATTCCTATAATAAGTCTGCTTTCTCGTTGTCTTGTAGACATTTATGAAATTATGCAAATGTTTCACTGACTCTAGATAAGTTCCAATTCAGACACGGGAGTGTGTCTGGCAGAAGTTTTACACACACTTTTGCAAATAGTGCTAATCTGGATGAAGAAATAGAATTTGATGAAATCCGCCTGCAATGTTCCCCATTGCTGTGGCACAAACCTCTCTGTTAGAGGGAGTGGGGCGTAATAAATTGGGTTGGTGGACGTCACAGTCATGTCTTCGAAGTATTGATTCCAGAGCATGCCGGTTTTCACACGATGTCTTCCTTCACTATTTTAAGAGCAGTTGTGATGAATGTACTGCACCTACTTATATGTGTTTCTATATGTTTCAGCTTTCTCGCCTTTATTAGTCGCTGTAGTAATTGATAATAATCAAAACGACCCATCAACAACCCTGAAGCCAACAACTCTGAACGCGACCATTCAGGAACCAACAATTCGGAATATAACAACTCTAAAAAGAATAATTTGTAATACAAAAAATCCATTTCCGTACCAGAACCAAGTTTTCAAATCGAACAACATATTCAGAAGGCCCCGAAACAAAACAATAATAAAAAACCTCAACCCACCGAAACCACAACAAATCCAACAGTCACCACAATATACACTATCAACATACAACGTAACTACAACCAGACCAACAGACGGTGGAACAACATAAACAAGCCCAGTACAAAACAGAACATACGAATCAACTTCCAAAATACCAAAACTTGAGAGAAAAATGTACACAAGACCAGCATTAAACGAAACAATGGAAATAAATACCAGGACAATTCAACATCACAATAAGACAAAAAAACCCATACACAATAAAACAAACGGAACCATATACAAAGTACCAACACAAAATGAAACTACAGCAAGACCAACATACAACGAAATCTCATACACAACACACGACGGAACATCATACACAACACACAATGGAAGGACATACACAAGATCGACATAACATATAGGAGTCACGCACAGAGTATTAAGATACGAGAAACGACCTTGCCAACACCAGGCACATGTAACGGCACATCATTCAAGGGACTAACATACTTCGGAGGATCATACAAGAAAAATCCAACATTCCCCTCAAGAGAAGACTCATCGACATGTATATTCTTCCTATCCTCACTTATGGTTCTCCAATATGGTCTTTGACAATTGAGCTGAAGGCCATTTCTCGTAATTTAAAATGTTCAAAATATAGTCGCAGGCTCATCTCGGCGACAAACTAATGTCAAAAACTTGTCAAAATGTAGGGAAATTAGAGGTATTTTTGACAGATGGAGACTGAGATCAGACTGTGAACGTTCTTAAAATTACGAGAATTCCCCTCAGAGGTCCACGCTCGAGGTTTGCCAGAGAGCTATGGAACGGAGTATTCTGGTTCTTAAACTTGTCGGCCGGGTTAAGAATATAACAATCCGTTCCATCACTAAAATTACTGATGTCCCTCGGAAAGCTGCCGCACGCTTAAATCAAATTGGGCTGGACGCATCTGCCGCATGTCAGACGATCAATGGGCCAAACTTACGACCCAGTGGGTCCCGCTTAATGGCAAACGACATCACGGCAGGCCCAGACGGAGATGGCGGGATGAGCTGGACTCCTTTGATAAAGATTGGTAATTGGCAGCATTAAATGAAAGGAAATGAAGTGATATTTATTTCTACGAGTAGATCCTCTCAGACACTTTTGCAAGTAAATATTTTGATAGTTTTTGTTATGTCAGAATATTTGTTATTTTCTATATTATTTACTTATGTTGTTAAATCATTTAGAATAAAGAGTATATCGGAGTATAATGGTTAATTTAACCGTTTAGTCAACCGCCTGGTCTTTGGAACTAGTGCTCGCCTCGCTTCGCTCTCTCGATTCGCACGGGGTTGACACAGTTCTAACCTAACCCATTTGGTCGGGGTGCCCTGGCTTAGTGCGACCAATTCGGCTCGTACGTAATTGGTTACAGTTCCAACCTAAACTATAAATTATTGAATATCATTCAGGCCGTTAGTTGACCGGCTGACGTTTAGCTAAAAGGCCAGGCGGTTAACTAAACGGCTAATTAAACTAGTTGGCTGCGACATATATATTTTTATTGTATGAATAAAAGCAGTAAGAATGATTAAAATGACTTTGGAATTGGGTATATAAGCAAAGTATGTTCAGGACACAGCTTGTCCAAATTCCCATAATATTCTAATATACGGTGCATGCTGTAGCGTTAAGCTTACAATCCAGTGAGGTCACAGACATATAAAAGTAGTGAGGTAGCCAAAATAGTATTAAGGTATAGTTTGTCTAATAAGAGGAATGACGATATGCAGAGAGGATGAAAATTCCTTACAAATTTACAGTTTTGTACCTACTATTTTATTAGAGGGCAACATAATGCAGAAATTAGTTACCTTTGATATTAAATTTATAATCTACCTATTAATAATAAAAAGTATTTATGACTGTTATTTTATTGTATTTTTTTTTATAAGTTCACTACCTAGATTTTTGAATTAGTAATAATTAAAAATCTTTTTAAATTTGTATCCTGTTTGTATGGAGCGAGCTATGCTCGGAGTCTGAAATTATCCGGATAAGAACCGGAGTTACCGACATAGCTTGTTGCTGTACCCTGACAGGGTCCGTAACTTGTATCTAGCTATAAGCCTTTTTAAACATCTTTTATACACGATGGAACACAATAAACGAATTTGAATATCTTAGACTTTAAAATCAAGAGAAAAATGCACTAAATTACTAAAACATTAGTATAGACTGTATCAGAAAGGTGTGGTCAAACTTCAGGTTGTGTTACAGACCATAAACCTGAACATCTTTCTCCATGGGACCAGCATCGTAATAAAAAAAAACATATCAGCTGTCCCATACATTTGGATCGACTAGGTATTTATAACAATCATGCATAAAACATAAAAATATATTCAATAATCATGAAACAAGTGCAAAGGACAAAAAACACAGTGTTTAAGGAGAGAGATAGTGTATTTTTAGGGTTATTTGTAATTTCTACGAGACATGATAATGAAGGACAATTTCTTTTTCATGATCGTACCTATACATAGCTTCAATAGTATAGTCTACTTCAGTGGACTGCAGTCCCAACACCGCAGCTAATGTAAGTTTGAAGTTCTTGTAGTAACATAAACATGGCACTGATGACAAAGCACGCTATCTGCAAATGTACCTTAGTATTTCGCAGCAAGTTCCCTCATACCGCTTGTACCAACACGACGCACCACAACGGCATGTTGTTATACGGTATTTCGTTGAAACTAGATTAAAGTTAAAAAAAAAAACTTAACACTATGCAGTAGCAGTGGTCACCCTTTTTTTTGCGGATGGGAAATCATCAAATGACCCCTCCTGCTCTGGGTGGAGTGGAAGGGAGTGTCAGACTCTTACTGACTAAAACCCACCCGTGTTCCTTCCTCAGCCCTTTATGTTCCAGGGCAGCGGTAAACCTTTCGGACGATGCCGCTACCCCGGCAGGCTTTGGCCCTATCAGGCCCCGTCACTTATGCTGACATCTCTTTGAGGCGCGCGTGGAACACATATGCGCCGTCCGGCGCGGGCCTGGTCCTGATCGGACGGTACGCTACCCTTATCAAAAAAACACTTATCTTGAAAAGATGCAGAGTTACCGACATAGCTTGCAGATTAAGCAAACTAAAGTGGCAGTGGGCTGGCCATGTTTGTCGAAGGACCGACAGCCAGTGGAGCAGACGACTCCTGAAGTAGAAACCGCGTATCGGCAAAGGTAGCGTGTGACGCCCCTCAGCTAGATAGGACCGACGACCTTGAGAAACTGACTGCGGAAGGCAGAAGACAGGGTATTGTGACGCAGCCTGGGCCTATGTCCAGCAGTGGACTGCGTTAGGCTGAGTTGATTGATTGGTCCTTATAGCTATAGATAGGGGCCCGTGGCTAAATAATAACAGCCGCACAAATCGATCGATCAGGTTAAGCTATGCTTGCCGCGGTTGGTCTGTGGATGGGTGACTATCTTTACATACCGAGACCCCTCCGTGCCTCGGAAAGCACGTTAAGCCGTTGGTCCCGGCTGTCATTCGTGGATCTTTGACAGTCATTACGGGTAGTCAGAAGCCCGAAAGTCTGACAACCAGTCTTACCCAGGGGTATCGTATTACCCAGTAACTGGGTTGTGGAGGTCAGATAGGCAGTCGTTCCATGTAAAATACTGGTATTCAGCTGCATCCGGTTAGACTGGAAGCCGACCCCAACATAGTTGGGAAAAGGCGAGGCAGATGATGATACTGTTAACATTAGCAAGTCGATGACGCGAACCCTTTTCCGCTACCAAAAATCACACAACGCGCCTAAAGAAGTTATCACTTCAATAAAAAGTAAGAAATGCCATCCCATCTATTACTGAAAAGGGAGTGACCATATTTCATCATCATCACCATCATCTGCCTAACTTTTTCCTAACTATGTTGGAGTCGCTGTCCAGTCTAACAAGATGCAGCTGAATATTAGTATTTTACATGGAGTGACTGCCAACCGTTAGTACCTCCACAACCCAATTGCTGGATAGCACGATACACCATGGTAAGACTGGTTGTCAAACTTTCGGGCTTCTGACTACCCGTACCGACTGTCAAAGATGTACAAATCACAGCTGGGGCCAATGACTTAACGTGCTTTCCTAAGAACAAAGGGGTCTCGGTGTGTACAGTCACGAGCAAAAGTATGTATACACTCGGCTTTATTCAAAAGCGATTTACTCCTTTATTTTTTAGTGAAATTTTATGTTGTTACGTTTTATTTTTGAACCCATAGGTTTATGTAATTTGTCGTATTTCAACGTTGGATTCGTTATTTCACGAAAAAACTGCAATTGAAAGTTGCCAAGTGTTGACATATTGGTGCTCGTGACTGTACCTAATAGATAGTCACCCATCCGTGGACTGACCTCGGCAAGCGTTGTTTAAGCTTGAAAATCGACGAGTGCGGCTGTTACTATACAGCCAGGAGCCCCTCCATGGTAATTTTGTAACAATTTTATGATTTAAAAGAGTGTCCGCGGAGTTTCTTGCCCGTTTTTCTGCATAGGAACCTACTATGCTTTGGAATGGTCAACTAGCTGCATCTTTCTGACTGACCGACCCCTTGACAATTCAAAAGTGCCAGTAATTTGATCACTGCCTTATAAAGCAAAATTAACATTAATTTCTTACCAAAACGGAATACATGTACCTACAATACAAATAATATTACATTTTAATAATAAACAATACTGCTCAGTAATTTACTTATAAGATAAAAGCATCCAGGGATGAACACCGAAACTATTTTCATGTTTTAATTACATGTTATAATGATACCATCTGTTTCATACGAAGCCGCGGGCGAATCATGATGCCTACATCTAAAATTACACACACATATGTCAGCTGTACATTACACGTATATTGTACAGATTTAGTTACTAAAATTATTAACCTGGCATTCTAACTAGAAAGGAAAATGGAGAAATAATATTATCCATACATATTTTACTGCTATGTACCCTACTAATACTAATAATATTATAAACGCGAAAGTTTGTATGGATGGATGGATGGATGTTTGTTACTCTTTTACGCCAAACCTACTGAACGGATTTGGATGAAATTGGGCACACAGATAGTTTATAACCAGGATTATGGTGGATTATATGAAATTTTTTGATAAAATGTTGTCCCGTCGGGGGACCGCTCTAATTATTAGCCTAACGTTCTGTTAAAGTTTAAAATAGTAGCGGTCCCCGGACGGGATAATATTTAATCAAATTTCATACGTACTTACGTAGGGTCATAATTTCAAGGTTATTTTTTTCTTTTTCTAAGGTTTCGTGTTTAAGTATAGGTACCTTTTTATTATTATTTTGTGTCGGAGGTTTTTTAAATTTTTAATTTAATTTTTTATTTTATGCTTTTTGTAGGGACTCCTTATTAATAATAATAATAATAATAATATAATAATATCCCTGGACATTTCACACAGCGCCATCTAGTCCCAAGCTAAGCAACCTAATGCTTGTGTTATGGTAACAAGATGGCTGATAAACTACTTAATATACATTTTTTTTTTTGTAAATACATACATATTATAGATAGATTATTATTTCATTTCTTTTATTTTCTTGCGTTTTAAGATTCAGGTAATTTGGTGTTTAATCCGGTTTTTTGTAATTCGCCATTTTGTCGTGGTGGCCATCTTGGATTTGAGATTTGTCATAGTTTACTGGTCAAGCCTTTTCATTTGATATCCCTAATAAGGGAGTTGTGAAAAAATATGTAAATCGCCATTTTGTGGCGGCGGCCATCTTGGACCGATTTTCATCAAACATAGCTAAGAACACTACCGACAAATTCACCTTTCAAACAAAAAAAAAACAAAATCAAAATCGGTTCATCCGTTCGGGAGCTACGATGCCACAGACAGACACGTCACGTCAAACTTATAACACCCCGTCGTTTTTGCGTCGGGGGTTAAAAAGATTAAACTAAAAACAAGACTTGTTTTTACAGTCGATAACTATAATATTAAGAGACTATTTTCTTTGACAATCGGCCAAACCGATTGAGGTATCAATTTCTAGGAAATTCTTTTTACCTAAATATTCTCCTTGCGGACTATTTTCGTTAGTGTTGAATATAGACCATTGCTTTTATACCAAGAGAATTGGAAGACACAGAAATGGTTTTAAAACTTTGTACTATTGGGACATGAAACTATTCAGTTTTTGTCGCTAAAAGGTTCTATTTTTTTTTTTTTTAATTTTAGGTTTTCTTGGGGCTGGTTTTTTGATCCGTACTTAAACTCAACCGATTGTTAAAAATAGTAAGTAATGGTTAAATTTTTGCAAAATGTGTTTTAGATCAATTGTTAGTTTATCTAATGGTCACTAATGGTTATTTTTTAACTAATAGTTAATTCGACGACACGGTTGGCGCAGTGGCTGAGCGATCGACTGCTGCGCTGCGTGTCGCGGGTTCGATTCCCGCACGGAACAAATATTTGTATTGCCTACAGGTAGTTGTTCAGGGTCTGGCTGTTTGTGTATGTGAGTTAAAATGTTTGTAAACGCACCCACGATACAGGACTAATTCCTAGTCTGGGGCGTTTTGTTAAAAAAAAAATGATTTGACCATTAGCAATGATATTACCAGTATATCATTAGATAAACTAAAAATTGATCAAAAAAACACATTTTGCAAAAAAAAATCCTTAGTGGTTGCATTAAATCGATTACTTCAACTGTCTAAATATCATTGTGCTCAAGCACGCCACGTTGCCTGGAGTGTAGTAAATCCATGCATCCGCCTTGTTTCTTTTCTTTCTTTCTTTCCTTAGATATGGTTGGATTAGAAGGCCAATTCTCGTAATTTAAAATGTTCAAAATCTAGTCGCATGTTACGCATGACGTGTGACGCATGTTTACCCCCAAATTGTTTATTTTTTTGTGTTTGTGTTCTTCTTTATGCGTCATTTTTGCCGCAAATAAATGTATTTTCTTTCTTTCAGACAAAAGGAGGGTTGAAAGTCTTCCAACCTTTTAAATTAATACAAAAGAAACAAACAATAATAAAACTACATAAAGACCACGAATTACATCTACCATTCATACTCATACACCTGCAGCCGTCTAAACGTTAGATCATAATGCTACAATTAAATGAATTCAACCTCTAAGCACAAAACTCCGTAGTAATTTGTCCAACAAGTAAAAAGTACCTCAGTGTTTTGTGAAAAATCTTTTGTCTTTTAACAATGTAGCTTAATAAACATTAACAAGACTATTCAAAAGCGGAAAATTGGGTAGGTACGACGTTAATTTGTTTCATAAAATGTATTTTAAAAGGCTTATCCGTGGATTGTAGAATTATAATAATTTCTTTATTTCTAAAAAAGTGACAACGTTGGTTGTTTTACAGACATTACACTTACAACGTATACTTAGATGTTGATGACCATATACTAAATGAGAGCGCAGTGGTGGCTCAGTGGCAACGGCCCCGACTTACGAGTTGTAAGGTCGTGGGTTCGAACCCAGACTGGCGCTTTACTTTGTGTAAGAAATATTCATAATAATAATGGCTAAAATCATTCACACCTGTGTTTTTCGAAGCGTTATACAGAAATGCACAACAGGGACACCCACATTTCGCAACTTGTGTTTTTAACCGACTTCAAAAAAGAAGGAGGTTCTCAATTCGGATGTTTATACATATATATATATTTTTTAATTTATTTATTTGCATAAAACATGGTATACAAAGGTAAGGATGAGATCATACATTTTTAATGTAGGTACGTTCGTGCATAACTCCGTCAGTCTATATAAACGGATTTGCAAAATTCTTTTTTTATGGATAAACGTTGGTCCCATATAAATTTGATTAACTTTGCTTGGGTAATTTTTGAGTTAGCTTCAATAATACGATTTTTTTTCACTTAGTTTATATATTAATGATGTTTTTATATCTTCCTGTCACTGATATTTACATAGCAAGTAGTGTAAAATGAATTTGTGTGGGGTAGGTATGTACAACTAAAAAGTGAAAAATAAACACTTTTTTACAAAAAAGACAACCGACTGCGAAACCAACGACACCCACTTCCGAAATTAAAGTTATTTTTCATGTTGTAGTATTTTTTTTAGAAGTCGGTTGTATTTTTTGTAAAAAAGTTTTTTGAAGTCCCGTGTAATAGAAGATGGGCCTTTGCCATTAACAGGCTTTGATGTACAGACGCCAGCACATCAAGCTACAACAATCTGTCAAATTTCTTTAATAGATTTTCAACTTTATCGCTAAAGCATTAAGGTTCATGGTTGGTTGGGAAAATTTGACAGTTTCGGGTAGCTTGACCTGCTGGCGTCTGTACCGAAGAATGTTAAAGTAACGCTATTCAAAGCTTACTGTTAGTCCTTCTACAGCACGTGCAGCCTGTGGGTAAGCTTCACTCAGTATACAGCGACCTACGCGTTCAATATATATTATGCACTGAGAATACTGCTGCGGCTGCCGTGGCGTTGGAGTGCATGAGGAGTGTTTGCGGATAATAATATTAATGGTTTTTCCGCCATTTTTAGGAATCGATGCACCAACAGTATTCTCAGTGTGTTCGCAGATGACAGGGCCCGATAGGGCCGAAGCCTTCCAGGGTAGCGGGATCGTCCGAAAGGGTTACTGCTGCCCTGGAACATAAAGGGCTAAGGAAGGAACACGGGTGGGTTTTAGTCAGTAAGAGTCTGACACTCCCTTCTGCTCCACCCAGAGCGGGAGGAGTCATTTGATGATTACCCATCCTCAAAAAAAAAAAAAAAAGTGTGTTCGCAGATCGGTGGGATTGCCCGATGTTGCGGAGGTGGATGCAGCTCCACGCTATACTTTTATTGTATATCTGTGTTGCTCCATGCTAAATTTTTATTGTATATCTGTGTCTGTACGAGTAACCTACTAACGCTAGAAGTTAAGTAAAATTGTTACTAACCCTATGGACTCCTGTCTGAAATAAAAGTATTTATTTATTTTATATCTATTCTATTAGCATAATAATTTCCCACTCCTATAATTTTCCCACTGTCGGGACAAATCCCTCCACTTTTCGAGAAAGAGTGGGCTGTAATCTACCACGCGGGCCCAGTGCGTGTTGGTGTGGGTTAGCCTTTGTTATTAGCTGTGTATAGATCTAGACTCCCGGCTACTACTAAAAATACCTATAATACTATTGTTTTTTTTACTTTTCACAGAACCCCAAATGTAATCCTTAAATTGAAAATTTTTTATCGTTCAAATCAGTAAAAAATTCTTCATAATTATATAAAACACTGTTCTAAAAAAATATATAAAAGAAACAAAACTCAAAATTATTATTTGATATTTTACTCATGGCTGCCGTGAAAAAAAACAACGAGAAAAAACTTGAATTCGGAACACGCGTACAATTTTTCCGGCATCTAAATCAAAAGCACCTTGGACATAGTATTCCTATAAAGGAATTCCCTTAATCCCGGCTCCGCTGCGATAAGGAATAGAGTGTCGGCAACCAATGTGAGGTGCAAGTCAATAGCTTTTGTGTCTTTATTTTCCTCGTCTGTTCAGACCTAGCTCTTACCGAAGAGGCCTGTGTTCTAGCAGTGGAAATATAATAAACTTGTTGTGCTGTGCTATGTTGTTTACTGACCATGGCTTGCCTTCAAATATAGGGAATAGGTAATATGTTCTTCTCACTGTGTCGATGGCAAAAATAACATGAAATAGTAGATTATTAACCAAGGGGATAAAGCAGTGTCTTCTGTCGCGGGTGACGATTTAAATCGCGAGCGTAACGAAGGACTCGAGGTTTACTCCCGAGTGTAGCGAGGGTGTTAAAAACTTAAATCACGAGCGAAGCGAGGGATTTAAGACGAGTCCTGAGTGTAGCGAGGGATTTAAGTTCACCCAAGACTAAGACAGCTTTATCACCGAGGAAAATACTCTACTTTTCGTACCATTTGCGAAAAAATAAACTTAACGTTTAAGTATTTGAAGAAAACAAAAACGCGGCAAATTCCTAGACTAATATTTTTTTGTCGGAAAAGCAAAGGCATCAAGCTCATACGGCCTCGTCGGTTTTCGTAATTTTATTTAATAATCATAACTGCATAATAATGCGTATTCCTTTTTCAAAAAGATGTATAATCCTTTATATACAAACTCAATGGTGTAAATAATATCCCTGGACAATAATAATAATATCCAAATTTAAATCACATTCTCCCCCTAGAGTATGAATGAAATTCAGTACAATTTTCTTTCCCTGTTTTTAACAGATTAAAAATTACTATTGTTATGTTCGCTTTTTGTGGCATAGAATGTCACTTTTTTGAGCAAGTGGTATGAAAATAAATAATTACAGTTTTTTTTTTTATTTGTTTGGCCCAAAATTCAGCAACGCGAATACCGTGCGCAGGCGATGATGATGTTAATACTATATAAGATTCCTCAAAATAAATTATGCCTACTGATGATGATATAGAAGAAAAGGAACTCAATTTAAAAGATTCTAACTAACTTAGAAATACCATTGTATTGCAATGCAACTAGAATCTTAAATAACAGAGGGTGAAAATGCCAATACGTGCTCCAACCAGACAGCAATTCAAACATACAATAGTCGTTACATTCCTCCACATAGATGCTGACAAATTGCAAGAAACAAAACAACCCGTTTTGAAATCTGAAAGGACATAAATCACTCGCCGTCAACTCCAACCTTGCACAGTCGGATCGCAAAAGAATAAACAAGGAAACGATTAGAACGCCTGAGTGGCGTGAAAGTAATATATTGTAGAACTTGCAATCGGCTTTTTTCTTGCAGCCGTGCGAAGTGTTGGCTAGCGAGAAACAGTAGGCTTAGGATGTGTACACTGAAGCGATCGAGTCAATTTATTTAATTATTTATTTATTCATTTATACAGGGTTATTTGTAAAACACCAGCAACCTCTTAAGAGGTACTATTGTACTCATCATTATGAACAACTTTTACTATGGGACCAAAACTCAAATAGCGAAAAAAAAATCAGCTGTCCCTATATTTATTTTCGCATAACTCGTCAAAATGTATGGAGCAGCTGATTTTTTTTTTTCGCGATTTCAGGTTTGGTCCTAGTAAGAGTTGTTCAAAATGATGAGTACAATGGCTTCTGAAGAGGTTGTTGGTGTTTTACAAATAACCCTGTATATTTATCCTCACACTGGAACGCCATACGGCAATTACACCAAGACTGCCTTCATAGTTCAATGGGTTAGCTGTAAAGCTGTTGGTCCCTCCTGTAATTCGTGGCCTAGAATAGAAAGGGCTATATATATTATAAGTATACATTATAGTAATAGTACGAGTATGTATGTGTATTTATGTATATAAGTACCTAGTTTTAAGAGTTTTTTTATCATTGTTCCTCTCAACCAAAGCACCTGCCATCTAATCTCTTCACCACCCTTGGTTGACTGGTAAAGAATGCCTAAGGCATTAAGTCCGCCTTTGTACCTTTTTGTGCGAAAAGTTTAAATAAATAAATAAATAAAATGCTTCACAATGTTTTCGTTATGATAGGGTTTCCGCTTCATGTGGTTTGATAGAGTTAAGTCATACAAGATGTCAAAAACATGCTCTATGAAGGTAACTGAATGAACGGCTAATCCTTAGCGGGGATATACTCGTAAATAGAAAAAAAAAAGATAAAATGTGAAATGTCCGGAATTCCCGGACTTAGTTGCTAATATCTGGCTTTTATTAGAACTTTTCAAATTGTACAGTCCCTGGTCAAAAGAGCCTAATGAAGTCCAGTGCGGCATTCTAACATTTTAGTTCTTCTGAACAATTGTTTACAATGTAACTAAAAATCCACTTTCATATCAGGCTTTCTAATCTAATCTAACAAGCCTATAATGTTCCCATTGCTGGGACACAGGCGTCCTCTCTGTAAGAAGGAGTGGGCCGTAATCCACAACGCGGGTCCAGTGCGAGTTGTTAGATGTCACATGTCTTCAATAGTTCTAAGACATGCCGGTTTCCTCACGATACTTTCCTTCACCGTTTTGAGAGCAGTGGTGATGAAATAAAGCGTCTACCTAGATTCGAACCCACGATCTACAACTCGTAAGTTGGGGCCGTTGACACTAGGCCACCACTGGTCACGGTAAGATTGTATTGGTCCTAATTCTAACATTTTAGTTCTTCTGAACAACTTTTTAGAATGTGACTAAAAAACCACTTTCATATCTGAGCAGGCTAATGAAAGAAAAATTGAGGGCCGGGTGCAACCACTTTTTGTTCCCGTGTGATGAGTTTGATTTCGCAGTGCAATAGTTCGGAATAGATTGTATGATCCGAACTGGATGGAAGCCATTTTTTCAACGCTGTGCGTTGTGATTGCGTTTTTATTTCATTTGCTTTTTTTCGGTTTTGCACGCTCGCTTTGATTCGAGAGGTAAGCAGTTTTGACCCGTGTCAAATTGCAATCTAGCAATGCTCGGAGTTTGGCCATACAGATTTTGAAAATAAATCTTTGGGAAGACTAAAAACGGACGCATCATCTGCCTAGCCTTTTCCCAACTATGTTGGGGTCGGCGTCTAGTCTAATCGCATGCAACTGAATATCAATATTTTACATGCAACGACTGCCAATCTGATCTCCGCAACCCAGTTACTGGGTAATACAATACCCCTTGGTAAGAGTGGTGGCAGCACAGAGGTCTCTTTGGCTGAATATTTATGGCCAAGGGGCAGTATAGGAAGTAGCTAGGGAGCATAGTTTGTGACAATGACAGGTGCTAATCCATGCGTCATGTTCGTGAACGGGCGCCGTCAGTAGGTACTGGTCATCTCTTTGCTGCCATGGCTTATTTTTATTTAATTTAATGTTTGAATTGTTCTTATTTTTTTATTTTTTTTTAACTTTCATTACGGACGCTTTTAACGTTCTGAATCGTTCGTTCTCACATGCATAATTTCTAACATGAATGATGTAACCAATACTTTGTAACCATATTATATTGATTTAAAAGAGTGTCCATGGAGTTTCTTGCCCGTTTTTCTCCATAGGTACCTACGCTTTGGAATGGGCAACTAGCTTCGTTTTTCTGACTGACCGACCCCTTGACAATTCAAAAGTGCCTGTAATTGGTTTAATTGAAATAAATACTTTGAGTTTGAGTTTGACACAGCTCCACATCCAAGCCCTGATGCCGTTGCTTCGAGGTAGTCCCACTTTACGCTTATATGCCTGGTTGGTTTATATGATTTCACCTTCTTCTTAGGAAATGCGTACAAGCTTCTGAGCAGAATTTACTATACATATATAGGCTAAAAGTCATCCAAAGGGTAATGGAGAGGGCTATGCTTGGAGTTTCCCTACGTGATTGAATCAGAAATGAAGAGATCCGCAAGTAGAACTAAGGTGACCGATATATCCCGAAGAATTGCCAAACATAATTTTAAGGGCAGGGCACATTGCTCGCAGATCAGATGGCCGATGGCGCCAAAAGGTTGTGGAGTGGCGACCGGGTACCGGAAGACGTAGTATTGGAAGAGCTCTCAGAAGGTGGACCGATGGCCTTGTGAAGGCCGCAGAAATCCGCTGGATGCGGGAAGCACAGAACTGGTTGAAGTGAAGGTGTTTTGGGGAGGCCTTTCTCCAGCACTGACGTTTTTTGGGTGAAATTATGATGATAATGATTATAGCCCAACAACCGTTACTACAACAATTTCCAACGACTGCTGGAAACTGTTATTAAATAAGAAATAAAGAATGTATAAGTTTGAAACTGACTGCATCATTAAAACAACTACAAAAAAGCCATTTAAACCGACCAGAAAGAATGAAATACAGAATAGAGTAAGATTTTAAACTAAGAAATAAAATTAAAACGAAAAACAAAAGAAAGCGTCAACTTAAAACACTACAATCCACAAATGTACATTAAAAACTAGAGCCAATTATATATAAAAAATCCCTCCAACACTGCAATTAGGCAGCGCTGCTCAAAGGCATGAAGCTGATTAAAAAAACTCCGGAAAACCGGAGGCAATGAAACGTCCGCAGTTAACAGCTTCCAATCTTAAAATAGATAGAAGCAGAAGGCCGACTTCATACAACAAGAGAGAACGCACGCATACATAGACAAGCTTCACATACAGCGAGTGCAAGCACACTCGCGACTGGCATTTGTTTGAGATCACCGTATGTATACGTCTATGTGTGCGTGCGTCAATCACTGACTATCTGAATCATTTTGAAGGATATTGCTAATACATTGCTACATTTTTTTCGGTAGTTTATATTGTGTCCCACTGCTGGCCAAAAGCCTCCCCCTTTGAAACTTTCGTCTTGTGCAATAACTGCCATTGCTTGATAAGTACGAAAAAATTGTCGGCTCAACAACGTAAGTACTTAACGCAATGAACGCTGATTACTGATGGAAAGAAAAAAAGAAAGAAAGAAAATACATTTATTTCCGGCAAACATGACGCAAAAAAAAACAGAAACACAAAAAAAAAAAAAAAAACAATTTGGGGACAATATGTCATGTATGCACAATATGTGTTACGCAATTATCCCGCTGTTATTGCTCGCATGAAGCCTGCCTTCTGCACCTATGTATTTTGTGTCCCAAGCTCTATTTATAGAATAATTATTATCACCTAATTAGATGAAGAGTATCTTTAGTTTGTGCAGGTATAAATAAAATGACAAGAACCGACAGCAATTCTTCGGACCAACGAAGCGATAAACTCAACGTGACTCCGCCATGACATAAATAGTTTTATCAAGTTGTTTCATTTTATTTCTAAAAGAATTTATTTAGAAATATGTTTTCGTCGCTGATACTGCAATACCGCGTAACTAACAACAGACAATACCGCGTAACTTCGTTATGGCAAATTTGACAGGAGAGTGAAAAAACTCGGCCAATCGGCATCGTTAGCTCACTGCCGCGAATCTAAAATTTGATACTTTTGTCCTTCCGCGGTATTATCCACTGTTAGTTACGCGGTATTGCAGTATCAGCGACGTTTTGTAAAATGAGTGTAATCTTATGCTGTATAGTATTTTTCCTATGTTTCCAATTACATAGCTGATAATGTAAAGTATTTTTTTTCAATCAGGCGTTAAATACGTTGATTTTTTCAAGGCCTTTTCACGTTTGGAATTTAAAATATTCAAATATTTTGTTTCACATAAGCCTACATGGGCACTTATAAAAAGTCAAAAGCAAGATTTCAATTGGTTATTTCCTATGGAAAAAAACCTGCACGAACCTCCACGATTACCCTTTTAAAAATAATTGGCTTTTACAGCGTTTGTGTAAGAGAGGACAATGTGGGACTGACAACATGTAGAAAATGATTGACAAATCGAAGCACCTATGAGTCTACAAGGCCACTCACGTTCTCATATTCACAAAATAGAAAATAGTATTAAAGATAACTAAATTGCTGCATTCCATAAAGTCAGGAATTTGAGATAATTTTCAAGTTATGGAACAACAAACTGAACGTCATACTTAACAAAGTTGAAATTCCATTGCAACCGAAAACTTATTATGACCTTTTTGTTACAAATGGTCACTCAAAAATCAACTTAGAATACATTTTACCAAAGTAAATAACTGATTAAGTGGCGTTGGAATGTAAATTATCTGAGATTATGAACCCTGTACAGTCACGAGCACCAATATGTCAACACGTGGCAACTTTCAAATGCGATTTTTTCGTGAAATAACGAATGCAACGTTGAAATACGACACATTACATAAACCTATGGGTTCGAAAATGCTATGTTCGTAACAACATAAAATTTTATTAAAAAATAAAGGAGTAAATCGCTTTTTAATAAAGCCGAGTGTAAACATACTTTTGCTCGTCAGTGTACACCTACATTTTGATCTATAGTGAATAACAACCTTAAACATTCGGATACAGACTATCTATAACCTTTTCTATTAAGATAACCTAGTACATTCCCGTCACATATGCATGCTTTCCCTAATGCAGCCTTCGTAATAACCACCTGATTTACGATTAGTGGCACAGCACTACATGAAACTACATTTGCATACATCACGATTAAGGAACTTAGCTGTCCCGATTGTTCTGTCCTCGTGGGTATTATGGGAACAGCGGAAATCTACAGACAGATCTGTACGAAGTAAAACTGTATTTGGCCCAAACAGTCCATGGAGGGTCAGTCGTTCTTTGCAACGACCTAGGCATAAGCATAATCAGCCAATAAAGCCCACTGCTTCCCAGCAGTGGACTTTATTGGCTTTTCTAGTATCCCCATAGGCCTCCTCTCTGTGAGAGGGAGTGGGCTGTAATCCACCATGTATTGAAACGACCTAACCAACCCTTAAACTCAGAGCTACTACTTTTGAATTATGAAAAAAGTCAGTCGGAAAGTTGACAGCGTATTCATGGTAACGGTTTGCCCGTCGAAGTCCCATATACCGTGTATTGTCGCTATTAGAGCGACTATTACAATAACAATAAAAAATTTTACTACTCGACCAAAACTTACGTTTAAAAAATTAAATGAAACTGTACTTGTACTATTGTAGTGGTATCTACAACGCCACATGCGAACAACGCGTCATACTGACGTCACGCAAATCCTGCATCTCGCAAGCAGAGTTTACCGTGCAATTACCATAGATACAACTTCCCAACATCAATCGTTGGGCAATTGCCCGCCAGACACAACACCCGTCTGGTCGGAGGATCCTCCTCTCTTTTCCTCCTCTTTTCTATCCTCCTCTTTTCTATGGAGGTTGAGTGAACTTTACACCCTGTTCCTCATGCCTCCAAACTATATTTAAAACATGTGGCAAAGGTACAACTTCGTACAATGGTCTACTTTGAAGAAATAAGTGGTGAATTATGTTCCAAATTAATGACTAACGTTTTTCATCTCAGTGTGTGTTCGTAGGTAATCGTTTATCAATGTCCAAACTACGAGAGGTACGCGTTGAATTGGATTTATTTTCGTCTAAACCGTCCTTGATTTCAGTTTGCATTTTCTCTTCTATGTACTCGTACAATCGATCTGCATCTGTCTAGCCTTTTCCCAAATATGTATGTTGGGGTCGGCTTTCAGTCTAACCAGGTGCAGCTGAATACTACTACTTTATATAGAGCGACTGCCTATCTGACCTCCACAACCCAGTTATTGGAGAATACGATACTTCTCGGTAAGAGTGGTTCGGGCTTCTGACGACCCGTAACGACTGTCAAACATCTACCAATGACAGCCGAGACCAACGGCTAAACGTGCTTTTTTTTTAATGCACCTCCTTTGAGGCACGGAGGGATCTTGATATGTAAAGATGGTCACCCATCCACGGAACAACCGCGGCAAGCGTAGGTACCTTAACCTGATCGATCGAACCGTGCGGTTGTTATTTCTTAAGGTAAGGTACACAACAGTTATATAACATTATAAAATATTGTGTAGCACATATAACATTTTATAACAGTATGTAACGACAAAAGAAAAAAGCTATAATAAAATGTTATGCAACATTCTCTGACGTTATACATTTTCTGCTTCGGTTATAAAAAAAAAAATTGTTATTTTGACCGCGTAGGTATTGCACTTTTTTATGAAACAGAAGATTATTTTTTTTGATAACCGACAAAAAATTTCTACGCTATGGGGTCTAAGATCATGTGCTGAATTCATGGTTACAGTTTGCGCGCCGATGTCCCAGCCACGCTGTATATGTAACTGCTGTGTGGGAGCATCTTTAGCCACAAGCCCCTTCTACACACAATCGATCTATTCTCTATAAATCTATCTTCAAATATAGGGAATAGGTAATATGTTCTTCTCACTGTGTCGATGGCAAAAATAACATGAAAATATATAATTATAGTTTTTTTTTTTTATTAGTTTGGCCCAAAATTCAGCAACGCGAATACCGTGCGCAGGCGATGGTGACGTTAATACTACATATATAAGTTTCCTCAAAATAAATTATGCCTACTGATAATGATATAGAAGAAAAGCAACTCAATTTAAAAGATAAAGGCTAGTTGCATTGCAATACGGTTGTATTGCAATGCAACTAGAATCTTAACTAACAGAGGGTGAACATGCCAATACGTGCTTCAACCAAACAGCAATTCAAACATACAATAGTCGTTACATTCCTCCACATAGACGCTGACAAATTGCAAGAAACAAAACAACCCGTTTTGAAATCTGAAAGGACATAAATCACTCGCCGTCAACTCCAACCTTGCACAGTCGGATCGCAAAAGAATAAACAAGGAAACGATTAGAACGCCTGAGTGGCGTGAAAGTAATATATTGTAGAACTTGCAATCGGATTTTTTTCTGCAGCCGTGCGAAGTGTTGGCTCGCGAGAAACAAGTAGGCTTAGGATGTATACACTGAAGCGATCGAGTCAATTTATTTATTCATTTATACAGGGTTATTTGTAAAACACCAGCAACCTCGTAAGAGGTCATTATACTCATCATTATGAACAACTTTTACTATGGGACCAAAACTCAAATAGCGAAAAAAAAATCAGCTGTTCCCTATATTTATTTTCGCATAACTCGTCAAAATGTATGGAGCAGCTGATTTTTTTTTTCGCGATTTCAGGTTTGGTCCTAGTTAAAGTTGTTCAAAATTATGAGTACAATGGCTTCTTAATGAGGTTGTTGGTGTTTTACAAATAACCCTGTATATTTATCCTCACACTGGAACGCCATACGTCAATTACACCAAGACTGCCTTCATAGTTCAATGGGTTAGCTGTAAAGCTGTTGGTCCCTCCTGTCATTCCTGGCCTAGAATAGAAAGGGCTATATATATTATAAGTATACATTATAGTAATAGTACGAGTATGTATGTGTATTTATGTATATAAGTACCTAGTTTTAAGAGTTTTTTTTATCATTGTCCCTCTCAACCAAAGCACCTGCCATCTAATCTCTTCACCACCCTTGGTTGACTGGTAGAGAATGCCTAAGGCATTAAGTCCGCCTTTGTACCTTTTTGTGCGAAAAGTTTAAATAAATAAATAAATAAAAGGGCTTCACAATGTTTTCGTTATGATAGGGTTTCCGCTTCATGTGGTTTGATAGAGTTAAGTCATACAAGATGTCAAAAACATGCTCTATGAAGGTAACTGAATGAACGGCTAATCCTTAGCGGGGATGTACTCGTAAACAGAAAAAAAAGAAGATAATAAGTGAAATGTCCGGAATACCCGGATTTTGTTGCAAATATCTGGCTTTTGTTAGAACTTTTCAAATTATACAGTCCCTGGTCAAAAGAGGCTAATGAAGTCCAGTGCGGCATTCCAGAATGTTGTGATTTTATTGGTCCTAATTCTAACACTATAGTTCTTCTGAACAATTTTTTACAATGTAACTAAAAAACTTGAGAGGTGTCAAGGGACACCCGGATGGAACGAAGTTCCTTTCGATTAATTAGTGAAGGAATTGTAATTTTTTTTTTTTTTTTAAGTTATAATTTTTTTTTTTTATTATTAACAAATAAAAAAACACAGACAAAAAACTGGCTTGCTTTCTACATATAAGAGAGAGAGAGAGAGAGACAGACAGAGAAACACGCGCACGCCGCACGGCTTACAACTATAGCAAAAAGTGTCGTTCCAACTTTTGGTCTTAATTTTTTCCGTCTAGCCCCCTTTCGCAACGCGCGATTAGGAACTTCGTTCCAAAAATCCACTTTCATATCAGGCTTTCTAATCTAATCTAACAAGCCTATAATGTTCCCACTGCTGGGACACAGGCGTCCTCTCTGTAAGAAGGAGTGGGCCGTAATCCACAACGCGGGTCCAGTGCGAGTTGTTAGATGTCACATGTCTTCAATAGTTCTAAGACATGCCGGTTTCCTCACGATACTTTCCTTCACCGTTTTGAGAGCAGTGGTGATGAAATAAAGCGTCTACCTAGATTCGAACCCACGACCTACCACTCGTAAGTTGACACTAGGGCACCACTGGTCACGGTAAGATTTTATTGGTCCTAATTCTAACATTTTAGTTCTTCCGAACAACTGTTTAGAATGTGACTAAAAAAACCACTTTCATATCTGAGCAGGCTAATGAAAGAAAAATTGAGGGCCGGGTGCAACCACTTTTTGTTCCCGTGTGATGAGTTTGATTTCGCAGTGCAATAGTTCGGAATAGATTGTATGATCCGAACTGGATGGAAGCCATTTTTTCAACGCTGTGCGTTGTGATTGCGTTTTTATTTCATTTGCTTTTTTTCGGTTTTGCACGCTCGCTTTGATTCGAGAGGTAAGCAGTTTTGACCCGTGTCAAATTGCAATCTAGCAATGCTCGGAGTTTGGCCATACAGATTTTGATAATAAATATTTGGGAAAACTAAAAACGGACGCATCATCTGCCTAGCCTTTTCCCAACTATGTTGGGGTCGGCGTCCAGTCTAACCGCATGCAACTGAATATCAATATTTTACATGGAACGACTGCTTATCAGAAGGCCAATTCTCGTAATTTAAAACGTTCAAAATCTAGTCGCAGTCTCATTTCGGCGACAAACAAATGTCAAAATGTAGGGAAATTAGAAGTATTTTTTGACAGATTGAGACTGAGATCAGACTGTGAACGTTCTTAAAATTACGAGAATTGCCCCTCTGATCTCCGCAACCCAGTTACTGGGTAATACGATACCCCTTGGTAAGAGTGGTTGTCAGATCGACTTTCGGGCTACTGACGACCTGTGCCGACTGTCAAATATCCACGACTGACAGGGGGGACCAACGGCTTAACGTGTTTTCCGAGGCACGGAGGGGTCTTGGTATGTGAAGATGGTCAGCCATCCACGGATCAACCGCGGAAAGCGTAGCCTAACCTGATCGATAGACCCATGCGGCTGTTTTTACATCATAAGAAATCTCTTCCAGCATACCTGAGATAGGACAATAGATACTGAATACTGATTTTTTCTTCAACTTTTAAAAATTTACCTGGCCCAAAACTTAACCACTCCTCTCTTCCACTGCGTTATAATTGGTGGCAGCACAGAAGTCTCTTTGGCTGCATATTTATGGCCAAGGGGCAGCATAGGAAGTGGCTAGGGAGCATAGTTTCTGACAATGACAGGTGCTAATCCATGTGTCATGTTCGTGAACGGGCGCCGTCAGTAGGGACTGGTCATCTCTTTGCTGCCATGGCTTATTTTAATTTAATTTATTATTTGAATTGTTTTTATTTTTTTTAAATTTCATTACGGACGCTTTTAACGTTCTGCATCGTTCGTTCTCACATGCATAATTTCTAACATGAATGATGTAACCAATACTTTGTAACCATATTATATTGATTTAAATGAGTGTCCATGGAGTTTCTTGCCCGTTCTTCTCCATAGGTACCTACGCTTTGGAATGGGCAACTAGCTTCATTTTTCTGACTGACCGACCCCTTGACAATTCAAAAGTGCCTGTAATTGGTTTAATTGAAATAAATACTTTGTGTTTGAGTTTGATACAGCTCCACATCCAAGCCCTGATGCCGTTGCTTTGAGGTAGTCCCACTTTACGCTTATATGCTTGGTTGATTTATATGATTTTACCTTCTTTTTAGGAAATGAGTATATGCGTCTGAACAGAATTTACTATAAATTTATAGGATAAAAGTCACCCAAAGGGCAATGGAGAGGGCTATGCTTGGAGTTTCCCTACGTGATCGAATCAGAAATGAAGAGATCCGCAAGTAAAACTAAGGTAACCGATATATCCCGAAGAATTGCCAAACATAATTTTAAGTGGCAGTGGGCAGGGCACATTGCTCGCAGATCAGATCAGATGGCCGATGGCGCCAAAAGGTTCTGGAGTGGCGACCGGGTACCGGAAGACGTAGTATTGGAAGAGCTCTCAGAAGGTGGACCGATGGCCTTGTGAAGGCCGCAGAAATCCGCTGGATGCGGGAAGCACAGAACTGGTTGAAGTGAAGGTGCTTTGGGGAGGACTTTGTCCAGCACTGACGTCTTTTGGGTGAAATTATGATGATGATGATTATAGCCCAACAACCGTTACTACAACAATTTCCAACGACTGCTGGAAACTGTTATTAAATAAGAAATAAAGAATGTATAAGTTTGTAACTGACTGCATCATTAAAACAACTACAAAAAAGCCATTTAAACCGACCAGAAAGAATGAAATACAGAATAGAGTAAGATTTTAAACTAAGAAATAAAATTAAAACGAAAAACAAAAGAAAGCGTCAACTTAAAACACTACAATCCACAAATGTACATTAAAAACTGGAGCCAATTATATATAAAAAATCCCTCCAACACTGCAATTAGGCAGCGCTGCTCAAAGGCATGAAGCTGATTAAAAACGCTCCGGAAAACCGGAGGCAATGAAACGTCCGCAGTTAACAGCTTCCAATCTTAAAATAGATAGAAGCAGAAGGCCGACTTCATACAACAAGAGAGAACGCACGCATACATAGACAAGCTTCACATACAGCGAGTGCAAGCACACTCGCGACTGGCATTTGTTTGAGATCACCGTATGTATACGTCTATGTGTGCGTGCGTCAATCACTGACTATCTGAATCATTTTGAAGGATATTGCTAATACATTGCTACATTTTTTTCGGTAGTTTATATTGTGTCCCACTGCTGGCCAAAAGCCTCCCCCTTTGAAACTTTCGTCTTGTGCAATAACTGCCATTGCTTGATAAGTACGAAAAAATTGTCGGCTCAACAACGTAAGTACTTAACGCAATGAACGCTGATTACTGATGGAAAGAAAAAAAGAAAGAAAGAAAATACATTTATTTCCGGCAAACATGACGCAAAAAAAAACAGAAACACAAAAAAAAAAAAAAAAAACAATTTGGGGACAATATGTCATGTATGCACAATATGTGTTACGCAATTATCCCGCTGTTATTGCTCGCATGAAGCCTGCCTTCTGCACCTATGTATTTTGTGTCCCAAGCTCTATTTATAGAATAATTATTATCACCTAATTAGATGAAGAGTATCTTTAGTTTGTGCAGGTATAAATAAAATGACAAGAACCGACAGCAATTCTTCGGACCAACGAAGCGATAAACTCAACGTGACTCCGCCATGACATAAATAGTTTTATCAAGTTGTTTCATTTTATTTCTAAAAGAATTTATTTAGAAATATGTTTTCGTCGCTGATACTGCAATACCGCGTAACTAACAACAGACAATACCGCGTAACTTCGTTATGGCAAATTTGACAGGAGAGTGAAAAAACTCGGCCAATCGGCATCGTTAGCTCACTGCCGCGAATCTAAAATTTGATACTTTTGTCCTTCCGCGGTATTATCCACTGTTAGTTACGCGGTATTGCAGTATCAGCGACGTTTTGTAAAATGAGTGTAATCTTATGCTGTATAGTATTTTTCCTATGTTTCCAATTACATAGCTGATAATGTAAAGTATTTTTTTTCAATCAGGCGTTAAATACGTTGATTTTTTCAAGGCCTTTTCACGTTTGGAATTTAAAATATTCAAATATTTTGTTTCACATAAGCCTACATGGGCACTTATAAAAAGTCAAAAGCAAGATTTCAATTGGTTATTTCCTATGGAAAAAAACCTGCACGAACCTCCACGATTACCCTTTTAAAAATAATTGGCTTTTACAGCGTTTGTGTAAGAGAGGACAATGTGGGACTGACAACATGTAGAAAATGATTGACAAATCGAAGCACCTATGAGTCTACAAGGCCACTCACGTTCTCATATTCACAAAATAGAAAATAGTATTAAAGATAACTAAATTGCTGCATTCCATAAAGTCAGGAATTTGAGATAATTTTCAAGTTATGGAACAACAAACTGAACGTCATACTTAACAAAGTTGAAATTCCATTACAACCGAAAACTTATTATGACCTTTTTGTTACAAATGGTCACTCAAAAATCAACTTAGAATACATTTTACCAAAGTAAATAACTGATTAAGTGGCGTTGGAATGTAAATTATCTGAGATTATGAACCCTGTACAGTCACGAGCACCAATATGTCAACACGTGGCAACTTTCAAATGCGATTTTTTCGTGAAATAACGAATGCAACGTTGAAATACGACACATTACATAAACCTATGGGTTCGAAAATGCTATGTTCGTAACAACATAAAATTTTATTAAAAAATAAAGGAGTAAATCGCTTTTTAATAAAGCCGAGTGTAAACATACTTTTGCTCGTCAGTGTACACCTACATTTTGATCTATAGTGAATAACAACCTTAAACATTCGGATACAGACTATCTATAACCTTTTCTATTAAGATAACCTAGTACATTCCCGTCACATATGCATGCTTTCCCTAATGCAGCCTTCGTAATAACCACCTGATTTACGATTAGTGGCACAGCACTACATGAAACTACATTTGCATACATCACGATTAAGGAACTTAGCTGTCCCGATTGTTCTGTCCTCGTGGGTATTATGGGAACAGCGGAAATCTACAGACAGATCTGTACGAAGTAAAACTGTATTTGGCCCAAACAGTCCATGGAGGGTCAGTCGTTCTTTGCAACGACCTAGGCATAAGCATAATCAGCCAATAAAGCCCACTGCTTCCCAGCAGTGGACTTTATTGGCTTTTCTAGTATCCCCATAGGCCTCCTCTCTGTGAGAGGGAGTGGGCTGTAATCCACCATGTATTGAAACGACCTAACCAACCCTTAAACTCAGAGCTACTACTTTTGAATTATGAAAAAAGTCAGTCGGAAAGTTGACAGCGTATTCATGGTAACGGTTTGCCCGTCGAAGTCCCATATACCGTGTATTGTCGCTATTAGAGCGACTATTACAATAACAATAAAAAATTTTACTACTCGACCAAAACTTACGTTTAAAAAATTAAATGAAACTGTACTTGTACTATTGTAGTGGTATCTACAACGCCACATGCGAACAACGCGTCATACTGACGTCACGCAAATCCTGCATCTCGCAAGCAGAGTTTACCGTGCAATTACCATAGATACAACTTCCCAACATCAATCGTTGGGCAATTGCCCGCCAGACACAACACCCGTCTGGTCGGAGGATCCTCCTCTCTTTTCCTCCTCTTTTCTATCCTCCTCTTTTCTATGGAGGTTGAGTGAACTTTACACCCTGTTCCTCATGCCTCCAAACTATATTTAAAACATGTGGCAAAGGTACAACTTCGTACAATGGTCTACTTTGAAGAAATAAGTGGTGAATTATGTTCCAAATTAATGACTAACGTTTTTCATCTCAGTGTGTGTTCGTAGGTAATCGTTTATCAATGTCCAAACTACGAGAGGTACGCGTTGAATTGGATTTATTTTCGTCTAAACCGTCCTTGATTTCAGTTTGCATTTTCTCTTCTATGTACTCGTACAATCGATCTGCATCTGTCTAGCCTTTTCCCAAATATGTATGTTGGGGTCGGCTTTCAGTCTAACCAGGTGCAGCTGAATACTACTACTTTATATAGAGCGACTGCCTATCTGACCTCCACAACCCAGTTATTGGAGAATACGATACTTCTCGGTAAGAGTGGTTCGGGCTTCTGACGACCCGTAACGACTGTCAAACATCTACCAATGACAGCCGAGACCAACGGCTAAACGTGCTTTTTTTTTAATGCACCTCCTTTGAGGCACGGAGGGATCTTGATATGTAAAGATGGTCACCCATCCACGGAACAACCGCGGCAAGCGTAGGTACCTTAACCTGATCGATCGAACCGTGCGGTTGTTATTTCTTAAGGTAAGGTACACAACAGTTATATAACATTATAAAATATTGTGTAGCACATATAACATTTTATAACAGTATGTAACGACAAAAGAAAAAAGCTATAATAAAATGTTATGCAACATTCTCTGACGTTATACATTTTCTGCTTCGGTTATAAAAAAAAAAATTGTTATTTTGACCGCGTAGGTATTGCACTTTTTTATGAAACAGAAGATTATTTTTTTTGATAACCGACAAAAAATTTCTACGCTATGGGGTCTAAGATCATGTGCTGAATTCATGGTTACAGTTTGCGCGTCGATGTCCCAGCCACGCTGTATATGTAACTGCTGTGTGGGAGCATCTTTAGCCACAAGCCCCTTCTACACACAATCGATCTATTCTCTAAAATAGCACCGTTACAACTTTCCTGCACTGGGCCCGCGTGGTGGATTATGGCGCACTCCCTGTAATAGAGAGGAGGCTTGTGTGTCCCCCAGCAGTGGAAACACTATAGGCTGCTTATACTGAATACTGTGATGGAATGTACAGTATAATTCTTGGAATATCATTTTGGAGTATCTTTGTTGATTTAGCTGCCAACGTAGACATCATAAAGCAATACTGTGGATTATATGCCAGTTCGCAATTTGTCTTCTTGAAAAGACAGTTCTTAGAAATGACCAAATTTCATGCTTGCGATATTGTCAGTTTACAAAAGATAATTATTATCTGACAGATTAATTTTATCTCTGATTAATTCAGATTAATTTTATTATCTGATTGATATTATTTCAAGTGTTTTAAACACTTGAAATAATATCAATCAGATAATACAATACAGACAAATATCAAACGTTCAAAACGACTAAAAAAATGTTTTTAGTCGTTTTGAACGTCCCTCTGCTTTACAAGGTTATTTCTAGCTGCTCCTATATACAGGGTTATTTTAAATTGGCTAGCTACACTCCGCAGACGTGATTGGTATCGATATTTAACATAATTATATTAACCCATCGCGTCTGCTGAGCTTAAAATAAATAGCTAGCCAATTTAAAATAACCCTGGATATTTTTTTATTACAAAGAAACTGATTGTCTCGTCTGTGTAGTGATCAAAACTTCGGCTGATTTACGCTTCGATCAATAATAGTACTAGATTCCCGATAAGTGCTTCAAAAAAGGCCCGAAAAATAAGACCACAAATACTTTTGTGGTCTTATTTCAAATTAGTATGTTTTTAACCTTAATACTTAGACTTTAAGTTTCATTTTAGAATAAATGACTGAAAATTTAAAAATAGAATGATTTAGTTTTCAAGCGACATTTTAAATATATTTGGCAATGGTAATTAAACTTTATGTTTAAGCATTAAGGTTTATAATAAACTGAAGTTGTTAATATTATTAAACTTTTTTATAAGATATGTAGATGTTTACGTGTGTGCAAACGTGGCCACTTGAGCGGCTGATTTTTGTTCCTGATCCAGTACTATTATTGATTGAAGGATTTACGTGAGCCTCTAGGTACGAGCCCAGAGTCAGTAATATTAGAGTTCATAGTACAGTTTTTATCAGTAAATTCTTAGTACCTCGCTCCCTAATACATGGGACTTAGACATAACTGGCAAAAGGTGAGTGTATTAAATGTAAAGGTACACCTCTGCCTTACTCGTCGAGGATTACAGGCGTGACGTTATGTTATGTATGTCTTAGTAGCAGCCAGGATTTAAGATTTGGATAGTAGTAAATAGCAGTGGCAATGGTATAGAAAACGCCGGGAAGTGACGCCCTAGGAAGAAAATGGTGATCTTATTGGTGATTTACTTCAGAAAGGTCAGCTGATGCTCTGTTTGCGAGATGCAGGATTTGCGTGACGTCAGTATGACGCGTTGTTCGCATGTGGCGTTGTACATACCGCTACATCAGTCCCCTCCGGACTGATGTCGGGAAGTTTGTATATTATGCTAGTTGCGCGGTAAACTCTGCTTGCGAGATGCAGGATTTGCGTGACGTCAGTATGACGCGTTGTTCGCATGTGGCGTTGTATATCTATCCCGCTACACGTGTTTGACTCGATGTACGAACGGAAGAAGGCGTGAATGAATGTGTATGTAAATGGCTATAGTTACGCCCAATATGACAGCACTTAAAACTAGCGAAATGTCGGCATAGTACGTACCCCTCCATTTGCCTTTTAATTGATAACTAAAGCGTGATGTAATCAATCAATCCATCTAAATCAATGTCAATTTGACACTACAAAGTCAACTATACCGTACAACAGACGCGAGCTCAAGTTAACAGTTTTGTCAGTTATTAGATTCTGCGCTTAGTACTAAGTGTTAATTACAGACAGTTATCAGGCAGAGCAGTCAGGTAAGCACTAAATAGATACGTACAGAAGGCTAAAATTATTGCGAAACACACTTTCTATCATAATCCAAAGGATTTTGAAGGAAATTTGTAATCCATCAAATCCATACCTACCAGTACTAATCTATACTGCTAAAGCGTTTGTTTCTTTGTTTGTTTTGAAATTGCAAATATCTGAAACTACTAGTCTGATTTGAAAAATTATTATAACTGATAGCCCAATTCTTGAGGAAGGCTATAAGCTATTTAACATCACGCTGCGAACCTTATGAGCCAAGCAATAAGAATGCTAAACGAAGTAATTAGCGCGGGCGGGCGACGCGATGCAATGCGTGTCAATGTTTTAGTACATTGTGATGTTTTACGACTTCCACGCGAACGAAATCGCTGGCAGAAGTTAGTAATATCCTAACTAATATTATAAATGTGAAATTAAGTTTGTTTGTTGGTTTGTTACGCTTTTGGACGGATTTGGATGAAATTTGGCACATTAGTAGTCGGAGAAGGACATAGGCTACTTTTTATCCTGAATCGCAGACGAAGTCGCGGTCAACAGCTAGTCCTAACTAATATTATAAATGCGAAAGTAAGTTTGTTTGTTTGTTACGCTTTCACTCTAAAACGGCTGAAGGGATTTAGACGAAATTTGGCACATGAGTAGACCATGACCTGGACCTCCTCCAGGTCATGGTCATAGGCTACTTTTCATTCTAGCTCGCAGAAGAAGTTTTTTTTTTGTTTCGCTTAAAACCACTACGGTGTTCCACCTCTGCCTGTGGCCGGGGGTGCGGGATTCGCATAAGCATTCACCGCTCCCCCGACAGGCCTCGACCCGCTGTTCCTCAGCGGGGCCCACCTCCCCGTGCGGCCATTCCCACAGTGCAGTCGCACCCACT
Source organism: Apamea sordens (assembly GCA_945859715.1). NCBI lineage: Eukaryota > Metazoa > Arthropoda > Insecta > Lepidoptera > Noctuidae > Apamea > Apamea sordens. The sequence goes on along the minus strand of OX244010.1, from coordinate 9,877,112 downwards.
GTCGAGTAACACGTGTGGAACACTGCGGCGCCAACTCGGGCCTGTCTGGTCGGAAGACGGACGCCCCTAGTCCGCCGCCCGCAGGCCACCTCTCATGGAGTCCGCAGATCGTTTAGGACCCTTCTTGGGCGCCCGGTGCGTCTCCTGCGGGAGGGGAGAGAGGATACGCCTAAACCACCCAACGGATTTCGATAAAATTTGCCAAATCTGAGATAGATTGCATCTCGGGGAAGAACATAGACTACTTTTTGTCTCGGTAGCACGTTCCCGTGGGCTAATTTCCGACTTATACACGGGCGAAAGTTAGTTGCTTCATATGTTTGAAAAATCATCATCATCATATCAGCCGAAAGACGTCCACTGCTGGACATAGGCCTCCCCCAAGCATCTCCACTTCGATCGGTTCTGTGCTTCTCGCATCCAACGGGTTCCTGCGGCCTTTACAAGGTCGTCGTCGTTTGAAAAATCATCTGCTTGTAAATAACTCAATGAATATTATTGAATCGTCAAAATGGAACAAGGCGCCTGAACACAAGTCTTATTACAAAATTAAGTTTACCTTCAGACCCACCCAGATTTAAACCAGAGCCATTTTTAATTTCGAACTTTATTCCGACTACGGTAAAGTTTTCTTAATACAAAACTGACAACTTACCACCAGACTAAGATATTTTATTATTTATTACTGGAATTGTCCGTGACATCACAGCGGGCCCTATCAGAATACCAGCGCTACGACATTTATTTTTTTAAATGTCGAAGCATCATGCTGAGATAGGAGCCTTTTGGCCTCGTATATGACTTTCTGTTTAATTTTTCTTTTTGTTACTTTTTTTAATGCAATTTGTTTTTATTTTTGATTGTGTTTAGTTTAGTTTTATGATAAACCTGTACCTACGAGTCGCAATAAATACTTTTTCTTTCTAGAAATAGCGAGTATCGACATCGAGGTATCGAGATAGCCACCGCAATCGCGAGCATCTTCGGCATGTTACCCTAAGGTCGAATGTCACTTGCACGTCATAAATCGATAAAGTATATTGGTCTATTTTTATTTTATTAAATAGGAACAACAAACAGCTACATTATGCAATATTATAAGCAGAAAAACATGTAACCCACAGCGCTGTTCACAGATTACCATTAATAAATAAAACTAGTCACTAGGAGGTGAACTGTTCATACATGACAGTTACGCTAATATTATATAAACAATAGAAGAAATAATAATAAAAAAACAAAAAAACAGTATTTTAAAACAACAAACAATTAGTCTTTTTTTTTGAGGTTGGGAATTCATCAAATGACCCCTCCCGCTCTGGGAAACAATTAGTCTAAGAGTTCAAGCGTCTCATACAAAAAGCTACGAAACTTATTCAAAGAGCATGTAAATATATCTTATTTGTTCAAATGCTTCATTGTAGGTTGCTGCCATTCGCCAAACTGGCGTCAATGTGACAGTTAGACAGTTTCAACCTTATTGAAGTTTCAATTTTGTAGGAATTATTAAGTAGGTATCCAAAGTGATAAGGGACGAGGTGGACTATACAACGAAAGACGCGATTGGCATTTGTTTGACAGCGTTTGAGATCGCTGTACGTACATAACAGTCCTTCCACCTCTCATGGCAGCAAATCAAGAGGTAAAATATCTGTGAACAAACTGTACGCGTCTATCGGTCTGATTACAAAACAAAACACGGCTTTTTTGCCATAGTATAAATCCTGCCAGCTTTTTTGTAATAAGAACGCAACTGTGATTGAAATACAGTTTTTAATACAAAACTGACAATATAATTATGTAAAATAATATCAAATAAAATAAATAATTCATTTCTAATCTGCGCCAGACGTAACCTCATTTCTATGCCCTGTGGCATTGCTGTGACAAGTAAAGGGACGCCTGCGCCGAAAATAAATAAATACAGTATACATTACGGCTGTGTAGTGGACCAGTATTACTGTGAATATACTTATAAGTGGAATGTGGTAGTAAATTAACTGCATGGATGAAATGGAGAAATAGAAATGAACTAATGACGAGAGTGTTATAGAGTTACAAATTCTAGAAACAAATGACAGACAACGAAACAAAACATTGTGTAGGCCAGCCATAACAATTCGTCTATAGATGTCTACAACTCTACATGGATGGTAGTGCGAACACGTCGTTTAAAGCTCAGGTGCTCAGTCCTGTGTTTTTGCTGTATTCTACCTGCACCAGAAGAACAAGTTGAATCGGTTTGACCAATCACGAGCCAGGGGGTCTACTCCGAAGTGCAAAGTGCGAATGTTCGGATCGGACCGACACAATATGGCCGAACCGAATATTATTGAAAAAATACGAAAAAAGTTCGGATCGGCTCAGTTGGGTCGGGACCATAGTCAATATTCGAAAGAGTGTAGGTGTGTAGGATCGGAACTGACCGAACCAAATAGTAACTTCGTAGTAGGAAACGGTCGAACATTCGGCTGATACTACTTCGGAGTAGACCCTCAGGTCACAACGTTGCTTGCCGTCGGCCGAGATGTAAAAACAAAATATTTTGCTTTCACGTAGGGAAACCCCCAACCAGTCACGATGTATCGCAGTGAGGTATCCTTCGGTATTTGCGTGCGTGTCTATTAGCATACATTTGTTTTACATGGAGGTGACATCGAAGTAGCGAGCTAAGCTGCGATCGCAAGGTATTGCAGTGAAGGTATCTTCGGCATGTAATTACCCTTAGGGTGATAAAACGATTATTACGTAGACGCGTGTCTGTGAGTGCTTGCGTTTTCGCTCGGTATTTCGAACCGACCTTCTGAATTCCTATTTTGTGCTGGTATAAACTGAATACCTATGTAATGGCTTTAGTTACACAACTGTATTCTATGCACGATAATAACTATGGTATCGAGTTGGTGTCTTAGTTCTGTGTACCCACTGTTTTAGTGACGCGGATGGTGCAGTTAATTATAGGCAACGTTTGGATGAACTTAGCCTCGACCTCGAAAGAGGGGCTTGTGGCTAAGTTATAACAGCCACACGGGTCGATCGATCTGGTTAAGCTACACTTGCCATGGTTTTTTATGGGTTACATAACAAGACCCCTCCGTGCCTCGGAAAGTGCGTTAAGCCGGCTGTCATTCGTGGATCTTTGGCTATCGTTACGGGTCGTCAGAAGCCCGAAAGTTTGACCACCAACCTTACCAAGGGGTATCTTATTACCCAGTAACTGGGTTATGGGGGTCAGATAGGCAGTCGCTTCCTATAAAATACTGGTATTCAGCTGGACCTTGTGAGACTGGAAGCCGACCCCAATATAGTTGGGAAAAGGCTATGCAGATAATGATGACTTTAGCCTCGTCCTCGAGATTAGTATCACATTTATAATGTCACCCAATGCTAATCTCTTCAGACGAGGTTATCATAATATAATTATGATAGAACTTCACTTACATGTGAGTTCGTTTAATCAGTAATTACAGACCATTGGACTGCTTCTTCAGTCTAGTGGGTAGCTTATAGGGCAGCCCCATACACTAGATACTAGGCTAGGATCATGGGTCTGGGCATGGTCTGGGCCAATAAAAGTGATAGTGTTTTTTGCAAAATATTATTTGGTAGCAGGCCAGTATTCCGAAATCCTGTGAAGATTTGTATATGAGCATTGCGTACATAAATTCTAGGGTTCATATCACAGGGTTAGGGTCATTCTAGGTCGCTGCCAAGGTTGTATTTTAGATCTTGTTGGCTCAAAACTTTGCCACTTCCACGGTGTCGCCGGTGGCAGCGAAGAGGCTACTTTGACTGATACTGATTGATGTTTGCGTTAAGTCTGCTTATTAAAAGCCTTTCGAAACATTAAAACTTCTTGAATAATGAATTTGTACGAGACAAAACAAATTAACAATGACTAACTCCACTCTGCAGAACAGTTTCAAATAACGGCGGTGTTGAGCTTTGATATATTACAGAAAATCTTGTATCACTAATTATGTACATTTATAATACCACCAAATTATTTTGGATAGGAAACCGCCACGAATTTGAATTAATTAATTCAGTTTTAGATTACACTGCGTGAATAATATGGAAATACAGGCTGTTGGTGGTATAGAAAATGTAGTTTATGTCGAGGTAGAGATTGTCCTTGAGTTATGTAATAATTTTAAGTTGATTATTTTGTAGGTCACACTGTAAGAGTAGGAGCGTATGCAAAACTCAGGACTCATTTATTCGATACTAGCTAACCCGACAGAAGTTATCTTGTCTAAAGGTCTTGATTTTATACAAAAACCACATAGAAAAAAACACTTTCAGTTTTTGGAACGAAGTTCCTTATCGCGCGTTGCGAAAGGGGGCTAGACGGAAAAAATTAAGACCAAAAGTTAGAACGACACTTTTTGCTATAGTTGTAAGCCGTGCGGGGCGTGCGCGTGTTTCTTTGTCTGTCTCTCTCTCTCTTTGAACTTCGTTCCATCCGGGTGTCCCTTGACACCTCTCAAGTTTTTTTATAAGTTTCTTGCAGGCATTTCCTATTTACGAGTATCTTTCTCAAAAACCTTATTCAGACTTTTACAATCATAAAACAAAATAATCATATCGGTCCAGCCATTCGCCAAATTGATGGACTTACCAACTAGCAGCATTCAATGTTTGTCGATCGATCAGGTTAAGCTACGCTTGCCGCGGTTGGTCCGTGGATGGGTGACCATCTTTATATTCCGAGACCCGTCCGTGCCTCGGAAAGCACGTTAAGCCGTTGGTCTCGGCTGTCATTCGCGGATCTTTGACAGTTGTTACGGGTCGTCAGAAGCCCGAAAGTCTGACAACCAGTCTTACTATGGGGTATCGTATTACCCAGTAACTGGGTTGTGGAGGTCAGATAGGCAGTCGCTCCATGTAAAATACTGGTATTCAACTGCACCCGGTTAGACTGGAAGCCGACCCCAACATAGTTGGGAAAAAGCTAGGTAGATGATGATGAAGCAATGGATTAGCAATATGCTTCAAAATGATTCAGATTGTGGTTGATAGTTTGTTACGCAATTAGCGTGATGGACTCCTTCAACAAGAACTGGTCCTTAGCAGCTTTGAACAGAGAGAATGGAAAGAGAGTAGGGAGACCTTTGCCTGCAGTGGAACATCACAGACTGATAATAATAATAAAGTGCCTGCCTGGGTTCGAACTCACGATCAACCACTCGTAAGTTGGGGCCAATGCCATTGGGCCAATATTCCTCACCAGACCAACGACGCAGCGTAAATTCTAGTTCCCACTAATATTATAAACGTGAAAGTTTGTATGGATGGATGGATGTTACTCTTTCACGCCAAAACTACTGAACGGATTTGGCACACAGATAGTTTATAACCAGGACTAACATATAAGATACCTTTATTCCGATATTCCCACGGGATTGAAACTGATGCGAGTGAAACCGCGGGACGCAGCTAGTATTATATTAGAAACGTAACTAACTTGAAGGGCAAATGTTTGAATCGTAATGAAATATAGGGAAAATGTTAATTTACGTGGGTACCACATAAGAAAATTACATTATGTTCAACATTATGAAATAAAGACTAGTACTTTATTCGTCTTTCCGATTTAAATTTCATATGAAATCAACGCAGACACAGTGAAATGCTAATACGAAATGTTATCAAATTGAGACACAGAGAAAATTTGGAATTCATTTTGCATTGGTAGAGGTGCGTTTCCACTAGAAAGACTTTGTCTTGATAAAATTGCTTATGATGAGATTGAGTCGAATTGTATTTAGCACAGATAAAGTTTCGTTGAAACTGCGTTCATTAGTATGTTGCCAATATACTACGGAGTGAGAAATGACATCTTGGCTGCAGCAAATACAAGTTTTCACTAAACTTCATAATTAAAAAAAAAAATCTTTGAAGTCACCATTCACTTCATTGTTTGACTTAATTTTACACCACCCTGCGTGTTTGTCGGAAAATATCCCACGGGAAAAAATACTTATGGGATAAAAAAGTATCCTATGTGTTAATCCAGCCGATCGATTCTATAAAAATATCACCGTGAAAAGTTAGGTGAAGTGAGCTTAGAGTGAGCTGTCAATAGTGTCAATCCCTAGCATTAGTTGGAATGACAGCTCACTCCACGCTCACTTCACCTAAGTTTTCACGGGTTTGAGACGATTACAGAATCGCACTGCAGGTTAAAAACTATCTGTGTGCCAACTTTCACCCGAATCCTTTCGGCGTTTCTTGCGCCAACCCGAAAGAAATCCAGACAAATGGACAAAAATTCTAAAAACTATATTTTCAGCATCAGACTCGTTCCTCGTAGCAATTACTTTTTTTAAATATTCAATGTAAAGACGCCAGAGTGCAGGTCAAGCTACCCGAAACTTTTCCCAATCAACCTTGAAACTTAATGCTTTAGCGATAAAGTTGAGAATCTATTAAAGAGATTTAACAGATTATAGTAGCTTGATCTGTTGGCGTCTGTACGTACAGTTATTCTTATTTACTATTTTTACTTTATGTAGATAGATTGGGTTATTATGCCTCTCTCTCAGCGCATGAGAATATCAATTCCTAGTGTTATAGGTCCCAGCTCTCCACAAAAAACCCCCCTAAGCTCGCTCACCCGATAAATAACCGCACAGTCGCCACAGTGAAACCGCACCGTAAATCACACGAACCGTCGCACCCAACCCAGTACGAGATTTGAGTTACTCATGTATTGAGCACTCCCAAATAAAGTACCCAGGGTACCCTCAAGACTTCGCAGAACGGAATATTCAAATAAGGTCCCACAAAGAAGTTAATTTTGATGGGAATATCATAACGAACCAATAGGAATTTCAAATTTTTATATTACGTAGGTATCTACGTTTCTCCTTGAGTATTTCTTTTTGATTGATTGTAAATGGATTCCGTAGGTACATGATTATGCCGTCCATTCCGTTATTGGAATGCGTTTTGACTACTTTAGTAGCAATGTTTTTATTAAGTTTTAAGTCACTAGTTTCTATTTCTTGGCAAGTCTTTGATGGAAACACTTGTAGCCAATCATTATGTAATTCTGTTGCATTCTAGACAGAATTACATATTTATTTCAGAAAGTCGACGAAGCTTTTCTTTGGAAAACGTCGTGAGGAAACTGGCAAGTCCTAGAACCAAGAATTCGAAGACATGTGACATCTACCAACCCGCACCGGGCTCGCGTGGTGGATTACGGCCCACTCCCTCTTACTTAGAGGAGGTCTGTGCGCCAACAGTGGAAACATTGTAGGCTGAATATGCATGAATGCTTTGCCCGCGACTTCGTCTGAGTTTTAGTCTTTAGGGGTTGAAATTTTTATACAGGTATTATGCTTATCTTCTTACTCAAGGTGCCACTTTTCTCTTTGCCGTAAGATCATCAAAATCAGTATGACAGTTTAGCCGAGAAAACCTAACACACAAACATACTTTCACACTTATATTCTATGAATATTTGATCATCATCTGCCTAGCCTTTTCCCAACTATGTTGGAGTCGGCTTCCAGTCAAACGGAAGTTGAATACCAGTATTTTACATGGAGCAACTGCCTATAGTGAGAACAGGCAAAAACATGAGTAAGGATGTACCTGTACAATTGATGTATTGTATTGAATAATTGGATCTTAATATTGAAGTCCCATTTCTAGGATTTCGTTTTCAGAGTGTGTATTACTAGTGCCGCTATAACAAAAAACAACCCGTAACGACCGTCAAAGATTCACGAATGGCAGCCGAGACCAACGGCCATCGGCACGAGGTATCTTGGTATGTAAAGATGGTCACCCATCCACGGACCAACCGCGGAAAGCGTAGCTTGAACTGATCGATCGACCCGTGCGGCTGTTTTTACTTAGCCACAAGCCCCCTGTGGCTAAGTGGGGGATATTAATGTTGATAAAAACGTTGATTTTTGTACCCAAAATGTGCTGATGATGTCTGTATCTACTGTTTTAGTGACACGGATAGTGCGATTAATTATAGGCAACGCTTGGATGAATAGCGTTTGGTGCAGCGGTTAAATTGTATGTTATACTTAAGCCTCATTCCTCGAAAGATGCACGAGGTATCTTAAAGAAGGTCATCCATCCACAGACCAACCACGGCAAGCGTAGCTTAACCTGATCGATCGAAAACCCCTTGTGGCTAAGTAATAACAGACGGGTAGGTATACACATCATCAGTACATTTTGGGTACAAAAATCAACGTTTTTCAAGTACCTAATCTAAAACTTATCACTCCATAATAATCCCCGTACATGTAATTTTCCACTGCCGCTGTTCTATAAGCTAATGTAGTACCTAACGCACCGTTCCGCTCTGTTGCATCGAATTTCTAAACCAAATATGTTTGTAATTTTGCAACGTTTGACTTCAAAAGGATTTCCTAGTATTGACTACAATGCTTACCTGCGGGATAATTACGCAACACACTACTAACAGTAGAAATAGCTTTCATTTTGGCAGTTCAACAACATTCATTGCGTTAGTTACGTTGTTGAGCAGATTATTTTTTTGAACATATTATGAAGCAATGGATTAGCAATATCCTTCAAAATTATTCAGAGTGTGTTACGCAATTCGAGTGTTAAAGACAAATCATTTATTTCAAATAGGCACATAAAAGGCACTTTTGAACGTTGTTACAGTTGTAGTACAGGCTGACGGATTAACCCAGGGTTATTTATTTACTTATTAATAACTAACTTATATTTACAGTGTGTACCACACATACGAGTACAAAAAAGTTAGTCAGATATTTAAAAATAATCGGCCAAGTGCGAATCGCACACGAATGGTCCACAAGGCAAAAACGCCGAAAAAAAAAACGTTTCTTGTGTGCAGATCTTTAATTTTGTTCTTTATTTTATTTTTATTATTTTTTGTTATAGCGGCAATAGTAATACACACTGTGAAAATGGAATCCTAGAAATAGGACTTCAATATTAAGATCTAATTATTCAATACAATACCTAATTGTACAGGTACATATTTACTCATGTTTTTGCCTGTTCTTGCTATAGGCAGTCACTCCATGTAAAATACTGGTACTCAGCTGCATCCGGTTAGACTGGAAGAACTGTTCCAACATAGATGGGAAATGTCTTGGCTGATAATGATGGTGAACCAGTAATATTGTATTGGAAATATGGGACGTAGGTACAGACGACAGCAGGTTAAGCTACCCGAAACTGTCAAATTTTCCCAATTAACCTTGAACCTTAATCCTTTAGCGTTAAAGTTGAAAATCTATTAAAGAAATTTGACAGATTGTAGTAGCTTGATGTGCTGACGTCTGTACGTTAATATGTCTCCCAACAATATTAATCACGAACTTTGTACGAAACAAAACATGATTACAAGAATTCCATTAATATTTATAGAGAAAACAATATGAATTTGTTTTGAAAACCTTGCCAATATGAGTTCTGTGGATTCAGCGAGACAGTACGTGGTCAGACTAGACAAATAGAACTAAAAACTAGATAAATAAATACATCGAAGCAGTCCGGCGTGTGCGGGAGGTAATTTTAGATTAGGTATTCGTTCGTTTGTGGAGAACAACAAAGACATTGTTGGTCGATTTGATGTCGAAACGAAATTACTTACATTCTTACATGACCTGATCCTGATCAGCTCATGTAGGGATGTAATTTTGATTGCGATCGTGTGTTACACAAGGCTATAAGAAGGGAAAGCCAAAGAAACGATGGATGGACTGTGTGAATCATGATATTGTTAGAAAGGAGGTGACTACCAAAATGGCGACTAATAGAGAAGTACGGAAAACCCGTGTCTCGGAAAGCACGTATAGCCCAAAGGCACATAGTCCTGCACCTGAAGGCCAATTCTCGTAATTTAAAACGTTCAAAATCTAGTCGCAGTCTCATCTCGGCGACAAACAAATGTCAAAAACTTGTCAAAATGTAGGGAAATTAGAAGTATTTTTTGACAGATTGAGACTGAGATCAGACTGTGAACGTTCTTAAAATTACGAGAATTGCCCCTCTGATCTCCCCCCGGCCGTGTCGGATTCCCGTTATATCGGACTATGAGAGTAAAGGAACAGAGAGTGCACCTGTGTTTGCGCACACACTTGTGCACTATAATATCTCCTGCAAACCTGGATAATCTTCGTTCAGATTAGACACCGCGACCGAAATCGGTCAGGAAATCAGAAATCATTTATTTTGCAATGAATGTGGGTACAAAATAAGATGTAAACATTGTAAAAGCGGTTCCAACACACTCTACCTTACGGCATGCAAAAGTAAAAAAATATATATTTACTCAGTTATACAATCATATAAACAAAAAGAAAGGCAAGCTCTGTTATGTGGATCTACAGCCTTCCTACATAAACTAAACATCAAAAACAACAATCTTAATTCTATATTCTACAAGTAGTTGATTATTTTACTTACATGAATAATAAAAAATAATAATAATAAACAAGGTATACCATAGAATTTGAAACAAAAATAATAAATTAATAAAACTTTATAAACTTTCATCATTTTTTTTTCTTAGAAAACGATGCCCCACTGTAGGAATCTCAAAAAAAAAAAATAGAAAATCTTGTACAGAATACATTTATCTATATGTCCCTACATATAGATAAATGTATTCTGTACAAGATTTTCTATTTTTAGCCTATATATATGTTAGCCTCTTTTTAAATATACTTATTGATTCTTCTTTGAGCCTATGAGGTATTTTATTATAGATGACGGGCCCCATTTACAGTAAGGGGATTATAATTATTTATTTAGAGTCTGTTGATACCTGCCACCATTATCATCATTCTACTCCCTTGTTATCTCAACTTATACGGGGTTGGCGCAACATGTCTTCTTCTACCTTACGTCTCCATAAAGTTGTGAATAACCCAAGTTCGAGTTCGAGTTTCCAAATAATAGTCGTAACTTCATACGAAACTTTTTCATCCAAAACGAAGGCTCTGAAGTGAAAAGGAAAGTTTAATCCCTCCAGAGGCCGGTTTGTTTATCAATAAGCTATTCATAGATTTTCATAAGTTTAGTAAACTTTTCAAGTATGTACTCTGTTCTTATGAATATAAAGGACTTCATTCATTTCGAACCCGAAAATTAAAGTAGCCGGCCACATAAAATAATAAAATGCTATTTTGGGTAATGACCTTTATAAGAGATGAGCATTTTTTTACTATTACAACTAAAGTCTACCATTAACCCCCCGGCTGCTATTTGAGATTGAAAATGACAGAAATCATATTTTTTTATTTTTTTGGTACAAAATGTTCGATAATATTCTTTCATTCTTGTGAATTAATCTAACTAGCCTGCATTGCCTCACTTCAGAGCCGGGCTTACCTCTCCCTTTTCCGCACAATTCTGTCTGTTGCGAGTGTCCTTTCGGTAGAAGTCAAATTCAGCTAAGCTGCGAATGAATGATTCATCTCTCATAAATCATTCATTCATCTGAACAAGATATCAGTAAAGTTGTCAAAAAATAAAAGGCCCGTTTTGCCATTGACAGTTCTAGTAGTTAATAAAGATCAAATTCGCAAAACACGTATTCGTTCGTATAAAACTGACAGGTGTCAAGAACGCATTCTCAAATGTCGAAACGGGTCTTTTATTTTTTGACAACTTTAGCAATGGGTTTCATTTAAACAGTTCAACAACACATTGGTTGGAACATAATTATGAAGCAATGCATTAAGCAATATTCATTTTTTTTAAACTAAGGCACTCCGCGGACCGCCTTACGATTAAAATGGTCTAATGGTCTGGTTGGTGGTCGTATGGTGGTGGTATGGTGGTGGTGGTGGTGGTGGTTGCCCTATGTCAAAGCATAATAAACGACTGCATCACGGTGTGGGGTGGGACTCCTAAGACAATCTTTCTGCCTCTGGAACGAGCACAGAGAGCGGTTCTCATGGTTATGACCTCGAAGCCTTTTAGGTATGTCAACACGGCTCTCTACAGCGAATGTCAGGTCCTCACTGTGAAACAGCTCTTTACCGTTGGTACTATTCTCCGCAAACATCCCTTTGTGGTTTACGATCCGAATGCTCCCAAAAAACGTAGACACTTCGGAGTATGTTCAACTCACGGATGAAGAACGGCCCTTGCTCACCGTCATTTTGGTACACTGTCAAACCATTTATTTAATAAAATAAATAAACTCTGCGCCATTGCTCGCATATGTGTAAATCAATGCCAAAGACTACAATAGTAGGGTTCGATTCCCGCACGGAACAAATATTTGTATGACCTGCATGTATTTGTTCCGAGTCTGGGTGTTTTTCTATCTATAATATGTATGTATTTACAACAAAAAAAATGTATATAAGTAGTTTATCAGCCATCTTGTTACCATAACACAAGCATTAGGTGGCTTAGCTTGGGACTAGATGGCGCTGTGTGAAATGTCCATTGATATTATTATTATTATTATATTATAGTATACTATGAATGCAAAATTGTTTTGTTGCAAATTTGACCTAAGACTGAAGATTTACTACAGATATCGTTTGCCCAATATAGTTAATAAAGTAATAATATATTCATAATTATTTAAAAAAAAGACTTATATAAACACAAATTTTCACCATATTTATCTCCCCTTCACACACACAAATACACCCCCACATACATAGCTACATAAATAGGACAAAACATGAGCTTGTAATTTTAATGATGACGTAGGTACTGTGCTCGTGTTACAACTACTGCAACAAGTCCAAATCTTAAGAATTTAGTTACTTATTTTTCGTACAGTATGCGTAGATGAAGTGAAGAGTCTTGTTACACCCGGTGGTTATGTTTTTCACTCGCAGTTTATTGTTTTTAGAGAGCAGTGGTGGCCCAGGGGTAAGAGCCGCGACTGACGAGGTCAATTTGAGGTGTAGGCCATAGGTTCGAACCCAGTCAGGTGCTACTTTGTGTAAATTATTTCATCACCACTGCTCTCCAAATGGTGAACGGGAAAACATTGTGAGGAAACCGGCATGTGCTTGAACCAAAATATATTTGAAGCATTTGTGACATCTATCAACCCGCAGTGGGACCGCGTGGTATATTGTGGCCCACTCCCTCTCACTGAGAGGAGGCCTGAGTCCCAGCAGTGGGAATATTATAGGCTGATTATGCTATAATTATGTCTTTCACACTAAGTTTTTTATCGAAAATTATTTTTCATTAACCTATTGTAAATTCCGAAAGAAACCATGCAATCATATTATAAGTAGGTACCCAAAACAAACAAAAAAAAACAAAACACAACTTTATCTACTGATGACGTCACTCGATTATCAGTTATCTTCCCTCAAAGGTCTTGGAAGCTACGAGATGAACAAAGTTCTTTTTTCAAAGGAAAATAATGAATTTGTAAGTTCCCAATGAGTCGCGAACCACACGAGGGAACAAAAACCGGACTGTCTTCTGTCTTGAGCAGACGATCTTTCCTTGTACTGTCGAGGACAGAATTGTCGACGTAATAGAAGTATGGCGGAGTTTTTTTACGTACTTACTTTTCGTCTCGAATTTTCTGGATACCGTTTTATTAGTATTTAGATACTCTAACCTCTTGGTAGAGGCATCGTGTTATCCAGTAATTTGGTTTCCTTTCTTGCAAGAGACTGGCTTAGTCTAGTTTGGGGCTCACCGTCTATTCTTGTACAAATTGTCATCATCTGCCTAGCCTTTTCCCAACTATGTTGGGGTCGGCTTCCAGTCTAACCGGATGCAGCTGAATACCAGTATTTTACATGGAGCGACTGCCTATCTGACCTCCACAACCCAGTTACTGGGTAATACGATACCCCTTGGTAAGACTGGTTGTCAGACTTTCGGGCTTCTGACCACCCGTAACGACTGTCAAAGATCCAAGAATGACAGCCGGGACCAACGGCTTAACGTGCTTTCCAAGGCACGGAGGGGTCTCGATATGTAAAGATGGTCACCCATCCACAGACCAACCGCGGCAAGCGTAGCTTAACCTGACCGATCGAACTGTGCGGCTGTTATTATTTAGCCACGGGCCCCTCATTTTTGTACAAATTGTGATTAACAAATAAATTTGTAATTGAGTTGTGGAGGTCAGACAAGCAGTCGCATCTCCGTGATTCAGCTGCATCTAGTAAGACCGGAAGCGACTCCAACATAGTTGGAAAAAGGCTTGGCATATGATGACTCTTGGATGAATTTCTAATGCACAACATATAGGTCTAGAAACGTGACATCCAAATATTCAAGCCCATTGATTAGCAAATTGGTGCATTGGTTAAGAATGCTTCAATCGAATCCATCGAATTATGCATTCCGATCGCCTCAAGATGTCCTTATTATGACTCGTCAATCAATGATTCATGTGAAATCAAAATTAGGCTTCTGTTAAATATATCTGTATGCAAGATATTAATATTTACTAGGGCCAATATGGCCAGAGATTGCACAAGACAGGGAGGTTTGGAAGAAAAAAGAGGAGGCCTTTGCCCAGCAGTGGGCAAATATATATACTTCGTCCCGGTGTGGCCTAATCACGGAACCCGTCGAAATCCTTTACCGTTTTACAGCAAAAAAATAAACAAAACTGCTAACAGAAATCTCAATCGCAGCCTTCATTTTTTTAAACCAAACCGACCGAACGTCATAACAAAGTACTGACAATTCCACTCGAAGCTCTCTGAAAAATTCATCGCAAGACTTTTTCTTGTAACTGTCCATATTTTTTGTAGTATCTCGAGGGAGGGACGGACGTGATATTTCTTGTGTCCCTGATAAACTGTACGATATTTTCTCGGTTCGAAAGGAACTTTATTTCCTGTCCTTGTCTCGGAATTTTGTTTTATTGCTCCTGTGTCTTTTAAAGGTTGTAGCATTTGTAAGGTGTTAGTGAGGTATTGTGTGTCTGGATTAAGTCGTGAGTGATAAAAAAATATCATAGGATATCAAAATTGATGACCATATTTTTTCTTTTATCCTGTTTACGATACACAACACGGCAACACCCAAATTACGTCACTCTTTCAATCACATTACGAAGGATTTTGAAAGAAATTCCTCATCTTTGTTTCATAAAGGTGAAAATGCTGAACAAAATTCTTTATAACGCAATGAATGTCATTGAATTGTCACAATGTTATTGTCATTGTATGGTGTTATGCAATTACCTCGCTGTTTTTTCCGGGTTTCAGTTTAAATTAAAGGGTTTGGTGCCGTTATATAGGCTCATGAGATATTTCAGCTTGTCACTATGATGCCAAAGTAACTGCGAGGTCTCTGATATTTTAGATGTCGATAGGCCGCCCATAGCGGTGACCACGGGGGCGCCAGCTTATAAACCTTGGCTCATGAGACATTTCAGCTTTGTCTCTGTGATACCAAAGCAACTGCGATGTCGCTGATGTTTTTGATGTTGATAGGCCTTGGCGATGGCCATTACGGCCACCAGCTTATTAAGCTTATAAAGGTATGAGGAACAGGGTGTAAAGTTCACTTATCCTCCATAGAAAAGTGAGGATCCTACGACCAGACGGGTTTCATGTCTGGTGGGCAACTGCACGACGGTTAATGTCGAATTGTATATATCCTAGTCGCGCGTTAAACTCTGCTTGCGCTATGCAGGATTTTGCGTGACGTCAGCACGATGCGTAGTTCGCATGTGGCGTTGTAGAAGCCGCTATCTTTTCTCCTGTATCATCTCTCCTTAATCCAAGAAGCATAATTATCATAAATCCTTTCCAACATGCGTCTGATCATTACGGCGGCGGCAGTCGGCGGTTTTCGTACCCCATTATAATTTAGAGGTCGAGAAGTTTTACCTTAATGTTGTGTTTAATCATTATTCCAGGCATTAAGGGCACTAAACTTTCTACCTTATTTAATATAAATATTTATTTACAGAACTAAACGGTGTTAGTGTAGGACAGAATTGGAATATAAATACGGTGAGTTTATTTTGAAATTTTTGGTGTTCGAGGGTTTTGATGACTATGTTTGAGCAACCCAACATCCACCATATTGTATTGGGAATAAAGATCACTGTGATATTGACAGACTTTTTAGTGGCAGGAATCTAAAAGCAACCTTATGTGTGTTCATATTTTATAACTAATTCATTCATTCTTGTTCTCACACACTATTGTCTACATCTCTTTTTGATTGGCTTGAATTGGATAAGTTTCTTAAGAAATAAGCAGTACCTTTTGTACTCATAATGTCGTATCAGTGCCTATTTTACTGCGTGTAGGTACAGACGCCAGCAAATCAAGCGACTACAATCTGTCAAATTTCTTTAATAGATTTTCAACTTTATCGCTAAAGCATTAGGTTGACAGTTTCGGGTAGCTTGATGTGCTGGCGTCTGTACTTACATACATAGTAAAATAAATAGTTATTATGAAATGAAATCAGGTTTATTACACAAGTTTATTATAAATTTGAAATTACAAAAAACAAACACAACAAGAACTGTCTCAGCAAAACCAGGGGGTCTACTCCGAAGGATTATCGGCCGAATGTTCGGCCGTTTCCTGCTACGAAGTTACTATTTGGTTCGGTCGGTTCCAATCTTACACTCTTTCGAATATTGACTATGGTCCCGACCCAACTGAGCCGATCCGAACATTTTTCGTATTTTTCAATAATATTCGGTTAAGCCATGTGTCGGTCCGATCCGAACATTCGCACTTTGCACTTCGGAGTAGGCTTCCTGTTCTTAGCGACAAGAATTGTTCGTCTTATCCGTAAAGATTGGAATACCAAACGTCAAATTTAGAACAAACTCCGCATTGTTTGTTCGGATATCCCAGTAATTGCTGTTCCGTCCCGTACATCAAAGGCTTCGAATGTCTGAGATAAATCAAAGCTGAAACTTTTTGCTCTTTCCGAATTATTATTTTTGTGACTGGAGAAGGGGTTAAATCCTGAATTATTTTCCATTTTTTCCTTAAATATTGTTATTGAAATCCTATACCCTCCAGAGTTATTTCAAGATTAGACAAGATATTTTGACAGCCTATATGGCCTTGCGATTCACGTTGATGTGACTTCGTGAAGTGATCTTTGTTTTGACTTTTGCCCTGATAGGTTTTGTCCCAGTGTATTTTATGGTAAGTCCTTATTATAAATGTATGAGGAACAGGGTGTAAAGTTCACTCATCCTCCATAAAAAAGGGAAGATCCTCATCGATCTCAAACATCATCCAGGATGTTGTGTCTGGCGGGCAACTGCCCGATGATTCATGCCGGGCCGTTGTATATATGCTAGTTGCGCGGTAAACTCTGCTTGCAAGATGCAGGATTTTGTGTGACGTCAGTATGACGCCTAGTTTGCATGTGCCGTTTGTAGATATTGAGATAGACTCATGATAGCACAAGTTTAAACTTTAGTGGTTTTTGGTTGCTATTTAATATGAATAATTCTGTATTCTTTTGTTTAAATAAAAAAAGATACTGCTACGGGATTAATTGTTAAAACTGGGATCTTTTAAAAGTTCCTCCCTCGTTGGTGTGTATAATATACAAGCGCTGCTCCTAAGCATGAGGTTCCGGGTTTGATTGGCGGTTTGGACAAGTTCGTATTGGGTTTTTGCACCTAGAAATTCTCAGTAGCAGCCCGGAGTCTGGATTTTTGCCCGCTTGATGGCAATGTGCTTGCCCCGTATTACATGGAAATGGGGGAATACAGGTGCAAATCTGCCTAACCCTTCGAAGAATACAGGGCTGATATTATGTCATCTTCAAGTAAAAGTTTTTATTTGCCGATTCGCTCCTCATGAATTCCTGCAAGAACTGACTGGTGTTTGCTAGTTTTAGTGAAATATTTTTGTGTTTTTTTTTTGTGTAAAAATAATTCATACGTAGGATACGGGGGTAGAACCAACATCTCGTCGCGCATAAGCCAAGCCGTCAGCTACAAAGCCAAATTGCGTTAAATAAAACTGAAATGAGAATATAAGCAGACATTTAATCTTGTCAAACGGGCAAGTATTCAGTGAACCTTTTAAATTAAAGCTGAAATGTGAGATAGCATTTAGTTTCAAAGTAAAATATGTAAATAAAGTAGGAGTCTTAACGTTTGGTCTCGAAATTTTACCTCTTGTGAGTTAACTTGGTTTGGCTTGCTCGTTTTGCAAAATGGTTGAGACAGGCAACTCGTTTTATTTCTTGTAGGTATAACCTACATCAGAAGTGGCATTTTTCTCAAGTAAAACCTGCAGGTACATTTTTTCTCGTAGAAGCACGAAAAGCTTATGCGGTTAAAAATATTTGCCAGCCAGCAATGTGGTACTGACCCCGATATAAGTAGTATAGTAAGTTGTGGGTTTGAACTCAGGCAGGCCATTTACTTTATGTAATTTATTTCATCATCGTCGCTCTTGAAACGATGAAGTAAGACGTCGACAGGAGACCAGGGGCCCAAGTCTGCTATTTTTATAAATTCTTCATTCCAACACGATCCCATTCCCATCCCATTGTCATTTTGCTTAAAGTTTGTAATCTGCTAAATTCTTAATGGCGATCATTGGTCGGTCAATGGTCTCGTAATAGAATTGTGTCATAATGACATTGTCGTATTGCCTTTATTAAAAAACCCGTTAGTGGAAATGATTTTTGAAAAACTACCACTACTTTATTTATGCCAGATTTCATTTATATATATTTTTACATAATTATTATTTATTTTTAGTGTTTTATACAAGTCAAGTGTTTTAATGTAAGTAAGTCATTCATTTATCATTATGTACGAGATTACCATTCTATGACATTTCTTTCAATGGAGTGTCAGTGGTTGACCACTGGAAAGTCATAATGACGCCATTATATTAGTAGATTACCAAACTTGTCAAAACCAACAATTATGAAATCAATGATCGACCATTCTGACACTATTGTAATAGCAGACTTGAGGCCCAGCATGTCCTAGACTCAAACATTTGAGGACATTTGCGACATCTACCAATTCGCACTGGGTCCACCTGGGTTCTTTTGCTGTGCCCGACAGCCATGATTGTTTCTTATGATAAAAATTTACCACCTAAGCCTACATTGTGGAATGCAATAAAGAATTGAGTATTGAGTATTGAGATACAGTCCACTCCCTCTCGAAGAGAGGAGGTTTGTCCTAACAATGGGATCATTATAGGCTAATTCTGCTTAGGCTAAGATGGTTATGGGGCTGACTGACTGTGCTAGACGTAGGTACACACATTGAAAGAATAGCGGTGGCTGTTGTCAAGCAAACTTCAAAAGTACAAAATCCACTGTCGAGGAAAGATTAGAACTACATAGAAGCAAATTGTAATAGCCTGATTGAAAGCATGTCTTGAACAAGCCAAATTTAAATTCTAAACCAAAATTCACTTAATGAAAATGCCTAATTATCACGCAAAAGAAAAAGCGGCTTTTAAAGCTAGCACAAACGCGGCCGTAGGCATATGCCAGTGCTAAATATTCTTTTGATACAGGCATTTCTCATTTGCAGCGAGCCTTAAACCGTGGTTACGTGCGATGTTTCGTACTACGAGCTAAATAGGCGAGAATAAATGAAAGAGTTTGCTTATAAAAGTCTCGTGTGTAGGGTACATTCATGTACGAAATTGTTTCGCGAGAAGATTTTTTGTGGATATAAGAGAGCAGAGGTGAATTGGTTTTTGTTAAGTGTTATAATATTATCAAACGTACCTACGTGTGAGCGAGGGGCTTGCAGGTAAGTAATAACAGCCGCACGGGTCGATCGATCAGGTTAAGCTATGCTTGCCGCGGTTGGGCCGTGGATGGGTGATCATCTTCACATACCAAGACCCGTCCGTGTCTCGGAAAGCATGTTAAGCTGTTGGTCCCAGGTGCTGCATTACAAAGATAAAACGCGTAAAAATTTGGGAGTTGGGGATCGTGACGTCACTTGCTTGCAAAAGTGTCGTAAGCAAGTGACGTCACGCGGAACTTTAACGGGCGATATCTTCATAATTTTTTATATAATTGACAAAAGAAAAAATACGGGTTGAATATTTTTTGATAATCTAACTGACGGACTAATTAGATTTTTTTAGGAAAATAGCCTATTACAGTCATTTTATTTATTTTTTTGCAAACTACTCTCCTTGCTTTTTGGCAGATGCGATATAACCATCATTCTCAAGCACTCCAACGCTTGGTTTATATCGAAAAAAAAAGCTGGAATTTTGTATATGTGTAAGCATATAATCAGCCTATAGCATTGTCACTGCTGGGACGCAGGCCTCCTCTCTATGTGAGGGAGTGGGGCGGGTTGGTGGCTATCACATGTCTGCGAATTTTTGGTTCTGAGACATGCCGGTTTTGTCACGATGTCTTCCTTCACCGTTTTGAGAGCAGTGGTGATGAAATCAAGTACACAAAGTAAAGTGCCTGTCTGGGTTCGAACTCACGACCTACAACTCCTCGTAAGTTGGGGCCACCACAGTATAAGTGTTGCTGACCTAAATCGTATTTCATTTTACTTTTTATATCATATTAAAATTAATTCCATTGACGTAGGCAGATTAACTTTTATAATTGGAACCTGGGTTGACCTGACCTTTATTCTGATGTAAAATTACTCTGCTACAACTAAAATAAAAAATCTTTATAAACTTCAATATGAAACGTGAACACAATTTAAAGGGTTCATAATTATAAATTGAATGAAACAAAAACTAAATAATAGTTTAAGAAAGTATTCCATCAAAGTGTAATAAATAATTGGTGAAATAAAATTAATTTCAAGTTTTTCTAATACGATAATACCTGAAACTTAAGAAAAGCGTAAAAGTTGTTTTGTTTTTGGAACGAAGTTTCTCATCCCACGTTATACTCGGTAGGTCTACTCCCTAAGCACTAACTTCGTATTTGCGGCCGAAATTATGGATGTTAACTCCGTATCACTTACGGACTTATAATAATAAGTAGGTAGGGGCCCGCACTAATAATTATGTCATTACGATCTGACAGCTGTCCTTACTTATGAAGTGTTTTTGTCCGTCCAGAAAAGTGAATTTTACATTTGTTTTGACGGATCAACTACTTTCGGACGAGCCCGTATCTTCATTAGCGGACTTAAACAGGAGACCCCCTCCACACCAACCACACCTTGAATACGAGCGTCAGGCACTAGTCTGGCATTTTTGCTGAACTTGGCCTTTTTGGCGCAGCTGTGAGGCACACTTTCTTACTAATTTCATACATCGGATTTTACACTTTTTCTTTGATTTTTTTTTAATCTGGTGTTTTGTGTGTCTTTTAGTTTGTGCTAAATAAATGTAATTTTCTTTCTTTCTTTCACACTCGGCGAATGAAAACTAGACCAAACAAAGTGTAACATATTGACCGTCATTACATTTTTGCATATGGTGTGTATGCACTTACACACAATCATAATATGCGAAGCGTTAACATTATGACATTAAGTGACTATTTTCTGTTCGATTGTACAAATCATAAATAGTATCACAAAGTAAAAGAGACTTTTTATGTCTGCTTTATTCTTGTCCATTTCACCACACAAAAAACCTGGGATATCCTTTTAATACCTTTTTTGAAGTCTAGTGACCTCACCAGAAAGGATAGCCCAGTGAGATTAGTAATCCTTTGTTCAATATGATATATGTAGAATGTTTACATACATTAAATAATGTTTTCCCGCCATTTTGTAGTAGATTAAAAAGTCATCATCATCTGCCTTACCTTTTCTAAACTATGTTGGGGTCGGCTTCCAGTCTAACCGGATGCAGCTGTGTATCAGTATTTTATATGGAGCAAGTTACTGGGTAATACGAAACCTCTTGGTAAGTTTTATGACTTCAAAAGTTTAAGGAGGCTAATAGAAAATTATGCTTTGTTCCAAAAGTATCTCATGAACATGTAAACAAATGGGCCAGAAAATGTACTTATCGATGCCAAGTTGTAGTGCCATTTACAAATTGAGTGATTTGATTTTTGGATTCTTAAACCCGAAATTCTAATTTTAAATCACCTTGAAGATTTTCTCATTCGACATTTGAGGTTAATCTTATAACCTCAATTTTCGTCGACGAATAATTTTATTCAAACAATACTTATAATTACGATTATTAAGCAGAAAAAATAGTGGGATAAAAATTTGAGACCTTCTTGTTACGTGGTGTTTATTCTCTTTAGTGAGCGATTGCGAAGTAAGTTAACCTGAACAGAATAATTATGTTTACACTTTAATTTGATTCTTTTGGAACAGACTTTATCCCTAACATCGTAATTTGCCCGCGAAATCTTTACACAAACCTAAAAAATCTCGCACCATTCTTCGAAACTAATTTATCAACGATATATAATATATGTACTATAGTTTTTCAATTCTGAACGTACAAACGCCTCCATTTTTCGCCAACCATCTGTGAATGAAAGGCGCACTTCGAGAGCGTCAGCTGATAATTGCTTTCGCAAACGCTAGGGAATCAACTAGCTGAAGGGTTATCCAATGGTGTTGCTAGAATGCTTGACGTAGGTTTGAATGTGGAGGCTTTTTTATTTTATTAAGCTGTGTTTGATTAGGTCGGTGTAGTGAGCCTGTGAGGTTTTAGCTGTGTAATCACTACGAAACGTTCTCTAGAGACATTGCGCGGGTTTGTGCTTTGATTTAAGGGTCGGTGGAGTGAAATGTAAAGGGGATTGAAGATTTTTATATTGAGTCTGGCATACCTACTGTCGCGCCATTTTGTTTTTTTTTTCAAAATGGCGGCCACACATGAAACCTCTACAAATCGATAGATTTTTTTTTTTGGGTCGGAAATCATCAATTGACGTCTCCCGCTCTTGGTTGAGCGGAAGGGCGTGTCAGACTTTTGCCTGTGCCAGGAGCCACGGTATCTCTTTCGAACAACTCGCGGCCCTGGCAGGCATCGGCCCTAGCAGACCCTGTCAATTCGTGCTGACATCTTTTTGAAGCGCGCGTGGAACACAACGCACCGTCGACCCGGGCCTGGTCCTTAGCGGGCGGCGAGCTGCCCATTGCTCGCCGCCCGCAGGCCCGCGCCTACGGTGGCCGGGAGTCGGCTGTTGACTCCCGTCCAGAGCGTCTCCTGCGGCGACTAGGGGCGTGAGGGCGCAGTGATTGCCTCTCCCTCACGCGCTCCGCCTCCTCCTTCGCGAGCATTATTACTGCTTCGCAGAAGGAGGTGACGGCCTCCTATGCACTCTCGCTCCGACAAATCGATAGCTGACATTGCAAACAGAAAATATACACAAAACATAATACATAGATGTTTGCAACAAGATGTAAACGAATTAAAAAAATATGGATGTTACATGATCAACTTACTTTGAACGTTAATATCTCGGAAACGTGACCCTTTACGGGATTTAGTCTTTAATAGATTTTAATGTAATTAGATTTTAATGTTTTCCGTTTGCATTGATGTCAGCTATCGATTTATATAAGTTTCAAGCGTGGCTGCCATTTTGAAAAAAAAAAACAAAATTGCGCGACATTAGTATGTTTACCCCAAACTTGTTTTTTTTTTTTGTGTGTTTATGTCCTTTTTTTATGCGTCATGTTTGCCGCAATTAAATGCATTTTCTTTCTCTTCTTTCTTTCTTCTTTCTTATTAGGTATGCTACGGACCTTCAAAGACCTTATAAATAATAATCTTGAGTTAGCAGAATACTTTTTATTTTTAACTTTGTGTAGTGTTTGGGCCACCAAGATACAGGCTGTGCCTAGTTCGGGACCCGCTGTTTAGTCTATCCAAGTCTTCTGTTAGTGAGAATTTCATACCATGCTACTTGTTTAATTAAGAACTATATGTAAGGTAAATAAATGAATTTGAAATCATCAATAAGAGAAAATCTATCATCATGATCAGCCTAGCCTTTTCCCAATGTTGGGTTTGGCTTCCAGTTTAACCGAATTCAGCTCA
This sequence comes from Apamea sordens, assembly GCA_945859715.1. Lineage (NCBI taxonomy): Eukaryota > Metazoa > Arthropoda > Insecta > Lepidoptera > Noctuidae > Apamea > Apamea sordens. The sequence continues at coordinate 9,853,197 of OX244010.1, read as the reverse complement.
ATACCAGAACTTTACATGGAGCGACTGCCTATCTGGGTTTCACAACCCAATTATTGGATTACCCCCTGGCATTACAAAAAAAACTTAAATAATGTTTGTAAACTAGCCTCGGGGAGTATGGACTTACTGGCTTTTAATTCTTTGATGGAAAAGATATTTCCATTAAAAATGTCTATGGGCCGAATATGATAACATGAGGCAGCATGTATTTTGTTACTAAGGGCACACCAACACTTTCCGAAGAAATCCGCCTTGGAAAAGAACAGAAAATGTAGTAAGAATCGTTACTCAAGCGATAAACCTCACACACCCACAGTTCCTAGTATCAACAAAATATTATTTCGCGAAAAGAATATCTTGATATAATAGACAGGTACAGAAGGTCGGCTCCATACAACGGGTGAAAACACACGCATATATCTTGACACGAGAGCAAGCGCACTCGCGACGATTAGCTCGTTTGAGACATTTTCTGAAGGTCAATCGTCTTGTAATTTAAAACGTTCAAAATCTAGTCGCAGTCTCATCTCGGCGACAAACAAATGTCAAAAAACTGTCAAAGTGTAGAGAAATCACAGGTATTTTTGACAGATTGAGACTGAGATCAGACTGTGAACGTTCTTAAAATTACGAGAATTGCCCCCCCCCCCCCCCCCTCAGATCTCAGCACATTCAGTCACGAGCATAATTATTACTATCGACAAATTCGCAATAATATCTGATGATTCTTTCATAAATATCTATGGACTACAATTTTGTTATTCTATCAGATTTTAAATGTTGCTATAGTAATGTCAGATATTTTTTATCCCAAGCAGGTATCATTCTTTTAAACTGAACTCAGTAGGCATTTTTTTATAATATCTAAACATTTATTTAAAGCTAATGCTGCATGCTATATTATGACGTTTCGTGGCTCATCATCAGATATTTTTGATGTTTCATCGCCGTTTTCTTGAGAACAGATATTAATGAATGAATCGTGATACCAGATATTTTTGCCGGCCTGTCCATAGATTTATGCTCGTAACTATACGTGTACCTACATATATAGCAGAGCCGAACTTCTGTACCTATTTATTTAGTGGTCTTGAGTAGTTCCGAGAATTCTTGTTACTCTGAGGTACCATAAAAATAATATCTTGAACTGTGAACATATACTCGATCACAGTTGGAGATAAATCTTTACAATTTTTTGGTACTTACAGTAAACGGATTTCGTTTCTATCTGCTTCAAGCGTACTTCGCGATTTTTGATTTTATATGAATCCTTTATATTTGAACGTGATTTAAGTATTTTATATACCTTTTTGACAAGGTTTTTGTGCCTATCTTTTATGTATCAGTTTCATTTAGATTTAGAGCATTAGATAGGTACAGTTGTAGAGTTTCATACTATTAATCTTTTTTTGCTGTCTGACCCGTAGCCCCGCGTTACTCGGAGTCGGCGTAAATGATTTTTCTCAGCTATTCTCCCTTGTGAGATACAACCTTTTTCCCTCACATTAGTTCTTAAAAACACAATTTATGATGTTTTACTATTTTACCATCATCTGCCTAGCGGTTTTTGCAACCATGTTGGAGTCGGCTTCCAGCTTAACTAGATGCAGCTGAACAACAGTAATTTACATGGAGTGACGGCTAGCTGTAAATTGTAATTATTGGGTTGTGGACGACCCAGTTATAAGCCTAAGTTCGCACGGACGTAAAAATATCGCGATAGGATATTTTCGCGCCACGCATTTTCAATGCACTGCTTAGCGGCAAGAGTTGAAAATCCAACGGTGCGGTTTTTAGACGCGCTGGATGCACTCTGTTGAATTCTCAATGCTTGGGTCAACACCGAGAGTTGAAAATCCAGTGCGCGATAAAATCCCGCCACGATATTTTTACGTCAGTGCCAACACTGCGAATGTCGGTTATTGGAGTAACACGGTACGTGGGTACTTACCGTGTTACTTCAATAACCAACGTTCTACTCCAATAAAGACTGGGGCTCTACTCCGAAGTAGTATCGGCCTAATGTTCGGCCATTTCCTGCTACAAAGTTACTATTTGGTTCGGTCGATTCCGATCCTACACTCCTACACTCTTTCGAATATTGACTATGGTCCCGACCCAACTGAGCCGATCCGAACTTTTTTCGCATTTTTCAATAATATTCGGTTCAGCCATGTGTCGGTCCGATCCGAACATTCGCACTTTGCACTTCGGAGTAGCCCCCCCCTGGTTTCTAACGACTGCCTATGATCAAAAATCACAGCCGCAGGACCAATGGCTATACGTGCTTTCCGAGGCACGAAGGCGTCTCGGGGTAAATATGGAGAGACATTGTGAAAGTAATAAAGATATGATGAAAGATATGCTATGTGATGGATGGTCACCCATCCATGAACCGACATCGGCAATCGTTGTTTTATCTTGAAAATCGACCCAGGCAGCAGCTATTACTTAGCCACGAGTGTTTTTTCGTGTTATTTTATTATAACACAAGAGGGGCCCGTGGCTAAATAATAAAAGCCGCACAGGTCGATCGGTCAGGTTAAGGCCAGGTATTCCCAATTTTACATCATTGCGATTAAACAATAAACAAAGAAATCGTGATTTTTTAAAGCCAAAAATAAAACTTGTTGAAGTTTACTTTATATATTTGAACAATTTGTGGTTCAAAACACGATATCGAAAATATCACTCGATCAAAAAAAAAATCCGAAGAACAGTCTAATTCGATATTTTTTTTAAAGTTTTCTTGTTTTTCTCAAAGCTTATAAAAGTTTTACTACTAAAAACCATATCTAAAAAAAAGACAATAACATATAGAAAAATAATATGTGGTTACATTTTGCAAAATAGCTTAGGTAATTATTTTACTAATAAATTATTATATAACACAGCGGTTCGCATCCGTCACTTCAGTCACCCGCTGGGGCTTGTCGAGGTACGACCTATGTCCCTTTTTCTAGCGCGCGGCTATCACGTAGTCAGTTATTCTTTATTTGTTTTTGTTAGTGAACAGAAGTATGGGGAATAAAAATAGATAGAAATATTGTAATACTGTGACCATACTAAGAAATGTTATCTGATAATCGGCCGCTAATATACCTAAACCACAGTAAGTATTACAATATTTCCCTACAGTAGCGCAACGCCTTTGATGTCGCGACCAGTGTAGGTATTTACGCTGTCACATGCGAATATGCTAGGGTTGTCACCAAATGGGAAATAAAACAATTATGATTATTACTATTATGATGTAATCTCATATGTACATTCATAAAATTGTGATTATTAAATCTAATGTAATTATTTATTCATAAATATATATTTACATATGTTGTACTGCTAAATATTTACGTGACACTTTATTTTTGGATGTTCTTAATTGTCTATTATAAAATTTAACTACGTAATGTATTCGCATTCGGATGAGCAATCTGATAAGAAAAGAATGAGGGAAACATGAACATGGCTGTGATTTAAATTCTACAGTAGGTACTTAGTATTTCAAATAATCTATCTAAAATATTGTTTCCAACAAACGAGTGGAATTTCTGTCTAAAACAGGCTTGCAGTTTAGTAGTACCTACAGTATTCAACGAAATCAGCTGGAGGTACCTGTAGTCCACCAAAGGTATCATGCATATTGTATGCACGTTTACGTAAGTAAACATTACTTGTTGTTGGTTCGTCAGAATAATTTGACGCGTAACTACGCGTCAAATTATTCTGAGATGAACACAAATGTTTATCAATGATTAACTAATCATTGATAAACATTTGTGTTCATCTACTGGGATTTCGATGTCGATTTACATCCATACACAGAACAGTTTGTGCGCACCACTATAGAATATGTAAGTATAATAAATGTATGTATAATAAAATTATTACACAAAAAACACGCCCGAGTCTGCCCTTCGCGCTCGGTACCGCAAACTAAGTGTGTTTGCGGTACCGGCCCGCGCCGCCCGACCCCCCGCGAGTTCCCCTCCGTTGCTCTGCGCAAGTACATTCGTCGCGCTACTGTAGGGAAATACGAGTATTGTAATATTGTGCCTAAACTTCACTTTTATTCCCACGAAAGAATAATACGGACATGCCTTTCAGATTTAGTCTTCTGTTCGTATAAAATACAATAAATTAGTCGATTCGATCACTAATTTGTTAGATAGATAAATCAATTTCCTCTAATTAACAACATGGTGCACATTATAATGTTTTATGGATATTCCATTTGTTCTGAATAAAATAAAGATACTAAATCAAAATAACCACTGCTGTGATTTCATTCAGTTTGTTATAGTTGTTTTTACAAAATTGTTCAATCCCGGTAACCCGGGATTACTTATTTATTCAGAAAAGAATGTCCATATTATTCTTTCGTGAGAAGAAGTTTAGGTATATAAGCGCCCGATTATCCGATCACTGGTTATGTGAAACCACTCGCCTTCACGCACACATTCACAGCGTGTTTTTACTCGATAACCACAACTGAAGCGCATGTCGCTTCGTGAGATACACTGTAAGGGACTAAAATGTCGAATAATTGAATAAATTGTATTTAAAACACATCAAATAAATTTTCGGCCTTTACGATTACTACCTATATCGTTAAACAAGAATAATGGATCAGCTCGCGTATTTTATTATTTTTAAAACAAATTAATAAAATAAGTTGACCTACGACACGCTTACCTGTACTGTGACACTTCGCCACTTGGCGTTGGGTTCATGTAAGTTCACGCAGGCGACGCAAGCGCACGGCTCGCGTCGCGTAAACGTGGTAGCGTTAAATGCCTACTTTGCTTGGTCTACCTGGCCTTAAGCTACGCTTGCTGCGGTTGGTGTGTGGATGGGTGACCATCTTTACATACCGAGACCCCTCCGCGCCTCGGAAAGCACGTTTAGCCGTTGGTCCCAGCTGACATTCGTGGATCTTTGGCAGTCGTTACGGGTAGTCAGAAGCCCGAAAGTCAGACTTTCGGGCTTCTGACTACCCGTAACGACGTAACCAGTCTTACCAAGGGGTATCGTATTACCCAGTAACTGGGTTGTGGAGGTCAGATAGGCAGTCGCTCCATGTAAAATACTGGTATTCAGCTGCATCCGGTTAGACGTGAAGCCGACCCCAACATAGTTGGGAAAAGGCTAGACAGAATATATACTATCAGCTGCAGTAGCAATAGCTTTCGTTTTGACAGATCAACAACATTCATTGCGTTATTTACATTAATGAGCAGATATTTTTATCGAATATATGAAGCAATGGATTAGCAATATACATCGAAATTATTCTGATTGTGATTGATAGTATACGGACTCTAATTGCGTAACATATTTATGTTACGCAATTAGAGTCCGTCCAATATGGAAGCTATTTTTATTGTATACTTTTTAAACACAAACGAATGGACGATGTGAAATATTTGACTACTCAATAAGTTATTAAAACTTTAGCAAAGGTAACTAAATTAGGTTTATGTCGATTTACTTATGTTTAAATAAAAGGCTCGCGTAACTTTGTGTACAAGTTTTTAAAATCCAATTTAGACTTCTGAAATAATCTAGGTTTCTACGTAAAAAGGTATTTAATTTGTAAAAATATACTTTCCAAAGTTAATGTTAGCATGTGATTGGCCCTGACTAAATAGTATTTACCAACTTTTTCGTGCAATATAAATATTAATTTTCAAACGGAATATAATATTATCGTAGCAAATATGAGTTTAAAAGTGAATTCCCACTGATCCACACCGGCCGCGGCGGCAAAAAGCGAACTAAAAACATGGACTATGTGGAAAATAAATATATCATGCTCTTAAATCATAATATGGAGTCGGAGAGATACATTCATATGCGTCAAAAACATAACCCTGTCTTTGCTGTCGCGCAGTCGGGCAAAAACAGTGGAGAGAACGAGTTTTGTATCAAGATATTACGAACTAGCTGCGCCCCGCGGTTAACCCGCATAAGTTTCGATCCCGTGAGAATATCGGGATAAAAAGTATCCTATGTCTTAATTCAGGTCATGGTACGCCAATTTTCATCCAAATCCGTTTTGCTGTTTTAGCGTGAAAGCGTTACAAAAAAACATACGAAAAATCGAAATCATTTCTTTGTATTATATTTTTTCTGATATTTCTCGGGAGCCTGGGGCTCTAAAAATCCCGAGGGGCCGAAGGCAACTCGCAGAGGCTCGTTAGACTTTTTAACTAAATGAGGCTCCAACCGACGATTATCCTTATTCGCACTGTGCAAGTGCACATAAGGACAAACCCCGGTTGGTGTAGGACTATTGCAGGACACGGAAACGTAGATATTGGATTATGGGTTTGGGTGGCTAAAGTGTACTGGTTATTGAGGAATATAAAAATACCCCTGCCTAATTATTAGTATAATTCCCAAGTAGATATAGCAAGTTAACACGTTCGTGGACGGTCTCAGTTTAAATTGTGTTCTATAATGACACAATAAATTGCCATACAATTATATTTGACGTTTAAATGCGTTGTGTTATATGTTATTAGATGTTTAAAAGTCAATATGACAGAAACGTTCTATCACGTCATCGTTTGCATACGTTGTGTCACTAATAGTACAACTGATATAGCGTATGATAGACACAACGTGTAATGTCGTTCAACGTATGCATACGTTCTGGCAGGACGCGTAGTATAGATGAATAAGCAGTAGCATCACAACGACATTATACGTCGAACGTGTCTGGTTTTTGGTCTATTAGTTTGACACATATTTGAGCCATATGCATTTGTGCAATCTACTAAATAGTCAAGAATAATGGATGGAAACAAGTGATGAAATACATCAGACACGATTGTGTTATCGTCTATGGAAAACTTTACCCCTACAGAATCAGCGTCAAAATTAAAGTCTGATATGGATGTTATTATTTGTACCCAATCTTCTTCATTAGACGTTGTCTCAGTGGGATGAGACGATCCTCCAGGCCTGTTTTCTAACGCACTGGGTGAAGAAGATAGCTCACCAGACCACCTTCGCTCTTCCTGGACTACCCTATGTTGACAGTTTTCAGCCACACCATGAGAAATCGGTATGAAATTTAATAAGTCCAATGTCCCATTTTGAGACGCGTCGAATAAAGGTGGTAGTTTGACAAGAGACCGGAATCCTCCTTCATGATCGCAGTTTTCAGCAAGGGCATTGGAAACTAGTGAGAGGGTTGACAAAGTCCCATTTTGAGAAGCCGGTAGTAGGTTTTCTTGAGTCGTCTCATCAGATGTCGCTTGTAACAGATTTGACGGATTCAATACCATATTCTGAGACAATTTTTGTGAAAATGATAGTTCATTTAGGTATATCAGGTACAGAAGAGCATCCAGGTATTTCCTGAATGATCTCATGATGGCTTTCAGTTATAGTTGGAGCTTTTGATAGTTTTAATCGTTTAGCTAGGGGAAAAATTTCTTCTAAGGAACTGTGATGGCGTGTTTATAGAACGTCAGGTACAATCACTTTTAGTCGATTGTGTATCGTTATCATCATCACTAGTGTCAGAACTAAAATTGGTGTTAGGTTTCTGAGTCGAGATCCCAACAGATTTTGAATGTGTTTTAGCAGAGGTTTTTGACGAATTCTGGCGATAAAAAATACGAGAACTTTCACTACGTGATGTATCCTCTTGAGGGTTAAAATCTTTGTCAGATACAAAGTCGCCATCACGATCCTGGAATGGGTCCGCTTCGGTTGAGTCATCGGAATCCTCAAAAATTCTCATCAGATTTCTCTTGCGCTTATCCATCTAAAACAAACAAAATAACTCATGGACATACATTTTCATACAATACACTTATAATTGAATTAGTTTACAACCTAGTAATAATAAGATAATAGCATAATATAAATACTTACGATGTTTATTTGTCTGCAAATATTACGATGCGCCACTCCCGCGCTGATGGAACGCGCGCACTTCGCTAGCGTGACACTGCCGCACTGATTGTAGGGACACGAGGGGCGCGGGAGACGTATAAACACGTTGTGCTTGTGTGTGCAGTGTCGCCGCACATTATCAACAGCACATTTTTGAAACGGTTACAAACAAAGTTCACGTGACAGTAAAGTTTTGAGTTTTTGATATGTTGTGACACAGGGTACAATATAACGAATTTTTGCTTTAAAATTCAGCGTGTATCAACGTCCTGCCGTAAATAATATTCTGTTTTTGAACGTCTTCATACGTTGTGCCGTATCAAAATCTCAAATCATGACGTCTAATTACGTTCTGTCCGCGAAAGTGTTAATTACCATCAACCGGGCACAAATCTAATCTTCAAGTTCTTACTTTTTCTTCGTGTCACTGACACGACGATAAGGTAGTTGCCTGGGTAAAAAAATAATAATTATATTTAGTCCATCAGTTAGATTATCGAAAAATAATAGACACGTATTTTTTCTTTTGTCAATCAAACAAAAAATTACAAAGATAAAGCGCGTCAAAATTTTGGAGTGGGGGGTCGTGACGTCACGCCATGCTAAAAGGTGTAGCAAGACGTGACGTCACGCGGAACTTTAACGGGCGATATCTTCATAATTTTTCATATAATTGACAAAAGAAAAAATACGGGTTCAATATTTTTTGATAATCTAACTGACGGACTAATTAGATTTTTTTAGGAAAATAGCCTATTATTAAAGTTTTAGTGGCCCAAAACTTCGGCACCATCTCCGAACCCAAGTGGTAAGATGTAAGTCGAACCTCGTCTGAACGGAACAGCAGGTTGTGGAGCTGTGTCATAAACTGTGCTCCACCTCCTATCTTCCCCTTTGAGCCCCAAAGCATGCAGCATAAGTGATCTCTGCACTGCCACCGACAACGCCGTGGATGTGGCGAAGTTGTTACTCAAAAAATCCTTATGGAAAAACAAATAAAACTATACTTGATTTGGGAATTCAACCCAGAACTCGGGCTTGCAACTACGAGACCAAATTACAAGGTAGTCGAAAAAAAGTAATATCTTTTCATATTAATCTTTGGGACCCTGTCGACGGGCCCGTATCAGAAAGCCTTCCTTGTCACCATGACACATATAAAATTTATACCAAGCTTTAAGGACAGATAAAGGTGAAAGGAGAAAAAGAGTTTTATTTCCTCCTCAGGGACCTTATTTGGACCTTCCGAAGGTAACTTTTCGAACGTTGACTGAGATATATTTCAGTTTGATGACGTTTTTCTACCAATAAAGAGATTTTTGGTGTCTTTCTTCAATCAACACATCCGGGTGAGGATTTTTGGGTTACTAGGATAAATCAATAAAGATTTTTATCTTTGAGAATTATTGTCATGAAACGTTGATGAAGATGAGATTGTCACGAAGTGTTGTTTTTGACCTTGTTACCTTTTTTTTACTAAAACTTAAAACTACAAGGTTGTCGACTACTTCACTGGGCTATCCTGTGAATAGATAAGGCCTTCAGGCAGAGCAATTTTCATCCATACAAAGGTTGTCTTTAAAATATTGCTTTGAGTGATAAGACTGCCGACTGAGTCACCCCTTGTAAAATACACCATAAAAATTACAGATACAAGATAAATGTGATTTATGGGTGTAAATAATAAAGGAAAGTCTATCTATCTATCTAATTTTATAATTAACCATTTATGTTACTACATTTAGTCCAGAAATATGATTCAACGTAATCGTTTGGTAATTTCATGTCAAGTGATTTATTTGATTGCCGCTTATTTTCGTCTCAACAGCAAATATACTGAATCATAATAAAGTCGACTCGTCTTAAACATTAAATTATAATCACAGTGCTTACCTGCATTTCCCTGACATTGTTTTATGAAATCTCCAAAGAGTATGTGAAGAGCTATGTAGAGAGAACCACATAGAAATTTATTTGTTTATTTATTTACCTCATGGAAAACCAACAGCTTTACATAAATACAATAAATATACTGGAATAAGAAACATGAAACCAATTATAGGTTTTCACGGCTAGCTATACAATAATACAGTAAGAGATCTTATACACGAAAAATTATCAAGAACATAAGCGCAACAACCATCAAATCGGTAGCGCCAAACATAAGGAAATGTTAACACAAGCGTTTGATTTTCCTTATCAAGTGTGTGTTATCGTAAGTGTGTCAGTAAAAGAAAAGTAGCTATGGGTTTAGACAAACTTTGTAGGACGATAAGCCGATAGTTTTTTCTAGTTATTTGTTAAGGTTAATTTAAAGTCGCTTTTCGTCTCTCCATGTGACCGCGTTGTTCTTTTAAACTATTATAGCGGTATCTACAACGCCACATGCGAACAACGCGTCATACTGACGTCACGCAAATCCTGCATCTCGCAAGCAGAGTTTACCGCGCAATTAGCATAGATACAATTTCCCAACATCAATCGTTGGGCAATAGCCCGCCAGACACAACACCCGTCTGGTCGGAGGATCCTCCCTTTTCTATGGAGGTTGAGTGAACTTTACACCGTGTTCCTCATGCCTCTAAACTGGTGACCCCGAGTATGAACGTCAGCGCAGCCTTCGTGCAAACACTGGATTCGGTTATCACCATCATTTAGATAGTTTATTTCGGAAGGTTTATTTGTATAATTCATTAGTTTCATCAATTTTGTTTTCATGTAGTTTTTCAATCACTTCAACTTTTGTATCGGCAGGTTTATTTTAAGTGTGACTGGTCCTTTATGTAAATTTTGTACTGGATTTTTTCTCGATTAGAAATATTTATTCGGTTTGTTTTTTTAGCCTTTATTATGCTCTATGTAATATAATAACACTCTGTACACACCTGAAGAGAAAAAACACACCTGAAAAAAAATGTATATAAGTAGTTTATCAGCCATCTTGTTACCATAACACAAGCATTAGGTTGCTTAGCTTGGGACTAGATGGCGCTGTGTGAATAATGTCCAGGGATATTTAATTATTATTATTTATTTATTTATTACCTGAAGAGACAAATTCACTCTAGATTTTAAGTTTAATTGTTACAGTACCCCAAAAAATTTAGTAGTGAATAAGTCGTTGGAATTCCATGATTAAATGAATAAATTAGTTTAAACTTCCATTTAATCATAAAATCTCAAAATTTTGTTAAGTCGTAAAATAGTACGATGCAGTCGCTAGTAATACACAAGAAATGATAACAGAAGCGTTTGATTTTCCTTATCGAAGCCGTATGTCAGCCAAAGAAAAAGTACCTATGGATTTTGATAACTTTTGTAGGTTAGATAAGTTCGGAAGTAAGCCGAAACCTCTACAGATTTGTTAAGGTTTCTTTACGTATTTCCGCTTCACCTAATAAAAAATCGGATAATGCTGCAATGTGTTCTTCGAATCCATACATAATTCTTCTTCATCGTATCGATAATCCTCTTTCATAAACTTTATAAAGACTTCGACAAGGACTCGACTGTGGCTCATCGGAGTCATCATCATCTGCCTAGCCTTTTCCCAACTGTGTTGGGGTCGGCTTCCAGTCTAACCGGATGCAGCTGATTACCAGTATTTTACATGGAGCGACTGCCTATGTGACCTCCACAACCCAGTGACTGGGATTACCCAGTCACTGGGTTGCACAACCAGTCTTACCAAGGGGTATCGTATTAACGATACCCCTTGGTAAGACTGGTTGTCAGACTTTCGGGCTACTGACGACCCCGTAACGACTGTCAAAGATCCACGAATGACAGCCGGGACCAACGGCTTAACGTGCTTTCTGAGGCACGGAGGGGTCTTGGTTTGTGAAAATGGTCACCCATCCACGGACCAACCGCGGCATGCGTAGCTTAACCTGATCGATCGACCCGTGCGGCTGTTATTAGCTACAAGCCCCTCCCCTACAAGCCCCTGTGGCTCATCGGAGTACCTCCACCTGATTATGTTGTACCTGCAGCGACCAACCTGGGTTCTTGGTGGTAAGAAATTTCCAGGTGGGCCATGGTAGTTGGAGCTTATCTGCAACCATGACATACTCAGCTGGAGGGGGGTGTTTAAGCAGCCACAGTTTTAATCCTGCCATACTAGAGCTGCCGTCATTTAGTTGGATAATCAACTAAATGAAACATAATAAAAAAAACTGTTACGTTATCCATATATGTATAATATACTAATATTATAACTGCGAAAGTAACTCTGTCTGTCTGTATGTTACCTCTTCACGCTTTAACGGCTTATCACATTCAGATGAAAGAACAATGTTCAAAATGTATGGACACCGTCCCCACCCTTGTAGCACTTTAAAACCTATGTTAATCGAAGGGCTATAGTCATCTTATCATTTTATTGTATGACAGCGAAACAGAAATGTGCATCCGAAAAAAGTTATATCAACATGAAGAAACCGGTATCAGTCAAAATAATAATTATAGACGCCGCCACGTAAATGTTCGCTGACATAGGAAGCTGCCAGTTTTAGATGATATATGTCTCCAAGCTAAACAAAATAATATCTTGGTTTGATAATACAGGGAACGGCATATTTATGCAGTCGACAGTCAATGTCCTGAAGGCAGCCCGCTGCCTGTTAACATTTTCTGCAACAACGTAGTTGCCCAAGTAATTGTTGGTATGAATTCTGTGACTTATTCGTTCTACGAAGTCTGTGGCGTAGACACTATCATGAAAAGGCTCCCTGAAGGTGTTGAGAAGGGGTAGCGGGATCGTCTGAAAGGGTTACCGCTGCCCTGGAACATAAAGGGCTAAGGAAGGAACACGGGTGGACTTTAGTCAGTAAGAGTCTGACATTCCCTCCGCTCCACCCAGAGTGGGAGGGGTCATTTGACGATTTCCCATCCTGAAAAAAAAAAGGTGTTGAGAAGCGCTTTTCGCGCGTTCATCGGCTTGCTCATCAGGTTGATCCTCGTTTTGTCAACCTTCATTTCTCATTTGGTGTCTCCGTTGGAAGGCGTTTAGAGAATTTCGTTGGGCCAGCCAGTGCCAGGGACAATATTGTAATAGATACTGAAAATACCTCAAAGAGGTTTTATTTGTAATTGATAAGATTTTTATTTGAAAACTCATAAAAAATACGTCAATAGTTACTTCTCAAAAACGATATTCAGAAGAATTCTTCATTGAACTTTTTTCTGCTCCGTGAGTTATTCCCGTGCGAGAGTCACCATTTTTTTATTTTTTTTTTATTCGTTTTATTCCAAAGTGTTGTTTGAAAACTCCGAATGAAATCATCCCACAGTAATAATTATAAAAATAAAAGCATCGTGATCTGTAACACAATTATTATTTTGACTGATGCCGGTTTCTTCATGTCGATATAACTTTTTTCGGATACACATTTCAGTTTCGCCGTCGTACAATAAAATGATCAGATGGTTATGGCCCTTCGATTAACATAGGTTTTAAAGTGCTACAAGGGTGGGGACGTTTTGAACATTGTTCTTTGGTACACAGATAGACCATGATCTGGTTTAGGATACAGGATAATTTTGATCTTACTAGTGCCTACATTCCTATGGAATAGTTACCACTAGCTAAATGTAAGTTGGAAGTAAAAAGCTAAAAACCGATTTTAGACATTGAAACTTCGATTCTGTTACATAAACCTCTTTACGTAATGAATGTGTCCTTACTTTGTTTGTTTTTAGCTACCTACTTAAATAGTTGCACTAAGATGTGGGGATTTACCAAAAAGGTAGTTACTCAGCACAGAATTCCTAATTAAAAGTTTGCCTGGCTACATTACCGCGTGGACTAGTTAAAATTCCCGTACGAAAAAGGGTCTTAGGCAGGAACAAGCTGAGATTTCTATACTATACCCTGCCCATTAGGTAAACCGTTTTTTAACCAATGGAAGTAGTGATTGCAGAAACACACAATACAATGATTGATACACGTACGGTGTTATAATGTGTGTAAGAAGCCATAAATAAGATAAGGCAGTTTATATATTTATTTTATTACGCATTTTAAAGTTAACTTTTACGTAATCTGGAATATGTACGTTCTAAGACCGCTGTCAAAAATGGACAATGCTAATGGACAGGGTATTGTCTGAAATATGCATCAGAAAATCTGAATTCAGAAGGCACCTCTCTATAGAGGAAAAAAATTACCCTGTGCGCAAACTGTAACCATGAATTCAGCATATGATTCTAGACAGTGGGCGATTCAGCATACCTAACTATTATTATGATTCTAGGCACGGCTAAGAAAATTGTAGGTTATAAAAAATATGCTGATATGCTGAGATTGCGCACTGGTTAAAAAAAATCCCTCTACCTACTACTGGTAGGTAAGTAGGTACAGTGTGACCTGTTTAAATGGGCCCAGGATATTTGAGCAATCTCTTCAGCTGATACTTACAATGATGTCCCGACACTTTTTTCATATTCATATTCATTTATTCATCAAATATAAGCTAACAGCATTGCAATACCTCTGTTACTGGGAATAATTAAAGCTTTTTATCTGAGATTGCATTTTTGTTCGATTTTTTAGTAGTACGTAGTTTTAGTTCAATGACAACTCATAGTAATTTATCAGTTCGAATATTTATTTATTTGTATGTTTCTTGTATTTTACAGTTATTTCCTAGGTTATGTTGCACCTGCCATGTTTTCACTCTGCATCACCCCTTTTTTTTTGGGTGGGAAATCAAATGGCGTCTCCCGCTCTGGGCGGAGCGGGAAGCCGTGTCAGACTTTTACTGACTAAAACCCACCCGTGTTCCTTCAGTTGCCTCTCCACGGTATCTCTTTCGAACAATCCGTGGCCCTGGCAGGCATCGGCCCTAGCGGACCCCGTCAGTTCGTACTGACATCTCTATAAGGCGCGCGTAGAACACAACGCGCCGTCGACCCGGGCCTGGTCCTTACCGGGCGGCGAGCTGTCCATTGCTTGCCGCCCGCAAGCCCGCGCCTACGGTGGCCGGGAGTCGGTTGCTGATTCCCGACGTCCACGGCATCTCCTGCGCCGACTAGGGGCGTAAGGGCGCAGAGATTGCCTCTCCCTACTCTGCATCACCCTAAAGCGCAATACACACTGAGCCCGCCGGGCCGCCGACACAGCCCGCCGACACAACCCGGCGGCCTATATGAAAAGAATCATGTCGGCAACATGCGCCCGCGCGTGTTGCCCACCGACATGTTGGCGGCTTGCGTACGCGGTACGCCTGTGCTCAGTTGTCCGGCGAAGCTCGTCCCGTAGTGACCCGCCGACAAATTTTTCCGACTTGCAGTAAGTGATGCCGTTAACTAGCCCGACGACAAAAAGTTGCCGACATAGGCGGCCCGGCGGGCTCAGTGTGTATTGCGCCTAAGGTTGACCACCTTTGTACAGTATGTTTTTACTTCTGCATAAAGTTTTAATAAATACATAAATATTGGTCTGGACATGTCGCGACACCATTTCAGTGAACATTTTCACCTGTTTAAATGAAAAACGGTACAATCCGACCTGTCTTAGCAGGGACCTCCGTAAATAAGATTACTGTCATTTTAAACCTATTTGGGAAACTGGGTCAATGTAGGCTCTCTAAGTGATAAATAATACTAGGTCCCTCGAGATCTAGGTTGTTTTTATGAATTCGTTATAATGGACAGTTCTTTATTACCTATTGTGTTAAGATCATTTTGGTTGAATTTTATTATTAACTTTTTTATTTTTAAACATTCAGATACAATATGTGTTGTATAGAATAGAATATGAAATGATCCCGCTGATCAAGATTATACTGCATTTATCTGTGGTCACCTAAAAGTATTGAATAATTTAGTTCGACAGTATTACCTATCACTTTAAGCCTAAGGGGAATAGGCTTAGGTTACTGTTACTATTAGCCTGCATCATCCCACTGCTGGGAAAAGGCCCCCCATGAGTTCCAGCTCTTTCGATCCAGGGCTAAAGTGAGCCACTGGTTGTTTGTTTTGTCAAGCTCTTCCCGCCATCTTCTACGGGCTGGTCGAGAAGCCTTCTAGCTGTGTCTGAGCTCCACGTTGTGGTTATTTTGGCCCACAGTTCTTTGGGCATACGGCAGACGTACTTCAGCTTAGCGGCTTTTTGAGCAACTTGAGCAACATCAGTAATCTGTTTTTGGAGCGCAGTTTGGTGTTGCGGACATGGTTTGTCAATTTGATGCCTAGAATACTACGCTCCGAAACGTACATACAAACATGCGCGAAATCCGTAGAGTTGTATAATTTATGATTTGACTCTTCCCAACTACGTTGTGGTCAGGTTGAGCAAGGAAAACCTGTTCAGGTGGAAATTCATAGACGACTCCGCCTTAGAGTGTAAATCTGGTGCTGTTCCACAAACGATGGGACACTCAATATCGTGTCCTGCGTGTCCTGTCAGCTGCACGTTACAGGAACGTTGATCAAAATATAATTCGCGATCGTAACAAATGCTTTGGAAAGCACGTTAAGCAGGTCACAGCTGTCATTCAGTTCATAACAGTCATTACGGGTAGTCAGCTGCATCCGGTTAGACTGGAAGCCGACCCCAACTAAGTTGGGACACGGATAGGCAGATGATGCTAGGGGTTGACACTATTGACAGATCACTTCCCTTAAGTTTTCACGGTGAGTTTTAAACAAACTAGATTGGCTGGTATAAGCATGTACTCGTATTAGGTAAAACCCTTGATCAATGTTACTCTCAACTGCAAGTAAAATAATTTCGAACAATTTTTTTGACAAATTATTTGAAGAGCATCTCAGAAAATCAGAGAGTCTGTGTATTCTCAAGTGGCTTTCCAATTAGGCTAGTATCTTGAGTCACCTGTTAGGCGGAGACTGCGATATTGATTTGGTGCTACCGTGTTCGGCAGTTTGAGGGCTTCGCAAATATTAATGTAGGTTAAGGAGTTCACAGTTTCGAAGATGAAGACCATTTCCATTTGTAGTTTTTGCTGTACCTACCAGGTAGAGTTCAAGAAAAATACAAAGTCATATTTTAGAGGTTTCGTATCTACTGTCAGCTCATAATGAGATTGGCTCAATGCCTACTAAAACAAAACGACCAGTGGTCCACTGACCCTGGATCAAAAGAGCTGGAAATCATGGGAAGGCCTTTGCCCAGCATTGGGAAGATGCAGGCTAACAGTAACAGTAACGATTGCTACAGTTATTATTTTAGTTAAAATAATTACAGCAGCTTGGCATGAGATTTTACTGAGATATGTAGTTATATGTATATGATTCGTAGTTTCGGCCGAAGTAACAGGCGGTTCCTACTCCGTATCAATTACGGGCATAAAGGTTAGTTCGGAACCCGAAATAATCGCGAATGAATGACGATTTGACAGATGCTCCTACACCCGACCTGTTTTTGCCCTTTCGAAAAAATCCTCGTCGTACTTAGATTATTGATTTATAAATAACGAATAAGCGTAAGAGTCATTATTATCATCCATCATTACCAGCCTATAGTGTTTCCACTGCTGAGACACACTCCTCTCTTCTAGAGCGAGTGGGCCGTATTCCACCACGCGGGCCCACTACTGGTTGATAGATGTCACATAATATATATGTCTTCGATATTTTGGTTCTAGGACATGCCGGTTTCCTCCCGATGTTTTCCTTTACCGTTTTGAATAGGTAAGAGTAATTACTATAAAACCCTTCGTAAACGATTAAAACTCCTTCCATTAAATATAATGTAACAATCAAAGTTTTAACGTCACTGATGTGTACACCGTACTTTATATTACTTTGCGCGTGTATCCCCTTCCTTATTTCCCTAAGGGCCACGTGGCGAAATTGCTTAAGGTGCTGGGGATAAATTTTACGAGAAAGACTTTGGTACTCACAAAATGCACAACAGTAGGTCTTGTCATCATCATCATCAGTAGTATACTGCTGGACATATGCCTCTCCAATTGCACGCCATTTAGCTCGATTCCCGGCAACTCTCATCCAGCTGCTACCAGCCATCCTGCGATGAACGTCGATCCACCTAGCCTGAGGACGTCCTACGTTACATTTCCCGATTCGCGGTCTCCACTAAAGAACACGTCTACCCCAACAGTCATCGGTTTTACGGCCAATATAGCTAGTCCATTGCCACTTCAGCTTGCTTATTCTGTGAGCTATGTTGACAACTTTGGTTCGGATCACCTAGTTGCGGATTCGATCCCTCAGAGAGACTCCAAGACTCCAATAAATATTATGTGCTAAACGAGTATTTTCAAATTCAAAATTGTTGAATCTACGTTAATAGATAAAATAATGAGTTACTTTCAAATTAATAATGATTTATAAAGTGTGGATTAAGTTTGATGCAACAAACATTGCCAGTAATCCTTAAAAAAACACAAGAATTCTGTTCCGTGTAAACACAAGGGAATGCCTAAACCTCGTACACACCTCTACACGACTGTATACACATAAAAAATTTACGTGCAATGACGTAGAACCTTGCTCCCGATACAGGCCCATAAACTCAGGCCCGTGTGTCCATGTATTATTCAAATTCGACCCATATTCATACGTTGTTGTATTGTCAGATCTCGAGTACAAAGTTATCCGGAATGTTTATTGAAAAAACTCTGGTATTTTTCTTCTGTATTTTGTTTCAATCTGGGTGTATCGAGGCAATAGACTAATTTACATGTAAGACGCTGGCAGTATTATCACAACGCTAATGTTTTCTCATTGTTTGTCTTTTTTCTTTTTAGTATATTCGTGTATTTATGAATATTTATAATATAAATACAAGCACAAATAAATATTCATAAATTACCTATTATGTAATTAGGGCCCCGAGACTAAATAATAACAGCCGCATAGGTCGATCGATTAAGTTAAGGTACGCTGGCCGTGGTTGGTCTGTGGATGGATGACCATATTTATATACCGAGACCCCTCCGTGCCTAGTGTAGCCAGAAAGCATGGTGTATGGAAAGCCAGTATATGGTATCCGGAAAGCACGTTAAGCCGTAATTGGTCCCGTGGATCTTTGACAGTCGTTAAGGGTCGTCAGGAGCCCGAAAGTCTGACAACCAGTCTTACCAAGGGGTATCGCATCAGTCAGTAATCGGGTTTTGGAGGTCAGATAAGCAGTCGCTCCATGTAAAATACTGGTATTCAGCTGCATCCGGTTAGACTGGAAGCCGACCCCAACATAGTTGGGAAAAGGATGGGAAGGCAGATGATGATTTGTATGTAACCAAGTATTCTTTTAAAAAAATGTTCAATGTACAGTTTTGACTTTCCTACGATTTTATTATATGTATAGATAATATATATACGAGTATATATATACAAAAAATCAAGGGAGAGAGGTGTTGAGATGACTCTACGCTATTTGTTTTGAAAATAACTACAATTTCCGCTTAAACGCATACTGACTGGTGGCCGTCCTGATATCAAGAGGAAGCGCAGTCCAAAGAAAAATGGACTGAATATGGAAGGAAGAATGAACAATGTCAGACGTATGAGAAGGACAGAGTAAAAGAAGATTGTTAGAAGATCGCAGATTCTTATAAAGGTTATATTCGCACGTATTCGTATGTACAGACGCCAGCAAGTCAAGCTACCCGAAACTGTCAAATTTTCCCAATCAACCTTAAACCTTAATGCTTTAGCGATAAAGTTGAAAATCTATTAAAGAAATTTGACAGATTGTAGTAGCTTGTTGTGCTGGCGACTGTACGAAACTGACACGTGTCAAGAACGCATTCTCTCGTCTGCTAGACTGTAGGAACACCGATAGGTAACCGTTGTCAGACTTTCTAGCTTCTGACTACCCGTAGCGACTGTCAAAGGTGTAAGAATGACAGCTGGGACCTACGGTTTAACGTGCTTCGTTTCGCAAAGTTTATGGCGGGTCTGACTTGCTGCGCAGTACCTCACCTCTCACCCCCGCTGAAACGTCAATTTGTTACTGCGCAGAGACTCGCTTCATGTTCAGAGCCGCCAAAAAGTTTGAATCGGACTGTACTTAGCCACAAGCCCCTCTAAATAAGGCTAAATGCACTTAAATACGAATATTTATATGTACTGAAACAGCGAAGTCGTCCAGTGTATTACGTTCTTTATGATAATAGTATTCCCATACGGGGTGGACGAAGATAATTTGAGTGTCAAGCGTTTGTTCTCGTTTTCGAAATGATAAATGGAATGGGTTACATATTTTATTTATTTTAACTTTCCAACGCGAGGATCCAATTGTTTGTATTGAATGACGAAAATAATTATAACGGAAATTCAGTCAGTCTGAATTTTTTTTTTTTTCGGATTAACTCATCAATATCATCTGCCCAACCGTTTCCAAACTACATAATATATGTATGTTGGGATCGGCTTCCAGTCTTCCTGATTCATTCTATCCGGATGCAGCTGAATACCAGTATATGGAGCGATTGCCTGATGAGACATGAGGTGTGGTAACTCAACAACCCAGCTACTGGATAACACGATACCCCTTAATACGACTGGATTCTATTTAACTACTTCATCATGCATCATGCTGCGTGGAAGCCTTCTTGTCACAGCCATGACGTGCAGCTAACGACTATTTATGTTCTACACGTGATTATAGATGTGGTTTGCTTTTATTTTATAACACAATTTTATTGGCTTTACTTGTAACTTACGAAATAACAAACAATGTAATAAAATCTTAGAAGTGATTATTAACCTACTTCTAACTGTCGTATCGAAATGATACTTTGTATGGATATGTAATTCGCATGACAAAACTATAATTTGGTATCTTGAAGCTGATCTGATGATAGAGCCAGGAGGTGGAGAGTGAAACTCTTCAGAGGCTACTAGTAAACCCCTCGAGTTTGGTCTCACATGATTTGTTTTGACGAGTCCAATAAATTGGATAAGCGCCTTTTTATGTATTTTTAGACTACATATTTTATTATTCGAGTTATCATTTTGTTTGCACGTGTTTCTGTGACAAATAAATCTATTTTCTTCTTTTTTTCTTTGCTTAACAGATTTTTATGGAATAGAAAGACAGATTCGTAAACGTTAGTAGCCCAACTGATAAGGATAATGGAGAGGGGTACAAATAAAGCCCCTTAAGGGTCCCTAATGTATCCCGTGGTGCTATAGAGGCAGTGCAATCTACGATAAAATGGTGGCCATCTTTATTTGTGAGGGACGTGTGCATTGTGCCTTTATCTCTATAAATAGATGTTTCTTACAGGGGGCTGAAAACGATACATGGTAACAGCATTCTTTGGGGCTTTCTGGATTTATTTCAAGCATAAACATCACGGCACGAACCCGCACACAAAACCGGTCTAAGTGGAGGTTCTTGGGGGAGGCCTGTGACCAGCAGTGGATGTCTTTTGGCTGAAATGATTATGATGATTTAACATTACGGTGAAGGAAAGCATCGTGAGGATACCGGCGTGTTCTAGAACCAAAATTTTGAAGACATGTGACATCTACCAACCCGCACTGGGCCCGCGTGGTGAATTACGGCCCACACCCTCTCACCGAGATTAAATTAGGCCTATGACCTAGCAGTGGGAACACTCTTATGTTCTTTACTCAATGCGCTACTAAAGTACCTACTTTCACTCATTACGCAAGATTCAAAATCAATTTTCTTCTACAGTATTGAACGAAATTTTATATTGTTAATAACATGGTTTTCGCGAAAGTAGTCGAAACCACACTAATATGAAATAGGTATTTTTTCAAAATTACAATTCACATACTAATATGAAATACTTAGGAATTTTCACAAAGTTACAAATGTTATTTCACGAGAGAATCGCTTTTTAGTTTTGCGTAAGTAAATGCATTTATGTACGAGTATCTACCACGTTACCTGTGTAAGTACCTATACCTTTGTTGTTTCTTGTACATTCTCAAGCCTATGCAACAAGCTTGCTTCTACAACAATTCAACTTCGAACAAGGAATTAATAATGAACGCTGGAAGCCGTTTCTCGGCCATGTCGCCGTGTAACGTTGCTATTGAGTCTAAGGTACACGGTGACTATATAATATACATTTCCAGTTAGAGCTGACCTTGCATTGTATAGGTTTAACGTACAGTAGCGGTCCAAAGCGGCGCGCCAGTTTCACGAAGCAATAGATTGACACTTCTGTTTAACTTACGACCTTCTTCTAATGAGTAATTCCTATACTTTATAGTAAGTATACACACACACACTATTCACACACTCAACACACACATTCTCGCATTCGTTTGTAATTACTTTGAATACTTAATCACGGTATTGACTACAGTTCACTTATTCGTAAAATTTTAGGATTATACCCACAGATATCAAAATAAATAAATTATAAGGTAGATGGATACAGTTAACTTAAAGAGTCATTCAACCGCGGCTAAATAGAACGTTGTTCATTGTGGGTTAGCGACGTGTGTTCTATATCTATATATTAGCGGTGTTGTAGTTCCTTTTAAAATGCAAACAAATTTGAACATTGAAATTAAAGCGAATATTATTGCGCTGCGTAAAATTGGACTTAATATAACACAAATATCTGATGAAACCGGACTGAGTGTAAGTGTAATGATTAAATTATTTTATTAAACAATTTATCTTATTAAAGTAGAACTGCTGATCCTTATTTTTTTAAAACGTTTTATAAAGTCTAAATAGAAGAAAATATAATTCCGAAGTAAATTTATTTACCTAGATTATTGAATGATGGATTAATATAACTATAAGTATTAATTCTATAAATATATGTGTCTACGCACCGAACGAACCACTGGACGTCACGAATGTAGTTCCGATTTGCTCCACGCGCCGCGCCTCGGTCATTCAGAAAAAAACCTCGCTAATGACACGCACGCGACATACGTAGGAATATAAGGAAACCTTGTAATTCTTGATTATACGCTTTAATACTATCGAAGAGGATTTTCATTCATCTCCAAAACATATTTTGGACCTTCAACGCCGGATACAGTAGAAGAAATCGTTGCGACCAGCATAAATCGGACGCACGAGGCCATCAGCGAAGTCATCCACGGTACCAGCATAAAACGGTCAGGTCAATCATCTTTCTTTATCCTTATCCCTTTTTTCTTATTCAGTGCTTCATTTGTGTTGATATTGTGTGAAATCCTAGTGTTTTATTCCCGTTAAATAGTTAAAAACTCGTAAAGATTTTTTGTCGCTACCCTCAACTTAAAAATATAAATCTTTTGCTAATTTCAAATTCAAACTAACTAATAACTTTAACTATTTTCCATTGTCTTCCACAATCTCCAAAATGTCTAAAACTCCATCAAAAGAAAGTCGTAACAGTGGTGAGGATATATTTCGAGATTTAAATAAAAGAAGAGGTGTTGTTCGCGGTAAATTTCGACTATTCATGAAGTATGTAGACTCTGTAGAAATAATGCCTATTACTGAAATCATAAAAACAGAATTACAAACGCGTTTACAAAAGGCAGACTTATTGTTGCAGCAGTTTTCAGACATTCAGGACGAAATAGACTTAAAAATACCTGATAGTCAAATAGAAAAGGAATTGTCTGAAAGGGACTCCTTTGAAACCCACTATTATGCTTATGTGACTAAAGCTAAGTGTATTATTAACGTGGATAATGCTCAAAATTGTTCTAAGGTTTTTAGTAAAGTTCAATTACCTACAATTTCACTTCCTTCCTTTGACGGTTCTTATGATCATTGGTTGGAGTACCGCGATACTTACATATCTCTCGTCCATAACTCTAAAGAAATAGATAATGTGCAAAAATTCCATTATTTACGGTCTTCTCTTACTGGCAGTGCATTATTGGTTATTAAGTCATTAGAATTCTCCTCTGAGAATTACAACATAGCATGGGAGTTATTGGAAAACAGATTCAATAATAACCGTATACTTGTGCAAAACCATGTCAAGGCTTTATTTTCTATTACGTCACTTAATAAGGAATCTTCCAATCAAATTCGTAAACTTATAGATACCGTTCTCAAAAACCTACGTTCCCTGAAAAACCTCGGCGAACCGACCGAGTCTTGGGACACGTTGATTATTTACTTAATTACATCTAAACTTGATTCAGTTACCGAAAGAGAATGGGAGACTCATAAAAGTTCAATTATAAATAGTCATAATCAGTCAAATACACGTACATCTCTTGATTATTTGATTACCTTTCTTAAAAATAGGGCTGACGTACTAGAAACTATTTATTTAGCACATAGTAGATCTCCCACAGATAATAACGCAAAGAAACCATCGCAATCACAACAACAAAACAAATCACACAGTTACACATCGTCACAAAATAAACAATATAATAATAAAAGTTCTAAACGTCCTCGTATTTGCGCTATGTGTCAAGCTAACCATCCGCTTTATTCTTGCGATTCATTCTTAAAATTAACTATTAACGATAAAATTAAATTTATTAATGAAAAGAAGTTATGTTGTAATTGTTTACGTGCTAATCATTCGGTAGATGAGTGTTGGTTCGGTCCTTGTAAGCAATGCAACAAGAAACACAACAATTTAATTCATGATAAATGTGACGATAGTGTGAGTGTATCCACATCGTCAGCTGTTGCTCTTAATTCACAGGCATCGTCGGAGGATACAAAGAGTGGTAAGTCTTCAAATACTACCACATTACATTCTGCATCTCACACAACACATCAAAGTACTACTCATTCATTATTAGAGACTGTACTGCTGTCTACAGCTTTAGTTGAGGTTGCAGATAAAAGCAATAATTATCACACTACCCGTGCTTTATTAGATAACGGAAGTCAGCATTGCTTTATTGCAGAATCTTTATGCAAACGACTTAATCTTAAATTAATACAGTCCACTGTGCAAGTCTCCGGAGTAGGTAACTCGGTGACTAATTCCACACAATCATGCGAAGTTAATTTGAGGTCTAAAACTACACAATATAGTGCACGCTTTAAATGTTTAGTTTTAAATCAAATAACAGCTCAGTTGCCATCTTTAGGTATAACATCACACATAAATATCCCTGATCATATACAGTTAGCAGATCCCAAATTTCATTCGCCATCAGGAATCGAATTATTAATTGGGGCAGATAAGTTCTGGGACCTATTAAATGACGGACTAATTCGACTAAGTAATGGTCCATATCTTCAGAATACTAAGCTGGGATGGGTAATATCTGGCTCATTGTTGAATAATAAAACTTCACGCAACAATCGAGTACAATGCAATTACTCACAATCATTAGACGCTCAACTTAGAAGATTCTGGGAGATAGAAGAAATAGTTCCGCAAAATAAATTAACTAATGACGAGTCTTTATGTGAAAACTTGTTTATGCAAACTACGTACCGCGATAACACAGGTCGGTTTTTTGTGCGCATTCCATTAGCCGAGTCCAGTGACACACTAGGAGATACGTATACACTCGCGCTAAATCGCTTTCACGCACTTGAACGTAAATTAGATAAATCTACACCTGAATATAAAAATTTATATTGCAATTTTATGAATGAGTATTTGAGTTTAGGACACATGAGTCGAGTCAATCACTATCCATCACCAAATTATTTTCTGCCGCATCATGGTGTTTTAAGAGTTCATAGTAGTACTACCAAACTTAGGGTGGTTTTTGATGGAAGTGCGAAATCAACATCGGGCAAATCGCTTAACGAAATTCAATATATTGGCCCTAGTTTGCATAATGACGTTTTCTCAATTTTATTACGCTTTCGACAATTTAGATTTGTTGCATGCGCTGACGTCGAAAAGATGTATCGACAAATTAATATTCAACCAGATCAAAGAAATCTTCAGTTAATTCTATGGCGTGAAAATAAATCGGACGAACTAGGTGTGTACCAACTTAATACCGTGACATACGGTACCGCGTCCGCTCCTTATCTAAGTATTCGCTGCATCAAACAGCTGGCATCTGAGTGTAAGGATGACGTCATAAAGCAAGTCATAGACGAAGATCTGTTTGTAGATGACTTAATTACTGGTCATGATGATAAACAATGTTTATTAGACATTTGTACCAAAGTAAATGATGTTTTAAAATCTGGTTGCTTCCATTTACGTAAATGGTTGTTTAATTCGGACATTTCTACAGCAGATCAACAAAAGGAATTGACTTTAGGCGAAAGTTGTTTAACTAAAACTCTCGGTCTTGGTTGGTTGAATTATTCAGATTTATTATATTTTACTACGAAAATTGATCAAACCTCCACTCATGTGACTAAGCGGGTTATCTTGTCTGTTGTCTCACAGGTGTACGACCCATTAGGCTTGTTATCACCCTCAATTATAATTGCAAAAATACTTTTACAAAAATTATGGCTTTGTAAGTTAAGTTGGGACGATCCAGTACCTAACGAGATTTTGTTTATGTGGAAAAAATTTATTGACACGCTTCAACACTTACAAAACATAAAAATTCCTCGTCATGTCAGACAAGTAAATACAAAATACACAGATTTACATATTTTCACGGATGCATCACAGGATGCATATGGTGCATGCGCATACATAAGAACATACAACGACAATACACCAGTCACTGTTGGGCTGCTTTGTGCAAAGACCAAAGTCGCACCAATTAAACCAGTTACAATACCGCGACTTGAGCTGTGCGGAGCTTTGGTTGGTGCCAAGTTATATCAAAAAATAATTCAGTCATGGAGATTAACTTTTGATAACATATATTTTTGGTCTGACTCCACGATAGTCATAAATTGGATTAAAATGTCGCCTAACTTGTTAAAATCATTTGTCCAGAACAGAGTAGGGCAAATCAATGAATTGACTGGTGAGTTGCCGTGGTTACATGTTGCTGGTAAAAACAACCCGGCTGATCTTTTATCTCGCGGGCTCACGCTCGACGCGCTTCAAAATTCAGATATTTGGTGGCACGGGCCAGCATTTTTAACCGAAATTAACACCAATTTTAAACAAGATAATCACGATGAAATTATTAAACCGCACGATTTACCAGAAATGAAATCAAATTCTTTATTTACACAATCAACTTTTACTAGCATTTTTACCTTTGAACGATTTTCAAATTTTAATCGCATGAGACGTGCAGCCGCTTATTTGTTACGATTCATTCATAATGCACGAATCAAAGTCAAAACAGAACGTAGCACTGGTCCGATTACGTCTGATGAGTTAAATAAATCAACTTTAGTTCTCGTACGCTTAGCACAACAAACTTCACTTCCAGACATTTATACTGCAGTCATAAAAAACATACCTGTTAAGTCGATGAGAAACATATCTAGTCTTGATGTGTTCCTAGATTCTGATCGCGTTATAAGAGTAGGAGGCAGACTAGTAAATTCACACACCTTTTCCTATAGTAAAAAACATCCTGTATTATTATGTTCGAAACATACTTTCACGCGACTTCTTTTTCAATTTGAACATAAACGTCTACTCCATGCTGGTCCACAATTGCTCTTGGCTACTATCAGAGAAAGTTGGTGGCCACTCAAGGGCCGTGATTTAGCCAAGCAGACAGTACATAAGTGCATTACATGTACTCGCCAGAAAGGGAAGGCACTGTCAGTAAAGATGGGTAACTTGCCTCCTGAAAGATTGGAGCCGGGTTATCCTTTCTTGCGCTGCGGTGTAGATTATGCGGGACCTATGTTCATATTGAATCGCAAAGGAAGGGGTTCAAAACTTGAAAAATGTTATGTTTGCCTATTCATATGCTTTACTACTCGTGCGATACACTTAGAATTAGTCACAAGTTTAAGTTCTGAAGCGTACTTATTGACTTTGAGAAGGTTTTTATCTCGTCGTGGAAAACCCGCTCAAATATTTTCCGACAACGGAAAAACGTTTGTAGGCGCACTAAAGGAATTCTCTAATTTTTTAAATGCTAGTGAAAACGATATTTTAAATTTCGCTGCAGACGAAAATATTAAGTTTAGCTTTATTCCTCCGTACTCACCACATTTTGGGGGTTTGTGGGAGGCAGGGGTCAAATCCTTCAAATATCATCTCCGGCGTGTAGGAAACGTAAACCTCACGTATGAGGAATTTTCCACCTTATTAACACAAATAGAAGCTCTCCTAAACTCCAGACCTATGTATCCCATGTCTTCAAACCCAAACGACCTACTCCCTCTCACACCAGCCCATTTCCTGATTGGCCGGCCGCTCGTTGCACCTACCTACGAAGACCTCACAGCTGCAAACACATCACGCTTGGTCCGCTACGAGCGCATCGAACAGATGAGGCAGAACTTCTGGAAACGCTGGTCGCAGGAGTATGTTTCGGAGCTGCAGACAAGAAGTAAATGGCAGTCCAACACCGACACAATAGCACCCAATACCTTGGTGCTCATTAAAGAAGACAACCTGCCACCTTTAAAATGGCGTCTTGGACGAGTCATAAGCACTTCACCTGGGAAGGATGGACTAGCACGTGTAGCTGACATTAAAACAGCTAACGGAGTGATACGAAGATCATACCCCAGATTATGTCCGCTGCTAAAGGAGGAAGAACCCTAATCCCTATCTACTTCTACTTCTTCTTCGTTGGAGGTTGCTACTCCAAGGCGGGCGGCATGTCTACGCACCGAACGAACCACTGGACGTCACGAATGTAGTTCCGATTTGCTCCACGCGCCGCGCCTCGGTCATTCAGAAAAAAACCTCGCTAATGACACGCACGCGACATACGTAGGAATATAAGGAAACCTTGTAATTCTTGATTATACGCTTTAATACTATCGAAGAGGATTTTCATTCATCTCCAAAACAATATGTAACATCTCTTGTCATTATAATTTTGTTTATAAATCGTAGGTAATATTAGTATTTTGCTTAGTAGCCTAACAGTACTCCTTTTTTTTATTTTAGAGAAGTAATTCCATGGCCGGCACGACCTCCTGACCTCAACCCCATAGAAAATCTATGGGGTTTAATCACACAGCGATGGGACGCAAGGAATGAGAGGACTGATGAGCAATTGAAGCTGCATTGCCTAGAAATCTGGGAAAATATAAGAGGAACAGACATATGTAGTAATATTGTAGGGTCGATGCGCCAGCGTTTATTTGATTGCATTGCTAATAATGGGGGTTATACGAAGTATTAAATTATAAGTTGATTATAGCAATACTAAAATTATATTGTGATATCCGTAATAAGGATTATTTTGAGGTTTAGCTTCAATCTTCTTTTCATAATGAAAATGAATACTTAAGCTATAACCGCAATAAGTCCTAATAAATACGATTTGTTAACTTTGACATTTGAGATAGGCAACTTAGATAGGCTCCTACTACTACTGAGTAATTTAATTGTATTGAGACAAGGAGTCCGCACTTTTTTTATTTACGTGGGTAGATTTGCTAGTTGTAGTTTGTTATAGTACTCTAACAAACTACAACCAGCAAATCTACCCACACAGTGGTAATTAAAGGACAATATTATTATATTAAATTGAATCTTTGCGACAAACACACTTCTATTTTTTCTAGTCCTTTAAACCAAATACAACCTTATTGCATTAAACATATGGTCTTAAATCGAACTGGATTCAAGTCATCGACCGACCCGTGAGTGATAACAAAAGCATTCCTGAGCGATAAGGATTTTTTCTAAGTGGTTACGGACTAATGAGTGAATACAAATAAAATAGACTATATTACGTGCAACGAATTTACAAAACGCATAATTACGGTGAACCGCTATTACCTGCTTAACTTCAATAAATTGTTCTTTATGAGAAAATAAACTGTTTTAACTAGACGTTTATTTATTTCTAGTTTATAAAATTATAACGAATAAACAATTTGAAATTACTTATAAAACATTTTTATTTTTAACCCCATATTACAATAACAATATAATAACTTATTATTATAGTTTATTAATCTATCGAATAATAAAAAAAAAACGATAAAGATTATTGTTGGAAAAGAAAAATTAAAAGTCCCATCTCGAGATTGGAACCCAGACCTATGCGTTCGACAATCTAATACGTAAGACTACCAGCTATCGGAACTTGATGAAATGACTTCAATTTTAGCAATGGTATGAACCAACCAAAGTCATGCGTAATTACGTAGCCTATGTGCAAAAGCGACGGTATGTTTTTTGTTTCGTTCGACGCCAGCCAGTGTGCGAATTCTGAGATTCTGAGATGTGCGTTCTGTGTTGATACATCACTACACACAGACGTAGGTACGGACGTTACCGCGCGTTCACAGCAATACAGTCCTTAAGCTGGTAATCAATTAATGACCCTTGACTGTACAATGAGAAGTCAGGTCAGCTTATACTAAAACTGTATAGCTTGATATGTCGTGGTGCGTACATCGTTACCGGGTACCTATTGTAGAAGTTAGGTACCTAACTAACTACACGAAGGGTATTACAACACTTACAAGTTTTGAAATTATTCTAGGGTAGGACTTCTGGTGAGATAGTTTAGAAACATTAATGCGCTCCCTTACTGGGAGTATTTGCCTGTAATGTAACAGTTCAGATTCTCGAGCATTACATTAGTGAGTGAGAGTCTGACACTGGCCCTGATTCCCTTGTTCACAAACTAAACCAAATTTAAGTTCTGTGCATCTTTTTTTTCTATTTCATTAAGAAAAGGACAGAAGATAAAATATTAGTTTAGCCCTGTCAAATTAAGATACTCCATATAGACAGATTAGACTGATTAAAAACATGGCTACTAAAAATACGTCAATTTACGTCAGGCGCTGACTAGTTTGACAGGACTAAACTAAAATATCTATCTTCTGCCCTTTTCTAAATTAAATAGAAAGAAAAAGATGCATTGAACTTAAATTTAGTTTAGTTTGTGAACACGGGAATCGGCGCCATTGACTGTCTGTGAGAGTCTCTCTCACAGAGAGGAGGCCTGTGTCCCGGCCGTGGGAACGTTGTAGGCTAATTTTGTGTATTATGTATTAGTGAGAGAGGAGAACCGAGGTAATTGTATAATAACCTCCCGACCGATTTTGGTCACGGTGGCCAATCCAACGGAGATTAGCCAGGTACGCAGGAGATATTATAGTGCACAAGTGTGTGCTTAAACACAGGTGCACTCTCTGTTCCTTTACTCTCATAGTCCGATATGACGGGAATCCGACACGGCCGGGGAGAGATCAGGCTTTTAAGACCAACAGCTTTACGTGCTTTCCGAGGCACGGGGGTATTAAACCGCCAACTTCCAAACTCCGGACTGTTACTTAGAAATTTCTAATGGAAAATCCAATACCTAATTGTAATATAGTTATGCTCCAAAATAAATGGATCTTGTATTTTTGTTGCGTTCACGAGTGCGCGTCAATTATTCCAATTTAAACCTTATGTCAGAGATATAAAAGCCACTTTGGCACTCGTTCTTGATTTAAAATGACTACACATAACACTACGGCATGATAATTAAATAGATTAACAAAATAACCTATTAATTTTTACACGTACACACGGCTACACGTCAAGCTATACAAAACCAGTTTGTCTTGGCCTCACTTTGTATGATATTTTCTCACAATGTACGGTCAGCTAATACTGGTTTTGCATAGCTTGATGTGTAGCCGTGTGTACACATTCATAGATACACCTTTTATATTTATTATTTATTTATACTCGTATACATCGTTAAATTTTGATCGTTTTAATCCTTAAGAGGGGTCATTGTACTCATCATTATGAACAACTTTTACTACGGGAACAACCCTGAAATCGTGAAAAAAAAATCAGTTCATCCATAGATTTATGTTCGCATAACTCGACATAATGTATGGATCATCTGATTTTTTTTTCACGGTTTCAGTGTTGGTCCCGTAGTAAAAGTTGTTCATTCTGCAGTACTACGGCAAATTCCACTTAAATAATCAGCAAGCCTTGGTCACGGTGACCGTGACTGCCTGTAAAAGTTAACTTCAAAATAATGTTTGTTATGATGTTAAGTTGCTGTTAAAAAATCGTTAGGCGCTAAAGTATTTAGAAGTGATTCTGTTCTGATTATTTGGTTTAATTTAACAAAATTAATAGAATCAAATCAATACAAGAAAAAAGTCTATCAGTCATAATCATGTATAAATATCGATTCAATATTCCTATGAAAGTGAATTATTGTATTAATATGTATAGATTATGAGAAATGAAATGAAAACGTCAACATTTTAAAACTAGATGGCGCCATCATTCCTTGGCTGACTGATCCCTGAGAAGTAATGCTGCAACAAACTCAGAGGTCATGCTTTTTTTTAAAGTCCAAACATTATATTATTAGGATTTTATATAGAGAATAAAGTTATCTCAAACCTCATACCTACTACGTACAGACGCCAGCACATCAAGCTACTACAATCTGTCAAATTTATTTAATAGATTTTCAACTTTATTTTTAAAGCATTAAGGTTCAAGGTTGATTGGGAAAATTTGACAGTTTCGGGTAGCTTGACCTGCTGGCGTCTGTACGTCCTACCCATGACGTCTGCGGAGTTTCGCTAGCTAATTTAATTTTTGACCAGCGGGGTAATTGCGTAACACACTATCAGTAGCAATGGGTTTCATTTTGACAGTTCAACAACATTCATTGCGTTATTTACATAGTTGAGCAGACACATTTTTCGAACACATCAAGCAATGGATTAGCAATATCCTTCTAAATGATTCAGATTAAGATTGATCGTGTGTTACGCAATTAGGGTACCAGTCTCTAGGAAAACTTAACAAAAGAAGCAATGTCATCTCTCCAACACTTCCATGACACGATAAAATGTCACCCGTCTCTACCCGCATGTAAGGGTGACCACGTGAAAACCGGGACAAGTACTTCGCCACTGATTGAACTGCGCGCTGCGGTTTCAGCAAGTTGGGAACGTTTTGGATGAACGTGCGGACACCCTGTTCGACTCGTTTGGTTGTTTTGAATGTGTTACCTACGTTTTGGAGGCCGTGATGTTTGTTGACAAAATTTAGGAAGGTATCTCATCATCTGCCTAGCCTTTTCCCAACTATGTTGGGTTCGTCTTCCAGTCTAACCGGATGCAGCTGAGTAGCAGTATTTTACATGGGCTGCCTATCTGACCTCCACAACCCAGTTACTGCGTAATATGAAACCCCTTGGTAAGACTGGTTGTCAGAATTTTGGACTTCTTAGAAATAAAGTGATTTACTTATTACATAAACTTAGGTGCACATCATTATTAGCTTGTAATAAGAAACAATAATATCTATACTCCATTTTTAATAGCATTAGAAAGAAGTTAAAAAAGGTTATTTTTAATGCACACTTTGTAAAAAAAGTACAATAAACATTGTTACATTACGATAGACGCCGAATTTATTATGATCTATTTTTACAGCAGCTGTCACACTTACTTGTAACCATTTTAACTATTTATCTTATGAAATTATGTGGCTTACATTTATTTATATTATTTAACTCCAATTTTAAATTACAGTGTCAATGCAAAAAACCTAAAAGAAGCAGGGATGAACAATACCTGGAACGTTATTCGTTTCACTATAATTCTACCGAATTTAAAAATTAACGTTGGTGAAACTTCTTCATCTTCATCATCTGATGATAGTGACTAAATTAGATGATGAAGACGAAGAAATGTCACCAACGGTTGTAAGTTGTTATTTAAAATAAAATATTTAAAAAAAATGATTATTATTTCCATTAATCTTAATTTTTAAATCATCATTGTGATCGGTTGTTTCATTCATTCATTTTGTTGTAAGTTTGAAATGTGTGATGAAGACGTTACTATAAATAAAGCATAATTTTAACCTACTTGTTTATATTATAAGTCCATATTTGATAAAACAATTTTAATTAAGGTGGATGCGCTGCAGAGCCCGCGAAATCAGACGAATCCGGAGCAATTCTAACTTATGATGATTTTTAAGGTTGAAATTGTATTATTACCTACATATTTCTTATTGTCACGCATCATATTATTTTGATTAAGATACAACCTTACACTGACCTGCAAATTGTAAAAAACGCAAGAAAATTTGAATTTTAAAGTTGTTTTATCATAACTTTGAAATAAAATGTTTTGCATTCCTGCTTCTACGACCCTCGTTTTTCTAATGCTATTATAAATGGAGTATAGGTACCTATGATTGATGATGTGTTACGCAATTAGGGTACTATTTTATTAAGAAAGTATATACTTTATACCATTTTAATGGAACGAAAATTAAACCTTCAAAATACCTAATCAAATACTTAATTATATTACATAGGTAGTATAACTACGATTCAAATTGGTTTAACTAGAGTTTGAATAATATAAAAGATTATTAGATTTATTACCAGTGGTAAGTAGGATTCATAATTTTGATTCTTCTTTAAGTCTTTATCTTACGTGCGGGCATTGCACTGGATAAGCTTCTTATACTAAATTAACTAACAAACAATAAAAATAAAATAATCCTAACATAACTAAAACTTAAAATAAATCTATTAAACAATTTCTAAATTATTTATAAATCGACACGACAACTTTTCGCTATGCGATAATAAAATTATTATCATGATACCTACCTACCGCGGCCAATGGCCATAGCTTCGGTGTCACCCGTCGCGCGTCGGCTAGTCTCGTCAGACAAGCAAACGATTGCTATCTCTGTCTCGCACGCGCAGCGCGACGCGCCCTGTCCCCGCGCGCTCTCTTCCCCACCTTCAGTGCCCTCGCGACCGCTGCGCACGCTTGCCGCGTCGCCCGCGATTTTTAATTGCTATTGTGCCCGTCTCCGCGCTGTGCTGCACACGTATCACAAAATGGAGGTAAACTACGACCAAGTCAAAATAAATTACTTCGACCGAGTAGAACTAAATATAGAATTGTTAAAAGGACCGATGTGCACGAGGCAGGGAATAGAAGAGAAAATTATACTGATTACTAAGAATCCTAGCGAAGCAGGAAATTGTGTTGTTGATATTAAGGATGGCCAAAACAAGTTGTATGTAAAAAGGAACGCATGTGCCGATTCAAATACCGCCGCACCACGAGAGCAACATTTAGAAGTTGTTCCTGTTGAAGATGCTTTCAATATTTTGTTGGACGCACACGTTGCCTGTAACCATGGCAACGCGTTGGCCACGTATGAAAACCTCGCAAAGACATACTCAGTGCCAATATTTTGTGCGAGTTGGATTGTCGAATCGTGCAACGTCTGTAATTCAAATCAAGTGGACAACCAGAATCCAGCTGAAACACAAAGTGTGGAAAAGGTATTAACCAATATATCAATCAGAGGTTTGTGGCGACTGAACATCATCAAAGACAAGTCTCTGGTTTCAAACTCTAATAGAGCGAATTTTTTATTAATTCTAAACGAGGATGTTACAAACTTCGTAATTTTAAGACCAATCTTCGAGAGTTGTGAAGAACTAAGTCTGGATTTAGTGAAACTATTTACCGAATTTGGTTACCCGGAGAAAGTATTCGTAAGAAACATGATAACTTTTTATAAAAGGATTTTCCAAATGGTTCACTCAATTTTTCCTGCAGTGAATGTGCCAGTAGAAGAAGTAAGCTATTTTAATGAAGTCTTTGAAGAAGACAAGGAGGAGGTTTTGAATGAGATAAAAAAATGGATGGATATGATGCAAGACAGTTATTGGGAGCAGAGTTGCCATATCGTGCAATACAAATTGAATACAACTGAAAAGCCGTTTAACAGATTGTATAGTAAAGAACAATTCGTTGGCATCCCTTTTAATGAGTTCTTTAGTTACCGGTTCAGGACAAAAATGACGTGGATTGCCCCGCCTTATTTGAAAAATAACCCTGAGACTTCAAAAGTGAAAAAGTAAAAGTTAAGATGTAACATGTTGATTACCGTACGAGCTGATTAATTCAGATGATGAGTTTTGTTGCATTTATGTTAGATAGTTAATTAATGAATATTGAATTTGATGTTGAATAAGTAATACCGCTTGACACCGTTCGATTTTAGTCAAAATATTTTTTAATTTTTAATTCAATTTGATTGAAAGTCTGTTCAGACGGTTCAAATTGCTTTCGCTTAGCAGTTGATCAACTAAAATCGAACCGTGTTTTTGTCGTCTGAAATATAAACACATTATCTTTTGATTATAATGTTTAAAACAGTGGGCTATAGAATGTTTGAATTTGGTTACTAAGTAAATAAATACTTTTTATAACAAATAACTTCGTTTTATTATTTTAGTTAATAAGATTTTAAGTTAGATGATAAGGATTTATGTATATTAGACATAAATCAAACCTTATCATCTGACTTAAAATCGCTTACGCCTATACAGCTTATTATACATACTATCGCCAAAATTTATATCTGACCGCCGCCGTAAGGACTATTCCTGTTTGTTATTAGTCGACCTAAAAAGGATCCTCTTTTTTGTTTTACTTACGGGCGCAGCTGTGGTCAAAATGTGCACGGGATTTTGTTTTCAAAATGGTCAGATATAGGTGTTGGCGAAAGTACGTACAAACTGTATTAAACAGGATTGCAATACTTCTGTACATTTTTGTAGTTACTTATCTTACATAGCTATGTTAAACCTCAACTACAGTCAATGTCATAGATATTATGTAGATCTTTTGACCTTTGGCCCAAATTGGAATGAAAGCCGCCATATTGTTTATTTTTTCAAAACCATTTCACGTAATGGTTGTACAAATGATTACCAACAAGGGCCCCTGTCAATGTCATTCAAGCACCTAAATATTCCTGTAGCACTCAACAAGAACCGAGGGGCAATTCTCGTAATTTTAAGAACGTTCACAGACAGAAGGCCTATTCTCGTAATAAAAAAAGTTGAAAATCTAGTCGCAATCTCATCTCAGCGACAATCAATATAAAAAATGTACGGAAATTAGAGGTATTTTTGACAGATTGAGACTGAGATCAGAGGGGCAATTCTCGTAATTTTATTATCGTTCACAGTCTGATCTCAGTCTCAATCTGTCAAAATATACTTCTAATTTCCCTACATTTTGAGAAGTTTTTGACATTTGTTTGTCGGCGAGATCAGAGATGAGACTGCGACTATATTTAGAACGTTTTAAATAACGAGAATTGGCCTTCTGGTTCTTAGCAGCTTTTAACAGAGAAAAGTGGAAAGAGAGTAAGTAAGGACAGCAGACAGCTGTGCTGCTGGGGAGTTTGTTGCGCCACTTCTTCTTCCCAGCGATAGCACTAGGAAGTGGTGAAGGGCGGGCGTTTTTGGGGGACTGTCTTTTGTCATTTTGACGTTCGAAAAGTGCTGATTCTTAGTCTGATTTGAATAAATGACCTTTGATTTTGATTTTGGAGGCCTTTGCCCGGCAGTGGGACATCACAAGCTTTTAATAATAATACGCTCTGTAGATTCGTTTGTGGAACACCAACGGCACCAGAAAAACTAATCGGATACGGTGATTTCGCCAGCTTTTCATTATGCACTTAGTATTAAAACAGCACACCATGCTTGCCTACAATGCCGACAACACTAACAAGAGACGGAATGATCTAGTATGCATGTCTAATGCAGCCTCAAAACATGTCTTTGTAGAATTTTTTTTAACATTCTTAGGTCCATTCCTGTACAATAGATTAAATAGAAAACTAAGTATCTTTAAACTAAATTACTATAGCTGTAAAAAAATTATACTTAATTATTTACTAACCATCGATTATGCACAGACAAAAGACCTACTTATTGTCTGCAAATAAACTTCTAACATGCTATTTTACTTTTATTTACCTAAGTTTTTAATTTAGTTTTTACGTTATATTTATTGTTAATTTATTTCATCAACTATTTATGCACTTTCTAGCCTGAAGCACAGGTTAAACCTAGTTCAGGCAAATTAGCAACTGTGCACTATTTTTAATTGTTAGGGTATTAAATGTAAATGTATTCCCTTTTTTTTAATAAACTATTATTTATTTATTGACAACACGGTTAGCGCAGTGGCTGAGCGATCGGACTGCTGCGCTGCGTGTCGCGGGTTCGATTCCCGCACAGAACAAATATTTGTAAGTCCTACATGTATTTGTTCTGAGTCTGGGTGTTTTTATATCTATAATATGTATGTATTTACAACAAAAAAAAAATGTATATAAGTAGTTTATCAGCCATCTTGTTACCATAACACAAGCATTAGGTTGCTTAGCTTGGGACTAGATGGCGCTGTGTGAAATGTCCAGGGATATTTATTATTATATTTATTTATTATTATTATTTCAAACGTAACCGAAAACCATACCTAGTGCTGTCGTGCCGGTTAAAAACCGTACTACAACCGAACAAGCGAACTCAGTCTGTGATGCGCCTTATAATGATACCAGCTTTTCCGCTCACATCCACACCTCAGGCTACCTCTAATATAATTAAGGATCCACTAACTATTGATGGTCAAAACTTGTTCGTCCGCCAACTTTGTTAGTACAGCTTACATTGCATGGCTCTATTCCTTTCGACGAAACGCGGTTCTGTATTTATGTAGGTACTTCTAAAAGATTATTCCGATTGAGTTTGCTGGAGTTTATGGTGATACGCTCCTGTGTTCTTGATTAATGAGTTATTTTATTCGTTTTTGTTCGTAGATAACTAGGGTTTTCTGAGAAGCAGCCGAAGTCTGGATTTGTGGCCGGTTAGTGACAATAGGCTGCCTAAAAATTATCAAAAAATATTGAACCCGTATTTTTTCTTTTGTCAATTATATAAAAAATGATGAGGATATCGCCCGTTAAAGTTCCGCGTGACGTCACGCCTTGCTACACTTTTTAGCATGGCGTGACGTCACGACCCCCTCCCTACTCTCAATCTTTGTCATTTTTTGTTTGATTGACAAAAGAAAAAATACGTGTCCATTATTTTTCGATAATCAAATTTTTTTTATCCTTTATTAAAAAAGAACCAGGTTCTTAATAATTAATTACAATCCAGCCTATAAGACTAATAAGCAATTTTAATCTAACTTAATTTATTACGTGATAATTTATCTGACGAACTAAATATAATAATATTTTTTTACCCAGGAATCTACCCTATTACCTACATTACGGCTAATGGAGTAAATGGAATAAAACCACGTGCTGCGCCGACCACAAATAAATTGGTATAGTGGAATAAGGATTAAGATGAAAATGGAACTCACATGATTTAATTATCGTCACCGGTCTAACCTTTACTTTTACTATGCCCAAAGCACATTTGCGGAAGTCCATCCACTGATTGAAGACAGACCACGAGAGTCCGCTAGTTAGCTAATCACGGATGATGATGCTAAAAACACATTTGTGTGTTGTGTTGTGACGCGTCCAACTGGACCAGCGTAGTGGATTACGGCCCACTGCTTCTCACTGAGAGGAGGCCTGTGTCCCAGCAGTGGGAACATTATAGGCTGATTGATTATGTAGTGACGCGTCAGCAACCCCACCACCGATCTGGCGCGATCGGGGTCAAGCAATCAGTATAGCATCAGAAGGCCAATTCTAGTAATTTATAACGTTCAAAATTTAGTCGCAGTCTCAGGGCCAATTCTCGTAATTTTAAGAACGTACACAGTCTGATCTGTCAAAAAAACCTCAAATTTCCCTACATTTTGACAAGTTTTTGATATTTGTTTGTCGCTGAGATGAGACTGCGACTAGATTTTCAACGTTTTAAATTACGAGAATTGGCCTTCAGATCTC
The DNA here is from genome assembly GCA_945859715.1 of Apamea sordens. Taxonomy (NCBI): domain Eukaryota; kingdom Metazoa; phylum Arthropoda; class Insecta; order Lepidoptera; family Noctuidae; genus Apamea; species Apamea sordens. The sequence continues at coordinate 9,813,619 of OX244010.1, read as the reverse complement.
AGCGACAAACAAATGTCAAAAACTTGTCAAAATGTAGGGAAATTAGAAGTATTTTTTGACAGATTGAAACTGAGATCAGACTGTGAACGTTCTTAAAATTACGAGAATTACCCCTCAGGTATAACAAAACTAGTCAACGCATATTATCATCAGCCTAGTTAATTTCTAGGTCTGGCAGATCAACTTCAAGCCTAATTAGACACTATTTAATACTGATACGCACACAGTACAAGCTGACCTCAAGGCAATTATTGACATATCGATAATCGATACCTTCTGTTTAGTCCGATTCCCTGACCATGTCTGTAATCATAGTAGGCTCTGTATTAGGTAATGAAGCTGTGTGTACAGCCCTTTCATATTTATTTTACCTCTGATTTTGTAACACTGTCATATTGATCTTTATTTTTTAACTAGCTGAATTTTTATTTTTTTAAATGCTTTGAGTTTTAACACTTACCATCAGGTGGTCCATCAGCTTGTTTCTGAAATAATACAAAAATAAATTATGCAATGTGGAGACGACAAATACGTTTACGAGTACGAATACGAGTTTCTTGCCGATTCTTCTCCATACGAAAACTACCTTTTAGGAAGGGACGACTAGAATCAATTTTATTTTTGACTTTCAAAAGTGCCTTTTATGTGCCTATGTACATATAATAAATCTGTAGAAGTGAAAATTCTGTACATTGAAAATATCAAAAAAATAAATGGCAGGGGGTGTTACTAGACCGACACCGAACCCAAAAATGTGATTAAAAAAATTTTTGTCTGTCTGTCTGTCGGTCTGTCTGTCTGTCTGTCTGTTTGTTCAGGCATCACGCAAAAACTACCGGTTCGATTACGATGAAACTTGGTATAATTATTTTTTAATATCCTGGGCACCACACTGGGTACTTTTTATCCCGGAAAAGTATATACAATAAAAAACAAACTTAATTTTGCGGTTCGATCCCTAGACCGATTACTGTACCAACCGCAAATAATAAGTTTGTCGTAGGTTACGTCACCCGCAGTATTATCTGTGCGACCTTTTTATTCCTTTTAGTTTTTAGAGTTATTTAGGTTTAATTTTATAAGTCGTAGGTATAGATTTTAATTTAAAAGTATAGGTAGGTAGTATATTTGTTAGTGTACGTAGTGACCGTAGGTTACTATATAGTACTGTTAGGTAGGATTAGTCATTCGTATAGATATTAGTTTTTAGGGATTTTGCCTATTTATTGAGTTTAGATTAGTTATCATCAGAAATAGGTTTATTTAGGTAGGTTATTTTTTTTAAATTAGGTAGGTACTTAGGTAAAGATATCATATAGGTACCCTCTTAATCACCACTAATGAGACTCAATTGGTTTTCTATTGTAATTAGCCACAAAGGGCCCGCAAGATAGATGGCATCCTGGGGAAGCACATACATTTTATCCTGTTAGTACGTTCCCGTTTACATCCACGCGGGCGAAGCCGCTTGCAGAAGCTAGTTTTAAATAAATGATTTGACTTTGACTTTGACGACAGTAAATTAAACTGCGAAAATCTAATGCCGTTCCCAGTCTGCATACGAAAGTTCAATCAAATACCGACATCCAATATTTTCATTATCATCATCATTTCAGTCGAAAGACGTCCTCTGCTGGACATAGGCCTCCCCCAAGCACCACTTCAACAGGTTCTCCTGCATCACCGGTCGAAGCCTACCAATTGCCGTCAGCAAGGGTAGGCCGCCGGCGACTAGGGGTCAAGTGTTTTTAACCGACTTCTAAAAAAGGAGGAGGTTCTCAATTCGGATGTTTGTTTTTTTAGTTTGTTCGCGCATACCTCCGTCGCTTGCCCACAGATTTGAATTTTTTTTTTTTGGAAATACTTCCCAAATAGTCCCATGAAAATTTTATCGACATCGGACAAGCGGTTTTTGAAAAATCAACCAAAATCTAAAAAAAATATTTGGAAGGATATACTTTCAGATTAGTCCATAATTTAATCAAAAACGGTTCAGTAGTTTGTTTTATAAACCAAAATTACTGGTAAAAATTACAACTGAAAAGTGAATAATAAAAACTTTGTGCAAAAAGTTTTTTGTGCTTGTCATGTCGTGGGGGGTTTGCCATAATCGCCACGCTAAAACGTATAGAACGCTGCTGCCCATTCTCCGGTACGTCCCTTAGTCGCGACGTCCGGCGAGTCCCTTAATTACGACACCTACGGGAAGTATGGTGGTGCTATTCTTTAAGTCCGGCACCACGCAGACAATATTTTAGTCACTATAAAGAGCTAGTCAAAGATTGGCAAAACCCAGAGTCAGCCCGTCACTTCTATTTAGTTCGTTTGAAAAAATAACTTTTTCTATTACTAGAATTTATTTGATAGTTCCAAAATACTCTCTTTCTCTTTCTTTCTCTTTTTTTTAACGTTGCCCCACACTAGGAATTTCTCCTGTGTTGTGGGTGCGTTTACCAACATTTAAACTCACATACACAAACAGCCAGACCCGGAACAACTACTTGTAGGCCATACAAATATTTGTTCCGTGCGGGAATCGAACCCGCGACACACAGCGCAGCAGTCAATCGTTTAACCACTGCGCCAACCGTGCCGTCAACTCTAATGCATTAGTCTTGCTAGTTTTTTTCATTTATTGTCGAATTGTTGTCTCCCAAATTGTATATCAGGTACTCCTTGAAACATTCACACTTAACTATATATACAAGTCACACAAAAAACTCAAGTTCCTAACTCCGTTACATCACATAAAGTCTCCCTTGCCGCCTCTAAAAATAAATAAAAAAATCTTTCCTAGGAAAAATCCTACAACATCTGAGCCTCAAATATAAAACTAGAGGAGGCTAAAACTCGTTCATTTTTCACCCACAACAAAGTGTTCAGGAGTTATTGCCTACATCATAACCGGGGTGTTATTTTTCTTATACGCTGATGTAGAATTTCTAAGGCACATTTTTGCTTGCAAACTTTTCTTGGTTGGTTTATTTTGGTTGACTTCCTTGTGTAATTTAGCAACGTCACAAATTAGGACAATATCCTCTGTCCATTATACATAATGATGATTAATATGGACAAACAAGAATAGCCTTTAACGGTATTTTTGTTAGATCAACAATATTAGTACCTACTAACCTAATCCAATTTCGATTCATATTACGACAAAAGAAGCATTTCATTTTAGCATTGTGTCATGCATGACTTTGCAATTATGTGATGATAAAATATACTTACTTAATATCCCTTTTAAATCGAAGCTTAACAACGCTGCATGTTGGGAAAATCATATTTTTGCATTTTGTTAGTCTACATTGTGTCCCACTGCTAGGCAAAACCCTCCCCTTTTTCCCTCCAAACCTCTTTCTTTTGTGCTATCTCTGGCCACGTTGGTCCTGCAAACGTTATCAGATCGTCACACTACCTTCCCCGCGGTCTACCTCGACGGTGATGTCGTCCGGCAGGCGTCCAGTGAGTGACGACCTTTGCCCATCTCTCCGGGTGGGTTCGTTGGTGTGTTAGGAGGAGCAAGACCCAGGTACCGAAATGGCCAAACCTTCCGTCAAATTCAGAAACGCGAATACCGTTCGTTGACGTAGCCAGTCCTCACGTGTTCTGGGATCCTAAAAAGGCCACTTTGGCAGAATCATAATAGGATAACAATATGAATCATATTAAAAATCGTAAAATGGTCACAAACTCACAATTCATATTATGATCTGTGTGCAATTCATATCACAATGAAATAACATTTAAACTGTAGAAATAAAAAATAAAAAAATAAAAACAATTTGATTAATAAAAAACTCTAATGAAAAATTTACCCATAAAATTACGGTTTTTATTCTTTTCATGTTTACACCAATTATGAAATGAAATTTTACGAAAATTAGAGGAATTGCTAATGATCTGGTGGGAATTCAGGAAATGAATAGCTTTTAGAGGTATTGCTTGAAGTGGCCTTTTTAGGCCCCCAGGTGACAGGGCGATGCAAGAGACTTCATACTAAAGTAGGCCGCAGCAAAGACAACACGGACAACACGGTTAGCGCAGTAGCTGAGCGATCGGACTGCTGCGCTGCGTGTCGCGGGTTCGATTCCCGCACAGAACAAATATTTGTAAGTCCTACATGTAGTTGTTCTGAGTCTGGGTGTTTTTCTATCTATAATATGTAAGTATTTAAAAAAAAAATGTATATAAGTAGTTTATCAGCCATCTTGTTACCATAACACAAGCATTAGGTTGCTTAGCTTGGGACTAGATGGTGCTGTGTGAAATGTCCAGGGATATTATTATTATTATAAAGACAACCTCCACAAGTGGGGGTTCTGGTACAGCAAGAGCGCGGAGACGTTTGAATACTTATCAAGTTCGATACATCCTTTTATTGTATACCTATACCATCATTTTTCACGAGATCCTTTATGCAGATACTTGAGCCAAAACAGACATTAAACAGAAAGCGATAATACAATGTAATCATTGTAACACTGACCAATTAAGCCGAAAGTTGTAACAATTCTGTCTGAAATTTCGCAGCGACCGGTACGGATGCGTCGTTACGTAATTTAAATACGGAATGGGAATTGTTTCCCTAAATGTTGGAAAAACGCTGGGAGTGCACGTTGGGTTCAATAAGGGGTTCCGTATAGGGCAAATGTTATTTTAAAATCGGATACTTTCCGATAAATTAAGGTTACCTTTTTTCTGTTGGAGGCTTAATCCAGAAAGATTGTAGAAAGTAGTATCCACCGGCTGTCGCTGAAAACTAGCGCTGGGGCTCTGTCTTGCATAGGGTCGCAGCGTAATGATTAACGATACCCGTTTTGCGTGGATGTGATGCATGTTTCCCCCAATCCATTCAATTTTTTTTTGTTTTGTGTTGTTTTTTGCGTCATGTTTACCGCAAATAAACGTATTTTCTTTCTTTCTTATCGAACTTAACTTATTTTACATATTTATTCTTCTCATTAGTGTGTCGATGGCAAAAATAACACGAAAGTAATCTTTTAAATTTGTATTGCCCAATTTTCAGCAACGCGAAAACCGTTCGCTGACGCAGCCCTTAGGTCCTCACGTGTGCAGGTGACAGCATGCGGTGCAAGAAACTTTGTACCAAAGTAGGACAACCTCCACGAGTGGGGCTTCATGTACGGCTCATATCTCCGGTGTGTACGCGGCGTCTCTAAACAGATAATGGCTTACCTACCATCTTGCACCGCATGCGCTGTAATATTCAGTATCTCGATATTAATGATTGCAATTTATTCATATCAATATTCCATAATCTCATATTATAGTAGGTAATACTAACAAATCCTAATTCAAGATACGTGTTCGGACGTGGAGTTCGGAGTATTTGAGAGTTATATGTGGCTTTGCCAACTTTCAGGGTGCACCCTCTTAAAACGAATGTAAATGCGAATATGAAGAACGCACAAGAAACTCCATGGACACTCTTTTATACCTAACTAGCTGACCCGGCAGGCTTTTCCCTGCCCAAAATGCAATTCCGTCATAAAAAGCTCTTTTAGTTTTCCCGAATTTTCCAATATTCCGGGAATTTATTTCCATTTTTTTTTTTACCTAAAATCCTTACCTATTCGTTTTCATAAATACGCTAAATTGATTTCAGTAAAATATTATTAAATAATACATATATATTATTAAAGAATATTTTACTAAAAGCAATTTCAGTTAAAAAGTTTCCTCTGAAAATGACCCAAAAGTAAATAATAAGGAACCTTTTAAGTTTTTATCGCGGCATGACACCGGAAGAGGAAAAGACGGTACTGGAATGTTGCCAATATTCGAAATCAAAGTTACAAGCCTAAATAAAAGATTTGGCACCACTGGCTGTGCATTAGAAATAGGTTTTAAAAATGTTTGTTCAATATAACATAACATGCCGATGCCGTCAGAAGATGTGTTCGATAGCCTGCCAGAATTTTTATCAGGAGCACAAAGGTGCATTGAAGGTGGCATGCAAATTTGAAAAAAATATTGTATTTATTTTATTTTAGTTTTTTTTTGTTGAATTTTATGTTTAAGTATATTTTATACATAGTTTAATAGGTGTGTATAACATCATCTTGGAATACTGTAAGTACCTATAATACTGTAATTTATTTATTTATTCTAATGTGGGAATAAATAAATAAATCACGCCAGTAATTCTTGAAGGATAAGGCAGACATGTCTGTAGTACCCCCAAAAGCTTTTTTATTCACGTTTTTATTTATAAAGATAGCATCAAGCTTTTCTTTTAAGTACTGCGGGGATTCCCCATTCAATAAGCCGACGGGTAACTGAACTGTTTCACCTTTGCAAATCTATTTTTTTTGTAGCAGACGAAGTTTTATAAAGGTAACCTACGATCTCTGACATCGCGGGGCATGAAGAATAAACGCCCAAAACTAAAATCAACAGCTTACACCTACGGAACCCTAAAAAGCGCACGTAAATGAATACCAGTTCCGTACAGTTCGGCAGAATAGAAACACGTATTGTTTTGCCTGGATTGTTTCGACTCAGACTGTGAACTGAGCTACGTTGCAGACAGACGGATAGTTGGATTTGTATTAGGTTTATTTCTAGCTAGCCTGCGAAGTAGTATTCAATTTGTTACGTTGAGTTGCGCTTTTGTTTCGTCGATAAAGTATAAGGAATTGATGTAGGATTTTGTTGCTGACGTGAAGAAAACTAAGCGGCATTTACGGCTGACTAGCTGAGCCCCGCGGTTTCACCCGTATAAGTTTCCATTCCGTGAGAATATCAGGACAAAAGGTATGCTATGTGTTAATACTGGTTATAAACTATTTGTGTGCCAAATTTCATCCAAATCCGTTTAGTAGTTTTTGCGTGGAAGAGTAACAAAAATCCATCCATCCATACAAACTTTCGCATTTATAATATTAGTAGGAAGTAGGTTTTCCATTTGCATAAGCTAAGTAGCGAGTCTGTCGAAGGAGCGATGACCTTTGGACCAAACAAGTCCAGAGGTGCTATTCTGTATAAATCTCAAGTGAAAATTTAGGTGAAATGAGTATGAAATAAGCTGTCACCCCACCTGCCGAGCGATTCTGCAGAAATCTGACCGTGAGAACTTAGGTGAAGTGAGATGTTAATGTCAATTCCTATAGCATCAGTTGGAATGACACCTCAATTGACCTAACTTTTTACGGCGTGGTTTTACAGATTAGATCGGTTGATGCTAGAGATTGACACTATTGATAGCTCACTTCACCTTTCACGGTGAGATTTTTACAGAATAGGTCAGCTCGAGTGGAGACTGCATCGGCATCGGAAAGCGTAGTGTGGCACGTCTTCCATCTAGATGGACCGTCGGCCTTAAAAAGGCGCCTGGGGCAAACTGGATGGTGCGGAGGACAGGATGTTGTGGCGCAGCCTGGGAGTCCAGCAGTGGACTGCGATAGGCTGAGTTGAAGAAGTTTCGAGTTTCGTACAATTAGCAAGTTGTGTTCAAATGTCAGTCGTAGTGTCAGCTTTTCATTGTAAAGTGTGACGTAAACATGTCAAGTTTCTGTCCAAACGAATGGTAAGTATGTACCTAAGCAAGGACTTAACTCGCTACTTAACTTAACAAATGCAAATTATGTAAATTAGTCTTTTCGGTACAGTAGCTACAGTCAGCCTCAAAAAGATGTTTACATCGACATGTATAAATTGAAACTTTGTCCCAGAATATTGTATTAATTGTAGCTACACATTGATGTAGTGTTATCAACTCAGGATGGATGAAGTGGCGACAGGTCACAGGAACAACTTGCGACCCTCGGATGCCCCTCAAGTTAAAGGGGAAAATTTATAAGTCCGTGATAAGGCCTGTCGTATGGATCTGAATGCTGGGCTGTGAAGAAGACAGATGAAAAAAGATTGCATGCAGCGGAGATGAGAATGTTGAGATGGATGTGTGGAGTGACGAGAATGGATAAAGTAAGAAATGAGCATATAAGAGGAAGTTTGAAAGTGGCGCCGGTGACAGAAAAGTTGAAAGGAAATTGTTTGGCTTGGTATGGGCATGTGATGAGAAGGGACGAAACGGATGTGACTAAAAGAGTGATGAATATACATGTTGATGGATGGAGAGTTAGAGGAAGGCCGAAGAAAAGATGGATGGATTGTATAAGGAATGATAATATGAAAGAGAAGGGAGTGAATGATAGCGTGACGGTTGACAGAGGAGAATGGAAGAAGAAAACGTGTTGCGCCGACCCCAAGTAACATGGGATAAGGGCAGGAAGAAGAAGAAGAAGATTGATACAGTGTTATACGAGTAGAACACTTAGAAATAAATATTGTTTAAAAGTGACGATTCGCACTTTTCAGGCGAGTCGACTAATAAGCCAAAAAATCTGACCCACAACATTAACAACAGACACGGTAATAAAATCACGTTCCTCTATGTAAGTAAGACCTTTCCTGTTTAAATCGTCTACCTGTAATCTGGCGAAGGTGCTTTCGCGCAATTAGATTACATGATACAATAGCTCTGGAGATTTGTTCCTTATATGGTACAAGTCGGGAGATGAGGCGAATTGTGGGTTTAATTAAGAAAAAATACGGGTCCAATATTTTTTGATAATCTAACTGACGGACTAATTAGATTTTTTTAGGCATCTAGCCTATTACCTCGCATGACGTTATCGGCAAGCTGAGGCGCGGCGCGGGGACGATACGGTTCGGCCTGATGACCACTCGATTCTACGGACTCCACCAAGACGGACGATACTCTCCTCTTAGGCTCAATTTACATTGCCGCGGAACGGAGTGGAAGCGAGTTTTCGTAGCGATATTATACATAGCAAAATGAACTTTATGTCAATTGTCTAACGGACAAACTAGATACGAGCTTGTTACTTCGGGACTTCCCGAGCATGCTTGATAAGTCTCCAGAAGATGCGCGACCTGTCTGTATGTGTGTATCTAATTTGTGCGTTACACTATTGACATAAAGTTCATAATGCTTTGTACAAAAAAAAATCGCTTCTATTCCGTTCCACGGCAATATAAATTGAGCCTTAAGCTTAATTAGTAATTGTTTGTCGGGAAAGTTATTTATTTTTTTTATTTATTGACTGCCCCGTTGGCCTCGTGATTGCAAGCGCGACTGCTGATGGTGGGGTCCTGGGTTCGATTCTCAGGTCGGGCAAAGTGATATTGGGTTTTCTATTAAGAATTTCTCAGTAACGGCCCAGAGTTTGAAAGTTGGAGGTTTAATACCCCCATGCCTCGGAAAGCACGTCAAGCCGTAAGTCCTGCGCCTATAATCTCTCCCTGGTCGTGTCGGATTTCCGTTCCATCGGACTATGAGAGTAAAGGAACAGAGAGTGCACCTGTGTTTGCGCACACACTTGTGAACTATAATATCTCCTGAGTACCTGGCTAGTCTCCTTTGAGATTGGCCGAGATTGGCCATCGTGACCAAAATCGGTCACGATGGCCAATCTCAACGAAATTAGTTGAAAAAAGGTTTTTCTCCTTTAACTTACACCAAACATAAGTGCCCTTAAATCCGAACTTCGTGACTTATTAGGTCGAGCAAATAATCACAATGGCTCGACTGTTATGTAAATAGTATCTTACTAATATTATTTGATGACCTTATAGTATATGATAGAGCAGTGGTGGCCTTGTTACGAGTCGTGGGTTCGAACCCTTTTTTTTTTTTTTTTAGAATGGGAAATCATCAAATGACTCCTCCCGCTCTGGGTGGAGCAGGAGGGAGTGTCAGACTCTTACTGACTAAAACCCACCCGTGTTTCTTCCTTAGCCCTTTATGTTCCAGGGCAGCGGTAAACCCTTTCGGATGTTCCCGCTACCCTGGCAGGCTTCGGCCCTGTGGGACCCCGTCGCTTCGGGTTCGAACCCTGGCAGACGCTTTGCTTTGTGTAATTTATTTCATCGCCACTGCTCTCAAAAACGGTGATGGAAAACATCGTGAAGAAACCGGCATGTCCTAGGGCCAACAATTCGAAGACATGTCACATCTACCAACCGGCACTGGGCCCGCGCGGTGGATTACGGCCCATTCCCTCTCATAGAGAAGATGCATGGGAACGCGCGGGGTTACAGGCTGATTATGCTATTGAAGCCCGCTGCCGTATCATCAAATCGTTGCAGTGGAACGGATTTGGATGAAATTTGGCACACAGATAGTTTATAACCAGGATTAATACATACAGGTGGCAGGGACATCGACGCGCTAACTCTAACCATGGATTTAGCACATGAGTTTAGACCCCATAGCGTCGAAATTTTTCGTCGTTTATTTTTAAAAAAATATTGTTATTCCATACGTTTTGACCGCGTAGGTATTGCACTTTTCTATGAAACGGAAGATTTTTTTTTTTACTTTTTATCCCGATTTTCTCACGGGATCGAGACTTATGCGGGTGAAACCGCGGGGCACTGCTAGTACAAAAATATTCATACTGAGCAGACGAGTATCATTTCAATACTTACTATCACTCAAAAACTTCCTCCAATCCAAGTAAAATTCATGATCACCGACAAAATTTAAAAATTGTTAGTAAGCCGGTGTTAAAATGAATTATTCAAAGGTAATTTATACAGGTATTCCCAGGAGTCCTGAAAGCCTATCTACTGATTACAGTGTTCATCAGTGGTATCTCCATTGAGAATAGCCGTTGACCATATCTCGAATTCACGAGGTTTTTGTAAATTAAAATTGTACTTAAAGCAGACAAAGATCAACTTTCCTACAAGAAATATAATAATAATAATAATAATCGTTTATTTATAAAAAGGGAATACATAAATCTTGTAAAAATCTTGTAAAAAAAGTTTAAATGATAATATTGTGTTATTTTGTGATGAGATAGGTAAGGACTTAGGTCACTTGTTGACAGATGAGTATCCGGGACACTCAATATTAAATTACTGTATGCCTGGTTGTTCTTTGTTTCATATTATGAAAGAAATTACTAAATGTAACTTTACCCAGGATACAACATTATTAATTTTTATGGGTAATAGGGGAAATGTAAACAAAGGAGAACTGCTTGAGTATCATAGAACATTATGCAATCTTAGTTTAAGAAAAGTTGTGTTGTTTACATTCCCTTACAGTAACAGTTTGCCACAGGAAGAAAATAGGTTAAGATTTGAATTGAATATGACAATGCATAACTTGACATTTAATAATAGCATGTTCCATTTAATTGACATTAACAATTTTGTTGGTAATAATTTATATCTGACAAAAGATAGATATAACATTGTTATGTACTATCTTTCTAATTATTATAAAAGACAGATAGCTGTGTCGCTATCATATTTTTTTTCTATCACAGCCAAAAATTTGGCTAAACAACTTGCTTCTTTTGAGCAATGCAATGACATTGTCAATAATTCGGCTAATAATTTGGTCACAATTCATGACATTGTTAATAATTTAAATTAGAAATTAAGACAATAGAGGCAATCTCTAGCAATAATGTACAAAATTGCAAAAACAGCTCAATAAAAAGTTTAGAAACAGTAAATAGTATCAACCTGGTGCATCAAAATATTCAAGGATTTATGAACAAAGATTTAGAAGTAGAATTATTTATGAATTTTAATAGTATTGATATTCTTTGTATAACAGAACATTGGCTGAAAAGTCACCAGTTCTTGTTCAATTTTAATAATCACCAGGTTGGTAGTTCGTTCAGCAGAATAAATGCTATCCATGGTGGCTCTTTAATTTTAGTAAGTAACCAGCTCAAATTTAAAGATCGTAACGATATTGTGAGCCTATCTGTTGAGCGTACAGTTGAAATTGCCTGTATAGAATTGGAGCACTTGGTTGTATTAAGCGTGTACAGACCCCCTTCAGGATTGTATGACTGCTTTGAAAAGGTAATGGATGAAGTGTTACACAGGATTTGTAACTCAAACAAGTCTATTATTATTTGCGGTGATTTTAATGTCAATTTATTAGAAAACTCAGGTTCTTGTAGTAAAATTATAAATCTGTTTCAGTCCTACAATCTTGTAAACCTATTTTTGGAGCCCACAAGAATAACACCTACTAGTGCCACATGCCTAGATAATATTTACACAGATATTATACCAAGCCACAAAGAAATTATAAATTTATTAGATTCTGATCATTGCGGGCAAAAGATTACTATTCAAAACCAAAACAAAAAAGTGGCTAAAAAGGTTATCACTGTTAACCCCAAAACTGCAAGTCGCTTGGAGGCTTTTAAAGTTAAACTCATTGATAAATTACCAGTTTTGTCAACTCATGCTGATCCTAATCATCTATATGATACTTTTTTTAATATATACTGTAAACAATTTGATTCTACCTTTATACCCAAGAGTATCTCGGTTAATAGTAACGCATCTTTCAGTGATTGGGCTACCATTGGTATTCATAAAAGTAGAACACGGCTCTATGAACTGTACAATGAAAGGTCTTATATTAACACTGATGAATTTAATTTGTATGTTAGAAATTATTCAAAATTATTTAAAAAAGTCTGTTATATGGCCAAGTCACGTTATTTGGGTTCAAAGATTAAAAACAGCAGTAATATAATTAAAACGACCTGGTCTATTATTAATAGTGAAGCGGGAAGATCTAGTAATCGAAATACTGACTACAGCCTGTCTATTAATGACAACATAATAAAATCCGACTCACAAGTCGCCGAGGCATTTGAAAATTTCTTTTCAGATATTCCCGTTTCAACTACTAAATCCCTAAACTCATCACCTCCTGTTGCTGAGTCTTTGCTTAAGGAAAATGTTAATGGTTGTGATTCGGAATTTCATTTTGAACATATTAACTGTAGAGATATAATTAAAACCTTTCACACTTTAAATGTTAAAAAGACTGCAGATCTGTGGGGTAACTCTGTAGAAGTTGCTAAGTCTATTATTGACATTGTAGCACCTACTCTAGCTCTTATCTTTAATAGTTGTATTGACAGTGGGGAGTTTCCTGACCTTATGAAAAATAGTAAAATAATACCTTTGTTTAAATCAGGTAGTACATCAGACCCTACAAATTATAGACCTATTTCTGTACTACCTACCTTTAGTAAAATTTTTGAGAAATTAATTTTAGATCAAATGCAAAGATTTTTTAATAAACACAAACTATTACATAGCAAACAGTTCGGTTTTACAAGGGGTCGTTCAACTACTGATGCCGGTGTTGAACTTATAGGACATATTTATAATGCATGGGAAGACAAATGCGATGCCTTGGGCATCTTTTGTGATTTGTCCAAGGCATTCGATTGCGTTCTTCACGAAACTTTAATCAGGAAACTCCGCCACTACGGAATCGGGAACACTGCTCTGGATCTTCTTACCTCATACATGAGTAAGAGGATTCAGAGCGTTGACGTTAATGGAAAAAGATCTCCCGGATCCATAGTAACAATGGGAGTTCCACAGGGCTCAATTCTTGGTCCTTTCTTGTTTCTTATTTATATAAATGACTTGCCGTACCTCATAAAGGATAATCATGATATAGTGTTGTTTGCAGATGACACTTCACTTTTGTTTAAACTTAAACGTCAGCAGCAGGTTACTGACGATGTAAATAGCGCGATCTCTAAAGTAGTCCACTGGTTCAATGTTAATAATTTACTTTTAAACGAGAAAAAAACCAAATGCATTAAGTTTACGCTACCTCACGTTAGGCAGGTGAAAACTAATGTGTTGATAAAGGGCGAAGAATTGAATCCTGAAGACAGCACAGTATTCTTGGGCATAACTTTGGATGCTAAGCTTCAGTGGGGTCCACATATAGATAAATTGTCAAAAAAGCTAAGTTCCGCAGCATACGCTGTTAGAAAAATTCGTAATTTAACTGATATAGAGACAGCCCGTTTAGTGTACTTTAGCTATTTTCATAGTGTGATGTCATACGGTATTCTATTGTGGGGAAATGCCGCTGATATTCAGACTATCTTTGTTTTGCAGAAGCGAGCTGTTCGTTCAATTTATAAACTGAGTCCGAGACATTCGCTCAGAGACAAATTTAAAGAGATTAATGTTATGACTGTGCCTTCTCAATATATTTATGAAAATCTTTTATATGCCCATAAAAATATAAAATTGTTTAAAAAATACAGTGATATCCATGATATAAATACTAGGAACAAACACAAATTTGTTGTACCCACAACAAGGCTCAAGAAAATAGGTGGCTCGTTCAGATGCCAATGTATACGCTTCTATAATAAAGTTCCAAGCCCAGTTCAAGATCTAAGCCTTAATAAATTCAAATCATTTATTAAACGTAAGTTGTGCCAGAAAGCCTTTTATACCGTTAAGGATTATATTGAGGACAAAAAGGCTTGGGATTAAGCTGCTTCCAATTTTTTTTTATTTTTTACATATTGAATGTTTTTATTTTGTTTTTCTCTGTTTTGTTGTTGTTTTTTTTTTTATATACACTGACATTAATGAATTTTATATATACTATGACATTTGCTTACTTAGTAAAGTATTATATTATTTTAATTATTGTGAATGTGAAGACTATGTGGGTCATTGTATTTATATTATTCTTCTCTCTGTTCTCTTAGTTTTTGTCATGGTCTGGCAGTTTGAGTAATTAATGTGGCCTACCCAAATGTCCTTTCTTTGGTATTGTTCGTCGGATCGTTGAGCTCCTTAAGTTTTGAGTTGAGCTGCACGATTTCTGACAAATGCGTGCACTGACTGGACAGGTCCTCTCAATCTGTGTGGTTCTTTCCTCAAAAGACCATCTCAGACATCGACCTACATGGTCTTCATATGATCTGACCAAGATTATGTCTGGACTTTAAAAGAGACTGTGACGTCTGAGTTTGTTTCGGCCTTTCTTCTCAGACTAGTCAGATAGGAAACGCCGACCTCATCTAGTTTAAAATATGATTGACGTGTAAAAGTGTTTGTACAAACCTACTTACAAAAATAAAATCATTTATCATTTATCATTTATCATTTATCATTTATCATTTACATTTAATACCTTAACATTTTAAAAATACAATCATTTATTTATTTCATGTTAATTAATTCCTATATTATTATTACAAGAAATATAGGAATTAACATGAAATAAATAAATGATTGTATAATTGTGTGCTGAATTGTGTATTCTTGAAAATCGTGTGTCCGATAGGATTTACCATCGGCAAAAATTACAAACTTTCCTACATCATCGTATATTTAACCCCTTAACTGCTCCGGGAACGCCTCGCGGATCTGCAGCGGCTGTCACACGCACACGCAGCGTTACCTACATAGTACACGAGTGCACAATTACAAGTGTACCAACACCCATCGCCAGGCCGAAATCTACGCTAACTATACTTCTATTCAGAATCTTACGACAATTTACATTCAACCCTCAATTTGACCATTATGTACAGTCACGAGCATAAATAGAAATAAAAATTAGGTGGCAAATTTTCAAAAAAAAATCCTTAGTGTTCATTTTCGTTATTTATAAGGAACTCTTGTGCAGAAATTACTGCTTCTATTAGACCTCGGGGGTTAGGCTGTGCGTTGTTTGTCAGCGAATTTAAAGTTTTTTTAGGTACAGACGCCAGCAGGTCAAGTTACTCGAAACTGTCAAATCCCAATAAACTTTGAACCTTAATGCTTCAGCGATAAAGTTGAAAATCAAAGCATTACGTCCGCCTTTGTACCTTTTTGTGCAAAAAGTTTAAATAAATAAAATCTATTAAACAAATTCGACAGATTGTAGCAGCTTGATGTGCTGGCGTCTAGCGTCTGTACCTACGTTCTACCTAGATTTTAAGAGTTATGGTACCTAAATTCTTATGCCTTTTGGTTTAAGGGGAATACGCTAGGTAGCCCGCGATTTTTTTTTTCATATTGTCTTACGTTTTTTTGCAATTTGCAGGTCAGTGTTATGTTGTATGTTGATTTAAATATCATTCGTGACCGTAACATATATGACTTTACAGAATTATAATCATTAAAATCATTAATACAACTCCTTGAGTTAGAATTGACCTCAAATGTCATGATTTCATGAAATTGTCATTTAATAAGGTAACTTGAAGTAAAAGAGTTGTATGAATGATTTTCATGATTATAATCTGTATTACTACTAATAAAGCTGAAGAGTTGGTTTGAATATAAATATTCTCAGAAACTACCAGTCGGTATTAGAAAAGTTCTTTTTGCATTTGATAGCTCAATTCTTGAGGAAAGCTATAGGCTATTTAACATTACGCTAGGACCCTGAGGAGCCAAGCGAAAGGAAAAAAAGTCAGATAGAACGCTGGCGATGCGATGCAACGGGGTGTGTCGGGGGAGTAAGAAATTTCACGCGGACAACGTCACGGATAGAAGCTAGTTATAAATAAATATTTTTTCCGGTCGCAAATCATATTTAGATCAACATATTATACAACCTGAAACTGATTTGCAAATTGCAAAAAAAACGTAAGAAAATTTGAATTTCTCGGGTCACCCTGCCGCTTCCCCCTTAACGATAGTTAGGTAGGTACAAAAGGGGAAAAGTATTTTATAGCTGAACAGTCTGTGGATGCTCTGAGAAAGCGCAGGAATAAAACTATAAACGGGCGTAAAGAGTAGAAACTACAGTCCAAGTTTTACGAGTAATTCATTCAGAAATGTTAATCGAGTGACATTCTTAAGCTATAAAAAACTTCGAACATTGAAACAGCAATCAAATGCCACTACTTTTATTGTTGGAAGCGACATACCGCTAGTGCTTTTGAAAGAAATGAGAATGTCAGAGTTTCGGGCTTCTGACGACTCGTAAAATCTGTCAAAATCCACGAATTACAGCCGGAATCAAAGGCTTAACGTGTTTTCCGAAGCACAAAGGGTCCTTGGTATTTGGAACCAACCGCGGCAAGCGTAGCTGAACCTGATCGATGGACCCGTGCGGCTGTTATTACTTAGCCACGAGCCCCTCCTTCCTGTCCAAAACAATTTTCAGAAACTATTTATCCTCACAAGAGACCTTATTTTTTGAGATTCGGTCAAACCCTACTTAGGTACAGTCGCCGGCAGGTCAAGCTACCCAAAACTGTAAATTTTCCCAATCAACCTTGAAACTTAATACGTTAGCAATAAACTTGAAAATCTATTAAAGCAATTTGACAGATTGTAGTAGCTTGGTGTGCTGCCATCTGTACAAAGGAGATAGTTTTTTGGACCTCCTGTATTGTAACGTCTATTAATTGTGTATATCGAAATCATATTTAAAATTATCATGTTGCGGAAGAAATTTGAGTTCGACTTATATGTTGTATTTGTATCTATTTTAGGTACTGTGTACATCCTAATAATACGAGTATTATAAACGCGAAAGTGTGTGAGGATGGATGGATGTTTGTTACTCTTTTACGCAAAAACTACTAAACCGATTTGGATGAAATTCGGCACACAGGTGGTTCATAACCAGAATTAATACACAGAAACTTTTTATCCCAATATTCTTACGGGATCGAAACTTATGCGAGTGAAACTGCGGGGCGCTGTTAATAAATAATAAAATAAATCAAAATAACAAAGGAACATCTTACAAATATTAATTTCCCTTCTCTTTGAAAACAAAGTGACATAATTATTTTAACAGTACAAATTCTAAACAACTGCCTCTGATTAGTTCAGTCTCGGTCAAAAGACCAAATATTTGGTAGCCGACCAAGATTGTTAAGAATTAATGAAAAGGAAACAAAATGGCGGCTTATTATCGTGAATAGCCAATCAGTAGGCATTTAATAAATTGTGATAAATATTCATGAAGATATAAAGGTTCCATTGGTTTCCCTATTAAAATTAAAGTGAGGTTAATTTACAAGTCTTTTGTTTTCACTAAGCTTTTTTTAGACTGAATACTGACTGAGCGTAATGTTAAAATCACTCAATAATTTAAAAAAAATATTTTGTTAAAATAAAAAAAGAAATACAAATAATATTTAAGCGTACCTATTTTTTTTTAATGTTTGAGTTTGGTTCTAAATTCAAATTTATTTATTCAGAACCAGCTGCGCCCCACGGTTTTACCCGCATAAGTTTCGATCCTGTATGAATATCGGGATAAAAAGTACCCTATGTGTTAATCCTGATTAAAAACTATCTGTGTGCCTAATTTCATACAAATCCGTGCAGTAGCTTTTGCGTGAAAGAGTAACAAATATCCATCCATCCATACAAACTTTCGCGTATATAATATTAAATGTTTTCGTTCACCGGTATGAGAGCAGTGGTGATGAAACTATTTACACACAATAAAGCGCCTGCCTGGGTTCGAACCCACGACCTATATCTCGTAAGCCGAGGCCGTTACCCTGGACGTAACGCCCTGGACGGGAATCGGCTGTTGACTCCCGGCCACCGTAGGCGCGGGCTTGCGGGCGGCGAGCAATGGGCACTTGGGCAGCTCGCCGCCCGGTAAGGACCAGGCCCGGGTCGACTGCGCGTTATGTTCCACGCACGCCTCAAAGAGATGTCAGCACGAACTGACGGGGTCCGCTAGGGCCGATGCCTGCCAGGGCCGCGGGTTGTTCGAAAGAGATATCGTGGCCCCTGGCACAGGCGACTGAAGGAACACGGGTGGGAAAAGTCTGACACGACCTTCCACTCAGCCCAGAGCGGGAGAGGTCATTTGATGAAAAAAAAGGCCGTTACCATTCAGTCACCACTGCTCAAGAATTGCCATACATCGTGGTAATGCCGCCAGTTTCTTGGGTACATTACCAGTCGACAGTGAGGCCGATGAATTTGTTGACGCTATATTTTAGTTTGCGAATAGTTTTAGTTTAGTTTGGATATTGTATTGTTATTTTTAATAAGCTTTTATTTTCAAGTTGTTATTTAATTCTGAATAAATAAATTTAAATACTGAATCATCATCATCAGCCTATAGCAGTCCACTGCTGGACATAGGCCTTTCCTATTGCACGCCATTCAACTCGATTTTCGGCAACTCTCATCCTGGTGCATCATCTGCCTAGTCTTTTCCCAACTATGTTGGGGTTGGCTTCCAGTCTAACCGGATGCAGTATTAGACATGGAGCGACTGCCTATCTGAACTTCACAACCCAATTATTAAAATACTGAATCTCAATTGATTAAGTGTCTAAGAAGTCATCATCACATCGCTCCTTAACTGAATTCTTTTAGACGCAAAAAATATGTACCTAGTTAGATACATAATTACCCCCCGTTTTGACAATAAAAAGCAAAAAATAAATATACCTTGGACATTCACATAAACCACGACACTACAAACACACACGCACGACACGACGACACACACGACACGACAATCAAAAAAACCGATAACATCTAACGTCCACATAATTTTCCGCCAAATTAAACGAATAAACGTTAAATATTTCCGGGAACCAACAGACGCTCACCCAATCGTAAAAAGACTTCATGCAAATAGAGACGTACCTACCTCGCAATTACCGGTTTTTTATTTTTTTACGAAATTCAAAGCGGACTCTAGCGTGACATCGCTCTTGACCCATAAAGGAAGTATTTTTTCTTTTATCCCCAACCGTTTATGTCCGATGTGGAATCGTGGAAAATGCTTTTAAGGCTTTTTTTTAGTGTTTCCGAAAAAAAATGCTTTGTTTATGAAAGATAGCTCGGAGCGTTGTGCGAAGAAATTGGTGACGTTTTTTTTTTTTGTTTTATTCATTTGAGTTGTTTTCTAAGCGGTCTTGGGTTTAAACAGCCGCATGGTTAGATGTGTCAAGGTTAAGCAACGTTATCGAGGTATATCTGTAAATGGGTGACCATCTAATTCATATCGAGATCCTTCCATGCCTCGGAAACCAAGTCAAGCCTGTTCAGGTGGAGATTCATAGCCGACTGACTTGGAGTGTAAATGTGGTGTTGTTCGACAGACGATGGGACACTTAATAACTAGGCCAACGTGTCCTGCTGCACGTTACAGGAACTGATGGACACTGGTGATGGCTCCAAACAAGTAGCTGAATTCTGGGCCGAGTCCATTTAGATTGCTATCGACATGCTAAGAAGAAGAATGATAGCCTGTTCCCGGCTGTCATTCGTAGATCTTTGACAGCCGTTACGGGTAGTCAAAATCCCGAAAGTCTGACAACCAGTCTTAACACGGGGAATCGCGTTACCTAGTCACTGGGTTGTGGAGGTCAGATGGATTTGATGTAAAATACTGGCATTCAGCTGTATCCGATTAAACTGGAAGATAACCCCAACATATTTGGGAAACGGCCAGCCAGATGAGACACTTAGGCTTATATCTCACTAGGACACCATGGTGGCGCAACCATGATCGCGCTACCAGCAAAATATACATAGCTTTATGGTGGGTATCTCACTAGGCGTCCAATCGGTTGCGCAACCCACCATACGCTTTTGGCAGTGCGACCATGGTTGCGCCGCCACTGGTGTTCTAGTGAAATAGGGCCCTTAGCGTCGCACGCAATAACACGACTTGAAGAAACCTTAGTTCAACTCCGGTAAAATGTAGCGAAGGGGGAATTGGAGCCAAAGATATGATTTCTTATGGAAGTTCCGCTCTTGCGAAGACGGACCGCGGTTCCGTTAAAACTCCATCATAAGTAGTTTTTATAAGCTTTTTCCCGTTCAATAGAATTGACTTAAAAGGGACCTTGAACAGTAAATGATAAGACTTAAATCTTAGTAACAAAATATATTATTGTGCACACAGCAAAATATCTCTGTTCATTTATGATACTCCACTCCTCCAATAAATAGTCAAAGTACAGAATATTCATGAATAAGAGTAACCATAAAATCGGATTACAACTTGCAAGGCCAAGGCTAAGTCCGTGGACCGAGGCCTTGCCGCCTTAAGGCCTCGTTCACGGACATGAGTGATGCGATTCGCGACGCGACTTGCGTCAAGCGACACACGTCGCTCCGTAAGGCACGGGGCACACAAAAGGGACGTGAGACGAGGACGGGATACAGATGCGGCACGGACGAGACGCGGGACGGGATGAAAACGGTTCATGTTGTGAGTTATGACACGATCACCCCACGCCCTCTTCGCACCCTACTGCGTCGGCGTCGTATCCGCTTCTCGTCATTTTAGTATATTATAAAACAAAATAGGATGCAGACTGAAAAGCGATATCCCTTTCTGTATGTTTTGTGCCAGATCGCGTTAATAAATTTTGTATGATGAATAATGAAATGGAAGCTGCGTCTGCGTACCGTCATTATATCACATCTCTTCTGTGTGTCCCGCGCCTAAGTTACGTGGCTTGCGGTTCTCGTAATTTTAAGAACGTTCACAGTCTGATCTTTGTCTATCATCTGTCAAATATACCTCTTATTTCAACAGATCCCCCTCCCCCCCCTGCGCTCCCTCCCTCTTTCGATCCTCCTCCCTTTTTCCTCTATTTTCTGGTTTTTTTTCCTCTGATTTTTCTGATTTTTTTTTACCTCTCTTTTTTTTGATTTTTTTTTCTTTCCTCTGATTTTTTTTTTTATATTTTCGTAAAGTTTTTGACGTTTGTTTGTCGCCGAGATGAGACTGCGACTAGATTTTTAACGTTTTAAATTACGAGAATTGGCTTTCTGATTACTATTGACACGCTAAGAAGAAGAAAACTACAAAGAACTTCGTTCATTTGTTTTCTCCGTATTCGCTGTCGCAAGACGCGTATCGCTTGAGCGTGTAACTCGTGGCCACGGGGTAGGCCATTTTTTCGCCGATGTCAGTGAGTGAGCGAGTGAGTGATTGGGGGGCCTGATCTAGTTTAAGCTTTTATCTATATTAAGTTATCGAACTTACAACTTCACAGACTTACGGATCTTATGTCTGGTTTTTGTGAGAAGAACTGTATTACTTGATTTAGCATATTTTTTGTTCTATATATTTTGGATTCAACCTCAACTTCGACCCTATACCGTTTGATATCATTGTTTTCAATCTGTCATTTCCTTTTTGTATCTAGTTTTACTAACCAAATAGTCTTTCTCTGAAATAAAACATTTTTAATTTATTTTTTGTTATTCGTTAAGTGTCATCATCTAGCCTTTTCCCAACTAAGTTGGAGTCGGCTTCCAGTCTAACCGGAAGCAGCTGAATACCAGTATTTTACACGGCGAGACTGCCTATCTGACCTCTACAGCCCAGTTACTGGGTAATACGAAACCCCTTGGTAAAACTGGTTGTCAGACTTTCGGGCTTCTGACCACCCTTAACTACTGTCAAAGATCCACGAATGACAGCCGGGACCAACGGCTTAACGTGCTTTCCATGCCACCCTGCCACCCTGTATGAAGTCATATTCTATTTTGTAACTACCAATAATCGGATCGTACAGTTTAGGAATTAACTTGCATAGTAATGGCGTTCTGTCTGTGTTCTCCCTGTCTCAAACCCCTTGAGAATAAAGGAGGAAGGGATGGCATTGCCCTGCAGTGGGACACTATAATTATGCTTTATGAATGGAAGAGGGGCATACTAATACCTTATCTATATCTAAAGGTATGAGTCTGTCTGAGTGACTGATTAGTTCGTTGTAGGTCCTAGGTTTGAACCCAGACAGGCGGTTTACTTTGTGTAAATTATTTCATCACTAGTGAGGAAAACATCGTGAAAAATTCGAAAACATGTGACAACTACCAACCCGCACTGGGCCCGCGTGGTAGATTATAGCCCACTCCCTCTCGAAGAGAGGAGGCCTGTGTCCCAGCAGTGGGAACATTATAGACTGATTATGATGACTCATTGAATGTTCATTCCGCTTTCACCATAATTTACAGAATTTATTCCGGAAGGTTTATGAGTTTAGTACAGACGCCAGCAGGTCACCCTACCCGAAACTGTCAAATTTTCCCAATCAACCTTGAACCTTAATGCTTAGAGATAAAGTTGAAAATCTATTAAAGAAATTTGACAGATTGTAGTAGCTTGATGTGCTGGCGTCTGTACATTTAAATTTTACTCAGATAAGGTACAGACATCTCTGTTTAGACTTTTCGTTAAATCAGTACATTGCATCCGTGCCAAGCAGGGGCGGGTCGCTAGTTTTAAAGCTAGCAACCAGCCCATGCTACCCGCAGAAGGCTGCGGGCTTGGCGAGAGAAACGCAAAGACCAGTCCCCAATTTTGACGACTGGGCGACAATATCCGCTGGGGGGAAGGGGCTGAATAGCCCCAACACCAATTCCTTGCGCCCGAAGGGGGCGCAGAGACGATCAAGCAGTATGCTTTACGAGTTAACGAGTAATGGTAGAATATCTACGGAATTCACACAGCGTGTGGCCCGACACGACCTCTTCCGGTTTGTTATTGTGTTAAAAAGGGAAAATATGGTTAAAAAAAGGCTTATCATGTTAGTTCACGGTCTCACTCCACACCATAGCGTGTTACTAATTAACATGTCACTTTAACATACCAACATAATTCGTACGTGTTAAAATACTAACCAGTTTAGGTTGGATCACGGCGAAATTAAAGAACTCGACTTCAAAATATACATTTAATTTTGAATTAATTTTGCTGAGATAGGAGCCTTTTGGCCTCGTATAGGACTTTCTGTTTCATTTTTCCTTTTGTTACTTTTTTATATAATTTGTTTTATTTTTAACTGTGTTTAGTTTAGTTTATGATCCTGTACGAGTCGCAATAAATACTTTTTCTTTCTTTCTTTTTCTAATTTGTTTTTCAGACACACACACACACACGAAACGACACAGTCTCCTAAGACCGTTTTCCTAAAGTTACAACGTTTAAGGTACTGCTACCTCAATACTGCTCCATTTAAAAAATCCACCGTAAGAATTATAAGAACAGTCGGTATATTTTGTAAGTTGTTGTTTATCGAAAGACCGATGGCCGGTGGAGCAGACGAGTCCTGGAGTAGAGACCGCGTATCGGCAAGCGTAGTGTGGGACCAGCTCCAGGACGGACGACCTAAAGAATGTGGCTGGGACAGACTGGATGCGGAAGGCGGAGGACAGGGTGTTGTGGCGTAGCCTGCGTGAGGCCTACGTCCAGCAGTGGACTGCGATAGGCTGAATTGATATTTTGTAAAAAAAATCACGAAGTGAGCTGCCATTCCATCTGATGATATGGATTGCCACTATTGCCAGCTCACGTCACCTGAGTTTTTACGGTGCAATTTTTACAGAATATACCGCCAGACCAAGTTACGCTAGCTACCGAAATGTAAGCAAATTGTGTCGACAAAAGTAATTACAACAACACGTAATAATTAACCCATTATTTATTCAACTCACGTGATTTAAAGTATCAAATCGTTTTATCAATGTTTATGCCACTGTACCGTCTGCTACAATTAATTTTGAGGCTTTCAAACAAAACTTTGGCCATAATTCGTTTATATTAATTTCTTTGCTTTTGATTGCTGTTAATGAGTTCGCCGTTTTGTTATTTAAGAGGATTTTGGAACAAAGGGGGTGTTAATTGGTCAATTAAATGTTTGAAACAGTTATGTATTGTACATTTCGGGTAAATAATTGTTTGTCGAATGCTTTCGGGCATTCCGTGCTTCAGAAAGCACGTTAAGCCGTTGGTCACAGCTGTCATTCTTGGATCTTTGATAGTCGTTACGGGTCGTCAGAAGCCCGAAAGTCTGACAACCAGTTACGATACCAAGGGATGTCGTGTTGCCCAGTAACTGGGTTGTGGAGGTCCGTTAAGCTGTCGCTCCTGGTAAAATTCTGGCAATCAGCTGCATCCGGAAGCTGACCCCAAAATAGTTGGGAAAAGGCTAGGCAAATAATAATTTCTAAAAAAATTCATTTAATCCATGAGTTCAAAGAGTAAACTATAATACCAGTAATACCGGTTTTTTCCTTATTCTGGAAATTGGTTTATTACCCCCCCTACCCCTACCAACTACACCCCCCCCTCCCATCATACCCCTTGGTAAGACTGGTTGTCAGACTTTAGGGCTTCTGACGACCCGTAACGACTACTGTCAAAGAACCACGAATGACAGCCGGGACCAACAGCTAAAAAACGTGCTTTCCGAGGCACTGAGGGGTCTTGGTATGTAAAGATAGTCACCCATCCACGGACCAACCGTGGCCTGCGTAGCTTAACCTGATCGATCGACCCGTGCGGCTGTTAGTACTTAGCCACTTTTCTAGAAATCTTTTATTACTATTATAAGGTAACCCTAGTTTGCATAAGAACTAGATAAAAGTCCACCACAACAAGCCACTTTATTCGTACTTCGCTTTATTTTTAATTTCTAGAAATGAACATCAGAAAGCTGAAAGAACAATATTCTGCATAAATCCTTGACAATTCCCAGAGCAGAGTACAATTATAAAGAATTCTAAATACACATCTCGTTGGTAATACAAGGTGTCGTTTTGCATCCTCGTCAAATTCAAGGAGGTAACTATGCTACTGATGATTCTCGACACGAATCAATAATAAAATAAGTAGGTTTTTTTCTAATTTTCAGAAATGGGCCTGTGTGGGGCGCGTATTTTAAAACGCGGCCTGTGTAAGACTGCACTGTAACTACCCTTTTACACAGTTTACACACACATAAAAACGCGGCCGCTTCTACGATACCACAACGCGATTCTGTTCTTTGAAAGTGGTGTATTCTGAAATACTGTCTAACTTAAATAACTAAAAAAACAAGTATGCATTCATTATCTACCAGGGATCGTAATTTTATTTAATTATTTATGTCTTTAATAACAGCCTCCTGAAATTTGACAAGGATGCAAAACAGCTTGTATATACAGTGTGTAACGGAAGGGGGGTTTTTGGTTTTTGTTTTTTTCCGCAATCATTTCTCAGTAGCTGCATGGAGTCTCGATTTGGGCAGTACCGAGTATCATACATTTTATGGAGTAATGTCGTAAACCTTGCTCCACCTCCTATCCTGCCCTCTGTGTCCCAAAACATGTAGTCAAAGTGACGTCTGCACTGCCATTGACAACTCCGTGGAAGTGGCAAAGTTTTGGGCCAACAAGATCTAAAATACAGTCGTGCCAGCGACACAAAGAAGAAAAAGACACAGGTATGATTTAAGAAATAACCATCTGCACTTCGCATGCTTAACGCAACAAATTAGCACACACGCATCACGCACACTATAAATCCATATTGAAAATGGCTTCTTAAGAGCATCGTGTCCTAAGTGTGCATACACACGAGCGACACGCGTCGACGCCAGAGGCAACTGCAACCATCGACGCGTGTCGACGGCAAGGATTTGAGCACCACACTTAAGCGCAATACACACTGAGCCCGCTGGGCCGCCGGCCTATGTCGGCAACTTTTTGGGCTAGTTGGCGGCTTCACTTATTGCAAGTCGGAAAATTTTGTCGGCGGGTCACTACGGGTCGAGCTCCGCCGGGCAACTGAGCGCAGGCGTACGCACGCAAGCCGCCAACATGTCGGTGGGCAACACGCGCGGGCGCATGTTGCCGACATGATTCTTTTCATATAGGCCGCCGGGTTGTGTCGGCGGCCCGGCGGGCTCAGTGTGTATTGCGCTTTAACTATACGAGAGACGCGTATCAGCGACAGCCACTGATGCGTCGTCGGCTGCCGCCGACACGCGTCGACGGTTGCCTCTGTCGTCGACGCGTGTCACTGGTGTGTATACACACTAAAATGCGCGAGCTGAGTCTCAAAATCTGGTTCGATATCTCAGAGATTTCAAGAACGAGATTGTTTGCCCACCAGATTGAATTTTGAGAAAAAGGCTTGGGATCAAGATTGCATTCCCTAGCTATCAGTGACCAAGACGACAAACTCGACCGAATTCTTCCTAAAACTTGATGTGCCATAATTACTCAGGGTCAAATTAAATAAGCTAGCGAAACTTCGCAAAAAGGATAGGTGTCGATATCTAAACACGATAAAATATAAATAGAAAGATTTGAAGTTTTATTTTTTGGGGGTCATCGACCGCAGTTAGTAGTCACTTGCAACAACAGTTGTTTGTGTAAATTTCACAGACGTCATTAGTATCGGACTGTACCAAAACACCAACACACGATAAGACAAAAGAAAACCAATTTTCACAGGTACTACTTCAAGGACCTACCAACACTACCAGCTAATGCCGACCCCAAAAAAAAAACATCGAACCTTTTTTTATTTATTATATCGTGTTAAGATATCGATATTCGCTAGCTAATTTGATTTGACCTTGTATTTACGGCCGGATACTGCAACTCATACTCTACCCAACCCTTTGGGGAATTCAGGCGTGATGTCAATTTGTTCTATACAGACTTTTAAATTTTCAAAAGCTAGGTCAGCA
This sequence comes from Apamea sordens, assembly GCA_945859715.1. Taxonomy (NCBI): domain Eukaryota; kingdom Metazoa; phylum Arthropoda; class Insecta; order Lepidoptera; family Noctuidae; genus Apamea; species Apamea sordens. Next base: position 9,786,341 of record OX244010.1, on the reverse strand, counting down.
GTGTAGAATCTTGCTCTAACTTTTCAAGCCAACTCCATACATGATGTTATCATTCAATTTGCTCCTCAAAGATAAGTTTCCTCTTGATATTCCTGAATAACTTTTGAAACTAGCTCTACGTTAGTCCTCGTCTTTAGTAAGGAGATTGCGCGGGTGCTACAGCGGGCGCGAAATATCAAAGACGATATTTTTGCCCACGACTTTGTCCACTTTAAAAAGCTTTAGCCCCACCGCGTCGCATCCCATCGCCCGCCCACGTCCTTTTTTAACCCCCGACGCAAACACGACGGGTGTGTGTGTGTGTGTGTATTTTAATTTTGTTTTTTTTTGTTTGAAAGGAGAATTTGTCGGGAGTGTTCTTAGCTATGTTTGATGAAAATCGGTCCAAGATGGCCGTCGCCACAAAATGGCGGATTACATATTTTTTCACAACTCCCTCAATATGGGTATCAAATGAAAGGGCTGGACTAGTAGAATACTATACACTACCCGTCGGGGGACCGGGTCCCCCGACGGGACAGTATTTAATCAGTATAAAATATTTATTTTGCATCACTGCCAAAATCACAATGCTCTTTATAGTCATTACAATAAGTTTGCTGCTGGGTAGTTGTTGTCAGAACTAAATTATCTGAAAAAGGACTGTAGTTAGAGAGTGATCGTATTTTGTTTTACCCTGTGGAAGCATATGTAGCGGTAGATGTTGTTCGGGAACTGAAACCAATAACGATAAACTGTTGCTCCGAACCGCACGTTACGAAATTTTGTTTCTGTGCGGTTAGTGGAAGTGCTCATGTGCGGTTTGCGGAAGTGCTGTTCAAATCTGTGCTCTAAGTGGAATACCACTTAGAGCATACATCATCCATCTTCCGTAGATGAAGTAATATGCAGTTATGGTAAAAGTGGCTTGAACGTTATAATATCCGCAAATCTTTTACTCATGTTGCGGTATCTACAACGCCACATGCAAACAACGCGTCATTCTGACGTCACGAAAAATCCTGCATCTAGCAAGCAGAGTTTACCACGCAACTAGCATAATATAAAACGGCCCGATGAACTTTACACACTGTCATACCTCTATACATGTTTAGCCTTTACTGTCTATTGCCCACTACATCAACTGGCGATGCGTTGTGGTCACATAATCCCGCCCGCTACCTAGTCTGCGTGTCGACACCCTAGACGAGGCCTTAAAATTTGGAGTGTGAGCCGAGACTGAGAAGCTATTGTTTCACCTCCTTAGTGAAGTGAGTTGTCAGGAAGTTTTTGGCGTTTGTTGCTACGTTCTATCTTGTTCATATTATTTCTTGTTCGTTATATTTTTTATGAGCAGTAGTGGCTCAGTGAAACGGCCTTGACTTACGAATTTCTGGTCGTGAGATCGAACTCAGGCAGGTGCTTCACTTTGTGTAAATAATTTCAGCACCACTGCTCTCAAAACGGTGAAGGAAAACATCATGAGGAAACCGCAGAACCAGGCATTCGAAGACATGTGATATCTACCAACCCGCACTAGGCCCGCGTGGTAGATTACAGCCCACTCCCTCCTGCCTCCTCCTCCTCCGGCCTGTGTAACAAACATTAAAAAAATACAGTCGAATTGAGAACCTCCTCCTTTTTTGAAGTCGGTTAATAAATAGAAAGAAAGAAAGAAAATACATTTATTTAGCACATACTAAAAGACACACAATGCACCAGATACATAAAATAGAAACAAAAAAAAGAAAGGTCAAATAAAAAGTGTGAAGTCCGATGTAAGAAATTAGCAGGAAAGTGTGCCTCACGGTCGCGCCGAAAAGGCCCAGTTTAGCAAAAACGCTAGACAACTAGTACCTGACGCTGGTTTTCAACTGGACCTGAAAAATAAACTTTCTTCACTTATTGTGATATTATTTTACTAAAATAAAACTACACTAACCTTTTACTTCACTCAACGTACAATTTAACCGAACATTACGTAAAAACATAGTATACCAAAATGTACTGCGGTTATAAGAATAAAAAATAATAGGTTTGTATGTATAAGTAGAACATCCCGCTCAGAAAAATCCAATATCTTACAGATTCATTACATCTGCGGTTTTCCGGGTTCCTATATTCTTTAAGTGTTTTCAATTTCGTATATCTTCTTTATTTGTACAACTATATTTGTATTTCTGTGTTTAAGGGTATATACGTTTGTATTATTATCTTGTATCACTATGGGGCGCTGTGCTATGCTCGGAGTCTCTTTGAGGGATCAAATCAGGAATGAAATTATCCGGAAAAGAACCGGAGTTACCGACATAGCTTACACAGTAAGGAAACTGAAGTGGCAGTGGGCTGGTCATGTTTGTCGAAGGACCGACGGCCAGTGGAGCAGACGAATCCTGGAGAGGAGACCGCGTATCGGCAAGCGTAGTGTGGGATGCCCCTGAGCTACGGACGGACGACCTTAAGAAGGTTGCTGGGAAGGAATGGATGCGGAAGGCGGAGGACAGGGTGTTGTGGCGCAGCCTGGGAGAGACCTATGTTCAGCAGTGGACAGCGATAGGCTGAGTTTATTGATTGATTGATATCGTCCTCTAAGCTCCCTTTTATGTTGTGAAATTAAAACTATAAAACACCTCTGTTTTAAAGCTTCAAGATACTATACCTACGAGAGATATAATGAAGATACTATGAAAGAGCCGTTGCAGATTTGATTATATGTACCTAATCTTGAAAGAATGCATGCTTTTGCGAAAATATTGACTATCTACTAATCAAAACACGATAGTTTTTATGATGTAACATTTAATTATTATATAAGCATTTCCTACTGGTTTTTTTTTTTTAACATTGCCCCACACTGGGAATTGCTCCTGTATCGTGGGTGCGTTTACAAACTTTTAAACTCACATACACAAACAGCCAGACCCGGAACAACTACCTGTAGGCAATACAAATATTTGTTCCGTGCGGGAATCGAACCCGCGACACGCAGCGCAGCAGTCGATCGCTCAGCCATTGCGCCAACCGTGTCGTCAAAGATTGAGTACAAGCATCTGTTTTTCTACTTTGACGCTATCGTCATCAAAAAACTTTAAAATGGCCAACTAAATAACTAATCAATGACACATGAAACGTGCTAACTATCTCATCAAGCAGATTAAAAAACCATCCATTTTTGCGGACCCCCAAAAACAGAACCCATCATATGACGTCCATCATCGTCATGAAAACATGACAGTCAATTAATGGATGTATCCAATTTGCGCGAACAGTTCACGAACGATGCTGTATGATGACATTGTATAAAGCTCGTGTCACTGGCTTTTGATATACGATTTTTATTAGGTATGGACTAAATCATTATGCGTGGACGAATCTAGATTGTAGGTCAAAAGTTTAGTTTAGTAGTTTTTTAGAACCCAATTTTCAGCGTCACACTTTTATATATATATTTTTTTATTTCTGAATGCGCCCGCTCTTGACCTCGGTCACGCCTTTTGGAAAGCGATGGATGAGGTCTATGATCGAACGAGTGTACCCATAAAGTGCCTGTTAACTCTTGCTTTGAAGGCAGACAGGTTAAATGTGGAAGGGTACACGTCTGTTTTCCCTTCCACATTTAACCCGTCTGCGTTGGCAGAAAGTTCCACACTTTGGCTGTCCGCATAATAAATGTGGAGAAAAAGCGCTGAGTACAACTGGTTGGGATATCAAGCAAGTATGGATTGAGTGTAGTAAAGGGCGATGGTGGGCTGTGAAGCTGCTGCGCACACTCTCCGAAGCACAGTCTGTGGAAGACCGTTGTTCCTTCTATATATTTGCCAACCCCTTTGCGTATATCCTGATCCTTTTTTACGCCATTTCACGGTCGTTTGCGTCAACTTACCTTTAGGTGCTCTTATCGTATCATCGAATCATCTTGATATCAGTCTTCCCACGCTCTTTGTTGCTCTTCGCAACCACTTTGACTAAAATTCGCACAATACATTTTCTTAAATCATTAAAACCTCTTTGTCCAAAAGGACATGAGGGAGATGGGACTTACGGAAGATATCGCACAAGACAAAATGGCGTCGCATGATTGGGAAAGCCGTTCTCGCGTAACAGGAAAGGCAAGGCCAAAGAGAAAGAAAATTTGGATCTCTTTGTGCATACATCGCTTTTTAACCGAATAAGCATTCTTGGGGTAACTAATAATAACTAACAGGCGCATCAAATATTGTGAAATCCTACTAATATTTTAAACGCGAAACTTTGCATGGATAGATGGATGTTTGTTACTCTTTCACACAAAAACTACAGAACAGATTTGGATGAAATGATGACACACAGATGGTTTATAACCAGGATTAACATATAGAATATATTTTATCCCGATATTCCCACGGGATTGAAACTTATGCGGGTGAAACCGCGGCGCAGCTAGTTAATAACATAGCACAGACTCACGCCTTCTTCCCATGGAGTTAGGTTGAAACTACAGAACCCCGCCAGCTACGATCCTTACATACTTTAATTGCTTTGTTTACTTTCATATCATAAATCTTATATCATGTTAAAAAAAAATTTTTTTCATAGTCATCATGCTATATGAAAAAAGCATTTTGGGTATTGCCAGAATAAACGTGGCGTATATAAAATTATTCAACCATAACGCCTAAGCTGAGTATAGAGGAATGAGAAACAGGGTCTAAAGTTCACTCATCCTCCATAGAAAAGGGAGGATTCTCCGACCAAACCGGTGTTGTGTCTGGCGGGCAACTGCCCGATGAATTATGTTGTGCTGTTGTATATATGCTAATTGTTTATTAAACTCTGCTTGCACGATACAGGATTTTACGTGACGTCAGTATGACGCGTAGTTCGCATGTGGTATTGTAGATACCGCCACATGAGTAAAAGATTTGCGGATATTATAACGTTCAAGCCACTTTTACCATAACTGCATATTACTTCAACTACGAGTACATTCTACAGCAAATGTAACAGTCCCGGAAATAAATAACGTTAGGGAATCAAACGAGACGCGGCGCATCTCGACGCCAATAACTGCGCCAGAAATCGATTGTTATTGGTACTGTACGCAAAACAGACATTTTGGACTTGATTTACTGCTCTTTGTCGTGAACGGTATTAAAAAAATATACGATTTATACTGTTGTTTATGTTGTGTAATAGGGAGGGTGAGTCTGTTGTCATTATACCGAGTACAAACAAGACACTGAGGTAATATTAAGATTCATAAATTGTAAATCACGGGCAAACATACTAAATGCTTTGAAAGCTATTGTCACTTGTCTGTACCTTCTGAGGAACATTTTCAGCAGTCTAGCCTGGTTACGTGTCTACCTCGTTGGTCTAGTGCAGCGACGTGGTCAAGTTATAATATAATTGTAAATTACTTACAAATAATGCTATTTTTGTAATTTTCAGGTTACTGGCTGGCAGGCTGGTAGGCTGTCGTAAACTGAAAAAAGATTAAAAAGCTAACACAGATAAACTATCACCAATTTTATTCTTCGTCTTATCTTGTCGATGGCAATATATATCGTAATCGTAGCCAAATTCTGGGCTGACTGTAGCCGAGAATTCGGCTACGAGCATGTCACTTTCAGAAGCGTCCATCAACACCTGTAGCGTGCAGACAGCGCTGGACACGATATTAAGTGCACCATTGTTTGTGGGACAGTACCACATTTACACTCCAGGGCGTAGTCATCTGTGAATCTCCATCTGAGCTCGTTTTCTTTGCTTCCGTCACTACTTGTCAACCGGTCGAAGGGGCGGTGCTTGGGCGCCTATGTCCAGCAGTGGACGTCTTTCGGCTGAAATGATGATGATGATGATAGAAATTTATTTATTTATTTAAAAAGAAAACGTTATTATGAAAGGAATAATTACGATAATAAATATCATTTATTAGGGAACCATAAAAGAGTCCTTTCATGTATTTGGTCAATGGCAAAGTGAAAATGACGTGGGCATCTATTGTCGAACTTTTCTTGGCAACCTTTTCGAACAATAAAAACTTAGTCAAAGACCAAGAACTGAGGACAGTCTTAAGACTTACCAGGAACAGTAACTATCTGTATACAGGAAAAGAAACGAAAAGTAAACGTACCCTCATGCCCTTTGACTTCTTTTGTCTTCCTAATTATGTAAGGGATGTAGATAACAACAAAGTAATGTAAAGTATAGGATCATCTCACTTTACAATTCTGATCGTGTTAAAGTTAGCTGCCCTCGAATTTTATTTAACTTACAATTACAATGTTTTAAGGGACTTAAGGAAGGAGAGCAGTGGTGGCCCAGTGATAACGGCCCGACTTACCGAGTTGTAGGTTGTGGGGTCGAACCCAGGTAGGCACAATGCGCTTTACAAAAAAAACTTGAGAGGTGTCAAGGGACACCCGGATGGAACGAAGTATAACTGGCTTGCTTTCTATAAGAGAGAGAGAGACAGACAGAGAAACACGCGCAGGCCGCACGGCTTACAACTATAGCAAAAAGTGTCGTTCCAACTTTTGATTGTAATTTTTCCGTCTAGCCCCCTTTCGCAACGCGCGATAAGGAACTTCGTTCCAATAATTTCATCACCATTGCTCTGAAAACGGTGAAGGAAAACATCGTGAGGAAACCGGTATGTTCTAGAACCAAAAATTCGAAGACATGTGACATTTACCAACCCGCACTGGGATACCCGCGTGGAATATTATAGAACATTGCCTCCGGAGAGAAGAGGCCTGTGTCCCAGCAGTGCGAACGTTATGGGCTGAATGAGCTTATGTGTGTGATGGAAAATGGAAGAAAAAAACAAACTGCGTATCAGCCCCAAGTTTGTATAAATAATTATATTTAAATTTTCTTTGCTATCTCTACAGTCAGTGTCTTGTAGTTATAATTTCCATAAAGTTGCATTTCAGAGGCGTCCAGATTGAATTTGTTCGTTCATCCGCGAATAATTTCTATTTGCCGATTTTAATTTTAGTCGTCAGTTGTGACAATGATCCGCAGGGTAATTGCGTAACACAATAGGAATGGCCTTAAATTTTGACAGTTCAATAAAATTCATTGCGTTATTTAGGTTTTGAGCAGAAAATATTTGGAACATTAATGAAGCAATGCATTAGCAAATATCCTTGAAAATGATTCAGATTGAAATTGATAGTGTATTACTCAATTAGGATGCCGGGCGAGGTTAGCGAGTTTTGTTTATTGTTTGAACTAACGGATTCGCTTGGAGCGTCGGATTTCGTGGCCCTCGGGTTATCCCAATTTTTTTGGAGTCGGCGCAACATGGCATTTTTTTTCATACTTCTATTAGTCGCTATCTCGGCAGTCATTAGTCATAACCTAATCAGCCTATAATGTTCCCACTGCTGGGAAGCAGTGGGAACATTATAGACTTCCTTTCGAACAGAGGAGGCCTGTGTCCCCACAGGCCTCCTCTGTTCGAAAGGGAGTGGGCTATAACCTACCACGCGAGCCCAGTGCGGGTTGGTAGATGTCACATGTCTTCGAATTTTTGGTTCTAGGACATACCGGTTTCCTCACGATGTTTTCCTTCACCGTTTTGAGTGCAGTGGTAATGAAATAATTTACACAAAGTAAAGCGCCTGTCAGGGTTCGAACCTACGACCTACAAATCGTAAGTCGCGGCCGTTTCCACTGAGCCATCACTACTCTGCTGTCATTAGTCAATTAACCTAAAATAACAAACTCATAATGAGTACCTAGTACCGGCACGTAACTTCTATTCGATCTAGATTGTGTACGTGTTATATTATAATTAATTACTTAGTTCACACACCAAATTAATTAACGCCACAGCCTACAATCTATCTTTGGAAATCTACCACACATGCTGCAGAGGTCTAATCATCTCGTGTGATACTAATTTACTCTGTCACTTTGTTCAAATATTGTCTCCAATGGTAAACAATGGTGTAATCCCAGAGGAAATAAGGGAGATTTGATGTAACACGGGTAGGGACAGGTGATTGGCTACCATAAATTGGATGTAAAAACCTGTCAAATATAAATATTAGTCATTTATTGGCTGATGTGGTGTGTAGAATAACAATATGTTGCAATAGAGGCTGTTGTGTGTAAAAATTTAAGCAAAGGTATTACGAAAATAAATGAAATACAATTTGAACCCTAAGGGGCTTGTGGCGGAGGGGGTAGCGGGATCGTCCGACAGGGTTACCGCTGTCCTGGAACATAAAGGGCTAAGGAAGGAACACGGGTGGGTTTTAGTCAGTAAGAGTCTGACATTCCCTTCCGCTCCACCCAGAGCGGGAGGGGTCATTTGATGATTTCCAATCCACAAAAAAAAAAGAAAAAAAAAGGGGCTTGTGGCTAAATAATAACATCCGCACAGGTCGTTCGTTCAGGTTAAGCTACGCTACATACCAAGACCCGTCAGTGCTTCGGAAAGCACGTTAAGCCGTTGGTCCCGGCTGTCATTCGCAGATCTTTGACAGTCGTTACGGGTCGTCAGAAACCCGAAAGTCTGACAACCAGTCTTACGAGTACCAAGGGGAATCGCTCGATAGGCAGTCGCTCCATGTAAAGTACTGGTATTTAGCTACATCCGGTTAGACTGGAAGCCGACCCCAACATAGTTGGGAAAAGGAAAGGCAGACTATTTTGAACCCTATTCTATACACTATAAAACACTAGTTTGTGAGGATGAGTGAGGCATACAGCTGAAGCCTACAGGCCACAGGCTGGTATATCTCAAGGGATATATTGATTTCAGGAGTTCATTAGTCCAATTGAATTTGGTTAGCAAAAAGCTCAGCGCCACTGTTAGTGCTAGAAGTATCGTCATTCATTGCAGATGCGATACGGAAATTTTACCATGTTTTTCTTTCGAAAATAACTTGGCGGGCTTTAAACAGAGGGGCAATTCTCGTAATTTTAAGAACATTCAAAGTCTGATCTCAGTCTGAAACTGTCAAAAATACGTCTAATTTCCCTACATTTTGATAGGTTCTTGACATTTGTTTGTCGCCGAGATGAGACTGCGACTAGATTTTGATCGTTTTAAATTACGAGAATTAGCCTTCAGGTGTCCATGTCCAGACGCATGGCGAAAATCAACTGTCTAAATAGCAATTCGGCTAGGCCGCAGCTTACTAAAATCGTGGTTTCCAAAGTAGAGTAGGTTTCGACTTTAGTCGTGCGGTGACAGGTCACATGCGGTGGGTGACTAAAATCGACCCTGAAAAGGCTCAGTCGCAGGCGACCTCCCGCCACATAAAGGTCGACATTTTGATGCAAAAAGAAATTAGTCACCTGCGATTTTTATCGACCTGTGTAAATGGTGTGGCGATTTTGCTTGTGAGGCGATTTCGTAAGCGACTAGCCGCTAAGTGAAAATCTACCTAGTGTAAATCCCCCATTAGGCACCTAGCTAGTAGTTTATTCCTGTGTGCCCGTTGTTCTCGTGGTTTCGTAGCTACAGGCGCGACTGCTGAACGTGGGGAATTGGCTTCGACTTCCAGGTCGGGCAAAGTGTTTTTGAGTTTTTCCATCAGGAATTTCTTAGTAACAGCCCGGAGTTTAGAAATCGGCGGTGGGTTACCCCGTGCCTCGGAAAGCACGTTAAGCCGCTGGTCCTGCGTCTGATCTCTCTCCGGTCGTGTCAGATTTCCGTCCCATCGGACATTGAGAGCAAGGGAAGAGAAAGTGCACCTGTATATGCGCACGCTCTTGTGCACTATACAACGTGGCGCTACAATGGTGACATTAATTTAACACACGGGTAGGGCTAGTGGCCAGTAATCATAAAAAGTATAACAACATAAAAAAAATCGTAACTTGAAAACTTCCACCTGCGCCGCACGCCGACATAGGGCTCTCTCTCTTTCCTTCAATTCGTCTTCTCTTTGCTCGTTAATTGTTTTAATTATATTGATGCGATGTTATGATCCGTGACCCCGGCAAATAACGCCTTTTTTTTTTTTTTTTTCTCGCTGAGAAATGCTTTATGCATCCCCGTCTCGCGGGGGACCGAGACGGGGTATGTGGGACTCCCTGTCGGAAAGGACAGTATACCCACTAAAACTCAGCGGTGTCCTACAAACGCCGTAATGGGAGGGCTATGGGAAATCAATACTTCCACGGCCCTCCCGGCGCACGCCCGCCAAGATTGTATGGCGGGCCCCGCATGCCCCCCAGGTTGGGGGGCTACGGGAATGGCCGGGAACACCTGGCCATTCCCGTCCCACAAGGTGGAGGCCTGTGCAAAACAGGCAACGGAGCCTCCGCACCCGTTGCCTGCTGGCCTCCACGCCCGCCTGAAAGGCGGGCCCCGCATGCCCCCCGCGTTGGGGTAGCTACGGCCGCAGAGGATAGGGAGAGCGGCAACGAAACACCGACACTCCTCTTCCCCTGCGGCCCCGCCGCGTCCGCCATCATACGGGGGCGGCCCCGTCAAGGCCGCGGAAGGAGGAGGAGCCCCTCCCGCCGCGGCCTCTATCCTCAGCCGCAATGTCTCCCTCACGGGGGACATCGCGGCCCGCCTCAGGTAGGTCACGATGTCGCGCAAGCGGCACCGCAACCTACCCGTGGGCCGCTACGTCCCGGGCTAAACCGCACAGCCCGGACGAGCGGCCCCCGCTGGGGCGGCAAATAACCCCTGCGCTACAGTTCTTTAAGTCAGGTTGCTCTAAGAAGCTATTTTAGAAAATTGTTAATAAATAAATAAGTATTAATGTTTAATTAAATTAAAATATAGTCATAAAACTAAAACGCGAAACCGTAGGTATACTATATCTCATATCTCCCGCGCCGAAGGATAGTCTCCACTGAACTTGGTCGCCATGACTGAAATTAGGTTTGAAGGACTATATTTACTTGTTTATTCTACCTGTGTACATTAACAACGTAATCTGTACACTCAACGACCAAATTTTCCTTTCATCCTTTTAACGTAATTTCTTCACGTATACTGAGTATCTAATTTCGTTGCACCACCTACGATATAGAATCCTATGAATGAAAGCCCACCCACATACGAAAAACCTTTGAATATAAATCTGATTTCATCCCTTCCAAATACATTGGTTTTATTTTTGGAACGCATGAATAAAGCCCGTTCACGTACAGTATTAAATTCAGTTACAAATATTAATGATATAGCAAATTATTAATGACATCATCCGTCGTGCTCTCGTCAATGCCGAGGAGCTGTTTTAGAACCCAACGGCCTGCCACGCGACGATGGAAAGAGACCAGACGTAATGACCATAATGCCCTTGAAGTTAGGCAGACCTTTGGTGTGGGATGCAACATCTGTCGACACCCTTCTTCCTAGCACGGTGGGCTGTGCTGGAGCGGCTGCTGCTGGTGCAGAAAACCTCAAACGGCGTAAATATTCCAACCTAATTGGGAGTTATATGTTCTAGCCGTTCGGGGTTGAAACAATAGGGTTATGGGGTCCGAGTGCCCACGTCTGGCCTTTTGGGCACTGTTCCTGTTGACAGCAATGCGGACGAATTTTTTGACGCCCTATGATTAGTTTGCTTATTGTTTCACATGAACATATTATTATTTTAAATGTTAGCTAATAATAATATAATGTAACTTAAACCTAAATAAAAGAAATATAGCAAATTGAAAAAAAAAATGTAATGAAAAAGTGTTAAGTAATTAACAGAAATATTTTTTTACAAGATAAAATTATAACCTTTGCAAAACTATAAAACGGCACGGCACACTAATTGCGAAACACGCTATGAATCGCTATCTGGATCATTTTGAAGGATATTGCTAATCCAGCCATATGTTCGAAAAACTCGTCAGCTCAACAATGTAAATTTCTTTTATGAATAAAGGGCACTTTACTCTTTCACAAGCTGTCTACATCTCTCTATCTATTGTCCTATCTCAGGTATGCTGGAAGGGATTTCTTGTGAAATAAGCATCACCTCTGTACCTATTTCTCTGTTCTGTATTTTATTTATTTATTTATTTTACCATTTATGTACACACATATATCTGTATGGCTGTTGTTTCCTGTCTATTTATAATATGAGTGTACATAAATGGTAAATAAAAGGGGCAATGTCCCTTATTTTACAATATTTTTGGCGCATTCATTCATTCGGCCACGTTTACACTGCAGATAAAACCGTGCATTAACGGCAGGGAATCTCAACACTTTTCTTGCGCCGGGATATTTATAGCTCGGCGTTTTACCTGAACATATGGAGAGTAATAAAAACTGCACGGAGTTCACTTTTTACTTTGCTCTGAGCGTTTGCGGCGATATTCCCCGAACCAGCATCGCAGACATCTGTGCCCATTAATTTATGGGAACAGTGCTGTTGAGTAGAATGTTATTTAATAATAATAATAATAATAATAAATTTATTGAACCAATGTTACAGTTATTACCTTAAAATTAACTTAACTTAACATCGGTCTGTAACCGTTAGCGATCATCTTTTGGATTTTTGCGGCGGTCCCCAAACTAGGCGGCGCCTGTATCTTGGGGACCAGAGTTGTGATACATAATGCTATTTACCACTGGAGTTTATGTAAGAATAGGTAAGTAATTGCAAATGATTATATAAAACTAAATTAAATATTGAGATCAAAGTGAAAGTGAAAGTAAAACTTAAATCGTAAATTATTAAAAACAGAAATAAAGCTTATATTGCACTGAACAAAGCCTAAAACTAAAAATATTAAACAATTTGTTTGTAGCTTCTGTCCGCGCTATTCCTTCGTTTTCTGCTCGGCTCCTAAGGGTCGTAGCGTAATGTTAAATATCCTAACCTTCCTCAATAACTACGATATCAAATGCAAAAAGAATTTTTCAAATCCGACTAGTGGTTCTAGAGATTAACGCGTTCAAACAAACAAACTCTTAAGCTTTATTATTAGTTAAGATTAAAATTTCGAACTAGTAATGGGCTGGCATTGCGTGGAAAGACAATTAAATTCGTGTTTGTCTTTTTTGGTGGAGATGTTCAGAAGCCAAGTTAATGGAACAATTCTTAGAATCGAGCGATATATGTAGCACTGTTGACGAGTTTAATAATTACCTGTCGCCCCAACAAGTCTTGCAAATACTTGTTGAGGCGGATTTTTGGCTAACAAATGCGCGGTTTAATTTTAAATGTCATAATATTATTTCCCGCGCCATTAGAGTATTTCTGGAAGGATTTGGGGAGGCCTTTCCCCAGCAGTGGGATAGTACAGGCTAAGAAAAAAAAACACAAAAAAGATATTTCTCGTCGCTAGCAATTTGATTTTTTAAAAAAAATATTGTATGAACTGAATGAACGCATCCGCATCAATAACTTCATTGTATGAACGTAGCAATAACTGAAAGAGAGAGTGGTCATGTATGCAAAGAGAGGAGAGAAAATCAAAATCAAGTAATTTATTCAAATTAGGCTGAGAATCAGCACTTTTCGAACGTCAAAATTACAAAAGGCAGTCCCAAAAAAACGCCCGCCCTTCACCACTTCCTAGTGCTATCGCTGGGAAGAAGAAGTGGCGCAACAAACTCCCTAGCATCACAGCTGTCTCAGATGGAGAATCAAAGATGTTAGAAGATGGCGAGCTAACGAGGAACGACGTAAAGATGTAATTAATCACTATCATAATCTGCGTAGCCTTTCCCCAATGTTGGGGTCGGTAACTGGATGCAGCTGAATACCAGTATTTTACATGGTGCAACTGCCTATCAGACTTCCACAATATACTGATTAGTTAATACGATACCCCATGGTAAGACTGGTTGTTAGTGTTTTGGGATGTAACAATAATATAGTACATTTAATTTAATTTCTATTTAACTATTGTATGCCCTAAGGGCTGGAGATAGCTGTCACCATTGTATTATTTAAGACCTGTATTATGTACCTACCTATGATTCACAATAAAGATATTGATTGATTGATTAAAAGATGTAATTAACGTAACAGTAAAATAAAATGAATTTAACGTTTTAAAATATTTCGTTTCGGTAATCCTTCTCGACGTGTACAGTCAGCGTCAATAATATCGGGACGAACAGACTGTTCAAAATGATCTAAGCAACTATGAAAATGAAATATTAACTCAATGACACAAGGAATGTTTCAGAATGAAGACAGTACACGACAATTGTCATTCTGACAAGAACTTTATCCGATTGACACAAAGTTTAATTTTCTTAGTTGTTGAGATCATTTTGAACAGTCTGTTCGTCCCGATATTTTTGACGCTGACTGTATATGCCAAAACCTTACCACTAAATAAAATCCCGTCAAAAACTTAAATGCAGAAAGTATTGTTGCTTATTTTATGAAAATTCCATCTACAGATTTAATTTACTTTCCAAGGAAAGAGAATAAGTTGGAGCAACAGTTTCAACTAAAAAGGCCGCAATTCTTGGAAACAGTCTAAACAGCACTGTCAAGAATTTCGTTGTCAATATTCAAAATTAAATAAGTTTTGTAGCTTGCTGCACTTCTGCGGAACTTTGAACGTCTGTAGGACTACAATTCATTCTCTTCTCTATTCCACTAAGACAAGGTCTATTTTTCTTTGTACCTACTTCTTTTTGATGTCCTAGCCACTAAAGTGGACGATCGAAAATGAAATGGTCGGCGACATTAGTACGAATGTGCTGGTTGGCATTTTGTCTTTTCTGTATTATTTATTTACTAGTTGCGGTCGTGACTTCGTCTGTATTTTGTATTCCATAAGATATAATACATGTAGCGCCGCCGAGGCCGGCCCAGAAAGAGGGGGCGAAATGACCTGGACGAGTACCGTGAGGGCTGGTTTGAGGTAGCGCCGGGTAAGTAAGTAAGTTCCTGGAAGGACTAGGGGGAGGACTTTGCCCAGCAGTGGGTCAGGCTCAGGAAAAAAAAAACTTGAGAGGTGTCAAGGGACACCCGGATGGAACGAAGTATAACTGGCTTGCTTTCTGTAAGAGAGAGAGAGAGACAGAGAAACACGCGCACGCCGCACGGCTTACAACTATAGCAAAAAGTGTCGTTCCAACTTTTGGTCTTAATTTTTTCCGCCTAGCCCCCTTTCGCAACGCGCTATAAGGAACTTCGTTCCAAAAAATAAAACAAATATTTGGGATGAAAAGTAGCCTATGTCCCATCGGCCATATGTTCTGGGACTGACATAAGCCACTGAAAAGCTAGTGTCAATCCCGTTGAAAGTATTAATAGAAAAACGAAAAACTTCGAGAGCGATTCTCAAGTTACCTATCTGTCTTTCAAAAAAATTTAGTCGTGAAAAGGCAACAGACAGACAAATATATATGAGTTACATTCGCATTTAAAATATTAAGCACAGATAAATGTGTTTACTATACGAGCTTCCATCAAAATTGAAAATAAAATACGCCATTTGCTTTTATGAGAGCAATTAACTTGAAACGGAATTTAATGTTGGTGCATTTTCTTTGTGGAGACGACTGGTTGTGAGTCTTTTTGTCTTTATGACAAAGTGTGTGGAACTTTCTAAACTGAGATTTTACTGCAAATTACTTTGTGTATATTAATTTTACTTCGCGTTTACGTTTAATTCCCATTTTACTTTTCTTAAAAATATTATTGAACACTCTAATACAACGATTGCGCCTCTTTTGGTGAACTTCAAATAATTAATACTTTGGGGTTCTAAAAATACATACTAAATAGCCAACTAGCTAACCTAACCTGTTAGGTCGGGTACCCCAGCTTAGTTACTGCGACCAACTTTCAGAAAAGGCCGGAAGGATAAAAAGAGGGTTAATTATTTAAAAAAGTATACATCATTTGAAGCGCAATAAGTTTTTAGAGGTTTCCATCATACTGCCTAGCTTTTTCTCAACTATGTTGGGGTCGGCTGCCAGTCTAAGCGGATGCAGCTGAATACCAGTATTTTACATGGAACGACTGCCTTTCTGACCTCCACAACCCAGTTACTGGGTAATACGATACCCCTTGGTAAGACTGGTTGTCAGATTTTCGGGCTACCGTAACGACTGTCAAAGATCCACGAATGACAGCCGGGACCAACGGCTCAACGTGCACGAGGCACGAAGGGGTCTTGGTATATAAAGATGCCCCATCCACGGACCAATCGCGACAAGCGTAGCTTACTCTGACCGATCGACCAATGCGACTCTTATTATTTAGCCACAAGCCCCACAATAAGTTTTAAGAGGTTTATTAATTTAAATGTGTCCATCATTAAAAGGTGAATAAGTTTTTAGAGGATCAGTTAAATATTTCCTAAAAACAACGCATACTTGTATAACTCGACTTACTTGTAGTAACGATAGATGTAGGTACAGAGACTGGATTGGATTTAAAGTTAACACTCTGGGGCCCAAGTCTGTTACCGGCATTGAGTCAAGATGGTCTATCATTGGCACCATTATGGTTGATTTTGACAGTTTTGGTAAAAACATTACATACAATAACATCACGCCTCTGTTCTCAAAAGGGTACAGCAGAGGTGTACCTATAGTAAAACATTTCGCCAGTTTTGTTTAAGTTCCATGTAGCCGTTCCATAGCCATGTTTAAGTGCTATGAACCGGGCACAAATCCTAACTCCGGGCTTCTGAGAAATTCCAGAAGGAACAAAAATAATAATCAACTTTATTTCATGCAACTAAGGCCCATAGATAAAATACACAAAATAATCTTATACGATAATAAACTAATACACACAAAAACCATTATTCTAGAAATTAATTAATTATTATTTAAAATAACTTTCTTTGATAAATCCTTTACTGTCCAGGCCGCTCGTTTGTGTAATGCATTGCCAGTTGAAATAAAATGCGCGCAGTCATTACAGGTGTTCAAAAGACTTGTTAAGGAGCACTATTTGTCGTTGTGATCTTGTTGTCCTAACTGCAATCATCTACAGTCTTCTTTTATTTTTCGTTGCTTGTATATATAGTATGTATGTATCTATAATTTTGGATATGTATATATTTGTGTATCTATTTTAGAGTATTGTATACATAATATTTGCACCAACGACAGTCCCATTTTATGTCAAGGAAAATCACTGTCCATTCTAAGGTTGCCTGGAAGAGATCGCAGTAATGCGATAAGGCCGCCCATTGTATATTTTGTAGTGTGTCATGTATTTTATAAGCTATGTATTTTTGTGATGTACAATAAAGTATATATAAATAAATAAATATCCGACCCGGGAATCGAAACCAAGACCTCAAGCTCAGCAGTACAGCACTTGCGACCACCAGATCAACGAGGTACCTAGTCTTGATCAATCAACGAAAATAACAGACTTGGCCCCTTTACTCGAATTGACTCAACTAACAAAATTATCAAGACCAGAGAACGACAAAATTAAATAAATAGGTAGGTTAATTTTGGCACGAGCCCAGAAAAGATATCACAAGCAGGATATCCTCTTCAGCTACGAGTACCATAAAACCAAGATAGATACACAGAATCACCGATATAGAACACAATTTGTGAGCCTATAATAACCAACAGGAAACAATTTCATTGTTACTAACATAACTAGCCACGCGACCTTGCTTTGCACGGTTTTTATGATTTGACCAAACAGCGAGCTTTCTTTAGTATTTGTTAGAAAAATTATTTGTTGGGACTCGCATAGGAATATCATAGAAACATAAAACTTGAGAGGTGTCAAGGGACACCCGGGTGGAACGAAGTTCAAAGAGAGAGAGACAGACAGAGAAACACGCGCACGCCGCATGGCACAACTATAGCAAAAAGTGTCGTTCCAACTTTTGGTCTTAATTTTTTCCGTCTAGCCCCCTTTCGCAACACGCGATAAGGAACTTCGTTCGAAAATAAAAACTGAAAGTCCTCTACGAGGCCAACAGGCTCCTATCTCAGCATAATAATTATGTTAATTAAATATAAACGTATTATACACATAAAGCTACCGGAATAAATTCTCTAAATGATGGTGAATGCGCATCAAAATCCGTTGTATAGTTTAGAAGGATACCACGGTTCCAAGAAAAGCGAATTTAATTTATATTTATAATTTGACGGTACGGTTGGCGCAGTGGTTAAGCGATTGACTGCTGCGCTGCGTGTCGCGGGTCCGATTCCCGCACGGAACAAATATTTGTATGACCTACATGTATTTGTTCCGAGTCTGGGTGTTTTTCTATCTATAATATGTATGTATTTACAAAAAAAAAAATGTATATAGTAGTTTATCAGCCATCTTGTTACCATAACACAAGCATTAGGTTGCTTAGCTTGGGACTAGATGGCGCTGTGTGAAATGTCCAGGGATATTATTATTATATAATATACAAGCTGTCCGGTAAGTAATGGATAGCTTCTTAAGGGGTCATTGTACTCATCATTATGAACAACTATTACTATGGGAACAAACCTGAAATTGCGAAAAAATAATCAGCTGTTTCCTACCTTTTGTCTTCTCTTCTTCCATACTCCTCTATTAGCCGCCATCTGGACATTCAGCCCCTTTCTCTCATATCATCATTCACACAGTCCATCCATCGTTTCTTTGGTCTTCCCCTACTCTTATAGCCATAGACATTCATACTCAAAACTTTCCTCACGATATTTTCCTGACAATGACAACCGGTTTCCACACAACTTTTCAGTTACCGGTGCCACCTTCAGACTTCCTCTTATTAAAATTTCAATATATTCTTGAGCACATACAAAAATCCCGTAGTAAAAACCATTTTCTACTTAGCAAATTTTCCAATTTTCCGGGCAATTTTTAAAATTTTACTTTCCATAAGAACCTTATAAATATATACATATACTTAAACAGTTCTATGTTTAGAACATTTAAAAAAATTAAAATAAATTATTAATTAATAATTACTTAAATTTAAAAAAATAGCCAGTTGTGTGCAGCCGTTCGCAAGTTGGTAAGCCCAACGAACAACATTTAATTTTTATAATAGATAGGTACTAATAAAGTAAGGAATCTGAAATCGGAATAGTTTATTAATTCCGAGGCCCAAGAATGTTGAGCAATCATAAAGTTCACTGTTATGTATCTTATTATTGAGATATTTTAATATTGATAAAGTTTCCGAACCTCTATAGAATACTTTGATCAATTATAACAATATATTTTATAATGGTATGTATTTAATCAAACATCCAATCGTTTCCATTTTGCGCTCCTAAAAACATGATTGAACACTAAAATAAATTGCAATGTTGTTCGTCTTTTTATTTTACTTTGAGAAGTAAGTTAATAATAAAAAGTAATAATAAATAATATTTTTTAAGTTCTAGCATTTAGTTTATGTAATCACTTATTTTTGAGATTGACATTAAGCTACTACATACTACACTACTACATACTATCTGTCAGATTTCTTTAATAGATTTTCAACTTTATCGCTAAAGTGTTAAGGTTGATTGGGAAAGTTTTACAGTTTCGGGTAGCTTGACCTGCTGGCGTCTGTACTTAAGATATACATATTATACATAGAAGCTGTTAGCGTACCTTAATAAAAAAAATATTGCTCCTCACATTCAACAACTGCTAAATTGTATTCAATCATAATGTAATTATTAAAATTTAATTACGGTCATTCATCATTGGTTAGATGTGTTTCTTGCCCATTCTTCTCCATACGAAAAGTACCTTTTGGAAGGAGCGACTAGAATCAATTTTATTTTAATTTTATTTTTGACTTTCAAAAGTGCCTTTTATGTGCCTATTTGAAATAAATGATTTGACTTTTGACTTTGTTATTATTATCATTGAAACAGCTACGTATTTGTATTTGTACAGTCAGCGTCAAAAATATCGGGACGAACAGACTGTTCAAAATGATCTCAACAACTAAGAAAACTAAACTTTTTCTCAATTGGATAAAGTTCTTGTCAGAATGACAGTTGTCGTGTACTGTCTTCATTCTTCCTTGTGTCATTGAGTTAATATTTCATTTTCATAGTTGTTTAGATCATTTTGAACAGTCTGTTCGTCCCGATATTATTGACGCTGACTGTACGTGGATGGACATCGAATTGCCAGTTTACAAGCATAATGTGTTGTTTAATGTTTAATAAAATGTTT
This sequence comes from Apamea sordens, assembly GCA_945859715.1. Taxonomy (NCBI): domain Eukaryota; kingdom Metazoa; phylum Arthropoda; class Insecta; order Lepidoptera; family Noctuidae; genus Apamea; species Apamea sordens. The sequence goes on along the minus strand of OX244010.1, from coordinate 9,766,314 downwards.
ATAGAGACTAAAATATTGTAACCATTATTTTAGGCATGTATTTAATCGAACCTCTAATAATTTCCATTTTGCGCTGCTAAAAATATGATTGAACGCTCTAAAATAATGATTGCGCCTCTTTTTATAAACCGCAAATGATTCCTCTTTTGGGATCCTAAAAATATTAAATAATAATAAAATAGCCTAGTAACTGCGACCAACTTAGATGTATCTGTTAGTCTCAGTTCCTACCTAACCTAACCCGTATGGTTGGGATAAACTTGCTTAGTTATTGCGACCAACTGTGAGAAATGGCCAGAAAATAAAAAGAAGCTCAATAATTTAGAAAAGTATGCATCATTAAGAGCGCGAAATGATGACTTCCACCGTGACCTTAAAATGGAACTCGTCACAAACCTAATTAAAAAGTTAATGAAGCCCACGAACACAGACTTCACCGACATGTGAATGTCGAGGCAATTCAGCTGCTAGACAACACGGACTTAGTGCGTAGGCTAAAGAAAACTAAACCATTTGAGTTAGTGTACTTAGTATTTATATAGTAAATTAATAATAGTGCGGTGCTAATGGTGCTATACATGTAACACATGAACAAAGTGTTTTATCAATTATCAGACCCTAAGAAAGTGCTACGAAACTATGCAAAAGTGCAAATTGACACTATTCTTAGTTATAACATAATCTATCGTGTAAAATATTAAGTTAGAGTTAAATTGCTTATTAGTCTGTTAGGCTACATTATAATCCATTACTAAGAACTTTAGTTCTTATTAATAAAGAAAAAAAAAACTTAAGAGCGCAAAAGTTTTTAGAGGTTCATTAATTTAAAAAACTGTCCATCATTAGAAGCGCAAACAGTTTTTAGAGGATTAGTTAAATATTTCCCTTTTATTCCTGTGGTTGAAAATTTTTTGAACATCTGGTAAAGTAAAATACTATATTTGGACGATATATTTCTACTACACTAGGAGCGTTCAATCCATCTCTGTCACTAATGGTCTTTATATTTCAAGAACGGTTGATTTAGTTTCCATCTGATGTAGTATTATTTTTGTTTATATCAAGAACTTCTGTAAAATACCGCTCCTTAAATTGAATGTAGATATTGTATTTGGTTTCTAGCACACTCATTTCGAATCAATGTATTGGCGTTTTTCATTTGTCTTCCGGCTTCACGAAGAGCATGTTCCATCTATTACTGGAACTTAAAAAGCTTACGTGAAGACGACGACAAAATAGTGGCTGCGACTCGGTTTCCTGCCGATCTATTCTGTAAAAAAACTCACCATGATAACGTAAGTGAAGTGAGCTAGAAGTGGGCTGTAATTCCATCTGATACTAGGGATTGACACTATTGACAGCTCACTTTATGCTCACTTCACTTAAGTTTTCACGGCGGGTTTTTTATAGAATAGCATTGTTGTAACAAGTGTTTCAACATCGCTCAAGACACTATATTTCAAAGTTGAGTAAACAAGTTTCAAAAATGAAACACAGCAAACCGCATGCACTAAAACAAGCATCTAATTGGCAACCCCATGTGTTATAAACTAGATCGTTTAATGTCAACATGTTCCGACACATTAAAATAAAAATACAAAACACGAAATTCCCGTACAAATGTGGACCTAAGAGAAAAGGTGCTAAAGTATAATTTACACTGCTGCCAAAAATTAAAACGATTCATTGACTCCCCGTATTAGCATACGAATTTATGACTTGAAAAATCGTTTGGCACTTAAGCTATTTAAAGTATTATTTGAAGCCATTAGCGGTGGCTGTTTATGGCTACTTTTTGGACGTTTAACAAACATAAAAGTGTATTTTGATCTGTGCCTTTGATGTTCTGTTATTTATTAATTTATTTAAGGACGTTGAGTGTAGAATATCATTTTGGTATGTTAACAACTGTTATGAATATTTTCAGCATTTGTCATCGATGTCCTGTGTCGTATAGGAATGTTTGGATGTGTATCGTCTATTTCTGTTCGAGCATTCGTCTTTGAGTCTGCGATATGTAAGCAAATATTGCCCCTTTTGATTTAGTAACTATTTTTGGTTCTAGGAAATGTTTACTAATTGATTCATCATCAAACATGCACTGAGAATGTCTCACGGAGAATGCCACTCAACTGTTTCTACGTTTATATTGTTAAAGCTTTTGCTCGCGGCTCTGCCCGCGTAGAGGTTAGAAATTATCCCACAGGAACGTACGTTTTTTACCTATTGTGGTATAGTAATTTTATTCTAGATGCATAGTGTTCACAATTATCTATATAATTATATGCGGACGACTTTTTTGATGCCCAATGAGCTCCTGCCTATTTTTTTTTAATATACTTGTTTATAATATAATTTTGTATATTTAGTGTTAGCTTGTGAATTGTAATTGTTGTGTCTTTATAATTAATGGATACAAAGTATTGTTAAACATATTTAAATGAGTAAAGGTGGAGTTTCTTGACCATTCTTCTCCATACGAAACTACATTTTGGAAGAGGCGACTAGAATCTATTACATTTTTTTTGTTTTGACGTTCAAATTTCTTATAGTATGTGTCTATTTGAAATAAATTATTTGAATTTAATCTCGCACTACTGTGATTAAAAGTACTCTATGTGTTAATCCAGGTTATAAACTACATATCTGTATACCGAATTTCATCCAAATCCATTCAGCCGTTTTTGCACCAATCCGAAACATACCTCCAGACAAACCAAATAACTAATAACTATATTTTTAGTAGCAATCACTTTAACAAAAAAAAAATCAATCTATTATTTTGACTTTGTAACAATTTTTTTATTATTTATATACAAGATACAGAAGATAGAATAATACTTGTGTTGCCATTTGTTTCGCTACACTCCCTGGAAAAATAGAGGACACAGAGATGCTCGTAATAAATGCGGTACACTGCGAGGTACATAAGAGGGAACCGCAGTGTAATGATGTATATTGTGTGGTGACATAGTGTTAACCACACTTAACAAGGATGCAGCAATGTTTCTATTTTTATAGTCTTCTTACTTTTTCATTTTTATTTTTGTCCTTTGCTGGATAAGAGTTGAGAGGGGCTCGTGGCTGAAAGATTAAAGTACAGGTAAGTAGTAAGTAAGTAGTCGATTACATATCGAGACCCCGCCATGCCTTGGAAAGCACGGTAAGCCGTTGTTACCGGCTGTGATTCGTAGAACTTTAATTGACAGTCGTTACGGGTAGTCAGAGGCCTAAGTCTCATAACAAAGAGGTACCGTGTGTATCTCGGTTATGGAGGGCAGATAGTCTTACCAAGGGGTATCGTATTATCTAGTAATTGGATTGTGGAGGTCAGATAGGCTCCATGTAAAATACTGGTATTCAGCACCGTACGGTTAGACACCAATATAGTTGGGCAAAAGCCAGGCAGTTTTGAGTTACGTAGCTTTAAATATATTATGGTTTACAATGAAAGAGTATTCTATCTATACATCAGAAACAGCCCAATATCACACCAATTGCATACATAATCAGCCAATAATGTTTCCATTGATGAAGCCACAAAATTCCCAAAATCATGTAAAATTAGAAGCAATAATTCTGTCACGTACCCGCGGTGTATATAAATACATATGTATGTATACAAACTAACACAACAGGAACGAAGTACTGACGTGAGGACGTCCATAAATCATAATTAATCGAAACTTCACGCTCTGTGGACGCTTATATGATGATTGATTAGTTCTCGTGTCCCTTGACGTATTTACTGCTATAATTTTTAGGGTGTTAACGGATGAAGATACAGTGGCTTTTGGATAGCTGGAAGTAGTTTTCACATTTTTAGAGCGACGTTCTTTAACGTGGCTTGCGGTATGAGTGAACTGGTAGAAATCGTCACGTAGCGAAAAGATGCCCCATCCATGCGACTTCCTCGAAAAAGATTCATGGTTTTAGAGGGTGCTGAAGCCAATATTGTGGTCAAATTGGCAATCCGAGATGGCGGATGCGAAAATTTAAAAATTTTTCATCATGGTTATCGTTTTCTTGGTTTTGAGGGTGCTAAAGAACAATTTGAGATAGCGCGTATTTGAAAATTTAAATTAAAGTCGCTTTTATTTCTGTCTATATATGTGACATGCGTTTTTCTATAAACTACGCAACCGATTTTGATTTGGCTTTCAACATTATTAAGAATTAATTCCGGAAGGTTTATGTGTAGTATATATTCAACTTAATTATTGTGAAAAAATCTAGATATTATGTCAAGTCATAAAAAACTTGTGAGCGTGTCGCTTCTGAATAATATGAATCAAGAAAACTAGATACGCATTCCATAAACTTCTATCTAAAATAGCCCGTAACTTGAAACTACATTTTTATGAACATTTCATGATTTAAATGCTTACATAAAACTGAGAATACCAGCTCTGAAGTCTCCATTGAGAATAAATGGGGTATAACAGAAAAGAGACTGTAGGGAAGCGTTCACAAAAAGGTAGCAAAGAGCACAAAACCAGTAGATGTTTACGTAAATGCTTTTTCATAGGAATGAAGAGGAACAGATATATTTTTCATGGCGGTTTCCAGAAACAGCTTTGTTCCTATTTTCTTTGATGATAGTAATACTTGGTAAGTAACTGTGGTCGACAATTGCTATTAAATTAAACTAATTCTTTACACTTTTTTCTTTGCTCACAGTATAAGCAAATTGGAGTGGCAATGGGCCTGGCCATATTAGCCGTGGAACCGATTACTGTTGGAGTAGACGTGTTCTTGTGCTTTACTGATTTACTTTGTGTAAATTATTTCATCACCATTGCTCAAAAAACGGTGATGCAAAACATCATGAGGAAACCGGTATGTCCTAGAACCAAAATTTCGAAGACGTGTGACATCTACCAGCCCGCACTGGGCCCGCGTGGTGGATTACGGCCCGCTCACTCTCGCCGAGAGATGGCCTGATTCCCAGCCGTGGGAACATTCTAGGCTGATTATGCTATGATTATAGCTACAATAAAAATTGTTCTATCTATTAGGGTTCTCCCACTTGTTGTTGTATTTGTTCTAATGATTGCTGTCATAATATTATTAATCCTGATTATCCCACAACATTTACACGTAGTAGAAATAATTAGTAGTTGGTGTTTGTTAATCAATAAGCTGTCGACAACGTGCCCTGCGGAGCATAGGGTGTTGTGGTGCACCCTGGTAGAGGCCTATGTCCAGCAGTGGACTGCGATAGGCTGAGTTGATTGATTGGACATAATTATTATGTATCTGTGTCTTTTCTGTGCAATTGATAATGCAATCCCCCTACGAAAATCGCATGAAGTAATGTCAAGAAGGTCCAAAAAAAGCTTAAATCGCGAAAAAAAAACAGCTGTTCCCTTCATTTATGTTCGCATAGCTGGTCAAAATGTAGGGAACATCTGTTTTTTTGGAACGAAGTTCCTTATCGCGCGTTGCGAAAGGGGGCTAGACGGAAAAAATTAAGACCAAAAGTTGGAACGACACTTTTTGCTATAGGTAGTTGTAAGCCGTGCGGCGTGCGCGTGTTTCTCTGTCTGTCTCTCTCTCTCTCTCTCTTTGAACTTCGTTCCATCCGAGTGTCCCTTGACACCTCTCAAGTTTTTTTTCGCGATTTGGTTTGGTCCCATTGTAAAAGTTGTTCATAATGATGATTACAATGACCCCATAAAAGGATGCCCATGAATTCAATTTCACCCTGTATATCCTCTTATAATCTTTATTCAACATTCATTAGAGAAAGGATAGGATACACAAAGATACTAGACAGTAAGTAAATGAAACATGAGAAGCTCTATTAAGACTACGTCGTGACAGGGAGATCAGTTCTTAAGACTAAGTCTAGGACACAACTGCTGGGATTACCCGTTATTAAGTCCAGCTTATTGTTTGATACCCGGCTTTGCATTTCAGTTACTCTATAGTCTACGTCAAATCGCGTTGAGTAAGTCGCTTGTGTAAACCCTGCTTTACTGCGAATTTTGCATTGTTGTATGGTTTTATAATTTGGATATTCTGTTGAAAATTTTCGGGTCAAAGGGAGGATTAGTTCGTTTCTATGAATGACTGGGATTGGGGAAGTGAATGATAATCAGGATACCGGAAATCTAAAAGTGAGTATATTATGTGTATACTAGAGCATGTACTTGTAACAGAACATCGAGCATTCGCCATTTTCAAATTTTATCGAATGACACATGACGCTCGATGTTTTGTTGCAACCTGATTTTAAAAACCAACGAGGTTTGGAGTAACTTTTAATCGAGCAAAGGCAGGAGCCCAAAAACGCACAATCATCAACAATGAACGCAACTTAGAAATAAATGTAACTGGTAAATGCTCACTCACCATGAGCATTAGGTCGAACGCAGCGTCGAGCATTCGCAGGAACGTTACATTACATGGAAATGCTTTTGAAAACTGAGCTACATTACATTGAAATGGTCGAGAAAATACTCTAGTCATCTAGTGTAGCTTTAGGCTTTTATCGAATAATTGCTTTTTCTATGAAAGCTTACCCTCAAACAGTTCAACAGTTGTCAAAGTATGAACTTCATCAGAACTCTGAGTGTGTTTACTGCCCTGTTACGGCGAAAGAGGTCTGAGGAACAGGGTGTAAAGTTTATTCATCCTCTACAGAAAAGGGAAGATCCTTAAACCAGACGGGTGTCGCGTCTAGTGGGCTACTGCCCGACAGTTGTTGTCGGGGCGGCGTATATGCTAGTCGTGCGTGCGGTAAACTCTACCTGCGCGATGCAGGATTTTCCGTGACGTCAGTGTGATGCGTAGTTCGCATGTGGGGGTGTACGAGTAGATGTCTCTCAGGCTACGCATGCATTTTTGTGTAATAAAACCAAGCACACATTACAGCTGCAACGCATTTTCGTACAAAGGGCTGTGCGGCCCGATTTAGTGTGCGTTAGTTCATAGGAAATGTAATATTATTATTTAAGCCCCACTTTCCAAACAAACATCCTATTTCAAGCTGTTTAATTGACCAACCACCTTACTATTGTATACTGTAGAATCCTGTTGGTCCCGTATTTAAGCTGATTATATTACTACACTGGCTCATGCAGGCACACTTCACTCTCCCTGTTTCCCGCCATTCGTGGTAAACTGACAGGTGACATTAGTGACAGACCCTGGTGTTCATAAGATATTGTTTACAGAAAACATCGTATTTCTCGGTTCTTTCCTTCTTGTCTGTTTATATTTGTGTACATAAATAATGTCTAGTGGCAGACATCGACGCGCAAACAGTAACCATGAATGTTGTTGTTCTAATTGCTCTTATCTGATGTTTCACGATACAAGATACAGATTTAGATGGTATTCATCGTTATAATCAATCTTTCTAGCTTTTTGGAACGAAGTTCCTTATCGCGCGTTGCGAAAGGGGGCTAGACGGAAAAAATTAAGACCAAAAGTTGGAACGACACTTTTTGCTATAGTTGTAAGCCGTGTGGCGTGCGCGTGTTTCTCTGTCTGTCTCTCTCTCTCTCTCTTTGAACTTCGTTCCATCCGGGTGTCCCTTGACACCTCTCAAGTTTTTTTCTATCTATGTTGGAGTCGGCTTGGATGTAGCTGTATACCAGAATTTTCCATGGAGCAACTGCCTATCTGATCTCCACAACCCAGTTACAGGGATAACGCGATACTCCTTGGTAAGACTGGTTGTCAGACTTTCGGGTTGCTGACTAGCCTTAACGACTGTCAAAGATCTACAAATGATAGCCTGGACCAACGACTTTACGTGTTTTGCGAGTCACGGAGGGGTCTCGGTATCTAGCTTGCCGTCCGGTAAGGACCAGGCTCTGGTCGATGGCGCGTTGTGTTCCACGGGCACCTGAAAGAGATGTCAGCACTTACTGATGGGGTCCGCTAGAGCCGATGCCTGGCAAAGTCGCGGGTTGTTCGAAAGAGTTACCGTGGCCCCTGGCACAGGCAACTGAAGTAACACGGGTGGGTTTTATTCAGTAAAAGACATGCCCTCCGCCCAGAGCTGGAGCAGTTATTTGATGATTTCCCACCCGAAAAAAAGTGGTCTCGGTACATAATGGATGGTCAGCTATCCACAAACCAACCTGAACAAGCGTTGTTTAACCTCGAAGATCAATCCGTGCAGCTGTTATCATTTAGCTCATTTCTCCTTCTAAGCCTGCTAACAATACCATCTAATCTGTATCTTATCTCACGAAACATCAGATAGCAACAGTTGCTAAGTCATCTTATAATCACCGCTTAATTAATTCCTGAAATCGATGTCTCCCTTGAGATTTAAGCTACATTAATATTGTCATTTCTAACTGAGGCTACAGTATTCCTACAAAATTGTGTTTTATAGAGTACAGAATAGAGTTAAAAATGTGATAGGAAGAAGGCAAATCATCAGACATCAGATAAATTATTTGAGTGCTTCTATCAAGAGATGAGTTCTTAATATTTTTGAGATACAAATTGATACATTTTATCGTTAGCAGAAATAATTATGTAAGTGGTTTAGTCGACCTCGTTATAGATTTACCAATTTTGACAGCGAAAATTCGACAGCATTACAGTTGGCCTCGCATAAGTCTTCGAAGTGGCTGAATTCTGGTCGAAGCTTATTTAGGAATCTATAAATGAAGTCATAAGCCCAGAAGGACATGGCGGGATGAGCTGGACTCCTTTCATGAAGATTGGTGCTTAGCTGCTTTGGACAGGGAGAAGCGGAAAGAGAGTAGGGAGGCCTTTGCCCAACAGTGGGAGAGTGGGCTAATAAAAAAAAATTGGATCATCGACACGAAGAAGAAGAAAGAACTTGAAACTTTAATAAGGTTGAAACTACCTTTCCCATAGACAAACTGGTATTCAGCTGCATCTGGTTATACTGGAAGCCGACCCCAACATCATCATCATCTGCATAGCCTTTTCCCAAATATGTTGGGGTTGGCTTCCAGTCTAACCGGATGCAGCTGAATACCAGTATTTTACATGGAGCGACTGCCTATGTGACCTCCACAACCCAGTTACTGGGTAATACGATACCCCTTGGTAAGACTGGTTGTCAGAGTTTCGGGCGAAAGCCGACCCTAACATAGTTGGGAAAAGGCTTGGCAGATTGAGAGTCCTATAATATTTTAGGTTAGCAACAGTAAATTGGGATTATTGATTTGTCTGTCAAGCAATGAGATCCACGCAATATCCACTTTGCCCTAATATGACTTAAAATCCATGCAGTACTTTTTGAGATTAGCCCGGACATACATACAGACAAACAGACAAAAATTCTAAAAACTATATTTTTGGCTTCGATATCGATTGTAGATCACGCCCCAAGTATTCTTTAAAAAAAATATTCAATGTACAGTTTTGACTTTCCTACGATTTTATTATATGTATAGATTGGTCGATTCGCACGAAGTAAAGAGTGCACGTTTCAAAATATTTCACTCTTATCACTTTTGTGCGCTAGTGTCCTTTTCTCTGTACTTTATTGCATAGGATTCAAAGCTGTGCTAATTGTCTAATACATATTTCTGGATTTGTCGATTCGCCCACAAATAAATTAACTTTGCGAGTCGCCTACAGACAAAATAATAATTATTATTTAAAAGTTGATCCGCCCGTTTTGGGCGAGTAAATTCGTGCGAATTTACCAGTAATACATACAAAGTTACCCATAGTAACAAGGCTTTTATTATATCCATAAAATAGTTGAAGACAAAATATAAATATTATTTTTTGTTCTGTCTTCCAGGCATCCATTTTATGTGCCTAAGACAAACTTTATTAGTATTCGTTTGCTGTGTCAGCCGTCAGTCTGTTTATATTTCTTTTCATCCCTGCTTTGATTTACTGTCAACATTTTTTCTAGATAATTGTTTGTTCTATTAAATAAGTTATTTTTCTGAGAAATCATGTACACACGCCAGCACATCAAGCTACTCGCAACTGTCAAATTTTCCCAATCAACTTTGATCCTAATGCTTTAGCGATAACGTTGAAATCTATTAAAGAAATTTGACAGATTGTAGTAGCTTGATGTGCTGGCGTCTGTACGTAGAATACTGTCTATAACTGCCTATCTAGATGTTTGAGAAGTCTTGAGAGTGGTGACTCCTAGTGTTTGCGACCGCGACAAGGCCGTGGTTTCTAACCACGGCCTTGTCGGGGTCAATTAATTTCAATTAAAATCAATTTATTTCATCACTACTGCTCTCAAAACGGTGAAGAAAAACATCGTGATCAAACCAAAAACTAGTACTACAGCAAAACCAAACCCTACTAGGACCAAGAATTCGAAGACATGTGTCAGATGTCACATGTCTTCGAATTGTAAGTTGGTAGATAGCAAGCCACAATGGGCCGACATGGTGAATTACGGCTAACTTCCTCTCACAGAGAGAAGGCCTGTATCCCAGCGGTGGGAAAATTATAGGCTGATTCATGAGAAGGCTTAGCTTTTTAATTTTCTTTCACTACAACAATTCGTAACACCTATTTTAAGCCGGTTGAAATAAAAACAAAAACACGATCCTCCTTCTAACGTAGTCTAGTAAAAAATGTTTACAAACTCCACTTTTTTCAACTAGACTGCATTAGCATCGATTTGCATGTTGCTTGAACAACAAAATTACTATGCACAAGGCTCCTTACTGATGAACTTTGACATGCATTAATTGATTGCTAATTACTCCGGAGCCCGGCCCGTCCTTGAGAGCGCTCACTGAACCGATCTGCGGGATAAAGCAAAGTTTTCCACTATTGATTACACAAATAAGCTCTACCATGCCATTTTTTGGGTGGGAATTCGTCAAATAACTTCACCCGCTCTGGGCGGAGCGGAAGGGCGTGTCAGACTTTTACTGACTAAAACCCACCTGTGTTCTTTCAGTTGCCTGTGCCAGGGGCCACGGTAACTCTTTTGATCAACCCGCGATCCTGGAAGAGCTCTAATAGAAATAGAAAATATGTATTGTCCAGGTAATTACAGTAACCAGGTTCATTGGCTATCAGCAAGCTAAGACGACATGAGTAGCTTAAAATATTACCTACAGCTAGGTTACAATATATTAGGGGTTAAAGTATGAAATTTCCGATTTGTACTGAAAAATTGAAAATGATTTTTTTTTTAATTTCACATATTTATTTAATCAAAATAATTACCATTATTATATATAGGTACATTGCTGCCGTCTAATAGGAAGGTCATTTATGCCTTTGCGATAGAACTCTCGTGATCTAGATTGGACAAACTGTGTGAAAGCATTTTGTACTGCCTCCTGAGAAGAAAACTTTTTATCACGTAGAAAATTGTCCAAATCACGAAAAAAAATGGTAGTCCGTTGGAGCAAGGTCTGGCGAATACGGAGGGTGACGAATGGTTTCTAATTGCAGTTCCTGTAGAGTTAAAATGGTTTCTCGTGCTGTATGAGGTCTCGTGTTATCATGGAGCAATAATGGTGAAGATCGATTCATGAGTCTGGGCTGTTTCACTGCTAGTTTTGCTATCATTGTTCGGAGTTCGGCACAGTATTAGACATCTGCCGTTATTTCTTGACCAGATCGGAGAAAGCTATAGTGAATAACACCATGCTGAGACCACCAAACAGTTACCTTTTTATTGGTAAGCTTTGCTTTAGGACACTGTTGCGGCGTTTGACCTGGGATCAGCCATTGCATTTTTCGCTTACGGTTATCGTAAAGAATCCGCTTTTCATCATATGTCACAATTCGATCCAATATTCCTTAATTTCTGTATCGATTCAACAAGGCAACACAAGTTTCAACACGCGTTTCTTTCTGCAGATCAGTCAAATCATGAAGCACCCATTTCTTATATTTTTTTATTTTATTAATTTGACGCAAATGAGTCAATATTGTTGGTAAGGTAACGTTAAACCATGCCGCTAATTCTTGGGTGGTTTGGCTCAGATCGGATTCCACCATCTCTTTCAATTCATTTTTATTCACCTGTGTGGGCGGTCTTCTACGTGCAAAATCGCATGGTCCTTTCATTAGCAGTCCCCTCTCCAAACGCAACATTGATATTGCGAGCTGTTTCTGCCGCATTAGTTCCGCGTCGGAACTCGTATTCAAAAATAACACGAATTTTCGAAGTATCCATCTTTCTTGCCTAAGCTGAATAAAAAAAACAACTGAAAGTCGATAATCAAATGTTGCACATTTTTTAAAACAAGAACTTCATAGGTACCATGTGAAAAAAGTTTCACTCAAAAATCTCAAACCGTGAAGGTTCTATGTCAATTCGAAATACCAATTACAATAAAACGGCAATTTCATACTTTAACCTCTATTATTATTTGCTAGTGAGCCCCAAACTAGATAGTTAATCTGTATCTTGGGAGTCCGGGTACGAATTCCAGAGTGGAGATTAGGGAGGTGATTTCAGGTATGGTATGGTACGTGTGTATGTGTGATGTTTGTGTGGTGTATCTGTGTGTCTGTGGGAGAAGAAGAGAAGGTTGGTAGGAATGTATAAGCATAATCAGCCTGCAACAACCTCACGACTTCCACAAGCCTCTTCTCTGTCTTACCATGCCGGCCCGGTGTGGCTCAGAGGATGTCACATATCTTCGAGTTACATAAGTTAAGTGTTCCGTGTGGAATCCACTTTATTAAGAAAGTACGAAACAGTTTTTTAGTGTGTGTCGTTCCACTCACTGGCAAACAATCACAAAAAAGACTGAAGCTGTGGCAAGACAGTGTTTCCTTACCCAAATCATTCGTACCACCCACTGAAGATCTCCCACCTGGACATGAGTTAGCTTGGGTAACCTGGAAGTCTTTAAACTGACTCCGGACCCAGGATGGCCGAAGCAAGTAAAACCTGTTCAGGTGGAGATTCATAGACGACTCCGCCTTAGAATAAATAAATAAATAAATATCCCTGGACATTTCACACAGCGCCATCTAGTCCCAAGCTAAGCAACCTAATGCTTGTGTTATGGTATCAAGATGGCTGATAAACTACTTATATACATTTTTTTTTTTTTTGTAAATACATACATATTATAGATAGAATAGAATGTAAATGTGGTGCTGTTCCACAGACGATGGGACACTTAATATCGTGTCCTGCGTGTCCTGTCAGCCGCACGTTACAGGAACTGATGGACGCTGGTGATGGCGCCAAACAAGTAGCCGAATTCTGGGCCGAATCCATTCAAATTGCTATCGACAGGCTAAATAATAATTGTACTTATTTCTTGAAAGTCCTATTTTTCAATATTGCAGTAGAAAAAAACGCAAAAAATTCATAAAAAATGGAAAAAGGACCTTTGAAGTATTATGGACTGAAATACCAATTCACAGAAGTCGCATAAAGTATTTCCGTTAGATGCAGTCAAAAAATATACCTACCACTATTTTCAGACTATGCAATACGAAGCATTAGCTCTGCAATGACCCTCCATCAAGTTAATGCTTCAGGCCATTTGTTTTACGACTGCATTACTCAATATTACTAATGAGGTCGGTTCGAATCACGCGACAAACGGATCTCTAATGGTCCTTGTGTATACAGAACCCGTTGTACCGTCCGTTTCTCGTATGCAAAGCTCATTGTATCTGTTGTCTGTGGCGTTTATAGTAGAATGATTATCAAAGGGCTCAGTAATATTCAATGCGCTTCAATACGAGTCCGATTACTTCGGATTCGTCTTGAAGCGCATTGAAGATTACTGAGCCCCACATCACGATAATGATGATAATATATGATACAGTCAGAGACATCATCTGCCTAGCTTTTTCCCAACTATTCTTCTAGCTTCTAGTATTTTATATGGAGCGACTGCCTATCTGGCCGCCACCACCCAATTACTGGGTAATACCCCTTGGGAAGACTGGTTGTCAGACTTTCGGGCGTCTAACTATCCGTAACTACTGTCAAAGATCAACGAATGACAGCCGGGACCAACCGCTTACCATGCTTTCCGAGGCACGGAGGGGTCTCGGTATGTTAAGATGGTCACCCATCCACAGACCGTGGCAAGCGTGGTTTGACCTGATCGATCGACCTGTGCGGCTGTTATTATTTAGCCACGGGCATCTTCTCGGGATTTGGTAGAGTATACGGGGTTAAATTAAATTAGCTAGCGAAACCGAGCGGACGTGATGGGTGTCGATATCTAAACACGATAAAACACAAAATAAATAAACTTGACGATTTTTTGTGAGGTCACCGAACTCGTTTAGTGTAATTAAATATCAGTTTAAAAATCTGCTTTTGATTGTGTAAACTTCACAGACGTGATGGGTCGACAAAATTAAAGAAATCAGATTTTCCCAACTCATTCTTCAAGTAACAAAACGTCCAGCGGTCGTTGTACCCCAAAAAAAACACATTTTTTTTTTATTATTTGATAGTGTTTAGATATGAATACCCATCACGTCTGCATAGTTTGCAAGTTAACAAACTATTTTAATATACCTAGTAGGGAAATGACAAGGTCGATCCATAGAACCAGCTAGCGAAACTTCACAAAGGTAATGGGTATCGATATCTTAACACTAAAAGAAAACCTAATCATTTATCTTTTTATTTATTTAAACTTTTCGCACAAAATGGTACAAAGGCGGACTTAATGCCTTAGGCATTCTCTACGATTTTTATCATGTTCAAATCTATATAGGTACACGACGTATCACGTCTGAAGAGTTTTGCAAGCAAATTTAATTTCACCTTGTATTATAAAGACACACTCACACACACATTATTCAACAAAGGCCTCACCCAATCCGCTTAAACCTATCAAAATTCAGTCCCAATCCAAAACCTTTATAAAAAAATAATTAAAAAATACACAAAAAAATCAAACACAGATAGCCAGCAACATAACGTGTGGTGGCGAGCGAAAATTTGAAAAACATTCATGCAAGAGGGGGTCTGCCCGATACGATCGTGGCATAATACTCCCATCGGTCGAGATTGTATCGTGTCGCGAGATTCATAATTTATGAACCAACAATACCTAGGGGTATTTGATATGTGACTGTGGAATTAGGGTGCTGGATGTGGCAGGGTATTTTTGTTTAGAGTTTTCGTTTAGGAAGGAAAGGCTGAAAATTTTTGGAATGATTTTGTGAAAAGATAGAAAGGAAACAGAAAATCTATACAATCTATATCTAAAATGTACAGGGTTATTTTTCAAAGACCAGCTGCATGTGGTACAGACCATCAAACTGAATAATTTTCTCCGTGGGACCAACATCGTAATCGCGAATAAAAATTCAGCCGTCCCATACATTTTGGTCGAGTAGGTATTGAAGTTTTCTATGGGACAGTATTGATAAAATTTTCGCGATTACGCTATTTGTCCCGGGATCCCTTCTTTTCGCATAATATTCTTTTTCCTAATATACTTTGGCATAACGATTTTGGCATAATTTGTTTTGCCATAATAATACTTTGCCATATTTTTTTTTAGCATACTGTTTATGTTGGCATAATTATCTTGAAGGCTAATTTGTTTTGGCATCATTTTAATTCGCATAACGTTACTAGGCCTAATGATTATTAGCATAATAATATGTAGGCATACAATTAATAGAAATAACGGAAACTTTGAGTTATTTTTACGTATTTATTTTGGATTTCCACGTTAATGATTTATTATACATAACATTATGTAACTTAACTATGTATTTTTATTTTAGGTGTATATTTTTAGCAATCGCTTGTAAATATGCAAGTTTCGAAGTATATTCATCTTTTTAAAAGCTTTTATTTATTACTAATATTTTTATCGATCCTATTGTGTTTGTCCGTGTATTTTTTATTTACACATCTCGATTTATTAAAAAGGCAATGAGAACTTAGGATGCAAGAGCGAGCGAAGCGAGCTCGGGATTTGGGGCACCCCAACTCGGACAGGTTAGGTTCCTTTAAACCCTGCAGACAGAAATAGGGGCCCCGCGAAGCGGGGCTCCGTCGACTACGCCTTATTATTATTGTTATGCTTAGTAAAGTTATGCTTTAGAATGTTATGCTTAATAAAATTATGCTTTAGAATGTTATGCTTAAAAAATGTATGCTTTAGAATGCTATGCCTAATCATTATTATGATTAGGGAAATTATGCGTAAGCTGTTATGCGTAAATAATTTATGCGAAAATATAATTAGGACAAACAAAAGTATGCCAAGTTATATTAGGTCTTAAAATTTTATGCAAATGGATAGGGAACCTTTGTCCCATAGAGAAAGTTATTCAGTTTGATGGTCTGTACCACATCCTTAAATTTGGCTGGTCTTTGAAAAAATAACCCTGTATAATTAGATATAATTATTTATTACATCGTGAGAAAACCGGCATGGTCTAGAACCAAAAATTCGAAGACATGTGACATTTAACAACCCGCACTGCGCCCGCGTGGGTACCATAGCGACCCCTCTGGAAAAGAGGAGGCCTGTGTCCCAGCAGTGGGAACATTAGGTATAGGTTGATTAAATCCTACTAATATTATAACGCGAAAGTTTGTGAGGATGGCTGGATGTTTGTCACTCTTTCACGCAAAAACGACTAAACAGATATTGATGAAACTTTACAGTAATAAATCTTACCTACATCAGAATAACACATGAGATACTTTTTATACGACATTCCCACGGGATCGAGACTTATGCGGGTGAAACCGTGGGGCAATGCTAGTATAATATTTGACGACACGGTTGGCACAGTGGCTAAGCGATCGACTGCTGCGCTGCCTGTCGCGGGTTCGATTCCCGCACGGAACAAATATTTGTATTGCCTACAGGTAGTTGTTCCGGGTCTAAACGCACCCACGATACAGAAGTAATTCCTAGTGTGGGGCAACGTTTAAAAAAAAGAAGGAATTTATGTGGCGGCTACTGCATTAAGAAACCCTTGCTATAGGAAGCCAAGGACAAAAGGAGAAATAACAATGAATTAATTTTAATAAAATAATTATAATCGTACACTGGAACAAAGGGAATGCTTAAATAGAGCTTTAGTACTTGCAAACTTATAAAGAACAGTCTAGAGACGGGTCTGTCAAAGTTAGAAGCTCGTAGAAGAGCTACTACACAGTGCGGAACTTATACAATTACGATTAACGTAATGAAGTTAACGAACATCTACATATATGATTTAGCATTTTTATTAAAACTTGCAAGCGGATCCTCCGATATCCCTGAGCTGCTGAGTAAAATTGGGCTGCGCGTATGTTCTTCGTTTTTGCGTAAACCTGGTTTGTTGCACATACCAACAACAAGAACAACTTACAGACAAAACTCCTACATGATTAGGGCGAGCCGTATGTATAATGAAACCTGCCAGGAAGTTGACATAGATCTATTTAATACTAGTGTGCCCAAATTGAAGAAGGCTCTTTGCAATCACTTCTTCGACAAGATAACATAGCCCTTGCATTACCTATAATTATACGAATATGAAGTATGCGAAAGTAACACTGTCTGCTACCTAGTACATAGTTAGTTATTATTCAATGTGTGAAAACTTGTAATTGGCCATCATCGTGTTAAAAACTCAGTAACCATTGTGATTAGCTGTAAGTTTTCCAAAAATAATAAAATAAAATATCAAAGGACAATGCTCATGGATGTATGGAATCCCGTACCATGCCGCATAACAGTCAAACTTTGTTTTTTATAGACTACACTTATCATATTAACTCCTACAAAAGTTCTTTTTGTATACACTACACTTATCATATTAACTCCTAAAAAAGTTATTTTTGTAGTTCTCATTTAGGTGAAGAACATGTAGTGGTATTTTATTATAACATTTTACACAATACCCCATAAAAGAAGTTTTTACTTTAGACAATCTTAAACGTGCATGATCTAATTTGTTCCTATTTTTTGTGTTAAAATTATGCCCGTCACTTATCTAACCTACTCTTGATGTCGATTTTTTTGAACAGTTTCCTTAGAAATTCGCGTCTGCGTAGGTTGAAGATGGTTCTGACAACCCTCTTTTGCAGAATTCTCAAAATGCCAGACCATGATTAAAAGGAAATGAGAGTAGAAAGAATCAAAAGCCAACTTATACTGGTTTCGATATCATTGTTGTGTTGCCTACTGTATCTATTTTTGCCTTTGCCTTGCCCTGGTCCTTTTAGAGCGCGACCCTTGTAAAAGCTTTTAAACTAGTTTCGTAAATACATACAAAAGTATATTAAAGTTAGGGTTAAGACGGTGTATTTTCCCTTTCACATTGATTTTGGGAAAGATCTAAGGCAAAAGGGTAAGCATTCATGAAGAACATTTTTAACGGAAAGATTAAAAATAAGAGGGAAGGGTGAGTATAGGCACGGTAATGTGCATAGAGAAAGCTACTAAGGCTCAATTTACACTGCTGCGGAGTGGAACCGAGTTTTCGTAGATACATAGTACAATGAACTTTATGTCAACTATCTGACGTACAAACTAGATACGAGCTTATTACTGCCGGAATTCCCGAGAATGCGCGATGATTCTCCAGAAGATGCGCGACCTGTGCGTATTTGTGTATATAATATGTGCGTTACACTTTTGACATAAAGTTCATTATGCTTTGTACAAAAAAAAAATCGCTTCAACTCCGTTCCGCGGCAGTGTAAATTGAGTCTAACAACACTGTCAACACTGACAAAATATAAGTTTAAAAATAAACTTGACGGACTGAACTTGACTTGAATATGGACGAAGTATGATTTAATATAAACGATTGACAAACTTCTAAACTTCATCTGCCTAGCCTTTCCCAACTAAGTTCAGGTCGGCTTCCAATCTAACCGAATGCAGCTGAATAAGTTTGACAACCAGTTTTACCGGAAAACTGGTTGTCAGACTTTTAGGCTTCTGACTACCCGTAACGACTGTCATAGCTTTACAAATGGCAGCCGGCTTAACGTGCATTCTGAGGCTTCTCAGTATTCTCAGTACATCGGATATCCACGGACCGAATTCGGCAAGCGTAGCTTAATCTGATCGATCGACCCGTACCGCCGTTATTGCTTAGCCACGAGCCCCTCACAAACTTTTATACTCACTGCATTAAATTTGCATGGATTTTTTTGTGGTTCTACGTTCCGAAAACATTACTGGATCTTACAACGTTATTCTGATTTTATCCTTCAAAGAAACTCCGAACACACAAAGAATGAAAAATGTTTTTATTGGCATTACAGCACATTAAATACTCATTAAAACTGTAAAAACAGAAAACTAAGATTATTATGCCAAAAGGGCCTCAGCTCAGCATTATGTCAGATGACAACACAAGGTGTACCACCTGACGCTGATTTTCAGCTGCAACCCACGATTGCCAACAGACCGCTCCACAGCGCGCTGCAACCTTAAATTTGTGCCTGCCAGTGTCCACGTTTCGGCACCGGATGTTATAATTGGCAGGACGCTCTGGTTTGTGGTACAAGAAGAACTTTGCGACGAGAAGACTTGACGAAATTTTCCAAACGCTGCCCAATCCAACTGGGTCCTTCTGTCGGCTTCTTTTCGAAATTGCGTCTACCGAGCTGTGTAGACATACTCCTTCAAAACTTTGAGAAGCGACCCTTTTTTTTTTTTCAGGATGGTAAATCATCAAATGACTCCTCCCGTTCTGGGTGGAGCAGAAGGGAGTGTCAGACTCTTACTGACTAAAACCCACCCGTGTTCCTTCCTTAGCCCTTTATGTTCCAGGGCAGCGGTAAACCCTTTCGGAAGTTCCCGCTACCCTGGCAGGCTTCGGCCCTGTGGGGCCCCGTCACTTTGCTGACATCTCTTTGAGGCGCGCGTGGAACACGAACACGCCGTCCGGCACGGGCCTAGTCCTGATCGGACGGAGAGCTACCCATTACTCTCCGCCCGCAGGCCCGCGCCTACGGTGGCTGGGAGTCGTCACGCGGCTCCCGACGCCCGGAGCGTCTCCCGCGGCGGCTGAGGCGTGAGGTGCGCAAGGCGCGTTCCCTCGCCCACCCCGCCACCTCCTTCGCTAGCATGACTGCTTCGCAGAAGGAGGCGACTGCCTCCCACTCCCTCTGCCCAAGCAGGGCAGACCTCCACCGTATGCTCCACCGTGTCCTCTGGGCGATCCTGACAGTGGTGACACCCGGGCGTCTCCTCCCGCCTGATGATGTGCAGGAACCTCCCGAAACATGACGTGACGTGACGTGACGTCTCTCTAGCCACTCCTCAAAGAGGGGTCTTACCGCCGCTATCGTGGCGTGCCCTGAGAAGCGACCCTTTGATGTGGATTGGACTCAAAAAAGTGACGGGGATAGACTGGATGCGGAAGGCTGAAAACAGGGTATTGTGGCGCAGCATGAGAGAGGCTTATGTCCAGCAGTGGACTGCGATATTTATTTATTATTTAAGTTGATTGATTGAAAGCCTTATTTGCTTTTTATATACACATCATATTATATTACCAACATTTTTAACCATATATTCTATAAATAATGCGTGCGTGATTAGATTAGATTAATGAATCCTCTAATCTGTTTTAGCGTGTAATAAATGTATATTATACTACTCACATGAAAGCGCACAGCTTTGATTGATTGCAAGCGGAGCATTATTTATGAAAAGATATATTTTAGGAGCGAAGTAAAACAATGAATTTTGAATATAATATCTTTTGTTTTCAGATATTTTGCCGAAGGAATTTAAATTTAATATGATTTTACTTTGCCTCGTAAGACTTTACTTAGTAATGATAGTGAAATCTAGTCTTTTGACACGTAATGTAATATATTGTGAAGCATAATAACATTATTATTATTTTTAATCATTGTGAATGTGAGAAATACGTGGTTCAGTTTCTTTTCTCTTTCTTAGTTTTTAATGATTTAATTTAATTTTTAATTACTGACAAATGCGTGCACTGACTGGACAGGTCCACTCAACCTGTGTTCTTTCCTCGAAAGAAAATTTAAAACATCAAACTAGATTGTCTTAACAACTGAAAAAACACTGATAAAAAGAGACTGCGACCTCAGATGAGCACTCGGGCTCCACGGTCTGAGGGATTCAAACCCAAACGGCTCGAACATACATATAATTACCGATAAAGTAATTGGACTCTTTGGATAATGATGGTTTGTTTATTTTTATTACTTGTGCAGTGGTGGCCCAGTGGTAACGGCCACGACTTACGAGTTGTAGGTCGTGGGTTCGTACCCAGGCAGGTGCTTTACTTTGTGTAAATTATTTCATCACCACTGCTCTCAAAACGGTGAAGGAAAACATCGAGAGGAAACCGGCATTTATTTATAACACAGACAACACGGTTAGCGCAGTGGCTGAGCGATCGGACTGCTGCGCTGCGTGTCGCGGGTTCGATTCCCGCACAGAACAAATATTTGTAAGTCCTACATGTATTCATGTATTTGTTCCGAGTCTGGGTGTTTTTCTATCTATAATATGTATGTATTTACAAAAAAAAAAAATGTATATAAGTAGTTTATCAGCCATCTAGTTACCATAACACAAGCATTAGGTTGCTTAGCTTGGGACTAGATGGCGCTGTGTGAAATGTCCAGGGATATTATTATTATTATTTATTTATAGTTAATTAAAACGATACAACACCAACTACATTAATTAACATAGAGGACCATTTATAGTTAAGTTGACAATAATATAACTTAAAACTAACATGGAACAGTGGACTCCCTTGCATACATTCTCTCACAGAACACCAGACATATACGCATAATTTTAATCCATTCATCCGCAAACACATCACATTCAGGGTTGGCAGCCAGAAGGGCATTCAGCACCTTTAGAGTACGACAGATTGGGCATTCAGCTCTGGCTACAGTTTTCACTGGGAGTTGCGCAAACAGATTGTGCCGGGCTCTGACGGTGTCCGATGTATGTATCGGGCACAAATAGTCGGCAGAAAAGACCATGGAGCTCTGGACAGTCAATACGTCCCCGTAAGGCATGTCCTAGAAACAAAAATCCGAAGACTTGTGACATATACTCGTACCAACCCTTACTGGGCCCGCGTGGTGGATTACAGCCCACTCACTCCTGAAGAGAGGACGCCTGTGTTCCAGCAGTACGAACATTAAAAGGCTGATTATGTATGTATGTTATATAAGCTGAGGTTCACAAAATTTTATGACACAAATTATTTTTAAAACAGCAGAATCACAAAGGAGGGCCCGGAAACCTAAAAAAGTTCCTTTGAAAAGTTGAATTCAAAGAAAACGTTCCTATGTTTATAGGTTTCCACGAGCTGCAAACTTTCTGAGGTTTAAGTAAGTAAGACTTTGAACGAATACACGTGTTTGATAAAGTATACACGCGTAACAAAATAAAGTCAAAACATTTTGTACCTACTATGCAAGAAAATAATGTATTTTTAACCGGCTTCAAAAAAAAGCAAGAGGTTATGCATCAGACGAGTTTTTTTTTTGCTATTAAGTTGCTATTTATGACGATACTGCTTGTGGCTAAGAAATACCAGCAGTTCGATCAGGTTAAGTTGCGCTTGCCGCGGTTGTTCCGTAGATGGGTGACCATCTGTACATACCAAGACCCTTCCATGCCTCGGGAAGCACGTTAAGCCATTGGCCCTGGCTTCATTTTTTTGACAACACGGTTAGCGCAGTGGCTGAGCGGTCGGACTGCTGCGCTGCGTGTCGCGGGTTCGATTCCCGCACAGAACAAATATTTGTAAGTCCTACATGTATTTGTTCCGAGTCTGGGTGTTTTTCTATCTATAATATATGTATGTATTTACAAAAAAAAAAAATGTATATAAGTAGTTTATCAGCCATCTAGTTACCATAACACAAGCATTAGGTTGCTTAGCTTGGGACTAGATGGCGCTGTGTGAAATGTCCAGGGATATTATTATTATTTTTTTAAATCGTTATGGGTGGTCAGACGCCCAAAAGTCTAACAAGCAGTCTTACCAAGGGGTTTCATATTATCTAGTCACTGGGCTGTGGAGGTCAGATTGGCAGTCGCTCCATGTAATATACTGGTGTTCAGCTGCATCCGGTTAGACTGGAAGTCGACCCCAAAATAATTGGGAAAAACCTACAAGATAGACCCGTGCGGCTGTTATTATTTAGCCACGAGTCGTACCCCTGAACGAACTTCCTACTTGCGTTTGCTCTCTAACCTTCTAACTACCTTGTTACCGCAAAACCACCGTTAAACTCAAGGAAATCGATTTACGGTAATGTTGCAAGATTGAAGACTGATTAGAGGAAGGGCGCCTTTATATTGCAAACTAGCTTCTAACCGAGACTTCGCACGCGTGAAATTTCTTGTTTTAACATCAAATTCCGTATTTAACTCGATAAGACTAAAGTAGATTGCTTGCAGTACATTCTCCTCTGATACCTACATACCGGAGCCGAAACGTGGATACTCACGATACGGCTGGTCCATAAATTCACGGTCACTCAGCGAACTATGGAACGGGCTATGCTTGGAGTCTCTCTGAGGTGATCCGGCAGAGAACCAAAGTTGTCGACATAGCTCACAGAATAAGCGAGCTGAAGTGGCAATGGGCCGGCCATATTATTCGTAGAACCGATGACCGTTGGGGTAGACGTGTTCTTGACCAGAGACCGCGAATCGGTAAACGTAAGGTAGGACGCCCTCAGGCTAGGCGGAGCGACAATCTTCTTAAGATGGCTGGTAGCAGCTGGATGAGAGTTGCCGAAAATCGAGTTGAATGGCGTTCAATAGGAGAGCACTAAAACTGGCGTTGAACTTTATTACCTAAAATCTATTCGTTTTGCGAAAGTCGATTTCTTATCAACATATTAGTAATTTTTGGGAAAAAAGTGGGTTCGTGCTTATGATCACACTGCAGAAGTGAAAACTTATATGCGTCGACTAAACGCGATTCTGCGTCACCGACCGACTGGAGCCGAGTAAACCCGATTCAGCGTTACCAAACCGAGCGAGAAATACATTTTAAAATTATAGACTTTGAGTACCTACTTACCTTGTCTGTACGCAACGCGAGGACTGATACGCTATTCGAGTGTCGTTCATCTAAGAGGGCGGTTATTAGAAATATTTATCGTCTTTGAAGCATCCTTCAGAAGCTCAATATCACCCTTCAATGCCTAACATGTGCGAATAATAGTTTATGCCTCTCCATCCTAGAGATTTTCATCACGTCTCGCATACCTATATAGTGTGCAAAAAAGTTTATTAAAAAAAATCTTTGAGAGCAAAATCAGCTGGGACGTACCTACCCATTCTCTTATTTTATTTATTTTGATTATTGTTTTTTATTAATATCTAGTCGTATGCTGCACTGGTTGACGTCATCACGTCAACGCCGGCTGTCGCTGAAAACCACCGCTGGGGCTCTGTTTCGTATAGGAACTTAGCATTATGCTGAGCGATGGCCGCTTTGCGTGGATATGACGCATGTTTACCCCCCAACTTGTAATTTTTTTTTTGAGTATGTGTTCTTTTTTATGCGTCATTTTTTCCGTAATTTTATTTCTTTCTTTTTCTTTTCTATACTAAATCGTTTACTTATTTCAAATAGAAATCTTACAAAATATGATTAAAAGTAAAACGAGGCAAATTTTAATAATATAAATATAATGTAGTAGAATAATACAAATTCATAGCACCATCTTTATTAATAGCTCGGGTAACTTCGGCTATCATCGTCAACAATCGGCAAAGCTTCTCGATGTGCACACGGCAGCTGCTGAACATAATTTATTACTAACTATCTTTGGTCACAGTTTTGTCGTCACACTTTTGTCACGTGCCACATTTGTCACAAAGCGTTTGAGGGTTGATCCCATTGTTTGTTGAACGAGAGAAGTGTCGCAGTTTTTCGATTATTTATGGTGTGGTTGGGTTGGGGTTGCGATAGTGTTTTTTTGTAGTTTTTGGGAGTATTTTTAATGGTAGGCTTGTGTGGGACATAAATAGGTCATCGATTTGATAGTTATGATAGCCCCTTATAACGACCAGATGAAATTTAATAGTAATATTGATAAGATACTCCCGATTTTGTTTCGCCAGCCAGTTAGGAAAGGTTGACACCATATAGCTATTTTTTTTCTCTTGTAATATAACTTGTAAAAGTGATGCCGATATCCTATTTACAGAATAAACAATTTCATTTATTTGTGAAACATTTTCTTGCATTTTTTTTATTTAAAAAAAAACGTTTCCCCACACTAGGATTTACTCCTGTATCGTGGGTGCGTTTACAAACATTTAAACTCACATACATAAACAGCCAGCCATTATATCATAGTTATCTTAAATAAACGTTTTATTATTATTATTTATAACTGTTTCTGCAGATATTTAAATGTATGCAGGTAGATAGATAATTTCAAATACTCGTAGAAAAATATTCCAGAAAAATGAGTCTTAAAACCGTGTCACCATGTTAAAAACCGTTCCATTTTAAAATGCAATTATGAAACTCCGAGATACTGCTCAAGCAATCTCCCTAAACCAACATACCAACTATTTCGAGCGTACAATCGCTGAATCACTATTTATCTATCATTTAAATACCAACTTACATTACTCACGAGGGGCTCGTGGCTTTATACTAACAGCCACACGGGTCGATTTTTAAGGTTCAGCAACACCTGCCGAGGTTTGTTCGTAGATTGGTGACCATCTTTTACATACTAAACCCCTGCGTTGTGCCTCAGAAAACGTGTTAAAGAGTTGAT
Organism: Apamea sordens; assembly: GCA_945859715.1. NCBI lineage: Eukaryota > Metazoa > Arthropoda > Insecta > Lepidoptera > Noctuidae > Apamea > Apamea sordens. The sequence continues at coordinate 9,740,639 of OX244010.1, read as the reverse complement.
CCCCGGCTGTCATTCATAGAACTTTGATAGTCGCATAGCCCGAAAGTCTGTCAAGAGGTATCGTGTAACTCAGTTACTGAGCTGTGGAGGTCAGATAGGCAGTCGCTCCATGTAAAATACTGGTGTCCAGCTGCATTCAGCGTTCGGCTGTTTGCAGCGTATTGTGCTATGAAATGCATGGTTTAACTAATTATGACAATTTGTTGGAAATTGGAAGTCAGACATCGTTTAAACCGGTTTAAGTTGTTCTGAGTCGTTTCGAAGAATTTGTTTTATTTACATATTAACGAAGATCTATCACGTGGCCGTCTCATTATATTTGTCAGTATTTTTTGGTTTATTTTTACAATCAAGTCACACTATTTATGTACATATTCGTTACTATTTTTATCTGGCACATATTTATCTTATTTAAGTATGCATACACACGTCACGTTGCAGTGTAAAACTGATTTACATCCGTCACCTCACACATCAGGCTTAGTTGAAAACCAGCGTCAGGCACTATTGTCTGGCACTTTTGCTGAACTGGGCCTTTTTGGTGCAGCCGTGAGGCACAATTTCCTGCTATTTTCTTACATCGGAGTTTATACTTTCTATTTGTTTTTTATTTGTTGCTATCTGATCTATATATTTATCTGGCGTAGTGTGTGTCTTTTAGTCTGTGCTAAATATATGTATTTTCTTTCTTTCATTCATTCGGTAAGACTGGCAGCTGACCCCAACAAAAATGGGAAAAGGCTCGGCAGATGATGATTGTATAGATGATTTCTATATTACTCACGATCTATCGAAATACACATTGAATTTCTCACATGGTATTAAAATCCTCGTAACATTACGTGCACGGTTAAACAACGCGAATGCTAACACAACTGTGCACTCCTAACAATGAAGATTAATAGTAATAATAGTAATAATAATAGTAATAATAGTTTATTTCCAAAAACTTAGTACTACTTTACAGTGGCAATGTGGCAGCAATTTCAGATAAGGTAGAGAGATTAGCGTCTGTAGCCGAACTAGGCATAGCCTGTATTTCGGCTATCAGCACCATTCCCCTCGAGTATTATAATACAAGAATAGGTGCCAAGCAATAGAGGCATATAAAATTAAATCAGTAGGTACTAAAGAAATACAGAATAATATTTGATAAGTAGGTAAGTAATCTATATAAGAATTTGCAAATAAGTACATAATTTTAATCCAAATTAATTACATGGATTGACTTTATGTGTGTTCGTGTGTGTGTGTGTTCGTGGTGCGTGTGAGGGTGTGTGTGTGAGTACGTGGTGCGTTTGAGGGTGCGTGTGTGTGGTGTATGTATATGAGTATGTGAGAGTGTGTGTGAGAATAGTTATGCGGTGAGTGTGTGGATGTGAGTATGCATGAGTGTATGCATGTGTAGGTGAGCTATGTAGTGAGTGTATCTTGGTTTTCTGAGTTCTTAGCTGTATTCTTAGAGTGGTAAGTATATAAGTTGTTCTGTCTCCTCGTAGCTTAATTTCTGCAAGTATTGGCATACTTTTAGTTTAGTAGATTTGCAGCAGCTTGCAGCGATTTAAGCTGGATTTGCATAATACCTGACGGCAACAACGTTTCCAATACGATGAAAAGCGCTGATATTTACTGAGAAAGCACTTTGTGATTGTTTTTTAGAGTGATGTTAAGTAATTAAAATACGGAGCCTGGTTGAGTAGTTTTGACGCTGAAACTGAAACCCAGTGGGTTTTCTGGATTTGTTTAAAAAGTCATAGGTATATGAATTCTGATACCTACTAATATCATAAACGCCAAAAGTTTGTATGGATGGATGTATTGATGGATGGACTCTTTCACGCCAAAAGTAATAAACAAATTTGGATGAAATTTGGCACACAGATAGTTTATAACCAGCATTAATACATAGGATACTTTTTATCCCGATATTCCCACGGGATCGAAACTTATACGGGTGAAACCGCGGGGCGCAGCTAGTGTTTTATACACCGTTAAATTTTGATCGTTTTAATCCTTAAAATAGGTCATTGTACTCATCATTATGAACAACTTTTACTACGGGACCAACCCTGAAATCGTGAAAAAAAATCAGTATGCGAACATAAATCTACGGATCAACTGATTTTTTTTCACGATTTCAGGGTTGGTCCCGTAGTAAAAGTTGTTCATAATGATGAGTACAATGACCCCTTTTAAGGATTAAAACGATCAAAATTTAACGGTGTATGTTCATGTTCATTATAGTAGGTTTAAATCAACTCAGCCTATCACAGTCCACTGCTGATCATAGGGCTATCCCAGTCTGCGTCACAACACCCTGTCCTCCACCTTCCGTATCCAGTCTGACCCAGTCACCTTCTGAAGGTAGTCGATCTATCTGGTTTGGGGGCATGCCACACTACGTAATTTTATACAATTTATGCACAAACTGTAAACATGAATTTAGCACATTTTTCTAGTCCCCCAAGCATAGAAATTTTTCGTCTGTTATAAAAAAAAATACCATTTCATAGAAAAGTTACCTGCGTTAGAATACCTGCGCGGTTTTTTTCATAATGAGGAAAGTTTCGACGCAGAGGTGTTCAGAATCATAATACTGAATCTATAATAATAATAATAATAAAGCAAGACTGCCAAGCTGACAGTGAAAAAAAATTGTACTCCGATATTTTTTAGTATTTTTTAATATAAATAATCAAATTCAAATTAATTTATTCATTTTGTGTATTCAACATGTTATACAAAAAATGTTGATCCATGCTATGTCCCACCAAAAGGCATACAAAATATCTGAGATGGCTCGGATGCATCTTTTTTGTGCCAAAAGCACGGATGATATTATATTTGAAGCATTACCCCAGAATATAAGTACATACCTCAATGTGGAGACTACATAACCGTGAGAGAAAAATACTACAATGCTGACACGAAGTCGGGCACGGCAACAAGAAACCACACACCCAACACCTTCGGGTTCGTCGCTCAGCTCCGCCTCGCAGTTGCCGGAACCTGCTCCAGACGTGAGTTCAGTGACACCGGCCGCTGCAGTTGCGTCGAGCTCGAGCGACGAATACTTTTCGCCGCCAACGACACCACCACCAGTACGTCGGCGCGGAAGAGGCCGACCACCGGCCAGCTTAGGACTCCGAGGCCCACCGGCCTCTGATAGGGTCCCCGCTGCCGGTGGAAGTGTGCAGCGCATGAGATGGACACAAACTGTCAATGAAAATGTCATGCGCGCATACTTTGGGGCTACAGAGGGGGGAAGTAACTTGACTGCGTACCGTGGTCGGATGCTCTCTCTGTTTCAGGTGCTTGAACCAGCTGTCAACGTGTCGGCGCAACGACTGTCGGATCAGGTGCGGGTCATCCAGCGTAACCATATGCTGGATGACGTTGTACTTGATCGACTACGCCTCGAATCACGGAATAGCCACGTTACGCCTGCTTCGTCATTGGTCGCGGTGCAACTGCAAAATTTACCCAGTTCTCCATCGCGACCCAACCGCGTTGATGAAGAGGATGATGATGAGGCTATATCCGTGAGCTCCCAGTGCAATGTAAGATTGAGGAGCGCTTTGGAGGATGCTTTCCGTGAGTACCGATCTATTCCGCCTGGACTCAGACCACGTTTACCTCGTTTGCCCATGCACAAGAAAAACAAGGCGCTGGTGTGTGCTCTAGACTCGCAGCTGGCAAATTACTTTAACGACAGCAAAGACCTCACCGATACCCATTCAATCTTGTACTGTGCGGCTGTTGCGGCATGTCGTGTAGCTCATGTCAAATTCCCGGACAGTGACAGAGCCACACGACCAAAACCAGCTGTACCAGCTTGGCAGTGCAGGATTGAGCGTCGTATCGGGGAGACTAGAGCACTCATCGGCAAGCTAATCTGCTTCAGGGAGGGCAATACTCGCCCTAGAGTGATGCGCTTTGTGAGGCGGGCATTCTCGGGGACTGATATTAGTTCTCGAGATTATTCGTCCCGCGTCACAGAGCGTATCGACTTCCTGAAGCAGAAGATCTGTGCATGGGCAAACCGTATTCGTCGGTACAGGCGGAGAGTGGAGCGGTACACTCAGAATCGCACATTCCAGAGCGATGAAAGGTGGGTTTACAGGGGTTGGGAGCAACCGGACCAAGGTGTGGCTGACACATGCCTGCCGGATGATGATGTCATGTGTTCCTTTTGGCGTAATATCTGGTCGGCGCCTGTCAGTCACACCGAAGGTGATTGGACTCGAGAAGTCGAGCGAGCCTGTGATCCAATACCAGACATGGAGGCTATTACCATCTGCCCCCAAGATGTAGCTCGTGCAGTCCGTCCGTTACCTAACTGGAAATCTCCAGGGCCGGATGGGCTGCACAACTTTTGGATCAAATGGTTTTCAAGGTCACACGCTCGCTTGGCATCTCAGTTCCAGACTGCTTTGGAGTCTGGTACGCTACCCCAATTCCTAACGACAGGAGTTACCCACCTGCTCCATAAATCAGGTAGCACCGCGGAACCCAAAAATTATAGGCCGATCACGTGTTTACCGACGGTCTATAAAGTTCTTACATCCATTTTGAGAGCTAAAATTAATAAACATATAGACACTAACTCCATCATGTCTGTCTCTCAAAATGGATGTAAGAATGGGTCCCGCGGTACTAAGGAGCTACTTCTCATTGATATGGCCATTAGCCAACAGGTTCGTCGTTCCCGAAAGGATCTGTCGACATGTTGGATAGATTATAAGAAGGCTTATGACTCCGTGCCACATACATGGCTCATGAGGGTGCTGGAGTTATATAAAGTAGATACAACTCTGCGCACCTTCCTGATGACGTGTATGGGGCAATGGAGGACGGTCCTTCGCTATCCAGGATGTCGAAATATCCAGAGGAATAGCGAGCCGATAAGGATCGAACGAGGCATATTCCAGGGCGACAGTTTGAGTCCGCTTTGGTTCTGCTTAGCCTTGAATCCTCTAAGCACGCTGTTGGAAGATTCAAGTCTAGGCTATCGGCTGAGGAGAGGTGGTCAGGTTATATCTCACCTCCTCTACATGGATGACCTAAAACTTTTTGCCCCCAACAATTTGCAACTGATGGAGCTACTGAATATCACTGAAACTTTCAGTAGCGCCATCAGGATGGAATTTGGTGTGGACAAATGTGCGGTCATGCATGTAAAGCGAGGAGAGATCGTGGAATCCGTGGGAACACAACTCCCGGATTCCACAAATCTTAGAGCCCTCTCCGCATCCGAAACCTATAAGTATTTGGGTATGTCGGAAGCGTTGGGCATCAATGTTACTGACATGAAGCAATCGTTGAAAGAGCGCTTCTATGGCCGCCTGAAAAAAGTATTCAATAGTCTTTTATCAGGCGGAAACAAGGTGCGCGCCTTCAACGGTTGGGTCATGCCGGTTTTGATGTACTCTTTCGGCATACTCAAATGGACTCAGACCGAACTTGACGCCCTGGATAGGAGGGTCCGTACGCTGCTAACTGCAAGTCGAATGCATCACCCACGGTCATCGGTAATGAGGCTGTATATCCCGCGAAAGTGTGGAGGTCGAGGCTTTTTAAACGCTAAGACCCTCCACAATCGCGAGATATGCAGTCTCAGGGAATATTTCTTAGAGACCGACGTGGGGATGCATCGAGATGTAGTCGCGGTGGACAAGGGCCTCACCCCGCTCTCCTTGGCTAAAGAGAACTGGCGCAAGCCAGTAGTGCTTGACACCAATGGTCGCATGGAAGTATGGCAGAGTAAGGAGCTTCACGGACGCTTTTACCGGGCCCTACATGGGCCCGATGTAGATCTACCAGCGTCCGTAGCCTGGCTGCGTTTCGGTGATCTCTTTGGAGAAACCGAAGGTTTTGTCTGTGCAATTATGGACGAAGTTATGATGACGAACAATTACCGGAGATTTATTGTGAAAGACGGCACGGTTGACATCTGTCGGGCATGCCACCGGCCGGGAGAATCAATCAGGCATATTATCTCCGGGTGTTCTCGTCTAGCTAACGGAGAGTACTTGCATAGACACAACCTTGTAGCCAGGATAATCCATCAGCAACTTGCTCTGAAATACAACCTTGTGCAATCGGAGGTGCCGTACTACAGGTATGTGCCCGACCCAGTTCTCGAAAATGGTAATATCACATTGTACTGGGATCGATCCATCATCACTGACAGGACTATTGTTGCCAATAAGCCTGATATAGTGGTGGTGGATCGATCAGAGCGACGCACAATGATTGTTGACATAACCGTCCCGCATGATGAGAACCTCGTGAAAGCCGAGAAAGATAAACAAATCAAGTATCTTGACTTGGCTCGCGAGGTTGTCGACATGTGGGATGTGGACTCAGCGATCATTGTGCCGATAGTCGTGACAGCCAATGGCTTAATAGCCAAGAGCCTCGACCAACACCTGAAGAGGCTCTCGTTGGGCAGCTGGATCAAGGGCTTGATTCAGAAAGCGGTACTTCTGGACACGGCTCGCCTTGTCAGGAGGTTCCTCTCTCTGGAGCCCTGACCACCGGTAGCTTGGACCCTGTTCCCGATACCGGTGGGCTACTATTTTTTTTATATTTTTAAATGTTTTTATACTTTTTATATTCTAATATTTAAAAATATAATTTATATGATTACATTGAAATAAAGGAGATAATAATAATAACAATGCTTAGCGGAACTAATCCGGCAACATTGTAACTACTGTTCTTTTGTGTCTGTGAACGAACAGTTGTTCACGTATTGTATGCAGTATGCACAAATGGTCCAATATTAAAGCTTTGCTGTCCAATAATTCGATTAGCTAATTGTTGGTACGTGTTCCCACATTTTCGAATGTTTTGCTGCTGGCGGTTTAGATTTTAGACTGGACTTTTTTATGCTGTGGTTAGAATACAGTGGGTTTGTTTCGTAACACACTTACGGTAGCCATGGCTTTCATTTTGATAGTTCAACAATATTCATTACGTTATTTACGTCGTTGAGCAGACAAATTTTTCGAACATATGATACAATGGATTAGCAATATAATTCAAATTAATTAATTGTGATTGATAGTGTTTTACGCAATTATGGTGCAGTATTGTTGTACAGTACTATAGGTGAATAATAATGTTTATTGTGGCTGTTTTTTGTGGAGACGAACTCCACAAATTACATTCTTATGCTAGTTATATGCAGTCGACAGGTATTTTTACAAAATTTTGTAATTTGTGGGGGATCAGTAGTCTAAACTATGCCTGGACTTGTATTTTAGATCTCTAAGAGTAAGGTAGTCCTTTTGTGTTGAAAATATTAAGGAAAATAGTTGACTCTTGGACGTTTGGTCTCTTAAATGGTTTGTTTTTTGTAAATTTTCTCACAAACGCAAATTATTTGGACGGTTCTGATGGCTACTTGCTTGGCAAGCAAAGGTTTTCAAACTACGGCAGTGTCACAATAAAAAAACAAAAAATCTTAATAAAAATCAACTCTACTAAATCATCACAGTTTACCAACATAATTTAATTACTACACTCAGCCGCAATCATCCGTGAAACAAGATAAACAAGCACATTCATTAGAGATGTATTCAACCAATCCTGAACGAGTAAAGTTGTGATGTTGTGTCACTATGCGATAAAATTGTTAGGTCCAGAAGGTCGAATCTATGCAACGAGCGAAAACGCGCGCACACATAGCTACGTGACTACGAGGTACCCTCTTAAGCTACACGCGTCTTGCGACAGCTATGCGTAGAAAACAAATGAAAAAAGTTGTTCAGACCACGAGTCACTGACACACGAGGGACTTGCGAAGTGACGAATAGAAACAGATGACACGCGCGCTTGTCATGTGATAAAAGTCACATCGCTGGAACGTGAACGTGGCCAATAGACATGCTTCAAGCTCAGCGAGTGGCATTCGTTTGGTCGGAGACAAACAGCTAGTTGCTTCGCTTGCAACTCTGCATACAACCTAGTATGCAGAGTTGCACTAAGTAGCTACGACATGAAAATTGTGAGTCAATTCAAACTACGCTATTCTCCAAGTCCGACAAACCATACAAATGACAGACGCGGCTTTGCGAGTGCGCTTATACTTGCTGTACGTGTAGCTTGTCTATTTGTGCGAGCGTTTTCGCTTCTTGAATGAAACCGACCTTCTGTATTTATTTCTTTTGTCACTTCACACACTACGTCGCCAACTGCGTCGATAGAAAGTTAGGCTTTATGTGAAGAATCGTCATTCGGAAAATTGTTGGTAAAAGGTTTTAGTTTGACTTTTCTTTTATGTCAGTATGGTTATGTGCTAACTGAATCTTACTTTGGGCAGTATTCTTCATTAACAATGGCCATCTTTGACCAACTGTCTTCACTCATCGGGCCTATAAACTTTTGTCATGAATCGGTTGATGTGCCATCTTGGATCTTTTGCAAAATCTATGCTCATTCGTAAGGTCTCTTCATCTAGATTTTAGGTTTTTATTTCTGACTGTTCTTTAGGAATAGGTAAAATATATTATATGGGCAAGTGATATGGAGGAATGAGGAAAATGTCATGAGGAAAGGCTTGCGTATTAATGTCGATGGTTATAAGGGTAGGGGAAGACCAACGAAGCGATGGATGGACTGTGTGAATGATGATATGGTTAGAAAGGGGTGACTACCGAGAAGATGACTAATGAGAAGTATGGAAGGAAAAGACATGTTGCGCCAACCTCAAATAAACTGGAATAAGGGCACGAGAAAGTTTTTTTTTTTTTAAGCTGTACCCTAATTGTGTAACACACGATCAATTGGAATCGGTTTCATTTTGACAGTTCAACAACATTCATTGCGTTATTTACGTGTTGAGCAGACAACTTTTTCGAACTTATGAAGCAATGGATTAGCAATTTGCTTCAAAATGATTCAGATTGATCGTGTATTACGCAATTAGGGTGCTGTTACTATGACTGCTACTGTTAGTCTATATTATCCCAATGCTGGGAAAAGGCCTTTCCCCAGACTTCTAGGGCTTACAATCTAGTGCTAATGTAGAGCACCCCTCCTTTGTGTGAAGCTGTTATTATTCCAATGTTATTATCAACCACTAAATCTTATCATTAAACAGCGCAAAACACAAGCTCGGACATGAAATGAAATGCACAAATTAGATTTTCCGATACGCCAGTTGTATCTAAATCCCCACAAAATAGCTTTTATCATTTGCATAACTTAAGGCTGATTTAAAATTAAAATAAGCACCCCTCGTTTCTTGCAACAATACGGGGACTAACATGTACGGTCAGCAAAAGAGATAAGTAACCAGGGTCGTCGGATATAGTTGAAGTTTAGTAAGAAACCGATGCCATGTTTTCGAATAAACTTAATTTAGTTAATAGAAAACAAACAGTTCATGTAGAAAATTAAATTTCATTCCAAAACATCCATCAGTTTCTTACTAAACTTCAACTATATCCGACGACCCTGGTTACTTATCTCCTTTGCTGACTGTACATCTATTAATGTATTAATATAGATTCGACCCTAAATTCGGATTCTTCATACTGGCAACATACATTAATATATTCAAGATACCGCTGATGCAATTTAAGACTCTAGGTTCTAGAAAATAAAGAAGGAAATTGAACGGAAGGTCATAGTGTGAGGTGTGAGGTAATAGGGACAATTTAATAATTTATCAAGGATTAATTTTATAGCTTGTCACGTTGGGATCATAAACGCATAAAATAGACCCTAAAACTGTATAATCCGGTGACGTGCATTTTTAGAAAATGTTTTAGTTTTTTAGGGTTCTGTACCCAAATGGGACCCTCCGTTCATAGGTAGAAATTTGTTTTTTTTTTACAGTGTGTGTTCTACTTGGCCGCTATAACAACAAAATATTAATAATAAAATAAAGTTAAAAATTAAAAAACGCCGGAAAAATATGCCTTTTGTACAAAAGACGTTTTTGCTCGATTTTAATATTGGCAATTTTTTTTTTCTTATTGACAATGGGCTCACTCTTGACCTCAATCCAGCACAGAGGCAGGGATGCATTTGTACGGAACCCTTCGTGTGCAAGTCCGAGTTGTACTTGGCCGCTTTTTTCTTACAGTATTAACATACATAAATAATTTGCGTGATTTATTAGCAGTTTTCGTCAAATTTACATTTTCCATAGTGAAGTCTAAATCCTCGTAGGTTTTGACCTGATTGGTTCTTTGCTAACGCACATGCAGTTTTGTAAATAATACCTTTTATCAACTGCGTCCTAATCATTATCATTTTTTAAATCAAAATCAATATTATCAAATTTATACAGTTGAAGAGTTTGTTTGTTTGTTTGAACGCAATCTCTGGAATGTCAGTCGGATTTGAAAAAATCTAATTTGTATTTTTGATAGCCCAATTCTTGAGGACGATAGCCTTCCTCAAGTCGTCCGTCCTTCTAGATGCGGCTTGCCGATGCGCGGTTTCCACTCCAGGACTCGTCTGCTCTACCGGCCATCTGTACGACAAACATGGCCAGCCCACTGCCACTTCAGATTGCTTACTTTGCAAGCTATGTCGGTAACTTCAGTTCTTTTCCGGTAAATTACATATGAACATATACATTAAACTTTTAGGGCATTTCAATATAATAATAAAATTAATATAAATAAAATTTGAAATCAATTATGAATTTCGCAGAGCATCGAACGGACTGTAGCTCACTCAATATGGAAACCAAACAACAAACAATTAATATAAAATAATGGCTAATAATAAGTTCCATCAAAATAATAATTAATGAAAAGCACTAACAATTTGTGGTCTATCAAACGTCAAAATCATAATTCAAACCAGCATAAACTGAACCCCGCCCCTTTTGTGCTGCAGCTGTAATCCATTGAAATGAAATTCCGGTTCTGAATGGGTGGATCAATTTATAATGGCCATGTCGCTATACATTAGATTATTGTCACCCTTGTATTCTGAATCAATTCTGTTACGGACAGTGGGGTATTAAATTTGTAGGATGACCACAAAGCTATTGTCCAAATTAATGTCCCTGTAGGATTAATTCCGGATAGTGAATTTGCTGGCAAATATGGGAGTGCGAAATCACTTTTGTATATTTATTTTATATATTTTACTGTGGAATAAACTACGCTATTTTGTGCTTTTAATGACTAAAGTGCTTTTAAAAACTATCAATTGAAACGTGGTTCTTTTAAAAACATCAATTTTGATAATTCATTCTTGAGTTAGTTAATGATGACAGTAATTTATGATAATAGCGGTTAATTTTTAAATTTTTTAACGATTTTTATGCTTTTTTATAAAAATATTTAAAAAAGCCACCCCACATGAAAGTTGATCCCGTGAGAATAGCGGGATAAAAAGTATCCTGTGTTATTCTGATGTATAAGTTGCTATAATATTGTATAGTTTCATCAAAATCCGTTAATTGGTTTTTGCGTGAAAGAGTAACAAACATCCATGCATCCTCACAAAGTTTCGCTTTTATAATATTAGTAGGATAGTATTAAGTACGATATTAATAATAAAAATATGATTACTTATTTTCTTATATATTAAACAGTCGGAATAGTAATAATGATTGCTGCCCCAAATCAAAAATCCAACCTGTATATTGGAGAAGCAAAATGAGGTTTAAAATTATGCAAAAAATTATCATTCTATCTACCTTTGATAAAAATGAATTTTAACGTGTATGAATATATGCAAAAAGAATCGTGAGTGATTCGTTGAAAAAAAAAAAAGGTTTATGCCTCAAAATTTATACCGCAATACCCGTCCTACATTTATTTTAAAATAATATTCAACCACATTAAATTTTCATTCCAAAACATGTTAACTACATCCTTTATTATATTCTTTGCACTTAACTTTCCAGATAAGCATACGGTTTTTGTATATAATATGTATATTATATATATTTTTTTTATAAAAAACGTTATTCCACACTAGGAATTACTCCCGTATCGTGGGTGCGTTTACAAACATTTAAACTCACATACACAAACAGTCAGAGCCGGAACAACTACCTGTAGGCAATACAATTATTTATTCCGTGCGGGAATCGAACCCGCGATACGCAGCGCAGCAGCCGATCGCTCAGCCACTGCGCCAGCAGTGTCGTCAAATATATGTATGTATTGTATATAATTATGTAAATGGTACACCACAGACTACCTGCAGTATTGTCTCTCCTTTCTCTCTAAATCCATCCAAAGGTTGTCTTTAAAATATTGCTTTTAGCGATAACACCGCCCATTGTGTCACGCCTTGTAAAATTTTACATTTATATCCTTCTAATATGATAAACGACGACGGCAACGTAATTGTCACTACATTAGTCTTTTACTTAGTAAGATTATTCTAGCATAAGTTAATGTAAGTGATGTGGCTGTGCTTTTCTTAAATAAAAAAATAAACGCGAAAGTTTGTATTGTTTTGGATGTATGTTTGTTACTCCCTCACGCAAAAACGACTAAAGGGATTTGAATGTTTGGCACACAGACAGTTTATAAGCAGGATTAACACATTGGATACTTTTTATCCCAATATTCCCACGGGATCGAAACTTATGCGGGTGAAACCGCGGGGCGCAGCTAGTTCTGTAACATTTATGGTGTACATAAAGAATATTCTATTCTACCTGCAAACTGAAAACCGAGTAAAGTTCTTTGGCAAAATTACACCAGCCCTAGATTACATCTACACCAAATTATATTTCACGTGAAATTACGCATAACTTATTTGACAGCTGTGTTGGAACGCGTCCTGTATTTGACATTGATTCATAGCCAACCTAGTTGGTATAGCAATGAGGGTGGATGTATTAAATCGTTCGAGATTCATTCCCCTGCAATGTAGTGGAACAAAATAGTGCATTGTTCTCTCAGGATTTAAATGTGTAATTCATTTCAGAATTTTAGCATTAACGCTCTGTGTTGATTTCATTGTGTGAGCAAATTTAATTAAATAGTTTTTCTGCTAAGATTCTCTTATTTGGAAAATTGAGTGCAAAGAGGCGACTTGGCTTTGTTTTAGTGTACATTTGTGTTGGTATGTTTCCTTGTTAGGCAGGGAAGCTGGATGTTTGTATTGTTTTCTGGCAAAGTTGGTGTTTCGAGAAATCTCGCTTTAGTTCAATATACTGAAATTGAACTAAAGCGAGATTTCTCGCTAGCGGTGCGCTCTTGGATTTATTTTTAGGATTGATTATAGGAAGTTTATCTAGATTGACTTCGATGAGAGTTGTCTTTTTCTTCCAAACTTCTCTATTAGTCGTCATCTCGGTAGTCACCCCCTTTCTAACCATATCATTATTCACACATTCCATCCATCGTTTCTTTGGTCTTCCCCTACTCTTATAGCCATCGACATTCATACTCAAAACTCTCCTCACGACCATTCAAATTCAAATTCAAATCATTTATTGTTTGTTACATGTCAATAGAGATGTTATAGTTATAGTTACAATGTAACATACCTATAAGGTGTACAATATTTATGAAGCTTTGTTGTTTACTTGCGTTAATTAAAAAAATTCTTACTGTCGATTTACTCATTTTTTTTTTCTCAATTTTTTTTTCCCATTTTTCTCATTTCTCCGTAACACATGCCCATACCATGACAACCGATTTCCACACAACTTTTCAGCTAACGGTGCCACTTTCAGACTTCCTCTTATGTACTCATATCTGATTCTATCCATTCGTGTCACACCACACATCCCTCTTAACATTCTCATCTCAGCTGCATGCAATTGCCTTTCATTTATCCCTTTTGTGGCCCAACATTCTGATTCATACAAGACAGCAGGTCTAATCATGGTTTTATATATCTTCCCCTTAAGTTTAAGGGGAATGCGGGAGTCGCAGGTTGCTCCCGTGACCTGCCGCCATTTCATCCATCCAATGTTAAATATTATCCTATACGAATTCTTAATATGAAGCAGTGGATTAGGAATGTCCTTCAAAATGTTTTTGATTGCGATGGAAACTGTGTTTGTTACACAATTACGACAAGTGTGAAAATACGATTCCAATTTGAAAATGAAAAACGAAAATATTTTATTTGGAACACGCACAGGAAATACAAACATGTAAGAAGTAGCATTTAGAACGAATAAAATTACATTAAAAACAACCAAACAAAACAATAAAAAAAAAGATCTGTGTGAAGCCAAAACGGCTCTTAACCCAGGATAATGTTGCTGGATATTTAAAAAATAAATACTGCAGCGTTGGTGTTCTGATAAGGCCGCTGTGATGAATTTAAATCGACATCAAAACAATCTTCCTCTACATTAAATTATGCTCGAACAATTTTATTTACAAAATTATATGATTCAGTATCTGCAAATGAACGCAAACTGCTACCATATTTTCACAACTAACAAACATTTTACTGCAATAACTTGTCATAATAAATACAATTAACATTTAAACCAATCAGTGTTTACGGTATTTACTTTGCACCCATATGAGCATTAACTAAATGCGATTTTAGTATATGAAACCAATTTATTTAACAAATCGGATCGACGTTCACATTAAATTAAATTAAGGGTTATTTGGTGTAATATTAACTGTTTGCACTAAGCCTGGCTTAGGCTGTGGTCGTTTAGCTGTCGTTTGGCCACAAAATGTTTATGACCTGTGTTTGATATTATTATTTTCATTGATATGCAGACCAACATACCTATCTATTTACAAACATTCCATTTGCTGGCGGATTCGATTGTAAGGTTCGTTTAGGGCCGCCTGACGCAGGTCCTCACCGGACACGGTTGTTTAGGGAGGTTCCTGTTCAGGGTAAGGCGGGAGAAAACGTCAGGGTATTACCACTGTGTAGATCGCCTGGAGGACACGGTGGAGGTCTGCCCGGCTTGGGCGGAGCACCGCTGCGTCCTCGTGGCGGCGATCTCTCGCGTCCGGCGCGAGAGTGCATGGGATGCCGTAACCTTCTTCTGCGAAGCAGTAATACTCGCAAAGGAGGAGGTGGAGCGCGTGAGGGAGAGGCAATCTCTGCGCCCTCACGCCCCTAGTCGCCGAAGGAGTCGCCCTGGACGGGATTCACAGTCGACTCCCGGCCACCATACGCGCGGGCTTGCAGGCGGCGAGCAATGGGCAGCTCGCCACCCGGTAAGGACCAGGCCCAGGTCAACGGCGCGTTGGGTTTCCACGCGCGCCTCAAAGAGACGTCAGCACGAACTGACGGGGTCCGCTAGGGCCGATGCCTGCCAGGGCCGCGGGTTGCTCGAAAGAGATACCATGGCCCCTGGCATAGGCTACTGAAGGAACACGGGTGGATTTTAGTCAGTAAAAGTCTGACACGCCCTTCCGCTCAGCCCAGAGCGGGAGAAGTCATTTGATGATGTCGCACCCAAAAAAAAAAGGTTCTTTTAGGAGGATGGTGGATTACAGTCCACTCCCTCTCACAGAGACGAGGTCTGTGTCCCAACAGTGGGAACATTATAGGCCGATTATGTTATGGTAAACCTGCGGGCTAATTCTCTAAAAAAATCATACCTGAGCTGTCATTCCGCACCTGATGCTAGGGATTGACACTAATAAAAGCTCAGGTCAAGCTCACTTTACAAGTTTTCACGATGAGTTTCTTCAGAACAAACCGGCTGGTGAAAGACGAGGGAATCCGTAGGACGTGGACAGCGCATTCTATACCATAGTAGTACTTTTAACATTAAGAGATACAGAGCATTAAATTAAATTGTTGTTTGCCGTATGTCAGCTAGCCACGCCATTATACAAACAAATACAACGAAAACAATACTCAAGCAAAAAAAAAATACATAGATCATAAATGTAAAACAAACTTAATAACTAAATAAAATCTCCAGGCATGAAGGAGTAGGTGCTATTGGTCTCTTAAAAAGACCTTTGTCAATACTACTTAGTTGAAGCTTAAGTGAGCCCAGAGTACTCCACTCGCATTCCCTCAAATCGTGAGTTAGTCTGGCCGCGACCTTATCAAACCGCATTTAAAATGTATGAAAGCCATAACTTTGGCTTGAAGCCAAGTCACACTGCTGAAAGTTACTGCCGAGAAGTTTGTCGCGTTTTAGGAAATATGAAACTTACTCCGGAAGGAAAAGTCAACAGATTTTTAATGAAATTATTTTCATTTCATTATTAGTATTTGGTGAAGTAAAAGTTAGCCGAAAGTATTTATAAAGCAGTTGTGAACGGAAAAGCCAGCTAGGGCGTTATTATAGTGACATTATTGGTGACGTTCTTGAGAAAGTTCAGGTGCGTCGTATTACTCGCAACCGCCGTGAGTGTATGAGATGTACGAACTTAAACGAAATAAAAGGAGTATGTGCGGCACGAGCTATGCTCGGAGTCTCTTTGAAGGATAAAATCAGAAATGAAATTATTCGGAAAAGAACCGGAGTTACCGACATAGCTTGCAGAGTAAGCAAACCGAAGTGCCATGTCGAAGGACCGATGGCCGGTGGAGCAGACGAGTCCTGGAGTGGAGACCGCGTATCGGCAAGTGTAGTGTGGGACGCACCCCAGCTAAATGGACGGACGACCTAAATAATGTGGCTTGGACGGACTGGATGCGGAAGGCGGAGGACAGGGTGTTGTGGCGCAGCCTGGGAGAGGCCTATGTCCAGCAGTGGACTGCGATAGGCTGAGTTCATTCATTTGATTGATAGCAAATGGCGTTCTGTAGTTTCTGCCAATGTATGTATGTAAAAGTGTTTTAAAGTAGATTTTAAGTGTGTTAATTATGAGTTGTTTTCATTTTGGTTTTCGTGATTTCTGTCATCTTTAGTTAGGTTTTAATTTGAAAATTACATCATTCTTAATTAAGATTTACATAATAGTTTCATGTTCTAGGATTTTTAAGAAAGTTCAATTATAACTGAACCAAAAAGGGTACGGTTATACATTTCCAGTATAAGCTGACTTCTCATTTTACGAAAAGCATATACAATGCGAGGTCAGGTTATACTGGAAATATTCCTATAGCTTAGCAAGCTATTATACCGGCTGATTTTTTTTACAGTCTGGACAACAACAGGGTATAAAAACTGAACGGAGCAGAGCCAAAAAAAAAAAAAAAAGTCTGAAATGTAATATTTTATTCTTTATTTTTGTTTTCTTGAAAAACCTAAAATGAATACTGTACTTATATGAAGCAAACTTTTTACCAATAAAAAATAACTGACGGGCACCCGTACTCTTCGCGCGGAAATTATCAATGAATTTGTAGTGACATTCAATCCTTTGATTGAAGTCGTCGGCCGGCTTCAATCAAAGAAATGTATGTAAAAAATAAGTTTTTTTTACAAAAAGTGCAAAATGACTTTAATTTTGGAAGTCGGAGGCAAACAACGAAAATGTGAATCCAACGATACCGACTTTCAAAATTAAAGTTGTTTTTCATTTAGTAGTGTCTTTTGATAAAGAAAGTTCTATGACATAAGCATTCTACTCCGTAAAAAAAGTCAGCCAGCATATTTGAAACCACTAAAAAGCTAAGATCTCCCAATTAGAGAACGTTCCAGTCTCCATATGACAATGCTATGATTAACGACGGGACGTGATGTCAACAACCCCGGTGAATCATCCGAATATTCATATAATTTCCATTCCGAGTGTCATTCCCTTAAATTGATGATCTGGTTCGCCTCGTTAAGTTTCTGAAGTGAATTCTTTCGTTGGTGATGTATTTGTCTTGTTGGTTATTTAGGGTTTCAGTTTTGGGCGTGGTCATTAATTCTAAAATTTGAAACTGTTGTGTGCGAAGGAGGTGCGGCAATCTAATTGTTTGCGGGGCCAATATGGCCAGAAATCGCAAAATAGAGAGGTTTTAATGGGAAAAGGGGGGTCCTTTCCCCAGCAGTGGGACACGGCAAAAAAAAAAAAAGAAAGTTTTAAAAAATCCTATCTATGTATTAAGTTACTTACCTATGTTTACTCATCTGTTCGGTTTGGTGACTTTTAGCTGCTCCTTACCTTGTTACTGAGGTAAGACCAAAATAAGGATAGAACTGGATAGAAGGAACAAGATCTGCAAAAAATATACTATCAGATGAACGCCATTAAAACTGCCGCCCTTACTGCCATAATTACTCTCTTCAAGGCGAGAGTGAATAGGCTTCTTCTGGGCAAGCTCGTTCCACCGTAGATCTTATCCCTGCCTCTGGGCTGGATTGAGGTCAAGAGTGAGCCCATTGTCAATAAAAAATATATAAAGGACAATACTGAAGGTGCCAAAACTCGTATCAAATTCCGAGCTATTTAGATCACACGCTAAGAAGAAGGCGCTATCAATGTCAAATGAATACCATTGACGTGCGTTTGACTGTAATCAAATACAAATTAATTAAACAGATACAATGAGATTGAAGTTCGAGTTTACGACACGTATAAACGATTTTAAGAATAAAGACAATCTTACGCATGAATTTTTGTTTTTTTAAAAAAAAACGTTGCCCCACACTAGGAATTTCTCCTGTATCGTGGGTGCGTTTACAAACATTTAAATTCACATACACAAACAGCCAGACCCGGAACAACTACTTGTAGGCCATACAAATATTGGTTCCGTGCGGGCATCGAAAACCCGCGACACGCAGGCAGCGCAGCAGCCAATCGCTTAACCACTGCGCCATCCGTGCCGTTAAAAAAACATTTTTAAATACCTACCATCATAACATGACGCCTGTATTCCCCGTGGGGTTAGGCAGATGTGTAGGTATTTATAATACACCCACAGTTCGCCAATTATGTTCCCATGTAATAGAGGGCGAGCCAATTGCTATCACCATCATCATCATTTCAGCCGAAAGACGTCCACTGCTGGACATAGGCACGAACTACGACAACGACGACAACACGACAACTAACTAAACACACAACATAACTAACGGGTAACTAAATACGACATATAGGAATGTGGCCGCTTTTCTTTAGATCGAATTTTGTTGCTTCGTGTCTCAATATGAAATTTTATAAAAGTATTAGAAAATTCTAGACACATTTACCGAGGTCGCTGATTGAACAGATTTTCATAATTCCTTCTCAGTCACGAGATAATATTTTTTTAAAGGAGTGGCGCTAGTGGACCTGTGTGCACCCTCTTAAAGCAATGGATTAGCAATTTGCTTCAAAATGATTCAGATTACGATTGATTGTGTGTTACGCAATTAGGTTGCGGGTTCCTGCGGCCTTCACAAGGTCGTCGGCCCACCTTGTGGGAAGCCTTTCAACGGCCGATAACAATAGTGTAGATATCGTTGCAACGATACGTCTTTTGTTATCAACCGGGCACATATTTAGACTCCGGGCTTCTACTGAGAAATTCCTGAAGGAAAACTTCAATAATATTTTGCCCGGACCCAGGACCTCATGCTTAACAGTAGTGCTTGCTACCACTAAACCAACAAGGGTGTCTAACGCATGAATTACCGATAACCAAAAACATTTCATATTAAAATATTTCACGAAAATTCTAACCAACTCATCTTTCATAAAACGTGTAGCAGCTTTCACAATTAGCTCGCTACCTAAACAAACCGTTGAGTTAGCAGTTTACAACTTACTTTCATTTGGGGGCGTCAATATTTGGGGACAAACAGACTCCCTAGTTCATAGTTTATGAATTTGTAAAGCTGGTAACAGTTGTTGATTAATTAGGGATAGTGTTTGTAGTGTCAAGGGGCCCGTGACTAAATAATAACAGCCGCGCAGGCCGATCGATCAGGTTAAGCTACGCTTGCTGCGGTTGGCCTGTGGATAGGTGACCATCTTTACATACCGAGACCCCTCCGTGCCTCGGAAAGCACGTTAAGCCATTGGTCCTGACTGTCATTCGTAGATCTTTAACAGTCGTTACGGGTAGTGAAGCCCGAAAGTCTGACAACCAGTCTTACCAAGGGGTATCATTATTACCCAGTAACTGGGTTGTGGAGGTCAGATAGGCAGTTGATCCATGTAAAATATTCAGCTGCATCCGGTTAGACTGGAAGCCGACTCCAACATAGTTGGGAAAAGGCTAAGCAGATGATGAGTGCTTGTAGTGTCGATGTGCTTGGTCAAAAAAGTTGGGTGCTTAGGTGCCCTTGAGGAGACAATGAGGTCAGGCTTAGAAAGGTGGTGGTGTGCCCTTAGAAAAGAAGTTTTTGTTGTTTTGGCCGTTTGTCCACCGCAGCCCTCATCGGGACGTCACCGAACAACGAGATTATTCTCGGCTCTCGGCTCAGAACTTGGCGGTTCAGTATGTAATGATAGACAAAACCAAAACCGAGCGAACGGCGCCGGTGACGACAGTGTTTGGGCATGATCCATCGTGTTTTGCCAGCACATTGGCTCGTCACAATTTCGAGCCGAGTTCTAGTGGGCGCGCCGGAATGCCGAATGACACGCGGCCATAGTAAATGTATCTATCGATACTTCGTCGCCGTCATCTCTTTTTCGGTAACGTACAAGTCACGGCCGTGATGAACAAACGCACTTAGGGGTCGTCTCCACGAGCGAGAGAATCGCGGCGATATTATCGTCGTGCCACGTATTTCTATACACTCTCTTAGAACGTGTCTCCACACGGCGATATCATTGCGGCGAAAATTGGATGGCACGACGATAATATCGCCGCGATTCTCTCGCTCGTGGAGACGGCCCCTTAGAGTTTATCATTGTGGTGAAAAAATTGCGTTACCAAGGGCCAGCTCACCAGGGAGCGCCAGGTATTAGAATCACAGTACAATTTAGATTAACATCGCTTGGGGAGGCTCGTTTCAGGCAGACTGAAAATTTAAATAAACAAAATTGTAGACAAACACAGACTGACTGCCTCGCTCCTCGAGGTCGCAAAGATTTTGAGAGGGGGTCTTGGGTTTAATACGGTGGTCATGCAAAGCGTTATTAATAATAATAATAATCTTTATTAATTCCAACATTAGTACAACACATATACACATATTACATGTAATTTAACTTCACAAGAGAAAAAAAAATACAATTTATTTCTGGCCCCCCCACACTAGGATTCGCTGTGTCGTGGGGTCCAGTCTCTTCCGTAAGTTCAAAAAAGAAATTCAACATTGGAAAGCATTTGTGTATAATTTTATGCTATCATTATCTTATGTGTAACAAACTTAAAAGAGAAGTATACAAAAAAAAACAAGATAACATACTAAACGAAAAACAAAAAAGATGCATGATGCGCGAAGAGCGTGCGTAGAGAATGATATGATGTGTTTGGGTGCGTGATATTAATTAAGTAACAATGTTTAAGAGTTCTCAGTATTGGAAAAGTCTTTGGGTATAAGCCATTCCTGGATGGTGATTGACGAAATGAAGTCATTATTATTGCATTGTTTGCTTTATAGAATTTACTATACAAGCTGTTATTTTGCATCCTTGTCAAATTTCAGGAGGCTGCTAGGAAAGACACAAATAATCAAATAAAATTACGATACCTGGTAAATAATGAATACATACTTTTTTTTAGTTATTTAAGTTTGACAGTATTTCAAAATACACCACTTTCAAAGAACAGAATCGCGTTAAGTATTGTATCGCAAAAGCAGCCGCGTTTTTATGTGTGTGTAAAAGGGCAGTTACAGTGCGGTCTCAGATAGGCCGCGTTTTAATAAGCGTGTCCCACAAGGGTTTCCGAAAATTTGAAAAAAAAAAATACCTGCTTATTTTGTGATTGATTCATGTTGAGAATCAGTAGCATAGTTGGCTCAGTCGCAAAATGACCACTTCTCAAAATGACTACTGGTAGCAAAAGGTCCCTTTCGCAAAATGTCCCTTTCGCAGATTGAATTTGACGAGGTTGCAAAACAACACCTTGTATAGATAGGGCCCCATAAAAGTAAAAGATTGACGAGCAAAAGTAGATTAGTTATTGAGTTCTGCCAATAGGATTTTTAACCAGTAGCCAAGAGTCTGGTGTCGTCCCCCGTGGATGGCAGTAGACTTGCCCCCTATTACATAATTATGGGACTTGGGTAAACATAACTGGTGAAATGTGGGTGGTAGGTAACACTTCTGCCTAGCTCCCCTCGTCAGGGAACACAAACGTGATGCTTACACTGAAGAACTATACTTAATCAGACATCCATATTTAGGTATTTTAATATTTTCTCTAGCCAACTTTGTCGATACATAAACAGCCATCATTCACATGACATTAAAACCACTTACTAAGGAAACAAATAAGAACACGACTACGTATCAAGCTACAGATATCCAGTTTTAGCTGACCTCACATTGTATAGGCTTTTCGTAGAATGGGAAGTCAGCTTATACTGGAAATGTATAGCTTGGTATGGTTGTCGTGCGTAGCAGTTATGTTTGTATACCAAACGTATATACCATTTGATATATTGACTCAAGTTGATACATTGCTATGCCTATTGCCAACGTTACAGTATACAAGCAAATACACGACAGATGATTTACTGGAAACAGTCGAAATAGTATTAGTTTGGGTGTAAAACGTACAATCACATCATCTTAGCATAAGCATATAGCTTATAAGTACGATTCTACTACTGGGACTCAGGCCTTTTTTTTTTTGAGGATGGGAAATCATCAAATGACCCCTCCCGCTCTGGGTGGAGCCGAAGGGAATGTCAGACTCTTACTGACTAAAACCCACCCGTGTTCCTTCCTTAGCCCTTTATGTTCCAAGGCAGCGGTAACCCTTTCGGACGATCCCGCCACCCTGGCAGGCTTCGGCGCTATCGGGCCCCGTCACTTATGCTGACATCTCTTTGAGGCGCACGTGGAACACATACGCGCCGTCCGGCACGCCTCACTCCGGCCACTCAGGCCTCTCTGTGAGAGAAATTGGGCCGTAATCCACCAGGTTGGCCCAATGTGAGTTGGTGGATGTCACCTGTCTTCGAGTTTTTGGTCCATGACCTGCCGGTTTCCTGTCAATGATTTTATACATCCTTTTGAGGGCAGTGGTGATTTGGTGATGAAATAAATTACACAAAGTATTGTATGTCTGGGGCTCGTGGCTAAATGATAACAGCCGCAAGGATAGATCGAAGGTTTAATCGTGCTCGTGGATGGGTGACCCTCCAATACATATCGAGACCCCTCTTTGCCTCGGCAAGCACTTGATGCTGTTGGTACCAGCTGTCATTCATAGATCTTTGACAGTCGTTACGGGTAGTCAGAAATCCAAAAGTTTGACAATCAGTATTACCAAGGGATTTCCTCACGATGTTTAGCTTCACCGTTTTGAGAGCAATGATGATAAAATTATTAATGTAGCGGTATCTAGAACGCCACATGCAAACTACGCGTCATACTGACGTCCCGCAAAATCCTGCATCGCGCAAGCAGAGTTTACCACGCAATTAGCATATTATGTACAACAGCCCGACACGATTCATCGGGCAGTTGCCCGCCAGACACAACACCCGTCTGGTCAGAGCATCCTCCCTTTTCTATGGCGGATGAGTGAACTTTCCACCCTATTCCTCATACCTCTATATTAACACAAAGTAAGGCGCCTGTCTAGTCGACCCACGACCTATAAACCACCTAAGTGTTACGACGTGGTAATGGCCCCGCAATTACCACTGGGCTACCGCTGCATAACGTCTTTGCAGTCTATTCCAAGTGACTAATGATGACAATGACTTTTCTATTTAGATTACTTGACTACCAAGCATTTTAAACCGTAATTCGTCTGCATCATGGTTTTCCGTTCGTTTTTGGTCGAATAATTCCCTGTTTATACCAAACAACATACACACAAGCCATAAACACACAACACAACGCAATATTTAACGCATTCTGCACCGAATAAGCAAACATTGCCGGCTATAAGTACCTACAATATCTACATAGAAGTGGCAAATGTTTGGTAAGATTCCAATTTGCCTGTCAAGCGCTTCTGTCGCCACAGCGCGTGGCACCGCGTTGTTGCAACATTATTACTGAGAGACATTCAGATTTCACTAAGGGATTAAGCCGCTTCGTCTAGTTTGAAAGACGCAGCGCTGCAGCGCCGCAGCGGTGGCGCAGACTTGTCAATTGTGTGCCTATGTTTATATATAGAATTGCAAAATATCGGTTGGAACAATCTTGTTTTGAATCGAACAAGAAAATTCCCATGGTTTTCCCGTGAGTCATTGACATGAAACTGCAGAAGTGATGGGTGTCGATATTATATAAACATGACAAAAAAAAATATGATAATATATTTTGCGATTAACGACCGCTGATAGTGTTCTTACATGACATTCCTCTTTATTCATAAACGTTGCTTAAATTTAAGCAGTGATTAACGACTGTTTAACCAAATATTTTTGACGTTTGACCGTCACTTAACTTTAATCATCGTTTATAAATAAACCCCAAAGAGTCGAGAGAAACAGTTTTTTTTTGGTGTTTGGATATCAATACCGATCACGTCTGTGAGGTTTACAGAAACAAAAACAGATTTTGAACTGTTCAAGCACACTACAACAGTGGCGTGCGGTTCATAAAGACAGAAAGACACTGCCTACCCTAGTTCTGATAATAGATCTAATATTATTTTATCAATAAACAAAACAACATAAAAATCTTAAATCATAAATCAGCTCCACCTATCGAGTGAATAGTGTTATCATTAAGATCGATACAGTTTACTGCACTAGCGCCACCTCGCCTATGCCACGGCAAAGACACAAACTATTCGTCTCTGAATATTTTGTATGTGTGCTCCGTGGAAACTCGTGGTCATGCGTATTTTTATGTGTGTGCGTTCCTATAGCTACGTGGGCTTTGCTGACACACAATGACAAAAATCACGCACACAACTGCATGAAAAGCCAGTGTCTTGTTCGAGTTGTTCGAGCTAACACGAAAAATTACGATCCTAACCGAACATTTCCGACGAAAGTTTGCTATGTAATGCGAATATTTTAAGAAGTAATATTGTTTCATTGAATTTTATATATTTAGATTGCCATCATTTTTTTGTCGTATTAATTTTCCTTTTTACTACGTAATTTCAATAGTCAATAGTAGCCATTATTGTTTGATGTGTGTTGTGTTTGTGACTTACGCTATCAGATATTTAGGATTTTAACATTGTGATTAGAGTGAAAAATGGATAATATTGTCTGTGAAAGTTGTTCAGAGATAGTTTGATGATGATGAGATAGTTTTGAAAACGCGTCATATTTTATTTTATCAATACACACACCGTATTGATAAAATAAAATATGACGCGTTTTCAAAACTATCTTTTAGTGAAAAAAAAACAAGTTATCGAGTTATGTCGTCCTACACCGGATTTGCAATTATTACAAACTAAAGGTAAAGTCAATCGTAAATTGAATACAAAACAATATGATTCATATCATTGGCTGACAGGTTGCATACACAGTAATCGGTTATTTTGTTTCGTTTGTCTAGTATTTTCAAATAATATAACCGTCTGGAACGACATCGGTTACGCTGATACTTATTCATAATTTTCCTACCGCCGCGAGAAAACATGAACAATCTTATTAGAATCTTCCCTTCCCTTAATTATGCAAAAAAAGACATCAGATGTGACATAATGCATTAAAAAAATTAGGGACTTTGAATCATTTTTGGAATCATTCAGATCTAGGTTTGAATTAATTTTTGAAGGCGTAAAAATAAAAACAAAAACGTAATATTGTGGCCGCGAAAACCAATTTTAAGCGGATTTTTATTGAAATTATAGACAATATATCTATCGAATGTCGCGACCGATATAAAAATCTGAAAGAGTTAAAATTTTTTGGACTACTTTCATGCGAAAATTTCAATAAATATAATGACAATTTTCCGGTTGAATTAGTATCGCAATTCGTAAATGTTTATAAATTATACGACTTTAACTTAGACCGCCTTATCGATGAGCTCAAATGTGTTTAGAAATCTGCCGAATTCAAAAACCTTAGTATTTACAAAATTATAGAACATTTTTACGAAAATAACATAAATACAGTTTTTCCCGAAGTACTGCGTTTGGCAAATTTAATTGTTACAGTTCCCGCGAGCAGTGCTTCAACCGAAAGGTCATTCTCGTCGCTAAAACGTAAACACACCTACTTAAGAAATACACAAGGCCAGCAACGACTTACAGATCTTTCCACGATTTCAATAGAAAAAAACCTTCTTAGGGAAATAAAACGCCTTCCCAACTTTTACGATTCCATATTTTTAATTTTTATTTATTATGGGACAATAAACAGCTACAATATAAAATGTTTACAAATAACAATAAAATAGGCTCATAAGTAGTATTAACATCAATATTGCAGATATTCTTACAGAAAGATAGGCGTGTAGATTTAATATACAAATAAAACAATCCTATATACTTAGTATACTCACACCACCATCTTTTCAATGATTTTATTTAAATTTTGCAAATCACACAAACATTACAAAACATCAAACAAATGCGCTGAAAGGCCACTTCGAATATCCGTAAATTGATATGTCTATAAAATCAGTCAATCTATGGATACATCATCAATCGACAAGACGACGAACCAAAACCAACGTGTAGTATTTTTGGTGAGCACAATTTTCTGCCTACCCTGTCATAAAACTGTGTGCACGCCACTGCACTACAATATACTACATACGGTCGTTGAAGTCAAAATAAAGTCATTTGCCTAGCGTTTTACCAACCATGTTGGAGTCGGCTTCCAGTCTAACCAGATGCAGCTGAATACCAGCATTTTACATGGATCAACTGCCTATCTGACCTCCACAACCCAGTTACTGTGTAATAAGATACCCCTTGGAAGATTGGTTGTCAGACTTTTGGCTTCTGACGACCCGTAACGACTGTCAAAGATTCACGATTGGCAGCCGGGACCAACGGCTTAACGTGCTTTAACGAGGCACGGAGGAGTCTTGGTATGTGAAGATGGTCACCCATCCACGAACCAACCACGACAAGCGTAACCTAACCTGATCGATCGACCCGTGTGGCTGTTATTACTTAGCCACAAGCCACAAGTCAAAATAAAGTATCATCTAATATTTTGTTTTTTTTTGTTTTATCATTTTAACATTCCCATCACGTCTGGTGGGTTTCGCTAGCTAATTTAATTTGATCCTGTAGGTACACAGTTAAATTCTATACTATTTTCGTTTCTGCAGTCATTTTCTAGATCGTTTTTAGACTTTAATAAATCACTTTCAATCCTTAACATTCTGACCGTTTTTAAGGTGCATGAACAGCTTATAACATGAGCTGAGAACCATTAATAACACACAAAACACCAATAAATTACAATATGAAGGATAGCATCATGTGCTGATGTTTTACGGACGAAAACAGTTTCAACGGTTGAGACAAATCCTGTCATTAAAATAAAATACCACAGAATATTACAGACGGTTGGTTCCATACAATAGGTGAAAGTAGGTGCATGCACACATAACATACGTATGCTACATTCGCGATTTACTTTCCAAACATGAAACAAATATGTGTTTTCAAAAAACTACTTTAATACACACAATAAAGTTCAGTTTACTTTACAAATTCAAGCATTTTATGACATTTTTAAATAGTAGGTACAGCACCCTAATTGCGTAGGTAACACACTATACTACATCCTACTAATATTATAAACGTGAATGTTTGTATGGATGGATGGATGGATGGATGTTTGTTACTCTTTCACGCAAAAACTATGTTGTTTAATTGTCAAAAGGAAACGCATTCCTACTAATAATGTGCTACGTAATCACCCCACCGGTCATTCTGAAATCACTTTAATTTACACAAGTATTAAGTTGATAATTATGCATTATCAACTTAAGTGGAAATAACAACAATTGTAAACAAGGGTTTGAATAGTCTTTAGAAGAATATGTACGGCGATCTTGGTTTATCATAATCAGCCTATAATGTTCTCAGTGCTTCTCTCGGTGACAGGGAGTGGGCCGTAATCCACCAGTGCGGCGTCTTGGATCTTCGTATATCCCCGCCGAATGCCAGTCGCTGTGCGTGAAGCGTGTCTATAAGTGCGTGCGTTCTTGCCGTTGTACGGAGCCGGCCTTCTGTACCTATCCTGTGTAAAAACAGTTGCACATGCTACGATTAATCATAACAATAAAACATGAGATGTATTAATCTTAGTATTTTAAGTTGAAGTGACTTATGTTCTTCGTAATTTATCAAACTTTCAAGATTTTAGTTCGCTTTTGAGATTTGTTACGCTTGAAATAAAAGGTTTTGTTCAGAATAACGATGCGGTTTGATCATTAATTATTGTTTTGTCTTAAGATGATTAAATGGCTGCTATTAACTAAACATATTTTCTAAATACATTTAGAAAGAGACCCTCTTCTATGCTTTCAGATCATTCCCCTTACTTTAGTGTTCTTTGTATGGTTAACATATGAAAATGCATCTAGTTTAACCAGTCAGTAATTTCTCTGTGTTTAAACCATAGATATCCGTGGTTTAAACATAAACTATACCCTTTTTTTGGGTGGGAAATCATCAAATTACCTCTCCCGCTCTGGGCTGAACGGAAGGGCGTGTCAGACTTTTACTGACTAAACCCCACCCGTGTTCCTTCAGTTGCCTGTGCCAGGGGTCACGGTATATCTTTAGAACAACCCGCGGCCCTGGCAGGCATCGGCCCTAGCGGACCCCGTCAATTCGTGCTGACATCTCTTTGAGGCGCGCGTGGAACACAACGCGCCGTCGATCCGGGCCTGGTCCTTACCGGGTGGCGAGCTGCCCATTGCTCACCGCCCGCACCTACGGTGGCCGGGAGTCGGCTGTTGACTCCCGTCCAGGGCATCTCCTGCGGCGACTAGGGGCGTGAGGGCGCAGTGATTGCCTCTCCCTCACGCGCTCCGCCTCCTCCTTCGCGAGCATTACTGCTTCGCACAAGGAGGTGACGACCTTCCATGCACTCTCGCTCCGTACCATGGCCTGGACCAGGGCCAGACGCGAGAGATCGCCGCCACGAGGACGTGGCGGTGCTCCACCCTATACCCTGACTCTATAATATGTACTATACTGATATTACTGCCCCGCTGCAATTTCGAAGACATGTGACATGTCCCATGTCCCACCCGCACTGGGCCCGCGTGGTGGATTACGGCCCACTCCCTCTCGCCGAGAGATGGCCAGCACCCTAATTGCGTAACACACTATCAATTGCTGCCATTGCTTCATATGTTCGATATATTTGTCTGCTCAACAACGTAAATAGCGCAATGAATGTTGTTGAACTGTCAAAATGCAAGCCATTGCTACTGATAATGTCTTACGCAATTCCCAAAAGCCCGAATAGCCCGAAAGTCTGACAACCAGTCTTATCAAGGGGTTTCATATTACCCAGTAACTGGGTTGTTGAGGTCAGATAGGCATCCACTCCATGTAAAATACTGATACTCAGCTGCGTTTGGTTAGACTGGAAGACCCCAACATAGTTGGGAAAAGGCTCGGCAGATGATGATAAGTATGTTGCGCAATTAACCCCCAGTCTGTGCACGCATTAGTCAGTAATCGTGTAGCTCATAGGAGAGATGGCCTAACTTTACGTTAAGTACTTATATTACAGACCTTTATTTATAGAAGCAATATACAGGGTGGCAGGGAAATCGATGCGCAAGCTGTAACCATGGATTCAGCACATGAGTTTAGACCCCATAGCATCGAAATTTTTCGTCTGTTATCAAAAAAAAACTCGAGAGGTGTCAAGGGACACCCGGATGGAACGAAGTTCAAAGAGAGAGAGAGAGAGACAGACAGAGAAACACGCGCACGCCGCACGGCTTACAACTATAGCAAAAAGTGTCGTTCCAACTTTTGGTCTTAATTTTTTCCGTCTGGCCCCCTTTCGCAACGCGCGATAAGGAACTTCGTTCCAAAAAATCTTCTGTTTCATAGAAAAGTGCAATACCTACGCGGTCAAAATGTATGGAACAGCAATATTTTTTTATAATAACCAACGAAAATTGTCGACGCTATGGGGTCTAAACTCATGTGCTGAATCCATGGTTACAGTTTGCGCATCGATGTCTCTGCCAACCTGTATAGATCAAAAGCTCTTAACTTTATCTCCAGCTACTTCGACACTTGACATTTTCAATGAAAACAGCTGTTATCTGACTTTTAGTACTTAAATGTCATCGTCCACTCGATCGCGTTTGTGTGAGTTTTGTTTAATTATTTAGTTAGTTAACTTGACTAAGTTTGAAAGAGCAGGGCGAGCAGATGTCACTTTGGAGATAAAATATCAATTAATTTTGGTAGTGTTTAATTTGTTTCGTCAGTCTGTAAATGTTTTTGTTGTGCGTAAACAATTAAATGAAATTGACTCAAACAATTGAATTGTGTAGGTATCAAACAGTTTTTAGTTTCATTGAATCTGATAAATCATAAAAGATTCTATAGTGTGAGTCTTTATAAAGTTTAAAAGTAGGTACCTAGATAGTAACAGTTTGTTTGCATGGGGTACAAAGACGAGCGTAAAAAAAAATTAAAAGTCCAAAAAAAAATTAAAATTTACTTTAGATTTTTTTGACATTTTTTCCGTCCATAAAATTGTTTATATTTTCACCCTTTTTAATATGTGCACTTTATAAAGACACACTGTATTTATGTAAGTAGGTATATAATATACCAAGACTTTTGCACATCTTAAATAATATTTTATAGGGAAAAGATTTGATGTTGTTGTTTGTTTGTTACGCTAAAACGGCTTAACGGATTTGGATTAAAGTCGGCACATGGATAGACCATGACCTCAATTAGGACAAAGGATACTTTTTATCTCTATATTCCCAGTGGATCGAGACTTATGCGGATGAAAGCGCGGGGCGCAGATAGTCGATAATATTTCAAAAAACTTGAGGTCGGCTCTATCCTAACTGACTAGTCTGAGAAGAAACATCAAAACAAACTCAGAGGTCACATTCTCTTTTAAAGTCTAGACATAAATCTGTCTGAAATGATCTTTTGGGGAAATAACCATACTGAGTAAACTTGTCCAATCAGTGCACGCATTTGACGCATTTGTCCGTAGGTAAACGTGTACTGTGTATCCGTTTAATTGAGTCAGGACTAAGTTCGGGGCTCGAGGTTAAGTAATAACGGCCGCACGGGTCGATCGATCGGGTTAAGCAACGCTTGCCAAGGTCGGTACTATGGATTTGTCAATACTGAAAAACTTCAATAACTAATTCATAACACATAATGTATTAAACCCCAAAACCTATGTCTGACCATTTTGAAAACAAAATCCCGTGCACATGATGACCACAGCTGCGTCCGTAAGTAAAACAGAAGAGGATCCTTTTTAGGTCGACTAATAATATACGCTGCAAGCAGGAATAGTCCTTACGGTGGTCAGATATAGATTTTGGCGATAGTACCACAGCAGGGTATTTGCCTCCCTTCCACGTTTGAAGAATGACTAAAAAGAAAATTAGAAGCCAGCAAACCAACTTAATGATACTACACAACAATCCCCGACAGTTGTATTAAATATTAACCATATTTACGCCTTGCAGGAGCCCTCTAATTAAGGCAGCCCCCAACACAGACATATGGGAGCGCTATAATGTAACACGCGGCGTGACTTGTGATTCTACAGCGGTATAGCGTAGTTTTAGCCAATTACAGGCAATTTTGATGGGGAAACGCTTATAATATACGATTGGGGATAGTAAATATGTCATTTTGGTTGGATACAATACACAAACAAGGGTCCTGTTTTGTTATTTTTAGTTTCTTTTATTTATATAAATAATTTTGATCGCGTGGATAATCATAATGTGTCGCTTATAGAATTATTTTGTGTAGTTATATTATTTTTCTAAAATAAAAGTAACCTAAGTTACTCCTCATAGCATCAGCTAGCTGGTAATAAAAGTCCTATCACAATCGTTTCAGCCGTTTCAAAGATTAACCGGAACAAACACACAGGCAGATAGACAAAAGCTTTTGGAACGAAGTTCCTTATCGCGCGTTGCGAAAGGGGGCAAGACGGAAAAATTTAGACCAAAAGTTGGAACGACACTTTTTGCTATAGTTGTAAGCCGTGCGGCGTGTTTCTCTGTCTCTCTCTCTCTCACTTATAGAAAGCAAGCCAGTAATACTTCGTTCCATCCGGGTGTCCCTTGACACCTCTCAAGTTTTTTTTTAGTAAATACCGTTTACAGTAGTAAAGATCTGTTATTTTTGGATACAATAATTAGAAAAAAACAAACAGCTTTCTCGTTAATGTAATGTACCACGAGTTCCTACATTCCATTATTGATAAAATCAAACATACTTATAGAAAGGAAAGATTTAAAAAACATTCTGGCCCTAAAAATCCTTTAAGCGTTGCAGTTTATTATCGTCTTTGATCAGCATCAAAAGTATTATTTTGCGTACCCTATCCACGAACTCCCGATTACGAAACTGCATCCCTTCAAGTCGTCACATGTATAAGGGCTTTGCAAATAAGGGGGGTTACAAAATGACGGGTTTAGCGCATACCGTCATTACGACACTCCCTAGGGACGTTGTATTTACAAATGACAATATCTTTAATGACGTGTAACAACTTGTGGCCTGTAATTACTGATAAAATAAGTTGAGGTTCGATTATTGACAGGAAATTATCTATATTAGCTTCATTATGACAGGGGAAGTTGGAAACGTGGCTCTTAGTTTGTTAGGTGAAGGTGTTCTTGCTTTATTAGTAGAGGTAACGAATCGGCCGGAGCAAAGACAATCTCCACGGATGAAGGTTCACGGACGGCTCAGATCGTAAGTGCGTATGCAGCAGCTCCCCACAGACATCCAGCCCAGCTCAGCCCAGCCAGCAGCACACCCGCCCAGCGCCCCAGCTTTCATACTGCGCCGCATGCCCTGTCGCCTGTGTATTTGATGATCTTATGACGGCGTTAATGAGAACAGTTCGCGCAGCTAAATTTTGGGCCAAAAATGTATGAACGTTTGGCTATCGATACGCTAAGACGTTGTGGTCACAGAATAATCGGCGTATAATGTTGCCACTGCTGAAACACAGGCGTTTTTGTGAGAGGGTGTGTGACGTAATTCCTTCGGGCGAGCCTAGTGTGGGTCTGAATGTCACGTGTCTTCTAATATTTGATTCTAGGACATGCCGGTTTACTCTCAATGGGTTTTGAATAGGCGATGGCATATTTTCCACCAACTATTTTGTATATAAATAAATATCCCTGGACATTTCACACAGCGCCATCTAGTCCCAAGCTAAGCAACCTAATGCTTGTGTTATGGTAACAAGATGGCTGATAAACTACTTATATACATTTTTTTTTTGTAAATACATACATATTATAGATAGAAAAACACCCAGACTCGGAACAAATACATGTAGGTCATACAAATATTTGTTCCGTGAGGGAATCGAACCCGCGACACGCAGCGCAGCAGTCAATCGCTTAACCACTGCGCCAACCGTGCCGTCAAATTATCCGTTATATTATTATACTAGCTGTGCCCGCGACTTCGTTCGCGTGGATGACGAAACTTATCAATGAGTTTTTTGTGTAAAGTGCTATTTGTGTAGAACGTTATCTATCGAGCATACCGGTATTAATACTTCTGTCCAGGCGCGGGCCCTTTGTGGCTAATTACAATAGAAAACCAATTGTGTCTTATTAGCGGTGATTAAGAGGGTATATGATATCTTTGCCCGCGGCATCGCTCGCGATCTGTAAGTTTTTTGTAGTAGATTTCTACTTTGGTAAGTACCTGTTTAGCAGGATAACCGATAGCGAAGCTGACGTTCATTGCAACGAATGCTCACAAAGATAATGGCGGCGAAAGATATTCACCGTACGACATCAATTTAGAGCTTCAGCATACACGACATTGTCAGTGAGCCCGTCCGGAATATGAACATAAAGGTTCCTTGGACTGCTCACACGGGAAAGAGCGACGTAAAGCTGACCATGTGAAAAACAACTTACGCTAAGATCGACGCCAGCAACGCCTAGAGTCTGACCTTGTGCCTTATTTATAGTCATGGCGTAACATAAAGCTACCGGAAACTGTACTCTCTTAAAGTGAAATGGGAAATTGTTCGGAATTAAAGGAATTCTAGGAATCAAAACACTTTCCCCGGCACCACAACCGGTTAAAATTTCTGCCTCAATTATGTTAGGTTGTAGATTTGTGACCTTTAATCGAGTACCATTGCACAGTTTAGGAGGACTTAAATTACGAAGAAGAATTATAGGAACACCGATTTTTAACTTAATTGTATGTGAGGGAAGTCCAGGAACATTTAATGAATTCAAAAATTCTATTGGATAATTAGTGGATTCTTCTTGATCCATCATTCTATTGATAGAGATATACTCTCGACTTTCTCCTTGAATACGCGACAGTATTTCATTATTTATTGCGCATGTTTGATCATTTCGAGGAGTTAAAATAGACCTTTTACATAACCAAGTATTGTGCTGATGTGTAATATTATTTAAGTCGCCGTACACTGAAAATATTAGCTCCTGCACGGACGAAACAGTACAACATAACCTATCATTTAAAACCACTTTTCCTTCATCATGTGGATAAGTTCCGTCGCCTATTTTTAATAATAAATCAGAAAAATGCTGTGCATGTGGGTCATCTCCAAGTCTCACCCGCATATTTGTTGTTAAATGCATCGATACAATATGAGGCCATAAACTTGACCTTTTTAGGCAAGCTCTGATTTCGTCAGCTCGTGTTCCCCGTGGTATAACTGGCAAAATTTGCCTAAAATCACCACAAAAAACCACTGTAATACCACCCATGGGTTGGTCAATAAGCCTGATGTCTCTCAGAGTCCTATCAACTGCCTCTATGGCTTTTTTGTGTGCCATAGTGCACTCATCCCAAATGATTATGGAACACTCGCGAATAATCTGCGCTTTATCACTATTCCTAGTAATGCCACATACCGGATTTTCTGTGCGATCAAGATCGATAGGTATTTTAAACATAGTGTGAGCTGTTTTGCCTCCTGGTAACAATGTCGCTGCTATTCCTGAGGAAGCAACTGCAAGTGCAATTTTGTTCTGGTTCCGTACGTGAGCTAATATTAATTTGGTAAGAAATGTTTTTCCTGTACCGCCAGGTGCATCAAGAAATAGAATTTCTCCCAAAGTATTATTAACACTAAGGCAGACACGGTCAAATAACAATTTTTGCTCGGATGTCATATTTGAAACTCCGTTTTCCAAAGTTTCTAATAGTTCTGCAGGATTATAGTTAGTTTCTGCAGCGTACTCCCTATTAATACGTTCATTGGCTAACGTGGGAGTAGGCAAACCATATTCAGATAAAGTTTTACCTCCTATCGATGTTAATTCATTTTGAATAGCTATCAAACACTGATTTACGGCTAAGCCTTGGCAGCTGGCGTTTATTTCTGTATCTTGATTACGCGAAACATTTCTGTAAAAGTCCTCAGAAAGTTTCTCCTTATATTTTTCCCATAGCTGCGCAGCGTCAGATAAAGCACAAAAAGTCAGCAAAATGACAAATAGATTCCGCAAACGACGTGGATTGTCACTAACACATGATTCTGCTAAAGCATCGTCCCAATGCTGATCATTTTCGAGCAAGTGCCGTGCTTGGCAAGCTGCTAGGTAAGAAGGATATAAAATGTCGTCAACTTTTCGTAAGTCGGTAAATGATGCTGGTCCACGTACAGTGTGTAATAGTAAGCGCAAATAAAAACATTCAAAATTGTTTGGGTGTACCGTATAAACTCTTCCAATTACATGTTCTTTGTAAACTCCTGATGTACCATCTACTGGGGAGCCACGTCGACGACGGTTAAATACACCACGTTGTTTATCATATGTGTAATATGCGGGAATCTCATCGTATAATAATGTTTTGGCAAAATCATCAGTAGCACATAATTCAAAAAATGCTAAAAGAGTGGTACGTCTTGGATTTACTAAACGCTCGGCTACATTTTCTGGATTGAAATATATACTTTGACTTCCCTCTACGTGGATATCGAGATGCATTACAGGTGGATGTCTCTCATGTATTGGGAAACTTAAGATTCGCCACACTGCTTCTGAAGAACTAATGTACCGTCCTGATTGATATTTACCTACCTCATCATGTTCGTTATTTCTTAATGAAAATGAAGCTTGATCACTACCTTTATTAATATATTTGCATATGTACTTAATTGATTCTATACTATTACACATTTCAACATTTATATGTGCTCCGAAAGTTCTAGATAGTACTGGAGAATATGGCACGACCCACCTGTTATCTAGAGTGATCTGTTGACCGAGCACCCTTTTTTCTGCTGTGAATCCACCAATGTCTGGCGAACGGCGCCGGTATAAAGGATATCCATCGTGACCTGTTACAGTTTGGTTTACTAACGATTTTGGATATCGTTTAGTACAGCGACCGTTTTTCATGCAAGGAGAATTAGAATGTAGTGCGCCGCAGGGTCCATGTACCATATGGGTTTTAACGATATTATGTAATACAGGATCTACATTTGGATCAGGAAATTCGGCACTAATTACACGATCTACATCATGAGGCCGAATTTTTACTTTCAACCAAATTAAAATATGAGCATGTGGTAGTCCTCGTTTCTGCCATTCAACACTGTACATATAACACATATACTCTCCAAAAACTTTTTCTTTCGTTAGCAAGTTCATCATTAATTTGAGTTTTAAATGAAAAACTCTCGCAATAATATCGTGACGGTCGTAAGACGCTTGTCCTTCAAGCAACTTATTCGTTATATCCTCCCATTTAGGGTTAGTAGTAAATGTAATGAATAAGTCTGGTCGACCGTATTTTCTTACATAGCAAAAGGCATCTTGCGTTCGCTCGTGCATATAGCGCGGTCCGCCGGTAAAAGAAGAAGGCAAGATAACCAAACGGCCCAAATTATCGGTATTGCCATCCTGTTGCATAGCGTCGCGTAAATGTACATATTCATCAACCCTCAACTGTCTCTGATTTGTGCGTATATATACCAACCGTTCTGTTTCGATTTTAGCATACATATCCACGATGAATTGATTAAACAATCCTCGAAATCGTTGCAAATATAATAGTTTATCACATCTAATCTGCAAATGATAACAATAAAATTGAAGAGAAGAAATTTTTTTTCTATAATTTAAGGTACCTGTAACCGGGTTAGTTTGATACACAGCAAAATTATAGCCATCTTCTCCTCGACAGTAAATTAAAGGGTACTGCAAACTATCATAAGCTCTGTGAGTTTCATAAATACGCTGCAGGCGGTTGTCTCTAGTACGAATCACGATATCTCGTCTATCACATTCTTGATCGACTAATACTACTGCAACTTCATTAGTCGTAGGCGCATTGTAGCGCCTGGGGTGTTCTTGAGCTGGACGTCTATCGGCATTGATTACAACATTATAATTATCACATTGTCCTTGAGGAATAGATTCTAATGCTGATTTAAAACTATGCACATATGTATTGACCTGATGTAACATATGCTGAAGTGCTAAAATTAATTCTGCATTAAGATGTGGGAAATTTAAATTTCGAACAGCTAACTGTTCGTTATAATCAGATATAAAATAAATTTGTAAAAATTTTGGTTGATTTTCTGGCAACAATGATCCTATTAAGTGATATACTTGGCCTTGAATTTTAAATGTAGGCATGAACGGGCCTTCAGATATTTGTTGAGCCCCAAAAGAAGTCATTTGAAATGCACTGTTAAAAGCGCGAATATTATCTAAAAAATGTTTAGAAAGTGTATGTTCTCCTAAAAGTAATGATTTTAAAGGTTCCGGTGGATCTTCAAATAGGGATAAGTTCACTTTTCCACCAGAACAACAAAATCCAGCAGACTCATTTCTCCATTTCAAGGCATTACAATGAGAACAAACTAAATCCATCTCACCTAACTCTGAAAAAGATTCATAATTTATTCTAACATAATAAGCCAATCCACTATTGCTTTTATTTATCCATGGCAACAAATCTAAAGATTCAATTGAGTTATCATCATCATCTGATGAATTTAAAATTCGATCAATATTATGACGAAATCTATCTCCACTGAGGCGAACTTCCCGTTGCTCATTTGTTTCTAACAGCCTAATATCATGCATTCTTTGGCTTTCATTTGTCAAACTTTCTATACTATTTTGTACTCTTAAATCGTAGTTTTCGCGAGCCGCCTCTAAACGTCGCAAACGGTCTTCGTCATTTTCAAGAGATCGAGTTAAAGCATGATGAGCACTATCAGCAGTCAAACGATCTTGGTACTGTGTAAAAGTCTCAGACTCTCGCGATAGCACATGACGTTCGCGGTCAGCAGTCAAACGATCTTGGTACTGTGTAAAAGTCTCAGACTCTCGCGATAGCACATGACGTTCGCGGTCAGCAGTCAAACGATCTTGGTACTGTGTAAAAGTCTCAGACTCTCGCGATAGCACATGACGTTCGCGGTCAGCAGTCAAACGATCTTGGTACTGTGTAAAAGTCTCAGACTCTCGCGATAGCACATGACGTTCGCGGTCAGCAGTCAAACGATCTTGGTACTGTGTAAAAGTCTCAGACTCTCGCGATAGCACATGACGTTCGCGGTCAGCAGTCAAACGATCTTGGTACTGTGTAAAAGTCTCAGACTCTCGCGATAGCACATGACGTTCGCGATCAGCAGCGAGGCGTATATCCCTTTCTGTAAATGTTTCCGAAGACCGAGATAGTGAGTGACGTTCGCGATCAGCGGTAAGTCGCTCGTTTCGTTGTTCAATTGACTGAGAAGAACGCGAGAGTGCGTGTCGTTCACTATCAGCACTTAACCTCAATTCTCGACCGGCACTGGTTTCGCGTGCTCTTGCTTCAGTCATGCTATCCCGCATGCGGCTTAACCGGGATTCTCGCTCCTCAGCTAATTCTTGTGATCTGGCTAGTCTCATTCGCCTAGCTTGTCTCGATGTAGCAGAAAGAGATGGTCTCTTTCTGGAAGGCATCGTGTTATAAGTAGTTATATCCGTATTAAAAATAAAGAAATCTTTTGACTATCTTTATAGAAGAGCCCTAACGCCTACCTACACTTATATGTATATACCAATAAATAAGCAAAATCCCTAAAAACTAATATCTATACGAATGACTAATCCTACTTAAGAGTAAGTACTAAAAATAACCTATGTTACACACTATCAAATATACTACCTATACTTGAAATTAAAATCTATACAGTCTACGCCTTATAAAAGTAAACCTAAGTACCTACCTAATTAAAAAAAAAAACTCAATAACAGAAAATAAAATACCTAGGTACCTACCTAAATAAACCTATTTCTGATGATCTAATTTCTGACTAATCTAAACTCAATAAATAAGCAAAATCCTTAAAAACTAATATCTATACGAATGACTAATCCTACCTAACAGTATTATAAAATAACCTACGATTACTACGTACACTATCAAATATACTACCTATACTTTAAAATTAAAATCTACACCTACGACTTATAAAAATAAACCTAAATAACCTTAAACTGTACTTAGTAATAACTAAAAGGAATAAAAAGGTGGCACTGAAAAGCACGGTTCAGAATTTGCAAGTAGCAGTTAAAACATACAATTTATAGAATGCTAATAAGAACGAACGCTCGCCACTCGACACGTCCGTTCAAATCGAAGTTCAAAAAATGTATGATGCGCGCGCTCAGTCGCCGTCCTTATATACGGTAGCGATCCGTGGCGACCACGCGCCACGCGTGTTCTGCGAACGGTGCAAGCCAAATTCAACCTTCAGCACTACATTTACAGCATAACTTAGGGGCACTCACACGGCTAAGATACTGTAACGTAACCTACGATAAACTTAGATATTATTTGCGGCTGTTAAAAAAAAAAAAACTCAATAACAGAAAATTAAATACCTACCTACCTAAATAAACCTATTTCTGATGATAACTAATCTAAACTCAATAAATAAGCAAAATCCCTAAAAACTAATATCTATACGAATGACTAAACCTACCTAACAGTATTATTAAATAACCTACGGTCACTACGTACACTATCAAATATACTACCTATACTTTAAAATTAAAATCTATACCTACGACTCATATAAAAATAAACCTAAATAACTCTAAAAACTAAAAGGAATAATAATGAACTCCACTGCGGGTGACCCAACCTACGACAAACTTAGTATTTGCGGTTGGTACAGTACAGACAGTGGTAGTCGGGTATAGGGATCGAACCGCAAAATTAAGTTTGTTTTTTATTGTATATACTTTTCCGGGATAAAAAGTACCCAGTGTGGTGCCCAGGATAATAATGAATAATTATACCAAGTTTCATCGTAATCGAACCGGTAGTTTTTGCGTGATGCCTGAACAAACAGACAGACAGACAGACAGACAGACAGACAGACAAAAATTTTTTTAATAACATTTTTGGGTTCGGTGTCGGTCTAGTAACACCCCCCGCCATTTATTTTTTTGATATCTTCAATGTACAGAATTTTCACTTCTACAGATTTATTATAAGTACTAGCTTCTGCCCGCGGCTTCGCCCGCGTGGATGTCGGAAATTTACCCACGGGAACGTGCTAACAGGATAAAATGTATGTGCTTCCCCAGAATGCCATCGATGTCGCGGGCCCTTTGTGGCTAATTACAATAGAAATCCAATTGTGTCTCATTATTGGTGATTAAGAGGGTACCTATATGATATCTTCACTTAAGTACCTAACTAATTTAAGAAAAAAACTCAATAACAGAAAATTAAATACCTACCTACCTAAATAAACCTATTTCTGATGATAACTAATCTAAACTCAATAAATAAGCAAAATCCCTAAAAACTAATATCTATACGAATGACTAAACCTACCTAACAGTATTATAAAATAACCTACGGTCACTACGTACACTATCAAATATACTACCTGTACTTTAAAATTAAAATCTATACCTACGACTCATATAAAAATAAACCTAAATAACTCTAAAAACTAAAAGGAATAAAAATGAACTCCACTGCGGGTGACCCAACCTACGACAAACTTAGTATTTGCGGTTGGTACAGTACAGACAGTGGTAATCGGGTATAGGGATCGAACCGCAAAATTAAGTTTGTTTTTTATTGTATATACTTTTCCGGGATAAAAAGTACCCAGTGTGGTGCCCAGGATATTAAAGAATAATTATACCAAGTTTCATCGTAATCGAACCGGTAGTTTTTGCGTGATGCCTGAACAAACAGACAGACAGACAGACAGACAGACAGACAGACAGACAAAAATTTTTTTAATCACATTTTTGGGTTCGGTGTCGGTCAAGTAACACCCCCTGCCATTTATTTTTTGGATATTTTCAATGTACAGAATTTTCACTTCTACAGATTTATTATAAGTATAGATATAGATAGATAGATTAGTGTCGTATATTTTGTGTTTCTTCTTTATGCGTCACGTTTATTGCAAATACATGTTTTTCTTTCTTTCCTTCACCGTTTTGAGATCAATAGTGACGAAAGTACCTACAGTGCATGTCAGCCTGGGTTTGAAACAGCCAAAGTCAAAGCATTTATTGCAAAGCACATAAAAGGCACTTTTGAACGTCAAAAATTACAGTAAAATAAATTACTGATTCTAGTCGCCCCTTCCCTTCCCCTTCCTTTCGTATGGAGAGGAATGGGCAAGAAACTCCACCGTTACTCTTTTAAAATGTTTTAGAATATATTAATCTACAACTTGAAACTCGGAGCAGAAACAAACCGTATAGGCTAGGCACCTTCCTTATAATCGAGTCAGGCAGGTACTTACTCTACGGCACGGTTGGCGCAGTGGTTAAGCGATTGACTGCTGCGCTGCGTGTCGCGGGTTCGATTCCCGCACGGAACAAATATTTGTATGACCTACATGTATTTGTTCCGAGTCTGGGTGTTTTTCTATCTATAATATGTATGTATTTACAAAAAAAAAAAAAATGTATATACCTAAGTAGTTTATCAGCCATCTTGTTACCATAACACAAGCATTAGGTTGCTTAGCTTGGGACTAGATGGCGCTGTTTGAAATGTCCAGGGATATTATTATTATTATTACTTGTTCACTTGTAACATACCCTGCAAAGTTAACTAGCATGAAGATTTTGATATAATTTATGATGATGACTTTATTTAAACGAAGTATTTTTTTACCAAAACAGCTTGTGTTAGTCAACACAGTCCTTTTATATTATGGGTATTTTGATAAGCTA
Organism: Apamea sordens; assembly: GCA_945859715.1. Lineage (NCBI taxonomy): Eukaryota > Metazoa > Arthropoda > Insecta > Lepidoptera > Noctuidae > Apamea > Apamea sordens. Next base: position 9,698,382 of record OX244010.1, on the reverse strand, counting down.
TGATTAATTACTCTGCTCCTGTCAGTTATGCTGAAAAATATATTACTTTTGCCTTTTTTATGCTAGTTTTTTAAGTTGTCTAATATAAGAATAGGTTTCAGTGGCAATATTTTTCCCAAAAATTCCGTGTAAATACAGTATAATGGCGCCGATTTCCTTGTTAAAAAAATAAACTAAATTTAAGTTCAGTGCATCTTCTTATTTCTATTTGATTAAGAAAAGGACAGCAAATAAATTTTAGTTTAGTCCTGTCAAATTAGTCAGCATTGACGTATTTCTAGAAGCCATGTTTTTAATCACGTCTAAACTTGCTATGGAGTATCTTAATTTGACAGGACTAAACGAATATTTATCTTCTGTCCTTTTCCTAATTAAATAGAAAGAAAAAAATGCACTGAACTTAAATTAAGTTTAGTTTGTGAACAAGGGAATCGGCGCCTATAATATAGGAACGAATTTCTGCAAAAAATATTCAAATTTTTTAACATACTGCTCTCAAAACAGTGAAGAAAAATATCGTGAGGAAACTGAAATGTTCTAGAACCAAGAATTCGAAGACATGAGACCTCTACCAACCCGCACTGGGCCCTCGTGGTTGATTACGGCCGACCGAGGGGAGACCCGTGTCACAGCAGTAGGAACGTTGTAGGCTGATTATGTATTATGATTAACATACTTTCGCGTAAGATACGCACATAAGTGACAGTTGTTCAACGATTAGGGATGCAAGCAAGAGGTTAAAGGGTCGTGTCTTCACTACCGGCCTGTCACACTATCCACAATAACCCACTTCTCCTAGCTTAGTAAAAAATAAAAAAGTTTATTTACAATATAAAAGAACAAACCTTACATACAAATTCCAACAATTCCGTGATTTGTGTCTACTAATAATAATATATTTACGTATTAGGTTATAAATAGTTACCTGTGAATGTTAAGCGGTTTTTTTAGCTTAATTCGCACTGACCTCCGTACTAGTGAAAACTGTATCATGGCAGGTTAGTGTCAATCTCATCAATGAAAATAAATGACAAACGCGATCAGCAAATGACAATGCCAGATCCTGCCCCAGCAATTTACAGAAAATGTAAATTAATGAAAATAATTGTAATGAATATAGAACCTTTTCATAATAATTTCGACGGTTGAAAGGCTAATTGGTCTAAGCGACATTTTTTGCGATATTGAGTTATATACATATTCGGAATCAGCAAATTTTTCTCCGTCTTTTGAGCCAGTTTTCAATTTTTTTTGACTAAATTTTTGGCGCTTAGCACCCCCTGCAAAACAGGCCTCATTTCTAAGCTCATTGATCTATGCGACACAAAATTAGACAAATTTGAGGACTCGATGACTTGAGCTATTTTGATTTTTCGAAGTTTTAGAACGTGTGTCGATTAAGGCATTTGGCTTTTTCGCTATGGTTGTGGTTTTGTCGTTTGGCCTATTTTGCATTAAACCAAAACAATAAGCTATGTCGTTTGGCCCATTTTGCATTACATTTTTTGTTTTGCATTTATTTATACAGTGATACTAAAGTACAATGTAGTATTAATGTATTCCGTGACGACACTACTACCTAGGCTTAGGGTGATATACCACCTTATCTAATACCTTGTTAAATCGATAATAAAGACACATTAAATAAAAATCTTGAATGATTCCTCTACACAAAAATGATTTTTTTTTAAATTATACAAGACACTGTCTAGAATTGAATAGAGTGGCATACCAACCTCAAAAATATCTTATGGACGTTCCTGAATTATGATGGCCTAAGCATCAATATCTCTGATGATCGGAGGGGTTCGCGTCGGCGTCAAGGCAACAATGAGATACCTGGGTCTCGTCCTCGACAGCCGGTGGAACTTCGTCGAGCATTTCCGACGTTTGGCCCCCAAACTGGAACGGGCCGGGGCCGCCCTAAAGTGGCTCTTGCCCAACCTGAGGGCTGAGGCTGCGAGCCGCAGACTACATGAACGCGCCCCAAAAGGTGGTAGCCGTAAGGCTGATCTGGGGCTACCGCACGATCTCGGGCGAGGCGGCAAGCCTCCTTACCGGACTGCCGCCATGGGATCTGGAGGCGATAGTCCTCGCGCACCTATATGATTGGCGCGCGGAGGCACTACGCCGAGAGGAAACTCCGCATCCGCGGCAAACCGCGGCGGAGCGGACAAACCTCCCGCGCGATCTTATGGCGGCATGAAAGGAGCGACTATCGCACGCAACCCAGCGCAGGGCACGCTACGATAGCGGCGGTAAGAGGAGTCTTACCGCCGCTATCGTGGCATGCCCTTTGAGGAGTGGCTAGAGAGACGTCACGGCGTTCTCACCTACCGACTGACGCAGGTCCTCTCCGGACCCGATGTTTCGGGAGGTTCCTGCACATCATCAGGCGGGAGGAGACGCCCGGGTGTCATCACTGCCAGGATCACCCAGATGACACGGTGGAGCATACGGTGGAGGTCTGCCCTGCTTGGGCAGAGCACCGCCGTGTCCTCGTAGAGCCGATCGGCAGCGGCGGCGACCTCTCGCGTCCGGCCCTGGTTCAAGCCATGGTCCGGGGCGAGAGGGAGTGGGAGGCAGTCACCTCCTTCTGCGAAGCAGTCATGCTAGCGAAGGAGGTGGCGGGGTGGGCGAGGGAACGGACCTCATGCCTCAGCCGCTGCGGAAGACGCTCCGGGCGTCGGGAGCCGCGTGACGACTCCCGGCCACCGTAGGCGCGGGCCTGCGGGCGGAGAGTAATGGGTAGCTCTCCGTCCGATCAGGACTAGGCCCGTGCCGGACGGCGTGTATGTGTTCCACGCGCGCCTCAAAGAGATGTCAGCATAAGTGACGGGGCCCGATAGGGCCGAAGCCTGCCAGGGTAGCGGGATCGTCCGAAAGGGTTACCGCTGCCCTGGAACATAAAGGGCTAAGGAAGGAACACGGGTGGGTTTTAGTCAGTAAGAGTCTGACACTCCCTTCTGCTCCACTCAGAGCGGGAGGGGTCAATTGATGATTTCCCATCCTCAAAAAAAAAAAAAGCATTAATATCTACTAGAATCTAGTAAGGGTTCATTTTGTTTCATGCTGTAGTCCCTCTAATGCATTTGGATCAAACTTCTAGGTCGGTGCTTGAGCCTACTTTTAGTAAGTTTACTTTCAGCTATTTTATTTACGGTAGGCATTTGAACCATTTTGCCTTTCTCAAAAAATAACTAAATTTGATGCATTTTGAGCTAACCAACATAAATTTTCTAAAATAATACACATTTTATAACAGTAATAACATAAAAAACTTCCTTACTTATTTAGGGATATACTGTATTAAATAAATAAAAGTCAATCGAGTAGTTTTTTTTTTGTGAATTTTTTTTCAAAAAAGAAAACTTTGATTCGTCCTCCTGCAAGTTTTACAAAATGTCGCTTAGATCAATTAGCCTTTCAACCGTCGATTTGTTTTTCTTTAGAAGTTGCGGATTACAAATTAATAATAAAAGGAATTCAATCGCTGAAATTCTTTTTTGCCTTTTCCTGTTCAATAAAAAGTAAAAAGTTTGAAATACATGCCTGTAAAACAAAAACTCATATTACGTACTTAAATCATTATTTAATTATTATAACAATGATGATAATGCGTGACGTTTATGTTGTTTAAATCACTTAAGATTATTTTGCGTATAGTTGTGAAAATCAAATAGGTTGTATTATAATCATAGTTTCGCATAAATGGATTTTTTGTAACGAAACGTTATTGACGCGCGTATGTCAAACTCAAAGTGTCAATGTCAGTCATTCGCTCTGTTTTTGTGTTCCTGGTGTTCCTGTTGTTTGCCTTCACGCCTCACTGTTTTACTGTGCTTTTTACTGTTTTTTCCTACCGACGGCTTTTGCTTTTGCCTACGGATGTCGATTCACGCTTAGTCGTTGACTTTGTGCTACTTACCTCCCACGGATGCTGATCATTGCTTGTGATTTGGCGAACGATGTTGTGGTGCATAAATTGTTACCCGAGTGTCTACAGGATGTTAAGACATGTTGGGTCTTCATTACAATCTTCAATGCAAACTCTTCTCGATTCATGGGTATTGTTACAACAGGTATTTATAGTCAATAGCTATTTTAGCTAGCATAGTAATGTCATCGCTGCTGTTTTGCTAGTTCTAATAAAGAATAACTGATGCAATAATTCTAGTCATACTTTGTTATTAGGATAGGGACTGACCCTAAATAAGTAGTTTCTGTAATCGCAGAATGCCCTCGTAGGGATAGTACTATAATAATATCACATCAATAATTTATTTTAACAATAAACTGCACCTAACCTATAATCAATGTCTTTTAGATTTAAACAGAAACCGCAAGTTCTACAGGCATTAGGACAAATGTTTAGTTATCAGTAATATAAAAGCAATAAGATGCTGCATATTGCATGGTTGTAAATGAATTTTATTGACTGGGTCAAAGTTCTATAGAGTTTCTGGCATTGTCCTTTAAACTGCGTTCTAGAACTGTCAGTGTCAATATTCCACAACATTGACGACGCTGACAACTATTGAACGCGGTTTAGATGTGCTGATCGCGTTTAGCTTCATTGGTAAAATCCGCCCCTAGTTGAAGAGGCTAAAACAGAAGGTCAATTCCAGTAATTAAAAACGTTCAAAATCTCGTCACAATCTCATCTCAGCGACAATTATTGTTGAAAACTTGTCAAAAATGTAGGGAATTTAGAGGTATTTTTGACAGACTGAGACTGACATCAAACTGTGAACGTTATTAGAATTATGAGAATTGCCTCTGAACTACGACATAACAACAACACACATTGCTAGTAAGTACCTACCGTTTAAAAAACAAAATCAGTCTTTCTGACATCATGAACTATAAATAGCTATGCTTCCATTTACCTGAAACGAAACCTTAGTAGTCTTTAACAACCCCCATGGGAGGGCGAGGAAACCTATTTTTAGTTGACCCGTTCCGCCTGTTTTGTCCGATTTGGGTCTCATCAACGATTTTGTGTTGCCTTTAGAGAATAGAATACTCTTTATTATGTACAAACGCCAGTACATCAAGTTACTACAATCTGTCAAATTTCTTTAACAGATTTTCAACGTTAACGCTAAAGCATTAAGGTTCAGGGTTGATTGGGAAAATTTGACAGTTTCGGGTAGCTTGACCTGATGGCGTCTGTACACCATGTAAATTACAGCCGGTCGATTCTGTAAAAATCTCACCGTGAAGACTCAAGTGAAGGGAGCTTGATGTGAGTTGTCAGTAGTGTCAATCCCTAGCAGTATTTGGAGCTCACTCCACGCTCACTTCACCTAAGTTTTCACGGTGAGATGGTTACAGAATCGCACTGCAGACATAAATATGTGAGCGTCCAAGCAAAAAGGGTCCAGTTCTCGGCATTTAGATTCCGAGATTTAAGAAGTTTTGTAAAGTTGAGTGAAAAATTGCATTTCGCGATTTTAATTGATTATGAATAAATGTTTAATTCAATTTAAATCTACAATTTCATATAGTACTTTTTTTTCAGAACTTCAACTTCAAATGTCTGATAAAAAAATATGTGCATGTTTTTTATTTTTTTTAAATTTTACTATCAATTGACTATTCTAGATACCGAATCTAGTCTTAACTCAATACTTTACTACCTACTAACTCCTTTCACAAATAAAGAATTTTTACAAAAGGTGACAGAATGGGTGGTCTTATCGCTAAGAGCGATCATTTAAAGACACCTTTGAATGGATTAAAAAGGGGAAGGAGAGACAAATTCTGGAGGTAGTCTGTGTTGTACCATTTACATAATACAATAAATATATACATAAAGTATATTATACTAATCTAAATAAATATATAATAATAAACAGGAGCCGGAAGTTGACATATTTATGTATAGCAGTAAATCTATGTTTAATGTTTGTATGAAGTTTTTTAGTTAAATGTTATGTTGTTGGCTTGTTGCGCGCTTTGGTGTGTACTGTAAGTGCAGCAAGCAATTGATATATAAATAAATAAACACGAAACAGGAGCAATAATGATGATGTTTAAGGAGAGAGGAAGTGTTTATCGCAATTTGAAGTCATGATGACTTAGAGGTAATGAGAGACCTAGATCTTATCATGTGAGATACAGATTTAAATTAGAGAAGTATACGTAATGGGGCACGGGAAAAAGACAAATTTTTTAGCAAAATAAAAAAAAATATTTTCTCGATTCTATCGTATATAACGCCTAAATATAAGGTTAAAAGCGTCTCGGTATTTTTTGTCTCCGATCAGCCGTTTGTCGTAAAGACGATGTCGAACTTCCTCTCCTTTTCAAATACCTGTCTTTTGAATTTCTTAGTCATCAGTTCTTAGTAGAATGAATGAATGAATGAATGAATGGCACCGATCCCAGCGTGGTTTGACCAGACTCGATTAATCGAATGAACCCCAAGATTCGCACTAGCTCCTGTAGCCTCATGTTCATGGTGCTACAGCGACCATTGCATATCAAGAAGTAGACCGGGGGGCGCGGTTTTTGTAAGGAAGACGTGCCCGTAGGAAGGGGGGGATTTAAGAGCCTACCGGATATGCATCCTAGAGCAAGCCTTGGATTAGTGGAGAGATGGGTGATATTTGTCTATGGATGGGCATCTTTTAAAGACTACGCGGCCAGGTGCTTCAGTTCGAGCTTAACCCGTGAATCTTTTGGCGAGGTTCCACAGCTTTCTCGGTTCTTTTGTATGTCCTTGCTCTGCTGTGTTATGTTGTGTTAGACGTTTCTGGTTTCGATGTCGTCGTCGGAGTTCTCGCTACTATCAGTTTCCGGTTTTTTGTATATTTCACTAGCAGCAATCTTGATCTTGTTTTTGTCTTCAGCCGTATCCATCCAGAAATCGACTCCCTTGTCGAAGTACTTCATGTCCTGTTTTAGGTTGTCGTTCCACGTGTAGATAGGTCGACCGACCTTCTTGAGTTTGGCCTTGTACTCCATTGCTGCATGCAGCAGATGTGGTACGCGGCGCCTGTAAACATGTGCGAGGTAGCACATCCTGTGGTTCTTGATGCGTTTGGTTACTGTTTTTCCGTCTAAGATTTCATGCATTTTCTTTTGTCTCGGTTTATTCCTGGAGTGGTTTATCAAATCTCTCATGATAACTCGCTCATATTTTCTGAGTCTTGATCTGTTAGCTTTAGTAAGTGCCGATACTTTCAAACCATGTATCATGCACGGAACAATCACCATTCGATACATAAGTCTGGCTAATTTCCAGTCCATATTTGCGTGTTTTATGAATGGTAGTAACGATTTGGCGTTTCTTATGGCCTGTTTGCAACGTTTTTTAATAGTGCATTTTCTGCTTAATGTAGATGTTATAAGTGTACCTAAGTATTTAATCTCATCACATGTCGGTAACCTTGTTCCATTAAGGGTCACGTAGGTCGCTTTCTGTGTAGCTATGGGGTCCCTAATTAGTAATTTTGTTTTTGTTTCGTTTACTTGGAGGCCTACACTACCTAGTAGGGGTTTAATATGGTATAGGATACCTTCTAACCCCTCTAGGTCATCTGTGATGAAGATAAGGTCGTCCGCAAATGATAGTACCAGGGGGAGTGAGATTTCACGATCCTGGTCGAGTTTTATTAATTGGGTTTCCTCCTCGAGGGTTCTAAGGACTTCGTCGATGACCAGTGTAAACAGGCGAGGGGACAGAGGGCAACCTTGTTTGACCCCCTTTCCTTTAATAATCCAACTGCTTTGCTGGCCACACCATTTGATGCATGTTCGTTCATTCAAGCATACTTTGATTATCCTGTTAGTTAGCGATTTGTTGGTACGTTGAAGTAGGATATCTCTTAGTGCATTGAGGTCTACGTTGTCAAAGGCCTTTTCTATGTCGAGGGCGAGTACATAAATTCTTTTACCTGCACGCCATTCCTCGTCTAAGACCCTTTTGAGTGTAAAGATGTGGTCGTCTGTAGATCTATTGTTTAAAAAGGCCGCTTGGTAGTTGCCCAATTCCGTTATTATATCATCTAGTTTTTTAAGGACGTATGAGGCGTAGATTCTGTAACCCGTATTGCAAACCGATATGCGGCGATAGTCATTCGCATCTTTAGGGTTATTATTTTTTGGGATTGGCACCTGCACGGTCTCCAGCCATGTGTCCGGTGCTTCGTTCTGTATCCAGGCTTTGTGCATGTGTTTGGTGACTGCTTCCTGTAGTATTAGGGGCATCGCTTTGTAGAGCTCAATTACTACTTGATCCGTCCCTGGAGCTGTTCCGTTCCGCATTTTCTTGATGATTTCCATTACGTCATCTGTAGTTGGTCCACCATCTTGTACTTCGGTTGTCGGCTTTTTTATATTAACTGTTGGTATAAGACGGCCCTCGGATTTTTTTAAAATTTGCTCCCATTTGGTCATCGGTACATGTGTAGATCTTCTTCGACGTTTTTTTTTGCATTTTGTTTCTCCTGTAAAAAAAGTACAACATCTGCATGCGTTTCGTTGGGTGGTTTTTTCCCAATCCGCTGAGGCAGGCCCTACATGCTTTTTGTTCCTCTTGATATTTAACCTTTTGAAGTGTTGCCTGGCATTCTTTTACGCGGTTATGTCTATTTGGATTATCTGGTTGCCTGCTTTGTAAGAATTTAGCCTTTTGTAGGTTAGCAAGAGCTAGTCGATGATCTCTGGAGAGAGTTGGTTGAAGAGTTAAAATTTCCTGGGCAGCCGCTTTTAATACTTCCGTTATGGTATTCCAGGGTATTTCGATGTTTTCGTCCGTTGAGTTGATTCCTATATTTTTTAGTTTTTTTGTTATGCAATCTTGGTATTTTGTTTTCGTGAACTTGCTGTTGAGGGCGGTATAGTAGCATTGTTTATAGTTGAAATCCTTAGCCACTATTGTTGCCTCCTTCGCGGGTAGCTGTTGCCTTTGTGTATTATTGTGCTTTGTGTTTTCTTTTTTGTTTGAAATTCGGGTTGTCCTTAGCAAACCCCAAATTATTTTATGGTCGGGTATGCTCCTGGCGGCCCATTCACCTTTAATAAATTCGAAGAGTTTTTCTGTAGCGTGTGCCGTAATAATGTGATCCAATTGGGACTTTTGAGTGCCCTTTGACCATGTTAGCCTGCATGATGCTCTCGCTTTTGTCGTTTCTATTTGCAGTTTTTCCCTGTTGGCTATATCCATTAATAGTTCCCCGTTGCAGTTGGAGAAGTCATGGGGAAGATTTTGATGAATCAGCCCTTTGCGTTGGTAATTTTGTGTATCATGGCGACCAATATGTGCGTTAAGGTCGCCAAGAATTATTAACGTACATTTCCTTGGTTTTTGTCTGATCAAGTTTAGTAAGCCTGTGAAAGATCTGTTTGCTATGGATGTACGACTGTTGATGTGAGAGTTGATTATATACAGAGGAGCAGGCTTGTCATTTCCCCTGTCGACTTTAAGAGTAGCTGACATTGCGTCTGTATCCTTTTTCCTGTTAACTAATTCGATTTGGGCATCTTTTCTGATTAAAATCGCCAGTCCCCGGTGTGTCTTACCTGTGGTTCCATGGAGGTGCCATTCGTAGTGTGCGGAGTTGTATGCTCCTGAGTTCATCCCTGTTTCTTGTATGCAGGCTACATGGATGCCTCTAAGTGAAAGTTCGGCGTCTATTCTCTCTTTTTTTGCCGGTTTTGAGGCCCCGCGGACGTTCCAGGTTGCAATACGAAAGTCTGGGCACGTGTATTTTATTGCGCTAGACGGCTGGTTTCTTAGTATTGTGAACCCATTGTCATCTGCGACTACATCTGATAACGGTGTATATAATGATACTTGTTGTTCATAATGTGTTGATGAGCTAGTCACTTGGGTATTGTTAGTTTGAGACTGGGGTTTCAAGGATTGTTCGTTAATTAAAGGCTTAGTATGTTGTGATGTTTTGGCATTCGTTGGTTCTTGCATTAGATCTTTGTAATGTTCGTCGTCGGTCATGACCCAACTGTCATAGTGCTGGTCCTTGTAGAGGACGTGTATGTTGCCGGGTACTGGTTCACCTGTAGGTGAGTACACCAGTGTGTTTCTTGTATCCGTGTGCACATGCACATTAACTAGATAGAACTCAGACGCGGCGATTAGGATATCCTCTCCGCCCCAGAACGCCTTGTTAAACTGCATGGTTATGTAATTTGTTATCCTTTGCTCCTGGGAGAGACCGCTGTTAGGAAGGAACTCTTGTGTATTATTTAGAAGCGCTAGAAGAATTCTGTCGTCATATCGGTGCTCCAATACATATGAAGCTAAATCGTGACGGACAGACATGTGGTCGAAAGTTAAACTCATTATATTATTTATTTGATGGGCTAGGGCCCTAAACAAACAGTTCCCATCTTTTGCCATTTGCACAATTTTGGCCATTGTTTTTAATGTTTTAGTAGAACTTTTCGTCACACGTGCGGCTTTGTGCTTAGAAAACAATAGAGAGACCGTACTGTCTGAAATTTATGAGCTTCGCACTTTGTTGATTCTTGGAACTATCCCCTGTTATGTAGGCATAAGGGTTCGGGGTAGTGTTTTTTTTAATTTTTTGCGCAAATTTGATTTACAAGTTAGGAAATTGTTGACTTATTTTAGATAGTTTTGGTAATTTAGCACAGTAAATCTAGAGTGGTATCGTACCGTATACTAGGCTAGAATGAAAAAGCATATTATTTTGTCGTTCACTCCTATATGTAATATGAAAACTTATTCCTAAAACTAAGCTATGGTTTAAAATGATGTTGAATTTGCGCGTGGCTTCAAAAGTCCAAATTAACAAATTAAAACACAATCGAATCAGCTTCCAATGAAGATCCCTGAAATAAACGGAAAGATCTCACCAGATTTGCAGAGGGCCCTCAGGCTCGTTCGACGTCACCAGGATGCTCGGCCGGAAAGCCGAAAAGCCTAAGCTTCGGGCTGGAGATCAGTAGCGCGCGTATGCCACCTCACCACCGTTTTAGAGGGTTCTAATTTGCACCACAGAACAACACACGAAACACCGTTCGAATTTTAACTGCGACACTCAAACTCAACGTTGACCGTTACATCTGTTGAGCACATGGCATCAACAAGACAAGAGACAAGGCACGTCCGTCCGCGTCGGCGGTCAGAATCCGAATCTTCTTAGTCATCAGTTCTTAGTAATCATTAAATTGAATAGAAGGTACACAGACAATCACCACATACCACTATAACATATTCACACATCCATTCGCAATTCCTCGTGCACACTCCTACACACTCACCCATACTGTACACTTAGCAATGCTTAGATGGTGCTAGCAGTTCACGTCATTCTGTACGTGTGTCTGTTTCTGCTGCATGTATTGAATAGTTATTAATATTAAATCAAAGAGCTGTGGATTTTGTGAATAATAAATAAATAAATAAAATAGACGACGGGAAAATATCGTAAGAAAAATATTATAATAATATTTCCTCTTACTATTGCTTTCTTTTTGCTAAATGTTGAACAATTTTATTCTGGCTTTTGGTGTTCAATAAAAAAAACAAAATCTTTTTATAATTAAAAATGTATTAATAAATCGGAAGGAAATGTCATGAAGTGGTGTTTAAAACCCAGAGTTAGTTCTAAGTATCGTCTAACCCCTCAAAAATATAAGTTTCTCTCTCCTGTTTTATACTTACTGGACCTATGTTACCTACTTCCATAAGTACTTCCAATATCTTTAATCTAAACTTAAGTTTCTGATGCGTATCAAAATTATTAATTACAGGTGCTAAAGAGTTAAAGAAGAATTGATCATCCGTTTGAAGGGTGGAAGTGTTTGCATTCTTCAAACGCATAAGTTTCAAAAGTTTTGTCTGAAATTCGGTCATATTATTTTTTAACTTTTTCGGTCGAGGCTTGCGTGGCTTCTTTGTTGGTGGCCCAGTGTCATCTGCAGAGGACAATGAATCCTTTTGATCATTATTCTGTGATGACGTTCCAGGTTGACACTCATCCTCATTGTCATCGTTAATGGCTATGTCGTTAACGCCACCGATAGCCGTAACTACATCATTAATCTTCTCTTTAAAATCGTCATGAATATTTATGTCGAAATCCATAACTTCATCGCTTGCTTCGCCGACGTCTTCTTCAGAAACTCCGAAAGTGGATTGGCTTGCAGAGTTGTCACCGATAAAGCTGTTAGAGCCTTCTTCGTCGTCTCTTACTTGCTTATTGACGCTTTCATCTAATTTGACTTGTTCCAAGAACTTTAGTTTCTCCTGATACATGTATCTGTGTTGTTTTGATCTGTATGTCGGTTTCTTTGCTTCTGTTAGCCTGCACTTCATGTATGCGTCGCGTGCTGTCTTCCATCTTGATTGTACAGCTCTCACTGTTAAGAAAAAAAGTATTTTACATAGATAAAGATAGAGTAGATATGGAGGGCTTCATAATAAATAGGGTTCTTCTGGGCAAGCTCGTTCTACCGTAGATCTCATGCCTCTGGGCTGGATTGAGGTCAAGAGTAAGTCCATTGTCAATAAAAAAAATGGGCGTATAGACAAAGATGCAATTTTACAGGAGGGACAAAAAAGTGAATAAAATTAAAACTACTTCATATATCAGGCTGGTATTTAAGATAAGTATCTTTCTAGGTAAAACACGTATGCAGGTAGGACTTTTGAAGATTTCACATACGTGGTTTTTGAAATATTGTCATTACGCGTCTTTGTTTAGATCATAACTGAAAAAAATAATCGTAAATGTAGGCAAAATGTTATCATACGCCACTTATTTTAATGGCCTTTATTTATCCCTATTTTAATATAAGACTTTAACTGTTATTGACCTCGTTTTGTACAGACGCCAGCACATCAAGCTAATACAATCTGTCAAATTTCTTTAATAGATTTTCAACTTTATCGCTAATGTATTAAGGTTCAAGGTTGATTGGGAAAATTTGACAGTTTCGGGTAGCTTGACCTGCTGACGTTTGTACTATCCTATTGCAGCAAAAACCGAAAAATGCTATTTTTGCGTGTACTTTGATAACTTATGAAGCCCTCGGATGTAGGTATTATTTATTCTAGTAGACTAATACAATAACTCTGGGCGACACATGAATTATAACTTCCAATTTCCAGTTGAAACTCCAACAGTTCAATAATACTTAGGAATTCATTCTGGTGGCACGACAAAAAAAAATATATCAAAATCGTAGAAATTTAACAATATTTTGTCACTTTTGACATTTTGTCTCGCCATTTACTACATAAACAACCTAGTTTAAGTAAATACTGTGCAAAACACTAATACAATAAAAAAAGTAGCAACCTGACACGTCGAATAGGCTTTATAAATCGGCTTTATCATGAGCGGCCCAATAGCAAGCAGCTCAGATTCAAAACATTACTTATGACTCGCGTACTTACTGATAGATGTTTACGGCTAAAATAGTTATGTGCAAAATATTTTTCATGGCAACTATATTTTTTACTTATATTTGTTTAGTAGTGATTAAGCAGTGTTGTTTTAACGAATGTGAGTATCAATACAAACCATCTCTGGTTTAATGGTACAAAACAAACATGAACCTGTATTAAGACTACTAATGTCCACGGTGGAGCATACGGTGGAGGTCTGCCCTGCTTGGGCAGAGCACCACCGTGTCCTCATAGAGGCGATCGGCAGCGGCGGCGACCTCTCGCGTCCGGCCCTGGTTCAAGCCATGGTCCGGGGCGAGAGGGAGTGGCTGGCAGTCACCTCCTTCTGCGAAGCAGTCATGCTAGCGAAGGAGGTGGCGGGGTGGGCGAGGGAACGCACCTTGCGCACCTCGCGCCTCAGCCGCCGCGGGAGACGCTCCGGGCGTCGGGAGCCGCGTGACGACTCCCGGCCACCGTAGGCGCGGGCCTGCGGGCGGAGAGTAATGGGTAGCTCTCCGTCCGATCAGGACTAGGCCCGTGCCGGACGCCGTGTTCGTGTTCCACGCGCGCCTCAAAGAGATGTCAGCAAAGTGACGGGGCCCCACAGGGCCGAAGCCTGCCAGGGTAGCGGGAACATCCGAAAGGGTTTACCGCTGCCCTGGAACATAAAGGGCTAAGGAAGGAACACGGGTGGGTTTTAGTCAGTAAGAGTCTGACACTCCCTTCTGCTCCACCCAGAGCGGGAGGGGTCATTTGATGATTTCCCATCCACAAAAAAAAAAAAAAAAGACTACTAATGTCTAAATAAAAAACAAAAAATATAACGTTTCGTTTTACGTAGGTCAAAGCAACTAAAATGTTTTGCTTCATATTAATGTTGAAATAAATACGTATATTTAGTGATTTAGATACCAAATTTTTTTATTGTCAAAAGTGACAAAATATTGCTAAATTTCTACGTTTTTTTCTCGTAAACCATTATTCTCCACAAGTTAAAACTTTACGTGGAGGCTTCTAATAACAAGATTTTTTTGTAAAAAAATATGGACTCTCAACTCGACGGCAGATAAACTGAAGCTTTGCTTCGATCGTCACCAATTCTCCATAAATCTACGAAATAAAATAAAAAACATACACTCCCAATGTTTAGTTCTCGCATATGGCATCAGATGGCGCTAATTCTGCGCCATACAAATCTGAGTAAACTCTAAGGCCCGATTCACTCCGGAACCGCAGCGGCCGGCCGGTAGCGTACAGCGAGCACTTTCAGTGTGAAATAATTTGAAACTTTATCTACATAACTAAAAGACCGCTTGAAAAGGTATCGCTTGAAAAGGTTCCGCGGCCACGCGCCTTGGCTGCGGCCGCTCGCGGCGACACGAACATCATTTATGGTGCATTCTGGCGTCGCTGCCGGCTTCTGTCGTTCCGGTGTAAATCGGCCCTACGCGATGGTGAAGATAAATTACTCAAACTCAAGCATACTGGGCCCCAATTCACAAAGACCATTCCTTCCTCACTTCAAAACAATGTCAATTCCTTAGCAAATCACGCCAATTTCGCGTTTATTTCGCGCGGTTTCGTTCATTGTGTCATAGAAAATACCTACATTACCTGTACTTAGACCCCGCGCCACAAACAGGTAGCAACCAATACATTCCGCATGGCATATTGATCTCTCTCTCGCACGGAGCAGGGTGCGAGCGAGAGAACAACATGCCTTGCGAATGTAAGTGCGCAGCTGGCTAGTACGTTTGTACGAAGCTAATCGGCTGCGTATTGCTGTTATCATTATTACGCGGTGTTATGTAACACAAGTTTCTATATACAGGATCAAATTAAATTAGTTAGCGAAACTCCGTAGACGCGATGGATTTCGAAATCTAAGCATGATAAAACAAAAATGTTATTAATTTGATGCCTTTGGGTCATCGACCGCAGTTGTTGTAGTCACTCTAAACATCAGTATAAAAAGTCAGTATTTTATGTAAATTTAACAGACGTGATGCTTAGCGATATCTAACACAAAAGGAAACACACTTTCACACGTCTCAAGTCATCACGTCTGAAGTTTCGCTAGCTAATTTATTTTGACCCTGTTGTAGTTATAGATCTAATCAATATTATGCTACAAAACTCACCGATCTGCCTCTTAGTATCTTCGGAACACGTCATGTAATTGGGTAAAACCGCTACAGAAACTTCTTCCCACGCCTTGTATTTGTCCGTTTTATTTTTGTAATACATATTTCGAGGATTCCATAAACATTCGCGCGATCTTACTTCATTTATCACTACTTCAGTGTCCATAATTCGGTGTAACATGAGGTTTAGAACCGCGTCGGAGTCCGCCGTTGTACCGGTTTGAGGAGAGAGGCACGCGGGGCGTGTCCGTGCGATGCGCGACGCGGGGCGCGGATGACTGACGCTTGACGGTCTACGCGTCACGCTCGCACGCGGTTTCGTTATTTGCCAGCGCCAGCGCGCGGCTTCCGCTGTTGCCAGGTTTGAATGCGGTGTGGCAACAGCGCACGTTGTTTTGTTTAGCCGTCCGCGGCGGACGGGTTACATAACATGTCAATGTCATCGTCTTGAAGTTTAGATTTTGATTATTTATTATTGATACTGATTAGAGTCTAGCCACGCTTTTCTTATGTAAACAAAATGTAACCTCGATGCATATTAATTTAATTAAAATGTTGTGTTTCCGTATCTGTCGTCAGTACCTAGTTACCTACCTACTAATTTCTTGAGTAAAAATTATAGATAATAAATAAATAAATAATTTCCCTGGACATTTCACACAGCGCCATCTAGTCCCAAGCTAAGCAACCTAATGCTTGTGTTATGGTAACAAGATGGCTGATAAACTACTTATATACATTTTTTTTTGTAAATACATACATATTATAGATAGAAAAACACCCAGACTCGGAACAAATACATGCAGGTCATACAAATATTTGTTCCGTGCGGGAATCGAACCCGCGACACGCAGCGCAGCAGTCAATCGCTAAACCACTGCGCCAACCGTGCCGAGATGCAAATGAAAAAAAAAGGAACAATGAAAAAACTACAATTAGCGTTTTTTGTGGTAGGAATTCATCAAAATTATTAAAAAACAAAGTTTT
Organism: Apamea sordens; assembly: GCA_945859715.1. Classification (NCBI taxonomy): domain Eukaryota; kingdom Metazoa; phylum Arthropoda; class Insecta; order Lepidoptera; family Noctuidae; genus Apamea; species Apamea sordens. The sequence goes on along the minus strand of OX244010.1, from coordinate 9,681,864 downwards.
ACTGACAAAATAATAAGGCAATAATTAATTAATTAAAATCCAAAACATGACAGATTTTTTTTTTGTAACTTGTCAACTTTAATCTGGGACACAGGCCACCTGTCTGTAAGAGGGAGTGGGCCATAATCCACCATGCGGGCCCAGTGCGGGTTGGTAGACGACACATGTCTTCGAATTTTTGTTTTTAGGACATGCCAGTTTCCTCACGATGTTTTCCTTCACCGTTTTGAGAGCAGTAGTGATGAAATAAATTACACAAAGTAAAGTGCCTGTCTGGGTTCAAACTCCCGCCCTACAACTCGTAAGTGGTGGCCGCTACCACTGAGCACCACTGCTCTCAAAACTTATGGTTAAACAAGCGCTAATCACTCCTTAACTTTCAGCAACGTTTATGAATAAAGAGGAATTATTACATGGTAATATCGTCCTACACAAAATCTACAAATTGGTATTTATTACATACAGTAACACAAAAGATTTGAATCGCGTAAATATAATTCCATCTGTGGTGAAATTTATTGCCTTAAAGAGAGAGGTAACATTGAAATATAAATTCTCATGTTTTTAGCTGTATTTTTTTCGGTTGAAATACGGTCACACGTGTCATAAATAATAGGAAAAGTGCGAGGATTTCTCCGATTTCGGCAATGCTTGGGAATATATGAAATTTATAAGAAAATGTATGTTCTTAATATCGAGACTACCTTTTAACTAAATAATCAGCCTGTAATGTTCCCACTGCTGGGACACAGGCATCCTCTCCGTGAGAGGGAGTGGGCCAAATCCACCACGCGGATCCAGTGCATGTTGGTAGATGTCACATCTTCGAATTTCCGGTTCTAGGACATGCCGATTTCCTCAAGATGTTATCCTTCATCGTTTTGACAGTGTGATTAAATAATAATAATAATATCCCTGGACATTTCACACAGCGCCATCTAGTCCCAAGCTAAGCAACCTAATGCTTGTGTTATGGTAACAAGATGGCTGATAAACTACTTATATACCTACATTTTTTTTATTTTTTTGTAAATACATACATATTATAGATAGAAAAACACCCAGACTCAGAACAAATACATGTAGGACTTACAAATATTTGTTCTGTGCGGGAATCGAACCCGCGACACGCAGCGCAGTAGTCCGATCGCTCAGCCACTGCGCTAACCGTGTTGTCAAATAATTTATACAAAGTATAAGCGTCTGTCTGGGCTGGAACCTACAACTCCTGACACCACTGCTCTCTATAAACTACGCTATGTGAGTATTATTGACAAGTTTACCTAGTGTAACGACGCGAATTGATTGTTATCCCGATCAGTCCTACCCAGCGCTTCTCCTTCACATTTATTTTGCCCACGGCCTCTTCGAGAGCATCTGTGTCCCCTTCCACGTGTAAGCCGACAGCCTTCAAAGCAAGAAAAACACTTGTACAGACGCCAGCAGGTCAAGCTACCCGAAACTGTCAAATTTTCCCAATCAACCTTGAACCTTAATGCTTCAGCGATAAAGTTGAAAATCTAATAAAGAAATTTGACAGATTGTAGTAGCTTGATATGCTGGTGTCTGTACATTAACCTTTTAATCCTTTTATTTTTGAAACAGAAAAACTTAGTTTCTTTTTCTCGTAAAAAACACGAACTACGCTGGAAAAACACCTATTTTCAGAACAACCAAGGTCATATCAATAATGCGGGAATCACAGCCGATACGTCGCCAAAGCAAAATGCGCAATCTCTTCATGTTGTGTCCATAGCAATCTAAATGCTGTCGACCCAGAATTCGGCTATATGTTTGGCACTATCACTAGCGTCTATAAGTTCCTATAACGAACAGACGACCGACCGATCCGATATAAAGTGTCCCATCGTTTGGAACAGCACACTTACATTCCAAGGCGGAGTCGACACATAACACTCCAAGGCGGAGTTATCTATGAATCTCCTGAAATGAAACCTGTACAGGTTTTCCTTGCTTCGGCCAACCAGGGTCCGGAATAGGCAATTTAAACTGATAACCATGTTGTCATCTTGCCGTAGATACCATAGTAAAACTTAACCTAAATGTTCTTTACACGAGCTACACGATTACTGACAAATGATTGCACTGACTGGACTGGTCCACTCAAATCTGTTTATCTTCATTAATCTACATTCTACGCGGTCTTCACATGATCTGACCAAGGTTATGTCTGGACTTTAAAAGAGACAGAAACCTCGGAGTTTGTTTCGGCCTTTCTTCTCAGACTAGTCAGATAGGAAACGCCGACCTGATCCAGCTTTTTTATAATATGATGTGTAAAAGTGATTCCGATATCTTATATACAAAATAAACTTTCTAGATATGATCCATTCCACGTTTCACACCATTAAATTATTAAACGGTACGAACATAATTAATATTCATGACCTTGACCTTTGATCTCTAAAGTTCATTTCAGATTTCCGACCTCACAGAATACGGAACTTTCTTTCATCTGCCTAGCCTTTTCCGAACTATATTGGGGTCGTCTTCCAGTCTAACCAGATGCAGCTAAATACCAGTATTTTACATAAAGCGACTGCCTATCTGACCTTCATAACCCAGTTACTGGGTAACACGGTACCCCTTGGTAAGTGTGCATACACACGAGCGACACGTGTCGACGAAAGAGGCAACCGTAGCAGCCGGTGTCGGTGGCAGCCGTCGACGCGTGACAGCTGTCGCCGACCGTTCGACCGTTCGTGTGTATGCACACTAATTCTGGTTGTCAGGTTTTCTCGTCGTAGATACCATAGTAAAACTTAATCTGCATGTTGTTTAAAATAGAAAAATCCAAAAATTCTAGATAACATCCTTTCCACCTTTCACACCATTAAATTATTAAACGGTACGAACATAATTAATATCCATGCCCTTGACCTTTGACCTCTCAAGTTCATTTCAGATTTTCGCCCTCACAGAATATGGAACTACCTTTAGGGAACAATAAAAAGTCGGAGATTATGTCTGTCATAACTCAGTTTAATTTGTGGGTTAAAGTCATGGAGCGATAAAGGACTCAAGAGAGTTTTCTTAGACCTTAAGGCTAATTCCCGTAATTAAAAACATTCAAAATCTAGTCGAAATCTCATCTCAGCGTCAATCAACGTCAAAAACTTGTCAAAAATGTAGGGAAATTAGAGGTATTTTTGAAAAATAACATATTCATTGAGTTATGGTGAATTAGTCATTTACAGGCGTACACAGTACTCTTACATTAAAAATAGCGTCTTAAATATTACGTTTTAACAAGATTTTTTTTCAAGAAAAATTTATTAGAAACAAAAAAAAACCATTTACTTCAACTTCATTAATCGCTGATTACCTTTCCCAAAAACTCTTTTATTCCTCACTAATTAAAGGGCCTCTTAAATTAGAAAAATTAACGCCATAAAGGCTTTCTGAGCAAACAATGGAGACGGAATAATGAAACCGAACCCACTGACTCAATGTCGCTACATAGTTAATCTAGATTTGGGCGACAAAGCGATCTGTCTTGATCTAAGACAATTGTGAAGCATTAAACACGATTTATACCTAACAATTGTTTTGATTTAGGTTATATTATACTGTAGTTGTATTTAAGAGGCAGGTTTTGCTGTAGATTTTCATAAGGAGATAGACGGCTTCCCTTATTATTTATCAATTAATTTATTTCAGGCGACGCAGGCCCATAGATATATACCTTAACCTAAACATACATATTTTTACTATAAAATAGTACTTCACTAGCTAAGTAGTTCTTGTGTTGTTCTGTGGTACTTGTCCGCGGAAGCGACGGAACACCACGTCCTGCGGCCAGAAGTCTTCTTCCATGACGACGGGCAGATAACAATTCGGTACACGCACCACAAACGCCTTGAAGTTGACGTTGCGGTGCGACTCCAGTAACTGCACCATCGGCGAGTACCTAATACGTCGTTATTAATGTAATCACCCGGTCCATAATTCATCAAACGGAGCATTACAAGTGCAGATAGTACTTACTGTAAGTATATTAGTTATGTCTAAGAATTGATACAAAGGTGAATCTATTGAAACTCTGGAAAAAACAATGGATGTATGTTATCCTAGAAGACTGGAAACTAGGACTATTCCTTGCAATCAAGGTAGGCAGACAGCAGCCGGTCGATTCTGTAAAAATCTCACCGTGAAAACTCAAGTGAAGTGAGCTTGGTGTGAGTTGTCAGTAGTGTCAATCCCTAGCATTATTTGGAATGACAGATCACTCCACGCTCACTTCACCTAAGTTTTCACGGTGAGATGGTTACAGAATCGCACTGCTGTTGTGTAGATTGTTATTTCTTTACTTTAATTTTATTAATTATACTTCTTGTTTTCATTTTGCTCCACCACAACCTATCGTCGCGATCAATCATTAGCAAACATCCTACTAAATTATAAACGCGAAAGTTTGTATGGATGGATGGATGTCTGTTACTCTTTCACGCAAAAACTACTAAACGGGTTTGGATTAAATTTGGCACACTGATAGTTTATAACCAGGATTAACACATAGTATACTTTCTATCCCGATATTCCCACGGGATCTAAACTTACGCGGCTGAAACCGCGGGGCGCAGCTAGTAATATAATAATATATGCTGAAAAATTACACGAATGCTTTAAATGGAGAATTGTGATAACATCACAATCATCATCATCATCAACATCATCTGCTTAGCCGTTTCACATCTCTGTTGGAGTCGGCTTTCATTGTAACTGAATGCAGCTGTATATCAGTATTTTACAGGGAGTGGCTGCCTATGTATCTGTCGTAGTAAGATGGATTAAGTTGTGACATAGTTATATAACAACCATCACACAAGCATTAGGTTTCTTAGCTTGGGACTAGATGGCGCTGTGTGAAATGTCCAGGGATATTATATTATTATTATACCTAGGGATCCGTAATATAGTTATATGAAAGCGGTTCATAACTGTCTTACTAGGAATATAACTATGATACGAGCACGATCTAGTAATAAAACTATCTTACTAGACCATAAAACAAATAATAATTCCATAACTCACGTGCGACACATCTACATAAAATGGAACGAATTTCTGTAAACTGCAAAACAGGAGGAGTGCCTGTTTCATAAAACAACAGCAAAAAATAGGAAGGCTATACAGTTTAAAATCTAACACACACACACAGTTGAGTGCATACATTCAGAGGTATTAAAACTGTTAGTATTCTGGTATCAGAATCCAATAACATCCAAAACTGCGAACTGATCCGATCGTCTTTTTTCTTTTTCATAAAACATCAAACCTATCGTCCGGTCCACTATTCTAAAAACGGCTTTGTTACAAAAATTGCTCCATTAACTTTTGTTATGCCAATATCTGTCGTCCATCAGTTTATAACAATGGGATATGAACGATTCGTGTCAAAAAGATAAGCCTTCGACATGTTAAAAAAATATGTAACAAATTCTCTTGTTATTAGATCTATGTTTTTAGCTGGAGTTACTAAAATAAAGATCACTGTGATTTTGACAGGCTTGTGAATGGTAGCAATCCAACCGCAACCTTATCTCAATGGAAATGAAGATCACTTTGCGTTTGACAGTGATTCCAAATCAGTAGTAAAATAACTGTGAAATGACTTTACGGTAGTAATGTGTCGAAAAGCCAATGGATTAAGGATAGAGTTCATAATTATGGAGTTCATAATCATAGAGTTCATAATTATATATTACTTACACCTTCTGAGAAAAATGAATCCTAGAAAATATAAGCTGGTTGTAAGCGCACCTGCGATTCGCTGAAGTACCTATTTAATCGGAATTCAGATAGAATAGAATTTTTAGAATACTCTCTTTCTCTCTTCCTCCAGATGAAAATTACTTAAAGAAGCCCGCGTAATTCAAATTTCCTATTGAATGACTATATCATGAAATATCAATCAATAAGATTATACCAAATATGTATAATATGATATTTTAACAAATATGACTTTACTGAATTATATCTTTAAAATCCTTTAAGTTCATAACATAATCCTATTGAATGACTCATGAAATATATTGATCCTATTGATTGCAATAGGATCCTATTATAATATATGAACCTAGTGGGTTGTATTGATGATTTTAATGATTATAATTCTGTAAAGTCATACTTTTTACGCTCGCGAATCATATTTTAATAAACATTTAATATAACACTGGCCTACAAATTGTCGAAAACGTAAGAAAACTAGAATGTCACGGGCTACCTCGACTCGTCCTCCTTAAAAGAAGAACCGAATTTGAATAACGTTCATGTAAAACAATAAGAAACGTTTTCCTAATATGACTAAATCTATCAATGTATCAATACAGCTATATATATCTCTTATAGGATACGCATTTCACAATTCAGCTTACTATTTATCTGGGTGTAACAGACTGTAAACGCCACGAAAACAGTACATTTTCTCGACCCAAATTCTTTAGAACCATATGAAATAGTAAGAGAGGCAAACACTGGCCAACATTTGCCATCACTATTTTTGATGTTGGCTCGCCTTGGATTAATCGTAATGACTTAAACGTCAAGGTTAGGCTTAATTTGGGAATAGGGACTGCCTAATACGCGACATTATCAAAATCAATTAGTAAAATTGTTCCACAGGAGATATAAATATTAATGTAGACTGAATGTAATTTGTATAAACTAGTAGATCAAATCACGCGACAAAGTTATTTTAATGTAGTTTTGATAGCTTACACAAAATTCCAATTAAAAATTGATCAAGACATACTATCTCCAATGTTGGTTGTTGGAACACTTGGAACATTGGCCCAACAAATTTTTCTTCCAACACCTTTTTCTCAGCGTCATATTATGTCGATCTATCATACGCATGGCAACATGTGCAAAGGGATTTATTACGAAACAACCGGAACCCAGGATTGTACGTACTTTAAGGGTCCTGTAGAAAATGGTTCCTTTTCGTTTGGCGTTTTCCTTCTGTTTATTTTTTATTAGCTTGCGTTTTTGCTTATCGTTAAAGGGAATGTTTAGATTTTGCGCGAATTTCGTTTTTCGGAGAAATGTAAGGTCTTTGTGGAAGGCCCTTTCACGAAAGTTGGTAAGAAAGAAATGGGAGGGAACTTGAATGAGTTATTTACGTATAAAGTAGGACAAGATTTGAATGCTGTCCTTGCAGTTCTTGCTAAAGAAACCTATATTCTAGACCTGAACAAGCATGTTTTTAATTACGATGAAAGCGACAAAGCAACCTTTAACAAAACATAAACAAGAGCAATACAAGAACAGTTAAAAGAAGAACCAACGTCTGGTAAAGCGTACAGAAACGTTCACAAGTTTTTGTGCCCAACGCCCGAATACATGTCATATTGCGATCTGAGTGATGAATGACTCGACACGACTCGCTTTGTACATAGATTGTATGCCAGAATCTACGGCTCCCGGGCTTTTTTGATGGTAAAATCTAGATAGCGGGCTAAAAGATTTTAGATTGGACTTTTGATGGTTTGACCGTGTCGTGTTGGCTATAAATATAGGTATTGTTGTTGGGTCGAATACGAATAGGAAGATTTTTGGAGCGGTTGTCGTTAGGAGGGTTATTTTTGGAGGGTAAACAGCATCTGACGAGGTCTTTACGCCTGTGCTACTTACCAAGTAATAGAATTTTTTTCTTGGGTAAGAAAAGTGATGGGGAAACCTTTTTTTTTTTTGGGTGGGAAATCATCAAATGACCTCTCCCAAAATGGGCTGAGCGGAAAGGTGTGTCAGACTTTTACTGACTAAAACCCACCCGTGTTCCTTCAGTTGCCTGTGCTAAGGGCCACGGTATCTCTTTCAAACAACCCACGGCCCTGGCAGGCATCGGCCCTAGCGGACCCCGTCAATTCGTGCTGACATCTCTTCGAGGTGCGCGTGGAACACAACGCGCCGTCGACCCGGGCTGGTCCTTACCAGGCGGCGAGCTGCCCATTGCTCGCCGCCCGCAAGCTCGCGCCTACGGTGGCCGGGAGTCGGCTGTTGACTCCCGTTGGAGAGACCTTGACTCACTCATTCATCACACACCCACACTACACACGAATACACTTCATAACAACACACGTTTACATAAATATAATACAACTAAGTTTATTAGACGGAGCAGTGGTGTCTCAGAGGTATCCGCCCGGACTTACGAGTGATATTTGTAAACACCTCGTAAATGTTATTCATATTTTCTTGAAACTAAGTGGATTTCTGAGAGAAGCCACACAGAAATCCCTTTTTCTATCAAGAATAAATTGTTCTCAATACAAAAAGAAATCCCTACAACAGATACAAATATTGTAAGTAGAAATATCTCGGAAATCTCGCGTATTCCTTTCACTAAAATACTACGCAGATATTCTCTAAGTCCTCTAAAACCATATTGTAAGCGTAAACGTATTCGCCCAAAAATCTACATTCGTGATTCTTACTTATTCCAATAAGTAATATAATATTCACTGAATCTATGATGGGGTAGATGACCAGAAACTCTGGATCTGCCTTTCTTGTATCTGTTTTGATAAGTAGGGGTCAAGTTATGTTTGACTATGAAAGTAGCGATATATGCTAGTCGAATCCTGTAGGGAGATGATCGGCTTGCCACCCCTGATGTCGTTTTGTATTAGTCCTCCCCTTCTATGATATGAGGGCGAGTATGTACGTGAAAGTTTTTATTGATATTCTTTTCTAAATAGGTTTTATTGTGAATCTGTGTAAGTATCTAAAAGGGTTTGGACATGTTGTAGATATGAATGGCCTTGCTAATACTGTTGCAGAATATATATTTTTATACTTGTGTCACAGAAATTTTAAAATTGATTAATTCTTCTTCTTCTCCATGTCGCTGGTATGACTGTATTTTAGATTTTGTTGACTTCTTGTTTTGAGACACAGAGGACAGGATAGGAAATTGTTGAAAGATTTCAGAAGATTTTACGCAGTACCTTGATTGGCGTCTAGTAGACCTCGTTTAGTTTCTAACTATTACATTTTATAAGATCGAAATTTTAATTAGCTAATCCCTGTATAGGCGGCGGATATTAATATTGAATTAGGTTGATTCTTAACTATTTTTATTTCTTTGATATTTACGTCTATTTATAGCTCCATTGGATTTTATGTAGGTTACCTTTATAAATTATGAGGCCTTTTTATAATCTCCCTGAATCACCTCCCTAAAGAACCTATTAATAAATAAAATAAAACAAACTTAGATTTTTGTATTTTTAAGATCTGCCAAAAAAACGACCAACGCTGATACTTAAAAAAATAAAGAAAAATATGTTATTTTGGACACGCACGGGAAATACAAATAGTTAAAAAGTAGCATTTTAAACTAACAAAGTTATATATAAAAAAAAAACAACAAAAATTTACCTGTGCGAGGCCAAAAAGGCTCCTATCTCAGCATAACGCTGCGATAATAAAAAAAATACCGCAGCGTTGGTATCGACTGATTTATGTTTGACTTTCACAAAGTGCTGATTCTTAGCCTAGTTGGAATAAATGACTTTCGATTTTGGTTATCCATAATGGGATACATGGTTTCATCATCATCCGTTCATTTCATTCATCTCTACAAGGTAGCATAATCAGCCAATTCTGTTCCCACTGCTGGGACACAGGCCTCCTCTCTGTGAGAGGGAATGGGCCACCACGTGGGGTCAGTGTGTGAGTTAGTAGATGTCACATGTCTTTGAATTTTTATTCCTACGACATGCCGGTTTTCCTTCACCGGATTGAAAGCATGCTGATGAAATCATCATCATCTGCCTAGCCTTTTCTCAACCAGTATTTTACATGGAGCGACTGCCTATCTGACCTCCACAACCCAGTTACTGGGTAATACGATACCCCATGGTAAGACTGGTTGTCAGACTTTCGGGCTTCTGACTACCCGTAACGACTGTCAAAGATCCACGAATGACAGCCGGGACCAACGGCTTAACGTGCTTTCCGAGGCACGGAGGGGTCTCGGTATGTAAAGATGGTCACCCATCCACAGACCAACCGCGGCAAGCGTAGCTTAACCTGACCGATCGACCTGTGCGGCTGTTATTATTTAGCCACGGGCCCCTCTAATTTACACAAAATAAAGCGCCTGTCTGGGTTCTGACACTGCTCAACAACTCTACAAGGTATAAACCAAAATACTCCTACATTATTGTAACAGTATTATTTTACTACAAGAACGAAATTATTTCACACCCACACCCTACATCTCGCACTTGACCGTTTTTATTATAACTATCAAGTAACGTCACTCCCATTCGGCGGTAGATAAAGCAGACCAACCATAAATTGTAATGGTTTCCCGTTCCCATTTATCAACGCGATCGTTATTGAATCCTGATCTGTAGTACACGAGCTACTGCAATTAATTGCTTTGATATAGAAAGGTACCTGATTGTGAATGATTTGAGTTGGGTGGGAAAAGGGCTGGTGTTCATCATTGGCCAAACAGAGAATAATGACGTAAGAAAGGAGGTTTATAGTCTGCTGTGAGAAGAGGGCTTGGATAATGAAGATATTAGAAATGTTCAAAGTAAGATTGTCTTTAAAATATGATAAACAAGGCAGTCAAAACTGTATCTGAACACAATAATTTCCATAATTCTTTCACAATAAAATCTACGAAAGTAGCTACAACAAAGAACATAATAACTAGTGACAATAACAATACACGGCTGCAGTATGGTGCTGAGTGTACAATATATTTTATTTATTAATATTATATCTCCTACCTCCTCTCACACTCTTTCACGTACTTTCACACACTACTCGACGAGAGGTTAACACTCCACACACCGTTTTGTTTATTTTGTTTTAAACTTTTTCTTTTTCTGTGTAATAATGATATACCTTCTGTTATTAGTATGTCTAATTAAGTTAGTAATGTAATGGTCATCATAAGGAAGAGCGCTGATGTCTGAGATACAGATATTTTTTATCTAGTTCAGACACAGATGCCTTTAGTATAAAATTAAGAAAACTTGAATGTGTCCTGTATATCTGGTCAAATGTAACATAATATGTCCTGTGTCAAATAAATTATTATTATTATTATTATAATATGGGAAAGAAGAGCAATAAAATCAGTGCTGCTTCCTTCATACCAAAATCAACAAAAACATAACAATAAACCAAAACGTATTCAAGACACGATTGCGACAAATCGCACAAATAATCTTTCGTCTGCACCCCTTATAATAATCCACACTGCAAAGGCACTAGGGCCTCACAACATCGACATAATGCGTTAGCAATCCAATACAAGACAGTTATTTATCTTGAAATATGGGCCGGAGGAAGCGATGCAATCTATCAGAATTGATATAACTCGGTCTCGTCACATTTGGAGGGAGATACATGGCTTTATTGTTCTGGGTGTGGGCAATGAAACTGTTTTTATGGGCTTGGAGAATATGGAAAGAAGTTAATGTTATACTCCAGTTTTCCGAAGAGTTTCATTATACCTATCAATCTCGAGTTCACGCAAACTTTGTAAGAACTCGTGAACAAACATACAGCCCAACTATTGTTTAAAAATATCACCGTGATATCTAAGGTGAAGTGAGTGGATTGACGTTATTGACTACTTCGTGCTCACTTATTGCTATAATATATTTTTTATAGTATATTTACCAATAATGAAGCAAATACCTCATAGCTTTGCATCATAGATTCCCATATGGAATCAGCTATCAGAGGTAAAATTAAATGATAAATGATTTTATTTTTGTAAGTAGGTTTATACAAACACTTTTATACGTCAATCATATTTTTAAAAACTAGATGACGTCGGCGTTTCCTATCTGACTACTCTGAGAAGAAAGGCCAACACAAACTCAGAGGTAGGTCTCTTAAACTCCAGACATAATCTTGGTCAGAACATGTGAAGACCATGTAGATTAGCTAACGAATGTAATTATATGCCCAGTTTGGCAATAAAATGTAAGCAAATCCCATTGGTAAGCAAAACGGTTGGTTTTTGTTTATAGGAACCGCGGTGGGATTTTTACAGAATAAATCTGCAGGTGTCAAATAGGTGTCCTACTAATTTATAATAGGTAATTGACATTTGCGCGATGATCGTATAATCGCATTCTATCATGAAAACATCTTATATGTCTTATTAATTTATATGTCATGGTTTAATTAGTCCATTTTAATTCTTTTACCTATTCTGATAGGTATAGCAATTTATTTTATTTTAGGTGCATCGTCTTCACATATTATTATATAAGTAATGTATGCAAAATATTGGAAAATATTTAAAAGAGTCCAGAAACAAGTTCTTCAACTTCAACAACTACATTTTGGAAGGGGCAACAAGAATCAATTCTATTAATAAAAGTATTTTCTTTCTTTTCTTTCTATTTTACTGTAATTTTTGACATCCAAAAGTGCCTTTTTTGTGCCTATTTGAAATAAATAATTTGACTTTGACTATAAGAAATATTTTTTGTGTTCGTGACATATGTCATCTACACTCACTTTTAAGCATATTAACTCTGTAAACCTTTCTAAGAATACAGGAGTGACATTCTGTGTGTTACTTTTTAAGTCGCTTACTACACAAATAATGGCAGTATCGTAGACTTGAATTGGCTCGACCCGTATTGCGGTTAACTGAGTCGACCCTTGCGAGGCAAACACGTAAAGAGGGCGAAATATGTACTCTCGAATAGAAGTGACGTGGGCAAAGGGACTAGTACTTAGCAGCGGGTAGATCCAGGTGTAGATGATGTTAATGATGATAGCACTTAACGCCATTAGTTAGAAAAGGTAGAATAGCACCCTTTGAATGAGAATGAAGTTGTGAATAATTTAAAGGTGACCTATGCTTTAATGTATAAAGGAACTAGTTTTTATACCCTGTCCATTAGGTAAACCGTTTTTTGACAGATGGAACTAGTGATTGCAGCAACACACAATAGATTGATTGTTACACGAACGGTATTATAATGTTTACTACTACTGTAACTGTATCTACGCCAAGCCCAGCCCGGAGCGCTGTAGCGGGACCATCCGAAAGGGTTTACCGCTGCCCTGGAACATAAAGGGCTAAGGAAGAAACACGGGTGGGTTTTAGTCAGTAAAAGTCTGACACTCCCTTCTGCTCCACCCAGAGCGGGAGGAGTCATTTGATGATTTCCCATGCTCAAAAAAAAAAAAAGAAAGCCCGGAGTTTCGAAGTTGATGGTGTAATACCCCCGTGCCACAAAAAGCACGTTAAGCCGTTGGTCCTGCGCATGATCTTTCTCCGGTCGTGTCGGATTGCCGTCCTATCGGACTATGAGAGTGAGGTAAAAGAGAGTGCACCTGTGTCTGCGCACACACTTGTGCACTATAATATCTCCTGCGAAGAGAGTCACCGTTGAGATTGGCAGAAATACGGTCTGGAGGATTATTGTTACTACACTAGGGTAGCTCAAGGTCAAAGTGTTTATTACGCTCAGCGCCATGTGTATCTTTTGCGATACACACTGTCTAAACACTTGTGTATCCTTTTTGATACACAAGCACCATTCCAGTCTAAGCGCCGTGTATCGCTAACGCGCACACTTTACATACATTTTGTATACAAAAAATGTTGCCCTGGCCTAGGGAGTTTTCCTGGTGTAGTGGTATTGGCATATGGAGCTTGGCGCTGAGCGTGTTAAACAGACGTACATGTGATAAATTGAGCATTGGTGGCCCAGTGGTTGCTTACGAGTTGTAGGTCGTAGGCTCAAACCCAGACAGACGCTTTACTTTGTGTAAATTATTTCATCAGTACTGCTCTCAAAACGGTGAAGGAAAACATCGTGAGGAAACTGGCATGTCCTAGATCCAAAAATTCGAAGACATGTGACATCTACCAACCCGCATTGGGCCCGCGTGGTGGATTACGGCCTACTCCCTCTTACAAATAGGAGGCCTGTGTCCCAGCATGCAGTGGGAACATTATAGGCTAATTATGATGATGATCAATTTTACAATAACTCCAAAAGTTCCAATATTTGTCTACAATGAAACCTTGAAAGTCTATTCCTTGAATGACAGGAATTGTATTGAATCAACTAAATAAAAGGTAGGAAAGTTAGGAATTGCGGAGTAAATTAATTTTCCACGAAATACGGTTAGCAGTAATATCGCCCTGGCATTTTCAACGATTAATTTAATAATCGCTGTAATCAGAATTCATCAGGTTATATTTATTGTAGTATATAAACTCGTGATAAAATGTCTTATTATTTTATTTAATTAAACTATAAGTACTGACCTATTTAAGTTATGACTACATTCACTCCATTTGATCATGTTTTAATACTACAACTGTGTGTACTAACATTATAGGCTGATTGTGGTCCTGCTACGTCGTGGTAGGCAACCTGAAAAAGTCAAAACATTTATTATTATTAGTATTAGGACTGGAACGTCTATATTGAGGCCACTCAAACATCGTAAAGGAATTATGTCAATATGCCAACTTTGTTTGTATGTATATTTAATTTAGTAAATCTTAGTTGTTAAATCAATTTGTGGATTGGTGGCCAAAGATCCCTCCGTGCCTCGAAAAGCACGTTAAGCCGTTGGTCTTGGCTGTCATTCGTGGATCTTTGACAGCCGTTATGGGTCGTTAGTTGCTCGAAAGTCTGCCAACCAGTCTACCAAGGGGTATCGTATTACCCAGTAACTGGATTGTGGAGGTCAGATAGGCAGTCGCTCCATGTAAAATTCTGGTATTCAGCTGCATTCGGTTAGACTGGAAGCCGACCCCAACATAGTTGGGAAAAGGCTAGGCAGATGATGAGTTGTTAAATAAATTTCTTTAATTTCAGAAGGCGTTGTGTAGGGCGCAGGAACGCGTTGGTTGCTCTTCGTCACAACGCCACGCCTATCAACTCAGCCGCTGTCCACTGCTGGACATAGGCCTCTCCCAAGCTGCACCATCATAACACCCTGTCCTCCGCCTACCGCATCCAGTTTGTCCCAGCCACCTTCTTAAGGTCGTCCGTCCATCTAGCTGGGGGGCGACGCACACTACACTTGCCGATACGCGGTCTCTACTCCAGGACTCGTCTGCTCCACCGGCCATCGGTCCTTCGACAAACTTCACCACGCCTAATATGAAAAGAAATATCTTTTATAGTAATTACTCTAAGCTATTACCTTCTATGCAATAGTAAATCTGAACACAAATACGTGCCATTAAGTTATACTATAACGATCTAAAAGAAAATGAGCCCGAATATAATCTCAAAGCTCATTTGAACTAAACTGTGTGGAAATAAAATAATGACGCTCTTAGAGAAAGCAATAATATATATAATTTATTGTTATAGGTATATTATCTTCTATCTTTTATAATGATAAAGCTAAAGAGTTTGTTTGCTTGAAAACTATCAGTCGTATTAAAAAAAAAATCTCTTTGCATTCGATAGCCAAATTCTTTAAAAAATGGTATATGGATATTTAACACCACGCTAAGTCACCCAGGAGTAGAGCAAAAAGAAAAAAAAAAAAGGAAAAGAACGGTCAGCGAAAACTAAGTATACTCGTAAAGCTAGTTGTAAATATATATGTAGTTTATAACCTATTTATGTAGTTGTAGTCCTATTTTATTTATTGCTGAGGCTGCTGAGTCCCTCAAGCACCGCAAATACCTTATGAGTCTTCTTCTTAGCATATCGATCATCATTCATCATCATTCTCCTGCCCTTATCCCAATTTATTTGGCGTCGGCGCAACATGTCTTTTTCTTCCATACTTCTCTATTACTCGTCATCTCGCCATACCCCCTTTCTAACCATATCATCATTCACACATTCCATCCATCGTTTCTTTGGTCTTCCCCTACTCTTATAGCCATCGACATTCATACTCAAAACTCTCCTCACGACATTTTCCTCATTTGTCCGTAACACATGCCCATACCATGACAACCGATTTCCACACAACTTTTCAGTTACTGGTGCCACTTTCAGACTTCCTCTTATGTACTCATTTTTTATTCTATCCATTCGTGTAACACCACACATCACTCTTAGCATTGTCATCTCAGCTGCATACTCTTAGCATATCGATAGCAATCTAAATATAGTCAGCCCAGAATTTGGCTACGAGTTGGCACCTTCAGTAGCGTCTATCAGTTTTTTTAATGGTAACTACAGCTTTAAGCGTAAGCAAAGCCGTTTGGGGTCGAAAGGTTCGGGTCATGGGGCCCGAGTGCGCGTCTTCTTTGTAAGTAAATTTCTCGCCGGCTGATCGACACTTCACGTGACCAAGAGGGCTGGGTCGTTATTTGGCCAAAGAATTAGGATTGCCATTCAACGTGGCAATGCTGCCAGTCTTCTGGGCACGTTTCTACTTCGACGCCTAAATATCCTTTTGTTTTTGTATTTATTTATATAGTTAGTTAGTAATTAGTTTTATTTTTGTATTTATTTATATAGTTAGTTACTAGTTAGTAATTTAGTACCTACCTACTGTAAATAGTTACGAGATTATGAAAACAAACTTTACATAGTTGAAATACCTTCATCGACTATGTTCTTGCATTTATTTATAAATAAATATGATCTTCTCTTTCAATTCTCAATATTTTTAGCTTCTCTTTCAATATTTTTACGCTTGTTCCCCTCAAACAGAGCACCTGCCATCTAATCGCTTCACCACACTAGGTTGACGTTAATTCGGCCTTTGTACCTTTTTGTGTGCGAGAAGGTAAAAAATAAATAATATTCACATTTTAAAATAAATTCAAAGATTTCTACGTTAAACTTCATCTGCATGCACTTCATTCCACCTTTGACTTACAAGATTCTGGCAAGTGGCAGATGTCACGACAACCGTTTGCAGTAGAAACTCTAACAGCAAAAATATTGTAGGCGTAAAATATTATCGTATTATCGAATAACTAAAGGGGCTTGTGGCTAAGTAATAACAGCCGCACGGGTCGATCGATCAGGTTAAGCTACGCTTGCCGCGGTTGGTCCATGGTAGGGTGACCATCTTTACATACCAAGGCCCCTCCGTGGCTCGGAAAGCACGTTAAGCCGTTGGTCCCAGCTGTCATTCGTGGATCTTTGACCGTCGTTACGGGTCCTCAGAAGCCCGAAAATCTGTTAACCAGTCTTACCAAGGAATATCGTACTATGCAATAACTGGGTTGTGGAGGTCAAATAGGCAGTCGCTCCATGTAAAATACTGATAAACAGCTGCAGCCAGTTAGACTGTAAGCCGACCTCAACATAGTTGGGAAATGCTAAGCAGATTATAATTACCAAGTAATTGGGTAGCGGACGTCAGATAGGCAGTCGCTCTATAAAAAATACTGGTATTCAGATGCATCCCGTTACACTGCAAGCCAACCCCAACATAATTGGGAAAAAGCCAATTCGCGTACTTTTAAAACGTACAAATTCAAGTCGCACTCTCATCGCAATCAAAGTCAAGATCTTGTCATAAATATAGGTACCTAAATTAAAATTAGTTTTACAAATTGAGTACTTAAAACAGCGAAAAATTGCCCTCAAGTAATAAAAGTAATG
Source organism: Apamea sordens (assembly GCA_945859715.1). NCBI lineage: Eukaryota > Metazoa > Arthropoda > Insecta > Lepidoptera > Noctuidae > Apamea > Apamea sordens. Next base: position 9,664,297 of record OX244010.1, on the reverse strand, counting down.
ATGATAACCATCAAGCTGTACCCTAATTGCGGAACACAGTATCAACAACAAACTGAATCATTTTGAAGAATATTGCTAAACCATTACTTCATGTGTTTCAAGAATTTGTCTGCTCAACATCATAAATAACGCAATGAAAGCCATTACTACTGTTAGTATGTTACGTAACGCACCCCGCTATACTATTTCAATAGAAATTGCAACGATACACAGGTATGCAGAATGCTTTTTGCTTTAAATATCAATTTCGAAACTGAATACCATATGTTGAAGCACAGTCGAATAATTGAGGTTTGATTCCGATATCCAAAAAAAAATCCAAAATTGTTTGTGAATTGAATACTAGTAAAATAAAGTCTGTTAGACTTTTGGTTTGATAAAATTGATTTTATTTTTGACGTAATAGTGAATAGAACTCTCGTTAAAATGATCTAGGACTACCTATTTTGATTTCAGTGTAAGTGGTCTTTGTTTTGTCCATTTAAAAATCAACATCATTTACTTTTCTAACGGGCTGCCATTAATACAGATAGTGTGATGGCTATACGTCTGTCATTTGGTGGTATTGTCTGGCATTTTTGCTGAACTGGGCCTTTTTGGTGCAGCCGTGAGGCACACTTTCCTGCTAATTTCTTACATCGGTCTATAAACTGTTTTCTATTTGTTCTTTTATTTGTGTTATCTGATGTAATGTATCTGGTGTATTGTGTGTCTTTTGGTCTGTGCTAAATAAATGTTTTTTCTTTCTTTCTTTTCTATACAACGAATCCATCTTCAGCTGAAATAAACTTGTACGTCGTCGGCCAAACTCAGCCCATCGATTTTTTCTTTCAATCCTTTGTTGGTACTCGTCCTCAAAGGACAATCAGTAGTCTTGGCAGACGGAATAGAGATGATAACGTTTGAGCGGTAACGTCTTCTTGGCAACTTGGTCAAGAAAACGTTAAATACTGTGACTGAAGGCTAACCCTTAGAGTGGTTTCGCACTACGTCCGATCCGAATCCGAATTCAACATCCGAGTTCAATCCGAATTGGGAATGTTTTTAATTCGGACGGACTGAGTTCGGATGTAGTGCGCAACCTATGGCTACTTCGGGCTGTCATTTTTCGGATTCGGATCGGACGTAGTGCGAAACCGTACACCTATTTTTAAATCCGCTGATCAAACTATACTTATTTAAACAAAAGGGAGTGCGTACACCTAGATGTAGGAAGTCATCGGACGATGTCTGTTGAAGTAGTGTACGCACATGGTACGAACTTACTTTCTTTTCATATTATCTTAGGTTTGACCACGACCGTCAATCGCCTGAGTAAGCAAACTGAAGTGGCAGTGGGCTGGCCATGTCTGTCAAAGGACCGATGGCTGGTGGAGCAGATGAGTCCTGGAGTGGGGACCGCGTATCGGCAAGCGTAATGTGGGACGGCCCCCAGCTAATCTGGATGGACGACTTAAAGAATTTGGCTGGGGTAGACTGGATGCGGAAGGCGGAGGACAGGGTGTTGTAGCGCAGCCTGGGAGAGGCCTATGTCCAGCAGTGGACTGCGATAGGTTGAGTTGATTGATTGATAAATCGCCGATTGATCGACTATTAATAAAATTATCCTTTTATCGTTCATTGAAATGGCTAATAATGGACAAAAAGTATGATTAGAGATAAAACCTCCACATCAAAGTTCTTCTCCGTTCGACTAACAAAACCAACAAAATCCATTTGTTTGTTAGCCACGCATAGCCTTAAGCAATGAAATATAAGTATACCTGACATTTTCAAGGCATGAAAGTCAAAGATATAATTGTGATAAATGTAAACGAATTTACATGTAAATTGTTTAAATGAAATTCTTCATAAGGCTAATAAACTAAACAAAAAAAGACAAAAGAAAGAATTTTAACTTAGAAAACAAGAACCCATAGGCTTTGTGACGTGTCTTAGAGTAAGAAGGTATAGAAACGACACTATTTTATATGTAGCATGATCAGCTTATGATGTTCTCACTCCATGGACACACACCTCTTTTCGAGAGGGAGTGGGTTTATACTACGCGGGCTCAGTGTGGGTTGGTAGAGGTCACAGGTCTTCGAATTTTTGGTTCTAGGTCATGCCAGTTTCCTTACGATGTTTTCCTTCGCCGTTTTGATAGCAGTGGTGACGAAATAAATTACACAAAGTAATGTATCTGCCTGGGTTCAAAGTTCAAACCTACGACACGGAAGGCGAGGGAGGGGGGGCGCTACTGAAGTTACTTTTGTTTATGTTATCTTATATATAAAATGCTCGTGTCACAATGCTAGTTACCCATACTCCTCCGAAACGGCTTGACCGATTTTTATGAAATTTTATATGCATATTCAATCGGCTACTATATTTTTCATGCCTTTTTTACATTACCTTTACTACATTTATTTTTTATTTTTTGTATTTGGCATTAAAAAGTACATACAAACCTAAATGTTCACCCTTCTATCACCAACCCCTATTTTTTAATCGCGATTTTTATATTATTCTGTTCCATCCACAGATCCGCAAGATGGCAATCGAAAATAACAATTAATGTATAGTTCTATCAATCAATCAGCTTTTACTTATAGGAGTAGGGAAGGAGTACTGTAGGAGTAGGTTAGGACTACTCCTACCATATATGGTCGCTGACTCCTACCCTACGGTAGGAGTAGGGTAGGAGTAGGTTAGGAGTAGGTTAGAAGTAGGGTAGGAGTAGGGTAGGATTAGGGTAGGAGTAGGGTAAGAGTAGTGTAGGAGTAGGGTAGGAGTAGGGTAGGGGTAGGGTAGGGGGTAGGACACCACGCGAAAGAAGTAGCGCCGGGCAGCTAGAAATAATTTATATGGCAAAACAACGTTTGCCGAGTCAGCTAGTAGTGTTATATAATATGTTAAAACACGACGAGAATTAAGGTCTTAACCCCGTGGCTACGAGCTATACACGCTCAAGTGGCACGCGTCTTGCGAGAGCAACTGCGGAAAAACAAATGATAAATGATTTACTTCTGGAGGTAGGTTTCTAAAAACACTTTTACACGTCAATCATACTTTTTTAAAACTATTAGAGCATGCCTTGAGTAACACACTTCCAATGACAATCTGAACCATTTTGAAGGATATTGCTAATCCATAGCTTCATATGTTTGAAAAATGTGTCTGCTCAACAGCGTAAATAACGTAATTAATGTTGATCAACTGTCAAAATGAAAGTCATTGCTACTGATAGCGTGTTACGCAATTAGAAAGTAAGAAAGAAATTGACACTCTTGACAGCTCAACTTTCCCTAAGTTTTCACGGTGAGATTTATACAGAATAGTTCGGGTGTTCTGTTTTCTTACTCTATGGTTATATAGTTCAGGCCAGAGGGCTATTAAGGATAAGAAAGGATTTCTTTGAATGGAGTGTTATTCTTTTTTCTAGGCCCATATTGGGCTCTTGAACGTTGTTTTACTGCTAGATTTTTCGTTTCTTTATTTAAAAAAAAATGTATATTTCCGAATTTAAGAATTCAATTTAAAAAAGGTTTTATTTTCATTTATTTTATTCGTTTGTTTTATGACCTTAATGAATTTATTGATATATTTTTTTTATTTGCCTAGCCTTTTTCCTACTTTTTTTGGGGTCGGCATCCAGTCTAACTGGATGCAGCTGAATACCAGTATTTTACATGGAGTGACTGCCTATCTGACCTCCACAACCCTAGACTGCAAGCTAGAGGTTAGACTGATTGTCAGAATTTCGGGCTTCTCGGAGTCCATCATGTAAAATACTGGTATTCAGCTGCATCCGGCTAGACTGCAAGCTGACCCCAACATAGTTGGGAAAAGGCTAGGCAGATGATGATAAGTATTATTGAGGCCAGAACCTTACTAGCATAATTTTTAAGTAAACTATTATGTTGCGGATTAGAAAGCAGCATGACTTCGATAAACAGATACCTAGATCATCGAAACTTATAAACTATTTTTTGTCGCAGGTTCTTAAAGTATTATCTGACGCTTAAGTTAGCTTTTTGTATGACTTCTAAAGTAGTTGTACCTCCTTATATTTACATAATCGTTAGTGTTTTATCGTGTTCTGTCTTTCCAACCTGAATTTAAACGTATTTGAGAAAGCCCTAAAGACTTACAAAAGCTAAAACTTGATTTCAAGTTACCTAAGTATCTTTTTTTTTCAATTTGGGCTATGCTTAGTTTTTAAGTATATATTCTTTTGTATGGGGGGGCTTGTGGCTAAGTAACAACTGCCGCACGGGTCGTTCGATCAGGTTCACTGTAGCCTGTAAGATCTTACGGGGGGGACGTATCGACTGCCCAGAGTTCCATGATCTTTTCTGCCGACTCTTTGTGACCGACAAATTCATTGGACACCGTCAGAGCCGCCGGCACAATCTGTTTGCGCAACTGCCAACCAAAACTGTAGCCAGAGCGAATACCCAGTCCGTCGTATTCTAAAGGTGCTGAATGCTCTTCTGGCTGCCAACCCTGAATGTGATGTATTTGCGGATGAATGGATTAAAATTATGCGTATAGGTATGTCTGGTGTTTTGTAAGAGTAAGTATGCAAGGGAGCCCGATAGGGCCGAAGCCTGCCAGGGTAGCGGGATCGTCCGAAAGGGTTACCGCTGCCCTGGAACATAAAGGGCTAAGGAAGGAACACGGGTGGGTTTTAGTCAGTAAGAGTCTGACACTCCCTTCTGCTCCACCCAGAGCGGGAGGAGTCATTTGATGATTTCCCATCCTCAAAAAAATTAAAAAAAGTATGCAAGGGAGTCCACTGTTCCATGTAAGTTTTAAATTAAATTATATTATTGTCAACGTAATTATTGCCTCTACGTTAATTAATGTAATTAGTGTTGTACTGTTTTAGCTTAGGTATTAATAGCTAATGCTATAAATACATAAGCTACGCTCGCCGCAGTTGGTCCGTAGATAGGCGACCATCCTTAGATACCAAGACCATTCCGTGCCACGCATGCCGTTGGTCCCGAGTGACATTCGTGGATCAATGACAGTTAGACAATGACAGACAACACGGTTAGCGCAGTGGCTGAGCGATCGGACTGCTGCGCTGCGTGTCGCGGGTTCGATTCCCGCACAGAACAAATATTTGTAAGTCCTACATGTATTTGTTCTGAGTCTGGGTGTTTTTCTATCTATAATATGTATGTATTTACAAAAAAAAAAAATGTATATAAGTAGTTTATCAGCCATCTTGTTACCATAACACAAGCATTAGGTTGCTTAACTTGGGACTAGATGGCGCTGTGTGAAATGTCCAGGGATATTATTATTATTATTAGTTGTTACGAGTCGTCAGAAGCCTGAAAGTCTGATAACCAGGCTTACCAATGGGTATCGTGTTACCCAGTACCAGGTTATGAAGCTCAGACAGGCAGTCGCTCCATGTAAAATACTGGTTTTGAACTGCATCCAGTTATACTGGAAGTCGACCCCAACATAGTTGGGAAAAGGCTAGGTAGATGATGATAAGTATTATTGAGGCTATTGTCAAAGACAATAACCTTACTAGCATAATTTTTAAGTAAACTATTATGTTGATTGACTGATAATCGACCGGTGACCGTATAACACAGTAGACGTGTATTTGATCCTTGCGAAACTTATTCAATTAGTGTGCTTCTAATGTAGTAGGTACACACGGCTACACATCAAGCTATGCAAAACCAGTATTAGCTGACCGTTCATTGTGAGAAAATATCATACAAAGTGAGGCCAAAACAAACTGGTTTTGTATAGCTTGACGTGTAGCCGTGTGTAAATAAAGTAAAGTAAATAATACCTATTGTGGTGTGAACTGTATGCAGTGATTTATGATTTTAAAAAATACGTGAATGTGACAGTGCGCCGAGCAGCGAGCGGGGCGACGTGCTTCACCTCCGTGCGACGAGAGCGGTAGCTATTTTTTGACTCGCTCGCACAGTGACTCGGCGTGCGGCTGACGTACTTTACGAAAATATTTGCGATTTTGCGTTAGAAAAATTGAGCGTGCATTCGCTGTCGGTGTAGGCTAGCGACTGACGTTACTATACTCTATGGACTGACGCCTGTGACCGAGCGAAAGCGTAGCCGGGTAGGAGGGTGCGCACGCGCACGCTGGGCGTTTATTGACACGATTGTGTTTTATAGTACTAACTACGCAAGAAAGAATATTACACATGAATGAGCACAACTATTTAATAATCTACCCACTTACATAAAAAAATGTTAGCTCTCTCAGCAGTTTTAAATCTCGGCTATCCAAACACATAATTGAAAAATGCCTTGACTAAAGTCCGCCAATGTTCTTAAATGGTTGAGAGTTGAACTGCTGAATGAGTATAGAATAAATTAATTATAATACTATACCTACATATACTTTGGTAAAGGTTACCTAAAATAAGTTTTACTGAATGTATCTTGTCTGTTCTCAAGTGAGTGGCGTTTTTTGTCTTTATGAGAATAAATGATTTAAACCTTATAATGATTCTTAAATAGATAATATTATATATGATACGCTTGAGTTGTCCCACTGCAGGGCAGAGTTTACCGCGCAATTAGCATAGATACAATTTCCCAACATCAATCGTTGGGCAATTGCCTGCCAGACACAACACCCGTCTGGTCGGAGGATCCTCCCTTTTCTATGGAGGTTGAGTGAACTTTACACCCTGTTCCTCGTACCTCTAAAATGTAAATTATATCATCACCACTGCCCTCAAAACGGTGAAGGAATCGTGAGGAAACCGGCATGTCCTAAAACCAAAAATTCGAATACATGTGACATCTGCCAGCCTGCACTGGGCCCGCGTGGTGGATTACCCCCTCTCCCTGAGAGAAGGCCTGTGTCCCAGCAGTGGGAACATTATAGGCTGATTATGTAAGTATTTTTTTAAAATTATTTTTCCTAATATCAAGCGCTCAAAATATACCCAGTCTCTTAGACGGTCAATTTTGTTCGAGCGAGTTTAGCCACAGGCTATAGCCTGCTCATAAATACTGACAGGTCGGTTATTCATCGCCTAAATTCTCAATAAGGACTGTAATCCATTTTCTTAAGTTGACCCTACTCTTGATAACTAGATGACAAATAGCTTTTCAATTTGAGAATCAATTTTCTTCGCCTCCAAGGCTATTTTAGTATCGCCATTTATACAGGGTTTTAGGTTACACGAGGGACTTACTTTAAGAGAGTATGTTTTAGTAAATTACGAAAAAAAAAACTGATGTTTTTTAAAAAAATCGCATAGATATTGCAGTTTGTAGGGAACAGTTGTTGTTTTTATAAAGTGTGCCGCTTAATGTAACACACGTATACGGTTTAGCGTTTTCGTTTTATGAACATATTTTAATTTAATTAGAGAGACGGGTCCGGGGCTAAATAATAACAGCCGCACAGATAGATCGATCAGGTTACGCTAGGCTTGTCGCGGTTGGTCTGTGGAAGTGTGGATGGGTGACCATCTTTACATACCGAGACCCCTCTTTGCCTCGGAGACCGTTGGTCCCGGCTGTCATTAATCGAATCTTTGACAGTCGTTACGGGTAGTCAGAAACCCGAAAGTCGGACAACCAGTCTTACCAAGGGGTATCGTATTACCCAGGAACTGGGTTGTGGAGGTCAGATAGGCAGTCACTACATGTAAAATACTGGTATTCAGCTGCATCCGGTACAATTTTCTAAAATAGCACTAATTAAATTACGAAGATTAAAATTAAGATTAAAAGAGAGATTAAGAAGAAGAAAGATTAGAAGAGAAGGAGAAGAGAGATTTTTTTGATTAAGATTAAATTACCCCGAACTGAAATGGCACTGGGCTAGCCATGTTTGTCGAAGAACCGATGGCTGGAGGAGCAGACGAGTCCTGGGTTTTGAGAGCCGTGGTGATGAAGTGAAAATACACAAAGTGCCTGTCTGGGTTCGAACTCTAGTACATAAGTTGGTGTCGATACCACTCAGCCACCGCTGCTCTCATAGACACACTATTTTCAATAAACTATCACATTCTAAGAAAAAACACTATCTCATAAATGTAATTTCTCATCTTCATGTTCAGTCCTTGACATTTTACTATCAAAGACAGTTGAAAAAGTTATCGCGTGATCGTAAAACAAAGCATAATCCATCGAGCCGTACCAATGTCGAGCCAACGCGAAATCAAATACTTATATTCTTTGTTCTCCATTGTGTAAACAACCCTTTGAACCAGTCTTCGAACTGGCTTCTGTTCCTACTATTTGTTCTATAAAGTAAAATACATTGCGGAATGTAAAATAAATTTCTGTAACCGGGAATGATTTATGTATTTCATTAAATCCTGGCCTGAAATGTGGACTTAATATCTTTATATATCTGCCTGTGCATTGTATTATCGGATCAAATTGGTGAAAAGTTTGTTGGATTTTTATTCAACAAACTTTTCGAGGTTTTTATATCAAATCTGTCCGTGCGACGCTGAAGTTGGTTGTCAGTTTTAGTGTTTCATGACAAATGATGAGAAACTGTACCGACTATAAAGTGTAAAAGTAAAGTTACTTACACCAATTATTATTGTTGAAATCAAGTCAGACTAAATTTTATTGTTACCAAGCCGTACAGTCACGAACAAAAGTATATATACACTCGGCTTTATTCAAAAGCGATTTACTCCTTTATTTTTTTATGAAATTTTATGTTATTACGAACATAGCCTTTTCGAACCCAAAGGCTTATGTAATGTGTCGTATTTGAACAAAAATCGAAAAGAAAAGCGAAAAAATCGCAATTAATGTCAACACTTGGCAACTTTCAGTTGCCAAGTGTTGACATATTGGTGTTCGTGACTGTACATCAGTGAGCAGAACATTAATAATATTCTGTTCATTAAAGTATATATATTTAAAAAACAAATAATATAAACCATAAACGAAGGCAATTCATTAACAACTAATCTCTCATTAATTATTCAAACATTTTTTCTTTTCTTAAAAAATCAAACTTTTTTTCTCTCTAAATTTTAAACTTTAGTATAAGTTAAAACTGAACCTTTTGTATTTAAATATTTTTAATCTGTAGTCCGTCCGCATGTTTAAACATATCCTAGTTATACTGGTAAGAGTCTGGCATACCCCTCCGTCACCCCCACGATGGAGGAAGTCCATCAGGAATTCCACTGCGAAACCAATGACGCTGTCTTAAATATAGATAATGATACTTCTATCTTCAATCATAATAATGACAACTAAAGTCAAAATAAACGTCATAGACTACATTCAAGACGAAAACCCTCATCTCCTTAGTAAGGGTAATAACGCAAGCAAACAAGAGTGCTTCTATTTACTTAAGAATTTAGCAAAAACAGTTCGTGACTTCGAATGTAGCAACAGTGTTATGTCACTTAAATTCGGTATTGGGGACCCTGTATACAGGATGGCCCGTTTACAATGGTGATCCACTTTTTTTTTTGTTATGCATCATCTCAATGCAGTATACTTATGTTCCTCAAAAATCAGTAGTTTATAATTTGAGTTTTTTTTTTTTCGTAAAATCACTACTTTAGTATGTAGTACCTTTTGGAAATAATACCAAAAATTGCTCATTAGTGGTTAGCTTCAGGATTTAATGCAATAACTTTCAGTCTAAAGAGGTTGACATTACTAAGGTAGAGTTTTTAAGAAAAACAACTTCTATACTATAAACTATTTACACTAGGTACTACATTAAAAGACTAATTAATTATTTAAATAAATACAAAAACAAAAGGATATTTAGGCGTCGAAGTAGTCGTCCGCATCGCTGTCATCCGGAAACGTGCCCAGAAGACTGGCAGCATTAACACATTGAATAGCAATGCTAATTCTTTGGCCAAATAACAACCCAGCCCTCTGGTCAGGTCTGGTCTATACACCTGGGGGCCTACTCCGAAGAGAAAAGTGCGAATGTTCGGATCGAACCGACACATGGCCGAACCGAATATTATTGAAAAATGCGAAAAAAGTTCGGATCGGCTCAGTTGGGTCGGGACCATAGTCAATATTCGACAGAGTGTAGGAGTGTAGGATCGGTACCGAGCGAACCAAATAGTAACTTCGTAGCAGGAAACGGCCGAACATTCGGCCGATACTACTTCGGAGTAGACCCCCAGATTTTCGCGTACAATATTATGTTGTGTTTATGTGAATCCATGGGATGGCCTACTCAAAAAAAAAAGTTTGTACCACTATTCAATTCTTTGGCCAAATAACAACCCAGCCCTCTGGTCAGGTCTAGTCTATACACCTGATTTTCGCGTACAATATTATGTTGTGTTTATGTGAATCCACGGCATGGCCTACTCAAAAAAAAAAGTTTGTACCGCTATTCAATTCTTTGGCCAAATAACAACCCAGCCCTCTGGTCAGGTCTAGTCTATACACCTGATTTTCGCGTACAATATTATGTTGTGTTTATGTGAATCCACGGGATGGCCTACTCAAAAAAAAAGTTTGTACCGCTATTCAATTCTTTGGCCAAATAACAACCCAGCCCTCTGGTCAGGTCTGGTCTATACACCTGATTTTCGCGTACAATATTATGTTGTGTTTAAGTGAATCCACGGGATGGCCTACTCAAAAAAAAAAGTTTGTACCGCTATTCAATTCTTTGCCCAAATAACAACCCAGCCCTCTGGTCAGGTCTGGTCTAAACACCTGATTTTCGCGGACAATATTATGTTGTGTTTATGTGAATCCATGGGATGGCCTATTCAAAAAAAAAAAAATTGGACCGCTATTATAAATGTGCCACCCTGTATTAAACACCCATAGATGGAGGGCACAAAAACGAGGAAAAGTTTGGAGTATATATTGTAACTTGTCAATAATATAAGCGCATAAAGATGCTTTAATGGAATTGGCTGCTACAACAGTCTTTTGTGCTTTAGAAATGTAAGACTCTCCCAGCACTCAGAGTAGTGATATAGCTATTATTAACTAAGGGCTGATTTTTCCTTCGACAGATAATTCTTGTTCGTGGAATAAAATTGACTCTGATTCTGTATGGCAGAACTGTCAAAAATTCAAAACTATTCCTCGAAAAAAATAATAATAATCATAATATCCCTGGACATTTCACACAGCGCCATCTAGTCCCAAGCTAAGCAACCCAATGCTTGTGTTATGGTAACAAGATGGCTGATAAACTACTTATATACATTTTTTTTTTTTTGTAAATACATACATATTATAGATAGAAAAACACCCAGACTCGGAACAAATACATGTAGGTCATACAAATATTTGTTCCGTGCGGGAATCGAACCCGCGACACGCAGCGCAGCAGTCAATTGCTTAACCACTGCGCCAACCGTGCCGCCAAATATCTGGTGTTGGAAAAATCCGCCCTTAGACATATTATTAATTCTGAGTTTATAAGTATAACTTGGACATTACCATAATAAAAGCAAATAAGTAGGCCAACTCAAGCCCCGAGCGAGCGATAATAGCCTAAACTCGTAGGGCTGTCACTTGTACTTTATTCAATCATCAAAAATGCATAGTCAATCTCTATACAAAACAATGTTCCCCTGTAGGGTAAGCATCAGGGACCTTTAATACAATTTTTTTTAAAATTATTTTTTCTACACACGGCTACACATCAAGCTATATATAAATATATAATAAATTACAAATTTCGGACCCATTTGATGACCATTCGGTTAGTATACACACAACTTATAAACTAGTGTTAGTACTTACATTTACCAGAAACACAACACAAACTAAACCAGTAACACCAAAACCAAAACCAGCAAAACAAAAAACACCAGCAAAACCAGTATTAGCTGACCGTTCATTGTGAGAAAATATCATACAAAGTGAGGCCAAGACAAACTGGTTTTATATAGCTTGACGTTTAGCCGTGTGTAAGTACATAGACCAGAAGCCGACTACATTTTTTTCATTGCCTACGCGTCATCTTATCTGTTTAGTTATTTGAAAAATTCGATCGAAATATGACTAATAAAAACGTGGTTTTACTGAATCATGTATTTATTCAAATAAAATGAAATGATTATGAAGTCTTTGTAGTTAAAGGGGGTAGGTAGGTACACGTACAAATTATTTATTACGAGCAGCAGGGCAGCGGCGAAGCGTGCGCGGGCGCGGGCGATATTACCGGCGTCACAGCCACGACTGGCGCACCTTTAGCGGCGATAAATTTTGTCAGTGTGTGCGTGCGACGACGCATACGTACGAGCGCGCTCACATACAAACCGCGCGCGGTGCGAATGTATGAAGATGTCGTACTTATTTGCTTTTACTATGACATTACTGACGTCGGTGAAGGTAAAACATTGTGGGGAAACCTGGGCTTATAGTTACATAATACAGACCGGCGGACATCGGCGCTCAAACTGTAACCATATATAAATTCAGTACATAATATTGAAAGAAAAAAAAAATGCTGTTCCATACATATTGACCGTGTCGCTATTGCACTTTTCTATAAAACAGCTGTTTTTTTTTTCATAACCGACGAGAAACTTTGTACCTCCTTCGTATGAGAAGCTTTGCTTTGCAAATTATTTCATATAAATACTTATAAATTACATTTTTAAATATTTCTATAAAGAAAAGATAATAAAGCATTAAAAAATATAAAAAAATAGTAGCCCATCGGTATCGGGAACAGCGTCCAATCTACAGGGCTCCAGAAAGAGGAACCTCCTGACAATGCGAGCCGTGTCCAGAAGTACCTACCGCGAATTAAGGTCTTGATCCAGCTGCCCAACGAGAGCCTCCTCAGGTGGTCGAGGCTCTTGGCTATTAACCCACTGGCTACCACGACTATCAGCACAATGATTGCCGAGTCCACATGACATATATCGACAAACTCGCGAGGCAAGTCAAGATACTTGATTTGTTTATCTTTCTCGGCTTTCGCGAGGCTCTCATCAACAATCATTTATGTTAGTTATGTCAACAATCATTGATAGGCTGCTATTTTTATGATTATTTTTATAAATGATTACGTAGTATTGAACGTGCAAAAATATGCAAGTGAATTACAGTTTATGATTGAATATATATTTTAAGTGACATATCTAAGTAAGCCAGTTTGTTGGAACAATGGATAATGGATTTCATGAATTAGGTCTCGAGTATAACTGACTTATGTTGAATAAAAAATAAGGTCAAGGGACGACCTAATTTTATTCACGAAATAATAGCGATTTTTATTCTGATCAGGAAGTCAAAGAGAAACAGCGTATTATATTTTGTAGGCCATAAAACTGTAATGGCTCAAACGGTAATACAGGAAGTATCGGTAAATAATGTACGAATTTGATTGCTCTTCTTTGATAAAATAATATTCTTTGTGTGTTTTGTATACTTACTGTTGTTGTTACTAAGGGGCTTTGATTTGTTTTTAACCGACTTCAAAAAAAGGAGGATGTTCTCGATTCGGATGTTTATAAATATAAATATTATATACGGAACTCTAAAATAAATGCCAGCAAATCAACCGCGATTGCTGCTATCGCATATGTTTGCATTGTTTACGCAATCACACAACATAACATCACGCCTGTCCCCTTTAAAGGGGTACGCAGAATATGTAGGTATTGTGTTCAGTATACCACGGTACACCCTCATTTCTGTGTCAAAGTTGTTATTGGGGAACCTCTAATCTTGCAAGTATATATGAATTTGTGTGGGGTAGATCTAACTAAAAAGTGAAAAATAAAAACTTTTTACAATAAAACAACCACTTTCAAAAAAAAAACTACAAAGAGAAAAATAATTTTAATTTCGGAAGTCGGTGTCAAAAAACGAAAATGCGGAACCAACTACTAAGTCATCATCTGCCTAACCTTTTCATAACTAAGTTGGGGTCGGCTTCCAGACTAACTGGATGCAGCTTAGTACCATTATTTTAGGCAGTCAAACTGATCGATGTTACACAAACAGGCAACGGGCTGAAAATAGACTCGTTTTTGGTGTATCCTTGAAAATATAGAAAAAGAATTGCTATAAATAATATACCTACAAAGAAAAAGGTACCAAGTGATTTTATACGATCTCGAATAAAAGCCTCCCCAGACAGGCGTGACACGAGCGACGGTGCGCAACAATTCTAGTGGAACAATTTTCATGAAGTTTTCATAGAAAAAATTACTCTATTAGAGTCACGTTGTGCCTGTTAATGGGAGCATTTAGAATAGAATAGAATACTCTTTATTGTACACCATACAAATTACAGAACATAAATATATACAGTTTTAAAAAGGGTGACACAATGGGCGGTCTTATCGCTAAGAGCGATATTTTAAAGACAACCTTTGGATGGATTAAAATTAAGGAGAGACGTTTACCTTACTAAAGAATCAGGGTAAGTAAATTATATAGAAAACCTAAGTTATTAAACATATTTCTGAACTGAGCAACTAAATAAAATTCATAGATACTTGAGAGTACTTTTGTAACCTAATATACGCAGGCATTTGTAAGACTTTCAAACATTCCCCGATAAATTACGATATTTGATAATATTTGCGTGGTACTGCCTTTTATTTACGAGTAGCAGTATGTTTTTTTTGTAAGTACCTTTAATATTCGTGCTAACATTTCGTTCTTCGCGAACGAAGTTATTGAAAATCTGTTGTGATGAAAATATATATTACGTTTCACGCAATATTATTTTTATTTTGTGAGAATTGTTCTTTGTTCCCATGGCTAAATAAAACAGCCACACAAGTCGATCGATCAGGTTAAGCTACGCTTGCCGCGGTTGGTCTGTGGACGGGTGACCACCATCTTTACATACCGAGACCTCTTCGTGCCTTGGAAAGCACGTTAACCCGTTGGTCCCGGCTGTCATTCGTGAATCTTTGACAGTCGTTACGGGTAGTCAGTAGCCCGAAAGTCTGACAACCAACCTTTACAAGGGATTCACTGGGGTGTCGTAAAACCCGGTAACTGAGTTGTGGAGATCAGATAGGCAGTCACTCCATGTAAAATACTGGTATTCATATGCATCCGGTTAGACTGGAAGCCGACCCCAACATAGTTGGGAAAAGGCTAGGCAGATGATGGTGTAAACTGTTCTTTGGTCTGATTGAAATTAAACGTTTAGTGGTGTGCTTTGGAAATATGTATTTTTTTTTTCATCACTATCCACAGCCCGAATTCACCCAGTGCTCGACATATTTTGCCTGTCATTATTTGTGCCAATCAAAATATTTTATTTCACATAAACCTACATGGGCACTTATAAAACGTCAGAAGCTAGGTGTACGGTTCCAATTGGTCGTTACCTATGAAGAAGAGACAGAAAGAAACTCCGCGGTTATTCTTTTAAAAATAATTGGCTTTTATAATGTTTTCCAATTACAGTAGGTATGGGAGGACAGCGCAGGCCTGTCAACAAGTACCAGGTACTTGATAAAATAAAAAAATGGTCTAATAATCACCACGCTCCTGTCCAACAGTTATTTTGCTTAAGTTATCAAATTAAGCAACTCTTAAGCTCATAGCGTTTCAGTATAAATTTATTCTGCATCTATTTCGAAACTGTTCCTCGTCGGTTTAGTGGTCGCAAGTACTACTACTGAGCATGAGCTAGGTTCGATTCCCCGGTCGGGGAAAATGTTATTGGTATTTTCTATCTAGATTTTTTCAGTAGCAGCCCGGGGTGTGGATTTGTGCCTGGTTCATAGACTTAATGGCAATAGGGTTGCCCCCTATTCCAGGGGACTTACACATAACTGGCGTAATGTGGGTGTTCAATTAGAACGACTACGAACGAGTTCCCCGGGGAAAAAAGGTGTGATGTGATCATCATCAGCCTATAGCAGCCCACTGTTGGACATAGGCCTCTCCTATTGCACGCCAATTTGTGTTTTGTGATGTTATACTCCTATTTGCTTCCAAATTCATAAAATTCGTTTTCCATATCGAATAATAAAAGAATCGATTACTTACATCAGCAGATGGTCGATCTCTAATCTTTTCCAGAATCAATCTGTATAAAAATCAGTTCCTCTAATCAAATCAGAACATCGATCAATCAAATCTTCGGAAGTAGGTCAAAGAGTATCATTAGAGGTGCTCAAACATCACGCCATAGAGGCGTGAGCAGTGAATGAACCATAATTCATCCTATGTAAAATTGGTGTCTGCCGGCCGTCGACTCGGGTAGTCGATATATCAAGCCATCGGACAATAGGCCTGGACGATATTTCACACTGGAATCTTTTGTTCGTCCACCCATTGTCGAAAATTAAGATGTTGGCGTGAATGATAGAATTTTGCCCATTATATCGATTATAGACGGAGAATCGATTAGTCTGAAACTCGATTTGATGAATCGTTTCTGCTTGACTGCTGATTGTGTTTTAGATGGATGGAAAATTTGATTTTGTTCTCATATTTTGTATTTAAGTTCTGTTAATGGCATTTGCATTTACTAATTCGATAGCTTTGTTAAGATTTGCTTAAGAATTGCAAACAAAAGTTTTCGAAATATTGCTAGAATATTACGTAGGTTAAAATTTGTGTCTTTCAAAAGTCTTTGCTATTATTTGTTCAGACTTCTAACAGAAAACTACGAAAATACGATTGAATAAATAATGTTTATTTAGAATGACTAATATATATTATTAATGCTGCATAATTATATAATAAATTCATACAATTATTAACATTGTCACTTACGAGACGTGACTTACGAGTCGTCGGTCGTGGGTTCATATCCAAGCAAGCACTTTACTTTGTGTCACTTTACGTTGTGTGTTCTTCGTCATAGGTACCTACTACGCTTTGGAATGGGCAACTAGCTTCATATTTTCTGACTGATTGACTTTTTGACCACAAGTGCCTATAAACGGTTTAAATGAAATAAATGGTTTGAGTTTGTAAATATTTCATCACCACTGCTCTCAAAAGATAAAGGAATACATCGTGAGGAAACCGGCATGTCCTAGAACTAAAAATTCGAAGCAACAACTCGCAATAGCCCAGCGTGGTGGATTATGGCCCAGTCCCACTCACAGAAAAAGGAGGCCTGTGTCCCAGCAGTGGGTATATTAAAGGCTGATTATGCTTATTATGCTATTAACATCGTTAAAGCAATGCTTACGTATCAAAGTTAAATACTTACCCTTATATATCATCTTTTGGCATTGGCACGGTTGGCGCAGTGGTTAAGCGATTGACTGCTGCGCTGCGTGTCGCGGGTTCGATTCCCGCACGGAACAAATATTTGTATGACCTACATGTATTTGTTCTGTGTCGTTCTGTCGTTCGTTCTGTGACAAATAAATGCAACGGAGGGGGAGTTCTAATAGCTGTTCTCCGTGAACTGCGTCCTACCAAGCTACTGACTCAATTCGTCCGAGCGGAAGTTGAACACGTCATTGTCCAACTGCCTGCTTCCCAACACAATAAGCGCCACATCATTAGTGCTGTGTACATGCCACCGCGAACGCATGAAGTAATATACTCACATTACTTAGACATGCTGCAAGACTTAGCTAACGATCCCTCTACCGACTCTTACTTTGTTATCGGTGATTTTAACCTTCCTGACATTGACTGGGTTAAACATGGGAATCATGCAATCGCACAAGTTTCGAACACAATCGGACGAATATTATTGAATTTCATTAATCTAATTGGTGGCTCACAATTCAATATTACAAAAAACAAATTAGGTCGCATACTAGACCTGTTTATCTCAAATGTTGACTGCCAGTCCGTATCATGCAATGCTCTGCTTGACCCCGATGGTCATCACCCAGTTTTCTCTGTATTGACCTGTCTGAATACGCATCACACTCCACTAGAGCACCGCTCGGTCCGTAGACATAACTTTCATAAAGCTAATTACGATAATATAAATTTTGACCTGAGTAAAATTGACTGGAACTTGGAACTATCTCATCTTGACTCTGATCAAGCTGTCAACGTCTTTTATGAGAAATTATACGGTATTATCAAGTCACATGTTCCACTTACTAGAATGAGAAACTCAAGTTTTCCTGTCTGGTTTACACCCTCTCTCATAAGGATCTTTAAAACAAAAGAACGGGCTTGGATAAGATGGAAGAAGTACAATAACCAATCTGACTACTTTAAATTTTCTAACTATCGCAAGCTTTTCCACGGAGAGTCATTTAAATGTTATCGGAAGTACATTGATTCGGTCGAAGACAGCATTCCTAATAACATAAAGCATTTCTGGTCCTACATCTCATCTAGAAAAGGAAAAGCTAACTATCCGGCTAGTATGTATTTCAGAAATGTTTCTTCAGATGACCCCACACAAATTTGCAATCTTTTTTCATCTTTCTTTTCTTCTGTCTACGAACCCTCTACTTTGGACCCTGTTACATGGCAACCACCTGGTCACTATGCAAATGGCTCGTCTTGCATTGCCGATATATCTTCATCCACGGGAGATGTATGCGCTGCTTTAAAATCTTTAGATTCCTCTAAAGGGGCTGGACCTGACGGCTTACCGCCTAGCTTTCTCATAAAAACACGTGATAGCTTGTGTATTGCAATAAATATAATTTTTAATAAATGTTTACGTGAGGGTGTTTTTCCCGCAATTTGGAAACGTGCGTTTATAACTCCTATTTATAAGACTGGTGACAAAAACAACGTAGAGAATTATCGCCCCATCTCTATCCTTTCTACTTTGTCCAAGGTTTTTGAGAGACTTGTGCATGATGCCGTGTACCCCCACATTCATCAGCTCATTTTACCCGAGCAACACGGTTTCGTCAAACGTCGTTCAACCACAACTAATCTGTTAGTATTTACCAACTACTTATTTGAAAAATTGGATCAAAAAGTTCAAGTTGATGCTGTGTACACGGACTTTCAGAAGGCTTTCGACAAGGTGGATCATACACTGCTTTTAGAAAAAATAGCTTTCAACGGAATACGTGGGAATTTGCTTAGATGGTTTGTGTCATATATTTATAACAGGTCCCAAAGAATTGTCGTTAATGGTTATGAGTCAGACCCTATAGTTGTTACATCCGGCGTACCACAGGGATCCATTTTAGGCCCTCTTCTATTCATTATATTTATTAATGACATTAAACAATGTTTTAGCAACTCAAAGTTTTTAATGTATGCGGATGATATAAAAATCTACAGATCTTGCAAGAATATACAAGACTGTCTACTTCTACAAATGGACCTAGATAGATTATATACATACTGTAACAACAACAAGCTGTTTCTCAGTCTCCCCAAATGTCATGCTATCTCATTTACTAAAAAGAAAATTAAAATAAATTTTAATTATTCAATTAATAACGTACTCTTAAATGTAGTTAGTTTTGTTCGTGACTTAGGTGTCACACTGGATGCCAGTCTGCACTTCGATAAACACGTTGACAATATAGTGAACAAGGCATATCAGATGTATGGTTTCGTTATGAGATCGTCACGTGACTTGGTCCGGCCCTCTACGTTCTTACTGCTTTATAAGACTTTGGTACGATCCCAGTTAGAATATGCCGTCCCGATCTGGAACCCTTTCTACGACAAATATGGTACTAGAATTGAAAGGGTGCAGAAGAAGTTCTTACGATCTATGAACTATAAGTGCTTCCAATCAAAGGTTCCTTACGTGCAGCTATTGAGACGGTATGGCGTACTGGATTTGGAATCTAGGCGGCTGTTACTCGATGTCATGACATTGCACGGTATATGCAGTAACAAATTTGATTGTATTGACCTAACAGACAAATTGTGCTACAAGGTACCCAGAAGTGTTATTCGAAGGGGGGTGCGCGTCCCTCAACTTTTCCATACAGACATATGCAGAACTAACGCTGGGGAACGTGCACCTCTTCGTCGCCTTGTGGATTCTTACAACGCGCACTTTATGGAACTGGATATATTTTGTCTATCTAAGCAATCATTTAAGAAAATGGCTCTGGATATTTTGCTTAGCGAGTACTTTAAGTTAGACTAAGCTAGGCTAAGTAACGTAGCAATATTATTGTGGCAGCGACTATTATTTTACTTTTCTCTTACTTTTTTATGTTTTTTTGTCTTGAGCACTTCTAATCTTTAGTTAAAACGTGGACAATGGTGTGGGTTACATGTTTGTTAATCTTGTTTTAGTATTTTTCTGTATTTTGTATCATGTAACTGTTTTTTGTCCCTAATAAATAAATAAATAAATAAGTAGTTTATCAGCCATCTTGTTACCATAACACAAGCATTAGGTTGCTTAGCTTGGGACTAGATGGCGCTGTGTGAAATGTCCAGGGATATTTATTCCAGGGATATCTTTATGCTTTAAGCAGGTGAAAATAAGGGAAAATAATTAGTTCACACTTCACATCAACATAAAAAAAACATCCATTACTCTATTTTATTGTCTTACAAAACCCAAGAACAGCCTGGGTTTCCTGGGGCTTATTGGTAGATTCGCACGATTATTTCATAAACATTTCTTAGACACAGAGTTTGTATATTCAATAAAATATTATCACTTCAGTGCGCTAGTGTACTTTTTTCTTAACTTTATTGCACAAAATTCAAGATGCCAATTGCCTAATACGTATTTCTGAGTTGTCCATTCGCCCACAAATAAATTCAGTTCCTGCAAATCGCCTACAGAAAAAAAAATTGGAAATTGTCGATTCAATCAAAAATAAAATGGATTTTGGGGCTTGTGGCTAAAATAACAGCCATACGGGTCAATCGATCAGGTTAAGCTACGCTTGCCGCGGTTGGTCCGTGTATGGGTGACCATCTTTACATACCAAGACCCCTTCTTGCCTCGGAAAGCACGTTAAGCCGTTGATCCTGGCTATCATTCGTATATATATAAGCATCACCTCTGTACCTATTTTTTCTGTTCTGTTTTTCATTGTCTGTTTATATATTATGTGTGTTATGTACACACATAACATATAATGGAATGGTAAATAAAAAAAATATCTTTGACAGTCGTTACGGGTCGTCAGAAGCCCGAAAATCTGACAACCAGTCTTACCAAGGTGTATCGTATTACCCAGTAATTGGGTTTACCCAGTACTTGGGTTGTGGAGGTCAGATAGGCAGTCGCTACGAGTAAAATACTGGTATTCAGCTGCATCCGATTAGACTGGAAGCCGACCCCAACATAGTTGGGAAAAGGCTAGACAGATGATGATGTGTCGATTCGCCCGTTTCAGGCGAGTAAATCCGTGCCAATAAGCCTTCCTATCAACTCAGTCCACTGCTGGACATAGGCCTCTCCCATGGTGCTCCATAACACCCTATGCTCCGCTTTTTGCAACCAGTCTGCCCTAGGCACCTTTTTGATGTCCTATGTCCATCTAGCCTTCCTATATCCGAACAGAATACAAATAAAAAAATAATTCACAATACCAAAGTAATCAAATACGTGTCAAGTCCAATATAACAATATTGACAAAACAGAATATTCCGTAGAAAAATCACACGGGCTATTTTTACTAGGTACAGTAAGCAAACAAAATATTGGTACGTAGATGCCAACCTGCGTAGACTCGGATCGGCTTAAAAATCTATGCCCACGAATGGAACGCGGATTACGGCAGGCGACGGTAGGTCGACAGGCTGTCTAAATATAATCCCCAAGTTGACGTAGGTCGAGTGACATAACATTAAAACGTTGTCGCTAATACCTGTAAAAACTACGCGGCACACCTGTGAACTCCTGTAGTCCTGGTACAGACAGTCTCAAAAACATGTAAACACGGACCAGAAAATATTAGAGTGACATAATTTAAGACTATTTGACAGTTTACTTTTGTTGTGGCTAAGTAATAACAGCTGCACGGGTCGATCGATCGGGTTATGCTAAGCTTGCCGCGGTTGGTCCGTGGATGGGTGACCATCTTCACATACCAAGACCCCTCCATGCCTCGGAAAGCACGTTAAGCCGTTGTTCCCAGCTGTCATTCCTGGATCTTTGACAGTCGTTACGGGTAGTCAGAAGCCCGAAAGTCTGACAACCGTATTATTAAGGGGTATTGTAATACCCAGTAACTCAGATAGGCAGTCGCTCCATAATTATATAATACTGGTATTCAGCGGCATCTGGTTAGACTGGAAGCCAACCCCAACATAGTTGGGAAAAGGCTACGCAGATGATGAATTTTGTTTTCAGCTGGTTTGTGAATGAAGAAGTTAATTTCATTCAGGTCTTTATATCTCTATACGTAATCAAAATCAACCTATATTGTTCCCAATGCTGGGACACAGGCCTCCTCTCTTCGAAAAGAAGTAGGCTATAATCTACCACCAGGAGTGGGCTATATAATTTACTTACCCTGATTCTTTAGTAAGGTAAAGGCTCCCATTGACAGGCGCAACGTGACTCTAATAGAGTAATTTTTTCTATGAAAACTTCATCGAAATTGTTCCGCCAGAATTGTTGCGCACCGTCGCGTCAGCCCTGTGTGGGGGAGCCTTTATTCAAGATCGTATAAAAATCACTTGGTACCTTTTTCTTTATGTTTAGCAATTTTTTATATTTTCAAGGATACACCACAAACGAGTCTATTTTCAGCCCGTTGCCTGTTTGTGTAACATCGATCAGTTTGACTGCCTAAAATACTGGTACTCAGCTGTATCCGGTTAGACTGGAAGCCGACCCCAACATAGTTGGGAAAAGGCTACGCAGATGATGAAAGCGATAAGATACGGGCGTTTATGTTCCGTTTATGCCGCACATTTTGACACTCGCAAGGGAATCAAAACCTATAGGGTACTTCCCTTTGACCTAGAACCATGAAATTTGGCAAGAAGCAATGTCATGTAGCAGTAAAGGAATAAATCCGAAAACCGTAAATTAGTAGTTACATACCTTGACCGTTTTTTAAAATACAGCGAGGAATATCTCCTCTTGAAAGAAAAAAAATGGAAATTGGCAATTTGTCGTCATTGATAGAAGGACAGTAAATGAAGACATAATCCTAAAAACACTTAACGACATAGCTAGGTAAATGATCACACACAAAACAACTCTGCCCCCGGACTAACTAACGAAAGGGATAATTATATTCGTTACCGAGAACCACACGGCGGCATTAATTATAATATTTTAATTATATTCAGAAATTTTACCCACTAAGGGACACATGAAGTTAATATTAGCGAAATAGGTTGGCAAGTAGCTGGTGCTGCTGCCTTAGAACTTAGTTCAACTGAACGTGTGCTAATACAATGTCGTTGCTAGCTGCTTTAATTATAAGTTCGTGTTTATTAAGAGCTCTCAGCTCACGCACATCAAGATGAAACGAGAATTTAGTTTCATTAATTTTTGTAATGAATTCGATGTTTTTGGAAACGTAGACAAGCCTATTTCGTCCTTATTTATGTATCATCCTTACAACTATCATTACAGGCCTTACCCTAATCCGACAGTGTAATTATCAACTTAAAAAAAAAAACTTATCTAACCTTACATGCGGAGGGATATTTCGAATTATTTTAATAACTTGGTAGTTTATTTATTATTAGAAGTTTGTAAATATTATCTTTAGTTGTCTTGTTAATAAATAAAAATGAGTATTAAACAGACGATTTATCACAACGATATGTGCACTTTACATCCTAACAACAACGAATATAATTTTTTACCTTACATAACAAACTACATTTAATCAAACTCTTGCGAATTCACTCAAAGAGCACGAAAAATATCCAGTCTCTCATGGACTTCGTTCACCACACGGATGGTTCGGGTGACCCGAGCTTTCGCCAGTAGATTGATTCTGGCCACGGGCACGTTTAACAGTTGAGCACAGCAAATAGTGTGGGGTACATCAACGGGTAGAACGGATACACCGTATACAGTTTATGTACAATATTATGTATTGTTAATCATGTTTGCATACTTTTCAGTATTCATCCTTCGGCTTCTTCTTCGTGTCACTGTATTTTAAATCTTGTTTTCCCAAACTTTGTCACTTCCACGGCATTGTCGTGTCGGTGGCAATGCAGAGTTTACTTTGGCTGCATGTTTTGGGACACAGAGGGCAAGAGGTGGACCATGGTGTATGACATAGCTTCGGCTAAGATAGCCGAAATGATAATCTAGGGGGTCTACTCCGAAGTAGTATCGGCCGAATGTTCGGCCGTTTCCTGCTACGAAGTTACTATTTGGTTCGGTCGGTTCCGATCCTGCACTCCTACACTCTTTCGAATATTGACTACGGTCCCGACCCAACTGAGCCGATCCGAACTATTTTCGCATTTTTCAATAATATTCGGTTCGGCCATGTGTCGGTCCGATCCGAACATTCGCACTTTGCACTTCAGAGTAGGCTCCGGATTCGTTTTGCGTGAAAAAGCATAAATGCATGGATATGCAGCAGTAACTGACGTTCACTCGAACGACTCGACGGGTTTTTGTCGCGTACTCGATTTTCAACGTACCGCTTAGCACCGAGAGTTGTAAATCTAACAGGGTGATTTTTTAACGCGCTGGGTGGCGCTCTGTTGGATTCTCAAAGCTTGGCTTAACACCGAGGGTTGAAAATCAAATGCGCGATAAAATCCCGCCGCGACATTTTTGAACGTCACATGACGCCGGTATACATAACATATACCTCTGCCTAACCCATAATGTTATGTATGCAATTTTTTTTTTTTTATAATTATGATTTTTCACACAGAATGAATAATAACTTTACTTCATCATCATTTCAGCCGGAAGCCGTGCACTGCTGGACATAAGCCTCCCCCCAAGCGCCGCCACTTCGACTTATTCTGTGATTCCCGCATCCAGCGGATTCCTACGACCTTTACTTAGGGACAGAGTAGTTAAATCAATTACCTACTATTAAACACGCCACTACTGTAATTTAAATGTCTCACAAAATCCATGAATTGGCCAACAAATGTCCACCGACACACATCTACTACTGTCCGTTTACATACGCGTTAGTCATTCCTGAAAACAACCATATTTTTATACAGATCCAATATTTTATTCAACCAACGCAACAACACAATTTGCAGTCACTGCAGTTCTCCCGAAATCCCGGTAACAGCGTACGAAAATCGATCAGCGGGATCTAAGTTATTCCCTGCCGAACCCAGTCCAGCTTGTATCAGTCACCCAGGTCACGTTCGATTGGACAACGATCACCCGAATCTATTCCTGTTACGGTATACCGAAGCTTCTTCAATAGAATCAATAAATTGGCTAGAAAACAATGCCAATTACGGCAGACAATTTGAGGCCATGTTTTTCCGGGAGTTGGGATGATTGAAAGCGCAGGTCGTTCGTAGAATTTCGCGGTAGTTTTTAAAGTTGTGTTGGAAAATATTTTTTATTTGCGGGATAAGGATGCGTGCGTTGAATGCCGTTTCGACGTAAGTGTTTGGCTTATAATTAAATATTAATTTAAGTTGCTTAACAGCCGCACAGGTCGATCGGTCAGGTTAAGCTACGCTTGCCGCGGTTGGTCTGTGGATGGGTGACCATCTTTACATACCGAGACCCCTCCGTGCCTCGGAACGGTCGGTTGGTCCCAGCTGTCATTCGTGGATCTTTGACAGTCGTTACGGGTAGTCAGAAGCCCGAAAGTCTGACAAACAGTCTTACCAAGGGGTATCATTATTACCCAGTAACTGGGTTGTGGAGGTCAGATAGGCAGTCGCTCCATGTAAAATACTGGTATTCAGCTGCATCCGGTTAGACTGGAAGCCGACCCCAACATAGTTGGGAAAAGGCTAGAAAGATGATGAAAGCGATATTTAAACACGATGAAAAAAATTGCGAATGGAGCATGACGCCAAAAATGTATAAATCAACAAAATAATCATTACTTAAATTTAAAGGAATATTTATAAATAAGAGGGTTCACGTTTAGTTTCGTAGTCAATGGCGCCGATTCCCTTGTTCACAAACTAAACTAAATTTAAGTTCACTGCATCTTTTTCTTCTTATTTCATTAGAAAAAGGAGAAGATAAATATTAGTTTTCATCCCACCATCTCGGAAAGAGTATTTTTAATCTTCAATATCTGAGTGGAAAAGCCGTTTTTATTCTCTAGAGGATAAAGTAAATTCGATGGCCCCACAGAATAAACGTGTAAGTCAAAAACCACAACTTTTCAGGAAAAAATAAAAACGATTTAACTTGAATAACTGTTGTTTGGTAGTATATAGGGTTAAACAAATTATATCAAATTAAAGATAAAAAAATATATTATTACATTAGATTTTTTATTTATTTTTTATTTAAACGGTTTTCCGACAATTTATGAAAAACCATTTTATTTTTTTATTCTTGTTAATTTCTATGACTAGATAACAATAAACTTTCATTACACTTTTATTCGTGTAAAGTGTCAACAAACAAAACTAATAATATTATATTACACTATTATTCGACAGTAATCAAGCTTCTTTAATACCTAGTTACAAGCATAAGCACGATTGTTTACAGTAACTTACTGTATTGTTTGATTATTGTAAAGATTAAATGCATTTATATCAATGTTCATAAGATCGAATCTCATTTATATAATATACTTTTGTTATTGTATGGTGAATACTGTAAACTTCATCAATTAAATAAAGTAACTATCTACTTGCATAAAAACTAAATAATAATGACAAAGTAAACAACTTAAATCTCTTTCATGATTAGGAAATAGCTACCTATTAGCTAGAACTGATAACAAAAAAAAAACCGAATCATATCGTAATCTGAAATACTTAATCTTCCCCGTCACTATCATTGGGGACAGAGATCGAATTGTCCAAAGGAACTAAGTTTCTATAAAACGTTTGGTAATGGTCTGGTATGACTCCTGAATCACACAAATTTATCAAATCCTTATGTAAAGAAAGGGAGAGGTATAGGCAGCAGTTCAGCGTATGCAAGTCTTAAGTTTTCAGGATCTTCAGTAGGTACTCCTGGCCGCCTTCTTGAATTAGTTCTTACTATGATTTGCATCTCCCATAATTCGTCTTCAAAACTATACCTGAAGTAAATTGAATGAGGATGCTCGTGATGAATAAAATAAAAATAAACGTGTTAAAACAAAAAAATCTGTAAAAAAAAAGAGTTATTTCAAGAGCGACTTCCTTCTCATTTATAAAACAATGGTGAAACCTACTGTCTTGTATGGGGATCAGAATGTTGGGCCACAAAAGGCATAAATGAAAGGCAATTGCATGCAGCTGAATGAGTATGCTGAAAGAGATGTGTGGTATTACGCAAATAGATACAATAAGAAATCAAAATATAAGAGAAAGTCTGAAAGTGGCACCGGTGACTGAAAAGTTGAATGGAAATCGGTTGTCAGGGATGAGCATGTGATGCGGAGGAATGAGGAAACGGTCTTCAGGCGAGTTTTGATTATGAATGTGGATAAGATAAGAGTAGAAGAGTAGAGAGTATGAAAGATGATATGGTTAGAAAGGGGGTGACTACCGAGATGACAACTAACTAATAGACAAGTATGGAAGAAAAAGACATGTTGCGCCGACCCGAAATAAATTGGGATAAGGGCAAGAGATGTCTGTCGAAGGACCGACGGCTGGTGGAGCAGACGAGTCCTGGAGTGGAGACCACGTATAGGCAAGCAAAGCGTGGGATCAGCTAGATGGACCGACGAACTTAAGAAAGTGTCTAGGACAGACTGGATGCGGAAAGCAGAGGACAGGGTGTTGGAGCCTGAGAGAGGCCTATGTCCAGCAGTGGACTGCAATAGTCTGAGTTGATTGAAAGGCAAGAGAAAGAATGATAAATGACTAGCTGCGCCCCGCGGTTTTACCCGCATAAGTTTCGATCCCGTAAGAATATCGTGATAAAAAGTATCCCATTTGTTAATCCTGGTTTTGAACCATCTGTGTGCCAAATATCATCTAAATACGTTCAGTGGTTTTTGCGTGAATGAGTAACAAACATCCATCCATCCATCCAAACTTTCGCATTTATACTATTAGTAGTTTGGAGGTATGAGGAACAGGGTGTAAAGTTCACTCAACCTCCATAGAAAAGGGAGGATCCTCCGACCAGACGGGTGTTGACGGTAAACTCTGCTTGCGAGATGCAGGATTTGCGTGACGTCAGTATGACGCGTTGTTCGCACGTGGCGTTGTAGATACCGCTACATCACTCCCCTTCGGAGACCGGAGGTCGATAGTGGGCTGAGTCTTGTATCTTGCGACGCTTTGCCAGGCCAGCTGAGGTTCCAGTGAGTCGGAACCGGTTGTTGCATAGTTCACGGTGAGTCGGAACTGTCTGCGGAGATGTCCCCAGTGAGTCGGGGTGGCGCTGCGTTATACTCCAGTGCGTCGGATGTCGTACAGCGCCGGGTTGACCAGTAGAGGGTGCTCTGCTTGTTGGCCGGCCGAAGGTGCAGTGTGCTGTGCCAAGATTGCTGATGAGGCTGAGGGTGATGACCAGGTATGCGCGGATGCTGCATGCTGGTGATCAGGATACCAGTTGAAGCCGTGGATGCTGGCTGGCTGGGTGACTCACCGCTGAAGCTTGCGGGAGTGATGATGATGACGTCACGCAGAAGTGTTTGCACGAAGGCTGCGCTGACTTTCATACTCGGGGTCACCAGTTTGGAGGCATGAGGAACAAGGTATAAAGTTCACTCAACCTCTATAGAAATGGGAGGATCAAGACCAAAACACTAGTATTTGAACACTTAATGCTATAAACAATCCGATTAAATACCGTAGGAGCCAATGCAATACTTTAATTTTAAATATAAAAAATATTTTAAAACTTTCATTCCACAAAATGACACATTAAGAATAAAAATTAAGTGCGTCATTACACGAATAAACGTGTAAGCTGCTATTATACAAACTCGAAGAAGTGCACAAGTCCTCTCAAACGTTTGCTTGTTTTAACACGTTTATTCGTGTGAACTCAGGGACCTAAAAAGCGTTTAACAATAGCATATACTTTTATACTTGTGATATAATTGCATGATTTTTCCCTAGAATAAAGGAATCGAATGATATAATAGGCGTATTTTGAGTCAAAAATTTATACAAAAAATTGAGAAGGTGCTGCATAGGTCAAAGAAACGAAAAATGCAATAAAAAAATATTTGTGTAAGAGCTCATGCACGTTTATTCTGTGGGGCCATCGAATTGAATTTAGAACATCGTGTGCACTAAGTTTGTGAATTAAAAAAAACATTAAACCTATTTACTGCTACCTCTATGGTGCCGAATATATCATACAACTTTTTTTTAATTTGTTAAAAACTCAGACTCGGAACCTTCTTGGTGTTCTTTTTTCAATTTGCTTTGTACGCGGTTCTTTACGCGGCATTTTTTCACGTCATTGTTAAACCTTATATTAAAAACAAGAAACTTGAAAACAAGTGAAAAAACTAAAATTCTAGCGACGAGGAAGTTTGCTTGACGCCAACAGAATTGACTGAAACTGTTAATAATGCGCAAATGAGCTTTCTCCCTCAACAATCACGCGAGAAGTATTTAAAACAGTACGATATGTTCAACACGTGGCGACTAGCAAAAGGAGCCAAAACTTTCTCAGAAAATGTTTTGCTGGCATATTTTATAGAATTATCCGAGAACAAGAAAGCAAGCACTCTATGGAGTACGTATTCGATGCTAAAAGCAACAATAAAGATGAAAAAAGACAAACATATCGATACCTATCCTAAATTAGTGGCATTTTTAAAAAGAGCCTCATCTGGTCATCAACCAAAAAAATCGAAGTCGCCAAATACTCTTTACGTTACAGGTTGTTCTTATTATTGGAATAAACGGAGCATGTCGAACTAATGAACTAACACAACTTAATGTCAAAAACATTGAGAAACATTCAGATGACTTACTATTAATTAATTTACCTAATACAAAGACAAAAAGAGACCGCAACTTCGTCATTCGCAAGGAATACGTAACGATTGTTGAGAAATATCAAGCCTTACGCCCGCCTAACACTCCAATCAATCGATTTTTTCTACAGTATCGCAATGGAAAGTGTGTTAGACAGCCTATGGGTACTAATAAAATTGGCAGTATCCCACGAGAAATAGCAACATTTCTTGAACTTCCAGAACCCCTGTTGTACAGACGCCAGCACATCAAGCTACTACAATCTGTCAGATTTCTTTAATAGATTTTCGACTTTATTACTAAAGCATTAGGTTCAATGTTGATTGGGAAAATCTGACAGTTTCGGGTAGGTTGACCTGCTGGCGTCCGTACACGGGTCATTGTTTCCGACGAACTTCAGCCACACTTTTGGCTGATTCCGGAGCTGATCTCCTGTCCCTTAAGCGCCACGGAGGCTGGAAGTCCAATGCAGTTGTAGAGGGATACATAGAAGATTCCATCCAAAATAAGTCTAAAATATGTGAAGGCATCGTAGGAGCCATTACACTGAAAGAGCCTCAATCGG
The DNA here is from genome assembly GCA_945859715.1 of Apamea sordens. NCBI lineage: Eukaryota > Metazoa > Arthropoda > Insecta > Lepidoptera > Noctuidae > Apamea > Apamea sordens. The sequence continues at coordinate 9,633,912 of OX244010.1, read as the reverse complement.
ATCCTTGGACTGGCCCTTCTACATCAAAAATAAGCCGTTATGAAACACCTAACCATCTCCCTCTCTCTCCAACATTCACGCCAAGGGAATCCGATGAATCGGTACAACTATTAAGTATGACAGATAGTTTACCGAAAAACAGTACACAAGTGACTAACACCAATATTACAGTACCAAACAAAAATATTACACTCAATTTAAATAACTGTAGCAACGTTACTTTAAAATTTTCTTAATTATACCTTAGTATTATTTTGTTATAATGTAAAGATTATTCTGTAATACTTACCTGTCATAATGTAGTAATTAATACCTAAACTGAAATAAAAGTGTACCTATCTTGTGATTGTAAACGTTTTTTTTTTGCATTTAGTCATTTCCTCGCTGAGGTGGAATGAAAAGTTACGTGTTGCACTCGAGTGCAAAGATTTTTCACCTCGTGCTCTTTTGATTCCCTCGCTAACGCTCAAGATTCTAATTTTGAATCACTCGCTGCGCTCGTGATTCAATTGTAGAATCCTTCGCTTGCTCGGTCATCAAAATTGAACACGCGGTTAAAAAGCAACTTTGCACTCTTGTATAACAAATAACTATTATTCCTGTTAAATTAAGATACTCCTTAGACCTTTTAGACGTGATTAAAAACATGGCGACTTATAATACGTCAATTTACGTCAGGCGCTGACTAATTTGACAGGACTAAACTAATATTTATGTTCTGTCCTTTTCTTAATGAAATAAAAAGAAAAATATGCACTGAACTTAAATTTAGTTATTATCTGCCTAGCCCTATCCCAACTGTGTTGGGGTTAGCTTCCAGTCTAACCAGATGCAGCTGAATATCAGCATTTTACATAAAGTGACTGACTGCCTATCTGATCTCTGACAACCTAGTTGCTGGTACGGTACCCCTTGGAAATACTAGTTATTAGACTTTCGGGCTTCTGACGACCGGTAATGACTTCCAAAGATCCACAAATGACAGCCGGGACCAACGGCTAACGTGCTTTCCGAAGCACGGAGGGGTATTGGTCACCCATCCACGGACTAACCGCGGCATACGTAGCTTAACCTGATCGATCGACCCATGCGTCTTATACGTTAGGCCGAAACTCGAAATCTCGAATCACTTTATCCCGAAAGAACGCTATCCCGAATCACTCTATACCGAAGAAAGTAAGAATAATGTTTATTTAAACACAGTTCGTGACACACAAAATAAAAAGTCAAAGTAATATTGACACTGAATATGGCCGTTAAAACGCTGCAATTGTTGATGCAAAATGAGGGAACATTATCAACTCCATAAAACACCACTTACATCCAAGTTAACAACATTAGGAGGAAAAATCTCATGCAGACTTAAAATTCATGATCTGCAATTTCCCGGGCATCACAGTGAATAAAAAATATGAAATGAGGTAAGTACATCACTTTACGTCAAAAAAGGATATCATTGACTCCCCCATAATAACGCCGAGTTCCATAAATAATGAAGTTAATTTGAATAATCCGGTACTCTGGCTCTGTGTAAAATATTTTTCATTTCGTTGACCGAAAATTGATCCGACACTTAATCGTTCCGATTTACGACACAACTGCGTTTTATATTTACGATTTCCGAATAATAAAGTGGGCTTCGGTCGAAGAGATATTTGGGGCAAGTCCTTTGTTAAAAACCGGCCAAGCGCGAGTCGGACTCGCGCACGAAGGGTTCCGTACCCTTATCTATAAAAATCACGTCTGTTGTATGGCAGCCCCCCTTAAATATTTATTTTATTTTAATTTTATCATTTATTATTAAAGCAAAAATACAACTAAATATTTTGTGAATATTTCAAGTGCCTACCTGTTGCCATTATTGATATAGAGCAAAGACGTACATATTAAAAGAAAACTACCAAACCAAACAATTTTCCGCCACCGAAAATTGGTTTGAACGAGATCTAGTAAGTAGTTTTTTTAATATGTACATATCATTCTCTTATTTTAGAAGTTACAGGGGGCGGGGGAGACACATTTTACCACTTTGGAATAGGTCTCTCGCGCGAACTGTTCAGTTAAAAAAAAAAATTAAGACACCTCAATATCATTTGTGAACCTATCCATAAATACCCCACACGTATGGGTTTGATGAAAAAAAATTTTTGAGTTTCAGTTCTAAGTATGGGGAACCCCAAAAATTTATTGTTTTTTTTCTATTTTTGTGTGTAAATCTTAATGCGGTTCACAGAATACATCTAGGTACTTACCATGTTTCAACAGTATAGTTTTTATAGTTTCGGAAAAAAGTGGCTGTGACATACGGACGGACAGACAGACAGAAATGACGAATCCATAAGGGTTCCGTTTTTTTCCATTTGGCTATGGAACCCTAAAAACCGACCAAATGCGGGTCGGACCACGTACAATGAAGGGTTCCGTAGTCGGAATGAATTTATCTCGCGAACAAACTTAACATTGTAGTTGAAAATCATGTTCTCCCGTACATTGTAACTACAAATGTAAGTTGGTCGACGACTATTACTCGTAAACTTAAAAAACCTACTTAGCTGTGATAGTTTTAACTTTGTTATATATACTAACTACTGTGATTGTTTTTACCTATCCAAAATTGACACATGACTCTTAACAAAAATTAGCACTTTAAAACTTAATATTTCAGAAACGAATCCCTTAATTGAAAAATTGTTTTCACAAAACCGATATATTTTTGAAAGACCCATCCAACAACACCCCACACCGAGGGGTAGACGAGAGAAAAAAACATCCCCACTTTACTTGTACAGGAGGAACTATTTTTTTTCTTGATTCTATTTTACCACTTTGTTTGATGATTAATATATTATGTATATCCATGCCAAATCATAGCTTTCTAGTACTGAGAGTCTCTGAGCTAAGCTGCGGACGGACAGACGGACGGACATGACGGAACCAGTATAAGGGTTCCTTTTTGTAACCTTGTAGCGGTATCGTCCGAAAGGGTTACCGCTGCCCTGGAACATAAAGGGCTAAGGAAGGAACACGGGTGGGTTTTAGTCAGTAAGAGTCTGACACTCCCTTCCGCTCCACCCAGAGCGGGAGGGGTCATTTGATGATATCCCATCCTCAAAAAAAAAAGGGTTCCTTTTTGACTACGGAATCCTAAAAAAGGACGCGGTAAAAATGGAATTCGGAAATGCAGATGTTAACGAAGCTGGCATGTCCTCGAAAAAAAGACAAGGAGATTCGAGGCGGGGCCGGGGTAAAGATCAGTTACGGCACGGCTCCGGAATGCAATAAAGCTGCTTGAATTTTTCATGTTGCGTGTATAAATCCTTCCAATATTCGGAATTGGTATATTAAAATTTGTTTCCTCTGTCGCAAACTGTACGTATAGGTAGCTGTTATTTCTGGATATCGTTCTTAACCCGGCGTCATGGGATGGTGGAAAGTTTCAGTATCTATTTGAGGAAATTAATACTATTTATTATTATTTAAAATAAATAATAAACAGTTAATCATAGGAACAAGGCTTTGAAAAAATTACTCTACAAAAATCAACAGATTTGGCTTCATCTAGCAAAATCTAAGTTAATTATAGTAATTATAAATCTTAAATTTTTAAAAAAAATATTGCATTAAACATTTATCACGCAAACAAAATCATTGTTTTTATTATATTGTCGCAGTTTACTGCGATACAGGGTCAAAGTAAATTAGCTAGCGAGACTCTGCAGACGGTAACAGAAGCCGGTATGCAGGGTTTCGATAAGTAAACACGATAAAATAAAAATAAAAACTTTTTTGCAAAACAAAACAACCGACTTCCAAAAAAGATACTACAAAGTGAAAAATATTTTTTATTTCGGAAGTCAGTGTCGTTGGGTTCGCATTTTCGCTATTTATTTTTTATTTTTCACTTTTAAGTTGTAATTTTGATTTAAAAACCAAACTACTGAACCATTTTTGATGAAATTTCTACGAAACCAATCTGAAAGTATATCTTTACAAATAAAAAAAGAATTTTGCAAATCGGCTTATAAATAACGGAGTTCTGAGGTAACAAACATAAAAAAGTACAGTCGAATTGAGAACCTCCTCCTTTTTTGAAGAATAAATTATGTAATAATTATAAAAATTACGTCAAAATCCGTTTAGAAGAAAAAATCCGGTCCGGTCCGGTCGGGGATTTTTTCTTCTAAACGGATTTTGACAGAATTTGTAAACTGATAAGCTGATAATATATAAATTTCACAGAATTCTACTCAAAATAACCAGCAAATTATCGTTTTAAATATGATTCAAGCAGGTTTTCAGGTACTCTGACAGGTTGCTTGAATGATGATTGCCACTTGACCTAAATGTTCAAGTCTGTCAAAATTTTATGAGCACGACGATTTATCCTCGCCTGTCTGTGATTTTTTGAAGCCGGGTAAATGAATTATGTAAGCAGAAAAAACATAAATGTATGAAGATTATAAAATAAATAAAGAAAGAAAAATTTACTTATTTGTCACAGAAATAGTCGTGCATACAACAAGATAATTAAATCTAATAAATAATAAAGAAAAAAAAACAAATAGATCCACTAGTATATTAGTAGAGCAGTGGTGGCCCAGTGGTAACGGCCGCAACTTACGAGTTGTAGGTCGTAGGTTCGAACCCGGACAGGCGCTTTACATTGTGTAAATTCTTTCATCACCACTGCTCTCAAAACTGAGGAAGCTTCTCACGATCTGCGAGACGTATGCGGAGGTGCACGGCCTTAAATACAATTCAAACAAAAGTGAGGTGTTAGTGTTTACGGCACCTAAACAACAGCCCCGTCGTGTACCTCCAGTATATCTCAACGGCGTTGAACTGAATGTGGTAACTCAATTTAAATACTTGGGTCATGTTGTCACCAATGACCTACGTGATGATGGGGACATAGAACGCGAGCGCAGGGCGTTGGCGGTGAGGAGCAATATGCTCGCCCGTAGGTTTGCTCGCTGCACGGCAGACGTCAAAGTCAGTTTATTTAAAGCGTTCTGTCAGTCCTTCTACACGAGCGGCCTATGGGTGTCATATACGAGCCGAGCCTACAACGTCCTGCGCGTGCAATACAACAATGCCTTCAGGATGCTGTTGCGGTTGCCGCGACGTTGCAGTGCGTCGGGAATGTTTGCTGAAGCACGTACGGATGGCTTTCACGCCATCATGCGTAAGAAAGCGGCTTCCCTACTGCAACGTTTGCGTAGCACTCGGAACGGCATCCTGAAAATGATTGTTAGCAGAGTGGACTGCCCCATCCAAAGGCACTGGGTAGAATTAGGTATAGGTTTATGTTAAATAGAATTAAGTACTAACAAAAATAACATAGCATGTAAGCACAGTTTGTTACTAACCACTAACTACGTATGGACTGCTTAGGTCTGAAATAAAGATATTTTATTTTATTTTATTTAAAACGGTGAAGGAAAACATCGTGAGGAAACCGACATGCCCTAGATCCAAAAATTCGAAGACGCGTGACATCTACCTACCCGCACTGAGGCCGCGTGGTGGATTACGGCCCACTCCCTCTCACAGTGAGGAGGCCTGTGTCCCAGCAGTGGGAACGTTATAGGCTCTATCTATATTTATTTATACTCATATAATTATATTGTACACCAGAAAATACATAACAAAAAAAATAAGATTATTAAAAAAAAAAAAATATATACAATGGGCGGCCTTATCGCTTTCTGCGATCTCTTCCAGACAACCTACATATAATCAAGAGCACAAAACAAAAATATTCGACAGCTGCACGTCATGACTAAGACAAGAAGGCTTCCACTCAGCGTGATGAAGAAGCTATCTAAAAGTATAAATAATGTTGAAGTAATAATAGGGCATGAAGATGAAAACTCAGTCACTACAACCATATTAAAATTTATGAGAGAATAAAATAACATACCCGCTTTTAATATGCAATGCACCTACACAAAAGTAAAATTGTGGAATCCCTTTTCTTGCAACTTACGGTGCAGTAAACAGCTGTTAAACTTCTCATGTTAACTTTATTAGAAATACCTCACGAGCAACTGAGATTTTCCTTTGCCTTCCAACCCCTCTAACACCCTTTAAATTCTACCGTCACAAAAACTGCAACCATTCAATTTTACTCACCAATACTTTTAACAACGCCAATTCCCACCAAAACTGGGTCACTCAACTTTATCAAACGCTTAAGTAAAATCCATTTCCACAGTTATTAGATAATGGAGACGCCGCACTTATAGTAATGGTCACACCTTATTGTTTTATTGTCTGTGCATAATAAACGCGCCATTTTGTGGTTATTATGACAGATGGAGAGAAGGTGACGATCATAATTCATTATAATGTCACCATCGATCGCACTTCGGAGAATTCTAAAGCTTAGTAGAGTTTTTATTGTTTCTAAAAGTACTTTGGAATGATAGATGCTGGGATTCTAAATGTTCATTTGAAGTTTGGTACGAAATGTTTGCTTTGTGGGTTCAATTGTCCGTCTGTTATAGTAATGTCTTTGGGTTGGACAGCTGTAGCAATCTTTTATCGAAGCTGATGAAATGTGGGTGTACTTTGGGTACACTCCTGCCTAACCTTTCGAACAGGGCGTCATGTTATGTTATATGAAAAAGCAAAATAATGATATTTCGCGAACCTGGCACATCAATCAGCACTTAGCTATTCATGACTCGAAAAGGCGGGTAGGTACCTATTGCCGAATCATTTGATGGCAATACGCAAGAAATAGGTCATCATTTACATAGTCAATGCCACATTTTACATGGCGCAACTGCCAACCCTGGCCTCCACAAGCCAGTTACTGGGTAACCCCTACGCGGTATTCCGATGATTCTTCATTCAATCATTCTAATTAATGAAGGAAATAAAATAACTTTAAAAAACAATGCTGGCAGTCATCACGTTCCCGGATGACGGCGATGCGGACGAGTACTTTGACGTTATAGTTAGTTAGTTATTTAATTTAGTACCTAGTGTAAATAGTTAGTTGCGGTAAATAAATTGTAAGTCTTTCTATTTCAAAAATCAATTTTAAAACTAAATATCCGTATTTAAAAGTAACAAAAGAACATGATACTATTATAATATTATTCATAGACAAATATAACACACCTATTGCCATACATAAAACAAACATACTTATGGAACATTCGTGACCTCTTACCCCATATAAAGTTTAGATAATTTCTTTCCCATCTCTGTCCATATCGTGTCTCGAGGGACTACAAATAAGAAACCTTTTTGTAAACTTGTTACTGCTATTTTGGGTATCTCTTTTCTATTATTCTGTGACTGATGTGTTTTTATAATGACGTGTTGTTTATGTTTTTGGAACTTCAATAAAATAACGCTTTTTAGACCTGAAATGGCTAACACTTTCGTCAAAACCTGGACTGAAATCGCCAATCGACTTTGAGCAAGCGTGATCACTGATGGTGAATCATTTTTCAACCGTATTACTAGGGCGCAAGGGAGAAAAGTGACCAACCGCCATTGTTGGCGGTTGGTCACTGTTATTACAACCGCCGACAATGGTGGTTGGTCACTCACAGTTAGTACACAAATTCTAATAGCCTTTGTTTTGATTCCTTACCGATCGGAGTACTACAGGGTGGAAGTTGACACGACGCAGTAAAAGCTTAACCGTTGTTACTACACAAAAACGTTCATAAGAGACTGTCCTTAACTTTTTGAGTAATTGTTTCATAATAAATCAAACTGACACCTAACTATTGGTCAGGCTTAGTCTGTACTAAGCATGAAAAATAGTTATTGTATAGCAGTCTGCACCTACAGTGTCTAAACCCTATCACATCGTTACAATAACATACGTTAGTAATACCAACATCTACCTATCTGTCACGATTCTCTTTACAAACAAGTCTATTAAGTTTTCATGTGATTCCGGTAAACAAACAGATCAGTACTCATGAGCATGTAGAATTGTAGACACAAAATTACCAAGTCTACGCCAATAGATGAGCTGGCTTAAGAATTACAAATTCAATGCTACGAACTCTACATCAAGCAAACTGATATGTTACACAAACATTGAAGTGTTATTACAATCACTGGTTGAATTGTTAAACTTTGCTTTTGTAAGTTCGTTTGTGGAATTATTTTCATGAGTGGCCAGATTTTTGATTAGATTTTTAGGTTTTTAGTCTATTTTATGGTTTTCTTTTTCAAATAGTTTTTTTTTTGTGTTTATTTTATTAGGCATTGCCTTTTTATTTCCATTCGGAGGTATAATGTGGGTTTTAGTAGTCAGGATAAATTATATGTTGCAGTTTTGTTGTTGGTATGTTTTTGCAGATAAGTGAACTTTATATTCACCCGACTTCACCCACTGATGGGCAAAGGTCACTTTTTTCATGTGCCAACTTTACATACATATATATAATATGTTGTTAGCATATACTGTCTTACTGTTGGGCCTTCTCCAAATCCTTCCAGGAACTCTTTTCCCGCGCCATTTCGAACCACCACGCGTACTTAATATTACCAACGATAAATTAGCTAAACCAAGAAGGTATTTTATTGTAATATTGAGACAACCAAAGACAACATACTAAGTAGTGATCATGCTGAAGTCATCTACATCAGACTACAACAAGAAAACAAAACTACATCTTTTGCATATTTTCCACGGTTTCCACTTACATATGTAAAATTCTATCGTTATAACTGTAGATGGGGAGTTTGTTGCGCCACTTCTTCTTCCCAGCGATAGCACTAGGAAGTGGTGAAGGGCGGGCGTTTTTGGGGACTGTCTTTTGTAATTTTGACGTTCGAAAAGTGCTGATTCTAAGCCTAATTTGAATAAATGACTTTTGATTTTGATTTTGAGATACACGAAGCAAGCCACCCAAAGCACCACGTTATGATTTTAATGCAGTGCGCGCGCTTCCTTTGACGTTGCCGTTCAGAAATGCATACCAAAGTAGATCGTACATACTGTCATGCTGGGTACCAGTAATAATATTACTGGGTATCGATAACAACATTGTCTTGGAAGATGAAGATGCAATATTTGCATTCAATTATAACGGGCATGATGGAACTTTTATAAAAAATTGTAGAGGAGCAGATTTTATAGAAACGCTCGCGCATTTTAATTTTTGTTATGGAGTTTGTTCTTCATTGAGGTCTTCCCCCGTATCAGCACGTAGTGATTAGGAATAGCTAATGCTTTGGTAAACAAATTCCCAGTCAGCAAGCTAGTAGCGGAACTGACCGAGTGACTGCCCCTGGGTACTCTGGACGTACATTTATGTATCGGAAGTCGCAAATTGTCTAGTAAGCGTTGAAGGATTTGGTCTTTTAGATCACGTTCACACCGGAGAGCAGTCAAGTGGTGGCCCAGTGGTACCGGACCCGACTTACGAGTTGTAGGTCTTGGGTTCAAACCCAGGCAGGCGTTTTACTTTGTGTAATTTATTTCATCACCACTGCTTTATAAAATTTTAAAGAAAATATCGTGAGGAAACCGGTACGATTTAGAACTAAAAATTTGACAAGACATGTGACATTTACCAATCCGCACTAGGCCCGCACGGTGGATTACAGCCCATTCTCTTTCACAGAGACATTCTTTCATTCATTCTTTTGCGGACGCTCACAGTCGCAGCCTACTATTATACGCTTTGGTATGAACACAGCCTAAAGCTGCTATATAAAACAGCTCTATAAAGAAATGGTTATTTGCTAAATGCAAATCGTGTCTTTGCCAGAATAAAATGAGTAAAATTCAGGCTAAATGCGTCCATAATAGGTACTTCAGAATTGAAAGGTCAACTAAAAGATCATTATGGTTTTAAGCTACTTCATAAAACCTTAACTGAAAATAACACTTGTTTTTACACCGCCGTAAACTGGATTTTCTGACATAAATGTCGTACTTTAATCAATTTACTTTATAAGTTTTGAAATAGGTCAAGTGCTGAAACTAAATTTAACATAGGTATATAGGTTTTTAATTATGATTTTTGATTAAAAAATCAGTTTTGAAATTAGTCAGCGCTGAAACCAAATTTAACATAGGTAAATAGGTTTTTCGTTATTTTAATCAAAACACAAAAGATTTCAAATTAGTGCCTTTTAAAGTTCGAAATTAGTTTTTGATATAATTATATAGGTACGCTGGGTTTTATGTAAACAACTGAGTTAGGTAAGTTAATTTCAGTATTTGTGAATTATGAAATTAAAATTCTCACGTCTCAGTGTCTTTCTGTCCTGTTAGTATTGTTATTATGACACATTCATAAGACACGTCTCCTTGTACTACCCTATTATTAGATACGCTATACCTGTACTTAAATAATAATCCAATTACCGTGACTATTATTTAACTCGTGGCTAAGTGATAACAGCCACATGGATCGACCAATCAGGTTAAACTACGCTTGCCGCAGTCTATCAGTGGATGTGTGACCATCTTTGCATACCAAGAAGGCATAATAATTATCTGTTACGACGCTGGGTCACGCCCTTTTCGAATAATATTTTTTCGGTTCAACGTTAAAGGATTTTATTGTTACCCTATTAGTATCGCCAGCCTGCAGTATAATTGCGTGAGTAACAGCAGGAATGTATTTTGACAGTTCAACCACATACATTGCGTTATTTTTGCTATTGAGCAGACAAATTTTTCGAATATATGAAGCAATGGATTAGCAATATCCTTCAAAATGATTCAGATTGAGATTGATTATATTTCTTGTCCCATTTTGAGCTTCATTCTCCATTAAATTCTTTGACATCATTTTATTCTCAAAGCCAAAAGGAAGGGTTATGTTTTTAGCAGTCTATGTAACAACATCCGCTTGAGTCAATCGATCAGATCGGTCTGTGGATGGGTGACCATCCTTACACACCGAGATCCCCGCGTGCCTCGGAAAGCACGTAAAGCCGTTGGTCCCGGCTGTCATTTGTGGATCTTTGACAGTCGTTACGGGCCGACAAAAGCCAGAAAGTCTTACAACCAGTCTTACCAAGGTGTTACCCAGTAACTGAACGTGGAGGTCAGATAGGCAGTTGCTCGACGTAGAACACTGATTTTTTTTTATTGATTCACCTGCATCCGGTTAAGACTAGACTAGCCGACCCCAAAAATAGTTGGGAATATGCTAGCATAAGCAGATGATGAGATAATTATAATAATACTAGCTTCTGCCCGCGGCTTCGCCCGCGTGGATGTCGGAAATTATCCCACGGGAACGTGCTAACAGGATAAAATGTATGTGCTTCCCCAGGATGCCATCTATTTCTAAGCCAAATCAGAAGTTCAGTGGTTTAGGCGTGAAAATGTAACATACACTTTCAAGTTCAAATCCTCCGCTTAAAAACTGAATTACCCCTTTTTGTCCCGTCAGTGGTAAATTTTCGACAACTTTAGATACTTATTATTAATTATTTTCTGTCAAAAGTATCAATACTGAGTTTCGAGTTACTCGGACCGCGCATTCAATTTCTTCCACACAAACTTAACACCCCTTTGAGGGGTAGTTTTGAAAAACTTATAATAATAAACTTTATTATTTACTTAGGCAAGTATTCTTGCCAAGTTTCAAGTTTATGAACTAAATGAATAAGATTTTTCATATAAACTGTATCCCCCGCTTTTCACCCCCGCAGGGGTAGAATTTTGGAAAATCGTTTGGCATTATTCATAACTTGATTCAAAGATTATTTATACCAATTTTCGAGTTAATCAAGCCACGCATTATAATCCTCCCCTGAAAAATAGACTACCCCATTTCAGCCCGTCAGGGGTAGATTTTCAAAAAACCCTGATACACATTATTCTTTACTTTCAATATTAGGTATAACTACCGAGTTTCGAGTAAATCGGACTGCGCGCTAAAATTCTTCCATACAAACTTTGAAACCCCCCAATCCCTTATTAGAGGGTAGTTTAGAAGAAAAAAAACTGACAATCTTCATAATTTATTTAGTTAAGTATTCGTACCAAATTTCAAGTTTATTAACTCAAGGAATAAGATTTTTCATACAAACGAATTCCCCCCTTTTCACCCTCTTAGGGGTGGAATTTCGAAAAATCCTTTCTTAGTGGATGCCTACTCTTCACGAAGAACACACCCTCCAAATTTCATGTCTCTAGGACCAGCGGTTTAGGCTGTGCGTTGATCTATCAGTCAGTCAGTCAGGACTTTGAATTTTATTATAATAATAATATTAAAATTCACATTGAGGTAAGTTTTCTGCCCAGTCCACGTGAACGGAGGTAGTTCAAAATAATGAAGTAAAGACGTCTTTACGGAAACCCTGAGAACAAAGTCACACTCTCTCAGGCTAATAATTATTATTTTTCCCCACTTCTCAACAAGTGGCCACTCGAATGGAGTAATTAGTGACTTTACCAAGGCCGTCCTTCGAGCAGGATTCTTGAGCAGTGTGATCGAAAAACTCTTATTAAATATCCGGTTGAGGTCAAGTTATTAAGGACCCTTTTGCCAAAGTATACTTAATATACATGATGAATTTTCCAAGTATGCGTGGATGGCCAAATCTGAAACTAATAAGAAATACCGGAAATTACTCAAAGGAGTTTCGGGGCGATTTTGATAATAACTAAAACGGTATCATTATTTTTTTGACATATTCACCCTGTATAATAATAATGTGGATGCCGTGATGGTCTGCAACTTAAAGTGCTAACTTCTCATAAATGAAGATTAGAAAACAGGCAAGAAATCAATATGAGTTCTTCTCTGTAAACGTTCAGGTTCACAGTTTATAGTGGATACCACTCCTTTCTTGAAAATAATACAACGGGGCCGTCATTTCATGTTGTAAATATCAGTGATGAAAAAAATCTTTATGAAACGTAGATTTAGGCGTGTTGTTGGATTTTCAAAGCTCGATTCAACGCCGAAAGTTGAAAATACAACAGCGCGTTTTTATTTAGACAAATTTCGGTGTCAGTGTAGAGGTATCTTCTAGAATCGAAAATTCGAAGGCATGCGACATCTACCAACTCACACAGGGCCCGCGTGGTGGGGTACGGCCTACTCCATCTTACTGAGAGGAGGCCTGTGTCCCAGCAGTTGGAACATTATAGTCTGATTATACTTATGTTAGTGTTAGTGATAGCATAGTACGCAGAGGCGATAAAAGTTTGGAAATACTGATTGTGGTTGAGAACACCGAAGGCAATCGTTCATACAGTGGACCGATCAGGTTAAGAAATCATCGACCTGTAAATTCTACACGGTAGTAAGGGATGCGCTGGACAGAAACCGGTGGAGGCGGATCATCCGCTCCAGATGGAACTCCGAAATAGACCACGAGCCTCAGACACGAGGGACCGACTACCCAGAGAGAGAGTGTTAGTGAAATGGGCATTATAAACATTGTTAATTTCGGCACACGTACTGATGTACGTAGTGATTAATACTCGTTCCTTCTATGTGGGAGAGGCCTTGACAATGGCCAATAGCAAATGGGACAATTAAACTACGGCACTTTATTCACACACGTTTTTCTTGCCGTGTAGGCACGTGGAGTTTGGCAGCACATCTAGCTAGACGAAGAAATGGCCGATGGAGTAAAGCTGTTGTAGCGGTATCTACAACGCCACATTGTGAAGACACATCGTTTTAAACACAAGGCTTTTAGGAATTTATCAGTTTATTTTTATTCTCATAGTAAAAATTTTATTATTATTATACTCAACCGCACTCAACCCGTTTTGTATACATATTTAATGCGATAGAGTAACTTTACCTGTCGGTCTGTCTGTCTGTTACCTCTTTATGGATAAAACAACTGAAGGCAGGAAATAGACATACAAGGGGTACTTTTCACCCTGGATATTTATGTCAATCATGATGGTTTTTTCTTGGAATTATTAATCATGATGAAAAACATAAAGAAAGAAAAAGTATTTATTACGACTCGTACAGGAAGATCAACAAAAACTTTTCTGCAAAAAAAAACAACCGACTTCCATAAACGACACTACAAAGTGAAAAATAACTTTAATTTCGGAAGTCGGTGTCTTTGGGTCCGCATTTTCGTTGTTTGCCACCGACTTCCAAAATTAAAGTTATTTTTCACTTTGTAGTGTCGTGTTTGGAAGTCGGTTGTTTTTTTGCAAAAAAGTTTTTATTTTTCACTTTTAAGTTGTAATTTTTTACCAGTAATTTTGGTTTAAAAACCAAACTACTGAACCGTTTTTGATGAAATTTCTATGGGACTATTTGGAAAGTACCTATACCCTTTCCAACAAAAAAAGAATTTTTCAAATCGGTTTGAAAAATTCTTTTTTTTTTGCGCGAACAAACAAAAAAAAAATACAAACATCCGAATTGAGAACCTCCTCCTGTTTTAGAAGTCGGTTAAAAACTAAACTAAACACAGTCAAAATAAAAAAAAAACAGGTTAAGTATATTTAAAAAAAAGTAAGAAATAGAAACAGAAAGTCTTATACGAGACCAAAAGGCTCCTATTTAAAAAATAATTGTCGCAGCGCTGGTATTAAAGCAACGTAAAGTTAATTTTTTAAACCCACATGCTAATTTGACAGATGTAATATCAAATTTCTACACTAAAAAAACGTAAACACAAAAGACTTGAATATCGGATTAGTATCTGGGAATAAAAAATGAACTTTAGGCGAAGTCAAGGGCAACTACTTGTGTGTACTTGGCGCATAAACTCGTTTACCAAGCATTAGCACAACTACTACTATCATCATTAATATTGTAGTTCACAAAAAGGCCTACAACTAAACGCACAGCGTTTAAAAACCATTAAAATGCTTAATAATTTATCAAAGGCTCTGGGCCTTCAAAATGTATTTACAGCAGCGGTTCTAAGCAATAAATAACGGTTCGTCGACCCTACGAAGCACGGACAACGGTAGACTTCTTAATTCGAAGAAAGCTATTAACTGAAAATCGAAGTATACTGCAACCAAGCAAGTACAGGTACCTTACTTGGTATCGTGCCAAGTAAGTCAGGTGGGGATTCAATCTCAGCCCAAATAATTACCGACAAATTGATTGTATCTTTTCAAATACATTAATCAATTGTGGTGGCTGTAATTGCCTCCATGACTATCGAAGTGATACTAAAGTTAATGTACCTATAGCCAGGAAAATTAATCGTTTATAAAATTGACACACAAAGTCAATTTGCCGTGTCAAGGCTAACACAGATTACGGACCGCACCGAAACGCAACTCCTTGTAAAAATCCTCCTTCAACACTTTCACACATTTTCTATGAACCAACGCACACGTCGATCGATTCTGTTATAATACGAGTACCACCGTAAATACTTAGGTGAAGTGAGCTTAAACTGAACTGCCGATCGATTCTGTAAAAATCTCACCGTGAAAAGTTAGGTGAAGTGAGCTTAGACTGTGCTGTCAATTGTGTCAATCCCTAGCATTAGTTGGAACGACAGCTCACTGCACGCTTACTTCACCTAAGTTTTCACGGTGAGATGGTTACAGAATCGCACTGCTGTCATCCCACCTAATGGTGGCTAGGTTATCTAGGGATTGAGAGCTCTCTTCAAGTTCACTTCACCTAAGATTTCATGGTGAGATTTTTACTGAATAGCACTATCGATGCGCTGCGTCTTGTCGTGGCTGTAACATATGCTTGACTTTAGGGCCATTTCATACAATTGTGAAAGAAGTTGTAATTTGAATATATGGACAATTTACGTTGGTATTCAATTTGATAAACAATTTATTTTGTTGACTTTATTTATTATTACTGCGTCTGACGCATTTTGAGTACTCAGTCCTGTTACCAGCTAGCCAGCTACGCTAATACAATGGAATATTATGAGCAATTCTTACAGCTCATATACTAGGGAAGAAATTTTTCATTTATAGTATTGCAATAAATAGCAAATAAAGGTACAGTCCGGCCGTCGAGAGAATGCGTACCTGACACCTGTCAGGTCGACAATTCTAGTCTATACTAATATTATAAAGAGGAAAACTTTGTTTGTTTGTTTGTAATAAATAGGCTCAAAAACTACTGGACCGATTTAAAAAATTCTTTCACCATTCGAAAGCTACATTATCCACGAGTAAAATAGGCAAAATTTTATTTTGAAAAAAAAAAGGATTCCGTAAGATATTTGGGTTTTTCTGACACTAGGTGTAAAAAATCAACCAGAAAAGTTATTTTGTATCTTTATGGGTTATTTTGATTTCCTTTTGAGATACGCAATCCTGTCACAAATCTGAAATCTACGCGGACGAAGTCGTGGGCAGAAGCTAGTAACTAATAAATAGCAAATTCGCAAAACACGTATTAGTTTGTATGAAAGTGATCGACTGTCAAGAACGCATTCTCTCGACGGCCGGACTGTAATTACAGTTGCCTATAATTATTTGCATGAATATGATTTTTAATCATCATTCTCCTGCCCTTATCCCAATTTATTTGGGGTCGGCGCAACATGTCTTTTTCTTCCATACTTCTCTATTAGTCGTCATCTCGGTAGTCACCCCCTTTCTAACCATATCATCATTCACACATTCCATCCATCGTTTCTTTGGTCTTCTCCTCTTATAGCCATCGACATTCATACTCAAAACTCTCCTCACGACATTTTCCTCATTTCTCCGTAACACATGCCCATACCATGACAACCGATTTCCACACAACTTTTCAGTTACCGGTGCCACTTTCAGACTTCCTCTTATCTTATGATTTTTAATGCGGTATACAATCATTTGTGTAGGATTGATGTAATTTTTGATTCTTTCAATTGAGCAATTATAAGCGTTTATATGTAGTTGTAGGTACGCCAGTATTTGCCAAGGTCCAATCGACTCACGATTTTTATTAAATTCACTATTATATAGCTTATGGGGTATTGCCGTACGGACATAATGTTGTTTATTTTAAACGTTAGTGGCAACTTCACAAAAAAAAAAACTTATTGTATTCCAAATATTCGCTCGCATGGCTCAAGGCATGACGGGACGGCGGCGGCGACGCGACGCTGAGCGGCAAATACAAGTCAAAAGCGGCGGGGCGGGACGTGGCGGGCCGCGAACGCGTTTTTGATTTATTTCATGCACCCATTTCCATTTATATTATTTTTTCTTAGCTAGCGCAACTATAATAATAATAATAATATAATAATAATATCCCTGGACATTTCACACAGCGCCATCTAGTCCCAAGCTAAGCAACCTAATGCTTGTGTTATGGTAACAAGATGGCTGATAAACTACTTATATACATTTTTTTTTTGTAAATACATACATATTATAGATAGAAAAACACCCAGACTCGGAACAAATACATGTAGGTCATACAAATATTTGTTCCGTGCGGGAATCGAACCCGCGACACGCAGCGCAGCAGTTAATCGCTTAACCACTGCGCCAACCGTGCCGTCAACTATGAGAAATAGTGTTTCCATGTCTGAATCGCTCAACATCTTTTTTGATGAAAGAAAGGCGCGGCGGGACGGGACGTGGTCGCGCCCGCAGTGAGTACACTGCCGCCGCGCCAGCGCCGCGTCGTCGCTGTCCCGTCCCGCCCCGCCCCGCCCCGTTGTGTGCAGAGATCTTTACAGCGTTTGTTCACCGCCCCGTAAACGAATTATTCAATTATTCGAACCGAACGTGACGTCCCGTTGACGGACATGCGGTGGACATGCGGCCATTGTAAATGTATGTATCGCTCATAGATATAGTTTTTACATTTCTGTGGTATCGCTACTTCGGCGCCGACATCTCGTTCTCGTTGACCTGGCGGTGAACACACGCCCTTAGTAACTGAGAAATTCTAAGATGATCAATATCGTACCTTATGAAAGGAATATATATTAGTATTCTTATGACGTTCTAGGGGAGTCGGAAGCGCCCATTGAATATGCAGCTCACACTAAGTTCTGAGCTCCTCACTTACTTAAAACGAGCAATAACGGCTATGCTTAAGTCATCACCGCATCTTTCGCCGCCATATTGAAAAGGTGGAAGAATTTTTATTGTTGTTCGTGTCATGGAAAATGGCGGATGGTTTTCTGGAAATTTTTCGTTTAATGAAACCAGGATGTATTGAATTCCGCATAGATAGATGTTCTTATTTAGCTTGTGGCTAAATTAAAACAGCCGCTCGGGTCGAACGAAGGTTAAACTACGTTTGCCGCGGTCAGTTGGTGGATGGGTGACCATCTCGAAACTCCTTCATGCCTCGGAAAGGACACTAAGCTGTTCGTCCCGGCTATTATTCGTAGATCTTTGACAGTCGTTACAGGTAGTCAGAACTCCAAAAGTCTGACAACCAGTCTGTACAACCAGTGTGTGTGGGTGTGTAGTGTTACCCGCCAACTGGGTTGTGGGGTAAGGTATTCAGCTACATCCAGTTGGACTGTATTCCGACCCCAACATTGTTGGAAAAAGGCTAGGCAGTTTGTTTTTGTATTGAATTTCGCATAAAGAATATTTGTATGTCGGAGTCATTCGTTTGACTATTCGGAACGTCAGCGCCATCTCGTGGCGCTGGACAGAGTCTAGCCTGAGTTCGTGGTGGGAGCGACAGCTACAAAGAACGATGTCAGCAGAGCTCTCGAGATCATCGAAACATTGGACATCGTACGAACAACATGCGTTTAGAAACTGTCAGCGTTCCGTATCGTTGATTTGTGTGAGTGTGTGATTCGCTAGTTTGTCGTAAATTATAATCTGATTTGAACTGTAAACCGTTTTTCTAATGTGCAATAACCAATACTACCGCTACCCATAGTACGCCCATCGTAATTAAAATATGCCTGATGCTAACGAGAGACAGACATACCTTCTCCGACATGTATTTAAACTGAAGAACTGAATATTTGTATTACTGAAAATGATTGAAGGGACTGAATATATGTCTAGGCTGTTTAACATCACTCTAGGTCCCTCAGGAGTTGAGCAAATAGAAAAAGTCAGAAACAACACTAAGCGTAAACTGCGACGGGGCTTATCGGGGGAACAAAAAATTTCACGAGTCTCGGCAGAAGCTCGTCTCCGATAAAATTAATAAAAGCAACAATATTTCGAATTCCCCGACTTACTTGTACCATTGAAAACTGCTGAGTAAAATTTTTATACAAAGCAAGGACAAAATAATATGATATTTATTTAAGAAGTATGTATGTATGTTTATTTGTATGTATGTTAGTATATTCTCGTAATTTTTGTTTAGTTCTTTAAGTGAATTGATTTTGATTCTATGTATTATTTTTTTCAAGCTGTCTACATCTCTGTATCTATTGTCCTGTCTCGGGTGTGCTGGAAGAGATTTCTTGTGAAATAAGCTTCATCTCTGTACCTTTTTTCTGTTCTGTTTTTCTTGTCTGTTTATATATATGTGTACATACATAAATGGAAAATAATACATTTCAGGAAACCTGATTCATTCTACCCAACAAAGATTGCTACACTGACAGGATTTTAAACTCAACCGGAATAAACGATAAAAAAAATTAAAAATACGCGTTACGCACATTAATATTTATTTATTTACTTTATTGTACACCAGAAAATACATAACAAAAAATACGATTATTAATAAAAAACAGCGGCCTTATCGTTTTCTGAACTCTCGCTTTTGTATTTGGATTTACGTACCTAGTTTTAAGACTTTATTCATAGGTATTGGGTGCTAAGGCGGATCACATACAACAACGCGCCACGCGACGGGGCGCAGGTAACGTTCCGGGCGCATGAATTTTTACATACAATTACAACAAAAAATGCGCTGCCGCGCGTTGAATTTGGCTCCGATTCACGTGCCCCGTCGCGTGGCACGTTGTAGTGTGTGATCTGCCTAAATGTGCTTGTCGCAAAAAAACAAAATAACCAAAATGCTATAGAATATTTATATTCTGTGCAGCGTTGGCAGACCAATAGCCAGGTGTGGGTGGACGACCTACAGAAGATCGCAGAAATGATCTGGATGAGAACTTCACAAATCAGGGATGTATGACACAAAAGGGGGGAGGTCTTGTACTCATTAGTAGGTGGAACAAGGCTGCCAGTGATGACGATGATGATTTTTGTAGTCTCGTTTCTAAAATCGTTCACTTTACGTTTACCTCGCGTTTTACTCGTGCGTGCTCTGGACATGAAACTGTGCACTAGCACTACAAAGTTGATGCTTGCACATGTCGAAGTAATAAACAAACTCTTTAAATATGCATATAGTATGTTTCGCTTTGACACTTCTCGGTGTCAAACTTTCTGGAGGATGATCGATTGTGCTTGTCTTTCGAGTCGGTATAGGTGTTCCAAATAGATTTTGATATGATTCATCATCATCAGCACGTAGCAGTCCACTGCTGGACATAGGCCTCTCCTATTGCACGGCATTCAACTCGATTTTCGGCACCTCTCATCCAGCTGCTACCAGCCATCCTGTGAAGATCGTCGCTCCACCTAGCCTGAGGGCGTCCCCAACTTACATTTACCGATTCGCGGTCTCCACTCAATAATACATCTACACCAACGGTCATCGGTTCTACGGCTAATATGGCCGGTCCATTGCCACTTCAGGTTGCTTATTCTGTGACCTATGCCGACAACTTTGGTTCTCTGCCGGATCACTTCGTGGATATGGTTATGGATGTGCATATTCTGTTGGTCTGTTAAAGACCACTGTAAGTAATGTTAAAAGACTGTAGAAGGCGTATTTGAAACTTAAGACCAACATGACGAGCAAAATTTGACTTCATTGTTATATTCGCTCAATTAGACTAGGTAGGTACTCTGTTGCTTTCTGGGAAAGTTTTCTTCACCAAGTAGTGTGTTATAATATATTCAACAGTAGGCTTTCTAACTCATTGCTGAGTAATATAATTGCGTAACGCACTCACTACTAGAAGAAAAGTCCGCAACCAAAAAATTTTAATCATCCTTCTAATATTATGAACGTGAAAGTTTGTATAGATGGATGGATGTTTGTTACTCTTTCACGTAAAAACTACTGAACGAATTTGGATGAAATTTGGCACACAGATGGTTTATAACTAGGATTAAGAAATAGGATACTTTTTATCCCAATATTCCCACGGGATCGAAACTTATGCGGGTGAAACCGCGGGGCGCAGCTAGTAATTATATAAATGAATGAATTATCGGTTTATTTTTTGGTCATTTATATAATTACTAGCTTTCAGGTTAAGATACGCTTGCCACTGTTGGTCCTTGGATGGGTGGCCACCTTCACATACCAAGACCCCTCCGTGCCTCGGAAATCAGCCGGTGGTCCAGCCGTCATTCGTGTATTTTTGATATTCGTTACACGTCAGGAGCCCGAAAGTCTGCGCTGACCACCAGTCGTACCAAGGGGTATCGTAATACCCAGTAACTGAGTTGTGGAGGTCAGATAGGCAGTCGCTCCAGGTAAAATACTGGTATTCAGCTGCATCCGGTTAGACTGGAAGCTGACCCCAACATAGTTAGGAAAAGGCTAGGCAGATGAGATGACTCACAATTAGAAGAAAAGTCCGCAACCAAATCAAATTAATTCATTTTTATAATCATTAGAATCACTATCGTGCAAGCTTTTACCTTTTTGTTGCACACTCAGTAGAATTTCATATTCATTATGAACAGCGTCCAGGTTTGTCCATGTTATATCCCAAATACAACCCAAGGTCACGCCCCAATTGCATCGCAGGCGCTGCCTCATTGAACGTGACCACATCGTCAATTAGTCACGATAATGTGGCGTGCCTGGATCCGAACCGTTCCGATCCGTTTCGTAGTTTAAAAATAAATTGACCGGTACAAGGAGCATTACTGACGTGTATTTAAAGGCATATTTATTGTTATCAGGATGTAGGTCGTAGGTTCGAACCCAGACAGGCGCTTTACTTTGTGTAAATTATTTCATCACCACTGCTCTCAAAACGGTGAAGGAAAACATCGTGAGGATTTCTATATAACTATTGTATGCCCTAAGGGCGGGACTTCGATTTTTTGGTTCTAGAACGTTTCCGGCATGTTCTAGAACCAAAAATTCGAAGACATGTGACATCTAACAATCTGGACTGGGCCCGCGTGGTGGAATATGGCCTAAATCTATCTCACAGAGTGGAGGCCTGTGTCCCAGCAGTGGGAACATTACAGGCTGATTATGAACTCTACAACCCAGTTACTGGGTAATACGAATTCACTTGGTAAGAATGGTCAGACTTTCGGGCTTCTGATAACCCGTAACGACGGTCAAAGATCCACGAATGACAGTCGAAACCAACGGCTTAACGTGCTTTCTGATACACGGAGGGTTCTAGATAAGTATGTAAAGATGGTCACCCATCCACGGACCAACCGCGGCAAGCGTAACTTAACCTGATCGATAGACCCGAGCGGCTGTTATTTATTTATTTATTTATATATACTTTATTGTACACCACTAAAATACAAAGCATAAAAAAAATACATCAAACTACATAATATACAATGGGCGGCCTTATCGCATTACTGCGATCTCTTCCAGGCAACCTTAGAATGGACAGTGATTTTCCTGGACAATAAATGGGACTGTCGTTGGTGCAAATATTATGTATACAATACACTAAAATAGATACACAAATATATACATATCTAAAATTATATATACATAAATACATACATACTATATATACAGGCAACGAAAAATAAAAGAAGACTGTAGATGATTGCAGATTAGGACAACAAGATCACAACGACAAGTAGTGCTCCTTAACAAGTCTTTTGAACACCTGTAACGACTGCGCGTGTTTTATTTCAACTGGCATTGCATTCCACAAACGAGTGGCCTGGACAGTAAAGGATTTATCAAGGAAAGTTGTGGAATGCATTGGCATTTTGAGTTTCAAGTTATCTGATGACCTGATGGTTGTTGTTAGCCTTAGCCATAAGCCTAGCCATAAGCCCCCTCTCAAGAAAGGCTGTGGCATAGTATGGTAAGCTTTGACGACTACGCTTCAAAATTAAATATACAAAAGTTATCATTATCAATTTCGATCAGTAATTTAAAGGAACCGTGTAATCATAAAAGCCAACCCTCCATGGTGTGAAACTTAATACTGAGGGGAACAAGTGACAGTTATATGATTTATTGCATTTTGATTCCCTCGCGATTTCAGTAGCGGTAACCCAAAATGTTATCACTCTTTTGCCAATCACTCTTCCTCTTCCCCGTTGGTCTAGTGGTCGCACTTGCGACTGCTGAGCGTAAGGTTCTTGGTTCGATTCCCAGGTCGCACAAAGTGTTATTGGGTCCATCTGTGTCTAATTGCCTAGGTGGTCTAGTAGACGGAAAGTGACACTGCTGAGCGGGAGGTTCCGAGTTTAATTCCCGGGGAATTAAACTCGGAACCTCCCGCTCAGCAGTGTCCAGAGAAGTGTTAAGGTGTTTTTTTGATCATGGATTTCTCAGAAGCGGTCTGGAGTCTGGATTAGCGCCTGGTTTACCGTATAGAGGTATGAGGAACAGGGTGTAAAGTTCACTCATCCTTCATAGAACAGGAAGGATCCTCCGACCAGACGGGTGTTGTGTCTGGTGGGCAACTGCCCAACGATTAATATTGGAAAGTTTGTGTATATGCTAATTGCGCGGTAAACTCTGCTTGCGAGATGCAGGATTTACGTGACGTCAGTATGACGCGTTGCTCGCATGTGGCGTTTTAGATACCGCTACACCGTATTATGTTCGCCCTTTATTACAAAATACTTAAAGCGAAAGCGTCAGTGTAACCGCAAAATTAAAATTTTCTTACGTTTTTTGCAGTTTTCAGTATCAGGTTGTATGTTGAACTTTTAGAGGTATGAGGAACAGGGTGTAAAGTTCACTCATCCTCCATAGAAAAGGGAGGATCCTCCAACCAGACGGGTGTTGTGTCTGGCGGGCATTTGCCCGACGATTGATGTTGGGAAATTGTATCTATGCTAATTGCGCGGTAAACTCTGCTTGCGAGATGCAGGATTTGCGTGACGTCATTATAACACGTTGTTCACATGTGGCGTTGTAGATATACCGCTACAAACTTAATAATGATTCGCGGCCGTAACAAATATTTAGACATAGAAATATCATAAACATAAAAATCATCAATACATTTCTGTAAGTTCATATTACCCTATTCAAATTTAATGAAATCATGCCATTCTAACTTAAGGAGTTGTATTGCTGATTCTAATGATTATAATTCTGTAAAGCCATATTTGTTATGGTCGCCAATCATATTTTAATCAACATTCAACCTGACGCTGGCGCCGATTGCCTTGTTCACAAACTAAACAAAATTTAAGTTCAGTGCATCTTTTTCTTTCTATTTTATTAAGAAAAGGACAGAAGATAAATTACTAGTTTAGTCCTGTCAAATTAGTCAGCGCCTGACGTAAATTGACGTGTTTTTAAGAGCCATGTTTTTAATCATGTCTAAACTGTCTATGGTATATCTTAATTTGACAGGTTACCTTAGCACAGCCCCTTTAAATCAAACTGGCGAAATAGGGTATACTATACACCACCAACCTTTCGCTTTTCAAATCAAACATGAATGCTATTCATTTTCCACGAATTTAACAGAAGGCTGCTATGAAATATCCTTTGAACTCACAATACGTAACCAAAGGTAGGAGCGATTCCTATGAAATATTCCATAGTTTAAAAGAGAGAAAAAGCTGGGAGCATTTGAAAGCGGTCGTATACGAACGGTTGACACTCAGCGCGATTGGATTCCTATCCGATCTCTTTTTGTTTTAAAGCCGCTATGCGATAAGCGATTTCAACTATTTTGACAACGACAACGACCTATAAGGCCCATTATCCACGATGCTATTCAACAGTAGCCAAACTCGAATCAACAATGAGTAGTCAGAATGTCACTGCACTGCTGCCACTGCTGATTTCAATAGCGGTCAGTTCACAACGCAACTTACAAACGTGTTATTGAGTAGAATATGATTGATTGCATCGTCGACGATAGGCCTTATGCAAATCAAATGGTCTCTATGTTCTAGCCTACACCGTACTCCCATACCTATTATTATCATAGTAATTTGTAAATATTTTATAATAGAATATTATTTATTATGTAGGTACACCATAAATATTACAGATTAAAAAAAAAACAAAAGAGAAGAACCAAAAAAAAAAACAACTGACTTCCAAAAAAGACACTACAAAGTGAAAGTATTTTTACTTTTTAGTGTCTTTTTTGAAAGTCGGTTGTATTTATTTCAAAAAAGTTTTTATTTTTAATCGACTTCAAAAAACTACAACTTACAACTTAAAAGTGAAAAAAACTTTTTCATCCCACCATCTCGGAAAGAGTATTTTTAATCTTCAATATCTGAGTGGAAAAGCCGTTTTTATTCTCTAGAGGATAAAGTAAATTGAATTTAGAACATCGTGTGCACTAAGTTTGTGAATTAAAAAAAACATTAAACCTATTTACTGCTACCTCTATGGTGCCGAATATATCATACAACTTTAATAAAGTGAAATAAAAGTGTACCTATCTTGTGATTGTAAACGTTTTTTTTTTTGCATTTAGTCATTTCCACGCTGAGGTGGAATGAAAAGTTACGTGTTGCACTCGAGTGCAAAGATTTTTCACCTCGTGTTCTTTTGATTCCCTCGCTAACGCTCAGGATTCTAATTTTGAATCACTCGCTGCGCTCGTGATTCAATTTTAGAATCCTTCGCTTGCTCGGTCATCAAAATTGAACACGCGGTTAAAAAGCAACTTTGCACTCTGGTATAACAAATAACTATTTCACGTTTAAATTGTAATTTTGAGTTGAGTTGAGGAATAACATTCATCGGTTTCTTACTAAATATCGGTTGGTTACTTATCTCCTTTGGTGACAGTACAATACATTGATATTAAACTGACACCTAAAAAATAAATCTCCATGTTTTTTGGCCCTACCCCCCCACAAATAACCGGGGTGGGTAAGAACCCACCCCGGTTATTTGTGGGGGGTTTATGTGGGCGATAAGGTTATCATATTAATTGAAACCACGTTTTCTTGCGTATTTTAAAAATATTGGGTAACACGCGGGTGTCCCCCTTGGTAAGAATAGAAGATACTAATTACTCATGTAGGATCAAATACCATACCTGATAACATCCCTCAAACACGCCCACACATTAATTCATGGCCGTGCCTAAATAAGACCCCCCACGCAAAACGACACACATTACCAACACAACGGGCCTAATCTTGGCTATGTTCCACCCATTCAGCCACCCAAACATAACGCCACGACAAATTTCAACATCCATCAAATTAGAGTCGCATCTGTTATTCATCTTTCTTTACTTATGTTTGGGTCGGCAATAGTGGGCGATATTCGATTATGCCTACAACCATCTGTGAGGAGAATTTATTCCCTCTTTATATTTTCCCAGATACGTGTACCGTTATTATTTGCGTTTGCTCCAAGAATTTGTGTGTGGAGATTTGATATTCGAACTTTTTGGTGTGTGAATTTTGAAATATTGTCGCTTCGAAAAGAACTGGTGGCTTATGTTTATTCATTGGGATATGAGAAAGCCTAGGAAGCTATACTTATAATATATATTTTTTTAATAAAAGGACTGACTGATAGAATATTATTATAATGATTTAAACGCAACCATACCTTGGTCATAATAATAGCTATCATTCTTCGTAATAGTATGATTATAGGAAAAATTTAATATCACCATAAACTTTTCCCTTCTATATTTATACGTAGGTACATTATAAATTAAAGTAACTTTTCGTGTCTGACTGTGTGACTGCGTTATTATTCTAAACTACGCAACGTATTTTGATGCGGTTTTCACTATCATTTACATTATGTGTTCCAGAAGTTTTATGTGCATAATGCATTAATATTAAAACTTACTTATAATAGAGAAAGTTTCATCACAACGGGTGCCTGAAGATGGACGGCGCCGCCAAGCTCGGTCCAGAAAGCAGTGGCGAGGTGACCTGGACGCGTACCGCGAGGGCTGGTCCGAGGTGGCACGGGGAAAGATTTCCTTAAAGGACTTAGGGGAAGCCTTTGCCCAGCAGTGGAACAGAAGCAGCTTAACAAAAAAAAAAGAAATCAGTATTTTTTCAAGTCGTAAAAACCGTGCGATGCAGGGACTGGGCGCTACTTTGTAATACAATAAATTAAGCAATTTAGGGCTGATTTTTCAATCAACCGATAATTTTTATTCACGGAATAAAATAACTCTGTTTAAGGCGTACTGCCAGACAATGTACACCTGCAGCCTGTGGGTCCGCTATACGCTGAAGCCTTTCAATGCCCTGCGGGTCCTCTACAATAATGGGTTTAGAATGCTGATGGGGTTGCCGCGATACTGTAGTGCGTCGGGGATGTTTGCGGAGGCCAACACCGACTGCTGTAGGGCGCTTGTGCGTAAGAGAGTGGCCTCCCTGATGTGTCGTATGCGGGGCAGCCCCAATGGCCTTCGAAACAGAATAACTGAGAAGGTGGAGTGTCCGATTGTGAGGCATTCCAGTGCCTCACAATCGGACACTCCACCACTAAGGTGCATAGTTCTGGTGCTGTTATATTTAATGTCAGATAAATTAAAGTATAAATAAATTAAATTCATGTCAGTCATTAATAAGTAGGTATAGTTTTAAGGTACTAACATAGTTTTAAGCCGTAATAATCATTTTATATGGAATTATGTTCTGAAATTATTATAAAAAATTGACATTTGCCAGTTTTTGTATGGAAGTACTGTCAAAAATTCAAAATTATTCCTCCGATAAAGTTATCTGGCGTTGGAAAAAACAGCTCTTATACACAGAACGCACCTAATAGGTAAGTATAAATTCTAATTCGAATGCTGAACATGTGATGAAAATAAGTCTTGTACAATTTAAAAGAACCATAAAGAGAATTTACGATTTTTGGTCAAAAGTAATAAAATGGTATAGGTAAAGATGCGTTTACTTTTTACAGTTTACACGAAGCGTGTGTCAGATGGGGCTTTGAGGCGAGCGGATTAAGGGAGGGTGCCCAGAAGCAACTTTTGTCCCAGCAACTAATTTGTCTCTCACGTCAGTCAGTCAGTCAGTCGTCAGTCGACGGGTTTGTGTGAAAGTGTTGTCTTTGTCGCGGCGCTACATGCACGCATTTTCATACAAATCCGTAGATTTGACTTCTTCTGACAATGCCATACCAACAAGCAACGCAACATACAAACAAACTCGCACAAAGCAATCAGCTCAGCGTCGCAATACAAATACATTCAAAAGAAGATTATTCTAAATCCTCCTCTTGCACCGTAACCGCCAGTCTTAAAGCCACACAATCAAGATTGTCGCGAGGACACATAAATATTCCTAATCTTCACTCAAATATCTCTTTGGAACATACGACAGCTGCGGAGGATGTTTTCTCTTAAATCTCGAAGAGATTAGTGCTAACGATTGGAGTAATTATTAGGAAAAATACACTGAATGGGTGTAAACGTTGATTTTGAGAAGTGCTTGAAGCTATTTTGAGTTTTAATGGTTTGGGTAGCACATGACGTCTTTTTGCGGGTGTCGTAAATGGTACTTACATGAATTGGAAGAAGTTTCGATTTATAGTCTACTAGTTGCGCCCCGCGGTTTCACCCGATTAAGTATCGATCTCGTGGTTATATCGAGACAAACGTATCCTATGTGTTATTCTGATATATAAGCTACTAGCTGCGCCCCGCGGTTTCACCCGGATAAGTTTCGATCCCGTGGGAATATCGGAATAACAGTATCCTATATGTTAATCTTGGTTATAAACCATCTGTGTGCCATATTTCACCCAAATCTGTTCAGTAGTTTTTGCGTGAAAGAGTAACAAACATCCATCCATCCATCCTTACAAACTTTCGCGTTTATAATACCTTCTAGCTGCGCCTCGCGGTTTTACCCGCATAAGTGTCAATCATGTTCGTGTCAGTAGTTTTTACGTGAAAGAATAACAAATATCCATCCATCCTGTATGGATGGATATTTGTTATTCTTTCATCCTGTATGGATGGATGGATATTTGTTAGAAAGAGTAACAAACATCCATCCATCCTCACAAACTTTTACGTTTATAATATTAGTAGGATTATTAGGAACCAGGACGTAGCATAGGATATAGTATGATTGTAAAAAAGTGTCCATGGAGTTTCTGGCCTGTTCTTATCCATAGGTACCGACTGCGCTTTGGAATAGGCGACTAGCTTCATATTTTTTTGTCTTACCGACTCCTTGACAATTCAAAAGCCCCTGTACATGGTTTAAAAGCTTTGAGTTTGAGTTATCCACTTCTATAAGTCAACATAATTGCTATATATATAACAATCCTAAAATCATAATTTCTATTTTAAATATTCTATTATATCTTCTTTCTCTTTTATTATTTTTACCTGTATAGTATGTTTCAGTTTAGTTTTATTTTTTATATTTAACCATACTCTATATTCAATGTAAGTAATTTACATCGCACGCCGTTCGTTTAACTTTTTTATATTACCTACGTGGAAAATGTTGTTGGTTTTACATTTATACTCCCATTTTAGTTTAAGTTCTATACCATAACATTGTAATGTGTAACCGTTTATTTTCCCAAATAAAATAAAAAAATAAAAATATATTATGTGCAGACGCCAGCACATCAAGCTACTATAATCTGTCAAATTTCTTTAATATATTTTCAACTTTATTGCTAAAGCATTAGGTTCAAGGTTGATTGGGAAAATTTGACAGTTTCGGGTAGCTGGACCTGCTGGCGTCTGTACATAATATAGATAACATTAAAAGACTAGTATAACACATCCACCCTAGCTGCAGTAACCCGTGTCCGTATAGCAGATATTCTGAAATATTTTAACACGTGTCGGTGTGTTATTTTTAGAAATGATATAGTATTAGCTTCCAACGATTCCAACCATATCGGGTACCAATTTTTTATGAAATTATACAAATGCTCTGATAGGTCTGCAAATATTGCAAGGACCATGTTCATAGTCAGTTCCGTTGAATTCCCATAATATCCATCATCATCTGCCAAGCCTTTTCCCAACTATGTTGGGGTCGGCTTCCAGTCTAACCGGATGCAGCTGAATACCAATATTTTACATGGAGCGACTGCCTATCTGACCTCCACAACCCAGTAATTGGGTAATACGATACCCCTTGGGTAAGACTGTTTGTCAGACTTTCGGGCTTCTGACGACCCGTAACGACTGTCAAAGATCCAAGAATGACAGCCGGGACCAATGGCTTTATTACATGCTTTCCGAAGCACGGAGGGGTCTTGGTATGTGAAGATGGTCACCGATCCACGAACCAACCGCGGCAAGCGTAGCTTAACCCGATAGATCGATCCGTGCGGCTGTTATTACTTAGCTACAAGCCCCTTCCCATTTTAGAGGTATGAGGAACAGGGTGTAAAGTTCACTCATCTTCCATAGAAAAGGGAGGATGCTCCGACCAGACGGGTCTTGTGTCTGGCGGGCAATTGCCCAACGATTGATGTTGGGAAATTGTATCTATGCTAACTGCGTGGTAAACTCTGCTTGCGAGATGCAGGATTTGCGTGACGTCAGTATGACGCGTTGTTCGCATGTGGCGTTGTAGATACCGCTACACCATAATATCTTCATATAGTTTCTTTCTTTGTTTGAACGCGCTAATCCCTGGAACTGCCAGTCGGATTTGAAACTTTCCTATTGTATTTGATAGCCCAATTCTTGAGGACTGTTATAGGCTATTATTAACACTACGCCACGACCCGTAGGAGCAGGAACAAAAAGAAAAAATGTCAAAAGGAAGCTAAGCGAAAATGTAGTAATTTATAAATAAATAATCCGATTTCTTTTAATTAAACGTCGGCTGAAACGGCGAGGCACAGCTAGTTAGATATTATAACTCCCCGTATTCATTCATTCAGTAAAGCGATTTATTTATCCTAACCCAAGTTCGTTCAAGGTTAAGACTGTGAATCAGGACCAAGGATAATATTCTCCGGCGCCATATCTATATTTTCATAGCCTTCTTCAATCACGTATGGGTTCACTGTGATTATTCAAACGTATGAATAAAAGGTCATTGACATTTATTATTATTAGCATTTCTCGGGACCCTGGAGTCTCAGACCTTTGGAAGGTATACCTGTTCGCACTATGCATAGATCGTGCTCCAAGGAAGAAGAAGGTAAATTGTATGTATATTTGATAGGTACATTTTTTATGACTGAGTACGAGTTTTTTGACTATGTGTATCTTATGTCTTTTTTTTACTATTATTATTTTGTTTTAGTTGTAATTGTGCGTTTTGTTTGTGCAGAATAAAATATTTTTCTTTCTTTTCTTTCTTTCTTAGGTATGTATATATCTTTGTATCTATTTTAGTGTATTGTATACATAATATTTGCACCAACGACAGCCCCATTTTATGTCCAGGAAAATCACTGTCCATTCCAAGGTTGCCTGGAAGAGATTGCAGAAAGCGATAAAGCCGCCCATTGTATATTTTGTAGTGTTTGATGTATTTCTGTGGTGTTTGTTGTATTTCTATGTATTTTTTAAATAAAGATATTGGATTATGGATTTGGGTCGCTAAAATGAACCATTCAATAAAGTTAATAAATTAATCCATATGGTCCATATGGGTAATGACTAGAAATTGTATCAAATACAAAAATGTTCCTTAAGTAGTAAGATATTAATAATATTAATAATAATTGTTTATTATCAGAAAGGTGGGTACAAAAATCATCTATCCCATTCAAAAAACAGTATAAAAAGTTTGACTTTTTAAAGGATAGAGTAAACGATGATGTCCGTGCTAGTGTAAACTGTGTGACGGACATCAGCGCCTTCCTCTTACAGATTTAGACAACAAAAATTAACTTTATTTGCATTATAACAATATAAAAATACAAGATTTTGATACAAAATGTTGATTCAAAAGTTAGTAGAATATAAATTTAACATAAATAAAAATAGCACAATTACATAATTACAATATAACATAATTTGAGTTAATGAAATTGATAGTAATAATTATTTAAAATAGAATTTGATTGAGTGAAATTGATAATAATGATTATTAAAGATGAAAAAATTAAATTAAATTAAAGTTAAGTTAAAGGCATGCTATGGAAATACTTTTATGTAAGTGAAGGTGAGTTTATAATATTTATTTTGAAATAGCGCATAGTAAATTATATATTTCTGTTTATTGATATAAGATTGTGCTTTTCACTTTTTTTGGTTCCCGTGCCCAAAGTGTGCCAGCGGGACTCTATCACTAAGGTTCCGCTATCCGTTTGTCACAGGGTTGTACTCATATCTTTTGAACCGTATTAGGTAGATACTTGAAATGTTCAGTGTGTACTACTTTAGCCGTTAAAATGAGAAATGTGTTAAAAATATGTAGTCAGTGTGTTAAATATTGTACTCTGGTACGGAAACCTGTGTGTGAGTCCGACTCGCATTTGGCTGTTATTTTTTGTATTTTTATAATAGTCACTAGTCAGTCACCTATTATATAAAAAAAATATAATAATAACGGCCAAATGTATGTGCATGTACTTTGTTATATTGATATTTATTTGTCTTTCGATATAGTAAAAAAGAGAGAAAACATACTCAAATATTCACGATCAGTAAGATTTTATTGCATATTTTACTTTATACCTGAAAATATCCAAAAAAAACTTGAGAGGTGTCAAGGGACACCCGGATGGAACGAAGTTCAAAGAGAGAGAGAGAGACAGACAGAGAAACACGCGCACGCCGCACGGCTTACAACTATAGCAAAAAGTGTCGTTCCAACTTTTGGTCTTAATTTTTTCCGTCTAGCCCCCTTTCGCAACGCGCGATAAAACTTCGTTCCAATATACGAAATGCGTATAATCGTATATGCAAACATGCGTTTGTTTCAAATCAGATCGTTAGCAATGCCAATGATTCCTAATTTGTTCATTTCGTTTGCGCAAGGGTTTACAGATATTTTTTTCGTCTCGTCAAACGTCTACCTAATTAATGAATCTAAATTGATGTTAATATGACTGTGCAAGATTTTCAAGTTTATATTAAACTTCTCGATTAATATGATATAGTTTAAGTACATTCTCAAGAGAGTGGTAACACGATATATTAACTACTCTGGTTTTGGTGCAAATGGATCTAGAACTTTGGAACATTAGTAATTGCATTTGCAACGGATTGAATTTGCGGTCAAATGCGGCACAATCATGCAACCTTGCGAGCTAAATTGGTTGTATAGCGAAGAAACTTCACAGACTTGCAATAGGGACTTTTAAGGAGATTACATTTATTCATTTTCTTGCTTGTTTAATACATTTTTTAATATTAAAAAAAACAACCTACTTCCAAAACAAACACTACAAAGTGAAAAATAACTTTAATTTCGGAAGTCGGTGTCGTTGGTTCTGCATTTTCGTTTTTTGACACCGACTTCCGAAATTAAAGTTATTTTTCACTTTTTAGTGTGGCTAAATAATAACAGCCGCACAGGTCGATCGGTCAGGTTAAGCTACGCTTGCCGCGGTTGGTCTGTGGATGGGTGACCATCTTTACATACCGAGAACCCTCCGTGCCTCGGAAAGCACGTTAAGCCGTTGGTCCCGGCTGTCATTCGTGGATCTTTGACAGTCGTTACGGGTAGTAGTAGAAGCCCGAAATGTCTGACAACCAGTCTTACCAAGGGGTATCGTATTACCCAGTAACTGGGTTGTGGAGGTCAGATAGGCAGTCGCTCCATGTAAAATACTGGTATTCAGCTGCATCTGGTTAGACTGGAAGCCGACCCCAACATAGTTGGGAAAAGGCTAGGCAGATGAGTGTTATTTTCTTTTTTGGAAGTCAGTTGTTTTTTTGTAAAAGGTTTTTACTTTTTAGTTGTGCCTACCGCACACCAATTCATTTATCACTACTTATTTGCTTTGTAAATATCAGTGACAGGAAGCTATTAAAACATCATCAATTTAACTAAGTGGAAAAAATACGTATTATTGAAGCTAACTCAAAAACTAGCCATGCTAATAAAATTTATGGGACCATGAGGCATACCATAACCAATAAAAACTTTATTTTGCAAATCCGTCTATACCTGACGGAGTTATGCCCGAACATACATAAAAAACATCTACATATATTGAGAACCTCCTCCTTTTTTTGAAGACGTAAAATACAATCAATGAACCAAAATAGTTAAATAATTTGACAAATTGATGATTTCCAAACAGGACCCGTAGCACTAATGTTTTTTCCAAACTGTTTTAGCAGAAACTGGGTTCTCTAATGTGTGTGGGTTCCAAGAAATTCACATGACAGCTGTCAGCGGGAAAGTTATCGTATGTTTTTCGAGAAACGGTTTATTGAGGAAAAATGTAGCGAAAAATATTGAGTTAAAAAATTGCGTAATTCTTTCTACGAAACTAAAGAATAGAAATAGAAAGATGTATACAGATTCTGACTATGAAGCAATTCTAAAATAGAACTAATTCTGTGTAAGTAGGTACTATGCTATAATTTTATTGTAATTAATCGCCAAATATCAAAACTATAGAAATTACGAAAATTGCTAAAAAATCGCTTTTTCTTTGAACACTTTTCATGATTTATCGATCAGGTTAAGCTAAGCTTGCCGCGGTTGGTCTGTGGATGGGTGACCATATTTAGATACCGAGACCCCTCCGTACCTCGAAAAGCACATGAAGCCTTTGGTATCGGCTGTCATTCATGGATCTTTGACAGTCGTTACAGGTAGTCAGAAACTCGAAAGTCTGACAACCTGTCTTACCAAGGGTTAATCAATATTACCCAGTAACTGGCTTGTGAAGTTCAGATAGGCAAAAAAAAAACGTAAATGTAAAATACTGGTATTCAGCTGCATCCGGCTAGACTAGAAGCTGACCCCAGCATAGTTGGGAAAAGGCTAGGCAAATGTCGATTCAGTCTGAAGACGTCCACTGCTGGACACAGGGTTCCCTCAAGCATCGCCACTTCGACCGGTCCTGGGGGCTCACTCCGAAGTGCTAAGTGCGAATGTTTGGATCGGACCGACACATGGCCGAACCGAAAATTATTGAAAAATGCGAAAAAAGTTCGGATCGGCTCAGTTGGGTCGGTACCATCCATAGTCAATATTCGAAAGAGTGTAGGAGTGTAGGATCGGAACCAACCGAACCAAATAGTAACTTCGTAGCAGGAAACGGCCGAACATTCGGCCGATACTACTTATATAGACCTACAGTGCTTTTCGCACCCAGTGGATTCCTGCGATCTTCAGAAGTTAATTTGTCCACCTTATTTTGAAAATGCCATAAACTTTCTATCTTAATAATCTACAAAGTAATCCGATCGTCTCAATAAAAATTCCATCCCTGCGGTAATTAATCGAAACCGTTCCCGATTCAATCAATCAGTTTATCAATATTTGCGAGCGAAAGTAAAATAAAAACGCGACAAAAGTTATTCCTAAAAGGCAATAAAGAAGTTTTGAAACTTCGCTAACAATTCGCTCAAAGAAAATGGTTCTTGGTTGTTATTTCGTTAGATTTTTTGGGCAGGGCTGAACGTACTTAGTTCATAAAGGGATGTATATTTTACTTACTTCGCCTGACAGTTGTGTTAATAAATAATTCTGGAAAAGTTTTATTTATGATAAACATTATTTTTCTCGCTGAAAGATAAACAGACTGTTTGCATGTTCATAAAAATGTTTTCTGGTTGTTTTTTTTTTATTTGTGAAGAAAATACGCTGAAATACTTCGTTTAACGTAAACATCGAATTATGGGGTAGCCATAGCACTAACTTTAAGACTTCAGCTCAGTTAGACTTATTATCATAAAACACTAATTGACCTAGACCTTTAGACCCCACCGAGCCTCGGAAAGCACGTTAAGCCGTTGGTTGGTCCCGGTTGTCATTTGTGGATCTTTGACAGTCGTTACGGGTCTTCAGAAGCCCGAAAGTCTGACAACCAGTCTTACCAAGGGGTATCGTATTACCCAATAACTGGGTTGTGGAGCTCAGACAGGCAGTCACTCCATTGTGTCAGTCGCTCCGTGTTAAATACTATTCAGCTGCATCCGATTAGACTGGAAGCCGACCCCAACATAGTTGGGAAAAGGCTAGGCAGATGATGATAACTAGACCTTCAGACTTCAAGCCTTTTATAAAGTACTTGGTACTTGTACGTAAGGTATGTTTTGTTTAGCATAATCAGCCTGTAACATAAAGGGCTAAGGAAGGAACACGGGTGGGTTTTAGTCAGTAAGAGTCTGACACTCTCTTCCGCTCCACCCAGAGCGGGAGGGGTCATTTGATGATTTCACATCCACAAAAAGAAGAAAAAAAAGGTTCCTTCTGCTGGGATACAAGCCCTCTCTGTGGGGAGGGAATGGGCGTATTCCACGTATTTACGTCTTAGAATAGGGTAGTTGCCGTGGTAAAAAAATAATAATTATATTTAGTCCGTCAGTTAGATTATCGAAAAATAATGGACACGTATTTTTTCTTTTGTCAATCAAACCAAAAATGACAAAGATAAAACGCGTCAAAATTTGGGAGAGGGTCGTGACGTCACTTGCTTGCAAAAATGTCACAAGCAAGTGACGTCACGCAGAACTTTAACGGGCGATATCTTCATCATTTTTTATATATTGACAAAAGGAAAAATACGGGTTCAATTATAATTTTTTAGGAAAATAGCCTATTGTTGGCTCTCGTATATGCCGTTATCCTTCACCGTTTTTGAGAACTGCAGTGGTGATGAAATCAAGTACACAAAGTAAAGAGCCTGCCTGGGTTCGAACCCACGACTTACAACTAGTAAGTCAGATTACCACTGAGTCACCACTGCTCTCTCTCTCCCACATATTTTGTATTTTGATTTAATTTAAGTATAGTTATTTACTACTTTCAGTAATCGAAAGCTGTTAATAATGTAATTAGTACCTAATTAATTATTTCTTCTTAATTAAGGGATAACTGACAAGACAAGGTCAGGCCAAGTAGAGCATAGGATTGTTTGTTGGCCTCGATCTTGCTTGGTGGAAAGAGATGGATGAAGTGTACGATAGTAGTAGTAAATACAAAAGGACGAAAATATTGGTGTATGAAAAATTCAGTCTCACGAAGCTGTACGCACCTTACTTGGGGTAACCAAGTGTACAAACACGCTGTGAATGTGTGCGTGAAGACGAGTAGTGTCAGCAAATAACACATACATACACACACTTCCGACTTAGTTGTTGTCTCGGACGATACCGAGAGCTCTGGCGCTTACACATACATTTCCAGCGTGTTTGTACACGCACACTTCCGACTTCAGCCTACAGCAGTCCACTGCCGGACATACGCGCCTCTCCTATTGCACGCCATTCAACTCGGTTTTCGGCAACTCTCATCCAGCTGCTACCAGCCATCCTGCGAAGATCGTCGCTCTACCTAGCCTGAGGGCGTCCTACCCTACGTATGCGTCGCTTCGTGAGATAAAAATACTATAGAATAGAAAACTTTTATTTCAGACAAGAGTCCATAGTAACAATTTTAGTTGACTTCTAGTGTTAGTAGGTACTATAATAATTACGACTTCTTTT
Source organism: Apamea sordens (assembly GCA_945859715.1). Lineage (NCBI taxonomy): Eukaryota > Metazoa > Arthropoda > Insecta > Lepidoptera > Noctuidae > Apamea > Apamea sordens. Next base: position 9,596,289 of record OX244010.1, on the reverse strand, counting down.
CTGGTCACGACGCAAACTGTATGAGAAAAGCTCATGCCGTGGTAAATCATGTTCCAGGTCTATATAACGGAGGTCCATAGGGAGTTACCCAAATACCGAGGTTGTACTCGTAAGACGTAATATTCATATACAGGGTTATTTGTAAAACACCAGCAACCTCTTAAGAGATCATTGTAAGTACTCATCATTATGAACAACTTTTACTATGGGACCAAAACTGAAATCGCGAAAAAAAAATCAGCTGTTCCCTACATTTGTGTTCGCATAACTCGTCAAAATGTAGGGAGCAGCTGATATTTTTTTCGCGATTTCAGTTTTGGTCCCATAGTAAAAGTTGTTCATAATGATGAGTACAATGACCTCTTAAGAGGTTGTTGGTGTTTTACAAATAACCCTGTATAACTATGCACCTGGCGCTGTGACGTCTCATCACACAGATGCTATCGCTGCTAGGTGCTAATTTACTATGACCACTTATTAGTTCTTGTATTTAAGTTCCAGGGCTACACTGATGTTTGTGTCTTGAAGTGAAAAATAAAAAAACTGGAGAGGTGTCAAGGGACACCCGGATGGAACGAAGTTCCTTTCGATCAATTATTATTTTTTATTATGTACAAAAAACCTGTATACACTCAACAAAAATAATCGTCGCGACACCACACTGTTCAATGCGAAATAGAAAGACGAAACGAAAATAACTGGCTGACTTTCTATAAGAGAGACAGACAGAGAAACACGCGCACGCCGCACGGCTTACAACTATAGCAAAAAGTGTCGTTACAACTCTTGGTCTTAATTTTTTCCGTCTAGCCCCCTTTCGCAACGCGCGATAAGGAACTTCGTTCCAATAAATAATTAAATAATTCCTTACTTCGAAAGGACGTCAATTCCTTAGCTCAACACGACATCTGCTAATAGCGTATTCTCTATGACACAATGAACGCGAAGGTGTGGTTTGGTCTGTCAAAATACCACGCTTGACAACCGTACGCGGTTTGCACGTGGTAAGATTACGCGGGAAATAATTATTACCATACAAAATTGGGCCCAGGAACGCACAAGGCGAGCACGGAGCGTCGCGCGGAGAAGCGGGAGAGGGGCCGCATACCAGTGTATAGCTAACTCGCACGGGTTGTATATTCAAGTATACTCCTGGAGGCATTTAAACGCACCCCAGTAACTAAATAAAACAAAACGACTCCAAACCCTTTAAACAAAATTCCAGCTTAAATTCTTCCAAGTCGTAGGACAGAACAAGACATAAAAACATTCTCCTTTTAGCATACAATAAAAAAAGTAATTGTATCAAGAAAGACCTTCCTTCGTAATTTTAGGTACGCGAGCTTTTTTGAGTTCCGGAGCGCGGCCAGGAAAAAAATCGTGAAGGATCCTTTTGTAGGAGATTTTCGTAAAGGGTCTAATGAACCACGCTCTTTCCAGAGTCGGAGATAAAAATATGTTTATGTTATCTGTAATACAGTCATTTGAGACGGTTTTTTTGATGTGACTTTTTAGATTTAGTCAAGGTTGGGTCCGTGATTTAGTTTTATGTTTTTACTGGCAGCGTCCCGCGGTTTCACCCGCATAAATTCCGTTCCCGTGGGAATATAGGAATAAAAATGATTGTATGTGTTAATGCTGGTTATAAACTATTATGTATGTGTGAAATTTCATCCAAATCCACTCAGTAGTTTTTGCGTGAAAAAGGAACAAACATCCATCCATCCATCCTCACCAACTTTCGCATTTATAATATTACTAGCTGCGCCCCGCGGTTTCACCCGCATAAGTTTCGATCCCGTAGGAATATCGGAATAAAAAGTATCGTTTGTGTTAATCCAGGGTGTCAGCTACGTCCATACCAAATTTCATCAAAATTGGTACAGCCGTTTGAGCGTGAAGAAGTAACAAACATACAAACACACACACTAACAAACTTTCGCCTAATATTAGTGTGATAACTCGCATATTCAGCCTATAATGTTCCCACTGCTGGGATTCAGGCCTGCTGGGATATAGGCCTCTTCGTTCTGCGAGAGGGAGTGGACCACTACGCGGGATCAATGCGGGTTGGTGGATGTCACATGCCATCAAATTTTTGGTTCGAGAACTTGCAGGCTTCTTCACGATGTTTTCCTTCACTGTTTTTGGAGCAGTGGTGATGAAATATTTTACACGAAATAAAGTACCTGCGTGGGTTCTTATCCTGGTTGTACTTTTCTAGGGATAATATCGAACTCTACGCGGGCGAAGCCGGGTGGGCAGCTAGTAGATATCTAACCATAAACCTCAGTTTTACGTAGCATTTATTCATACGTTTTGTAAGCCTAAAAGACTAGTACTCCGAAATTGATTTTATGAAAATATAAGTTTCGGATGTTGGCAACATGGCCAGAAGGCCGGCAACACAAAACAAAACCGAACAAGTAAAACACATTTTCTGTAATTCTAATTGGAAATCAAATAAAATATTCCTATTCCGACATCAAAGTCGTTTTGTTTACAGTTTACTTCTAGTAATACTAATACCATCAATGAACTTACTCAAAACAAACAGGGCAAAATAAAGCTTATTTTGCATATTTTCGCGTCGAACCCACCCTCTTCATCTCCCAGCAGAATAAACACCATCCATTAGAATTAAATGACGGAAGAGAAGCATTAGTTGAATAAACATAACCGGGAAAGTCAAAACAGTAGGGTCTAAAGATAATAATAATAATTATTATGTTAAACAACAAGAAGAACTGTCCAAAATTCCAAATGATTATTTCTCGGATAAAATTATCTGGCGTTAGAAAAATCAGCCTTAAAGGCTCTAAACAAGTGGCAATTGTTTTCAAAGCGTGTTGTATTTCTACAAGGATTAAGCTAAGCTTATCGGGTATGCCAGTACCATACATTTTATTTATTTATTTTATTATTTATGTACACACGGCTACACATCAAGCTATGCAAAACCAGTATTGGCTGACCGTTCATTGTGAGAAAATATCATACAAAGTGAGGCCAAGACAAACTGGATTTGTATAGCTTGACGTGTAGCCGTGTGTACACAGTAAAATATATTATTGGGATATGATATAACTAGCTTTTGCCCGCGACTTCGTTCGCGTGGAATAGTGACTTCCGGCAGATTTTTGGTTTTAACCAAATAGTTCTTACTATTTATTTACATTTTTCCGATGAATTTTCAGTACTGAATTAATGCCGACTCTTGACCAATAGATGGCGCTGTATGCCCGGAATAAATTTTATTTTTTATTTTATTTTTTGTAATAAAAACTATCCTATGTCCATTCTCAAGTTCCAAACTATGTCTGTACCAAATTTCACACAAATCGGTTCAGTAGTTTAGGCGTGAAGCAAAGACAGACAGACAGACAGACAGAGTTACTTTCGCATTTATAATATTAGTTTGGAATAGTTTGGATTATAATTTCAGTACAAAGGTAGTGCTTATTTCTTAAGAAATTTCACTGTTACTGATGAATGTCAGTTTGTCTATATGTTAAGTAGATTGTCACTTTGTCTAAACCTTAAGGTCCAATAAAGACAAAACGGTATCCGTAATAGCTTTCTGAAGAATTGTTTAAATGTGTAAATAAAACGTAAGAAAACCAAATTGTATACAAGTATAATCTGATTAGAAGTTGAGCTCTTTGTATTCTGAGTTGAGCTACAGGATTACTCACAAATACATGCTGACTGGACACTGTACTGTGGACAAGTCCACTCAAACCGATGTGGTTGTTTCCTCAAAAGACCATTTCGCAATCTAAATGGTCGCCACATGTCTGTGAGTCAGGACTGTGAGCTCTCAGTTTATTTCGGTCTTTCTTTTCAGAGTAGTCTAAAACACCGAGCCTATCATCATCTGACTAACCTTCAATCAATCTTTATTTGTAAACATAGGTTACAACAGTACAGGTGTTACAGCCAGTACCTTTTCTCAACTATGTTGGTGTCGGCTTCCAGTCTAACCGGATACAGCTGAGTACCAGTATTTTACATGCAGCGGCTGCCTATCTGACCTCCACAACCCAGTTACCATGAGTAATACTATACACCTTGTTAAGGCTGGTTATCAAGCCTAACTAGTCTTAAAACATAATTTACTCTTGACGAGTGACGTGTGTTTGTACAACAAAAAAAAACATTTATCATTATGTATAACATACAAGTGAAGTGAGTTCCAAAACTGTCGACAAACCTTACATTACAAACGCGTCTACCTTCAGAGCAGTCGACACCTATGTAGGCATATAAAGGTTAAGCCAAGAACACACGTCTACGCTAACAGCAATGTGTTCTGTCTGCAAAGTTGAGCGCACTTTCCTATAAGCCAGTGACTTTGATCAAAGAAAAAAATTGTGACGCGAAAATCTCTAAGTGCACTGCTTTAACAGAAAACGTTGGTCAAAGATATTAATCAATTTGTATCTGGCTCGAGGAAAATACTTTGTATAAGTATTTTCCTCAAGCCAGATACAAATTGATTGAAGTAAAACGTCATAACGCTTTAAATTTCCACAAAAATAAAGGAAAATAAAAAAAAATCCATTCGAGTTTTCACAAAAAAATACTAAAAATATGAAATTTCATCCCATCGGCTCAACGATTTCGGCTTTGAACAGCTGAACAGATATTTTTCAGAGCTCACACAATTCAGCGAATTGAATTTAGTAAAAAAAACTAAGCGGGCGTTTTGAAATTCGAATGCACTAGACGCTTAAAAATGAATAAAACCTCCATTACTGGAACTCGCGAGTCATGGAATGGCGTAACATAATGCTGGAAACCATTAGCACTTTGACGTTGGCCAAATATTCTTAAGACCCTATTGACGTCCAACTCAATGGCCTGAGACTTCCGTAGTATTTTCGTGGCCAGTTTATAAGCTCCATATAGATTTCACTGGTTACCCCTCCTGCTTTAGTATCGTTGTCTCTCTCGCACGCTCGCACGTAAAGACACCCCAGTGCGTTTTCGTACCTCGTTGCGGGCGGTCGCTAATGGCCGTTATCCCGAATTGTGGGAGATCGCGATTAAATTTTTAGATCGAATCCGACGCGATTCAATTCGTTCGGAACAGTTGTGATGGTTGAAAAAAATGTTTTAATGAAACGTGAAGCGTGAAATTAATTAAACTAAGAACTTGATTTTGAATTATTTAGTGTAAATAGAATTGAAGTGACAGAGGATAGTGAGTTAAGTGAAAAAATATTTTTGTAGTGGATTTTTAAGAGGTAAATATTATTTATTACGTATTCATAATTTTAAAATAATTTGTCCGTAAATCGTAGTTTAACATTAATATTTATATTTATTCTACTGTCACCAAATTATTTGTTGGAATCGTCGGAGATTTAAAAAAAAATATTTTTCAAATATTATTGAGATCCAACTGTTTTACGCAGATGCAGTATTTTTGGTGTATCTTTAACTTGACTTTTACCTATCATGTTGATTAGTTTTTTCTTTTAGGCCTCGTACAGGACTTTCTGTTTCATTTTTCTTTTTATTACTTTTTAAATATAATTGTTTTTTTTGCTGTTGAGTTTAGTTTGTGATCTTCCTGTACGAGTAGCAATAAATACATTATCTTTAATCGATTATTTTTGCTATTAATTAAATTTTAAAATTTCGAAATTATTTCATTAGTAGCAAGCGGTTTCGAAATTATTTCATTTGGTACGGTGTCTCGAGGATTTAAAATAATTAACGATATGATAATTTATTAAAATATTTATGTATACTATTAAATGATTTATTAGTGAAAGCTGAAATAAATAAAGTTTCCAGATCGTGTGGTAGAAGGCTTTCTAAAAAATTATGAATAATTTTATACTTTAAGTAGTCTTGCGGAAGCAAAAATTATTTTTCTTTTCGTCCTATTGGAACTCGGTAATTAATGCAGTTACTTTAAAATTAATTGAATATCCATTGAGTATCTTCATTTTACTCAAAGAACTCAGTGAACGACGTTTTCGCCAAGTTAACAAACTAAATTCTGATTGGATTTTCATCAAGTGAACTTAAGTTGCAGGATCTTACATTAAGGGGACTTAAGTCATTCCGGAAATTATCAATACTTTTCATCGATTTCGCTTGAACTTCTTAAATAACTCACTTATTTTATTTACGAAACTTGACAGCTTCAATATTATCTAATGCGAATTATCATGGACTTTTGACGTGAAATTTGGAACATAAATAGGTAATACGGGCTGGTGTCCGCAACTCCACGTCAATGCGCGTATAGTTCTTACGTATTATTGTTATAATTCCTGTTATTATCAATCGTATCAAAGTAGTTTATTTGCACAGAATGTGGTAGGTACAAAAAATTACATAAAATTTCAGTGCAAAGACACATTCCGCCATTCAATGATGGTCTGCAAATATATAAAGATAAAGTAGGTATTTTGTAATATAGGTACAATAATCAATATCATTTATAAGAAATTCGGGACTTCAATCAACGTCTTTTAATTGGTTATTTATTTATTACAAAATGGCAGACTTACAGCTAAAAAAACAAACAAAAAAAGGAAACACTAGTCGAGAGAATGCCATTTACAAGTCTTTGCGTTTAGACATAAAATAAAATTATATTATTATTAACCAATCATCATTTTCTTATCGTTATTGTCATGTTTTGAGGTCGGTGCAGTATATTATCTTTTCTTCTTAAACTTTATCGTAATCTCATCTCAGCGACAATCAATGACGTTTTGTCAGAAGAATTAGGTATTTAATTTTAGCAGATTGAGACTGAGATTAAAGACTATAAGAGTAGGGGAATACGATGCGACGCGGTGGATGGACTGTGTGAAAGATGATATGGCTAGAAAGAAGCTGGCTCCCGAGATGACGACTAAAGAAGTTAGGAAGAAAAAGACAAACATGGCGCCGACCTCAAATACATTGGAATAAGAGCAATAGAATAATGATGATGATGATGATAAGACTAAGTTTAAATGCAAACGTTCTTAAAATACGGGAATATACATATAATAGGGTCTTAAATTATCATCACTTTGATTTGAAATCACCCAAATAATTTTCTCCAGCCCCGATTTTACTTATCGCCCCGCAGTTTGCCTTTTATCCAATCCCACTGCGGTATCAAGATGGTCAGATTCATCCAGACACTTTATCTGCAGTAATTGGCTTAGGACTTTCGGCCCCAGACTGGAACTAATTAACTTTGGCACTGCACGTAGAACACATTACCTGCTTTTTTAGATTTGTCGTTATCGGGAAAGAGCTTAATGGATTTTAAATGGAGTTGTGTTGTTTTGTTTCTATCCTTTGTTGCTAATTTAGCATAAGTAAGTAAGAGTTGTATTTCGTGGATTTTAAAATGAAAATGGATGAATCCTTAAAAATTTAAAATGTTTTCGAGTTTTTTTGGATTTATGTTTGTGATTGGCATATCAATCGTGTTATGCAATGGTGTTAAACGTTATAGCGTAGTATATTTTAGGTTTTATCAAAGTAATGATATAATGTAAAAATCATTATTAAACTCGCACCATTATCATTCATTGCAAGCAATTGCTAATAAAATTTGTCTTTTAAACGTTACTTGAGATTTAACCAACCAGATAATTTTGATCATGTTTAACACGAAAATTATGTTTAACCCGTAATTTCGTTTCATAACCAATTCAGAATCTAACTTTGATATTTAATATTTAATAAAGGCGTCAATTACGTGTATAACTATTAGGCTACACTTTAAAGTCAGATATAATATGGACTCTAATCTTGTCGGAACATATCATATACACTATGTCTTTGGGCAAAAGAAACTTTCAAAGAAAGGAGAGCTGTATTAATTCGTGTACCTGCAGGTATTGTCTTTTAGAAGTTTCTGTCAATTTGCTAAATGTAGCTTAGTAGTCGACGACCTTGTGAAGGCCGCAGAAACCCGTGTGATGCTAGAAGCACAGAACGGGTCGAAGTGGAAGTGCTTTGGGGAGGCCTATGTTCAGCAGTGGACGTATTTCGGCTGAATCGATGTAGTAGTTGTTTCGCGGACTGTTACCGAAATATAGAGGAATGAGTTATTGTCTATGTTTACTTGAACGTTTCGTGATCGTCTATTTGCCGTCGGATTCGTAACAGTTGATTTCGGTAATCTATCAACTGAAAGAGCAACATTATTTTCGTCTTCAACCTCAATTTTGAATCCAACTTGTCATTTAATATGTGCGGCATAAAGGCTTTAATTAAGTTTATAATATTAGGCTTCACTTCAAAGTCGAATAGAATACGGAATCTACTCTCGTTGGCACGTTCTACGGCACTTGTCTTGGGAAAAGACAATTTCAAAGAAAGATATAGTCTTTTAGAAGTGTCTTGTTTCTGAAGTTTCTTAGTTTCTGTCAATTTGCGAGATTTAACTTTATTCTTAGTTAAAGAAATACCCAATCTTTGTCCATTTATAAAATTATAGTAAGAAAACACTATATCTTTCCTTAAACGTCATTTTTATGGTATTTGCACTTTGTTTATGATTATTTATATAGACAAGTATTGTTTTATCTATATAGTTATTGTAAATGAAAATGGTACACCACAGACTGCCTGCAGCATTGTCTCTCCTTTCTCCATTAATCCATGCAATCGTTGTTTTTAAAAGATCGCTTTTAGCGATATGACCGCCCATTGTGTCTCCCCTTGTAAATTTTCTACATTTATATCTGAAATATTTATGGTGTATTTAATAAAGAGTATTCTATCTATTTAAATACACATGATGTGAGTTTTTGTGTCAATATCTACTGGAACGTTTTGTGATTAACTATTTGCCGTCGGATTGGTAACAATTGGTTTTGAGATTGTATCAAGTGAAAAAGCAACATTATTTTCGTCTTTGATGTTTTTGTTAATAGTTACAAGTTTTTCTAGGTACGTATCTAATTTTAGATTGGAGTGGTTTGCGTTGGAGGTCTATTATTAAATATTGTTACTTGTTATGAATATATTATTATCTGCCTACAAATTCTATAGTATCAATATTTAGTTACTGGACAAGACAATAACGCTTAGTTTATTTTTTGAACGCCCATACATTTTTGTAATTTGTTATATTAAATGAACAAATGGATTGACGTCATATTATAGTGATACGTAAATGAATTTAACTCTTTGACTTTTAAATTTTCTGTTCTTGTTTGTTTAAGGGTTGGCCGTTTTAATATTAGATATGTCTGTGATATTGATATATCAAGTAATTCCCAAAGCTTCCAAGTTACTGAGTACTGTGTACATTCTATAAAACTACCATGTACTGGGTACGTCTTTCATTGACTTGAATGTACCCTGGGGGCTGAGAGTATGTCATGGTCACTCTAATGTCTCGCTGATGGTAGCGCATGTGTTGGATCATTTAGCTCCCTTCAAAATGGTTGAGCTGAATGGTGCTTATCCATGCGTAGGTAATTTTCGTGAACGAGCGGCGTCAGTAGGGGACTGGTCATTTCTAGGTGCCACGGCTTATTTTAGTTTAATTTAATATTTGAATTGTTTTTTTTTATCGTTTTATTACGGACGTTTGTAACGTTCTGCGTCTTTGTCACATGACTGTATAATTTCAATATGAATGATGTTACCAATATTTTGATTTAAAATAATGTCCGTGGGGTTTTTTGCCCGTTCTTCTCCTTATGTACCTACTACACTTTGGAATGGGCAACTATATAGCTTCGTCTTTCTGACTGACCGACCCCTTACCAATTCAAAAGTGCCTGTAATTGGTTTATTTGAAATAAATGCTTTGTTTGAATTAAAAAAACTTCAACGTTGCCTATATACTAGGCTAGACATCACCAATTAGTTTAATTGGGAAGTCGTTTAAAACAATAATAGGACAAGAACCCTGAATATTTTTTATTCAGTAACAACAATAAAAAAGAAAGTTATGAAGTAATATTAATGTGAACTATGACATTTATTACTTTGACTACTGAAGTCTGGAGTAAAGTTTGTGCAAGCTAAAACTCAATTTTTTTATTTTAGTTTAAGATTAAATTTTATTGATCATAAGTTTTATTAGTATAGAATAATTGTAACAATTTACTTACATTTAAAACATAAAAATAATTAAAATCTAATTCACTAAAATCTTAAATAAGTAATAAGTCACAACAACACTTCAAACAATCCGCCCCAAACTGTTCCCGGCGCAAAGGTGCCCATAACGTTTGCTGCATTGCCACGTTGGATGGCAATGGCTAACCTTTGCATCAAAAACGAGCCGGAGCGGGAGTCACCCTTTTGCTAAGGAGCTTGTGCCCTATCTCACTAATGAGGTTCTTGGCCCCAGTGCCCAAACTACCCATGGTCTCAACGGTCATGGGCACAAAATGGTAACGAATTCAATTTTGTTTTTCTTCTAATTTTAGTTAGGTATCAATTTTACTGTGCACTTAAGGTACAGTCTCACCAAGGGGAACGCAACTACTGGGTATTACCCAGTAGTTGCGTTGTGGAGGTCAGATTAATAATATAATAATAATAAAATTTATTTCCCAAAAAACTTAGTTCTATGTTACAAAACCAGTTTAGCAGTAGTTATATACAAATAAATGGATTTAGCTTCTGTAACCGAACTAGGTAAATGCCTGTATTTCGGTTAACAGTGCCAGATTAGTCGCTCCATATAAAATACTAATATTCAGCTGCATCCGGTTAGACTGGAAGCCGACCCCAACATAGTTGGTAAAAGGCTTGTAAGTTAAGGTAGATGATGACTTAAGCTCCGCACAAAATATGGCGTTGGTCCGGAATCGGACCGCGGTCTATCAATTTTAATGTTCTATTCTAAGCTATCGATAAAATATCTTTGATATAGTTTTTACTGACCTCGTTTCTATTCATGATGGGTGACTTGTAATTATTAAAGACGTTTAAATTATTAATGAATAATTGAACCTAACATTTTGACACTATCAAACAATATAACGTGACTGGCTACACTAAATTATTTTATAAATATAGTTATAAAAAGTGTTTTCTATTCATAGTAGCCGCAAGCACCGTTTAATGTACGCTCAAGAAATTTTCTGCTATTAATTTATGACATAAAGGGAATAGCTTTTTTAGATGGTAAAGATTGATATGCAGTATATTGCGTTGCGTAGTATGTAAAGCCTGTTGCCAGTTTATTAGTGGGCATAATATTACCTTCGTTCAATATATTTTTTCCAAGATTATATCCTGTCCATTAGGTAAACCGTCTTTTGACAAATGGAACTAGTGATTGCAGCAACACACAATAATTACATTGATTAATACACGTACGTATAATGTCTGTAAGAAGCTATAAATAATATAATTCAATAAGATAAGGCAGTGTATATATAATATTGTATTACGCATTTAAAAGTAAACTTTTATGTGATCTGCCGATCGATTTTGTAAAAATCTCACCGTGAAAAGTTAGGTGAACTGAGCTTAGAGTGAGCTGTCAATAGTATCAATCCCTAGCATTAGTTGGAATGACAGCTCACTCCAAACTCATTTCACCTAAGTTTTCACGGTGAGATGGTTACAGAATCGCACTGCTGGAATATGTACATTCTAAGACAGCTGTCAAAAAACGGTTAACCTAATAGACAGGGTATAATAGAAGATTTTGGTGCAGTTGTGTTTTGTTTCGTTCTCTGGTATTCATTGTCATTAAAAGTAATTGTTACTGCGTTGTATTTTATTTATAATTGGCATCTCGCAGGTAAACCTAGAAGGTTATCGGCTGCTAAACTGGGCTTGCCTGTGGGTGCCAGCCAGGGCTAAAAAATTTAAAAACTAATCGAATAGGTACTAATATAAAATAGCTTGTAGTCGCTTAGTTTGCCGCGTGTGGGGTACGAATCTCGGTTTAGGTATATCTGGGAGGGGAAAGCAAGGGGCAGGCTGGATCGGTTTAAAATTATTACTAGCTGTATTATTATATAATCCCTCTTATATTTTTAATACTACTATACAGTTATTTTTAGATAAACTCTCTCTTTGATAGCCTACAAAAAAGGAGGAGGTTCTCAATTAGTCATCTCTTTTTTCTGCAGGTTTTCCAAAAAGTTCTAATTAACTGGGACTATAGTAATATGGTCATTAATCTTTGATGACGCAGTGGCTAAGTGATTGGCTTCTGAGATGCGGAAATAAGATTAAAAACAGCGGGGTGATTGCGTAACACACTTACGTTGGCAATGCCTTAAATCTGCGTGGTTCTTTCCTCAAAACATTTCAGGCACTAATCTACATGGTCCTCACATGATCTGACGAAGATTATGTCTGGACTTTAAAATAGACTCTGAACCTTCAGTGTTTCTTCTCAGGCGTAGTAAAATAGGAAATGTCAAATCCATCTAGCTTATTTTTTTATAATATGACGTGGAAAAGTAATTCGGATATCCTATTTAAAGAATAAACAATTTAATTTTGACAATTCAACAGCATTCATTGCGGAATTCACGCTGTCGAGCAGACGAATTTTACAAACAAATGAAGTATTAGATTAGCAAAAACTCTTTTAAATTGTGATTGAAAGTGTGTCTTTTGGCAATTGAAATTGGGGTGCTGGTTGGATTCCTGTACGAAACAATTTCATTCCAGGTCTGAGTGTTAACGATGTGCTTGTGCATGTAGAATTTCTAAGAATCCCATTAAGGATCAAGGTGTTTTTAAGAACAAATTAATTATTTTGGAAGGATTTGTAAGCATAGTCAGCCTATAACGTTCCCACTGTATTGTATTGTATAATTGCATAGCACATAGTACTAAGCGACTTCGGAAACTAAAATTATCTTTTACTTTGTAGGTAGTTGTTTTTTTTTTGTAAAAAGTTTTTATCTACACTGGAATCTACTTTTTATGTAAATACCTACATAGGTATCCAATTTCAATGACTTTTGATTGATTGATTGAGAGGTTTCAGTGAATATTTGTTCAAGTCTTTAAAAAGTTTATACCACATTGTCGTCTTTTTAATTTAAATATGTACATACTATAAAGCTACCATTTACTGGGTACGTATTTCATTGACTTGAATGTGCCTTTGCGGCTGAGAGTATGTCATGCTCACTCTAATGTCTCGCTGATGGTGGCGCATGTGTTGGAACATTTAGCTCCCTTCAAAATGGTTGAGCTGAATGGTGCTAATCTATGCATCATATTTGTGAACGGGCGCCGTCAGTAGGGACTGGTCAACTCTTTGCTGCCATGGCTTATTTTGATTTAATTTAATACTTGAATTGTTTTTTTTTATCTTTTCATTACGGACGGTTTTAACGTTCTGCATCGTTCTCACGTGCATAATTTTTAACATGAATGATGTAACCAATACTTTGTAACCATATTATTGTAATTTAAAAGAGTGTCCATGGACTTTCTTGCCCGTTCTTCTCCATAGGTACCTACTACGCTTTGGAATGGGCAACTAGCTTCATCTTTTTGACTGACCGACCGTTGACAATTCTAATCTATCTTAATTAAACACGAATTATTTACAACCATAGTACCTACAATGCAAGTGTAAACACGTCTGTGGGTGATGACCTACCTACTTGATATAATTTATTCGTAGGAGACACAGACACAGATCGGCGTACTCCGAAACAGGGACATTCCTCTGTATAAATAATAAGTCTCGAGCCTAGTTATTATGCTACCTAGACTTCTTGATACCTAACTTATTATTTATACAAACACTATTGGCCCGGCCCTGCTTCGTACAGTTTTTACGACACGACCTGGCATGGAACTAGTACCAAAAGTACAGGTTACGGATACTAACCAGTTCTTGCCATTTCGGTACCGATTCCAGACGGGTACCTACCGTTGCTCCATTTAACAAGTACCGATACCACACAGAGAAACCTTCCGGAATAAATGATCTAAGTGATGGTGAAAACCGCATCCAAATCCGTTTCGTAGTTTAGAAAAATAATGCGGTCACACCTCTGTGTGACCGCATTATTTTTCTAAACTACGACACATACGAGACATGATAAGCAATTCTAATTTTATACCCCTTATTCATAGAATAGAATAGAATAGAATAACGTTTATTGTCTCCAGTATTACAGCTAGTAGTATTAGTACATACACAAAACTATAATACCGGAAGCAAAAGGTTCAAGCGTCAGCATTATGCTTAGGTTCCCTAGTGGGTTGCTAAGCGCTGGTTTTCAGCTTAAACCTTTAACATTCATAGACGTTGCTTAAAGTTAAGTAGTGATTAGCGACTATTTAACCATACATTTTTGACGTTTAAACGTCATTTAACTTTGATCATCATAATCAGACTATAATGTTCCCACTGCTGGGACACAGGCCTCCTCTCAGCGAGAGGGAGTGAACCGAAATCTACCACGCCGGACCAGTGCGGGTTGGTAGATGTTAAGTCTTCGAATTATTGGTTCTAGGACATGCTGGTTGCCTCACGATGTTTTCCTTCACCATTTTTGAGAGCAGTGGTGACGAAATAATTTACACAAAGAAAAGCGCCTGTCTGGGTTCGAACCTACGACCTACAACTCGTAACCCGTTACCACTGGGCCACCACTCGATTATAAATGAACCCCTTAATATGTAGGTATGGAAGGGGGCAAACCTCAGCTAGTAGCTATAAATTGGTTACAGTTTTATGTGGCAATAACCGCTAGGTCAAGTCCAGTAGGGTATGCCTAGGAGAAATTCAGGGCACTGAATAGAATCGTGCGGTATTTCTTAACGGCTGCGAGCCCAGACGTAGGCGTACTCTTAAATAAATATTAAATGTTCGTCCATTTGTCTTAATGCTTTTAGAATGGAAGGTAATTTTTTTTATGAACTTGAAGGGGCTCATGACTAACTAACTAACTAATAACAGTCGTACAAGTAGATCTTCAAGGTTAAGTAACGCTTGTCAAGGTTGGTCCGTGGATGGGTGACCATTCATAACATACTGAGACCCCTCCGTGTTTCGGTAAGCATGTTAAGCAGTTGACAGTCGGTCCCGGCTGTCATTTGTAGATGTAGACTGTCGTAGACAGTCAGAAGTCAGAAGCCCGAAAGTCTGACAACCCGTCTTGTCAAGAGGTATCGTGTTACCGTGGCTCCATGTAAAAATACTTGTATATACTGGAAGCCGACCCCAGCATAGTTGGGAAATGGCTAGACCAATTAATTTTTTTATGAAGTTGGTATTGTAGAAGAATATTATTTAAGTGAGCGTCTCATGAAGACGTAGCGTTGGAAGTCCTCCCACAAGGTAGACCAATGATCTTGTGAAGGCCGCAGGAATCCGCTGGATGCGGCAAGCACAGATCTGGTCACAGTGACTGTGCTTGGGGGAGGCCTATGTCCAGCAGTGGACCGTGCGGCTCCACGAGCCACGAGCCCTTTCCCATGATAGATACTTTTCTTAGTGAAAGTAAAGCACTCTTTTCATTTAAATATACAGTAATATGGTTCGAAAATATTCAGTACAAATATTTTAAGCACACATAAGCAGCTCATAAAATATAACAAGCCGATACTCGTGGAATGGATTTTCGGCGGAACTGACTGGTTTTTTCACAATAGGTATGTGCTTGAGAACATTCAAGGTTTGTCTTAAGCATGTATAATTTTTTAGATAAATTGTTCATGTATTAGACAGGGGCTTGTGGCTAATTAATAACAGCCGCACGGGCCGATCGATCGGGTTAAGGTACGCTTGCCACGGTAGGTCCGTGGATGGGTGACCATCTTCATATACCAAGACCCTTCCGTTCCTCGGAAAGCACGTTAAGCCGTTGTTCCCGGCTGGCGTCAGTCGTCAATACGGTTCGTCAGAAGCCCGAAAGTCTGATAACCAGTATTAGCACCACCAGTACTACAACCAGTATAGGTGTCGTATTACCCAGTAACTGGGTTGTGGAGGTCAGATAGGCAGTCGCTCCATGTAAAATACTGGTATTCAGCTACATCCGGTTAGACTGGAAGCAGACCCCAACATAGTTAGGAAAAGGCTGGGCAGATGATGATGTTCATGTATTAGACAAAGAAGATTCTGTCCCATACCTGTTAACTTTGTAATTTGAAAACATTTGTCAAAAACAATTATTTTTGAAAGAGTAAACCTACCTTTTGACGTTTCATAAGTATACCCATGTAGGTTTATGTGAAATAAAGTGACTATAAATATCGAATAAATATCTATAAGTGGGTTTCATACCACATGAACATATCATCACGCTTGTTTTAAGAAGGGTAGGGCAGAGATGGACCTATTAGTATACCTACATTTCGCCAGTTAGGTTAATGTAATTATCTTGGATAGGTACCTACCGTTTGAAACAGTACCCGTGGTGCTCCTTCAGAATGTTTAATTAAGCATTCCAGAAAAGAAATAGGTTACCTTATCATTCTCCTGCTCTTATCTCAATTTATTTGGGGTCGGGGCCACATGCCTTTTTTAGGGTTCCCCGTAGTTCACGTCTCGGAACCCATATAGTTTCGTCATGTCCGTCCTCGGCTTACTTTCCAAACGGTTAGTGCTAGAAAGATGATACTTTGCATGGATATGTGTATTTACTATGTCGATAAAGTGCTAAAACAAAACCACAAAAAAAATTTTTTGGGGTACTTCCCCTACACATAAAGTGGAGTTGTTTTTTTTTCTCGCGTCTACCCCATAGTATCATTAGGTCTTTTAAAAACATTGAGCGGTTGCTAAGACGATTTTTTGATTTAGGTATCCATTTGCGAGATATTCAACTTTAAAGCAATTTTTTTTGTTAAAATAAGTTGTGCCCCCTCTAAAAGCTAAACGGCTGGCTCGAAAAATCTGAAAAAAATTCATGATGGTCGTCCATGTGATGAACTTTGAAGGAAAACTGTAACAGCTTAGATACCTTTGTTAGTTCAGGAGTTATAGAGGCCTAACTTGTAAAATGCGTTTATTTGGAAAACTTCGTACAAAAATAACGAAATAATAAGTAAACATGTAAAATATCCTTCTAAATCCACGTGCTATTATGGGTGACTACAGAACCCTATTCTATGCATGGCCTGATACGCACTTGGCCGGTTTTTCTTCCAAACTTCTCTATTAGTCGTCATCTCGGTAGTCACTCCCTTTCTAACCATATCATCATTCACACAGTCCATTCATCGTTTCTTTGGTCTTCCCCTACTCTTATAGCTATCGACATTTATACTCAAAACTCAGAAATAGGTAACCTTTAAAACAAAAATAATCCAAGCCAATAACAATATGGCAATTTTTTCCATTGTTTGTATTTCTATCTTTTATAATTAAGGTAATTTTACTCCAACTACTTAGCGTGACTTTATAGCATTCTGATTTTTATTTTCAGTGCAGTTCCATACTGGTGCTAGGTTCCGCGTAAAAATAAATTGAAACTAAATTCCTTACACGAAATGCCTCGTGCATGAAAAACATAAATTAATCAAAACGACGTGAAAACAAAATCGTAATACCAACTAAACCACTTAAACGCTAAACAATTTGCAAAATTAATACAATTTTATGTTGTACGAAATAAAGTTTATGATTTTTTACTAAGTGATTACACTATAAGAAAGTTTTTTGTTATACTTAATCGTAATAAAAATAATGTAGGTTATACCTAAGAAGCCTTTTAGTTCAACGACGTCAAGTAAATTATGTTTAAATACAAATTCAAATACGTTTATTGTTTGTTACATGTAGAAAAAGATCTTATAGTTATTATAATAGTAGCACTGTAACATAGCTATACGGTGTACAATATTCTATTACGTTATTGTTATTATAAACATTCTTACAGCTGGTCTAGTCACTCTTTGCATTAATCAAATTATACCTTAAAAAATATTATAAAAATAAATATGCTTTAGTCAAATTATATATTAAAATAAAAACTCATACATGCAGTAGTCATACATTATCAATTAAACCAAATACATAAACCCAAGTTTTTGTCATTAAAAAATCATTCATTGTGTAATACAGACGTCAGCACATCAAGCTACTACAATCCGTCAAATTTCTTTAGTAGATTTTCAACTTTATCGCAAAAGCATTAAGGTTTAAGGTTGATTAGGAAAATTTGACAGTTTCGGGTAGCTTGACTTGCTGGCGTCTGTACGTTTTACAAATCGAGAATTCCTTGAGCTTAAGTTTAAATATATTGATGACTGAAATACTTTTAATACAGTTTGGTAGTTTGTTATCTATTTTTACGCCCATTCCAAATATACTAGATTTAAATTTAACTGCATCTACACCATTTAAATTACAGATATTACAAAGATGTTAAGATATATTCATGATGCTTCAAAATCTTCTTTTAATATTGCTGTCAAAGTTCACATCAAATAATTCTGACAGTCAGAAGAGATTTGAAAAGCAACACACTAAAAAAACTCTCGAAACATAAATCAAAAAGGAGTATCATGTTAACCATTGTATCTCCGAAACGGAACCCCCCCATTACTTTAAAAAACCCACGAAAATTGGTCCTTCAATACCATTGGTCCTTCCAAACTCCCGGAAACCAAAGCGTCTCATGTTCGATTGTAAGCCACGTGCCAAAGCAGGCACGTGGTCGCAAACGGTGGTCCCACGATAATTGCACGACCGTCGCCGTCGTGGCGATCGTTAGGCTGATTGGTGTCGCTTCAAGCATCATTAATTTCTGCCCCTGCATTTTATTTTTGCAGTTTCCCCTGCCGAAATAAAAGGAGGGAACATTACGGAAAATGTTCGAGTTTTTAATGTATAAAATTACCTTCACGCTTGCCGTCCTGGTGAATTAAGCGAAGGGCCATTTTGAAGCCAATGATTAGATTGATATTATTATTTTCATGTTCGAAAAAGAAACTCGTGGCTAAATAATAACAGCTGCACAGGTCGATCGGTCAGGTTAAGCTACGCTTGCCGCGGTTGGTCTGTGGATGGGTGACCATCTTTACATACCGAGACCCCTCCGTGCCTCGGAAAGCACGTTAAGCCGTTGGTCCCGGCTGTCATTCGTGGATCTTTGACAGTCATTACGGGTAGTCAGAAGCCCGAAAGTCTGACAACCGCAGACTTACCAAGGGGTATCGTATTACCCAGGGGGTCTACTCCGAAGTAGTATCGGCCGAATGTTCGGCCGTTTCCTGCTACGAAGTTACTATTTGATTCGGTCGGTTCCGATCCTACACTCCTACACTCTTACGAATATTGACTATGGTCCCGACCCAAGTGAGCCGATCCGAACTTTTTTCGCTTTTTTCAATAATATTCGGTTCGGCCATGTGTCGGTCCGATCCGAACATTTGCACTTTGCACTTCGGAGTAGGCCCCCTGTAACTGGGTTGTGGAGGTCAGATAGGCAGTCGCTCCATGTAAAATAATGGTTTTCAGCTGCATCTGATTAGACAAGAAGCCGACCCCAACATAGTTGGGAAAAGGCTAGGCAGATGATGATGTTCGAAAAAGAAAACAGCATAATAATAATTATTATTTTGAAGGCTAACATACGGTTCAAGATACTTTGTTTTATTCAAATAGAATACAATTATACACTTCTGTGAGGAAAAAAACAATAATTATTAAGTTAATCGACGGTTTCGCTGGGTAAGCATAATCAGCCTATAATCTGCCTCTGTCTCTGTTTGTGCCTGTCTTTGTCTGTCTCTTTCTGTGTTTGTCTCTGTGTCAGTCTGTCTGTCTCTGTGTCTGCTGGGACACAGGCCTTCCATTAGTGAGAGGGAGTAGGCCATAATCCTATAATTTATTATAATAATTTATTTATTATAATAAATTATAGGATAATAAATCATAATTTATTTCCGTCACTTATCAATATTAGATCAAGGTCAGGCCCTTTAAGACTACAATACAAGTTCTTATTACATACAGAAAAATATAATACAGCACTATTAAGAAAAAATATAATGTCAATGGGGCCAATCATTTATAATAAAATTCCACATAATCTCAAAGAACACCCCACACGCATATTTAAAACTAAACTGACTGAATTGCTATTACAAAAATGTTACTACTCTGTAAATGACTTCTTGAATGACAAAGATTTATAACTGTACCTTGACTTTTTTTTTATTTTCTTGTAATTTGCATTTTAAATACATTTTTTGCAATAATTTATAATTTGAGAACATAATTTTTATTTTTTTAATGTAATGACTTTTTATTGTGACAATTTATTTATGTGTATAAATTTTTTGGTGTCTTGTTATTTTAATGTCAATGTAATGTAACCTAATGTTTTTGCACGCCGTAAGGTAGAATGTAGCGGAAACATTGTATTCTGTACCATCTCAAAACTGTACCTACATTGTGAGCAAATAAATATTTCTGATTTCTGATTTCTGATCCACCACGCTTCAAATTTTATGGTCCTAGGTTTCGTTGGGTGATAAAACTAAAATACTATCCTAACTACATAATTTTATAAATAAATAATAATACGAATGCGAAAGTAAGTTTGTTACACTTTCACATTAAAATGGCTAAACGGATTTAGATAACAAATTTTATTGAAATCCGCACACAAATAGACCATAACCTGGATAAGGACATAGGCTACTTTTCATCCCGGATCGCAGACGAAGTCGCAGGTAGTAGTAACAGCTAGTGAAATTATAAAAACAAAAATAAGTTGATAAAAACTAACAATATAAACAATTTTAAAACATGGTGCTTCAATAGCCTTTTAAAATTTGACTTCATGTTTACATCATGACTTGCTTTCAAGCTTATAAATCTTTACTTCAGAAATAAAAAGAAGTATAAGGCATTAAGGATAAGGAAAACGCCAGGAAATGTAGTCACTTCCTCGTTTCATGTATTCCAACCATTCAAACTAATACTTCCAAGAAAGCCAGACCAAACTGTACGCGCGACTGCGATTGTTATAAGAGTATTCGTTTTTACCTTGGTATGAAATAATTTGTCCTTGTGACCCTTCGACCTTAAATACAAATCACTAAAGGAAGTCTATTTCTTTTCTTACTTTCCTAAATCAATTTCCCTTATTCTTCCGTTTTAAGTCAAGTCAACTCAGCCTATCGCAGTCCACTGCTGGACATAGGCCTCTCCCAGGCTGCGCCACAACACCCAGTCCTCCGCCTTCCGCATCCAGTCTGTCCCAGCCACCTTCTTTAGGTCATCCGTCCATCTAGCTGGGAGGCGTTCCACACTATGCTTCCGTTTACTACCGCTAAAATTCATAAAATTCTTACCTACAGTCTGGCCGTCAAGAGAATGCATTCCTGACACCTAAGGGGCAATTCTCGTAATTTTAAGAACGTTCACAGTCTGATCTCAGTCTCAATCTGTCAAAAAATAATTCTAATTTCCCTACATTTTGACAAGTTTTTGACAGATTGACTGCTGCGCTGCGTGTCGCGGGTTCGATTCCCGCTCGGAACAAATATTTGTATGACCTACATGTATTTGTTCCGAGTCTGGGTGTTTTTCTATCTAAAAATGTATATAAGTAGTTTATCAGCCATCTTGTTACCATAACACAAGCATTAGGTTGCTTAGACGAATTGCTAATGACGGTTGACGGTTGGTAATGAAGATCAAATTCACAAAAGACGTATTCGTTTGTTGACAACTGACCTGACAAGTGCCGCGAACGCTTTCTCTCTACAGCCGCACTGTACCTTTATGTTCTTGTCCAGTGAAACATAAAAGTCCAATTAATCTGCCTATCTGAATACTAGTATTTTATATGAAACGACTGCTCTGACCTACACAACCCAGTAACTGGGTAACACGATACCCCATGGTCAGACATATGGTCTTTTGACTACCCGTAAAGGCTGTCAAAGATCCACGAATGGCAGCCGGGCCCAACGGCTCCACCTGCTTACCGAGGCACGGAGAGTCTCGATATGTAAAGATGGTCACCCATCCAAAGACCAACCGCGGCAACCGTAACTTAACCTTATCAATCGACCCTTGCTGCTGTTATTACTTAGCATAGCACTAGTGAAACATCCAAGCCCAATTAATAAAAGTGTCAAAAAGTGTTTATATAATGGTTCAAAAATTGCCATACAAAAAAAAAACCTCACGGATAATTTCACTCCACATAAAGTAACTACTTTTATTCATACACCATTAATAACGACAGCGCTATTGTTAATAACGCAACAACACGTTATTGCTATAAAAGCGTCACGCTCAACAATTTGCCAAGCAAACAAAGAATGGTATGCGTAAATTGGAGCACAGAGTGCAGCTCAAAGCAAAACAAGTCCTGTTTTACATACCTGCTCGCGCTATGCAGTCTTTTAAATAAAAATAAACACTGTCCATGTATTTCTGGTGGCTTGAAAAAAAAATGTACCTGCAGTATTTATTTATCTGTGGCCTAAAAGTCTAACAATATTTTTATTCGCGCAAATTCAAAACACAAACTGAGGCGAATCCCGCGCGGGATGCGGGATGAGAATACAAAAGCTAAGGGACAATTCTCGTAATTTTACCTTTAAAATCTAGTCGCAGTCTCATCTCGGCGACAAACAAACGTCAAAATGTAGGGAAATTAGAGGTATTTTTGACAGATTGATACTGAGATCAGACTGTGAATGTTCTTAAAATTACGAGAATTGCAGGGTCTGATCTCAAGGCTCACCCAGACGCTCTCTTTCACAGAGATAAATTGGTTGTATAGAATCTGTGCTAATAAAGAGATTGTTGCGTCACTTCTTCTTCCCAGCTAAAGCTCTAAGAAGTGGTGAAGGGCTGTGTTATGTAAATTTGACGTCAAAAAGTATTCTCAGCCTTATTTGAAAAAAATACTTCTGATTTTGATTTTGAGATGTGATGACGGTGACCTCAGCATCAGATGAACCAACAGATTGTTCGCACTTAAAACACTGTATTTATTTCGTCACTAATTATTTGGCACTACAACAATTTCTATCCGAAAATCCAGCTTTCATCTCACCATATTTCTTTAAATGTTCAATATTTTCCAATAGTCCGTATGTATCCCCTGTCCGGTCGGTTATTTTTCTACGCTTCTGGTGCTTGTTTTTTATCGTACGATGACGGCGTGTGCAGATGGCTCCTAGCCAGTCCGCCGTGACCACGATCGTAGTTTTCAATATTCCGAGAGATAGGAAAATTTCAATTCAATAGCTTGGTTGAGAACTCGAGAATGGAGCCTTGTGGCATCCCTCAAAGAATATACTACTTCATTTACTTAAAAAAATGCCGTGAAAGGGAATATAATTATCTAAAGGGATTTAAGATATTAATGTTTGTGTTTGTGATCTAAAAGCAAATCGCATTGACTTGCATGTACCTCCCTAACTTTATATTCTACTTAAAACTGTAAGGTACAAGAAATTGTACCTATGGTTGTACAAATAAACAAGAAAGCTGATATCAGATGCTACACTCGACTGAATGACTGTGAAAGGTTAATTCGAGTAAATTTTCGTTTCATTACAGTTAACATGACACCGATAAAATTAAATAGAAATGAATGTTCATGTGTTCATTTCGTTTCGATCATTTGGAGCGCTAGTGAAAGATGCACCGCCGAATGCCGAAATGCAACATCGGTGGATCGATTTGCTAATGAATTCATTTTTCACTTTGGATTCATTTTGTGATCTTGTAGCGGTATCTACAACGCCACATGCGAACAACGCGTCATACTGACGTCACGCAAATCCTGCATCTCGCAAGCAGAGTTTACCGCGCAATTAGCATAGATACAATTTCCCAACATCAATCGTTGGGCCCGCCAGACACAACACCCGTCTGGTCGGAGGATCCTCCCTTTTCTATGGAGGATGAGTGAACTTTACACCCTGTTCCTCATGCCTCTAAACTGGTGACTCCGACGTGATGTGTCTGGTGGGCTATTGCCCAACGATTGATGTTGGGAAATTGTATCTACGCTAATTGCGCGGTAAACTCTGCTTGCGAGATGCAGGATTTGCGTGACATAAAAGTTTCGAGTGAAAGATGCCGAATTAAATACAGAAATGAACAAAAAGTGAAACGTCTGATATCTTCTTGCGTTGCGGTATTTTGTGAAGTAGTTTACAGAATGTTCAGTGTGCCTTTTGGCAAAGACCGCATCTAACAACTTCCACTGAGTCCTATCTCTCGCAACTCTTTTCCAGTTTGAACCAGCTCTGAGCTTTAGTTCATATTTCCATGTTTTATATGTATTTATTTAAATTTTCACACAAAAAGGTACAAAGGTGGACTTAATGCCTTAGGCATTCTCTACCAGTCAACCAAGGGTGGTGAAGAGATTAGATGGCAGGTGCTTTGGTTGAGAGGAAAAATGATAAAAAAATCTCTTTAAATTAGGTACACAAATACATTTATATAGGTTATATACACAAACATACTATTACTATAATGTATATATACAAGCTGTTGTTTTGTATGCTCGTCTAATTTCAGGAGGCTGTTATGAAAGACATAAATAATCAAATAAAATTACGATCCCTGGTAAATAATGAATACAAACTTGTTTTTTATTTTTGTTATTTAAGTTTGACGGTATTTCAGAATACACCTCTTTCAAAGAACAGAATCGCGTTATGGTATCGTATAAGTGGCCGCGTTTTTATGTGTGTGTTAAAGGGCAGTTACTAGGGAATGGTCCCGGGAAATCCCGATCCCGAAAATCCCGGGAAATCCCGGGATTTTTGTATAGTCTAAAGAACCGGGACAATCAGACCTCGTCCCGGGACTTACGGGACCTTCGGGACTTAGTTGAAAAGTATAAACTTAAATTTAGAATTTGAGTTTCCCCATTCAGATATCATAATAAAAGGTTTCTTACTAAGATTTTATTTAAAACTAGAGGTCCGCCTAGCGGTTTCACCCGCTGCTACACGTTTTTCCGAGCGAATGAGGTCAAAAGTAGCCTTTGTTACTTAGGGATAGGGATCTTGTAGCTTTTTAGTGGTGAAAGAATTTTTAAAGTATAATCAATAGTTTTTGACTTTATTGGTTACATACCTAGAATACCTACAAAAAAAAACAAATCTTTCCTCTTTGTAATACCTAACCTAATAGTGTAGAATCTACACTGTACTTAGACAGTGGTTCGCTCATCGGTTTACCCGGTGCTTGCAGTTGCTACTGCTGCCCTTTTTCCCGTCAGAATAAGGCGTTTTCTCGCGGTAAAATAGTCTATGTCACTCATACTCAGAGTTAAAAAGCACACACAAATAGCGTTTCTTCGATAGCTGTTCATCTATCTGAAGAGCCTTCATCACAAAATCAATAAAATAATGATCTGCACAGAGATGCTATATTAACAAAAGAAGATGAGCTTAAGCTCATCTTTCAGCATCAGCATTCAGCATTCAGCTCAGCATTCAGTATTTCGGTATTAATACCGAAATACTGAATGCTACCAAAAATGTACGAGTTCGAAGCGATCAAGAAGATTTAAACACTACAATTAGAATAGAAATGGCTCTTTTTGAGAATGGTGGTGATCGTGGCCGTTTTCTGTCGTTAACTTATGATCACCTTCTGACGATCCCTCCGACCAGGGTGGAGCCCGAGAGGATATTCTCTGCAGCAGGATTACTGTGCAACAAAATAAGATCACGCTTAAGTGATAAAAGCTTAGACGCACTTATTTTTTTAAGAACCCATTATAATGAGCAAGACAGTACTAAATAATTGAACGTTTTCATATTTTGTTAATTTCATTCCTTTATAACTTTTTAGTATTTTATATTCCTTAAAGATAAGCGTCTCTGTGATATGATAACTGCTGAATGCTGATGATGACTTGGTTTATATTAGAATTAAGAAAAGGATATATGGATTATTTTGTTTTATGGAAAGTAACTATGTTTTTGTTGATTGATATTGGTAAATAATTTATAATAATAGCGAGCGTTAAATGCTGATTTGACTTGTTATTTTCTTCTTTTGGTTATTTTATCAAAGAATAGTAAATGGTTCTGTTTTCGTTGATTTTAAAAAATATATATCTTTAATTAATACAATGTAGTTTTCATTGCCTACGTACATACATAAATACTAAAGACCTATTAAAATAAAAATACCAGCAGTAGGTAAAAAAAATACCCAAAAGTCCCGAAAGTCCCGGTTCTCCCGGTTCCTTCAACAAGTAATCCCGAAAATCCCGGGACGCAAGAAGAGCACCGGTTCTTCATTCCCTAGCAGTTACAGTGAGATTACTATAATATATATATACAAGCTGTTGTTTTGTATCCTCGTCTCAAATTTCAGGAGGCTGTTATGAAAGACGAAATCGAAGCCGCGTTTTAAAATGCGATTTTTTTTTTACACACTCCGATTTCCGAAAAATAGAAAAAAAAACTACTTGTTTTACTATTGATTCGCGTCGAGAATAAGTGGCATAGTTACCTCCTTGAATTTGACGAGGATGCAAAACGACACCTTGTATACAAAATCAAGGGAGAGGGGTGTTGTTATATTGTCTTCCCCTGTTCCTTCACATATTGTTAAGAGACATTCAAGTGGAGTAAAGTTGTGACAGAAAGCTATCTTGCCCAGAGATAGTTAAAAATGAGTAAAAAAAAAACATGGACTTGTACCATTCCATTTCAAATTAAACTCTTCATCCAAAATATCATATCATTCTTCATCTGGCATGTTTTCATTTACTGAATATGCCAGTGAATTTCATTTTGTCTCCGCATTCGTTTGTCACTTAAGTCTAATATACGTCGTTCATAAAACCTGAGCCAAAGTCAGTAGGTCACTCAGTCTAGCGGGCATTAATAGCAAAACATGGACGGCCCAAACTCATAAGCGCTACTATTTGGCAGTGTTTGCGAAAAAAGTAATACAATCAAAAATATATGCGTCTTTAGGAACGAAATTCGGAATTTTCTTGATATAAATTCTGTGTAGTGACCAATCTGAGCAAATTAAGAGAGTAAATGTAGTGTTTGCTCGAGTTATTTGTGATATTAGCTGTTGCTTGGCAGAGGACCAACGATTTTTGCTATTGAAATAAATTGGATTAATCCAGTAGTAACAGTTTTTGTTGAGATTCATTGATATTTGTTGCCAACGGGACTCTAAGTTACTAAGCCTCCAATGTCCTTCCGTCCATCCGAACGTCCGTCTGTCTGTCAGCGAGCTGTCTCATGAATCTTAATAGGCAGACAGTTGAAATTCACAGAATTGAATTCATTCCTCTTGCCGCTATAACCACAAATAATAAAAGTAAAATAAAATATTAAAGGATTTATTGACCCACTGACCGTGACGTTACCGTGAATTAATGATTCAGCGACGTTGATAAAATTAAAATGTTCTCATGCTGACAACGTTCCAATTTCCAATAACTAAACAGTTTCTAATGATGATCAAAATGAAAAGATGTTTATTTCTGTAAGTAGGCCGATTCCCGTAATTAAAGACATTCAAAATCTAGTCCAATCTCATCTAAGCGACAATCAATGTCAAAAATGTAGGGAAATTAGACGTCATTTTGACAGATTGCGACTGAGATCAGAGGGGCAATTCTCGTAATTTTAAGAACGTTCACAGTCTGATCTCAGTCTCAATTTGTCAAAAAATACTTCTAATTTCCCTACATTTTGACAAGTTTTTGACATTTGTTTGTCGCCGAGATGAGACTGTGACTAGATTTCGAACGTTTTAAATTACGAGAATTGCCCCTCAGTTCTATAATTTATAACTAGATAGCGCCGGCATTTCCTAGAAGAAATTTCGAAACAAACTCTGAGGGCATGGTTTCTTTTAAAGTCCAAACATTACTTATTATGATTTTTGTATGTTTGTCACTAAAGTAAATGATTGATTATATTTTTAAGTGACGTTTCTTAGTGCGGCGGGCGGTTAGAAACCATAACCATTTTTTATATTTATGTACAGAAGCCAGCAGGTCAAGCTACCCGAAACTGTCAAATTTTCCCAATCAACCTTGAACCTTAATGCTTCAGCGATAAAGTTGAAAATCTATTAAAGAAATTTGACAAATTGTAGTGGCTTGATGTACTGGGGTCTGTACATACAGTAAAACAGATACAGATACGATATATATAAGTATTGATTACAAAGGTACTGCTTATTTCTTAAGAAATTTCTTTCAGCAGACCTGCAAAAGGAGAAATGAAAAAGTAATGTAGACTATAGTGTGTGAGAACATAAAGAGAAGAATATGATGTGTGACGTCTTTAACTAACCATCAGTTTATGTTATTGTCAATGTTACCGCAAGTCAAATTAATTATTCAATATCCATAGTTTGTCATATCCATTCTCACCATTTCAATATCTGTATGGAACAGTTTATTTGACATCCTCCGAACCCACTAATGACATCCGAACTTACCTACCGTATCTGTTGTTCTCCGTAGACAGAGGTTGGGAACCTGGTTCCGGTATCAATTGGGCACGTTTCCAATCTTGATAATTGTCTTGATATTTCTGCTCGTCCTTATCGACACCGGTGTTCGTAGTTTTGCTGGGATCTAGTGGAATAATAGTAATGTCTTTTGTTCTCACATCATCTATAAAGAAAGTAAGAATGAAAATACGTTTATTTGCGGCAAACATGATAAAATAACAAGTAGGGGGAAAATATGCGTCACATCCACGCTAAACGGCCTTTGCTCAGCATAATGCTACTAACCTATGCGAGATCTGTCTCGCACACAAGTAAAAAAAAAACGGAGTTTTTTTTTTACTTTTGCATTGACTAGTAAAAAGACAATACCGTTTAAGCAGTTGTGGTCCAGTTCTAACAGCCGTGACTTACGAGTTGTACGAGTAGGTCGTAGGTCTCAACCCAGTCAGGCACTTTGTGTAAATTATTTCATCACAACTGCTCTTAAAACGTTGAAGGAAAATATAATAATAATAATATCCCTGGACATTTCACACAGCGCCATCTAGTCCCAAGCTAAGCAACCTAATACTTGTGTTATGGTAACAAGATGGCTGATAAACTACTTATATACATTTTTTTTTAAATACCTACATATTATAGATAGAAAAACACCCAGACTCGGAACAAATACATGTAGGTCATACAAATATTTGTTCCGTGCGGGAATCGAACCCACGACACGCAGCGCAGCAAAGAAAACTATCATGTTTTAGAACAAAAAATTCGAACACAGTGGACAACTACCAACCCACACTGGTCCTATGTGGTGGATTATGGCCCACTCCCTCTCACTGAGGCCTGTGACCACGCAGTGCTAACAATAAAGGCTACTTATGCAAGAAAAGTACCGTACAAGTGCCGACTTAACGCCTGAGGCATTTTCTGCCAGTATTATTGAAAAGTAACGATTTAATACCGTGATGTTTACTGTGATATTTACCGAGCAAATGACTATGGTAGAATTAAGATGTAAGTTTAAAATTTATATATATAGTAATATATTTTGTGTAAGGAAAACTCAGTGTTCTGGAGTAAAATACTAACTTAGTGCAAAGCGCTCCAAAAACATATCATGCATTATGCAGTGCCCGTACTTCTTATACTCTTTGGAATAGTTACAAAGTGGTATTGTGTGGCAAGATCTCGCACATTAGCAATTATTGTTAACAGAGCTCGGCTAATGAGTCTCGGTACTGGGTCCCAAGAGATCACAGAATGAACACTTTCTTAATGCCAGGCTAGTCACTGTTGCTTAGAAGGTTCACAGACCTAGCTCTGAGGAGGAAATTTCGCAAAAAGTACCCAGTTCTGGAGAGGGAATTTTACCAAAGTGTTTTGGTAAAAGGGAATCTAAATTATAAATAGCAACCCCAAACGTAGAATTTCGTTGTAGAGTGCGCGCAAGATAAGTCTGCGCGCGACATTTGACTTCCAAGATTATATCCCTGCCAGCACTTTTAATCACTTTGGGCGTAAAAATGGCAATTATTTACTTTGGAATACACGGAACACAACACACTTTCTTGTCACCTAAAATAAAAGTCCAGATATCGGAAAACGATTATTTCCGATTTCGGCTGCGCGCAGACTTATCTTGCGCGCACTTTAATAGTAATAATGTCCGCGGAGTAACAAACATAAAATGACAATTCAATTGGTCGCAATGGTTTTAATTTTCACAGTCAGAGTCAGGCAGTACTTAGTAAACTGCCAGCCGCAATTAACTAACGTAATAAAAGCGTTTTGACATTTTGACAGTGCGAGTGGCCAGTCAAAATGTCAAAATGCTTTTGTTGCGTTATTACATTGTTGAGCAGACAACAAACCTATGAAGCAATGGATTAATATTCTTCACAATTCTCAAATTGTGATTGAATTTGTGCATTATGAGTGGCGGTTGCCATTTCCCGAAAAAAACGTGTTTTTATTTTCTGGTGACTTTAATTTTGGATACAAAGTGGACACTTCAAGACTTTGAAGAATTCCGCTATGACCTTGCTCTTTTTTATAAGTACTTTATGTAATGTCCGCGCTAAAAGTACAGAATTATTTCCTCACTTACTCAGCGAGTTTAAAAGAAACAACACTCTAGTACATTAAACTTAAGACTACCCACTATACAACTACTGTAGCGGACACGAGAAAATGAGGCACTCCGTCAACCTTAACCCGTTTACCGCAACACACGCTCTCACATCCGGGGTCTTAACGACCAAACATGGTTAAATATTCAAAAATTTATATCAGTTCGACACAAAGCAGATATACTTTACAGGACTTTAAGGTGGGAACTTAGGTGGGTTGGAAATCATTTTGTAAGTTAAACAAGGAGAAAGGCATGGAGGATTTGTTATTTATTTCTATATTAAAAAAGGACAATGGCCAAAAGTCGTATCAAAAAGTCTCATGCATCAAGATCAAAATATTGGAACGAAGTTCCTTATCGCGCGTTGCGAAAGGAGACGGAAAAAATTAAGACCAAAAGTTGAAACGACACTTTTTGCTATAGTTGTAAGCCGTGCGGCGTGCGCGTGTTTTTCTCTCTCTCTCTCTCTTTGAACTTCGTTCCATCCGGGTGTCCCTTGATACCTCTCATGTTTTTTATAGTAATGTAGGGTCGCTTGTTGTGAAATTAAAGCCCCGTTGAACTGGATGATATTTCATTGGCAACTTAACTTTTTTTTTAATGATACAAACTAGTGCTTGACTGCGATCCGCCTGATGGAAAGCAGTGATGCAATCGGTAATGGTAGAGCGCACTGATTTATTATGAGCCTATTCATAATAAACTTATTATACGTTACACGTTACCATTTATATATACATAGATAAACATATATACAAAGATGAACCATTTATTTGGCGCACACAAAAAAAAAAGACAACACGACACATAAAAGTATATAATATCATAAGGCAACCCTAAGTGGAGGGATGGAAGGGACTGCGTGGCTATCGCCCTTCAGACTTCCCCTAGCTGGCAAGTTTCCTGAAGACTGCTAGGCTATCAAAGCAGGGAACTAGTCGTACTAAGGATCAGAGCTGGCTGCGTAGCTACCGAAGTCAGAAACCTCTGGCTAGTGACTGACGCTTATAAAAGCAGATTGGCTGTCTTCTAGTTTATGATGCCGCTCATCATAGTGCATTGGATAATTTACACTAGATGGAGTTGTATGTTTGTTTAATTCTCCCCCTCTGGTACTCTATAGTCGTCCCAACAAAGTACCAGGATCTAGATGCATCTTCCTTGGTCTTCCCTGGACATTTCACACA
Source organism: Apamea sordens (assembly GCA_945859715.1). Lineage (NCBI taxonomy): Eukaryota > Metazoa > Arthropoda > Insecta > Lepidoptera > Noctuidae > Apamea > Apamea sordens. Next base: position 9,564,599 of record OX244010.1, on the reverse strand, counting down.
ACGCCATCTAGTCCCAAGCTAAGCAACCTAATGCTTGTGTTATGGTAACAAGATGGCTGATAAATTACTTATATACATTTTTTTTTTGTAAATACATACATATTTTAGATAGAAAAACACCCTCGGAACAAATACATGTAGGTCACTGCGCCAACCGTGCCGTCAAATTCCATTGTCATCGTCAAGTCACATTGTCATCTCTTTGTTCAAATTTACATATTGCTGAAGTATGATATTTTCCCATGGATTGTTCTGGTGACTTTGGGTTTGCTGCCTCATATGTGGATGTTCCATGCTTTTTTATAAAATAATATAACATACAACATAAGGACCATCTCTGAGCAAATTTATTTTGTGTGAACTGTTTTTCATTACTGCTTATTGGATGTGTCTCAACCAATACTAAGTCTCCTATTTTATAGCATGGATCTGGTCTTCTTCTTTGATTTGCACGTTGTCTATTATTTTCTTGCATGGTTTCTATGTTTTCTTTTGCAATTAATAAATCTTTAGCTAACTGTTTCAAAGTAGGTGTGATTTGTGATATATTTTTTTCTTGTGTTAAAACTGTACTGAAACCATGTGTAAGATCATAGGGAGTTCTTAATTCACGTCCGAATGTTAAATAGGAGGGTGAGTATTCCGTTGTTTGACATACAGCAAAGTTCATTGCAAATCTGCTGTTTTTGGCCATTTCTGGTGTTGATTCTTCACCATAATTGCGATTTGTGTTTTCATGTCTTTATTTTTCCTTTCCACAATATTAGGTTCTGGGTGTCAGAATGTGTTATATTTCTAGACAATAAGTAAGTTTTTGCAATATTGCTGATATAAATTGTACTCCATTATCACCTATAATTTTCCTTGATAAACCATAGCGCAGAAATATTTCATTTAGAAGAGTTTTCAGCACAGGTTTCAGCTGTAGCTTCTGTTATTGGAAAGAGTTTAACCCAACGAGAAGGTCTTCAACACTGAAGATCCATTTTTTCCTGCTGTTGCTTTTGGTAAGGGACCGAACAGATCAATAGATAGTACTTCGAATCTGTGATTATTTGCAGTTAATTGATATAAACCCACTGGTTTTTTATTTAATTTAATGGTTTATAATTCTGACATTCTACACAAGTTTTCATATACTTAATTACATCCTTTCGTAATACTTTCCAGTAGAATTTATCCGTCATACGTTGAACTGTACGTTCTACTCCTAAATAACAAGCTGTTGGATCATCATGTCTTTAATATGTTTGGTCTTTCTGGTATTGGTATTAATAATTTTGCATTATCGTCCTCTTGTTCTGGTGTATACCTATAAAACATGTTTTTACTAAATATGTAACCTTTCTTCCATTCTATATATTTTTTTGTTTGGTTTTCCTCTTCAAGTGCATTTATTATTATCTTGAGCTCATCCTCTTTAAATTGTTCTTCATGTATTTGTTTTTCACTGTGTTTTGGTAATTAAATTTCTGCATAGCATAAATTATATTCTTTATTGTCATGTGTGCATGGTGGTCTTGATAGAGTGTCTGATACCACATTGGTACGCCCTGGAGTATATTGTGTATTGAAATTATAGGGCTGTAGTTGCACTGCCCAACGAGCCATGCGACCGTTTGGTGTTTTCAAATTCATTAGCCATTTTAATGGTTGATGGTCAGTGATTGTAATGAATTATGTACCTTCAATGTAACCACGAAATCTTGAAACAGCAAAAACAATTGCTAAGGCTTCTTTTTTAGTCACAGTATAATTGCATTCCGCTGGTGTAAGAAGTCTGCTTGCATATTCAACTGGGTGTTCGATTTCGTTCTCCCCCTGCACTAAAGCTGCTCCAATTGCATATTGTCTTGCATCCGTTTTTATTGTAAAACGAGTATCAACATTTGGGTAATGCAGACACAAACAGTATATACATTTTCCTACGCCGATTTTGGCTACCGTTTTTTTTTTATGTAACCATTTCTGTGTTTGATGGCTATCATATGGGTTACGAGTGTGTTGTCTTATGTCTTGGCTTATGTAGCCTATCTTGGCTAAGAAGCCAGAGAGCCGAATTTTCCATAAAAGTTTAAAATGAATACGGAAATATCGAAACTATCATATTACATATACGATACCGCAATTTTGCACGCTCCAATACATTCATTCAATGGGGCCAGGGCTGATCCGAAAATTGTATAAAATTTATTGCTTCATGAAAAAAGTATAATCTAGGCTCATTCGTTCGTATACACTCGTATATTGAATCGTGTGGTCCACCACGGATCACTAGATTTTTCCGCTTTTTTTAGCATATCCAACCCTACATTTCTTTTGGTTCACTTTATGATTGTGTATTACCTAAATAAGTCCTTGTACATATTTAGCGTTTTGTATTGTGAGTTTTAAATTGCTGCGAGTTTTGATTTCGAGTGAGGAATTTAATTTTTGTATTGAAATATTTTGAGTTATTCACCAACCCGACACGAGACACTACGGGATCCAAACTATGTGGGTGAAACCGCGGGGCGCAGCTAGTATTGAATATTTTCACGCTATTGTAATCCAGCAATATCCTTCAAAATCAAGTGTGTTATGCAATACGGGTGTAAATCATGTATGAAAACAAAGGTCCCGTAAGGTATGTACATATAAATTATCAAAAATTGAAGGGCAGAGTATCAGGTAACCTTTTAGAGTTGACCTCTGTACGTGGAATGGTAAATGAAATAGTATTTGGTCAAATACTGGAGCTCTTAAATGGAATTTGTTTAATTGAAAGGAACGGTTTTATTTACTGCAATAAATTAGTTTATGATAAGATATAAGAGGGGCTCGTGGCTAAGTAATAACAGCCACACGGGTCGATCGATCAGGTTAAGCTACGCTTGCCACGGTCAGTCGCGTTATGATGGAGCAATAATGGTGAAGATCTATTCATGAGTCGGGGCTGTTTCACTGCTAGTTTTGCTATCATTGTTCGGAGTTCGGCACAGTAGACATCTGCCGTTATTGCTTGACTAGATCGGAGAAAGCTAATAGTGAATAACACCATGCTGAGATCACCAAACAGTTACCATTACCTTTTTATTGGTAAGCTTTGCTTTATGACACTGTTGCGGCGTTTGACCTCTGTGGGCGGTCTTCCACGTGGTTCGTTCTTCAAAATTTCCATCACGAAAGCGTTTAAACCAAAAACACACGGTGGTGCGTTCATTAGCAGTCCCCTCTCCAAACGCAGCATTGATATTGCGAGCTGTTTCTGCCGCGTTACTTCCGCGTCAGAACTCGTATTCAAAAATCTCGAATTTTCGAAGTATCCATCTTTCTTGTCTAAGCTGAATAAAAAAAAAAACAACTGAAAGTCGATAATCGAATGTTGCACATTTTTTAAAAGAAGAACTTCATAGGTACCATGTTACCAAAAAGTTTCACTATAAAATCTCAAACCATGAAGGTTTTATGTCAATTCGAAGTACATATTACAATAAAACGGCAATTTCATACTTTATCCCCTATTACCTACCCTCTAGCATCGTTATGTCTTATAAATGGGATAAAAGACCCTTATAAGAAAAGATTTTATTATGCAAAGAAGTGTTTGCTGACTCTATAATCGAGTTATGAGTCTCTTGATCGCAAACTCTTATTCATACAAGAGGTCTAAGATAAAGGAATTGTTACCGCACAAACACTTAAAACATCTTACGATTTTCTCAAAAGATGGAAATAATAGGGATTTCGGTAAGAGTAAAAATATATGTCACGGTTGTTTGCGTTTGATAAAAGAATAATGGTGGGCTCGTTGGCATGGCAACGGTAAGGGTTTGTAACTTAAGCTTTAAGAAAAAAGATGAAAAAGATCAAGTACGTGTTGCTTTCATTATCATAGCTGTAAAAAAGGGCTGTCAAGGACAGATTTTCATGTTATTTTATACCCTGTTCATTAGGTTAACCGTTTTTTGACAGCAATCTTAAAACGTACATAATCCAGATTACGTAAAAGTTAACTTTAAAATGCATATTAAATAAATATATAAACTGCTTTATCTTATTAAATTATCTTATTTATAGCTTCTCACAGACATTATAATACCGTACGTATATCAATAAATGTATTGTGTGTTGCTGCAATCACTAGATCCATCTGTCAAAAAACGGTTTACATAATAGACAGGGTATAAAACTATATATTTTTTAGAGCAGTGGTGGCCCAGTGGTAACGGCCGTGACTTACGAGTTGTAGGTCATAGGTTTGAACCCAGGCAAGCGCTTTACTTTGTGTAAATTATTTGATCATCACTCTTCTCAAAACGATGAAGGAAAATATCGTAAGGCATGTTCTAGAAACAAATATTCGGAGCAATGTGACATCAACCAACCCGTACTGGGCCCGCGTGATAGATTACAGCCCACTCCCTCTCACAGAGAGGAGGCCTGTGTCCTATCAGTGGGAATATTATAGGCTTTTTTGATCTTCTGCCACTTAAGAGTGGCAGAAGATCAAAAAAGCCATCGCAAACCTAATGAACGGAGATTCGTACTTAACTTCTAAGAGTTTTTAAATAAACTTGATTTTAAAGCATTATTAAAGGATACAAAGTTACTGATTCTATAAAAAAAAACAATGTTCATTTCTCGTCACAAGAACCGGAAAGTAAAAGTTACAAGGTTTTTGTATGGGACAGAGACAAATTGGCAAAAAATAAGGATACTTTTCGGACAACAAGGAAAGTTATCTTTAAAGTTCATTTTCCATTATACAGGGTGTAAGGGACATCCACGCACAGCCTGTTAGCATAGATTCAGTAGGTACACGATTCTGGACCCACTTGTGTGGTTGATTATTGTGTATTCTAACAGTCCTAATAAATATACTGCCTATTCGCCTCCTAATGAAATAAAAAGCAGCCATCTACTGCTAATAAGCCAAAATTCACAACGATTTATTTCTAAGAATCTTTATTAATTCCCCAAATCGAGATAACAGGAGTAATTATGTCTTTTGGCAAGAAAACTTTTACTATGTTGAAATTGGAACGGTGCCTACTATCTACTGTATAAGAAAGACCGACTTCTATCATTCTACGATCCGATTTTTATCTTTGGAATATCGTGGACAGTTGCTAGTACATTTTACCCTGCCAGGAACATTTAAGGAGGTTAAAAACGTGACTACAACTGTTTAAGGAAAATAGCTTTCAGTAGAACATTCTACAATAATGTACAATTACAAATTTGAAACGGAACACGCCATTTCGTTTTATGAAAAAATAAATTTGAAAACTTAACCCAACTACAACAAAAACGCTAACTAAAAAGGTTGACATCGAAATCGATTGTTGTTTTCGAATAGCTGGCATCACAATGTCATTCATAAGTCATGTATTTAAAGCCTTTACAGAAGAAAATTGTAGCTTCGATACAGTACTGTATGTATGTACAGACGCCAGGCCACATCAAGCTACTACAGTCTGTCTAATAATTTCTTTAATGAATTGTCAACTTTATCGCTGTAGCATTAAGGTTCAAGGTTGATTGGGAAAATTGGACAGTTTCGGGTAGCTTGACCTGCTGGCGTCTGTACACACATAATTATCATCTGCCTAGCCTTTTCCTAACTATGTTGGGGTCGGCTTCCAGACTAACCGGATGCAGCTGAATACCAGTGTTTTATAAGAAGCGAGTGCCCATCTTACCTCCACAACCCAGTTACTGGGTACTACTGTACTCTTTGGTAAGACTGGTTGACAGACTTTCGAGAGTTCTATTACTCCTAATTATACAGTTCCCGCCCTTAAGTCCCATCTTGATTCATCCTGTAGATACACTGTATAGCATGGTATACTGTGTTACTAGGTTGCATAGTTACCGTTGGAAATAGACCCCAAACTCAATGCACGTGAGAGTCGGGGTAAGCCATTAACGGAATCTATTAAAAGTGAATAGATAGAGACTGGTTGTAAGACTTTTAGGCTTCTGACTACCAGTAATGACTGTCAAAGATCCAAGAATGACAGCCGGGACCAACGGCTTTACGTGCTTTCGGAGGCACGCGGGGATCTCGGTGTGTAAGGATGGTCACCCATCCACAGACCGATTGGATCGATTGACTCAAGCGGATGTTGTTACATAGCGTTTTGGCTTTGAGAAGAAAATGGTGTAATTTAATGGAGAATGAAGCTGAACGTGGGACAAGAATTAGTATCAATCTCAATCTGAATCATTTTGAAGGATATTGCTAATCCATTGCTTCATATATTCGAAAAATTTGTCTGCTCACTAACATAAATAACACAATGTATGTGGTTGAACTGTCAAAATAAAGCCATTCCTACTGATACTCACGCAATTATACTGCAGGCTGGCGATACTAATAGGGTAACAATAAAACCCTTTAACGTTGAACCGAAAATTATTATTCGAAAAGGTTCAATGCGTGACCCAGCGTCGTAACAGATAATTATTATGCCTTCTTTTCACGAAACTTTTTAAACATCACCTATTTTCTAAGTACTCCTTTGTGATTTTAATCGTCATTCATTAGAACCATTATCTTTATGTTTTTTTAATTAAAATTTCAGTTGGTCTACTTTCAGTTTTTGTTTTCAATGCTTTCCTTTGTTGTTAATGGTCTATTTATCAAAGGTTTTTTCTTCCAAAGTTTTTCTTGATGTTGCCTGGTTTAAAAAAGAGTTTACAGTTTAAAGGATTATCTAAAATAAGGAACTGCTTAGGTGTTTTTAAAGTTTCAAACCTAAAAAAAATGGACTAAGCATTAGTCTTCACAACAAAGCATTTATTTCAATTAAACCATTTACAGGCAATTTAGAATTGTCAAAGGGTCGGTCAGTCAGAAATATGAAGCTAGTTGCCTATTGCAAAGCGTAGGTTCCATAGGTAGGTACCTACACCTACCTATGGAAAAGAACGGGCAAGAAACTCCACGGAGACTCTAAAATCAAAATAATCATAATCTGCCTAGCAGTTTCCTAGCTATGTTGGGGTCGGCTTCCAGTCTAACTGGATGCAGCTGAATTCCAGTATTTTACATGGAGCGACTGCCTATCTGACCTCCACAACCCAGTGATTGGGTAGACTAGTTGTCAGACTTTCGGGCTTCTGACGACCCGTAACGACTGTCAAAGATTCACGAATGACAGCCGGGACCAACGACTTAAAGTGCTTGCCGAAGCACGGAGGGGTCTTGTATGTAAAGATGGTCAGCCCGGACCAACCGCGGCAAGCGTTGCTTAGCGATCGACCCGTGCGGCTGTTATTACTTAGCCATAGGCCCCAAAAAAATCAAATCAAAATAATATGGTTACAAAATATTCATGTTAAAATTACACATGGAACAAAAATATTAACTACTGACATCATAATGTTGTAATGTTGAATTTATAATTCTGTGTACTTACATATAATTATAAATCCAACATAGGTAATTATAATTATATGTGTCATAATAACAATAATTTCTCCAGTAAGAAGCTAAAAAGGTGCTAAGGTGTTTTTAAAAATGGTTTAAAGATTATTATTTCATTTCATTTTCACGTCCTGATTCTCGTAATTTTAAGAACGTTCACAGTCTGATCTCAGTCTCAATCTGTCAAAAATACGTCTAATTTCCCTACATTTTGACAAGTTTTTGACATTTGTTATAAATGATAAATGATAAATGATAAATGATTTTATTTTTGTAAGTAGGTTTGTACAAACACTTTTACACGTCAATCATATTTTAAAACTAGATGAGGTCGGCGTTTCCTATCTGACTAGTCTGAGAAGAAAGGCCGAAACAAACTCAGACGTCACAGTCTCTTTTAAAGTCCAGACATAATCTTGGTCAGACCATGTGAAGACCATGTAGATTTATGTCTGAGATGGTTTTTTTGAAGAAAGAACCAAACAGTTTGAGAGGACCTGTCCAGTCAGTGCACGCATTTGTCAGAAATCGTGCAGCTCAACTCAAAACTTAGAGAGCTCAACGATCCGACGAACAATACCAAAGAAAGGACATTTGGGTAGGCCACATTAATTACTCAAACTGCCAGACCACGCCAAAAACTAAGAGAACAGAGAGAAAAATAATATAAATACAATGACCCACATAGTCTTCACATTCACAATAATTAAAATAATAGAATACTTTACAAAGTAAGCAAATGTCATAGTATATATCAAATTCATCAATGTCAAAGTGTATATAAAAAAAAAAAAACACCAACAAAACAAAAATAAAAAATAAACACATTCAATATGTAAAAATTGGAAGCAGCTTAATCCCAAGCCTTTTTGTCCTCGATATAAGCCTTAACGGTATAAAATGCTTTCTCGCACAACTTACGTTTAATGAATGATTTGAATTTATTAAGGCTTAGATCTTGAACGGGGCTTGGAACTTTATTGTAAAAGCGTATACATTGGCATCTGAACGAGCCACCTATTTTCTTGAGCCTTGTTGTAGGTAGAACAAATTTGTGTTTGTTCCTAGTATTTATATCATGGATATCACTGTATTTTTTAAACAATTTTATATTTTTATGGGCATATAAAAGATTTTCATAAATATACTGAGAAGGCACAGTCATAACATTAATTTCTTTAAATGTTTGTCGGCGACATGAGACTGCGACTAGATTTTGAACGTTTTAAATTACGGGAATGCGGACCCTGTTAAGATACAACACTCGCTTGATAAAAAACATTTATTAACTTACACAGTTGACGCGAATTGTCGATAAAACAAGGAAATAAAATAATACCTATAAACCCTGTTCTCTTTCTGATCAAGTTTAAAAATAAAGAGAACCAACATTCTCTTAACCCCATAACTGTTTCAGTATTTTTATAGGCATTCGAGCTCAGGCTCCAGAAAAACATTCCTACACGAAAAGTAAATTGTTTGTGAGCAAAAAAATATGTAAGACAAACTGACTAACACGTAGAAAATGCCTCGGCTGAATAAAGGTGCTGCCACACTGTTAGATATAGTACTGTAGAGACCTATGTATTTGGTGCTTACATGCAACCTCCGCGAGTCAGTTAAAAGCTATTGGCATGAAATACGAGACCAACATTAACATACTCGTACATACTAAACTTGACCAAAGTGTTCACTAGATTCGTCAGATTTGACTGAAAAGCCAAATGAAAAAACTTTTTAACAAAAAAATTAAACCGCCGAAAAAACTGAAAAGCAAAAAATAATGAACCTTTTCGGCGAGTCGGCGCCAAACAATCAATAAACAAAGATCACTAAATTGCCTTAAATTTAAACGGCGCCGACTCAAAATTATTTAGGTATACTTACATTAGTTTAACTTTTCACTTTTTGCTTTTCAGTTTTTTTGGCAGTTTAATTTTTTTGTTAAAAAGTTTTCATTTTATATTTTTTTGTGGCTATAATCTACTAATTGTTTGCCAAAGGGCAGGCATATGTGGCACTGAGTAGAGTAATAATACACAACTCAGCATTCAAATCTGTGAGTGAACAATAAATCTCCAATATTTTCCGACCTGGGTTGGTTTTTTTTCCAAATTTATACGGGACCAACTTTGGGGTATACTCTTTCCCATAAAAAAAGAAGTATTAAAATCGGACTACTCTGTAAAAAGTTATGCGTGGTCATACATAAACAAAAATATATATACTCGTCGACTTGAGAATCTGTTCTTTTTTTTTCGTAGGTTAAAAAAGATAAATAAAATACGTAGAATGATTTCTAGGAATAATTTTTGAATATACGTTGTAAACCATGGTTAAATTGATTCCTCCCGGTACCCTGCAGCTCGTAGAGACTAGAGAGCTTCACAGTACCCACGTTTGTTTTAATATTGTAGTAGCAGCTTACTACAGTGTCTATAATTGAAAGGAAAAGGGTCATTGAATATTTTTACAGGTGAAACAGTGTGTCTGCAACTGAAAGTATTAAAATTTTGTAGTAAGGCGAAATAAATATATTAAAACTATTACTATATTACTATCACCAGACAGCTGCAGCTACTGTCCTGTGCCTCTCAAATGACACGACATTAAAATTTCTCCATTCATCTTTTTGCAAACTTTTCCTGGTGTACTTTTTGTGATTTTGGGTCCAGACTCCAGAGTCCTTGAAAACTATTTTGTTTGTTTGACAACAATAAATGTCTTGAGTCAAATAACCGTTTTGTACGCAACTTCTAATTGCTAAGAGCTAATAATCGCTAACACCTACTAATCGTAACCACAAAATAGTCGTGAAAACTCTCGAGACCAATAAACAGCAACAATCATTACAATTGTTAAGTGAATGTATGGTTATTTTTGAAAAAACACCTAAGTTAATGGAAAATGTCAACGAACTAATTTTCCACTACGTCCACCGTGCAACGGATCTGTCAAAATTAGAGTTGACAATACAAATGATTAAGAAAAATTTACATCCTAAACTAGTTTTTTAAATTCTCGAAACATACAAACAGCCAAAAACGTTACAATTGCTGAGCCAATCGATTCCACCCATCCGCGAGCAATGTATGAACTACCTTAATATCGCTCACATACCGAGAATGCCTCCTCAGATGTTCGAAACACGTTCCCTATAAATACTGTTCGCCTAGCCTGTCACGGAATCAATGCGAGCATTGTAACTGATATATAGTTTACGTTTAAATTGAATATTTTAGTTCCTCTGGCTTTCTTTTGTACCAGCTCTTCGAAATTTATAGCCTCGAAGGATCCAGAATGTTTCCACAGTCTGTCGGTGACGTTTAGAGCTGAATTATTGCTGTAAAGGTCGATTTTCAGTATGTTGAGGTATTTCAATTTGTGTAAATTCATTGTGTGTTGGCGTTTAACGATTTTGAATGGTTTAATTACTAGGTAAATGAAATTAATGTCATGTAAAGTTACTTTGTAAAGAGCAGTGGTGGCCTCGTGGTAACGGCCGCGACTTGTAGGTAGGATCGAACCCTGACAGGCGCTTGCTATCAACCCGTACTGGTTGATTATGGCCTCCTCCCTCTCACTGAGAGGAGGCCTGTGTCCCAACAGTGGGAAAATTATAGGCTGATTATGCAAACGTTACTTTTGAAAAACACACGTTAAAGGAAAATTTCAACGACAAATTTTTAATCATGATATTTTGTGAAGATTTAAACCGAATTTAATGAAAATAATTGGATTTAACAGAAATTAAGTTAAAATTATTAAATTTTATAGTAAAACTTATAATTTTAACAGCATTTAAAGTGCGCTTTCGTGTGAGTTTCTGGCGAAGTTCATTCATGCACAAATTAAAACCTTTAATGAGATTTTCTGATAAAGCATTTAATTATAATGTAAACGTTACAATATTTATAAAAGTTATATCAAAATGAAAAGTAATTCACAACGTCATTAAAGTTTAAAATCTTTTTTTTCTCTAGTAATAAAGCTGAAGAGTTTGTTTGTTTGAACACGCTAATCACTGGGCCTGTTGATCAGATTTTAAAAAATAGTTTTGTATTCGATAGCCCAATTCTTGAGGAAGGCTATAAGCTATTTGACATCACGCTAGGATCCTTTTTTTTTTTTCAGGATGGGAAATCGTCAAATGACGTGGTGAGGTGACTGGGTGGAGCGGAAGGGAGTGTCAGACTCTTACTGACTAAAACCCAACCGTGTTCCTTCCTTAGCCCTTTATGTTCCAGGGCAGCGGTAACCCTTTCGGACGATCCCGCTACCCTGGCAACGCTAGGACCCTTAGGAACCGATCAAAGAGAAAAAAAACACACAACACTATCTGAGAACACTATCTGTCCACTTCATCATAGTTGTGTATGTATTTATTATTTTGAGTATGATATAATTATTATCATTCTAGTAATATTTATTTTAGAAGTATTTATGTATTTTTATTTGTGTGTATGTTAGTATTTTCTCGTTATTTTTGTTTAGTTTTTAAGTGAATTTGTTTTTGATGGTATGTTTTATTTTTTGTCTCCTTTGCTCTATCGCACGCTTTCTACGTCTCTGTATCTATTGTCCTATCTCAGGTATGCTGGAAGAGATTTCTTATGAAATAAGCATCACCTCTATACCTATTTTTTCTGTTTTGTTTTTCATTGTCTGTTTATATAGGTGTGTGTTCATAAATGGTAAAATAAATAAATAAATTTAAAAAAATCTGATAAAGAAAGCTAAGCAAAAACGAAATAATATCGCGGATGGGTTTGCGATGCGAAGGGGTGAGTCAAGGGAGCAAGAAATTTCACGCGGACAAAGTAGCGAGCAAAAGCTAGTGTAAAGAATAAAATCGTTGAATTATAACAAGATAATGACAGAACAAGTTTCAAAATGGAGTGTTCAAGTAAGTTTGTGAGGGAAAGTAAAGTTGACAATTGGGATAAGTCTCTCTTCAGTATTGTCTCCACCCTTTGTGCGTAGGAAGAGGTGATATTACAAATTAATTTGGACGTCTCGTCTACAATGTTCGCGCAAAGTTTCTGATAAATAGCACGTTGAATGGACTCGTTAAGTACTTACGAATACTTTGCTAACTTCGATTTTCAATGCAGTTGAATTTATTGTTGGCTTGTTTTCAGCATTGAAATATTTATTTGTAATTTGATTAATGACTTCAAATTATATCGTCGATCGACAGTTATTAATTGTTCAATATTCACGGAGTTGTTAACTCGAAAATGTTGCTCTTTTGTTTATGAAAATAAATTATTATATTTTTTTTTTAAAACGCCTAAATGCGAGCCGAACTCGCACTCGCATGTACAGTCACGAGCAAAAGTATGTATACACTCGGCTTTATTCAAAAGCGATTTACTCCTTTATTTTTGAATGAAACTTTATGTTGTTACGAACATAGCATTTTCGAACCCATAGGTTTATGTTATGTGTCGTGTTTCAACGTTGCATTCGATAATTCACGAAAAAATCGCAATTGAAAGTTGCCAAGTATTTATTTATTTGTTTGGTGCTCGTGACTGTACCTCCGCGTAATATTTAATTACCACATATTTTTTTAACACGTTTCTTGTATGTAACCCTCTTTTATTTTTTAATTCATTTTATTTTTAATATTGTTGTTATAGCGGCTATAGTAGTACACACTATGTGAAAACCTCAAGTGTCTAGTTGTCTACCTATATCGGATCAAATGATACAGCCCTGTGACGGACGAGGGACGGACAGCGGAACCTTCGTAATAAATTCCCGTTGGGACCCTTTAAGTTAAAATCTTATATTAGGGTTCCGTCCCCACCCTAATATAAGATCTTAAGCCTTATTTACTCAGAGCTATTTAATTGCCGGTGCCATGAAATAATTTGAAGCAGTAACAAAAGTTACACCGTCTGTATAGTGCTTATACTATGCACGTCAGTTCTTAAAAGTGGCATCAAGTAAATTAGGCTTAGTCATGTTCATCATTATATGTTAAGAAGCATAGGTCGATAATAATTTTACTTTAGCCAATTTTTTGTCCCGATGCTTGTAAAAGGCCTCTCTCGGTCTCTCTCAAGGTCTTGTGCGATCTCTGGCCATGTTGGCCCTGTATACCTTATCAGATTGTCACACCAAGGAAGAGTTCTGGCCGAAGGGTGTTGTGTACCGCCGGTTTCGAGGTCGGCTACATGACACCAGTCAGCGAAACACGACGCAGACACTTCGTGTGCGTTAGTTAGTTTTTTAGTGTAATTATAATGTTGTATGTATTTATAGTATTTTTAAGTTGTATTAATATTGTTTTATATGTGTTTTTAGGGGCCTTTATGCCTGAAATGAATTGATAAATAAATAAATAAACAATAAATCTATACAAATAAATAAAATCGAAGTGTCTCTGTGTTATATCAAAACAACATAAAATAAATCATTTTTAAAATTCATCTATCTGTCAGGTTGTTGCGGCTAATCTCCGAAACAGCTGGACCGATTTTGACGGGACTTTCACTGGCAGATAGCTGATGTTATGGAGTAACATATAGTATATAATATTTCCCGACAGCATGTTTCCGTAGGATAATTTCTGACATCTACGCGGGCGAAGCGCGAAGAATCTAGTACCGAATAAACATTATAGGTACATTTTCTCTTTCAAAATAATTTCTTGGTAGAATTGAATAGAATTGAATACTGTAGGCCGTGCGTCAGTAGTAACATGACCAATATAAACTAGCCTATTGAAACTATTTACCTACATATTACGCTAGGCCTCATCGTTAAAGAGTTATCACCAACGTACCTATTAAGGTCCAAAGTACAACTCAAATACGTGTCGTGGGTTGAATCAATCTACATAATAACAAACCAGTACCTCTCAATGAAACTGTTACCAGACCTAAAATGAACTACAAATAGTTTCTAAACTAATAACTATTTCTAAAGACCAATTTATTCCATGTAAATGGGGCTTGGGGCTACTAATAGCCGCTCGGGTCGATCGATCTGGTTGAGCTACGCTTGCCGAGGTTGGTCCGTGGATGGGTGACCATCTTTACATATAGAGATCCGTCCATGCCTCGCCGTTGATCCCGGTAAACTTTTGAAAGTCGTTACGGGTCGTCTGAAGCCCAAAAGTCTAATAACCAGTCTTACCAAGAAGTACCTATCGAATTACCAAGACAATAGGTTGTGGAGGTCAGATAGGCAATTGCTCCATGTAAAATTCTGATATTCAGCTACATCTGAGCCCTAATTCTCTATGTATACTCAATAATTCCTTACTTCGAAACCACATCATCATAGTTCATTTCGCGTGATTTCATAGAGTTTACGGCCCCTGGGGCTGTAGTCTCGACATTCATAGCGATCGCTTTACGACCGAATGCGGTCGCAAAGTCCTGTCACTCCATACATTACACCTGTCAATTCGGGACTTTGCATCCGAATTCGGTCGTAAAGCGAACGCTATGAATGTCAAGACTGCAGCCCCTGATTAGACTGGAAGCCTACCCTAACATAGTTGAGTAAATGCTAGACAGATTGAAGTGTTAACTCTTGGAACTTAAACAAATAGTAGACATAAGGAGAAAAAAATGTAGTTTGTGATTTAAATTGTCAGTTGTACTCATTTAGAATGTACATTTTAGAGTACGCCTGTACTTAGATGGTTTGGGAAAAGCGACCAACAAAGGTATTTACAAGGTAGATGTGGGTCGAAACGCCGGGAGGGGACGCTATAAGAGGATATCAGAGAATATCAGCGTTAGGTACATTTGCCTGACACATGCCGACCTCCCATTTGGTGCAAACTTGAGACGCACACCGCACTTTGTATATTCGTATTTTTTATTCAAAATGTCACATGTCTTTTGATATTTCTTGGTTATTCATATCAAACGAACGCACGTTAAACCGTTGGTCCCGGCTGTCATTCGTGGATCTTTGATAGTCGTTACGGGTCGTCAGTAGCCCGAAAGTCTGACAACCAGGCTTACCAAGGGGTATCGTATTACCCAGTAACTGGGTTGTGGAGGTCAGATAGGTAGACGCTCCATGTAACATACTGGTATTCAACTGCATCCGGCTAACCAACCGCGGCAAGAGTAGCTTAACCTGATCGATCGACCCTTGCAAGCCCCAGAACCGGCGTGTGTGTATGACTAGATTATGGACGAAACAAAAGGAGGACGTACCAATCGTAGCAGGTGGCGTTCTGTAGTTTCTTCCTACCTATCATGGGCAAAAGATTGGAAGGAGGAAAGATGATACATTATATGTATGTATGTAGATATATAGGGGCTGCAGTCTCGACATCATAGCGATCGCATTCCGACCGAATTCGGTCGCAAAGTCCCGGATTGACAGGTGTAATATATGCAGTGACAGGTATGGAGGTAGAATGGAGTGACAGGACTTTGCAACCGAATTCAGTTTTGAAGAGATCGTTATGAATGTCGAGACTGCTGGGGCAGGATACATTTTTGACCAGTGTGCGAACCGAAACCATGAAATCAGCATATGAAATTTTTCGTCAGCTAACAAAAAAAAAATGGAAAAAAAAGAAAAGATTTTTTTTTAATTCTGCAAAAAAAACGCACATTACAAAAAAAAAGACGTAAAAATATACACATACAACGTAATCAAAAGCCTCGTACTCAAACATGTAAAATGTCAGTTTTGTCCACTGCTCGATGCTTTGCTGTGCATTTTGATCGCGTCTGTAAGTATTGCACTAGGGGTGATAGTTCTCGAGGTGGCATTGCACAAGTCCGAGGCCATGTCCTTTCATGGGCCTCGGTACGGGCCACCTCCGGGATCCCAACTAGTGGTAGGAGGGGTTCACATCGGCGTCGAGACCACGATGAGGTACCTGGGTCTCGTCCTCGACAGCCGATGGAACTTCGTCGAGCATTTCCGACGTTTGGCCCCCAAACTGGAACGGGCCGGGGCCGCCCTAAAGCGGCTCTTGCCCAACCTGAGGGGGCCAAACGCCTCCTGCCGGAGGCTTTACGCGGGGGTCGTGCGGTCCATGGCCCTATATGGGGCCCCGGTATGGGCGCGTTCACTGCGGCTTCGAGCCGCACACTATCTGAACGCGCCCCAAAAGGTGGTAGCCGTAAGGCTGATCCGGGGCTACCGCACGATCTCAGGCGAGGCAGCAAGCCTCCTTGCCGGACTGCTACCATGGGATCTGGAGGCGATAGTCCTCGCGCGCCTATATGATTGGCGCGCGGAGGCACTACGCCGGGGGGAAACTCCGCATCCACGGCAAACCGCGGCGGAGCGGACGAACCTCCGGTGCGATCTCATGGCGGCATGGAAGGAGCGACTATCGCAACCCAGCGCAGGGCACGCCACGATAGCGGCGGTAAGACCCCTCTTTGAGGAGTGGCTAGAGAGACGTCACGGCGCTCTCACCTACCGCCTGACGCAGGTCCTCTCCGGACACGGATGTTTCGGGAGGTTCCTGCACATCATCAGGCGGGAGGAGACGCCCGGGTGTCACCACTGTCAGGATCGCCCAGAGGACACGGTGGAGCATACGGTGGAGGTCTGCCCTGCTTGGGCAGAGCACCGCCGTGTCCTCGTAGAGGCGATTGGCAGCGGCGGCGACCTCTCGCGCCCGGCCCTGGTTCAAGCCATGGTCCGGGGTGAGAGGGAGTGGGAGGCAGTCACCTCCTTCTGCGAAGCAGTCATGCTAGCGAAGGAGGTGGCGGGGTGGGCGAGGGAACGCGCCTTGCGCACCTCACGCCTCAGCCGCCGCGGGAGACGCTCCGGGCGTCGGGAGCCGCGTGACGACTCCCGGCCACCGTAGGCGCGGGCCTGCGGGCGGAGAGTAATGGGTAGCTCTCCGTCCGATCAGGACTAGGCCCGTGCCGGACGGCGTGTTCGTGTTCCACGCGCGCCTCAAAGAGATGTCAGCAAGTGACGGGGCCCCACAGGGCCGAAGCCTGCCAGGGTAGCGGGACCATCCGAAAGGGTTTACCGCTGCCCTGGAACATAAAGGGCTAAGGAAGGAACACGGGTGGGTTTTAGTCAGTAAAAGTCTGACACTCCCTTCTGCTCCACCCAGAGCGGGAGGAGTCATTTGATGATTTCCCATCCTCAAAAAAAAAAAAAAAAAAGTATTGCACTTTTCTACGAAACAGTTGATTTTTTTTTATAACCGTCGATATCTTTCTATGCTCGGGGGTCTGGAATCGTGTGCTGAATTCATGGTTACAGTTTGCGCATTGGTTAAAAATATATCCTGCATAGTTTGTAGTATACAGCGTGGCGCTTTAATGGCGACATTAATTTAACACACGTATACGGTTTTGCGTTGTAGTTTTATTAATATATTTTAATTTAATTATACATTAATATTTATTTATTTATTAACAGTTTCATAAAATAGCATCTTAGAGCAACCTGACTTAAAGAACTGTAGCGCAGGGGTCACGGATCATAATATCGCATCAATGTAATTAAAACAATTAACGAAGCAAAGACAAGGCGAACATATTATACATAATCAACCCGTAATGTTCCCACTGCTGGGACACAGGTTTCCTCTCGGTGAGAGGGAGTGAGCCGTAATCCATCACGCGCAATAGTTTGTAGTATTGTTTAATATTTCATTCAACGTGGTTAAACTTTGATCATAAATTCCAATTCCATGATTGGAGGCGATAAGCTCTGTATTGTGGCTCAGTTTTTAATAAAACCGCAAACATTTACAGTTAACTGTTTTTATATTTTGTGTTCGCATTTTTAATTTCCGTGTGAAAATACGGGTTTTGAAATTTATGGGATTCAGTGGCAAGTTTCGCTCGTTGTAATATTTGTTTGTTAGTTTAAAATTCTTAGAAGCATTCGCTCTTGAGGTTCATTATGAAATAAGCAGAAAGTTCGTCCTGTTTTTCTGCGAAAGATTTTTTTGTGCCTTTGATCCAGGTAAAGTACAAGCGAAAAACCTTCCTTTGCAAAGATGGATAGTTGGGATTCTGAAGAAAAATGTAATGATAAAAACGAAGCCTTATATTTTCATTAAGGAGGTAGGCAGGTTCCAGGGTAGGCCGCGAAATTCAAATTTTCTTACGTTTTCTGCAATGTCACATGTCTTCGAATTTTGGGTTCTAGGACATGCCGGTTTCCTCACGATGTGTTCACGGTTGTCTTCACCGTTTTGAGAGCAGTGCTGATGAAATAATTTACACAAAGTAATGTGCATGGCTGAGTTCCAACCCAGGACCTAGAACTCGTAAGTCGAAGCCGTTACCACTGGGCCACTGCTCTGTACCGCAATGCTAACTGGCTTATAATTTACCAGTATCCTCTAGCATGTGCCAAGTCAGGAGATTTAAGCGGAATATTAATTGTTGCTTGCTATAATCTTCGGTTGGATGAAACGATATTACGTAAGTAATTACATTTTATTTAACCGAGCTGGCAGTTCGTGAAGCTACAAACTACAAAACTAAACTTTATATTAATTATGTATTCTTGAATTTAGTTTGACTATCTAACAAAACTTGTATTTTACTAAGTGGGAGGTTTGTAAAGCTTTCAGGTATATCATGTCCAACTATATGCATAAAGTAAATAGTTACTTTAATATTTCAAGTTTATTCACTTCGTAGGTTTTTAGGAAGAAAATGAATAGTTTATTCACACGGACCACAATATGCCGTCAAAATGAACCGTGTGGCTACCGACCACATCAAGGCCACGTCGTAGCCACATCGCAATCACCAGTGAGGCCGCGCACTAGCGGCTGGTCACATCGCAAACACATCGTTACGTCGACCATTTGATTTGATTATGTAGTTACCACAACGCAACAGCAAGAAGTGGATTTACTCGTGATTATACAATTATAATTACAAACAAATGAATAAATAACTTCTAGACAAAAAGTAGACAGTGAAAAAGGGCAACTAAAAACGCCTTTAAAACAAATGAAGCTTACCAATCAAACTGTGAGGTAGAAAGTATCAGACAAAATTAGCAGCTGAGCCCGCATCGAACGAGTTCCGTAATTGGTCGATTTATTTTCGTGAAACCTCCGCTTGACCGACGCTTTGTCGCGGTTCCTATGCCCAGGTTATATAAAACGGCTATTTGTTTTAGGGCAGATGAAAAATGCTGACTGGGAGTTGGAATTGTTCGTTTGTGTACTTTGTCGGAGGATTTTGATGAACATTTTAAGCAAATAGATAGTTCATTATAAAATTTGTTAAAATTTTGGAGTGATTGATACGACTCCAAAATTATATTATTAGAAATTTGGATCGAAAAACATAATTATTTACAATAAAATTAAAATAGCTCTCATAGTCCAGTAGGCTTTGGCCAATTACTTATATTTAGGTTTTGTTTTGTTTGAGATTTACATCAATAGTATGAGATATTTTGGGACAATCGGGCTTCTGGAATGTTGCATACATTGGAACTTATATTATAACACTTCAAACACACAAATATGCAAAGGCGGAATTAATGCCATAGGCATTTTCTACCAGTCAACCTATGCGTGATGTAGAGACAAACAGACTGACTGAACTTCTCGAATCTTTTAGAAGCATAGTGAGGACAAAACTCTAAACGATACATCAATACAAATTCAAGAACTAACTATATACAAATTCTTTTCAAATCAGTTACTTGACTGATCCTCGACTTAAAATAGAGTACTTTTTATTACGTACACCATATATATTCATCATCATCATCATCATCAGCATGCAGTAGTCCATTGCTGGGCCTCTCCAATTGCACGCCATTCAGCTCTATTCTCGGCAATTTACATCCAGCTGCTATCAGCCACCCTGCGTAAATCGTCGCTCCACCTAGCCTGAAGGCTTCCCACCTTACGTTTACCGATTTGCGGTCTCCACTCAAGAACACGTCATTGGTCCTACGGCTAATATGGCCGGCCCATTGCCACTTCAGCTTGCTTATTCTGTGAGCTATGTCGACAACTTTGTTTCATATAAATTAACAGATATAAATATAGTAAATTTATTTAGGGTGACACAATGGAGGGGTTTATTTATGTTGATAAATGCACACTAAATAGACAATATGAAACTCCGTCTTTCAAAATATATCCCAAAAGTCATCTTGGAAGACCGATGGTTGTCTCTTCATAAGCCCAAACTGTATTCATGCATCATTCGCTCGAAACTAGTACAAAACATACTCTGTCTTAGTTAAGCTTAAGTTAGTTAGCTACAGCTAATTGGACTAGCTCGGCCACCATCCAATTAAGCTATAAGGTTACCTCATTTGAAATGTATCCAAAAATATCGCAAAAAAATTTACCATGCTCCTTCTTTGTACGTTCGGTTTTCCACTTCAATTTGAATGGCAAAATCTACATTATTGATTAGTTCAATGGGACATTTAAGGGGAAAACGTCAGGGTAGGCCGCGGAAATTTAAATATTCTTACGTTTTTTGCAATTTGGAGGTCAGCGTCAGGTTGTACTAGTCTTTCAAAATCATAGTGAACTTTATTCACGTTACAATAAGATTGATGTTGGGTTGTTGCCACTGACTAGTCTGTCGAAATCACTGGCAGCAGCAACCCTGCGGAAATCGTCGTTCCACCTGAGGGCGTCCCACCTTACGTTTACACGAATGATACGAATGAAAGATTTTGAACCTTTTTTAACTCGGGGAGTGGCCTTCAAAGCTGCACGCTGTGGTAAAAAAAATCTTTTAACAGAACTCGTATCGATGTTAACTGCCCCGAACACACCAGGTGTACCAAAGTATCGTCGTTCATTAAGGCTTTTTCAATGCACACCTTAATTACACCTGTTGGTCGCAAAACCTCCTGATAGACTTCAGTAATAAATATCGAAGGCCGGATATGAACACGCTTATATCATGGCAGTGGGTATACAGTTGCGGTAAATTCAACCTTTGGGACAATATCTGAAGGTTGAATTTTGGGTATCATTAGTAAGGCGGTAATAACCAGCCCTAACTTTGAATAGGAAAACGGCATTAGTTTTGCAGGAACCACAAAGCTAACGTGAAACTACTGAACGAGAATACCTGACCTTTGCACAACATCACCAATAAGGTCACTATATTAAGTTCTTCTAGGGTGTCCCCTTCTGGTGGTTCCACTTACAATCTGCCTTGTAAAATATCTTTTGTTAGTCCTACCTTGTTGTTTACCTGTTGGTATCTTTGTTTTTGTTAGTGTACCTTTTATATAGCTCAAAACCCATTTTAAATAAAAAAACTTTTTTGCAAAAAAAGTCAACCGACTTGTGTGAACGTGTGAAAATGTGAACCCAACGTGGGTTCATATTTTCGTTGTTTGCCACCGACTTCCGAAATTAAAGTTATTTTTCACTTTGTAGTGTCGTTTTTGGAAGTCGGTTGATTTTTTTTGCAAAAAAGTTTTTATTTTTCACTTTTAAGTTGTCATTTTTACCAGTAATTTTGGTTTAAAAACCAAACTACTGAACCGTTTTTGATGAAATTGGGACTATATATCTATGGGACTATTTGGGAAGTATACCCTTTCCAACAAAAAAAGAATTTTTCAAATCGGTTGGCAAGCGACGGAGTTATGCGCTAACAAACATAAAAAGAAAAAAATACTAACATCCGAATTGAGAACCTCCTCCTTTTTTAGAAGTCGGTTAAAAAAAACCGGCCATGTGCCAGTCGACACACGAAGAACAACTCTTCGGTGTACGAATCCCACAAGGCAAAGAAGTATCAACACAAGCCAAAAACCACCCAAAATAACTCGATTCTTGTATCCCCCCTTATGACCCCCTTAAATTGTTTACCCCTTTTATTTTCATTATTTGTTGTCATAGCGCCAATAGAAATGCACGCGTTGTGAAAATTTCAACGATCTACCTATTACGGTTCATAAGATCGCTACAGACAGACAGACGGAAGGACGGACAGCGGAGGCATATAGTAATAAGGTTCCGTTTGCATCCTTTTAGGGACGAAACCCTAAAAACTAAAGTATGAATCGAGGTTTCTCTCTGACTGTACCTAACATAGACAATATTTCAGAGCACGAGAAACTCGGTTGACATTTCATTAAAATTAATAGAGGGACAGATAAAACTGAGGATAGTTTGTGAAAGTCCGGATCTTTCGCATTAAACATGTAAGTACATATGTATATGGTGAATATCCAGAATATGCTGACCTCTCTTTGTACGGAAAACCTATGCAATACCTGATCAGCTTATACTGGGTATTTATAGCTTGGTATATACAAAAGAGATACGTAACCAGGGTGGTCGGATATAGTTGAAGTTTAGTAAAAAACTGGACGTTTCCGAATGAAAAAATTGATAAATTTAGGTAACTGTTTGTTTTCTATTAATTTAATTTAATTCGAAAACATCAATCGGTTTCTTACTGTTTAACTTCAACTATTTCCTTTAGTGACCGTACATCCAGACCTCAATGCTGCATATATAAATCCTGGATTTTGAAGTTAACATTTTTGGGAATGATATTTTTCAAGTTGATTATGTGGGGATGGCAGTAGTTGGTAGAGATAGGTAAAGACTTAAGGATGCTGGTAAAGCTGTGATTTAGGCAGTCAAAGGTATGAAAAAGCTTAATGCTAACGTATTGAATCTGTCAATACGTTACAAAAAAATATTGCCTTAAGAAAATTATGTTACAACTATTGATAGTAGTGAGAATACATATAATCGTCCTATAATATTCCCACTGCTGGGACACAGGCCTCCTCTTTCTGTTAAAGGGAGTGGGCCACAATCAACCACGCGGGCCCAGTGCAGCTTGGTGGATGTCACATGTCTTCAAAGTTTTTGGTTTTAGGACACGCCGGTTTCCTCACGATGTTCTTCACCGTTTTGAGAGCAGTGCTGATGAAAACATTTAACCTCCAACTCGTTGTCGTCGTCGTTTAGTCTCGGCCGTTACCACTAGGCCACCACTGCTCAATGAGAATACAACAAAGGTATATTTTATAAAAGCAACCAACATGACCGACAGCTGATTGAAATTCTAAAAGTCAGATGGTTTGACTATGCTCCATCACAAATCAATCATTGTTAGCATACCACTAATAGTTTCACCATTGAAACAACAAATTACTTAGTTTAATTGATTTCCTTTGAGGGTTGATGTAATTATGTACCCTCCTGAAACATGTTACTTAAGGTTTAAGTTTACAATAATGCTCTTCGATCTGCCTTTATTACATCCCTTAACCCTTAAGAACCATAACCCTTTTCCTCAGCGACTTTTACGGTCTTCTGAGGATTTATAAGTCAATTATGTATGGGTCTTAAATCTTTTTCAGGTATCCAAGGTAACTATTACTCTTTCCATCTTCAAGGGCGGCTGACGTTTTAATAATCTGCTTAGGTTGTCGAAGGTTTGTGGGAAATCGAAAATTCTTTTCTTATTTCGATCAACGCTGTTGTCGTGTATAGGTTCTAGGGGAGACAACGGGAAATTAACTCGAATTCCCGATTTATCCTTCCCGGATGGTAGTTTCCTTTATTTTCCTTGTTATATTTTGATATTGCTTACGTATATATCGTGTACCTGTGTTTTCTTTATTTGTAACTGGTGAATCAAGATTTTCATCAGAGAATGACGACATTGTAATAAAATTTGCCCATTGCCATAAATTGATTATTCTACCCTATAAATTCTAAATTCCATTCTCCGAAAACCGGTTTAATTTACTCAATTGAGCAATATTCAAAATCAAACACGTGTATACTATATAGACATTTAAACAAATGCGTAAACACAGCCGTATAATCTCTTAATGAGCTTACACACATTATACTCGTGGAATCCGCTTACAATTTATTAGGGCCGTTCCAGAGCATACATAAGTTATGTTTATGTTCGTGTAAAATGGACTTAAGACAGAGTTCGTCGCGTTCGGTGTAAAATCAACATAAAACGGAATTGAGTCGTCGAGATTTTCAAAGAGAATGGACTTTTTTATAGAGATACTGTAAAAGGTGATGTGTTTCGTGCCCTGAGTGGGCTATTTGCCGATTCAAATGTTAGTAAGTAATGGGAATGTTTTTTTTTAGTTCTGAGTGCTTTGATTCCTACTAAAATACAATATAGTTACAAAAATGGATAATATGCATTCTTCCGCAAATGTGTGTGTATTGTTGCCATAAAAATCCTTGTACACTTTTAAGCCATACAATTCCTTAAACAAGAATAGAATGTTGTACTGAAAATATAATATTACAGATGAACATAAAAAGTGAACAAAGCATCCATCGGAAATAAAGAACAATCTTACTAAAATACGCTCGCCTCGGGCTATTTGATTAGAACGAAGAGAAATGGACGTATTCGTTGGTATGGTACAAGTTATGTTGATTCAGCGATAGTGAAAATTAGAATCAAATTAACTTTATTTGAATAGTTAATAATGGTTGTATTTTAAATTAGGTATAATAATTATATTTATTTTCATGTTTATTTTTCCACTCTGCATCGGCACTTTTTTTTTTTTGTTTGGTTGTTGTCATTTGCAAGTGACGCAATACTTAGTAATGTATATTGTCTTTGGTTCCTGGCTCTGACATCCAGTCAAACTTTTATTGTTTGAATACGAGGCTTTTAGCTACTTTTTATGTGTGTTTTTTAATGTCTTCTTTTTGTGATATTGCTTTTGTGTGTGCAGAAATAACAATCATTCTTTCTTTCTTTTTATTTGAAAGAAAAAGACGATAGAAAGACAGAACGTTTATTTTTACACCGTTTACTTCTTTTGTTTCTACGTGTGGCAATGTTACACATACAGACGTCAGCACATCATGCTACTACAATCTGTCAAATTTCTTTAATAGATTTTTAACTTTATCACTAAAGCATTAGGTTCAAGATTGGGAAAAGTTGACTGTTTCGGGTAGCTTGATGTGCTGGCGTCTGTACCAACTGGTTATTTTACAAGACATGTATTATTATTAAGCCGAACATGTCTGTACCAAACAAGGTTCTCTGTTTCATTTTCGGTTTAAAGATATTTATTTTCTCAAAGAACATACAGTTCACTTATAGAGAAACTTAACTAAATTAACAATATGTTGTAGGTTACATTACGTCGTCGAGCCATTCAATAAACTGATTTTATTCAACAAAGACTTACTACCACGTTTGCCAATCGGGTTAAAGATCCAAAAATTATGTTTGTTTGTTTACGTTCTCTCAAAACGATGAAGGAACATCGTGAGGAAACCATCTTCTCCTAGAACCAAAAATTCGAAGACACGTGAGATCTACCAACCTACACTGGAAGAAGCGTGGAAGATTACAGCCCATTCCCTCTGGAGAGAGGAGGCCTGTGTCCCAGCAATGGGAACATTATAGGCTGTTTATGCTTATGCAAGTCAAGCAAAAATTAAATTCCAAAGTCTTCCATCACTTGAACCGACTCCGAAAGTCCTTTTTACCTTTACATGTAGGCCACCGATGATGGAACGGCAAATGAAAGTCAAAGTAAGTAGTACCGGAAAACCCGTCCCAATACATCATTTTGTATTTAAACCAGACATGTTTCTAGAATCTTCGCATCTGGGGATGTTCATATTTGATTGATGGCCATACACTTGGTCTTAACTTTGAGAGTCCTTTATGATTTATGCATGTAGTTTGTGAAGATATCGGAGGGGTAAATGTTTGAAGAGGTGCTTTTGAATTACACCCTGTCTGACATTTTACGGTCTGATAATTTATTTCACTCAAAAAGAATACAATTATTCACTCCTATGAGGAAAAACATTAAAGTTAAGATAGGCGACGGTTTCGCTGGATTATAAACTAAAATTAAGTTATATGTATAAAAATAAAAAAGAGTACAGACTTACAATTCAAACATTATTCTGAATATGATGCTTTAATAGCCTTTTAAAAGTTGGAAGTGATTTTGATACCTTATTTACTTTACGTATAGAGTTATAAAATCAAAATAAAAATCAAAATCAAAAGTCATTTATTCAAATAAGGCTGAGAATCAGCACTTTTCGAACGTCAAAATAACAAAAGACAGCCCCCCAAAAACGCCCGCCCTTCACCACTTCCTAGTGCTATCGCTGGGAAGAAGAAGAGTATAGAGTTGTGCTCCCTCAAATGCGACAGTCTTTCTACCGAAGTTTGTCCTCGGTGCTCTTACAATTAAATGGTTAGCCTGCCTCGTCATGCGCTTTTGAATTTACATTTTTTTTTGTAAATGCTATTTGTTTAAGAATGTTTTTATTAATTATTTTACGTAGAAGTATGCAGGTGTTGTATTTATAAATTTGATCAATATTCATTAATTTGGCTTCTTTAAAAACTATTTAAGAAGATGTTAAATAATCATAATTAAATAAGACTTTACTGCCGTCCTTTAGCTAGAAAGCCGTTAACCCTCAAATGGTCAATTTTTACTTTTTAATAGAAAGTTATAGAGTTTAAAATTCTCTATCTTTCTGTCTAAGAAACATTTTTACTATATAAATAGTTCCAAAGATATGAAAAAATTTTAGGCCGTTAAGTAACACAATTTATGATCATTCCATCACTTGAAAGCGTCTAACCCACACTTCTTCGCTTAATGTACTTTAAAGTACCTTAACTGCCCGATGTGATGATTATTTTCAGGCCTTCTCCTTAACTAAAAGTACGTTATCTGATTATTCTTGACTATAGAGACGCCAAAGGACTAAAACTACTTTATAGTTAAGCATTTAAAGAATAGTTTCAGTGAAAAACTTAACTTATTTGCAGTTACCCGCCCTTAATGCTATTTTAGTTAAGTATTTCAATCAAATAATATAATTTTGCTTAGCTACAAAGCAGCTAAGCCTCATTACTTAGCTAAAAGGCAGTTTATCGACTCTCGCGCTGCATTCACTCCGGGGGTGAGCGGGATGCGGGTGCCCCGTTCAAGCCGTCTGACGTCCTGTTGGACTTAATCTTTCTACCCGGAGCACCGTCTGCCATTGAAGCTGACTCTGTCAAAGATAAGAACTACGAACCCATTGAAGACAATCGAAGAAATGACGATGCAGATGAAGAAAAAGAAATACTACAAAATCTCAATCAAAGAGCTAGCGAGTCTCTTTAATTCCGTCATCTTAGAGGGTACAAAGCCCGAGGCGTGGAGCAGAAGTGAGGTGGTTCTGTTCTTCAAGGGGTGAGATCAGACCTCCCGCTGGGATGTATGTCCCCGAAATTATTCACCCATGCATTAGGTCTTCAAGACTGAATTGGGCAGGGTATCAACGTGGACGGCGAGTACATCTCACATCTTCGATTTGCCGATGACATCGTCATAATGGCAGAGACGCTGGAACAGCTAACTGTATCAGCGACTCTCCATCCTAAATGGAGCCTCTCGGCGGGTTGGCTTTAGCGTAAATTTGGACAAGACAAAAGTTATGTACAATTTTCATGTCTTAACGAAAAGGATCGAGAAAAATCCTGGAAGGATCCTCCATTTAGGCTGTGCAACATCTGGTCTAACTGTTCCAGCGTTTGTTCGCCTTGTTCAATTTGCCAATGACATCCTCATATTGGCAGAGACGCTGAAACAGAGCTGTTCCAGCGTCTCTTCAGCCTAAATGGAGCCCCTCGGCGGGTTGGCGTCAGCATAAATTTGTTCAAGACAAAAGTCATGTACAATTAAATTCACATATCTTTAATGAGTCCAATCCACATCGAAGGGCCACTTCTTGAAGTTTTGAAGGATTATGTCTACCTAGAGCATGTCATCGAGCTCGGTAGACACAACTTAGAGAAAAAAGCCGACGACAGCATTTGAAAAACTTAGTCAAGTCGCCTCGTCGCCTATCCCGAAGTGATTGAAGACTAAGATCTTCAACCATTGCGTTTTGTCCGTTATGCTATGCGGTGCCGAAAGGAGGACACTGAAGGTCAGGCTGGTCCACAAATTCAAGGTCGCTCAGCGCGCTATGGAGCGAGCTATATGCTCGGAGACTCTTTGAAGGATAAAATCAGGAATGAAATTATTTGGAAAAGAACCAGGGTTACCGACATAGCTAGCAAAGTAAGTAAACTGAAGTGGCAGTGAGCTGGCCATGTTTGTCGAAGGTCCGATGGTCTGTGGGAGTGGAGACCGCGTATCGGCAAGTGTCATGTGGGACGCACCCCAGCTAGATGGACCGACGAGCTAAAGAAGATGGCTGGGACAGACTGGATACGGAAGGCGGAGGACAGGGTGTTGTGGCGTAGCCTGGGAGAGGCCTATGTCCAGCAGTGGACTGCGATAGGCTGAGTTGATTGTTGACTGTGTGTAATTTAGATACTGTTATGTTGCTAAATACTTAAAACTACAAGCTTTTGCTTATGGATCCGTCCGCGTGGAGGTTGGAAAGCGATATAATATATATATTAAGCTAGCTTATAATATTGGTAGGATTAAGATTTGCTACATTTAATTTGCACACTTGAAAAGTGCTGTGTATATTTATATGTTTTATTATTTATTCAGTGTAACTTTACTAAATACATATTTTATAACTTTTGTTTGTGATAATATTAAAATAAATTAAGGCTGAAGTTGCCCCATGGCTCATATAATGAACCTTAGTTTATTAAATTAATTTAGTGAGAAGGTTCCTATCGGTTTCTATCGTATCAATGGTTGAATCAATGGAATAAAGAATATGGATTTAGTATATTGTCCATACCAAATAATGATCTCATGATCTGTTAGTTTTTAATTAGAGTTGATTATTAAAAAGAAATATATCTTTTCCCTTTTAAATGTTGCTTATATTTTTGATTTTTAAAGGAACATATATTTAATTACTCACATGTTTCCATATGAATGCTTAACTATAAAGAAGTTAACCACACGCGAAACATTTTTAGCCACCGTTTAGTTAAGTAAAGTAGTTAAGAATTTACATAAGTTCCATATAGCATTGGCAACAATTAGTTAAAAAGCATCTAAAGCCCCTTAACCGCTGATTAGGAAAGTTATTGAAATGGAAATCGAAGCGAATGGCATGGCTATAAAGCAGTTATGATCACTTAACAACTTTTTAGTTAAGGAATTCTAAACAAATAAAACAAACATTGTGAAGGTTAAAATTTTAAATAAATTACTTCACTAAAAAGCCGCTACGGTATGGTTAACGGCCTTTTAGTACAGTAATAAGATGCAATAAATTGGTTACATGCTTAACAAAATTAGAAAAAATAATTTTAAAATTAATTAATAATAGTTTCTGGACTGAAAGGGTTATTTAGGATAAACTGAAAGAAATATCAATCGATGTGTCCAAAAATCGTTAACCTAAGTATAATAATTTTTAAGAAACAACGATTCCCGCGTTTTTTGGCATTATCTCCGAAACAACTTTTTGGGCTTAACGGCCTTCTAGTTAAAGGACGGCAGTTTAGTCATTTTGTTCTGATATGTTTGTAGTTTTCTAAGGTGATTTTTGGCAGCACTTCCCCATATCTCTATTAAATAACCGAGATGTGGTTTAACCATCGAGTTATAAATAATTTATCTGACCTGTAGTAGGAGACATCAGACAATTCCTCTAAGTGCATTTTATTGTTTCAATAGGTTGATAAAGGGTTCTTTTTTCTGTAGAAATCGATACAATGATTTTGTTATGAGTCATATTGCTGTGCCCTTACTGGCTTGTTGGTTTAGTGAAAGCAAGCGCATTTGATGACCAGTCAGTTCAAACAGAGGACCTAACTCGCAAAGTGAACATAACGGAAATTCGAACGATTTCAAAAATTTAAAATTCTCGTTTTGCTCGAACGAAGGCTTTATTCATATCTATCAGGAGTGATATTCATTATTATACAATCGATTAAAAAGCCGATCGAATTTAACTACTTACGTTACTTTTACTTTGGTCTACTTTAGCCCTGGATCGAAACAGCTGGAAGTCATGAGGAGAGGCCTTTGAGCAGCAGTGGGATGATGCAGGCTAATAGTAACAGTAATTTTTACTTTGCGCGTTCGTGCTATGCCCATATAAGGTGTTGTTTTGCAACCTCGTCAAATTCAAGGAGGTAACTATGCTACTGATTCTCGACATGAATCAATAATAAAATAAGTAGGATTTTTTTTTCAAATTTTCTGTAACTTTTGTGGGACACGCATATTAAAACGCGGCCTGTCTGAGATCGCACTGTAACTACCCTTTTACACACACATAAAAACGCGGCCGCTTTTACGATACAATAACGCGATTCTGTTCTTTGAAAGTGGTGTATTTTGAAATACTGTCAAACTTAAATAACTAAAAAAAAGTATGTATTCATTATTTACCAGGGATCGTAATTTTATTTGATTATTTATGTCTTTCCTAGCAGCCTCCTGAAATTTGACGAGGATGCAAAACAACAGCTTGTAGGTATAGCTTATAGCCGGGCGTCGGCATTTATAGAAATCCATACTCCAAGCTAACTCCAAGCTCCAGGTAAACTGTCTTTTGTTACTTCCAATTATAAAAGACAGTTAAGATACACCTGTGCCGATCACTCCGGGGAAAAAAGGCGTTCAAGGAAATGGAATATAATTATCACGATTCGAAGTTGATGAAAATCGATGACTAGACTATAAATTTTAGACAAGATACTCATCGAAAACTGTCACGTAGGTAGTTGAAGAAAGTTTTTCAAAACTTAAATCATCAATCCCAGTGAAAATTTGCCGAAGTTTGGAATTTCGTAAATTATCGAATAATTTTTTTTTTTTTTTTTTTTTTCTCTTTATTTTATTTAGGGAATCGAATAATTTAAACTTTGTTCAGGTTTAAGTTTATTTATTTCTCGCCGAAGTTTGTCAAACATGTGATAGCAGAGGCATTTGGAAAGACAAAGATAAGACGGCAATAAAATAACGTAATAAACATTGCTTTCTTCAATGTGATCAGGATAAAATCGTATCGAGTATCTCTCATAATATTGTATTGTATGTTGAAACTGAGTGTACTGGACGTCGCTTTTCCCTAAAAAATGAAAATCATTGGAAAACCAGCGTCAGACAGCATATGTCTGGCATTAATGCTGAAATGAACGCACAAATGTCTTCACTGTTTTGAGAGCAGTGGTGTAGAAATAATTTACACAAAGTAAAGCGCCTGTCAGGGTTCGAACCACATACAGCAACTTGTAAGCAACTCGTAAGTCACGACCCAATAATTCAACGATACAATAATTCAAGTATGTATCATCTTTCATAACATTGAATTGCAACGGCACATATAATGCCAAGGCTCCTCTTTTAATCCTCTAAAGCGAAAGTCTGTAATTAGTCATGTCCCTGATACAGCGCCCTGACTTAATGTGCTACCTGCTACTTAAGGCGGCCGGATTACATCCCCAACTTAATTTGTCTTGAGTTTGCGCTTTAAAGTATTAATAAGTCAAGCTATGAAGATACAGAGGGAGGCAAACTGGCTTCAAGTTTATAAGAGATTAGAATTATTCATACTTGGCTGTTTTCAAGTAACTCGTCGAAATGTATGGTGATGATGATAATAATAAGAAAACAATCGACTTCCAAAAAAAAACTACAAAGCAAAATAACTTTAATTTCGGAAGTCGGTGTCGCTGGTTCCGCATTTTCGTTTTTTGACACCGACTTCCGAAATTAAAGTAATTTTTGTCTTTGTAGTGGTTTTTTTTGGAAGTCGGTTGTTTTTTTTTTGTAAAAAAGTTTTTATTTTCCACTTTTAGTTGTACCTACCCCACACAAATTCGGATATACTTACAAGATTAGAGGTACCCCAATAACAACTTTGACAGAAATGAGGGTGTACCGTGGTGTACTGAACACATCTGCGTACCTCTTTACAGGGTACAGGCGTGACGTTATGTTGTGTGATTGCATAAACAGTGCATACATAAGCGATAGCAGCAATAGCCGTTGATTTGCTGGCATTTATTGAAGAGTTCCGTTGTCTGTCTCCGAAACTCATCATCAGATCTTGTCGAAATTTCAATGGGACCATTTGGGAAGTATACCCTTTCTAACAAAAAAAGAAATTTTCAAATCGGTTGGCAAGCATCGGAGTTATGCGCGAACAAACATAAAAAAAAAACATCCGAATTGAGAATCTCCTCCTTTTTTAGAAGTTAAAAATAGCTATCTATCAGGGGACATAGTCCTGGGAGCGCTGAATGCTTATGCGAAACATGCACCACCGGCCATAGGTAGAGTTGGAACACCGCTGTGGTTTTAGCCGGTAAGCGTCCAGCATACCTCTCTGTCACCCCCACGGCGGAGGAAGTCCAAGTGAATTTCCACCGCGAAACTAAAAAAAAAGTTGACATAGTCCTTTCATAGTTCTAGGTAACCAATCCACTATAGCCACCCAAACCCATAGCCCAATATGTTTTGTTTCCATGATTCAGGATATTATCCTAGACCCACCAGCGAGCAAAAAATTAAAAAAAAATGCTGTTCCATACATTTTAACCGCTTAGATACCTATTGGACTTTTCTATGAAACAGCTGATTTTTTTTTGACGACCGGCGGTTAATTTTCTACGCTAGTGGTGTAAAATCAAGTGCTGAATTCATGGTCACACTTTACGCGTCAATTACACTGCCAGCCTGTATATTCCCCATTTCATACCTTGTCTTATTCATACCTAATCTCAGTTGCCCGGTAACATATCAGTGTGACACAAACAAATCAAGAGACACTGTTCCACTGTCTCGCAATTGTTTTTCTTTAACAAAGAAAATTGTGTCATCCTTGGCAACACAGAGAAGTTGTTTGGCTCAATAAACACTAGACACGATATTATTTCTGTACCAGCATTGCGATTCTGTAACCATCTCACCGTGAAAACTTAGACGAAGTGAGCGTGGAGTGAGCTGTCATTCTAACTAATAATGCTAGGGATTGATACTATTGACAGCTCACTCTAAGCTTCACATAACTTTTCACGGTTTTCACTTAATATAAATTTTCACGGTGAGATTTTTACAGAATCGTTCGGCTGGTATGATTGTTAATATTGTAGGTGTATTCTTTGTTAAGAATTAATGATATATACACCTACGTAAAATGTGAAAGACGTTCCATCTCATTTATTTATATTTTACGTTTTTTCTGAACATTTTAAGGACAAAAAGGTATAATACGAAACAAGTCTTTCTTCATCTTAAATTAGAATATTGTTTGTAAGTAAAATATCTTACACGAGAATTGTGTGATCATTCAAGAAAATTCTTCCCAAGGTGGACCGATGACCTTGTGAAGGCCGCAGAAATCTGTTGGATGCGGGTCGAAGTGGCGATGATTGGGGAAGGCCTATGTCCAGCAGTGGACGTCTTTAGGCTGAAATGATGATGATGATGATTTCATTGTTTGATCATTATAAGATCATCCATTTCTACTTTTTTTCAGAATTAATTGGTATGTTCTTAGGTATTGTAACTAAAGATTTTAATAAAATTTTAACGTAACCAACAGTTTGACTATAATAGTTTTTAAGTCGTTTTTACATCCACGTGGATTATGTATGCTTTTATGTGCGATCAGCAATAAACGATATAATATTGTAGAGGTATATATATTTATATATAATTTTAAATATAATAACCTAACCTAACGATGCTTGAACTTCATAATTATTATTTATTTATTCCAAAATTTCGTAAATAACACCTTAACAGCTATAACGCCAATGCAATGTTACTACCACAAAGATACACATACATCTAACTTACATTGACTACCCAAAAATACAATAAAAATACAATAAAAAATTAAATCGTAATTATAATTAAAAAAACAAACAAAAGTACAATTATAAATACAATCCTAATTACAATTAAAAATACAATCAAAATATATTTAAAAAATACAATTCCAAATACCATTAAAAATACTCGTACAATTAATATAACTTCTACAAAATCTTTCGTGATTTTAGACGTGCAAATAAGTTACTGTGAGGAAAAGATAAAATGATTACCAGTTCCGAAGAGCAAAGTGAGACATATTGAGGAAGCTCACGTTTTTCATAATAAATTCATTGCACGTTCGTTTTGAAAACTGCTGATTCCACCATCTTTACTAACACGTTTCGATCGACCGGGTTCGGTTTCTTTTGGAGTTTCATAATACCATCGTTATCAATATTTGACATTTGATGATTATCTTCTTGACATTGTAGACTCACACACAGAATGTTTTGACATTTTGCATCTTGGTCTTGCTTGACTATTGGTCCTAAGTTATTTGTTTTTAAATTATCCATAATGTATGTCATATCTGGGGCACTGGTATCATCATCATCACTATCCTGCCCCTATCCCCATTTATTTGGGGTCGACATAATATGTATTTATCTTCCATACTTCTCTATTAGTCGTCATCTCGGTAGCCGTTCTAACCATATCATCATTCACACAGTCCATTCATCCTTTTTCATTTAGTCCACTTTTATAGTCATCGACATTTATGCTCAAAACTATGTTAACTATTTTATGTTCTTAAACCTATGTTTAACATAAAAAGCAGGACAGTAGGTGGGACATTTGCATAAGGAGCATAGTATTATTTACACTGAAACTGTTAGATAATTATGAGACAGAATTCGTTCATACGTCGTGCACACCACCTCTAA
Organism: Apamea sordens; assembly: GCA_945859715.1. Lineage (NCBI taxonomy): Eukaryota > Metazoa > Arthropoda > Insecta > Lepidoptera > Noctuidae > Apamea > Apamea sordens. The sequence continues at coordinate 9,529,580 of OX244010.1, read as the reverse complement.
AATTCGACTTCGGAACCCGTACATTACGAACATCAAAGTTATTACACCAGTTCAAAAATGTACAAGCAATAAGTATCAACATAAGTCAAACGGAACTAAGAACACAAAATATGCAATCTTAAACATAACTCAAACAAAATCGCAGAAACTTGGCGAACTTGCTTCAGAAGATCTAATTATATAACTTATTCGACGTTCTCGAGCCAAATGTCATCACTTTAATGCATGCAAAGTTTGCTATGGAATCGTATTGTAGTTGTTCTATTTTTTTCGAGTTCTACATGAAATGGTTGATGAAGAGAAATGGAGTTTTGAGCTTGATGGATTGAAAACGCGTGTGCGAATTTTGAGATCGATGATGATGAAGCTACATAAAATTTTAGGTAGCCTAAAACCAGTCACAAAAGTTGGATATTATTGTGATAAAAATTCTGATCATACCAATCTTATCCACTAGAAGGGCAATTCTCGTAATTCGTAAAACGTTCACAATCTGATCTCAGTCTCAATCTGTCAAAAATGCCTCTAATTTCCCTACATACGTTTTTGATATTGTTTGTCGCTGAAATGAAATTGCTACTAGATTTTGAACGTGTTTAATTACGAGAATTTGCCTTACGATTAGAAATCTCAATTTAAAAGTAGTTTCAATAACTTTGATCTTCATTTATTATGCGTTGTGCTTTATTTCTACGTTCTTATTAAAATGAATATTGCTTTCATTATTTATTCCATATTATGTGTAATTAATATCCCTGCACATTTCTCTTTCGTCTAATAATTTTATTACTTTACACCAAGTCAATTAGTTCAGAGACCAATCAATGGATCCATTCATATGCATAATGGAGAAACCTACTTCAATACAACTCCTGCTGACCAATCAGAACTGTTGGCCCTGATTGCAATTAGCTATAACGAACCATGTCTTTGATAGAAACCTATACAATTCCTCGAAAGTCTACTTGCTTTAAACGTTCTCAATTTTGACACAAATTGAATCGAAGAGCGGCCAATTCAGGAAATGCAATATCGCATATTTGACGACGGACGGAGTGGAAGTAATACTGAAATTTACTGTATAAAATCGACTTTGTACAGACGCCAGCACATCAAGCTACTACAATCTGTCGAATTTCTTTAATAGATTTTCAACTTTATCCCTAAAGGATTAAGGTTCAAGGTTGATTGGGAAAACTTTAGTTTCGGGTAGCTTGACCTGCTGGTGTCTGTACATGGAAAAGGTGCGTCGCGTTTCTTTGGATAGTGTGATGTTTATATCTGTAGGTAAAGTACCAGTAAACAGTTGCTTGTATTATTAATAATGTTCAAGAAATGGTGCATACGTTGAAAGTTTGCGTAGTATTTGTGTTACATTTTATGTTGCATTGCATAAATTTGGACGGTTTATTTGTGTTACATTTCACCAACTGACATTGTGTTCTGGATTCCTCTTTGTCGTCAAATATCCTTTATAGTCTTTTTATAGAAAACAAAAATCTTTGTGTTTTAGTGTTCTCTAAACATCACATCGAAACCAAAGGATACACAAAATTGATGATGAATAACTTTAAATACAGCGCCAACTTACGAGAAGGAACCCAGGCTGGCGCTTTACTTTGTGTAAATAATATAATCACCACACCTCTCAAAACGGTGAAAGAAAACAACGTGAGGAAACCGGCATGTCCTAGAACCCAAAATTCGAAAACATGTGACATATATCAACCCGCACTGGGCCCACGTAGTAGATTACAGCCCACTCTCAGATAGGAGGCCTGTGTCCCAGCAGTGGGAACATTATAGCCTGATTCATGATTATGGTAACATTGTGCTTGTCATTATTGAGGGGCTTTGCCATAATCACCACGTGCTTTCCAAAGGCCGCAGGAACCCTTTGGATGCGAGAAGCGCAAAACCGGTCGAAGTGGAGGAGCGTGGGGGAGCCCTATGTCCAGCAGTGGACGTCTTTTTGCTGAAATGATGATGAGGCTAACTTTGAAAAAAGTGAAGTCGCCTTCAAATTGGGACTATTAAAAGTAAACTTTACAGAATAGCACAACTAATCTGTAGCTCAAATCAATATAGCCATAACTGGATCACAGACATCAAATATCAACCACTTTCAAATATTTAATAGGTTTGGATTGGAACACGAGCAGTATTTTAGGAAACCACCGCCAGACTAGATGTTACAATCTACACGACTAGTTTCAAACCTGTCTAGCTCATATCATGTTGTTCCTATCCTCATACATATTTATCAGCGAAGGCTTATGCAAAACGCTTCAAATTCAGGGGTTTATTAAAATTAGAACAGGACTGGGTTCTCGTCACTTTGTGAAGTTTTAGATGTCGAGCAAAGTTCAGTTTATGCATTATTTATTATCGGTATAGAATATAAATTTCCATGGTCGTTTAAGTTAGTGTGGTTAGTAATTACATAGTAAATCCATGAACATTTAGAAAACCAGGAACGGTAAAGATGGTTCATAAAACAAAAAGCAATCTCGATTGACATAATGGGTTTTCCGCTTATCCACCCCAAAAAATCCACTATAAGGTGGATACGCGGACACGTATGTCCAAGAATCCACCCTACGCCTTGTTGGATATACGGAATTTATAGGCTTAGGGTGGATTCTTGTGCGTAAGTTTCTGCGTATCCTCCTTAGGGTGGATTTTTTGGGGTGGATAAACGGGATACCCGGACACAATGCCAGGAAAAGCATTTACGAATTTGAAAACACGAGCAGGAGATTGTTGAAATATAGTCAATAATTTTACGAGGTATTTCAACTGCAACTGCAACTGTGCTGTCGAGTGTCTATAAACAGATGAATATCAATTCCAGCCAGTATTTTGTTTTAAATCCAAATTTCCTCAGACATGCTTGTTAATCACCATGCAAATGAGAAACAAGTACTTAAATTCATAATCATCTTGTGTTCCCAATTTTGTCATGACCCGGTTTGTCGCTACGGTAAATAAATAATACACAATTTTCTGTGACAAGACAGGCACAAATTAAAATATAATTGCTTACTCGTACATGTTCTCCTTTGCGTCAAGCATTTTGGTTGGAGGCAGATTTCGCTTTAAAATTGTACCCTACCGTTTTAATAACAGATTATTATTATTTACTAGCAGCGCCCCGCGGTTTCACACGCATAAGTTTCAATCCCGTAGGAATATCGGGATAAAACGTATCCTATGTGTTAATCCTGGTTATAAACCATCTGTGTGAAAATATCATCCAAATCCGTTCAGTAGTTTTTGCGTGAAAGAGTAACAAACATTCATCCATACATTCATCCTCACAAACTTTCTCGTTTATAATAATAGTATGATTATTTTCCCCGCCCGAATTCCATATAATCTCTCATCCCCTATTTAACTCCTGTAGGGGTTAACAATCTTTCCTTAGTGCTCACTTTCATTATATAAGACCCAGCGGTTCCCAAAGTTGTCTGTCAGTGAATTTAAGAATTATCCAGTAAATAATAATATAGCGTTAGCAATATTTTCATTTCAGGGGCCACCCTATCCCTGAAATGAAAAAAATAGTTAATTGCTCCATAAATTGGTCACCATCTGATTTATTAAATGTTAACACAAATGTAGGGAACACCTGTTTTTTTCGCAATTTCAGGGTTGTTCCCATTGTCAAAGTTGTTTAAAATGATGAATATAATGATCCCTTTTTAGGTTTAAGGTAATCAAAAAATCAGGCTAGGTGGAGCGACTATCTTAGCAGGATTGCTGGTAGCAGCTGGATAAGAGTTGCCGAAAATCGAGTTGAATGGCGTGCATTAGGAGAGGCCTATGTCCAGCAGTGGACTGCTATAGGCTGATGATGATGTAATCAAAAACTAAATTTACATACTGTAATGTACATCCAATGGCCGATGGGGCTGAAAGGTTCTGGAGTGGCGACCGCGTACCAGAAGATGTAGCGTTGAAAGGCCTCCCACAAGGTGGACCGACGAACCCCCCTTATGAAAGCCGCAGGAACCCGTTGGATGCGAAAAGCATAGAACCGGTCGAAGTGGAGGTGCTTGGGGGAGGCCTATGTCCAGCAGTGGACGTCTTTTGGCTGAAATGACGATGATGATGATTGTACAGACGCCAGCAGGTCAAGCTACCCAAAACTGTCAAATTTTCCCAAACAACCTTGAACGTCAATGCTTTAGCGATAAAGTTGAAAATCCATTAAAGAAATTTGATAGATTGTAGTAGGTTGATGTTTTGGTGTCTGTACATCAGTAAACCAATTTTGATTTAAACCCCGGTGCATGATAAATAAAGTAAGTACCCATAGTGGCCAGCTCTATCGATCAAACCGATCCATTCCAGACATCTCGTAAATCGACAAATAAAATTGGAAAATAGACATCAGGTTCATCGTGTTCTAATTTACAATAAATAAAGAATTGTACAGCTCTGTATGTTTCAGACAGCATTTTAGAAGAGGGTTGCCCAGTAACTAGCGAAGAGTAAATCAAAAGAATTCTTAGATCTATTAGGTACAACAAATTCTAACCTAACTAAAACTATGGCGTAGGTATAACAAAATAAAATATGGCGTCGAAATATTCGTCCACATCGCTGTCGACTGGTAATGTACCTAAGAGACTGGCGGCATTGCCATGTTGTATGGCAATATTTATTCTTCGGCCAAGGTAAAAGTCAGCCCTTGGGTCACAGGAAGTGTCACCTAGCCGTTTGGAGATTTCATTGAACGCGCCATGACAACCTTATATTTTAATTTGAATAATTTATTAGTTTTTTTGTGCGGGACTCGTGGCTAAGTAGTAACAGCTGCACGGGTCGCTCGATTAAGTTAAGCTGCGCTAGCCGCGGTCGGTTTGTGGATGGGTGACCATCTTTATATACCGAGACCTCTCTGTACCTCGGAAAGTACGTTAAGCCGTTGGTACCGGTAGTCGTTCTTGGATCTTTGATAGTCGTTACGGGTCGTCAGAAGCTCGCAAGTTTGACAACCAGTCTTACCTAGGGGTATCGTGTTAACCAGTAACTATGTCATGGAGGTCAGATAGGCAGTCACTCCATGTAAAAAACTGGTATTCATATACATCCAGTTAGAGTGAAAGCCGACCCCAACATAGTTGGCAAAAGGCTAGACAGTTATTTTTTTTTTGAGCTTGTGAATATATTTATTTAGTATTGGGAGTTTATCCAGACAGTGTATACAGGGTGTTATTGACAGCCCTCCGCAAACTGATAGGGTGGCTTCAGTACATCATATTAAGATGACCGGTACATGTAATTCTTTCAGGAACATTAAGGGAATCCAAAAAACCAGATTTGTTTTATTATCTCACACGCAACGCATCGTTATCGTGGCAAAACGCACGTAGCGGACGCCAGCGCAGCGAGCTTGAGCGAGGCTGTTTTCAGCTGTTTTATTTACATAAGTGGAGTGTTGCATACAGAGAACGTAATTTTACATTGAAATAAAGGAATATCAGCAGAAAAAACGGCATATTTTTTTTTTTTCCTGAGAAAATTTCCAGTGGGATATGATTCAGAATAAGGAGCTGAATCAATCCTGTGTTTTTGTGGAGGGCTGTCAATAACACCCTGTATATTTGTATCCTAAGAAACAAATTCTTCACGACCTAAGTTCAAAAAAACACCCTTAAACCATATACTATTAACGATAATTTCATATTTACAAACGATAAACATTCGCGCACCTAAAGCCCCCTCATACACGCTCACTTGAATTTTCACAAGCCTCCCGAAATCGGTCACGTATTGGAAGGGCCGAAATATGAGCAGTCTTACGAAGATTTTAGATTGGGTACTACCTCTGCTTACAAATCCAGGGCTCTTATTGGTGGAATTGTGAGATTATATGGGTATAACAACGGTAATTCAGGTGGGATTTCGAATAATAATATTGAATGTATAGGTCAGCTCTTGAGTATGTACTGTATTTGGATACGTAGGAGCTTGTGAAGGTTTAATTCTTTTGAATAATACAACACTCAATAGATTTGTTCAAGCAAAACCATCTATACATACTTCTCGTATACATAATCAGCTTGTAATGTTCCAACTGCTGGGACTCGGGCCTTCTCACTTTGAGAGGAAGTGGGCCATAATCCACCAATCGGTGCCAGTGCGAGTTGGTAGATGACACATGTCTTCGAATTTTTGGTTCTAGGATATACCGGTTTCCTCACGATTTTTTTCTTCATCGTTTTGAGAGTACTCTTGATGAAATTATTGACACAAAATAAAGCACTTGTCCGAGTTCGAAGTATCGAACTCTCGCACGACCTACTTCTCTTAAGTCGTAGCCGTTACCACTGGATAACCACTACTCTCTTACATTCATATTCATAATCAGACCATACGGTTCCCACTGCTGGGATTCAGGCGTCCTCACATAGAGAGGAAGTGGGCCGTAATCCATCAATTGTCTGGAATTGTCAGGTCCCAGTGCGTGTTGGTGAATGTCACATGTCTTAGGGATATACCGGTTTCCCCACGATGTTTTCCTTTGCCGTGTTAAGAGCACTAGTGATGAAACAAATTGCACAAAGTAAATTGCGCGCCTGCCTTGGTGACCCCAATTCTTACAACCCGTAATTTGAAGTGGTTACCACTTGGCCACCGCTGCTCTCACTTAATTCCTTTCGAATGACATCCCAAATTGTATTGCCTTCAGAATTACACGAGCGTGAACAATTTTCCATTCAATCAGATTATGGGTAGCGGGCAAAAAATTATCACAACATTGAACTCAACAGTTTGTCGGATGTTTCGCTTAGTAAATGGTTAAAAACATTGTGGAAGAGGAACGAATCAAGTGCGTCTCGGACTCAGAAACGAACGGTTCCGTACCACAAGGCAAAAAAAGCCCAAATATCCACGTTTCTTGTATGGCGACCCTTTATTTTTTAACTTTATTTTATTTGTTGTTATAGCAGGAATAGAAATACATACTCTGTGAAAATTTCAACTATCTACCTATTACGGTTCATGAGACACAGCCCGTTGACAGCCAGAGGACGGACGGACAGCGCACGCTTAGTAAAATGGTTCCGTTGGCACCCAGTACGGAAACCTAAAAAGTAGTAGTTGATATAATGAAAACCACAAATTCAAAAACAGGTTTGGTCATGCCTACCCGGTTGTGGTTACACTGCGGTTGTATGAAGTCGATAACTGTCACTAATGTCCTCCTTAATTTGCAACAATTTTGGTCATTAACCTCCTGCCTATATTCCAATTTATTTGTGACTGGCTTTTTTTTAATGGCATCTTGCCGTTCAACCTAGCCTAACCGAGGGGTCCGTGGCTAAATAATAACAGCCGCACAGGTCGATCGGTCAGGTTAAGCTACGCTTGCCGCGGTTGGTCTGTGGATGGGTGACCATCTTTACATACCGAGACCCCTCCGTGCCTCGAAAAGTACGTTAAGCCGTTGGTCCCGGCTGTCTCGGCTCATGATATTCATTTAATTGTTGATCAAAATATTATATCAGCTTTTTTGTTAACTGTACTTTAACTTCTTTATTCTTGTGGTCCCAAAATACCATTCAAAACTAATTATTGCATTTATAGGCGGCATCCGGGACCGCGGTCCCGGTCCCAAAAGCCCCACGACCCGATATCAGTATTCACAACCTTTCCTGCCAAATTACCATTTAACCATTTATCCATCATAATTTAATTTGTTTATCGTCTACTCATAAACATGAATATACTAGGTATAACACCCAAATACTGAAAACTTTTGCACTTCTGGAGGTCGATTCCCGTAATTAAAAACGTTCAAAATCTAGTCGCAATCTCATCTTAGAGACAATTAATGTCGAAAACTGGTCAAAAATGTAGGGATTTTAGAGCTATTTTTGCCAGATATGACATAGAGACTAAAATCTGAGGGGCAATTATCGTAATTTTAAGAAATATCTCAGTCTCTTATCTGTCAAAATATCTGTAAAGTCCCTAGATTTTTGACAAGTTTTTGCAATGATTGTCGTTGAAATGAGATTGCGACTAGATTTTGAGCGTTTTTAATGACGGGAATTGACCTTCAGAATTATTAGTCTGAAGGTCAATGCAAGGTCAAGGGGCTGTTCTTATAATTTTAAGTACATTATTATGTAGTTAAAATTATAAGAACAGCCCCTCTGGTCCTTACAAAATAATAACACCGCATATTACAACCCTATCATTAGAATATACATATATGTCGACTTTACAATGAAATTTAAAAAGACAATAACAGTTTTGACATTTTCGATTATCGTGCCATACTTTCAAAATATGTAAATGTACCCTTTCTTTTCAACATTGTAATGCTTTTAGTAGGTACTGTTTTCATTAAATAAATACCTGTAACATTGCGTCAATTATGTACACACGGCTACACATCAAGCTATGCAAAAGCAGTATTGGCTGACCGTTCATTGTGAGAAAATATCATACAAAGTGAGACCAAGACAAACTGGTTTTGTATAGCTTGACGTGTAGCCGTGTGTACCTACTTTATCTGTCGTGTTTGGTCTGTCTAAGTAGAAATGTGTGGAGGGCAGACGCACAGAGCTGTAATTTTATGAACTAAGCTTTTTACTTTAGTTATCATCATTACTATTTTGTTGTTGCTTTACGTTGTGTTAGTAGGCGTTGGGTGATAATCAGGTCCAAACCTATAAACTAAAATATATACACTGTTTAATTTTGATCGTTTTAATCCTTAAAAGGGGTCATTGTACACACGGCTACACGTCAAGCTATACAAAACCAGTTTGTCTTGGCCTCACTTTGTATGATATTTTCTCACAATGAACGGTCAGCTAATACTGGTTTTGCATAGCTTGATGTGTAGCAGTGTGTACTCATAATTATGAACAACTTTTACTACGGTATCAATCCTGAAATCGTGCAAAAAAAATCAGTTGATCCATAGATTTATGTTTGCATAACTCGACATGTATTGTATGGATCAACTGATTTTTTTTGGTCCCGTAGTAAAAGTTGTTCATAATGATGAGTACAATGACCCCTTTTAAGGATTAAAACGATCAAAATGTAACGGTGTATATAATGTGAACCTAGTAATTTACCTCCTGTCATTGTTACCGGTTGTAGTTGCCACATAAATCCTACCTACTATCCTATATTATTATAAATGTGAAAGTTTGTATGGATTGATGGATGAATGGATAGATGGATGGATGGATGTTTGTTACTCTTTCACGCAAAAACTGCTGAACGGATTTGGATGAAATTTTTACACAGATGGTTTATAACCAGGATTAACATATAGGATACTTTTTATCTCGATATTCTCACAGGATCGAAACTTATGCGGTGAAACCGCGGGGCGCAGCTAATCTATCTTCTATTCTATACTTATAATAAATCTGTAGAAGTGAAAATTCTGTACATTGAAAATATCAAAAAAATAATTTACAGGGGGTGTTACTAGACCGACACCGAACCCAAAAATGTGATTAAAAAATTTTTTGTCTGTCTGTCTGTCGGTCTGTCTGTCTGTCTGTCTGTTTGTTCAGGCATCACGCAAAAACTACCGGTTCGATTACGATGAAACTTGGTATAATTATTCTTTAATATCCTGGGCACCACACTGGGTACTTTTTATCCCGGAAAAGTATATACAATAAAAAACAAACTTAATTTTGCGGTTCGATCCCTATACCCGATTACCACTGTCTGTACTGTACCAACCGCAAATACTAAGTTTGTCGTAGGTTGGGTCACCCGCAGTGGAGTTCATTTTTATTCCTTTTAGTTTTTAGAGTTATTTAGGTTTATTTTTATATGAGTCGTAGGTATAGATTTTAATTTTAAAGTATAGGTAGTACATATATTTGATAGTGTACGTAGTGACCGTAGGTTATTTTATAATACTGTTAGGTAGGATTAGTCATTCGTATAGATATTAGTTTTTAGGGATTTTGCTTATTTATTGAGTTTAGATTAGTTATCATCAGAAATAGGTTTATTTAGGTAGGTATTTAATTTTCTGTTATTGAGTTATTATTTTTTTAAATTAGGTAGGTACTTAGGTAAAGATATCATATAGGTACCCTCTTAATCACCACTAATGAGACACAATTGGTTTTCTACTGTAATTAGCCACAAAGGGCCCGCGAGATAGATGGCATTCTGGGGAAGCACATACATTTTATCCTGTTAGCACGTTCCCGTGGGATAATTTCCGACATCCACGCGGGCGAAGCCGCGGGCAGAAGCTAGTACATTAAATAATTTCACAACCATCCCAGCCTTTACCATCTTTTGCCGTTCATCAATCATAGTTTCATTTGATTTTCGTTTACTCTTTGCAACGACTTAAATAATATAGGATAAAATTAAAAACTTGCGCCAACTCAAAATAGGAGGTGCAGTAACTGTTACATAATCATTATGAAAAGTCATTTCCGAAATCTAAATTCTTGAAAAAAAAAACGAGCAATTATCTTCTAAGATACTGCAAACTAAGTTATTGTCATCAAGTTAAGACGAATTATCGGAGTTCCAGAAAAAAAAACATAGTCTATCAAAACGTAAGAATATGAAAGTATAAATTATAGCGCGCGCCCGTTAAGCAACATAAAGCAAGTTGTCAACGCGTTAAACTAGCGGTCACACCTAATTTTGACCGTTCCTTCGAAAAAAAGCGCGCGTGATGACGTTGCCAAATCGCTAGCCTACGCGCACGTTGTGTCCCTTTCCTAAATGAATGCTCTAAATTTCCTGTATAACACGTTGAATAAGATATTTTCCTTTGGCGCAACCATTAGATTTCAGTATAACGTTGTTCATACAAATTAACCTTGACTTTCATGTTTCTGAAGCGTATGTTTCAAGTAGTGTGTCTGAGTCAACTCAAAGTAAATAAATAATACGAGCGGTGTTCCTCGCTTTTCTGTCAGACTTTTAAATAAGTCACGGATTTTGACTTGTTGAATTGCTAATGGGACGGACGTCGCTCTGTCTCTTAAGTTGTTCTTTTTCGGGCAAAAGGCCAAAGCTGGGAAGTTACAAAAGATTAAAGGATATTGTCTATGTATTGATGGCAACATAAACTTGGTCCAAAATTAGGTCCTTAAAAACTCTTTAAGTGCCCGAAGTCTAAACATACGTTATTAGTTTTTCTTTACTATACTTTCTATTTCTGCAAAAATATTGATGAGGAAATCATTATCATAATAACTTTGGTTTTTAAGAATACCTAGATAGGTACTTACAATATTTTTGTATTTCATTACATTTTTAATCATTTGAACGCAAGAAAGATAATGATTAAAGATCAAAGAGACGGAACGGTAATGGATACCTTTGGTAATCTACACCGTTAAATGTTAATCGTTTTAATCCTAAAAAGGGGTCATTGTACTCATCATTATGAGTAACAATGACCCCTTGGAACCAACCCCGAAATCGTGAAAAAAAATCAGTTGATCCATAGATTTATGTTCGCATAACTCGACATAATGTATGGATCAACTGATTTTTTTTTTAAGCTATCAAAATTTAACGGTTTATACTATCCAAATAACTTTACTTACCTACAGACTACACTTATGTGTAGTAAGTAAAGGCAACAAAAAAAACACCGTGTTCCGGACGATATACATGAACTTCGACCAGATGTTCAGATGGTAATAAGCATTTTTCATTATGGACACATTAATGAATTCTTATTTTTTGTTAATTTTCATACAAACTAAATACCTTGACGTAAATCACCCGATATGCATGGCTCTTTATCCGAAGCATTTTCAATCGATTTTATCAATTTAATTGCACGAAGTGGTAACATAGGCCAAATTAAGATCCTTTCTTACTGCATAGCTCAATAAAATTTCACTAAATTAAATTACAAATATCTTTGTAACGAAGCCTTTTTAAGTACTACTTCCTTTGTTAGATTTGATTTGTAAAAGCTATAGAAGCGTTTGCCAAAGTTTATGGATAACGTGAAGAACACGGTGTATTTAGGTCGATGAGCACATAGGATAGCAGTGCGATTCTGTAACCATCTCACCGTAAAAACTTAGATGAAGTGAGCGTGGAGTGAGCTGTCATTCCAAATAATGCTAGGGATTGACACTACTGACAACTCACATCAAGCTCACTTCACTTGAGTTTTCACGGTGAGATTTTTACAGAATCGACCGGCTGATTTTGCCTATAGGGATTTTTATCCCGGTAATACGTTCCCGTGGGGTAATTTCCAACCTCCACGAGGGATTAATTCCTCAAAATATATGTTTTTTTTTTTTGTAATCTCAAACACTTTTAATTTGTTTTAGAGCTGATTTTTCAATCGTCAGATAACATTTATTCCTGAAATAAATTTGACGTCTGACAGTTTTTATATGGAAGAACTGTCAAAAAATCAACATTATTCCGCCGATAAAATTACTTGGGTTTGGAAAAATCAATCCTTAGTCATTCATAATTCTCCAGCCCCTATCCCAATTCATTTGGGGTCGGCGCCGGCGCAACCTATCTTTTCCTTTTACATATTTTTCTATTAGTCGTCATCTCGACCTTCACCCCCTTTCTAACCATATCATCATTCACACATTCCATCCATCGTTTCTTTGGTCTTCCCCTACTCTAATAGCCATCGACATTCATACTAAAAACTCAGAAATAGGTAACCTTTAAAACAAAATGGACTAATACGATGTAACCTTTAAAAGAGAGTCCTGAGCATTTTCATCAGGAATTTCTCAGCGGAGTCTTAATTTGTGCTCGTTGACGGCAATAGGCTCACACCTTACATGGAATTTAAAGGCATATGGCTATATGTGGGTGTACTATAGTTTCATCTCTGCACAACCCTTCGGGGAAAGCAGGTGTTATGTTATTATCTCTGCTATGCGTATTCACCTTGTTTATAGCTTTATCCTGGTCCTTGAAGGTAAAACTACTCTAGACCAACTTACATATTCTTTATAGTTATTTATTCTATCGTAAAATAAAATATGTACATATTATATTCCCTTTTATATCTTTCTCTTTATTACCTTCTTCATGTCTACTGAAATGTTGGTTATTGTTGCAAGAAATGGTATCTTATAGGTTCGTTAGATATTTTTATGATTCGGTAGGTGTAAATACCAGTTTAGGAATTCTTTTAAACTTCCTTTATCGTAGATTGTCTCTCGCATTGTTCCTAGTATACATTATTAGTAGCACTAATTGCAGTACCATTGTCAAGTCAGGGAAATTGATCGTTTTTGTAGTTATTTTTATAGTTATTTAGTCATTTAATTTAGTACTTAAACAGTTAGTTGTGTTATACAGCGTGGAGGGGATATCGACGCGCAAACTGAAACCATGAAATCAGCACATGATTCTTGATCACCTAAGCGTAAAATTGTTTGAAAAAAAATAAACAGCTGTTTTATAGAAAAGTACAATACTTACGCAGTCATGGAACACTTAATATTTTTTTTATAATATCCAACGAAAATTTTTAACGCAGTCGCTTCAGAATCATGTTCTGGTTCTATGGTAACAGGTTGCGCGCTTTATATTGTTTATAATCACTAATCTACCTGAAACCTTTGAAAGGTGTCAACAGCAGACGTCAAAGCAGAAGTCGACAGGATATAATACTAGTATACAAATAAATACAAAAACAAAAGGACACAGGCGTCAAAGTACTCGTCCGCATCGCTGTCATCCGGAAACGTGCTCAGAAGACTGGCAGCGGTGCCACGTTGAATAATTAATAATTAGGTTCCCTGAAAAATCCTTCGCTATCAAATTGTCTTACATAAAAGGATTCCCAAAAACGTTTACATGACGTCATGTTCTAGCTCTGTTTCTAAGACTTGGTTTTATATAATTACCCTTTACCTTCTTGTGATCAAAAGTGAAGAATAGAATAGAATACTCTTTATTGTACCTACACCATACAAATCACAGAATATAAATACGCAAGACGCGAAGACTATACGGGGAACTTCAACTACTCGTAATACAACTTGAAACTTTGTGCCTTCAAAGCAAAAGGAATATACAAAGATTCTAAGAAATTGTTCACTAAATTAGTCTTTAATTGTTCTTATCGCTGTTACTACCAAATTTTCTAGGAAATTTTTCACTAAATTAATCTTTAATTATTCTTGACGCTGTAACTACAAAACTTTCGTCAACTCAAGAAACTTTAGTGGTAATGAGTCAAACAACCTTGTTCATTTTTAATAGATCAAAACTCTTGATTGCTCATAATTATAGATGAGCAGCACGTGTCGACGACACACGAGCAGTGGTGGTCCAGTGGTAACGGCTGTGACTTACGAGTTGTGGGTCGTAGTTTCGAACCCAGACAGGCGCTTTACTTTGTCTAAATTATTTCATCACCATTGCTCTCAAAACGGTGAAAGAAAACATTGTGTGGAAACCTGCATATCCGGCCTAAAACCAAAAATTCGAAGATATGTGACATCTACCAACCCACATTGGGCCCACGTGGTGGACACAGGCCTTCTTTCCATGAGAGGGAGTCTTCTCATCGAGGGGAGGCCTGTGACTCAGCAGTAGGAACATTATTGGCTGATTATGTATTTATTTATGTTCTGGATTTGCGCAAAAACGGATGATGAACGGATTTGGCTGAAATTTGGTACCTACACAAATAGTTTATAACCTGGATTAACACATGCGTACTTTTAATCCCGGTTGTACATTCCCGTGGGATATTTTTCGTAATCAATGCGGCCGAAGCCATGGGCAAAAGCTAGTTCAGCCTATTGCAGTCCAAAGCTGGACATAGGCCTCTCCTATGCTGCGCCACAACAGACAGTCCTCCGCCTTTCGCATACAGTCTTCCCAGCCACCTTTTTGAGGTCGTCTGTCAATCTGGTTGGCGGGCATCCCACACTATGCTAAAAGCTTGTTAAAATTGAATTATTCTCATCGCTGTCACAAACTTTCGTCAAGTCAGCAAACTTCAGAGCGGTAATCTGTCAAATAACCGTTATACTAAGTTCGTTTTTAATAGATGAAAACATTATAAATGTCATCTATTCTTGTAACATGATTCTAATTAGTTGCTTGTTACGGAAAGTTGTATGTAATTACCGTCAAATTGTATCAGAAACTACCGTTACTACAAAGAAACTCTGACAAGAGTTGTGACAAGTTGAGCCTTCCTTTTGTACAAGTTTTTGATATAAGACGTATCAGCGTCTACGTCGTCAAGTGACAGGTAGCTTTTAGGCTACGTACGTACTGACAGATGGGTTGCTTAGCGCCTAGAGCCCAGCGAGTCACCTTACGAGTAGTGAAGTGAAACGAACGTATCTGCAGTGCGATTCTGTAACCATCTCACCGTGAAAACTTAGGTGAAGTGAGCGTGGAGTGAGCTGTCATTCCAACTAATGCTAGGAATGAATACTATTGACAGCTCACTCTAAGTTCACTTCACCTAACTTTTCACGCCGCCATTTTTACAGAATCGATCGGCTGTTCGTTGTTCGTTGTATCGTCTTGATGATTTTGATGTTACACATCAAAATCATCAAGACGAATAAGCATAATCAGCCTATAATGTTCCCACTGCTGGGACACAGGCCTCCTCTCTTCGACAGGGAGTGGGCTGTAATCTACCACGCGGGCCCAGTGCGGAATTAAAGTATATACGATACACATAACAAAAAAATCTTTTTTTTTATCATTTGTCTTCGGTCTGTTTGTTCCGGCTAATCTCTGAAACGGCTGGACCTGACAGAACTTTTCCTGGCAGATTGCTGAGGTTATAAAGAGCACTACTAAGGGGCTACTTTAATTTCAGAAAGAAAATTAGGGTTGCGCGCAAAAAAAAATGAAACTGAAATAAAGAGAAAAAGTTTTTTCCTTTTCACTGGAGAAATGCTACCTACGACTCTAAGCGACATGCACACACACAAAAACCACGCAAAGCAAGTCCATAATAATATTGCTAATACCTACGTCTTTGATAGCAAAAATCTTCCCATTTCCTAAGCAAAAAGTACTCAAATGAAATCCATATCCTTACTCCCATACAATAAGGTCCCCGATGACAATCAAACATTGTGCTCTTACAGTAGATCGTATCACATGACTAATGGATAGTGCTGAAATCTATAAGGGTAATGCAAGTGTATTTATGAAAGTGAGGTAGCTTGTGTGAAGGAGGTCGGTAATCATGGTTAATCAGTTTTGGATCTGAGTGAAGCTTTTCATACAGTATAGCAGGCTATGGTTGTTATTTTTTTATTTTTTTAAATTACAAATTCCTTAACTTAAACAAAGCACACGATTAGAACTCTGGGGTTTGTCTTAGCATGCCATTGCCTGAGATTTGATCAACGCGCTATTAACAGCTAAGTTATCGAATTGATGACGGCGTATACGTGTTCCACGCGAGCCTCAAAGAGATGTCAGCATAAGCGACGGGGCCCGACAGGGCCGAAGCCTGCCAGGGTAGCGGGAACGTCCGAAAGGGTTACCGCCGCCCTGGAACATAAAGGGCTAAGGACGGAATACGGGTGGGTTTTAGTTAGTAAGAGTCTGACACTCCCTTGTGCTCCACCCAGCGCGGGAGGAGTCATTTGATAATTTCCCATCATCAAAAAAAAAAAAAAAAAATATCGAATTGATGTAGGTAATGTTCTTTCAGCTTACGCTTTATGTTTTTACTATTCATTGACTCTCTAATGTCTACGTATTTGGTTTAGTGAATTGGGTATTGTGAAGGAAGCGGTACGCCTGCCATAAAAGTTATTTTTGCGTGGCACTTGAAATGATTTTGATCTGGCTTGTCGTGTATTCACGTCATATTTAACTGGAATTTTAATATCACTGTTATCAAAATGTTCTATGAGGAACATATACTCGGCACGCGCTAGAACAGGTTATACTTATGTTACTTACTTACGTTATGGATATTGAATTGATATAATATTATAACTAGCATAACCATATGTAACTGGTGAAATCTTGGCTTCTAGCCTAACTGGATGCAGCTGAATACCAGTATTTTACATGGAGCGACTGCCTATCTGACCTCCACAACCCAGTAACTGGGTAATACGATAGCCCTTGGTAAGACTGGTTGTCAGAATTTCAGGCTTCTGACGGCCCGTAACGACTGTCAAGGATGTACGAGTGACAGCCGGGACCAACGGCTTAACGTGCTTTCCGAGGCACGGAGGGTCTAGGTATTACTTAGCCACAAGCCCCTCCCTGATACATTATAGCTATGGTAGTTATGGATATTAAATTGATATTTAACTAGCTTAAACACAACTGGTGAAATGTGGGTGTACTATAAATACACCTCTGCTTAACCCTTCGATAATTACAGGTGTGATGTTGTGTTTATTGTTTAACTAGCGACACGCCCTTGCTTGGTGGTTTTCGCAACTTGATAAATTGACTAACTTGACTATAAATAAATAAATTAAATTTCATTAAATGAAATTACAATATCTTAGTAACGAAGCCTTTTTAATTACTACTTCCTTTGTTAGATTGGACTTGTAAAAGCTATAGAAGCGTTTGCCAAAGTTTATGAATAACGTGAAGAACACGATGTATTAAGATTGACATGACAAAATAACATGTTTGAATGCTCTAGGTGAGACCTTCATTAGAGCATCCATATCTATTTGTGCTATATTTATAGCACTTGCAATAGCTGACAGGCAACAGATATATAAAGAGCGACATGACTAGGATTCCCTTTCAATCCCAAATGGGAATGGAAATTCGATTCATCTCAAAGCTAAACATCAATATTCAAAACGCAATCTCTAGTTTCTGTCATCATACACTAGACAGAATACTAAACTGAATCCCAGAAGAATTTTTGATGGAATCGAAAACGTATCTTTCTCATTTTCTGATTTTGGATCACAATCAGCCTATTACTCCACAGAGAGCGTGCTCTACGCGTGGTGGATTTTACGAAAAAAAAAGTGCCTGTCTGGGTTCGAACTCACGACTCGTAAGTTCAGGCCGATATCACTGAGTCACCACTGGTCTTGATGTTGGATACGAATGAAAAAAATATTTTCTTTTGATGTTAAAAGTGTTTAGTTTGCAGTGTAGTCCTTTGTGTTAGTGTCTTTAGAAATATGAGATTGTATACTATTGTATATCTTCATTTTTTAGCTGTGTGAAATGTCCTGGGATATTATTATTATTTCCTTTATTACATTTACTATACATACAAATTACATTTTTAAATATTTTTGTAAACAAAAGATAAAAAAAAACATTTAAAAATATAAAAAATAGTAGCCCACCGGTATCGGGAACAGGGTCCAAGCTACCGGTGGTCAGGGCTCCAGAGAGAGGAACCTCCTGACAATGCGAGCCGTGTCCAGAAGTACCGCTTTCTGAATCAAGCCCTTGATCCAGCTGCCCAACGAGAGCCTCCTCAGGTGTTGGTCGAGGCTCTTGGCTATTAAGCCATTGGCTGTCACGACTATCGGCACAATGATCGCTGAGTCCACATCCCACATGTCGACAACCTCGCGAGCCAAGTCAAGATACTTGATTTGTTTATCTTTCTCGGCTTTCACGAGGTTCTCGTCATGCGGGACGGTTATGTCAACAATCATTGCGCGCCGCTCTGATCGATCCACCACCACTATATCAGGCTTATTGGCAACAATAGTCCTGTCAGTGATGATGGATCGATCCCAGTACAATGTGATATTTCCATTTTCGAGAACTGGGTCGGGCACATACCTGTAGTACGGCACCTCAGATTCGACAAGGCTGTATTTCAGAGCAAGTTGCTGATGGATTATCCTGGCTACAAGGTTGTGTCTATGCAAGTACTCTCCGTTAGCTAGACGAGAACACCCGGAGATAATATGCCTGATTGATTCTCCCGGCCGGTGGCATGCCCGACAGATGTCAACCGTGCCGTCTTTCACAATAAATCTCCGGTAATTGTTCGTCATCATAACTTCGTCCATAATTGCACAGACAAAAC
This sequence comes from Apamea sordens, assembly GCA_945859715.1. NCBI lineage: Eukaryota > Metazoa > Arthropoda > Insecta > Lepidoptera > Noctuidae > Apamea > Apamea sordens. The sequence goes on along the minus strand of OX244010.1, from coordinate 9,510,577 downwards.
CTTCGGTTTCTCCAAAGAGGTCACCGAAACGCAGCCAGGCTACGGACGCTAATAAATCTACATCGGGTCCATGTAGGGCCCGGTAAAAGCGTCCGTGAAGCTCCTTACTCTGCCATACTTCCATGCGATCATTGGTGTCAAGCACTACTGGCTTGCGCCAGTTCTCTTTAGCCAAGGAGAGCGGGGTGAGGCCCTTGTCCACCGCGACCACATCTCGATGCATCCCCACGTCGGTTTGTAGGAAATATTCCCTGAGGCTGCATATCTCGCGATTGTGGAGGGTCTTAGCGTTTAAAAAGCCACGACCTCCACATTTTCGCGGGATATACAGCCTCATTACCGATGACCGTGGGTGATGCATTCGATTTGCAGTCAACAGCGTACGGACCCTCCTATCCAGAGCCTCGAGTTCAGTCTGAGTCCATTTGAGTATGCCGAAAGAGTACATCAAAACCGGCATGACCCAACCGTTGAAGGCACGCACCTTATTCCCGCCTGATAAAAGACTATTAAATACTTTTTTCAGGCGGCCAAAGAAGCGCTCCTTCAACGATTGCTTCATGTCAGTAGCATTGATGCCCAACGCTTCCGACATACCCAAATACTTATAGGTTTCGGCTGCGGAGAGGGTTCTAAGGTACGTGGAATCCGAGAGTTGGGTTCCCACGGATTCCACAATTTCCCCACGCTTTACATGCATGACCGCACATTTGTCCACACCAAATTCCATCCTGATGGCGCTACTGAAAGTTTCAGTAATTTTCAGTAGCTCCATCAGTTGCAAATTGTTAGGGGCAAAAAGTTTTAGGTCATCCATGTAGAGGAGGTGAGATATAACCTGACCACCTCTCCTCAGCCGATAGCCTAGACCTGAATCTTCCAGCAGCGTGCTTAGAGGATTCAAGGCTAAGCAGAACCAAAGCGGACTCAAACTGTCGCCCTGGAATATGCCTCGCTCGATCCTTATCGGCTCGCTATTCCTCTGGATATTTCGACATCCTGGATAGCGAAGGACCGTCCTCCATTGCCCCATACACGTCAAAAGGAAGGTGCGCAGAGTTGTATCTACTTTATACAACTCCAGCACCCTCATTAGCCATGTATGTGGCACCGAGTCATAGGCCTTCTTGTAATCTATCCAACATGTCGACAGATCCTTTCGGGAACGACGAACCTGTTGGCTAATGGCCATATCAATGAGGAGTAGCTCCTTAGTACCGCGGGACCCATTCCTACATCCATTTTGAGAGACAGACATGATGGAGTTGGTGTCTATATGTTTATTAATTTTAGCTCTCAAAATGGATGTAAGAACTTTATAGACCGTCGGTAGACAAGTGATCGGTCTATAGTTTTTGGGATCCGCGGTACTACCTGATTTATGGAGCAGGTGGGTTATTCCTGTCGTTAGGAACTGGGGCAGCGACCCTGACTCTAAGGCTGACTGGAACTGGGATGCCAGAGGGGCGTGCGAACTTTGAAACCATTTTATCCAAAAGTTGTGCAGCCCGTCCGGTCCTGGAGATTTCCAGTTAGGCAACGGACGGACTGCACGAGCAATATCTTGGGGGCTGATGATAAGTGCCCCCATTTCTGGTATTTGTTCGCACGCTCGCTCGATCTTCCCAGTCCAATCACCTTCGGTGTGACTGACAGGCACCGACCAGATGTTTTGCCAGAATGAACACATGGCATCATCATCCGGTAGGTGCGTGTCAGTCACAACTTGGATCGGTCGTTCCCAATCCCTGTAAACCCACCTTTCATCGCTCTGGAATGTGTGATTCTGAGTGTACCGCTCCACTCTTCGCCTGTACCGACGAATACGGTTTGCCCATGCACAGATCTTCTGCTTCAGGAAGTCGATACGCTCTGTGACGCGGGACGAATAATCTCGAGAACTAATATCAGTCCCCGAGAATGCCCGCCTCACAAAGCGCATCACTCTAGGGCGAGTATTGCCCTCCCTGAAGCAGATTAGCTTGCCGATGAGTGCTCTAGTCTCCCCGATACGACGCTCAATCCTGCACTGCCAAGCTGGTACAGCTGGTTTTGGTCGTGTGGCTCTGTCACTGTCCGGGAATTTGACATGAGCTACACGACATGCCGCAACAGCCGCACAGTACAAGATTGAATGGGTATCGGTGAGGTCTTTGCTGTCGTTAAAGTAATTTGCCAGCTGCGAGTCTAGAGCACACACCAGCGCCTTGTTTTTCTTGTGCATGGGCAAACGAGGTAAACGTGGTCTGAGTCCAGGCGGAATAGATCGGTACTCACGGAAAGCATCCTCCAAAGCGCTCCTCAATCTTACATTGCACTGGGAGCTCACGGATATAGCCTCATCATCATCCTCTTCATCAACGCGGTTGGGTCGCGATGGAGAACTGGGTAAATTTTGCAGTTGCACCGCGACCAATGACGAAGCAGGCGTAACGTGGCTATTCCGTGATTCGAGGCGTAGTCGATCAAGTACAACGTCATCCAGCATATGGTTACGCTGGATGACCCGCACCTGATCCGACAGTCGTTGCGCCGACACGTTGACAGCTGGTTCAAGCACCTGAAACAGAGAGAGCATCCGACCACGGTACGCAGTCAAGTTACTTCCCCCCTCTGTAGCCCCAAAGTATGCGCGCATGACATTTTCATTGACAGTTTGTGTCCATCTCATGCGCTGCACACTTCCACCGGTAGCGGGGACCCTATCAGAGGCCGGTGGGCCTCGGAGTCCTAAGCTGGCCGGTGGTCGGCCTCTTCCGCGCCGACGTACTGGTGGTGGTGTCGTCGGCGGCGAAAAGTATTCGTCGCTCGAGCTCGACGCAACTGCAGCGGCCGGTGTCACTGGACTCACGTCTGGAGCAGGTTCCGGCAACTGCGAGGCGGAGCTGAGCGACGAACCCGAAGGTGTTGGGTGTGTGTTTTCTTGTTGCCGTGCCCGACTTCGTGTCAGCATTGTAGTATTTTTCTCTCACGGTTATGTAGCCTCCACATTGAGGTATGTACTTATATTCTGGGGTAATGCTTCAAATATAATATCATCCGTGCTTTTGGCACAAAAAAGATGCATCCGAGCCATCTCAGATATTTTGTATGCCTTTTGGTGGGACATAGCATGGATCAACATTTTTTTTATAACATGTTGAATACACAAAATGAATAAATTAATTTGAATTTGATTATTTATATTAAAAAATACTAAAAAATATCGGAGTACAATTTTTTTTCACTGTCAGCTTGGCAGTCGGGCCACAGATTATTATTATTATTATTATTATTATTATTTTTTTCTCAAGCATCAATGACTTACTTTTTTCCGTACCGGTAGTAGGGTTTCGTACCCAAAGGGTGCCAACAGGACCCTATTACTAAGGCTCCGTTGTCCGTCCCTATCTCTCATCTGTATTTTTTCAACCGTAATAGGTAGAAACTTGAAATTTTCACAGAATGTGTACTACAATGGCCGCTGAAAAAAAATAAAGTCATAAATTCAAGAGGGTCTCTATAAACTAATGGGATGTAGTGTTCAATATTGTACGGTTTGGTCGCTTTTCAGTAGTTTTGTCTGTTTGTAAACTTATTCTGTTTACCAAAATACAATAGTCATCATCTCATCATCGTTTCAGCCGAAAGACGTCCACTACTGGACATAGGCCGCCCCCAAGCACCGCCATTTCGATTGTTTCTGTACATCCCGCATCGTGCGGCTTTCACAAGGTCATCGGTCCACCTTGTTCAGGACTTCCAACGCTAAGTGTTACGCTTCTTTATCGCGCTTATCCTAATGTATTTTGGGACCACGGTAGCATTATTTCTTCATAAAAATAAAATAGTGTGGATGCAGAATAAAATCACCTACCATACCTTGCTGATACTTCTTGTTTTTTTTAATAACCTTATATTTTCTCTCTTTTGAATAAATTTACTCAATAGAAATATTTGATGCAGCAGCATCAGCCAGGACCCCGAGAAAAAACCCCGCGCCGTGCCCGGCGGAGCTAGCAGTCCAGCTGACAATGTATTAATGAAAATACAAAGGTATTTTCATTAAAACATTGTCAGCTGAAACTTACTCAACCAAATTGAGCTCTAAAATCTTATTAGAAGACACAAAATTTCCAAGAAAAGAAGGCCCTCAAAATGTCTCTTCAGCTATTTCCAATATTTCAATAAATCAGCGAATGAACCGACCTAGAAATATTCAACAAACGTTCATTCCTAAGCGTCCGTTAAAACTCTTGTAAAAATACAACTGCGTACTCACCGAGAAGTATCCGATACGAGAATCGGAATAAGAAATTTTTGCACCACTGAATACAGAAATTGAATCGAGACTTTGTAAGAACTCATTTTTTTGTCAGCCGAACAACCACATTCCGAGCTTATCGAAGATATCGGCAAGGAATTATGTCAATGGCCTCGGTTTTGTTTGTTTTTCGTATAAAAATATACTTATGGCATCGGTTCGTGAACATCTGAGTGGCATGCTTTAGCGAAGTTCGATTAACTCCAAATTCGCTTTGCTAGGGATCACCAGAGTAAGCGGAAGATATCCAATCGATTTGTTTACATGGTTGTCTTATTTCGATTGAAACAATTATTTCTAACCGTGTTTATTTACTCACTAGTAATTAGAGGAAACTCATGGTAAATACTTCATTAACTAAATTATCCGGGGGTGTAACTTTTGACCTATATCAATATCCATCAAAATCAATCAACTCACTAACTCAGCCTATCGCAGTCCACTGCTGGACATAGGCCTCTCCAAGGCTTCGCCACCACACTCTGCATCCAGTCTGTCCCAGCCACCTTCTTAAGGAATGGTCCGTCTAGCTGGGTGGCATCCCAAGCTACCGCATGCCGACACGCGGTCTCCACTTCAGGATTTGTCTCCTCCACCGGCCACTGGTCCTTTGACAAACATGGCCAGCCCACAGCTACTTCAGCTTGCTTGGTCTCCACCAAAGCAGTAGAATCAAATCAAAATTCAAACTAGGCTGCGAACCAGCACTTTTTGAACGTCAAAATCACATAAAACAGTCCTCCAAAAACCTCCCTTCACTAATTCCTAGTGCGATAGCTGGAAAGAAGAAATGGCACGTCTATTCAATTAGAAGAACTAGACAATATGTCCTTGACACTTGGACACAAAACACGTGTAAATGAATGAAAAAGTTATAATAACTATGTGTCCCGAATACTTATTAACCCACACGAGCCAAACCAAGGTTAAAAGCACAATTACTCCAGTCCAAAGTCGACATGAACCCTAATACTCACTATGAAATACAATATAGCACACAGGCCAATTAGGAATAGCGAAATCAAATCAGCCTGAACTCCGGCCAATAGATCAAACGTCTGAATATTCAAAAACTAAATCACCGACTTAGAGGACTCGTTAACGTACCTTTCGTAGTTTTGTCACAGACTAGATAGGTACAGAAAATCAGCTCCATACAATGAGCAGAAACACACGCATACATGGACATGGCTCATGTACAGCGAGTGCAAGCGCACTCGCGACTGGCATTCGTTTGATATTGAAAGTACGTTTAGACTTAAGTAGACCATAGAATTTGGTTCTAAGTACGTTGACCAAGAGCAAGAGCATTATTTTCTTGACATTTTAGTATGAGCAGACCAACAATACGATCTTCTAGCCCTGCTAACCAAAAATAATTTGGTAAAGTAGGGATAGAATGTGCATTTCTCTTTTAGTCAAAACTGACCTTGATAATGCCGTACGTCAACAGCATAGCAGTGTAAACGATATGACAGCACCTTTGTGTCGTAGTAGTAGGGGTGATTTTCGTAGAACAACCGAAGGCCAATTCTCGTAATTTAAAACGCTCAAAATCTAGTCGAAGTCTCATCACGGCGATAAACAAATGTCAAAAACTTGTCAAAAATGTCTCTATATTTTTGACAAGTTTCTGACAACGGCACATCTGTGGTATTAACAGGGGCAAGTCTTGTAATTTTAAGAAACTTCATAGTTCACAGTCTGATCTGTTTGAATCTGTCTAAAATACCTCTAATTTTCTTAAAATTACAAGACCACTGATGTGCCGTTGACTGCTACGTATATGTTTCGTCGCCCGTCATATGGATTGGGCCTTCTGTATCTATTCTTTGCTACTGTGCCTAGATTGGTTCTATCCTAGATGATATCCGAATAAGGCCACCGGGGTCTTACGGTCTTTACTTTGAGATACGCAAGTCTGCATATTTTTCGCTCCGGTTCGATTTATTACGTCCCTTCCTGTTAGGGATTAGGGTTGGCTTTTGCTCGGCTACACATCACAAGGGCTTTAATAGGAAATAAAAACAGGATGGACGTTGGACGTTTATTGGGTTATTCTCAGTTGGCCGAAAAATATTTCGTATTTTATTTTGACATTCTTAAAATATAAACTGCTGGGCAAATGCCTCTTTCTCAGCAGTGGGATGATACAGGCTTACAGTAACAGTAAAATATATACTTAGAGTTTCTATGTAACAAAATAATTATTATGTAATGTATGTAACTCGCTTGAAGTTTTCTTGCACAAAATAGAGAAAAATATAAATATCAAATTTTTCTAGCTTATCTTTAGAGGCTCCTTTCACGAATGGGACAACTGAAGGATTGAAGTTTGTATGCCGACGAAGTTGCAGGTATAGCTATTATATATTTTATTAAAGTTTCATTTTTAAGGAGTGGTTCAGCTGCGAACACCTGTCTTCTAATAGGTGCGAATAGTAGAGCCAGGGAAATTAATTGTAAGTAATTTGACACCATACGTCAATTTACTGTGTTATAGCCACTCCATGCAACTGTCAAAGATGACAGTTGTGATTTGAATATATGGACAGTTTAAGTTTGTAGTGAACTTGTTTAACCATACTTTTCCCTGACTACATCATTTTTTTTTTACAGTGAAAAGTTTTAAAATTTTGTCGCAATAATATTTTGAAGCAACTGAGAATGACCCGTTCATTCCGAATTCGGGTTATAGGATTTGCATTAATTAAAATTTATTTTCGAATTCTTTTTTACGACGCGTGTAGAATTGCTGCCATATTTCAGGAGGCTTTAGGCACTGTATGGTTATTGTTTTATTATGAGGTATATTCGAATTTTATTTTGACCTTGCTGTTTAAGCTTATGTGTAAGATAAGGCCTTCGTTGACAATTAAAATTAGACGGGCAAAGTTGAAACGAATACATGAGAAAAACCGTAAACATTGAATTAACGGGTATAAACCAGATGCATGAGCAACCAATTATTTTATACAATTGAAAAGGTTACCTATCCAACATTCGAGGAAAATGTCGAGAGTTTTAAGTATGTATGTCGATGGCTATTAGAGTAGGGGAAGACCAAAGAAACGATAGATGGAATGTGTGAATGATGATATGGTAAGAAAGGGGGTGACTGCGAGATGACGACTAATGAGAAGTATGGAAGAAAAAGACATGTTGCGCTGACCCCAAATAAATTGGGATTAGGAAGGGCAGGAGAATGATGTCCTATCCAACATTCGATTTTCCGAAACGGCACAAAGTCACACTGGATCACAAATGGACGTAGAACGCCTTGTCCTAATTATCACGTGCGAAAAAAAGACAAGGCAAAGAAAACTAGGCTAACTAGCCAAGTTTTGACGTGCCACTGGCGGAGCACGTATAACCTATTTACCTCTTTTTACTTGTAATATCGTTATGAGCAACGGCTATGACGTTTCCCACTGCTGGGACAGGACAGGCCGCCTCTCTGTGAGAGGGAGCCTGCCATAATCTACCATGCGGGCCCAGAGCGGGTTGAAGATGTCACATGTCTTCGAATTTTTGGTTCTAGGACACGATGTTTTCGTTTACCGTTTTGAGAGCAGTGGTGATGAAAATTAAAATACACAATGTAATGTGCCTGGTTGGGTTTGAACCCATGACCTACGATACGTAAGACGGGGACGTTACTCGACTACCACTGTTCACCGGGCTAAAACATAATATTCTCAAATTATTTCAGGAACATTTTATGAGCAAAGGTTTCATATTCAATTATAGTCATTAAATTGATTTACTTGACGGAAAAAGGGGCTTTTAATAGGTATTTTCAACACGAAACCTGTTACAATAACAATTATAATTATGGCCATATCAAAATGTCTACACTTGCCTAGAGGTTGTTCCAAAATACATGTAACATCAAAATGTTGTTTCAAATTCAAATCATGATTATTATTGCTAACCCTTAGCTGTCAAGAACCTTATGTTATGTAATGTCCGTGAACTATGTTGAATAAGGTTAAATTATACATTTGACCTTCATCATTTTGAAGCTTTACACCTTCAAGGAGCGTTATATCCCTCCTGCTACCTTTTTGGGCTTTCCGGCCAGGATCTTCGAGGGTAATTTTGAAGGTTATTGTAGTATATTCGGCTGATTAAACCTTTGTTCCCTTTCCATCATCCGTGATTAAGGATAGTTGGTATATCAGTCCCTATATTATATTCTTGATCGTTAGCTATTGATAAATAGAAGATAGAATACTCTTTATTGTACACCATACAAATTACAGAACATAAATATATAAAATTTTATAAAGGGTGACACAATGGGCGGTCTTATCGCTAAGAGCGATCTTTTAAAGACAACCTTTAGATGGATTAAAAATTAAGGAGAGACAAATATTTTCAGTGCATCGACCCGAGTTTAACTAGTTATGGAAAATTGTCTTCTTAGATCCGATCAATTCAGATAAAATCTTACTTACTATCACCTAATAAAAAGCTTAAAATAATTAATTCACTGACAGACCACTCATAGCCTAAACCAATGTGTCAAGATGCATGAAATTTTGTAAAAAAAAATCTTTAAATAATGAAATTAAGCATTTTTGAAGAATTTTTTAATTAAGTGTTGCGGCATCTACATCGCCGCATGCGATTTACGCAGCAAACTCGACGTCACACAAAATCCTGCATCGCGCAAGAAGAGTTTATCGCACAACTAGCGACGTCCCGACACAGTCGTCGGTATCCTCTACTGTACCTCATACCTCTATAAAAGTTTGTATGGATAGTCACCATTTATTCTGATGGAAAATCCTATCGGACACATGGCTTGTTTTCTAAATAAAATGTTAGTTATTCCTTTCTATTTTTGATAGCATTCAGAGCATTCCGAATTATAACCTTGTTAAACACGTGAATTTTGACATTACCTAAAACGACCATTGGTGAATATGTTTTGTTCGTATTATGTTTTCTGCTTATCATCATCAACTACAGTCCGACTTCATCCACTCCTGGGCATAGGCCTCTTTATTCTTGTGCCAATACCCGCGCTCCTGAGCCAGCCTCATCCAGGTTTTGCCCGCGATGGCAACAATATCGTCTCCCCATCCCACCGCCGGACGACCGACTTCTCGTCTTCCAGTCCTTGGATGCCACTCTTTCAAAGCCTTACTCCACTTGTCATTACTGCGCCTTGCCAGGTGCCGGTGCCGGTGCCGGTGCAGGTGCAGGTGCATGTATCTGGTGTATTGTGTGTCTTTTGGTCTGTGCTAAATAAATGTTTTTTCTTTCTTTTCTTTCTATTAATTATCTACTAAAGATTATTTTACAGAATGCCATAACCGACATATCGACCTATCTATGTATCTTCCAAGCCTCTGCAAAAAATATCCCACCGAAATAAACAAAATAAAAACAGTATAGGATTCCCTCCCATTCCTTATACAGTTCATCCCGAAAAGTAATAACAAACGTCACCCATTTTTCAATAGCGAGCGCCATGTGGAATAGAAAACGTTACGGAAAATTATATTATTTCTTATACGGTAATCCACTACACTTTTTTTTGCTGCCCTACACAGAAATTGCTTGTACAGTCAGCACGAATTCGTTTGCTATTTCCGATATTGTTAACGGTTTGTTAGCATTATTTTATTGAGTTTTTGTGTTATTTTAACAAGTGATTTTGGGCAAATGCAACCGGACAGATGTACAAAGATTCTCAGGATGCTTTCATCTTGGGATTACTGTATTTGAAGGACAGATAAAGTTACAAATTGCACAAGATAAAGGTGTTTTAGTTCCTGTCGAATGGAAATGATAATGAGGAAACCGACATATCCTCGAACCAAAAATTCGAAGTTATGTGATATCTATCAGCCCTTACTGGGCCTACGTGGTGGATTACGACCTCACAGAGAGGACGTATGTGTCCCAGCAGTGGGACTAGGATCATTATACAGAAAAAGGTTTGGAAGGGAACAAGCCTTTTCCAAATAGTGGGAAATAATAAAAAAAACGTGTACCGTCGTGGACCTTAGTCAGGAACGAAGATCCTTACATGATACTCGCACACACACACACTGGTCTATAAATTGAAAGAGACACACAGAGAGAATGCGTGAATTTAGTACGCATTTTTAATACAAAGCTATCTATTATAAGTTGTTAGAAGCTTTCATAAAGCTTTCGGCATCTTGGATTTTCATTATGACCTCGCCCTCACTATCTGCTTTAGCAACCTCGAAAACCATGAAAACGACACCCACGATAAACAATTTAAACATTTTCGAAGCCCACACTTTAGATTTTCATTATGACCAAATTCACACGTCTTTCTTTCTCGAGTGAGAAATTCGCATGGAACTATAAAGCGTTACGCGATGATTTCCACTAGTTAACTCCTACCGCAAGTCGCGTTAAAGAACTTCGTTCCAAAAAGGAAAGCAAAAAGTAATAAATAAGGACACAATTGAATAAAAATTCTGTGATATATAAGCACGACCTGGTTTCAGTACAATCATAATCATTGTATTGTTACGAGTACACTGTATTGTTATAATTGGGTCAAAGTGTTCGATTTCACGTGTCGTTCCTCGGTTTTATTTTGTGTTCACAAAGAAACAAATACATGCTGATACTGAAGTACATTCACAGCTATTTTATTTACCAACCCTTATCGTAACGGGAATAAAGACTGTCAGTATTAGTAACCAAACAGCAACAAGATCACTGTGATTTTAGCTGTGATGTAAAATCAGAGGTAAAATAACTGTGAAAAGTCTGTAGTGAAGTGTATTCGTATCTTTTGTATTCTGATTCTCGAGTATATTTACTTACTCGAGATTCAGAATACTACTACTAGTACTTAAAAATATTGTTACTAGTAAGTACCTAACTAGTAGCAATATTTTTAAGTAGAAAATGCTTCTTCACGCCATAACCATAACTTGTACGGGGTTGTGTAAAATAATCTTTTGAGCAGATAATTTGTGTATGCCAGGTACATAATAATATGCTTCTTTAATACAATATAATATAGGCTGTGTTGAGGCAAAGATTTTTTTTTTCTTAAACCCTCTTTAGCACAACCGCATACATTCTACAAGTATTGGCAAAATTCTACCAGCCGGTCTATTCTGTAAAAATATCACCATGAAAACTTTTGTGAAGTGAGCTGTCAATAGTGTCAATCCCTAGCATCAGATAGAATGACCGCATACGTCAAGCTGACTCCACCTACATTTTCACGGTGAGATTTTTTACGAAATATGTTGGCTGCTAGAGTGAATGGCGCATTGGAAATTGATTAAGTTTCAGAACAGTTTAAGTACTAGTCCTTAATCTAAACATTTTCATTGTACAAGTGTTGGCATGAAGAAGCATTTCGGCCTAGGCTTTATACAACGCACCCAGAGTGCGTTTAATAAAGCTTTGTCCTATGAATAGTTCGTCTAGTTTTCCCTCGGCAGCTCAGCAAGCATAAAATTGTTTTACTAAAACGAAAAAAAAATGTCTTGGAAACAAATTTCTTTCTTTAGTACACGCTTATCCTTTTAGCCAGAAAAACGACGTCGAACACACAATTAGACGATTAAAAATGTCTAACTACCCACACATTGTTGCGTTGCGGTTACCTCATTTGGTTTTAGTTTTATTTTACTTCTATTTTCTGAAAGGCCTTTTAGTTGTTCAAGTTTTGTTTGAATTATGTTTTGGTTATTTCATATCGAATTCATATTTGACAAGGGCCTGAACGATATTAAATTAGAACAGAAGGCCAATTCTCGTAATTTAAAACGTCAAAAAGCTGTCAAAATGTAGGTAAAATTAGAGGAATTTTTGACAGATTGAAACTGAGACCAGACTGTGAACGTTCTTAAAGTTACGAGAATGGCCCCTCTGTTTCAAGTGTACAGCATATCAGGTGACAATAAATTAATACGCCCACTGCCCATGGTACAAAATCGGTTGACACATTTCACTTTTTGTCAATATTTTGCTAGCCGGTCTGTAACATAGTACCGTGGAAAATTAGTCGCGGAGCAGGAAGAATTTCGTACAGTGACCTCTTTGCCTACTGACAGTGGTCACAAACATTTTTGTATTAAGTGCGGTTTATATGAAATATTTGAAGTCACAGGTAAAAGGTTTACAATCCCTGAGGACGGCGGTCATTGCATCTGTGCGAGCGGGGCGCATTATATATTATTATTATTTACGCGGGCGACGGGAGTGACAGAGACAGGTAATAACAGGTTAATGTACAAAATTCTACCTGCTGCGCGACCGGACTTTAGTTAGTAGCCGACATATTCTGTAAAACTATCAAACTTAGGTTCTGAAAGTAGTAGTATATATGTTCTGTGGTAGTAGTGTAGTGTCAATCCCTAGCATCAGATGAAATGACAGCTCACTTCACAATACGCATTGGTATCCATATTGATTATGTTTCAGAACAATTCAAGTCATCATCATCATGTCTAGTTTCCCAACTATGTTGGGGTCAGCTTCCAGTCTAACCGGAGGCAGCTTAGTACCACTATTTTACATGGAGCGACTGCCTATCTGACCTCCAAACCCAATTACTGGGTAGTACGATACCGATGAGGGGTGTAAAGATGGTCACCCATCCACAGACCAACCGCGGCAAGCGTAAGAACAATTTAAGTACCAGTCATTAATCTAAACATTTTCATTGCTACAGAAAATAAGAAGCTCATTTGAAGATGTACATAAATGTGGTTATTTAATGGCCTAAGTCCATTTGTGTTGGCCCATCTTAAAGTGCAACGTCACATAACGCCTTATTTATGACTTGAAACACAAGTGTGGAAATAATAAAAATAATTTAAAGTCTCTTTAGTAGAAAAGAGATGAAAATAATAGTATGAAGTCTAAAGAATTGAACAATGAGTAGATGTGAAATAGTCCTGGCTAAACGCGAGCCTATCCATCTCAAAAAGGCTTTTATGATGTTCTTAGAATATTATTTTAAAAAATATTTTCGTATTTTTTACTAAACCACATAGATCAACGTAACAAAGTAACAAATTATTATTCAGTTGTTTTTTTTTTTCAGAAATGTATTCTATAGTAACTTTAATCATTTTTTATTCAAAAGCTTTTATTTACTGTCTGCACAAAACCTCCATGGTCACGATGGGTGATGGCTTCTTTCAACCCTTTACAATGTATGTAAAGCTAAGGTTTCACTGCGATGCGGTCACTGAAACGGTATTTATGAAAGTACATGCTGTGCTCCACGGTTTCACCCGATAAGTTTCGATCCCGGGGAAATGTCGGGATAAGAAGCATCCTATGTGTTAATCCTGGTTAGAAACTATCTGTGTACCAAATTTCATCCATATCCGTTTAGTAGTGTTGGCGTGAAAGAGTAACAAACATCCATCCATTCATACAAACTTTCGCATTTATAATATTAGTAGGAAGTAGGCTGTTGGTGTGTTTCCCTTGAGAGCGTTTTTTGACACGGTAAAGTCAAACCCCACTGCCATCATTTTCAGAAAAATATCACTATACAGCCCTAATATTTTCTCATCCGACTGTACACAAACCAACTTGTACCACGCACGAAATGGCACTCGAATATGTTTGACTCATATTTCCTCATCTTACTACCGAGCATGAATAATTCATGAAGATATTCCCAACAACGGACAATTTTTGTACGAAGATGTTGCTTCCGACCTTGATTACAATCTAGGTTCTTTAACAGTCAAATAACATGTGATTTTCATTCTTCTTTTTTTAGATTTGAGTCAAAGATGTTTGAGGTGCGTCATTTCAGCGTAATTTTTTTGTACCATTATTTCTAATACCTTCTGAAGCCTAAAAGTCTGACACCAGTCTTACTAAGGGGCGTACCCAGCAACTGTTAAAATTTTAGGAAAATAATCTAATTAAAAAAAAACACAAAACAAAAACAAAATACATTCTAAAATATTTGTAAATATGTGAGCCCCATGAATCTATGTATCACCTATCACATCAATACGAAATTACCTTTTGGAAGAGGCGACTAGAATCAATGTTTTTTTTTTTGTAAATTTTGACGTTAAATAGTACCTTTTATGTGCCTATTTGAAAAAAAATATTTGACTTTAATTTTGACTTTGGCTCTAGGTTGTTTTGGTCAGATAAGTAGTCGCTCCATATAAAATACTGGTATTCTGATGCATCCAGTTAGACTGGAAGCGACCCCAAATTATTTGGGACAAGGTTAAGCAGATTTTTTTTAACACCACTTTTTTATTACGTATGGTGCCACATACTTATCTGATCTGGTGGCTGAATGTGGAATTAACGAAATCACTGTGAAAAAAATTGTTATAATTTACACACGCGTTACTTGTAGCGTCAAGTTTTTTTCTACACATAAAATATATTTTGTGATGTTATTACATAATAATATGTAATGGCGGCCAAATGGGGTGTTATATTGACGAGTGATGTGAATACTAATTGTGCTGAAATAATATAGGAATGAAAGAGGCTTATAATATTTGGGTTGTGGGATTTGTGGATGTAGAACAGTTTTTTGTAAGGCAGTTTTATTCGCGCTTCGTGCAAGCGGGTTAATTGATGGTTTAGCCATGCTTACCGTGGTTGGTCCGTGGATTACAAATCGAGAGGTCCCTCCGTGACTCGCAAATCACGTTAAGCCGTTAAGAACTTTATTTACCCAAAATTCTAAAATTAATTCATAGCAGGGTTATGTGTGACAAAGCTGAAACGAGACACGCGACATGAATGCTGAAATATGACGTCATTGCGTCCATTGACGGTTATACGGCTTTCATCGAACAATACAAAAGGGTGATAGTAACGCTAAATATGAACGTAGTGTCACTGTCAAGTTGGAAATAGGGTTTTATGAAGGCTCTACAGGGTGACAGGGACATCGACGCGCAACCTGTCACCATGGATACAGCACATGCACATGATTGTGAACCAAATTAAAAATTTGCTGTTCCATACATTTTGATCGCGTATTGCATTTTTTTTTTAACTGACTGTGAATTGCTACAATAATGCAAAATCATTTACGGAGACGCGGGGCGTCGCGCGTGGCGTGCAGCGTGGCGTCTCGCTGCGCGGCGTACGATTTTTCTGTTTACGGAGTGGCGGCAAGCGGCACTCATCATCGCACGCGTAAACACAAACGTATGTATTGACATACGTTTGTGTTTACGCGTGCGATCCGCCCCGCATCTATATGAACAACGTCTTATATTGATAAGACGTTGTTCATATAGATGCCGGGCGGAAAGGTACAGTTCTGCCGATCCCTTTGGGGCCACAGGCGTGTTAAGCTGTATTACATAGTATAGTACGGATATACGTACACAATTTTTACTTTAACATCAAATAAAATACAATAGCCGTTCTCTTTATCCGGTCACATCTGTGTATTGCACCTGGGAGAAAAGAACCATTACAGGGAATTGAACATTAGGTTAAGCTGGTACTATTCGCTCTTTATGTTTTCTCATTAAATTTTCAATGGTAGAAATGATGGAGATTTTTGTTTTGGTTAGGTAGTGAACGGAGGGACAGTGGTTTTTATGTCTGAAACACAGCATTTTGCTTCTAATCCTATTATTTAGTGACGATGCACTCTTTAACCGTAAATAATTTATCATAACTAGCATCACGCCTGTTTCCCAAGAAAAGGACGGTGTGTTAACGGCCGCGACTTCCTAGTTTTCCGACGGATTGGCAGATGTCACATATCTTAGAATTTTTGGCTCTAGGACATGCCGGTTTCCTCGCGATGTTTTCATTTTTGAAAGCAATAGTGATTATATAATTTACATAAAGTAATGTTCCCGCTTGGGTTCGAACCCACGACCTAGGTACTAGGAAGTTTCATATTGAGACACGAAGCAACTAAATACGACATATAGAAATGTGGCCGCTTTTCTTTAGATCGATTTTTGTTGCTTCGTGTCTCAATATGAAATTTTATAAAAGGTATTAGAAAATTCTAGACACATTTACCGAGGTCGCTGATTGAGCAGATTTTCATAATTCCTTCTCAGTCACGAGATAATATTTTTTTAAAGGAGTGGCGCTAGTGGACCTGTATGCACCCTCTTAAAACGTGCGAAAGTCACGAGCCACCGTACAGGGCCGCAATTGTAAGAATTTAAAAGTAAAAAAAAGTGTAAGTTAATTTTTTCGTAATTCGCAGCTGTTACCACTGTGCCACAACTGCCTTGCCATATTACATTGTTGTAGGTACTGCTGGAACTATAATTTATCGAATCATCATCATCTGCCTGCCTTTTCCCAATTATGTTGTGGTTAGCTTCCAGTCTAACCGGATGCAGCAGGTCAGATAGGCATCTGTTCTCCACAACCCAGTTACTGGGTAATAGGATACCCCTTTGTAAGACTGGTTGTCAGACTTTATCGAACCCATAAGCTATATTATCATATAGTGCAGGTTTAGTAGGGATTAATATGTGATCATTATTAACAACTTTCATACTCAGATAATTATGTTACCTTCATTATTCATTAAATAGACCAACTTCTTCAACTTCAATAAACTATAAAACTTTTAAAATAAAAATATAATATCCTAACCTAAGTAAAACTGTTAACAAACTAAAATATGGCGTCGAAATATTCCTCCACATTGGTGCCGACTGGTAATGTACAGTCACGAGCAAAAGTATGTATACACTCGGTTTTATTCAATAGCGATTTACTCCTTTATTTTTTAATTATTTTTTATGCTGTTACGAACATAACATTTTCGAAGCCATAGGTTTATGTAACGTGTCATATTTCAAAAAAATCGCATATGAAAGTTGCCAAGTGTTGACATATTGGTGCTCGTGACTGTACGCAGGCGGCATTGCCACGTCGTTGTATGGCAATACTTATCATCTGGCCAAGGTAATTATGGTTGAATTCGTACAAGCGGTGTCTGGTACCTGAACGAACACAATATTGTGTTTCAATTGAAAAACACAGTTGGTATGTTCTCATTCACACGGTCTATTTTTGGAAGCCACATAGAAGGTGGGATCGTAACACAAAATAAATAATTATGGTGTACAAAGAAAGGAGTTATACGTTCCTAACAAAATGGCGTTTGGAATCTAAATGTTTATTCTGAGAGAACTCATTTGGAATTGTTGAAAGGTGTTGTTAAAATTACAGACACACAATGAGACATAGGTGCACGAGCATAATTGTTATAGCATAATTTTAGTATATTTTAGTACGGTGCTCAAATACGACGCAGACACTTCGTGTGCGTTAGTTAGTTCTTAGTGTAATTATAATGTTGTATAATATAATAATAATATCCCTGGACATTTCACACAGCGCCATCTAGTCCCAAGCTAAGCAACCTAATGCTTGTGTTATGCTAACAAGATGGCTGATAAACTACTTATATACATTATTTTTTTGGAAATACATACATAATTATTATAGATAGAAAAACACCCAGACTCAGAACAAATACATGTAGGACTTACAAATATTTGTTCTGTGCGGGAATCGAACCCGCGACACGCAGCGCAGCAGTCCGATCGCTCAGCCACTGCGCTAACCGTGTTGTCGTGTATGTATTTATAGTATATTTTTAAGTTATATTAATATTGTATTGTATGTGTTTATATGGACGTTGATGCCTGAAATAAATGGATAAATAAATACACGAGCGACACGTTATCGACGGTAGCCGACGACGCGTCTACTGCTGACTCAGACTAGTATCGACGGTAGCAGTTGTCTCTGCCGTTGGCAACGTTCCGCTTGTTAATATATTTTTCTCTCCATGTACCTTCATTTTGCAATAACAAAACACGATTAAATTTTACTTTAAGGGTATTCTATTCCACCAACTTGCCCAGTACTAACAACACAGACCAAGTACCAAGAAACTAGGTTTTTAAATTATCGAAACGTTTCTAGAATTACAAATTAATGGTCCCTAGAATTATTACAAATGGTAGGAGATTGGCCTGATTAACTAATTACTCGATTGTTCAATGTATCGATTTAAATTGAAATAGATTGAAGGTTTCGTACAGCTCGATGCCTTCACAAAATAGATGAGTACAGAAGGCTGGCTTCACACAACGAGCGAAAACTGGCGCACGCACACAGACGCGTACGTGCGGCGATCTCAAAAAAATGCCAGTCGCGCCCGCGAGTCCACGTACGTGCGACGGGAACTAACCCGTTCAACCACCACAACCACACCAAACCGCAGTGACAAAATGTGAGCAAGCAGTGGTTACGTGTGAATAGTGTCACTGCAACTTCTTGGAGTTGCAATATGATAACTACGAAATTAAATCAAATGGTAAAAGCAACGTTGTGGTTGCAATGTTGCCGGCCGCAAGTCTCGCTGGTGCTTGCTTTGTGGCTGACGTGGCCTAGGTGTGGTTGGTATCGCTCACATGGTTGATTTCGACGGCCAAATGTGGTCCGTTTGAATAATTAATGTATTTTTTTGTTATGTGTTTTCTGGAGTACAATAAAGTATGTATAGTCACGAGCACCAATATGTCAACACTTGGCAACTTTCAATTGCGATTTTTTCGTGAAATAACGAATGCAACATTGAAATATGGCACATTACATAAGCCTCTGGGTTCGAAAATGCTATGTTCGTAACAAGATAAAATTTCATTAAAAAATAATGGAAAAATCGCTTTTCAATAAAGCCGAATGTATACATACTTTTGCTCGTGCCTGTATATATAGAATAGAAAACTTTTATTTCAGACAGGGGTACATAGGGTTAGTAACAATTTTACTTAACTTCTAGTGTTAGTAGGTTACAGACACAGATATACAATCAAAATATAGCGTGGCGCTGTATCCACCTCCGCAACATCGGGAAATCCCACCGATTTGCGAATACTATTGGTGCCACCGCGAACATGTATCATGACAATGTGAGATGCACATCTATTCCTTATAATGGTGGCAAATAATAATAATATTAATATCCCTGGACATTTAGTCCCAAGCTAAGCAACCTAATGCGTGTGTTATGGTAACAAGATGGCTGATAAACTACTTAGATACATTTTTTTTTTGTAAATACATACATATTATAGATTTACAAATATTTGTTCTGTGCGGGAATCGAACCCGTGATTTATTTTTAAATCCATTTTTATTATTATCCGCAAACATCCCTGACGCACTAAAAATAAATAAATAAACTATTCATTTTCATACAAATTTTCACTCGTCCACCACGTGTTGTCGTTGTTGTGTAGTTGTATTACGATCGGGCCCTTACAGTAGAGTATTGTAGTCCCTCTCACAGAGAGAAGATCTGTGTACACACGGCTACACATCAAGCTATGCAAAACCAGTATTAGCTGACCGTTCATTGTGAGAAAATATCATACAAAGTGAGGCCAAGACAAACTGGTTTTGTATAGCTTGACGTGTAGCCGTGTGTACCAGTAGTGGAAACGTTATAGGGGGATTATGTATGTTATTTGGGCCCTTATAGCCGGCCCCTTTGGGAAAAGGCTAGGCAGATGATGATGTGGGCCATTACAGTCGCTGGACGTGAAGTGTGGCGATGTGTGCGTGCGTTATCGCTCGATGTATGGAGTAAGTCTTCTGTAGGTATCTAGTTAGTGACACTACTGTGAAGGTATCACAATCGTTTCTTGGTAAAAGCGATAAAGATATATCGATTTTCAATCTAGGTTAGTAAGGGGTTGGTAAATGTCCGTGAAGCAGATTAGACCTGCTGTGGGAGTGGTAGATTGACTGAAGATTGGAGTGAAGGGTTTGTGTTTTGACTTAACTGGTTCCTGTTAAAGGGTGACGTAAGATTGATCGAACGTTATGTTTTAACTAACAAGCTGAGACACATTAATGAATTTTTATTTTTTTATAAATTTTCATAGAAACTAAATACCTTGACGTAAATCACCCGATATGCATGCCTCTTTATCCGAATTGGCAACGTCGTATTTTCATTCATAAGATTTAGCAGGCTGAAACTTGTCAAAACTAAGTTACCTACTAACTAAGACCCTTTATTACTGCATAGCTCAATTAAATTTCATTAAATGAAATTGCAAATATCTTTGTAACGAAGCCTTTTTAATACTACTTTCTTTGTTAGATTTGATTTGTACAACTGTAGAAGCGTTTGCCAAAGTTTATGGATAACGTGAAGAACACGGTGTACAGTCAAGGGTCATTAATTGATTACCAGCTTAAGGACTGTATTGCTGTGAACGCGCGGTAACGTCCGTACCTACGTCTGTGTGTAGTGATGTATCAACACAGAACGCACATCTCAGAATTCGCACACTGGCTGGCGTCGAACGAAACAAAAAACATACCGTCGCTTTTGCACATAGGCTACGTAATTACGCATGACTTTGGTTGGTTCATACCATTGCTAAAATTGAAGCCATTTCATCAAGTACCGATAGCTGGTAGTCTTACGTATTAGATTATCGAACGCATAGGTCTGGGTTCCAATCTCGAGATGGGACTTTTAATTTTTCTTTTCCAACAATAATCTTTATCGGTTTTTTTTATTATTCGATAGATTAATAAACGATAATAATAAGTTATTATATTGTTATTATTAATTGTTATTGTAATATGGGGTTAAAAATAAAAATGTTTTATAAGTAATTTCAAATTGTTTATTCGTTATAATTTTATAAACTAGAAATAAATAAACGTCTAGTTAAAACAGTTTATTTTCTCATAAAGAACAATTTATTGAAGTTAAGCAGGTAATAGCGGTTCACCGTAATTATGCGTTTTTTAAATTCGTTGCACGTAATATAGTCTATTTTATTTGTATTCACTCATTAGTCCGTAACCACTTAGAAAAAATCCTTTTCGCTCAGGAATGCTTTTGTTCTCACTCACGGGTCGGTCGATGACTTGAATCCAGTTCGATTTAAGACCATATGTTTAATGCAATAAGGTTGTATTTGGTTTAAAGGACTAGAAAAAATAGAAGTGTGTTTGTCGCAAAGATTCAATTTAATATAATAATATTGTCCTTTAATTACCACTGTGTGGGTAGATTTGCTGTTTGTAGTTTGTTAGAGTACTTTAACAAACTACAACTAGCAAATCTACCCACGTAAATAAAAAAAGTGCGGACTCCTTGTCACAATACAATTAAATTACTCAGTAGTAGTAGCCTACCTAAGTTGCCTATCTCAAATGTCAAAGTTAACAAATCGTATTTATTAGGACTTATTGCGGTTATAGCTTAAGTATTCATTTTCATTATGAAAAGAAGATTGAAGCTAAACCTCAAAATAATCCTTATTACGGATATCACAATATAATTTTAGTATTGCTATAATCAACTTATAATTTAATACTTCGTATAACCCCCATTATTAGCAATGCAATCAAATAAACGCTGGCGCATCGACCCTACAATATTACTACATATCGTCGTATCCTACGAATAGTGCCCTAACGAACATAGGGGCTTTTTTTTTTATTGCATAATTCGATTCTGCTCATCATACCACATATAACCAGTTCAACAGAACAATTAATAACGGTACAGGTTATCAAATAATTAGGTTGTCTAAAAAGCCACAATTTTAAGCATTACGTTTTCAACGAAGAATAAAGCCACAATCGCCGTCGCGCCCTCTTTCTTCGCGAGTAGTGGGGGTGCGCGGGCGCGGGGAGAGCGTGCTAGCGCCACTCGGCCACTAGTCGGAGGAACGCGGAGATCGTTAGCTGCGGCGAGTGTAAGCTGATTTTTAAATATATAACATTTTTGCCTATACTACTAGTTTAGTTATAGGTACATATCAAATTTACCGTAATATTTTATAATAAATAATGAAACGCCGAGGACGAAAGTTGGTGGAAATGGTTGGAAAGGAAGATTGTGTAAATGAAAGAAAACAGACAAGGATTATTGCAAGTAAGTAAATCAAAATATTTTATAGCTCAAGGGATTCTAAGGTTGAAATTATGTTTTGTTAAATTGTATTGTATTGATTTAGTTCAAATAATATAATATCAACGAGTTTGTACTTAATTAAGTCATTCTAATTACTTATTCAATTTTCAATATGGGGTACATAGAAAAAAACCCTCATGGTGATTGTGGCCGTGTTCTATGGAATGGCTAAATTGCGTATGTATAGAAGAGACGAAGCCCTAATTACGTTTATGTCTTTCTTCTATGTTCAAATTATGTTTTTGTGTTTTATTCTTTCTTTTGTTGCATTTGAAATAACCACATTGTTATTTTAAGTAAAGTATATTTTGCGCTCACATTATCTTACCCTTCTGTACAAATTTAAACACTGAATTCACAATTTCCTGCTTTTTCTGGTTTGGGGCATAAATGCACTTAGGTTTTTTTTCTATTGCTTGAAAATTGATACAAAAGCATTTGTGGCCGCATTATTAGCATTGCGCACGAAAATTACAATTACGCTTATTTCTTTATTTTACCTTTTTCCTATAGTTTTAGAAGAATTCTGTTTTGTATGTTATGGCTATTTAATGTTAGTAAGAATATATGCAGTTCGATCTAATTCATATTAGGTGCTTACGGAATACCGGCAGTTTTCTTTGATAAAAATTTAAAATTTCATTTTTTTTTCAGCCAATACTATTGAAAGTTGCAATGATGAGAGGGATCGCGTCGAGTCTCCGTTGCCACGAGGTTGTGAAAAAGAGATAGAATTTTTAATCCAAGAAAATATTAACTCGGAGCTTAACAGCGTAAGTTGTTTTATAGTAATTTTATTCCGTTTGATGCCGTTTCATGACATCGTATTCCATTCAAAGTGCAGTTCATAATTTTAGTTGAAATATCAATGACATGAATTCATTTTTATCTATAATACTGCGAACTTGTTAAGTATGATAATTTTATGATTTAAAGTCTCATTTCCTACTTTCAGGACGTTGAAAACAACATGAACAAGCCTAACCAAAATGAAAATGCAAGTGAGACTGTAATCTTGTCCGCAATACAGAGTCTACAAAATCCAGAACTAAACAATGGCGACCCTCTAGAACCTCCATCCAGATCCCAAATTGTAAGTGACATAATTATAGAATTTGTTGAAGAGACCGACCAAAGAACTATTTGCCAGTTAGAAACGACACAAAATGAACTCACACCTCAATCTGAAAACCTATCCGTTTCAATGGCTGATATCGTTTTAGACAGTCCGACTTCGAGTTTCACAATTCCCACTCCGCTATCGTCAGCTGTTAGTTCACCTGTAGGTTCTCCTTCTACTCGCAGATGTACCAAAAAACGAGGTCCAGGTAAAATACGAACAAGAAATCCTACAGAATGGAAAGACTTAAAACGAAAAGCGCTGAAAAATTCCGGCAAAGCTTTTATTAATAAGAAGGGAGAAACTGTTCCCGAAAAGAAAATTAAATCACCATGCAGTTGTCCAAAGAAATGTTTTGAAAAGTTGGAAGAAAACGATAGGCTACATATTTTTAATTGTTTCTGGGAGATAGGAAGTCACGAAAAACAGTGGGATTTTATTTTAAAATTCGTAAAGAGCCACAAACCGAAGAGAATTAAAGCCGAAGGTCCTAATAGATCACAGACAAGAGTCTACAGTTTACCAATCAATAACGAAAGCGTCGTAGTATGTCGTAAAATGTTTTTAAATACGTTATCGATTAGCGAAAAAATTATAAGAAGTTCATTTAAAAAACGGGATACTGCGACCAATGAGCATATTTTACTGGATTTGAGGGGAAAACACCATAATCGACCAAAGAAGATAAAAGAAATCATTGTAGACAGTGTGAAAAATCACATTCTTTCCCTTGCACCTGTAGAATCGCACTACTGTAGAAAAAGTAGCACGAAAAAATACCTTGATGGACAACTTTCTTACAAGCGACTTCATGATTTATATGCTGAGTGGTTTGATCCACAAACTTATAGCTCTCAAATGGCTACATTGCGCCAATATCAAGATATTGTCAATGCTAATTTTAATATTGCTTTTTACACTCCCAAAAAAGATCAGTGTGACAAATGCCATGCATTTTATAATACCAGAGAGCCAACTGAACCTCAAAAGCATGAGCAAGATCTGCACATGCAACGTAAAAACTTGGCGAGGACTATAAAGGCGGCTGATAAAGCCGAAGCTGAAGGAGACCCCAGTGTGATAACCGCCACTTTTGATATGCAAAAAATATTGACTTGTCCTTTTGGAAACGTGAGCATATTTTACTACAAGAGAAAACTTAATATTTATGATTTTACTGTTTATGATGTAGCCCAAAAATGTGGATTTTGTTACATGTGGACAGAGGTGATGGGTAAAAAGGGAGCCAATGAGATCAGCAGTGGCTTAAACTTGTTTATTAAATCAAAGATCGACGAAGGTGCGAAAACATTTAAATTTTGGTCCGATAACTGTTCCGGGCAGAACCGGAACCGTATAGTTTTCGCTTTTTATCAACATATCCTAGAAAAATTTGACATTGACTGTATTACCCATAGGTTTCTTGAAGTCGGCCATACGCAGAATGAGGGAGACAGTGTCCATTCTGTTATAGAAGGAGCTTCCAGCAAAAAAACTATTTATACTCCAGATCAATGGATCAACCTAATCAGATGGGCAAAAACAACAGGAGAAACTTATAGGGTAAAAGAAATGACCTTGGAAAATATTTATAATTATCGTAAATTACTCGATGGCAAAAACTGGTTAAAGAATGATGATGGTGAAAAAGTTGTATGGAATAAAATTAAAGAAGTGCAAATTAGTAAGGACAACATAAACGTTCTAAAATATAAATATGAACTGGATGAGGATTACAAAAAAATCACTACATTAAGAAAGGGTACTAGAGGGAAAAAAGCTGTAGTTTCGGAAGTCACGCCAGTAAATGGATTACCATTAAAAATCAATTATGATAAATATAAAGACCTAATGTCAATGTGTGAGGCTAAAATTATTCCAGAGGAATACCACACATTTTTTAGAAAATTGCCTCATGAGCAAGCTGGCAATGCCAATATTTCTGAGAGTTCTGACGAAGAAGACTGAATGTGAATTTGACTGATTTCGGTTGTGTTACTTGATTTTAAGTTATGATTTTGATAATGTGCAATTTGATTTTAAAGACCGATTTGGATTATGTGTAATTTGATTTTAAGGACTGATTGTGATTATGATTACGTGTAGTTTATTATTAAGCTCTGATTATTTAAAGATAAAGGTTTGTTTTTAAACATTAAAATAATCGAATCATTTAAGAAAATACAATTGTTTGGTTTATAGAGTTATAAGAACTATATTTTTATTTTGTTGTTTTAGACGTTTTATTATACATGAATAAAAAATACTCAGATATGTCTATGTTATAGATATTTTAATAATGTATGAAAACACTTTTTTTTGTTAATATCTATTCACTTGGTATGCTTAAATATTTACCAAAGCAACTAGGTATAGTTAGTTAGTAAAGTTCAGATTTTGTTTCGAAATAAATATTATTGTAATTCTATAATTATTTGCTTTTACTACATTCACAATAACATATTCCCAGTAATGGTAAAATAGTTATTATACACGAATTCCTATGACATAAAAATAAATACCAGCATCAGACTAATAAAAAAATTACATTATGGCGATTGTGGCCTCGACATTTCCGCAGATAAAAGGCATAATGTAACTTATTGCTCAAGTCCAGCCCTACTTCGCATTAACACAACAGCGAATAAGGATTTATGGGACAAAATGCATATAAAATATAAAGATAATTTATTGAAAATAATCCTAGCCGAACCTTAAGATACCAATACACATTATATGAAATCACCAATACATATTTATTCATATTTAATTTAATTAAACATAAAAAAGTGTCTCCTGAAAAGTAGCTACTAAGCAGTTACGCCTCTGTTCGTAGGATACGACGATATGTCTGTTCCTCTTATATTTTCCCAGATTTCTAGGCAATGCAGCTTCAATTGCTCATCAGTCCTCTCATTCCTTGCGTCCCATCGCTGTGTGATTAAACCCCATAGATTTTCTATGGGGTTGAGGTCAGGAGGTCGTGCCGGCCATGGAATTACTTCTCTAAAATAAAAATAAAGGAGTACTGTTAGGCTATCAAGCAAAATACTAATATTACCTACGATTTAGAAACAAAATTATAATGACAAGAGATGTTACATATATTTATAGAATTAATATAGTTATATTAATCCATCATTCAATAATCTAGGTAAATAAATTTACTTCGGAATTATATTTTCTTCTATTTAGACTTTATAAAACGTTTTAAAAAAATAAGGATCAGTAGTTCTACTTTAATAAGATAAATTGTTTAATAAAATAATTTAATCATTACACTTACACTCAGTCCGGTTTCATCAGATATTTGTGTTATATTAAGTCCAATTTTACGCAGCGCAATAATATTCGCTTTAATTTCAATGTTCAAATTTGCTTGCATTTTAAAAGGAACTACAACACCGCTAATATATAGATATAGAACACACGTCGCTAACCCACAATGAACAACGTTCTATTTAGTCGCGGTTGAATGACTCTTTAAGTTAACTGCATCCATCTACCTTATAATTTATTTATTTTGATATCTGTGGGTATAATCCTAAAATTTTACGAATAAGTGAACTGTAGTCAATACCGTGATTAAGTATTCAAAGTAATTGCAAACGAATGCGAGAATGTGTGTGTTGAGTGTGTGAATAGAGTGTGTGTGTGTATACTATAAAGTATAGGAATTACTCATTAGAAGAAGGTCGTAAGTTAAACAGAAGTGTCAATCTATTGCTTCGTGAAACTGGCGCGCCGCTTTGGACCGCTACTGTACCTACAGAAGTTCCAAGACGAACTTTCATCCCCCATACAACCCCTTTAGTAGGCGATTTTTCAAAAAGTCTGTGGTGGCATCTACAACGTCACATGCAACCATGTGTCACACTGACGTCACGCGAAGTTCTGCATTCGGTTAGACTGGAAACCAACCCAACATAGTTGGGAAAAGGGTAGGCAGATACATTTTCATGAAAGCCTGACCAAGATCTACTTAAAATCACTATGTACGTAATTATTTCGGTGCCGAATTATCAGAGGTCGGAATTAGGTATAGCGAAAGAATAAAGTGGATATATAAGCCTCAAATCCCGTGATTAATTTTAAACAGCAGAAAAATCCCGTGATTTATTAAATAAAAAAGTTATTTACTTTTACACAATTTAAACCACTGCACGCGCGACTTTGCCAAATTTACATGAACGACATCGGATGTCCGAAGTTGCAAAATTCCAATGCGCACACGCGCGATGTTGCCACATTTGTAGTTCGCACAACATAGCTTGTGAGAACAATAGAAAACAATAGCGGAAATGCGGAGCACTCCCCGCTTAACGAAATGTACTAGATTTTGTCTCTTCTCTTTGATTAGAAATCCCGGGAAGATCCATATTAATGTCAACATTTCGATGCAGGTACATAAATAACTCTACCTAATGGCCGACCCCTGCCAATCACACATTCAAAATAACGTGGAAGATTATGTCAAATACCCACATAGGTAAATAATTTAAAAAGAAGAAGAAACAGATATATCACAAAACAAATGTCTTTTAATACTCATTTTGCTACCATAAAAAAACAAACATTACACAAGACGGGACTCTTGTGTTTACGTTACGAGACACTTAGCAAAACAAAGGACTGCGCTCACATTTTAAATGTGTATTTCTTAAAAACTTACCTCCTTGAATAAAGACCTCCTCATTTAGTATTTTTAACGGGTTTGATATAACTAAGGGAAACATATTTAAATATACTTACGATGGACGGGAAAAAGCGGAGAACATCAGTCTACTAGGTTTCACCTACAGCTCACACCTCGTCTACTTTAGTTGTTTAGAACTACACTCCTACTGGCACCTTAACTATATTCTGGATCAGCAAAAAGTTGAATAAAAAATATTATAAAACATAAAATAACTATGAAGTTTCTTGCCAATTCGTCTCCATACGAAAATACCTTTTGGAAGCAACGACATAGAATCAATTCATCATATTCAGCCTATAATGTTCCCGCTGCTGGGACACAGGCCTCCTCTCGATGAGAGGGAGTAGGCCATAATCCACCACGCAGGCCCAGAGTTGGTAGATGTCACATGTCTTCGAATTTTTGGTTTTAGGCTGAGGCTACAGTAGGCAGCGATTTGCGATGCGACTGGAAGAGCGAAACGAGAAAAACATGGTATGGCTACATTACAAGCGAAATTTTCTAATGAATTCGCTTCAATTTCGCTCATATGTTGATGTAGCCGATGCCGTGATATCAGTAATGTTGTTTCTATCGCATAAAGAAATCAAAGATCGCTAGTAATATTTGATGTACGGTGTAGCCATATACGTGAGCATTCATTTACTTGTTTTAATCGCTCATGTGTCGCAGGTCGCGTCGCGGCCTAATGTAGGCTCAGCCTTAGGACATGCCGGTTTCCTCACGATGTTTTCCTTCACCATTTTGAGGATCAATTCTATTCTCTTATAAATCTTAACAAAGCCCGACTTCACCCACTACTGAAGATATACCTCTCTTTTCATTTGCTATTCAATGGATTTTCCCCATTGTGACTAGAATAAGTTATTTAAGATGATGCAATAAACACATTTTATCTTTATTTTTTTTAAATCACAATCTGAATCGTTTTGACGGATATTTCTAAAACATTGCTCCGCATGTTCGAAAAATTTGTGTACCCAACAACGTAAATAACGCAATGAATATTATTGAACTGTCAAAATGAAAGAATCCTTACTGATAGTGTGTATCCAATTACCACGCAGGTTCAACCCGCGATGGTAACAATGTCGTCCGCAACCCGACAAAATAAATTATGATTTGACCTTGTTGCTTGAAATGTGTTTATCAATTTCTAACAAACATTTCTCTCTGTCTTTCCAGAATGCGCCAGCACCCACCACATCCAGACCCGAACAAAAGAAGATAGCAGTACCTAAAATGACTATTAATTTAAGTTTATCATGTGAAGTGCTACAAATGTGACCACAATACAGTGCCAAAACAATGCTTTGCTGTAGAGAACTCAAACTACTCTACGCCACTATTGTTCTTTTACTAGAAGCCGAGTTGCTAGTGAACACGGGTGCTATGGAATCGAAGAGGTCTTCCATTTTGGTCGCGCAGAATGCAGACGATTTTAAATCGTTAGAGCTTTGTACGACTAGGAATCAACAACGGCTGGGGAGTGTCTTTGGGAATTTTACGAGGCATCACAAGAAAGGTAAGACTGTGTTGATTATATTAACATTATGTAGTTTGTTCAAGTTTTCGCCCCTATTTATTACAACCTATAAGTTTGTTATCTGGAGGGCTATTTTTGTCTGATCGTTGCACTGTATCAGCATTATACAGGATGTTAGAGACATCGACTCGCAAACTGGAGCCATGAATTCAGCACATTATTCTAGCGTAGAAATTTTTCTTCAGTTATCAATATAAAAATATGTTGTTTCAAAGAAAAGTGCCACACCTACACGGTCAAAATGTAACGAACAGCTTTTTTTAATAACTAACGAAAATTTGCAACTTTGGGGTTCAGAATCATCAGGTGGCGCGTCGATGACCCTGCCACCCAGTATATTGCGCCGTAATGACAATACCGTAGAATGACGTTCACCCATCTTCTTTAGATGTCAGACCCACAGTTAAATCTAATTAAAAATGTGACAGAGACATGCACTAACAATGAAACAAAACATAAAATGACCAGGCCATTAAAAAGGTGTCAGCTTGAAGTCAACTTGACATTGGTCAAAACTGTATGCTATTTTTATATTTGAAAGAAAGAAATAAAGAAAAAGTATTTATTGCGACTCGTACAGGATCATAAACTAAACTAAATACAGTTAAAAAAATAAATAAAACAAATTGTATAAAAAAGTAACAAAAGGAAAAAATGAAACAGAAAGTCCTATACGAGGCCAAAAGGCTCCTATCTCAGCAAGATGCTTCAACATTTAAAAAATAAATGTCGTAGCGCTGGTATTCTGATAGGGCCCGCTGTGATATCAAGATATTAAATATACTTCTGTGCCGTAGCTTCATAATGTATTGTGCGTCCTGAGTTGATAAAAGAGGAATTTGAAAACTGACTAGAGTTGTTATTGCTGGGTGGCGACAGTCCTAGGTCTGAATTAATAATAATTACTGTTTGAAAACGAACAATAATTAGTAGATTATTAACCAAGGGGATAAAGCAGTGTCTTCTGTCGCGGGTGACGATTTAAATCGCGAGCGTAACAAAGGGTCGAGGTTTACTCCCGAGCGTAGCGAGGGTGTTAAAAACTTAAATCACGAGCGAAGTGAGGGATTTAAGACGAGTCCTGAGTGTAGCGAGGGATTTAAGTTCACCCAAGACTAAGACAGCTTTATCACCGAGGAAAATACTCTACTTTTCGTACCATTTGCGAAAAAATAAACTTAACGTTTATGTATTTGAAGGAAACAAAAACGCAGCAAATTCCGAGACTAATATTTTTTTGTCGGAAAAGCAAAGGCATCAAGCTCATACGGCCTCGTCGGTTTTCGTAATTTTATTTAATAATCATAACTGCATAATAAATGCGTATTCCTTTTTCAAAAAGATGTATAATGCTTTATATACAAACTCAATGGTGTAAACACAGATGTAGTTCAGTATAAATTTCGGTAAGTATTCCAAATTTAAATCACATTCTCCCCCTAGAGGATGAATGAAATTCAGTACAATTTTCTTTCCCTATTTTTAACAGATTAAAAATGACTATTATTATGATCGCTTTTTGTGGCATAGAATGTCACTTTGTTGAGCAAGTGGTATGAAAAACCTATTTACATAAGCATTATTGTTACTAACAAAATTATGGACCTAGTCTGTAAAAAAAAGTTATATTTATTTATTGCTGCCAGATTTTATAAGGAGACAAAAGATCGCTGCCTATATCCATTTCTTTTGGCCTAGTCGATTTTTGCGGTTTTCGATACGGATGACTTTGGCTGGCCTCAACAAGCTATTTTTTTTTATTGACAATGGGCTCACTCGTGACCTCAATCCAGCCCAGAGGCAGGGATGAGATCTACGGTGGAACGAGCTTGCCCAGAAGAAGCCTATTCACTCTCGCCCTGAAGAGATTCGGGTTGTATGAACTCGGGAATGCAGACGCAGGCAGACAATTCCACTCCTTAGCTGTGCGCATCAGAAAAGATGATGAGAAGCGCTTAGTGCATATATATAAACAAATAGAATCTTAGTTTATGTAGTAAGTGTTTTATCTCTTCAATGTTCTCTTTCTGGTGAAATGCTAAAAGGTCAAAGATTTGTCTTTTAACCGATGACAAATCATGTGAAACCAAGAGGAGTATGTAAGGATCGTAGCAGGTGGGTTATTCTGTAGTTTCTGCCTACCCCCATGGGATGATGGCGTATGTTTGTAAATCATATTGAACGCGTCAGAGTGACATCAGCCTAGCCTTTTCCCAACTATATGTTGGGGTCGGCTTCTAGTCTCTCCGGATGCAGCTGAATACCAGTATGAATATGAGGAACAGGATGTAATGTTCACTCGATGAAAGAAAAGGGTGGATCCTCCGACCAGACGGGTGTTGTGTCTGGTGGGCTACTGCCCGACGATTGATGCCAGGACGTTGTAAATATGCTAGTTGCATTGTAAACTCCACTTGCGCGATGCAGGATTTCGCGTGACGTCAGTGTGATGCGTAGTTCGCATGTGGCGATGTAGATGCCGCCACACCAGTATTTTACATAGAGTACCTGTCTGTCAAACTTTTTGAAGCTTAAAATAAGAACCATACCTTTTATCGTCTTTTCTTGGTCGCATGCTTCATTACTGAAGGTCGTGTCCCTGAAAGGCCATGGCTTTATGCACGATGTTCTTTCATTTCGTACGGTTTTCAGTTTTTTTCATAGCGGTCGTAACGGAGAGTCCTATGAGGGCGGTTACTTGGTCTGAACAGCGGTCAGGTGACCGGCCGCGAGGTCTTTTCCCAACTACCTTGCCCATCACCACCGACTTCGACGGGCAATGTGACCAGACTCTTTGGTAACAGATCGTGGATAGTCTATCTCTTATGCGTAGTTGTTCGAGGATAGATTTGTTCGTTCTCTTGGCGGTCCATGGTATGGTGAGCATTTTTCGCTAATACTACTTTTTTTTGTGCGGGAAGTCATCAAATAACTTCTCCCGCTCTGGGCTGAGCTGGAATGTCTGACTTTTACTGACTAAAATCCACCCGTGTTACGTGTACAAAAGAACTTTTAATTATAGTATTTATCTAGTGTCCTTTGGAAATGTTAGGTCTAGGTAATTTAGGTAATAACAGATATTAAGGAAAATCTATAAGTTTTACAACCATTTAGCTAGTTAGCCTGTTTTTCGTCTTAGGTACAAGTAGAATATTCTAGAAACATTTTATTGTTATTAACATTTTATTTTATAAATTCGGCAAAAGTCAATATTGAAGGTGAACACTGGCAGGGTGGCATGGACCATGGATTCAATACAAGATGCACTGCGTTGCAATTTTAGAAAAAAAAAAAAAAAAAATTTTCACCGCACTTTTGCACTAAATGCTATTTTTTTTTTTTTTTTGTTGATCCTCTAAATTTAAAATATATAGTGTTTAGAATTATGCGCTTTATTCATGGTAGCCGTTTGTGCGTCAATCTCCCTGCCACCCTGTATGTAACCAAATCTATGGTGGTAAATCTGCTGCGGGCCTTAAAAACATTTCTAAGATAAGCTTGGGGAAATAACATAGCGAACGCATACGGATCGCAGTCCACTGCTGGACGTAGGCCTCCCAGGCTGCAATAAAACACCCTGTCCTCCGGAGACCACAGCATTGTACAATAAAATTAACAACTTACATAGCTAACAAAGTTAACAATATCATTATTATTACTATCCAGAGTTTGTACGTAAACAAATTACCAAGAAAAATCTAGTAACTAATATTCCTTCCCATATTATTTTATTTTGAATTTGTAGCTCAAATCCGAGAATTGCAGGAAATTCTGTAAAAGATTCTATCGAAGCTGACGCGCCGCTTATCTATATTATACGTCATAAGAATGGACATTTTGAGCTCTGCGAACGACGCGACGCTAGAACCGGGAGTTATTTGAAATGAAACTCTGGGATAAAAGAATATTCCGGGTGCTGTGATAGATCTTGCTTTTTGGCTGTAAATGTGGTTTCTAGAAAGATGTAAGAAATGCAGGAACGAAATTTAATAGTGAAAGAAAAGTTACTTGTATTGTGATAAATATTTTTATTTTACAACAATAACACTTGTACACTTATTTTGTACTAGCTGCGCCCCGTGGTTTCACCCGCATTAGTTTTGATCCCGTGGGAATATTGGGATAAACAGTATCCTATGTGTTAATCCTGGTTATAAAGTATTTGTGTGCCAAATTTCTTCCAAATCTGTTCAGTAGTTTTTGCGTGAAAGAGTAACAAACATCCATCAATCCATTCAAACTTTCGCGTTTATAATATTATAGTAGGAAGTAGGACTGTACAATTCGACAGATCAAAATGATATTAACTCAGAAAACAGTATTAGATTTACTCGATGTAAGGGGGCAGAGAGAATATATAAAATATAAATATAAAATATCCCTTTTTTACAAATAATGTTCCCATTATTTGTAAAAAAGGGATATTTTATTAAATATGTCATTCGAATAATATTAAAACCCTGTAAAAAATATAAATCTACAGAAATTATAAAGCAGGTTATCAAAAAAAAAAAGTAATCAACTAATACCATAACGTAATTGAATTAGTTAATTAAAAAAATATAGAGTACAGTTCAAACATAATTATGAAACTATAATTTTAAATCCATTAGGGCTGAAGTGGAAAAATGTAAGTCTTGTTACCATAACACAAGCATTAGGTTGCTTAGCTTGGGACTAGATGGCGCTGTGTGAAATGTCCAGGGATATTATTTATTTTATTTATTATTAATATGTAATATTTATTTTTAGATTGAGAATGAAAGCTTGTATGGAAGATCGTACTTCTTGCCAATGAGAAATCCCATCGGATAGACAGCTTGCAATTATAATAAAACCTCCTCCAACTTCATCATGACGTAATGAAATAAATTCCAACTTGTCTGTAACACATTCTGATGTTATCAGAACAGAATTGAATGCTGCAATCTATTCACTTAATAGAATCCGTTAATCGGTTACCACGACTCCCTCGTGCATTGAGACTGTGGTCTATTTCTAACGGAAACTGGCGACCTAGTGACACAGTATACTACATTAAACCGTCTATCTAGATGGTGAGTTGAGATGGGTTTTAGGGCCGGAACTGCATAATTAGGAGTAATAGAAAGCCCGAATGTCTGACAACTAGTCTGACTAAGGGGTATCGTTTAGTGTTACCCAGTAATTGGGGTGTCGAAGTCAGATGGGAATGTGTGGATGTCCTGATGTCCCTTCATGTAAAATACTGGTATTCAGCTATATCAGGTAAGACTGGGAGCCGACCCCAACATAGTTGGAAAAAGGCTAGGCAGATGCAAATGAGGAAAATGGTAAAAGGCAGGACTAGTATTTGCAAACTGCATTTTTGGATTTTTGAAAAGGCATCCAGTTTAGCCGTAATTGTGAATCTGAATTTACATTAGGCTGGCTGGCGTGTCATAACGCAGGATCAGCCAATCAAACTCCATCCTTCGAGATCCCATCCTTAAGTCAGCTTATGGATCAATTATGGATAAACTAGCTGCCTTTTCAAAAATCATTATCATCTGAATCCGAATTCACACTAGGCTGGCTATCGTGTCGTGACGCAGGATTAGCCAGTCAAACGAATCTGGTCATGAAATTATCGTTTCACCAGTTTTGGTATAAGGTCCTATGTCCTCCAGTTCATGGTGTACGTATGTATTTCATCTAAATCCGTTCAGCCGTTTTCGCGTGAAAGCATAACAAACAAGCATACAAAAAAACGATTTTTTTCTCTTTAGTTTAGATTACATAAAAACTTTTTTTTACAAAAAAAAAATACAACTACAAAGTGTACCCCATCTACCCCACACAAATTCATATATACTTGCAAGATAAGAGATATCCCAATAACAAACTTTGTAAGAAATTAGGGTGCAGTACACTCTAATTTCTGTCAAAGTTGTTATACTGAACACATCTGCGTACCCCTTTAGAGGGTACAGGCGTGTTGTTATGTTGTGTGATTGCGTAAACAATGCATACATTTGCGATAGCAGCAATCGTCGTTGATTTGCTGGCATTTATTGAACAGTTCCGTCTCCGTTATCATAAAAAAAAAAAAAAAATTACACATCCGAATTGAGAACCACCACCTTTTTTTGAAGTCAGTTAAAAATACTCCACTCTGTATTATTGTGACAACCAATAACAACTCAACTCTTTGCTTCGATGTGTTCAACAGGAATCATCATTATTTGTTCCTTAACTTCGGCTTTCATTCTAAAGTCCCCTGTCACAAACTCCCTGTATACAACAGTACCTCTACGAGACTCTGTAGTTTGTATTTTGTATACAAAATACTCAGTAGGTACTTCTTCAGTACTATAAGCAAACTTCAAGCC
This sequence comes from Apamea sordens, assembly GCA_945859715.1. Lineage (NCBI taxonomy): Eukaryota > Metazoa > Arthropoda > Insecta > Lepidoptera > Noctuidae > Apamea > Apamea sordens. Next base: position 9,474,591 of record OX244010.1, on the reverse strand, counting down.
ATTATAGTGTTTGGGTTATATGTTAGAACAAGGTAAAGGTCATGCTTCAGAGGGTATGCCAATATAGCGTACGTAATTTGAAACTTTGAAGTTTGGAGGAGGTAGATATGTTTATTAATTAATAATTTGTAAGGGACAAAGTTCGTTCACATTTGCGATACCTTTAGTTTATTTATAACAATTAAATGGTTACGATCGTCAATCTTAATAGGGTCAGACGGGTTCAAACTCCATATTAATAATATTATAAATTCAAAAGCACCTGTTTGTAGGTTACCTGTTCACGCCTAAACCACTAAATGAATTACGATATTTGACAAAGACAAAACTCAGCAAAGATTATTTAGAACAAAAATCTCATCAAAATAATCACTGATCTACCAAAGGTCTTAGCATAATCAGCCTATAATTTTCCCACTGCTGGGACAAAGGCCTCCTCTCTGTGAGAGGGAGTGGGCCATAATCCGCCACGCGGGCCCAGTGCGGGTTGATCTACCAAAGGCCTCAGCATAATCAGGTTATAATGTTCCCACAGCTGGGACAAAGGCCTCCTCTCTGTGAGAGGGAGTGGGCCATAATCCACCATGCGGACCCTTGCGGGTTAATCTACCAAAGAAAGCATAATCAGCCTATAATGTTCCCACTGCTAGGACACCCTGTGAGAGGGAGTGGGCCCAGTGCGTGTTGATCTAGCAAAGGCCTTAGCATAGTCAGCTTATAATGTTCCCACTGCTAGGACACTCTGTGAGAGGGAGTGGGTCCAGTGCGTGTTGATCTACCAAAGGCCTTAGCATAGTCAGCCTATAATGTTTCCGCTACTAGGACACTCTGTGAGAGGGAGTGGGCCCAGTTCGTGTTGATCTACCAAAGGCCTTAGCATAGTCAACCTATAATGTTTCCACTACTAGGACACTCTGTGAGAGAGAGTGGGCCCAGTGCGTGTTGATCTACCAAAGGAATTGGCATAGTCAGCTTCGAATGTTCCCACTGCTAGGACACTCTGTGAGAGGGAGTGGGTCCAGTGCGTGTTGATCTACCAAAGGCCTTAGCATAGTCAGCTTATAATGTTCCCACTACTAGGATACTCTGTGAGAGGGAGTGGGCCCAGTGCGTGTTGATCTACCAATGGCCTTAGCATAGTAAGCTTATAATGTTCCCACTGCTAAGACACTCTGTGAGAGGGAGTGGGCCCAGTGCGTGTTGATCTACCAAAGGCCTTAGCATAGTCAGCTTATAATGTTCCCACTGATAGGACACTCTGTGAGAGGGAGTGGGCCCAGTGCGTGTTGATCTACCAAAGGCCTTAGCAAAGTCAGCCTATAATGTTTCCACTACTAGGACACTCTGTGAGAGGGACTGGGCCCAGTGCGTGTTGATCTACCAAAGGCCTTAGCAAAGTCAGCCTATAATGTTTCCACTACTAGGACACTCTGTGAGAGGGACTGGGCCCAGTGCGTGTTGATCTACCAAAGGCCTTAGCATAGTCAGCTTATAATGTTCCCACTGATAGGACACTCTGTGAGAGGGAGTGGGCCCAGTGCGTGTTGATCTACCAAAGGCCTTAGCAAAGTCAGCCTATAATGTTTCCACTACTAGGACACTCTGTGAGAGGGACTGGGCCCAGTGCGTGTTGATCTACCAAAGGCCTTAGCATAGTCAGCTTATAATGTTTCCACTGATAGGACACTCTGTGAGAGGGAGTGGGCCCAGTGCGGTTTGATCTACGAAAGGCCTTACGATGACACAAATTCAACATCCAACAAATATCCATCGCTCACGGTAACATCGGTCGTCCTTTACCCTACTAATCCGGCCTGATTACCGACGGGATTACCTGGGACCTGCCTTTGTATTACTGTTATGCTATTAGCCCGTGAATGCTGTGATATTACTGGGATGATGTCATTTATAGAGGTCATTGGGGGTAAACAATGGCGAGAGTTTCGTCTTAAAGAGCATGTTAGGCTTGATGTTGGTCGAAATTAGTAGTTTGTGGAGATTTATGAGGTTTTTGAGATAGTTTGGGTAAAGAAGGCCGCACCTAAGTGGTGCACTTTGACCTTGAGCTGGTCTAGCGTAGTACGGAGTTTCAATAGAATAAGAAGCCAGGTTATCCTGGTTTTGTTACCACTGGCTTGTGGCCTACCGCACAAAATTAGGTCTACGTCAAGTTAAGAGTATTATCCGCTAAGATCTATTTAAGCGAAGAGAATTTATTTTTATGTTGTTGTCCCTTCTAATAAGCCATTGAAGTAATAAACAAGATCTAAAACATAGAATTGTGGTACAAGAAGAAAGTAATTTTCCATTGATAAGTCTGTAGAAGATCAATGCTTTAATAGCATTTTATGAACCATTTATTTCAATTAAACCATTTACAGGCACTTTTGAATTGTCAAAATTAAATAGTCGGTCAGTTAGTCAGAAAGTTGAAGCTAGTTGCCCATTCCAAAGCGTAGATCTCAGATAAAAGTTATGTGACTATTGAAAAATCAGCCCTTGAATTGGAACTTTGAAAACTTGATCTTAAGCTGCACCGGTTGACGTCATCACGTTAACATCGGCCGTCGCTAAAAACGCTGGGGCACTGTCTCTCATAGCGTCGTAGCATTAGCGTGCTGAGCACTGGCCGTTTTGCGTGGATGTAACGCCCTTGTCCTTTCTTGTGTTTATGTTCTTCCTATAGGTCATGTTTACCACAAATAAACGTATTTTCTTTCTTTCTATTATAAAAACTAATATTTTTCAATGCACCGATAAGCTTCGAAAATGTATACCTTTAAATAAAAATATATTTTTTCACTTGCTAAAACGATTATAAATCAAGTAACGAAGTACTTAAGTTCTTAAAAACAGCAGCAGATTTTCAGTCTAAACCCCACTCAAAGATAATTAAGTGTATCTTGTATCCAATTGTTTGCTACAGGCTCATATGTATGAAGCGATAATTAAAAGGTAGGGGTTAATATAATAAATGAACAAGATATAATTGAAATTTGAGACGATACTCAAAAGATTTAACCTAAAAGTCAACATAAACAAAACGAAATAATTATGTACCTATTTAAACGAGAAATCGGATAAAAATATTCACAAAATTACATCAAATTACAAAATAAACTAAATATTTAAATGGTTCATTCAAATATATTCAAATAATTTGTTCCGAAGCATGTACTACACATTTGTGTAGTACATGCTTTGGAACAAATTATCATACCTTTAATGCAAGCACCACTAACGACCTGCCACTCAAGCATTGTTGAAATTTTCAACATTATTTCTCGTATTTCCATTTCCACATTTTAGGGTTTTACGAAGCTCGTAAAAGTATTGTCTTGCTCACGTAGCAAGACAATACTTTTACGAGCTTCTATTTAAGCTATTATAAAATAATATTAATGAGTGGTTTTCTTTCACAGGTCACAGAAGAAGAACAACAACAACATCACCATCCCCAACAACAGTTACCTTCTCAACATTAAACGGAGAAGAACCGACAGAAGTATATACAACAACAGAATATGTTCTAACAACATATCCAAAGCTACCCAAACCACTTCGCCTCTCCTCACTAGTAGATAAAGAATATAATGATGATGTACATAATATAGATAACATTATAGATGAAGCTACATTAGGTAGAGGGAGACACACTAAACATGATAGAATAACAAATAAAGAAATTATACAAGAATTAGATGAAACTTCGCTATCTAAGTCTATGAATAAAGTTAAGAAAATGTACAGAGATTCGGCGGGTTCAGCCGTTAATAAATTAAGTGGGAAGGGAGGCAAAGCTGGTATATTTTTGACTGAAAACTGTACGACAGTTATAGCTCAAATAGGAACTACAGCGATACTGCATTGTGAAGTTAGTGATATCACCGAAAATACGGTAAGTTGATGTATTGTTTTTGGTCATTATGGCTAATATACATTTGCATTAGTTCGATTAAGAGGTCGTGTGTTCAAACGTCATTGCAAAACTGACAGTGGCGCCGATTCCCTTGTTCACAAACTAAACTAAATTTAAGTTCAGTAGGATTTTCTTTCTTTCTATTTCATTAAGAAAAGGACAGAAGATAAAAAAAAATAGTTTAGTCCTGTTAAGTTAGTCAGCGTCTGACGTAATTTGACGTATTTTTAGTCGCCATGTTTTTAATCATGTCTAAACTGTCTATGGAGTATCTTAATTTCTCATTGTAAAGTGTCACATATAGACGGACATAACTCGCTACTTAACTAATGCGAATGCTAATCAGCATTTCGATATTTATCAGCCTGTAAAGGCACCCCTCACCGGGAGCATTCGCCTGTAATGTAACCATTAACCGCAACCGCAACGTAGCCGTGACTTCGCTGTTACTTCTACCTATTTATTTACATGTAATTAACCTATCCTGCTGGGTTCAATTATCTATCTCCATTACCTAACAGTTCACGGCCTGCGCAGTCTAGTGGGCTTTGCAAGTAGACTCTTTGATAGTTACATTACAGGCGAATGCTCCCGGTAAGGGAGCCCCATAATAGTTAAGATAGAATCCTGCTAAATGACTGGCAAAAGAAAACCTTTAATCGATAGATAAGCAATAATATTTGAAACTAAACTTAGATACAAACGTATTTTTTCATTCTAAAAGCTATTCAATTCTTGAAGTGGTCCGTCCACTCCACCAAAATTGATGCCAAGTTTTTCATCCATTCTAGCTAGGCTATCAAACATAAACCCACCGAAAATTCAGTTAAGCCAAAGATAATTGAAACAGAAAATTGAAAACTTGTATTTTATTAAACGAGTTCCCACATAATGTTATTCCAACGTCCAATATACTGTAACAATCAAAACGAAATTCTTCAAAAAGTTTCTCACAAAACCGTGTATAAACACGCATAGAACTTCTACTGTAACTTTGTAAACTCTTGAATGACTTCCAAAACTCCAACCAGAATGTTTGTTGTTTCGTTTATGGCGAAAATTACAAAAATTTGTTTAGCCGAATTCATAACTCGCATACACATATGTAGGGTAGTCGACGCGTTTTAAATCATAATTGTTATGAATGGCTCTTCCAAATTGTTGTGTGGGTTTCTGAAAATGTTTTTTAGGTCAAATGTTTATGTATTGAACTTTCTGATTATATAAAATGGTTGGAACGGGTTCTGAATTTATGACCGATCATCGTTAGTTAACTAAGAAAAATCATCATTAAAATGTTCAGATTTCAAAACTCTCAAATTGACATTATAATCAAATTTAACAACTAAAGCTGTCGAATCGAATTATTATCACTAAATTCAAAACTTCCATTAGAAAACTTATTCTGGCCATCCAAGATGATAATATAATTCGGAGATACGATTTTAAGCTTTATGTTTTCTTGCAGGTGACTTGGATAAGAAGAAAAGACTACTCGTTGCTTTCAGTTGGTCTGGTCACGTATAGTGCTGATAGCAGGTTCTTCTCAGCGCATGGAAGGCATGTTAAGGTAACTACATAATTATATATTACTCAAAAAGTATCCCAGTAACCCCTCTTCTATAACAAATTTTTTACAGATCCCTGTCTATTGTTGCTGATAGTTATTAATTTCTATCTTCTTACGATTATATAACATCGGTTTCGGGTTGTTAGTCAGGGATTTAATTTTTTCTGCGTTTAGGGAACTTGAATCTAAACATTGCTGGTCTTCATTTTACTAGCTCAACATTTTTTATACTACATTTATTACAGATCCATTGTTACATTTGTTACCTTATTTATAAAATAATTCATTTTGCTTACAATTTGAAAATAAAATGAAAAATTTGAACACCCGCCTAATTCTTCTTTTAGTTACAAATACCGTTTTGGCGCTCTTGTAACGCAGTTAGATACTAAGTTTTTACAAAATCACGGATGAATAAATCTTCAGGTACAACAAAACACTCTATTCAACAAAATAATAGCCTACAACTAATTACAAATATGTCACCATATTCAATTAAAATCTAATTAACACCCTAGTAAACCAGTGATGTAGTTTATATTCATAATAATTACTTGGTAATGAGTGAATGCATCGTGGAGTGGGCTGGGCATTCATTTAGCGGTCGTTAGTGGGTGAATAGGCCAAATTAATAGCTGTAACCCAAATTGGAATTTTTCCAGTAAAGGTCGGGACGGGATTATGATTTGATTTTTTGTGAACGACCCCTCTGGTGGTCACTAGTCTGAGCTTGTATAACAGTATGTTCAACCATGTCCAGCACCCAAATTGCTTATCTTACTATCATCCATAATTTGAATATTTATTTTTTATTTTTTTTAAATTATTTTTTTTTTTTGTTTTTTTTTTTTTTTTTTTATTATTATTATTATTTTTTTTTTTATAATTATATTTTCAACGTAAATTATAATACAATGAATGTTGTGGAACTGTCAAAATGGCAGTCATTCCTACGGTTAGTGTGTTACACAACTACCCCGCAGTTTGTATGAATATAAGTATGCATATTTCCTCTGAAGTTTCTCTTCAAGATAAATGCTAATTATTCTTCTTCTTCTTCGTCATATCGATGATTCCATTTCTTTGTTTTCAATAAGTTTCGATCAAAATTCGGCCACTTCGACACCGTTATCGTTGACCTTGCAAAGGTCTTCCATAGTGCAGGTGTTAGTGCAAAAAGCACGACGAGAGGTGAGGCATAGTTTCTGATGTGGCTTCAAAGTCAAACAGCTGCGGCTCATAGGAATACCCCCATCTGACCACGTCATCCCATCTGCTACGGCCTACCTGGATGCTTAGTCGGTTAAGAGATTTACTGCAAGCCTTTCTGCAGGCTGCACATACTCAGCTGGCGGGGGATGTTTGAGAAGCCAGAGTTCGGATTAAAACCCTGGCTTCTCAAACATCCCCCGCTAACGGAACGATTGTTCCATACTAGAGCTACTCACCAACCGAAACATATTCACCAACCGAAACATTGGTTTTTATAACTAAACTTGTACATTTAAAACTGTAATTAAAAAAGAATATCCAAGTACTTAATTACTCTGAAGAATTTGAAGATTCCAAATTTTATGATTTTTGTCTATGACTTTCAAACAGACCAATATAAAATGTACATTTTAAATAATCCCGATCCAATATACAAACTACAAAAAAAATATTGAAAGTCACAAATCAACGAGACATAAACATTTAAATCAAATACGTAATAGTTCAGACTCAAGCCTCCTCAGTCAGCAGTTATTACATCAAATAAATCGATGGAGTCGCACAGGTCAATGAGTTCGGTCCCGGTCAGCGCTATCTAAAACCGTTGGAGAGAGAGGAATTTATAAAATTAAATGTGGATGGTTTTAAAATGTAGCCTGTATATTGGAATCCTACTATAGTGGTAGTAATTAGTAATCTTACTAATAATATTATAAACGTGAAAGTATGTATGGATGGATGGGTGATGGATTGATGTTTGTTACTCTTTCACGCAAAAACTACTCAACGGATTTGGATGAAATTAGGCACACAAATGGTTTAAAACCAGGATTAACATAAAGGATACTTTTTATCACGATATTCCCACGGGATCAAAACTTATGCGGGTGAAACCGCGGGGCGCAGCTAGTTTATAATAATTATAGCAAAGATAATAAGGTTGACTGATTTTGAGACAGGGATAGGCTTACATTTGAGTATGAAGTATGGAAGAAAAAGACATGTTGCGCCGACCCCAAATAAGTTGGGATAAGGACAGGATATTGATGATAACTATGCCTACATTTAATAAGGGCTGTGGTAAACTTAGAAAGATAGAGAATCAAATAGAAGAGATTAAACTGTACTAAAATTATGTCCTTTTGAGTAAGCTGTAACGCTCAAATTCGTTTGCAGAAAACTGTTTTTATGTTGTCTCCTATGCTACCACACAATCTTCAAGACTTAGGGGACAACACAAATCTGCTCAATTTTTAAATTTTTTACTTTTCGGCGTTTGTTAAGAAATACATAATATCTTACATAACTGCCTCGTTGCTAGTCCATAACATCAGCTATCTGTCAGTAAAAGTCACATCAAACTTGGACCAGCCCTTTCAGAGATTAGCCGAAACCAACAAACAGACAGACAAAAATAAAAAAATAAATATGTTTTGTTATAAGTAGCGTATAGTATACTTTCATATGCATGCGAAAAGCTGTTATTTTGATATAACAAATAGACACTTCAATTTTATTTGTTTGTATGGATATAAATAGTTTATAATACCATTTCTTACAAATCTCCTAACGACGGAATCTTTAACCTCAGTAATTCTTAAAACTCCTACTTAAGCAATGCCCCGAGGAACGACTAAAACTCAAGCGTACAGAAACTTTTTAAAGTTAGAAACGACCAAGTCTAATCTAAGGAAATTAGTAAAATATTCCTTGCGGGGCAAGCGGAAGTAATTAATCGTTTGAACCTCGATAAATGAGGTTCTAATAGTTCATGTTGATCGTGACTAATGATACTGCGGTCCATGCGAAAGAAAGTGTCGCAAGTAGTGGGGGTTGTAGCTATAGAACGGTCTGTTCTAGCCAATGACGTGTTTTGCTGTTTTTGTTTGCAATTTTGTTCCTCGTGTCGTAGTTTTCGTATAAGAGAATAATATTCTCTCTCTTTCTTGCGTTCATATTGCATGCATTGTGTGCTTATATTCAATGAAGGATTTTTTTATTATATTGTAGGTGTTATTATTAGGTTCTACCTCGGTGGTCTAGTGGACGGAATCGCTACTGCTGAGCAAGAGGTCCAGGAGGTCCGATAAAGTTTTTATACTATTAAAGACTTGCTCCTGGCCTGCCAGCAACATTTGCTCTGTGTTTTCTGAATCATTGGGATTCTATTTAAAAGTTGCAGCATTTAAACGTAGAAAACCAAACTTTCTTGAATGTCCATTTAAGTCTGTGGGCGTACCCAAACTTAAATAGTTAGTCGTGGTGAAAGAAATACTTTATTATTCCGTTTTATTGGTTATGCTTAAAGCTCAAGTAAAATCCAACCTTTGTTCAAAGGCTTACTATGGCATCAACGACTACTTACACGATAGTTAGTTGCCCTAATTAACTCAAGACAATGTTCATGTTCTTTCTCCAGAATTAGCTTACTGACGGTTTTTGTTATTAGTATTAACTTATTTATTTATTTTACTTCGATGGTCCTAGTTTATCATCTGTGACTTCAAGTGACAGCTATGTGACCAGAACCCAGCAATGCATAAATATGTAAGCTGTCACGCCCTTTATGCCTGGAGGCTTTTATTTAGGTAGTAAGTTTTTATTTACATTTTAATTTTAAAACATGCATTAAACGCACACTATGTAGACAAGCATATTATAAGTTGGACGAGTATATAGTAGATAAAAATGCTTGGCTTAATGCTGGTCCTGCTCCACAGGCAGTTGGGCTTACAAGTTGATCACAATTTCAATATTTGGAGGAGATGCTTCCCCTTTTTGTTTCATCTCTTATTTAAATTGCAAACTATAGTTTTGTATAATTTAGAAGCATTTTTGAAAATTTTGTAAATGTAAGAACCATGGATCCGTTTTTTATGATATTTTGATATTGACTTGAAAGAGCATGGCAGTTGAGAATATGTCATGCTCACTTAAATGTCTCACTGGTGGTGGCGCGTGTGTTGGATCATTCGGTTCCCTACGAAATGGTTGAGCTGGGTGGTGCTGATCCACGCGTCATGTTCGTGAACGGGCGCCATCTGTTGAGACTGGTCATCTCTTAACTGCCAGGGCTTATTTTTAATTTTATATTTTTAATTTTATATTTTAATTTGTTTCTTAACATTGTTCTCACATATAGAAGCAATAAGAATAATGTAACCAGGATTTTGTAAAAATGTCTTGATTTAAAAGAGTGTCCGTGGAGTTTCTTGCCCGTTCTTCTCCATAGAGATCTACGCTTTGGAATGGGCAACTAGCTTCAACTTTCTGACTAACTGACCGACTATTTAATTTTGACAATTCAAAAGTGCCTGTAAATGGTTTAATTGAAATAAATGATTTGAGTTTGAGTTTGAGAATTAATTATTTTTCAGCTTGAGTACGTATTATTGGTATATTTGCGTGGCTAGCTGACATAATGGCAAATAATATAATTTTATGTTCTGTGTCTTGTAATGTTAATTACTTAACACCTATGTATACAATCAAGTATCAAGTATTTTCTAACTGAACAGACAGCTGTGCTGCTGGGGAGTTTGTTGCGCCACTTCTTCCCAGCGATAGCACTAGGAAGTGGTGAAGGGCGGGCGTTTTTGGGGAACTGTTTTTTGTAATTTTGACATTTGAAAAGTGCTGATTCTCAGCCTTATTTCAATAAATGACTTTTGATTTTGATTTATGATTGTTTCGCAAATTTTTGTTTGCCTGTCCCGTTGGTCTAAGGGTCCCAAGCGTCACTTCTGATCATGCGATTCTGGGTTAGATTCCCGGGTCGCGCAAAGTCTTATTGGATTTTTCCATCTGGAATTTCTCGTCTTCGTCTGGATTTCTGCCCGGTTGATGGCAATAGGCTTGGCCTCTATTATATGGGATTAAAACATAACTTGCGAAATGTGGGTGTACTATATCATCAACATCATTTCAGCCGAAAGACTTCCACTGCTGGACATGCCTCCCCCAAGCACCTCTACTTCTACTGGTTCTGTACTTCTTGCATCCAACGGGTCCATGCGGCCTTCACAAGGTCTTCGGTCTACCTTGTGGGAGGGCTTCCAACGCTACGTCTTTCGGTACGCGGTCGCCACTCCAGAACCTTTCGGCCCCACCGGTCATCTGTTCTGCGAGCAATGTGCCCTAACCACTGCCACTTAAGTTTTTCAATTCTTCGGGCTATGTCGGTTACCTTGGTTCTCCTGCGGATCTCTTCATTTCGACAGAGGACTAGGTACTCCTATTTAATTATGCAGAAGATAAAAATGACAAAAGGTATTTGGTGACCAATTGGCATCCAAAAGGATCTTGGATTTAAACAAATCAACAAAGGATTCCCAATTGATCTTTATTAAGTTGACTTGACAAAATTTCACGATTGCTCGATTGTGATATTATAAGAAACCGATGGATTTATTAACGACAAATCGTATTTTAAGGTACAATATGTATAGCTTTGCCTGCGGCTGTTTCTACTTCTATGAATAATAAACGAGTCTTTTTTTGATTTAGCAATAGATCTATTTTGGTAGACTGTAACTTATGAAAGGGGCTGGCTAAGTAATAACAACCGCACGTGTTGATCGATCAGGTACAGTCACGAGCAAACGTATGTATACACTCGGCTTTATTCAAAAGCGATTTAATCCTTTATATTTAATTAAATTTTATGTTGTTACGAACATAGCATTTTCGAACCCATAGGTTTATGTAATGTGTCGTATTTCAACAAAAATCGAAAAGAAAAGCGAAAATATCGCAATTGAAAGATGCCAAGTGTTAACATATTGGTGCTCGCGACTGTACGCTACGCTTGCCGCAGTTAGTCCGTTGATGGCTGACCCTCTTTACATATGAAAACCCTTCGTGCCTTGGAAATCACGTTAAGCTGTTGGTCCGGGCAGTTATTCGTTGATTTTTGACCTTGTTTTTGTCATTCGTTGACTTTCATTGTGGGACCAACCCTAGTTAAAAGTTATTATTTTTAACATAAAACCTGGATAGCTTCTATTATCATGTTTATTTGTTTTAAATTGAATTTTAGTTGTATGCAATTGTCCATCTTTATTCTACGTTACAAAGGATTTCGTGGAACTCCCATATTAAAAGAAATCAAACAGTTCGCCAAATAGTAATTATATCTGAAACTTCTTAGTACAATTCAATAGAATTACTTTCCAATTTCCTATAACCGCTATAACAGTGAGTTTTGCAATAAATATTCCTCAAACCAATTTTAAATTCAGTGGAAAATGGCTGTGCCCTTCAGCGGCAAGGCATAAGGGTATATTCATGTAGAAAACTGCCATGCCATGCCCATTGTATATTTTGTAGTGCGCCATGTATTTTTATGCTATGTATTTTTGTGGTGTACAATAAAGTAGGTATATATAAATAATAAATCAAACTGGTGATCCGGCACCGATATGCCAGCGCTTGTCAGCGCCGATAAGCGCTGGTTGGTAACCCTGATTTGCACAGGTTTCATACTTTTTTCCGAATCAGGGCGAACCGGTGCCGACCAGCGCTGTCATATTATGAAATGAAATACAATTAAATAAAATGATAACATAAGATTTATTTATTTGCAAAGTTTATTACCTTAAGTATACTGTTGACAGTATAGTTAATTTATATTTTACTTTAATATTTAATTATATTTACAGTCATAACCCCTGTACTAGTTGATACTGTATTACAGTAGGGTATTATTCCTCATTCCTGTGACATGTAGAGTAACAAACGAGTGAGAACTTAAGATTTAAGATTATAGGTAACGAATACCTCACATTTATTTGCCAAAAACAGTGTTTACGTTTCCATACAGTATATATTAATAGCTAGGCACAAAAAAAAAATAAGGCGCAAAGGAAGCAGTTTGCTAATGAACTCCACACTAGGTCGAGCCTGTCTCGTGAATGAAATTACATTTTTATTTATGTAAGGTTTATGTATGTAAATATATCTTTTAAGACACTTTTCATCATCTGCCTAGCCTTTTCCCAACTATATTGGGGTCGGCTTATATTGTTTTGGTCAATATTTTAGAACTAGGTGGCGCCGGCAATTCCAAGCTGACTGATTCTTGAGAAGAAAATACCAAAACAGACGCGAGGTTATGGTCTCTTTTAAGTCTATTATTGGCGCTGATTACCAGCTTTCTACGTGAATACAGCCTTAGAAGTATCGATTCTATTATCAGAAATGGGGGGACAAACGTAAGAACTAGGTCAAACTAGAAAACTTTATTACGTAACTGTCCTAATAATTATCAAATGTTGCAAAGAAATTATTAAGAATTTAATTGGAACTGTAATTATGTTGCTTCCAACAAAAAAACTGGTTATAAGCGAGTCAGGCTCACATACTAAAAATAGGTTCATAATCAGCCTATAATGTTCCCACTGCTGGGACACAGGCCTCCTCTCGGTGAGCGGTACTGGGCCGTAATCCACCACGCGGGCCAGTGCAGGTTGGTAGATGACACATATCTTCGAATTTTTGGTCCTGGGACAGTCCGATTTCCTCACGATTTTTTTCTTCACCATTTTGAGGGTTACATATAATGTAACTAAGGCTTACATATCATCAAAACTATAAAGTCCCTATAAACTATAAATAACTATAAAGTCTGACACGCACGCCACGAAGATTTCCCAACCAAAAAAAAAAAAAAAGGGTTACATATCATCAAAACTATTACATTTGGGTAAATGTAACAGTTTTGATGACATGGAAAAAGGAGCTTCTTTTTACAACCAGCGCTTATCAGCGTCGACAAGCACTGGTTGCCAACATTGGTTGGCACAGGCGGTTTTCATACTTTTTGCCTGATTCGGCAAAAAGTAAACCGCCTAGGCAAACCGGCGCCGATAAGCGCTCTGTCATATTGGCGCCGATTACCAGCTTTCTACGTGAATACACCCTTAGTATCGATTCTATTATCAGAAATGGGGACAAAAGTAAGAACTAGGTGAAACTAGAAAACTTAACTACGTAACTGTCAACTGTCATCATAATTGTCGCATTTTGCAATGAGATTGTTAAAAATATAGTTAAACCTGCAATTATGTCGTATGCTACAAAAGAAAAACTGGCCATAAGCGAGTCGGACTTTGGGTTCCGTATGAACAAAACTATATTATAATCATTTACCTACTTTTTACTTGTCACTAGTAACTCGCCCTCTATCTACTGAAGTGGCGACATGTCCAAACATTGAGACGTCTCTGATAGCAGAGATGTCTCAATGTTTGGACATGTCGTCAAACTAGCTTTACGCTAGATACAGGTCTAGCTTAAATATTAAAGGGCTTTGAAGGTTCGTGGACCTGCCCGCCGTTTTGTTTTATTTTTTTAAATGGCAGCCACGCATGAAACTTATATAAATCGGTAGCTGACATCAATGCGAACAGAAAACATAATAAGACTAAATACCGTAAAGCATCACGTTTCCGAGATATTAATGTTCAAAGTTGATCACGTGACATCCATGTTTTTTAACTTGCTTACATCTTGTTGCATAGAAGTTTAAAATAATCAAACTCGTTTGCATTAGTGTCAGCTAGATATCGATTTACAGAGGTTTCATGAGTAGCAGCCATTTTGAAAAAAAAAACATAATGGTGGGCTGCTATGTATGGCAGGCTCCATACACAATTCATCAAACCGCTTTGTCATACAGACTGACACGAAAAGTGACTTTGTTTTAAACTATGTATAAATAGCTTGGTCATGAAAGCGGCCATAGTACATCCATGTTTTTTAACTTGCTTATATAGACGTTTAAAATAATCAAACTCGTTTGCATTAGTGTTAGCTTAATAACGATTTACAGAGGTTTCATGAGTGGCAGCCATTTTGAAAAAAAAAAAAACATAATGGCGGGCTGCTATGTATGGCAGGCTCCATACACAATTCATCAATCCGCTTTGTTATACAGACTGACATGAAAAGTGACTTTGTTTTAAACTATGCATAAATAGCTTGGTCATGAAAGCGGCTACAGTAACACGTATTTTGTGAAGATATCAAATGGTTAGTTAGTACGGTTCTAAAAATACGGCCCTAACTGTGACCAACATACGGCTTAATAACAGGCCCATTAGTGCCCTCTGGTTGCAGAACCCTAAAAAAAGACAATTAAGTAACTATAGGCAATTACACAACTAAAATGAGAAAAGTTATTCGTTTGGAAATTACACACACGTAGTGCCTTGCTTTTAATTACTTTGGGGGGCAAACCTTAGAAAATTGGAATTGCCTAGTAATTGGGTTGTAAAGTCAGTTGACAGCCGCTTATTGTAAAATATATATCTATACTTCTATACTAATATTAGAAAGAGGTATTTGTTTGTTTGTATGTAGGGAGTAATCTCCGGAACAACCAGTCAGATTTCAATAATTCTTAGTGCATTTGATAGCCCTATTCTTGAGAAAGGTTATAGACTATATAACATCACGCTACGACCCACAGGAGCCGAGCAAAATGAATAAAAGTCTGAAAGAGCACAATGCGAAAACAAAGTAGAACCATGGGTGAGCGATGGGATGAGACGCGTGGGCCGAAAGGAGGTCAGCAAAAGCCCATACAACTTTGCCCATACATGTACAGACGCCAGCAGGTCAACCTACCCGAAACTGTCAAATTTTCTCAATCAACCTTGAACCTTAATGATTTAACGATAAAGTTGAAAATCTACTAAAGAAATTTGACACATTGTAGTAGATTGATGTGCTGGCGTCTGTACCTCGAGGTACACGTGCACCAAATCGTAGAGAAAAAATAGAGGAATTAGAAAATAATTGTGTTTTTATCCATAAATAATTTAAAACTACATAATAAATTATTTAAAGTTTTAATAACCTGTAACACAATTAAATCATGTGGCAAATTTGTATATACAGGTTGACATTAGGAGTATATGTGTTCTGTGGACATTAATAATAATAATAATAATGGGTTTACAGGGATTGGGAACGACCGATCCAAGTTGTGACTGACACGCACCGACCGGATGATGATGCCATGTGTTCATTCTGGCGAAACATCTGGTCGGTGCCTGTCGGTCACACCGAAGGTGATTGGACTGGGAAGATCGAGCGAGCGTGCGAACAAATACCAGAAATGGGGGCACTTATCATCAGCCCCCAAGATATTGCTCGTGCAGTCCGTCCGTTGCCTAACTGGAAATCTCCAGGACCGGACGGGCTGCACAACTTTTGGATAAAATGGTTCCAAAGGTCGCACGCCCCCCTGGCATCCCAGTTCCAGTCAGCCTTAGAGTCAGGGTCGCTGCCTCAGTTCCTAACGACAGGAATAACCCACCTGCTCCATAAATCAGGTAGTACCGCGGATCCCAAAAACTATAGACCGATCACTTGTCTACCGACGGTCTATAAAGTTCTTACATCCATTTTGAGAGCTAAAATTAATAAACATATAGACACCAACTCCATCATGTCTGTCTCTCAAAATGGATGTAGGAATGGGTCCCGCGGTACTAAGGAGCTACTCCTCATTGATATGGCCATTAGCCAACAGGTTCGTCGTTCCCGAAAGAATCTGTCGACATGTTGGATAGATTACAAGAAGGCCTATGACTCGGTGCCACATACATGGCTAATGAGGGTGCTGGAGTTGTATAAAGTAGATACAACTCTGCGCACCTTCCTGATGACGTGTATGGGGCAATGGAGGACGGTCCTTCGCTATCCAGGATGTCGAAATATCCAGAGGAATAGCGAGCCGATAAGGATCGAGCGAGGCATATTCCAGGGCGACAGTTTGAGTCCGCTTTGGTTCTGCTTAGCCTTGAATCCTCTAAGCACGCTGCTGGAAGATTCAGGTCTAGGCTATCGGCTAAGGAGAGGTGGTCAGGTTATATCTCACCTCCTCTACATGGATGACCTAAAACTTTTTGCCCCTAACAATTTGCAACTGGAGGAGCTACTGAAAATTACTGAAACTTTCAGTAGCGCCATCAGGATGGAATTTGGTGTGGACAAATGTGCGGCCATGCATGTAAAGCGAGGGGAGATTGTGGAATCCGTGGGTACCCAACTCTCGGATTCCACATACCTTAGAACCCTCTCCGCAGCCGAAACCTATAAGTATTTGGGTATGTCGGAAGCGTTGGGCATCAATGTTACTGACATGAAGCAATCGTTGAAGGAGCGCTTCTTTGGCCGCCTGAAAAAAGTATTTAATAGTCTTTTATCAGGCGGAAATAAGGTGCGTGCCTTTAACGGTTGGGTCATGCCGGTTTTGATGTACTCTTTCGGCATACTCAAATGGACTCAGACCGAACTTGACACCCTGGACAGGAGGGTCCGTACGCTGCTGACTGCAAGTCGAATGCATCACCCACGGTCATCGGTAATGAGGCTGTATATCCCGCGAAAGTGTGGAGGTCGAGGCTTTTTAAACGCTAAGACCCTCCACAATCGCGAGATATGCAGTCTCAGGGAATATTTCCTACAAACCGACGTGGGGATGCATCGAGATGTGGTTGCGGTGGACAAGGGCCTCACCCCGCTCTCCTTGGCTAAAGAGAACTGGCGCAAGCCAGTAGTGCTTGACACCAATGATCGCATGGAAGTATGGCAGAGTAAGGAGCTTCACGGACGCTTTTACCGGGCCCTACATGGACCCGATGTAGATTTACTAGCGTCCGTAGCCTGGCTGCGTTTCGGTGACCTCTTTGGAGAAACCGAAGGTTTTGTCTGTGCAATTATGGACGAAGTTATGATGACGAACAATTACCGGAGATTTATTGTGAAAGACGGCACGGTTGACATCTGTCGGGCATGCCACCGGCCGGGAGAATCAATCAGGCATATTATCTCCGGGTGTTCTCGTCTAACTAACGGAGAGTACTTGCATAGACACAACCTGGTAGCCAGGATAATCCATCAGCAACTTGCTCTGAAATACAGCCTTGTCGAATCTGAGGTGCCGTACTACAGGTATGTGCCCGACCCAGTTCTCGAAAATGGAAATATCACATTGTACTGGGATCGATCCATCATCACTGACAGGACTATTGTTGCCAATAAGCCTGATATAGTGGTGGTGGATCGATCAGAGCGGCGCGCAATGATTGTTGACATAACCGTCCCGCATGACGAAAACCTCGTGAAAGCCGAGAAAGATAAACAAATCAAGTATCTTGACTTGGCTCGCGAGGTTGTCGACATGTGGGATGTGGACTCAGCGATCATTGTGCCGATAGTCGTGACAGCCAATGGCTTAATAGCCAAGAGCCTCGACCAACACCTGAGGAGGCTCTCGTTGGGCAGCTGGATCAAGGGCTTGATTCAGAAAGCGGTACTTCTGGACACGGCTCGCCTTGTCAGGAGGTTCCTCTCTCTGGAGCCCTGACCACCGGTAGCTTGGACCCTGTTCCCGATACCGGTGGGCTACTACTTTTTATATTTTTAAATGTTTTTATACTTTTTATATTCTAATATTTAAAAATGTAATTTGTATGTATATTAAATGTAATAAAGGAAATAATAATAATAATAATATCCCTGGACATTTCACACAGCGCCATCTAGTCCCAAGCTAAGCAACCTAATGCTTGTGTTATTATTTCGTGGGTAAATGTCATTCAATTTCATTCCGTTCGTTCCTGGCTTGATTTATGTTAAGCTGGGATATGACGAAGATCAGAGTCCCATCAAGTTGGAAACTTGGATGTCGACGCTAAGGAACTCATTTATTTATCGAGTTTGTTAATCGCTCTGATAGACTTCTAACACTGCTTCTAATATTTAGTACTGTTCATCAACATTCACAGCTTGTATTCAGCTATTTTTGGGTATTAAGCATCCTTTTTTATGTTAGGTAGGTACATAACTTTGCAATTCAGAGTGAAATAAACTATAAAAATATTTGAAATGAAACAAAAACAACAGCAGCTAAAGCCGACAGCAGACAACTGTCAACTTGACAGTTTTTTTTTAATAGTAAGATAGGTAATGGACCAAGGTAGTATAATTGTGCCCAAAATGGTTAGCTTTTTATTTTTACGTTAAAATTTATTTTATTCTCGTCTCCGGGTAACCATAAGAAAAATATATAAATGCAATATTATTCAGTGTAATCTAGTGTATTTTATGCCACTAAGTGTACCTCGGTACTTCGTTTGGGCATATTTTGGTGACATCCTTTCACGCGGACAAAGTCGCAGGCAGAAGCTGTACTAGCTTCTGCCTGCGACTTTGTCCGCGTGAAATTTCAACCTCCTAACCCACCGCATCGCATCTCATCGCCTGCCGGCGCAGTAATTATTTCAAATCCGACTGGTTAGAGAGATTAGCGCGTTCACACAAACTCTTCAGCTTAATATTAGTGCATATAGCATATACTCGTATATTCAGAACCATTGAAGTGGCCGTACTTAAAACTATTTTACGGCTTAAGGACTTGTCAAAAGGCAATCCGATTCCCAACAAACAGATGAACCTTTGTAGGTAATAAAGGGACCGACTGAATCGGTTTGTAATAATAAAATTTACCGATCACAAAATTAAGTTTGAATAAGATGATAGTATCTAATAGAAGGGAGAAGGGCCAATAGACAGATGGATAAGTGAATGATCCTGTAAGGGCTCCATTATCTTTTGTAAGACTTGTAGCAATGTTCAAAGACTTGAGATTTTACCTTTTCAAATAATAGACAAACCGACATTAATTTGAACGACTCGTATTATTATTATGATCTTGTTAACCTTTAGTAAGGAAATTTCGTTCCTAGAATTTGCCAAAATGGCTGATTTGATTATTCAAGTAACGTCTTTTGTTGCTTCGTTGTTGTTGGTTTTAAGGTAACTATGAAAATCTCTCAAGGTCAAGGTTATATTTTTAAGTACCTTAAACTATTTTGTAGGAAGTATACTTACGTTGGTTCTTAGTTTTGTCCTTGAGAGTAAGTCTAAGTCAAAGACCTTTTTGATAACTTTTCTGAGAGTCTCTCGTCTGTCGCAGATAATTATCTCTTGCTGGAATTTCACAGGTTAATAGCTGACTAAGTTAATTAGCCAATAGACAGTCGTGACGGAATCTAAGCCGGCTAGACCGCATTCCACCTCATTGTGTAATATTGTCGTGTTAGACTAGTAAAAGGATTTTGAGTTTCATAATTTTAGTTTTCATTTAAACGGTACATATCTGGCTTTTGTTTGTAACAGAAGATCTTTAGGGATCCGTACCCAAAGGATACCAACGAGACCCTATTACTGAGGTATCATTGTCTGTCCGCCCGTTTGTCACAGGGCCGCATCTTTGAACCGTAATATGTAGGCACTTAATATTTTCACGGAATGTGCACTACTGTAGTCGCTATCACAAAAAATACAAAAAAAATGAAATTAAAAAAAAAACGCGTTATTTTCTCGACCTTAATAATGGCAATACATATACTTGAACGTCTTACTTGTATAAATTACAATGCATCCATACTTTTTAAATTCTGTACGGTGGAACGGTATTCTTCGTGTGCGAACACTTGGCTGTTTTTACGACACTAATAATATTGTCAAATGAAAACTTAGCACGTGATGCCCTAAAATACAGGGACCAGACAAATCGATATACGTCAAAGATATAAAAATGCCCGCAGACACCAAATGTAATGTTAGCACGAACGAACAAATGTTATGTAATCTTATTTTACAACCTGTACTAAGCTTTTGTTTGAATACATAGCCTAGTTTCGAGGACAACCCTTTTGTCAAACGTGTTGGTGTTTAAATTCGAGGTGTAATGTATGTTGAGGGTGTTGAAATGTTTTTAAAATAATAATGTTGAAAGTAATACGGATATTCTTTACCAGTCTTATCAACGGGCATCGTGTTTCCCAGAAACTGAGTTGTCGAGGCCAGAAAGGCTCGTTACATGTTAAATTCTAATATTCAACTGAATACCAGAATACAGCTTCTGTGTATAATATAAATCTTAAAAAACTATAGGTAAAAATATCCTCAGACTTACACAGTCATTGGCGACTGTGTAAGTCCGCAGATATTTTCACAGGTTAACCAGTAATATCAGAAATAGGTTGTAACACACAAAATTTTGATGCAAATGCTGCTACATCTGGTTAATCTGGAATCTGACCCTAATATAGTTGATAAAAGACAAGGCAGATGATTATGACGATGAGGTTGAAATTAATATTATTATAGGTACTTTCACGAATATAGGAAATGTTAACGGTAACATCAGGGAACATGCAGAAACTACAATCGAGCGGGAGTTAGGTGTAATAAAACTCGTGCGTGACGGAAAGCGTTTTGCTGCAGTAGTGGCAATAATCTCTAGTACTTAGTTGAATACGTGTGACTAGAGAGTTTTTTACCAAGGGCATATAAATGTTTACTAATAATTATAGAACAATTAATAAATGATGATATGGTTAGAAAGGGTCACTCCCTTTCTAACTATATCATCATTTACCTATTCATTTTTCTACCGAGATGACGACTAATAGAGAAGTATAGATAACTATGAAGTATGGAAGAAACAAACAAGTTGCGCCGACACCAAATAAATTGAATGATGATGATGATGCATTACTATATTATGTACTCTGAATAACCTTAGAACCTTGTGATATACACAGCAAATTGCGACGACAAAAATGAATGGTCATTGACGAAGGGACTAGTAACGAGCCTAGAGTAAAAAAGTCCAAAAAATATAAACGTTTCTTAAGATGATCGTATGTGCTACATACCACGACTTGGTAAAGTATGTTATGCCAGCATATAAATTAATTCAAAAGTATCTATAAAATTACCAGTTCCTTAAACAAAAATAAATTCGTAATCAATCTCAATTCGAGTAATCAAAATTTGTCTAAAACTAATCATCATCTGCCTAGTCGTTTCTCAACTATGTTGGGGTCGGCTTCCAGTCTAACCGGATGCAGGTGAATACCAGTATTTTACACAGAGCGACTGCCTTCCTGACCTCCACAACCCAGTTACTGGGTAATACGATACCCCTTGGTAAGACCGGTTGTCAGGTTTTCGGGCTTCTGACGACCCATTCCACGAATATCTATAACCAGGACCAACGGCTTATCGTGCTTTTTGAGGCACGGAGGGGTCTTGAAGAACCGCGGCAAGAGTATTTTAACCTGATTGATCCACCCGTGCGGCTGCTACGAGCCCCTTGTCTAAAAGTAATGTATTGTAAAATCCTCCTTTCAAATCAACATTCGACTCTAAATCGACAACAGTAGTTTTCCATCTGACTGATCGTCAGTCGATTGCATGGACCGATAAGCATTTGGTATACTCGGCGTTGCTTTGATTTGAACATCATCATGAATACGTATTAAGGTAATACTACTGGGCTCTTCTAGTTTATTATTGAGGACGGGATTGGGAACTGAATATACTTTATCATCATTTTGGTTTGGTGAAATTGTTGTCTCTGTAAAATTGTATGTTTATAACTTAATAAATAAATTAATTAATTTGTTTGCCCAGAATTACCTTGAAACACTTCCATCATATTAATATTAATATTCAACAATCTCTACCTTTTACAATAAAAATTCTAGCATTAATGTTAGTTGGTAATATTTTATGAGGTACTATAACAATAGTACTGAGAATTTAATTTATTCTTTTTTAATATTTTTGAGTTAAGTGATTGCTTAGTTCATAATCAAATTTTAAATGATTTTACTTGGCTTCGAGACTAATTCAATCTGTTTACTTGAATTCTGCTTTAGAAGGAATTTAATCGAGCATTATTTTGAGATTCAATAAATAGTTTTCCATGGAAACCAATTTAAGGAGAAATATTTACATTATTTGAGCCCACAACAGTAACTAGAAATAATACCTATTGAATGCCGAAACCAAATGCACAATGCGAAACCAAATGGACAATATCAAAGCCTAAAGCTTATTAGCATGCAACCAACAATACCTTTGATTCACACGAATTAGCGCAAACTGAATTTGGATATGATTATATCGATACCTCAAACATAACTGAATTTCCGATTGACGAATGGTCAACCAAATGCGCAAACCAGGCTGGATATATGAAAGCTTATTTATATTACTTATTAAAGCTTTTTATGAAAGCTTATTTATATATTTACAGATTTACTCACGCATTTGTTTCAGAATTAAAGGCCGAAACAAATTCAAAGGTCTCTTTTAAAGTCCAGACATAATCTTGGTCAGATCATGTGAATACCATGTAGATTGGGGTCTGAAATGGTCTTTTGAGGCTAGAACCACACAGATTGAGTAGACCTGTCCAGTCAGTGCACGCAGTAATCGTGCAGCTCAATTCCGAACTTAAGGAGCTCAAAGATTCGACGAATAATACCAAAGAAAGGACATTGGGGTAGGCCGTATAAATTACTCAAAATGCCATATCATGATTAAAACTAACTGAGAAGAAAAAAAATATATAAGAAATACTGATGTTATTTTCTTTAGGAAAGGAATAATGCATTAGGTTCTAACCATCCAGCCCAGGTTTCGATTCTTAATCTTACGGTCCGGATACTCTTCGTCCAAGGAAGTATAGGTACTTCCTTGGTCGAAGAGTATTACGCTTTTAGATGAAATTTGGCACATGAGTAGACTATGACTTGCATTAGGATATTGAATACTTTTTATTCCGATATTCCCACGGGATCGAGACTAATGAACGAAATCGTGAGGTACAGCTAATTATTTAACTCAATACACCTGCAATGCTTTTGGTATTACAAATGACCAGGTGGCGGTGAAAACATAAAACAAGAAGACGTGATCCTTTAAAAATGCAATGATAAAATACCTGCACAATTTTAAAGCCACATATAATAAACTGTATCTCGAACATGTTTATGCTAAAGACTAACCGGTGAGGGATAAAAACGAGGCATGCATATACAATATACAGCGCGTTTCCTTTGTACATGGACATTGTGAAACGTCTTTGTCTGTCGGGAGAGATCCGCTTGCTGCGTCTGATTCAATTTTCTTGCGGTTCTCCTACCGAGTCTAGTCTAGTCTTTTATTAAAGTGTTGTACAGTGTGTTACGAGTTTCTTTTGTTATAAAGATAATGGGTTAGAATTAGGTTAGGTCGGTTTTGTCAAGTTTTAGAGGCTAATTTGAGGAGTTTGTTTAAAGTTTCTTCGTCTACGTAGTACTCTTGTCAGAGCGGTCGTGGTCTTCATGAAGTTTCTTGTCAAGGGGCTGGTGTGGTTCGCCTCGCGTTTTAAAGTTATTTTGTTAAAGTTTAGCTGATAACTTCACAGTCACATTTAAAGTTTTGGAATATAAAATACTTATTTTGTACTTTATTTAATTTGGTGTTGTGTAGTATCATTATTAAAGAGCTGGCTACATACGTTGTCAAATTGTATGACTTTGCTAAAAGTGGCTTGAAATAATCCTCCACAATCGACAGTATTTTTATTTTCGCCTTTATATATAAGAGTGAAGGACTTTTAAATGTGTGTACTGGTGCTAAAAATAAAACCGGATCTTTTAAACTTTCTCCATCATAAAATTCCGTTTCATTCACGTCAATTCAGCCAGCCACCCAATCATAAAATTCAACCACTCTACATAAACAAGCATACCCGAAAATATACCTATTTTCCCTGATTAAAATCATCAACACCGCTCCCTTTACACAAACACTTTTTATACTCATACATTTCATGTCAGGAGGCACAAGTGCTCTCAAATGTCCCGGTGAAGAACCCGCGATTAAATTAATCTTACGTCGATCTCGCTCGATCCGCAATTCAAAAGTTACGTTCCATTTGGATTTTCTGCTTCCATTCTTTTCGCATAATGAGGGAGCCTCGGATTTTGTCGTCTTTGTTTACAATTCTGGTTCATTTAGTTTTGTAATGTATCACGAAAGCTGGGTGTAAATTAAAGTGTATGTTACGCTGAATGGGAGTTAGATAGTGAGATTGTTGCATTTGGTAATGTGGCTGAGTATAAAGTTGGAGTGTTGTGAGTTACATGTTTACGTGACAAAGATGGAAGAATGAGAAATTAGCTATTACTTGAAGGAGAAACTTTATGGAGAAAATGCAAATGTTTGTGTGTATACTCAACTTTATTACTATACCAGATCTACACAACCATAAATGATAAAAGCATAATCAGCCTATTATAATATGCTGGGACACAGGCCTCCTCTCTGTGAGAGGAAGTGGGCCATAATCAACCACGCAGGCCCGGCGTGGGTTGTTGGATGTCACATGTCGTAGAATTTTTGGTTCTAGGATATGCCGGTTTCCTCACGATGTTTTCTTTTACCGTTTTGAGAGCAGTGGTAATGAAATTAAATACACAAAGTAAAGTGCCTGAATTTCAGGGTTTATTTGTGTAATCTTGATTTAACATAATCAGCCTGTACTGTTCCCACTATTGGGACACAAGCCTCCCCTCTGTGAGAGGGAGTGGGCTGTAATCCACCACGCGTGCCCAGTGCGGGTTGGTCTTCTTCTTCTAATCTTGATTTACTAAGGGCTAATTTTTCAATCGACAGATATTTTTTATTCGTGGAATAATATTGACGTCTGAGAGATTTTCTATGGAAGAACTGTGAAAAATTCAAAACTTTTCCTCGGTAAAACTATCTGGCTTTGGAATAATCAGGCCTAACTCACACATTATTTTTTTTTTTACTAAAAACATATCTATAACTATGATAGAACGTAAACATTCTTAACTCAAAGACAAAATAGTAACTATTAAAGAAAGAGTTAAACATTGACTCAGGTAAAAGGTACATGAACAACTTAAAGTAAACGATGCTCGCGATTCGACGTTCGAGTTTAAGAACACCCATTATCGTCAAATTCCTTTCAATTATTCCTCGCGGTTTGGTTCTAAAGTCTTCTATACTGTTTGTATTGTTTAATTTACTGATTACACCACGGTTCACTGGATTTGGATTGAAATCGGAAATTGTTTTAGATTTGTTTGGTTAAATCTTTCGGAACTGTATCCAGAAATTATTGCTGTTGGTCGCTATTTGTTTATCTTCTTTGTCTCATCAGCTTGTTGTTTCCAGTAGACTTTAAGTGGCCTATCGTATTGATTGTTGCGTCTATTTGCGTTTCATTTCAAATGAAACCATATTTCTGAGAACGAATAGGTCTGTCGAGTTGTAGAACCTAGGTAAACATACTTTTCTTGGAACATATTGACAGTGTTATGGCTACTTTATGATTGTTATTCGTTTATTAGTAAGATACAGGATGGCAGGAAAATCGATGCGTAACATACAAAAAAATAAAATTGGCTGTTCTATACATTTTGACCGCGTATGTATTGCACTTTTGTAGGAAACAGCAATTTTTTTTTTAAATAATGACCAATGATTCAACGCCAGAATCATGTACTGAATCCATCCTACT
This sequence comes from Apamea sordens, assembly GCA_945859715.1. Classification (NCBI taxonomy): domain Eukaryota; kingdom Metazoa; phylum Arthropoda; class Insecta; order Lepidoptera; family Noctuidae; genus Apamea; species Apamea sordens. Next base: position 9,448,482 of record OX244010.1, on the reverse strand, counting down.
ATCCTAATAATCCTTATAAACGTGAAATTTTGTATGGATTGATTGATGGATAGATGGATGGATGGATGGATGTTTGTTACTCGCAAAAACTACTGGAAATTTGGCACACAGATGGTTTATAACTAGGATCAATATAATTATGGGATACTCTTTATCCCGATATCCCCATGGGATCGAAACTTATGCGGGTGAAACCGCGGGGTGCAGGTAGTATTATATAAACGGGAAAGTGTGTATGGATGGATGGATGGATGTTTGTTATTCTTTGACGCAAAAACTACTAAACGGATTTGGATGAAATTATGCACACAAATAGTTTAGAACGAAGATTAACACATCGGATATTTTTTATCCCGATATTCCCACGGGATCGAAATTTATGCGGGTGAAACCGCAGGGCGCAACTAGTTGTAATATATAGTAGTAGTAGGTTGTGCGTCCATGTCCCGGCCAACCTGTATAAGCATAATCAACCTATAATGTTCCCACTGCTGGCACACAGGCCTCCTCTCTGTGATAGATAACCTCCAACCTGTAGGTATATTAAATCAAAATCAAAAGTCATTGATTCAAATTAGGCTAAGAATCGGCACTTTTTGAACGTCAAAATTACAAAAGACAATCCCCCAAAACGCCCGACCTTCACGTCCCCATCTTCAAAACGTTAACGAAAATAACCTACAAACGAAATCTTCGAAACATATATTCCAATTCCCTCTAACATACGATCGCTTGGCTCTTCCAATCGATTCTTATAAAACCCTTACCAAACTTTATATCACGATAACCACTAGTTACAACACTTGGAGACCGTTAACGTGATTTATTTCTACCAGGATTGGGCGTTACACATTAGATTCGCCACTTCAGCAGACGCTGGATACTACGAGTGCCAGGTTCCAACGCACCCGCCTACAAGCATCTTCTTCAAACTCGTTCTAGTTGGTAAGTAATTTGTCAGCTTTTATTTTGTCTGTAGCGTTTACTTTTGATATTAGTTTTTCTGTTTTTAATCCACGACGCAAAAACGACAGGGTGTTATAAGTTTTTATTTTTGTTCTACTATCTAAATAGACTAAAAGGTAGGCTTCTAAATAAGTACCTGAATTCTGTTTATTGTTTGCTAGTATTGTTTAGTCTTTACTTACAAAAACAATTTTCTTATTGTTTGTTTTTTTTTTTTTTTTTGTGAGGCTGTTACTATTTACAGTTTGTGAAGTACCTAAATAATAATAATTTTGGTCGAAAGCTGGTGTTTTCATAAAGATTAAATTCGAATGCAAAATTAATCATCCTTAAATGTACACCCGCTTTTGTTAACGTTTCCGAGTTAAATATTTAAATAGACTTCCACTACTTAATAATTCAATTTCCTGTACACACGTCATTTAAAACTGAAATGTCGTCTACTTTAAATTCATTACACTGTTTTATTTTAAAGCCTTTATGAACATTGTCAATTAAAATTATCATTATACATTCATTGATCTGGCCTTCCAATTTGTGGAACGTAACAACGGAATTAATTTCTGCGGTTTCGTTGTATTGTTCAGTTGTTTCATTATTTTACTATCTTATTTTATATTTATGAAAAGTGGCTTTAAAGAAAATGTTCCAATTTTTAAAATAATTGAAGAAATGATTTTGACGTTTTGACACATAAATTTTTTATCAAATTGGTTCACTGTAAGGCAGGCATCACATCTGCCGCGAAACTATACCTAGTAGCGAAACCGCAGTAGTTTCGCCATGACTTGCCCGTTGTACGAAAAGCGAAACAAAAGCGAAACTGCCTGTTCTAACGCATATATATTTGATTGAGATTCTATCTCTTTCCCGCGTGATTTCGTCGATCCATTCGGAAGCCAGTTACACCTCCACGCTCAGCCCGCTATTTTGTTGGGTTTTTTTCATGACGTGTGGCAGTCGACAAGCGTCGTTTATAAAGCGAAACGTTTTTTTTTTTTTGTAAAGTAGATTTTGATTATACGGAAAAACTAATCCGGAAGAGATCCGATGTAGACCTATACTGTATTTACTAAGTCGAAAGCGACGAAATTTGCTCCGATTGCTACAATTCAACTGACTCATGATGTTCCACTACTCGAGCGCGACATAATGTAGTAATGTTTCTTAGTGGAATTTGCTTCGCGGTTTCCCGTTATTATTTTAGCAGCGGAGGTGTGGTAAGGCCCTAAAAGTTATCGATAATATCGGCCATTAGTTGATATTGCCTTACTCTAGCTATAATTTCCTTCTGAAATTATTTATTAGTAATTTGATAAACACAGTTTTTTCCAATCCACCAATCAACTTTCTTTAGGTCATCCGTCCATCTAGCTAGGGGGCGTCCCACGCTACGCCTGTTACATTTGAAAACCGAGAAAAAGATAAAAATCATGTTCTATCTTTCATTTGTTTCTTACTTAAGATTTGCATTTAAAACATGCTTGGAGAATACATTTTTAAATGAGCTGCATTTTCGCTTACTTTTCTGCTAGAAACCGTGTTTTCGCGACTCGTCAAGTAGGTTAAGAACGCCTGTATATTAAGAGAGTACTGTTTATAATGAGCCATGTGACTTCCTCCGCTCTTTTCATAATAGTGTCGTAACTTTCAATGCGATTACGCCAGTCGAGACTACGTTATATAATTAATATTTTAAGTAGGCGTCCTGCTCGACTACGAATACCGGATTACTTGAGTGAGGATATCCCTGGGGTGCTGTAAAAGGCAGCCGGGAAATTACTGCAGGTTGATGGGTATAATTTAAGCTGTATGCTGATGTTGTTTTAGTCTTATTTAATTATGATAAACGTCAAACGTGGTTTTATCCACTACAAAAATTTGTAACAATAACAGAAAAACTTGAGCTTCTAGCGCTAAGCGGTTTTTTTAGGGAGCACCCATGCCCGTTCGCAACCAGCGAAAATTAAGAGGTAAAGCTGTTTCCGCCAGGGGTCTTGAGAGAGCCAAAGAAAATCGGTTTACGATAGACGCATATAGTTTTTCTGCTATTGTAACAACTGGCATGCCTAATAAAGAAACTACCACTTTTAATAAGGAAGATATTGAAACAGTAAATTATGAGAATAAGCGTATATATAGTAATAGTCCGCCTCATTTGTCTAGTGCTGCGGTACTGAGGTTGAGGTCCTGGGTTCAATTCCAAGGTCGGACAAAGTGTTATTGGGTTTTTCTATTACTCAGCTGCAGCCCGGAGTCTGACTTTGTGCCTGGTTGATTGCAATATGCTCGCGCAGTATTATACGTACGAGTATTACAAGGGACTTTAACATTGGTGTAATTGCCGTATGGCGTTCCAGTGTGAGGATAAATAAATAAATAATAACTGGAGAAATGCGGGTGTATTATGTTATCTTAAAAATAAACATACTAATAATGATGTTTTTGTCAACAGCGGCGTACGCGGAGATAGTGGGAGAATCAGAGAAGATAATTCACGAGGGTTCGATGCTGAGGCTCGTCTGTGTCGTGAAAAGATCTACGGAGCCACCATCCTACGTGTTCTGGTACTTCGAGAACCGGATGATCAACTATGATTTGAGTGAGTACATACTTATTATTAATGGATGATCACGCAAAGCATGTCGAGACCCTACGAGCCTCGAAAAGCACGTTAAGCCGTTGGTCCCGGCTGACATTCGTAGATCATTGACGGTCGTTACGGGTAGTGGGAAGCGTAAAAGTCTACCTTGTGTTACCCAGTAACTGGGTTATAGAGATCAGAGGGGCAATTCTCGTAATTTTAAGAATGTTCACAGTCTGATCTCAGTCTCAATCTGTCAAAAAATACTTCTAATTTCCCTAAATTTTGACAAGTTTTTGACATTAGTTTGTCGCTGAGATGAGACTGCGACTAGATTTTGAACGTTTTAAATTACGAGAATTGGCCTTCTGATAGGCAGTCGCTACATGTAAGCTACTGTTATTCCGCTGCATGCGGTTAGACTGGAACCCGTTCCCAACATAGTTGGGAAAAAACTATCCATAAGCTAGTAATATTTAGTAGGATTTTTTTGTGAAACGATGTAAAGCCAATTTGATGTTTCAAAATTCGTCAAAATGTAAACAACAATGGCTGCTCAAAACTGTCCATGATTTAATGATCGATCAGCATAATTCTACGACCCTATGCGAGACAGAGCCCCAGCGCTAGTTTTCAGCGACAGCCGCGGTGTTGGTGTGATAACGTCAACCGGTTGAGTATACGATGAGATATAATAATATGAGATGTGAGATACAATATTTATAAAATGGTAACAATCCGTACATTCATACATGACCTTGTGTACAACATTAAGCATATTAAAATTTATGACAGTCTTCTATAAAGTTAATTTCACTAGGTACTCTCTATTAATATTCTCTGAATAATATTTCCCATTGAACTCGTCAAACGATCGCCTACTAGAAGCCATGTGCATGGAAGTGCTCAAAGGATTCCACGATTATATTTATTTGTTGTTTTGAGTGTATTTTTCTTAAGAACAATCCGTTCATACGACATTTTTTCGGTTGAAACAAGCTTAGGTACTTCTATCTATCTTCTTCTATACTTATAATAAATCTGTAGAAGTGAAAATTCTGTACATTGAAAATATCAAAAAAATAATTTACAGGGGGTGTTACTAGACCGACACCGAACCCAAAAATGTGATTAAAAAAATTTTTGTCTGTCTGTCTGTCTGTCGGTCTGTCTGTCTGTCTGTCTGTCTGTTTGTTCAGGCATCACGCAAAAACTACCGGTTCGATTACGATGAAACTTGGTATAATTATTCTTTAATATCCTGGGCACCACACTGGGTACTTTTTATCCCGAAAAAGTATATACAATAAAAAACAAACTTAATTTTGCGGTTCGATCCCTATACCCGATTACCACTGTCTGTACTGTACCAACCGCAAATACTAAGTTTGTCGTAGGTTGGGTCACCCGCAGTGGAGTTCATTTTTATTCCTTTTAGTTTTTAGAGTTATTTAGGTTTATTTTTATATGAGTCGTAGGTATAGATTTTAATTTTAAAGTATAGGGTAGTATATTTGATAGTGTACGTAGTGACCGTAGGTTATTTTATAATACTGTTAGGTAGGATTAGTCATTCGTATAGATATTAGTTTTTAGGGATTTTGCTTATTTATTGAGTTTAGATTAGTTATCATCAGAAATAGGTTTATTTAGGTAGGTATTTAATTTTCTGTTATTGAGTTTTTTTTTTAAATTAGGTAGGTACTTAGGTAAAGATATCATATAGGTACCCTCTTAATCACCACTAATGAGACACAATTGGTTTTCTACTGTAATTAGCCACAAAAGGCCCGCGAGATAGATGGCATTCTGGGGAAGCACATACATTTTATCCTGTTAGCACGTTCCCGTGGGATAATTTCCGACATTCACGCGGGCGAAGCCGCGGGCAGAAGCTAGTTTAGGAATAAATATGCAGGATTAAGCTCGTATAATTATTTTCTTATCATCATCATTCTCTATCCCAATTTATTTGGGGTCGGCAGAACATGTCTTTTTCTTCCATACTTCTCTATTAGTTGTCATCTCGACAGTCACCCCCTTTCTAACCATATCATCATTCAAACATACCATTCATCGTTTCTTTGGTCTATGTGTTTACCGATAATGGACCATTGTTACCTACATAAACTAATCAGTACTCGCTAAAACATAAAGTTATCATGAACTCTTGGTATTACGCGTTTAAGCGAAGTTAAGAATATTGTATGATTTCCTCATACAAGATTCTTATAATATTGTATTCTATACCTACAAACAAAGTAGGTCTCATCACAAAACCAGCACCATAGTTACATAACAGACTATCAATCTTAATCTCAATCATTTTGAAGGATATTGCTAATCCATTGCTTCAGATGTTTTAAAAATGGGTCTGCTCAACAACGTAACTATCGCAATGAATGTTGTTGAACTGTCAAAATGAAACCCATTGCTATTGATAGTGTGTTACGCAATTACCCCACTGCTTTAACTTTCGTCAGAACCCAAACCTTCGAGTCAGTAATTGTATTTTGGACTTTATCGACAAACGAAAGATCTTCTGTACATAATTGACATCTTGGACTCGGGTCTCACGTCAGTTATTGTAATAAAAAACTTTATCTCGGTCAGAATTCAGTTTGAAATTTAAAAATGGCTTTGTAATAAGGCCGAAATGTTTTAAAAGCTTACGATAACTATGTAGTACACCAGGACCAATTCCCGTAATTAAAAACGTTCAAAATCTACTCGCAATCCTATCACAGTGACAATCAATGTCAAAAATGTAGGGCGATTAGAGGTATTTTTGACAGATTGAGACTCAGATCAGAAGGCGTCTCGTAATTTAAAACGTTCAAAATCTAGTCGCAGTCTCATCTCGGCGACAAACAAATGTCAAAAACTTGTCAAAATGTAGGGAAATTAGAGGTATTTTTTCACAGATTGAGACTGAGATCAGACTGTGAACGTTCTTAAAATTACGAGAATTGCCCCTCTGATTATGAACGTTCTTAAAATTACGAGAATTGCCCCTCAGATATTTGGTATGGCAGCCTCATGCAAAAAGTTGAGTAAAATAAAAAGGAATGTATGATTAAAATTGTACCTTTTTGAACCGACATGAAGCCGCAAAGTCCCTGTGGAATCACAAAGCGATATCAAATGTAAATAAAGTCAAATTTTTTGCATACCTAATATGACCTAACCCAAAAGCCTTTTAACATTATAGAGTAAAAAGCATTAGCTACATTTTTAAAGCGCTTTCCATTTATAAAATGTGTCCTAGAGCAAAGAGTTCTTCATAAATTTTGTTTACACTTGGGTAACATTACATTCAGAAATTGTGATGTTTTTAATATTTTATTTTAAGTCATCATCATCTCATCTGCCTAACCTTTTCCCAATTATGTTGGGGTCGGCTTCCAGTCTAACCGGATGCAGCTGAATACCAGTATTTTACATGGAGCGACTGCCTATCTGACCTCCACAACCCATCATCATCATCTGCCTAGCCTTATCCCAACTATGTTGGGGTCGGCTTCCAGTCTAACCGGATGCAGCTGAATACCAGTATTTTACATGGAGCGACTGCCTATCTGACCTCCACAACCCAGTTACTGGGTAATACGATACCCCTTGGTAAGACTGGTTGTCAGACTTTCGGGCTTCCGACTACCCATAACGACTGTCAAAGATCCACGAATGACAGCCGGGACCAACGGCTTAACGTGCTTTCCGAGGCACGGAGGGGTCTCGGTATGTAAAGATGGTCACCCATCCACAAACCAACCGCGGCAAGCATAGCTTAACCTGACCGATCGACCTGTGCGGCTGTTATTATTTAGCCACGGGCCCCTTAATATTATATTCAATTGAATTGCAGACATAGCTCTATGTCTGCAATTCCAACCACGTGTATGTCGATGGGGGGCCGAGCTGGAAGAAACAAATGACTAGTGGTCCAGTTTAGCCCAGCAGTGGGATGATGTAGGCTAACAGACATATAGTCATAGTTTCTTTCACATTTATAATAATAATTGGATGACGGACACTGAACGAGACACAGCAGAAGTTTTATTGTTTGTTGTTTACGTCTGGGGGCGTTTAGTGTCCCGTAAAATGTTAAGTACCTAAGGATGTATTTCCACCAAGCATTTTACTAAGGGGCCGTCTCCACTGGTGAGAGAATCGCGCCGATATTATCGTCGTGTCACGTATTTCTATACACTCTCTTAGGCGCCATCTCCACGGGCGAGAAAATCCCCGCTATTCTCTCGCTCGTGAACCATATCACCGAGCCACTACAGGGCCCCAATTCTGTATGGTAATTATTATTCCCCGCGTAATCTTACCACATGCAAACCACGTACGGTTGTCAAGCGTGGTATTTCGACAGTTCAAACCACAACAACTTCGCTTTTTCGTGCGGTTTCTTTCATTGAGTCACAGAGAATACGTTATTAGCAGATGTCGTGATTAGCTATCGAATTGACGTGGTTTCGAAGTAAGGAATCATTCAGTAGTCATAGTGAATTAGGGCACTGTACTGATAATAGTGTTCAAATCATACAACGTTATAATTACTACGTTTGTTCCAAGCGAGCGTGTTTACATCAACGTGCCTATAATCATCTAGAAGGAATATAAAAATGGACGAAGCGAGAATAAAATAATTATAATTATATTTTGGGACGAAGGAAGTATATTGTTTGGATCGACCCAGGTTTTTTTTTATGTAGGATAAAACTCAGTGAGCCATACGAAAAATAAATCATTGTATAACTGTTTTTCGAAATAAAAAACCTACGGTAAATAATTTGAAAACTCATTCTAAATTCGCTTGACAAGAAGGTTCGAATGCAACCAGAGTTAGTTTTCTGCCAGCCTGCACGGCTTATTTAGTCTTTTAGTGTCGCGCGAAATAGGTAAATCTAAAAATGTGTTTTTCAATTGCCTAATATATTTTTTTGGAGTGTTGACACCCAGAAATATTACAACTTCGTGCGAGTCGCCTACAGAAAAAATAATATAATTTAAAAGACGATTTTTCCGTTTCGGGCGAGTAAATTCATGCGAATAATAAGCCAGCCTGCACAACATAAGGTTGACTTTTATAGACAACCTTTACAGTACCTACATCTGACGTCGAATCAAAGCATGTGCCGGCAAAAAAGTTATTTCAGAAAGCGTAATATGTGAGGAGGATGGGACGAAGCGAGCAGCATTCCTCCAAATGATCGACAGTCGTGACCCAAAGGTTTCAAATAAAAAACTCGTCAGAACCATTTCCGATTGAAATAAGCTTATTCCAACAATCTAGTGACAAATGACTCTCGATATGAATTTTTCGATTTTGATTGATGGCCCACCGATTTAGATCGAGCCTATTGAATTCATAATCGAGTGGCATATCGGAACGTTGGCTCTAATTTTAAAATGACAGCTAAAAAAACAAATGACTACCAAATATACTTCGACTTTTAATCGTATTCAGTAACTTGACAGTTGAAGGGTTACCAGATTTTGAAAAAAAAAACGATAGTGAGGTGGTACAAGAATGAACGAAATTATATAATGTACTTAAATGCAAACTTTTTATTTTTTTTAAACACCATATGTTGTGTGCTGTTAAAAATTGTAGAATTTATTATATATTTTGTTTCTCAGTAGTACAACTTAGTTAGAATGTATTGATTATTATTATAATTCAGACACTCTTGAATGTCTTTTTTCTTCCAGGACATCTTGGGAATTGTTTAAATTTTTCGAATATTCGACGAAAATATTACGAATATTTAAAGTTTTATTTAAATTAAACCATTTTTATCATTCGTTCTTTACGCAAAATCGTCCACTACCCCAACACTATTAGTTTTATTAAGGTAACATTATTTTTCTTTGAACTGTCAAGTTACTGAATACAATTAAAAGTATAGTAGTGTAGTGGTATACTCGTAGTAGTATAGCAGTGTAGTGTGTAATGGTGTGTAGTGTAGTACAGTCATTTGTTTTTTATTGACGCGATTTGACTTTATATTGTGCCAGTTATGCTACTGTGCCCGCGATTCCATCCACGTGGAAGTCGGAAAACAATATAATATCGTTATATCATTAAGTACATATACATAGCAGGATATGATTTAGAATCAAACAATAAAGGCTGTAATAAGACCGTTCACGAAGCCCTCACGGATTCTGTACATCAAATGTTCCAAGTATTATAATATATCAAATAATAATATAATAATTTATTTAGGTACATAAAGGATATGTAGTACATGAGGGACTTACAACGAATTGTTGGGTAAATCGCTGCTGTCTTAGCTAGATTACTGAGTAATCTGTATTTGGGAGAAACAGTTTGGACTCCCAATTTGAGTACCTACCACAATACTCATGTTATTAGATTATGCTTTTGGAACTTATGATATAAAACAAAACACAAAAGTTAGGATCTTAAGCTAAGTAAAGTTGTGCAAAAATAATTGCAGGGAAAAGCCTTTTATTTTTGTGGCGTACGCAAAACATTGTGTTTATGCAACTATTAAGGTTAGGTTATAACATTTACAACTTCTTTTCATAAAAGAAAACATAAAAAAAATGTTGGAACTTTGCCCTTCAATATCTCCGTAACCAGAAAGTTCCCAGGTGTGGTCCAGAACCAAAAAAAAATTGTATTAACAGGGATAACAAAAGACTCGGATTCGTTACAGTCCGGCCGTCGCGTCGAGAGAAGGCGTTACTGACACAGTTTCAAACAAATGAATACGTGTTTTGCGAATTTGATCTTTATTAGTTACTAGCATTATGGTCGCACTGACAGGCCGGACAGTAAGGGTATTTTACACCCGTTATAGTATTTTTGCATAAAGGCCAGAAATGTCACAATCAGTACGTAGAATTGTGCGTCGACAAATCAGACCATGTGGCAGCAAAAACATATTTCGATCAGACAGTATCTTCAATATCATAGAAAGAATAATGTTCAAGAGCAGTGTTAAAATGACTGCTGACTACTGTTCGCTAAATTATTCGTCAAACCTATCCTACATTGGCGGTTTAAAATTCAGAACTGGAAGCAAACGGAACCGTGTAGATAATTAAAAAAAATCATGACCGCCATCTTGGATTTGAATTTTAACATAATCACAAAGTATGCGTCATAATTATAATCTACAGCGGTTGATACCTTTTGTGATACCAGATACCAAACGTTTGATGCACCGCAACGAGTGAACAAAGTAAATTATGCTGCATTACCACAATGAGGGTCTTTGTTAGTGTCGCATACTCGTATGATATCATTACTAGCAAGTGCGGTATTAATTATAGGAACTTGCTTTTAAAGTTGGTTATTTTGTTAAAATCAAGTTTTTGATGAAATCTCACTCTGGGACCGTGGTGTAGGATCGATGGCCAGTGGATCAGACGAGTCCTGAAGTGGAGACCGCGTATCAGCTAGCGTAGTGTGGGACGCCCCCAAGCTAGATGGACCAATGGCCTTAAGAAGGTAGGTGGGACAGACTGGATGCGGAAGGCGGAAGACAAGTTGTTGTGGCGTAGCCTGAGAGAGGCAGGCAGAGAGTTCATTGATTGATCAATCTGTGAAGTTATAGAACCTTGAATTTTAAAAGGTTTTTGGAAAGCATCGATAATAGAAGTTACCAACTTGGTCAATTTACGGAGGACTTCTTCTTCGTTTTTCCCTCAATGCTGAAGATCGCTACCACCTACGACGTATCTCCAAGTCATGCGATCTTCTGCAGTGTGGACCGCTCAGTAAATGCTGCTCCAACAGTTTCATGATCCCGTCTTCGCGTTCGATCACGTCGCCATCTTGCTGGTGCTCTACGAAGGCATAATCAGTCCTTAATGTTCCCACTGCTGGGACACCGTCCTCCTCTCTGTGATAGGGAGTGGGCCATAATCCGCCACGCGGGCCCAGTGCGGGTTGGTAGATGTCACATGTCTTCAAAATGTTTGGTACTAGGACATGCCGGTTTCCTTACGATATTTTCCTTCATTGTTTTGAGAGCAGCGGTGATGAAATAAATAACACAAATTAAAAGTCTTGCTCGGGTTCGGACCCACGATCGATACCACAGGCCCACTAAAACTCTTTGGAGGCTTTATGGAGGAAAATAAACTCAAAAAGAGTAATAAATCGAGCTTAAACTACAACCATATAGCTGCTTATGAATGCTGAAAACCAACATAAAAACAACGCACAAAAAATCACAAAATCATTTCATAAAATTTAAAATCTGAATTAAAATGTTACAGTCAACGCACGGAACAGCAAATCCAAATAGAAAGTTATATCCAGCTCAGTTTTATTGCCAAGTGGGATCGTAATTAGTACTTTTTTAACTTCAACTTTTGCTCGTCGAAACAGCGTGGTACCTACTTGTGCAGGTAATAAAATGAAACATATTTGGTAAAACAATAATAAGATAAAATGTTGTTTTAGTCTAGTTTGAGATTATTGACTTAACAATGGAAGAGGTATTTCTGCCCGGTTCATATCATTCCAGTCCAGTATTCCAGCGACACAATCGAGTCCAGTGCTCGACTGGATCGTTATTGTCAGTCAGTCAAAAAACAACAATGCGTGTTCAACGTTTAATCCAGCACTGGATCGGCTGTCTTCACTATTACAGTGGCGCTGGAATGGGCGAGCTGGAATTAAAAAAATATAGTCACTGGAATAATAGGTTTAGTGCATTCCAGTGCCGGTTCTAATTAAGGGGATTGAGGGGCCCGTGGCTAAATAATAACAGCCGCACAGGTCGATCGGTCAGGTTAAGCTACGGTTGGTCTGTGGATGGGTGACCATCTTTACATACCGAGACCCCTCCGTGCATCGGAAAGCACGTTAAGCCGTTGGTCCCGGCTGTCATTCGTGGATCTTTGACAGTCGTTACGGGTAGTCAGAAGCCCGAAAGTCTGACAACCAGTCTTACCAAGGGGTATCGTATTACCCAGTAACTGGGTTGTGGAGGTCAGATAGGCAGTCGCTCCATGTAAAATACTGGTATTCAGCTGCATCTGGTTAGACTGGAAGCCGACTCCAATATAGTTGGGAAAAGGCTAGGCAGATGATGAGTGCCGGTTCAAATTATTCCAGCGCTGGTATAATCGCTGGACTGGAATAATGTGAACCGGGAATTAATTAGGTTATGAATAAAAACCTTTAAGATCGTCTATTGATTATATGTATTGTATTATGACAACATCATGGCTTGTGTGATCCCAGTTCCTACGTTTTATTCGCAGACGAGAGACGTGGATTTCTATCTAACGTAATAGGTATTCTGAATCACCTTTATCAATTTCAATGATTAATTTCAATAATTAAATTTTAATTCCTCTATTACCTTCATAAAATTAAAATAAATCAGCTGTTTCATACATTTACAACATAAAAATTAACGACCCTTTTTCGGGTTTTGAATTTAAATATGACTTATATGAAGTCATATTTAAATTCAAAACAAAATCAATCAATTCAATCAATCAACAATCAAATTAATTAATTTTTCAATTATTTTTATGTTGTAAATGTATGAAACAGCTAATTTATTTCACGAGTTCAATAGAAAAATTTGTTCACCTTATACATCTAAAGATTTTATAATCGCAGCTCGTGTAGCTGTTCAGCAGCTACACGAGCTGCGATTATAAAATCTTCTATACTACTATCTATTCATAGTATTTTTGAGTAAATTTTAACTGGTAGTAAGTGTCTTAGAAACAGTAACCATATTACAGATAAAGAACTCTAACAAAACAATACTTTACGAAGTAATAAAACTTCTCAACTTTGGGCTCATTATAAAGTCTAACAATGTATCTTAGATTTCCAACTTTGACATTCTAACTCTCAATAATAACAAACCGACACTGAAAATCCTCAAAAATCGATACTTTCCTTACTTATCCAATAATCTCTTGCATAAAATATCTGTCTAGAAACAAAAACTATTTCTTTTACAATGACCGACGCCATTTTGCCAAAGTCTCTTTACAAAGCTGTAAGCTTCAGTAATCCCTCGAGCATCGTACTTCGTTAGTAGTCAGGTGGGTTCTGTCTGAGCTAAAGAAAAGTACAAAAGTATTATAGAACCTTATTTCCCTTGCGATGTAAGCAGGGGAAGTGAAAGGTAGGGAATGGATTTATTGTAAGGAATCTTGACTCTTCCTTGTAACGTCCTAATAGGGATTCATTTGTACAATCATCATGAATTTTCCTTTTCACGGTTGGTAATTTTATAAAATCTCTTTCTGCAACTACAAATCCTACAATCTCCAGTTTTAGACAAATTTTATCGAATAGACAGCCGAAGTGCATTAGTGCTTTCTATTCAAAAGTAAATACATATAATCAACCGCACTGGTTACACTTGCACTACAAAAACCATCCTTGTTACGACATCACAGGGGCAATTTTCGTATTTTTAAGAACGTTCGCCTTCTAATCTCACTCTCATAATCAGCCTATAATAGGCTATTTTCCTAAAACATTCTAATTGGTCCGTCAGTTAGATTATCAAAAAATATTGGACCCGTATTTTTTCTTTTGTCAATTATATAAAAAAATATGAAGATGTCGCCCGTTAAAGTACCGCGTGACGTCACTTGCTTGCGACTCTTTTGCAAGCAAGTGACGTCACGACCCCCACTCCCAAATATTGACGCGCTTGATCTTTGTCATTATTTGTATCATATATATATGACAAAAGAAAAAATACGTGTCCATTATTTTTCGATAATCTAACTGATGGACTAAATATAATTATTATTTTTTTACCCAGACATCTACCCTATTGGGAGCATTGAAGGCCGATTATGAGAGTCGTAAGTCGGAGCCATTACCACTGGTTCACCACTGATTTGTAGACTTACATTGCCCGAAATATAAAATAACATCGCAAATGATGACTCCAAATATTATCTCCCAAGAGCAATTAAATTAATTTTCATCACGACAAAGTTAAAATTTATTCAAATAACTCCATAAGAAAATCGTGAGGAAACCAACATGTCCTAAAACAAAAATCAAAGACATGTGACATTTACCAAGCCGCAAAAAAACTACTATAAGAATATTTTAAGCCATTCGCAGTCACAATTTTATTTATCTAAAAGATGGAAACAGTAATACAATTCCACTTGCTTTACCAGGAAGTACCTTCAATTTCAAAAGAACCCCACAGCATTTCTACTAATGTAAACAAAAGACTGCTAGTGCTGACCTAATTTGCAACATCTCGAAGTGGACGTACAGCTTTGTCTTATTTTACTTGTATTACGAACCGAGGAGTGTTGCTTGGGAGATAAATAATTTATGTAGTACAGGGTTTTCAGATGTCGAGGGTCTGGTAAACGTGTAATGGGATTGGATCTGGTTTGAAGTATTGAAGAAATTGATGTTTTGTGTTTAGATTTTATTTTTTTGGCTATAAGTTGCTTGAGTAAATAAACTAATGCACAGAAGAGGAATGATTGACTTAAAAAGATCTTTGCGTGCAGAATTTGGGTAACCCTTGCACAATCCATAGAAAACCACCGAGGTAATCAATACGACGCGAAGTACTCACAGAGTAACATTACCTTGTTTTTATATCTCATCATCATCCCTTTTCTCAACTATGTTGGGGTCAGCTTCCAGTCTAACCGGATTCAGCTGAATACTATTATTTTACATGGAACGATTGCCTATCTGACAACCCAGTTACTGGGTAATACAATACCCCTTGGTAAGACTGGTTGTCAGATTTTGTTTTTATATCTATGTAAAGAATAATCGTTATCAGTGGTGAGACCTCATGCTGAACCCATAGAATACATACTAATATTATAAATTCACCAGTAACTCTGTATGTCTGGTACCTTTTCACGTCTAAACTACTGAACGGATTTCGATAAAATTTGGCTAGGAGATAGACTTCGGAGATAGATTCTGGAGCAGGATATAGGCTACTTATTGTCCCGATAGCGCGTTCCCGTGGGAAAATTTCCAACATCCACTCGGGCAAAGCCGCTAGTAAGAGATACTTCAACACTATAAAAGGTCTGTATCTCACCCGTAACGACAGTCAAAGAGCTACGAATGAAAACCGGAACCAACGGCTTAACGTACTATCCGAGGCACGGAGGGGCCCCTCCGTGCCTCGGAAAGCACGTTCAAAATCAATATGTAATGGATGGTCACCCATCCACAAACCGACCGCGGCAAGCGTAGCCTAACCTTCGATCAACCCGTGCGGCTGTTATTGTTTACCGACGAGCCTTTCCAATCTACCTATCTAAAATTCTGTATCAAGTTAGAAACCTTGTTTGATTATTTTGAGGAAAAGATTATTTATCAAACGTAAGACCATAAAGGACTTGCTCTTGTTTGTTGATCAAAAGGAAACGTATGTTGAGTAGGTAAATAAACAAGGCTCTTTCAGGAGTAAAGGGCTCGTGGCTAAATAATAACAGCCGCACGGGTCGATTTTCCTTTTTTTCTTACCAAGTCGACCCGTGCGGCTGAAAAAAAAAAAAAAATGTATCTAAGTAGTTTATCAGCCATCTTGTTACCATAACACAAGCATTAGGTTGCTTAGCTTGGGACTAGATGGCGCTGTGTGAAATGTCCAGGGATATTATTATTATTATTTTCAAGCTTAAACAACGCTTGCGGAGGTCGGTCTGCGGATGGGTCGAGACCCCCTCCGTGTCTCGGAAAGCATGTTATATTTGGATCATACTTTTCACCTCCGTACATGAAAGATTTTCTTAGAGCAGCTCGTGGCTATGTAATAACAGGCGCACGGGTCGATCGGTCAGATTAAACTACGCTTGCCGCGGTCGTTCCATAGATGGGTAACCGTCTTTACATAACGAGACTCCCTCCGTGCCCTCGAAAACGTTAAGCCGTTGGTCCCGGCTGTCATTGGTAGATCTTTGACAGTCGTTACGGGTAGTCAGAAGCACGAAAGTCTGACAACCAGTTTTGCCAATTGATATCGTGTTACCCAGTAACTGGGTTGTGGAGGTCAGATAGGCAGTCGCTCCATGTAGAATACTGGTATTCAGCTGCATTCAGATAGACTGGAAACCGGCCCAGACATGGTTGGGAAAAGGCTAGGCAGATTAAAGGATTATTCTGGGTCCTTTGTGTTTCGTAATCACCATCGAGTTTATTATAGTAATGTTGACCACATCTTTTGCGTTAAGAAATTTAACTTTCCCACAACAGAATTATGCTCTTCTAGCTGCGCCCCGCGGTTTCACCCGCATAAGTTTCAATCCCGTGGGAATATCGGGATAAAAAGTAGCCCTTGTGTTGATCCTGGTTATAAACTGTGTGCCAAGTTTCATCAAAATCCGTTCAGTAGTTTTGGCATGAAAGTGTAACAAACATCCATCCATCCATACAAACTTTCGCGTTCTTAAAAAACGATTTTGTTTCGTTTTCATCCATATTCTTGACAACTGATAACATACTAAAACTCCAATTTCCTTCAACAGATGGCGTGAGCGTCCACAATGGCCGACAAACCAGCGAGTTGGTGATCGGCAAGGCTGAGCCACGACACGCTGGCAACTATACCTGCGTGCCTGCTAACGCTAAGGCGGCTTCAGTTACTGTCCATGTTGTACAGAGTAAGTACTTACCTTCTATGACGACATTCTAACCCAAACGATCATCGTTATGGTTACCGTCTATACTTTCCATCATATGCATATAGTAAAAAGATGTTATTTTAGCATTAAAAACTGACTGACTTTAATTTTATTTATTTATGTAGAAGAAACTGTGTGTGCACACTGTAAAGAATCCATCCTCTGAACACAACTGAAGGTATTTCCAAGAAACTCTAAAAGACACACAAAAGGTTCAACAAAACATTTAGTTCAGAAACCTATCAACGGACATAGGACATCGTTTGAGCAACGTAAGCCTTTTAAGTTGCAAGCCAAACCTACTACAAATAACAAGAATACATTCTAGACTTAGAAAGTTTTGGATTCGTGAAATTTCGTTAAAATCTCTTTAAGATTACTTAGGAAATTCGCCATCAATGTCAGCTCTCTTGCCGTGATTCATTAAAATAAAAATTACACATTAAATTCAAATTAATTTATTCATTTTGTGAACAGTGTATAATTATACAGATGTTATACAAAAAATGTTAATCCATGCTATGTCCCGCCAAAAGGCATACTAAATACCTCAGGTAAGCGAATGTCATAAAAATAAATTCAATAGGTAAGTAGATGTCACAATATCATGCAATAGTTAATTATGTCAATAAATTAAGACGGCACATAAACAAAATAGGTAATAGGTCACAATTAAATCAATTTAGTCACAATTTTGTATAAAATAATAAATGCAATAAAAATGTCAATAATCAATTAATATCATTATCTTATGGAAGCAACATTTTCATCATTCACTAAACCTCTCAATATGCAGTTCAAGGGGCATTGCCATAAGCACTGCTTCGTAGACGAAAAGGTTTATTTATTTTATTTATTATGTGAACATAGGTGATTACAGGTGTTTTTTAATATAAAATGTCAAGTGCACAAACCATGTTCCGCCGATAGACATACAAAATCCGAGTTAAAGTTATAGTAAACTTATTTATAAAAGTTAAAACAAGGAATTCATGCAGTAATTATTACATTAATATGATTATATTGAAATTGGCGTAAAATTAGATGAAAAAAAAGGATCGTGATTAAGATACCTGCTTCCGTCAAGAAGGATCATTCAACCCGTCATTTTAAACAATTATCGCTACGAAAGTCTTATCCAATTCGTAAAAAAAATATCAAATTCCTAAACAACAGTAGACAATTTTGATGCATGTATGTTTTTTTTTTTATAATCCGGGTATGAGTTTCATAGCGAAAGTTGTTTAGAATGACTGGTAGGATCACCCTTGACGGATGCAAGTGACTAAATCGCCAGCCTGTATGAAACGAGAATATGATTCCAGGCACTGTGAAGCTCTCTAAGAGCTTCAAGGTGCCGGGAGGAATAAATTAAACCACGGTCTATAACGTATGTTTAATCATTATTCCTAGAAATTATTCTACGTATCTTACATTTATTAATTCTTTGGCTTGTCAGCACATTCTGACGCCGAATGTCTTTTAAATTAGATTAGATTCTTTATTTGTCTGAAATATGGTAGATATTTTACAGATTTTATAACACACACAATGGTTCTTCATATTCCGCCTACTAAATTCGGCATGCAAATATTGTGACAATAATAATAATTCTAATTAATTAAATCAATTTAAACTAAATGATTGAATTACAATGTCAAAAAAAAAAAGAAATTGTATTAAATCAAGGATCGTCTACAAATCAAATCAAAAATGTCAAATGAAAATAATTAAATTACAAAACAAGTGTATAAATAATAGCTTTCAAAAGAAAACCAAAGAAACTAAGTTACAAATTGTTAAATAGCTTAAAATCAAAATGCCAATATAATTTTATGTCATGCAACTTTACCATTTGTCCTAGAATTCATAAATTTCTTAATAGTGTAAAAACAATTTTCGATAAGCCATGCTCTGAGATGCTTTTGAAATAAGCTAGTTCGCAGTTCTCTAATAACCTTTGGTATATTATTAAATATGTTGTTTTAATCTTATATTAACTTCATGTTTGTCTCGTATTTCATGCGGTCATGCCAGTAACTATTAACTGATTCGCGGAGGTTGCACGTAAGCACCAAATATGCTTTATTCTCTACAGTATCTAAAGTACTAGATTTGATATTTGTTACTCAAAGTCAAAGTATTTACTTATTTGCCAAACAAGCAGTTCTGTTGTCTGAGTCTATTATTAGAAAAGGGGTGACGGTCTTGCCCTTCATTAGGCATTAGGTTGAGTGTTAGCTGAACGAGGCTTTTAATTATGTAAAGTTTCAGACTAAAACATAGTAGCACAGACGCCAGCACGTCAAGCTACTACAATCTGTCAAATATATTTAATCGATTTTCAACTTTATCACAAAAACATTAAGGTTCAGGTTGATTGGGAAAATTTGGCAGTTTTGCGTAGCTTGACCGGCTGGCTGGCATCTGTACAAAGAACAGTAATGGCATAATTCTAATTATAAGCATCCAATAAAAATATATATAAAAAAATTGTTACAATTCGTTCGCTTCTATTTGCCGGAATGTTTCTATTGCGAACAATTTTTTTTTTTCATTTATTTCGAAGATATCGGTAAGGTGAAAAGTACAACCATCAGGAATTTAATTCAATAACCCAAATATTCCTTCCCAAACTTTATTAAATACTTGGCATAAATGATAAATTTGAAAATTCATTTTATAAACACAATTTCGTTGCTGCTCCAAGAGGTTTTGGGCGACATAGCTACAAGGGCTAATGAACGTAATGTAATAGAAAACAAAGGTAAAATGACATTTTCGAGATTATTCGAGATAGAACGCAATTACAGAAACAAAGTCCCTTTTCGTAATTAGATCTACGGAATACCTTAATCCTAGGAAAAACTCATAAAAACGTGAAAAATAAGGCAAATTTAATGTACACACAATTCGGGCTTATTGGTCAATTCGCACGAATTACCTCGCCCGAAACGGGCCAATCGTCACTTTAAAATAATATTATTTTTCTTTAGGCGACTCGGACGAAGTTAAATTATTTGTGCGAGTCGCCTTTAGAAAAAACAACATTTTAAAGGTGACGATTCACCAGTTTCGGGCGAGTATATTCGGGCGAGTATATTCGTGCGAATCAACCAATATGCCTCAATTCGTTCGTAGAGAAATTAGGCACTTAATAATTACAAAGTTTGTGTTGTCTCTTCCAGCGGAATAATTACTTTATTGTCATTTTGTTTAGTTCTTGAAGTTGTAAAGGTACTTGATGCGTAATAAGAGACTTAGAATAAAGTTCAAAATGAAATTGTTTTTTGAAGACGGCTTGAAGAAAATCTAAGCCTTGTGTTAGTACATTATTTAAGGTAACTTACTCATGCATAATTAATTGCTCTTATCTTTGTCTGACAGAAGTGGTACGAGTATCCTAGTAGTAATGGCCGCCACTTATGAGTCGAAGGTCACTGTGCCGAACCAAGTCAGAGGTGTAATTCTCATAATTTTAAGAACGTTCACAGTCTGATCTTAGTCTGTCAAAAATACCTCTAATTTCCCTACATTTTGACATTTGTTTGTTGCTGAAATGAGACTGCGACTAGATGAAATTACGAGAATAATTAGCCTTCAGGTGCCTTACTTTTTATAAATTATTTCATCACCAGTGGTCTCAAAAACGGTGAAGGAAAACATTGTGACGAAACCAGCATGTCCTAGAATCAAAAATTCGAGGACATGCGACATCTACCAACCCGCACTTGGTCCGCGCGGTGGAGTACGACCTCTCACTGAGAGGAGGCCTGTGTTCCAGCAGTGGGAACATATGCACTGGCAGCCAAACAATTCATTACATAAAGTAAAATGCCTGCCTCAGTTCGAACCCAAAACCTACTTACTCATAAGTCGGAGACATTACCACTGGTTTACCACTGATTTGAAGTCTAACATTGCTCAAAATATAAATTAAATCGCAAATAATGAAACCAATATACATATATCTCCCAGGAATGATTATATTAATTATTATCACGATAAAGTTAAAATTTATTCAAATGACTATAAGAAAATCAACCTCCCCTTTGAAGCCGGTAAATTGAAATTCGGCATGCTAGATAAAGATGAGACGTGACTGATAAATTTCAGATAAGTTTTAAAAAGAGTTCCTATAGTTATAAAGCAGGATTTCGATATCGAAGTGTATTCGGAAGATGAAGACTTCTAAGCTATAAAGTAGATAATATGAACTTGCGAGTTTGAAATACTTATAAGAAGTGCTTTCCGTGTAGCGACTTCGAAAACCGATAATAGTGTTAATGTATGAAATGGATTTTCTGGGGAAGAAGGAGGATATATATTTTATCTGATAGTAATCTTTGATGTCATTCAATCTCCCTAGCCTTTTTTCAACTATATTGGGGTCGGCTTCCAGTCTAACCGAATGCAGCTGAAGACCAGTATTTTACATGGAGTGACCGCCTATCTGATCTCCACAACCCAGTTACT
The DNA here is from genome assembly GCA_945859715.1 of Apamea sordens. Classification (NCBI taxonomy): domain Eukaryota; kingdom Metazoa; phylum Arthropoda; class Insecta; order Lepidoptera; family Noctuidae; genus Apamea; species Apamea sordens. The sequence continues at coordinate 9,426,800 of OX244010.1, read as the reverse complement.
GGGTAACACCGATACCCTTTGGTATGGCTGGTCATCAGACTTTCGAGTTTCTGATGACCCGTGACGACTGTCAAATATCCGAGAATGACAGCCAGGAGTAGCGGCTTAATGTGCTTTTCAAGGCACGGGGGAATCTTGGTATGTAAAGATGGTCACCCATCACCAACCGATGAAACCTCTGAATGCAAGAACGAACCACGGCAAGCGTAAGCTACGCTTGCCGCGGACCTGATCGATCGACCCGTGTAGCTGTTATTACATAACTCCTCTAGAAAATCATGGATGTACGGTAGTAAAAAGTATGATCCAAATATACAAGTCTTACGTCCATTGTACGGCTACGGTCACATTTAATCCTTTACTGAACAAAGGGCATTGTGCAAGCCATCCATCCATCGTCGGTCCATTACTATGATTATATTTGAACATTGAAACTACGTGCGGACTCTCTTAAAGATTTACATGATGTTGATTAACATGAATACTTTTTCCATTGTCTACAGGTGAAACCCCGGCTGCGATGCAACACGGCAACAATTCTTCGGCAACCACTTCCCAAACTCATTTACTCATACATTTGCTAGTGGTGTTTGTCGCTCTAAGAACGCTCGTCGTACAAAATCATCAGGAGTTTGGATAACGTCATTTGTATTAAAAAGTAATTTATATTGTTGTAACTAATTTTCTGTGTATAAACAATACTCTCTGATGTTAATATTTTTCAGCTGTAGATAGGAATCAGGATAAAAACTTAGGAGTCTCAACGATTCGATTTGGTGTTTGCTTGAAATCATTAAGAATTTCTTCAAAATTCTTCCGACTTTACAATTTAAAGAGCACTTATACCATTAAAAGTATATGTATTTTACCGTTCACGGTTACATGAAAAATTTTAGGTCGACTCAGAGACTGTAGTACAACTATACGATGGATTGGCAACATGCCATTCCATATCGCAATTTTAACAACTTTTGCAATCGTGTTTATGCTGAACTCGATTTCTGATAGTACTCTAAAGCTATTTGAAAGTCTTTCCATATATATTCTGTGAATATATTTTCTTGCTTTATGTTGCTTTTGTTTCTACAGTCTTTATTTGGTTTACTTTTTAGTATGTAAAAAATGTATTCTTGTAAGCTAATGTTCGACAACTTCGTTTAGATGTAACATGAAACTTTGTGTACTCGTGTATTTGGAAGAGACGGTTTTTTGTTAAATACGTGGAATTTCTTTAATGCCACCTAGTATCGTTCTGAAATCTAATATGCTCTATGAATTACAATAGCGTTACGTAATCATGATCAAAATCAATAAAAATCAAAAGTCATTTATTCAAATTAGGCTGAGAATCAGCACTTTTCGTACGTCAAAATTACAAAAGACAGTCCCCCAAAAACGCCCGCCATTCACCGTGAGTATGGGTCGTATTCAATAATATTACCTGCACCATATTTAATAAAACCGACAGGCGACAGGTGGCAGGCAAGAAACGGACCAACTTACAATTTTACAAGTTAATTTCATACGTTTTCTGTTTTATTAATTCAGCAGTACCTGTTGTGAAATTTTTTTATTTTTTTGACAAATCTCCTATTTAATTTTTTTTTTAAATCCTTGGTTCTATTTAATAATACTGACATTATTAAATAGAACCAAGGATTTAAAAAAAAAATTAATGTACCTAACAAAACGAGTTTATTTAATTTGTAATGTTTACAATATTAAACACAACTAACTTTTTACTCTAGGTACTATGTATATTAAATGACTAACTAACTATACAAATAAATAAAAAACAAAAGGACACTTAGGCGTCGCGTCGAGGTACTCGTCCGCATCGCTGTCATCCGGAAACGTCCCCAGAAGACTGGCAGTATTAACACGTGGAATGGCAATGCTATTTTTTGGCCAAAGAACAACAGACTTATCCCTCTGGTCACGTGAAGTTTTGTTTATAAAGTTTTATATGTGTTTTGATTGTATGTAGGTGTATCTACAGTACAATTATCTCTTCACTTTATTCAACTGCTGTTTTTGAATCTGATTAAGGATTAAGTAAGTGGTGGTTGTAGGCTGAACGATTTACCGCACATAATTTATGTAAGCCTGGCGCTGCTCACATTTAGTGCAATGTTGGATGTGTGGTCATTTCATCATTGATGGATAATCAATAGAATCTATTAATTAGTGCGAATACCGGCCCTAGTGTGAATATTTTTGTACTAATAATATGTTTTTGCTTTAATATTTTATTTATGTTTATTCAAAGTTACAGCATGTTCGAATCGCAGCTGTTTCAATTCTGAATTTACTTTTAATATACGGCAACGTTAAATTGGATTAATTCCTGTATGATTTTAACTGCAGGTAATCAATAAAATGCGTAGGTACAATTTTGATTTAAGGTTTTTGTCAAAGCATATCATATTGTATTAATATTTACATAAATGTTAAAACATACAGTAAAGTAAACAGCATTTTAATCCCACTGAACAAGCTGTATTTTCATGAAAATATAAGTAGAAAATGTTAACGCTACTAAAATTTTACCTGGCATACATTTCACCGGTCCTGATGCATGTTATTCGGGGGTACCCATATTGTTACAAATGAGATAAGGAAATAAACACAAGGCAAAAAGCCTGTTAACAAAAGAGGACGGATGAGTCGTTCTGTATAATAGGCTTTTCCTGCAATACATAGATCGTTTAGGACCTCACGTACTTGTTGATAAAAGGAGTTAAATTAAGGTGCATTCGCAAAATAGGCACAGAAGGTCGGCTCTATACAACTAGCGAAAACAGGCGCACGCACAGAGACGAGTACATCCGGCGATCTGAAACCAATAGTCATCCACACCGGACGATCCAGTGCGCTCCGATCGAGCGCTGCAGCAGCGCGATCCAAATTTGCGGTCGATGTGGACGTGCCGTGGGCGATCCGAGCGTGCTCTGTGGAGCGGCTGATCCGAGTGCCGACGGTTTTTTGACAATGCTCAAAGGCGCCTCAGTCGTTTGGCGCGCTCGCTTTGGACGTTTGTGTTTGGATCGGGCGACCGGGTAACGTGGATAATACGATAATGTTCTACTGACCTTAAACAAGCTAAAATGGATCACTGGATCAGCACTGGAGCGCGCGGCAGGATCGCGGGTTTTTTGTCATGTAGTTAATTTTTTTGAAACCACAATGTGTAGTTTCGACCTTGTACTTTTTGAGGTACTTTTTGAGGTACCATTAGATTTTATCCAGTCGGTCAAGACCTTCCAAAGTTCTAAAATAGGGAGACTATTTTCCGAGCTGAAACCTAACTTGACAGAATTTTGTATGGTCAGGTTTTGACTAATGAATGGGGTAGTTTTCCTAATCCGGCAGGAAGTTATATGTATTGTTTCGTCATAACTCAAAGATGATACTTTAACAGTAGCTAAACATAGTTTTGTAAATATGACAGGTGTTATAAAAATTATCTACGCTTTCAAGCGTATATATCGTTCCACAAAACGAGTCGAAAAATCACAATCATTATGATGATTAATCGTTTGGCTAACACGACAAAATATCAACAGTCTGCTTAATGGAATGAAGCACCATTATAAGGCAAATATTAATATGGAATGGTAATAATACGTAAAAGGAAATACCAGTTACACAGCGGGAGGGCCAAGGTACCTAGAATCGAGAAGCATTCAATACACTTAGCCCAGCGGGGTAATGGGGTAGTACTATAAGTAGCAATGGGTTCCATTTTGACAGTTCAACAACATTCATTGCGTTATTTACGTTGTTGAGCAGACACATTTTTCGAACTTATCAAGCAATGGATTATAAATATCGTTCAAAATGATTCAGATCGAGATTGATAGTGTGTTACTTTCCTGCACTGGATTTATAACCCACTGCTTAGCGCCGAGAGTTGAAAATCCAACAGTGTGTTTTTTTTATGCGTTGGGAAGCGCTCTGTTGGATTTGCAATGCTAGGCTCAACATCGAGAGTTCGAAATCCAGTACTCGATAAAATCCCGTCGCGATATTTTTACGTTCGTACTAAGGTCATCATCTGCCCAGCCTTTACCCAACTACATATGTTGGGGTCGACTTCTAGTCTAACAGTCTAACGGGTGCAGCTGAATATGATTATGTCCATAAGTGGTACGGAGTAGGAGACTTTCATAACTATGGCCGAAACTACGGGATTCGTGCTTAAGGAATAGACCACCTGTTACGACGTCATAATGAAATCTAATTATTTCACAATGTGTATGTAACGTAATAAGTCCTGATTTTTTTCTATTGTAAAATACGCCATGCAGAGTTTTGATAACATTCGACACGATTTATGTAAATGTTCACTAACTCAACAGTAAACCAACATTGTGTTTTGTAGTGCCCTGACCCTAATGAACCCTTCATGCACAAAAACCGACACTTAATCATGTAACATATGTGATGTGCATGCGAACAAATAAATTACGATAACACATCGTCAGAACACACTGGAAACAGTACTTAATAATCACGTAAAGGAAAAAACCTCACAGATCTTGGCACGGACGAGAGGGGCTTGTGGCTATGTAATAACCAGTGATAGGGATAGGTAGTGCCTATTTGCCTAAACTTCGAAGAACAGAGACAAGAAACGGAGACTTCCTTAGGACTAAATTTTTTCCGGACTTTTAAATACATTTAAAAAATATGTTATTTGGAATAAGTAATTCGTCTATATTTACCTAAAGTTTGTGACTAGACATAACAACAAAACAATATTTACATTTATAATTTATAACTCCATAATAATAACATTATTATTATGGAGTTATAAATTATAAATGTAAATATAGACGAATTACTTATTCCAAATAACATATTTTTTAATGTATTTAAAAGTCCGGAAAAAATATAGTCTTAAGGAAGTCTCCGTTTCTTGTCTCTGTTCTTCGAAGTTTAGGCAAATAGGCACTACCTATTCCTATCACTGGTAATAACAGCCGCACGGGTCAATTGATCAGGTGAAGTTACGCTTGCCACGGTTGGTCCGTGGATGGGTGCCCATCTTCACATATCAAGACCTCTCCGTGCCTTGAAAAGCACGTTATTAAGCCGTTGTTCCAGGCTGTCATTCCCGGATCTTTGACAGTCGTTACGGGTCGTCAGAAACCCGAAAGTCTGATAACCAGTCTTACTAAGGGGTGTCGTATTGCCCAAACTTACGACCCAATGGATCCCTCTTAATGGCAAGTGACATCGCAGTAAGCCTGCCAGGGTAGCGGGATCGTCCGAAAGGGTTACCGCTGCCCTGGATCATAAAGGGCTAAGGAAGGAACACGGGTGGGTTTTAGTCAGTAAGAGTCTGACACTCCCTTCCGCTCCACCCAGAGCGGGAGGGGTCATTTGACGATTTCCCATCCACAAAAAAAAAGGGGTGTCGTATTACTTAGTAATTGGGTTGTGGAGGTCAGATAGGCAGTCGCTCCTTATAAAATACTGGTACTCAGCTCACCCGGTTAGACTGGCAGCCGAACCCAACATAGTTGGGAAAAGGCTAGGCGGGTGATGAGGAGGTCTATATTCTCTACCTTACATGGAAATTGCACGGTCGTTCGATTTAGGAGTCCGAGCAAACTGTATTATATAAAATAACGCTTCCTCTACTTAGGGTACATCTTAAACAAGGATCTTAAACCCCCTAATATCTGTATAGAGTTACTTGTGCCTACAATTCTGTCAAGATAAGGGAAACTTGGCGCATATTAGAACGGCGAAGTTTGCAACTCTCCATGGTCACATTTAAGCGGAAAGTAACACGCTTACTGCAGTTTGTGTAGTTACTGTTAAGTTAGTTATTTATCTTTGTTCATGTTTGCGTTTATGAAATGTGTTGGTGGGATTAATACACGAATAGTGTAATTTTTGCCTAGGCTGTTCGTGTATTAATCGGTTCGTAAGTGAGTATTGTATTCGTTGTAAAAATTATACTGTTCGTGTATTAATTCCACCATCTAACACATTTCTTAAACGGAAAAATGAACAAAGATAGGTAAAAAATACAGTATAATCTTTTTATCGATAAGGTCATTGCCAAAATGGTGAAGAAGTAAAACCCTATACTACAGGGAAACATAACTGAAAAGTATCAAACAAGAAAATATTCCTTAAGGTCTCAGAAAGGCATATTTTCTTGTTTTTATCTGACTACGACACCAAAGGAGACATTATGATTTTAACAGACTATGTATGTATGTTCATCTGTTCCCCCGTTATTCTGCGGACTATTATTATAGGATATATGACGTCACATAAAATCTAAAATGGCGGCCTAAAAGTGTCCGATTAATACCGTACCGAAGAAAAAAAATTGTTACCAAGTCTTGTTTATATATTTTTGTCGTAGTCTGATTTTAGTTTATTTTTACATGAGTTCGAGTTATGGCAGATTTCAATATTTTTTATTAATCCATCATTAAGTTATCTAGAATTTATAATGATTTGTTAAACAACGCATTTTCTGATAACACTGTTTGTTAAAATTAATTCTAGTTCAATGAGTTAATTTTATACTAGCGACAAAATTAGTGTTAATTTTAATTATGTATTATTAAATTCTGTCTCATTAAAGGAACGATGGTTTTTAATTTGTAATAATCATTTACAATTATCCTCTCATATTATTAATAGAATTTTATGCTATAATAATCATTGTCAGTAATATTGTTATACTGATTTCGTGTATTACCACCGTTGAATTTCCTATAAACAGCTGAAAAACTAAATTAAAAATTGATATTTATCAAAGTTGATAAATGAAATTAATAAAAAAGTATACCAATTGAGTACAATAATGTTTAAATGTAAATAAAAATAATGTGAAATATATTCTTACGTAAGTGATGTATAAGAAAGTGTAATTACTTGTCATTTGGAATTAAGAATAAATAACGATTTTGAATTTAACGTGCCAAGTTTGATTGTTTTATTTATCTCTTGTATAAAATCACGAAAAGAATCTTGACAAATATCATCATCAATCTCCTGCCCTTTTTTATTTTTGGATGGGAAATCATCAAATTACCTCTCCCGCTTTCTAACCATATATATATATTCACACAGTTCATCCACCGTTTCTTTGGTATTCCTCTACTCTTATAGCCGTCATACTCAACTAATTAAACAAAATTATAGTCAACCTTCAATTCAGCACAATATGATTCTAGGCCCCATAACGTAGAAATGTATCGTCGGTTATTAAAAAGAAATCCGCTGTTTCATACAAAAGTGTACCTAATAATACCTACGCAGTCAAAATGTATGGAAAAGCTGTTTTTTTATAACTGACGAAAATTTTCAACGCGTCAACAACGGTTGCGCGTCGATGTCCCTGCCGCACTGCATAGTAAAGTTAGTCCATGTATATGAGGTTCGAATAATCTTTCCATCGTTTCTTTAATTTTACCTTACGTAAATAACAATCCACTTTCATACTCAAAACTTTCCTTGCGATAAGTCTCATTCCTCCTCATCACATGACTACGGATTTCCCTACAAATTCTCTGTCATCAACGCTGCTTTCAGACTTCAGTAACATCGTGTCAGACCTCGATTGTTAGGTATCCACAATTTTATTTTAGACCTCTTAGTAACTATAGAGACTGTGGCGGCATCTATATAGCCACATGCGAACAACGCATCACACTGACGTCACGCAAAATCCTGCATCGCGCAAGCAGAGTTTATCGCGCACCTAAGCATTAATTATACATAATTATACTAGCAGTGCCCCGCGGTTTCAACCACATAGGTGTTGATTCAGTGGGAATATCAGAATTAAAAGTTGTATGTGTCATTCTGATGTATAAGCTATATTATTGTAAAGTTTAATCAAAATCCGATCAGTAGTTTTTGCATGAAAGAGTAACAAACATCCATCCATCTATCCATCCTCACAAACTTTTGCGTTTATAATTAGTAGGAAGTAGGATAGTAGGACAATGTCCCGACATCAATCGTCGGGCAGTAGCCTGCCAGACACAACACCCGTCTGGTCGGAGGATCCTCCCTTTTCTATAGAGGATGATTGAAACTACGACTATAAGAATATAAAAGAGATTCCTTAATGAATTCCCAGAAAATATAAAATAAGGTTTAGGTATAAAATAAGGTAGGTAACCAAACTAAAATTCATAAAACCTTGAACACGGTCTTCGCCCCAACAATGGTCATCATCTGACGTCAATCAATTATTAATTTATTTTGCTACATTCAATACGTGTAAGGCAATTTCAAAGTAATACCTTATTGGCCTACTAATTAGGTACATAATTAATTACTTTCACCTTCAGAAACAAGTCGTGACGAGGATCATTTTGGGAGCAGTAATGCCCAAAGTGGTCTTTTGTGCCAATCGTGGCAGCAATTTTTTTTTTTTTTGTTATTTAGATGAAGGTTTTTTGTTTGTTTATAGGCTTGAGTTTGTTGTTATGGTATGATGGGGGTTATTAAAAGTAGCTTACTAATTAGTTACACACATGTATGTGTAATTTTTTAGGGTTCCGTACGTCCTAATGAGAAAATGGAACCCTTATAGGCTCAGTAGTATGTATGTCTGTCTGTCCGTCTGTCACGGCCATTTGCTCCGAAGCTACTGGACCGATTAAGTTGCAATTTCGTACACATAATATGAATGTATGTAGCCCAAACACGGACGTGTTAGTAAATTAATTAATTTAGAATATGGAGTCGCTATAGGGGCAAACTAGAAAATTAAAAACAAAAACTTTTTTCAAACTATACCTTGTACACTATCATCTATACATATAATAAAACAGTAACGAAAGAAAAACTGTACATTGAGAATTTTCGAGAAAAAATAAGTGGCTTTTGTTAGAAAAACGTAACTGATGACAAAAAGTGACTTTTTAGAATTTTTGTCTGTTTGTCTGTTTGTCTGTTTGTCTGTGTGTATGGTACGGCTTCACGCCAGAACTACTGGATAGATTGAATTGAAATTCAGCAAAAATGTTCTTTGTAAACCAAGGAAGGCTTTAGGCTACATATTATCACGCCGTATGTTATAGGAGGTAAGCAATATTGATTTTAAAAGATTTTTGTTCGTAATTTAATGCACAAAATAATTGAATGCACAAAATGACATGTTATTTATTTAGTAAACCATAATTTAACTCTGGAAACATATTATCACGCTATCACCTACGGGGGAGGAGCTGTGAATCTTTATTTTTCTTACCTACGTATTCTGTGACAGCGTGTAATCTAACGACGCATATTTAAATGTTGTTTTTGAGTAAGCCATGCTATTATCTAGCTTTACACTATAAAAACTACGCCATTTAAGTAACTTGGGCAGAGAAACATAGTTTAATTAATGTTAGTAGTATAATGAAAATTTTGAAGCAGCGCCATCTATGAGATTTCATAAAAATCAAATCAAGTTACATTTTAACACTTTTTGGAAATTAATAATATAAATTTGATCATGTTGGCGAGGTTAGTAGTTAGTTATTCTTAAAATTCATAGATGGCAATGTGCATTTTCTATCGTATAATTCGTTTCGACAAATTCAAGTTCCAACAAAACCCTCAAAATCTTGAGCAGAGTTGAGGAAGACAATTTAAAAAAACACGCTCTGTGAAGTCGACCAGTTTGCGAAATCCCTTACATATGACGAGGTGCCTTCATATTACACGTACGACAAGCAAAGGGGTGTATTTAACCGACGTCGACGAGGAGGTGCTGTGGAAGGTTTTCCGGGAATTTTCAAGGACACCGCATTGGGTAGGGTTTATACCGTGCATCCGAATAATGGCGAATGCAATTTTCTGCGGTTGTTATGTACTTCACACTGTCCGAGGCCCAACGTCTTTCGCCTTTCTGAGGACATTTGATGGCGTGGAGTATCCCACTTACCGCGCAGCCTGCGTAGCACGTCACCTTCTCGACGGTGACCAAAATTGGGATGACACCCTCGCGGAGGCGAGCGGCAGTGACAGTCCCAGCTGCATGCGTCATCTGTTTGCCGTCATATTGGTGTTTTGTGGAGTCGCAAACCTGGTAGCTTTGTGGGAGAAGTATCGCCATCATCTGTCTGAAGATTTTCTACGAGCTTTGAGGCGTGTTACTGGAGACGAAGTCGAAGTAACTGATGAACGCGTGCTGAAGACCTGTCTCAGTTCACTTCAAGATGTGGTCATTTCTATCGGCGGCAATCCACTGATCGAATATGGGTTATCAGCTCCCACATCATCACCGTATAAAGACCGTGGAAATCGGGAGTATAACGCTGAGACAAATTACGATCCGGGCGAAATGACCACCATACGAAATGACTATGTCGCTTTGTTCTCTTCAGAGCAAAAACACATTTATGACACCGTCCTTGAAAGCGTTGGGCAAAACCAGGGTAAAATGTTTTTCTTGGATGCTCCTGGTGGAACAGGAAAAACATTTGTTACCACTGGCATACTTGCAGAGGTCAGGAGGCAAGGCAAAATTGCTATTGCTGTATCGTCGTCGGGAATCGCTGCCACACTACTTCCGGGCGGCAAGACAGCACATGCCATGTTTAAAATTCCCATCGATTTAGAGAGCGCCGAAACGCCTGTTTTTGGTGTGTCACGTAACAGCAATAAGGGACACGTGCTCAAGGATTGCTCTCTGATCGTATGGGATGAGTGTACGATGGCCAATAGGAAGGCAGTTGAGGCCGTGGACAGAACCCTGCAGGACATCCGCAGGAACGAACATTTGATGGGTGCTGTCATAGTTCTGTTCAGTGGCGATTTCCGGCAAACGCTTCCCGTGGTGACGCGGGGATCGAGGGCTGACGAGGTGAATGCTTCGTTGAAACGATCTTCGTTTTGGTCACGAGTTCGTACGCTGCGCTTGACCATAAATATGAGAGCTCAGCTCGGCGGCAATGCATGTGCTCAAGAATTCCCCGATGTCCTTCTAAGTCTTGGCGAAGGCACTCTACCAGAAGAGAGAGGTGGACAGGTGGTGCTTCCAGAGTCTTTCGGTAGAGTGGTATCCAGCTTAGAAGAACTCATTCGCTGTGTGTACGGGGACATCAGTCGTATACTGCACCAGCAGAATTCTTGGGTGTGTGAGCGGGCCATTTTGACGCCTAAAAATAATCAGGCTGCAGCAAATAACAAATGCATTCTCTCGGAAATTGAGGGGAATGAAGTGGTCTACACCTCGATAAACACTGTTGTCGAGCAAGATGACGCCACACATTATCCCGTGGAATATTTGAACTCCCTGTCAGCAAGTGGACTTCCAGCGCATACCATCAAGCTGAAGGTCGGTGTCCCGATTATGCTTCTTCTGTACCTATCTCCTCCGAAGTTGTGTAACGGGACCCGCCTTAAAGTCATCTCGCTCCACAGACACACCATTGAGGCGGAAATTCTTACGGGTTGTGGCGTCGGCGAGGCAGTATTTATACCACGCATTCCTTTCATACCTCATAACTACCCGTTCCAGTTGAAGCGCGTACAGTTCCCCGTGAATGTTTGCTTCGCGATGACCAGCAATAAGTCGCAGGGGCAGACACTGAGGGCAGCGGGTGTCGACCTCAGGACGAGTTGCTGCTCACACGGGCAACTGTACGTCGCTTGCTCTCGCGTCACCAGTCCTGACTCTCTTTACATTTTGGCTCCTGGCAGCATAACTACCAACGTAGTTTATAGGGAAGTGTTGTAAGGTATGATACCTTTGTACGTATTTTTATTCTTTTGTGTCCTGAAATGTATTCCTGCATTATTTTCTCTATTTCCTTCAGTCACATCTTATGACTGAACTCAGCAGGATTCCCATATAACTCTCTTCACTTACTTCGCTTCACTTGCTTCGCAAAAAAACTTACATTTTAATGCAATTTTAAAAGTTGTTTACTTATAATGCTATTGCGACACTGGCATCTTAGGTATTTTTGGTGCTGTAGAGCCTTCACGCAGACGACGTCGCGGGCAGCAGCTAGTCATTTCTAAAGTTAGTCTGAACTTAAAGTCAAATTCAAAGTATTTATGTTAATTATTCCATTAATAGGCACTTTGAAATGATCAATGAGTAAGTCCGTCAGAAAATAGAAGATACTTGCCTGTTCTAAAGCGTAGGTTTGTAAAAAAAAATATAAGCACACTGAAGTGACGGAAAAGGAAATTGATTGCTACTCCAACACACGGTATTGTCAATTCGTCACCAAGCTAAAAGACAAATTTTAACTAAAATAGTTATAGTTACCAGTCTTACCAAGGGGTATCGTATTACCCAGTAACTGGGTGGTGGAGATCAGATAGGCAGTCGCTCCATGTAAAATACTGGTATTCAGCTGCATCCAGTTAGACTGGAAGCCGACTCCAACATAGTTGGGAAAAGGCTAGGTAGATCATGACTGGACCGGAGGATGATTTCCACCAAACGGCTCGCATCGCTTCGGATCGGAAAGGATACGAACGGATGCGGCGACAGCCGATCGCGTCCGGCAGGATGTCGACACATTCGTTCGGCTCCGTATCGTCGGTTGCGAACGTATCCTTTTCTGCGCCTAGTCAAATAGTTCCATTCCTACCGTGTTGACGTGTTCTAATTTTACGACGACAACCGAAAGGATTCGATCGGATTCGACGAGAGGCGAACGGAGCCGATCGCGTGTCGCAGCATACTTTCAGCTACGATCGCGTGTCACGGAAGACGCCCGTGGTCAAGCTGCTGTGCGCGGCTTGGTAACATAGACTTTAAACTGTGTACACGATTTAATATTGTTTAAAGATTGTAAAATCCGTTTCAATCCAATATGCGATGCGAGCCGTTTGGCGGAAATTATCCTTTATATTTCCGATTCAATAATCGTTCGAATTTAGGTTGCATTCACGTCGCGCGCCGTAGGGCGTCTGTTTTCAAACATACCGTTGTGACAGAAAAGGAAATTGATTGCACTTCCAACACACGGAATTGCCAATTCGTTACCAAGCTAAGTGACAAAGTTGAAAAGTCCCGTGTGTCTGCAACTTCGTGCAACTGCAACAACTCCTTGAAACTAGAACACAACAATGCTTCTTGGCTGCAGAAATAAGTATATATAGTTCCTGTCCAGGTGAACTCTTTCACTAGAAGGAATCCTGTAAAGCAAAGTTCCTGGTTGTATTAGTTGGCTGTTTGACCCTCCCTGGAATCTGCAAATTCTAACTTATGTAGGTACCGGTAACCGTGGAGTTTCTTGCCGACTCTCCTCCATAGGAAACGACCAATTGGAACCATACACCTAGCTTCTGACGTTTCATAAGTGCCCATGTAGGTTTATGTGAAATAAAATATTTTAATGTACCATATTCGGACAAATAAATGAATTTTGTTTTTTGGTTGACGACACGGTTGGCGCAGTGGCTGAGCGATTGACTGCTGCGCTGCGTATCGCGAGTTCGATTCCCGCACGGAACAAATATTTGTATTGCCTACAGGTAGTTGTTCCGGGTCTGGCTGTTTGTGTATTTGTGAGTTTAAATGTTTGTAAACGCACCCGCGATACAGGAGTAATTCCTAGTGTGAGGAAAAATTATTTTAAAAAAAAATTGAATTTTGGTTTTGAGGTACTGAAAGACTATCTTCCTGACGTTAAATCTCAGCAGTTCTTAGGTAAACAAGCAGCGGACCACCTGATGGTTAAAGGTCACAGTCGACCTAAGAATATCTACATCATAACATAATCAAATGTTCTCTCTGCCCCTCCCGATGAGAGGGAGTGGGCCGAAATCCACCACGCGGGCCCAGTGCGGGTTGGTAGATGTCACATAAATTTTTGGTTCTAGTACATTTCCACACGACGTGAAGAGCATCTAATATAATTAACTCCAGAGGCATCGCAAGTGCGTTGATATTATCTGTAATGACCACGCTGAAATGTCTCATGTAACAGGGACAAGACACATTTCAACTTTGAACTTTGTGTCTGTCATTATAACATCTATTCTTGACGGCTTATAAAACGGAAGACAGTTACTCTACCTGATGGGAAAAATAAGATTAGCATAGTGATGAGTTTCTGGAAATCTAAGAAAATAATACTTATTCTCTTCAAAAACTGGCATTGTGAGCAGAGTTGCAAAACTGTCGATAGTTTCACTATCGATAGGTGACCTCGAAAACTAGTAACAATATCGATAGTGCTATCGATAGTATCGATACTATCGATATTAATAGTAGTAGTATTCGATAGTATTGTAATGTAATAGTATCGACTCTATCGATACTATTGCTTCCAATCAATAGTATTAGTTAATTTGTGATATCGATAGTATCGATGGTATCGATACTATCGATAATATTGATATGACGTCAACTATCGATAGACTATCGATAGTTTAGCGATAGTCGACTATCGATAGGCAACACTAATTGTGAGTGCTACTGCTGTAGACATAGATACGGTTTTGCTATATCTTCTCAAAATAATGATCACGACATTAACGTTGTTACTCTTTTAATACTACTAGCTTTTGCCCGGAACCTCACCCACAGTGGATGTCGGAAAATATTCCACGGGAACGTACTACCGGGATTAAAAGTATCCTATGTGTTAATCCAGATTATAAACTACCTGTGTGCCAAATTTCATCCAAATCCGTGCAGAAGTTTTTGCGTCAATCCGGAACATGTTTTATTTATTTTTATTTTATCTTACCATTTATCTACACACATATACACCGTTAAATTTTGATCGTTTTAATCCTTAAAAGGGGTCATGTACACATCATTATGAACAACTTTTACTACGGGACCAACCATGAAATCATGAAAAAAAAAATCAGTTGATCCATACTTTATGTCGAGTTATGCGAACATACATCTATGGACAACAAAGGGGTTATACTAGAGTCATTAGCAACAGCGCCCGTATTCCCGTAATTTAAAACGTTCAAAATCTAGTCGCAGTCTCATCTCGGCGACAAACAAATGTCAAAAACTTGGCAAAATGTAGGGAAATTAGACGTATTTTTGACAGATTAAGACTGAGATCAGACTGTGAACGTTCTTAAAATAACGAGAATTACCCCTCAGATTAAGTCCAGTGAACTACTAGACTCTAAAACTGGATGAAAAAATAAAAAAAATGCTATTAAAGACCTTTTATTTCTGAGATTATGTAAGTTTTGCAAGCATTTAAAAAAAAATGAACATTCATTTTTCAACTTTCAGAAAAATATCAATTAAATGGTTGGAGTGAAGTAGATAGTTTCTTCTCATAATTAATTGTTTTTGGTAACAAGTCAGAAAATTTCAAAAAATTGAAGAACCGACTTAGCTCGGTAACCATCCAGTTTTGAACCCTAGGTAACTGGATTGAATTTGTTGCTAATGACCTCTAGTATAACTCCTTTCAATGAATACGTCGAGTTTCCTTGTCACCCTGTAATATAGAAGACGATTAATTAGATTATTATTCTGTAAGCACATATAATTTTCACGATGACTGAATCTATCGGAAATTGAACATCGATTGTCCTCTTGATTAACATCAATACCGTTTGGGGAATCTCGCTAACTATTATAGTATTGTATTATTTGTATAATTATGTTTTGAATCGTATGTTTATTGTTGAAACGTGTGTTGTATGAGAGATTGTATTTGGATTATTGTAATAGTATTCTGATTAATGTCAAATGTGACTGTTTTGTTTGGTCGTGTGAGCATTAGAATAACATGCATATATATGTATTTGTGCTAGGAAATAACTCGGCTAATATAATCTGTAGTGCGATTTATTTGCCAAAAATGAAAACAAATATGAGTTTATGGAGAAATAAGTTTAATTCTTACACAATAAAGTTCAGTTTACGCTATAACTTTAAATATTTTTATAATTTTTCAATAGTGCTAGTCACTCTGAAATCAACTTAATAACCATAAAAATAAAGTAGATATTTATGTTTAACTTTGAATAACACCGATTTGAATAGCCTTTTTCTCCACTCTAGAGTGAACGCGTAGCATGGGACGATACGTAAGTTACTCAGTCATTTTTGAAGCAAAAAGTCTAAAGGTACTATACTCATTATAACCGCACAGCTCCAGCGCAGTAACCGCCCGTCACCGCCTCGAAAAATTCCACCCGCTTGTCGTCAACGCGCCGTCAGCAAGACGACCGCTCGCTGCTGGCACGCCACCGGTGAGATCAGCTCAGCCTTAGCTAGTTTTTCAAGGACGGCTTTTTAATTTTTTTTTTCAGGATGGGAAATCATCAAATGACTCCTCCCGCTCTGGGTGGAGCAGAAGGGAGTGTCAGACTCTTACTGACTAAAACCCACCCGTGTTGCTTCCTTAGCTCTTTATGTTCCAGGGCAGCGGTAACCCTTTCGGACAATCCCGCTACCCTTCACGGACGGCTTAGGTACTGCCTGGTAGCTCACCGCCAATGGCTAGTTTCGTGGTTTTATTGTTTGTGGTCATTAGTGAGTGTGAGAATTTGCGGGCGACGGGGAGACAAACCTGCGTGCGGCGCGAAGACCGCGCGCATTTGGCGAGGCATACCACTTGCAGGCGTTACTTTGCCGGGGAGCGGCCCTTGAGATATCCACCATTTGGTATTATCATTGTAAAATTCGCTTTAATGCAGTTAACTTAAAATTCTAACTTGAATGACATGTTATTTACTATGTCGGAGCGGTGCTGTTATAATGAGTGATGACCTTTATACTGTATGATACTCAGAATCAATACTATTGACCTGCATTTTTATTTGGTCATGCATGGAACTGGGCTGGACACAACTGCCACATGTCAGGCGAAAAATGGGCCAATCTTACGACCCAATGGGTCCCTCTTAATGGCAAGCGATATCGTGTCAGGCCCATATGAACATGGCGGGATGAGCTGGACTCCTTCAAGAAGAACTGGTCCTTAACAGCTTTAAACAGAGAGAAGTGGAAAGAGAGTAGGTAGGCCTTTGCCCTGTAGTGGAACATCCCAGGCTAATCATAATCTGAACTACTTCTCGATAAAGAAGCAAACATTAAAACAAACGGTAAAATATCACTCCAATTATAAACCATTGCAGCAAAGAGACTATGACATTCCAAGTTTCCGACAAAACATGTCCATTTTAATGATACGGTACGTTTTACTCATTCTTTTTTTTAATTAGTGATTCCATTGTGATCAAAGGGTTCACTTGAATTCGACAGCAAGTAACATAATTAGCCCTCGTATCCACGGGCGATTTTTTCCCGCGGCGGTTTTTAATCGCGCACTAGATTTTCAACCCTGTCATTCCTAGATCTTTGACAGTCGTTATGGGTAGCATCAAAATTGCTTCTTTGAATCATCATTATTTTGAAATTTGAGGTCTATATATTGAGAGAGGCTTGTGGATAAATAATAATAGCCGCACGGGTCGATTGATCAGGTTAAGCTACGCTTGCCGCGGTTTTTCCGTGGATGAGTGGGGCCATCTTTACAGATCAAAACCTCTCCGAGCCTCGGAAAGCACGTTAAGCCGTTGGTCCCGGCTGTCATTCGTGGATTTTTGACAGTCCTTATAAGTAGCCAGAAAGCCCGAAAGTCCGACAACCAGTCTTGCCAAGAGGTATCTTGTTACCCAGTAACTGGGTTGTGGAAGTCAGATAGGCAGTCGCTTTATGTTAAACACTGTTATTGAGCTGCATTCAAAGAGTGTTCAAAATCCAACACTGTTTTTCTTTGTTGCGCTGGGATGCACTGTGTTGGATTATCAATGCTCGGCACAACACCGAGAGTTAAAAATCCAGTCGTCATCATCATCATTTCAGCCGAAAGACGTCCACTGCTGGACATAGGCCTCCCCCAAGCACCTCCACTTCGACCTATTCTGTGCTTCTCGCATCCGAAGAATTGCCAAGCTTAAGTGGCAGTGGGCAAGGCACATTGCTTGCAGAACAGATGGCCGATGGGGCCGAAAGATTCTGGAGTGGCGACCGCGTACCAGAAGATGTAGCGTTGGAAGGTCTCCCGCAATGTGGACTGTGGACCTTGTAAAGGCCGCAGGAAAAATCCAGTGCGCGATAAAAAATCGTCGCGAGAAAAAATCGCCCGTTGGTACGAGGTATTAATGGACGAAGCCTTAATTAAATGGGAGCTGAAACGTGACTTACTTCCGTGAAAAAGTCGTTTTGAAGCAAGGCTTGATTTTCAAAAGGATATTCCTGTATATCCGAATTAATTCAGTATGTTCAATAAAGACAACTATACAACATTACATAAGCATAGCATAATCAGCCTATAATGTTCCCACTGCTGGGACACAGGCCTCCTCTCGATGAGAAGGAGTGGGCCGTAATCCACCATGCAAGCCCAGTGCAGGTTGGCAGATGTCACATGTCTTCGAATTTTTCGGTTCTAGTATATGCCGGTTTCCTCACGATGTTTTCCTTTACCGTTTTGAAAGCAGTGGTGATTAAATTTTGCACAAAGTAAAGCGCTTGTCTGTGTTCGAACCTACGTCCTACGACTCGTAAGCCGAGGCCGTTACCACTGGGCCAACACTGCTCTACAACATTGCGTTTTTTAAGCAAAAGCCGACCTGCAGCGCGATTCTGTAACCATCTCACCGTGAAAACTGAGGTGAAGTGAGCGTGGAGTGAGCTGTCATTCCTCCTGCCGGTCGATTCTGTAAAAATCTCACCGTGAAAATTCAAGTGAAGTGAGCTTGATGTGAGTTGTCAGTAGTGTCAATCCCTAGCATTATTTGGAATGACAGCTCACTCCACGCTCACTTCACCTTAGTTTTCACGGTGAGATGGTTACAGAATCGCACTGCTGATACTAAGGGATTGACACTATTGACACTCACTTTAAGATCACTTCACATAAGTTATCACGGTGAGATGATTACAGAATAGCAATACTGAGCAGCATAAAATAATATTACCACGTCACCCATCAGGGAAAAGGCTTCTCAAACAAAGAAGGCATGAGCATTGATCACCTCGCTTATTCAAGTAGGTACGAGCTCTGCACACGCATGGCTTCGAAACACTAGTCCACCCACCCTACAGTCCAGATCTGGCCCCATGTGATTTTTATTTGTTCCCCAATTTTAAAAAAAGGCTTAAGGGGAAGGAAATTTTCCGATGACAATGAGGTAAAGGAGGCAATTTTGGCTCATTTTGAGGCAAAAGATAAAAAATATTTTTACGATGGTTTAGAAAAATTAATTCATAGATCTGATAAATGTATTCAGCTTAAGGGTGATTATATTGAAAAGGAAAAATAGATTTATTGTTTAATTTTATTTAAAACCCTTTCATTCCACGAACTTTTGGACCTCCCGTATATAGCTGTTTGAATCGTATTCGTTGAATATGACTGATTTTCTTTAACACTGACTTTCATAATATTCGCAAACAATTTTGAATGTAATTACGGTATCTCCCAAATTACAGTCACAAAATGATTCAAGAAAACTTTTAACCAATTTTCAACTTCAAATCGAGTATTGTAACAAGATTCTGAACATTTTAAGACAAATACAGCCTTCGCTTACAACTTTCAATGGGAATAATATTTACATTCAAGTTGTTTTGAAAGGTTATGAATTTAATACATTATAAAAGCTTCATGCAAAAAGCTTTTAGAGGTATAAAGACTAGGGAGCATAGATCACTCATGTTCCATAGAAAAGGGAGGATCCTCCGACCAGACAGGTGATGTTTCTTGTCGGCTACTGCCTGACAATTGTTGTCAGGACGTTTTACTTATAGTTGCGCGGTAAACTCTGCCTGCGCGATGCAGTATTTTGCATGACGTTAGTGTGACATTTATTTATTTTAAATAGAACGGCCGAAGCCAATTACACTATTTAAACATAATAATATAATTTATTTAACACATTCATGCATTCTTCTCACAAAAATTCAAACATTCTGACAATATCATCTTCCATTCATTCGTAAACATATCAAGATCTGTGTTTGAGTCCAGGAGAGCGTTAATAGCGGCTAATGTCCGAGGAATAGATGACTTGGAGTGTGCAACAGTACGGCAACACGATACCGTCACAAGCTTACCTATGACACTCAATCATCGAAACTCGACGCGATCATTAAAATAAGCTATTACACTAATTATATTACAACAAGTAGTATAACATATAACTTAATGCTAACGTTATAAAGATTACTGTTATATTATTATTGTATTTGTTCATCGAGTCCTCGAGCACTTGTCTGATAAGCTCATAATTATAAATTGAATAAACCTTAATGTTACAGGCAGAGGGTCCAAATTTGTTTGTTTTTAGGGTGGGTCAGATAATATTGACAACAGACTGTACTATATCTATGGTAATAATCCTTATTAAAACAACACTGATGGTACCTAGGCTAAGCGTTGTGGTATTTAAATGATTACTTACTTAGTTTACCTGTAAACAATTTCACAAAAGACACCTAGTTCCATAAAACACATTCACACACAATACTATTGCGGTGATTCGCGTCCAACCGCGGCGGACCGTTGAACCGATAATCTTCTATTATGTCCAACCAGTGATTTAGCTTAAAGAGCACCTGTTCTGCGGTGAAGCCCATTACCGAGGGACATTAGCACTGATTAAAGTTTCGATTTGATTATGTTATGTTCGCTGAATTGTGAATTGCTGTTCATGATTTTGGAAATGATTTATTGTTTGTTACTTGGCTGTAGACTATAAGGAAACGATGGATGGACTGTGTGAAAGATGATACGGCTAGAAAGGGGGCGACTACCGAGATGATGACTAATACAGAATACGGATGGAAGAAAAATACCTCATGTCGCGCCGACCCCAATTAAATTGGGATAAAGGTAAGGGAATGATGAACTTGGTTGTTGATTTTGATTAATCCAAGGCCGTTATCTATCTAGCCAGTATTGTTTTGCTAGTAAGACAAAGGCTTCCTTTTTCTATACAAGTCTGGGTTGCTTATGTGGGCCTGTCTTTCGGTAGAAGTCAAACTTTTCCCGCCATGTTTGCCTTGCTTGCCTTGTTCAGTGGTTTTTGAAGTGAAAACTTCTTTAGCGGCGTTGTGTACTTTTGTTGTGATGGGTAAAAAATGTTAAACTCGCGTCAAGACACGTGACCTGATCGAAAATTCGTAAGACGGTGGAAGAGTAGACTGCATCCCAAAATATCAAAAATGCACAACGTTAATATTCAAGTTTTCACTTCTGCCGGCAACTCCCGGAGTGCAACCCATTTTTTTTTCTTCTCAAAAGTTCGATTAGACCAACCATATTTCAATTCTGTATGTCATACAGAAATGTCCAGCCCCGTCCCATTAATAAGCTTAGCAATTCTTGGATAGTATACCCAAATTTAATTTTGGCATGCAGTGTTGTGTTCCATAAACGGCCCGAGAACCCTCTTTGTTTTACTGGAAAATCTCGAGCCTTAAATCGAATCTGCGAACAGAGAAATGAAAAGGACATATAGACAATAGTGTGTGAGAACAAGCAGAACATACTATCGATTTCTCTCTATCATATTAGGCAAAGTCAGGGAAATTATTTATTAAGCAAATTGACTTGGTATCAACCTCATTGTCCGTATATTCAAATTACAACTGCCATTCTTTAACCGTTGTATGAAATGCCTTTAATACGGCCAATTCACGTAGGGTATTTGCCTGAAACATAATTTCCCGGGCGTAAAACCACTACACAGCCGCATCCATCAGAGAGCTGCACACTTCCTTCCCTTACGAGTTACAGACAGTTTCTTATTCAACCACTAACTAAATAAAACACATTTAACCCATAACTCAGACCGCAGTACTTAAACTGCGACAAAAGTTAGTCAAAGATAAAACAAAGTTGCATAGTTTTATAAGTCCTTAAGAGCGTCCTTTGCGAGGCTCACAAAGATAACTTTCACTGTAACGAGTGGACCTCGTACATACTTTACCACTTTTGACAATAAACTATTATTATCTACAAGCTGTTGTTTTGCATCCTCGTCAAATTTCAGGAGGCTGTTATGAAAGACATAAATAATCAAATAAAATTACGATCCCTGGTAAATACATACTTGTTTTTTTAGTTATTTCAGAATACACAACTTTCAAAGAACAGAATCACCCCGTTGCATATGCGGTAAGCAGTGTTTTATGTGTGTATAAATGGGCAGTTACAGTGCGGTCTCACACGGGCCGCGTTTTAAAATGCGTGTCTCACACAAAAATTTATTTCCGAAAATTAGAAAAAAATACCTGTTTATTTTGTTATTGTTTCGTGTCGAGAATCAGTAGCATAGTTCCTCCTTGAATTTGACGAAGATGCAAAACGATACCTTGTATAAGAAGCAGGTTTAATAAAAAAAATACACACCACCAATCGACCGGATTTATTATTTATAATAACAAACAAAACTTAATATGCAAAACATACACACATATATACATAAACACATATGCTGATAGAATATAAATAAACTACACACCACACTTTTGACGACAATTCCCAGTAAATTGAAACTTCACTATGGGCGGATTTCGTCAATGAAACTGAACGCGATCAGCACAATATCTAAACTGCGTTCAAGAGCTGTCAGTATTAATATTCCACTACACTAATGACACTGACGGCTCCTGACAGTGGTTTAGATGCGCTGATCGTGTTTAGTTTCATTGGTGAAATCATCACGAAGGTTGAAACTACCTAACCGTCACATTTATGACGTACACGTGACAGTAAACGTTGGGGTGATAAGGCTGTTATGAGGACATATATACTTAAGAAGTAAACCATTATTATTATAGTTTGTACAATAAATAATAAAGATATAAGTACCTTTAAGATGTTGTTACTTATCATTTTTGTGGAATAACGACCTGGTTTGTAGTTTTAGTACTAGAAGCGGTCTTTGTGAACGAGCTCGTACCGGGAATTAATAGTACCACCATGTCTATCTTTCATAATCACCATTGCTGGGACACAGGCCTCCTCTCAGTGAGAGGGAGTGAGCCGTAATCCGCCACGCTCTACTGGGCCACCATTGTTCTCTGGACCACCACTGCTCTCTGGGCCACCACTGCTCTCTGGGCCACCACTGTTCTCTGGGCCACCACTGTTCTCTGGGCCACCACTGCACTCTAGGGCACCACTGGTCACCCATCCACACATCAATCGGGGTAAGCGTAGCTTTACCTGATCGATCGACCTAGTGGCTGTTATTATTAAGCCACGAGCCCCTTAGAGTAAAACAAAATCAACATAACATTTAAATCAAATTAAACACCAACATTACTAGCACAAAAGTGAATAAATCAATTATGCAAATATTATGCCCATATTATTTAAAGTAATACCCGTTTACATATTACCGACGTCAATTTACATAAACAAAAACATACCCATATCTTATTTAGAATAAACGAACGAAATAAACGTATGAAATAAACGTTACGTGTTGGTAATTGCTACGGCGTAGTAATTCGTAGCTCGAACGTAGCACTTGCTACGAACGTAGCACACAGTTCATTAGTAGGTGTCAATTTGACAATTAAATAAATACGGCTTCAAATACAAGCGGGTGTTATGTAATTAGTGGAGTGGGATATTGGAAATTATGTTTAATTATTTATTGTGTGATTTTTATAAATCACGCCGTACATTTATTTCCAGCAAAATTTAGTCTGTTTGTGTAGTGTCGCGTAAATATTTGCAAGTTTGTGAGTTACATCTGCTTAGAATATTGACTAGTCTGAGATTTTTTTTAAGATTCAGTGAGGTAGGTGTTGCAGGATTAAATTGAAAACTTCAAACCGCGTCAACTTGTAATAGGAGGTTCAGTAACTGTTACATACATAATCATTAAATTGTCATATTATCCCGAAATATGTTTCAGGAAATAACAATTTATTTATTTATTTATTATTCACAAAATCCACAGCTCTCTGAAATTTTGCCTAAAATATATAAGCTAGTCTTACAGCCAATTACGGATTTGCAATTTATTAACTAATACAAATACATGCAGCAGAAACATACATACAGAGCTATGTGAAATGGTAGCACCAACTAAGCATTTCTAAGTATACAGTGTGTGTGAGTGTGTAGGAGTGTGCATGAGGAGTGGCGAATGGGAATGTGAATATGTTATAGTGGTGGTGATGGTCTGTATACGTCCTATTCAATTCAGTTTAGATTTATTTGTCAATTCGTCACATACTGACGTTATTAATTGCTTCCTGAATGTACCTTTTTTGGTGTTAAATATATCAAGATGAGAAAATCTCTTGTTAAAATTACTTAGTATCCTACCAATTACTGAGAGTAGTTTGTACCACTGTGTGGTACATCAAATAACTGCGTGTGAGTTGTTTAAAACGGTACTGTCAATGTTCCCGCTACAGATATTATAAAGAAACAGCATGTCCAGAAACATACGTCTGCTCTCCAGTGGTAGCATATTATGGCGTTTACATGATAGCAGATAATCTGTAGTTCCGAATCCAGTGCGATAGTTAATATATTTAACGAATTTAGATTGAATTGATTCTAATTGATGTATGTAAAAAAAAGGGTTTTTTTTAATAACAGTCAAAAAAGTCGAAGAGAGGAGACCTATGTTCCAGCAGTGGGAACATTCTCTCTTTCTCAAATCTCTCTTTCTAAAATGATATTGTGCCAAATTAAATAGGAGCGGTGATGGCCCAGCGCTAACGGCCTAGACTTACAAGTTGTGGGTCGTGGGTTCGAACCCAAGCAGGCGTTTTACTTTGAGTAAAATAATCTTATCACCACTGCTCTCAAAACTGTGGAGGAAAACATCGTGAGGAAACCGAATCTTAGAACCAAAAATTTGAAGGCATGTGCCATCTACCAACCCGCACTGGGCACGCGTGTTAGATTACAACCCAATCCCTCTCGAAGAGAGGAGGCCAGTATCCCAGCAGTGGGAACACCATAGGCTGATTATGATCCCTGTGATGGTCTCATTCTCAAATCTGTCCCAAATTCAATCCGGGACTGTATCTACTAGTGGTTTACCATCATGCAGACGCGATAATCGAAAGCCCTATTCAAATGACGGAAACCCAATATCTTGACTAAACTTAAGTCAAGGTTAAACCAAATCCGCATTTAAAAGTTGAATTGACATTTAATGATCCAACCCGTCGTTCAAACACAAGAGCAAACCAAACACTTTCGCTAATGCCTCCAATCTCCTTGAAACAGATAAACCTTCACAGTTACTTATGGCTAGTAGACTTCCGACTTTCAGTGTAAGCGATTGACGATTTTGCGACTTTGCCAATGAAGGAACTGGTTTTACTTCTTCTTTTTTGTCGTTCAAATTACCGATCTATACGCGGTCTAATAGGTTAAACGTTTTTTTACAGATTGAACTAGTGAGCAATTATATATTTTTTGTCAAAACTGGTACACTTACAGTATTATAATGTCTGTTAGAAGTCATAAATAAAATAATTCAATAAGATTAAGCAGTTTATGTATTATTTATTTTATTACGCATTTTAAAGTTAACTTTTACGTAATCTGGAATAGTTAAGTACAAAGGCAGCTGTCAAAAAACGGTTAACGTGGACATAGTATAATGCTACGCTAATCTGTCTCATGTTACCTGTTCGGGCGCCTCCGGCCATCTTCGGCTGCTGTCGAGAGACAGCGGAAGGCGGCGGGCAGCGGCGGCGGCGAGAAGTGCGGCGTGCGGGACGCGAGCGGTCGGACCACTTCGCTTCCCAACGGAGATCGGAACGTTTACCAACACCAATATTGTACCTTATTTGAATTATATTACAGTCCATTGCATTTCACTTCAAGTCCTTAATTAAGTCCCAAACATCCCAAACAAGTATGCATTGGAAAACTTTTAGAAAAACTCTAGGCGCGCGTTCAACCATCATGCAGACCCGATAGTCGAAAGTCCTATTGAAGTGAAAGCCGAGAATGTCGAGTCAACTCGAAACAAGGTTAAACCAAATAAGTATTTAAATGTTGAATTGACTGCAAAGTTGAATAGATCATTGGGCACCATTGTATGGTAACTACCCACCTGTACAGAAATAAAATAGGGTGGAAAAGACAAATTAATGTCTTTAGTTTACGATAGTATGGGTTGCATTAGTGTGGGTACTGTCTCTAAGGCCAAAAAGTGTATTATATATTTTTTTTAAATAAATTAACTTTTAATTATTTTGTGCCATTAATTATTACTGTTAATTAAACATTTTTGTACTGGGAAAAATTAAAAAAAAAACCTTTTTTTAACACGTTCAACGCGGCAAGCTTGCTCGTCCGTGCGATACGATCGCTCCAGAGTCAGAGAATCCCGACCAGAGTTTCCTGATATGCGTTACGGCCGGGTTAGACATAGATATTTTTATTAACCTGCAATTTTTTCTCCCTGAGTCTAACAAAAAAAAAAAGTACCTACATTAAATTAGTACTGGTGTATAACATAAATCTAGTTTGGTTTTTGTACGCAAGTTTTCACAAACCTGAAGGCCAATTCTCGTAATTTAAAACGTTCAAAATCTAGTCGCAGTCTCATCTCGGCGACAAACAAATGTCAAAAACTTATCAAAATGTAGGGAAATTAGAAGTATTTTTTGACAGATTGCGACTGAGATCAGACTGTGAACGTTCTTAAAATTACGAGAATTGCCCCTCTGGTCTGATTACGCCCAATGATCCAAACATGCTATTTTGTCAATGCAAGAACTCGTTTAGCTTCTCTTTTATTCGTTTTTGAAATTACTGGCCTGAGGCTTCGCAAATATGGTTTATATTAGCTTTATCTTTACACAGGGCGTGCAACGGCAAACTCAGGTGGGTGATGTTACAAGTATCTATAGGGGACGGTCTCAGGCTAGCATGTGGTATAAAATACTCTTAGGGAATTCTATTTTTAAGGTCAGTGATAGGTGATTGCGACTTTATCAACGCTGCATCGCGTTTTGGAGATTCTCTGCGTTAGGTTGAGAAACAAGTTAAGTTTTAAAAAGTTTCAATAGCCTTCGTAAGTCGCGGAGTGTATCGTTTGGTGAAGTTATAAATTATACTGCTGGCATAAGTGTCCTGGTAGACATGCTACTTTTAACATCGGTGATTAACCATTTATAGTCGCATAATGGAAGCTAGAACAGTGACTGCACTCTAAACCTGGCATATTTGCATTAGCAATCAAGTTCACCTTGATTGAGGCAGCACCTATAGAAAAAGCGCGATTTTAATACCGCGCTCATCAACATTATAGCGGTCAATGTAGCATCGAATCGAAGCAATCGCTGGAACGCGTGAGCGTGCGTTACCGATGTTAAAAGTAGCATGTCTACCAGGACCCTTACGCCAGCAGTATATTTTATAACTTCACCAACAAATTTATAGTCCAACCAACGATACACTCCGCGACTTACGAAGGCTGTTGAAACTTTTTACAACTTAATCGCTTCAACCTAAATTTATTACAAAACCATAAAAAGACAATCCAAGTTGAAGTCTGTACGGTTCATTTAATTTAAGAGCTCTTAAATATCGTAAAACGAGTGACGATGTGGCGGGGAAGATAGACAGTTCCGTTTTATTGCAGGACAAACATAAACAAAGTGCGGATGTAGATCCCGGTTTTAAAGACGTTTTGTGAGAAACAATTTAAATGGACTTCTTTTGTCTTGTCGTCAACTTTTCAATGGTAAAAGAGGTCTTTATAAAATAGTTTGTATCGCTTCTTTGCAGTCAAGCGTTTAATCAGTCTATAATGTTCCCACTGCTGGAACACAGGTCCCAGTGCGGGTTGGTAGATGTCATGTTTCCTCACAATGTTTTCCTATACCGTTTTGAGAGCAGCTGTGGTGATGAAATAATTTAAACCAAGTAAAGCGTCCAGCCCGCCAGGCTCGGGCAGGATTGGGCTGGTCACAACAGCCGCATGCATAATGACCGCTGGGCAAAAATCTCCACACAATCGCCTGAAGATGGACGTCACTGCCAAGGCCGGTCCAGAAAGAGATGGCGCGATGACCTGGGCGCGTACCGCGAGGGCTGTAAAAAAACATCCTCACCTATTTCGTACAGCCAATAGCGTCAATGCTAATAAAGTGGGCAAAATCTCAAGGGATCCAACAAAATTGGCAATGTCAAGATGTAGAACAGCGTACTGCCATAAAAACACTAGTCGAATGGCAATAGACATATTTAATAATATACCAAAGTTTATTAGAGAACTGCGAACTAGCTTATTTCAAAAGCATTTCAGGCTTATCGAAAATTGTTTTTATACTATTAAGGAATTTATGAATTCTAGGACAAATGGTAAAGTTGCATGACATAAAATTAATTTTTAAACAAATTTGACATTTTGATTTTAAGCTATTTGACAATTTGTATGTTAGTTTCTTTGGATGTCTTTTGAAAGCTATTATTTGGACACTTATTTTGTAATTTAATTATTTTTATTTGACATTTTTGATTTGATATGTAGACGATCCTTGATTTGATTTTTTTTTGACATTGGAATTTAATCATTTAGTTTAAATTGATTTAATTATAATATGAAGAACAATTGTGTGTAAATCTGTAAAATACCATATTTCAGGCAAATAAAGAATCTAATCTAATCTGGTTCGAAGTGGCCCGGGAAAAGAGTTCCTGGAGAAATTTGGGGGAGGCCTTTGCTCAGCCGTGGAATATTACAGGCTAAAAAAAAAACAACCCACACTGGGGCCGCGTGATAGATTACGGCGCACTCCCTCTCACAGAGAGGAGACGTGTAACCCAACAGTGGGAACATTATATCTTCATCTGCCTAGCCTTTTCCCAACTATGTTGGGGTCGGCTTCCAGTCTAACCGGATGCAGCTGAATACCAGTATTTTACATGGAGCGACTGCCTATCTGACCTCCACAACCCAGTTACTGGGTAATACGATACCCCTTGGTAAGACTGGTTGTCAGACTTTCGGGCTTCTGACTACCCGTAACGACTGTCAAAGATCCACGAATGACAGCCGGGACCAACGGCTTAACGTGCTTTTCGAGGCACGGAGGGGTCTCGGTATGTAAAGATGGTCACCCATCCACAGACCAACCGCGGCAAGCGTAGCTTAACCTGACCGATCAACCTGTGCGGCTGTTATTATTTAGCCACGGGCCCCTCTTAGTGGGAACATTATATGCTGAATATAAAACGCCTGACTTGGTTCGAAGCTACGAACTACAACTCGTAAATCGTGGCTATTACCACTGGGCCCGCTCTATCGATAAGGATAAACATCAAACACAGATATTCATAACATCAAAACATGTCATCCATTTTCTTTTCTCATAACTCCACCGCATTAAACATAGCTTTGAATTCTTCGTAACTGCGAATGGCACTTCGTTCAGCAAACGGTTCATGATTGCGTCTTTGAATTTCAGTCATTTGCCGACAAATATAAAATTGAATTTCTTCCTTCACTTATCTTTTATAAAACAACTTTTATGTGCGAGTTTGAGAATGTGTGATTGGATTTGATGTTCCCTTTTTAGAGGGATTCTTAAGTAATTATGTGAAGTTTGGAAGCTCGTTTGTGTTGTTAGCTTGTGTTAAAATTACTTTGAATATTCGTCTTCGTATTTTTAATTGTGTTCTAAAATATCATTAAGGTTTAAAAGAGATTCATTGGGTTTAACAAAACTTCATTATCATTACTGCCTAACCTTTTCTCAACTGTGTTGGGGTCAGCTTCCAGTCTAACTGGAGGCAGATGGATAGCAGTATTTTACATAATCAGTCTATAATGTTCCCCCTGCTGGAACATAGGCCTCCTGTTGGTGAGAGGTGGGCCGTAATTCACCACGCGGCCCAGTGCGGGTGGGTAGATGTCACATGTCTTCGAGTTTTTGGTTTTAGAAAAATCGGACTCCAGAAGACCAATTCTCCTAATTTAAAACGTTCAAAATCTAGTCGCAGTCTCATCTCGGCGACAAACAAATGTTAAAAACTTGTCAAAATGTAGGGAAATTAGAAGTATTTTTTGACAGATTGAGACTGAGATCAGACTGCGAACGTTCTTAAAATTACGAGAATTGCCCCTCAGGTTGGTGTTTGTTTTATTTGGAGTGAAAACTTGGAGAAGTGAGTTTGAAGTGAGCTCATACTAGCAGAAGTCGCAATGCGCCGGCCATATTAGCCGTAGAACCGATGACTGTTGGGGTAGACGCGTTCTTGAGTGGTGACCCTGAATCGGCAAACGTAAGTTAGGACGCCCTCAGGCTAGGTAGAGCGACAATTTTAGCAGGATGGCTGAAAGCAACTGGATGAGAGTTGCCGAAAATCGAGTTGAATGGCGTGCAATAGGAGAGGCCTATGATACCTATGCTGTAGGCTGATGATGATGATGATCATTCTACCTGATGCTGGCGACTGACGCTATTGATAGCTCACTGACACATACACTGAAATATAACATCTCATCTCAAAGACCACAGCAATCGATACTGCAATTCGTATCACAAATTACAATATAATGGAAATTCACAAATTTTAACAGGTATACGCTATATTTTATCTGTTTCAATTATCAGAACGTGTCAGACAAAAGGGTCCGGTAGGTAGCATTAATTAGACAAGCATGAATTTACACATCGTGTATTTCTATAGGGGATACCCTAGATCGTATATTCTATGACCTTGAGATCACGGTTGGCTTGATACGACTCTGTGAAAATTAATTTACAGTTGAGTTGGTAAGTGAGCCTGGAATTTGATAATGCTATGTTATTATAAAGATGTATGAACGTGCATGTAGCAAAAGCAAAAGCTAATAAAAACATATCCAAGGAGGCGTAGCTTCATATACACGTATTCGCTATACGCTTGGTGTCTGTCAACTTACTTACAAAACTATAAAGGACATCATTCATTTCATACCCAAAAAAAGTGCCGGCCAGAAAAATAGTACAGTTTTTTTTAAGGGAAATAACAATTTGAGCATTTTTTATTATTACAACCCAAGTATTAACCCCTTGGCTGCTATTTGACATTGAAAATACCAAAAAACATATTTTAATAACAATTTATAGTTAAAACATGTTCAGGATGTTAAATTCAATTAAAAGTTGGTATTTTTTATTGTAGTACTTTTTGTCTGGCTTTAATTTTTGAGAATATAATGTTTGACACTTGAATGATGTCCTTTGTCAGTTGTTTTACCGGATCAACTACTTT
This sequence comes from Apamea sordens, assembly GCA_945859715.1. NCBI lineage: Eukaryota > Metazoa > Arthropoda > Insecta > Lepidoptera > Noctuidae > Apamea > Apamea sordens. The sequence goes on along the minus strand of OX244010.1, from coordinate 9,395,601 downwards.
CAGACAGGCCCGTATCTTCGTTGACGGACTTTGCCTAGGTACGCACGGGGGCGTTTTTCTCGCGGCGATTTTTTTCTTTGAATTTTCAACGCACTGCTTAGGGCCGAGAGTTTAAAATCCAACACTTTATTTTTTGTCGCGCTGAGATGTGCTCTGTTGGATTCTCAATGGTATAAAATACCGCCGTATATATATTTATATTTTTACGTCTGTGCAAATGTGTGCTGCCCATACCTTCAAGGAATAGAAATTCATAAATTAAAAAAAAAACAAAATTATTTTATTTCTCCAACATAAATTAGTCTAAACTGATTAGTGATTGGAGCCTCCCTTTAAGCAAGTAATGCCTGTATTGGGAGACTCCGCTCTTCCATACCGCATGCTACGTGGATAACAAGAAGCGTGATGTTTTGTTTAATTTCCTAACTCGTAAATTATTAATCAAAGAGAGGCAGGTGAGATACTATTTAACACCTAAAACCGTGTAAAACAATCGGTTGCCGGTTTTATAGTCAAAGAGTAATGAAGTAAAGGAGCGACACCGTTTAGGTACAAAATTAATTTGAGATATTTTTTTTTTAAAGAATTTTGATGGTTATTGAAGTACAGAAAGATTCACGCAGTCCATCCATCGTGACCGATGATATGGTTAGAAAGGGAGTGACTACCGAGATGACGACTAATAGAGAAGTATGGAAGAAAAAGACATGTTGCGCCGACCACAAATAAATTGGAATAGGGACAAGGGAGTGATCATGATGACTTTTTTTTCTTCCTTTATTGAAAACATGATCAATTTAATAGGTATTTTATGAATATTTGGATCTCTAGACTAACATTTTAAGGTTATATTTGTATACTTCGCAATCAAAATGCTTAATCAAAGTGCTTCTGGTTTTCCTCAAGCACTTATAAATTTTCCGTTTAGGTTTTTTCATAAAAATCTAAAATATTCTCCCAATTTGTTAAGAACAGGAAATTGCTTCTTAACAACATTTATAACGCAATGAATGTACAAGATCACACTAAAATAATAAAATGATATCCTTAATTAACTAAAACTATTTACAAATTAAAATATAGCGTCGAAAAATTCATCCGCATCGCTGTCGATTGGTAATGTACCCAAGACACTGGCGGCATTGCCACGTTGTATGGCTTAGCCTCTGGCCAAGGTAAAAGCCAGCCCTTGGGTCATGGGAAGAAAAAATAAATTGTGTGCACATTCATTATTAAAATAAAATTATATTTTATTTTAAACCTGAGTCTCACTTCATTAACTGGTGCCCCACTTTGCGCCAGTTAATGAAGTGAGGAATTTATGAACCATTGAAAGCTACAATATTCTAAAATAACTCTTTATTTTAGTTGCAAACAATAATATCGTTTGGGACAGTACGCTTTATTTTAAAGTTGGTAACATTCACGGAACATTATTCTTTCCGTCTTTCTCGAAACTGTATAAAAGTAACTCTAACAAGATGTTGAAAATAAAACAAGCGTTTGTAATGGACGGAAAGGTTTTATTCGGAACGTAACAGTACAACTAAGTATAAAAATAATTTTCGTAAATATTCAGCTTTTTATTTTTTATTGAAAGGCAAACAGTTACATTATTACAACTAATTTAACAAAATGGCTTCCTATCGACAGCAATGCGGACGAATTTGTTGATGGCCTTTCATTTATTTCCCCTCCTTTTTAGGGTTCCGTAGTTCACGTCTCGGAACCCTTATAATAATATCCCTGGACATTTCACACAGCGCCATCTAGTCCCAAGCTAAGCAACCTAATGCTTGTCTTATGGTAACAAGATGGCTGATAACCTACTTAAATACATTTTTTTTTTTTGTTAATACGTACATATTATAGATAGAAAAACACCCAGACTCGGAACAAATACATGTAGGTCATACAAATATTTGTTCCGTGCGGGAATCGAACCCGCGACACGCAGCGCAGCAGTCAATCGCTTAACCACTGCGCCAACCGTGTCGTCAGAACTTATAGTTTCGTCATGTCCGTCCGTCCGTCCGTCCGTCCTCGGCTTACCTTCCAAACGGTTAATGCTAGAAAGATGAAACTTTGCATGGATATTTGTATTTACCACGTCGACAAAGTACTAAAATAAAATCACGAAAAATTTTTGGGGTATCTCCCCTACACTTAGTGGGGATGTTTTTTTTCTCGCGTTTACCCTATATTGTGGAGTATCATTAGATAAGTCTTTTAAATACATTGAGAGGTTACTCAGACGATTTTTTGATGTAGGTATCCGTTTGCGAGATATTCAAATTTAAAACGCATTTTTTTATTAAAATAGGGCGTCCCCTTTAAAAGCTAAACGGTTGGCTCGAAAAATCTGAAAAAAATCATGATGGTAGTACAGGGGATGAACTTTGAAGGAAAACTACAACGGCTTAGATAACTTTGTTAGTTCAGGAATTATAGAGACCGAACTTGTAAAATGCGCTTACTTGGAAAATTTCGTACAAAAATAACGAAATTCTAAGTAAACATGTAAAATATTAAAAATAAAATCATAAAAATTACCTGTTGGACAAGATTTTATTTCAATTTGGGTCCTCTAAAGAGGATAAATAAAATTAGGGGCTTAAAAAAGTTTTCCACGACACTCGATAAATGGCGTTGTGCATTTATTCCAAATTTCTGAATCGCGGTATGGTTTCGTTACAATACAGGCTGTATAAGTAAAGTAGAAATAGATGACTACGGAACCCTATTCTATGCGTGGCCTGACATACACTTGACCGGTTTTTTATATACTTGTACATATTATTATTTTAATTATTTTGAGACTGTTAGCTTTTAAATTATGTAAATATAAGGTACTTTAAATAAAAAAAAATATAATTAATAATAATCATTTAACAAAAACAATTTTAGTAATTTAATAAACATGATATATATATATATATATTATATATTTTATTTTACTCACAACGCTGTCCACACGTAGACATAATAGTTTCGAAAAAAAAAAGTGTAGGTAATCGCTAGGAGTTTTAGTAGCAGCACGTGCTGTAATTAATTGTATAATGAGCATTATTATAGGCAGCAACCCAACAGCAACCTTATTTGAATAAGAATAAAGGTCACTGTGATTTGGACATTGATGCAAAATCAGAGCTAAAATTACTGTGAATAGACTGTACTTGACCATTTTGGCATTAATTTTTAAAAACCTTAAGGGCCTTCTCCACGAGCCAGAGAATCGCAGCGACATTATCGTCGTGCCACGTATTTCTATACACTCTCTTGGAACGTGTCTCCACACGGCGATATCATCGCGGCGAGAATTTGATGGCACGGCGAGACTATCGCTCCGAATCTCTCACCCGTAGAGATGGCGCCTTAAGCAAAAGATTCATTAACACTGTAAAGCAAACGAAACGTTGATCACAGTTTCTCAGAACGTTTCTCAGGGAACACGTTAACATAATCTACATCTCGATCCTTAAAAAAGAAAATAATCTAACTCGGTCCGCCTTGTATAAAGGCAAATAGAATTCCGACCATTATTACGAAAAGATATTCTAATGAAATAACTATGTGTACGCAAACGTACCTGAAAATTTCGATCCTTCTGAGAAATAAATAGCGATAACTTTCTGCTAAGACTTTTATTCGAGACCTTCTATTTACTAAGGTGGGTGGTGGTTTAAGTATTTGGAATTACTAATAAGCCTAAAAAAGTAGAACTTGTTTGAATACTGAAACATAGAGACAACTTTTAGGGGTTAATATATTTTTTCGTGTTGAAGATTGGTTAACGGAGTTTGCGCCTACTTATACAAGTATATTTTAAATCAATACTCAGGAGGATCCTGGAGTGTTATCGAATCTGAAGACAGTTTAAGTCATGGTTGTAATTAAATAGTTGGATATTTTATGATTGACTGGAAACACGACTTGGGTATTGTTAACTTATGTCAACTAGTTTTTAGCATTTACGAATTCAATTCAGGCTATCGTAGTCCACGCTAGGCTTTTCCAAGATCGGCCACAAAACCCGATACTCCGGATTTAATTCAATCCAACCGCCTTTTAAGGCCACCTAGACGGTTACGGTTCTACGGTTTCCTAGAAGAGAAGTGGCCGCCATATAGTATTCGCAATTCACCGGCAAATGACGTCACTGAAAAGTTATTTATGAAGTTTTCCTAGAGAACATTTTTTTGAAACCGTAAAAACAAACGCTCAAAGAAGGTTGGGACAGACTGGGTGTGGAAGGCGGAGGACAGGGTGTTGTGGCGTAGCCCGGGAAAGGCTTATGTCCAGCAGTGGACTGCGATAGGCTGAGTTGATTGATTGAAAAACAAACCCTGCTGCCATAATTTTCATGACAGCCGTCACTGTAGCCTTTATGTGGTGGCCTCAGTTCTTCTAGGAAATCTAAGTCTTTATTTACCGATTGGCATATGAACATTTCCACAATGAAAGTCATCACTGCCTAGCCTTTTCCCAACTATGTTGGGGTCGGCTTTCAGTCTAACCAGATACAGCTGAATACCAGTATTTTACATGGAGCGACTGCCTATCTGACCTCCACAACCTAGTTACTCGGTAAAGATGGTCACCTATCCACGGACCAACCGCGGCGAGTATAGCTTACGCTGATCGATCGATCCGTGCGGCTATTATTACTTAGCCATGAGGCCCTTCTTAGCCACGAGGCCCTCCTTAGCCACGAGGCCCTCTATGATATGAACATTTTCACAATACAAGTCGAAAGCGAAAATTGTTACAGCTGCGAAGGCGAACGCGCACAGATTATGCAGATTACATAAGATTCGGTGCCCGGAATGTTACCATTATGTTGTCTTTATATTTCATGTTTCACCATCTCTTTTTTCTGTTTTTTTAATGTATGTTTATTTTATGTTATTTCATGTTTTGATTGTGGATTTTTGTTTGTGTCGAATCATATGTTGCAATGGTTTATTTTATTTCTTGTTTTGATTTTTGTTTTTATTTATTTATGTTTAATTGCATGCTGCACTTGTACGTCACACGTCAGTGCCGGCTGCCGCTGATAACCAGCGCTGGGGCTCTGTCTCGTATAGGGTCTTAGCATTATGCTGAGCGATGGCCGTTTTGCGTGAATGTGACGCATGTTTACCCCCAACTTGTTTATTTTTTGTGTGTTGATGTCCTTTTTTTTATGCGTCATGTTTGCCGCAAATAAATGCTTTTTCTTTCTTTTTTCTTTCAAAATGAAATTGAACGACTAGTCATTGCTCTCGGTTAGAAATTCGCAAAAATCAAAACACGTCCGAAAATTTCCAAACGAAAGCACATACCCCTCTGTTCTCTCATCACACCCAACCTATATTAGAACACCTTTGAGGTCACGGCTCAATGACGTTGTCCAATAAATCATGCATTGTTGTTGCCGACAAAAGAAGTCATTTTTGGCTGAAAGTGCCCCATTGAAGGAAGGTTGCCTATAATATTTGTGTACACAATGGTTTCTTTCGCTAAGGTCATGTTAGTGACAATGGTGTGGTTTTTTCGTGGAGCTACGTGCAAAGTGACGTTAGCAGGTTTTCTTCTTTTGCGGTTTTTATTTTGCTTAAAGTAAATAAGAAAGTGACGTCTGGGGGACGCATTGCTTTGCAAGCGTCCAAAAAACTGTACCTAGGCAAAAAAAGTTTGCTGCTATGAGGAAAATAATGACGCCATGATTGGCATTTTATATAAATTTTGATCGGTTGGAATTTGAAAACACATAAAAAAAACAAAAACATCACTCACTAAATAAATAAAAATCAATCTGTCTGACCTTTTGGATTCCAGTCTAACCGGATGCAGCTGAATACCACTATTTTACATGGAGCGACTACCTGTCTGGCCTCCACAAACCAGTAAGTGGGTAACATAATACTCCTTGCTAAGACTTGTTTTCAAACTTTCGAGCTTCTGACTATCTACCCGTAACAATGACAGTCTTTCCGAGACACGGAGGGGTCTCGATATGTAATGGATGGTCACCCATCCACAAACCGACCGCGGCAAGCGTAGCTTAACCTTCAATGGACGAAAACCGTGCGGCTTTTCTTAGCTACCTTAATAAGAATTATTTTTGCATTTCGACAATATCAATCGATAAAATGAAGGGTACTTCTAAATTTCCAAAGAACACACACACACATTTTTATACAGCTTTATTAGAACCACTTTTCATAAAATATTCTACGAACGCTATCTCTAAAAATAACACTAGTCTAACCAACTACTTCAAGAGTTCTAAAGAACCCTTCTTTCTTTTACTATCGAAAATACCTTTATCAAGATAACTCTGGAAAAGGATACCCTTGATAAAAGTAAAAGGCTCGACTATTACCTACTTAGGTACAAAGGAGGGTGATTCAAAATAATTTTTATTCGGCTGTCGCAACAATAACAAGGAATAGCCCAGTTTACAGTGATCCAGTGGGCTCGGTACGGCGCAAACGCGAGTCCCTTACTACGGATAGAATGACAATTTTGTAGGTTTCGTTCAATTGTTGCATCATCATCGTCATCATTTGAGCCGAAAGCTGCTGGACATAGGTCTACATCTACTGACCTATATTATACAAGTACGCCGGATATCATACTATCAATTACAATGATGATTTTCGCCATTTTGGCGATGATAGCAACGTGAGCGTCTGTGAAACTAAACTAATATTTTTGATAGCGAGTTTTACAAAATGCTTTTATTTTTATCATAAGAGTACTTAATGATAAAAACGAAAAATTCATCAGAGACGTACCAAAATAACACGACGGCCATTTGCAACAATGTGTCAATTTTAGTTCCTGAGACGCTCGAGCGGCACTTTGAATCGGCACAAAAAACAACTGTCATTTCGTATAGTATATGTATTTAGTCCAGCGTACTTGTATAATTGAGGTCAATGTCTACCCCAAACATTGTTGTCAATTTATTGGATAGCATAATCAACCTGTAATGTGCTCACTGCTGGGACACAGGCCTCTGGTTGGTCGGTTTATAACCAGGATTAACACATATGATACTTTTTATCCCGATATTCCCACGGGATCAAAACTTATACGGGTGAAATCGCGAGGCGCAGCTAGTAATTTATAATATTATTAATTTTATTATTATTATTTTATAAATAAAAATCAATAAAAATAAATTATAATAAAAAATAAATAGTATATTCGTTTAAGAAAACATTTAAAAAAATACTGACAGAAAAAGCCTATTATAATGTTAATGAATTTTTAAATGATAAATCGCTCTGAAGATACTGACTGAATCTATTCTATTTATTTTGAACCGCATGACTATTGAACAATTTTTTAAAACTTTTTATTAAAGTTGTAATTGTTGATTTGCTTATGTTATTATTCTTTCTATTTTTATTTTGAAATTTTACTGTCTTTCGACCTTATTTGTACACCAGCCATGGTCAAACATGTTGAACCAAAAAATACCTTGTGTAACCTATAATAAGCATCATAACATGTATATTATCTACACATGTTTTTGCAAATAAATAAATTTGAATTTGACACTACGCGTGACCCAAAGGCTGGCTTTTACCTTGGCCAGAGGCTGACCATTGCCATACAACGTGGTAATGCTGCCAGTCTCTTGGGTACATTACCGGTCGACAGCGATGCGGATTAATTTTTCGACACTATATTTTAGTTTATGTAGAGTTTTAGTTAAGTTAGGATTTAATTTTGTTATTTTTATAGGGATGTTGTGAAAAAGTTGTTGTTTTAAAATTTATGAACTTAATTAATTAAAGTTAAGTGACGTTTAAACGTCAAAAATGTATGTTTAAAAATTTATTTTATTTTACCATTTATGAACACATATATATAAACAGACAAGGAAGAACAGAACAGAAAAAATTGTCACTTATGTGATGCTTATTTCATAAGAAATCTCTGCGATAGGACAATAGATAGAGATGTAGGCAGCGTGTGAAAGAGTAAAGGAGGACTTTCTGGTGAACTACGGAAAAATAATTTCCATATTCTACCTAAATGAACTAGGTGGGTGGACCATGGGCAACACACGATTTTTAATAGTATGAATGTCTTTCAAGGTAAATTTAGTTTTATTTAGTTGCATGTTGCAGTACATTGATAATCGGTTAGGTTAAAACTAACTCAAACTCAAGAATCAAACGATAAATTATTTTGATCAGAGATCGCCATGTTTTCCATTACCGCAGCGTCCATGTCTAAACAGAATCTGTCTAGCCAAAACTTAATAAAAGTACCATGGAATTATCCAACAAATCAGTGTCATCCGACTTGCCAAGTTTACTGTCGTTTAGAGTCTAACCTCGCAATGTAATATGTAACTAAGCTTCAAAATGTTTGTTATATACTAACGTGTACTTCACGCGAAGTTTTCTCATTTAACTTGTTTCATGCAGTGGAAAGTCCTTCTTGTTATAATGTACTGTTGCTGTCTTTTTGAGTTTAAGATTTTCAGTGGGAATTAAATAAAGTTGTGCTGAAGATTTGAGCTTCCAAGACTCAGTCAAATATGTTAGCGTAAAGATTTCTAACCGACCTTGTGAAGGCCGCAGGAACCCGTTGAATGCGAGAAGCACAGAACCGGTCGAAGTGGAGGTGCTTGGGGGAGGCCTATGTCCAGCAGTGGACGTCTTTGGGCTGAAATGATGCTGATGATGATGAAAGGTTTCTAACAAAGCAGTTCAATATTGTAAAGTAGGTAACAATGTGGCTTTTCTGTGATCTGCTTCTTATCTTTGTGTACTTTTTTTTTAGCATTCACTGTCCCAATGCTGGGCAAAAGCCTCTCCCAAATCCTTCCAGGCATCCTTTTCCACAGCCAGCTCGATCCTACCCTTGCGGTACGCGTCTAGATCGTCTTGTCACCTCTTTTCTGTCCTTATCCAACAATCTACTAACCCGCACTGGGAAGCGTGGCGGATTATGGCCCCCTCCCTTTCACTGAGAGGAGGCCTGTGTCCCAGCAGTGGGACAAATTATTTTAAATTGGAAAAAAATATAGGCTAATTATGCGTATGCTTATGCTGTTAGCCCGTATCTCGTATCCAGTAGTAATTCGGAAGAACAATAAGATTAACAACTTCTACAGACTGTACTTCGGGGAGTGTGCTCAAGAGCTACATGAGCTCATCCCGCCTTCACCTTTCTACCATCGAGAGTCCAGGCGCACTGCGGGATACCACCCCTATTTGGTTAATATACCATATATACGCACTAAGCGCTTCTCGTCATCTTTTCTGATGCGCACAGCTAAGGAGTGGAATCGTCTGCCTGCGTCTGCATTCCCGAGTTCATACAACCCGAATCTCTTCAAGGCGAGAGTGAATAGGCTTCTTCTGGGCAAGCTCGTTCTACCGTAGATCTCATCCCTGCCTCTGGACTGGATTGAGGTCAAGAGTGAGCTCATTGTCAGTGAAAAAAAAAAAAGTGTAAAAGTGTTCAAACAAAGCTACTTACAGAAATAGCTAATTTATCATTCATTTATAATTGCAAAAACGAAACCGCGGTTAATTTATTAGGTATTCATTTTGACACCAGTCAGGATGGTTTCCGTGGTTTTCCCAAACGGTATGTGAAAAAGGTCACAGACAGAATAACGTATTAAAAAAATCATACAATGTTTAATCAAAAAAGGTTCACGACAAGGAAACGCTTTTCGTATATGGGTCGAACCAATTTAGTACCTAACAGATTCAGCTTCGCGGTGTAAGGGCCGGCTTTCTCAAACAGTGCTGTGGTCACATACCCTCTTAGCCGAAATAGTGGAAAGACCGTCTTTATAGAGTTTATAACCAGTATTAAACTGGTAACTATAGATTAAGTTGACCTATAAAGAGCAGCGGGGTAATTGCGTAACCCACACGAAAGGCCTTGCGATCGATTGTCATTTTATGTGTGTTTCAAAATTACCCTGCAGGGCAATATAATATAAACTCAAACTCAAGGCATTAAACAATTTACAGGCACTTTTGAATTCATTGTCAAGAAGTCGGTCAGTCAGAAAGATGAAGCTAGTTGCCAATTCAAAAGGTTCCTGCGGAGAAGAATGGGCAAGAAACTCTATGGACACTTTTTCAAATCAATATTTATTAGTACATTTTTTTATACTACATTATATTATTTACTTACATAATTTAAAATGCTAACAGTCTTAAAATAATAATAATAATATGTACAAGTAATTATACTTGTACATGTTATTATAATTTTCAAAAAAAAAAAAACAAAAAAAGAAGAACAAAAAAAAAACAAAAAATTCGTCCGCATCGCTGTCAATAGGAAACGTGTGGAAAAGGCTGGCAGCATTGCCACATTGTATAGCAATGGTGATTCTTTGACCAAAAAATAGGCCAGCCACGCTACGTGAAGAGTCGACCAACCGCTTGGCGATGGCTTCGGTTTAAAGACATTTATTTTCTCAAAGAACAAACAGTTCACTTATAGATAAACTTAACTAAATTAACAATATATTGTAGGTTACATTACGACGTCGAGCCATCCAATAAACAGCACCATATTAATAATTATCTTATATAAAAAATAAAAAAGCATGTAGGTATGTTGTTATGTATAACTAAAATACAAAGCAGTTCACGCTAAACTTATGTCTAATAAAAAAATAAAAAATACGGACTAATCTTATGTGTCTAACAAATGATTCCTTAGGCATTTTTTTAATGTTGGTATGCTTGTACACTCTCTGACTTTTTTAGGTAATTTATTATACAGCCGAACCCCCTCATTCTGTATAGTTTTTCTGCCATGCAGGGTTCTTACTCTTGGTACTTCCAGGTCGTCTTGATTTACGGGTAATAAATCTATGAGTCTTTTGTGTGAATGAAATATTTGAGTGTATGTTGGTCTTAAGGATCTATCGGAGTGTCATGCATGTGTGGTATGTATACAATTGTTGTAGGTTAAATAATTTTGTTTTTTTTTTGTAGAGTAATTCTGTAGGAGTATAGTAGTTGTAATTGAAAAGAACTTTGATGATTTTATTTTGTGTTCGTTTTAGATGTTGTTGATTCGTTTTTGTAGCTTGTCCCCATACTTGGATCAGATATTCCAGATGTGGCTTGACTAGCGTGTTCTAAATAGTATATCTTAGCTGGTAGGGTACGCAGTTTGCAATGTTACGTATGGCTCCGGTTAGTGGTATTATTCGAGATCTTACGTAGTCAATATATATGCGCTCTGAATGTCAACTTGCTGTCTACAATCAGGCCCAGATACTTTTCATGCGTTGATTTTCGTAACGGTTGGTTATTTATCCCTACCTCCCTACCTTCCAACACCACCACACCGCCGGAATACTGCAACGCTGCTTGACGGAAGAAAAAGGGTAGCAGAACGATCACTCAATCAATCAATCAACTCAGCCTAGTCCACTGCAGGACATAGGCCTCTCCCAGACTGCGCCACAACACCCTGTCCTGCGCCTTCCGCATCCAGTCTGTCCCAGCCACCTTTGCTAGGTCTTCCGTCCATCTAGCTGGGAAGCGTCCCACACTACGCTTGCCGATACGCGGTTTCCACTCAAAGACTCGTCTACTCCACCGGACATCGGTCCTTCGACAAACATGGCCAGCCCACTGCCACCCTCTAGACTCCACTCCTGTTCTAAAATCATGATGATCACTATTGACGCCTAATTGGACTGTTTACCTCCAGTCTGTCTGTTACTTGAATGCAACTAGCGAACTGTGGGTGTACGCCTGTATTATTTCAAAGGCGTTGCGCAAGGGCAAGGGGCTCCTACCTAAACCCTTTGAAAGAATACAGGCAACTGTCCTTTCGCGCAAGTGGATTCGTGAAGTGTTCTTCTCGCAAGTGTCTTTCACGCAAATGTCCACTCGCGGAAATGCCTTTTCGCGCAACTGTCTTTCGCGCGGACAATCATGTCTATTGCACAAGTGTCCCAGATCTAATAGATATTAATGGTTATAGTACTTTCTCGGGCGATAAATCTACATCTACTCTCTACGACAAACGTGACTCATGACATGAAATTTATCTCATACAATTATTACGTGTCACTCACTTGACTGAACAAAGTGAAAACCGGATGACTTCAAAAACCGTAGTAACGGCTTAAAGCAAATCGTAAAGCCGTCTTTATTGACAATTCGTTTTCACTGATACGGAAAGCGAACCGGTTTTTCAGGCTTGCCTACCTGTTTGAGATTTTTTATAGGATTGAGACATGGTATGTATATGCATGGTTATAGTAGGAAATTAAACATAAATTGTATTTATTCCTTTACGTAGGTTCTAAGTAATAACAGCCGCACAGGTCGATCGATCAGGTTAAGCTACGCTTAGCACGGTTGGTCCGTGGAAGGATGACCATCTCCATATACCTACTTGGTATATAGAGATGGTGGACCCCTCGGAAAGCACGTTAAGCCGTTGGTCCCGGCTGTCATTCGTGGATCTTTTCAGTCGTTACGGGTTGTCAGAAGCCCGAAAATCTGACAACCAGTCTTACCACGGGGTATCGTATTACCCAGTAACTGGGTTGTGGAGGTCAGATAGGCAGTCGCTCCATGTAAAGCATTGTGCGCAGCTAGTAACGTTATAAAACATTGTGTAGCACGACAACATCTTATAACAGGGTGTAACATTTGCTACAACATCACTGCACTGGTTCAACTCGTTGTATAACATACTGTAACTATCAGTTTGGGTCTGCTTTTCGAGGAAACTGATAGTGGCTCTAAATGGAGGAATTGCTTATTGGATTGGCTTTTATTTTTTGTTTGAACTCTGAAAGCGAGAGAACATTTTGTTACATGAAGTTGTATAACATCACTAACAATTACGTGGTGGTGGTGGTGGTATTATATGGTGTATATAATAAAGAGTATTCTATTCTATTCTATAACATTTGTTACAATTTGTTAAAAAAAAGTTCGACATCAAATGTTACGCAACATTCTCTAACGGTATATAACTGCTGTGTGGGAGCACCTTTACATGGGAATTCATCACAACTGTAACATGTACTCACATCTTACAATTGTGACGACGACGACACAGGCGTGATGTTGTGTTTCCATTATTTTGTGTTGTAGAATAATTCTCCGAATTCAACATATTTTTGATTGAATCCTCGATACACTACTTTGTACCCGATGCTTGTCGGAATACAACACATTTTTTTTTATCTGGTATTGACAAGGATTTTACATAATCGAAATTCATATTTTTGTATTTATTACGTTGAATCTGTAGTGTTATGACTCTCGAGGAACTGTGAAAATACTCAGTGAAATAATATTTGCTCCATTTCATTTAATTTAATTTACCTACCCAGTAACTTGGTGATAGCAGATAAATGTTACTCCATCAGCATCTGCCTAGCCTTTTCCCAACTATGTTGGGGTCGGCTTCCAGTCTAATCGGATGCAGCTGAATACCAGTATTTTACATGGAGCGACTGCCTATCTGACCTCCACAACCCAGTTACTGGGTAATACGATACCCATTGGTAAGACTGGTTGTCAGATTTTCGGGCTTCTGACAACCCGTAACGACTGTCAAAGATCCACGAATGGCAGCCGGGACCAACGGCTTAACGTGCTTTCCGAGGCACGGAGGGGTCTTGGTATGTAAAGATGGTCACCCGTCCACGGACCTACCGCGGTAATCGTAGCTTAAACTGATCAGTCGAAATTTGCGGCTGTTATTACTTAGCCACGAGCCCCTAAATATATAAATATATCTACGATCTTAATAAATAAACTTTTAAACACGAGTAATAAAATCTCTACGGAAATTATCTGCCAGTATATCGGAACTTTTTCGGATGTTTTGAAACAGACAAAAAAACGTTTACAAAAACTTCGTCGTAAACATAGCTATACAAAATTATGCAGAAGCTCATGAACACAGACTTCATCATCACGTGAATGTCGAGGCGATCCAACTCCTTGACAACACTGAATTAGTGCGAAGACTAAAAAGGGTAAAACCTTTTGAGTTAGTTTAGTGCAGTGTAAGTGAACTCAAACTGTAGTGCAAGTGCTGAATCTTATAAAGAACACGTGAAACAAGTGTCTTCCCCATAACTTATAGTGAATAAGAAAGACGTTATTGGACGATTTCTTAATTATATAGTTACTTAGCAGTTTAAGTTATATTTAAACTTTATAAAAGGAAAAAAAAAAAAAAACAAGAACAAATCCAGTCTAACTAAAAATCCTTTATATGTATACAGCAATGAATTCAACTCTCCATTGTCAAGAGTTTGTATGTCAGTGTGGTGTTCGGCACTTAAATTTGCTTTAGTACAGTTGGCAGCAAAAGTCACACACGTTTAGAGGTATGAGGAACAGGGTGTAAAGTTCACTCATCCTCCATAGAAAAGAGAGGATCCTCCAACCAGACGGGTGTTGTGTCTGGCGGGCTATTGCCCAACGATTGATGTTGGGAAATTGTATCTATGCTAACTGCGCGGTAAACTCTGCTTGCGAGATGCAGGATTTGCGTGACGTCAGTATGACGCGTTGTTCGCATGTGGCGTTGTAGATACCGCTACACACGTATTAATTCACCAAATACTGCCTCATAAAAGTGAGAGGCTTATGGCTGAGAAATAACAGCCGCACGGTTCGATCGATCAGATTAAGCTACGCTCACCACGGTTGGTAGAATGTAATTTTGTGTAAGCGCCTTGCATATGTGTGCAAGTGCATACACACATATGCAACCGAATTACGTCAGCGTGCAATGTCATAATTATTATTATTTTACATGAAGTACGCTATTTTTCAATTAAATAAATAAATCAAATTGGTGAACCGCTAATATTATTGACTTCCATTTATCTCCTCACAACGAGCATTACAACATTTACACAACATGTGAAGGCAATATGCCTTCACATGTTGTGTAAATGTGAAAAAGAAAATTAGGAAATCTGGTAACTACGCGAGTTATAATGCATCATGTCGCGATACTTGCTGAAAATCAGCGCTGTTGACGATCGGTTCGTCCGAAGTCACAGCATTTTGCTGAGCAACGACCTGAAGGTCAATTCTCATAATTTAAAACGTTCAAAATCTAGTCGCAGTCTCATCTCAGCGACAAACAAATGTCAAAAACTTGTCAAAATGTAGGGAAATTACAGGTTTTTTTTGACAGATTGAGACTGAGATCAGACAGTGAACGTTCTTAAAATTACGAGAATTGCCTCTCTGTTCTTGCACAGATGCGACACACGGTTTAATTGTTGTTTGTTTTGTTACAAAAGTAGTTATTTCTCCACTATGCAATTGGCATTATGTTTTTGTTTTGATAGTTGTTGTTTTTTTGTCACCTGCCAGTGTCGCGGGTGAATCACGGATTAATTTGTATTGTCAATATCAATTGGTGTGTCTTGTCTTTGATCCTTTGCCCTGACATCAAGCAATGGACAAAATTGTCAACATTTTATTTTCTTTATGTCCAGCAGTGTACATCTTTTTGCTGTAATGATGATGAGATTTCACTTTAATATTGACATATACATCAATATTGTAAAACATTTTTTTTTTTGTTGCCGTTAATGTCCCACTGCTGGGCAATGGCCTCCCTACTCCCTTTTCACCTCTCTGTCCAGAGCTGCCAAGGACCAATCTTTATCAAAGGAGTCTCGCGTTCTTGAGGCTTTTGACTACGTTGTATGTGTGTTTTATGTCTTTTTTTATTTGTAATGTGCATTTCGTACATGAGGAATAAACTATTTTTCTTTCTTTCTTTTCGCCCTAGGAGTAAACGATTCATCTTTGAAAGTCACAAGCTCCAACCAAAATCGTACCCAAAGTCTTACACAACGCTCTAAGAATCGAAAAGTCACATCGCAATGTTATATTACACGTCTGTTAGCGAAAGCCCTAACTTAAGCTCTCACAAGCGAGCATTGAACTCTTACAGACTTATGTTGTCGACAGTACCAAAAACCTTTATGACTGCAAAATTCATTGAATTGCTAGCGAATATTTTAACAATTTCCGAATCCAGGTACCTCCGAGTATATACGGTTCGTTTATTTCGTTCGTTCGAATTAATGTAAAATGCTAAATGCTTTTATGTTTATTGGTATATTTTATGTAATTTAAAATGGCACTGGAGGTGTATATCGTCCGAAAGTGCAATTTAATACTTGGGATAATAAAGTTAAGTTTAAACTATACTTACTGTGAGAATTTATTATTGGTTTTTGGGGAATTCACGTACAGATATTAATGATTTCGTTTAATGATATATTATCTGGACCTGATTTGAGACCCAAATTTGGTATCCATTTTACATTATCTGAAACAGGACACAAAACGCTTAGTTTTTTGCCCCAATCCCAATATGATTAAAATAAAAACTTGAGAGGTGTCAAGGGACACCCGGATGGAACGAAGTAGAACTGGCTTGCTTTCTATAAGAGAGAGAGAGAGACAGACAGAGAAACACGCGCACGCCGCACGGCTTACAACTATAGCAAAAAGTGTCGTTCCAACTTTTGGTCTTAATTTTTTCCGTCTAGCCGTTTCGCAACGCGCGATGAGGAACTTCGTTCCAAAAGCAATAAAAGTGGTATCATAATTATGTCACTCTCCAAGATGGTAAATTACTTCTTCTTCGTCGTAGCACAAACTACATCCATACAACTACTCTAGAGAAGAGTCTAGAGCGGTCATGGTCCTCATGTAGTTTCTTGTCTAGGGCGCCATCTCCATGGGCGAGAGAATCGCGGCGATAGTCTCGGCGTGCCATCAAATTCTCGCCGCGATGATATCGCCGTGTGGAGACACGTTCTATGAGAGTGTATAGAAATACGTGGCACGACGATAATATCTCCGCGATTCTCTCGCTCGTGGAGACGGCCCCTAGGGGCTGATGTGATTCGCCTCACGATTCCTCGCTATCTACTCCGATTTCTACTTTATCTTTGCCAAATCATATCTATCCGTGTCGCTCCGTTGCGGCGTCCTAGCAGATGGCAGCACAAGCCACCAAATACACTTTCTCATTAATATCAATTAATACCGTGCTGAATGCTGGCTCGTCGGACCGTGTGCTCTTTATTCAGACAAGACTTGTTAATAAAGGTGGTTGTGTCGGAATTCATTAAAAAAGCTAACACTACGTACCTATTCATCTCTCGTTCGACTGTTTAATATTACATAGAAATAGTGGCACATTGCTCGCACAACAGGTTACCGATGGGGCCGAAAGGTTCTAGAGTGGCGACCGTGTACACGTAGCGTTGGAAGGCCTCCCATAAGGTGGACGGATGACCTGGTGAAGGCTGCAGGAATCCGCTGGATGCCAGAACCATAGTACCGGACCAAGTGGCGGTACTTGAAAGAGGCTTATGTCCAGCAGTGGATGTCTTCTGGCTGAAATGATGACGATGATTATGAAGTAGAAATAGCATCTTAAAAGTTTGCACGACCCACGAATCAAACCTACATAAGACTCCACTCCCACTAGTCTCACATACGACCAATAGACGTATATTTTGGTCCGAAATCTATAAATGTTACTTAGCACATGTTCATGTTTCTGTTTTACACTTATGCGGCAATGCCCGGAATAAATCTCATCCTACTTAGGTACTGAATAAAGATTAAAGATATCGGTTTTAGTCTCTATTTGTATCACAGCACAATATTCAAACGGAACATACGACTTTATAGACCACAAGCTCAAGTGAAAACTACGTGCAATAGCCGGTAACTTTGATGACGTGAGAAGCAGAAGGCAAGTGTCAATAACGTGTCTGGTTCAGAGCCGGAATAAAGGTGGTTTCGAGGCGAAGGCGAGGCGAGGAAATCCACTACGGAGAGAGGAAGTTAGGTGACTAGATGTTACTCTTATGAGGTAAACGATTTTGTGTCAATACTGTACGTAAGCAAAATATTTGTTGGTTCTTGAAGTTTAGAAATAATCTTTCTACTTGCATTCTATAGTTTAGCTAAATCCCAGCTATTATTCGTGGATTTTTTCGTCAGAAACCCAAAAGTCTGACAACCAGTCTTACCAAGGGATGTCGTATTATCTAGTTACTGGGTTGTGGAGGTCAGATGGGTAGTCACATCAAGTAAAATACTGGTATTCAGCTGCATCTGGTTAGACTGGAAGCCGACCCCAACATAGTGGGAAAAGGCTAGGTAGATTATGATGAGTTAAAGACACATAATAATTAGAATGTGTTGTAGTATAAATATATGATAATAAAGTATGTGATTTGTTCACATATACTACAAAAATTGTATCGTCACCTACGACCTATAAATTGTATTATAATTGTCTTGTCACCTACATCATTAAGTATTTTTCTTAACCACAGCAAACTAATGATTTTTTTACTAATAAATACTCCATACCACTAATTAATTGAAAAACTTACAATGATACACTAATTAATTTTATCAAGACATTTTTATTACAAAGAATAACAAAGACTTTGATCATGACAGAGACAAATTAAACTTTCAAAGAAGTCGTTAAAACGTGTGGCTTCGGAGTGAGCGGAAGTGTTAAGCGGAGTTGGCTTGCCTCGAGGCACAACTTATGCCTCATTATAAGTTCTTTAATAAATAAGTACATACGCTCGATGCGGATTTATGAAACATCGAGCAAAAGAACCGGCTAGTTTGATCGGAGACAACTTAAAGATTTTTTAAGGTCGCGTTTTATATCGGATGTATAGGTTTTGTCGACTAAGAGCTGATTTTTCAATAGTATGAAAAATAACGACCGCACGGGTCGATTGATCAGGTTAAGCTACGCTTGCTGCGGTTGGTCCGTGGATGGGTGACCATATTCACATACCAACAACACATGACAACCGGTCTTACCATGGGTATCGTATTACCCAGTTACTGGGTTGTGGAGGTCAGATAGGCAGTCGCTCCATGTAAAATAAAATAAATAAAAAAACAAAATACAATTAATCTGCATCCAATTAGACTGGAAACCGACCCCAACATGTCAAAAGGCTCGGCAGATAATGATGGTGTGGTGTTTCTCAGGTAAAAATTTAAGAAAACAATCGCCAAAAGGCATTAATCAAGCGTGGTATTCAATTATACTCGATTACCCTTCTTAGTATAATAAATAAAGTAATCCAGACCAGTGCGACAAATCTCAGCGGAGACCAGCCTTCGGGAATAATTAAAGTTATACAGGGTGTTATTGACAGCCCTCCGCAAACTGATGGGTGGCTTCAGTACATCATATTAAGATGACCGGTACATGTAATTCTTTCAGGAACATTAAGGGAATCCAAAAAACCAGATTTGTTTTATTTCCTCATACGCAACGTATCGTTACCGTGGCAAAACGCACGTAGCGGACGGCAGCGCAGCGAGCTTGAGCGAGGCTGTTTTCAGCTGTTTTATTTACATAAATGGAGTGTTGCATACAGAGAACGTAATTATACATTGAAATAAAGGAATATCAGCAGAAAAAACGGCATTAAATTTTTTTTTTTCCTGAGAAAATTTCCAGTGGGATATGATTCAGAATAAGGAGCTGAATCAATCCTGTGTTTTTGTGGAGGGCTGTCAATAACACCCTGTATAATATAGTTACTATTATTTTTCTTTTTATTTTGTGTCAGTGTTTTTGTTTACTAACAATAGTTGTTGAGAATAATGTTAGTAACAATGGACTTAGCTGCCTTATATTAACAAATATTGAATTGAATTAAATAGTGCACTAGTGCGGGTGCAGACACAAGTGTAATCTCATTCTTCACTCTCATTGTCCGATGGGACGGTAATCCGAAACGACCGGAAAAAGATCAGTCGTAGGGCCGACGGCTTAACGTGCTTTCCGAGACACGGGGGTGTCACACAAACTCAGCGCTGTTACTAAGAAATTCCCAATCAAAAAGCCTAATAACACTTTGCCCGACCCGGGAATCGAACCTAAAACTTCACGCTCAGCAGTCGCGCTTGCAACCTCGAAAAACAGGGCAGTCAAATCTAAGTATAGGAAAGAGCCTGAACTACAGTCAGTAGGTATCATAAAAATCTGAACTGAAATAAAATAAATAAGGTAGACCAATTTTTATACATAATCAGCCTATAATGTTCCCACTGCTGGGACACAGGCTTACTCTCGGTGAGAGGGAGTGGGCCGTAATCCACCACGCGGGACCAGTGCGGGTTGATAGATTTCACATGCCTTCGAATTTTTGGTTCTAGGACATGTCGGTTTCCTCGGAATTTTTATATGCCTATAGTTAATAGAATTCAGTAACAAACTAACGAATTTAGCACCACTTAATACACAAAATCAACACACCAACAAACTCGAGGCATTCGACTGCCTCGTTTTAAGTCCTAATCCGACCCGTCTTCAACAAATTGGCCTCGATTTAAGGCCCCACCGTGATGGTGCCGTCTAATTGAGTTTGTGTTGTAGTTTTAAGTGGTCAGAGGAACCGTTGTCGTGACGGTTGTTAGCAATTGGGTCAACAGTTCATGTGGGTACACGTTGGAGACTTTGGGTATGAATAAAACAAGGGTGATAAATTTCTACCAAGTAATATTGTTATTCATTTGTATGATTAGTTCGATCTTCGGCCGAATATTCGGTGAAAATAATAAGTTCGGCTGAACTTCAATTATTGTCACCGCGTTTTCTCGAGAGTTACACTCGAATCTTGTGTAAATTTTATAAATACTACGTAATGAGATTGCACGTAAACCTCGAGAAAAGTTCCAAATTGGAATATATGGCGATAATAATTTAAATTTTTTAATGTCAAAATTCTGATAGGTAATGTTGAGAATACATTTAATTGCTGAATAAGTAGGTATCAATTTAAAAAAAAATATATGTTATAAGACTAATGGCCTCCCATACTTTAAAGGCACTTTAAAGTATGGCAGCTGGTATTCGTGGATTTTTGACAGTCGTTACGGGTAGTCAGAAGCCCGAAAGTCTGACAACCAGTCTTATCAAGGGGTATCGTATTACCCAGTAACTGGATTGTGGAGGTCAGATAGGCAGTCGCTCCATGTAAAATACTGGTATTCAGCTGCATCCGGTTAGACTGGAAGCCGACCCCAACATAGTTAGGAAAAGGCTAGGCAGATGATGACATCGGTAGCATTTTATAGCTTGTCTTTTTAATACTGCAAGGCTCATTTATTTCTCTCATATTTGGGTGTCGCGGTAGCCCCCGGGAATGAAAATAGCGAGATGCTGGATCGTTCGCTGACTTCGGGTTTTGTAATCCAGTTTACTTCACCTGCCAGGTATTTATACACTGAAGATGAATCTATGAATAAGCTGTAGGTACGTTTGTGCCTTCGGTGTGTATTCAAATTATTTAATTAATTTCAAGGTAATTACAATGTAAATTAATAATGTATTAAAAATGGTCTTATAGTTGTAGAATCCTGTTGATTCCATATTTATGTTGAACTAGCTGCGCCCCGCGGTTTCACCTGCATAAGTTTCGATTCCGTGGGAATATCGGGATAAAAAGTATCATTATAATATGTTAATCCTGGTTATAAACCATCTGTGTGTCAAATTTCATCCAAATCCGTTTAGAAGTTTTTGCGTGAAAGAGTAACAAACATCCATCCATCCATACAAACTTAACTGGCTCATTACACCAAGCGCTATCGTACCGACCCTGCTTCACTATCCCTGTTTGCCGCCGTTCCTCGTGACTGGCAGACGACATGAGTGACAGCAGCTATCCTGCAGTGCGATTCTATAACCATCTCACCGTGAAAACTTAGGTGAAGTGAGCGTGGAGTGAGCTGTCATTCCAAATAATGCTAGGGATTGACACTACTGACAACTCACTTCACTTGAGTTTTCACGGTGAGATTTTTACAGAATCGACCGGCTGTTACGTGAGTGTTTACATATCTTTTAAATTACACTAAATCTTTTATGAATATCTACGCTGTGAAATTATTATGTTTTCTGTTTTTTTTTTTTTTGTTCTGAACTAAAACTGGTTTTATATTCACAGATACTGAGTAGTATCAACTGTAAAAACACGCGAATATGTTTTTATTAATAAATGTGTTGTGTAAACGAAAGCCTTACCAAGTTTTGAATAGTAATAAATCGTGTAGTTTTTAAACCGTGATTGGTTTTGTTTTTGTTAACCTATCACAAAATGACATGAGAATATTATGTAACTACAGTCCTTTAACAGTTAAGTAATATACCTCCGGTTTTGTATCACTGTACAAATCACAGTGATCTTTATTCTCATTCTTATAAGGTTGCTGTTGAGTTGCTGCCATTGACAAGCATTGTGATCTTTATCATCGTTATAGTATGGTTGCTCCTGTCAGGGCTAAAAGAACTGTGAACGAACGTTTGATTTTGAACGTTTTTCATTACGAGAATAGGCCTTCAGCAGTGCGATTCTGTAACCATCTCACCGTGAAAACTTAGGTGAAGTGAGCGTGGAGTGAGCTGTCATTCCAAATAATGCTAGGGATTGACACTACTGACCACTCACATGAAGTTCACTTCACTTGAGTTTTCACGGTGAGATTTTTACAGAATCGACCGGCAGATATCAAGCTTCATGTCAAGTGATGTTATGTAGGGTTCATTTAACAGTATTTTTAAATGTAATTTCCCACTGACAACGATGCGAACGAATTTTTTGATGCCCTATGATTCTTTATTATTCTTTAACTTATGACTAACAGCACCAAGGAAATACATCATGTCGATGATATGTCGAGTATACCTATCTACCTAGGTCAGTTAGTTTCTTTCGAAAACAGGCAGGAAAGGAAAATCGATCGGGTCCATGAAGACGCTTGAAGGGTGACCTGCCGATCGCCCTGAAGCGCAAACTTATCGATATATACACATGTCGATAAGTTTGCGCTTCAGGGAGATCGGTCACCCCACTGATGGGCAAAGATCTCCCCCATATCCTTCCAGGAACTCTTTTCTCATGCCCGTCACCCCGAACCAGCCCTCGCGGTACGCGTCCAGGTCATCATAAATATAACTTAAATCAAATCCTATAAACCTACTTAACTCAATCAGTGGGTCAACATTCAATTACCTATGGATTTCCATAAATTAATTAATGTTTATACAAGTAATTGCAGGCTGGCTTTAAGCAAACTAAGGCTAAATCCGTAAGCAAGCATATAACAATTATTATATTAAGTTAGCTTCGAAAATGACGCGTAGATGTCAGTGCGTTTGATAGTCGCATCGATTTTGTTGGGTATTGATTGAACCAAACTCCTGGGGAACTCTCTAAGTCCGTCAATGAAGATATAGACCCAGGTTGGCCGAAATAAGGAAAACCTGTTCAGGCGGAGATTCATAAGCGTGTCCACCTTGGGATATAAATCTGGTGCTGTTCCACAAACGATGGGCACTTAATATCGTGTCCTACGTGTCCTATCAGCCGCACGTTACAGGAACTGATGGGCGCTGGTGATGGCGCCAAACAAGTAGCAGAGTCCATTTAGATTGCTATCGACACGCTAAGAAGAAGATCCGGGCCCGTGCGAAAGTAGCGAATGAAACCAACTCAAAACGAATTAACTTTTTCGGACGGGCACAAACACTTTGGGAATAAGGACCACTGTTAAATCGTGTGGTCATTCATTCTTAATTCGCGCCCCAAAGCAATCTTATGTCCGTAGGTAATACAGAGTTAGAAAAGCTCCCGTAACTTCGGCTGGAACAACCGATTTCCGTAGACTCCATGGTTTGTTTTAGTTTATACTGAAGACATCTTTTGGTCTGCCGTAGATTCAATGTAGCGTAAATGCCTCTTGTCTAACAGAGATGGAACTAGTATTAATCACCAGGCTTGTTTAGGATCATCATCTGCCTAGCCTTTTCCCAACTATGTTGGGGTCGGCTTCCAGTCTAACCGGATGCAGCTGAATACCAGTATTTTACATGGAGCGACTGCCTATTTGACCTCCACAACCCAGTTACTGGGTAATACGATACCCCTTGGTAAGACTGGTTGTCAGACTTTCGGGCTTCTGACTACCCGTAACGACTGTCAAAGATCCACGAATGACAGCCGGGACCAACGGCTTAACGTGCTTTCCGAGGCACGGAGGGGTCTCGGTAAGTAAAGATGGTCACCCATCCACAGACCAACCGCGGCAAGCGTAGCTTAACCTGACCGATTGACCTGTGCGGCTGTTATTGTCTAGCCACGGGCCCCTCAGGCTTGTTTAGGATGCAATGCTCAAATAAAAAAAAGCCGAAGGTACGATACATATTTTTTTTACTGTACATTTATTTATTTATATTTTATCAACATAATCATTTAATAATTTTAGTGACAATATTTTTTATCAACTATGTTAGGTAAACTTAGTCTACGCACAGCCATAATAATTGTTATGAGAATCTCTGCTACAAGCTCAACACCGATGAACTACTGCTGCTGCTACTGTTCCTACTTTTAAAATGTCATACTCAACAAAAATATACTACCAATACAAAACAATAAAACTAAACGCAAACCGTCATCTTTTATCCAAGTACTACGTCCAAAACTACCTCTTACAATATGGAGAAAATCCACATTTTTCCAAGAGAATGTGTCTTTACAAAATGCTGACAAATCTATCGGGCAGTTTCAGAAGCGCTCACCTAGTTCCCAATACCATGCACTTGCAAACGTTACCTACGTTACTCCGGTTTTCATACGCTTCCCACCTCAGTTTTATCTCGAAATTCAAGCATTGAAGCTCTCAGCTTCTACAATGCTCATCCGGAAGCCAATATCAGAAAAGCTACGAACGAAATTGCTCGAAAGAATATTACTTAAGCATTTGTTCTGGTAGATTTTCATAGTTCTAAAATATTAATACGGTGAGGCCATATTAAAAATTCTTTTGCAGTCAAAGCTTGGGTGCCGTTGGGGTCGTAAACAGTTTTATATTCTGCATCATTCAGTTTTTAAAACTAGTTAATTTGGTTTTCACCCAATGGGTGGTTTGGTTTTGGAGGAGAGTTCTGAAACGTCGGTTGGTTGAATTTTTATAACCGAGCTAAAATTTTATTTGGTTAAATGATTTAAGTACGAGTACCATAAAGGAATAAAAAAGGCGTTATTACTGAGGCTGTAAAGATGGAGTATAAAGCAAAAGTGTAACGGCCTGGGCATTGCAGGTAGACTGCATAATCAGCCAATATTGTTCCCACTGCTGGGACACAGGCCTTCTCTCTGTGAGAGGGAGTGGGCCTTAATCCACCACGCGGGCCCAGTGCGGGTTGGTAGATGTCACATGTCTTGGATTTTTTGGTTCTAGGACATGCCGGTTTCCTCACGATGTATTTCTTCACCGTTTCAAGAGCAGTGGTGATGAAATTATTTAAACAAAGTAAAGCGCCTGCCTGGGTTTGAACCCACGACGTAAGTCGTCCATCGACCCGTGCGGCTGTTATGACTAAGCCAGTCCACATAATAAATTAAAAAATATTTGTGTTTTAAGCACCTCAAACTTTTCTCCAAAACAGCCTTTGCATATCCAACTAAAACCCACTTTAAATGAGGTGAGCAATACTCATTACAAACACGTAATACTGAGGTGCTTAAAGCCACACGAGCTAGGTACATCTCATATATGATTCAGCTAGACTTTAGTACTTAAGTTCCATAGCAGTCTGACTTTTGATCCCTATAGGGTTAAATACAGTGTGTATAATTACAGTTTGTCTAAATAATTTTACGAGGTCAACAAAAGTTGAGTGAGGGAAATTAATATTGTACTGTTTTCGAGCGCAAACGTCCACTGATGGATATTGGACTACAGTGCAACTGTCAAACGCTTTGTAACGATATTTTTTCTTTTCTTTCTTTGTAAACTATACTAGGTGCTTATCTTTTGGTAGTTACGTTGTTCTTTAGTGCGTTTATCCACCGCAGCCGTCACTGGGACGTCATCGAGACGCTGAAGTAGCGATACAAACATTTATTATAGCCGCGTGTCCACCCCACGTCTGTCAATCGAGCGCTGTCATCTTGGTCGCATAAGTTTTAAGTAGTTGCGCGCGACCACTAGAACTCGGCCCGAGTTTGTAATAGGCCGATATGCCGCAATTCAAAGCACGTTTCATCTTGCCCCACACACACACACTGCCATCGACGTCGCCGTTCACCCGTTTTTTGTTTTGCCTATTGTAACATACTGAATCACCGAGTTTGGTTGCGATTGACACACGATCGCCGTCATCGGGACGTGAATCCCGAATGTCTCGTCCCGGTGACGGCGATCGTGTGTCAATCGGGACGTCACCGAATGCGGTTCGAATAATGTCGTTTCTCAGTGACGTCCCGGTGACGTTGGTGGTGGCAAAACGCCCTTCGTTGCTTCTACACTATGTGTTTCGAACCGTTTTCTCTAACGACACGGAGGTCGAATTTTAGCATTATGTAACCACGACAATTTGAGCATTAGGTAGGTAATTAGCCTTCAGATAACCAGTAAAAACGACTTCTGTCTCGGCCTGCAAAAACTAAATTCGGCTTTGGTGACACGATAAACCAGGAGTTGTGAATATCAGAACCAAATATTTTAACTATCGTGGTGCTAAAATTTGGTAGCACTGTAGCGGTATCTACAACGCCACATGCGAACAACGCGTCATACTGACGTCACGCAAGTCCTGCATCTCGCAAGCAGAGTTTACCGCGCAATTAGCATAGATACAATTTCTCAACATCAATCGTTGGGCAGTTGCCCACCAGACACAACACCCGTCTGGTCGGAGGATCCTCCCTTTTCTATGGAGGATGAGTGAACTTTTCACCCTGTTACTCATGCCTCTAAAGCACAATTATATTTTACTTGTTAGCCATAAATTGAATGTTATTTTATTTCGTCGTACATTTTCATCGAAGCATAACAAGATCTTACGATTGTAACTTAAAATTAGTTCCACTTAGTGATAGTTTGGATATGAAAAAATAATAATTGCTAGAATTAAGTTAATGTGCTCTAAAACAAAATATCTGAAACCGTATATGAGATAAAAAACGAAAATTTAATTGATGTTTTAACGCTTTGAAACATTGGAATTCGCCGATGGAAGTTTAACGTCCCTCTGCGTTGTACAGTCGGTTGATTTCCATACAATAAAAAAAGTAAGTTCAAAACTAAAACCCGATTACTGAAAAATCACGCAGTAAAAAGTATGAAACAAGAAAATATTGTCATTTGAATTTTTATGTACAAACTATTCAATATTAATTTATCGTCTATTAAATAAACCAATTACACGTATTATATTTTAATACTATATTTGTAGCGGTCTACAACGCCACATGCAAACTACTCGTCAAACTGACGTCCCGCAAAAACCTGCATCGCGCAAGCAGAGTTTACCGCGCAACTAGCCCGACATGAATGATGGGGCGGAGGATCCTCGCTTTTTTTTTGGAGAATGAGTGAAGTTTACACCCTGTTCCTCACACCTCTATATATTTAATATATATTCATAGTGATGTTCAGAGTACTTCAGAGGATAGCCGTGGTCATAATTATGCCGCTTTGCCCGAACGCTTATGATTGCTCACTAGTGTTAGAATGCATTGTTTTGTTAAGGTAGGTGACATACGACCACGGCTATCCTCTTTACTTCGCCGTAGTGGGCAAAAAGACCATGTTATTCAAAAAAACAGCTGATAATACTTAAAAAAAATATTTTTGTGGCAATTCGATACAACATTTTAGGGTGAGTCGACAAGTTTCACGAGTGTATTATACACGTAAGTAAAGTGCTCATTATAAAGAATATACCTCGCGTAAAAGTAAACTAAATAGTTTATTTTAAACATATATTATGCCTACACGTTTCGATATAACCTTCATTCGATCACGCAACTTCGACATTACATGACAATCGATACCGATTTATACATCTCAAAAAATATCTGCTACACGATTTTGAACTCTATTTCCAATGAATTATGAACTAAGAAAGTAGCTTTTTTATGACGGTGAAATTGATTTGGGTGAACTCGTGTTATTTTGTGCTGTAGGTACAAATTGTTTTGTTACGGTTAGACAAGTCTATTGGAGCTAAAGTTGAATGTAACAATAAGAATCTTTTATTTCTTAAAATAAAATAAAGTTCGACACGTCAGGATTATCAGCCTATAATTTTCCCAATGTTGGGACACAGGCCTCCGCTTTGTGTGAGGGAGTGGGCCGTAATCAACCACGCGAGCCAAGTGCGGGTTCGAATTTTTAGTTCTATGATATGCTATGAGTGGTAGCCCAGTGGGGCTACCACTCATAGCATAGCACTCATAGCATAGCGCCGTGGGGGCCGCCACTTACGCGCTGTAGATCGTAGGTTCGAACCCAGACAGGCGCTCAACTTTGTGTGAATAATTTCATAACTACTGCTCTCAAATCGGTGAAGGAAAACATCGTGAGGAAACCGGTATGTCCTGGAACCAAAACTTCGAAGAAATGTGACATCTACCAACCCGCACTGGGCCCGCGTGGTGGATTTTCGTCCACTCCCTCTCATAGAGAGACGGCTTGTGTCCCAGCATTGGGAACGACATAGGCTGTATACTTCGATCAATAATAGTACTAGATTAAGGATCAGGAACAAAAATCAGTCGCTCAAGTGGCCACGTTTGCACACACGTAATCATCTACATTTCTAAGAAAAAAGTCTAATAATATTAACAACATCAGTTTATTATTAAACTTTAATGCTTAAACATAAAGTTTAATTACCATTGCAAAATATATATAGAATGTCGCTTGAAAATAAAATCATTCTTTTTTAAAATTTTCAGTCATTTATTCTAAAAATGAAGCTTAACTTAAAGTCTAAGTGATAAGGTTAAATACATACTAATTTGAAATAAGACCACAAAAGTATTTGTGGTCTTATTTTTCGGGCCGTTTTTGAAGTGCTTATCGGGAATCTAGTACTATTATTGATCGAAGGCTGTATGCTACAAAAAATAAATCAATTTCGTTAAAATACAGATGGTTTCAAAATCAAGCTAACTTTACTTAGAAAAATCCAGGAAATCATTTACTTCACGTTAAATCGAGCTGAAACGTTTTACCCATCGTTTTACCTAATCATTGCAATGCCATTAAGGTAAGCTTTGCCGATGATACCGACGATAATCATCTTACGGACCATCTGCCTCGAAGCAATGACTTAAATAATCCAAATTACTCTACCTTTTAAATATTACGTATTTTAGGAGGACCTTTTGAAGTTAAGGCTGATGAAAAGATACATTTTGAAAGGATAGAATTTACTGTGTCAAATTAAATTAGCTAGCGAAACTCCTTTTTTATTTTTATAAATTTAAAAATTCAGATATGAGTTTTGGGATAATGTCGGTTGTGTAAGGATTGTATCTGTGTGCCTAGCTAGTTTTTAAATACGTTGAATTGTAATCTGTGGAGAACGTAGTGGGCAGCATAATTTAAAAAAAAAATATTCAAGATATTATGACCGTTTCTTATTGTGTTTTTCCTTATGTTAATAAATAACTCCGCAGACGTGATTGGTATCAATATCTAAACATGATAAAACCAAAATAAATAGGTTTGATGACTGTATAGTACTATCATATAAAATACTGGTTTTCAGCTGCATCCAGTTAAACTGTAAGTTGACCCCAAAATAGTTGGGCAATGGCTAGGCAGATGAAAAGATATGGCAGGGAAATCGTCTCCATTTGTGTGAAAACGCTGACTTTACGGTCAATAACCGTTTGTCTTGCATTAGTGACCGTAAGTTTCCCTTCCCAGCCATAAAATAGATCATGAATCTATTAGCAATTTTATCCACCTAGTTGGGGTCTTTCAGGTTAATCTATCAGGTTGGCTGTCATTCGCGGATCTTTGACAGTATTCAGAAGCCCGAAAGTATGAAAACCAGTCTAACCAAGGGGTACCAAGGTATTACCCAGTAACTGCGTTGAGGAGGTCGGATATGTAAAATACTGGTATTCAGCTGCATCCGGTTATACTGGAAGCCAGCCCCAACATAGTTAGAGGAAAAGGCTTGGCAGATAATGGGTCTTTTTCGGGTAGGTACACTAGACAATTTTCCCGGTTGAGTTATTTCTCCCTTAGTAAGAAGGATGAAAAGTAGTTTACCTAGTTAGTATACGTGTTATATCACAAGAACTGAGACTTATTTTTTCGTCGTCATAAGTTCCTGGCATATTTCAACCTTCCTTGTGTAAGGGTTGATTTTTCCAACGCCAGATAATTTTCCCAGGAATGTATTTGAATTTTTGACAGTTCTTCCACACACAAACTGTCAGACGTCAATTTTATTCTACGAATAAAAATTACCTGCCGATTGAAAAATTTGCCCTTATACTAATATTTTATTCTGTTTGTGTTATACAGCGTGGCGCTTTAATGGCGACATTAATTTAACACACGTATACGGTTTTGCGTTGTAGTTTTATGAATATATTTTAATCTAATTAAACATTAATATTTAATTATTTATAAACAATTTTTTAAAATAGCATCTTAGATCAACCTGACTTAAAGAACTGTAGCGCAGCGGTCATTTGCCGGGGTCACGGATCATAACATCACATCAATGTAATTAAAACAATTAACGAGCAAAGAGAAGGCGAATTGAAGGAAAGAGAGAGAGCCCTATCGGCGCGCGGCACAGGTGGAAGTTTTCAAGTTACGATTTTTTTTATGTTGTTATAATTTTTATGATAACTGGCCACTAGCCCTACCCGTGTGTTAAATTAATGTCGCCATTGTAGCGCCATGTTGTATTGTTGTAGCGGATAATTTAATCAGAAGAATTTTATCAGAGAAATCAGCCCTAAGTAGTATCATTATCCTTTCTTCTTTAAGCAGCAGCACCTCAAAATTTAAAAACACTATGAAGGTCATAACTCACTATGACAGCACCGCTCCGACTCGGCATAAAACTTGTCATTCAAGTAAGGATTTAAAATCAATTGAATTAAAGTACATTTTAGAATTACAAAACATAATTGTAGACTGCCGGTTCCCCAGTGAAGAAACACCTGCAGTGCGATTCTGTAACCATTTCACCGTGAAAACTTAGGTGAAGTGAGCGTGGAGTGAGCTGTCATTCCAAATAATGCTAGGGATTGACACTACTAACAAATCACATCAAGCTCACTTCACTTGAGTTTTCACGGTGAGATTTTTACAGAATCGACCGGCTGCTGGCCTAGCTAAGTTGTCAATCTACAATCGTTAACGCTATTATAAAACTAACCAAACGTATAGGAATGACATCATCTCAACGCAAAATCACGTGGTCAGAACAAACGAATATAAAATTCGTAGCCTTTACTCGTTCAAAATGTTAGAATGAAATGTAATTGTTTCTATAACGTTGATCGCTACATCCCCTGCAAGGTTGGCGCCTGGAGGGTAAGCTACCAACTAGTACGCGGCGTGGAACAACACGCTATCACCTCACCGGTGACGACTAGCAACGAGCAGTGGTCTTGCTGAAGGCGCATTGGCGACAACATCGCCGCGTTCTGGCTGCAGTGAACGAGGGCTGCGGGGACAGCAGGGAGCACCACACAAGTCAGTTGTGGCATGCCTCCACCCACGGCTGCGCTTACGCGTTTATAAACTTCCATATTTTCTTGTTTACATTTTAAACTGACCTTTTACCGTTGTAATTTCATTTCTTATTTCATAAAACATGTAATACAATCGGCTATCACTTCATTTCGCTCCACCACAACCTATCGTCGCGATCAATAATGTTTTTAGATATCTATCATTTATCAAAGGGCTAACACAAATACCCATACCGTTCCACGAGATACCAGGCACAAAACGTTCACGAATTTATTTATACACACACTCCTATAAAAGTCTGAAATACAAAGGGTTAATTAAAACTCGGTACGGGTAAAGGATGATTTCCACCAAACGGCTCGCATCACATCGGCACGGAAGGGTACGGCGACAGCCGATCGCGTCCGGCAGGATGTCGACGCATGCGATCGGCTCCGTACTGTCGCTTGCGAACGTATCCGTTTCTGCGCTTAGTCGAATATTTTCATTCCTACCGTGTTGACGTGTTCTTATGCTGAATGGATTCGATCGAATACGACGACAGGCGAACGGAGCCGACCGCGCGTTGCAGCATACTTTCACGTTTGTCAAGCTGCTTTGCGCGGCTTGGTAATTTAGACTTTAAATACTGTGTACACGATTGAATATCGTATAAAGATTATCAAAATCTGTTCCGATTCGATGGGATGCGAGCCGTTTGGTGGAAGTCATCCTTTATTTTCCAAAATATAGGTTTTAATATCCTATCAAGCTTTGAAGTTGAACCCACGTCAAGTGTAACTTTATGCGGTATATGCGTTATTTGTTTCTCGGTTTATTATTGTGAACATTGGTTCTTTTGCTGCCTGACTTACATAACATAACATCACGCGTTGAATTCCCGAAGGATTAGGCAGAGGTGCACTTACAGTACTAATATAGGTGCACTTAAATATATATGTAACTATTGAAATGTGAGTGTAATATAACAGTACTAACTGCGCCCCGCGGTTTCACCCGCATAAGTTTCGATTGTGTGTGAATATCGAGATAAAAATTATCCTATGTGTTAATGCTGGTTATAAAGTATCTGTGTGGTAAATTTCATCCAAATCCGTTCAGTAGTTTTTGCGTGAAAGAGTAACAAACATCCATCCATCCATACAAACTTTCGCGTTTATAATATTAGTAAGATATTTCACCAGTTATGTTTAAGTATAATGTTTATGGGGGCGAGCCTATTGCCTTCAATCATAATCAGCCTATAATGTTCCCACTGCTGGGACACAGGCTCTCTGTGAGAGGGAATGCGCCATAATCCACCTCGCGGGCCCAGTGCCAATCTTCGAATTAAAACAAAATTCTCAAATTTCAAGATTTGCTGGTGATTAAAAACAAGAAAAAAAAGATAATGCTTAATCATGCAGTACCGCCCTTGGCGCATTAATTTGATTTATATTTAACACTTTACAAAGTAATTACTGTAATAATATTAAGTAGTTAAATTAAATAAAAGAAATAATAATAGCTTTTAAAAGTGTCATAATTTCAAAATCAATACATACTTGAAAACTATTTCCGTGTCAAATCATCATTATTCATCGTTTGACGATATTCGTCAAACTATGAACGAAAGTATTATAATATATTTTCCGTATCGGAAAACCGATTTGTTCAACTGCTTGACACTCCTACTAATTATCGAAACAACAAGTAAATAATTTACACGTTATTAATTATAACCACATATTTTAAGTCATTTATGACTGACTGCTTCGTTGGTCTAACATTCGCAACTGCTACTGCTGAGCATGAATTCCTGGGTTCGATTCCCGGGTCGGGTAAAGTGTTATTAGATTTTTCCATTTGGAATTTCTCAGTGGCAGCCCGGAGCCTAAATTTTTGCCCAGTTATGGCGATCATTTAAGAACGTTCATATTCCAATCTCACGTCTTAATATGTCAATAATACCAAAAATGTTATACATAATTGGCAAGTGTTTGTAGTTGATTGTCGCTGAGTTAAATTACGGGAATAGGGTGGTTGCCTGGGTAAAAAACAAAATATATATTTAGTCCGTCAGTTAGATTATCGAAAAAGAATGGACACGTAGTATTTTTCTTTTGTCAATCAAACAAAAAATGACAAAGATAAAGCGCGTCAAAATTTGGGAGTAGGGGGTCGTGACGTCACGCCATGCTAAAAAGTGTTGAAAGGCGTGACGTCATGCGCAACTTTAACATGCGATATCTTCATAATTTTTTATATAATTGACAAAAGAAAAAAGACGGGTCCAATATTTTTTGATAATCTAATTGACGGACTAATTAGATTTTTTAGGCAACTAGGCTGTTGACCTTCTGATAGAAAAATATAATAAATAGAATATATATAAAATAAATAGATAACGCAATTTCCACGTAGCCGACCTCGTAATACTCACTCACGCTCACTCGTATACTCTTTCACATTATTTAATTTATACAGCATGTTATTATGCGAAAGGTCATATTTAAGAGTTACAGACCACAAACTGAACAACTTTCTACATGGGCCATCATTGAAAAAATAATGAGCCATCCTATACTTTTGGTTCGAGTAGGTATTGAAGATTTTTATGGGTCAGTTGATCATTTCTTCGCGATTACGATGTTGGTTCCATGAAGACATAGTTCCGCGGGGTAATTGCGTAACACACAATCAGTAGCAATGGCTTTTAATTTGACAGTTCAACAACATTCATTGCGTTATTTACGTTGCTAAGCAGACATATTTTTCGAACATATAAAGCAATGGATTAGAAATATCTAAGGATGTTGCTAATCCATTGCTTTATATGTTTAATATATAATTTAATGATTCAGATTAAGATTGATAGGAAGTTACGTAATAAGGGTGCTGTTGGATAGTTTACCACACCCTGAAATATCAAGATTTATTATTTTCTTACAGACTAATCCTACTAATATTATAAATGTTAAAGTTTGTGAGGATGGATGGATGGATAGATGGATGTTTGTTTCACGCAAAAACCACTAAACGGATTTGAATAAAATTTGGCACGCGGGTAGTTTATAACCATGATTAACACATAGGATACTTTTTATCCCGATATTCCCACGGGATTGAAACTTATGCGGGTGAAACCGCGGGGTGCTGCTAGTAACATTATAATAAATTTATAACTAAATTTCTAATTACAAGCCTCCACAAATAAATACAAAAAATATTACTCCTTCATAGTCTTAGTTACATTAGTTATTCCCTCAAAGTTGGTTCATTTCGTTAGTTAAATATTAAACCAACACAATTGACCACACATTTCTGATACATGCTTTAGAAAAGTCTGTATATCCGCCGTGACCAAAAAGGATAATCACAACCCAATACTCCTTACGTCGGTCCCAGTTTATCACAAAAAACCAAATTCCGTACCTACTTTATAAACATGGCGCACTCTCGACCATTTTTTACGCAAAGCAGCTTTTCATTTAACATAGTGGCACAACCTTTAGGCACAATTGGACAAAAAAATCCATTCCGGACGCTCCCACACCGCTAGTTAGCAAAACTCTGAACATTAATCTCCGTTCTACTCAGATTTTCTAAAGTTAGGGGGCAATTTTCAACGGAAAATCGGAAACAATTTGGAATAACAACAAACCTCATAATTTTGGCCCCTCACCTTTGGTTTCATTGTTGTCCGGAATAGGGATCCTGAGTTTACAATTTCGTGTTTACATTACATTTTCAATTGACTTGTAATTGTTTTTAGAAATTCAATTCAATTAATTTATTGCTTTTGTTTGTAGCTGTGTATTGTGTTTCGAGAAATGATACTAACTACTTCCAGCAAATTATGGAAATTGTTCAAGGTACGGCGGCTAGATATTTGCATTTAATAAATGCTTACAATCATAATGACCGTCGAGAGACTGAGGAGGCTCTAATAATATGAACGAGGGAAGGAAATATACAAGTATTATTTTATGTGGTTAGAATTTGTGTGTTAAAGGGTTATCAATCTGGAATTTCTCAGTAACAGCCGGGACCCTAATTGCGTAACACACGATCAATCGGAATCGGTTTCATTTTGACAGTTCAGCAACATTCATTGCGTTATTTACGTGTCGAGCAGACAATTTTTTCGAAATTATGAAGCAATGGATTAGCAATTTGCTTCAAAATGATTCAAATTCCTATTGATCGTGTGTTACGCAATTAGGGTGCCGGCTGGAGTCTGGATATGTGCCCAGTTGATGGTAAAAGGCCCTCTATTACATAAGAAAGAAAGAAAACTGCGGTTATTGGCATTGCAGCAAATGAAATGCACCTTAAAACTATAAACTACCACTAAACTACTACTACTACTAAACTATAACTATCTTTATGATCTTGGGATGTACTCGTAGTTTGTGACTTATTTTTAATTTTTTGTGTGTGCCTTAAGTAAGACCTGTAATGATGATGATGATGATATATTTATTTGCAAGAATATAGGTAGCTAATATAAGTTCTTAAGATCTACGGGTTTCACTATATTCGGCATTTCTGCCGTGCAAATATTTGTTATACATACATACATCATACATAAATCTAGGTTATACTTATCGCATGCAGTAGGACACATCAATAACATAAAAATACTAATAATAATTTTTAAGGATAGATAAATAAAAACAGAAAACAATGGTTATAATGTAAAAGCGCCTCAGCTCAGCATAATGTCAGATGACAACACAAGGTGTACCAAGTTGTAAATGGGTCTTAGATATAACTGGCGAAATGTGGATGTACTATAGGTGTCTAGGTAGGTACTCTGCCTAACCCTTCGGGCAATGCAGGCGTGATGTTATGTTAAGGGCAACTTGTGCATTTTAATACAGACATTCTTACATCATCATCTTCCTAGCCTTTGTTGGGGTCGGCTTCTAGTCTAACCAGATGCAGCTCAATACCAGTATTTTACATGGAGTGACTGCCTATCTGAACTCCACTGGGTAATACGATATCCCTTGGTAAGACTGTGTCTCAGACTTTTAAACTTCTGACCACCGACTGTCAAAGATCTACAAATAAAAACCGGGAAACGGTTTAACGTGGTTTGTGAAGGTTGGAGCGGTCTCGATATGTATATTAGGTGGTCACCCATCCACGGACTGATCTCGGCAAGCGTAGCATAACCTTTAATCCACCAGTGCGGCTATTATTACCCACAGATATTTTTACATGATCAGCCTAAAAGGTTCCCACGGGCTAAGACATGGTCCTCCTCTCCGAGTTGGTAGATGTCAAATGTTACGATGTTTTCATTTACCATTTTTAGAACAGAGGTGATGAAACAACCTCATCAACTCAGCCTATTGCAGTCCACTGCTAGACATAGGCCTCTCTCAGGCTGCGCCACAACACCCTGTCCTCCGCCTTCCGCTTCTAGTTTATCCTAGCCAGCTTCTTTAGGTCGTCCTTACATCTAGCTGGGAGGCGTCCCACACTCGCTACCTTGACCAGGAATAGCGGGATCACCGGGAACTGGGGGCCGTTGTTTTGGCACTTTGGTCATGTGGGAGGTTTAATACTTGTTGTCATGAAACAACCTGCACAAAGTCAATTGCCTGCGTTGCTCCACTGAGCCATAGTAACAAATACACGCAAACCAAACATTAATCAAAAATGCTTTAAAATCTAGATTTCTCGTCCGTCTAGAGAAAGAATACGAATACAAAAAAAAGCTAATTACAAAATAATAACAAAATAAAGACTCAGAAAGAAAAACACAAATCAGACTGAAACAACTTGAAAATAACAACAAAGTGGATACAATTACCAATATAATTTAGAAGTGAAACTCCAGTATTAATAGCGAAATTTTAAGATTTCGCTATACAAAGTTGGAAATGTGTTGGTTAAGGGGCAAGCGCCAGGGTAACTCCCGAAATTCAAATTTTCCTACGTTTTTTGCAATTTGCAGGTCAATGTCATGTTAAATGCTGATTAAAATATGATTCGCGAGCATAACACGTATGTATTCAGACATCAAGCAATGGAAAGAATTGACAACTTTTTATATGCTTGAGTCGAGGCTTTTGACTACGTTGTATGTGTTTCTGTGGTCAGAGACTACAGAAAAGGTAGAAGGCCATGGGTTTTAGATCACCTCAAGAGTACCTAAACCACCCTCCAACATTCAATACCATTACCACAATGGCATTCTAACATTTCCGCAATGTGCACGCACCTTTACAGTAAAGATAGGTAACATTAGCCACATCAGATCACACGCCCGTAACCTATAGTTGTCGGAAATAATAGTAGTCACCTTAGCCGGAATCGGCATGGGATGGATGATGATGTGTATATTTTATGTCATTTTTTATTTGTAATGTGCATTTTGTTTGTGCAGAATAAATATTTTATCTTTCTTTCTTTTTCTCTATTTACAGAATTATAATGACTAGGTATTTCATGTAAAAAATTAAAACTTTTAACACTAACAGGTCTTTTCATAATGTAAGCTGGTGTATTTGTGAAAGTGCATTCAAAATTTTTATAGCACGCGACTTGCATTCAAAATATACTCATTGAGACCCAAAACGGTTAAGAATTCCGTCACATGAAAGGAAATTGTGCCATAAAAATAGTCAATTAAAATATTTAACAATATTCCAACAAAAATAAGGGAACTTTCTCTTCAAACTACATAAATGGCTTATTGGTAATTGTTTTTATAGTATGAATAAATTTATTGATAAAAACTTACAGACAAATATGGTTATTGATTTTCGCTATATTACCAACTTTTTGTTAGTACCTATTATTGTTAAGAATTCACTTTATAAAGTTATTAGACATGTTGGAAAAATAATTTAAAAAAAATTAAATTTTATTTTTTTTACATGTAACGTGTTTAAATATTTGTATGCCAGTCCTTGGCGAAACATATAAGATCATAATTCTATTTATTAACCTTAATGTACCATGTTTTAAAGCAAATAAAGATATTCTATTCTATTCACGAATTATTAATCAATAGGATTGACAACCTTAGGGGCCCGTGGCTAAATAATAACAGCCGCACAGGTCGATCGGTCAGGTTAAGCTACGCTTGCCGCGGTCGGTCTGTGGATGGGTGACCATCTTTACTTACCGAGACCCCTCCGTGCCTCGGAAAGCACGTTAAGCCGTTGGTCCCGGCTGTCATTCGTGGATCTTTGACAGTCGTTACGGGTAGTCAGAAGCCCGAAAGTCTGACAACCAGTCTTACCAAGGGTCGTATTACCCAGTAACTAGATTGTGGAGGTCAGATAGGCAGTCGCTCCATGTAAATACTGGCATTCAGCTGCATCCGGTTAGACTGGAAGCCGACCCCAACATAATTGGGAAAAGGTTAGGCAGATGATGAGGATTGACCAACTGACACTGACCAGCAAATTGCAAAAAAAACGTAAGAAAATTTGAATTTCGCGGTCTATCTAGCGCATCCCCCTTAAGGGCCTTCGGGATACTTAAAACAGATGTTCCTAAAAAGTATGTTGAGATAGGCCGTACTAGTAAGTTCCTGTTAACAAATGTGGGTTAGGTTGGTACAACCCTTTTGCCCTTATTATGTCGATACGCCGACATATTTGAACGTTCGCCCCCTCATGATAAAACCGAAGAGTTTCCACGAGAATTTATTATTGGTATTTCTGATAAGAATGTTGTAATTTTCGTTCGAAGGATGCGTGAAAGGAGATAGTGTTTTTTGGGCCCACCTTTTGTAACGTCTATTAATCGTATTTGGGATCCCTTCTTTTCGCATAATATTCTTTTTCCTAATATACTTTGGCATAACGATTTTGGTATAATTTGTTTTGCCATAGTAATACTTTGCCATATTTTTTTTGGCATACCTACCTAATGTTTATGTTGGCATAATTATCATGAAGGCTAATTTGTTTTGGCATAAATTTAATTCGCATAATGTTACTAGGCTTAATGATTATAGCATAGCATAATAGTATTTAGATATTCAATTATTAGGTATGATGCTTTCTGATATTTACTACTGTTATTGAATCATATGGGTTAGGTTATGTTAGAACAGTGAACATTAACGCGCGAAGGCGAGCGAGCGAAGCGAGCGTACCGCGGCAGCGGCCGCCGAGCGCCAGAACCCCTTTATTGTTGGTGAATCATTTGGATTAGATAAGGTTATAACAGTATGATGTTTCCTGATATTTACTACTCTTATTGAATCATATGGGTTAGGTTAGGTTAGAACAGTGACCATTAACGCCAGATCCCCTCTATTGTTGGTGTTGTGGTTTGGGTTAGATGAGATTATAACAGCATGATCTTTCCTGATATTTACTTATTCATTACAGAATTTTGAATTTTTTAAAGGATTAAATTACAACTTTGCAATAATACACTTGTGACACAATACTTTTATGACACCACCGTCTACTTAGAAAAATAAAATAAAATATTTATTCTACCTACAATGTAAAGTGCCTACAAATTTTATTAGAGCAATATTGTATAAAAATGTGTACCTATTAGTGTCTAACATTTCAGGAGTTAATTATTATGCTTATTTGTTATGCCTATAAAAAACATGTTTTAATATCTTTATGCGTAAATAAATGTATGCTTTAGAATGTTACGCGAAAATATAATTAGAAGAAACAAAAGTATGGCAAGTTACATTACTAGTCTTACAATTTTATGCAAAGTAATGGATCGTCGTATTATACTTAAAAAAATGTAACCAATTTATCATTGAAAATGGTCGATTTTTTTCAATAAGGTCCAACCGGAATCTCGAACACGTAATAAAAAGAAAATGTTTTGATAATGCACTCAATTGATTCAATTTTTATGATTTTAAGAAAAAAAAAAAACAATATATATCCCTAATTACAGTTCGAGGTCGTAACCGAATCTGTTTTATTTAGTACAAAAATGTACCATTAACGCTGCAGCAGGTCCTCCTCTGATTAATCACATTTTTAAGTTTGCTTACTCCCGTTTAATGTAGTTTAAAAATCAACGTGAAACGGATTGTAGTTATTTTTATTGCTTGTCAGTTTGACTAATAATAGTGATGTTATTCAGTCATTAACGTTCAGGTACTAGATTGACTCGAAACGAAAACTAAGTTCCCAGTAGCTTCGTATGCTTGAAATGCACACAAAAAAAAACTTAAAGAAAATAATCATAACAATATCCAAAATACAGCAACCATTAAATGTTGATGCTTTAAGGTTTAAGTCAGTGACTAAGATCGGCTTTGTTGGACTAATAAAGAGCGTCATAAGTTCATAACCGACTCCCATTTCAATGTCAATCTGATAATCAATGACGATACGATGGCGATTTTAATGACAAAATACACGGTATCAACTGACAGCACTAACCCACAGAACATGTATTTTTATTTTTATTAAAATCCTGTGAATCTGTACACAGTATTTTGAAGGTTTATTACACGAAATATCCCCGGTTTATTACCTACCTTCGCATTTATTTGTAGAATAAAGAATATATGACAGTTAACTATAGTGGCAGTGTTTGTGATATTTACCTAATCGCGAAAACATCGAGTGGCACCTCGAGCGAAAATAGAATCGAGCCTTTATTTGATTTACTTGAGTTACGAGTTAAATAAATACGCATGGATGATTCGCTTCTTTCAGTCAAGAAATCTACATAGATGCAGTGAGAAATTGCGTATTGATGATGCAAGAAAGTATTGACACTGTTTATTAATCATGGAGATTTGGATACAGGAATATTTACGTTACATTTTTACTATTCATTACTGAACAGTGCACTATTTTACTACATTGTAATACTGATGAGGCTAATCTACTTACAAAGCAAAAGTTTTTTAGTTATTGCTTAGGTTATGATCGTTTTTCTCAATATTCCCGTTTAGGTGAAGTATAATTATTACTACCCCTGTAATCTGGAGAATTAGAAATTATAAGAAACAAATCAACATGCATTTCACTAGTAGACGCCACAATTTTTGGTGACCTAATCACTGAACAAAAAAAAACTACCTATCGCCTTTATGTTTTGAAATCTTTTGTTTATTTTCGGCTGTTTCGCTAATACGGTTCGCGACAAGGGATTTACATACTCATGAATTGTATAGCAGGTTTTTTATAGCAACACTCCAAGGCAAATGTTAGAGTAAGTGCTCCGCTAAAAATGGTAACAATGAACGCAGTTTCGCCTACGTTGTGAGGAAAAAAGTGTGTTTACAAAATAAAATAATGGTATACGGGGTTATTGAGTTATTTTAAATTGGCTACCTAAACTCCTCATAAGCAATGGGTTGATATCTAAACACGATAAAATAAAAACATCATCTGCCTAGCCTTTTCCCAACTATATTGGGGTCGGCTTCCAGTCTAACCGGATGCAGCTGAATACCAGTATTTTACATGGAGCGACTGCCTATCTGACCTCCACAACCCAGTTACTGGGTAATACGATACCCCTTGGTAAGACTGGTTGTCAGACTTTCGGGCTTCTGACTACCCGTAACGACTGTCAAAGATCCACGAATGACAGCCGGGACCAACGGCTTAACGTGCTTTCCGAGGCACGGAGGGGTCATGTAAAGATGGTCACCCATCCACAGACCAACCGCGGCAAGCGTAACTTAACCTGACCGATCGACCTGTGCGGCTGTTATTAAAAAACAGTTGATGTTTTATCTTCTGGAGTTCAACGACCACTGTTAGTGTTGTTACTTGAAGTATGAGTTGAGAAAAACTGTTTTATAGTGTTTAGATATCGATACCCTTCACGTCTGTGAAGTTTACAAAGAAAAACAATTTTTTTACTAATATTTCAAATGACTACTATAACTGCAGTCGATGATC
This sequence comes from Apamea sordens, assembly GCA_945859715.1. Taxonomy (NCBI): domain Eukaryota; kingdom Metazoa; phylum Arthropoda; class Insecta; order Lepidoptera; family Noctuidae; genus Apamea; species Apamea sordens. The sequence continues at coordinate 9,353,144 of OX244010.1, read as the reverse complement.
CCATAAAAAAACATCAAATTAAATTAATTTATTTGTTTAATCATGTTTAGATATTGATACACCTGGGGAGTTAAGCTAGCCAATTTAAAATAACTATGTAGAAAGCATGATATTTATTAATGTTCATTTTTGATATAACTAGTGATATAATTAGTGCGCCTACCATCAACGATTGCATCTCTGCTTTCCATCAGGCGGGATCGCAGTCAAGCGCTAGTTTATAACATTAAAAAAAAAAAAAAAAAACTATACGCACGACGCCATCGCGGAAGGCCAAAACGAAGATGGCGGTTCGAGCTTGACTCCTACCGTAAGGACTGAACTCGCAAAAGACAGAATTGTGTGGAAAAGGGCCCTGCAGAAGACAACACAGGCTAGTTAGATATAATGAAAAATCTAGGTATCTACCTATTGGAAGGTTTCAAAGACATAAACAGTCCGAAAATAGAATAAACCACTCTAGCTATAAATAAAATACTAGCCAAACTAATAATTGTTAACACCTACATTAATTGTTAAAAACTTATCCCATCTAAGTTAAGGAGCAAAAAACTTAAAGAATAAACTTTATACTTCGATAGAATATCTAAAATAGAGCCTTAGTATAATTATGTGAGCACCCTGTATTCTGCGTCTCATCATTGTCTTTTACGATCTTCTTCGTATAGATTACAACAAAGAACAATTACTATGAATCATACAATATCCTGACTTTGCCAAGTAGCTAATGAAAAAACTTTTCCCAACAGCCATTCGAGTGATCGGCTCTTGTTAGGCAAAGTTTCATTTTATGAAATCATTTGACCTTACTGAAGTGCGTACACGTTCATTAATTTAGCTGCCATTTTCTTTGTGTTTCAGTTTTGGAAAAAATACTCCTGATCCTTACAGTATTGTTAAAGGATTGAGCTTGGCAGTTCAATTAGTCTAAAGTAGGTCTGTTAATTGTAAAGCCTTTCTCTAAGAGCCTTCAATTTATTGAGTTTTTGTAACAATCGAAAAACCGACACAGGTCGGTAACCATCCAGTTTTGAACGCTAGTTAACTGGACTAAATTTGTTGCTAATGACCTCTAGTATAACGCCTTTCAAGGAATACGTCGAGTTTCCATGTCACCCTGTATACCTACTGTTGCGTCATTTTGATTTCTTTCCAAAATGGCGGCCACGCCTGTGACCTATTTATATCGATAGCTGACGTTAATATAAATAGATAACATAATGGAGCCAAACCCCGTAAAGGGTTACGTTTCCGAGATATTAACGTTCAAAGTTGATATTATAAACAAACAATTACACATTAAGAATTACAAAAAGATAGGATGCAGAAATGATACTAATGTGAAATCAACCACGTTCTCCACAGATACACAATGAGACAATTTGGTAAATTTTAAGACTAGCGTTGTAAACCATAAAATAGAGGGATATTATTATTAAAAGTATAAAAAAAAACAAAAAATATTCTCTGCTTTCCATCAGGCGGGATCGCATTCAAGTACTAGTTTAAACCATTAAAAAAAAATGGATGTCACGTGATCAACTTTGAACGCTGAGCCTGCATATAAAAATCTTCAATTCCCTTTAGAAGTCGATGCAGCAAGGTTCAATGTTCTTGTCAATAGTGTTCATCACACTGGTAAACACAAATATACTCGTAGACATAACACTTGAAAAAATATGTTTAACAACTGAAGAACTGAATGAAATTCGCTCTCAGTTATTTTCTTTTTTTTTTTCCTTTTGTAAACAGTTTGTAGATCCGATATTAATATTATAAAGAGAAAATATTTGATTCTTTGTATGTTTTTTGTAACGCTTTCACGCCAAAACTTCTGAACGGATTTTGATGAAATTTGGCACTTGACGACTTGGATTAGTACATTATAGTACTTTTTATGCCGATATTCAAACGGGATCGAAACTTATGCGGGTGAAACCATGGAGCTCAGCTGGTATAAAATATTAATCTTAGTTTCATGCTCAATTTACACATTTTATACTTATTTCGTTTACTTTTCCGAATGCCTTTAAAATTAAATACCACCATAAAACCTAGAAATGAACCCAAACTATTATCAATAAAACTTTTAATTAGCTGTAAATAGGTTAAGGCAATATAGAAAAACATTATTTTGTTAACATAGTTAGGTTGTAAGTAGCTGACACACCCACAGGCCGAATACACCGCCAACCTGTGGACATAATGTAACATAATTATGAACAAGAAAAATAAAACAAATCTTCTATTCTATTACCAATAAAACTTCTTCTAACACTAATCATGAACAGAACATTACATATTCATTCGCCAGTTCTCAGATACGAATTGAAGGCGAAAACTTTTATTTCCTTCTTTATTATTCAGGAGGACTTTTGTATTTCCTCTTGAAGATAAAGTAACGAGGGTTAGCGTTCAGTTAGGAAGGAAATGCACTGATATATTGAGGTCGGTGGGTCGTTGGCGCGAAGTTGCTTCTGGAGAATATCTCGAGTCTGCGCGAGGCCTCAGGGCACAAAATTTGCGGTGTGGGATGACCTGTTACGCGTAATTTTATTTCGTCAATTGTTTTCCGGGGGTTTTTGTCTTTTTGTTGGTGTTAATATTTTTTATAAACGAAGCAGAAGGGGTATGTAAGGATCGAAGCAAACTCAAACTATTTATTTAAAATTAACAGGCACTTTTGAACTGTCAAGGGGTCGGTCAGTTAGAAAGATGAAGCTAGTTGCCCATTCCAAAGCGTAGTAGGTACCTATGGAGAAGAACGGGCAAGAAACTCCATGGACACTCTTTTAAATCGAAATAATATGGTTAAAAAGTATTGGTTACATCATTTATGTTAATAATTATGCATGTGAGAACGATGCAGAACGTTAAAAGCGTCCGTAATGTAAAAGTAAAAAAATAAATAAAAAACAATTCAAATATTAAATTAACTTAAAATAAGCCAAGGCAGCAAAGACAGGACCAGTCCCTACTGACAGCGCGCGTTCACGAACATGACGCATAGATTAGCACCATTCAGCTCAACCATTTTGAAGGGAGCTAAATGATCCAACACATGCGCCACCATCAGCGAGACATTTGTGTGAGCATGACATACTCTCAGCCGCCAGGGCACATTCAATCCAATGAAAGACGTACCCAGTAAACGGTAGCTTTACAGGAATATTTTTTAAGCAATGCGCAAAAAAATTTTGGTGGTTCAGTATCAGTAATAGAACACATTTCCATTATTTGTTCAAAACTTTTTTATATTTTTTTATCCGACTTTAAATCAGCAAAATATGGACACTGTCTATTCGTAATAATATCAATGAGCGCGCGCGCCGTACGGCTTACGAGTGATGTTGCAGAGGGGGAAAAAAACCCCCTTCCGGGCGGCAGGGTGGCGACATGCGGCGTCGGCCGGCCGGCCGCTCGGCTCGACAGTCTGCTCGTCGCATGCGCGTGCGCGGTCGTCGTTACGTCACGTCCAGTCGCTTTCCCGCGCAGTGCGCAACCCCCGCGTTGTGTCGTACTTATGGTGTCGGATTTTAGTAACCGCGAGTTCTATGAGATGGTGCGAGTCTATTTGTTAAGTGGTGAAAGCCTACGAGCAGCTTGCAGAATGTATGCTAGGGAGAGCATACCTCGAATGCGAGCCCAAGGTATCGTTAAAAAGTGCCATAATTTAATTGATTAATGCGTTATTTTCTGCATTTTGATGGTCCTAAGCCCATGAAAGTATGAAGGAAAAATTGGAATTACTCTTCAAATAACTTCAGATCACGGCCTAATCTTAAAAAAGTTTAATTCAAACCTGATAAAATCAGCGATTACTGATCGCTGATTTTATCAGGTTTGAATGAAACTACATTAAAAAACTACTACATTGTATGTAACCCACGTAAATATCTATCTACCCACGCCTACGCACGAAAAACGACCGAGCGCTTCGCCATGCCGCGCCGGGCGGCGCGTAGTGGCCATAAAATCAATTTCAAAATACACATCTTTCGTTAGCGATAACTTTATTTTTTTGTACTAAGACTTATCAAAATAAAAAATAGGTGTTTAATAAAACTCATATAAGTTTAATTTGTCAAAGTTTGCGCACTGAATAAAAATTAATCCTGTATAGTATGTACATAGTACTCACATATGTGCTATACAATTATATAATGCAAAAATATATTGCAAAAATAGTATTTTAAAATCTTCAGCAGCTCCATCAGTGTGTTCAAATGCTAATCAATTTATTTATGCGCCCTTATGGAGCAGGACCAGCGTTTGAACGAATTGATCCCTGTTTCTAGTTATATAATTGTGTCTTTTACCCCTTTTACTAAAAAGATTTCGATTTTTTCTTACGTACATAAGCAGGTGGCGTTCTGAAGTTTCTACCTGTACCCATGGGAAGAAGGCACCAGTTTTTATAAGTATGTTTGTTTAAATAAGGTTAAACGAGGTACATACTTTAAAGCAGTGCAGCTCCTGACCAGGCCTCCTCTCTGTGAGAGGGAATGGGCCGTAATACGCCACGAGGGCCCAGTGCGGGTGGGTAGCGGGATCGTCCGAAAGGGTTACCGCTGCCCTGGAACATAAAGGGCTAAGGAAGGAACACGGGTGGGTTTTAGTCAGTAAGAGTCTGACACTCCCTTCCGCTCCACCCAGAGCGGGAGGGGTCATTAATTGATGATTTCCCATCCACAAAAAAAAAGCACAGCGCGGGTTGCCAGATATCTCATGTCTTCGAATTTTTAGTTCTAGGACATGCCAGTTTCCTCACGGTGTTTTTCTTCACCGTTATTGAGAGCAGTATTGATGAAATAAATTACACAAAGTAAAGCGCCTGCCTGGGTTCGAACCCACGATCTACAACTCGTAAGTCTTTGCCGCTACCTCTGGGCCTCCGTGAGAATTTTAATTTAGCAAAATTGTATGCCTAAATACAATTAGAACTAGCTTCAACTTTCTGACTAACTGACCGACTATTTAAGTCTGACAATTCAAAAGTGCCTGTAAATGGTTTAATTGAAATAAATGATTTGAGTTTGAGTTTGAATGAATGTTAACTCAAAGCCAATTCCATTTTCTGAGAAAAACAATGTAAAGGATTGAAGCATGTAAACAATAACAAATTCCCGCGGGAAGTTTTGATGGGTAGACATATTCATATGAGACGAGGAGGAAATATTATGTTATATACAGTCCTTTCTCTTCCGTCTCAAAAACAACTTGGATATTTTTATTTATATATTTAAGGAAAGCATTGCCACATCACATACATTAACTATACTACTACAGATAACTAACTTCTAAAATAAAAATAATTAAAGTTTATGATTCTTCAATTTATTGTTTTGTAGCGGTATGAACAACGCCACATGCGAACAACGCGTCATACTGACGTCACGCAAATTCTGCATCTCGCAAGCAGAGTGTACCGTGCAATTAGTATAGATACAATTTCCCAACATCAATCGTTGGGCAATAGCCCGCCAGACACAACACCCGTCTGGTCGGAGGATTCTCCGTTTTCCATGGAGATTGAGTGAACTTTACACCCTGTTCCAGTTTTATTACCTTTTTGTATTTTTTTTAATGTTTAGTAACAATGTCACTTGCAGGATAGTTTACTAATCTAGGGTTAATTTAATAAAAGACTGCTTATGTAATCCTTTGTATATTATACATAATGCCAGCAGTGGGGCAATTCCCGTATTTTTAAGAACTTTCACGTTCTAATCTGTCAAAAATACCTCTTTATACGTATATTTCGACAAGTTTTTGACATAGCTTGTCGCTGAGACGAGATTGTGACTAGATGTTGATCGTTTGTTGTTACGGCAGTTGGTGTTCAGGGCATCGTGTTTCATTGGTACTTAATCTGTTACCTCATGTCACATAATTGTTCCGGATAATGGCTTTAATTGTTGCACTAATGACGCAATCATCACCGACAGTATTAGTCGTATAATATAGTAAAACAAAGACGTATTGTTTTCGAAATTGAAATTCGTAACACTCACAATGCTATAGTAACACTTTCAATGATCATCATTTCAAAGTCAAATCATTTATTTCAAACTAGCTTTTGCCCGCGACTTCGTTCGCGTGGAATAGTGACTTCACCAATAGATGACACCGACTCTTGACCAATAGATGGCGCTGTATGTCCGGAATAAATTTTATTTTTTATTTTATTTTTTGTAATAAAAACTATCCTATGTCCATTCTCAAGTTCCAAACTATGTCTGTACCAAATTTCACACAAATCGGTTCAGTAGTTTAGGCGTGAAGCAAAGACAGACAGACAGACAGACAGAGTTACTTTCGCATTTATAATATTAGTTTGGATAGGCAAATAAAAGGCCATTATGAACGTCAAAAATTAACGAAACGTCAAGTTTAAGCCGTAAGACTTCCACTGCTGGACATAGGCCACCCCAGGCGTTGCCATGTCGACTGGTCCTCTGCATCTTTCATCTTGCATTACATTGTCATTATTTCTCAATATTAATCACTTCTTTGTAGGTGGTCTTGTGGTCGCAAGCGCGACTGCTGAGCGCGGGTTTGATTTCCAGGTAGGGCAAAGATTATTTTAGTTTTTCTGTAAGGAATTTCTCAGTAGCAGCTTGAAGTTTGGATGTCCTCGGAGGGCACTTAAAACTGTTAGTCCTGCGCCTGATGACTCCCTGGTCGTGTTGGATTTCCGTCCCATCGGACTATGAGAGTAAAATAACAGAGAGTGCACCTGGATTTAAGCACACACTTGTGCACTATATCTCCGTTGAGATTGACCACCGTGATTAGACAGGAGGATTTATAGATGATGATAATGCCGATGCCTTCTAGCCGATTTCGGCTACAGAGACTGTATTCGATGACTTTTCAGAGAGGGTTCCTTTTTTTGAGAGCTTTCTTATTCATTTCATTAGCATATCCATATAGAAGAAAGAAATGAAATACGTTTATTTGCGGTAAACATGACGCAAAAAAGAACATAAAACACAAAAATAATAAGAAATGGTTGGGAGAAACATGCGTCACATCCACGCAAAACGGATATATATATATATATATATATCCTTACGTATAGCATATATACATATATCCTTACGTATACAGTTACAAAAACAGTAAACGTTAATGGAAACTGACAAAGTTCACGAACTCTAAAATTACCTCACCAGAGGAAACTGCAAAACCAAATTGATTTAGACTGGATATTACAAGCAACTGCCCACAGTCTACGAACAAGTTAGTTTGTGTGCCCACTTAAGTTGTAGACGGGTATGTGGGTCACAATATGGCTGCTGACATAACCCTTCCCTTAATGCACTATCCTGATATTAATATTGACAGTTTGGACAGCAGTACTGATACGATAAATGTGAAAACTGACACTTTATTTTTGGACTTTGGTCAAAATGGTTTCTATTAGGAGGTTGCTACCTAGCTTCAACTTTCTGACTAACTGACCGACTATTTAATTTTGACCATTCAAAAGTGCCTGTAAATGGTTTAATTGAAATAAATGATTTGAGTTTGAGTTTGAGTTGAATAAATTTTACATTATATTTTCTTGTACCCTATATTTGAGGTGCTTGTGGCTAAATAAAAACAGCCGTACGGGTCAATCGGAGGATAAGCTATGCTTGCCGCAGTCGGTTCATGGATGGGTGTCTATCCAATATATATCGAGACCCCTCCGTACTTCGGAAAGCACGCTAAGCCGTTGGCCCCGGCTGTCATTCATAAAACTTTGACAGTCATTACAGATAGTCAGAGGTGGTCAGAAACTCTGACAACCAGACGTCTTACCAAGGGAGAACGTTTTATGCAGTAACTGGTTTGTGGATGTCAAATAGGCAGACGCTCTGTGTAAAATATATTAATTAATTACTGTTAGCGACTGTGTATGACCGTTGTAATTAATAATAATAAATAAATAAATATAGTTTACTTTTTTGGGAATGTCTGCTTCTTTAAGAGAAGATATTATACTACTTCAGAATAAGAAAGTCTGTGAATATAACACTTGTACCTATATTGACCAAAGAGAGTACGGTTGAAAAGATATAAGAATCGTGCTCTAAAGAATTCATTGTTTGTACTAGACAAAGTTTAAATTCTATTTTCAGCAAATACTTCCTGTTTTATCAAATACTTGCCTTTACCCACAGCTATGCCCGCATGGAGGTTGGAAATTATCCCACGGGGACGCACTACTGGAATAAAAAGTGTCCTATGAGTAGATCTAAATAAGTTTAAAAACAATCTGTGTGCCAGATTTCATCCAAATCCGTTCAGCCACTTTTGCGTTATTGTTACATCGAAACATAAAAACTTTGACATTTATAATTTTATAGGATTTCGTCCATGTCGGCGATACAGAACATCTTTAATGTCGCAGAAATCAAAAAAGAAAATATTTTATTGCGAATTTATGTCGTAACGGATATCCCTTAAACCCTTTTTTTTTTTTTTTTTTTGAGTATGGGAAATCATCAAATGACCCCTCCCGCTCTGGGTGGAGCAGAAGGGAGTGTCAGACTTTTACTGACTAAAACCCACCCGTGTTCCTTCCTTAGCCCTTTATGTTCCAGGGCAGCGGTAAACCCTTTCGGATGGTCCCGCTACCCTGGCAGGCTTCGGCCCTATGCCATGCCCTATCCCTTAAACCCTGAGGTGCTCATCAATTATTAGTACAGATTATAGAAAAGAAATATGAAGCCGTCACGTCCTTACCCTCTATAATAAGTAAAAATCTTCTTACAAAGTTATGCCATCAGTTATTGATGGTCTAAGTTTTGTCCAACTTCATCCATTATACTCAGTGACTGCTTGACAAGACCTCCTGATCGTTATTAAACACGACCGCTATAACTTGGAACTATTCCCCCCCCTCTGGTCCAAAGATAAGTCTTAATAAGAAGACAGATGTGAACTTTGTCAGGGGTCTTCAAAAATTGGTTTCCATCACCCCCTTAAGTGTTAAATCTATTAAATTAGGAGTGAGCATTTGGTTTGAACGACTTTTTTTCGTGTGTTATCATTGTAAATGAAATATGGTTGGTGACGGAAGAATTAAATGACGTTTACTTTGCGACCATTTATTTGAAGGATCGTCTTCTGGTTCCGAGTATTTTATGATAAAAGGAAGGACTGGCCGGAACTCGCAAAAGACAGAATTGTGTGGAAAAGGGAGAGGGAAGCCTTTGCCCTGCAGTGGGACAGTAAAGGCTACTTAGATTAGATAAGAAACATGACGCAGAGAAAGAACACAAAAAAAAAATAACAAGTAAGAGGAAAATATGCGTCACAACTACGCAAAACGGTTATATAATGCTAAGACCATATGTGACACAAAGCCCCAGCGCTTGTTTTCAGCAACAGCCGGCGTTGACGAGATGACGTCAACCGGTACAGCATACGATATCGTAAAAAATCAAAACCAGAAATAAAATAAATAAACAATACCTAGTTCTAAACGTTGGTATCAATATGATTTTTATAAAATGCTTCGTATACGTTTAGTATTTTTTAAGTCTTATTTTAGATTTAAATCTAAAAGTACAAATTAATTCAGCTTCATAAATTCTCTTTGTCCGGCATTTCCTTGGAAACGAATGCCGGAAGAACTAGTGGCCAACTATAAATTAGAGACTGAGAAAAACTGTATAAAATTAAAGGATTTTTATCCATCCAGAATCTTTTATTCCTTCAAAGTCTTTTCAATTTGAATCGTATATCTTTATAAGTATACAGTGTGGCGGTTATCACATTAATTGAAACCAACGTATTTTAAACGTAAACTATTATAATAATAATTAAGTAATAACAATGCCAACGCCCTGTCCGAATAGCCGCGTCAAACAAATTTAAAAACTATGTTTAATTTTTCTATTTTTGCGAAGAAGTAATAACAATTAATATTCTAGCGACCGATTGCCCAAACTTACGACCCAATGGATCCCTCTTAATGGCAAGTGACATCGCAGTAAGCCTGCCAGGGTAGCGGGATCGTCCGAAAGGGTTACCGCTGCCCGGGAACATAAAGGGCTAAGGAAGGAACACGGGTGGGTTTTAGTCAGTAAGAGTCTGACACTCCCTCCTGCTCCACCCAGAGCGGGAGGAGTCATTTGATGATTTCCCAAACTCAAAAAAAAAAAATGGACGGTCACCCATCCATGAACCGACCGCGGTAAGTGTAGCTTAACTTTTGATCAACCCGAGCGGCAGTTATTATTTAACCACGAGCCCCTTCAAAACAAAAATCTTCACCTGTGCCAAAAAAAATATTTCAAACGTACCAAAATGAAACATAAAACCTCTCTTTCAAAAAAATATTCACACAACATTCCTTTTTCAAGAAGTAAAGTGTGTCTTGAAAATTAAATAGGCAACGAACGGAATAAAGCACCATTTCCTCCGGTACCCTGTTAATCTAATCGTGTAGGGCCTGATTAATTCAGGTATACCGTGCAATGTATATCACGTATACCGGTATACACGTATACCTTACATGTTCAAGGTAAACTCGTACCGCTGTGATCCAAATGGATCTATTGTTTCGTTCTGTAAGTTGTAAGTGAATGTGGGGTTCGGTAACTGGAGACATGGATCATATTCCCTAGGTAGGCTTTCTACGTAAGGTTGATTCAAATGTTGGAATAGTTTCGCTGTTAGCTGAATATGAAATCTTGTTATTACGTTGTAGGTACTTACACTCAACCGCATAATAGTGGCAACAATTTGACGTAGAGAGCCCCTTTATGTTGTAGCAATTTTTTTTTTTCAAATTTATTTATTAAAGAAATTTGACAGATTGTAGTAGCTTGATATGCTGGCGTCTGTACAAGAATAGAGTAGACGTCGACCCCCAAACTAGGCATTTGCCTGTATCTTTGGAGTCAGAGTTGCAACATTTTCAGTCAAAAAAAAAAAGTGGTACATAGTGATTATGTGATTAATTATTGCAAGACAAGAAAACCAAAACCAAAATTTAACTAAGGCCTGATTTCTCCAACGCCAGATAATTTTATTCGAGGAATAATTTTGAATTTTTGACAGTTCTTCCATACAAAATCTATCAGACGTCAATTTTATTCCACGAATTAAAATATCTGTCGATTTAAAAATAAGCCCTAAGCTAAAATCAAATAGAATAAAATATAAAACTTAGAATATAAATTGCCATTGGCGTGAGGGTAGTTTTCGTAGTACAGGTGATAAGCTTAATTTAAAATTATTCCTTGGATAAGATATCTGACATTGGTAAAATCAGCCCTTAGTGACCATCTGATACGGTTGACTATAATTATGTACCTTGGTTTTTATCTTGATATACTATTTCGTTATTGAAATCTGGGCTATCAATAAAAGGGATCTTATTTACCTACGTCCTGTAAAAATAGGATCCCGCACATATCGTAATTTATAATAATAATAGTCTCTCGACCGATTTCGGTTACGGTGGTCAATCTCAGCGGAGATTAGCTAGGTACGCAGGAGATATTATACTGCACAAGTGTGTGCGTAAACACAGGTACACTCTCTGTGCCTTTACTCTCATAGTCTGATGGGACGGCAATCCGACACGACCGGGGAGAGATTCGGCGTAAGACCAACGGCTTTTCTTGCTTTCTGAGGCACGGGGGTATTAAACCGTCAACTAACAAACTCCGGGCTTTTACTAAGAAATTCCTAATGGAGAACCCAACAACACGTTGTTTGACCTGGAAATCGAACCCAGGACCTACTTACAACTACGAAACCAACGGGGCAGTCTACAACGTAATTTATATATACTTATATAGTCCTCTTCACCGTATCCGGCGACAGCGACCCCGACTACTTCTCTTTCCTTTTGTGAGCTCTCTGATGACTAGCAAAACCAAATTTGGTATTGAAAACCCGGTTACACCGTATACAGAAGAGCTGATCAGCATCGTTGTATGTGTATGCATAGGAAGGCTTTGGGCGCCTTTTCCTATTTGGCGCTTATTGACTAGGTCTTCAAGACGATTTGTTCCAAAGCATTCAGTTGCTTTGTGGATTGAAGTGCGCCACCTCTCTCGGTTTCGAGCAAGCTCCTGCCACCGATCAGCGGGAATGCCAGAAGTTGTAAGGTGACGTTTGAGGACATCTTTGTAGCGCAGGTATTGCCTGCCCTGTGCACGTTTTCCTTGGGCGAGCTCTGAGTAGAAAGCGGTTTTAGGTAGTCTACTGGTATCCATGCGCTCCACAGACAATTGCTCATCTCCCATCTTGCACAGCATGCCCTGTTACCTGCACACGTGAGGACCTAATGGCTGCATCAGCGAATGCTATCCGCGTTGATGAATTTTGGGCCAATTTAAGAAAAAAAAAACTTGAGAAGGGACACCCGGATGGAACGGAGTATAACTGGCTTGCTTTCTATAAGAGAGAGAGAAAGAGACAGACAGAGAAACACGCGCACGCCGCACGGCTTACAACTATAGCAAAAAGTGAAAGTACCTATTTTATAAATGTAATTTTTAATCTTATAAAGCATGTAAATCTCGTATTAGCACGTTATTGTTGTTTTTTATTTTAATTTTAATATATTTATAATTTAATTACGTATTCAGAGTATGTGTACTCGATAATGTGTAAGCTGTGGTTACCTATAATTGAGTATGCATAACAGGATAATGTATAATAATACAAGTTATATAATGGTTAAAGATAATTGTAATGTATCTCGTTGATAATCCTTAAATAAATAAATGTCGTTCCAACTTTTGGTCTTAATTTTTTCCGTCTAGCCCCGTTTCGCAACGCGCGATAAGGAACTTCGTTCCAAAAAAAAACTATAGGTATTTTTGCCATCGACACGCTGAGGGCCGCTTTTTTGAACCTCGTTGATCGTTGAGATAAACTACAAATTGATCAAAAAACACATTTTGGAAAAATTTAACTATTCGTTACTATTTTTAACAATTAGTTGAGTTTTACTACAGATAAAAAAATCGGCGCTGACAAGAAGAATTCATTACATTTGCGAATCTAAAATAAAATGGTTCAACAGAATATCCTACAAGCTTAAAAAATTCTACGCTTGTTTTCTTGGTCGTTTTATTGCAACATTTTATTGTAACAACGCCGTTTTTACGAGCGTCCACCGGACTAATAAACACATGTTTAGGTAATACCACGTGAACCTCCTTGCAACTAAGACCCTTTTTATTTAGTCAGGAAGCATCTTGTTGCTAGTATATTATTATAAAGCAAAGAGATTTAAGATAGGTTTAATGTCTTTGTTATAAAGTAATACATTTTACGGTCGATTATAAAACTGTTGGCTGAGCTTGCTTTCAGTGAAAATATTTATATCATTGTAACACAGTGGTCTATTAAAGTAGTTTTCATTTTTATGATAAACTAGCTTCTGCCCGCGGCTTCGCCCGCGTGGATGTCGGAAATTTACCCACAGGAACGTGCTAACAGGATAAAATGTATGTGCTTCCCCAGAATGCCATCTATGTAGCGGGCCCTTTGTGGCTAATTACAATAGAAAACCAATTGTGTCTCATTAGTGGTGATTAAGAGGGTACCTATATGATATCTTTACCTAAGTACCTAACTAATTTAAAAAAAAAACTCAATAACAGAAAATTAAATACCTACCTACCTAAATAAACCTATTTCTGATGATAACTAATCTAAACTCAATAAATAAGCAAAATCCCTAAAAACTAATATCTATACGAATGACTAAACCTACCTAACAGTATTATAAAATAACCTACGGTCACTACGTACACTATCAAATATACTACCTATACTTTAAAATTAAAATATATACCTACGACTCATATAAAAATAAACCTAAATAACTCTAAAAACTAAAAGGAATAAAAATGAACTCCACTGCGGGTGACTCAACCTACGACAAACTTAGTATTTGCGGTTGGTACAGTACAGACAGTGGTAATCGGGTATAGGGATCGAACCGCAAAATTAAGTTTGTTTTTTATTGTATATACTTTTCCGGGATAAAAAGTACACAGTGTGGTGCCCAGGATATTAAAGAATAATTATACCAAGTTTCATCGTAATCGAACCGGTAGTTTTTGCGTGATGCCTGAACAAACAGACAGACAGACAGACAGACAGACAGACAAAAATTTTTTTAATCACATTTTTGGGTTCGGTGTCGGTCAAGTAACACCCCCTGCCATTAATTTTTTGGATATTTTCAATGTACAGAATTTTCACTTCTACAGATTTATTATAAGTATAGATATAAAATTAAACTCGTCTTTATTATATAAGATGACATAACTGAACAGTTGCTAGGCAACAACAACATAAGATGATGACTCCTAGAACAGTGAGTTAAAACCTTCATGGTTCAACAAAAACAGTATACAGTACGGTAACTAGTCGTTGGGTTAGAGGTCGCAAGTGCTACTGTTGAGCACGTGGTCCTGGGTACGATTCCTAGGTTGGACAAAATGTTATTGGGTTTTTCGATAGGGTCGCCCCCTATTAAATGGGACTATAATGTAACTGGCGAATTGTGGGTGAACTATAGGTGCACCTCTGACTAATCCTTCGGGAAAATAAGGCGTTTTGTTATGTTATTCTCTACGGTAAGTAAAAGAGGTGTATGACCACCTGGAGCTAATAAAATCTAGGAAATCATTTCTTTGATATTTCGAAACGATCGTCTCCTTTTTAAGGAAACTTCTTGCCGACTGGTCGAAACTTCATGTGACCAGCTCACACCTTTTGGCCTAAGAATTAGCATGGCCATTCAACGTGGCAATACTGCCAGTCTTCTGGGCACATTTCCGGATGATTTAGCACCTAATCTGCGTTCGCGATTTAGTTGCCAAACATGTAAACAAATATGAGCTTATGGAAAAATAACTTTAATTCCTACACAATAAAGTCAGTTACACGCTACAACTTTAAACATTTTTATAACTTTTTCAATAGTGCTAGCTACTCTGAAATCAACTACTACCAAAATAAAGGTCATATTTATTTAACTCGGAATAACATCAATTCGAAACATAAAATTGAATAGAGCTTAGTGTAAATATTTAGTTGCGTTATATATTGCATGAATTGATTTTAATGTAATATATTTATTTAGCAATTGTCTACAATATTTTGTCAATATCTATTGATTTATTATACCTATATTATATGACATTCGTATATTGTATCTATATACCTTTTATTTGCACCTATTTCAACCCCATTTTGTATACGCGAGAGCGCAGAGCGATAAGGCCGCCCGTTGTATTTTTTGTAGTTTATTTTATTTTCTTTGTAATGTATTTTTCTGGTGTACGTGAAAGTACTACTAATATTATAAACGTGAAAGTTTCTATGGATGTTTGTTACTCTTTTACGCAAAAACTACTAAACGGATTTGGATGATATTTGGCACACAGATGGCTTATAACCAGGATTAACATAATATAGGATACTTTTTACCCCGATATTCCCGCGGGATCGAAACGTATGCGGGTGAAACCGCGTGGCGCAGCTAGTATAATATACACCGTTACATTTTGGTTGTTTTAATCCTTAAAAGGGTCCTTGTACTCATCATTATGAACAACTTTTACTACAGGATTGGTCCTGTAGTAAGAGTTGTATAAATCTATGGATCAACAGATTTTTTTTTTTCACGATTACAGGGTTGACCCTGAAATCGTGAAAAAAAAAATCTGTTGATCCATAGATTTATGTTCGCATAACTCGACATAATGTATGGATCAACTGATTTTTTTTTCACAATTTCAGGCTTGTTCCCGTAGTAAAAGTTGTTCATAATGATGAGTACAATGACTCCTTTTTAGGATTAAAACGATCAAAATTTAACGGTGTATAAATAAATAAAGTGAAACAGAAAACTCTTTTGCATTTTTGTAAATATTTACATTTGATGTTGTTTGCTTTGTCTCGTCTATCGTAAGTATATTTAAATGTCTTTGGTTGCAACGAATGAATGCTCTCCATTTTTACGAGTAAAAGCTTTTAAACTAAATTTTGTTTATGTAAATACAGTGCCAACATGTACACACGGCCACACGCCAAGCTATACAAAACCAGTTTGTCTTGGCCTCACTTTGTATGATATTTTCTCACAATGAACGGTCAGCCAATACTGGTTTTGCATAGCTTGATGTGTAGCCGTGCATTGACATCTTTGAGCTGAACAAGCACATAAAAAGGTTTACGCATCCAGTAACCATTACATACTTGTTGTCAGAACAAAACAAATAAAACAATTGTTCGCCTGCTCACTTCATTCTTTTACCGTTTGTATACAGGGTGGCAGGGATATCGACGCACAAACTGTAACCATGGATTCAGCACATGAGCTTAGACCTCATAGCGTCAAAACTTTTCGTCGGTTATTAAAAAAAAAAATTGCTGTTTATACATTTTGACCGCATAGGCATTGCACTTTTCTATGAAACAGAAGATTTTTTTTTTATAACCGACGAAGATGGAGCTATGGGGTATAAACTCATGTGCTGAATCCATGGTTACAGTTTGCACGTCGATGTCCCTGCCACCCTGTATACTTATTATATACGAGTACGTAAATCTATTCTTAAGAACAATGGTGGCCCTGTGATAACGGGCATGATTTACGAAGTAATAATAATAATATCCCTGGACATTTCACACAGCGCCAACTAGTCCCAAGCTAAGCAATAAACTACTTATATACATTTTTTTTTTTTGTAAATACATACATATGATCAGACTCGGAACAAATACATGTACATGTAGTCAAGTGTAGGTCATAGGTTTGAACCCTGACAAAACGCTTTACTTTAGGTGCGGTTCGGGGAATTACGGTTACGGGAAATGAGGTCTGTGTCGAAGCAGGAGGAACATTGCGAGCTGATAAAAATAATAATAATTTGCTATGTATAAAAGTTGCTGTCGTATCTGCCTGTGTGACTGCTAAGACTAACTAAATAACCGATTCCACCATCATTTATTCCGGAAGGTTTATGCGTATAAAATATTTAAGTTAGATTTAGCACAGAAACGATGCTCCCACATGCTGCCATTTCACCCGTGCGAAGCAGGGTTGGCTAATTCTGTCCGCGACTTTGTGTGCGTAAAATTTCCTTTTTCAACATAAAATATAACCTATAACTGTACCCCTTACCGTTCTTTCTGACGTTTTTGTTTTTGCTCGGCCTCTGATGGCCATAGTGTGATGCTAAACATAAATATGCCTATAACTTTCCTCAAGCATTGGGCTATTAAAAGCAGAAATCATTTTTCAAAGCCGACTGGTAGTTCCAGACATCAGCTTTATTATTTGTAAAACATTATTATTTATTAGATTCCTGTCGATCTCGGTAATATTTTATTTGTATTTTATTTACACACTAAAAGCTACTAAAAACTAGTATAATTTTCATAAACATCACATTAATAATGTAACTTTATAATGTAAAAAGAATAAACTCTCGTCAAAAGTCTTCTAAGGTTTTTCTCTGATATTTCTCATCGTAAAAATACTATAAAATAAAAAACAACACTGTGTTATTTTATGAGTATTATTATAACATTTTGTTTGAGTTTCGTACATTAATAATGATGAACGTAACATAATCATATAACTGTAATAATAATAACAAACCACCAACCCACACTGGTCCCACGTGGTGGATTATTGCCCACTCCCTCTAATAGAGAGGAGTCTCAGCAGTGGGAACAATATAGGCTGATTATGATACCTAAGCACATAGCACACACACACGCACACACGCGGATCATAGTTATAGTTGTCGCGTTTTAGCATGACAATAGCGGTCATTGACCCACCTACATTTTCTAGCATTTTTAGGGTCCCGTACCTCAAAAGGAAAAATAGAACCCTTATAAGGTCACTTCGCTGTCCGTCTGTGACCTTTTTTCTCAGGAACGCGTGAAGTTATCAAGTTGAAATTACTGAGAGCTGCAATTTATTGAATCAGTGAAAAAATCAAACTTTTAAATCAACGCAATCAAAAGATACGGGCATTTATGTTCCGTTTATGCTGCATTTTTTGACACTCGCAAGATAATCAAAACCTACCTACGCTTACTCTGCAAGCTATGTATGGCGTGGCGGTAACTCCGGTTATTTTCCATATAAGTAATTTATTTTTCTAGTACCTTAAATAACAGAAAACCTGAAATACCCAAAAGGCCTTTAAAATACCTTTTAGGTATTTTTAGCTAAAGTAAGATAGAATTAGGTGATCTGAATATAGAGATAATATCAAAGTCCTTAGGCACAGAGAAGGAACACAAACAGCAGTGTAGACTGAAGCTTACTTTATCCAAAGCCCCTGTACAGTCACGAGCAAAAGTATGTATACACTCGGCTTTATTCAAAAGCGATTTACTCCTTTATTTTTTAATGAAATTTTATGTTGTTACGAACATAGCATTTTCGAACCCATAGGTTTATGTAATGTGTCGTATTTCAACGTTGCATTCGTTATTTCACGAATAAATCGCAATTGAAAGTTGCCAAGTGTTGACATATTGGTGACTGTACATACAGCCAACTGTCTGTAACAAATATTCAAACTTCAGACTTACAGATGCTCTTGTGTCAAAGGCCATACAAATAGTCTTGGCGCACACAGGTGGCGCATTATTTGAGTTGTCAATTCGTTACATAAAACTGGAAGAACGGGAATGGAGAATTAAAAGATGTTTCTTTTGTGCTGTGAGTTGGTTTCGTGATTTTCTATTGATTTTATGGTAGGATAAATTATTTGTTTTATTAGTCTGGAGATTGTAGAATGAGTTGTATGTCTTTAATCAGGATTCAGGATCGTTTTATTTGAAATAATAAATGTTTTAGAACAGTTTTTATTCAAGCAGTGTGCAGTCGTGGATCTTTGACAGTCGTTACGGGTCGTCAGAAGCCCGAAAACCTGACAAACAGTCTTACCAAGGGGTATCGTATTACCTAGTAACTGGGTTGTGGAGGTCAGTAGCTCCATGTCAAATACTGGTACTCAGGTACCAGTATTTCACATGGAGCAAATGCCTATGTTGCATCTGGTTAGACTGGAAGCCGACCACAACATAGTTGGGAAAAGGCTAGGTAGATGACGATGTAGTGTAAATCCATCTTAGACAATCGCAACTCGATGACTCGCTCTCATGATGTCATTCGCAAACAGTTCGAATACAGATTTTGGCAGTTCAATAACATTCATTGTGATTTACGTTGTTGAGCAGACAAATTTGGACATATAAAGGAATGGATTAGCCATATCCTGCAAAATGATTCAGATTATGATTTTGTGTTACGCAATTAGGGTGCAGTTCTAAAAATGCGCCATCACGAAAGATACTTTTCTTCCGAATATGTTCTTATGTTCTTTGTAGGCTTTATATTTTTGGCCCACTGAACAAAAATGTCTGTGCCAAAAAGATGTATTTAGCTCACGTTTCAAAGCATTGAACCTCGTTGTCGACGGCGCGTCGTCGTAGCGACATGTTGCAGCAACGTGTTTTGTCTTAAATTCCCGGATATTAGACAAGTTGGAACAAGTTGTCAAATGATCTTATAAAGGAAGATGAAAGTTTTGATGAATCTTTATCCTACTAACATTATAAACGTGAGAGTTTGTATGGATGGATGGAAGTTTGTTACCCTTTCACGCAAAAACTACTGAACGGATTTTGATGAAATTTGGCACACAGATGGTTTATAACAACGAGTAACACATAAAATACTTTTTATCCTGATATTCCCACGGGATCGAAACTTATGCGGGTGATATCGCGGGGCACAGCTAGTATCATAAATTAAAGTCGTTTTTCTTTCTGACTGTATGATCGCGTTGTTCTTCTAAATTATGCAACGGATTTTGATAGGGTTTTCACCATCATTTGGATAATTTATTCCGGGAGGTTCATGTGTAGGTATATCTCCATGTTTTGTTAAGTCGTAGAAACCGTGCGTAGCAGGAGCGGGTCGCTACTTATACGGCGAATTATATGACGAAATAAAGCTTTTTTTTAAGAGTACGCCTCTTACGTACTCGCGTAGTAAACGTAACGGTCAATACGTATTTATTTTGCACATTATAGTTACTAAAGTTTAGTAAAAGTTTTAAAACTAAAGTAATGCATATCTATGATATATGGGTGATACAAATTGTGATATTTTTTTTAACTAAAACTGCTAATGGATGCTCAAATTTAGACTTCGTTGTGCTACTTAGAATGCAAAAAACCGATAACAATTTACTTCTCAAAACAAAATCAAAATATTTTATGTCCCATAAACCTACATGGGCACTTATGAAACGTCAGAAGCTAGGTGTACGGTTCCAATTGGTCGTTTCCTATGAAGAAGAGCCGGCAAGAAATTCCACGTTTACTTTTTTTTTTAAACTTTAACTTTTACAATGTTCTCCAATTACGGTGTTAACAGGTATGCTTAACAATATAGTCAACATCAACATCTACCGAGCCTTTTCCCAACTATGTTGTGGTCGGCTTCCAGTCTAACCGGATGCAGCTGTTTACCAGTATGCTCAACTAGTACCTACTAACAAAATAGAAAATGGTCTACAAATCTACAAGGCCTACAACGTTCTCAAATTCACAAAATGTAAAAGAAACTATTTAAAATATAAATAAAATAATTCTAATAAAAACCTATTCTAACATTAATGTTAGGTTCAGTATTTAATCTAGGTACTATTATTCTACTATTCTGAAATGGACCTGCATACATTTCCAATTTCAACCAGGGACCGTTATCCAAAAGTAAGACCATTTGTTCGAATTTAGCTTGTCGGACAACCAGAGATTATACCGTCAGATACACATACACTATCATTAGTATAATCCACTTCCCTCATCCCAGTTCTACAATATAACTAGAATTAGTCCCAGATTTATTCACAGACTGACCTGAAAAGGCAGCTGGGGAATGAAGCGCAACATTTAAGTTCATAATTACTATGTCACTGAATCCAAAAATTAATTAGTCCGTTCTAGACATGAATGCGATTCTGAGGTTTTAAAATTAATACAATGCAGTGTGCTTTGCTAGATTAATCTAAGCATGATATGAATTTTAGTCTGAAAATAAGGCTTTCAAGGCTCTTGGCTAAGTAATAACTTTCACAAGGGTCGATCAGATTAAGCTACCGTTGACGCGGTCGTTCCGTGAATGGGTGACCATCTTTACATATGAAGACTCTGTGCCTCGGAAAGCACGTTAAGGCGTTGGTCCCAGCTGTCATTCGTGGATCTTTGACAGTCGTTACGGGTCGTCAGTAGCCTGAAAGTCTGACAACCAGTCTTACCAAGGGGTATCGTATTACCCAGTCACTGGGTTGTGGTTGTCGCCCCATGTAAAATACTGGTATTCAGCTGCATCCGGTTAGACTGGAAGCTGACCCAAACCTAGTTGGAAAAGGCTAGGCAGATGACGATGATAATGTAATATATCGTCGTATGTACCTAAAGAAAATTCTGCGTGTGGACGGCACACGGGCTGGTTTCGCCCTGATATATGGACGGTCCGTTTTTAGCGCGGATAAAGGTTTGGCAGAGAAAGGTTCTTGCAGGTGAACATACCTACAGGATGAAATTGAAAACTTGCGACAAATCTAAATAGGAGGTGCAGTAACTGTTATTTCGAATTGAGAACCTCATCCTTTTTTAGAAGTCGGTTAAAAATCATTATAAATTGTCATTTCCCAAATCCTATTGAAAAAAATCCTATAATTATCACCTTAGATAGTGCAAACTAAGTTATTGCCTTCAAGTAGACACGAATTATCGTCGTTCCAGGATTTTTTTTTTCAAAATTATGAAAACTTGTAAGAAAATTAAAGTATCAATTTTAGCGCGCGCCTGATAAGCAATCCATTCATCGCTGAGTTCACAACATGAAGCAAGTTGGCAACGCGTGGAATTAGCGGTATTTACATAATTTTAACCGTTCCTACAAAAAAATGGCGCGTGACGACGCGACGTTGCCAAATCGCTCGCCTGCGTTCACGTTGTGCATCCTTTTCCTTAGTGGCATGCTCTAAATTTACTTCATAACACGTTGAATTAGATATTTTAATTTGTCTCGAGTATTCAATTTCAGTCTGTATACCTGTATACAGACTGAAATTGAATAGTCGAGACGGCATTTAAACCTAACGCAAAACCTGTTTTGCGTTAGGTTTAAATGCCGTCCACACTATTCGTATTACATTACACGATACATTACACATTACACACGTCTGGGCCCGGCTTTACGTAAGTACGTTGCGGTTTTCTAGAACCTTCTACCTTTATTAGTGACCCATTTTGTGTGTCCGACCGCGGACACATGAATAATAATTATGACAGGGAAAACCTTAAGAAGGAATAATGTTCCTTCCAGTTTCGTAATAGGTATTGTAATTATATAACAACTACACGCGATTCAGCGCCGAGTATACCCCACTCAACATCGATATATTCAGTTTCGTTCATCAGCATCATCATCAGCTTGCAGCAGTCTACTGCTGGACATAGGCCTCATTGCACGCTAGTAAGCTCGATTCTCGATAACTCTTATCCAGCTGCTACCAGCCACCGTGCGAAGATCGTTGCTCCACCTAGCCTGAGGGCGTCCTTACGTTTGCCGATTCGCGGTCTCCACTCAAGAACACATTTACCCCAACGGCCATGGGTCCTACGGTTCATATAGCCAGCAGTTTCGTTTACTGTTACTACAGAAGTTTTCACTTCAAAAATTAAAATGTATTTAGAATAGTCATAATTATTTTTTAATCTCTTCTGTGCCCTTCATCATCTGCCTAGCCTTTTTCCAACTATGTTCGGGTCGGCTTCCAGTCTAACTGGATGCAGCTGAATACCAGTATTTTACACGGAGCGACTGCCTATCTGACCTCCACAAACCAGTTACTGGATAATACGATGCCCCTTGGTAAGACTGGTTGTCAGACTTTCGGGCTTCTGAGTACTCGTAAAGACCGTCAAAGATCCACGAATGACAGGCGAGACCAACTGCTTAATGTGCTTTCCGAGGCATGGATTCTTCTCTTCTGTGCATTTATGCATCTCATTTATTTCAATGTCTTACAGCCAGAAATAAAACATTAAATGTATTCAATATTTAATAACTTATTCACAAAACTATAACAATCTTACCTGAAACCACTTATCCATCATCTAACCCTCAAATGCCAGGAAGCCGCAAACCGCACCGCTAGTACTGAACGTTGAACGCAATTCAATTCTATGCGGCGCGCGGCGTTGACTGGAGCAGCACAATAATAAAGATAGGTACAGAAGGCTGGCTTCATACAACTTGCGAAAACGCATGCATACATAGACGCGCACGTATTTGTAGTCTGATCCAAAAGTATTTAAAAGAAAAGATAAATAATGAAAAATTGTTTACATAAACAAAAATATGAAAAAAATGACACAAAATATACACATACAGAGTAGCCAAAAGTTTCGTAAAAAGGTTAACAATTTTGTCCATTGCTTGATGTCAGGACCAGAGACCAAAGACAATATACAAATGACAAATAACAATAAAAAATACCGATTGCAGAATGGAAAAATAACTACTTTCGTAACAAACAATAATAATACTTACCAAGAACAATTAAGCCGTGCGTCTCATTTGTGCAAGAATAAGTCGTTGCTCAGCAAAACTGCCAGCTGTGACATGATGTAAATATGCATTTGATGAAAACGTAAGCAAATGGATCAGAAAACGTACATGGGGATGCCATTTTGTAAATTGAATGCTTTAATTTGATTATTTGAATACTTAAACCTGAGGCCAATTATCGAGGATATTTGTCCCGATAGTTTTATATTGAGTCCTTTTGCAGGTTTTTATTAAAAAACAACACCATAACTTTTTACCAGTTTTATTTTCTACAGAGTCTGGTTAGGAACTGTCAGTGTTGACATTACAAAAAATCACAAAAACTATTTTAGGTCGGATACACAATACTTATTATCTAACACCAATTTTATAACCTCAATTTTTGTCTATGATTTTTCAGTTGCAATTTCATATTCTTATTCTAACAAGTAGAGAGAAACGTTGAAACCTAAATACAGATGAATATGTTACTATTAGCCTTTCATGAATCAATTCTATTTTAATGTAATTTTGACGTTCAAAAGTGCTTTATAAGTGCATAATTGAAATAAATGGTTTGACTTTGACATATGGAACAGACCATAGGTATTATTATTATTGCTGTACGTAAGCTGTATCCACGTATGCGTGTAAAGTCAGCCTTCTGTACCCATATATGATGTGGTAGCAGTGTCGGGTTAAGGGCTAAGGTGCCGCATTGATAAACCTATCACTGTTCTGATTGGTTAATTGTTTTCTGTATTTCCTTTTTGATCGGTTCGTGCGATGTCATGGTGTTTGTTACAGAATCTCGTGTGGTTAGTGTTATGTTTTACCTTAGATTTAAAGTTAATCTACTTAATAAATATCTTAAAATAATTAATTAACACACTAACAGACAACTCAAAGCCTAAGCATGGGTTTAGTAGAATGAGAGTGCACAAGAATTAATTATATAACGAAAGTGAACACTAAGGAAGATTTTTTTATAGTCCATCCCCTAAAGGAGGACACAGGGGATGAAAGTTTGCCCATGCAAACTTTCATCCCCTGTTTAACTCCCTGTTTAGCGGCAACAATGACGAACTTCCATAAGTTTGCCATTGTTGCCGATGGGAATCCCATGGGATGGCTTGTGTTTAATAATGTACCAACGCTGGCCTACCTGGAAGTATTTAAATAGACTCCGGTCCCAGGTAGGCCGAAGCAAAGAAAATCTGCTGATGTGGATATTCACAGACGACTCCATCTTGGAATGTACATGTTGTCTCTCTGTCTCTTCTTCAGCTTTTCGCTACCCAATTCTATGTAAGTGTAGGCATCCTGCAATGCACGCCACTCTTCTCTGTCTCTAGCCTTTCTAAGCCAGAGTCGTCCAGCAATATTGACCAGGTCGTCGGTATACCTCATCGGCTGTCTGACCACACTTCTATTACCAGAATGCTAATTCTCGTAATTTAAAACGTTCAAAATCTAGTCGCAGTCTCATCTCGGCGACAAAAAAATGCCAAAAACTTGTCAAATGTAGGGAAATTGGACGTATTTTTGACAGATTGAGACTGAGATCAGACTGTGAACGTTCTTAAAATTACGAGAATGGCCCCTCAGATCTCAGTCCCCAGTCCAACACTGTTCTACTCCATCGGCCATCTGTTCTACGCCCTATGTGGCCCGCTCATAGCGGGGCACTTTCTTCGCGCAATCACCGCAGCTATGTCACGCTCCATTGCTCTCTGAGTGGCTTGCAGCTTGCGTATGATCTGCTGTGTCATCGTCAAAGTCTCTGAGCTACAGACCATTACGGGGAGGACACACTGCTCGAAGGCTCTGCGCTTCAGGTTCATGGGTAAATGTGGTGTTGTCCCACAAAGAATAGGACACTTAATATGATGGTGTACAGCGTGTCCTGTTGTCTGCACGCTACAGGAGTTAATACATGCTACTGAAGCTGCCAAGCTCGCGGGCTGACTGTATACAAGCTGTTGTTTTGCATTCTCGTCAAATTTCAGGAGGCTGTTATGAAAGACATAAATAATCAAATTAAATTACGATCCCTGTTAAATAATTAATACATACTTGTTTTTTTAGTTATTTAAGTTTGACAGTATTTCAGAATACACCACTTTCAAAGATCAGAATCGCGTTATGGTATCTTAGAAGCGGTCGTGTTTTTATGTGTGTGTAAAAGGGCAGTTACAATGCGGTCTCATACAGGCCGCGTTTTAAAATGCGTGTCCCACAAATTTCCGATTTCCGAAAATTAGAAAAAAAAAACCTACTTATTTTATCATTGATTCGTGTCGAGAATCAGTGGCATATGTAGTTACCTCCTTGAATTTGACGAGGATTCAAAACGACACCTTGTATAGATTGGTAAACCCACCTTAATGCTGCATTGCAGAAATAGGGCAGGTCGTGGTACCTACGAACGAAGCCTTGCACAAAGAGCTTTACTGCAACTTACTGGGGCTTTTCTCAGTTTGTATAAAGTTGCTATAATCTATTTTACTAGGGGCGAATATAATTTCCAACAACCATTAAATTCCAGAAACAAAATTAAAACATCTGTACCTAACCTACCTATGTTCAACAAATAAAAAATATTTGTGTTTGTATTTCTTTTCTATAGAATAAGTTATAACATCATCTGCCTAGCCTTTTCCCAACTATGTTGGGGTCGGCTTCCAGTCTAACCGGATGCAGCTGAATACCAGTATTTTACATAATAAGTTATAAACTGAAATCAAAATTTTCCTAATATTCAAATTCATATTATTTATTTTCTCTTCGCAAACAATATTCCTACTAACCTTCCTACTAATATTATAAAGCGAAAGTTTGTATGGATGAATGGATGGATGGATGGATGTCTGTTCTGTCGAGTATGGATGCCGTGTATACCCCTCAACAACTTTTTGACTTGTCAGAAAGAACGTGAGCGGCCATTCCTCAAAGTCATTTTGATGAACTGATTTTAAGCATGCCAAATGTTTGTAATTGTATGATTTGTGTCAATGGTGAAAAGACAGATTATTTTTTTTTATCTTTACAGTAAAAATTTTAAAAATCCTCATTTTTGCCTTTTTTGCCATTTAATTGACGACATTAATTTGAAGAAAACGTGTTGCGCCGACCCCAAGTAACATGGGATAAGGGCAGGAAGATGATGATGAATTGACGACATTAATTTCCCACAATTTGCAAAAATTGCATTTTTTTTTTACAAAATATAGGGATAAGTTAGTCTGGAAGACTAGATTTGGTAAATATTAATTGGATAATTGTTTATAGTTAAAAAGTACTTGATCCCTAGACACTTTTGATGTGTGTAGTTGGGAAAAGGCTAGGCAGATTCATTGACCTGCAATAATTTATAGTCTACTGCCAGCTGTTGCCTCCGAATGCGTCGACGTCTGCGTGTGTTTCGTATTTCATAATTTTTTAATACAAATATTCAGGATGCCTAATAGCCTCCTTTTTGCTGAACTGGGCCTTTTTGGCGCATTCGTGAGGCGCATTTTCTAGCTAATTTCTTACATCGGACTTTACACTTTTTATTTGATCTTTATTTTCTTGTTTTTATCTGATGTATGTATCTTGTGTGCAGTGTGTCTTTTAGTCCGTCCGGAAAAGTCCATATAACATAAAATAAAATATCACAATACTGCAGCATAATAGTTCAGAATAGAATAAAACACAAATATACGCTTTTTTTTTATCGGCGCAGTGGTTTAGACGTGAAAAGGTAACAGACAAACAGTTTACCTCCGCATTAAAAATATTACTATGAATTCTATTTTATTCCAAAATTCTTCACTAAAATCAATCACCCAGACACTAATAAACCACTACTAAAAGCTAATATCATTCATGAAAGCTCGAATTGGCCCGAGCCAAGAGATATATTGAATTTGCGTTTGGCCCGTTTATTAATTGGCTCAGTAAGTGGCAGAGCTATGTAGGACTCCGATGTGAGAGCAAAATTCGATTTGCTGCTATCTGATGGCTGTGACTCAAATGTGGGACGTATAATTTATGGGACGTTAATTTGCTGGTACTAGATTTTGGGACGATAAATGTTAGGTCTTGTAATGAACTGGGCTGTTGTAACGCGGTAATGGTTGGGTACGGGTAAGTTGCTGATTATGATGCATTGGTTTTGCTGACGGCTAAGGCTAGGGGCTCATGGCTAAGTAATAACAGCCGCACGGGTCGATCCGTTTGGTCCGTGGATGGGTGAACATCTTCACATACCAAGACCACTCCGTGCCTCGGAAAGCAGGTTAAGCCGTTGGTCCCGGCTGTCATTTCTGGATCTTTGTCAGTCGTCACGGGTCGTCAGAAGTCCGAAAGTCTGACAACCAGTCTTACCAAGGGGTTTCGTATTACCCAGTAACTGGGTTGTGGAGGATACATTTTATCCCGATATTCCCACAGGATCGAAACTTTTGCGTCAATCGAATGACAAATGACCTCTCCCGTTCTGGGCTGAGGGCTTGTCAGACTTTTACTGACTAAAACCCACCCGTGTTCCTTCAGTTGCCTGTGCCAGGGGCTACGGTATCTCTTTCGAACAACCCGCGGCCCTGGCAGGCATCGGCCCTAGCGGACCCCGTCAGTTCGTGCTGACATCTCTTTCTTTATAGGTTGCGCATGAATAGTGCTCCAAGCGAAACCGTTAGCAAAACCATCATTATCTCATCACCTGCCTAGCTTTTTCCCAACTATGTTGAGGTCGGCTTCCAGTCTAACCGGATGCAGATTAATTGTATATTATTTTTTTATTTATTGTATTTTACATGGAGCGACTGCCTAATTATCTGACCTCCACAACCCAGTTACTGGGTAATACGATACCCTTTGGTAAGATTGGTTATCAGACTTGGTGGATTACGGCTCACTCCCTCTCTCTGAGAGGAGGACTGTGTCCCAGCAGTGGGAACATTATAGGCTGATTATGCATTATTATGCAATTGTTGTTTTTATAGAAATTAAAACTGCTTCTTAACTTATTTTCATCAACATTTTATTAGGTTTACCAGAATCCTTGAACAACAACAACCAACAACAGCGTTAAGGATGATGACGATATTGAGAGAGAGCGGAGGGCGCGGTCAGTCAGAGCGAATATGATTGCTCGCAGGTTTAAGCGTGCTTCTACGGAGGTTAAAATAACTCTTTTTAGATCCTCCTGCTCCTCATTTTACACCTGCGGCCTGTGGGTATATTTTACGCAGAGATCGTACAGTGCCCTTTGCGTGCAGTACAATAATGCCTTCAGGGTGTTGATGGGGCTGCCTCGCTTCTGTAGCGCATCAGGGATGTTTGCGGAATTGCGTGTTGATTGTTTTTATGCATTAATGCGTAAAAGATTTGCGTCCTTGCTGCGCAGGGTGCGAGCCAGTTCCAACAGCATCCTGGGAGTTATTGCGGACAGGCTGGACTGCTCTATTGTAAGTCATTGCTCCAGTATGGAATGGAATGCTCAGCTGGAATGCGGAAGTAGTGATTGTTTTGTTGTGTGTTTTTGTGTAATTGTATCACTAACATACGTAGTTGTAAGTTTATTGTATTGTTACTAACGCTCTATGAGTCTCATGGTTACTCTCAATAAAGAATTTATTATTATTATTTATTAAAGTAAGGTCTTCATTCATTAAGGCTTTTGGCAATGTTCTGAATGTGAATGAAGTTGGATTTAAATTCAACGTAAACCACTAGCTGATTATAATTGGCATTTTCCACAAAACAACTGTAAACTGATCTACGCAAACAAATAAATGCCAATTTGAATATCGGCATTTGATATTTAAAGATGATTAATAAAAAATAATTTTGAATAACTATTTTATATTTTGTGTAAACAATACATAATTGTTATGATATTGGATGGCAGTTGCTATGGGCATCTGCAATACCATAGGTATCACAATATATAATCAGCCTATAATGTTGCCACTGCTGGGACGCAGGCCTCTTCTCTGTGAGGAGGGAGTGGGCCTTAATCCACCACACGAACCCAGTGCGGGTTGGTGGATGTCACATGTCTACGATTTTTGATACTAAGACATGCCAGTTTCCTCACGATGTTTTCCTTCACCGTTTTGACAGCAGTGTTACGGAAATTAAATACACAAAGAAAAGTGCTCGTCTGTTTTCGAACTCACCACCGGCAACTTCTAAGTCGGGGACCATATCTCTGAGTACCAAAATTATTGAAAATTAAAATTGAAGAGTTTCATGCCTTTACAGTAAGTGCTGAATCACATGAGCGGCACACGTCAACGGTAGAACAGCAACTGCAGCCATAGACAACGTGCCGCTTGTGTATTTGAGCACCTTGCTCAAACGCGTACTCAATTGCAGTTCACGCGTGCCGCTCTAGTGTGAGCGTTAAAAGTGAAGCAATAACTGACTTGCTTAGAGTAAATACTGTTTAGACGATGCAGCTTTTACTTAAGCTTCAACATAATAGTATACCACAGGCAATTATCCATTAAAATCGTACCATGTAAACTAGACTAAAACTACTTCCTTCCCAGATAAGCATCGTCAAAAAGAACTCTACTAAGACTGACTTAAAGATCCGATTGCTTTAAGAGCAAGCCACATAAACACTAAATTCAAACTTCAAAACGGTACCATTCCCTCGCTCCACTTTCTGGAACTCGCAGAATCATTGAACCAAACATGTTTGTTAATAGACCAGCACTAAATTGTGCATGTAGGTACTCATGTGTGTAGGTCTAATTTATAGCCGTGTTACCAGACTATGATTTGGCACAAGAGAGAATGCTCGTGCCAAAGGTCGGGTTGGGATCTTTTGGTCAAATGGTACTGAGATTTAGTGGTAGGATGTCTTATTAGGATGTTCTTTGAGGTCTAACTATGGTCAGAAAAATATGTTAAACAAAATTCATTTTTTTAGAACCAGATGGCTTGGAGTTGAGATAAGAATTAAAGTAATTACCGTCGCTATTTTATATTGTACAGACGCCAGCACATCAAGCTACTATAATCTGTCAAATTTCTTTAATAGATTTTTAACTTTATCGCCAAAGAATTAGGTTCAACGTTGTTTGGGAAAATTTGACAGGTTCGGGTAGCTTGATGTGCTGGCGTCTGTATACTCTTAAACTGACTTCAAATAAAACAGAGGTCAAATCAAATCAAAAGTCATTTATTCCAATTAGGCTGAGAATCAGCACTTTTCAAATGCAAAATTACGTAAGACAGCCTCCCAAAACCTTCACCACTTCCGCTTTCTCTGGGAAGAAGAAGTGGTGCAACAAACTCCCCAGCAAGTAAATTCGACGTGTATTTTTTACAGAGAAGATTTGTGATTCTTTCACTTTTCCAGTTCCACCCTTCAAACTAGTTGCTATGTACCAAAAAGATATCAAAATCCTAAACTAGAAGACTTCTCAACAGAAACTTCAATTTGACTCTCTTAAAGAACTGTCAATTACCTGGAAAATAACTCAATAAAAGTCTCGCGAAAAGTACAACATAATAAACAATAAGCAACTATTTCTTTCGATAAACAAGTCCCTAATTCTAAGAATCGAAACAAGATTACAAACAAAACAAATGACGATAAACGGATAATCAAATCTCGCCAACCCTGCAATGACCTTGAGTTGCCGCTCAATCGAAACTTGCCGAAATCTTCTTTGAAAAAACTTTGGAACACTACGTGCTTATAATTTATAACTTTCAGAACTAGTGAAAGAAGTGACGTCAGCGTTCGCGTGTCTTACTTATCGCGAAAAAGGTTTATTTGGGAAACTTACTTACGGGTTTTGAAAGGAAGGTAGTTTTTGTGAAAAGTTTTGAGTAGTCTATTAAGTTTGGGTGGGTGGTTATATTATTTGTGCTACCCAAAATAGAACTGTATAAATGGCTTCACCATCGTCATCATTTCGGCTAAAATACGTCCACCGCTGGCCTCCCTCAAGCATCGCTACTTCGACCGGTTCTGTGTCCCGCATCCAACAGATTTCTGCGGCCTTCACAAGGTTCTAGTTCCACCTTCTAGGAGTCCACCGTCTTCCAACGCTAAGTTTTCCGCCCCCATCGGTCATCGGTTTTGTGCAGCCTGACGGTTTGGTAAGTTATTCTGGCTATGTCGGTTACCTTGGTTCTCCTGCAAAAAAACGCGTTGTAATTAGACTATTTAGTTTGTACCCATTCTCTTTACTTAAATTAACGTAAAAGTGTTTTTAGCAACTTTTATGTTTGTTTAGATTTAATTAAATTTGTGCCCTGTGTAGCACATTGTACAGTGTACGTGATACTTACTACTCGTACTTCTTTTGATCATTTATCACTTTTCAGGTCTAATACATACTATCTTTATAAAGTCATCATAAAACCATTATCATGTTCCATTTTTATCGTCATTCATCAAAGAATTCGAGACAATTTAATATCAATACAAAAATTCATACCTCCCTTTTCAATACGCCTAACGACAATGCCTTTTATTTCATGACGTGCTGTGAATATTTCACATTACTGCCAACAAAATTCTAGAATAATATCCAGTTCCTATAAAATTGTATATGAAACTTCAAAGATTTAAATCGTTCGATTCGCCCTCACCTTACTTAAAGTGTCCATACGATAGATATGATTTTCAGTATGCGTGAGCGAGAAAATACGATTCAAATGTCACGGTCAACGAAAAGTAACGTGGCCATTTTTTGACGCGTTCAGGCGAATCTAACGATTTAAATCTTTGCGAAGCTTATAATAAATAGCGTTCTGTATTATGGCAATAAATCAGCGCACAGAACGGGGCAGCGCCTATTGTTAATATATTTTTCATAGAACACCGCCCGAGAAAGTTCAGGTGGAAATTGTTAGCTGGATGTGTCAACAAGATTGATTTAGGTGCTTCGGATAAGAGTGCGCTCAATAAAATATTATTTTACTCTGTGAAGAATTCATATATGTGTAGTCAAATGTACAGTAACAAGCATGAATGCCTCAACCCAAGTAGGCATATTCGGATTAAAAAAAAAATGCTGAATGGCCCTGCTCTTGACCTCGATCACGCCTGATGGAAAGCGGTGGATGAGGTCTATGATGGAATGAGCGTGCTCAGTGCCCAGAAGATGCCTGTTCATGCCTGTTCACTCTTGCTGTGAAGGCGTTGGTTAAAAGTGAACCGTGTGTGAGTGAGAGGGAACACGGACGCCAACAGAGAGTTCCACACTTTGGCTTTGCGCATAATAAACGTAGAGGAAAAGCGCTGAGTACGACTCGTCAGGATATCAACCAAGTGTGGATGGTACGCTGCAGAACCTACGTCTGGTTGTCCGGTGGTAAAAGGGGAATGGTGCTAATCTATGCTTTATGTTCGTGAACGGGCGCCGTCAGTAGCGACTGGTCATCTCTTTGATGCCATGGCTTATTTTAATTTAATATTTTTTTTACCTTTTCATTACGGACGCTTTTAACGTTCTGCCTCATGCATAATTTTTAACATGAATGATGTGACCAATACTTCGTAACCGTATTTCGATTTAAAAGAGTGTCCGTGGAGTTTCTTAGCCGTTCTTCTCCATTCCAAAGTGTAGTAGGCTCTTACTACACTTTAGAATGGGCAACTATGTAGCTTCATATTTCTGACTGACCAACTCCTTGACAATTCAAAAGTGCCTGTAATAGGTTTATACTGTCCTACTAATATTATAGGTATTATTATTTATTATTATTATATTGTACTATATTAAGTACATTATTATAATAAATTATAAACGTGAAAGTTTGTATGGGTGGATAGATTGATGGTTGGATGGATGGATGGATGTTTGTTACTCTTTCACGCAAAAACTAATGAACGGTTTTGTATTAAGTTTGGCACACATATGGTTTATAACCAGGAATAACATAAAGGATAGTTTTTATCCCGATATTACTACGGGATCGAAACTTATGCGGGTGAAACCGCGGGGCGCAGCTAGTTTGAAATAAATGCTTTGATTTTGAGTTTAATAGTAACTCTGTATAACTTAAAATAAAAATCTCATCTGCAGATTCATTAAGGCTTCCATAGATATCCGATGACTGCTATTATACGATTGGCGGAAAAAAGAAATCATAAAATGGATGCCTGTGACACCAGTGGGTCTCATTACTCGGTAGTTTATCTTAATCCAGTCGATTTTATTGCAGTTTTATTCTCTAACCGTTTTATTTTTTTATTATAAGACTAATTTATTTATTTATTTCAGGCAACGCAGGCCCATAGTTAAATACATTAACCTAAACATACATATTTATATCATCAAATAGTATTTCACTAGCTAGTTCGGGTGCTGTTCTGTGGTACTTGTCCGCGGAAGCGACGGAATATCACGTCCTGCGGCCAGAATTCTTCGTCAATGACGACGGGCAGATAACAATTCGGTACACGCACCACAAACGCCTTGAAGTACGTCGTGCATTCTTTCTTACTTTTTTCTCGGCTCCTAAGTGTTATAGCGTGAAGAATCTTTCCTCGAGAATTGGGCTATCAAATGATTTTTTTTTCAAATTTGAATTTTTCTTCCAGAGATTAGCGAGTTCAAACAAACCGACAAACAAATTCTTTAGTATAGATAAATAAATATGTCGGAGACGGTATGACTGTCTCTCGTTAACATCAGGCATAATTTAATTACTGTGGGCGTACTATGGGTAGTGTTGGTTATTGCACAATAGAAACACGGTTTACAGTCCAAATCAGATTGTAATTTACGAACCAGTTAGTCACACTAGCGAATCACATACACACACAACTCAACGATATGGAACGCGCGACAGTTTCTATCCACATGTTGTTCGTACGATGTCCAATGTTTCTATGATCTCGAGAGCTCTGCTCACACCGCTTTTTGTAGTTGTTGCTCTCGTCTCCCCACGAACTCAGGCTAGACTCTGTCTAGCGCCACGAGATGGCGCTAACGTTCCGAATAGTCAAACGAATGACTCCGACAAATAATATTAGTATTCTGTTCTTATTATTACCTACTTCAAGTCAAGTTTACCTTATTTTGAGTTTCTGAGTAAACTGCATATAGGATACGCTAGTTGGTTGAATTTGTATTTGTTATTCAAAACGAAATTAATTTTATTAGATTGTCTCATACATTAAAAGGAGGTAGTGGTATCGGCCTTAACTGACGAGTTCTAGGTTGTGAGTTCGAGCCCAGGCAGGCACTTTAATTAGTGTATTTAATTTCATCACCACTGCTCGCAAACGACGAAGGAAAACATCGTGAGGAAACCAGCATGTCCTATGTATAACGAAAAATATGAAGACATGTGACATCTACCAACCCGCACTGGGCCCGCGTGGTAGATTACAGCCTTTCAAAGAGGAGGCTTGTGTCCTAGCAGTGGTAATATTATTGGCTGATCTAAACTAATATTATAAAGAGGTAAAATTTGTTTGTTTGTATGTATGTAGGGGGTAATCTCCGGAACTACCAGTCGAAAACTTTACCAGAAAATTCTTTGATAGCCTAATTCTTGGGGAAGGTTATAGGCTATTTAACATCATGTTACAATTCTGGAGGCGAGCAAAAGGAGAAAAAGTCAGAAAAAATGCTAAGCGCATACGCAGAAGTAGCAGCACGGGCGAGTGATGGGTCGGGGGCTAGAAATTTACGCGGACAATGTCGCGGGCAAAAGCTAGTGCATAGGTACATAAAATGAATTCTGTTTCAGACACAGAAAACGCAAACCAAAACCGAAACATTACAAAACGTTTAAAGTCTAAATCGTTTCCAGTAAAAATCTTACATCGCGATACAGTTACAAAAGGTATTTTATAGGCACGGCGCCAGGCACCAAAGAAATTATCATTACCTATAGCATGAAAAACGTGAAAACAGCAATTTCGCTTCAATACAGACATTCATCTAGATCACTATTCTTTAGAATGCCTTAAAGCCCTGAACTTAGGCAGCCGAATTTAGGTTTAAATTAGGGGTAAGTAAATAATCTTCGCGCAGTTATGAATATTTCATTTTTATTGTTACCAGGGGGTCTACTCCGAAGTGGTATCGGCCGAATGTTCGGATCGGACCGACACATGGCCGAACCGAATATTATTGAAAAATCCGAAAAAAGTTCGAATCGGCTCAGTTGGGTCGGGACCATTGTCAATATTCGAATGAGTGTAGGAGTGTAGGATCGGGTCTGACCGAACCAAATGGTAACTTCGTAGCAGGAAACGGCTGAACATTCGGCCGATACCGCTTCGGAGTAGACCCCCAGGTTGTTATGTATACCGGCTGACTCTTTTACCGTCTGGACAAAAACAGGGTAGGTATAAAAGGGGAACGGAGTAGAATCCTATGTTATTCTTAAACTCTCTTGAAAAATCGAATCTCTCTCTCGAAAACGAATGGTTACAGGAATAATATATAAAGTGTGTAAAAGTGTGACATTTCCTAACGTTAAACAAAAAATAATATCTGACTTTGTATTTGTATTGGACTGTACCTATTTAACCAGGTACTATATTATTGACATGCACGCCGAACTCCAGAGATATTGTGACTAAATTATTATTAATATTAAATTCCCATTCGTTTTCTATCTGTTTATATACATATTAGACTAAATAAACTTCACATGCCATAACACAGGCTAAATCTATACATATAATAAAACAGTAACGAAAGAAAAACTGTACATTGAGAATTTTCGAGAAAAAATAAGTGGCTTTTGTTAGAAAAACGTAACTGATGACAAAAAGTGACTTTTTAGAATTTTTGTCTGTTTGTCTGTTTGTCTGTTTGTCTGTGTGTATGGTACGGCTTCACG
This sequence comes from Apamea sordens, assembly GCA_945859715.1. Taxonomy (NCBI): domain Eukaryota; kingdom Metazoa; phylum Arthropoda; class Insecta; order Lepidoptera; family Noctuidae; genus Apamea; species Apamea sordens. Next base: position 9,316,687 of record OX244010.1, on the reverse strand, counting down.
CCAAAACTACTGGATAGATTGAATTGAAATTCAGCAAAAATGTTCTTTGTAAACCAAGGAAGGCTTTAGGCTACATATTATCACGCCGTATGTTATAGGAGGTAAGCAATATTGATTTTAAAAGGTTTTTGTTCGTAATTTAATGCACAAAATAATTGAATGCACAAAATGACATGTTATTTATTTAGTAAACCATAATTTAACTCTGGAAACATATTATCACGCTATCACCTACGGGGGAGGAGCTGTGAATCTTTATTTTTCTTACCTACGTATTCTGTGACAGCGTGTAATCTAACGACGCATTTTTAAATGTTGTTTTTGAGTAAGCCATGCTATTATCTAGCTTTACACTATAAAAACTACGCTATTTAAGTAACTTGGGCAGAGAAACATAGTTTAATTAATGTTAGTAGAATAATGAAAATTTTGAAGCAGCGCCATCTATGAGATTTCATAAAAATCAAATCAAGTTACATATTAACACTTTTTGGAAATTAATAATTTAAATTTGATCATGTTGGCGAGGTTAGTAGTTAGTTATTCTTAAAATTCATAGATGGCAATGTGCATTTTCTTCATAAAAGTTGTATGGTATAGTGCGTTTCGACAAATTCAAGTTCCAACAAAACCCTCAAAATCTTGAGCAGAGTTGAGGAAGACAATTTAAAAAAACACGCTCTGTGAAGTCGACCAGTTTGCGAGATCCCTTACGTATGACGAGGTGCCTTCATATTACACGTACGACAAGCAAAGGGGTGGGATTTAACCGACGTCGACGAGGAGGTGCTGTGGAAGGCTTTCCGGGAATTTTCAAGGACACCGCATTGGATAGGGTTTATACCGTGCATCCGAATAATGGCGAATGCAATTTTCTGCGGTTGTTACTTCACACTGTCCGAGGCCCAACGTCTTTCGCCTTTCTGAGGACATTTGTTGGCGTGGAGTATCCCACTTACCGCGCAGCCTGCGTAGCACGTCACCTTCTCGACGGTGACCAAAATTGGGATGACACCCTCGCGGAAGCGGGCGTCAGTGATAGTCCCAGCTGCATGCGTCATCTGTTTGCCGTCATCTTGGTGTTTTGTGGAGTCGCGAACCTGGTAGCTTTGTGGTAGAAGTATCGCCATCATCTGTCTGAAGATTTTCTACGAGCTTTGAGGCGTGTTACTGGAGACGAAGTCGAAGTAACTGATGAACGCGTGCTGAACACCTGTCTCAGTTCACTTCAAGATGTGGTCATTTCTATCGGCGGCAATCCACTGATCGAATATGGGTTATCAGCTCCCACATCATCACCGTATAAAGACCGTGGAAATCGGGAGTATAACGCTGAGACGAATTACGATCCGGGCGAAATTACCACCATACGAAATGACTATGTCGCTTTGTTCTCTTCAGAGCAAAAACACATTTATGACACCGTCCTTGAAAGCTTTGGGCAAAACCAGGGTAAAATGTTTTTCTTGGATGCTCCTGGTGGAACAGGAAAAACATTTGTTACCACTGGCATACTTGCAGAGGTCAGGAGGCAAGGCAAAATTGCTATTGCTGTAGCGTCGTCGGGAATCGCTGCCACACTACTTCCGGGCGGCAAGACAGCACATGCCATGTTTAAAATTCCCATCGATTTAGAGAGCGCCGAAACGCCTGTTTTTGGTGTGTCACGTAACAGCAATAAGGGACACGTGCTCAAGGATTGCTCTCTGATCGTATAGGATGAGTGTACGATGGCCAATAGGAAGGCAGTTGAGACCGTGGACAGAACCCTGTAGGACATCCGCAAGAACGAACATTTGATGGGTGGTGTCATAGTTCTGTTCAGTGGCGATTTCCGGCAAACGCTTCCCGTGGTGACGCGGGGATCGAGGGCTGACGAGGTGAATGCTTCGTTGAAACGATCTTCGTTTTGGTCACGAGTTCGTACGCTGCGCTTGACCATTAATATGAGAGCTCAGCTCTGCGGCAATGCATGTGCTCAAGAATTCTCCGATGTCCTTCTAAGTCTTGGCGAAGGCACTCTACCAGAAGAGAGAGGTGGACAGGTGGTGCTTCCAGAGTCTCTCGGTAGAGTGGTATCCAGCTTAGAAGAACTCATTCGCTGTGTGTACGGGGACATCAGTCGTATACTGCACCAGCAGAATTCTTGGGTGTGTGAGCGGGCCATTTTGACGCCTAAAAATAATCAGGCTGCAGCAATTAACAAATGCATTCTCTCGGAAATTGAGGGGAATGAAGTGGTCTACACCTCGATAAACACTGTTGTCGAGCAAGATGACGCCACACATTATCCCGTGGAATTTCTGAACTCCCTGTCAGCAAGTGGACTTCCAGCGCATACCATCAAGCTGAAGGTCGGTGTTCCGATTATGCTTCTTCTGTACCTATCTCCTCCGAAGTTGTGTAACGGGACCCGCCTTAAAGTCATCTCGCTCCACAGACACACCATTGAGGCGGAAATTCTTACGGGTTTTGGCGTTGGCGAGGCAGTATTTATACCACGCATTCCTTTCATACCTCATAACTACCCGTTCCAGTTCAAGCGCGTACAGTTCCCCGTGAATGTTTGCTTCGCGATGACCATCAATAAGTCGCAGGGGCAGACACTGAGGGCAGCGGGTGTCGACCTCAGGACGAGTTGCTTCTCACACGGGCAACTGTACGTCGCTTGCTCTCGCGTCACCAGTCCTGACTCTCTTTACATTTTGGCTCCTGGCAGCATAACTACCAACGTAGTTTATAGGGAAGTGTTGTAAGGTATGATACCTTTGTACGTATTTTTATTCTTTTGTGTCCTGAAATGTATTCCTGCATTATTTTCTCTATTTCCTTCAGTCACATCTTATGACTGAACTCAGCAGGATTCCCATATAACTCTCTTCACTTGCTTCGCTTCACTTGCTTCGCAAAAAAGCTTATATTTTAATGCAATTTTAAAAGTTGTTTACTTATAATGCTATTGCGACACTGGCATCTTAGGTATTTTTGGTGCTGTAGAGCCTTCACGCAGACGACGTCGCGGGCAGCAGCTAGTAGAATATAAGACCGAATAATGTAACATGATAAACCATCGATTGTAATTACTCTATTTAAATGTGAATAAATGAATTTGAATTTGAATCAAATAAATCAACAAATAATATAAAAACTCAACAAAGAGGCAAAAAAAAAAGAAATTTCTGTGCCAGTCTTCTACTCCGTTCACCTTTTATACCCTGTTTTTGTCCAACGGCAAAAAAAGGTCGGCCGATATAAGGTTTTTGTAAAACTCAGGGTAGACGGAATACGTAGCGTTGGAAGGTCAGAAGGCCGTTGATTGAATCAGAAATGAAAAGATCCGCAGGAGAACCAAGGCAAACCGACATAGCCCGACTAGAATAGCCACACTTTTTTTTTTTTAAATCTTTGAATTTTGAACTCTAGAAATTTCTCCTGTATCGTGGGTGCGTTTACAAACATTTAAACTCACATATACAAACAGCCAGACCCAGAACACCTACTTATAGGCCATAAAAATATTTGTTCCGTGCGGGAATCGAACCCGCGACACGCAGTGCAGCAGTCAATCGCTTAACCACTGCGCCAACCGTGTCGTCCCACTTTACATGTTACTTTCTGGACTAATGTGCTGATTTGACTAGTAGAATAGACAAACTTAAGTGACAGTGGAACATTGCTCGCAGAACAAATGGCAAATGGGGCCGGAAAGTTCTGGAGTAGCGACTGCGTACCTGAGACGTAGCGTTAAAAAGCCTCCCCCCCCCCCACAAGGTAGACTGGGATTTTCATAGAATTCTTGTAAACATAAATCAATGACTTTATGCCTCTAAAATAATACAGCTGAAGTGTGTCCCCAATTTTCCGGTACAAAAAAATACTCAGTACTACTTTCAAAATAATAGTCCATTTTGCTTTTTGTATTCCATTTTACCGCTCGTTACTAACGAACGATGGCTCGTAAAGGTTTCAGATTGCCGTAGAAATTCAATATTATGGTGCAGGGTATGCTAACAGATTGTTAGTCAAACGTATACAATTACTGTTAAACGTAAGCCATAAACATTATACAGGATTATTTTTAAATTGGCTAACTACTCGTAACTCCGCAGACTTGATGGGTATCAATATCTAAACATGATGAAAAAAAAATTGATGTATTTTTATGGGGTCACCGACCGCAGTTAATAAATGAAAAAAAAAACCCACGTATCGATCGAAGGTCAATTGGTGGATCGGTAACCGTTCATTACGTATCGAGCCATTGATTCCGGCTGTCATTTCTAGATCTTCATTACGGGTAGTCAGAAGCCTGAAAGTCTGACAACCACTCTTACCACGGGATATTGTGCTACCCAGTAACTGGGCTGTGGAGGTCAGATAGGCAGTCGCTCCATATATGTACCGGACATGACATGTTTCCTCACGATGTTTTCCTTCACCATTTTGAGAGCAGTAGAGATGGAATAAATTACATTAATTAAATTGCCTGTCTAGGATATTAATAATAATACGAAGGGCCCGTGGCTAAATAATAACAGCCGCACAGGTCGATTGGTCAGGTTAAGCTACGCTTGCCGCGGTTGGTCTGTGGATGGGTGACCATCTTTAGTTACCGAGACCCCTCCGTGCCTCGGAAAGCACGTTAAGCCGTTGGTCCCGGCTCTCGTTCGTGGATATTTGACAGTCGTTACGGGTACGGGTACGGGTCAGAAGCCCAAAAGTCTGACAACCAGTCTTACCAAGGGGTATCGTATTACCCAGTAGCTAGGTTGTGGAGGTCAGATGGCAGTCGCTCCATGTAAAATACTGGTATTCAGCTGCATCCGGTTAGACTGGAAGCCGACCCCAACATAGTTGGGAAAAGGCTAGGCAGATGATGACAGGGCTTACGTGTTGCACATCATCATACCACTGGACCATCACTGCTCTTACTGGCCCACCACGGCTCATATCGCACTAACCCTAGTTGAATCCTTAATAAATGCCATAATAAAAGCGCGCTAACAAAGCCAGTGCATTTTTGTGTCGCTTGGGTCCGCTAGTGATTCTGAAAACGGTCATTAGAAAAGTAATTATTTTACATAACACTAGAAAGGTCCTAATTTTCCCAGAGATCATCGCCGTTCGAATATCTTTGTATAGTCATACCTATCTTCACTTATCTAAGTTATCATAAACTCAACGTCACGCTACGCTATCCTCAACCTAAAGTAAATAAGTCAGCAAAACACTCAAACAGCCGAAAATACCTGAATACCGCACCTATAACTCTTTTCCCTCAAAATTCAACTCGTAATAATTCTCAAACAGCTGAATTATGACTATTCAAGGGTATTATCAAACGAATTTGTCTTTCCTTGGATCCTTAGCAGACATGCTACTTTTAGTACGGAATTTGCGACTTCAACAGCGCTGCATTGCTTTTTGGCGACTCGCTCGGACTTATTACAAAAGGAGTTCCTTCTTACTATAGATACGGCGCACACTATGAAATATACGACTGCAACAGCGCGGCGACTAGACGCAACGGCAGGCTGCGGCCGAGAATTTTCATATATGTATTTTGTTCAAAGCTTCGCACACGACGTCGACTTGCAGAGTCGCAACGATATGCTAGGCGAGTCGCACGCTTTCGCTACTTGTCGCAGCGACTAGACGCACGGTGCTCGCGTATATCCGGCGACAGTCGAATGCGCTTCGTCTTCGCATGGTAAGCACCAAGGTAAGTACAACTAGAGGCTCAATATTTGCTGACAAGATGACCAACACGACCGTCTCTCTCAAATACTAAAAAAAAAAACTACTAGACCCAGACGCTAACAAAAGCTTTGCGTCAAGTTTCAGCAACAAGACGTGGACGCTAACGAGAACTCTGCGTCTTGTTGCAGAATCTAGACGCAGCGACAATGTGCACAGTTTGCGCTGGCACTTAGACTTACGACCCAGATTTAAACCATCGAGCCATTTTTTTATTTCTAACTTTATTTCGATAGACTTAAAAGTTCTAATTGCAAAAACTGGCGTTAATCCGAGTCTCAGCTGTAAATTTTGTATTAAAAACTTTACTGTGGTCGAAATAAAAAGGCCTGGGATTGGAATTAAGTTAGAACTTGTTTTGTAATGAAGTAGCTGCGTTTGAGCGCGGTATCAAAAGTTCCACAAATGCTAACAGCTTCGAATGGCATCCGAATGTGTGCGGAGTGCAGCGTTTAGTATCGAGCTTCCAAATAGCGACTAAATTGCTGATTGCTGAAGGTAAAAGTATGCGGGGTATAAGGTAAACCAGTGCCAGACTAATTTGACTGAATGCATGCATGTGATGCATAAATTGCTGAGTTTTTATACTAAGTTCAAGCCACCACCACGTCGTAGGCGAACGATGTTGAACGTCGTAGGCGATCGATATAGAAGCGGATTTTGATCAGAACTGAAGGATCTGAAGGTTGAATTGACCATGTAGGGAGTTATAGTCATGAGCCATCCCAAACACATCGCCAGAGTGACCCCTTCACAGGACATGCGTCACCACCTTCCAAGATTTAAGCAAAGCCAATAATAGAGCTGTCCAGGTGGTACATAAGACGGCACGGTTGGCGCAGTGGTTAAGCGATTGACTGCTGCGCTGCGTGTCGCGGGTTCGATTCCCGCACGGAACAAATATTTGTATGACCTACATGTATTTGTTCCGAGTCTGGGTGTTTTTCTATCTATAATATGTATGTATTTACAAAAAAAAAAATGTATATAAGTAGTTTATCAACCATCTTGTTACCATAACACAAGCATTAGGTTGCTTAGCTTGGGACTAGATGGCGCTGTGTGAAATGTCCAGGGATATTATTATTATTATATTATTACATACTGGTCGGACAACATTTTGGTCAAATTGACTTCACGAGCTTCCAAACGGTGATAATCTTCTTTTTCTTCTACCTAGCCTTTTCTCAACTATGTTGGGGTCGGCTTCCAGTCTAACCGGTTGCAATTGAATACCTTTATTATACATGGCATAATCAGCCTATAATGTTCCCGCTGCTAGGACATAGGCCTCCACTATGTAAGAGGGAGTGGGACATAGAACGGGTCACATGTGTTAATTTCTTTTTTTGGTTCTAGGACATGCCGGTTTCCTCACGATGTTTTCCTTCATCGTTTTGAGAACAATGCTGATGAAATTAAATACACGAAGTAAAGTGCTACATGGAGCGACTGCCTATCTGACTCCAATCTGATCCTAGACTCAGCGACAATCGTTAACGCTAAAAGTAGCATGTCTACTAAGGCCCCTTAAGTGTTAAGACAGGGCTGAGGAAGTTTTAAACTGCCGACCTAGTTTCTTTAAAGCCCATCGTCAACAAGGTCTTAAGGGAAGGATACATTTGCAGGCCAAATTAGGACGTAATCTGTTTAGGCTTCGGAAATTTATGGCTTCGATAGCAGGTAATAGAAATGATGAAGGAGAAAATTGTTCTTCAATGATTTAGGGCTGATTTTTCAATTCTCGTAATTTAAAACGTTCAAAATCTAGTCGCATCCTCACCTCGGCGACAAACAAATGTCAAAAACTTGTCCAAATGTAGGGAAATTGGAAGTATTTTTTGACAGATTGAGACTGAGATCAGACTGTGAACGTTCCTAAAATTACGAGAATTGCCCCTCTGATCTTTATTCGAGGAATAATTTTGAAATTTGACAGTTATTTCATACAAAAACTGTCAAATGTCAATTTTATTCCTTGAATAAAAGTTATGTGGCGATGGAAAATCAGCCTTTAGTAATTTTATAAGGTCAAAGAATGGTTTAAAAAATAATGGTTTCTTGGCAGTAAGAAAGTATTTCATCGCTTCACCTCAATCAGCAAGTCACGTCCATTGGTGTGATGGGGATATGAGGAGCAGGGTATAAAGTTCACTCATCCTTAATAGAAAAGAGAGGACCATCCGACCAGACGGGTGTCTTGTCTGGTCGGCAACTGCCCGACGATTGATGTCGTGACTTTGTATACAATGCTAGTAAAGTTACGCGGTAAACTCTAATTGCGCGATGCAGGATTTAGCGTGACGTCAGTGTGACGCGTAGTTCGCATGTGGAGATGTAGATGCCGCCAGAGTGTTTTAAAGACAAATAGTTCCTTCATTTATTGGTTCATTACTAATGTGCCTACTCTAAATACGTGTTTTTTAAGTATTTGGATTACGGGTTTGTACGGCACAATTACGGGTGATATAATAACAATTATAGGACCTTTATTTTGATTATTGTCCAAAGCGCTAAGGCCGCCCATTGTTGCTTTGTAGTATTCACTCTATTTTCTTGTTATATATTTTTGGTGTACGTTACAGTACATTGGTGTACAATAAAGTATAATTATAATATAAATAAATAAATAAAGGACGTTCGTCTTCGACTGTGTCCCTTTCCAACTGAGTTAAAATTATTGTGAGTTTTGACTTTATACTCCCGGTTGCGAAGGGTTGCAGTAGTAGGTATTCACACAAATGTCTTAAAATATTGGCTTTAATGTCACATTAAAAACCTACACTTACCTGCGCTTCCAAGTAAAATTACAAAATGCCTGTAATATTATTGTTTAAACTCATTATTTCGTTATTTTCAACTTTACCATGTCATATCATCATCTGCCTAGCCTTTTCCCAACAACGTTGGGATCGGTTTCCAGTCTAAATCCGGTTAGACTGGAAACCGATCCCAACGTTGCAACGCAGCTGAATACCAGTATTTTACATGAAGCGACTGCCTATCTGACCTTCATAACCCAGTTAATGACCCTTTGGTAAGACTGGTTGTTAGACTTTCGGGCTTCTGACGACTGGTAACGACCTCCAAAGATCCAAGATTGACATTGAAAGCACGTGGTCCCGCGACGTGCTTTCCGAGGCACGGAGAGGTCTTGGTATGTAAAGATGGTCACCCATCCACGTACCAACCGCGGCAAGTGTAGTTTAACCTGATCGGTCGACCCGCGCAGCTGTTAATATTTAACCACAAGCCTCAGTATCCCCACCATGTATCAGGCAAAATCATTTCACGAAATGAAATTGACACTCCAAAACAGGCATCCCATTTGTCCTAAAACAGCTGGCCCAACAAAATTACGAAAGCTCGCTATCTTTCACTGTTAATTGTCACACTTGCGAACATTGCCGTTTGCCCAAAACGAAGTAATCCTTCAGTTATCTGTGGAACGAACAATACGAGGTGATGTCAGCCGGAATAAAAGGCTTTACATGTCGCCTCAAAATGTGGTGCGCGAAACAAATTTTGGAGAATATTGTTGTTGTAGTTTTCGGAATAGTGTTACTATATTGTTGAGGAAAAGGTTAGTTTTGTGGTTTATTTAAGGCAGGGATGGGGAAACTACGGCCCACGGGCCATCTCCGGCCCGCAAAGGCTTGAAATCCGGCCCGCGACCATCAAACAAAAATCAAGAGAATATTTCGTATTGTTAGTAATTTCATTCTCATTGGCAATGGCCAGCTTGCATAGAACAGTTCACATGTCACGTCCCCACAAAGACCAGCGCTCCTCAACCTTCTAATTCACAGCTAACTTAAAAGTTTAATTCAATTACAATTTCCAATTTCTTTTTTATTCCAATAGTTATTTTGTAAATTAATTTTATTTTATTTGCACAATAAATTAGTGTTTCAAAAATACATATCAATATTTTTATTTCAGTAATTAACATAGCCAAAAATGAAACAACTTTGCCCGCCATATATTTCGTTAGTATTATATTGGCACGCGAAGGAAAAAGTTTCCCCATCCCAGCTTTAAGGGATTAGTTGCTGATTAGTTAAACGAGATAAGTAACAACCATCAATGATCTTTTAATCTGACTTGTTATTAAATGGTGTTAAGTCAGGGAAATTAATTGTTAAACAAATTGACTACCATCTTACACATCTGCCGCATGCAAGACGACTAATGGGCAAAACTTACGTCCCTCTTAATGGCAAGCGACATCGCGGCAGGCCCAGACGGAGATGGCAGGATGAGCTGGGCTCCTTCAACAACAACTGGTCCTCAGAAGCTTTAAACAGAGAGAAGTGGAACAAGAGTAGGCAGACCTTTGCCCTGTAGTGGACATCACAGACTTTTAATATTAATAATAATTATTAAAATTACAATTGTCACCCTTTGACAGTTGTATATGTAAGACGGTTATAACACGGCAAATTGACAAAGTGTGTAGGGCGTATCCACGACTGTACTAAGTACCTGCAACATTGACTGACTTTGGCATCTTTGTCTTGTGTAGTTAAGCTATGTTTAATACACCGTTTAATTTTGATCGTTTTAATCCTTAAAAGAGGTCATTGTACTCATCATTATGAACAACTTTTACTTGGAAACAAACCTGAAATCGTGAAAAAAAATCAGTTCAACTTCAATATAACTCTTTCCACTGGGCCATCACTGCTCAATCCACATACATTGACTAAGCATTATTCCGTCACTGTCTCACAACTGTCAGACTATAAGAGCGAGATGAAGACGAGCACATATCTGAGCAAAAGCACGTGCTGAGTAACGCTTATCGATCTCGGCCTTAGAAATTTTAACTTTTCTTCTTGAATAACTTCCAATTAACATACTCGCTTACCAATGTCTCACATGACGTCTTCATTTTCTTCCAAGCGTTGTAGCCTACATTAAAAGGCATTACCACCCGGCTCTCTAAGCGTGTGCAATGGAAAGACACTGATTCCCATGAGCCCTAGCTTTGATATTCATCCCTCATTTAAATTCGTCCTTCAGATTGTGAAGGTTGAATTCATCCTATAAATGATGTGATTATAGTTCGCGGATGAATGGGCTGGATATAAATAAACTAGAGCAATGCCCGTGGCTTTGTCTGCATGGATTTTGTTATTTCCTGTTTTCAAAAATGTAATTAATTATGTCTCTTAAAGACCCTTTTAGTAGTCTTTAAAAACCCTTTTTAAGAGTAATATTTATGCTGAAAACAATTTTATTTAGAACGACTTAAAGTTGGTATTTGTTTAAGAGGAAATAACATCACCATTTCAATATGAACTATAAACTTCGGAGAGTGTGCGCAAGAGCTCCACGACCTGATCCCACCATCACCCTTTTACTACCGGACTACCAGACGAACTGCAGCGTACCATCCACACTTGGTTAATATCCCGACGAGTCGTACTCAGCGCTTCTCCTCCATGTTTATTATGCACATAGCCAAAGTCTATGTGTGTTCCACATTTAACCCGTCTGCCTTCAAAGCAAGAGTGAACAGGCATCTTCTGGGCACTTTCGTTCCATCATAGACCTCTTCTATCGCTTTCCATCCGGCGTGATCCAGGTCAAGAGCAGGGCCATTTAGCAAGAAAAAAAAAAATGGATTATGTCTCGAATTGTCTTTTCTCTAAGATCCAAACGAAGAAGACTGGTTCACACTGAAGGTTATCTATGCAGAGGGATGTAGACACATCGATCTTTGTACCAATAATCGTTCCAGCGAATAGCTTAATAACTAAAAACCTCAACCAACACCTGAAGAGGCTCAGTCTCGTAAAGCAGTTGGATAAAGGGATTGATTCAGAATGCATTATACTCCTGGACACAGCGTGTTTTGTAAGGAGGTTTCTCTCTCTGAAGCCCTTAATACCGGTAGCTGAGACCCTGTTCCCGTATAGAGGTATGAGGAACAGGATGTAAAGTCATTCAAACTGGAAAGGGAGGATCAGACAAGTGTCGTATCTGATGGGCCCAATGGTTGATGTCGGGACGTTGTACTCGTATATATGCTAGTTGCGCGGTAAACTCTGCTTGCGCGATGCAGGATTTTGCGTGACGTCAGTATGAGGTGTAGTTCGCATGTGGCGGTGTAGATGCCGCTACACCCGATACCTATTAACTGTTCATCCTAATCGGTTCAGTGGTGTAGCCGTAAAACTATGACAAACAGACAGACAGGACCATTTTCACATGTATTTGTAGGACATAGATTTTGTATAGATTGTTAAGGTATTGTTATGGGCAATATTACGTCCCTTTGAATTGCTATGAATTCAGAGGAAGCAATTTTAGTGTCGATGCTCTATGGTCTGTTCTGTAGAATCAGGATTCTATTGTTGTAATGTTATATTGCGCATATTTACGGGATACGGGAATTATTTGATTATAAGACTAACTGTCCCCACGACTTCGTTCGCGTGGATATCGGGTATCAATAATGTGTCGCTTATAGAAGGTGTATGTACTAGTCTTCTTCAAGTTCAATCTTTTTTCTATTATAACATGATTAGTAATTCTTCGTACCAACCATTTATTTTCGCTCAGAAGTTACCGCGACTAGTCCTTCCATATTTCTGACACCCCTTTGGCTCCCAATTCCCAGCGGCCACTGCACTTTATAAAAGAACCCGAGAGATGAAACCGATGAAGTGTAAATTGTTAGCACGCCGAGATTTCCGTGCCAAATGAAATGCGACTTTAATGACGTTGACATAAAAATGTCACATAGATAATGGAGCAATCCCTAGTGGGGTTCTCTTTTGTTGTACCGTACCGTACCGTAATTAGGAGGAATTAAAATTTAGAATATTGTATTAGACACATTTCAAACCCTTCGCACAGTCCATCCGTCCGATTTTCCCCTCCGTGCGTCGAAAAGCACGTTAAGCAGTTGGTCCTGGCTGTCATTTGTTGATCTTTAACAGTCGTTGCGGGTCGTCAGAAGCCTGAAAATCTGACAACCAGTCTTACTAAGGGGTATCGTATTACCCAACTGGGTTGTGGAAGTCAGATAAGCAGTCGCTACATGTAAAATACTAGTGTTCAGATGCATCAGGTTATACTGGAAGCCGACCCCAACATAGTTGGGAAAAGGCTAGGCAGCTGATGATGTTGACACATTTCAAATTGTCTTATTCTGGCGTATAAAAAATTATTAAATAAAATAAAAGAAAATATAGAAATAAAAATAAAAGTAGAACCTTGAAAATAATTATTTTTTAATAAAGTTTTAAATTCATTATGAAGTTTTAATAAAATAAAATTTCAATATACGTACAGTATTTTTATCTCACGAAGCGACGCACACTTTACTTATTGTGACCAAGTGTACAAATGCGCTGTGAAAGTGTGCGTAATGACGAGTAGCAGCACGTAACACACACATACACACACACTTCCGACTTCGCCATTGTCTCGGACAGTACCGACAGCTCCTGCGCTTACACACATATAGCGACAACACGGTTAGCGCAGTGGCTGAGCGATCGGACTGCTGCGCTGCGTGTCGCGGGTTCGATTCCCGCACAGAACAAATATTTGTAAGTCCTACATGTATTTGTTCTTGGGTTCTGAGTTTGGGTGTTTTTCTATCTATAATATGTATGTATTTACAAAAAAAGAATGTATATAAGTAGTTTATCAGCCATCTTGTTACCATAACACAAGCATTAGGTTGCTTAGCTTGGGACTAGAAGGCGCTGTGTGAAATGTCCAGGGATATTATTATTATTATTACATATTCATAGCATGTTTCTACATTACAACCACTAGTAAAGCGCGTGTTGCTTCGTGAGATAAAAATACTATACAAGAAATTAAACCGTGCTGAAATAAATTAGTGAGTTACAAAACTGGTAACGCGTCTCACTGTCCTCGGCACGCCCAACGAACTTAGTAACAGAATTATTTGCAGAACAATATTCACTGCTACTTAGCTTTATGGCATACTAGCAGCGCTCCGTGGTTTCACCCCCATAAGTTTCGATGCCGTGGTAATATCGGGATAAAAGGTATTCTATGTGTTAATCCTGGTTATAAACTATATGTATGCCAAATTTCACCTCAGCGCGCTTCGCCTTTGTACTACCTATTAGTAGGATAGAAGTAAGATTAGATGGGATAACAAAATAATTAAGTAAGGAATTCCGAACTGCAAAACAAATATTTTTGAATAAAAAAAGTGATTTCTGCGAGGTTACGACGAAACGAAACGGATGCCGAAAATATAATTGTCAGCATTTTTTCCGTGTTTCTGGATATATGCCCTGGATTAGTGCAAAAACGGCGCAACGGATTTGGATCTTTGGCACACAGATAGTTTATAACCTGGATTAAAAAATAGGGTACTTTTTATCTATGTAGTACGTTCCCGTGGGATATTATCCGACATCCACGCGAGCGAAGCCGCGGGCAAAAGTCAGTGACATGATAAATAACAAACCATGAAACAGGTAATTCAGTCGGCCAACAAACGAGATTACTTAGTACCGACATGAAATCCCAATCACATGGCACAAAGCGAGCCAAGCTCCATTGTAACCAATTACACTAATCATTTCCACAACGCTATCATGTTTACAAATGTATGGAATATTTGAATGAACCTAGAACATTCCATTTGAATAGACATGGAAACTAGGGATGTGTGGCGGAAAATTTCCAATATGGGTTCGAGAGAGTGATGTAGTCATTCGGAAGATTGGTCATTGGAAGATAATTATACCCCTTTGCTTATAAACTTTGTGGTAAAGGAAGGCCTAATAATGATGGATGGACTGTATGAATGATAATAAAATTATGGTAAGAAAGGGTATGACTACCAAGATGACGACTAATAGAGAAGTCATTATATGCCTGTTGGGGTCGGCTTCCAATCTAACCGGATGCAGCTGAGTACCAGTGTTTTACAAGGAGCGACAACCTATCTGACCTCTACAACCCAGTAACTGGGTAATACGATACCCCTTGGTAAGACTGGTTGTCAGATTTTCGGGCATCTGACGTACCGTAACGACTGTCAAAGATTCACAAATGATATAATTTAGTAAACAAATAAATCCGGCCGCAAACCATCTTTATTAATAATGAACCCTAAATATTTTACACTATCCTGTAAAAATTGACATTTACTTAGCTTGACCGTAAGTTCCACATTACTTAATCGTTTGAGTACAGCTCGCAGATTCTTTATATGTTCTACTTTATTTGAGCCTGTCACACATATATCATCTAAAAACACGACGCATCCGGGCACCCCGCGCAGGGTTTTCTCCATGATCTTTTGGAATTTCTCAGGGATGCAAGATAAACCGTACGGTGTGCGTTTGTAAACATATGTACCCATGTGCGTTGTAATCGCCGTATACGGTTGGGAATCATCTGATAAAAAACATTGTTCATACGCATGTCTTAAATCAATTTTTGTAAATTTCTCCCCACCGCTAAGATTTGCAAATAATTCTTCAATTCGCGGTAAGGGATAATAATCCCGTTTTAATTTGGGATTGATTGTGACCTTGTAGTCACCACAGATACGTATATCCCCATTTGCTTTTACGACAGGTACGATTGGAGTCCCATAATCAGAGTAATCTACGCGGTAGATGGTTCCATCTGTCTCTAAACGTTCCAATTCCCTTTCAACTCGTGCGCGGAGTGCCAGCGGCATAGGTCTCGCTCGCACATAAACCGGTTCGTTATCGGTCAGCTGTAGACGGATGGACTGTTTACAAGTCCCTAACTTCTCACAAAATACTTCAGGGAATTCATTACGTAATTGCGCCACCAAGCCGTCATCTATTATTTCATTGAGCGTAATTTGAGTTATTTTTAAAACGCGCATCCACTCTCGTCCCAAAAGGGGTCGTGCGCCACCTTTTATAACGTAAAGACGCAATGATTTCCCTTTAATTTGCCCTAAACAGACATCTACTTCAATGTAACCTAATGACTCAATCCGTGAGCCCGAGTAACAACGTAACAATAAATTGTCCGCGATAATTTTTTTATGCGAATACATTTGTTTGTACATTTCTTCACTTATAGCCGAGATATGGCTACCCGTGTCCACTTCACATTTAATGTTACTGTTGTCGTCATCTGACTCCTCTTCGCATACGTAGTTTTGCCTAGTACCTTTGCTGCGTGCTTGTTTACACATCACCTTTAAGTGACCTTTTTGACTGCACTCATCACAATTATAGTTCCTAAATCGGCATCTATCAGCCGTGTGCGCCTTGCCGCAACGCCAGCAAGATAACGCGCGCGAGCTCGTGGGCTCCGCGCCTCCGCTGCCTGGTCCTGCGCCTTCGCTGCTTGCCGCTGCGCCTCCGCTCGCGGCGCGTGTCTGGCGCCCGCGCTGGCCGGCTCGTCCGCCGCCACCGCCGCGTGCGTAATGCAGGCCTTCGCCCGCCGCGCCGCCTGCCACTGCTGTTGAGTCCGCCGCTGTCGCCGCTACAGTGGTGCTGCCGCTCACCTCAGCATGTTTCTCTTTTGGATTGGATTTTCTTTTCCGCAAAGATCCTAGACCGCATCACGTCATTGGATAAACCTGACACGAACTGGTCCCGCAAGTTTTCTTCTAGGGTTGCACATGAAGTGCATTTGCCGAAATTGCACGACGCAAGATGTTTTAATGCTTGCAAATACTCCGTCAGAGACTCGCCGGCCCGTTGCCTTCGCAATCTGAACACGTGGCGCTCCGCGATCTCTGAACGTTGTGGCTCCAAGTGTTCCGTCACCAGTTTTATTAGCTCGTCATAAGTTTTACTCTCTGGAAAACTGGGTGCACACAAATCACACATTAACGCATACGTTTCTTCACCGACCACGGTTATCAGCATGGACACTTTCAAGTCATTGTCAATGTCATTTAACTTTATGTACTGATTAACGCGACGAACGTAAGCTGGCCACTGGTTGGAATTTACATTGAACGGTTAAATTTTTCCGATCGGCATTTTGAAAAAGTATATGCACAATATTTTTAACAGAAATACAAAGAAAATCACAGATCCCGTACTCGTCGCCAATGGGACGTCAATAAAAGGCGGTGGTTAGCGACAAACTGTTTATTCGGGTCACAGTACCCGACACTGTATATACTATTATAATATAAACATCCTTCGGTCGTCACAGGAACCATCCAGACGTTATATCTCTGCCATATAAATTTCAATGTCACAGAAAAAGGACAAGGCAAGATACTCAAAAATAATGGACTCCCATCCTAAATATTAGTCCTTCAGCAGTGTCAACTTTGAACCCCATTTCAAATAAACCACTCAACTAAACTGTACCCAAGGACCAATTAGTTGCCAACCCTGTAGAAACTAATTTCAATAATCAAGTAGATAAATGATTAAGTGGGGATGGAATGTAAATTATTTGAGATTATGAACACTGCTGTGAACTATGCTTAAACTTCTTATTAATCGACTTCAACTGATAATCCCACTACTATTATAAACGTGAAAGTTTGTATGGATGGATGGATATTTTTTACTCTTTCAAGCAAAAACCACTAAACGGATTTGGATGAAATTTATCACACAGATGGTTTATTACTAGAATTAACATATCAATTACTTTTTATTCTGATATTCCCACGGGATCGAAACTTATGCGGGTGAAACCGCGGGGCGCAGCTAGTAATAATATAATAATATGTTCGGGCATACCTTCGTTCATATCATCATCATTCTCCTGCTCTAATCCCAATTTATTTGGGGTCGGCGCAATATGCGCAATATCTTTTTCTTCCATACTTCTCTATTAGTCGTCATCTCGGTAGTCACTCCCTTTCTTACCATATATCATCATTCACACATTCCATCCATCGTTTCTTTGGTTTTCCCCTACTCTTATAGCGATCGACATTCATACTCAAAACTCTCCTCACGACATTTTCCTCATTCCTCCGTATCACGTGCCCATACCTTGACACTGACAACTGATTTCCAAACAACTTTTCAGTCATTTCTTATTCTATCCATTCGTCCAACATAATTCTTCTTTTAATGGATAAGGTAGGGGTGGTGACATATAATTTTTTTTAACTTTACTTGGGTAGTGTTTGAGTTAGCTTCATTAATACGATTATTTTGTTTATATTGATGATGTTTTAATAACTTCATGTCACTGATATTTACATAGCAAGTAGAATTTGTGAGGGGTGTGTAGTTGTACCTAAACTAAAAAGTCAAAAATGAAAACTTGTTTTTTGTAGTTTTTTTTTGGAATTTGGTTGTTTTTTTTTTTTAAATTTGTTGTCTTAAATTTTGAATGTCATAGAAAAAGGACAAGGCAAGATGCTCAAAAAAAATTATCTCTCGTCCTAAATATTGGTCCTTCGGACTTGCCACTTCAAATAAATCACTCATCTAAACTGTATCCAAGGAAGTTAGTTAACTAGTTGCTAACCCTGCAGGAACTAATTTCATATCAGTTATCGTAGTTTGAGTATTCGCGGAAACCTAATATTGACTTGGTTTGCTATACGTACAGCAGTGAAAAGTAATTTGTGATTATGACCCCGGAATCTTTTGAAGTGAGCGTAGTAATTTGCTTTTTGTGATTGAATTCCTTTATTTACGTTGGCCGGTAATCGGAGCTGGTAATTTTAAAATTGTGATGGTTTTTGCAGTACATTTTAGGTATGAAACATTTTTAACTTTATATTGTGAATTTGTTTATGTGCTTTAAATAATCGAATCTAGCATTAAATAACATGATGTTAACGCATAAAAATATCACCTGGAAAATACTAGTAGGTCAACGGATGGTAGCCGACGGAAATAGTTTAAGAAAATAGTTGATATAAATGTAAATATAAATACTTAGGTATATAAAATAATTCGAATTGTATATATTATTATTTTAAATGTTAGCTTATATGATGTAAATATTGTATTGTTAATTGAAATAAATGCCCTTCTTTAATCATTCGAACTTAATAACTTGAGTTTAAGGAAAATTTATAAAGTTCCACTCTCTACTTATTTAAAAATTTGCTGTGCCCGACAGGGTCCATAATTGTTTCTATATTTTTTTTTATTTTACCACCTGTTTGTGTACATTATGAATTGCAATAAACGATTTAAGATTTGATAATTATCTACCGTTAGAAGAGTTGACGGAAATGTTAGAACAAGAGGACATCTAATAACGAACGACGAAAATGAAAGATGACAAAAATTAATCTGGAGATTCTATATTGTGTTCAAAACAATTAAGATTTGAAGAATACAAACTGGCTTTGAGAACGACACCGAAGAATATTCAAACTTCGAGAATCGAGCTGATTGGCGTGCAATCGGCGAGGCCTATGTCCAGCAGTGGACTGCTGCAGGCTGATGATGATAATGTTTATGTGACTTAAGCAGAAAGCATAATCAGCCTATAATGTTCCCACTGCAGGGGCTGCAGTCTCGACATTCAAAGCGATTGCTTTACAACCGAATTCGGTCGTAAAGGGATCGCTATGAATGTCGAGACTGCTGGGCTGGGACACAGGTCTCCTCTCGGTGAGAGGGAGTGGTTCGTAATCCACCACGCGGGCCCAGCATAGGTTGACTTAGTGCGTTTATTTTCGCGTCCGTATAATGAACATAAGCAAAGGTAAAGCAAAAAGCCAAGTAAACTACAATAAGACATTAATTCGCACCTGTTTTTTTTGTGTTCATTGACAAGACAAATAGCCGCGCTATTTCTTTGTCCGTTATCAAAGTTACATTTTCTTAAGAACGCGCTGTCATCATCATTTCAGCCGAAAGACGACTGTTGGACAGAGGCCGCCCCCAACCATCGCCATATCCACCGGTTCTGTGTTTCTCGCATCAAGCGGATTTCTGCGGCCCTTACAAGGTCCTCGGTCCACCTAGACCGAGGTGGACCGAGAACTACATCATCGAATACTTCGTTTTCGCTACGTGGTCGTCACTCCAGAACTTTTCGGCTGCAGTCGCCATTTGTTCTGCTAGCAATGTGCTCTTAATTTTAACAATTATTGCGGTAGTGGCTTTACTAAATTAATGACAAACAAAGCCTACCTAATAATCGTAAGCAAAGCTGCAGTCAAAAGCCTCAATAATAACTCAAAACATATTGTCAAGCATCCAATAACGCAGTCAGTTGTAGTAATACGTAATTTCGGTAGCCGTCGTCACAAAGCGCGACATTCGAAATCATCAGCACGGACACAATGCGACTCAACGAGATTGTTTGTATTTTGAGCAAGGGTAGTAGCTGAGTGGTGAGCGCAGCGGGTATTGTTGAGAAATGCTTGGATATAAACTGGATTAGCAAGATAGCGGTACTGTTAGGCGGCGAAGTCTGGGCAACGAAAAAAAACTCTTTAAGAGAGAAATGCATATGGTACGATGGGCAGGAGGAGTAACACTTAGAAACAAAGTGTGCAACGAACATATTAGAAGGAGCTTCAAGGGTGCAGAAATAGCGGATAAAGTAAGAGTTCAGATTGAGATGGTACGGTCATGTACTTCGACAAGCAGATGATCATGTCGTGAAAAAGTGCCTTTCCATGGCTACAAAGAAGATGGAAAGAGAAAGACCTTACATAAACTATATAGACGACGAAGGTCCAAAAGGGCATGAGGGAGAGGGGGCTTTCGGAAGATTATGTACAAGGCTAAAATGAATGGCATCGCATGATTGGGAAAGTCGACCGCGCGTAACTGGAATGGCGAGGCCAAAGAAGAAGTTTGGATATAAAATGATATCTGGTAAAAAACTGATAACAATAGCTGTTCACTTTAGTGTTTTAAAATGTAACTTTAATCATAAACTACAGATAATACATAGTAAAATGTTTCTAGCTCTAAAGAGCTACTTACTCGTAATAACAAAAACAAAATTATAATTAACTGCTCGCATCTTCGTCAGCGTGAAATTTCTTGTTTCCCCAACCCCGTCGCATCGCATTGCCTGTCCGCGCTTTACTCCGTTTTCGCATAGCGTTCTTCCTTACTCTTTTTTTAGAATTGGGCTATCAAATGCAAACATATTTTTGCAAACTCAAACTCTTTAGCTTTATTATTAGTATATAGATATAGATTATGAATCCTTACGAATTCCACTTATTAAACTTTAAAACTAGAGTGCACATCGTAGTTATTGTAGTGCGAGGTACTGGAGTCTTATACAGCTAAGCTACCCCTCGATTGCATCTGCTACTAGATCATAGCCAGACATAAGGATTAGACAAGAGAGAAGAGGAAATCATGAAAGCATCCTTGTTCCAGCCGAGGGATGACGAGCCTTTTGACCATGGAAACGACCTTTCATAAGTTATTTTAGCTACGCACCGGTTATGGGTTATCTCATATTTATATTTATGTTGCATACAATAAATAATAAAAATAAAATAAATTAAAAATTAAATGGCGTCTCCATGCAAGAAACGTGTATTTTCGGCATTTTTTGTAGCAGGCTGTTCTCATGAACCGTAATAGGTAGACGGTAGAAATTTCACAGTGTGTATTTTTATTACCACTATAGCAACAAATAATAAAAATAAAATAAAGTTGATTAAATTAAAAGGATATGAACCATAAAAGAAACGTGTTGTTTTTGGCGTTTTTTGCCTACCACAAGGCAAAAAATGCCGAAAGCAACACGGAATTCTTCGTGTGAGAGTCCGACACGCACTTGGCCGATTATTCTTACTAAAACCATACAACAATTAATTATGTTAAAACAGCCACCCGCTACCCTTCCCATGTCCGATACCTAACAAAGCTGCCTTCACAATCCGTGATTCCGCATAATGCGACGCAACTACAATTGACCTGCAACACACATGCAGGTACAATACAATAGTAATGCTCAAAAAACAATATGTCTGTATTGAAATTGATATTTTTGAAACATAAAGGATGAAAATACTGATTATTACTCTATCCGCCATCTGGTACAGAATTTTTCGATGATGAGAAATGGATTGATTTTATAGCATTGCAATAGATAGCTTCGAACCCAAGCAGGCAATTTACTTTGTGTAAATTATTTCATAACCACTGCTCTCGAAACGGAGAAAGACAGCATCGTGAGGAAACGACATGTCTTTGAACCAAAAATTAGAAGACAAAATTGGTAGATTTAATTCCACTCTCTCTCGAGGAGAGGAGGCCTTTGTCCCAGCAGTGGGAACATTATACGCTGATTATAAATACACACCCATTATACACAGCTTTCCATTATACAGAATATAGGGTTTTAATCAGTTGTAAGTCGTGAACCGTGACAGAATTGCAAAAACAAGGACAGTGCAAGAATTGGGGGGACAAAATAATTTAAGAAAATTTGTTGACAATCGACACAATTTTGTGAGCCACAGATCATAATGAAGCTGGGACACCGGCCTCTTCTCTATGAGAGGGAGTGGGCCGTAATCCACCACGCGGGCCCAGTGCGGGTTGGTGGATGGCTCATGTCTTCGAATTTTTGTTTCTAGGACATGCCGGTTTCCTCACGATGTTTTCTTTCACCCTTTTGAGAGCAGTGTTGATGAAATAATTTACACAAAGTAAAGTGCAAAAAGAAGCTGTCTTTAGTAACAAAGAACACAAATAATGACGACGAAGTTCTTAATTTTTTATTTTATAATTTATCAAAGAAATCAAATTGACTTTGTTCTACGTGGTTAGAACCAAAGGCAAAGCTTAGTTTATAAAAGATTTCTTAATTACCCTTTGTTTATTAATACAAACCTTTTGTTTGCTCTGATTGTGGCAAGTAAAATAATAGTGCAGTTAATTTTATTGTTAGATACGTATATAAATTCTACAAAAAGATTGGTACAGAAGGTTGGCTCTATACAACGAGTGAAAACGCAGGCACACATAATATGCAAGCGCACTCGCGACCAGCATTTGTTTGCGATCGCCGTACGAACGCGTCTATGTGTTCGTACGCCTGTTGCCCGTTGAATCGAACCCACCTTCTGTCAATCAATCAATATCAAAACACAAAGACATGTAAAGGAGCACTACTTGTCGCTGTGATCTTGTTGTCCTAACTGCAATCATCTACAGTCTTCTTTTATTTTTCGTTGCTTGTATAAATATGGTATGTATTTATGTATCTATAATGTTGGATATGTATATATTTGTGTATCTATTTTAGTTTATTGTATACATAATGTTTGCACCAACGACAGTCCCATTTTATGTCAAAGAAAATCACTGTCCATTCTAAGGTTGCCTGGAAGAGATCGCAGTAATGCGATAAGGCCCATTGTATATTTTGTAGTGTGCCATGTATTTTTTAAGCTATGTATTTTTGTGTTGTGCAATAAAGTATATATAAATAAATAAAATATCAACTCAGACTGTCGCAGTACAATGCTGGACATAGGACTCTCCCAGGTTGGGCCACAATACCCTGTCTTCCGCCTTCCGCATCCAGTCTATTCCAGCCATCTTCTTTAGATCATCGGTTCATTTAGCTGGGGGGCGTCCCACACTACGCTTGCCGATACGCGGTCTCCACTCTAGGACTCGTCTGCTCCACCGGCCTCCTTACGACCTTCTGTACCTCTGTGTGCTTTGTGTATATGGTGTCGTAAGCCTTTCGAGTATTAATAAAACCTTCATTTTATTGTTTACTGAGGTTAATGTTGTAGTCTAGAATAAAATTATAATTATTATAACAATTACTTTTTATGGTTTTGTTTTATTATTAAAACAAATATGTTTACATTGTAAAATGGTGATTTTATATTGTGTATGCAAATATTATCTGCATACTTATGAGGTATTAGAACAAATACTTTGTATTTAGCTTTTAGTCTATCAATTAACGTTAAAAAAATTATAGTAGGCGATGAGACGAGTTTTTTTAACATTAATATAAATTCCAGGATAGCTTTAATATAAACACAAACTCATTTTAATAATATCTTTATAAATATTTAAAATATGAAAATATGACCATTTATTATTAGCTCATAGTGTCCTGGAGTATTACTATCCCCCACAATACATAAAAATGAAAAACGTTTTACTTTTGTTTTTTTAAGCGTTTCTAGACTATTTTTTTGAGAGCTAAGACCCGTCCCCGACCTCGACCTCGTAAGAGCTATGATGCCACAAATACACAGACAGACAAACAAAGGCGTCAAATTTAACACGTCAATTTTTTCGACAAAGTTAAAAATAAGGTTGCCATCAACAACCATAAAAGTCAAATTCTCATAACCCTTTAAAATAAACTAATTCCAACACGAATAAAGGAATTTCACCCCAACTCCAATCCACCATCGAACAGGCAAGTTAGATTTATGTAAAATTTTGCAATATGAGTATCAATGTTTAACGGCAGTAGGTCACGACACGTCTGTGCACCAGATGTTACAACCGCAGTGATATCATGATTGTATACACACTGTTTACCAGGATGTGCAACGGATTTGTTGGGATACAGTTGGGAGGACGCCAAATGTGTTTTTAGGCGGTGTTGGTGCAAGTTTTGATAGTGTTATGAGTAAGGGTTACTGCTGTTTTGATCTTTTTTACATTGAAAAGCTTTTTTTTTAAGTAAATCCACTGAATAAATTTGGGTTTAGACAAAATAAAAGTACTGATGACGCTATGCAACAACTTAATTATGGCAGAAGTAGTGAACAGTATCGATAAAAACAAGAAATGTTTGAGTATATTTCTAGACTTGGCAAAAGCCTTTGATACTGTCTCTGTTCCCTTACTGCTAAAAAAGCAGAATGCAAGGGTGTTAGGGGTCTGCCTCTAAAATTGATTGCTGCCTACCTGTCTAATAGGAAACAAGTTGTTAGGCTTGATAGTTACTCAAGTAAGGAAGAGTATGTTGAATATGGTGTACCACAGGGCAGCATTTTGGGCCCCACCTTATTTCTTATATATATTGACGACTTATCAAGTTTAATACTAAAACACGGAGAAATTATTACCTTTGCAGATTTATTTATTTATTTATTTATTTATTATAATCTCCCTACCACTACCATTACAGGTGTATACCTAATGCGATAGCGTGGTCTTAAAATTAACTTAACTTACAATTTAAAACTATGAATAACTTAAAAACTAGTAGTACAAGTATGCACCAAATTACCTAAATAAAAAAACAAAATAAAAATAAAATAAAAACAACAACATATAGCCTACTCTAATCTACATTATAACATAAAAGGGACAGCAGTATTTTTGCGAGTTCACTCAAATGGCCTGTAAATACATCGATCTCCACGTGAAGATCGTTAATAACCCGAATAGCGCGGGTCAATGGTGTTTTGGCGAGAAGGTTGGTCCTGGCAACCGGCACGGCCAACAGTGGCGGTCGGCGCCGCCTCCACACATAGCGGTCTGGAACACATAACTTCAGGCGCTGCAGTACTCCTGGGTTATGCTCAATGCCACGAAGTAACCTAACCAGATATGCAACAAGCGCGAATTCCCGTCGCACCCTTAGTTGGTTGTACCCGACCATACCGAGCACAAACAGAGTGGGGTACATCAACGGGTAAAACGGATATACCCCATATAGTTTCTTGTACAAGTGGCGCGTGAACTTGTTCTGCACGCGTTCCAGCATTGCTGAGTACTTGGCTTCATGCGGAGCCCATATGACAGCACTATGTTCCAGATGACTCCTGACTAGTGCGTCATACAGGACTCTGACTGTTGCGATGTTAGTGAAGTGCCTTGTCTGTCGCAGAACAAATCCCAAATTTCTAAACGCCCTCTTACAGATCCCCGTAATATGGTCGCGAAACGATAGTTCGGGAGTGACGATAACCCCCAAATCCCGCACCTCAGAGACTCGTTGCATAGGCGCGGCGCCCACCACGTATTCGTGCACTAGCGGGGCACGCGCGCGCGTATAACTCATCACCGAGCACTTTGATACGTTAAAGAATGATGACACGGTTATTACTTTTACGGGCGGGGATTGTCACGAGGTAAACGATAGCGCCAAAAAGGGGTTTAGTCTCGTTGCTAAGTGGCTAGAGAACAATTTGTTGACACAAAATCAGTCAAAAAGCCTATATTAACCTATAATCTTAAGCTCTCACTCGTTTGTTACTCTACGGGTCACAGGAATGTGGAATAATACCCTACTGTAATACAGTATCAACTAGTACAGGGGGTATTGTGACTGTTACTGGCGGCCTTATATATTGTAATGTCAACAGTACACTTAAACTAATAAATTTTGTAAATAAATAAATACAATTTGTTATCTTCTGTTTGTGTATGAGTTTAAATGTTTGTAAACGCGATAGAGGAGAAATTCCAAGTGTAGGGCAACGTTTTATT
Source organism: Apamea sordens (assembly GCA_945859715.1). Classification (NCBI taxonomy): domain Eukaryota; kingdom Metazoa; phylum Arthropoda; class Insecta; order Lepidoptera; family Noctuidae; genus Apamea; species Apamea sordens. Next base: position 9,290,591 of record OX244010.1, on the reverse strand, counting down.
AAAAAAAAATGTTCTTGTTCCGAGCAGTTTTTTTTATTACCCTACGCTGTCCCACTCGTGGGCAAAGGCCTCCCTCCACTCCTTCCATCTTTCGCGAACCAGCTCATCCCACCATCTCCCACGTGGTCTGCTATGACCTCGTATCACTGTCCGAGCATAAATAATCAATTATTAATCATTCTATTTCAGAACTAGCTTCAGCCTGCCACTTCGTCCGAGAGTTATTATCTATTTCGTTTTCGCTAAGCGAACTCGATATTTGCACCTTCTAGGGTACTTATTGCAGTACCGCTTATTCAGGTTAAGTTATTATTTGAGAGTTTGGTTTCGAAACCAATATGACTTAAAAATCGTCATCAACTGGTTCAGCTGAAAGTGAACAGTAGCATGATAGAAATTTTCTGGGGTATAATGAAATCTCTCAGAGATAGAACAAGCAAGCATGGTAAATCAATGCTCAGTTCAAATGGTTATGAGCTTTTGCACTGCAGTGGTACAGCAATTGAATGATCATCAACATTCTCCTGCCCTCATCATAATTATTTGGGGTCTTCAGAACATGTCTTTTTTTTCAATAAGTACTTCTCTATTAGTTGTCATCTCGGTAGACACGCCCTTTCTAACCACACGCCCTTCCTAACCATATCATCGTTCACAATCCATCCATCGTTTCTTTGGTCTTCCCTTACTCTTATAGCAATAGAATGATAATATTGAAAATTAATCAAGATTATCGAGTCAATGAAATGGGCCTGTGGCTAAATAACAACAGCCGCACGGGTCAATCGATCAGGTTAAGTAACGCTTAGACTGGAAGCCGACCCGAACATAATTTGGAAAAGGCTACGCAGATGAATATCGGATCAATGAAAATACACAGCGTTCTCCAAACCCAAAAGCATTTTGACAGCTATCGCAAATTAATTCACAACTACTACGAAATCACTCGCACTCTAAAAGCCACTAATTTACTTTTATCGTATCAATCAACGTTACGTTTCCGCTTTCCATTAGCTTCGTCAGTGTGTCAGTCAGCAACAAAATTCCGTTCAGGCATAGCATGCTTGTAATTTGAGTCCAAATGTTGCTATTTTGATGTTTTGCGAAGAGAATAATTTCGCGCTGAAAACACGTAGGCTATATTGAAGCATGTTTCGTCGAGAGAGGGAAGTTTTCACTGAATATTTGACGAGACAAAATACCACCAAAACAAAACAAAATACCACTTCAGCCTTGGAAAGCACGTTAAGCCGTTAGTCTCGGCTGTCATTCTTGGATCTTTGACAGTCGTTACAGGTGGTCAGAAGCCCGAAAGTCTGACAACCAGTCTTACTAAGGGGTATCATGTTACCCAGAAACTGGATTGTGGAGGTACGATAGGCTGTCGCTTCATGAAAAATACTGGTATTCAGCTGCATCCGGTTAGACTGGAAGCCGACCCCAACATAGTTGGGAAAAGGCTAGGCAGATTAATTGATTGACTACTTCTGCCCGCGACTCTGTACGCATGACATTTCGACCCACCACGTCGCAACGCATCCTATTGCCAGGGCTATTACTTTGTTTTCTGACTATTTTTCTTTTTGCTCGGCTTTTAAGGCTTCTAGCCTATAGCCTTCCTCAAAAATTCGGCTATCAAATTCAAAATGAATTTTTCAAATTCGAGTGGTAGTATCAGCTCTTCAGCTTCATAATTAGTATAGAAAGTATCTTACACTTTGCTTACCCTTGACGTACAAAAAAAAAAGAATTCAATAATGTGTTCATAGTGAAAAATGCTTATTTCCATGATCTGAAAATCAGAAGGCCAATTCTCGTAATTTAAAACGTTCAAAATCTAGTCGCAGTCTCATCTCAGCGACAAAAAAATGTCAAAAACTTCTCAAAATGTAGAGAAATCAGAAGTATTTTTCGACAGATTGAGACTGAGATCAGACTGTGAACGTTCTTAAAATTACGAGAATTGCCCCCCTGGTCGAAGTTTATGTATATCGTCCGGTGTATAACCTTGACTTTCCCATGCCTATATATATTTGAAGTAGCAGTGTTTGTCAAATGTAACCTTAACTTGTTTCCCGCGATAGTAGATACTAGAAAACGAACCACTCAACTTAGATCCCAATACAAAACCATGTTGTGTACAGGTAAATACAAAACAGCACTAGCAAGGAGAAGTATTTTAGGCATGGGTCCGGTTATATACAATGAAATTCCTGATAGCATAAAAAATGAAAATTTGCACAACTTTAAGAGAAAATTAAAGATTCTTATTTTATTTTATTTTATTTTATTTGTTAGGTACACCAACGACCTGTTCACTAGAAACGTTACATAATAGAAAATAACATAAGCATTGAGTTATGGTGAATTAGTCATTTACAGGCGTACACAGCACTTACATAAAAAATAGCGTCTTAAATATTACGTTTTAACAAAGAGGTTTAACAAAGATACAAAACATTAAGTGAGACACAAAATAATAATAATAATCGAAATTAGAATGAAAAATTAAAATCATAATCAGAATTATCATTAGAATCAAAATTAAAACATTAAGATTTAAATAAAAAATAAATAAACAGTACAATTGATATTTAAAATTCAAAACGGTTGAACGAGGTAACAAGTGCAATAAAATAACATTCAAAATTGCTATAGTGGCAGGTGCATGTGGCAAAATACCAAAAAATAACAAAAAATTTAAAAATTAAATACGTAGTAAGCAACAAAATGTAGATTATGAAATTATGATTCGTCGCTAATAGTTATAAGTTTTCTGCGAAATTGGGAAAATGAGTCTGTAAATATGTCAATATTGTTGCAGATATCTATTTTATTATAATTAGCCATTAATCGATTCAAGGGGGCATTGAGACCAAGGTTGGTTCTTGAGGAGGATGGTGCAAAGGTATCTATTTTGCGCAGAGATCTAGTTACGGTACGCCTAGGTACAGTTATATTAATTTCTGATAATAACTCAGGTACATCCGCCAGATTATGGATGATTTTGTAAAACAAGAGCTGATCAGAAGTGCTTCTACGTTGTTCAAGTGATACCATATTGAAGTGATTAAGCCTTTGGGAATAATTAGCGTCATGAGGGCATCTAGGGCATCTAAAGCGTAGGTACCTGGTGAAGGCCTTCTGTATACGTTCTATCCTGTTAATATGGACACCATATAAGGGATTCCAGACTGGGGATGCGTAGTCCAGTATGCTTCTGACAAGGGTGTAGTAAAGCACTTTTAGTGTCGATATGGACCGGAAATCCGAACAAGTTCTCCTCACAAAACCCGAAATTTTTGACGCTTTGGCTACAATCGCGTCAATATGATTGATGAAAGTTAGCTTGCTGTCGAGCTGGACACCCAAATCACGAATGGTATCAACCTTTTGCAGAGGAACTCCATCCAACGTATAAGATGATGATCGTACTTGTTTGTTTCGCGTAAAAGTCATATGATAGCATTTACTTGCATTGAGAGTCATCATATTAAGTTGACACCATTCTTGCACCGCATCTAAGTCATCCTGAAGAAGAAGGATGTCACAGTCTGTTTTAATTTCCCTGTACAGTTTCAAGTCGTCTGCAAACATGGAACATTTGCAGTGCCGTATTGAATGAACAATGTCATTGACGAAAATCAAAAAGAGAATCGGTCCCAGGTGAGATCCCTGTGGTACCCCAGAGGTGGAAAGATAAAACGGTGACTCATAACCCCTCACAACCACCTTCTGTTTCCGTTCAAACAGGTAAGAGACAAACCACATGAGTAGTTGGCCGGATATGCCAAATTGCTCGAGCTTTGTGATAAGTACCCTGTGGTTAACCTTGTCAAAGGCACTGCTGAAATCTGTATAGATGGAGTCAACCTGTGCGCGGGAGTCCAGAGATTTGCTAATGTCATTGACGTAGTGCACCAAGTTAGTGGTAGTGGATTTCCGAGCACAGAAACCGTGCTGCTGGGGAGCCAACTGCAGTCTTATGTGCGATGTTAATATGCGACAAACAAGCGCCTCAAACAGCTTTGCAAAGACGGAAAGAAGCGATATGGGACGATAGTTCGAAGAATCGTCGACTTCTCCCTTCTTAAAAATAGGCACAACGTTAGCAACTTTCCATTGTGTGGGGAACGTAGATGATTTAATTGACTTGTTAAAAATCAACATAAGTGGAAGAGACAGGTTAGCCGCACATTTCTTGATAAATAACGGGGGCAGGCCATCAGGTCCCGGACCCTTACAAGCATCAAGTTTCATCAGCTCCTTATACACGTCTCGCTCAGTAAAAGTCATTCCACACAAAGCTGATTGAAAATAATTATGCAAGCTAGTACTGGGAGCATTCGGGCTAACGGAAGGTGTGAAGGTTGAAGAAAAGTGTGTGGCAAATTGTTTGCTAATTTCTTCACCAGATGTTGCAATATTCTGTCCCAAATGCATAGTGGAAGGAATGTCGCTAGACTTAGATTTTTTGGCTTTCACAAAGGACCAAAAGAGTTTCGGGTTTTGTGCGATATTCTTCTCCGTATTCATTACGTATGTCTTATAGCAGTCCTTGATCATTGTTCTTGCACGGTCACCTAGGATTTTATATTCGTAATTATCTCTAGGATTTTTATATTTTTTATAGCGAGTCCTAACTTTTTCCTTTTCGTTCAGTAATCTAATAAGAGACCTAGAAAACCAAAATGGAAATTTGCTATTAGGCACTTTGGAGAGAGGAACACACTGATTTATAATACAACGGATATGTTCGTACAGCACCTGCACCATAGCGTCGATCTCAGGCAGTTCAGAAAATAATTTTATCCAGTCAATATCTCTTAGTTTCGAATTAATCAGCGCATAGTTAGCACGTTTGAAATTCGGTTTTGAGATTCTTTTGTTTATTAACGGAGCTGGTGAAATATTGCTGACAGTGATCATAATGGGTGGGTGATATACATCTACTTTGGAAATTGGATCATTACATTCGCTAACACTTCCTCCGTAAAAGTTAGAAAAAATTAGGTCTAAGGTTTTGTTGTAACAGTTTTTAACAGTATTAAGTTGCAACAAGTTATTTTCTGACATAAAATCTATTAAAGAGTAGCCTAACCTGTTGGCGTAATTAGATGGGGTTGTACATGGAGAGTAACTAAGAGTATTGTCTATGTCCCAGGTGATAGAGCTGAGATTGAAGTCTCCTGCTATAATCGTATCTTCTCCAGTGGATTCTATCAATGAAGATACTCTGTCTAATAATGAATCCAGTAAGACTTGTTGAACTGGTGGTGGCAGGTAAACGGCGCAGATATTTAAATTACGGTGCCTTTTTCCCTTGGCGATTTTAAGTCTTACCCATAGGTCTTCGATGTCCGATTCCCACTTAGGCATACGTATGGAATCAATAAGCTTAGACACTGCGATCAGAACACCTCCACCCCTCTTGGTTCCCAGAGTAGTTGAAGCCCTATCCCTGCGATAGACGTGATACCTGGAGTCAAAAATTTCGCCGTCATTTATGCCGTCGTCCAGCCACGTTTCTGTTCCAATTATAACGTCATAGTTGCCCAGTAGAGCAGCCAGCTTAATGGAGTTAAGTTTGGTTTTCAGGCCTCTGAAATTCTGGTAATAGATTGTGAATTTTAAGTTCTGGTGCACGGTATCTTTGCATAAGTATCGGCTGAACAAGCTTAAAGTAAAGCAATGGCTTCCAAGCTTTTTATGTGTTTTGCTTGCTCGCCGTCGGCTTTTCTGACGAGAACTTTGCCATCACGTACCCACACGTATAAATATCCCTTTTCACGTGCCGCTTTCCTAGTGGCCGCGTGAATTCTCTTATTCAACGGGGACAGGTGTTCAGATACAAAAATTGGCTTAATAGCGCCTCCATATCCCAGATGTTGAGTACTCAGTTTTTCTTTCGGATGCGCCTTGTTGAATTGTAAGACAGATGTAAGGACTGTATCTCTCGACAACGTACTCCGTAACTTGACCACAACCGCTCTTGGATTCTTGCTCTCCGGATCCAATTTTCTCACGCGTACTGCAGTTAAGATGTCATCCTCCTTAATCGTGCTAGACACTACGTTCCCCAGTTGCACAATTGTCTTTACCAGGTTTTCGGCCTTGTTTTCTGGTATACCGTTGATCTCTAAATTTTGCTGGCGTAAATTTTGTTCTATTTGGTTAACTTGCAGCGATAGTTCCGAGACCGTAGTCTTGAGGAGCTCATTATCACTGTGAAGAATTTTGTTGTCGCTTTTGCACGCGTCGAGCTCGATTTTCATGCGGTCATATTCATCGCTCATGTAATTGACGGAGTGCTCCAAACCACGAAACATTTCTTTAATCTCCCGTAGTTCATTAGTAATGCAGGTTTTAATGCTTGCTGAGACCTCGGAAGATAAAACTGAACGTATTTCTTGACGAATTGTGTCAAGTAGTACATCCGTCGTGGTCTCATGTGAGTTTGAGTGGGGGTCTGAATCAGGAGAGCATTCAGTGCGCGGGCGCTTATTTCTTACGCTTATGTAAGATGTGCTCGGTGAACTTGCAAGGACCGCTGGTATGTTTGGCTCTGATTGGACATGTGATAAACTACCGGCTTCGCCATCTTTTGGAGGAGTGCGAAGCATTGTAATTTCAAATTAAGTTCCAACACAAAATTATGTAAAATTAAAAAATAAATAGTACTGTTTATGGTCGGGGTGGCGCCACTAGTCCGATTCACTGATGCAACTTTAAACGTGTAGTTGTCGCTGGAACACACAACGGACTTTGCCGCCGGGAGGTAGGTAGCACAGACTGTATAATCTATGGGTAGCACTGACAGCGCGATGAAGAATGCACGTACACAGGACTATCACTTTTAAAGCGTTACGTTCAAACATCAGAATTCTGTGCACTCGCGGGCTATTCACTGATGATACGGCACTTTAACTTATTTTTACACTGATTAATATAGCTTTAATTTCACTTCGTGAAGGACCGAAAACAGTTATTTGTGGGATTTCGATATACTAGACTTGTGTTTAGCAAGTAGGAACAACTGATAAGTATTTTTTTAAATGAATGATGAATGTTGTACCTAATTAGGATCGCTGTGTGACACTACAACACTTACACTTACACTACACTTCTAATAGAAAAATGCTATTATTCAATCACTGAATATTTGAATGACATGCTGTTATAAAATTTCTGACATTTCCTAAATAACAATTATTGATCTTCCATAGTGACATTTAATTTTAATTTATGACATCATTCAAATTCTATAACATTCTATATAAGTAAGTGCTGACAATTTTCATTTTATATAATATTCTCACTACACATTATTTATCAAGTTAACTTATCGACATTGTTCAGTGAGATGATCTAATTTATTTTACTTTTTATTTGTGATTCATGTAATATCTATATTAATTTATTGTTTTAATTATATTGCATGTTACTGTTTTACTACTGTTGTACGCCCTAGAGGCAAAGCATAGCGCCCTCAACGTATTAACAAATAACAACTTATAATGTACCTATGTTTTACAATGAATAAATGATTATGATTATTATGATTATTATAATTAAGGTTTTCGGTAAACCCCCCCCCCCCCCCCTGGTAAGAATACATACAGCTTAATAGAAGGGTTGATCTTCAAGGTTAAGCAACGCTTGCCGAGGTAAGTCCGTGGATAGGTGACCATCCATAACATACCGAGACTCCTCCGAGTTAGCCCCGGCTGTCAATTGTAGATTTTTGACAGTCGTTACGTGTAGTCAGAAGCCCGAAAGTCTGACAATCAGCCTTGCCAAAGGTTATTCAGATACTGGGTTGTAAAGGTTAGATAGGCAGGCGCTCCATGTGAAATACTCGTATTCTGCTGCCACCACCAGCTGCAGCGGACTCCAACATAGTTGGAAAAAGGCTAGACATATTGATTGGCGTAATTTCGAACAAAAATCATGCTTTTGAATTTTAAGAACACATTTCGACTGATTAGTTACCTAGATAATATTCAGCTTCGTTACCTATTAGTTCCAACTTCCTCCTTAAAATGGTTAGCTTAAAGACTAGTACAGTAATTAGAGCATAATGGCGTTACAAGTCGCTCGAACTCACACATGTAAACATTCAACCGAACAGAATCGGCGAACATTCTCATTGGCCTCATTTTGCATTCGCGTTCCTCTCAAATTCACTTATGTGAACCTAATTTAGACTCTATCTCTTTATCATAAGGTGGTATATCAGTGATTTGGTTAGTAGTAATAAGGTTGTAAATCGAAACTGAACTCAAGTCTGCCAAATTGTTTCTTGAATGTCTTAATGGCGAGGATTCTACGTCAGCCAAATGAAGTGGAAGATTTTACATCTTTGAATCGAATGGAATACGGAATGAGGGGTTTTATTGTGAAGAAAAAACGGTACGTGTGTTGTTATTCGGAAGATTTGTGAGCGTTTGTCTTTGTCTCCGTGTTTGGGGAAAAGTTTTTTTTTTGTGTCTTTATTTGAGGTTGAACGTCCTTTACATGTTTGTGGGAAGTGTTGTGTGCTGGGAAATATGTTTAGATGGTTGAGGCCTTTTGTATACGGTATGCCGTGTTATTAATTACTATGGCGACAGAACCTTAATAAAACGCATTCCTTATTTACTGAACACTTTGCCTGCAGACATCAGACAAGAAACTAATAAAGTAAAATTCGCACGTAAACTTAAATAATATTTATTAGATTCTATGTAGATAAGTGTATGTATTAAGTATATATAGGTTATAGATGTACCTAACATTAAGTTTATTGTAAGAGAGACTCAACGATCTCACAGTTAAAGTCGCTTCTTCCCCACTGCTCAACAATGCGTAAGCAGTTTTATGGGGCAATGTACCTAGTGTTAAGAAATTTTTATATGAATAAAGTTCATTCATTCATTCATTCACCGCGCTGTAGAAAAATCGTGTGACTTGTGTATGACAAGGTTACGGTTCTATGATATTTGACAACACGGTTAGCGCAGTGGCTGAGCGATCGGACTGCTGCGCTGCGTGTCGCGGGTTCGATTCCCGCACAGAACAAATATTTGTAAGTTCTACATGTATTTGTTCTGAGTCTGGGTGTTTTTCTATCTATAATATGTATGTATTTACAAAAAAAAAAGTATATAAGTAGTTTATCAGCCATCTTGTTACCATAACACAAGCATTAGGTTGCTTAGCTCGGGACTAGATGGCGCTGTGTGAAATGTCCAAGGATATTATTATTATTATTATGATATACGTGTCGTCAACAAACCTCCTTGGTGATACATACAAGGACCGGTATGACGACCGTTCTACGGTTTATTCGCCGTGCTACACACGGCGAATAAACCGTAGTTTTTCATGGCAAGAAATACGCAGTTCTACTCAGAGCACTGATTTCAACAGCACTTGCCCGAACCGCGCTTGAGCACTTCCACTAACCGCACTGAAACCAAATTTATCAAACCAAATCTCAATTTTTTTTTTAGAAAAACGTTGCCCCACACTAGGAATTTCTCCTGTATCGTGGGTGCGTTTACAAACATTTAAACTCACATGTACACAAACAGCCAGACCCGGAACAACTACTTACAGGTCATACAAATATTTGTTCTGTGCAGGAATCGAACCCGCGACACGCAGCGCAGCAGTCAATCGCTTAGCCACTGCGCCAGCAGTGTCTTGATATGTAAAGATTGTCGCCCACCCACGGACCCACTGCGGCAAGCGTAGCTTAACCTGATCGATTGACCCGTGCGCCTGTTATAACTGACCCCCATGTTTACCCCCAACTTGTTTTTTTTTGTGTGTTCATGTCCTTTTTTTTATGCGTCATGTTTGCCGCAAATAAATGCATTTTTCTTTCTTTCTTCTTTCTTTCTTTCTTAACCACAAGGCCCTCTAAAGTGGTCAAAAAACATGACAAAAACTTCTGCCGAAGGAGAGATCCAGAACACTTTCCTTAGCCGTCCAATATTTGGATGAAGTTGAATATTTCAGATGATTTAGACAGATTAAGGGACTTACATAACTTTGAGGGGCCCGTGGCTAAATAATAACAACCGCACAGGTCGATCGGTCAGGTTAAGCTACGCTTGCCACGGTTGGTCTGTGGATGGGTGACCATCTTTACATACCGAGACCCCTCCGTGCCTCGGAAAGCACGTTAAGCTGTTGGTCCCGGCTGTCATTCGTGGATCTTTGACAGTCGTTACGGGTAGTCAGAAGCCCGAAAGTCTGACGTCTTACCAAGGGGTATCGTATTACCCAGTAAGTAACTGGGTTGTGGAGGTCAGATAGGCAGTCGCTCCATGTTAAATACTGGTATTCAGCTGCATCCGGTTAGACTGGAAGCCGACCCCAACATAGTTGGGAAAAGGCTAGGCAGATGATGAAGGGACTTACATAACTTTCGAAATGTGGGTGTACTTTAGGTGCCTACACGTCTGCCTAACCCTTCGGGAATTATAGGTGTGATGTTACGTTATTTAGATAGATTAAGGATCGAAAAAGTTAGTATAAAATTGGAAACATTGAGGAAACTTAGGCACAGCTGCTGGTTAGTGGTGTTAGATTTACTCAGTCAAACAAATGAGTTTTTAATTAAAACTTGGTCAATTAAATCTTGTTTGTTGAGCTTGTGGCTTGAAAAGTAAACTAACCCTTATGTATGAGTTATGGATTAAGTACTATTACTCTATATGACCCAACCGTTATAATATATTATATTAATCCCAATAGATGTTTGTATGGTGTTCGTGAATATAAATTATGATTGCGGCCGCAACCATAGAACGTTTCGGATCGTGCTCTATTAACATTTTAGTTGTGAACCGAATTATTTGGGTCTACATCATATGCAAAGCTCGAAATTAAAGTCTTTGAAACATCAAAACAGCAATCATTTTCGTGAGCGAACAAATCTGGTACAAGATTTTTATGTTTCCAAACACTACGTTTGAAAGGTTTTTTTTTTGTCATGAGCCTCTTTATAAACCTATATAAATTAGTAACACAGAACACAGACACAACAGTAAGAACAGAATAAAACAGAACAGTAATCCACCACGCGGGCCCAGTGCGGGTTGGTAGATGTCACATGTCTTCGAATTTTTGGTTCTAGGACATGCTGGTTTCCTCGCGATATTTCCTTCACCGTTTTGAGAGCAGTGATGATGATTTAATTTACACAAAGTAAAGCGATCGACTGGGTTCGAATCTACATAGTTGCTTATCAATAAATGGAAAAATATTCTGTAACACTGTTTATGGAACAATAAAAAAAAAACATTTATAAAGAACCTCAAAAACCGTCTATTACCCATCTTTTTAGCACTTTAGTAAAGTAAAATGAGGAACGTAAAAAACTAATATAAGTTTATTTTTTTCTCCGAAACTCAGTGACCAAAAATCCTTGAAGCCCAGACTAGCTGAGTTCAAAATCAGCTTTATAGAAGCTTAAATTTTCGAGGTAAGAAACGGGTCAGGTTTCAAAATTGAATGAGTGTAGCTTTATCCCATCTCGGCGGCTCGTTCGAGGTATCGCATCAAAATGATAGTTTTATACAAGTGACGTGACTTTTCTCGTAAGAGATTTTATACTTCCTTAAATAACTAGTAATGTAACTTGGGAAGGGCGGAGCACCCTAACACAAGTAAATTAATTACTTAAAAGGTGGCTCCTCATTGTAACTAGCGTAATGTTATTTAAGCTGATAATAAACATTTTTGATTTTTTTTTAATGTTTGGACGGAAAATGATAACTTGAAAAAAAAGTTAAACAAAACTTTGTTTAACGGTAAAAAGTTTGGATACAATACAGGGTCAAATTAAGTTAGCTAACGAAACTTCGCAGACGTGATGGGTATCAATATGTAAACACAAAAAATAAGAATTGAAGTATTTTTGGGGGTCAATGACCACTGGTTGTGTTGTTACATGAGCTGAGAAAATCTGTTTCCTTTTGTTTTATCGTAATTAGGTATCGATATCAATCATGTGTGTAAAGTTTACACAAAAACACGGATTTTCAAACTGATATTTCATGTAACTACACTAACAGCGGTCGATGACCCCAAAAAAAACATAAAATTAATTTGTTTTAGTTTTATCATGATTAAATATCGATACCCATCGCGTCTGTGGAGTTTCGCTAGCTAATTTAATTTGTCGCTGTATTTAGAGAGGCTCCGCTGTCGGCGCTGGTCAGCCATTTGGTCGCCCGCGGCCTCAGGCTAGGTGGAGCGACGATCTTCGCAGGATGGCTGGTAGCAGCTGGATGAGTGTTGGCGAAAATCGAGTTGAATGGCGTGCAATAGAGGAGGCCTATGTCCAGCAGTGGACTGCTATAGGCTGATGATGATGGTTGCTACTGATACAATTATTGCCAGTGTTGTTTTGGCTACCAGCGCTGACTAGCTGGTTATCGGGTAACCACAAGAAGCACGGAGACGCGAGATACTTACCACTCAAACCAAACGTTTGATACGTTTACTCGCACTTCGACTTAAAATTAAATGATGTATAGAAACTGACGGATCTGAAGGTTGACCTTGACAGGAGTTGTGTGCTCAAGGCACTATCGGCGCCACGAATTTAATAGGCATACCTCTCGTGGCTAAGTAATAACAGCCGCACGGATCGATTGATTAGGTTAAGCTACGCTTGCCGCGGTCGGTCCGTGGATAGGTAACTATCTTTACATACTGAGACACGTCCTTACCTCGGAAAGCACGTTAAGCAACGACTTACCGTGCTTAACATGCGTCCCGGCTATCATTAGTGGTTCTTTGGGTAATACGACCGACGATTTGTAACGACAAATCCACAGTCGTATTACCGAATGACTGGGTTGTGGAGGTAAAGTTGTTCTATATAAAATACTAGTATTCAGTTGCATCTGACTAGACTAGAAATTGACCCCTTCATACCTGCAGTAGGTAGACGGCACTAACTGCGGTCTCTAGACTCTGCCGGCGCGGCAATTCTGTCTTTTATGGGGCACCACGTCTAGGATAGTTTCGGGTTTTAAGGTCCCTGCACACAGCGGGCGGGGCGCGGCGGGACGGGACGGCGACGCGACGCTGAGCAGTTGTAATGTAATATCTAGTTACGGACGACACCACACAGAGCCGCCCCGCTCGACGCGTCGGTAACCGTCGCGCCCCGCCGCCGCCGCGCCGAGCGGGAATACAAGTCAGAAGCGGTGGGGTGGGGCGTGGCGGGACGCGAGCGCGTTTTTGATTTATTCCATGCACCCATTTCCGTTTACGTGGTTTTTTTAGCTAGCGCAACTATGAGCAATAGCGTTTCCATGTCTGGATCGCTCAACACCGTTTTTAATGAAAGAAAGGCGCGGCGGGACGGGACGTGATCGCGCCCGCAGTGTGAACACTGCTGCCGCGCCAGCGCCGCGTCGACGCCGGCGCCGTCCCGTCCCGCCGCGCCCCGCCTGCTGTATGCAGAGACCTTTAGCAGACTACATTTACTCGCAAAACACAGAATTATGTGGAAAAGGGAGAAGGAAGCCTTTGCCCGGCAGTGGAAAAATACAGGCTAGTAGGATTAGATTAGACATTTAGAGGACCGCCTGTTGCTATTGCTATTGACATTCGGAAGCGCCATCTGTTTGTTTTAACTTTTGGACAAGATTTGTGTTAGCTCAGGGAGGAGTAAAATAGTGATCTGTATATTGCTGTCTACTCGCGCTCTCTCTTGCTCTCGCTCTGCTTTACGAAAATATAAGTTCCCGGGAAAAAAACAAATTTATTTATTTTCTTATTTGTATAATACATAGATTTACGACATAGTTATAACTGTCGAGTACAAACGTAATGCTACTTATGTACGTTTTTACTATTTACCTTTTTACTTAAGCAATTTTGTCGTGTAGCGACAAGGAAAGCTAAGCTATAGGTTAAGGTTAAATTAAATTGAAAGAAAGGGAGGTAGAAAACAATTAAAGGTATATTTACAAGAAAAGGATGGAAATGGACTGAAGAGTGGTGTGTAGTATGTGGAGGTGGGGTGTATGGGTGACGATGCGTGATAGATGGGTTGAGGAGGTTGAGGTGAAGATACAGGTGGGTTGAGGAGGTAGTCGCGAGGCAGGTGCTGGCGACAGGGGCAGGTACAGCTGCCGATCCAGGATCAGGAGCAGGAACAGGTGAAGACAGGTGCTAGGGCGTGGCAACACGGTGGACACCCGTAGGAGGGCCCACGCAGCAGGCCAGGACGCAGCACAGCAGCAGGAGAGAGAGGCACGGCGGAGACGCTGTCAGCCCGTCAGGTGAGGACAGGAGGGCCCACGCAGCAGGCCAGGACGCAGCACAGCAGCAGGAGAGAGAGGCACGGCGGAGACGCTGTCAGCCCGTCAGGTGAGGACAGGAGGGCCCACGCAGCAGGCCAGGACGCAGCACGGCAGCAGGAGAGAGAGGCACGGCGAAGACGCTGTCAGCCCGCCAGGTGAGGCGGCTCTCGGGTGAGGCGGCCCTCAGATGAGGCGCGGCCCAATAGATGTAGTAGCCCTCTTCATGGAGGACGGAGGACGGAGGTGTAGGCAGGGTCCGTCAGGTACCGCAGCAGAGAGGTACGCTGGGTATTCCCAGGATAGGTGACCCTGGAGTATCAGGCTCCTTGTAGTGTTCGCTATAGAGGCGAAGCCAGAACTGATCCTTGTATTGCGTGGATTAATAAAGTAAACTCGTAGAAGAACATCATGTAGAAAATATGAATTTGAGATAGGAATGTAGCCAGTAATTCTTTTACGTGAGTTTGTATATCTAATCCACTAAAAAGATACAGGCCGGTAAGAATTTGAAAGGTACGTTGCTATGGCGACGTATTAAACGTCGTTGTCAAAGCTGTCATAATAAAATATATTATAATAAAATACAATAAAATCTATAGTTATTTTGTATTAGAAGTATAGTGTTTATAGGAAAAATGATATCCATCAATGTAGGCGAAACTACCAACCCTTGAATGACACTAAATTGTCATAGTCCCATGTTAAAGTTGGAAGCTGTGTCTGTGTATCTACCGATTGTGGATAGAACGTGTCGTGAGGAATAATCAGATCAGCGCCTAACGGTCACAGAATGCTTGTTCTGACCTGGAGGAATGATTGAAGGTAACTGTGAGTATGTACATTATGTTACATTTTCCCCCCGACCCTAGAAAATTTTCGACTCAGAGAAAATTTTAATGAAGCTTTCCGAAGGAACTGTAAAACACAACTTCGCAGATTCATACCTCTCCATTCACCCAATTATACTATCTCTTTTAAGCAATCTCCTGCATTCCGGTAAGGGTGGAGTTCACATTCAATGACTGGCACTCTAGAAGGGTGTTTTATAAACGACGTCAAGGCTTATTTAAGGAGTTGTCAGCCGCTCCAGACATGGAAAAAAAAAGAAAAGGTACAAATTAAGTACAGGAAATTAAGCTCATTTAAAGAGCGATAGAGTTAAGTAATAAGTTAAGTAGTAGTAGATAGATACATTTGTACATTTAGTTTAGGCTTATTTAGGGAGTAACCAACCGCTCCTGCAAGGGCTTATTTATAGAGTTGCAACCGCTCTTTAGAATACATATACATATATGCATATATACAATAGTTAGATAAGTTTAGATTGGATAGCTTAGATTACCAATGGTTTAGACCCGATTGATAAAGCATATCCAGTGATCAATGCAGTAGAGCATCATGATCATTATAACTATGGCTGTAGGGCCGTAGTTATATAAGAGTAAAAGATGGATGGAGTAGGCCATCATCTTTTAAAACCGTTTGGTTTTACCAAATAGATGTGCTTAAGAGCACTAGTTAAATAAGTATTTATAAACATAATAGAATAAAGAAATGGTAATGTAGAGAGTGATGTTTAAGTATATACAATATATACATAATTATAAGTTGAAAAGTAAGTTACATAAAAATATCTAAAAGTTAATAAATATAAAGTTACGTAAAAAAATATTTCTGTTTTCCTGTTGAAAAAAAAATAAAGTTATTTGTAAAGAGTATAGATGTTTAGAAATATTCATGTTAGTTAGTACAGTGTGCTTAAGTGATGTTTGGATGAAAGGTAAAAATTTAGCCAAAGAGTTTAAATGACACTAGATGAAGCGTTGTTTTAGAATTTAGGAAAGTGTGAAAGGAATGGATGTATGAAAATTATGTAAGAAGACAAAGAAGGAAAGAAAGAGAACTAGGAGAATTCAAGGAATTAGAGAAAGAGAGAGAGAGAGAAAGAACTAATTTACGTTGGGCGTCAAAATGTCGTGTAGCGACAAGGAAAGCTAAGCTATAGGTTAAGGTTAAATTAAATTGAAAGAAAGGGAGGTAGAAAACAATTAAAGGTATATTTACAAGAAAAGGATGGAAATGGACTGAAGAGTGGTGTGTAGTATGTGGAGGTGGGGTGTATGGGTGACGATGCGTGATAGATGGGTTGAGGAGGTTGAGGTGAAGATACAGGTGGGTTGAGGAGGTAGTCGCGAGGCAGGTGCTGGCGACAGGGGCAGGTACAGCTGCCGATCCAGGATCAGGAGCAGGAACAGGTGAAGACAGGTGCTAGGGCGTGGCAACACGGTGGACACCCGTAGGAGGGCCCACGCAGCAGGCCAGGACGCAGCACAGCAGCAGGAGAGAGAGGCACGGCGGAGACGCTGTCAGCCCGTCAGGTGAGGACAGGAGGGCCCACGCAGCAGGCCAGGACGCAGCACAGCAGCAGGAGAGAGAGGCACGGCGGAGACGCTGTCAGCCCGTCAGGTGAGGACAGGAGGGCCCACGCAGCAGGCCAGGACGCAGCACGGCAGCAGGAGAGAGAGGCACGGCGAAGACGCTGTCAGCCCGCCAGGTGAGGCGGCTCTCGGGTGAGGCGGCCCTCAGATGAGGCGCGGCCCAATAGATGTAGTAGCCCTCTTCATGGAGGACGGAGGACGGAGGTGTAGGCAGGGTCCGTCAGGTACCGCAGCAGAGAGGTACGCTGGGTATTCCCAGGATAGGTGACCCTGGAGTATCAGGCTCCTTGTAGTGTTCGCTATAGAGGCGAAGCCAGAACTGATCCTTGTATTGCGTGGATCAATAAAGTAAACTCGTAGAAGAACATCATGTAGAAAATATGAATTTGAGATAGGAATGTAGCCAGTAATTCTTTTACGTGAGTTTGTATATCTAATCCACTAAAAAGATACAGGCCGGTAAGAATTTGAAAGGTACGTTGCTATGGCGACGTATTAAACGTCGTTGTCAAAGCTGTCATAATAAAATACAATAAAATCTATAGTTATTTTGTATTAGAAGTATAGTGTTTATAGGAAAAATGATATCCATCAATGTAGGCGAAACTACCAACCCTTGAATGACACTAAATTGTCATAGTCCCATGTTAAAGTTGGAAGCTGTGTCTGTGTATCTACCGATTGTGGATAGAACGTGTCGTGAGGAATAATCAGATCAGCGCCTAACGGTCACAGAATGCTTGTTCTGACCTGGAGGAATGATTGAAGGTAACTGTGAGTATGTACATTATGTTACAATTTTTTCCAGCAGACTGTTCTCTCTCAGATCTGCTGGAAGAAATTTCTCCTTGGAATTGAGTGGTAGGTACGTTTCCAACACTGCTTTTGGGCGTAGAATTTAATAATAAAGAAATTAATTAATAAAATAAAAATATTATATCCTAACTTGAAATATGGTGTCGAAACATTATTTCGCTTCGCTGTCGACTGGTATTGTACCCAAGAGACTGGCGGTATTGCCACGTTGTAGAACAAGGCTTAACCTCTAGCCAAGGTATAAGGTTAGTCACGGGAATTGTCAAGATCTCCTTTTTAAATTTTATCTTACTTCTTACTAATATAATTATTATAAACGCGAAAGTTTGTGAGAATATGATGGTGGAAAGTTTGTGAGTAGGATGGATGTTTGTGAGTAACAAAAATCCATCCATCCACATATTCTCACAAACTTTCGCGTTTATAATAATAATAATTTAAAATAACTTTCACGCAAAAAATACTGAACGCATTTAGATAAAATTTGGCACTCAGATAGTTTATAACCATGATTAACATATAGGATACTTTTTATACCGATATTCTCACGGGGTCGATAATTATACATTGCCTCTCTTCAGCCAAACAAACAGACAAACAGATATAAATAAAACCTCCAAGACAGGCTGCGTTTAAAGTTTCACGCTCCAGCCTTTATTGGAGCCAGGCACGTGCCGCTACGTGGACTGAAATCAGGACGTAATAAACTAATATTGCCAGCGAATTGTTCTTCGTCGATTTTAATGGAGTTTTCAATTCCGATGGTGCCTTACTAGAAAAACTTTTGAAGGGAGGTTTTAGTTTTATGTGTTGTCATTCAGTGTGTGAATATTTCTTAAGGAATTTGAGGTTACTGAAAGAGTATTACCCGGTTTCTGCATTGAGAATTTTAAGTTGGGAAATTGTTAAACACTATTTTAGCATTACTTAAGGTTAAACCCCGCGAAATTCAAAATTCCTTTGCAAAAAATGTGAGTAATTCTTCGCGGGCTACATTGAAGGGATAGCCAATAGTCATTTTTCAAATTCTCAGTTCAGGAATCACACCAATCACAGTTCAGTTGTGTCGGGGTTGATCATTTTTATGCAAAATTTAGTTTTTTATTTTGCCAGAACCGGAACTAAGTAATTTTTTGTCAGATACCGATTGCCTTAATATAGTTTAGTTCCTATTAACTACATATTTTACGAGGCAAATGACGTCTTCTTCTTTTTTGTTGTCATTTTATTCTTACAAAATGCACCAAAACATGAACAGGATCCGCCTGGTTAATGTAATCGTAGTTAGGTTGGTAATTATTTACTGATTCATCATGATTAGCAGCCTTGTTCTTCCCACTGCTGAATATGGGGCTCCTTCCTTTTGTGTTATGCTACCCTAGTCCATGCGAGTCTCATCTAGGCCTTTCCTGTGATTTTCTGCAGGTCGTCCACTCACCTGGTTGTTGGGCCCTATTTCTCGATACTATTAGTTTACTAGTATATTAGTTACTAGTGTAAAAATTACAAGTCCTAATATTTTCTGTTTCTCAAGAACAGGTACTGAACTAATAACTAATAGTAACAGACAAATATTAGGCTGGCTTGGCTAAATACACATATTACCTATGCTATACTTATTAAAAAAAAAATACGGAAAAGTTCCCGCCACTTTTGTATTCGTTTGATTTTGTCGTTTGCACATTGGCGGTAAAAGCGGGTTGTGATATTTAAAGTAAATCATTTAATTAAATTCAATTTACAGCTCGACATACACTCTTGTCTTCGAAATACCATGCATATCAGCTACTGCGTGGTACTGTGCTTCCGTTCCCATAACTAATTATTTTAGTTGCTGTACACTGGCACTGGTGACAACACGGTTAGCGCAGTGGCTGAGCGATCGGACTGCTGCGCTGCGTGTCGCGGGTTCGATTCCCGCACAGAACAAATATTTGTAAGTCCTACATGTATTTGTTCTGAGTCTGGGTGTTTTTCTATCTATAATATGTATGTAATTACAAAAAAAAATGTATATAAGTAGTTTATCAGCCATCTTGTTACCATAACACAAGCATTAGGTTGCTTAGCTTGGGACTAGATGGCGCTTTGTGAAATGTCCAGGGATATATTACTGGTACATCTTAAATGATTAGTTTTGGTAAAAAGGCTTGTTTTTCTTTCGGTTAACCGTTGCAAACTAGGCCCGATAACAGTCATCAGGTTTTGTTTAACGAGCATAAAATGGAAAGCCATTTTATGCTCGTTAAACGAAACCTCTCATTAAACTGGAATGTGGATTCGAATATTTCGTAAGTGTTTCTGATTAAAAAGACTTGACGACGGCGAATTAAATTTTGTATCTCCGAATCTGACCACATTTTATGAAATTTGTTTGATGAATAATCTAATCATTTTGGCTAATATTTTTTACAAGCCTTCTGAGACTAATAGCTTTATCAGTGTACTTTACCAGAGTATTTAATAGCATATTTTTTTATGAAACCAAATTGAATTTACTCAGGTAATTTTAGCTAATATTTATTAGTTGGCAACTGGTAACTAATATTTTACTACCGTAGCTTCGAGAAACGCACACTAGCAAACTTGTAAAAAATATTCATTTAGGTAGGTACTCATATTATTATTAGTCTAATAAGTTTCGAGAAATAGGGCCTGGCCTGCCTGGCCTGTCTTTCTACTGTCTCTTGGCAACCATTCAGTCTTCTTTGTCGTGTTGATGATACAACAGTGTATCAGATTTTGTTAGCCAAAAACTTCGGCACTTCCACGAAATCGTCAGTAGCCTTCATTAGTTTAGGCTCTGTACCTAACATCATCACGTTTAGCCAAGTTTCCTACCCACCTCCATTTAAGACCCACCAACTCGCCATCTACTAATTACAATACATAAACCAATAAACCTTTCACCTTCACGCGTCAAACCAAAAACCACATAAAAGTTATGTCCTACACAGCCATCAAAAGCTCATAAAACTCAATACATCGGCAATACCCAACGGGCTTTACAAATCGACCACCGTAATCTACGTTTTATGGCGATATAAAGGCAAAAATGGTTACACAAAG
This sequence comes from Apamea sordens, assembly GCA_945859715.1. Classification (NCBI taxonomy): domain Eukaryota; kingdom Metazoa; phylum Arthropoda; class Insecta; order Lepidoptera; family Noctuidae; genus Apamea; species Apamea sordens. The sequence goes on along the minus strand of OX244010.1, from coordinate 9,269,953 downwards.
TTCATGTGCGTATTTGATACGTAAAGGAAACATGAAATAAATAAGAGTCAGAGCCTAATACCCTTAGGTTATCCCTGGATTGATAGGCAGGCCACTATCGTTTGTCTTTTGTTTCCCCGGGCGAAGGGTCGGCTGTTTCTTTTAGTTCCCTGGGATGTTGTTAGTCTGTAGGTGTTTGGCATTGCATAACAATGTAAAGTTGTCGCTGAAAACCAGCGCTGGGACTCTGTATAATAAAAAAAAATAAAAATAGTTTATTGGTAAAAACAAGTTTGGGTATAACAAAATTTTGTGATTGGATCCTCCTTTTAGGCAGATAGTGCCTGTGTTAGGAGAGTCCGCTCTTCCATAGCAAGTTGTGTTATTCAAAAAGCAAAACGTATAATTTTTATGCTAAAACTATTTACATAAATTAATTTTTAAGGTTAGATTACATTCGATCAAATGTGTGCATGAGTGGGTATGAGTATGTGTGTGAGTGAGTATAAGTGAGTGAGAGAGAGAGAGAGTGTAGCCTGTAGGTGTCATGAGTGTGTGTATGTATGTATGTATGTGTCAAGGTTTCAGAAGTGATTCGGTTTCATTATAGGTAAGCGTTTGTATCCATTTCATTATCATTTTTTTGCTGTCATAATAATTTTTGGGATAAATGTAGATGTATTTATTGATTTTATTATATAGCGCAGCGGATCGTTTGCTAAATTGCATACTGGCAAATAGAGTCCTTGTCCTAGGGATATTTAATATTATGTCTTTCCTTCTTTTTGTTAGTATGCCAGTATCATAGGAAAGAGACTTATGTTTTTTTAATATGATTTGTGTAATGTAAAGTTTCCTGACTGAGAGCAAGTTGCCAAGACGAAATAGGTCTTCCGTAGGGTATCTCTTTTTTTTAAAATACATGCACTTGATAAGAGCGCGTTGTGCCCTTTCCAGCGCTAGAAATTTTGTCTTGGCTGCACCCCCCCAGACAGGTATGCAATAGGAAAGTACTGATTGGACTAGCGCAACATAAATCATTTTAAGGTAATCTTTTTGAAGGCCTGAATGATTACCGGCAGTTCTCGGAACGGCGTATCTTAGAGTCCTGAACATCCAGCTTAGTTTCCTGATTCTATTGGCAACCCGCTCAATGTGTGGGTACCATGATAGTCTCTGGTCCACAATAACACCTAGGTACTTAATATGGGGTACTTTGTTGATTGTTGAGCAGTCACAACTATTGCGATTACCGTTTTTGCAAGTATGAATTGTTACTTTAAAATCTAACTCTGGTTGCGTACGTTGGCAGACACTGAAGCAAATGTAATTTGTTTTTGTTATATTTAAAGTAAGCAAATTAGTCGATAACCACTTGGCGATTTTTTCCAAGCCTGCCTCAGTACTAAGCTTAACATTCTGCCAAGTATCCCCGGTGAAAACTATAGCAGTATCATCTGCGTAAGAGAACACTTTTGCGTTTGCAATATTAATGTTACACAGTTCATTAACGTAGATAAGGAATAATGTAGGTCCCAATACGCTTCCCTGAGGGACGCCGTATGATGTGTTTGCGTCTTTACTAGTGTACTGACCCACTCTAACCCTCTGTTTCCTGTTTCTGAGATAATCCTTGAAGAGGCTAAGAGGCGTTCCACGAATTCCGATACATTCCAGCTTTCTTACAAGGATTGGTATCGCACAGGGTCTTAGCATTATGCGGAACGATGGCCATTTTGCGTGGATGTGACGCATATTCTCCCCCAACTTGTTCTTTTTTCTGTTTGTGTTCTTCCTTTGCGTCATGTTTACAGCAAATAAACGTATTTTCTTGTTTTTAAGTTGTAATATTTTCAAGTTAACGCATTAAATAGATACGTTATTTTAAGTCAACTCATTAAACGGTTAGCCCTCAGGCTAGGTGGGGCGACGATCTTTGCAGGATGGCTGGTAGCAGTTGTAGATGTAGAGAAATGACAAGTATTATTTATTTATTTAGGTGTACAGTCACGAGCACTAATATGATAACACTTGGAAACTTTCAATGGCGATTTTTGCGTGAAATAACAAAAATAAAACAACAGTGAAATACGACACATTTCAAAAACCTATGGGTTCGAAAATACTATGTTCGTACCAACATAAAAATGTTATTTAAAAATAAAAGGAAGTAAATGGCTTTTGAATAAAGCCAAGTGTATACATACTTATGCTCGTGACTGTCCATGCACAACATTACAGATTAAAACCCAAGACATTGTACAGTACAATTTACACACTGTGACGTGACACCTGACACCTGTGACGTGGGTGGGCAGCCTAACTGCCCACCCACGTCCGATAAATGGTAGAAGAAAAATAGAACGTACTGATGGCAATAGTCCAACGCACATGTCCTACAAAAAGTCGGTCAGAAATAAAATCGCTGCATTCCGACCGATCCGATTATCGGTGAAAAAATGGAACGTTCGGAAATGTATGCGTTAACGTACACTATTCACCGACAGTCGGCCGCGTGCACTTGCTAGGGAAGGACGTTGTGCCACAGACAAAGTGACGGACATGTAAGTACGTTGAGTCGGTCACTAAATCGGTCATAAGAATCGGAGGAAAATCGTCCCGATTATCGGTGCTACAAAAAGTCTGACATGGCGGGCAGCTTTAAATGTACTTATCATAAATATAGAACAGATACTGTAGGCTATATTAATTTAGCTTAATCAGCTTAGGATGTACCCACTGCTGGGAGACAGGTTTTCTCTCTTCGAGAGGGAGTGGGCTGTAATCTACCTCGCGGGCCCAGTGCGAGTTGGTAGGATATCACGTGCCTTATTTTTGGTGCTAAGACTAGGTTTCCTCACGATGTTTTCCTTCACCGTTTTGAGAGCAGTGGTGATGAAATTATTCACACAAAGTAAAGTGCCTGCCTAGGTTAGAAACCATGACCTACAACTCGTAAGTCAGGGCTGTTATAACTGGCCACGACTGCTTTCACTGTAGGTTATACAGCGTGTAACGGAAGGGGGGTATCAACCCTGACGGAGGTGAATGTGCTCATGAAACTCAACAACTTTCCCCAAAGAACATAGGTCGAAATATGAAAAAAAAATTTGGCCCTCCCTTACAAAACTGACTACCAGCTGATTGATTTACAATGGGAGGGCCAAATTTTTTTTTCATATTTCGACCTATGTTCTTTGGGGAAAGTTGTTGAGTTTCATGAGCACATTCACCTCCTTCACGGTTGATACCCCCCTTCTGTTACACACTGTATTAATTTAGAAAGTATAAAATACAACAAAGAAAAAGTATTTTTAATTTACCTAATACCTAAGACCTTTTTGCGCAGTCCACAACTGTTCATAAGTCTTGCAGAGGTCTTTTTTTTTTTCAGGATGGGAAATCATCAAATTACTCCTCCCGCTCTGGGTGGAGCAGAAGGGAGTGTCAGACTCTTACTGACTAAAACCCACCCGTGTTCCTTCCTTAGCCCTTTATGTTCCAGGGCAGCGGTAACCCTTTCGGACAATCCCGCTACCCCTTGTAGAGGTCTAAGGTAATGTGTCTTTTATAAACATCATTTTAAGTCACCAATAGATAAACAGAAGAAATAGAAATAGATCAAGAAGGCCGTTGGAGGCAGCATCTACGGTGCGGTCCATACTTCAGAAGACCGCATAACTTGGAGTCGCGTCGTGTGTATTCGCGATCCTCAATGGAACGACGAAGAAGGAAAAGATAAACAGAATGGGTCTAATTGCCCAAATTAATATTTAAGCCTAAAGAGTAGTTTCTTATTCTGAACACTTGCCACATTTATCCTACAGCATGTGACTTCTACTAAATTACCCTAGGCTGATAAAATTTAGTTTTTCTTTATTATGTTAATATAAGTGTTTAGGTTGATTCCCCCCTGTGGGGGAAGAGCCGCACATTGTTAATGCTCCCTGGTATATAAGAAATGACGACCTCCATCGTGACTTAAAAATGGAACCCGTCACCGACATAATCCAAAAATTTGCTGAGGCCCATGAACACCGACTCCACCGACATGTGAACATAGACGCAATTCAGCTGTTAGACCAAACAAATATAGTGCGAAGACTAAAACGGACAAAACCTTTTGAGTTAGTGTAGTGTAAAAAGTGTAGAAATAATAGTGCCAATGACACACATAATAACACATGAACAAAGTGCTTATATCATCATATCAGACTCTAAGAAAGTGGAACGGACATGTGTAAAGTACAATAAACACTATTTTAAGTTTTAAAATAATTATCACGATATAAATTAAGTTAGATTAAACTTGCTTATTAGTCTTATAGGCTAGATTGTAATTATTTATTAAGAACCTGGTTCTTTTTAATAAAGGATATTTTTTTTTTAAACTCCCACCGATTGTAATTAATTCTCATGAAGTATTCAGAAACATCTCCAAACAACAGATTTAAAAAAAATTAAACCGCCGAAAAAACTGGAAAAGCAAAAAACAATAAACCTTTTTTATAACTAAGTTCTTAAACAAATTTAAGTATACCTAAGTAATTTTGAGTCGGCGCCAAACAATCAATAAACAAAGATCACTAAATTACCTTAAATTTACTTACCTTACCTTACCTTTCCAATAAAAAAAGAATTATCAAAAAGTTATGCGTGGTCATACATTAAAAAAAAAATTGAGAACCTCCTCTGTTTTTTTTCGTCGGTTAAAAAAGAAATACATTTATTGTCCTCTATCTGCCACTATCTCTAACATGAACCCATGTGATATATTAAGTTATTTTATAGTTCAGAACAGGGTCACATTGTTCTATTTACGGTCTGCTAAAAACAGAATGTCATCAGTTTTAAATGTAGTGTCGTCACGTAACGACATATCGTGAAGGTTTTGAAATGTACCTAGTAAATTACCTACAACCTACGAGTATATTCCCTTTGTAGTTAATAATAGTTACCGAAAGTGAGTTATTATCTTTGATGTTTGACATCTATCATAAACTTGACTTTGAAAGCTGAAAGCAGCTTGAAAGCTGTTGCTATATTTTCGTATGGCAATTAAAAAGTAGGTGGGGCATCTATGGATAAGTGGTCGCGTATTTTTAGGAACGGTCAGAATCTAAAATCATTAAGTCAAAAATATTGTCATTTCACATTCAAAAGTATCCTATGTGTTATTCTGATGTATAAGCTATATTACTGTAAAGTTTCATAAAAATCCGTTCAGTAGTTTTTGCGTAAAAGAGTAACAAACGTCCGTCCATCCATCCTCACAAACTTTCGCGTTTATAATATATTACTAGCTGCACCCCGCGGTTTCACCCGCATAAGTTTCGATTCCATGGGAATATCGGGATAAACAGTATCCTATATGGTAATCCTGTTTATAAACCATCTGTGTGCCAAATTTCATCCAAATCCGTTCAGTAGTTTTTGCGTGAAAGAGTAACAAACATCCATCCATCCATCCATACAAACTTTCACATTTATAATTTTAGTAGGATAGTAGAATCTTTGTTGGTGACATGGTACCCCGTAACACTGATTGTTACAAAGAGCTCTACAACTCTTACTAAAACTTTACGGCATACAAAACTAATACTTTAACTCCCCGAAACCCAAAGTAATAAATATTGATATACGCAGGTGATATTTCCAAGAATATTAAACTCAGTGGAAAGTTATTCGTGCAATACATAACAGAGCGGGACCTAATACAAAATCATTAAAATAAATGTCGCATACTAAGTGACCTAAACCTTGCCAGACGACAATGAACCTTATGAGTTACAGAATAAGAGACTCTTCGATCATATATTCTGTCAAATTAGATTTTTTTCCACCGTGTTTAATATAAAATCCGGTCTAATCTTCAATATCCGTTCTGAAACAAGAATTATCATATAAATAACTTATTCGTTTTGACCCTGTCACTTCTAAGAGGTTTCCAGCTGAAATTCCCGATATTTGAAATAAATAAGTATGGGTACTTTGACCTTTAACGAGGCATATGAATCCGTTGCTTCTTTACTTCACATATGAACAAAACTTCTTCAAATAAATGCAGTAATACACATCAGACAGCATGATATTCGAAGCCATTTTTTTTGCGATGTTTGGATTTCATCTCGTCTTCGTGGTAAGAATTTTGCTAAATGATTGATTATGAATGTCTTGCTCCGCGTATCAGATCATTTTTTTTGTCTGTTCTATTTCTGTGACGTGTTTAAAATATATTTTTATTTTTACTGTTTTGCTAAAGCAAAACACGAGTATTTTTGAAGTGAAAACTTCTTTAGCGGCGTTGTGCACTTTTTTTGTGATGGGTAAAAAATGTTAAACTCGCGTCAGGACACGTGACCTGATCGAAAATTTGTAAGACGGAGGGAGAGTTTTTTGTGATGGGTAAAAAAATGTTAAACTCGCGTCAGACACGTGACCTGATGGAAAATTCGTAAGACTGAGCTCGCGTCAGGACACGTGACCTGATCGAAAATTCGTAGAGGTAAAATTCGATTCGACGGGGGGAGAGTAGACCGCATTCCAAAATATCAAAAATGCACAACGTTAATATAGGTACAAGTTTTCACTTCTGCCGGCACTCCCGGAGTGCAACCCTTTTTTTTATAATTATTTTTTCATAAGAAGACTAGAGAGAGAGATAGTCTAGTTGTTGCAAGCGCTACTACTGAGCAAGAGGTCCCGGGTTCCAGCATTTTACATAGAGCGACTGCCTATCTGACCTTCACAACCCAGTTACGGGGTAATACGATACCCCTTGGTAAGACCGGTTGTCAGACTTTCGGGCTTCTGGCTACCCGTGACGACTGTCAAAGATCCAAGAATGACAGCCGAGACCAACGGCTTAACGTCCTTTCCGAGGCACGGAGGGGTCTTGGTATGTGAAGATGGTCACCAATCCACGGACCAACCGCGGCAAGCGTAGCTTAACCTGATCGATCGACTTATGCGGCTGTTATTATTTAGCCACAGGCCCCTCCGTGATGATAATCCTATCCTACTTAATATTATAAACGTGAAAGTTTGTATGGATGGATGGATGGATGTTTGTTGCTCTTTCACGCAAAAATTACGGAACGGATTTGGATGAAATTTAGCACACAGATGGTGTATAACCAGGATTAACATATAGAATACTTTTATCCCGATATTCCCACGGCATCTAAACTTATGCGGTCGAAACCACGGGGCGCAGCTAGTGTTATATAGTTTTCAATTCATCATAATATTGAAGTACCCGTAGATAATAATAATACCAGAGCCTGTTATTCAAATAAATATCATAATAACCATACTATGACCATCACAGTATGTATTAACTTGAATTAAGACAGGTTGGGTGTCATAATTCATGTTATTGCGGTTGAAAACGGCACACGTTTCGGTTCAAGTGACACAGCCCACCTGATTTCCAAATTAATGTTTAGACACCCACGGGAATAACCACATCCTATACAGTATAATTATGTATCAGGTAGGTGTGGTGTGCTGTTTTTTTTGTTTTGTTTTTTTACTTTCTTTTTAAGAATATATATATTTTTTTTTTAATGTAGGAATGCCGTGTTTAGTTTAGTTCGTGATCTTCTTGTACGAGTCACAATAAATACTTTTTTTTCATTCTTTCTTTTGTTAAGGGTGCGTTACAGACCATCACACTTTACAACTTTCTCAATAGGACTAACATAGAAATCGCGAAAAAATAATCAGTTGTCCCAAACAAAATCAAATCATTTATTCAAATTGCCCAAAACGCCACTTGGCCTTCACCATTTGGTGCTTTCGCTGGGAAAAAAGAGTAATATAATAATAATATAATAATATCCCTGGACATTTCACACAGCGCCATCTAGTCCCAAACTAAGCAGGTAACAAGATGGCTGATAAACTACTTAACTAGTAGCGCAACAAACTCCTCAGCAGCACAGCTGTCAGTTCAGATGGAAAATATAGGTATCTTATATTTTGAATTGATTCTTCACTGGTTTTTTTTTTTTGTTACATTGTTCTCACATATAGAAGCAACAAGAATAATATACCCAGGATTTTGTTATATCTTGATTTAAAAGAGTGTCCTGGAGTTTCCTGCCCGTTCTTCTACATAGAGATCTACGTTTTGGAATGGGCAACTAGCTTCAACTTCCTGACTAACTGACCGACTACTTAATTTTGACAATTCAAAAGTAAATGATTTAATTGAAATAAATTATTTGAGTTTGAGAAAAACTTTCTTTTTTACAATAGTAGGTAGGTATGAAAAGTAAATACCTTCTAGACACAAATGTATGGGAGAGTTGATTGTTTTTTCGCAATAACGATTTTGGTCCCTTGGAGAAAGTTGTTCAGTTTAATGGTTTAGACCACACCTTTCTGATACAAGCAGTATATCGCATTATACCGCTAGCCCAATTAATTTTGATTACATTTCCCGCCCACCACTCTACGCACTTTTAACCACATGAAGAAAACCATCGATGTTTATCTTTATTACGTAAATTACACACAACCCTAATCGTTGATATTACGTAGTTATTAGCGAGAAAGCACTTTATAACTTAGGTGACATTATCAACGTCAGATCGGTGGTGGGCGATGTAATAAATAACTAAAATTACACCCGTCTTTGATAAGGAAACCCTTACTAATGAAAGGGAGTGTCGAGGAAAAAATGTTCCGGTGAGGTCAGAATTTAGTCGATTTTCGCAAGAGGTAGATCTAAAATTGTCTTCTATAGAAAAGGGAGGATCCTCCGACGAGTGCTATGTTTGGTGGGCAACTGCCCGACCATTGATGTCAGGACGTGTATATATGCTATTCGTACGCTAAATTCTGTCGTCAGTATGATGCTTAGGTCGCTTGTGACCAAAGTTTTGATGATATTATTTAATGAAAAAGTGTCCTAGAGTTCTCACGAAGAGGACCTCAAAAATTGAATTATTGTCATCATACAAAAACGCCTGTATGAAGAGGACTCATAAAGCCATAAAGCAAAAAGCAAAAGAGGACTCATAAAGTCAAAAATACTTCTTATTTCCCTACATTTTTGACAAACTTTTGACGTTGATTGTCGCTGAGATGAGATCGTTTTTAATCACGGGAAATAGTCTTCTGATCTTATGCGGGCTTTACCTAGGTGACTATAGCCAGTAGACTGTCTAAATGGCAATTCTGGCTAGGCTGCAGGTGACTAAAATCGCAAGTTTCCAGAGTAGAGTAGGTTTCGCCTTTTGTCATGCGGCTACAGGTCGCATGAAAATACTCGCAGGCGATCGCCCACCGCATGAAGGTCAACATTTTGATGCAAAATAAACTAATCACCTGCGATTTTTATCGACCTATGTAAATGGGGTGGCGATTTGGTAAGTGACCAGCCGCACGAAAATCGACCTAGTGTAAATCCCCCACACCAGTAAGGGTTAATATAGAGTACCATTCCAGACCATTAGCCAGCTTTCCATTAGCGGATCAACCCAGCGTGTTGCTTTTACTCAAAAACCTCTAAATCATCCAATCCGGAACCCAAAAAACAAATGCCAAGCGGCCAAACGTTTATCTCTCACAAACACACTCACAAATCAACAGACCACTGTTCCAGGTCCAGATTTATTATCCGAAACTGTTTCGGAAACGCAGTTCCAAAAGTGACGTCAAGTCTGTATATCAACTGGCTATTTGTAGCCCAGAATATATCGGCTAGCGTCCACACAATCCATCATTTTTGTCACGAAATTGGTGCATAGTCGCAACAGGTGTTGGACAAAACAATGTTAAGGGTGACGGTGACGGGTGTACTGGAAGCTAGGATATTGTGAAAGGTGTTCATTGAAGAGTAGTTTCAGAAAGCCTATTTCGTGACAAAAAATAGGTTTAGAGAATATAGAGAGTAAAGTGAACAAAGTTCTTCTGTTTCCTAATACAGTTGGTATTCACAAATTCTGTTGTCGTCAAGCATGAAAATTATGGCAGATAGAAATCTGCAAAGAAAAATTCCAGGCGAATAAGATTACTTCACCCTAATTGCGTAACACACTATCAATCACAATCTGAATCATTTTGAAGGATATTGCTAATCCATTGCTTTATATGTTGGAAAAATTTACCTACTCTACAACGTAGAAAACGCAATGGATGTTATTGAACAGTCAAAATGAAAGTCATTGCTACTAATATCGCATAATCAGCCTATAACTTTCCCACTGCTGGGACACAGGCCTCCTCTCTGTGAGAGGGAATGGGCCGTAATCCACCACACTGGCCCAATGCGGGTTGGTGGATTGTTGGTTGAATGATTAACTGCGCGCACAGATTATTAAAGGGTGGCGGCGCGTAAGTCACTGCCCGGAATGTTACCATTTTATAAATATCATGTTTATACAAAGTTTTAAAACTAGGCAAGTATTGTTTATTTATTATTTTGATTGTTGTACTTTTTATCTTATCGTATGCTGCACCGGTTGATATCACGTCAACGCCGGCTGTCACTGAAAACCAGCGCTGGGGCTCTGTCTCGCATACTTAGGGTCTTAGGTGAAACGGCCATTGCTCAGCATGATGCTAATCATGCTGAGAGATGGCCGTTTCACCTAAAAGTGACGCATGTTTTCCCCCAACTTCTTTTTTTTTTTTTTTGATTTTTTGTTTCTTTCCCTGCCTCATGTTTGCCGCAAATAAACGTATTTTATTTCATTTCTATTGTGTAATCGACCTTGTTATTGCTACGACTTCCAGTAAATTGAAACTTCTCACACTGGTCTTAAAGCAGAAAAAAATACATCTTGTCGTTTAAAAACGTGCAAAGGACATTGAACCTTAAGGCGGTATAGCAATTACAAGGTCCATACATACAAGACAAGATCTTTATTGTTGTTTTAATGTACAGATTACAAGATAAGTCCATGCTCTAAGCTCGATCAATCTTAATAATTACAACCATTAAGGACAAACTATCTGCGACATTTAGGGTGATAAGATTCTGAAAGCTGCTCTGTATTTAATCACCATTTTATTCCCTAACGTGTATTTTAAGCACACATTGTGCGAAGAAAATTACATTCTGTTCAACAATACATTGCAATTAAGGTTTCAAATCAAACATACTCACCGAAATGAAATTGCTTGAGATTTCGGAGTTTCGAAATCGTTGAATATCAAATTAGAGATAGTATTTAAAGATATTGAAAGTTCCCTCGCGAACCAAAATAGTATTTAAATATTATTATAACTTTAAATCTTCTGAAGTCAGAGTATTTTCATTTCATGAAGCGACGCGTGCTTTACTCGTGTTTACCAAGCGTACAAACACGCTGTGAATGTTTGTATAAGTGCAGATGCTCTCAGTGCCGTCCAAGACTATGGCGAAGTTGGAAGTGTTTGGCTAGGCCACATATGACTAAATTTGCAAGTTCCAAAGTAGAGTAGGTTCCGAATGATCGATCGTGCGGTGACAGGTCGCATGCGGCGGGTGACTAGAATTGACAGTGAAAATGCTCAGTAGCAGGCGATTGCCCGCCGCATCATCATCATCTCATTTAATTTAAGTAAAATTGATAAATTAAGGTGGTTTTTGTGATTTTATGGTTTGACATGTAGGTAACGGTTTTTGATGGATGACATAGTACTGTTTTTATTTTTGTTTGCTATATGTTTGATTATTTCTTAGCTGTTATGATTTAAAAAGTAATTATTTTGTAAAATTCGAACACAATGTAAATTGTTTGATAAATGAATAAATGAATGAATTTGCCGATTTTTATCGATCTGTGTAAATGGGTTGGCAATTCCGCTTGTGAGGCGATTTGGTAAGCGACCAGCCGTACGGCGAAAATCGAACTAGTGTATACCCGCCAAACCAGCCTATAACGTTTCCACTGCTGGGACACAGGCCTCCTTTCTGTGAGAGGGATTATGCCGTAATCCACGTGGGCCCAGCGTGGGTTGGTAGATGTCACATGTCTTCGAATTTTTGGTTCTAGGACATGCCAAAATGTATAAGCCCCCATTACCTCCTAATTCCGAACACATCGCATATCCTCTGCCTTTCTTTTAGTACAGCATTCCCTTCCTCAAGGAAGCTCCGAACAAGTTCGGACAAGATTGGCGAACTTGTCAAATTGGGTTTACGACTTTGTAGTTCCGGGCCTACCCTGCGTAAGTTATGTTCACACCGGAATGACGCGGTTGTCAAATGATGCCATTGTCGTAGTTTTGAAGGCTGAAGAAAGTTTCTTTGAGGCACCTAATGGAATTGGATGGATTTTGAATTGAACGCTGGTTCGACAGTTTTAGGATTCCGGACCTAAAGGGTGCCAACGAGAGCCTATTACAAAGCCTCCGCTGTCCATCCGCCCGTCCGCCTGTTTGTCAGCGGGATGTATCTCATGAACCGTAATATGTAGTCAGTTCAAATTTTCACAGAGCATGTACCTATTTCTATTATTGCCGCTATAACAAAAATAACATAAAGTTAAATAATAAAGTGGGTCTTCAACTTCTCCTCATAAGAAACGTCTTTTCTTTCGGAATTCTTCATGTGCGAGTCCGTCTCGCATTTGGGCGTTTTTTTGGGCATTTTATTGGAGCCTTTGATTAATTCGACACTTGATTATATAAAGCATAATACAAAAAGAATAAACATATATTAGCTAGTGTACAAATCGTGTTTTTCTGTAAAATGACTATGCTGAGAACCTTTTCATGGGAATAATATGAAAACGTATTGTAATTATTGTTTTAAATGCTATTGCTACTATTTTATGGTCGATCCCGGTAAATTAATTAATTAATTTTTATTTTCAGATCAATTATTGTCCCATAAACATTGTTAGTTACAAAAGTCTTAAGACTATGTTAGTATTACACTATGAAAACAATGTTGGCCCAGAGGTAACGGCAGCGACTTACGAGTTGTAGATCGTAGGTTCGAACCCAGACAGGCGCTTTACTTTGCATAAATTATTTCATCACCACTGTTCTTAAAATGGTGAAGGAAAACATCGTGAGGAAACCGGTATGTCCTAGGACCAAAAATTCTAAGACATGTGACATTTGGCATCCCGCACTGGGCCCGTGTGGTGGATTTTGGGCCACCCCCACTCACGAAGGAGGTCTGTGTCCCAGCAGTAGGAACATTATAGGCTAGTTTACACTACAAACTAACGACGACTACGTATTTGTGTCTTCCCTGGTCTTTGCGTGTCTCATCTACGTCTTTCCCGCGATCTCCTGTATGTAACGCACCCACCCATCTTACCAGATTTATCTTGGTACTCACGAAATTGACTCTTAAAGGTACCTACCTACACCTTTTTCCATTAAACCCTGAGGGAGAAACCCGTATGTCGCAGACATTTTAACACATTAGGCTCTTTGTCCACGTTCATACATCAGTAGGCCTAACTCAAACGCGTAAGTAAACGTAAGGTAATTTAAGAACGATTTTTTAACAGAAAACACGACTTTCCTTTAGCTTTTTGGCGCCTGTGGTACAATGATTTTTTCATTAGTACCTACTGGCACCAACGAAACACTTTTTACTGTAATGTTAATTTTTTTACTTGGAAAATTATTTCTGTTGTTGTGAAAATAAATTTACTTATTATAGGTTTTAAATTTAATCTTCGCTTTAAAATTTAATAAATATCATGTGCGCGAGTAGTAACTAAATTAATATTTCAAATCCAAAAATCGTTCGAATTTACGTTAAGTTTACTTCGCGCGTTCGTGCTATCTGAAGGCCAATTCCTGTAATTAAAAATGTTGCAAAATCTCATCTCAGCGACAATCATTGTCAAAAACTTGTCAAGAATGTAGGGAAAATAGAGGTATTTTTGACAGATTGAGATTGTGAACATTCTTAATATTATTAGAATTGCCTCGCTGCTGGCAGTTCTCGTGCGCAGGTTGCGAATGTGACCGATGCGATGCGAGCATAAATACCTGACAATTACGCAAGGTTTAAAAGGAATTTTCTCTTAAAGTATTGGCAGAAATTTTATGGTGTCACAAACATAATATTATTAGTATTAACTTATTTATTTATTTTACTTCGATGGTCCTAGTTTATCATGTGTGACTTCAAGTGACAGCTATGTGACCAGAACCCAGCTATGCATAAATATGTACGCTGTCACTCACTTTATGCCTGGAGGCTTTTACTTAGGTAGTAAGTTTTTATTTACATTTTAATTTTAATTAATTATTTTTCAGCTTGAGTACTTATACTTTTTATTATATTTGTTGGTAGGATATTGGCGTGGCTGAGTTGACATAATATGGCAAATAATTTAATTTTATGTTCTGCGCCTTGTAATGTTAATTACTTAACGCGTAGTATTGTATAGTACCAAGTATTTTCTAACTGAACAGACAGCTGTGCTGCTGGGGAGTTTATTGCGCCTCTTCTTCTTCCCAGCGATAGCACTAGGAAGTGGTGAAGGGCGGGCGTTTTTGGCGGACTGTCTTTTGTAATTTTGACGTTCGAAAAGTGCTGATTCTCAGCCTAATTTGAATAAATGACTTTTGATTTTGAATATTCTCGAAACCACACTATTACGGAGTGGGTATTTTCTCAATGTTGCAATTACTTAGTTATTGCACGAATAACTCGCGCTTGAATATTGCGTAGATGAAAGGTATTTACGATCGTTACTGCGTCTTTTTGAAGGACATCACCAATCAGGTTAGCATAATTACGTCCTTCTAGGCCCCATCCCATTTCCGACAATTTAATTAACTCGGCAGCATTCGCTAGGTATTTACAAACACGAATACTCGCTACCGGGTAAAAAATACCACAGAATTTAAATAGCAATATCTAAGGAAATATTGTTCTTTTTTATTTTTATAGTTTTATTAATATTACTAGCTTCTGCCCGCGGCTTCGCCCGCGTGGATGTCGGAAATTTACCCACGGGAACGTGCTAAAAAGATAAAATGTATGTACTTCCCCAGAATGCCTATGTCGCGGGCCCTTTGTGGCTAATTACAATAGAAAACCAATTGTGTCTCATTAGTGGTGATTAAGAGGGTACCTATATGATATCTTTACCTAAGTACCTAACTAATTAAAAAAAAACTCAATAACAGAAAATTAAATACCTAACTACCTAAATAAACCTATTTCTGATGATAACTAATCTAAACTCAATAAATAAGCAAAATCCCTAAAAACTAATATCTATACGACTAAACCTACCTAACAGTATTATAAAATAACCTACGGTCACTACGTACACTATCAAATATACTACCTATACTTTAAAATTAAAATCTATACCTACGACTTATATAAAAATAAACCTAAATAACTCTAAAAACTAAAAGGAATAAAAATGAACTCCACTGCGGGTGACCCAACCTACGACAAACTTAGTATTTGCGGTTGGTACAGTACAGACAGTGGTAATCGGGTATAGGGATCGAACCGCAAAATTAAGTTTGTTTTTTATTGTATATACTTTTCCGGGATAAAAAGTACCCAGTGTGGTGCCCAGGATATTAAAGAATAATTATACCAAGTTTCATCGTAATCGAACCGGTAGTTTTTGCGTGATGCCTGAACAAACAGACAGACAGACAGACAAAAATTTTTTTAATCACATTTTTGGGTTCGGTGTCGGTCAGGTAACACCCCCTGCCATTTATTTTTTGGATATTTTCAATGTACAGAATTTTCACTTCTACAGATTTATTATAAGTATATAGATATAGATTTACAATAAATAAAATATGAAGGCTCAGGATTAGTACCTATATCACTATAATCCATCGTCCACGTGGATTCAATTTAACTTAATTGAAATGTAACTTAGATAACAAAATAATCGTGTATTCCACTGTAATTAGCAACTCATAATCGATTTCACATAAAATAAATCAAAATTATGATTGGGCCAAATTTAAGCGATTCGCCGTGAACGTGGTGCGCTCGCGAGCTACAAGCGCATTAGTATATCGGCTCGCTACCACAGTTCAAATCAAATTAAAATATTTTATTTCCCATAAACCTACCTGGGCAGTTATGAAACGTCAGAAGCTAGCTGCACGGTCCCAATTGGTCGTATCCTATGGAGAAGAGCCGGCAAGAAACACCACAGAGTTGCGACGCTTCGTCAGAATGACAGCACGTCAAATTGTCACTCTAACCCGACGTATACGACAGCGAATGTTATAAGTAGAGTGACTCCATGTTGCGCCGTCAAATATCAAATTCATGTTCTAATGTTTATTAAAAATGGAAGCTTGTCATACACGAGTAACGAAAGTATCCTACTAATATTATAAACGCGAAAGTTTGTATGGATGGATGAATGTTTGTTACTCTTTCACGCAAAAACTACTGAACGGATTTGTATGTTTGGCACACAGGTAGTTTATAACCAAGATAAACTACTTACTACTACTAACTACTTACTTGGTTACTTGAGCTCATATAGATACTCTGTGGTAATTTTTTACCCCGTAACGAGTGCTGCCGGGTTAAACGGCACGGTTGGCGCAGTGGTTAAGCGATTGACTGCTGCGCTGCGTGTCGCGGGTTCGATTCCCGCACGGAACAAATATTTGTATGACCTATATGTATTTGTTCCGAGTCTGGGTGTTTTTCTATCTATAATAAGTATGTATTTACAAAAAAAAAATGTATATAAGTAGTTTATCAGCCATCTTGTTACCATAACACAAGCATTAGGTTGCTTAGCTTGGGACTAGATGGCGCTGTGTGAAATGTCCAGGGATATTAAAAAAAAAATATTATTAAAAAAACGCAAATTGTATTGTAACAACCTGTATTGCGCAAAATATGAATTCAAACCGGATTAATTCTCCTCAGGTATAATATTTTAACCTAGAAATTAGAAATTCATTTGACAGAAATGGTGAGATAGACATTTTCGTAATTGTATTAACTAGAGAAATTAAATTGTTTTACAAAGGGTGTACAAATTAGAGCTATTTCGGAAAGTAAGGCATGAATTTGAATTTGTTATGATCGTGTAATAACTAAAACAAAATAAATTTAAATTTAAATTTAGGAGGATGAAAATATATACATATGCCAGTCCCTAGGGTACAAACGCTATCACATCAAGCTACCCGAAACTGTCAAATTTTCCCAATCAACTTGTAATCTTAATGCTTTAGAGATAAAGTTGAAAATATATTAAAGAAATTTGACAGATTGTAGTAGATTGATATGCTGGCGTCTGTACGTTACCAGTCGACAGTGATACGGAGGATTCTTTAGATTTTTTCCATATTTTTGTTTGTTAATAGTTTTAGTTAGCTTAGGAGGTCCCACTAAACAGATGATGCAATCGCAGCAGGCCAAGATGAAGATAGCGGGACGAGCTTTACTCGTACCGTAAGGACTGGCCGGAAACCGTAAAGACAGAATTGTGTGGAAAAGTCCAGGCCTCCTCTCTGTAAGAGGGAGTGTACCGTAATCTACCACACAGGCCCAGTGCGGGTTGGTAGATGTCACATGTCTTGGAATTTTTGGGTCTAGGACATGCTGGTTTCATCACGATGTTTTCCTTCACCGTTTTGAGAGCAGTGGTGATGAAATAATTTACACGAAGTAAAGCGCCTGTCTGGGTTCGAACCTACGACCTACAACTAGTAAGTCGCGGCCGTTATCACTGCATGTTTCGTATTTCCCTCCAAATCAAATTACGGAAACTTCAACCAACTTTCTCCAAACTCTACAGATTCCAACAGCCCTTTAAACATCCAAGGGGGATGTCACATCTAAACAAACTATGAACATGAACTTTTACTCCGATCGTATCTATAAAGCCATAACTCCCGAACACGATAAAGTGGTGTTTATAATAATAAGCATACAAATTTACGACATAAACAGTAATAAACTGGACGGGATCGGTTACGTGCTTGAAATCGTTCGGCTTTACGCAGTCAAATTACCGATGGGCCTTGAATAAACAATTTGATGTGGGATCGATCTGGTTGGGTTTAGCGGTTATACATTTTTGTTTAAAATCCAAATAATTAACCTGTTTATTTATAAACAATGTTGCTTAAAGTTAAGTAATGATTAGCGACTGATTAACAGAACATTTTTGATGTTTAAACATCTCTTAACTTTAAGCAACGTTTATAAATAAACACCATAATGTTTGAACTTTAAAAGAGACCAGGACCTCTTAGTTGGTTTCTGCATTTCTTCTCAGGGATCCATGGCTGTAAGGTTGGTTTTTGTAGTTTATGTGCCACCACTGATGAACGGTTGACTGTAAATGTAGATTGTAATAATATTATTTAAGTATTAATTTATTTTTACTTTAATATAAAGTCTTCACAGGCATTTAAGAGCCTGAACTCAGTAAAGAGAGCTGCTGGGGAATTTGTTGCGCCACCTCACAGCCAAAGTACTTACCTAGGAAGTGGTGAAGGGCGAGCGTTTTAGGGAAATGTCTTATGTAATTTTAACATTCAAAAAGAGTTGATTCTCAGCCTAATTAGAATAAATGACTTTTGATTTAGAGAAATTGGTTTTAGAACCTCTAAAGAACATAATTAATATCCAATCACCACGATTAGATTGAAAGCTGATCCCAGCTCACCCAGTAGCTAACCCCTGCTGAAAGTTAATTTCCAAAAAATAAACTCCACTTTTATGATAAAGCTGACTCGAACATAGTTAGCCGAGCTGATGATGACGGCATAAAATAACCGAGGCTTGCTCCCAAAAAGTACAAACTTTGGTGGACTCACTTCACAGTTTTTTTCCAAAAGTATTTATAAAGGGTTTCGTCCAATTACAGCTAATGGATGGAGTTTGAGCCCGGATGTCCAAAACAAAGACTCAAGTTAGGAACTTTGGGCAGTCGTATATCATGTCATGGCAATTTGGGAATTAGCTCAGGGCGTCTGCGCTTGTGGATGTGTTGGTTTAGAACCCTCGAGTTGTTCACAGTTTCATACATGGGAGGAAATTAATTTGTTATGAATAACGTGTTGTAAGGTGTTCTTTGGATCTAATTTATAAAATTCCTTGTATACAAGCATAGCATAGCAAAATATTCCTTCTTCTGGGACACAGGCGTCCTCTCTTTGAGAGCAAGTGGGATGTAATCTACCACGCGGGCCCAGTGCGGGTTGTTAGATGTCACATGTCTTCGAATTTTTGGTTCTAGGAAATGCCGGTTTTCTCGCGATGTTTTCTCTCACCGTTTTGAGAGCAGTGGTGATGAAATTATTTATACAAAGTCTGGGTACAAACCTACAACACGTAAGTCGGGGCCGCATACAAGTACTTGAGTAAAAAATACGGCGATGAATAAGTGTTTTATAGAAGATTGACAGAAACCTTTTTGATTGTGATATAATATGAAAACAAGTGAAGTATTGTTAATTTGAAACACTTTGAGTATGTAGGTACTCTAAAACCCGAAAATCTTTGACAGTCATTACGGGACGTCAGATGCCCGAAAGTCTGACAGCTAGTCTTACCTAGGAGTATCGTATAAATCAATAGTAGAGTATCGTATCGCAGTAATTGGGATGTGGAGGTCAAATAGGCAGTAGCTCCATCTATACTGATATTATAAAGAGGAAAACTTTGTTTGTTTGTTTGTAATGAATAGGCTCAAAAACTACTGGACCGATTTAAAAAATTCTTTCACCATTCGAAAGCTACATTATCCATGAGTAACATAGGCTAAATTTAATTTTGTAAAAAATAGGGTTCCGTAAGATATTTGGGTTTTTCGGACACAAGGTGTAAAAAATCAACCAGAAAAGTTATTTTGTATCTTTATGGGTTATTTTGATTTCCTTTTGAGATACGCAATCCTGTCACAAATCCGAAATCTACGCGGAAGAAGTCGCGAGCAGAAGCTAGTGTAAAATATTGGTATTCAGCCAGTTAGACTGGAAGCCGACCCCGACATAGTTGGGAAAAGGCTAGGCAGATGATGATGATGAACCGAAAATACTTGTCTTTAAGATATTTTATAATCGCTCATTATGACCATAATTATTATTTCATAACAGAACAAAATTCTAAATGCAATTAAAATCAATTTTTCATTGCGACTCGCAAAAGTTTCCATCGGAATTTTCGCTGCAATAAATGTAGGCAAAAAACTAAAAAAGCCAAGCTATCCAGGTCCAACCAATTGCTGCGGCATGGATATTTTATATTTTCACAGAGGAACCGGATATCGGATAACTGTACCGTAGTTTTTCGGCTGAAAAAGTGGTGCGACACTACACAGGCTTTTATAAAGTTCATCAGTGCGCTTTGTTATATAGATACTGTTATCGTAGTATCGTGTGTTAGGTGTAGGGGATCCGTTAGGGTAACCCGCGAAATTCTACAGTTTTTAGGTGACAGACTAAGGCAAAGCCAAAGAACGCTATAAGAGGCTATATTTATAGCCTGTCAAAATCAAACCGTCCTTTAAAAACAAACCTGTTCCTGAAAAAACAAACAAAGTAAAACTACTTTGTTTGTTAATCAATATACGTGGCAATTATGATAAATATTTACTAAATTATATCTAAAGAATTTGGGGGGGGGCTTTGCCCAGCAGTGGGGAAATGTGTATTTTTTTTAACTATTTGAAACTTCAATAAAGCTGTATGACGCTACATCGTCACTCATTCGGCAATGTGCTTTTGCCTTTCTTTAGAACTATCTGTTAAAAATAGATATCAAAATTAAGTTGCTAAAATTAAATAACATTATATGTACACACGGCTACACATCAAGCTATGCAAGACCAGTATTGGCTGACCGTTCATTGTGAGATCATACAAAGTGAGGCCAAGACAAACTGGTTTTGTATAGCTTGACGTGTAGCCGTGTGTACTATAATTGTCTATGCCTCCTGTCTATGAAAAGTTGTGTAATAATAAAAGATCTTGTTAGCTGCTAAACAATTTGTTTTATTACTATCCTTACTTTTTTTCTGATTTCTAAAATACTTATTTTTTAAACCAGAAAAAGGAAGGCTTGTAGTTTTAGTGGCTCCAATCGATACTGCTGAGCTGGTTTTAATCCCCAGGTCGAGCATATTCTTACTATGGTTTGTCATTAACAATTTATTTAGGTTCGCACCTTAACACGCCCTACATAGGAGTTAAACAGAGCTGGTGAAATCAAATCTATAAACAGTATTAAAAAAAGTTGCTTTACGCGTCTTCTAAAGTATTTCTAAACGAATAAAGAAAAAAAAGAAAGAAAGAAGATTCGTTTATTTACGCCAAACATGATGCAGAGAAAAAACACAAGAAAGAACAAGTTTACGCACATCCACGCAAAACGGCCACCGCTCAGCATAATGCTACGACCCTATGCGAGACAGAGCCCCAGCGCTGGTTAAGCGCTTGGATTGGAACAACTAATCGAACAAACAGAAAGCAAAGTTATACTGCAGCATAATATTTTAGAACATAGGCAAACTATTTCTTAATCAACGCCCGCTATCCACTCACAAATTATGTCATCCGAATTCCGTCATACCAACGTTCCAGGAACTAACCTATAGTCCGTAGCACCCGGCGCCTAATAGCACTGATTTCGGTGACGTCATTACACGGGTACATAAAATTCGACCTGTTAATGAAGGACTGATAGGTACCTATCACTCCTTCATTAAGAGGTCGAAGTCACTCCAACTTCCGATTGTCTTGATAATGTCTTTCAAGTTTTGGCTGACTTTTAGAACAAAAATTCAAATGGAACAAAACTATTGTGAAAGATTTTGATGATACAGTGATAAAATCTATTTTTTAAATAGACGCATGAATGACAATATTTTTGATAAGTTTTGAATGAGTTTTCGAATAGTTTCAAAGGGGAACAAACGTGTGTTGAAGATTTTAATTATATGATTGGGTATTAAGAGTAAATGTATTTAATTTGAATAGATGAATGAAAAGATCACCTAATTTTAACCAGGAACTGGTTCAGATGACGTCATAACACAGGTACCTACCACTCCTTCATTCCATAGGCCACTCGAACTTCTGATTGTCTTGATAATGACATCACTCGAGTTTTGGCTGAGTTTTAGAACTGTTTCAGAGGGGAGAAAGCGTTTGTTGAAGAATTTGATGTTGTAATTTGGTTTAAATACAACTATCTGATTTAATAGATTGATGAGTGGAAGGAGGCCTTTGCTCAGAGACGCGAAAGAATTTATAGGGTAGACAAAAAAGAGGTTAATTTTCAGTTAAAGTAATTGGTCAATACACGGCTACACATCAAGCTATGCAAAACCAGTATTGGCTGACCGTTCATTGTGAGAAAATATCATACAAAGTGAGGCCAAGACAAACTGGTTTTGTATAGCTTGACATGTAGCCGTGTGTACACATAAAAGGTTAAGTTATAGAGGGTGGCAGGGACACCGACGCGCAAACTGTAACCATGGATTCAGCACATGAGCTTAGACCCCCATAGAGTCGAAATTTTTGTCGGTTATCAAAAAAAAATCTTCTGTTTCATGTTTGAAAAGTGCAATAGCTACGCGGTCAAAATGGAACAGCATTTTTTTTTTTTTAATAACCGACGAAAAGTTTCGTCGCTATGGGGTCTAAACTCATGTGCTGAATCCATGGTTACAGTGTGCGCGTCGATGCCCCTGCCACCCTGTATAAAACTAGACGAAAATAAGTAGAATAAAATTAATAATAACAAAATAAAATTCAATTGAAAAATGGTCTTAGAGGTATAACAGTCATAATTATAGGACTAATCCTCTCGTAGTATCTAACCAGTGACCCACTTGTTCGGTCACGGGTTTGGAGACTGTTCAGAGATTTCTCTGAACAGCCTCCGAACCCAAGTGGGAGATGCAAGTGCAACCTCGCAAAGTGGGACTATCTCTACGGTACGGCAGCAGGGTGTGGACGTGCAGCTGTGGCGCAAACTTTGTGCGTATTGTGCATCGACATGATAAGGGAGAAGTAGGACGCAACAACATTCCGAAAAAAAAACCTATGTACCTTATCGATCAAACCCCATGGTATTGACCATATTACAGTTCTTGGTATTGACCAAGAACTAACATTTATTTTTAAAGCACAAACCACTTGCGAAGTCAAGCACCATTACGTAAACAATGTTTTAAATAAATAAATGCTGAACCTAGGCACTGGACGGGTCTAATGGCACTTATTAAACTGTCATTAGTGCATTGGCAAGTAGTCTTGGGCAGTAAGTAATACTAGAACATGCATTTACAGATTTCCCAGAAAAAGTATGCGCTTCGTCAATCCTTGGAAACATGAACGGGTAATGATGAGATCTATTACAAAAATAACACAACCACGTGATTACTTACGTATTATGTATTACCGTGCTTTCGAAATTGGAGATTAACAACTCTATGTCATTCCAAAACACCTTTCAAAACTTTTGAGGGACAGATGACAAAGTGCGACCAGAGTAGATAACCCAAAAAAGAGAAAGCTTCATAAATACGCCTAAAAAAACCTTTACTTCGATCAACAAAGCATCATACTAGGCATCCCTGCGCACCAGTGACATGCACCGTTTTCGCATAGTAGAATAAAAACAGTCTACTTGCGACTCAGTGAATACCCTTCATCCCTGCAGAATCCAGGCAGCTTCATCAGCACCTAGATGAATTATTGCACACGCAAAGCGTTGTAATGTCTGCGCCTGTATGAGATGCATAAGCTACAATGATAAGCGCTCTACCACAAAGCGAGGCGGTGCACAACTTAGAAGTATTGCCTTTGTGGGGTGTAATTCGGTAGCCCGACGTTCGTACCTACTAATTCGGGAATACAAATATTATCGAAGCGCATACCTTTTCTGGTTTAACTGTAGGTACGTTCTACTGAGCTGAGGTTAAAGCCAATGTCGTTGAGGAAAAGAAAAGTTACTTTTATAGTTCTGCTTCATATGAATGGAATCATCCGGGTAAATACTTCCTCTTTACTTATTTCTTGTTTGATTGGATTTAGCTAGTAAAATAACAATTACGAGTTCATTGATATCCGAAATTGCCTTCACTAAAAAAGGATTGAAGAATATCTATACTAATATTATTAATGCGACAGTAACAGTGTCTGTCTGTTACCTTTTTACGCCTAAACCACTGAACTGATCGTAATTAAAGATAGATAGATAGCCTGGAACCTGCATTCTAATTGCGTATCACCCTACCAATCACAATCTGAATCATTTTGAATAATAATAATAATACAAATTAGGCAATTTGTACAGACGCCAGCACATCAAGCTACTACAATCTGTCAGATTTCTTTAATAGATTTTCGACTTTATTGCTAAAGAGTTAGGTTCAAGGTTGATTGGAAAAATCTGACAGTTTCGGGTAGGTTGACCTGCTGGCGTCCGTACAACATGTAACATGCACAATGCACATTAGGCATTTGTAACGACATTTATTGCGTGGTTTTCATTGTTGAGCAAGCGCTCAGTAATTAAAATAACGCAATAAATTTACCTTAACTTACCTTAACTGTCAAAATGAAAGCCGTTCCTACTGTTAGTGTGTAACGTAATTACCTCGCTGTAGTAGTTAAAAAAACTGTATCACAGGAGACAGGGCCTTTTTTTTCAGGATGGGAAATCATCAAATGACTCCTCCCGCTCTGGGTGGAGCAGAAGGGAGTGTCAGACTCTTACTGACTAAAACCCACCCGTGTTCCTTCCTTACCCCTTTATGTTCCAGGGTAGCGGTAACCCTTTCGGATGTTCCCGCTACCCTGGCAGGCTTCGGCCCTATCGGGCCCTGTCAATCTTGCTGACATCTCTTTGAGGCGCGCGTGGAACACGTACACGCCGTCCGTCACGGGCCTGGTCCTGATCGGACGGAGAGATACCCATTACTCTCCGCCCGCAGGCCCGCGGCTATGGTGGCCGGGAGTCGTCACGCGGCTCCCGACGCCCGAAGCGTCTCCCGCGGCGGCTGAGGCGTGAGGTGCGCAAGGTGCGTTCCCTCGCCCACCCCGCCACCTCCTTCTCTAGCATGACTGCTTCGCAGAAGGAGGTGACTGCCTCCCACTCCCTCTCGCCCCGGAAGGAGACAGGGCCTTCCGTTTAAAATAAGACAGCTTACAACAACAAGCTGTGTAAATCAACAAATAGAACCTATTTTGTACGTGTAATTATCAAAGTTGACTCAGTCATCTCTTAACTGCCAGAGCTTATTTTTAATCTTATACTTTGATTTATTTCTTCATTTTACTTCTTTTACATTGTTCTCACATAAACAAACAACAAAAATAATGTAGGTACCCTGGACTATGTTTCACTTGATTTAAAAGAGTGACATTCGATTTTCTTGCCCCTTGTTCTCCATAGAGATCTACGTTTTGGTGTTTGTTTGAGGTGGCGATTAAGACAATTATACACAACAAAACTTCTTACTGTTAACTATTCTGT
Organism: Apamea sordens; assembly: GCA_945859715.1. Taxonomy (NCBI): domain Eukaryota; kingdom Metazoa; phylum Arthropoda; class Insecta; order Lepidoptera; family Noctuidae; genus Apamea; species Apamea sordens. Next base: position 9,244,551 of record OX244010.1, on the reverse strand, counting down.
TATGTTCTTACTGCTGTGTCAGTATTTTATTTTTATTTTTTAATAATTTGCCTGAAATATGGTGCTTACAGATGTCATAATACAATTCATAGTACTTCATATTCCGCCTACTAAATTCAGCATGCAAATTTTTTATGTGCCATGATTCATAGCTATTGAATGTATTCATTAAAAATTATGTTAGAAAATGTCAATAAAAAAGAAATTACAAATGTCAAAATAAGAATACAGGCAAGTCAAAATTAATAAAAATACAGGAAGGTCAAAATTGATTAAATTACAGAAATGTCAAAATTAATTGAATTACAGAAATGTCAAAATTAATTAAATTACAGGAATGTTAAAATAAAAATTAATTAAATTACACTCTTTATGTCTGTGCAATATTCCTATTCATATAATATTCATCATCTGCCTAGCCTTTTCCCAACTATGTTGGGGTCGGCTTCCAGCCTAACCTATTCATATAATATTATTATTCAAAAATTCATTAACAGTATAGAAGCAATTTTCAATAAGCCACATTCTTAGTCTTTTTATTCTGTCTTACTAATTTATGTAGGTTTATAAAGAGGGTCATGAAAACGATTGCTGTTGTTGATTGTGTGACCAAAGACCGGACACTTCTCCACATGCTACTTTTCATACTCAATATTTGTACGAAAAAATGCTGAAATACAAAATACACGCCGACGAAGTCGCAGGCAACAGTTATCTATATAGAGGTGGAACTAGGGACAATGACGCTACATTAAGCAGAAGTCCCATTCACACTTGGGTCGCTTATTTTAAAATTATGAGTCATAAAATTCATGTCCACCTAAGCGGAGCAAAAGCTAGTGAAGACATAAAATTATTCGCAAACACAGACCTTTAAGGCTGCCTGTCCATAGGAGTGGAACGGACGAACAGTGCGAAGTCGTGCAGCTAACTTTTGAAAAGGAGTTGCGCTAAAGACGATAACAGATCTTTTTTGTTGATTTTTGCCTTTTATTCGTATTTAAAGATGTGGTCTGGGGTGAAATTGTCTGATGACCATTCCAGTGAATAGTCTCAAATCTACATGACCCACACTTCAGGTCCTTTGGTCGAGTTCCAGTATGTCATCATCTGCTATACCTTTTCCCAACTATGTTGGGGTCGGCTTCCAGTCTAACCGGATGCAGCTGAATACCAGCATTTTACATGGATCGACTGCCTATCTGACCTCAACAACCCAGTTACTGGGTAATACGCTACGCCTTGGTAAGACTGGTTGTCAGACTTTCAGGCTTCTGACTACCCGTAACGACTGTCAAAGATCCACGAATGACAGCCGGGACCAACGGCTTAACGTGCTTTCCGAGACACGGAGGGTCTTGGTATATGAAGATGGTCGCTCATCCACGGACCAACCGCAGCAAGCGCAGGAAAATCAAAATCAGTCGCATAATACCTAGAGTATGCGAATACTTTAGGTATTATGCGACTGATTTTGATTTTGATTTTCAAAAAAATTTAAAAAAGGGAATTCGGAAATACGCGAGTATTTCCGAATTCCCTTTTTTAAATTTCCGGTTTTTACGATAGAAATATGGAAAAATAATCTCTACTCCGCTGTCTGTAATCTACTAAAGCGCAGTGGGGTCGAGAATTTTGTGGAATTTTACTAGCCAAACCCTTATTCATACTAAGCAAAAGTTGCCAAGCATTGTGACAGCAACGTGGTTTCGCGTACGTATAACATGTTTCACAGACATAATACTGCATGCAATATTGCCAGCATCAACTAAAACACGGAGCGTAACTTTAGTTTACCATTAATACCGACAATGCTACCATAATTTGCCTTACGAAAGCCTACTTGAAAGGTACAAACTCATGGAATTAAAAAGCAGACGCTTACAGCTGGATGCAATGTTTTTGTTTGATATCTGTAATAATTCCTACGATTGTCCAGATATTACCAATAAGTTGTTTTATGTGGTTCCTAGAAAAGCGATGATGCGTAGTGTACGTGAACGACCTGTATTTGCCGTATTGTCATGTAAGACAAATGCAGGACTACGTGCGCCTTTGCGACGACTTACAAGTAATTTTAATATGTATTTTAAGAATCTTGACTTGTTTGCCGATTCTGCTAGGACATTTAGAAAACATGTAATAGAAATAGTAGTCTCCATAGAATCCCCCTGAATTTACCTAACATCATTAATATTTTATTTAACTCAAAAGTTAACCAATGTATGTTGTTGTTTTTTTTTTCTCTTGTATTTTCTCCTCCTTTTTGATTGCCATGTTAATTTTGTTTTTAACTGATAATTATAGTTATAGTAGATAATGATACAAAACCAGCATGACGTAGTTTTAAGGATCAATCTAGATATTCTGTGAATAACGCAGTTGGATATACATTAGTAAAACTGTCTTATTGTAATATATATAATATTGTATATCTGTTTGTTGTTCCAAATAAAATAAAAAATAAAAATAAATAAAATAAAGGAGGCGAAGTGCCGTATTATGATGACGTTTTAGTTTTACAGTGCAAAAGAGAGACGGAGCTACACATGACCGATAGCACCATCTGTTTTAAGGACTGGAATCATAATGGCATATTTCTATCGCAATCTTCGGGCCGTATCGCAATCTCAGGGGCAATTCTCGTAATTTTAAGAACGTTCACAGTCTGATATCCCTACTTTTTTGACATGTTTTTGACATTGATTGCCGCTGAGGTGAGATTGCGACTAAATTTTTAACGTTTTTAATTACGGAAATTGATCCTCAGATCTCAGAGGCATTTTGACAGATTGTGACAGATATTAAAATTCGAACGTTTTTAAAAACGCTGGAAATGCGCATTCGTTATTGTCGTTCGATTCGTACTTTTCTCTCGTAAAATCAATTCTTCGCTTCGCTCCAATGGACAAGCAGCCTTATCATGTGTGCATAGAAAACTTAAGGTTTAATGGGTTCACCGTGTTGGTACGTGTCCATCGGACCTGTTATCTTTGCTCCGTAAAATATTGAAGATTCTATAGTTGCCATTTTGTCGCCACTCGCTGTAAAGTGCACTCTAAATAATATGGACGGGATAAAGTGTTTACTTTCATTTTTATAAGTTGTGTGAGAATATCAAGATTTTTGAGTAAGCTTTTCAAAAGGACGTGACATGTTGTGAACTTGTAACATTTTTGGAGAACCACAAGACACACCATTCAATATTATTGTTTTAAGCTTTCTTGGCTTGGCTCGTGGCGAAATAATACCAGCTGAACAGGTCCATCGAAGGTTAAGCTACGTGTACCGCGGTCCGCTCGTGGATGGGTGACCATCCAAGTCAAACTTTGGCGTGGCTAGCTGACATATGGCTAATAATTTAATTTAATGTTCTGTGTCTTGTAATGTTAATTACTTTACATACCTAGTATTGTATACGACCAAGTATTTTCTAACTGAACAAACAGCTGTGCTGCTGGGGAGTTTGTTGCGCCACTTCTTCTTCCCAGCGATAGCACTAGGAAGTGATGCAGGGTGGACGTTTTGAGAGACTGTCTTTTGTAATTTTTACGTTCGAAAAGCGCTGATTCTCAGCCTAATTTGAATAAATGACTTTTGATTTTGATATTATACTACTTATATGTCATGTGTTTACTTAGTGGAAGAATATTGTACGAATATCAAGATGTTTGAGGAAACAAAAGGATTTGACGTGTTATGAACTTTAACATTTGGAGATCCACTTAAAGACCCTTCATTAATTTCTATTGTTCGTAGCTTTCTTGAGAGTTAAGTAAGGGTTGGCTAAGTCTGCGGTGGCCGCCACATACCGTCCGCAATTTAACAGCGAATGACGTCACTGCAGCATTATTACTGAAAGTATGTTATCCTAGAGAACGTTATTAGACACTGTAAAAAATATATGGAAATTATTTCGAAAAAAATTTATTATTATTTTATTATTTTGTGGTGTACAATAAAGTATATATAAATAAATAAATAATAATTAAATAATTGGAAATAATTAACCGTAGCTTTAGTGGGTCTCACAGAACAGTAGGTACCTACAAGGTATTTAAATTCTGAGAAATCATTTCAGCTGAAATAACATAAGCATCTCACTCTTAAAATCTACCCAAACCATTTGATGAAAGCCATCATATAGTTCAACGCTGAAACCTACCTACCTATTACAAAAGCTTGGATTCCATAATGCAATGTTCCACGAATTTCATATTACCCAGCGCAGGTGACCTTTGCTATTATGTTTCTTGAAAGGCCTCATAACCCACAATCGATTCAGGTTGGTACAATCAGGGATATAATGTTAAAGAATGACTGTTGAAATTTAAATATACGGACAATGTTAAGTTGGTTGTCAATTTTATTGCAATAAAAAAAAGAAAATATGTAATAAGAGAAAGAACACAAACACAAAAGAAAAATACAATTAAGGTAAAAATCGCGTCACATACAAGCAAAACGATGCCAGACAGAGCACCAGCGCTGGTTTTCAGCGACAACCGGCGTTGACGTGATGACGACAACCGGTGCAGCATACGATAAGATAAGATAAAAAAAACAACAATCAAAATAAAAAAATAACATTAATAAACATTTTTATTTTTACTAGCCTGCGCTTTCCGCTTCTGCTCCACTTCATCAAAGGCCTCAATCCATTTCATCAAAGACTTTCTTCCACCTTTCGCGAGCCCGCACGTCCTCCTTCCAGGTTATCTAACTCTTCTCGCCATCTCCTACGTCGATCCTAAATATACATTACTTAGTTCTAAATGTTGAGTTCTAATTTCCTTGACTTTACCTATATTATCTTAAAACAGACCACCCCACCAGTACGTATTCCCCTTGATAACTATTCTCCGTTTTATTTTGTAATCTTTTCTCGACTTCTTTCTTTGCGGGAGCCACACCTAGTATGTTACTACTATATTACGCAAAGCAATATCTGTGCAAAGTAGTATGCATGTAGGTAGGTACATTATTTAAATGTGTGGGTACATTGTTAGTCTTTGTTCCGTTTTATTTGGTTTTGATTCCCACGTCGAGGGTGAAAGATAAAGAGAAACGCACCTGTTGTTGAAGCTATGGAGTTTTGCTTATGCTGTATTATTGAGCGGTTTTAAAACAAAAGCTCTATTAGGTAACGTATTGATGAACACGAATTTTTTACTTGATAATGTGCCCTGTAGTGCTATTCTGTAAAAATCTCACAGTGAAAACATAGGTGTAATGAGCTTCTAAAGTGAACTCAACTCAACTCAAAGTATTTATTTCAACTTTTGAATTGTCAAGGGGTCGGTCAGTCAGAAAAATGACGCTAGTTGCCCATTCCAAAGCGTAGTAGGTACCTATGGAGAAGAACGGGCAAGAAACTCCATATCCACTCTTTTAAATCAAAATAATATGGTTACAAAGTATTGGTTACATCATTCATGTTAAAAATTATGCATGTGAGAACAATGCAAAACGTTAAAAGCATCCGTAATGAAAAGTTTAAAAAATAAAAATAAAACAATTAAAATATTAAATTAAAATAAGCTATGGCAGCAAAGAAATGACTAGTCCCTACTGACGGCACCCGTTCACGAACATGACGCATGGATTAGCACCATTCAGCTCAGCCATTTTGAAGGGAGCTAAATGATCCAACAAATGCGCCACCATCAGCGAGACATTTAAGTGAGTATGACATACTCTCAGCCGCCAGGGCACATTCAAGTCAATGAAAGACGTGCCCAGTAAATGGTAGCTTTATAGTATGTACATAGTACTTATATATGTGCTTTACAATTATAGGAGATTGAATTTACATATATAATGCAAAAATAGTATAGTAGTAGCAAGGTAGGATCCTTTGACTGGATGCGTGTTGGGCCTAATGAACAACTACCCTACGATTGAAGTCGGGACGTTGCTTATATGCTAGTTGCAAGGTAAATTTTGCTTTGTTCCACGGCATAAGTTCTACAAGTTCATGCCGTACTAGAGAAGAGAAAGACAAGGCGAGCAAAGAGTCAATGACCATAAAACAAATGCTAGAGTAAAATAAATAGCAGACAACAAAAATATACGAAGGTAGTTAAAATGCGAACTTTTGAAAAGATTTCTATGAATTTAAATGCTCCTGAAGCAGGACTATAAACCACAGTTTATTTTGTGCTGTGTAAATAGAAAAGCCAATGACCGAGGTAGTACAAACGCCAGCACATCAACTACTCGAAACTGTCAAATTTCCCCAATCAACTTTGAATCTAATGCTTTAGCGATAAAGTTAAAAAATGTATTAAAGAAATTTGGCAATTTGTAGAAGCTTGATGTGCTGGCGCCTGTACAAGAATATTTAAACAATCTTTAAAGGAAAACGGAATGACGTATACAGATATAAAACTTGAATAATTAAAATTCGAAAGAAATGATGTAAAAAGGAAGAGTTTTGAGGAGATTTGCTCTTTTGTCCTTATGTTTTTAAGATAAAAATAACGTAGAAAGATTTACTATTTTAATTCTAGATTCTAATTTCATGATTGGTTGCTTCCGACCTACCGTTCGTTTTCGCTTGGCGTCCTTTGTTACTTTTTTGTTTTTGCTCGGCTCCTAAAAGCGTGATTTTAAATAGCCTACCTATAGCCTTCCTTAAGAATTAGGCTATTAAATGTATATATAAAACAAATAAATAAATGTATAAATATATTAGATCATTATTTTATCAAATCCGACTGGTAGGTAGTTCCAGAGATTACCCCCTACATACAAACAAATACCTCTTTATAATATTATTATAATAAGTATATTAGGGGCCCAGCATGACAGGTTGATCGATCAGGTTAAGCTACGCTTGCCGCAATTGGTCTGTTCCTCGGAAAGCACGTTAATCCGTCGGTCCCTGCTGGCTTCGTGGATCTTTGACAGTCGTTACGTTATCGTCGGGTAGTCAGAAGCCCGAAAGTCTGACAACCACTATTACCAAAGGGTATCGTATTACCCAGTAACTGGGTTGTGAATGTCAGATATGCAGTCGCTCCGTGTAAAATACTGGTATTCAGCTGCATCCGATTAGACTGGAAGCCGACCCCAACATAGTTGGGAAAAGGCTTGGCAGATAATGAAATAGGGTTCCGCGCAAAAAAAAAACATGAAATCCAATTAGGTTTCCGATATGCAAGCAAACAAAGTCGCGGGTACAGCTAGAAATGCCTATATATTCTATTCTTTACATGTTATTCAATGTTATGAATGATTTATTTTACTGTTTGATCTACATACTTCAAGAACACACAATTTCATTTAGCAACTACACAGTTTATTTTACAATATGAAAACATAGAATGACCTTGTAACCAGAATTTCTACTCGTGTAGCAATTTTCCTTCCAAACTCACTAATAAATAAAATGAAAGTTTCTGTTTGTTATGTCAAAATAAGAGCTTTTTACTAAATGCATAATGCTGAAGTGCTGGATTTGGCAAAAGTAGTGTGGGACGCCCCCCAGCTAGATGGATGGACGATATAGAGAAGTTGGCTGGGACTGACTGGATGCGGAAGGCGGAGGACAGGGTGTTGTGGCGCAGCCTGGGAGAGGCCTATGTCCAGCAGTGGACTGCGATAGGCTGAGTTTATTGATTAAATCTTAATTAATTGTAGTATCATGTCTGTATTCTTTGAAGGGATAGCTTGGTCGGTTACATAGTCCAACGCAATAGAGTCTGAACCTATTCCCATTCAGGGGGAAGTGCTTGTAATTATTTCATGAAAATAATAATTTTAATGATTATAATTCTGTAAAGTCATCTTTGTTACGGTCGCGAATCATATTTAAATCAACGTAATTGAAAACGTTCAAAAATTAGAGAGAGAAATTACAGGTATTTTTGACAGATTGAGACTGAGATCAGACTGTGAACGTTCTTAAAATTGCGAGAATTGCCTCTCTAGTCTCGGTCGAATGCCAGTCACGAGTGCGCTTGCACTCGCGGTACGTGAAACGTGTCTATGTGTGCGTGAGTTTTCGCTCGTTGAACAGAACTGACCTTCTGCACTGTCTTGTGTGCTTACGGGGCGTGTTTTGCCGTTAAATCGAGGGATCCTCTTTCTGTTTTTATTATTTTTTCAAGTACAAAACAATTAAAACTTTTCGCGAGAAACGAAGGGATTTGAAACGTGTAATGACAGCAGTGGAATAAATATGAATGGAAATAGAATTGTTTGCGAAACTTTTTGGAAGGTTTGTAGGAAATATTTTTACATGCGAGTTTTTGGGGAGAAAGTTATACAGCGTGGCGCTTTAATGGCGACATTAATTTAACACACGTATACGGTTTTGCGTTGTAGTTTTATGAATATATTTTAATTTAATTAAACATTAATATTTATTTATTTATTAACAATTTTATAAAATAGCATCTTAGAGCAACCTGACTTAAAGAACTCTAGCGCAAGGGTAATTTGCCGGGATCACGGATCATAACATCGCATCAATGTAATTAAAACAATTAACGAGCAAAGAGAAGGCGAATTAAAGGAAAGAGAGAGAGCCCTATGTCGGCGCGCGGCGCAGGTGGAAGTTTTCAAGTTACGATTTTTTTTATGTTGTTATAAATTTTATGATTACTAGCCACTAGCCCTACCCGTGTGTTAAATTAATGTCGCCATTGTAGCGCCACGTTGTATGTTCATTCATCATAGGCATAGAACAGATTGGTATAATATTTGTGTAACAGAATGGAAGAGTTGTAAATAATTAGTTGTTAAGATTTCTTAACTTGTAATTCGTAGCTTTATTTAACATACACTGATTAATTACTATTTTTAGCAAAAATATAGAAAAAGGTTGTTAAGATTCATTGGCCTAATTTGTAGATGGCATTATTTGGGCTTGTTATTTATTACATCTGTTGATTCTCTTTCCAAGAATTGCTGAAAATAACCGCTTCGTTCTACCTAACGTTAACGTTTTTAGTTAACTGTTCGTTCGCGTCTTGTGGACGCAAACGCTTCTGCTTAGCAGGAGGTCCTGTGATCGGGCAAATTGTTATTGAGTTGTTGTTCATGAACGGGCGCCGTCGCCGCGTCGGTTGAGACTGGTCATCTCTTAACTGCCAGGGCTTATTTTATATTTTAAAATGTTTCTTTTTATTTAATTTTTCTCACATATAGAAGCAATAAGAATAATGTACCCAGGATTTTGTAATAATATCTTGATTTAAAAGAGTGTCCTTGGACTTTCTTGCCCGTTCTTCTCCAAAGAGATCTACGTTTTGGACTGGGCAACTAGCTTCAACTTTCTGACTAACTGACCGACTATTTAATTATGACAATTCAAAAGTGCCTGAAATGGTTTAATTGAAATAAATGATTTGAGTTTGAGTTTGACATTTTCCAAATGGAATTTCTGAGCAGCAGTTGGCAGCAACCGGGCTTAAATCCAAATTCCGAGGACTTTGCATTTACATATGGCTGGTTCATGGCAATAAGCTTACAAATTAATACAGCTCTAGACAGAGAGAGAGGTGGAATAACATTAGTGAGGCCTTTGCCCAGCGGTGGGACATTAACGGCAAAAAATAAATAATAGACCCCTTCGTGCCTCGGAAAGCAGGTTAACAAGAGAAGTGCCGCCGTCCCATTTTGGTCCCACCCGCAAGTTTGATCGTCTCTAACTTTTATATTTACGTCGATGAAACTTTTCCTTATTTTATGTATTGAACTAATATAAAATGATTCCAATTTTAAAACAATAATAGTTTAAGAAAAACAACACGATTTCCCTAGAAACAGAAGGTCAGCTCTATTAAAAACACACGATTGGCGCTGGGTCACTTTTGTCCCGTCGTTGTTTTAAAAAGAATCAAAATCATAAGTCATTTATTGAAATTAGGCTGAGAATCAGCAGTTTTCGAACTTCAAAATGACAAAAGACAGTCCCCCAAAAACGCCCGCCCTTCACCACTTCCTAGTGCTATCGCTGAGAAGAAGAAGTGGCGCCACAAACTCCCCAGCAGCACAGCTGTCTGTTCAGTTATAAAATACTTGATACTATACAATACTAAACGGAATAATATGGTGTAGGGTCTGAACTCCAGGGAGTTGAGGGGTTGGGGGGCGATATCATCTTTCCCAATATATTCCCTTATCTTGGAAAGATGATAATAGACCAAATGAGTGTTTAGGTGACTGGTTTGTTGAAGAAATTGATGGACCTTTACATCAATAAAGGCAGAAATGTTACTTGTGACAACTTTTTCACTTTGTTTTTATAAGTATCGTGGTCACAGTCAATAGAGCTCAGATATATACCAGTTTTCGTGAAGACCGCAAAACAGGAATTATCTTTTTTTATTAGAATTATATTAGAACTAGCTTTTGCCCGCGACTTCGTTCGCGTGGAATAGTGACTTCCGGCAGATTTTTGGTTTTACCCAAATAGTTCTTACTATTTATTTACATTTTTCCGATGAATTTTCAGTACTGAATTGATGCCGACTCTTGACCAATAGATGGCGCTGTATGTCCGGAATAAATTTTATTTTTTATTTTATTTTTCATTTTATTTTTTGTAATAAAAACTATCCTATGTCCATTCTCAAGTTCCAAACTATGTCTGTACCAAATTTCACACAAATCGGTTCAGTAGTTTAGGCGTGAAGCAAAGACAGACAGACAGACAGACAGAGTTACTTTCGCATTTATAATATTAGTTTGGATTTGGAATTTGGATTTTTATCACAAACGTACTGTACGTTTGTGATAAAAACGGGTGATATTATTATATCTTTCACTGTTTATCAGGCTAAACCTAATAAAAATGTCCTAATACTTAGAACTATGCATCCCGATGTAACAATAGACTCTAGTTCAAAGAAAAAAACCCGAATGACCTTGAACCTGACGGTGTTACTCAACAACAACACAAAATCTCTGACAGTCAGTCAGTCTGACTCTCAGTCTGACAACCAAGTCTTACCAAGAGGTATCGTATTACCCAGCAACTGGGTTGTGGAGGTCAGATATGCAGTCGATCCATGTAAAATACTGGTATTCAGCTGCATCCGGTTGGATTGGAAACCGACTCCTACATAGTTGGGAAAAGGTTAGGCAGATGATGAGATAAAATAAATACATAGGTTTTCCCACAAATTTTCCCAATCAACCTTGAACCTTAATGCTTTAGCGATAAAGTTGAAAATCTATTAAAAAAAATTGACAGTTTGGAGTAGCTTGATGTGCACGGCTACACATCAAGCTATGCAAAACCAGTATTAGCTGACCGTTCATTGTGAGAAAATATCATACAAAGTGAGGCCAAGACAAACTGGTTTTGTATAGCTGGACGTGTAGCTGTGTGTACATGCTAAAAATAATAATATAAGCAACGAAAATAAATGAAGACTGTAAATAAAATTACTGTTACGAGAACAAGATAACATCGACAAGTCATATTCCTTTACGAGTCTTTTAATGCAGTACTAAGTAAGAGATCAATCACCTTTGTGATTGATTACAATAGAATAAAACAAGAATAAAGTTTTGTTTTACGAAAAGCATTAAAATGTTCGTTTGATTTCATTTCCCTTTTGGGTTTTTGTTTCCTTATAACTTTGAAAACTTTTTGAAATCCTCTCAAATCTTTTCAGATAAATAATTTATAGTACCAAAATCGCTGCTTTCACTTTTCGCTTTTATTTGTTTCTTGATACTCGTTGGAATTTAAAAATACATAACATAACATCACTCATGTAATGACTAGTCAGGTAGGGAAACGCCGACCTCATCTAGTTTTAAAATATGATTGACGTGTAAAAGTGTTTGTACATACGAACCTACTTACAAAATAAAATCATTTATCATTATCATTTAATGCCAGAAGGGATAGGCTAAGAGTTGTACAGACGCCAGCACATCAAGCTACTACAATCTGTCAAATTTCTTTAATGGATTTTCAACTTAATCGCTAAAGCGTTAAGGTTCAAGGATGATTGGAAAAATTTGACAGTTTCGGGTAGCTTGATCTGCCGGCGTCTGTATCTACAGGGTTGCAGAGACATCGAGGCCCAACTAGTTAATATGGATTCGGCGCCGTCAGTAGGGACTGATCAACTCTTTACTGTCATGGCTTATTTTGATTGAATTTAATATTTGAATTGTTTTTTTTTTTTTTTTCATTATGTGCGCTTCGGTCTGCGTCGTTCTTACATGTATAATTTTTAACATTAATGATGTAACCAATACTTTTTAAATACTTACATATATTATTGTGATTTGAAAGAGATTTTTCTTCCTCGTTTTTCTCCATAGGTACCTACCACCTACTGCTTTGGAATGGGCAGCTAGCTTCATCTTTTTGACTGACCGACCCTTGATAATTCAAAAGTGCCTGTAATTGGTTAAGTTGAAATAAATAGTTTGTGCTTGAATTTTGAGTTTGATACCTACATTATTCTGAACCTCCCTGCGTTGATTTTTTTTTATAGCTGACTAAAAATGTGTAGGTACGCTAAGGAGTCGGCTGGTTAAAGTTTGCAGGAACAATCTGTCAAAAATACCTCTAATAGTCATACATTTTAACGTTGATTATTGCTGAGATGAGATTGCGACTAGATTTTGAACGTTTTTAATTACGAGACTTAGCTTTCTGATAGTCGAATAAAGATTAATTACGAGCCAACGTGGCAACTCTGCCAGCTTTTTGGGCACTTCTCCCACTAACAGCTATGCTGACGAATTTTTTGATACACATTAATGAGCTCTTCCCATATTTCCCCACGATTAGCTTGACTTTTTTAAAAGATCTGTCCTTGGCGGCTATATACAGAGAGAGGTAGAAAGAGAGTACAGAGCCCTTAGCCCAACCGTGGGACATTTACGGGTAAAAAAATTCTCTAGTCTATTAATTTACCCTATAAGAAAACGTTTTTTTCCGGCCATAATAATCAATTTTATACGTATCTTTTCCTGTTTATTTTGTGATATTTATAGAATCCTCTCGTATTCTTCGAAAAAATATAGAAGGAAGAAGTAACGAAGGTTGTTTTAACGTAATGTATTTTCAGAATTACGGAATAACATTTCAATACTCAATATCTTTATTACTTCTTAATAGTAATATCATCTTCATAATAGCAATATCTTCATAATAGTAATTGCTATGTAACCGTTTCTTTGATAGTTATATTTGTAAGAATTAATGGGATGGCTTTTTGTGGAAGAGCAGGATAAGGGAGACCATATTGTCATACATTATACTTTATTAGCCTGTTTGATGGCCCAGAGGTCCTATTTTCCGTAAACCAGCGGGGTAATGGACTTGCAATCTGCCTAGCCTTTTCACAACCATCTTGGGGTCGGCTTCCAGTCTAACCGGATGCCGCTAAATCCCAGTATTTTACATGGAGGGACTGACTATCTGACCTCCACAACCTAATTACTGGGTAATACGATATCCCTTGGTAACCAACGGCTTAACGTGCTCTCCGAGGCACGGAGGGGCCACGAGCACTACTTACAGTGGTGGTGCAATTCCTTTGTTTTCACCACTTACAGTGACAATTCCTTTTGATTTTCACCACTTACAGTGGCAATCCCTTTTGATTTTCACCACTTACAGTGGTAATTTCTTTGATTTTCACCACTCACAGTGGCAATTCCTTTCATTTTCACCACTTACAGTGACAATTTCTTTGATTTTCACCACTTACAGTGGCAATTCCTTTCATTTTCACCACTTGCAGTGGCAATTCATTGCGTTATTTATGTTGTTGTGTGTGTGTGATTTTTTTGATGAACATGATTAGCAATTTCCTTACAAATCTTTCGAATTGTGAAAGAAAGTGTTTAATGCAATTAGGATTGCGAATTCGAAAGCAAAGTAAAATCGTTAGAAAACTTTAAAAAAGGACTTTCAAAGAATAAGCAGTGTGATTAATTAATGATCACCTTTTCACGAGAAGAAACTTTTGGCTTGGTAGGGAATTTCGAGGCATGAGGAACAGGGTGTAAATTTCACCCATCCTCCATAGAAAAGGGAGGATCCTCCGACCAGACGGGTGTTGTGTCTGGCAGGCAATTGCCCAACGATTGATGTTGGGAAATTGGATCTATGCTAATTGCGTGGTAAACTCTGCTTGTGAGATGCAGGATTTGCGTGACGTCAGTATGACGCGTTGTTCGCATGTGGCGTTGTAGATACCGCTACAGGGACAAATATAAACACAGTAATTTTGTTTAACGTACACTGCATGTATACAAGGGATATCGACGTGCAACCTGTTACCATGAATTCCGTACATGATTCTGAATTTCCCCCGAGCTGAAATCTTTCATCGGTTTTTTTTTTTATATTTGCTTTTCCATACATTTTGACCGCGTAGATACACATTGTATGATGATATATTATTATGATGTTATATAACACCATTCTAAGAAACAGCTGAGTTATTTTTTTGGTAACTGACGGCTCGGGTTTTAGTACCTTGTGCCGAATTCATGGTTTCAGTTGGTGCGTCGATGTCCACCCTTTATACAAAAAATCGAAAAACATAACTGCTAACATTTAGGTACTACAGTAGTTTACTGAATTGCCGTTTGAGGCAAAAAAACTTTTACTCTCCTAATTAGGAGCAAAAGCCATTTCCAAGAGTTCTCGATATCATTAAGAAGACTACTGACTCGTGTACCCCTAGAAGATCTAAATCTTATAAGATTCTAGAAGTTCTACATAAAATAGATCTAAAGATTAGCATAACTAATAGGTGCTTCAAGATACCACTCAAAACTCGTAATGAGGTGCTTCAAACTTTACAAACTCAAAGACTCAAAGAGAACATCGATGCAAAGCTTTGACACGAAATCCCTACTATTTTGTTTACCCTCACATGGTAATTTATGACCGAAGTTTTAAACTAAAGTTAATATTTACTGCAAAAGTCTAAAACTATGCAAATTGCTATTCGAATTTTAATAATGACACTGTTTTTTTGCCAAAGTTAAAAGTACAAACAAAATAAATCAACCACAAAATAACAGCATAATCAACCAACATAATGGTTGTAATGACACAGGCTCATTTTTTCGTAACAGTGGCGGCTCAGTGGTAACGGCCTGACCTTCGAGTTGTAGGTCGTGGGTTCCTACCCAGCCAGGCACTTCACTTTGTGTAAATAATTTCATTACCACTGCTTCAAAACGGTGAAGGAAAACATCGTGAGGAAACCGGCATGTCCCAGAACCAAAAATTCGAAGACATGTGACATCTACCAACCCGCACTGGGCCCGCGTGGTCGATTACAGCCCACTCCTTCTGAAAGAGGCTTGTGCCCTAAAAGTGGGAACATTACACGCTGATTATGCAATATAAAAAGGAGGGGAAATAATCAAAGGGCATCAAACAATTTGTCCGCATCGCTGTCAACAGGAAAAGTGCCCAAAAGGTTTGCAGCATTGCCATGTTGTATGGATTATGTATGTAGGAGTTCTTTACTCTCCATCTTTTAAACAATATCAATATTGTTAATGACAATGGTGACAAAATAAACAAAGTAAACAAAAAGCTTACTCCCTGCAAACACCTGAAGACAAATTACAATTGTTTCAGAATCGTCAACGAATTTAATTTAAAGGAAAAACTGACGCAAAAAAAACTCCTCCAAGTAGCTCAGAAGAAAAATATAGGAAAGTTAAAACGTTGTTCGCATCTTGGCAACTTTTCTTTGCAAAAGATAAATGGTTGGTTGGAATAGTGGGACTGCCTCGAATAACTCACAGAGATTCCTTGAACGATTAAGTTCTGTTATGCACGCAATATGAACTATTTTATGGGGTTGTGAGTATTTTAACGGTTCACGGTTATGGTTCCATATTTGGTGTTACCTCTCAACACCCTCATACGTTGGTAAGGTCGACATCGTAATTTGCTTATACCCGTTGAATTAAAACTTCACAGTCTGAACGTAAATGAAGCAAAATGAGTATGTAAGGTTCATAGTGCAGGTGGCAATCTGTAGTTTGTGCCTGTGTACGAGTTGTTAGTTCGAACCCAGGCATTGTGTAAATATTTTCTTCACCACTGCTCTCAGAACGGTGAAGGGAAATATCGTGAGGAAACCGGCATGTCCTAGAACCAAGAAGACATGTGACATGTACCAACTCGCACTGGGTCCGCGTGGTGGGTTAAGGCCCACTCCCTCTCACAGAGAGGAGGCCTGTGTCTCAGCAGCGGGAACAGTGTAGGCTGATTATGCAAACCTAGTTTCAACCAATCTAATGGCTTTTAACTAGTTTCAAGTAATGCTTGCGTTTGAGTGAGGTTCTCGAATACGGCTGTTATGTTTTTTTACAGTTCTACCTCAATCCACCATCTAGAACTTTCTAAATACCAACAAAACTACCACAAATAGTAGCATAATCTTATACTTCCCAAAACAAAGTCAGGTATTAAACGAGGGTTGTAACTAAATGAGATATCACGCGCGGCGCATGACCCCGAATGCATTATCCGTTCGTTGCTTAACCGCTTACGTTGTTGGTGTTGAAGCTAATTAAAATTATTGTTCGTAAGTACTTTCATTGGGTGAAGTTTGTTTGTCGGTTTTGTTGGTTTTGGAAGGCTTTTTAACTTTATTATTCTTGGTATTAATGCTGTTTTTAAGCAGATTATGGGATAAACAAAATCTTGATTTTTGGTGACGGTTTTAGGTTTCATAAACGCATAAAAATCTAAATATAAACCGTGTTCCGGAAGTTATACATTATAAGACCGTGTTCCGGAAGTTATAAAATTAACAAAAAATAAGAATTCATTAATATATCCATGATGAAAAACGTTAAACTTCGACCAGATTTTCAGGCCATGGTCAAACCATGGTCTGAAAATCTGGTCGAAGTTTAACGTTTTTCATCATGGATATATTAATGAATTCTTATTTTTTGTTAATTTTCATACAAACTAAATACCTTTTTTTTTTTGAGGATTGAAAATCATCAAATGACCCCTCCCGCTCTGGGTGGAGCGGAAGGGAGTGTCAGACTCTTACTGACTAAAACCCACCCGTGTTCCTTCCTTAGCCCTTTATGTTCCAGGGCAGCGGTAACCCTTTCGTACGATCCCGCTACCCTTCGGACGATCCCGCTACCCAAACTAAATACCTTGACGTAAATCACCCGATATGCATGCCTCTTTATCCGAAGCATTTGATAGATTTATCATTTTAATTGCACTAAGTGACAACATGGGCCAAATTAAGACCCTTTCTTACTGCATAGCCCAATTAAATTTCATTAAATTAAATTACCAATATCTTTGTAACGAAGCCTTTTTAAGTACTACTTCCTTTGGTAGATTTGATTTGTAAAAGCTATAGAAGCGTTTGCCAAAGTTTATGGATAACGTGAAAAACACGGTGTATACTTTTATTTCGGAGTCCAATGCAATTTCATCAAAGTCAAATCATTTATTTCAAATAGGCACATTAAAGGCACTTTTGAACGTCAAAATTAAAATTAAAATAAAATTGATTCTAGTCATCCTCATCATTATCCACAACCCGACTTCACCGAATACTCGAGACAGGCCTCTCTTTGTTTGTGCCAATCCCCACGCTCCTGTGCCAGCGTAATCCAGATTCTACCCGCGATGGTAACAATGTCATTCGCCCATCTCGCCACTGGATGACCGACCACTTTGTCTTCTAGTCTTTGGAACTGCCGATCGATTCTGTAAAAATCTCACGGTGAAAAGTTAGGTGAAGTGAGCTTAGAGTGAGCTGTCAATAGAGGGTAGCGGGATCGTCCGAAAGGGTTACCGCTGCCCTGGAACATAAAGGGCTAAGGAAGGAACACGGGTGGGTTTTAGTCAGTAAGAGTCTGACACTCTCTTCCGCTCCACCCAGAGCGGGAGGGGTCATTTGATGACTTCCCATCCTAAAAAAGGGTCTTAGCCGCGTGATGTTGAGAAGCCTTCCTCAAGAATTGGGCCATCAAATGCAGATTTTTTTTTTTCAAATCTGACAGTTAGTTCCAGAGATTAGCGCGTTTAAACAAACAAAAAACACCGAACCAGCTAGTAAAATCCCAACTGTATTACTCTGTTCCATCCCGTTAGGAGTTTTTTTTAAACTTGCAACACCTACTTTTAATTTTTTTTTTGTTTTGAGTATTAGCATCGAGTTTTGAGTTAATCCAACAGCTAGTTAAAATTTTTCCTTACCTATTAACTTTGTCACCCTAGTTTTTTAAAAGAAAAGGATTTAGAATCCCCTGTGACTTACAAAACTAAACGTGACAATCTCCATTATATACTGAGACAAATATTGCTAAGTTTTATGTTTATTGATCAAAATGTAAGGGTGTATACAGTAGGGTGCATGTTGAAGAGCCTCCTCGTGGCGCACCCTGGGCAACGTCGGCTCCAGGTGTCCACCAGGTTTTGGTGGGCACTTGGGGCCGGCGGCTAATCTTCAACACACGGGGAAGGGCACGGTTCCAATCACCGATCATCCTCGATGGTCGTTGAAGGGAACCGGGCTATAGACGCCTACTCCCCCTCTGCTTACAGAGGAAGGTGAGTGGGCGTATACTGGGGGGGGGCGGTTCGCGCCGCTGTGGAGGAAGTCCATATCTGCGCTGCGTCTGTCCGGTATCCGGCGGCAGCGTGGGGACGTAGGGGCGGTGGTTGGTTATGCCAGCCGCCGGCCAAACCGTAATCCTGGGTTCAGGACCGGGGGCCCGGGCCACTGAGGCTCGGGCTGCGAGGAAGACAACCTCTCTAAAAAATCACCCCAATCCCAAGGTCTAGCGTGCCGAGGGGATGCATGGCCGGAGGGGATCCGGTCATTAGCGCGTCCAAGGGACCTCACCCTTAAAAGGAAAAAATGGAAAAGTCGGCTATTGGAAATATTCCCCAGGCGGGCAACCTCCTCATGGAGGCACAATCCCGCCCTTCTTCGGAAGGTCGCCCTACCGTATATGGGGGGGGCAACAATAGTCTCGTAGGTCGGCAGAACACCGCCGACCTCCGTCAACCAAGTCCTGCGTCGCAAGAAAAGGAGCGCCGGGTTAGCCCGGAGCGCCTGTGCGACGCAGATGCACCGCTTGCCGTCGCGAAAGGCAACAAGAGCCGAGGAGGCTCAAGGAAGAGTGATGCGGGGTCGGAGTCCGACAACGCATCCGGAGGAGCGAGCTCGGGAGGCTCAGGGAGCCCTTGCCGAGACAAGGAGATGGCCGCTGCTAAAAGAAAGGCACGAAGCAAGCGGCCAAGGTCAGTGGGCGGCCAGGGGTCGTCCTCTGACGGGGAGCTGGCCTCAGCCCGAAAAATCCCCACCAGTAGGCGGGGAGGAGCCCGAGAGCGAGGCAAAGGGAGGGGGCTCACTGACCGGGAGGCGGCGGAGCGAACGATCGCAAAGGACCGGACCGGTCACGCGGTCGCTTCGGAGCCCTCCAGCGACGAGGCGGGTGAGGCTGGCGGTCCTGAGGCGGACCGCAAGAAGAGGTTTGCGGCGGTCGTGGAGGCCGCGATCCGGGACGTGTCCCTGAAGAAGTTACAAACTTCTAAGAACAGGGCCATAGTCTCGGCAATGGCCTCCATCATGGCGGCAGCGGAGGAGGCCAACTGCACCGGTCCTTCGGCTGGCGAAGTGGCCGAATTAAGGGCGCAGGTCGCCCGCCTGACGGCTGCCACGGAGCGTCTCCAAGAGGAGAATAGGAGGCTCCGGGCAGACCTGGCCAGCCTGAAGGTCCCCGACAAAGGGCGGGCGACACCAGCAGCCAGCCAGCCAGCCAGCCAGCCGGCAAGCCGGATCGTGCCGGCGGAGAACCAGGTCCTGGACCTGGTTCGGCAGGAACTGGCAGCCTTCCAGGCGCGGTTCACCGCCCTGGAGGGTATTGTGCTGCGCCCGCCCTTGGCGGGTAGGACGGCCCCAGGGCCGAAGGCGGCCTCGTATGCTGCCGCTGCCGCCCCTAAATCCGGGCCGTCCGGCCGGGCCCAGGCGCCGGCCAAACAGGCGTCGGCTGGAGGAGCCGCGGCACCGGCGAAACCGGCGTCGGCTGGCAGAGCCTCCGCGCCGGCAAAACCGGCGCCTGCCGGCAAACCGCCGGCCAAGGCTAAAAAGAAGGGCAGAGCGGCTGGGGAGGCGAAGGGCCCAGAACCTACGCCTCCCCCAGAGAAATCTCCCACGACCAATGCCGAGTGGCAGGTGGTCGGGGAGAAGAAGAAGGCGGCCAAGGCGGCCAGGAAAAAGGTGCAGAGGAGGCGCCGCAAGGAGCGAGCCGTTGCGGCTAGGCTTCGCTCCCCTAAGACCGCGGCTGTAGTCATTACACTACAGCCAGACGCGGTTAAAAGGGGGGTGACCTACCGTGACGTGCTCACCAAGGCGAGAGCGACGGTGGATCTCCAAGAGCTGGGGATCACCGGGGGCCTCCGGCATAGGGTGACCGCCACTGGTGCCCGCATGCTGGAGATCCCCGGTGCTACGAGTGGCCCCACCGCTGACGCCCTAGCTGAGAAGCTAAGGGCGTCCCTCAACGCGGACGAGGCTCGAGTCTCCAGGCCCGTCAAGTGCGCAGACATGCGCATTGTGGGCCTGGATGACTCCATCACGGAAACGGAGGTGGTAGCCGCCGTCGTCAGGACGGGCGGGTGTCTTGCCGACCAGGTGAAGGCGGGCACCATACGTCCTGACTTCACGGGCATGCGAACCGTAACGGTAAGCTGCCCGGTGACGGCGGCTAGAAAGATAGTGGAGGGTGGAAGGCTCCTGGTGGGCTGGGTGTCCGCGCAGGTCAAACTGCTGGAGCCCAGACCTCTGAGGTGCTATCGATGCCACGTGGGTCACCACGTGAGCGTCCAGTGCACCTCGGAGGACCGCAGCACTTTGTGCTTCCGCTGCGGTAAGCCCGGACATAAGGCCGGCTCGTGCAACGCCGCGCCGCACTGCGCTGCATGTGCGGCTGCTGGCAAGCCGGCCGATCACCGGGCGGGCAGCAAGTCCTGCGCCCCACCCGCCGAAGCCAGGAGGAAAGGCAGGCCCTCCGCCACCGTCGCCACCACCACCACCGTCGCCGCCACTGCCGCCGCCGCCACCACTGCCGCCGCCGCCGCCGCCGCCGCCGCTGCCGCCGCCGCCGCTGCTGAGGGTCCCTCACAAGGGGCCCGGGAGGGGGCTGAAATGGAGGAGTAATGGCTCCGCCTTTACGCCTCCTCCAGGCGAATATCAACCACTGCGCCTGCGCTCAGGACCTGTTGCTCCAGAGCATGGCGCAGTGGTCGATTAATATCGCCGTGGTCGCTGAGCCGTACTTTGTCCCGCCCAGGGATAACTGGGTGGAGGACCTTAGCGGCTCAGTGGCCATAATTTCGTCGGCTGCCGCCGGTACCCCGTCCCTCGAAGGTGTCACGAAGGGACAGGGGTGCGTAGCAGCACGGTTCGGAGAGATTGTGGTAGTGGGAGTCTACTTCTCTCCGAGCCGAACTCTCGCCGAGTTCCAGAACTCTTTAACAGAGTTGGGTGTCGTCGTCGCCAGAAGCCATCCTTTCTCCGTGCTAGTGCTCGGGGACTTCAACGCCAAGAATGTGGCCTGGGGTTCCCGTTGCACGGATGTGCGGGGCAGGATGGTAGAGGACTGGGCTCTGGAAACAGGCCTGGTCGCCGTGAATCGGGGTTCTGTCCCTACGTGTGTGCGGATGCGGGGCGAGTCGGTAGTGGACATCACGTTCGCCAGCCCCGCTCTGTCACAGCGTGTCATCGACTGGCGCGTCATGGAGGAGGTGGAGACCTACTCCGATCACCGGTATATCCGGTTCGATGTCTCCACCCAGACCTCTAGCGCGCTGGTCCGACAGGCCCCGAGTGGTCCGCGTTGGGCGCTGAAGCAGCTGGACCGGGAGCTCCTCCTGGAAGCCTCGATCGTGCAGGCCTGGGTGTCTTCACCGGACAGGCCTGCTGATATTGACGATGAGGCGGAGTGGTTCCGGGAGGCCATGTCCGAGATCTGCGACGTGGCAATGCCCCGAGTCCGGCCAGGATGCGCCCGACGTCGGGTGTACTGGTGGTCGCAGGAGGTGGAGGCGTTGCGCAAGGCGTGCGTCGACGCGCGACACCGGTACACCAGGCACCGCAGGCGCCGCATCCGCCCTCCGGATGCGGAAGCCACAGAGGCGGAGCTGTACGAGGGGTACAGAGCGGCGAAGACCGCCCTCCGAGAGGCTATCCAGCGGGCCAAGGCCACGGCCCGCGAGGAGATGCTGGAGACTCTGAACAGAGATCCATGGGGGCGCCCTTACAAAATGGTGCGGAATAAACTCCGCACCTGGGCCCCCCCGCTGACTCAGAGTCTCCGCCCTCAGCTGGTGGAGGAGGTGGTGAGCGCTCTGTTCCCTTCACGCGGGGAGCATACTCCCCCGCCTATGGCTCCGCCACTCACGGTGCCCGAAGCGGACCACACGGACGACGACGACGACACCCCTGAAGTGACCGGGGTAGATCTGAGAGCGGCGGTAGGCAGGCTTAAGGCCAAAAACACCGCCCCAGGACCCGACGGCTTGCCGGGTAAAGCCTGGGTCCTGGCCTCGACGGCTCTCGGGCCTCGACTGGAGGCGCTCTTAAGCGCATGCATGGAGAGAGGCCAGTTTCCACTCCGTTGGAAGACGGGGAAGCTGGTCCTCATTCAGAAGCCGGGGCGCCCTGCGGACTCTCCGTCCGCATACCGGCCCATAGTGCTGCTCGACGAGGTTGGCAAGCTCTTTGAGAGAGTGATTGCGGGCCGCCTCGTCGGGCACCTTGTGGGGACTGGGCCGGATCTTGCGGATTGCCAGTTTGGCTTCCGCAAGGGGCGCTCTACGGTGGACGCCATCATGCGCGTAAGAGCCCTCACGACGGGGGACGCGGTGTCCCGGGGTGGGGTGGTCGTGGCGGTGTCACTTGACATCGCCAACGCGTTCAACACCCTGCCCTGGAGCTGCATTGGGGAGGCACTCCGGTATCACCGGGTGCCGACCTACCTCCGTCGAGTAGTCGGGGCGTATTTGACGGACAGAGCCGTCATCTACCCCGGTCGCGACGGGAACTGGAACCGGCGAGAGATGTCGTGCGGTGTCCCACAGGGATCGGTTCTGGGGCCGCTCCTGTGGGACATCGGTTACGACTGGGTGCTGCGGGCCGACCTCCCTGAAGGCGTCAGCGTAGTTTGCTACGCTGACGACACGCTGGTCCTGGCGCAGGGGAGGTCGCATCAGGCGGCGGCCGACGCGATGACACGCGGGGTTGCGATAGTCGTGGAAAGGATCCGGCGGTTGGGTCTCGAGGTGGCATTGCACAAGTCCGAGGCCATGTCCTTTCATGGGCCTCGGTACGGGCCACCTCCGGGATCCCAACTAGTGGTAGGAGGGGTTCACATCGGCGTCGAGACCACGATGAGGTACCTGGGTCTCGTCCTCGACAGCCGATGGAACTTCGTCGAGCATTTCCGACGTTTGGCCCCCAAACTGGAACGGGCCGGGGCCGCCCTAAAGCGGCTCTTGCCCAACCTGAGGGGACCAAACGCCTCCTGCCGGAGGCTTTACGCGGGGGTCGTGCGGTCCATGGCCCTATATGGGGCCCCGGTATGGGCGCGTTCACTGCGGCTTCGAGCCGCACACTATCTGAACGCGCCCCAAAAGGTGGTAGCCGTAAGGCTGATCCGGGGCTACCGCACGATCTCAGGCGAGGCAGCAAGCCTCCTTGCCGGACTGCCACCATGGGATCTGGAGGCGATAGTCCTCGCGCGCCTATATGATTGGCGCGCGGAGGCACTACGCCGGGGGGAAACTCCGCATCCGCGGCAAACCGCGGCGGAGCGGACGAACCTCCGGTGCGATCTCATGGCGGCATGGAAGGAGCGACTATCGCAACCCAGCGCAGGGCACGCCACGATAGCGGCGGTAAGACCCCTCTTTGAGGAGTGGCTAGAGAGACGTCACGGCGCTCTCACCTACCGCCTGACGCAGGTCCTCTCCGGACACGGATGTTTCGGGAGGTTCCTGCACATCATCAGGCGGGAGGAGACGCCCGGGTGTCACCACTGTCAGGATCGCCCAGAGGACACGGTGGAGCATACGGTGGAGGTCTGCCCTGCTTGGGCAGAGCACCGCCGTGTCCTCGTAGAGGCGATTGGCAGCGGCGGCGACCTCTCGCGCCCGGCCCTGGTTCAAGCCATGGTCCGGGGTGAGAGGGAGTGGGAGGCAGTCACCTCCTTCTGCGAAGCAGTCATGCTAGCGAAGGAGGTGGCGGGGTGGGCGAGGGAACGCGCCTTGCGCACCTCACGCCTCAGCCGCCGCGGGAGACGCTCCGGGCGTCGGGAGCCGCGTGACGACTCCCGGCCACCGTAGGCGCGGGCCTGCGGGCGGAGAGTAATGGGTAGCTCTCCGTCCGATCAGGACTAGGCCCGTGCCGGACGGCGTGTTCGTGTTCCACGCGCGCCTCAAAGAGATGTCAGCAAGTGACGGGGCCCCACAGGGCCGAAGCCTGCCAGGGTAGCGGGACCATCCGAAAGGGTTTACCGCTGCCCTGGAACATAAAGGGCTAAGGAAGGAACACGGGTGGGTTTTAGTCAGTAAAAGTCTGACACTCCCTTCTGCTCCACCCAGAGCGGGAGGAGTCATTTGATGATTTCCCATCCTCAAAAAAAAAAAAAAAAAAAAAAAAAAGGGTGTATACAGTAACCCAGCTCTTTGATAAGGAAGTCATCTGCTTAGCCTTTTTCCAACTATGTTGGGGTCAGCTTCCAGTCTAACTGGATGCAGCTGAATTATTTAAAAAACTAGTATTTTACATGGACAGACTGCCTATCTAACCTCCACAAACCAGTTACTGGGTAATCTGAAACCCCTTGGTAAGAATGGTTGTCAGACTTACGTGCTTATGTCGACCCGTAACGACTCGCGACTTTGAAAGATCCACGAATGACAGCCAACGGCTTAACGTGCTTTCCGAGGCACGGAGGGTCTTGGTATGTAAAGATGGTCACCCATCCACGGACCAACCGCGGCAAGCGTAACTTAACCTGATCGATCGACCCGTGCGGTGATCCGTGTTTTTATTTATCCACAATCCTCTCAATTAGATAAGGCAGGATAATTTATTATAATTAATAAGCATTTTTCCGACCGATTCCGCATTGTGTCGAATCGATTGGACAAAGAAGGGACAGTACAAAGAGGAAAAGTATTAGGGACACATTTTGCGTGCAGCTGTCGACTATTTTTGTTTATTTATTCGTGACTAGCTGTTGCCTGCGACTTCGTCTGCGATCCAGGATAAAAAGTAGCCTATGTCCTTCTCCAGATCATGGTCTATCCATGTGTCAAATTTCATCTAAATCCGTTCAGCAGTTTTAGCATAAAAGCGTAATTCTTAAATTTTCTAATTTTCTGCGCAACTTTCTTATTTTTTTTTCCGTATGAACCTTCTACAAAGTATTAGAAAACTTAAAAAAAAAGATGGATGAAATCGGTAAAGTCGTTCTCAAGTTATGGCGTGACCAAGGGAAATAGGGATTCATTTTCATATCGTATTTTGTTTTAATTTTTTTTTATTATTAGTGTTAATTATCTTTTTGTATGCACGTGTTTCTGTGACAAATAAACCTATTTTTCTTTCTTTATAATTGCCCAGTTGTGAGACAATTAAATATAGGTCCAAAAAATCTTGGACTTTCAAGAAACCGTGAATTGAAACTTAAAGACTTAAAGTTAAATCAAAAGAAAATTTACCGAAACATTTTTAGCATTTTTTATTTATTAATTATTGCTACAGTTAAAAGCGTCCTTGCTTAATTAATAAATGCTTAATTTCTGATGTTACAATCTAAAATCGCATACACTGTGTTTCCATATCTGAATGAGAAAAAGGTAATCCCATAACAGGTAGATATTATTGTATAACTATGGCTAGCCGCACACACACAATAATATTGTAAATGCAAGATTGACAAAAATATTATGTATGTACGGTCAGCAACAAAAGTCGGTTAACACTTTAGTTGTTTAAATCTTAATTATTGAGCAATATATTCATAAAAAACATATAGTAATAGAATATTTAAGAATAATTAACTCTTTGCTATAACATGAAATAGAGAAAACCAATGTATCGCATCATTTTCTATCAATTTAGACGATTTGTAAAAGTAACAGTGTTAATTGACTTTTGTTGCTGACTGTACGTGGGACCGTACATAATATTTTTGTCAATCTTGCATTTACTAAGTACTTACGTCATATTATTGTCAATTTCTCGAGGTAAAATCTGACTCAGTCACTCAGCAGCTGGATTCGTGGGCGCATGTTTTATGTAATGGATAGAAAGAACAAAGTCGTTGCACTGATTATTGCATAATTACTTTATCTACTAAATTATCTAGCTATGAAAGAGCGGAGTCTCCTAATACAGGCTTTTTCTTAGCTTAAAAGGAGGCTCCAATCATCACCTTGTTGCTCTATTTTTGATTATGCAATAAAAGTTTTTTTTTTTTTTTTACTAAAAAAAGGCAATCAGAATTTCTGGAAATCCATAATAATATTGAACAATATCGAACTACGGGCCACACACATACAATATTATTGACAATAATTTATGTATTTTATTAGCAATATTACTGTGTATGTGCGGGTAGCCTTACACATTATAGTTACAGCAAACCTATACAATAATTTAGATTACAAACACTAAGACGCTACCTGTAAATCATTGTCTAGCCAGCTTTAGACTGTATGTCAAGATGACTTATCGTATTGCATAGGATCGTACGATTAGATTAGACGAACGCTAAAGTTAGGTTAGCTAGCTCTAAAGCCGTGGGCACATTTTTGTGTCTTTGTGAATCGGACACTTGTATTTTCGTGTTTGATTGTGGAGAAAATGGTGATATTGTAGACCAACCTTTGTAGTTAGGATCATAATATTATTCTGTCAGGTCTGTGGTTGTTTTAATATCTCAGAGGGGCCTATGGCTAGAACCCACTCAAGGGATTCAGTGAAGATAAACCTTGACTAGATTTTTTGATAAGAATAGAATAGAACACTCTTTATTATGTACACTATACAGCGTGGCGCTTTAATGGCGACATTAATTTAACACACGTATACGGTTTTGCGTTGTAGTTTTATGAATATATTTTAATTTAATTAAACATTAATATTTATTTATTTACTAACAATTTTATAAAATAGTATCTTAGAGCAACCTGACTTAAAGAACTGTAGCGCAGGGGTCATTTGCCGGCGTCACGCATCATAACATCGCATCAATGTAATTAAAACAATTAACGAGCAAAGAGAAGGTGAATTGAAGGAAAGAGAGAGAGCCCTAGGTATGTCGGCGCGCGGCGCAGGTGGAAGTTTTCAAGTTACCATTTTTTTTATGTTGTTATAATTTTTATGATTACTGGCCACTAGCCCTACCCGTGTGTTAAATTAATGTCGCCATTGTAGCGCCACGTTGTATAAATATATATCTATATCTGTACTTATAATAAAGCGGGAATTTGTTTTGTTGTTTGTTTAAACGCGCTAATCTCTAGAAGTACCAGTCAGATTAAAAAAAATATTTTTGTATTTGATAGCCCAATCCTTGAGAATGGATATAAGCTATTCAACATCACGCTAGGACTATAAGAAACTCAGCAAAAAAAGAACGTAAGCAAGACGCTAAGCAAAAACGAAATAATAGTGCGGGCAGGCGATGCGATGCGACGCGCGACGTAGCGGGTCAGGGGAACAAAACTAATTACGCGGGCGAAAGTGCAAGGAGAAAGTCAAAGTCAAATCATTTATTTCAAATAGGCACATAAAAGGCACATTTGGACGTCAAAAATAAAATTAAAATAAAATTGATTCTAGTCGCCCCTTCCAAAAGGTAGTTTTCGTATGGAGAAAAATGGGCAAGAAACTCCACCGTTACTCTTTTAAAATGTTTGAGAGGCTTAGTTAGTTAGTTACAGATATAAATGTAGAAATTTTACAAAGGGTGAGAAAATGGGCGGTCTTATAAAATTCTTCTTTGTTTTGTTGTGGTTACAATAGTGATATTTATGTGACTCCACAGAGATTATTGTTGCTACTGCAAACTTTGGCATTCACTATTGCCTTTTAAATTTTTATGTGAATTAAAAGCAAGCGAAAAAATACGTCGAAAGCCTATTTAATTCTAAAAGTTAAAAAAAAAAACAATTGTGATTGAACTAGCGCTTTAGCTCTTCAGGGTCCCAATTTTGATTGGTAATAATTATTCCCTGCATATTCCAATCTTACCACGTGCAAACCATGTACGGTTGTCAAGAGCCTTTGGGCGCATTATGTCCAATTCTCAAAATGTCCAACTGTCCAATTCTCAATTGGTCCAGTTCGCAATTGGTCCAGTTCGTAATTGGTCCAGTTCGCAATTGGTCTAGTTAGTGGTATTTTGATAGTTTAAACCACGCTAAATTTCGCGCGGTTTCGTTCATTGAAAGGCGAAGAAAGAAAGAAAGAAAGAAAATACGTTTATTTACGTCATAGACAATACGTTATTAGAAGAGGTCGTGGAAATACAAACTTATATTCTGGTAATAAAACAAATAAACCACTCACGGAAGAAAATCCCGTCATTTAATATACTTACACGATATATATCGGATAAATATCAGAAAATCGGATATTTCGATATGTATTATAAATATCATTACGAACCCTGCAAAAAACCTATCATTCTCACCCGTATCTCGAACTGAATAATTCACGATCAACAGTAAGACAACATGGGTTAGGATTGGCGCCCCCGGGGAGATGGCGTCATTATCCGTATCAATCCGATTAAGCTTTGGGGCCCACCAAGCAATTTTATTTTTGGCGAACTATCGAAATGAGAATGTTATGATTCTAGTCTTTGCCATTTTTTCCTCTCGAGGGATTGTGGGGGTGTATTTACATTTCATTTTTTTTTTGGGAATATTAAATATCATCAATTAATTCGCGTCTATAAGTCATCCGGATACGCTTGCCGCGGTTGGTCCGTGGATGGGTGACTATCCTTACATACCAAGACCCCTCCGTGCCTCAGAAAGGACGTTAAGCTGTTGGTCCCGGCGGTCATACATGGATCTTTGACAGTCGACCCGTAACGACTGTCCCCCCCATCTGTAATACGATACCCCTTGGTAAGCCAAGGGGTATCGTATTGACGACTCCCGGCCACCGTAGGCGCGGGCCTGCGGGCGGAGAGTAATGGGTAACTCTCCGTCCGATCAGGACTAGGCCCGTGCCGGACGGCGTGTACGTGTTCCACGCGCGCCTCAAAGAGATGTCAGCATAAGCGACGGGGCCTGATAGGGCCGAAGCCTGCCGGGGTAGCGGGAACGTCCGAAAGGGTTACCGCTGCCCTGGAACATAAAGGGCTAAGGAAGGAACACGGGTGGGTTTTAGTCAGTAAGAGTCTGACACTCCCTTCTGCTCCACCCAGAGCGGGAGGAGTCATTTGATGATTTCCCATCCTCAAAAAAAAAAAAGGGGGGTATCGTATTACCCAATAACAGGGTTTTGGAGGTCACATAGGCAGTCGAAAAAAAATATTGCTGTTCAATACATTTTGACCGCGTAGGTAAGTTTTGCACTTTTCTATGAAACAGAAGATTTTATTGTTGATAACCAACGAAAAAATTTTGACGCTGTGGGGTCTAGTTTCATGTGCTGAATCTATGGTTACAGTTTGCACGTCGATGTCCCTGCCACCCTGTATAAGTCCAGGTTTCCTCACGATGTTTTCCTTCACCAATGTCAGTAATGTTAAATGTAAACTCAGAAAGTACATATCAATTGAAAAAGTCACTTTGGTAATTGCCCGGATTTGAAGCCAGGATCTCGTGTATGAGAAACGATGCCTTAACCACTGGACCATCACGACATGTGATGTTGTTAACAGCTAACTTTGGGTTAATCACATTATTCATCTTTCGCCACTAATAGTTTGGGGTAAACCTAGAGTTGAACTTTTAAATCATTAAAACCAGCACAGTATGTATAAATTGCTCACAAACGACATAGAACGATCATGATGTGTGGTAGTTAATAAACTGCTGCAATCCAATTAAAACAAAATATGGAACAAGTGAATTTTATCCGTGTTTGTAACACAGAATAGTGCAGAAAGTCGGCTCCATAGAACGAGCAAAAATACACGCACACATAGACACACAGCGCACTCGCGACTGATATTCGCTCAGTGTTGCCAACCCTACCAAACTAAAAAACAGCATAAAATATTAAAACCGCTGTTGGATACAGTAAATAGTTATTTCAGAACAGTAATGCTACAGTATAGCATAAAGTAAAGAAAAAAAACGTTAAAAAAATCCGAAAATGCATACCTTTTTTTTTGAGGATGTGAAATCATCAAATGACTCCTCCCGCTCTGGGTGGAGCAGGAGGGAGTGTCAGACTCTTACTGACTAAAACCCACCCGTGTTCCTTCCTTAGCCCTTTATGTTCCAGGGCAGCGGTAACCCTTTCGGACGATCCCGCTACCCTGGCAGGCTTCGGCCCTATCGGGCCCCGTCGCAATTACTTTTTATAGATCACCACCACCACCAGAAACAGAACCAGAATCAGTAGACGATAAAACTTGTATAAACACACACGAAAGATATGGAACAAGCATTTTAGGACATTTTGCTTCAGATGGTGCCTAAACCACAAAAAATAGAGTAAGGAGTAGAAATATGGATTACAGTGCGACCTACAAGAGAATGCGCTCATGACACCTGTCAGTTTCATACCAACGAATAGATACGTGTTTTCAGAATTTATTAGCTACTAGAATTGTCGCACTGACAGATATCAGGAACGCATTCTCTCGACGGTATGCGTATGTAATACAGTAGTAGGGGTGCCACTGAATAGACAGCAGATCAACTGTTTAAACACCAGGGTTGACAACATCATATTCGCTTGAAATTGCCGTACATACGCGTACGCGTTTTTTTTTTTTTTTGAGGGTGGTAAATCATCAAATGGCTCCTCCCGCTCTGGGTGGAGCAGGAGGGAGTGTCAGACTCTTACTGACTAAAACCCACCCGTGTTCCTTCCTTAGCCCTTTATGTTCCAGGGCAGCGGTAACCCTTTCGGACGTTCCCGCTAACTGCGCTGGCTGGGCTGTGGTAGCCCCTGTGGTAACGGCCCGAACGGACGTGGGTTCGAACTCAAGCAAGCGCGTAATTTTATGTAAATAATTTCGTCACTGCTGCTCACACAACATCGTGAGGAAAAAAGAAGCATATCTTAGAAACAAAAAGTTAAAGACGTCTGAGATCTATCAAGCCGCTCCGGCCCCGCGTGGTAGATTAGCCTGCTACCTCTCGAAGAAGTGGAGGCCTGTGTCCCAGAGGTGGGAACATTATGGACGCATAAAAAGAACACAAAAATAACAAGTTTTGGGAAAACATCCACGCAAAACGGCCAGCGCTTAGCATAATGCTAAGACCCTATATGAGACAGAGCCCCAGCGCTGGTTACGCGTCTATGTGTACACACGGCTACACGTCAAGCTATACAAAACCAGTTTGTCTTGGCCTCACTTTGTATGATATTTTCTCACAGTGAACGGTCAGCCAATACTGGTTTGCATAGCTTGATTTGTAGCCGTGTGTACATGCGCCGGTTTTCGGCTGTTCTACGAAGCTGACCTTCTGTACTTACATTCTACGGTTAAATGATGTTCGCACTACTAGTAGTGCTCATTAATACTTGGCTACGCTACCGCGGCGCACTGTCAATATTTTGCTGTTGTAATATTTCTCGTGTGTAAAAAGTATTATTAAAAACTTTTTGCTGTTTTTATGCGGTAGTTGTGTGGGTAGTTTTAAAATTAAACATGTTTAAGGAAAGTTTACGTGACGTTGAAAGTTGTGGGAAAATGGCGCGGGTTTTCGTGATGAAAATTATAGGTCCCTATGGTAAAAAATTTCAGCCTAGTGGTATAGAGGTATGAGGAACAGGGTCTAAAGTTCACTCATACTCTATATAAAAGGGAGGATCCTCCGACCAGACGGGTGTTGTGTCTGGCGGGCAATTTATAGCCCAACGATTGATGTTGGGAAATTGTATCTATGCTAATTGCGCGGTAAACTCTGCTTGCAACTTACCGCTACAGTGGTTAAGGCTTCGCCTCTCATGTACGAGGTTATGGGTGGGTTCATTTCCAAGCAAGTACCAATGTGACTTTTTCAATTCATATTATTTACTTTCTGAGTTTATCTTGGACATACTGACATCTGTGAAAGCAAGCATCGTGAGGAAACATGGAATTATAGTTGATAATAAGTCTGAAATCGCCAACCCATCTTTAGCAAGCGTAGTGATCAATGCTCGTGGCTTCTCTGTATGAGAGCCTTACCCTGAGGTGGGTCAAAAAGGGGCTAAAACTTGACCCTTATTTTAAACCAGAATGTGTGGTTTTGTATTAGAATAAAAAGACCTGAGAGAAAATCATACTGGAAAAGTATCAAAGTTTTAGAAACAATGACTTCCTACATCCTAAGGTAAGGTTAGTTTTCAGACATTTACGAACTTCCTTTGTAAAACATTATTTAACATAATAATATTATGTATAGATTAGCTGCGCCCCGCGGTTTCACCCGCATAAGTTTCAATCCCGTGGGAATATCGGGATAAAAAATATCCTATATGTTAATCCTGATTATATACCATCTGTGTGCCAAATTTCATCCAAATCCATTTAGTAGTTTTTGCGTGAAAGAGTAACAAACATCCAACCATCCATCCCATCCATCCATCCATACAAACTTTCACGTTTACAATAAGTATTAGTAGGATAACATAGGTGAGATTTTTACAGAATACATCGGCTGGTCACAACATTTACACGGACCACAGGAAACGCGCCTAACGTTACAAACCTTTTGATTCACTAACAATTTATCAAGAAATTGCAAAAGCTCCGCTATCTGTGTACCAGCAAAATAATTTATCTCAAAACATTTCTCAGAAACAAGAATATTTGCTAAAAACTTTGGAAATCCGTCCACCCGCATACTTATTACAGCTCAAGCCTATTTTGCAGCGAATTTAAGTCGTCGGGGCAACGAGCCGCCCAACAGAACGTAAAATTTTATCCGCCATTTTGCCTTTTGAATTTTGAAGGGAGAACGGGAACAATAGATTTTTCGTAACGGAAAAATGTTTAATGTCTGAGAGATATTTTGGGTAGCAGAGATAAGGGAAAATAATTAAACAAAAATAAAATGTGATTGTCTTTGTGGCTTTTTGGTGTTAATGGATTTTTTATGCTGGAATTTGGAGCATCTGGTTTGAATGAGTGGCTACGTCGTTATAAGTAATTTATTTTGGGTGATGTTTTAATCAGTTGCAGTCAAGAGAATCTAACGAATGGCTTACATAACATAATCAGCCCATAATGTTCCCGCTACTGGGATACAGGCCTCGTCTCGGTGAGAGGGACTGGGCCGTAATCCACCACGCGGGCCCAGTGCAGGTTGGCAGATGTCACATGTCTTCGAATTTTTGGTTCAAGCACATGTCGGTTTCCTCACGATGTTTTCCTTCACCATTTTGAGAGCAATGTTATGAAATAATTTACACAAAGTAAAGCGCTTGTCTGGGTTCGAACCTATGACCTATAACTCGTAAGTCGCGGCTATTAACACCACTGCTCACGAATGGCCTAGAATTCCTTAATTGAACATTGGTTCCTTTGCATAAACAAAACCTGGGAACTCTTTGAAAGAACAATGCTCACAATGTATGGGGAAAAAACCCAGGCCCGGCGCAAATAAAATGTATCTCAGATTTTAAGTATTTATATGTGACATAATATTCAGTAGGGGGCATTACCAAAATCTTTTTTTAAATGTCATAAATTGCTAGTTGTTTTATGTAAGGAGCTTCAAAAATGTGATTTTTTTTTAATTATTTCTTTCTTTACTCTTATTCTATAAATGACATTTAGGCATCTATTTTGACAACGCCATCTACATTTTGTGCAATGTTAGGGTAAACTTAATAAAAAACAAGAGTAGGCAAATGAAATTATTTTATTATTGTACACATTATTGGTTCTCTAAGTCTATGATTACATCTTCCAGAGTGTATCCGGGATGATTAAAATCATTTTGATGTCTGGCCCAACCCAAGTAATACAGTACACTCATAATATGGGCGCAGCTACCCAAAGTTCTTTTGCCATGTATACAAGAGCAATAATGCTCTGAAATTGCATTAATACCGGTTTCTCTTCTATACAAAATATATGTATAGTAAGTTCTGTTCCTTACATGCCGCGATTGTATACGGCATCTTATTAAAACACCGCTTTCGCCATTAATTGTTACGAGCACCGGATGTCTATATACTTCAATTTCGTAGACACCTGTTTGTTTAATGTGCTCACTGCAATAGGAGCGTGCTATTTTACAGTGATAAGTGCCCACAGCAAACAATATCAACTCTTCTTGGGAAAGTCTGGGGAAATCTTCCAACGTCTGGTCATTTGCTTCCAAACGAACAAATGCGGCTCTATGTCTGTTTAAATTGTGCTCAATGACGTAGTCTGCCAAAAGAATGAAACAATGAAGCGCACAGATCTCAACGAAGTATAACGAAGGACTGCGCCTGCGCATTGGTCACGTGGCGTGAGCGAGACTTCACAATGAGTGACACTCGGCCGGTAACTTAATAAGGTACGAGAATACAGGGAACCTATAAGTGCGAGTGAAATAGCAGTTGACTCTATGTTCTATGTTCTATGTTATGGGTTTGGTTTCCGCACTTAGTCCTTCAGGTGGACCATTGTGCGTGAGCCATGGTGGCCGTCGGTGGTTATTCCAACCAGCCCACCTCCCTCCAGAAGCTTATTAGGTCTCCTGGTCTGTCGAGAACATCTGTGTAGGATCTGGGTGTCCCGAGGGTTTTTGATCTCATCTGGGTGACGCCTGTGCACTCAAAGAGCACATGCGCAACGGTTTCATCAGCCTCCATGCAGGCCCTGCATAGGGGGCTGTCCGTTATGCCTATCGTATGGAAGTGTTTGTTCAGTGAGCAGTGTCCCGTGATGGTCCCCGTCACCAGGCGCAGGCCTTTCCTGTCCAGACGTAGCAGTCTCTTGGTTAGCTTGCCATCTAGTGATGGCATGGCTTCCTTGGACTGCCTACAGCCCGGTGACGAGGACCACCAGTTCTCTGCCTGTGTGTGGGTGTGCTTTTGTAGCCACCTGCGTAGTTGATTGAAGGGGATGGGCACGACTGGTTCCGGTCCGTAGACTGGCGTGCTTGAGGCCCTTCTGGCCAGCTCGTCAGCCGCGTCGTTACCTAGTGATCCACTGTGTCCTTTTATCCATTGTAGTGTCACTGTGTTGCGGTTCGATACAGTTACCTGTTCAAGCGCCATGTGACATTCTAGTATTAAATTTGATGTGATGCATCCCTTCTCTAGGGATTGGAGGACTGAAGCGCTGTCAGAGAGTATACGAACATGTGTGTCCGTAACTCCCCTGGCTGCTATGGCATGGGCCGCTTGTATTATACCCACACACTCGGCTTGGTAGACCGTGTTGAGCATTCCTAGCGGGCTGCATATGTTTATGTTGAGGTCGTGTGAGAAGACTCCGACTCCAGTTCCGCAGTCGGTCTTTGATCCATCAGTGTAAACTCTCAGCTCTCCCGGGCCTGAGTAGTCGCACTGCTCCTCTTTAAGCACTACATTGTAATGCTTTTGAAAGCAGTATTGCTTAGGGGCTTTGTCGCAGGGTGATGCCATCATTGGCTGTCGTTTGATTGCCTCGTCCTTTAGGCGTATGTGCTTGATCCTCGAGTCTTTGCTTAGGGTTCCTGATAGCTGGAGCCTGAAGGCAGACAGGGCCGCCTCCTCTCTCACAACGAGGTGTAGGGGAGGCAGTCCAAGCATGGCCTGTAGGGCAGCGGTGGGTGCAGTTCTCATGCAGCTTGTGATTGCCACACAAGCAAATCGCTGCAGCTTTTCAAGATCTCTTTGGGCTGTGCTCAGGTCTGTTCTGGGCCACCAGACTAGTGAGCCATATGTGATGATTGGTCGGATAACTGTGGTATAGAGCCAGTAAGTGACCCTGGGGCTAATCCCCCAGTTTTTCCCAAGCATTCTCTTGCATTGCCACAGGGATATGCTGGCCTTCGTGGTGATGTGATTGATGTGTTTAGCCCAGTTCAGCTGTTTATCCAAAAAGATGCCCAGGTATTTGGTTTCAGTTGAAAGGCTTAGGGTAGTGCCAAAGAATCTTGGAAGTTGTAGTGTGGCTAGTTTCCTCTTTTTTGTGAAGAGGATCAGTTCTGTTTTTGTTGGGTTCACTGATAGTTGGTGTATGCTACACCAGTTCTCTACTATTTTCAGTGCCTGGTGCATTAGGTTGCATAGGGTGTTTTCGTGGGTGCCATTTATTATTATGGTTAGATCATCGGCGTAGCCTACTGTGAAGTAGCCTTTATTGTTTAGTGTCTTTATCAGGCTGTCTACGACCAGATTCCATAGGAGCGGCGAAAGGACGCCCCCTTGTGGGCAGCCCTTTGCCACGACGGCCCTTGTGGTATCGTTTACGGTCACCTGTACAGCTCTCTGTTTCAACATATTGGTAATCCAGCCGCTCAGAGACGGATCTATGCCGTGTCTGTCTAGGGCCGTGCTGATACTTTTGAATGTGGTTTTGTCAAAGGCGCCCTCGATATCAATGAAGGCGGCTAGTGCTGAGCATTTGTGGTCCACTGCGCATTCAATCTTGGATACGACGCTGTGCAGCGCGGATTCTGTTGATTTGCCTGTGGAGTACGCATGCTGTTGTTTGTGGAGTGGTTTTGCCCTAAGGGGACCGTCTCGGATGTGTCGATCGCATAGTCTCTCCAGGGTCTTTAGTAGAAAAGATGTGAGGCTTATGGGTCTGTACGCCTTAGGTTGCGTGTAGTCGGCTTTACCAGGTTTAGGTATAAAGATGACTTTCACTTCGCGCCAGGCTAGGGGTATATGTCTGAGTGCTATGCAGGCCCGGTAGATCTCCATCAGGCATGGTGTGATATATTCGAGCCCCCATTGTAGTAAGGCTGGGAAGATGCCATCCAGACCCGCGGACTTGTACGGCTGGAAGGTGTTGATGGCCCACCTTAACCGGTCCTCCGTTACTAGCCCGCGGGCACAGGTCCAGTCCCGTTCCGTTGGGGTCCGATCTGGTACTTCTTCCCAGGTCCTGTCCTCTAGGAGTTTGCAGTCTGGGAAGTGGGTTTCGAGAAGGACCTTGCTGGTCTCATGGTCCGTTTGTGTGTATGTGTCGTCTGGTTTTTTCAGCGCGCCGAGGGTTCGGTCCTGGTCGGTTGATAGGATCTTCCTCACCCTTGCGGCTTCATTGTTAGTTTCTATGGATTCACAGAATTTCCGCCATGCTGTCCTCCTGGCGGTTCTGATTTCCTTTTTGTATGTGTGTCGGGTTTCAGTGTATATTTCCCAGTCTTCTGGGAGTCTGGTGTTTTTAGCTCTGTTGAATTGCTTCCGTAATGCATGTCTGAGTTTACCAAGTTCGGCGTTCCACCAGGGATTTCTCTCACTGTTGGCTCGTGGCGTCCTTAGTTTACAGCATGCATGGTAGGCTTCGGTGAGATATTCTGATAACTTTGTCACAGTGTATTCCAACTGTGCTGGTTCTCTTATATTTATTTGTGATAGGTGTCTAGCTAGCAGGGCGGCCAGGAGGCGCTTGTACCCGGGTACATCGGTGCGCCGCGGATTTCTTCTCGGTGCGGGTTTTTTGGTGTGGGTGGTTAGTGTGAAGCGGATCCTTCTGTGGTCCGAGCAGGAAGGTTCGCCCGATACATGCCAGTTTGTGATAAGATTTTTCGCGTTTTCTGTAGCAAGTGTTAGGTCTATGATTGTTTGTCCTCGGACTGTGACCCAAGTGGGTTCAGAGCCTCGGTTAATGATGTTAAGGTTAGTAGAGAATAAGTAGGTGGATAATACCTCTCCTCTGGGGTTCGACGCGTGGCTGCCCCAGAGCGGGTGATGGGCGTTGGAGTCGGTGCATATGATTAGGTCCAGACCCGTGACCTCGCAGTGCTGCACTAGGTCGGCCATTTCTTGCGGCGGGCAGTTTGTGTCCTCGCCCGGCATGTACACCGACGTTAGCACGACATCTGGAAGGTCGTCGTCGGTCTGGAGCTTGACAGCTGTCAAGTCTCTGGAACAGAATTGAGTGAGCAGTGTGGTAGGGATGTCTTTGGGTATGTACACGCAGGATCGAGGTTTGTCTGAACTCTGTGTGTTGAGGATTAGCTTACCTCCGATGTTACTGAGGCCGCATATTCTGTTGTTCCTGATCCACGGCTCCTGGATCAGTGCGATGGTACGGGGGTTAATCTCCAGCGCCCTGCGTAGGCTAGCCGTGGCAGTCTGGCTATGCTGGAGGTTTGCCTGTATGACGTTGAGTGCGGGTGACGACGATGGGGAGGGGCGGTTAGTCGGTGGTGGATCCATCGGATAATAATCCCTCCACCGCCACCTCCCTGTACGGGCCGTCGTCGTGTTGCTCCCTTGGCGACGATGCTAGAAGCTGCTCGCTCCAGCCGGGAGATGTGGGCGGAATTGAGGCCTCATCGTCGGCCATCGCCGCACGGGCCATGACCTCCTCTAGCTGGGCGATGTCGTCCGTGTCGTCTGTCCGTGTCTCCGTCGGTGTCGTCGTCGGGTTTGTTTTGCAGTCAGAGGGCTGGGTCGTGGGCCAGAAGCGCACGTATATCGAACCCAGTAGGTACGATATCCGTCGCTCCCGGTCCAGGACCGTTTGCACTTCCTCCGGTGGCACACCCAGGGTCAGAAAAGTCCCGTAGTTGTGGCCACCGACGGTAGTTGCCCTATATAGTGACCACCTAGCGATGTCATACCACACATTCTGACGAATCAGAATGCTGTGGAGCCTCCGTACGTCACCTGTGTACCGAGGGACGAAAAGCGAGGCTCTGACACGGGTGGGCACATCTGACTGCCTCAGTACCGTCAGTTTAAGGTCGGTGTTAGGGAGTTGTAGTAGGGGTACGTTTTGGGTCAGCCATGTCAGGGCGCTGTCGTCCTCGCACCACATCTGCACGGTACCCTCTGCTACCCGTGGGTATCCGCGGAAGGCAGGGAGTGGCGACGATGAGTCTGCGCCCATGAGCAGGTCCTCCAGGCCTACCTTGACCTGTTCAGCCTCTTCCTTCGTCAAGTCTCTGGAGGGGGGAGGGAAGCAGATTGCCACGGCGAGCCGCGCAGGGATATCCTTAGTGGCCCGCGCGTAGGTCCTCGGCTCCCCTTGAGCGGAGTGGACCCTTACACGCTTGGCGTCCCCCTGAAGCGTGCTCGGTGAGGCCGAGTCGTCCGGGCGGTCCCTCTTCGCCGGCCCTGTACCGCTCGGTCCAGGCTGCGGCTTGGAGGTGCCCGGCAGGGTGGACGCCTTAGCGTGCATGACTCCACCCCGCCTCCCTCTGTGGTGTCTGGGTTTGGGTCTGTCGCGGGGTGCGTCTGTGTCCGTGTGAGGGGGTTGGTTGGCGCCCCCGGTAGGCTCTGTCGTGTGCGGGGGGTTTTCGCGTTGGGTTGCCCCCTCGCGTACTTGCCCCTGCACGCGTGGTTCCGCGTCCGGCCTCTTTCCGCTCTGGGTTGCCCCTTCGCGTACTGGCTGCTGGTCGCGTAGTCCCACGTTAGGCCGCTTTTCGCGCTGGGTTTCCCCCTCGCATACTTGCGGCCGTTCTCTTTCTTCCGCGTCCGGCCCTTTTTCGCGCTCGGTTTCCCCATCGCGTAATCGGGGCTGGTCGCGTACTACCTCTTCGGCGTCCGATCGCGCTTCGCGCTGGCTGTTGCCTTCGCAAGTGCTGCGCTTTCGGTCGCCTACTTTCCTCCCCCGGCCTGTGATTTTTCCGCGCTTCTTCAGCTGTCGTACTCTATCTACCGGGAGAGTGGTGGGGCCGCTGGGGTCGTCAACCTTCCCCGTTTCGGTCTGTCCGTGTCTTTTGGTGTCTGGGTTTGTGATGCTGTTCCGCACGATGCTCTGTTGCCAGAGGCTCACGGGAGGCATGCACGTCGTGGTCAGTTTTGGCGCGTCAGTCGCTGCCGTAGTTATGTGCGTGGGCGCGTTTGTCGCTGCCTGTGTTGTGGGCGCTAAATCAGCAGCCGGCCGCGCTGGAGAGCGCGGCAATGATGAATTGCAGTTAGATGCCCCCCCCAGAGTACGTTGGGGGCTGACCGCCTTGGCGGTGTGGGATTCCCCGGCTTGGCCGGGACCCACCTGGGTAGTTACCTTAACTTCCTGCATTTTTTCATTTGGTGGGGGGTGGGCTTTTTTGGAATCGAGGTTACCCATCCTCAGGGACCGACAGGATGTAGGGATAGGAGGGAGGGTGTTTGGTATTAGGGGGTGGGTTGGGGGGGGTCACCCTAGGACTGGGATTTGGCCTAGGGGTTTCGCGGATTGACAGGATTTATGGATACGGAAGGGTTGGGTTTGGTTGGGACATTAAGGAGCATGGGATGAGGGTGTATAGGGATAGGAGGGAAGGTGTTTGGTATTAGGGGGTGGGTTGGGGGGGGTCACCCTAGGTCTGGGATTTGGCCTAGGGGTTTCGCGGATTGACAGGATTTATGGATACGGAAGGGTTGGGCTTGGTTGGGACATTAAGGAGCATGGGATGAGGGTGTATAGGTTACCCTAAACCTGGGACTTGGTGTTCGGGCACTTCTCTTGTCCGGGATCTCTTTCGAGATGCTCCGGGTGCGGGATCAGCTGAAGGCAGCCGGTCCCGAAGCCGGAGTTGGGCTATCCGCAACCTGCCCACCCGCTCGGTTGCAAGAGAAGAAGTGCCCGGCAGTCTGAGTCGCACCACCACAGATGTACGTATACATTTGCGTTGGTTCGACTCAGCTAGCCCCGAGTAGCAGTTGACTCTTAGTTCGTTTTTGTAGCGAGCGACGACGACGGAAAGGTATTGAGTGAACAAACAACCGGTTTAGTTTAGTGTGTCTCCGCCTTGCAACAACCACTGAGAATATTATAATGGTTAGCGTAGTATGTTAAAATATATGTATATACATATTTCCATTAAATAATTCTATTTAAAAATTACTTTTACGAAAAAAGGATTAGCAAAATATTACGTTTAAAAACGAATTTTTGGCTATATTTTTTTTTAGTATGAAAGTACTATTTTATACTAAGAATTTGAGATATGTACCGTTTGCGCCGGGGCCTGGGTTTTTTTTGAGCATTATCCTTTCCCGTGATATTATACAGGGCGCCACCCTGTATAATAATATGCCTCTTGTGTGAATTTAGGAAACTATACCGGATGCAAGGGACATCGACGCGCAACCTGTTAATCATGTACCGAATCCATGGATTCGGTACATGATTCTGAACCCAGTTAATAGATCCCACTCGTGTTATGCAAATTTCATAAACTACTATTGTCAGGTAATCAGCTTAACAAATGATTAATATTGGGTATAACAAACTAGCGTAGAAAATTTTTGCCGGTTTAAAAAAAATCTACTGTTTCATAGAAAAGTGGAATACCTACGCGGTCAAAATGTATGGGACAGCATTTTTTTTTCCCTAAACTAGAATCATGTACTCAATTCATGGTTATAGTGGCAGTGGTATGGTTGCGCGTTGATGTCCCTGCCACCTTGTATAGTTTCCCAAATTCATACAAAAGGCATACATGCAGACTTACAGGGGACCTAAAAAGGCCACTTTGGTAGAATCACTGTATGATAATAATATAAACCATATTAAAAATCGTAAAATGGTCACAAACTGACAATTCATAATTATGATCTGTGTGCAATTCACATCACGTAATTTCATCTATTTGACAGTTTTGTATGGAGATTCGTAAAATGGTCCACAAATTATGAATTGCTTTATTGAAGTTTAATATCAAATAGCAGGTTCATAAGATGTTCGTCAATAGCAACATCTCACAAATCATATGGGAGGTTTTGTGAAGAAATATTGTTATAGTGGAAGATTGAGTGATTGATTGCCTTTATAAAAAAATCTG
Organism: Apamea sordens; assembly: GCA_945859715.1. Classification (NCBI taxonomy): domain Eukaryota; kingdom Metazoa; phylum Arthropoda; class Insecta; order Lepidoptera; family Noctuidae; genus Apamea; species Apamea sordens. The sequence continues at coordinate 9,202,481 of OX244010.1, read as the reverse complement.
GAGCACGCGCACCCTTATCGAAACCATTAAAAATCGCCGACGAAGTTTAGCTCCTCTCTTCAGGAGTCACCGTTTAGTAATTAACAGTCAAAGGGATATTAACATTATTCGCACTCACAGCAGAGGTACCAATTCAATCAACTCAGCCTATCGCAGTCCACTGCTGGAAATAGGCTCTCCCAGGGTGCACCACAATACCCTGTCCTCCACCTTCCGCATCCAGTCTGTCCCAGGTTCGTCCATCTAGCTGGGTGGCGTCTGACACTATACTTGCCGATACGCGGTCTCCACTCCAGGGGGTCTACTCTGAAGTAGTATCGGCCGAATGTTCGGCCGTTTCCTGCTACGAAGTTACTATTTGGTTCTGTCGGTTCCGATCCTACACTCCTACACTCTTTCGAATATTGACTATGGTCCCGACCCAACTGAGCCGATCCGAACTTTTTTCGCATTTTTCAACAATATTCGGTTCGGTGTCGGTCCGATCCGAACATTCGCACTTTGCACTTCCGAGGAGGAACCCAGGACTCGTCTGAATCACCGGCCAACGGCCTTCGACAAACATTCACAGCCCACTGGCACTTGAGTTCATTTAGAGGTGCCAATTAATCGCTATTTATAGTTATTGGAAGGTACTTCTCCCAATTTAATAGACGTAATTACATCGACTTTGCCGACACCCACAGCTGACGAAGATGTAATGTTCTTCTCTGAACTATATGAAGTTTCTCTAAGTGATTTCATATTAATTAGTCCCTTTGCGTGATAAAGTCTTGAATATCGTGTGGGTGTGACAAAGTTTGTAGTATTTGACATATTCTAATTTTACTGGGCCGCCATTTAAAACGCCAAAAGGTTTCAAGGAAATTGTATTAAAATTGCAGACTGTCGAGAAACAAATTAATTGGATTTCAGTGGGAACCGCTATTTCGGAAAGTTCAAGGGTGGAGAGTTTTCAACGGAATTGGGTTGAATTTAAGTATGTATTTAATAATATTAACGACTTGTTTCAACACTACTTCTTAAGTTCGGGTTTTCAATGAGAGTTGACGTTATGACGACAACCGGTGCAGCATACGATAAAAGCAAAATTAGAAATAAAATATATATACATTTTTTTTATTAGCCGTTAATGTCCCACTGCTCAGCAAAGGCCTCCCTACTCTCCTTCCAACTCTCTCAACGGTTAAATGGAATACAATAATTTGTATACGAGTGTTATTGTTCCAAATTTGTGTGTGTGACTTTGCTATCGCATTAGGTTAAGTAAGACCTGACATGATAGTTTTGAGGCATTTAAATAAATAAAATAACTAGTTCTAATTGTTTATAGAAACATAATATTTATAAAATGGAATATAATGATAAGTACATAATTTGTACATTTTTTATTAAGTATTTAAACACCGACTGTCTCGTTGGTCCAGTGGTCGCAAGCGCTACTGCTGAGCACGAGATCCTTCGATTCCCAGGTTAGGTAAAGTGTTATTGGGTTTTTCTCTGCCTAACACATCGGGAATTATAGGCGTGATGTTATGTTATGCATTATCTAAATAAATATCATAAAGATAAAAGATTAGATTTTTTGAATGTTTGTTTGTTACGCTGTGACGCTAAAACGGCTGAACGGATTTGTATGAAGTTTGGCACATGGGTAGACTATGACCTGAATTAGGACATAGGAGACTTTTTATCCCGATATTTCTACGGGATCGAGACTTATGTGGGTAAAACCGTGGCGCAACAAGTATTAAAACCTATTCCTACTAATATTAAAAACGCGAAAGTTTGGATGGATGGATGGATGTTTGTTACTTTTTACGCAAAAACTACTGAACGGATTTGGTACACAGATAGTTTATAACCAGGATTAACACGTAGGATGCGTTTTATCTCCATATTCCCACGGAATCGAAACTTCTGCGGGTGAAACCGCGGGGTGCATCGAGTATTTAAGTAAAAGATTCCGCAGTTACTTTAAAGCTTTCCTCCTTTCTCGCTTTATCCTTCTAAAATAACTCCAACACAATCCCAACATTTATGACAGAATCATCGGATTACGGTGGCACAAAGCTGCATTGGGCCAGTTCTCTCGCAGTTTGCACTCAGTTAGCACGTACGAACGGTACTGCTAAATGCATTTGTGTTGTAAAGGCAATCTGCTAGTTGTCGTTAGTGTTGCTAGTCGCTGGCATACCAATCGAAGTGGGGCTGAAGGGGTAATTGTTGTTAAGTGAAATTGATGGGGTTATTTGTGAAAATTTATTTATTTATGAAAAAAGATTGCATGCAGCGGAGATGAGAATGTTGAGATGGATGTGTGGAGTGACGAGAATGGATAAAGTAAGAAATGAGTATATAAGAGGAAGTTTGAAAGTGGCGCCAGTGACAGAAAAATTTAAAGGAAATCGCTTGGCTTGGTATGGGCATGTGATGAGAAGAGACGAAACGCATGTGACTAAAAGAGTGATGAATATACATGTTGATGGATGGAGAGGGAGAGGAAGGCCGAAGAAAAGATGGATGGATTGTGTGAGGAATGATATGAAAGAGAAGGGAGTGAATGATAGCGTGACGGCTGACAGAGGAGAATGGAAGAAGAAAACGTGTTGCGCCGACCTGAAGTAACATGGGATAAGGGCAGGAAGATGATGATGATGATGGGGTTATTTGTTTTATGATTTTAAACTGGGATTTTACGTGGTAAGTATTTCGATGGCTATAAGAGTAGGGGAAGACCATAGAAACAATGGATGGACTGTGTGCATGATGATATGGTTAAAAAGGGGGTGACTGCCGATATGGCGACTAATAGAGAAGTATGGAAGAAAATGACATGTTGCGTCGACTCCAAATAAATTGGAATGAGGGCAGGAGAGTGATGATGATAACGTGATAAATCTTTATTTATCACGTTATCATTCTATTAACAAAAGAAAATTATAGGAAAATAAGAGACAATAGGCGAATAGTTTTTATACAAAACTACCGACCCAACCTCGTTTCTCGCGACAACCGTTTTTGGGTTGTCTTGTGCAAATTTCCTTTATTCGAACAATAATACCATAGACAAAAGGAAGTTCAGTTTTTCTTGAATTTTAACATTTTACGGGTTACTTATCCAGTTTGTTTTTCCATAAAAACCTATATCAGACTTACAAACAATTTCAAACAAAAAATAAAAAATAAATAGAAGAGTTTTGTCAGTAATAAAACATAAATGCTATCTCGACACTGACGGCAACTAATGGTGTCAAGTTTTGAGTTCTAATATTTAGGTGTTTACAGGAATTAAAACAGATATTTATAAACAAAACATAATTCTTAGAGCATAGGAAAAAAGACCTAAAGTGACATCAATCGAGTTCTCATGCCATAAGAACAAGTCAATTCACAACCAACTTCAAATCATCTAAATTACAACCCGAAAGCAAGCTAAAGTCGTACATAATAAATGTAACTACCACAGAATCAGTAGCGCTGTAGCAAAGCATCGTCAATCAGTGAGTGACGCAGACAAATCGTGGGTTGCCAGCAAATTAATCGGAGAAGACGCACTTTCAGACATTGTCATAGAACAAGAAAACTGTGTAGAAGCGAAAATTGTGTTCTTTCCTTTGTGTTGGCATCTATGCCGGTGAAATAATTACGTAGCTACCGAATCTATGAAGTGAAGGTACTCTATGCTACGCTAGGCTATGCTACGCTACGCTACGCCAAGCTACGCTACGTCCTGTTAGGCTACGCTACGCTACGCTCTGCTTCGCTACGCTAAGCTCTGCTTCGCTACGCTATGCTAAGCTACGGTACATGCTACGCGCTGCAACCCTTCACTAAGGCCTGTGCAATGTAACGTAGCAATGTAACTACGCTTCGCTACGGACTGCTACGCTTTGCTACGGGCTTCTACGCTACGCTACGCACTGTTTACGAAACGGTACGTGCTGCTACAATGAAAAGTTTGTCAATACTAACGATGATTGAACAGAGCAAGATATCTACCGCAAGTAATGAACATCCAGGTAAATTTGAACGTGTTAAGACACATTCAACTTATCCTGGATGTTCATTTGCACCTGTTTCGCCGCCGGCGATTAACGAGAAGCGAGTAGAGCTCGTAGGTATGGTATGTACCAAGCGTGAGTCTCTCAGCGAGTGTTCTTCCCGCCAAACGAGTGTCAGTAGCGTGTACTCTTTGATAGCTCTTGTCGCTGCACAATCAGCCTATAATCCCACTGCTGGGACTCCTCTCTGTGATTGGGAGTGGGCCACGCGAGCCCAGTGCGGCTTGGTAGATGTTACACTATCGAATTTTTGGTTCTAGGGCATGCCGGTTTCCGCACGATGTTTTCCTTCACCGTTTTGAGAGCAGTACTGATGAAATAATTTACAAAAAGTAAAGTGCTTGCTTGAGTTTGAACCCTCGACCTACAGGTAAGTCGCGGCCATTATCACTGAGCAACCACTGCTCGTCACTTTTCGTCACTCGTCTAATCGCTGCAATAAACGGATACCTATTCGCCGGCGCGGTGTGACCAGTCAATCAGTGATCAACTATTAATATATTATGTATATCTTTTACTTACACCGGACCTACTATCTATCGTACGTTTTTTGAGCGATGAAATCGTTGATAGCTAGTCGCTGCCTCGTCGGTGGTGGGGCACGTGCCTTACGCTCAAAACTGTAGGTATTTACAAAGCGTTACGCACGGCTTCCTTTCTATATATTCCTAGTCTACACCATTGTCTGCTGCCCTGATAATATTTAACGCTATGCCGAGGTATTAATCGAAGTATGGTTGAGTGAACATTTTGAAGAAGCGCACATTAAATTGGGATGGATTTCATTCGGGTTCAGTGAACTTTGACAATAAGTACCTGTTTAGATTTTGGAATCAAATTGCGTCTGATTCTACAATACTTTATCACTTGCTTCTGTACGCGGCTTCTGTAGCTGGGAAACTACCATACGGAAACGGACTACGGGGATAAAAATTGAAATACTATCGTGAATTCTTGCAAGCCTGTTACTTTTTGTTTGGTTACTGCTCAGAAACTCTACACAACGTGTCGTGAACAGAATACCGTATTGGATGCATGCAACGCATTTTCAGGATAAAAAAGTATTGTATGACCTAACCCAAGTCATGGTCTACCCATGTACTTTTGGAGACGAGAGGAACAGGGTGTAAAGTTCACTCATCCTCCATAGAAAAGGGAGGATCCTCCGGCCAGAAGGGTGTTGTGTCTGTCGGGTAAACTAACACAAAAAAACTGTAAATAGTAAAAAATTAAAATTTTGCTATTATTTCTCTCTCGAGATTATGTAAGTTTTGCAAGCATTTTTTTTTTAAATGATCACTACTTTTTTCAACTTTCAGAAAAGTATCAATTAGGTATATGTTTAGAGTGGAGTAGTTTTTCTCACAATTAATTGTTTTTGGTAACAAGTCAGAAAATTTCTAAAAAATCGAAGAACTGACACAGCTCAGTAACCATCCAGTTTTGAACCCTAGTTGACTGGTCTTAATTTGTTGCTAATGACCTCTAGTATAACGTCTTTCAAGGAATACGTCGAGTTTCCCAGTCACCTTGTATATTTAAACAATGAAATAAACTGAATAATAATTATGATAGATACTCAATTATGTCGGAGTCATTCGTTTGACTATTCGGAACGCTAGCGCCATCTCGTGGCGCTAGACAGAGTCTAGCCTGAGTTCGTGGGGATGGACGGAGAGCTACAGCTACAAGAACGGTGTGAGCAGAGCTCTCGGGATCATCGAAACATTGGACATCGTACGAACAACATGTGCATAGAAACTGTCTCGCGTTCTGTATCGTTGAGTGTGTGATTCGCTAGTGTGACTGACTTTTTCGTGAATTGTAATCTGATTTGAACTGCAAACCGTTTTTCCATGTGCTATAACCAACACTACCCATAGTACGCCCACAGTAATTAAAATATGCCTGATGTTAACGAGAGACAGACATACATTCTCCGACAAATAAATAAACATACAATCCAAGCACCCTAAACACAACACCAGATGAATGCCTTACAGAATTACCAGGGACGCAGCACTACTGAGGCGTCTATAATTTGCTAAATGAAATCCCTCGGGGCGCTAACTATACCGCTGAATTTGTGCCAGGCAAGCTCTAAGGACGTACATAGATGGTGTAATTTACGGAAGGGTGATGGACGAGTGATGGGGAATTTTGTAAAGGTACCTACCAGGGGAAAATAAAACGAAAGTAATGATGCTTTGAAGAAAGGATCGGATTCGGGATCGTCGCTGTTGTTAATCTTACGATCGTAGCAGGTGGCTGGTGGTGGTGGTGCTGGTTTATGTTTGTAAGTATGTGTATGTAATGTTGCTTTTCCATTGGAAACTATAGGCAGAGCATACGGGACAAATGTATACAAAGTTATAATTTTTTTTATTATTTTTTTTCGGGATCAGATAATTTTATGTTTAATCACTTTGTATGCTCATTTCGCTAAAAAGTCTATGAACTTTGGTTTTGGAAACAACATAAAAAATATATTTGTTTTTGCAATAAAACTAAACGATATTTTCCCTCCGAAACACAAAAGGATGTTCTATGCAGAGAAAAGTTACCTGTTGACCGTTCAGATCTCTACAGTTTGTTGTAATTTAAAAAACTTAATAACACAATAAGGAACAATCTACATCTAACAATGCATAAGTAATATTTTTCTAGAGTTTGCCCGCGTTCGAGTCAACCCCGTGGAGGTTGCCAGTTATTCCACGAAATCTAGTTCGATTTGGTGGTTTTTGCAGCCGTCATCTTGTATTTTTATTTTGGCCTTCAGCAGCCTCGAAAGCCATGAAAACGACACCCATGACGAAATTTTTTTAATGTTTGCAGGCGCTATCTTGGATTATCGTTTTAACCTCGTTATTGGCTTCAGTACCCTCGAAAACCATGAAAACGATCTCTCTCTGTCTCTTTCATATCAAGAAAAAGTCACATAACCCTTTTTCGTTACGTGACGATTTACTCCTACCGTAAGCTCCGTTAAAAAACTTCGTTCCAAAAGTATCCAATGTCCATCCGAATCTGTTTATTAGTTAAGGTGTGAAAGGATAATAGACAGACAGAGAGAGTTACTTTCACATTTATCTTTAGTATTTAGTTTTTATTTTGTTTCGAAATATAATATTTACATAATATATAACCTAACAGACTCAAAATAGTAATATTATATACAAGGGTTAGCCTACTTTTGGGCCAAAAAATCAACATCGACATACAACGGGGAGATTTGGTGTCATTTTTTGATGCTCTGTGCTTCTTTTCCCTCTTTTTATATACATAGTATTAGTATGAATTGACATTAACCCTTGCATGCATCGCTACCACGAAAATCCAATCGAGTTATCTCCAAGCCTCTTCCAGCAAAAAGCACACAATATGATATTGTTACTCCAAAACTTATAACCGAATGAAATGCCGCTTTAAACCTTCGTAGCTCCACTACCCCACGGAATTAGATCAAAGCCCGCTATAAATCAATTCCCCATCGAAATTCATTTACTGTTTGATTGGATATTGTGATACTTGACAAAATATTAAATTTTGCGCGAATATTTTGTTACAGAATTAAATGAAATGAATCGGTTTTTAACAGTTTAACGTAACGGGATACTATAAACGAGAATCATTCTGCCTAGCCTTTTCCCACGTATGTTCGGGTCGGCTTCCAGTATAACCGGCTGCAGTTGAATACCAGTACCTACTTTACATGGACCTACTGCCTAACTAACCTCCACAACCCAGTTACTGGGTAATCGATACCCCTAATTAAGACTGGTAGTCAGATTTTTGGGCTGGTGACTACTCGTAACGACCGTCAAAGATCAACAAATGACATCCGGGACCAACGGCTTAACGTGCTTTCCGAGGCACGGAAAGGTCTTAGTATGTAAGGATGGTCACCCATCCACGGACCTACCGCGGCAAGAGTAGCTTAGCCTCCGATTGATCCATGCCGGTGTTATTATATAGCCACGAGCACCCCGCCCACGAGCCACTCCCATGAGGTTAATTTAAGCATAAAATTAAGAAAAAAAAAATAAGCATAAAAGTAAGAACCATCATCATCTGCCTAGCCTTCTCCCAACTATGTAGGGTTCGGCTTCCAGTCTAACTAGATGTAGCTGAATACCAGTATTGTACATGGAGCGACTGCCTATCTGACCTCCACAACCCAGTTACTGGGTAATACGATACCCCTTGGTAAGACTGGTTGTCTGACTTTCGGGCTACTGACGACCCGTAACGACTGTCAAAGATAAAAGTAAGTACGGTCTTCTTATAAAATCGAGAGAACATCAAAGTTTATACTAACGAGTATGTTAAAAACCGTCATTTAAAATGCAAAGCCAGAGAGTTCTATAATTTAACATTTGTAGTCTAGCCTTTAATATTTCTATTTCTAGTCTTTCAGCGATTTAAAAGAGAGAGTTATTTTATTTTCGGTAGATGAGATTTGGTTTAGGACTGCACCCTAATTGCGTACAAACAATCTGAATCATTTTAAAGGATATTGCTAATCCATTGCGTCATATTTTTGAAAAATTAGTCTATTCAACATCGAAAATAACGCAATGAATATTGTTGAACTTTTAAAATGAAAGCTATTTTAATTTTAGCGTGTCACGCAATAACCCTAGGTCTTAAGCCCCATTTATATGTAACAAATTTCTTGCCTATAGCCTACAATAAAATTGAAGTAGCACCTGACATTGTTGCTTCAAATTCTGGTATGCCACAGGAAATTAAATAACAATGTAAATCTGGCTTTACTTCAACTTATTTGGGACTTTGATGTAGAACTCTTTCATGGGTACTTAAAAATAAACATCCAAAACTCAAGTTTATATCGAATCCACAAAGAACCTCATTTAAAAACTTAAACACGTGTGGAATATTCAAATATTTCATAAAATTTGCGCTTAACAAACAAAGTTAGCAAACGTATGGAAATAACAAAGTAGAGTGCATATCATTACTAAAGTTGAACGCTGGAGGAATTTCATTGCATTATAACTCCGAGACGAAAGACCGGTCCGACATCCAATTTGAGCATACATTTATAATTTACTAGCTGCGCCGGCGGCTTTCCTCTTGATAAAGATTTCTCATTTTCTGGGGTGAAAGGTAGCTTAGTACTTGTTTGAATTTCGAGTAAAAGAACTGCTAAATTACAGAAAATCTCTCTTTTACAAAAAGGCATTGAGTCTTCATCTTTCTGATTTATGCGAGTAGTTTGGTGCCCAAAGAAGAACATGGAATAAGTATGTACAGTCACGAACCAAAGTATGTATACACTCGGCTTTATTCAAAAGCGATTAACTCCTTTATTTTTTAATGAAATTTTATGTTGTTACGAACATAGCATTTTCAAACCCATAGGTTTATGTAATGTGTCGTATTTCAACGTTGCATTCGTTATTTCACGAAAAAATCACAATTGAAAGTTGCCAAGTGTTGACATATTGGTGCTCGATCGTGACTGTACCAATTTGTATTCCTGAAACTAGTGACACTGAAGGGTCACAGATATCATCATCATCACATGCCCAGCCCTTTTCAAACTATTTTTGCGTTTAGCTTCCTGTCTAACCGGATGCAGCTGAAAACCAGTATTTTACGTGGAGCGACTGCCTATCTGACCTCCTTAACCCGGTTACCGGGTATCACTATTATATACCGCTTGGTAAAACTGGTTGTCAGACTGCGGACTTCTTGACAAAAAAAAAATCTAGAGAATAGTATTTTTTCGACAAAAAAATAAAAAATTGTCTTGAATAATGTACTGAATTCATGGTTACAATTTGCGCGTTGATGTAGGTAAGTATGCGCCGATTCTGCGGTAAAATAATTACATAAATTCATTAATAATTTATTGTTCCGATAATGTTCTGTAAGCCCATCTGATGACATTGCGGTTACCTATTTTAAATTTCACCGGTTAAAAACAATTATGGTCTGTATGATATTGGAAGACGTGGTCTGGTGACCTGGATACAGAAAAAATATAATACGACAGACGTGGATTTCATGGGTTAATTTTTTGGTGAATTTTAATGGATGATGTCAAGTTGTCGACATAGCTCACAGAACAAACAAGCTGAAGTGGAAACGGGCCGGCCACATTAGCCGTAGAACCAATGACCGTTGAGGCAGACGTGTTTTTTAGTGGAGACCGCGAATCGGTAAACTGTGGGACGCCCTCAGGCTAAGTGGAGCAACGATCTTCGTAGGATGGCTGGTAGCAGCTGGATGGGAGTTGCCAAAAATAAATGACATGCAATAGGGGAGGCCTATGTCCACCAGTGGACTGCTATAGGCTGATGATGATGGATGATGTCAGAGGTGAGATGAAAGACAAGAAAGTGAATGATAAGATGACGGCTGACCAGGAAGTACCTATGGAAGAGAAAAATATTTTGCGCCAACTCCAAAGTAACATGGAATAAGGACAAACTGAATAAAATGGTGTACTGAACATTAAGTTTATATAAACAATCATGGAAGATATTATGTACATACACGTAATTTAAAGTCTTAAAATAATAAAAATATAAAAAGAAGGGAAGAAGAATCATAGGGCATTAAAAAATCAGCAACGCTGTCAACAGGAAAAGCGACCAAAAGGCTGACACCATTGCCACATTGTATGGCAATCCTCATTCTTTGGCCCAAAAATAGGTTAGCCCTCTGGTCACGTGAAAAGTCGACCAACCGCCTAGTGAATGTCTCGAAAAACAAAATGGACACTCGGCCCCGAGGCCCTAGTTTTTCAACCCTAAACGGCTCGAATATAATTATAAATACCAAGGAGTTTGGATTTTATATATACAAAACTTAACAAGTAAAATGAAATGGAATTACATAATAAGCTTATAACGTTTCCACTGCTGGGACACAGGGTGTGAGTGGGCTGTAATCCACCACGCGGACCCAGTGCGGGTTGGTAAATATGACAAGAATTTTTAGTTCTAGGTCCTAGAACAAAAAAAATTAAGGCAGCATGTCCTAAAACTACCACAGGTCATGCCAGTTTCCTCACGACATCATGACCACCACTGTTCTACACTGCTCTCAAAACGGTGAAGGAAATTATTTTCCTACACCGTTTTGAGAGCAGTGGTGATGAAATTATTTACACAAAGTAAAGCGCCTGTCGGGGTTCGAACCTACTACCTACAACTTGTAAGTCGATGCCGTTACCACTGGGCGACCACTGCTCCTACAAAATGGATTAATAAACTATTTCTTTCACCACGAAATAGAATAACATTTAAGTGTGGTTACGCCCACAGACTTAAACGAACATTTCAGAAAGTTCGGAATACTTTTAAATGCTGCGACTTTTAAATGGAATCCCAATGATTCGGAAACAGAGAGCAAAATGTTGCTGGCAGGCCAGGACTAAGTTTTTAATAGTGTAAAAAACTTTATCCGCGTCAAACTAAATAGAAATGCATTCGATAGGAATATTTTTAAAGGAAATTATTTCTGTTTCTGACGGTTTTAGTTTTGACTAGGTTTAAATACAGAGGTTGTATGACTTGTTTTTTTTTTCAACTTTTTATAGACCATCATCATCATCTGTCTAGCCTTTTCTCAACTATTTTGGGGTCAGCTTCCAGTCTAACCGGATGCCACTGAATACTAGAATTTTACATGGACACGACTATCTGACCTCTTCAACCCAGTTACTGGGTAATACGAAAGCCCTTGGTAAGACTGGTTGTCAGACTTTCGGGCTTTTGACGACCCGTAACGACTGCCAAAGATCCAAGAATGATAGCCGAGAGCAACGGCTTAACATGCTTCCCGAGGGATCTCCCATCCACGGACCAACGGCGGTAAGCATAGCTTAACTTGATCGATCGACCCGTGCGGCTGTTACTTACTACTAATTACTTAGCCACGAGCCCCATAGTAAAATACCTAATTGTCCGAACTAGATTCTCCTTTCAAATTAAATTTTCCAATGTGTTCCAGATTTCCTTCTCACAAAAACACAACAGGCAGATGTCTTTCTAATATCCCATCATCAATTCAAAACTTGCCACTTAGCGGATGACAGAATATTGAAGAAATTAATCGTATAAAACTCGAGAAAAAGTCATTTATAATGAAAGCATTAACGACAGACGGAAAATCTTGGATATCATATTTCACGAACTTGTCAATTTTTAAGTTAGGACGGCGGTATATGAAAGGAGATACAGACGGGAGACCCAAGCCATGATTTTGTCATTATTCTATCTTTTAACATAGATGTAGCGATAAAAATAAAATAAGGAAAACTACTACTAACACTAACCCAAATATTCCTAGAGTTAGGTATTTAGGTACAGTTTGAAAAAAAAAAGACAAATTGTTTATTCTGCACCAACAAAACGCACATTACAAAATTTAAAAAGATAAAATATACACATATAAATTAGCCAAAAGCCTCGTACTCCAGCATATAAAAAGTTGACAACTTTGTCAAATTCTTGATGTCAGGTGGTTATAATTATGTGGCATGTACCAAATCGAACTGGGCCCGCGTGATGGATTACGGGCCCCTCATTCAGTGGAGGCCTAAGTCCCAGCAGTGGGAAAATTAAAGGCTGATTATGCTGCATGCTATGCTACAGTTTTAATTAGTTTAAACTTAGGCCAAGATAAATAAACGTTACTTAGATTATGTTCCCGTCTCTAATCCCCTCCCCCCCCCCCCGTATCTTGTAGTTTGACAGTTGTGTGACAGTGACAGATATAATGTTTTGCCTAAAACGCGCTAAGTAGCATTCATTAATCTCGGCTTAAGTTTTTTTAATGCCGAAAAATCCATAGACAAATTTCCCAAGTGGCGTTGGAAATATATAAATGTCAACAAGTTTGGAAAACAAATGTGTTTTTCACAATCCTTAAAACCATACTAAAAGGATTACGTCTCCAAATGGCTAGCTAGCTCGCCAGTTTAAAACAATAAAAACCTCCATCGAACTCTAAAGAAAAAAAAAAACTTAGATTGCACCAGTCGCACGTCTACCTCCTTCCAAATTGGAAGTAACTCGCATTTTCAATGGAGTTGGAGGGGGAGCTAAATTTATTTTGGAAACTTGCTAAAACAAAGATAAATTTGAATCGACTCCGCAAGATTAATGTACCAAGTTTCGAAGACCAGTGTCTGATGGGAACGAATGTCGTGTCAAATCGAACAAGTATGAGATTAGTTTGCAGATAAGGGATAAGACGGAAATTAATATAAGAGGATTTTCATACATTAAAACTTGTGAATCGCCTTTAGTTGAGTGATTAATCTACAGGGACAGGCACTTTAACTAAAGCTGAAGAGGATTCTTGAAGTGATTCTGATCTTTGATGTTCAAATTGTTTGCACGTGATCTAATTATCTTCTCTTGGTTGATATCGATGTGATTTTGGTAAAAAATATGAACAGAATTCGGTGAAAAAAAGTCAGTGTGTTGTTTCTTAATTACGAAAGAAAGAAAATACGTTTATTTGCGGCAAACATGACGCATAAAAATAACAAGTAGGGGGAAACAATGCGTCACATCTACGCAAAACGGCCATCGCTCAGCATAATGCTAAGACTCTATACGAGACAAAGCCCCAGCGCTGGTATTCAGCGACAGCCGGCGTTGACATGATGACGTCAACCAGTGTAGCATAGGATTGCGAACGAATGCTCCAAAGAATTTTAATTTTAATTCGGCTTTAAGTCTTTCGTTTAACTCGTCAAAATGTAGGGAACACCAGATTTTTGTTTCGCGATTTCGGCAACAAAAATCACATAATTTTTCAAACAATTTGGACAATTTTTAACTATAGGTATAAATAAATACAAAAACAAAAGGAGGTTAATTTAGGCGTGGAAGTATTCGTCAGCATCGCTGTCATCGGGAAACATCCCAGAAAACTGGCAGTATTGCCACGTTGAATGGCAATGCTAATTCTTTGGCTAAAGAACGACCCAGTCCTCTGGTCAAGTGAAGTGTCGATGGGCCGGCGATAAATTATTTATATAGATTCCAATCCAAGCAATCTCAAGAAATTTTCTTTTATTCTTTCTATTAAATATTGGTGTGTACAGACAGCACATCAAGTTACTTCAATCTGGTAAATTTCTTTAGTAGATTTTCAATTTTATCGCTAAAGTATTAAGGTTCAAGATTGATTGGGAAAATTTGACAGTTTCGGGTCGCTTGATGTGCTGTCGTCTGTACGTAAAAAAAAATTAACGTATTTTCTGCTCTAATTAAGTGGCGTGGTCATCGTTATCATTATAAGCGTCTACAAGCTGACTAAGTCCTAAAAAAACATCAAAGCCATAAAAATGATAGATCTCATTCCGCCCAATGAGTACTGAATCTTATTTCTCGAATAGCGCTGCAATTCTATGTATATAAAATCCGTCTTGTGTGCGATTGTAATCAAGTTTCGCTGAAGCCAATGAATTCTTTAATTAGATCTTGTGTTTCTGCGCTAGAAAGAATTTTATCTTTAAGACATTCAACTGAAATAAGATGTTTTAAATCAGCATTTAAATTAACCTGAACTGGAGTTTTAGGGTTAAAATCGGGTTGGGCTTCGTACCCAAAGGGTGCCAACGGAACCCTATTACTACGGTTCGGACAGCGGAACCTAAGTAATAGGTCATGTCTGTCCGTTTGTCACATCACTGTATCTTTTAAACCATAATAGGTAGGTAGACACTTGAAATTCTCATAGTGTGTACTACTACGGTTACCTAATATACATACATTCATACATACAAATAAATAAAATTGAAGTGACTGTTTGTAATCTATAAAAAGAAATAAATTTGAAGTGCAGAACAGGTTCTTACTAAATGCATATGAAAGTAAAATTTTAAAAAAAAGTAATAAAAAAAATTATAACAAATAATAATTTTTGATCCGGTAACATGTTCCGGTGGGATAATTTCAGACATTCGAGCGGGCGAAGCCGCGGACAGAAGCTAGTAACAAATAAAAATAGAACAGACTTAAAAATACAAGAAAAATGTAAAAAAAATGTACCGTTAAATTTTGTATGGTGGTACGGAACTCTTCGTTTGCGAGTCCAACTCGCACTTAGCCCCTTTCTTTTGGATTCTTTCCAGTTATCGCTTCGTTATCTACATAGATAAGATCATTTATAAAATAATTATAAACTTTAATTATGTTCTACCAGATTAATGGATTAAAGTTCAGCAGCCAGATGGTTCGAAATCATTAAAAAGTTAAATGGCTTAGGAGGATACGCGGTCACGTGGTTGTGGGCACTCATTCCAAAAGTACAAGTTTAGACAGCATGTTCAGCGCAGTGGTTAAGGCGCAGATTTCTCGAAAACGGTCAAAAAGTTGTTTTTTAAAGCAGTGTATCTCTTAAACCGTAAATAATTAGGACCTAAAAAAAAAGTATGATATTTTCAAGTCTTATTTTAATACAGTGATCGAGCCCAAATCATAATTAAACATACATTAATGCATCAAAAAAATCTTCAAACAAACCTCTTCTTTGTTTTTAAAAGCAGTTTATCTCTTTATTAACAACAATAATTATAATAAAAAATATACCATAGAATTTCTAATGCCAAACTGCATCCAGTGATCGAGTAGTTTTTAATAAATAGTTAATATCTAATTTTATACGATTTTATAAACGTTTTTACGACATACGCTTGCTCATTTCCTTGCTGCCTGCACCGCGCCAGTGTTCCTTGGAACGTTGTTGAGAACGGACCTGTGTCGCTTTGCTCCGCAGTGGAATTTTTACGTTTTGTACCGTGAAAATAAAAATGGGAAATAAATATAATAGTGGGAAGAGATGGAAAGCTGCTCGTCGAAAGCGTTTACTCCAGAGTGTGCAGAATATAGCACGAAGACTGTAAGAAACTTTATTATATGTACCTACCTAAATAAAGAATGATAAAAATAAATATATTTCTCGTGAATTTAATACTTCTAACTTAGTAATTAATAATGCCTATAGATATAGAGTACATTATATTATAGGCATTGTTACTAAGTTGAAATTGATTTTCCAAATCATATCACCTGAGTGACTTGAGTGAGACTCATCACTCACCGAAGGCCACAGAGTAAGTACCTACAGTAGGGTCAGCTGTGCTTCCAATTGTATTTCAATGATTTTATTATTTTAGATTGGCGAATAAGCAAATTGCTACTCAAGAACTGGATGATACTGCTTCTCGATTGGATGATGAGTAAGTACCTACCTACTCATTACAATAGAATGCTTCCTTGGTTTAGTGGTGAAAGGGATATCTTCTCGATCGCGGGTTCGATTCCCACGGGGAATAACAACTTTAGGTGTTGTTTCTAGTTGGGCTAGGACTTTTTTGGGGTCCCCCCCGGTGGGTTCCCGCATTGTCGAGGCGGGGGGGCTCAGTAGCCGTGGCGAGCTGGGCCACGGTGAAGCTAAGAGGAACCCCAGCGGGGGCCGCTCGTCCGGGCTGTGCGGTTTAGCCCGACGTAGCGGCCCACAGGTAGGTTGCGGTGCCGCGACATCGCGACCTACCTGAGGCGGGCCGCGATGTCCCCCCTGAGGGAGACATTGCGGCTGAGGATAGAGGCCGCGGCGGGAGAGGCTCTCCCTTCCTTCCGCGGCCTTGACGGGGCCGCCACCGTTAGATGGCGGACGCGGCGGGGCCGCAGGGGAAGAGGAGTGTCGGTGTTTCGTTGCCGCTCTCCCTATCCTCTGCGGCCGTAGCTCCCCCAACGCGGGGGGCATGCGGGGCCCGCCTGTTAGGCGGGCGTGGAGGCCAGCAGGCAACGGGTGCGGGGGCTAAGTTGCCTGTTTTGCACAGGCCTCGACCCTGTGGGACGGGAATGGCCAGGTGTTCCCGGCCATTCCCGTAGCCCCCCAACCTGGGGGGCATGCGGGGCCCGCCATACCATCTTGACGGGCGTGCGCCGGGAGGGCCGTGGAAGTAATTGATTTCCCATAGCCCTCCCATAACGGCGTTTGTAGGAACACCGCTGAGTTTTAGTGGGTATACTGTCCTTCAGAAGTTCCGACAGGGAGTCCCACATACCCCGTCTCGGTCCCCCGCGAGACGGGGATGCATAAAGCATTTCTCAGCGAGAAAAAAAAAAAAAAAAAGGACTTTTTTGGGGTCATCCACCGTCGGTAGTGTAGTCAATTAAAATATCCGTTTTTTTTTTGTATACTTTACAGACGGGTGTCGATATCTCAACACGATAAAACAGATTTTATCAACTTACACTTCAAGTAACAACAATAACAGCGGTCTCAGGTCAGTGGGGTCAATGACCCCAAAAATCATTATTTTTTTATTTTGTCTCAAGACATGATGGGTATCGATATCTACTAAACACGACAAAATAAAAAAAAATGTTTTGTTTGGGGTCAATGACCGCTGTTATTGTTGTTACTTGCAGTGTAAGTTGATAAAATCTGTTTTATCGTGTTGAAATATTATATAGTTTCGCTAGCTAATTTAATTTCACTCTGTATTATTGTTTTATTACTCATAACTACCAGACTGTTAAATACGGGGTAATAATATTAGGCCGGCCACATACAGTCGGAATTCCGTTTCGAAATATCGGTTCGGAATTGAATTTTTTTTTTTTTTTACTTACCTACGTATACCTTTTATACGTTCACGTGGATGAATTCGCGGGCATAAGCTAGTGTATATTAAATCAATATTAAATTTTTCCAGTTCTACTATTGAAAAGCCATCATCATCTATTGTTCACAATATTCAAGCAAATCAAAAGGCATTTCAAGAAGAAAACGGAATTTTTCGAATTTCGTATTATTGTTCTAGTCCTGTGGGATTTAGTGATCTATCACTACAACATCGATTAAGACATTATAGGGTTTAATGAAATATTTAGTGATCAATCTATTGAATAAAATCTGAACTTAGTATCCGACAACAAATGACAAAGTAATAGATATACCTATCATAGAATACATTGTATTATTTTCAAAAATAATTGTTGTTTTTTTGCAGTCCTCCTACTGAAAAGCCATCATCATTTATTGAATTTGATGTCATCATCAAAGTAAAGTGTTCATCAAGTAAAATTCAACCTTTGTTCAAAGGCTTACTATTCCATCAACGACTACTTACACGATAAGAATAGTTGGTCGCCCTAATTAACTCAAGACAATGTTCATGTTCTTTCTCCAGAATTGGCTTACTGACAGGTTATTGTTATTAGTATTAACTTATTTATTTATTTTACTTCGATGGTCCTAGTTTATCATCTGTGACTTCAAGTGACAGCTTTGTGACCAGAACCCAGCAATGCGTAAATATGTAAGCAGTCACGCCCTTTATACCTGGAGGCTTTTATTTAGGTAGTAAGTTTTTATTTACATTTTAATTTTAATTAATTATTTTATGAGTACCTATGTATAGTTTTTATTATATTTGTTGGTATATTGGCATGGCTAGCTGACATATGGCAAATAATTTAATTTTATGTTCTGTGCCTTATAATGTTAATTACTTAACACCCAGTATTGTATACAATCAAGTATCAAGTATTTTCTAACTGAACAGACAGCTGTGCTGCTGGGGGTTTGTTGCGCCACTTCTTCTTCCCAGCGATAGTACTAGGAGTAGGAAGTGGTGAAGGGCGGGCGTTTTTGGGGGACTGTCTTTTGTAATTTTGACGTTCGAAAAGTGCTGATTCTCAGCCTAATTTGAATAAATGACTTTTGATTGTGATTTTGATTTCGATGTAAATTTACACGAAGAACTAGATCAAACGACCTATGAAGCTGAAAGGTAGTTTTCAACATTGTGGATTTTGTTTGATCAAAACCTGCCTGTTTGAATATTATATATATTTCTAAGCCGTCAGTACTTCAACTGAATTTTATATTTTACTTTGTTTTAGGGAAACTGAAAAGTAAACATCAGTAATTTTTTTAAATCACTCCAAGAAATATCAAGCCGGACCTTTAGACTGCGGTTTAAAGTCAATTGAAATCGTATCTGCACGTTTGTCAGGTTGATGACTAAATTCGAATCGGGAATCGGCGCCAATGTTCGCTTACCTGAACAAAATTAATCCCTACATCAATCTTAGTATAGTTTTTAGTATCTTTGATGGTATATTGGCGTGGCTAACTGACATGTGGCAAATAATTTAATTTAATGTTCTGTGTCTTGTAATGTTAATTTATTTAACATACCTATTATTGTATAAGTATTTTTTAACTGAACAGACAGCTGTGCGTGAAGAAATGGCGCAACAATCTCCCCAGCAGAGTTTGTTGCGCCACTTCTTCTTCCCAGCGATAGCACTAGCAAGTGGTGAAGGGCGGGCGTTTTTGGGGGACTGTCTTTTGTAATTTTGGCATTCGAAAAGTGCTGATTCTCAGACTAATTTGAATAAATGACTTTCATTTTGATTTTTTTTCTTTCTCACTTTCACAATTTTTTTCACTTTCTCTCTCACTCTCGCTCTCTTTCTCTTTTTCTTTCATTACAAACTAAAAATTGGACCCTGTATAGTCTTTACTCGGCTGGCAAAATCGGAATTCCGTTCAGAAATATCGATTCGGATTTTCGAAGGCAGCAAATCCATACAAAATAATTTCGAAGGCAGAAAATTTCGAATGGAGAACTATTGTAAGTACGTGTGAGGTAGTTCCTTGATTTTGTATGAATTCGTTGCCTTCGAAAATGCCGAATCGATATTTTGAAACGGAATTCCGTCCGTATGTGGCCGGCCTTATTGAACTAAAAAGTTTCGAGCCCACGACCGCTTGTGGCTTCTAGATAAACTTCTGGATAATAAATTAAATTGGGGGTCACGGGTTATACACGGGTCCCACAAACCATAATTCCATACATCGGGGCTCAAAGGGCGTATATATAGCACATTTTGGCCAATTAGAGTTATTTACACCATCTTATTCAGTTTTTCTTTCTGTATCGATTTATTGGATTTCGTGAAAAGTCGTGTTCATCCTTTGAGCCCCGAGGTATCGATATAGGGCGCATTGTGGTTCATGGGCTCCATGAACCCAATATGGCATTTGATCTTCGGCCGGCAGATATGTATATTGCTCAGAATTTCCAGTCGATCTATTCTGCGTTAAAAAAAAAAGTAAGTAGGTACTAACTTATTCACTTTTATTTGTGAGCGAAATTGTAGGGAAAAGCTAATTTAATAATAACTGTCTAAATTCTGCCGCCCGTTACATTGATAATATTTTCTATTTTATTAATATTACGAGTTCTTTGTTTGTAAAAAAATATAAATATACACCACTGCTCTGCAATAAATGCTGTTAGCTACCTATATGTGAGCGTCGCGCGTCTGACACTATGGCAGCTAGCCCTACAAAATAGAAACTTCGTGTCCGCTTCGCGCGAAAGTACGATGAGGGGCGCGCGGGGCATTTTCAGCGGTAACGCCCATTTGAGCAAGGGCAACGGCATAATACCGGGCCTTAAGCGATTGACTGCTGCGCTGCATGTCGCGGGTTCGATTCCCGCACGGAACAAATATTTGTATGACCTACAAGTAGTTGTTCCGGGTCTGGCTGTTTGTGTATGTGAGTTTAAATGTTTGTAAACGCACCCACGATACAGGAGAAATTCCTAGTGTGGGGCAACAATTTTTTAAAAATCCCGTAAGAATATGGGGATAAAAATTATCCTATGTGTTAATCCTGGTAATAAACTACATGTGTACTAAATTTCGGTCAAATCTGTTCAGTAGTTTTTGCGTGAAAAAGTAACAAACATCCATCCATCCATAGTCACAAACTGTCGCGTTTATAATATTAGTACGAGTAGGATTTGTAAAGTATGCATTTGTATAAAACTACTTAAAAAAAAATAAAAAAAATTACATTAAATCATTTCATTCCACCAACTTTACCAACTACTTTCTTTTTTTCGAAAAAAGTGCTATTGGAGCCAGAACTCAGAAATCACTAATCCACTGATCTAGTATTCTGAATGCAGATTCTACCAATATATTCTTGATGCTAGTTCGAATGCTAATAAAGCTTTTAACCTTAATACCTCCCGTCCAGCAGTATGTTTATTATTTCATTTCATAATGTTGACACGAGAACGGAAACTGTCTCGTGATTTATACATAAATATCGCAGGTGACCCAGTTCTGATGTGTGCGGGACCACACAACGGAAGGTTTGAGGTAGAAGAGGGTAGCGGATGAAATATTTGAAGTACTAATTAGTAAGACTGGCTGTTATACTTCGTTGCTTTTGCAAGCAATGAAGTTTAACAGCCAGTCTTACCTAGAGGTATCGTAAGCATAATCAGCATAAATTTAAAGACACGGTTGGCGCAGTGGCTTAGCGATCGACTGCTGCGCTGCGTGTCGCGGGTTCGATTCCCGCACGGAACAAATATTTTTGTATTGCCTACACGTAGTTGTTCCGGGTCTGGCTCTTTGTGTTTGTGAGATTAAATGTTTGTAAACGCACCCGCGATACAGGAGTAATTCCTAGTGTGGGGCAACGTTTTATTAAAAAAAAAAAACAGCCTACAATGTCCCACTGCTGGGACACCGGCCTCCTTTCTGTGAGAGGTGGCCTCAACCAACCCGCACTGGATCCGCGTCATATTCGCGTGTGGATCCAGTGCGGGTTGGTAGAGAGAGGTATCGTGTTACCCAGTAACTGGGTTGTAGAGATCAGGTAGGCGGTCGCTTTATGTTGAATACTCGTATTCAACTACAGCAGGTTAGACTGGAAGTGGAAAAAACTTGACAGATGATGATGACAAGGAAGCCAAATTACTGCATATGCGTATCATACGCCCTGAATAAAGATATAAATATTTCGATTTTGAAGCCGTTTAGAGTGTTTGTTTCACTATTAATTCATTTCAGCATTAATTCTTTTTTATGCCCTTAGTTAGATGGACCAACCACCTGAAGATGGTGGTAAAGACAGAATACGAAAGCTGGAGAACTGGATGTTGTGACGTTACTTAAAAGCAAAGATAATCAAAATCAAGAGCTTGTGGCAGATCAACAAGGTTTCAAATTCTGCAGTCGCAAGCCTTGCTCTCTGGGGGATTGACACTAGGTCGATTTTCGCCGTGAGGCTGGTCGCTTACCGTATTTCCCTCATAGAACGAATTGACTTTTGCATCAAAATTTTGACCTTCATACGGCGGGCGATCGCCTACGACTGAGAATTTTCACTGTCGATTTAAGTCAACCGCCGCATGCGACCTCTCGTACGACAAAAGTCGAAACCTACTCCAATTTCCAACTTGCAGCTTTAATCATCTGTGTAAAACCGCATTAAGAGATGAGTTGAGACTATAAATAAATATCCAATACTGCACTACAAAATACAGAAGGAACGAAAACACTCCAAATCTGTGAAGGTACTTTCGGAATTCCAATTTGAATGTGTGGACTCAACCTAATTGTTCAATCCAAAGAAGTAGGTATAGTGGGGAAGATTACACCCACGTGTTAATCGAATTATGTAGGCTTATCCGAAACGAGTCACTATCTCGATTCTATTTCCCGAACCCGGAACAACATTGATTTGTTTAACTCACCCCGACGTTTCAATCCATGCTATTTGCGAAAACCCCCGTGAAGTGAGTCTTATTAACATAATCTACTAATTACTCATTTTTTTAACAGGTTCCACAATGAAAGTCTTTATATTATTTATACAGTTACATATAATTAAAACGTATGTGAAACTATGTGCAATGTTTTTTTCTAAGGGTCTAAAGACCAACTCAAATCTGCCCAAATTCCTTTGCCCAACGAAAACCCCTTTAGCATTCACTCCTTTATCTGATTGCCACTCAAAGTATTCCACATGTCCTTCATTCATTAATCTACTCTTCCATTCATCACCCGCTTGTCCGCTTATCCCTTGCACCACCTCCACAGTTTTCCCCGAAGGTCTGCTCAGTTCTCTCAAGGGTGCTAGTGTATGCTCAGTTTAGAATGAGTTATGAACATCGGCGAGAAAACTTTTTTATACGCTCTCCTTGCAGTTCCATTTCATTCCTCCGTTTTATTAATTGTTCCAAGTTTTTTCCAAAGCATTCTTCGGCCAGTTCTTTCAGTTCTGCTGTGAGTAATGAAGCCTATTGAAGGCATTAAAACTTTTAATGCAATCTTGAATGATTTTTTTTTCGTCTGACCTTTTGCATCTATCAATTTTCCTGTTCATTGGCATCCAATGGTCTGACAAAATGCGTAGGACGTGTCGGGGTGATGGGACGGCGACATTCGATGGAGCGTAGGTCAAACATGAATTATTTTCTTTGTGAAACGAGATAAAATTTTCGCGAAATATGCGCAGTCACTAAATACGTATACGTGTTAAGAAAGAAACACAACGGTTGTATGTTTAGCAGTAGAAGTTTGCGGCTTGATATGGAGATTATTATTATTATTAAAAGCCTGTGATGTCCCACTACAGGGCAAATGCTTCTCTACTCTCTTCCCACTTCTCTCTGTTTAAAGCTGCTAAGGACTAGTTCTTGTTGAAGGAGTCCAGGGGGTCTACTCCGAATTAGTAGGCTGAATGTTCGGCCGTTTCCTGCTACGAAGTTACTATTTGGTTCGGTCGGTTCCGATCCTACACTCCTAGACTCTTTCGAATATTGACTATGGTCCCGACCCAACTGAGCCGATCCGAACTTTTTTCGCATTTTTCAATAATATTCGGTTCGGCGATGTGTCGGTCCGATCCGAACATACGCACTTTGCACTTCGGAGTAGGCCCTCAGCTCATACCGTCATCTCCGCCTGAGCCTGCCGCGATGTCGAGAGACCCATTGGGTCGTAAGTTTGGCCCATTGGTCGTCTGACATGCGGCAGATGTGTCCAGCCCAATTCCATTTCCGCGTGGCAGCTTTCCAAGTGACATCAGTTATTTTTGTTATGGAACGGATGTTCGTATTCCTAGCTCGGTCTGTTAGTTTGATACTCAGAATACTCCGTTCTATAGCCTTCAAGTAAACGTCGAGCGTAGACCCCTGCCGATTTATCAAAGACCATGTTTCTCCACCATATGTGAAGATGGGAAGATGATTTGATGATAGCTTATTATTATTAGTTATTGACTTCATTCTTTACAATATAGCCTATATTGTATAGCCTATATGTATTGCAAAGTTCAAGTGAACTTTGCAATACTATAAGCATAAGTATAGTCAAAAATGTGACCGTATCAATTGCAAAATATCTATTCAAAAAAAACGCGAATAAACCTTTTCCTAACTAAAATTCTATCGCATAGCAGCCTCAACACTTAAAACCACATGACTTCATTCTCTAAGATATTATTTTAAATACCCAAGTGTGTTTGTGTATCCAATGCTTCAAGAACAGCAATTCATCACAAGCGACATTAGCATCTGTCACGATTGGCATGACCTATTGGACCTAAGCTCCTGTACGGAGAATACTCATTGACAACATGCAACACCTCCTTACTGCAGCCCTGTGTTGATTTGTTAATTCCTTCTACTAATAGTTTCAATAAACCTTGCAAACAAAGTTTAAATAATGATATTGTGTTATTTTGTGATGAGATAGGTAAGGACTTAGGTCACTTGTTGACAGATGAGTATCCAGGACACTCAATACTAAATTACTGTATGCCTGGTTGTTCTTTGTTTCATATTATGAAAGAAATTACTAAATGTAACTTTTCCCAGGATACAACATTATTAATTTTTATGGGTAATAGGGGAAATGTAAACAAAGGAGAACTACTTGAGTATTATAGAACATTGTGTAATCTTAGTTTAAGAAAAGTTGTGTTGTTTACATTCCCTTATAGTAACAGTTTGCCACAGGAAGAAAATAGCTTAAGATTCGAATTGAATATGACAATGCATAACTTGACATATAATAATAACATGTTCCACTTGATTGATATTAACAATTATGTTAATAATAATTTATATCTGACAAAAGATAGATATAACATTGTTATGTACTATCTTTCTAAATATCATAAAAGACAGATAGCTGTGTCGCTATCATATTTTTTTTCTATCACAGCCAAAAATTTGGCTAAACAATTTGCTTCTTTTGAGCAATGCAATGACATTTTAAATAATTCTGCTAACAATTTAGTCACAACTCATGACATTGCTAATAATTTAAATTAGAAATTAAGACAATAGAGGCAATCTCTAGCTATAATGTACAAAATAGTATCAACCTGGTGCATCAAAATATTCAAGGATTTATGAACAAAGATTTAGAAGTAGACTTATTTATGAATTTTAATAGTATCGATATTCTCTGTATAACAGAACATTGGCTGAAAAGTCACCAGTTCTTGTTCAATTTTAATAATCACCAGGTTGGTAGTTCGTTCAGCAGAATAAATGCTATACATGGTGGCTCTTTAATTTTAGTAAGTAACCAGCTCAAATTTAAAGATCGTAACGATATTGTGAGCCTATCTGTTGAGCGTACAGTTGAAATTGCCTGTATAGAATTGGAGCACTTGGTTGTATTAAGTGTGTACAGACCCCCTTCAGGATTGTATGACTGCTTTGAAAAGGTAATGGATGAAGTATTACACAGGATTTGTAACTCAAACAAGTCCGTTATCATTTGTGGTGATTTTAATGTTAATTTATTAGAAAACTCAGGTTCTTGTAGTAAAATTATAAGTCTGTTTCAGTCCTACAATCTTGTAAACCTATTTTTGGAGCCCACAAGAATAACACCTACTAGTGCCACATGCCTAGATAATATTTATACAGATATTATACCAAGCCACAAAGAAATTATAAATTTACTAGATTCGGATCACTGCGGGCAAAGGATAACTATTCAAAACCAAAACAAAAAAGTGGCTAAAAAGGATATCACTGTTAACCCCAAAACTGCAAGTCGCTTGGAGGCTTTTAAAGTTAAACTCATTAATAAATTACCAGTTTTGTCAACTCATGCTGATCCTAATCATCTATATGATACTTTTTTTAATATATACTGTAAACAATTTGATTCCACCTTTATTCCCAAGACTATCTCGGTTAATAGTAACGCATCTTTCAGTGATTGGGCTACCATTGGTATTCATAAAAGTAGAACGCGGCTTTATGAACTGTACAATGAAAGGTATTATGTTAACACTGATGAATTTAATTTGTATGTTAGAAATTATTCAAAATTATTTAAAAAAGTTTGTTATATGGCCAAGTCACGTTATTTGGGTTCAAAGATTAAAAACAGCAGTAATGTAATTAAAACGACCTGGTCTATTATTAATAGTGAAGCGGGAAGATCTAGTAACCGAAATACTGACTACAGCCTGTCTATTAATGACAACATAATAAAATCAGACTCACAAGTCGCCGAGGCATTTGAAAATTTCTTTTCAGATATTCCCGTTTCAACTACTAAATCCCTAAACTCATCACCTTCTGTTGCAGAGTCTTTGCTTAAGGAAAATGTTAATGGTTGCGATTCGGAATTTCATTTTGAACATATTACCTGTAGAGATATAATTAAAACCTTTCACACTTTAAATGTTAAAAAGACTGCAGATCTGTGGGGTAATTCTGTAGAAGTTGCTAAGTCTATTATTGACATTGTAGCACCTACTCTAGCTCTTATTTTTAATAGTTGTATTAACAGTGGGGAGTTTCCTGACCTAATGAAAAATAGTAAAATAATACCTTTGTTTAAATCAGGTAGTACATCAGACCCTACAAATTATAGACCTATTTCTGTACTACCTACCTTTAGTAAAATTTTTGAGAAATTAATTTTAGATCAAGTGCAAAGATTTTTTAATAAACACAAATTATTACATAGCAAACAGTTCGGTTTTACAAGGGGTCGTTCAACTACTGATGCCGGTGTTGAACTTTTAGGACATATTTATAATGCATGGGAAGATAAATGCGATGCCTTGGGCATCTTTTGTGATTTGTCCAAGGCATTCGATTGCGTTCTTCACGAAACGTTAATCAGGAAACTCCGCCACTACGGAATCCGGAACACTGCTCTGGATCTTCTTACTTCATACTTGAGTAAGAGGATTCAGAGCGTTGACGTTAATGGAAAAAGATCTCCCGGATCTATAGTAACAATGGGAGTCCCACAGGGCTCAATTCTTGGTCCTTTCTTGTTTCTTATTTATATAAATGACTTGCCGTACCTCATAAAGGATAATCATGATATAGTGTTGTTTGCAGATGACACTTCACTTTTGTTTAAACTTAAACGTCAGCAGCAGGTTACTGACGATGTAAATAGCGCGATCTCTAAAGTAGTCCACTGGTTCAATGTTAATAATTTACTTTTAAACGAGAAAAAAACCAAATGCATTAAGTTTACGCTACCTCACGTTAGGCAGGTGAAAACTAATGTGTTGATAAAGGGCGAAGAATTGAATCCTGAGGACAGCACAGTATTCTTGGGCATAACTTTGGATGCTAAGCTTCAGTGGGGTCCACATATAGATAAATTGTCAAAAAAGCTAAGTTCCGCAGCATTCGCTGTTAGAAAAATTCGTAATTTAACTGATGTAGAGACAGCCCGTTTAGTGTACTTTAGCTATTTTCATAGTGTAATGTCATACGGTATTCTATTGTGGGGAAATGCCGCTGATATTCAGACTATCTTTGTTTTGCAGAAGCGAGCTGTTCGATCAATTTATAAACTGAGTCCGAGACACTCGCTCAGAGACAAATTTAAAGAGATTAATGTTATGACTGTGCCTTCTCAATATATTTATGAAAATCTTTTATATGCCCATAAAAATATAAAATTATTTAAAAAATACAGTGATATCCATGATATAAATACTAGGAACAAACACAAATTTGTTGTACCTGCAACAAGGCTCAAGAAAATAGGTGGCTCGTTCAGATGCCAATGTATACGCTTTTATAATAAAGTTCCAAGCCCAGTTCAAGATCTAAGCCTTAATAAATTCAAATCATTTATTAAACGTAAGTTGTGCCAGAAAGCCTTTTATACCGTTAAGGATTATATCGAGGACAAAAAGGCTTGGGATTAAGCTGCTTCCAATTTTTTTTTATTTTTTACGTATTGAATGTTTTTATTTTGTTTTTCTCTGTTTTGTTGTTGTTTTTTTTTATATACACTGACATTAATGAATTTTATATATACTATGACATTTGCTTACTTAGTAAAGTATTATATTATTTTAATTATTGTGAATGTGAAGACTATGTGGGTCATTGTATTTATATTATTTTTCTCTCTGTTCTCTTAGTTTTTGTCATGGTCTGGCAGTTTGAGTAATTAATGTGGCCTACCCAAATGTCCTTTCTTTGGTATTGTTCGTCGGATCGGTGAGCTCCTTAAGTTTTGAGTTGAGCTGCACGATTTCTGACAAATGCGTGCACTGACTGGACAGGTCCTCTCAATCTGTGTGGTTCTTTCCTCAAAAGACCATCTCAGACATCGACCTACATGGTCTTCATATGATCTGACCAAGATTATGTCTGGACTTTAAAAGAGACTGTGACGTCTGAGTTTGTTTCGGCCTTTCTTCTCAGACTAGTCAGATAGGAAACGCCGACCTCATCTAGTTTTAAAATATGATTGACGTGTAAAAGTGTTTGTACAAACCTACTTACAAAATAAAATCATTTATCATTTATCATTTACATTAGTTGGTCAATCGTATCTAATTACCTATATACAACCGAATATTGGAACATTAACAAGCAGGGTCAGTGCGTAGCACGCTTACAATGGTAAAATATAAAAGGCACTGTACGGTGACTGAAATGTTGTGTGGAAATCGGTGATCGTAGTACGGGCATGTGATGCGGAGAATTGGGGGAAATGTCGTGAGGATAGTTTTGGGTGTGAGCACCCTTCTAGATGTCCAATGTGTACAGAGCTTTTTTTTTTTCAGGATGGGTAATCATCAAATGACTCCCCCCGCTCTGGGTGGAGCAGAAGGGATTGTCAGACTCTTACTGACTATAACCCACCCGTGTTCCTTCCTTAGCCCTTTATGTTCCAGGGCAGCGGTAACCCTTTCGGACAATCCCGCTACATGTGTAGAGAGCTTAATATAAAAAACTGACCAGTTGCGAGTCGGACTCGCGCACCGGGGGTTCCGTACAAACTGTAAGTTAAGTAAATAGTTCGTTCATCGAAACGAGTTTCGAAGATTTTCCCAATAAATCAGTCCCCAAAACATACAAACTTAAATTTGCCGTTGGAAAACTGATGTTCCCACACTTCGACATAGGTCATGGTTAGTTTACCAACTGCAAATAAGTTTGTAATCGCAAAAGTAATATTTTTTTGTGATGCAACTACAGATTTACGATTTTCGGATTTTTTCCTGTACTTGTAGGTACTACATAAAATTTCTTCATGCCAAAACTTTTTTTTATACATTTTTATTGAACAAAAAAATAGGTATATAATTTTTTATTTTATAAAAAAAACTTTTTGTCTTATAAAAAAAAACTTTTTTTATAATTATTTACCATAAAAATACCTTTTTTATCTTGGCAAAAAAAAGGGAGAGCTCGAAATATACTTGAAACGTTCAACGAGGAGCGGCATTACTTTAATTTGACCTTATTAGAAAGGGACATCTCATTTTAGATAGGATCTTAATAAATGTAATGAACATGTTTAAAATAAATTCGTTTAGTTCAAAATTACGAAACTCAGGCTTGAAATTAAGTTTCTGCGATATGATTTACTTATGTGTACATAAGTTATATCATATTCTTATATATACCAGCTTCTGCCCACGGCTTGATCATAATCAGCCTATATTGTTCCCACTGCTGGGACACAGGCCTCCTCTCTTCAAGAAGGAGTGGGCTATAATCGCCCACGCGGGCCCAGTGCGGGTTGGTAGATGTCACATAATTATTGTCTTCGAATTTTTGTTTCTAGGACATGCCGGTTTCCTCACGATGTTTTTTTTTATCGTTTTGAGAGCAGTGGTGATGAAATAATTTACACAAAGTTAAGCGCCTGTCTGGGTTCAAACCTACGACCTACAATTTGTAGGTCGCGGCCGTTACCAGTGGGCCACCACTGCTCTGCCCGCGGCTTTGCTCGCGTAGATGTCAGAAATGATCCCAGGAGTACGTGCTACCGGGACAGTCGCCTATGTCCTTCCTCAGGTTGCCATCTATCTCCTTGCCTTTTATCGAAATCCGTTCAGTAGTTTAGGCGTGAAAAGTTAACAGACAGACAGAGTTACTTTCGTATTTATAATAAAGATTAGTATAGTTATTTTTTTGCTTATGTAAGTTTCTATGATTACAATACAAAGCGACACATATATTTTACTACTTTTACTTAAGGAACATTTGCTTGTCAATTTTTAAAAGCTTTTTTTACTAAGCTAGCATTCTTAGTTTCCGAGACTTTCAGGTATCTTTATCTGACCCTAATTCATTGCTCTCGAGTGTATTAGTACGGAATTAACTTAAAATATCCTTGCATTACTTATACTAAAAACAGCAATATCGTAAAGGTGTTATAAAAAAAGCTTGTAAAAAGATAGGTAAGATTATGTCCTAAATGGAACGGTAGGGTGTTCATAAACGAGAAAGTATTATTGCGGGTAAAACCTAACCTAGGCCGAAAAGTAGCCCGTATTCATAAGAACTGAACTAAGATATTTTTTATAAGTTTTGCCATTGTGATTTTACTAGATTAGGAAAGTTTTGATTATAAACGTACTAGCTGCGCCCCGCGGTTTCACCCGCATAAGTTTCGATCCCGTGGGAATATCGGGATAAATAGTATCCTATATAATTTATGTTAATCTTGGTTATACTAAAACCCACCCGTTTTCAGTCAGCTTTCCTGTGCTCTGGCACAGGCCACGGCTACGGGCTACGGTAACTCTTTCTAACAACCCGTGACCCTGGCAGGGTGCTGCCAGTCTTCAGGACAAGTTTCCGGATGACAGCGATGCAGACAAATACTTCTATTTAGTTTGAGTTCGAGTTTGTACAGGCTGTACTTATTTGCCTTCTAAGAGCGATGACGTTATGACTTCGTCATACCGCAAAGCTAACAAGGGGTAGTTCAAAACGCGATGAACTTTCTTTTGTGTGGCGATCCGCTAAGGGTAAACTTACGAATGGGCAAGATTAATACCCCTAGAAGTGATACCATTTATCTATCGAACACTTAACGTAATGACAGTAAGGGGTTGGCACATTTGATTCTGTATATGAGTTAGCTGTATTCTGTAGCTGGATAAATGAAAGGCTGAGATGAGAATGCTAAGAGGGATGTGTGGTGTTACACGAATCGATAGAATAAGAAATGAGTACATAAGAGGAAGTCTGAAAGTGGCAGAGGTAACTGAAAAGTTGTGTGGAAATCGGTTGTCATGGTATGGGCATGTGTTACGGAGAAATGAGGAAAATGTCGTGAGGAGAGTTTTGAGTATGAATGTCGATGGCTATAAGAGGAGGGGAAGACCAAAGAAACGATGGATGGAATGTGTGAATGATGATATGGTTAGAAAGGGGGTGACTACCGAGATGACGACTAATAGTGAAGTATGGAAGAAAAAGACATGTTGCGCCGACCCCAAATAAATTGGGATAAGGACAGGAGAATGATGATATGAGTTAGCTGTAATATTTTATCTGACAGAAGACTAATGATGTTTCATGACTTTTGCCCGCGGCTATGCACGTGTGGTGGTCAGGAGTTATCGCTCAGGAACGTATAGTCCAGACCGAATTTTGGCCATGGCGGTTAATCTCAGCGGAGACTAGCCTTCTACGCGGGACATATTATAGTGCACAAGTGTGTGAAGACACAGGTGCACTCACTCTTTCCTTACTGTCATAGTTCAATGGGACGGCAAACCGACCGGCACCCTAATTGCGTAACACACGATCAATCGGAATCGGTTTCATTTTGACAGTTCAACGACATTCATTGCGTTATTTACGTGTTGAGCAGAAATTTTTTCTAACTTATGAAGCAATGGATTAGCGATTTGCTTCAAAATGAATCTGATTCCGATTGATTGTGTGTTACGCAATTAGGGTGCGGAGAGACATCGGGCGCAGGGCCAACGGCTAAACGTGCTACTTGAGGTTATAAAAATTTATAATGTTTTATTAATTTATTATTTTTGTTTCAAATTTTATTATATACCTTGTTTATTATTTTTTTTTTTTATTGTTCATGTAAGTAAAATAATCAACCACTTGTAGAATATAGAATTAAGATTGTTGTTTTTGATGTTTAGTTTATGTAGGAAGGCTGTAGATCCACATAACAGAGCTTGCCTTTCTTTTTGGAACGAAGTTCCTTATCGCGCGTTGCGAAAGGGGGCTAGACGGAAAAAATTAAGACCAAAAGTTGTAACGACACTTTTTGCTATAGTTGTAAGCCGTGCGGCGTGCGCGTGTTACCCTGTCTGTCTCTCTCTCTCTTATAGAAAGCAAGCCAGTTATACTTCGTTCCATCCGGGTGTCCCTTGACACCTCTCTAGTTTTGCCTATAGGATTGTACAACTGAGTAAATATGTTATTTTTTTTTACTTTTGCATGCCGTAAGGTAGAGTGTGTTGGAACCGCTCTTACAATGTTTACATCTTATTTTGTACCCACATTCATTGCAAAATAAATGATTTCTGATTCTGATTTCTGAGGTAGGTATGGGGGTATCAAACCGCCAACCTCCAAATTCCGGAGTGTGGATTTGTGCTTAATTGATGTTAATAGGCTCGCTCCCTATTACATGGAATTTAAACATAACTGGCGAACTGTGAGTAGGTACTATAGTAACACAACTGCCTAACCCTTCAGGGATTAAAGACTTGAGGTTATGTAAGTAATTACTTCAGTTTGGCGTTTTTGTTAATAAATTTACTACCGAAAAAGTCTATCAGCATCTGCCTAGCCTTTTCCCAACTATGTTGGGGTCGGCTTCCAGTCTAACCGAATGCAGCTGAATACCAGTATTTTACATGGAGCGACTGCTTATCTGACCTCCACAACCCAGTTACTGGGTAATGCGATCCCTTTCGTAAGACTAGTTGTCAGATTATCGGGCTTCTGACGACCAACGGCTTAACGTGCTTTCCGACGCATGGAGGGATCATGGCATGTAAAGATGGTCACCCATCCTCGGACTAACTGCAGCAAGCGTAGCTTAACCTCATCGATCGACCTGATGTTATTACTTAGCCACAAGTCTAGTCTATTTCACTGTTTAACTTTTCTATCACACTCCGCAGACTTCTAAAAAACAATAAGACTAAAATCACAGCACGGTAATCACAAATGGCTTTACTAGCAATTTCCATCATCGATTCGCGTTGCAATTAACTCTGATCTAACACGCATTCCATGTTGTTTCATAGACAAATGACACTGACAAAATGACACCAAACAAATTTGCTGAATTCTCTAAAATATTATTATTTTCATTTAAACTCCTTATTATTGTCTTTTGTTGGATTATTTTTTTTAACACAAGTGAGTACCTATCTTTTCTTGATTATAAAATCACACATGTATTCTCCTGTGGGGTCAGGAGAGGTGTATCTATAATAAATTACTTCCAGTAGAGCCACGACCACGACTGGCCGCAATCGTAGCCGCGTGCTGCGCGTAACCCTTTTTAGTTAGATATTATTTAAAGTGCTTATTACATTTTGACTGTTATAGAGTTATGAGGAACAAGGGTGTTAAGTTAGATAGAAAGAAAGTTTTAGATCGTGCATGGCTGTTGGTACTGACCACCAGCCACGATACCCGTCTGGTCGGAGCCGACGGATCCGTTAAAAAGGATCCTGTAAAAACGTACGTATATGTGAACGCGCCCTTATGCGTAAGAGCATCTTTAGCATGGCTCCGACCATTTTTAATAAAATGCCCAAATCATGGAAAACATTAAATATATCTGCTCTTAAAAATAAATTGAAGAGTTTACTAAATGAAAGAGCCTATTACAGTATAGCAGAGCTTATGAAAGAGGACCATTTTCTTCCTTTTTTGAAATAAAAATTTTGTATTTTTGACATGTTATTGTAATCTATTGTATTTTTTGGAATAATTGTAATTTGGAATTTTAATTTTTAATGACAGTAATTCAGTAATTTATATTTTTACTGACCAATTTACTTATTGATTACTTTGACATTTGTATCTAAAAAATATGCTTTTTGAATTGTAATTATACCAAATCTTTAATGAATAATGATGAAATGTAATTTTGTTGAATATTATCACGGTTTATGCATCATATCTTCCTACCAATTTGTACGCCATGATATGCGGCTGAACATGTTAGAACTCTTCTGTATCCCACTATTATTCAAGAGCCATGTTTAAACAAATTAAATTTATTAACTTACTTCTGCAATTTGCCTATTGAAAAAAAATCTGTTGCTTTCTCAAAGTAGCTCGACTCTTCGATAATTTATTTCTGTCGTCACAGATTCTCACCACCACGTTCAAGCATTCACCAGGCTAAATTTGAGAGAACATCGGTACGAAGCAGTAAAAGGAAAGTATAGTCTAATTGACCCCTATGAACTACCTAACACCAAATGGTTGGCTGATATTGAAAATTTATCAAACTGCACGTGCCCTCGAGTGTACTACCCTGCATGCGGACATAACAAACAAACTTATTACAACGCATGTGTCTTAAGATGCATTAATCAAACCACTTTGCGTCGATTGGGCCCTTGCATTAAATACAGAAGAATGAACGCAGTGCTTCTCGATTTGAACATTCCGACTAGATGGAAAAATCCGAATTTAACTGAATTACATGCTGGTGATGGGTTGGATCATTTGTTATTTGAAGTTCCTAATGAAATAAAATATGTATTCATTCCTTTATACGTTTTTTATTTCTAGTGTGTTTTTCTGTCATAATTTTTATAAATTCCTGCATAGCTTTTCACAACCATTCTAAAGGTTGCCCAATTGAAAATGACGTTACTAATTTGCCTTGCCCCCAAAAGCAAATATCTGACGGAAGAAAATCATATTTTATTTTAATGAACATACAACATAACAAATATTGAGCAGCGATGGCCCAGTGGTAACAGCCGCAACTTACGAGCTGTAGGTCGTAGGTTCGAACCCAGATATGCACTTTGTGTTAATTATTTCATCACCACTGCTCTCAAAAACGGTGATGGAAAACATCGTGAGGAAATAATGTTTCCACTACAGGGACACAGGCCTCCTCTCGATGATAGGGAATGTGCCGTAATCCACCACGTGGGCACAGTGCGGGTGTGTAGATGTCATATTATGTCTTCGAATTTTTGATTCTAGGACATGCCGGTCTCCTCCCCGTGTTTTCCTTCACCGTTTTGAGAGCAGTGGTGATGAAATAATTTACCCAAAGTTAAGCGCCTGTCTGGGTACAAACCCACGCACCTATAGCTCATAAGTCGCGGCCATTACCACTGGGTTACTACTGCTCTCTGAACAAAAAACTCACTGAACGAGACCCAATAGAAGTTTTATTGTTATTACTTCTGGGGGCGTTTAGTGTTCCGCAATGAATCTCCTTTAATTACAAGGGACCTGCAATCTTTTGTATGTTTCTTGAGCGAGAAAATTGGCGATTCACTTCCTCGTCGTCGGCGGGACAGGTGCCTCTGACAATTTTTTGTGCACACTGGGTCCTAGCACGAACGTGCGAAGGAAACATAATGTAAATTCTACGATTTTAATATTGAAAAATACATCTTTTTAATATTGATAAACATGTCGGAGTCATTCGTATGACTATTCGGAACTTCAGCGCCATCTCGTGGCGCTACACAGAGTCTAGCCTGAGTTCGTGGTGGGAGCGACCGCTACAAAGGACGGTGTAAGCAGAGCTCCGGGGTCATCGAAACATTGGACATCGTACGAACAACATGTGCTTAGAAACTGTCGCGCGTTCCGTATCGTTGAGTTGTGTGTGTAGGTATGTGATTTGCTAGTGTGACTAACTGGTTCGTAAATTATAATCTGATTTGAACTGCAAACCGTTTTTCTATGGTGCTAAAACCAACACTACCCATAGTATGCCCACAGTAATTAAAATATGCCTGATGCTAACGTTTTTCGACGCTAATATTTTTATGAGTGTGAAACACGACTGAATTTCAGATGTTATTTTCCCAAAACTTTGCCACTTCCACGGCGTTGTCGATGGCAGCGCAGAGGTCACTGTGACTGCCTGTTTTGGGACACAGAGGGCAGGATAGGAGGTGGAGCATGGTTTGTGAGACAGCTCCATAATCACACCCTACTGCCGTTCCGTCCAGGTAAACCCACTTCACCTGGTTGGACTTACATCTTTATTCATTATTTGGTTAAGTTTATGACATTATTCATAAGCGGGTGACCCCTCCGTGCCTCGAAAATCATGTTAAGCCGTTGGTCCTGGCTATCATTCGTGGATCTTTAACAGTCGTTTCGGGTCGTCAGAATCTCGAAACTCTGACAACCACTATTACCAGAAAATGAATACGTAGTGGAAAGACGATTTGTTTTGCCTGTACAGTCACGAGCACCAATATGTCAACAGTTGGCAACTTTCAATTTCGAATACTCCGTGAAATAACGAATGCAACGTTGAAATATGACACATTACATAAACCTATGGGTTCCAAAATACTATGTTCGTAACAACATAAAATTTCATTAAAAAATAAAGTAGTAAATCGCTTTTGAATAAAGCCGAGTGTATACATAATTTTGCTCGTGACTGTACACCTATAGTAGCATGTCCGACTGTACAGTATTTAGTACTCAGTACTCAATTCTTTATTGCATATCACAATGTAGGCTTAGGTGGTAAATATTTGCCAAAAGAAACAATCATGGCCCTGTCGGGCACAGCAAAAGAAAGTTATGTGGAGAAGAGGACTTTATCATTTACGTATCTTATAATCTAACTTATTCTAAACACATTTTTAGAAAAATAATAAATTTATAATAATAATAATATAAAATTTTGGTTATATACTTGTACTTGTTATGTGTTTCAAGGATTTATCATTTAAATATTCATTGCCACTATTTCACATTTGCTCATTAATAGCTTTTTTAATTTGTTCGTGAATAGATGGGGTATTTTTTTTCTTTTCATAAAGACCTTTAAATTTTTATCGTTTTCATCCTTAAAAGGGGTCATTGTACTCATCATTATGTACAACTTTTACTACGGAACCAACCCTGAAATCGTGAAAAAAAAAACAGTTGATCCATAGATTTATGTTCGCATAACTCGACATAATGTAGATATGAATAAACTGATATTTTTTTCACGATTTCAGTCTGTGTTGGTCTCATAGTAAAAGTTGTTCCTAATGATGAGTACAATGACCCCTTTTAAGGATGAAAACGATAAAAATTTAAAGGTCTTTATGATTAAAATGATCAACATGTAAGGGCATATATTCGGGTAACATATTGTAGATTGACAAAACTAGAGGGCTGGTTGAGTGTATTTTTAAGCGGAATGTTGGAATGTTGAGTCGTGTTTTGTGTGGTGTGTATCTTGGTTGTATGTCTTCTCGTTTAATGTAACAGTCTTTGTTTTTGTGAGCGAACTTACATATTTCAAGTACCTATATAAATATAAACAAGGCAGAGTTAAAATATTCAGATTTACGAAATGGGGTTTGCACACCACTTTACTACTTATAATATCATTGGGTTTGCAGCTATCTGTTAGTTGTATATTTACTAAGATACGGATAAATTTCTTTTCGACCGTGAACAGTGCAACACACAGTCTGCACTGTATCACCACATTATTATCCCGTAGCTAAGCCACGTATAAGCATAGGCATAGTATGTTACGAGGGCAGTCTGTAAAGGAGACGTTTCATTTTTGTATGGAGCTTTGGCTAGGATGTGTACATTTCAGAAAATCTGTGAAATACAATATCTATAAACATTTAATGGGCAATGATTTATTGAATTAATTTGTATTAATTTAGTACAAAAGTAAAATTGAAAATGTTTGACATTTGTTGTGAGTAAAATGGAGACATATTGAGTCAATGACAAATGACAATGACGTTAATGTCATTATAACCTAAAACGGGATATTTTATGTTTTTGCTTCATTGTTAAGCTCTACTAACTACAACTACGTAATAATATGGAAAGTCTTAGAGAAAAATCGCAAAATAACACTGAAAGCCACGAAACGAACACGCAAACGCAACGCACGAGACGAGACTGATTGACATTCAGTCCTATGACATTGACAGACAGTGTATGTCAAAATAAAACGTTTGGAAGTACACTGGCCAAGTAGATGATTAATCGAACTAAAATATTATTATCAAAATATTATATTAATATTTTTTTTTTTTACATGTGTCCATTAATAACGCATTAGAATTAGGTGTAATAGATGAGTAAGTGATACCTTTTTATAATTATATTTAATGTTTTTGTATTTACGGTTTCACACTCATTTCAGATCCATTCTGGTTTCAGAACGCATGTTTGCTGTCAGGACGCCGGCCGCCATATTGGCCATAACGATAACAAATGGCAATAATTGAAAAACTTTAATTTGTTTGTAGACACAAATTCACAGATTAATATTTTTCCTAAATTCCGGGTATGTTTCTCCGTTTTTTTAAATATTGTAGGTACAAGTGCTAGCCAAAAATGAAACATCTCCTTTGAGGTTTTTTTGACTTCACGAAAAGCGTACAAAAATTGGGAGATTTTATTTTTTGTACGTGTGAATTCCAATTTATATTCTTCTCTATGATTATACCTAATAATGTGAATTAATTGACTGTTTCTATTAGAATTATTAGATTTTTATTACTAAAGGAAAAAAATACATTTAGAGGTTTTTGGTGGGGATGGAAAGTTATTAGTTTAGTCTTTGCAAAGTTGATTTCAAGATTGTGTTCGTTCATCCAGGTTATTATTTTGATAAAGATCTCATTAAGGGTACTGTTTAGGTTTATGTTGTCATGACATTGGATGAGAATGGAGATCTATGTCGTCTGCGAACAAAACGCAGGGTTCGGATTCAGCTATTACTTTTGGGAGGTCATTGATGTAAATGAGAAATAAAAGGCATCTAATAACACTTCCTTGTGGTATTGATGCGTTAATCGCCTTTCTGTCAGACTGGTGATGTTCTCCAGATAGACCAGAGGGGCAATTCTCGCAATTTTAAGAACGTTCACAGTCTGATCTCAGTCTCAATCTGTCAAAAATACATTTCCATACACTTTGACAAGTTTTTTGACATTTGTTTGTCGCCGAGATGAGGCTGCGACTAGATTTTGAACGTTTTAAATTACGAGAATTGGCCTTCTGAGAGTGTACTACGTGAGATCGACAAATGGATGTGCGAATAACACTTGTGCGACAAAACTGTACTGCGACTCACCATAGTTCGAATGCACGCTTGTGCGACACACTGAAGCTCGACATTTTTATTTTTTATTTTATTTATTAAGGAAAACCAACAATTACACACTATATATGGTTAACAATTGCTAATCATCTAGGTATACCTATCAGTGCGTAACCAACTACGTTATCCACTTATTACATATTTGAATAAAAATTTGGAAGAGTACGAGTACACATTACTAATTAAACATGAAAATTAATAAATCTTATTCATATAATACTAAATTTTATACATTTATAAAATACGGTTAATCATCCGGTTTTTCGATAATTTTAAGAAGATCAATGCGAATTTTACTAGCTGACAAAGAGAATAAATCTAATTCTGAAAAAAGGCTGTATTATAATGCGACAAACATGATGTATGAACAGAAACCAAGCAAACGGAGTATGTAAGGATCGTATTGCTAGAATCGGATCGAATGGCTAGAATTAAATAATTTAAAAATAAATATGACAAAAACAAATATAATACAATTCCAAGCATCCAACACAAACACAGATAATTTAGTTATTCAGTATAACAATTCCGTCTTAAACACTGTGAATGAATGTGTATTTTTAGGTATAACCGTTGATAGAAACTTAAGCTGGAAACCACACTTAGATAAGATACTTAAAAAAATAGATCGATTTGTATATGTCCTGAAAAGAATAAGACAAACGGTTAACTTAAATACTGCAACGGTTGCTTACCATGCATATGTAGCATCTTTACTGAGATACGGTCTTATTATTTGGGGCAACTCAGTAGACGTGGAAAGAGTTTTTAAAGGACAAAAAAAATGTATTCGGGCAATGTGTGGAGCTCACTTTTTAGATAGCTGTAAACCGCTATTCCAAGAACTTAAAATACTGTCTTTACCATGTCTTTACATATTTGAAACTTGCATGTTTGTAAAAAAAAAATATAATTTATTTGAAAAAAGCAGTTACAAAATAAATAGTCGACTACGTCACAAAGACAAATTGAAACTGCCCCAAATAAAATTAATGTTATACAAAAGAAATAGTTACTGCATGGCAATTATTATTTTTAACCATTTGCCAAATAACATTCAAGATTTGCCATCGTCGCTGTTCAAAAGGGTGTTATTTAGACTGTTATTGGACAAAAATTATTACAGTGTTAAAGAATATTTAGAGGATAAGTCGCTAGTAACAAATTAAATAAAAATTATTCTACCATATCCCACACTAACATATCTTTAATATTATATTCTTGACATAATTATTCAATATTAATGACATGACTAAACACACATACAATTTCCATCTTTATTACAATAATATTTATATTTTATTAAGTGATTCATGTTTACTAATTCAAATATTAATAAATAAGACTTCATTTTACGAGAAATATTTGTACGCCATAGTATGGCAGGATATGCTGGAACCAAAATTGTAACATCTATTGTACCATATTCTGACAAATAAACATTTTTGATTTTGATTTTGGTTTGTAGTAGGTGGCATTCTGTAGTATCTGTCTACCGTGGGGTGAGTGAGTATATACTTATACTTGTATATATATATAAGTAGTTTATCAGCCATCTTGTTACCATAACACAAGCATTAGGTTGCTTAGCTTGGGACTAGATGGCGCTGTGTGAAATGTCCAGGGATATTTAATGACTTATGCAAGCAGTTCTCTTTTGACT
Organism: Apamea sordens; assembly: GCA_945859715.1. Lineage (NCBI taxonomy): Eukaryota > Metazoa > Arthropoda > Insecta > Lepidoptera > Noctuidae > Apamea > Apamea sordens. The sequence goes on along the minus strand of OX244010.1, from coordinate 9,161,334 downwards.
TGTTTTCAACGAAAGGCTCAAGCGTACGCAATAGGCTGAACCTTGATTTCTTCAAAATAATTTTTTTGTGTTAATTTAGTTCTGGTACTTATTTAATTTAATTTTAGTGTAGTTTATTCCTTATATTTGGCGGTACCGATTTGATGGTTGGTGCGCTTATGTTCTTGTTAATTTGTCATGTTAAGATCTCTTACTGTATTATTGTATAGCTAGCCGTGAAAACCTATAATTGGCTTTATGTTTCTTATTCCAGTTTATCTATTGTATTTATGTAAAGCTGTTGGTTTTCCATGTGATAAATAAATAAATAAATAAATATTATTATTATTATTACTTACTCTGAAGATATATAAAGACTCACACTATATTATTATGTTTCTATGTGAGAGGATGGAAAGGATTGCTATTCTTACAGAATTTCTTTTGAACTTCCTTTTCGCTCGCGTTTTCTTATCGAAAGAAAACAGACACGAAATGTCTTTGGTGCTCTTAATAAATTGAATACACACCCAACATCAGCCTGCGTAGTAACAGGCCTTGCTATTCACGTAACGTGACTCTTATGTTTCTGGCACAAGGTATAAATTGGAATGAAGACGCGCGTTCGTGAAATGCAACACCAATACGCATAAAAAAAGTTACTAGTTTAGCAATGCATTTCCTATTCCTATTTAAAAGTGATCAAAAGAAATATCAAAATTTGAAATTTCTTTCGACCACTAATACGCCATGATTGTCACACAATCTTTTTTTTATTAACTTCAGTCGGATTATTATAATTTGGTAATCTCGTACATAATGACAAGTCAGTGATCTGAGGGACAATTCTAGCAATTTTAATAACGTTCATAGTCTGATCTCAGTCTGAATCTGTCAAAAATAACCCCATTTTACCTACATTTTTTACCATTGATTCTTGCTGAGATGAGATTACGACTAGATTTTAAACGTTTCAAATTACGGAAATTGGCCCCGTTTGGTAATAAAAATATCAAAATAACCCATTATTTTGACATTTCTATTGATCACTCAAACGTCATTGTGAAGTCATATTTTTGACTTAGCTTAGTCTATTTAGGGCTGATCGTTCCATTGCCAGATAACTATTATTCGAGGAATAAAATTGACGTTTCATAGTGTTTATATGAAATCATCATCTGCCTAGCCTTTTCCCAACTATGTTGGGGTCGGCTTCCAGTCTAACCGGATGCAGCTGAATACCAGTATTTTACATGGAGCAGTCGCTCCATGTAAACAACCCAGTAACTGGGTTGTGGATATCCCTTGGTAAGACTGGTTGTCAGACTTTCGGGCTTCTGACTACCCGTAACGACTGTCAAAGATCCACGAATGACAGCCGGGACCAACGACTTAACGTGCTTTCCGAGGCACGGAGGGGTCTCGGTATGTAAAGATGGTCACCCTTCCACAGATCAACCGCGGCAAGCGTAGCTTAACCTAACCGATCGACCTGCGCGGCTGTTATTATTTAGCCACGGGCCCCTCCGTGTTTATATGAAATAACTGTCAAAATTTCAAAATTATTCCTCGAATAAAGTTATCTGGGTACGAAAAAAAATCAGCCCTTAGAATACTTGTGTTTCGGAGGAAACACAAGTATTCTAAGGGCTGATTTTTTACCAGTATTCCACAACATGTGTCCACCATCAAGTATCTTAGTAATCCCACTAATATTATAAACTCGAAAGTTTGTATGGATGGATGGATTGATGGATGGATGGATATTTGTTACTCTTTCACGCAAAAACTATTGTACGGATTTGGATGTTTGGAAAGATGGCTTATAACCAGGATTAACATACACCGCTAATTTTAACGGTGTATTGGATACTTTTTTATCCCGATATTCCCACGGGATCGAAACTTATGTGGGTCAAACCGCGGGGCGCAGCTAGTTGATTATGAATTTAGGAGATTACGAACTTTTGGCACCGTAGTAGGTATTAGCGTTGCCTTAGTGTGGTTAAAGTGGTAAATGTTTATACTTTATATCGCCATTATATTGTACCTATCAGCATATTTGAGTCCGAATACATTACGGCATTCACTTATATGCGAGAGGTAGAGGTATATAGAGGACTAAACGAGCCCTCTGAGGTAACGGGAGGAATCAAACACTATAATTGTGATTCCTTTTATATTATACTAGCTCATGCCCGCGACGTCGTCTGCGTGAAGGCTCTACAGCACCAAAAATACCTAAGATGCCTGTGTCGCTATAGCATTATAAGTAAACAACTTTTAAAATTGCATTAAAATATAAGTTTTTTTGCGAAGCAAGTGAAGAGAGTTATATGGGAATCCTGCTGAGTTCAGTTATAAGATGTGACTAAAGGAAATAGAGAATATAATGCAGGAATACATTTCAGGACACAAAAGAATAAAAATACGTACAAAGGTATCATACCTTACAACACTTCCCTATAAACTACGTTGGTAGTTATGCTGCCAGGAGCCAAAATGTAAAGAGAGTCAGGACTGGTGACGCGAGAGCAAGCGACGTACAGTTGCCCGTGTGAGAAGCAACTCGTCCTGAGGTCGACACCCGCTGCCCTCAGTGTCTGCCCCTGCGACTTATTGATGGTCATCGCGAAGCAAACATTCACGGGGAACTGTACGCGCTTGAACTGGAATGGGTAGTTATGAGGTATGAAAGGAATGCGTGGTATAAATACTGCCTCGCCGACGCCACAACCCGTAAGAATTTCCGCCTCAATGGTGTGTCTGTGGAGCGAGATGACTTTAAGGCGGGTCCCGTTACACAACTTCGGAGGAGATAGGTACAGAAGAAGCATAATCGGGACACCGACCTTCAGCTTGATGGTATGCGCTGGAAGTCCACTTGCTGACAGGGAGTTCAGAAATTCCACGGGATAATGTGTGGCGTCATCTTGCTCGACAACAGTGTTTATCGAGGTGTAGACCACTTCATTCCCCTCAATTTCCGAGAGAATGCATTCGTTAATTGCTGCAGCCTGATTATTTTTGGGCGTCAAAATGGCCCGCTCACACACCCAAGAATTCTGCTGGTGCAGTATACGACTGATGTCCCCGTACACACAGCGAATGAGTTCTTCTAAGCTGGATACCACTCTACCGAGAGACTCTGGAAGCACCACCTGTCCACCTCTCTTTTCTGGTAGAGTGCCTTCGCCAAGACTTAGAAGGACATCGGAGAATTCTTGAGCACATGCATTGCCGCCGAGCTGAGCTCTCATATTAATGGTCAAACGCAGCGTACGAACTCGTGACCAAAACGAAGATCGTTTCAACGAAGCATTCACCTCGTCAGCCCTCGATCCCCGCGTCACCACGGGAAGCGTTTGCCGGAAATCGCCACCGAACAGAACTATGACACCACCCATCAAATGTTCGTTCCTGCGGATGTCCTGCAGGGTTCTGTCCACGGCCTCAACTGCCTTCCTATTGGCCATCGTATACTCATCCCATACGATCAGAGAGCAATCCTTGAGCACGTGTCCCTTATTGCTGTTACGTGACACACCAAAAACAGGAGTTTCAGCGCTCTCTAAATCGATGGGAATTTTAAACATGGCATGTGCTGTCTTGCCGCCCGGAAGTAGTGTGGCAGCGATTCCCGACGACGCTACAGCAATAGCAATTTTGCCTTGCCTCCTGACCTCTGCAAGTATGCCAGTGGTAACAAATGTTTTTCCTGTTCCACCAGGAGCATCCAAGGAAAACATTTTACCCTGGTTTTGCCCAACGCTTTCAAGGACGGTGTCATAAATGTGTTTTTGCTCTGAAGAGAACAAAGCGACATAATCATTTCGTATGGTGGTCATTTCGCCCGGATCGTAATTTGTCTCAGCGTTATACTCCCGATTTCCACGGTCTTTATACGGTGATGATGTGGGAGCTGATAACACATATTCGATCAGTGGATTGCTGCCGATAGAAATGACCACATCTTGAAGTGAACTGAGACAGGTGTTCAGCTCGCGTTCATCAGTTACTTCGACTTCGTCTCCAGTAACACGCCTCAAAGCTCGTAGAAAATCTTCAGACAGATGATGACACCTCTCCCACAAAGCTACCAGGTTCGCGACTCCACAAAACACCAAGATGACGGCAAACAGATGACGCATGCAGCTGGGACTGTCAGTGACGCTCGCCTCCGCGAGGGTGTCATCCCAATTTTGGTCACCGTCGAGAAGGTGACGTGCTACGCAGGCTGCGCGGTAAGTGGGATACTCCACGCCATCAAATGTCCTCAGAAAGGCGAAAGGCGTTGGGCCTCGGACAGTGTGAAGTAACAACCGCAGAAAATTGCATTCGCCATTATTCGGATGCACGGTATAAACCCTACCCATTGCGGTGTCCTTGAAAATTCCCGGAAAGCCTTCCACAGCACCTCCTCGTCGACGTCGGTTAAATACACCCCTTTGCTTGTCGTATGTGTAATATGAAGGCACCTCGTCATACGTAAGGGATCTCGCAAACTGGTCGACTTCACAGAGCGTGTTTTTTTAACTTGTCTTCCTCGACTCTGCTCAAGATTTTGAGGGTTTTGTTGGAACTTGAATTTGTCGAAACGAACTATACTATATAACTTTTATGAAGAAAATGCACATTGCCATCTATGAATTTTAAGAATAACTAACTACTAACCTCGCCAACATGATCAAATTTAAATTATTAATTTCCAAAAAGTGTTAACATGTAACTTGATTTGATTTTTATGAAATCTCATAGATGGCGCTGCTTCAAAATTTTCATTATACTACTAACATTAATTAAACTATGTTTCTCTGCCCAAGTTACTTGAATGGCGTAGTTTTTATAGTGTAAAGCTAGATAATAGCATGGCTTACTCAAAAACAACATTTAAATATGCGTCGTTAGATTACACGCTGTCACAGAATACGTAGGTAAGAAAAATAAAGATTCACAGCTCTTCCCCCGTAGGTGATAGCGTGATAATATGTTTCCAGAGTTAAATTATGGTTTACTAAATAAATAACATGTCATTTTGTGCATTCAATTATTTTGTGCATTAAATTACGAACAAAAACCTTTTAAAATCAATATTGCTTACCTCCTATAACATACGGCGTGATAATATGTAGCCTAAAGCCTTCCTTGGTTTACAAAGAACATTTTTGCTGAATTTCAATTCAATCTATCCAGTAGTTTTGGCGTGAAGCCGTACCATACACACAGACAAACAGACAAAAATTCTAAAAAGTCACTTTTTGTCATCAGTTACATTTTTCTAACAAAAGCCACTTATTTTTTCTCGAAAATTCTCAATGTACAGTTTTTCTTTCGTTACTGTTTTATTATATGTATAGATTTGCAGAACGCCTTTACATATTTCTGTCAAAATCATCCATTCTTATTCTAAACCCAAAATCCTAACTAAATATATTTGACACTAGCTTGAACGTTCGAATGTCATTCGCGCTAAATTATATCCGGCCTGCAACATATGAGGTTGCCTTCGGCAGATAAGCCTATATGACTAGGCATCAATTCCAAAACCCTCAAAGTAACGGGTTCAATAAATCATCATCATCGTCATTGGCAGCCATGTTCCACCCACTGCTGAGTATAGGCCTTCCCCCTTTTGTGCCATGCTTCCCTGGTATGTGCGAGTCTCATCACGGGGGCCTACTCCGAAGTGCAAAGTGCGAATGTTCGGATCGGACCGACACATGGCCGAACCGAGTATTATTGAAAAATGCGAAAAAAGTTCGGATCGGCTCAGTTGGGTCGGGACCATAGTCAATATTCGAAACAGTGTAGGAGTGTAGGATCGGAACCGACCGAAGCATATAGTAACTTCGTAGCAGGAAACGGCCGAACATTCGGCCAATACTACTTCGGAGTAGACCCCCAGGTCTTCCCCATGATTCTCTGTAAGTCGTCCACCTGGCTATATTGGTCTCCTGCTACCATTTCTCGTAACCAGTCCGTTAGGGCTCTACTCCATCTACCATCAACACGTCTAGCTAAGTGTCCTGCCCATCTCCATTTCAGTGAAATAAATACTATTGTAGTAAAACTCTAGTCACTATGTTTTACAATTATTTATTTATACACCGCCAAGTTAATACAGTTCGCAACCCTCCGCGCGTACAGCCTTATAGATTAAAAATTCCCGCGCTCGCCTAGTGTTGTCAACTCATCATATCGATTCTGACGATTAAAATCGATTATACCTATAACTCAAATTTTATTTATGTTTCAAATTGACGTTATTTCAAGTTAAACAAATATCAACTTTATTTTAATGGTAATTATGTTGATTTCAGAGTGACTAGCACTATTGAAAAAGATATAAAAATGTTTGAAGTTGTAGTGTAAACTGAACTTTATTGTGTAGGAATTAAAGTTATTTTTCCATAAACTCATATGTGTTTACATTTTTAGCGAATATGTCGCAATTCATATATAGATACCGTTATTCGGTTCATTTAATTATTTTAAATGTTTTATGAATTGCTATTAAAAATCATAAACCTTATACTATATTCTAAATTAGCAACAAAAAACTCGTACATTAAATAGCTCATTTGTTTTAAAATATCTACCGCGGCTCACGTTTTCATAACACTAAAAGCATTATTGACCTGCGAGAGGTCAAAAAGGTTCAAAAGGCAAAAAGGTTAAAGGATTCCTGACATAAGGTGTAGTCGTTACGTATGAATATCCGTTTATAATCCACCTGTCACACCGAAATGTAACATTACACCATCATCTGTCTAGCGTTTTCCCAACTGCCAATCGACTCTGTAAAAATCTCACCGTGAAAAGTTAGGTGAAGTGAGCTTACAGTGAGCTGTCAATAGTGTCGATCCCTAGCATTAGTTGGAATGACAGCTCACTCCACACTCACTTCACCTGAGTTTTCACGGTGAGATGGTTATAGAATCGCACTGCTGGTGTGGTCGGCTACCAGTCACACCAGTTGCCATACTAAACATAATCAGCCTATAATGTTTCTACTGCTGAGACACAGGCCTCCTCTCTGTGTGAGGGAGTGAGCCGTAATCCACAACGCGGGCCCAGTGCGGGTTGGTAGATGTCACATGTCTTCGAATTTTTGGTTCTAGGACATGCCGTTTCCTGACGATGTTTTCCTTCACCGTTTTGAGAGCAGTGGTGATGAAATAATTTATTCAAAGTAAAGCGTCTGGGTTCGAAACTACGACTTACAACTCGTAAGTCACGGTCGTAACCATTGGACCATCACTGATCCTTTAATATAGCAGCAGTGAATACCAGTTTTACATCGAGCGACTGCCTGTCTGACCTCCACAACCCAGTTACTGGGTAACACGATACCCCTTGGTAAGACTGGTTGGCAGACTTTCGGGATTCTGACGACCCGTAATGACTATGAAAGATTTTTGAATGACAGCCGGAACCAACCGAGGCATGAACATTACACCAATTTAATTAAAGTGGCTTGCATCATGAACTTTATGGAATGCAAGATATTAATATGAAAATCATAATCTATCTAAATCTTTCCGAACTTTTCGGCAGTTAACGGTTCTGAGTGCTATGGTGCAACTTGGGTGAAGCCTTAAATCTAAGTGCTCACACACACAAGCGACACGCGTTGACAACAGAGGCAACTGCATCTGTCGACATGCGTCGACGCGTTGGCGGCTGCCGTCGACAATGTGTTGCTCGTGTATTCGAATACGGTGCTCAAAACACGAGCGGATTGCGGCTGCCATTGACAACGTGTCGTCATTTATTCGAATACGGTGCTCAAAACACGAGCGTCATGTCGTCGATGGCTGCAGTTACCTCTGTCGTCGACGCGTGTCACTCGTGTGTATGCACACTTACAGTGGACTGCGATAGGTTAAGTTGGTTGCCCCCCCGGTGGGTTCCCGCATTGTCGAGGCGGGGGGGGGTGAAGTATAACTAGCTTTCTTTCTATAAGAGAGAGAGAGAGAGACAGACAGAGAAACACACGCACGCTGCACGGCTTACAACTATAGCAAAAAGTGTCGTTCCAACTTTTGGTCTTAATTTTTTCCGTCTAGCCCCCTTTCGTAACGCGCGATAAGGAACTTCGTTCCAATAATTGACGTTTAAAAATGCCTTAAACCATAATTTCATCATCTTGCCGGATGCAGCTGAATACCAGTATTTTACTTGTAGCAACTTCCTATTTGACCTCCACAACCTAGTTGCTGGGTAAAACGATACCCCTTGTATGACTGGTAGTCAGATTTTCGGACTTCTGACTACCCGTAATGACAGTCTTCTTAATTTCATACCATTCTAGCACCCTAATTGCGTAGCATATTATCAATGACATTATTTCAAGTATTTTGCTAATCATTTTGAAGGATATTGCTAATCCATTGCTTCATAACTATGTTTGAAAGGTCTACTCAATAACGTAAATAACGCAGTGTATGTTGTTGAACTGTCAAGATGAAAGCCATTCCTACTCTTAATGTGTTACGCAATTACCCCGCTGACTACGGTGTAAATGCTTCCATTTTGAAAGGGCCCGAACGTTTTCCTGGGTTCCTTCCGTGACAGGAGCATTTGAATGACACTGTATAAGGTCCTGCCTAATAGACCTACGCCCCGTGAAATTACCTCGGCTTTAAATCTTTTCACGCGACTATTGCGAAAATGTAACACCTGCCTTACATTGGCTTTTCCTATTCATTTGAATCTCATTGGATTGAGTTGCGTGATGTCTGTATATATATCGCAGGCAACTGGTTTAATTAGCCATTTAGTTAACCGCCTAGCCTTTTAACTAAACGGCGGCCGATGAACTAACGACCTGAATGTTATTCGATAAATTATAGTTTAGGTTAGAACTGTAACCAATCAAGTGCGAGCCGAATTGGTCGCGGTAACTAAGCCAGGGCACCCCGACCAAATGGGTAAGGTTAGAACTGTGATCAATCTCGTGCAAGCCGAGAGAGAGTAGCGAGGCGAGCACTACTTCCAAAGGCCAGGCGGTTGACTAAACGGCAAATTTAACCAGTTGGCTGTGATATATATCAGGTTAAGCTACGCTTGCCGCGGTTGGTCTGCGGATGGGTGACCATCTTTACATATCGAGACCCCTCCGTGCCTCGGAAAGCACGTTAAGCCGTTGGTCCCGGCTGTCATTCGTGGATCTTTGACAGTCGTTACGGGTAGTCAGAAGCCCGAAAGTCTGACAACCAGTCTTACCAAGTGGTATCGTATTAAGTACCCAGTAACTGGGTTGTGGAGGTTAGATAAGCAGTCGCTCCATGTAAAATACTGGTATTCAGCTGTATCCGGTTAGACTGGAAGCCAACCCCAACATAGTTGGGAAAAGGCTAGGCAGATGATGATGATGATGTATGTTTCGTAGCTAAATAATAACAGCAGTACGGGTCGGTCGATCAGGTTAAGCTTCGCTCGCTGCGGTTGGTCCGTGGAAAGAGTGGCCATCTTTACATACCGAGACGCCGTGCTTCAGAAAGCACATTAAGCCGTTAGTCCCGGCTGTCATTCTTCAGTATCGCTGCCCGACCTAGGAATCAAACTAGGTACCTTAACACGTTGACTGTCAGACAACAGACACAAAAAAGACAATCTATTATTGGCGGACATCGTGTGACCGCGGTGGCAGTCAATCTGTTAAGGAATATAAGACTGGGCTAAAACGTCCCGTCCCAGTTTCCTATAACTGTTTTTCATTATTACAGCCTATAAAAAAAATCTCTAGTAATTTTCAAATTACTTTCCCATATTAAGTTTTTCCAATTTAAGTGGAATTCTCATAAAAAATAATTGCCCAATAATTCATCTCATTAGAGCTGAGAGTAATTAAAGTTATACCTAATTACAAAAGAATTTGCATTCACTACATTTTGATTTTGACTTTTGCTAAATAAAACGCTGAAATGGAACTCCTTTTTAGGACACATTTCGTTATTTTAGGTAAGTTAATTAATAATACGTTATCCTATCGAATCCTATCGTATCCTACTTTTCCTAAAATAATATTTTATATTAAATTATTGAACCAAATAAACCTCTCAATTTATTTCCTGGAAGGGTTGGGCGGAATGTGGGTGTATCTGTTTATAGTACAGACGCCAGCACATCAAGCTACTACAATCTGTCAAATTTCTTTAACAGATTTTCAACTTTATCGCTAAAATATTAAGGTTCAAGGTTGATTGGGAAAATTTGACAGTTTCGGGTAGCTTTTTCGCCAGTTATGGCTAAGTCCTCTATATTAAGGAGCCAGCCTATTGCCCTTGACCAGGCACCAATCCTGGCTTTAGGTTGCTACTAAGAATTTCCTGCCCGAAAAACGCAATCATATTTTACTCGACCTGGGAATCGAGCCCAGGACTTCATACTCAGCACAAGCGCTTGCAACCTGCAAAAAAATATCTCTCATTGTGTCCATAGATATATTACGTTTGTAACAAACCTTAGGTTTGTGAAAATGCTTTTCGTAAAATGTAAGTTTTTTGATCTGGACTGTAGGTATATTATTTTATAGTTTACTTAGTGCCGATTTTTTTATCCGTGGTCCTCAACCATCATCATCTGCCTAGCCTTTTCCCAACTATGTTGGGGTCGGCTTCCAGTCTAACCGGATGCAGCTGAATACCAGTATTTTACATGGAGCGCTGCCTATCTGACCTCCACAACCCAGTTACTGGGTAATACGATACCCCTTGGTAGGACTGGTTGTCAGACTTTCGGGCTTCTGACTACCCGTAACGACTGTCAAAGATCCACGAATGACAGCCGGGACCAACAGCTTAACGTGCTTTCCGAGGCACGGAGGGGTCTCGGTATGTAAAGATGTTCACCCATCCACAGACCAACCGCGGCAAGCATAGCTTAACCTGACCGATCGACCTGTGCGGCTGTTATTATTTAGCCACGGGCCCCTCCGTGGGATCCGTGGTCCTCAACCAATTGTTAAAAATAGTAACTAATGGTTAAATTTTAGCAAAGAGGTGTTTTTGATCAATTTTTAATATATCTAATGATATAATATCATTGCTAATGGTCAAATAATTAACTATTACTTAAAAAAATATCTAACAATTACATAAACTTAACATTTATCAAAAAACACATTTTGCATAAATTTTTACCATTAGCTACTATTTAATAATTGGTTGAGTTTAACTACGGATCAAAAAATCGCCCCTTATGGCTGATTTTTCCAATCGACCGATAACTTTTATTAGTGGAATAAAATTGACGTCTGACAGTTTTTGTATTAAAAAACTGACAGAAATTCAAAATTATTCGCCCGATAAAGTTATCTAGTTTGACAAATCGTTGGAAAAATCAGCCTTTAGCATAATTAATTATTTAACCCTAGAAAGATAATCATATTGTGCAGTACGGAAAAGATACTCATGCGTAAAATTGACGCATGTGTTTTAATTAGCTGCAGGCCGAGGTTTATTAATTTATTTCAATAAAACGTATGTTATTATATATTTACACATTATTAGAATAATTAATACTGCAGATAATTTATTTATACTCATTTATTTATAAAAAAAACAAAAACTGAACTTTTGCTATAAATCAACGAAATTTTTTATAAGAGCGGCCAGGGTATGGTCTTCTTGCAAGTTTCTACTCCCCATTGTATTATTTTTTTGCCTCAATATCTATAAAAAGAAAATAATAATATAATTCATGATATAAAGTACTTATAGATACAAAAAATAATAAAACTATCATAGTAAAGTCAAAATCATAAAAGTCACGTAAAAGATAATCATACGTAATTTTGACTCACGCAGTCGTTATATTTCAAAATCGGTGACACTAACCTTATTGACACATAAGCCACACGGGAGCTCCCAGCGATGAATGAGATGTCCTAAACGCACAACTATGGATTCGCACTATTAGAATTTAGATTAGAAAGAAAGAGCATTTAGTTTTAAGTTTGATAGTATTTCAGAATACACCACTTTCAAAGAACAGAATCGCGTTATAAGCGGCCGCGTAACTCGAAAACGCATACATACGTCAATTTTACGCAGACTATCTTTCTGGGTTAAGAAGTATTTATGTATGTTTATTTGTATGTATGTTAGTATATTCTCGTATTTTTTGTTTAAATTTTGTGAATTGTTTTTTCATTCGATAATAATAATAATAATATCCCATGATCGATGTATTATTTATTGTCTCCTGTGCTCTATCACACGCTGTCTACATCTCTGTATATATTGTCCTATCTCAGGTCTGCTGGAAGAGATTCCTTATGAAATAAGCATCACCTCTCGATACCACCACCTATTTTTTCTGTTCGGTTTTTCATTATCTGTTTATATATGTGTGTACATAAATGGCAAAATAAATAAAACAACTTTTAGCACAATCATTTTTTTTTTGAGTTGAGAGCAACTGCCGACAAACTGTGATGCAGTTTGGCAGACTTTATGTATGTTATTGTACCTAAATACAGATTTTGAATAAAAAAGAAAACCATTAGTCAACGAAGCAGTAATAATGTTATCTTATATTTTTTCAGCTCTTGGATTCCTTTACAGCATATCCTTGGCCGCTCCAGAACTGTTCAGAGATTTTTATAACAAATATCCCTATGACCCTGTCGAGCTAGGCAGGGCTCCGTTTAATAATGATTGTACGACTTGTCCATACGTTTATTACCCGATATGTGGAGACGACAACAAAACTTACCTTAACGAATGTAAGCTTACCTGTAAAAACTCACATAGGACTATTAAAGTTAATATGTCTAGAACTGGGCCTTGTAAAATCTTTCCGGACTAAGAATTTCAACTACGGATACTTTAATTGCTTGGAAAAACACTCGATTATTGTCGCCTCAGAAATCATACCGACCGATACTATGTATGAGCCTACCTACTATGTACCTACCTAATAATCTTGTAAGACGAAGGAGACTAGTGTCCACGACACAGGGAATTCTAGTGCGGGAGGCTAGTGCTATTCTAATATTGTAATGTTTTTTTCTGAACAATAAAGTTTTTATTATTATCTCCTTTATTTCATCTAAGTACCTACCTATAAATTACATTTTTATAAACAAAAACATAAAAAAAATATAATTATGAAAAATAGCAGCCCACCGGTATCGGGAACAGGGTCCAAGCTACCGGCGGTCAGGGCTCCAGAGAGAGGAACCTCCTGACAATACGAGCCGTGTGCAGAAGTACCGCTTTCTGAATCAAGCCCTTGATCCAGCTGCCCAACGAGAGGCTCCTCCTCCTTCCTAATTATTATTATTATTTAATATTCTTTCTTTTCTATGATATTATTAAGTCTAAGAATGCTTATCTCATTATAAACATCTTGTTTCCCTTGTCCCATGTTACTTGTGGTTGGTGCAACACGTTTTCTGCTTCCATTCTCTCCTGTCAACCGTCACGCTAACATTCACTCCCTTCTCTTTCATACCATTCCTCACACAATCCATCCATCTTTTGTTTGGTCTTCCTCTTCCACTCCTTCCGTCATTGTTACCAACTAGAATACTTACCTATTGATAGATATTTAATTAGGTCATCATGCGCAGTGGGACAATACAGGCTAGTTAAACAGATCATGTGCCTAGCCTTTTCCCAACCATGTTAGGGTCGGCTTGGTATGGGCATGTGATGAGAAGGGACGAAACGCATGTGACTAAAACAGTGATGAATATACATGTTGATGGATGGAGAGGGAGAGGAAGGCCGAAGAAAAGATGGATGGATTGTGTGAGGAATGATATGAAAGAGAAGGGAGTGAATGATAGCGTGACGGCTGACAGAGGAGAATGGAAGAAGAAAACGTGTTGCGCCGACCCCAAGTAACATGAGATAAGTGCAGGAAGATGATGTTAGGGTCGGCTTCCAGTCTAACCGGAAGCAGCTGAATACCAGTATTTTACATGGAGTGCCTGCCTATGTAACCTCCACAACCCAGTTACTTGGTAACACGATACCCCTTGGTAAGACTGGTTGTCAGAGTTTCGGGCTTTAGAAGAGATTTAATTAAGTATCATTAATAATTTATCGTTTGCCAGTGAAGATATGGGAGACTGAGAGTTCATCTCAGTGTTAACACTGTTAAGATGGGTATAACCTAGTGCATTTACATGTAATGTAACGTTCCTGCGAATACTCGATACGTGGTTCAAACTACAGCTCACAGCGAGTGAGAATTTAGCTGTAACATTCCTTTCTATAATGCACACGGATATCTATGATCATGCGTTTACTCAGTGACAATGTTAGATCGGGCGTTCTGCCCGTGCTCGGCACATTGTTCGGTTAGTAAAAGGATGACACATTAGAGCAGCTCAATGTCTTGTTACAAGTTGAGCTCCAAAAGTACCTATGTAGTTTTTAATTGAGATTATAGGTTCCCACAGGCTTTTTTTTTTTTTTTGAGGATGGGAAATCATCAAATGACTCCTCCCGCTCTGGGTGGAGCAGAAGGGAGTGTCAGACTCTTACTGACTAAAACCCACCCGTGTTCCTTCCTTAGCCTTTTATGTTCCAGGGCAGCGGTAAACCCTTTCGGATGTTCCCGCTACCCTGGTAGGTTCCCACAGGCTGTCGCGACCTTTCTCCGGTAGTGCAATCAAGCCCGATTCAAACTTGATGGCAGCTCTGACGTGCGCTACTCGCTGCGCAGTACCTCACCCCTCACCCCCGATGACACGTGAATGTTTTACTGCGCAGTGACTCGTTCCATGTTCCGAGCCACCAGAAAGTTTGAATGAGTACATGAAGTTTTCATAGAAATTGTTCCACCAGAGTCGCGTCGCGCCTGTCTTCGGGAGCCTTTACCAGCCTATGAACATCGGGTGAAATATTTTTTTTAAATTGTGTTTTTAATTTATTTTTATCTCCTCATATCTTGTAACTCCTGTGTTGCCACTTATAATCTACCCATGACTGATTAAAAATGTAGGTAAATCCTGTGACAGATAGGCAAACATTGAACGGACAAACCGACAAACAGCATAGGCTTAAGTTTTTATTACTTATTCAAGTTTTCGCAGCCGCCATCTTGGGTTTCCATTCACCTCACTATCGGTTTTAGCACCCTCGAAAACCATGAAAAGTATCTCTCTGTGTGTATTGGTGAAATCTTTTTCGTTACGTGACGATCTCTACCAGTTCACTGGTACCGCAAGCTACGTTAAAGAACTTCGTTCAAAAAGAATTAAAAAAATGTAAGCATTTTCTGTTTGCGCACATATTTGAAATAAATGAATGAATAAACAAGGAAAGGTACCTCATAAAACAAACTATCAAACCCTTTGTATAGCATATTCAAGGCTTCCTTTAAGTTTAGTGGCTCAGCAAATTGAGTGATGTTCATTGTTCATACCAATACTTCTTGCTCAATGGTCCTCAAAATTTGGAGACCTTACCTTACCGACAAATCTATACATTTGATATTCAGTAGGCTTAATAGAGCGTGCAAATTTCATATAGAGGCATGCTTGGAGTTATAGGACCTAGCATCGTTATACTCTGTTCCAAAAGTATTTAATGAAAACATAAACAAATGGATCAGACAACGTCTCATTGATGCCAATTGTAATGCCATTTACAAACTGAGTGCTTTGATTTGATTATTTGAATACTTGAGCCCGATATGCTGATTTAACTCCACCTAAAATAGGTTTTTCATTTGACATTATTGAGGGTTAATTATACATATAACCTCAATTTACGTCGATGATTTTCCAATAATCAGCTCAACTGTCACTAATGAGACACAATTTCTTTTTCAATTGTTACCAAACTTAATAAATTGCTACTTGCCTAATATAGGACGGGATAATGTTATTCAAACAATTCTGGGAAAAGTGGTGAGATACAAAGTTGAAACCTGCTACTTAAACTCAAACTCAAACTCAAATCATTTATTTCAATTAAACCATTTACAGGCACTTTTGAATTGTCAAAATTAAATAGTCGGTCAGTTAGTCAGAAAGTTGAAGCTAGTTGCCCATTCCAAAGCGTAGATCTCTATGGAGAAGAACGGGCAAGAAACTCCACGGACACTCTTTTAAATCAAGACATTTTTACAAAATCCTGGTTACATTATTCTTATTGCTTCTATATGTGAGAACAATGTAAAGAAACAAATTAAAATATAAAATTAAAAATATAAAATTAGAAATAAGCCCTGGCAGTTAAGAGATGACCAGTCTCAACAGATGGCGCCCGTTCACGAACATGACGCGTGGATCAGCACCACCCAGCTCAACCATTTCGTAGGGAACCGAATGATCCAACACACGCGCCACCACCAGTGAGACATTTAAGTGAGCATGACATATTCTCAACTGCCATACTCTTTCAAGTCAACATCAAAATATCATAAAAAACGGATCCATGGTTCTTACATTTACAGAATTTTCAAAAATGCTTCTAAATTATACAAAACTATAGTTTGCAATTTAATTAAGAGATGAGAGAAAAAAAAATTACTACCAATCATGAAGAGGTATTTAATACTGAAGTATTAAAAATTAATCCTGATTAAATAAAATAAACACTAAAAAAAACAAAAAGGGGAAGCATCTCTTCCAAATATTGAAATTGTGATCAACTTGTAAGCCCAACTGCCTGTGGAGCAGGACCAGCATTAAGCCAAGCATTTTTATCTACTATATACTCGTCCAACTTATAATATGCTTGTCTACATAGTGTGCGTTTAATGCATGTTTTAAATTTCTTCTCATTTAGTTGAAGAATATCGAGTGGTATTTTATTATAACATTTTACACAGTACCCCAAAAAAGAAGTTTTTACTTTAGACAATCTGAAGCTCGGCGGATCTAGTTTGTTCCTATTCCTAGTGTTAAAGTTATGCCTGTCACTTATCTTACTAAAAAGATGTAGATGTTTTCGAACGTACATAATGTTTTCGTATATATATTGACAAGGAACCGTCATGATGTTAATTTTTTTAAACAGTTGCCTTAGAGATTCGCGTCTGCTGAGATTGTAGATGGCTCTGACAGCCCTCTTTTGCAGAATGAAGATAGAATCAATATCTGCAGCCCGTCCCCACAGCAAAATACCGTAAGACATGATGCTATGGAAGTAACTAAAATAGACCAGTCTTGCGGTTTCCACGTCTGTTAATTGACGGATTTTCCAGACAGCGTAAGCGGCTGAACTTAGCCGCCCTGCAAGTGATGTTAGGTGAGGACCCCACTGCAGCTTTGAGTCAAGCGTGATACCCAAGAAAACTGTACTTTCGACGAATTCAAGTATCTCCCTATTCAATACAACGTGACATTCACTACTTCTAACATTCGGTAAAGCGAATCTAATGCATTTAGTTTTTTTCTCATTTAATACTAAATTATTTACAGTAAACCAATTATGGACCATAAGCATAGCATTCTTTACGTCGTCAAGCTGCTGTGCACGTCTATCTACTTTAAAAATCAGTGATGTGTCATCAGCAAATAACACCATTTGTGGTCGGGTTTTTAGTAAATGAGGTAAATCATTTATATATACTAAAAATAGGAACGGCCCCAATATTGAGCCCTGCGGCACACCCATTTTGACTTTTAAACCCAATGAATTCACACCGTTTATTTGAACTTGCTGAAATCTATCATTTAAATATGATTTTATTAAGCTAACAGCGAGTTTACCCAGTCCGTAATGCTCAAGTTTCAAGAGCAGTGTTTCGTAATTCACGCAGTCAAATGCCTTGGATAGATCACAAAAGATGCCTATTGCATCTTGTGCCTCTTCCCATGCGTTAAAGATGTGTTTTAATAAGGTGACACCGGCGTCAGTTGTACAACGTCCTTTGGTGAAACCTTTGGTAAATACATACAAATAAATGTGTCAAACCCCTTTAGTGAGTGATTGCGTAAGAATTTAACTTAGACATGGACAGGGCTTGTTTATCTTTTCATCAGATGCATTTGGAACAGACCGTACTACCACAAAATATATCATAGGTACTTCGTACAGAAGGTCGGCTCCATACATCGAGCGCACACGCACACAGTCGGAGTTGATTGATTTGATTCGTGGCTACATTATTGCCAATAGGGTCACTTCTTGTATTTATGACCTCAGACCCACAGCGAAAAGTGAGTATACTGTCATCTGTTGTGCAGGACGTCACATCAAAATTTTCCGTTTTTACAATTTTAATATATTCATGTCGCGGTTGGTCCATGGATGGGTGACCTTCTTTACATACCAAGACCCTTCCGTGCTTCGGAAAGCACGTTAAGCCGTTGTTCCCGGCTGTTATTCGTAGATCTTTGACAGTCGTTACGGGTCATCAGAAGCCCAAAAGTCTGACAACCAGTCTTACCAAGGGGTATCGTATTCAGAATAACCCAGTAATTGGATGGTGGAGGTCAGAGAGGCAGTCGCTCCACGTAAAATACTGGTATTTAGCTACTCAGTTAGACTGGAAGCTGACCTCAACATAGTTGGGAAAAGGCTAGGCAGATGACTGAATGTGCGCAATATGGATGGACTATGGAGTTGACGTTGTGTGAGCGTGCGTATTCCATCGCCACCCGTTCGATGTCCACCGCGCACAGGATGGATCAAAGCAGTACATGAAGTAATTTTTTGCTCCGTTGGTGTAATTGCTGTATGGCGTTCCAGTAGGGGGAAAATAATAAATACTAATAGGGTATGAAAGTCGCGGCCATTACCACTGAGCCAACACAGCTTTCTAAAAACGGTGAAGAAAAACATCGTGAAGAAACCGGCATGTCCTAGAACCAAAAATTCGAAGACATGTTACATCTACCAACCCGCACTGGGCTCGCATGTTGGATTACGGCCCAATCCCTCTCACCGAGCGGAGGCCTATGTCCCAGCAGTGGGAACATTATAGGCTGCCTATGTAAGGGTATTTAACTGCTATCAAAATATACCTACATGAATTATTGATCATCATCTACCGAGCCTTTTCCCAACTATGTTAGGGTCGGCTTCCAGTCTAACTGGATGCAGCTGAATACCAGTATTTTACATGGAGCAACTGCCTATCTGACCTCCACAACCCAGTTACTGGGTAATACGATACCCCTTGGTAAGACTGGTTGTCAGACTTTCGGGCTTCTGACTACCCGTAACGACTGTCAAAGATCCACGAATGACAGCCGGGACCAACGGCTTAACGTGCTTTCCGAGGCACGGACGGGTCTCGGTATGTAAAGATGGTCACCCATCCACAGACCAACCGCGGCAAGTGTAGCTTAACCTGACCGATCGACCTGTGCGGCTGTTATTATTTAGCCACGGGCCCCTCATGAATTGTTGATAATTTTAAAATATTACAAATAAAGACAGTCGAAAAGCACCACATGTATTCGCAGCCATGCAGCCGTTTAGATGCTTCGAGAGAAAAAAAGAATCCCACATACACATAGAGACGCGTGCAAAACATAACCCTGTCTTGGCTGTCCCCCAAGATGTCTTTTACCCACATTTATAATTGGACTGTGTTTCAAATAATGCAAAGCAAGGGCTCGGCCGGCATCGTCCAAGTTTTTGTTGAATAATTAATTTACAGGGAGCGTTTTGCAAGCGAGTTTTTGCTAGCTAAAAGACGTTTTGTCAAACTGTCTGCGAATGAGCCCGGCCACTGCCGTTCTTACTGAGAAACTGAACACTGTAGCTTTTAATAACGCTGAAACCTTTTCCGTTATTATTTCGAGTTCAACTCTGTTTTAAAGGTACCTAGTGTGGTGTTCGTGTCACATGTAAGGGAGTGAGCTAATTTGCCACTGCAAAAGTCGAGGCCCCAGCGGAATGCTACTAAACACCCTGGTGATCTGCTATACAGGTATTCCTAGTGCAGATACCAGTCTCACACAAACTAGTGTCATATAGTTTTTTAGCGAGGGACCAAAGACAACACACAAATGAAGGTTTTTCGAAAATGCATACCCTTAAACGGCAAAAAAAGATAAAAAATCCCATTGGATGCATCGCCTGTATCAGAAGAAAAAATAAAATCCTCACGATTATTTAATTAGTTTTTCAATGGCATTTCAGTAATCAACATTCTCTAAGTCAAAATCAAGATTCAATTAGTTAATTAATTTCAAAGTTTATTACATACTTAAGACTTGTCGTAAAAATTTCTTGAAAAAATCTTTCGTAGTATAAGTAAGAATTTCTTATTATTCAACTGATTGATTTACTCTAGAATATTGGACAATGGTTTGGTATATTATAAAGATTTTCATACCATGGTGTAAGTACCTACCAATGTCTCTAGTATTAGCCGCACGGCTATCATCCACCACACGGGCCCAGTGCGGGTTGGTAGATGTCATAAGTCTTCGAATTTTTGGTTCTAGGACATGTCGGTTTCCTCACGATGTTTTCCTTCACCGTTTTGAGAGCAGTGGTGATGAAAGTATTTACACAAAGTAAAGCGCCTGCCTGGGTACGAACCCACGACCTACAACTCGTAAGTCGCGGCCGTTACCACTGGGCCACCACTGGTCCAGCCCGCACTGAGCCAGCGAAGCGTGTTGATCAAGCTCATTCCTTCTCTGTGAGAAGTGGCCTTAGCCGGATACCGCGTCGTTTAATTCAATTTAAAAAAAACTTGAGAGGTGTCAAGGGACACCCGGATGGAACGAAGTTCAAAGAGAGAGAGAGAGAGACAGACAGAGAAACACGCGCACGCCGCACGGCTTACAACTATAGAAAAAAGTGTCGTTCCAACTTTTGGTCTTAATTTTTTCCGTCTAGCAGTCTTTCGCAACACGCGATAAGGAACTTCGTTCCAAAAATAATTATTCGAGCGAAGACTAGGGTTGTAGTAACATTGTCCTTACATCGAAGGGCCGGTTTTTTTTCCGTAGTTAAACTCAACCAATTGTTAAAAATAGTAACTGATGGTTAGTTTTTTGCTAAATGTGTTTTTAGTTTATCAATTTTTAGTTTATCTACTGATTTAATATCATTGCTAATGGTCGTGGCTAAATAATAACAGCCGCACAGGTCTACCGGTTAGGTTAAGATACGCTTGCCGCGGTTGGTCTGTGGATGGGTAACCATCTTTACATACCGAGACCCCTCCGTGCCTCGGAAAGCACGTTAAACCGTTGGTCCCGGCTGTCATTCGTGGATCTTTGACAGTCGTTACGGGTAGTCAGAAGCCCGAAAGTCTGACAACCAGTCTTACCAAGTGGTATCGTATTACCCAGTAACTGGGTTGTGGAGGTCAGATAGGCAGTCGCTCCATGCTGCATCCGGAATCCGGTTAGACTGGAAGCCGACCCCAACATAGTTGGCAAAAGGCTAGGCAGATGATGCTAATGGTCAAATAATGACCATAAAAAAAAAAAACAAAAAAAAAGCAAACCAAACCAAACCTAAAGTAAAAAAAAAACCATTAGATAAACTAAAAATTTATCAAAAAAACACATTTTTCAAAAATTTAACCATTAGTTACTATTTTTAACAATTGGTTGTGTTTTACTACGGATCAAAAAACCGTTCATAAGTGTTAGAAAACAACACGATACGATGGCACATGTAACTGACAGCAGTGAATCATATACGGACAGTCGACTCTGTCAGCAATCCGTTTCAGAACCCTGTTGGGGCTGGCAATGACTCGAGCCACCATCGATGCTGCGTGTTTGCGCATTATTGTGTAAAAACAGTTTATACGGGCCGCAGCAAACTCAAAACTCAAACTCAAATCATTTATTTCAATTAAACCATATACAGGCACTTTTGAATTGTCAAAATTAAATAGTCGGTCAGTTAATCAGAAAGTTGAAGCTAGTTGCCCATTCCAAAGCGTAGATCTCTATGGAGAAGAACGGGCAAGAAACTCCACGGACACTCTTTTAAATCAAGATATTTGTACAAAATCCTGGGTACATTATTCTTATTGCTTCTATATGTGAGAACAATGTAAAGAAACAAATTAAAATATAAAATTAAAAATAAGCCCTGGCAGTTAAGAGATGACCAGTCTCAACTGATGGCGCCCGTTCACGAACATGACGCGTGGATCAGCACCACCCAGCTCAACCATTTCGTAGGGAACCAAATGATCCAACACACGCGCCACCACCAGTGAGACATTTAAGTGAGCATGACATATTCTCAACTGCCATGCTCTTTCAAGTCAACATCAAAATATCATAAAAAACGGATCCATGGTTCTTACATTTACAAAATTTTCAAAAATGCTTCTAGTAGCAAACATGCCACAACCTGACGCACTGCAACGCCATGGCAACCCCATCAATTTTCTGAATGCGTTATTTAATTAATGCTGTTTTTTTACAGTTGCATTATATTCAACACTTCTGCAAGAGAAGACCAAGGTAGACGCCCAAGAAAAGTTGGCTTACGAAGCGAATTATTCATGGTATTTACAAAATTACACGATGGGCGCATACAAAGATGATAGCCTACCTTTGCTTGAAAATTTAATTTATTGTAACTGTCCACGAGTGTATATCCCAGTGTGTGCTTCAAATAATCGTTCTTTCACTAATATATGTAAAATGAATTGCATTAATTCTAGATTCAGGTTGTGGGACACTGAAAGAGAATTGACACTCTCGTACCGGGGACTCTGTTGGAGCTTTTTTGATCCGTACGAGTACTGATCGTGAAAATTAAACTTAATTATACTTTCTTTATTTTTTCTTTATTTATTTTGAGAGGGTTTTAATCGAGGGTTTGGACGGCACGGTTTGACTGCTGCGCTACGTGACGCGGGTTCGATTCCCGCACAGAACAAATATTTGTATGATCTACAAGTAGTTGTTCAGGGTCTGGCTGTTTGTGTATGTTTAAATGTTTGTAAACGCACCCACAGGCCGACTTTAACCACTGCTGAGCATGTCTCTCTTTTCAAGTGCCATTCAGAACCCCTCATCATTTGCCTAGCCTTTTCCCAACTATACTGGGGTCGGCTTCCAGTCTAACCGGATGCAGACATGGAGCGACTGATTATATGACCTCCACAACCCAGTAACTGGGTAATACGATTCCCCTTGGTAAGACTGGTTGTCAGACGTTCGGGCTTCTGACGACTCGTAACGATTAACAAGGATCTAGGCTATGAATGACAGCCGGGACCAACCGCTAAACGTGCTTTCTGAAGCACGGAGGGGTCTTGGCATTCCCCGCGCCCCTATGCCAGCGTAATCTAGATTCTACCCGCGATGGTAGATGGTCATCCGCCCAACATACTCCTACACAACTAAAAACTATCTTAGACTATCTACCTCTGCGATGAATACCAATCATTACGAGCCTTTACAGCATCCTGACTGCTTCCGAAGCAGGAGCAACAAGTATGCTATTACAGATAACCCAATCTCGCTACTATTAAATATTTTATGTTAGTTATAGTAAACATAACTTTATTAATGTAACTTTATATAGTTTATTTAAATCCTGTCCTGTCCTCCTGTCTATTTCAATTTTGTCCTTGATCTGTGAACAAACAGATCAAGGACAGTACATTAGTCTGAAAACCAATTACAGGTCTCCACTTATAAAATACAGAGAGAAAGAAGTAAATTCTAAGGACATTCACATCAAGTTACTATAATATGTATATACTACAGCATAATTATTATGTTGGTCGCACTGCATAACAACCATCATAACAAAATGAACTACATGAAAAAGTTACCGCTTAAGCACTTCCTGGCTGACGACACCCTAGTTCGGAACGGATTTATATCGTACTGTTTACAAAGCGTGTTTACATTTCTGCTTGCATGCACAATGTACGAATTCTGCCTATAATTGGTTGAAGCAAATGGCACGCGCAAAAGTGGATTGTATCGCTTACTTCATGAGAATATTGAAATAAAATTTTGTCGAAATATCGGAATAGTTTATAGTATTTTTTTTTTTATATCCTTGGACATTTCACACAGCGCCATCTAGTCCCAAGCTAAGCAACCTAATGCTTGTGTTATGGTAACAAGATGGCTGATGAACTACTTATATACATTATTTTTGTTGTAAATACATACATATTATAGATAGAAAAACACCCAGACTCGGAACAAATACATGTAGGTCATACAAATATTTGTTCCGTGCGGGAATCGAACCCGCGACACGCAGCGCAGCAGTCAATCGCTTAACCACTGCGCCAACCGTAAAAGTATTGTTAAAGATTTTCAACAAACACACACAGATAGAAATATCGCGGCGGCGCGGCGTGTTTTTAACTCACGACGCGACGCGCGCTTTACTTTTAGTAACCAAGTGTACAAACACGCTGTGATGTGTGTATAAGCGCAGGAGCTCTCAGTACCGTCCGAGGAAATAGCGAAGTTGGAAACGTGTCTCCATGCACACGTTCACAGCGTGTTTGTACCACTGGTTACCACAAGAGAAGCGCGCGTCGCGTTGCAAGATAAAAATACTGTATTTTGTCAAGTACCTAGTAGTATGTTGACAGGCCCACACTGTCCTGCTATACCTATTAACAATGAAATGTTAAAACACTGTAAAGCCAATAAAAAAAAAACGTGGAGTTTCTTGCCGGCTCCATAGGAAATGACCAGTATTGGCACCGTGCACCTAGCATCTGACGTTTCATTAGTGCCCATGAAGGTTTATGTCAAAAAAAAAAAAATAATTTGAATGATGCAGGAAATTAAAAGCAATCAAAGTTATTTTAATTGCTAATTGAAGCAATTACGCGTACTTAATTAACTATCACATTACTTTTTGAGTTCTGAATATTTATTTAAAATCCGTTATTATTTGAAGCAGATCTGGGACGCTTGCATTTTTTTTTTATTTCATCATGCAACCTATTTGTAAGTTAGTGTCTTTATCAAGTTAATAAAAAAAAGGTGTGAAAGAGATTCGGGCCTGTGTAGCACATTATCTCCAAATTGTACACAGCCGATCTTCGATCGAGCCGATTCACAAGCCGAAGGTTTGACCTGTCTGATGAAGGGGTACCAGTAACTTGTGGAGGTCAGATAGCAGTCGCTCCATGTAAAATGCTGGTATTCGGTGAGACTGTAAGCCGACTCCAACATAGATGGGAAAAGGCTTAGCAAATTGATTGAGTTCTGGCAAAAAAAATTGCCCGAATGAAAACGAAATACGACGACAATAATTTATTATTTTGTCGTCATTCTATTCGTTATGTATTTTTTTCTATCTATCCTTTTCTTTTAAGAATCAAGGATGGCTTTCAGATTTCCATTCATATTATGTTATATACGTCTCCCGAAAGCTTTATAAATCTTAGGACTGATTCTTCAATACTCAGATAAGTTTCATCTCAGGAATAAATACTGCGATTTGGCAGATTTTGTATAGAAAATATATCAAACTATTACTATTATTTTATTATTTTTTCACGTTTCTATTTATTATTGTGGTTGTTTATTCTTGAGATAGAACTTATCTGTCTATTAAAAAAGCAGCCCTTAACGGAGCGTCGAGCTACGAAAGTTGGCTATTATCAATTGTAAGGCGCCATCTACACGGGCGAAAGTATCGCGGCGATTGTCACGCCGTGGCATCAAATTCAATAGAAAAAGTATGAAGCAATCTGAAGGTTGATGAATAATTGTTTGCTGCATCGGGCGACGTCATTAGGTCAGCGCCGGCTGTCGCTGAAAATCAGCGCTGGGGCTCTGTCTTGCATAGGGTCGCAGCATAATGCTGAGCAATAGCCGTTTTGCGTGGATGTGACGCATGTCAACCGTTTTTAATAAACGTATTTCCTTTCTTTCTTCAATCTGGAGATTGCTTGTGACTACCTCGATTCAAATTCTCCCGGGATGATATCGCAGTGTGACACTGCGATATTATCCATCCAGGCGTGAATTTGATGGCACTCGCCCGTAGAGATGGGGCCTAAGATTAGAAGAATCCAGAAAAATGTGAAGTGATTGAGCAGGCCTATGCTCTACAGGAAAGCGCTAGGTTGATGATGATAATTATAACTCTATTTCACATACTTTCTGTGTCACGCAACAATAATACTCCATTTTTCTTCTTTGTTTTTCAGATGTTCTGTTCCTTATAGCGATATTCCTGCCTTTTTGTGAGGTTTACGTGTTCACGAGGCGTACAAGGGCCACTGCACCGCCCACCTCCACGTTTAGTTTAACACGTCCCACAGTTACACATACATACGACCGTATTTTACATCCTTTGTCTAAGCCCCTCCCTTGTGACGAGTGTCCTTTGGTTTACATGCCAGTTTGCTCCGACGCAAACATGACTTATGTGAACCAATGTTTTTTTGTTTGTGACAAACGTAAGTCCGAATTGACGCGCGTTCTATACCGAGGTGTTTGTATATTTTTTTAAATTAATAGTTATTATAAATAAATAAAATAAAATTCAGACCATTTGAATGTCCTTATTTTGTAAGAATTACATTATCTTAATACTATGTTAGTCTTGACTCCTCAAGACTAACATAAATACATTAGGTAATTGATCTCAGGTAACATAAAAATCGAACACTAATTATTGAACATAAATTAAAATTATATTTAAATAAATAATTAGAAATAACTAAATTAGACAAAATTGAAATAAATAATTTTAAATACTTAAACAAAAATTAAATTGAAAATAAATAATTTAAACTGGACTAAAATGAAAATTAAATTGAAATAAATATTGAGTTTATTATTACCTCTGATGAGCTTATACTCACTTTTTCCAACGTTGTACCTCCCCAGGTTTAGTCCAGAGCTTATTAAAATCGAGCAGGGCCTTCGATAGATCAAGAAAGTAAGCGTAGGTATACGGGTGTTTTCCTATCAACATAGTAAGCGACTGTGTGCTTTAGTGTCAATATAGCACTTTCTGTTGACAAAGTCTCACTAAATCCAAACTGGGCATCGTGTAGATTAATAAACTTGCTGAGCTGAGCATCGAGAAGACCATCGAAGATCTTCACCAAGACAGTAGCCAGGAAGATAAGTCTACAATTATTCTTGTCAGTTACATCACCAGTGACATTCTTTGCTATAGGCACAACAATAGTTTCCGTCATCTTAGATGGTAAGTACGAGTGACGTATGCAGAAAGTAAACAACATAGATAGTGCTCTACATAAATGTTTACCCGCTTGCTGCAGGTGCTCAATGCTGAATCCGTCACTACCCGGAGATTTACCGCGTTTCATGTTATTAATAATATTTTTCCCATCTTTAGCAGAAAACCTAATCGGGTTCTCACAGACAGTGACGGCCTCAACATTCTCGGCAACAGAACTGTCGGCAAGGGGTGACTCAACTTTAAAATTATTTTTAGCTATTTCCTTAGTGTCACTATACTCGCCTACAGTCACTGGCATACTGACCCTGCCGTTCAACCTCTTGGTACCATCCATTTTAAGCTAGTCTTTATGGTTTTGACAGAACTTCAGTCGGTTTTATTTTTCATTAATTACCAAAATTATAACATATTTTTATAGGTTTCGTACCACAAAAGGAAAAACGAAACCCTTATACCGCTAACCTCACTTCATTGTCCGTCTGTCTGTCCGACTGTCAAGATCCTTTTTCTCAGTAACGCGTGGAGTAATCAAGTTGAAATAATATCAAAAACTCAAGGCTGCAATCCCTTGAAGCAGTGAAAAAATCAAACTTTTAAGTCAATGCAATAAAAAGATTATGTTTATGTTCCGCTTTTGGTGCATATTTTGACACTCGCAAAGGAATCAAAACCTATAGGGACTGTTGATCATGGAATTTGGCAAAAACCAATGTCATGTAGCACTGCACAAGTAAAGGAAAAAAATCTGAAAGCTGTAAATTTGTAGTTACATTCCTACTTTGTACGAAACCCTCAGTGCGCGGGCACTTTTCTCCCTGCCAGCGAGGAATTTTTGATAAAATCTATGATAAAACCCTTTTTTTATTTTATATATGTATGTAAATATACATATTATTATTATTTAAGTCTGTTAGCTTATATATTATATAAATATTACCTTTTTCATTATGTTGATTAACTTCTTACCTTACTCTCACAGGCCTATTGTACGGCAAACCAAGACGATAAAAAGTAGATCAGTCTAGAAAAAATCTGATGTGGCTCACATTTTTTTTGTACATAATGATTTAAATTCATTTATTTGCCAGAATGTAGGTTTGCAACGAAATTATCCGATAATGAACTGGAGTTACCGACATAGCTTGCAGAGTAAATAAACTGAAGTGGCAGTGCGCTGGCCCTGTCTGTCGAAGGACTGATGGCCGCTGGAGCAGACCAGTCCTGGGGTGGAGACCGCGTATCGGCAAGCGTAGTGTGGGACGCCCCCAGCTAGATGGACGGACGAGCTAAAGAAGGTGGCTGGGGTAGACTGGATGCGGAAAGCGAAAGACAGGATGTTGTGGCGCAGTCTAGGAGAGGCCTATGTCCAACAGTGGACTGTGCAACGAAATTATCCGAAAAAGAACCGGAGTTACCGACATAGCTTGCAGAGTAAACAAACTGAAGTGGCAGTGTGCTGGCCATGTCTGTCGACTGATGGCCGGTGGAGCAGACCAGTCCTGGACTGGAGACCGCGCATCGTCAAGCGTAGTGTGGGACGCCTCCAGCTAGATGGACGGATGACATAAAGAAGGTGGCTGGGGTAGACTGGATGCGGAAGGCGAAAGACAGGATGTTGTGGGGCAGTCTGGGAGAGGCGTATGTCCAACAGTGGACTGTTGTTGTGAGTTGAGTTGAGAGGTTTACAACGTGCAATAAATCTTCCTAGTCTTCTCCCAACTACGTTGGTGTCGGCTTCCATTCTAACTGGATGCAATGGTTTACAACGTATGCTCTTAAAACTATAATGACCCCTAACCTAACATAATCAGCCTATAACGTTCCCACTGCTAGGACACAGGCCTCCTATCTGTGAGAGGGAGTGGGCCATAGTGTGGTGGAGTAAATGCGCATCCCTGATGACGCGTGTTCGCAGTGGCACGGCCGCGGCAACAGAATTCTCAGTGTCTTCGCAGATTGGTGGGATTCCCCGATGTTGCGGAGGTGGATGCAGCTCCACGCTGAGTTTTTATAAATAAATAAATAAAATCTTTATTGAAATAAATTAGTGTTACAAAAACCTATGAAGCCTCTGAAACCCAAACTAGGTAAAAACCTGTATGTGAGATTTCAGCGCCTTCTCCCAATTCATACATTATATTTTTGGAACGAAGTTCCTTATCGCGCGTTGCGAAAGGGACTAGACGGAAAAAATTAAGACCAAAAGTTGGAACGACACTTTTTGCTATAGTTGTAAGCCGTGCGGCGTGCGCGTGTTTCTCTGTCTGTCTCTCTCTCTCTCTTTGAACTTCGTTCCATCTGGGTGTCCCTTGACACCTTTCAAGTTTTTATACCAATTAAGATTTTTAAATGAAACACGATAATTTTGAGCATGCGGAAATTACAATAGACATAGAAATTTAGGGTATTGAACATTTAATGTGGAAGTAGTGTGTGAATGTGGAGTGTGGGGGGGGGTGGGGGGGGGTGGGGGGTGTGGGTGTGTGAGGGTGTGTTTACTTTACCCAATAAAATATTTTTCTGTTTCTTCGTAGTTAAGAAGCCAGTTCTTAACCTTAGACTGCATTCATAAAAAGAGAGCGGGTAAATGTTTAAAATTTATTGATTTTATTGTAAATGGGCACAGAAAGAAAACGCCTTTGACGTCTGGCTAATGCAGTACGTGTTCTTACGGAGTCAAATACATTAGTAATAGTACGTTTGTTGCTTAATTTATCTGGATCATAATGAGTAGACACATGCAGATTGATAATAACCTGATAAACAAAAAGCTGCCTAACTGTGAGAACCTGACACTGCTCATATAGCGTTCCAGTATCTGTAGGGTTTAAATGTCATAGTTTTTAGCAAGGATCGCTGAGCTCTCTCCAGTTGTATGATATGTGTTTTGCATGCACCTCCTCATACCCCAATGCAGTATCCGATGACAGATTAAACAATTTAATTGTATGTACATATGTATTTGTAACCTACTAACATTAGAAGTTAAGTAAAATTGTTACTAACCCTATGGACTCCTGTCTGAAATAAAAGTTCTCTATTCTATTCTATAATCCACCACGCGGGCCCAGTACGGGTTGGTAGATATCGCATGTCTTCGAATTTTTTGGTTCTAGGACATGTCGGTTTCCTCACGATGTTTTCCTTCACCGTTTTGAGAGCAGTGGTGATGAAATAAAAAGTAAAGCGCCTGCCTGGGTTTGAACCCACGACCTACAGCTCATAAGTCGCGCCCAATCTCCTTTGAACATTAATTATTATTTAATAAGGTCATCATCATCTGCCTAGCCTTTTCCCAACTATGTTGGGGTCGGCTTCCAGTCTAAACGGATGTAGCTGATTACCAGTATTTTACATGGAGCGACTGCCTATCTGACTTCCACAACCAAGTTACTGGGTAATACGATACCCCTTGGTACAGTCAACAGCAAAAGTAGATGATGAAAATCAGAAATTCAATACTAATGAACGGAGTTCGCAGCTATATGGCAGCTGTACTAGTAGTAAATGTTTGGTATAATTTACAATCACATACTTTTTAATCACTTCGACGCCACTCAGTTCTGACGCGAACTCCGTTCATTAGTATTGAATTTCTGATTTTGATCATCTACTTTTGCTGTTGACTGTACGAGTAAGACTGGTTGTTAAAGGTATACCAATATTATAGATTTCAGTTTCCGCGATCTGACATTGTATTCATTGAAATCGTAAAAGTGATTATTTGTAGACATGATGAGAACAATGATCTCTGTTCGGGTTTTCTGTTATTTCAACTACACCTTGTACCAATTTTATAACATCAGCTTCTGGCCACGATTCGAAGCATATTATACTTTCCTATGCATTTAATAGAAAGCTGCTATATTGTTATAAATTATATATATAGACACTTCAATTATATTTATTTGTATAGGCAGAGAAATAATAAATAATGGCACAACGAACTGATTAAAAAATAATTAGCTGAGCCAGACATGACAGTCGAAGTCGCTTCAAAAGAGTTCCTCTTGTACTATTTTTGTATGAAACCCTAAAAATTCCCGTGTAACCACAGTTTTAGAAAGATCGTACAGGAAATTAAATACAATTTGTTTTAGTTGTTTTAATTGCTAATGAAACCAATCACGCAGAACTAATTGATGTTCTAATAACATTTTTAATGTGTAGGCAAACTTTTACAATCAGTTTTTGTTTAATGTGATATCGAATCAATGATATTCATAACAACCAAAACCAAGATGCAACCAATTTGTAAGTGTTTTCAAAACCAAAATATAAAAGAAAGACACATAAAAGGCGTGTTAAAGTAGGAGCCTAGGTTTACTATATTTCAGCAGCGGAAGTCACTACTATACAGGTTGACTTGTAACTTAACGTCTCTATTCCTTCCAGCCGATCAATTCTGTAAAAATCTCACCGTGAAAAGTTAAGTGAAGTGAGCTGTCAATAGTGTCAATCCCTAGCATTAGTTGGAATGACAGCTCACTCCACACTCACTTCACCTAAGTTTTCACGGTGAGATGGTTACAGAATCGCACTGCTGGTCCTGATAGCGACCCATTTGCAACAATTAAGCAAAAACACATAGATTGTAAAAAAAACAATGTTCATGTATTTTTGAAAATTTCCCTGAAAAATTCGTCACTAAGAATACCACTTTTCTCTAAACTCTCAAACTGAATGACCTTCACGCATCGTGACCTGGACGCATCGTCTTGGCCACCTAACGCAGAAAATAATACTGGATGGTAAAAAGGTAATAGAATGGCGTAAGCCACTTCATTCATTTGAAAATCACGCCATTTAAAAAAATATTTTAACAATTTGCAAATTCTACTTTTGCCAACATTATCGACTGTCTTATGGGTAACCTGCATTTTATTTTAAAATTTTGAACCTCGTTAGATATCAGAGGGGCAATTCTCGTAATTTTAAGACCGTTCACAGTCTGATCTCAGTCTCAATCTGTCAAAAAATACTTCTAATTTCCATACATTTTGACAAGTTTTTGTCATTTGTTTGTCGCTGAGATGAGACTGCGACTAGATTTTGAACGTTTTAAATTACGAGAATTGGTGATTAAATGAAGAAGTCTTCCCCGTAACAGTTGTGTAACGCTTAGTGCCACAATAAAATTTTAGGAAAACTGGCGTCAAAGTTTATGTACTTCCGTAGATGATTTTTGAAAATAGTTAATAAACTTCTCTATTAACGTTTAACTGCTTGATTTTTTACAAAATTTGGTTACATCGAAAAATGTGTTAAAGTATAAGTTCGTAATTGAATAGCAATGAAGCCCATTCAATGACAGAGTTAAGGAAAAGTGATTATTATTTAGAGACGAATTCTGGGAAATTTAAAAAAATACATGATATTGGGTTTTTGCGTATTCCGTGAATTTTCAGCTGCTTATTATGGGGTGCTTAACTGTATCACGTCCTGGAAGGAATACGTAAAATTACAAGTCACCCTGTATAAGCCCTTTCTTTCTTGCTTTGTGTAGCATAAGCATAATCAGCCTATAATGTTTCCACTCCTGGGTCACAGGCCTCCTCTCTTCGAGAGGGAGTGGGCTGTAATCCACCACGCGGGCCTAGTGCAGGATGTCACATGTGGTCGAATTTTTGTTTCTAGGACATGCCGGTTTCCTCGCGATGTTTTCCTTCAGCGGCTTGCTTTGTGCCATCGAATAATAAAAACATTTTTAATTTTTTTCAGATGCGGTTTTCTTTCTTTTAGTTACATTTCTGCCTTTTTCTGCGACCCAAACGAAGGCAACAGAGGTGAGCGGAACTGTAACACGGCCATCGGAAATAGGTTGGACTACAAGGAAATACTCAGTTTTGTTCCCACCCATAAGACAAAGCATGGACTGTAACCTGTGTCCCTACGTATACTTCCCGGTGTGCAGTGACCAGAATTTGACATATATGAACCTATGTTTCTTTAATTGTATGAATTTTACCGATGTCCGAATTATACAGCGAGGAGCTTGTATATTTTTTTGACGTTTTTTTTTGTTTTATTTCGGACCTGGATAACAGTGAGCACTGGAGCCCTGTCTGCCTTTAGCTGTCCGCCGCGGTAGTGGATCAGTGGTGGCCCAGTGGAATCGGCCCCGAATTAAGAGTCGTGGGTTCGAACCCAAGCAGGCGCTTTGCTTTATGTAATTTATTTCATCACCACTGCTCTTAAAACGGTGAAGCTAGAGATGGATATCCTAGAACCAAAAATGTGAATACATGTAACATCCACCAAGCCGCGCTGGGCACGCGTGGTGGATTACGCCCCACTCCCTCTCACAGAGAGGAGGCCTGTGTCGCAGCCATAGAAATGTAAAAAACAGGAGAAGTGGCAAGGGGGCGTGTCTGTGTCGTCGCGGCATGTTCAAAATGACCATACACTAGGCCAGTGGTTCTCAAACTTTTTTGGTGACGGAACCCTTTTGGGAAGCAAAATACTTGATGGAACCCTACAATGTAGCGGGAACATCCGAAAGGGTTTACCGCTGCCCTGGAACATAAAGGGCTAAGGAAGGAACACGGGTGGGTTTTAGTCAGTAAGAGTCTGACACTCGCTCCTGCTCCACCCAGAGCGGGAGGAGTCATTTGATGATTTCCCATCCTCAAAAAAAAAAAAAAAACCCTACAATAAAACAATAGTTTTTAAAAGTGTATTCTTTATTAATAAGCATAATAAAATTACAATGTAACAGTTACTAATTATTACTTACTTTACCACATGGCAAGTACAATAATAGAAGATATTAAAAAAGAAAAAATCTAACTAATGGGAGGTATGAAACTGTTTTTTATTTTTCATCAATTGGTTGATATCACGTTTGATAGAAGACAGTTGAAGTCTCATATCAGGTTCGGCGTCCAGTCTATTGCGATATTTTGTTTTCGTGGCTGCATAGGTTGAGAATCCTGTTTCGCACAAATATGTTGTTGGGAACGGGAGAAGAATATTCAGAGCCATTTTGCCAAGCATTGGATATTCATCACGGATTCTGCACCAAAAATCGTTGAGAGGCGTCGTTTTGAACAGTGACTCCATACTTGTGTCTGATGACATTTCTAAAAGAGATTCATATATCTCGTTTGACATACTTTCGGGTTTTTCCAAGTTAGGTAAAAAAGGATTATGAATCCATGAATTCAGTTTCATTTTTGTATTCTGTTCTTCGGGAAAATACTTTTCAAAAGATGCGCGCATCGATCTGAGATGTTGGACCAATTCTCCAACCACATCATTTTGAAACATTTCTGAGTCGTTATCGCTAACAAACTCACTGAGTGACGTAAAGCTTTCTATTTCTTTCTTACCAACGCAAATAATCCAAAAATCTAATTTTCTTTTGAAGGCAGTTATTTTGTTATAGGCCTGAAACACTGTTGTCTGTTTACCTTGCAATGATAAATTCAATTCGTTCAGTTTTTGAAAGATATCCGCCCTAAAAGACAATCGGAACAACCAAGTTTTCTCATACAAACGGTCCTTCAAGTTAAAAGAAGTATCTGCTGAAAGAAACATTTGTAACTCGGCTCTAAGTTCAAATAGCCTTGTTAAAGTTTTACCCCGAGACAGCCATCGCACTTCTGTATGGAGCAGCAGTGTTTTATGTTTGCTGCCATAATCTTCACACAATAATGAGAACAATCGGGATTGTAGTGGTCGTGATTTGATAAAATTAATTATTTTTACCGCTTCATCCATAACTAATTTTAGATTTGACGGCAATTGCTTCATCGCAAGTGCTTGTCTATGCAGAATACAATGGCTGGAACTACAATTAGGCGCTTTATTTTTTATTCGTGACACTGCTCCTGCTGTTTTACCTGTCATCGCCTTGGCCCCATCTGTACAAATGTCAATGCAATTGTTCCAACTGATATTATTTTCTTCAAAAAATATATTTTACTAGCTTTTGCCCGCGACTTCGTTCGCGTGGAATAGTGACTTCCGGCAGATTTTTGGTTTTACCCACATAGTTCTTACTATTTATTTACATTTTTCCGATGAATTTTCAGTACTGAATTGATGCCGACTCTTGACCAATAGATGGCGCTGTATGTCCGGAATAAATTTTATTTTTTATTTTATTTTTTGTAATAAAAACTATCCTATGTCCATTCTCAAGTTCCAAACTATGTCTGTACCAAATTTCACACAAATCGGTTCAGTAGTTTAGGCGTGAAGCAAAGACAGACAGACAGAAAGACAGACAGACAGAGTTACTTTCGCATTTATAATATTAGTTTGGATTAAAAATTTCTTCCCCGGTAGTGTTTGTGAGCAGCGGTGAACACATAAGCATGTCTTCTTTAAAAGAACTTTCATATGGATATCTCACGATAACCAGCAAGATAGCCAAACCAGCGATATCAGTTGACTCGTCCATTTGCAAGGCGAATCGTGTTTTTTGTAGACGTGTAACTAGTTCTTGTTTGACGTAGCTTGCCAGATCATGGATTCGCCGTGAAACAGTATCGTTTGATAGCGGCACAGTAGAAAGATGCTTTGCAGATTTTTCATCGAGCATACATTTTGTTATGTCTAATACACATGGCTTTATTAAATTCTCAGCGATAGTGTGCGCTTCACCTGCTTGTGCAATGCGATAGCTAACTAAATATGATGCCTCCGTGGCCTTTTCGTTGATAGTTTGTGTTACATGCATCATATTTTTTTGACTTTCCAATAACTGATCTTTTTTACGAACAAAAAATTCTTTATTCTTGTCTTTAGACTCGGGGTGTACAGTTTCTAAATGTCGGCACAATTTGGCAGGTGCCATGGAACTATTAGGAAGCAGTTTACTACATAGCATGCAGAGAGGTGAGCCGTTGGAATCAACAAATCCGAAACTGATATATGCTTCATCATACTTCCTTTTTTTCGTCTTTGAAACCGTCGAGCTTGACGTCGCGGCATCATCGTCTGGATCGGTGATTGCTATATTCTCCGTGCGTACTGCTTTTGAACATTCAGCGTCATTAGAAGATGTTGTTGCAACACGTTTAACACCTTTAAGCCAACGTTCCATTCTTCTTTATTTATAATGTTACACGTCAGGATAGTGGGGTCTAAATAATGCACAATCGTTACTGCGTATAAGAGACTAAGTTTAATACAATGAAGAAATGTATAAAACTGAGACAACGAATACAGCAGGCAGTAGAACAATGAACACTAGTTTCTCGCTAGCAAGCTTATAAGTAGGTAGGTAGGAACTTATCGCTCCGAACGCTAATTGTCAACTGACTGACGAGGCGCGACACGCGATCGCCGCTTTTATACAGTCGTAGACTCGATCTCGAATATTCTCGAAAATACTCGAGTCGGCGCGGCGCCTTTGATAAACAAAAAGCAAAAATAAAAAGAGAAATATAAAAATTACGTTGTAAACAATCTCGACTTTATTTTTTTAAATTAGAGTCGAAAGTCGCTTGTTGACAACTATAGCGTCTAATACAGAGGCGGCTTTTATCAAAGGGACTGCGCGCTCACAAGTATACAAGTATACATGTTGATACCAAAGTTATGAGATATTGTACCAGCTATTGTAACACATGTTTATACAAATACAAATAAATAAATAAATATACCTACGCGCGGCCGCGGTGTCAAAACGTTCGACCAGAGAGAGGGGTTTTGATTTTTTTTCTAAATTCTTGTGGAACCCCTACAGAGGTATCGCGGAACCCTAGGGTTCCGCGGAACACACTTAGAGTATAGCTGCACTAGGCGAATGGTCGTCTCCGCGAACTAGTGCGCTTTCGACCGTGATCGTGAAAAAATATAAGAATGTTGTTGAATGGTTTCATGTAAAAACCGAAGCCAAAAGCAAAACTTTGTAAATCATGGAATCACTTACCATATACATATAAATATAAGTATTTTACTATATTTGTCTTTAAAATCATGAAAAACAACAAATTGTAAAACATTTCTTGCTTTTACTACGTTAATTTTGTTTTCAAATATCGCAGCGACTGTACTATTTTCACAGTAAATACATTGCTCCATACCCACTACCTAAGTATGTCGCTAACTGACTAGACAAGCAATGTAAAAATCACAAAATAATACTTTATTTATGCGGTGCATCGCATGGTACGGCCGCTCCTTCTTGCGGCCAGCTATTGATGTGGCTGTGCAGATCCACTAACGTAGGCTATTGACAACAATGTCAACTACCCAACGAATATATATGTATAGTTAATTTTACAATTTGTCAGCCGTTTTAAACCGGTTGGGAGACCTAACAAAATGACGTTTAAATCCGGTTGGAAGACCCTTGAGAAGATGTAAAATAATGTTACAAAATTTTATGTTTTGCTATTTTTATTGATTTATAATATAATATTTTCTGGACATATCGTTGTATATTTTATTTTTATAACCTCAATTTTTTTTAGTACAATAATAAATGGGAGAATCGATAACTTTCCGATTTAGTCAATCACTAGCGTATATGTAAAATAAATGGCTTTTGCACAGCACAACGATAGCGACAGAATTTTTTGTGTGAGTAAGTTGTACGGTGCATGGTAAATGCACGCTGAATGTTTATAATTGATTGTGTAGTACGTTCTGATTTTTGAATTGCAAGTGTGTGTGCGACCTTGTATCTATTGCTTTTACTGAACTACATGTGTAGTAGTGGCGCGGTACTGGGATCTTCTTAGCGACATGGAGTTCTGATGATGATGACATTTTCAACTACAGGGCATATCTCCATCTATCCTCTAGCTATGGTCCCAGCAGTGGGAACATAATAGGCTGATTTTGCTAGTGGATTGTGCTAGTGCTTCTTACGGATAGGTATCTAATCTAAACTAAAATTATAAAGCTGAAGGATTTGTTTGTTTGTTTGTTTGAACGCGCTGCTAATCTCAGGAACTACTGGTTCGAATGGAAAAACTTATCGAGGAAGACTTTAAGCTATATAACATCACGCTGCGACCAATAGCAAAGCATCAATAGAAAATGTTGCAAAAACGGGAAAATGATTCCTTTTTGAGAGCTTCCGTTGCGTGTGCTGCGTAAACGGTTTAAGTTAAGTACGCAAAAATCATGTAGGACGAAATTATTTCTCTTTAAAAGTTCTAAAAAAAGTCCGCGACAACATAATTATGTCTAACTTTTAAGATTGACTCACTATCTTTTTTATATGGTAATCAAATTTGTTCGAAATTAATGCATTATTTGCAAAGGTGTTTTATCAACGATATTAATCCTTATCCAAATAAATACGTAATTACAATTATAATAGGTATATAATTATAATAAATAGGTACGTATGAATTGTGAACAAAATTGCCCTTGACATCACTTGATTTTAATCAACATCTTAGGAGATATCATAATTTTAAAATAACTCCGCAAGAAAATATGTATGATAACGTTCGGGTCGGTTGAATTCACGCGCGCATGACGCGCATCATGATAGCGTGACGGCTGACAGAGGAGAATGGAATAAGAAAACGTGTTGCGCCGACCACAAGTAACATGGGATAAGGGCAGGAAGATGATGATATGTGAACGGCTTTTAAAAGAGGTAGACAAATGAAAAGATAATAATAAGTTATTTTATTATTATTATATTTTTGAATGTTTTTAAATTCTAATATTTAAAAATATAATTTTATGTTTACATTGAAATAAAGGAGATAATAATTATAAATTATTTATTTACATAAGTAATGTACAGAGTAGGTTTGCGCAGCATTTACAGCGTAGGACTTACACGTGCACAGAGATTTGATCAATAACCCCCATGCTCGGTGGATGATGCATGGATTGTAGTAGTAGTGGCAGTGGATTATAATTTTTCTACACATTATAAAACAAAGTCACCGGCGTCGTCCCCGCCGGGTCTGTCTGTCTGTCTGAACGCGATAAACTTAAAAACTACCGAACGGATTTTCATACAATTTTCATCACTGAACGGAGTGATTCATGAGGAAGGTTTTAGTGTCTAATTCGTAATTTTTTTGTGAAAATTGGATGAAATACATATGACTTAATCACAATCTGAAGGATTTTGAAGGAAATAGATCAATTACTTAATTACTGACATATAGAGCTCTGTAGCTCCTTACGTAACTATTAACAATCAAGAAAAATTGACATTATAAGAAATAATCTTATTGGTGAGATCTTTCCATTGATATGTCTTAACGGTATTAATAATAATAATATTGGGCTTTAGAGCAGATTTGCCCAATTTCCTTTAAACATTAATTAATTATTATAAGGTTACTATATACCAACATTACAGACTTCAGTTTCCGGAATGTGGCATGTATTCATTGAGGTCGTAAAAGCGACTAACTACCCCGTTGGTGTCGTGATTGCAAGCGCGACTACTGAGCGTGGGGTCCTGGGTTCGATTCCCGGGTCGGGCAAAGTGTTATTAGGATTCTTCCATTGGGAATTTCTTAGTAACAGACCGGAGTTTGTAAAGTTGGCGTCGTGATGCCCCATGTCTCGGAAAGCACGATAAGCCCACGTTGGTCCTGCGCCTGATCTCTCTCCGGTCGTGTCGGATTGCCATTTCATCGGACAATAAGAGTGAGGGAAGATCGATTGCATCTGTGTCTTTTAAAAAACATAAATTATTCACATTAGCATGCTTATACATACTGGAAATGGGAGTATTTGTAAAAAAACATCCTCACCTATTTCGTACAGCCGATAGCGTCAATGTTTATAAAGTGGGCAAAATCTCAAGGGATCCAACAAAATTGTATTAGGTATTATTGATTTATTTGATTTTATTATTTTAACTTATTTAATTCATTATTATAACTTAATTGATTTTATTATTATTAACTTACTTGATCATATTGTTATTTTTATCACTACCTAGTAAATCAATTAGGCAAACTCTGTAAGTGCTGTGCACACCTTTAATTGATAAGTTCACTGTAGTACTTTATACAATAAGACGTAAGCTCTTTGTTAATGTGTAAGTGAATTAATCGTTGGAGTGCCATAATAATAAATAAATAAATTGGCAATGTCAAGATTAGAGCATGCAATACCGTTATATCGTTAGCGCAATTTCGCGAATTTCGCACTGATTTTTAGTACCGCAAAAGCGAGATTAGAAATGCGAATTTCGCGGTATTAAAAAGAAACCATGATAGGGAAATCCCCGCTACGAATCGTCACATGTTGGTCGGGCGGACAGGATACATCCTTTGTAGCTTGAGAGCTACCAAGGATGTATCCCGTCCGCCCGACCCATTGCCCGTTGCCCGTGCCACACAGACACAATTAATCTCTCAGGCACAAAGTCATTTCCCAGACACAAGGTCACCACCCAGACACAAAGTCATCTCCCAGATACAGTCTCCACCCAGACACAAAGTCATCTCCCTGACACAAAGTCACCACCCAGATACAAGTCATCTCCCAGACACAAAGTCGCCACACAGACACACACAAAGTCATCATACAGGCACAAAATCATCTCCCCGACACAAAGTCACCACAAAGACACAAAGTAACCTCCCAGACAAAGTCGCCGCCCAGACACAAAGTCATCAACTAGGCACAAAGTCGTCTCCTAGGCACAAAGTCGTCACCTAGGCACAACGTCATCTCCTGGACACAAAGTCACCACCCAGACACAGTCATCTCCCAGATGCAAGTCATCTCCCAGACACAAAGACATTTCCCAGACACAAAGTCACCGTCCAGACACAAAGTCACCGTCCAGACTCAAAGTCACCGTCCAGACACAAAGTCACCGTCCAGACACAATGTGTCCACACAGACACAAAGTCGTATCAAGATACAGTCACCACACAGACATAAAGTCATCTCCCAGACACAAAGTCACCACCCAGACACAGTCATCTCCCAGATGCAAGTCATCACCAAGACACAATATCATCTGCCAGACAGAAAGTCACCGCCCAGATACAAAGTCAGCTCCCAGAGATAAAGTCATTACCCATAAGCAGTAATCTCTCCGACACAAACTCTCCAACCAGACACAAAGTCAACTCCCAGACGCAGTCACCAACCAGACATAAAATCATCTCCCGAAGACAAAGTCATCACCCAAAAGCAAAGTCATCTCACAGACACAAAGTCATCAACCAAAGTATTCTCCCAGGCACAAATTCATTTCCCAGACACAAAGTCACCACTCAGACACAAAGTCATCTCCCAGACACAAAGTCACTGCCCAGACACAGTCGTCAACCAGACATAAAGTAATCTCCAAGGCACAAAGTCATTTCCCAGACACAAAGTCACCATCCAGACACAAAGTCACCACACAGACACAAAGTCACCAACCAGACACAAAGTCATCTCCCAGATGCAAGTCATCTCCCAGACACAAAGTCACCACACAGACACAAAGTCACCAACCAGACACAAAGTCATCTCCCAGGTGCAAGTCATCTCCCAGACACAAAGTCATTTCCCAGACACTAAGTCACCACCCAGACACAGTCATTTCCCAGACACAAAGTCATTTCCCAGACACAATGTCACCACACAGACACAAAATCACCAACCAGAAACTTAGTCACCAACCAGACACAAAGTCATTTCCCAGACACAGTCATCTCCCAGATGCAAGTCATCTCCCAGACACTGTCATCAACCAGACACAAAGTCTCCACACAGACACTAAGTCACCAACCAGACACAAAGTCACCAAACAGACACTGAGTCACCACCCAGACAAAGTAATTTACCAGGCACAAAGTCATTTCCCAGAGACTATGTCACCACCCAGACAAAGTAATCTACCAGGCACAAAGTCATTTCCCAGACACTAAGTCACCACCCAGACACAAAGTCATTTCCCAGACACAAAGTCACCATCCAGACACAATGTCACCAACCAGACGCAATGTCACCACACGGACGCAAAGTCATCACCCAGACACAAAGTCACCACACAGACACAAAGTCACCAACCAGACACAAAATCATTTCATAGACACAAAGTCACCGCCCAGAGACAAAGTTACCATCCAGACACAGTCACCACACAGACACAAAGTCACTACCCAGACACAAAGTTACCACCCAGACGCAGTCATCTCCCAGACACAAAGTCACCGCCCAGACACAAAGTTTCCGTCCAGACACAGTCATTTCCCAGACACAGTCACCACCCAGACACAAAGTCATCTCGCAGACACAGTCACCGCCCAGACAGAAAGTCAACACACCGACTCAAAGTCACTACCCAGACACAAATTCATCTCCCAGATACAAATCATCACCCAGACACAAAGTCACCACAAAGACACAAAGTATCCTCCCAAGACTTTGGGAGGATATTTTGTCTTTGTGGTGACTTTGTCTTTTGTCGGCGACTGCCGCCCAGACACAGTCATCAACCAGACACAAAGTCACCACCCAGGCACAAAGTCACCATCCAGACACAAAGTCACCATCCAGACACAAATGACTTTGTGTCTTGATGTTGACTTTGTGTGTCGATGGTGACTTTGTGTCTGGGTGGTGACTTTGTGTCTGGGTGGTGACTGTGTCTGGGAGATGACTTTGTGTCTGGGTGGTGACTTTGTGTCTGGGATATGACTTCGCGCCTGGGAGATTACTTTGTGTCTGCGTGATGATTTGTATCTGGGAGATGACTTTGTGTCTGGGTAGTGACTTTCAGTCGGTGTGGTGACTTTGTGTCTTTGCGGTGACTGTGTCTGCGAGATGACTTTGTGTCTGAGTGGTGACTGTGTCTGGGAAATGACTTTGTGTCTGGATGGTGACTGTGTCTGGGAGATGACATTGCGTCTGGGTGGTGACTTTGTGTCTGGGTAGTGACTTTGTGTCTGTGTGGTGACTGTGTCTGGAGGGTCACTTTGTCTCTGGGCTGTGACTTTGTGTCTGGGAAATGATTTTGTTTCTGGTTGGTGACTTTGTGTCTGGATGGTGACTTATTGTCTGGGTGGTGACTCTGTGTCTGGATGGTGACTTTGTGTCTGGTTGGTGACTTTGTGTCTGGGTGGTGACTTTTTGTCTGGATGGTGACTGTTTCTGGGCGGTGACTTTGTGTCTGGGAGATAACATTGCGTCTGGGTGGTGACTTTGTGTCTGGGTAGTGACTTTGTGTCTGTGGTGACTTTGTGTTTGGGTAGTGACTTTGTGTCTGTGTGGTGACTTTGTGTCTGGATGGTGACTTATTGTCTGGGTGGTGACTTTGTGTCTGGATGGTGACTTTGTGTCTGGTTGGTGACTTTGTGTCTGGGTGGTGACTTTGTGTCTGGATGGTGACTGTGTCTGGGCGATGACTTTGTGTCTGGGAGATGACATTGCGTCTGGGTGGTGACTTTGTGTCTGGGTAGTGACTTTGTGTCTGTGTGGTGACTTTGTGTCTGTGTGGTGACTTTGTGTCTGGGCGGTGACTGTGTCTAGATGGTGACTTTGTGTCTGGGAAATGACTTTGTGCCTTGGAGATTACTTTGTGTCTGGTTGATGACTGTGTCTGGGAGATGACTTTGTGTCTGGGAGATGACTTGCATCTGGCAGATGACTTTGTGTCTGGTTGGTGACTTTGTAGTGTGAGTGTAGAAGCTGAGAGAGCATTTTCGGCTGCTGCCATTTTTTTACGATAATATTTTCGGATAAAAAATAAAGATTAGCGTTGTGTGTGATTAACTATAACTTATGGTAGTTTTATTTTAACCCCCATTTAACGAGTTACTAATTTCGCAATTTCGCAAATTTTGCGGTATTACATGTCCGATACCGCAATATCGCGGTATTTAATATCTACTGCGGTATTGCATGCTCTAGTCAAGATGTAGAACAGCGTACTGCCATAAAAACACTAGTCGAATGGCAATAGACATATATAATAATATACCAAAGGTTATTCGAGAGCTGAGAACTAGCTTATTTCAAAAGCATCTCAGAGCATGGCTTATCGAAAATTGTTTTTATACTATTAAGGAATTTATGAATTCTAGGACAAATGGTAAAGTTGCATGACATAAAATTAAATTGACATTTTGATTTTAAGCTATTTAACAATTTGTAACTTAGTTTCTTTGGTTGTCTTTTGCAAGCTATTATTTATACACTTATTTTGTAATTTAATTATTATTATTTGACATTTTTGATTTGATTTGTAGACGATCCTTGATTTAATACAATTTTTTTTTTGACATTGGAATTCAA
This sequence comes from Apamea sordens, assembly GCA_945859715.1. Lineage (NCBI taxonomy): Eukaryota > Metazoa > Arthropoda > Insecta > Lepidoptera > Noctuidae > Apamea > Apamea sordens. The sequence continues at coordinate 9,117,112 of OX244010.1, read as the reverse complement.
TCATTTAGTTTAAATTGATTTAATTAATTAGAACTTTATTTGACAATTTTGATTTGATTTGTAGACGATCCTTGATTTAATACATTTTTTTTTGACGTTGGAATTCAATCATTTAGTTTAAATTGATTTAATTAATTAGAATTATTATTATTGTCACAATATTTGCATGCCGAATTTAGTAGGCGGAATATGAAGAACTATTGTGTGTGTTATAAAATCTGTAAAATACCATATTTCAGGCAAATAAAGAATCTAATCTAATCTGCGCACTTTAATTATCTCTCGCGCCAAAGGCTAGTCTCATTTTGAGATTGGTCGCCAATGCTGAAATTCGGTCTGGATGACTCTATTTAAAAGCGATTATTTGTAGACATGATGTTGTACTCATCATGTCGACAAATAATCGCTTGTAAATATTGCTTTTAATAATAACTTTTAATAATTTGATCTCTTTTCGGGTTATCAGTTAATTCAACTGATTGTACAGGAAATTAAATACAATTTTAGTTGTTTTAATTGCTAATGAAACCAATTACGCGAAACTAATTAACGTTCTAATGACATTTTTAATTTGTAGGCAAACTTTTACAATCAGTTGTTGTATAAAGCTACATCGAATCAATGATTTTCATAAAAATCAAAACCAAGATGCTACCAATTTGTAAGTGTTTTCGTAAATAAATCGTGTGTAATTGCAGAAGCCCATGTTTAATATATTTCAGCAGCGGACTACTTATACAGGCTGACTTGTAATTTTACGTATTCCTTCCAGGTCCTGATTTTCCATTTGCAACAATAAAGCACCCCATGAAGCCTAGGCAAAACTATATAATAATAATAATAATAATATCCCTGGACATTTCACACAGCGCCATCTAGTCCCAAGCTAAGCTACCTAATGCTTGTGTTATGGTAACAAGATGGCTGATAAACTACTTATATACATTTATTTTTGTAAATACATACATATTGTAGATAGAAAAACACCCAGACTCGGAACAAATACATGTAGGTCATACAAATATTTGTTCCGTGCGGGAATCGAACCCGCGACACGCAGCGCAGCAGTCAATCGCTTAACCACTGCGCCAACCGTGCCGTCAAAACTCATATTCGTCACCAAATATCACTTAGTTCTAAACTCTCAAAATGAATGGCCGTCACGCATCGTGACCTGGACGCATCGCCCTGGCAACATAACGCAGGAAAGATGGCTGGGTGGTAAAAAGGTAGTGTAATAGCATAAGCCAGTACAATCATTAGAAAATCACGCCATTTTTTAATATTTTAACAATTTGCGAATTCTACTTTTGCCAGTATTATCGACAGTTTTATGGACAACCTTAATATTTTTTTCTAATGTCCTCGTCTTCCCCGTAATTTGTATGTTTAATGCCACGGTAAAAATTTGAGAAAACTGGTGCATGTACATGATTTTTGAAAGTAAATTCTTCCTTTAACTATTTGTTGTTTTAGTTTTAGTCGAAAGGTGTGTAAAAGTATTAGGTACCCAATTGAATAGCAAAGAAGGCCATTCAATTTGAGAATTCAGAGAAAAGTGATATTTAGTGGCGAATTCTGGGAAAGTTGAGTTTTCTCGAATTCCATGAATTTTCGCCTACGCTTTATGGGGTTCTTAATTGTTGCAACTGGGTCACACTATCACGTCCTGGAAGGAATACGTCAAATTACAAGTCACCCTGTATAAGCTCTTTCTCTCTCTTGCTTTGTGTAGCATAAGCATAATTAGCCTATAATGTTCTCCTGGGTCACAGGCCTCCTCTCTTCGAGAGGGAGAGGGCTGTAATCCACCACAGGTGTGCAGTGCGGGATGTCACATGTGTTCGATTTTTTGTTTCTAGGACATGCCAGTTTCCTTGCAATGTTTTCCTTCACCGACTGCTCCTAGCTTGCTTTGTGTTCCATCCAATAATAAAAGCATTATTTTTTTCAGATGGTGTTTTCTTTTTTTTAGTTACATTGCTGCCTTTTTCTGCGACGCAAACTACGGAAACTACGCAACCTACGCATATAACATATATTAGACGGCAAACTGTTACACGGAAATACTCAGTTTTGTTCCCAGCCTTAAAAAAAATCACGGACTGTGATCTGTGTCCCATAGTATATTTCCCGGTGTGCAGTGACCAGAATTTGACGTATATGAACATATGCTTCTTTAATTGTTTGAAGAATCCCGATGTTCAAATTGTAAGGGAAGGAGTTTGTATATTTTATTGAACTTTTTTTTTTGTTTTATTTCGGGCCTGGATAACAGTGAGCAGTGGAGCCCTGTCTGCCTTGAGCTGTCCGCCGCGGTGGTGGATCAGTGGTGGCCTAGTGATATCGGCCCCGACTTACGAGTCGTGGGTTCGAACCCATGTATTTTATTTCAACACCATTTCCATAAGTAATGTACAGAGTAGATAGGTATGCGCAACATTTACAACGTATTATATATCTGACCACCGTAAGGACTATTCCTGCTTGCAACGCATATTATTAGTCGACCTAAACAGGTTCCTCTTTTGTTTTACTTACGGACGCATCAAATACGACGCATAAAATGGTCAGATATAGGTTTTGGCGATAGTACAGTGGAACAATCTAATTGGTTTTGGGGATAGTACGTGTGCCAAATGTGACAAACTGCCCGGTACTGTAAAATTTTTGTCGCAAAGATTTTCCATTTTGCAGAATTAAAAGTCAATTTGTGAAAAGTTTATCTCTCAGAATTTTAACGTCAACAAACACTTTGTTACAAGTTTTGTATTACTTTACATTTCTAGTTTTTCATAAATATTTTCATAACATAGTGTTTTACCGTGATTAGACGAGAATATTCACTCCCTAGAGCTTACACCGTGTTGAAATATTGCTACAGTAACGTCTGCCCGCAACTTCGACCTAGTGAAATTCCCGTCCTTGTTCCCGGACCCATCCCGACGCATTGCATCACTTGTCTGCACGATTACTTTGTTTTTGCTTAGCGTTTTTTTCTGCCTTTGTTTTTGTTTTTGCTCAGCTTCTGAGGGCCCTAGCATGTTGGTAAATATTGGGCTATCAAATGCCTGATTAATCGGACTGTAACCCACCCACGGGCCAGGTAGCGGCCAGCTCACTGGTAGAGGCACAGGTTCTCGAATTTTCGATTCTAGAACATCCTTGTTCCTTCACGATGTTTTCCTACACCGTTTTGAGAGCAGTGGTGATGAAATAAATTACACAAAGTAAAGCGCTTACCTGGGTTTGATAACCGTATCCCGCGTTGAAATTTTTCGTTGTTTAATCTTTATATCCATTGGGCCACCACTGCTCGACGGCAACAGCTGCGACTTACGAGTTGTAGTTCATAGGTTCGAATCCAGACAGTCGCTTTATTTTTTGTAAATTTTTTCATCACCACTGCTCTCAAAACGGCGAAGGAAAGCATCGTGAGGATACCGGCATGTCCGCGAACCAAAAATTCGAAGACTTGTGACATCTACCGACCCGCACTGGGCACGCATGGTAGATTACAGCTCACTCCCTCTCACAGAGAGGAGGCCTGTGTCCCAGCAGTGGGAACATTATAGGCTGATTATGGTAATCTTTATATGTTCCAGAATAATAATAATAATATCCCTGGACATTTCACACAGCGCCATCTAGTCCCAAACTAAGCAACCTAATGCTTGTGTTATGGTAACAAGATGTCTGATAAACTACTTATATACATTTTTTTTTTTGTAAATACATACATATATTATAGATAGAAAAACACCCAGACTCGGAACAAATACATGTAGGTCATACAAATATTTGTTCCGTGCGGGAATCGAACCCGCGACCACTGCGCCAACCGTGCCGTCAAATCTACGGTATTAGAATCATGTACCGAATCTACGTTAACAGGTTGCGCGTCGATGTACCTGCCACCCTGTATTTCCTAAGAGATTATAATATAAATCAATCCATTCTCTCTTAGTATTTAAATCTTGTGTTATTTATTTTATAAATTACAGCTCTGATTGGCTGAATAAAATCCTCATTCATAGTCAGTCTGTCTTTAATTTAATACGGTTAGCTCCGAGCTTGGAATTTAACTGAATTGTCTTGGTTGGTCAAACACTGCTCTAGGGTTCGGTAAGCTAGGGTAATCCTTTTTTTTTATTGAAAATCTTTTCAGGACATAAGATGACGGTGATGTTCTTCAAAAAAATCAGCAGTGCGATTCTGTAACCATTTCACCGTGAAAACTTAGGTGAAGTGAGCGTGGAGTGAGCTGTCATTCCAAATAATGCTAGGGATTGACACTACAGAGAACTCACATCAAGCTCACTTCACTTGAGTTTTCACGGTGAGATTTTTACAGAATCGACCGGCAGATGCGTACAACTCGCAACCAGTGCGCGGGTATGACCAGTAGATCTTGGTGTCAATCAACCATGGTATGGTAGTGAATGGTTTCAATTAAAAAATTGTTCGACTTTACGTCATGTTTATCTGTTCCATGCGTTCGTACTAGGCCCACATCACACATATACGAACGTAATCGAAGCAAAAAGGCGATGTAAAGATCGGAGCAAATGGCATTTTATAGTTTCTCCATGGGGAAAAAGGGGTGATTTTGTATGTCGATACCTTTAGACTCAAAAGGCGTAAACGCCAAAAGGCCACTTTTCAGGAAAAGCAAAAAACAAAAAATATTTTAAGAAAAAAATCATAACTTTTTTGTTTCAAGACTGAGTAAGTTCATTTTTGGCCCAAATTCTTAAATTTTGAAGATAAACAGTACGATTATATAATATTTAGGATAAATTAATAAATAAAGAAAACAGGATTGTTATACGCCCCAAAAAAAATTTAAAAAAATTGTTTACAACCCTAAATTTTACATAGTCTGTAGAATGCTTAGGGCGTATAGGTCACTTAAAGCGTCCTTTCTTGCTAAAAAGGGTTGTATTGACAGTCAACGGAGTATGTACTTAATATGAACACCACATTATGATAAACGGTTAGGGTTTAAACGTCACTACAAGCGTCTATTGTTGTAAAGAAGGGGTATATAACACAGTCACCGGAGAAGTATTTAGCTAATATACACGAATCATATAAACTCAAACTCGACGGGTTTATTAGTAGTCCCTAAAAAGTTCCACTATCCATCTCCTGGCTCCATCATCAGACCTTCCACACCAAGTGCAATAAATTTTAGACTCGACAAAACTAATCATATGACCCCAAACCCGAGGGGTTTACTAGTAGCCCCTGGCCCCATCATCAGATCAGCTCCAATACACCAAATTATAGTTTTGTCATCCGAACTACATAATACATACAAACTTTCATTTCGATACGACAATTAGAAGTAGGTTAAAATTTACTTCTAAGATTTTATTACATTCTTAGTTACAAGTAAAGCTAATAAAAGCGTGTTAAAAACAACCCGTAAAGGCGTAAAAATGTTATGCTGTTGGTATGGAACAGTTCGAAACCCACGCGGACTAAATGCTAGTTGTCACTTTTTCGAACGATTTTGCTCTGTGCGAGGAGTTATGGCAATACGTACTTATGCTTAAAAAAAGTAAGTATTAAGAGATGGCAGACAGCAACAAAATAATATTGATAACAATACCTACTCAGCGTGATACTTGTTGACGCATACTAAAACACTGAAACAATAATTGCTTAATTTCTTAAAATAATATTTATGGATGTAAAATTTGCGCACTGATATTAAAGGAGATAATAAGAGAGCGATGTAATTATCTGTACTTTATTTAGGGCTGATTTTCCCAACGCCAGATAATTTTATCCAAGGAATGATTTTGAATTTTTGACAGTTCTTCCATGCAAAATCTGTCAGACGTCAATTTTATACATCAAAATCAGCCCGCAAATAAGGGCTATGTTTTTAATCGACAGATCATTTTTATTCGTGGAATAAAATTGACGTCTGACATATTTTGTGTGGAATAACTGTCAAAAATTCAAAATTATTCCTCGGATAAAACTATCTGCCATTGGAAAAATCAGCCTTATATTATGTGGATTTTTTATTTTGAACAAACCGAAAACTAAATTCTTTGCGTAACGTGACCTCTCTTAACCTACCATAAATATGAATAAGGGCTGATTTTTTCAATCATCTGATAACTTTATTAGAGGAATAATTTTGAATTTTTGACAGTTATTTCATACAAAAACTGTCAAACGTCAATTTTATTCCTCGAATAAAAGTTATATGGCGATGGAAAAATCAGCCCTAAGACGCATATTAAAAATCAAATCCAAAAAAGATTCGGAAAAGTAGGCAAGTAAGTAAATAGGTATGAGCTAATCTCATCGCACACTCATAGAAATGCGATGAGATGAGCGATGTATCCAGGACCGGAAAAAAATCTGAAGAACTACAATGGCCTAATAGTACACAAACTACAGGGTGGCCAGAGACATTGACATGCAAACTGTAACCATGAATTCAGCACAGCAATACCTACGTGGTCTAAATGTATGGAACAGCTTTTTTTTTTATCACCTACGCAAAGTTTCAACCGGGTTCAGAATCTTGTACTGAATTTAGCGTCGATGTCCCTATGCCTCCTATAAGTACGTAAGTACCTACAGCCTCATAAATTACGCTATCAATGATAAAAAAGGGCGTCACTCCACTCAAGATAAGATCTAACTATCTACTCTTTAGATATTATGGATTAAAAGTAAAACTTACTTTTTAAAATAAATAAATTAGTTTTTAATGTCAAAATTCAATAAATTTATAGCCAATTTATTGCCAATTTTTTCAATAAAACCTGATTTATGACCAACAACACGACCAACAGTTTTTTCCCCATTTGTAAATGGGAAAGAAACTATTGGCCATTTTGTTTTGTTTTTTCACGTTGCCGGATGCATAAACAGCTTGTCGGGTTTCTACTTATCAAAAAAACATAATCTTCCTTTTGACGCGGTCGGGTAAAATTTGTCTGGTTAGCTCTGTCGGCGCAGTGGCGCTTTTGTGGGTCGTACGCAGGTTCGATTTTATTTCAACATGGCTTGTGATACATAATTATTATTTTATTACTTATATGATATTTCCCCTACTTTCGCGGGCACAAGGCATACTTACTAGTGGACCTATCTTAGGTCCACATGCCTTGTTCTGCTCGTGCATTTTCAGAAAAAAAAAACTTTGTAACCTGTTTTTTTTTCGTAAAAATTGCTAAAGAGTCACTCCATATCATAAGTCTGGCAATTATGAAACTATGTTACGAATGCTCAAATTAGTCTGAACTCAATAATATTCATTTATAATCCCATTTTATTACACTTGACAATGTATTCTATTGCCTATTTCAAATTATGTACTGAATTTCATAATTGACATGGTAAATATGGTATCAAATACTATGTAGTTCATGTTTTTAAGAGCACAGTCAGAGTATTTCGATCTACAAACATAACTTTCGGTCATAAGACTATTACTTAGTGTAATTCAATATTAGAATTTTCGGTCGTAAAATGCTAAAAAATAATATGACAAAATAACTAATACAGAGTATAGGACACAGTTGATATTTTAGAGATAATCTCAGTTAGGGCGTATGAGTCATATTTAATTTTATAACGGAATAATAGTGGTGTATGCACCATATGTGGCTTAAGAGTGATATTATGACCAAGATTTAGCGGTATCAACGTTAGGTCATATGAGTCAATTTTATTTTTATACGAGAATAAGAAGGGCGTATGCTCAAGTTTTGGTTAACGACTTTATTATACGACCTTTAAGTTTTTAATAATTGTGCATGTTACCCAAATAACCATTAAAATAAAAATTTATATCAAATACGCCTCATGTCTTTAAAAAATTTCCAAAAATCACGTGGGCCGTATTTGCCTTAATTTTGCGAATTTCGCAGTTTTAACTATACAGATTGATAGAGAAAAAAAAACTGAATATAACTGCATCAAAAAGTCATTTTGGCCCAAATGGCGTTTACGCCCTTTGAGTCTAAAGGTATCGATGTATTCTGTACATCTCAATCCGATTTTCAGTACAGCCACATTATCATGAATCGATTATTGCAATGCTGAATTTCGTTCACCTTTAAATTGTAACGAACTGTTCTAAAATACAGACAGACAGAGTTACTTTCGAATTTATAGTATAACATTTTAGTAGATTGGTACCTGAATTCTCGTAATTTTAAGAACGTGCACAATTTGATATCAGTCTCAATCTGTCAAAAATTCTCTAATTTCACTACATTTTGACAAGTTTTTTTACATTTGTTTGTCGCCGAGATGAGACTGCAACTAGATTTGGACCGTTTTAAATTACGAGAATTGGCCTTCAGGTTTATACAGGGTCAAATTAAAGTAGCTAGCGAAATAGTCAGTGAAGTTTACACAATAAAAAGCTGATTATTAAACTGATAATATTAATTCAAGTGGCTCTGCACTAACTGCGGTCGATAACCCCACACAAAAAACGTATTTATTTATTTTTGCTTAATCGTGTTTAGATATCGATAACCATCACGTCCGCGTAGTTTCTCTAGCTAATTTAATTTGACCCTGTATATTTATTTTGCTCTCTTCTTCTCTTTGTCTTGGCCTGCGCGAATAGAACATCATCATCAGATGATGACCCCAACCGACCCAGCCGACCCCAAAATAGTTGGGAAAAGGCTAGGCAGATGCCTTGCCTGTTCCCAACTATTTTGGCGTCGGTTTTCAGTCTAACCAGATGCAGCTGATATTTTACATGGAGGGACTGCCTATCTGACCTCCACAACCCAGTTACTGGGTAATACGACACCCCATGGTAAGACTGGTTGTCAGACTTTCGGGCTTCTCCGTAACGACTGTCAAAGATCCACGAATGACAGCCGGGACCAACGGCTTTACGTGCTTTCCGAGGCATAGAGGGGTCTTGTTATGTACAGATGGTCACCCATCCACGGACCAACCGTGGCAAGCGTAGCTTAAAACCTGATCGATCGACAAGCTCCTCGCGAATAGAACTTAAATAATATATAAGTATCTAAAATAATATTAGGTACCTAAAATAATAGTAATTATTTAAGTTGACCAAAGAATCCTACTGTATGTCTCAAAGTAAATATTAAAGAAGTTTATAGCCAACTATCATTTTTTGAATGAAAAATTTATTTCGACCTCGTTTTCTCTGGCACTTACACAAAAAAATATATACAGTTTTATTAATGGGGAATGCAATTAGACGCTTAAAAAACTCATCTGCGTTCCTTGCAAAACGAGAGAAAGTTAATCCATAAAAAGTTTTGTAAACTCGCTTCTCTTTTACATAGATTCTTGTCGATAAAACTTCGAACCCCCGAGTTTTATGAAGTGGAAACTCTTGCTAATTTTTACAATTAATCAAAACGTTTATGGTTGAAATGTAAACAGATTTCTTTAATGTTTTACTGTGCTTTTCTATTTCACTTCGTAACTATCTTTTCTGTACAAAATGACTTTTGCTTGGCACTTGACTTATAGTCCCAGCCTGGACTATCCCTATATACATACCACATGAACTTACACCTTCTCTCCATGGGGAGTAGGCAGAAATACTTACATACCAAGGAGTGTAAGTATCGTACCAAGTGCTTCATTTATGTTCATACATTTGGTCATACACGTACGCTTGCGGGTACTATTTACCTGACCCTTCTGAAGATTATATCCTAAATTAACTAAAACTATTTACAAACTAAAATATAGCGTCGAAAAATTCATCCGCATCGCTGTCTACTGGTAATGGACCCAAGACACTGGCGGCATTGCCACGTTGTATGGCAATGCTCAGCCTCTGGCCAAGGCAAAAGCCAGTCCTTGGGTCATGGGAAGTGTCAACCAGTCGTTTCGAAATTTCCTTAAAAAGACCATGCGCACGCGAACCCCACGGCCCGAGGGTTTCAACCTCAAACTGCTCGAAAATATAAGGTTAATAAGGTTATTATATTTACGCCGCTTGAGGTTTTCCGCAGCCGCAGCAGCAGCACCAGCGCAGCACGCCGACCCTGGAAGATGGGATGGCGCAAGAGTATCGACACAAGTTGCATCCCACACCTTCCATGGAAATAAAGACATGCCGTCCGGTCTCTTGCCATCGTCGCGTGCCAATCCATTGGGTTCTAATACAGCTGGAACGCCGACGGTGACAAGAGCTCGTCGAATGATGTCGTTAATGTTTGCGTGCCGCGCTAAGCGACCCGCACTTCGGCTGCAAGACAGGCTGTGGTGTCCGAGGCTGTTGAAAACTTCGCCACAGTGACAGCGATGAGGAGAACAACACGGTGCTCCTAGTCGTAGGGAAGCAGCAGGACGGAAAGTATTGTCTTCGAACAAAGTGCCTATGTTCGACGACGGTAGTGCATGAAGCCACAGACCCGACTCCCATTTACCCACAGTCAGCAGGCGCGCACGCTCCGCAGTAGTAACAGACGTATTAAGTAAATTAATTAGGTTACTATCTCCTTCTAGGGCCTCCCCTCGGAGCGTTTCCATTTACATCTGCCGTCTAAATACCTTCTCCAGAAACTACTATCCCTATATAAATTGGTATAATATTTGATCATTAAGTCTGCTGATATCCTGCAGTCTTACAATCATAATTCATCCAGACAAACTTATTTAAGTTTTTGAAATGTCTCTGCTTAGAATTAATATTAAGAAGTCATTCCAGCGTTTCATTACCCTAAGTAGATGTAGGTCACACAGCTGCCATGCTTAAATGGAACTGGGCTGGTCTCATCAGTCGTATGCTGGGGGAAGTATGGGCTCACAGTGGGTCTTTAAGAGACGCTTTTACCTATCCTCCTTACAAAATCTTTAGCTACGTCTTACGTCAACAACTCATGTGCTCCAATAAACCGAAAACTATAGTCTGTTCCAAAATAATCTGTTGAAAGTGTAAACAAAAACACGCAATCAATTTATTTCTATCATTTTGTAAGTGGCATCCACAGGTACGTTTCTTTTTATCATTTTTTTTATATTTTCAGTGACCATAGATATATAAATTACTAAGAATAAAACCTAATTACAGTCTAAATTCCCTTTGATGCAACTTGTCATAAGGTAATCTTCATTATCTCACCATTTCCCTACAAAACGTTTAATAACGTCAACTAATTTAAAACGAAGGACCGTCGCGTTCCAGAAATGACTGCCTTTTGTCTCTTAATCCAACTCAACGGGAAAGTCTTGGGACGCCAAAACCTTTATGCAACTGCAACAATTGTTGCTTTATTTCTTGAGGATGTAATCTACAGTAATGCGTTTTGGCTAGAGAAACGGGCGGTAGGAGTTAGGACTCTTTGTGAAAGACCGTCCGAGGAAGTCAAACTCAAACCATTCATTCATTCAATTACCTACCCATTTACAAGCACTTTTGGCCATCTCGCACTGGGCCCGTGTGGTAGATTACGGCCTACTCCGTCTCACAGAGAGGACGCGCTAAAATGTCTCATGTGCCTGTAACTACATTACATCCCTTTAAAACAACAACGCTGTTTTTTTATTAACCATTAACGTCTCACTGTTGATCTTCGATCAATAATAGTACTAGATTCCCGATAAGAACTTCAAAAACGGCCCGAAAAATAAGACCACAAATACTTTTGTGGTCTTATTTCAAATTTGTATGTTTTTAACCTTATTACTTAGACAATGTATGTGAAATGTCAATAAGTGTGTAGTATGTGTAGTGTGTAGTACTAAGTTTAATTTTAGAATAAATGACTGAAAATTTAAAAATAGAATGATTTTATTTTCAAGCGACATCTATATATATAAAAATGAATTACTGTTCGTTAGTCTCACTAAAACTCGAGAACGGCTGAACGGATTTATCTTATCTTAGTCTTGAAATGTTCGTGGAGGTCTAGGGAAGGTTTAAAAGGCGAGAAAAAATGGAAAAATTGCGAGGAAGATAGTGAAAACGACTATTTCATTTTCCCATATAAACTGTTCTACCTACTTTCCTGTCAAACATTTGACGATCGTCTTTTCGGTACGGTAGACTCGGGTCCACTCGAATTGAAACAAGTATTAAATTAAGGGTTTTGAATAGTGTAGGTGTAGGGTAAGAGTAGGGTAGGAGTAGGGTAGGAGTAGTGTAGGAGTAGATTAGGAGTAGAGTAGGAGTAGGGTAGGTGTAGGGTAGGAGTAGTGTAGGAGTAGGGTAGAAGTAGGGTAGGGGATAGGACACCACGCGAACAAAGTAGCGCCGGGCAGCTAGAAATAATTTATATGGCAAAACAACGTTTGCCGGGTCAGCTAGTTTTAAATATATTTTGCAATGGTAATTAAACTTTATGTTTAAGCATTAAGGTTATAGGAGGTGGGACATCGTTTCTGATTCCTTAACGATTCAAAGGCGCTTACAACGCAACGTTGCAACGTTCCCACTGCTGGGACACAGGCCTCCTCTGTGAGAGGGAGTGGGCCGTAATTCACCACGCGGGCCCGGAGCGGGTAGGTCAATGTCACATATCTTCGATTTTTTTATTCTAGGACATGCCGATTTCCTCACGATGTTTTCCTTCACCATTTTGAGAGCAGTGCTGTTGAAATAATTTATACAATGCACTTTTCAGGGTCACTCACCGTCCGATCAGGACCAGGCCCGTGCCGGACGGCGTGTATGTGTTCCACGTGCGCCTCAAAGAGATGTCAGCAAGATTGACGGGGCCCGATAAGACCGAAGCCTGCCAGGGTAGCGGGATCGTCCGAAAGGGTTACCGCTGCCCTGGAACATAAAGGGCTAAGGAAGGAACACGGGTGGGTTTTAGTCAGTAAGAGTCTGACACTCCCTTCTGCTCCACCCAGAGCGGGAGGGGTCATTTGATGATTTCCCAGTCTGAAAAAAAAAAAGGGTCCTAAAACTAAACCGAACCTACGACCTAAAACTCGTAAGTCGCTGCCGTTTCCACTGGGCCACCACTACTATCACGTCAGCTGCGCGGTTCATTTGTTTGCCAGCCACGCAACCGCGCGTAGCTAAGCCGTGGGTTACGGTAGCGATCCTGGGGGCCTACTCCGAAGTGCAAAGTGCGAATGTTAGGATCGGACCGACACATGGCCGAACCGAATATTATTGAAAAATGTGAAAAAAGTTCGGATCGGTTCAGTTGGGTCGGGACCATAGTCAATATTCGAAAGAGTGTAGGAGTGTAGGATCAGAACCGACCGAACCAAATAGTAACTTCGTAGCAGGAAATTGCCGTACATTCGGCCGATACTACTTCGGAGTAGACCCCCTGGCTTTATTCTATGAAAAGCAAAGCTGCGATAGAGCTGCACCTTTATGCTGATAGTACTGCCTTTATGCTTAGTGCTGTCTTTGACTAAAAATAACTTGACAAAATCCTTACCTTAGTCCCTTTACAGAGTCGGCATTCAACGCCGTTCTCATAATACCTTAAGAAACGTTTCCGTAATTTACAACAATTTAAGAGAGAGCAGATGCTGAGCTATATTTCAGTGCGAAACATAAGAAAATAGAGTATTTCAAGTAACTTTGAGTCAAGACTTTTTTTTTGTTCTTTTTTTAAAAAAACGTTGCCCCACACTAGGAATTTCTCCTGTGTCGTGGGTGCGTTTACAAACATTTAAACTAACATACACAAACAGCCAGACCCGGAACAACTACTTGTAGGTCATACAAATATTTGTTCCGTGCGGGAATCGAACCTGCGACACGCAGCGCAGCAGTCAATCGCTTAACCGCTGCACCAACCGTGCCGTCAACTTTTGAGGGTATTTGTTATTGGCATGTATTTAATCGAATCGGTCACCAGCAGCTATCGCGGAATCTATTACGGTTGCGGTTTTAACCTAACGTAACGATTTGGTTTTATATCTGCGAGTAGGTTATTACAAACACTTTTACATGTCACTCATATTTTTTTAAAGCAGATGATGTCGGCGTTTGCTATCTGACTACTCTGAGAAGAAAGGCCGCAACAAACTCAGAGGTCACAGTCTCTTTTAAAGTCCAGACATAATCTTGGTCAGACCATGTGAAGGCCATGTAGCCATGTAAACCGCACATATTTATTGTTACTGTTAGCCTGCATCATCCCACTGTTGGGCAAAGGCCTCTTCCCATGACTTCCAGTTCTTTCGATCCAGGACTAAAGTGGACCACAGGTCGTTGGTTTTCTCCAGTTCGTCCCGCCATCTTCTACGGGGTCTGCCACAACGCCTTCTAGCTGTGTCAGGTCTCCACATTGTGGTTATTTTGGCCCACAGCTCATTGGGCATACGGCAGACGTGTCCAGGTCAGTCCTACTCCAGCTTAGTGACATCTTTAGAACCGCTAAAACTGTTTAGAAGCTCTATTATTTAAAAAAGCGTTCATAATTAGGTAGTCAATAAGTTTTTATTTGTAGAATCAATTAATAATTACCCTTTATTGTTCTTTTAGAGGTATGAGGAACAGGGTGTAAAGTTCACTCATCCTCCATAGAAAAGGGAGGATCCTCCGACCAGACGGGTGTTGTGTCTGGCGGGCATTTGCCCAACGATTGATGTTGGGAAATTGTATCTATGCTAACTGCGCGGTAAACTCTGCTTGCGAGATGCAGGATTTGCGTGACGTCAGTATGACGCGTTGTTCGCATGTGGCGTTGTAGATACCGCTACATCACTCCCCTCCGGAGACCGGAGGTCGATAGTGGGCTGAGTCTTATGTCTTGCTACGCTTGCCAGGCCAGCTGAGGTTCCAGTGAGTCGGAACCGGTTGCCGCATAGTTCACGGTGAGTCGGAACTGTCTGCGGAGATGTCCCCAGTGAGTCGGGGTGGCGCTGCGTTATACTCCAGTGCGTCGGATGTCGTACAGCGCCGGGTTGAGGCTGGCTGCTGCGTCGACCAGGAGAGGGTGCTCTGCTTGTTGACCGACCGAAGGTGCAGTCTGCTGTGCCAAGGTTGCTGATGAGGCTGAGGGTGATGACCAGGTATGCGCGGACGCTGCATGCTGGTGGTCAGGATACCCATTGAAGCCGTGGATGCCGGCTGGCTGGGTGACTCGCCGCTGAAGCTTGCGGGAGTAATGATGATGACGTCACGCTGAAGTGTTTGCACGAAGGCTGCGCTGACGTTCATACTCGGGGTCACCAGTTTAGAGGCATGAGGAACAGGGTGTAAAGTTCACTCATCCTCCATAGAAAAGGGAGATCCTCCGACCAGACGGGTGTTGTGTCTGGCGGGCAATTGCCCAACGATTGATGTTGGGAAATTGTATCTATGCTAACTGCGCGGTAAACTCTGCTTGCGAGATGCAGGATTTGCGTGACGTCAGTATGACGCGTTGTTCGCATGTGGCGTTGTAGATACCGCTACATTCTGTTTTCCCTTTTAATGATAGAAATACGTGACTTCAATTCTCAGTCCACAGTCCAAACGTCTTTTTGCATTAATGCCCGTGTCGTCGATATTCATGTTTCCTTTCACAATTACCAACTGAATTCTATGTAGCTTCTCGTTGCTTCGTGTCTCGAAAAGCACGGGTTGATCGAAGGAAGGTAGTACGCTTGCCGTAGTCCGTCCGTAGATGGGTGAACATCTATTTCATACCAAGACCCTTCTATAAGCTCACTTTAAGCCGTTGCTCCCGGCTGTCATTCGTAGATCTTTGACAGTCTTTACTGGCAGTCAGAAGCCTGTGTCTGACAATCAGTCTTATCAAGGGGTATCTTGCTATCCATTACCATACCTACTGTAATAAAACATTTGAAAACATTGTAAAAGCCAATTAATGGAACGGTGCACCTAGCTTCTGACGTTTCATAAGTCCCATGTTGGTTTATGTGAAATAAAATATTTTGATTTTCAGTAATTAGAATACGGAGGTCAGGTAGGCTACGCTCCGTGTATTGAATTTATTTAGTTATATAACAATTTCTTGCTGCACTTACAGTAGACACCAAAGCGCGCAACAAGCCAATAACATAACATTGAACTAAAAAACTTCATACACATTAAACATAGATTTACTGCTATACATAAATTATGTCACCTTCCGGCTCCTCAGCAATCAGGGCGTTCAGCAGATTGATCACCTAGGTTGTGAGTGTAAAATAGTAGTAGCTTAACTGCATCCGGTTAGACTAGAAGCCTACCCTAATATAGTTGGGAAAAGGCTAGGCTGATAATCAAGTAATCAAACACAGAATAAAAATATTTATTTTCTATATCCTCTGTATTTTACCAACAAATTACATATTATTTTCGGCCAAGATTGCGTGCTCACACCCAATTTATCAAGACGAAGGCAATCGAATAAAGTAACACCCAACAGTTTGCCTTACAATCATAATGTCTTAATCAAGACTATCTCTCGAATCGATCCCTAACATAGAATCGATTATTGAATCACGTCTAATCACGTTATCGTTATAGCGAGCTCTTGATTGTTTCCGTGACTCGAGGTGATAGGAAATTAAGTTCTTTAGACGGCACTCGATGAGCCATTCTGGGTTTATTGCGAGGAGGAAAACTTGAACTATTCCGTGGTGTTTAGTATGGGCCGGCCATATTAAATTAGCCGTAGAACCGATGATATTGGGGTAGACGTGTTTTTGAGTGGAGACCGCGAATCGGTAAACGTAAGGCTAGGTGGAGCGACGATCTTCGCAGGATGGCTGGTAGCAGCTGCATGAGAGTTGCCGAAAATCGAATTGAATGGCGTGCAATAGGAGAGGCCTATGTCCAGCAGTGGACTGCTGTAGGCTGATGATGATGATGCTGATGTGGTGTTTAGTTGAGCAATCAGTAAAATTATTCCATCATTATCATCACCATATGATAATCATCCGCAGCCCGACTTCACCCACTATAAATAATCGTGAGGATTTCTGTATAACTATTGTATGCCCTAAGGGCGGGACATAGCTGCTCACAATTAAATTATTTAAGATCTGTATTATGAATGTACCTACATATAATCCACAATATAAAGATAGTTATTGATTGAAGGAAACCGGCATGTCCTAGAACCACAAAGTCGAAGACATGTGACAACCCGCACAAGGCCCGCGTGGTGGATTACGGCCCACTCCCTATCACAGAGAAGAAGCCTGTGATCCAGCAGTGGGAACATTATAGGCTGATTGTGTACGTTTCGAAGGTGCAAAAGCGGCCTTTCAATCTCTAGACACCCACCCCAAGCATACTATTTTTCGAATTCTTAAAAAACCTCAAAACCTTTTCTATTTCAGAAACAACTTCTGACTGCAAATACTCTCAAAATAAACAACTTGGTTCCAAAACATATCCATCTATTTATATACAAAGAATTCGTTCCTTTGTAACGAAGTCCTCTGTTTCTCAAAGTTTTTCTTTCTAAACCCCCCATTCCTTGGTATAAAGTTACGAGTCCGGAATACGGGACTTTAAAAAGCTGTTCGAGTTACTGCTAAATGTGTTGGATGTTGGTGATAACTATTCCAGGACCGGACGACGCCATTTTGTTTTGCTGTTAGCAATTAGTTACGTGGCTGCCTTTTTGGTCGAGTGGTCGCAAGCGGTACTGCTGGGTTCCCAGGTCGAGCAAAATATTATTGGATTTTTTGGTCTGGAATTTCTCAGGAGCAGCAGTGCGATTCTGTAACCATCTCACCGTGAAAACTTAGGTGAAGTGAGCGTGGAGTGAGCTGTCATTTTAAATAATGCTAGGGATTGACCACTGACAACTCGCATCAAGCTCACTTCACTTGAGTTTTCACGGTGAGATTTTTACAGAATCGACCGGCAGGTCCGTATTTGTGCCCGGTTCATGGCAATTACATGGGACTTAAACATAACTGGCGAAATGTGGGTGTACGCACGGCTACAAATCAAGCTATACATAACCAGTGTAAGCTGACTTCTGATCGTACGAAAAATCTAAACAATGCGAGCTCAGCTTAAACTGGAAATATATAGCTTGATGTGTAGCCCTGTGTACTATTAAGTGTACCTCTGCTTAACCCTTTGGGGATTACAGGCGTGGCACATAAAACATGGGCATAACCATCGAATAGAAAGGGAGAATAACAGTGGACTTAGGTTAAATTACTGATTTTTATGCAAAAAAAATAGTTTCATGTATTATTATGCTCACACGTTATTTGTCACAGAAACACGTGGATACAAAAACATACATTAATTCGAATAAAAAACCAAGCAAATAAGCACAGTTTGTTTACTAGTTTAACGCTCAGTTTCTGGCATTACAGCTAAAATCGTAACTATGGGCTGAATCAAAATCCAAAACAAAAGTGTGTTATTCAAATTAGGCTAAGAATTAACATTTTTTGTTCGTCATAATTACATAGACAGTCCCCCAAAACAGCCGCCCATCACCATTTCCTAGTTGAGATGAAGTAGCGGCGCAACAAACTCCCCAGCAACAAAAACAGTACATGAAGATCTCTCTTTAAAATTCCTTCTCTGTGATTCACAGGATTTCGTTCATCCTCTTACGAAAAGTCCTAAGTCACCTTTACGATACCCCCGAGTAAAGAAACGACATAACTCCTAATTAAAGAAAATGAAACTACTATAGCACCGACCCCTAACGAAGTCGTAAAGCGAATAAAATAAAGGTATTCTTTCTCCCTCACAACCTGCATAATGCAGTTTTTAACTTTCCCGAGTTTAATTGCATGAAAACTTGCTAGATTTTAATATTAAAACGCGAATGAAAAATTATATTCACTGCATTTTAATGGATATGAGTTTTGTATTCGTTGCGAAAACTTGTGAAGGATTACGTAAATCATGATATTATTCATCATGCATGCTCCCCTGTGGTATGCCTTAGTTACAGCAGCTTTTACAGACGCTCTGGTTCACGTTAATGGCCTCTTAGAGCTGGCCTTTTACATGTAATTATAACGACGAAGCAAGTGGCGCCGTCTAGTTTTGTTAAGAAGTTACTAGATTCACTGAAGTGGTCGGTTAAGAGTGTCACTGGCTGGTGACTGTCACTCTAGCGGAGCGTCGCGTCGATGGTTGCGTGGCGGCTTTATTAGTACAGAAGGCCAATTCTCGTAATTTAAAACATTCAAAATCTAGTCGCAGCCTCATCTCGGCGACAAACAAATGTCAAAAACTTGTCAAAATGTAGGAAAATTAGAGGTATTTTTGACAGATTGAGACTGAGATCAGACTGTGAACGTTCTTAAAATTACGAGAATTGCTCCTCAGTTCTTTCACAGTTATCGTACTTCTGATTTTGCATTACTGTTCTAATCACAGTGATCTTTATTTTCATTGTGATAAGGTTGCTGTTGGCTTGCTGCCATTGGTACGTCTGTTAAAATCATTGTGACCTTTGTTCTCGTCATTATAAGGTTGCGGTTAGGTTAGCTGTTTTCAGAGGTAAAATAACTGTGAACGGACTGTATACTCTATGGTGCTGTCTTCTGATGACAGATGATGTCAGAGGAGCCTCTGTCGTACAACGTCCATGAGGAACTGCTATATCCCGGCACAATCCTACTGATATTGAAGCTGCTGAACCACTCATACGATGATCACTTCTGGTAAAGGCTATCCTGCACTGTTAAAAGGTTACTGATTTGATAAAGTATTTCAGTACAATATCTCCGTTTTTTAAAATACATGCACTTGATGAGAGCCCGTTGTGCTCGCTCTAATTCTAACATTTTTTTTGTTTTCACACGCATACGTTTCGATCCCGTGGGAATATCGGGATAAAAAGTATCCTATGTGTTAATTCTGATTATAAACTATCTGTGTGCCAAATGTCATCCAAATCCGTTGAGTAGTTTTAGCGTGAAAGAGTAACAAACATCCATCTATCCATCCATACAAACTTTCGCGTTTATAATATTAGCAGGATGTGTAGAAGTTGGTTATTCCTGGCTGAAATTATGATATTTTTTTCTTCAACAAAACACAAACAAAACGAAATAAAACACATTATTTTATAACAAAACCATATTTTTTTCACAACTGTCTTCAATACGGTATACAGTTGCCCTGATGGATCACACTGATATTTTCACCCTTCGGCACTTTGCACTCCAAGTAACACAAGTTGAAATAGGACTCATTATTCGATGCGCATACAGGGTCGTAGATCTTGGAGCATAGGCAGTACTGTCCAGGAGGCATCTCTGTATGTGGGTATCGAGGATTTATACCGTCGTCGTTCCTACAAAGATACAAAAAGTTTTTTTTAATAAAAACATTATTTTATTGCAGGAATTGGCAGAAATATTTTGCTGATTACAATCAAAGGCCTCTCACAGATAATATTGTACCTCTGACGCTAGCCTACAGGAACCTTATTTTAACGAGCATAAAAATCATTGTGATTTTGATAGACTTTTCAGAAGCACCACCCCGGGCCCTGTCAGAATATCAGCGCTGCGCTATTTATTTTTTAAATATCCCAGCATTATGCTGAGACAGGAGCCTTTTTGGCCTCGCACGGGTCTTTTTTTAGTTTTTTTTTTTTGTGGTTTTTAATGTAACTTTGTTAGTTTTAAATTCTCCTTTTTTACTATAAATATTTTTCTTTCTTTCAACCTATCAGCAATCTTATTACAACGAGAAGAAAGATCACTGCGATTTTGGCAGCAGACTAGTCAGTAGCATCAACCCATTTTGGAGGTATGAGGAACAGGGTGTAAAGTTCACTCAACCTCCATAGAAAAGGGAGGATCCTCCAACAAGACGGGTGTTATGTCTGGTGGGCAACTGCCCAACGATTGATGTTGGGAAATTGTATCTATGCTAATTGCGCGGTAAACTCTGCTTGCGAGATGCAGGATTTGCGTGACGTCAGTATGACGCGTTGTTCGCATGTGGCGTTGTAGATACCGCTACACCATTAACAACCTTATTGTAACGATAATATAGATCATTGTGATTTTGACAGACTTGTCAGTACGTACGACAAGACAGGCAACTTTATATTTTTGCACAGTTACTGAATGTGTACCTTTTTGTGTAGGAAATAAGTTCTATACAAGGTGTAATTGAAATAACTGAAGGCAAATGTCAATGTCAAATCATTTATTTCAATTAGGCACATAAAAGGCACATTTAAACGCACACATTCACAGGGTGTTTGTACACTTGGTAACCACAAGTAAACCACGCGTTGTTTCGAGAGATAAAAATACTATACGTATGTATGCTCGTACATAAAATGGCCGAAGTAAGCGAAGCTCGAGTAAAAAACAGCTGCCCTCTCAATAATTCCTGATTGAGTCACTCAAATTAAGAGGGCCTTCAACGTAAACTTTTTTCGGACGAATTTTCTTTTGCGAAAGTTGGATACAGTGCCCTAAGCCTATTCCGCTAGAGATTCTATTCTGAGTTAAAAAAGACGAAGGCTTTTAGATTTAATCTTGATTGCTGTGATTTTTTTTTTCTTTTCTGTAATAACTTGTGGATATACATGAATCTGTTATACATTTTGAACAGTTCAATGAATGACTAAATGACATTATCATAGAGGACATTTTTTTTCCAAAAAAGAGTACAGATGAACTACTTGGATGCCACCATGGAGCTTTTACATAAACTTGAACGTTTGCAAAATATCGGTATTCGTTTTGTCTTAAACATTAAAAAGTATGATCACGTTTCCAACTTTCGCAAGATACTCAAGTAGCTCCCCATTTGACTTCGTAGGAACTCTCGGATATTGTGTCTGCTATTCAACCTCCTTTATAATTCTAAAACACCATATTATATCTGCGGGATCGTTTTACCTACGCCAGTCCTTCAGATGCGCCTTGCAGGTCGCATCTTAAAAACCTTCTTAAGTCCTCTCCCCACTCCACCAACTTCTACTCCTACTCCTTTACCATGCACGCGGTAAGGTTGTGGAATTCACTACCGCCTGACAATAAGGACTGCCAAACTGTTGCAGTTTTTAAAATATCAAAATAGATTTTAAATTTAAAAACTTTTTGGTGTACTGTCAGTTTTGATTAAATCTTTCTGCATGCGAAACCTTTGAAAGCGATTGCCACTTATAGGCTTCGGCATG
Organism: Apamea sordens; assembly: GCA_945859715.1. NCBI lineage: Eukaryota > Metazoa > Arthropoda > Insecta > Lepidoptera > Noctuidae > Apamea > Apamea sordens. The sequence continues at coordinate 9,095,081 of OX244010.1, read as the reverse complement.
AGCCATGGTGCGCATAGAGACAAGCTGAAAAAGCTCACCGTGAAAACTTAGATAAAATGAGCTTCAAGTAAGCTGTCAAAAGCAGACAGCCAACAGCAGAATGACAGCTCACTTTTACCAAGAGATTTTTACAGAAAATATAGCAATATACTCGTATGTAACTTAAAACGCGCCGCCCACCCGTGACCACAGCCTAACATGAAAGTAAACACGGCTCTTAGGTAAAGATCCAACTAGTTGGCTATATTCCAGCTGCGAACACTTTTTATGGACTCTAAAAGGCAAATACTACTCTCGAATTAATAGTAAGTACTGAGACGAGTGGCCAGTAAAATGTGTGTGTAACTAAGGTCTTTTTAAAAAGCCCTTCAAAGGCAAACCGCGTTCAGAGGACCTTAAAGCTTTAAAACTTCGATCAATAATAGTACTAGATTCCCGATAAGCGCTTCAAAAACGGCCCGAATAATAAGACCACAAATACTTTTGTGGTCTTATTTCAAATTAGTATGTTTTAACCTTATTAATTAGACTTTAAGTTTCATTTTAGAATAAATGACAGAAAATTTAAAAATAGAATGATTTTATTTTCAAGGGACATTTTAAATATATTTTGCAATGGTAATTAAACTTTATGTTCAAGCATTAAGGATTATAATAAACTGAAGTTGTTAATATTATTAAACTTTTTTCTGAGAAATGTAGAATAGAATAGAATACTCTAGATGATTACTGTAGATGTTTACGTGTGTGCAAACGTGGCCACTTGAGCGACTTATTTTTAACCCCCGTTGTTCCTGATCCTTAATCTAGTACCTACTATTATTGATTGAAGCTTTAAAAAAATCTAAGCAATCATGCATAATAGATTTCTACCACATCACTAAGGTTTCTACCAAATCACTTAAGTTTCTTCTAATATTCACCAAGATTTCATTGAGGTTTCTACCAAATCACAAAATTTTCTACTAAATCATCTAGATTTCTATCACATAACTAAGGTGTCTACTACGTCACTAAGGTTTCTACTAAATCACTAATATTTCTTCTAAATCACCAAGATTTCTACCACATCACTAAGGTTTCTACTAAATCACCAAGGTTTCTACCACATCACCGGGGTTTGTACCAAATCACTTAGGTTTCTACTAAACCACCTAGATTTCTACTACATCACTGAGGTTTCTACCAAATCACCTAGATTTCTACTAAATCACGTGGAGTCCTACCTGTATATACATACCCGTGACGCAATGCTTTGTCATAGTTGTCGGGTGTGATGTTCTTAGATACATACTTGGACATTACGCAGCAAGTCATGGTAAAAAGGGCCGTTTCTGTAAAAAAAAAATAATATTTTATTAAATTTTCATTGAGTTATTTTTGTAAAAACTGTAAACTTCATGAATAAAATGTGTTATTCCTTTTCTAATTACTCAGTATCAATGGTTACGGTAATCAGCCCAATATAATTAAAGCAACAAAACATTTTCTGACATAATTTATAACCCCACGACTGTTAACGTCAGAAAACTATTTTCCAGTGTAAGGATCGAACATTTGACCAGAAGCGTAGCAGCCTATTTCCCAATTTTGGGGTCGGCTCCCAGTCTAACCGGATGCACCTGAAAACCAGTATTTTAAAAGGAGCAATTGCCTATGTAACCTCCACAACCAAGTTACTGGATTACGGATCCTCTTGTAAGACTGGTTGTCAGATTTTCGGGCTTCTTGTCAAAAGTCCACTCGCTCGGAAAGCAGGTAAAGCCGTTGGTCCCGGCTGTCATTCGTGGACAGATTAAGATTAATAGTGTGTTACGCAATTAGCTAGGCTAAATAAAGAAAGAAAGAAAGAAAAAAATAGGGTACATTATTACTTACGTAAACAAATCACCAGAATTTTCTTCATCCTTCCTCTGTTCGTTTAAATTAAAAAGACATTCAAAAGCAATCAGTTTAAGCGACAAAACGGATAACAACCGTAAATAATTTGGAAAATTAAAATGCAATCAGTGTATGAAGAAAATTAATGAAGATGGGTTTTCAATTTTGATTCAATTGATGTTCGATCTTAGATAAGATAAGCTATTGTTTTGATGAAGTAGGGTGGAAGTAGTGTTATTATTATCACGATATTTATTTCATCATCATCAACATCCACAGCCCTACCGTCACCTACAGCTGACCACAGGCCTCACTTTTCATGTGCCTGCCTCATCCAGGATTTACACGCGATGGTAACAATGTCGTCCACTCATCTCGCCGCCGGACGACCGACACTTCGTCTCCCAGTCCTTGATCGCCACTCGGGCACCATCTTGCTCCACCCATCATCAATGCACCTTGCCAGGTGTCTTGCCCAACTTCATTGGAGTTCCATAACTCGTTTTCCAAAACCAGCGTCAGACAGCATCTGTCTGGCATTAATGCTGAAATGAACCTTTTAGGCGCAGCCGTGAGGCACACACTATTGTTGTCTAAAACATTATTTTTTATTTTATTAATTTTGTATTTTGTGTTTCACGAATTGTGTCCAAATAAACTTTTTTTCTTTCTTTCTTTTTTTCTTTTCCGATATCGAAAACCTTCGTATGTCTGATGTTTATTTGCTGCCGACCAATACTTTTGTTCTGTTTCGGTACAAAAGCTGCCGGTGAAATACATATCATACACATGTGGAATTTGACATTGACAACTATAGAAATACGTGATTTCTATAGTTGTCAATGTATTGAATGGTGTTGCAGATAGTCAGTAGTAAAATAAAATCAAATATGATAATGGAAATATTGGTAACAGAAACGTTAAAAAGTTTTCAACATAAATACATGTAAGGAACATTGTCAATATTTTATTACTTACGTAAAATAACTTGATATGTAATGTAATTTCAAAACTCAGCATGTTTAACACGCTCAGCGCCATGCCCCATATGCCAATACCACTACACCAGGAAAATTCCCTAGGCCAGGGCAACATTTTTTGTATACAAAATGTATGGAAAGTGTGCGCGTTAGCGATACACGGCGCTTAGACTGGAATGGTGCTTGTGTATCAAAAAGGATACACAAGTGCTTAGACAGTGTGTATCGCAAAAGATACACATGGTGCTGAGCGTGTTAATAATATTATAGAGACTTCCTTATAATCGGTCCTCAGCTGGACATGGTCTCTCCAATCACACGCCACTTAACTCGATCCTAAGCTATTCTCATCCAGCTGCTACCCGCCACCCTAGCTCTGAATTGATCCTGAATTCAATTATAAAAATCAACAGAATGTAAACTATGTCAATATTAACACAAAAATGGACACTCCACTGAAAACCGAATTCCAAAATAAAATTTTCACCAATTTTCGTAATTTTTTACCGACAAGAATTTTTCAGCAAAAAACTTAACTGTAATTTTAACCACAGCAATTATTATTGTGCTGTGTTTCCCAACTCTGTGGCTGTTTAATACGAAAGCTTACAAATTAAAGGCAGACGCTAAAATTTTAATTAATTTTAACCCACATAATACATTATAAATTTATAATAAACATTTCCTGGTATAAATTAATACGTCGCTCGTTTTCTGCTTTTTGTCATTATTACAATGGTCTTTTGCTTGGAAGTTATTTGGGGTTTATGCTATTTAATTATCGATTTTCCTTTGGGTAAGCGGTATATAGGTAGGGAGAACCATTTGATTCATCATTATCTTATTTTGTCTGTTCTTGATCTTTTGTTCTTACTTAGGGTCGGTTTATAATGTTTTTCTCTATGATTCACTTATATCTGTCTTCACCTCATTAACTTCTTTTTGATTCATTTTCATTCACTTTTCTTTGGTCTACCTCTACATCTAACATAATCAGCCTACGTATATAATATTCATTTTCATTCACTTTTCTTTGGTCTACCCCTACATCTAACATAATCAGCCTACGTATATAATATTCATTTTCATTCACTTTTCTTTGGTCTACCTCTACATCTAACATAATCAGCCTATATGTATACGTAATATTCATTTTCATTCACTTTTCTTTGGTCTACCTCTACATCTAACATAATCAGCCTGCGTATATAATATTCATTTTCATTCACTTTTCTTTGGTCTACCTCTACATCTAACATAATCAGCCTATATACGTAATATTCATTTTCATTCACTTTTCTTTGGTCTACCTCTACATCTAGCATAATCAGCCTATGATATTCCCACTGCTGGGACACAGGCCTCCTCTATGTGAGAGGCACTGGGCCTGGGCCATAACCCACCACGCCGGCTCAGTGCAGGTTGGTGAATTTATTTAAACTTTCGCACAAAAAGGTACAAAGGCGGACTTAATGCCTTAGGCATTCTCTACCAGTCAACCAAGGGTGGTGAAGAGATTAGATGGCAGGTGCTTTGGTTGAGAGGGACAATAATAATTTAAAAAAAACACTTGAAACTAGGTACACAAATACATAAATAGGTTACATACATGTGAATGTCATACGTCTTCTAATTTTTGGTTCGAGGACATGCCGATCGTTGTTTCTCATGATGTTTTCCTTCACCGTCCTGATAGCAGTGGTGATGAAATGAAATACACAAAGTAAAGTGCTGACCTGGGTTCGAACTGATGACCACCACTCTGATTTGTAAGTCGGGACCGATACACATGTAACATGTTGGAGTTAGCTTCCAGTCAAACCGGATGCAGCTTAGTACCAGTATTTTTCATGGAGCCACTGCCTATCTGACCTCCACAACCCAGTTACTGAGTAATACGATACCCCTAGGTAAGACTGGTTGTCAGATTTTTGGGCTTCTGACGACTATCAAAGATCCACGAATGACAGCCGGAACCAACGGCTTAACGTGCTTTCCGAGGCACGGAGGGGTCTTGGTATGTAAAGTTGGGCACCCATCCGCGGACCAACCGCGGTAAGCGTAGCTTAACCTGATCGATCGACCCATGCGGCTGTTATTACTTAACCACAAGCCCCCCCCTTGTCTAACATAATTATTTATATATTATTATAACCCATTATCATTGAACCAGTCAATTACCTTCTACTTTGAATATTAAAGAGTCAATTAATCTACGTTTGAAGTTTAAAATCGCGATCACAGACTAAATTTTCATATCACTCGTAAAGTACTGGCACACGTTCGGAGGTTCTAATATAGCTTCTAATCTACGTCCCTTGATATTTCTTTTCTTTGAAATACGAATGATAAATGCTTTTACTCGTTCAGGGGTGATCCTGGGATTTTAAATTGGAACTGAAAGAGGGGTCGTTCACATTTGAAGTTTCATACATTTTATAAACCTGTTTTAATGGTTTAATCGAAAAGTTGGGTCTTGTGGGAAATATATACCGTCAAAGGTTTGGGTTTGGCATTTTGTTATTTAGATTATGAGAATTTGGAATGTATTAAAAGAGTTGCTGGTATAGTTATAAAGGCTGACAAATTGGGCTTAATAAAGCTGGAAAAGTTGATTCCACCAAAGCCATCCAATGTCCTCCATCTAATCCATCTCTTCACCACCCTTGGTTGACTGGTAGAGAATGCCTAAGGCATTAAGTCCGCCTTTGTACCTTTTTGTGCGAAAAGTTTAAATAAAAAAATAAATAAAAGTAAGAATAGAGGTACAGGAACAGGGTGTAAAGTTAGTCATCCTCCTTAGAAACGGGAAGGCCCTCCAGCTGCACAGGTGTACTGTCTGGTGGGCTACTTTACACGCACGAAGATTGATGTCAGGACGTTGTATATAATATGCTATATAACGCGGTATACTTCGGTTGCGCGATGCAGGATTTTTCGTAACGTCTGTCCGCATGTGGAAATGTAGATGCCGCCACAAGGGGACCAACTTCTGTGTAATGTTAAAGCCTTCACTACATCATTTCTAGTGAAACTAAAACCCTACATACATCATTGCTTTCAGGGTTTCGTTTCTTCTCTGTGCGAGAAGCCTTTACCCTGAAGTAGGGTAGCTATTAGATAACTTTATATAATTCTGGTAGGCTTAGAGATGGTTCAATGCCAAAAAACACCACTGAATTAAAAAACTGCGATCGTATAAATCATTTTTTACTAAAATTATATTCTTTTGTAATAGGACCTGTCTGTAATATTCTTTTGAAATATGAATTCTTGAAACTGAAGTCAGTTTTAAATCTTATTTTAAGACCCTTTTGTCATCTTAACTTTTGGCATTTAAAGAATAGTTTTAAAAGCCTTCTATTATTCCAAAACAATTGCTCACTACTTAGATATTTTAGCATAAACGAAATATTTATCAGAATCAGTTGGAGTTATGTTGAAATATTGCTCAGTATATTAACTTTCTTAAGTTAGTTCGGACTTTATATTCACTTTGTATTGAAGGTTTCATTTCATTTCATACAACATATTTCATTTCGCCAAAACTGGGAGCTTCTAAAAAAGCGACATAAGATATTGAAATTCAATTAGCAGTGGTACTGTCTGGCCTAAGGATAGGAATAGGCTATTTTCCCAAAAAAATCTAATTAGTCCGTCAGTTAGATTATCAAAAAATATTGAACCCGTATTTTTTCTCTTGTCAATTATATAAAAATGATGAAGATATCGCCCGTTAAAGTTCTGCGTGACGTCACTTGCTTGCGACACTTTTGCAAGCAAGTGACGTCACGACCCCCACTCCCAAATTTTGACGTGCTTTATCTTTGTCATTGTTTGTTTGATTGACAAAAGAAAAAATACGTGTCCATTATTTTTCGATAATCTAACTGACGGACTAAATATAATTATTATTTTTTAACCCAGGCAACTACCCTATTGCGTAACACACTATCAGTAGCAATGGCTTTCATTTTGACAGTTCAACAACATTCATTGCGTTATTTACGTTGTTGAGCAGACATATTTTTCAAACATATGAAGCATTGGATTAGCATTATCCTTCAAAATGATTCAAATTGAAATTTATAATGTGTTGTTACGTAGGTAGGATCTAGAAACCTACGCTAAGTAGTTGGTCGTGCTTGTGACTAAACCAGCAGCAGTATATGACGGCGCCTGAGACAGGTTACAAATTATTAAAATATAGTTTATCCATTACGTTCGAGCAGTTCGTCATAATTGTTAGAAAGCCAGAAAGTTTCACAGCCAGTCTTACTAAGGGGTATCGTGTTACCCAGAGACTGAGTTATGGAGGTCAGATCGGCAGTCACTCCATTTAAAATACTGGTATTCAGCTGCATCCGGTTAGACTGGAAGCTGACCCCAACATAGTTGGGAAAAGGCGTCATTATTGCGGCCCGTACAACAATTTAGTATGGCATTCTAACACCACGTAAAAATAACAACTTTACAGGAGAGTGAAAAAAATGCATAATTTTACCTACAAGATACCTTGACAATACTATTTTATAATCTGTGTACACTTCAAATTGGATCTATTAAATAAAAGTAACTTTATTTTTAGTTTATAGTAGGTATCTATTCGATCTATGTAAAATTATGTCATTTTGTCACTCTCCTGTAAAGTTGATGTTTTTGACTTACATGGTGTTAGAACTTAGCAGCGATTTGTTTACACGTTACAAGCCATCATACAGTGCTGCTAATGCATAATCAACCTATAACGTTCCCCCTGCTGGGACATAGGCCTCCTCTTTGTGAGAGGGAGTGGGCCGTAATCCACCACGCGGGCCCAGTGCTGGGGGCCTACTCCAAAGTGCAAACTGCGAATGTTCGGATCGGACCGACACATGGCCGAACCGAATATTATTGCAAAATGCGAAAAAAGGTCGGATCGGCTCAGTTGGGTCGGGACCATAGTCAATATTCGAAAGAGTATAGAAGTGTTGGATCGGAAGCGACCGAACCAAATAGTAACTTCGTAGCAGGAAACGGCCGAACATTCAGCCGATACTACTTCGGAGTAGACCTCCTGGTTTCTAAGACATACCTGTTTCCTCACAATGTTTTCCTTCGCCGCTCTGAAAGCAGCGGTGATGAAATAAATTACACAAAGTATAGTACCTGTCTATATCCACGACCTATAACTGGTAAATCGGGGCCGCTATAACTAGGCCCCACTGCTCCTGTAACGCCTTTGTAATAGACTAAATGATCATCATCATCATTTATTTGTCGCATCACTGGGTGGCCGAGATGCGAAACATCAGGTCTTCTTCATGATCCGACATAGCTTACGTATGTGTGGGAAACGCACACTTGCGTCGGAAACAAACACGTGCGTACGGTACTGAGCGTTTGCCAAGACTGTCCGAGCTCGACTGTCCTCTGTAGACTGTCGCCACACTCGGTCTCTCCAGCAGTCCTCGCTGCATCCCCTCCACCGACGATCGTGTCCAAGCGGTAGGGCTCGCTTGCGTTTCCGATCACATGATTACTCGTTTACCCATCAAATTGTTAGATGGCGCTGTTCGCTGTACTGTGGTGCCATCTATCCACGACATATTTATTTTTCAGATCGTAAAATCCATTTTTTTTGTACTTACATACACAATTTAAACATTGGTGTTACCTAGTACCTACATCCATAATAATTGTTAGTCACAAAGGCAACCTGACGGCACGTTTGGCGCAGTGGTTAAGCAATTGACTGCTGCGCTGCATGTCGCGGGTTCGATTCCCGCACGGAACAAATATTTGTGTGACCTACAAGTAGTTGTTCCGGGTCTGGCTTTTTGTGTATGTGGGTTTAAATGTAACGCACCCACAATACAGGAGAAATTACAACGTTTTTATTAAAAAAAAAGAAAACGATTAAAACTATGTTAGTACTAGCTAAGCCTCGCGCTTTCACCCGCATAAGTTTCAATCCCGTGGGAAAATCGGGATAAAAAGTATACCTATGTGTTAATCCTGGTTATAAAGGATCTGTGTGCCAAATTTCATCCAAATTCGCTCAGTAGTTTTGGCGTGACAGAGTAACAAACATCCATCCATTCATCCATACAAACATTCACGTTTATTATATTAGTAGGATTACACTTCAGACTAAGAAACCAACAAGATCACTGTAATGTTACTTGCCTTAAAAAATCCAAATAATAATGAGACCAAGTTGCACGCATACAAATATAACAGTGTAATGTGTGTGTCTAATGGTGAAGACATCAGTCTTGCTAAATTGCTCAATTACATCCAAGAAACTTCTTGATAATCTCGCCTGACCAGTGAGCAATAGTCCCAAATCTATCACACATGACGTGTATTGTTCCATTTTATTGCTATTTTCGCAGCCCCAACAGCCAGAATGAAGTGGGGTGCATTTATCTCAATCCATTGAGTTGAGAACATCCGCGGATCCTGATCGATCGGCAACTATGAGCGGCTCGATTTATAATAAAAATGTACAGGCTTTTGGTGAATTCTGGGGACTTACGGGACTAAAGTTTGGGCAATACGTTCACCTGTAGTTTAGGTAATTGTAAAGAAATAACTGATAAGGATTGATCGTCTTAATTCTACATTAGGTGTTCCTCGAATTAAGCAAACTTGATATTGTAATCGCAATGGTTCCTCTAAAATAATGATTGCGAAGAAAAATTGTTATTATAGTAGTAGAAAATATTAGGTATTAAGGTTTTTACTAGCCTCGAATAAAATATTAACTAATAAAAACGATTCAACTAAATCAGGCCAGACTTCTGGCAATCCAGATAAATCGAATTGGTGAAAATTATATTATCGGCCTAAAAAATGAAAATTAAGCCTAAGCACTCTTTTAAGAACCAACTTCACCTGCTTCAAAAATCTTAATTTCACTGACATCGTACATCCTAAACCGCTTACTCTTAAAGCATGAAATATTGCACAAGATTTCCTTATAAAAGTATATCGTATGTGAGCTATAATAATGTGAGCAATCGAGAGCAGTGGTGGCCCAGTGGCCATCTACCAACTTGCACTGCGCCCGCGTGGTAGATTATGGCCCACTCCCTCTCATCGAGAGGAGGCCCGTGTCCCAGCAGTGGGAAAATTATAGGCTAATTATGTATGTATAAGTGAGCTATAAAGAAGGATTATTGAAAATTTATCCCCTAAAATTTAATCCAAATTGGGGTTGAAAGTTGTATGGAAATTCGACATTTGGCCAATGGGAAATTCCATCCAGTGCACAGCTTCAATACTGTGCCACAACACCCTGTCCTCCGCCTTCCGCATTTCCAGTCTACCCCAGCCATCTTCTTCAGGTCGTCCGTCCATCTAGCTGGTGGGCGCGACACTACGCGGTCTCCACTCCAGGACTTGCTCCAGCGGCCATCGGTCCTTCGACAGAAATGGCCAGCCTACTGCCATTTACACACCTTGTAACACAAGAAAAATCAAGATTATCGGTGCAAATGTTGGCCCAAATCAAAGCACGTGTGTCAACATATACTCGTACATATTTCAAGGAAATATGACGGAGAACCCGGCCAGGCGTCGATACTCCGATATTTTCCTGACTTTAATGTTACATAAAAGATTGATTGCGTCTTTGAATAATTTCACGGGCTGTTAACGGTGTACATTTTTTAGTTAATATTTTAAAAATCTTTTAGGGATTTCAGTTTAATTTCGACCAATAAAATATTTAATGCTGCGAATTTTGTGATAATATGCTTCTTTTTGTGTTATTGCTTTACTGGGAGCTTTATTTTTATTTAAATTTCCAGTTTAGCTCTATTATACTCACAGTGGAGTAATTGCGTAACACACAATCAATAACAATAGCTTTCAATTAGATAGTTCAACAACATTAATTGCGTTATTTACGTTGTTGAGCAGACAGTTTTTTTGAACATATGAAACAATGGATTAGCATTATTCTTTAATTCAGTATGCGTAGCAATAATGTAATACAAATCTCCTTTCTTTTTCTTGTTACTAGTATATTAGGAATCTCTAAGTAGCGACCCAGAGTCTGGTTGTGTACCTGGTTGACGGCGATAGGCTCGCCATTAACCAACCAACAATATTTCACCAGTTAAGTTTAAGTCCTGTGTAGGTATACACGGGACTTAAACTTAACTGGTGAAATGTGGGTGTACAATAGTTTTTTTGGAACGAAGTTCCTTATCGCGCGTTGCGAAAGGAGGCTAGACGGAAAAAATTAAGACCAAAAGTTGGAACGACACTTTTTGCTATAGTTGTAAGCCGTGCGGCGTGCGCGTGTTTCTCTGTCTGTCTCTCTCTCTCTCTCTCTTTGAACTTCGTTCCATCCGGGTGTCCCTTGACACCTCTCAAGTTTTTTATTTATTTAATTAAGATACATGCACAACATTACAGAATTGAATCCCAAGGCGTTGTACAGCGCAATTTACAAACAACAAAGTGACACAAATACATACTAAGTAGGTTAGATAAAAATACAATTTTAAACATTAACGCAAGGTAATAACAAAATTAAGGAAGCAAAACACAATACAATAACACTTGTTAAAATAAACAAAATGAAATGAAGAAGATTAATAGAATAATTTACAACATAAAATTTACACTTACAAACATATCACGTGTAACGTTACCTTTGCTTAGATACTACAACTAGTATGCCTAACCCTCCGCAAACAACAGACTTGACGTAACGCTGTGTTTTTGATCTAGGTTTGCTCGCTTAGGCAGTTTAATCTGAAGTTGTAATAACATTACAAGTACGTTTATTAGCAAAATACAGGGTGGCTGGGACATCGACACGGAAATTGTAACCATGAATTCAGCACAATTGATTCTAGACCCCAAGTGTGGGAATTGTTTGTCAGTAATCACAAAAAAGATGCTGTTTCAAAGAAAAGTGCAATAGCTACGCGGTCAAAATGTATGGAACGGCTAATTTTTTGTTTAATAACTGACGAAAAATTTCAACGCCGGTTCAGAATCATGAACTGAATCCAAATGGTAACAGGTTGCGCGTCAATGTCCATGCCATTTTTCTTAAAAGATATGTGTTATACAGGAGTATAACACATATCTTTTAAGAAAAATATTTACGTTGGTACGTATAGTCTTCCCAATTCCTTAAAAGAAAGAAAAGAAAGAAAAAACATTTATTTAGCACAGACTAAAAGACACACAATACACCAGAGGGGCAATTCTCGTAATTTTAAGAACGTTCACAGTCTGATCTCAGTCTCAATCTGTCAAAAATACCTCTAATCTCCCTACATTTTGACAAGTTTTTGACATTTGTTTGTCGCCGAGATGAGACTGCGACTAGATTTTGAATGTTTTAAATTACGAGAATTGGCCTTCTGATAGCAACTAATAAAAAACAAATAGAAAGTATCGATGTAAGAAATTAGCAGGAAAGTGTGCCTCACGGCTGCACCAAAAAGGCCCAGTTCAGCAAAAATGCCAGACAATATAGTGCCTGACGCTGGTTTTCAACTAAACCTGATGTGTGAGGTGATGGATGTAAATCAGTTTTACACTTCAACGTGACGTGTTTGATGTGTTTGAACAAGTTTGATAACAATTACCATAAAGTTAAAACTTCACTAAGGTTGAAACTATCTAACTGTTACATAGATAAAATAGACCTTGGGGCCTAAAAAGGCCACTTTAAGCAATACCTCTAAAAGCTATTAATTTCCTGAATTCCCAGCAGATCATTAGCAATTCCTCTAATTTTCGTAAAATTTCATTTCATATTTGTTGTAAACATTGCCGCATGAAAAAAATAAAAAACCGTAATTTTATCGGTAAATTTTTCATTAAGTACAGTTTTTATTAATCATATTGGTATTTTATTTTTTATTTCTACAGTTTAAATGTTATTTCATTGTGATATGAATTGCACACAGAATATAATATTATGAATTGTTAGTTTGTGACCCTTTTACGATTTTTACTATGATTCATATTGTTGATTCTGCCAAAGTGGCCTTTTTAGCCCCCCTTGTCGTTTTCTGATGCGCAAGTAACTTTTAACCTAAGGATTGGAAAAGCAACAACGGCTATACAACTTCATAATTATCAGATTTCAGTCTAAGTTATGAACTATGTGTGAGGTATCAAGAAACCCACGTAGTAACTTTCGTACCTGTCAGCACAAACAAGGTTAAAGTTATTAAAACTACATTGTATAGTTTGTATACGTAAGTTGCAAGCACACATTCACTTATTGAATATACGCTTCACTTCGTCCAAGTTTTAAGGTTCTAGTTGCACGATAAGAATGTCATATATTTTATATTAGTTTAGTTCTCAGTATACCTAGGTTATCATCATCTGCCTAGCCTGTTCCCAACTATGTTGAGGTCGGCTTCCAGTCTAACCGGATGCAGCTGAATACCAGTATTTTACATGGAGCGACTGCCTATCCGACCTCCACAACCCAATTACTAGATAATACGATACGCCTTGGTAAGGCTGGTTGTCAGACATTCGGGCTTCTGACGACCCGTAACGACTGTCCACGAATGACAGCCGGGACCAACGGTTTATCGTGCTTTCCGAGACAGGGTATGTAAAGACGGTCATCCACCCACAGACCAACCGCGGCAAGCGTAGCTTAACCTGATCGATCGGCCCGTGCGGCTGATAATGCTTAACCACAAGCCCCACTTAAGTCAGTCTCAGTATTTCAAGAACGTACTGAAAAAAAGTAGGCTGATTATGCTCTCAAATCGGTGAAGGAAAACTTCGTGAGGAAACCGGCATGTCCTAGAACCAAAAAATCGAAGACATGTGACATCTACCAACTCGCAATGGGCCGTGGTGGACTACGGCCCACTCCGTCTCATCGAGAGTAGGCCTGTATCCCAGCAGTGGGAACATTATATGTTGATTATGCTAGACACTTAATTCCTGACGGAAAAATCCAATAACACTGTGGTCGACCTGGGAATCGAACCCGAGACCTCACGCACAAAAGTCTATACCAACGAGGCAGTCAATGTAGGCATATTTAATACACCTACAAAATAACAGACTTTTAAAACCCTATCAACGAAAAACAAACTTGCACGACGCTAAAAGAGAAAACTTGTATTATATTTTTTATAAACAAGAAGATGAAAATATGTCGGCGGCCCATCAAAATTCAGTTTGCAACTTTATCACTATGGAGGGAAGAAGTTTCAATATAAAACAAGCAAGACGGGCGCCGCTTCAAAATTTACTGATAACTACTTAAAACATATTCTGGGAGAGTATTCTGGATGGTTTCCTTTATTCTAGAACAGCGTTTCGCCCGCGTGTAAAGCAGAATTTCTCATACACAATTCTAATAGTATATGTTTTTACATATATAGCTCCTATTAGTGACAGAATTTCCGGAATTGGATCTGAAGTTCCGAAGTCAGTACCCCTATATACAAACTCAGAAATTTGGACCCGCCCCGGCTTCGCACGAGTGTACATGTGAAGACGGTATTCTGTTCACGACACGGTGCCCGAGTTCTGAGCAATAACCTAACAAAATTACTAGGCTTGCATGATTTCAAGATATTATTTCATTAATATTATTAAGTACTTCTTTTTGTATATATTTACATAATATATAACTTATTTCCATCTAGAATAATGTACCTTTTAAGTGGTGAAAGAATTTTTCAAATATGACCTGTAGTTCCGGAGATTACCCTCTACATATACACAGACTCACAAAATTGTCTCTCGCTCTTTATAATATTATAGATAAGTTTGCACTAATGCATCCATTACCATTAGGTATTTATTATTATAATTTAAGTATGATGATGTGTGTGGTGATGTGTTGTGTGTATTATAGATTTAAATAATATAGTTTCAATGTCAGTAGAAACCAGGTCGAGTATAAAATATCCACAGTTACCATAGGTAACGCAAGTAGGTTTGGCCCACATGGTATTATTTTTACTTCGGCATGAGACCTTTTACATGCATAGGTATGATGTGTTCTATGGACACGAAATAAGAGATAAGAACGTCATATCCTTATGAAACATAAGACCATAGATCCACTGTCTTTGCCCCTTCCCTTAGCAGAAAAAAAAAAACATTTTGAGAAAAAGTCGCTTTTTAGGTTTTTTCTTCCTTCTATCAATCTTTTCATTACCCTCAATCAGTAATCATTGTCAAATTTTGCCTTTTTATTATCTTCCCAGAACTCCATCATTGAATCCAAAAGTAAGTATAATTTCGCCCAAACTTCGTTCAATTCCACGAACTTTTCTTTTTACATTACCAAACAAATAATTTCTATTGCCCCAAGCGTTGCTATATTCGGGTGCCATGTTCACATCGGACCTTCCGCCCCGACTCCAATTTTAAATACTGAATTGTTCTCATTTGAATATTTTTTTCTTTACATTTGAATAATGGCGAGGAGAACGAATCTTTTATTGAAAGATAGATTTGAGTGAGGAAGAAAAATACGTTTTCATTTCTTATGCTTGAAGAAAGTAATTTGAGGATAAGAGGCGTCATTTTCAATTTGTAATTAAATTTATGTTTCGATTTGCGGAAGAATGGAAGTAATTGGGTCAATTGATTTGCTGTTTAAACGTTGGAAATAGACGGCGTTCCCCAAGGGACTATACTGGTGCCTGTGGGTGTGAAGTGAAGTGTTATGAAACTAGATGATTTTACACAAGCTTTTCTGTGCCAAATTACTATTTGACAGTCCGTTCCCATTAGTTCTCCATAATGTTACCATTATGAAATCTTTTGAAATACTTAGTTTACGAAAGCAGTTTTTGATTAAAACCAGTTTTAATATTCCTTATATTTATATTAAAGAAAAATAAATGGTTTTAGACTGGACTAGCTTCTACCCGCGAGTTCATTTGCGTAAAATTTTTTGTTCCCCCGAGCTACCCGGTTCGTATTTCTGTTTTTTTTTTTCTTTTTGCTCGTCTCCTAAGGGCTCTAGCGTGATGCTAAATAGCCCATAGCCTTCCTAAAGAATTGAGCTATCAAATGCAGAAGAATATAAAAATTCCGATACCCTAGAGATTAGCGCGTTTAAAAAAACAAACAAACTGTTCAGCTTTGTTCATAGATATTAAAATGTAAATAGTAATAACAAGAACAAGAATATTTTAAATATTATCATCAGATTTACTTTAAACGAAAGTAGACTGACTTTGAGCTCATTTTCGATTACAAACGTGCTTGATATAAATTCAAAGAAAGGATTCAGATTTTGTGTACGTGTTAAATTCCGAAATGAGGCATGGAGAACTGAAGTTAAAGTTAAAATTAAATGACGATGTATTTTAAAGTACATTTAATATAATGAGTCCTTTAACATACCTATATCACTTTATATGTTTACTTAATGTGCCCGCTGCTACGCCTTAGTGTCAATGTTTTTATATTTCTACTTAAGGTGAAAGTCGTTAATACATGAAAAGTTTTATTTTTTTCGCTAGCTACTTCTACGAAATATCAAAATCGCTGTAATCGTTCTGTATTTTAGCCATGGAAACGCAGCCACTATAACTTGCTTGCAAACTATATTTTCTCCGTTTATTACCCCATAAGTAACATATCTGAGCTCAACTGTCACTAACGTGACACAATTACTTTTTCTATTGTTACATAACTTAACAAGCTTGCAAAACTGATGAGGCGATAAGTAATTAAAGTAAAATTGCGCTAAATAACTGAAGCTAATAACTTATTTAGAGACCAATTTCTCTTGACTATTTGCCTAATACAAAAAACTTTACAAAAGACTTTTATAATAGGACCTAATTCTCTTCAAGATTAATATTTCTCTCAAGAATAAGGCTTGCAAACTGGTCGAGAAGTTGCCGAAACTGTGCCGGGACATTTGTTCGTTGATGTTTTTTAGTAAAAAATATCTGGAACGTCGCCAGACGGCCGCAGCCGTTGCCGGTAAAGCTGGGGTTTTCTTCGACTGCGCTAGTCCACACATAGCGCCTGCAACTTACAGTCGAATGACGTCACTGAAACGTTGCTTATGAAAGTAAGTTGGTGTGTTTCCCTAGAGAGCGTTTTTTGACACCATAAAGTCAAACCAAAGTAAAGATGCCATCATTTTTATGACATCTGTCACTGCGGCCATTATGTGGCGGCCACCGCTTTCCTTGGTAAACGGCTCAGATTAAATAAACTACAAGTAAACGGCTACGAGATACACGCTCAAGCGACACGCGTCTTGCGACAGCAAGTGTGGAAAAACAAATGAAATTCAAATAAAAAATCTAGTAATTTATTTTCTCTTCATAAACAATCGCATTATATAAACTTAGACAATCTTAGAAACTAGTTAGTGAGAGACTGGTATCTGCACTAGGAATACCTGTATAGCATATCACGAGGGTCCCACCACACGGTATGTAAACATAATTGACGAAACGTAAACACAAACAAAATTTGACACGATTGGCGCAGTGGCTGAACGATTGACTGCTGCGCTGCGTGTCGCGGGTGCGATTCCCGCACGGAACAAATATTTGTATTGCCTACAGGTAGTTGTTCCCTGTCTGGCTGTTTGTGTATGTGAGTTTAAATGTTTGTAAACGCACCCATGATACAGGAGCAATACCCAGTGTGGGGCAAAGATTTAAAAAAATAGTTATTTAGTAAATATGTATAACACACAGATTAAAAACAATAAAAAAAAGAGAAAAAGATGATAGAAGATGTATAAAGAGTCATAAGTCATCGCGATGTGACTTCCGGAGCGACGGAAGGGAACAGAAGACGCGCGCGCCTGTCGCTTGACGCAAGTCGCATTGCTCGAGACCGTGAACGGGGCCTAACGTGGCTTGAGCACCGCAGTGCAGAATGGCCCGTCAATATTAAATGCTCGAATTCACTTAAAGTTTGTTTATTAAAAGTTATGTCTTGTTTGATGGAAGATATGGGAGTTTCTGATGGTGTAGGGTTTGGAAGATATGAAGGAAAAAGCAGTGAATAGTGGAGAGGGGAGAATGGATGAAAAAAACATGTAACGCCGGCCCCAAGTATCATGGGGCAGTACAGGGTGGCAGGGACATCGACGCGCTAACTGTAACCATGAATTCAGAACATGATTCTAAACCCCCATAGCGTAAAAATGTTTCGTCGGTTATCAAAAAAAAAAATCTGTTGTTTCATAGAAATGTGCAATACCTACACGGTCAAAATGTATGCAACAGCAATTTTTTTTGTTAGTTAAACGACGAAAAAGGAGTCACGGTTAATACAAAGTTGGGCCCAAAATGTGTTACCCTAGTCACAAGGGGCAAAACAAGCGGTCGTTGACCCCAAAAAAAACAATAAATATTTTTTATAAGTGGAGTTTCGCTATCTAATTTATTTTGACCCTTGATCGCCTAGAGATTCACAAAATATCCTGAAGTGTCTACTAGTTTGACCAAACAGAAATTTTACAAAATAACTTGCAAAAATCCATCTTAACAAACTAACCAGTGGTACACAATTAAAACTTGTAAAATAACATCACCATGCTTAGGTACTGCAGTAATTGTCACTGCCATCCTCGTGGTGACAACAAAAACCCTGGCTGTACGGGTCTATTATCACGGAAAGGGGCTCAGAAAACAATATTAGCGGAACTCGCGAAGCTTGCTTTTGTCCTCACTTGTTTCTAGTGATGTGACACGTTTCAGATATTGCGGATATTCGCGATTGAAGCATAATTGTGTATAACCAAGAAAAATAAATGTGAGGCGTGCTACATACTTATTTGGGTTGACATGAATCGGCACGATTCGGCACAGCTGGGTGGCAAAATAATGCATTCGATTTTGCCACCTAGTCAAGCCGAACATGATGCACCACCCCTGGTAGTTTTTAGAAATATAATATAGGTAACCAAAATTAATAGAAACCCATTTAACACTTTCAAGAAGACTGTAAGGCTATAGAGCCGTCATAACAATAAAGCTTCTATTCTGTCTCGTTTACCGCGCTTGAACCTTAAAGTTTTAATCTTGTAAAATTATTAACGAAGTTTAAAACAATGATAAAGAATTGGTCGTTAAAAAGCGTTTGACAACCTTTAAAACTTATTTAGTCTACCGAGTAGAATCAATAACTGTTTAGATCTTATTTTTCTTCTAGTCTGGAGGTTTGTAATTGTCAACAAAAATAAACATTGCAATGTTTTTTTTAAGAGATACTGAATAAACTAATAATTATGTATTTTATTGTAAGATAGAAATACGATCTCATTTACAGAAATGTTAAAATAGTAACCAATAAAGTTAAAGCTGCTACACATTTGTTCGGTTCAGCATGCTTCGGCACAGTCGAGCGGCAAAATCGAATATTATGTTCGAGAAAAAGTTGATCGAACAAGGCATGCCGAACAGAACTTGCCGATCAGTACAAGTCGAATAAAATGCCGAATATGTGTAGCAATTGCTTCGGCTTTGTTGTTTAACAAATACTGCTAAATCGAATTTGCCGACCCGCACAAGTGTGTAGCACTCTTCATAGAGGAGAATGAAATATTACGCATTATTATGCACGTGGATACTTGTTTGTTGATTCAAATACCTCGTATCCGCAAGCACAATTTATAATGTCACATCTCTAGAAGTTTAAATAAGAACTTCTCGAATGTTAATCCGCTAACTTACCAATGATAAATGTGACGCGTCGCCGTCGCTTTACACAACTAATTCTGTATTACGTACGAATGCGGATAATATCCGCAAGTTTCCTTCCTCAAATTATAATATAAAGTGTTGGAGCTTATGAACAGTTTTGTCATATAAATAGTCAGGACTCCATAGTGTAGGTAGGCAGGTGCGATTGCGGGGCTCAATAGGTAGTACACGTAGCGGCCTTCGGCCTTAACGTGCTTTTCGAGGCACGTAAAGGTCTCGGTGTTAAGATGGTCACCCATTCATAGACCAACCGCGGCAAGTGTAGCTTAACCTGATCGATCGACCGATCGATCGACTCGAGCCCGAGTGCGGCTGTTTTTACTTAGTCAAGGGGTCCTCCTCAGCCACGGGCCAAGCAAAGATGCAGGAAAAACATTACCTTTCTATTGGGGTCCGTCGTGGTCCGGTACAATTATCTAGCTGATGGACGGTTTCGTTGGTCTAGCTAGTGTGACAGCTGATCGTGGGGGGTCTCGGGTTCATTCATCAGGTTGATGGCAATAAGCTCTGGGTGTACATCAACCACGACGATGGCGATGGACGGACGACCTAAACTTCGTTAAAGAAGGTGGCTGGGACAGACTGGAGGCTAAAGGCTGAGGACAGGGTGTTGTGGCGCCGCTTGGGAAGGCCTATGTCCAGCAGTGGACGCTGAATAGAGCATCAACCGGGCACAAATCCAGACTCTGGTTTGCCACTGAGAAATTACACACAAATTATTAATTATTGGAACGAAGTTCCTTATCGCGCGTTGCGAAAGAGGGCTAGACGGAAAAAATTAAGACCAAAAGTTGGAACGACACTTTTTGCTATAGTTGTAAGCCGTGCGGCGTGCGCGTGTTTCTCTGTCTCTTTCTCTCTCTTTCTCTTATAGTAAGCAAGCCAGTTATACTTCATTCCATCCGGGTGTCCCTTGACACCTCTCAAGTTTTTATTATTACTTACCTAACAAGAGAAAAAACTGTAATTAAATTAGTATTACCGACAGTAGTAACACGAAAACAAACAACAGAACAGTTATAAACACCTTATAGGCTTGCACACCACTGTTATACAGGGTCGGCAACTTGGAGGCACAAAATTTTTTTTGCCGCCACTTAATTTTGGCGGCAAATATGGCAGTTGTTTCATGAAAATTATTTTGTGTAGATACGGCAAATTTGCTATGGAGCGATTTACAACTGAACAAAGTGTTTTAATTATTAAAACATTCTACTCAACCCAATCATGTATTGCGGAAACTCTAAGAAAATTGCGGTAAATTTTTTGTAGAAATCACTTACCTTCGCGGCTAACAATAACTCGTTTGGTGATTAAATTTGAGCAGCATGGCATTGTAACAGATAAAGCAATTTTCTTACATCAAGTGAATCAGTTAGGCTTAGGAAACATGTGGTTCCTCAAGACGGGGCCACATGTCATACGGCACGAGCCACAATCGAGACATTGAAAAGAACGTTTCCAGGTTGATTAATTTCGAAAAAACGGAGATATTAATTGGCCCCAAGATCCCCGGACTTAACAGCTCCTAACTTTTTTTTGTGGGACTATCTAAAGGGACGTGTCTATACTAACAGGCCAATGAACCTTCAAGAGTTAAAACAAAATATCTGAGACACAGTCACTGAAATAACACAGGAAATGTGTGAAAATGTCATGAAAAACACAGTGAAAAGGGTTCACATCTGCTAGAGGTGGACATTTGTCTGAGATTATTTTCCATACTGAAATGCCGGGAAATAAAAATACTTGATAATTTTTGCAACGAAGTTCCTTATCGCGCGTTGCGAAAGGGGGCTAGACGGAAAAAATTAAGACCAAAGGTTGGAACGACACTTTTTGCTATAGTTGTAAGCCGTGCGGCGGCGTGCGCGTGTTTCTCTGTCTGTCTCTCTCTCTCTCTCTTTGAACTTCGTTCCATCCGAGTGTCCCTTGACACCTCTCAAGTTTTTTATATTTCATAGAGCAAAATTTAAAAAATAAAGTGCTATAACCTCTTATTTGCCCACCCTGTACTATAGCCAGCAAAAACCATCACAGATAACGATAGTACTAAATCTTAGAGCGGTTTTTGTTCAATCTGAATACTGCAGCACGAAACAAGCTATTAGGCGAATAGGATTACGTACTTGTGGTAGTGTTAGGTGAATAGAAAGAGGTTTTAATAGTAGATTTGATTCTGTTCTTCCTTGTAGGTCGGCTTCCAGTCTAACCGGATGCAGCTGAATACCAGTATTTTACATGGAGCTACTGCCTGTCTGACCTCCACAACCCAGTTACTGGGTAATCATTATTCTCCTGCCCTTATCCTAATTTATTTGAAGTCGGCGCAACATGTCTTTTTCTTCCATATTTCTCTATTAGTCGTCATCTCGGCAGTCACGCCCATTCTAACCATATCATCATTCACACGTTCCATCCATGGTTTTTTGGCCTTACCCTACTCTTAAAGCCATCGACATTCATACCCAAAATTCTCCTTATGACATTCCTCCCTATCACATGCCCATACCGTGACAGCCTATTTCCTTCTTCCTTCTCTTCTGCCAGAGCACGGGGCAAACAGACTGTAGATCCGTGTTTTTATGAAGACAAAGACATTTATTCATTCCCAGTCAACGGGGAACAAATTCTAAAATCAGATTCTTATCTATGCCCAATGTGATAAGACTCTTTAACACTGGTTTTGTTGAGAAGAAATGTTTCTTACCCCAAGTGTCAAAAGCAGAGGAAATTGGTCGCCATGCTTGACATTGTAGACTCTTGACGATTGAAGACTAGAGTGCGCGCGTGTTTGAACTTCAAGACTATATCCCTGCTAGCACTTGTAATCACATTCGGCATAATGATGACGAATATTAACATACTTTGGAAAACATGGAACACAGCACACTCTCTTGACACTTGATATAAACTTCGAGACGGCGGCAAACGATTATTTCCGATTTTGACAGCGCACAGACTTAGTTTGCGCAGACTCTAGAAACATTTCTTCTCATCGTCATGCTTACGAGTAAGACGGTAGAAATATTTCTACATCTGTAATTTTGTTTATTCTTCCGTTTCTATTGTGGTCATGCTACGTGTGCTGGTTTATTTTGCATGGATTCCTTCACAAAACCCCAAATAAGAAAAGTCTTTATCCTTCACAATTTTCCAGCGATTAGACGACGAAAAAAACATTTTTAACTCCTCCCAAGCTTTTAATCAACAAATCGTACAATTAAGAACCAAAAGTATTATGAAGAAGCCTTTTAATTAGAAATTCTTGGGTACTTTGAATGTCTCATTACTGATCATTTTCTTTCTAAGTCCTGTGAAAAATGGCGCTGTTATATTCAAGAAAAACTCTTGTCTTTTTAGGGTTCCGTACCCGTACCCGGGGTGAGGTGACTGTACAAGTATCTCCCGGGCCCCCGACTCATGGTTACTAGATGAAACAGTGGGGTTTTAGTCGGTAGGAGTCCGACATGACCTTCCGTTCTTCCCAGACGGAGGGTATCCATTAAATATCCCCACAAAAAGAAAAAAGAAAGTGTTCCGTACCCGTAGCAGTAGTGGCCCAGTGGTAACGGCCCTGGCTTAAGAGTCGTAGGTTGTGGGTTCAAACCCAGGCAGGCGCTTTACCTTGTGTAAATAATTTCATCACCACTGCTCTCAAAACGGTGAAGGAAAACATCGTAAGGAAACCGGCATTTCCTAGAACCAAAAATTCGAAGACATGTGACATCAACCGACTCGCACAGGGCTCGCGTGGTAGATTACAGCCCACTCCCTGTCGTCAAGTGAGGAGTGTCAAGAGAGGAGGCCTGTGTCCCAGTAGTGGCATAGATTACTAAATAGTTACTACGTAAGTAGTGGAAACATTATAGGTTGATTATGCTACTCGTATTCTATGCTACCCCAAGGGTGCCAACGGGATCCTATTAGTAAGGCTCCTTTGTCCGTCCGTCTGTCACAGGGCTGTATCTATAGAACCGTATAATCGACACTTGACATTTTCACAGTATGTCGCCGGTATGGCCGCTATAACAACAAATCATTTTTTTTTTTTTGTTTATCCTATACTGTTCCACTGCTAAGTAAAAATCTCCCCTTCCCCTAGAACCAACCCTCGCGATACGCGTCCAGGCCATCTCGCCACCGCATTATGGGCTGGACCCCCTATAACTTTAAAACTTTTTTTTGCACATGCAACATGCTTTTCTTACTTCCTTAGGTATTTAAAAAAAAATGTAGTGTTAAATATTGTACGGTAGCACGGAACCCTTCGTTTTCGAGCTCGACTCGCACTTGCCCGTTCTTTTTTTTTTCAGAAAATGCTTTTGATCGTGTGATTAAATGGCGATGAAATATTTATTCAAAACGTTCACCTTATATTCTATCTTTTGGGGATAATCTTCAAAATGGATGGCTTTGATCGGCAATTGTTTTAGACATATAAAGTAGGTAAAGGTTATAGTTGGACATTTCGTTGATTGAAGTTCTTTGAACTTTGATAGATATTAAAATGGAGATTGTCTGTAACAATTGATTGAAAAATAAACTAAAACCTGCAAACTGGTTTACATGAACTATGAGTAAAGCTAAATAATAACAGCCGCACGGGCCACTACACTTGCTGAGGTCGAAGGTTAAACTACACTTGCTGAGGTCGGTCCGTGGATGGGTGACCATTCATAACATAATTATCAAGACTCCTCCTTGCCTCAGAAAGCACGCTAAGCCGTTAATCCCAGCTGTCATTCGTAGATCTTTGACAGTCGTTACGGGTATCAGTAACCCGAAAGTCTGACAACCAGTCTTGCAAAGGGGTTATCGCGTTACCCAGTAACTGGGTTGTGGAGGTCAGATAGGCAATCGCTTCATGTAAAATGATATTCAGCTGAATCCGGTTAGACTGGACGCCAACCCCAACCAGTAGTTGGGAAAAGGCTAGGCAGATGATGACATATACATTATATTTTTAAATATTAGACTAAAAAAACTACCTTCTGACCGCGACTTCGTCCGCGGCGTGGAATTTTTGGTTCCTCCGACCCGACCCGTCGCAACGCGTCGCCTGCCCGTCCTATTATTTCGTTTTCAATTAGCTTTCTTTCTGAAGACTTTTGGAACGAAGTGAAGCGGACTAGATTGCCATACATTGTTTTTAGTTATATACAACTGTTTAAGCATCGCATGCAAATAATTCTGTTTTAAGAGTTCTTTCTTTCCGACTTGCTAGATAAAAGTTGTGATAGTTCAGCTAAAAATTCATGATGTAACCATAATTTATAACCTATAGCACTCACACATAATTTAGCTTTCTACCAGTGAAAACATTTTTAGAATTGGATCATTAACTCCGGAGATTACCTACATACAAACAGACAAATTTTACCTGTTTATGCAAAAACATTTAAAAATATAAAAAATAGTAGCCCACCGGGATCGGGAACAGGGTTCCAACTACCGGCGGTTAGGGCTCCAGAGAGACGAACCTCCTAACAATGCCGTCCGTCTCCAGAAGTACCGCTTTCTGAATCAAGCCGTTGATCCAGCTGCCCAACGAGAGCTTCTTCAGGTGTTGGTCGAGGCTCTTGGCTATTAATCCTTAGCTGTCACGACTATCGGCACAATGATCGCTTCATCAGCTTTATTACTAGTATCAATAGATAAGTACAATACATTGGTCAAAACAAAAGACGATCTTTTACCAATTTCCACCGCCCAGAACCGAACGCCAAAGTAGTATCACAAATTAATTTAAAAGTTACACCACAAATACAATGAATATTTTTTCGAACAAAATGTTACAATAACAGCAATTAAAAAGTTGTATCTACAATACAACGCCCCAGCCTAAAGTTTAACCTTTCAACAATATCAGTTCCAACCAGTAGGTACTTTTTTTTTCGTTTGTTTCTTTATGGATTATTTCAGATGGCCAGTATTAATATCTGGCTTTGGCAACGAAATCCTCTTTGGAGATTGGAATTTAGTTAGCTTCACTCTCAAGTTATTAGATTTGTATTTGAAAGGATTTGCACCGAGAATTTTTTTTGGAAAAAAGTTTTTTTTTTCACTTAAACACACCAAAAAAATATTTTATTTGCGACATACACAGGAAATGCAAATACTAAAAAAGGAGCATTTAATACTAACAAAGTTACATTAAAAACAACCAAAACCAACAAACCTGTGCAAGGCCAAAAAGGCGATTCCTCTACTTGTTATGTTAACAACAGTGAGTGAGGAAGATTTATAACAACATCAACATACATCAAGTGAAATAAATACGTATTATTAAAGCTAACTCAAAAACTGCCCAAGCCAAGTAAATAAAATGTTGGGACCACCGCACACATTTTCAAAACCGCTCCACAATAAAATCGATAGGCCAGTTATATCTAACACTAGAAATCGCTAAAATCGCAAATTAACGGCTAGTTCTGATTTTTTAATATGTCGTTAGAACCACTACCAGTAGCGTATATACAAGTTTGCAGCTTCGAAATACCTGTGCTAACTTTGCAGCACTTGAAAAAGCAAGAAATTTTCGCACGTTTTTTTGTATTCTTAATTCAGCGTCTTTCGAAGCTGCAAACTTGGATATGCGCTACTGGTAGTGGTCCTAACAACATATTAAAAAATCAGAACTAGCCGTTAGTTTGCGATTTTAATGTTCGATATAACTAGCCTATGAAGAAAATATCGATGAACATCTTCGATCAATAATAGTACTAGAAAGGATCAGGAACAAAAATCAGTCTCTCAAGTGGCCACGTTTGCACACACGTAAACATCTACATTTCTTAGAAAAAAGTTTAATAATATTAACAACTTCAGTTTATTATAAACCTTAATGCTTAAACATAAAGTTTAATTGCCATTGCAAAATATATTTAAAACGTAGCTTGAAAATAAAAACATTCTATTTTGAATTTTCAGTCATATATTTTAAAATGAAACTTAAAGTCTAAGTAATAAGGTTAAAAACATACTAATTTGAAATAAGACCACAAAAGTATTTGTGGTCTTATTTTTCGGGCCGTTTCTGAAGCGCTTATCAGGAATCTAGTACTATTATTGATCGAAGATGAACATACATAAAAAATACATACAAACGAACATAAAACCTCTTCCTTTTTAGAAGTCCGTTAAAAAGTAACAACAACGCCTCTTCAAAAACAAAGGAACCACAATGTATTTTTAATATACGTATTTCATACATTTCTACACTAATAAAAGCAACAATAGTGAGTGTAACTTCTTCTTTCCAGATAATAAAAGCAACCCTTTAGGGTTGTCAGCTTCAACAAAGGCTCTTAAATTTTATTAATTCCTCCCTGTTGGGGGTGAAATTAATCAAACATCAGTACGTCTACCATGAGTTGTTATCGAAAACTTATTCGCTAGTGTATTAACGTGGATCGATTAGATTTTGATAAAGCTTGCACCATGAGTTTTACGGAGTCTTACGCAGGCGCTCGACACGATCTATCGAGATTACCTTATCTCGATAGATCGTGTCGAGTGCCGTCTACTTAAGTTTTGTTTCTTTCTTTATCTATACTTATAATAAATCTGTAGAAGTGAAAATTCTGTACATTGAAAATATCAAAAAAATAAATGGCAGGGGGTGTTACTAGACCGACACCGAACCCAAAAATGTGATTAAAAAATTTTTTGTCTGTCTGTCGGTCTGTCTGTCTGTCTGTCTGTCTGTTTGTTCAGGCATCACGCAAAAACTACCGGTTCGATTACGATGAAACTTGGTATAATTATTCTTTACTATCCTGGGCACCACACTGGGTACTTTTTATCCCGGAAAAGTATATACAATAAAAAACAAACTTAATTTTGCGGTTCGATCCCTATACCCGATTACCACTGTCTGTACTGTACCAACCGCAAATACTAAGTTTGTCGTAGGTTGGGTCACCCGCAGTGGAGTTCATTTTTATTCCTTTTAGTTTTTAGAGTTATTTAGGTTTATTTTTATATGAATCGTAGGTATAGATTTTAATTTTAAAGTATAGGTACGATAGACCGGGACCGGGTCCGGTGGTGGTGGTGGTGGTAGGATAGTGTACGTAGTGACCGTAGGTTATTTTATAATACTGTTAGGTAGGTTTAGTCATTCGTATAGATATTAGTTTTTAGGGATTTTGCTTATTTATTGAGTTTAGATTAGTAAAGTTATCATCAGAAATAGGTTTATTTAGGAAGGTAGGTATTTAATTTTCTGTTATTGAGTTTTTTTTTTAAATTAGTTAGGTACTTAGGTAAAGATATCATATAGGTACCCTCTTAATCACGACTAATGAGACACAATTGGTTTTCTATTGTAATTAGCCACAAAGGGCCCGCGACATAGACGGCATTCTGGGGAAGCACATACATTTTATCCTGTTAGCACGTTCCCGTGGGTAAATTTCCGACATCCACGCGGGCGAAGCCGCGGGCAGAAGCTAGTCAGTAATAAGAAGAGAGAATGCTGAAATGAATGCATGAAAATGCTCAAAATGTAGTGCCATCGCTTATGCTTAAAATGTTATGACAGTCAATAATCCAACTCAATGGAAAAGCTACTGATGTGTGAAACAGTTTCTAAAGTCTACATTTGTCTTCAATACAATTTCTGCTGACGACTTTATTGACGACGAAGAGAGACAATGCATGGCAATTGCGCCGATTGTTATTCGTTTGCTGTTCTTCATTCCAGAGAAGGATTCTTTATTTTCGAAGTTTTTCGTAAAGTATTGAAAAAAACGGGAAGGCCAATTCTCGTAATTTAAAACGTTCAAAATCTAGTCACAGTTTCGTCTCGGTGACAAACAAATGTCAAAACTTGGCAAAAATGTAGGGAAATTAGTGGTATTTTTGACAGATTGAGACTGAGATCTGAGGGGTAATTCTCGTAATTTTAAGAACTTTCACAGTCTGATCTCAGTCTCAATCTGTCAAAAATACGTCTAATTTCCCTACATTTTGACAAGTTTCTGACATTTGTTTGTCGCCGAGATGAGACTGCGACTAGATTTTGAACGTTTTAAATTACGGAAATACGGGCGCAGACTGTGAAGTTTCTTAAAAACTACGAGAAATGCCCCCTCGTATATACCCTAAAAATAATCACGCAACTCGGGAATAAAATTTATGAGACAAGCAGTAACATAATATACAAAAAAAAACAACATATTTCGGAATCGCTTCGCAGTCACTTAAACAAACCACCACCCTTAACTAAAATGTGGTTTTAACAAACAGTTAGTTCAACCACTTTTAATTCTTACAGAACAGCGAAGACAAGTACAAACTTCCGCACTGCGGTATCCAAAGAAGAATTTATGTGACATATCCTACCGTTACAACGTTACGACTAATAAAATGTTCAACAAAATGACCTTTATTGAACATCATTTGTTTTTATATCGCGGAGTATCGTTATTTGCGATGGTAAGTGGAAAGTGGTCAGGTTAACTTGACCTTTTGAGGGTTAAATATAATAAGTTATGGTTGTGTACTTTGTGGACTAAATAAATAATTAATAAACAAATTGATAATAATGATAAAATAATGTTAAAATAAAATGTAATAATTTTTTGTAATTATATTTAATTGTTAGTGTTTAGTATATTGTAATAATTAGAATTAATATTATAATAAGTATTATGTACAATTTGCAGTGCCCTTACAGGGTACATGTTTTAACACTGTGCCATGAAATATTGAATGCATGCCTACTAACCAGTGTTTTACATGTAGCAAACAAATAAATAAATAAATGATGTCAGCGATTAGCTTATTAGCATATGATTTTAGGGCTACCTACGTGTGAAGGTGAGGGCTTGAAATACCGGTATTTTTAGGGACCAATACCATTGGCCTAGGTGTGATACCGGTACCAGAGTAGTACCTGTACTATTTGGGCCCGGTACTAAACGTAGTACCTGTACGATTGGTATTTCTGAGAATCGGTACTGTACTGGTATCAAACAAATATTTGCGTAAGTTAGAGTGAGAAAACAGACAAAGTAAGTAAAATGGATAATTAAGGCATTACTTCAAGGTTGCCAACCGCATGAGGATGTTCGTTCATACAAATATGAGATTTGTGGTACACGCCGGGTACCTGAATTTGATAACGGTACTGGTTACGTGGAGTACCGGTACCCGTCTGGAACCGATAATTACTGGTACAGAACCTGGGGGCCTACTCCGAAGTGCAAAGTGCGAATGTTCGGATCGGACCGACACATGGCCGAACCGAATATTATTGAAAAATGCGAAAAAAGTTCGGATCGGCTCAGTTGGGTCGGGACCATAGTCAATATTCGAAAGAGTGTTGGAGTGTAGGATCGGAACCGAACCAACCAAATAGTATATTCGTAGCAGGAAACGGCCGAACATTCGGCCGATACTACTTCGGAGCTGTAGACCCCCTGTACTTTTGGTACCGGTTCCATGCCCTGCGAGGTATTTGCATGACATTATTTTATTTTATTTTATTGTCTTTGGGTGGCTTACAGCTATCAAATACAGTAGCAATGGCTTTCGTTTTTACAGTTCAACAACATTCATTGCATTATTTACGTAAGTACGTTTAAATTCTTCGAACATTATGAAGCAATGCGTGAAGATTCTAAGGAAATTCGGAAATTGATCTTTCTGTTTACTTAAAGCATAAAAATAGGTAGGTAACACAATTACA
Source organism: Apamea sordens (assembly GCA_945859715.1). Lineage (NCBI taxonomy): Eukaryota > Metazoa > Arthropoda > Insecta > Lepidoptera > Noctuidae > Apamea > Apamea sordens. Next base: position 9,064,827 of record OX244010.1, on the reverse strand, counting down.
GAACCTAGCCGCTACATTCTATGTATTTTCACTACTACACTTTTTATATCTTATACATATGACTTTTTTTTAAAGTCTATGATCTTATACTACAAAAGCCAGTTTAGCTTATTATTTATTTTATTGACAAAAAAAAAACTGGCCAATCACATCCTTCAAAAAAAGATCTGAAATAGGAGACGTGTACAACCTGCTTCGTTTTGGCTATTCCATCTTCGTTAGTACCGCATCACACACGGGACGGGAGTCGTCAACAAAAAAAAACAAGTGACAACTTGCTGACTGCAAGTTGCCAATTATTATTTTAGACCAGAAGCCGACCTCAACATAGTTGGGAAAAAACTGGGCAGATGGACGTGATGAATTAGATTCTGAACATGCGGCTTATTAGTCGACTCGCACGAATTTGCAAATATTGAAATACTTTATTGCATAAAATTCAAAATGTGCCAATTCGTGCGAGTCGCCTATAGAGAAAATCCTACTTCCTACTATACTACTAATATTATAAATGTGAAAGTCTATATGGATGGATGTTTGTTAATCTTTCACGCAAAACCTACTGAACGGATTTAGATGAAATTTGGCACACCGATGGTTTATAATATAACTACGATTAACACATAGGATACTTTTTATCCCGATATTCCCACGGGATCGACACTTATGCGGGTGAAACCGAGGGGCGCTGTTAGTAATTAATATGATTTAAAAGTCACGATTCGCCCGTTTCAGGCGAGTAAATTCGTGCGAATCGACTAATAATCCGAAGCTGGATAGTAAGCTGGTAGTAATCGACCACGTTATTGCTTTACCACATTTCTTATCAACAATTTCCAGAAAATTGAAACTTTACTACGGTTGAAACTTGTGGCTAAGAAATAACAGCCGCACGGTTCGATAGATCAGTGTAAGGTACGCTTGACGCGGTTGGCCCCTGGATGGGTGGCCATTTTTACGTACCAAGACCCCTCCGTGCCTCGGAAAGCACGTTAAGCCGTTGTCATTCGCGGATCTTTCACAGTCGTTACGGTTCGTCAGAAGCCCGAAAGTCTGACAACCAGTCTTACGGTAAGTCTGGTTGTCAGACTTTCGGGCTTCTTACCCAACCCACTTATTAGGTAATACGATACCCCTTGGTAAGACTCTTACCAAGGGGTATCGTATTACCTAATAAGTGGGTTGTCAGGTCAGATAGGCAGTCGCTCCATGTAAAATATCCGGTTAGACTGGATGCCGACCCTAACATAGTTGGAAAAAGGCTAGGCAGATGATGACTAAGGTTGAAACTTTGTAGGTAACTTTCACACAGACAAATACACATTTGAGCCTAGAAAAGTGACAATAGCTTAGTGACAAGACCTTTCGTATTTCTACAACGACTTTCCACAGGTCTGATAAAAGCTGTTCGGTAGCTTATGTCAATTATTTTTTGATTTTTCCATCATCGTTGTCGCTAATAGAATATCACTTTATCTAGGGTCGCTGGTCGTGCTACGACGTGCTATGACGTGCAAATGAAATTGAACGGTAAAGTAATCTTAATACAAGGTCCACTTTACATTAGACAAAAAGGAAAACCCTTAACAACAGACGCAAGATAAACAAACAAATTACTTCCCCACAACTTACACGCGAAAACGGCTAAAATCTACAGATAATTAAACCTAAATTCCACAACAATTTTATTAACGACCGTTTAATCTATCCACGTCGCAAATTTAGGCAAATTGTGCCCGAAACTAGCGACAATATATTTACATCGCGAAGTCTGTGGGTAGAGGACAAATTGTGGGACAAGAGACGCGCCACGGAGGAGTTGGGAAATGGAATAATAAGACGAACGATGCGATTCTCTATTTGCCATCCTGACGATAGTGTGGGTATAACTTACCTAGTCTTTAAATAGATTCCGGAGCCAGGTTGGTGTTGTTCCACAAACGATGGGACACCAAATATCTCGTCCTGCGTGTCCTGTCAGCTGCACGTTAAAGGAATTGATGCACGCTGGTGATGGCGCCAAACAAGTGCCTGAATTCTGGGCCGAGTTCATTTATATTGCTATCGACACGCTAAGAAGAGAGACTTACCTACCTGGAATACGTTTTGCCACCCCGTAATAAAACAGCGATACAACATAGTAAAACTGCACCCATGGAAATGAATGTCTCCATCTTTAACCCCCGACGCAAAAAGGAGGGGATCTTAAGAAATTAATCTGCCTTGGAATACCGTCAAAATTGATTGAGTTTAATTACGAACAGTGTTTGTGTTTGCGCATCAGATATGCGCGTGATTGACTGAGGGGAAGGCGCGGGGCGTCGGGGTACCGCACCCGGTACGTCACGGCCGCTGCGCGCCCTCCACTCTACTCAGTTCACAGATGCGCTCGGCATTTGTTGTTGTCTTTTATATAAAAGTTGATTATGTAAATTATGGTATTACATTTATTTTAATATAGACCACTACCTACTTATCTTATTGTAAAGTCCCGATTGAGCCAATACATTTTATTTTATTAAATAGGAACAACAAACACTTTCTTACTTAAGTAATAATGTAACCCACAGCGCTGTTCACAGATTACAATTAATTAATAAAACCTTAGTCACTAGGGGGTGAACTGTTCATGCATGACAGTTACGCTAATATAATAAAAACAATAAAAAAAACAATATTTTTTAAAACAACAACAAATAATTAGTCTAAGAGTTCAAGTGTCTCATACAAAAGGCTACGAAACCTTTTCAAAGAGCATATAAATATATATATGTGTTAATTTATGTTAGTACTAGCTGCTGCCCGCGACGTCGTCTGCGTGAAGGCTCTACAGCACCAAAAATATCTAAGATGCCAGTGTCGCTATAGCATTATAAGTAAACAACTTTTAAAATTGCATTAAAATATAAGTTTTTTTGCGAAGCAAGTGAAGCGAAGCAAGTGAAGAGAGTTATATGGGAATCCTGCTGAGTTCAGTCATAAGATGTGACTGAAGGAAATAGAGAAAATAATGCAGGAATACATTTCAGGACACAAAAGAATAAAAATACGTACAAAGGTATCATACCTTACAACACTTCCCTATAAACTACGTTGGTAGTTATGCTGCCAGGAGCCAAAATGTAAAGAGAGTCAGGACTGGTGACGCGAGAGCAAGTGACGTACAGTTGCCCGTGTGAGAAGCAACTCGTCCTGAGGTCGACACCCGCTGCCCTCAGTGTCTGCCCCTGCGACTTATTGATGGTCATCGCGAAGCAAACATTCACGGGGAACTGTACGCGCTTGAACTGGAACGGGTAGTTATGAGGTATGAAAGAAATGTGTGGTATAAATACTGCCTCGCCGACGCCACAACCCGTAAGAATTTCCGCCTCAATGGTGTGTCTGTGGAGCGAGATGACTTTAAGGCGGGTCCCGTTACACAACTTCGGAGGAGATAGGTACAGAAGAAGCATAATCGGGACACCGACCTTCAGCTTGATGGTATGCGCTGGAAGTCCACTTGCTGACAGGGAGTTCAGAAATTCCACGGGATAATGTGTGGCGTCATCTTGCTCGACAACAGTGTTTATCGAGGTGTAGACCACTTCATTCCCCTCAATTTCCGAGAGAATGCATTTGTTAATTGCTGCAGCCTGATTATTTTTGGGCGTCAAAATGGACGGCTCACACACCCAAGAATTCTGCTGGTGCAGTATACGACTGATGTCCCCGTACACACAGCGAATGAGTTCTTCTAAGCTGGATACCACTCTACCGAGAGACTCTGGAAGCACCACCTGTCCACCTCTCTCTTCTGGTAGAGTGCCTTCGCCAAGACTTAGAAGGACATCGGAGAATTCATGAGCACATGCATTGCCGCCGAGCTGAGCTCTCATATTAATGGTCAAGCGCAGCGTACGAACTCGTGACGAAAACGAAGATCGTTTCAACGAAGCATTCACCTCGTCAGCCCTCGATCCCCGCGTCACCACGGGAAGCGTTTGCCGGAAATCGCCACTGAACAAACTATGACACCACCCATCAAATGTTCGTTCCTGCGGATGTCCTGCAGGGTTCTGTCCACGGCCTCAACTGCCTTCCTATTGGCCATCGTACACTCATCCCATACGATCAGAGAGCATTCCTTGAGCACGTGTCCCTTATTGCTGTTACGTGACACACCAAAAACAGGCGTTTCGGCGCTCTCTAAATCGATGGGAATTTTAAACATGGCATGTGCTGTCTTGCCGCCCGGAAGTAGTGTGGCAGCGATTCCCGACGACGCTACAGCAATAGCAATTTTGCCTTGCCTCCTGACCTCTGCAAGTATGCCAGTGGTAACAAATGTTTTTCCTGTTCCACCAGGAGCATCCAAGAAAAACATTTTACCCTGGTTTTGCCCAACGCTTTCAAGGACGGTGTCATAAATGTGTTTTTGCTCTGAAGAGAACAAAGCGACATAGTCATTTCGTATGGTGGTCATTTCGCCCGGATCGTAATTTGTCTCAGCGTTATACTCCCGATTTCCACGGTCTTTATACGGTGATGATGTGGGAGCTGAAAACCCATATTCGATCAGTGGATTGCCGCCGATAGAAATGACCACATCTTGAAGTGAACTGAAACAGGTGTTCAGCACGCGTTCATCAGTTACTTTGACTTCGTCTCCAGTAACACGCCTCAAAGCTCGTAGAAAATCTTCAGACAGATGATGGCGATACTTCTCCCACAAAGCTACCAGGTTCGCGACTCCACAAAACACCAAGATGACGGCAAACAGATGACGCATGCAGCTGGGACTCTCGCCTCCGCGAGGGTGTCATCCCAATTTTGGTCACCGTCGAGAAGCTGACGTGCTACGCAGGCTGCGCGGTAAGTGGGATACTCCATCAAATGTCCTCAGAAAGGCGAAAGACGTTGGGCCTCGGACAGTGTGAAGTAACAACCGCAGAAAATTGCATTCGCCATTATTCGGATGCACGGTATAAACCCTACCCAATGAGGTGTCCTTGAAAATTCCCGGAAAGCCTTCCACAGCACCTCCTCGTCGACGTCGGTTAAATACACCCCTTTGCTTGTCGTACGTGTAATATGAAGGCACCTCGTCATACGTAAGGGATCTCGCAAACTGGTCGACTTCACAGAGCGTGTTTTTTTAAATTGTCTTCCTCAACTCTGCTCAAGATTTTGAGGGTTTTGTTAGAACTTGAATTTGTCGAAACGAACTATACGATAAACTTTTATGAAGAAACTGCACATTGCCATCTATGAATTTTAAGAATAACTAACTACTAACCTCGCCAACATGGTCAAATTTAAATTATTAATTTCATGTTAATTTCGTGTTAACATGTAACTTGATTTGATTTTTATGAAATCTCATAGATGGCGCTGCTTCAAAATTTTCATTATACTACTAACATTAATTAAACTATGTTTCTCTGCCCAAGTTACTTAAATGGCGTAGTTTTTATAGTGTAAATCTAGATAATAGCATGGCTTACTCAAAAACAACATTTAAATATGCGTCGTTAGATTACACGCTGTCACAGAATACGTAGGTAAGAAAAATAAAGATTCACAGCTCCTCCCCCGTAGGTGATAGCGTGATAATATGTTTCCAGAGTTAAATTATGGTTTACTAAATAAATAACATGTCATTTTGTGCATTCAATTATTTTGTGCATTAAATTACGAACAAAAACCTTTTAAAATCAATATTGCTTACCTCCTATAACATACGGCGTGATAATATGTAGCCTAAAGCCTTCCTTGGTTTACAAAGAACATTTTTGCTGAATTTCAATTCAATCTATCCAGTAGTTTTGGCGTGAAGCCGTACCATACACACAGACAAACAGACAAAAATTCTAAAAAGTCACTTTTTGTCATCAGTTACGTTTTTCTAACAAAAGCCACTTATTTTTTGTCGAAAATTCTCAATGTACAGTTTTTCTTTCGTTACTGTTTTATTATATGTATAGATAACACTCCATCTGCTAACTCCTCCGTAAACAACCCGCATCCAACTTACGCATACTCTCTAATCTCAGTTACTTAGCCGTTCCACCGTCAATTTGTATATATAATGTACCGTGTATTAATTGCTCCTACTTGTATAACACTAGGGATAGTTGAGCGACTTTCGTTTGTTTACACAAAGTTTGGTATAAGTTTCTGTTCACTTCATTTTAGTAGGATACACGAGTACATGACTCCTTCTAATAACTTCATGTTTGTTTATTTTGTTTTCTGGCTTATGTAGTGAGACAGCACCACAGCAAGATGAGCCGTCAAACGTTGCACTTTGTGGTAGTTGTTATTTGTTAATGTTAGTTGCTGAAAACACAATACAAGTTTTGTTAGTAAACATGTTTTTTTTTAAATAAATAATTAATACTCTACTTTAAAACGACACAGATATTTACAGTTATAATTATTCTCATTTAAAAATTTTGATAGGACTCGAAGTAGTGTTTTGTATTGTGTACACATGCATGTTTTTATTAAATAAGTTGTGACTTGCCCTGTCATCAGGCAATAAAAAACATCAAACTTTTAAGGTTTTGAATACGTGGCGTTTGGCTCCTTTATGTGTATTTTGTCTTTTGTTTTTGTGATGTGCGTCATGTTTGTGCAGAATATACATTTTGTTTTTCTTTCTTCCTTTTTAAGAATTAACCAATATTGGTCCAACATTATAAAAATCGTCGACATTATTAAAAATGGCACCGCAATTATTCTTCCAAAGCACCTCTAAATGGAAATCAAATCTTTGAACAATTTTATTCTCCCTACCTTCGTCTTACGCTCGAGTACTTAATGACTGCTAATTAAAATGCTAATTAGGTACAATATTACTTATTCAACCTCAATCATAATAAAAAATTATAGGACGTTTTGTTCCTTAAGTAGTATAAAGTCTAGAGAGTATCTTTTGTTTGGTTTCAAGAGGAAACCTTCAAAATTCTCACGTGCTTTGGGGAGCGTAGGACCACCGCCTGCTCATGGAAGGGGGCTTCGTTACCACTATCTCTAAAAGACTCATCGTAAACCCTCTCTGTACAACGCCCATTAGGGCACATCTCTGGGAAGACTGTAAAGGGGTCTCTCCGAATCCTAACTGTGTCTGACTGCTATGCATCGTTTTCCTTGCGTTTTCGCTAAGCAGCAACCTATGTTCTATGTTATGGGTTTGGTTCCCGCACTCCATACTTCAAGTGGACAATTGTGCGTGGGCATTATTCCCACCAGCCCACCTCCCTCCAGAATTTGATCAAGTCTCCTGGCCCGTTGAGAACTTCTGTGTAACATCTTAAGATGTCCCGAGGGTTTCTGACCTGGGTGACGCCTGTGCACTCAAAGAGCACATGCGCAATTACGGTTTCCTCAATTTCCATGCAGGCCCAGGTTTTCTCACGATGTTTTCCTTCACCGATGTACGAGTACAGACGGCAGCACATCAAGCTACTACAATCTGTCAAATTTCTTTAGTAGATTTTCAACTTTATCGTTAAAGGTTCAAGGTTGATTGAGAAAATTTGACAGTTTCGGGTAGCTAGACCTGCTGGCGTCTGTACATTGACCTATCTAATCTTCTAATATGAATTGAAAAAGTCAGATCGGTGCTGGCCCGGATTCGAACCCACACCTCGACGGTGAGGCCTCAATCACTGGGCCATCACCATATTTTGTTGATAATATTCACCGTACTATGTAGCTTAATAGGTACCGTCACATTAACAAATAAAAAACTCTCAGTAAAAAATTACCTGTTATCAAAATCTTTTGGGACCTAGCGTTATACGAGTTCTTTCAACTTTGTTATTAAAATTGTCGCCTAAGAGCAATATTAAGATTAAAATCTGTTAATCCCGCTTCCCTTGAGAGGACCGATGGTACAAACGATAAAATTTCCCGCCCGTGTAATCTTTATAGGGGAAAAAATTAAGCTAAGGAATGATAAAAGGTTTCATTTTTATATTTGCGAGGAAATACGGGAAATATTGAGTTATTTAATGTCTGTAAGAAACTGGTATCTTCCATTAGCCATTAACGACAATTTAAAGATAGGTATGTCCACCACGCGGTCCCAGTGCGGGCCCACTCCCACTCCCTCTCACTGTGAGAAGGCCTGTGTCCCAGCTGTGGGAACGTTATAGGCTCAAAATCAAAAGTCTTTTATTCAAATTAGGCTGAGAATCAGCACTTTTCGAACGTCAAAATTACAAAAGACAGTCCCCCAAAAACGCCCGCCCTTCACCACTTCCTAGTGCTTTCGCTGGGAAGAAGAAGTGGCGCAACAAACTCTGATTATGTATGTATGTATGGGGATCATTTTAGAGCAATGGTGGCCCAGTGGTAACTGCCGCGACTTACGACAGGTGGTCGTAGGTTCGGACCTAAACAGGCGCTTTACTTTGTGTAAATTACTTCATCACCGCTGTTCTCAAAACGGTGAAGGAAAACCTCGTGAGGAAACTGGCATGTCCTAGAACCAAAAATTCTAAGACATGTGACATCTGCTAATCCGCACTGGGCCTGCGTGGTGGATTATGGTCCACTCCCTCTCATCGCGAGAAGACCTGTGCAGCAGTGGGAACATTATAGGCTGATTATGTATCGGTATCATCATCATGCGCTTGTCCTTATCTTAATTTATTTGGGGTGGGCACAACATGTATTTTTTTCCATACGTCTTTCTCTATTAACAATGTTGTTTAAAATTCAATCCATCCGCCTAGCCTTTTCCCAACTATGTCGGGGTCGGCTTCCAGTCTAACAGAATGCAGCTGAAAACCAGTATTTTACATGGAGAGACTGCTTATCTGACCTCCACAACCCAGTTACTGGGTAACACGATACCCCTTGGTAAGAGTGGTTGTCAGACTTTCGGGCTTCTGGCGACCCGTAACAACTGTCAAAGATCTAAGAATGGCAGCTGGCACCAATGACTTAACGTGCTGTCCGACGGGTCTCGTTATAAAGATGGTCACACATCTCCGGCCCGACCGCGGCAAGCGTAGCTTAACCTAATCGATCGACCAGTGCGGCTGATATTACTTAGATACGATGTCTTCCTCCGGCCTCGATCATCCAGCCCCTATCCCAATTTATTCGTGGTCGACGCAACATGTCTTTTTCTTCCATACTTTTCTATTAGTCGTCATCTCGGCAGTCACCCCCTTTCCAACCATATCATTCACGCAAACTCCTCCAGTCTCGATGTCGTTCAAAATTAGCAAAGTCAAAAGACTTTGTGAAAGCAAAGAAGTGGTGCTGCCAGGTCTCACTGCCTTCTAAAAATAAAACTATATTTCTTTTTTTCTTTCCTTTGCTTGTATTTTCAGTAAAAATAAATAACACATTGTTTTCGTTTTATATTGACATTAATTTAGGCAGGCTTCAACGAAAATTATTTACTTCCAAAATAAAATGTCCTTAGAGCAAAATATTACTCCAATAAATAATAATTAAACATTATCAAGGCCTAAGCACTTTGTGAGCCATTTCATTACGAAGTCTTTTGGTATACAAAAATTATAAATCTAGTAGATTAAGCACTATAATCTACTGAAAGATTTATTAAAGACATGACAAAGTATAAAGACTTTATAAGTAATTATGCCCGTCTTCGCTGAAATCAAGCAAGGCAATGGCGCCGATGCCCTTGTTCACAAACTAAACTAAATTTAAGTTCATTGCTTCGATCAATAATAGTACCTACTAGATTAAGGATCAGAAACAAAAATCAGTCGCTCAAGTGGCCACGTTTGCACACACGTAAACAACTACATTTCTTAGAAAAAAGTTGAATAATATTAACAACTTTAGTTTATTATAAACCTTAATGCTTAAACATAAAGTTTAATTACGATTGCAAAATAATATATTTAAAATGTCGCTTGAAAATAAAATCATTCTATTTTTACATTTTCAGTCATTTATTCTAAAATGAAACTTAAAGTCTAAGTAATAAGGTTAAAAACATACTAATTTGAAATAAGACCGCAAAAGAATTTGTGGTCTTATTTTTCGAGCCGTTTTTGAAGCGCTTAACGGGACTCTAGTACTATTATTGAACATTGAACATTGGTTCAGTGCATCTTTTTCTTTCTATTTCATTAAGAAAGGGACAGAAGATAAATATTAGTTTAGTCCTGTCAAACTAGTCAGCGCCTGACGTAGATTGACGTATTTTTAGTAGCCAATGTTTTAATCTCATCTAAAATTGTCTATGGATTGTCTTAATTTGACAGGACTAAAGTAATATTTATCTTCTGTCCTTTTCTTAATGAATTAGAAAGAGAAAGATGCACTGAACTTAAATTTAGTTTAGTTTGTGAACAAGGGTATCGGCGCCAGTATCTAGTTTGGTAATTTCCTGCTTGTTTTGTAAATGTTAGAAAATTTATCCATACTTTACTTACATGTATTATAAAATAGACTCTGCCCGCGGTTCCGCCTGCGTGGATGTCGGAAATTATCCCACGGGAACTGGAACAAAAAGAAGCCTAAATGTTACTAAGGAACATCAGCCAGTGAAAGTCCCGTCCAAATCGGTCCAGCTGTTTCGGAGATTAGCCGGAACAAACTGATAGACCATCACAGGCCTACACCTGGATACAGGCCTCCTCCTGTATCCTAGCAGTGGGAACGTTATAGGCTGATTATTCCATCTCTAGATACCGCGGCGGCTTTCCGTGCTCTATGGTTGTTATATTACGAAGTTTTTCTTTTGTAGAACAAGGATAAGTAGGATAAGTAGTGGTTTGTGGTATTGTTTTCCTTGAAGGCAATAACATACGTGGGCTCTTCAATCTGTGAAGTTTAGTTGTTTCATTCTTTATATGTTCAAGCCGAGAACTATAGACAGAAAATTAAAAAAAAAGAGTTTTTGTTATAAGTAGCGTATATACTTTCATATGCATGTAGTAAAAAGCTATTATTTTGACGTCACAAACAAAAAATTCCATTTTATTGATTTGTATTGATTCGAAAGTAACTCTGGATGTATGTTACCTTTTCACGACTAAACTACTGAACGAATTTCGATAAAATTTGGCAAGGAGATAGATGACATCCTGGAGAAGGACATAGGCTATTTTTTGTCTCTGTAGCATGCTCTCGTGGGTTACATTCTGATATCAACGCGCGAACGCGACTCGTTCGCCTATGAAAGATTAAGTATATCGATGAAATTCTCAAAAGTGAATCGTTCTATCGGCAACTCAATCGCCGTTGAGACGTTCTATAGGCGGAGCACTGAAAATTTAATTGTTCTGTCGGCAAATCGTTCGTCGTTGAAATGTTGTATTGGTGAAACGATAAAAAGTGAATCGTTCTGGCGGCGAATCATTCACCGTTGAAATTTTCTATCGGCGGAACACTGAAAAGTGAATCGTTCTGTCGGCGAATCATTCACCGTTGAAATGTTCTATCGGCGGAACACTGAAAAAAGAATCGTTCTGTCGGCGAATCATTAGCCGTTGAAATATTCTATCGGCGGAACACTGAAAAGTGAATCATTCTGTCGGCGAATTGTTCGTCGTTGTAATGTTGTATTGGTGAAAGGATGAAAAGTGAATCGTTCTGTTGGTGAACTGTTCATCGGAGAAACGAATGTAAAAAAAAGCTTATTTATTTAAAATTTACTCACTACATTTAGTAAGTAAGTGGAAAACCACATCAAATCTTTACTCACAGTGCAGCAGTATCTACTTAGGCTGCCGTAAACAAATAAAATTATTTCAATACGTCCTCAAACCGTTGTGAAAATCTAGTAGTTTATGCTCATTAAAAAGAGCATTTCCAGGGATTTAAATCTTAATTGCTAGCTGAGGTTCTTTCAGATAATTAGACAACAATAGCCTTTCAGTTGCATAAGAAACTGCTTTCAATAAAAACATCCGTAGTATTTTATTTTGATATGTCCCCCTTAAAATAATAGTCTATAAACTAAGATTAAACTATAAACTCGGGTTATAACTTTTATTAAAAGTTTATTGCTTAGAGTCATAAAATGCATACCTATTATAAATAGATAATAGACGATGTGCAGGTAGGAATTTAACCCTAGAACCGTACCCGTAAAAAACTGAAGTAACAGTATCCAGGGATACTGGAGAACCCCTTATAAGCACCATATGGCACTTACATCAGCCTTACTTATAAATAAAAAGCTTCTGCCCTAAACATCGTCTATGAGAAATTTGTTGTTTCTCCAACAACAGCGTCGCATCGCATCGCCTGCCTGCTCTAGTACTTCATTTAGCGTTCTTTCTGACTTTTTTTATTTCTGCTCGTCTCCTTAGCGTCCTAGCGTGATGTTATATAGCCTTCCTCAAGATTCTTTCACTAGAGAGATTACCCCTACATGTTAAACTTCCAAACAAAATCAGTAGAGACAAATCTTTATAAAAATAAGTTTAGTAAATCATTTTGGCATATTTACGTTTTGGTGCTCTAAAAATACCAAAGTTTTACATGTTTTATGTATTAGTTCGTAATTAACGGTTTTTTGACCTTGGATATAATGAACATCTCCTAGATTTAGAATCGGAAGGGGTTGTAGTATCTATTAACCGCTTTTTCCTAAGTATAATGTTCAATACATATTTGGAGATGTGTCGGGAACCAGGTGTACCTTGCGTAACACACGATCAATCGGAATCAGTTTCATTTTGACAGTTCAACAACATTCATTGCGTTATTTACGTGTTGAGCAGACAAATTTTTCGAACTCATGAATGGATTAGCAATTTGCTTCAAAATGATTCTAATTCCGATTGATTGTATGCTACGCAATTAGGGTGCAGGTACTGGGGTACCTACCACAAGCGTACCATGACCACACGCTCACAAGACTTAGGTCTGACAAACCAGTCCACGTTACCCACCATCCGGGGCAAACACGCAACAGCAGGAAAAAATCGGTCGAGCAATAAAAAAGTAATTGCAAATATTTTTTTTATTTTTGATTTGTACCCCAGGGTACAGTTCTAGGGTTAAATACAGCATTCGAAGAAGCAAGACGTAATAAAATTGATTCTAATAATTTTACGATATTCAACGTACACGTACCTACATAATTTGCCCTGTTCGCATGGACGAGGGACGGATGAGACATGAACGTGACGCGGACATGGCATGCTCTGTCATCGGATTTGACTCTGTTCCATCCGCCTCTCATATATATATGTATATATACACAGCTGTAACTATGGCCGACAATATAGCCCGTTCGGTTTTTAAGATTTGTTGGGCGAATCACCTGCCAAGCGATTCTGTAAAAATCTCACTGTGAAAACTTAGGTGAAGTGACCTTAACAAAACGTTATTTCTGTGAATAAACACTTTTTCAATTTTTCATCACGAACAAAATACACAAAACCTCCACAATAGTTTCGCGGATCATCCACGCCATATCCGCGCGTCATCCGCGACAAATACACCGCACGTCTATGCCTAGACAAAATCCATTGTCCACACGTATCGTTCTTTATGTACGAAAAATCTAGTCACAAAATAAATAAGCGAAGACAGACATAGGTGTGAAGAATTTTTCAATTACTTTAAGTGGTACAGTGACTGTGCCATATTGAAAATGGAAGTATCTTGCATCGTCGTCGTGCCTTTGAAGTCACGGGTCGTTTGCAGCATATTAACAAATTAAAAGTAACGCTCTGAAAAGGGACGATTATTAATGAAGTTTCATTCTTCATGTTTTTGAAAGATTATATTAATTTGTGGACTTGTCTCTTGCAGTGACTTTTGGTATTTTAGTTTTATGTTCATTTATTTTGTTTGATTAAAAATTCGCTTTTGAAATATGGAAACTGTATAGCATTAAGAGCGTGTACAACGGTCCACTAGCGCCACTCCTTTAAAAAAATATTATCTCGTGACTGAGAAGGAATTATGAAAATCTGCTCAATCAGCGACCTCGGTAAGTGTGTCTAGAATTTTCTAATACCTTTTATTAAGTTTCATATTGAGACACGAAGCAACTAAATACGATATATCGATTGTGGCCGCTTTTCTTTAGATCGAATTTTGTTGCTTCGTGTCTCAATATGAAATTTTATAAAAGGTATTAGAAAATTCTAGACACATTTACCGAGGTCGCTGATTGAACAGATTTTCATAATTCCTTCTCAGTCACGAGATAATATTTTTTTAAAGGAGTGGTGCTAGTGGACCTGTGTGCACCCTCTTAACATCATATTTATATTTCGATTTCACCATTGCAATAATAATTATGGATAAAGGAATCATTATTATATGTAGAAGCCGGTGTCACGGGTCATGCTATTGTATTTTTGCCCCAAAAAATAAGGAATGGCTTTTAAAATGAAATGAAATGGCCACTCCAAAGCAATAAACAGTGAACCTTAAAGAACTAATTCACCTTATCATTAACAAATTAGATAGGTGTCTTTAACTATATCCTATCATTGCCAGCCAGCTAAAATTTCAGCATAAAGAGCTAGGGTCGTGGGGAGTTGGAGATAAACCCAATACTGCCGGTCGATTCTGTAAAAATCGCGAAGTGAGCTTGATGTGAGTTGTCAGTAGTCATGTCAATCCCTAGCATTATTTAGAATGACAGCTCACTCCACGCTCACTTCACCTAAGTTTTCAAGGTGAGATGGTTACAGAATCGCACTGCTGTACCGTTTTAAACGTTTAAATTAAATAATATAAATTTCAAATTTAAGGTATAACCTTCCAGTTATTTAAATGTTATTAATTAGTAAATGTCTATACCCCGAGGAATACAGGCAGTTATACAACGTTAATTCCTACTAATAATATTATAAACGCGAAAGTTTGCGAGGATGGATGGATGCTTGTTACTCTTTCACGCAAAAGTTTCATCAAAATTCGTTCAGTAGTCATCATCATCATCATCCGCCGAGCTTTTTCCGAACTGTGTTGGGGTCAGCTTCCAGTCTTACCGGATGCAGCTGAATACCAGTATTATTATTATACCAGTAAAATCTGTTCAGTAGTTGTAAAATCACCAACCACCCAAGGTCCACACTTCACAATAAAACTCATATAAAGTGATATAACACAGTATAATAATAGCTTTACTTCAATACAGAGTCTCAACAACGAACATAAAATTTCTAAACTACTTATACTTTCATCGGTAACGAAACCATAGCGAGATCTAACTCGACGCCACCGCCATCTAGTTAGAAAACAGGTACTAAATTTCGCATAATCTCATGTACTAACTAAAAATGATATAATTAAATGTGATATGGTTCGACATTCCGCCCACCAAGGACATGCTCGAATGAGTTGTCCTTTAAATTGAAGCCGCCCACCATGAGGTCAAGGGGGCTATAAAATACTAAAATTAAAAAAACAAACTAAAATTATAATAAAAAGAAACATATCAATCACTGATTGGCAATACACAGAGTTTACAAATTGGTCTCTTAAATACAGAACCATTACACTTTATGGTAACCACTCGTGTGAGTCCGTCCGAACCAGGATGCTTTTCTAAAATCCTACCCAGTAACCATTTACCTGGAGGTAGATTGTCCTCTTTCACAAGAACAATGTCGCCAATATTCGGCTCTAATTCTTTTTGCGACCATTTATAGCGCTGTAGCATCGAAGTTAAAAATTCCCTAGACCATCGTCGCCAGAAATCTTGGGTCATTTTTTGTAAGAGTTGCCATCGCCTCAGTGTGCCAACAGAGCTATGCTCGTAATTACGTTCCGGCACAAGAACCAGAGGTTCCCCGATTAAAAAATGACCGGGTGTTAGCGGCATTGGATCATCAGGGGTTTGGGAAATATAAGAAATCGGTCTTGAATTGAGGCAAGCCTCAATCTGCACAAGTAACGTGGCCATTTCCTCGTAGGTAAGAGTGGAATCACCAATGACGCGCTTCATGTGGAATTTTGTTGACTTAATGCCGGCTTCCCAAAGTCCACCAAAATTTGGGGCATGGGGAGGGATAAAGTGCCACTTGACACCTTTACAACTGAGCCAACTCCTAATTTCATTAGCGACCGCTGACTGTTCAGCAGCGACTAATATCTGCAGTTCCTTAGCTGCGCCTACAAAATTTTTACCGTTATCGCTCCAAATGTCACTGCAATGGCCTCTTCTAGCGACAAATCTCTTGAAACCGGCTATAAAACCTTCAGAGGTAAGGTCACTAATGGCCTCGATGTGCACTGCTCGAGTGACCATGCACACAAATAGGCAGATGTACCCCTTGTAAGCTTTATTGCCACGACCCTTAGATACTCTGATGTTAATCGGACCGGCGAAATCAACGCCTGTATGCAAAAACGGCCTGGCTGGAGACACTCTACAGGTCGGCAATTGACCCATGAGTTGATTTTTAAATGTTGCTGAATGCCGAACACATACTACACACTTACGTACGTAAGCCTTTACTAAATTTTTTGCAAATAGTATCCAATATTGTGAGCGCAAATAGTTTAACATTA
Organism: Apamea sordens; assembly: GCA_945859715.1. NCBI lineage: Eukaryota > Metazoa > Arthropoda > Insecta > Lepidoptera > Noctuidae > Apamea > Apamea sordens. The sequence goes on along the minus strand of OX244010.1, from coordinate 9,048,360 downwards.
ATGTTGGACCTCCGTGAAGAGTGTTTTTGTGAGCTTCGCTAATGAGCAGAGTAGCGAAGTGATGGCGCTGTGGAATTATAATAGGATGTCTCATGCTTACTGACAGTTGAGACTTTTCGATTCTTCCTCCTACTCTTAAAATTCCTTTTTCATCCAATATAGGACATAAAGGTCGCAATTTGCTCTTCTTACTTACATTTCCTGTCTTTTTAATGTTTTCTAAGTCTTCCATAAATTCTTGTTCTTGACATTTTTTTATACAGATTTCCAGAGCGGCTGTCAACTCCTCACTTGTCAGGTAAGGTTCTTTATGTTGCTTAAATCTTAAGAATCGTCTACAATATGCCACTACTCTGATCAATTTTTGATATGATGAATATTTAGTCCACAGTTCATCTTCTACATTTGTTGTCACATGTGCTTTAACACCGTTCGATGATCTTTCCTCGAGTTTAGTTGACATCGAGTTTGGTTTGACATAGTCAATTGGTTCTTTCTTTAACCACAACGGACCGTGCTTCCACAGAGATGACTGTGAAAGTGCTGAAGGTGTCATACCTCTTGACGCGATATCTGCAGGGTTGTGAGTAGATTTCACATGTCCCCATTGAGTATTATCCAAATTACTCAGTATTTCAGAGACCCTATTACCAACAAATGTCGTCCAGCGGCTGGGATGACTACTGAGCCAAGCCAGAACAACAGTCGAGTCTGTCCAACAGTGTATTCTATCTTTAGGTATTACTAGTATCTCAGCTACCTCCACAATTAATTTGGCCAACATAACAGCACCCATCAACTCGAGACGAGGAATCGACAGTTGCTTTATCGGAGCAACCTTGGTTTTTGCAGATATTAAATTAATTTTAATATTCCCGTCAGCGCCAATTATCCGTACATACGTAACAGCTGCATACGCTACATTAGACGCGTCACAAAAACCATGGAGTTCTACAATCACATCATCTTCTCTGGATTCAACCCATCTTTGTACATGAAAATCAGGTAAGTTTAATAGTTCCTTTTGGTATGTTTGCCATTCTTTTAATAAGTTTTCAGGCAATCGATCATCCCAATCGATCCCGGCAAGCCATATCTTTTGAATCATAATTTTTGCCGGTATAACACACGGGGCTACCCACCCTAAAGGGTCGAACAGTCGTGATATATCTGATATTACTTTTCGTTTTGTTACAGACGCAGGTTGCGGAAATGTTATTGAATATCTGAAACTGTCAGATTCTCTATCCCAAGAAAGTCCAAGTATTTTCACTACCTCGTTTAGTTTTATCTCCACTATTCCTTCCTGATTTGTACCTTCTCCCATTATTTCCTCTGCTAATTCCTTGTTGTTTGTCATCCACTTCTGTAACGGAAACCCACCTTTTTCCAGTAGTTTTTCCATTTCCCTGTGAATCCTTTTTCCTTCCTCTACTGTTTGACATCCTGACATATAATCATCTACATAAAATTCGCTTTTTAATGTTTCAGATACCAGAGGAAACTCAGCTCCTTCATCGTGTGCCAGTTGCTGCAACGACTTCACGGCCAGGTAGGGTGCGGATGCAGTGCCAAAGGTAACTCTAAGTAACTCATACTCTTTTATTTCAGATGCAGGTTCACTCCGCCAAAGTAGTCTCTGGAAATGTGTGTCTTCAGGAGCGACCTTGATTTGCCGATACATTTTTACTATATCTGCACATAATACAATTGGATACGTACGCCACCTCATGAGGATGTGACGTAATTCCGGTTGTATGGTAGGACCTACCATCAACATATCATTAAGGGATCCACCATTAGATCCTTTAGAAGAAGCGTCGAACACAACTCTGACCTTGGTAGTGGTCTTATCCTCGCGAACCACTGCGTGGTGAGGCAGATAGACTGCTTCTGACTGCTTAGTATCAGTTTCGCGAGACACCATCTTCATGTGTCCAAGGTCAAGGTATTCCTGGATTACTTCGGTGTATTTTTGTTTGATCTCATGATTTCTCTTGAAACGCTGTTCAAGGTGATGAAATCGTTTCAGTGCGATGTCTTTAGTGTATCCGATTTTACTTCGTGGATCTGATTCGCGAAATGGAAGTTTGACTACATATCGCCCGGTAGAGTCTCGTCGAGTAGTACAAGTGAAGAATTCCTCGCACAGCTGTTCTTCTTGGGTAAGTATCTTTTTCATATTAGTAACATCAGATTCGATCTCCCAAAACTGTTTGAGCATATCATTGTCACTGAGGTGTGAATGCATACTAACTATAACCTTGTGACAATGTGCTGAATTGAAATTGCAATCTGTGGGTGTTAGTCCAGACAAAATCCATCCCAGGGTTGTATTTTGAGCAATTATGGGCCCTGGAGAGTGTTTGACTAAACCCTCTTTAAGTACTTGGCTATAAACTTCTGCTCCAAACAAAACGTCGATTTTGTTTGGAGTGTGGTACTCTGGATCCGCCAGAGTTATATCTTCTAATTCAGGCCAAGTCGACATACATAGTTTGGTTGAGGGAATCAACGTTGTAATTTTGCTTAACACATATGCTTGAACTTGAATAATTGCATTTGGATCGTGACGTGAATGAATGGTTACGTAAACCATGTATCTAGAGGCACATGCGCCTTCGTCACCTCCTATGCCTGAGACAATACTGTTATTTGGTATTTTCTTTAGTCCGAGCAATTGGACTGCTGACTCGGTTATGAAAGAGGCCTGAGATCCTTGATCTAATAACGCCCTCAGCAATTGTTTACGACCATTCTTAGTCTGTGCTTCGACGAGAGCGGTCGCTAATAAAACTCGATTTGGCACAACTTTTGTAGAAAAGTGTGTCGCTATGGTTGAAGACTCTGATTCTTTTGCCGTACCGGAAGCAGTTTGCAGTGTGGACACTGCTGAATTGACAGCTACTGCCTCTACCGGATGGCTATTGGGTGACGATGATCTTGAATATGCCTTGGGGTGTAATAATGAGTGGTGTCTACGCTTGCAAACATGACATGATGTTTTAGCACGACAATACTTAATTGAATGATTTGCGCCTAAACAATTGTAACACAAATTGTGAGTTCGGACAAACTCACTTCGAGTTTGGTAACTTTCTTTACTAAACTGTTTACAGTGACTTATATAATGATCTTGTTTACAGAATGGACATACAATTTGTACAGAGTTGTTACTATTTGATTTGACTGCGTGAAAGACCTTCGGTTTACCATCTGTGGATTTCTGTTTTGTCTTGGATGTGTCTAAGTACTCCAAAGAGCGAAATCTTGACTCTAAAAATGTTTTAAATTCTTCAAAAGTTGGCAATTGATCATTTGCACTAATTCTCAATTCCCACAACTTTCGCGATTCACTATCTAGCTTAGCGCTTATTATATGGATGACTATAGTGTCCCATGATTTAACATCAATACCGAGAGTGCTTAAGCCATGCAAACAGTCCACAGTGGTATCCAATAATTCTTTAACCGCAGTTGATGATTCTGTTACATTTGATTGATTTATCAATCTCTTCAACATAGAATTAGACAAATATCGTTTATTATTATAGCGTTTATTTAACATTTGCCAACATTCCTGATAATTTGCGGCTGTCACGGGAGTGTGACGTAACAATTGTTCTGGTTCACCCGATAAATGACCTTTCAAGTAATGCAGTTTTTGCACATCGTCAATTGACTCATTTTTGTGGATAAGTGATAAAAACAAATCACGGAATGAAGTCCACTCTGTATACTTGCCAGAGAAAGTAGGAATAACAACCTTAGGTAATTTCACATTCGTACACGTATTTGACGATGACTGTTTGTCTACACTAGCCTTTGTAGTTGTTAGTTGTTTAATAGACTCTTTCAATTCTGACTTATAAGTTATGTAAATCTCCTCAGTATTGTCATATGTCTCCGAAGAGAAGTAATTATGTTTCGAATCTAGCTTTTCTACTAGGTTCCTGTGGGTTTTTATGAAATTCGACCACAGTTCCTCTAGTGCTTCTAACCTGGTTTCTAAATAAGACACTGATATCCGCTCTTTAGGAGATTTTTTATAATTTATTCTACCTTTTTCAATATTTTTCTTGTTATCTAGTTGTAAGTTTATTAATGAATCCATGACTTTAAAGTGCTATCTAACTCTTGAATTAATTCACACAAAAAAGAACCAAATTGCACAAGAACAGAAATTTTACAAATATAAAAGTGATGAAATTATTCTAAGTCTATGACGACGACTCAAAATTTTACAAGTGTTTTCAACTTTACACTTTTTAGAAAATCGGGCATAGATTCCCCGTTGGTTCACTTTTTTCTTAAATAATCTAAGTCTAAAAACTACTTGAATTATTCTAAGTCTTGATTATTACTTTAATTTTAAAGTTCCAAATCTTGATAACGTCACAAATAAAATTGTACTCACGGTTTTATATTCTAAGTCCACAACACGTCACTCACTATTACTTCTCCAACTTATTTGTTGCTAACGCCCGCCAGGGGGCGCGCAGTACGCTCTCAGCTTTGGTGCTCAGCTATGGGATGCCACTTCCTCTTCTTCTAGATCCGGATATCCACACTCGGGATGTCCGGAAGCCCGCAGACACTGCTGCGGTGGCGCCCTCTGCAGGCGACGTCCTCAGAAACACTCGGTTCCCGCGGTCGCGCCCTCTGCAGGCGACGCTTAAAGCACTTCAGTGGCGATCCACCACTGCTTTCTGTGCTGATACACAAAAACTCGGTGCGCAATATTACGCACTGATCCGGCTATCGAAGGACCATGTAAAATCACCAACCACCCAAGGTCCACACTTCACAATAAAACTCATATAAAGTGATATAACACAGTATAATAATAGCTTTACTTCAATACAGAGTCTCAACAACGAACATAAAATTTCTAAACTACTTATACTTTCATCGGTAACGAAACCATAGCGAGATCTAACTCGACGCCACCGCCATCTAGTTAGAAAACAGGTACTAAATTTCGCATAATCTCATGTACTAACTAAAAATGATATAATTAAATGTGATATGGTTCGACAGTAGTAATAAAGCTTAATTATACATCAGAATAACAGATAGGATACTTTTTATCTCGATATTCCCACGGGATCGACTCTTATGCGGGTGAAACCGCGGGGCGCTGCTAGACATAAAACTATATTTTTTTCTTTAGAAAATCTGAAATTCTTTTAATGATACACAACGTACAATCTAGGCCTATACCGCTAAGTCTAGAAGCTTGAAATTTTGCACAAGAGTTTATTTCACAACGAAAGTGAGCAACAAGGATGTATGTTTAAAAATGTATTATATGGAAGTCCGTCATTATTTATTTAACCATTTATGTACAAACATATATAAACAAACAAGAAAAAAACGTGTCTTCGAGCCAAAAATTCGAAGACATGTGACATCTACCAACCCGCACTGGGACCACATGGCCCACTCCCTCTCACAGCGAGGAGGCCTGTGTCCCAGTAGTTGGAACATTACATGCTGCTTTCTATATTGCATTTCATTTAGATTTTCTTCGTATGTTTTCATGTAATGTATGTTAATAAATTGGTCCTTGTCAAACTTTCTAGATTATTAATTATATATTGTACCTATCTAGATTATTAATGTGAACGATGTGGTCTCCCATAATTGGAAGCGCACACCAATTTTTGTTCCGATTCTTGTATACTGCCATGAGATTGTGTAGCCTCTGTTGGAAATCCAATATCTAAATCTATATAAATAAAAAAAAAGTCGGGTTAGTTACACAATTTATAACTCAAGAACGGCCCGAATAGCAGATTAACGATTAAAAAACATGGTAAAAATTCACGACAAAAAGAAAAATCATTTTCTTCTACTACAAAATGTATGAGAACATGATTTTCCTTTTTTGAAACGGCTCTTTTGATTATATCTCGAGAACGGATTAGTCAATCCGTTCTCGAGATATTTCGAACTAGAACATGACGTATGGATCAGCACCATTCAGCTCAACCATTGAAGAGAACTTAATGATCCAACACACACGCCACTACCAGCGAGACATTAGAGTGAGCATGACACTCTCAGCCGCCAGGGCCCATTCAAGTCAATGAAAGACGTACCCATTAAATGGTAGCGTTATGTTAAGTACAGTCAACAGCAAAAGTAGATGATCAAAATCAGAAATTCAATATTAATGAACGGAGTTCGCAGCTATATGACAGCTGTACTAGTAGTAAATGTTTGGTATAATTTACAATCACATACTTTTGAATCACTTCGACGCCAGACAGTCTGTTCTGACGCGAACTCCGTTCATTAGTATTGAATTTCTGATTTTGATCATCTACTTTTGCTGTTGACTGTACATAGTGCTCACATGGGTGCTATGCAATTATACAATACTAAAAGATTGAACATTCACTGAGAGACTGTCAGTCGTTGTCCTAATGTGGAGTGGTTCTAAGTAAAAGCCACCGCAAGGGTCGCGTCACATGACTTGCTGGATTGCCTAGTCGATGGTACAATGAAGAAGTGACAAACGACTGTGGCGACATAGCTAAAGCTTAGCTAAAAAGTGTAGGCCATGAGGTAATCATCATCTAGGGAAAAAGAAAATATACATAGTTATTATGAATAAACAGAGTATCTCTGGGGACATGGTAGCTATCGAAAATGTTGTTATACTGCACGACGGCACGGTTGGCGCAGTGGTTAAGCGATTGACTACTGCGCTGCGTATCGCGGGTTCGATTCCCGCACGGAACAAATATTTGTATGACCTACATGTATTTGTTCCGAGTCTGGGTGTTTTTCTATCTATAATATGTATTTACAAAAAAAAAATGTATATAAGTAGTTTATCAGCCATCTTGTTACCATAACACAAGCATTAGGTTGCTTAGCTTGGGACTAGATGGCGCTGTGTGAAATGTCCAGGGATATTATTATTATTATCTACTTTATTTCAATGTACAATCATATAAATTATATTTTTAAATATTAGAATATAAAAAGTATAAAAACATAAAAAATAGTAGCCCACCGGTATCGGGAACAGGGCCCAAGCTACTGGTGGTCAGGGCTCCAGAGAGAGGAACCTCCTGACAATGCGAGCCGTGTCCAGAAGTACCGCTTTCTGAATCAAGCCCTTGATCCAGCTGCCCAACGAGAGCCTCTTCAGGTGTTGGTCGAGGCTCTTGGCTATTAAGCCATTGGCTGTCACGACTATCGGCACAATGATCGCTGAGTCCACATCCCACATGTCGACAACCTCGCGAGCCAAGTCAAGATACTTGATTTGTTTATCTTTCTCGGCTTTCACGAGGTTCTCATCATGCGGGACGGTTATGTCAACAATCATTGCGCGTCGCTCTGATCGATCCACCACCACTATATCAGGCTTATTGGCAACAATAGTCCTGTCAGTGATGATGGATCGATCCCAGTACAATGTGATATTACCATTTTCGAGAACTGGGTCGGGCACATACCTGTAGTACGGCACCTCCGATTCCACAAGGTTGTATTTCAGAGCAAGTTGCTGATGGATTATCCTAGCTACAAGGTTGTGTCTATGCAAGTACTCTCCGTTAGCTAGACGAGAACACCCAGAGATAATATGCCTGATTGATTCTCCCGGCCGGTGGCATGCCCGACAGATGTCAACCGTGCCGTCTTTCACAATAAATTATTATTATTATTATTACTGCAAAGTGTACTGTGAAAGTATATATCGGCACCGGCTTCAGCTTCAGTTCATGTCGTGGTGAAAAGAAGAGCGAGAGAGCAAGGTTTTCAGTCACGCTCTTCATGACTGCTATTTTGTTGTTTTCAGAGAATGAAAATTACTTTAATTCTTTCTCACTCAATGTTGTACACTTGCTAATACTCTTAGTACATACTTGGGTGTATCGTTTTTCGTAGACGTAAAAATGTTGTAAAAGTACACGTCACGTAATACTGTTGAGCGTCTGCTGGCTGTTTGAGATTGGGAGTCAGGCTTCTGGCTTTAGGCACTCCCGTCATTCACCATAGGTACTATGATGGATGACTCATCGTTTCTTGTGTTGCTCCGTATCGGTGTCACTGCGGTGAGACTGACGACAATCTCGTGCAGCATGGCATGTCCTGCTGCAGGAGCGCAAATCACATATCACGGAACGCCAGCATTAACGATATTATTCGTTGATGCTGGCGTGCCTTGTCATCGCCGGCATGCCAGCGGTATTAGAACCAAACGGCTTGGTACGTGGCGATGGGAAGAGACCAGATGGCATGGCGTTGTAGCCTTGGAAGGGGGGTAGGCCTCTGGTATGGAACACAACCTGTGTCGCAACTTCTCTAATGAGAGAAGTAGATAGAATATCGATAATAGACAAATTGTTAAAAAAATTATAAGTTCATCCGCTGCCGCTTATAACTCAGCACCTATCAGAAAAGGTTGGACATTAAAAGAGTGGAGCGTCCATTTTCAGGGTAGCCCGGTGGCAACCGGTGTTATTTCCAAATTTATCCGAGCGATGATTTTCGATTTTATGTACCCAATAACTTTGTGTTTCAAATACCCGTACGTTTAGCTTCTATATTTAGATATACTCTATTTCCAACTTCTTGATGTTTGATGGGCAAATTAGTGAAACCGTGTTTTAGAATTGTTATTTATAGTTGATAAATGTACGGGAGATAACTTTTGGGTACGTACGGAAATAGAAATCTGTACCTATCGAGGTAACTCTTCCAACTATACCTTCGAAGAATACAGACTTCCACCTGTATTGCTTGAAGGGTTAATCAGAGGTGTACCTAGAAAGCGTGGTGGCGAAGTTAGTGGTGGCCCAGTGGTAACGGCTGGGACTAACGAGTTGTAGTTCACAGATTTTAACACAGGCAGGCGCTTTACTTTGTGTAAATTATTTCATCAACACTGCTCTCAAAAACGGTGAAGGAAAACATCGTGAGGAAACCGGCATGTCCTAGAACCGAAAATTCGAAGACGTGTGAGATGCACCAACCCGCACTATTAGACGTGTGAGATGCACCAACCCGCACTATTGCACTATTAGACGTTTGAGATGCACCAACCCGCACTATTGCACTATTAGACGTGTGAGATGCACCAACCTGCACGATTGCACTATTAGACGTGTGAGATGCACCAACCCGCACTATGGTGGATTTATGGCCCACTCCTTCTCACAGAGAGGAGGCCTGTGTCGCAGGAGTGGGAACGTTATAGGCTGATTTTGCTGTACTTAGAAACACCACTTGGTACCACAAAAATAGGTTTTTATTATGTTTTTCTGGATATTTAAAATATTGTCTACTAACTATGTAAGTATGTAGGTATTTGTCATAATGTATCAACTCAAGTTCAAAAATCCCGCTGCAACATAGTAATTTGAAATCTGAACCTGATTATTTACTTTAGATGTGTACAGTCACGAACAAAAGTATGTATACACTCGGCATTATTCAAAAGCGATTTACTCCTTTATTTTTTAATGAAATTTTATGTTGTTACGAACATAGCCTTTTCGAACCCATAGGTTTATGTAATGAGTCGTATTTCAACGTTGCATTGGTTATTTCACGATAAAATCACAATTGAAAGTTGCCAAGTGTTGACATATTGGTGCTCGTGACTGTACTGACTGACGAAAAATAGAAGTACCTATACTTTTGAATGATAAATGCTGTGAGTTTATTTCTGTTCGCAGGTTTGTACAAACACTTTTACACGTCAATCACATTTATAAAACTAATGAGGTTGGCGTTTCCTATCCGGCCACTCTGAGAAGAAAGGCGGAAACAAACTCAGATATCACAGTCCCTTTTAAAGTCCAGACAATGTCAAATAGAAGTAAAAGTCAGTACACGTCTAACAAATCACAAAGTGCTGATTTTTCCAACGCCAAATAACTTCATCGGAGGAATAATTTTGAATTTTTGACAGTTCTTCCATACAAATCTGTCAAACCTCAATTTTACTCCTCGAATAAAAATAATCTGGTTTTGGAAAAATCAGCCCATAGTCATTGATTCGGCATTTTAAATGATTAAACAATAACAGAATAGAAGACTACACAAATATCAATATTTTCAAGTAATAAACTCATAAAACTTCATCCAAAATCAAAACTTGTCTACTACCTATATTAAAATTAGACAAACAAAATCACTAGGTACATAATATTCCTCCAAATTTCATTCTCCGAACATCCAAACATTATCATAACGGACTAATAAAGCAATATCACTTTTTTGAGAATAATGTAAAAAAAAAATCTTATTAAAACCAATTTGGTTCGCGACCGTCGAGAAATTTGCACATTAATCATTTTTTTATATTAAAATGCTAACACACCCTTATACTATCTTCTTCCTATGTATACTTTCATATTTTAGCTTTAAGAGTCGGCGCAAACTTGGTTGCGGGTGGCGACTGGACTGAGTAGCTAGAAGTGGCGACCAGTCGCGGCCAGAAGTCGCTCAAATGAAATGAGCGACATAATTTTTTTTATAATAAACAATTATGAAGGAGGATATCGGAATCACTTTTACGCGTTATGTTATAAAAAAAAATAAAAACTAGATGAGGTCGGCTTTTCTTAACTGACTACTCCGCGCTGCCACCGACAACGCTGTGGAAGTGGCAAAGTTTTGGGAAAACATGATTTAAAAAAACTTGAGAGGTGTCAAGGGACACCCGGATGGAACGAAGTATAACTGGCTTGCTTTCTTCTATAAGAGAGAGAGAGAGAGAGAGACAGACAGAGAAACACGCGCCCGCCGCACGGCTTACAACTAAGTATAGCAAAAAGTGTCGTTCCAACTTTTGGTCTTAATTTTTTCCGTCTAGCCCCCTTTCGCAACGCGCATAAGGAACTTCGTTCCAATACAGTCGTGCCAGCGACAAGATGAAAAAAAGAACTGACTTCTCTGATAAGAAAGGCCGAAACAAACTCAGAGGTCACAGTACCTAGTGGTTCTGGACAACTGTTCTATTCATAACCCATAGGTAGGTCTAGACCAAATGAAAACATCTAACCAGAACAAGAGCAAAAGTATTAATTTCTTAATATTTTTTTTAAATTTTAGTATGAATAGACAAGAGAAAGAATGGACTTACCAACTGAATTTCGACAAACCGTAATACGACAAGGTTTTATTTCCACAGCATAGAACTCCGACACGTCTTCATTTCGACAATACTTTAGTTCGAAATACCTTAAGTCCGACTACTGTACTCCGACAAAGCGTTTCTTCGACATGACTTAACTAGGAAACGATGCGACTTCGACAACAATGCTAATCCAATTAGTCAATTTCGACGTACTCTACTCCGGCATGCTGTAGGTACTTCGACAGTATCTTACTTCGACGTTATCTATCTGAGACACTTCTGCTTCTTCGAAATTATTCTGCGACACTAAACTTGTGAAAGATGATATGGCTAGAAAGGGGGTGACTACCGAGATGACGATAGCCTGCCTGCCTAGCCTTTTCCCAACTATGTTGGGGTCGGCTTCCAGTCTAACCGGATGCAGCTGAATACCAGTATTTTACATGGAGCGACTGCCTATCTGACCTCCACAACCCAGTTACTGGGTAATACGATACCCCTTGGTAAGACTGGTTGTCAGACTTTCGGGCTTCTACCCGTAACGACTGTCAAAGATCCACGAATGACAGCCGGGACCAACGGCTTAACGTGCTTTCCGAGGCACGGAGGGGTCTCGGTATGTAAAGATGGTCACCCATCCACAGACCGACCGCGGCAAGCGTAGCTTAACCTGTGTTAGTAAATAAAGACGAATGGAAGTAAAAAAACATGTGTAAGTCGAAAGAATGCTCTGTCCCTGTTCACAAAAGAATAATTTAGTAGAGTGGGGATAGAATGTGCATTCGTCAATTTGGTCTAAATCGTCTTTTATAAAAAAAAAGTAATCGGCAACTGTGTTCCACTGTGTGCATTCTGCCAGCTACCATACAGGGTGGCAGGGATATCGCCGCGTATCCTGTTACCATGCCATCCATTACCAAAAAAATAGCCGTTCTATACATTTTGACCACGTAGGTATTGCTCTATTCTGTGAAACAGCAGATTTTTTTTTTTATAACCGACGAAACATTTCTACGTCTTGTGTCAATGACGCTTGTTTACCCCCCACTTTTTATTCTTTTTTGCGTGTTTATTTTCTTTTCATGCGTCATGTTTGCCGCAAATAAATATATTTTCTTTCTTTCTGATGTATTCATGGTTTCAGTTTGCGCATCGATGTCCCCACCACCATGTATTATTTTAGAAAAACTTTTTAAATAAACTCCAGGTACTACTTAAGCACATATACGAGTTGTTGTGTGAAAATGTGTTTTTGATAAATTTTTAGCTTATCTAATGATATAATATCATTGCTAATGGTCAACTAATTAACTATTAGTTACAAAAAATAACCATTATATAAACCAAAAGTTGATCGAAAAACACATTTTGCAAAAATTTAACCATTACTTACTGTTTTTAACAATTGGTTGAGTTAAGTACGGATCAAAAAACCAGCCCTAAGTGACTGACGCAAAATTGCCTAGTGCGCGGCGACACTTACATATTTTGTGACACTGTGCCTAAGGCTTGTCATCGACCTCACTTAGGTCACCAACCTGAAAGGTGGTGGCTAAGATTTTAACATGTATGTTGAACATTAAGGAGAAACTTTTTGCAGTATGTTGAACCTGAACTGCTGATCGGTGAAAATGGGTCCAATGGCCGTTCCACCTAAACTACCTTATACAACCGTAGGGGCAATTCTCATAATTTTAAGAACGTTCACAGTCTGGTCTCAGTCTCAATCTGTCAAAAACACCTTTAATTTCCCTACATTTTTGACAAGTTTTTGACATTGATTTTCACTGAGATGAGATTGGGACTAGATTTTGAACATTTTTAATAACGGGAACTGGCCTTCAGGTGTCTCAATACGAATGTTTGGGACAGCTGTCATAGCCGATTTTTTTCTCAATTTCAGAGAGGCAATTCTCGTAATTTTAAGACCGTTCACAGTCTGGTCTCAGTCTCAATCTGTCAAAAACACCTTTAATTTCCATACATTTTTGACAAGTTTTTGACATTTGTTTGTCGCTGAGATGAGACTGCGACTAGATTTTGAACGTTTTAAATTACGAGAATTGGCCTTCTGGTTTATTCACATACTAACTCGTTCATAATTATAGGTAAAGTGACCCCTAAACCAAAGTGCACATTACAGCCGCATGGGGCTGCAGCGCCACTTATTTTCAAAGAAAAAAATGCGGTGCAGCCTGCCTGTAGTGTATGTACGGTCAGCAACAAAAGTCGGTTAACACTTTAGTTGTTTAAATCTTAATTATTGAGCAAAATATTCTTAAAAAACATTTAGTAATAGAATATTTAAGAATAATTAACTCTTTGCTATGACATGAAATAGAGAACACCAATGTATCGCATCATTTTGTATCAATTTAGATGATTTGTAAAAGTAACAGAGTTAATTGACTTTTGTTGCTGACTGTACAATCGTTCATATAAAATGTACGAAGGTATGTAGTGGGATTTTTATAGGATTGTTGCAATGCGGTGGGACTTAGCCAAAACTGCGTCAGCCTTTAAGAGGTTTAGGGTAAACAAAAACTATGTTTGTATAGCATTGCATGAACGCAGGCACAAATAAGTCTTGTTATCTTTCAAGAATGATTACAGCACAGTTACTATAACAGCGCCTGTCATTCATAATCAGCCTATAATGTTCCCACTGCTGGGACACAGGCCTCCTCTCTGTGAGAGGGAGTGGGGCGTAATCCACATGCGAGCCCAGTGCGGGTTGGTAGACGCGGGCCCAGTGCGAGTTGGTCACATGTCTTCGAATTTTTGGTTCTAGGACATTCCGGTTTCCTCACGATGTTTTCCTTCACCGTTTTGAGAGCAGTGGTGGCACCTGTCATTGGAACCTCTAAAAACATTGATCTAACGCAACCGTTTTGGTGGTTACCTACCCTATTGATTTCAGTTTTCAGGAAGTTACCTCCCAACAGGTCATAATGACCACTATTACATCCTAATCATGTCCTTCAACATAATTTGACCCATTTATCAAAATTAGGTAAACGGGGAAGTAATCAAAAATCCAATTTGCATAAGAAAGTGACATCGATCCAAGTTCCTGACTTCATTATTACACACTCTGATTCTATTAATGTACTTACGGAAAAAAAATACTTAAAAGTAGGTACCTAATAATATTTTATTAAAATTAAGAGTAGCGGAAGTAGGGAATTATTACTTTATTAGCGGAGCGGGGATGAGACGATATTAGTAAATTATTTTGGAGTAATATTGTAATTAGTTAGTGTAATTTAGTTATATTAAAAAAAGGTCTTAATTTGGTTTTTTTTGGTTATTTTTTGGTTAGCTAACTCAACCAATTGTTAAAAATAGTAACTAATGGTTAAATTTTTTCAAAATGTGTTTTTTTGATCAATTATTTTAGTTTATCTAATGGTTATTTTTTTAATTAATAGTTAATTATTTGACCATTAGCAATGATATTATATCATTAGATAAACTAAAAATGTATCGAAAACACATTTTGCAAAAAATTTAACCACTATTTACTATTTTTGACAATTGGTTGAGTTTAACTACGTATCAAAAAATCGAACCTTATGCTGTGCGCAGACCTAGTCAAGACTGTCCTAAATCTTACTATCACATTAACAAAACGATGAACACCATTATACTATTTTGCAATGTATTTTATTTCGTATTTTGATTGTTTTCTATTTATATCTTAATCGCATGCTGCACTGGTTGACGTCATCACATCAACGCTGGCTGTCGCTGAATACCAGCGCTGGGGCTCTTTCTCGTATAGGGTCTTAACATTATGCTGAACGATGGCCGTTTTGTGTGGATGTGGCGCATGTTTTCCCCCAACTTGTTATTTGTTTTTTGTGTTTGTGTTCTTTTTATGCGTCATTTTTACCGCAAATAAACGTATTTTCTTTCTTATGAATGATGAAAAAAAATGTCTCGTCAGTCATTTGTAAGAGATAGACAAATTGTATCGACTAGAGGGTCCAGACAAGTGGCAACCGCTTTCAAAGCGTTTGACAGTTCTACATCTTTCAACAGGATTGACATAAGCTATCGAAAAGCTTATGTCAATCCTGTTGAACTGATGTAGAAATGTCAAGTCACACACACTTTTACTTTTGTTCCATCGCGTCATCGTTATCACTAACAGAATATCACTTTGTCTATGCCCTAAGGTCAGCCATTCAATTACTTTAACACTGAAAAACTACGTTTACCCACCACTGGGAACTTTTTTTTTGTTCAGTGATTTTTACATTTTGAAAATGTCGCAACTCTAAGTCCCAAGATACAGGCAAATGCCTAGTTTAGGGGTCACCGTCTGTGCTATTATTTTACAAATTGTGATAAATAAAAACGGACACCATATAAAGACCAAAAAAAACGGTAACATTTGAGAGAACCCACACAAAAAATGTGTTAAAAAAATTCACACTGCATTTTAAATTCACTCCCAGACTTTTAACAGAAGAGGTACAGACTAACAGACATCTGACGGAAACACACACTACTTTGTGCGCCAAACAATAGAAAAATATGCTTTGAAAACAAACCGTTGAAGCCAGCATTTGTGAAGAATTCATGAAGTTACACAGAATTCAGAGCTCGTACGGTTTGAGGGAAGTTTCTAGCTTTTCAACTGTTTTGTTAGTCTGTAGAACTTGGGTTAGGTTGAGTTTTCGATTGCTTAGAAAATATTTCCGTGGATAAAAGGTTTGAGAAATCGCTTTTTAGCTGCCGGGTGAAAGGTACGAAATCTAGTACCTATTGGCAATGTGAAAATTTAAATGTACCTAATTTTTTGATAGTTTAAGTTAATTATAATAACATGTTTAAAGAAATCTCAATGTTTTCTCAATTCGTTAAAACCGTGCGAAGCAGGAGCGGGTCGTTCGCGCTAGTACGATTATGATAGTGTGAGTGTCTAGCTATCGTAGTGAGTGTGGGTTTTTTTTCCAGGTTTGTTTAATTTCACGTACATTTATTTATTCTTTATTTATTTATTATATATTTATTTATCATCACACTGGAACGCCATGCGGCAATTACATGCTGTGTTTTAACGAAATGTAGGTATTAGAGATTTCTAGGGAAAACTGACAACATAATGTGTTAACACTGTCATAAATAATAACTAGATACTCCTTTTACTACCGAGAAGTAATCACAAATTTACTTGAACCCATAATTCACTACACTAGCCCCTCTATAAGACGTGCTACACACTTGTTCGGCTCGGTATGATTCGGCACAGTTGGGCGTCAGAATTGCGCTCAACCGACCCGAACATTTTATTTATTTATTTTATTAAAACTTTATCCACAAGTAAAAAAATGCTGTACAAGGTACTTAAAGCCTGAGGTATTATTCAGCGCGTGTAGATGCTGAACGGAGTTTACCGATCGGCACGACCTGAAAGCCGTTTATCTAAGTATATTAATTGCTTCGGGTCGGCTTTCTTGTTCAGCAATTAGGTATTGCTGAATCTAATGCTGAAACAAGTGAGAAGCAACCCTAACTTTGAAAGATATTTTATATTTCAAAAGCAAACCTCCAAGTTTATTTATACCGCCACACACTTGTAGAATATTCTGTCAAAGCGAAGTCCACCGCGCTTTGCATAGAGATGAGTTATCTGACAGATGTGTTTTACTAAGAAATGTTTGTACATAGAGCTAAGAAATTATAGTATATATACATACAAATAAATAAAAATAATGTCAAAATAACGGCTTTTTACTAAATACATATGAAAGTAGGTATACAGGGTATCTAAAGTATTTAATAACAGAGGAAAATTTCAATTTCAAACTGATTCAGAATGAAGTACTGAATCTAAGGTAAAAGGGACATCGACGCGAAGTCAACAGACTGCGCGTCTATGTCCCTGCCTGTTGTATATGTTACTTATATCAAAAGAAGAATAGACAGCCAGCAAGAGTTCCAAAGTGGCCTGTCTTACTGCACCCCAGCCTACAACAAAAATGTGTGCGGTCGGGGGACCCCCGTTAGTAACAAAGGTCCTTACGCGACACTCGCATTCGTACATGTATTAGGGTGACCGGGAAACTCGAAGAATTCCTTGAAAGGCGTTATACTACCTCTAGTATAACTCCTTTTAAGTAATACGTCGAGTCTCCCTGTAACTGGACTAAATTTGTTGCTGATGACCTCTCATTAGCAACAAATTTAGTCCAGTTAACTAGGGTTCAAGACCGGACGGTTACCGAACTGTGTCGGTTCTTCGATTTTTTTTTTAATTTTCTTAATTGTTACCAATAAAAAACAATAAATTACGAGAAAAAACTACACTCCAAAAAAAACTTGATACTTTTCTAAAAGTTGAAAAAAGCGCGATCATTTTAAAGGCTTGCAATACTTACATAATCTCAGAAATAAAAGGTCTTTAATAGCAATTTTTTTTTTAACCATCCAGTTTTGACCCCAGGTTGACTATACTAAATTGGTTGCTAATGACCTCTAGTATAACTTTTTTCAAGGAATACGTCGAGTTTTCCTGTTACCCTGTATAATTTTTTTATCCCTGGACATTTCACACAGCGCCATGGCATCTAGTCCCAAGCTAAGCAACCTAATGCTTGTGTTATGGTAACAAGATGGCTGATAAACTACTTATATACATTTTTTTTTTTTGTAAATACATACATATTATAGATAGAAAAACACCCAGACTCGGAACAAATACATGTAGGCCATACAAATATTTGTTCCGTGCGGGAATCGAACCCGCGACACGCACCACTGCGCCAAGCGTACCGTCATAAGGTGTGAATACCTATAATACGCATTTTTAACACAGAGCCATCTAGTATACATTTTCAGAAGCTCTCATGATGTTCTCGCCATCATGAATTTTCATTTTGACGTAACTATCGGCTTTAGCACGCTTAAAACCATGAAAAACACCCATGAGGAAAAATTTTAAAATTTTCGCAGCCGCCGTCTTGGATTTTCATTTTGGGTTCAGCACCCTTGAAAACCATGAAAACTATCTCTAAAAAGTCATGTTTAAAGTCGCGTGACACTTTTTCGGCGTCGATTTCTACCAGTTTACTCCCACCGCAAACGCGTTAAAGAACTTCGTTCCAAAAAACCAAAATCACCACATATCGCTCCTATTTCATGCAAACTTGACGTGTAAAACCCACAACAAACCCAGCACATATTTTCGACACCCTACCTCTCGCAACCATGAATGGTAGCCATTTTCAAATAAAACATCCACCCTTATAAAGGTAGAACTCCACCAAAACCCCTGAGAAAGTGAGCGACGCAACGCTCCATTAGTTTTTCATCAAAAGACGTTTTTTCGTGAAAAAGTTTTCGCAGGATTGTAAAGTGAGTACTAGCTTTGGTTGAAGTGGATGAAGGACCTTATGCTAGTGTTGACGGTCGGTCTTCAGGATCAAATATTCATGCATTGCGGGTGTGCATTGCGACAAGGAGACACGTTGTTAAACATAATCTGATATGAAAATACTAACATCTGAATATTTTAACACTGCACTCGTCAAAATCTTTAGCTCTTATAGCATAATCAGCCTCTAAGGTTCCCACTGCTGGGACACAGGCCTTCTCTCTGCGAGAGGGCGTGGGCCATAATCAACCACGCGGGCCCGGTGCGAGTTGGCAGATCTCACAAATGTCTTCATATTTTTGGTGGACATGTCGGTTTCCTCACGAAACATTAGGGTCCCACGCAAAAAATTAAAACCCATGAAATCCAATTTGTTTTCGGACATGCACGCGAACGAAGTCGCGGGCACAGCTAGTTTACAATAAGGGGTATGTCGTGAGAAAATCTCTGGAGTGGCGACCGCATTCTGAAAGACGCAGCGTGGGTAAGTCCCCTTATAAGGTGACCGATGACCTGCGAGGTACTTGTGTAACACACTTACAATGGCAATGCCTTTCATTTTAAAAGTTCAACTACATTCATTGCGTAAGTTACGTTGCTGAGCAAACGAATTTTTCAAACCTATGAAGCAATGAATCAGGAATTTCCTTCAAAATCTTTCGGATTGTGATTGAATGTGTGTTATGCAATTGGGAACCTGTGGGGTAATGCCGTAATAAATTTACAGTGGCATTGGCTTCCATTTTGACAGTTCAACTACATTCATTGCGTTATTTACGTTTTGAGCAGACAAAGTTTTCGAACGTACGAAGCAATGGATTAGCAATATGCTTCAAAATTATTCAAATTGTGATTTTTTGTGTTTTATGCAATTAGGGTGCAGATGTAGGTCGTGGACTTGTCGTCCACTGTTGAATGATTAGGGTGACTAAGAAATCACTATAATTAAAGATAATACGTTAATTTGCAGTAAAAATGACGCAGAGAAAGAACACAAACACAAAAAAGAACAAGTCACAAACAAAAAGACACAAAAGTTCTGAAGGCCAATTAAAAACGTTCAATTAAAAGCGACAATCAATATCAAAAACTTGTCAAAAATATAAGGAAAGTAGAGGTATTTTTGACAGAGATCATATTGTGAACGTTCTTAAAATTACGAGAATTCCCCTCTGAGCAGTTCAGGGGTAAAGTTTAAAATACGACGAAAGACACGGGAAATAGCTCGTCCATATAATAACACGGTCGAACTTTTAATGAGTACATGCACTACTTGATTTATTGACTAAATAAATGTACAGCGGTATGCAAACATTTCATAACTAGTGTGTTCCGCGAGGAAAGTTAATTAAAAACATGTTTGAACTAATTAAATTATGATTCGCAGTATGCCGCACCGTACCTGTGAATTAATTGGAAACGATAAGTTTATTGTTTTCTTTTAGCTATTGCTGAAGTTTTTGAACAACCTTAGCAGCAGGTTGCGGATTTTTAGACTGGCGTGCTTCTGAAAAATACATATGCAATTTCCGATTTATTGCTACAAGCCTTGTGCTCAATGAGATTTCCCATCGGTAGTAATGACGAACTTTCATACGTTCGCTAGGTAACGACGCAGCTGACGAGCTGGTCAGAAGGGCATCCAGCACGTCAGTCTGTGGACCGAAGCCTGTCGTGCCCATTCCCTTCAATCTACTACGCAGGTGGCTACAGAAGCACACCCACACACAAGCAGAGAGTTAGTGGACCTCGTCACCGGGCTGCAGGCAGTCCAAGGAAGCCATGCAATCATTAGATGGCAAGCTAACTAGACGGTTACTACGTCTGGACAGGAAAGACCTGCGCCTGGTGACGGGGACCATCACGGGACACTGCTAAACAAACACTTCCACACAATAGGCATAAGGGACAGTCCCTTGTGCAGGGCTTGCATAGAGGCTGGCGAAACCATCGCGCACGTGCTGTTTGAGTGCACAGCCGTCACCCAGATTAGGTCAGAAACCCTCGAGACACCCAGATCTTACGCAGATGTTCTCAACAGGCCAGGAGACTTAATAAACTTCTGGAGGGAGGTGGGCTGGCTGGAATAATCACCGACGGCCGCCATAGCCCACGCATAATGGTCCACTAGAAGGATTAAGTGCGGAAACTAAACATATAACATAGAACTTTTACACAAACGTTCATCCTCTATTGAACCCCTTTAGGCATTTAGGAAAATACTCGTTTTCACTATACAGCGTGTAACGGAAGGGGGGTATCAACCCTGAAGGAGGTGAATGTGCTCATGAAACTCAACAACTTTCCCCAAAGAACATAGGTCGAAATATGAAAAAAAAATTTGGCCCTCCCATAGTAAATCAATCAGCTGGTAGTCAGTTTTGTAAGGGAGGGCCAAATTTTTTTTTCATATTTCGACCTATGTTCTTTGGGGAAAGTTGTTGAGTTTCATGAGCACATTCACCTCCTTCACGGTTGATACCCCCCTTCCGTTACACACTATATCGGTTATTTAAAATTGACTAGTTAAACTCCGCAGACGTGACGGATATCGATGCCTAAACATGATAAAATAAAATAAAATTATTGTGGTGAGCAGTGATAGCCACCACTGCTCACTGCACTGCACTGCCACAATTTTTTTTTTTTATTTGTGTAGGATTAGCCCCGGGCAGGCGCTTTAATTTGTGTAAATTATTTAATCTGCCCTCAAGTTGGTGTAGGAAAACATCGTGAGGAAACCGGCATGTTCTTGAACCAATCATTTGAAGACATGTGATATCTACCAACCCACACTGGGCCCGCTTGGTGGGTTATGGCCCACTTCCTCTCACAGAGGGGAGACCTATGTCTGTCCCAGCAGTGGGAACACCACAGGCTATATACAACGTGGCGCTACAATGGCGACATTAATTTAACACACGAGTAGGGCTAGTGGCCAGTAATCATAAAAATTATAACAACATAAAAAAACGTAACTTGAAAACTTCCACCTGCGCCGCGCGCCGACATAGGGCTCTCTCTCTTTCCTTCAATTCCCCTTCTCTTTGCTCGTTAATTGTTTTAATTACATTGATGCGATGTTATGATCCGTGACCCCGGCAAAAGACCCCTGCGCTACAGTTCTTTAAGTCAGGTTGCTCTAAGATGCTATTTTATATTTTTTTTAATAAATAAATAAATATTAATGTTTAATTAAATTAAAATATATTCATAAAAACCGTATACGTGTGTTAAATTAATGTCGCCATTAAAGCGCCACGCTGTATATAATGCAGCTTGGCTTCTTCTTCCAGACATCTTAATCAGCCACCTTCTCAAAATTCACCCTCATTCTGCCTTATCATCTTTCACACAATCCATCCATCGTTTCGTTGGTAATAATATCGTTTGACTTGACGGTGTTTAGAAAAAAAACTGTTTTTCCAGAATTTCCAGCTCAAACCTGTTTTCAAACACTGCTTCACAAGTTATTCCGGCGTTCAAAGACTATAAGCGTTGATTCATGAATATATGCAGTGCCGTTCGATCCATAGTGGCTCTGACACGGTATTCTAGTGCCTTACATAACAAACAAAACATCACGCCGGTACTCTCCGGGAGGGTAGTAGCAGGTAACGCCAACATTTCTTCAGTTAGGTTAGAAGTTACATGGAAGGGCTCGTGGCTAAGTAATAACAGCCGTCGATCGATCAGGTTAAACTACACTTGCCGCGGTCAGTCCGTGAAAAGGTGACCATCATTACATGCCGAGACCCCTCCGTGCCTCGGAAAGTATGTTAAGCCGTTGGTCCCGGCTGTCATTCTCGGATTTTTAACAATCGTTACAGGTCGTCAGAAGCCCGAAAGTCCGACAACCAGTCTTACCAATGGGTATCGTATTACCCAGTTACTGGTTTGTGGAGGTCAGATAGGCAGTCGCTCCATGTAAAATACTGGTTTAGAGATATGAGGAACAGGGTGTAAAGTTCATTCATCCTCCATAGAAAATGGAGGATCCTCCAACCAAACGGGTGTTATGTCTGGCGGGCAACTGCCCAACGACTGATTTCGGGAAGTTTGTACATATGTATGCTAACTGCGCGGCAAATTCTGCTTGCGAGATGCAGAATGTGCGTGACGTCAGTATGACGCGTTGTTCGCATGTGGCGTGGTAGATACCGCTATACTGGTATTCAGCTGCATCTGGTTAGACTGGAAGCTGGCCCCAACATAGTTAGGAAAGGGCTAGGCAGACGAGATTAGAAGTTTCATATAAAAGGGTGCGGAAAACTAGTTTTTAGTAGACTTTTTGACGAATTTAAGCCGAAACTATTTTTTTGAGATTCAATTATTTTCTTGGAACGATAGATTGCCTAAAGACATTCCAGTCTGCTCACAGCCTAACGCCTCTATGGACGTAGGAATGTGACCAAAAAATACCATAGATTCATCTCATTCCTCGGAAAATTCAGTTGGAAAAATTCAAAAGAGCCTTGCACTCCATTGTGCTTATTGTCGGTCCCTTCTTATAAGGTCATCCCTTTGTTATAGGGACATTATGGATTCTGGAACTTAGCCCTGGCTGTGGGCAATGGAAAATAAAAGAAAAAAAATTGTAAGGAGGCTTCTCTGAAAAATTTTGGGATCAAGGTTTTTTATATCATGCCGGAAAGTAAAATCGAATGGCATAGTATTATAATTTTACTAGCAACCCGGCTTTCTTTTCTGGTTTTGACGACGTTTGGTAAGTTTGATATATACTTAATAATAATTAGTTAATGATCTAACGCATAAACCTTCCGATAGAAATTCTCTAAATGGTGATGAAAACCTTAATATACTTATGATATTATCAAAATCCACTAGCTCGTAGACAACGCGGAGACACGGACAGACACGAAAAGCGACTATAATATTTATTCAGAGTGGGAGACATGGACGTGCAACCTGTTAGTTACCATGGATACTGAACGCCCTTGGGTTGAAATTTATCATCGGTTATTAAAAAAAAATAGCTGTTTCAAACATTTTCACCGCGTAGGTATTTCACTTACTACTAGCAAACAGCAGATTTTTTTTTTATAACCAACGTGTCATTTCCTGGCTAGGGGCTTAGAACCACATGCCGAATTCATGGTTAATGTTGGATTCAGCCAAAAACCACTTTTAAAACATGCTGAAAAGTTTATTGGGGAAAACAAATCGTTAAACCAAATACATTTTCAAGAAAATAATTCATCATGAAAAAGGGATCGCATTTTCTAACTTTCCCTAAATAGATAATGTACGAACCAAAATGGTTTAGACTGAACATCCCTTTTATCTATCCTATTCCTAGCGGAGGCAACTAACCTTTTATTTCGGGTCCGGAAAGTACCCTTTTTCCATTTCTAAGTACGAAGCTAGCTCCCTAACTAATTTCATCAAAATCGATTTGGTTTAGTCGTGAAAACGTAGCGTACAGACTAGAATAACTATATTAGTGTAAGTTCTCCAGCCCACTCCCTCTCGAAGAGAGGAGGCCTATCTCTCAGCAGTGGCTTATTATTAACTAAGTTGTATTGTATTTTTTTCGTTCAGAAAAGGTTGAGGGGCTCGTGGCAAACAACAGCTACACGATTCGATAGACCAAGGTTAAACGACGATTCGTGGATGGATGACTATCTATTTCTTACCGAGACCCCTCAGTATCTCAGGAAGCGTTAAGCCGTCGATCCCGGCTATAGATAACATCTTCGTCCGGGGTGTCATTCGTAGATCTTTGTCAGTCAGACAGAAACCCGAAAGTCTGACAAACAGCCTTACCAACGGATATTGTGTTTAAAATCAAACGTCATTTATACAAATTAGGCTAAGAATCAGCACTTTTCGAACGTCAAAATACAGCCCCCCAAAACGCCCGCCCTTCACCACTTCCTAGTGCTTTCGCTGGGAAGAAGAAGTACCAGTTACCCAACAACTCGGCTGTGGAAGTCAAACAGGCAGCTCCATGTATGATACAATCATATTATAATGTCATATCCCTATGTTTTCTACTGTGTGTACATAAATATTAAAATAAATAAACAGCTGCATCCGGCAAGACTGGAATCTTACCCCAACATAGTCGAGCAAAAGCAAGCCGTAAAGAAAACATGCTCTCTAAATTGACAATTTAATTTTACATTTTCTGTAAATTATATTTTCTCCCTAACGTAAACAAGCACCTAATCCAACTCCCCAAAAAAAAATTTCATCCATCTCATTTAACGCCTGAGTGTCACCCATTTTAATTTCGTTCATTATATTTTATTTTCAATATCCTGTCTACTAACGAGGACAATTAATTACCATCTTATTTATGGCTCCAAGCTCAGCTCAGCCACAGAATAAAAATAATGTCGTAGAAGCGCATTCTTAATGCCTACAGTTTCAGGATATACAGCGTTAGTTTTCTAAGACCAACCAAATTTAAGGATGTGGTACAGACCATCACACTGAAGAATTTTCTCCATGGGACCAACATCGTAATCGTGAATTTAGCTGTCCCATACGTTTAGGTCGAGTAGGTATTGAAGTTTTCTATGAGACAGTTGATATATTTTTCGCAATTACATTGGTCCCATGGAGAAAGTTGTTCAGTTTGATGGTCTGTACTACACCTCGCTTTGAAAATAAACCCTGTACTTACTTATACAGAGTTTATTTTTAGGTAAAACCCCCAAGCAGCCCAAGATGTATCGTAGTGAGGTATCCTTCAGCATGTGCATGCGTGTCTAATAACATGAATTGGTTTTACATAGATGTGACATCAAGTTTGCTAAACCGCGATCGCGATGTATGGGACACATAGATGCGCTAACTGCTACCATGAATTCAGGATATGATTTTAGATCAGCGCATGAATTTTTCGTCGGTTGCTGTGTCAAACAAAAGTGCAATAACTATACGGGTGATTAAAATCGAAAGTCATTTATTTAAAGTTTTTAACGCTGAGAATAATATTATTATTTATTTATTTAAACTTTTTGCACAAAAAGGTGGACTTAATGCCTAAGGCATTCAGAATGCAAAATGAGATGACAGGTGCTTTGGTTGAGAGGAACAGTGATAAAATAAAATAAACTACACATATACATACTCGTAAATAGTTTTTGAGCGTCAAAGTTACATATGACTGTCCCTCAAAATGCCCACCCTTCGCCACTTCCAGGAGCACTTTAGCTGAGAAGAAGTGGCGCAACAAACTCCCCAGTACAGCTGTCTTTTCAGTTAGAATAACTTGATTTGACGGTATGGAACAGCATTCTAATAACCAACGAAAATTTTAAATGCTGGTGGGTGTAGAAATGATTGCGCGTCGTTGCCTAAAATGATTTTAGAATCGACGCTTGTGGCAGTGCACGTTCTATGCTCGACCATCTGCAATATTGACAACCCTATTTCGGCTTTAGCAAGACGTGGTGAAGTAACAGGTGGGGAGAGATAGGGTAGGTGATAATTTCGGCGTTATCGACGGAGCTAAGCGGTCAGCCTATGATGGAGAGATATGAGGAACAGTTTGTTAAGTTCTCTCATCCTCTATGGAACCGGGAGGATCCTTCGACCAGATGGGTGTTGCGTCTGATGGACTACTACACGACGATTGATGTCGGGACGTTGTATATATGCTAGTTGCGCGGTAAACTCTGCTTGCGCGATGCAGGATTTTGCGTGACGTCAGTGTGATGCGGAGTTCGCATGTGGCGATGTAGATGCCGCCACAGGCAGCAATCCAGTAGTATTAAAACCAGTATAAGCTGGCATCTTATAAAATGAAGCTCCGTACTATGCTAGGCCAGCTCAAGGTCAGTGTTACTACTGACATGTGACCTACTATGCAAGCAAAAGTACAGTAAAAGTGTTTATGTGACGCAATGAGCTAGGTACGCACAGGAAATTTTTAACGCGACGATGTTTTATTGTTCACTGGATTTTCAACTCTCGGTGTTGACCCAAGTATTGAGAATCCAACAGAGCGAATTTCAGCGCACCAAAAAATCGTCTTGTCTCTAAGCAGTGCGTTGAAAATTCAGTGCCCGATAATAAATCGCCCGTGGATACGGGGGCTTACACTCGAAATTTTAATACATGTAAAATTGATAGTCATTTTGCTTACCAATTTCATTACCTAACTTTACACGAGTTTCGCTTCTATACTTATTCTTCTTTGACTAAAGCTTTATGGTGTGAATTTGTTCTTCTTTTTTAGTTTTATTTTTTAAGAAAACGGATCTTTGCGTTGTAACTAGAAGTTTATGAGACATAATTATGTTGTTGCGCCCTCTTTTGTTTTGTAAACATTAATCATACTTATTTTATTATAGAAAAGATTTTTGTCTTTATTTTTGTAAAGAGAGGCAAAAATGCTTTCGTTTTAATTACTAATTTTCTCTATGCACATGTTAGGGGTTTGTTATATTTCAAGCAAATAAAATGAGGTTACCTACATACAGGTTTTATGTACATATGTAACGTCATTTTCTTGCCAATATTTTTGTTGGCCACTACTTTCACAGAGAAAGAATTAGTTTGATGACCACATTGGCTCAGTGCGGGTTGGTGATTTCAGACCGAAGTTTCCTCACAATGTTTCCCTTCACCGTCAGTCAGTGGTGTCTAAGAAACAAGCTTCGTGGCATCAGCCTATAATGTTCCCACTGCTGGGACACAGGCCTCCTCTCTTCGAGGGGGAGTGGGCTGTAATTATATCACGGAGGCCCAGTGGTCCCCGTGATAAATGCACTCAACTGGCTGCACTGGCAGGTTGGTATATGTTACATTATTTCGAATTTTTTGTTCTAGGACATGCCGGTTTCCTCCAGTGTCGGTTTCACCGTTTTGAACGCAGTTGTAATGAATAAATGTACGCAAAGTAAAGCGCTCAAAGTAACCCGCCTGGGTTCGAACCCACGAGCTACATCTCGTAAGTCAGGGTCAGGCTTTGTCTACCACTGCTTTTAACAAATGCTTCGTGGCAGGAATAGTAGTAATACTTCTCGAGACGAGTTGCTTTACAAAGCGCTTTACTACTACTACTATAAAGCTAAGTTTAGCAACACTTCAAAGAAATCCTCGGACAGAGTAACAAGCTCTATAACCGTCACTTCTATACTTGTTTCATTTCATAAATATTACTTTCAAAGCGTTCCCTTTACAAATTAATATTTTCAGTACTAAAGTCCTAAACTCCCTTTTCTTGGCAATCTGTTTTTGTTAGTACAACTTGTAAACTTGGACTGTTACCGTTATTTTTGTTAATAAATATTTTATTATTATTGTTGAAGTTGGGAAAGAAATTATAGAAGTTGGTGGAAGTTTTTATTTGTTCATTTTTATGATGTGTAAGGGGCGAGAGGAACGAATCGATAGGTACATAAGATTTCGGGATTTTGAGAAGGGATTAAAGCTTCGAATTTATTCGGTATCGAGGACTCATGGCTAAATTACAACAACCGCACGGGTTAATCGAGGATTAAGCTTTGCTTGCCGCGATCGGTTCGTGGATGGGTGACCATCCCTTACATATTAAGACCCCGACATGCCACGGAAAACACGTTAAGCCGTTAGTCCCGGCTGTCATTCGTAGAACTTTGACTGTCGTTGACTGCCGTTAAGGGTAGTCAGAAGCCCACTAGTCTTACTAAAAGGTATTGTGTTACCCAGTAACTTAGTTGTGGAGCTCAGATAGGCAGTCGCTCTATATAAAATACTGGTATTCAGCTGAATCCTTCTGACCACCAGACTACATAACATGTCACCTACACACATCAAAAGTGTCTAGGGATCAAGTACGTTTTAGAGTATCGCCGCAATTGAGGATTATTATTTTAACTTTTTTGGATCGTTATTGATTCTCTTTAGTTAATTTCACTATTTGAACAAAAAAAAAATCCTTAAATTTTCATTAAAAATAGAAAATCGACTGTCAATCAGGATTCCTATAAAAGTGTGTAATAGCGTTTTTACAAAGCCTTTACAATTTTAGCATCGGAACTGAAAAAAATTGCATTGATATGGAGCGACGTTATCATTTGACACAAGAAGAGATGATGAGCGCCGTTGGAATGTTGCAAGCTGGTTCCAGGCAACGTACTGTGGCTGTCGCTCTTGGCACTACACAGAGCGTCATGAGCCGCCTCTGGACACGCTATCGCATCACGGGTAGCGTGGCCGAGCGACATGAAGGACGATCTCGCGTCACCACTCGCAGACAGACCGGTACATCCAAAATACTGCTTGACGGAATCGTACCATGACCGCCACGATGTTGGCTACGAAGCTCCACAGCTCTTCAGGCTTGCTGATAAGCGAACCAACCATCCGAATTCGTTTACGTAAAGTGGGTCTGCTTTCCCGTAGGCCACTGAGAGTTCTACATATAGCACCCCGCAATAGTAGGGCCCGTTTACAATGGGCTCGCGAACACAGAAATTGGGAGGAAGAAGACTGGCGTTGTGTTTGCTTTTCCAATGAATCTCGTTTCGGTATGAGGCCGGATACAAAACGTACTCGAGTTTGGAGGACCTCTGGACATCAAGAACGTTTGAAATTTGGTCAGGAAATTCATTCATATGGAGGGAGAACAATAATGGTATAGGCCGGTATTTGGATCGGTGGAAGAACTGATCAAATAAGATCGGTTCTTCGCTCAGATTTATGTGGAGAGGATTGCTTCAGACGTAATCATCCCTTTGTGAAGCCGGTTGGGTGATTCGTTTCGACTTAACACGCACTTTTGACGATGCTCGCATCAATGTTCCGCCGTGGCCTGCTCGATCGCCAGACCTCAACCCAATTGAGCACGCATGGGATATGCTCCAAAGTAGAACTCTGCCAAGTATGAATGCCGTGCATACCCCACAACAACTTCTTGACTTGTTAGAAAGAACGTGGTCGGCCCTCAAAGTGGTTTTGATGAACTGATTTGCAAAGCATGACAAATCGCTGTGATTGTGATATTCATGTCAATGGTGGAAACACAGATTATTATTTTTTTTATCTTCAAAATAAAAAATTAAAAAATCCTCATTTTTGCCTTTTTGCCATTTGATTGACGACATTAAATTAGGTTAATTTTGGTAAATATTAATTGGATAATTTTTTATAGTTAATAATGTACTTGATCCCTAGACACTTTTGATGTGTGTAGTTTAAGATCAGTAACGCACTCAATTTCTGTAAGCCTCTTCCAATAAATTTATTCACCCAGTAATTCTCCGTTCACGTCTTCATCAATAAGCGTAAGAACATTATCACAGATAATTACTCACACGCACTCACTCTGCTTCTTATGGAGGCAAATAATCAATTTCTTTCAATTCTATCCAAGCTAATATCTATTTACCAGGCCTAAAGAAAATATAGGACGTAGAGGCTATAGTCACACCGTAGTGTAATTATGTTTTGTTTGACTTCGTAATAGTTTCTGGCCACCAACAACATATCATATTCTTAAAACTCTGCAAAAAGAGGTGATGCCATCAATTTTACATAAGCTAGGGTTATTTCATAAGACTACGGTGCACGGTGGCAGCCACATAGTTTATTCATATATTTATTTGCACTCCATAATATTACAGAGGTGTGACAATGGTCTTATGACGTCACTGAAACGTCATAGATGAAAGTAGATTGGTGTGTTTTCCTGGAAAGCGTTTTTTGACACCGTAAAGGGAAATCCCGGTGCCATCATTATCATGACGGCCGTCACTGCGACCGTTATGTGGCGGTACCCACTCTTCCACAAATCCGTAGCTTATCTCGCAGTATTGGGGTTTTATGGCCCCTTGCCCGAGGCGTGAGGGAAAGGAGTTACCCGTCTTTGGGTCACTCCTTTCCCTCCCGCGTAAGGGGATAACTGCACAACTAGTCGCTGAGGGATTTACCTCCCTCCGGCACTCTGGGGTTTATCTCCGCCCACATTCTGAAGTGTGTCATTGGGGTGTAACTGTAGGAGCGCTTAAAGTGCTTCACGACGCCCGTGCGACCCGTGCTGGGTGAGATCCTTAGTTCCCTAGGGATGGCCCGGCAAGAGCCGATCCAGCAATGAACAAACAAGAAACATCCGACTCACCAAATAAAATAAAATTTGCTTCACATGAAAAAGCTGAGGGACATTTCTCGTAATTTTAAGACCCGTCTCATTCTAACCTCAGACTCAATCTGTCAAAAATACCTCTAATTTCCCTACATTTTTGACAAGTTTTTGACATTGATTGTCACTGTTTTTAATTACGGGAACTGGCCTTATGATAAAACCTTATGATAAAACGTCGGTGTAACTGCAGCCACGCGCCGAAAGTGAAATGAAATGAAAATAATGTTTATTTCATTTCATTTTTAATTACGGGAATTGGCCTTCCGATAAAACCTTCGGTGTAACTGCAGCCACCCGCCGTAATATACGCAAGCAAAGATCTCCGATAGCGGACAACATAGGCCCATTTTTCTCGCATCCACCCGGAGGAGAAACCACCCATCTTTCTACTATATTTATTGGACCAACCTTTCTTTCTGTGACTTGATTTAGACCCTGCCCTGTTATCTTAATTGGCAAAGTTCCCAGGAGATGTGATTCTACTGTGATCTGTTTTCACGCACATTTTTTTTTAGTTTTTTTCGGGAATTGAAAAGGTACCTAAATAGGTTCTATAGAAAAGAGACTTTAATGATAAATTAATCCAAAGTTAGTCGTTTAATTTAGTTAGAATAATCAGCCCATAATGTTTCCACTGCTGGGCCACAGGCCTCCTCTCTTCGAGAGGGAGTGGGCAGTAATCCACGCGGGTAGATGTCACAAGTCTTCGATTTATTGGTTCTAGGACATGCCGGTTTCCTCACGATGTTTTCCTTCACCGATTTGAGAGCCGTGGTGATGAAATTATTTACACAAAATAAAGCGCCTGCCTGGGTTCGACCCCACGACCTCATCATCTGCCTAGCCTTTTCCCAACTATGTTGGGGTCGGCTTCCAGTCTAACCAGATGCAGCTGAATACCAGTATTTTACATGGAGCGACTGCCTATCTGACCTCCACAACCCAGTTACTGGGTAATACGATACCCCTTGGTAAGACTGGTTGTCAGACTTTCGGGCTTCTGACTACCCGTAACGACTGTCAAAGATCCACGAATGACAGCCGGGACCAACGACTTAACGTGCTTTCCGAGGCACGGAAGGGTCTCGGTATGTAAAGAGGGTCACCCATCCACAGACCAACCGCGGCAAGCGTAGCTTAACCTGACCGATCGACCTGTGCGGCTGTTATTATTTAGCCACGGTCGAGCCCACGACCTATGACTCGTAAATCGAGGTCATTGCCACTGAGCCACCACTGCTAACAGCTCAACAAACAGATTTTCTTTTTTAATCTGACCTTGTCTGTCTACCAAACTTCAAAAGCCTTAATCTTTTGCAGATTCTGAGAAAATAATAACAGCTAAAGAGAATATTAAGGCCTTAAATAATTTCAGCCAAACATCTACATAAGTACTAATTGAATCATTCTGGGAACACATTATTATTGAAAATGTTTTCTAAATAGGGACATACTAATTCAATAATCCCTTTGAAATAATTTCTCTGAATTGACATATTGTTATTAACGTAAAAGCTAGTAAGTAAGTACTTAGGTACCTAAGTTCTCTTAAGGTGGATGCTCCAAGGTAGCCCGTGAAATTCAAATTTTCTTACGTTTTTTGCAATTTGCTGGTCAGTACTAAGTTGTACGTTGATTAAAATATGATTCGCGACCGTAAAAAATATGTATTTACAGAAATATAATCATTAAAGTCATCAACACAACACACACATTGTTACGGCCGCAAATCATATTTTATTCAAGGTACAAATTAGTACTGACCAGCAAATTGCAAAAAATCACAGAACAAATATTTGTAAGTCCTACATGTATTTGTTCCGAGTCTGGGTGTTTTTCTATCTATAATATGTATGTATTTACAAAAAAAAAATGTAGATAAGTAGTTTATCAGCCATCTTGTTACCATAAAACAAGCATTAGGTTGCTTAACTTGGGACTAGATGGCGCTGTGTGAAATGTCCAGGGATATTATTATTATTATTACAGTTTAATTATAAATAAGAGAATGAGCATCCGCAGCTGAATCTGAGCCTGTATCTCAGCTAACAGCGCCGTTTCCCCTCAGAAACAATATTTATTTATTTATTATTTATTTACTTTTAAGAAGGCTTACAGACTAATTACAAATAATAGGCAACCACAACACATTATCAAATTGCTAATAACAAGCCTCCACAGTTATATAAAATATTGATTACTTAAAGCTGAACAATTAAAGTACATTGTGTGCATAGGTAAGTAAGTTACGCTAGTTCTATTTATTTAAGTATTTATATTGCTACATTTATGAGTTTAAGAACCATTAGCTTGGCGCATCATTCACAAAAAAACGATTTGGCTAAGAGCGTCCTTGCTGTACTTATCTTAGTACAAAATAAGTCAATATCATGTTCTGAAGATACATCATTGAAGCTTCGAGCGCTTCTTATAAGAAAAGAATTACGCCTATAATTAGTAGTGGCAGAAGGCACACCTAGAAGCGGCCTTTCACGTAGCCGAATAGTGTTAGTACGTAGTGCTATCTTTGCCAATAGTTCAGGGCAGTCGATCGATCCATTCGCTATGCCAATCAAAAAACACACATCGTTAATGAGTCGCCTACGATCCAGTGGCAGAAAATGGTACCTCTTGCAACGGTGTCTGTAATCCATGGATACCTGGTGTGCCTTATAATCAAGATATCTCAGAAACTTTTTCTGGATACCCTCGATGCGCGAATTGTAGATCCCATATTGCGGGTTCCAGACTTGTGATGCATACTCCAAGTGGCTGCGTACGAACGAACAGTACAAAACCTTAATCGGCTTCAGAGAACGGAAACAGGCTGAGGCTCTGATTATAAATCCTAGTGCTTTCGAGGCCCGGCTCACGATACTGTCAATGTGTTGATCAAATATTAACTTACTATCCTGTATAATACCTAAATCCCTAATGCTGTCAACCTTGCCCAAGGCTTGTCGGTTGAGACTATAGATTGAATTTACTATAGATTTCTGGCGCGTGAAGGTCATATGAAAACATTTAGAGGCATTCAACTGTAGCAAATTATGTTTGCAATATTCTTCAAACCTATTAAGATCAGCTTGCAACTGGTTAGTATCAGAGATATCCCGTATAATCTTATGAACCTTCATGTCGTCAGCGTATAGCAACACATAAGAGTGCTTGAAGCAGTTTACAACATCAGCAATAAACATAGTGAAAAGTAAGGTCCCCAAAACCGAACCCTGAGGCACACCCGAGGGGACCGAGGTCCAACCCGAGGTGTAACCTTGGAGAACCACAGCCTGACTTCGATTCTCAATGTAAGACGAAAACCATCTGTATAGGTCGCCATGTATACCGGCTTTGAGCAACTTCTCCAGCAGAAGCCGATGGTCAATACGGTCGAAGCACTTGCTGTAGTCAGTATAAATAACATCCACCTGCGCGCGTTGTTCCATACCACCCGATATAAACTCATGCGATAGCACCAAGTTAGACGTAGTGGATCGCTTTTTGAGAAAACCATGTTGTTGTTCCACGAAGTTACTTTCCATGGCCGCATATACATCGTTATACACAATACGCTCAAGGATCTTTGAGAACAGACATAATTTAGATATCGGGCGATAGTTCGTAACATCCGATTTGTTTCCCTTCTTGTGAACAGGGGTGATGAATGCTGATTTCCAGATTTTAGGAACTATACCCTCAGAAATGGACCGATTGAACAGGATACATAATGGGGCAACCAAACTATCAGCACATTGCACTATAAACATCGGGGGTATGAGATCCGGGCCACCTGATTTAGAAAGGTCCAAGGACTTGAGCAGCTTCAATACTCTAGAATGAGATATTTCCAACGTACTGATAAATGCAACACTGTCAACACTACTAACACCTGTATCAGTCTGCGAAGATGTACCAGGGACTGGAACAGGTTCCTGGAAAGTGGAGTGAAAGTACGCCGCAAACAACTTGCTGATATCCTCACCACTACTCGCTGTGACGTCACCATATTGCATGAACTTAGGCATTGCATTCGAGATTCTCTTACTTTTCATATAGGACCAGAAAGATTTTGGATTTTTGACTATCGATGATTCTATTTTATCCATATATACATTAAAACATGTATTTTCCAAGTTAGCAGCTCTACTCCGTAAGAGGGAAAAAGAATGAAAATCAGAGATATTACCATACGTTTTATACTTACGATGATACTTATATTTCTCTCTCAATACTTTTATTAGAGCCGAACTATACCATACTGGATACGGAGATTGTTTATTACATTTAAGAGGGATGTACTTGTCCCTAAGATCATATAATTTACTGTAAAAGATTTCAACAGCGCTGTCCATTGACTCCGAATTTAAGAGGTCAGTCCATTTTATTTTGTCCAATTCAGATCTAATGGCCACATAGTCGCCCCTAGAAAATATATATCTACGTGTTATGTTGTCCGCCAATTTATGAATTTCAACAAAATCAGCTCGAATTGATATCGGTTTGTGATGCAAATCCACTGGCAAAGCTAATGGATCATGACATTCACTAACACCTAGAGAGTCATTAGAAAAAACTAAGTCCAATATCCTTCCGTTGATATTCCTCTCACCGTTATACTGAGACAAGTTAGAAGTAAGAGTAGCATCAAAAAAATCACTCAAGTGTTGACACCTAACGTTTTGCGAAATCAATTCATTGCTACCGGGGTCGGCACTCACTATCCAGTCTACACTATTGCCGAAGTTAAAGTCACCCAATATTACGAATTTATCCAACGGGTGTGTTAAAATTAAGTGCGTCATGTTATCAGTGAAATTATTTAATTGTATGCTATATGAATTGCCAAGATTCTGCTTACAAAGATAAACGGCGCAAATGTGCAACTTATAAGTAGTAGCCGGCCGAGACCTCTTGAGAGCCAGCGATACCCAAATGTCCTCAGCAGAACTACACCAATCACGTCTCTCAACTACAGCAAGCTCACTTCTCACCGCTATTAAAACACCCCCACCGCGCCGCTGGGCAGTACGAGAATAATCGCGATCTCGTCTTATGACCATGTATCGACCATCAAACATCTCACTGCTGAATATATCATCTACCAGCCACGTCTCAGTAAAAACAATAACATCATATGAACTAAGTAGTATTTTACGAAAGATATTGTTCGTTTTCGTACGCAGGCCACGTACGTTCTGATAATATATGCTAAGAGTAGCCATTTGTCAATCTTACTATAATAAAGTAGATAATAAAAACAATTAAATTGTATAGTAAAAGCGCAAAAGTTGTTTTTACCATAAGAAATAAGTAAAATACGAAGGTAGAAGCTAATAACTCGCTATAATGTAATAGACACTGCGGTGCACAGTGTCCGACAAATAGTATGTTTAAGAAATATACGCAAATCGACTTATGAATAGGAACAAAAGGTGATAATCGAAAATAAGATAAGATACGCTCGGGGCAGATGGTATTAACAAACACGGTGTCGCAATCAAAATTATACCGTAACACAGTAAGCAAAAGGTCGCAATTACATTGCAATAAATTATATGAGTAAAAATAATATTTAAAAGACTTACTCTTTAGCACTATGCGATGACACAATGTCATTTGGAAAACACTAATAGCACACCGCTTTATGTGGTTCTCAAACTCTTTAAGCAATGACATATATTTTAAGAATTTTGTGAAGTTTTCTAGCTGAGTTATACAATTTTCGTGAGATCCTTTTCCGATTTGACAAATATTACCGGAGAGGTGTCCATTTTCCTCGCGTGGATTTTGGCATGCTTGACCCATACGTATTGAAAACCCACTTCCGCCGCCATTTTTTTGGTTTTCGATAACAGGAGCTTATTTTTCGTTGTAAGGTGGTCATTAATGAACACCCTCTGATTCCCAGATAGACCAAATTGGCTTGCCGTTATAGGTGAAGTCTTGAGAACGTATCTCGCAGCAGCAACAAAATCCTCCTTCACGTATCGACTACAGAAACAAACTATTATTGGCTTCGTACGATCTTTTTCTCTCGCCGGCACCCTGGTAACAAAGTTGATTTGTGTCTTGGTAATGGGATAATTTATTTTGGCGCCAATTTTGGTAATAATTTCAAATAGGTTTTCATTATTCACTTGTGGCAACCCTTTTATTTCAAGACTCTACTACTGCTTTTTAGGATATACTAGGTAACCTAAATTAGCAAGAAGCAAGAGTTTAGGACCATTACAAATCAAAGAGAAATAAGATAGCAATGGGCTCGCCCTCTATTACATGGCACTTAAACATAACTAGCAAAATTTGGGTATTTATACCTCTGCCTCACCCTTTTCGGGGAAAATAGGCGTAATGTATGTATCTCAAAATAAAATATACCCACACACAAGCAGAGAACAGGTGGTCCTCGTCACTGGGCTGCAGGCAGTCCAAGGAAGCCATGATATCATTAGATGGCAAGCTAACCAAAAGATTACTACGCCTAGACAGGCAAGGCCTGCGCCTGGTGACGGGGACCACTACGGGACACTGCTCACTAAACAAACATTTCCACACGATAGGCATAACGGACAGCCCCCTGTACAGAGCTTGCATGGAGGCTGATGAAACCGTCGCGCATGTACTCTTTGAGTGCACAGGCGTCACCCAGGTTAGGTCAGAAGCGCTCTGGACACCCAGATCTTACTCATGTGTAAGATCTGGGTGTCCCGAGGGCTTCTCTCAGAGCAGGATACTTAATAAGCTTCTGGAGGGAGGTGGGCTGGTTGGAATAACCACCGACGGCCGCCATGGCCCAAGTACAATGGTCCACCTGAAGGACTAAGTGCGGAAACCAAACCGGTAACAGAACATTTATCTGAAAAAAAATCTATACCCAAATAATAAAAACATAGCGATCAACAACAATAAAAGGATATCGCAATTTGATAGGCAAATTTTCTCGCCGATGGCTATCGTTCTGCTATCAAAACCCATGCGCAATACGAAATAATCGCGATCACCTTGCAATCACTGCATATTTTAGTTAACTGATTGTTCCCTAGAGGCAGCACTATCACTAGTTTGCTATAGTGTGGCTATTGCTTATACATAATACGGATTTGCGATGTAAGAACAATTATTGCGGAAACGACTTAACGTGCTTTCCGAGACACGGAGGGGTCTTGGTATTTAAAGATGGTCACCCATCCACTAACTAACCGTTACAAGCGTACCTTAACCTGATTGATCGACCCTATACGGATTTGCGATGTAAGAACAAATATTGCAAGATACGTAATAAGCCTACTTCTAGACGAGCCATCATTATATTACCAACCTTATTATCGCTATCCTACATTGGTCAAACTCAAGCCTATCCTATAAAAACACACAAAAATCTTCATGTCAACACACTTTTAATCAAAATAACCAACCAAAATTAACCCTGTAAAGAAAAACAAAACCCAAAACCGACACGAAGCACTAAACCTCATATTAACTAAAACACATGAGATTATTCGCACGCAAGATTAACCCTTGCATGGACATGATTTCAGATTCACACCACAAAATAAATACGTACAGAAGGTTGGCTCCATACTCTTACAATAAACGAAAATGCACGCACACATATTATGCACGCTCCACGTACAGCGAGTGCATTTGTTTACAAATCTAATGTCTATTTCAAAAGTATCTGACCGAAGAGTAAACAAACCCTGATCAGATTAAATTCTAATTATAGACACGCTTCACCTACAAAACAAAATGCAAGCGCACTTGCGACTGGCATTTGTTTGAGATCTCCATGTGACTGTGTGTGGGTCGTGCTGTTGAAATAAGTGCTCTAAGGCTACGCGCAAAAGAGCCAGGTAGCTGCCACCCACTACAGCAGTACTCAATCCCGCAGCAAGAGGCAACGGCCACTGGTGGTTGTGGCCGGTGGCTCGTGTGCGCTTACCCTAAGTGGAATACCTCTGTGCATCCGCTTGTTTTCATAATTTGTATAAGGACCTTTTTTTTCGTGGGGAAATCCTCATGGATACCGTCTGTCTGGGAAGACTGGAGAATTATGTCGGACTCTTACCGACTAAAACCTTCCCTCCAGTATCATGAGTCCCCCGGGCCGGAAGATACTAGTACAGTCAGCAACAAAAGTCAATTAACACTGTTACTTTTACAAATCATCTAAATTGATACAAAATGATGCGATACATTGGTTTTCTCTATTTCATGTAATAGCAAAGAGTTAATTATTCTTAAATATCTTATTAATATAGGTTTTTTAAGAATATTTTTCTCAATAATTAAGATTTAAACAACTAAAGTGTTAACCGACTTTTGTTGCTGATCGTACATTCGCCGCACACCCGACTGGTATCAGCCCGGGATGCGTCACCAAATGGGGCCGATCCCACGACCACACGTCCTACCAATATGGCGCGCATATAAAACAGCTGCGTGCCATCTCTTTGAGTTTTTAAATCTTTTGTATGAAGCTTGCCTTCTGTACCAAACTATTTTGTATCCTACACCCCGGATGTCCGCTCCAATCTGTTAATCTGATGTCCGCATTGAGGCTGACTTAATCATTTGGCTGGTCGTTAATGAGTTGTTTAATATTAAATGTCGCTTTATTAGCTTGCCTACTAATTTAATGAAGTGGTAGAGGATTTTGAGCTGCTCTGTTTGGTGGTGGGGAATGTTTAACGGACTGATCAATATCGGAATAATTATTCATAGCTAACAAAAGTCCAATTGCCGTGATTAAAAACGTTCAAAATCTATTCGCAATCTTGTCTCAGCGAAAATCAATGTCAAAAATGTAAGGAAATTAGTCAAGCTTTTGATAGACTGAGACGGAGTTCGGATTGTGAACGTCTTTAAAATTACAGAAATTGCCCTTTGATCTTTGTGATTTCCCGTGCAACTTTTAATAAGTGGACTTCGTAAAATGTTTTTGTTTAACTTTGTAAGTTAAAGAATTTATGTTTAGAGGCTCTAAAGTGAGTCTCTGGCTGCGGGCCACGAAACCATCGGCGACGAGCGGTGGCGAGCAGGACGATGGCGATGATATATAATTGTTCCATCGCCACATCCTCGGCCACCAATATCGGACCCTCGTGGGACCAATATTTGGTCCCATGGAGAAAATTGTTCAGTTCAATGGTCTTTACCATATCCTTAAATATGACCATACATTTCCTGATCACGTTGTATTACTATTAGGTATTTTAATTACCTTAACTATCTGAAAGTAATTAAAGATGGAGATGTTTTATGATAGCAGAGAAAATACCAAAACTTAAGTATCTACTACCTAACTGAACTTTAATCATCCAAAAACAAAATAGGTCTCGTTTTCAAAAAAAATCTTTTGTCATCAGCATCATTATTTGCCTGGCCTTTTTCCAACTACATATATTAGGGTCGGCTTCCAGTCTAACTGATAGCAGGTGAATACCAGTATTTTACATGGAGTGACTGCCTATCTGCCTATCGTCCACAACCCAGTTATTGGTTATGAACATACATACATGTTGGTTTTATAATCCAAACAATAAAATTAATATTGATGTTAACTTTGCGCACGTTAATAAAGTTTTGATTGATGGTTGGATTCTAGTAACTGCGAATTTTAGATTAAAATTTAATTTATAAAACACAACAACAATACACAACACAATATTAAATTTTCAACGTAGGTGTAACTATTCAGATGAAATTAATCTACCTACAAATTATCATGACAAAGATGATTAGGTTTTTATTTTCATTAATGTTTATTTACCAAGGGGTATCCTGTTACCCAGTTACTGGGTTTTGGAGGCCAGAGGCAGTGACTCCATATATGGTATAGCTCTATATGCATTAGAAACAAGTAAGAAACTACAGTAAAGAGGACTTTTATTATTTTTTTATTATCCATTAATATCCCACTGCTGGGAAAAGGCCTCCCTACTCTCCTTCCACCTCTCTTTGTCCAAAGCTGTAAAGAGGATAGGGACTTTGACAACAATAAAACAACAATAATTATGCTGTTGGTAAGTGTACTTAATTTTCCATTATTATAAAATACTTAGAAACTATATTACATTAACATTATGAAACTAAATAATATCACATATCATCAACGACGTCTAACAAATCTTATAAACATTTTTTCAAAATGTTCACTACTACTTTTTTGGTCGATTCGTTTTTAACCAATCACAAACTTAAATAATAATCTCCTGATGTAAGTATTAATATTTTCGATAAAGCAGACGATTATAATGATGAAACATAAGTAAGTACTATTCAATATACAGAAACGGCTCATAGCGTAGAAATAACACAGACAACTTGACATTGGAAGGAACATAATAATGTTATGCAGGAAGATTTTGTATTGGTGAAGTCTGAAATCCGAGCATTTCAATAGTACACTAGGAAGAATCTAAATAAAATTCGTTGGAAAATATAATATTTTTAACACCGAGAACAAGAATAAACCATATACGTATACTACCTGACATACAGATAAATAACATACTACCTGAGCTGAACTAATCTTTCCTGGAACTTATTTCTAATGGGGATAAAAATTGCCAACAACTTGCTCACTTCAGATGTCGCTACTATCCAGCGTCTAAGAACTCGACAGCTAGCTGTTACTATCCATAATTTTTTTGTAAACATGCGACTTTTATTACGCTTAATTATTTCATATACAGCTGCTTTTTTATCAGTGGCAGACACTTCCCTTTTCCTTAGCTCATCTTTTAATAGTGCTACACTCCAAGTCGGATACATTATTTATCTAGTTTTCGTTTAATTTGTGATCAACACAACAGTAAACATAAACAAAACAAAGGCGGCTTGTAGACTAGACGGTGAACAGTGCTGCCACCTATGACGGGCTTTCAGTTTTTAACCTCATTAGGAATTCATAATAAAGACCCTTTAATAACTTCTTCTTAGATTTGAACTAGGCAAGACAGAAACGACGGCATAGATAATTTAACTAACCTACTAATTACTAATATTGCCGCTAAAACTATACACCTCACGATTTGCAATTTATTTGAAAAACACATTAAAGCCATTTAATTTACTTTCTTTACAACATTCGTATTAAAATTTAATAATTAAATTAACAGCTATTTCGTTTTCGTGTCAAAGAAAATCTTATACAAAACTAACACTTTAAAAGAAATAAATAAAATTCAAATAAGTACAAATTACAATAGCGAGCCACATACAAAATTCATAGGAAATTGTAGTTGGACTATTGACATCAACAATGTAGGATTAAAATTCTAAAATATAAACTATGATTTCAAATTCAATGCTAACAACAATATACTAAATACAATTACCAATCCTGAAGCATACACGTTAGTACTTGATGATGTACTATTGTTTACAAAGACCACAGGCCACCAATGTGATATAGAAATCACCTCATTTTCGCCCCTGGCTTTCTCTGTAGTTGCATGTTCCAACATGTTATCGGGCAAATAGCTACCACATGAAGGAAAATCTCTTGGTACTGGGGGCATATCTTTATGTTCACCAACTTTGAAAACCAACGCCATCCCAATTTCTACATGGAACTCAATATGACAATGGAAGAGCCAATATCCAGGGTTATCCGCCTTGAATCTGATTACTGTATATCCTCCATCGGGTACCGTAACAGTATCTTTGATTGGTGCGTTCTTTAGATTCCTTTTAAGCAGACCTGCTTTATCATACGCCTTGATTTCGTCTATCGTGGTATCTTTAGCGAGTCTTCTAAGACCAACTACTCTAAAGCTGTGACCGTGTAGATGGAAAGGATGGTTAGCATCGAAGGTGACTCCTTCATCAACGATGATCAGTTCTACTACTGAGTTGAGTTTCACTGCAAGGACGTGAGAACATTCGCAGTAAGTTTCGGCGCAGGATTCATCGATACTGGAAGCGTTGCAGAAGTTGTCCATTGAAGGTCTGTTCGTGAGAAGAGGACTTGAAGGTAACTTCATACTGATGTGGTTCAGCTGAGGTGTGTACAGACGATTTTTCTTTGCTGGGACTGCGAAGGAAAAACACAAAACATTATAAATAATGCAAATAATTATATTTTATCCTTGGGATCTATTGCTAACAGTTTTATTAATGTCAGTAAAAAATAAGATTATATTTTTATGAAGTTTTCGTCTTTTATGAAAGTATTTATTTTACATGTCTCTAATAATTTCTCTCAAAAATAACCCACTCAATCAAAATCATATACATCCAAAATGAAACTGGCAATTACTCTTCAATTTTCTGTTCAGTTCGTGCACAAAATAACGTCATTATCCTAAGGTTACGTTCAATGAATACTTTAATCAGAAACATCTATTTATTTGATGAATTGCAAAATTACTAGAGAATCATTATTCCTTTAATTGGTACTTTCTCATTTCATAATTACATCAATCACATCTTGTAAGGGTCGCTAAGGTTCATTTTCATTTTGTCATTCCTTGCGTGTCTCAAAATGAGTAGGTAGGTATTAAATATTATATATTTAGTCATGTATTAACTAAGACTAGCAGGCTAATACATCAAAAGGCTAAGTACCTAGGAACATGATTGATTCACTTTTAAGTATCTCTCAATACGGCTGCGAAGAAATACGCCTGGAGTTTTGGAGTGAAATTTTTTCTAAAAGTAATTTCACGGGTTGTTCACCCACGACACGAGAGAGGACACACGTGTGTCCAGTTGGTGAAACTCAAAATTAGTGTCATTTATTATTTCGTCACCTGGACACGCCAACATTTTTACGCGTAACCACATAGTGAAACTTAAATTAAACTCACTACTACAGTCAGATTTATTTATTTATCTTTTTTTTTCAGATTTATGCATTTTTCTTTATTAAAACTGACTATTAGCGTATTTGAGTTTTTTTTTTTCTCTGAAACCGTTGTTGTCGTGAATCTACTCATATTGTAAGTATAAGCAACAAGGAATCGGCATTGAACATAAAATAATCTTTGAAAAGAATTGAGAGTTACCACAAACAACAGACGATAATCCATCCAAATCCGTAAAGGCATTCAAATTTATGCATGATTGAGTAACGCACACTTCCACATACGTTCTTTTGTTCAGTCGCACTCGCACCCAACATGTCTTCTTATTGCATGATAGAATCTGTTTTACCGATTCAGCTTACATATTGCGTCGCAATGTAAATACCGGTGATATTGAGCCATATTCTTTACATGTCAGACCGAATTCAAAATGTAACACTGACACACTGATAATCCTAATTATATTATAAACGCGAAAGTTTGTGAGGATGGATGTATGTTTGTTACTCTTTCACGCAAGAACTACTAAACGGATTTTGATGAAACTTTACAGTGATATAGCTTATACATCAGAATAACACATAGAATACTTTTTATCCCGATATTCCCACGGGATCGACACTTATGCGGGTAAAACCGCACGGCGCTGCTAGTTAAAAAATATATTTAGAAAAAGTTTGAGGTCGATGTTAACTGGATATTTTTGGTCAAAGGCGTATGCTATTTTGATCTTTGTTATAAAGTAATTAAATATAGTTTCGATGCAATGGCCTGCTCAGTGCCGTGTCTCAAAAAATACATTATGAGTCCTGACTTGATTAAGGAAATAATTTGAAAACTGACAAAGATATATAAAAGACTTCATAACTTAAATAAACTATAATGTTCCCACTGCTGGGACACAGGCCTCCTCTCGGTGAGAGGGAGTGGACCATAATCCACCACGCGGGCCCAGTTCGGGTTGGTAGATATCACATATTTATCTTCGAATTTTTGGCTCTAGGACATGCCGGTTTCCTCACGATGTTTTCCTTCACCGTTTTGAGAGCAGTGATGGCGAAGTATAGCGCCTATCTGAATTCGAACCTACGACCCGTAAGCCGCGGCCGTCACCATTGGGCCACCGCTGCTCATAATAAAAGACTTGATTGTACAGACACATCAAGTTACTACAATCTGTCAAACTTTAATAGATTTTCAACTTTATAGCAGATATCTTAAGGTTCAGGGGGCCTACTCCGAAGTAGTATCGGCCAAATGTTCGGTCGTTTCCTGCTACGAAGTTACTATTTGGTTCGGCCGGTTC
Organism: Apamea sordens; assembly: GCA_945859715.1. Lineage (NCBI taxonomy): Eukaryota > Metazoa > Arthropoda > Insecta > Lepidoptera > Noctuidae > Apamea > Apamea sordens. Next base: position 9,003,651 of record OX244010.1, on the reverse strand, counting down.
CAATCCTACACTCCTACACTCTTTCGAATATTGACTATAGTCCCGACCCAACTGAGCCGGTCCGAACTTTTTTCGCATATTTCAATAATATTCGGTTCGGCCATGTGTCGGTCCGATCCGAACATTCGCAGTTTGCACTTCGGAGTAGGCGCCCAGGATTCATTGGGAAAATTTGTCAGTTTCGGGCAGCTTGGCCTGCTGGCGTCTGTACCTAATTATTACTATAGTAGAGATAAATTTCGGAACATAAACTCACCCTGGTAATATCCATAGTAAGGTGATCTGTGGAAGTGCGAGTTGTTCTTGGCATAGAAGTCATAAGCTATGTAGAACTGGTAGTCAGCCACTTCCTTAAGACTGTCGTCGTGACCTTCAAGAGACCTCATCTCAGCTACGCTTATAGTATCTTCATCTTCTTCTCCCTTGTTCAGAGCGTTCAGTTGCTGTGGAAGAAAAAATAAATAAGTTTTTGAGATTTATATTTTTGTTTCAGCTTTGGGCCAAAGGTTTTGTATATTTGGCCTGGCTTCTAAGGGATGGGGCTTGTGGCTAAATAATAACAGCCGCATGGGTCGGCCGATCAGGTTAAACTACGCTTGCCGCAGTTTGTCCATGGATGCGTGTCCACCTTTATATACTAAAACCCCTCCGTGTCTCGGAAAGCACGTTAAGCCGTAGGTAATTGGTTCCGTCTGTCATTTGTGGATCTTCGATAAACCTATTTGATAACCCATTAATATTTATCCTAAACAAAAATATAGCTCTCAGAAAAATCTATGCCAATAATTTCCAAGCACATTACTGCCAATCGATCTTCCACCAAACTCATTCTAAGATAGTAACTCCAGAATATTTTACTTGGATCTAGTACATTATTCTAATCGGTGCATGCAAAGCCCTGGCTGATAGTGTCTGGCATTTCGCCAGCTCACTACTGCCTCGTTATGCCAAAGGGATAATTTTACCGCTTCTGCAGGCGATTTGATTTTGTGACCTGCCTAATATCGTCGTTGTGCCGATAAGAGGCTTATCTTATAGTTTTTTCCTACATTACACTGCGGCAGTTCTTGCGACAGTCTGCTGAGGAATTGATTGTAGGATCGGGTGTTACTTGGCAGCTGGCAACTTGGTAGGAATTAGGTCACTGATTTTCCTTACTTATTTATTTACAGTAAACCCTATTAGAAAGCGCAAACGCGGGGGGAATTTTTACGGAACAAACGGCGTGCATCCAACCTCGATGACGTCTCGGCGGGCACTGGCCGGCCGTTCCGAGCTCTTGAATGCTAGATTCTTGCGTATAATTGTTTCTTGGAAATAAATAATAAGGAAATTTTAAAATGTGTTCTCGCTAAGCTCTAAAAAACAATAAGGCTTATCTAAGTACTGTGAGAATTATAAGTGGTATAGCATAAGCATAATCAGCCTATAATGTTTCCAATGCTGGGAAATAGGCCTTCGTTTTGGTTCTGGGACATGTCGGTTTCCTCACGATGTTTCCCTTCACCGTTTTGAGAACAGTGGTGATGAAATTATCTACACAAAGTAAAGCGCCTGTCTGAGTTCGGACCCACAACCGTAAGGCCGTTACCACAGCTCTCTGTTCTTGCGACAGACTGGTGAGGAATTGATAGTGTTAGTTAACAGCTGGCAACTTAGTAGGATACTAAGTGATTGATTACTACTGGTTTTCTTTATTATGTGAGTCTTGGGCGATGTAATCATCGCCCAAGACTCACATAATAAAGAAAACCAGCAGCAGTGAATTTCTAGTTATTATTCGGTGCTGCCTATTGTGATGACTTGATTTGGTGATGATGATGGAGGAGCTTGTGACTAAGTTATAACAGCCGCACGGGTCGATTGGTTAGGCTCAGCTATGCTTGCCGCGGTTGGTCCGTGGATGAGTGACCATCTTCATATACCAAGACCCCTCCGTGCCTCGGAAAGCACGTTAAGCCGTTGGTCCTGGCTGTCATTCGTGGATCATTGACAGTCGTTACGGGTAGTCAGAAGCCCGAAAGTCTGACAACCAGTCTTACTAATGGGTATCGTATTACCCAGTAACTGGGTTGTGGACGTCAGATTGGCAGTCACTCCATGTAAAATACGTTTTTGATCTCAAATTCAATTTCCGAGATTAGACAGATACGTCTTGTGAAGTCAGGGAAATTAATTGTTAAACAAATTGGCTTACCGTCTGAAATTGCACGTGCCTTTAGTCAAATCTTTGACAGTCATTCAACTGTCATTCTTTGACAGTTGAATGAAATGGCTATAAATAAACAATCAAAATAATAATAACAATTAATTTTCCTAACTGTACACCAGTAAGAATAACAATGCGATCATCAAATCTTCTTATCAGACACTAGCTGCTGCCCGCGACGTCGTCTGCGTGAAGGCTCTACAGCACCAAAACTACCTAAGATGCCAGTGTCGCTATAGCATTATAAGTAAACAACTTTTAAAATAGCATTAAAATATAAGTTTTTTTTGCAAGCGAAGCAAGTGAAGAGAGTTATATGGGAATCCTGCTGAGTTCAGTCATAAGATGTTTTTACTGAAACAGTTTTATTTATGGCCATTTAGTCTATTAAGGGCTGATTTTTCAATCGACAGATATTTTTTATTCGTAGAATAAAATTGACGTCTTGCAGTTTTTGTATGGAAGAACTGTCAAAATTTTAAATTATTCCTCAGATAAATGTAATATGCTCAGATTAGATAGGGATATATCTGAATGATTTAAATAAAGATGACGGCATGACCATAATCAGCCTATAATGACGGCACGGTTGGCGCAGTGGTTAAGCGATTGACTGCGCTGCGTGTCGCGGGTTCGATTCCCGCACGGAACAAATATTTGTATGACCTACATGTATTTGTTCCGAGTCTGGGTGTTTTTCTATCTATAATATGTATGCATTTACAAAAAAAAAAAAGTATATATGTAGTTTATCAGCCATCTTGTTACCATAACACAAGCATTAGGTTGCTTAGCTTGGGACTAGATGGCGCTGTGTGAAATGTCCAGGGATATTATTATTATTATAATGTTCCCATTGATGGGACACTAGTGGGCAATAATCCAACACAAGGCCCCAGTGCAGGTTGGTAGATGTTACATGTCTTCGAATTTTTGGTTCTAAGACATGCCGATTTCCTCACGATGTTTTCCAACACTGTTTTGAGAGCAGTGGTGATGAAATAATTTACACAAAGTAAAGCGTCTGTCTGGGTTCGAACCTACGACTCGTAAGGTGCAGTCGTTACCACTGGGCCACCACTGCTCTCCGATGATGGCAGTATAAAAATTATACTTTAAACTTGATCTAAAAAGCGTGTCATAAAACAAAAAGATTATAACACATCGTTACTTTAATAACGTACTCTGAAAATCTACTTTAGCAAACCGGTGTGGTAGACATGCGGAATTTGTACCGTGCAAACGAGAATTCCGGTCGGAATTTCAAAATATCATGGATATGCACATTGCTAATGAGCACACTGCACATCTCCGTTTAAACGAGGATTTCTGGCATGAGAATATGGTCTTTAATTCGAATGATATTAGTTATAAGAGCAGTGGTATGGTCTGTATTGTAAAAGATATGAGTGATTTTGAAGTCACGTATTGAGATTTTTTTAACACATCGGAATGCCATTTCCCGTCATTAAATACGTTCGCAATCTTATCTCAGCGACAATCAATGTCAAAAATGTAGGTAAATTAGAGGTATTTTTAACAGATTGAGACTGAGATCAGACTTTGAACAGTCTAATTCACGGGTCCAGAAGGCAATTACGAGAATTGCCCTCTGGGCCCGTACCATAATCATTTAGAGGGCAGTGTAATAGCAGTGTAACTCAAGTTGACAATAATAGAGTTTAGATGTACCTATGAGGAACAGGGTGTAAAGTCCACGCATCGTCTATAGAAAAGGGAGGATCCTCCGACCAGACGGGTGTCGTGTCTGGCGGGCATTTGCCTACCAGACGTACTTAAGTATTTGCACTTGACAAGGCTGTTCTATTGCACCCATTTTTGATTTCTGCATTCATGTATTATGGACTTCATTTCGTATAGATGGTACTCTTGCTCGTTTTTTTTTTAAATATAGTTTTGGTTCTACAGGTTGCCACGTTGATTACGGCATCAATGGCATTATTTAGGACATGATTAATAATCGCATTATAGTAATGTAGTGCCAATTTATTAATTTATATAATCATTTGGTTTATAGCATTAACTACTTTCAAATCCATGAATGAATGATGTTGCCGTACTGCTTTGAGATATGGCTTCAAATCACTGAAGAATAGACCCAGAGTGAATTCCAGAATGCGTTTTGCTAAACCTACATTTATATAGCAGTGCAATTCGAGAATATCTTAGACTTGACTGCTGAAATGGCAAGACGCTTCGACTATTTGTCTTGCAATCAATATCAGATTCCATCTTGATCTACATTCTATTTCAGTTTCTGCAAAGGTTCTGGTCTCTAAAATAGTGATTTAACTGACAATAATATTATACACCGTGATTTTTTAGGCGTCTGACAAAGGTGGTCCACTCAATGTATCCGACATAAAATACCTCTAGGCGTGTTTTTTTTTACCATTAATTAAGATATTATCTTAATTAATGGTAAAAAAAAACACGCCTAGTACAAAAAAAATAATAATAATACATTAGAATTATGAAACATCCTGTTAATACCTGTTAATAACGTTTACGTATCAAACAGTAGAACATACCTAACCATCGCACGAGTCGAGTAGATAGATCTTCGCTCGCAACAGAATGTTTCAACTACGTTATGCATCATAATAATGAATATTTTTTTTTTCTTTTTTTTTTCTCTTAAATGCCATTTTTTTTGTTATGAATGTGTAGCAGTCATTGGATACATGAAGTGGGCTGCCGTTGTCAGACGACTAAAAAGTCACGGTGTATACTAGCTTCTGCCAGCGACTTCGTCCGGATGAAGCAACTTTCTTAAAAAAAATCCGTAAGAACCTTCTACAAAGCATGACAAAACAACACATTCATCAAGACATCTTTAAAAAAAAGATGGATGAAATCGGTAAAGTCATTCTCAAGTTAAGGGAAATAGGGGTTCGTTTTTATATAGATAGATAGATACATGAACTTCGACCAGATATTCAGACCATGTAAATAAGTATTTTTCAATATGGTCACATTAATGTTTTTTTTTTTGTTATTTTTTCACTATGACGTCATTCACCGCCTCTTTATCTCTTTTGCGAAATATTTGATAGATTCATCATTTTAATTGCACTAAGCGGCAACATGGGCTAAATTAAAACCCTTTCTTACTGCATAGGTCAATTAAATTTAATTAAATGAAATTACAAATAGGTATCTTTGTAATGAAGCCTTTTTAAATACTTACTTCCTTTGTTAGATTTGATTTGTAAAAGCTATAGAAGCGTTTGCTAAAGTTTATGGATAACGTGAAGACACCGTTTGGTGTATACGACAGTAAAAGATTATGCATAGAGATAAGAAAATGGAAAACGTTACAAGCCAGTATTTATTTAATAACTGCCGATTACCAAAGCATGTTTTTAATTTACTGGCTTATGATATCAATTGGCTCGATGGCACGGTTGGCGCAGTGGTTAAGCGATTGACTGCTGCGCTGCGTGTCGCGGGTTCGATTCCTGCACGGAACAAATATTTGTATGACCTACATGTGTTTGTTCCGAGTCTGGGTGTTTTTCTATCTATAATATGTATGTATTTACAAAAAAAAAAAATGTATATAAGTAGTTTATCAGCCATCTTGTTACCATTACACAAGCATTAGGTTGCTTAGCTTGGGACTAGATGGCGCTGTGTGAAATGTCCAGGGATATTATTATTATTATATTATTATTATTGTGTTACATAAATTGACCAAGAAAAGAGACATCATCATCTATCTGCCTAGCTATTTCCCAACTATGTTGGGGTCGGCTTCCAGTCTAACCGGATGCAGCTGAATACCAGTATTTTCCATGGAGCGACTGCCTATCTGTCCTCCACAACCCAGTTACTGGATAATACGATACCCCTTGGTAAGACTGGTTGTCAGGCTTTCGGGCTACAGACGTAACGATTGTCAAAGATCCACGAATGACAGCTCGGACTATCGGCATAACGTGCTTTCCGAAGCACGGAGGACTCTTGGTATGTGAAGATGGTCACCCACCTACGGACTAACCGCGCAAGCGTAGCTTAACCTGATTGATGGACCCATGCAGCTGCTATTACATAGCTACAAGCAACTCCCCAAAAAAAAATTCAACGGCTTGCACTCCGGGAGTGCTGGCAGAAGTGAAAACTTGAATATTAACGTTGTGCATTTTTGATATTTTGGAATACTCTATTACTAATCTCTATATTACTCTCCTTCCGTCTTACGAATTTTCGATCAGGTCACGTGTCCTGACGCGAGTTTAACATTTTTTACCCATCACAACAAAAGTGCATAAGACTGGTTGTCAGACTTTCGTGTCCTTCACCACACAATCTATTTAAATGTCCAGTTTGGCAATAAAACATGCCACCATTTAATAATAATAATAATAAATTTTATTAATAGTATGAATCCCCTGGCCCCTAAACTAGTGTTAACTGTATCTTAAGGACCAGTGTCTTCGCCTAGTTTTGTTGCTATAATATTATGTCAAATAAAAAAAAATAGAAAAAAAAAGAAATCGAATTAAAAAAAAAGAATATAAAACAAAGGGTAGGTTTAGATGAAAATAACAATTTTTTTACCATTGGTAAGCATACCGATTCGTTTTGTTTATAGGAGCCGAGCATTAAGAATTTTGTCGAGAAGATGAACCTCCTGTGAATCACAGAGATACAGAAGGAATAGAACAAAAAAAAAATAGAGATAGACAGAGATTTTCATGTGCAGTCACGAACAAAAGTATGTATCCACTCGGCTTTATTCAAAAGCGATATACTCCTTTATTTTTTAATGAAATTATATGTTGTTACGAACATAGCATTTTCGAACCCATAGGTTTATGTAATGTGTCGTATTTCAACGTTGCATTCGTTACTTCACGAAAAAATCGAAATTGAATGTTGCTAAGTGTTGACATATTGGTGCTTGTGACTGTACAGGTAACTGTTACTGTTAGCCTGCATCACTACACTGCTGGGCTAAGGCCTCTCTCCATGAATTCCAGCTGTTTCGATCCAGGGCTAAAGTAGACCACTAGTCGTTTGTTTTGTCTAGCACGACCCGCCATCTTCTACGGGGTCTGCCGCGATGCCTTTTAGCTGTATCAGGGCTCCACGTGGTGGTTTAGGCATATTGCCGTCCGAGCGGCCAACTAAAATCGACTGTAACAAATTATTGAACCTATTTTTTTAGTATTTTTCTTGTTTATTCGCTGCAACAAATTAGCAACTAATTGTCCATACACATAAGCCTCTATTAATTTGATATTTATTGTGAGATACCTACCTACCCATAACCTGGACACTAAATATAGCATAACTTTTTGTTTAGTTACGTTTTGATGCTTTTTATTTTTGCAACAAATACGACAAATTAAGACCTTTCTTTTGATGTATCATTCGCCTATCTGCATGTGTAATCACAGGCGATGACTACGGCAAGTGGCGGTTCTAGCGGCCAACTATTTTTGGTCATAGCATCTCAGTTTTTTTTGCAACAAATTCAGGATAAGAGGTGTGTATAGTAACAAATTACCACTAATTCCTGGTAAAGTTTCATCCAATTTTATGAGTTGGCCGCGCGGTTGAAATGGACATCAGCTCATTGGGCATACGGCAGACGTAGCCAGCCCAACTTCAGCTTAGCGTGTACAGGTACAGAATAATATACTAAAAATCCCAACAGCTTTAGATACCAACCTACTATCACATACTATCATTTAAAAAAAAATTATAGCTTGTGATAGCGAAGATAAAAAAACGTTGCCCTACACTAGGAATTACTCCTGTATCGTGGGTGCGTTTACAAACATTTAAACTCACATACACACACAGCCGGACCCGGAACAACTACCTGTAGGCAATACAAATATTTCTTCCGTGCGGGAATCGAACCCGCGACACGCAGCGCAGCAGTCGATCGCTCAGCCACTGCGCCAACCGTGTCGTCAAACATTGCAACCGCATCTGATATATTCAGAACCTCTTCTAAGTTCTAGTAAGTTCTAAGTCCACTAAGAGGTAACGTGACAAGTTGCCGCAGTAAATTACAAAGTTTCTCAACTGAATCAGCTGCTGGTCCTATTTCTTTAGAAACTTGGCATAAAAGTGGGCAAAAACTTCGTCCTTGAAGGGGTTAATGAATGAGAAAGTCACTAAGGTCTTGTTAAATTGAGGGCACGTAATTTTAGGGTCAGATCTTTGGTGGTTTTATTGTAGTGAAGTTTTTCAAGGAGGGAATTTATTGATGTGATGTACGATTAAAACGTGCAGTCTATAATGTTCCCACTGCTGGGACACAGGTCTCCTCTCGATGAAAGGGAGTGGGCCGCAATCCATCAAGCGGCCCAGAGAGGATTGGTAGATATGCCATATCTTTAAAGATTTGGTTCTAGGACATGGCGGTTTCCTCAGGATGTTTTTCTTCATTGTTTTTAGAGCAGTGGTAATGAAATAATTTACACAAAGATAAGCAATAAAAAAAATGCTCGTTCATAATTTCTGCTATTTATCTATACTATACTAAGTAAAGTGCCTGTCTGGGTTTGAGACTACGATCTATAACTGCTTACAGATCTTTGAGACTGTTGATAAAACATTCATCCAATCACAGCAGTTTACGCGCGCTTAACAATTTCTCACTGTAATTTTGCGACCATTTTCGTTCGAGAAACTGGCCCCAAAAAGTTTCAAAGATCAAATTCGTGCTAACGAATGTTTCTGTGACCTTTGAGTAGTTCATTTATTTGCTGAATTAATTGGATTTTATCTTTGAATTCAATCATGCCATTCAGAGGAAGAATTTTAACCAAGACGTTAGTCTTAGGCTTAGTCTTGCGTATATGCCTCGTTGGTCTAGTAGTTGCAAGCGCTACTAATGAGCATGAGGTCCTGGGTCCGATTCCCGTGTCGGACAAAGTGTTATTGGGTTTTTCATAGTAGCAGGCCTTTTGGATGGGAAATCATCAAATGACTTCTCCCGCTCTGGGCGGAGCGGGAAGGTGTCAGACTTTTACTGACTAAAACCCACCGGTGTTCCTTCAGTTGCCTATGCCAGGGGCCACGGTATCTCTTTCGAACAACCCGCGGCCCTGGCAGGCATCGGCCCTAGCGGACCCCGTCAGTTAGTACTGACATCTCTTTGAAGCGCGCGTGGAACACAACGCGCCGTCTTCCCGGGCCTGGTCCTTACCGGGCGACGAGCTGCTAATAGCAGACCTTAGTCTGGGTTTGCGCCTGGTTGAAGGCAATAGGCTCGCTCCCTATTACATGAGACTTAAACATAACTGGCCTAATGTGGGTGTACCTCTGTCTAACTCTTCGCGGAAGACATGCGTTATGGCATGTTAGTATTCTACGTACTTTACATCGTAGTTTCTTACAAGCAAAATAACGATATCTGCTATCATAGATATTGATTACAAAAACTGACCCAAATCGAACACCATAGGATGTTGCTATTAAATTAACTATTTTCATAATACTATCATTTGCCATAAAAGCGTCCGTCCCCTCTTCGACAACTGGCCAAACCCCAAAACAGACGGTCATAAATATCACTTTATTATGCGTATCTTTGATAACCGTTGGCATAGCTCATGAAATCGGTATAGAAGGGAAACTCATATTGTACCTTCTTTTCTTTGCGGCAATAGCGCCGAAATAATCAAATTCAACCGAAAGAATTTTACGGAATAGATCGGCTAGTCAAGATTTCTGGACGACTCAGGCTTAGGAAGGCTAGAGGCAGAGAAGAGTGTCGTGCATTGCAGGATGCTTACACTCATCATTGGGTGGCAAAAGGCAGAAGAAGAAGAGAATGCCTTTGGTTGAGTTTCGCTACTATTTATTCTTAATCTATGCCAAAGAGAAGCTGTCATATCAAGATAAAGGGAAGTCTACTATCCTTAAGTTTTTATGACCCACAAGGGTGCTATATAGTACATCGATGTATAGCAACGGTACCCAATACACTTTTATAGGGTTAAAATGTGACCTTGGGTGGTAGTTGCGTTGAATATGCAATGATATGGCGCTTTTACTGAATTTATTATTTAAATATTTGCATGGAGAGGCAGTTTAGAAGGTGTTGAATTGAAGGTAGCTTGAAAATGTGTTTTTGTAGGAGCAAAAACACATTTTCAAGCTACCTTTCAAGTACTCACAACGAAAAAAAATCTCTCAAACTAGGGATTTTGAGAGATTTTTTTAGTGTGAGTTCTTGGAGATGTTCTTGTTATCTTGTAGCATTGTAGCAAAGCCTGAATATTATATAGGTACATTATCTACTACTTGGGTCTTAGATGCGTTAGTAACGGTACGTTTTAACTACCAATCGTAACTCTTAAGGCAATTTTATCAGTAAACGCTTGCAAATAATGATAGTGTAATGGAAACTGCGTTTTCTCTGGTTGTAGTCTGTTACTTATTCTTTAGCGCTCATGCTGAGTAATAAGCCTTCTTGATACAATCACGACCTGCAGCTGCCGACTATTTCTGTTTTGTGCTCGTAGCTTTCGATCTATTTTCGATCTTCGACACATATTTATACGTCACGTAGCAGTGTAAAACTGATTTACAACCGTCACCTCACACATCAAGTTCAGTTGAAAACCAGCGTCAAGCACTAGTTGTTTGGCATTTTTGCTGAACTGGGCCTTTTTGGTGCAGCCGTGATGCACACTTACCTGCTAATTTCTTACATCGGACTGTACACTTACTATATGATTTGTATTTGTTGCTATCTGATGTATGAATCTGGTGAATTGTGTGTTTTTTAGTCTGTACTAAATAAATGTGTATTTTTTTAGATTTTTCTTTATTTTGTTATTTTTTCTTATCTTTTTGTATCATCGTCCCACCTATCATCATCTACCTATCATCGTCTAGTAATACAAGTTATTTGTGTGTACTCACCAATCCGTCATTATGCAGCTCTTCCCATGTAGGGTCACCGGGAGGCTCCAAATCCATGGCTCCTTCGTAATGTAGGACACCAACTTGTTTTGCTTTTGTGAATCTGTATGAAAAAGAAGTTAATTTTAAGTAAGTATTCAACCATCATTTAGAAATATGTTGAGAAAATATTCCAAAACTGCATGTAACAGATGGACATTTTAGTAAACGCATTGCAAGCAGGGATGTGAAAAGACTACAGTGTTATAGAACTCTCTAGTTTGTAGATATAAGTAATAATAATAATAGCCTCTCGATTTCGGTCACGGTGGCCCATCTCAACGGAGATTAGCCAGGTACGCAGGAGATATTATAGTGCACAAGTGCGTAAACACAGGTGCACTCTCTGTTCCGCAATCCGACACGACCAGGGAGAGATCAGGCGCAGGACCAATGGCTTTACGTGCTTTCCGAGGCACGGGGGTATTAAACCGCCAACTTCCAAACTCCGGGCTGCAACTGAGAAATTGCTACTGGAAAATCCCATTATATATATTATGATAAGTAATTAATGAAAGTGGTATTCCAATTCGATAAATAGGAATAAAAAAAGAGAAAAATGAGGATTCTAATTATGTCGATTATTTAAATGCAGTTTTATTTTACTACTATTTTACTAAAACAGTCAATGCAATGGATAACAACCACCAACCAATTATGAGTGTAATTTATTATTATTCTTTGTTTTAACATAACCAATAACATTGACATACCTAATACCTACTTATTAATATAAATATTGTACACCCCATGGGTATGTTACAGTGATTCATTTGTATGTACTATTGTAAGATCTGTTTATTTACCTGTGACAAACAATAAATAAATGAATTTGAAAAAAAAAAAATTCTCCTGCACAAACATAATGAAGTTCAAATACGAGCTGCCATGACAGTCGCAGTAGACCGGGAAAAGTGGCAAGAGGGAAGTGAAGCCTAGCAGTAGGACAACACAGGCTTTTAATAATAATAATAAAAATACCCAACTAAATATAGGAACTGAAATACAAGACGAACTAAAAGGGTAGGTACTCACAATTCGTCACAATCCATCAGACCTCGGTACCTGATCCAGTAGTTATCTATTTCATTGTTGGCCTCCAAGATGAAGTCGAAACGCTCACCCGCGTACGTTACCAGTGACGTTGCTGTAACAAAAAGGAAGGTTTAATTACACATAACATAATATAATCAGCCTTGAATGTTGCCAATGCTGGGAAATTACTCCTCTCTGTGAGAGGGAGTAGGCTGTAGTCCCCCACGCGGTCCCAGTGCGGGTTGGTAGATGTAACATGTCTTTGAACTTTTGGTTCTAGGACATGCAGGTTTCCTCACGATGTTTTCCTTCACCGTTTTGAGAGCAGTGGTGTACAAAGTAAAGCGCCTCTGGGTTCGAAACTACAACACGTTTTAATATTCTTTTTCTAATATATTCTGCTAATAGCAAGAGACTTGCATCTAGCAACATTCTCAAAGCATTATGGCGCGGGGTTTTTAACTTGAAATTGTAAATGTCTTGGTTTTAACTTTGTAGCAGTATCTACAATGCCACATGTGAACTACGCGTCATACTGACGTCACGCAAAATCCTGCATCGCGCAAGCAGAGTTTACCGTGCAATTAGAGTATGTATACAACAGCCCCAAATGTTTCATCGGGTAGTTCTCGCCAGACACAACACCCGTCTGGTCGCAGGTTCCTCCCTTTTTTATGGAGGATGAGTGAACTAACACCCTGTTTCTCATACCTCCATAACTTCTACAACAACAAAATATTTGGAGATTCTTCCAGGGTTTCTTCTCAGTTTAAGTACATACAATTGTGTTTAAAGTATCAATGCTTGTGATAATTAATATTTTCAACAATACGGTCGGTACAGGACGTCGAGAGTCGCTCCATGTAAAATACTGGTACTCAGCTGCAGCCGGTTAGACTGGAAGCCGACCCCAACATATTTGAGAAAGGCTAGGCAGATGATGATGACGGTAATAAAGGATATGAAATAAGTAGATGGCAGTGGGACACAAAATCCTCAAATAACTATGTGACTGTTCGTTCCACAGCAACAAAGCTCTAAAAACCACTTCTATATTTTCACGTTTTTTAGCACGAAATTGTCTATCAAATCTGTATATAATATACTCCTAAAACAACACGTTTAACAACGAAACGTCTGAACCATTAACCAGACCATCCGGTTCTCTCCCGTCACAATTCTCCGTGTAATTGAACTAGACAAAGCAACAGAGCTACCGCAATACCCACGATTTTGCTTCATCCAGTTTCTAGTCTAGTGGTTATAGATGTCCAAGGACTGGCCCGGATTACAGGTGCTCGCAATGCTCGGAATTAAGCAGGATTGTCCTGGGCTTCAATTGAATGTCGCGCTTATCTCGAATCTAATATAATAGGGACGGATTTGTTGGATCGTCTTATGTTTTGCTCAGGCTTAGATGTGGAAGACGAGGGGCGATATTGTTGGGTAGTTTACATATAGTTATATTTGTTCTTGTATTTCCAATACTAGAGTCAGAATTTTTATTTCTGATGTTCTTCAGATGGTTTTAAATAAAGAAAGAATGATTTTATTTAATGGAAGGATGTCCATGTTACATGAACAATCTTTTTGCGTACGAATGGACGACGATTTTGTCGGCATGTGAGAAGTATTGTGAGAGGGATTTATGACAGTGTTGTTAACTTTTTACTTGATAATTTGATCTTTTATGTGTATACTCGTATACAAACTGTGTCTCTAGTTTCTGTAATTGGTTTTAATTACAGAAATAAATAAATAAAAATCAAGTATTTACAACCTTGATGACACGGTTGGACAGTAGTTAAGCGATTGACTGCTGCGCTGCGTGTCTGGCAGCAGTCAATCGCTTATGACCTACAAGTAGTTGTTCGGAGGTCTGGCTGTTTGTGTATGTGCGTTTAAATATTTGTAAACGCACCCACGATACATGAGAAATTCCAAGTGAGCGGCAAAGTTTTAATTAAAAAAAAATATATAAAAAAAAACTCCATTTTGTTACTAGCAGCTAACTAAAAATCTAACTTTATTATCTTGGAACTTTAATCTCAACAGTAGCTTATAATATCCAAAATCGGAGTTCTGATTATTGTCTCCAAATCCTGCTAAAGGAAAACAAAGGTAATACTTATATTTTCTCATAGAGCGAATATGTACGATTTCCCGATGTAAGGATACAAAAATACATCTACACGATTCTAAAAAAATACATCCTATATTCCGGTTCTATCCGGTTTTCCTCTTGGAAATAAGATTTGGTTCACGTGACGAAGCCAACAAAAACGAGACGGAATTCATGGAGCGATCTGAAATTGTAACGAAAAACTTTTTGCAAAACGACCCTTGAGAAGGGACTCGTGAATCTTTTTGCAGAAAAAATCAATGTATGCAGGCAAACAGAAATAGGTACTGGCTGGATCATTTAAAAAGAAAATAAGGAATGATTTGGAAGGAATACGTGGATGAGATAGACAAATTGAATTAGGAACAAGATGTAGGTAGGTAATAGTGATGAGGCTAAATCAATAACGGTTGTAATATTCATCATCTGCCTAGCCTTTTCGCAACTATATTGGGGTCAGCTTCTAATCTGACCCGAAGCAGCTTATTACCAGTATTTTACATGGATCGACTGCCAGTTACTGGGTAATACGATACCCCTTGGTAAGACTGGTTTTCAGACTTTCGAGCTTCTGACGAACGTTGTCCCGTAACGACTGCCAAATATTCACGAATGACAGCCGGGACCAATGGCATAATGTGTTTTCCGAGCCATGATGGAGTCTTGATGTAAAGATGGTCACCCATCCACGAACCAACCGCGACAAGAGTAGCTTATCCCGATCGATCCACTCATGCGGCAGTTTTTACTTAGACAATTATCTCAACATAACTCAATTCGGATCGGAATGTTGATGGTTGAACTGACAAACAAATAGGTAAAAAAATAATTTTAAAACGTATACAATCATACACAAAGTTAAATTTACAAAATAACAAACATCTCATTCTAAAACATTATAATTAAACTGAACATCACAACCTTTCGGTAACTACCCTAATTCTAAAAACCCATTGGTCTGCACAAACAAATCCGTGTGTTCCGAGATTTTTAATTAAAATATGGGATACCAATCACAAGCCTGGACGAGTTTACAGATTTTTCTCGTAATTAACGGTTAACAACTTTAATAGCTCTGTCCTTTCATACTCGTTTGCCGTTCAATTTTGTTTTGATTCGAAGTTCCGATTTCGAATCGCGGCTCAGTGCTTCTTCAAACATGGCGGATTTCAACGAACTTCTAGGGAAAAAACTTCATAGGAAATTATTGTGAACGGAATTTGAACTGCATTCGGTAACTTTCGACGGAGGCTGAGTTACGTTATTATTTAAAACTAGCTGACCCGGCAAACGTTGTCCATATAAATTATTTCTAGCTGCCCAGAGCTACTTCGTTCGAGTGGTGTCCTACCCCGTACCCTACCCCTACCCTACTCCTACTCCAACACTACTCCTACCCTACTCCTACCCAACTCCTACACTACTCCTAGCCTACTCCTACCCTACTCCTACCCTACTCCTACCTTACTCCTAACCTACTCCAACACTACTCCTTCCCTACTCCTAACCTACTCCTACACTACTCCTACCCTACTCCTATAAGTAAAACGCTGATTGATTGATAGAACCTAGCGGACCCGGCAGACGTCATCCAACCCGAGAAAGCAGCGCCACCTACCGGGTCCAATTATGTATACAAACCTTGTCCTGACAATAACGAACACAAAAAAAATAATTATCCAATTTGGTGCAATCGTTCAAAAGTTATGGGCGTACATACATTTCGAAGATCCATTTTTATTTATATAGATGGTATTTCCTGTGATGGTATTTTATTTTGTAACCGGGACTTGAGCTCAAGATTTCTTTGAACTGTTCGAGTTTTAAGCTTGGTTTTATTTCCAATCTGTTCTGTGATTGAATTTTTGATACTTGGCCTTTTTTTTCATATTTTAAAGATGCAATGACAGTTTGTGTAATGTGTATTTATAAATCCGCTTTGTTTACGTTTATTTTTATGTGATTCGATTTAAGAAAAAACACAAGAGCTTCCCAGGGTATTATATTTTACATGATGGCATACATCGACACGCAAACTGTAGCCGTGAATTCAGCACAGGATTCTAGCCTAGAAATTTTTGTTCGGATATCAAAAAAAAAAATCTTTGGGTTCATAGAAAAGTGCAATACCTACACGGTCAAAATATATGAAACATGATGTTTTTTTTTTGATAATCCGTGAAAAATTCCAGCGCAGGAGGGTGCATAATCATGTACAGAATCAGTCCATAGTAACAGGTTGTGCGTCGAACTCCCTGCCACCCTGTATACATAACCTTATGCATTCATCAAGGCCTTTCAAGGATCTACATAATATATTATCAGCGAGGCTTTTTGAAAATAATCAAACGAGGTCAGCAAAAGCCCATACAACTTTGCCCAAACATGTACCTCGAGGTAAACGTGCACCAAATCGTAGAGAAAAAATAGAGGAATTCGAAAATAATTGTGTTTTTATCCATAAATCATTTAAAACTACATAATAAATTATTTAAAGTTTTAATAACCCGTAACACAATTTATTAAATCATGTGGCAACTTTGCATGTACGGGTTGACATTAGGAGTATATGTGAGTTCTGTGGACATTATTTTGTCGGTAAATGTCATTCACATTTCATTCCGTCCGTTCCTGGCTTGATCTATGTTAAGCTGGGATATGACGGAGATCAGAGTCCCATCAAGTTGGAACCCTTGGATGTCGACGCTAAGGAACTCATTTATTTCGATATCGAGTTTGTTAATCGCTCTGATAGACTTCTAACACTGCTTCTAATATTAAGTAGGTACTGTTCATCAACATTCACACCTTGTATTCAGCTACTTTTGGGTATAAGCATCCTTTCTTAAGTTAAGTGGATACATAACTTTGCCTTACGAAAATCGATTATACATTGGGAGTTATTATTGAATTCAGACCGAATTATACCATAAAAATATTTGTAATGAAACAAAAACAACAGCAGCTGAAGCCGACAGCAGACAACTTGACAGTTTTTTTTTTTTTTTATAGATAAGGGACCAAGATAGTATAATTGTGCCCAAAATGGCGAGCTTTTTATTATGAGTTAAAAGTTATTTTATTCTCGTCCCCGGGTAACCATAAGAAAAATATATAAATGCAATATTATTCAGTGTAATCTAGTGTATTTTATGCCAAAGTGTACCTCGGTACTTCGGCAGATTTTGGTGACATCCTTTAACAGGATGTAAACGCTTCCAGAAATCATCATTCTCCTGTCCTTATACCAGTTTATTTGGGATCGGCGCAACGTCGTTTTCTTCCATACTTCTCTATTAGTCGTCATCTCGGCAGTCACCCCCTTTATAACCATAATATCATCATTCACACATTCCATCCATCGTTTCTACTTTTCTTCTGGTCTTCAAACGCCCCCAGACATAGTCTCGTTTTAAGTCCTCTAGCCGATTAATAACTCCGACATTATTATTTCCAAATCAAACGACACAATAATAAGGAAAACATCAATAGCTATCTTTAGAAAATGTTGAACTAACTTCCAAAAGCTTCGACATCCGCGTGTATTTCATTTCCTCATACGCTCCCTAGAGTAAACTGAATTGTGGTAACCTCATGATCTCAGAGTGAACCGCGCTCACAAACCACGGAATACTACAGAAGTACAGAAGAGCGGCTCCGTGCAACGTGCGAAAACAGGCCCACGTACACATAGACATCTAAACTAATTTTATAAAGAGGTAAAATGTTTTTGTAAGTTTGTATGTAGAGAGTAACCTCTGGAACTGCCAGTCGGATTAAAATAAATCTTTTTGCATTTGATAGCCCAATTCTTGAGGAATGCTAAGAAAAGAGCGAAAAGAAAAAAACTTGAGAGGTGTCAAGGCACACCCGGATGGAACGAAGTTCAAAGAGAGAGACAGAGAAACACGCGCACGCCGCACGGCTTACAACTATAGCAAAAAGTGTCGTTCCAACTTTTGGTCTTAATTTTTTCCATCTAGCCCCCTTTCGCAACGCGCGATAAGGAACTTCGTTCCAAAAAAATCGAAAGCGAAAACGGAGTGATAACACGGGCAGGTGGATGCTATGCGACGGGGTGGGTCGAGGGAACAAGAAATTTCACACGGATTGTGAACTTCATTCTCATTTTAATAAGGTTGCTGTTGGGTTGCTGCTACTGACAAGTCTGACAAAATCATTCTGATCTTCATTCTCATTCTAATAATGTTGCTTTTGGGTTACAAGTCTATCAAAATCATTGTGATCCTTATTCTCGTTACAATAAAATTTCTGTTAGCTTGCTGCTGTCAGAAGTAAAATAACTGTGAACGGACTGTAGGTACGGCGATCTCAAACAAATGCCAGTCGCGAGTGCACTTGCACTCGCTGTACGTGAAGCGTGTCAATGTGTGCGTGCGTTCTCGCTCGTTGTATAGACCCGACCTTCTGTACTGTACTCCCTCCAAACTAACTTTGTATGGAGTTGTTTAGTTAAGGAGGTACTATTGTTAAATGGGAAGTAAATATACGAACAGCTAATCTCTTAATGGAGGGAGAAAACTTTACTGCGATGAAAGGAATGAGAGCTAAAATTCTGGGAAAAAGGTAATGAAATAATTTGCTTACGAAATCTAGCATTCGTACCAACGAAAAGGTGAAAGTGACTGTAGTCTTTCAAAAAAGTATTCGGTGTGTATTTTTGGAATTATAAGATTTACCTTCACAAGATGAACTAGCCTTTGCCCGCAGCTTCGTTTGCGTGATCTTCGAAAAATATCCCACGGAAACGTGCAATGCGTAACACAATATCAGTAGCAATGGATTTCATTTTAACAGTTCAATAACCAATCCAGCATAAGTACAATACAACAACACTTTCAGGGTGTTGTTGGGGCTGCCCCGTTTTTGTATCGCATCGGGAATGTTCGCGGACGCACATATAAATTGCTTTTACGCAACGATGCGAATTAGATGTGCATCCCTGGTGCGCAGAGTACGGGCCAGCTCCAACAATATCCTTAAATTGATCGCTAGCAGGCTCGATTGCATGTACATCAATCACTGCAGTGTCATCTCCCATGGGATGAAATAATTTTTAAATACAATAAACTAACATAGTTCTTAAGATTACTAACACAATGAGTCCTTGTTACTTAAATAAATAAATAACATTTATTCCATTAAGTATTTACGTTGTTGAGCAGACAAATTTTTTCAACATATGAAGCAATGGATTAGCAGCATCCTTCAAAATGATTCAGATTGAGATTAACAGTGCGTTACGCAATTAGGGTGCGGGATTAAAAGTACCCCATGTGTTTAACCAGGATATAAACTATATGATACCAATCGGGTGCGGCGAATGTACATGTATCTCCCGGGCCCTACTTATGGTACTAGAAAGATTAATGGAGTGTTAGTCGGTAGGAATCCGACATAACCCTCCTTTCTCCCCAGACGAAGGGTATTTTCAGGTTTTCCCCACGGAAAAAAAAGGTTATAAACTATCCAAATTCGTTCAGCCGTTTTTGCTTTAATGCGGATCATACATCCAGACAAACGGACAAACAATCTAAAAACTATATTTTCGGCATCAGTCTCGTTCCCACACCTCGAAGAAATTACTTTTTTTCAAGAATATTCAATGTACACTTTCGACAGTTAATATTTCATTATATTATGTATAGATAAATAGCAGAAATTATGAACAAGTATTTTTTTTATTGCTTATCTTTGTGTAAATTATTTCATCACCAGTGCTCTCAAAACGGTGAAGGAAAACATCGTGAGGAAACCGGCATCTCCTAGAACCAAGAATTCGAAGGCATGTGACATCAACCAACCCGCACTGGGCACTCGTGGTGGATTACAGCCCACTCCGCCTCGCCGAGAGGAGGCCTGTGTCCCCGCAGTGGCAACATTATAGGTTGATTATCATCACTATTGTTTGATTATACAACTTGAAGAAGCAAACTTTTTAAGGGAATATTTGAGATAAGCATACGTATGCGTATGCTTATCTTAAATATTCCCTTAAAAAGTTTGCTTCTTCAAGTTGTATTATCACAATCACCAAAGTCTTTGATAAACTATAATGTCTATTCTCTCGCACAAAATAAATCAGCTTTTCTCTCCAAGCTCACAATATCTCAATAGAATACCGCCACACTAAAACTCCATTTACTCTAACAACGTAATTATTTCACTAGACTACACTAATTCGTTACCACATACAGTAATTGTTGTCGCTAAATAAGGACTTAAATTAATTAATTCTTAATACTCTTCTCACTATTCGTGTTAAGAAAATAAATTCTATACGAAGAGTTCTTCATTTTATTTGTGAAACAATAGTGATGGCTGGTGTTTTTGGGAGGCCGAAAGACGAAAGTAATTCGGAAAATCACCGATTCGGAGGTTATTATCTAGGTTGTGATTATGTTCAAGGTTTCTGTTTTTCAAAATATTTGTTTCATAGATTTTTCTCCATAAAACGTTTTTTTTATTGCTGAATTGTTTCTTGACCTCAATCACGCCTGATGGAAAGCGATGGATAAGGTCTATGATGGAACGCGCGTATCCAGAAGATGCCTGTTCGCTCTTGCTTTGAAGGCAGAAAACCAGCCAGCGTCTGTGTCCCTTTTCACAGTTAACCCAACTGTAAAAATGGACACAAACGCTGGCAAAGATCCTCGTAATTATTTATTAACTAGCTTCTGCCCGCGGCTTCGCCCGCGTGGATGTCGGAAACTATCCCACGGGAATGTGCTAACAGGATAAAATTTATGTGCTTCCCCAGAATGCCACCTGTCTCGCGGGCCCTTTGTGGCTAATTTAACCTACCTACCTAAATAAACCTATTTTTGATGATAACTAATCTAAAGTCAATAAATAAGCAAAATCCCTAAAAACTAATATCTATACGAATGACTAATCCTACTAACAGTATTATAAAATAACCTACGGTCACTACGTACACTATCAAATATACTACCTATACTTTAAAATTAAAATCTATACCTACGACTTATATAAAAATAAACCTAAATAACTCTAAAAACTAAAAGGAATAAAAATTAACTCCACTGCGGGTGACGTAACCTACGACAAACTTATTATTTGCGGTTGATACAGTATCGGGTCTAGGGATCGAACCGCAAAATTAAGTTTGTTTTTTATTGTATATACTTTTCCGGGATAAAAAGTACCCAGTGTGGTGCCCAGGATATTAAAGAATAATTATACCAAGTTTCATCGTAATCGAACTGGTAGTTTTTGCGTGATGCCTGAACAAACAGACAGACAGACAGACAAAAATTTTTTTAATCACATTTTCGGGATCGGTTTCGGTCTAGTAACACCCCCTGCCATTTATTTTTTTGATATTTTCAATGTACAGAATTTTCACTTCTACAGATTTATTATAAGTATATAGATATTAGAAATCAAACAGAACATCGCATTTTTAAAACACACTTTATGACATTTACACGTGATAAATATCGACTTTCCCTTTCAAATATTCCACTTATGATATCTTACACCATTATAAAATATAAGGAAAAAATAAAACGATACTGTAGAAGACAAGCTTGTATATAAATTGCATAAGCGTTTACGTGTGCAAACAAATCCTTTTTAGCCAAAAAATAACCGAATCGTCACGTCCTCGAAATTCGGTTTTGGCAAGAGGACCACCACTAGCGTCGAGATAATCTTTTGGAGATAGCACGTTCTTTGTTCGCGATTTTCTTTTATTTAGCGCTGATTTGATTGTTTTCTTTGTGATAGGCTACTACAGATGATAATCTACCAACGCTTGTATGAAGTTCGTGCAACTATGAGTGTACGAACTTATTCTAAGACAACTGTTTCCCGGGAGTCCGGATGCTGGCTGAGTTTCGAGATGTTGTTTTGTTTTTCTCTGTGTGTGGAGTAGCTTTTGTTATGAGTTTATTATCTTGCTCGAGTATGTGTTAAACTAAAGGCTCATTTACACGAGGCGAGTTTCTTCTTACCAGTTGAATACCATGAAGTTGAAGGAAATAATCTTCTGAACGTGTCGATGGCAAAAATAGCATGAATAAATTAATATAGTTTTTTTAATTTGTTTGACCCAAAATTCTGCAACGCCGATACCATTTGCTGATGCAGCCATTAGGTCCTCACGTGTGCAGGTGACGGCATGCGGTGCAAGATGGGAAGTGAGCCATTGACTGTAGAGAGACACCGCATATACACCGGAGGTCTGAGCCTTCCATGAACCCCCACTTGTGGAGGTTGTCCTTGCTGCGGCCTACTTGGGTTCAAAAGTAGACCAAGGTAACTTGTGTGTGACTGATGACTTTTACATTTGATGACATTGTTTAAACACTGTTTAGACGATGCAAGTTTTAGCCCACGTTCGCACGGACGTAAAAATATAGCGGCGGGTTTTTATCGACCACTGAATTTTCAACTCTTGGTGTTGAGCCGAACATAGAGTATCCAACAGAGCGCATCCCAGTGCGACAAAAAAACACACTGAGGGATTTTCAACTCGGCGCTAAGCAGTGCTTTAAAAATCCAGTGCGCAAAAAGCGCCGCGGGAAAAACGCGCTCGTTCAACCTGGGCTTGTTGATGCTTCAACTTATGGCCTCATGCAAATCAGATTTAACGCGTTCTGGAATTGTTAACATGCCTCAACTATTTGGGTTAATTCGATCAATCAAATCTTATTGTATTACTGAAACATGTGATACGCCCCCTGAGTTGATGAAATCAACAACTGCCACTCTTTTCAAGTACCTAATGTCACTAAGCAAAAAGTTTCAACTTAAATCAGCTTTCACTTCTAAGCACAAAAGCTAAATCATCACCTGTCTAGCCTTTTCCCAACTATGTTAGGGTTGGCTTCTAGTCTAACCGGATGCAGCTGAATACCAGTATTTTACAGGAAGCGACTGCCTATCTGACCTCCACAACCCAGTTACTGGGTAATACGATACCCCTTGGTGCTTTCCGAGGCACGGAGGGGTCTAGGTATATGAAGAAGGTCACCCATCCACGGTTCAGTAGTCCGTAGCTTAACCTAATCGACTGAACCGTGCGGCTGTAATTACTTAACCATAAGCCCCTCGCATAAAAGATAAATCATAAACATATTTCTAATACAAACTGCAGACCAATCACAAAAACGTCAAAAACAACTGTGTCCTTTACAAAAACCAGCTAGCCAATCACAAGTTAATTGACCATATGTTATTCCAAACTCTCACTTTTTCAACTCAATCCTATCCACATTAACTAATGTCCAGATAAGTTGAATTTTCCAATAAGCATTTTAAAATTTCCGATCTAGGAGATTGGAAAAAGTTAGTCGTCGAACGGAACGAAGAAGTACCTAGATACATATGTAGAGGTTACTATGTACGTTGAGCAGGGGGAATTCAAACTAAATTTAGTTTGAATTTATTCAATCTAGTCCGTGTGTTTACTTCTTCCAGCTTCGGGGCTGTGGTTTCATTACAAATAGAACAGGCTGCCAATTATAAGGGTTTTGTAGGAGTTTATTTATTATTTATTTTATTTTATTGTCTTTGGGTGGCTTACAGCTATCAAATACAGGAGTAGTAGTGAGGTAATTGACGACAAGCTATTTACAAGCCTCTACAGTTAGCAATAGAGCATTGTTGTACACATTTCCAAATTGACTAATGAAATAAAAATAGTTAACGAACAGGTTAACTAGAACACTAAGTATAACATTAAATTAGTTATCTAATAAATTAAATACCTAGATTTGATATATAATAATTAATTGGAACGAAGTTCCTTATCGCGCGTTGCGAAAGAGGGCTAGACGGAAAAAATTGAGACCAAAAGTTGGAACGACACTTTTTGCTATAGTTGTAAGCCGTGCGGCGTGCGCGTGTTTCTCTGTCTCTCTGTCTCTCTCTCTCTCTCTCTCTTATAGAAAGCAAGCCAGTAATTTTCGTTTCGTCTTCCTATTTCGCATTGAACAGTGTGGTGTCGCGAAGATTATTTTTGTTGAGTGTATACAGGTTTTTTGTACATAATAAATAATAATAATTAATCGAAAGGAACTTCGTTCCATCCGGGTGTCCCTTGACACCTCTCAAGTTTTTTTATTATATTAATATTGGGAATGTTGGTCGGCCCGTGGTTAAATAATAACAGCCGCACAGATCGATCGATCATTTTAAGCTACGCTAGCTGCGGTTGTTCTGTGGACGGGTGACCATTTTTACACACCGACACCCTTCCGTGTCTCGGAAAGCACGTTAAACCGTTGGTCCTGGCAATGGGAACATTATAGCTTGATTATAATGTACATAGATGAATAATTTTATTTACCAGATATTGTATATACATTACTAATATTAGGATCCTATCATTCAATTGTTTATAACCGAACAATGTTCCATGCATACAATTTGATCGAAGCCTAACAACTACATTCAGTTGAACTGTTTTTGTATTGACGTTTGTGGTTACTATTATTTCCCTGAATGTATATGCGTATTAATCATTTTTGCTGCCACTAATTAATCTACTGCAATCAGACTAACTCTATACAGATAAATAAGATTGATGAGTCTGTTCAAAATACCAGCGTTTTACTAAGTAGGTACATATGAAAGTATCTACGCTACTTATAACAATTTTTTTTTGTGTGTCTGTCTGTTGATTCCGGCTAATCTCCGAGACGGCTGGACCAATTTTGATTGGACTTTCACTGGTAGATGTGATCTGATATTATGGAGTAACATATAGGGTTCTTTTTGTCCCGGTAGCACGTTCCTGTGGGATAATTTCTGACATCAATGAAAGAAAAGAAAGAAAGAAAAAGTATTTATTGCGACTCGTTCAGGAAGATCATAAAACTAAACTAAACACAACCAAAAATTAAAAAAAAAAAACAAATTATACAAAAAAAACTTGAGAGGTGTCAAGAGACACCCGGATGGAACGAAGTATAACTGGCTTGCTTTCTATAAGACAGAGAGAGAGAGAGAGAGACAGACAGAGAAACACGCGCACGCCGCACGGCTTACAACTATAGCAAAAAGTGTCGTTCCAACTTTTGGTCTTAATTTTTTCCGTCTAGCCCCCTTTCGCAACGCGCGATAAGGAACTTCGTTCCAAAAAGTAACAAAAAAAAAATGAAACAGAAAGTCCTATACGAGGCCAAAAGGCTCCTATCTCAGCATAATCATATTTTCTAATCAACTCAGCCTATTGCAGTCTACTGCTGGACATAGGGCTCTCCCAGGCTGCGCCACAACACCCTGTCGTCAGCCTTCTGCATCCAGTCTGTATCAGTCACCTTACTGAAGTCGTCCGACCATCTAGCTGGGGGGCGTCTCACACTACGCCAATATTAATATTATTTTCTAATAGCATCGTCTAAACCTATTTCTCTTCGTAAATAGTGATCTTGCACTCGACGATAAGCTAATAATGCACTCCATCTCGTATATCCTCCACATTTCCATATTTGCATACAAATGCTTTCCACAAAATTAATTTCACATACCCATTACTTACTGAATCCACTTTAAAACGGAACAAACGATCGTCGACAAACAATTGGCAAGGAAATTAAAATCCTATATTTGCTCAGACAACTAGGTACTACCGAATATCCTGAACCAATATTAGAATTAAAATCAACATTAAATTCTGGTAGGGCACAGCTACCGTTTAGTTGGGCAGCTTCGTACTCGTCCCCTTTTGAAATTTACATATTCAAATGTGCACGAAGGATCAAAGAGCCAGAGATCTGTAACACAGACGGTTGGTGGATATGTAAGGTGGATAAAAGCGGCGTTTCGTCGGACAAAATTGGCAGGCGAAGTTAAATTGTTAGATAGATTCGCTACTACGGCTTATTTGATATATTGCTTGCTCAGATTTTGTGTTTTGAAGTCAAAAGTGTTTGTGTTGACTTTTCGAATGTAGAGAAAGAAAGAAAGAAAGAAAAAGTATTTATTGCAACTCGTACAGGATCAGTAAGTAAGAAAGAGTAAGAGTGTGATTCAATGTTCTTAGAAGTGTGTGTTTTGATTACTACTTAAAGGGAGATAAAACTTCAGTAGCGCAGTATTCTGTAAAAATCTCACCGTAAAAACGTAGGTGAAGTGAACTCGCTAGCATCGGGTGGAATGACAACTCGCTTCAAGCTCACTTCACCTAAATTATCACGTTGATATTTTTACAAAATAGTACAACAGGTGTTAGTTTATGGTTAAACAATCCTTAGTTCTGCCGTCGTGGTTTAGTGGTGCAAAACTTGGCAACGCGTCAGGTCGAGATGAAGATTGCGGGAAGAGCTTGACTCCTACCGAAAGGACTGGCCACTCACAAAAGACAGAATTGTGTGAGAGAGGGAGAGTGAGGCATTTGCCTTGCTATGGGACAATACAGGCTAGTTAGTTCTGCCATCCAAATAATGATTAGCATCATCTTCCTTCCTTAGTCGTTTGGGGTCGACGCAGCACCTCTTCTAACATTAATTATAGGCGTTCGCATGGTAAAATATAACCCATTTTCTCAATATGACTTTCTGAGAAATAGGATGACTCTCAGACTATATCATCTTCCACAAAAACCCATCCAACGTTTTTTTGGTTAAATAATATACACAGGATGGCAGGGACATCGAAGCACAACCTTAGTACACTCAGCCCAGCCACAGTACATACCTTAATACGTACTTACATAATTTTTAATAACCAATGAAATGGTTTAAAGCGTTTCGGCGCAGCTTAAACATATATTCGGTTATTTAAAAAAAAAATCTGCTGTTTCCTACAATTATGCAATACGCACACGGTCAAAATAGCAACAGAATATTATGGAACAGCATTTTTTTTATAACCTACTCATATACAACGCAGGGATCAACCAGAATCATAATATTATACTGAATCCAGATTGTGCCACCCTACATAAAAATATGACAAAACAATCTGAAATGTCACACATTTCCTAACATTAGAATCAAGAAAAACTTCTAAATCCCCAAAAACACATGCCAACACCGACCGACTCCGCCAAAAAATATTCAAACCTTTTCGTGTTTGACCTCTGATTACTTTCGTTAGCCTATTTGTGTACCCCTGGGATGGTCCGTTACCTTTTGACTTAGAGAACTTAACCCAAGGACAGGTGTGTCCGGGGAATATGGGGGGCGCAAAAATGTTCACTAATGGCAGGACCGTTAATGTTATTTTGGGTATGTTTTTCAATGTTGTGGAAACTGTTTTAATGGGAACCGCTGGGTTTAATACTCGGGAACGTAATTAAGAGAAGAATAATTTTGGGTTAGGGGATATGGGTAGAGAAAATGTGGGTCTGGATTGTAATATGGTTGATGAAACTGTTGTCTAATATAAATTGATGATAGAAAAAGATGAAGATAAATAAAAGGGAGAAATTGATGATAAGACTGAGTCTAGAATGGTTATTCTAACTAATAAAACGAAATAATAAAGAGTTTGGAGACGCAACTTATTAAAAAAAGAAATTAGGTTCATTTTTCATCGTTTTAAATTCCTAGAATACTAAGTGTAGTCCGAAAATGTCCACAATTCTAAACTAGGCCACCAAACAAACCGAGCACATATTACCATAATCACATGGCAATTGTATTGGCACGCTATTAAAAGAGCAAGCTCACACTGAAATTAAATTAATCCATAGTTGCAAACCCTATGTTTGTTGATCAAACCTAAAATACCTACCTACTCTAACCATGTGTATAGACAATTGAACGCCGACGTTCCACAAAGCTTTCTTCAACGCTAAACACGAAACAATTGGCAATCTACACAATTCTATTACATATAACCACAAAAACTTTACTGAGAAATTCTGCAACAATTTATTTCTAACGAGTACTGTAGCTCCACATATTTCCGAGTGCAATAATAATAAAATAAAGAGCGTGTCATGAAATTCGCCGCATAACACCGAACGTTCTAGTAGCAAGCCCCATCTACAACAATCGTTATTTCAAAAATTCTCTCTAAACTTTATGAAAATATATACAAAATTTTTGGTGTTACGCAAACAAATTATAGTTTTGTATTGTTCTGTGGATGTACGGTGACTCGAATGAGGGAAACATTTGAAATATTACACACTATTTTTCCATATACGGAAAAATAGTGTGTAATATTTTTGTTATTATAGTGAGAGAAACCGGGAAAAATGGGTTACACTTGCATACAGAAGATGAATTGGATTCTTTGTGCTAAGATGCAGACTGAGCAAAACCTTACGTAAAAGCTAGCAAACGAATGATCCCTAGATGTTGCTGGATTGCATCTAAAGAAGCTACTGGATTGATCGAGAGCATCACGTTGTTAAGTCATGTCATCAAATAAATGCTAAAGGAGAAAGAAACAATGTCGTGACGATTTAGAGAGAATTTTAATCTAAATGTGGACATTTTGCAATAATGTCGTTAGGATAAAGCTTGTGCATAGAGTACTGTCCACGTTAATAATTAAGCTACTAGGTACTTTTAGATAAGGAGTAATTATTTTCATTTCCATTAGTTTAAAGTCTTTTTACTGTCACGACACTAACATTTTATCTTGAAAGCAATTAAAAATTTCAGTACCAAACGTAAAACGCTACACAAATTCAGACTGCAGTCTCGTTAAACTTAAAACCTATATAAGTCTACAGTGTAATTCATCATTAAATTCTCACTCGAGATAAAATGGAGAATGAAGAAAACCTTCATGTAAGTCTGAAGTACGCTAAGCAAACGAGACTTTGGTAGTGCATAATCAATGAATGTTTGATCAGCATCTCCGGGACTAGGTGTTAGGATAATCCAATAAAGCAAAAGTGGACCGCGCTTTAATGGGAATAGGGTTGGGAATAGGGCGAATGTTATGCAGCAGCTTGAAGTTTGGATATTGGGCGTAAATATCTTTTGAGGTTTTAGTAATATTGGAAACGATATCGAGATTCATTTCAACCCTGATCTAAGTGGAGGATTAAACTTTAATGTTAATAAAACGTTTGATAATATAGGGCAATTTAACAGCGGTGTAAACAATGATTTAAAAGTATCACTATCTAGATGACTAATTGAGGAACGTATTATAATTTGAGAACCTGTGAATTCGAATCTGATCAACTGTTGTTACTATAAACTCTAGTCGTTAACATCGTCAAAGCTGGTCTATTTACACAATTGGTTCTCATCGTTGGTGATAACGCCCCCTTGTGGGCATTTCAGACTTTCAGGGTAGAAGACTATATGAAAAAAGTGGTCAGTATGTATCCTATCTTACGACTATATCTAATACACGTTTAAATTTAATCATAGCAATGGCTGTTTCATATTCGCGACAGATCTGGGTTGGGAGGGCTGGGGGTTCTAGAAAAAAATATATCCTCAAAGTGGCCCAGTGGTAGTGGGCAAAATAAGGCTGAGAAACTATGATTTAGTTTAAAATTAAAAATTCTACGAAACCCTCATCCACGTTTTTGAAGTACCAAAACTGTCACAAAATCAGCCAACCCTACTACACAAGTTTTGCACAGGAAAGTCAACGAATGAATCTATTTTGCATTTAATAACGAGACGACAAGAGTTTCAATTAAACTTTTTTACGTATTTTTTCCACTTCTGCTTTGTAACTAAAAGTATGCATTTTTACAGCTTTATATTCCCGACAATTTGTTTCGCACCACCCTTATCCCAACTTGAATTTCAGTTTCCAGTTTTCGATTCGCTGTTTTCCTATTAGCAGATTGGTTTGTTTGTTGATTGTATTATTTTAAATTTTTGATTGTGCTATGAATGGGTTATTGGTGTGTTTTTAGTTTTGCACGAATTTACATTCACATTGTGGCTGTTTGAAAGTATATATCAATATTTGGATTTGAACTACATACTTACTTACATAGAGATTTTTTAAATCATATTGCAAGAACATTAACTTTCTCAAGGTTTGTAATTAAAATTATCGAAAGCGTCAATGACACAACTGTCGTTTGAAAACTAATTACAGTTTGATTGAGTCGATCGTGCAGTATTTAATACTTCACAAATCTAAATACTATTTTTTTACAACCTAACACTAATATATACTATTATACAAGTATATAATACGAAAAAATATAGAAGAAGTCAGGAGCTCATTGGGCATAAAAAAATTCGTCCGCATCACTGTCAATGGGATAAGTGCCCAAAAGGCTGGCAGCATTACCACGTTGGATGGCAATACTGATTCTTTGGGCTAAAAGTAGGCCAGCCTTCTGGTCACGTGAAGATCGCGATCGAGCAATACAGTCTATCATAGTTTCTGCAAAGTACAACCTTCTACGGAATTGACCCACAACAAATTCGCCATCCTCTTTTTGCATTCCCAATTTCGTTTGCTTCTCGCATAATGCGCAATGCGTCAATACCAACAGTTCAACCAATGTTTAACCAACAATCTTCAGTATTTCCCAATCCTAGAGGAAGCAAGTTGCGTTAATAATAATCCAAGCCAACAGTTCAACCAATGTTTGACCAACAATCTCCAGTATGTTTGAATCCTAGAGGAAGCAAGTTGCTAGTGTGTTTGCAAACGATGCGATAACAGCGCATCCGCTGCGACTGCACTAATGCGAACGCAAATTATCCTATCTCTCTGAGTTTTGCTAGCCATGTGAGTGTGGATACTTAGTTAGGCACATGAAGAATGCGGTGGTAATGTGTTTACGATTGAATTTTACTTTTGCGTCAGGTATGCTGCTAATGTGAATATATTGTTAGAAAACCCGTGTAAACTGTAAGTCATCTGATGCATCTTTTCTGGTATATGCAGGAAGGTGCAGCTAAAAATCGTGTCGCGTCAAATGGTAGTACCTAGCATTGCTATTTGACATTATGCTGAGGCCTTTTTTAAGCAAAGTTTGCCGTGTAACTAGCGTATATACTACGTCCTGACATCAATCGTAGGACAGTTGCCCACCAGACACAACACCCATCTGGTCGGATGATCCTCCCTTTTCTCTGGAGGTTGAGTGAACTTTACACCCATTCCTCATACCTCTATAAGATGATGATGATCACTCCATATTAAAAAAGTATTATTGCATTGGAATATAATAATCAATAAATTCGTAATTTTAACCACATAAAGAATGATTTCCACAAGCATTTCGACATTCCACCCACCTATGTAAATCTACTTCGAACGAATCTAAGCTGCTGTAATCAAAACGTTGTTAAATCCAGCAAATTTGCACAAACGATTAAAAAGCAGTAATACTACTACACTGGCTCAAACAAAGCCTAGAGCTATTGAAGCTACAGTGATGGGGCAGGATGGAGTGGAGCACAGAAGGCCAATATACTGGAGTATATGTAATTAAATCGGTATTGTTGAAATCAATTGACTGCAACAATGGATGGTATGTGTTTTGTATTCGATAGTATAGTTACAAAACTACTGAGACGGGCTTCTGGCTAAGTAATAACAGCCGCACGGGTCGATCGATTAGGTTAAGCTACGCTTGCCGCGGTTGGTCCGTGGATAGGCACAGAGGGGGCCTCCGTGTATCGGAAAGCACGTTAAGCTGTTGGTCCTGCTATCATTCGTGAATCATAGACAGTCGTTACGGGTCATCAGAAGCTCGAAAGTCTGACAACCAGTCTTATCCAAGGATATCTTATTACCCAGTACCTAACTGGGTTATGGAGGTCAGATAGGCAGTCGCTCCATATAAAATATTGGTATTCATCTGCATCTGGTTAGATTGGAAGCCGACCCCTCATTGTTCAATAATGGTTTAGTATAATGGTTAGTATAATGGTTTATATTAAGTGCCTTGTATGAGTGCACAAAAAATACCAGAAATTGGAGTAGGTGACGAGAAATCGTCAGGCGAATCACATTAGCCCTTAGACAAGAAACTACATGAGGACCACGACCGCTCTGACAAGAGTGCTACGAAGAAGAAGAAGAAGAAGAAATATTGTACAGACGCCAGCACATCAAGCCACTACAATCTGTCAAATTTCTATAATAGATTTTCAACTCTATTGCTAAACTATTAAGTTCAAGATTGATTGGGAAAATTTGACAGTTTCGGGTAGCTTAACCTGCTGGCGTTTGTACAAACCGGTTTCTTAACTAAACATTATCAAACTCAAGAAAACATCATAATTTTGATCATTAAACTGAAGAAGAACAACCTTAGCAATGTTACACAATGCTTGCATTTATATATTGTCTTATATGTCCTATATAATATAACGACTTGGGGTGCCTAGTTTACATCATCTGCCTAGCCTTTTCCCAACTATGTTGGGGTCGGCTTCCAGTCTAACCAGACGTAGTTTACAGTGTTAAGTAATTACCAAATAACATAAAGCCAATTCTATTATTTTCAACAAAAAAAGGTTTCATTACATCTCTCAAAAGTTTTGAAGAGGTCCTTCTGAATATACCCCTAACATGGCAACACCAAGACTGGAAAGATAGGCGGGTAATGAGGAAAAAATAGCAGAGACAACCCCAGGCCAAGCGACAAAAGAAACCTCAGATTTGAATGTAAATGAACACAATAATGAAAAATATCAAAGCGCGAGTCCTGGAGGTTTTTGCGTCTTCTAATGGACGTTTCAATTATGTTTGATATGCTCTGTGATCGTGGAACGTCTTTAATGTTTTCGGCTTTTATGTGTGTTTATTTTTCTACGTTAGGGTTTTTATGTGATCTTTTATTTTTGATAGGATATAAGGATTATTTTGTTTTTTTTTTTGCAGATCCCTAAGGGGCTCGTCGATAAATTATTACAAACGCACGGGTCAATCGAAGGTTAACCTGCGTTTGCTGAGGTCAGTCCGTGGATGGTAACTATCCATCGAGACCCCTCCGTGCTCGGAAAGCACGTTAAGCCGTTGGTCTTGGCTGTCATTTGTAAACTTTTGACAGTCGTTACGGGTAGTCAGAAGCCCAAAAGTCTGACAACCAGTCTTACCAAGGAAAATTGTGTTAGTAATAACTAGTTTGTAGAGGGGTCAGATAGGTAGTCGCTCCATGTAAAATAGTGGTATTCTGATCACATCTGATTGATTATTTATTACTAGCTGCGCCCCGCGGTTTCACCCGCATTAGTTCCGATCCCGTGGGAATATCGAGATAAAAAATCCTATATGTTAATCTTGGTTATAAACCATCAGTGTGGCAAATTTCGTCCAAATCCGTTCAGTAGCTTTTGCGTGAAAGAGTAACAAACATCCATCCATCCATCCATCCATACAAACTTTCGCATTTATAATATTAGTAGGATAGGATATATATTTTAAAAAATTAACCATTAGAAAATATCAAGTCTGAGATATGTTCTAAAGTTACTTTCTTTTTAAATTTTGACCAACTTTATTTGTTAACCACAATAAATACTCGTAATATTCTATTCTGTATTTTTGCTCTCTGATCGTAATCTTAACTGGTACATAGTTTTTAGCGCATTATAATTTCTTAACATAAAATCGGAAGCTATCCATTAACAAAATTCTTCCTTTCGAGTAACCCAATCATTAACATTTCATCGTTATTATAACTACTGCAGTCCATGAAATCAATTCCAATTCACTCTGAATTTCCTATTCAAAGCTCTTCTTGCCTTACCATCCAAGCATTACAATAACTTTTACATTGATCACTTACTTGTAATAGGCTGCAGGTCGTAACCGTCTGAAGCAATCACCGTAATGTTATGACCATCGACAGACAACTCAATGGGGCAGTTCAGGAACTCAGCGTTGATTACACGGAAACGGTACTTGTAGCCCTGGAAATAAGGTTGGTTTTTAGTTTTGTAGGAGCTCGTAGGATCGTTAGGAGTTTCTTTAAAGTTAGTGCCTAAGCGTTTGAGTTTAAGTGATAGAGATTTAGGTGGTGAAGTAGAAAAAGGATTAGGTTTAAAATTATAATGAAGAAATATGTCAGAATATAGTTGACATGCGGTCAACCATAGTCAAAATAATTTCTTCGTATACATCTATTCTAAATAGCTGACCCGACAGACATTATCCTGTCCAAAATTCAATAAACTTTTTGACGAACGTCGTCCACCCGTTGTCGATATATCATCAAAAAAACATACAAAACATTTCATCAAAAATATTTTTCGTGAATTTTTTCAGTGTATTAAAATTGATTGTGCTATTCGGGTGGAGAGAAATACAACAAATCATAGATCATAAAAATCGATGCAGCCGTTCTTGAGTTATAAATGGTGTAACTAACCCGACTTTGTTTTTAGGGTTCCGTTAAAAACGGAACTCTTATAGATTCGTCATGTCTGTCTGTCTGTCTGTCCGTCTGTACGTCACAGCCACTTTTTTCCGAAATTATAAGAGCTATACTGTTGAAACTTGGTAAGTAGATATATTCTGTGAACGGCATTAAGATTTTCACACAAAAATAGAAAAAAAACAATATTTTTTGGGGGTTCCCCATACTTAGAACTGAAACTCAAAAAAAAAATTCATCAAACTCATACGTGTTGGGTATCTATAGATAGGTCTTCCAAAATGATATTGAGGTTTCTAATATCATTTTTTTCTAAACTGAATAGTTTGCGCGAGAGACCCTTCCAAAGTGGTAAAATGTGTGTCCCCCCCTGTAATTTCTAAAATAAGAGAATGATAAAACTAAAAAAAATATATTATGTGAACTTTCACCGAAAATTGGTTTGAACGAGATCCAGTAAGTAGTTATTTTTTAATACGTCATAAATCGTAAACCGCAATTTACCTTTCATTCAATCAACTCATGATTTATTTTTATAGATAATGGTACGGAACTCTTCGTGCGCGAGTCCGACTCGCACTTGGTCGGTTTTATTTATATAGATTTATCCAGCCAGCCAAAACCAAATATTTGCTTCCCCTAGAAATATAGATACTCTAGAATTACAGTAGCATAGTAATTGTTCTATATAGGTTGAGGTTTATACATACTACATACATACTCAGCCTATAAAGTTCCCAATACTGGGACACAGGCCTCCTCTCTGTGAGAGGGAGTGGGCCGGATTCTACCACGCGGGCCCAGTGCGGGTTGGTAGATGTCACATGTCTTCAAATTTTTGGTTCTAGAACGTGCCGGTTTCCTCACGATGTTTTCCTTCACAGTTTTGAGAGGAGTGGTGATGATAATATAATTTACACAAAGTAAAGAGCGTGGCTGGGTTCGCACCTACGACCTACAACTAATAAGTCGCGGTTGTGACCACTGGGCCACCACTGCTTCCCTGGGGTTTATATTATGTAAGTAATAAACTATGTCTGTAAATCCGCAAATATACCAAAGGAACGAAAAAGAAAATCTCAATATACAATTCTCTATTGCATATCTCATATCGTATCGGTATTATAAGACGCAAATCTCTCCGAGATCCTTTTTTCCATTGTGGCGTTTACATCGGCAAGGGATCAGATCAGGGGATCCGACCGGAATAAATCAATTAAACTTCTATATTAATGTGTGTCGGAAAGTCATTGGGTTTTGTTTTGTGTTTTTTGTTCTAATTTATATCGAAGCCACCAACTGTTAACTCCCAAAACTCCACCTTCTATTTGAATATGGGTGTTGTAGAAACAGTTCTGTCCTTATCCATTTTTTTTTGGAACCCGTGCTTCTCTTCTTTTTATTTATGTATTAAAACTTTATGCACAAGTAAAAACAAATACTGTACAAAGGCGGACTTCATCTATTTATCTCTATCACCCACCATCTCAGTGTTTACCTAGCCATATCATCAATACCCACAAACACATCATATTTTTCTCTATTAATCAATCTGCCTACTACGACTTTTCCCAACTATTTTGGGGTCAGCTTCCAGTCTAACCGGATGCAGCTGAATACCGTAAGTAAAATTATGAGGTCTTACCTGCTCAACATTAAACCTTGCAGCCGGCATATACATAGGCTTCGAAGTATCATTGAAGACCTTGAACCGTCCAACTCCGTTGATGAGCAGGGTCGGTGGCTTGTTATCACCCTTCGAGTGATGATGGTCCGTGAACATACCCATCGCTAAGTCGTGGATCCAGTCTGTTACCAGCATTACGTGTTCAGATCTGTGGGAAAATATATTAGTTAGTATAATGGCTGAATATTTTAAGTACGAAATTGAAGGTCTTAAAAAATATTTTAGAAATTCTAAGGAGGAAAATTGAAGTTTAGGTAACGTTTGCCAATTCGTCTGTCAAAATCAACGAACTGATTAGCATAGCTTAGCATATAATGTGTAATAATAATGTAATGTAAAATAATAATGTATAAAGTGTAATGGCTATAATGTTTCGACTGCTGGGACACAGGCTTATTCTCTTCGAAAGGGAGTGCGCTATAGTCTACCACGCGGGACCAGTGCGAGTTGGTAGATGACACTTATCTTTGAATTTTTGGTTAGAGGACATGCCGGTTTCCTCACAATGTTTTCTTTCACCGTTTCGAGAGCTGTGATGATGAAATAATATACACAAAGTAAAGCACCTGTCTGGATTCGAACCTACGACCTACAACTCTTAAATAATGGCCGTTGTCACTGGGCCACCGCTCATTAGTTGTTCCCAATTCATGGTCCTCTCTCAAGTTGCAAATTCATTCATCAAACCTTAGCTGGACATACTTGAATCAACATTCTCATGAACGCAAGCATCACTAATACTAAAACATCCACCGCTTAACGTAATCTTCCAACTTAACCACTAAATAAATCAGACTATTGACAAACTAAATAGCCGAACAAATAAAACGAACTCTTTGACTTTTGTAGAACATTCACTAGATGTTTATTTGTCCACACCTTCCTCTGTATGTATTCTCAATATTGACTCAAACGAGACCTCGTGACGAAGCTAGGTAGGGCATAGAATAAGAAACGATATTCTGTAGAAGCGAGACTGAAAATGAACATTTCCACCACACTACTCCAGCGCTGAAGCTCTGTCTCGCATAGCCTCTTAACATTATGCTGAACGATGGCCGTTTTGCGTAGATATGACGCATATATATTTTCCCCAACTTGTTCTTTTTTTGTGTCTGTGTTCTTTCTCTGCGTCATGTTTACCGCAAATAAACATATTTTCTTTCTTTTTTCTTTTACTACTCTCAAAGCGATGAAGAAAACATTGTGATGAAACCGGCATGGCTTAGAACCAAACATTCGAAGACAGGTGACATTTACCAACCCGATGTGTTCCTGTGATGGATTACGGCCCTCAAACAGAGAAAAAGCCTGGGGACCTACTCCGAAGTGCAAAGTGCGAATGTTCGGATCGGACCGACACATGGCCGAACCGAATATTATTGAAAATTGCGAAAAAAGTTTGGATCGGCTCAGTTGGGTCAGGAGCATAGTCAATATTCGAAAGAGTGTAAGAGTGTAGGATCGGAACCGACCGAACCAAATAGTAACTTCGTAGCAGGAAACGGCCGAACATTCGGCCGATACTACTTCGGAGTAGACCCCCTGGTCCCGTAATGTGGAAAAATTACAGGCTGACCAGTTATTTTTGAGGCTAGTCATGCTTAGG
The DNA here is from genome assembly GCA_945859715.1 of Apamea sordens. Taxonomy (NCBI): domain Eukaryota; kingdom Metazoa; phylum Arthropoda; class Insecta; order Lepidoptera; family Noctuidae; genus Apamea; species Apamea sordens. The sequence goes on along the minus strand of OX244010.1, from coordinate 8,965,765 downwards.
AAGCAAGCCCATAGTTGAGAGGGCCGCGTAGTAGATTACAGCCCATTATCTTTAATAGAAAAGAGATTTGAGTCTAGCAGTGAGCAAACCGACTGATTATATTATTTAACTGATCATCGACTCAACGACGAAAGTGACAACCCAGCCGATCTATTCTGCAAAAATCTCACCGTAAAAACCGAGGTGAAGTGAGCTGTCAATAGTGGCAATCCCTAGCATCAAGTGGAACGACAGCTCACTTCATATAAGTTTTCACGGTAATTTTTTTACAGAATAGATCGGCTGGACTCTCTGCTTCTTGGGAAATTCTATAAAAATACCGCATTTATTGTACTATGAGTCGACTGTTTTGTCTTTATAGGCCAGTCAGTGGACACAAAAACACCTGGATTTTTTTTGATGTTGGATAGATAGATAGGATTGGATAGATACCAATAGTGTAAAACTAGTTTTGCAGCTTCGAAAGAGACCTGTGCTAATTGCATAGTGATCGAAAAACCACGAAATTATTAGACTTCTTTCAGTTTTTGACTTGAAACTTCTAAAAGGTGCATCCGCCATACGTCACCCCGTACATTTTTAAAGTGTACCAAATGTTCTACAATTTGAGCGTAGTTCATAGTGAGCCATAGTTCTGTAGGTCCAATAAAACCCGAGATACATCCTAATAATAATATGCACCAATCTACATGGTATTCACATGACCAAGATTATGTCTGGACTTTAAAAGAGACTGTGACCTCTGAGTTTGTTTCGGCCTTTCTTCTCAGAGTAGTCAGATAGAAAACGCCGAACTCATCTAGTTTAAAAAAAATATTATTGACGTGTAAAAGTGTTTGTACAACAAAACAAACCTACTTACAGAAAATAAATCATTTATCATTTTTAATAACATTCCAAAAAATCAGTGCAGTGTAATTTTTGAAGTGGAAACTTCTTTAGCGGCGTTGTGCACTTTTTTGTGATAGGTAAAAAATGCTAAACTCGCGTCAGGACACGTGACCTGATCGAAAATTCGTAAGACGAAGCTCGCGTCAGGACACGTGACCTGATCGAAAATTCGTAAGACGGAGGGAGAGTTTTTTGTGATGGGTAAAAAATGTTAAACTCGAGTCAGGACACGTGACATGATCAAAAATTCGTAAGACAGAGCTCGCATCAGGACACGTAACCTGATCGAAAATTCGTAAGACGGAGGGAGAGTAGACCGCATTCCACAATATCAAAAATGCACAACGTTAATATTCAAGTTTTCACATCTGCCGGCACTCCCGGAGTGCAACCCGTTTTTTTTTTTTTTGTGAACTACGAGCCTTTTATGTTAAATACGTGTTGAAGCGGGATTATGGGAAGAGATAGGTAACTAAATCGGTCAAATAAACGGATCAAAGAAAGGAGGAGGAGACAGAAGATTCGCTTCTATATAGCGAGCCTTATTCTATGCAGCAGATAATACAATTTGCTCCGTAGAAGATACGACCTTTACGGTAAACTAGTTGATACGCTTGATTTTATTATAGAAATCCTTTGGCTGTTGCAGGAGATTGTAAATAGGTTAATCGATGGGTTCCCTCTCACAAAGAGGAAGCCTGTCAGTGCTATCATATAGGCTGATTATGCTAATCATGCATAATTAATGATTTAGGTATTTTCTGCACACTATACTAAGCCCTATTACCTTCAACAAAAGAGACGTTGTTCTTACAAACAGTTGTGTTTGGAACGCCTTCAAATCTTGAGACTTTAGAGGCCATTTTATTCGTAAACGGGTTAAATGGGTGTGTAATGGATAAAACGATGCTCTAAGTTAAGCTTCTAAAATGACGCTTAGATATTTGGCAAACAATTTAGAGTAATCGGTTTTATAACCAACGGATATTACGGAATTACAAAACTACTACACGAAGAACATCGAGATTTCTGTGTTAAAGGGACTAGAATGATGCCGGAAACTGTTACGTAAACGGAAACGAGTTTAGTTACTTGGTGCGTAGTGCGAAGGCAAAATGGAAAGACGTCAGCAGGTCAAACTACCCGAAACTGTCCTAATCGCCCTTGAACCTTAAAGCTTTGGCGATAAAGTTGAAAACCCATTAAATCAATTTGACAGATTCAACTTTCCCAATCAACCCAACCTTTTTTTTTTGTGTGAGAAATCATGAAATGACCTCTCCCGCTCTGGGCTGAGCGAAAGGGCGTGTCAGACTTTTACTGACTAAAACCCACCCGTGTTCCTTCAGTTGCCTATGCCAGGGGTCACGGTATCTCTATCGAACAACCCGCGGCCAATCAACTCAACCACTAGGTTGAGTTGATTGGCCGCGGGTTGTTGGCGCGGGTTGAAAATCTATTAAAGAAATTTGACAGATTGTAGTAGGTTGATATGCTGGCGTCTGTTCGTTAAACTTACCTATCATAATCATACAATCTGCCGTGAGCGTCTTGGGATTTGGGTTTCCTCACGACGAAGACTCCGGCAGCGCCATCAGCTCGCTGCATGCCAGAGTGGGAGTGCCAAAAGTGGGTGCCAGCGTGTGTGGCGTTGAACTGGTACCTAGAAATGAAAAGGTTAAAGTGAGAAGACGTCCATTAGTTAAGATAACAATGGCGAAATTTTAACGATAAAGATGTAGGTAATAGTGCTACCTTGACGGAACGGCAGTAGGGTGTGATTGTTCTATCCTGATCTCTGTGTCCCAAAACATGCAGTCAAAGTGACCTCAACGTTGCCACCGACAACGCACGATACGCCGTGGTAGTGGCAAAGTTTTGGGAAAATACCATTTGAAATTCAGTCGTGTCAGCGACACAAAGAAGAAGGACGAAAAATATTATTTGAAAGATATGGCTAGAGATGACTGCTAATAGAGATACAGAAAGGAAGGAAGAACGGTATTGAAGAAAAAGATATTGCGTCGTCCCCAAATAATAGAATAGAATACTCTTTATTATTTACACCATATAAAATACAGACATAATTATAGAAATTTTACAATGGGGGACACAATGGGCGTCTTTTAAAGACAAATCCAAAGGTGTCTTTTAAAGACAACCTTTAAAGACTCCTAACCTACTCCTACCCTACTCTTATAAGTAAAACGCTGATTGATTGATAGAACTATACATGAATTATTATATCCGATTGCCATCTTGCGGATTTGTGGATGGAACAGAATAATATAAAAATCGCGATTAAATAATAGGGGTTGGTGATAGAAGGGTGAAAATTTATGGCTATATGTATTTTTGAATGCCACATTAAAAAAAAATGTTCAAAGTTTTTTTTTTTAATTTTACGTTTGGACAACCCTTATCACTTAGGGGTATGAAAAATAGATAGTAGCCGGTTGTCAGACCTATTGAATATGCATATAAAATTTCCTAAAAATCGGTCAAGCCGTTTCGCAGGAGTATGGTACTTAAATAACTAACATTGTGACACGAGAAATTTATACATAAGAAGATATTGAACCCATCTAGCTGGTTTTAGCACAATCCTCCTTTTGAACTAATTTCAGAACTCGATGTCAACTTTCAATATTTGTAAGCGGCTGCAATTTGACCTCTGTCCCTCAAATACTAGAGGATATTGACATCTTAAGAATTATCGTAGAATTATTTGGAGTAATATAATAAAAACTGTTGGACAATGTCAATTAAAGTAAGAGCTATAGAAAACTTTTTCTTTGTTCTGAAAGAAACCGACCTATTTAATTATAGTACTAAAATCCAAAAGTATTAATTTCTTTTGTGATTCATTAAATTTGAAGTCTTCAAAGATTAGACAACTATACCTATCTTCCATGATTGAGAAATAGTATAAAAGAAAGTCGTTACCCCCAACTTGTTTTTTTTTTGTGTGTTTACGTCCTTTTTTTTATGCGTCATGTTTGCCGCAAATAAATGCATTTTCTTTCTTTCTTTCTTTCGTTTTTCGTGTCTGCCTGTGTGTGCTTATTTCTTCCAAACATAAACTGCACCTAAGATTTTCAGGCGGTTTTCACCATCATTTAGAGAATTTATTCCGGAAAGTGTACGTGTATAATGCAAACATATTATTTAACTTGGATGTAGCACAGAAATCTCAACGTTCTTACATCAGTAAATGAACCCTGTAAGGGCCTTTGCACTCTTGCCTCTGTAAAGTCCCTTTAGCCTTTACAGTGACATATGTCAATGACATATAACATATCCCCATGGTGTTTTTAGGGTTCCGTAGCCAAATGGCAACGGAACCCTTATGGATTCGTCATGTCTGTCTCTCTCATACATGTGGGGTATCTATGGATAGGTCTTCAAAAATGATATTGAGGTTTCTAATATCATTTTTTTCTAAACTGAATAGTTTGCGCGAGAGACACTTCCAAAGTGGTAAAATGTGTGTCCCCCCCCTGTAACTTCTAAAATAAGAGAATGATAAAACTAAAAAAAATATATGATGTACATTACCATATAAACTTCCACCGAAAATTGGTTTGAACGAGATCTAGTGAGTAGTTTTTTTTTAATACGTCATAAATCGTAACGTAACGGAACCCTTCATGGGCGAGTCCGACTCGCACTTGGCCGGTTTTTTTTTTTAATTATAACGACTCATGAACGTTAAACTGGAAAAAAGTAGCTCATCCTGATTTCAAATTAGAATTAATAATATACTACACTACAAAACGAATTAAATCCTGTTGCGACCTTTTTTATATATATTTATGGTTTTTTACTCTTTTACAATATTGTCAAAATAAAAGTCAGTTGTGTCAGCGTCTCGTAATTATTGACCTATATATAAATACAGTCCACAGTTTTTGCCTACATTTTTGGTCCTATCTCGCCGTAAAATGAACACGAGATCCAAAGCGAAGCAGCTGGCACAGCTCCGGGATACTGGCGAAATGCATACGGAGTCGAATACGCCCGTCGTAGGTGGGCTCGGTCGGTCCCCTGAATTGGACCCCTTTATGACCGAAGCCACGAGTACACCCGCGGCCGTCGATCCGGTCTCCGTAGCATCTCACCAGAATCCCACTATTTGCACTGAACGTGCTAAATCGAATTCTAGATCTGGTGTGTCAGGTTCCTCACAGTCATCAGCCACTACAAAGGTACGTAAGTTGACCGCAGAGGCACTTTTAGCTAGAAAAGCGCTGGAAAGGGAACAACAACTGCTGCTACGTGAGCAGCAGCTCGCCAAACAGCGGCTAGCTCGCGACCAGCAGCTCGCCCGCGACCAACAGCTCGCCGAACAGCGGCTAGCTCACGACCGTAAGCTCCTTGAAAAAGTTGCACGAGTGGAAGAGCTCGAGATGTTAGCGAACCTGGCATCGCAGGAGGCTGATGAAAAGTCAATTCGTTCGGTGAGTCAATCTCGTACGCAATCTTGGGTTCACGACAGACGTCAATTCCCACGGAATGACCCACAGCAAAAAGACATGTTGACATCTCACGATCACCCTATTTTGACTGGAGAAATTAATTTCATAGAACCGAATCATGATCTTCGTACATCAATTGGGCCCGTTGCAACGACACACCAAAAATTTACAAGACCTGAGGTTGTAATGAATCCCACACACATTAATTTCCACAGGTCTTCTCATAAGTATATAGAATTAATGCCATTTAGCGGAAAACCTACTGAGTGGTTAATGTTTAAACGCACTTATCACGACACTCAACATTTGTTTACGCCTACAGAAAATCTCGCTCGCTTACGTTGCGCGCTACGCGGGCGCGCCCTAGAGAGCGTGTCTGCGTTGCTGTACACTGCCGAGCGTCCTGAAGCAGTGGTGGACATGCTGGAGCAGACGTTCGCGCTGCCCGAGACTATTGTGCTTCATGAGATCTCCCTCGTCCGGAATTTGCCTAAGATAAGCCATGACCAAAGAGAGCTCAATTCTTTTGCATGTAGATTGCGTAACTGCATAGCCGTCATTAATAGTTTGAACCAAAAGGAATATCTGTATTCTATTGAAATATTCCATACTGTACTTAGTAAATTAACTCCAATAATGTACAGTCAGTGGAAAGATTTTGCTTACCGTAGCGACCGGTCGGTACCAAAACTACAAGTGTTGTCTACATTTCTTGATATTGAGGCCGATAAACAGAATAGATTCGGTTTAGTTCCAGATTACGCCAAACGCCCTAATGCCCAACATGGTGGTGATTTTGTTCGACGTGAAAGCATGTACGTCACGTCAACTGGTAGTACGAGTACAGGGATTTGCCAATACTGTAAGAATAAGCACGAATTGAATGAATGTAAAGATTTCAAGGCTCTACCTTTAGATGATAAGTGGCGTTGGCTGAGAGATGTTAGGATTTGCTACAAGTGTCTTAAACCCAAGGCTCATCGATGGAAGGCGTGCAGGATCCCTCGATGTGGCGTCGACGGCTGCGAACGCTTTCATAATCCGCTTCTGCATTCAGCGTCGTCTACACTTACGACCTATACTGTCAATGACGCCTCCACTGGTTCAAATTGTATTTCACCTAATGTTGATGATAGGGCTCCAATCGTAACCATTTCCAACATTACTGAGACTGTTTTATTGGGTAAAAATATACCTCAATCCCGTGTGTTTCTCAAAGTCGTGCCCGTAGAAGTAACCGGCCCTAGTGGAACATATGACACGTACGCATTACTCGATGACGGATCCACGGCAACCTTGATTGACTCAGATGTGGCACGTCGTATTGGTGTGACAGGACCCGTGGAATCAATCAAGGTCGACGGTGTTGCTGGAATGTCAACCCACAAACCTATCCAACATGTTAGCTTTTCTATCAAAGGTAAAAATTGTAGTGATGCATTTTCCATCACTAACGCTAAAGCTATGGACACACTATCGTTATTCACGCAAACTATTACCCGAGACGATTTATATCACTGCGCTCATTTAATAGATTTACTTGATCAGCTCACACTCGTAGACGCGACACCGAAAATTCTTCTCGGTGCTGAACATTGGCATTTGACAGTTAGTCGTGATGTGAGAGAAGGTCCTAAAAATCTACCTGTAGCCACCTGCACAGCTTTAGGTTGGGTATTGCACGGGAAGTGTAGTAGATGGACCAAGCCTGTCCATTTCGTGAACCACGTTTCTCTCGATGACAACTATAGTTCCAACTTAGATACTCTAATCAAAGACTACTTTCGTCTTGATGCCATAGGAATCTCAAATTTCGAAACTTCGTGTTCCAAGCAGGATAAGTATGCTCTAGGAATATTAGAGTCTACAACCAAGCGTTTACCATCTGGTAGATTCGAAGTTGGTCTATTGTGGCGTAATGATATTCCAGATGTACCTGATAGCTACCCTCACGCGCTGTCAAGATTTTTAGGTTTAGAAAAACGGATGGCACGTGACGCCAATTTTAAAAAGGGTTACTGCACTTTCATTAATAATATGTTGGAAAAAGGATATGCTGAGGAGTGCCCCAAGGACACGTACCACAACGCGAATAATTCACCAAATCATAGTAATAAAGTGCGTTGGTACTTACCACACTTTCCGGTTGTACATCCTCAGAAAAAGAAATTACGAGTTGTCCATGATGCAGCTGCAAGGACCTCCGGGGTTAGCCTCAATTCCCTTCTTTTTCCGGGACCCGACTTGCTACAATCCCTTCTCCATATTTTGTTTAGATTTCGCGAAGGTCGTGTTGCCATGACTGCTGACGTAAAGGAGATGTTTCCTCAGATCAAAATGAGAGAATATGACCGAGATGTTTTGCGTTTCGTTTGGAGAGAGGATCGTAGTAGCGAATTGAGAGAGTTTAGAATGACCTCTGTAATTTTTGGTGCTGTATGCAGCCCTTGCACGGCTCTTTATATTAAAAATCGCAATGCACAAGAACTACAGACGTTGTACCCTGCGGCAGCAAAAGCTATAATTCATGATCATTACATGGACGACTTTTTAGGCAGTATGGATGACGCACAGGAGGCTTCGCAGCTTGCAGCTGACATTATCACGGTACACAAGTCAGCAGGAATGGAGATGCGTGGTTGGGCTTCAAACGAGCCCGCCGCACTCACTGGCGTTCCTGAAGACCTGCGTGCTGCAACTCCCAAAAATATTCACGTAGGGCCCGAAGACGTCGTTCGAACGTTAGGTCTTATTTGGCATCCTCAAAGCGACACCTTCAATTTTCAGTTCAGGTCCCAAATCGATAGCAATGCTAAATTCAACTAAGCGTAAAGTTCTATCTTATTTAATGTGCGTTTATGACCCCCTTGGTCTCCTAACGCCCTTTGTAATTCAAGGACGCATAGTATTTCAACAAACATGGAGAACCGGGTTGGACTGGGATACCGAGTTGCAATCAGACATTGTCCAGAAGTGGCAATTTTGGTCGCAGCAGCTAGGCAATATTTCAAAGATCAATATACCTAGATGGCATAGATATGGTTTTAAAGATAAAATAATTGGTGACCGACAGCTCCATGTACTTGCTGATGCAAGTGAGCAAGCATATTCCTGTGTCGCATACTGGCGATTCACTTTCTTAGACGGTTCCGTGAAGCTGTCGCTCATTGGTGGAAAGGCTCGCTTAGCCCCTTTAAAGCCTACGTCTATACCACGTTTAGAGCTGCAAGCAGCTCTGATTGCTGCCCGGTTTGCTACTACAGTCATTACCGGTCACGACGTTCAAGTTGACCATACATACTTTTGGTCAGATTCAACCACCGTTTTGAGTTGGATACGAAGCGATGCTCGAACTTTCAAGCCATTTGTAGCCAACCGTGTCGGTGAGATTACCGAGTCAACAAATGTAAATAGTTGGAGATATGTGCCCGGTAGTTTAAACGTAGCAGATGATGCGACAAGGTTAAAAGACCGCGACACTGATTTAAACCGTTGGTTATCTGGACCTGAGTATCTTTTATACCCACAGTCCGAATGGCCAAAACCACCACCAACTTTTGAGACCTCAATCGGTTCAGAGGAACTGAAACCCTCTAAAGCTATTGTGGGTTTCACAAGTTGCGATCAGGTTCTTTCATCGGTAATTCCAAATCCCTTACGTTTCAGTAAGTGGAATCGATTGGTGCGTGCAACCGCGCGTGTTTACCAATATGCGTATAAATTTCTATCTTTTTTAGCACGTTTTAAAAGTCCAAATTCTAAATTGAACACTAATACTTATTCTTCCAAGCTTTCACCATTGACTGGTTTAGATATACAGAAAGCAGAAAACGCTATTTTAAAGAAGACTCAGATGGACAGTTTTGGCCCAGAATTAGCCGTGTTGCACAACCCCAAACAATCCAAGATACCTAAAACGAGCAAACTGCACTCCTTGGCTTTGGTACTAGATGAAGAAGGCCTACTTAGGCTGGACAGCCAAGTAAAATACCTATATGAAGAATATGGACTACAACACCACGTCTCCGATTATACTTGACGGTCGTCATCCAGCTGTTCGCCTCCTGATCGAGTTCTACCATATGAAAGCTGCTCACGCCTTTAATGAACTTGTCTGCAATGAGCTAAAACAACGTTTCTGGATTTTGAGATGCCGTAGTGAGGTCCGGAAGATATCAAGAAATTGCGCATTTTGCTTGAAACGAAAAGCAGTACCTCAAACGCCAGCTACAGCCGATTTGCCTGATGTAAGACTTGATTGTTACAGTCGTCCATTTACCAACACTGGTTTAGACTACTTTGGCCTCGTGGATGTGTCCATTGGTCGTCGTAGAGAGAAGCGATGGGTGGCACTGTTTACATGTTTGACAACGCGAGCAGTACACCTAGAGATTGTAGCAAGCCTTTCTGCAGACTCCGCCATCTCCTGCTTACGTCGTTTTATTGCTCGTCGAGGTGTTCCACGAAAAATCCTGTCAGATAACGGCACCGCTTTTGTTGGTGCAAACCGTCAGTTATCGTAATTTGGCTGTTGATGACGTTGTGCTAGTCGTGGATCCTGACCTACCCCGAGGAGTGTGGCCTATGGGGCGCGTGACCAAAGTTTAACCAGGAAAGGATGGGGTTGTGCGCGTAGCTGACATTGTCACTAAAGGCGGAACGCTGAAGAGGCTCGCTAGAAAGTTAGCTGTATTGGAAGGGCTCCAGTAGCTGTTGCAGCATCGCTGCACGGGGGGGATGATGTTGCGACCTTTTTTATATATATTTATGGTTTTTTACTCTTTTACAATATTGTCAAAAAATCCTATTTTTAATGTTAGCTTGTTTCATAAAGATTCCGATGACATAAGTTTTATATACAGGCCACATACAAAACTTTAGAGATATCGTCATTTTAATCACACGCGGCGATATCGCGCGATACCACCCAGAAGTAGCGCCACAGTTGCGCGGACTCGGCTCGCGAATCGCGCAATATGGCCGCCACAGTCAAGACTTCAAGAGGATGTCATATGTCAATCCTTTAGAAAGTGTTTGTAGAAATACAAAATAATTTGAAAGCGATTTTCACTTGTCCAGACCCTCACAGGTCACTAGTAAAAAAACAAAACACGACCTTTACCTGAAAGTGGTCTCAGGTAATATAGGGCACTGTGTCACGTACGGCGTCCCATCCATGTATGGGGTTCCCTTCTGGTGCTGTCCATGCCAATGTACAGTAGTACCTTCCGTCATCAGGTCATTCTCCACGTCGACTATCACACGGTCGTGTTGGCACACCTGGAAATAATAAGAGAACTGTTTGCAAATGGTCCCTTGGTTTATAAAGAAAAAAAATCTTTTTTTAAACGTTGCCCCACACTAGGAATTACTCCTATATCGTTTACAAACATTTAAACTCACATACACAAACAGCCAGACCCGGAACAACTACCTGTAGGTAATACAAATATTTGTTCCGTACGGGAATCGAACCCGCGACACGCAGCGCAGCAGTCGATCGCTCAGCCACTACGCCAACCATTAAAGGTTGGCAAAGGTTTGTCCCAATGTTTGATTGTTTGTATCTGTATATGTTTTGGTGCTGAATGATAAATTATTTTAAAATGCATGTGTACATTAAGAATATGTAGACATTAATTTGTATGTAAATTGAAATACGCGAATAATAAATACAAATTCTTGAAATATCTGATCAGTTTTTATGCAATCGAAAATTTCGATAAATACACTTCCCTTTAAATAGTTAATCATTGTAATTAATTAAAAGATGAAATGTCGTATAATTTACTGTATTATTATAATAATATTTAGTGGCGAATTTAAGTTAATTTCAGACTTAAAATAATCTGCTAAAAGCTTTTCAGCCTTTCAGCTCTAAAGCCAATAAAATGACGAGCATAAAACCAGTTGACATTTTCAAAATGTTTACTAACAATAGTGTTACCATACTTTTATTTAACGAGCGACCCAATTAAAACGAGTTCGCAATTTTACCCGAAATTAAAACTACAACGCTAATTGTCACAATATTGTCAGCTGGGTACAGGCTAAAATTCGTCCAACAATTTTGTGAAACAAAATGGGAGCACATTTTTTAACACCATACATTTTTTCTAAAAATTAACATGTACGAGACTCAAACCGAGGTTAAGGCCCTGCGCACGACCTTTTTGCGCGTCGTGTGCGTTACTGCATATAATTGCATAGGTTCTATTTTCACAGACTAAAAAGTGCGTCACGGATAGTCTGTCGTCTGCGCAGGGCCATAGTCTATAGAGACATAGCACGAGCTTTGAATTAGACATGTTCCCGTCTCTATCTTGTACTTGTAGTTTGACAGTTGTGTGACAGTGACAAGAACGCTTAGCCGAAACTTACGTGCGAAGTAATATTTTAACGTCTGAATAAAAATAGGGTATAAAAGGTAAACAGAGTAAATTAAAGCCTGTGGTACAGAAATCTCTACTTTTTCACAAGAATTAAAATAAAATATATTATGTTTTTTTTTTTACATTGAGTCCTTCTATTATAGACGGCCGATGGCTTCAATCAAAGGACTGAATGTCGCTACGAATTCGATAATTTCCGCGCGTTGAATAGAGTGTCTATAAGTTGAATTTATATATTAGTTTTCGATATACCTACTTTTTTATTATTTATTTTTTTGTTTTAGTATGAAAAGTGAACTGCAAATAAGTAATAGTCTTTATTGAAAGGTTAATTTCATTTTAGGTTTTACAAAAAAAAAAAAAAAAGAAGATATTTCTGTGCTTCTACTCCGTTCACCTTTTATACCCTGTTTTGAGCAGGCGGTAAAAAAAAGTCAGCCTGTATATTTTAGTTTTACTCACCTCCACGGCCGGTCCAGGCATTTTTCTATTAATCACGTTCAAGGGTCGATTCATACCGTCAGCTGGGATACAATCAGGTCGAGAACAGTCAGTCAAATTGTACGGACAGTCGTAGCAAGCCTTGCTCATCGTCTGATACCATTCCAAGACAAAATGATAGTAACATATCATTGGTTCCTCTCCTTCTCTACATTCCCTATGACAAGGATGGTCTCCATTCATCAATTCTCCTGTCACTTCATCATATCTTACATGAGCCCTTATCTTTGCGTCTTTTACATTTCTGCTAATGACTGTTTCTTTTTCATCTTGAAGCATTCTGATTGGATGCTTCGCTGGAGGAGTTGATTTCCGATTTGGTTCAATTTTGAATACATTTGTGCTGTTCGATTTAGTTGCAACTAGCACTCTGGATGCGCTTTCTGGTGCGGTGTGATGGAAATCTTTTGAGATTGTAGTGTTTTGTCCGTCATCGTCTATTACGAAAACGTATGAGTCATTGGTTTGTTGTCTGCTTTGTTTTGTATATTCTGTGTTCTCTGTGTTAAAGTCAAATGTTGTCGTTTCAAAAGATTGTGCTGTTTCCGTCTGCGTGTTGATTCCGTTGATATCTGTAACAAAAATAATTAATTAGGAAGTTACCATTATTAAAGCTTCACACATCCACTTTGGATTAACTCTTGTAGCCATTCAACGTGATTATTCAGTAACAAAACAACAGGATTGTATAGTGACATATATTAGTACAGAAAATATTGACTTATAGAGGAACAGGGTGTAAAGTTCACTCATCCTCCATAGAAAAGGGCAACTGCCCGATGATTCATGCTGGATGTTGTATATATGCTAGTCGCGCAGTAAGCTCTGGTTGCGAGATGTAGGATTTTGCGTGACGTCAGTATGACGCGTAGTTCTCATGTGGGGTTGTAGATACCGCTACAGACTCTATACGAATACATATTTTATTCCCTCTACAATTAATCAATGGAAAATGTGAGAACACATTTAACTTCCAACAAAGTGAAGAATTTTTAATTAACTAACTTAACACAAAGATGCTGACGACACTGCTTTTAAGGTATACAGAGTAATTTCACATTCATGTAAGGTTAAACATTATTTTCGCCTTACTATTCATACACAACGATCTTCTAACTTTCGTATAATACTCTATTCACATTAAAAGCTATAATTTTTTACAGCATCAACCCAACAGTGATCCCTAAAATCAGTTGTCGGTAACACGGGGAAAATCCCGATCCCAATCACCGATCATTACAAGAACATTTGAATTGTAAATCTGGTCATCAACCGGGTGACTTGCCCACAAAATAGATAGGAACAGAAGGCTTACTTCATATCCCTGCCAGGGTCGCGGGTTATTCGAAAGAGTCACCGTGGTCCCTGGCACAGGCAACTGAAGGACCACGGGTGGGTTTTAGTCAGTAAAAGTCTGACATGCCCTCCCGCTCCGCCCAGAGTGGGAGAAGTTACTTGATGATTTCCCACCCAAAATAAAGGCTTATTTCACATAAAGGGCGAAAACAGGTGCACGGATACAGACGCGTACGTGTGGCGATCTCAAACAAATGCCAGTCGTGAGTGCGCTTGCACTCGCTGTACGTGAAGCGTGTCTATGTCATCGTCTCATCATCTGCCTAGCCTTTTCCCAACTATGTTGGGGTCGGCTTCAGGTCTAAACGGATGCAGCTGAATATCAGTATTTTACATAGAGCGACTGCCTATCTGACCTCTACAATCCAGTTACTGGGTAATACAATACCCCTTGATAAGACGATTATATAAGAGATGGTTCTCAGAGTTTCGGGCTCCTGACGACCCGTAACAACTGTCAAAGATCCACGAACGTCAGCCGGGCCCAACGCTTAACGTGCTTTCCGAGACACGAAGGGGTGTTGGTATATAAATATGGTCACTCATCCACGGACCAACCGCGGCAAACGTGGCTTAACCTGATCAATTGACCCGCACCCTGATTACGTAACACACTATCAAACTCAATCTGAATCATTTTCAAAGATATTGCTAATCGATTACTTCATATGTTCGAACAATGTGTCTGCTCAACAACGTAAATAACGCAATGAATGTTGTTGAACTGTCAAAAAACCCATTGCTACTGATAGTGTTACGCCGCGCACAGTGCGGCTGTTATTACTTAGACACAAGCGTGTCTATGTAAGCATGCGTTGTCGCTTGTTGTATGGAACCGACCTTCTGCACCTAGATCTATTTTGTGTTGAAGTTGTCGGTTACTCCATTAAACATTTAACAGCTCTTTAGGAACCGATTTGTTTTAACCCGACAAAAGGAAGGATTATGGTTATTCTGTAGTTAGAGGGTTTAGGGGTTGTTGTGAATTCTATGAGGGTGTTGTTTTCCGAGTGACAGGTGTTTTATCGATGTCTTTGGGGACGTTTATTAATTTCGGATAAGAACAGTGGTAATGGCCGCGACTTACGAGTTGTGGGTCGTATGTTCGAACCCAGATAGGCGCTTTACTTTGTGTAAATTATTTCATCACCACTGCTCTCAAAACGGTGAAGGAAAACATCGTGAGGAAACCGGCATGTCCTAGAACCAAAAAGCAGTGGGAACATTATGGGCTGACTACGCTAAAACCATTGGCATTGCCATAATTACCGCCAATGGCAGATGTAAGGCTCTAGACAGACGGACCGCATTTCAACTGCAATCCAACCGCAAATTGCAGTTCGGATGCAGTTTGAATGCAGTTGCAAACCAAACCAACCGAGCAGTTCTTTTGCAGTCGTGTCAACTGCATTCAAACTGCATCCGAACTGCAATTTGCGGTTGGATTGCAGTTGAAATGCGGTCCGCCTGTCTAGACCCTAAGTATTGGCGATAACCTCCTTTATTCATAAAGTTAAGTAGTGATTATAATAATAATATCCCTGGACATTTCACACAGCGCCATCTAGTCCCAAGCTAAGCAACCTAATGCTTGTGTTATGGTAACTAGATGGCTGATAAACTACATATATACATTTTTTTTTTGTAAATACATACATATTATAGATAGAAAAACACCCAGACTCGGAACAAGTAAATGTAGGTCATACAAATATTTGTTCCGTGCGGGAATCGAACCCGCGACACGCAGCGCAGCAGTCAATCGCTTAACCACTGCGCCAACCGTGCCGTCAAATTATCGACCGATACATTTTTGACGTTTAAACGTCACTTGACTTTAATCATCGTTTATAAATAAACCCCTTATTGCTAGACCAAGTACCAAAGTCTTCATCTTAGCGTATTGATGGCAAATTTTATGTAAAATTTTCTATTTGGTCCAGAACTCAGAGTACCACAGTGATAAAGGTACACTTAAGCCTTGTCAAAAAAAGTTAATTACTTATGTATATTATGAATTTAAAAAAGTTATTCAAAATTGGACATAGACAAAGATTTTGCGTATACGCGATAGTTTTTCTGTGCTATGAACACCCTCGTGATGTCACAGGAATTTCCCCAGACAACTATGCCATAGCGTATAATGGAGCATATGTAAGCGTGATATACCATAATAGAAGTATGTCTGCTCGTCACGTCTTTTACCTATTGTGGTATAGTAATTTTATGTTTAGGTGCATCGTCTTCACATATAATTATATTTAATTAATGTATGCAAAATATTGTAAAACATTTTAAAAGAGTAACGGTGGAGTTTCTTGCCCATTCTTCTCCATACGAAAACTACCTTTTGGAAGGGGCGACTAGAATCAATTTAATTTTAATTTTGATGTTCAAAAGTGCCTTTTATGTGCCTATTTGAAATAAATGATTTGACTTTGACTTTGACTTTGAAACGACGTTTTTTTCACGGTTCCGATTAGTCGTTCCCTATGGAGAAGAGCCGGCTAGAAACTCCACAGTTACTGTTTTAAAAATAATTGGCTTTTACAATACAATGTTTTCAAATTACAGTAAGTATGGGAGGACAGCGTAAGGTGATGGTGTGGACCTGGACGTGTACCGTGCGAGCTGGTTTAAGGTGGCGCGGGAAAAGAGTTCCTAGAAGGATTTCGGGGAGGTCTTTGCGCAGCAGTGGGCCAGTACAGGACAACCAAAAAAAAACATTTATAGTTTTATACCAGGCTCCCTCTCACAGAGAGGAGGCCTGTGTCTCACCAGTGGGGACATTAAGGGCGCGTTCACATTTAACGTCCGTTTTACAGGTCCGTTAAAACGTGTATGTTATTAGCATACGTAGTTGTATGAGCGAGTTCACACATAATACAGTATTCCGGATCCAGTAGAAAATACCGATCCGACAAAATAAGCAGCAATCCGTTTTACAGGTCCGTTTAAACGTATGTGTTATTAGCATATGTAGTTGTATGAGCCAGTTCACACATAATACAGTATTTCGGATCCAGTATACTGATCCGATCTCTTAAAATCAGTCCTGTGTGAATACTATCTCCAGTAGCGATGGATCCGTTAAAAAGGATCCTATAAATGCTGTGTGAATACTATCTCCAGTAGCGACGGATCCGTTAAAAAGGATCCTGTAAAAACGTACGTATATGTGAACGCGCCCTAAAGGCTGAGTAGGTATGTTTTATACCATTTGAATAGAGTTGAATATTAGTGTTTTTGTAATCATCATAACTAAAATATTCGATACTATACCAGCTTCGTTCAATCTATATAGAAACGTTATTTATGACTCGGCATATCGTTTTCAACCACTTTATTTATCGACAGGCCAGACATTTAGGAAATGAAACGTATGAACGAAATATTCATAATTTCTCTTTTGACACTTTTCGACTATGTTTACTACGGCGGCTATTTTACTTAAATTTTGTTCAGCATAGATATCCGTGGTGTTGAGTTAGAAAAATAAAATGGGTGATAGGATAAATCTAAGACATAAAGTACACTACTACAGGATAAAACTAAGACACAGAAGACATAAAAATTAAATGGTGATGAGGGGCTTGTGGCTAAGTAATAACAGCCGCACGGGTTGATCGATCAGGTTAAGCTACGCTTGCCGCGGTTGGTCCGTGGATGGGTGACCATTTTCACAAACCAAGACCCCTCCGTGCCTCGGAAAGCACGTAAATCCGTTGGTCCCGGCTGTCATTCGTGGATCCTTGACAGTCGTTACGGGTCGTCAGTAGCCCGAAAGTCTGACAACCAGTCTTACCAAGGGGTATCGTATTACCTAGTAACTGGGTTGTGGAGTTCAGATAGGCAGTCGCTCCATGTAAAATACTGGTATTCAGCTGCATCCGGTTAGACTGGAAGCCGACCCCAACATAGTTGGGAAAAGGCTAGGCAGATGATGATGCCGTAAGTATAATTAGCAGTGAATAATAATGACATACATACATAACATCACACCTGTGTTCCCCAAAGGGTTAGGCAGAAGTAAACCTATAGTGTACCCACAGTTCACCTGTTATATTTAAGTCTCATGTAGCCTTGCCATCAACCAGTCACAAATCCAGACTCTAGGCTGCTCTTAAGAACTTCCAGATGGATAATGCCAATAACACTTTACCCGAACACGGAATCGGACTTCGTGCTCAGCAGTAACATTGAGACCAACGAGACACTCTCTCTCAAATTCTCAAAGTTTCAAATCGAATCTAATTCTCGTCTATGATTCAACTTCTTAGACTCCTTCCAAAAGGACTCTATTGAGAAAATTCAGATGGAAAACACCAATATCACTTGGCAATCTATGAATCGAACCCAGGACCACATGTCGCAAGCACTACTGCTGAGCATGAGGCAGTAATAAATTGTGGTATTTGTTTTCCGCCGACCACTTATACGGGGTCAGCGGACCAGCACCCTAATTGCGTAACACACGATCAATCGGAATCTGAGTCATTTTGAAGCAAATTGCTAATCCATTGCTTCATAAGTTCGAAAAATTTGTCTGCTCAACACGTAAATATCGCAATGAATGTTGTTGAACTGTGAAAATGAATCCGATTCCGATTGATCGTGTGTTACGCAATTAGGGTGCAGGTTCCCTATATCAATGCTTATTCTTTTTCTCGGTGTTGTTTGGGGCTTAGGGTCGCGTCTGTCTATTTTTTGCGACTTAAGAGGCTCTAAAACCCTTTTTTTTCTTTTTTTTTTTCGTGGGGTTATTCTCATGGATACCCTCCGTCGGGGAAGAACGGGGGGTTATGTCGGACTCCTACCGACTAAAACCCCACTTTTCCTTCTAGTACCATGAGTCGGGGGCCCGGGAGACACTATACCGCACCCCCGACTGGTATCAGCCCGCCATGCCTAGTGGGCCACATAACCAAGTGCGGCTGCCCCAAAATACAAAGAAAGCTCTAAATTAGAGCTTCTTGATGAATTTTGATTCGCTTTTCACCAACATATTTTAAGTGGCTGGTTCATAGAATCCCCCGTACAAACGGAGCGGTCACAAGATAAAAAATATACACTGTAAAAGATTCTCCTAAGTTGTAATTAACACTGGAATCTTCTTTCGAAGAACTTAAACATCCGGAAGTGTTTCTAAAATTTTAATTAAACAATTTTCCTCTCAACTGTTGATTAAGTTTTAAAAGTCGGGCGAACATCTTACGTGAGTTTGTTGATCGGTAGGTATTTTAGACTGAGTTTCAGCTTCAAATGGCCAACTTTACTTGGTATTAGCTCTGGCTTCATTCCTGAACTCATCAACAACAGCTTGAGTTTGTTTGAAATAGGAAGTATGTATGTGGCGGTGTATGAAATGGCGCCTCCTCCTTCTGTTAAGAAGTTGCAAATTTAAGTACTCCATAGCAAGTTTAGGCGTGATTAAAAACATGGCCACTAAAAATACGTCAATTTACGTCAGGCGCTGACTAAATTAACAGGACTAAACTAATATTTATCTTCTGTCCTTTTCTTAATGAAATAGAAAGAAAAAGATGCACTAAAGTTGAGAAAATAGTGATCATTTTTTTAAAAATGCTTGCAAATTTACATAGGTATTCTCAGAAATAAAAGGTCTTTAATAGCAAAATTTTTATTTTTTAACCCTCCAGTTTTAACCCGTAGTTCACTGGACTTAATTTGTTGCTAATGACTTCTAGTATATCTAACCCCTTTCAAGGAATACGTCGAGTTTCCCTGTCACCCTGTATGAGTACAAATTTATTTATAAGTAATAATTGATACCTTCTTACGTCTACCGAAACCTATAGAGAATTTTTCCTGTGTTTTTTCCTTGTTATGAAAATATTCTTATAACCTATATGGTTCAATTAAATATTTCAAAACATTATTTGCACAAACAAAATACTCGAGTCTTGTAAATCCGGGTTCTTACATTAATTATTAATCATAGCCTCGTATATACCTAATAACATAAAATAACAAAACATATACAAAGGAATCTAACATTATATTATTTCCCACAAAACGAATGAAGGCCGCCGATTCCCTTGTTTACAAACTAAACTAAATTATTAACGTATTTTTAGTAGCCATGTTTTTAATCACGTCTAAACTGTCTATGGAATATTTTAATTTGACAGGACTAAACTAATATTTATCTTCTGTCCTTTTCTTAAAGAAATAAAAAGGACCAAGGAATTGGTGGCAATGTCGACTATAACATAACTAAAAGAAAAACTGTTATTTTCTAATTTTCCACATGTCATCACTTTTTTGTAAAAAGATAATGCAATATTGCTTACGTGCACATTGCAGTGGTATTTTTAGTAGGCGTTAGGTAAAAAGAACCAGAGGTTTTTTAACTCTATCTGCCTAATAAGATCAAGGTCCTCGAATAGGTATGCTATAATTACATATTGAGGTAATTATATTTTCTTTAATTAAGTATAATTGTATATCCAGCTCCATTGGCTAGAGTAGAAAGTCAGAAGGGTACATTTAAATAGATAACTAATCTAATCGCTAGCTAATTTAATTCTATTTATTACTTGCTAATAATTTGACCCTGTACATATATATGTACAGGGTCAAATTAAATTAGCTAGCGAAACTCAGCAGATGTGATGGAAATCGATATATGTCTAACTAAACAAGATAAAACAAAAAAATATATATTGGATGATAATTTATTTTGGGATCAACAGAAGATGATCCACTAGTTTCCGATGGAAAGCAAAAACTATTACAGTATCTTTATCCCTTTATTCGCATAATATAAGATTCTCAAAATAGCAGATTCTGAAAATATTCGATTCGCTAAATATTATAATTATTCTCAAAATAGCCGAAATTGTATCTCACGAAGCGACGTGCGGTTTACTCGTGGTAACCAAGTGTTCAAACACGCTGTAAATGTGTGCGTGAAGACGAGTAGCGTTAGTACAGACGCCAGCAGGTCAAGCTACCCGAAACTGTCAAATTTTCCCAATAAACCTTGAACCTTAATGCTTTAGCGATAAAGTTGAAAATATATTATTAAAGAAATTTGACAGATTGTAGTAGCTTAATGTGCTGACGTCTCTACATAACACACACTTCCGACTTCGCCATTGTCTCAGACGGCACCGAGAGCTCTTGCGCTTACACACATATTCACATTGTGTTTGTAAGCTTGGTTAACACAAGTAAAGCGCGTGTCGCTTCGTGAAATAAAAAAAACTTGAGAGGTGTCAAGGGATACCCGGATGGAACGAAGTTCCTTTCTATAGACAGACAGAGAAACACGCGCACGCCGCACGGCTTACAACTATAGCAAAAAGTGTCGTTCCAACTTTTGGTCTTATTTTTTTCCGTCTAGCCCCCTTTCGCAACGCGCGATAAGGAACTTCGTTCCAATACTACACAGACGAAGACTACATAACAGACTGATTTGCATCACTAAAATAGATCTTTCCCAATGTAATCGATACCGCCCTGGATTCTGATAAATAAAAATACAGCCACATTTTTGGAGTAATTAAAACTTTGATATAAAGTTGATCTGAAACTTTGCCACTGGGCAAGGATAAAAACAAGCTAAAGTTATAACCATTTAAAAGCTTTTTCTTGTTTCTTGTCAAAATTGTGTAGTAACTGTTGCTGTGTATTGTATTGTTGTTTGTTGCATTAATTGTACATATTATTATGTGCTTTGTTGTATTCCTAGCATAGGGCAACGTTTTTTTTTTTAAATAAAAATACACAATTTAGTCAGCATCTAACAGAATAGGCTCTACATCCTAATGCGTAACATACGAGTACTTTCAACCACAATTTGAAGGATATTGCTTACCCATTGCTTCACATGTGCGACAAATTTGACTGCTCAACAACATAAATTACGCAATGAATATTGTTGAACTGCCTGAACGTAAGCTGTTGCTACTGTTAGAGCGGTTTCGCACTACGTCTGATCCGAATCCGAATTCAAGATCCGAGTTCAATCCGAATTGGGTTAGTTCTAAATTCGGACGGACTGAGTTCGGATGTAGTGCGCAACCCCTCATACAAATAGTAGTATGGCTACTTCGAACCGTCATTTCTCGGATTCGGATCGGACGTAGTGGGAAACCGGTCTTAGTGTGTTACGCAATTACTTCTCCGGACAAACATGAGCGAGCGAGCGATTAAGTTGGTTTCAGAGTGACTAGCACTATTTAATTGAAAAAGTTATAAAAATGTTTGAAGTTGTAGCGTAAACTGAACTTTATTGTGTAGGAATTAAAGTTATTTTCCATAATCTCATATTTTTTTACATTTTTGGCAAGTAAATCGCGAATGCAGGGTGGGTATAGAGGTGTTAGAAAAGGCGCAAATATTCGCGTGACTCATAGTCATTAAAACAATCGAGGACGATGCTCCCATACGCGTAGCGCATCCCGCATCCCGCTCTCTCACTTCAGTTTATTCAGAGCTTAATTTTCATTACCTTTTTCAATTACGGGTCCCCGAAACGATCAATTGCAATTGATCAATTGCTATTTTAGTAATATCATAGTCCAATAAAACATGGTATTCTCTTCCCAGAGTGACACAAGCCTACGTCACAATAACATTGCCACTTTATTTCAACATAACATGTTACATGGGTACATTATATCTATGATTAATTAGTTAAAATATTTCTTTATAATTTTCATTTATCCGTTGTTTAAAATTCTCCCACATTTTTATGTTTGAGAACCTGTAAACAGCATGATGACGTAGGCTTGTGTCAGTCACGTGGTTCCCGAGTCTCGGAAGAGAGTACCAGGCGGAGTTATATTATTATACCATGAGTAATATTGTCAATCGCTTCAATTGCATTTCGTAGACGATTCATTTACGCATCAATGTGTATCAATCACATTAAATTTCTTCTTCTTCGCGTATCGAAGGCAAAAATTGTAAACATTTTTGGCCCAAAATTCAGCTATGCGAACCCCGCTCACTGACACAGTCATAAGATCATCTAGCGCACAGGTTATAGGGCTTGCAGCGCAGGATGGAAGGTGGGCCATTGTCGGTGGGGAGGTGCCACATACGCACTTAAGATCTGAGCCGTCCGTGAACCAATCTGTAGAGATTTTCCTTGCTCCGGCCGACTTGGGTTCGAAGTCTATTTAGAGATTTCCAAGTCGGCCACGGTAACGCGTGCTCATCTGGCAGGCTCTCAGATGGTTCGATTAAAATGATTAAGGGGTTTATACAGCTTCCGCCATAGATTGAAAATAATAATTGTCAATCATAATTGATCGTTTCAGGGACCCTTTATTACATCTTGAACTAGGTACTATCGAAAAAATCTATATCTGACCATTTTGAGAACAAAATCCCGTGCACATGATGACCACAGCTGCGTCCGTAAGTAAAAAAAAGAGGATCCTTTTTAGGTTGACTAATAATATGCGCTGCAAGCAGGAATAGTCCTTACGGTGGTCAGATAAAGATTTTGGCGATAGTACATGGTGCAATAATATTATATAATCTCAAAACACGCTATGGAGCATTCTACTACCAAACATAAATCGCAAATCTTTCTATAGAACACAAGCCTAACCAAAAACATAACAAATTCTTCGGCTCATCTTAAAAATCCAGTTTTGGCATGAAGTCATTAACACAGTCACGTGTTGCCAGGTATGGCAAGTAGGTAGCAATGCCATATATGGCACGGGGAATTCTTTAGTTTAACTTATTAATAATATTGAGTAAATTTTTTATAGTTGGTTATTTGACTTTGCAGTGACGCTAGCTAGTAGTGTGATGTTTAGTAGTGGTATTTTTAAATCGCGTAGACAATCAGGTTCTAGTTATTTGACCGGACAAGTATCTTTCAAACGGGTTATTCCGTTTATCTAGCTCAAAAAATCACCCTAAGGTAAAACATTAAAGGTACATTCCAAATGAAGAAGTACTTCCTTGGTCTAGATTTTTTGTTTTTCAATGTAGGAAATCTATCTATCTATTCAATCAGCCCATAATGTCCCACTGCTGGGCAAAAGCTCCCTTTTCTAAACACGGCTGTCCTCTGCAAATGCGGGCCAGCGTCTTCATTAGGATTCAAGTTCGTCCCTCCATCTTCCTGTCTCATAGAACTGTGAAATATTTGATTTGAAACGGCTATTCCGTTTATCCACGCATGTCCAAGAACCCGCCTTAAGTCAATAAATTCCGTTTATCCAACTAGGCCTAGGGTGGATTCTCGGAGAGCGTTTACGCTTATCCACCTTAGGGTGAATTTATGGAGAAGCCCAAAAAAATAACGCCCAATTAATTTGGTATAGGGGCAGGAAAATAATGAATGACGTTTAATCAAAATCAATCAAAAGTAATTTATTCAAATTAAGCTCAGAATTAGCACTTTTCTAACGTCAAAATTACATAAGACAGAGTCCCCCAAAACCACCCGCCAGTTCCCAGTTAAATCACTTCCTAGTGATTTAACTGGGAAGAAGAATTGGCATAACAAAATTCCTAGCAGCACAGCTGTCTGTTCAGTTAGAAAAACTTGCTTCTATACAATAGTAGGTATCGAAGACACCTCGGAAAGCACCGTTGGTCCCGGCTGTCATTCGTGAATCTTTGACAGTCGTTACGCGTCGTCAGAAGCCCGAAAGTCTGACAACCAGTCTTACCAAGGGGTATCGTATTACGCAGCAACTAGGCTGTGGAGGTCGGATAGGTAGTCGCTCCATGTAAAATACTGGTATTCAGCTGCATCTGGTT
The DNA here is from genome assembly GCA_945859715.1 of Apamea sordens. Classification (NCBI taxonomy): domain Eukaryota; kingdom Metazoa; phylum Arthropoda; class Insecta; order Lepidoptera; family Noctuidae; genus Apamea; species Apamea sordens. Next base: position 8,941,389 of record OX244010.1, on the reverse strand, counting down.
AGACTGGTAAATGATGATACAATAGAGGTACAAGCCCTTAGAGATAACCCCTTTAGGCGATTAGTGGAATATAATGACAATGTAAAGCTCGGTTCGATATAATGCACTTTTATTAGGCTACGGATCCAAATGAAGAGGACCACCTACCAGCTTCTTCGAATACAACCTACTCAATTCTGATAAATATTATGTGCGTGGGTTAAATTTAGCTCCCGTGTAACAAGACATGAAAAACAAAAGTTTTATATAAGCAAACTTAATAATTAAAGTAAATGCCATGGATATTATGAATGATAGGCTCATATACTCGTATATTTTTTTATATAATAGGTTTGGCAAAAATCCATTTCTTTTGTCGTTTAAAAGGAAAAACAAAAGTTGTTTTTCTAAAATAATTGAAAACCGGTATATGTTTACCGGAGCTTTGGTTTGCTTGTTCGAAAAATAACAGGCAAACGTTTCAGTTATTTTTTAACTGATTTCCTAAAGAGGCGTAGCAGGAAATGCTACATTAATAAAAAGCATATATTTTTTATGATTTTGTTATTTAATTTTATTATTCTATGGACATTTGCATCAAATACGTGTTATGTCGCGCGTAATTTATGAATATTTATTAGTTAAACCTCAAATACCAATATATACATGGAGCAACTGCCTATCTGACCCCCACAACCCAGTTACTGGGTAATACGATGTCCCTTGGTAATACTAGGTGTCAGACTTTCGGGCTTCTGACGACGTAACGGCTGTCAAAGATCCTAGAATAACAGCCAGGACCAACGGCTTAATGTGCTTTTCGAGGCACGGAAGGGGTCTCGGTATGTAAAGATACCATTCACGGACCGACCGCGGCAAGCATAGCTTAACCTGATCGATCGACCCGGGAGGCTGTTAATACTTAACCACGAGCCCCCCCCTCCTCCGATTACAAAAAGAAGCATCATCAATATACCTATGTATAGCCATTTATTTAGCTCTAAAAATCCTTTATAAAATGAAAGCGTGCGCACACTCAGTAACAGTCGTAACCAACAACAACAACCACTATTTACTGCGTTTAGTCGCCACTCAATCGCACGACAGTCGCGCGACTATCGTCCCCCACCAATCAAGGTTGTACCGACTCTCCAGTTAATCGCTCCATTCATCTCAGATCCGATACTACGACCGAACAGTTTTGATACTTTTAATAAAACTAGCGAACCGCAACTGCTTCACACGGCTACGATCTACTCTTAGCGTGTCAATGGCAAAAATAACACGAAAAAATAAGTTTTTTAGATTTGTTTGGCCCAAAATCCAGCATTAGGTCCGCAGCCATTAGGTCCGATCCATCACGATCTACTGATGAGGTGACAAGCCAAATTATAGAGATTTCTGTTTTTGTGCTATATATATCCAAGTTATTTTTTAATGTATGAACCTGCCGTAATAAATTATTTGAATTAGGGTTGATTTTTCAATCGATAGATAATATTGATTCGCGGAATAAATTTGAGGTCTGGCAGATTTTTTACGGAAAAACTGTCAAAAATTCAAAATCCGAATAAAATTATGTGGCGTTGGAAAAATCAGCTCTTATGCGAATAACTAAGCGCAAACTACAAGTGCTATCTTGACGAGAGGGGCAATTTTCGTAATATATAGAACGTTCACATTCCGATCGCAGTCTCAATCTGTCAAAAATATCTCTAATTTCCCTACATTTTTGACATGTTTTTGACATTGATTGTCGCTGAGATAAGATAAAAAAAGTGTTTATTTTAATTACAATGGGCATTTAGATACATGTTTTTTGGAGATCTCCTTTTAAGCAAGGCATTGCTTGTATTAGGAGTCTCCGCACTTCCATTTATCATAGATAAGACGACGACAAGATAGCGACTATATTTTGAAAATTTACTTTTTTAGTTAATTATGGGAATTGGCCTTCTGAGCCAAACCACGTGCTGACTAATGTTTATAAACCTCGGCCTCAAAGCCCTCATAGTTAAATGTGAAGGATAGATTTTTTCTTACGTCATAATTATGGTGTGTTGGGTAATTTGATTTTTCGCAATAAGAGTCAATTATTTGATTAGTTTTATATTATAACAAAAAATTCGTGATTGTCTATGTTTGTTATTGAAGGCGTCAAGGGGTTTTATGAATGTTTGTTTTGTTTAAAGGATGTTTGCTTATTTTATTTTCTTGTATGAAGTGTATGCACCTAGGATTGTGATTTAATTTATTCAGGATAAACTTTACAAAAATCAATAAACTCTTTAGCACCCTCTGTCTATTGTCCAAACACAGCTCCAGGAATATTAAATAAATTAAGATAAATATGAAAATGTGCAAGTAAACTTTAAAAAATCTAGTTTATCAATAATAATTATTGAAAGTATACTTTTTGTTCATTTCTCTAGAATGGATTTATGAGTAAATCTCCGAAACTACTCATCCGATTTAAAAAATGCTTTCGCTGATTGCAAGCTTCACTATTCCGAGTGCTATATTTTATGGTACACACAGCTACACATCAAGCAATAAATTTTTAGTTCTAGCTGACCTCGCTTTGCATAGGTTTGTCATACAATCAGAAGTCAGCTTATACTGGTTATGTATAACCTGATGTGTAGCCGTACGTACAGTTGGCTTCCACGTGGATGGAGTAGTATTGTATTTCAATAAGTATTAATTTTGAAATAAAAATAACGCAATTTGATGTTATTTTTATTGACGTCAAGGATCACCTATTCGTTCCTTTAATTCGTTTTAATATTAAACATGAAGTCATATTAATAAAACAAGTGTTTACCTACTTAAAGCTTTTTGTTCAACAATCTGAGCATAAATTAAACAGCAAGGTTAACACCTGAGAAATCTATACATATAATAAAACAGTAACGAAAGAAAAACTGTACATTGAGAATTTTCGAGAAAAAATAAGTGGCTTTTGTTAGAAAAACGTAACTGATGACAAAAAGTGACTTTTTAGAATTTTTGTCTGTTTGTCTGTTTGTCTGTGTGTATGGTACGGCTTCACGCCAAAACTACTGGATAGATTGAATTGAAATTCAGCAAAAATGTCCTTTGTAAACCAAGGAAGGCTTTAGGCTACATATTATCACGCCGTATGTTATAGGAGGTAAGCAATATTGATTTTAAAAGGTTTTTGTTCGTAATTTAATGCACAAAATAATTGAATGCACAAAATGACATGTTATTTATTTAGTAAACCATAATTTAACTCTGGAAACATATTATCACGCTATCACCTACGGGGGAGGAGCTGTGAATCTTTATTTTTCTTACCTACGTATTCTGTGACAGCGTGTAATCTAACGACGCATATTTAAATGTTGTTTTTGAGTAAGCCATGCTATTATCTAGCTTTACACGCCAAACTACGCCATTTAAGTAACTTGGGCAGAGAAACATAGTTTAATTAATGTTAGTAGTATAATGAAAATTTTGAAGCAGCGCCATCTATGAGATTTCATAAAAATCAAATCAAGTTACATTTTAACACTTTTTGGAAATTAATAATATAAATTTGATCATGTTGGCGAGGTTAGTAGTTAGTTATTCTTAAAATTCATAGATGGCAATGTGCATTTTCTATCGTATAATTCGTTTCGACAAATTCAAGTTCCAACAAAACCCTCAAAATCTTGAGCAGAGTTGAGGAAGACAATTTAAAAAAACACGCTCTGTGAAGTCGACCAGTTTGCGAAATCCCTTACATATGACGAGGTGCCTTCATATTACACGTACGACAAGCAAAGGGGTGTATTTAACCGACGTCGACGAGGAGGTGCTGTGGAAGGTTTTCCGGAAATTTTCAAGGACACCGCATTGGGTAGGGTTTATACCGTGCATCCGAATAATGGCGAATGCAATTTTCTGCGGTTGTTACTTCACACTGTCCGAGGCCCAACGTCTTTCGCCTTTCTGAGGACATTTGATGGCGTGGAGTATCCCACTTACCGCGCAGCCTGCGTAGCACGTCACCTTCTCGACGGTGACCAAAATTGGGATGACACCCTCGCGGAGGCGAGCGGCAGTGACAGTCCCAGCTGCATGCGTCATCTGTTTGCCGTCATCTTGGTGTTTTGTGGAGTCGCAAACCTGGTAGCTTTGTGGGAGAAGTATCGCCATCATCTGTCTGAAGATTTTCTACGAGCTTTGAGGCGTGTTACTGGAGACGAAGTCGAAGTAACTGATGAACGCGTGCTGAACACCTGTCTCAGTTCACTTCAAGATGTGGTCATTTCTATCGGCGGCAATCCACTGATCGAATATGGGTTATCAGCTCCCACATCATCACAGTATAAAGACCGTGGAAATCGGGAGTATAACGCTGAGACAAATTACGATCCGGGCGAAATGACCACCATACGAAATGACTATGTCGCTTTGTTCTCTTCAGAGCAAAAACACATTTATGACACCGTCCTTGAAAGCGTTGGGCAAAACCAGGGTAAAATGTTTTTCTTGGATGCTCCTGGTGGAACAGGAAAAACATTAGTTACCACTGGCATACTTGCAGAGGTCAGGAGGCAAGGCAAAATTGCTATTGCTGTATCGTCGTCGGGAATCGCTGCCACACTACTTCCGGGCGGCAAGACAGCACATGCCATGTTTAAAATTCCCATCGATTTAGAGAGCGCCGAAACGCCTGTTTTTGGTGTGTCACGTAACAGCAATAAGGGACACGTGCTCAAGGATTGCTCTCTGATCGTATGGGATGAGTGTACGATGGCCAATAGGAAGGCAGTTGAGGCCGTGGACAGAACCCTGCAGGACATCCGCAGGAACGAACATTTGATGGGTGCTGTCATAGTTCTGTTCAGTGGCGATTTCCGGCAAACGCTTCCCGTGGTGACGCGGGGATCGAGGGCTGACGAGGTGAATGCTTCGTTGAAACGATCTTCGTTTTGGTCACGAGTTCGTACGCTGCGCTTGACCATAAATATGAGAGCTCAGCTCGGCGGCAATGCATGTGCTCAAGAATTCCCCGATGTCCTTCTAAGTCTTGGCGAAGGCACTCTACCAGAAGAGAGAGGTGGACAGGTGGTGCATCCAGAGTCTTTCGGTAGAGTGGTATCCAGCTTAGAAGAACTCATTCGCTGTGTGTACGGGGACATCAGTCGTATACTGCACCAGCAGAATTCTTGGGTGTGTGAGCGGGCCATTTTGACGCCTAAAAATAATCAGGCTGCAGCAAATAACAAATGCATTCTCTCGGAAATTGAGGGGAATGAAGTGGTCTACACCTCGATAAACACTGTTGTCGAGCAAGATGACGCCACACATTATCCCGTGGAATATCTGAACTCCCTGTCAGCAAGTGGACTTCCAGCGCATACCATCAAGCTGAAGGTCGGTGTCCCGATTATGCTTCTTCTGTACCTATCTCCTCCGAAGTTGTGTAACGGGACCCGCCTTAAAGTCATCTCGCTCCACAGACACACCATTGAGGCGGAAATTCTTACGGGTTGTGGCGTCGGCGAGGCAGTATTTATACCACGCATTCCTTTCATACCTCATAACTACCCGTTCCAGTTCAAGCGCGTACAGTTCCCCGTGAATGTTTGCTTCGCGATGACTATCAATAAGTCGCAGGGGCAGACACTGAGGGCAGCGGGTGTCGACCTCAGGACGAGTTGCTGCTCACACGGGCAACTGTACGTCGCTTGCTCTCGCGTCACCAGTCCTGACTCTCTTTACATTTTGGCTCCTGGCAGCATAACTACCAACGTAGTTTATAGGGAAGTGTTGTAAGGTATGATACCTTTGTACGTATTTTTATTCTTTTGTGTCCTGAAATGTATTCCTGCATTATTTTCTCTATTTCCTTCAGTCACATCTTATGACTGAACTCAGCAGGATTCCCATATAACTCTCTTCACTTACTTCGCTTCACTTGCTTCGCAAAAAAACTTACATTTTAATGCAATTTTAAAAGTTGTTTACTTATAATGCTATTGCGACACTGGCATCTTAGGTATTTTTGGTGCTGTAGAGCCTTCACGCAGACGACGTCGCGGGCAGCAGCTAGTAGTAAATAAAACAATTAGTCATCCGTTTAGTTATTGGGTTTTTCTCATAGCTTATTTTTTAATAGAATTTAGATGAGTATTATTAAGACGAATATTACTAATCATCATTCATTCATCAATCAATGTATTTTGAGTCGACGTAATAATATGTCATTTTCTTCCATACTTCGTAAGTTGTAGTATATGTGGATCGGACATTACTAAATAAGGCATATGTGAAACGGGCATCATAGATGAGGGCATAGCCATCGGGGCTGCCGCCATCTTGCCGTTGGTTGATGGGAGTTTGTACTAGGAAATACAAGTCATACACGGAACTATTTTTTATTAAAACCCAACTTATAGATATCACAGTAGTCACCCCCTTTCCCATCGTTTCTTTGGTCCCTACGACTAACAACGAACAAATATTACTCAATACGTTATATCCCAACTGCTCGTGGCTAAATGATAACACGCTCACGGGTCGATCAAAAGTTAAACTACGCTTGCCGCGGTTGGTTCGTGGAAAGACCTTTGACAATCGTTACAGGTAGTTAGAAGCCCAATAGTCAGACAACCAGTCTTACCAAGGGTTATCGTGTTACCCAGTAACTGGGTTGTGGAAGTCAGATAGGCAGTCACTCTATGTAAAATACTGGTATTGAACTGCATTCGGTTACACTGGAAGCCGACCCTAACATAGTTGGGAAAAGGCTTGGTCAATTGACGTTATATTCCCAACAATAATTATCATCTTTGGAACTGTCTAACTACATTTTTAAGACTATTGATGGGTATGTTGAAGGACCTGTTAAACTAATGATAATTACTGCAATATCTACGTCAAGTCAAAGTTACGTGACATTTCGAGTAATCTCAATATGTGGTTCTTATACTTCAGCGACTAATTTGCAATAAAATTATTTACTTCTACAAAGTAGGTACTTATCAAACAAAGCATCGTAAACATATTCAGTGGTTTGTAGTTACCTCATAAAATTGCTAATAACTGAATTTCTATTGCAATTTGCGAGTGCATCGTCAACAAGTAGACATGATGAAAGTTTTGGTCCCATACATTGATACAAAATGTATTACTTACTTTGACATTTTGTTCTTTAAGACGTTGACTGTCAGACAACAGACACAATAGAAAATCTATTGTTGGCGGTCACCGGTGACAGCGGTGGCAGTTAATGCCTTAAATAATAATAATAATAAATGTTTATTTCAAAAACTTACAATTAAATTACATATTCTTAAGGGAATTTCCATTTAAGTATTAATTTTACTTGTGTTAGGAAAATTCCGCCCTTCCAATCGTTACAGTGCAAGTTATAGAATAGACGGCCCAGTTGATTATGTAAAAAGGTTATACAAATCAATTAAAAAAATAAAATAAAGTAAAAAATAAAAATACACAGAAAAATAAAAACAAAGTAAAATTTACATATTTCATAGACGCGCTGTTGGGTCAGAGTGTGTGTATGTGTGTGCGTGTATGTGGGTGTGTGAATATGTACGTTTAAATTAATGATTATTCCCACTCCCTCTCACAGAGAGGGGGCCTGTGTCCCAGCAGTGGAAACATAATAGAAGAAATAAAGAAAGAAGAAAAAACAAATAAGCGCGACGTGGTGCTGTTTGATTTATAGGCAAATCTAATTTTCTGTTTAATTCTCTGTAGCATAGAACGCAATTTTAATAATACCTTGTATTGGAATCTACTTTAGTGAATCTTTTTAAATATCTAATGGGTCAATGATTTATTCATGTACTTACATTATTTAACCCATGTTTCACGCTATTTAAAATTACGGCATCCTAGCTAAATTCCAAACAATACCTGAAAGTATCAAGACCTCGTAGTCCTTGTATATAGATTTCGCAATCCATTGAGAGACGAGACTCCCGCGGTGTCCGAAACGCTACTCGGGATAGCTCACGTGTCCAGTTATTGGCATAGACCGTGTGTGTCCAGTAGGATCACACAGTAGTATTAACCAGACTATCGAGAACCTACATATAACTACAGGCCTGCTTGTATCACAAAATTCGTTTAATGCTAAACATATCCAACATCATTTTGATCTCTGTCATCTTCAAACGATTGACCGAAACCGAATTATTACCGAATTACGTAACACACTATCATAGCAACGGCTTTTAGTTTGACAGTTCATTTATTTATTTTTATTTATTTATCAGGAACAATTTATATTGTATTTGATACATTAGTTTACATTACATACATCATAATTAATTTAATTTAATATAAATTCTAAAAGTGAACATGCACAATAATAAAAAATAAAAAACATGTCTATAAAAAACAATAATAATCATTAGAATATTAATATTAAATTACAGTTCGTCCATTGAGTACCTACAAGTTTTTATCCAACAGAAATGCTTTAAGCTTAGCCTTAAAAGAGCAAGTGTTTAATAAAATCTTCAAATCCGCTGGCAGTCTATTAAATATTTGTACAGCTTGGTAATGAGGGCTATGCTTAACAATGTTAAAATCAGGCACAACTTTATTTTTAAAACCCTTTCTACGAGTATTTTCCCTGGCTATTCTTTCTTCCCCGGACTCGTATTCATGGATATATTTTTTTTAAATTAACTAGCAACACAAGTAGGTATGTATAAGCTGGGCAATGGTAGAACATTTCAACGCTGAAAATGACATCGATAGCTTTCTCTTTGTGTAATTCTGACAAATGTACGTATTGTTCAACAACGTTCATTGCGTTATTTACGTTGCTGAGCAGAAACATTCTTCGAAAGTATGAAGCAACTAGCTGCGCCCCGCGGATTCACCCGCATAAGTTTCGATCCCATGGAATATCGGGATATAAGTATCCTATGTGTTAATCCGGTTATAAACCATCTGTGTGACATATTTCATCCAAATCCGTTCAGTAGTTTTTGTGTGAAAGAGTAACAAACATCCATCCATCCATACAAACTTTCACGTTTATAATATTAGTAGGATGGATTAGTAATATCCTTCAAAATGATTCAGATTGAGATTGACTGTGTGTTCCGCTATTAAGGTGCAGCCGATTGATTCTGTAAAAATCTCACCGTGAAAAGTTAGGTGAAGTGAGTTGTCAATAATATCAATCCCTAGCATTAGTTGGAATGACAGCTCACTCCACGCTCACTTCACCACCACTTCACGGTGAGATGGTAACAGAATCGCACTGCAGAACGTTGTTTTAAACACGCTTAACGCTAAACGCAGAGTTTAGTGATTTGTGGTGCAAAACTACCAACCCGCACTGGGCCCGCGTTGTGGATTACGGTCCATTCCCTCTCACATAAAGGAGGCCTGTGTCCCAGCAGTGGGAACTTTATAGGCTGATTATGGTACAAATGGCCCTAAAGGTACACGTGCTTAACCGAATTTTCCACTCTTATTTCTTGTGTTACGCTCGCATATACTCGTAGCTCGTGAGTCGAACACAAATGATTGAGAGCTCCTTTCGAGTTCGGGCAAATCTGGAAATGAACACGAGTTCATTCGTAAACAAAGTTAACATCACACCTGGGGGCCTACTACGAAGTGCAAAGTGCGAATGTTCGAATCGGACCGACACAAGGCCGAACCGAATGTTAATGAAAAATGCGAAAAAGGTTCGTATCGGCTCAGTTGGGTCGGGACCATAGTCAATATTCGAAAGAGTGTAGGAGTGTAGGATCGGAACCGACCGAACCAAATAGTAAATTCGTAGCAAGAAACAGCCGAACATTCAGCCGATACTACTTCGAAGTAGACCCCCTGTATTCGAGGTAGGCAGATGGGACTCATTTCACTATTTATATAACGAAGTCTCATGTAATAGGGAGAAATATGTAAATGTCATATACCGTCTCCATTGGGTTAACCGTTTTTTGATAGCTGTCTTAGAACGTTCATATTCCAGATGATGTAAAAGTTAACTTTAAAATGCGTAATAAAATTAATTATAATATACTGTCTTATCTTTTAAATTATCTTATTTATGACTTCTTACAGACATTAATAATACCTTACGTGTATCAATCAATGTATTGTGTGTTGCTGCAATCATAGTGATTCTATCTGTCAAAAAACAGTTTACCTAATGGATAGTGTATAGCAGTTATGACTTTTACCCTGTAGACCTAGACCATGAATAGATAATAATAATTATTATTATTATTTATTTGTCAGATCAGTACAATACACTTATGTTAGTAATGACATAAACAACTTTCAAACTAGTGTTAGTACATATACCTCTGTCAATTAATTAAGAAATTCTAAAACATGTCAGAGACAATAATAATAATTCATCATTTAAAAAAAATATTATTATAATGAGCAGGGCCCAAACTCTCTATGACCACTTAACGATTCCTTGCTTCGAAACCACGTCAATTCCTTAGTTAATCACGATATCTGCTATTAACGTATTTTCTATGACACAATGAACAAAACCGCGCGAAATGAACGCGAAGTTTTACGTGGTTTGATCTGTCAACATACATGTTGTCCGTACTGTTGACATTTCGATTCCGTGCCATTAACAAGACAAGATATTTACGTGGTTTGCATATGGTAAGATTTCGCGTGGAACAATACAGATTTGGGGCCCGCTTTGAAATAGCGTGAGCCTGATTAAGTTGTCTATAAAACCCACCTTTTATTTAGGGAAACCGTCCTATTGTTTTTAAATTTCATTCCTATAATCCGATTATACCCAATGATCCGATTTCTTACAGGTAATTTTTTAATCTACTGTTTCAACTTTACTATATACGTCTCAACCAACATGATACTTTGTCCATTGTGTAGATGGACTGCCTTAATCTTAGCCCCGATACAATTGCGCAGATCAATCGGTGTAAATTACACATTGGTACTGTCGCTGCAATCTGCAGAGATTCTGTGCGTTCCTGAATTGAATTCGACACTATTTTAGGGGTGTCAACTAAACGTAGATGTGTAGGGTGGTTAAGTGAATATGAGACTTAGTTAAGGTTGTAATAGGGCTTTATATTGCATGTTGTGTGTTGTTTACGAGACGTTATTGTTTTGATACTTGTAGCTAAGCCACCTACATCAAAATGGCACTTGTAAAAGCTAATAATGGTTGTAAAATCTTAAGGGTTAGGAAGAGGTAAAGCTGTATAGTACACCCACATTTGGCCATTTACGTATATGTTTGTCTCTTGTAATAGGGGGTGAGCCAATTGCCATCAACTAGGCATAAATCTAAATTATAAGTACCCAATAATGTTCCAACGTAAAAATACTATTTCAAACCTTTCATACAATTAAAAAAAAACTTTTATTTTTATTTTATACGTTTTAGTGACAAGCTTTATTCATCCTAGGTGGCTTTAATTTAAACACTACAGGTGGATAAATAGTTATATTTTTAAATCTAATCTTTATTTGAAACCATTCACTCATTTAGACATTCTCAGTCTTACTAAAGTCTGATTAAATCGTTTGCACAGCCAAAGATGAAATGTTTGTTTTGCACGTACATCGTACCTAAGTAAAACTGGTGCCCATAAATTATATAAATATTTGGAATGTGCTCATCAAGGCCTTCAATTTGATACACATACTGTAATAATTGCACAATTATTTTTTTTTACTTTACAAAATGGAGCCATACTGCCGGCATTTTTTTTTTTTTCAATAAATAAAATATATAGCCAGTGTCACTCGGGATGATGTAAGGATTCTAACGATACCCCATACATCCAAATCTGTTCAGGCATTTAAAAGTTATGGTGGAATAAAGAAACTCACATACATACAAACATACTCGTACATCAACCCTGAATACATTACACTCCTTTTTGCGCAGTCGTGTAATAATCATTATCATCTGCCTGCCTTTTCCCAACTATGTTGGGTTCGGCTTCCAGTCTAACCAGATGCAGCTGAATACCGTTATTTTACATGGAGTGACTGCCTATCTGACCTCCACAACCCAGTTACTGGGTTATACGATACTCCTTAGTAAGACCGGCTGTCAGACTTTCAGGCTATTGACTACCCGTAACGACTGTAAAAATTCAATTAAAATTAATACTCTCCGGTAAAATCACAATGAAAAAAGTTCAGTACAAAAAATATGAAAAAGCAGTTGAAATAATATCAAACAGTACTCCAGTAAGAATCATTGGCCCAAAAAATCTAAAGCTTAGCCTACGCAGACGTTTTAAGCTAATTTTTCGCTGAGCACTTATCAAAGCGTTTCAATGGAGAATTCTCGATACAAGTGGGGTCGATACTTAACCCCAGCTTCGAGGGGATTTCCATAATAATTTGAGAGGCCGATACTGTATATATTTTTTACGTTTTCTGTTAAAGATTTTTTAAGGTAATGTTCTCAAATTGGGTACCGTTTTGTTTCCGCTTTATTTAATGGGTCAACAATATTTGGACGGAAATTTTGAGTGCGCTGGTATTTTAATATGGATGTTTTAAAAGGATTTTTCTTTTAAGGAAAAATCTATCTAAGGAAAAAGGGTAAATAATAACAGCCGCACCGTTCGATCGATTACCGCGGTTGGTCGGGAGATAGGTAACCATCTTTACATACCAAGACTCCTCCGTGCCTCGGAAAGCACGTTAAGCCGTTGGTCCCGGCTGTCATTCGTAGATCTTTGACAGTCGTTACGGTTCGTCAGCCCGAAAGTCTAACAACCAGTCTTACCAAGGGGTATCGTGTTACCCAGTAACTGGGTTGTGGAGGTCAGATATGCAGTCGCTCCATGTAAAATACTAGTTTTTAGCTGCATCTGCATAGACTGGAAGCCGACCCCAACATAGTTGGGAAAAGGTTAGGCAGATGATGATGTTTTAAAGGATTTTTTTTATTATTCATAGCCATTATAAACATTCCTTAACATTTTTAAGTTATTATAGACTTAGCCAAGTTTTAAAAATATTAACCAATATTATTATTAATGACAAACATTTACATAATCCAAACTTTTACAAACTTCTGACTACTTTAATAATCAAGTCTAGACGTTACAAAAAATACAATCTATTGAAAAATACTTCATAACTTTGTCGACAGCAGCAATAAATTATTATTTCACCAAAAAAATAAAGAGGGAGGGAGGGGCTCGTAGCTGAGTAATAACAGCCGCACGGATCGATCGATCAGGTTAAGCTAGGCTTGCCGCGGTTGGTCTGTGGATGGGTGCCCATCTTTACATATCGAGACCCCTCTGTGCTTCAGAAAGCACGTTAAGCCGCTAGTCCCGGCTGTCATTCATGGAACTTTCACAGTCGTCTAAAGCCCAAAAGTCTGACAACCAGTCTTACCAAGGAGTATCGTATTACCCATTAACTGGGTTGTGGGGGTCAGATAGGCAGCTCCACATAAAATACTGGTATTCAGCTACGTCCGGTTAGACTGGAAGCCGACCTCAACATAGTTGAGAACTGGCTAGGCAGTTGATGATGACCAAAAAATAAAGAGGGAAATATTTTAGTGTTAATTTTCGAGCTAAAGTTCGCCGATCTGTACCGAGCTTAACTCGTAAGGCCGGACGTACTAAAAGGATTTTGCACGTATTGTTTTACTATGGAACAAAATATTAATTTAAAAGTTATATTGAGTGTTTCAGTGAGTCCTAGAGAGTCGGGAACGTACGCTCGGGTCAGCAAAATCATTGTTAGCCAATGATTTTGCTGACCCGAGCGTACGTTCGAATGTGTGGTACGCTAATCACTTTAATGTATGATTATCCAGATAAAGCATAGCATAAATTAGCCTATAATGTTCCCACTGCTGGGACACAGGCCTCTTCTCGGTGAGAGGGAGTGTGCTGTAATGCATCACGAGGGCTTAGTGCGGGGTAGCGAGATCGTCCGAAAGGGTTACCGCTGCCCTGGAACATAAAAGGCTAAGGAAGGAACAAGGGTGGGTTTTAGTCAGTAAGAGTCTGACACTCCCTCCTGCTCCACCCAGAGCGGGAGGAGTCATTTGATGATATCCCATCCTCAAAAAAAAAAAAAGGGCTTAGTGCGGGTTTGTAGATGTCACATGTCTTCGAATTTTTGTTTCTAGGACATGCCGGTTTCCTCACGATGTTTTCCTTCACCGTTTTGAGAGCAGTGGTGATGAAATAATGGACAAAAAGTAAAGTGCCTGGCTTAGAACCTACGACCTACAACTCGTAAGTCGCGGCCGCTATCACTGGTTTGACACTTAGTTGGTTTTATTGATTTAGCATAAAACGCGTGAAGATAATTTTGTCATGTCCTAGAACCAAAAATTCGAAGGCATGTGACATGACATCCACCAACTCGCACTGGGCCCGCGTGGTGGATTACGGCCCACTCCCTCTCACCAACACGAGGACAGTGTCCTAGCAGTGGGAGGCAGGTTGATTATGCAAGTGTCAAACGGTCAATTAAACCCAAAACCTATTTACATAAACACTCTCAATCACGCTCAATACTCGCATACCCCACAACACACGCACACCCTCACACTCACCGCCACACACACACGCACACACCCCCACACACGCACACCCACACACACACACTCATTTCATAGTTATTAACTTTTATATTAATAATTTTCTTTCTTTTTAATTATTAGTCTGGAACAAATGTACCATATTTTTGACCTGGGCGTTGATAGCTGCGCCACAGTTTTAACTTTTGTAGCTATCTTCGTTTTCTTTTGTAAATTTGTGTCCTGAAACTTGTTCCAAATAAACGTTTATTATTATTATTATTTATTATTATTATTAAACGCAAGCAAACATATTATTTGATTTAAATAATTCAGAACAGTGACGTTCAATTGTAATATTTTAGTTAGTTTCGTTCACACACCTGCTAATTAGGTGCAAGTTTTAATTAACATGATAATTATTCACACCACTTTGCATAAACTCTGCTGGGAGTTATGCAATTTGGAATAGACGAACTGCGGGGTAATTGCGTAACACAATAACAGTAGGAATGCCTTTCATTTTGACAGTTCGACAACATTAGCACGTACGTTAATAAAGCAAGCCTTTGGTCCCGGCTGTCATTCGTGGATCTTTGACAGTCGTTGCGTTACAAAAGCCCGAAAGTCTGACAACCAGTTTTACCAAGGGGTATCGTATTACCCAGTAGCTGGGTTATGGGCTTGTGGAGGTCAGATAGGCAGTTCTCCATGTAAAATCCTAATACTCAGCTGCATCCGGTTACACTGGAAGCCGACCCCATCATATTTGGGAAAGGGCAAGCCAGATAATGATGATTGAACATAGCTATCCTTTGGGTAATTTGGGTAATTAATATCGTCTGGTACTTCATTTACCAAATCAAGGCTAAATAAGATGATTCACTGTTCTCAACTATTTAAAAATATACAATGACCTCTTCCAATATGAACTCTATGCTTTGGCAACAAGGCTGTCTGTTTAGTTGAAGATTATTATGTTATTGCATCAGTTTGTTCAGCCATTTTGCATTACGTGAATGTTATTGTGAAATATTGACTATGATGTACAGTTGGCAAAAGAAATACGTCACTGTCTCAGCATTTTTTTGTTGAGATTTCCGACCCGAATAGAAAGAAATATTTTATTTCTTTCTTTTTTAGGAAATATTCAAAAAAACATTTTATTTCCTTCTATCTTACATTCTGGTGTGACAGATGGATTATAAATGGATATAGGTAACGACTACACCTTATGTCGGGAATCCTTTAACCTTTTTGCCTTTTGAACCTTTTTGACCTCTCGCAGATCAATAATGCTTTTAGTGTTATGAAAAGGTGAGCCGCCGTAGACAGTGTAAAAAAATATATATGAAGAAATGATATTTTAAAAAATATTGCCAATGGGTCCTTATTATCGGGAACCCCTCGTTCTTAATGCAAAAATACTGTATTTTTACGTAAACGCACGGTTGGCGCAGAGGTTAAGCGATTGACTGCTGCGCTGCGTGTCACGGGTTCGATTCCCGCACGGAACAAATATTTTCAAAAATTCCTCACGACCCTCACGATGTTTTCCAATGAAATAATTTACAACCTGCAACTCGTTAGTCGCAGTTATTATCCCTGGGCAACCACTTCTCTTAGGGCCTATATGATTATTACCTATATTCTATTCTAAGTGTTGGCATAAAAAAGTTTAATCTCAAAGGAGGCTAATGATAGAAAAACACACATGCACGAGAGTTTAATCTTTAACAAACACAAACAAGCCTTTTATGTGTGTTGAACGATCAAGTTGTGGCCAAAGCCTGTTGCACTCAGACTTCGTTTAGTTGTTTGCATACTTAACTATTTTGCCGTTTGTACGTTTAATTTTATTACCCGCAATAATTTTAATGATACATTAGATGTGATTTAATTGTGATTTGTAAGATTTAAATACCATTGAGAGTTGTAATGGCCTTGTGATTTCAGTCAAACAATGACACTAATTTTCCTATTGTAGGTGCGTAGGAATTCCATCATTATTCCATTGCAAAAAAGAGATGGTGCTATCGGCCTTTTATAGCTCCTTCTCTCTCTCTCTCACACTGGAGAAATGCTGGCGTTAATACGTCATGATACGGTCCCTGCACCAAACCGTTTGACACATGCCCAATATGGTGCTTTGACCAATCTATGGCAATTTTGCCTTGCGACTGTACTGAGTACCGATCTTTGTTGAATCCCAAGCTTTCTACTGTAAACGTTGACGATTTCAGCCAGGTAGTGTTAAAGCTTATTGTTTCGTTGCGAAAAAGGGATGGTGTTATTAGTCCAGTCGATCTACATATTCTGAAAAAATCTCACCGTGAAAAATTTGGTGAAGTGAGCATGAAGTGAGCTGACATTCCACCTGATGGATTAACACCTGGATTGACACTATTGACACCTTACATCAAACTCACTTCACTAAAGTTTTCACGGTGAGATTTTTACAGAATAGATCGGCTGTAAGTACCTGTATCTCTCTCATGCAGTAGGACAATGGTGGCTCTACCATCGACCACTGACATAACCAGCATGGGCCAGTGTGCATAGTCAACCTTGTCACTTTTGACAAACTCCCAGTAAATGGTAATTTCAATAAGGCTCACACTATTTAACTGCCACACTGTTCCTAAAGCAAAAAAATAGACCAAGAAGTTTTATGCCGTGCAAGCGACATTTCAACCTTAGTTGACAATTGCGAGGTCGACTTTACGCGCAACAAATCCATACTCGTAACACTTAAGTATTATAAATGCGAAATTAACTTTGTCTGTCTGCTTTATGGTTTTAGATGTTTGGTACTCAGGTAGACCTGCACCTCAACTGCGTTACACTCTTTCAATCTCAATCTGAATCATTTTGAAGGATATTGCTAATCCTTTGCTTCATATGTTCGACAAATGTGTCTGCCCAACAACGTAAATAACGCAATGAATGTTGTTGAACTTTCAAAATAAAAGCTATTGCTACAGCGTTACGCAGTTACCCCGCTGCACCTTAATTGCGTAACACACTTTCAATGAACATCTGAATCATTTTCAATTTCAACAACAATCAACAGTGGGAACATTATTAGCCACAACGTAAATAACGCAATGAATGTGGTTGTTAAAATAAAAGCCATTGCCACTGTTCACTGGCTTAGGACATAGAATTAGGATATAGGACTTTTATCCCGGCAGTAAGCTCCCATGGGACAACTCCCGACCTTCAAGAGTCCCACGCAAAAGCTAGTAATAAATAAACTTTTCACTTACTTATAAGAAGGACTAAGAGAATCGCCGAGGCGACCTGGCTGTATCTCCCGTGATTCATCTTGGCGGATCTGAAATAAAAATACACGTACATTTGTTATTGTATGTCGTAGGTAAGCTCAAGGGATAACATGGGGGGAAAAAGAAAATCGTGTAGATATAGATATACCTATGTGGATTAATGTATTGTATTGTAAAGATAGAAGATATGTAGTGAAGAATAGTGATTGTAACAGAAAGTACGCTTTCTTAAAAGAAAACCACCAAAAAAAGCCAGTTAGATCTATTTCTCGGTTTTTTTTTTTGCCGCAAGTAAATGTATTTTCTTTCTTTCTTTTTCTTTTCTTTCAAAGTAAAATATAATAAAAATAAAGATATAAAGTTCTTGTGGATTTCCCAATTAAGATTTTCTGTTGTAAAAGAAAAGATAAATAGATAGATAGAATACTCTTTGTTATGTACACCATAAAAAAAAACTTGAGAGGTGTCAAGGGACACCCGGATGGAACGAAGTTCAAAGAGAGAGAGAGAGACAGACAGAGAAACACGCGCACGCCACACGGCTTACAACTATAGCAAAAAGTGTCGTTCCAATTTTTAGCCCCCTTTCGCAACGCGTGATAAGGAACTTCGTCCCAATAACAGATATAAATGTAGAAATTTTACAAGGGGTCACACAATGAGCGGTCTTATCACAAAAAGCAATATTTTAAAGACAATCTTTGGATGGATTAGGTGAGGTAGCGTGTGGTATGTGGTGAATCTTAACATGCCTTTTCTATCAATTGCCAAGCTAACTTGTTAAAAGCATTGCCATACAACGAGGTACCTAATGCCAGTCTCTTGGGTACTCATTACCAGTCGATAGCGATGCGGATGAATTTTTCGACGCTATATTTTAGTTTGTGAATAGTTTTAGTTAAGTTAGGATATAATTTTGTTATTTTAGGTTTTGAATATTATATTTGCTTGTCATAACTTATTAAAAATAATAGCTAACTTTAACTGAACTCGAGTCGGTAGTTTACTTGACAAATGTGTTATACGATCTATCTGGACTATAACCTAAGAACCAGCCGTGGTGACATAGGAGAAAAAAAAAACTTAAAGAAGGCGACAGTAAGAGGGCAATGCAATGCAATTTTCAAGCAGAAGCTAGTATTCAACTATAGATCTACTTACAAAAAACCATCGATTTTTGGAGACCAATATTGGTCTCCAAAAACCGATGGTTTTTGAATACTAGATGGTATTTGAATACTAGCTTCTGCTTGAAATTTCTTGTTCGCCTGACCCACAATGTGACATTGCATTGTCCTCTTACTGTCGCTTTCTTTAAGTATTTTTTCTTTTTTCTTTTTGCTCGGCTCCTAACGGTCAGAGCGTGTTGTTAAGTAGCGTATAACCTTCCTCAAGGATTGGGTTATCAAATGCAAAAGGAATCCTTCAATCCGACTGGTAATTCCCAAGATTAGCGCGTTAAAACAAACGGCATCTTTATTATTAGTACACGATTCCCTTGTTCACAAACTAAATAAAATTTAAGTTTAATGCATCTTTTTCTTTCTATTTAATTTAGAAAAGGACAGAAGATAAATATTAGTTTAGTCCTATCAAACTAGTCAGCGCCTGACGTAAATTGACGTATTTTTAGTAGCCATGTTTTTAATCACGTCTAATCTGTATAACCCATATACATAACTTAGACTAAACTAATATTTTATCTTGTCTCCTTTTCTTAATGAAATAGAAAGAAAAAGATGCACAGAACTTAAATTTAGTTTAGTTTTTGAACAAGGGAATTAGGGCCAATGTTAAATTTTCCTAATCAATCTTAAACCTAACACTTTAACGATATAGTTGAAAATCGATTAAAGAAATTTGACAGATTGTAGTAGCTTGACGTGCTGGCGTCTGTACATTAAATATTCTTCCAATCCCTTACGTAAAAACACACTATATCCATACGAAAAAACCGTGGTTTATATCATCTTCCAAACATGGTAAGACAAGCCACGGGTTACAACCGAAAAATGCTATCAGCTCGGTTCAAAAACCCCATATAAATCTCGTCGTGTCCGCGTAGATTCCAAGGTGTTTCACATTCCGTATCAAAAGAGGAAAAACGCGTCAGTATCCCGAGAATCTTCGCTTTTGGTAATTATTAAAGCAATTTCAAGAATTGGCTTAAACCCGATTGTGTCCAACGAAGAGGGTAATGAGTTTGAAATTGTTTTTTTTTTCTGTGCCAGCTCCATTAAAGTGCGCTAGAGTTACTTATCGTATGGCACTTGTAGGTAAATGTAGTTTTGCGTTTTCTTAACCATTCACAGGGCGGCTTCAAGCATTGCCAGAATTTATTTAGCTCTTTAGAATTTTATGTAGACGTACCAACATCTGCCCTCATTAATGTTATATGCCTGTCCAGCAGTGCGATTCTGTAACCATCTCACCGTGAAAACTTAGGTGAAGTGAGCGTGGAGCGAGCTGTCATTCCAAATAATGCTAGGGATTAACACTACTGATAACTCACATCAAACTCACTTCACTTGAGTTTTCACGGTGAGATTTTTACAGAATCGACCGGCTGTTCCATAAATCATTATAAAATCAGGGTAATTAATTAATTAGCATTCAAATCACAGCTGTCATTCTTTGACAATTGTTTTGAAATGACTTTATCACGGCAAATTGACGTATGGATTTGCCTAATAATTAATTTCCCTGGTTGATTTATGACTTCCCCGACGATGCCCTCGAGCACTTTCGATAAGTAAATATAAAAAAATGGTGTCCCATCCTCAGCATGACTGAGGCAAGCGTTGCTTTACCTATATTCAAATTTAATTTATGTTTCAAATTGACGTTATTTCAAGTTAAGTAAACAAATATCAACTTTATTTTAATAGTAATTAAGTTGAATTCAGAGTGACTAGCACTATTGAAAAAGTTTAAAAAATGTTTGAAGTGGTAGCGTAAACTGAACTTTATCGTGTAGGAATTAATATTATTTTTCCATAAACTCATATTTGTTTACATTTTTGGCAAATATGTCGCGAATGCAGATTAGAATAACCATCTTCCAACATAGTAGCACCATAGCAACAAGCCTGTTGCGTATGGAGTCTCAAAAAAACGCTTCGTTATGTCAGGGTTTCCCCTAAGGAGTCGGAGATAACAAAAGGTAGACCTGTGGTTTCCCCGGTCGTTTGTAGTATCCGTTTTATTCAAAGAAACTGGTCGTGATCTCGTTACCAAGTTTAAGGTATATACGTACTATATGTTTACACAAGTATTTTGTTTTGTGTCTTTAAGTTCAAGATTTTACAAAAGAAAATTTTATAGAGAGATACTCTTTATTACATACACCTTATACCTACCAACTACCTAACTACCAACGTACACCTTATAAATTATTATTTTATTTTCCCCATTGGACATCCGAAGGACGAAATATATAGGGTGGCAGGGACATCGATGCACAACCTGCTACCAATGTTGAAATTTTTCGCAGGTTATAAAAAAAAATTGCTGTTCCATATATTTTGATCGCATAGGTATTGCATGCATTGCATGTAACAGCTGATTCTTTTTTCGTAACTGAAATTTTTCAATTACGAAAAATTGCTCGCAAAAATCGAGCAGTACCTCCCCTTCTATTAGGAATATACATATATATATATATCTGCCTAGCCTTTTCCCAACCATGCTGGGGCGGCTTCCAGTCTAACCGGATGCAGCTGAATACCAGTATTTTACATGGAGCGACTGCCTATCTGACCTCCACAACCCAGTTACTGGGTAATACGATACGCCTTAGTAAGACTGTTTGTCAGACTTTCGGGCTTCTGACTACCCGTAACGACTGCCAAAGATCCACGAATGACAACCGGGACCAACGGCTTAACTTGCTTTCCGAGGCACGGAGGGGTCTCGGTATGTAAAAAATGAAATGTATATAATAACCCGGTATGTAAAATTGAAATATATTTGTAAAGATCCATCACCCATCCACAGACCAACCGCGGCAAGCGTAGCTTAACCTGACCGATCGACCTTTGCGGCTGTTATTATTTAACCACGGGCCTTCCGGTTCCTTTTATTCGAGCAGTACCTCCCCTTCTATTAGATATATCATTGGGATCAAAATAAATAATTTTCTATAGAAGTTTGTTGCTATTTATGGAAAACTGGTTTTGAACGATAAGAGCCAACAACCTAATCTTATTTTGACTTATTCTGACCTTTAGAAGTTGATGGTTTTTATTTTATTTTACGTGTGCAATCATCATTAAATATTTATAATTACCTAGAAGCATTTATTGTGCAGTTTTAGAGTAATCAATCCTATACTTTAATAGTCTGAAATCATCAACAAGCAGTAAGCAAGCGTAAACTGGAAGACATAGCGTTAGATGTCCTCCCACAATATGAACCGATCACCTCGTGAAGGCCACAGGAATCCGCTGGATGCGAGAAGCACAAATCCGGTCGAAGTGGTGCTTGGGGGAGTTGGTCCACATTTCGCCAGTTGTGCTTAAGTCTCATTACATACATAAATCACCCAATTAATTCTTTACACCTCATAGATCACGAGACGAGACCTAAAAACGTAATTTATTCATATCACCTTGCATAAGTGCTTAAAATAATTCTGTTACATTTTGACATAGCGTCATACAAAACATTCGACCGCAATTAGGCAATGTTTGATGCGTTATGTCATTTGTAACATTATACTTTGAACTGGTTTAGTTTTTTTGTTTAGCAATTTATTATGAGTAGTATGAGTAGGTATTATGACTTCTGTGCGCGACTCCAACAATCAATCTGCCTAGCTTTTCCCCAACTATGTTTGGGTCAGCTTCCAGTCTAACCGGATGCAGCTGAATACCTGTATTTTCCATGGAGCGGCTGCCTATCTGACCTCCACGACCCATTACTGGGTAACACGATAGTTCACGATACCCATTGGTAAGACTGGTTGTCAGAGTTTTGGGATTCTAACAACCCGTAACGACTGTCAAAGATCCACGAATGACAGCCGGGACCAACGACAACGTATTTTTCGAAGCACAGAGGGATCTCGTTATGTAAAGACGGTCACCAATCCACAGACCAACCGCGGCAAGCGTAGCTTAACCTGATCGATCGATCTGTGCGGCTGTTATTACTTAGCCACGGACCCCTACTTTTAGTATGATTTACAAGTGGAGCAGTGGTGACCGCGACTTAAGAGTTGTACGTCGTAGGTTCGAACCCTGACAGGCGATTTACTTCGTGTAAATTATGTCAACACGACTACAGCTCTCAAAACGGGGAAGAAAACCATCGTGAGAAAACCGACATGTCCTATTACAAAAAAAAAAAAAACAAAAACTTTTGACAGCTACGAAACCCGCACTGGGCCCACGTGAAGGATTACTGTCCACTCTGCCTCACCGAAAGGAGGCCTGTGTCCCAGCAGTGGGAACATTATGGGCTAATTATGCTTTAGCTATTATGCTTGTAAGCGGGTCCCATGAGATGGAAAGTAGTCAGGTACAATACCAAAGATATCACAGATTTATTGCCATCCTAATTTCAAGCTGAATTGCTTCTTCTGCCTATAATGACAGCCTCGGAAATCAGCCCTGCCCGTTAAACCGGAATACAGCAACACTGTTTGATGGCAGAAATAGGAATGGTGGTAGTACTTCATCGAATAAGGGTTTCTGCCTTCTAAGTCCGTCAACGAAGATATGGGTCCGTCCGAAGTAGTTGATCCCGCAAAACAAGTGTCAAATTTCGGAGGGGATAAGTACGTACCGTATCGAGAGTTGGGACAGCTGTCGAATTGTGTTGTCATTCATTCTTAGTTCAAAAGGCCAATTCTCGTAATTTAAAACGTTCAAAATCTAGTCGCAGTGCCATCTCGGCGACAAACAAATGTCAAAAACTTGTCAAAATGTAGGGAAATTTGAGGTATTTTTGACAGATTGAGACTGAGATCAGACTGTGAGCGTTCTTAAAATTACGAGAATTGCCCCTCTGGAGTCGAACTAATATTATGTGTGATACGGAGTAGAAAAGGCATAGATTCAGCTGAAACTACGGATTTCGTTCTTAGGCAGTAGACCTCGAGCTCCTTGACAAAAAGAAACAAAACAAAATTCTTTAACTGCTTCTTGAATTTCTTATAATATTTATTCAAGAATAAACTACAGTCAACACGTTGCCTTCCTTGAAGCTTGAAACCAAACTTCCGCTCTTGACACCGTGTCAGCAATGCGGACACGACACGGAGATGACACGTAGAACACGTCCGCTGTAGACAGATGTGGCTTACGGAGTATTGCATTTGTAATAAGCAGCTCAGAGGTTACCGCTCAACATATGGGGCCGTTTGGGCCCGTCATTGGCAGGGCAGTTTAAGTGCAGGGCTGGTCAAGTTACCAGTAATAATAGGTATTTTAGTTGCAACGCACATGGGTCAAAATCGCTTGACACTTGCCATTCTCTTATAAATATTAAAATATTGACCTGCGCCCCAATTGCGTAACGTTCATTCACAATATGAAGATTTGTTAAGGAAATTTTAAATCTATTGCTTCATAGGTTTAAAAAATCGTCTGCTGTTATCTTCGTAGATAACGCAATGAATGGACTGCCAAAATGAAAGGTATTGCCATTGCGCAAACACCCTGCTGATTTTTAACCCCCGACCGAAAAAGAAGGGTGTTATGAGTTTAGCGTGTGTATCTGTGTGCCTGCCTGCGGCATGCCGCTACACCAACGATGTTGCTGTTGTTGTTTTTTTGTTGCAGAGATGACTACAGTCCCAGATGGGCCATCTGCCAATTTCCTCACTTTCACATTCCCATATAAAATCTCTCTTTTTATTCCTTAGTTCTCATTGCCAACAATTGCACCACATTAACAAATGATTTTAGATATCGAACCTTTAACTTTGCCAAACTTGATAAATACTCGTATAGATAATAATAATTCCAGCCTATTTTTGTCTCACTACAGGAAAAATGCCTCTTCTTAGATAGAGAAGGCACGTCTAAGATCTGCAGCCCCTACAGGTCTACTACTGTAAAAATCTTACCGTGAATACATAGGTGAGGTGAACTTGAAGTGAGCTGTCAATCCACCTGATGCTAGGGATTAACACTTTTGGTAGCTCACACCACCTTAGTTATCACGGTGATTTTTTGACGGCGTAGATCGGCAGTTTTCCTCACGATATTTTTCTCCACCGATGTCGTAACGGCCAAGATAAACTCGAAAGTACTTATGAATTTTTCAAGCTACATTGGGACTTGCCCGGATAAGAACGACACAACCTCGTACATGAAAGCGCCTATAACCAATCGGCCATTACGACATTTAAATAATAGACACTGTTTAAAGTTTCAACTAATGAAGAAGACCTTGTCTTTACGGATGATAATGACTGTATAACCTCGGTAAATAAATGTTAAATATTTGACGTAAAGAATCACTTATTGATAATTTACTCTTCCTTAGGACTGCTAAAGGCTGGCGCCCCCTGGCGGTACGGCACGGCAAGGGTTTTTTATGCGACTAATAGAAAATATAACTTAAAAGTATGACAATATAATTGAAATTTCATCGGCAGCAATGATTCCGCGGTATCCTTAGGCATGCCGCGACGTCCTTTGGCGTCATCATCGAAATTTCAATTATATTGTCATACATTAAAGTTATATTTCTATTCGTCGCACAAAAATCCCTTGCCGTGCCGTGCCGCACAGCATATACAGCGTGTATCAGAAAGGTGTGTGCGATGTTGGTCCAGTATAGAAAGCAGTGATACAGACCATTATGACCACACCTTTCTGATATACCTACGCAGTATTGACGTATGTGAATCTACTACTCTCCTCTCACAAGGCCTCCCACAAGGTGGACCGACGACCTTGTGAAGGCCGCAGGAACCCGTTGGATGCGAGAAGCACAGAACCGCACCCTAATTGCGTAACACACAATCAATCGGAATCATAATCATTTTGAAGCAAATTGCTAATCCATTACTTCATAAGTTCGAAAAGTTTGTCTGCTCAACACGTAAATAACGCAATGAATGTTGTTGTACTGTCAAAATGAAACCGATTCCGGGTGTTACGCAATTAGGGTGCCGGTCGAAGTGGAGGTGCTTGGGGGAGGCCTATGTCCAGCAGTGGACGTCTTTCGGCTGAAATGATGATGATGATGATGAATCTACTAAAATATGTTTGCGTGTGCTACCAGCCGATCGATTCTGTAAAAATCTCACCGTGAAAAGTTAGGTGAAGTGAGCTGTCAATAGTGTCGATCCCTAGCATTAGTTGGAATGACAACTCACTCCACGCTCACTTCACCTAAGTTTTCACGGTAAGATGGTTACAGAATCGCGCTGCAGATGTATGAACACAAATGAAGCAAAAGTATGTAGCATCGTGGCGGCGAACGTTCTGTAGTTTCTAACCCCACGCTACGCTTGCCGTACGCAGTCTCCACTCCAGGACTATTATGCTCCACCGGCCATCGACAAACATGGCCAACCCACTGCCACTTCAGCTTGCTTACTCTGCAAGCTATGTGGATAACTCCGGTTCTCACAAGATTAGTCTTCTAGTTATCCCATTATAAATCTACCTATGTAAACGATAGTTCGAAATGATCTTCACCCAAATGACCGACGAAAACGTCATGGATGACAGCTAATAAATAATAACAAAAGAACCAACTCATTACATAGATTTACTTGCTATTAAACCTAAATACAACTACAATAAAGACATTATTTGATTGTGCGTCCCGTTGAATGACCTTTGCGCGTATTCTGAACTGCGGGGTAATTGCATATTACACTAGCAGTACAAATGGCTTCGATTTTGACAGTTCAACAACATTCATTGCGTTATTTACGTTTCTGAGCAGACACATCTTTCAAACATAAGAATCAAACTCATATTCAAAGCGTTTATTTCAATTAAACCATTTACAGGCACTTTTGAACTGTCAAATAGTCGGACAGTTAGTCAGAAAGTTGAAGCTAGTTGCCCATTCCAAAACATAGATCTCTATAGAGAAGAACGGGCAAGAAACTTCAAGGATGTTTAAATCAAGATATTAGAAAATCTGGGAACATTATTCTTGTTGCTTCTATATGTGAGAACAATGTAAAAAACCAATACATTAGCAATATCCTTTAAAATGATTCAGATTGATAATGTATTATTCAATAAGGGTACTGTTGTAAAATTTAAAAACGATTAATTAAAATGTAGAAGGTATGCGACTGTGTTGGATGTTGATAGATAACTATATGCTTCCTGTGACCATCGTAAGCGATGACTAAGGGGCCATAAAATAGGATGGACAGGCTCGTTCAAATGTCTGTTGTAATAAAAAAGGTTTTCATTCATAAGAATGTCGTGAATGAGGAGAAGTAACTAAGCATTGTAAAGAAGGGCCGAGAAGAGCGTGCAAAGGGTCCGTGTCAAATGATTTTGGCAAATACAGGGTCAAATTAAGTTAGCTAGCGAAACTGCGCAGACGAGATGGGTATCGATATTTAAACATGATAAAACAAAAAATACATCAATTTGATGATGTTTTTGTAGGGGTCATCGACCGGAGTTAGTGTCATCATCATCTGCCTAGCCTTTACCCAACTATGTTGGGGTCGGCTTCCAGTCTCACCGGATGCAGCTGAATACTAATATTTCACATGGAGCGACTGCCTGCAGTTAGTGTAGTCACTTGAAATATTTGTTTTAAATAAACGGTTTTAT
Organism: Apamea sordens; assembly: GCA_945859715.1. NCBI lineage: Eukaryota > Metazoa > Arthropoda > Insecta > Lepidoptera > Noctuidae > Apamea > Apamea sordens. The sequence goes on along the minus strand of OX244010.1, from coordinate 8,913,832 downwards.
GTGTAAACTTGGCGTGATATAGTTATTTAAACAGTATATAACAGATTTTCTCAATTCATTCGTCAAGTAATAAAAACGTTGACCCACTAAAACATAAAATATTTTTAGTTTTATTTTTTCGAGTTTAGATATACCCATCACTTCTGCAGTTTCGCTAGCTAATTTAATTTGATCCTGTATTTGAAATGCAGTGGAATTTACCCAAGAAATAGCAAAATTTAGATTTTTTATCAAGTTATTGATGGTCATTTAGTAGCAGACGAAAAAGTTCAAATAATTACTATTCAACCACAGTTTAGAATATTCGAAATGTGCAATTTATTCATTATCAATTTAGTTCGGTAGTAAACATCAATTCGAATGCATCCTTTTGACTGACATTAAAACGATCCATTCAAATTGTAAATTGTCCTTGCCTAAATTATTTGACATCATCACCAATAAAATTAATATCGTAATTGGATAGAAAATTATCCATACTAATATTATTTATGCCATAGTGACCTCTGCGCTACCACGGATAACGCCGTTTTTTCTGTACCTATGTTATCTCGCAGTTCAATCTATGAGGTTGTCGGCTGCTTAACGGAGCTTGCCTATGGATGCCTCAATAAATTAAAGCCTCCAGCCAGGGCTGATTAAAACTTAAAAAAACTTGAGAGGTGTCAAGGGACACCCGGATGGAACGAAGTTCAAAGAGAGAGAGAGACAGACAGAGAAACACGCGCACGCGCCGCACAGCTTACAACTATAGCAAAAAGTATTGTTCCAACTTTTGGTCTTAATTTTTTCCGTCTAGCCCTCTTTCGCAACGCGCGATAAGGAACTTCGTTCCAAAAAAACCAAGCGACTACACGCTAAGGGCACTGTGGGGTACCGACCTCGACTTACAGCGTCGCTGGGAGAGAGCAGTAAGGGACAGGCTGGACCGGAATTATGGAAGTAGCGAAGATTTGGGCCAATTTTTTTTAAATAATTGTCGTGCCAGGGACGCGAAGCAAAAGAAACCCGCAAATAAACATATTTTTCTTCTTTCATTAAGAATTATTTATGCGAAAGTATCTATGTCTGTCTGTCGGTCAATGCCTTTTCACGCCTGAACGGCTCAAGACCTGAGTTAGGTTAGATACATAGGATACTTTTAATCCAGGTGGTAAGTTCCCGTAAGATAATTTTTTAATTCAATGCGGGCGAAACCGCGAGTAAGACCTTGTTAAAAATAAATACATATTCCTTATCACCATATTGCATTGAGACATACATTAGTAATTAATTTAATTAAAATATAAAAACCATTAATTTAATTGAGATTTACATTTAAATCTTCTCCAATGTTTCTAGGACATAGGTATTAATTTTAATTTCTTACATCAAACGATGTTTTATATTCTTAGAATAACGTGAGTCAATGAAGATAATTATTATAAAATATTTCAATGATAAGCTTTTAATAAGCAAAATGCTTAATCTCGAAGTAAAAGAAAAATATTTTTTTGATAATAACAGTATGCCAATATTGCCAATAAGTCTTTGTTTGTCAAAGATATGACTATTTTCATAATGAATGTAAACTATTTGTATTTTTAATTGACTGTATGGCAGTAAGAGTTGTGTACTGTCACACAACACTTACTGTTATAAAAAATAGTGTAAGGTGGTACCGGTACTCAATTAGCTGAGCAATTATTTCCCCAGACCTTACCAATCCAATAACGATTTAACTGTAGGTAAGTAATCTCAAGCATAGATATGTATTCAGTAACAATTATTATAATTATTACAGAAAAAACAATTTTTATTTTCTTTATTTCCTTAAAATCGTATAGAAACGACATCGCTTCCAAATCGTCACCAAACTCCAGAATAAGTTGATACCATCGACATTACATCAAATGCAATGTATGTCAATGACGTTAACAGCGATTACCGTTTTGAGAATACTAACACAGAATATTATGCAGAAGGCACACATTAACTCATTTGTCTATCTGTAGTTAGAGTAGATGCAAACTTAGTTATGTGCTAGATGATACCGTCAAGAAATTCTAGAATTTATTTTAATAAATTCTTTGACTTACTCCGCGTGAAATGAATTGTTCCCCGATTCAAACTTCTAAGTTGGATTTTTTCACTGCTTCAAGGGTTTGCAGCTCTAACTGAGTATAACATATTAATTTGAACTTAAACTCCACGCTTTCCTGATAATAAGGGTCTTGACAGACGGACAGCGAAATGATCTTATAATGTACAAAAAAATTTATTACTTCTCAAACATTGTGTCATACATAAACTGAGGCAGCCCCAGTAAGTGACAATAGTACTTGTGTCGGAGGATATCTATATCTATCTTTATATGTATAATATCATTCTTGTACACACGGCTACACATCAAGCTATGCAAAACCAGGGGGTCTACTCCGAAGTTGTATCGGCCGAATGTTCGGCCATTTCCTGCTACGAAGTTACTATACTACGGTTCGGTCGGTTCCGATCCTACACTCCTACACTCTTTCGAATGTTGACTATGGTCCCGGCCCAACTGAGCCGATCCGAACTTTTTTCGCATTTTTCAATAATATTCGGTTCGGCCATGTGTCGGTTCGATCCGAACATTCGCACTTTGCACTTCGGAGTAGGCCCCCAGTATTGGCTGACCGTTCATTGTGAGATAATATCATACAAAGTGAGGCCAAGACAAACTGGTTTTGTATAGCTTGATTGTAGCCGTGTGTACCTATGTTCAACAAATTAATAAATAACTTATGACTTATAAGTTCCGTTTGTCCTTTTGAGGTACGGAACTCTAAAAATGAAATCTATATTTGACATCTACTACGAGTGCTGTTCATGACAACACATTCGGAATAGGCCTTCGGTATTTATTTGTGTAAGTGCACTACTCCGTTATACAATAGAAAGTAATTCATGTTGACATTGAACTGATGCGCGGTAGACGTAACTTGTATAAAAGCCTACTTGGATTTAACGATGTACATGATGTGATTTGTTATTACCTGCGTTTATTTTTAGACTAAAGATTTATTGTTATGAGTATTATAAGGATAATAAGATGCTACTAAAAATAAGGCTACATCCTTGAATCTATACTATATCTATGTATATGGCAGGAGCATTGACGCACAAACTGTTACTATGGATTCGGTGGGAGTGATATGAAGATTCGAATGACGTTAATGCGACGCAAGCTTGCAAAAAGAAACAAAAGAAAAAAATGACAGAAAGTCCTATACGAGGCCACAAGGCTCCTATCTTCTTTTTTATACAATTTGTTTTATTGTTGTACTAATAAAACGATTTTTGACTTTTCGACACTCTTTGGGTTTTAACACTATACCCTCGAATGATGAGTATCATGACCCCTTTTATCGATTAAAACGATCAAAATTGTACGGTGTATAAAACTGATAGGATAAAGTAAAGCGGATCATACAAATGGCAGAAGAAACGCCAAGCCGAAGATAAATATCAAATAAATCCTAAAGAAAATAAATGGAAGAATACCAACAAAGAAATAAACATCGTTACGATACCGTGATGGTAGAATTGAAAAACAAATCATTATAATATATCAGTTGGTTAATATCCCGTGTCTTCCGCTGCAGCGGTAGACTGGCAAGGATCGTGAAAATATATTACACCTATTGTATCTTAGATATTAATATATAGGCTTATTTGATTATTACAGATGAAACTATGTCTTAATTGATTTATAAAAAAACATTATTTGCAATAATATTATATTAAAAAATAAATCCCCGTCTCCGAGGCATAATCAGCTTATAATGTACCGACTGCTGGGACATAGGCCTCCTCTCTATGAGAGGCAGTGGGCCATAATCCACCACACGGGCCTAGTGCGGGTTGGTGGATGTCACATGTCTTAGAATTTTTTATTCTAAGACCAAAAACGACAAAGGTCCAACAACGACCGCCGGGACCAACGCCTTAACGTGCTTTCGGTCTCGGTATGTAAAGATGGTTACCCATCCACGGACCGATCGAGGCAAGCGTTGCTTCACCTGATCCATCGACCCGCGTGGCTTGTATCACTTAACTACGAGCTCCTCAGGAATATGATGATAATGATGATGACATCTTCTTCATACAATCACGGAAAAAGATACACAACCTCTTTCAGAGATTCTGTCACGTATTTTCAAGTACTTTAGTGCTTAATACCTTTACGTGCTCAATAAAATAGCATTACTGCATTGTTCGAGCAATTCTTTTAAAGACTTTGACTTCATTTAAACCCATTCATAATCTTGAAGAGTTATTAATTATATCTCTTTAACGCGCTCGTTACCCTATTAACAATACGTGTTAATACAGTGTGTGCACTTCAACATTGTTTTTTAAACCATAGAAAGATACCTCACAAAACTTTCATACTTGAAATAGATGGTACTGTCTTGTCATGTCAGTGGTCAGTGTGATAAAGAGATATCTATATCTATATCATACTATAGTAAAAATGACTTCTTTCTGACTGCAACCCCATTTTATTCTCTTCAATATAATATTTCTCATTCTTGACATTGAAATAAAGTATTTTATGACTACAATATCAGCACAAATGAAGAAAACACTCACAGAAATGTTCAAGGAACAAGAACAAAAGAAAATGACGAAAATCCTACTAATATTATAAACGTGAAAGTTTGTATGGATGGATGGATGGATAGATGGATGGATGGATGGATGTTTGTTACTCTTTCACGCAAAAACTGCTGAACGGATTTGGATGAAATTTGGCACTCAGATGATTTATAACCAGGATTAACATATAGGATACTTTTTATCCCGATATTCTCACGGGATCGAAACTTATGCGGGTGAAACCGTGGGGCGCAGCTAGTATGATCATAATAAATAAAGGTGACGTTGGTACATACCTAAATAACTTAACCTTTTCCTTGAGACAAACATGGAACGGAGATATACCTATTACAAATTTAAAGTCGCTTTTGGTGTCTATCTGTGTGACCGAGTTGTTCTTCTAAACTGCGGAACGGATTTTGGCGCAGTGTTCACCAGTATTTAGCTGTCATTCGTGGATCTTTAACAGTCGTTAAGTCGTCAGAAGCCCGAAAGTTTGACAACCAGTCTTACCAAGACGTATCGTATTAATCAGTAACTAGGTTGTGGAAGTAAGAAGGCCAATTCTCGTAATTTAAAACGTTCAAAATCTAGTCGCAGTCTCATCTCGGCAACAAACAAATGTCAAAAACTTATCAAAATGTAGGGAAATTAGAGGTATTTTTGACAGATTGAGACTGAGATCAGACTGTGAACATTCTTAAAATTACGAAAATTGCCCTTCAGATAGGCAGTCGCTCCATGTAAAGGGCTGGTATTCAGCTGCATCCTGTTAGACTGGAAGCTGACCCTAACATAGTTGGGAAATGGCTAAGCAGATAATGTTTATTTAGAAAATTTATTCGAAAAGGCTTATGTGTATATATTCATTTATTTATATATATATTATGTATATATATTCAGATTAAACTTACGCATAGGCGCGAGCAGAAGCGAAGTCCTTTAAAATTTTAGAAGCTATTAGAATTCGGTACACACAATGAGTTCGTTAAAAACACCTTGTTTACCAATATGTCTTATCATATTTGCCTTTACTTTAGTCACGCTTATCAACTTGGTCCTTAAAAATTAACATGCTGCGATAATTGGTGCCTGTGCCATTCATAAAATTAGACACGTCTGTGAAATTAGTGTCCGTTTTCCTCTTCTTGCAAATGTGTATTTAGATGATTGTATTATTGGTGCTAAATATCTTGATAGCTTGTGAATGAGGTTTTTGAATCTTGAGGTTCTCGTCAACAGTCAGAGAAATCAATTATTTAAAAAAAAACCGGCCAATTTTGAGTCGGACTCGCACACGAAGGGTTCCGTACCACAAGGTACAAAACGCTGAAAAAAAAGTTCCGTGTATGGAGACCCCCTTTAATTTTTAATAACCTGATTTTATTTTTACTATTTATATTATAGCGACAATAGAAATACACACCCTGTGACCTGATGAATGAATTTCAACTGTCTACCTATTATGATTCATGAGATACAGTCCGCTGAGAGACAGTCAGACGGATGGACAGCCGAACCTTAGTATTAACAATTCCGTTGGCATGGAACGTGAGTACGGAACCCTAATAAAGTGACACCCTACGCCAATTCGTCGTGTTATAGCCATTTCATCACAACTGTCAAAGAATGACAGTTGTGATTTGATTATAGGGACAATTTAAGGTGAAAGCCAATTTGCTTAACAATGAATTTCATCCTGAACAATTGTAGGCTCTTCTACGAAAACAATGTTAATAACGAAGTTATTTGCGCTACTCAATGCCAAACAGCATTAATGAAACCTTTAAGTTTTCAGATTCCATCTATGCATAAATAATGACAGATACAGCTATTACAAGAAAATATTATCTTGTAACTATCAATCAGCTCAAGGGAACCAACACCACAGAAAAAGAAACCTTCAATATAATCAAAGGTGTCTAAAGAGTTTATCTTTATACACCTTTGATTATATTGAAGGTACGATACCTCACCTCTTATAGAGCTCATATATGACGAAGAATAGAATAGAATATATCGATATGACGAAGAAGATGAAGAGGAAACGCGGTCACGTGGTCCTTGGCGTTTATTCGATACAAAGCTGCTGGTCGCAGCTCAATCGTAAAATAGCCGACAACCCGAGTCCTAGTAGTCACAAGGACGGCCACGCTCAACAGTCGCTGAGCGTGGGGTATGGCAAAGTGTTATTGGATTATTTCATTAGGAATTTCTTAGTAACAACTCCGAGTTTGGAAGTTGGCGGTGTGATAGCCCCGTGGCTCGGAGAGCATGTTAAGCCATTGGTCCTGCACCTGACCTCTTTCCGGTCGTGTCGGATTGCCGTTCCATCGTTCTATAAGAGTGAGTGCACCTGTGTCTGCGCACACACGTGCACTATAATATCTCCCGCGCTGAATGCTGGTCTCCGCTGAGATCGTTTGCCATGACCAAAATTTATTCTGGAAGACTATTATTTGCTCTAGCGTCATTACCCGTGGAGAATACACAGGAATACTTTTGTATGGAATGAACGCCAATGACCCACGTGACCTAGTTTCATCTTAAGAAAATCCTTGTAAGAAAAAAAAATATTTCAAGAGTTTCTCTTTTAACATTCCTATTACATTATCTTTTCGTAAGTGATGGTTAAGGAAAACCTTACACTCAAGGCTACAAGGGCCTTGTCATAGACATTGGTAGAAGGGAAGAGCGATGGCGCGTGACAAACATTGTCTTAGAATTGTGAATGAACGTGTCGAAGGCCTTACTAAAATCTAAAATTGGCTAAAGGTCGAGTATAGATTGGTCGCGCAGAAATCGTGGAATGTTTGATGCTCAACCGTTTATCAGTCAATGGTCTTAATGTAAGTATAATAGGGATGTATGTCAATAGTAATAGCTATGCCTATTAGGTACAATAGGTCACAAGTAATAGAATTTTCCGTCCTGTCACTGAAGTTTTTGGTGATCGGATGGATTACATTCTTAGCAAGAATGTTGGGTTATTATAAATTAGAAGGTATCCAAAAAGTTGGTTTTTATATTCTGACCGCTTTGTTGGATAACATTCTTAGCAAAAATATTGAGTTAGAAGTTGTCAAACAAGTTTTCATTGTTTGTATTTTGACCGCTTTGTAATGTTTTTCTTTACATTTCTCCGTCACCGTCATATTATGTCATGCTTTAGAATACATTCCGTTCAAAGTTATTTGACCCCTGATTTTGCATCACTGTCGAAATCACAGTGATCTTTATTGTCATTTTAATAAGGTTGCTGTTGGGGTCCTGCCAACATACCTAAGTCTTTCAAAATCATTGTGATCTTTATTCTCGTTTCAATAAGGTTGCTGCTTGGTTGCTACGATCAGAGGTACAATAGCTGTGAACGCACTGTAAGTGAGTCTTGGTTTACGAAGATAAAAGAAATCTTGCGCAATATTAATTTCATATCGTGATTCCACTAAAAATAAAATACGTATCTTTGTATTAATGACCAGCAACTATGCATCTACACTTAATTATTCAACGTTTTCGAAGGTTTTTAAATATTTAAATGTATTTCGAACAAGAACTGCCAAAATCCTTGAATTAATCGTCCTTACCTAACTACTAATGCAATTAGATCAACCACAATAGTCAAATTTTAGGCACATGCTCAGAAGGTCACTACGATAACATTCTTTCTAAAAGCAATGAGCAACATTGTAGTTAGGAGGCCTATGCTTAAGAAGACTATTAAACAGCTTAAGTATGTAATAAATAAGATAATGATGGTGATAAAGCATCGGTAAGACCAGCAAGAATACATTGTGCAACTTATAGGCTTACTAGCTGCGCCCCGCGGTTTCACCCGCATAAGTTTCGATTCCGTGGGAATATCGGGATAAAAAGTATCCTATATGTTAATCCTGGTTATAAACCATCTGTGTGCCAAATTTGATCCAAATCCGTTCAGTAGTTTTTGCGTGAAAGAGAAACAAACATTAAAAAAAAAACTATCCATCCATCCTGACAAACTTTCGCGTTTATAATATTAGTAGGATTAGACGAAACGGGCGAATCGTCACTTTTAAATAATATTATTTTTTCTGTAGGCGCGTCGTATATAGAAAGTATAGAAAAAAGGCACTAGCGCACAAAAGTGAGTTAATTATATAAAATCTGTACTTTTTCTCAACTTCATTACATAAAATTCAAAATGTGCCAATTGCCTAATACATATTTCTGGAGTTGCTGACTCTCTCACAAATAAATTAACTACGTGCCAGTCGCACAAAGAAATAATATATTATTTAAAAGTGAGTAAATTCGTGTGAATCGACAAATAAGCCAACATATGATATCCGGGATCAAAGGACCAATTTTTTGCCACAGTGGACCAATATCTTTTAGCATCAGGTATGACAAAACAAAGAACAAAAATAGTTACTCGCTAAACGCACACCTTGCTAATAACACTGAAGGTCTATTCAGTTTGACAGACAATTTGTAAACAAATTCATTAGGTAAGTACCTTATTTGTTTAACACTTAGACTTCAACTTCGAAGATGACACAACGCTTCAATCGAACCGACCCGGCGAGGTCAAGGTGGAGACGGTACCATTTGGTACTACGTACAATATTAACGTGAGATACCTACCGGATGAGATTAGGATCTTAGGACCGCTTCCTAATACTTCCCGAGTTGGAAGGAGTGAGTAAGAAATTGAATCATGGACGAGAATTAGATTCGATTTGAAACTTTGAGAATTTGAGAGAGAGTGCCTCGTTGGTCTCAATGTTACTGTTGAGCACGAAGTCCGATTCCGTGTTCGGGTAAAGTGTTATTGGCATTATCCATCTGGAAGTTCTTAAGAGCAGCCTGGAGTCTGGATTTGTGACTGGTTGATGGCAATAGGCTTGCCTCCTATTACATGAGACTCAAAAATACCTGACGAAATGTGGGTGTACTTACTACATATATAATATGTGCACCTCACCTTACTATATCTGCCTAACACTTCAGGGAATTTTCCCACGAAACAGTATCTGTATTAATAGTGAAATGAATCGCTTTTTTATTTTGTGGTGTGGTATTCATTATTGGATAATGAATACCACACCACAAAATAAAAAATCGATCAAATAAAAATAAAAAAGTCCTTCAGGGAATACAAGCGTGATGTTATCATCATCATCATCTGCCTGCCTTTTTCCTAACTATTTTGGGGTCGGCTTCCAGTCTAACCGGATGCAGCTGAATATCAGTATTTTACATGGAGCAACTGCCTATCTGACCTCCACAACCCAGTTGCTGGGTAATACGATACCCCTTGTTAAGACTGGTTATCAGACTTTCGGGCTTGATGTTATGTAATGTAGAATTTGAAAGGGGTTGGTTTTCGGTAAAACCATCTAACAACCGGGTAAGATATATCTAATCAGTGCTCATCTAGACTGAAAGACAATTTTGAAAGGAAGCCGAATAAAATAAAGACCTGGGCCTATATACGTCAAATTAAGAATCACGTACCAATCCAGTTATAGGAATTGGTGTCAACCCAATTAACTTAGTTTTATCTAAGGAGGCCTTTGTTCGTTAAAGGATATACCGGCCAATCTATTCTGTTAACATCTCACCGTGAGAATATTGGTGAATTGAGCTTGAGATGAGTTTTCAATAGTGTCAATCTCTAGTATCAGGTTGAATGTCAGTGCACTTCAAACTTACTTTACGCTTTTACTCATAACGTGTACATCTTTTTTTACATCGTTCTCATCTGTAATTATAAATTATGTAATGCTGCCAGCCTTTTGGGCACTTATCCCTTTGACAGCGATGCGGACGAATTTTTTGATGCCCAATGAGCTCCTCCCTTTTTCTTTTGTGTTTTTGTTTTATACTTGTACATCATATTTTAGTGTTAGCTTGTAAATTATAATTAAGGCATTTTATTAGTAGTGTTATCATTATAAATTCAACATTAATGATGTAACTAATTATAGTAAAACAGCAAAAGCAGCAGCAGCAGTAGTAAAAATGCATTCTGTGTAGAACTCGTACCAACATCACTTCCGTCCTCCATATCCAGTAACTTCGATTTAATGGCGTCAGCTGTCAACTCAATACCTGAATGTTCCACCGCCATTATCATTGGCTCAAATTTCACAGGCAATCCAGCTAACAATAAGGAGCCGACCCATTCGTCACTGATCTTGAATCCTGTATTGTTCAGTCGCTGACTAGTTTCTAACAGTGAAGTCACATATTGAGACATTGATTCACAATTTTCTCGACGGATAGATATGAGGTTCCGAAGCAATCCGATGCGCCGCGTATAGCCATTATCATCAAATAGTTTTTTCAGCTTCTGCCACAGTCCCATTGCAGTTGATTCACTCTTGATATGCACGAATAAACTGGGATCTATAGTTAAAACTATTTTGGCTTTTGCTTTTGCGTCGTTTGGATCGCCGCCGGCCATTATGCACTGTTGCATGCCTTCTAATACGAGGTAGTTCTCCACGGCAAACGCCCATTCTTCATAATTTTCTCTGCCTCTTAGCTTTGCAATACTTGCAATAAGATTCGTCGGCATTTTTGCACTATATTTCCACCAAAATTATTATAACTTGCGTGAGCGGCCCATAACCTATAGTAAAACACACTATGGATGGCAAACAACTGACACTTTATTCAAATGCAATGATACATCAAAGAGATCATAGGTGTCGCTACTACTCACATTTTGTTACTCATTCTAACACTAATATTGGAACGAAGTTCCTTATCGCGCGTTGCGAAAGGGCTAGACGAAAAAAATTAAGACCAAAAGTTGGAACGACACTTTTTTCTATAGTTGTAAGCCGTGCGGCGAGCGCGTGTTTCTCTGTCTCTCTCCCTCTCTCTCTCTCTTATAGAAAGCAAGCCAGTTATACTTCGTTCCATCCGGGTGTCCCTTGACACCTCTCAAGTTTTTGGAACGAAGTTCCTTATCGCGCGTTGCGAAAGGGGGCTAGACGGAAAAAATTAAGACCAAAAGTTGGAACGACACTTTTTGCTATAGTTGTAAGCCGTGCGGCGTGCGCGTGTTTCTCTGTCTGTCTCTTTCTCTCTCTTTGAACTTCGTTCCATCCGGGTGTCCCTTGACACCTCTCAAGTTTTTTTTGTAACAATATAATTTTAAAGAGTGTCCATGGAGTTTCTTGCCCGATCTTCTTTATCAGTACCCGCTACACTTTGGGATGGGCAACTATCTTCATATTTTCTGACTGACCGACTCCTTGACTGTTCAAAAGTAAAAGTAAATGGTTTAATTGAAATAAATGCTTTGAGTTTAAGTTTGACTTCACCTATGTTTTGAGTTTTTGCATAATAGACCGGCAGTTTCATAAGCAGCTATAACGTTCCCACTGCTGGGACATAGGCCTCCTCTCTGTAAGAGGGAGCGGGCCGTAATCCACCACGCGGGCCCAGTGCGAGTTGGTGGATGTCACATGTCGTCAATTTTTTTGGTTCTCGGAGATGTTGTCACCGTTTTGAGAGCTGTGGTGATGAAATAATTTACACAAAGTAAAGCGCCTTGTGTACCAACTAGCTTTATATTTTCTGACTGACCGAGTCCTTGACAGTTCAAAAGTGACTGTAATTATAACTGAAATAAATGCTATGAGTTTGAGTTTGACTTCACCTATGTTTTGAGATTTTGCAGAATAGAGTTACTTACAAGAAATCGTTATGATGAAGAAATATATCTGAAGGAACATAATTACTCTAAGTTTCATTAACACTTGCTCTTTTACTACAAGGTACGGTAAGTCATGTTATGACATGACTTACCAGGTAATTAATTTTACTATTGTTTTTACATAAAACTAAGCATAATTACTCTTTTTATAGCTACACACAATAAAGATAAAACTAAAGACCTAAACCAGTAGTTTAAACAATGTAAACTAAAAACAGACAGACTCGGGAAAACCATTAAAAATTATAAGAAGAATCATTATCTGCCTAGCTTTTTTCCAACTATGTTGGGGTCCGCTTCCAGTCTAACCGGATGCAGCTGAATTTACAAGGAGCGACTGCCTATCAGACCTCCACAACCCAGTGACTGGGTAATACGATACCCCTTGGTAAGACTGGTTGTCAGACTTTCGGGCTACTGACGATCCGTAACGACTGTCAAAGATCCCGTAAAGATTATCAAAGAATGACAGCTCGGACCAACGGCTTAACGTGCTTTCCGAGAGGGGTCTTGGTATGTGAAGATGATCACCCATCCTCGAACCAACCGCGGCAAGCGTAGCTTAACCTGACTGATCGACTCGTGCGGCTGTTATTACTTAGCCACAAGCCGTATAAGAAGGAAATCGCAATTTTAATTTGAATTAACAAAGTAAACCACATAAATAATTACGCCGTTGATTTCTAAAAACTTTGTGCAGCTACATTAACTATGTAACAAGATGCATCTATCAATTGTTATGCAGCTCTCCTCACCCAAGACCGGACCTAACTGTGCCCAGTGGGCCGAAGAAACACTTGCGTAGAAAAATATATAATAAAAAAAAAATACACACCACTGCACAGTCTACTGACGTCTAGCGGTTACAATTAATCAAGTTAATGGCGAAGTGTTTTTTTTTTTTATAGTTGATTGTGGTTTTTTGTCTAGAAGAAGCGATGACTGTACTAAGAGGTACGGGTATTTTGATGATCCTGGGTATATTGAAGTTGATGACTATGTTAATAATAAATTAGAAGCATATAGCAGTCAAACTGCTTGAGTTAATGACTTTTTTTTGTAGCATACACATCCGGGCTGGTTTATTTGAGTTAATAAATAGGTACGTACCAAACTGGTTAATTTTTAAAATGAATGGTTTAAACCTACATTTGTAATATATCAGGTTGGTAGCAGTAGATCAGGATGTACCACACAACTTTACAATTCAAAGCACAATGCCCATGGATGTATGGAATCCCGTAACATGCTGCATCAAAGTCAAACTTTGTTTTTTATAGACTACACTTATCATATTAACTCCTACAAAAGTTATTTTTGTAAAAAAAACCCGGGTATCAGAGATTTAAAAAAAATTAGATATTACCTAAAAACTAGATACTTTATTTTGTTTGACACGTCATACACGAACAGCCATTATTTCTCTAAAAAAATGATAATCGCTTAAATAAAAATTATATTCTATTATATTCTAGTTATTTTTAATTATTGTAGAATCGGCAAAGTACAACTTTTTTACAAGTTTTTTGAAAGACGTGATTATGACACTTTCAAAATTCATGGTTATATTAATGATATCATTTGAAACGAAACGTCATGTAAAGGGAATAAAACAATATCAACACTTTTTTACTTTAAATTAAATTCCCTGTTCAAAAATCAAATCCCCGACGCATAATGTCGTAAAAGATTATGAAAATAATTACTATAATATTTTGATCTTGATGCATAAGACTTTTTGGTACGACTTATTTATTTATTTATTGGTCTACCAACGATTGTTTACACCAGTTACGGGCATAAAAAACAAGCAAAAACAGATAAACAATAGTGTACAATCACTTAAAGGTAAACTCAGCATGCAAAACGAAAGTTGTACGTACGATACAGAAAAAAAATTAAAAGAAAACTACCCTAATTTACATCAACTAATAATACCCAAAAAGTTATAGATTCTGAAACAGAGAACAAAGAAGAAAAAGGTAATTTAATCATTATCTAGGTTTTTCAAAGTCTTCGCTTTTAAACTGTTAAACTTTGACTTTTGGTCATTATCCTTTACAATTTTGTAAATTGTCCAAGTCCGTGTACCACAAAACTCTAAGACACAATAAATTGTAACGGAAAAAACATTTCAAATTTGTATTGTAAATTGTAGAGACAAGTCTCCAATTTATACATAGCCCTCAAGCTTGATGTTAAGCTTTTAAAAATGCGAATTATTGTAATTTATACATATTTGTATTTTCTGTGTTACGCAATTTTTTCTACAATATAACAATATTGTAGACTTGTAAAGTTTTGTGATTGTGGAGATCACATAGGCAGTCGCTTCATGTAAAATGCTGGTACTCAGCTGTATCCGGTTAGACTAGGAGCCGACCCTAACATAATTGGGAAAAGGCTGGGCAGATGATGTTTTTTTTTATTAAGTTAATGGTTTTAAGTTAGTTGCGAAGTTTTGGTCGTTAAAATCTGCATAATTGGCATAACTGGTTCCAAGGATCCCACGGTATTTAAGAGAAGTTGGTCCTTACAAAAAACGGGCGGAAAATCATTAAAATAAATAAATTATGAGGCATGAGATCAAAGTTTACATTTTACGTTTACATCAGGACTCCAATTAAATCGCATTGGTAATTATTTTTTTCCTTAATCTCAAGATTGCGAGTAAGATAAACCACTGATCGTGTTAGTCGGTGAACAACAAAAAAATGAGGCAAAAAAATCTTGATAAAGTTAACAGTAATAATACCTACAATAATAGGACTAAACTTGAGATAGACAATGACAATTTAATTGTAGTTATTTTATTAAAATAAAGCAATGATTGTATCCGGCACCCTAATTGCACAACACACAATCTGAATCATTTTGAAGGATATTGCAAATCCATTGCTTCATATGTTAGAAAAATGTGTCTGCTCCACAGCGTAAATAACGCAATGAATTTTGTTGAACTGTGAAAATGAAAGCGATTGCTAGTGATAGTATGTTATGCAATTACCGCTGGAGGTTTTGATTCATTGCTTAAAAACATTTTACTGATGTCTACCAACAAAATTATCGTTTTGAGTTTAGCATTAACAGAACGAGCTTCTAAAACAAACAAGACTAGACATGCATAATTATTATTTCTTATGTGTTAATCCAGGTTATAAACTATCTGTGTGCCAAATTTCATCCACATCCGTTCAGTAGTCTTTGCGTGAAAGAGTAACAAGCAACCATCCATCCATCCATTCAAACTTTCGCGTTTATAATATTAGTTGGATTTAAAAACACAAAAACCTGCTCAAAACCCGTTACGCGACTTCGCACACGAGGAATCACAAAAAAAACTTAGACAAAAATGTTGGAACAAAGGACCAGAGAATTTCAACCGTACATTAGGACCACATATTTCCGCAATCACAAAAAAAACTAGTCAAACTACTAAAAGTGCACGCTGCGTCCACTTATACTGGTTCAAAAAGTCGTTTTGTCTTCAATTAAGATGCTCTCACTGGGACTTTCCTCCGCCAAGAGAATGCGAAATACAAGGAAAAATTAACGTTTTATACGAATGTCGGGTATTTTCCCAATTTTTTCTGGTTTTTAAGACGCAAGACCACGGTTGAGAGAACGCAGTTAAGTGAAACTTTACATAACTTCACGCCCGTAGTTCTCGAAGGGTTGGGCAGAGGTGTACAGACGCCAGCACATCAAGCTACTACAATCCTGTCAAATTTCTTTAATAGATTTTCAACTTTATCGCTGAAGCATTAAGGTTCAAGGTTAATTGGGAAAATTTGACAGTTTCGGGTAGCTTGACCTGCTGGCGTCTGTACCTAAAGTACAACCACATTTTGCCAGTTATGTTTAGGTCCCTTATCATAGTTGGGCCTATTGCCATCAACCGGGTACCTGGAATCGTACCCGGTTGATGGCAATAAAAAAAACCGTAACGACAATCAAAGATCCACGAATGACAGCCGGGACCAACAGCTTATCGTACTTTCAGAGACACGGTGGGTTATCGGTGTGGCTGTTATTACTTAGCCACGAGCAAGAAAACCCATAGTAAATTGTAAATGAAGAATCCACTTTTAAGCAAAAACTTTGTTAGACAAGTCGAAACGTATGATATCCAAATATCCCATTTATACATTTGAAATTAATAAACGAATCGACCTTGACTTTGAAACCCGAAGAAGCTCTCAAGTAATAATTTAAAATGAATTACAATCGAGTTTTTTGCTTCAACCGTATAATTGACGTTTAACGAGAAAAATACTTAATTATCTCGCCGACAGTACTCGTAATCGATTGTAATAAAGAATCGATATAACACGCAAGTTAATCAACTGATAACTGATTTGGAAGTGTAGCCCTGGATAAGCTACGCTACTGGTATATCTTAGTCATTTTAACACGCTCAGCGCCAAGCCCCATATGCCAATACCACTACACCAGGAAAATTCCCTAGGCCTGGGCAACATTTTTTGTATACAAAATGTATGGAAAGTGTGCGCATTAGCGATACACGGCGCTTAGACTGGAATGGTGCTTGTGTATCAAAAAGGATACACAAGTGTTTAGACAGTGTGTATCGCAAAAGATACACATGGTGCTGAGCGTGTTAAGACCACCGAAAAATTGCATGGAACGGGCTATGCTTGGAGTCTCTCTGAGGGATCAAATCTGCAACGAGGTGATCCGGCAGAGAACCAAAGTAGTCGACATAGCTCACAGAGTAAGCAAACTGAAGTGGCAATGGGCCGGCCATATTAGCCGTAGAACCGATGACCGTTGGGGTAGACGTGTTCTTGAGTGGAGACCGCGAATCGGTAAAGGTAAGGTGGGACGCCCTCAGGCTAGGTGGAGCAACGATCTTCGCAGGATTGTTGGTAGCAGCTGAATGAGAGTTGCCGAATGGCGTGCAATAGGGGAGGCCTATGTCCAACAGTGGACTGCTATAGGCTGATGATGATGATTTAAAATAGCCCCCTATCATATGGGATTTAATTATCACTGGCGAAATGTGGATGCGCTTCTGCATACCCCTTCGGGGATTACAAGCGTGATGTTATGTTATCTTATGATTATGTGTTTAAAAATAGGTATGGAAAACTAACAAGCGATCCACTTAATAAAAACTTTTTAACAAAAAAATTAAACCGCCGAAAAAACTGAAAAGCAAAAAAGGCGCCAAACAATCAATACACAAAGATCACTAAATTGCCTTAAATTTAAACGGCGCCAACTCAAAATTATTTGAGTTATATATATATATATATATATATAGTTATATTTACATTAGTTTAAGAACTTAGTTATTAAGGTTAAATAAAAAAGGTTTATTACTTTTTGCTTTTCAGTTTTTTTGGCGGTTTAATTTAGTTTTTATTTTATAATTTTTTGTGGCTATAATCTACTAATTGTTTGCCAAAGGGCAGGCATATGTGGCACTGGGTAGAGTAATAATATACAACTCAGCATTCAAATCTGTGAGTGAACAATTAATCACCCCTATTTTCCCACACTACTCATTACCAAAAGTAATGAGTACCACCATAATACTTCTCGTGGCTCTTGTTTCCCAAACCCAATACAAAGATAAGGCTTTATCGGGGTCGCGATTTCGATTCCCAGACAAATTCAGATTGGAATAAGCTATTCGCAACAGTGGATTTTGATACCAAGACTTTCGTGCTAGCGTACCATTCAAACAGTTTTTCGAAATAGCGTGCGTCGCTATAACGTCATTCGATATAACAGTTTTCGACCCAATGTGTTTTCGAACTGGCGTACCACTCGTAAAGTTTTTCGAAATAGCGTGCGTCGCAATAACGTCATTCGAATCTTCATATCACTCCCCTATGTTATACATATCGAGATATCTCCGTGCATCGGAAAGCACGTTAAGCCGTAGGTTCCGGCTGGCATTCGTAGATCTTTGACAGTCGTTACGGGTGGTCAGAAGTCAAAAGTCTGACAACCAGTCTTATTAAGGGGGATACCCCTTATTAACACGATAGTCTTCTTCTCAAAGGGTAGTAAAGTAGTTCTTGCCAAAGGGTATCGTATTACCCAGTAACTGGGTTGTAGTGTCAAATAGGCAGTCGCTCCATATAAAATAGGTACTGGTATTTAGCTGCATCCGGTTAGACTGGAAGTTGACCGCGACATAGTTGGTAAAAGGCTAGGCAGATTCGATATTGTCTTAGACCAAGAACTTACCTCTCCATTAAATCATACATCATATCTATTGTTATGACAAATCATCATTATAATATTTCATTTGGTAAAACCTATTGCTTTAAAACCACAATGATAATAATACCCTCAGGTAATTTCCTACTAACGAGAATAAAATGACTAATATGCTAAATACACTTTTTCAGTCATTTGGAAACTATAAGTAGTTTATCAGCCATCTTGTTACCATAACACAAGCATTAGGTTGCTTAGCTTGGGACTAGATGGCGCTGTGTGAAATGTCCAGGGATATTATTATATTATATTATTATTATAAAGCTACTTAATCTTATTGGAACTTATATGTTCGAGCCGTCAGAGCCGCCAGAGGGCTGGCCTATCAACATTGCCATACAACGTGGCAATGCTGCCAGCCTTTTGGGCACTTTTCCTGTTGATTGCGATGCGGACGAACGAATGATGCCCTATGATTCTTTCCGCTCCCTTTTTCATAAATTATTATTTTAAAACTGTTAAGTTTAAAATTATGTACCTATTATATTCAAACTACTTAAATAGAACTAGGATATAGATAAGACCTAAATACTGAATATACTAATAAATCTTCTCACTAGATAAAGCCCGCATTTCGATGATAAATTCATGCATAATTCAGAACTAAAGTTACCGATTTAACTCTTCAGCTCAGTCTTTGTTACATTGGACTTATAATCTCACCATGCAGCAAAATATAGGAATGTTACAATATTAGGCTGAAGCAAGCAAAATCTGCTGTGTGTACAGTATGAGGAACAGGTTGGATCCTCCGACCAGCCGGGTGTCGTGTTTGGTGAGCAACTGCCCGACGATTGATGTCGGGACAATGTATATTTACTAGTTTCGCGGTAAACTATGCTTGCGCGATGCAGGATTTAGCGTGACGTCAGTGTGATGCGTAGTTCGTATGTGGCGATGTAGATGTCGACACAGATTCACAGATGAATCCGCCCTTGGGGTGTAAATGTGGTGCTGTTCCATAAACAATGGTGCACTTAATATCGTGTCCAGCATGTCCTGTTGCCGGCACGTTACAGGAACTCATGGACACTAGTGAAGGTGCCGAAGTCGTAGCCAAATTCTGGGCTGCATAAGCATAATCAACCTATAAATTTCCCACTGCTGGGACTCAGGCGGGCTCAAAGCGGTTTGGTAGAGGTCAAATGTCTTCGAATTTTTGGTTCTAGAGCATGGCGGTGTTTTCCTCACGGTGTTTTCCTTCACCGTTTTGAGAGCAGTGGTCATGAAATTATTAACCCAAAGTAAAGCGCCTCGCGCCTGTCTGAATTCGAACTTACGAGCTACAACTCGTAAGCCATCGAAACGCTTAGGAAATGTTACAATATGAACAGGATATTACTGGTATGATATTTTTATCTTTCTATTTTTAGAACTACACGAGCTAACGATTTAGCAGAAAACCTTCCAACTGCATCACCATAAATACGGCAATTCGATGATGAATGATATCATTATAACATACCGATACAATTCTCACGTCAGCAACATTTTATAAAACTGCATACTAATCGACCCAAGCGGATCCTGGGAAAACACGACATATTGATACCAGGATACTACGCATTGATGTCACGACAATCGAATGTAGGTTGCTCTGGCATTTTAATTTGTAAGCGGATCTAGGAATTGAACACGTATTGTGTGTGTGCTCCTACATTTTTATGGTCGCCTGGTAACGCGGATCTTAGGACCACTAATTTAATGTCGGATTTGACCTTCAACAAGCAAACAAGCATTTTTTTTACGGCTAAGCGTTTCTAAAAACACGAAGGTCAATTTTTGTTTCAAGTATGTTTTCGTTTTTATAATAGATTACTGGTCAGTTATTGTGGTCCTTATTCCTTAAAAAGTGTGTACCTATCAGAAATGTGTGATCAAATTTAAACTGAAGAACTTTCTCCATGTATCCAACATAGTAATCGAGAAAAAACTATTTGCTATACCGTACAAAACTTACAATATCTACTCGACCCAAATGTTTAGGACGGCTCATTTTTTTTTTCGATCACGATATTGGTCCCATGTAAAAGTTTGTTCAATTTGATGGTTCGTACCACACCTTTGACCGCACCTTTCTGATACAGCCTGTATTTGGGACGACTACATAACCATAATCAGCCTATAATGTTCCCACTGCTGGGACACAGGCCTCCTCTCGGTGGGAGGGAGTGGGCCGTAATCCACTAAGCGCGCCCAGTGCGGGTTGGACTGAAGTCCAAAATCAGTGAGGCAGGCTTTTCATACTCCAAAGTCTACATACATATTTTATATAGGTACCACAGTTAATTGCCCTATTATTATCCTTATCATAAAATCAGTTATGTCTCATTACCTCGCTTATTACCATACGCTTGATATCCATATGCATTACCATTCTTAAGATGTAAAAGTTTTTATGTTTCGGAACTAATTTATTGATGTAGGGATTGTTTATGCTGATACTTATGTTTATATTAGTCGCAATATAGAATATCTATAAGGAAACTGCATAATATAATATGACTATATTTTAATTTGAAATAATTTTCAAGTTATAGAACAAAAAACTAATAACATAAATTCAAACTGTCTGGAAAAATTCACAGTCACTGAGTCACTAAGATGACTAATATAGAAGTATGGAAGAAAAGACATGTTGCGCCAGCCCCAAATAAATTGGGATAAGAGCTGGAGAATGATGATGAAATTCAAACTAGCTGGTTAAGTCAAGCAATGAAAATAATGGAATAGAATACTCTTTATTATGTACACCATATAAACGATAGATATACATAAATGTAGACATTTAACAAAGGCTAAAATGAGGATGCACAAAGCTCGCGAAATAGTGGCGTAACCATGACAATATTTGTACCTAAGTAAGAACGTTAATATAAAGGGCAAACGAAGATTCACCAAGGATACAGACAAAAGGAATCTGAGAGGTTTTCGAACTTTAACAACACCTTTTGAATTTACCGATAAAGGTTCCTCAGTCAAGTGTAGCTTCGTACGATAATCGTCAAGCAATAGGCACTCTTACGAAAAGTCTACAGATAAACTATCAAGACTGAGTAAGGGCTGATTTTATCAAAGTCAGATATCTTTTATCCGTGCAATAAAATTTACGTCTGACAGTTCTAGTATGGAAAAACTGTAAACATTTTCAAAATGACATGAGGATGTTTTTTTTAACTTCCCAAGTAACACATCAAAGCAGCATAGCGGCCGACTTACAGCATTTCTGTATCGTTTTCGCATTTTGAGTTGGTTCTTTAGTAGCACTACAAACGTGTATAGGGCTACTGCAATGCTTATTTGGGCACAAATTATACGGCTTTAGATCCTAAATAGGTTCACAACAGTTGTTTAATTGCATTACAGACGAATTATATTAGCATTATAGTGGTCAAATAAGGTATCAATCGCATTAAAGAAGCATTATTACGGTCAATGAAGTTGCCAATCGCATTACAGAAGCATTATACTAGCAATATTATTGATAATGAAGATGTTAATTGCATTACAAAAGCATTAGACTAGCATTAGAATGTAGTAAAAGAATTATTGGAGTTATTTAAGTGTTCACGTTTAGAACTTAAATAAATCCCAGATCATTGCAAAAACATCTCTAATACTACGGTACAAATGTTATAATAGAATTAACGTTGTAATTTAACTACTTTGTCTCGCAATTTATGGACGAAGACGGTCAAAACTGAGTGAGTGACATAATTGTTTGCATCAAAACAAAATTTATAATACTGGGTAAGTTTTTGAATCTTTTGTTATTTCATGCCTTCAAATATTACTGCGCCATTTAGTTTACTGTAAATATCTATAAAAGTTTCATTGAAAATTTTCACGCGCCTTCGATATTTGGTGGTTTTGATATAAAATGTTATTTATAGATATGTGTGAAATAACCAAAACAATTTTGTATTCCTAGTTTATAACGAATTTTGCTTAATTACATTATAGTGTTTGTTGGGCAGTATTAAATTAGGTTATATCATTATTGTATAGGCCTATTGCTTTTATAAATAATTCTGAATGATTATATTTTTTGGTTATAAAATATTTACAAAATGGTGTCGGTCTGTAGCAGCCTTGTGAGCCTTTAAAAAGGCTAAATAATGCCGCCAGCAGTATAAATACTCACGCGTGAACAATTATTAAGCCAGAGGCCAGAAAGAAGACTTTTGATGAACCACTGTAGTGCCATTGTCTATAAAGTAGTTCTATATGGGTTCACCGGTATACCAGTAGACTTGATGTAGACTGAAATAGTGCCATTACTTGAACGCAATTTTGGGGTTCCTTGAGCATAACAATATACCCCATTTCAGAATTTTTGTACAACTTGAAGAGTGGAAGGCTTTCTGCATAGCTATTCACAACCGTACGATAGGCTATCGTATCGAAAATGACACATTTCGATAAACTGATTTGACTTGCCCCCAACAGCAAACAGCTATCGGAAGAATAGCGGTCGTGTATTTGATTTAAACTGACAAAATGTTCGGGTTTTGGACTTGTGAACAGCGTTTACTGGCCTCCTACAATAACATTGATTGATGTTCAATACCTACGGTAGGTACGGAAGCGTATCGAGTGGTTGTATTGTAATAGCTATGCTGAACGCATTATCTACAAAACTATTCCTGCGTGTGGCTTATTAAAATGATATGATTACGGTGCTGCCAACAAAAAAAAAAGTAGATATTTTCATTCGAGTACCTACTTGAATATCACTCAGTTAACAAGGCCAGGTGAACGTGCAGTTATAGCCCGCGAAATTCAATTTTTCTTACGTTTTTAGCAATTTTCTAGTCAGGTTCAGGTTGTATCTTGATCAAAATTTGATACGCGTCTAGGTAAAGTGCTTGTGGTTCAAATCAAACTTGGAAAGATGTATTAATGATTATAATTCTGTAAATACGTACTTGTTATAGTCGCGAATCAAATTTTGATCAAGATACAACCTGACACTGACCTGCAAATTGCAAAAAACCTAAGAAAATTTGAATTTCGCGGTCTACTACTGTGCATTCACCTTATTGTGATTCCATAGATTTTATTTCAATGCCGCCGCACCTCTTTTAACTTTTCTGTGCGCCGCACCGTGGACCTTACACTGCACTGATGCAGTTGCGGGACCGTTTCCCTAGTACGAGCGAGACAGCACTATGCATGTTTATAGCGATGTCCTGCGCGCGCTCTGCACACCGCAGCGGAAACCGATTTTTGTCAGTTCAGTTGTAACTTTGTGAGAGACTCACATGGCGGTTGTGCTCGTGCGTGTCGTTATTCATACATCATCAAGATATTTTTTCCGCAACAACTTTATAAAAAGGACCGTTATTTACTTCATTATCGGTGTAGTTTAGTCAGGTAAAGTAGCCATCAAATATATCAGTACACTTTAGGATGGTCAAAAACTTCAGAAAACGCACTAATGTCTTTTTTATGGGTGATGATTTTTAATAATATGTTTTTCTTATTTTCAGTAATTTTTGTACCAACCATAAAATGCCGTACAAAATAGTACAGACGATAGAGAGAGGGAAAACAATACTAGTTATTGTACCTTCTTTGTGGGAGGAAAATGGTAACTTGTGGTGGCCGCCTAAAAAGACACAGTACAAATTAATGAAAGATGAGCAATCCAAGCCCGATAAAAAAGAATGGAGATTAATGGACTGCATTTTAAAAAGGAACAATATTCGAACATATCAGCAAGCCGAAGCTGAATTATCAATAATGGAAGACAATTCAGACACAGACGTGAATGACACAGGCATAGTTGCACCACGGACGACCGTAGTTCAAAATCATGAAGAAATGAAATTTGAAGTTATGGCCAACAAGTTGGTAAGTTCATTTTTTTATGTAGTGTGCATGATCTTAGCTAGTATGCGCGCAATAAACACGCGTGGTGTTTATTTCGTTATTCGCACTAAGTTACACTTACTACGTCCCAGTGCCTTTTCCATGCCTAAGCGGGCTGCCGCTTGTCATAATTTGACAAAAGACATGAGGTACCTATCGTTGGAAGCGTCTTGATCGTCCGCTGGTTATAGGCTATGTGACGTCACATTAAATTGAATATGGCGCCCTCTAGAGGACATAGAGTACCTAAAAAAGTCATTTTTTAATCATGCCGTGTTGGTTATCAAATGAAAGAACTTGATTAGCACATTCAAAATATATATTGTCAGCTGTTGCTCACGGCTTTGCTTGCATCCCGATAATTAAGAATAATTTCTATAAAATCGCGCCTCAGATTTTTTTTAGGTCATGAGTTTATGTCCGCTAGATGGCGCCATATTCAATTTGGAAGGTAACTTCTTGTTTCATTCACCCTTTTCAGTATTAACTACTTACCTTTACTGCAAAAAGTTAAATTAGTTACGTGTATTAATTAAAGTAGTACAACGAACTTGTTTTTTTGCTGTCTGAATAAAATTTAATTTATCTTAACAGTTATGCTTAAAGCTGATTTGGTTTGAGGAGGGCCCCCACTACGCGCCAAAAGTCGTTCAAATCGAGGGGGTAACTAGGATAATCATATTTGTGTACTTTTAATACAATCATTATATTGTTTTCAGAGGTTCGATCAAGAAAATCAAGGAAACCTGTGTACGGATTATAGTCATGTTTCAGCTACTGAAAATACCACTAATCATGAAAACATAGTTCAGATAATTAGCACAGAAACTTTGAACTTCGACCAAATTTTAGCAAACCAAAAAATATTATTCGAAAAAATAGACAATATGCTCCAAATTCAAGCGATCACTCTCGAAAACCAGCAGAAAATTGTTCAAAAATTGGCCACGCAATCTGTGCAGTTAGAGGAAATATCTGTACAACTTGCAGAGATAAAAGAGGGTCCAAGCGTTACTTTGTTGAAAGATGCAAACCCTGTAGATACCGAAAGTTTTACACTAAAACCCATTGAAAATCAAAGAGATCTTATATCACTGGACCAATTACTGGCAGATAGAGCAGAAAAGAATAAACTAAAAAGAAATTTGTCGTTCTTATGCTCAGCTTCGAAGGGCGAAGGAAAAACTTGTGCTTATAAATTACTAGATATTTTATTCACTAGGGATTTCCTTTGCAGCTGTTCATGGGCAGGTGGAAGTAGAGGAGATAATATGTCGAAAATTGCCCTTAAAGATTACAAGAACGTTTTAAAATTCTTTCATGGTATGATTCAATCTTGGGACCCGACGTATACTGTACAAGACAATGAAACATTTTTCAAGATTATTACGAAAAATTCGAAACAACGGAAATCCATGAAAAACCTTAGGATGTCTTCTAAGAGATGCCGTAAGAACAAGGATAATTTAGATAATCAGCAAAAGAGTGGAAATAAAATACAACAAAATGACGATAAAAAAGAAACTGAAGGGGAAAGTATGCAAATTCAAGATTATGCACCAAACGATGATTCCATAGAAATAACTGAAGGAGAAAGCATGCAAATTCAAGAACAAAAAAAGGAGGAAGAAAATATTTATCTAAATAATATGAGTGATGATGATATCGAAGGTGGTTTGTGTTAATCTGTAGACAATTCTATAAATTTATTTTTACTTTATTAATAGGTCCATTTACATCTTCGTACTTACAAGGTCTTTGGTACAGTTTGTTACTTATTCGTAGGTTACTGGCAATAAAATATGGCAGAACAAGGACGCAAAAATATCTGACACAACTCTTTTGTTAGGTCTGTCTTCGCTAAATAAATCTGATTTTAATTTGTATTAATGAATCTATTGTTAATAAGGCAATGATAAGAAAACAAGTATATTGAGTTAATTTTTATAAAACAATTCAAACTTGCAAGTGTCATTATTTATTCGAATTAAAATTTACACAATGGTTAAAACACTAGCATGTTTGGATTCGTTTACCCACTGTAATAATTAAAACCCTAATCAAAAGAAGCAAAACTAAAATTGAATTTATAATTTTTTTCATCTCTAGTTTGTTTAATTAAAGAAGTATCATTGACAAAAACATTATTTAAATATTATCATTTTGCAATAACGGTTCAGTCATACAGTTTCTTTAACAAAAACTTAATAGCGATACATGAGGATAATTATTATTGTCAATACCAATTTATTTTTTAAACTTTGATTCTGTAAGGTTAATTTCCTTAAAAAAATTATAACATGCAAAAGAAATTGTTAATTACCCTTAAATCTACATAAATATTAAACTTTAATACTTAAAACGTTTTTTATTGGTACGTATGTAATAGTGGTATGAAATATAAGTATTCATTATGATGCAAACACACTAATTTACATTGTAGGTCTCTAGGATCAAGGACAATGTCACAATTGCTACCATCATCATTTTTTACTTTGTAAATGTGTAAATGTGAAGATTTTATGGGATACGTAAACACATCTTCTTTGTTACCACTTATTTTTAAGCCAATAATACGAATTCCATTTGGTTCTTCAACTATATTATTGATTTCAACTATGTCGTTGACAGTTGTCAATACATATCTATCTTTTATTTTTGAAGAAACTTTAAATTGTTGTAAATGAAGTACTCTACAATTATTCCTACTTCTCGTTAGAAACGGATAATCAGGTTTTTCACTTAACTCAGGATTTTTTTTAACACTAAACTCTGTCGTGGCTTCAACTATTCTGTTTGCTATTTGTGATAGCGGATTCTTTCCATCTCTCAGTAATCGTTTGATACAATATAGCTCATTCTCAAAAGGGTAAGCACTGAAAGAGTGTAAAGATCCAAATCGTTCTACCTCTGCAGCTACGTGGATTAAATTGTGCACGTTACTAGTAACATAGTCCGCTCCATAAAAGTCTTTGTAGTGCTTGACAAAATCTTTTAGCAGTTCTTTAGCTAATGGGAGCAAACGCAGATGACATTCAGTTGAACAAATTATAATACCACAGTACAACTTCAGAAAGTGTGAAAATACGGCGCTTGTGAGCACATCTGGCAGTATAATAATACTAAGATAGAACAAAAAAGTCCTATATTCAGATCCTTTCCAAAATGCCAGATACTCCAGACCTCGCACTGCTCGATGAATTTCAGATGGTAACTTGCACTTGTTCAAGAAATTTGTTACTACTTCAATATCTCTAGCACGCCATTTCGTTACAAATTTTCCGAAATTACCATCACGCCATCCAACTAGTAGCCGCTTCATAATTCCTAGGTCAATTAAATGCAATGAATCTCCAACTGGAAAATCCTTTACCATATCTATTGGAAGATTAAGCAAAGGAGAATCATTTTTATGGTGAGCCCCATAAAGTTTATTTCGGAACCCATCATTTGTTCTCTCCGAGCAACTTGTATCTGGAAAAGTAACTGTGTGTGAATTGTGGGAATATTCACCTACAGTAACACACTTCATGCAGCCGTGTTTTCCGTTAAAGTTACAAACACCTGAAAAAATAAAAATAAATGTTATTGTAAAAAAGTTCTACAAAACAACGTAAGTATGCATAAATACTCCTATTGGCTGTAATACGAGTACAGTACCCGGCGATAAATAATGCACAATAAAAAATGAATTTAACAACACATTACCTACCTTTTATGAAAGCTCTAGCAGGTGAGTCACAAATAAAACATCTAATCTTTACTGTAACTTTCTTCTCAGAATTTTGCAATGGTGTAATTCCATCTTCCAATAAATGACTAACATCGGTGACAAAATCTTCTAAATAAGCTGTTAAATTTTTAGGTTTTCCAATTCCATAATAAATTCCAATCACAAAAGGTTTAATGTTAGAATTTTCAGAAATGTTACAGAGTATTGGCCAAAATTCTTTCTTTGAGCTTTTAAAAATTGGCAAACCGTCAAAATTGAAATTTAAAGATATATTTTCTGGAATATCTGTCCAGTTTTCCAATAGCAAAGTTAAATTATTAGTAATTCCATTATGCCAATATTCGCCCCCTTCAATTTTTTTTATATTGACAAATCTAGGTGTTTTTAAAATGGTCCTTGGATCCATAGGTAATATTTCTGGAATTAATCCATTCATAATTTTTGCGAGATCTTTTAACGCTATTTGATTAATATTCCTTTCAATAGCCCATCTTCTTATATTTTCACGAAATGAAGAACATTTTACATATTTATCAATATCACTGTCATCTTCACTTTCGTCGGAGCTCTCAGGCCTTACATTTACGGAATCAGGCAGACAGGCATAAACACGATTTTGTTGAATATTGTCATTATTCACAATAATTTTTTTTTCAAAACACGAGGATTCCGTATCGTGTGTATTTACAAAGTTGATTGGTCCTACTTGATTTTGGTGACCTACGGAACCTTCTTTAATATCGCTACAATTCACTTCGCAGGAATCGTTTTGTTGTGCATTGATCGGATCCAGAGACATCATAATTCTTGCATGTTCTTTTGATATTTTTCGCCTGATTCCTCCGGTTCTTACTCTTATTTTAAACGATTTTTTCAACATTTTGTGAAACTAAATTCTGCACTTATTTTTACCTGTATTAAATTACACGTAAAATGAACTTAATTTTGTTATTAGCGTATTATAATAGTTATACACACACGGATATGCAACACACACAGTTACATTAATAATATATAATATCTATAGGTGCGTCCACCATAAAAGTTGCTGTTGTTGTGTTGATCATATAATATGTGCTTTTCCCCAATATGGCCGACAAATGGTTTTACGAATACAACAAAATGAATGTTTATACAGCTTTACGCATTACAATAACTCACGTGTATTTGATTATAGAGCTGTTAGCTGTACAACAGAACTCAGTTGATCTTTAAAAAGGCAAGCATTACATTGATTCACGTTTATGCCGTTCAGCAGTACTAGGCTGTTACTAACCACTTAAAAGTGCTATTATACAACAAAAGGCACTAGAAACAGCTCAAAGCTGTATATCGGATTTACGGTGCATTATAATGGTACAATTTTATGCTATTAAACAGCATTAGGCATTATCTTACTACTTAAAAATGCTATTGTAGACCCTAAGGCACTAAACACAGCTAAAAGCTGTATAGCGGATTTACGTGTCATTATAATGGTTCATGTTTATGCTATTAAACAGCATTAAGCATTTCTTTACTACTTAAAAATGCTATTGTAAATCCAAATGCACTAAAAACAGCTGAAAGCTGTACAGCTGCATTGTGGTTTGCTGCACTAAAACTAAAGGCTTTACAAATGCATTTTGATATGCGATTATCCAACCATTTTACAATGTAAAGCATCATAATGGTTTTGAAATGCTAATATAAAGCGTCAAGATGCTCGGTGAACTTACATAAGAGTTTATGCGGACCTTAAGTTATACATAAGTTTACTATTCCTTTCTTAAAATGCTTCCTGTGTTACTTGGGTTTGTACTTCGTTAGATAACTAAATCAAATAAAATACTTATCATAGTAAAATTTTGAGATAACTAAGTAACTAGTGTCAAAGTCAAAAGACGTAGTTGATTTTGGAAAATGTTAATATTCTTATTCTGTTAATTTTAAATAAAAATCGTATCGAAAGGTTTTATTTAAGTATTAGGTACTATAGTGAAAAAGCAATGAAGACTATTCAATTTGAAAGTTTAGAGAAAAGTGACATTTTGTGTCGAAATCTGGGAAACTCAATTTTTATGTTTATTTAAATAAACATAAAAATTGATTTTCTCGAATTGTTTCAGTCAGCGCCTGACGTAAATTAACATATTTATAGTAGCCATGTTTTTAATCACGGCTAAACTGTCTATGAAGTATCTTAATTTGACAGGACTAAACTAATATTTATCTTCTGTCCTTTTCTTAAAATAGGAAGAAAAAGATGCACTGAACTTTTTATGAACAAGGATATCGGCGCCACTATCACGCTCCGGAAGGAATAAGTCACCCTGTATTATTTCAAATCATGGAAAAAAATTGAAATACCCTGCGAGTACATGGCACAAAATTCGCAAATACACTAATAAAGAGCAGACATCTTTATAAAGAGCGATGAATCAAAAGGAAGTGCCCGTTTTGCGTAGGTTCTATAATCACCTATTTATTGTCTTGGAGCTCCAACTAAACATTATACTGGCTACGATTTCGTTGCAGCCTGCTTAACCTGGTTCATTTACGGTCAAGGCAATGTGTGTTGAGCAAGATAGTAAACTGTTTAGAATACTCGGGTCGAAGGACCAGTGTATATTGGTATGCGGCAAATTAGGGAACTAATTTCAAATGTACTGAACTTGACAGAATTTTGACAGTCGGGTTCAATTACAGCGCTGCTGTGAAATGTCAGGTTATACTGGCTGTTTACATGATGTATTATGTAGATTAAAAAAGTGAGAGTAATTGCGTTTTCGTATGATCTGCATTGTGCCTAATTGTTGTGATGTTGTTTTGTTTTTATTATTAGAATATCGTTTTATTTGGTTGCGTATCGGATTATTAATTAAATTGTATCTGGCCGTTTTGTTATAATTATAATGGTTGTATAAAATGAATTGGGAAAAAAGTTGAGATTTAAATGTCAAGAAAAATATTCAGCTTTATATTTTCATATTTTTGACGATAATTTAAATTTTTTATTTAATGGCAGAATAGTTGCAATTGCTATGAAAAATTAAACATTGCATTATTTTCTCAATAGGTATAACATAGAATTAACGATAAATACGTCATATTTAAGAAGGTAGTTAGTTATTTATTTAAAAAGTTACATAAAAAATATAATGTAACTTTAAAATAATAAAAAATCAAAAATCAACTTGTGAAACCCACTGAAAGGTACCTACATAATAATATGTGCTACAACAAGACCTTAATGCCTTACAAATATGACATGGACCTTCTTTTTCAAAAGTAAACAAACATAAAAACAAAAGTGTGCAATAAAAACAAAAAACAAAAATAAACTTACAAAAAACTCCGAATAAAACCAAACTAAATCGCTATCACCAAACCAAATCACTCACACAAACATAATTATAAAAAAGTCACTTTAATTCAAATACCGAAAAGTCCAAATTCAACTGTTTATTTTTTATTTTTCGCAACCGACACTCTTAACACTTTGAATTCCAAACCGCGTTCGCGAACGCTACATATGGTTGGTAGTCGGTAAATGACCATTCAGCCGTTCTGTATCACCTGCCGACGCTAGGGTTGGCACTTGTGACTATTATGGGGGGACTGCCCAACAAACGTGTTTACGCTTAGCGTTTGATAGCGGATCTTTTATATATCATCTTTGTAGTTTGGCGAGATATATGGGTGACGCGTTATGATGACGTATGTAGAGGTTGAGGTTTCAGTTCATTGTGTAGTGAATACGGGTGGCTGATGGCTTTATGAATGAATGTCATGCAAGTTGTGAAGCATTTTTTTTCCACTCTGTAAGAGGGAGGCAAAAATAATGAATGAAGATTAATTGGAATAACAATCTGACTGGTAGTTCCAGAGATTACCCCCTACATACAAACTAACAAAAAAACATTACGATTTATAAGATTTTAAAGTAAACATCTCATCAAACAATTAAACATTTTAAGACTATTGAAATGTACTGCCAGGTGATACTCCAATATTATCCAGTGAGTAAATAAAAACCACCTGACTTAGGCCCTATATTAAATTCCCTCCATCATTCAATTGAAAGGCCGGGTAACATCCCGTGTGCTCTGCTCTCACTCCTAAGGAAAACCAGTTACGGGCCTACACTTATGTGAAACAGAAGGTCACTAATTATACAATAGGTAGTAAATTCTATTTTTGTGCACGTAACAGTTGACAGTCGTTTCTCTCGCACCAAACAAGGAATCTCGATCTTGCATGCTTAATTAATTAAGATGTATCTAGCATTCTATACCAAAACTAACCGCGTTCAAGGGCTCTCAGTGTCAAAATTGTTGTGGAATGACTCATTGCTGGGACACAGGCCTCCTCTCTGTGAGAGGGAGTGGACTATAATTCACCACGCGGGCACAGTGCGGGTTGGTAGATGTCACATTTCTTCGAATTTTTGGCTGTTGGATATGCCGGTTTCCTCACGAGGTTTTCCTTCACCGTTTTGAGAGCAATGGTGTTGATATTATTCACACAAAGTGAAGCGCCTGCCTGCGTTCGAACCCACGACCTACAACTCGTGTGTCGCGGCCTTTACCACTGGGCCACCACTGCTTTTTTTATAATTATAAAGTTTAAGGTCCATTTACTACTTTGTCAGTTATCGAAGAGCCTTAGCTAACCAGCAGTGCGATTCTGTAACCATCTCACCGTGAAAACTTAGGTGAAGTGAGCGTGGAGTGAGCTGTCATTCCAAATAATGCTAGGAATTGATACTACTGACAACTCACATTAAGCTCACTTCACTTGAGTTTTCACGGTGAGATTTTTACAGAATCGACCGGCTGTGCGCCAATCATAACGGGGTGTAACATTTGACAGCCCACGCTAATTTTGACATTTCCGTTGCACAACTCATAACCGTGGAAGGGATGTCCTTAATTCAATTCAATATTTGTTTATTTATGGCAACTAGGCCCAATTGTTAGTAATATTGTTCTTAAAAACTATTGTTAGTAAACAAAAATACAGAGACAAAAACAAAAAACTTGAGAGGTGTCAAGGGACACCCGGATGGAACGAAGTATAACTGGCTTGCTTTCTATAAGAGAGAGAGAGAGACAGAGAAACGCGCACGCCGCACTGCTTACAACTATAGCAAAAAGTGTCGTTCCAACTTTTGGTCTTAATTTTTTCCGTCTAGCCCCCTTTCGCAACGCGCGATAAGGAACTTCGTTCCAAAAAGAATAGTAAAGAAAATTGTACGGTTAGCTGCTTTGGGGTCTTCTGAACACCTCTACAGCGTGCGACAACCAAGGTGCGTCGTACTTTTCCATTAACATACTTAGGATGTTTTCTGATTTTGCAGGACTTCAAAGACGAAAAACAAAACCTTAAGTGGTAACCCTATCCAGTGCATCTCCGCTTGAGCCGCGCGTACACTCGCGACCTTGCCGCGTGAGAGGCGATTTTTGGCGCCAAGTATAGCTTGCATCTATCACGTGCTTACTTAGCTTTACGATAGTGTACTAGCTGGTTTTACATAGTAGCAAGAGCATTGGCCTATATGGTTTTAGCCACGAGCATATTTTGATAAGCCTCCGGTGACAAACTGTACAGGGTGAGAGAAACATCGACGCGCAATCTGTTACAATGGATTTAGTAGGTACATAATAATAATAATAACATAACGATTACGGTTGCCTCAGGATGTTTTCCTTCACCGTTTTGAGAGCAGTGGTGATGAAGCATTTACCCAATGTAAAGCGCCTGTCTGGGTTCGAACCTACGACTCGTAAGTCGTGGCTGTTAAGCTAGCAAGTAAAGGCAGTGGTGGCCCAGTGGCCACCACTGCCTTTACTTGCCAAGTGGTATTCGATTAACATTTTAATGTCAGTTTACATTAAGAAAAAATGGCTCTTTTTAAAATACGATCATCGATACTATAGCGTAACACACTATCAATCAGAGCCTAAATCATTTTGAAGGATATTGCTAATCCATTGCTTCATATGTTCAAAAACGTATGTTCTCAACAACGTAAATAACGCAATGAAAGTTGTTGAACTGTCATAATGGAATCCATTCCCACTGTCAGTGTGTTACGCAACTATTCCAAATGTTTCTATAGCCATCTTCATCACTCACCCATCGTTACAGAGAAGATATCATCAAATTTGACGGCACGGTTGGCGCAGTGGTCTGCTGCGCTGCGTGTCGCGGGTTCGATTCCCGCACGGAACAAATATTTGTATGGCCTACAAGTAGTTGTTCCGGGTCTGGCTGTTTGTGTATGTGAGTTTAAATGTTTATAAACGCACCCACGATACAGGAGAAATTCCTAGTGTGGGGCAACAATTAAAAAAAAATTAAAAAATCTTGATGTAATAGATTGAAATCCAATAAATAACACTTTCTTTCTAATACCATCAATCTCATTTACATAATTAGGTACTGACTGATGTATTGTTTGTCGAAAGATCCTACTAAACACTCCAAAAAAGTCGGAAAGCATCTCCAATTGGCTATCAATTTACGTAATTCGCTCATTCCTATGCTAAGTTTGCATTGCTAACGTATTCTAATTTCGTGGATACTCCTACTACGAGAAAACTCACGTTGAAAGGCACGTGCTGACCTTCACTTATACAGAACAACGTCAAAAAAACGATTTAAAAATATTTCCTGATAATCGAAAATTTATCGACTTCATCTTGCGGATCATCTTGTCGACCAGTTTTTGAAATAGATTATCAAACATAACTTTATAACATCAAGCCAGGGGGCCTACTCCGAAGTGCAAAGTGCGAATGTTCGGATCGGATCGACACATGGCCGAACCGAATTTTATTAAAAAATTCGAAAAAAGTTCGGATCGGCTCAGTTGGGTCGGGACCATAGTCATTATTCGAAAGAGTGTAGGAGTGTAGGATCGGAACCGACCGAACCAAATAGTAACTTTGTAGCTTCGTAGGAAACGGCCGAACGTTCGGCTGATACTACTTCGGAGTAGACCCCCTGTATTCAATGAAGGGTTAGGCAGAGCTGTACAGTCACGAGCACCAATATGTCAACACATGGCCACTTTCAATTCCGATTTTTTCGTGAAATAACGAATGTAACGTTGAAATACGACACATTACATAAACCTATAGGTTCGAAAATACTAAGTTCGTAACAACATAAAATTTCATTCAAAAATAAAGGAGTTAATCGCTTTTAAATAAAGCCGTGTATACATACTTTTGTTCGTGACTGTACCTATAGTAACACCCACATTTCGCCAGTTATGTTTAAGTTCATGTAATAGGGGTTAGATTAGATGTAATAGGGGAGAGAGAGAGTCTGAATTTGTGCCCGGTTGATGGTATACATCCCGTATACCATCAACCGGGCACAAATTCAGACTCTAGGCTGCAACTGAGGAATTTCAGATGGTAAAACCCAATAACACTTTGCCCGACCCGGGAACCGAACCCAGGACCGCAGGCTCAACAATAGCGCTTGCGACCACAGGAGAGCAGCGACGCAGAAAATAGATTATTTCGATAGTAAATATGATAGGAAAAGAACGTACGGATATAAAGTACAGACGCCAGCACATCAAGCTACTACAATCTGTCAAATTTATATAATAATTTTTCTACATTATCGCTAAAGTATTAAGCCGAGTTACGGGAAGTCAGAAGCCCGATAGTCTGACAACCCGATAGTCTTACCAAGGGGTATCGTATTACCCAGTAACTGGGTTGTGGAGGTCAGATAGGCAGTCGCTCCATGTAAAATACTGGTATTCAGCTGCATCCGGTTAGACTGGAAGCCGACCTCAACATAGTTGGGAAAAGGCTAGGCAGATGATGATCGCTAAAGTATTATGGTTCAAGGTTGATTGGAAAAAATTGACAGTTTCGGGTAGCTTGACCTGCTAGCGTCTGTACCTATTCAGAAAATAAATAGAGAAAAAAGAAGAAAAAATGGTTTATTGCCCCAGAAGCATAATCAGCCTATAATGTTCCCACTGCTGGGACACAGGCCTCCTCTCGCTGGGAGGGAAGATTTTTTTGTGCTTTGATAAAAAATGTTAAACTCGCGCCAGGACACGTGACCTGATCGAAAATTCGTAGAGTAGACCGCATTCCAAAATATCAAAAATGCACAACGTTAATATTCAAGTTTTCACTTCTGCCGGCACTCCCGGAGTGCAACCTGCTTTTTTTTAGTGTAATCACCTCAAACGTATAGGTTAAATATAAATCTTACGATATTTTAAGCATGTATCTATACCGCCACATGCGAACGATGTCGTGCAAAATCTTCAATCAATCAATCTCTTTATTGTGGATCAATTGTAGGTAAGTAAATAATACAGGTCTTAAATAATAATAAAAAGGGCATACAATAGTTATGTAAAAATTAAATTAAATTAACATTATTCTTACAAATTATTAAGATGTCACTTAAAATATAAAAAATTGAGTAGGGCAGTGGCACACATCAGTGGGCCACTGAACGCATCATGACAGAGGGGGACTGGATTGGAGCAGTGATTTGTCTGATAGGAAGTCTTTTATAGAGTAGTAGCATTTGTTTACTAACAGATCGAGATTCTTTTTATTTTTTTTCATTTCCGTAATTATTCTAATAGGCCCCGGAATATTATTAAATATGCGTGAAGCTGTACAAAAGATACTTCCATGCATTAGATGAGTCTTGCTAGTTACCTACTGTGCGCAATTTGTCCTTACCTGTAAGTCCTAATCTTGTATTGCGCAAGCAGAGTTTACCGCGTGACTAGAATATAATTATACAACATCCCGATAACAATCGCCGGGCTAGTTCCGATCCAGCCTGTCCCTTGCTGGCCCTCTCCCAGCGACGCCCTAAGCCGAGGTCCGAACCCACAGGGCCCTTAGCGCGTAGTCGCTGGCTGGAGGCCTTAATTTATTGAGGCATTATGAGATGCCTCAATAAATTAAGGCGAGATGCCATAAAAAAGCAGTCGTCGGGCAGTTGCTCACCCGACACAACACAGGTCTGATCAGAGTGTCCTCCCTTTTCTATGGAGAGTGAGTAGAACTTTACACCCAGTAGTGCGATTCTGTAACCATCTCACCGTGAAAACTTAGGTGAAGTGAGCGTGGAGTGAGCTGTCATTCCAAATAATGCTAGGGATTGACACTACTGGCAACTCACATCAAGCTCACTTCACTTGAGTTTTCACGGTGAGATTTTTACAGAATCGACCGGCTGGTCCTCATACCTCTATGCATGTACGGAAACAACAGGCCGTAACTATTACAATACAAACATTTATGTTAAAAAGATTTATGTACACGGAAATATATACCCACGTTAACGTTACCGTTTACATCTGCGTTACGTTTGTGTATGAGAAAATGTTATCGTAGAGAAATGCACACACTATTTTTCTTCAGAGGTTAAAATAATTAGTATCTCTAAGGTAAAAATGAAACAGTGGTGTATATGTATAAGTATACAGGTGTATATGGATTAGGAGGGGTCTACCAATCCCTATACACCTGTCCCGGCGGGGAATACAGACGCCATGCTTTCACCCAGTTTAATGCACACAATAATTATACACACAAAAAAAAACAGAAATACCTAGTTATAACAGTATAGTGCCTCACGGGTGCGCCAAGGCCTGGTTCAGCATAAATGCCTGACTAATATTATAGTGCGTACGATTTTGAACGTTATTTTTGTCCCTGTAAGTCCTAACTTACAACTGTCACTAAGTATACAGGGAAATCTACCTGTATACTTAGTGACAGTTTCATATTATTATTATTTATTTCATATAGTTAAGAAGGTGAGCAAAGACGTCACTAATCGAACTACGCTTTCAAACCCACATGCACTATTAAAAAATTCTTTTTGAGGTTTACCTTTTAGATTTACGTCATTGGATTTATTTTCTTCAACGGATTTTCCTCTTATATTTCATTCACATTTATGGAGGGGTGTATGAACTCAAAATATACACTAACATTGACTGATATAACATTAATTAACACTTAATTATTTTGTGTTTGTATAACCGGGTCTGTCAAAATTTGCACCGAAATAAATACAGTTATTCACATACAACACACACACACATTACACATGATCACTCTTTTTTTGTTAATGTTAATTCGGGGTTGTCATACTAGTTTTCGAACTAACCTCTCGTGTATAGGTTACCGATGACATCGAGTGGTTGCAAATCTCATTTATGAACGTGAGTATCCTCAAATGACCATGCATTTGAGGATAAATGAAGTTTCCAAAATGGAATTCGTTACTCTTTTGTTTTTTAAATTGATCTGTCTTATTAGAGTACAACTGAGGGGTATTTCTCGTAATATTAAGAAGGTTCAATCTGTAGGCCAATTCTCGTAATTTAAAACGTTCAAAATCTAGTCGCAGTCTCATCTCAGCGACAAACACATGTTAAAAACTTGTCAAAATGTAGGGAAATTAGAAGTATTTTTTGACAGATTGAGATTGAGATCAGACTGTGAATGTTCTTAAAATTACGAGAATTGCCCCTCTAATCTCAGTCTGAATCTGTCAAAAATACCTACGCTTTAATTTTTAAAAGTTTTTGGCATTGATTGTCGCCGAGATGAGACTGCGACTAGATTTTGAACGTTTGAAATTTGGCGAGAATTGGCCTTCTGGATATTATATAAATTATGATTTTTGGTAAACTCAAACGGCTGACTGAGAGTTAAGTTTCGCTGATAGAGATAATTGGAAATACTCGTTTCGCAAATCTTCTGAGTTTAAGATATTCATATTGATAGGTCGTTGTACTGTATTCATATAAGTACGTTGTGCTTGTCTCTTAAATTTAAACGTTAATGCTATAGGATAGTTTTATGATAGATTTCAAAATCTATCTATTACGTTTATTTCGCACGTTTGTGTCAGGCCCTCAAAAAGAAGAAAGTATAAATAGGAATTCCTTCAGCAACACTTTTTACACCGATTTCAGTCTACGTCAAATATAAAAAGTCGTCTGGACCAAATTTCGGCAATGGCGACCAATATCAGCGGAGACATTCCACATTCATCGCACGGTTTTTACTTTACGACTAGACAATATATCGGAATTTCTTTATTAACTGTAAGTTTAATAACAATGCATTAGACATACAATGTCTGTGTCCCAGGATTGGGAACATTATAGGCTGATTATGCTCTTACTATACACGACGACGACACGGTTGGCGCAGTGGTTAAGCGATTGACTGCTGCGCTGCGTGTCGCGGGTTCGATTCCCGCACGGAACAAATATTTGTATGGCCTACAAGTAGTTGTTCCGGGTCTGGCTGTTTGTGTATGTGATTTTAAATGTTTGTAAACGCACCCACGATACAGGAGAAATTCCAAGTGTGGGGCAACGTTTAAAAAATAAAATATAATAATAATTCTTCTGGAATAAATTGTCTAAATGATGATGAAAACCGCATTAAAATCCGTTGCGTAGTTTCGAAGAACAACGCGGTCACACAGCCAGACATGATAAACGAGTTTAACTTGTACAGATATATAGATGCTAGATTCAATGGTTTTACAGCTAAGAGTTGAAAGAGCAGAAAAAAATTGTAAAGAAACTGAGCTAGGGTTTGAAAATATTTATTTCTTACACTCACTATTTCGTGGTCCTTGGAGCCTCGTTTATCTTAAACAGTATGATGTGATGAAATGAGTTATAGATCTGGCCTTGACCGGATGAGTCAGCACATTTAACCAAACCGCAATACTCAGAGATAGTTTGCTAGATAAAAAATGTACTGATAATATTTACATTTTGGTTGAACTTAGTTCGACAGTTACAAGGGATTTTTTGTTTAATCGAAACTCAATTTTCCATTTTTTGTCCTAAAAATATTTATGAACCACACTAATATAATAATAATATCCCTGGACATTTCACACAGCGCCATCTAGTCCCAAGCTAAGCAACCTAATGCTTGTGTTATGGTAACAAGATGGCTGATAAACTACTTATATACTTCTTTTTTTTTTAAATACATACATATTATAGATAGAAAAACACCCAGAGTCGGAACAAATACATGTAGGTCATACAAATATTTGTTCCGTGCGGGAATCGAACCCGCGACACGCAGCGCAGCAGTCAATCGCTTAACCACTGCGCCAACCGTGCCGTCCAAATATAATGAATCGTCTCTTTTTGTGAAACTCAAATAATTCCTATTTTGGTCTCCTAAAATTACTAAATAGTCAAGTAACTGCGACCTGTGTAACGATATAACGCTAGCCGGCCGCTTCCGCGGCACCGCTTGCTTCGCTCGCTCGGCTCGCGCGGGTTCTGACTGATATCAGTGCCCTTTATTTTATACCTCGCGGTCGGTCACAAAACCGCTGGTTAGACCAAGTAACCGCCCTCACTGTAATCTCTGTTATGACCGCCCTGAGAGAAGCCGAGGACCGAACGAAGTGGAAGAACATCGTATATTAAGCCACGAAGGCCTTTCACAACCTTCAGTAATGAAGTACGCGACCAAGAAGAAGAGAGATTTTATACCCCGACTCAAACACACACACTACGTGTGCCTAGCTGTTCTCAAACCCTGGCTCAGACTGAAACGCTAACAAATCCGTATCAGTTACGAAATCGCTACGTCTCGGCGCCGGATTTAATTAAGAACATGTTTGTAGCTACCTACTGGGTTTACAAAACAGGTCACATTCTTGAAGTATTTATTACACGCCGTATCACTTACATGTAAATAAATATTTAACTTGAATATTGGGAATTATCTTTTTAACGAGGCCGCAACGAAATGCTATATAAACCACTCTGCTAGTAAAATTTGGTGAATTTTAAGGGGAATGAAGGGGCTTATGACTAAATAATAACAGCCACACGGATCGATCTTCAAGTTAAAGCAATGCTTGCCGAGGTCGGTCAATGGATGGGTGACCATCCATTACCTACCGAGACCCCCCGTGCCTCGGAAAGTACGATTAACCGTTGGTCCCGTCTGACACTCGTAGATCTTTGACTGTCGTTACGGGGTGGTCAGAGGCCCAGAAGTCTGACTGACAACCAGTGTTTCTAAGGGGCATATTACCTAGTAACTGGGTTATGGAGGTCAGATAGGCAGTCGCTCCATGTAAACTTGTAAAGTACTGGTATTCAGCTGCAACCGGTTGGACTGGAAGCCGACCCCAACGTAGTTGGGAAAAGACTAGGCAAATTGATTACCAGGGAAATGTGGTGAATTTTTAAGTAATTTCTTTCATCATAATGATTCACAATTTCACAGTAGACGTTCAAGTGTATCGAAAATAGAAACTTAACCAATCATCAGTTTACAACTTGTCATATTTTTTGGTCCTTCGATAGGAAAATAATATGGTCAATTTATGTAAAGTAAATAGGTTAGTTAAGTTTTAATTTATTCATACAGTTAAAATATAAAGTGCGATATTTATAGGTACAAATATCTTATAAAGTACTAGCATCGCCGAACGGTTTCACCCGCATAAGTTATGATCCCGTGGGAATATCGGGATAAAAAGTATCCTATGTGTTAATTCTGTTCATAAACTATTTGTGTGCCAAATTTCATCCAAATCCGTTCAGTGATTTTTGCGTGAAAGAGCAACAAACATCTATCCATCCTTACAAACTTTCACGTTAATATTACTAGGATTTTCTTAATGCGTAAACCTACGGAGCAAATAACTACCAGTTTTATAACTTATTGACAAAACATTTCATGATTTTCCCTAATATTAATCACTGTCGATATTTCATATAAATCATTTTACCTACTTAGGTGTCGTAATAAAGACCAAGGTTTTGTAACGGTGAAGTAATACCGAGGACGCATAGATGCCTACATCCCCGATGAGTCGTAAATGATCTTTTCCCTAAAATAAATACATACATAACTATTTCTAACCAACAAGATTGATCTTAAGAGAAAATTAATAGTCTGTAAGCGAAATAAGCCTGAATAAATTAAAAAGAAGAAAAATTAATTTAAATTGTACCTGCTCAAAGAGAATATTACTTTTTTGTCCAATAATACATTTCTAGGACTGGCATTTTAACTATTAATTATTAGTTACTATTATAATTTGACAATTAATAGGTACTTGACACTTAATTTAAATAACTATGATTTAAATACCAATTTTATTAGCTTTTATTTAATTCATGTAATCAATAATTTTGCATACTAGTTTTAGTGAATAATTTTAGAAACTGTTTAAAAAAACCTGACCATTTGTAATGTACTACGATTCTTGCAAATAAATTTCATTTCATTTTAGGAAACAACGGGACTCACATATCCTAAAAAGTCCTTCAATCAGTGAAGATAATAATAAAAAATAAAATAACTGGACGAGTAACACAACTCACAAATTTTGAAAATAATTATCTCAGAGATTTCAAATATCTTTGAAACTTTTTCTTTTAATCTTTATTTATTTAGGGGCATTTGTCTCCCATGTTTGACATGAGAGCCCCAACGTAACCTAAACTAAATTACATCCTTAATTTATAAAAGAAAAAGGAAAGGGCAAGACTCACTGGTGCGAAGTTATATTTTCAACAATTGATTTTGCTGCGTCAGATGTTGGTTCTGCTAATATGCTTAGGAATGCGCCATGGTCGTATTCCTCCCTCCTATTCCTCTACTTATTACACTCTACAAGAATGTGTTGTACATCATCTAACTTATCACACAAATCACAATTTGGGGAATCAACCTTTTTCATTAAAAAAGCAAACTTCTTTGAAGGATAATGACCAGAGCGTAATCTATCTAATGTAACGATGTAGGATCTATTTAACTTACTATTGTAAAACCAAGGTTACCCTTTTCTTTACTCCTTTCATCAAAGTATTCTTTAAATTTTAAATAACATGTATTTTTGATTCTAGTAAGAATTATTGAAACATTGTAGACGAATGTCTATACGAGTACAAAAACATCTTAGTACAAGACAAATAACATGAACTACAGGTAATACCTAGAATCAATAAGTCACATTGAAAATCAATAATAATTATTGCAGTAAGTATTTACCCATAGATGAG
Source organism: Apamea sordens (assembly GCA_945859715.1). Taxonomy (NCBI): domain Eukaryota; kingdom Metazoa; phylum Arthropoda; class Insecta; order Lepidoptera; family Noctuidae; genus Apamea; species Apamea sordens. The sequence continues at coordinate 8,870,569 of OX244010.1, read as the reverse complement.
CTAACGGAATTGCAAATATGGCGGTACCTACGTACCTGCAAACAATCGTCATCATTGTAGGTACATTACCACTGTAGGGTAAGCCCCAGAAATATTTTCTTACACCTACACAGTCTGAGATGACGGTGTCTCTTACACGACATCGGTGCAAGGGTCATGATTTCGAACCAAAAAACAAAAGACAACGTAATAGTTGCAAATGCCAAAATCATCACAGAAAAATCGGTGATCACATTTTTTTTACCGTCTTCAAAACAAGAGGTTCTCAATTTGGATGTTAGTAAAAAAATATGTATATTCGGGCATAACTCCGACATATATAGACAGATTTGTAAAGTACCTTTTTTAAAGGATTTTTTTTTTTTGAGGATGGGAAATCATCAAATGACTCCTCCCGCTCTGAGTGGAGCAGCAGGGAGTGTCAGACTCTTACTGACTAAAACCCACCCGTGTTCCTTCCTTAGCCCTTTATGTTCCAGGGCAGCGGTAAACCCTTTCGGATGTTCCCGCTACCCTGGCAGGCTTCGGCCCTATGGGGCCCCGTCGCTTTAACGCCCTCCGCTTCCCCGTCGCTTTTTTTTCGTTCGCGTAACTTCCTATCACTGATATTTACATAGCAAGTAGTGGTATATGAATTTGTATGGGGTAGGTACAACTAAAACTTTTTTACAAAATAAAGTTATTGTTCACTTTAGTTTTTTTTTTTTTTGTAGAAAAGAATTTTTGCTATAAGTAAACCTCTCATCATCAAATCTTATTTTATATAATTTATCAATTTAATTAATATTATGCCCATTACTACATTATTTATTCTCATTACTATCTATTATTATTATTAAATGTAAACCGTAAATAACTTTAATTATGCGAGAAATAAAATGCTTTTTATTTTATTTTATTATTATAATTTCCAAAGGACCAAATACGTCCCAAATTGTTAACGGTCCGAACCATTTCTCAGTACAGTTAAGCCAAAGGCAAATCGAATCGGAACGCCTCTTTGGCACTAAAATAATTAAATCCGGGCTTTTCCAGGATTCTCCGTTGTAATCCTATAGAATAACAAGTCCCAAGTCCCAACGATGCATACCATGAAGTCATCATCTGCCTGGCCTTTCATGTCATCTTCATGTCATCATCGGCTTCCAGTCTAACCGGATGCAGCTGAGTACCAGTACTTTACATGGAGCGACTGCCTATTTGACCTCCACAACTCAGTTATTGGGTAATACGAAACCTCTTGGTAAGACTAGTTGTCCGACTTTCGGGCTTCTGACGACCCAGAAGATCCACAAATGACAGCCGGGAACAACGGGCTTTACGTGCTTTCCGAAGCACGGAGAGGTCTTGATATGTAAAGATGGTCACCCATCCACGGACCAACCGCGGCAAGCGTAGCTTAACCTGATCAATCGACCCGTGCGGCTGTTATTACTTAGCCACAAGCCCCTCTCATACCACCTGATGCATACCATGGAGTACAGTCACGAGCACTAATATGTCAACACATGGAAACTTTAATAGCGATTTTTGCGCGAAATAACGAAAACAACCATGAAATAAGACACATTGCAAAAACGTATGGATTCGAAGAATACTATGTTCGTAGTAACATAAAATTTAATTAAAAAATAAAGGAGTAAATCGCTTTTGAATAAAGCCAAGTGTATACTTATGCTCGTGACTGTACCTACGTTTAATTGCAAGAAACAACTATTTGCTGATTCACTTACGGTTATTTCTTCACTTGTTTGTGAATAAATTAAAACGTGACGTGGATTTTGAACCGTTATTCGCTTATACGGACCACGTACTTTTTCTATTCGTTTCGAAGGACAATGGAAAATAACAAAGTACTAATATTTGTGATTTCTTTTTGAAATGCGTAAAAGCCCGTTAATAATTATTCATATCCGAATATGATCCTCCTAATCGTTTGTTATAATTATAATATATCTATTTATATAATTAAACTATAAATAATAATATTATATTCAATTAATGAAATATTATTATTTATAGTTAATTAAAAAATATAATAAAAATATATTAGGTATATTTTATTTATTTTTAAGAACCACATCCGTATGGTTGATGCTACAGTTAGTTCACTTTTAAACTTTAAAACCAAATAAATACTTATAAAACAACAACTAACGCCTACACCAAAAATATCTCAAAAAACTGCAAACAAATGAATCCATCTTCTCATCATCTGCATTTTCTCAACTATATGGGGGCAGCTCCTAGTCTAAGCGGATGCAGCTAAATACCAGTAATTTACATGAAACGACTGCCTCTCTTACCTCCACAACCCATTTACTGGGTAATACCCCTTGGTAAGACTGATTGTCAGACTTTCAAGCTTCTGACGACCCGTAATCAAAGATCCACGAATGACAGCTAATTATGGTGAACGCCGCACTGAAATCCGTTGCGTTGTTTAGCAGATCAACGCGGTCAGGCTCCTGACATTTACAAGCTCTTTTAAACGTTATAAGTAAATACAGGAAGAAGAACTATCAACGCCTACGTATAAAATTTAATAGAAAAAACTGCAAATAAATGGATTCTATTTATTAATTATCTAATATAAAATCTATGTTTAGTACCTCGACAAAGATCAAGGTGGTATTTCCTATGATTTCATAAGGATAAAACTTGGCAGCAAAAACGTATGATTTATATAGTCACGTGTAGGTAAAATGATTGGTATGATGTTTTATTAAAACTGTGCTTATAACTAATACTGCAAACTGTGAATATAAGTTGGTTATTAATAAATAAATAAAAATTTGATACTGATTATCGCGGCAGGCCAAGACGAAGTTGGCTGGGTGAGCTTGACTCCTACCTACCGTAAGGACCGTCCGGCACTCGCAAAAGACAGAATTGTGTGGGAAAGGGAGAGGGAGGCGTTTGCCCAGCAGTGGGACAATACAGGTTAGTTTGATTAGATTAGATGCTGAAGATGAGCGAGAAACAACATGGTTGGTAAAAAACATGGAGAAGTCTACAGAGTGGACATCGACTCTGAGCCCGCTAGAATGGATTCAGTAAAAAAAAAATGAAAAAAATTGCTGTTCAGAATATTCTTGCCCCCTCCATGCGACTGGTATATAAACGTAAAAGTTTGTATGGATGGATGGATGTTTGTTACTCTTTCACGCAAAAACTACTAAACAGATTTGGATGAAATTTGGCACACAGATGGTTTATAACTAAGATTAATATATAGGATACTTTTTATCCCGATATTCCCACGGGATCGAAACTTATGCGGGTGATACCGCGGGGCGCAGTTAGTACATATAATTATAATAATGAGATGAGAGTCAGAGAGAGAACGAAAACTATTTTCATGGTTTTCGATTGTGCTGAGGCCGATAGTGAGGCCAAAATGAAAATCCAAGATGTTCCATCGTCCATCTTGATTTTCATTTTGAACTTCGTTCCTGCCGGGGTCGCACGATATCCCGATACCGTATCGACGGCAGGTTGTCTAGAATCATATTATGCTGAATTCATGGTTACAGTTTGCACGACGATGTCGCTGCCACCGTATATTGAAAGTATTGATTCTTTTATCAACGAAAAATAAAAAATGACTGAACCCGCATTGCTAACAGATACATGCTTTACAAATTGCTAACGAATATTCTAAAGATGACCTTACATTCTGGAAGGTTAACGTTGTTAAGAAATTGGTTCCCACAGATTTGGTGTTTGGCAAAACATAAACAATGGTTTTGTTTTACTGTAGGTAATCAAACATGATAGAAAACCTAATAATATTTTTAATAAAGCCTTGAATAACTACAAAAACTTCTAAACTGCCAGTATTTTGCTGAGCAACCCGATAACATAATTGATGGCATAGTAAATCTGAACGCCAATTCCCGTAATTAAAAACGTTCAAAATCTAGTGGCAATCTCATCTCGGCGACAATCAATGTCACAAACTTGTCAAAAATGTAGGGAAACTAGAGGCATTTTTGACAGATTGAGACTGAGATCAGACTGAACGTTCTTAAAATTACGAGAATTGTGCCTCAAGTGTTTAAAAGTTATTCAAGAAATATTATATATATTTTACCTATCCTCATGGCGTCATGATATTCGTAACATCTTTGGCCGATTATTTATGGTCAAAAATAGATAATGATTACATTTTATATATGTACGAGTAGTAATTTAAAATATCAAAGTGATATTAAATAACTATAAAATAGAAAGGGTAGTTAACTCTGAAAACTTCGCATGTGACGAAAAACATCTTGTTTTTCAGATTCTTTCACGGATGTTTTAAAGTCGGTGACGCAGACTAAATAAAAACTTAAAAAAAAAACAAAAAAAAAAAAAGTCGGTGTCAAAAAACGAAAATGCGGAACCAGCGACACCGACTTCCGAAATTAAAGTTATTTTTCCCTTTGTAGTGTTTTTTTTGGAAGTAGGTTGTTTTTTTTTTTGTAAAAAGATTTTATTTTTCACTTTTTAGTTATACCTACCCCACACAAATTCGTCTATACTTACAAGATTAGAGGTACCCCAATAACAACTTTGACAGAAATGAGCCGACCGACCGTGGTATACTGAACACATCTGCGTACCCCTTTACATACAGGCGTGACGTTATATTGTGTGATTGCGTAAACAATACATTCATAAGCGATAGCAGCAATATAGCCGTTGATTTGCTGGCATTTATTGAAGAGTTCCGTTGTCTGTCTCTGAAACTTATTATCAGATCTTGTCGAAATTTGGGATGCAATGGGACCATTTGGGAAGTATACCCGTTCCAACAAAAAAAGATTTTTTCAAATCGGTTGGCAAGCGACGGAGTTATGCGCGAACAAACATATTTTTTTTTTTTTAAGAAAATACAAACATCCGACTTGCGAACCTCCTCCTTTTTTAGAAGTCGGTTAAAAATGCTGCGTTCATTGGTTCTACCCTACACAAACATTGAACTTAACTATCCACTCAGGGACCCAACTCTGTATGGTAATCATTTTTTCCCGCGTAATCTTGCCAAGCGTGGTTATTTTAAAAGTTTCAACCTCGCCAAGTGCATGCCAACTTTGCGTTCATTTCGTTCATTGTGTCGTTATTAGCAGATGTCGTAATAAGCTAAGGAATTGACGTGGTTTCAAAGTAAGGAATCATTAAGTGCTCATAGTGAATTAGGGCCCAGGTACGCTAATCGGACTTCGGGCAATCGAGCTTACACAAGCTATACACACCAACATAATATTTAAGTACAATCAGACAAAAAAAAACTCACCTTTATATCACAAGTTGAACTTGAAGAAGTAGGAAGTCAACAATAGACTTACGATCACGAAGTCGACCAAAGCATTGTCACTTGTGAAGACTCGCGTGTACAAGTGAACTGCATCTCACATAATTAGACTTTTAAATGTTTTACGTAAACTAGTGTGGTGGTTAAAGGTAAGTTGAGTTATGAGTTATGTAAAAAACTAGCAGCGCCCCGCGGTTTCACCCACATAAGTTTCGATCCCGTGAGAACATCGGAAACGTATCCTATGTGTTAATTCTGGTTATAAACCATCTGTGTGCCAAATTTCATCAAAATCCGCTCAGTAGTTTTTGCGTGAAAAAGTAACAAACAACCATCCATCCTTCCTCACAAATTTTCGCGTTCATAAAACTAGCTGCGCCCCGCGGTTTCACCCACATAAGTTTCGATCCTGTGAGAACATCGGCATAAAACGTATCCAATGTGTTAATCCTAGTTCTAAACTATCTGCGTACCAAATTTCATCCAAATCCATTCAGGAGTTTTGGCGTGAAAAAGTAACAAACATCCATCCATCCATTCTCACAAACTTTCGCGTTTATAATATTAGTAGGAAGTTTAGATTGTTTTGGTCCTTCTGCCCACAATGTGTCACCATTCAGATCTAACTAAAATCACAATAGTTTTTTTTGTGACTTTAATAATTATGTGCTTAATTAGCCTATAACGTTCCCATTGCTGGGGACACAGCCTCCTCCATGAGAGGGAGTAGACTATAATCCACTACCCTGTGCAGGTTGGTAGATGTCACGTGGGCATGCCGGTTTCCTAACGATGTTTTGCTTTACCGTTTTAAGAACAGTGGGTATAAAATAATTAACACATTACAAAGTAAAGCGCCTGATTGTACCTTTAATATGTAAGTAGTATGAATTTAAAAAGTCTCTACATACTTTCATGTAACACTTAGAAAGCTTATCCTTCACAAAAAATAATCTGCAGTCAATCAATCATTTCTACTTTCATCAACGGATCAAAAATAAACACACACACAGACAGACAGATACAGAACAAAAATAGACACACACACAACACACACACACACACCACATAGTAATCAATAAGCTGTGGGCCAAAATAACCACCACGTGGAACCCTTTTTTTTTTTTTTTTTTTTTTTGTCGCTGAGAAATGCTTTATGCATGCCCGACTCGTGGGGGACGAGACGGGGTATGTGGGACTCCCTGTCCGAATGACAGTATACCCACTAAAACTCAGCGGTGTTCCCGCGGCGCCGTGATGGGAGGGTCGTGGGAGACCATGACGTCCACAACCCTCCCGGCGCAAGCCCGCCTAGTTGGCAGGCCCCGCATGCCCCCCGGGCTGGGGGGCTACGGGAATGGCCGGGAACACCTGGCCATTCCCGTCCGACACTGGTGGAGGCCTGTGCGATGCAGGCAAGGGTGCCCCCGCACCCGTTGCCTGCTGGCCTCCACCTGGGAGGAGTCGGAGATGACCGTCAAACTGACGTCTTCTTCGACCCCTCCTCCGCCTTCGGAGCAGCGCCGCGTGAGGATCCTCCTCCCGCGCGCGCTCCGCCGCCTCCTTCTGGGACATGACGTGTTCGCAGAAGGAGGCGACTGCCGCCCAGGAACCCTCATCCCTCAGCATGGCGTTTACCAAACCGGGGAGTGAGAGGTCCGGTCCGATCGCCGCCGTGAGACTGCAGCGCGGCTCGGACCACGACGGGCACACCTCGAGGGTGTGCTGCGCCGTGTCCTCCGCCGCGCCACAGTCGTGGCACGACGGCGTCTCCTCCCGTCCGATTCGGTGCAGGTACGATCCGAAACAACCGTGTCCGGACAGCACCTGCACCAGACGGAACGAGAGGATCCCGTGCGACCGCTCGAGCCAGTCTCGGAGGACCGGCCCAAGCGCGTCGAGGGTTCGGCGGCCAAAGGCTGCGGTGGCGAGGTCCCCCGTCCAATGGAGGACGATGGCGTCCCTCGCCTCCCGCCGGACGGCCTCCCGCTCTTCCGGGGCGGTGCGTTCTCCTCTCGCTCTCCGCCCCGCCGTCCATTCGTACACTCTGGCGAGCACCCACGCCTCGAGTTCCCAAGGAGGGGTGCTGGCCAGAGCGCACGCTGCCGCAAAGCCCACCGTGCGGTAGGCCCGCGCTACCCGCTGGGCTATGGCCCTCTGCGGTGCCCGCAAACCACGTGGAACCCTGACACAGCTAGAAGGCGTCGCGGCAGACCCCGTAGAAGATGGCGGGACGGGCTGGACAAAACAAACGACCAGTGGTCTACTTTAGCCCTGGATCGAAAGACCTGGAAGTCATGGGGAGAGGTCCAGGTTGCCCAGCAGTGGGATGATGCAGGCTAACAGTAACAGTAAAAGTAATCAAATACCAACTCAAAATCAGTTGCTTTTATCATCTGCCTAGCCTTTTTCCCAACTATGTTGGGGTCGGCTTCTAGTCTAACCGGATGCAGCTGAATACCAGTATTTTACATGGAGCGACTGCCTATCTGTCCTCCACAACCCAGTTACTGACGACTTGACGACCCGTAACGACTGTCAAAGATCCACGAATGACAGCCGGGACCAACGGCTTCACGTGCTTTCCGAGGCACGGAGGGGTCTCGGTATGTAAAGATGGTCACCCATCCACATACCAACCGCGGCAAGCGTAGCTTAACCTGACCGATCGACCTGTGCGGCTGTTATTATTTAGCCACGGGTCCCTCAGTTGCTTTAAACTCAAAATCAGTTGCTTTTTTTTGCTGTGTGAAATGTCCAGGGATATATATTATATTATATTATATATATATATATATATTTTAACACAAGGATAAATATTTTAGAACACTTTCTTAAGGAAAGTCCAAAATTACAAACAACATTTTTATAACCCACGTCATCGAAGTGTGGGCATTTTGCAAATTGTTTTTTTTTTTTTTTTGTTAGTCAAATTGGTGCGAGCAATTATGGTGAAAAAACCGGCCAAGTGCAAGTCGGACACGAAGGATTCCGTACCAGTGTACAATATTGGACATTACATATTTTAAAAAAAAGATGTTTTTTGCTGTAGTGGCAATAAAAATACACACTCTGTGACAAACGAGGTAGCCACTCAGAGCACTGATTTCAACAGCACTTTCCCGAACCACACCTTTTTTTTTTTTTTTTTCTAGCTGAGAAATGCTTTATGCATCCCCGTCTCGCGGGGGACGAGACGGGGTATGTGGGACTCCCTGTCGGAACTTCTGAAGGACAGTATACCCACTAAAACTCAGCGGTGTTCCTGCAATCGCCGTAATGGGAGGGCTATGGGAAATCGGCCCCGCCTTTACTTCCACAGCTCTCCCGGCGCACGCCCGCCAAGGTGGTGTGGCGGGCCCCGCATGCCCCCCAGGTTGGGGGGCTACGGGAATGGCCCACACCTGAGCCAACTGTTTACCTATTACGGTTCATGAGATACAGCCCACTGACATACCGATGGACGGACAGCGGAACCTTAGTAATATCACGGTAATGTTACCGTGGTAATATGACTCCGTTGGCAACCTTTGGGTACGGAACTCAAAAAAGCGAAGGCAGCATTGATTCGAACAACATTATCATTATAATTTGAAAGTTCTAATTTGAAGCCAAGCTAACTAGTGCTTTTATTTTTTTATAATCTTTCTAAAGCATAACACCGGAAATAATTCTAGTCTAATGCTATGAGATCTAGTTATATATAATATAAGAATAGTATCCGTGTAGTAACTTTCCCCATCTTTTCCATAGCAACTACACTTTGGAATGGGCAACTAGCTTAATCTTTCTGACTGACCGACCCCTTGTTAATTGAAAACTGCCTGTAATTGATGTAGGGCTGACTTTTCAATAGTCAGGTCACTTTCATCTAAAGAATAAATCTGACAGTTTGACATATTACAAAAGCTGTCAAGCCGCAATAAGTATTTCAAAAAAAAAAAAAACAAAAATCATTTATTTGCATAAATAAGGTATAGAAGGTTGATAAAATGTACAGAATTGTTCTCTTATTCTGCCTTTAATTTCGGCGTGCAAATATTATATGAAATAAGGTTAGGTACATATTTTATTGAAATTAATTATTGATCATAATCATGCAGTCAGTAAACAGATAATCCCATAAAATTGTGTCATTGAATTAAATAAATGTCACTATAAAATTGAAAAATAATAATCTTAAATGTCACTATAAAATTGAAAAAAAATAATAATCATCAATGTCAATAATAATCATTCTCGGATTAGTTATCTAACTTTTGATACATAACATTCAGAGACGTTTGATGATAACTTTTGATTATTTGAACTACCAACTTTTGATTGATAAATCAGCCCTTATTTGAAATAACTGCTTTGTGTTTGAGTTTGAATCAAGCACCAGCTACCAGATTTTTTGTAAGGACGAATATTTTCGATTCGAGATTCGCGGCCGTAACAAATATGTATTTACAGAATTATAATCATTAGAATCAGTAATACAACTTGTTAAGTTAGCATAGTCCTAAAATGTCAAAATTTCATGAAATAGTCATTCAGTAGGATTACTTGATCTTAGAGAGTTGTGTTAATGACTTTTATGATTATAATTCTGTAAATACATATTTGTTACGGCCGCGAATCATATATTAATCAACGTACAGTCAACAGCAAAAGTAGATGATCAAAATCAGAAATTCAATACTAATGAACGGAGTTCGCAGTTATATGCCAGCTGTACTAGTAGTAAATGTTTGGTATAATTTACAATCTCATACTTTTGAATCACTTCGACACCACATAGTTCTGACGCGAACTCCGTTCATTAGTATTGAATTTCTGATTTTGATCATCTACTTTTGCTGTTGACTGTACAACTTAGTACTGACCAGCAAATTGCAAAAAACGTAAGAAAATTTGAATTACGCGGGCTACCTTGGAGCATCCACCTTAAAGAAGGCTTCACAAAGTCACAACCAACAATATACACTTGAAAGTAGTTTCTTAGAACACAGATGTTAAATGTCGATGATGAACGAAACTTTCCAAGGAGTAAAGTACGACATGAAGATATAATCTCTACCGTTCATGCGAAAACAAAAGACGAAACGCATAGCATAGCATAATCAGCTTATAAAGTTCCCACTGCTGAGATACAAGCTTCCTTTCTGTGAGAGGGTATAGGCCGTTATCCACCACGCGGGCCCAGTGCGGATTGGTAGATGTCACATGTCTTCGAGTTTTTGGTTCTAAGACATGCCGGTTTCCTCACGATGTTTTCCTTCACCGTTTTTGAGAGCAGTGGTGATGAAATAAATAACAAAAAGTAACGTGCCTGTCTGGGTTCGAAGTTTCGGCCTAGAATTCGTCAGTGGTCCCGGTTACCACTGATGAGCCACCAGTGCTCTCGGCGAAACTCGTATCTCTAAAATTTACAAACAAAATATTCCTGAAGCAGAGCAAACTAAAGCTGTAACAGACGAGCACGCAATCCCTTCATAATAATTTTCCCATTTCTGGGACACAGACCTCTTCGGTGAGAGGGAATGGGCCATAATCCAACATGCGGGCCCAGTGCGGGTTGGTAGATGTCACATATCTTCGAATTTTTGGTTCTAGGACATGCCGGTTTCCTCACGATGTTTTCCTTCACCGTTTTGAGAGCTATCCCTTAACATGAATTAAAAGAGCATATCTCAAAAACACTGAAAATCCACCACGCTCATTAGAATGGCTTGCTAACAACGCAGACACACTGTTAACTAATTTGATACAGTCATGACTTTGTACGCACAGAAATATGACACGAGTGTGACAAAGAAAAGGCTAATTATGCAGAACAGAATATTTTTTGTCATTTTATTTTTATGACTTTAATAAATGTTTGTCAAAATGGATGAGGGAAGTTCACGTGGCATTAGAAATAATGGGATGAAATTATCATTAATTTCCTAGTATTTTCTCAGGTTTAACGCGGTTGTGGAGTAGGTAGAACTGTCAGAAGCATTTGAATGACTGCAGCAACTCTTCCAACTTCTCTATGCTTTGACAAAGTAGGATTTTACTTTATCTTACTAGTTAAAACAATTCGAAAGCAAAAACAATTGAATATCCTTTAGGGGAGACATTTTACTGACTGTTATTTGAATAGATCGGGTCTGGCTTAAGCCCAAAAAAAACGATCTGAAATGAGAACGTAACAAGTAATTATAAGCGTAATTTAATAGTCAAAATGATTTCCCTAGTTTTTCTAGTATCAAAAATAATTTGCTTTTTTTTTAAATTTCTCTCTTAAATTTGTAGTTTCTGCTTATACTTAATTGCAATTTTAAACTTTTATTATATATCGTATCTTGACTAACCGATTTGTAAAATCCTATCTAAGAGAGCCGGGTGATCTGTATCTCAGGACCCTCCAATCTCAAACACCTTTCTCTAATTAAGTTTGTGCATTCTAATTAATTAATCAATGTTTGTAATATGATGTTGAGATAAAAAATGATTTAATGATAATTTAGAATGTGCATCAAATATCACCAAAAATCTCAACCTCGTGTACCAGAAATCCAGAGTTCAAGTCCACAATACTGTCATTGACATTCAAACTAGATAGACGAACTCACTCATGTCCATGCTGATACATAAAATATCTCTAACAGCTCACCTCGTCTCGGCATTGTGTACCAATCAAAGTTCCAAGCAATTGCCTTATTGTCGCGAGACGTACTCGTGCAAATTTAAACGTCTTGCCAACAGGAAGACACCTTTGTGAACTCAGGTGAGAGTTTGGCGGCTTTAAAGAGAAGTGCTTTCTGTAAATTTCAGATTCCAAGTTGGTTTTCCTTCGTGCAAAACTCAACCTTACCACCTGGCAAGGTTGAGTTTTGCGCGTATGTAAATTGCATGTGGAATGTTTCAGATTCTTGGTCAAAGATTTTTTATGGATAGCTTGGGCTTGATTGGAGCTTCAAGTTAAATGGATATTGATCATCATTTATTTATTTGTGCAAACATAAAAAACACTTCATCATAGTCAGCCTATAATGTTCCCACTGCTGGGACACAGGCCTTCTCTCTTCGAGAGGGAGTGGGCTATAATCTACCAGTGCAGGTTAGTAGATAAATGATAAATGATTTTATTTTGTAAGTAGGTTTGTACAAACACTTTTACACGTCAATCATATTTTAAAACTAGATGAGGTCGGCGTTTCCTATCTGACTAGTCTGAGAAGAAAGGCCGAAACAAACTCAGAGGTCACAGTCTCTTTCAAAGTCCAGACATAATCTTGGTCAGATCATATGAATACCATGTAGGTCGATGTCTGAGATGGTCTTTTGAAGAAAGAACCACACAGATTGAGTGCACGCATACGTCAGAAATCGTGCAGCTCAACTCTCACATGTCTTCGAATGTGATCTGATGTCACATGTCTTCAAATTTTTGGTTCTAGGACATTCAATTTCCGGTTTCTTCACGATGTTTTCCTCACAAAACACTTGATAAATTAAAATACGGACCGTGTGAAAGATGATTTATGGCAAGAAGGGGGGGGGGGGATGTTTTGCAGTAAAGATTCCAATCGGATCGTGTGCTGTGTCAGTTTTATCAGTTCAATTTATGCAAAATATTTGGTAAGGTTTGTTCATCACACAGTTACTCCTTTCATTAGATCTTACTAATATTATAAACGCAAAAGTTTGTGAGGATGGATGGATGTTTGTTACTCTTTCACGCAAAAACTACTAAATGGATTTTGATGAAACTTTACAGTAATATAGCTTATACATTAGAATAACACATAAAATACTTTTTATCTCAATATTCCTACGGGATCAATACATATGCGGGTGAAACTGCGGGGCGCTTCTAGATTAAATATAATCCTAATCTAATTACCGGACTAAATTCTGCTGAAGTAGCAATTTAAGTTACACTAATCTAAACTCTAAACTGGCACAAAGTTTTTTTCGCCAAGAGATAAGTGGCCTAATTATTTTATCACCGACATGCGCTGAAAGTGATGAGTCAATTTCTTAGACTCGAGTCTTAAGAGGAAACCCAAATAGACTAATCGTAAGGACGAAAGTCTTTATATACATATAGAGGTCAAAGTTTAACAAGTTCAAAGCGATGTTTGGGGGAGCGGAAATATATGAAGTCATATTATACCACCCCGGTAGGGACATTGACGTACTACCTGTTATCATAGATTCAGTACATGATTCTGGATGCCATTGCATTGAAATTTAACGCCGATTATTTTAAAAAACACTGCTGTTCCATACATTTTGAGCGCGTAAGTTTTGCACTTTTATAGGAAACGGCAGATTTGCGCGTCGATGTCCCCTGCCACTCTTTATATATTAGCCCACGTTTCTTCATGACGTTTTATTCGTTTGAAAAATTATTTTTTGCATTTAATAGCCCAATTCTTGAGGAAGATTATAGGCTTCTTAACGTAACGCTAGGGCCCTAAGGAGCCGAGAGTCACAAATAATGTTAAGCCAAAACGAGGTAACAGCGTCGGAAGGCGATGGAACACATCGGGGTGGGTCAGGAGAGCTAGAAATTTCACGGAAGCAATGTCGCAGGCAGAAGCTAATGCTGTATAAAACACTCCTTAGTTTAAGTTCAAAACAAACCAACTAAATGTGTGAGCTTTATACGTATAGAGATATGAGGAACAGGGTGTAAAGTTCACTCATCCTCCTTAAAAAGGGAGGATCCTCCGACCAGACGAGTGTCGAGTCTGGCGGGCAATGCCCAATGACTGATGTCGGGAAGTTTGTATGTATGCTAATTGCGCGGTAAACTCTGCTTGCGAGATGCAGGATTTGCGATGTCAGTATGACGCGTTGTTCGCATGTGGCGTTGTAGATACCGCTACATACGTCTCTTTATACTCAAAAGGCGCATTATATTCCGAACTCTGCCACATTTGTACCCATTGAGACCGGACGTCCATACTCCATTTTGTTCGGTTTGTTTTCATTGACACTTCGTGTAAATTCAGAAAACAACTCGGATACACCCGCGTGTCACTTGTTTGCATGTAAATGTTCTATTTGTTTGTTCTACTTTATTCGTTAGTTCACCTACACTAGAAACAGTGGATGAAAGCCTGAAAACTGTGACTAGTAGATGCGGTGGGCAGTTTTGATACTAGCTGTTAGAATTTGTTTTTGAAACGCGGTATTGAAATTTTTTGGTCCTTTGATCCGGCAAACCTTTTGCGATCCGAAGGATCATCCATTGGTCCCTTCCCTACCCTCAAATAGATACTTTAATAGGCTACATCATATATGGATTTACTAGTAAGTAGTTATCTTAATAATAATATACTGTGCTCGTCCTACATCTACTGATATATGTTTAAATCATAGGCCAGGACGCTGGCCCCCTAAATACATGTTAAATCTTACTTTTGGTGCCAGAGTTCATCGAAAACACTCCCTTAGTTGTAACGCCGTATAGTATTTAGATAAGTGTTTTTGTACAATTGAAGGTAATATTTTTTTTTTCCATAATTTGTAAAAGCTCTATGCCTACTGATAGGAGGGCAGTGGTGGCGGCCCAGTGGTAACGGCCCCGACTTACGAGTTGTAGGTTTTAGGTTCAAACCCAGCGCTGTAGCATATTTAACCCATAACATTCCCACGGCTGGGACACAGGCCCCTCTTCGGTGAGAGGGAATGGGCTGACACCCATGGCTGATTGGCTGTATCTATCACATAGTTAATTTAAATGTCATGGTTTCATTAATCCATTTTAATTCTTTTACCTATTGTGGTATGGTAATTTTATTTTTAGGTGCATCGTTTTCACATATAATTAATGTATGCAAAATATTGTAAAACATTTTAAAAGAGTAACGGTGGAGTTTCTTGCCCATTCTTCTCCATACGAAAACTATCTTTTGGAAGGGGCGACTAGAATCAATTTTATTTATATTTTTGACGTTCAAAAGTGCCTTTTATGTACCTAATTGAAATAAAGGATTTGACTTTGACTTTGAACCCAACACGCGGTCCGGGTTTGTAGATGTCACATGTCTTCGAATTTTTGGTCCAAGTACATTGCTTTCGCACGATGCTTCGCCAGCGCTTTTTTTTTTATTAGCCCTTAATGTCCTGCCCTCAAAACGGTGAAGAAAAACATTGAGGAAACCGTCATGTCCTAGAACCAAACATTCGAAAACATGAGAGCTCTACCAACCCGCACTAGGCCCGCGTGGTGGATTACGGCCCACTCTCTCTCACAGAGAGAAGACCTGTGTCCCAGCAGTTGGAACATCACAGGCTGATTATGCTACGCTTATACACAAAAAAGCTTATGATTGCATCAGTAATCAGACCGCAAAACAAAATAGTTTGTATGATGACTTATCAATGAAGGCCACTCATTAACAAGACAAGATTCCTTTAATAACATATTTAACGGTGTGCCTCATCGCACAGTTTTTTTCCTCGTACCTACATGATTGAATTACCTAGATAATACCGCTTGGAACTGCTTATAGCAATAACGTAATCGGACTAGAGGAGTTCTATGGAACAAGGAAATATTGTTGGACTTGGTACGTCCAATAATGAGCTTTATAAAAAAAACAAAAACTTGAGAGGTGTCAAGGGACACCCGGATGGAACGAAGTATAACTGGCTTGCTTTCTATAAGAGAGAGACAGAGAAACACGCGCACGCCGCACGGCTTACATCTATAGCAAAAAGTGTCGTTCCAACTTTTGGTCTTAATTTTTTCCGTCTAGCCCCCTTTCGCAACGCGCGATAAGAAACTTCGTTCCAAAAAACAACATCGATCTCCAGATAGAGGTCCCTAGGTGGCTTTAGAATCAGATTGTTTAATCCAGGTTACTTAACAATTTTTGCTTGGGAGTTTGTTGCGCCACTTCTTCCCAGTGAAATCACTAGGAGGTGGTGAAGGGCGGGGCCCGTTTTGGGGGACTGTCTTTTGTAACTTTGACGTTCGAACAGTGCTGATTCACAGCCTAATTTGAATTGAATTGAATTTATTTATTTGTAAGAATGTAGTTTTACATAGTATGGTGGTAACATTTTTTTAAGTTCTAAACATTCTACCATAACATATGGTGTACAAATATTAAAATGTCATTTTATATAACTAAGTACAATTAATTATAAGATTTAATGATTAAAAATATGTCCAATATGAATTATTATAATTTAAAATCAATGTCAAAATTAAGTACAGTGAATAAATGACTTTTGATTTGATTTGAAGTTCAATCTGCCTAGATTTTCCAAACTATGTTGAGGTCGGCTTCCGGTCTCATTTGATGCAGCTGAATACCAGTATTTTACATGCTACTTACTGCCTATCTGACCTGGACAACCCAGTTACACCCAGTAACTGGGTTGTCCAGGTCAGATAGGCAGTCGCTTCAACACGATACCCCTTGGTGAGACCGGTTGTCAGACTTTCGGGCTACTGACGACGTGTAGGTAGGTAAAATAGATTCAAATTCTGTGATAAGAAAACAGCTATTAAAATAATTAAAACAACAAATAATAACACAGAACTATAAACAAAAAACCTATGGTCCATCATAATTAGTTTCAGAAGATAAAAAACGTTACTTTGTTGCATCATCAAGGCACGGCCGTACCGTACCACTGGGCCACCACTGCTCTCTGAATATTATACTACGTCATTATTGGATTCCTATGTCTTTCGTCGAGCTTGACTGCTCTCTACATTCGAAAACATCGTGCTTCGCAAAGGACCAGTTAGGCTTAGCTTAAGGACTAAATATAATAATTTGTGGACGGCTATAGGAGTAGGGAAAGACCAAAGAAACGATGGATGGAGTGTGTGAAAGGTGATATGGCTAGAAAGGGGGTGACTACCGAGATGACGATTAATAGAGACGTATCATCATCTGCCTAGCCTTTTACCAACTATGTTGGGGACGGCTTCCAATCTATCAAGTAATCCTTCACAATGATTCATATTGTAATTGATAGTTTGTACCGCGAGGGCTAGTTTGACGAGGCGTGGTAAAAGAGTTCCTGGAAGGATTTGGGGAGGCCTTTGCCAACCAGTGGAAGTATAGGATAATTAAATAAAAAATGTACGTTTAATTTTAACGTATTACACCTTCCTTCCGGAATCTTTTTTTTTTATTGATGGCTTGGAATGGATTTGCCTGGACATAAAATGGGGTTAATTACGTATTTTATTCAGGGTGACAGGGAAAAATTTACGTATTCCTTGAAAGGGGCTATACTAATATATATGTCATTAGCAATCAATTAAGTCCAGTGAACTAGGGGTCAAAACTGGATGGTTAAAAATTAAAATGTTTGCTATAGAGACCTTTTATTTTTGAGATTATGTAAGTTATGCAAGCATTTATTTTTAAATGATCACTCATTTTTCAACTTTTAGAAAGGTATCAATTAAATGTTTGGAGTGGAGTCATTTTTTTCTCATAATTAATTATTTTTGGTACTCGTAACGAGCCAGAAAATTTCTAAAAAATCGAAGAACCGACACAGCTCGGTAACCATCCAATTTTGAACCCTAATTTGTTGATAACGCCTTTCAAGGAATACGTCGAGTTTCCCTGTCACCCTGTAGACCTCTGCGTATCCTTCAAGTAATACAGCCGTGAAGATATAGGTATTATGTTAATCAAAAGCAAATATGCTTCCATTAAGTAATTACCGACCAATGTAATTACGTATGGAGACTATCACGTGATCAAATCTTAACGTAATTAGCATAATCCTATCGTATTACAGGCTAATTATCAGGTAAACTAGTGACATATTATTCCCATGTTAATTCTAATGTAACTGAGCGACAAAATAATATACATTGCGTTGTTTCTCATTAGTCATTTTATATAATACCTGCACTAGATTATTATTAGGTATAATTATAATATCACAGATGTATCCCACAACACATTACATCATCAGCCTACAGCAGTCCACTGCTGGACATAGGCCCCAACTGCTACCAGTTACCCTGCAAAGATCGTCGCTCCACCTAGCCTGAGGGCGTCCTTCCTTACGTCTCCAATCAAGAACACGTCTACCCCAACGGTCATCGGTTCTACGGCTAATATGGCCGGCCCATTGCTATTTCAGCTAGATTTTGACGAAACTCCTCTCTATTAAACATTTGGTCGACGCCTGATAGTTTCTTACTGGCAATTTAGAGTATGTGCAAATGTAATTTTAACATTGAAATTCCTTAAGGCACTCTTTAAAAATGAGAAAACATTGGTAACGCGAAACCTTCCTCAAAATTAGATGATCATAATTATCTAAGAGAAAAGATTTTATTTTTTGTATGTTCGTTTGTTACGCTAAAACGCCTGAACGGATTTGGATACAATTTTGCACATGGGTAGACCAGGGTGGTCTACTCCGAAGTAGTATCGGCCGAATGTTCGGCCGTTTCCTGCTACGAAGTTACTATTTGGCTCGGTCGGTTCCGATCCTACACTCCTATATTCTTTCGAATATCGACTATCGTCCCGACCCAACTGAGCCGATCCGAACTTTTTTCGCATTTTTCAAAAAAATTCGGTTCGGCCATGTGTCGGTCCGATCCGAACATTCGCACTTTGCACTTCGGAGTAGGCCCCCTGGATTAAGACATAGAATACTTTTAATCTTGATATTCCCACGGGATCGAGACTTATGCGGGTGAAACCGCGGGGCGCAGCAAGTAATTAGGCATTAAAACTTTCATTTAAGGTATTCAACATACAATCAGGTACTTTAGAAATTAGCCCCGCCTCGAAAACCTTCCGACCAGCCATTATAATACTTAACTTTTAAAACAATAAATCTAATATACGATTGAAAACTCTGAAAGCTACAGCTACCAAACGTGGTGTTTATTGCGAACAACTCCAACAACCATACAATGTAGCATTTTACGACTCCCTATAGAGCACTAGATCGAACGATTACTATTTGTGCTATACGTACGTGAGATTGTATAAATGTATAGCCAACCTCGTAATGACTTTATCACCTAAGGTTTTATCAATAAGGTTGCATTTTGCCTAAGGTTTAGATTGGTTAACTGCCTGGTTGGTCTAGTGGTCGCAGGTGGTACTGCTGAACATGAGGTCCTGGGTTCGATTCCCTGGTCGGGCAATATGTTATTAGGTTTTTCGTCTGGAATTTCTCAGTAGTAGCTCGAAGCCTGGATTTGTGCCTGGTTGCTGGCAATAGGCTCGCCCTCTATCACATGGGACTTACACACCTGGCGAAATGTGGGTGTATTAGTATTTGTTATTCTACAAGGTGTTGTTTTGCAACCTCGTCAAATTCAAGGAGGTAACTATGCTACTGATTCTCGACATGAATCAATAATAAAATAAGGTTTTTTTTTATTTTCAAATTTTCGGAAACGTTTGTGGGACACGCATATTAAAACGCGGCCTGTCTGAGACCGCACTGTAACTGCCCTTTTACACACACATAAAAACGCGGCCGCTTTTACGATACAATAACGCGATTCTGTTCTTTGAAAGTGGTGTATTTTGAAATACTGTCAAACTTAAATAACTAAAAAAAAAGTATGTATTCATTATTTACCAGGGATCGTAATTTTATTTGATTATTTATGTCTTTCCTAGCAGCCTCCTGAAACTTGACGAGGATGCAAAACAACAGCTTGTATATGATATTGATCGAGAAAAACAGGTTTTGCTGAGACTGTTTTTTTTGTTTTTGTTCTTTTTTTTCGTATTTGTATTTGTAATGATATGTAAGTTATTACTAGTTTATTTATTTATTTATAAGTATGTATTAGGTATGTTGAAACTGTGTGTACTCCCCGTCACTTTTCCCTAAAGGTTCATTAGAAAACCAGCGTCAGACAGCATCTGTCTGGCATTAATGCTGAAATGAACCTCTTTGGCGCAGCCGTGAGGCACACACTATTGTTGTCTGAAAAAATATTTTTTATTTTATTAATTTTGTATTTTGTGTTTCACGAACTGTGTCCAAATAAACTTTTTTCTTTCTTTCTTTATTATTTATTTATGTACACTTCTACTTAACCCTTCGGGGAATACTGGCATGATAATTATGTTGAATTTCACTTGCACATCATAAAAGGACCAGGGGGTCTAGCCTAGCACGAGCGCACAGAGTAAACCTAAAGTAAATTCGAACAATTTTGAAACGGAACACTAGTTTCGCGCATAGTATAGTATAATATAATATTTACAATATTATATTATATTATATAATAATAATAAATTATATAATAAAATAATATAAATATTATATTTTTATAATATTTAGGTTTTATTCATACCTATGGACATTCACATCATAAACTGACACCTAGCACAAACGCGAGGAGTACACACGACGACATATCAAGCTATACATTCCCAGTTTTAACTGACCTCGCATTGTATAGGCTTTTCGTGCAATGAGAACTCAGCTTATACTGGAAATGTATGGTTAGATTTGATATGTCGTTTAAATTTAAAAATGGATAATCTCGTTTCGCACATAATATTGACTTTCCAGACTTAAACCAAAATGCTATAGGATAGTTGTACTTTGAACTGAATTTAAGTTACATTTACGTAGCGCGTTAGTAGTAGAGCCTAAGGTCTAATATTCTAAGTAACAGTTATATAGTTTCAACCTTAATGAATTTTCAATTTACTGAAAATTTTCGTCAACATCATCATTTCCCTGCCCTAGTGTCCAATATTTCTTGGGGTCGACAAAATACGTTTTCCTCTCCCACTCTTCCCTGTTAACCGTTACCGCTATTATTAACTCCCTTCTCTCTCATATCATTCCTCACACATACAATCCATGCATCTTTTCTTTGACCTCCCTTAACCACCCCCTCCTTCCATCAACATTTATATTCATCACTCTTTTAGTCACATGCGTTTCCTCCCTCCTCATTACATGCTCAATATATCCCTTATCTTTTTATACCATTTCTCATATAATCCATCAATCTTTTTTTTTTGTTGTTTGTCAATAGTGGTAAAGTATTTTTGAGGCCGAATATAACTACATAGAGATCATTGGCTTATCTCGTTTCTAATGGTCATTTATCTTACTTAAAAATTACAGCTCAAAGGTCATGAAACTGGTGACGGCTTAAAAGAGTTCAGGTCAGATCAGATGCATTTGCAACCGGCGCGCGTTTATGGCCAGATGTGCGTGGACGACGCAATATGAGCGAATAAGGATTTTATTGTAGCACGTGGAGTTTTTTAGATTCTGCCTACCACCGTGGGAAAGATGCTTGAGTTTATGACAGTGTGCGTGTATGAATATTCCTCTGAACTTTATCACATGGTGAATTTATGTCGGGATGGATGTATATTCCTAGAAACAGATGTCTTTCGCCCTTTTCTCTTCACCCTATGTGTGAATAATATCGCTAATGCTGTGTTAAAGAGATTAGACAGCCAGCAATGTTCGAACATGAACTTACTGTTTAGGTGGCGCTAGATGTACATACCCGCTACTGTAGAGATTATAGTCTATTTACTTACCCGGTACGGAGAGGTCGCAAGAGCTCTCACAGTACCTATTACTGATATTTTCAGTCGAATTACGCTTTTCTCTCTAGGCAAAAGGAGGTTGGTTAATCGGTACATTATTTTAACAAAGACACATAATAAGAAATACCCTGGTAAATAATTAATTAAGTTATTGTGTTAAAACTAAGACTTTTACTACCTCTAATAAAGCGTAAGTCCAGATAACACGGGCAAGTTTTCCCAGCGGCGATTTTTTTTCGTGCACTCGATTTTCACCGCTTTGCTCGGCGCCGAGAGTTGAAAATCCAACAGTATTTTTTTGACGATCTGGGATGCGCTTTGTTGGATTCTCAATGCACG
Organism: Apamea sordens; assembly: GCA_945859715.1. Classification (NCBI taxonomy): domain Eukaryota; kingdom Metazoa; phylum Arthropoda; class Insecta; order Lepidoptera; family Noctuidae; genus Apamea; species Apamea sordens. The sequence goes on along the minus strand of OX244010.1, from coordinate 8,848,396 downwards.
GCTCAACACCAAGAGTTTAAAATACAGTGCGCGACAAAATCCCACTGCGATATTTTTATATCCACGCGAACTTGAGCTAAGACATCGTCTAAGACCCTCACATCCGTTAGAAGCATCCGCAAGTAAAATTAGGTTACGACTAGTTATTCTTATAGGAACTGATACAACTACTTGACTACTACTATAAGCCAACCTCTTAACTGAGACGTTGCCTGAGGTAGCAGCGCGGAGCGGGAGGGGTGACATGTTGCGAGAGCTCAGTGATTCGTCAACTTGTGACAACTATCACCCCTCCCGCACCGCGCAGCTACCTCAGGCAATGTCTCAGTTAAACGGTCGGCCTATAGATACTAACTTCTACCCGCGACTCCACCCGCGTGGTAGTCAATGATACAATAAAACATGACAACAATTTTAATATTTTTCATTTTATTAAAGACTAAATATTAGCTCAATTTACTATGACACAAAAAAAAGAATATATTACGTATGAATTTTAAAGTTATAATATATCTTATTTTACCCCCTTTTTTGGGTGGAAAATCATCAAATTACCTCTCCCGCTCTCAGACTTTTACTGACTAAAACCCACCCGTGTTCCTACAGTTGCCTGTGCCAGGGGCCACGGTATCTCTTTCGAACTACCCGCGGCCCTGGCAGGCATCGGCCCTAGCGGACCCCGTCAGTTCGTGCTGACATGTCTTTGAGGCGCGCGTGGAACACAACGCGCCGTCGACCCGGGCCTGGACCTTACCGGGCGGCGAGCTGCCTATTGCTCGCCACCCGCAAGCCCGCGCCTACGGTGGCCGGGAGTCGGCTGTTGACTCCCGTCCAGGGCGTCTCTCAGATCGCCGCCGCCAAATAAACTTAAGAAATGCTGGATTTCCCATACAAACGTTCATCTCCCCTATAGGATTATTTTTGAGACAGTAGTAATACTCGTAAAAAAGTAGCCATGTCCTTCCCCAGGATGCCATCTATCTCATTGCCGAATTTAGTCAGCGTTAATCACGCCTAAACCAATGAACGGATTTCGACAGGTACATACAGACAAACAGTTACTTTCGAATTTATAATATTAAAAATATTATAATATTATAGCATATTAGTATTTGTAGGTATAGTAGGTATGGATATTAAGTAAAACCGATTGGTTTAAATGCAAAACAGCTCTATTGTTTTTCTAATTCATGCTTGTCTTTCGTGATAACAACGGAAAAATAGCGAAATATATTTGTCTGCAGCACTTGAAAAGATTTTATGTTTGACAACAACCACGAGACTGCCAAAACATACAAATGTCTATAACAAATGATAAGGGTGATAACAGATACTTTATACTGCTGTCATTAGAGAAATATTATCATATCAGTAGGTGATAACATGTTTATATAAGTGTTTGTCACAAGTAACCTTTTCTACATTCCTTGACAGAACTCGGCGGGGTAATTGTGTACCTATACAATAAAAGTAGGAATGGCTTTCATTTTGACAGTTCAATGACAGTCAGTGACGTTAGACGTTGTTAAGCAAATAAACTTTTCGAACATATGAAGCAATCGTAGACAGAGGATAGTAGGTAGACAAGTCCTCAGCGTATGCAGTATAAGATAGCGATAGTTCGACATAAGTACATTACTTCAGCTTTAATCGACTTTTTAGATGAAATTATCACAATATTTTGCTTATTATTGACACAAAATATAGTCTTAAATACAATATTTTTTTAATTTACTTGCTGTATTATGTAAAAAATGCTACTTACCGATGAAAGGTTATGTTTGGTTGATTTCGTTCACTACGACTTTTACAGCCGATTACACAGCAACTCACCATCATTACACCCTAAATATTACCTTTTGGAATATCAGTAAAGTCGGAAATTACACAAAGTATGCGTTTCACAGTTTATATCAACGAAAATATTTTAACACCACAATTTGTTTGGCATCGATGCCAAACAACAAAAACTCACACATACACATTTTGACATAAGTGTCGTCTCAATTTCGCAATTATTATTATTTTAACAGCATGTCTATTACTATCCTCTGTCTACGGAAGCAATGGATTAGCAATATCCTTCCAAATTTAAGGTGTGGCACAAGTGCGCGTCTCCTTTTTAAGGAAATTTCTTGCCGACTGGTCGAGACTTCACGTGACCAGAGGGCTGGCTCGTTCCTTAGGGTATGAAACTAAATAAAATTGTTTCACGTGTGATCAAATTGAACCACTTAAATGTTAAACAAAAATCTAAACCCTAACCACGCCTACATAAATCTGGCAAAAAAATACTGTTCCTCCATAAGGAAGGAGTTGGTATCGCAAACGTGTCGTAGGATATCCTTGAAACAAGATGGGCTAAGCAAGTACCTACGTTTTGAGAAGACTGTTTAGCAGGGGCCCCAGGTGGCCGTCTTCTAATAGGTATTCCTACCAATTTATTTTGACTAAGGATCTAAAAAACTTCTGAACACGCTAACGCTGCGAAAATATACTTAGAAATCATGCATTCAATTAAGTACATAAGTAATACTAAACATACCTTCAATGATGGCTCCAAAAACGTAAATTCGTCACTGTTGAATGTAAAATCACCTAACTTGAAACTAGTCAGTAAAATTTCAAAAAAGTCTAAACGTAACTCGAACCTATAGAAAAACGCAGCTTCTTTTTGAAAACTTTCATTTTTCTCTTCACAAATGGATCCACTGTGACAATCTCCAAAATGTCCAACCAAAATATGAAAAAGAAAAAAGTTCACTGAATAAAACCTCTTTTGAAAAAAATCACTGGCTGTAAGAGTCACGACCCGCGCAAATCGATGAAGCCATTAGATTGAACTTTCGCGGCAAAATTCAAAAATAGTACCGAACACGCATCACTTAACAACAATGGCGGCGACTACCGTACGGAAATAGTTAAGTGGTAGCTATTTTGACCGTTCCTCTACTGTGCATTATTTATTTCTATTGGAAAATTAGCCTTTAATGGTGTGATTGGTGCGTAGCATATCGTAGAGCATCTGTGCCCACGCGGCATTCGTGAACGACTGAGGCCCATACGTCTGAGTCGACAAATATTCAGTTTAATAATTTAAGACCATCGTACCTATATATAATATGGGATTCTGTATATCGCGTTCTCGCATGACACTCGGGTACATGTGTGACGCAATGAGAACGACATTGAGGGGATGAAACGAGGTGAGAAATAAATTAAATATTTGTTTGAAAATATACAACGCTTTCACTTACATTCCTAGATTATATTAAGGAAAACAGAAATGAAATAATCAAAGTGTTAATAAAGCGCTAGAAGAAGGTCCCAATCATATAGTGTCTGTTTAATTCATCATCATCATTTCAGTCGAAAGACGTCCACTGCTGGACATAGGCCAAGCACGTCCACTTCGACCGGTTCTGTGTGACTGATTAATTATTTCCATCAAAAAGCCAAAGATAGAAAGAAAGAAAAAATACGTTTATTTGCAGTACACCTGACACAGAGAAATAACACAAACACAAAAAAAAAAACAAGTTCAAAATCGGCCCTACTACACACATCAAAACGGTGAAGAAAAACATCGTGAGGAAAATAGTATGTCCCAAAAATTCGAAGACATATGACATCTACCAACCCGCACTGGGACCACGTGGCCCACTCCCTCACAGAGATGAGGTCTGTCCCAGCAATGGGAACATTCAGATTCAGATACTTTATTTGCTCAAACATGTGTGTACATACAATTATGCATGCAGGGTGTTAAAAGTACATAGAGTTGCGCTAACTATGTTTACCATATTATATACATATATTATATGCTTATTATGTTAACACAACTCCCGAACACCTCATTCTGTGATCCTCCTTACACTTCTTCCACGTACAATAATTCATACGTCTTATCATACTCTAGTAGTTCTTTATATCACGCATGTCAAAATCTCTATGACAAATGTACCAATTGTACAGTCACAGTTCAACGACTGCGGATATTATATAATTTCGTCTCTTGTGGCACAGTTAGCTTATTGCTCTATTTTAGTCAGTACAGTGCCTAACTTGAACCCTAGACTAAAACGAGAAGTCGATTTTCAGTCTGAAACGTTATTTTTCAAGAGTTCAAAGACAGCACAATCTACTGTACCTTGCTACTTCTCATCATCATCTTTTCCACTGCTGGACATACCCCTCGCCCATACGTCACCACTTCAACCGGTTTTATGCTTTTCGCATCCAGCGGATTCCTGCGGTCTTCATAGGTCATCGGTTCACCTTGTGGGAGGCCTTTCAAAGCTACGTTTTCCGGCACGCGGCGCCACTCCAGAAACTTTCCTCCTTGCCACCTTGCTACGTCTAACTGGAACAACATACCCAAAAATCTTGAGTCCGATAGCCATTCTTGTAATTGCCAAACTAGTCTGATTTAAATATGATAATGTGCTCAAAGGAAAACGAACGAAAAAGGAAACGAACGAGACGAACTCATCTTTTGATTTTTCGAAAATCCGGATCATTCGGTGAAGAAAATACCCTGCAGTCACGACTTTGTTGTGTATGTAGCCAGACTTGCTTCACAAAGGAGACTAAGATGAGCTAGCTAAACAGTACTGAGGCCCGTTTGCATCACAAATCACTAAACACGTTTAGCGCGTGTTATAACATCGCTCTTGTTCAGCAATCGTTTGAAGATTACGGAGATAGAATGAAGATTGACATCCAAACTAGGACATGTTCTGTATCTCAGGTGTCAGCAGTCAATATGTTTAACTTTAGCGTTTACGGTTTAGACGTACCATTTAGTTATTTTTCGTGCAAGTGATCCTGCAAGTCCAAAGGTTCTGATGGGTGTGATTAGGTGGTGAAGATTTACCTACCTCCAATTTATTTGGTGTACATAATAAAGAGTATCCTATGTATCTTTTTACGTAAATTGATTCAGCATTCAGCAGTAGCATAATAATGATGATACGCCAAAAAATAATCAATATGCTAGTCTGTCAAAAACATGTCAAAATGTAGGGAAATTAGAAGTATTTTTTGACAGATTGAGACTGAGATCAGACTGTGAACGGTCTTAAAATTACGAGAATTGCCCCTCTGGTCAAAGCTTTACCCAAAATCAAAAGTCATTTATTCAAATTAGGCTGAGAATCAGCACTTTTCGAACGTCAAAATTACAAAAGACTGTCCCCCAAAAACGCCCGCCCTTCACCACTTCCTAGTGCTATCGCTGGGAAGAAGAAGTGGCGCAACAAACTCCCCAGCAGCACAGCTGTCTGTTCAGTTAGAAGTTAGTACTCCACTTGACATCCCCACGTCTAGCGTTCCTGTCACCTCTATTACTGGAGTTAGAAAATTTTCTAAAACTATTCGTTGACATGTTGAAGATATCTCAACGCAAACAAGGGACACATAGCGCTCTAAGGAGTTTCACCTACCTTCTTCTTAGCGGGTCGATGGCAATCTAATTAGATTCAACCCAGAATTCGGCTACTAATTTGGTACCTTCAGTAGCGTCCGTCAGTTCGTGTAACGTGCAGGCAGCAGGACATGCTGGACACGATGTTAATTGCCCTATTGTTTGTGGGACAGCTCCACATTTACACTCCAGCCCCAGCAGTCTCGACATTCATAGCGATCGCTTTACGACCGAATTCGGTCGCAAAGTCCTGTCACTCCATACATTTCACCTGTCAATTCGGGACTCGCGATCGCTATGAATGTCGAGACTGCTGGGGCAGGGCGGAGGCATCTACGAATGTCCTGAACGGGATTTCCTTGCTTCGCCTAGCCTGCCTACCTGGGTCCAGGGTCTATTTAAAGACTCATGTCCACTTGGGAGGTTTTCAGCAGGTGGGTTGGGTAGGGAAGCATTGTCTCGCCCACAGCTTTAGCCTCACCTACGTCTTCCTCTATTGCAGTATTAATCTCTCTAGCCTCCGAAAAGGCCTGACGACTATCTTTCATCTCTAATCAAATCTTATCCACACCTTCCATTATGTTATGATACACCTGAAAGTTGCTATGTTATATGCATAGAGATAGTAACTACATACATAAGGTTTGACTTTCAACAAACACGTTATGACTTGTCAGATTTGCATCTTATCAACTTCGTATGCATCACCTTCAATGATATAATATTACATATCTGATCTGACGACTAACTCTATAAGATAAGATTTTGACGGTCTGTAGTTGAATGTTTCCGTATCCAACTCTAAAACTTTATCTTTGACAGTCTACGGGTGGTCAGAAGCCCGAAAGTCTGATAACCAGTGTTACCCTGTCACCAGGTTGAGCAGGTCAGATAGGCAGTCGTTACATCTAAAATACTGGTATCTAGCTGCATCCGGTTCGACTGGAGGCCAACCACAACATAGACGGGAAAGGACTGGGCAGATGATGACATCAATGTCGCTTCTTTAGTGTCGAGTATGACATTTTAAGGAAGAAACATCGAGAAGGGAAAATCTTGGGCGCAGAAAGAAAATGACAAGAATAAACAGAAAGCGATGGCGAGATGAGCTGGACTCCTTCTTAAAGGATTGGCCCACAATCGCAGTGAAATATTATAATTATCATGGAAGGGAAACCCTGCCTGCAGTGGGACAACACAGGCTTCTAATAACAATAATGATGTGTCTTGGGCCGATTGTTAAGCTTACGTTTGAACGTTGTCCTATAACTCAAATAATGGTGACTGATAATCTGGATCTGTTAACCAGATTAATTAAGGGGTTAACTAGATTAATTTTAAAAGGTTAACTAGCAGAGAAAGAACACAGACACAAAAAAATAACAAAAATCTTAATATATTTTAACTAAAGGACGTATTAACAACTCTATTGCATATTTAACGCAAGAGCCTTGTTTCAATAATTTTATTGTACTTAGACTGAACGCCGCCTACGAGGTACGACTTAGAATGTACCGTCAGCTTCACAGATGTATACTGTCAACAAAACAGGCGCGAATGAACAGACCATTAAACACAGCTAACTTAGAGACGAGTAATTATTGAAATGTACAGCTGGCAAAAAAGTGGGAGTTAAAATTGAGAGAGAAACAAAATGCAAAAATAATGTAAATAATGCTGGCAAATGGGTATGGTTAACAAAATAGGACTTGGAATGTAAATAGACTTAGAATGGAAGAGATTACCGTCTGTATTATAGTGAGAATAAAACTTCGGTACATTATGGCCTTTTGATTCTTGAGACCTTCCGATCTAAGTATTCTCTACTAAAAATCACATCGTGAAACTTAAAGTGGTGATGGTTGACGTGGTGAAGTGAGCTGTCAATATTGCCAATCCTTAGCATCAGGTGGAATGACAGCTCACTTCACCTAAGTTTTAACGGCGAGATTTTAACAGAATGAGCGGCCTGACTATATTTCTGATAAAATTTCTATCAGTGATCACGTTTTCCAGAAAATCAACTAGGTCTAATCTTGTTACATCAAACACAGACAAACTCAGAACACCTCATTCCATGTATTCTGCACAATAAGTATGTAAATGAATTTAAAAAAAAAATAAGGTAAGGTAAGGTATCTCGCTACAGTCCGTTCGTAGTTATCTGAAATCATGTGCTGAATTCATGGTTACAGTTTGCGCGTCGATGTCACTTGTATTCTATTATATTCTATAAACTTAGTCAAAATCAAATAAAGCCACAATTCCAAGCCAGACGCTCTACTCACACAAGCACAATTAATGACGTCACCACAGATTGGAGCAAGGGTTATGAGTTCATGACGTCACCGTCTCAATGTCGCCAGCGGACGCTCTGTAACAGGGACATTGGATGCTTGTCACTCACAATCAGTGTATTTTTACACTGATTTGCATGTGAATCTGTGTGTATGATTTGTTCTTGGTCAGGAATTTGCGTATTGCATTGATACTGGCAAGGGAATTTGTGATATTTTTCTTCTCTGAAATGGCTGCTTTCTTCTTGTTATTGGATGGCAACAAACAAGTTGACAGACCACCTGAGAGGCAATTGTCAAAGGAGATCAGTTATATCGGGCCCAAAATCCAAAATGGCCGGCCAACGAAAAAAAAAGTATTACTCGGTCGGGGAAGTCCTCCTTATCATTTTTTACTATTGCGCCAAATCTCTACGACCATTTCTTCAGCTGTTTTTGAAACTTGGTAAATCAAGTTTTCAAGACTTTGAGTTTTGGGCGAACGTTCGGCGGGTTTGGAAAGAACGTTCACATTTTTATCCCAGTCTCAATCTGTCAAAAATACCCCTAAAATCCCTACATTTTTGACAAGTATTTGACATTTGTATGTCGCCGAGATGAGACTGCGACTAGATTTTAAATGTTTTTAATTACGGGAATTCGCCTTCTGATGTTATGTTTCAACGCCCATGGACTTCAATATCAGTAGGTAGCATCACAAATGCGCTACCATCCCAGAAACAGAGCTGAAATGTTCCATGTGCCTGTAATTAAATCAACCTCCCCTTTTTCAATATGTGGGTGCCATTTAAGGTGGCTAAGGAATTAATGTGTCCTCAAGTCTACTTCAAATACCAGCAATGACAATGACTGTCTGCCAAGACTATTTTGTGATAGAATATTATGTACCTACTAGCTGCGCCCCGCGGTTTCATTCGATTAAGTTTCGATCCCGTGGGAATATCAGGATAAAAGTATCCTATGTGTTAATCCTAGTTATAAACTATCTGTGAGAGCCAAATTTCATCCTAATCCGTTCAGTAGTTTTTGCGTGAAAGAGTAACAAACATCCATCCATCCATACAAACTTTCGCATTTATAATGTTAGTAGGATTATGCAGCAACTGGGCCCCCATGGTGGATTGCTACCCATACTCCGATACTCCCTCTGACATAGAGGAGTTCTGTGTCCCAGAAGTGGCTGATTATGTTATTATGTACATCAAGCTATTACAATCTGTCAAATTTCTTTAATAGATTTTCAACTTTATCGGTAAAGCATTTAGGTTCAAAGTTGATTGGAAAAATTTGACAGTTTTGGGTAGCTTGACCTGCTGGCGTCCGCGTCTGTACCTGCGTGTTACCTACACAACATTGACAAACCGCCATGGGCCGAAACTGTGTGTGTACTTTTGATCAACTGTGTATTAACTCACTTGAAAATATTTATTCAAGTCAGTTGCACAGTTGATCAAAAGTCATTGATTTTTGATATTATTGAGGATCACAAAAAAAGGCTCAAGTATTATATTAGCGTGTATATATCTGCCTAGCCTTTTCCCAACTATGTTGGGGTTGGCTTCCAGTCTAACCGGATGCAGCTGAATACCAGTATTTTACATGGAGCGACTGCCTATCTGACCTCCACAATCCAGTTACTGGGTAATACGATACCCTTTGGTAAGACTGGTTGTCAGACTTTCGGGCTTCTGACTACCCGTAACGACTGCCAAAGATCCACGAATGACAGCCGGGACCAACGGCTTAACGTGCTTTCCGAGGCACGGAGGGGTCTCGGTATGTAAAGATGGTCACCCATCCACAGCCCAACCGCGGCAAGCGTAGCTTAACCTGACCGATCGAGCTGTGCGGCTGTTATTATTTAGCCACGGGCCCCACTATTATATTAGCGTGTCCAATAACAATATTTTTAGAAAATTCAAAACTGAAGAGAATTATCTGGCGTTCGATTAAATATCTACGTGCCATTTACAAATATTTGGAGCTCTTTAGAACAACTTCAATTGAATTCATTCAATTGAAGTCGTTCTTCGTTTTACAAAATGTTGAAGCGCATAACAAGTGATAGCGATCCCGACTTACGAGTTGCAGGTCGTGGGGTCGAACCCAGACAGGCGCTTTACTCTGTTTAATTATATCATCACTACTGCTCTCAAAACGGTGAAGGAAAACATCGTGAGGAAACCGACATGTCCTAGAACCAAAAAATTCGAAGACATGCGGCATCTACTAACCCGCATTGGGCTCGCGTGGTGGATTACGCCTCATTCCCTCTCACAGAGAGTAGGGGCCCGTGGCTAAATAATAACAGCCGCACAGGTCGATCGGTCAGGTTAAGCTACGCTTGCCACGGTTGGTCTGTGGATGGGTGACCATCTTTACATACCGAGACCCCTCCGTGCCTCGGAAAGCACGTTAAGCCGTTGGTCCCGGCTGTCATTCGTGGATCTTTGACAGTCGTTACGGGTAGTCAGAAGCCCGAAAGTCTGACAACCAGTCTTACCAAGAGGTATCGTATTACCCAGTAACTGGTTTGTGGAGGTCAGATAGGCAGTCGCTCCATGTAAAATACTGGTATTCAGCTGCATCCGGTTAGACTGGAAGCCGACCCCAACATAGTTGGGAAAAGGCTAGGCAGATGATGAGAGAGGAGGCCTCGTGGAGGTGTCCCCGCAGTGGGAATGTTATAGGCTGATTAGGAGGAAGTACCGAGAAATTCTGCCGAGTTGCATGTTTCGAACGCATGAACATGCGACTACGCACTTGAGACTGATCGTCATTTGTCAGTCCTTCAAGAGTGAACGCGTACGCGCAACGAGATTGGTATCGTCGATGCTCTTTAGCAAATGCATCAGTGAACGTGTCTTATGAGTGGTACGCACTTTATGTACGTCGCATTTCATGTAATGGCACTATTATCTATACCTATAGGTACTGCCACAGTTAGTTATAATATACTAGCAGCACCCCGCGGTTTCATCCGCATAAGTGTTGATCCCGTGGGAATATCGGGATAAAAATTATCCTATGTGTTATTCTGACGTATAAGCTATATTACAGTAAAGTTTCATCAAAATCCGTTCAGTAGTTTTTGCGTGAAAGAGTAATAAACATCCATCCATCCATCCACCCATCCATCCTCACAAACTTTTGCGTTTATAATATTAGTAGGATTAGGAGGATTATCATGACCATGAGAGCAGTGGTGGCCCAGTGGTAACGGCCGCGACTTACGAGGTGTAGGTCGTAGGTTCGAACCCAGACAGGCGCTTTACTTTGTGTAAAATATTTCATCACCACTGCTCTCAAAACGGTGAAGGAAAACATCGTGAGGAAACGTTGTAAGGTTGTAGAACAAAAAATTCGAAGACATGTGAAATCTACCAACCCGTGCTGGGCCCGCGTGGTAGATTATAGCCCACTCCCTCTCCTGTTCCCCAGTAGTGGGAACAATATAGGCTGATTATGAATATACTATCATAAGTCCTATCTAATAAAAGCAGCATATTGCCATTGATTGATTTGATTTTAAAAGTCTTTATTATTAACATAATAACACCAGGTGCATACAATAAGATCTTAATATCCTTATTGTGTATCTACAACCAAATAAATACGAGTAACAAGTTCTTAGGTTAACTTACCTTGACAAACATTTTACACTGAGTTTACTATTTTACTATTCTATAAACATTCTATAGTAAGTCCATAAAAAACACACTAATATTCAAAAAAGCACAAAAACCTTAGCACTGACCTTAAACGCATACCTACTACAGCCGATTAATTCTGTAAAAATCTCACCGTGAAAAGTTAGGTGAAGTGAGCTTAGAGTGAGCTGTCAATAGTCTGAATCCCTAGCATTAGTTGGAATGACAGCTCACTTCACCTAAGTTTTCACGGTGATATTATTACAGATTTTTTTTTTATTTAAACAGAATCGCACTGTACCTAAACTAAAGTAAACTACTAGTAGTTAACGCATACTACTGTTTACCTACTACACTCACTGACTATTTGGAGCACCGGCTAAAACACAATAATTTAATAGGGACAACTTAGATTTAAACATTTGTCATCAATGAGGCTAAACAAAAAATGAAAATTCTTAACTGAGGGTAATTTGCGTTACTTTTCGCCGAGTATGTTGACTGCGACCGGGTGAGGGCAGCACGGTCGGTCCGATGGAAGGTAAGGTCTATTCAACGCTTCCAATTTATTTTATTTCAAGTTAAACAAATATCAACTTTCTTAAAGTGTTGATTAAGTTGATTTCAAAGTGACAAGCATTATTTAAAAATGTTTGAAGTTGTTTCGTAAACTGAACTTTATTGTGTAGGAATTAAAGTTATTTTTCCATAAACTTATATTTGTTTATATTTTTGGCAAATAAATCGCGAATGCAGAGATTAGATATTGTTATTCACTCGAAAAATAGTGATGTGGTAAACGACATCGATTATATATTGTTAAATACGATAAGTTATAGATCTACTTTTGCGTATGGGTGAAATTAATGGGTTATCATGTTTGGGATTTTTACAAATACCTATAGAAATTTCGGGCTGATTTTAGGATAGGTACAATTTTTAATGGTTGGAAATTGAATTTGTTCGTAAACTCGTTTTAAATTTGTACAGACTCCAGCACATCAAGCTACTACAATCTGTCAAATTTCTTCAATAGATTTTCAACGTTATCGCTAAAGCATTAAGCTCAATGTTGACCCGAAAGGCAAAAGCAGTGTTAAAAGACATTTTGATTGCCTTGTTTTGAACAACTTACAACTTATTGTAGTTTTTATTAGTCAGGCTACTCCAGACTAGCGCAGCCTATGTCAGTCTTATACATACACCGACATAGCCTTTTGCCATTAAATGATCAGAAACCAACCTCCACCATTCTAATTGCACACTTTCAGTAACAATCTGAAACATTTTGAAGGATATTGCTAATCCATTGCTTCATATGTTGATAAAATGAATATATTCAACAACGTAAATAACGTAATGAATGTTGTTTAACTGTCAAAATGACAGCCATTGCTACAGTTAGTTTGTTACGCAATTACCCCGCGGAATAGACTCTTCGCATCATCACCTTTTGGTCAAGACAACATTTTATGGAACACTAGCAGTGCCCCGCGGTTTCACCCGCATAAGTGTCGATCCCGTGGGAATATCGGGGCAAAAAGTATCCTATGTGTTATTCTGATTAACTTTTATATAATCTATACTAGGTACTGTAAAGTTTCATCAAAATCCGTTCAATAGGTTTTTGCACTTGTAACCACTAGAGCACCAAGGGAGAAAAATAACTTTTCTATTCACTTAGAAAAATTCCCCTTTCTTTTTAACCAGAACTCGCTTCCCTTCAAGACGTCGTAAAGTTACACAACATTACCACTATACTATCTTCACCATTAAACCACTATCTCCCCTCCGTTCCACCCCCTAAGGGGTGTACCTTATCACGATTACCCCCAGGTTTTTACCGAGCCATAATATGCAAACTGTTTATGACTATTCGCGATAGTGCCAGATATCGAGTTTGTATACCAAACTAAACTGGGAACTTCTAAGTGAAGACTGATTTTGATACCTATTAATATTTAAATAAAATTGAGAATTTTTGGCAACAAGACAACAGCACATATGAACGATCTTCTTCTTAGCGTGTCAATAGCAATCTAAATGGACTCGGCCCAGAATTTGGCCACTTGATTGGCGCCATCACCAGCATCCATCAGTTCTTCTAACATGCAGCTGACAGTACACGCAGGATACGATATTAAGTGTCCCAACGTTTGTGGAACAGCACCACATTTACACTCCAAGGCGGAGTCGACTATGAATCTCCACCTGAACAGGTTTTCCTTGCTTCGGCCAACCTAGGTCCGGAGTCTATTTAAAGACTTCCAGGTTACCCAAGGCAACTCATGTCCAGGTGGGAGGTCCTCAGCGGGTGAGACGTAAGGTTTGGGTAAGGAAGCAAAGTCTCGCTATGCACGATAACAAACGGCATTATATATTATTTTTGTGCCAGTAAGGTAAGTGGGTGGGGTGGGAGGGGCTTGTGGTTAAGTAATAACAGCCGCTCGGGTCGGTTAAGCTACGCTTTTCGCGGTTTGTTCGTTAGATGGGTTACCATCTTCACATACCAAGATCCCTCTGTGCTTTGGTAAACATGTTAAGTCGTTGGTCCCGGCTGTTATTCGTGGATCTTTGACAGTCGTTACGGGTAGTCAGTAGCCCGAAAGTCTGACAACCAGTCTTACGTATCGGGTATCGTATTACCCAGTAACTGGGTTATGGAGGTCAGATAGGCAGTCGCTCCATGTAAAATACTGGTATTCAGCTGCATCCGGTTAGACTGGAAGCCGACCCCAACATAGTTGGGAAAAGGCTCGGCAGATGATACACAAACACCCAGACCCGGAACAAGTACCTGTATGCAATACAAATATTTGTTCCGTGCGGGAATCGAACCCGCGACACGCAGCGCAGTAGTTGATCGCTCAGCCACTGCGCCAACCATGTCATTGGCGGCAAAATGGCGAACGAACAATGTGTCTTTTACTGAAGCGTCCCTAACAAACTTAATAACTAACTACCCAAAGCGCGCCGAAAACTGCGCTTCCTTCCAGAAAGATCCCTTGCAGAAAGTCAAAACTCCAACATAACCACCCAATTAATGTCTCTAAACTACTGGTAGCTTTGGAAACAAATCACAATATTGATCTTTCCCCTCGGCCCATTTCCTTCCAACATCCAAACAATCAAAACGAAAATAATTCTCATTAAGAACAGTTTACCAACTCAAGTTTTATGTGGGAACTCGGGAAAGCTGTTAAAGACATTCAAAGTGCCATTTTATGGTCGGCATGACTGAAATGGCTGTATCATAGGGATAATTTGAAGGGTGACGCTGGTTTATGTCGTCATTAATTACACGTTCTGTTTTTGACGGGGTGCGAAATAATTTAAGTGATGGTGCTTTGAATGTGTAATTTTGACGCTTGAGATGAAAGAATGCCCTTTGTGTCCCTAAACATGACCAAAATGACCTCTGCGTTACACCGACACGCACCGATTGCACTGACGTACTACAGCGCCATCCACACGGGCTGATATCCCGACGAGTCATAGGTACTTAGCGCTTCTCCTCCAAGTTTATTATGCGCACAGCCAAAATGTGGAACTCTCTGCGTTCTGTGTTCCCTCCCACATTTAACCCGTCTGCCTTCAAAGCAAGTGAACAGGTATTTTCTGGGCACGCACGTTCCATCATAGACCTCATTCACCGCTTTCCATCAGGCGTGATCGAGGTCAAGAGCAGGCCCATGTAGCAATAAAAAACCGGCCAAGTGCGAGTCGGACTCGCCCATGAAGGGTTCCGTTACGTTACGATTTATGACGTATTAAAAAAAAACTACTCCCTAGATCTCGTTCAAACCAATTTTCGGTGGAAGTTTATATGGTAATGTACATCATATATTTTTTTTAGTTTTATCATTCTCTTATTTTAGAAGTTACAGGGGGGGGGACACATTTTACCACTTTGGAAGTGTCTCTCGCGCAAACTATTCAGTTTAGAAAAAAATTATATTAGAAACCTCAATATCATTTTTGAAGACCTATCCATAGATACCCCACATGTATGGGTTTGATGAAAAAAAAAATTTTGAATTTCAGTTCTAAGTATGGGGACCCCCAAAATTTATTGTTTTTTTTTCTATTTTTGTGTGAAAATCTTAATGCGGTTCACAGAATACATCTACTTACCAAGTTTCAACAGTATAGCTCTTATAGTTTCGGAAAAAAGCGGCTGTGACATACGGACGGACAGACAGACAGACAGACATGACGAATCCATAAGGGTTCCGTTGCCATTTGGCTACGGAACCCTAAAAAAGACAACGCCTTGGAAGTGGCAAAGTTTTGAAGATCTAAAATTCAGTCATGCCAGCGAAACGAAGAAGATGAAGATGCTTGAGATACCTACGTGGACCATAATATTAATTAGATTGTGGATATTAATTCGGTTTTGGTCCTTCCACACTACAGGGAAGTCGGACTGATCCACTTTAAGGCCGCTCAGCGCGCTATGGAGCGGGCTATGCACGGAGTTTTCTTGAAGGATAAAATCAGAAACGAAGTTATCCAGAAAAGAACCGCCAACTTCTTCTGGGCAAGCTCGTTCCACCTCAGATCTCATCCCTGCCTCTGGGCTGGATTGAGGTCAAGAGTGAGCCCATTGTCAATAAAATAAAAAAAAAACTTCCAGTCACCATAGTAAAATAATAAAAATTATTTATTTAGGTATTTTCACTTCAAGGCACAAACATCAGTGTAGTCTTGACTCCTGAACTAGGAGTTCCTATATTACAAGAGCCAGCCCTCTCAGGCGTTTTGATTGTATTTATAGTAAGGAGAATCTTAAACAAAAACGCATCATTATAATTACTAACCTTTTTGTTTTTATCGTAACGTAGATGTCGACGTACACGTACGTCACGACATCACAATACCACAGGGAAATATAACGTAAGACGCTTTTAAATTTTTGTCCACGATAACGTTAAGTATGCCTACATATTTTCGTACGTCGTATTTTCATACATTTTATGGACATTGACGTCAACGATAATATCTACATGTTAGAAATTATAAAAGCGTACATCTCTCTTTTTCATAGCCTGAACTATATCTACTAAAAGACCGATTCCGCCTATCTGAAATGTTTCTTCGAGAAAGTTGGAAGGACGACTCAAGTCGGCTTTCTCAAACACTCAAGCGGTGTATAAACACAGAGGGATCTAGCAAACGTATTTTTCCTCTTTTGCCTGTGAAGGAGATCATTCAGTCGGTAAACTTTGTGTATGATCTGAATGATCTTCTTTAAATACCACCCACTGGACATGCTTCAATGCCGTGAAATATAGTGTTTCGTAATGTTAATTATTTTGCATACTATTGTATAGAATACAAGTTCTTCTAACTTGACAGACAGCTGTGCTGCTGAAGAGTTTGTTGCGCCACTTCTCCTTCCCAGCTGTAGCACTAGGAAGTGGTGAAGGGCGAGTGTTTTGGGGGACTGTCTTATGTAGTAATTTAGACGTCCAAAAAGTGCTGATTTTCATCCTAGTTAGAATAAAAAGCTATCTAAGAAAAATTTAGACCTTCGTAACCTTATAGCCATCTTTTATTTATTTATAGGAGAACCAACAGATTTAACAAAGTGATAACAATAGTATATGAGACATAAGGCCAATTACAGGTTCTCACGGGTAAAAACAAAAAAAAAATGTAACAGAAATCTTAGAATCACTAACAAGCACGACAGAATAAAATAGATATACATAAGGTATATATGCACTAAATTAGTGTATTTTGGAAGTAAGCAAATAATAGATATAAATATTATTATGGACTCACCTTACAGACCAAACGCACAATTTGATTTCACTAACAATTAAATAAAACTCTCACTACATTAACATAATAGAATGAAAACGCGGGGAAAACTGAAACAAAGTACCAAGATTATGTGGAGTTTGCTTGAGATAAGATAGGATGAATCTTGTCATACAACATCGATAAGTCTCGATCGTGATCATGGCATTCAAAGTGTACATAACACTTGAAGGAACTCTTGAAGTTCCTGATATGGTTTTTTTTTCTCTAACCTATTGAGGCTTCTGCCTGGTTGACTCATTTGTTTCATCATCTTGCTACTTGTTCCTTGTTACTTGGTATAGTTGTTGCAAGTGCTACTACTGGACATGGGTTCGATTCCCAGGTCGGGCAAACTGTTATTGGGCTTTTCCGTCTGGAATTTCTCAGTAGCAGCCCGAAATCTGGATTTGTGTCCGGTTAATAATAATAATAAATTTATTTCAGACCACATTACAATTTTATACAAAAAAAAAAAATACAAAAAACTTACATACATCGTGAAAACACAAACCTACACAAAAAAATACACCAAAACAGCTTATTTTAAATATTGTAATGACGCACGATGAGTGGTCATCCATTGCCACATCATTGGACTATCTATCCTGTCGGCTACTATTGCCACCAAGCTATCGGAGCTGTCGCGCACTCGCCCGCCACATCAGGGATGCTATCCGTGTCCGCATCAGTGCGTAAAAATCTGGCACGGCATTCTCCGCAAACATCCCCGGTGCACTGCAAAAGCGCGGCAGCCTTTAATAATGGCATTGGGCTCACCCTTATTACGTGGGTCTTAAACATACATAACTGGCGAAATGTGGGTGTACCATAAAGCAAGCGAGCAAGGTACACCTTTGCCTAACCCTGCAGGAAATACAGGCGTTGTTATGTTATGTTACTTCCTATGAGTGACCTACAGTGTTAACATTAGTGGTGTAGTAATAGAAAATGTCTTCACAAAGAAGAAAAATGTTAAGGCATATGATTTCTGAAGAATAATCTTGTGAAACAGAGATAAATAATCAGAAAATCCCTCATTTGGGTTAACATTTTGAGTGCATAATTTTATAGTCTGGTTATCTTGACATGATTGCCGTGTGGCAAGGATGCCACAAGGCAATCATGTCAAGATAACCAGACTGAATCGGCCACCGTAGTGTAGGAACACTACGGTGGCCGATTCAGATGAGGATCTACTCTCTAAGTCCGTTATCGAAGATACGGACCCGTGCGAAAGTACAAAGTTGTAGTTGAGCCATCAAAATAAATGCATATTACGTTTTTTTACGGACAAATACATATCGGGAAAAGGGACAGCTTTCAAATCGGGTTGGTAGGAAACGCCGGTAATTTCAGCCGAAACTAAGGATTAGACCCTCTGAGTTCTGCGCTCAAGCACTCATCGGATGCAAGAGCCATCAGTCCCCCAATAGAAAAGGTCGTACTTACCACTGCCAAACCTAGCGATTGGTTTAAACCTTGAATAAAAATTAAGTTGTGCCAAAATTTGTGGATGTGACTTGGTATCTGTCGTCCAGAAAGCTACTGTTTCCTAGAAAAGCGATAGCCGCCACATAACGGCCGCAAAACGGCCGTCATGAAAACGGCCATTGCAGTCTTAGGAGACTAGTTTTATTAAAATGGTTACCATTTTAAACTATAATACAATACAGCCACTCTCTGTTGGCGTGATTAAACATTCATGTTGCTAAATAAAGTAGCTGGTGTCCTATTAATTATAGTCAATCAACTTGTAATATCATCCTACAGGATCTTTTTCTCTTCAGACGTATCCCCCACTTACCCACTCGTCATAGTAATTATATTCGGTTTCTAAAGTCGTATTATTGTACCCACTGCTGGGACACAGGCCTCCTCTTTGTGAGAGTGGGTCATAATCCACCACACGGGTTCATGTCTGCGGTCACATGCCTTCGATTTTCTTGCTTCTAGGACAGGCCGGTTTCCTCACGATGTTTTCCTTCACCATTTAGAGAGCAGTGGTGACGACATAATTTACACAATTCAAAGACATGTGACATCTACCAACCCGCACTGGGCCCTTGTGGTGGATTACGGCCCACTGCCTCTCACTGAGAGGAGGCCTGTGTCCCAGCAGCGGGAACAGTATAGGCTGATTAAGTACCTATATTATAGATACTGTGTGCCTTTTAGTCTGCGCAAATTATTTTCTTTATATTTTTCTTTCTTAAATAAGTAAGAAAGAAATAATTATATATATAATTATATAGACTGGCATGTGCGAGTCTGCATACCCCTTTTAACAGAACAGAAGCGTGATTTTACATACAGAGTCGAATTAAATTAGCTAGCGAAACTACGCATACGTAATGGGTAGGTATATCTAAACATGAAACCCACATTACAATCCATGACCTTACAACATCTTTGAAAGTACAGTAGGTTAAGTCTATGAAAAAGTTACATAAAACTTTAATTAATCGCACCATAGCGTGCTACAATTCATTAGTATATTCGCGGTGCGCGCGCAATTTTCCAATAAATGATAAATATTTTTTAAATACAAGTATGTTGGCTATTATGCCTTTGCCACATGCGATGCTCATCCTCATTAAATTTTATTATAAGTAATTAAAAACCAAGGTCTTTTCCATAAAGGATTACGTTATATAAATAAAGTTAAGTATTAAAATACATAGGTACTTAAAAGATTTAATTGTAAAGTATTCAAACTCAAACTCAAAGTATTTATTTCAATTAAACCAATTACAGGCACTTTTGAATTGTCAAGGGGTCGGTCAGTCAGAAAAATGAAGCTAGTTGCCCATTCCAAAGCGTAGGTACCTATGGAGAAGAACGGGCAAGAAACTCCATGGACACTCTTTTAAATCAATATATGGTTACAAAGTATTGGTTACATCATAAGTCAATTAACGCTGTTTTATTCTAACATAAATAAAAAACTACGAGCAAAACATGTTTGCAACACTCGGCGAACACTGCATTTTTTTTAACCCCTATGTCCCAGTGTTGCCCCAGTCTAGGGTCCTAATTATATATTGTGTCTGCGCCCCTGTAGTTGTACACACGGCTACACATCAAGCTATGCAAAACCAGTATTGGCTGACCGTTCGTTGTGAGAAAATATCATACAAAGTGAGGCCAAGACAAACTGGTTTTGTATAGCTTGACGTGTAGCCGTGTGTACTATTTTTTTTCTGTGACCGTGTGAGGCTAATGTTCAGTCAGTATTTAAAATACTAATACTGAAACTATAATAAGTCTAAATAAATTATGTAATTAGAATTCTGGATTTACAATCCTGGTTTTTTACAACATTTGTTTAAACTTCCATTGTGGAAATAATGTAGTAATAAAATAATGATAATGTATTTTGTCAAAAATGACAATAATTGTGTCTTTTTTATAGAGGCTGAATAAAAAAGGCACATTTTTTTATCTAATAATTGCGATTTGGAAATTGGCAACACTTTGGAATCTATCTGTCAACGAAAAGTGACATGCGGTTCATAGATTTCAGTCTAATATGAACTATTTTATTTTTCAAATTATTTGTGTCTAAACATTTGAATTTAATGTGTAATGTCGTTATTCGACAACGCTGTTTTCAATTCCACCCTTTACGAGGCTCTGTATCTTCAAATCGGGGATACTTTGTCGTTCGCAAGGGATTTCTTCGATTCTTGCATTTCATCGCTTCCGATTGAATGTTTTTCGAAATCTATTGTTTTCACTGAGTTATCTTTCTACGACGAGCTAGCGGGGGTTTTATACTTCAACGAGTTCCAATTTCTGTTGTTAAAGACGTTTTTCCTGATTTTGTTGTTTACATTATTATTGATTTTTATTTCGTGGCGAGTGTACGGTAAACGCATCTCGGAAAGGTTCATGAAACCGGGTGAGTCATTTTTTTCACTTGTTTTTGTTACTTGCAGTATACTGCACGCTTTACGTAATCTAGGAAGGTGTAACAATCGATTGCTACCATATTTTATTTGTAAAACATTGTCACCTGCAATACTAACGGCTGTTTCACTCTGATCGTGAGTATTTCTATTAATATTCTCTCTCTATGCCTTTCTTAGTGCCTAAACTGACAACATTTGAGGTACACCCCTTTCTTTATACTCTTTTGTATCATTGCTTATAATCTAAACCTCATAAATGCCTGGATAAGTAGATATCTAAACTAGACATTTACATAAATAATATTGGATTCATTTATTTTTTTTATCTCTACTACAAAAGCAACAAATGAGTAGCTATTGATTAAAATCGTGTAATACCTACTATTTAGAAGAAAAACAATATCAGTTTTATCTATCCAGCTGCTGTGTCACATGATCTGATTAAAAAATATATCTGAACTTTTCAGATATCTTGATTTAGAGTGAGTTTTGGTGTTTCTTGTAAATAAATTTATTTTAACTAGCCAATAAAATATTGAATTAAACTTCAATTCTTAATCTTAGATTATTTACATTCCATTTTATGAGAAAACCCCATAGCGAGCCTCCACACCAATCAAATTTAAACCCTCCTGTTTGACTGAAAGAGTTATATCGAAAAAACAACAAAAAACCTGCACCTTAGTCCCTCATAAGTCAACTATCTACTATAACATTATGTATTCTAAGTTGATTTCTGAGTGTCCATTTTTAATTCCCGAAACTCATTTACTATATGACATTCTGAATTGAAGTTTATTTGATATGTTGAAACGTAATTAACATTCAGAATAAATAATATGACTTATCTTGAGACAAATCAAAATATTTGTTGAAACTGTTACTGTTGCACAATTTCTCTCAACTAATATTTTAAATGAAATTTGCATTCACAACCCCCAGAATGGGCTTCAATGAAACTCAGTACATAGTTAGGTATTGTTACCCCTGAAGCCACATATCGGAAATTTCGGATACAAAGGCATATAGGCACAATTAACAAAGCAAAATGGCTACCCAATTAGTACACTGAAGTTAGCAAACACTGTAATGTCACAATATGGGGTTAGTTCTTAGTATGCAGGGCCGTATGTTAACATCATGACTAACATATTTATAATTAGCTTCCATCTGCAGCTTCGCCCGTGAAGAACCGTGGGGAAGGCCTCAGAGTTCAAAGTATCCCCATACCAAATATCATCTAAATCAGTCAAGCCACTTCAATTTTATTTATTTGTTTAGATGTACAGAAACTATTGCACTTGATAAAATACTAAAGAGCTAAGCTGTCAGTATCTACTGTCATTAGTTGATCCTTGACTGTCATTACGGGTAGTCAGAAGACCGAAAGTCTGACGAGTATTGTGCAACATAATAACTGGGTTGTAGACGTCATATAGGCAGTTGTTCCATGTAAAACACTCCGTCCTCGTACATGTGACATTGAAGGGGCTGTCCAAATGCTGACATTATAGCTGATAATCGTTATAAACAAACATATTTGTACATAGATCCTTATCGCAGGACTTCTACATTCCATCGTAATATCCAGTACATCGTACCACTCACGTACAAAGCTGGTACTTACAAATTTGTACCATTTGTGGTACACATGTGTACCAGCTCGTCTTAATGAACCTGTGCATTGCTATAAACGGTTTTGACTGTAGTTGGGAAATACAGTGATGATACCCTATTAACATGACTGAACTCCATACCTACTATTAAATTACTTACATTCTTCTTATGACAAATGAAGATTCTTTAAACCTAAATACTAAAACCTACATTATTTCAACAGCAACGTCAGCCACAATCGAACAACTGAAAGAAAGCGTTTCAAAACTGAAACTACCTAAAGAACACACACCAAGAATCTAACCACCATGACGGACCGAATAAAGAAGTTCTTTCAAAAGAAAAAGGTTGATGCCAAATTCAAGATGGCCGGTCCAGGCCACAAGTTGAGCGATGCAGCGTTGAGTAGTAACAGTTCTAATTCATCAAAGAAAGAGGTTCCTGTAAAAAGGTCTGGACTGTCGGAGGAAAGTAAGGTGGCTGCAGAGGCAGCTTTGGCAAGGTTGGATCAGAAGAGGGAAAATCCATCTTTTAATACTTCATTGGCTGCTATACAGGTTGGTTTTTATTAAGATAAAAATGTTTTTATTTTTGTTATATTAGCTATAATTTTTTTTGTGTAATAGGTATACGGGCTGGTGTCCGCAACTCCACGACAATGCGCGTATTTTGCGTACGGTGTTGCGGGTTGTGTAATATAATAATAATAATAATTTATTTATTTGTATAGAATGCAGGTGTTACAATAATGGTGTTAGTTTCATAAATATTCCCAGTACATTCTGCCTGTTGGCATACAAAAAATATAGTGGTTAACTTACAGATAATTTAGAATCTAGATACTTAAATTCAAAATGAGATCATGAATCAGCTAAGTCTAAAATTATTTACATCATAAATGAGACAAAATGAAGGAAATATTACAATTCATCATTTAAAAAAATCGGTAACAGAGTAATAACATTTCTCTGTCAGCAACGACGATAGGAGTTTCTTGAATATGTATACTTGTGACTACTCCATATTAAATATCCTAAAATATTCCTGGGCAGTAGATGGAGTCATATAATTGACTATATCTCTCGCAATTCCATAAATATTACAAAATTAACTAACTAGCAAGGTTCTAGGACATGCCGATTTTTTCACGATGTTTTCTTTCACCGGTTTGAAAACAGTGGTGATAAAATTAAATACACAAAGTAAAGTGCCTTCCTAGGTTCGAACTCACGCCCTACAACTGATAAATCGGGGCTAAAACACAGGGCCGTCAGGATTTACCGCTGCCCTGGAACATAAAGAGCTAAGGTAGGAACACGGGTGGGTTTTAGTCAGTAAAAGTCTGACACTCCCTTCTGCTCCACCCAGAGCGGGAGGAGTCATTTGATGATTTCCCATACTCAAAAAAAAAAAAAAAAAGACTTCAGTTGGGAAGAGGTCGCACACTGGGGACCAGGTTACCAGGAACATTTCTCTGTCCTTTATTTAAACGTCAATATATTTTAATATTTCAGGCCCAAGTTAAGAAGGAGCTTGAAAATGAGAGAGCCAATGCGACAGTGGCGGCGTCTGCGTCGAAGGCAACACCGTCGGAGAATCAGTCACGCGAGTTAGAGGTAGACTTGCCTAGGAACTTTGCTGCCAGTGGCGTTTATTTCAAGTAAGATTTTATTTCATGTAACTCACTGACGAACATGGTCCTAGCTCCTTATTGATCACTAACAAAAACTAGCTTGTTTTCGCGTGAAAAATACAATGGTTGCTTTAGACCATAATATAATAATAATAATATTCCTGGACATTTCACACAGCGCCATCCAGTCCCAAGCTAAGCAACCTAATGCTTGTGTTATGGTAACAAGATGGCTGATGATGATGGCCAAAAAAAAAAATGTAAACAAGTAGTTTACTTGTTTACATTTTTTTTTTTTGGAAATACATACACATTATAGATAGAAAAACACCCAGACTCGGAACAAATACATGTAGGTCATACAAATATTTGTCCCGTGCGGGAATCGAACCCGCGACACGCAGCGCAGCAGTCCGATCGCTCAGCCACTGCGCTAACCGTGTTGTCACTTGTAAATCATAACAATAATAGATTTTCGATAGCACATATGAATATGGAGCATCAGTTGCTCCAAAAGTGGTGGAATCCAAAGTTACAGCATGTCAAAGTTGTGAAAATCTTATACCAAAAGTAATTCCATACCTCGCCAAAACTTTTGGGATCATCTTCAACCTAAAAATTAATAGTCAGCTGCATGGAAGTGAGAGGAATATACAGTGTTCTCCAAAAGTTAGTAGACAATTTTCCACTTCAGCTGTGATGGGAGTACACACGGCTACCCGTCAAGCTATACAAAACCAGTTTGTCTTGGCCTCACTTTGTATGATATTTTCTCACAATGAACCGTCAGCCAATACTGATTTTGCATAGCTTGATGTGTAGCCTTGTGTGCCTAAGGGATTACTTGATTATTTTTTATAAGTTGTAGTAGTAGGTAGTTAAATTAGTCAATAACAACGTTATAGGAGTTTAAACATTTGGATCAACAGAATTTTAAATCATAATGTGGTATTTTACAGCTGAAGTATAACAATGTCAACTAACTTTTGGAGGCCACTGTATATTTAGTTTGAGTCACATAAATGAACATGTATTTTTTTTTAACTATAACCATTGTATACATGAACCGTATGAAAGAAAGAAAGAAAATACGTTTATTTGCGGTAAACATGACGCAAAAAAGAACAGCAGCTGTACTATCATACCTTCCTAATAATAAAAATATAGTCAGCTGCGTACCTAACAGGGGAAAGTCTCTCCGGTAGTCATAAACATGTTACAGGATCAGAGCATCTGAGCGTTGCAAGTATCCTTGACAAACGATCAAAGAACTGATGATCTTTACACTCAGGAATATTCAGCTGACGGAGATTTTTATTGTTGTTAACACGTTGCTTGCCATGGTAGGTCAAAATGATCGGCACTTGAAAGACCCAATGTGGCCAACACTTCTTGAAAGACTACATTGGGTCTTTCAAGAAGTGTTGGCCACATTGGGTCTTGCAAGTATCCTTGACAAACGATCAACGAACTGATGATCTTTACACTCAGGAATATTCAGCTGACGGAGATTTTTATTGTTGTTAACACGTTGCTTGCCATGGTAGGTCAAAATGATCGGCACTTGAAAGACCCAATGTGGCCAACACTTCTTGAAAGACCCAATGTGGCCAACACTTCTTGAAAGACCCAATGTGGCCAACACTTCTTGAAAGACCCAATGTGGCCAACACTTCTTGAAAGACCCAATGTGGCCAACACTTCTTGAAAGACCCAATGTGGCCAACACTTCTTGAAAGACCCAATGTGGCCAACACTTCTTGAAAGACCCAATGGGGCCAACACTTATTTCTGTAGAAAGCGCAACATCGCATGGTTATTAAACAATACAATATTTATTTCAGATGCCCATTGATAAGCAACGACATCCTGCCACGAGATGAATGGAAGAAGAACATCAAGACGTTTCTTTATGAGCAGTTGGAAGAGGAGCGAGGGCTCACCGCCTGTCTCATCATACAGTCCTGTAACAACAATAGGGAAAAGGTATACTTAACAGAACTTCACTTTATTAATAGACTAGCTGCGCCCCGCGGCTTCACCCGCATACGTTTCGATCCCGTGGGAATATAGGGATAAAAAGTATCCTGTGTTTATCTTGGTTATAAACCATCTGTGTGTTGCGTGAAAGAGTAACAAACATCCATCCATACAAACTTTCACGTTTATAATATTAGTAGGAGTTTTACCACGTTTCCCCTTTTCTACTTAAAATGAAAGAAAGAAAGAAAATACGTTTATTTGCGGTAAACATTACGCAAAGAACATAAAAACAAAATAAAGAAAAAAACAATAAGTAATGGAAAAAAAAAAAGAAAACAAAACAAAAAAAAAATTTAAAAAAATAGTAGACTAGTGTAATATTGTGCTAATTGGAATTTGTAACAGGGTCATGTAAGCATATTTGGAACTCAACAGGTGTCAACATCAAGCTAAAATAAACTGAGAATATCATGTAATAATAATGGTCCTCCAGACCGGCCTTAGCGCCGAAGTTTAGTCTCCGTTGAGGGGCCAACCTCAACGGAGACTAAACTTCGGCGCGGGAGATATTATAGTGAACAAGTGCGCACACACCTGTGCGCTATAATGGTGATGGTGATTAAAAAAAAGAAATTTCACAAAATTGTAGCATGGTCACTTACTAACTACAAATTTCTTCGATTTTCAGGTTGACACATGTGTGGAGACACTGTGCAAGTATCTAGAGAACATCATTACAAGTCCTGAGGAAGAAAAATTCCAGAAAATTAGGATGAGCAATAGGTATGTAAATTATCTGCAGCACATTTAATTTCATTGATGCGATGTTACGATCCGTGGCCCCGGCAAATGACCCTTTCGCTAAAGTTCTATAAGTACGGGTTGCTTCAAGTTGCTATTTTAGAAAATTGTAAATAGAATAATAATTAGAGATGCGCTGAATAGTGGTTTCACCGAAAAACCGAATACCGAATAATATTCGGTGAAGTTCTTATCGAACCGAATATACTGCCGGATAATTCGGTTCCCCGTTATTTAAATTTATTAGTGCCATAATTAAGAAAACAAAATATGTAGTTCATTTATTATGCATAAGTAAACCTTTCCTATTACAATATAATTGTAATTTGCTAGTGGGACTATTGTAATTAAAAATTACTGTCCTTATAAGATACTTGATTTTATGTAACTATTAAGGCTGGGTTATATTTGATTACTTGTGTTTAATTATATATTTGTTTGAGTACCTTACAATAAACGATTTCTAATAAATATGATTGTTAGAATATGGGATTTCTTTAATTTTTTTTGACCTAAAGGCTGATTTACAACGATCAATTAACCCGAATACAGTCGGTCAATCGAATGATTCGGCCGAATACCGAATATAAAACAAATATTCGGCGCATCTCTAATAATAATGTTTAACGAAATTAAAATATGTTCATAAAACGAAAACGCGAAACTGTAAACGTGTGTCAAATTAAAGCGCCACGCTGTATACAGCAGAATGCAAATAATCTTTATTAAGGACTTTGAATATTCGTGGCATAGCTACATTTCCGCCATTTTGATATTTTTTCAAAATGGCGGCCACGCATGAAACCTATATGAATTGATAGTTGACATCAATGCAAACAAAAAACATAATAAGACCAAACCCTGTAGTGGCACGATTCCGAGATATTAATGTTCAAAGTTGATCATGTGAAATCCATAACAAAATGGCGCAACAGTCTGTAAGTATGCTAGGCTTCATATAAAAATCTTCAATCCCCTTTCTTTTCAGAGCATTCACCGAACGCGTGCAACCAATTGAAGGCTCTATGGAGTTACTGTTAGCGGCCGGTTTCGTTCAACAGAAGGTAACGAACGCAGAGGGTGTGGAGGAAGAATACTTGGTGTTTCAGAAGGAGAATGTGCCTTCTATTGAGAGTTTGGTGGTAAGTAGGATTGATTATTACCATTTTTAGATCGTAACAAATTCAGCTCAGCTGCATCCGGTTGAGACTGGAAACCGACCCCAACATAGTTGGGAATAAGCTAGGTAGATGATGATGAGTTTAGTATTGGCTGCTGTGCGAATGTATAGAACGGAAGAAAATACGTTTATTTGTGGTAAACATGACGCAGAGAAACAACACAAACACAAAAAAGTTAGGGGAAAATATCCGTCACATCCACGCAAAACGGCCATCGCTCAGCATAATGCTACGGTCCTATGCAAAACGCCGGATTTCGCTGAAAATCAGCGTTGGGGCTACTAACGCTGATTTTCAGCGAAGGCCGAAAATTAAGAATTAAAACGATCAAAATTTAACGATGTATAAACATAATTTATAATATGGTAATATTCAGGCAACGACTCACGCGCCGCCGGCCTCTAGTAAACTGTGCGCGCAGTTTTTATTATATTTTTCTATATATATTTCCAGGGTCTAATAGAAGGCTTAAGAACAGCAGAGCCGATTCAGCTAGAACTAGACAGGAACCTGCAAGTGCTGCTCCCGTCACAAGCAGCCAATAAGGTGCAACTTCCGCCTTCGTTCTACGCGCTATCGCCTGAAGAAATCAAGAGGGAACAGCAATTGAGGTAAGATGAGTAATAGATTTAGGGCAAAATTCGCCTCATATTGACTTTACTTAGTAAACGTTTTATATCAATGTGAACCTTATTCTTATGCTTCTTATGTTCATATTCGTATAAGTGAATGCAAGCAATGACTTAGGGCAAGATTCGCCGCACTTTGACTTTATTCAGTAAGCGTTTTGTACGAATTTGAATCTTATGCTTTATATGTTCATATTCGTATAAGTGAATGTAAACAAGCTTTTCAATCGAATATGAAAATTAATACTTACGAATAAAGTGCACTTTGTATGAGACGCTTACTTTACTTAGCATAATCACTATAATCAGCCTATATTGTTCCCACTGCTGGGACACAGGCCTCCTGTCTTCGAGAGGGAGTGGGCTGTAATCTACCACGCGGGCCCAGTGCGGGTTGGTAGATGTCACAAGTCTTCGAATGTTTGGATCTAGGACCGGCCTCACGATGTTTCCTTTACCGTTTTGAGAGCAGTGATGATGAAATTATTTACACAAATAAAATGTGCCTGTCTAGGTTCGAACCCACGACCTACAACTCACGACCCACGACCTACCATTTTTCAGTCATCGGTGCCACTTTCAGACTGCGATGTGGACTATCGAATATCGCGGTCTGGTCGCACCCTGCCTAATTACTGGAAATGGTTATTACGTGTTTATTAATTGTTCTATTTATTTCATTAATCATTATATATTTTGTCAACAGGCAAGAAGCTATAGAAAAAAGTCAGATGCTGCGAACTAAGGCTATGAGAGAAAAGGACGAACTACGAGAAATGCGCAAATACAAGTTCGCTATCATCAGAGTACGCTTCCCAGATGGCATTTTGCTGCAGGTAATATCAAAGTATTCTATTCTGAGTTTATCGCCGACATTACTGACATCGGTGAAGGAAAAACACCGCGAGGAAACCCAGACATACAATTTGTAACTGAATTAAAAAAATAAAAATAGTTTAATTAATACACAGTATGAAAGTAGTTTGTTCAAAATCGTTTACTGAATCGAATGCTATCATTTTTAATAAAGATATTTTTTTTATTCCAAAAATAATTAAAACTACGTCCGTATTCCGCTGTACAGTCAAGACAAACCAAAATAGACATAGTACCTACTACTCTAGACCCTTTCAAGTCTTCTTCTAGTCGTGTCATGGTACTCTTCTGCAATATTTTATATTGTTTGAGCCCAGTAGGTGGCGACGTTGATTGCGGCATCAGTGACATTCATTAAGTCATCCAAGGTGCAGGTGAACGGGCACTTAGGGCACTCCAGCAAGTGTGGCATGGTCTAATGAGAGGCACCTCACTGGCACTGAGTACCCTTTTAAGTGTGTATGTGCGAGCGTAGATTTGTTATGTGACCACAATTCTTTATACATCAAAATAAAAATTCTGTGTATGTATTGTGATTTTAACATAATATTCTAATTAGGTATTAGGTGGTGTGCGTTAATTCCGGGATAGCTACTAACTAGGTAACTAACAGTATAAAGGTGATGATGTTTTAAACCTTTATCATGTAAATATGCACGGTGGCTCCATTTAAGAGTCCGAAAGTGTAGTTTGACTCCTATGATCCTACTAATATTATTATTATTTAGATGGATGGATGGATGTTTGTTACTCTTTCACGCAAAAACTACTGAACGGATTTGGATGAAATTTGGCACATAGATGGTTTATAACCAGGATTAACATAACATACGTTTTATCCCGATATTCCCACGGAATCGAAACTTATGCGGGTGAAATTAATAAACCTCTAAACACTTTTCTTCACTTTCAGGGAACATTCTCAGTGTATGAACGCTACAATGAAATCCACGAATTCGTTCGAGAGAACCTCGAACACGACCTACCATTCGTGCTAAACATGCCAACAGGGCACAAGTTAATCCCCGATGAAGACGCAAATAAGACCCTTATCGACCTACGATTGGTACCGGCAATAATACTCACTTTTGCTTGGCATTCGTCGGTGGCCGAACAAATTCATAACAGCCCGAATAAAGATGTGTTTTTGAAGCCAGAAGTGATGGTTTTGGTGCGAGAAGTGTAAGGTATATTATTATTGATGATGTAATATACGGTTCTTGTGCAAAATGGTCCTTAAAGGTGGTCACAGAATAGTAAGGGAATGGAGTACTCACTCGCAAGCTTAGAATCAGTCATTCGAAAATCGTGCGATGAGAAAATATCTTGCTTGAGTGCTTCTGAAATATTCAACCCATATTTTATGTTAAGGTTTGGTCAATGCAGGGATGTCTTGGGGCCATTTTGTACCGGAGCCTTTGTTGTATGCAAAGAATTATTATAAGTACTCCTTTTAATGACTGTTAAATAATTGATGTTTAGAACTGCTGTAGTTCTACGGTTAAAATGCTGACTGAAAGTCAAGTTACAGAGATATTAACAAATGAATTATCATTATAAAGTCTAATACTGAATTTGGGTCTCCAAATAGACTGCAAATATCCATTTGCTATTATTTTTCACGGTTTCTTTACGGTACGGCGCGCTAGCCGCACCGTAGAACGGTCGTGTGAACTTGTATAGGACATGACAAACCACAGGTTGTATGGAATACGGCGAAGGCGCCGTGCTGCCGTATGTGTCAATAAACTTCCATAGTGATCCATACAACACTGACGACCGTGCCTACACGCGGTGAATCAACCGTAGTTTTTCAAGGCAAGAAAACGTTTGTGTACAGTCACAAGCACGAATATGTCAACACTTGGCAACTTTCAATTGCAATTTTTTCATGAAATAACGAATGCAACATTGTAATACAACACATTACATAAACGTATGAGTTCGACAATGCTATGTTCGTAACACAATAAATTTAATTAAAAAATAAAGGAGTAAATCGCTTTTGAATAACGCCGAGTGTATACATACTTTTGCTCGTGACTGTACAACGGGCCTTACACGTTAACAATTCATTTGTTGATTACTCTTGAGACCTAAACCGTGGAATTATCGTAGCGAGCCCATAGATCAAGCATTAACTTAGTTGGGTGAGCAGGAATATTAGTGATTTGCACCGCACGTTACTAGTATTCTGTAGTAATATACGCTGACTTTTAAATGAATGCCTCTAATATGGAAAACTTCGGAATATGTAACTAAGGCTTGGTTTAAGAGGCCGCCAGGGCTGCGGGTTATTCGAAAGAGATACCGTGGCCCTTGGCACAGCCAACTGAAGGAACATGGGTGGGTTTTAGTCAGTAAAAGTATGACACTCCCTTCCGATCCGCCCAGAGCGGGAGGTGTCATTTGATGATTCCCACCCAAAAAAAAAGGCTTGGTTTAAGAGCAGTGGTGGCCCAGTGGTAACGGTCCTGACTTACAAGCTGTAGGTCGTAGGTTCGAAACCAGGCAGGCGCTTTACTTTGTGTAAATAATTTAATCACTACTGCTCTCAAAACCATGAAGGAAAACATCGAAAGGAAACCCTTTGGTTATGAAAACCATTTTTTTTTTTGTTTGTGAATGACCTCTCGCAGTTCTGCCTAGGAGGTTGTCGTCTGCTCAACGGGACTTTTGGATGCCTCAATAAATTAAGGCCTCCAGACCAGGGCTTAAAACTAAGCGACTACAGGCTAAGGGCACTCCCTGTGGGGTACGGACCTTGGCTTAGCTCGTCGGCGTCGCTGGGAGAGGGCAGCTAAGGGACAGGCTGGATCAGATTATAACGGAAACCTAAAAAGTCAGCGTGTATTAAATAGATGTATGTCACTCTATCCAGACATATTCTTATAAACAGCCTGAATTGAAAAATGTTGAATTTGTGATATCCGAACTGAAAGTTGCATAAATGTATGTATGTAATTATTTAATAAACGTATTGTAATATGGAATATGTTTAGATATTTATTTAGGCCTTCTCTTTTATAGTTAATCGTGCAAAATTCTATCCTTATAACAACTTTTACTTATAGATGTCGTTAACTCCACGTTGAAGTCGAAATTCAACCATATTTTCCAGATTTAAGATCGAGAATCACATAACGTAACTTTTAATGTGTGTTTTCAATATCTAATTGCACGAAAATCGCCTTCATAGCCAAGGCACTTTCGATTTTAAGGCCAAACAACAGCGGCCAATATTTCACAAATGGCTTCCATAGTGCATATATTTTTATTGTTACTAATTGTTTAATCAATGGTCTTAAAACTCTTAGAAGCATTTCCTCACACCAAGGGCGGATCCAGGGGGGGGGTCATGGGGGTCATGACCCCCCCCCTGGGCTGGGTCCAGGACCTAGGTGGACCACTAATTAAAATTGTTGAACATAATGTTTTTATATATTTTTTGTCACAATATAGATTTTATTTATGTACTTTCAATATTTAATTAATTTAATATAATACTTTGTTTGACGCTTTAGCTAAAGAAGTAGCTGAGCAGCTAGATGTAGAAATTAAATGTCTCAGAATAGTGTCAAGACAAATACATAGGGCCAATAACCAACCTGCTCAATCTGCTGAATATATTTCAGCGGAGCCATATACATCCCTCTTCTGGATTCAATAATAAGTGACCTACAGGACCGTCTGTCTCCTGAAATACTTAATTTCTTTCAGCTAAGCGTCTTCATGCCAAAAAGTGAATACAGTCATCAAGACATTGAAACTGTGAAACAACTAGCAACCGATTATACATTGTTATTAAATAATACTTCAGTTTCTGTCGTTGTAAACGAATATCGGCTGTGGATGGTGATGTGGCAGCGGAGTCAAGACATACCGCAGTCGATTTCTGACCATATTTTAAATTGCGATATTGAGATGTATCCTAATTTAAGAAAATGTACGACAGCGACAGCGGAAAGATCTTTCTCTACGTTACGAAAAATCAAATCGTGGCTAAGAGCTTCAATCGTTGAAGAACGTCTAACCGGACTGGCACTTCTCTAAGTCCATAACGTACCCATTGTAGTAGATGAAGTGCTAACGCGTTTCGGGAGAAGACGTAAAAGAAAAATTGATTTTGTTATTTAAATATAGGTAGGTATTTTTAAGTGTAATGTAATGTAGTCCTTTATTTAGTTTCGGACATGTAACCCCGCGTAATGTAGTTAATGTTTTTAATACACTTATGTCTAAAACACCGGTGATTATTGGGGCATCTCCATTAAACTTTAAAGTAATATAATAGACATCGTAGCTGTTACTTTTAAATGTGTTGATTTAGGAACTTTTCCTGACCTCATTAAGAGTAGTAAAGTCATACCATTATTTAAATCAGATAATAAGAATGACGTTGGCAATTTCAGGCCTATTTCTATCTTACCTGCATTTAGCAAAATATTTGAAAAGTTAATACTCAAGCAGTTGCTAAGATACCTCCTCGCCATAATAAGGCAATTTGTGCGAAGACTTGTTCCTTAGTTTCTGGTCTTCGCTTTCATTCGTCTTTAATAGGGTCCAATGTGTAGATGTTAACGGTGTAAAATCTTCCGGGCTACTAGTTCAGTTAGGTGTTCCGCAAGGCTCAATACTGGGTCCATTCTTGTTCTTAGTATATATCAATGATTTACCATTCCATTTGAAGGGCATCTGTGACATTGTACTGTTTGCAGATGATACAGCTGTCTTATTTTTAAAGTAGACAGGAATAGACAAGATTTTGACGACGTAAACAATACACTCTCAACAGTTACAGATTGGGTTACGTCAAATAACCTAGTTCTCAATACCAAGAAAACAAAATGTGTCAAGTTCGCCTTACCGAATGTTAGAAATCTAGGACCCCAACATCGTCTTAGATAAAGAGGTGCTTGAAACTGTAGGCTGGGCAGTTTTCCTAGGACTAACAGTAGATGCCAAACTTCAGTGGGGACCTCATATATCATGTCTAGCAGGAAGGCTCAGTCCGGCTGCCTACGCCGTCAGGAAAGTAAGACAATACAGTGACGTTAATACAGCTCGTTTAGTCTATTTTAGTTATTTTCCCAGCGTTATGTCCAACGGTGTTCTGCTGTGGGGCAAAGCCGCTGATATACAAAATATAATTGTCCTTCAAAAAACGAGCTGTTTGAGCAATTTACCAGCTAGGTGCCAGAGTTTCTCTAAGAGATTTTTTTAAAGATATTGGTATTCTCACGATTGCATTACAATTCATCTTTGCCAACATTTTATACATTAGGTAAAATTTACACTTGTACACTAAAAACAGTGATATTCACAGTGTTAACACTAGAAATAAGGACAAACTACGTGCCCTCTTTCACCGGCTTCATAAGGTTTATAACTCATTTGTTGGGCTTGGTATAACCTTTTATAACAAGATACCCTCTTTTTTGCGACTTTTATATGCGTTTAAAGCTCAAGTAAAATCCAACCTTTGTTCAAAGGCATACTATTCCATCAACGACTATACTTACACGATAAGAATAGTTGGTTGCCTTATTTTAACGCAAGACAATGTTTATGTTCTTTCTCCAGAATTAGCTTACTGACAGGTTATTATTTTATAACTTGTTTATTTATTTTACTTCGATAGTCTTAGTTTATCATTTGTGACTTCAAGTAACAGCTATGTGAACAGAACCCAGCAATGCATAAATATGTAAGCTGTCACGCCCTTTATGCCTGGAGTGTTTTATTAGGGTAGTAAGTATTTTATTTAAATTTAAATTTTAATTAATTATTTTTTAGCTTAAGTACGTATAGTTTTTATTATATTTGCTGGTACGAGTATATTGGCGTGGCTAGCTGACATATTATGGCAAATAATTTAATTTTCTGGTCTTGTAATGTTAATTAGGCACCTAGTATTGTGTACAATCAAGTATTTTTTTTTAACTGAACAGACAGCTGTGCTGCTGGGGAGTTTGATGCGCCACTTCTTCCCAGCGACAGCACTAGGAAGTGGTGAAGGGCGGGCGTTTTTGGAGGACTGTCTTTTATAATTTTACGTTCAAAAAGTGCTGATTCTCAACCCAATTTGAATAAATGACTTTTGATTTTGAGTATAGTACTTACATTTATTAATAAAATACCTACTTTTTACTTGTATCTATTATTATCAAAATTAAATTATAACTTCTTGTGACTTGACCACGCCTATTTGACCCCCCCCTGGCGCCAAAGCTGGATCCGCCCTTGCCTCACACCCATTCCTTCCTTCTTCTCACTTGCATGCATTTAAATGTAAGAAATTCAATCATATTTTTCTTATATATGAGTAGAACTAATAACCTAACCTGTCCACTATGTAAACCGTTTTTTGACAGATAAAACTAGAGATTGCAGCAACACACAATACATTAAATGTCCAGGGATATTATTATTATTGATTGATACACGAACGGTATTATAATGTCTGTAAGAAGCCATAAATAAGATAGTTCAATAAGATAAGGCAGTTTATATATTTATTTTATTACGCATTTTAAAGTTAACTTTTACGTTATCTGGAATATGTACGTTCTAAGACAGTTGTCAAAAAACGGTTAACCTAATTGGACAGGGTATAATGGGCCAAATGACCAAGATCGTCACTATGGTCAAACTTACATAGGACAAAGGAGTTGGGTTAAAAAAGTGTTAGGACCATAATTTCTAGCAAATGCGGCAGGGTAGCCCGCGATATCTTAAATTTTCTTAAGTTTTTTGCAATATGCAGGTCAGTATCAGGCTGTAGGTATGTTGATCTAAATAATATGATTCGCGGCCGTAACAAATATTTATTTTTAGAATTATAATAAAAAATGTCATCAATAGGTACATCTCTCATATGCTCATTATTACCGAATTGAATGACTATTTCATGAAATCATGACATTTGAGGCTAATTCTAACCTAAGGTGTTGTATTGCTGACTAGTGGTTATAATTCTGTAATAACATATTTGTTACGATCGCGAATATTATTTTAATCAACATACAACCTGA
Source organism: Apamea sordens (assembly GCA_945859715.1). Lineage (NCBI taxonomy): Eukaryota > Metazoa > Arthropoda > Insecta > Lepidoptera > Noctuidae > Apamea > Apamea sordens. The sequence goes on along the minus strand of OX244010.1, from coordinate 8,811,551 downwards.
CGCTGACCTAAAAAAAAACGTTTGTATAATTGAATTTCGCGAGCTACCTTCGCGCATCCCCTATAAGAAAGACTTCCTCTCGGATTAGAAAAGAAGTGGAAGCCGATTTTTAATCATCAGGTTTCTTTGTGAAAAAGAGCCGGTTTAACCGCTGTTGTGTAAAAAAAATTGAAACCTAAAAATTATCTGACAATTGAAAAAACAGTTCTAATACAACTTGCCGCTACAATGGCGGCATTAGCACACAGGTAGGGCTAGTGGCCAGTAATCATAAAAATCATATGAACTTAAATAATTCGTAAAATCCTGCATCGCGCAAGCAGAATTTACCGCACAACTTGCATAGCGGGCAGCTGCCCACCAAACACGACACCCATCTAATCGGAGGATTCTTCCTTTACTATCGAGGATGAGTGAACTTTACACCCTGTTCCTTAATTTGAACTTAGAGAGTTGTATTAATAATTTTAAAAACAATTTTTTTACGCTCGCAAATCATATTATCTATGATCAACATGCAACCTGGAACCTACAAATTGCAAAAACACGTAAGAAAATTAGAATTTTGCGGGCTAATCCCGACGCTTTCGCCCTTGATGCAGGGGCCACACCCTACATAGATGGTTCAGAGTTTCAAGTTAATCCATATACTGCGACAGGACTGCGGTGAAACAGCTGGTCAGTGCACTTAAGGGCGAGCACATACGCCGGTCGGTGCTTCGTCCCGCAAAAGTTGTTGCGCTCCGAGCATTGTTCGCGTTTCTAAGAGAATTGTATAATTTATGTTAATGTATATTGAGATGTTCTGTAACAATAAATAAAAAGACAGTTGTTTTGGTGTATTTTTTTTATTTTAAGGCTGATTTTTCAATCAAAAGATATATTTCATTCGTGGAATAAAATCTAGGTCTGGCAGATTTTGTATGGAAGAACTGTCAATACCTAATTCAAAATCTGGCGCTGGAAAAATCATCCCTTAGTACCTATTATAAACTAGTGTGAATAAACTTCATTCAAAGATGAATATGGCTTGAATGAGTTTGACTATAGTTGTAAAACAGCGGTAGCCGATCACAACAACGGGTGACCCGGCTTCGTTGCCACTAGTACCATTAACAGTTCCATGATGGAACTACTGATGTTTTTATTAAATCACTAGTTCAATTTTAAAATAATCTGATATTAATGGAACTATTGTTGATTTGCTCCACATTATTATTTTAGGCACGAATTTTTTAAGGGTGTAAAAACACTTCGATTTTATAATAATTTTATTCAGTAAAATCAAAAAATATTTATTTTTTCTATCTTTAGTTTATTTTATAATAGGTAGGTATGTAGTGATAGTGATCGAAATAGAATCGGCAAACATTTATTTTTTGCGAATGAATTACTTTATATGTTTACATGGCGCTACTTGATGAGACAACCAGTGACATCTATCGGTCGTTTATTGTAATATCGATTTGTTTTTTTCCTTTCAGGAGGTAGGTACTCGTAGTTAGGGATATGTATGATGTTCGCAAGCAAGTTGATGAGGATGAGGATTTACTTTATTTGAATAGAGATGATTTCAAAGATAAAGGGGGATGGAAAACAATTTGCCTTCCAAGAAGGGTTTAACGCTATCCCATCTGAGATATCGAGCATCCTGGGGGCCTACTCCGAAGTAGTATCGGCCGAATGTTCGGCCGTTTCCTGCTACAAAGTTACTATTTGGTTCGGTCGGTTCCGATCCTACACTCCTACACTCTTTCGAATATTGACTATGGTCCCGACCCAACTGACGAGCCGATCTGAACTTTTTTCGCATTTTTCAATAATATTCGGTTCGGCCATGTGTCGGTCCGATCCGAACATTCGCACTTTGCACTTCGGAGTAGGTCTCCTGGGATTTACTTTCCATCCTTCTTTACAAACGATTATTTTAAATCCATACCTACTGTATCCGAATCATAAATCAAAAAATAAATTTGTTGATCTTTGACGGCACTACCGTAACATACAGAACAGTACAGAACTTTATGGTCATTTTAACGCTTACAATATTTTGAAACATTGTTACTGCCAATATATTAGTGAACTCGACTGTACCTACAATGCCTACACTACCTTCCCAATTCACAAGTTATAGTTAAAAAAAGATACCTACGTGAAATTAAATCTCTCATAATATGTAGTTACTTTACATTAAAATAAAGAATCGAATAAAACAATCGATTAACTTAAAGTGGGACTATTTATTATACCATTATCTAAGAGAAAAACTGCGGGTTGTACATGCTAGAAGGAAGTAAATAAATACACATTTTAAACTACTATAGATCTTTATTTAATTGTTTTAATACGTGCACAATTATATATGCCAATATGTGTGCGAACATCGAGATAGCGAAATAGAACTTGAAAAAGATGAGAACTGGGCGTTTTACCCTATGACGGCAAGATTACGCTGCCCACCCCTAATAAACTGGGATAAAGATAGGAGTACGATGATAAATAGTAGTTTTAATTACAAACTAACTTACAATAAGTGATCTTATAAGGAACGCATTCGTAAAAATACACACAAATTTTTCAACGCGTTCTATTCGAAACTTACACAACACAATTAGGAAAAAAAACAAAAAGCCAACGTCACGCGGTGTTCCCAAGCAGTCACCCCTCCAAGTACTGATCGCGACCGATGTTGCTTAACTTCGGTGATCGGACCAGGGGCGGACCCTAATCACGATATCCTTAGTTTTACCCGAAAATACGGGTGTTTCCTACTCCGTATCACTTACGGAAATATGATTAAATGAACGATAGCAAGATCTGATAGCGTTCAGGTTCAGAATGTCCAATTCCCAATGTTACCAGTTCCCTAAATGTCCAATTCCCGAAATTAACAATTCCCAAAATTTCATTCCCAAAATCTTTGATAATGTGGTAAATGTGTTCAATAAGTTATAACCAAACAATAAAAAGTAGTCCCTACCCACTAATGTATTTTCCCGTCCGTAAAATTGAATTTGAAACTTGTTTTGACGGTGCAACTACTTTCGGAAGGGACCGTCTTCGTTCACGGACTTGAGAGAGTAGAACCCAAGAACCGGTGTAGGTATTCAATTTAGTACGGACGTAAGAAAATAAGTTTATTTGACCCAGGTTATGTAAGGCACACAATATTCACACAAAAACAAAAAAAAACTGAAAAAAAATATAAGTAACTTAAAATTACAGTATTGTGTGCCTCACGGCTGCGCCAAATAGGCCCAGTTCAGCATAAATGTCAGACAACTAATGCCTGACGCTGGTTTTCTACTGGACCCTAATAATCCATCTTTTTTGGTTTGGCATGACGTCACAAATGACTACAAATCTTATTTCAACACACAAAAATGAACCTTACTACCTTAACACAAAATTGCTGTTTATATGACAAAAATTTCGTGTGACATGACCCTTATAGGGAATATGGGGAGTTGGTTATTAACGGTAACGGATTGGGTGCAGTCCTCCGTCTTGTAAATTCCGACGAGACGGTTGCACACCTCGAACATGTTGTAACGTAGTGAGATTATTATGAACTGGGCGTTTTTGGTGCGTTCCTGAAAAGAGAAAATAGAAATTTTTAATCAAGAGGATCGTTTGTTGCACTTTGATTGACTGCTCGAGGCGGGTATCACATCTCCGCCGCGAAACCACAATAGTTCCAACAAGACTTGTCCGTTATACGACAAGCTAAGCAAAAGCGAAACTGCCTATTATTCTAGTGAACATATTTGATTATGATTCCTTCTCATTCCCGCGTGATTTCGCCGATTCTGCTCAGAAGCCAGATACAATTCAACGCTAAGCCCGCTATTTTATGGCGGTGCCGCGTTTGTTTCGCACGTATCTGTAGCAGTCGACAAGTTTATAAAACGATTTTTTTTTTTAAATGGATGTTGAATTTACAATTAATTAAGAGGTCCGAAGTAGACCTATACTTTATTTACGTTTGAAGTCGAAAGCGACGACAGTTTTCTCTGATTGCTACAATTCAACTGACTCTCATGAAGTTCCGCTACTCAATAGCGATATAATACAGGGTCAAATTAAATAAGCTAGCGAAACTCTACTGACGTTATGGGTATCAAATTGGGGGGGGGGGGGGGGGGGGGTAGTTCTATAACCGAGTCCGCGTATCACTGGTCAGTTTCCCTCAGTCGTCAGTTTATTTAATTCGCCAGTTCCGTGGATTAGTCTGTTTCACTGATTCGTCAGTTTTGCCGATTAGACAGTTGCTTTAACTCTACAGTTTCCAGTATTTGCCAGTTTTCAACGACTCTGAGATCAACGAACGAACGACTCACCTTAATATAGTTGGCGACAATGGACACGTTTTTGAAGTCCAACGCGGCGTCGATCTCATCCATGACATACAGGGGTGTTGGTTTATAGTAATGTAACGCAAACACCAACGCTAGCGACGACAGTGTCTTCTCGCCGCCGGAGAGATTTGAGATGTTTTTCCATGATTTGTTTGGGGGACGGACACTGGAAGAAAAAGAGGTTTGCTCATTAACATAAATGACATAATAATCCCCTGACCGGTTTCGGTCACGGTGGCCAATCTCAACGAAGATTAGCCAGGTTCGCAGGAGATATTATAGTGCACAAGTGTGTGCGCAAACACAGGTGCACTCTCTGTTCCTTTACTCTCATAGTCCGATGGGACGGCACTCCGACACGAGCGGGGGGAGCACCGAGCACGCGGCGACACGAGCGCACGGGGGTATCACTCCGGGCTGCTACTGACAAATTCCTAATGAAAAAACGCAGTAATACTTTGCTCGACCTGGGAATCGAACCCAGGACCCCAAGCAGCAGTCGCACTTGCGACCACGAGACCAACGGGGCAGTTAAATGACATAAAGATAACATCAGACTTGTATTCCCCGAAGGGATGGGCAGAGGATGTAGTAGATGCACACTTTGACCGCTAAACATGTTTCTACTTAAATAAATAAATAATAGCGTTACCCCATTTGGACGTCATAGTTTTTTTAAATTTTGTTCTTTTGAAGCTATAGTCAGTCGCTCCATGCAAAATATTGGTATTCAGCTGCGTCTGATTAGGCTGGAAGCAGACGCCAACATAGTTGGGAAAAGGCTACGCTGATGATGATTTAGGAACCATAGATGATGCATTAACAATGAATATTTCATACCTCTACCCCTAAAAGGGGTAAGACAATGATTTTAAAGGAACAAAAAACCCGACTGCAACTAAAAAGTTGGACTTGAACCAGACGCAGCTGTTGGCAGTTATTTTAGTTCAATCCCAAATTTGATCCCACCATCATCAACATGCAGAATGTGCATTATCATGGCATCAGACTTAGGGTTGCCACCAACCACTTCTTGATTGAGTTACTAGCATCAAAAATACGGGTTTTAGTTTTTTTTTACAGGAGACAATGGAAACAAATTGGATAATTTGTATAAGGACGATTTCTTAATTTTTTTCATTTATATTACCTGTTTGAAGAAACAGCTTTCAAAAGCGTTTCATTTTGTGAAGGAAATGTTTAATAATCTTTACATTTTAGCTAAAGTTAGGGCGTTGGTTATCCCGTAAATTATTAAATATGTATTATTGTACATTATTATTGTATTATTGCTTTTTTTTTTTAATAATGTAAACCTGGAAATACGGGGTAACCCATAAATTACGGGGCATCTGGCAAGCCTAATCAGACTGCTTGAAAAGTAAGGACACCTCATAGATTCAATAACCAAGTCTTTGCTGTCGTGCAGTCGGATAAAAAAGCGCTTTTACTTGAAACATTTCTTTACCTGAAAATTATACCCTCAGTGAACGGATCGAGCGAATCAACCAGCTCCAACTCGGCGTCGCCTCCCAGAGTGATCATTTGGTACATTTCCTTCAACTTCGCTGTTATTGTGTTGAAACCTGTAATTTAATAGAAATAAGGTTTAATTTTCCATAATTCAACAATATTTTGTGTTCTGTCTTTTACTATTTGTCGAATAGAAGTATAAATAAACAGTTTTCTTTATTCAAAGCGAAACCTTTCTCATACTCCTCCCTTCCCCTTCTACCTCACCTCCTCCTTTTCTTTCCTTCCTTTACCGTTTTTTCTTTCTCTTATTTATTGGAATCCCTTTTTGAATAGGCCCATAAACTTGCCTAAAAGAAAAAATATCGCCCAAGTGCGTTTCGGACCATGCATGCAGAGCTCTGTAGTTGGAGGATGTGTTATCTGACTCTTGTATCATTAAGGTATAAATTGCAATACAACATGACTGCACGCTTACCACACAAGAAATCAGTAGTCCTCTTCTTCTTTAGTTGATCGTAGAGAGCTCTCATATCATTTCTTCGAGTCGTTATATCATCAAGTTCAGCCGCCCTACGAAGGTACAGCTCCTCTTTGGCTTTGTATTCCTGAAAGGAAAAACATCTTCCTGTTAGCGTGTCGATGGCTATCTTAATAGAATCAGCCTAGAATACAGCTACGTGTTTGGCGCCATCACTAGCGTCCCTAACGTGCAGCTGACAGGACACGCAGGACAGTATAGTGTCCCATCAAAAATCATTTATTCAAACTAAGCTGAAAATCAGCACTTTTCGAACGTCAAAATTACAAAAGACAGTCCCCCAAAACGCCCGCCCTTCACCAGTTCCTAGTGCTCGCTAGTGTTCGCTGGGGAGATGTGAATAAAGAGTACATCGTTTGTGGAACCACATTTACACTCCAAGTTGGAGTCGTCTATGAATCTCCACCAGCAGGCAGTAGCATGCCTACCATAAATATGGGTTTTGTTGATGGAAGAATAGACAAAATGAAGATTTCTAACGTCTTAGGCATGGCGATGAAGAGAAAAAATGTTTCTATTCTTCGGTCGACAAAAGTCTACAATGGCGCCGATTCCCTTGTTCACAAACTAAACTTTTAAGTTGAGTGCATATTATTCTTTCTATTTTATTAAAAAAAGGACAGAAGATAAATGAGGCCACGAGAGCCACAGTGGCCTAACTGAAAAAATTTGAACTAATTTTTAGGCCACTGTGGCGCTATGACTTTTACAGTTTAGGGCAGTTTTTTCAAATAAAGTCAGTCTTGAAAAAATGACAGACCACTGTGGCTCTCATGGCCTCAAATATTAGTTTAGTCCTGTCAAATTGGTCAGCGCCTGACGTAAATTGATGTATATTTGGTAGCCATGTTTTTAATCACGTCTAAACTGTCTATAGAGTATCTTAATTTGACTGCTGTCTCAGGGCACCAATTCTGTGCTATTTGGGGCCACAGTTTGTCTATGCTCTGCGGCAGACATGTCCTGCCCAGTCCCATTTAAGTTGGGCAGCCTTTTGAGCCACGTCAGTTATCTTTGATTTGGAACAGGTTGAGTGATAAAATGACGAGTCGTCCAGCTATACACGAAGGCTATTAAAGTCTATCCTTCAAGATATTACCTGGATAGCCTGTATATTAGGCTTCTTATCTCCGACCCTGTTCTTCTGCGCAGACAGTCGGGCCCTCAACTCCTCTACTTCTACCTCTTCTAACTCTTCTGCAGTGTGCTGGGCCAGAGGAGGAATGGGCTCGATTCCAGGGATGCCTTCGATTCCTGGGTCTTCGAGTTTTAGAGATCGTAACTGAAAATAAAATGGTAATTACTGTAATCATAATATTGATGATTTTTTTTATTTATTTTTTTCTTATACATTTTGTTTCTATTACTGTATACAAACCACTATCAGTATATTGGTTTTGCTCTTTTCCTGCAATGGAATACTGTTAAATATTTTATTTTATTCAATTCAATAAGGGCTAACGCATATGAATTCGCCGCTAGAGGCGCTAGTGTAGCGTGAGGTTTATGAAATATCAAATGTCACTGTTTGTGAGTAGGATACGCTTTTTCTAATAATAGGTAGTAGTTCTTAGGTATATAAATTATCACTCATTTATTTATTTAAGTCAATCTATTTATTTATTTTTTGTATTAAATTATATACTAATATTGCACATTATTAATGAATTTACTAACACTTTAATGCAGTCATTAGTCATCCGAGTAGGTACCTGAAGATTTTTTTTCCTAGAAAACGAGTGAGACCGCGAGCAATAAATAGTTAGGAGAAACATAAAATATTTACCTCTCTCTCCCACAATGGTGTTTTGCCCTGACACTCTTGAATAGATTTTTCCATCTTCATCACCGCATTGTTACGTTCCAAACGTTCGGCTTTAATTTTGTTTTCTTTGCCCTGAAGTTTCTGTATCTCTTGCTTCAGCCCCGAAAACTCTCCAGTACCTTCGTTTATTTGTTCGTCGAGCTGAAAGTGGAAACAAAGTTTATAAAATTACATTGTGATTAATAATTAGGATGGGAGCCTAAAATGAAAAGTGCGAGAAAGAGGGAATGGTGAGGGTCGCCATTTTGAATTTGTTTTTTTAATGACACACTGCGCTTGCGCAAGTGAAGCTACTAAACCGATATGGTCATGGTTGGTATAGCTTGGGAGCTGATGAAAGGCTTACGATTTAGGTTCCTAGGTGGGGGTTCCTGGGTGTAAAACATTTTAAAAGAGTAACGGTGGAGTTTCTTGCCCATTCTTTTCCATACGAAAACTACCTTTTGGAAGGGGCGACTAGAATCAATTTTATTTTTGACGTTCAAAAGTGTCTTTCATATGCCTATTTGAAATAAATGATTTGACTTTGACGTTGGGCAGTGATATTGGGTTTTTCCATCTAGATTTTTTCAGTAGCAACCTAGAGTCTAGATTTGTGCCCAGTTGATGGCAATAGACTGGGACTAAAACATAATTGGCGGAATGTGGGTGTACTATAGGTACAGCTCTGCCTAAACGTTCAGGGATAACAGACGTAATACTTATTCAATAATAGATTTAAAACATGACTGCTGCTGAGCGATGGCCGTTTTGCGTGAATATTGTGCATACATACATAATTTAGCCTATAATGTTCCCACTGCTGGGACACAGGCCTCCTCTAAGTGAGAGGGTATGGGCCGTAATCTACCATGCGAGCCTAGTGCGGGCTGGTAGATGGTACATGTTTTCGATTTTTTGGTTCTAAGACATGCCGGTTTTCTTCACCGTTTGAGAGCAGTGACTGTGGTGATGAAATAAATTAAACAAAGTAATGCGCCTGTTTGGGTTCGAAGCTACAAGTCGCGGCAGTTACCACTGGACCACCACTGCTCTCCATGTGATGCTTATTTTCCGTCATTTTTTTGTTTTTGTGTTCTTTATGTTTATATATACTTTAGTGTACACCACAAAAATACATCGCATAAAAAATACATGGCACACTACAAAATATACAATGGGCGGTCTTTCTCTGAGTCATGTTTGCCGCAAATAAAACGTATGTTGTTTGTTTTTTTTTGCTTTTATGACTTACATCTTCCAAGTCCTTCTGTAATTTTGCGCTCTCCAAACTGTATTCTTTCTTCTGATTGTTCAATGTTTCCAAGGTCCTCTCCGTCTCTCTCAGGTCAGCTTCCATCTGCTGAATTTTTTCTTTAGATTTCTTTGCGTTCCTGTGAAAAAATATTCATTAATAAAGCTGAGAAGTTTGTTTGCTTTTTTTTTTTTGTTTGAACGCGCTAGTCTGGAACTACCATTCGGAATAAATTTTCATTTGTTAGTTGAATTCCTAAGGAAGACTACAGACTATTTAATTATACATACATTACCTACATTAGTCTCTTACGAGCGACATTATATGTAACTTGTCTGTCACAGCAGTGTCGCACATAAGGACAGTCCAACCTACTTGCTATCATACTCAGAACGATATTGGAGCTGGCCCGCACTCTGCGCACAAGAGATGCGCAGCGCTTGCGCATGGTCGCATGAAAACCGTCCACGTGCGCCCATGCAAACATACCTGAAGCGCTGCAGTAGCGAGGCAGACCCAAAATCGCTCTGAAAGCGGTGTTAAACTGAATGCGGAGGGTGCTGTAGCTTTTCTGCGTGTAATTAGCCGCAGCGGCTGCAGGTGTACCCATGTGCAATATGCTCGGAAAAGAGTTAACATCACGCAAGGTCCCAAGGGATGCAGCAGAATACCAGCGTCAGGTATTGTACCTGGCACATGCTGAGCTGGACTCCCATTTGGTGCAACCATGAGAAACACACCGCCCAGAGTGATCGACCCTTATATTTACTTGTACTATGTGTCTATGGGTCAATTTAGTTTTTTAATCTTTGTTTTTTTTTTACGTTTCACCTTTTTTTGATGTTTTTTTCTTTTTTATTGCTTGTATTGTGTCTTTTGTTGCACTAAATAAACGTGTTATCTATCTATCTATCTATCCTCAGGAGACGAGCAAAAAGAAAAAAGCCAGAAACAACGCTAAGTGGAGACGAAGTAATAGCGCGGGCAGGTGATGCAATGCGACGCGGTTTCACGCGGACAAAGTCGAGGGCAAAGCTAGTTTTTTAGTCTTATCATAAATTGAAGTCGCTTTCCGGGTCTGTCTGTGTGACCGCGTTGTTCTTCTAAACTGCGCAACTGATTTCAATGCAGTTTAAACCATAATTTAGGGAATATATACCGACCAGGTTTATGTGTATAAACCTGCTTCAATAAATTTATATAAAACTTACCTAATTATAATACAGAAATTCAGATTTTTTTCCAGTCGTAATTACCGTACGTAGCAGGAGTGAGCAGGAGCGGGTCGCAAAGTTTAAGTCAAATCATTTATTTCAAATAGGCACATAAAAGGCACTTATCGTTCCTCAACGGTCCGAACCTTCGTTCAGATAACTTACATGTAATGCCACTTACAGGCTTATAGGAGAAACACCAACAACCTCTGGTCATTGTACGCATTAGTATGAACAACTTTTACTATGGGACTACACCTGAAATCGCGAAAAAAAAATCTGATGTTCCTTACATTTTGACGAGTTATACGAACATAAATGTAGGGACCAGCTGATTTTTTTTCACGATTTCAGGTTATGTCCCATAATAAAAGTTGTTCATAATGATGAGTACAATGACCTCTCTTATGAGGCTGTTGGTGTACCCCTGTATACTTTAGCGTTACGTTTTCTAGGTTGATTTTTGATTAACCGTTTGTAATAAAAGATCTCAAATAAATTTCAGTTGCAATGGAATTTGAACTTTGTCATGTATGACATTGAGTTTGTATTCTCGAAACTTGATATATTTTGTCTAAGATGATGAAGAAACATTACTTGCTTTGGTCCAGCAGTAGACGTCTTCCGGCCGAAATTATGATAATTGCAAAGATTGTTCAAACTTACCTCCTGCTAGTGTTGATGCCGACCTTCAGCTTGGTGATCTCCGAGTTAACTTTATCAATCTTCTTAGTAAGATCGTTAACAGTTTTCTGTAAGTCCTTCACTTTTCCGCCGGCGATCGCCGATATTTGTATATCCACTTGTTGCACACTTTCATCCGCCTGTAAATAGAATTTGACTTTCGTGCATGAGATGCAAGACCTTTAACCACGGCACGTCAACGCCGGCTGTCGCTGAAAACCAGCGCTGGGGATCTGACTCGTATAGGGTCTTAGCATTATGCTGAGCGGTGGCCGTTTTGCGTGGATGTAAAGCATGTTTACCCCCCAACTTGTTATTAAATAATAATAACAAGTTGGGGGGTAAACATGCTTTTTTGTGTTTGTGTTCTTTTTTACGTCATGTTTGCCGCAAAGAAAATACATTTAATTTTCTTTCTTTATTACTAACCACTGAGCGAGCCATCACGACATTAACTTTCAAATAAAATAGGAAAAGATGATGATGATTATGTCAAATAATGTGTATCGTCTTTGGTCCCTGGCCCTGACATTAAGCAATGGACAAAATTGACATGGCTACTTTGTAATTGTATATTTTATTTTTAAAAAATGTAAAATGAGTTTTGTTTGTGCAGAATAAACAATTTTTCTTTCTTTCTTTCTTCATTTAGGATAAAATTGTAACCTGTGCGCAAACTGTAACCATGAATTCAGCACATAAAATTGAAAATATTTCTTAGCAACTATTTATGAGATGATAAATATCATGATGGAACGGCGATTGAAAAATGGCACAAGATGATTCGCGGTCTGTTCTACGTATTTTTTATATATAAATGTTATTTCCTTTATTTCATTTAAATACGTATAAATTACATTTTTAAATATTTTTAAAAAGATAAAAAAACATTTTTTTTTAATTAATAGTAGCCCACCGGTATCGGGTACAGGGTCCAAGCTACGGCCGGGTCAGGGCTCCAGAATGAGGAACCTCCTAACAATGCGGGCCGTGTCCAGAAGGACCGCTTTCTGAATCAAGCCCTTGATCAAACTGCCCAACGAGAACCTCCTCAGGTTTTGGTCGAGGCTGTTGGCTATTCACCCATTGGCTGTCACGACTATCGATTCAATGATCGTTGAGTCCACATCCCACATGACGACAACCTCGCGAGCCAAGCCATATAAATATTATTATTATGTATATTAAATTTATTTATTTTTTGTCTTGGCACCATCGAGTGAATAATGCCGCGATGGACCACCCAGGCCACCCCTGGTGTAGCTAAACTCAGAACTAAAGGAGATAACTTACCCTGTTAGCAGTCTCTTTGGCTATATCAAGTTTTTCTAGAGTAGCTGCAAGTGTTGCTTCCAATTCGGCTTTCTGTACCGGGTCAACCTTACTTGCTGCCACCGTAGCCTCTTGTTGTTTTATTTGGTTCTGTTGACATATTCATCACATTTACTTACAAAATCCTCTCAATCTGTGTGGTTCTTTCCTCAAAATACCATCTCAGACATCGACCTACATGGTCTTCATATGATCTGACCAAGATTATGTCTGGAGTTTAAAAGAGACTGTGACGTCTGAGGTTGTTTCGGCCTTTCTTCTCAGACTAGTCAGATAGGAAACGCCGACCTCATCTAGTTTTATATGATTTACGTGTAAAAGTGTTTGTACAAACCTACTTACAAAATAAAATCATTTATCATTTATTTATCAAAACGAAAAGATGACGTATACAGAAATTTTAATATTGAAACGAAAAAAAAAGAGCACGTACACGTTGCCTGCCTGACAACAGACACAATAGAAAATTCATATCAGGTCGGGCGACCCCTGGCAGGAACGAAGTTCAAAATTGTCATCATTCTAAAATCTTTCGAAGCCGCTTTTGACCTCACTTTTGGCTTTAGCGCCCTCGAAAACCATGAAAACTATCTCACTCTCTCTTCCTATTATGTATAATAAACATTCGCATGGAGTCACATAACCCTTTTTCGTAACGTGACGATTTCAACCAGTTTACTCCTACCGCAAGTTGCGTTAAAGAACTTCGTTCCAAAAAGTAAATGATAGCACAGAAAAGAGATTGCTTTTTGTTAATTATAAACCAAACAGTTTATATTGTAATATTATGTTGCATCAATCAGCCACTAGGTGGCGTCTCTCCTGTGATTTAGTCTTTGGTCATTCTATACTAAAAATGGCTGCGTGCTTTTCTTTTCTTGTTTCGGTATATTAAACAAACTGCTCTTTATTCAATCCTGGTTTAATTTACTCATAATCTATCACTTTTTTTATTTATTTATCATTTATAGAAAATAATACAGGATTATTCATATTAAATAGCAACCAAAAACCACGAAGGTCTAAACTTGTGCTATCATGAGTCTATCTCAATATCGAACTATACAAAGAAGCATTTTATATGTATGCGTTATTGTCGATACAACAAATTAAAAACATCTTTAGGTCTATAAATACTTATGAATTGAATTGCTACTTAGCCCGCTTCCTCTCTCCTAATTTTGCTGCGCCCAACAGGGTCCCTATTGGTCTATTTTTGTTTTACCACGTATGTATGTAATGTAATACATATAGAATTGAGTATTGAGCTCGTACACGTCTCCAACAACTACTATCGTGAAAAGATGACGTATTATGGAAAACATTATGCAATTTCGTAAAAAAAAAACATATTATGGCAAAAATTAACCCCTCATATGTTATTAAGTTCTGTAACAATAGAAAAAGTAATTGTGTCTCATTAGTGACAGTTTAGCCCACAGAACAGATAAAAGAGGTTAGAAGGGCCTTGTGGGCGGGGCAGGCGCGCCGCAATTTTGATCAGACGCTCAAAGTCAACCGAAATGTGAATCACCGCTCAACAATCACGCTCTTGTTGTGACAGCGTTCGAAACTCCGCGGAAAAATAGAATTATGCCGTCTTGCGCTATTATAACGTGTCGGAAAAGAAGTCAGGAGTGTAATGTGGCCCAAGGAGGGATTTCTTATCACCGGTAAGTCCAAAAACCTTAAAATACGAGTGATATTTGCAATTATTGCAAAAGTATTATGAAGTTTGTAGACAAAAACGATAAAATCGCATTCAGATGCAAAATTATACATTGCTTGCAATACATGGGTACGATCTTGTACGACGTGAGCGGTCGCGCAATGTATTGCGTTCACTGCGAACGTCGCGTGTGTCGAGCCAAAGCATCTATTCAGGGAAATCTATGCGCATCGATAGTGTTGTACCAAATTGTAAACAATGTCGATATTAAGTATGTGTATTATACGAATGATTATTTTCAGTAATATTACAATTAATACAACTTCGTTTTTATTAACACTAATTTTATTATTGTATAATGTGGATTATTATTATTAATTTAGTTTCTTAGTTGGTTTTTCGTCTAAAATTTGGTTTGAGGTTTACTAACCTCAAACCAAATTATGGAAAACTAAAAAAAAATTTTCATCGTAAACATTAGTTTATTTTTTTTAGTTTTCCAAGAGATCCAGGTACAAGAAAACTGTGGATTGAGGCAACTAGTAGCATTCAATGGATACCTACTAAATGTAGCACAATTTGTTCGCAACATTTTGTAGAAAATGATTATGTAACAAAACAGTCAGGGAATTGACAGATTGAGACAGATCAGACTGTGAACATTTTTAAAATAAAGAGAATTGCCCCTCTTAATTAATCCTCATCCAAATAAATACGTTACTCATTACAAGTATTTAATTTTGAACAAAATTGTCCTTGATTGGATTTTGGATTTCAATGAATATCTTAGGAGATATCATGGTTTTAAAATAACTCCGCAAGGCGGCCGGTCATTAGCTATCATATCTATCATATCATCATATCATATCTGGTCATTAGTATGTATTTACAAAAAAAAAAAATGTATATAAGTAGTTTATCAGCCATCTTGTTACCATAACACAAGCATTAGGTTGCTTAGCTTGGGACTAGATGGCGCTGTGTGAAATGTCCAGGGATATTATTATTATTATTATTAGCTTACTATAGTAATGTACTAAGTGATAATCGTAAGTAATACTCTTAAAGTAATGGAATATATTATTTTAGTAGGCTTTTACCTCAAATTAATTATGACGTAAAACAGAGCTGCAACTAGCATAAAACGAAAGAAAATTTAAATTTCACGGCTGTATCGGATGTTCCCCCTTAAATTGACTTTGATTTAATTTTATTTATATGTAATTTGGATGTCCACATTATTCGTACCGTACCCGCAACTTAAAAAATTGCAAAACTTTAATTAACAAAATTACAGTAATTTTATCGATATGATTAATTGACCTTTCGGTCGCCGTAACTATTTGCTTTTACAAGTGTGTGAGTGTACGTCCAGAGCAGTATTTGCGTTAGTGTGACAACCAATAGCAAACACGCGATCTAAGTGCATGTGGTTTATTTGTGTGCGTAATGCGCGTACGTATGATGTCTTGCTTGTAGTGGAGAGACAGGAGTAGGAGACATGCGGCGACACGCGTTTTAATACAAATCAGGAACTATTTCCTTTCTAACCTCTTTTATCTGTTCTGTGGTTTAGCCTTATGCAATGATGTATATCAAACTGTGTGCCCGATGGCATTTCACATTGGCCAAAATCTTTTATACATACTTTCATTGCTCTTTTACCCTTTAGGGGATGAAGGATGTTTGGAAGTCTACCGAACAGCCTGTATGACGAACAATTGTGCATAATTTCATGCTTCGAGACCCAACGGTTTAGTTAGACCATGCTTTCTGTCAGTGAATGACTGAATTTAAGATTTTTATTAACTAGATAACCACAGATATTTAATTACCTTCATGATTGGAATTTGTTCAGTCAAATTCTTGAGGTCAATTTTGAGTTTGTTTAGCGTAATTTTTCCTTCGCGTACGCTCTCTTCTAGGGCTTCTGACGTGCTTTGTAGTTCTGGTAGTTCTCTTGTTATCTTTGCTAACCTGCAAAGAAGTTTTAATCATCATCATCTGCATCATTGATGTTGAATTTATTTCATCGCCTAAAATTATCCGGTAAAGAACCGGAGTTACCGACATAGCTTGTAGAGTAAGCAACTTGTGGCAATGGGCTGGCCATGTTTGTCGAAGGACCGATAGCCGGTGGAGCAGACGAGTCCTGGAGACCACGTATCGGCAAGCTTAGTGTGGGACGCCCCCAGCTAGATGGACGGACGACCTAAAGAAGGTGGCTGCGGTAGACTGGATGCGGAAGGCGGAGGACAGGGTGTGGTGGCGCAGCCTGGGAGAGGCCTATGTCCAACAGTGGACTGCGATAGGCTGAGTTGATTGATATAGAATTGGGACCTTAAGTTGACATACCTTTGTTCCATTTTCTCTAATTTTTCTTCATTCGCCTTCAAAGCAGCTGGATCTTGTTCACTGGTGTCTTGTTGTACTGAAGTGGACATTTTACCTCGCACTTGTGTCCGTCCACCACCGGTCATAGTGCCTAAATTTTTTAAAAATTAGTTATTATTTACATTAGTTAACAGTACTAAAGGTCAAATTAAATCAGGTAGCGAACCTCCGCAGAGGCGATGGATATCAAAACAAAAAAAAAAGAATCGATTTCGTTGTTTTTGAGGTTAACGACCGCTGATAGAGATTACTTGAAGAATTACTTAAAATAGCTTTGTTTTTTTTTTTGTTTTACACTATTTAGATATCGACTCATCACGTCTGTGAATAATCACAAAAAAAAACGAATATTTTAAGTAACTACACTACCACGATTGTTGACCCAAAACAAATCCAGGGTCAAATTAAATTAACTTGCCAAACTCCGCTCCGATGGGTATCGATATCGTGGTTCTCCATACGCAATGCGCGACGCCTGTTCCAACTTGTCACAGACATAGACTATCTCGCAACACGTAGTAGAACGCGCGTAGGATATTATTATTTATTAGCTGCGCCCCGCGGTTTCACCCGCATAAGTTTAGATCCTGGTTATAAACAATCTGTATGCCAAATTTCATCCAAATCCGTTCAGTAGTTTTTGCGTGAAAGAGTAACAAACATCTACCCATCCATCCATCCATACAAACTTTCACGTTTATAATGACAACACGGTTAGCGCAGTAGCTGAGCGATCGGACTGCTACGCTGCGTGTCGCGGGTTCGATTCCCGCACAGAACAAATATTTGTAAGTCCTACATGGGTGTTTTTCTATCTATAATATGTATGTATTTAAAAAAAAATGTATATAAGTAGTTTATCAGCCATCTTGTTACCATAGCACAAGCATTAGGTTGCTTAGCTTGGGACTAGATGGCGCTGTGTGAAATGTCCAGGGATATTATTATTATTATAACATTAGTAGGATTAAACTCACCTGCTATCTCAATAAGATCCCCTCTAAGCGTCACAACTCTATATCGTGGTTCTCCATAAGCTATTCGCGTCGCTTGATCCAAATCGTCACAGACCAGAGTATCGCGCAACACGTAGTAGAACGCGGGAAGGACACGTTCGTCTCTCACGGTTACCAGGTCGAAAAGACGCAGGGCGTTCTCGGGGCTAAAAAGAAAGGGAAATAATGTGAAAAACTGTGCATAGCATAGGCAGAAATGAAATGGTTTATTCTGTAAATTGGATATTGGAATCACTTTTACACGTCATATTATAAAAAGAATAAAAATAAGCTAGATGAGGTCGGCGTTTCCTATCTGACTACTCTGAGAAGAAACGCCGAAACAAACTGAAAGCTTACAGTCTCTTTTAACGTCCAGACATAATCTTGGTCAGACACACAGATTTCAGTGGACCAATCCAGTCAGATCTGTCATTTACTATGATTACTACACTAGCACAAAACTTGAGGGAATAAAAATTCAGCCGTCCTATACGTTTAGGTCAAGTAGGTATTGAAGTTTTCTATAGAACAATAATTGATAAATTTTTCGCGATTACGATATTGGTAGGTATTGAATATTGGTTCCATGGAGAAAGTTTTTCAGTTTGATGATCTGTCCCACACCCTTAAACATGGCTCTTCATTATTATAATAATAATAATATCATAATAATTTATTTCAAATTTATTCATTGAAAATAAACCCTGTATTTATCATCATCATCATATGCCTACAGTCTATTACCCGTGTGGCACCTAGAGCGTTGAAAAAATAGCGGTGCGATGACGCAACACACCGGCAACGCGCACTGGATTTTCAACTCTCAGGGTTGAGCCGAGCATTGAGAATCCAACACAGCGCGTCAAAAAAACCGCCGCGGGAAAAACGCGCCCGTGCGTACCTGCGGCTAATTGCGTAACACACTAGCAGCAGCAATGGATTTCATTTTGACAGTTCAACAACATTCATTGCGTTATTTACGTTGTTGAGCAGGCACATTTTTTGAACATATGAAGCAATGGATTAGCAATATCCTTCAAAATTATTCAGATTGAGATTAATAGTGTGGAAAATCATCAATTAGGGTGCTGGGCTTAAGAACATGAACTTACAAGGTTTTCCTTTCCATGTATTTCTCAATGAAATGATCTTGCTGGTCGAGCGCTATGAACGACCACCGTCCGATGTTGTTGTTCTTCAAAAACATGAGGCAATTTTGTGCCGTTTCCACAGTGTCAACGACTATGTTGTCGAGAGCGGAGCAGCACGTTGATATGGGGACGTCGAACTTTGCGGCTATCCCTCCTAAGTCACCCTGGAACAAGTGTTTGATGTTAGTTTTGAGTCCTTTACTATTATTTTAGTCTAAACTTAGCGCAGTTCGATTGTAGGTAAATTAAAATACAGTTTGGGTCAAAATTTTCCAAGCAAGATATAAACCCGAATAAGGACTAATTTTGCCATCGCCAGATAACTTTTATTCGGGGAATAAATTTGACGTTTGACTGTTTTTGTATGAAATAACTGTCAAAATTATTCCTCGAATAATGTTACCAGATGATTGAAAAATCAGCCATAATTTACCCGAGTTACTAATTACTTACAAACATACATACACACATATGAACAGTGCAAGTTAAATAAAAACTTGTAAAAAAAAAATTGCTTAGTATTTCTTTAATTACTTCTCATAAACTAGGACTAAAATAATTATGTCTTCACAGGATTTTTTTTAACACAGAGCGTTCGTTTAATTTTTGATACTAAAGTTTTTGGCAAATATATCGCGCTGTATTTTTGCAGAGTAGTCGTGGCGTAAATAAATGCATGCCAATAGACAGGCACGCACATGCCGAAGGATTCCTCACTGCGATACGTCGCAGGCTGCTTGGGGGTTTACCTCGATGGCTAGCATGTGCGTGCGTGTCTATTAGCATGCATTTGTTTTACATGGAGGTGACGTCGAGGTAACGAGCTAAACTGGCGGTCTATTCTGTAACAATCTCACGGTGAAAACTTAGGTGAAGAGAGTTTGTATTGTGCCAGCTGCGCTATGTATGATTATTTTATGTTATTTCAAGTTTTGATTGTGGATTTTTGTTTGTGTCGAATCATATGTTGCAAAGGTTTATTTTATTTCTTGTTTTGATTTTTGTTTTTATTTATTTATGTTTAATTGCATGCTGCACTTGTACGTCACACGTCAGTGCCGGCTGCCGCTGAAAACCAGCGCTGGGGTCTGTCTCGTATAGGGTCTTAGCATTATGCTGAGCGATGGCCGTTTTGCGTGAATGTGACGCATGTTTACCCCCAACTTGTTTCTTTTGTGTGTTTTTGTCCTTTTTTTATACGTCATGTTTGCCGCAAATAAATGCTTTTTCTTTCTTTCTTTCTTTCTATACTGTAAAAATCTCCCCGTGAAAACTAAGGTTAGGTGAGTGTGAGTGTCGAACGGAACGATGACAGGTGACAGCACTGACGCTCACGTCTGAACCTAAGTTTTCACGGGGAGATTTTTACAGAATACTCGTAGTACTGCTGGTGTCGCAATGAGGCATCTTCGGCATTAACATTAGATCCAAGGACAAAGAGAGCAGTGGTGACCCAGTCGTAACGGCCCCGACTTACCGACTCGTAGGTCGCGGGTTCGAACCCAGACAGGCGCTTTACTTTTGTCTTCGATCAATAATAGTACTAGATTCCCGATAAGCGCTTCAAAAACGGCCCGAAAAATAAGACCACAAATACATTTGTGGTCTTCTTATTTCAAATTAGTATGTTTAAACCTTATTACTTAGACTTTAAGTTTCATTTTAGAATAAATGACTGAAAATTTAAAAATAGAATGATTTTATTTTCAAGCGACATTTTAAATATATTTTGCAATGGTAATTCAAAAGTTGTTAATATTATTAAAACTTTTTTCTAAGAAATGTAGATGTTTACGTGTGTGCAAACGTGGCCACTTGAGCGACTGATTTTTGTTCCTGATCCTTAATCTAGTACTATTATTGATCAAAGACTTGTTAATAATTTCATCACCACTGCTCCCACAAAGGTGAAGAAAAACATGGTGAGGAAACCTTATTACCTTATATGAGGATTACAGCCCACTCCCTCTCATAGAGAGGAGGCCTGTCCCCAGGAGTGGGAATATTATAGGCTAATTCTGCCGTGGACAAAATACTCTGATAGGGCCTGTAGTTTTAACTTACCAGTCGTCCATATATGCCTGGTAGTCGTCCACTCCTATGTTCATTCATAATCGCGTTAAGCACTCTATGGCGAGATGTGTCAGCACTCAAGTCTTGGCGAGATTCTTCTACTTGATTTCTGAAAGGAAAAGACGTTGGCATTTACAATCATCATCATCTTAAACCTATAGCAGTCGACTGCTCGACATAGGCCTCTCGATTGCACGCTATTCAGCTCGGTTCTCGGCAACTCTCATCCAGCTGCTACCAGCCACCCTGCGAAGATCGTCGCTCCACCTAGCCTGAGGGCGTCCTACCTTACGTTTGCCGATTCGCGGTCTCCACTCAAGAACACGCTTACACGCATGCGGCGGGTGGCTACTGTAGCGGTATCTACAACGCCACATGCGAACTACGCCTCATACTGACGTCACGTAAAATCCTGCATCTCGCAAGCAGAGTTTACCGCGCAACTAGCATATATACAACGTCCCGACATCAATCGTCGGGCTGTTGACAACACAACACCTGTTTGGTCGGAGGATCCTCCCTTTTTTTATGGAGGATGATTGAAGTTTACACCCTGTTCCTTATACCTCTAACACAATACCTCTTGGTAAGACAAAGACCAAGGCATTACGCTATTTTTTCGTATACAGGAAGTTAAATTAGCTAGCAAAACTCTGCAGTCGTGCTGGGTATTAATATCTAAAAAAAAAAATCTATCAGGTATTAGTATTTTTATGTAAACTTCACAGACGTGATTGGTTTCGATATTTAAAAACGATTTTCACAACTCATACTTCAAGTTACAACACTACCAGGCGTTCACGCCTAAGAAATACTGCGCCTTCATACTGTACTCATGTTTTACAAAATAAATATTATCTTATCTTAAAAAATAAAATCAAATCATTTTTATTTTATCGTGTTTAGATATACAGGGTGACTGGTAATTTGACGTATTCCTTCCAGGACGTGACAGTGGGACCCATTTGCAACAATTAATCACCCCATAATGCCTAGGCGAAAATTCAAGGGATTTGAGAAATACTAATTTTAATATTTTTTCGAAATTTCCCAGAATTCGTCACTAAATATCACTTTTCTCTAAATTCTCTAATTTAATGGCTTTTATTGCTTATTCCGTTACGTACCTAATACGTTAACACACTTTTTGTTGTAACCAAATTTTCCAAAACATCAAATAGGTAAAAGTTGAAGAAAAAATTCACCCATGACTTGTGCAGAGTTTCACTAGCTAACTTAATTTGACCCTGTAAAGTTACAAAGTTAAGGCACTTAAACAGTAAATAAAACAAACCTCAATGCTTCGACTTCTTTTCTAAGCGGCCCCTCTTCTTGCTTATATTGACGGAACTTAGTGATAACTTCCTTCAGTCTAGCCTCATCTACCGGCAGAGTGCGTGCTAATTCTTCTTTTAAACTGAAAATAAACAATTGATTTTAGGAAGCCTTCGGGCGGGTAGTATCACGTCCACTTGACGCACGCGTATACGTCAAAAATTGCGCTAACTATTGTCAAACAAAAAAAAAACGTGTTGCACTCCGGGAGTGCCGGCAGAAGTGAAAACTTGAATATTAACGTTGTGCATTTTTTATATTTTGGAATGCGGTCTACTCTCCCTCCATCTTACGAATTTTCGATCAGGTCACGTGTCCTGACGCGAGCTCCGTCTTATGAATTTTCGATCAGGTCACGTGTCCTGACGCAAGTTTAACATTTTTTACCCATCACAAAAAAAGTGCACAACACCGCTAAAGAAGTTTTCACTTCAAAAAGTGTTGTTTTAAATTAAAATTACAAAATTATGGCCTTGACGCACGTCAAAAATATCGATAACGTTTGAACGATCATCATCACTCTCCTGCCCCTATTCCAATTTATTTGCGGTCGGCGCAACATGTCTTTTTCTTTCATATTTCTCTATTAGCCGTCATCTCGGCTATCACCCCCATTCTAACCATATCATCATTCACACATTCCATCCATCGTTTCTTTGGTCTTCCCCTACTCTTATAGCCGTCGACATTCATATTCAACTCTCCTCACGACATTTTCCTCATTCCTCTATGTCACATGCCCATGTCGCAGCCTACTGGTTAAATTAGCCGCCTGGCCTATGGAAGTAGTGCTCACCTCGCTTCGCTCTCTCGGCTCGCACGCGGTTGATCACAGTTCTAAGCTAACCCCTTTTGGTTGGGGTGCCCTGGCTTAGTTACTGCGACCAATTCGGCTCGCACGTGATTGGTTAGAATTCCAACCTAAACTATAATTTATTGAATATCATTCAGGCCGTTAGTGGAACGGCCGCCGTTTAGTTAGAAGCCTAGGTGGTTAACTAAACGGCTAATTAAGCCAGTTGGCTGCGACAGTCATACAATGACAACCGATTTTCACGAAACTTTTCAGTTACCGGTGCCATTTTCAGACTCTCAGACTTCTTATGTTAGAACGATATAAACCAGAAAAATACTCACGGTTCCTTCTTCACCAAATCGACCTGTGCCTTCTCATAAGTTTGCTTCATCTTCTCCAACTTCTCAACCTCTTTATTTTCCGTGCTTAGATACAACTTGAGTTTAGATTCCGCTATTTTATGATTGTTGTTAGCTTCGTCGACCGCCCTCTTCAAATCAATGAGATTAGCTTGCAGTCTGTCTTTAATTTCTTGCAGATCCTGGGTTTCGTTTCTGTGAGGAAATAGGGGGTAAGTTAGTGGATTTTGAATGTTAGCGTTATGGTGATATGATTCAGTTTCTAATGCATCTGAATCTCGGAAAAAAATTGTGTTTGTGTAACAAAAAAAAAAGTGATTTTTGGAACGAAGTTCATTATCGCGCGTTGCGAAAGGGGGCTAGACGGAAAAAATTAAGACCAAAAGTTGGAACGACACTTTTTGCTATAGTTATAAGCCGTACGACGTGCGCGTGTTATTCTGTCTCTCTCTCTCTCTCTCTCTTTGAACTTCGTTCCATCCGGGTGTCCCTTGACGCCTCTCAAGGTTTTTTAGTCTACCTCGTTTGTTTTTTTTTATGATGATTTCAAAATCTATGAAAGCAGTTGGCAATATCTTTAGAATGGCCCACTTTCCCCAAAATTTTGTATATCTAACTTTTAGTTTATCTTTTCGTAGCCAGAAAAGCGCTTTGAGGGTGCTATTTCATGACGACCTTAAAAAAAAACTCTTCAGCTATAATAATAAAGCTGAAGAGTTTGTTTGAACGCGCTAATCTCTGGAACTGCCAGTAGGATTTGGAAAATTATTTTTGTTTTTTATAGCCCATTCTTGAGGAGACTATCTAATATCACGCTACGATCCTTAGGAGCAGTGCAAAAAGAAAAAAAGTCAAAAAGAATCAAAGAATGCTAAACGAAAAAGAAAAAGGGACACCCGGATGGAACGAAGTTCCTTTCGATTAATTAGTGAAGGAATTGTAATATTTTTTTTTTTAAGTTATAATAAACTAAACTGGTTTGCTTTCTATGAGAGAGAGAGAGAGAAACACGCGCACGCCACACGGCTTACAACTATAGCAAAAAGTGTCGTTCCAACTTTTGGTCTTAATTTTTTCCGTCTAGCCCCCTTTCGCAACGCGCGATAAGGAATTTCGTTCCAATAACAGCGCAGGGTGGCGATGCGAAGTACCCTAAGCTGCCCTATTCAAGTACTCTTACGTATCTTTAGTCCACTAACTCACCTCACGCTAGCGACAACTGTCTGTAGTTCCTCTTCTGCCGTTTCCTTCTGTTCCGTATGTCTTGCAACAAGCCCCTCACAATCTTCTATCTCCCTCTGATTTTTCTCTGGGATCTGTGAAATGATTGCCATTATAATTATGTTTTAAGATTATCATGACATATGGTGCCGAAACGTGGACACTGAGGGTTGGGCTGGTCCACAAATTCAAGGTCGCTCAGCGCGCTATGGAGCGAACTATGCTCGGAGTCTCTTTGATGGATAAAATCAGAAATTAAATTATCCGGAAAAGAACCGGAGTTACCGACATAGCGAAGGACCGATGGCTGGTGGATTAGACGAGTCCTGGAGACCGCGTATCGGCAAGCGTAGTGTGGGACGTCCGCAGCTAGATGGACGGACGAGCTAAAGAAGGTGGCTGCGGTAGACTGGATGCGGAAGGCTGAGGCAGTCTGGGAGAGGCCTATGTCCAGCAGTGGACTGCAATAGTCTGAGTTGATTGATTGATGGAAGATTATCGTGATAACACTGTACTTCTCGACATAAATCAGCACCCTAATTGCGTAACACACGATCAATCCTAATCTGAATCATTTTGAAGAAAATTGCTATCCATTGCTTCATAAGTTCGAAAAATTTGTCTGCTCAACACGTAAATAACGCAATGAATGTTATTGAACTGTCAAAATGAAGCCGACTCAGATTGATTATGTGTTACGCAATTAGGGTGCAGCTTACAATTTACAGAACGTGACTGGTAATCAGTTTTTTTTTTCATGGAGCAAATTTCAAGCTCAAAACTTAAATTATAGGCTCTATAGAACTGTCAAGGGATTGGTCAGTCAGAAAGATGAAGTTATGTGTTACCAATTCCCCTTAGTGAGCGATTGCGTAATACACTATCAGTAACAATGGCTTTCATTTTGACAGTTCAACAACATTCATTGCGTATTTACGTTATTCAGCAGACAAATTTTTCGAACATTCATGATGGAATGGATTAGCAATATCCTTCAAAACGATTCAGATTGAGATTCATAGTGTGTTACGCCATGCTGAACAGAGTTTGTTTACACTTTTATCAGATAGTTTTGGGACAGACTATAGGTTAAGATAACATTCAACGAACATTCATGATGGAATGGATTAGCAATATCCTTCAAAATGATTCAGATTGAGATGGATAGTGTGTTACGCCATGCTGAACAGAGATTGTTTACACTTTTATCAGATAGTTTTGGGACAGACTATAGATTAAATTAACATTCAAAGACAGTCTTACCAGTTCCAAATCAATAAGTTTTCCCCTCTCCTGTTCAAGCAGTTGGTCTAAATTCTTCCTTTTCTTGTTACTCTGTGTGAGGTCCGCCTGTGTGGTCACAGCCTTTCTCTTGCAGCCTTGAAGCCTTTCTGTTATTTCCTCTTTCTGTTTGCGGAGGACGTCATATTTTCTAGAAAGGAAATGATGGTGGAATTTTCTGAAGTAGCTCTAATATAATCAAATCACCGGACCCCACGCTCAGCAGTCAGGCTTGCGACCACGAGATCAACGGGGTAGTTCCCAGCCCGAATTGACAGGTGAAATGTATGGAGTGACAGGACTTTGCGACCGAATTCGGTCGTAAAGCGATCGCTATGAATGCCGAGACTGCTGGGGCTCGGGAAAAGTGTTATTGGCTATTTTCATTAGGAATTTCTTAGTAACAGCCCGGAGATTGGGAGTTGGCAGTGTGATACCCCCGTGTCTCGGTGCGCACGTGTCCCTTTAGGCGCCATTGGTCGAATTCGCGATTGGTCCAATGTTCAAGAAAAGGTCCAATTCGCAGTTGGTCCAAAATGGACCACGGCGCCGATTCCCTTGTTCACAAACCAAACTAAATTTAAGTTAAGTCATCTTTTTCTTTCTATTTCATTGAGAAAAGGTCAGAAGATAAATATTAGTTTAGTCATCATGTCCTTTTAATATTTTGTTCAGGGTGGCAGGGACATCGACGCCAACCTGTTACCAACGATTCAGTACTGGACCCCTCAAAAAAATCAGCTGTTTCCTACTGTAAGACAATAGATGGCGCTTGAGAACTAACATAAAGTTGACAAGTGCGAAGATAGCAACGCGTGAGCGGCGCGCCTAGCTGGCATAATGCACCGAGGCTTACGTCCTCTTTTCTCGCGAACACCAACAGCTTAACATCTACCTAACATATTGTTGTACACACGGCTACGCGTCAAGCTATACAAAACCAGTTTGTCTTGGCCTCACTTTGTATGATATTTTCTCACAATGAACGGTCAGCCAATACTGGTTTTGCATAGCTTGATGTGTAGCCGTGTGTACTACATAATTTTATTTTTAACTAGCTTCTGCCCGCGGCTTCGCCCGCGTGGATGTCGGAAATTATCCCACGGGAACGTGCTAACAGGATAAAAAGTATGTGCTTCCCCAGGATGCCATCTATATCTATGCCAAATCAGAAGTTCAGTGGTTTAGGCGTGAAAATGTAACATACAGTTTCAAGTTCAAATCCTCCCCTTTAAAACCGAATTACCCGTTTTTGTCCCGTCAGTGGTAAATTTTCGACAACTACATATTTATTATTAATTATTTTCTGTCAAAAGTATCAATACTGAGTTTCGAGTTACTTAGACCGCGCATTCAATTTCTTCGACATAAACTTAACACCCCTATATCCCCCTTTGAGGGGTAGCTTTGAAAAACTTATAATGATAAACTTTATTAAATGAATAAGATTTTTCATATAAACTGTATCCCCGCATTTCACTCCCACAGGGGTGGAATTTAAAAAAAAATCGTTTGGGATGTATTCATAACTTGACTCAAAGATTATTTATACTAATACTAATTATCGAGTTAATCAAGCCATGCAGTAAAATCCTCCCCTGAAAAATTGACTACCCCATTTCAGCCCGTCAGGGGTAGATTTTCAAAAAAACTCTGATACACATTATTCTTTACTTTCAATATTAGGTATAAATACTGAGTTTCGAGTCAACCGGACTGCGCGCTAAAATTCTTCAATACAAACTTTGAAACCCCCCAATCCCTTATTAGGGGGTAGTTCAGAAGAAAAAAACTGACAATCTTCATAATTTATTTAGATAAGTATTTGTGCTAAGTTTCAAGTTTATTAACTCAAGGAATAAGATTTTTCATACAAACTTTCATCCCCTATTTTATCCCCTTGGGGGTAGAATTTATCAAAATCCTTTCTTAGCGGATGCCTACGTCATAACATCTACCTGCATGCCAAATTTCAGCCCGATCCCTCCAGTGGTTTGGGCTGTGCGTTGATAGATTACTATGTCAGTCAGTCAGTCACCTTTGAGTTTTATATATTTAGAAGATACTTTTCCGGCATAAAAAGTACCCAGTGTGGTGCCCAGGATATTAAAGAATAATTATACCAAGTTTCATCGTAATCGAACCGGTAGTTTTTGCGTGATGCCTGAACAGACAGACAGACAGACAGACAGACAGACAGACCGACAAAAAAAATTTTAATCACATTTTTGGGTTCGGTGTCGGTCTAGTGACACCCCCTGCCATTTATTTTTTTGATATTTTCAATGTACAGAATTTTCACTTCTACAGATTTATTATAAGTATATAGATTAAATATTTAAACAAACTATTACCTTGTTTTTCCGAGCTCTTACACTACCAATGTTGGCTATGTATTTAGTTGGTAAGCGTATCCTATTACACTCATGCTGAATGTAATGTTAAAAATTACTTACTTTGTACCCTCTTTGAAAACATTAGTTTTCTCTTGCAACTCATCCTCGACTTTCTTCAGCTTGTCGTCAACGGCTGCTAGGTTCTCTTTCAACTCTGCAAGATCTCCTTGCTTGGTTTCTATTATTTTGTTTGTTTCGTGACTAGAAAAGATAAAGAGAAAAGTTTTAAAGTGTCTATACTAATAATAAAGCTGAAGAGTTTGTTTGTTTGAACGCTCTAGCTAATCTCTAGAACCTGCCAGTCGGATTTGAAATATTGTTTTTGCATTTGAGCCAATATCTGTGACTGGGACATAGGACTCCTCTCTGTAAGAGGGAATGGGCCCGCACCCGCACTCGGCCCTTGTGGTGACAAGGGCCGAGTGCGGGTTGGTAGACGTCACATGTCTTCGAATTTTTAGTCCTAAGTAATGCTAGTTTCCTTACGATGTTTTCCGCCACCGTTTTTGAGAGCAATAGCGATGAAATAAATTACACAAAGTAAAGCACCGCACGCGTGCGTGCGCGTACGTTCGAACGCACGACCTACTCGTGAGTTGGAGCCCACTACTTTATTTTATTTATAAATGGCATCTCATAGTTGACCTAGAGGTCGTGACTACTTCACCGGGCTATCCTTTGGTTACCTTAAGTAAACTTAAAGCCTCCAGGCAGTGCGTAAAACTAATTAAAACTAAGCGACTGCACGCTAAGGGCACCCCCTGTGGATACGAACCTCGGGTAAGGGCGTCGCTGGGGAGAGGGCAGCAAGATGGGACAGGCTGGATCGAATTTTAATTATTTATGCTTTGATGAGCACGGCGTTTCCTAGGATTACCTCTGAGAAGAAAGGCCGAAACAAACTCAGAGGTCACAGTAGGGGACTACAAGCTACAGGCTCAGCTACGGCGCGGGCTGGCGCTTCATCGAGCTAGGGTCGGGGGGATTGGAGCCCACACAAAATCATAAAAAAAAAATTTTTTAATTATATAAAAAGGAGTGGTTCCTTTTTATATAATTTTGTTTTCTTTTTATATTTTTATGATTTTGTTTAGTTTGTGATCTGCCTGTGCAACTCACAATAAATACTTTTTCTTTATTTCATTCTGAATAGGTCAACCAACCACTTACACATATTTCTGCAGCAGCATATTCCTGGACCTCATCGTGGTGTTGGTTAAGTTCATGAGATCAACGGCATCTCTCATTGGCTGTTCAAGCTTGATCTTCTCTTGTTCAACCAATCGCACTCTGTTCAGTTTCTCTTTGCGCATCTCACTGTATTCTTCCACTTTCAAGGCTAGCTTTTCGATGGGATCCTGTGGTAAAATAAAGATTACAGTTTTTCGGGTTGGGGAATTGTTATTGGGTTTTTGTTTTCATCTGGAATATCTAAATAGCCCGGAGTCTGGATTGACGCCCGGTTGGTGGCCATTTATTTATTTACTGACCCGGCGAACTTCGTTCCGCCTCAGGATCATTATCGAAATCAATCAATCCGTTCTCAAGATATTATCAAAAACGCCGTTCCTTACAAAATGTGTGGGAAAATTTTTTTTCGTGAATTTTTCCCATGTTTTAATA
The DNA here is from genome assembly GCA_945859715.1 of Apamea sordens. Taxonomy (NCBI): domain Eukaryota; kingdom Metazoa; phylum Arthropoda; class Insecta; order Lepidoptera; family Noctuidae; genus Apamea; species Apamea sordens. The sequence continues at coordinate 8,781,594 of OX244010.1, read as the reverse complement.
GTTATTCTGCTATTCGGGGTGGAGACAAATCTAACAAATCAAAGATCATAAAAATCGGTCCAACCATTCTTGTGTTAGTGATTTAACTAACCCGACTTTCTATAGGTATAGATTCATTTATTTCTGGCGACGCAGACCCATAGATAAATACCGTAACCTAAACATACATATTTTTATTATAAAGTAGGTAGTACAGTACGCCAGCAGGTCAAGCTACCCGAAACTGTCAAATTTTCCCAATCAATCTTGAACCTTAATGCTTTAGTGATAAAGTTGAAAATCTATTAAAGAAATTTGACAGATTGTAGTAGCTTGATGTGCTGGCGTCTTTACAATAGCAGGGGGTCGAAGTGCCGGTCGTCTGGCGGCGAGATTTGCAGACGACATTGTTACCATCGCGGGTAAAACAAGGATGAGGCTGGCACAGGAGCGTGGGAATTCGCACATGAAAAGAGAGGCCTATGTCCAGCAGAGGGTGAAGTCGGACTGTGGATGATTATCATCTTTACATATTCCTTTAGCTCCATTTATATTCATCAACGTAAAAAAGCGAGGAACCCTTCGTGTTCGCTAGACAACAAAAGGCCAAAGAAAACACGTTTCTTGTATGGAGATCCCATGAAATTTCAACTTTATTTTATTTTTATTATGCGAAAACGGGTTTGAAGATCCGTAGCGTACCATCTGTCGAGACATTTTGATTTTTTTTCAAAGTCTCGGCCACGCATAAGACATATATAAATCGATATCTGACATCAACGCAAACAGAAAACATTATAAGACCAAAGTGTCACGTTTCTGAGTTATTAACGTTCAAAGTTGATCATGTGACATCCATTTTTTTTTTACTTGCTTACTTCTTGTTGCATAGATGTTTGATTACTTTAAACTTTCAGTGACTATTTCATTAGCGTAGCGACGATTTTGATAAAAAAAAATCAAAATGGCGCGACAGTAGGTATGGCCAGGCTCCATATAAAAATGTTTAATCCCCTTTCAACTGTGTACCTATTACGGTTCACGAGATTATGAGGTACAGCCCGCTGACAACAGACAGACGAAAGGATAAACGGATGGATGGATGGATGGACGGACGGACAGCGAAAGCTTAGTAAAAAGGTCCCGTTGGCACCCTTTGGGAACGTAACCCTAAAAACGACGACGAGATTCAGTTTTTTTTTTTTTGTTGGGAACGTGTTCCTTTAGTTGCCTGTCCCAGTAGCCACAGTAACTCTTTCGAACAACCCGCGACCCTGTCGAGATTCACCTCAAAAATTAAAATAAAACCAATGAAATACATACCTTGTATCTGGAAGTGCCAATAATATCTTCTAAATACTCCAACATTCCTGACTCATGTTCCGTCATAGCTTTTGGCTTCATCATGGCAATTTGTTCTACCTCACCCTGGTAAAGAGAAAGTTTTTTTTTTATTGTTGAATTGGCCTGCTTGGACCTCGATTACGCCTGATGAAAACCGATGGATGAGATCTATGATGGAACGAGCGTGTCCAGAAGATGCTGGTTCCCCCTTGCCTTGAAGGCAGACAGGTTAAATGTGGAAGGGAACAGAGACGACGACAGAGTTCCACACTTATTCCCAAGATTATTGGAACATGATAAATTAATGCTTCTCTAAAAAGCTTGGTTTATTGAAACCAAAGAGTCCACAAAACAACTGTTTAAAATCAGAAGGAGGCATTCCAATCAAGTCTTTGAACTCACCTGCAAGATCAAGAACCGGTTATGATCCAAATCAATGCCATTTGACCGTAAAAGCCGAGCCACTTCTTTGAACTGCACCCGTTTTCCATTCAAGGTGTAGAATGATGAGCTGTCTCTGAAAGCTGTTCTAGCTACCACAATCTGACTGCCAGGTACTATTGTGTAGTCACCTCCTTCCTGTAAAAAAGACAGAAATTTATTTATTTAATACTATAAGGAGTTTATTTATAAACGATGAATAGACTTGATGGGGATTGTGGCTAAGTAATAACAGCCGCACGGGTCGATCGATCAGGTTAAGCTACAGTTGACGAGGTTGGTCCGTGGAAGGGTGACCTACCACATACCAAGACCCCTCCAGGTCTCGGAAAGCACGTTAAGCCGTTGGTCCCGGCTGTTATTTGTGGATCTTTCACAGTCGTTACGGGTCGTCAGAAGCCCGAAACTCTGACAACCAAGGGGTTTCGTATTACCCAGTAACAGTTTTGGAGGTCAGATAGGCAGTCGCTCCATGTAAAATACTGGTACTCAGCTGCATCCAGTTAGACTGGAAGCCGACCCCAACACAGTTGGAAAAAAGCTAGGCAGATGATGATTATTTGTACATAGGTCCTTATACATTCGAAATTGGTCCATTATGTTTGTTTAAAAACAAAATCAAAGTGAAATTGAACATACCTCATCAATAATCTTACTGAAGTGCACCTCAACAGTTGCGCTCTTGATGTTGGGATACTTGCTGGACGAGTGTATCAGCACGGATATCTTCTTAGACCTGATCTTCGTGGCTCGGTACCCAAACACGAAGAGCATAGAGTCTATCACGTTACTCTTTCCGCTGCCATTTGGGCCTATGATAGCAGTGAAACTCTGAAAAGGTTTAATACAGTTAGTTTGACCTAAAAATATAGACTATCAATTTAAATTGACACAATTAAATATTGACAAAATCGACAGTACATTGAAAATAAAATGAAAATAATGTTTGTTAAAATATTGGAAATGTTACTGGAACAGTCAATAAGGATTATGTAAAGAGAAAGTAAGGAAGGCGAAGGTGCCATCTTCTATCTATAGGGTCTGCCGCAACACCTAGCTGTGTCAGGGCTCCCTGCAGTGGTTATTTTAGCCTACAGCTCATAGGCATACGGCATTACGTATGGTGTAGAAATATTTATTTTTATCTCACACAAGTTTATCTTATCATCTCAAGGATACAAGTTTTTACCAATACACAAATGAAAAGCTGTTTGTCACAAGACATATTATGATGGTTGTTTTCGCAGATGACAGTACAGCCTTAATCAAATGAACCAATATAAATGAATATGAAAATGACCTAGATAGTTGTTTAATTGACATTATAAATTGGCTTGATAATAATAATTTATTAATGAACTTAAATAAAACTAAAATAATGCACTTTCATCAAAAATGTGGCATTCCTAAAGTTTGCTGTGCCTTTAATAATATTAAATAAAAACAACTAAATTCTTAGGAATAATGATAGACAATAAACTGGAAACCCCACATAGAAGAAATATGCAATCGACTTAGTAAAACTGCTTATGCGCTTTACCAACTCGCAAAAAAAGTAAATATTGACACACTCTAACGGCATATCACAGACTTGTAGTTTCAGTTTTGAGGTTTTCATCATTTTCTGGGGCTATTCTACTGGTAGGGAACAATCATTTAAAATACAAAAAAGATGCTTAAGGTCAATGTGTGGTTTGAAAGCAACAGACAGCAGTGTACCACTTTTCAAGGAGCTTAAACTGTTAACATTGCCATCACTGTACATTTTGGAAGTGGCACTGTTAAAACAAAATGTAAAGTTATTTGACAGTCTCTACAGTACGAGAAGTTCCCCTTCGTACCCAATACAAAAATAAATTATGCACTGTGAAAAAACAGCATTAATGAAGAAAAAGTATTCTTATTCTTATCTTATTAAAGAAGATACGAGGTGCCATACACCTCGTATCTTCTTTAATAAGATTCCAGATAGTTTTAAGGAAATAAATTTTGTAAAATTTAAAAAAAAAACTGACTAATTAACTAGAAATATGTTATTATATTATTGACAAATTTCTAAATGACTTGACAATTAGATGTGACTTTTATTGTGATTTTTTTATGTACAGTCGCCAGCACATCAAGTTACCCCACTTTGACCTTGAACGCGTTATGAGCAACAACAGCGAGAATCGTGCGAAAGAGATGTATAGCTTTTTGTCTGTTCTTACTTGTAATATTTCGTGCTGCAGCGCGTACATGAGAGTGTGTGCGTGTGCGCGTCGTGGTGTACTTACTATGCGATAAGAAATGCGTAGCAGTTGGGTTGAATGAATACTTTTGACTTGAATCGAATCGAAATAATGGAATGGTAATAAAAACAGGCGGCCCGCGCAATGCCTCAAATACATACGAAAGCTATAATCAATTTGTTTTATTGAAATGATATCTTCTTAATCCTTCATTTTTACATATTATTATTTGTTTCTATTACCTATAAGTATTAAGTAGGTATTAGTATACTCATATTACCTACATTTAAACAGGTAGGTAGTTACGGTATACACCGTTACACAATTTTATTAATTATCATCAGGTATGTATAACCCGATGTGAGAAAAACATTTTTTTTAAATTTCAAGCAGGTTTAAATAACCTTTTGCGGGTTTTGTTACCTACTTACTGGCAGGCTGGCGGTCAATTGTTTTCGTGCGTTCCTTGCTCTTCTATTCTAAGTATTTTTACGAAATTTAATGCTGAAAACCCATAACACAATTGCGTGAAATTTTGAAAAAAAATATGGATACTTACCCCGTCACGAACCTGTGTAAGGTTTAGCCAATTAATTATACCTATAAAGTCTCTTGTCCGCCGCCGGCCGTGTTTGAGATTAACGTTACGTCCGCGATACAATCTTTTTACTAAAATAATAAGTTTGAACTTAGTAACGGAATTATCTATACCTACCGAAGTTTGCTTTTACATGCAAGTTCTAAGTAATAAGATACGATTTCGAAGATTATGAATTTTCTATTAAATTTTAATTTTATAATTCTAATCTATTATTATCGTTATTTCATCATCATCATCAGCCTATAGCAGTCCACTGCTAGACCTATGTCCAGCCGTGGACTATGCCGCCTCTCCTATTGCACGCCATTCAACTGGATTTTCGGAAAGAAAAGGCCATGGGTTCTCGTAGGAAACTATTTCTATGGGAACTCGGGCGGGGTCTTTTACAAAAAGGACAGTGACGTTTTCAACCGACTACAAAAAAGGAGGAGGTTCTCAATCAGACTGTATTTTTTTATGTTTGTTACCTCAGAACTCCGTTATAAGCCGATTTGCAAAATTCTTTTTTATTTGTAAGGATATACTTTCAGGTTGGTCCCATAGAAATTTCATCAAAAACGGTTCAGTAGTTTGGATACTATTTGTTTACTGGTAAAAGTTACAACTTAAAAGTGAAAAATAAAAACTTTTTTGGTGGCGAACAACGAAAATGCGAAACAAGCGATACCGACTTTCGAAATTAAAGTTATTTTTCACTTTGTAGTGTCTTTTTTGGAAGTCAGTTGTTTTTTTTTTTCTCAAAAAAGTTTTTATTTTCACTTTTGAGTTGTAAATTTTACCAGTAAACAAATAGTAACCAAACTAAGTACTAAAAAGTTTTTTTGAGTAAATAAATGTGGCGTCGTCGGGGCCCCGTATAATAGATTCTATACGGCGCTAGCTCCCCCTGCTTTCGGCGCCTTAGCTACACAACCGATCATCATGGAATTTTGCTTATCTACCTATCAGAAAAGGACATAGGAATAGGATAGGTTACTACGGGAACGCGTGTGAAAGCGCGAAAAAATCTCAAAATAAAATGCGGAATAAAATAATCTTAATCTTTTTATTTAATATACCTAATTGAAAACTAAAAAAAACAAATACCTACTCTAAAATTAAATATACTTACCTACAATAAAATTTATAAAACCAAACTATACAATAGATTAAAAATAAGTAGATAATATTTCTTTTTTACACGCTTTTATTTTTAGAAAGAAAGAAAATACGTTTATTTGCGGTAAACATGACGCGAAAAGGAACATAAACAAAAAAAAACAATTATTAGTAGGTATTAGTTTTATTAATATTTGTAACAGATTAATTATACAGTTACATCTGTCACCAATGGTTGCCAAGCAAAATCAAATGCTGCCGCCAAACAAAAGTAAGCTTTTACCTAGATTAATATAATTGGACTGGGCTGTATAAGACCCGGTACCCACAGGCGGCACGGCACGACAATTTCATTGATATGTCACAGCCTGCTTTGGCATCCTTCGGGACGTTCTGGCATGCCGTGGCATCCCGAAATGTGAATGCTAACCATGATAAAATAAAATCCCAAATCATTTGCGCTAATCCCTTGTCGTGCCATGCCGCCAGTGGGTGACGGCCCTAACTTAAATTATAACCAACAATTAGTAGATAATGGAAAAATGCTCAAGAATATAACAATGGTGAATACCTTTATTTTGATAAATAAAATAATTACAATATTAAAATACAACTTATGGATTGTAAAACTGTGCTACTATTTAATGTGAAAGTTTCTGAGAATGGATGGCTGAATACATAGGATAGGTTCGTACGGAAACCCGGGTGATTGAAGTGAATTATTTACTAGTGCCGTATCATCTAATGGTAAGTTTAGGCTACGACACTATACGCCATGCACAGTGTCTCTGTGTGTGAACAAAACTCAACGAATACCTACACCTTGCGACACCGAGTGTCTAAGTGTTCAGACACGGTGTCAGACATTGAGTGTACTGTAGGTAGTAGTAGTGTTGTAGACTAAACTAAGTTCGATCGGGTCTTATTAGCGCGAAGAATATGACATGACCTAAAAGAGCCCAAACTTGACCTCAGAAATACGCAAGATCGGCCTTTCAGTTGTTATGAAATATAACTACTTACATGGGAGCGTAAATCGTTGCCAAACCAATATGTTATTATTAAATGATAAATAAAAAGTTACTTACATAAATTAAACTCTAATAACTATAGATACCTACTGTAAAATTGTAATAACATAACAATACAAATATAAGCAGATATAGGTATTTATTCAGGCCATGGCAGGCGGATGACGTCATCCTGTGCCGCGAACCACGCCTGCACCACCCTGCAGGTGTGCACGCGGCAGTTGTCTTCCGGCTTCCCCAAGGCGGGCTGTGTCCATTGAAATCTAAAACAAAGAAAATTTTGTCAATTTAATACTTACCTAGGATTCCTTAGTATGACAAATAGTACGGGCCAATTTAACTATTATCTGCATTCGCGATTTATTTGCAGATAATGTAAACAAATATGAGTTTATGGAAAAATAACTTTAATTCCTACATCATAAAGTTTAGTTTACGTTAGAACTTCAAACATTTTTATAACTGCTAGTCTAGTAGTGCTAGTCACTCTGAAATCAACCTAATTACCATTGGAATAAAATCGATATTTGTTTAACTTGAAATAGCATTAGTTGAATAGACTTTAAATGAGTACGGGACGGCTAAAAAATCTTCAAAATATAAAGATAAACAAATTTGTCGAATTGAGAACTTCCACCCTTGTTGAGGTAGATTGTAAAGAACTGAAGATTTATCTAATACATCATCTGCCTAGCCTTTTCCCAACTATGTTGGGGTCGGCTTCCAGTCTAACCGGATGCAGCTGAATACCAGTATTTTACATGGAGCGACTGCCTATCTGACCTCCACAACCCAGTTACTGGGTAATACGATACCCCTTGGTAAGACTGGTTGTCAGACTTTCGGGCTTCTGACTACCCGTAACGACTGTCAAGGATCCCCGAATGACAGCCGGGACCAACGGCTTAACGTGCTTTCCGAGGCACGGAGGGGTCTCGGTATGTAAAGATGGTCACCCATCCACAGACCAACCGCGGCAAGCGTAGCTTAACCTGACCGATCGACCTGTGCGGCCGTTATTATTTAGCCACGGGACCTGTGCGGCTGTTATTATTTAGTCACGGAAGATTTATCTAATACATAGTAGGTAATAATGTGAGCGCCGAGCGCCCTTCCAACTACCTACCTACATTTCTATTAGGTAGTAGGTAGGTATCATTTATTTTAATCAATTTTGTTATTCACTTTTTAAGAAAACCATATTTTATGAGTGATGAATAAGTTGAGGTGATATTTATGATTACAAGCTACACATGGACTTACGCTGTACGAAGTTGATGTTATTCGTGTGGTCAGAAAAGGATCGGCAGAGTGTGCGGCGTCTGCCGCCCGGTTGGCGGCGATGGGCTCCGATGGTTCCTCTTTCTTCCCACCGCCAGCCAGAGAGAAGCCAGAAGTAAACAGATTTTTTCTGGAACGAAACAAATAGCTATAGTGTATTTGCCCATAATTACTCAATTACTATGCAAAGATGTATTAATACTTATAATTCCCTACAATAATAGCTTACATAAAGTGATTAAGTTATTTATTTACACACTAACATCGCTACCATTACAGGGTTACACCCAATGCGATAGCGTGGTAACTAGATTCTAACTAAGCAGGGGCTACAGTCTCGACATTCATAGCGATCGCTTTACGACCGAATTCGGTCGCCAAGCCCTGTCACTCCATACATTACACCTGTCAATCCGGGACTTAGCGAGTTGCGACCGAATTTGGTCGTAAAGAGATCGATATGATGGTATTTTAAAATTATTTTTAAATTATTAGTAATTAAGTAAAATTAAGGTGTAATTTTATGTGTAAACGTAATTTAATTGCATAAATACTCAGGATTATTGTTTTCCTGTTAATAGAAAGAGTACTTAATACACAGTGTTTGTTACACACCGGTACCGGTAACCTAAAACCAACAGCTGACGTTCGTACTGCGGAATAAAACGGGGAGTATTTGTTTACTTTTACTTTATAATAGCACACAATCGTTATTGTAACTCTGTTACATATATCCTCGTGACCTCTTAGCATAAATAGTTCGCTGATTTAGATCTCTGCATTGGGTCTAGATCGCATTGTTTACATCATAGAAAACGAAACTTAGCAAAGATTTTGTTATTCTCATTGTGATCCTTAAGATAATACACAAGAATAAAAAGGTTCATGATCTTTATTTTTGCATTGCCGTTATACCTACTGTAATATTTAAACAAAAAATAACTTTAAAATCTAGGCAACCTACCCACATAAAGAAAAGTAAAATTCGTAAGGCAATAAAATCATCCAAATTTGATAATATTACCTTACTTACTGAATTGGCTTGAGCTGTTTTCAACCCCAACCTAATTTCTTCATTGAACTACGCTAACATCTTTCATTTTCCCTTTCATTTCCAACTTTATTTTATTTGTCTCCTACTTTTTCTCACCGTTTCTCTATGCTACTTTCAGTAACTAATCCTGAAACCATGCCTGTGATGACCCGTAAGGCTACTGCTCAGGAGATGGACCTTAAATTGAGAACGGCCCTCCCAAAAACTTGAAGCAAAGAAACTCCAATATGACCAATTGCTACTGGAGAATGATGAAAGTGAGGAGCAGTTCAAGAAAATTGTTGACAAATATCAAGCCTTAAACGGGAGCTAGTAGACCTACATCAACAATATCTGAATGTTGTTGATGAACGCTACCAATTGAAGGTGGTCACGGATGGTTTCAACAACTGTAGTCTTTTGTATGAGGAGGCTTTAAGCAAAGTTAGGGACCTAGAAGATGAATTATTTCATGCTAATAGTCGCATTAACCAGTTAGGAAAACAAATAGAATGTAATCAGGTTAAAGAAAAAAACCATTTATATAATGAATTGTTAAATAGTAATTGTAACCCTCATTCCATAACAACTATTGACCTTACTCAAGATTCCTTGCTGAAACAGAATTATAATTATAGTTATAAAGTTAGTCATAACAAAATGAATAAATATGCAAGAATGAATAGAATAATTAAAAAATGTAATCAATTTAGGAAACAACAGAAGCACTTTTCCAAAAATATTCCACTGAGGAAAGAACGTGTTGATCTAATAAATAAATTAAACAATCAGCAAATTAAATTAGAAGACAGCAGAAAAATCTATGAAATTGATACACAGCGCTTACAGTCTGACATACAGGTACTTGAGAGCACACTTAGTTCCCTTTACATTAAATACGTGGGTTCTCAGAACCAAATTAAAGAACATATTCTTGCTGCTAGTGAGTTAGTTATGTGTCAGTGTACTTGTCAGGTTTTAAACCCTGTTGTTGTCCAGCCTGAGGCAACGGAGCACCCGTCCCAGACTGAGAGTTTGTCTCAAGACTGTAACCTTAACCAAGACGTACCTAATATAGTGCAAGATCTATCTCAAGTAGTACAGCTTGAGACTGGTATTTGTCCATCTTTCAGTAGTCATGATTCAGTTATGTTCTCAGATTGTATAGGAAGAGGTTTAGGTAAATTAATTAGTGACAACCTGAGTTATTCTACTCAAAATTATTGTATGCCAGGGTCAACCTACAAACAAATAATGACATCAGTAACAGGAAATATATTTAATCCTAAAACCAACATTACTGTATTTGTAGGTAACAGTTCTAATGTCAAAAAATATTAAATCACTGACTGTGTAACTGAGTTGTTAAAGTTAAATTGTAGAAAAGTAATATTGTGTGCTTTCCCATATTTTAAGAAATTGACAACTAGACAGAACAATTATATTCATATGCTTAATAAGCATATGCACTTTTTAACTAGTCATTACAGTGACAAGCTTGTATATTTTGACACCAACAGTTTTGTGGAATCTTTAAAGTCGACTAGGGATACTGTGTATCTGCCTGTTAGCTTTAGACACATAATAGCAAGGCTACTAGCTTTTTACATAAACTCAGACATAAGTAGTATGTCGAAGTCTTGTATTATTAACACCAAAACAGTTAGTAATAATACTAATAGTAAGGTGGCTGACCTAAATAAGTGTAGCTCAAATGCTATAAATATTTATACAAATTGTACGAAGGAGGTTCCATTTCCCTTAAGCACTATGAGCTCACTGCCTGGTGATAACATTGAAGTCTTGGGATTAACTCCGAATAATCATTTAAACTAGTTTGTAAGACAACAGAAGGTACCAGTAATATTATTCTTATACCTAACAACAACAAGGTATCTTCTTGCTATAAATTAAGTAAATATCAAAAAGGAGATCAGCAGAATGCCTTGACACTATTTCATCAAAATATTCAAGGTATGTCTTCCAAATTATTAGAAATTCAAATGTTTTTGGAAAAAACAAAGTTTGACATTGTTTGTTGTACTGAACATTGGTTAAAGGATTACCAAATGCTAATTAGTTAAGAGAACTATAGTGTGGGCAGTTGTTTTAATCGTAAATCTATGCTGCGTGGAGGTTCTTTAATCTTGATTAAAAATTGTATTATAATCCAAACAACGAAATGACATAAGTAGTGGGTTTATCGATTGAACATTGCATCGAACTGTCCTGTGTTGAGCTTGTTAAGCATGTTGTAGTGTGCGTTTACAGACCCCCTAATTATCAGAACTTTTCGTTATTTGAGTCAATAATGGAAGATGTCCTAGCGAAACTTGATGTCGAGACTGCAGCCCCTGGGCCCGCTGGGCACGAGAACACATTTGACCCAGCAATGTTTCAACGGACAAAAAGAAAGTGCGTAATTGCTTAGATACCTATTTACTTTAAAATCCAATCACTACCTACCTACTGGATTAACTTTTGTTTAGAATGTTTCATGACTAAATGGAATCAAAAACAATAATTCATCGAATTCTCTTTACATAAGTATAACTCTGAATTTACGCTTTACGCTTGGAACAGCGCGTAGCGTTAACTATATTTCGAAAATTCTGTAGAAAAACACCATTGACACATGTTTTCAATAATAGCCTTTCTATAATTTAATTCAAAAATTATGATTACTTACAAAAAATATTACTCACCGTCACCGTTATGCCCGTCTGCCGACAAATATCTATCACCCGGCATCCACTCAATCGAAGCACTATGATGCGCCCTCTTTGAATTTGCGTCAACTGAGGTGCCACAATATTATATTTATAAAATGTTTTAAGAAATTTCACAGCACAGCACACAGGATTCTAAATCACAGAACATAAATACCCTAACGAACGGGTTTCAAATACGTACGCATAGTTATGGATCAAGCGCAACTGACGTAAACGAACGATGTGATTTTCGTTTAATTTCGTAAAGGATCGGGAGAACTCGGAAGCAGCGGCGGGCGCGCAGGGGCGAGTGGGTGTGGCTTATTCCTATTGGGGCATGTTACATTGTCAATAATATCACGATACCGTGGTAATATTGATGGTATAATAGGCCGTATCACGGTATCGTGCTCAATAATTGCGATATCGCGATATTAGTATCGTGATAATATTGACAAATGTGACATTCCCCAGTGAAACATGATGATTGGCTCCCAATTATTAGTATGTGCAACCATTGGGCAATTTTAAAAACGTTGAAAACTCCACCAATCATGCCGAGGATACTTTCTTTCTAACACTCCACGGCGCGTCGTAGTTATATTTATGTATAGAGTTTACGTTGATGTGCTGGCGTCTGTACCTACCTATTTTACTTTTTATGACATTTTGTATTTTTTTATAATTTTTAAAACCTAATTTTAATTTTATATTACTACTTATGTTGTATTTAAATTGAGTATTATTGTTATTTTAAACAATTGTTATGTTAAAATATTTGTATGCTGTAATGGCAAAACATGGCGACCTATATAAATATGTAATGCAAGAACCCAATGTATGTACCTATGTTTGACAAATAAAATTCTGATTCTGATTCTGCAAAAACTATAACAGCACGGTACATTTTCGAATTTACTTTATTATGTTTTATTTTGCATCCTAAAAATTATCTTCCAACATGTTATTTGTGTCAGAAAGTCTTATGAAAATACTTTCCTGTCGTCTTAAAGTGTAATATTTTCATTAAGGCCTTTCTAACTAAAATTATTATTAAATAAAAGCTTCTACTGTAGCTTGAAAATGCATTAAAAGTATCCTAACATATCATTTGTCTCACTTGAAAATATTTTTCTATTGTCTAAAAGCGTAATATTTTAATTAAGGCTTTCTAACTAAAATAATAATTTTAAAAAGCTTCTATTCTAGCTTGAAAACGCATTAAAATTATTCATGCACAACCAATCTAGTTCTACAGTGAGATCTGTATACTCATATTCAAACACACGCACACACTCACTTCACTAACTTACTCGCTCTACACACACCACAAACCACACAATACACTTACACAATTCGTTTTTTTAAATATAACTGTAATCTTAGTTGACATTTGCCATTATTGTAACATTTTTACTATAATTCAAAGGATTTGACATTAATTTGTATTATTTTATTCTCGTGTTAGTTGGCATTGACTGCCACCGCCGTGACCAGTGACCACCAACAACCGATTTTCTGTTGTCTGCCAGTCAACAATATCTTTAAACTTGTGTAAATTAAATAATAATATATTTGCATATCCATGTGACGGTAGAGCATGGGGGACTCTTATAATAAAACATCTATGTACTAAATACCCATGTTTGCAAACCAATGATTTGATTTGAGTTGACAACACACATACACAACAGCACACTCACACCTTCTAACTACCAACTTGTTGCTATTTTTTCATGTCCTTTATTACCCATTAGCTTTTCCTTTTCCTGCTTTAGGTTTTCTATCCATTATTCTTTTGATCCAGGGCTAAAGTGGACCCTGGTTGTTTGTCTTCTCCAGCTCAACCTCCCATCTTCTACAGGGTCTGCCGCAACACCTTCTGGCTGTGTCAGGGCTCCATTATTATTTGGTTAGACACACTATCAGCTAATTTGCTGATACGTGTGTATAACTTAGAGATATTCATTCTGTCCAGTCGATTCTTGAAGTAGTTCAGTGTGGGAGCCATCACAACACGTCCATGTAGTGGTTATTTTGGCGTCATATCACAGCTCATTGGGCATAAGGCATTATGTATGTTGTGCAAATAATTAATGTTATCTTGCAAAAGCTTATCATCTCAAAGATACAAGTTTTTATCAATACACAAATGGGTTATACAAACGGCAATGTGAAGACAATGCTTTTATCCCTTGATCGCTTTAGGACACTATGTAGAGGCCATTTGAACATGACATAAAAGCCCCTTGGCTTTTATATGCTTTTACATTTAAACATAAACTCATTTTCATTTATAACTCATTACATTTTCCCATAGAGAGGCGTAGGCAGAATCTAGAGCACCTGCTACGCCATACATACTAACATGCTTTTATACCAAACTCACTTCATCCCCACCTTCGCCTGCATTGATGTGGATTTCATGGCTTTTATTTTTTTGTGTGGACCCCTATTTCTTTTTTAAAATAAAAGTAAGTAGCCTATGTTACTCCTTATAACATCAGCTATCTACCACCAGTAAAAGACCCGTCAAAATCTGTTCAGCCCTTTCAGAGATTAGCCAGAACAAAGAGACAGACAAAAAAATCTAAATTGTTTTTTTGTCATATGTACTGTAAGTATATACTTTCACATTATTATGCATTTATTATAACTATACAGACACTTAAATTTTCCAGCAGAGAACCAAAGTTGTCGACATAGCCCACAGAATAGGCAAGCTGAAGTGGCTATAGGCCAGACATAAGTGGACAGTAGTGGTAAACTGGTAGGACGCCCTCAGGCTAGGTGCAGCGACGATCTTCTATGGATGTATAGTTTAATACGCAAATGCTTAGAACTATTGTTTTGATATGGCCTTGTATTTTTTGTTGTTAACTTCCTTACCTTATGAAACGGGCCCAACGCCTGAACGCCAGCATAACTCTTGAAGTTTTCATTCAATATGTGAGTTATAATGAGCCTCGGTCCCGTCGTATCGAAAGTCAATGCCGGTTTCGGCGCCGGCGGTATATAGATATCACCAATACGAATTCCACCTTCTTCATCATCAGAGATGTGGTCTATGTCGCCGCTCAATAAGTGGTCTTGTTCCTGATTTTCTTGATCTTGATCTTGGTGTGAAGTCGAAGGTCCGGCAATCGGAGCGTCTTCAACATCCATCGCCTCGTCCTGCGGCCTTTTCTTTTTTGGCCTCTGCATTGTTTTCACCAAAACAAATACTCGTTTTAATCGTTAAAGAGCCAGCCAGTTTCACCCTTCAGCAAAATGGTGGGAAATCGATATTGCAAGATTGATTACAATAATACAGCATCAGCCTAGATAGCACAGACCAAACCAAGATTCTAGTTAGTAGTTAGACCGACCGTTTAAAAAACTTAAAGCAGTGTTGCCAGTTTCAAAAGTTTAAATTATCCCTCGAATTTCCTCGTCGAAATGACCGTTACGACAAAAATACACAAATTTTATGGATAAAATCTGCCGCATTTACACATTCGCGCGAATCTCGAGGCGAATCACGAGGCGAATAACGAACATGCATGTGTAAACAGTGGGTTCGCTATTCGCCTCGTGATTCGCCTCGCGATGCGCGCGATCGCGTTGGGAGCGGTTTTTCGGACGCGAATCAAAGGGCACGAATAGCGAACAAAAACTTACTGTTTACGCATTCGCCCGCATTCAGTAGACCGCTAGCGCCAGGACGTGTAGACAAAATGGAATGAAGTGCGAATTTTAGAATGCATGAACTTTATAATAATAATAATTTTTTATTTCATAAAAAGGAGATTGTATTACATGAGGCATACGCATACATAAAGTTATACATATAAGTTTGTTCCATGTCAAACACAATCTGATGGGTGAAGTTCAGCTTTCCTAATACCTAGCAGTCCCTGTCCCTTACAAAAAGTTACAATGAATAAACTAATTCAATTAAATATATATTTTGAATACTACAACAATGATTTTAAATTGAATATCTTTATTGATTGTTTATCTTTAAATTTATCAAAGGGAAGCGCTCATTTGGACCCCAAAACATCGCAATAATAAAAATAGACAAAAGACAAACGATGCATGGAACCGTTTATCAACTATATGGGATAAGCTATTTTCCTAAATAAATCAAATTAGTCCGTCACTTAGATTAGCAAAAAATATTGAACCCGTATTTTTTCTTTTGTTAATTATATAAAAAATGATGAAGATATCGCCCGTTAAAGTTCCGCGTGACGTCACTTGCTTGCGACACTTTTGCAAGCAAGTGACGTCGCAACCCCCCACTCCCAAATTTTGACGCGCTTTATCTTTGTCATTTTTTGTTTGATTGACACAAGAAAATATACGTGTCCAATAATTTTCACTATTCTAACTGACGGACTAAATATAATTATTATTTTTTAACCCAGGCAAATACCCTATTGCCAGTAAGCAACTTAAAAATAAAGAAGAATTCAATTAGATGTAGCGCGCATGCTGCAATTATTTTCACGTCATCCATGTTCGTGTGCGAAAAGTTCGCGACGGCATTCTTAGACGAATGATTCGTCGAATGACGAGGCGAATAGCGAACACGAATGTGTAAATGCGGTATCAGAACAAAGACTACAATAGTATACTGGCTAAAATACATAAAACTGGTCAAGTGCGAGTCGGACTCGCGCACCGAGGCAGGTTTCCGTACGGTTTTCGGAATTTTTCCTTTACTTGTGCTACATGACTTGCTTCTTGCCAAATTTCATGATTCTAAAAGAAGGGATTCTAAAGGAAGTGATCATATAAAGGTTCCGTTTTTACCTCTGAGGTACGGAACCGTAAAAAACATTCGTTTTTGGTCATTTTCTTTTCGTTTAGCATTCTTTTTTTTCGATTTGGCATCTCGCAGTTCAACTTAGGAGGTTGTCGTCTGTTTAACCGGGCTTGCCTGTGGATGCCTCAATATAATAAGGCCTCCAGCCAGGGCTTAAAAACTTAAAAAGCTAAGCGACTACACGCTAAGGGCACCCCCTGTGGGGTACGGACCTTAGCTTAGGTTGTCGCTAGGAGAGGGCAGCAAGGCAGACAAGACGAAGAAGAGAATAATTTTGAAACTCCACTGGCACTTTTAAATCATGATATTGCTACAAACTTGTTTAAAACATCATACATTTTGAAATTATGCTTGTGAGAATAATGAGACAATAAACTGCCTGGCCTTTTTCTAGGCAGAATGATGTCAAAAAACGTGTACGTAATAAATTATAAAATAAATGTTTGCTTTATCGAGCAATCGCCGGCCGGTGAATACTTAGTTATATATTTTTTTTTGTATTTAGTAGGGAAGAGCAGCTCTAGCTTGCTCGTTTTTTTCATCTACTGTCAAATCTACTGTCAATTCTTGTCATGTCAGTTCTGTCACAACAAAAATGGCGAACCGCACGGTAAAAGACGCGAAGTCAATACGAGGCACAAATCCTCAATATTTGATAGAAAAGATCATCAGATCGCGTATATACGACTCCAAATATTGGAAGGAAGAATGTTTCGCTTTAACCGCAGAGTTACTTGTAGATAAGGCTATGGAATTACGATACGTCGGCGGCGTGCACGGAGGTTTCATATACCCGACGCCGTTTTTGTGTTTAGTTTTAAAAATGCTGCAGATCCAGCCTGAAAAGGACATTGTTGTTGAATTTATAAAGAACGAGGAATTCAAATATGTACGTGCCTTAGGAGCATTTTACATGAGGCTCACAGGATCGTCAGTAGATTGTTACAAATATTTGGAACCTCTTTACAATGATAATAGGAAGTTGAGGAGACAAAATAGGGAAGGTCAATTCGAGATAGTTCATGTAGATGAGTTTATAGACGAGCTACTTCGTGAGGAGCGTCTGTGTGACGTAATTTTGCCAAGAATTCAGAAGCGTCATTTTCTAGAGGAGAATAATGAGTTGGAACCCAAAGTTTCCGCCCTGGACGACGATTTGGACGAAGATATGCCGTCTGATGATGAAAATGTTGATACTGAAGTGAAGGAGAACAAGAGGGAAAAGGAACGGAGGGGAGACAGAGAGAGGAGAAGGGACAGGTTAGTTTGTAAACAAACTTTTTAGCATATTATTTATAATCTGTACATATACTCCCCTAATACACCAACTGTGTTTATTGCTAAGATGATAGCAACTGCTTATCAGTTACCTACTACCGTCAAACGGTGTGAATAGGTATGCAAATGTGAATTGGGAAAAAATTTAAAAGGGATAATTATTTCAACATTAAAATCTATTTTAAAGTTTTGTCCCGATTCACTCCTGGCTTTCACACTGTTTGTAGGTTGTGCCACCTGTTGATAAGATTTTAGTTTGAATTTTATGGGAACTTGAACCTATTCTTACATGGTCCACTAGGCATAAGTGTGTATTATCATCATGAAAGAACATCTATTCAATTTTGCTAACTATTTACACTTGGTACTAAATTAAAAGCGTCCATGATAAAAAGATTAAAAAAGAACCATTAAAAAAAAATATATTAACCCATTGAATGCCGTAATTACAGACACAATTAAAAAGCCATTCTGTCTTGCATGGATCTATACTCCATTTATAATAGCATTAGAAAAAAGAGGCTCGTAGAAGCAGGAATGCAAAACATTTTATTTCAAAGTTATGATAAAACAATTTTAAGGGAGATGCTTAAATTCTAATTTTCTTGCGTTTTTTTGCAATTTGCAGGTCAGTAAGGTTGTACCTTAATAAAAATAATATGATGCGCAACAATAAGAAATATGTAGGTAATCTTTTATCTGTTCTGTTCTGTGGGTAATAATACAATTTTAACCTTAAAAATCATCAATACATCCCTTTAAATTAGTATTGCTCCGAATTCGTCTGATTTCGCGGGCTACTGCAGCGCATCCACCTTAATTAAAATTGTTTTAACAAATATGGACGTACAATATAAACAAGTAGGTTAAAATTATGCTTTATTTATAGTAACATCTTCATCACACATTACAAACTTACAACAAAATGAATGAATGAAACAACCGATCACAATGATGATTTAAAAATTAAGATTAATGGAAATAATAATCATGGTTTTAAAATATTTTATTTTAAATAACAACTTACAACACAATACGTTGGTGACATTTCTTCGTCTTCATCATCTAATTTAGTCACTATCATCTGATGATGAAGATGAAGAAGTTTCACCAACGTTAATTTGTAAATTCGGTAGAATTATAGTGAAACGAATAACGTTCCAGGTATTGTTCACCCCTGCTTCTTTTAGGTTTTTAGCATTAACACTGTAATTTTAAATTGGAGTTAAATAATATAAATAAATGAAAGCCACATAATTTCATAAGATAAATAGTTAAAATGGTTACAATTAAGTGTGACAGCTACTGTAAAAATAGATCATAATAAATTCGGCGTCTATAGTAATGTAACAATATTTATTGTACTTTTGTTACAAAGTGTGCATTAAAAATAACCTTTTTTAACTTCTTTCTAATGCTATTGTAAATGGACTATACATTATATGAAGGGTTAAAAGACTAACTATATAAATAAATTTAAAAAACAAGAATAGGATAGTCGTCATAGTACTCGTCCACATCTCTGTCATCCAGAAACGTACCCAGAAGACTGGCAGCATTGCCACATTGAATGGCAAAGCTAATTCTTTGGCCAAAGAACGGCCCAGCCTGGGATTAATTTTACTTGTACCTACAAAACAGATTTTCAGTTTCCTTTAACTTAAATCACGAATGACGCAGCACTCCATGTTCTATTTTCAGCTGATTAAGCAATCATCACAAAATAGTGACATATTTATTTTTACTCTCTCAGGTCAAGAGAACGGGACAACAGACGTGAGAAACGTGATGTGGACCGTAAAAGAGACCGCTCACGAAGCAGGGACCGCGACCGCAGAAGAGAGAGGGAACGTGAACGAGAAAGGGAAAAGGAACGTGAGAAGGAAAGAGAGAAAGAGCGGTCTAGAGAACAAAGGGAACGAGAGAGAGAAAAGGATAGAAGAGGAGACAGAGGAGATCGAGACAGACATGATGTTGATAGAAGGAGAGATAGAGGGAGGTACTGATAAGAATAAATGTGTGAAGTTTATTATGTGGTTGTTTTATTATGATTACTTTCCTTCTTCATTTATTTGCAGTCTTTTGAAGCATTTAAGATAATGATAAACTCACTGAGAAGGATACAATACTATGCTAAAGCTACGGGAAATTTTTTAAAAAAGCCCTTGATGCAATTCTTGTCTATCTGATTTGTAACAATATGGAATAGGCTCTCGGAAAATGTGACGGCTCCCACACTGAACTGCTTCAAGACAGATTAAATATCTCTAAGCTATACGATACACACGCATCAGCCTGCACATGAAGACTTCAGTACGTAGCCATAGACTCCGAACTCGTGAAGAAACCCGGAATCTATATACACTTTCAGAGTGGAGGCAGCGCGGGCGCGTGTAATTCAAAATGTATGTAGACGTCGCCAGTTGCGTTCACAGTGCTCCCGCGAGCCGCGCGTCTTCCTGAGGCGGGCGCGGGCGCGGGTGTTCACAGTGCAGCTACGAGTTTACGACGCTTCGGTAGGTGAATCAAAATGGTTTAGAACCACAAGCGTAGTCACCTCACAGACGCTATATCGCTGTGAACGATACGTACGGACTGAGCCATTAGAAACACCCGCGCGGCTCGCGGGAGCACTGTGAACGCAACTGGATGGCGTCTACATACATTTTGAATTACACGAGCCCGCGCTAGCACCCGCGCCCGCCTCCAATCTGAAAGAGTACTATAGGTGCAGGACGTCAGCGCCGCTGTGGACTGGGAGAGACCAGACCTGACCTTATACCGGGATACCTCTGATTACCGGCACAATATACATTTGTTATACTACTGATTTAATATTCTAGGGGATGTCTTTTAAAATAAATAAACAAACATAAATTGATGTGTATATTTAAAAAAAAACGTATTGCTATGTATAACAATGTCATAAAAATAATTCTCTGTATACTGAACAATTAATTTAATTTCATTGACAAGTACATTCATTTGTATTATGTACGACATTTTAGTACTTTTTATTTACTACATACATGGTTCAAACGGACTGCAGCAGCCAATCAGAAGGCCAATTCTCGTAATTTATAAAGTTCAAAATCAATTCTATTCTATTTTTCTCTATGGCAATGGTGCCGATGTCGACAATTCTGCCAATGTCAGACGTGATATGAGAAAAGGTGCGCAGAAAAAAATAAAAAAACTACTATTCCAAATCCAATACTAGTTCATTAATAAAACTTTGAATTTAATGTGAAACTTGTTGACGAGTATTAGTAGGTACGCCTAAGACGCCAGCACGTCAAGCTACTACAATCTGTCAAATTTCTTTAATAGATTTTCAACTTTATCACTAAAGCATTAAGGTTCAAGGTCGATTGGGAAAATTTTACAGTTTCGGGTAGCTTGACCTGCAAGTGGCGTCTGTGCACTGGTTCAAAATCTAGTCGAAGTCTCATCTCGGCGACAAAATGTCAACAACTTGTCAAAATGTAGGGAAATTAGAGGTATTTTTGGCAGATTCAGACAGATCAGAATGTGAACGTTCTTAAAATTACGAGAATTGCCTGTGAGAGTGAACTGCGGAAAGGCAAAGCATGAACGAGAAGTGCAGGAAAACAAATAATATTGTTTTCGCAAGATTTAGTACAGTTTTAAAGAAAATATTGAAGTTTTGACATTCTAAGTTTTGTATAGAACTTTAGCATAAGATTCAAGAATGAGTTTCATTAGTAGTGAAAATTATTTTATGAAACTAACTAAAGTATCATTTTACTTGAGATAAAATAAAAACTGAGCAGAATAAAAAAAGCTAAGAAAATTTTAATTTCGCGGTTATTCACGGACCGCGCTTTGACTTTGCTAAGTAAAATAAACGTCTCATACGAATGAAATGCAAGCGTTCAAATAGACAAGAAAGGTTTCAGTTAATATTTTAATAGTATATTATTTACTTAAATTATCCGAATGTTAAAATAAAAGAAAATTATATTATAATGCTTATAGATAAAGGTTCACATTCGTATGAAACGCTTACTTTGCAAGGTTTAATAAAATCAAAGTGCGATTGTGAATCTGGCCACAAATATCTGCCGTCTGTATCTTGCTTTGCCTGCAAGTAAAAGATACCTAGCAATATTTTTAGTTGGTGCTTAACACAACGTGTATTGTGTAAGCGTAACTTTGTGGCGGCTCGGAATATGAGACGAGTCGCTGCGCAGTAACAAATTCACGTGTCAGCGGGGGTGAGGGGTGAGGTACTGCGCAGCGAGTAGCGCACTTCAGAGCCGCCATCAAGTTTGAATCGAGCTATACACGCTGTAGTATTACAAAATTAGCGCCACATAGAAGTTTTAATTTAAGGCGCCTATTGGGAAGAACAAGTTAAATTATGAATACATGAGCATAATATTATAAAATATTTCGACTATCTACATAATTATGTACAGCATATCATTTTCTTTGAACATCTATCTAAAAATGTGTTAGGACTAAAATGCATTTTAAATATATGTAATCAGCCTATAATGTTCCCACTCCTGGGACACAGGCCTCCTCTCTTCGAGAGGGCTGTAATCTACCACGCGGGCCCAGTGCGGGGTGGTAGATGTCACAAGTCTTCGAGTTTTTTAGTTCTAGGACATGCCGGTTTCCTCTCGATGTTTTCCTTCACCGTTTTGAGAGCAGTGGTGATGAAATTATTTACACAAAAGTAAAGCGTCTGTCTGGGTTTGAATCCACGACTTACAACTCGTAAGTCGGGGCCGTTGCTACTGGGCCAGCACTGCTCCATGTTAAATGCATTTCCATAAACCATTTACCTATTGGTTTTTTTCCTAAGTATTTTTTTTTAAATATAAAACTAGTGGCATAATTTTATACACGATCAAACTTTAACTAGCAAATCTTCACATACGTGATGGGTATCAATCTTCATTCATTTGCCTCCTAGACAACTCCCAACTATGTTGGGGTCGGCGTCCAGTCTCACCGTATGCAACTGAATACCAGTATTTTACATCAACCGACAGCCTATCAGAAGGCCAATTCTCGTAATTAAAAACGTTCAAAATCTAGTCGCAATCTCATCTCGGCGACAAACAGCTGTCAAAAATGTAGGGAAATTAGAGGTATTTTTGACAGATTGAGACTGAGATCAGACTGTGAACGTTCTTAAAATTATGAGAAATGCCCCTCTGACCTCCACAACCTAATTAGAGCGGTTTCGCAATAGGTACGTCCGATATCGAATCCGAGAAATAACGGTCCGAAGTAGCCATAGTAGGTACTATTTGTATGAGGGGTTGCACACTACATCCGAACTCAGTCCGTCCGAATGTAGAACATTTCCAATTCGGATTGAACTCGGATTCGGATCGGACGTAGTGCGAAACCGCTCTTACTGGGTAATACTGGTAGTCAGACACTCAGGCTTCTGACTACCCGTAACGACTGCCAACGATCTATAAATGACAGCTGGGACCAACGGCTTATAGTGCACGGAGGGTTCTCAATATGTAATGGACGGTTACCCTCCCACGGAGCGACCTCGAGAAGCGTAGCTTGACCTTCGATTGACTTGTGCGGCTTTAACCACGCAGCCATGTATTTATCTGCAGCTGATTACGAGGTCAACGGCCGCTGGTAATGTACTTATCGACAGTGCGGCCGACGAGAGAATGCGTTCTTGACACCTGTCAGTTTCATACAAACGAATACGTGTTTTGCGAATTTGGTCTTTATTAGCTACTAGTATTGTCGCACTGACAGTTGTCTGGAACGTATTCATTCGACGGCCGGACTATACTCACCTACTTTAAATTATGAGTGCGAATTTATTTTTGTTTCATCGTTAGATAGTACCCATGACGTCTGACGTCTGACGTCTGTCAGTATTTAATTTGATCTTATTTAATTTAGATTAGATTTTACTATACAATTCAATAACTCTAATTTCATAAATAATACGTCATTATTGTTCATGTTATTACGATAGGTATTATTTAGTCTATTTGGAATGAGGGCTAGCTAAGTTATTGATATAGTGAAGCATACTTGGAAGCAGCATGTTGAAACTTGAATATGAGAATGACTAACAGCTAAGGGACTAACCACACTTATTGAGCTCTGTTCAGCTTTTGTCCATAGAAAACAACGATTTTGTATGGAATGTGTTCGCATCCGTAAAGCTGAACGGATGCGTACGCATTCCATACAAATTCGTTGTTTGTTGACTGTTCGCGATGGAACAAAAGAAACACTAGGATTTGGATTCTAATGCGTATAATAGTTTAAATATAAAAGGTGGCTAGTTAACACAGTAATTTTGGGTGTTTTAAATTGGGCTATACCGATGTGGCGGTGTATAGTAAGTAAGTAGTTTTTTGGATGTGTCTCTTGACAGCTACGATCGCGTGAGAATCGGCTTCGACGATTGGCTGCTGAATATGACGCCATATTCGGGAGCGGTCATTGGTCAACCGATGCGCCGCAGACATGACGTGATTTGGAGCGTTGATGATTGGTCAAGCAGTGGCGTAGACATCCTCCCGGCCGTTGAAAGCTCTAGTTCCAGCTTTCAACAATCAAGCTCATCTGTAGTTGGAAGTAAACAGAGGCGGTTGAGTGCTCGACGAATTGTACCCTTGGCTGTGTTGACATCGGCGACTCTGGCTATTCCATCGGAGCCAGGAAACAGTCTGCTAACTCGTCCTAGGCGCCAGCATAGAGGGGGTGTCTGGTCTTCCTTTATCAGCACCATATCGTCAAGCTGAAGGTCTCTGCGTTTTACTTGCCATTTGGTCCTTTGTTGGAGTTCAGAAATATATTCGGAGGCCCATCGATTCCAAAAGTGTTGCCTTGCTTGTTCGAGGCGCTGGAACCGGTCGAGGCGGTGCACGTTGGAGTCCACGAAGCTCGGCGTAGGAAGCGACGTTAGTGACCTACCGATTAAGAAGTGAGCTGGGGTAAGAGGTTGGAAATCATTAGGTGAAGGGCTGAGAGGACAAAGGGGTCGGCTATTTAGGATTGCCTCTATCTGAGCAAATACAGTGGTCAATTCCTCGAATGTGAGGTGAGACTGGCTTAAAATTCGGTGTAGGTGGAATTTTGCTGATTTTACGCCGGCCTCTGCCAGACCGTTGAAATGAGGAGCGTACGCAGGGGAGAAACGAAATTCAATGCCCCGGCGAGCAGCAAATTCTCCAATAGGCTCAGTATTTGATATGAGAAAGTTGCCAATTTCCTTTGCGGCAGCCACAAAATTACGACCGTTATCGCAATAAATAGTTTTAGGCAGTCCTCTACGAGCAATGAATCTATTCACGGTTTGTATGAACGCATCTTTAGTTAGGTCGCTTACGACTTCAAGGTGTATGCACCTGTATCGTAGACAAACAAAAATGCAGAGATAACATTTTGTTATCTTGCATCCACGACCTTTGCGATCTGTAATTAAGAAGGGACCGGCAATTATGTATAAATCTAATGACTGTAGCGTACACTCTTTGTAACGTGGAAAGTTTGGAAAATTGTTGAAAGTTTGGTATTTTAGGTGAAGTTTCCGTCACTACGGCGGGCATTGCCTTTAGTTCGGGTAATTCTACATTTGAAACCGAGAGTACGGGCCATGTTGACTCTGGTTGTTTGAGAAAAGAGGGCCCGAACCACCACAAACTAGATTTGCTGACATCTTGCGGATCTACGCCGCGAGAAGCGAGGTCCGCTGGATTTTCCGCGGTAGGGACGTGACGCCAAGCTGCGGAGTCGGTTGACTCAATTATGGCGGCAACCCTATTAGCGACGAACGTTTTAGTTTTGTCGGGAGACCTAAGCCAGCCCAGTACTACACTGGAGTCAGTCCAATAGACCTTACGTTTTAGACCGCAACTGAGAGCCTTACTAACCGCGGAACTCAACTCTGCGCCTAGTAAAGCGCCACAAAGCTCCAATCTAGGAATAGTGCAAGCTTTAATAGGAGCCACGCGTGCCTTAGCGCACAACAAATTGACTTGCACGTTACCGTCCCTATCGACGGATCGTAGGTAGACGCAGCTTCCGTAGGCTTGTTGTGAGGCGTCACAGAAACAGTGGAGCTCAGTAGAAACTAAGTTATTGATGAGAACCTGTCTTGGGATCTTTAAAGACGACAAAAGGTTAATCTGTTTAGAAAATTGTATCCATAAAATTTGAATATCTTTAGGAACTGGCTCATCCCAGCCTAATTTGTTAATCCACAGCCTTTGGAGCAATATTTTTGCTTTGATTGTACATAGGGATAGAAGGCCCAGAGGATCAAATATTTTAAAAGTAGTTGACAAAATTGTCCTTTTAGTATACGTAGGGTTATCTGAATAATTAATTGGGAAATGAATTTCATCGGTTGAAGGAGACCAGCCAATGCCCAATGTGCTTGTGGCATTACTAATAATTAGATTGGATTGTTCTTTATTTATAAGGTTTTGACATAATAGGTCAGGTAAATTGGATCGGTATTTCCTGAGAGGAAAGCATCCTTTAGCTAGTTCGGTGGCGATTGAGCACTGAATGTAACGTAATTCGTCGCTTGTATCAGCACCTGTTAATAAATCGTCACAATAGAAATCCCTTTGTATTATATTTTTGATTATAGGATTGTCACATTCTTCGCCAATCTGCCAAATGCAGCGAGTGGAAAGGAAGCTTGCACTGGCAAAACCGTAGGTGACTGTATTTAATTTTAGTGTACGGAGAGGCTCATTTTCACTGTCGCGCCATAGAATGAGTTGTAAGTCACGATCAGCCTCTCTTAGCCGCACTTGTCGGAACATTTTTTCTATGTCCCCTGACAAAACATACTTGTATTGACGGAAACGTAATAGGATGTTGAATAATGAATCCTGTATTGTAGGTCCTACCATCTGGAGGTTATTAACGGAAAAGCCAGAGCTTGTGGGCTCAGAGGCATTGAAAACAACTCTGAGCTTAGTAGATTCGCTCTTGTCCCTGAAAACAGGATGATGAGGAAGAAAATAGGAATTAGGTGGTTTTGAATCAGAAGATTCAGAGAGATGGCCACAGTCAGCGTACTCTTTAATAAATTGGGAGTATTGTTTTCTGAGCTCTGGATTTTTCCTAAAGCGAGACTCAAGACTATAGAACCGTTTTTTGGCTGTAAAATAGGATTCTCCCAGACATTCTTTTTCGTCTTTTAGTGGAAGACCTACAACGAAACGACCATCGCTTTCTCGGACAGTATTAGAGAGAAAGTGCCTTTCACAAAAGGTTTCTTCTTCTGATCGTGGTTGGACTTGCGGGACGCTTTCCAAGTCCCAAAATATGGTCAACTGTTGATCTATACTTAAAGATTGTTCTTCTTTAAGTAAAAGGTTACAAATAATAGGTTTATTAGATGAAGATTGAGTAGAAATAGGCATAGGACCTGCGATGAGCCATCCAAGTTTAGAGCTACGAAGTTTTGTTTTGCTTGCCCCTAAGGAATGTTGTTTATTACCTATCAAATCCCAAAACAGGTCAGCACCAATAAGCATATCAATTGGGGATGGTTCATTAAAGCTAGGGTCCGCTAGCTCGAACTCACTAAGATTAAGATGATTAGTATCAACAGGAATTTTCGGTATGTTTTCAGTGATAGTTTGCAACACGAGGCAAAACATAGAAACTTTGAATGAAGTAGTAGTGGATTGTAATTGGAGAGCGCAGCGTTCTGTACTCAGGTTGAGTGGGTTGTTACCTATACCGACAATACCGACATTTGATGGCTGAGGAGTCAAATTGAGTCTTTGCTTTACACCTTCCGTGATAAAGGACGATTGACTCCCGCTGTCAAGTAACGCTCGGACAGTAATATTAGTATTTGTATGAGGATTCAATAGGCGTACCCTAGCAGTGCACAGTAGTATTTCAGGTGAAGACAGTGCAGACATGGATATTGACGTATCGCTAGGAGTACCAGATGATTGAGTAGTAGGTAAGTGTAGTAAAGAATTATGTTTCTTTCCACATTGACGACAAGAGCCTGGAAGCTTACAAGCTTGACTATTATGGCCAGGCCTTAGACAGTTTGGACACAAATTCAAAGTTGTAACTACAGAGTTCCTATCTTCAGGTGTCTTTGATTTGAATGTCGTGCACTCGTAGAGGCGGTGACTGCCCTTGCACACGACACATTCAACTTTATGTTGTGAAGAAGGAGTAGTCTCCTTGGAAGTTACAACAAGCGACTTTGTTGTTGATGTTGTTTGTTTACCTTTATCGAACTTATCAGATTTATTGCGATTGACTATTTCCAACACATCAGCACGATTTTTCAGGAATGAAAAGAAATCTTCGAGAGTAGGTATATCAGGTAAGGTATTGCGGTGTTCTTCCCATTTGAAATTCGTACCGTTGTCTAACTTTGCCGATAGAATATGAATGACTAGGGCGTCCCATTTATCTGTAGGTAGTCCTAGGGTGCTTAGGGCACGTAGGTTTTTGTTCACATGGTCAATTATAAATCTTAGATATTTGTCTGCGTCTCGTACGGCCTCAATTTGAAAAAGTGACTTTAAATGGTTACTGATTAACTGCCTTTTATTGTCATAACGGCTGCAGAGAATAGACCAAGCTTCATTATAATTTTTGTCGGAAACTTCTAGATTACTCAGTACTCGCGCAGCCTCACCCTCCAAATAGGATCCGAGATAGTGAAACTTATGTACATTCTTAATTTTAGGGTTATCGTGAATCAGAGAACAATAGATTTCTTTGAATTCCAACCATTTATAATACGTGCCATCGAACTTAGGAATGTGTATAATAGGTAATTTGAATCCTAGACTATAATTACAGTTACTATCACGATTATGTTGATGACACTCATTGGCATGAGAACAACTAGAAATATGACTTTCTTCCTGTTTAGTGGGCAAGCTACGCGTTTGTATAAAGTTTTGGGCAAAAGAAATGCAATTATCAAATTCTTGTTCGATTAAATCGCGATTAGTTAATTCATTTGCTAGATTAGGCTCACTTTGAGTTTCTATTTGGTTTTGCAACTCGTCGAAGTCAATAAACAACGCTTCCATTCGCGATAACTTCATTGCAAGCTTACTAACTTCCACAGGGGAAACTGATTCTAAAGTAATTAATGTGTCTAAATAGGTTTTAAATTTAGTTACGCGTCCCTTAATGGCACCACGTTTAATAATTAAATCTTTAAGCTTTGTTTCAGAAGTCATCGCGATTAGTTATCTACGTCAATAAAAAGTAACGAAAGAATACGATACGCTCCTCGTTTCGCAGCCCGTTGTGCAGCAGAGACCGGTTTCCGTCAGCGAAGACAGGTCGCACAGCTGATAGGCAAGTAGCGCGTAGACAATGGGTGACGTCGCGTGGCCGCCGATGTACTCAGCGCAGCGATCGCCTGGAATTTACCATAAGATGACTAATTAAACAGCTGACAACAACAAGCGTGCGAGCGGGGCGATGTGCTATAGTAGCTTATGCATATAGGCAGTAGTTATTGCAGCTCACAAATTGCGTGAAATGATGAGAAAAATAATGAAAGAATAGGTGGGTAGGTTGGCAAAAACGAAAGTATTTAAATGTAATATTGAAGAAAATGACTGGTAATTCGATGTGATTAGGTAAAAATTGATTTGAAATAGTTTAGGTTAAATCACCAAACACTCGGCATTAAACCTAGTATGTAATAAGCTCAGATAGAAGAGGAGTTGTCTAGGAAAATATGATAGGAACGGGCTCACAGTTAGATCGGTAGGTCAAGCGAAGCAGGTAGCAATAGGCCCGCAGCGTGGTTCCAGGACGAAGACAGCAAAGTCGTAGGCCGTTCCGGAATGTAGACCGCTCCGGGGTGTACGCAGCTCCAGAACACCCTTGGCTTGGTGATCCGGACCTTCGTTGTAGTTTTCACTGGCAGGGTGATTCCTCCTGGACAGAAACTAGGCGGACGGATTAGTGATCGTGTCCTGTCACGGTCGCCACTTTTTGTTCGCGATGGAACAAAAGAAACACTAGGATTTGGATTCTAATGCGTATAATAGTTTAAATATAAAAGGTGGCTAGTTAACACAGTAATTTTGGGTGTTTTAAATTGGGCTATACCGATGTGGCGGTGTATAGTAAGTAAGTAGTTTTTTGGATGTGTCTCTTGACAGCTACGATCGCGTGAGAATCGGCTTCGACGATTGGCTGCTGAATATGACGCCATATTCGGGAGCGGTCATTGGTCAACCGATGCGCCGCAGACATGACGTGATTTGGAGCGTTGATGATTGGTCAAGCAGTGGCGTAGACATTGACAAAAGCTGAACAGAGCTGAATACGTGTGGTTAGTCCCTAAGCCGACGTTCTCACAGACGTAAAAATATCTCGGCGGAATTTTATCACGCACTGGATTTTCAACTATCGGTGTTGAGCTGAGCATTGAAAATCCAACAGAGCGCGTCAAAAAAAAACACCGTTGGATTTTCAACTCTCGGCGCTAAGCAGTGAGTTGAAAATCCAGTGTGCGAATAAAATACACCGCGGGAAAAACGCGCCCGTGCAACCTGGGCTAAGTGTTCATACATACGAGCGGCAGAGGCAACTGGAGCTGTCGACAATGTGCCGCTCGTGTATTTGAGCACCGCACCGTACGCAAATACACGAGTGGCACGTTGTCGATGGCAGGCGCCGAAACGTCGACGGCAGTTGTCTCTGCTGTTGACGTGTGCTGCTCATTTGTATGCACACTAAGGTTTCCATCACACTTGACTTGAGCGTCAAAAAACGTTGCTGCTAAAACATCAGTGTGATGTGTGTGAAACCTCAAAAAAGTTCGTAATGAGTGGTGAGAATTTGGAGTTTTCAGGTTGATTCGAGTGGATAAGATCCCTTGCAAAAGACCAAAGCAACTTTATATTTAACCACAGCTAGTCTGAAGGCTTCGATCAACAATAGCATTAGATTAAGGATTAGGAACAAAAACACATCGCTCAACTGGCCGCGATTGCATATATAACTTGATTATAAACCCTAACTTTCAAACATAAAGTATATTATCGTTTGCAATACATTAAGTAAATGTATTTTTTGAATAAGAATAAAAATAATTATGGAAAAATTAAACTTAATTTCTAAGCAATAAGGTTGAAAAAACTATGTTGCAAAATAATACCACAAAATTGTTTGTGGTATTATTTTCTCGGCCGTTTTTGGAAATCTAGTACAATAACTATTGATCATAGCCTGTAGGCTATGAATGCTCATAATCAATTTAATAAAAAGAACGCGCCAAAAGTTTTAATGTGGCACTTTCGGGAGATACTATTTCATTAAGATCAGCACCTTTGCGTAACACACTATTAATCTCAATCTGAATCATTTTGAAGGATCTTGCAAATCCATTGCTTCATATGTTCAAAAAATGTGTCTGCTCAACAACGTAAATAACGCAATGAATATTGTTGAACTGTCAAAATGAAACCCATTGCTACTGATAGTGTTTTATGCAATTAGGTACCCGCTGATTATTTCAGAAATAAGATTTTTTGATCGTGGTAATTAGATAGAATAGCGCACTAAGAGCCCTTTAGGCAAAGCGCGCACTGCGATGCGATTTTTTAATCGCATATTCAAAATAAAATCACGAACGCTAATATAATTTTTCAAGCGATTATTTTCCGTATTACACGGACTCTAGCATTGTTCAAAGATTGGCGATTATTTTCCGCAACGAATAAATTTCATGGTGCGTGCTTAGCCCAATAGAAACTAGACAAAAAAAAAAATTATGTCCAGTTGCGCAAGTGTGCATGTGAACATGCGCAGTTGCGCTAAACATGAGTAACAATTTAGCGCACAGTGTCTATGCGAGCGAAGCCTTCAGCGTGGCAAAAAGGTCGCCTTCTATAGACATTCGTACGTCTCTAATATCAATTTACAAACACAGCATTAAAAACCATAGATCAACAATTTATAATTTACAATAATCATAGACACTCCTCCGCACTAGAGTTTCGGTTCAAAGAGTTTTTAATCATGCCACTGATTGAAGGCACACTGAACTTTGGCTAGAAGGTCGGGGCGTGCATTATGAAGATCCTTTGCTCTTCCTTCTTTATCCATTTGAGGAGACGGTCGACTGCTTTGATCGCTTGATCTTTTTCCATTAGGGGGTCGAATGTTACGTAAAGTTCGAAGCCGTTGGTTACCTGAAAATGTTGATAATTACATTTTAGAGAGACGAAACATGGTCATGATAATCAAACACTCTGGCTAACCTTTTCCCGACTATTTTGAGGTCGGCTTCCAGTCTAACCGGATGCAGCTGAATTACTGAGTATTTTATATGAAGCGACTGCCTATCTGACCTCCACAACCCTGTGACTGGGCAACACGAGACCCCTTGGTAAGACTGGTTGTCAGACTTTTGGGCTTCTGACTACCCGTAACGACTGTCAAAGATCTACGAATGACAGCTGGGATGAACAGCTTAACGTGCTTTCCGAGGCACGGAGGGTTCTCGATGTCATGTATTCCTGCGGCCTTCACCAGTTCATTCGTCCCCCTTGTGGCCTTTTGACGCTATGTCTTACGGTTCGGGATTGCCAGTGCAAAAGCTTTCGGCCCCATCGACCATATGTTCTGCGAGCAATGTTTCCTGACCACTGTCACTTAAGTTTGACAATTCTTCGGGCTATGTCAGTTGCATTGGTTCTCCTACGGATCTCTTCATTTCTGATTCGATCACGTCAGGAAACTTCAAGCATAACTCTTTCCAAAGCCTTTTGGATGACTTTCAGCCTTCTAATGAAGCCCATTGTGAGCGACCATCGTCATCATGGTTTGATATCATCTGCCTCTAACTAACATACCCAGGCGCCATTTAGCCAGCCAAATATTACCCTACCGTCTATTGAAATAAACTTCTAGTTCAAAACAAAAATCAATTACAAGAAACACTTACCCAAGCCAGTATAGTGTCAATAGAATTCGACCGAAAAATAAGCTTCGCCGGCGTCGAAGTACAATGTATGGAACTGCAAAACCTCCTGTAATTCCTCACATAATCTATATCCGATAATTTTTCAACCTTCTTCACACTAATATCACCCCCAACTTTATGTCTCATTCTATAATCCTGTAGCTTATCCAGGCTTATAGGGTCTGAAGAAAAGAGTTGTGCCGTTGATTTACATTTGTACATGAAGTGGCGAATTTCAGGTATTCCTATATGCTTTAAAGGGTTCGTCGTTGGTAGTTCTTCGTCTCTGTTCAAGGCATCGTTGATAGCGACCAGGCAGTTCGAACGGCGTAGTTTATCGGCTATCGTGTGCTTTGCTTGGGAGAGAGGGAAGAATGCGTCACGTTGTACTGTGAGTAAGAGGAGGCAGGCTTGGCAGTCTTCTGAAATGTATGATACGTGGCCGTGGAGGAATCCTCTGTGAAATAAACATTATATTGCGTTACAGGAATAATAACATTTTAACTATTCCACATTAAAAACAGTTTTACATAAAAAAACAACCGATTTCAACTTCACTTTTTAGTTATGGTACAGTCAGCGTCAAAAATATCGGGACGAACAGACTGTTCAAAAAGAACTCAACAACTATGTAAGAAAATTAAACTGTATTATGACAACTGGTTAAAGTTCTTGTCAGAATGACATTTGTCGTGTACTGTCTTCATTCTGAAACATTCCTAGTGTCATTGAGTTAATATTTCAATTTCATGGTTGTTTAGATCATTTTGAACAGTCTGTTCGTCCCGATATTATTGACGCTGGCTGTACCTACCGCACACCAATTCGCATACCACCGCTTGCTTTTTAAATAACAGTGACAGGAAGTATTATAACGTCATCAAGATGCACAAAGTGGATTAAATACGTATTATCGACGCTAACTCAAAAACTACTTATGCAAAGTTAATAAAATTCATTTGGGACCACTCCTGAGGTATATTCTAACCATTAAAAAAAGAATTTTCAAAATCAATCCGCAATCATCGGAGAATTGAGAACCTCCTTCTTTTTGAAGTCAAGTTAAAAAGTGGCAAAAATGGGTACAATCATTAGATGCACAGAAAGATTACCACTGAGACACCCACAGGTAAATAAGTGGCAGTCATTTTTGAGTATCGAACAACATTTTTCATTCAGTACATGTGCTCTCATTGAACGCTGTGACCAAACCGTAGGTACCTCAGGTTCGCACGGGTTCGTTTTTTTCGCGCACTGGATTTAGAACGCACTGCTCAGCGCCGAGAGTTGAAAATATAATAGTGTATTTTTTTGACACGCTGAAATTCGCTCTGTTGGATTTTCTATGCTCGGCTCAACACCGAGAGTTGAAAATCCACTGCACGGAAAAACACCGCCGCGATATTTTTACGTCCGTGCGAACGTGGACAAAGAAGCATTCCTAGAATTTATATTTATCTACTATGCATTCACATTAACAACAAAAAATCAACTCACGTAGAATCAAACTTCGGTAAACAGATCGGTGTCCAGCTTTCAGCTGTTTTGAAACTCTCGGAGCTCCGAACCAAATTGAAAAGCAGGTGTATGTCGGATGGATGTAAGGTGTACTTCTTCATTCGAACCAGCGTGATCAGTTGGTTTCCAGCCAACATTATAGCGAAGACCAAGTCCCGTATTTTGTTGCAAGTCGTTTGAATTGCACTTGTAATATTCTCTCTTGCTTTTTCGGGCAGAGGTAGGCAGCGGACGGCACCTGTACAATAAATAATTTATATTTAGTATGCTTGTTGCTCAGCCGCTATAGAGCGGGCTATATATTTGAAGGATAATATCAGAAATAAAATTATCCAGAACAGAAGCGGAGTTATGTCGGTAACTCCGCTTGCAGAATAATGGGCTCAAGTATGTACAATGTTCAAAAGAGCGAGCTGCTAGTTTTTAAGGCTGGGACCAAAACCTACCCTGTTCCTCCGATCACACTAAATGGAACAGTCCTACAGTAACTGTCCGAATTTAAGTACTTGGGTCACTGGGTCAATGCAGACTCTAAATGATGATATGGATAGGGAGCGCAGGGCATTGTCGGTAAGGGGTAATATGCTTTCTCGCAGGTTTGCGCGATGCTCACGTGACGTTAAAGTCACACTTTTTAAAAGCTATTAAGTACCAAACGTTATACACGTGCAACCTGTGGAGCAATTACACTAAAAAGCATGGGCACTTATGAAACGTGAGAAACTATGTAGGTGCACGGTTTCTCTTTTAAAAATAATTGGCTTTTACAATGTTTTCAAATTACAGTAGGTATGGGAGGACAGCGTGAGCCTGTCAACAAGTACCAGGTACTTGATGAAATAAAAAATACAGATCTAGTCTACAAGGCCTAGAAAGTCCTCACATTACAAAATATAGAAGAATCCATCAAAAGGATAGATAAAATATAATCCCACAAAAATATTTCATGTTAAATGTTGCCAAGACGAGACCATGTAGCTTGCACTGTCAAAAAGTAATCAGATCTCATGTAGAGCCAAGCTTCTAACTCTACATGCCCTAAGTCTACAAGGCCTAACTTCGCAAACTTTACACCTTAGTCAAAATATATGGCTTGGCCGTTTGCACTGTACACATTTTTATTTATTTATTTATCCATTTATTTCAGGCATCAAGGCCCATATGACGGTTTTCTCAACTTACCCAATAAGAATGCCGGATCCTTCTCCATAAAAATAAATAAGTGATCAATAAGTCGCTCGGCTCCCGACAGTAGTCTTCGTAAGTCATAGTTCCTTCTTTGTTCAAATATTCTGTTCAGTTGCGTTAGAGTAAGTACTGATACTATTTGATTAAATGCATACCTGAAAGTGTTGATTGAATTAAATATTATATTTTTCTTTTTTTAAATCTTTATTTATTTAAGGGATTTTTGTACCGATTCCAGCAGGTCAAGCTACCCGAAACTGTCAACTTTACCCAATCAACCTTGAACCTTAATGCTTTAGCGATAAAGTTGAAAATCTATTATAGAAATTTGACAGATTGTAGTAGCTTGATATTCTGGCGTCTGTACAGACGCCAGTACATCAAGCTACCCGAAACATTCAAATTTTCCCAATCAACCTTGAACCGTAACGCTTTAGCGATAAAGTTGAAAATCTATTAAAGAAATTTGACAGATTGTAGTAGCTTGATACCTATGCTGGTGCCTGTACATACACACATGCGACGATGTCCGACAGTCCACCAATACAATGCTTCCTCTATTTTACAACATACCTCACAGTTAGGAGAATCCAATGAATTATTCTATCTTATCTTGTATGTATTTGTTTAAGTTATTGATGAATAATTGATAGCCTTGGCTTCAAGTGTCAATTTAATAATTAGCATAATCAGCCTATAATGTTCCCACTGCCGGGACACAGGCCTCCACTCGACGAGAGGCGTAATATACCACGCGGGCCCAGTGCGGGTTGGTAGATGTCACATGTCTTCGAATTTTTGGTTCTAGGACATGCCGGTTTCCCCACGATGTTTTCCTTCACCGTTTTGAGAGCAGTGGTGATGAAATAATTTACACAAAGTAAATCACTTGTCTGGGTTCGAACCTACGACCTTTACCTCGTAAGTCGCGGCCGTTATAACTGTGCCACCACTGTTACTTTATCATTTAATTTAAGTTATTGATAAAATGTAAGGGTTTTATAAGTGTGTCTGTGGTTATTGATAGCCCTGGCTTCAATTCTCAATGGGATAGTCTGTTATAATATTTCGAATATTCTGATTTATAATTATCTAGGCAAATGATGGCAAGAGTCATAAAAATAATGATAAACACCAAAAATGTTTGTAGGGAGGAAGAGAGTTTGACGACACGGTTGGCGCAGTGGCTGAGCGATCGACTGCTGCGCTGCGTGTCGCGGGTTCGATTCCCGCACGGAACAAATATTTGTATTGCCTATAGGTAGTTGTTCCGGGTCTGGCTGTTTGTGTATGTGAGTTTAAATGTTTGTAAACGCACCCACGATACAGGAGTCTTCCTAGTGTGGGGCAATGTTAAAAAAAAAAACCAGTAATTTATCCAGAAAAGAACCGGAGTAATTGACATAGCTTGCAGAGCAACTAAACTTGAAGTGGCAGTGAGTTGGTCATGTTTCAGATCTGAGATCAGATTCTGTATAAGTAATAAAAGGAGAGACAGTTGAGTGAATAGTATGCGCAGAAAAGATTTTAAAAACAAGTTATTACCCTAACTTCATATTGTTCAACATAGTCCTCAATATCAAGCAATGCGGATTTTTAACAGGTTGCCATTGGAATTAAAAACTATAATTTACAAGAGCTCATATAAGTCAACACTTAAAGCTTTACTATTGAGGAAATGTCTGTACTCTATAGACAACGAAATATCCACATTTTAAAAATTTGATTATTTTATTAGTTAATGAGAGACTGAATAATATTAGTATGTAGTAGCTTGTAATTTTATTGATAAGTAATGTTTTTTTCTAAATTATTTTCTATGATTTATTGTATTATGAATGTGTTAGTTTTATAATTTTAATGATTTCAAACACAATGTGAATTGTTCCTGAATAAATTGAATTGATCAAAGAATCAAGGTGATCCAGTACAAACTAGTCCAATCAGTAAATTAAAAAATATTATAAAATGTTTCCTTGTCATATAGAAACCAGTTCTGTATATTTTAAGCTAAAAAATATATTACCAACTTACGTTAACTGTAAAACAAGTTGTGTTTCACTCTCATTTGACTTGGACAAGGCAACCAGTATCAAAGGTCCCTTCACCAAGAACACTGCCTTACAATCCTTTGTTGTGATAGATCTCAATATATCCTGGTTTTGTTCTTCTACCACGCTTACCAATGCTTGGATGACACCGCAAAGACCTGCTAACTTATCCTCGTTACCGTACCTGAAATATTTTAGTTATAGTATTATAATTTTTGAAAGGTATTGATTATATTTAATTGATTTTAATTATTATAATTCTGTGAAGTGAGTGCCTAGCAGTGGTTTTAAGGACATTTCAAGTCAAATTTCAAATTCATTCATTCATTTTGTGAACATAGGGTACAAATAAACAGATGTTATATGAATAATGTAGGTCCATGCTATGTCCCACCAAAAGGCATACAAAATATCTTAGGTAAGCGAAAGTCCATTAGTAAAAAAAAAGTCAATAGGTAAGTTGTTGTCACAATATCATGCAATAGTTAATAATATGTAAATAAATTAAGACAGCACATAAACAAAATAGGTAATAAGTAAAGTACCTGATTTGTCCTAAAAACCGGTAACTGCTATCAAACCTTGCAAAATACTACACAAATTTTGCATACTTTTTCGGACATGTTAGATGAAAAGCAGATATAAAAAAGAAATACTTGCCTAGAATAAATAGGTTTACCAGCAGAACTGAGTATAAACACATGTTTCTCTTTGTTTACCAGCTCAGGAGTCTGAAGATAATCATCCTTCTCGTTGTCTGTGTCATCACCATTCTGTTCTGTCAGGTTTGAGTGGCTTGTTGATGCTGATATTGACTCCTAGCAAAGTATAAATCAAATTTAAAGCAATTTTGTATTATTCCTCGATTAGGCTGAAGAAGAATGTTACATAAATCACAAAGAAATAAAAAAAAAACTTACATCTTTCGTCTGCAAGTCATCACTAGATTTTGTAGGTTTTATCGGTGCAGAATTTTCACCAATTTCACTTTGAATCTCACTAATAGTACTATTTATATTCGCTAACGATATATTGCGCTCTTGAAGACTTGAACTCATCTCAGAAGCAAATTCCTCGAACGAATCTGTAGGATTTAGGATGCTGTCGTAACATGCACCAGGTTCCAAATCATCTGGAGGGTTCTCCTCTTTAATGACTGTAGGAACATCTTTGGATGTGGAAGCCATGACGAGTGATTTTCAATAATAAATAAATAAACTATTAAAAAGTATTTTACTACTGGAAAACGGCATCAATAACGTTACAGATGTTACGTTCCATTGCGAATTTATTATTAAATAATTAGTTCTTGGTTATCTCTTTTACACTCGGTGGTTTTCTATCGGTTAACTCGCTTTAACGCTCAAAAATGATTTTGGTACGGAACGCGGAAATATGGGGTGGCTTGTCACTGTGACAGTGTGTCATTTCTTGGACTGCAACTTGACACCACTTGACACTGACCCTGTCAGTGTCACCCTGACGGCTGACTGACTGACGGGACCTAATCCATGAATGTTGCCCTTTATAGAAGCCCATAGCATAGATTTTGGTGTCATCTTTACGGACTCACTTAGTTGCTTGCAAGCTTTGGAGCAGAATCCTTTCAAGAGTAAACTGCACAGTCCAATTGTTCTCCAAATTAAAAAGTCTCTTTTCTCTTGTGCCAAGAATCACAAAACCGTTCACCTGGTTTGGATTCCAAGTCATTGTGGCATAAGAGGAAACGAATATGTGGATGCTCTTGCTAAGGATGCTGTTACGTCTCAAGCTGCTGATCTTAAACACTTTAAATGTCCCGGCTACGATTTGCTGAGCCTTCCAAAAAAGAGCTTGCTAACCTCATGGCAAGTACAGTGGCAAAATTCGAGTAAGCAGAAAGGTGCTTTTTATCACGCAATACAGCCTAACGTTACTCCCAAGCCTTGGTTTTACCCTTATAAAAAAACTTCAAAGAAGGTAATCTCTACCATCTCCCGCCTCCGCATAGGCCATTGTTGTTCCCCGGTATTCCTTCACAAAATCCGGGTCAGAGATACATCGCTCTGCGAATGTGGGCTGGATGAAGGTACTTTGGAGCACATCTTCTTTAACTGCTCCAATAATAACCCAGCCCATGACTTATATAGTCATCTCCCTAAATTAAAGATCCCTGTCCCAACTAACTTTCCATCCCTACTAACACATTCTTCCCCAAAGCTCTTTCAGGCTTTGATGTTTTTTATTCGTGTCAATGACATCAAATTATGATGATTTTTGTGTGATCCTGATCATCTACATTCATTTATGTAATAATATAACTAACCATATTTTTTTATTTTCAATGTACCTTCTCACACCCGTCAACAAGTTTCACATTAAATTCAATTTTGTATTAATGGATTTAGAACTTTAGGGTTTTTTTTTTTTTCTCATTTTGTTTTTTGTTTTCTCCACACGTTTTCTCATATCACATCTGACATTGGCAGAATTGTCGACATCGGCACCATTGCCATAGAGAAAGATAGATAGATAGATGAATGTTGCCCAATTTTCAATTTAAAGTTCTAACAAATAGGCACGTCAAAACGAAAAAAAACTACCCTCGTGGTTTTTAATCTAGCGGATGCTTCGAATAGGTAGGTACTTAGACATAAGTACCAATCTTTATACAATAAGGACAACATTTAGACACATTTGTTTTATTGAAGATAATCGTAAAAAGTTCGGTGAATCGGTCAAGACCGGTTATGGAGTGGTTTTCTACACAAATATACATAACTTTGATTGATTGGCCATCTAAAAGCCCTGGCTTAAACCCGATAGAAAATTTGTGGGGTCAAATGGTGGTTAATTGGGACTCAAGTAAAGTCAGAACTAGACAAAATTTAGATGAAGAGGATGAGAACTTGGGAATTAATGCGATTAAGTGACATTTGTTATAATATGGTAAATGGAATGAGATCAAGATTAGAAGAAGTTATAGAAAGTGAAGGTTATCTACTCCGATATAAATACCTATATATAGGTTTGACCCCACAAGTTTTTAGTTAGGTACGGACGCCAGCAGGTCAACCTACCCAAAACTGTCAGATTCCCCCAATCAACATTGAACCTAATGCTTTAGCAATAAAGTCGAAAATCTATTTAAGAAATCTGACAGATTGTAGTAGCTTGATGTGCTGGCGTCTGTACATATTAGTTTTTTGTAAACAGTTTTGATAAATCTCGAGAGACGTAAATTGTTGTCCTGGGGGCCTAAAAAGGCCACTTTAAGCAATACCTCTAAAATCCATTCATTTCCTGAATTCCCAGCAGATCATAAGCAATTCCTCTAATTTTCGTAAAATTTCATTTCATATTTGGTGTAAACATTGCCGCATGAAAAAAATAAAAACCGTAATTTTATCGGTAAAGATTTTAATACAGTTTTTATTAATCAAACTGGTTTTATATTTCTACAGTATAAATGTTATTTCATTGTGATATGAATTGCACACAGATCATATTATGAATTGTCAGTTTGAGACCATTTTACGATTTTTAATATGATTCTTATTGCTAACCTATTACGATTCTGCCAAAGTGGCCTTTTTAGGCCCCCTGGGCTGCCTAAATAATTGCTGATGTTGGTTAGCGCATGACAATTTTGTATCAATAACGTAAACAATTATTGCTAAATGGGTATCTTGATGTCAAAAACTACAGAACACTAACTTCATTGCTGTCACAAAGATGGCGCGCACGTAAACATCGTAGTGTATCATCCTTTGATAGATGTCGCTTTTTATACATTTCTAGAGGGTGAGGTTTCTCTGGAGCTGTGTGTACCATGTTTTAAAGCAAATAAATATTCTATTCTATTCTAAGACATTTCAGCTTACCAATTATTGTTGCTTGACTGGACTGAGCTAATACCAGAGTAGACAGGCCATGCGCACATTATACGTAGTATAACAAATTGAGTACTCGTAATTCATTTGAAAACAAAATGTTTCACCATCTTTTTTTAATGTATGTTTATTTTATTTTATGTTTTGATTGTGGCCGTTTTGCGTGAATGTGACGCATGTTTTACCCCCAACTTGTTTTTTTTT
This sequence comes from Apamea sordens, assembly GCA_945859715.1. Classification (NCBI taxonomy): domain Eukaryota; kingdom Metazoa; phylum Arthropoda; class Insecta; order Lepidoptera; family Noctuidae; genus Apamea; species Apamea sordens. The sequence continues at coordinate 8,739,958 of OX244010.1, read as the reverse complement.
TTGTGTGTTTATGTTCTTTTTTATGCGTCACGTTTGCTGCAAATAAATGCATTTTCTTTCTTTATTTCTTCTTAAATAAACCCTGTAATAAAGTTTTATCTACTGTTAGAAAACACTACATTATTCCCAAATTAATGAAATAATTTCGTACCTACTTCATTAATTATTATCAGATACCTACTTAACACTTGCAAAGAGAATAACAAATTTAGTTTAAGCTCATGGTCAGAATGATGTAGGTTTGTTAATGTTAAGTTCAGGAAATATTAAAATAGCGTCTTTAAACTTATTAAGCAACGTGTTACAGGATTGCCATCTATTGCTATTAAAATAATATTTTAACCTGTACAGACGCCAGCAGGTCAACCTACCCGAAACTGTCAGATTTTCCCAATCAACATTGAACCTAATGCTATAGCAATAAAGTCGAAAATCTATTAAAGAAATCTGACAGATTGTAGTAGCTTGATGTGCTGGCGTCTGTACATTAATTTGGACATCTCGCTGCGATGTTTCCATTCCGTTGCATGCATTAAAAGAAAACAGTTGTGCCCTGAATCGATCCAGTAGTGATCCTATTTTCTAATTTTGCCTATAACATATTATAGTAAAATGGTCCCCGTGGTTGGTACGTGTTTCGTAAATAATACGAGTACCTATTCATAATTTCTTATTAATTAAAGGATGTACTGTTACACAATCCGAGAATTTTAGGTATTTCAGGTAGGTAACAAAATTAACCCCTCAATCACGCAGTTACACTTATAACCGATATTCGGTAATTCGGTTATCTTCAACAAGAGTATCTGAGAGTGGAAATGTAAAAAGGAATTCAAGCAGAATAATGTAACAAATTGTCGGCGATTGGACGCAGGGTCTCGCAAGCGATGCCTCATGGTCGACCATGCGGAAGGCGCTGATAACTCCTCACTCTTAGGTCCTACGGCGCTGAAGGTACTTAGGTACCTACTCATACAAACGATCTTTCAGCTTTCGGTAATGTTCCGTGAGAAAATATTGGCGGAAATCTTGTACGTTTAATCGGAGTTTTGGTGAAGTATGCATCGTTCGTTAACCGATTTTTCGGTTGCATTCCTAGAGTTCAAAAAATCAAAATCAAAAGTCATTTATTCAAATTAGGCTGAGAGTCAGCACTTTTCGAACGTCAAAATTACAAAAGACAGTCCCCCAAAAACGCCCGCCCTTCACCACTTCCTAGTGCTATCGCTGGGAAGAAGTGGCGCAACAAACTTCCCAGCAGCACAGCTGTCTGTTCAGTTAGAATATAGTGCATGTATACAATACCAGGAACCTATGTTCAGTAATTAACATTACAAGAAACTTAAATTATTTGCCATAAAATATGTCAGCTAGCCACGCCTAGCTAGTTGATAGACATACAAGACTTACCTATTATCTAAAATTAGCTGAACCGGAGAAATTCTTACCGCCTCAGAATCATTAGGTATCGAAATTGGTCAATCCGTTCTCGAGATATCACAATGAATTACAAAATTACAATGGTTTACAAAATGAATTATCTTCATTACCTATAATTTTTTCCGTGAACTCTTCTCATGTTGTAATAGTTATTCTGCTATTCGGGGCGAAGGCAAATCAAACAAATCAAAGATCATAAAAATCGGTCCAGCCGTTCTTGAGTTACAAATGGTGTAACTAACCCGGCTTTGTTAAATAGTTTGATTAGAGTGCGAGAGAAAGTGGACGAGCAAAACGTCTACATTTTTAGGGTTCTGTAGACAAATGGCAAAAACGGAACCCTTATAATTTCTTCATGTCAGTCTGTCCGGATGTTATTCAGCCATTTTTTTCACCTAACCCGGCTTCAGAGGTCAGACTCATTGGTAAGGAAAAATTGCAGACGGAAAAAACCCCCAAAACTTCACTTCAACATTCTCTTACGGAAATGGTGACATCATACTGACTTTTTGCATTTCTGCAAGACATCCTACGAGGGACGTTCAATGTATTCTCGGTACTGGCATCAAAAAATACGTAAATTCAATTAAAATTATTTTAATATCAATGTTATATCCAGGAAAGTTATGTTATGTTATTGCTGTGTGAAATGTCCAGGGATATTATATTATTATTACTATTATATCCCCATTACCCCAATGCATTTATTACAGTCATCTCGAAGTTAACTTTCAATACCCTGTAAAAAGAACTTTTCTCTTTCTCAGAAAAATGGGCATTTATTGCTGCCTTGAGCTCTTCATAGTTGGAAAATCGTTTCCCACGAAGGACTTTTTTCAAATTAGGGAAAAAATCATAATCACTCGGGGCCAGGTTTGGGCTATAGTGTGGGTGGTTAATTTCTTCGAAACCACAATCTCGCACAGCAGCCTTGCGAACACGCGCCGTGTGGAGCGGGGCGTTGTCGTGAAGAAGGAACACACCGGTGGTCAGTTTACCCCGTCTTTTTTCTTTAATTCCTTGCCATAAAAGTAAAGTGGATGCGTAGGATGCTGCGTTTATAATTTCACCTTTTCTTGTGTAGGTACTCAATCAGCAAAATTCCCTTGGATTCCCAAAACACTGTGGCTATGATTTTTCCCGCGGACGGAACGACTTTGAATTTCTTAGGGGGGGGGGGGGGGGGGGTGTCTTATTTGTACCCTTCTTGTGCCACTGCAGGACTCTTGCTTACTTTCAGGGTCATAATGATGAACCTACGTTTCATCTCCAGTAACAATTCGATCGAAAATACTTTATGGAACTTAACCACAGAGCTCTAAAATTTCTCTATAGCACTCGATTTGCACTTCTTGCTTTTGAGGTGCGCCACCGTGAGCATTCGCGGCACCCATCTTAGACTGACTTTTGAAAAGTATAGAAGGTCATGAAGAATAGTGTGTATGGAACCAACAGTGAGGTGGGTTATCTCTGCGATTATTTTGATCTTCATTTGGGCATCCTTCAGTATAAGCTTCTCAACTTTTTTCACGTTTTCTTCCGTAGAGGCAGTAACCGGGCCGCGCGAGCGAGTGTCGTCTTCAATACTCTCTCTGCCCCTTTCAAATTAACTTGACCACTTTTGCACCGTAGATGAAGGTGCAGAATTTTGGTAAACAGCCACCATCACTTCTTGAATAGTTTTTTGACTTTTTCCTTGTTTAGTAACGAATTTAATAACAGCGCGGTGCTCGATTTTCTTCGACATTGTCACGTTAGCCATTCCAGTTGTCGTTGACTAAGGATAACTAGCAAACTAATGATCACAACTATATGAAATTTTACCTATAAGCCCTTACATTAGTCATATCATTAGTAAGTAAATCACCCTGATACCATGAATACATTGAACGCCCCTCGTACACTCTAATCTTCGATACATACAAGTACCATAATTATTCTCTTCCCACAGAAACAACTCGACAAATACCTGAACTCAATTCTATTTCTTACTTAAATAGGGGTGTCTCGCTTTATATTGCGCCCTATTACTGCACCCTTGTTTAAGTAAACGTCTTATTTGTCCCCATCCCTAATAGGTACGTGAGATGCAAGTTAATTCGCGGCAGGAAACTTTTTCTTTGACAACCCTTGGAGTGTCGAAATGTGGACAAGTCATTATTTTATTTTTTACTAGCCATTATTGTCCCACAGCTGGGCAAAGGCCTCCCTACTTTCTTTGTCCAGAGCTGCCACGGACCAATTTTTGTTAAAGTAGGTAGTCCAGCTCATCCCGCCTTCTCCGTCAGGGAGTACCATAAGTTTGGGCCATTGAACGTCTGACATGCGGCAGATGTGTCGAGCCCAATTTCATTTAAGCGTGGTAGCTTTCCGAGTGACATCAGTCATTTTAGTGATGGATATTATCATTTCGTTATTTTAGTGTCTGTCGCTCGTTTATTTGAGTACGGTGCTCAAATACACGAGCGGCATGTTGTCGGCGGCAGCCACCGACGCGTCTTCGGCTGACGCCGCGCCGTCACGCATTCACGGCTGCCGCCGACACGAAGGTTGCAGTCACAGAACATATATACCCTAAAGGGGTTGCAGTTGCCTCTGTCGTCGACGCGTGTGGCTCGTGTGCACGCACACTTACTGTGGAACAGGCAAAAAAAGAGGTGTAAAGACACTGCTTCCTCTTCATTAACTTATCCTCCTCTTATTAACTTGACACAAAAAGCTCAAAATAACCACAAAATACAGCAATCTAAAAATAAATCAAAGACTACATGGCAGGTAATTAATCAGACAAAGTACAATATCCCTAAACAACGAATTGAGAAACTTAAAGTTGGTAATAAAATTTTATACAAACCTTATGATATCGCTAGTGCTTTTAATGACTTTTTCATTGACAAAATACGTCCGAAAATAGATGTTGACTGCAAGCCGAAAACATGCATCTCGTCCATGAAACATAACTCAATGACAATTTACATAACTAAATGATGTAATGATATGGTATGATATTTGTAATAGTAATGACATGATAATTATATAATCTTATGATACTAATTTATATTTTCCTTTTAATACAAACATATATTTGTAATTAAGTTGATGATTTAAGATTTTTTTTTTTTTTTTTAATTTATAAATTGATCTAAATAAGTGTAAAAATAATTTCAAATGTTTGCACGCCGATTGGTAAAATGTGGCTGAGCTAAATGTAATCTTAAGAACTATTATGTATTACCCATATTTGCAAAATAAAATTTTATTCTATTCTATTCATTTCGAGTCTATGCAAAGATATTTTATTATATCCAGAAGGTGGCCACACTAATCGCGGCATATGTGGCGTTTTTTAGGTCCTCAGAAGTGCAATTGCTCTAAAAAAATGGTATAGATTCAATTTTGTCTTAAAGAGAAGCCTGAAACCTACGTTCCAAAAGAGTGAACATTAGAGAGTAATTATGCTATGCTTTATGGAGCAACATCCGGTTAGTCTATACTTAAGCCCCATAGGGCCGAAGCCTGCCAGGGTAGCGGGAACATCCGAAAGGGTTTACCGCTGCCCTGGAACATAAAGGGCTAAGGAAGGAACACGGGTGGGTTTTAGTCAGTTTAGTCAGTAAGAGTCTGACACTCCCTCCTGCTCCACCCAGAGCGGGAGGAGTCATTTGATGATTTCCCATCCTCAAAAAAAAAAAAAAAGCCCTCTCCACAAAGATCAGTCAAGAAACCCCGACTACAAATGCCGCATTGCTATTACGAACCAAATTTCTTTCCAAGATCCGTGTTACAAACTCCCGGTATCTAATTTATTCGGCCTCCAAGAGAATTATTGTCATTCATGAATATGAATTGCTTTGTTTAAACTGATCAAATTTTTTATTAAACCTCTAACTCGCGACCTTTCAAGAGTTTGAGCTATATTATTTATGGTAGATATATTAATGTAGAGGATTATTAGCTTGGGTCTTTTTGTTTGAGGATGGTAGCCTTAAGAGTCGTCATTTTGTTTTATATGGTGTGTTTATGGTATATACTTTTTTTTATTTTTTATTGCTAAATGGGCCTGCTCTTGACGTCGATCACGCCTGATGGAAAGCGATGGATGAGGTCTATGATGGAACGAGCGTGCCCAGAAGATGCCTGTCCACTCTTGCTCTAAAGGCAGACGGGTTCAATGTGGTATGTACAAAAAATACAGGATGAAATTGAATAGGTGCGACAAATTAAAACATCTAATTCAACATGTTATAAAGTAAATTTAGAGCATGTCATTATGGAAATGGATAGGCGAGCTATTTGGCAACGTCGTTTCACCCCGTTTTTTCGTAGGAAAGGTCAAAATTAGCTACCTAAATACAGCTAGTTCAACGCGTTGCCGTACTTCATGTTGTGAACTCAGCGAAGGGGGCGCGCTAAAATTAATACTTTAATTTTCTTATTAGTTTTAATAATTCAGAAAAAAAACTGGAACTACGATAATGCGTAACTAATTGAAGGCAATAACTTAGTTTGCACTATCTAAGGCGATAATTACCTACATGTTTTTTTTTTTTAAGAATTTAGTTTTTGGAAATGACAATTTATAATGACTATGTAACAGTTTACTGCACCTCCTATTTCGATTTGTAGCAAGTTTTAAATTTCATCCTTTATACAAGTGACAAAGAAGATAAAGATGTAGTGACAAAGACTGAAAAGAGCATGCTTAGATGGTTTGGTCATGCTGAGAGGATGAATGAAACGCGACTAACAAATAGTAGATTACTAACCAAGGGGATAAAGCAGTGTCTTCTGTCGCGGGTGACGATTTAAATCGCGAGCGTAACGAAGGACTCGAGGTTTACTCCCGAGCGTACCGAGGGTGTTAAAAACTTAAATCACGAGCGAAGCGAGGGTTTTAAGACGAGTCCTGAGTGTAGCGAGGGATTTAAGTTCACCCAAGACTAAGACAACTTTATCACCGAGGAAAATACTCTACTTTTCGTACCATTTGCGAAAAAATAAACTTAACGTTTATGTATTTGAAGAAAACAAAAACGCGGCAAATTCCTAGACTAATATTTTTTTGTCGGAAAAGCCAAGGCATCAAGCTCATACGGCATCGTCGGTTTTCGTAATTTTATTTACTAATCATAACTGCATAATAAATGCGTATTCCTTTTTCAAAAAGATGTATAATGCTTTATCTATATCTATTCTATACTTATAATAAATCTGTAGAAGTGAAAATTCTGTACATTGAAAATATCAAAAAAATAAACGGCAGGGGGTATTACTAGACCGACACCGAACCCAAAAATGTGATTAAAATTTTTTTTGTCTGTCTGTCTGTCTGTCGGTCTGTCTGTCTGTCTGTTTGTTCAGGCATCACTCAAAAACTACCGGTTCGATTACGATGAAACTTGGTATAATTATTCTTTAATATCCTGGGCACCACACTGGGTACTTTTTATCCCGGAAAAGTATATACAATAAAAAACAAACTTAATTTTGCGGTTCGATCCCTAGACCCGATCACTGCACCAACCGCAAATAATAAGTTTGTCGTAGGTTAAATCACCCGCAATGGAGTTCATTTTTATTCCTTTTAGTTTTTAGAGTTATTTAGGTTTATTTTTATATAAGTCGTAGGTATAGATTTTAATTGTAAAGTATACCTAGGTAGTATATTTGATAGTGTACGTAGTGACCGTAGGTTATTTTATAATACTGTTAGGTAGGATTAGTCATTCGTATAGATATTAGTTTTTAGGGATTTTGCTTATTTATTGAGTTTAGATTAGTTATCATCAGACATAGGTTTATTTAGGTAGGTAGGTATTTAATTTTCTGTTATTGAGTTATTTTTTTTTTAATTAGGATGGTACTTAGGTAAAGATATCATATAGGTACCCTCTTAATCACCACTAATGAGACACAATTGGTTTTCTATTGTAATTAGCCACAAAGGGCCCGCGAGATAGATGGCATTCTGGGGAAGCATATACATTTTATCCTGTTAGCACGTTCCCGTGGGATAATTTCCGACATACACGCGGGCGAAGCCACGGGCAGAAGCTAGTATATAAATAATAATAATAAATTTGATTTATTTCCAAAAGGTTACAGACTTAATTTAAAAGGTTATCAAAAAGGTATTATTTATTTCATCTAGTGGTAGGAGGTAAGTACAAAACAAGTGGACTAATTTGCAGAAATCTGTATACAATAAATTGGTGAGCCCTGCCTCTCAAACTAAGGTTACCTGTATCTTGAGAGACAGTGTAATATACAAACTCAATGGTGTAAACACAGATATAGTTCAGTATAAATTTCGGTAAGTATTCCAAATTTAAATCACATTCTCCCCCTAGAGGATGAATGAAATTCAGTACAATTTTCTTTCCCTATTTTTAACAGATTAAAAATTAGTATTGTTATGTTCGCTTTTTGTGGCATAGAATGTCACTTTTTTGAGCAAGTGGTATGAAAAAGTATAATTTACAAGTACTTTTTGATGAGATGTGAGTGGAAACACCGTGAGGGAATGCCCTACGCCGCCAGGGCCGCGGGTTGTTTGAAAGAGATACCGTGGCCCCTGGCACAGGCAACTGAAGGAACACGGGTGGGTTTTAGTCAGTAAAAGTCTGACACGCCCTTCCGCTCAGCCCAGAGGTCATTTGATGATTTCCCACCCAACGTTCAAAATCTAGTCGCAGTCTCATCTCGGCGACAAACAAATGTCAAAAACCCGTCAAAATTTAGGGAAATTAGAGGTATTTTTGACAGATTGAGACTGAGATCAGACTGTGACCGATCTTAAAATTACGAGAATTGAAGAACATCACCAATCATAGGGTGGTGCTCTTAAGAAAGGTCAGGTGCGTAGTAACCGGCGGCGTACGTGTACATGGTGGCATGGACATCGACGCTCAAACAATGGATTCATTACATGATTCTGGACCCTACTGCGTAGAAATTTGAAGTCGGTTATTAAAAAATAATCTGCTGTTTCCTACAAAAGTACGGACGCCAGCAGGTCAAGCTACCCGAAACTGTCAAAATTTTCCAATCAACCTTGAACCTTAATGTTTCCACGATAAAGTTGAAAATCTATTAAAGAAATTTTACAGATTGTAGTAGCTTGATGTGCTGGCGTCTGTACAATACCAACGCGATCAAAATGTATGAAACAGAAAAAAAAAACGACTAAAAATTTCAACGCTGAGTGGTCTAGAATCGTGTAAGACAAGTATAATAATCAAAGTGTGTAAGTACTGAATCCATGGTAACCGTTTCTGCGTCGATGTCCCAGCCACCCTACATTTATATTGTAGCCACGCAACCGACTGCGACTACGGCGGTTACTCAGCCACGAGCCCCTCACTATCACTAATGAGCATAAAACCAGTTCTATTAATTAATGATGATATGTAAAGTACGCGTGTGTAAAGTATGTTGCGGTGTGGCAATTATTCCCATGTTAAAATTAATGGAAGCATAGCACATGTTGGTTTTCGTGGTTAATCGTTTGGTTTGTGTTGTATATTAGGAAACCTCTCTATGTGAGTAATAGTGTGTTATTACTAAGGGCTGATTTTACCAAAGTCAGAAGGCCAATTCTCGTAATTAAAAACGTTCAAAATCTAGTCACAGTCTCATCTCAGCGATAAACAAATGTCAAAATTTAAGGAAATTAGAGGTATTTTTGTCAGATTGAGACTGAGATCAGACTGTGAACGTTCTTGAAATTATGAGAATTGCCCCTCTGATATCTTTCATCCTTGGAATACAATTGCCGTCTGACAGTAACTAGTATGGAAAAACTGTCAAAAATTCAAAATTTATTCTCAGCACCTATAAGACTTATTCTATATTATGTATAAAAGTTTGGTGGAATGCGCCCTTATTAATAATCTTAGGTAACCTGTCAAAAAAAAAAAAAAAAACAAACATCCGAATTGAGAACCTCCTCCTTTTTTAGAAGTCGGTTAAAACATGGTGCTTTCATACACAAATGTGTATAGCCACGCCACTTTGTTATGACGTTTTTGTCGAAAAAAACACGCGCAGAGATACGGCTTTAGAAACACATAAATTCTCTATAGTCTATTTATTTTTCTTTTTAATAGGAAAAAATCTAGAGACATTAACAAATTCTAAGGAAACTACCAAAATGTTCGATTTCTAATCTTAACACACAATGCTAGTCGCACATCTGGTTGCCTTGAGCCGAAGCAATACCCAAAGCGGACCCTTGAGACAATTGAGGAAGTGTACAAAAAGGCAATAAACCGTTTCTGCGAAAGTATGGGAGTTTGGGCTAAGCATGGTATTTTTTCAGGATTTGAGGAGGCTGGTGTAATTGAAGGACGTCGAAGTCAGTTTGAGACCACCAGCCCTTTTGTCTATTCTTCCGTCGAAAAAACCCGTTTCTGTGGAGATGTAGAAAAAATTTATATATGGTCGCCTAAACATGCGCGCGCGTACCTCAGTCGTGGATATACTACCTATGTTATTTTTTTATATATTTTATGGTCGCCTTAACACGCGTGCGCGAACCTCAGTCGTGGCTAGTACGTTCCGCTGTGTTCACGTTGTTTATCTGTGCGTCATCGCCAATGGAAGTTAGTATGCCACATTTTGAAGATTTTCCACAATTAACTGACGATGATATAATATTATTTGCTTTGGGAATCTACCATATAAAACTTGCTAAATCTTACTGTGCTGAACATTTGCGGAATGGACTTTACTATGTAGAATTATTCAGAGATAATCAATTAGATGATTTGTCTGGTACAGTCAACAGCAAAAGTAGATGATCAAAATCAGAAATTCAATACTAATGAACGGAGTTCGCAGCTAATATGGCAGCTGTACTAGTAGTAAATGTTTGGTATAATTTATAATCACATTTTTGATTCACTTCGACGCCACACAGTTCTGACGCGAACTCCGTTCATTAGTATTGAATTTCTGATTTTAATCATCTACTTTTGCTGTACAACATGACACCGGATAATGCCTGGTTGATCAGAGCACGCATACAATCTAGACACATTAGGTCACGAGCTTACTATAGTTGTCTTTTAATATACCGTGATTTAACTGATAGACATACCATTACACACTTGTAATGCACATGTTCAACAGGGGCCCGTACAATTGGAAGTTGCGCTCATATAATCTCAATTGATGGGGAAAGGGCAGTGGTGATGAAATAATTTACACAAAGTAAAGCGCCTGTCTGGGTTCGAACCTACGACCTACAACTCGTAAGTCGCGGCCGTTACCGCTGGGTCACCACGGCTCTCTCTATTATCTCTGCTCTATTTTTGGAATAATAGGTAATATTTAAAATACCAGAAATCAGGCTTTTGGTAACACCGGAGATATAAAAAATCTAAAATAAAAAAAAATAACCAGGGGTACAAAATAACCATAAAAAAAATAAACAACTACTCCGAAGTGGTATTGGCCGAATGTTCGGATCGGACCGACGCATGGCCGAACCGAATATTATTGAAAAATGCGAAAAAAGTTCGGATCGGCTCAGTTGGGTCGGGACCATAGTCAATATTCGAATGAGTGTAGGAGTGTAGGATTGGGTCTGACCGAACCAAATGGTAACTTCGTAGCAGGAAACGGCCGAACATTCGGCCGATACTGCTTCAGAGTAGACCCATGTAAACCCACCAGGGTTGTTGCTATAAGACAGGTTGTATTGATGTCTATGGAGGATGAGTGAACTTTACATCCTGTTTCTCATACCTCTATGCACTATAATAATATGTCCTTCTAGAGCGTCCTCGCTGGTGTTTCCACTCACACTTCGCCTCGTAAAGTCTTGTTAGTCGCCTTTAACTCCTACCAAACATGACCAAAGCATCTAAGCTTAAAAAAAGTATTTATTGCGACTCGTACACGAAGATCACAGACTAAACTAAACACAGTCCAAAATAAAAAAAAACAAAATTATTTAAAAAAAAGTAAAAAAAAATATTAAACAGAAAGTCCTGTATGAAGCCAAAAGGCTTTTTTTGTAAATGCAATCTTCTTTTAAACCGCACCGTTTTCTTATCACATCATTCCGTTAAAAAAAAAAATCCTCTTTCATCATTCTTTATAATAATATAATTTCCTTCCTCCAATAAATTCTACCATTGATGATAACAAAGGAACATTTTAAATGCGTATCATAACGCATTCTTATTTGTTACCAACTGTACGAGTATGACACGAGGGAAGGGATCACGTCCCACAAATTTGTCTTCTGACAACTTTTTAGACGGTGTTGCCACCAGTAAAAAAGCGATGGCAATAAAACAAGCATTTGTAAGATTTCACGACTTGTGATAGTGAAGTTTTAGAATTCCGTGATCCACGTATGAAACGGCCCTACTATTGGTATAAACTCATAAACTTACAATAATTGACGAGGCGAGAGTGAATAGGCTTCTTCTGGGCAAGCTCGTTCCACCGTAGATCTCATCCCTGCCTCTGGGCTGGATTGAGGTCAAGAGTGAGCCCATTGTAAATAAAAAAAAAAAAAAAAATTGCCAATTTTTTTTTAAATCTAGCGACCTGAAGGCCAATTCCCGTAATTAAGAACGTTTAAAATGTAGTCGCAATCTCATCTGATTGACAGCGACAATAAATGTCAAAAACTTGTCAAAAATGTAGGGAAATAAAAAGTATTTTTGACAAATTGAGATTGAGATTCGAAGGCCAATTCTCGTAATTGAAAACACTCAAAATCTAGTCACAATTTCATCTCAGCGACAATCAATGTCAAAAACTTGTCAAAAATGTAGGGAAATTAGAGGTATTTTTGACAGATTGAGACAGATCAGACTGTGAACTTTCTTAAAAATAAGAGAATGCCCCTCAGTTCCATGCTTTGCATGGTTTTTACGATTTGACAAACTATCGAGATTTATTTATTATTATGTAAATTAAATAAAAATAAATATATTACATAAATAAACCTTTCTTAATAAATTCTCTAAATGATTATTTATTAAGAAAATCGCATCAAAATTCGTTCCGTAGCTTAGAATGACACAGACACGAAAAGCGACTTTAATTTATGTATAATGTAATGAGTGACTGTTTAATCATACTGCTGAGCTAAATTGAGCCTTCATCCAAAGTTATAATTAATATTAATTTGAATTAATTTAATGTTAAAGTTCCCGGAAATGTATTGGGCGGCAGTATACTGAATCATTAATTGAGCTGTGGTTTTATCTCCACTTAAAAAATACACTATAATGATACAGGTATTAAAAAGTTTGGTCAATTGACATGTAAAAAAAGAAGAAAAAGGAATAACAAGACCGTCTCAAACACAAAAAAATAAATTCACATAAGACAGAATTACATAAAATGACTTTCGACTCGACGTAGCCCGTAGCGAACGATCTACCTGCTACGAAATCGTAGCCACTGTAGACAGAATTCGTAACCCTTCGCAACGCTACGCTACGCCGTAGCAACGGTAAAATCGTTTGAAATTCCCTCAAGATGAAGTTATTCTCGACTCTAAGGCATCCCCTATTAGATTTTATTAAAGTGGATAAAACGTGGGATTCTTTTAATGTTTTAGGAAGCTCATAATCAAAATGGTTACCGCAGTTGTGTCCGATGGGTACTTCACATTGTAACGTCTTCATATATTTTGGAGAGTGAAATGTAAATCAGTTCAGTTGGTGTAATTATTTGGTATTATATTAGAGATGGAATATTATTATAAGTAATTAGTCTACAGCTTATTTTTAAGAACATTCAATCTGCCTAGTCTTTTCCCAACTATGTTGGGGTTTGCTTCCAGTCTAACCGGATGTAGCTGAACGAGACGCCAGCAGGTCAAGCTACCCGAAACTGTCAAATTTTCCCAATCAACTTTGAACCTTATGCTTTAGCAAATAAAGTTGAAAATCTATTATAGAAATTTGACAGATTGTAGTAGCTTGATGTGCTGGCGTCTGTACACCTCTGTACATTTATGTGCTTGAAGTATTAATTAAATAAATAAAACAAGGCTCAATAATTTAAAAAAGTGCGCGTCATTCATCTGCCTAGCCTTTTCCCAACTATGTTGGGGTCGGCTTCCAGTCTAACCGGATGCAGCTGAATACCAGTATTTTAAATGGAGCGACTGCCTATCTGACCTCCACAACCCAGTTACTGGGTAATACGATACCCCTTGGTAAGACTGGTTGTCACACTTTCGGGCTTCTGACTACCCGTAACGACTGTCAAAGATCCACGAATGACAGCCGGGACCAACGGCTTAACGTGCTTTCCGAGGCACGGAGGGGTCTCGGTATGTAAAGATGGTCACCCATCCACAAACCAACCGCGGCAAGCGTAGCTTAACCTGACCGATCGACCTGTGCGGCTGTTATTATTTAGCCACGGGCCCCTCAAAAAAGTGCGCGTCATTATAAGATCGAAAAGTTTCTAAACGGTGCATTCGTTTAAAAAAGTGCCCATCATAAGAAGGTTGATAATATAATATAATGTTTTTAGAGGATCTGTTAAATATTTCCCCTTACAAAACAAGTGCCTTAGTAGTGGTGTTCCAGAGTTTGCGAGAAGTTATGAGCAAGTGAGTGAGTTTTGAGGAGTTCAGTGACGGAAAAAGCTGTGTGATGTTGTGCGTAGCGCCTCGTGATTGAGTGGTGTCGGCCTAATGACTCCAGGAGCCCGAAAGTCTGACAACAAGTTTTACCAAGGGGTATCGTGTTACTCAGTAACTGGATAGTGGAGGTCAGATAGGCAGTCGCTCCATGTAAAGTACTGGTATTCCGCTGCATCCGGTTAGACTGGAAGCCGACCCCAACATAGCTTTTTATTTAGTTTTATTATGTGAATTGTTTTTGATTTAATGTATTATTTTTTTGTCTCCTTTACTCTTTCACACGCTGTCTACATCTCTCTATCTATTGTCCTATCGCAGGTATGCTGGAGACCTGGAAGAGAGTACAAACCAATGCAAAGGGAATTAGTTTGTGTGGCCTTAGTAAGGCCTTTGAAAGAGTGAGCCGTCTGAGCTTTACGTATTAATTTTCAGACGTTTTCATATTTGGTTTGTAAGGACTCTGCTATTAAGTATGTATTCTTATAAAAGGCATGGTAGTAACGCAACTTCCTATTAAAATGCTTACAAAACTATCGACAATCAACGAATCAAAGTGATTTACAAATATAAGTAGGTAAAATAAAAATGTTGTAACTTGTATGCGATATGTAAATGTGATATGCAAGTTGTAACAACGACAGTTCATTCTGTAATTATTATACCCTGTCAATTAGGTTAACCGTTTTTTGACAGCTGTCTATTAGAGCGTACATATTCCAGATTACGCAAAAGTTAACTTTAAAATGCGTAATAAAATAAATTGATTTATCTTATTTATGACTTCTTACAGACATTATTAATACCGTACTTGTATCAATCAATGTATTGTGTGTTGCTGCGATCACTAGGTCCATCTGTCAAAAAACGGTTTACTTAATGGACAGGGTATAGAACTACCACTCCACGTATCAATACTGGTTGATAATATTATACCAAAGATAGACTACGTTACATGTTTATAACATCATCGGGTACAGTACAACATAGAAAATTTGCAAACTGATGGTGAATATTATTCTGCTACTGATCGGGACATCTGCCTGGGAATGGGATTTATAGGATCGTATAATACAATTTAAAGAGAGGGATATATTAAGTGTAGGAGCGTTCCTCAGCCTTAAAATAAATGGGTTTACATCCCACATGTTGCAATCTTACTTATAGTTATAAAAAACAAACAATTTAGGAGGCCAAAACAAAAGCTTGTGAGTACAAAAAGTAGATAAATTGTTTTATGGTGAGCTGTAACCAAGAGCCAACTTATTGAAATGAAGAACAAAAGGGATACGGTTTACCTACTGTTCCGAGAAATGAGTATGTTGATAAAGTACCAAAAAAAAACTGAGTATTAGTATAGTAAATAAAATAAAGTAAGTAGCTACATATAATTCTCATTCTAATCCATTACAAAGGTGACAAATTTAAGTATCTGGGCCACTGGGTCACTGAAGATCTGAAAGACAATATTGTGCCATTGAAAGGGAACGTAGGTCACTGCCTGTCCGTTGCAACATGCTGGCCCGCAGGTTTGCGCGATGTACGAAGCTAGTTAAATTTACGCTATTCAAAGCTTACTGTCAGTCCTTCTACACGTGCAGCCTGTGGGTCAATTTCACTCAACGGGCATACAGCGACCTACGCGTTCAATATAATGCACTGAGAGTATTGTTGCGGCTGCCGTGGCATTTGTAGTGCGTCAGGGATGTTTGCGGATAATAATATTAATGGTTTTACATTATTAGGAATAGATGCGCATCCCTGATGATGCGTGTTCGCAGCGGCACCAACAATATTCTCAGTGTGTTCGCCGATCGGTGGTATTCCCCGATGTAGCGGAGGTGGATGCAGCTCCGCGCTGCGTTTTAATTTTACTGTATGTATATCTGTGTCTGTAACCTACTAACACTAGAAGTTAAGTTGACAACACGGTTAGCGCAGTGGCTGAGCGATCGGACTGCTGCGCTGCGTGTCGCGGGTTCGATTCCCGCACAGAACAAATATTTGTAAGTCCTACATGTATTTGTTCTGAGTCTGGTTTTTCTATCTATAATAAGTATGTATTTACAAAAAAAAATGTATGTAAGTAGTTTATCAGCCATCTTGTTACCATAACACAAGCATTAGGTTGCTTAGCTTGGGACTAGATGGCGCTGTGTGAAATGTCCAGGGATATTTATTTATTTATTATTTAAGTAAAAATGTTACTAACCCTATGGACTTCTGTCTGAAATAGGAATACTTTGACTTTTGACTTTGATGATTAATGCTGCTGAAAATATCTATATACCTACGAGCTCACTTGAATATCGCAAGCATCTGTAATCTTAGTAAACCGACAGTTATCAGAATCGAGTTGTATTTTAGTACAAGTTTCGCTGTTAGCTAGGAAGATTTATTTACACTCGTACCTAAACCAAATCACTAGTCACCTGTAAATACCTATAACTCCTTATAATACATAGTATTATAGTTAAATCACTGACCATTCTAAGGTTGCCTGGAAGATATCGTAGAAAGTGATAAGGCCGCCCATTGTATATTTTGTAGTGTTTGATGTATTTTTTTATGTTATGTATTTTTGTGGTGTACAATAAAGTATATATTATAAATAAATAAACAGTATTGTATATAAATGGTATTAAATATCGGCGTTTGGTTAAATACCAGGATTTATGTTTCCGATAAGTGACATACGAGGGCACAGATAATCCTATTAACGTTGTTTCATCTTGGGGTAGGCAGAACAAAAGCTAAGCCTTCACAGGTACCAAACCTTGAATATAGTTGTAGACAATAAGTAATAAGTTCGGAGAAATTTAAAAAGATTCGTTTGTATTACCTGGGTGGACCTTAGGCAGCGTGGTCTTTTATTTTATGACCCATTGAACCAACAAGCTATATAAACAGGATTATTGCCAAATTTTCGTCAGTATTCCTTGGGTTCATGTTGTGTGTGGTTGTGCGTGGTTGTGTTACTCTCATTGCTAGTCAATCAGTTGTTTTGGCCTAATTGCTGTGTGAGTGAACTGCTGTGAACAAAATCAACAAATAGAACGTGAGTATTTGTTTGATTATAATCGGGTTTGAGATGTCTTTACTTTCCACTAGCACTTTAACCGCGACTTCGTCCGCGTGGGTTTCGTATTTTCCAGTTAATCAAGCGACGCAATAAAATACTTCTCTGTGAAATTGACTACCCCTCCTCACACCGTTAGGGGTACATTTTCGAAAAACTCTGCTACACTTTATTATTTATTTTAGTCTTAAGTATACATACTGAATTTCGAGTTTATTGGGCCGAGAGTTAAAATTCTTCCATACAAACTTTCACAACCCCCAATGTCCCGTTAGGGTAGTTTAGAAAAACATAAAATGACAATCTTTATAATTTACTTAGTATTTGTGCCAAGTTTTAAGTTTAAATATATTTATACCATTTTTAGATTTTCAGAGTTAATCAAGCCACGCCCTATAATCCTCCCCTTAAAATCGAATAACCACTTTTTGCCCCGTCAGGGATCTATTTTCGAAAGAACCATATACTTATTATTGTTTCTTTTCTGTCAACAGTTGTACTCTTCAATTTAGCAACATTATTAACTAATTATAACGTTGCTAAATTTAAGATCACAAATGTAACGTAGCATGACAACAGAAGGCCAATTCTCGTAATTTAAAACGTTCAAAATCTAGTCGCAGTCTCATCTTGGCGACCAAGAAATGTCAAAAACTTGTCAAAATATAGGGAAATTAGAAGTATTTTTTATAATAATATTCTTTATTTCGGACTACACATACAAGTACACATAATCCATATAATGTTGGTGACAATTACTTAAAAAACTATGTTAGTAAACTTTTACAAACACAATAGAAATATTGGATCAGAACCGCACTACTCGTACATGGAGTTTTGTCCAATGCTCCATATCCATTCTCCCTGCAATAAGCTGCAGGAGGCATTGGGGCTGCCCCGTATGCGGCGCATCAGAGACGCAATTCTTTTGCGATGTATCGCTTGAAAGCCATCCACTTGCACGTCTGCAAACATACCAGAAGGCCAATTCTCGTAATTTAAAACGTTCAAAATCTACTCGCAATCTCATCTCAGCGACAAACAAATGTCAAAAAGTTGTCAAAATGTAGGGAAATTAGAGAAGTTTTTGACAGATTGAGACTGAGATCAGACTGTGAACGTTCTTAAAATTACGAGGATTGCCCCTCTGATGTGCTACAAAAGCGTGGCACGCAGGGTACTGTAAGTCTTCTGCGTATGCTTCACCCATAGGCTGCACGTATAAAGAGACTGACAGTATGACTTTTGACAGACTGAGATCAGACTGTGAACGTTCTTAAAATTACGAGAATTGCCCCTCAGAAGTGACTGGTATTACGTTTAGTCGGTTAACAGTCACGTGGTTTTTAGTTTACTTGACGTCTGCAAGGTTTGTAAAGACATGGTCATAGTTTTCGCTGTGGCGGTTTCTCGTGTGGAATAGCTCTCCTCGACTTTGTTTAGAAGTCACCCACCACTAGTTTGTAGATAACAGCTGTCTGATCCAAATTCAGCACATTAATATTAAAATCCTCCAATATTATTACTCTTTTCCACTTTTGCAATTGCTTGGTGTATGTTTCAAGGAAATTTTTGTACTTTTTTTATACAAGGTGTCGTTTTACATCCTCGTCAAATTCAAGGAGGTAACTATGCTACTGATTCTCGACACGAATCAATAATAAAATAAGTAGGTTTTTTCTTTTTCTAATTTTCGGAAATGGGCATGTGTGGGACACGCATTTTTAAAACGCGGCCTGTGTGAGACCGCACTGTAACTGCCCTTTTACAGACACAAAAAAACGCGGCCGCTTATACGATACCATAACGAGATTCTGTTCTTTGAAAGTGGTGTATTCTGAAATACTGTCAAACTTAAATAACCAAAAAACAAGTATGTATTCATTATTTACCAGGGATCGGAATTTTATTTGATTATTTATGTCTTTCATAACAGCCTCCTGAAATTTGACGAGGATGCAAAACAACAGCTTGTATTAGAAGGGCCTGGTTTACGATAGATAGCTATGTCGAGGGAATACTTTTTAAGATGGATCCATGCATAGTGGTTGTCATTCAGGCATAGGTCCTCGGTTAAGTGGAGTTTTATGTTGTTGTGAGCGAAAATTGATACTCCACCACCCCTTACGCTATGTCTGTAGTTATAGTAGTGTGTATATCGAGGAATTTGAAGTCTTTTAGCTTCATCATCAGTTTTTATCCATGTTGTAGTAAGTATAATAATGTGTATGGTACTACGAAAAGATTCCAATACACATTTTAGTTCGTCCAATTTTCTTGGTTTCACGATGCTGTGCACATTTGCATACAAGAATTTTATAGATTTGTTGCACGTGGTATAATCGTCGTAATTGTCACTTATGTAGGTATATGGTAAGTTATAGTGTCCTTTGCGTGAGAGTTTTGATTATGGCTGGTGTCTTTTGACGTCATTTTTTTGCGTGAATTTGAATTATATTTGGCACACCCCTAACATATTAAATTTTCTTTTTTTTCTCTTTTTCTTTTCATTTTCTTTTTTTTTATAAAACGTTACCCCACACTAAGAATTTCTCCTGTATCATGGGTGTGTTTACAAACATTTAAACTCACATACACAAACAGCCAGACCCGGAACAACTACTTGTAGATCATACAAATATTTATTCTGTGCGGGAATCGAACCCGTGACACGCAGCGCAGCAGTCAATCAAAATTTGTCTGTCATACTCAATTCTTGCCATTTTCAGATCTGCACTTAATTTCATCCTTAACATTTTTCAGAAATTCTTGTTATTGGGGTTCCGGTTTCACCCGCGTAAGTTTCGATTCCGTGGGAATATCGAGATAAAAAGTATCCTATGTGTTAATCCTGGTTATAAACTATCTGTGTGACAAATTTCATCCAAATCTGTGCAGTAGTTTTGGCGTGAAAGAGTAACAAACATCCATCCATCCATCCATACAAACTTTCGCATTTATAATATTGGTAGGATTGTTAGCTTTGATACTGTTAGTATCATTTTTGCCACGTAAGATAGATATTGTCGTTTCTGATGATTTGAAGCATACTTTTATAGGACGATTTTTGTTGGGGTCGAAACGGAAATGTTTCTCAGGTAACCAATTTACACCTGTCATCCTTATAATTTTAACAGCTTGGTCCATGTCCATATATTATGTTCTTTCGTCTTTCGATACTGAGACTGTTTCTTTTATTCCAATGATTATGATATTTTTGCTCCTTAGTTCATGTTCTCTGACTTGCGTCATAATAGATTCATATTCATTCGATGTTACGAGCGATGGTGGAGAAGACATTGAGTTCTTCATAATCGTGTCAATTTCAGATTGTATTTTTTCGAGCTTTTTGTCAGTGGCAATGGCTTTATAATAATCAACAATGAATTTAAGAATAATTATTCTTAAATTCACGTAGTCACACGTATCAAGTCACGGACATGTCGTATTCACGTAGATTGTTGTCACGTAGTCTTCCTATCTTGTTTCTTTTAACCGATTTATAAGGTAAACATGACTTGAACAGTTCAAGTTTTCTAGTACATACATGGTTAAAATATAAAATATGTCGTGTTATTTACAGAACAACATTTTGAAAAATGTCGACGGTTGGCATGAGTAACGCCAACATAGAAAACGACGCTCCGCAGGAACTTTTGGATCTGCAAAGTCATGTTACAGAATTGAGGAAGGAAAGATGTAAGTTTGAAACGATTTTTTTATATCAGATTCTGATTAGCAAAAAAAAAAAAAACTATTGCATGTTTTCATTTCTTCACCTTCATTTCTTATTTGCACAGGTGACCGTAAAGAATCTGAAGAATTGACCATGATGTTTCTGGCATTGTATAAAGCAGAGTCTCTAACTCAGCCAAAAAGGATAACGTCAGCAAAGTTTCAGTGACTAAAATAAAAACTCGTGATGTGCTTACATCACGAGTGTTACGTTAAAAGTATCAGCTTCCAATAATAGAGAGAATGCAGTTGACTCTCTCCCAACTTTGTGAGAAGATTAAATTGTTGGAAGAACAAATCAAATCAAATTCGCGGCCAGCGGAGAAGGTCAAGAATCGACACGTGCTCGCCGTAATCATACATATCGCAGTGAAGAATTCAGTAACAGTCGCTCCAAAATATTCAAAAGGAAACCAATTAAACATTTCACTGTTACATCAGGTCCCATTCCGAGTTTTGTATCAAGGAGAGTCTCTAACTCAGCCAAAAAGGATAACGTCAGCAAAGTTACAGTGAATAAAATAAAAACTCGTCATGTCCTTACATTACGAGTGTTACGTTAAAAGTATCAGCTTCCAATAATAGAGACAATGGAGTTGAATATCTCCCAACTTTGTGAGAAGATTAAATCGTTGGAAGAACAAATCAAATCAAATTCGCAGCCAGCAGAGAAGGCCAAGAATCGACACGTGCTCGCCGTAATCGTACATACCACAGTGAAGAATTCAGTAACAGACGTTCCAAAATATTCAAAAGGAAACCAATTAAACATTTCACTGTTACATCAGGTCCCGTTCCGAGTTTTGTATCAAGCAGAGTCTCTAACTCAGCCAAAAAGGATAACGTCAGCAAAGTTACAGTGACTAAAATAAAAACTCGTGATGTGGGAACACAAACCGAGGAAAAGTAACAGTTTCCAATAATAGAGACAATGGAGTTGACTATCTCCCAGCTTTTTGTGAGAAGATTAAATCATCGGAAGGACAAATCAAATCAAATTCGAAACCAGTGGAAACGATTGACCATGATGTGTATAGCAATGATAACGATTTTGACGCTGATTTTGATGTCCATGTGATGCTGGACTGTCCGTGTGGTGCCGGACTTAAAGAATAGCACCACCCTACTTCCCGTGGGTGTCGTAAAAGGCGACTAAGGGACGTACCGGAGAATGGGCAGCAGCGTTCTCTATGCATTTTACCACCATATTGCGATTGCCAACCTGCCTGCCAAGCGTGGCAAACGGGGGTTTGCCATAATCGCCAGAATGACAAGCACAAAAATGATGATGATGAGTCTTATAAAGTTAACTCTTACGAAATGGTAAGCAAAGTTTTTACAATTAATTTAAAAAAAAAAATGAGCATATTGATAATATGCATAATTATTGCGTAACGTGTATTTTTTTCCTTCTCCTAGAGAGGAGGCCTGTGTCCCAGCAGTGGGAATGTTATAGGCTGATTATGTTGTTATTGTATATTGATAATGACAATGTATTCTTTTATTTTCAGACAATGGACGACAGTGATGCTTCCGATTCAGATATGGATAAAACATTTACCGATCGAGAGACACCCGAAAAAGTTAAAACAAAACATAGAGCTGGCCGACATAATGAATATAATAACCCTACAAATAGCACCACCAATAGTAACAGAAATGTAAATGCAAATGACTTATTATGAATATGATTCGTGATTGATGTCCTTACATCACGAGTTACGTTGAAAGTATCAGCTTCCAATAATAGAGACTATGGAGTTGACTATCTCCGAACTTTGTGTGAATGAATTAATGAATGAATTGCACCGATCCCAGCGTGGTTTGACCAGATTCGATTAATCGAATGAACCCCAAGATTCGCACTAGCTCCTGTAGCCTCATGTTCATGGTGCTCCAGCGACCATTGCATATCAAGAAATAGACCGGGGTTCGCGGTTTTTGTAAAGAAGACGTGCCTGTAGGAAATGGTAGGATTTAAGAGACTACCGGATATGCATCCCAGAGTAAGCATTGGATTAGTGGAGAGATGGGTGATACTTGTCTATGGATGGGTATCTTTTAAAGACTACGCAGCCAGGTGCTTCAGGTTGAGCTTCACCCGTGAATCTTTTGGTGAGGTTCTATTGCTTTCTCGGTTCTTTTGTATGTCCTTGCTCTGCTGTGTTATGTTGTGTTAGATTTTTCTGTTTTCAATGTCGTCGTCGGAGTTCTCGCTACTATCCGTTTCCAGTTTTTTGTATATTTCACTAGCAGCAATCTTGATCTTGGTTTGGTCTTCAGCCGTATCCATTCAAAAATCGATTCCCTTGTCGTGGTACTTCATGTCCTGTTATAGGTTGTCGTTCCATGTGTAGATAGGTCGACCGACCTTCTTGGTTTTGGCCTTGTACTCCATTGCTGCATGCAGAAGATGTGGTACGCGGCGCCTGTAAACAAGTGTGAGGTAGCACATCCTGTGGTTTTTGATGCGTTTGGTTACTGTTTTTCCGTCTAAGATTTCATGCATTTTCTTTTGATTCAGATTCAGATTAATTTATTTGCAAAAACATGTGTAGATAATATACATTTTATGATGCTTATTAAAGGTGTTACAGGATTGGATTGTATTTGTCTTGGTTTATTCCTGGAGTGGTTTATCAAATCTCTCATGATAAATCGCTCATATTTTCTGAGTCTTGACCTGTTAGCTTTAGTAAGTGCCGATACTTTCAAACCATGTATCATGCACGGAACGACCACCATTCGATACATAAGTCTGGCTAATTTCCAGTCCATATTTGAGTGTTTTATGAATGGTAGTAACGATTTGGCGTTTCTTATGGCCTGTTTGCAACGTTTTTTAATAGTGCATTTTCTGCTTAATGTAGATGTTATAAGTGTACCTAGGTATTTAACCTCATCACATGTCGGTATGCTTATTCCATTAAGGGTCACGTAGGTCGTTTTCTGTGTAGCTATGGGGTCCCTAATTAGTATTTTTGTTTTTGTTTCGTTTACTTGGAGGCCTACACTATCTAGTAGGGGTTTAATATGGTATAAGATACCTTCTAACCCTTCTAGGTCATCTGTAATGAAGATAAGTTCGTCCACAAATGATAGTAACAGGGGGAGTGAGATTTTGCGATTCTGGTCAAGTTTTATTAATTGGGTTTCCTCCTCGAAGGTTCTAAGGACTTCGTCGATGACCAGTGTAAACAGGCGAGGGGAGAGGGCAACCTTGTTTGACTCCCATTCCTTTAATAATCCAACTGCTTTGCTGGCCACACCATTTGATGCATGTTCGTTCATTCAAGCATACCTTGATTATCCTGTTTGCGATTTGTTGGTATGTTGTAATAGGATATCTCTTAGTGCATTGAGGTCTACGTTGTCAAAGGCTGTTTCTATGTCGAGGGCGAGTACATAAATTCTTTTACCTGCACGCCATTCCTCGTCTAAGACCCTTTTTTAGTGTAAAGATGTGGTCGTCTGTTGATCTATTGTTTAAAAAGGCCGCTTGGTAGTTGCCCATTATTATATTATCTAATTTTTTAGGACGTATGAGGCGTAGATGCTGTAACCCGTATTGCAAACCGATATGTGGCGATAGTCATTCGTATCTTTAGGGTTGTTGTTTTTTGGGGTCGGCACCTGCACGGTCTCCAGCCATGTGCAGGTGCTTCGTTCTGTATCCAGGCTTTGTTCATGTGTTTGGTGACGGCTTCCTGTAGTATTAGGGGCATCGCTTTGTCGATTACTACTTGGTCAGTCCCGGGAGCTGTTCTGTTCCACATTTTCTTGATGATTTCCATTACGTCATCTGTAGTGGGTCCATCACCTTGTACTTCGGTTATCCGCTTTTTTATATTAACTGTTGGTATAAGACGGCCCTCGGTTTTTTTTTAAATTTACTCCCATTTGGCCATCGGTACATGAGTAGATCTTTTCCGACGTATTTTTTGCGGTTTGTTTCTCCTGTAAAAAAAGTACAGCATCTGCATACGTTTTGCATGGTGGTTTTTCCCCAGTCCGCTGAGGTAGGCCCTGGGGGTCTACTCCGAAGTAGTATCGGCCGAATGTTCGGCGGTTTACTGCTACGAAATTACTATTTGGTTCGGTCGGTTTCGATCCTACACTCTTTCGAATATTGACTATGATCCCGACCCAACTGAGCCGATCAGAACTTTTTTCGTATTTTTCAATAATATTCCGTTCGGCCATGTGTCGGTCCGATCCGAACATTCGCACTTTGCACTTCGGAGTAGGCCCCCTGCATACTTTTTGTTCCTCCTGATATTTTACCTTTTGAAGTGTTGCCTGACATTCTTTTACGCGGTTATGCCTATTTGGATTATCTGGTTGCCTGCTTTGTAAGAATTTAGCCTTTTGTAGGTTAGCAAGAGCTAGTCGATGATTTCTGGAGAAGAATGGCTGAAGAATTAAAGTTTCCTGGGCAACCGCTTTTAATACTTCCGTTATGGTATTCCAGGGTATTTCAATGTTTTCATCCGTTGAGTTGATTCCTATAATTTTTAGCTTTTTTGTTATGCAATCTTGGTATTTTGTTTTGGTGAACTTGCTATTGAGGGCCGCATAAAAGCATTGTTTATAGTTGAAATCCATGGCCACTATTGTTGCCTCCTTCGCGGGTAGCTGTTGCCTTTGTGTATTATTGTGTTTTGTGTTTTCTTTTCTGTTTGAAATTCGGTTTGTCCTTAGCAAACCCCAGACTATTTTATGGTCGGATATGCTCCTAGCGGCCCATTCTCTTTTGATAGATTCGAAGGGTTTTTTTGTAGCGTGTGACGTTATAATGTGATCCAACTGGGACTTTTGAGTGCCCTTTGACCATGTTAGCCTGCATGATGATCTCGCTTTTGTCGTTTCTATTTGCAGTTTTTCCCTGTTGGCTATATCCATTAACAGTTCCTCGTTGCTGTTGGAGAAGTCATGGGGTAGATTTTGTTGAATCCGCCCTTTGCGTTAGTAATTCTATGTATCATGACGACTAATATGTGCGTTAGTCGCCAAGAATTATTAACGTACATTTCCTTGGTTTTTGTCTGATCAAGTTTAATAAGCCTGTGAAGGATTTGTTTTCTATGGATGTACGACTGTTGATGTGAGAGTTGATTATATACAGAGGAGCAGGCTTGTCATTTCCCCTGTCGACTTTAAGAGTAGCTGACATTGCGTCTGTATCCTTTTTCCTGTTAACTAATTCAATTTGGGCATCTTTTCTGATTAAAATTGCCAGTCCCCGGTGTGTCTTACTTGTGGTTCCATAGAGGTGCCATTCGAAGTGTGTGAAGTTGTATGCTCCTGAGTTCATCCCTGTTTCTTGTATACAGGCTACATGGATGCCTCTAAGTGAAAGTTCGGCGTCTATTTTATCTTTTTTTCGCCGGTTTTGAGGCCCCACGGACATTCCAGGTTGCAATACGCAAGTCTGGGCAAGTGTATTTTATTGCGGTAGACGGCTGGTTTCTTAGTATTGTGAACCCATTGACATCTGCGACTACGTCTGATACTGGTGTATATTATATTGTGAACCCCTACCCCTATTGCATCTAAAAATAAATGATTTAACTCGATACACCTGTTTTTATTTCTCCAAAACATAGATAATAGAAAACTTTGACTTATGCCTATATAAAAAAATGAAAATAAGAAGAATCTCTGTATTGAAGATAAAGGCGTGTGTACACCCACATTTCACCGGGTATGTTTTAAGTCCCATGGGGCGAGCTTATTGCCCTCAACCAAGCACAAATCCAGAATGCTACAAAGAAATTCCAGATGGAAAAAGCTAATAACACTTTGCCTGCCAAGTGAATCGAACTCAGGACTTCATGCTTAGCAATAGCGCTTGCTACAACTAGGCCAACGAGGCAGTGAGAAGAAAATATTGTAGGTTATTAAAGAAATATAGAACTGTAATTTTACAATACACAAGAGCAATTCTATTCCCATAATTAAAAACATTAAACATGTAGTCGCAATCTCATCTCAGCGAAAATCAATGTCAAAAACTTGTCAAAAATGTAGGAAAACTAGAGTTATTTTTGGCAGATTGAGATAGAGATCCTTCAATGACATTTGATTTTGATTTTGATCAGGCCGTGAACGTTCTTAAAATTACACGTTAGTTATTTTCAAAAACTTTTCAAGTTAATTCACCAGCCTTTATCGTCTAACATTAGCAGCTACAGGCTCTTTTATGTTCTTGTACAAACACCAGCACATCAAGCTACCCGAAATTGTCAAATTTCCCCAATCAACCTTGAACCTAATGCTTTAGCGATAAAGTTGAAAATCTATTAAAGAAATTTGATAGGTAGTAGCTTGATGTGCTGGCGTCTGTACAACTGAATTCTTGTGTTACTGGTAATTAAAGTATAATGAAGATAGGCCCATTAACCATCACAAGGCCTAATCCAAAGCTAAGACTTTCCAGGAATCTCTAAATCCTAGAGAACCTATTAGAAAGTACCAACTCAACCAGACAAAAGTCTTAAGCATAAATTCATACCATTACAGAAATAATAAAGACAATATAAATTGTCTTCTATAGCTGGAATAATAAGGGTCATTTGATACCGTCACCCCTCGCATATTCCCCAAAAATAGAAAGGATTGTAACAAATTGTCAGTGACAAAAATCTCGCATAGGTAGGTCGCCAAGCCGATGGGTATTACCTTTCTCGAATGAGCTACATAATTTCCCTAAAATATATTCATGTCGGACTGGAAAAGACGGGGAAAACGGGAAAATATATTACTTGATATTTGTAGCTTACTAGCTTTACCGGTGAGTTCTCTCTGGGTATCATTTTAGTGTCGTTTTTGGCGTGTTTCGCAGAGTTACCTGCGAAGATTGTATTCCTTTGGTTGACTTGATCCATTGTACTGAAGCCGGATATATTAATGTTAAACTAGTTTTGTTCTGTATGGTATTTTGCGGATTTAACTGCTTCTATACCCTGTCCATTAGGTTAAGCGTTTTTTGACAGCTGTCTTAGAACGTAAATGCTACGATTACGTAAAAGTTCGCTTTAAAATGAGTAATAAAATAAATATATAAACTTATTGAATTATCTTATTTATGGCTTCTTACGTACATTATAATACCGTACGTGTATCAGAATTCGTAATAAGATTATGTCTCCACTGCTGGGACCACGCGGGCCCTGTGCGGGTTGGTAGATGTCACATTGATAATCGATGGATTATCATATATGACCCATCGGTCATTGTAGCAGTCTCTCGAAGGGTCATATTCAGGATTGAACCCTTCAGAAGCTTTACTTACTCTACTCGGCTCCTGTCTATCTCTCCTCATCTTCCTACCTTTTCCCAACTATGTATGTGTACTATTCGGGTCGGCTTCCAGTCTAACCGGATGCAGCTGAATACCAGTATTTCACATGGAGCAACTGCCTATCTGACCCCTACAACCCACTTACTGGGTAATAAAATACCCCTTGGTAAGACTGGCTGTCAGACTTTCGCGCTTCTAACGACCGGTAACGTCTGTCAAAGATCCAAGAATTACTGCCGGGACCAATAGCTTAACGTGCTTTCCGAGGCTCGGAGGGGTCTCGTTATGTAAAGATGGTCACCCATCCACGGAGTGACCGCGGACTGATCGATAGACCCATGCAGCTGTTATTACTTAGCGACAAGCCCCTTTAACTCTATCCTACTAAAATTGATAAAACAAAAGTATTACAATACCTATGTAAATGAACACACGAAACTTACTTGTTTGTTTACCAAAGACGCGAAGATTCTACAATGTGGTGACGCATAACATCAAAAGTTATATTCGAAGCGGAGTCGTCGGACGATTCAGCAATAATCTTACATTGTAGAGAATGTTATTAAAGACGAACAGACTTATTTTTCGTTATATTATAGAACATAACTTTTTGTAGCTAAAACCTTGACATACTGTGGCGGCATCTACATCGCCACACTGGCGTCACGAAAGAATCCTGCATCGCGCAAGCAAGGTTTACCGCACAACTAGCATATATACAACGTCCCGACATTAATTGTCGGTACCACCCCGACCCTTGCTCGAGCCATCCCGCGCCGTTGAGCCTGTAGCCTTAAATTCGCCCCTAAATAATTCTGATCCAGTCTGTTTCTTGCTGGCCTCTCGCCGACGCCCTAAGCCAAGGTTCGTACCCCACAGGGGGTGCCCTTAACGTGTAGTCACTTAGTTTTTCGGTTTTTGTCCACCCTCCAACGACGCCCGGTGCGCCAACTGCGGGCCGGGTGAGTGGACGACATCTCCCTCTCCCTTTCTGCAGCCTCCTTCTGCCAGACGACTGTTTCGCAGAAGGAAACCACCGCGTACCAGGACTCTTCGCTGCCAACCATCGAGTCGACTACGGCCTGCAGCGATAGATCACTGCCCACTCCTGAGATGAGGGCACGGCGCGTCTCCTCCCAAACCGCACACTCTGCCAGCGTATGCGCCGTGGTCCTCCCGACAGATGACAACATCCTAGGTGGACCTGCGAGATTGCGACTAGAATCAATTTTATTTTAATTTTAATTTTTGACGTTCAAAAGTGCCTTTTATGTGCCTAATTGAAATAAATGATTTGACTTTGACTTTGATTCCATGTCCAATAAAAAAAAAAAAACAATCGTCGGGCAGTTGACTAGACAGAAAACCCGTCTGGTCGGAGGATCCTCCCTTTTCTATGGAAGATGAGTAAACTTTACAGCCTGTTCCTCATATCTCTATAATCCATTATTTACTAAGATAAAGTGGCTATTGTTTAAACATAAGCTGTAGTATTTTCATCTGGGCATGCGTTACCATGGCTGGCTCATAAATTTCTTAATAGACTTCCGAACCAAGTCGGCCGGAGTAAGGGCAATTGTAAATTGTCTTATCTTTATCATTTTTGCTTTCATGTTTTTGTCTGAGCATCTGTGTAGCAGATGGGGGTTCACGGACAGCTCAGATCTCAAGTGCATTTGCGGCGTCTCCACACAGACAATGGCCCACCCTCCAACCTGTGCCGCATGCCCTGTTACCTGTGCACTTGATGAATTTAATTCACTGCGTCAGTGGTTAAGTTCATCAAGTGGTGGTGTAGTTCGCGTAGCTGAATTTGGGGCCAACAATATTAAATTAACTTTTTGTCATCAATCAATACGTTAAGAAGAAAAAGTAGTGACCTTTTCGATAATAAAAAAACTTGAGAGGTGTCAAGGGACACCCGGATGGAACGTAGCTCAAAAAGAGAGAGAGAGACAGACAGAGAAACACGCGCACGCCGCACGGCTTACAAAAGCAAAAAGTGTCGTTCCAACTTTTGGTCTTGATTTTTTCCATCTAGCCTCCTTTCGCAATGCGCGATAAGGAACTTCGTCCCAAAAAAAATATTTCTGTGAATAAAGACTTATATTCTAAGTCTTTATTCGCAAAAAATATTACCTTTCCCAAATTGCAAAGCCGCTGCAGCTCTGCTGCTGTTGGATATCTTTATCCAAGCTAAATATAATTCTCTGACAAAGAGTTATTCTTTTACAAGTGCACTCTCTCTTCCCTTACTCTGATAGTCCGATGGCACGGCAAACCGACACGGGGATATCACATCGCCAACTTCCAAACTCCGGGCTGTTACTAAGTAATGCCTAATGAAAAACCCAATAACACTTTATCCGACCTGGGAATCAAACCCAAGACCTCCCATATCACTTTGCGCACCTCACGCCTCAGCCGCCGCGGGAGACGCTCCGGGCGTCGGGAGCCGCGTGTCGACTCCCGGCCACCGTAGGCGCGGGCCTGCGGGCGGAGAGTAATGGGTAGCTCTCCGTCCGATCAGGACTAGGCTCGTACCGGACGGCGTGTACGTGTTCCACGCGCGCCTCAATGAGATGTCAGCAAAAGCGACGGGGCCCCATAGGGCCGAAGCCTGCCAGGGTAGCGGGAACATCCGAAAGGGTTTACCGCTGCCCTGGAACATAAAGGGCTAAGGAAGGAACACGGGTGGGTTTTAGTCAGTAAGAGTCTGGCACTCCCTTCTGCTCCACCCAGAGCGGGAGAAGTCATTTGATGATTTCCCATCCTCAAAAAAAAAAAGTCCTCCCATATTATTATATACCTACTAAGCTACTAATAACAATCAAATTGGGTAAGTATTCCATTCTTGAAAGAAAGAACAATTACGAAGATATTACTGTAAAATTTAAAGCATTCCTAAGATAGTACACTCATATACTCTGCGGTACATTCTCACCTCTTTCGAGTATTTTGTGTACACCTCGAGTATCATATGAAGATGACAGTTTTATAACGCGGAACGCATTCGCTAGCAAACAACGCTGGCGAATTTTAAAGAAACTTTATTACTGGTTTTGAAACGAAATTTTGGAAAATATATTTAATTGCACAACAATAGTAGCAGTTTTCGTATACCTTTCACCTCTTTTGAGACGACTTTTAGGCTTACAAAAAACAACAGACCAGGAAAGCATGGTTAAAACTAAAAAAAATGGTATCTTAATCTCAAAAAAAGGTGTAAAAATAAGACATAAATAATTTAAAAAGTACAGTTTATTAAATCGTAAACTATAAAAGCTTACATTACATCACTACCGTATTAACATGCGACCATAGACGGATAATTACAAACCAATAATGTTTGGTCCCAGTACAGTCCATGGGGGCATTTGAATTCTGCTGGTATGAGACCACCAGCGCCATCTTTCCTGCAATGTAAAAATCTGGAACAGTCTCCAGGCTTTGGTGCATAACCTTCTTTCTTACAAACCAAATTTGGTGCAGAAGTAGGAGGCTTTGTAGTACTATCAGTATCAGGACCCACAGCAGTAGTAGCAGTAACATTATTTTCAATTGCTCCGATACCTAAAGCGTCATTGATAGCGTGTAGCAAAGGATTGACCCCATCCCCACACATTCCGTGGAAGTCGTCAGTCTCAATACTCCAAATCATGATATTTGTGATGTTCAACTGTTTGGCGTATTCGATTTTGGCAGTAATCGACTTGGGATCGTCGTATGAGACCCAGTTTTTGTCCTTGACGGCATAGGGTACTTTAGCTTTGGAGTCGAGGCGTTCGGTCCAGGATTCGGTTTGGAGATTCAGGCAGAACTGGAATCAATAGGATTTTGTTAGTTTTTAATATTGGTTCACATTTTAAATCAACTGTTCTACATACATAAAGCCTTTAAATGTTCCCACTGCTGGGACACAGGCTTCCTCTCTTCGAGAGAGAGTGGGTCCAGTGCGGGTTTGTAGATGTCACATAACTTCGAGTTTTTGGTTCTAGCACACGATGTTCTCCTTCACCGTTTTGAGAGCAGTGGTGATGAAATAATTTACACAAAGCAAAGCCCCTGCCTAGGTACGAACCCACGATCTACAACTTAAAGTCGCAGCCGTTACCACTGGGCCACGACTGTTCTAATATTACAAAGTTCGCATATTTCTGTAGAGAGAAAATATCTGAAAGTAAAACCCATATTTGAGCAGCAATAGCTCAGAAACCAATTCAAGCATGTGAAACTTGTGTTTGTAAACAAGATAGAGAAATGAACGAACCACAGAATTCGGCGCAATATTTCCAATTCCATACTCCTATATTGACATTTTTGACATTGTTTATTTTATAATTTCAACTTTTGTTTTTAATTGTGTTTTTATATTATGATTTAATTTTAATTTTGATATCCATTTTGGTTTTAATTTTGATTTAAATTCTGATTTAAATTTAAATTTTGTTGTGTGTATTGTATTATTTTAAATTTTGCTATGGGTTAATACCTGAAATAAATGTTATTATTATTATTATTTCGTTTATTTATTTATTTTTCTTATTTTATGACATTTTTCTTATTATTATTATATTATACGCCATCCCGACAATGCGACATTAAGTGTAACTCATCATAATCAGCCTAATGTTCCCACAGCTGGGATACTAGCCTCCTCTCACCGAGAGGGAGTGGGCTAATAACCCAACACGCGGGCCCACGAGCGCAGCTACTTACGAGTTGTAGGTCGTAGGTTCGAACCCAGAAAGGCGCTTTAAATAAAATAAAAAACCTTTTATTCCATGCAAAAGTGTGATTTGACTTTAAAGAAAAAAGTTAAGAAGAATAATTATGTTGTTTACACGTATTTCACTTATTTTAGAAAATGCTTAAATATAGATAATACTATAGAAGTTTGTTTGCATGAACCCCTCCTCAAGTGAGGGTGAAGGCCTCCTCTAAAGAATTCCATCTGTCTCTATCTTGGGCCATTTGCGGCCAGCAGACAGGCGCTTTACTTTGTGTAAATTATTTCACCACCACTGCTCCCAAAACGGTGAAGGAAAACATTGCGAAGAAACCGGCATGTCCTAGAACCAAAAATTCGAAGACATGTGACATCTACTAATCTGTACTAGGCTCGCGTGGTAGATTATAGCCCACTCCCTCTTGAAGAGAGAAGGCCTGTGTCCCAACTGTGGGAATAATATAGGCTGGCTGATTAGGAGTATGGGTTCGAACTTATAACCGACAACTCGTAAGTCACGGCCGTTACCACCACTGCTAAGTATCTATCTGTAGAAACTCAAACTCAAACTCAAAACTCAAAGTATTTATTTCAATTAAATCAATTACAGGCACTTTTGAATTGTCAAGGGGTCGGTCAGTCAGAAAAATGAAGCTAGTTGCCCATTCCAAAGCGTAGGTACCTATGGAGAAGAACGGGCAAGAAACTCCATGGACACTCTTTTATATCAATATATGGTTACAAAGTATTGGTTACATCATTTATGTTATAAATTATGCACGTGAGAACGATGCAGAACGTTAAAAGCGTCCGTAATGAAAAGTATAAAAAAATAAAAATAAGTTAAATTAAAATAAGCTATGGCAGCAAAGAGATGACCAGTCCCTACTGACGGCGCCCGTTCACGAACATGACGCGTGGATCAGCACCATTCAGCTCAACCATTTTGAAGGGAACCAAATGATCCAACACACGCGCCACCATCAGCGAGACATTTGAGTGAGCATGACATACTCTCTGCTGCCAGGGCAAATTCAAGTCAGTGAAAGACGTACCCAGTATATGGTAGCTTTATAGTATGTACGTAGTACTCACACATGTGCTATACAATTATACAATAGTAGGAGATTGAATTTATATAATGCAAAAAAGTATTTTAAAATCTTCAGCAGCTCCAACAGTATTTTCAAATAGAAAAAATAGAAATGAAGATCTATTTCAGTAACAAGTAAAGTCAGAAACAATCCTAGCGAAATAGACACTGAATAATCTTGATTGCTCGACAAAGGTAATCCTAGCCGTCCTTGTGAAACGAAACACCAAAATTTAATTTATGCCATCTGCAGCTTTGAGTTGGACAAAGTTTTCAAACTTGAGTGTCAGTTGTTCTTATAAAGGAATAAGTTTGATGTGAGTGGGGTGTGTTGCCGCTCTTTCTTCCTAGTTTAATGGTAGAACCGCATCATAGTACAGTTGTGGAAGCTGCAAATGTACTTGGTTATTGTTTTGCTGTTCGGCCACATATGTATGAAGATACTTTGACCCGGTATCGTAGAAGGAAAGTTTTTTATGGGTGTTGTTGCAATTTTTGCTTCGTTTGGCATTGTGGTTGTAATGGATAACTTTTTTAAATTTAGTCTTAGTTTGAACTGCATCTGTACTTGTAATTTCCGCTAAGGAATATTTTAGTCGGTTTTAGTGTTATTGCAGGGATGATTACGTAAGCAGATAGGCATGACTCTGTGGCGCGTAGTGATGATTGAAACTTCTTATGACCGTCGTAGTACAAAATTGTGGGTTTATTGGTTAAGAATAATATTATTTCTAGGTCTATTGGTATTATTTAATTAGGGCTGATTTTTCCAGCGACATAAATATCCGAGGAATCATTTTGAATTTTTGACAGTTCTTCCATACAAAAACTGTCAGACAAAAATTTTATTCGACGAATTAAAAATATTTTTCACAAATCAGCCCGTAATCCAATAGCAAACGCAGGTATAATTTGACTTATCCTTTGTTACCTCGTTTTTGACCACCAGGCAGGCTAACACGGGCACCAAGTAGCCCGCGAAATTCAATTTTTCTTATGTTTTTTGCAATTTGCTGGTCAGTACTAAGTTGTATTATGATAAAAATATAATTCGCGGCCGTAACAAATATGTATTTACAGTATTATAATAATTATAGTCATCAACACAACTCTCTAAGATCAAGTAATTCTACTGAATGACTATTTCATGAAATCTTGACATTTTAGGATTATGCTAACTTAACAAGTTGTATTACTGATTCTAATGATTATAATTCTGTAAATACATATTTGTTACGGCCGCGAATCATATTTTAATCAACGAACTTAGTACTGACCAGCAAATTGCAAAAAACGTAAGAAAATTTGAATTTCGCGGGCTACCTTGGAGCATCCACCTTAATATTAATTTGAATCGCGTTTTGTTTCTTACTTTCGGTTTGTGGTTGTATTATTTCCTGTTTTATTTTCATTTGCGACAGTATCTGCGATTTCATACAGATAATGTTTTTATTGTATGTTTTACTGGCGATGATCATAATATAAACTGATAAATAAAAATAAATAAGAAATAAACTTTAGTTACAAATAATAAATAACCGTGTTCTTCACGTTATCCGTAAACTTTGGCAAACGCTTCTATACCTTTTACAAATCAAATCTAACAAAGGACATAGTACTTAACAAGGCTTCGTTACAAAGATATATTTGTAATTTCATTCAATGCAATTTAATTGAGCTATGCAGTAAGAAAGGTTCTTAATTTGAACGATGTTGCCGCTTAGTGCAATAAAATGATAAATCTATCAAATGCTTCGATCAATAATAGTACTAGATCTCCGATAAGCGCTTCAAAAACGGCCCGAAAAATAAGACCACGAATACTTTTGTGGTCTTATTTCAAATTAGTATGTTTTTAACCTTATTACTTAGACTTTAAGTTTAATTTTAGAATAAATCACTGAAAATTTAAAAATAGAATGATTTTATTTTCAAGCGACATTTTAAATATATTTTGCAATGGTAATTAAACTTTATGTTTAAGCTTTAAGGTTTATAATAAATTGAAGTTGTTAATATTACACTTGAGCGACTGATTTTAGTTCCTGATCCTTAATCTAGTACTATTATTGACCGAAGATCAAATGCATCGGATATAGGCATAAAGAGGCATGCATATCGGGTGATTTACGTCAAGGAATTCATTAGTGTTCATAATGAAAAATGCTTATGCATGGTCTAAAAATCTGGTCGAAGTTTATGTATATCGTCCGGAACACGGTTTATAATTATGCTAAGTTAGTTGAAACTCTGACTTACTTCATTGTATCCTATATAGCCATTTGTAGCAGTATATGGTCCATTTATACCTTCCCCGGATGATGGGGATCTCACACCGTTCTCGGTAGCATTCGTCAATGTAAATGTTCTACCGTAGAATGGAACACCTACTGCTATTTTCTCTGGAGGACAACCTGAAAACAAGAGAGGAATAAGAATTGAATGAAGAGGATATACTCTTAATATAAGGAATTAGGTTAAGTTCTAAAGGAGTTAATCACAGGGGAAATTCTCATAATTTTAAGAACGTTCACTGATCTCAGTCTCAATCTGTCAAAAATACCTCTATTTTTCCCTATTTTTTACAAGTTTTTAACATTGATTGTCGCTGAGATGAGATTGCGACTAAATTTTGAGGGTTTTTAATTACGGGAATTGGCCTTATGTTTTTTTTCTGTTATCAATCTGTGTTTTAAAACCCTAAAAATAAAATGCAATTTGAAATGGTTTATTATGTTGCCAAGTAAACCTTAGAAACTATTGATTGGAGCCTCCTTTTAAGCAAAAAAGCCTTTGATAGGAGACTAAAGACCAGTCACAAGTCACATGATTGCTGTGTTCAAAAATCAAATCAAAATCAAAAGTCATTTATTCAAATTAGGCTGAGAGTCAGCACTTTTCGAACGTCAAAATTACAAAAGACAGTCCCCCAAAAACGCCCGCCCTTCACCACTTCCTAGTGCTATCGCTGGGAAGAAGAAGAGGCGCAACAAACTTCCCAGCAGCACAGCTGTCTGTTCAGTTAGAATATAGTGCATGTACACAATACTAGGAACCTATGTTCAGTAATTAACATTACAAGTAACTTAAATTATTTGCCATAAAATATGTCAGCTAGCCACGCCAATATACCAACAAATATAATAAAAACTATACGTACTCAAGCTGAAAAATAATTAATTCAAATGGAAATAAAAACTTACTAGCTAAATAAAAGCCTCCAGGCATAAAGGGCGTGACAGCTTACATATTTATGCATAGCTGGGTTCTGGTCACATAGCTGTCACTTGAGTCACAGATGTAATAATAGTAGCTATTTATCTTGTGTGAAAAAGCTAAATAACGGTAGCAGATATGATTTGTACAGACGCCAGCACATCAAGCTACCTCAATCTGTCTTTCTTTTATAGATTTTCAACTTTATCGCTAAAGCATTAGGTTCAAGGTTGATTGGGAAAATTTGACAGTTTCGGGTAGCTTGAGGTGCTGGCGTCTGTATAGAACAATGGCAATGCTTTTCTTTTTGACGATTCAACAATTTTAATTGCGTTATTTATTTGCGAATTTTTCAAACATAATGAAGCCATGGAGATTTTTTCTTCAATACCCTTTGGATTGTGATTGTATGTGTGTTACGAAATTGAGGTGGACTTTCTTCTTACGTTACTTCAGGCTCAAAGCATCATCTGCGTAGCCTTTTCCCAACTATATGGGTATCAGCTCCAAGTCTAACCGGATGCAGCTGAGTACCAGTATTTTACATGGAGCAACTGCCTATCTGACCTCCACAACCCAGTTACTGGATAATACGAAACACCTTAGTGAGACTGGTTGTCAGACTTTCGGGCTTCTGACGACCTGTAACGGCTGTCTAAGATCCACGAATGATAGCCGGGACCAACAGCTTAAAGTGCTTTCTGAGGCACGGAGGGATCTTGGTAGGTAAAGATGGTCACCCATCCACGGACCAACCGCGGCAAGCGTAGCTTAACCTGATCGATAGAGCCGTGGGGCTGTTATTTCTTAGCCACAAGCCCAAACAATTCCCAGGATAGATGCTCAGACTAAAAGTGACTTCGCACCTAACAGCGGTGGTTGAAGTATTTTCTTACCTGCACCAATCCAATACTTCAAAGATTGTTCAACTGTGAACATATCCTCTGCAACCAAACCCTCATCTCCTTCTCCTTGAAAGAGGGGTGCATTGTGACCAGTGACGGGGTCCCAAGCCCCGTTCATGTCATATGACATTACATTTACGATGTCTAAGTACCTGGAATTTATGGTTAAAGAAAATTTCTCAATAAGAAATTACAAATTTTTCACTTACTTGAGAATTTTTTTTAAACTTAAATATATTATAAGAACTTTGACACAGAAACTAAGCAGCCATTGTTTTTCAAACAATAAAACTTTTCAATCCACCCGCAAAAGAAATAATTACCGTGGTCGCAAATATTCATAATAAAAACACATGCTCCAAGGTAGCCCGCGAAATTCAAATTTTCTTACGTTTTTTGCAATTTGCTGGTCAGTACTAAGTTGTACGTTGATTAAAATATGATTTGCGGCCGTAACAAATATGTATTTACAGAATTATAATCATTAGAATCAGTAATACAACTTGTTAAGTTAACATAATCCTAAAATGTCAAGATTTAATTCTGTAAATACATATGTATTTGTTACGGTTGCGAATCATATTTTAATCAACTTTCAACTTAGTACTGACCAGCAAATTGCAAGAAACGTAAGAAGATTTGAATTTCGCGGGCTACCTTGGAGCATCCACCTTAAGGGCATGTGTTTTTAGTTAGTCGACTCACGACTAAACCGTCTCATAGTAAAAAAAATCTTATGAAAATTAGACTCGACTCAAGACAAAAATTTTCTCTCTACAACAGACAACACTCTTTTGACTGTGGTGAAAGCATTATCTGAACCCCCTTCTAACCATATCATCATTCACACAATCCATCCATTATTTCTTTGGTCTTCTCCTACTCTTATAGCCATCGACATTCATACTCAAAAGTTTTCTCACGACATTTTCCTCATTCCTCCGTATCACATGCTCATATTCAAGTCCAGAATATCGGCTATAAATATTATTCTGGTACGTGGACTCTGCAAGGATACGAAACTCAATTTCTGAAAATATCATTGTTCTGGCATTAATTTGCACTGCACAAAGATTAGCAACAATCATTTGTAAAGTCTTTATTTCCTTCCGTGAACTTACTTCGAAATACCCTTAACATCATAAGACTGCGAAGCGGCTGCTTTAACCGATGATACTGCAGCTGTGAGCAACAGCCCTTTCTTGTCAAACTCTGCTCTGATCTCTTTCAAGAGTGTGGTAAAGTTATCAATGTCTGCTACTCCATTTACTGTGTCTCTTCGGTTAGGGTACTCCCAGTCGATGTCTAAGCCATCGAAGCCGTGGGTAGTTATCATGTTTAGAGAGCTGTTTATGAAATTCTGTCTTAGTGAGGGACTTCCTGCCATCTGAAATGTAAATGGTAATTTTATTAACTGGGACGAGTGAATTTGAAGTTGTAGTCACGACAGTGGATGAGATTTTCTTTAAGAAATATATTTTCCATGGGCACGCTAAGAAGAAGAATTGGTTAAGTGAATTATTTTGGTATTGGGGTTAGTAATAAATCAGAGATATTGCGATCTTAAATTATCTCTTACTTTTAATGTTTTTTGTGTTGATATATTGTTCTCCGGGTTATAATGTACTTAGGTACAGAACTTTTTTGACGTTTACACAGGCGACGTAAAATACCTTTGCATACAACTAGGTGAAATATCACACACAAAAGTTGTTATTACATGGCGACTAAAGGATCAATGAAATAAAGTAATATTCATGTACACGGTGCTATATAATGTATATTACTGCAGTGAGATTCTGTAAGCATTTCACCGTGAAAACTTAGGTGAAGTGAGCGTGGAGTGAGCTGTCATTCCAAATAATGCTAGGCATTGACACTACTGACAACACACATCAAGCTCACTTGAGTTTTCACGGTGAGATTTTTACAGAATAGACCGGCTGTAGCGGTAACTACAACGCCACATGCTAACTACGTAACGTCTTGACGTCATGCAAAATCCTGCATCGCGCAAGCAGAGTTTATCGCGCGACTAGCATATATACAACAGCCCGACATGAATCATCGGGCAGCTGTTGCCTACCAGACACAACACCCGTCTGGTCGGAGGATCCTCCCTTTTCTGTGGAGGTAGAGTGAACTTTACACCCTGTTCCTCATACCTCTATACTACTTTGAAATTAGGTTCTATGCAGGGTGGCAGGGACATCGACGCGCAAACTGTAACCATGAATTCAGTACATGATTCTAAACCCCTAGCGTAGAAATATTTGGTCGGTTGAAATGTGCCATACCTACGCGGTTAAAATGTATGTAACAGCGATTTTTGTTTTGGGTTCATAATCATGTACCGAATTCACAGTTACAGTTTGCACGTTGATGTCACTAACAGCTGCCTAGCCTTGTATAGTAGTATAACTTATAGTCATACCTACCCCTACGGCTGAAGACTTATAGCAGAAAGGATTCGCTTTGACCGCGTCAGAAAAACTGGATCAAACTTAAACTCATTATTAGATAAGTCAACTTACGTTCGAGAACTTTGCGGATCCTTCATTCCACCCGCCGACCGCCACAAGTGTTTTTAAATTCGGATTTTGATTTTTCAAAGCGTTGAATTTTCCGAAGTTATCTGTAAAACGAGAACCTTGGATGTTGACACGGAAAAAGGCCGCTGTTCCATACATTTTTTTTGATCTATATGATCACGAATGTATGGAACGGCTGATTTTTTATCGGGATTTCATTGTTAGGTCCCATAAAAAAAGTTGATTGTAATGATGTGTTTGACGGCACGGTTGGCGCAGTGGGTGTCGCGGGTTCGATTCCCGCACGGAACAAATATTTGTATGACCTACATGTATTTGTTCCGAGTCTGGGTGTTTTTCTATCTATAATATGTACGTATTTACAAAAAAAAAAAAATGTATATAAGTAGTTTATCAGCCATCTTGTTACCATAACACAAGCATTAGGTTGCTTAGCTTGGGATTAGATGGCGCTGTGTGAAATGTCCAGGGATATTATTATTATTATTAATTAAGTACCACTTTTCGGGTATAGCGTTAAAAAAAAACGGGTTGCACTCCGGGAGTGCCGGCAGAAGTGAAAACTTGAATATTAACGTTGTGCATTTTTGATATTTTGGAATGCAGTCTACTCTCCCTACGTCTTACCAATTTTCGATCAGGTCACGTGTCCTGACGCGAGCTCCGTCTTACGAATTTTCGATCAGGTCACGTGTCCTGACGCGAGTTTGACATTTTTTACCCATCACAACAAAAGTGCACAACGCCGCTAAAGAAGTTTTCACTTCAAAAATCAGCATCATTCTCTTGCCCGCTTCCCAATTTATTTGTGGTGGGCGCAACATGTCTTTTTCTTCCATACTTTTCTATTATTCGTCATCTCGGCAGTCACCCCCTAACCATATCATCATTCACATAATCCATCCATCGCTTCTTTGGTCTTACCCTACTCTTATAACTATCGACATTCATGCTCAAAAATGCGTAAAGAAAAAATAACGTTGCTTTTGTTATGGAACTGCATTCGTTTCTTGACCCAACGGTACAGACGCCAGCACATCAAGCTACTACGATCTGTCAAATTTCTTTAATAGATTTTCCACTTTATCGCTAGAGCATAGGGTTCAAGGTTGATTGGGAAAATTTGACAATTTCAGGTAGCTTGATGTGCTGGCGTCTGTACAATAATATGAACAAAGCCTTAGCTCTTACATTTGACACATATTATTTTGATAATGAATGAAATCAGAATCTCAAGAGTTCTTCAAACGATACTTATTATAATAATATAATAATAATAATAAAAATCTTTATTTCCAATTTACAATTCACAATGTCACCGCATGACATAACAATATTTATACAAGTTTTAGTTTTAACAAAGACATTAAATTATTTACTTGACAAAGTTTTAAGAATTGTACTTAATACAGACTTATACACTACTGACACCCAAGCTAAGATTGAGCTTGTATTATGGGTAAATTTGAATTGATTGATCTGTAACCCGGTTTCATAACAAGCAAATGTTGTGTATGTAACTACTACAGAACCAGCTGCATTCTTGTTAATAGCAACTTGTTATTTACAAAGATTACGGGGCTTATGAGCTCTCCAGCGGTGTTATTGCGTAACACACTATCAGTAGCAATCGGTTTCATTTTGACAGTTCAACAACATTCATTGCGTTATTTACGTTGTTGAGTAGACACATTTTTTGAACATATGAAGCAATGGATTAGCAATATCCTTCAAAATGATTCAGATTGAGATTGATAGTTTGTTACGCAATTAGGGTGCTGGAGACAAAGCTGAAATGCCTCATGCCAGTAAGCTTGTAACTACACTGGTACCCTTTGTGCCAATTTTTTATTATCTTGTACCAGTGCTGGGCAAAGGCGTCCCCCAAGTCCTTCAAGGAACACTTTTGCCGCTCCAACTCGAAGCAGAAAGAAAGAAACAAAGAAAGAAAATACGTTTATTTGCGGTAAACATGACGCAAAAAAGCACATAAAAACAAATAAAGAAATAAAACAATAAGAAATGGTTGACATGCGCCACATCCACGCAAAACGGCTATTGCTCAGCATTATGCTGCGACCCTATGCAAGACAGAGCCCCAGCGCTGGATTTCAGCGACAGCCGGCGCCGACGTAATGACGTCGCCCAGTGCAGCAAACAATTATTCATCAACAAGTAATAAAACAATTATTTTAATTTTTAAAGAAAACAGTTATTCGGCAGTTCTATTCTATTTTTCTGTATGGCAATGGTGCCGATGTCGACAATTCTGCCAATGTCAGACGTGATATGAGAAAACGTGTGGAGAAAACAAAAAACAAAATGATAAAACATCGCTGTTTGTTGACAGTAATGTCATTGGGCATTCGTCATAGAGGTAGGAAGTACTTCACAGAGTTCTACTATCTCATCATTCTCCTGCCCTTATCCCAATTTATTTGTGGTCTGCGCAACATGTCTTTTCCTTACTTCTCTATTAGTCGCCGTCTCCAGTCCATCCATCGTTTCTCTGGTCTTCCCCTACTCTTATAGCCATCAACATTTATACCTCACGACATTTTCCTCATTCTTCCGTAACACATACCATACCATCACTTACCGACTTTTCAGCTGCCGGTGCCACTTTCAGACTTCCTCTTATGTGCTAATTTCTTATTCTATCCATTCGTGTGATACCACACATCCCTCTCAGAATTCTGATCTCAGCTGCATGCAGTTGCCTTTCAATCATCCTACCATTTATTTATCTTTTACTAGCGGACCCGGCAGACGTCGTCCTGCCCGGTTGAGTCATCATATACCGACAGCAGCGCCACTTACCGGGTCCAATTGTTGGACCCGGTAGGTGGCGCTGCTGTCAGCTGTTAGTGTTTTCAAACCATCCAGGAACCCGTTGAAATATACACACAAAATTTCATCCAAATCGGCCCAGCCATTCTCGAGTTTTAGCGAGACAAACGAACAGCAATTGATTTTTATATATACACATATATAGAAGATTAGGTCCACGAACAATTGATTACACTAATACTACCAAATAATACCACCAATAATAAAATAATGTCAACTTACCCCGTCCACCATTATCGGGTAGATCTAAATAAGAGTCTAACGAGACAACATTTCCTTCAGTATCAAGTCCCACAAAGGCGTAGATCAAGTGTGTGCAGAGATGAGGATTAACGTCTGCAACGTCGAACTTTCCTTGGCCAGATCTGTAAGTGGCCCACGTTCCGTAGTAACATACTACTGCTTCTGTAAAATTACGAATAGTTTGTTACTTTTAGTTTTTTACGGCTACGACTTCTGAGTTGTAGGTCGTGGGTTCGAACCCAAGCACCTTTCATCATCATTATCATTTTAGCCGAAAGACTTTCACTGCTGGATAAAGGCCTCCCCCAAGAACCTCCACTACGACCTGCAGTGCGATTCTGTAACCATTTCACCGTGAAAACTTAGGTGAAGTGAGCGTGGAGTGAGCTGTCATTCCAAATAATGCTAGGGATTGACACTACTGACAACTCACATCAAGCTCACTTCACTTGAGTTTTCACGGTGAGATTTTTACAGAATCGACCGGCTGTTCTGTGCTTTTCGCATCCAACGGGTTCCTGCGGCTTTAGAAAGGTCGTTGGTCCACCTTGCAGCAGGCACTTTACTTTGTTTTAATTATTTCATCACTACTGCTCTCAAAACGAAGGAGGAAAACATTGTGAGAAACCAAAACATTATTCTTGTTGTTTCCATAATGTAAGAACAATGTAAAAATAAAATGAAGAAACAATTTAAAATATAAGATTAAAATATGCCTGTAACCATTTTAATTAACTGAAAGCGGAATTACAGGGATAACAATTAATCTGTAATTACAAAAAATATTTCTAATTTATTTCTACCTACTTTCACTCGCCACTATATGGGCTAAAGCCACCACCACGAACACGCACAAATTAACAGCCAACATTTTCGTAATTCATAACTAGACTGTTTATTTCACGAACAAAATACAACCTTTATAATTACTTTCTTATCTGAATTATCTAAATAAATACAAGTAGATATGATAGCAATTCTCAATCGCGTATTGTGATTGTTTGATACTTGTTTTTATCTTGTAATTTGTTTTTCAGACTCATTTACATGACGA
Organism: Apamea sordens; assembly: GCA_945859715.1. Lineage (NCBI taxonomy): Eukaryota > Metazoa > Arthropoda > Insecta > Lepidoptera > Noctuidae > Apamea > Apamea sordens. Next base: position 8,695,137 of record OX244010.1, on the reverse strand, counting down.
GAGTTTCTCGCCCTTCGAGAAGCAAGAATGTCCGTGCGAATACTCGCACGGACATTCTTGCTTTTTTTCGTAGGCGAAAATCTTCAGGTGATTGTCGCCTTCGTATTATGAAGACGCTTAACGAAGCTGAGAGTCACTTGTTATTCCCATCATTGTATTTTTTTTTGCACTGGATCATACCTCAGAATCTTTTAATTATGGAGATATTGAAGGTCAAAAGTTGTAGTTCCAAAATTTAATGACGTTTTTTTTTTTAAAAAAAATGTCTTTGAAATGTTATAACTCACCTTAAAGTTAAGTTATAACATTTAAAACCTTTTTTCTACTTAACCACCACAACGTACGTAAACACAATGTTTTGTGTACGTTACATTTTTCACACCAAAAATAAAAGTTATTTCACGGCAAAAATGTTTGTACAATGTTACTTAGTTTGATGTAGAGAATACACGGCTACGTGATGGGTCTTTCTTTCTTTCTTTCTTTCTTTCTTTCTTTAGTTACTGGGTAATACAATACCCCTTGGTAAGACTGGTTGTCAGACTTTCGGGCTTCTGACGACCTTTAACGACTGTCAAAGATCCACGAATGACAGCCGAGACCAACCGTGCCTCGGAAAGCACGATAAGTCTTGGTATGTAAAGATGGTCACCCATCCACGGACCAACCGCGGCAAGCGTAGCTTAACCTGATCGATCGACCCGTGCGGCTGTTATTTCTTAGCCACAAGCCCCTCTTTTTCTTGGATCTTTATACACACTGTATGTAGAAAAATAATTTTCCTTACGAGACTCGCCAGGCAATTTTTTTCGATCTACGTTTTCGATCTCTTGTTGACACGGAAGCTTCCAATTTTGAAAGGTGAGGCTAGTATCGTCTTACGAGTAGGTTTCGGTACGTACTGTTTACCTACAAGAGTCAACTTTACACCTTTGCGAGGCGAGGAATTCGCCCAGTGAAAATTAACCACACTTAATTGTGATTGTATGTTATAATCATGATTTTGTAATTTGTTATCGTCATTCATAATTTTAAGAGCTATTTTAAAGGAATTTTGGATAACTTATCTTGAAATTATTTTGGATCAGTGCCCCCTCCCGGCCCCTATTTTTCATTCAAAACAATGAATCGATAACTAATCTCTGCTTAACATATTTACACAACAACACACACAATTATTTACAACATACAAAATTATTTATCTTTTTTATTATCTCGGTTATCTTTTAAGACTGTAGTCGTAGCGGTTGTTGTTACCTAGCGGTTGTTGTTACCTAGCGGTTGTTGTATCCTAGTGGTTGTTGTTACCTAGCGGTTGTTGGTTATCAAGACGTTTGCTAACTCATGAGGTCTCTATGTTAACTTCATATATATCCCCAGTTTTACAACACAGGATAAAGAGACTAAAGAATATTACCTGAGACTACTCAATCAGCTACCATCTTGTGACCTTGAAATCAAGGGTGCTTGCTTCATGCCAAGCCGAGTCGCTGTGTAAATATTTCTCAAAACAAATGACGACTGTTTTCAAGTTTTGAGCTCCGATACCATAGAATAGAGCCGGATGACATTGTTGCCATCGCAGATGGAACGAGAATGAGCCTAGCACAGGAGCGTGGGACTGAAGAGAGGCAAAAAGAGGCGTATGTCCTACAGTGGGTGAAGTCGGGCTGTGGATGGTGATGATGATAATCAGAGGCTGTAAAGGAGAAACGTACTAACAGCACTTTTTTTTTCACAACAGAACAGTGTTTATTTTGACACTTCAAAGCAGCAGTAGTGATCACTGTCTCTTAAGATACAGGTCACCCTAGTTTAAGAGGCAGGGCTCACCTAATTCATGTACAGACCTTGTGGTTACAGCATAATTATGTACCTAGTACCTGTCTTTATTCTTATGCCAACCAGTTGTAATCCATTTTTTACCTATTTCTAACCATAACAACTTCATAATGTATTTTCTCGTCTGTAACTTATTTGAAATAAATAAATTTATTATTATTATTATTAGTAGTGGTTCAGTGGTAACGATCCCGACTTACGAGTTGTAGGTCGTGGTTTCGAAACCAAGCAGGCGCTTTACTTTGTGTAAATAATTTTGAAGAGAGGAGGCATGTGTCCCAGCATGCAGCATGTTTGACACTTCAAAGTGCATTCTAACGTTATCTACTTTCATTATAAAGTCAGTAGTTTCATCAATCAGAACAATAGGACTTATCGTTGATTTTAAGTGCAATGTACTTGATTACTGTTGTAATTTTAGTCCAGTTACTGATAAATATATGAGGAAAGTAACGATGCAAACTTTTCCGACAACTCGAATGATGGCAGGGTTCAATATAGAAGGATCTAGGAGTATCTTTGGAGGTGATGAGTCAGCAAGTGACTATATGTACAGACGTCAGCACATCATCTACTACAATCTGTCAAATTTCTTTAATAGATTTTCAACTTTATCGCTAAAGCATTAGGTTCAAGGTTGATTGGGAAAATTTGACAGTTTCGGGTAGCTTGATGTGCTGGCGTCTGTACCTTCTTATAAAATGGCTCTGCTACTATCTAGCGAGGTGCCTACTGGTACCTGCCCCGTTGGTCTTGTGGTCGCAAGCGTGACTGCTGAGCGTGAGATCTGGGGTTCGATTCCCGGGCCAAAGGCTCATCTGCGCAGAAATTGGTCACCATGGCTGAAATTTGGTCCGGAGGAATTTATTTTATAAAACGGTGTTTTTCCAGAGCTCCCTTTGCTCTCTACCCCGCAACTGAAAATTGTGATTGAATCGTTACATCACGTGATGAGCTATGCTCCTATCGCAGTAATGAATTACCCACTGAGAAGTGGGTAATTCCGCGCTGAAATTATGATTATGCTGTATATTCATGTTCATTATTTTACAAAGAATTAATAAAAAAACATAAATAAAATGGAAGAGCTGGTATGTATTCCTATACGCATACGCTATACGCAGCAATAACAATAAATACAACAACGATATTATCTAAGAAAACATATGAAAATACAATAGGGAATATGCATGCAATAAACTGTATTATTTCAGAATTAGGTATACCTCGATCAATATTTTTGGTTACAATTTCTTTTTGAGCAAGAAATTAATTCGTAAAAAGAGCAATTAAACTGTTTGAAATTAAAATATTTGAAAAGAGACGTCATTAGACAGAGTGAATGTGATATGACGTGATGACAATAATTGTCGAAACTCCATGGACACTCTTTTAAATGATATTGTTATAAAATATTAGTTACTTATTTTTTTTCAACAACATTCTTTTCGTACTAGAAAACACTTTATTATATCATCACTCTCAATTATGAGCACGAACGAACACTCTAAAAAATAAACAGAGCCTGCACACAAAAGGCACATTTTCTTAAGCCTGATAAAAAATAGAAGCAAAACGCCAAGTTAAAGTGCAATAAACAACAAAAGGCACGCCTCGTAATTCTCCTGCAACGAGAAAAAAGAAAAAGAAAAAAAAAAACGTCAAGTAGAACTAAATTTTTAAATTCTCATTAGTTTGCTTACTTGAAGGTCATTACAATTTCATTCCTACCCAAACACGATTGTTCACGAGCATTTCAGCGTGAAATTGATTACTGAAAATTCAAACGGCCCGAAAACTCGCGAGAGAAAATTGAATTTTTAAAACCATACAAGGCTTTTATGGCGAGGATATGGTCTAGTTTTATTTCGAAAAACATAGCAGTAATAATTTAGCCAGGCCGACGGCTAGCCGTTCAAATAAAAGTCGAAAAAATGTCTCTGCCCACATGTGCTTTTTCGGCCTATGTGGAACGGCGTCCATGTATTTGCTATCTACGACCACTGTGGCTACGACTAAATGGATTCCGTGTGGGTTTCTGTCCTTTGTCCCGATATTGACTTTCAAGTGTTGTGTGACGTTTTGTAGCAATTTTGCTATAGTTGTGTATAGGTATCGTAATTTTTAATGGCGTTAGTTCTTGTTTGTTGTCTATACAATGGATTCTTTTTGGAACGAAGTTCCTTATCGCGCGTTGCAAAAGGAGGCTAGACGGAAAAAATTAAGACCAAAAGTTGGAACGACACTTTTTGCTATAGTTGTAAGCCGTGCGGCGTGCGCGTGTTTCTCTGTCTGTCTCTCTCTCTCTCTCTCTTTGAACTTTGTTCCATCCGGGTGTCCCTTGACACCTCTCAAGTTTTTGGCTATTGTTTGCGTAGGAAAACAATTTCAACTTTAGTTAATTAATTTAACTAACTTTTTTTTTTTATGCACAGATCACAGTAATACTGTTTCATTGTAATCTTCTACAAGTTTCCAAGATTACTCAAATGGATGGGTAATTAATTCATACGTTGCCCTTGTAATTCATATTATAATCTTTTAATTATTGTATTTTTAACCAACTTCAAAAAGGAGTAGGTGGAGTTAGGCGATATCTCCGGCAATTGAGAATCGCGTTCGAAAATTCTCTTTTTAATGGATAGGGTATGTCTCAGGGGTGGTCCCATATAAATTACATGAAAATATTCCACCTAAGGGTGGATAATTAGGGGACCCAAAAGAAAAAAAAAGTGAAAAGACAAAGAAGGTTGAAAGGTTGGTTGGTTGGGTTGGAAGGTTGTGTAAAGTTTTTACAAAAAAAAAAAAACATCCGACTTCCAAACCAAACTACAAAGTGAAAAATTACTTTAATTTCGGTAGATGGTGCCAGAAACCGAAAACACAAAACCAAAAAATACAAACCGACACCGACTTTCACTTTGTAGTGTTTTTTTGGAAGTCGGTTATTTTTTTAAAATATGTTATAAACATCATTCAGATCTGCAAGTAGGTACCAGTAGTCAATCAATTAGATAATCAGTATTGGTGCTTATGACTCTTATCGGATTGATGATTACAGGCATAATCACTTAATGTGTCAATAATAATAATTAATAGTTTGAGTTTTTGATATAGGACTGAAGAGTCTAGAATAACAATAAAAGGGGCCCGTGGCTAAATAATAACAGCCGCACAGGTTGATCGGTCAGGTTAAGCTACGCTTGCCGCGGTTGGTCTGTGGATGGGTGACCATCTTTACATACCGAGACGCCTCCGTGCCTTGGAAAGCACGTTAAGCCGTTGGTCCCGGCTGTCATTCGTGGATCTTTGACAGTCGTTACGGGTAGTCAGAAGCCCGAAAGTCTGACAACCAGTCTTACCAAGGGGTATCGTATTACCCAGTAACTGGGTTGTGGAGGTCAGATAGGCAATCGCTCCATGTAAAATACTGGTAATCAGCTGCATCCGGTTAGACTGGAAGCCGACCCTAACATAGTTGGGAAAAGGCTAGGCAGATGATGATGTCATCATGCACTGTTATTCTAGACTCATGTCTAGAATAACAGTCTGATGACTTGCTCCAGCAGTCCCAGGCGTCTGGTAGGGTCCAGAGCTGTTATCTAGAACCAAAGAGAAAGAAGAAGAGAAGAGTATTCTTTGCTATTAGTATGGAGTGTCTATGTGTGTCTGCTGCTGTCGCCCGCAATGCTGATGTTATTAAGGATCTCTTACCGGTCCAGTTGTCTTTAGAAAACGCACGGAACGGATTCGCAAAAGTTGGACACCACACTGGTCCCACCTTGGGCGCCACATCGGTCCCACTTTGGGCACCAGTCTTGTCCCACGTCGGGCGCCAAACTGGTCCTACGCTGGGCGCCACTAAATCACGCTATTAAAATCTCGAACCTCAACTTCTCTTATCCAGTGTCTACCAGAAGCCCTAGCATATACATTTTTGCGACAAATACAAAAAGTATCACCCTTGGATAAGAAGAATGTCTTTATAATAAGTAAATATTATATGCAAAATCAGTATTTTCATGTTTAAAATTGCTCGGTTTTACGTTGCGTTTACTCCGAGCGTTCGTCGGTCAACGGTTCTTTAGCCTAGTGCTTCACAGTGCCCATAATATTGCAGTCTGATATTAATATTCTGTCTTTTTACAGCACAATGCAATAATCAAAATCATTGCACATTGTGATGCGACAGTTAAAACATCAGTAATCACATGTAGTGATCTGTGCAGAGCAGTTAGATGTTCATGCTCGCTACACTTGAATCGATGCTAACAAACTCGATTACTAGGCAATGTCGATTGAAAATCGAGAGGATTTTCATCATTTACGATTTTTTTACTACACTGTTTTGGTGTGTAGTTTCAACTTTGCAAGCGCGATTGCTGAGCGAGAGGTCCTAGATTTGATCCTAGGTTCGGAAAAAAGGGGGGGTTGTACTCTAATTCTCTGTAGGGGAGAAAGAAAGAAACCTAGAGTCAGATTTGTGTCTTTTAATGGCAATAAGCTAATAAGCTTATTATCCGGACATGACGGATCCCTATCTGCAAAAGGAGGCGTCATGGTTTTTCTGTTATTCCCTGTAAGCAATAGGATACCTCTATTGCATACTGGGAATATAGAAAACCGTCGAGCTGCCTAAAATAAATTGTTAAAAAATATTTTGGGTACAGCTTTCAACAACCATTTCAGTGATTCCAAACAAGGTATTAAAATATTATTTTTACGTCAAAAAGCCTAAACTACAGTAAATATTTTTATGTGCTCGTAAAACCATAATATAATCCTCTAACTATTGAATATTGGATATGTTAGCAGTACCGAATGCACAGGACCAACAGTTCTCAAATAGTATATTTGAAACGTAAATTTTTGTTTTTATCTAGGTTTTGATACCATATTTTAGGGTACCGTACCCAATCGGTGCCATCGGGAACTTTATTATTAATTAAAGGCTCCGCTGTCCATCCGTTCGTCAGTCACAGGGTTGTATCTTTTGAACTGTAATAGGTAGACACTTAAAATTTCAATTTCATTTCAGGGAGGGTTTTTATAGCGGTCATATTACCATGGCCGCTATAACAACAAGTAATAATAATAAAATAATGTTATAAATAAAGGGGTGCTTTTTTCGGCGTTTTTTACTCGATCTTAATAGTAAGTAGTGTTAAATATTGTACGGTGGTACGGAACCTTTCGTATGTGAGTCCGACTCCCATTAGGCCGCATTTTTGTTAGAACATAACTCTTGCTGTCATGTCAGCCATTTGTGACGTAAACGTACACCAGAGCGTCGATGCGAATAAAAAATATTTTTAAACCATTTTCCAGAATTATTTTGATGTTTGATGAATCGTTCTAAACTATTATACTACCTACAATGCTTGTATTTTTTTAGTCTATCCGGTGTACGCTATGTTTTTGATGGAGTATTTCCCGAAATTCAGAATATCGGGCATATTGCGTAAAAAAATATTGGTATAAGTATTTTTTAGAACTACCTAAATCAGAGTTTTTTAACATTAGTGAAGTTTCAATTTTTGCTACTGCTGAGCATTAAGCATTAACCAATAACACTTTGCCTGACCTGGGTAAAATCAAACCACACTTTGCCTGACCTGGGTAAAATCAAACCACACTTTGCCTGACCTGGGTAAAATCAAACCACACTTTGCCTGACCTGGGTAAAATCAAACCACACTTTGCTTGACCTGGGTAAAATCAAACCACACTTTGCCTGACCTGGGTAAAATCAAACCTCCTGGATGTCAGGCAAAGTGTTATTGGTTTTTACCATCTGGAATTTCTCAGGTTGATGGTTATGAGCTTGCCCCTATGTCCCGTCCCGTCCTGGCGTTATTTATTTCTACAGTTACTTAACATGCATACATAATCAGCCTATAATGTACCCACTGCTGGGACCTCAGGCCTCCGCTCAGTGAAGGGAAGCGGGCCATAATCCACTACACGGGCCCAGTGCGGGTTGGTAGATATCACATGTCTCCGAATTTTTGTTTTTAGGACATTCCAATTTTCTCACGATGTTTACCTTCATCGTTTTGAGAGCAGTGGTGATGAAAAAAAAAATCAAAGTATAGTGCCTGCCTGGGTTCGAACTCACGACCTTACACCTCGTAAGTCAGGGCCACCACTGCTCTCCAGTCATACTGATATAATTCAAAATCAGACATCGCATTCCATATTCCTCAACAACTTCGCGACACAGGTGCTTATCAAAGTAATATATTACAAACAGGAACAGTCGCTGACTGAAGAAACATTTATTAATCCATTACTACAAACAGAGGGCGTCATATTGTTACTTTACAATCGTAAGAAGCTTTTGTAAAGCTGGCTATTCTCTGTGCGATTAAGAATCGAGAATTGAGGGCAGACAATGTTCAGAAGCACATATAAAAACACTAGCTTTTGCCCGCGGGTTCGCGTGGAAACAAATGTCATTTTTTTTTTCAGAAACATTCATTATGAGCGCTCTCACATAATAATTTATAATACTGACCCAACTGACTGATAATATTTGACCCAAGCACGGACGTGTAACGTAAATAAATGAATTTTGAACATGTCTCCATGTTTCTGTCACTTTTGGGGGGCTAATTAGAAAATGAAAAAAAAAGTCGACAATCGCAGTATGTATTCAGTCAGTTATGTTTAGTTACATGTAATAGGGAGCTAGACTATTGCCATATTTGCCATCGACGACGAAGAAATTCCAGATCAAAACACCCCATAAAACGCTTTGCTCGACCTGGGAATCGAACCCAGGACCCTGCAGTAGCGCTCGCTACCACTAGAACAACGAGGCAGTCAGGCATTCAAAACAAGTTCAGCAAGATATGCTTTACGGACTATCTCTTATCTATTTGTATCCTAATTTTATCTTTTTCTTTTGTTTTGTGGGTTCCTTTAAGAGTGGACAGAAGAAGAGAGAGTGGATACAATTCTAGTCGCTTTTCGTGTCCGTCTGTGTCATTGTGTTGTTCTTCTAAACTACGCAAAGAGGTCTTTTTTTTAGTCAAATCATAAAAACTATGAAAATCAGCACCCCAATTGCGTAATACACTATCAATCTCAATATGAATAATTTTGATAGATATTGCTAATCCATTGCTTCATTCATTCGAAAAATGTGTCTGCTAAATAACGTAAATAACGCAATGAATGTTGTTGAACTGTCAAAACGAAACTAAAAACGTTAAAAAACAAATAATATTCCAATAATTCTCTCCTTAATTAAATAAACGTTTATCTTTCTCCATTACGAACAGCAAATAAACAAATGAAAATCGCTAATGCTACAGCAATCCTTATTGTATTTGCACAGCAAGAACGATGTTTGTTTTAGGATGTTCGTACGTGAGCATTTCAAAACACGGTACATTTTTGTCGTGAAAGATTTATAGGAATATTATGAGTCATTTTATGAATTTGTTTGTAAATATTTGTTCTTTATTTCTACGGAAATGTTTATTCAGAAGGCTCATTTTCGTTTAATTTCCTTTCTATAGGTAACTCTTCTATTTTATTGATGTTTTTGAAGATCGTAAAACAGTTTGTTGAGGTATTCAGGGTTTCTTAATTTTCGCATATTACGACAAGTTGTGAGTGTCTCTTGTTCAGGGACGTGGGCGGACAGGGAAGTGCTCAATGTGGCAAGGTTTCCATTAGTGTTGTCAGACTATAACTAGTGTTGCCACTACACTTACAACTACCTATAGTTGTAAGAGAGTGAAATGAGGAAAGAATTAGACAAGGAAAGCACTACCGGTATACGTATACTGCGTCATAGCTGTAGTCAGACTTTTTAACTTTTATTTTTTTTATTTTATAAGCCATTACTGTCCCACTGCTGGGCAAAGGCCTCCTACTCTCCTTCCTCCTCTCTCTGTCCAGAGCTGACAATAAACTTTATTAAAGGAGTCCAGCTCATCCCGCCGTCTTCCTCTGGGCCTGCCGCGATGTCGTTTGCCATTAAGCGGGACCCACTGGGTCGTATGTTTGGCCCATTATAGTCTGACATGCGGCAGATGTGTCCAGCCCAATTCCATTTAAGCGTGGTAGCTTTCCGAGTGACATCAGTTATTTTAGTGATGGAACGGATTGTTGTATTCTTAACCCGGTCCACAAGTTTAAGACCCAGAATACTCCGTTCCATAGCTCTCTGGCAAAACAAACCTAATCTATGTAAATTTAGGGATTACTTCTATCATGAAACAGTCAGATGGCAATTACTACTCGAACATCCAATAAGTACTTTATAGGCCAACCGCTTGTTACTGAGACGCTGCTCAGGCAGCGTCTCAGTAACGCGACGCTGCCTGAGGTAGCAGCGCGGTACGGCAGGGGTGTGTGACGTGATGCGAGAACTCAGTGATTCGTCAACTTGTGAAAACTATCACCCCTTCCGCCCCGCGCAGCTGTCTCAAGCAACGTCTGAGTTAAGCTGTTGTCCTATAATTTGGTAACTCTGATAAGATTGAAAGATGATCAGCTTAAAAATCTGTGACGCACGTCTACTGATAATATTCAAACTATTTAGAACATATCGCTCATTATCAAATAGTCGAGGGCTAGACTATTTGATAATGAGCGATATGTTCTAAATAGTTTGAATATTATCAGTAGACGTGCGTCACAGATTTTTAAGCTGCTTACCTTAGTGCCAACCGTTGCCTATAAAAATCTGGGAGAGAGACCGACCTAGGAATGAATCGAATGCGAAATTAATTTACTCTTCGAACATGACAACACCCTACTTGGCGACAGAAATTTGTGTGGTCATAGATAAAGATAAAGATATTTTTATTTTGCATATATGGGTACATTACATAGTGTTATAGGGAAATACATAGGTTCAGCCATATTTTACCAGTAGTCATGCAAAAATTGCAAAAATAAGAACTATTTCACTAAAGTTTAGTATTTAGTTATAGTTTACAAACAAACAGAACAATAAACAACACAAAACCAAAAACATTATTGTAAACAGTCTAAGTTTCAATTTTTTTTTATCAATCAGGAATTCTGTTACACTATAGTATGCTTTGACTGTCAAAAAGCTTCAGCCTCTTTTTATATAACGATAGCGGCAATTCTTTCCAACTTTTAGGTATTTTATCATATACTAGCTGCTGCCCGCGACGTCGTCTGCGTGAAGGCTCTACAGCACCAAAAATACCTAAGATGCCAGTGTCGCTATAGCATTATAAGTAAACAACTTTTAAAATAGCATTAAAATATAAGTTTTTTTTTGCAAGCGTAGCAAGTGAAGAGAGTTATATGGGAATCCTGCTGAGTTCAGTCATAAGATGTGACTGAAGGAAACAGAGAAAATAATGCAGGAATACATTCCAGGACACAAAAAAGTAAAAATACGTACAAAGGTATCATACCTTACAATACTTCCCTATAAACTACGTTGGTAGTTATGCTGCCAGGAGCCAAAATGTAAAGAGAGTCAGGACTGGTGACGCGGGAGTAAGCGACATACAGTTGGCCGTGTGAGAAGCAACTCGTCCTGAGGTCGACACCCGCTGCCCTCAGTGTCTGCCCCTGCGTCTTATTGATGGTCATCGCGAAGCAAACACTCACGGGGAGTTCTCCGTGAGTGTCCCTCATAACTTGAACTGGAACGGGAAGTTATGAGGTATGAGGGAAATGCGTGGTATAAATACTGCCTCGCCGACGCCACAACCCGTAAGAATTTCCGCCTCAATGGTGTGTCTGTGGAGCGAGATGACTTTAAGGCGGGTCTCGTTACACAACTTCGGAGGAGATAGGTTCCGAAGAAGCATAATCGGGACACCGACCTTCAGCTTGATGGTATGCGCTGGAAGTCCACTTGCTGACAGGGAGTTCAGAAATTCCACGGGATAATGTGTGGCGTCATCTTGCTCGACAACAGTGTTTATCGAGGTGTAGACCACTTAATTCCCCTCAATTTCCGAGAGAATGCATTCGTTAATTGCTGCAGCCTGATCATTTTTGGGCCTCAAAATGGCCATGCTCACACACCCAAGAATTCTGCTGTTGCGGTATACGACTGATATTCCCGTACACACAGCGAATGAGTTCTTCTAAGATTCTTCTGGATTGACGCTCTACCGAGAGACTCTGGAAGAACCACCTGTCCACCTCTCTCTTCTGGTAGAGTGCCTTCGCCAAGAAGGACATCAAAGAATTCTTGAGCATTGCCGCCGAGCCGAGCTCTCATATTAATCGTCAAGCGCAGCGTACGAACTGGTGACCACAACGAAGATCGTTTCAAAGAAGTATTCACCTCGTCAGCCCTCGATCCCCGCGTCACCACTGAACAGAACTGTGATACCGCCCATCAAATGTTCGTTCCTGCGGATGTCCTGCAGGGTTCTGTCCACGGCCTCAACTGCCTTCCTATTGGCCATCGTACACTCATCCCATACGATCAGAGAGCAATCCTTGAGCATGTATCCCTTATCGCTATTACGCGACACACCACAAACAGACATTTCGGCGCTCTCTAAATCGATGGGAATTTTAAACATGGCATGGGCTGTTTTGCCACCCGGAAGCAGTGTGGCAGCGATTCCCGACGACGCTACAGCAATAGCAATTTTGCCTTGCCTCCTGACCTCAAGTATGCGAGCGGTAACAAATGTTTTTCCTGTTCCACCAGGAGCATCCAAGAAAAACATTTTACCCTGGTTTTACCCAACGCTTTCAAGGACGGTGTCATAAATTTGTTTTTGCTCTGAAGAGAACAAAGCGACATGGTAATTTCGTATGGTGGTCATTTCGCCCGGATCGTAATTTGTCTCAGCGTTATACTCCCGATTTCCACGGTCTTGATGCGGTGATGATTGGGGAGCTGGAAACCCATATTCGATCAGTGGAATGCCGCCGATAGAAATGACCACATCTTGAAGTGAACTGAGACAGGTGTTCAGCACGCGTTCATCAGTTACTTCGGTCTCCAGTAGCACGCCTCAAAGCTCGTAGAAAATCTTCAGACAGATGATGGCGATACTTCTCCCACAAAGCTACCGGGTTCGCGACTCCACAAAACACCAAGATGACGGCAAACAGATGACGCATGCGGCTGGGACTGTCACTGACGCTTGCCTCCGCGAGGGTGTCATCCCAATTTTGGTCACCGTCGAGAAGGTGACGTGCTACGCAGGCTGCGCGGTAAGTGAGATACTCCACGCCATCAAATGTCCTCAGAAAGGCGAAAGACGTTGGGCCTCGGACAGTGTGAAGTAATAACCGCAGAAAATAGCATTCGCCATTATTCGGATGCACGGTATACCTAAACCCTACCCAATGCGGTGTCCTTGAAATTCCCGGAAAACCTTCCACAGCACCTCCTCGTCGACGTCGGTTAAATACACCCCTTTGCTTGTCGTAAGTACGTGTAATATGAAGGCACCTCGTCATACGTAAGGGATCTCGCAAACTGGTCGACTTCACAGAGCGTGTTTTTTTTAATTGTCTTCCTCAACTCTGCTCAAGATTTTGAGGATTTTGTTGGAACTTGAATTTGTCGAAACGAACTATATGATACAACTTTTATGAAGAAAATGCACATTGCCATCTATGAATTTTAAGAATAACTAACTACTAACCTCGCCAACATGATCAAATTTAAATTATTAATTTCCAAAAGTGTTAACATGTAAGTTGATTTGATTTTTATGAAATCTCATAGATGGCGCTGCTATCAATATTGTCATTATACTACTAACATTCATTAAACTATGTTTCTCTGCCCAAGTTACTTAAACGGCGTAGTTTTTATAATGTAAAGCTAGATAATAGCATGGCTTACACAAAAACAACATTTAAATATGCGTCGTTAGATTACACGCTGTCACAGAATGCGTAAGAAAAACAAAGATTCACAGCTCCTCCCCCGTAGGTGATAGCGTGATAATATGTAGAATTAATGTAAACCCGACCTCTTGGTAATATTCATGCAAAATTTGAAGTAAATCCATGCAGTACTTTTTGAGTTTAGCCCGGACATACATACAGACAAACAGACAAACAGACACACAGACAAAAATTCTAAAAACTGTATTTTTGGCTTCGATATCGATTGTAGATCACGCCCCAAGTATTCTTTTTAAAAAATATTCAATGTACAGTTTTGACTTTCCTACGATTTTATTATTTTATCATATATGACCGGAGCCATGCAGTAAACACTTTTGCGCATTAGTGCTGCCTTAGCGAACTGATGACTTGTAAGGTATTATCACGCCTATTACGGAAACTACATCGGCAAGACGTTTAAAACGATTTGGGTTTAACTTAACAAACACAGCAACTTCTAATATGTATAAACAGGGCAATGTCAGTATTTTATACTGTTTAAAGTATGGTATGCAACTATCGGTATTTTTAAGCTTAAACATTGCCCGTATGCATCTTTTTTGAGCCTTAAAAGCTGTTTCTTTTTCGGTTGAGTTACCCCAAAATATTATTCCGTATCGTAGGTGGGATTCCGCTTTGCCGTAGTAAGCAGTAAGGAGTGGATGCGTGTACCTATATTATTGAAGATAATGTATGTAAAGCATATGCGAATTTACTAATTTTCTTACATAAAACGTTAATGTGTGATTTCCAGTTAAGATGTTTATCTTCTACAACATTATTATTATTGTGTACATTAAGGCTCATGCTAGGAATCCATTGGCTGAAATGTATACCCTTTGTTTTACTTAAGTTTATTTTTAAATTGTTTTCGTCTAACCAGTTTACAACTAATTTTAAAGAGTTATTAATGTCACTTTCATAGGTCTCTACACTTTTACAGGGCATTGTCACGGCGCTATCATCCGCAAACAGTGTTACTGGTTGTTCAATGCATTTAGGTAAGTCATTAATATAAAAGGACCCAGCACACTCCCTTGTGGTACTCCAAATTTAACTTCACGCTCATCAGAGCGTCAGAGCCAAATTAATACAGCAAATAAGAAGGAAGAGATAATTCGATCATCAATCGAATTATCTCTTCCTTCTTATTTAGGTACTGCGATGCACTTGGGATTTGATAAAATTTGATTATTTACCTTAATTTTATTAATATTATGTTTAGGCAAGTTATACTTTCCGCGATTAATACTTTGCCAAGTAGTTTTAGACTTACTTTTAGTTGCTTTCATTTTGTGCCTTTTGTTTCAAATGAATATTTTTTTTTATGTAACTGTGAATAGTTTGCAAATCAGATTTTGTTATTTCTGTTAGGATTTAATCTTAACTGCCACAAAAGTTTTCTTTTCTTTCGACTACATAGTTTAATTCCTTTAGATAACCACTTCTGTTTTTTTATTATATCTACTTTTATTCATTTAATTGGAAAACATAAATCGTAGATAAGTTTGAATGTATCAAGAAATTGTTTATACGCTACATTTGGATCAGCCATGACAGACATCTCCGAAAAAGACAGACTTTTTATATAATCTTTAAACGCTATATTTTCCATATTATAATCCCTTCTAGCCGTATACCAATAGTTTATTGCATATATTGTTTGCACTGGACAGTGGAACAGCTGTGCTGTATTATCAGACAACGCAAACTCTAAGACATCAGTTTTAAATGATTTATTAAAATTGTGCGTAAAATTGTCTAAACATGTCAAGCTGGCCATGCCGGTCGGTTGTTTTAACGCTAGTTTCAAATTATAGCTCAATGATAGACATTCAAATGCATTTGTGTGACTATTTTGTTTAAGCACATCTATATTCAAATCACCACCAATAAAAATGTTCTTATAGCGTGAACGTGATATTTCTTGCAAAAGAGTTTCAAGTTTATCAAGGCAATAGTTACGACGACATTTGGCACTAACAAGATAATAATCTTGTTATTGTTATTGCTACTTAAGATACATAGTTTGTGTTTTTAAGTATAGTTCCTTTGTTGTTTATGACAGAATTCCTTGTAATTCATGCGGTTTTTACTATTCGAGGTTTCCAAACTATTAGAGACTGGTTGGTTTTTTGGTTTGGATTCCGAAACGTTACCAGTAGTGCCATCTGTTGTGGATGGATGAGAATCTTTGCAACTTGTATTAACTTTATAATCAGACGACAGACTACGGTCTTTTGAAATTTTCTTCTTATTTTGTTTTGTTTTGTGCAATGAATCCTTTATCAACCCATTTTCCAGATTGGTAATTTCATATGTTACGCTATCGTGGGATGTTGAGTTTTGGTTTGGGTTACTTTGGAAGCTATAAGTTAAACGACGCTTGGGAACTTTACTATTAGTACATGAATTTCTTCTTTTTGATATTATAGGACTTTTGCATATCTGCTTGAGAACATCAATGTCTTGTATAAGTTGAGATACTTGTTTCTTTAGTTGAACATTTTCCAAAATAATATTGTCGAGCTCATTTTGTGTACTATTTAAATTAGATTTAAGGTCGCTTACTTCTGCCTTTAATTCCTCGATGACGTTCATTTTTATGCAGATAAGTCTAAGCTCCTACCCAATCGGTCCTTGGAAAACGTAGTATTAAAAGAATCGCTCTCATTCAGGCTTTCACATGATTTTGTTTTTTTTGGCAATGACGTCTTAAAGTAACATTACTTGTACTATCCATTTTCTAGCACAAGCGAGCGAGAAGCAACGCACTACTACTTACCGGCGACTCGACTTTTGTATTTTGTGAACTTCCAAATTATATTTTGTAACTTATCGGTTTGTTCTATCTAAATTATTTTGTAATTTATTCTATGAAACAAATCACAGATATCACAAAATGTCACTGTCAAAAGCTGGGTTCGAACTTGTGACGTCTAGATTAGAAGGTGATGCCGAGACCAATGAACCAACTTGTCGTTGTCTCGTAGTGTTGAAATAGGCGTTCTAAATGAACAATATTGTTTCTTAAACAAAAAATGTTCGTTATTATATTTCTACAAACATGTGGGTGAGCACTGCTCTCCTATCTAGTTTATGGAAACCTGTGTTATGGAAGGATATATATATCCAGTAGTATCTATTATTTATTGACGACAGTCCGTTATTTCTTGTGCAACCACACAATTTTATTTATTTCCTAAATTACCACTATATTTACTATCTACAGGGTTACTGGTAATTCGACGTATATCCGTCAGGGGCTGATAAGGGGGCCAAAATGCAACAAATTGAACCCCCATATGTATGGCCGAAATTCAATAGTTTTCGAGATATTTGAATTTTAAGGTTTTATTATATAATTTAAGGTTATTATTATTATTTTGAATTTTATACAAGTAGTGAGACTTCTGAACAAAACTTTTGTTTGGGAACACTTCTTTAGCAGCATTATTAATATGAGGACCTAAATAATGTAGTACATATATTTTAAGCAGTTGTTTTGTCCTGTTTTGCTAACAATAATGATCGTGTTTATGTGTTATTGAAATAAAGCTTGATTCAATATGTGTTTACGGTTCATAAACCTTTAGGAGATTTGTTTTGCTGTTGTAGTCTGCGATACATTACAACTTAATAATGTATCATAATTCCTTTTTCCTATTCATTTCTATGACGATTTGGGACGATTTTGTCTTTCGATTAATTCGGTCAAAGCATATCAAAATTTTGTTGCCTGTGTACTTATAATAAATCTGTAGAAGTGAAAATTCTGTACATTGAAAATATCAAAAAAATAAATGGCAGGGGTTGTACATACTAGACCGACACCGAACCCAAAAATGTGATTAAAAAATTTTTTGTCTGTCTGTCTGTCTTTCGGTCTGTCTGTCTGTCTGTTTGTTCAGGCATCACGCAAAAACTACCGATTCCATTACGATGCAACTTGGTATAATTATTTTTTAATATCCTGGGCACCACACTGGGTACTTTTTATGCCGGAAAAGTATCTTCTAAATATATAAAACTCAAAAGTGACTGACTAACTGACTGACATAGTGATCTATCAACGCACAGCCCAAACCATTGGAGGGATCGGGCTGAAATTTGGCATGCAGGTAGATGTTATGACGTAGGCATCCGTTAAGAAAGGATTTTGATAAATTCTACCCCCAAGGGGATAAAATAGGGGATGAAAGTTTGTATGAAAAATCTTATTCCTTGAGTTAATAAACTTGAAACTTAGCACGAATACTTATCTAAATAAATTATGAAGATTGACAGTTTTTTTTTCTTATAATAAACTACCCCCTAATAAGGGATTGGGGGTTTCAAAGTTTGTATGGAAGAATTTTAGCGCGCAGTCCGGTTGACTCGAAACTCAGTATTTATGCCTAATATTGAAAGTAAAGAATAATGTGTATCAGGGTTTTTTGAAAATCTACCCCTGACGGGCTGAAATGGGGTAGTCAATTTTTCAAGGGAGGATTTTACTGCATGGCTTGATTAACTCGAAAATTTGTATAAATAATCTTTGAGTCAAGTTATGAATACATACCAAACGATTTTTTTTTAATTCCACTCCTGTGGGGTTGAAAAGCGGGGATACAGTTTATATGAAAAATCTTATTCATTTAGCTAGTAGTAAATATACTGGTAGTCTGTCCGTGGTTTACGTATGTAAAAGCAATACATGGATTATACTAGCTGCGCCCTGTGGTTTTACCCGCATAAGTTTCGATCCCGTGGTTATATCGGGATAAAAAGTATTCTATATTATGTTAATTGACGGCACGGTTGGCGCAGTGGTTAAGCGATTGACTGCTGCGCTGCGTGTCGCGGGTTCGATTCCCGCACGGAACAAATATTTGTATGACCTACATGTATTTGTTCCGAGTCTGGGTGTTTTTCTATCTATAATATGTATGTATTTACAAAAAAAAAAAAAATGTATATAAGTAGTTTATCAGCCATCTTGTTACCATAACACAAGCATTAGGTTGCTTAGCTTGGGACTAGATGGCGCTGTGTGAAATGTCCAGGGGATATTATATTATATTATATATTATTATTATTATTAATCCTGGTTATAAACCATCTGTATGCCTTTCATCCAAATCCGTTCAGTAGTTTTTGCGTGAAAGAGTAACAAACATCCATCCATCCATCCATCCATACAAACTTTCACGTTTATAATATTAGTAGGATTATGAAGGTTTTGACAGCAGCCAGCATATAGATAGAAAAACAAAACCTTCTATCTTCTAATAACAACACATTGCTATCCGAAATCCTTTGTATAATTAGTGAAATTGGCGGTACACAATAAATATAACTTATCATCGTCATGCCTAGGTTTTTCCCAACTACGAGTATATTGGGGTCAGCTTCTAGTCTAACTGGATGCAGCTAGAATACATGGAGCGACATCTTACCACTCCACAATCCAATTACTAGGTAATAAATATTTAAAATTAATAAATAAATATCCCTGGACATTTCACACAGCGCCATCTAGTCCCAAGCTAAGCAACCTAATGCTTGTGTTATGGTAACAAGATGGCTGATAAACTACTTATATAATTTTTTTTTGTAAATACATACATATTATAGATAGAAAAACACCCAGACTCGGAACAAATACATGTAGGTCATACAAATATTTGTTCCGTGCGGGAATCGAACCCGCGACACGCAGCGCCGATCGCTTAACCACTGCGCCAACCGTGCCGTCAAAATATCTCAAATAAAATAACAAAAAAAAATATCTCAAAAAAAAAAAAAAAACAAATATCGTCAAATATCTCAGAGAATATCTGGGCTGGACACATCAGCCGCATGTCAGACGACTAATTGGGCCAAATTTACGACCCAATGGGTCCCTCTTAAAGGTAAGCGGCATCGCGGCAGGCCCAGACGGAGATGGCGGGATCAGCTGGACTCCTTCAATAAGAACTGGTCCTTAGCAGCTTTGATCAGAGAGAAGTGGAACAGGGGTAGGGAGGCTTTTGCTCTGCAATGGGACATCACAGGCTGATAATAAATAAATATATATATCTCAGAGAAAAGTACGAGTATATTCGCAGGAACTCTCGGATATTGTGTCTGCTATTCAATCTCCTTCAAAATCCTAAAACACCATCCTATCTGCGGGAGCGTTTTTCCTACGCCCGTTCTTCAGGGGCACCTTGCAGGTTGCATCTTAAAAACCTTCTCAAGTGCCCTCCCCACTCCACCGACTTCTACTCCTACTCCTTCACAGTGCACGCGGTGCGATTGTGGAATTCACTACCGCCTGACATTAGGGACTGCCATACTGTTGCAGTTTTTAAAAGAAGAGTGAAAGAACACTATCTGTCCACTTCATCATAGTCGTGTATGTATCTATTTTATTTTAGAACTAGCTTCTGCCCGCGGCTTCGCCCGCGTGGATGTCGGAAATTTACCCACGGGAACGTGCTAACAGGATAAAATGTATGTGCTTCCCCAGAATGCCATCTATGCCGCGGGCCCTTTGTGGCTAATTGCAATAGAAAACCAATTGTGTCTCATTAGTGGTGATTAAGAGGGTACCTATATGATATCTTTACCTAAGTACCTAACTAATTTAAAAAAAAAACTCAATAACAGAAAATTAAATACCTACCTACCTAAATAAACCTATTTCTGATGATAACTAATCTAAACTCAATAAATAAGCAAAATCCCTAAAAACTAATATCTATACTCACTACGTACACTATCAAATATACTACCTATACTTTAAAATTAAAATCTATACCTACGACTCATATAAAAATAAACCTAAATAACTCTAAAAACTAAAACGAATAAAAATGAACTCCACTGCGGGTGACCCAACCTACGACAAACTTAGTATTTGCGGTTGGTACAGTACAGACAGTGGTAATCGGGTATAGGGATCGAACCGCAAAATTAAGTTTGTTTTTTATTGTATATACTTTTCCGGCATAAAAAGTACCCAGTGTGGTGCCCAGGATATTAAAGAATAATTATACCAAGTTTCATCGAAATCGAACCGGTAGTTTTTGCGTGATACCTGAACAAACAGACAGACAGACAGACAGACAGACAGACCGACAGACAGACAGACAGACAGACAAAAATTTTTTTAATCACATTTTTGGGTTCGGTGTCGGTCAAGTAACACCCCCTGCCATTTATTTTTTGGATATTTTCAATGTACAGAATTTTCACTTCTACAGATTTATTATAAGTATAGATTATTTATGTATGTTTATTTGTATGTGTGTTAGTATATTCTCGTAATTTTTGTTTAGTTTTTAAGTGAATTGTTTATTTTTGATTCTATGTATTATTTTTTGTCTCGTTTGCTCTATCACACGCTGTCTACATCTCTGTATCTATTGTCCTATCTCAGGTATGCTGGAAGAGATTTCTTATGAAATAAGCATCACCTCTGTACCTATTCTTTCTTTTCTGTTTTTCATTGTCTGTTTATATATGTTTACAAAAATGATAAAATAAATAAATAAATATTTAACCATTAAGTATAATGAGAACCTACAAGATGCATCTACACGAATACAACTGAAACCCGCATGGTATTCGCTCATTGATACGTACGAATAATGAAGTAAATTCTACTTCACAACAATAAAATGCTGCAAAAGGAATTTGCATGCCAACGCTTGGCAATCATCAACGTTGAAAAAATTCCATTGATTCCTTAAACTATGGAAATTGGGGGTTTCACTTCACATTCTGAATTGGCTGAGCAAAAAGAGTTTTACACAGTTTTTGGTGTACTTTTTCATGGAATTTTGTAGTGTGTGGAAGTAGGTACGGTCACCAAAGGAGATAAGTAACCAGCGATATAGTTGAAGTTTAGTAAGAAACCGATGGATGTTTTCGAATGAAATTTAATTTAATTAATAGAAAACAAACAGTTCATTAAATCAAAACAAATTTCATTCGAAAACATCCATCGACACAGACGACACGGTTGCCGCAGTGGCTGAGCGTTCGACTGCTACGCTGCGTGTCGCGGGTTCGATTCCCGCACGGAACAAATATTTGTATTGCCTACAGGTAGTTTTTCCGGGTCTGGCTGTTTGTGTATGTGAGTTTAAATGTTTGTAAACGCACACACGAAACAGGAGTAATCCTAATGAGGGGCAACGTTTAAAAAAAAACCCATCTATTTCTTACTAAACGTCAACTATATAATATCCGACGATCCTGGTTGCTTGTCTCTTTTGGTGACTCTCGCCAAAATCTATATCTGACCACCGTAATAAGGACTATTCCTGCTTGCAGCGCATATTATTAGTCGACCTAAAAATGATCCTCTTTTGTTTTACTTACGGACGCAGCTGTGGTCATCATGTGCACGGGATTTTGTTTTCAAAATGGTCAGATGGTTTTGGCGATAGTACAGACGCCAGCACATCAAGCTACTACAATCTGTCAAATTTCTTTAATAGATTTTCAACTTTATCTATAAATCATTAAAGTTCCAGATTGATTGGGAAAATTTGACAGTTTCGGGTAGTTTGACCTGCTGGCGTCTGTACCTATTTTATTAGTAGTATAATTGATTTCAATCTGCCTAACCTTTTCCCAATTCTGTTGGGGTCGGCTTCCAGTCTAACCGGATGCAGCTGAATACCAGTATTTTACATGTAGTACTACCTATCTTACCTCCACAACCCAGTTACTGGGTAACATGATACCCTTCAGTAAGACTGACTGTCAGACTTTTGAGATTCAAACTATCCGTAAATGACTGCCGGTACCAACGGCTTAAGGTGTATATAGGGCTCGCTGACCTTGTGCTTGTGGGCGGAGCTAAACGCTCTACTCCCGAAAACGTAAAACGCGCGCGGTGGCGCGCTGAACTAAAACGACGATCAAAGAGTATGCAGAGGCACAGACATGCCGCCCGCAGATCGCTATTTTTGCCTACGATTCCAGAAGGGAATTGCGGATGCAAGTCTGATATATTTTGTATAGATTGATACGTATGTTACGTATATTTTAAGCATTTTTCATTTAGAAATTTCGATTTTATTTAAAATCAGAACTTAGTTCCTGCGGGGGTAAAACTTTAAAAATTATTTCGAGTATTTTCTTAGGAATCGAATAACATTTTATTTGCATACTGTAGGTAGGAGGATTTATTACATAAAAATGAGATTTTATAAAAAATGTGATCCACCAATCTGAATTAATATAAATCAGTAATAAACCTACCTAACTAGCACTGTACCTAAATAGCATTTTAGGGTTCCGTAGCCAATCGAACGATGTTATAGTTTCGGCAGTCACCTTGAAATAATTACCTACGGCCGTTTAGTAGATAAACCTCGTCATGGGTGTCATTTTCGTGGTTTTCGAGGGTGCTGGAGCCGATTCAAAATCAAAATGCCGAGTCAAAATGAAAATCCAGGACGGCGGCTACAAAACTTTTCAAAATATTCGGTACCAACGTGCTTTCCGAGGCACAGAGGGGTCTCGATATGTAAGTATGACTATCGAGATGACGACTAATAGAGAAGTATGGAAGAAAAAGACATGTTGCGCCGACCACAAATAAATTGGAGTAGTGGCAGGGGAGTGATTATGGTCAACCATTCACGAATCGACCACGAAAAGCAGCCATGCGGCTATTATAATTAAGCCACGAGCCCTCTAGAAGTTAAATTGATTTGTTTGTGAATTTATCAGCATATTTAAAAAAGTTGAGGATTTTCTAGTTCGTTTTTCGACTTTTAATTATCTTAACATCTTCAAAGGTAATAATAATAATGTTAATTCACAGATTTTTTTTTTACATTATTTCAGAAATTAAGTGATTACAGTTACTTACTGTACACAAAAGTATTGGCATTTGGGGCCGAACTAGGCATAGCCTGTATTTCAGCCCTCAACGATCTGCCTGAGTTACATATAAGTGTTGAAGTTATGTATTTTAATGAGCCCATGTTTAAATGTACTTGCCTAATATAATATAGAAAAAGAAATGAATTAAGAAAAAACTTACAAATTAGTTTGGTTGCATGGCAAGTGTGAGAACAGGTAGCATAACATCTTCAAAGGTAGAAAGGCGCCTATGTTTTAACGATATATATTTAGGCTTTTGTGGAACATAGATATAGCGTTAGACCCTACAATATTGACCAAGGGAAATAATCATTCCAAACTTTCGAGAATTTCTGAAAAGTAAATAATTTTCGTCGTAACTGAAATTTATTTCAACAAGGATCACAGAGAAAAAATCTTTATTAATTAAAACCTTATTAATAAAAAATCAGAAATGAGCTGCCAACATGGCCGCAAAAGTAATAGAGTACGTCACAAACAAGATCCTATCTATGACTTCTGCGAACTCTTTCTTGTCTCCGAACGTTCTTTGGGTCTCACTCTCCATTTCTTCTACGTCTCTGGTAATCGGAGTAGCCTGTGAGTCATCGTCTTCTTGGGGAGAATATCCTCCATTCCTGCCTGATGATCTCTGGAAGTATACGGAAAATGAGTACCTAACAGTCGAACGGAGAATGAGTGAGAGTCCAAGTCAAAGAATTTATTTCAAATAGGCACATAAGGCACCTTTGGACGTCAAAATTTACAATGAAATAGAATTGATTCCAGACGCCCCTTTCAAAAGGTAGTTTTCGTATGGAGAAGAATGGGCAAGAAACTCCACGGTTCCTCTTTTAAAATGTTTATAATATTTTGTATACATGAATTATATAATTATATGTGAAGACGATCAAAATCAAAATCAAGAGTCATTTATTCAAATTAGGCTGAGAATCAGCACTTTTCGAACGACAAAATTACAAAAGACAGTCCCCCAAAAACGCCCGCCCTTCACCACTTCCTAGTGCTATCGCTGGGAAGAAGAAGTGGCGCAACAAACTCCCCAGCAGCACAGCTGTCTGTTCAGTTAGAAAACACTTGATGGTACATATATAATACTAGGTACCTTTGTTCAGTAATTAACATTACAAAACCAGAACATAATACATAGGTTCTGTTCACGTAGCTGTAACTTGAAGTCACAAATGATAAACCAAGACCATCGAAGTAAAATAAATAAGTTATTAACAATAACCGGTCAGTCAGCTAATCCTGGAGAAAGAACATAAACATTGTCTTGCGTTAAATTAGGGCGACCAACTATTCTTATCGTGTAAGTAGTCGTTGATGGAATAGTATGCCTTTGAACAAAGGTTGGATTTTACTTGAGCTTTAAACGTATTAAGAGGCAAGTTTAGCAAAGATGCATCTAGGACTAAATTACTGTACTACAAGAGGTAAAAGAATTAAAAATGAAACCATGACAGATAAATGAATTATGTGATAGATACAAGGTGCTCACAATGGTATATTGTCGTAAGCTAACCTCATCATCTGCCTAGCCTTTTCCCAACTATGTTGGGGTCGGCTTCCAGTCTAACCGGATGCAGCTGAATACCAGTATTTTACATGGAGCGACTGCCTATCTGACCTCCACAACCCAGTTACTGGGTAATACGACACCCCTTGGTAAGACTGGTTGTCAGACTTTCGGGCTTCTGACTTCCCGTAACGACTGTCAAAGATCCACGAATGACAGCTGGGACCAACGGCTTAACGTGCTTTCCGAGGCACGGAGGGGTCTCGGTATGTAAAGATGGTCATCCATCCGCAGACCAACCGCGGCAAGCGTAGCTTAACCTGACCGATCGACCTGTGCGGCTGTTATTATTTAGCCACGGGCCCTTCTGTCGTAAGCTAACCTGAGACTGAAAATCTATAACCCGCGGGGTAAATGCTAACACAATATCAGTAGTAAAGGGTTTCATTTTGACAGTTCAACAACATTCATTGCGTTATTTACGTTGTTGAGCAGACACATTTTTCCAACATATGAAGCAATGGATTAGCTATATCCTTCAAAATGATTCAGATTGTGATTGATAGCGTGTTACGTAGTTAGGGTGCTGGTCAAAAGCTCTGAGCATGGGATATCAGGGAATGGAACATTATTATCTGATCTAAGGAAAACAACTACTACTCGTATTTTTTTACTTATCTTATGCTTACATAAGCAGTCTATAATCCCACTGCTGGGACACAAGCTTCACCTCTAAGAGGGAGTGAGCTATGATTATAGCTCACTCCCTCGTACAGAGGTGAGAGGTGAGGATTATAGCGTGATTACGTTGGTCACGAAAATTATCTTTGAATTTTTGGTTCTAGGACATGCCAGTTTCTTCACGATGTTTTTGTTCACCGTTTTGATAGTAATGGTGATGAAATAAATTGCACGAAGTAAAGTGGCTGCCTGGATCCACGACACATAAGTTCCCCGGAGGCATTACAGTCAGGTGACAATTTTTTTCTTTTTTATATATCAATTGTGAAAGCCGAAACCATGTAAGGACAATCACAAAGTCATGTTATAAAACAAAAAATTAATCTTCTTAATGTAAATCCTCAGGCCCATTATCTCTAGGAATGATTTTTATTTTTGTTAATATTTTCTTAGCCATTAGGCTATCCCACTGTTGGGCTAAGGTTACCCTACTCTCTTTCCACCTCTCTCTGTCCAGAGCTACCAAGAATCAATCATTATTAAAGGAGTCCAGCTCATCCCGCCATCTCCGTTTTTCTGTTTTTTTCTGTCGCGATGTCATTTGCCATTAAGCGGGACCCACTAAGTCTGTCAACTGACATGCGGCAAATGTGTCCAACTCAATTCCATATACGTGTGGCAGCTTTTTCGAGTGACAAGCACCAGGAAAGAAACTAGAATCAGTTAATTGGAATACGAAATTTTACTTGTACGCAAGGTTTTAGAAAAATCTGTGAGAGATCAGGTTGAGATACTTTACCAAATAAGCAGGCAAGCAGAAAATCGTCCTGAAAAAGTATGCGGTCATAAGTTTCTGCATCGTCTCTGTGTTTCGGAGTTTATCTGTTAGAGGCATCATCAGCATGGCTTGGATCAACATTGCTAGCAACACACCCATCAGAACGGTTGTATAGAGTACCACTGGAAACAGAATAGAATAGAAGAATATCAACAAACAAAAGAGAAAAGTAGAAAACCCCCACCGTCTGGAGCAGGAAGAGAGATCAGCGTCTCTGTAGTACTTTTGCAAGTTGGTTACGGAGAAGACAACCAGGATTTTACGAGGATATTAGGTATATAATTAAAAATAAAGAAATAGTTCACGTTTATAAATAGGCTCACGTTTGGCCACTATCTCATGTGATTGTAAATGAAGAAGCGGTCATTCATTACACGCTTGCCTAGAATTAACTTATTTATTTGAAAACTGCAAGGTCATACAGAGGGAAAACTGACGTCTTATGAGGTTATCGTCTTCGAAGCGTTGGAGATTTGCAAAAAGACTTTTCAGTCTTCTTGTAAATCTCCAATACTTCTATTAACATTGCTACTTCCATTTAGAGGTTCATTTGTGGAGCAGTTTTATAGGGACTGGAGTACTAATTACGCTTGTCATATCCATACCTAATGTTTAAATACTTACAGATAGAAGGCATGGTATGTGAAGGTACTAAGTAGTCAATATAGCAGAGTCCCATTACTATAACGATGGTGCAACCGGCGAGGAACCAAATCCTGTTCATGGTAAGAGGCTCACTCCAGAAAGACATAAGCACAAACATTAGAAGAACTGGAAAGATGAAAAGTTCGCGCTTCAGTATCCATGGAAAAAGTACATAGATTTACAATATTTCAGATTTAAATGAGCATGAAGAACATTAAAAGTAATTTAATCTACCAGCGGTAAAGTCAATAGCGAGTTTTTATGTTTGGTGTCTCCCAGGGAGCTATTTGGGACCACGTTAAAAAATACAATTTTAAGTTGTATACATGCCATGAAATTCATCTGTTCTTAACCAGAACTGATTTCTATTTGCATCGATATCGGTTTAACAAAAAACCTAAATAAACAAGACGTAAAAGCTTCCTTTTGAACGTTTCTCAAAAACATTATTAAACATGCAGAAAGCAATATTCATTGACTTGATGATTACGTAACACAATAAAATTCCATTACCTATCAACGGAGTATAAAACACGATATTATAAGCAGTAGCCCTCCTCTTCAGCTGAATATTGATGATCAGTCGATCACTCTGATGCGTTTGATTGTCATCATTGATGTACACTCTGCCCCAGGTTGTAGTGTTTACTATTAGTTGCTTCGTTGTTACTTCCCATTGGTTATCTATTACGTCATCGATGTCTGAAAACTAGAAAGGGGTGTCAGGTATTTCTTTAGCAGCTGACGGTAACAGGCTAATTATAACGCTACTAACTGCGTGATGCGTGATCTCGTAGGAATATCGAGATAAAAAGTATCCTATGTCCTAATCCAACTCATTGTTTACTTGTTTATCCATGTGTTTCATCCAAATTCGTTTAGCCGTTTTAGCGTGAAAGCGTAATAAAGAAACATACAAAATTTTCTCTTTATAATATTAGTTTAGATGTGGATTTCAAAAGGAGTTTCCATATTTTTTGTGGTTGTCTTACAGAATAAGAAGATTAGATGAGATGACTACTTACGATATGCATTTTGCTGTCCTTAGAATCTATGGGTTCAATATTAATTTTCTCGTGAGCTTCCCATGGTTGGATTACTATGGAACACATGTACTCATCACGGGGCCATCTGTGTTCAGAAATAATACTTTAAGCATCGTATTAGATCCATATAGTATGTGCCAAAAAGGTGTGTTCATATTCAAGGGTTTGATACAGACCATCAAACTGAACAACTTTCTCAATGGGACCAACATCGTAATCACGAAAAAATTTCAACTGTACCGTACAAAACTTCAATACCTACTCGACTCAAATGTAAGGGATGGCTGATTAGTTTTCCGCTATTACGATGTTGGTCTCACGGAGAAAGAGGCTCAGTTTTATGGTCACCACACCTTTCTGATACACACTGTATAACTTTGTTTAATGACATGTTATGTTATACAGTGTGTCTTTATAAAGTGCACATATTAAAAAGGGTGAAAATATAAACAATTTTATCGACGGAAAAAATGTCAAAAAATATCTAAAAAAATAAAAATTATCTACTTTTATTTTTTTTTACTCTCGTCTTGGTACCCCATGCAAAGAAACTGTTACTACTTTTAAACTAAATGTGATATTAAAACAAAACAAAAATAATAATAAAACAAAACAAAAATAATAAGTAACACTGTATAGTGTGGACGTTCGTACGAGTACGTTCATAAGACGTTTTTCGGGATATATTAAGATTTTAGATTCTTCTTCTTCTTCGTGTCGCTGGTACGACTGCATGTTAAATCTTGGTGGCCCAAAACTTCACCACTTTCACGGCGTAGTCGGTGGCAGCGCTGTTATTACTTAGCCCCTCCTCCCAAAAGCATCCCATAATATAAATCAGTTAAAAGAAATACCGTTAGGCATCTTAGAATAATTGGTCCGTTCCTATCATTCATTCTCATCAATAATTTATTTCTAAGAAAAAAATCTACCTCGTTGATTCTCGATAAAACAGAAAGCTGTAACTGTACCATTTCCTGAAAGTAATGTAACTAAATTGAATTGCAAACTTACTTGCTGTATTCCGGAGAGAAATGGACGCACCAAGTGTAAACCTTGGTCTGGAAGTGGAAAGTCGCTTCACCGCTGTACATCATTGATATTAGATCTGAGTTTCTGGCGTCAAACGCTGCGGAGTTGTCCGAACTGGAATAATGAGGTTAGAACAATTTGTAGCGTTCCAAGATTGTTACGGATAACATTGTTGTTGAAGCATTAGGTGTATAAGTTTGAATTAATAGGTGCGCCAAATCTATACTTAATATATGCTTGTTTGTATGTATGGGGGTAATCTCTGGAACTACCAGTCTGATGAAAAAAAAATCTTATTGTGTTTGATATCCCAATTCTTGAGGAAGGTTATAGGCTATCTAAAATCACGGTATACTCTTAGGAGCAGAGCAAAATGAAAAAAGTCAGAAAGAGCGATAAGGGAAAATGAAGTAGTAGCAAGGCGAGCGATGGGATGCCGAAATTTCTCGCGGACGAAGTCACAGGCAGAGGCTAGTCTATATACATATAAATCAATTACTGTTCGTTGGTTAACCGATTTGTTTTGTTCGCTCTATTACAGTGGTGGTTCAAAAGAAACAAATAATAATAGGGAAAACCCAAAAAAAAAACAGCTGAGAAATCGATAAATTCAAAATTGGTAATTCTGTTTGGGAATGATATGCAAATTGATAATTTGGGACGAATACTTTTATTTTCAAGTACACTGAAAATAAAAGAATTTCACCAGCAGACAGAGCCAAAGACACAGCTAGTCTCCAAAAAGCGAAAAACTTATTTATTTATTCAAGTTGTCGAACTCAAGACGTCGGCATCGATAAAGTTACCAATTCCAAAGTATCAGCAAGACGATGGTATGTACGTTAAAGAATTATATATTCATAGTATATTCATGAGGCTCTGATAGCTTTGAGCTCCAGGCTATCGCAGGCATACCGATGTGTTAATCAAATATAAGAACTTCAAACGGCTAAGGAATATAGCTTGTAATTAACTCGGAGACGCTGGGGGACAGGTATTTTGGACGGAGAGATATTGAAGAATTTGCTAATGATTTTCTGATGAGGTTAAAGAACAATGCTCACAATGTATGGGGAAAAAACCCAGGCCCGGCGCAAATAAAATGTATCTCAGATTTTAAGTATTTATATGTGACATAATATTCAGTAGGGGGCATTACCAAAATCTTTTTTTAAATGTCATAAATTGCTAGTTGTTTTATGTAAGGAGCTTCAAAAATGTGATTTTTTTTTAATTATTTCTTTCTTTACTCTTATTCTATAAATGACATTTAGGCATCTATTTTGACAACGCCATCTACATTTTGTGCAATGTTAGGGTAAACTTAATAAAAAACAAGAGTAGGCAAATGAAATTATTTTATTATTGTACACATTATTGGTTCTCTAAGTCTATGATTACATCTTCCAGAGTGTATCCGGGATGATTAAAATCATTTTGATGTCTGGCCCAACCCAAGTAATACAGTACACTCATAATATGGGCGCAGCTACCCAAAGTTCTTTTGCCATGTATACAAGAGCAATAATGCTCTGAAATTGCATTAATACCGGTTTCTCTTCTATACAAAATATATGTATAGTAAGTTCTGTTCCTTACATGCCGCGATTGTATACGGCATCTTATTAAAACACCGCTTTCGCCATTAATTGTTACGAGCACCGGATGTCTATATACTTCAATTTCGTAGACACCTGTTTGTTTAATGTGCTCACTGCAATAGGAGCGTGCTATTTTACAGTGATAAGTGCCCACAGCAAACAATATCAACTCTTCTTGGGAAAGTCTGGGGAAATCTTCCAACGTCTGGTCATTTGCTTCCAAACGAACAAATGCGGCTCTATGTCTGTTTAAATTGTGCTCAATGACGTAGTCTGCCAAAAGGTTTGGCTTGTGCACATTCCTATTTATAATATCAACGAATTGTTCAGTATATTGACTGTCCTCATAGGGTTCTTGGAAGGCATTGATAAGCGCTGCGGCTATCTTATAGTCAGTCATTGTTGAGGGCAATGCTCGATTAAATACTCTGTATCTAAAAATCTTATAATCACGTTTAAACCGTCCATTGATTGTCTCTACGACCCAGCGGCATAAGGTGACCAGCCTAGATTTATTGGCTTCTTCACATGTCAGCTGGGTTTCACCACGTCTTTTGGTCGGGGGCATGTGCACGTCATAACCATATGTTTCTAGAAGAGGTGAGTGAAATAGCAGTTGACTCTTAGTTCGTTTTTGTAGCGAGCGACGACGACGGAAAGGTATTGAGTGAACAAACAACCGGTTTAGTTTAGTGCGTCTCCGCCTTGCAACAACCACTGAGAATATTATAATGGTTAGCGTAGTATGTTAAAATATATGTATATACATATTTCCATTAAATAATTCTATTTAAAAATTACTTTTACGAAAAAAGGATTAGCAAAATATTACGTTTAAAAACGAATTTTTGGCTATATTTTTTTTTAGTATGAAAGTACTATTTTATACTAAGAATTTGAGATATGTACCGTTTGCGCCGGGGCCTGGGTTTTTTTTGAGCATTATCCTTTTTTTGGAGCTCTGCGTTTTATTCTTAATTGATTTTAGTTTTAGGTTCGTGTCAGATAGCTTCCTTTTTGTGTAGATTAAGGAACAGAGGATGTCATAATTACCCTATAATGTTCCCACAGCTGGGACACAGGCCTCTCTGTAAGAGGGAGTGGGACCACGCGAGCCGAATGCGGTTTCGTAGATGTCACATGTCTTCGATTTTTTGGTTCTAGGACATGCCGGTTTCCTCACGATGTTTTCCTTCACCGTTTGGAGAGCAGTGGTGATGAAATTATTTACACAAAGTAAAGCGCCTGCCTGGGTACGAACCCACAACCTACAACGAGGATGTATTCTGTAAAAATCTCACCGTGAAAACTTAGGTGAAGTGAGCTGTCAATGGTGTCAACCCCCTAGCATCAGCCGGTCGATTCTGTAAAAATCTCACCGTGAAAACTCAAGTGAAGTGAGCTTGATGTGAGTTGTCAGTAGTGTCAATCCCTAGCATTATTTGGAATGACAGCTCACTCCACGCTCACTTCACCTAAGTTTTCACGGTGAGATGGTTACAGAATCGCACTGCAGGTGTAATGACAGCTCACTGCAAGCTCACTTCACCTAAGTTTTCACTGTGAGACTTGTTCTCAAACACGGTTCACAAACAAATCTGCCTGGACTTCAGGTTAACGTATACTGTGTCTGCTGAGTTTCGCTAGCTAATTTAATTTGACCCCGTATTGGAGATATCTTAGTTTTTTAAGCGTGTATTAACATGTTGCGCGCGGCCATGTTGTACAGTTGCATGGCTCGTAGAAGTATCTCTAAGACTGCATTTAGTAAACACAGTCCTCAATTTTATCATGGGATCTGGGCCTTAAGACTTTGGGTTCGTTCATTATATCAATGGTGGCTGATGTATCCATAATCAGCCTTTAATTTTCCCACGGCTGGGACACACGCCTCCTCTCGTCGAGAGGGAGTACTGTACTCCACCACGCGGGCCCAGGGCGGGTTGTTATATGTCACATGTTTTCGAATTTTTAGTTCTATTAGGACATGCCGGTTTCCTCACGATGTTTTCCTTAAGACATATTAATATTCGACAAATAAATGATTAGTGCTTACTTGAATACATAGAATTTAGGTCTCCAAATCTGTCCTTGTCTGAATTTGAGGCTAGCGGTTCCGTTGAATTTCATTGGATACCATGCCATGCTGTCGTCTGTCCAACTCTGAAATGATATTAGTAAGTTTAATTGAAGTATCAATCTGCCTAGCTTTTTCCCAACTATGTTGGGGTCAGCTTCCAGTCTAACCGGATGCAGCTGAATACCAGTATTTTACATGGAGTGACTGCCTATCTGACCTCTACAACTCAGTTACTGGGTAACGATACGCTTTTTTTTTTTTTTGAGGGTGGGAACTCATCAAATGACTCCTCCCGCTCTGGGTGGAGCAGGAGGGAGTGTCAGACTCTTACTGACTAAAACCCACCCGTGTTCCTTCCTTAGCCCTTTATGTTCCAGGGCAGCGGTAACCCTTTCGGACGATCCCGCTACCCTGGCAGGCTTCGGCCCTATTGGGCCCCGTCACTCATGCTGACATCTCTTTGAGGCGCGCGTGGAACACATTCACGCCGTCCGGCACGGGCCTGGTCCTGATCGGACGGTGAGTTACCCATTACACACCGCCCGCAGGCCTAACGATACCCCTTGGTAAGTCTGGTTGTCAGACTTTCGGGCTTCTGACGATCCGTAACGACTGTCAAAGATCCACGAATGCCAGCCGGGACCATCGGCTTAACGTGCTTTCCGAGACACGGAGGAGTCTCGGTGTGTAAAGATGGTCACCCATCCACGGACCAACCGCGGCGTGCGTAGCTTATCCTGATCGACCGTGCGGCTGTTATTACTTAGCAACAAGTCCGACTAGCAGTCATATTTTCAATTAAATTGTGTTGTTTTATTATACGTACAGTAACAACCGACATTGCAGTTATAAGCTTGGACTGGAACGCATCATACTTGACATTTGTGACCTTGACACCAAGTTTCACGTCCATTGTCGGTTTTGGCGGTATCCATGGCATCCGATATAACAAACGAGACCTCCTCAGTTGGTCAGACATTGAGAGAGGCCGCTCGATTTCTTTGGAGTCTGGTGAAGCTGGAAATTATAAACATTTTCGTTAGCAGTGGGACAGTACAGGCAATTAGAACTGCTAACATGCTATTTTACTTTATTGATCTATTTAACTATACTCATTATTAATTTCACTTTCTAGTCTGAACCACAGGTTCAACCTAGTTCAGGCAAATGAGCAACTGTGCGCTATTTTAATAGTTAAGGTATTCATTGTCAAACGATTTTATTTATATATTTTTTATATTATTAAAAAAAAACATGCAGCTACTTTTCTCCTTTAAGAAAGGTGATATCGAAGCTAGATGAAATACAAAAATAAAGGAAAGTTCTATACGAAGCAAATTATGCAAAGCAATTTCAACAATCTGCAATGAGATGAAATTGCGTTGAGCGATCGTTATTGTGGCACAGAAAGATGCATCTCATCTCATTTAATAACCCAGCATTCCCAGCGGCCTGACTCATATACAACGTGCCGCTACAATGGCGACATTAATAATTTAACACACGGGTCCTAGTGGCCAGCAATCATAAAAATTATAACAATATAAAATTATTCGTAATTTGAAAACTACCGCCTGCGCCGCTCGCCGACATAGGGCTCTGTCTCTTTCCTTCAATCCGCCTACTTTTTGCACGTTATTCGGTTTAATTTCATTGATGCGATGTTATAATCCCTGACCCCAGCAAGTGACCCCCCCCCCCCTCCCGCTCTGGGTGGAGCAGAAGGGAGTGTCAGACTCTTACTGACTAAAACCCACCCGTGTTCCTTCCTTAGCCCTTTATGTTCCAGGGCAGCGGTAACCCTTTCGGACGATCCGAGCAACTGCCCCTGCGTTACAGTTCTTTAAGGCGCAGATTTCTCGAAAACGGTCAAAAAGTTGTTTTTTAAAGCAGTGTATCTCTTAAACCGTAAATAATTAGGACCTAAAAAAAAAGTATGATATTTTCAAGTCTTATTTAAATACAGTGATCGAGCCCAAATCATAATTATACATACATTAATGCATCAAAAAAATCTTCAAACAAACCTCTTCTTTGTTTTTAAAAGCAGTTTATCTCTTTATTAACAACAATAATTATAATAAAAAATATACCATAAAATTTCTAATGCCAAACTGCATCCAGTGATCGAGTAGTTTTTAATAAATAGTTGATATCTAATTTTATACACCTACAGGTTGCTTCTAGATGTTATTTAAGAAAATATTATATAAAAAATAGCATCGAATGAGAACGCACAACCCTATACGTGTGTTAAATTAATGTCGCCAATACGGCACGCTATACAGGGTCAAATTACATGATATATCAAAACTCCGGAGATGTGATGTGTATCGAAACCTAAATATGTATAACATGCTGCATTTTTGGAGGTCAACGAGACCCCCAAAAGTGCATAGAATTATTTTTATTTTATTTAATAATTTATGTACAGACGCCAGCACATCAAGCTACTACAATCTGTCAAATTTCTCTAATAGATTTTCAACTTTATCGCTAAAGTATTAAGGTTCAAGGTTGATTGGGAAAATTTGACAGTTTCGGGTAGCTTGATGTGCTGGCGTCTGTACACAAATGTACAGAGGTGGACTTAATGCCATAGGCATTTTCTATCAGTGAACCTTTGGGCGATGCAGGGACAAACAGTGGTAGGTCCTATTGTGAAAAATAGAGGAATAAATATTTAATAAATTGGACGCAAAAACCTATTAAAACTGTAAATATAGTATATACTAGCTTCTGCCCGCGGCTTCGCCCGCGTGGATGTCGGAAATTATCCCACGGGAACGTGCTAACAGGATAAAATGTATGTGCTTCCCCAGAATGCCATCTATCTCGCAGGCCCTTTGTGGCTAATAACAATAGAAAACCAATTGTGTCTCATTAGTGGTGATTAAGAGGGTACCTATATGATATCTTTACCTAAGTACCTACCTAATAAAAAATAAAAAAAACTCAATAACAGAAAATTAAATACCTACCTAAATAAACCTATTTCTGATGATAACTAATCTAAACTCAATAAATAAGCAAAATCCCTAAAAACTAATATCTATACGAATGACTAATCCTACCTAACAGTATTATATAATAACCTACGGTCACTACGTACACTATCAAATATGCTACCTATACTTTAAAATTAAAATCTATACCTACGACTTATATGAAAATAAACCTAAATAACTCTAAAAACTAAAAGGAATAAAAATGAACTCCACTGCGGGTGACATAACCTACGACAAACTTATTATTTACGGTTGACACAGTAATGGGTCTAGGGATCGAACCGCAAAATTAAGTTTGTTTTTTATTGTATATTACTTTTCCGGGATAAAAAGTACCCAGTGTGGTGCCCAGGATATTAAAGATGAATTATACCAAGTTTCATCGTAATCGAACCGGTAGTTTTTGCGTGATGCCTGAACAAACAGACAGACAGACAGACAAAAATTTTTTTAATCACATTTTTGGGTTCGGTGTCGGTCTAGTAACACCCCCTGCCATTTATTTTTTTGATATTTTCAATGTACAGAATTTTCACTTCTACAGATTTATTATAAGTAATAGATAAATATAAGCACAAATAAATATACGAAAATACTAAAAACAAATAAGACAAACAATGAGAAAACATTACTGTTGTGATGATACTGCCAGATTCTTGCGAATATTTTATCGTGTTTAAATATCGATTCGCATTACTTCTGCAAAGTTTCGCTAGCGAATTTAATTTCACCCGGTTTACCCACCAATAGCCAAAATCCAATAAGGGAAGCCATCTTAAACCAGCACCCTAATTGCGTAACCAAAAACAAACACAATCTGAATCATTTTGAAGGAGCTAATTCATTGCTTCATATGTTTGAAAAGTGTGTCTGCTCAACAACGTAATTATAACGCAATGAATGTTGTTGAACTGTCAAAATAAAATCCATTACTAATAGTGTGTTACGCTTACGCCATTACCCCGCTACTATAGCTTCAATTTTAAATTCTACAGAAATTCTCCGCTTCCATAAACCAGAAATTCTCTACTCAAATTTTATTATACCTAAAATAAAACATAACACTTACATTCCGTTCCATTTTCAGCCGGTATTGGACAGTCGTAGAGGAACTTCGCTTCGACTCCGGTCCACGCAGCGAAACTAAAGTATTTAATTTCAAGGGGGTTCACATCTATAAAGGTCAGCAAAGGTAGAACTGCTCCCTCCTTGCCAAATTCTATTTCACCATCTGTAATTGAATATTGGAGAACGTTGATAGTTTTTAGATCACAGAGGCTACTATACTCTGTCCATTGTGTTAACCGTTTTTTGACAGATCGAACTAGTGAGCAATTATTTGTTTTTTGTCAAAACTGATACACGTACTGTATTATAATGTCTGTAAGAAGTCATAAATAAGATAATTAGGCAGTTTATAATATATATTTATTCTAATTACGGATTTTAAAGTTAACTTTTACGCCATCTGGAACAGTTCGGTAAAATGTAGCTGTCAAAAAACGGTTAACCTCGTGGACAGAGTATAGAGGCGGCATCTAAAATCAAAATATTTTATTTCCCATAAACCTACATGGTTTATGTGAAATAAAATATAAAAATCTGATTTTGATTTCAAATAAACCTACATGGGCACTTATGAAACGTCAGAAGCTAGGTTAGTTTGGCGGCATTCGAAATCAAAGTATTTTATTACACATAAACCCACATGGCTACATATAAACCGTCAGAAGCTAGGTGCACGGTTTCTATCCTCCGTTTCCTATGGAGAAGAGCCGGCAAGAAACTCCACGTTTACTCTTTTAAAATTAATTGACTTTTACAATGTTTTCAAATGTCAGTGTTAACAGCACCCTAATTGCTTATCACACTATCAATCATAATTTGAATCATTTTGAAGGATATTGCTTGCCGATATCCATTGCTTGCCAAGTTCGAGAAATTTGTGCGGTCAACCACGTAAATAACGCAATGAAGGTCAAAATGAAAGCGCTTGTTACTGATAGTGTTGCGCCATTACCCTGCAGGTGTGGGAGAACGGTGTAGGCCTGTCAACAAGTACCAGGTACTTAACAAAATAGAAAATGGTCTACAAATCTACTGTATACAAGGGCTACAACATTCTTACATCCACAAAATATAAAAGAATCTATACAGGCTGTTAGTGTAAACACCGTTATCCTTGAAACCAGTGGTTTGGTTTCACTAATAGAACGTAAATTCAATGAAAAAAAATATCTTTTTTTTTTTTTTAAGTAGTCTCAATTTTTCTTCAAAATTATTTCACCCTATACAAGTGCACGCAAGGGCAAAGTAGACGGAGCGCGGGAAACAGCGCGTCGTCAGTACTTCCCTTATCTATGCAGGGCGTGCCGCAAGTGCCCGCAAGCCGGCAAGCGCATGAATTTACGGACGGTGTCGGACAGAAACTTTCTTACATTTTTGAAATAAAATAACGTTTATTTATTTTTAAATTCAGATAAACATTTTTATAATTAAGTCAACTACCTATGGTTTTAGTGACAACGGTGTTTACACTAACAGCCTGTATAAAAGATAAATCTTATTAGGATCAAATTAGTCAGCGCCTGACGTAAATTGACGTATTTTTAGTTGCCATGTTTTTAGTCATGTCTAAACTGTCTAGGGAGTATCATAGTTTGACAGGACTAAACTAATATTTTATCTTCTGTCCTTTTCTTAATGAAATAGAAAGAAAAAGATGCACCGAACTTAAATTTAGTTTAGTTTGTGAACAAGGGAATCGGCGCCAGTGTCAACATTCTCCATACAAACCAAAGGTCACCCTTAACTCGCACTAAGACACGAATGACGTATAGAAACTGACGGTTGTGTGCGTTTAACGCATTTTCGGCGTCACGAATTTTATTAGTTCTGTTATCTTTAAACGCTGCCGGCGCGGCGTTTCCGTGCTCTGTATAATTCAAGACTGTGGTCATTACTGTCTTGTTTTCGTAGAAAAAGATATACGATTTTCGCGGAATTACTCAAAATAATGAACGCGTGAATGTTCAGTTTCAAATTTAAGTGGCAGTGGGCAGTATATTGCTCGCAGAAGGCCAAAGGGGTCGAAAGGTTCTGGAGTGGCGACCGCGTACCGGAAGACGTAGCATTGGAAGGCCTCCCACAAGGTGGACCGACGACCTTGTGAAGGCCGCAGGAACCGTTGGATGCGAGAAGCACAGAACCGGCCGAAGTTGAGGTGCTTGGCCTATGTCCAGCAGTGGACGTCTTTCGGCTAAAATTATGAATGTTCAGTTTGGGGTGCTACGGAAACTTCAGAAAATGGTTAGTGATATATTCATTGCCTTGTTGACCATGAGGTCCTGAGTTCGATTCCCATGTCGGGCAAAGTGTGATTGAGTATTTCCATCAGAAATTTCTCTAAAATCTAGAAAAAAAAATTAGTTTCAGGTATCTGGACGTGCTGGCGTCTGTACTATAATAAAATACCTATTTAATGCTATATGTGTGGTCTTTATTGGTGACCAGCTTCCATACATTTTTGCCGGTTCTCTTTTGTGTATTTCATCCACTTTTTAGCTTTTGGTAGTTAAAAAGCAGGCGCAGAAAGTCGATCAAAAAGTCATAAATATCGGGAAACTTTTTAAAAGACCGTAACCGGCTGTTGTATTTATCCTAACTGCTAAAGTATTGAAGTAAAGTTACTTATTTACATTAGTATGAAACTTAACAAGAAGATTTCGTCCCGAAAGACCACAAAATTTATGTCCACGGTGTTATATTCGTATCCCAAGTCCAACATATCGGTTAAAGGGTTCTCACAGTAACTCAATGGCTAGTTAATACGAAGCGAACGGTCCAAGTTGATGCATTCTCGTCACGTGTGCTAGTAGTTCACACTCAAAGCGACAGGTGGCGCTATTAGGCTATTATCGTGAAGCACTACAGGTTGGGCTGAATGCGCTCCGATACACAAAGTTGAAAGGATAGTTTTTTTATTCTTTTGCGGCTGTCAGGACTGCCGTATCAATCATAGCTTTCGCTCATGTTAAATGATGCATCTTTTCTATTACTGTCCAGTACTGATTATATCTTTTTGTTCTATATCAAATGGTTTCAAACTCAAATCATTTATTTCAATTAAATCATTTACAGGCACTTTTGACACAGGTTAGATACTTATTGTACTACATTAGCTTTGGTCCTCGACTTCACCCGAATGGAGGTCGGCAATTATCCCGCGGAAACGTACTGGCGGGATAAAAAGTATCCTATGTTAGGACATAGGATACTTTTATAAAAAGTGAGACGACATTGCCAAATCGCTAGCCTTCGCGCACGTATGTGCATCCCTTTCCGTAAATACATGCTCTAAATTTTCTTTATAACACATTGAATTAGATGTTTTAATTTGGCGCACCTATTCAATTTCATCCTCTGGAATGTTGAATTTTTATTTAATTAATAACACAATAACATACTTAGAAATATTGTCTAATTTACAAGTTAACACTAATATATATATATTATTATTACTAGCTGTGCCCCGTGGTTTTTCCTGCACAAGTTTCGATCCCGTAAGAAAATCGGGATAAAAAGTATCCCATGTGTTAATCCTGGTTATAAACCATCTGTGTGCCAACATCCAAATCCGTTCAGTAGTTTTTGCGTGAAAGAGTAACAAACATCCATCCATCCATACAAACTTTCACGTTTATAATATTAGTAGGATTTACAATCTAACACTAAAATATATATGTTATATACAAGTATATAATAAAAAATAAAAGAAAAAGGGAGGATCTCATTGGGCATCAAAAAAATCGTCCGCATCGCTGTCAATGGGATAAGTGCCCAAAAGGCAGCATCATAGAATGTTTAAGTTCTGCAACCTAATCGCGTAACACACTATTAATCCAAATCTGAATCATTTTGAAGGATATTGCTAATCCATTACTTCGTATGTTCGAAAAATGTTTCTGCTGAACAACGTAAACAACGCAATGTATGTTGTTGAACTGTCAAAATGAAACCCATTGCTACTGATAAGTAGTGTGTACGAAATCCCCCAGAATACGTTAACCCGCAGAACAGCCGGTCGATTCTGTAAAAATCTCACCGTGAAAACTCAAGTGAAGTGAGCTTGATGTGAGTTGTCAGTAGTGTCAATCCCTAGCATTGTTTGGAATGACAGCTCACTCCACGCTTACTTCACCTAAGTTTTCACGGTGAGATGGTTACAGAATCGCACTGCAGTGTTTAGCTAGGTATTCAAAACGCAATACATTGTCTATCTTGTCCACTGAATTACAAGGCAACCATTCAACCCTTACCTAGTGAAATCTTAATATAGAACCCTCTGAGTTCGAAACTGGATAATATTGTCGGTGTTTTCTTTGAGGTTCGGGCGTTTCTCTTCAAGTTTCGACGCAGCTCTGTGAACTGGTTGCCACCACCGCCGACCACTGCGGAATGAGTTTTGAGGTTACTTAGTTAGCGTTAATGTTGGATGGCGGTGATTAGCGCTTGTTTAGTTTTGGGAGATGTTTTGAATGTACAGGTAAATGTCACTGATTTTGAATAAGGTTGTAATACTGGAAGCCCCAGCTAAGAGTGAATATTGCATGGTTAGGGTCATGATAAATATCAATTGATATTTATGTGGGTATATATCAATTGATATTTACGTGGATATATATCAATTGATATTTATGGGGATATTTTATCAATTGATATTTTAATATCATCATATAAAAAAAAATAAAAGTAAAAATGTAACTATTGTAAGTTATTGAAATAAACATTTTTATTTTATTTTATTTCTTTATTATATTTATGTGGATATAATATATCAATTGATATTTATGTGGATATATTATATCAATTGATATTTATGTAGATATATTATACCAATTGATATTTATGTGGATACATCAATTGATATTTACTGTCAAAACTATAAAAGCCGATTTAAAGTTTACTCTAACAATACTGGACAAAAAACTACAATTTGGATTACCTTTCCCCAAGTGACAATCTAATGATATGTTTCAGGGATTCACCACAAACGTGCAAGTACGGTTAGCTTTTTATTGATATTCAAACCATATGCATACTACATAATAAAATTGCGTCTTTTTATACACGATATATGGTTTGTTATCGATATACGATATATCGTATCGTTTTTATATCAAATATCGCATATTTTGATGTTTGTTATAAATATCGGGTTTTTACGAACCCTGGAATATTGTCATAAGGGAAGTTGCAGTGCAGTGCTAAAATTTTTACGTCCATATATAATACGTACATGGGCTGACTTTTGACTTTGCCACAGTCGGGTAAAAAAGGCGCTAAATGTTTAAAATAAAACTCACCAATCTCATAAACAGGATCGCTAAACCCAGGTTTCATGACAGGGGACAGCAAAATATGTCCATTGCTAGAAGCTTGTATTCCAAGATGCATCTCAAAGACGGTGTCTGAGTCCTTCTTAACTGCCTTCAAGTTATCGCTGTCCACCCTGTAGAATTGTTTGTAGGTGTACCCATCCTGGCATATGTGTTCCTTGCATTTTTGAGCCACTGAGGAGAAAAAAGGGAGATTTAGCTACAGCTAATCAAAAAATTATATACGAATTGTAGGTTGTAGGTTCGAACTCGGATAGGCGCTTTACTTTGTGTAAACTATTTAATCACCACTGCTCTCAAAACTGTGAAGGGAAACATCGTGAGGAAACCGACATGTCCTAGAACCAAAAATACGAAGACATGTGACATCTACCAACCCGCACTGGCCCGCGTGGTGGATTACGGCCCACTCCCTCTCACTGAGA
The DNA here is from genome assembly GCA_945859715.1 of Apamea sordens. Taxonomy (NCBI): domain Eukaryota; kingdom Metazoa; phylum Arthropoda; class Insecta; order Lepidoptera; family Noctuidae; genus Apamea; species Apamea sordens. The sequence continues at coordinate 8,652,281 of OX244010.1, read as the reverse complement.
GGTCTGTGTCCCAGCAGTGGGAACGTTACAAGCAGATTATGTAATTAAGAAATTGACAGTTTCCAGAAATCAAGGGACTTCCCCTTCCCCCTGATTTCTGGAAGTTTGATCCAATGGCTAATTAAAGTTGGTTGATCTTTGACAGTCGTTACGGGTAGTCAGAACCCAAAAGTCTGACAACCTGTCTAACAAAGAGGTATCGTGTTACCACGTAACAGGGTTGTGGAGGTCAGATAGGCAGTCACTCCATATAAAATACTGGTATTCAGCTTAATACCAAAATTGGAAGCTAACCTCAACATAGGTGATCAGGTGATTTAAATCTTTATTGCCACTTTAAATATTTTTAAAAATAAGTATAGAAAGAAATTCTATTTAGCAAATATCTAACTTATAAATACCAAATTCAAAAGGGTGATGACGAGACTATGCCAGGTTCTACATAAACATATTTAAACCTCTTTGAATTAATAGTTGGTAACTAGGTACTCAAATATAATTGACTTTTTATCGGGATATAATATTTATATTATATTATATTCTATGTCATATACATTACGGAATATTCTCACGTTCAGCTATACTTAACACAAAAAATACTCACTTTTTGGCGTAAACACGTAAGTCTGATTTTGAGCCTCCCCATATTTTATCACTAAACAAAATACAACAATAAAAACAAACGTCTTCAACATTGTCACTTAATGAAAATAACCGGAAAAAAATAACTTTGCTAAAACACAACAAAATACGACGCTTAAAATAAGCTCAAATAAAAACATCGGTCACATGTGTGCGATGTGCGGCGGGATCACTTCAGTTATAACTTGTCATAAATGTAATTGTTATCTATCATTTCCTGAATGTACATTCATTCAGTACAGATGATAACGTTAAAAATAGCTGGCGCTTATGCTCGTTACATGGCGCTCACCAGCTTTTAAATGTATCCACTGCTTACTAAGTGGATTGGACTAATCATCATCATCAGCCTATAGCAGTCCACTGCTGGACATAGGCTTCACCTATTACACGGCATACCCTGCTTGCGGCCTATATGACAGTCTGCGGCGAGGCGCGACGTAACGCGTACTTGTTTTGAGGGCGACCAGACGCGTCACCACGAACTACGAGCAAAATTGTACTGTACTTCTCCATGATTCGAGAAGTAATGACCAAAATCACGTAGGACATTTGTTGCGTGTAGCATCGCGTCGCATTACGTCGCGTCGTGTTGCGTCGCGTCGCGTCGTATTCGTCGCTCACGCAGGACACCGCGTTATCGCCATGGAGATTCATACTCAAAACTTTTCTCACGACATTTTCCTCATTCCTCTGTAACACATGCCCATACAACCGATTTCCACACAAGTACAGACGCCAGCACATCAAGCTACTACAATCTGTCAAATTTCTTTAATAGATTTTCAACTTTATCTCTAAAGCATTAAGGTTCAAGGTTGATTGGGAAAATTTGACAGTTTCGGGTAGCTTGACCTGCTGGCGTCTGTACATTGAATGGTAAAGAGTGGATATTACCAACATTATAATCACCGCTATTTTTAGAAATAGAGTAATTCTTACTGTTTCAAAGTTTTTCTGAGTATTTAACATAAGTATAATCAGCCTATATTGTTCCCACTGCTGGGACACAGGCCTCCTCTCTTCGAAAGGGAGTGGGCTGTAATCTACCACGCGGGCCCAGTGCGGGTTGGTTGACGTCACATGTCTACGAATTTTTGGTTCTATTATGTGGCGGTTTCTTCACGGTGTTTTCCTTCCTTTTTTGATAGTGGTGATGAAATTATTAAAGTACATAAATTAAAGTGTCTGTCTGGGTTCGAACCCACTACCTACAACTCGTAAGTCGGGGTGGTTACCACTGCTCTCTAGTCTGTCTTGTGTATATAAGCTGGGTCAAAAAAATATAAAAGTTTGTTGAATTTTTTCTACTTCAGCTGTAATGCTCATTATGATTATTATTACGTCATGTTATGATTTTAAATTCTGATTAAAAAAATCTGGTATAAAAAAATAATAATAATAATCATGGAATCTCTTATCATAGGTCGTTGAATTAGGGTTCAAACATTTGAAACTAGAATTGACAATATACATTTAAATGACTCACTAACCACCACTCATTCAACAAATCACCTTGCCATACTTACCTACTACATTAATTTAATACCAACTCAACAAAACATTTTTGCATACAACAAAGCAGAAGTGAGCTCCCATATTATCAAGCAGAGCAGATCACGGAGGAAACGACACTCCCTTATCAGCCGGACGCGAGATAAAGCTGCAGTAACATAACTAGAACTAAAATACCGTTATTTATATCATGGCTTATCCTTACTTTGATAGCATATAAACTTTGTTTAATGCTTCATTAGAGGTTTGTGTATTTTGAACGTAGTTTTCGTAGATTTTGTTATCTGTAACTAGAATTATGTTCTATTAGAATATTCAGCGCTGAGAGAGGCTCATGGCTAAGTAATAACAGGCTGGTCGAAGATCAGGGTAAGCTACGCTTGCCGCGGTCGATCCGTGGAAGGGTGACCATTTTTACGTATCGAGTTCACTCCGTGCCTTGGGAAGCACGTTAAGTCGTTTGTCCTGGCTCTCATTCGTCAATCTTTGATAGTCGTAACGGATCGTCAGAAGGCCGAAAATCTGACAACCAGGCTTACCAAGGGGTATCGTTTTAACCAGTAACTGGGTTGTGGAGGTCAGATATGCAGATCTGCTGAATCCGGTTAGACTGGAAGCCGACTTTGACATAGTAGGGAAAAGGCGGCAAGGCTTGCGGTCCGTCGGGCTGTCACAGGGCAATAATAATAATATCCCTGGACATTTCACACAGCGCCATCTAGTCCCAAGCTAAGCAACCTAATGCTTGTGTTATGGTAACAAGATGGCTGATAAACTACTTATATACATTTTTTTTTTTACTTACGTTTCCTTGCGGTAAACATGACGCGGAGAAAAAACACAAGCACCAAAAAAATAACAAGTTGGGGGAAAATATGCGTCTCATTCACGCAAAACAGCCATCGCTCAGCCATCCATCGTATGTTTAATTTATTTTCTTTATAATGTATTTTTCTGGTGTATCAGAAAGTATTTAGTACATAGCTAATAGGTACCTATACTATGTATTAATGACGTATCAAGTATGGGCCAAACAATGATTATTACAAAAATTACCTAGCCTGTGTCCTTTCCCAGGGTACCAACTATCTCATTGCCATTTTTTATCGAAATCCGTTCATTGGTTTAGGCTTGAAAAGGTAACTTGCAGGAAGAGTTACTTTCGAAATTATAATATTAGTATGAATGTATATTTGGGCATAAATAAATACAAATCAATTGAACGAAATAGCTGAAATGTATAACACAATTCGCCACAGACTATTATAAAATGTCGATTGATCTTCCCCGACGATGCGACGGTATAAAGGAGACTCCAGACTGCAATTTGGAATTCAATCAGCTTTTTCTCCCTTTCTCCGCTCCGGTGAAAACTGTGTAAATTTATACCCATTTTATTAATGCTATTCCATTATTTTACCGTTACTATTCTGTTGGTATAGAACGAATCTGTTCTTTTTCCATTTCGTTGTTATTTTTTGTACTTTGAAGTTTTTGTTGGAAGTATCAGAGGTACGTATGGTTGGTTTTTATTAAAATTCGTAGTAAAAACTTTTACATTGCCTTGGCAGCAAAAAAATAAAAACCAGCTTTAACGATCCTGCCTGATTGACGATTTGTGCATTCGAACGGACAGTCCGTTCAGTTATTTTCCTTTGATTTTGCGTCACTGTCAAAATCAAAGTGATCTTCGTTCTCGTTATAGTAAGGTTGCTTTTGCGTTGCTGCTGCCAGAGGTAAAATAACTGTGAACGGACCGTAAACGGTGCTTTTATTAATCCTATGTTTTTTATAACTCCGTGTAGTTTTAAAATAACAGACGCAAATCGAACATACACTAAGGCGATTTTCACACTGCCCCGCATCATGCAGCGTAGCGCGTGGATGCGTGTTCTTCCGTTGCTTGTAAGTATCTCCGTTTGTATGGAAAACACGCACAGTCTAACACACAGAAAATGCATCCACGCGCGTTCATGCGGATCACGTGCATACACGCGTAGAATCGCCTAACACTTCCATGGAAAAATTATATGTACTTATTGCACGATTTTGTAATTGCTACACTCCGGGCGTCGAGAGAATGCGTTTCTGCTATCAGTGCGACAATTCTACTAACTAATAAAGATTAAATTCGCAAAGCACGTGTTCGTGTGTATGAAACTGACAGGTGTCAAAAACGCATTTTCTCGTCGGATGCACGATTTCACGTGGAGTTATTATCGTGGAAGTAAAATGTACGGAAATATATCAAGACGCTTTTAAATTTCCGTCCACAATAATTTCTATACATTTTATGACTGTAACATTCAATAAAAATAGGTTTATTTGTCACAGAAAAAGTGCATACAAAAATATAAGTTGAATTATCATAATAATCCGCCTATAATGTTCCCACTGCTGGGACACAGACGTCCTATCTTCAAGAGGGAGTGGGCTCACCACACAGACAAAACCACTATAACACTTTTTTTTTTGTGGATGGGAAATCATCAAATGACCCCTCCCGCTCTGGGTGGAGCGGAAGGGAGTGTCAGACTCTTACTGAATAAAACCTACCCGTGTTCCTTCCTTAGCCCTTTATGTTCCAGGGCAGCGGTAACCCTTACGGACGATCCCGCTACCCTGGACCACTATAACCCTGGCTTCTTCTTCTATTGAAACTCCGTACAATGCTACGCTAGCTCAAGGTCAAAGTGCCACACGTGCGGTCGCCTATACAAATTCTCACATTCTTCTTCTCTCAATAAATTTGGCTCTAACTCATACAAGAGCACCTCATGCTTAAAAATTTACCAGTCCGCAAAGTTGGTATAGGAATCGACTCGGACGTAGGGACAGTAGACAGTTGAACACCTGCATAATCTTTCGTAAAGTTTATTGTATGTGGCTAAGTAATAACAGCCACACAGGTCGATCAATCAGGTAAAGCTACGCTTGCCGCGGTTGGTCCGTGGATGGATGACCATCTTCATATACCAAGACCCGTCCTTGCCTCTGCCTAGCCTTTTTCCAACTATGTTGGGGTCGGCTTCCAGTCTAATCGGATGCAGCTGAATACCAGTATTTTACATGGAGTGACTGCCTATCTGACCTCCACAACCCAGTTACTGGGTAATACGATACCCTTTGGTAAGACTGGTTGTCAGACTTTCGGGCTACTGACGACCCGTAACGACTGTCAAAGATCCACGAATGACAGCCGAGACATGCTACGGCTACAGCCATCCACAGACCAACCGCGGCAAGCTCAGCAAATTACTTTCACACTTACAATATAAAAATGTATTGATTCCTTCAAACAAACACGTACATATTAGTAGATATCTCATCGCTCTTTTCATGAACCACATACTCACTTAATCACTCCATAATTCACACAAGTCTTAGCTCTACCATCATTCCTACTACCGAACAAATCCGTCGTTCAGTGAGCGCTGCAATTAGCGTCAATCATAAAGCTGTAAGCGCACCGTCTTGAGCGACGAGTATTTACACCGCCAGTCACTATGTAGTACTTGAGGTAAAGCGCTTGAAGCGATTTGAGGTCGAGTTGTGAAGGAAAATTGGTGACTATTGAGTTGTGGGTTATTAATTTTTGTTTGTGAAATTGGTTCGTTTATTTGGGACACTTTTGTGTATTATGTCGGTTTCAATTTGATGTTGCCCCAAATTGGCCTGTTTAAAAAGGAATCAGAGGGGCAATTCTCGTAATTTTAAGAACGTTCTCAGTATGATCTCAGTCTCAATCTGTCAAAAATACGTATAATTTCCCTACATTTTGACAAGTTTTTGACATTTGTTTGTCACCGAGATGAGACTGCGACTAGATTTTGAACGTTTTAAATTACGAGAATTGGCCTTCAGTTCAAGATTTTTTTGTTGAAAATGTCTTCATATAATCAGTTTATTTAAAAATGTCTTCATATATCATTACCTTTTTATCTAAGTTTTATTTTAAAATTAGATTCTAACCAACCTGCTTTTAATTATTATTTTCCGTTTTTATTAAGGCTATTCGTTCAGGGGCTCATGGCTAAATAATAACAGCCGCACGGGTCGATCAAAGGTTAAACTACGCTTGCTGCTGTTGTTTCGCGGATGGGTGACCACCCATTACATGTACGACACCCCTCCGTACCTCGGAAAGTACGTTAGATCTTTGACAGTCGTTACGGGTAGTGCGAAGACCAAAAGTCTGACAACCCGTCTTACCAAGGGGTATCGTGTCACCCGAGAGGTTGAAGAGGTCAGATCGATCGAATCGATCTATGAAAAATACGGTATTCAGCTGCATTCGGTTAGACTGGACGCTGACCCCAGCATAGTTGGGAAAAGGCTAGGCAGATTTAATCGTTCAATATAATACCTCGACAAGATTCTAAACCCTGGTTAGTTTATTTATAAGCGCAACACGCAAAAAGATGATGGCTGGAAAAGTCTTCTTTGAGCAGTTCCCAAACCTTTTTTTTCTTGGGCATTCAAAATCCTTGACGTAAACGTCCTACACTTGTTTCGTTCTCGAAATCTCGAAGCTTTAAACCATGACATGTCTAACAACTCGTTAATGAGGGTCCGTACAGCCATTGGCTTAAAATCTTTGTAGGATTTGGTTTGTGAATTAGGTCTGCACCTAATTGTGGAGTAGGAATCATTTTTTGCTGTCAGGAAATGACAGGGATTGGTTTAACGGTGTTCAGTGTAGTAGTATAATTAGCCTATAATGTTCCCACTGCTGGGACACAGGCCTCCTCTCAGTGACAGAGAGGATTTGATTTTTCAATATGCAGGTGTATTTTATCTGAAGAATAAATTTATGACGGTTTGACATATTTTCTATACAAAAACGGATGCGGAGTGCGGATCGCTTAGCGCGGCACGCAAACATTAAGGACATCATTCGACGAGCTCTTGTCAGCGTCGGCGTTCCAGCTGTATTAGAACCCAATGGTTTGGCATGCGACGATGGCAAGAGCCCGGACGGCATGTCTTTATTTCCATGGAAGGTGGGTAGGCCCTTAGTGTGGGATGCAACTTTTGTCGATACTCTTGCGCCATCCCATCTTCCAGGGTCGGCGTGCTGCGCTGGTGCTGCTGCTGCGGCTGCGGAAAACCTCAAGCGGCGTAAATATAATGACCTTATTGATAATTATATATTCGAGCAGTTTGGGGTTGAAACCCTCGGGCCGTGGGGTCCCAGTGCGCATGGTCTTTTTAAGGAAATTTCGAAACGACTGGTTGACACTTGCCATGACCCAAGGGCTGGCTTTAACCTTGGCCAGAGGCTAAGCATTGCCATACAACGCGGTAATGCCGTCAGTGTCTTGGTACCAGTCGACAGCGATGCGGATGAATTTTTCGACGCTATATGTTAGTTTGTAAATAGTTTTAGTTAATTTAGGATAAAATTTTGTTATTTTAGTGTTAGCTTGTAAATTGTAATTGGTAGCCTAAATAAAGCACCAACGAGTAGACGCAACTTGCAAAGGCGAAAAGAAATCCAAACGCGACTCCAAGGACCAAAATGTAAGTGTCATTAAATCAATACCCCAAACGTATAGGAATATCTCAGTAAAGGAGCTAACCAATTAATGCAGGCGTCCAAGCAAGCGAGACCCAATTTATAAGGGATGAAAAGGATACACTCGATATTATCCCTTACCGTTTCAAGTAAGTTATAAACTTTAAGTATGTTATCTTTGATATACACCTGGGATTGGATACGATGATCAGGTTATGTATCCCGAAAGGGCTAAGGTTAAATATGATGTTTTTCTTACATTCATATAAATATTGAGTAGATATTAGGGACGCTTGAATGAACTAATGTACGCGAAAACCGACCTAAAGAACAATCTATAAATTAAATGCAATTAGTTCTTCAGGTATAACCACACTAAGTGTACAGACGCCAGCAGGTCAAGCTACCCGAAATTGTCAAATATTCCCAATCAACCTTGAACCTTAATGCTTTAGCGATAAAGTTGAAAATCCGCTCGTGTATACGTGTGTACGGTGTTGTCGGTGGCAGCGCAGAGGTCAGTTTGACTGCATGTTTTGGGACACAGAGGGCAGGATAGGAGGTGGAGCATGGTTTGTGACATAGCTCCACAATCACACCCTACTGCCGTTTCGTCAAGATAGCCCCACTCTACCAGATTGGACTTACATTCACCCACTTGTATCCGGAGATGGTTCAGAGACTTCCAAGTGGACCACAGAAGGTTACACCCTGCAGGGAGATGCTCTTTTGGTGGTAGGTAGTAAGAAGGAGGGGGAAGAGTATTCTGTCACAGTTCGCAACAGGCGTCGACCGGGTTTCCTGACAGAGCCGCTGTCGATTTTAAGAAGCTGTAAAGTTTTGGGAAAACAAGATTTAAAATACAGTCGTGCCAGCGACACGCAGAAGATGAAGATTTGAGTATGGTGTTCAAACACATGAGCGGCATGTTGTCGACGTCAGCCGTCGACATCGTTGAAGGCTGCAGTTGCCACTGCAGTTGACGCGTTTCGCTCGTGTGTATGAACAGTAACTACAGACAGGCATTCATAGGCGTTATCTTGTACAATATTTAAGACCAAAGTGAAACTCAATGAAACCTGGGTCTACTCCGAAGTAGTATCGGCCAAATGTTCGGCCGTTTCCTGCTACGAAGTTACTATTTGGTTCGGTCGGTTCCGATCCTACACTCCTACACTTTTTCGAATATTGATTATGGTCCCGACCCAACTGAGCCGATCCGAACTTTTTTCGCATTTGTCAATAATATTAGGTTCGGCCATGTGTCGGTCCGATCCGAACATTCGCACTTTGCACTTCGGAGTAGGCCCCCTGATTCTTACCAATATGGAAGTTATGCGGCGAGCCTAAGTTTTGAGGTTATAAATTAAAAAAAAAATTGTCTGTTACAAATCCTTGATTATTGTATCTTGCCTCTGATAACACACATCACTGGTATACATCAAAATACTAAAACATGAAGCTTAACAAGCTAAGTAACTAATCCTATTTCTTGAAGATTTTACTGAAAGCGCTTCAATTGCTCTCCCCGCTTAACACAAGTGAATGCTGTCATAAATTATGTCATTTAACAGAACAACATACCGCGGCACCACCGTCGACACACGATGTTTACCAGCAATTAAATATCAATTTTGTAAACATTAATCATCCTACGGATTGTTATAAATGTGAACACTTTCGTGTGACATAGGGGCTTCGGTGTCAGCCAACTTCCGAAGTGTTCGTAGGTATGTGTTCGAGTATCGATATGTTTCGATGAAGTGGATTTGTGAGGGTGTTATATCGATATGGTTGATACGCTGTTTCGATTCTTGTACTAGTTGAGCATAGTATATAAGTATCGTTAGAGGTATAGTGTTGTTCTTCTGCAAAAGATCTATCAAAAGCCAATTCCGCGACCGTCAGCTTGTGTTTTCTTTTACTCATCATCTGCATATCCTTTTCCCAACTATGTTGGGGTCGGCTTCCAGTCTAACTGGATGCAGCTGAATACCTTTATTTTACATGGAGCGACTGCCTATCTGACCTCCACAATCCAGTTACTGGGTAATACGATACCCCTTGGTAAGACTGGTTGTCAGACTTTCGGGCTACTGACGACCCGTAACGACTGTCAAAGAACCAACGGCTTAACGTGCTGTCCGAGGCATGGAGGGGTCTCGGAATGTAAAGATGGTCACCCATCCACATACCAACCACGGCAAGCGTAGCTTAACCTGATCGATCGACCTGTGCGGCTGTTATTATTTAGCCACGGACCCCACCCGGTCACGGACCCGGTGTGTTTTCTTTTACTATTATTCATCAGAACATAGTTTCCTGCGAAAAAGTAATTGAAACCGATTGTCATTTGTCTATGCCCTCTGGACATAGTTGGGAAATGCCACAAACAGAAAAATGAGGTAAAGGGGAGAAAGATGAGTTATTCTGGTCGGATCTGATCCCCTGCTGGTTATTATTATTATTTAATTACTCTCTGATTCACTATAAACTTGTCATTCCGGCGTAATCCGCTTCCACTTTTTTTTTTAATTCCGGTCGGTTACCCTAGTTATCAACAGCATGGCGTGACATTCCATGAATTCGGTCCTTTATTTTAGATGGATATAGCTGTCTTGGTTAGACGCTCTCCCCACCACTGAGTCACAAGATCAACCCGTTAAGAGGTCTTATTTTAAGTACTGATGTAGATTGATGGCACTTCCTAATGTTTCGCTTTACGTAACACAATTATCACTCCTATTAATATACACATCAAAGTATAGAATACGAAAACATGGAGGTTTTGGTTTTCCCCTTTTAAGCGAGAAGAGCCACGATAGCCCGCGAAATTGAAATTTTCTCACGTTTTTTACAATTTGCAGGTAGTCATCATCTGCCTAGCCTTTTCCCAACTCGGGTTGGCTTCCAGTCTTATCGGATGCAACTGAATGCCAGTATTTTACGTGGAGCGACTGCCTATCTGACCTCCACAACCCAGGTACTGGGTAATACGATACCCCTTGGTAAGACTGGTTGTTAGACTGTCTGGCTTCTGACGACTCGTAACAACTGTAAAAGATGCAAGAATGACAGCTAGGACCAACGGCTTAACGTGCTTTCCGAGACACGGAGGGGTCTTGGTATGCAAAGATGGTCACCGATCCACGGACTACCCGCGGCAAGCGTAGCTTAACCTGATCGATCGACCAGGTTGCAGGTGAGCGTAATAAGTATGTATTTACAGAATTATAAGAATCAAAATCATCTATACGTGTAACCCTTTAACTTCATATTATAATCTTATTTAATTACTATTTCATGATATATCAATTCTTCTACAAAAACTTTATCATTTGAATTTGCACCCTTTGACTAATTAGACCTAATTAAAAATCTAACCTTTGTGACTATAGTAATAAAGGCTATATTCCTAATTACGGCCATCTGTTTGCATCTTACAGTTTTAATTAAAAACTGTATTCAGCAAAACCAGAAAATAGTTAGGTGCAGAAGGTTGGTTCGAGGGGAAACAGAAGCATATCAAATTTTCAAATTGTCAAACAAATGCAAGTCGCGAGTGCGCTTGCACTCGCTGTACGTAAATCATGACGTACATACTTGTATTGTGTATTATTATTTTATTTTTTATCTAATTTTATGCTACACTGATTGACGTCATCACTTCAACGCCGGCTGTCACTGAAAACAAGCGCTGTGGCTCTGTCTCGCATAGGGTCACAGTACTATGCTGAGCGACGGCCGTTTTGCGTGGATGTGACGCATATTTTCCCACACCTTTTTTTTGTGTCTTTTTCTTTGCGTATCTTCCCGTAAATCAACGTATTTACTTTCTTTTTATCTATGTGCGTGCGGTTTCGCTCATTATAAGTGGCCGACCTTCTGTACCTTTTTTCTGTGGCAAAACTGGCGGTATTCGAAAGCGGTCGTCGGCAATTTTGAGCTTTCCACTTTGTACGAAACGGATCAAACAAATTAAAAGCTGCCCTTTTGTTCTATAATTTATTTGACCTGTACCGATAAATAGCGTTTTTTGTTTGTTTTTATTTATCGACGGCTTATTGCGAATGTTTCCAGAAATGATTTATTTGAGTTCTCGAACTTTTTGATTATCGGTTACTGGGGAATGTTTTGGGTGCCTCGTGGAATGAGTGCTTTAGGTACAAGTTCAATGATTTCATTACCGTTCGGTTCCTATGTTAAATGACGAGTTTTTGTTTTTGGATTGATCGTTTTTTGTTTTTTATCCTTAAAGTCGTAACTTTAAGGACAAAAATAAATGAAAGTAAGTTGGTGTGTTTTCCTAGTGTTTTTTGAGACTGTAAAGTCAAACCATCATCATCATTTTTTGCGTGAACTTCATAGACGTGATTGGTATCAATATCTAAAATCGATAAAACATATTTTCTCAACTCAAAATTCAAGTTACAACACTACCAGCGGTCGTTGACCCCTAAGAAAAAAACATGAAATCCTTTTATTTTATCGTGTTTAGATATCGATACCCATCACGTCTGCGGAGTTTCGCTAGCTAATTTAATTTGACCCTAAATATGTAGATATATTGCATCTGTACGACAACAAAACATTCCCTTAGCTTGAAGTTCATTCCACACGGAACAGAGCGTAGGAACAAACACATCGTAATGCATTGTTATTCGTATACCTCGTAATTAAATTCAATGTGTAATTAGATGTTATTGCGTCTTTGTATTCTAGCTTTAGCTTGTACGGCTACTAAAACAGCAATCGCGATAACGTTTGCATTTTGTTTTTAGCTTGAAAAGGTCGTAGGTTTCCTTAGCATGCCGCCAGGGCTGCGGGATATTCGAAAGAGGTACCGTGGCCCTTGGCACAGGCAACTGATGGAACACGGGTGGGTTTTAGTCAGTAAAAGTCTGACACTCCCTTCCGCTCCGCCCAGAGCGGGAGGGGTCATATGATGATTTCCCACCCAAAAAAAAAAAAAAAAGGTTTCCTTAGCATTCTATGGAAAATGGTTTAGCTATACCGGAGTTGTGGAAGAATGGAAGTGTAGCGGTATCTACAACGCCACATGCGAACAACGCGTCTTACTGACGTCACGCAAATCCTGCATCTCGCAAGCAGAGTTTACCACGCAATTAGCATATACATATACAAACTTCCCGACACCAGTCGTTGGGCAATTGCCCGCTAGACACAACACGCGTCTGGTCGTTGGATCTTCCGTTTTTCTATGGAGGATGAGTGGACTTTTCTCCTACCTGTTCGACTGTTCCTCATACCTCTATAGAAGAATAAAAAAAACTTGAGAGGTGTCAAGGGACACCCGGATGGAACGAAGTTCCTTTCTATAGACAGACAGAGAAACACGCGCACGCCGCACGGCTTACAACTATAGCAAAAAGTGTCGTTACAACTTCTGGCCTTAATTTTTTCCGTCTAGCCCCCTTTCGCAACGGGTTCGTTCCAAAACGGGTTGTGCTGACCCCAATTAACATGGAAGGAAGATGATAATGATGAGATATCGACACCTATCATCTCTGCGGAGTATCGCTAGCTAATTTAATTTGACCTTGTAGTCGTTCGATGAAATATACAATACTAACTTCCCGCGACTTTGTCCGCGTGAAATTTCTTGTTCCCCGACCCATTCCGTCGCATCCCATCGCCTTCCAGCTGGTATCTCTTTTTTCGCTTAGCGTTTTTTTTTTTTACTTTTTTCTTTGCTCGGTTCCATCTCCTAGCGTGATCGTGATGTTATAGCCTTCCTCAAGAATTGGGTTATCAAATGCAAAATGATTTTTTCAAATCCGACTGGTAGTTCCGGAGGAGTTCATTAGAAAACCAGCGTCAGACAGCATCTGTCTGGCATTAATGCTGAAAAGAACCTTTTTGGCGCAGCGGGGCACACATTATGGTTGCCTGAAACATTATTTTTTTATTTTATTATTTTGTGTTTCACGAACTGTGTCCAAATAAACTTTTTTCTTTCTTTCTTTCTTTCTAGATTACCCCCTACATACGAACAAATAAACTTACCTCTTTATAATATTAGTGTAGATTGTGTTTTATCTTAGTTCGATATCGAATAGTATCGTATAGTCTATCGTTGTATAGTAGATCGTGTATAGTCTATCGTCGAAAGTATCAGTTACATATACACCGTTCGCGGCTTATTTGCCAAACATGTAAACAAATAGGAGTATTTGGAAAAATAACTTTAATTCCTACACAATAAAGTTCAGTTTACGCTACAACTTCAAACATTTTTATAACTTTTTAAATAGTGCTAGTCACGCTGAAATCAACTTAATCGCTACTGAAAAAATGTTGATATTTGTTGAACTTGAATTAACAACAATTATTGGAAACATACATTTGAATAGACCTTAGGTACAACACAAAGAAATTTGCGTCTTCCATCGTTTTCGCTCGTTTAGAGGCCTGACCTAGTAAGATCGAGAAATAGAGACGCGCTTAGACGATTATCGACTACGCGGCCTGACAGATCCCTTAATGGGATCGAAGGGAGTACCACTCAATTATCCAAGAGAGGATATTGCCAATATTCCTACAATGCTAGGAGATCCTTCAGGCTACATTTTGGGGGACATTGAGGTTATATTTTTGTTGTTAATCGATTGAGGGTGTATGGTTTTGATGCGAGTGAAGGATCGTTGAAATGGGTCACAAATGGTTTGACAATGGAATGTATTTATTGTTAATAGTTTTAGCTAAGTTGGGATATTAATGTTATTTATTAATCTATTCTATACTAATAATAAAGCTGAAGAGTTTGTTCGTTTGCTACGCGCTAATCTCTGGAACTACCAGTCGGATTTTTTTTTTGCCTTTGATGGCCTAATCTTCGATCAATAATAGTACTAGATTCCCGATAAGCGCTTCAAAAACGGCCCGAAAAATAAGACCACAAATACTTTTGTTGTCTTATTTCAAAATAGTATGTTTTAACCTTATTACTTACCTTACTATTTTAGAATAAATGACTGAAAATTTAAAAATAGAATGATTTTATTTTCAAGCGACATTTTAAATATATTTTGCAATGGTAATTAAACTTTATGTTTAAGCATTAAGGTTTATATTAAACTGAAGTTGTTAATATTATTAAGCTTTTTTCTAAGAAATGTAGATGTTTACGTGTGTGCAAACGTGGCCAATTGAGCGACTGATTTTTGTTCCTGATCCTTAATCTAGTACTATTATTGATCGAAGGGCCTAATTCTAGAAAAAGCAACTTAACAACATGCTAGGACCCTTAGGAGCCGAGCTAAAACAAAAAAGGCACAAAGAACGCTAAGGGATGGGCGATGCAATGGAGTGGGTTAGTAGAACTAGAAATTTCACGCGAATAAAGTCGCGAGCACAAGCTAAAGTATCACCCAGGATTCACCACATAGCACTGTATTTTGAGAGATAAGAATGTAGTGTTTTTTTTTTGCCATGTAGGTAGACGTGCCCTAAAACTCCGCTTGTCATTAATTAGGCATAAGTATTAGTTCTTCCCCTTTTATAATATACTTGTAGGTACAGCAGGGTAGTTGCGTATCACACTATCAGTAGCAATGGATTTCATTTTGACAGTTCAACAACATTCATTGCGCTATTTACGTTGTGGAGCAGACACATTTTTCGAACAATTATGTAGCAATGGATTAGCAATATGCTTCAAAATGATTCAAATTGATAGTAATAGTGTGTTACGCAATTAGGGTGCATATTATACAGGAAGGCAGAAATATCCCCTTGCGCTGAAATGTCTTTTCAGTAATAAAAAAAAAATAAAAAAAACAGCTGTCTTGAACTTGACTTTAAGAGTGTTCCTACAAGTACAGACGCCAGCACATCAAGCTACTACAATCTGTCAAATTTCTTTAATAGATTTTCAACTTTATAGCTAAAGTATTAAGGTTCAAGGTTGATTGGGCAAATTTGACAGTTTCGGGTAAACTGACCTGCATCTGTACATAACTGAAGTGCTTATACAAGGTGTCGTTTTATATCCTTGTCAAATTTAAGGAGGTAACTATGCTACTGATTCTCGACACCAATCAATTATAAAGTAAGTAGGTTTTTTTATTTCGAATTTTCGGAAATCGTCATGTGGAACCGTTTTAAAACGCGGCCTGCGTGAGACCGCCCTGTAACTGATAGAGATAGAGATAGTCCTGCGACATTGCCTACCGCATACGCAACGTACGCATACGTGGTGTATTCTGAAATACTGTCAAACGTAAATAATTAAAAAAACATGTATGTATTCATTATTTACCAGGAATCGTAATTTTATTTGATTCTTTATGTCTTTTTTAACAGCCTCCTGAAATTTGACGAGGATGCAAAACAACAGCTTGTATAACTTAAAAGAGTGTCCATGGAGTTTCTTGCCCGTTCTTCTCCATAGCTACGTACTACGCTTTGAAATAGGTAGCTAGCTTCATATTTCTGATTTTCCAACTCTTTGACCATTCAAAAGTGCCTGTAAATCGTTTAATTGAAACAAAAATAATGCGATGAGTTTGAAGTAAAAAAGGCCTTTTCCAGTGATGTTCCTTATATCTGTCTAGTTTGGGGCTCACTAGCAAATAATATATTGTAACCTAGCTGTAGGTAGTATTCGTCGACGTAGTATATATCGTCTCAACTTGCTGTTAAACTGTGACCTGCTTACTGTATTACCTGGACAATAATTATTTTATTTTATTTTATAGGAATAACAAACAGCAGTATAATAAAAGTAATAAATACACTACTCAAGATTACTACGTATTACTACGTTATCCACAGATTACTATACAGAATAGCTAGCTGTTAGCAGAACAAATTAAAAAACACTTATTAGCTAATGTTTCTATCTAAAAGAGTCTGGTCGAAAAATAATCAGGACTATCCCACTATCCACAAAACCCTGGCTATTCCATTCGTTCGAGTATCTACGTCAATCAAGTTTATCGTAACATTACCTTTATATCGTCCGTAATGGATATGCCCTCACAAATACAATGCTATCTGTTTAACTTATAAATGAAACTAGAGACCCGCCCCCGCTTCGCACTGGTTTGCAACTTGACAAAATACGAAGATTTTTGAATTATTTTATTTAGATATTTATTTATATGATGGAGAAGGTATGTCTGTCTCTCGTTAGCATCAGGTATATTTACTGTGGGCGTACTATGGGTAGTATTGGTTATGCGCAATAGTAAAACGGTTTGCAGTTCAAATCAGATTACAATTCACGAACAAATCAGTCACACTAGCGAATCACACACTCAACGATAACGGCACGCGAGACAGTTTCTATGCACATGTTTTTCGTACGATGTCCAATGTTTCGATGATCCCGAGAGCTCTGCTCACACCGTTCTTGTAGCTGTAGCTCTCCGTCTACCTCTACGAACTCAGGCTAGACTCTGTCTAGCGCCACAAGATGGCGCTGGCGTTCCGAATAAACGAATAACTTCGACATTATACAACGTGGCGCTGCAATGGCGACATTAATTTAACACACGGGTAGGGCTAGTGGCCAGTAATCATAAAAATTATAACAACATAAAAAAAAACTTCCACCTGCGCCGCTCGCCGACATAAGGCTTTCTCTCTTTCCTTCAATTCGCCTTCTCTTTGCACGTTATTTGTTTTAATTACATTGATGCGATGTTATGATCCGTGACCCTGGCAAATGACCCCTGCGCTACAGTTCTTTAAGTCAGGTTGCTCTAAGATGCTATTTTAGAAAATTGTTAATAAATAAATAAATATTAATGTTTAATTAAATTAAAATATATTCATAAAACTACAACGCAAAACCGTATACGTGTGTTAAATTAATGTCGCCATTAAAGCGCCACGCTGTATATATATAACTTTGTTTTCGCTCGGCGGTCTTTTTGACTTTTTTTCTTTTTGCTCAGCTCATAAGGGTCAATAGCGTGATGTAAAATTGGGCAATCAAAAGCAAAAATATTTTTTCAAACCCGACTAGTACCTACTTCCTGAGATTAGCGTGTTCAAACAAACAAACTCTTAGGCTTTGTTACGAGTATTACTAGTTTCTGGCCGCGACTTCGTGCACGTGAAATTTCGGCCCCCACCCCACCGCGTCGCACCGTATCGCCCGCGCTTTTACTCCGTTTTCCGACTTTTTTCTTATTGCTCGGCTTCTAAGAGTATAAGTACCTTCCTCTTGAGGAAAAAAAAAATTTTTTTTTTAATTTGACCGGTACTTCCAGAGATTAGCGAGGGGCCCGTGGCTAAATAATAACAGCCGCACAGGTCGATCGGTCAGGTTAAGCTACGCTTGCCGCGGTTGGTCTGTGGATGGGTGACCATCTTTACATACCGAGACCCCTCCGTGCCTCAAAAAGCACGTTAAGCCGTTAGTCCCGGCTGTCATTCGTGGATCTTTCACAGTCGTTACGGGTAGTCAGAAGCCCGAAAGTCTGACAACCAGTCTTACCAAGGGGTATCGTATTACCCAGTATCTGGGTTGTGGAGGTCAGATAGACAGTCGCTCCATGTAAAATACTGGTATTCAGCTGCATCCGGTTAGACTGGAAGCCGACCCCAACATAGTTGGGAAAAGGCTAGGCAGATGATTTTTAAATTCGACCGGTACTTCCACAGATTAGCACGTTCAAACAAACTCTTCAGCTTTATTATAAGTATTAATATATATGGAGATGAATTAATTAATAGATGACTAGATAACCTTTGTGTAATGTTCGATATAAACTAAAGGGAATGATGACCATTGCTGGTTTATCTGGCCAATATGGCCTTTGTGTGTTAATATCAGGTTTGTAATTGTCACATTGCAGGATAAACGTGTCACCGCGTAGACAAAAGAAATGACTATTGTATACCACCGTGTGTTGGAGATTTATATAAATGAATAAATAGAATTATAATACATAATATGTACAGGTATATAAAAATAATCTAAAATATTAAAGTACATTTAGCAGATAAAACAATACATAAATTATTAGACAAGCGAAATGTAGTATCTTATTCGCAATCTCCTGACTTTGATTATAATATGTGAACTAAAACTTGTTCCCACAAAAGCAACTTAATTATCTCGTAAAACAGGGCTTCCTCTCTTCTACCCTTCGCTGTGCCCTCCAGGGTTCATTACCACCTAAGTATGTTCATTATCAAGTTACGCTGATGATTTGGTGCTGCTCAGTCCATCAATCTGTGGTCTGAGGAAATTGTTGGCCATCTGTGAGAGGTACGCGGAGGCTCATGGCTTGAGGTATAATGCCACCAAGAGCAAGGTAATTGTTTTTAGAGTGCGCAACAATACACCTGTTAATATTCCTTCTATTAACTTACGAGGAACTCCGTTGGAGTTCGTTACGCAGTTTAAATACCTAGGTCATGTTGTCACGGACTTTCTCATGGATGACCAAGATTTAGACAGGGAGCGCAGAGAGTTGGCAGCCAGATGCAATATGCTGGCTCGCAGGTTTGCACGTTGTACTAAGGAGGTGAAACTGACTCTTTTTCGAGCGTTTTGTCAATCGTTTTACACGTGCAGCCTGTGGGTAAGGTATACGCAGAAGGCTTACAACGCTCTGCGCGTTCAGTATAACAATGCGTTGAGGATATTGTTGGGGCTACCTCGGTTTTGTAGCGCGTCTGGCATGTTCGCTGAAGCGAGGATAGATGATTTTTATGCCGTTATGCGCAAGCGATGTGCGAGTAGCGATTCAGGGGTAGCTCCAACAACATACTGGCTACACTGGCGGGCAAAATTGATGGGCCTTTCATTAGGCACTGGGCAGCTAGGCATGTGCGTACTGGCGTACATGTCGCCAATTAATTTAAGCTTTTTTATTTTTATGTACGCATCATACTAACAATACTAACAATAGGTTAAGATTTTACTAACACTATATGGATCAATGGTCTGAAATAAATAAATAATTATTATTATTATGGTAAAGCAATAAAGATATTGAGTATTTAAAATCTTTAACGGCTGACTATGGTGGCGATACGTCCTGGACGCGTACCGTGAACACATTCACGCAAAACGGCCATCGCTCAGCATAATGCTAAGACCCTATACGAGACAGAGCCACAGCGCTGGTTTCAGGTCACAGTCTCTTTTAAACTCCAGACATAATGTTGGTCAAATCATGTGTAGACTATGTAGATTGATGTCTGAAATGGTCTTTTGAGGAAAGAACGGCAAAGATATTTTTATAATTTATTTATAATAATATAAGTTAACATTTAAATGAATAATATGTACATGCTTATGAAAAAGAAGCAAAATAATCATAGGGCATCAAAAAATTCGTCCGCATCGCTGTCAACAGGAACATGAGTGCCCAAAAGCCGGTCAGAATTTCCACGTTGTATGGCGATGCTAATTCTTTGGCCAAGAAATAGGCCAGCCTTCTGGTCACGTGAAGAATCAACCACAAAGATTGAGTGGAACTGTCCAGTCAGTGCACGCATTTGTCAGTAATCGTGCAGCTCAACCCAAAACTTATATACAACAAGATCACAGTTGCAATGACCCAAAAAAATCATTTTCCCTTGATAAATCCCCTTAAAATTTTCATCATTCTTTAATTTTATTACTCATAACGCAATTAAAGCTTTATGTTTCTGCTCACACGTCACATTTTTCAATGACGTTTAACAGAAGCTCGTTTTACCACGATATTCGATAAATTCTGCTCACAGACAGGGGAACCATCAACGAATATATTATTCGTCCAATTAGAATGGTGCTCTGTGATTGGTCAACGGAGATTTCAGTCTCAGGCCAATCATGGAGACAGAATAAGAAGGATAAGACGTTGTTTATAAGATTAATCAAACTGTCTAGCCTTTTCCCAAATATGTTGGGGTCGGCTTCCAGTCTAATCGGGTGCAGCTGTATTTTACATAGAGCGTCTGCTTATCTGACCTCCAGAACCCAGTTCCCGGGGTAACACGATACATCTCGGTTAGACTGTTGGTCAGACTTTAGGTCTTCTGAATACCCGTAACGACTGTCAAAGATCTATGACTAACAGCCGGGACCAACGTTATGTAATGGATGGTCACCGATCCACGAACCGACTACGGCAAGTGTAGCTTAACTTTCGACCGACCCGTGCGGCTGTTAATATTTAGTCACGATAGTATGGTCTTTTTTTGCAATCAGCCCAGCATCATAGATCGTTTTGGCTTATATTTCAACTGATTTGCATTAGAAATACACTATTAAAAAAGTTGAGAATACTGGGATGTATTCGGTCCAAGTAAGCTGCTTCCAGAAATTTTGGTTGTAGGATCACATCATGTTGACGCTGATACGTCGGGTGCTCAGTTCCAGGAGCGAATAAATAAAATACATGGACTGTCAATCTGATGTAATGAAAAAATACAAATTTAAAGAGACGCAGTGTCTTCGTCGGGGTAAGAATTCGAGTGAGGCGGCGCTCGGAGCGGGAAGACCGCGCAAGCGCCCGCGCCGCTTTGCGCCCCCTCAGCCGCCGCATTATTAACTGGGGCTAAATTCCTGGACCTGCCGCCTGTCAATCAATAATCAGCTTATAATTATAATGTTCCCACTGCTGGGACACAGGCCTCCTCTCTGTGAAAGGGAGTAGGCACTAATCCACCACGCAGGCCCAGTTTAGATTGGTAGATGACACATGTCTTAAAATATTTAGTTCTAGAACATCCTTTTTTCCTCACAATGTTTTCCTTCACAAAGTAATGTGCCTGCCTGGGTTCGAAGCTACGTCCGTACTCGTAAGTCGCGGCCGTTTCCACTGGGCCATCACTGCTCTCACACCTCTGCCTGTCGATCACAACGTGGCATCCATTTAAGTATAATTTCTTAAGACATTCATTATTACCATTGACATATCTCGGGACCCTGGGGCCCCGGACCTTTGAAAGGCACACTAGGGGCCGAAGCCAGGTCGCAGAGGCCCTTTACACAATTTGAAATGATGAGGAGGCACCAACCGTCGATTATCACTCTGCATGCACCATACAAGTGGACCCAAGGACAACCCCCGGTTGGTGCAGGACAATTGCAGAACTTGGAAACAAAACATACTGGGCTATGGGTTTGGGTGGCTATAGTGGATCGGTTACCTTGAACTATGGAAAGCTTAAGACATAATTATTATGTTGATGAGAGCCGGCAAACACAATCGAAAAACTTTTGACAATGGAATAAATTTTTAATTAAGTATTATGTTGAAGATTAATGAAAGTTAAATCAAGAAGCAAATTCATCAATTTTATTTATTTATTTTGTGACCATATACGCAATCAAGGAGGGGGTAATGACTAAATAATAACAGCCACACGGGTTAATCGAAGGTTAGTAAATAGGTCGAGGTCAGACAGGCAGTGGGTCCAAGTAGAATACTGGTATTCATCTGCATCTGGTTAGACTGGAACCTGACACACATAGTTGAAAAAAGCTGGGCAGAAGCACAACCATAGAGACGACAATTTACATAACAAAAATATCGCAAAAATCTAAAGCCCTATCCACGCTATCCTGTCGCCGTCTTCGGCCCATTACACACATTCGTGTAATCCTAACGTGACACCCAATGCATTGTAATGCGACATTATTCGCTCTAGTAGTTTTATCTCGGTCGGACAGTGTGAACCAGGCTTTAGGGACTCCCTGTGGCCTAAATGTAGGAACGTGTGTAAGTACATGAAAAAGGTAAAAATATGGTTTCATTTTTTCAGATTTGTAGAGCAATTTTGTTTTGGTTGAGCGATTTTTAGTTGAGATGGATGGCAGAGAAATAAAAGTAATAGTGTACAGTAAATGGTACGAAACTGTATGACCTTGAAGGATGAGATTGTTTAACTTTACATATAAACTTTACCGGGTTATATGTAAAGTAGATTTCTAAAGAAGATTCTTAAAAAGTAGATGTGGTCGGATTCTTTTGTAAATTATGTTGATAGGGTTAAAGGGGACACAAAAAAGAAAGATCGTTCCAAGGGTTTTAATAACATAACATAATACATTTATTTATTTTTATTTTTCTTTTTTTATTATTTTTTATCGGTAATTTTGACGACACGGTTGGCGCAGTGGTTAAGCGATTGATTGCTGCGCTGCGTGTCGCGGGTTCGATTCCCGCACGGAACAAATATTTGTATGGCCTATAAGTAGTTGTTCCGGGTCTGGCTGTTTGTGTATGTGAATTTAAATGTTTGTAAACGCACCCACGATACAGTAGACATTCATAGAGTGGGGCAACGTTTTTTCAAAAAAGAAAAAAATTGTGCGTTTTGTTTGTGCAGCATAAAATATTTTTCTTTCTTTCTAATACTAGGCACACATATGTTAGTCCGAGGTATACCATACACGCACATTTAGCCAGTTATGTTTAACTACCATGTATTAGGGGGCAACCCTATTGTCATCAACAGGGCACAGATCCAGACTCCGGGCTGGTACTGGTACTAAAATTCCAGATGGAAAACCCAACAAGACTTTGCCCTACCCGGGAATCGAACCCAGGGGTCTACTCCGAAGTAGTATCGGCCGAATGTTCGGCCGTTTCCTGCTACAAAGTTACTATTTGGTTCGGTCGGTTCCGATTCTAAACTTCTACACTCTTTCGAATATTGACTATGGTCCCGACCCAACTGAGCCGATCCGAACTTTTTTCGCATTTTTCAATAATACTCGGTTCGGCCATGTGTCGGTCCGATCCGAACATTCGCACTTTGCACTTCGGAGTAGGCCCGCAGGACCTCATGCTTAGAAGTAGCCCTTGCGACCACCAGACGTGTATTATGTTGTGTTTGTGAGTGTCTATAAAGGGAAAAGTGTGAGAGAGGGATGTTTTTGGTGGTACTTTGACTTGTCGACAAATGTCATGTAGAAAGACTATAATGATGATGAAGTATCAATTTGTTTTTTAACCGACTTCTAAAAAAGGAGGAGGTTCTCAATTCGGATGTTTGTATAAATATTTTTTTAATGTTTGTTCGCGCATAACTCCGTCGTTTGCCAACCGATTTGAAAAATTCTTTTTTTGTTGGAAAGGGTTATAGGTACTTCCCAAATGGTCCCATTACAATTTCGACAAGATCTCATGATAAGTTTCGGAGAAAGACAATGAAACTTCAATAAATGCCAGCAAATCAATGGCTATTGCTGCTATCGCTTATGTATGTATTGTTTACGCAATCACACAACATAACGTTACGCCTGTACGCTCTAAAGGGGTACGCAGATGTGTTCAGTATACCACGGTATACCCTCATTTCTGTCAATGTTGTTATTGGGGTACCTCTAATCTTGACGAATTTGTGTGGGGTAGGTAGGTACAACTAAAAAGTGAAAAATAAAAACTTTTTTGAAAAAAAAAACCGACTTCCAAAAACGACACTACAAAGTGAAAAATAACTTTAATTTCGGAAATCGGTGGCAAACAACGAAAATGTTAACTCAACGACACCGACTTCCGAAATTAAAGTTATTTTTCACTTTGTAGTGTCGTTTTTGGAAGTCGGTTGTTTTTTTTTATGCTATACTCCAACAATACCTGCTTCCACAAATGCTACCTTATTACTACTAAATACCGTGACGTGTTTTACTAAATTTAATTCGCCTGTAGATAAATGCAATATCAAGGGGTTTTCCTGTTTTGAAAACTTGATACAAAAAGTGTCACGTTTTGTAATTTCAGCTTAATTAAAAGCGAAACACTGCAACTGTGGCTGAGATAAAATGTGTGCAACTCTCTGAGAAAATAATTACGAGTATAAGAAGAATCTCGAGAAAATACAGTGTTTTAAAGGCTGTGGTTGGCCACTTATGAATAAGGTAGTGGGTTCATTTCCTGGCAAGTACCAATGCGGTATTGTCAATTCATATGTACAGCGTGTGCACAATTCATATGTGCAAGTGTTAACAGCCACATGGGTCGATCGATCAGGTTAAGCTACGCTTGCCGCGGTTGGTCTGTGGATGGGTGACCATCTTTACACACCAAGACCCCTCCGTGTCTCGGAAAGCACGTTAAGCCGTCGGTCCTGGCTGTCATTCGTGGATTTTTGACAGTCGTTACGGGTCGTCAGAAGCCCGAAAATCTAACAACCAGTCTTACCAAGGAGTATCGTATTACCCAGTAACTGGGTTAATTAAAAGATGGTCACCCATCGACCCGTGCGGCTGTTATATCTTAGCCACAAGCCCCTCAAAAAAGATTCTCGTCCTGTAACTCTAAAATAGAACTCAATAGAATCTTCTCCAACAAAACAGCAGACGATGAAAAATTGATATCCGTTTCACTGTCGGCCAAAGAAACTCAATGAATGAACAGTCGATACAGCAATAATCAGGAAGTGACCGACCGCTGCAATTGTTAGCAGAATAATACCGACAGTTGTCCTCCATTTGTCAATCCGACTTCCTTCATTGGCTTTGTTATAGGTTTCTGCCATTTTCTAGCTAGCTATGGATTGTGGTTTAAAGGTTACATTGATCTATTTTCGGCAAAAAGAACTGCGTTATAAGTTTAGACCAGTCTGGACACTGATTTTTTAGATATTTCTTTACGGCTCAGAGTCGTGGATACTGACCAGCACCCTAATTGCGTAACACACAATCAATCGGAATCAGAATCATTTTAAAACAAATTGCTAATCCATTGCTTCATAAGTTCGAAAAAGGACCATGCAAAAGATTGTATGGGCACTGTCCCAACCCACCAACAGACATGGGACTTGTTTCAATATTATTATGAAGTCTCACAAAAACACAAATAACAATTTTTAGTCCGTAAATACATGGAGTCATTAAAAAAAAACGAAAAAAGTTTTTACTTAAAAAACGGTGTTTTTTTTTTTAATAACCTTGTTTAGACATTTTACAATAAACAATTGTTCAACTAAACATTTTAGGTTTGAATAACATGTATAAGTACCTAACCTATATATCTATATATATAAAATTCAAAGTCCTGACTGACTGACTGACTGACTGACTGACTGACTGATAGATCAACGCACAGCCTAAACCGCTGGTCCTAGAGACATGAAATTTGAAGGGTGTGTTCTTCGTGAAGAGTAGGCATCCACTAAGAAAGGATTTTTCGAAATTCCACCCCTAAGAGGGTGAAAAGGGGGGAATTCGTTTGTATGAAAAATCTTATTCCTTGAGTTAATGAACTTGAAATTTGGCACGAATACTTATCTAAATAAATTATGAAGATCGTCAGTTTTTTTTTCTTCTAAACTACCCCCTAATAAGGGTTTGGGGGGTTTCAAAGTTTGTATGGAAGAATTTTAGCGCGCAGTCCGATTTACTCGAAACTCAGTAGTTATACCTAATATTGAAAGTAAAGAATAATGTGTATCAGAGTTTTTTGAAAATCTACCCCTGACGGGCTGAAATGGGGTAGTCAATTTTTCAGGGGAGGATTTTACTGTATGGCTTGATTAACTCGAAAATTAGTATAAATAATCTTTGAGTCAAGTTATGAATACATCCCAAACGATTTTTTTTTAATTCCACCCCTGTGGGGGTGAAAAGCGGGGATACAGTTTATATGAAAAATCTTCTTCATTAGGTTAATAAACTTGAAACTTTTCAAGAATACTCGCCTAAGTAAGTAAGTAATAAAGTTTATCATTATAAGTTTTTCAAAACTACCCCTCAAAGGGGAAGGGGTCAGGGCTCAATATAGGGGTGTTGAAGTTTGTGTGGAAAAATTTGAATGCGCGCGCGGTCCGATTAACTGGAAACTCAGTGTTTATACTTAAGACCAAAAATAAAGAGTAACATATGTATCAGGGTTTTTCGAAAATCTACCCCTAACGGGTTGAAAAGGGGTAGTTAATTTTACATGGGAGGATTATAATGCGTGGCTTGATTAACTCGAAAATTGGTATAAATAATCTTTGAATCAAGTTATGAATCCCCAACGATTTTTCAAAATTCCACCCCTGTGGGGGTAAAAAGCGGGGGATTCAGTTTATATGAAAAATCTTATTCCTTGAGTTAATAAACTTGAAACTTGGCACGAATACTTACCAAAATAAATTATGAAGATTGTCAGTTTTCTTTTCTTCTAAACTACCGCCTAATAAGGGATTGGGGGGTTTCAACGTTTGTATGGAAGAATTTTAGCGCGCAGTCCGATTTACTCGAAACTCAGTATTTATACCTAATATTGAAAGTAAAGAATAATGTGTATCAGGGTTTTTTGAAAATCTACCCCTGACGGGCTGAAATGGGGTAGTCTATTTTTCAGGGGAGGATTATAATGCGTGGTTTGATTAACTCGAAAATTGGTACTTATAAATAATCTTTGAATCAAGTTATGAATAATGCTTTGGCATTATTCGATTTTCCAAAATCCCCTGTGGGGGTGAAAAGCGGGGGATACAGTTTATATGAAAAATCTTATTCATTTAGTTAATAAACTTGAAACTTGGCAAGAATACTTGCCTAAGTAAGTAATAAAGTTTATCATTATAAGTTTTTCAAAACTACCCCTCAAAGGGGGATATAGGGGTGTTAAGTTTGTGTGCAAGAAATTGAATGCGCGGTCCGAGTAACTCGAAACTCAGTATTGATACTTTTGACAAAAAAACAAATTAATAATAAGTATGTAAAGTTGTCGAAAATTTACCACTGACGGGACAAAAGGGGGTAATTCAATTATTAAGGGGAGGATTTGAACTTTCACGCCTAAGCCACTGAACTTCTGATTTGGCATAGAGATAGATGGCATCCTGGGGAAGCACATACATTTTATCCTGTTAGCACGTTCCCGTGGGATAATTTCCGACATCCACGCGGGCGAAGCCGCGGGCAGAAGCTAGTATATTTATAAAATAAATACGTCGTTTTTGCGTCGGGGGTTAAAAATATGTTTTGGTAAAAACAGATTTCTGTCCAGAAGTTCTTCTTTGCAAGTATGACCTAGGCCAAGATTTCTTGGAACGTATTCATTTGTAAGACATTACACAGTAAAAATCACAGTCCAATAAACGTGCTAGGGTAATCGAAAAGTAATCAAAAGGTCCAAATAAACAAGCAGGGGTCAGTAATAGTCGCAAACAAGCCGATATCGCACAGATAAACAACGTAAACACAGCAGAACGTACTAGCCGCGACTGAGGTCTGAGGTGCGCGCGCGCAGGGAGTTAGCAGAGCAAGGGGGGAGGATGTGGGAAGATAAGAACGTTTTTTTTTCTTCGTGCATCTTACGGCTGTTCAATATCAATAGTTTTTTAAGTTAAATAGTGTTCCTACTTGTAACTAAAAAAATGTACTTTTTACAATTAACTGTACCTACCAAAAAGTGTGTACAAGAATTATTTTTTTGCGCGATATCCCCATGACTTACGGAGATGTCGTCATAATAAAAAATGATCATGCTGCCAAGATTAATTAATTGAGATACGTTTGAAAACTGTTGGTGGTATGGGACGATTTTTTGCATGGTCCTTTGTTTGCTCAACACGTAAATAACGCAATGAATGTTGTTGACCTGTCAAAATGAAACCGATTCCGATTGATCGTCTGTTACGCATTAGGGTGCTGTAATAAACAAGTACGCTGTCCTTCATAATATCGATTACAAAATGAAAACATTTGATTTTCGCCATTTTGGCGCTGACAGCAACGTGAGCGTCCGTGGAACTAATATTTTTGATAGCGAGTCTTACAAAATGCGCATACTCTCATGATAAAAATGTTCTAAATATCTCGTAGTAAACACAAAATACACAAAAACCTCTTATTCCACGATTTAGACCTAAATCATCCGGAGACGTACCAAAACAAAACGACGGCGATTTGCGGCAATGTACCTACCAATTTTAGTTCCTGAGACGTTCGAGCGGGGCGCTTTGAATCGGCACAAAAATCAACTGTCATTTCGTTTATAGGTACGTACTTGTATAATATAGGTCAGTGGTCGTGAACGGAAACAAATACAATTTTAGTAGACACCATAAATTTACACCGTGGAAAAAAATGATCAAGATAAATGTAACAAAAAATATCCCCGTTCCGTATGCATAACTTTCTTCTTGTGACGCCGCGAGTAATAAATGTCATGCTGAGACGGCGTGAACGATATTGAGGATCTTTACATGTCTTCCATTTTATTTCTTATTAATATGATGGTAAAGTAGATAATATTATGTGCGTCTCTGTGGGGAAACTATGGGGCTATGGGACCTCCTCAAAAAAGGGAAGGTTTTCAATTCGGTTGTAATTTGGTCCAGTTCTGATGAGTGGTTTTAGAGTTAGCTTAAATAATACGTATTTTAACCCACTTCCTGTCACTATTATTTACAGTAAAGGTATACGAATTGTTGTGAGATAACTAAAAAGAAAAGTGAAAAATAAAAACTTTATTACAGAAAAAAACAACCGACTTCTAAAAAAAAACACTACAAAGTGAAAAATAACTACGAGTATAATTTCGGAAGTGGGGGTGGTGTCTTTAGTTTTGAATGTTCAGTTTTTGTCGTTGGAAGGCCTCCCACAAAGTGGAACGAGTATGTACCTTGTGAAGACCGCAGGAATCTACTGGATGGGGGAAGCACAGAACCGGTCGAAGTGGTGGTGCTTGGGGGAGGCCTATGTCCAGCAGTGGACGTCTTTCGGCTGAAATGATGATGATGATGAAATAAATATGTCGCATCCGGCAATGGACGTTTACAACAAAACAAAGCACGCCACCTAGCGGCAACCGTGAAGACTAGAAAAACTATCTTTCTCTCTTCTCCATTCTCAATCATCATTCATTAATTCTTCTTCTATTTCATCTCTATCTATATTTGAGAGAAAGTCGCATAGAGGGGGCAAACGCTTTTTCGTTACGTGACGATTTCTACCAGTTTACTCCAACTGCAAACCACGTTAAAGAACTTCGTTCCAAAAAATTCCCCTGTTACCCTGTATAAATAGGAAGGAACTTTTATGGGCTGTGAGAATCCCCTGAGGCTTCCTATCTTGTGCAATACGCCAAACGCATATACTATCACTTACAAAAACAAGACCCCTGTCCCTTTACGCTTCTTCAAAATAAGTCTTAACAGTATTGTGGACCAATAAACTATTTATATAGCACTTAAGAAATAAAGAAATCGAGTCATTCAAGTCTGTCTCAAAAGCTAAAGAACCCAAATTTCGGGTCCGTTCAATAGCAACGGAATAATGAGCCTTGAAAAATACGATGGAAAAACTCTTCAAACCACTTGGGACGCCTCTATTAAATCGAAAGAGATATTTATTTTGAAGTTGCTTGAAACATCTTTAGTTAACCGTGTCGGGAATTGACTTCGGTTTCTTTCGGAGATGTTCGGGTCAGTTAGTGGTTATAAAGTGGTGAATCCGTAGTATAGATTTTATGGTGTTGAAAATTTTTGAAACGAACTTTCTTATAACACGTTATTCTCTGCACACTTTCGACGACACTTTTGTTACGTAACAAAAATAACTGTCTTCTTCGTATCGCTGGCACGACTGTATTTTAGATCTCGTTAGCACAAAACGTCGCCAATTCCACGACGTCGTCGGTGGCAGCGCAATGCTCACTTTGACTGCATGCTTTGGGACACGGAGGGCAGGATAGGAGGTGGAGCATGGTTTGCGACATAGCTCCACACATCCAAGTTGTTCGCAGTTAATTGGCCATTTAGTATTTTTAGGACCCCAAAATAGGAATTATTAGAGGTTCACAAAAAGAGACGCAATCATTTTATTGGTATACTAGCTTCTGCCCGCGGCTTCGCCCGCGTGGATGTCGGAAATTATCCCACGGGAACGTGCTAACAGGATAAAATATACGTGCTTCCCCAGAATGCCATCTATCGGGTCTAGGGATCGAACCGCAAAATTAAGTTTGTTTTTTATTGTATATACTTTTCCGGGATAAAAAGTACCCAGTGTGGTGCCCAGGATATTAAAGAATAATTATACCAAGTTTCATCGTAATCGAACCGGTAGTTTTTGCGCGATGCTTGAACAAACAGACAGACAGACAGACAGACAGACCGACAGACAGACAGACAGACAAAAATTTTTTTAATCACATTTTTGGGTTCGGTGTCGGTCTAGTAACACCCCCTGCCATTTATTTTTTTGATATTTTCAATGTACAGAATTTTCACTTCTACAGATTTATTATAAGTATTAGATTAGATTAGATTAGATTAGATTAGATATTAGATTAGATTAGATAAGTATAATCAGCCTACAACAACAACAGCTTGGTAGATGTCACATGTCTTCGAATTTTAGATTCACGATTCACCTACAACGTTTTGAGAGCAGTGGTGGCCAAGTGGTAATGACCGCGTCTTACGAGTTGTAGGTCGTAGGTTCGAACTCATACAACCACTTTACTTTGTGTAAATGATTATATTAGTGTTGAATAATATTTTTAGAAGCGCAAATAGGGAATTATTAGAGGTTTGATTAAATATATGCCATATTTTAACAATTTTTCATGTAAGATGAAACATTAACCAATGCATGTAAACCCAAAGACATATTGGTCTTTAGCAGACATTTCAATTTCACACCATTCGGGAATAGGAGCTATTTCTCAAGTAGCATTCAATTTCTTAGAGGTGAAAAGTCTAATTTATTACGTACGAAACGCGGAACTATTTCTGAATGCGATACAAATACTACTTTGGGAGGTCGAATCTAATTTGTTAGTTTTGAACGTAATAACAAAAGTTATAGCGGAAATGAACAACAAATTGAGGAAATAGAAAAACAGAACTGAATTTCTATTATTGTTACAACATATCAAAATACCACGCCTGTTTTTCCCGAAAGATTAAGCAGAGATGTACATCATCATCTGCCTAGCCTTTTCCCAACTATGTTGGGGTCGGCTTCCAGTCTAACCGGATGCAGCTGAATACCAATATTTTACATGGAGCGACTGCCTATCTGATCTCCACAACCCAGTGACTGGGTAATACGATACCCCTTGGTGAGACGGGTTGTCAGACTTTCGGGTTACTGGCGACCCATAATGACTGTCAAAGATCCACGAATGACAGCCGGGACCAACGGCTTAACGTGCTTTCCGAGGCACGGAGGGGTCTTGGTTTGTGAAAATGGTCACCCATCCACGGACCAACCGCGGCAAGTGTAGCTTAACCTGATCGATCGACCAGTGCGGCTGTTATTACTTAGCCTCAATATGGGTTAGGCTTGGGGTGGGGTGTTTCATAGTTAAATCGGCTAGGAATGATGAAAACTAAAACCTCTTAAAGGATCTAGGTCGACTTAACCTGTAACCCTGTATAATATATAAAAGAATACATATTTAATTATATCCCCTTCATGAATAGCATTAATATCATATTCAGATTGTATTTCCGAACGAGGGACAACAAATCTCAAATATTGAATATTTAAAGGAGATATTTCATTTTCGGCCATAAGATGTACATTTATCGAAAAATAGGAAAAAATACCAGGAATTGAAGAAAAATATTCTTTCTTGCATTTAAGCCTGATTTGTTGTGCGCAAAGAGTAATAGTTTTTCAAGTTATTGCCATATTATTCTACGCAACATGGCGTCAGCATTGACTGCTTTCGTTCTAAAATCATGTCACATGAAAACATAATATCACGTAAACGTTAAATATGAAAGGTATGTGTTCCTGTACTATTAATAATAATTATTATTCTCATAAACATCTTTTCCTAATTTTTTCCTTTATTCTAATAAATATTTATTCTACTTTTCTGAGGTGTACTTCTGAACGAAATATTCAAAATGACATTTTGGTTTTTGTTGAGTGTCACGTCAGTGTCAGTGAGTCAGTTTCGTTCGTCTCAACTTTCGTTTCGTGGCTTTTGGTGTTCTTTCACGTTTTCGCATTTATTTTTTATCTCCTACGACTTTGGCTTTGTATAACGGTTTTGTGATATCTGCTCATTCTTAGATTGGCATCAATTTCTAGGTTAAGTAAACGTCATTTCTACAACCTGTCATGGCTGTCATGTAACTCACG
This sequence comes from Apamea sordens, assembly GCA_945859715.1. Classification (NCBI taxonomy): domain Eukaryota; kingdom Metazoa; phylum Arthropoda; class Insecta; order Lepidoptera; family Noctuidae; genus Apamea; species Apamea sordens. The sequence continues at coordinate 8,619,585 of OX244010.1, read as the reverse complement.
ACAAACGTCAAACATTTTTAATTTTTACTATGTGCATAAAAAGCATTTGATATTACGAAAAAAATGTTACTTTATTCTATTCAGGGGTTAGTTTCCCAGCTTTTCTAAAAGGTACATTATGGCCTGAGTCCCATACAAAAATGAAACATCTCCTTTATTTATAAACAGTACATATTGTACAATTTATTGTATATTATGTTTTAAATTATGTAAATAAAGCATTAATGTATATTTGCGAAGTATTTTTTATTATTTACCCTTCAGAAAAATCTCATTTAATAAAGTAAGGTATTTATGACCGCGCTTGCAGGGCGCTTGGACCACCGTGCATTGGAAAGATAACATGGAACGGGGCTCGAGGTAAATGACGAATGATATCTATTACTGTAAATTGGTTGAAACAAAACGTTTAGACGATAAAAATAACTTATGTTTTAAAACTAGATGAGTTCGGTCAAACTCAGAGGTCACAGTCTCTTTTAAAGTGCACACATAATTTTGGTCAGGCCATATGAGAACTATGCAGGTTAACGTCTGAGATGGCCTTTTGAGGAAAGAACCACACAGATTTGAGTGGACCTGTTCAGTCAGGTGTGATTCAACCACATTATAAGTAAGCCCAGTTTACTTATAATGTGTGTTCACTGCTGGACATAAGACTCTCCACAACACTAACTTCTGAAGTCCTATTCAATTTTATCTGCAGGCCGATTCCCGTTAACGTTCAAAATCTAGTCGCAATTTCATCTCAGCGACAATGGTGGTGGTGGTGGTGGTGGTTTGTATGGTGTAGGAGGTACAATAAAGAGTATTCTATTCTGTTCTATCAATGTCGAAAATATTGGTAAAGGCATTTTTGTATAGCATGCATACTACGAGGTGTTGGAACGAGTTTGATACCGAAATAAAGTTTTTAGTTTTTTTTTATCCGTGTATTAATAATGGGTATCAGCCTTTTGTACTTCTTCTCAACAACACATATTGCTCCTAAATGTATTGTGAAAATAGTAATTTCTCGGTTCCACACTTCACTGTTGAAGACATGTCACAATGAAAGTAAAAGCCTCCAATATAATGTACATTTAGTGAAAGAACTTTCCAGAAATATCCAGAAAAAATGTGCCACTACATCGTTCCCAATATTGACAGACATATTGGACAAAAAGTGTCGTGTCACTCTTCGTAATGAATTTTTGGGCACGTTTTCACTTTGGAGTGGCAAGTTATGTCATTGTTTCGTCAGGTTTTATGCCGGGTAATTTGTGTAGTTAGTTGTCGAAGGCGAAAATGGGATCACGTCTAGAAGATGAAAAGTGGTAACGTCACATTTTCATAATATTACGCAATCTCCAATCTGTTTTCCAAACTTGGCAGGTTTATTAAAATTGATAGAAAAGAGGGCTGGTTCGTTCTTTGGATAAAGAATTAGCATTGCCATTTAACGTGGCAATGTTGCTAGTCTCCTACGCAGTTTCCGGATGACAGCGATGCGGACGAGTACTTTGACGCCTAAGTGTCATTTTGTTTTTTTGTTTATTTGTATAGTTATTTTGTTAGTCATTTAATTTAGTTCCTAGTGTAAAATTGATAATTTTATAAAATATTTTTTTTAACCAGTGTGCAACCTGTAACCATGAATTCAGGACATGATTCTAAATTTCCCTCCGATTTTTTTTACTCAATTATTAAAAAAAGCTCTGTTATACATTTTAACCGCGTATGTCTTGCACTTATCTATGAAAGAGCTGATTTTTTTTTATTAACCGACGAAAGAATAACACACTAGAGATCTAGAATCATGACTGTGTTGAATTCGTGTTTACAGTTTGCGCACTGGTTCTTTTTTTAACGGAATTCTATATAAGCATTTTTATATAAAATTATATGAAATAAATAGAAAAGTAATCTTATAAAAGTGTTTTAGATTTATTAATTTTTTTTTTCATATACGTTTATTTTTTTGTATACATTACCGGCCGACAGCGATGTGGATGAATTTTTCGACGCTATATTTTAGTTGGTAAATAGTTTTAGTTAATTTAAGATATTAATTTGTTATTTTAGTGTTATCTTGTAAATAAAATATCAATTAATAACATTTATTAAATAGATTGCTATATAGTAAAGATTGATTGATAAAAGCCTAATTTTACTATTGCGTGGGATGTACACTGTGAGGTCACGCACGTTAACTGCTCGTGTTCATTGGTAAGTTGTGTGACTCCGCCTACATATTCATATAGAGCGAAGCTAATTAAACGTAGGTAGCGTAGATCTGGGCAGAAATAGAATGCCCCTGCAGGCTCAGGTCAATAATGTAAATAACTCTCGATCGACTGCTCTCTGACCAGCCTAGTCTTTGGCTTCTTATGTTGGTTCCGCAGTGTATATCTATACTATATGCATATATCTATCTATAAAGCAAGCTGAAGTGGCAATGGGCCGGCCATATTAGCCGTAGAACTGATGACCGTTGTGGTAGTCGTGTTCTTAAGTGGAGACCGCAAATCGGTTAGCGTAAGGTGGGACGCCCTCAGGCTAGGTGGAGCGACGATCTTCGCAGGATGGCTGGCAGCAGCTGCATGAGAGTTGCCGAAAATTTAATTAAATGGCGTGCAATAGGAGAGGGCTATGTACAGCAGTGGACTGCTATAGGCTGATGATGATGATCTATTTATTTATTTATATTACTAATAATAAAGCTGATGAGTTTGTTTGTTTATTTAAACGCACTAATCTTGAGAAGTACCTGTCGAATTTGAAAAATTCTTTGCATTTGATAGTCCAGTTCTTGAGAAAGGATCTATTGCCTTCCTAAGTAGCTTATGCTACTTAATAAGACGCTACGACACTTAGGAACCGAGCAGAAAGTCTGAAAGTGAAAACGGAGTAAAAATGCGGGCGGGCGATGTGATGCGACACGGTGGATCGAAGGCCGAGGGAGTTTAATAAAAATGTGGCTGTTATTTTAGTATATAGAGTATCTTACAACTTTCACGCAAACGAAGTCGCGAGCAGAAGCTAGCCTGATATGAAATGAAATGACCCGCTACAAAAATAGGCCACTCCAATTTATTCAGTAGGTGTCTTTAAGTCTAAAGCCAGCCAAGGGATCACTGAGTGCTTACGTAACCTCATCTACCTTTACATTGATAACATGATACGGCAAAATCCTGATTTCCCTAAGGACTGCGCTTTCTGGAACCAAAGACCACCATTCGTTATATACAGCTCATTTATTATGAGCTGAGGAATGAAAATTTTCGGGATTTTGCCATTCCAAAAGTTGGTTTGGCAATGTAAGATTGTAAGAACTATGATGTCTTGAAGAGACTGTAACCATTTCGTCACTTTTAGTACTGGAAGAGACGGAGACTACTAATTTCTAAATTGAGTCGTTTTGACAAGTCAACCATTACCACATTTTCTCGATCTAAAATTACATTCATATTTTCTTGGTACTAGACAAGAATTTAAGGCTAATTGTTCAGCACCCTAATTGCGTAATACTCAATCAATCAGAATCAGAATCATTTTGAAGCAAATTGGTAATCCATTGCTTCATAAGTTCGAAAAATTTGTCTGCCCAACACGTAAATAACGCAATGAATGTTGTTGAATAACAAAATGAAACCGATTCCGATTGATCGTGTGTTACGCAATTAGGGTGGTGGTTTAATTCAATCCATATACGAGTAGGCAAACGAAAAAAAAAACTTGAGAGGTGTCAAGGGATACCCGGATGGAACGAAGTTCCTTTCGATTAATTAGTGAAGGAATTGTAATAAAATTTTATTTTTTTTAAGTTATGATAATATTTTTTTTATTATTAGCAAATAAAAAAACACAGACAAAAAAAACTGGCTTGCTTTCTATAAGAGAGAGAGAGAGAGACAGACAGAGAAACACGCGCACGCCGCACGGCTTACAATTATAGCAAAAAGTGTCGTTACAACTTTTGGTCTTAATTTTTTCGTCTAGCCCCCTTTCGCAACGCGCGGTAAGGAACTTCGTTCCAAAAAATGCTTCTAGTTAGAGAATGGCAGCAAGTCGGCAGAAAACATTTCATTGCTGTTGTGTTTTTATCTTCACTATGTCAACAAGCTTTTCTAATTAAGTTCCTCAACCTGACTAATCGGTCATATCTTCAATGTTTGTTGAAGGACGGATGGCCAGTGGAGCAGACGAGTCCTGGAGTGGAGACCGCGTATCGGCAAGCGTAGTGTGGGACGCCCCCCACCTAGATGGACGGACGATCTTAAGAAGGTGGCTGGGACCGACTGGATGCGGAAGGCGGAGGGTGTTGTGGCGCAGCCTGGGAGAGGCCTATGTCCAACAGTGGACTGCAAGAGGCTGAGTTGATTGATTAATTGATCTTCAATGTGAAAAATTATATCTTTTTTTTGAGCTTCTCTTTACCCTCAATGTCCCATTCCTTTGGTCCTATATTATCACCATAAGAATTTCTAGTCTTCGACTGGTGTTGAGATGTTCAAATTCCTTAACAATCTCATCAACTTTTCACACCAAAGGTAGTGCCGGTGTATATTTTCTATTTTATACTATTCTCATGATATATTTTCACCATAAGACTTCGACCAGCTCCAAAACTTTTAAATTCCTTAACAATATCATCAATTTTTCACACCAGCGGTAGTGGCAGGTGTATATTATATTTTCTAATTTTACTCTACTCTCATGATTTAATTTAACCAGTGGCTAGCTGACATATTTTATGGCAAATAATTTAAGTTTCTTGTAATGTTAATTACTGAACATAGGTTCCTAGTATTGTATACATGCACTATATTCTAACTGAACAGACAGCTGTGCTGCTGGGAAGTTTGTTCACTTCTTCTTCCCAGCGATAGCACTAGGAAGTGGTGAAGGGCGGGCGTTTTTGGGGGACTGTCTTTTGTAATTTTGACGTTCGAAAAGTGCTGACTCTCAGCCTAATTTGAATAAATGACTTTTGATTTTGATTTTGATAAGACTTCGAAAATCAGCGCTGGGGCTCTGTTTTGCATAGGGTCGCAGCATAATACTGAGCGATAGCCGTTTTGCGTGGATGTGATGCATGTTTTTGTGTTTTATGTTTTTTTTTTGCGTCATGTTTACCGCGAATAAATGTATTTTCTTTCGAAATTTGAATGTCTTAATACTAGTAAGAAAGAAATAATCTTTCTTACTAGTGTTGAAACATTCAAATTTCTTAATAATCTCTTAAACTTTTTATACCAACAGTAGTGCCAGGCCTAAGTATCTAAAAAACAGCAATACATTAAGTGAAGTGACGTCGGCATTGTCTCGGCTGCTGGAGCAGTTTCCAAGTGACCTGGTTGCAGCGGACCGGATACACTAGTTGTGTACTTTTGTATGATGAAGGTTATGATGCCGACGTTTTGAGTTTGACCTTAGCTTGTTTGAGAACTTATCTGAGAAGATCTTGGAATAATGTTTAGTTTATCTTGGATGTAATGGTGCTCCCACACAGCAGTTATATAACGTTATAAAACACTGTGTAACACGATAACATTTTATAACAGTGTGTAACTACAAAAGAAAAAAGTTAAAACAATTGTTATGCAACATTCTCTAACGTTATATATGTAACTGCTGTGTGGGAGCACCTTTACTGATATTGGTGAAGGAAAACGTCATGAGGAAACCTGCGCCCTAATTGCGTAACATATAATTTTGAAGGATATTGCTAATCCATTGCTTCAAATATTTGAAAAATTTGTCTGCTCAGCAACGTAAATAACGCAATGAATCTTGTTGAACTGTCAAAATGAAAGCTATTGCTTACCACGCTTGATAAGCTAAAAGTCCAGCGGGGTAATTGCGAAACAACTGTTAGTGTGTTACGCAATTACCCCGCTTGACTTATTTATATTTATTTACATATATAAAAATTCATCTCTATTTCCCTTGGTCACGCCATGAAAAGATGGACGAATCGGTAAAGTCGTTCTCAAGTAGAACGACTTTACCGATTCGTCCATCTTTTTGGAACGAAGTTCCTTATCGCGCGTTGCGAAAGGGGGCTAGACGGAAATAATTAAGACCAAAAGTTGGAACGACACTTTTTGCTATATTTGTAAGACGTGCGGCGTGCGCGTGTTTCTCTGTCTGTCTCTCTCTCTCTCTTATAGAAAGCAAGCCAGTTATACTTCGTTCCATCCGGGTGTCCCTTGACACCACTCAAGTTTTTTTTTTTAAGTTTTCTAATACTTTGTAGAAGGTTCTTACGGAAAAAATAAAAATAAGAAAGTAGCGCAGTAAATTAGAAAATTTAAGAATTACGCTTTTACGCTATAACAGCTGAACGGATTTAGACTGGGCTGGAGAAGGACATAGGCTACTTTTCATCCTGGATCGCAGACAAAGTCGCGGGCAACAGCTAGTAATTATAGGTCTGAAATCGTCAACCAGTCTTGAGCAAGCGTGGTGATCAACGCTCGTGCCTTCTTTGTATGAGAAAAGGTCTTTGCTATGCAATGGAAAAATAATAGGCTGGTATTATTTATTTTTATAATATTTTGATATGGAACTTGACAGATTTAAACTTGAGATATTCTGACTTCCTTCTTATGAAATATCTATATCTCTCTCTATATCTTTCTTGTCTGTTCCTGTGCGAGTCCAAAATACAATAAGTTTTGTTTCTTTTCTTTCTGTTCTTTCGTTTCTTACTTTTTCGTTTCTTTGTTTTCTTTATTTTCTTTCTGTTATTTCTTACTTTTTCTTTTCTTTATTTTCTTTCTGTTATTTATTTCTTTTCTTTCTTTTTTCTTTTCTTTCTTTTCTTTCCTTTCTTTCTTTTCTTTAAGACTTTCTAGGAAATAAAGCTGGGATCAAACGATGTTCGTTTGCATATGAGGAAGAGGATTAGGTTAAACTAATATTGAGTGTAAATGGCAGAATTTAATTAAGAAAGAAGTTTACAGTTTTCAAGTTACCTTAGCTAATCAGCCTAAAACCTTCTCATTGCTGGGAGATAGCCCTCTTCTCTGTGAAAGGGAGTGGGCTGTACTCCATCACGCAGGCCCAGTCCGGGTTGGTAGATGTCACATGTCTTCAAATTTTTGGTACTAAGACAATCCATGCTAGATCATGTCATGTGACTTTACGTTGGACAAACGAACAACACTGAACAACATCGTAAATAACACACACACATAAAACAAGATAAAAAAAGAAAAACAAATGAGTCAACAGAACTGGATCTCGTGTCGAGTTGGTGAACAAACCGAATGAGTCTGCATGTTTAGAAAAAAATCTAAACACAAACAAAAACCTCTGAAAAGTAAAAAAAAAATGTATTATCCCTTTTTGTACAGTAAAGTACATAGTAGGTATATTAATGCAAGCGTTCGATGTGCGGGGGACGGCCAACGAAAACTCAAAACAAACGAAACTTTTTAATTTAACTTTCATTTCCTGCTTTTAAAACTACGTATATATGTAATAGCTGCACCCAGCGGTTTCACCCGCATAAGTTTCGATCCCGTGGAAATATCGGGATAAAAAGTATCCTATATGTTAATTCTGGTTATAAATCGTCTGTGTGACCAATTTCATCCAAATCAGTTCAGTAGTTTTTGCGTGAGAGTAACAAACATCCATCCATCGATTCATCCATCCACACAAACTTTCACGTTTATAATATTAAGGATAGGGATAGTAGAATATGACGGAGAAGGTACGGTTATCATGAGTCATATTTTAACTGCTTTGGGCGTACTATGGGTAGTGTTGGTTATTGCGGTAGGGATCAAGTCACCTTTCAAACAAAACACAAAAAAACAAAATCGCATCAGCCGTTTGGGAGCTACGAAACCGCAGACACACACTGACAGACATGTTAAACTTATGACACTTAAAGGGATGTTATTTTTAACATGCAGGATGCAGGAGTTAAAAATAATCATCGTCATCAATATCAGCACGTTTTAACCCGTAGTATATTAGCACTGATTATCAAAGACCACCGTACGTGTCATGAAACCAAAACATATTTAAAAAACACAGAATTAAAATCCAGACGAACAACAAAATTAAAATAATTTTAGTACCTACAAAGTCCTTTGAAAAATAAACACGCCCCTGAAAATTTGAATAACAAATCCTAAACAACAAGGTAAAAAGAACACAGGTATTAAAAACTAATGCCCGAGATTCACGAGACTCGTTTTTCAAAACTAGGATAGCAAGATAGAATCTTGTCATCATCTGTCCAGCCGGTCGATTCTGTAAAAATCTCACCGTGAAAACTCAAGTGAAGTGAGCTTGATGTAAGTTGTCAGTAGTGTCAATCCCTAGCATTAGTTGGAATGACAGCTCACTCCACGCTCACTTCACCTAAGCTTTCACGGTGAGATCGTTACAGAATCCCACTGCAGGTCCAGTTGAAAACCAGCGTCGGGCCCTAGTTGCCTGACATTTTTGCTGAACTAGGCCTTTTTGGTGCAGGCGTGAGGCACACTTTCCTGTTAACTTCTTACATCGGACTTTACACGTTTTTATTTAATTTTTATTTGTTTTTAACTGATGTAGGTATGTCTCTGGTGTACTGTGTGTCTTTTAGTCTGTGCTAAATAAATGTATTTTCTTGCTTTTTTTCTATTCTTGGCTTCACTTACAGCTCTTTCACATTTATTTTACCTCTAATAGCAGTTAACAATTCTCGTAATTTTAAGAACGTTTACAGTCAGAGGGGCAATTCTCGTAATTTTAAGGACGTTCAAAGTCTGATCTCAGTCTCAATCTGTCAAAAAATACTTTTAATTTCCCTACATTTTGACAAGTTTTGTCGCCGGGATGGGACTGCGACTAGATTTTGAACGTTTTTAATAACGGGAATAGGCCTTCTGATAGCAACGGAAATAAAGATCATTGTGATTTTGACAGATTTGGCAAAAGCAGCAACGCAATAGCAACCTTATTGCCACGACAGTAACGATCACTGTGATTTTGACAGTGATGCCAAATCAAAGGTCAAATAACTGATGATCCTGCGCCTAATCTCTCTCCGGTCGCGTCGGATTGCTGTCCCATCGGTAGATGAGAGTGAGGGAAGAGGAAGTGCACCTGTGTCTGCATACACAATGTGCACTATAATATCTCCCGCGCCAAAGGCTGGTCTCCGTTGAGATTGGCCGCTATAGTCTGGAGGACTAATACTAGTGTAGCGGTATCTACAACGCCACATGCGAACAACGCGTCATACTGACGTCACGCAAATCCTGCATCTCGCAAGCAGAGTTTACCGCGCAATTAGCTTAGATACAATTTCCCAACATCAATCGTTGGGCAATTGCCCGCCAGACACAACACCCGTCTGGTCGGAGGATCCTCCCTTTTCTATGGAGGTTGAGTGAACTTTACACCCTGTTCCTCATGCCTCTAAACTAGTATAGAAAAGAAGCTAGTTCAGTACACAAAATTCAGTCAGAGTTACTACTTTGCTAGCTTACTAAAATTAGTTTACTATCCTAGCTTGAAAAACTAGCCTCGTGTATCTCGGGCATAATGTTTTCAGTTTATCACGTTTGACATTTAAAAAAAACGGTTCGAACTTTAAAAGTCGATAACAGGCCGTCTACAGAGTCCGGATTAATCCTAATCCCAAAGATAAGCTTTAGGGTTTATCAGAAAATTTCGAATTTCGAAACTCGAGAACCCCACTTCATCTTAAAGTGAGATACGCTTGTGACCGTGAACGAATTGAAAAGGATCTGATTGATTGATTGATCGCCGTTTATGCTAATGTTCGAGATTATTATTTCATTAGTAAGGATAGTCATTTTAATGGTTTTGAGTTCTTGTTTAAACATACATCAACCGGTGGGGTGATTGCGTAGCACACTAACAGTAGGAATTGCTTTCATTTTGACAGTTCAACAACATTGCTTGCTTTCATTTTTGTTGTTGTTTTTTGTTTTTTTTTTATATACACTTTGACATTGATGAATTTGATATATACTATGACATTGATGAATTTGATATATACTATGACATTTGCTTACTTTGTAAAGTATTCTATTATTTTAATTATTGTGAATGTGAAGACTATGTGGGTCATTGTATTTATATTATTTTTCTCTCTGTTCTCTTAGTTTTTGTCATGGTCTGGCAGTTTGAGTAATTAATGTGGCCTACCCAAATGTCCTTTCTTTGGTATTGTTCGTCGGATCGTTGAGCTCCTTAAGTTTTGAGTTGAGCTGCACGATTTCTGACAAATGCGTGCACTGACTGGACAGGTCCTCTCAAACTGTTTGGTTCTTTCTTCAAAAAAACCATCTCAGACATAAATCTACATGGTCTTCACATGATCTGACCAAGATTATGTCTGGACTTTAAAAGAGACTGTGACGTCTGAGTTTGTTTCGGCCTTTCTTCTCAGACTAGTCAGATAGGAAACGCCGACCTCATCTAGTTTTAAAATATGATTGACGTGTAAAAGTGTTTGTACAAACCTACTTACAAAAATAAAATCATTTATCATTTATCATTGCAGAGCAACATTGAGTGCAGTGGTGGCCCAGTGGTAACGGCTGCGACTTACGAGTTATAGGTCGTAGGTTCGAACCCAGACAGGCGCTTTACTTGGTGTAAATTATTTCATCACCACTGCTCTCAAAACGGTGAATGAAAACATCGTGAGAAAACCGGCATGTCCTAGAACCAAAAATTCGAAGACATGTGACATCTACCAACCCGCATAGGGCCCGCGTGGTGGATTACGGCCCACTCCCTCTCACAGAGAGGAGGCCTGTGTCCCAGCAGTGGGAACATTATAGGCTGATTTTGTAACAACATTCATTGCGTTACATTTTTAGATTTTTTTTACATGGCAATTAACATACCTGGCGAGGTGTGGGTGGTCTATACACCTCTGCCGAACCCTACAGGGTATGCAGGGTAAAATTAAATAAGCTAGCGAAACTCCACAGATCAGTTTTTTGTGTGTAAACTTCACTCACGTGATGGTTATCGATATTTAAATACGATAAAACAAAAGAGATTTTCTGAACTCATATTTCAAATAACAACATAAACTGAGATCGTGGACCCAAAAAAAAAAGACATCAAATAATTTTTTATTTTATTTTATCGTGTTTGGATGTAACAAATCCGCAGAGTTTCGCTAGCTAATTTAATTTGACCCTGTATAGGAGTGATATTTTGTTATGTTTAAAACTAAGGATGTAGTTACAGGCACCACTCCATCAAAAAACAACAAAAATCCTTCATACATCCTTAAAAAACTCACAACCACACCAAAAAATTGAGATACCCACTCAAATCTGCGAAATAGAAAAGATAAAGCGTCGATAAAACTCCCTACTTTCATACGCCACCATGTTTTAGTCGTCACGTTGACTCCTATTTGTAAAACAGTGCAGGTAACGTGCCCAGACGTGCGTTGCGACCGCGAGTGAGTTTGGAACTGACTAAAAAGTGATGCGGACAAAATACCGACAAGGTTTTTTGAAAAAAGAACAAGTGACTAAAAAGTTAGAGGTGTTACGTGATGTTTTGGTCGCTGAAGACAATCTTTAAGTGTTGGGAACATTGTTTTATTAAGGATTTTTGAGTAGGTAAGTTTCGATGATTTTGGAGCTTAAAGAAATTGTGTTGCGAATTTTGGTGAGCTTTACAAATTGTTCTTAGCGTGTCGATGGCAATCTAAATGGAGTCAGCCATGAATTCGGCTACGGGTTTGGCGCTATCAGTCCATCAGTTCGTAACGTGTAGATGACAGGACACGAGCCTGTACAACAGTCCACTAGCGCCACTCCTTTAAAGCGTAAAAATATATTATCTCGTGACTGAGAAGGAATTATGAAAATCTGCTCAATCAGCGACCTCGGTAAGTGTGTCTAGAATTTTCTAATACCTTTTTATTAAGTTTCATATTGAGACACGAAGCAACTAAATACGACATATAGGAATGTGGCCGCTTTTCTTTAGATCGAATTTTGTTGCTTCGTGCTACAACTATTATTAACAAATGTCTAGTTCTAGGTTTATTATTATTAATGTTTATGTCTAGTTTCTACCTATAAGTATAAACAAATTTGTTGTTATTGGAACTCAATGGTCTTTCGCTTCTGGAGTTGGCGCTAATAATTGCGACACAGTTACTAAACTAAAGCAGTATTAACGTACAAAAAAATTGTAGTATGTTTTTGTTCTATATAATATTTGATTTGATTTTGATTTGAACCCAACGCTCTTTGTATGGCCCTGGTTTGTTTGGCCTAATCTTGCCCACGTTTCGGTTACAGCTTTACGAGTACTCCATCGGCCATCTCCTCGTCAACTAGATGTCCTGTCTAACGGTACGTAGACAATAAGTCATGAATAAGAAGTAATTGAAACAATATACAATCGTGATCTTCTTCAGAAAAATTAAGCAGAGCACTTAATAATAAAACAAAAGAAAAAACATAAGAAACAACACAATGGCATATTAGAATAATAAATATACCTACCTACCATCGCAATTTTCTTTCGTAAAATTAAGCTGAGCACTAAATAATAAAACAAAAGAAACACATTAAAACAATTGTGACAACTAAGTACTTGAACAATTCTTTTAATTGTCCGTCGAACTCAGTCGCAATTTGTATGACTTTCATAAATACTTCGGAAAAACTTTGATTCGTAAAAACTTATTCAATGATATAAGTACGAGTTTACGAATTCTTAGTAAGTAAGTTGTTTTGTTTAATGTTCTTAGTTCAGAATTTAATATTTTTGGAATAAATTGTGACTGAAGGTGATGAAAAACTTTGTACTGCTTTTAATTTGAATATAGTTTTAAACAAAGACATGGTCTTGCAAACTAAACGCATTTGTTTTTATGCATTTTTCGAATAATCAGAGACTTTGTAGTTTCGTTAGAATTTAAGTTTTTAACAACATTTTACTGAATTTAATTTGAACTAAAAACTATGATAATGTTTCATGTATTCAACTTATTATCATAAGCATAATCAGCATACAATAAATAAATAAATAAATAAATATCCCTGGACATTTCACACAGCGCCATCTAGTCCCAAGCTAAGCAACCTAATGCTTGTGTTATGGTAACAAGATGGCTGATAAACTACTTATATACATTTTTTTTTTGTAAATACATACATATTATAGATAGAAAAACACCCAGACTCGGAACAAATACATGTAGGTCATACAAATATTTGTTCCGTGCGGGAATCGAACCCGCGCCACGCAGCGCAGCAGTCAATCGCTTAACCACTGCGCCAACCGTGCCGTATAATATATGGTTCCCACTGCTGCGGCACAGGCCTCTTTTCGAGAGGGAGTGGGCTATGATCTACCACGCGGGCCCAGTGCGGGTTGGTAGATGACACATGAGCCCAGACAGGCGCTTTAGTTTTTGTAAATGATTTCATCACCACTGCTCTCAGAAAGTGAAAGAAAACACTGTGAGGAAACCGACGTGTCGTAGAATAGAATACTCTTTATTGTACACCATACAAATTACAGAACATAAATATATAACATTTTATAAAGGGTGACACAATGGGCGGTCTTATCGCTAAGAGCGATCTCGTATGATGTCGTAGAACCAAAAATTCGATCACATGTGACATCTACTACCCTGCACTGGGCCCTCGTCGAGGGTTACGGCCCACTCCCTCTCACCAAGAGGAGGCCTGTGTCCCAGAAGTGGGAACACTATAGGCTGTTTTTTGTTTACAAAAAAACCAATAAGAAACGTGCAAAAAAATGCTTCATGAAAAATCCCAGAACATTGTACCTAGAATCTACAAGACAAAATCAGCCGTAGTGATCCCAGCTACAAAATAAACAGGAGTCGCGAAGGCGTAGAATAAAAATAACCGCACTGTGACACTAGTACTGTATATGATTGTCGCTGGAACAACGAGGGGCAAGGATACGGAGAAATGTATTGTACGAAGGAAATTTAATTTGACTGAATTTTTCGTGCTCGTCTCTCATCATCTGCCTAGCCTTTTCCCAACTATGTTGGGGTCGGCTTCCAGTCTAACCGGATGCAGCTGAATACCAGTAATTTTTTGGATTTTTTTTTCAGTTTTTTACATCAGTATTTTTTTTTTTCGTGCTCGTCTCTATTTCAGAGAAACTTGTTTGTTAATTTAAAGGTATATAAATGTATAACTTCATGGAAATTGTGTCTATCAAAGGAGTCGAGCCTGTCTGCGAGAACTTTTATGTGAACATAGGTAGGTATGGAGCACGTGTTAATTTTCGTGACTAAATAACAGCCGGTTGATCTTCGAAGTTAAGCAACCGGGTCGGTCCGTAGATGGGTGACCACACATTACGTACCAAGATCCCTCCGTGCGTTGGAAATCACGTTAAGCAGTTGTTCTCGGCTGCCATTCGTAGATCTTTGACAGTTGTCACGAGTAGTCAGAAGCCCAAAAGTCTGACAACAGTCTTGCCATGGGTATCGTGTTACCCAGCAACTAGTTTGTGGAGGTAAGATAGGCAGTCGGTCCATGTAAAATACTGGTATTCAGCTACATTCGGTTAGACTGGAAGCCGACCCCAATACGAGTATGGTTTTTTTTTTTTAAACTAGAAATTACTCCTGTATCGTGGGTGCGTTTACAAGCATTTAAACTCACATACACAAACAGCCAGACCCGAAACAACTACCTGTAGGCAATACAAATATTTGTTCCGTGCGAGAATCGAACCCGCGACACGACACGATCCGCCAACCGTGTCGTCAAAAGTTAGGAAAATACTAGGCAGATGATGGTGACGTGTAGTACTTCGTATAGTCCACTGCAAACCATAGGCATTCCAAATAATGAACTTTCAAATTACTTACCTCTGTCTTTGGAGACGGATTGTAAGGTGGAGAGAAACTCAAATCTTTCATAATAGAAAGGTTCGAGCAAATTGACCTTGGCATGCGTTGCTTAACCTCGAAGACCGACCCGAGTGGCTGTTATTACTTAGCTTCAAGCCTTACGGAGCACGGAGTGAACACGTCACAACTACAATTAATTTTATTAAAACAACCACTCCACAACCACCTATATTCTATAATCTTGGAGTTCGACAGCGAACACCTCTCGAAACATTTTCTGCGGCGAATATTGGAAAATGTTTGCCTGCCGTGTCGATTGATTTGATTTGCGCCGCCGCCCGCCAAAGGTTGCCAACAGTAGTTCTCAGAATCAACACCTTGAATTTGCTGTCTAACAAATGTGCATAAATATACGAGAGGTTCTGGATGTTTTACATTTTGGTTTAGATTGTAGAATGAGGTGGAATTGTTGTGGTGAAGCTTGCAATCTGAAACTATACAAGATTTGAATGAGTAGTACACGGTTCTGAACTTCGCCGTATGACTTCAGTAGTAAATTGGCCACATTTGTTAGTATGCATAGACACGAGTGACACGCGTCAATGGCAGATGCAACTGCAACCATCGACGCGTCTGCCGACGACAAATACACAAGTGGTATGTTGTAGACGGCAGCCGCCGACGCGTCTGCCGACGACAAATACACAAGTGGTATGTTGTAGACGGCAGCCGCCGACGCGTCTGCCGACGACAAATACACAAGTGGTATGTTGTAGACAGCAGCCGCCGACGCGTCTGCCGACGACAAATACACAGGTGGTATGTTGTAGACGGCAGCCGCCGACGCGTCTGCCGACGACAAATACACAAGTGGTATGTTGTAGACGGCAGCCGCCGACGCGTCTGCCGACGACAAATACACAAGTGGTATGTTGTAGACGGCAGCCGCCGACGCGTCTGCCGACGACAAATACACAAGTGGTATGTTGTAGACGGCAGCCGCCGACGCGTCTGTCGACGACAAATACACAAGTGGTATGTTGTAGACGGCAGCCGCCGACGCGTCTGCCGACGAAAAATACACAAGTGGTATGTTGTAGACGGCAGCCGCCGACGCGTCTGCCGACGACAAATACACAAGTGGTATGTTGTAGACGGCAGCCGCCGACGCGTCTGCCGACGACAAATACACAAGTGGTATGTTGTAGACGGCAGCCGCCGACGCGTCTGTCGACGACAAATACACAAGTGGTATGTTGTAGTCGGCAGCCGCCGACGCGTCTGCCGACGACAAATACACAAGTGGTATGTTGTAGACGGCAGCCGCC
Organism: Apamea sordens; assembly: GCA_945859715.1. Lineage (NCBI taxonomy): Eukaryota > Metazoa > Arthropoda > Insecta > Lepidoptera > Noctuidae > Apamea > Apamea sordens. Next base: position 8,603,409 of record OX244010.1, on the reverse strand, counting down.
GACGCGTCTGCCGACGACAAATACACAAGTGGTATGTTGTAGACGGCAGCCGCCGACGCGTCTGCCGACGACAAATACACAAGTGGTATGTTGTAGACGGCAGCCGCCGACGCGTCTGCCGACGACAAATACACAGGTGGTATGTTGTAGACAGCAGCCGTCGACGCGTCTGCCGACGACAAATACACAAGTGGTATGTTGTAGACGGCAGCCGCGGACGCGTTTGCCGACGACAAATACACAAGTGGTATGTTGTAGACGGCAGCCGCCGACGCGTTTGCCGACGACAAATACACAGGTGGTATGTTGTAGACGGCAGCCGCCGACGCGTTTGCCGACGACAAATACACAGGTGGTATGTTGTAGACGGCAGCCGCCGACGCGTTTGCCGACGACAAATACACAAGTGGCATGTTGTAGACGGCAGCCGCCGACGCGTCTGCCGACGACAAATACACAAGTGGTATGTTGTAGACGGCAGCCGCCGACGCGTCTGCCGACGACAAATACACAAGTGGTATGTTGTAGACGGCAGCCGCCGACGCGTCTGCCGACGACAAATACACAGGTGGTATGTTGTAGACAGCAGCCGTCGACGCGTCTGCCGACGACAAATACACAAGTGGTATGTTGTAGACGGCAGCCGCGGACGCGTTTGCCGACGACAAATACACAAGTGGTATGTTGTAGACGGCAGCCGCCGACGCGTTTGCCGACGACAAATACACAGGTGGTATGTTGTAGACGGCAGCCGCCGACGCGTTTGCCGACGACAAATACACAAGTGGTATGTTGTAGATGGCAGCCGGCAGCCGCCGACGCGTCTGCCGACGACAAATACACAAGTGGTATGTTGTAGACGGCAGCCGGCAGCCGCCGACGCGTCTGCCGACGGCAAATACACAAGTGGTATGTTGTAGACGGCAGCCGCCGACGCGTCTGCCGACGACAAATACACAAGTGGTATGTTGTAGACGGCAGCCGCCGACGCGTCTGCCGACGACAAATACACAAGTGGTATGTTGTAGATGGCAGCCGGCAGCCGCCGACGCGTCTGCCGACGACAAATACACAAGTGGTATGTTGTAGACGGCAGCCGGCAGCCGCCGACGCGTCTGCCGACGGCAAATACACAAGTGGTATGTTGTAGACGGCAGCCGCCGACGCGTCGTTCTCGGACTCGTCAACGGCTGCAGTTGCGTCAGCCGTTGACGCATGTCGCTTGTGTATAATTACTTTAATTAGTTTTAAAATGGAGAATGTAACAGGAAGGCGTAATCAAACTGACCGTGGTAAAATACTCAGAGCTGAGATCGATCGTAGACTTTTACTTTATTGAATTGCACCTGACACAGCAAATAAATGGAGATGGTTAGTGTCTTTCAAGCGTATGTTAGGCTTTGTAATCAGTATCAATACCTTGAATTTGCTGCCTTATAAATGTGCATACATACGAGTATAATATGGGAAGTTGTGAATGGCTTAGAACTTACCATATAATTTTCGGATAAAAATACGTTCTATTATGTTTAACATAAGAATTAAGGAAGTGATTAGTCAAAGGGTACCATTGTCAACATACGCATAGAATTTCTGGAATTTATTCATCTAACTTGTTCAAAATATATGTCACAGAACATAAAGGTTCCATTATTATGTTAAAAAGATACAACTATCTACATTTATGTTACCTGTCTTAAAAATTCTTCGAAAAGAGGCTCAAAAGAAACGAGAGAAGCTATCGAGGTAATTATTCATGTAAATGTGAAAAGTTTCCGACTAATTCTCAAAATGTAGCGGTCACAATGCTGTCATAAGTTTGTAGAGTTTTACTTTAAGGAACCTGAAACAGCATATAAATGGAGATCATTATTGTCTTTCAAGGTTATTTTAGACTTTGTAATAAGTTCAAATGATAAGTTCGGATGCTCTAACCTACGCTAAGAAACTAAATGGAAGTGGGCTGGGCACGTAGCGAGGCTAAAGGACGAGAGATGGATCAACAGGGTAATAACGTGGAAGGGTCCAATCGGCAAACGTCTCAAAGGCAGACCCCACACGAGATGGGCAGACGAGTTGATAAAAATAGCTGGTACCTGCTGGCCGCAAATAGCTCAAGATACAGACACATGGAATTCTTTAGAGGAGGCCTTCACCTTCACTTGAGGAGGGGTTCATGCAAACAAACTTCTATAGTATAGTATTATCTATATTTAAACATTTTCTAAAATAAGTGAAATACGTGTAAACAACATAATTATTCTTCTTAACATTTTTTCTTTTTCTTTAAAGTATGTATGTATCACACTTTTGCATGGAATAAAAGGTTTTATTATTATTATAATAAGTTCAAATGAGTTTTATTAATAAAATAAATAGCTTCTGTCCACGTGAAATTTCTTGCTCCTCCGACCCACCTCGTCGCATCGTATCACCCGCGCAGTCACTTGGTTTTCGGTTAGCGATCTTTCAGACTTTTTGGAACGAAGTTCCTTATAGCGCGTTGCGAAAGGAGGCTAGACGGAAAAAATTAAGACCAAAAGTTGGAACGACACTTTTTGCTATAGTTGTAAACCGTGCGGCGTGCGCGTGTTTCTCTGTCTGTCTCTCTCTCTCTCTTTGAACTTCGTTCCATCCGGGTGTCCCTTGACACCTCTCAAGTTTTTTTTTGTTTTTGCTCGGCTTCTAACGGTCCTAGCGTGATGTTAAGCCTATAGTCTTCCTCAAAATTTGGACTATCAAATGCAGAAATAATTTTTCAAGTCCTACGGGTAGTTCCCGAGATTAGCGTGTTCAAACAAACAAACATAGATAGAGATTATAAAGATTATAAATTATTACAAAACAAAAATTAAGCTAAAAGATGAGCAACGCTTCTGTGTCCAAAACTTCTAAAACCGACATGAGAAAAAGAGAGACGCCATTTTAAACCATTGCCAATCAATCAATCCAAATCTCCAGGCTATCACAATTCTATTGGTCCCTCGAGAATACAAATCAGGGACAAACCCTGCTTGTCCCCCAAACGGAACAAAGTTTTTGTTTTCCTCAGAGGTGATCCGAAAACTTAGCGAAACGTTAGTTTGGCTATAAATCGTTCACTACATTGACAATCGGGATCCTCCAACCACGAGGTATATAATTTATTTAGATCCTGGCTGACGCATAGTTTGTTCCAAAAGTATCGGATGAAAATGTAAACTTGCGTAAGCTTAAATTATTACGCAATCACTCACTAAAGGGAATTAGTAACACTGTAATTTGTAATTAGAAAGTTTCAACTTTATATCTCCCACTTTTCCCAACAATAATTCAAGTTTGAATATTATTATTAAATTGTAATTGAAAAATCATCGACGAAATCTAGGTTATAAAAGTAACCTCAATTTTCAAATGAAAAATATTTTTGAGGTAAACCCGAAATTCAAATGTTACATTTTAATTTCGGGTATATTTTTTCAAATAATCAAATCAAAGCATGCAAGTAAATGGCACTACAAAATGGCATGGTACGTTTTCTGATCCATGTGTTTACATTTTCATCAGATAGTTTTGGAACAGATTATGCGTTGTTGCTGGATACATTATTAGAACTACTTTAATGACTAGCTTTTCTTTAGCTTCGCTTTAGAAATAAATTATTGTAGGTTTGACTTTGATACCGAAGGACCTATCAGCCTGTTTCTTCCTAATTAGCGAACCACCCCTACTTCGTACGGTTATTTGCCTTGAAAAAACATCGAAATTTCTACATTTTATGTATGTTAAATATTAATGTAATAAGCATTCTTCAATTCTCTAAAATATTGTGAAAACCACATCAAAATCCATTGCGTAGTATAAAAAGAACAATGCGGTCATACAGACAGACACGAAAAGCGACTTTAATTTATAATTATGTATGTAAAGATATTCTTGAATCTTTGCTAATATTTTGTCCAACTGTACTTTCGGGCTGACTGCAAAGAACAACTGTCATAAACTCCTAAATATTCATAATGACCACTAAAGGCCAATTTCCGTAATTAAACACGTTAAAAAACTAGTCGCAATCTCATTTCAGCGACAATCAATGTCAAAAATGTAGGGAAAATAGAGATATTTTTGTCAGATTGAGACTGAGATCAGACTGTGAACGATGAAGTTGTCCGCTGACATATGCAGAGGAACGGGCAAAAAAACTCCACGGACACTCTTTTAGATCAAAATATGGTTACAAAATAAAAATTATTGGTTGCATCAATAACGTCTGAATGTGTAAAAAATTATAAACCACAGATTGATTACGACCAGCAACGATTAAACCCACAGATCTATCTAAATAATCCACGACCCCTTGAACCTCCGAACCTATATATTTGTTTTACCACTTATTTACAAATTCTCAGTAGTTAGATCCAGCTAACAGTTCGGTTAGAAGTTCCAACTACTCAAAGGATGAAACTTTATTGGTTTGTGCTCGACGTTGACATGAAACAAACATCTATAAATTGTTCAGTACGCTCGCTGCGGTAGCTATTCTGAATTGACAGATATTGACTTGAAGTAAATGTTGTAGGCATAGAATTGGCAGCTAACTTGGGTGTCGAATGTGAATCTATGACACATTACAGTAGCGAAAAACTGTTTTCTAATAAAAAATAATACTGCAAACGGAAATCTTCCCAGGCGCGGTACTGTCAGCTTTCTCTAGATTTATATTCTTCTTCTTCGTGTCGCTGGTACGATTGTATTTCTGGTTAAAGACATTTAATTCTCATAAAGAAATTTACATTTCACTTACATGAGAACAAATTTAAACATAAAATATAAAAACTAATCATTGTCCTTCGACACTCGGACTCACAATAAATTAACCTGACGTATTTGACTATATTATATTATTATTAACAACAAAACAAAATTATAGTCGTAGTAACATTAGTATAACAAGTTATTTAGGTTCGTGGGTACTCCCAAAAGTCCAACACTGTACCACTAAGCGTAACTATCCTACGGTGGTACACTACGGTGGTATTTTAGATCTTGTTGGTTGGACCAACAAGATCTTCTTGGCTACTTCAACCGCGTCGTCGGTGATAGCGCAGAGGTCATCTTGACTGCTCATGCAGGACACGAGGTCGAGCATGGTTTGCGACATAGCTCCATAAGCACACCCTATTGCCGTTCCATCGAGGTAGCCTCACTTTACCAGGTTAGAGTTACATCTTCCCACTTGTATCCGGAGATGGTTCAGAGACATCCAAGTGGACCACGGAAGGTTGCACCCTGCAGGGAGAGGCTCCTTTGGTGGTAGATAGAAAGTAGGAGGGGGAAAGGTACCCTGCCACAGTGCAACGGGCGTCGCTCGGGTTTTCTGGTAGAGACGCTGTCGATTTTAAGAAGCTGTGTCTGATTTTTAGCCGTTGCGTCGGTAGCTGTGCGCCAGATAGTTTAGGTGGATTTATATGATGTATCCTAGATATAATTACGTCATTTTATCCTGTAGTTATCGTTTTTCTTGTCTCTCTGTGTTGGTCACACAGATAGACACGAAAAACGATCTTTTAAACACTTAGATCCTCTTAACTATACAATGGAGTTTGATGCGGTTATCAATATCATTTAGAGCATTTATTCAGAAGGTTTACGTGTGTAATTATTTTGGTGTTAGCTTGTATAATGTATTTAAACACTGTAAATAAATAAATCGGTGTTATACACAACAGAAATCTCGATGCTTTTGTTGCCATTACGTCCGTAAAAAGTTGGGTCGAATAGATTTGGATGAAATTTGGCTCATGGGTAGATCTGGTTTAGGACAGGTCAGATTTTTATATCGGTAGTATGTTCCCGTGGGATAATTTCTGACCTCCACGTGGGCGAAGCCGCGGTCAAAAGCTAGTATAATATAGTAAGAAGCCAATAAGATTGGTAGCTTCGCTGACTGCTTATATATTAGGCCGATAGTATAGAAAAGTTTCACATCTCATAGTTACGTGATCATGAAATAAGTGAATAATTATCTAAAAACGGCATACCGATGTTTTTGCATTTTAACACCCATTCGTTTTCAACGTACTGGAGGAGGTCGTGGCTAAATAATAACAGCCGCACAGGTCGATCGATCAGGTTAAGCTACGCTTGCCGCGGTTGGTCTGTGGATGGGTGACCATCGTTACATACCGTTACATACCCTCCGTGGCTCGGAAAGCACGTTAAGCCGTTGGTCCCGGCTGTCATTCATGGATCTTTGACAGCTGTACGGGTAGTCAGAAGCCCGAAATTCTGACAATCAGTCTTACCAAGGGTTATCATATTACCCAGTATCTGGGTTAGATAGGCAGTCGATCCATGTAAAATACTGGTATTCAGTTGCATCCGGTTAGACTGGAAGCTGACCCCAACATAGTTGGGAAAAGGCTAAGCAGATGATGATAGTTTTCAACATACTTTTAACCTTTTCAAGATATGAATCGCATTCAAACCATTTAAGAAAATGCAAACAAAACTACTTTAAATGTTATCATAACAGCATCCGTTTCGTCAGTCTTTCCACTATGTACGCCTGAAAACTGGGGTAAACGATAAAGCGATTTAACGGCACTGAAATGCAAATAGTATATCTTAGTTTGTGGAGTGCCAACAAGACTTAGTGAAGCTTAATTTGATATAGGACCCTATTCTAATTTGTGTTAACAGGAGTTCTGGGAAGGCGGAACGATGTGTGACGAGGTTTGTTTGAGTTCGAGGACGCTGCCTATCTGTTTGGCATGGTACTGTGTGTCCGGTACCTAAGGCTACTCTATGCTACATGGAAAAACATCTGGGTGCGATATCTCCATATAGTTGCCATATGTTAAAGATTAATTCTGTAAGTAGGTTTGTACAAACACTTTTGTTGTGTCAATGTAATGTCAATGTATTGTGTCAATGTAATGTATGTCTTACTACTCTAAGAAGAAAGACCGATACAGTACAGGTTGGCAGGGACATCGACGCGAAAACTGCAACCATGGATTCAGCACATGATACTAGCCCCATAGCGTCGAACTTTTCGTCGGTTATCAAAAAATGTATAACTGGCTTGCTTTCTGTAAGAGAGAGAGAGAGAGAGACAGACAGAGAACACGCGCACGCCGCACGGCTTACAACTATAGCAAAAAGTGTCGTTCCAACTTTTGGTCTTAATTTTTTCCATCTAGCCTCCTTTCGCAACGCGCGATAAGGAACTTCGTTCCAAAAAAAATCTTCTGTTTCATAAAAAAGTGCAATACCTACGCGGTCAGCGATCAGAACAGCAATATTCCATTCATTCATTATTTTTTTCTTTTTTTAAATGTTTTTATTCCATTTTTTTTTTTAAATCCAAGTCAGCACGAGGAAATTCCCAAAGATACCTAATGCTTCGAGAAAAACTATAATTGGTTTTTTATCTATAACTAACACGATTGATATCGGAAAGATTTTCGGATTAAGATTTAAATAGACTATACAATTGAATTAAGTAGGTTGTTTTGATAAAGCGATAAATGCTTTCCTAGAATGGGGTATAATTAGGTATTCATTTGTTTTGATTCAGTTAATTGAGTCCTTGTCAAGATATTTTCATCTTCTGGCGGTGTTAAGCAAATAACTATTGTTTTTGCTTGTGGAGGGGCTTGTGGCTAACAAATAACAGCCGCACGGTACATATCGATCAGGATAAATATGTCCCAAGCATATGAAATAACTCCCGAAAATCCCACTTATAAAACTTTCCACACTTAAATACGTACTCCATAAATCTTTTGTTCGACGATGCATATGAGATATTATTATTGAAATTGATGATTGGCTGAGGTCATTTCAATAAGTCAGCTGGCGGATTCTCGGTGTCCACACCCTAATACGCTTTGATTTAGTAGTTCGTGGAGTATTGGAAAAAAATATATTGATGGAGGAGGGTTTTCAATGCTAGTAAACCCTGTAAGGGCACAGCAGTGCGATTCTGTAACCATCTCACCGTGAAAACTTATGTGAAGTGAGTGTGGAGTGAGCTGTCATTCCAACTAATGCTAGGGATTGACACTGTAGACAGCTCACTCTAAGATCACTTCACCTAACTTTCACGGTGAGATTTTTACAGAATCGATCTGTTCTTTTATTCGACTGTGATGTGAAAATAACTAAATTTGAATCGCGACATATTCGCCAATAATGTAAAGAAATATAAGTTTATGGAAAGTAACTTAAATTCCTACACAATAAAGTTCAGTTTACGCTACAACGTCAAACATTTTATCCCATCCCATAGAAATTTCATCAAAAACGGTTCGGTAGTTTGGTTTTTAAACAAAAATTAATGGTAAAAATTACAACTTAAAAGTGAAAAATAAAAACTGTTTTGCAAAAAAAAACAACCGACTTCCAAAAACGGCACTACAAAGTGAAAAATAACTTTAATTTCGGAAGTCGGTGTCGATGGGTGCACATCTTCGTTGTTTGCCACCGACTTCCGAAATTAAAGTTACCATTCGGAAAGTATACCCTTTCCAACAAAAAAAGAATTTTTCAAATCGGTTGGTAAGCGACGGAGTTATGCGCGAACAAACATTTAAAAAAAAAAGTACAAACATCCGAATTGAGAACCTCCTCCTTTTTTAGAAATCGGTTAATAAGAAAACAAAATGACAATAGGATTGCCCCCTATTACATGGGACTTAAACATAACTGGCGAAATGTGCGTGTACTATAGGTGCAGCTCTGCCTAACCCTTCCTAGAATATAGGTGTGACGTTATGATGATAAGTAGGTATACAACGATTGCTAACTCAACGATCGGCAAAACAAAATTGTTTCCCAAAATATAAACAAGGCTAACAAACAAAGGCATAACTCGACATAATGTATGGATCAACTGATTTTTTTTTCACGATTTCAGGGTTGGTCCCGTAGTAAAATGTGTTCATAATGATGATTACAATGATCCCTTTTAAGGATTAAAACGATCAAAATTTAATGGTGTATATTTAGGGAAATTAGGTATGTGGTTTTGAAAGGTCATGGAGTTATATTTGGCGGGTGTACTATAGGTGTACGCCTTTGCCTAACTCTTCAGGGAATATAGTTGTTATGATGTTATGGATACTATACAGGGTGGCAGGGACATCGATGCGCAAACTGTAACCATGAATATTATAAACTAAACTCATGTGCTAAACATTGTTTTGCCATATATATTATTTCTAGCTGCCCGGCGCTACTTCGTTCGCGTGGTGTCCTACCTCATACCCTACTTCTACCCTACTCCGACACTACTCTTACCCTACTCCTACCCTACTCCTACCCTACTCCTACACTACTCCTACCCTATTCCTACCCTACTCCTACCCTACTTCTACCCTACTCCTAACCTACTCCTACCCAGAAACCATCCAGGAACCCGTTGAAATATACACACAAAATTTCATCCAAATCGGTCCAGCCGTTCTCGAGTTTTAGCGACACAAACAAACAGCAATTGATTTATATATATATATATATAGATTAAAGATTGGAAGGTGTGTTTACTAATATTACGAGAGACGTGTGATCCCGGACAAGTCTAAAAGAGTAGTACAGTCACTACTTTCAAAACAAATCCACAAAAATACCATCTGCCACAATTTCACACGAGCTTTCCACAGTGCCTTTCCACATTCACACAGTTCACAATAGAATGACGACACAGCATTTTTATTTCCTTGTAAATATCTCTCGGGTGCTTAATATTCGTCTCATAAGGCATGAGTCGGGACGTGGTATGTGTTACGTATATATAGACGAAGATGTAGGGAGAATGGAAAGTGCAAGATTTTGTGTCTCTTAGGATTTCTTTATTTATTTAGGTCAGATAGTGATTACCCATAGAACAAGACATGACACCTTACTTGGCTTTTGGTCTTATTAAAGAAGGTGACGTACTGCGGGGTAATTGCGTAGTAAACTAAAAGTAGGGATGGCTGTCATTTTGACAGTTTGACAACATTCATTGCGTTATTTACGTCGGTGAGCTGACAAATTCGAACATTTATGAAGCAATGGATTAGCAATATTCAAAATGATTCAGATTGTGTTTGTTAGTGTGTTACGCAATTAGGGTGCTAGTCGGACAAAATTTGAGTATAAGTATATTAATATTAAAAGACAGTAAAATTATTTCTTTACGTAAACAGAGGTATTGAAGTAACTGTGAGTATTAATATTTATTTATTAAAACATTATGCACAAGTAAAAATACACTGAATAACGGCGGACTTAATGCCTGAGGCATTTTCTACCAGTCAACCTTAGGGTGACGTAGAGAGAAAACATGGCAAATGCAACGTAAGGGATAGTAACACCCGCCAGGGCTGCGGGTTGTTCGAAAGAGATACCGTGGCCCCTGGCACAGGCAACTGAAGGAACACGGGTGGGTTTTAGTCAGTAAAAGTCTGACACTCCCTTCCGCTCCGCCCAGAGCGGGACCCTCATTTGATGATTTCCCACCCAAAAAAAAAAAGGGATAGATAACACGAAAATAACAAAAAAAAATACAAGAATAAATACATCTAGGTACAAATACTAATAATAATAATATTATGAAGAGGTAAAATTGGTTTGTTTGTATGTAGGGGTAATATCTGAAACTACCAGTCGGATTTGTTAAATTATTATTTTTACATTTAATTTTGATAGCCCAATTCTTGAGGAAGGCTCTAAAGCCTTCCTCAAGAATTCGGCTGCAAATAGTCCTAGCGGTAAATAGCCCATGCTATTTAACATCACGCAAGAATCATTTGGAGCCGAGCAAAAAGAAAAAAACTCAGAAAGAACTGTAAGCGTAGTGATAGCGTAGGCAGGGGCTGCAGTCTCGACATTCATAGCGATCGCTTTACGACCGGATTCGGTCGCAAAGTCCCGGATTGACAAGTGTAATGGAGTAACAAGACTTTGCGACCGAATTCGGTCATAAAGCGATTGCTATGAATGTCGAAACGGCAGCCCCTGGTGATGCTATGCGACCGTATGGGTCGGGGGAACAAAAAAAAATCAATTTAAAGAACTCTAGCGCGACTTGCCGGGGTCACAAATCATAACATTCGCATCAGTAAAATTAAAACGAATAAAGTGCATAGAGAAGCGAATTGAAGGAAAGAGAGAGAGTCTTATGTTGGCGGACGGCGCAGGCGGTTGTTTTGAAATTACGAATTATTTTCGATTGTTATAATTTTCATGATTACCTACTGGCCCCTACCCGTGTGTCAAATTAATGTCACCATTGTAGAGGTACGATGTATATTACTTTGTTATAATACTTTTCCTTCTTATCAAGACCTCTTTTTATATTATAATATAGAAAAATTCTGAAATTCGGTATCATACTTAAATTATGTAAGAACATGAAAAAAATTCGTCCTGAGAATTACTTGCGTCGAAAACATGAATTTATCTAGCAAAACCTACGCAGTTCTTCAGTAAGACTCTATGTAAATTCCTTGTTAGGGAAAGTTTTTACCGAGATAGACCTACGGTATTCAAATACATTTACTTGGTTATTTCTAAAGCCCTCTTAGTGTCCTAGGAGAAAACATTTAAATGTTATCAGGACAGGATTTGAGCTGGAACCTTCATCGTTGAACATTTTACGAAATATGTAAGTACATACCATATTTTTTTATTATTTTTTTATTTTTAGATAATGGCATCTCGTAGTTGACCTTGAGAGGTCGTGACTACTTAACCGGACTATCCTGTGGTTGCCTTAAGAATTCTTAAAGCCTCCAGCCAGGGCTACATCTAGATTAATACTAAGCGACTGCACGCTAAGGGCACCCCTGTGGGGTACGAACCTCGGCTTAGGGCGTCGCTGGGAGAGGGCAGCAAGGGGACAGGCTGGATCGAATTAAGTACGGACGCCAGCAGGTCAACCTACCCGAAACTGTCAAATTTTCCCAATCAACCTTGAACCTAACTCTTTAGCAATAAAGTCGAAAATCTATTAAATAAATCTGACAGATTGTAGTAGCTTGATGTGCTGGCGTCTGTACATACTATACATACATAATCAGCGTATATTGTTCCCCATGCCGTGCCGGGACACAGGCCTCCTCTCTTCGAGAGGGAGTCCACCACGCGGCCCAGTGCGAGATGTCACATGTCTTCGAATTTTTGGTTCTAGGATGTTTTCCTTCACCGTTTTGAGAACAGTGGTGATGGAATAATTTACACAAAGTAAAGCTTCTGACTGAGTTCAAACCTACAATCTGCAACTTGTAAGTCGCAGCCGTCATCATCAGCCTAACCTTTTCCCAACTAGTATTTTACATGGAGCGACTGCCTATCTGACCTCCACAACCCAGTGACTGGGTAATACGATACCCCTTGGCAAGACTGGTTGTCAGACTTTCGGGCTTCTGACTACCCGTAACGACTGTCAAAGATCCACGAATGATAGCTGGGACCAACGGCTTAACGTGCTTTCCGAGGCACGAAGGGGTCTTGGTTTGTGAAAATGGTCACCCATCCACGGACCAACCGCGGCAAGCGTAGCTTAACCTGATCGATCGATCCGTGTGGCTGTTATTACTTAGCCACAAGCCCCTCCGCGTCCGTCGTAAGTCGCGGCCGTATGTAATAAAATAAATAAATATGTAAGTAAATCTTTATATTACGAGTAATTGTTATTCGTTTTTTACTGCCCAAGCTTATTTTATTTAACCATTGAGAGTTGGCTGGCTATAATTATTTGATTTCTTAATTACAAGCATTTGTACGCCCTCTGGCATAACAAAGCGTTCTCTTTGTCCTAACTAATATTCTAATGCGCACACAATATTCACACATCATTAAATTGATTTACATCCGTAAGTCGTCCTCGTAACATAAGGACCAGTAGAAAACCAGGCATTAATGTCTGACATTTATGATGAACTAGGCCTATTTGGCGCAGCCATGAGGCACACAATACTATTTTTTTTTTGTGGATTTTGTGTGCCTTACTTAACCTGGGTCAAATAAACTTATTTTCTTTCTTACTTTCTTTTCTTTAATGCGAAATTGAGTTTATTTGTTACGCTTCCACGCTAAATCAGATAAACGGATTTGGCCCATGGGTAGACAATGACCTAAAGAAGGACAGGCTTCTTTTGATCCCGATAAAGTCACGTGCAACAGCTAGTTATCTATGCTGTGTTTTTTTTTCTTATCTTTTGTTGTGAATGCTGTGCACGTCTGTAATTGATGTAAACACTAGTCCATGTCTCTTTTCTCTGTTAATTGTAAATGTTTGTGTTTGTGTTGTTGATGTGCCTTAATAATAAATATTTAAAAATCTTTTTTCAACTTTATGGCTTAAGTATAAGGTTACAAGTTGATTGGGAAAATTGGACAGTTTAGGTAGCTAGATGTGCTGGCGTCTGTACCTGAAACAAATGAATAAATGATTTATGACGTTTACGTAGACGTATAGTGAACATGATTTAGACATTTTCAATACCGGTGTTTCTCGGCTTAAGCATTTGTTGGTGAAAAGCTTTTACGAGTATACTGAAAGTTATTGTTTGCGTCTGAATGATTTTTAGTTTGTATTAATCGATCGTGTTGTTATTTTGTTTCCTATTTTATGTTATAGGCATTTTGTATCAAACTTTTTTTTTGTATGTTTTGTTTCTTGTGTTTATCAGTGGAAACTTGTAAATGGCCTTCAAATGCATATTGTTTAAGAATACTGTTTATTATATTATTAGCTATAAGTTTCCCGAACATCCGAGAGTAGTGGCGGCCCAGTGGTAACGGCTCCGACTTACGATTTGTAGATCGTGGGTTCGAACCCAGACAGGCGCTTTACTTTGTGTGATTTATTTCATCACCATTGCTCTCAAAAACGGTGAATGAAAACATCGTGAGGAAACCGGCATGTCCTAGGACCAAAAATTCGAAGACATGTGACATCTACCAACCCGCACTGGGCCCGCGTGGTGGATTACGGCCCATTCCTTCTCACAGAGAAGAGGGCCTGTGTCCCAGCGGTGGGAATGTTATAAGCCTATAATATTCCCCACTGCTGCTGCGGTTTATTTAAAATAAAATAAAGCCGAATATAATAAAATAAAATAAATAGTGGAGGCCACTTCCATTGATTCCTATGGCATATGCATAAGTATTGTACGTGGAATATAAGGCAAAATGCGGTTAATCAAAATACAAATGTCGTGTCATACGCCTTATTATTATTTGCCACTAGCACAAAATGGCGGCTGGATGCAAATGTTGAACACGTCTAGATATACATTTTATAAATTAAAGTCGCTTTTCGTGTCTGACTGTGACTGCGTTGTTCTTCTAAACTACGCAACGGATTTTAATGCGGTTTTCATCATTATTTAAATCATTTATTTTGGGAGCAGGACAGAGAAGATCACGACTTACGAGTTGTAGGTTCAAACCCAGACAGGCGCTTTACTTTGTGTAAATTATTTCATCGCCACTGCTCTCAAAACGGTGAAGGAAAATATTGTGAGGAAATTTCCTACAACCAAAAATTCGAAGACATGTGACATCCGCCAACCCGCTCTGGGTCTGCGTGGTGGATTGCGGCCCACTCTGTCTCACCAAGAGGAGGCCTGTATCCTAGCAGTGGGAATATTATAGGCTGATTATAATTCCGGAAGTTTTATGCGTATAATTTTAATACATAGAATACATATTGAACTTAGATGTAGCACAAAAAAGTCGATGTTTTGACAGTCGCCATTGAAGCCGTGCGAAGCAGGGGCGTGTCGCTAGTCTATATTCTGTTTGTTGGTTTGTTACGCTTTCACGCTAAAAACGCTGAATGGATTTGGATGAAATTTGGCACATGAGTAAACCATGAACTGAATTAGAATATAGGACACTATTTATTTCGATATTTCCACGGGATTGAGACTTATGCAGATGAAACCGCGGGGCGCAGTTAGGATTTAATAATCTTCCGTTTTCTTCGGTTGAGTTTTATATGTCTGGTGAAATGGTAGTGGAATTTAATATCGAATGCTCTCGAGCTGTTCGTTAATATCATATTGTGGATAATAACTTATTGCTAGTTGTTGCATAATTGGACTATAATTGACCAGCATGGTGTATGCTATACAGGGTGGCAGGGATATTGACGCCGAGGGTGCGGTGAATGTACACGTATCTCCCGGGGTTTCAGTCGGTAGGAGTCCAACACAACCCTCAGTTCTTTCCAGACGGAGGGTATCTATGAGGATTTCAATCAATAAATCAATATCTTTATTGTGGATCATAGGTAGGTACATAATACAGGTCTTAAATAATAAAATTGTGATCAGCTATGTCTCACTCTTAGGGCATACAATAGTTATATAAGAATTAAATTAAATTTACATTATTGTTACAAATTATTAGGATGTCACATAAAATAATAATATAAAAAATTTAATAGGTACTCATCAGTAGGCCACTGAACGCATCATGACTGATTTCCCCACGTAAAAAAAGGGACATCGACGCACAAACTGTTACCATGAATTCAGTAAATGATTTTGGAGACAAAAAATAATGCCCTTCTATACATTTAGACCGCGTAGGTAGACTTTTCTCCGAAACAGTACTTTTTTTTGGTAGCGTACGAAAATTTTCTAGAATCATGTACTGAATTCATGGTTACAGTTTGCGCGTTGATATCCCTGCCACCCTGTATATACTCTTTTCCAATAGTATCCGAAAAGTGTAAACACAAGTGTGTTCGGGTTAAATTCTTACGCAGTCACTAAAGGCAATTAGCAAAACATTCATCTCTATGTAGAAGGTTTAAACTTTATATCTCACCACTTTTTCAATAATTATTGTTTGAATAACATTATACAATTGTATGTAATTAAAAAATTATCGATGATAATGAGGTTTTAAAATTTACTTCAACTGGTAAATGAAAAACATTTAACAAGTAGCGGGAGACTAAACGCCCCCAGTCGTAATAACAATAAACTTCTATTGTGTCTCGTTCAGTGTCCTTCAACGGCGAATTAAGGCGATTTTAAATTAGAATTTCGGGTTAAGTATTCAAATAATCAAATGATAGCACTCAATTTATAAGTGGCACTATAAATAGACACCTATAATGGATGTTAATTTATAATATAATCAGCATATTTTTCGTTGATTATCGAAAAAACAATCGGCTGTTTCATCCAAAAGTGACCTACCTTCGCGCTCGAAATCACGAACAGCAATTTTTTTAAGTGAAAACTTCTTTAGCGGCGCTGTGCACTTTTTTGTGATGGGTAAAAAATGTTAAACTCGCGTCAGGACACGTGACCTGATCGAATATTCGTAAGATGGAGCTCGCGTCAGGACACGTGACCTTTTCGAAAATTCGTAAGACGGAGAGAGAGTTTTTTGTGATGGGTAAAAAATCTTAAACTCGCGTCAGGACACGTGACCTGATCGAAAATTCGTAAGACGGAGCTCGCGTCAGGACACATGACCTGATCGAAAATTCGTAAGACGAAGGGAGAGTAGACCGCATGCCAAAATATCAAAAATGCACAACGTTAATATTCAAGTTTTCACTTCTGCCGGCACTCCCGGAGTGTAACCTTTTTTATTTTTAACGGACGAAGGATTTCAACATGGGGTATCCAGATTCACGTACTGAATCCATGGTAACAGGTTGCACGTCGATGTCCCTGATACTATGTATACTACAAACACTAAGTAAGTTGTTGCTACGTTCAATAGCCTATACCCAGATCTCCTCACCACAACAACATCATAGCAATACACTCCCTAACATCTTTCAACAGACGATTTCCCAACTCCCTGATCAAACACAGGAGTGTTCACGATTAAGCACTGATAACTCAGTACCAATATTGATAAGCCGGGAGCACATAAGCGAAGGTGAATCAGTAATGAATCAACACTTCTAACTGTAATTTAACGCTGTCTTGTTTGAGTTCCACAAATTGTGTTTGTCGAATTGTGATTGTTGGTTCTTCGTCTGTTGTGAATGTAGCTTTAGTTTTGTTAAGATGTTTATTGTGTGACTCCTTCGTTGGTCTAGTGGTCACTGGCGCTACTACTACACTAGCACTACGCTTGAAGATAAAAAAGTCTGCTTCACCGTATTTTTAGATGTGGCACAAGCTTTTGATAAAGTTTGGCATAAGGGTTTGATATACAAGCTAAGACTAATGCTGCCCAATGATTTTGCCAATATCCTGCAATCTTACATTACAGATAGAATATTAGAGTAAGCCACGAGGAGAAAGCTGGCGTGCCTTAAGGTAGTATGCTGGGTCCAGTGCTCTAAGTACCTGTTGTACACGCATGATATACCAGAGCTGGAAAATAATACGATTGCAAGCTTTGTGGACGACACTGCCATTATGGCTACATGGTCATGCCATACGGAAGCAATCAAAAAGGTACAAGTCGCTGGCGTCTGTACCTACCATCTAACTTCATATTGTGGAATGCAAATAAATGTATTGAGTATTGAGTACATGGGACTTAAACATAACTGGTGAAATGTGAGTGTACTCTGAGTACACCTCTGCTTAACCCTACGGAGAAACGAGGCGTGATGTTATGTTATTTTTTCATTTAATTGAATTCGATTAATTTGATTCAGGACTGATTTTGCAATCGACAGATATTTTTTATTCGTGGAATAAAATTGACGTCTGACAGTTTTTGCACGGAAGAACACTGTCAAAAATTCAAATTTATTCCTCAGATAAAGTTATCTGGCGTTGGAAAAATCAGCCCTTTGTCTAATTTGATTAAAAGAACTTGGTAGTGTGTTTATGTTTCTGGGAAGAGCGTAGAAACGGTTGATGGACTGTGTGAAGGTTAACAGTGACGACTAATAGAAAGTATGGAAGACAAGACATGTTGTGCCGACCTCAAATTAATTGGGATAAGGACAGGGCAATGATGGGTGTGTTAATGTTTTGTCCGTATTTCTTTTTTTTTTTTGTTATGTTATTATTCCATATTGTTCTTATTTCGCTTGCAACCATATTTGTACGCCTCTTGGCATAACACAACTTTAATTTAACAACTGTATTCACTACCTATGTTACACAAATAAAAAATGATTATGATTGATTTGGTCCTTTCCTCCTTAATAGGATCGCCTTAGAACGTATATGTCGCACTCAGAATATAATTCTATCCGTCATTCATTGGCAAATGAAAAAAAAACTGTTGGGTTGCAAAGATTATTACATAAAGAAGGTTGAACATTATATAAGACAATACATAGCGCTGTCCTTCTAAAACCCTGATCTGCTCATCGCCGAATAGAATGTTAAAAGTCGTAACAGTCAATTAACAACTTACCATAATACCATTGATTTTATTTATTTTTACCTATGCAAAAAATCTACAGACTAAATAAAGAACATTATTAATAATGAACAGTGAAGTCAGTTAAAACAGCCGGTGTAATATTCTTCCTCGCCTCAACTTCCATGATCACTACTACTAAATATACTCATACCGTATATGAAATTCTCCAATTTAATATATTAATAGTTCTGCGAGAAACGCAGAAGTTCAGGCCACAAAATGTTTTAGTTCAAAATGAAGTTCAACTCACGTGCTTAGGTAAATTAATTAAACTCTGAAAGCGCTATACTGGGTATCTTCAAGTCTACTGATGAATTCAATAAAAAGTTTGGTAAGGTTGGCTGTGGGATGTAACTAGCCAGTGCGATTTGGGTTGCTTGTAGTTGCAATAGGTGGCATCCGGGACCGCGGTCCCGGTCCCAAAAGCCCCACGACCCCAGCAAACACATGTCTGGTTCAGCAGTCGGTGTCGCTGCGTTCGCATTTTCGTTGCGTGCCACCGATCTCAGCAGACCGTTCTCAACAGTATCTACCGACGATGACCTAGTCTCGGTTGTATTAATAAATAAAGGTTTCTAAAAGTGAGGTAAGTCATAGAGTCCGCGGAGGTTTCAAAACAAAAATGCATTGTCTGCAGTTCAAATTTGTGAAAACATACTCATCACTTTAGATTACAATCGATAGTTTCTTCGTTGGTTGCACAAGATTGCAACTTATTTATTTATCATGGACGTACCTTTGGGATGGTTCCTCCAACAGCTGAAGATTGTTATAAATAATGTGTTGAGTTCAGACAGGTACATAAAGAATACATTGCAACATCTTTGGGTGCATGCAGTTTATGGTAGCGTTTGGGTTTTGATACCGTTAATACTTAATTTGGCGCTCGAGTCTAAGTAATAACAACCACACAGGTCGATCGATCAGGTTAAGCTACGCTTGCCAAGGTTGGTCCGTGGATGGGTGACCATCTTTACATACCCTTCGTGCACTTTAAGCCGTTGGTCCCGGCTGTCAGTCGTGGATCTTTGTCATTCGTTACGGGTAGTCAGAAGCCCTAAAGTCTGACAACCTGTCTTACCAAGGGGTATCGTTATAATCAGTTCTTAACTGGGTTGTAGATGTCAGATAGGCAGTCGTTTCATGTAAAATACTGGTATTCAGCTGCGTCCGGTTAGACTGAAAGCAGACCTCAACATAGTTGGGAAACGACTAGGCAGATGATGAATACTTAATTTGGTAACTAAAGATAAGGAGTGTTTAATATGAAGATTCAAATGCAAACAATAAAATAGAGACGCTAAATAAGCTAAGATGATAGGCTAATTTACAGAGTCAAATTAAATTAGCTAGCGAAACTGCGTAGACGTTATAGGTGTCAGTCAGACTCATGTGATGAATCCATGGTAACAGATTGCGCGTCGATGTATGCCACCCTGTATAGATGATGTCTAAAGCATGTATAGGTAGGTACAGTCACGAGCAAAAGTATGTATACACTCGGCTTTATTCAAAAGCGATTTACTCCTTTATTTTTGAATGAAATTTTATGTTGTTACGAACATAGCATTTTCGTACCCATGTTTAAGTAATGTATCGTATTTCAACATTATACGTTATTTCATGAAAAAAACGCAATTGAAAGTGTTGACATATTGGTGCTCGTGACTGTACACAGGTACACACAATACGGACGAACGTAGACGAAGCAAAAGGATTATGTGTAGCTAAGGATCGTCGAACGTTGTGTTCTGCAATTTCTGTTTGCCAAAATTAAAATAAAAGCTTGTAATAATCAGCCTATACTTAATGTTCCCATTGCTAGGACACAGGTCTCCTCTCTTTTTGGCAGGGAGTAATCCACCACGAGGGCCCAGTGCGGGTTGGTACTCGTAGATGTCACATGTCTTCGAATTGTTGGTTCTAGGACATGCCGGTTTCTTCACGATATTTTCCTTCACTGTTTTAAGAGCAATGGTGACGAAATTATTTCCTCATAGTAAAGCGCCTACCTCCACGTTCCTCCTGTTCGAACCCACGACCTACAACTGGTAAGTCAGGGTCGTTACCACTGGGCCACCACTGGGGGCCTACTCCGAAATAGTATCGGCCGAATGTTCGGCCGTTTCCTACTACGAAGTTACTATTTGGTTCGGTCGGTTCCGATCCTACACTCCTACACTCTTTCGAATATTGCCTATGGTCCCGACCCAACTGAGCCGATCCGATCTTTTTTCGCATTTTTCAATAATATTCGGTTCGGCCATGTGTCGGTCCGATCCGAACATTCGCACTTTGCACTTCGGAGTAGGCCCCCTGATCTTTTCATCATACATACGTAACAACAAAGATCCTGCTGTCCCTATAGATTTTGAACTATAATTAAAAGCAACTAGTTGCACAACTCCTAGCAGTCGTAACATCCACAATACAGCTAGACTGTTCGAAAAGCGAGAAAGTTGTACGTTCGAGCCAGCGAACGTTTTATCTTGGTTCTCAATTATGAATGCCGTCCTTACATTAATATGCATGTGTGAATATCATTTAGAATCGTTAGAATGTGGATGATTTATGTGATATTGTAACAAGCTTTTGTTTTGGTGAAAGATGTTTATTTGTGATGGCAAACCGACATAACATTTTTGAAAGCTAAATAGTATTCTTTTCCGTGTTAGACTGAAGTGCTGTTTAATTCAGCACCGAATTAAGTTTTGTAAGTGGAATAGAATAGAAAGAAAGAAGAAGCAGAACAAATAAAATACAATTATTTGCGGCAAACATGACGCATAAAAAGAGAAATAACAGCAACAGCCGGCGTTGACGTGATGACGTCAACTAGTGCAGCATATGACTAGATATAAATAAAAAAACCATAATCAAAATAAGAAATAAAATAAATATATATTACAAAAAGATGGTATAAACATGAAATATATGATGTGGTAACATTCGGGAAGCGTAGTATGGGACGCCCCCCAACTAGATGGACAGACGACCTTAAGAAGGTGGCTGGGACAGACTGGATGCTGAAGGCGGAGGACAGGGTGTTGTGACGCAGCCTGGGAGATATCCTACAGTGGACTGAAATAGGCCGCCGGAGTTGATTGAATTCTACAACTATTTTCATATTTTGTCACACTTGTATTCTCCAAATAGTTTGACAAAGGTGTCCTAGTATACCATTGTTTGCCAGCTTTGTGATAAAACCAAATGGTCGAGGCTGTTAAACATCACAAAATTAGCTGCACTATACATTAATGACCCAATTCACTTCAATACAGCTCCCACAAAACCCAAGCTATTGAAAAGTAGCTCCCTTTTAAACCAAAACCGTGCAGAGCAGCAAACCGCTTCAAATTCCACCGGACCATGCGTTCTATTCTGTAAACGATATACAATTTTCCTCTCGCTGTCCATAATTCAAAGTAACTCTGGTTTACCCCGTGGCCGTACATTCACGAACACCAATATGTCAACACTTGGCAACTTACAATTGCGATTTTCTCGCTTTACTTTTCGATTTTTGTTTGAAATACGACATATTACATAAACCTATGGGTTCGAAAATGCTATTTTCGTAACAACATAAAATTTCATTAAAAAATAAAGGAGTAAATCGCTTTTGGATAAAGCCGAGTGTATACATACTTTTGCTCGTACACGCTTAAGCAACATGCATCCTACGACAGCGAGTGCGGAGCATAATAAGCATAATCAGTCCATAATGCTCCACTGCCGCAATCCAACACGCGGGCCCAGTGCGGGCTGGTAAATGTCACATGTAATCGAATTTTTGGTTCTAGGACATGCCGGTTTCCTCATGATGGTTTCTTTCACCGTTTTGAGAGCAGTGGTGATGAAATAGTTAACACAAAGTAAAGCGCCTGTCGGGGTTCGAACCTAAGACCTACAACTCGTGCGTCGCGGCCGTTACCACCGGGCCTGCTTTGAACTGACTGCGGAGAAAACAAATGAATGAAGTTGTTTAGAGCATTTATTTATTTGTCCTCACACTGGAACGCCATACAGCAATTACACCGATGGAGCAAAAAATCACTTCATGTGCTGCTTTCCATTCATCCTGTGCGCGGTGGACACCAAACGAGTGGCAATGAATCACGCACGCTCACGTAGCGTGCAAGTGCAGCATTTCGCCATAGCCCCATCACTCCGTTTTAAATCATAAAATTATAAAGTGTCGGACGGAAACAAGTGAAGCTCGCGCGTGTCGCTTGACGCAAGTCGCCTCGCTTGAGTCTGTAAACGGAGCCTTACCAAACGAAAGTTAGAGCTGGCAGTCGGTGGCAAGAGTCAAAACTATGAAGTTTCAAGTGTAGATCCTCTCAGGAGGATTCAAGAGCCCTGTGTATCTGTTTTTGTAATATTTGTAAAACTGCTAGCAATTGTTTCTTGATGCGTTTTTTGTATTAAGTTTTATTTTGAAGGATTTAAAGTATGAGCTAACGAAAAGTATCCTTGTGTAAGGCAAATAATAAAATCGATCGCTGAGTTGTTTTTCGGGTTAATTACTTTTTATTCGTTGCCGTTTATTTAGGAAACTTTGTAAAGCAGTGTTTTTAATATAAATTATTGTTTTAAATGACTAGAATTGTATTTAATTTAATTTTATTAATTGCATTGTTATCCAAATTTAAATTATGAAATTATTATTAGTATTATTATGTTATTGATAATTACTAAATTTGTACTGCATGCGATAAGTATAACCAAGATGTAAAATCTAAATATTTGCACGGCAGAAATGCCGAATATAGTGAAACCTATAGATCTTAAGAACTTATGTTAGATACCTATAGGTATTCTTGCAAATAAATCTATCATTCATTCATTCATTTTTTTTATCCAAGCGTTGCTTAGTTTCTATTTAGGTTTGATACTTTGTCTTAACGTAGGTATAGAGCACTGGTGGTCCAGTGGTAAAATCCTCACCTTACGAGGTGTAGGTCGTGGGTCTGAACCCAGGCAGGCGCTTTACTTTTGTGTAAATAATTTCATCACCACTGCTCTTAAAACGATGAAGGAAAATATCGTGAGGAAACCGGTATGTCCTAAAACTAAAAATACTAAATCATGTGACATCTACCAACCCACACAGGATCCGTGTGGTAGATGATAGTCCCACTCCCTCTCGAAGAGAGGAGGCCTGTGTCACAGCAGTGGGAACATTCATCATCTGCCTAGCCTTTTCCCAACTATGTTGGGGTCGGCTTCCAGTCTAACCGGATGCAGCTGAATACCAGTATTTTACATGGAGCGACTGCCTATCTGACCTCCACAACCCAGTTACTGGGTAATACGATACCCCTTGGTAAGTCTGGTTGTCAGCAGTGGGAACATTATAGGCTGATTATGCTATGTAGGTATTTTACAAAAAAAAGGGCCAAGTGCGTGTCGGACCACGCAAACCCACATTTCGACAGTTGTGTTTAAGTCCCATATTATAGGCACAACTGCGCACAAATCCAGAGTCCGGGCTGCTACATAAAAATTCCTAACGAAAAACCCTGCCTAAATATCCTTTACCTATTTCAAGGTAACTCCTACAGTGTCCAAAAAATCAACAACTGAATACAAACAAAACCATTCTTCATACTAAAAATGATCCTGGCCAAAATTACCCCTTAGATACATTTGGAAATACAAAACAAATAAAACAATGTGTAGGCAGAAACATTTCGCAGGTACCAAACCACAGTTTAATCCCACCCAGCACCAAGGGATTAGTACTGTAATCGAATATTTAAACAACTTGGCGAGGGACACTTAATAAATGAGATGCTGCCATACATAATTTATTTATGGAACACAAAGTTACGGCTACTGATTATGTTTTGTGAAGACTTTTTAGACTATTTTAGGCTGTGGTGTGGTAGGTTTGTTAAGGTATGAGGAAAATTTCACTAATCGTGTCGTGTCTGATAGGCAACTGCCCGATGATTCATGTCGGGCCATTGTACATAATGCTATGTAGTTGCGCGGTAAACTTTGCTTGCGAGATGCAGGATTTTGCGCGACGTCAGTATTACGCGTTGAGTGGCGTTGTAGATACCGTTACAAAGGATTTGCTGTGTTAAAACCGGTATAAGGGTCGAGAAAAAGTGACATTATACTATGAAAGAAAGAAAGAAAGAAAATACGTTTATTTGCGGCAAACATGACGCAAAAAAGAACATAAAAACAAATAAAGAAAAAAACAATAAGTAATGGTTGATATGCGTCACATCCACGCAAAACGGCTATCGCTCAGCATTATGCTGCGACCCTATGCAAGACAGAGCCCCAGCGCTGGTTTTCAGCGACAGCCGGCGCCGACGTAATGACGTCGAGCCGTCGTCGTCGATGAGCTGATAGTAAAGTCAAAAATGTATTGGATTAACATAAGATACCGAAAAGCTTCTATCATCATCTGCCTAGCCTTTTCTCAACTATGTATGTATGTTTCCAGTCTAATCGGATACATCTGAAAACCAGTATTTTACATGAAGCGACTGCCTATCTTACCTTCACAACACGACACGGACAATCTTACCGGCTCTGTGCTTCCCGATCCAACCAATTCCTGCGGCCTTCACAAAGTCATCGGTCCACCTTGTGGGAGACCTTCCAACGCTACGTTTTCCGGTACTACGACCTGGGTTGCTTACTTTATGTCCCGCTAGTAGGAAAAAGCTAGTCTTACATATTTGTGTACAGATTTAGCTAACATTCTACCAAGATATTTCTTCACAAACTGAAGTAAGTTTAAAACGAAACCCAAAGAGCTACAAACGACTACTTTAACCGCCTTACGCCATGCACGGCTCATAAAAGTGCAAGGAGCGTATATGTAACAGTATGATCTAATTAAAGGGTGCTATTCTGTATGTATAGTTCCTATTTCGTTCAAGTAGACGAGAAGCAAAAGTCTTGTATCAAGTTATGATTGCCGCGAGCGAGGTGCTCGATGTTGCTTATTTTGAGGCTAGAAAATGTGCGGTTTTAGGAAAGAATTGAGATATTGTGAAGATTGGTCAGACAAAGCATTTTTCTTCTGCTGAATAATTCCAGATTTAGCGACTTTAAAGAGAGCAGGAACTGTACATTTAAAGTCAGATTAATCAAAGCAGTATGTCATATCAATACTATTTAAGAAAATACGGCAAACTGGACGGTATTACTTAGACAACAAGAAAAGCATAATATTTTACATTTATCTGTTTGTTCTAGATTTACGAAATTTAGCCATCTAAACCCCGTGAAAGTATTTCAAATCCACGCGACCCAAGAACGGAAAGGTTTTAGTTTTTTTCCGCTATAATCTACTTCATTGCTTATACAACCAAATTATTTAATAACCAACTATTTATATTTTTACCATTTATGTACACACATATATAAACAGACAAGAAAAAACAGAACAGTAAAATAAGTACAGAGTTGATGCTTATTTGATAAGGAATCTCTTCCAGCAAACCTGCGATAGGACAATAGACAGTGTGTGAAAGAGTAAAGGAGACAAAAATATAATACATATAATCATAAACAACTACATACTACGA
This sequence comes from Apamea sordens, assembly GCA_945859715.1. Lineage (NCBI taxonomy): Eukaryota > Metazoa > Arthropoda > Insecta > Lepidoptera > Noctuidae > Apamea > Apamea sordens. Next base: position 8,577,508 of record OX244010.1, on the reverse strand, counting down.
GTATGTAGCTGTTATGCACAAGTTTGTCTACATGTATATTGTATTTCATTGCATTTAACGCAAAAATCCAGGATGACCTTTGTCATTCTCTAGATCGATTAACAGACAGACGGACAGAGTTACTTTTGCATTCATAATTATTAAGAATGGATTAATACTCTCACGTGATCAGCAACAGCTACCATTGCAATAACTAATCAATCTTAATCTGATTAATTTTGAAAGATATTGCTAATCCATTGCTTCATAATGTGTCTTCTCAACAACGTAAATTACGCAATGTATGTTGTTGAACTGTCAAAATGAAACCTATTGCTACTGATAGTGTTTCTGAAGATCCACAATCGCTTATACTTAACCATTAATTCATGGCCACATATTTATAAATTGGAATGTCTACCGAGACTACCGTCATAGTTTGTTTGTTATGCCTTTGTGTCAGTAATGGCTTGTTAGCTGCCACTGAACGATGGAGACGATTCCGTTGCTACAGCAACTTCATGGAATTTCTGGATTGTATGTCAAGAGCAAAGAGGTAGCTCGGACGGTTGAGGAGAAGTATTTGCTTTTACTTCTTGTTTGTCTTTGGTAACTTCGGTTTTGAGTAAAGAGGTCGCTACTTCCAGACATATACTTACTATGGGAAAATATCAGAAAATTCAAATCACCCGACCGCGTCAAAAGGCATACATAATAGGCCGATTATGATTTATTCCCCAATCACAAGGCGTCCTTTCTATTTATAAAAAGAGGCCTGTACCCTGCGTTGGAAAATACAGACTGGAAATAATTTGGTGACATTATAGTCTGCCCACATCCTATTTACGAGACTGTTCAAAAACATGTTCTTCCATTCGAAATATTCTATTTAACCGCTAGTCTATTCTGTGAGGTAGTAGCCGTAAGTAGGTACATTATATAAACCAATGTTGTATCATATTAAAGGCAGTATTGTAACAGCATTCGTTGTATCATTTACTCCGGCGACCGTGACAATAAAATAGGCACGAATAGTATTTATGTTCCTTTGACCAAAACGAAACAAGAAGTGTTATAATGTATTGCGTCAATACCAATCTTCTGTGCGCAGTCAGCCTGAACAATCATTTTTTTGTGAAAATTTTATAACTTTACCTCAAAATGGGTACTACTAACAGCAAGGAGGAAATCATAGTTCCACAAAACGCAGCAGGTGGAAATAACATAGCTAACATCAGACAGCTAGCAGTGCACGCCAGCACCACCAACATTATATTGTTTGTGGTACTCTTGATCACATCGTTGGCGTTTTTGTATGGTGTGTACAAAATATATAAAAATTGTCACCAGCAGTGGATTAAAAACGAGATTAGAAATGACAGACTAAAATATTCCACACGGAGGCGTAGTGTCGATGCAGAACCAGAATTACGTGCCAGTACGAGGAGCTACCGAAAGGACACCGAGAACATCGTTTGAACCGTCACCGTTGCCCGTAGCTGATGAAGAATAGTGTGCAGTCAGTGTGTCACGTGTCTGTGTTCGAAAATTCTATGGATTCGTATCAGTGCGCGGTCATTTATAAAGAGTATAAAAATTGTGCTATCTGATCGTAATATACGTGTGATCGCATATTTGTACGTAAATATAAGTGACATTATAATGGACTTAGTTAAGTGAAAAATATAACTAACATAAATACAGGATGTTTGCAGAATAATACAAGGGTATGTAATTTGATTCAAAGAAGATAATGGTATTTTCCATGGCTGAAAAAATTCAAACATTGTTTGACAATTTATTTGAAATCAGAAAATATTTAATAAAGATAGGCCCAGATGGGAGAAAAGGTAATATTGCTGTCGTAAAATTAGTAGAAGCTGATGATTTAGTAAAGGAGTAAAACTTATTATTAGAATATTATTCTGAAACTAAATCCACTATAGGTAAGTGAAAGTGAGTGTTCAATTATCCACGAGCTTTGTTCTAATTTTGACAAGTTATAAGAACAAATTTTAGATTTGTGTTCACAAAAACCCATTACTTCGATCGATATGACGAATACTTGTAAATTTGACTTAAAATATATTACCAGTTTGTTCAGATGATGAGGCTAGCGTAAAGCAACTAATAGACGGGATAGAATATTATACATCAGAGCTAGCCGAAAATTCTCAAGAACAATTATTAAAATTTGTGTTAAAAACTAGACTCTCTGGCCGCAAAACTGAAACTATCTCCATTTATCTCCATCTTATGGCAACATTAATGAATTGATAACCGATTTAAAGACCCAATTATTGCCTAAAAAATCAGCTTCTGCAATTCAACGAAAATTGCAAAATTTCAGGCAAAATTATCCATTAATTGAGGAATTCGGCTAACAAATAACTGAATTATTTGTTGATTTAACAATATCACAATCAGATGGCAGTGATGCTAATTTTAAAGTATTGAAACCAATAAACGAGAAACAGGCCATCATATGCTTTGCAGATGGATTGAGGAGTAGACGACTAGGCACAATAATTTCAGCCCAAAGTTTTATATCATTAAAAGACGCTGTACAGGTGGCTATCGATGAAGATATCTCAATTCCATCGACTTTTTCTGATATCTTAACTATGAATTCTAGAGGCAGAACTTCGTATAATTGGTCGCAGAAGAGAGGCCGCTTCGCATACACAGGTAGAGGACGTGGACGTAGTTACCGGCAGTCTCCCCAGAACCCAGATGAGCAACAGGATTACGTTGGGCGAGGACCGCATGCAGGTCGACGCGGGTCGACCCAATCATTTTATGGAAACAAAGGTGCGTCCAATTTTAATAATAATAGTACAACGGGGTAGGTACCAACTTGTACATAGTTTAGAAAATTCGGACTCGCAGGAAAATTCAACAAGCGAAGAGCAAAACGAAAATCAGTTTTTCGAGACTGAAAATTTCATTCTGACATATAATAGCGTAGGCTATGTTAATATAAGATCACTTAATTACTCATACCATTTATTAGTTTACACCGGCGCATCCATTTCTGTCGTAAATTATAAACATATTTCCGATCAAAACATCCCAATCCATAACGAGAAGACACTATCATAAATGGAATTGGGGGCAACGTCCAGAGCATAGGATATGTTTATTTAACCACTCTGCTCGACTAGATTTTGACATATGACATATCAGCTGACTCGACGGGATGTTGCGAATTACGTCATGAAATTCAGTAAATTACATCAACTTTCAGCATTCAAATTTATTAAGAAAAATATGTTTCCGCGCTTATTTTATACAATATATTTGTGGCAAATATCTTTAATTATTTGTTGAGGTCGGTCAAACTTCGTTAGTCTACTACGAAAGTTGTATAAAATAGGTATTACTACACCTATCCAAAAGGTAGGCACCTTAAACTCGCTGGAAATATGTACATATACAACCTATTCTCTTGCTGAAAATATGCAAAAGGGAAAAATAAAGATATTATCATTCTCTCCGCGTTCTTACTTTTACCATTTTTCTTACTTAAACTACTTATAAAACGCAATCAAGTCTTGATAAAAATTACAAAAAATTGTGTTTCGACATGACACTTCTTAGTGCTGACCATCCGTCCAGTTTTCTTATTTCGATTCAAAAATTGCATAAAGTCTAATCGATAATCGGAATTTGCAAAAAAAAAATAAAAAAGCTGTAGAAACTATATATATCCTCTTTGGTATATTTTTCATGAATTAATTTATTTTTTAAATTAATCATTTTAATTACCGTACGTGTATGTACACGTACACGTACGGTGTGGTTAGGTGTGTAATTTTTTATGGTTCCGTACGTCCAAATGAAAAAACGGAACCCTTGCAGGATCAATTGTGTCTGTGGGTCTTGTTTTTTCTTATTTGCTTCGAATCTACTGGACCGATTAAATTGAAATTTGGTACACATATGAATTTCTGTGACCCAAAGACGGACGTGTAACGTAAATAAATTAATTTTGAAAATGGGGTCACTCTTGGGGGGCAAGCTAGAAAAAAAAAAAAAATCTTTGCTGTACCTCTGTGTGACATATCAAATGAAAGGGCTTGTTGTGGGGGTTTTAAATATATTTGCTTAATAACTAAAACATGTTAAGTTATGTGGCCGTCTGTCTATGTGCCGGTCGGTCTGCCTCTCTGCCGTCTGTACAAACCTAAACTAACCGTAAAATCTAGATTTTGACCAATTTGCACCGGCCAGCCTTTCTTACAGGGTTAACGCGGGCGTTTTCGTGGACGCGCGTTGTGGGACAAAGTAGGCACTCCTTATGTCCCAAGCTGCCGTTCTGTAGCTTGAGATAAAATTTTAAGAACTTTATTTGTCTGATTTCTAATTTAAATGATCTGAAAATACTTTTACGGAAGCCAAAATTTCGTCATGTCAGTCTGTGCGTGCGTTCGGATGTTAATGCCATTAACCATAGACTTTAACGAGTGTTAATAACACTATATCGTAGGTATTCGTATTCTATGCACGCAAAATGGTGTAGTAAAATTACGATAAACATAATTAGAGGTAGCATTCCCCATGCATGTACCCGAGGGTTGAAAAAAATCTATGCACACAAGCGTGTGGGAGGTATTGTTGGAACTTATAATTAAAATTATAAAGATGTTTCTAATTGACTTTAACTGTTAAAGTCAATCGTTTTTGAGATATGAGATATTTTCGTTTAAAACCGCAGAATTAACTTGGTTTTTTACAGTTTTTTCGAGAACTTTTATGAAATACTAACTTATTTCTGCAGTCGATCAAATTAATGATATGCGCTGTGCATGCGTAAATATTCATCCAAAGTACGGGACCTTTCACTGTGCATGGTCCGACATACACTTGGCCAGTTTTTTTTTTTAAATTTCGTTGGGAAACTACCACAAGATGTAAACAATTTCTATTACTCAAGTAAACTAATATAAATAAAAACTACCAAGCTCATACAGCTAACAAAACATAATGAAATGTAAAGTGTTTGCGGTTTCCCAAACTTTTGCTAAGCCTATCTAAAAATGTATACTGGGCATTCTGTAGCAAACTATTAGAAAGTATCAAAAATTAATAATTGCACAATAAATAAAAATAATTTTGAATAGCGAGCGCATTCCGAATATAAATTCAAATATAGAAACAATTCGGCGCAAAATTGAATAAATGACTATCTATGGTCATAGGTCCTCTGTTATTGACTCAGTTTCAATATAATGTCCAAAAAACGATTAAAATTACATTAGGAAAGCATAAATCATTATTATACATAATGCTTGTTGTATTTAATGCTTAAAATAATTTTATTTCAATTTCTGAGAATCGATTTCTGACATTCGTCATATTAATTACTCGGGTCAATCGAAATTTAAAAAAAAAATCGTTTGGCATAATCGCTTTCGCACATCATTACGATAAAAAAAAACAACAATGGTCGGCGATTTTGAACACAAATTAAGTAGTGGTAATGAATAATACGTGTTATTGGACCTGTGTTTCAATATTACGTTATGATTTGGGCATTTTCGTGTTTTTTATAATATTTGTAATAATATTTTTCACATTTTACATCTTATCTACATGTGTGTGTGTGACTTTTGTGAAAAGTAAAAATGTAAACACGCACGATTGGCGCGAAACTTCGACTTTAGATATCAAAAAACTACATTACCACTACTTATTTAACATGAACAATGGATGAATTCGTCAAATAATTAAATCATGTATTAATCATTGCCTCTGTGGTGAAGTTTGGATTTTCGAAATCCCCAATTTTTATGTTTTTTAGCCTCGACCACCACTGTCATCAAAATGGCGACTATCGCTATAACAGACTTGAATTTAATAAAGGTAAATTAATAAACTTGCGCGCTAAATATGGAAGATTGAATGGCGATAACATATGAGTTTTTTATCCAACTCTCTTAATTAACGCACATTCATAAGATTTGATGGGTAGCATAATCAATATTTACATTATCATTAAGGGTGTCGTATGTCGTCATTTCAAGGTCCAATGGGACCCCTTACTGAGCCAGCGGAGGTTCGTGTGTTCGGGTCCATTCGGGGGCGCTACCGAACTATACGGTTAAATTTAGTTATTGGAAATCATAATCTGCGCTATAAGTTTTTTGTTTTTAAAACATTACCTTGTAAGGGTAGTGGTATATTGGGACCAGATTTTTTGAGCAAGTATAAATCAGTGTTAAATTTCGGAAATCAAAACTTTGTTGCTTTGGAATAACCATTTAAAGGTGTCTATACCAGTGATAATGGAAAACAAGCATGTTGATATACCAGCGAGGTTAGAGTCTGTTCATTTTATTCGGACATGTAAGACAGATGAATGCGAACGCGACGGACAAAAAGGGATTTTTATTGCAAGTACTTTAGTCAAGCCTACGAATGGAAAAATACCCATTAGAATCTTAAACACCACTGATTCAGAATTAGTAATAAATTTAACTAATCTCACTACTCACAAAGCAAGCGACTATGATGTTTGTATGTAAATTTCCAGCAATTAATAATAGTGCTAATCGTGTGCAAAAACTATTTAATTCCTTGTCGCTTAATCATCTAAACAAAGAGGCGCAAGTGTCTATAGAGTCAATATGTGCGTAATATTCAGACATTTTTTTCCTTCCGGGAGACAAATTAGGCACAACTAGATTATAGGAACATACAATAACTTTGAAACCAAATATGGCCCCAGTATACGTTAAGCCTTACAGAATGCCCCATTCACAGAAAGACGAATTAAAAAAGAAGTGGATAACTTATTAGAACAAAATACTATTGAACCCTGTTCCAGTGAGTGGTCTAGTACTAGTGCCCAAGAAATCTAACACCGGAGAAAAGAAATGGCGGCTAGTTATAGATTATCGTAAGCTTAACAACTGTATACAGAATGATAAATTCCCCCTGCCAAATATTACGGACATACTAGATTCTCTGACTGGCTGTATTTACTTCACACATTTAGAATTAGGATCATTCAAGAATTTTATAAGAAAACCCTTGGAAGAAAACAGTAGGAAATACATTTCAACATTTTGTAAAAAAAATGTGTGCAATGTCAAAAACATAAGTATACAATACAAGTCAAAGAGCCAATGGTGATCACGACGACTGCTCATTCGGTTTTCGATAAAATATTCTTAGACTTGGTAGGACCATTACATAAAGACAGTACTGATTTTTTCTATATACTAACACTACAATGCGAGTTGACAAAATATGCGTGTGCTTACCCCCTTGTCTCTAAAACCGCTACAGAAGTAGTACGCGCTTTCGTAAATAACTTTATACTTCAGCATGGTGTACCTAGAGAAATCGCTACCGACAGGGGCACGGAGTTTGTGTCTGAGACAGTTAAACAGGTTTGTGAATTACTTCACATTAAGAAATTAAATTCAACGGCGTATCATCACCAAAGCATCGGAGTGCTAGAAAACTCACACAAATATTTAGGCGCGTTTTTACGCGTCCAAACTGAAGAAAAACCCGAGCTGTGGAGTGCTTGGTTACCGTTCTGGAGGTTTGCGTATAATACGACTATTCACACGTCAACAAAATTTTCACCTTTTGAGCTTGTGTATGGTAGAAAATGTAAGCTACCGAATAATTTGACAAAATGTGTAAACTACGAGAATATAACTACGAGAATTACCCCCTTGAACTTAAGTACCGCCTTCAAGGTTCTCAAACTGAAGCGCGAAAAAATTTGATAGCCAGTAAGATAGAAGGGAAAACTAAAAACAATCAATATGTCAATGTAATACGCTATAAGCCAAACGATCAAGTCTTAATAAAAATGAAACTGGCAATAAACTTAAACAATTATATTCTGGATCATACAAAGTGATTAGAGATGTGTCACCTAATGTGGAAATTGAATATAAGGGTAAAAATAATACTATTCATAAAAACAGAACTAAACCATTTCATGATTGAACAATAATGTTACATAACTTCAAGTGTTATAATTATACAGGGTGTTATTGACAGCCCTCCACAAAAACACAGGATTGATTCAGCTCCTTATTCTGAATCATATCCCACTGGAAATTTTCTCAGGAAAAAAAAAAAATATGCCGTTTTTTCTGCTGATATTCCTTTATTTCAGTGTAAAATTACGTTCTCTGTATGCAACACTCCATTTATGTAAATAAAACAGCTGAAAACAGCCTCGCTCAAGCTCGCTGCGCTGCCGTCCGCTACGTGCGTTTTGCCACGGTAACGATACGTTGCGTGTGAGGTAATAAAACAAATCTGGTTTTTTGGATTCCCTTAATGTTCCTGAAAGAATTACATGTACCGGTCATCTTAATATGATGTACTGAAGCCACCCTATCAGTTTGCGGAGGGCTGTCAATAACACCCTGTATATATATTTTTTAAGTAAGTACTTAACAAACACTTACACAGTTGTGATATCACATGTAACCAGATACTATAATTGCGTACACGCCACTGATGACCGTGTACGACATCAGTGTAACCATAATCTATAATAATGTTTGTCTAAGCAAGCACCTACTTATAATGCATGATATATATTTAGTTAATACGAATCAATGTTTATTTCGTACCCATTGATATTATAATTTGTATTTTAATCTTAACAATAAAATAAATTGTAACTTTTATTTTATTGCAATGTTAAGGGGGAGACGTGAGGTAGTAACCGTAAGTACATTATATAAACCAATGTTTTATCATATTAAAGGCAGTATTGTAACAGCGTTCGTTGTATCATTTACTCCTAGAATCGGCCCTCCGAACAAATTCATACAACACAACTACACGCCCCAAACATTACTTCCCGATTCTCGGAAGACACTTCCGAATTCAATTCTGAAATTCAGTTGATAATGACGTCATTTACAAGCGTTCCGGCCGTTAACCACGGCACCGCAACAAGTAATGAAACAATAATAATGTTGCTGGCATGTTGCGCCTGGTCAGATTTTGTTTTTGAAACCCTGCAGCTGGCAGTGTGTCAGTGTCTTTGTCCACCCACGTTGGGGTCAGCTTCCAGGCTTCCAGGCTAATAAAAACGCCAAACAGACGAGGCTTACACCCAGCAATAATAAATGTAAGCTATTTAAAAAAAAGATAGCTGCTGTCAACTTCCAACTTTAATTAGCCGTCCCCCGACGCAAGGACGCTTTTTTTTAATTATCAGTTCATGTGCCACTGCTGGGCAAAGGCCTCCCTACTCTCTTTCCACCTCTCTGCCAAGGACCAATCTTTATGAAAGGAGTCCAGCTCATCCTCATCAAGGACGCTTGGATCATAATATTTCCTACAGCTTATATTGAACTGAAAGGGCCATATTATTATTTTTTTAGTTTTTAGAGGAAAAAACCTAAAAAAAAAAGTAAAAAAAATATGTATTTTTTTAGAAGTTTTTCATATTGCAACTTATCAAAAGGCCAATTCTCGTAATTTAAAATGTTCAAAATCTATCGGCGAAGGCTGGAATTTAATCAAAGGGGCAAGATTGAGTCAATCTGTCAAAAATACCTGTAATTCTAGTTGCAGTGTAGATGACACTGCAACTAGATTTTGAACATTTTAAGCGACAAACAAATGTCAAAAATGTAGGGAAATTACAGGTATTTTTGACAGATTGACTCAATCTTGCCCCTTTGATTAAATTTCAGCCTTCGCCTCTCACGAATAGAGTCTTAAATAATTTGGGGCGAAATGAAAACACATACATGTCAAACTTATTAAACTTTCTTCGACAAATACGAAAAAAAGTCCTCTAGAAAAAAAATACTGTGAATACATTTCAAAAAAGGTTTCCGAATCTGGCCAGCGACCTTGTCAACGACAAAAGGGGTTCACAAAACTCCTAGTCATGAGGAGAATGGTCTGTACCGATCCAAGATGTATGAGCTACCCACTTTAATATTCTATTTCCGAAGGTTCGCGAGATATGTACTCGTACCTCCCTGAATTATTACTGGTCGGATTCTTCTTTGTGTGTTAGTGAAGTAATAGTGCTAGTTTCTTTATACTTTAATAGATGTCGCTACTATCTCGGGGACGTGCTCTGGTGATGAATCGAGTTGAGAGTGAAAAGTTTTACGAGGTAAGTGGTAAGTTCTGTTGGTAAGAATCAATTGAGTGCGGGTGAAATATTTCTGGGTGAAAATGTTGGGAATTATTTACGACCGTGCATCGTGCTACTCCCTTTCTTAATATTGTTTTGACGAAGTTGGTATTTGTATCTTTTAACTTTTGTGTTTCAGATTGTAAGTCTTCATTTACATAATGCAGTCTTTGGAGAATTTAAATTAAAGAACGCTTCTTTGAGTCTAGGATTTCACATTTAGTAATCTTGTTTAGTAATCCTGCTAAACAGATTACGCTTAAGATAATTTATTTAACTCAAAGCGTGGTGGACTATAGTCCAAAACCCCATTTCTAAACTTCCGCTGGGTTATAAACTAAAATTAAGTTTAACAGTAACAATTTACAATTCAAACATTAGTCAGAACCTCTTAAGAGTTGGAAGTGATTTCGATTCCTTAATTATTACTTTAGGTAGAAGGTTTTAGAGTTGAGCCCCCTCATATACGTCTTTCTACTGTAGATTGTCCTTGATGCTCTTAAATATATTGTGGTTAGCCTGCTTCATTATGCGCTTCTGAGATTTAGGTTAACTTCATTAGTAATTGAAAAACAAACATACGTACATACCACATAAGAGTATTACCCATCTATTGGGTGTTCCACATTACCGTACTTCTTGCCTTATCCTAATTTCTATACATCTATATCAGCTGGCATGTCAGTTTTCACTCCCTTTCTTGTCACATCTTTCACATCACCATCATATCTTTGGTCTTGTCCTACTCTTATAGTCATCTAGATCCATACTCAAATATTTCCTCACGAGATTTTCCTCATTCCTTAACACTACATGCCCATACTATGACCACCGATTTCCAAGTAAGTAAAAATATCACTCAAAAAACCTTTTTGCCCACCAATTCTTGCCCCCTTCATTACAATTTTATATCTACCTAAACCTAATCCGATTAGGTACCAAAAGGGACGTAATAACATCTTTCACACAGTCCATCCATCGTTTCTTTGGTCTTCCCCTTCTCATATAGCCATCCACATTCATGCCCAAAGCTTTCCTAAAGACATTTTCCTCATTCCTCCGATCTCTTTCACACAATATCTATGTTATGTAAAAATATCACTGTAAAACCTCTTTGTACACAAACTCTTTCCCCCTTCATTACAATTTTATTTCCCTAACCTAACCTAACCTAACCTAATATGATTACCAAAAGGAACGTAATTTATTGTTGCTAACAATATATTGGCAGCTCCATATAACCATACTGCTGCCCTTATCCTCATTTAACCTCCTCCTAAGTATAGCGTGTCTTCTTGTTCAATACATCTTTATCAGCTGCTGTAATGCTGACATTAAAATGAATGAATTAAAGATGATATGGCTAGTAAGGGGTGAATACTGATATTCATCCCTTACTAGCCATATCATCAGCTGCATCTGGTTAGACTGGAAGCCAACCCCAACATAGTTGGGAAAAGGCTAGGCAAATGATGATGATGATGATGACTAGCCATATCATCTTTCACACAGTCCATCCATCGTTCCTTTGGTCTTCCTCTACTCTTATAGCCATCCACATTCATACTCAAATCTTTCCTCAAGATATCTTCCTTATTCCTCCGATCTCCTTCAAACAATTTCTATGTTAAGAAAAAAGATAACCCCAAATGTCTCTTTGTACTTTTCCCTTCCATAATAATTTTCTGTCGATAAATAGAAAATTAATTACGCACGAGCTCATGTCGTAATCCGATTACCAAAAGAGACGTATTATAGTGCTGGTACCCATCTATTGACACTTGCATATCACCATACTCCTGCCCCTCCTCCTAAGCATAGCGTGTCTTCTTGTTCTATAGGTACCTACATTCATACTCAAATCTTTCGTCAAGATATTTTCCTCATTCCTTCGATCGCCTTCACACAATTTCTTTGTTAAGTAAAAAGATCACAAAAAGCCACTTTGTACACCAATTCTTTCCCCCTTCATTACAATTTTATATCTATCTAATCTGATTACCACAAGGGACGTAATTTAGTGCTAGTTTAGTGATAAACATCCGCCGGTCCTTTCTCCACAGTGACGGGGTTAGTTCAGAATTAATTATCCTGTTCTATTTATTCGGGAATTGCGCTTGAATATTTTATAAGTGGGCTGTCGTCACGTGGTACCTACGAGACGGGTTCTGTCTTGAAATAATTTTGTGAGACACATGTGTTGTGTTACTTGCTACTGTTTCTGGGGTTCCTTTTGTGTGGGAGGGATTGAATTTGAATATGTCTTCGTTTTTAGGTTGGGTAGAATTGCTTGATTCTGATTATGGTAAAATTTCGTGAAATTTTCACCTATAAGAAATTATGACTTTATTCTGGAAATTATGAATTATCGACAGATAATTTTTATTCGTGGAATAAAATTGACGTCTCACAGATTTTGTATAGAAGAACTGTGAGAAGAACTGTCAAAAATTCAAAATTATTCCTCGGATAAAATTATCTGGCGTTGGAAAAAACAGCTCTTAGAATAGTTGGGATAAATAACTAGATGGCAGGATGACAGCAGACACCTGTTTCCTTTTGTTTTTGTATATAATTGTATAGTTATTGAGTTCATTATTTAATTTAAAACATGGTATAATTAGTTAGTTGTATTGACTTTTATAAAAAAATGTAAATAAACTTTTTTGTAAGTTTAGAAGTTACTTGAGATGGTGACTGGTGCAGGGGAGGGATGAAAAAGACATGATACTTTGCCAGTGCCAAATGATTTACCTAGTGTAAGGTCACGATGATAATGACGTGGTCTGAGGAGGCTCCTTTATTCGGAGAGCTGTTTGTTGCAATGCAAAATGACTGAGTATTTAAAAGCTTCACTATCTAAAAACTCTTCGTAAGATTTCGAAATCGCAACTACGTCACTGCGGTACGAACAATTAGGGTTCAGCTAAGCGATACAAATACTCGTAGTCTGGTAGTACGGCGAGGTGAAATGCAACGGCCGAAAGTCGACAATTACAACCCACTCAATTGATGAGCGAACCGGGGTTGTTACGCCCTCCTCAATATGCATGAAGTGTTGAGTTCTAGGGCTGGCACTTGTGAAAAAATGTGCGAATGTTAATTGTTTTACAACTATTAGGTACCCTGCGTCAAAATGCGATGGCCGCACGAGTACGCGATTACGCGCTTGTTTACCCAGCATGGCATCGCATCTTTTAGAAGGGAAAAATATTAAATTACTAGCTGTGCCCGCGACTTCGTCCGCGTGCAATAGTGACTTTTCGGGCAGCATATTTTGAATTACATATACCGTCGTTTGGGTAGCTAAAAATTTACTTTACAGTAATGCTTCTCTGTATACGATATTTGACGTATGGCCATCGGGGATGAAAGCATACAGGCTCCTAGGATTGCTAACCCGTGACAGAGCCACATACAACTGACCGTGCGAGAAACAGCTGATACTTAGATCTACACCCACAACTTTCAGCGTCTGACCTTGAGCTTTATTAATTGTCATCGCAAAACATAGGCTGACTGGAAACTGGACTCGTTTAAAACTAAATGGAAAATTGTTTGGAATGAGAGGAATCCGAGGAATGAAAACACTTTCACCTTTTCCACACCCTGTTAAAATCTCTGCTTCTATCAGATTTCGTTGTAAATTGGTCATTTTTAACCTGGTGCCATTGCAAAGTTTTGGGGGGCTTAAATTTCTAAGAAGCATTATGGGTTCGCAGAAGTCTCAGACTCACGCGATAGCGCGTGAGCTTCGCGATCGACAGATAAACGTGCCTTTCGTTGTTCCCCGTTTTCCCTATTTCGAGTTGTCATCATTCGAGAACGATTTGAACTCAGTCGAGATTCTCGCTGAGTCGAAGTTTTTGCAGCACGAAACCTAGCCTGATGTTCCCGAGTTGCAGAGAGCCTTGCCTTCACGACCTTCCTTAGATTCCTGTGATCGAACTAATTTCATCCTTTTAGCATTTCTGCTACATTGGGAGAGGTTGGATCTTCTTCGAGGCATTCTTACAATAAAATAGTACCTACTTACTACTTAACACACAGTTATTTAGTAAACACGTACTATCGTAAACAATTAAATTATAAATACTTACAGATTATTACAGTTCTAAAATTATCACAGTTTAAGTAATAAGTGTTAAGACGTGTAAACCAAACGTACTAACTTTATAAAACAAAAGAATTGTTAGAAAAATTTATTACTAACCTGAGCTAATGAACTTATACTTAATAAAGAAAATCAAGAAAAGAAATGCCTAACCTATACCAAATACTTATAATATTTATATACAAACCCTAAATACAAATTAAGATAAGTATACCGAAAATCAATTAAAGAACCGCCTAACCTATACCAAATACTTACAAAATTACAAAATTTTAAAGAAAATTAAGAAAAAGAACCTAACCTACAAACCCTAAAATGTAAATAAATGAAATATGCAAACAGTCAGTATTCAAGTGAATCGCAATAATCGAATGCAACTATTCGTCTATACTCTCCAGGATACGTGCGTTCGCTTATGGCAGCGGCGCGTTTTTTTTTATGAATGGCATCTCGTAGTTGACCTTGAGAGGTCGTGACTACAACCGGACTATCCTGTGGTTGCCTTAAGAATTCTTAAAGCCTCTAGCCATGGCTACATCTAGATTAAAACTAAGTGACTGCACGCTAAGGGCGCCCCTTGTGGGGTACGAACCTCGGCTTAGGGCGTCGCTGGGAGAGGGCAGCAAGGGGACAGGCTGGATCGAATTAGTATTATTAATGCTTTGATGAGCGCGGCGTTTCCTAGGACTATCTCTGAGAAGAAAGGCCGAAACAAACTCAGAGGTCTCAGTCGGGGAATTTAAAGCTACGCTCAGCTACGGCGCGGGCTGGCACTTCAGCGGGCAAGGGTCGGTCGGGGGGTCAGCGGCGCGGCTCTCAGCGCGCTTTATATAGCCACGGACACGCAGGCGCGAGGCGTGTACGTACTCTGATAGAATGTTCCTTACCACCCTTAACACCTTAACAAATGTTCGCCGTGATTCTTTAAATTGACATAACTTTTTTATTTATGAACCGATTGACATGAAATAAACACTAACTGTTAAGTGAAGCTTACTACAATATATTAGTGAAAACCGCATCTAAATCGAATAAGCCGTTTCTGATATTAGCGTGCACAAACACACAAACACACAGACAAACAGACAAACAGACAAAAAAAAATTAATTACAATTTCGGGTTCGGCATCGATATAATAACAACCCCTGCTACTTTTTTTTTTATATATTTCCATTGTACAGACACCACTTTTCTGCAATTTTATTATATGTATATATATATAGATATAAGTATCTGAGACGTGATATTTTGTTAGTTTTTAAGTAAAATTGTGGATTTATTTCCTGGTCGGAATGTTTTGCTGACTGATATTATAAAGAGAATATATTTGATTTGTGGTATGTTGGTTTGTTAAGCTTTCACGCTAAAACGGCTGGACGGATTTTGATGAAATTTGACACAAACGGATAGACCATGACCTGTGACCGGAGGACCAAAGATTGCGATAGGGTGAAACCGCGGGTTGTAGCTAGTATTCATATAAACCCGCTCAACGACCGCTTTCTTTATTTTTTTAGCGGTCTGTGAGCGGGTTAGAGATGCAGTTTTGATAATTACTACAAGTCTATTTTCAGATTAATTTCATATAGCTTAGCCTAGACTTTTTCTAACTGTGTTACGATATAGATAATTATTTAATTTGATAACATTTTGCACTAAGCATAGTTTACCTAGGTTTCTTCACGTGCAGAGCTGTACGTTACAGGAACTGATGGACGCTAGTGTTGGCGCCTAACATGTAGCCGAATTTTGGGCCGCGTCCATTTAGATTGCCATCGACACGCAAAAAAGAAGAAGTTTTGTGTCACGCACGAGCTTAATAGATTATTAAGTATAGTATAGTATATACTATAAGTATATGTACCTACAAATTATCCAAATAACAAGCTTTAAATATCAGAATGGTTACTATTTAGTTATTTACTGTGTATGAAAGTTATTATTGAATATGGTTTGTAGGAAAAGGGTTTTATGAAATAAAGCACAGACAGACAAGGCTAAACATTTATTTAAATTTAGGCTTGTCAGCAATTAATCAGAAAACTAGTCGTCCGTTCGCAAAACTAGGTCATCATGGAGAAGAAGGATAAGAAACTCCATGGAAACAGTAACAAAGTATTTTATCAATACATTTCTTATGTTATCATAAATTATCGTTATCTTTAAAAACAATTAATTCTATCTCTTGGACAACGGTCCAAGATAATTCAAAATAATAACAATAGCTAGGAACATTGGCCATAATATATGACTTATACAACAACATTTTCATAATAAGCAATAATTAAGGTATAATATCAAATTAATTAACTTACGTGACATCTGGTCGATCTATTCCACATAACAACGGCACTAGAACTAACCAACTGAACATTTACCAAGGAACTATATCGATAACGTCGTTACAATCCATTTTATACACTACCAACGTCTTTTACGTAAAACATCTACCGCCATTTTGACCCAATCACAGATCATCATACATTTTGGTTTAATATCTTCTAACACAGGTAATAATAAACAAATCTTATATAGTGAAACCATTTTAAAACATTATAAGGTAATTTATCAATTTAATAAGAGTCGATTCTTAATTCTTAGACATCATCAAAAAGTATATCAACATCAACTGACAGTATTGTACCAATCATTTGAAACAACCTATTATATTAAAATAGCAATATAAAATCTAAGATATATTACAAAGGTAATCAAATATTAATTATTCATTTATAGTAATAACATTCAAGTATTTTTTACTAGTTAAAACTGTTGTTTTTTGTAAACACAATATCTAGTCAACTTAGGTACTTCTAAGTTGGTCCCAAGTTTCGTAAATGTGACAGATTCCATTATTCAACAAACTATATTCTAAAATTATAATTATATTAAAATGAAATATCTAATACGGCCATACTGACATGTACTTCGTCCTCGAAGTACCTATGAAAAAAAAAATTTTTTTTGTTTCTTTTTTTTCTATTGTTTTTTTTTTATTGTAAACACAAAATCTAGTCAAGTTAAGTACTTCTAAGTTGGTGCCAAGGTTCGTAAATGTGACAGATGCCATTATCCAACAAACAATATTATAATTATATCAAAATGTAATATCTAATACGGCCATACTGACATGTACTTCGTCCTCGAAGTACCTATGAATCTACAATTTCATAAAAACAACAGCGTTTCATATAGACCAATTCAACAGGAAGTTGGTGCTTATTTTAGTTTTATTATTTTTAAAGTTAGTTATTCAATAACAATCTTATTTTAGTTGCTCAGAGCCAACTTTTTTACCAATGTATCTAAATATCTTAGCAATTTCTGCTAATGTAATAGAAAAAGGTAAGTACTTAGAACATTTATCAAATAATTCAAATAAATCATCGCTCGGTCAATCTGACAATATAACTATTCAACAAACATTTTCTGTTAACATATTTAACAAATATTTAACATGGCCATTCTGATATGTATTTGATCCTTGACAAATTGCCAGGTGATGATAATTTTGCATTAAAAAATATATATATTCTTATTTAGAGTATTTACATACACATGGAGGTCCACATTCAATTCGCTGCCATTGAGATAGACCAACCACAAAACAAATGGGTAAACCAGCGTACATTAGCCAACTACATAGATATGCCAGTCACATTCACCCGCTGCTCGTGAGATAACTTGACACCAAATAGGAGGCTACCAGCGGATAATAAACTTTAGCCAACTACATAGATATGCCAGTCACATTCACCCGCTGCCCGTGAGATAACTTGACACCAAATAGGAGGCTACCAGCGGATAATAAACTTTAGCCAACTACATAGATATGCCAGTCACATTCACCCGCTGCCCGTGAGATAACTTGACACCAAATAGGAGGCTACCAGCGGATAATAAACTTTAGCCAACTACATAGATATGCCAGTCACATTCACCCGCTGCCCGTGAGATAACTCGACACCAAATAGGAGGCTACCAGCGGATAATAAACATTAGGTACATAATATTTTAAAAATAAATTTCAAATAAGTAATTTCAATATTATCTCTACAGCACTATCAATAATTAGAGATCACATGAAACAAAATGCTTAATGGAACGTTATGAACCACATTTCATTGTGATTACGATAAAAGATGGATTGATATTGATAGATGTTTTAAGTACTTCATAATGTTTCTTATTTCAAAATTAAGTGAGGTTATCCTAGTCCAGAAAATAATTTATAAGAAAATATAGCTTAACATCAGGAATCACTAAATTCCATTTTTGAACATTATTCCACTCTTTATATTGTTGTATTCTCAAATTATATTTTAAAGCAATTGGTTCAATGATTATCACGTAATTAACATAGTCAAAACTGTTCGTCCTTTATAAGCCAAGCCTAAACTAAATGTTACATAATAATCATCTAAAAGTATTTTGCAATATGTAACCTTTCAATGTAATCATCTTATCCAATTGCATTTCGTTTTGATGTAAAAGAGCCTCTAAGGGCCTTACCGATTTCAGATACTTCTTACTGCCGGAAAGCTTCTCGATATTCTTAAAGCAGATTGAGGTCCCGTATTTTCAAAGCTCGTAAAGTAATAAGCAGCTCCGCAGCTCCAACGTCACAGGTGGCAGCGCGATGTCATCATTATGGTGTGAGTGGAGTCAGCGACCGACCGACCAACGGCTTCCAAAAGATCGTCAAAGCTCCAACATCAATCATGAAAATAGAAAAATAAAATGCATTAGCAAGTGGTTTTAAAGGCCAGAGAACAATCCCACTTCTGATAATAGAAGCGTTTTTCCTGAAATAAAACGCATATTAAATACTTACCTTATTTGAAGCTTACTGTTTGAGATAGGCCCTATCTGTTTTCCGGTTATTTATGTCCTTCTCCTTCACTCCTATACATCTGTCTCGCTCGCACACTCCCCACCAGGCAGGCCCGAGCGCAGTAGGGAGGCTCGAAGGCATTCACGAATCATTGAGTCGAAAATACCAGGCAGAAATTAATTGTAAGCTTCAAATAAGGTAAGTATTTAATATGCGTTTTATTTCAGGAAAAACGCTTCTATTAAATCCTTGACCGTTATTTGAAGCTTACTGTTTGAGACGTGTTTGTTATCGCCTGGTGGTGGGGACGCCAATGTGAAGTACGTTTGATTGACTTTAGGAAAATAATCTATACCTATGGATTAAGTGATAGATATTCATTAATTAGAAGATAATATAATAGTATATTATACAGCTTTGGAGTGTGCAAGAAATAAATACAACAAAAACCAATCATTAACAATTCTGTAATCACAAAAGTCACTCTATTAGTATAATCTGTATTCCAAAAAATTTATACAAAAAATAAAAAATTAATCAGCTGGGTTGAACATTCTAGTAATGCTGTTGCTAGCAGAGGTTGGCAGTATCTCTCGTCTGTAGAAGCGTGTAAAAGTCTCTTTGGACTTCCAATTTCCTCTGGACAAAATTTCATCTAGAGGTAAGTTATCAGACCAATTCTTTGAAGACACTGCTGATCGTAGACTTCCAGGTGTAGCGGGTATACCAGCCTCTGTTAGTACAGTTTTAATCCATCCCGCAATCACAGTGCGAGAGGCCGCCTTTGCTTGTCCTCTGATATTTATAAATAAGTTTGGACAATTACCCGAATCTCTTCTGTCTTTAAGAAGATCAATTAATTTT
The DNA here is from genome assembly GCA_945859715.1 of Apamea sordens. Lineage (NCBI taxonomy): Eukaryota > Metazoa > Arthropoda > Insecta > Lepidoptera > Noctuidae > Apamea > Apamea sordens. Next base: position 8,557,575 of record OX244010.1, on the reverse strand, counting down.
CTGACCCAAAACACAGGATCCAGATTTTTATTACTCGTATTAGGCAGTAACTTCCATCCCGATTGCCTATGAGTGTCACTATCGGTTTTAGAGCCAAATATTGGCTTTAAAATAATGTTACTGCCGTCATCGACGCAATGCTCTGAGTCCACTAGCAGCAATGTCAGATCGTGAACTCGTCTGCCTGAGCACAGGAGGAGGAGTGTTGCTGTATGTCGAGAAGTGACAAAAGGGTTATTTTCATCTACAGTGTTTGAACTTAAAAAGGAGGTCAGGGTATCTAAATTCCATACAGGAGGCTTATGGGCGACAGGCCTCTTTAAAGCAATAGACTTTAAGACGTGTTTTACTAACGTATGTGAACTTATTCGACCAGCATCTTCGGCATTGCATAGAGTAGCCACCACCGATTTGTGAAGCAAAATAGTGTTATAAGAAAACTTGTCGACTAGATGTAGGTCCGCTAGATATCTAGCAACGATGGGCCCGGTTGGGTGAAAAGGATCCAAATTATATCTTATAGACCAAGATACCCATCGATCCCACGCGACTTTATAGGTTTTAAGAGTCGAAGCACGCCACGAGGATTTAAGTAATTGTATTTGATCTTCATTCCAACCCGTCAAACTCTTCGACCACCCCCACACTTCCAGACTTCGAGCGCCATCTCTTGAACCTTGGGAGGTGGCAGACCGGTCGTGGTGTCTATTAGATTCTCCTTGAGATTGGTGATCGACCACGGAGCTGCTACTGCTCGAGCTTTGAGATCGGCCCGCCAGAATACCCGACTCCACCGGGGGACAATTAAAAGGTACAGCCCGGTCGCCGAGTTGAGGTGGGCCAGCACCTTGGGTATCAGGTATGGTGGTGGGAACACCCACGCAAGGTGGTAGTTCCACTGCCGGGAAAAGGCATTGTGGAATAACGCTTGGGTATCTGTTAAATCCAGAGACACGTAGTTGGCTACCACGTTTGCTCGACTGGACGCAAATAGATCTACTACCGGAGTGCCAAACTTGTGAAATACCTTCTCCGTGCAAGCGGGCAGAAGGTGCCATTCTGGTACTAGCTTGTGTCTGGAGAGGTGATCCGCATGTCCGTTGTAAATGCCGGGTATATAATTGACTGTCAGATTTATTTGATGACAATCTAGTAAGCGGAACACTTTGTACGTTACTTCCATCAGAGGTGGCGATCTCGTGCCGCCCTCGTTCCGCAAGTGGGCCACAACTGTTCGATTGTCGCACTGGAACAGAGCAGTGGACTTGCACAGTAGAGGACCGTGGGTTTCGAGCACCTTTAAGATTGCCAGCATCTCTTTTAGGTTGCAATGTAGATGTTGTTCTTGAGCAGTCCACACACCTGACACTGCGTAACCGTCCACCTGAGCTCCCCAAGCCAGATCGGATGCGTCTGTGGTCACAAAGTGAGTTGGTGGTGGTAGATGGATTGCAGATGTTTGGTGGCAGTTGTGAAGCCACCACTGAAGATCTTCTAGAACTTCGTCTGGTAAGTGGATCTCCTTCCTGACTGGCATATTTAGAGATGCATTTAGGAAACTGAGCAGAGATCGGTGATGTAGTCTGCCCTGTGGCACCACAAAACTTGCAAAGTTTAGAAAGCCCACTAGGCTTTGCAATTCTTGCAGGCAAGCCTTGCCCGTGTTCAGCCTTACAGAGACCTTGTGGATAAGATTTCTGACCTTGTCTTGCGGCAGGGATTTTTTGTTGGCCCAAGGATCCCACTGAACTCCCAGATACACAAGACTCTTTTGTGGGGATACAACGGATTTCTTTAGATTTACTTGCCACCCTAGATATTCTAGACGATTCAGGAGAGTACGAACATGAGTTTGCAGAGTGTCCTTGTCCTGGTGAACTACCAGGAAGTCGTCTAGGTAGACAACTATGCGCAGATTCTGTTCTCGCAATGTTTGAGCGACCCAGTTGCTCAGAGAAGCAAACACCTTCGGTGCTGTACTGAGGCCGAAAGGTAAGCAGGTCATTTCTAATAGCTCCCCTTGGTAAATGAGGCGCAAAAATCTTCTGTGTGCCGGAGATATTGGTAAATGAAAGTAGGCTTGCGAAAGGTCTACTTTGCAAAGCCAGTCGCCTGGCTGGAGGAACTCCGGTATACGAAACACATTTATCAGGCTGAAGGGTTCCGTGATTACATAGTCGTTTAAAGCTCGTAAGTTGAATATTGGGCGGTCGGAGCCATCGCTCTTTGGCACAAGAAACATTGTTGACAGGAAGCTCGGGGAGCGTCGCACTGCTTCTAATACACCTTGGTCTTTCATCTGACTGATGAGTGCCGACATCGATTCGGACTCCCGTGTGATGTAGGGCCCTTTCCTCAAATGTGGCAACATTAGAGGTGGTTTTAGAAGAAAGGGTATGCGATACCCTGTTATTATGCGCAACAGAAAGTTTGGAGCTCCCATTTCCTCCCATCGCTTGTAAAATAGTGCTAGTTGACCCGCCCTGAATTCGGTCGAGTCAGTACTTACGGTTTTTGTTCCCAGAGTTGTAGTCTGAGGAGATTCCGGGGCGTTTACGGTTTCCTTTGCCCTGACTCTGAGACTTGTAGCTTTGGCGGCCACCCCGCGAGCGAAATGAACCTCTGTTGTTGCTTGTAGGCGCCGTGCGACGGTCACTCTGGTTGCTCTGTCGCTGAGGGCGTTCATGATAGCAGTCCTGCGAGGACTGGCGGTATTGATAATGTGGATGAGGCACAGAGGCGCAGCATCCATGACTGGTACCCTGCGAGGGTCCATGATAGTGAGCCGACCCCTGCGGGGGGTGGCGTGCAGTCTTGCTTGGTCCTGCTTGCGAAGCAGAGCCGCTTGTAGGTTTAACTAAGGGCATGAATGTCTTCTTAACCCCACCCATTTTTTCAAGGGCAGCGGTAAACGATTCGCTTTCAAATAAATGGCGGTCGGATGGTGGAATCTTGCGTAGCGTTGCCTTTATTAAAGGATCACGAACGTGATTAGTTATTCCATCTCGGCGCATTTGTATAACTTCAGCCCTGTGTCCACAGATAAGCTGCAACAAATCTGAAGACGCTTTGTGGAAATCACCTTTAGAAAAAACCTCCGTGATCTTATCCTGCAAGCTATTAAAATTTAAACCCTGTTCTGCATGAGCCCAGGATAGTAGTTCTGTCAAAGTAGATGATAACGCCTGCCTTTGTTCCAGCGCACAAAATGTAAGAGCGGCGTAAGCCTTGTCAGCATAAGCCAAATGGCGCAACTGATCATACGCACGAATCTCCTCATTAGCTTCTAGGTCAATAAAACCAGGCGTATGGCAATATGATTTCTGTACTTCAGAGTACCTGACCTCACTCCATTCACTTTTATTAAAATATTGTATATCCTGAAGGGCTTTCAATAAGTTATCGGGTGCTTTAGGAACCGCAGGCTCTTTCAGTTTTGTTTCAATATCGAAATTGAACGGCAGTTGAACCTGAGTAGGCTCACTCGCGCACGCGTCACTACCATCATTGTACAATATGCCACTAACACTGTCATCAATCAACAAGTCGTTGTCTATAGCTGACGCGGGCTCCGCACCGCCACATGGCACTGATGATGATAAAGCAATTTGATTACGTAATTCACTTACCTCTCGGAATAATTTGTGCATCTGCCGATTGTCTTTCCGTGATTTGCGACTATATTTGCCCCCCCTTCTTTTGTGGTGACGGCCACGTTTCTTCTTTCGGCCGGAAGAGCTCGCAGAATCACTTGACGAAGAAGAGCTGCTACTAGATGATGAACTCGTAACTGAGCGTGCACGTTTCCGAGAACTGGACTGAGCCGGCTTTGGCACACGATCCCGCGATAAATCATGTCGCGGCTCCTCAACACTCGCGTTTACACATGTACTATTTTTATCTAAATCATCCATCCTAAAAGGAAAACACTTTTTAAAAGGTAGGTATTTGTAAAACACAACAAAATTCACAACTAGGACACAGTATGATTATGACACTTTATACCACAGAACATACTGAGATTAGGAGAAAGGACAATAGGTAAATGTTTCTAGAAACAAAAAGAAACCAAGAAAAATAACGCTAAAAATACGTTACATACCTGCGGAATCAATTTGAATTTATGAACGTTAATATCAAATCGAATTGAAATACGAACGGTAACACCGTTTAAATATGAAATTAACTCACGCGCAGGTGATGCTTCTATTTACGGTTTAGTGAAGGTGAAGACAACCGTACTCGCCGGAAAACAAGACGCCAATGATTCGTGAATGCCTTCGAGCCTCCCTACTGCGCTCGGGCCTGCCTGGTGGGGAGTGTGCGAGCGAGACAGATGTATAGGAGTGAAGGAGAAGGACATAAATAACCGGAAAACAGATAGGGCCTATCTCAAACAGTAAGCTTCAAATAACGGTCAAGGATTTAATAGATTATTAAGTATAGTATAGTATATACTATAAGTATATGTACCTACAAATTATCCAAATAACAAGCTTTAAATATCAGAATGGTTACTATTTAGTTATTTACTGTGTATGAAAGTTATTATTGAATATGGTTTGTAGGAAAAGGGTTTTATGAAATAAAGCACAGACAGACAAGGCTAAACATTTATTTAAATTTAGGCTTGTCAGCAATTAATCAGAAAACTAGTCGTCCGTTCGCAAAACTAGGTCATCATGGAGAAGAAGGATAAGAAACTCCATGGAAACAGTAACAAAGTATTTTATCAATACATTTCTTATGTTATCATAAATTATCGTTATCTTTAAAAACAATTAATTCTATCTCTTGGACAACGGTCCAAGATAATTCAAAATAATAACAATAGCTAGGAACATTGGCCATAATATATGACTTATACAACAACATTTTCATAATAAGCAATAATTAAGGTATAATATCAAATTAATTAACTTACGTGACATCTGGTCGATCTATTCCACATAACAACGGCACTAGAACTAACCAACTGAACATTTACCAAGGAACTATATCGATAACGTCGTTACAATCCATTTTATACACTACCAACGTCTTTTACGTAAAACATCTACCGCCATTTTGACCCAATCACAGATCATCATACATTTTGGTTTAATATCTTCTAACACAGGTAATAATAAACAAATCTTATATAGTGAAACCATTTTAAAACATTATAAGGTAATTTATCAATTTAATAAGAGTCGATTCTTAATTCTTAGACATCATCAAAAAGTATATCAACATCAACTGACAGTATTGTACCAATCATTTGAAACAACCTATTATATTAAAATAGCAATATAAAATCTAAGATATATTACAAAGGTAATCAAATATTAATTATTCATTTATAGTAATAACATTCAAGTATTTTTTACTAGTTAAAACTGTTGTTTTTTGTAAACACAATATCTAGTCAACTTAGGTACTTCTAAGTTGGTCCCAAGTTTCGTAAATGTGACAGATTCCATTATTCAACAAACTATATTCTAAAATTATAATTATATTAAAATGAAATATCTAATAAGCTCATGTGGTAGTACAAGGGCAGAGTGATAAGTCTGGTAAAAATCTATTTTGGAATAAAATGATCGCAAATTGCATGAAACGTAAAAAGGTTTATCAAAGAGGTTGGTCATATACCGGACTGCACCAAACACACTTACTAAGTTAAAGTATCGTCACCCAAGGGGGCTCTTGAGTTGTTGAAGACTTAGATCACTTATTGACGGACTGTGTTCGATACGTCAAAGTCAAATCATTTATTTCAAATAGGCACGTAAAATCCACTACTGATCGTCAAAATTTACAAAAAAAAAAAAAGATTTTATTCGTCCCTTCCAAAACGGGCTAGAAATTCCACTCTCCACTCTTATAATAGAAATGGTCTTGAGTTTTACCAGACTTCATTTAGCCATATTACATAAATTCTGTCTGAACCAAATGGTTATGCGAAGAGTCTGTTCATCAATCGGAATCGGTTTCATTTTGACAGTTCAACAACATTCATTGCGTTATTTACGTGTTGAGCAGACGAATTTTTCGAACTTATGAAGCAGTGGATTAGCAATTTGATTCAAAATGATTCTGATTCCGGTTGATTAATCCGTAGTAGTATGTTTTTAGGGCATGATGGAACTGTCATACGCATTGCGATTATAAAAGTCCCTTATTTTATTTTTAGCGGTCCGCACCTCAAAAGGAAAAACGGAACCCTTATAAGATCACTTCGTTGTCCATCTGTCAAGACCTTTTTTCTCAGAACGCGTGGAGCTATCAAGTCTAAATTAATATCAAATACTCAAAGCTACAATCCCTTGAAGAAGTGACTAAATTAAACTCCTAAGTCAATGCAAACAAAAGATACGGGCGTTTATGTTCCGTTTATGCCGCATATTTTGACACTCGCAAAGAATCAAAAGGAGAGGAATCAAAACATAGAGGGTACATCCCGTTGAAAATCAAAGAGGGCCCTTTTACAGTAAATAAATAGTAAGCCCAGCAAATATGGCAACATTCTTTTTCATTTTACTAGAACTACAACAACACCAATGAAACAACCTTCAAAGATATACCAACTGAAACTTCTCATCTCAACATTGAACAGAAACTTTTCCTCCTTTCTAATACATCGACGGACCAGCCCAATAAAACGGTTCCCGTCAATAGAACCCAATTGGAAAAGAAACAAAGAAACCACTCGTGTGTAAGTGCATTGTGCCAAGAAAAATACACCCTGTTGTTGCTATTACAAGAAGTTTAGCGTTCAAATTGAATGGCTTGACGGGTCGTGTGTGATTATTTTCTGATCAGAAGGCCAATTCTCGTAATTTAAAACGTTCAAAATCTAGTCGCAGTCTCATCTCGGTGACAAACAAATGTCAAAAATTTGTCAAAAATGTATGGAAATTGAAATGTATTTTTGACAGATTGAGACTGAGATCAGACTGAGAACGTTCTTAAAATTACGAGAATTGCCCCTCTGATCTTTAAACGATTTTTTTTATTGAAAATAAATGATATACGCATTTTTCTGTTCTTTTCTTCTTATCTGTTTATATGTGTCTGTGGAAGATTTTTAATTCTTGTGATGTGGTCTGCGGCCTTCACAAGGTCGTCGGTCCACCTTGTGGGACGCCTTCGAACTTTACGTCTTCCGGTACGCGGCCGCCACTCCAGAATCTTTCGGCCCCATCGGCCATTTGTTCTGCGAGCATCGTTGGATGCGAGAAGCACAGAACCGGTCGAAGTGGAGGTGCAGCAGTGGACGTCATTCGGCTGAAATGATGATCAAGTGGTTCAGCTCAATAGAGGAATATCAGCCTGTGATTCAAAAACATTAGCGAGAAAAGGTATTGAATACTACGCCTGCACACTGTTTGACACTCCAGGTCTGGAAAATCCTGGTTACCTTCCGATGTTTTTGTTAACGGTTCGTGAAGTCTAGGCTATGGCGCTTTAAGTTAATCGAATCGCATGAAAATTCGTTTCGTAATTAAGAAGAGAACAATCATACGATTTTGTGTTATAGGTACTTATTATTTCTAAATTTATTTTTTATGTACGCACATATTGGTTATTTATTTTAGTTTTTCATTTATTTCAATACAACACACACACACAATCATGTATGTCATAACATTTTATTTGATTTTGTATGAGCTTTTGTATATTATCATATTTAATTAATTCTCTTTATTAATTATAACGGACACACACTTCCCTATGTGTTTGTTATTCCAAGGTATGGCACTCGTGTGTTGCAGCTGAAAATCAGCATTAGATGGTACACCTTGTGTTGTCATCTGACATTATGCTGAGCTGAGGCCTTTTTGGCATTATAATCTTTGTTTTCTGTTTTATAGTTTTAAGGTGTATTTATTTTGCTGTAATGCCAATAAATGCATTTTTATTTCTTTATGTATGAGTCTCATATATTATTATTGGGTTGTGGAGGTAAGATAGGCAGTCGTTCCGTGTAAAATACTAGTATTCAACTGCTTAGTCTGGAAGCCGACACCAATAAAGTTCGGACAAGGCTAGGTAGATGATATACAATAGCTATTCGAATTGAGAAAAGTTTATTAAAAAAAATCTACCCATTCATGGAAGAAAAAAAACGTTAATTTGGCCAACCCTACCCCGCATCATGACGAAGCATTGGGACCGTACCGAGAAGATCGTCGGTTCGATCCCGCGACAATCAATTAGTCAGCTCTTAATGCATTTATTAACCCTTCCTCCGACCTGGAAGCTAAAGAAATATTTACTTGACACCTTGTTATTTAAGTCGAGGAATTTAAATTAAATAAGGACGATTGTTACTTCCTTTTAACCAACTATTTCATATTACTCGTATAATTGTAAAATGTTATTACCTTTTAAAAACAAAAGCGTTGCGTTATTCACAAAGCAAAGCAAAGCAGGAGACCCACAAGTCTCCTTCTTTGTGAACTTGATTTTCATCTTCAGCGGCTGGAACGAATAATAATAATATCCCTGGACATTTCACACAGCGCCATCTAGTCCTAAGCTAAGCAACCTAATGCTTGTGTTATGGTAACAAGATGGCTGATAAACTACTTATATACATTTTTTTTTATTTTTTTGTAAATACATACATATTATAGATAGAAAAACACCCAGACTCGGAACAAATACATGTAGGTCATACAAATATTTGTTCCGTGCGGGAATCGAACCCGCGACACGCAGCGCAGCAGTCAATCGCTTAACCACTGCGCCAACCGTGCCGTCAATGGTGGAATGGTTTGGGTAAGGAAGTAAAGTAAAGTCTGATCAGCTTAAAGCTGTAGAATTACTTATACCACAACATTCCACAAAAAGTACACTAACACACAATCACACATAAACACATCCTGTAACATATCTATCCAATGACTGATGACGCGCTCGCCTCGGACCGCACAGTCGTAAACAGCGCTGAGTGTGACGTCTCAATGATGCGTCTCCGAGTAAATCACGGAGATTGATGGACCGCCCGTGACTGATTGATGCTGGGTACACGATATTATCAGTTGTAGTTTGTTCAGAAGCTTGGCGGCTTGGGAAACCGGGTAAATGCAATATACAAGGAGTATTTGAATTAACAGAAAAACTCTGGAGGGATATTATACAGCACTCGCGAAAAAAAATAAAGCAAAACAACTGCTCCATTCATGTTTGCATAACTTGACAAAATATAGGGAGAAGCAGTATTTTTTTCACGATTTAAGGTTGGTTTGCACAGTAGAGTTGCCTGTAATTATGAGTACAATGACCTTATAACCTGTCCATTAGGTAAACTGTTTTTTGACAGATGTAATCTAGTGTTTGCAGCAACACACAATACATTGACTGATACACGTACGGTATTATAATGTCTGTAAGAAGCCATAAATAAGATTATTCAATCCCACAAAAACATTTCTTGTTAAATATTGCCAAGACGAGACCATGTAGCTCGCACTGTCAAAAACTAATCAGATCTCATTTAGAGCCAAGCTTCTAACTCTACACGCCCTAACTCTACAAGGCCTAACTTCGCAAACTCTACACCTTAGTCAAAATATGTGGCTTGGCCATTTCGCTACATTCACATGAGCGTAAGGTGAAAAACTGTTATACAATGGTTCTTGTAGTAACGAAACGCAATTACAATGTGTTTTGGTGGTTGTAATTTAATTTGTATACTTTGTGCAACTGACATAAAGATGCAAATGTTTCGGCATAGAAATGGTAAATTGAAAACTGACGAAACAAAATATTTGGCTTATTTTATTTTGCGTAAAATATGTTATACTGGAATATTTGGCGACATTAAAATTGGTAAAAGTACTAGTTGGTAAGCAAGTTATTGTTTAAACGTTCACTTGCCAAACTAGTTTTCGTTACAATTATTTGTGAAGAGTTTATTTGCTAAGTAATAATTTGGCAAATGACATTATGCGGAAAATTGTTTGGGAAGTGATAATTTGTCAATTTTTTTTTTATGAAACTAAGGAGACCCCCAAAAACCATACCAAAATTTCCTTACATCTTGTCTTGTCCTTTACAACTAATGCAAATAATATAAAGTTAACCTTAAATCATTCCTCTTAACCGTCCCAATTCTATGAGAGAGGAGGACTAAACGCATGCCTGCGTCTTTTTGTATATGTCCGTTCGTCCTTCAAGGGTTGAAACGTGCTCAAACATGGGCACTATCTAAAGCTTTGGCAACAAGAAGCAGATTGCTCGCAGCGATTTTATTGCGGTAAGTGACATTGACATTACACAGTGTTTATTGTGTATGGTATTGAGATGTAACCAATACTGGGTCAAATTAAATTAACTAGCAAAACACCGCAGCTATAATAACTAAGAGGCTATTCCCATATTTTTAAAAACATTCGCATTCTTATCTTAGTCTCGATCTGTTAAAAATACACCTTATTAAAAAAAAAGTTTTTGACATTAATTGTCAAGCTATTTTGACAAGATAAAGATGAGAAAGAAATGAAAAAGAAAGAGAAAGTTTTTAAATACTGAAATTGTCCTTCTGAACAAGTCAGGCTTTTTCAATTCGCGAATTGGTGTTTGGAGATTTTACTCATGACAAGTGGGTTTTCTCACAGAGAGGAGGCCTGTGTCCCAGCGGTGGGAAAGTTATATGCTGATTATGCAATGTGGATTTCAGTCGCAGTGCTGGGGAGTTTGTTGCGCCACTTCTTCTTCCCAGCGAAAGCACTAGAAAGTGGTGAAGTCGATCGTTTTGGGGGACTGTTTTTTGTAATTTTGACGTTAGAAAAGTGCTGATTGCCAGCCTAATTTGAATAAATTACTTTTGACTGATTTTGATTTTGTGACGTCACACCAGGCGAGTTTGCCCGCGCGATTGCATTCGCAGAGAGTATTCGCTTCGTGTGGCCGCAGCGTTACCAAGTTTCTGGTTGAAATAACCCCAAAGCTGGAATGTAAGAATTTTCAAGTATCCCGGGCTGCTACTGTTTGAGTAATGTTACCGGCAGCTTGAAACTTTGGGGTAGTTTGGATCATGATGCTTTGACATAGGTACGTGAATAGTGATTTTAGCAACGGTTTTTTTTTTACATATTCTTTCTCAGTTACATTCGGTAGGAAGGAGGTTAACTATAACACAATGAAAGAGATAATAACATGATGACTAAAGAGCAATAACGGCACGGTTGGCGCAGTGGTTAAGCGATTGACTGCTGCGCTGCGTGTCGCGGGTTCGATTCCCGCACGGAACAAATATTTGTATGACCTACATGTATTTGTTCCGAGTCTGGGTGTTTTTCTATCTATAATATGTATGTATTTACAAAAAAAAAATGTATATAAGTAGTTTATCAGCCATCTTGTTACCATAACACAAGCATTAGGTTGCTTAGCTTGGGACTAGATGGCGCTGTGTGAAATGTCCAGGGATATTATTATTATAAGGTTGTAAGTACGAACCACACTTCTTGCGCCATTGAAGTATGCCTACTGCTGAACTTGAAAAACATGTAAAATTTATTTACATCCGTAAAATAGGGTCCAGTTGAAAATCAGCGTCAGGCATTAGTTGTCTGGCATTTATGCTGAATTGTAGGGTAATTGCGTACGTAACACACTATCAGCAGTGCGATTTCGTAACCATCTCACCGTGAAAACTTTGGTGAAGTGAGCGTGGAGTGAGCTGTCATTACAGCTAATGCTAGGGATTGACACTATTGACAGCTCACTCTCAGCTCACTTCACCTAACTTTTCACGGTGAGATTTGTACAGAATCGAACGGCAGTAGCAAGCAGTAGTAATTTAGTTAGCGTTGTTGAGCAGCCTACTTTTTCGAGCTTATGGAGCAATGGATTAGCAATATCCTTCAAAATGATTCAGATTATGTTTGATAGTGTGTTACGCAATTAGGGGGCTGGGCCTATTTGGCACAGTCGTGAGGCACACAATACTATTTAATGTTTTTATTTTTGTGTAAATATTGTGTGCTTTAAACTGGGTCAAATAAATATACTATCTTTCTTTGGTTCTTTTCTTTTACTTATTTCGTATGCTTGATTCGTGACAGTAAAGATGTATTTGCATTCAATATTTCATACCAACCAAATCCCAATTATTACGTCAATTCTGAGGTACACCTCTGCAATATGTATGAGCCTTGAAAATAGAATAATATCGAGCTTTCCTAGAAAAGATTATTTGAATTTTGATAATAATGAGATGTAATATTGTGGTAACCTACCTATGTATTTTTTCGAAAAGGAAATAAACCTAATAGGAGTTAAAAAGTAGCAAAATACCACATCACAGGCATATATTTAATTTTTTTTCCTTGTAAAAGAGTTCCTCCAAGAAGGTAACGCCACCAGACTTATTTCTGCCGTGCTGGGTAAGGCGCAATTCAATTACGTTAGACCACTAGGCTATCGGTCATCTTCAGGTGGACCACAAGCCAGCTTACTTGCATTCTTTTTATGTTGAAATAGATGATGATGATGTAGAGGCCTTCTTTTTGTAGAAGTCGTCAAATTTAAATGTATTTTGCGTTTCGCTCAAAACAAAGAGCTTTTCGCTCAACACAATCCACGGGTTAATTGAGTAACAAACTAAAATAAGCAATGGCTTTTGACAGTTCAACAACATTCATTGCGTTATTTAAGTTGTTGAGCAGACAAATTATTCGAACAAATGAAGCAATAGATTAGCTATCTAACTAGATTGTGTTTGGAAGACGCAATTAGGGTGCCGTTTTCCAAATACCTATGATTCGTCATAGGTAGGTACTTGGAAAGCTGATTGTAGATTTTCTCTCAGAGAGTTTAAAATCATTTGGTAAACACCTGACCTTACATAACATACATATATAATATAGAGGCATGAGGAACAGGGTGTAAGGTTCACTCATATTCTATAGAAAAGGGAGGATCCTCCGACCAGACGGGTGTTGTGTCTGGCGGGCAATTGCCCAACGATTGATGCTGGGAAGTTTGTATACATATATGCTAATTGCGCGGTAAACTCTGCTTGGGAGATGCAGGATTTGCGTGACGTCAGTATGACGCGTTGTTCGCATGTGGCGTTGTAGATACTGCTACACATAACATCATGGCAGTACATCCCCCTACTTAAGCAGAGGTGTACCTTTAGTACACTCACATTTCGCCAGTTAGTTAAGTCTATGTGATAAGGGCCTAGTTTATTGTCAGAAGCAGAGTCTATTGCTAAAGAGCGGCCCAGTGGTAACGGCCGCGACTCTCAAGTTGTAGGTCGTAAGTTCGAAACCTGAGAGGCGCTTTGCTTTGTGTAAATTATTTCATCATCACTGCTTTCAAAATGGTGAAGGAAAACATCGTGGGAAAAGCGGCATGTTCTAGAAACAAAAATTCGAAGAGACGTGACATCTACAAATCCGAATAGGGCCTGCGTAGTGAACTTTTGCCCACTCCCACCCCTCTCACCGAGAGGAGACCTATGTCCCACCTGTGGGAACATTATATGCTATTGCTAGAACCAAAAAGAATAATGATATTGCCAGATCTAATAAGAGACATTCTAAGTTTATTAAAATATTCCTTAGAAGCTTGTCTCTCGTTAACAAAGCGATACCGTTCTGCAGCCATTTAAACAACAAATGAAAACGTCAAACTCTTCACAACTGTGAAACGAGGTAATGAAATAAAAAAACATCGAAGACACACTAGTTGCAATATTGTTCTTATTTATTTAGCAGCAAGCATGTGTTTTCTTACAAACTTACACGTTACTGTCCACCAAATAAAAAACACAACCTTAGCTCGGCGAAATAGAGATCAATTTTCAGTGAAGTTGTTATAGTCGAGTGTAAATTACTGTGTGTCAGGTATGACTCGGTAGGAAGTAGGTAGTACGGAACCACGCACGGTCCCAAGGAAATTGCGATGTTTTATTCTATTTGTTGAACAGTTGTCGGTCGATAGGAAATATAGTGAAGGATTTCTGAGCAGATGTAATATCAGAATGGCTTAGGGATGCCCGTGCGGAGAAATATGAACGACTTTTCTGCGGAAAATTGTTTTAGGTTGACGATACTTTAAATGTTTTGTGGTACACATAAGTAACTAGCGTATACGAGGAAAAGGAAATAGTTTAATGTCTTGTTGCCGAAGATTTATTATTATTACTAGCTAATGGCCCTGATTCCCTTGTTCACAAACTAAACTAAATTTAAGTTCTGTGCATCTTTTTCATTCTATTTCATTAAGAAAAGGACAGAAGGTAAAATATTAGTTTAGTCCTGTCAAATTAAGATACTCCATAAACAGATTAGACGTGATTAATAATAATAATTGTTTAATAATTGTTTATTATCAGAAAGGTGGGTACAAAAATCATCTATCAAAAAACAGTATAAAAAGTTTGACTTTTAAAGGATAGAGTAAACGATGATGTCCGTGCTAGTATAAACTGTGTGACGGACATCAGGAAGATTAAAAACATGGCTACTAAAAATACGTCAATTTACGTCAGGAACTGACTACTTTGACAGGAATAAACTAATATTTATCTTCTGTCCTTTTCTAAATTAAATAGAAAGAAAAAGATGTATTGAACTTAAATTTAGTTTAGTTTGTGAACAAGGGAATCGGCGCCAATAGCTACCGTAGAAATTTCGGCCCTCGATCCACCGCGTCGCATCCCGCCCGTCCGCGCAATTATTTCGTTTTCTGTAGCGTGTTATTTTTCTTTTTGCTCGACTCCTAAGGGTCGTAGCGTGATTTTAAATAGCTTATAACCTTCTTCAAGGATTGGGCTATCAAACGTAAACAATATTTTCTCAAATCCGACTGGTAGTTCCAGAGATTAGCGCGTTGAAACAAGCAAACTCTTCAGCTTTATCATTAGTAATATAGATAAGCGTCGGTAGCTAAATAATAACAGCCGCACAGGTCGATCGGTCAGGTTAAGCTACGTTTGCTGCGGTTGGTCTGTGGATGGGTGACCATCTTTACATACCGAGACCCCTCCGTGCCTCGGAAAGCACGTTAAGCCGTTGGTCCCGGCTGTCATTCGTGGATGTTTGACAGTCGTTACGGGTAGTCAGAAGCCCGAAAGTCTGACAACCAGTCTTACCAAGGGGTATCGTATTACCCAGTAACTGGGTTGTGGAGGTCAGATAGGCAGTCGCTCCATGTAAAATACTGGTATTCAGCTGCATCCGGTTAGACTGGAAGCCGACCCCAACATAGTTGGGAAAAGGCTAGGCAGATGAGGCAGATGATGAAGCCGTTTATATCTCACTGCAGAGCAAAGGTCTGCCTCCCCTACTTCTACCTTCTGCTTTTTATGGTCAGTCATTATGAAATAGGTCGAGTTCGTCCTACCATCCTCCTCCTGGTCCTGCAGCAAATGGCAATTTGCTGCTGTTTGGGACCCACTGTGTGATTATTTTAGTCGAAGACTTGCTGTAAAAAAACTAGTTGTTACTACAGCTAAGAAAACAATTTGTTTTTAGATACGCAGGAAATCGACAAGTGGATATTAATGGGCTAAAAGATACAAAAGCGAAAAAGTACGGATTTCCAGCTAATCGAAGACTATTCCGAAAATCGAATTTCCACTAATGGAGGAGCGGTCAAATGAAGGATGTGGGATGATCAGCATCCGGGTGCTATTATATGGTAACTATTATTTCCGTTATATAGTGGTGGCCCAGTGGGAGGGGCCCGTGGCTAAATAATAACAGCCGCACAGGTCGATCGGTCAGGTTAAGCTACGCTTGCCGCGGTTGGTCTGTGGATGGGTGACCATCTTTACATACCGAGACCCCTCCGTGCCTCGGAAAGCATGTTAAGCCGTTGGTCCCGGCGGTCATTCGTGGATCTTTGACAGTCGTTACGGGTAGTCAGAAGCCCGAAAGTCTGACAACCAGTCTTACCAAGGGGTATCGTATTACCCAGTAACTGGGTTGTGGAGGTCAGATAGGCAGTCGCTCCATGTAAAATACTGGTATTCAGCTGCATCCGGTTAGACTGGAAGCCGACCCCAACATAGTTGGGAAAAGGCTAGGCAGATGATGAGTGGTGGCCCAGTGGTAACAGCCCTGACTTACGAGTTGGTCGTGGGTTCAAACTCAGGCAGGCGCTTTACTTTGTGTAAATTATTTCATCCCCACTGCTGTCAAAACGGTGAAAGAAAACATCGTGAGGAAACCGGCATGTCCTAGAACCAAAAATTCGAAGACATGTGACATCTACCAACCCGCATTGGGCCCGCGTGGTGGATTACGGCCCACTCCTTCTCACAGAGAGTAGGCCTGTGTCCCAGCAGTGGGAACATTATGGGCTGATTATGTTAATTTCCGTGAAACGTCATGAAATAGTACAATATAAACAGGGAGGAGGATGCCCTAGGACATATACAAACATGTGCAAACAATTGTTGGTGAACCAATAAAAAAAAAAATACAAGCTGTTGTTTTGCATCCTCGTCAAATTTCAGGAGACTGCCAGGAAAGACATAAAGAATACATACTTTTTTTTTAGTTATTTAAGTTTGACATTATTTCAAATTACACCACTTTCAAAGAACAGAATCGCGTTATTGTATCGTAAAAGCGGCCGCGTTTTTATGTGTGTGTAAAAGGGCAGTTACAGTGCGGTCTCAGACCGGCCGTGTTTTAATATGCGTGTCCCACAAAGGTATCCGAAAATTTGAAAAAAAAAACCTACTTATTTTATTATTGACTAGCTTCTGCCCGCGGCTTCGCCCGCGTGGATGTCGGAAATTATCCCACGGGAACGTGCTAACAGGATAAAATGTATGTGCTTCCCCAGAATGCCATCTATCTCGCGGGCCCTTTGTGGCTAATTACAGTAGAAAACCAATTGTGTCTCATTAGTGGTGATGAAAGATATCATATAGGTACCCTCTTAAGGTACCTATATGATATCTTTACCTAAGTACCTACCTAATTAAAAAAAAACTCAATAACAGAAAATTAAATACCTACCTAAATAAACCTATTTCTGATGATAACTAATCTAAACTCAATAAATAAGCAAAATCCCTAAAAACTAATATCTATACGAATGACTAATCCTACCTAACAGTATTATAAAATAACCTACGGTCACTACGTACACTATCAAATATACTACCTATACTTTAAAATTAAAATCTATACCTACGACTCATATAAAAATAAACCTAAATAACTCTAAAAACTAAAAGGAATAAAAATGAACTCCACTGCGGGTGACCCAACCTACGACAAACTTAGTATTTGCGGTTGGTACAGTACAGACAGTGGTAATCGGGTATAGGGATCGAACCGCAAAATTAAGTTTGTTTTTTATTGTATATACTTTTCCGGGATAAAAAGTACCCAGTGTGGTGCCCAGGATATTAAAGAATAATTGTACCAAGTTTCATCGTAATCGAACCGGTAGTTTTTGCGTGATGCCTGAACAAACAGACAGACAGACAAAAATTTTTTTAATCACATTTTTGGGTTCGGTGTCGGTCTAGTAACACCCCCTGTAAATTATTTTTTTGATATTTTCAATGTACAGAATTTTCACTTCTACAGATTTATTATAAGTATAGATTCATGTCGAGAATCAGTAGCTTAATTACCTCCTTGAATTTGACGAGGTTGCAAAACAACACCTTGTATAGTGAGAGTGAACATTTGCGATGTTTTTCTGAAAGGTCTGGTGCGTAGTACTTAAAACCAGCGTACGTGTATGACTTGCATGGCGTAACACACAATCTGAATCATTTTGAAGGGTATTGCTAACTCATTGTTTCATAATTATGTTCGAAAAATTTGTCTGCTCACCAAAGTAAATACGAACGTCTTTCGGTTGAATTAATCAATATTTATCATAAGAAAGTATTCGCTCATTCAGCCGAAAGACGTCCACTTCTGGTTATAGGCCTCCCTCAAGCACGATTCCTGCGGCCTTCACGAGGTCATCGGTCCACTCGAAGGGCAATGTAGAGGGCAACGCCTGGAGTTTCCCTACAAGTAGGTCTCTTTTTCTTCGTAGCTCTCTTGACAGAGCGGTTGTGGTCCCCATGTTTCTGGTCTAGGGGCTGATGTGATTTGCCTCATGATCCGCCACCTACTCCGGTTTTTGGTATTCTTAGTGCACTCATAGGTAGGTAAAGAAAGAAAGAAAAAGTATTTATTGCGACTCCTACAGGATTTTTTTTTTTTCTCTTTATTTAATTAGGGACTTTTACACAGCTGTGTATGCCAGTCCCATCGTACCTCATACAAAATCTTAATTAACTAAATCGTAACTTAGCGAACTCAAAAACTTTGAAGGCCGCCTCCGAACTAGGTGTAGACAATATTTGTTGAAATATACCCACATCATATCTATTTAGCTCTAATTGATAAATTAAGTCTTCTCTTTCAGACCGAAATCGGACACATTCCGTCAATAAATGTAAGACATCCTCCGGCGTTGCACACACCTCACAGTTGGGTGAATTCGTCTTCTTCATCAAAAATCCAAATTTCTTGAGCGGCATGTGCCCAGACCGCAGTCTGTGGGCGACCACAACAAGCCCTCTGTTTAACTTAGTGTTACAAAACCATGGTATATGAGGAGGCTCCGATACCATACATCTATACCATATTCCTTTATTCTTCGATCTCTCATCGAAATATTCTTTCTAAAGATCATGACACTTCTATTTATATTTAGGTAATAGTTCCACGTAATAGGATTTAATATGTATTTCTTTTCCTTCATCTGTTGCCAATTTTGCCAAACGGTCCGCCTCCTCATTACCCTGTAAGCCTCCTCCAGGATCATAAACTAAACACAGTTAAAAATAAAAATAAAACAAATTGTATAAAAAAGTAACAAAAGGAAAAAAATGAAACAGAAACTCCTATACGAGGCCAAAAGGCTCCTATCCCAACATGATGCTTCGACATTTAAAAAATAAATGTCGTAGCGCTGGTATTCTGGTAACAAAAACCATATAGTATAATATACTGGTTTAAAGTGACAGATTCAACCTATTTATTGTCACATTAATCTTAAAAAAAACACACTTGAAAAACAGGTACTTTCAATGTGAAAGACTATAATAATTGCCCATCTTTTTACAAACACAAGAATGAAAACATTTATAACTTACAAAGAACAAAACACACAATAAACAATCCTAGGAACAGCTGACAAAACCGTTATGCCGTCAAATCCCTCATTTGTCAGTTGTATGGTAGCCCTACTAGGTGACATGACACAAAGAAGAACGACACAGAAGGTTAACTAACATATTTTCTTCAAATAACAAACAATTGCAATTGAATAGTAGTGGTGGCCCAGTGGTAAAGCCGCGATATACGAGTTGTAGGTCGTAGGTTCGAACCCAGACAGGTGCTTTACTTAGTGTAAATTATTTCATCACCACTGCTCTCAAAACGGTGAAGGAAAACATCGCAAGGAAACCGGCATTTCCTAAAACCAAAAATTCGAAGACATGTGACATCTACCAACCCGCACTGGGCCCACATGGTAGATAGCCCACTCCCTCTCGAAGACAGGAGGCTTGTGTCCCAGCAGTGGGAACAATATAGGCTGATTATGATTATGATGAATAGTAATTAGAAACTACAAATGTTTGATTATACATAACTGTTTAAAAGATGTTTCTGGATCATTTTTTAAACAGTAGCCAAACACTGGGTGACGTATTCCGGCAACAATTTGTGGCTTTAATGCAAGAAAAATAAAATTGAAATGTTGAACTATTTAAATTTTATATTTTCTGTGAAACCTGTATCTGTCTGAGCCACAATGTTGGTGCCCCAGATATATGTAATCGCACTCTCGACATCAAAAAACAAATCACAATCACTACTAACCGGGTTCTGAATATGCTTGTCAGTATCTAATAGAAGCTGGGCCAAGCGAACGATTTCAGACTAAGCCAATATTGACAGAGACCAGCAAACTCTTGCTCAATAAGCTGTTTCCCTAATAAAGCGACTAACGAGCGACGCGACTAGTAGGACAATTTCTATGAACACTTCATGGAAACGGTTCTATCAAAATCGCGTCGCTCCGTCGCGTCGGGCCTGTCTGCGGGAGCCTCATACAGTACAGAGTAATGCTGGAAGTTGTTTTTCTGCACCTCTCTATAATGTGACAGAGGGGAGGATTTGTGATGTCACGACATAATACTACTTACTTTATTTTCGGGAACACGGTTACGTGCGTATATATTGCATCTGGAATATCTAGTATTACATCGGAGAGGGTTCAATGTCTTTACCGAATGCCCTTGATTCTGGTTGTTTGGGCATAGTGAGCAAGTTGTGTACTCTCAAGATCATTGGAATGTATTAAACCATAAATATTGATTTTATAGGCCAAGATGGAAATACGATTTTTCTTACAATTTCAACCAATTAATACTGGTGCTCGAAAATCGAAGATCGTCTATGAAAATGTATCTTATGATATTTCAGGACAGGCCTACAACTCTGGTAATTACAAATTACAACACGCTCAGCATCTTATTATTTTGTGAGCCAAGAGTCATTCATTGTATGTGTCTGATGTAAGAAATGTGTATACTTGCAGTCTGACAGGGACATCGACGCGCAAATTGTAACCATGATAGGCACTAGCGTAGGAGATCTAGCGTAGAACTTTTTCGTCGGTTAACGAAACGAAAATCTGCTGGTTCAAAGAAAAGTGCAACACCTACGCGGTCAAAATGTACTGAATAGCTAATTTAAAAAAAAATAACCTATGAAAAATATTAGCGCAGTGGGTCCAGAATCATGTAATTAATTCATGGTAACAGTTTGTGCGTCGATGTTCCTGCTGCCCTGTATTCTGGCCCAAACACAAGATGAGACATACAAGGCTTTAAAGAATTTCATACCAATACGCTGTTTCTGTATTCAGCATAATCTCATAAATTTATTTAATTAAATTTATAATTAGCCTATTACGTTTCCACTGCTGGGACACAGGCCTCCTCTCTGTGAGAGGGAGTGGGCCATAATCCACCACGCGGGCCCAGTGCGGGTTGGTGTCGCATGTCTTCGAATTTTTTAGTTCTAGGACATGCCGGTTTCTTCACGATGAAGCCCCCAAAAATATCAAACCACAAATAAAACACAAAATTTTCACCGCTACCCCATTTGGAGCAGCAACATACCCATAACTCATAACTAAATTACTTGACAATTAAGTTTGTCGCGCCAAAACCACTTGGCACCACAATGGTACCAAAAGTAGCGTCCAAATGCAAATGTTACGAGGGAACGTCACAGGCCATAATGGTGTAAATAACTATGGAATGCATCTTACGTTATTGTGCTGGCACAATTTTGGGCTGGAATTTATGGAATTGATACATGTGGTAGTGGAGTTTTGGCCCCTTTTGATAGCAAACGACATCGTGGCAGGCCTAGACAGAGATGACGGGAGAGCTGGACCTCTTTTAATAAAGATTGGTTGTTTGCAGCTCTGGACAAAAAGGTGGAAAGAGGGTACGGAGGCTTTTGCCCAGCAGTGGGACATTAATGGCTAAAAATATCTTCAATCATTGTAATACTACCTCTGCCGCACGCTTGCAGGTCAAAGGGCGAAGAAATGAAAACTATGTTGTGTGGTCTTGATAATAAAGTACCCATTTGTATGCTCCATCTGGAGTAGATTGCAGGTCAATTAAGTCCATTTGCTCTCTGTTGTTAAATGAGTTTGATAGTATAGGGCGGCTAATACCTTTCTTTGCAAACGCTTTCTTGTTTTGCAGAAGAAAAGTAAAAACATGCTTCAGTTATACGCAGGATGCAGTTAACATCCAATAATGACTTACTTGTCTTCATTCCCAAGCAACAATGTTGCACCAGAAATATGTTAATAGTCAGAATGCCTCTAATTCATCCAAATAATTTCGTCCATGCCTCGCAAAATTGCTCTAAGAGAGAAATATTCTTGAAAGCCTCAAATTAAGGCAATAGTCTCCGAACAATTATTCTCGTTTAGAGGCCATTCGTGAAATATAATTTTGTTTATATACTAATTAAGGTGGAATAACTCAGGAAGGAATTCCTTCATCTCTTCAACAACATTAATGAGTTACTTTTAAGTTTGTTTTAGACTAAGTTGTAACTCTTCATTAGTTACTTTAGAAAGAGACTCAAATGGAACTGGATGGGTCACATCAGCCGTATGCACGATGACTGCTGGGCAAAAGTCTCCACACAATGGATGCCAGAAGATGGATGGCGCCGCCGATGCCAGCCCAGAAAGAGATGGCGAGATGACCTGGACACGTGCCGCGGGGGCTGGGTCGAGGTAGTGCGGTAAAAGAGGTCCTGGAAGGACTTGAGGGAAGCCTTTCCCCAGCACATGAGACATTAAAGACTAAATAAAAACTTGAGAGGTGTCAAGGGACACCCGGATGGAACGAAGTATAACTGGCTTGCTTTCTTTAAGAGAGAGAGAAACAGACAGAGAAACACGCGCACGCCACACGGCTTACAACTATAGCAAAAAGTGTCGTTCCAACTTTTGGTCTTAATTTTTTCCGTCTAGCCCCCTTTCGCAACGCGTGATAAGGAACTTCGTTCCAAAAATAAAGAACACTAGGAATATTCTGCTTCGACTATAATCGAATGTTTAATATCAATTCAAATGATTTATATTTGTTAAAATTCTATTATTTATGTACGAACTAAGAAACGAAAGAAAATAATAATATATTTAGACTAAAATAACACAATACACTAGATACATACATCAGATAAAAAGTGTAAATTCCGATGTAAGAAGTTAGCAGAAAAGTGTACCTCACGGCGGCGCCTAAAAGGCCCAGTTCAGCAAAAATGCCAGACAACTAGTGCCTGACGCTGGTTTTCAACTGGACCAGCCGGTCGATTCTGAAAAAATGTCACCGTGAAAACTCAAGTGAAGTGAGCTTGATGTGAGTTGTCAGTAGTGTCAATCCCTAGCATTATTTGGAATGACAGCTCACTCCACGCTCACTTCACCTAAGTTTTCACGGGCAGATGGTTACACTGATGATTGAGGTAACGGATCAGCGGTAGCTTTTTTACATCATAAAATTCATAATGGTGTTACAATCAATATCATTCATAACTTGTTTCTCCCTCTGCTGCGTATATATTCCTGAAATATTTGATTCTTCGCTCAGTATCGTAAAAACAGGAGATGGAAATTCATCCAATGGGGTTGTCGCATAAAATGTATTACCGAGGATGAAGCCGGACCTCTGATTTCATTTCACGATATTAAGTGGACCACTTTTATGGGCAATAAAACTTTCTTTTGAATACGTGGCCGGAGAAATATTATATGGAGTTTTGAATTAGATGTGTGGGTACTTGTATTCATATTTTTCTATAGCGAGCCATAGAATTTAAATTTGTTTTTATTTTATCATCATTTACATTGACTGTATCTTCATTAGCTCATCATCATCGTCATCTGCCTAGCCTTTCCTCGACTATGTTGGGGTCGGCTTCTAGTCTAACCGGATGCAGCTGAATACCAGTATTTTACATGGAGTAACTGCCTATCGGGTCTACACAACCCAGTCACTGAGTAACACGATACACCTTGGTAACACTGGTTGTCAGACTTGCGGGGTTCTGACTACCCGTAACGCCATAGATGTACAAATGACATCCGTGACCTTGAGAGATACAGAAGATTCTCAGTATGTAATTGATGGTCGCATCCACGGACAGACCTCGGCTGGCGTTACTTAACCATGCGGCTGTATTTTTCTATCTTTTGTTGTATGTATCTTCATTAGCAGGGTGTCAAATTTCCTGAGAACTGGTTACATTCAAATTCAATTCATGGTATGATTTATCTTACAGTCGAATAAAATCATAAATACACAGCCGTGATATTGATATATACCTCAATATCGTGTTTCAGTTCAATTGCATACCTACTTAATATGCTTTGGCCAATAACTATCACGCACATAATCTCACGCCTTCTTCCCTTGGGGTAGGCAGAAACTACAGACACCCACCTGCTAAAGTTGTCAAAAAATAAAAGGCCCGTTTTAACATTAACAGTTCTAGTAGTTAATAAAGATCAAATTCGCAAAACACGTATTTGTATGAAACTGATAGGTGCTAAGAACGCATTCTCAAATGTCAAAATGGGCCTTTTATTTTTTGACAACTTTAAGATCCAATTTGATTTGCTTCGTTAAAGCAAATAATAATAATTATAAAATCACCTTCTCTATAGCCTTAAATTACTAAAAACCCATTCCACCTGCACATGAGTTACCTTGGGTAACCTGGAAGCCTTTAAACACCGGACCCAGGATGGCCACAGCAAGGAAAACCTGTTCAGGTGGAGATTCATAGACGACTCCGACTTCGAGTGTAAATGTGGTGCTGTTCCACAAACGATGGGACACATAATATCAAGTTCTGCGTGTGCTGTCAGCTGCACGTTACAGGAACTGATGGACGCTGGTGATGGTGCCAAACAAGTAACCGAGTCCATTTTGATTGCTATAGAATAGAATAGAATGCTCTTTATTGTACACCATACAAATTACAGAACATAAATATGTAACATTTTATAAAGGGTGACACAATGGGCGGTCTTATCGCTAAGAGCGATCTTTTAAAGACAACCTTTCGATAGACACGCTAGGAAAACTAAACCTTAAAAAAACCCAACAAAAGCTGCTATTTTAAATACATATCGCATTGTCGGAAAGTTCATGCATATAGATGAAAACGAAATATGTAGGTCCTCATCACAACACATCTTTAACATAACACACACGCTGCATCTACTTGGCTTCGGTCTGTAAATGTTGCAAAAACCCGGCCAAAGAGCTGAGAAGAAAAACACTACAAAAGCAGTAGTTCATTTAATTTATATACATATAGTTGAAGTTAGAGAAATAGAAGAACGCACACATGAGCAGTGATGGCCCAGTGGCGACGGCGCTGACTTACGAGCTGTAAGTCGTAGGTTCGAACCCAGACAGGCGCGTTACTTTGTGTCAATTATTTCATCACCACTGCTCTCAAACCGGTGAAGGAGAACGTCGTGAGGAAACTGACATGTCCTAGAACCAAAAATTCGAAGACATGTGACATCTACCAATCCGCACTGGGCCAGTGTGGTGGATTACGGCCCATTCCGTCTCACCGAGAGGCCTGTCCCAACAGTGGGAACATTATAGACTGATTGACAAAATCTATTTTCAACCTAAATTACAAAATTATGCTATGACCATCTATTCATTCTCCTGCCCATATCCCAATTTATTTGGGGTCTGCGCAACATGTCTTTTTCTTCCATCCTCCTCTATTAGCCGCCATCTCGACAGTCACCCCCTTCAGAATAGGTTGAGGTTAACCTATTCCTGAACAAAACTTTCGGTACGCTTCTACAATTTGCAAGAACACAAACAACCGATATTGAAGTTTTCTTACATCCCAAATTTCCGGCGAATCAATTTATTTAATTTAATAGAAACGTTTACAGAAATCGCGTAATCAAATATTTTTGGTTCAAACTTTTGAAACAATTCAAGTCAAACTGCGCAGACTAAATCTTCGACGTTTCTTGGTACGGACGTACGATAAATTTATTTCCGAACTTTCAGTTTAGTGTATTCGATGCAGGTCAATACATTTGAGCGCGAGCTAAAGTATCTGTGTTCAGAGTTTGAATTGAAGTGATTTAGGGATCGTGCAGAGTTTTGTGTCTTTCGCAGATGAGGTCTGGATTATTTTGTCTGAACTGTCGCAGTCTTTTGTGATTCTATTAAGTTAAAAGAACTGTCATCTAGTGCATAACGCATAATCAGCCTATAATGTTCCCACCGCTGGGACCCAGCCTTCCTTTCTGTGACAGGGAGTGGGCTGTACCACGCGGGCCTAGTGCGCGTCGGCTATGTCATATGTCTTCGAATTTTTGGTTCTCGGGCATGCCGTTTCCTCACGATGTATTTCTTCACAGTTTTGCAGTGGTGATGAAATTCTTTACATAAAGTGTCTGCCTGGGTTCGTACCTACGACCTAAAACTTGTAAGTCGGGGCCATTACCACTGGGCGGTGCTTCATCACTGCCAGCTCTGTCATCTAGTGTGGGTATGGTTAATTTTGACCATTGCTTTTCGTGTGGTCTACAAATTATTTAAAACTTAATCACCTGCAAATATAAAATATTTGCAAAAGGCAATGAAAAGAATAAAACGATTGACTTATGAAACAAGCAGTTAACTTTGTAGAAATTGTCTGCTACACGTGTTACTTATTGTAATTAATATAGCGATGAAAACTTACAGTAGCTCTAAGTTATAATGAGTAAAGTACTTCAAAGAAATAATTCCCTAAGGCCTAAAATATAATGATAGCAAGGAAAGAATGAAGACAAACAGAAAGGAAGCAAGATGATAGTTTAGAAAAAAATCCTACTAATATTGTAAATGTGAAGGTTTGGATGGATGGACGGTTTGTTACTCTTTCACGCAAAAACTACTGAACGGATTTGGATGAAATTTAGCACACACATGTTTTTATAACAGGATACTTTTGATCTCGATATTCCCACGGGATCGTAATTTATGTGGGTGAAACTGCGAGGCGCTGCTAGTAATATTATAAGCACGAAAGTTTGTGAGGATGGATGGATGGATGTTGGTTACTCTTTCACGCAAAAACTACAGAACGGATTTTGATGAAACTTTACAGTAATATACACACTTAAACACACTTTACAGTTAAACATCAGAATAACGCATAGGATACATTTTATCCCGATATTTCTACGGGATCAACACTTATGCGGGTGAAACCGTGGGGCGCTGTAGTAGTAATAAATAAATAGAGAGAATTAACTTTATATAAATCACTAAAATACTTCCAACTATCTAATGAAACTGACACGATTAATAGACACGATTTCTGATTTAACATTCAGTATAGCAAAAGTTTCTGTGAAAAGTAACTGAACGATTTCTTTTGTAGCCAACTTGTGCATTCCAGTTGGGTGCAGTAAAGGCTGTATTGCAAGACAAATTGTGAGTCCGGTACTAGACGTAGAGGGGTATTCGCTGTGAGGTTGGAGCTTGCGAAATTCTTTAGATTTTGTGAAGGCGATTTTGGAATTTGAATACGTTTTTTTTTTAAATGTTGGCAGTGTTTTCTATAAATCTCGTAGAAAGGAGTTCGCTGTGGTCTCAGTTAACTTATTTACAAACGTTGTAATGCCATTGTGAGTTTTTCACAGACTTTGTTCGCCAAATCCTGTCAAAAACTCACAATTGAAAGACTTGGCCCCCTGGTGTATCTCCTGTTGAATCCAATAATAGCTACAGTTACTTTTAAAATTATCACTATTGTCTGGTCGGTATTTTTATCTATATAATACTTCGATCAATAATAGTACTAGATTCTTGATAAGCGCTTCAAAAACGGCCCGAAAAATAAGACCACAAATACTTTTGTGGTCTTTTTTCAAATTAGTATGTTTTTAACCTTATTACTTAGGATTTAAGTTTCATTTTAGAATAATTGACTGAAAATTTAAAAATAGAATGATTTTATTTTCAAGCGACATTTTAAATATATTTTGCAATGGTAATTAAACTTTATGTTTAAGCATTAAGGTTTAAAATAAACTGAAGTTGTTAATATTATTAAACTTTTTTCTAAGAAATGTAGATGTTTACGTGTGTGCAAACGTGGCCACTTGAGCGACTGATTTTTGTTCCTGATCCTTAATCTAGTACTATTATTGATCGAAGATATAATATAATGATTTATAATTATTATACTAATAATAAAGCTGAAGAGTTTGTTTGTTTGAACGCGTTCATTTCTGGCACTGCCAGCCGGATATGATTTTTTTTTTGCATCTGATAGCCCAATTCCTGGAAGGAAGCTTATATGCTAATTAACATCACAATAGGAGCTAAGCAAAAACAAACTAACCGAACGAATATAGTTGAGAAACGGCTAGGCAGGTGATGTTTGATCCTAGTTATACAGATTTGTAACTATCAATATTTGGTTATCAACTTTATAACCTTTATCCATTCAATTGTAGCGGTATCTACAACGCCACATGCGAACAACGCGTCATACTGACGTCACGCAAATCCTGCATCTCGCAAGCAGAGTTTACCGCGCAATTAGCATACATACAAACTTCCCGATATCAGTCGTTGGGCAGTTGCCCGCCAGACACAACACCCGTCTGGTCGGAAGATCCTCCCTTTTCTATGGAGGTTGAGTGAATTTGACACCCTATTCCTCATACATCTATACAATCATTGCTGAGTTTAGACTTCTTTTCTACTTTATTGCCTTAGCTATTTCCAATATTAGTTATTCCTAGCCCAGTTATTTCTGCAGCATAGAATTTATCTACACGAACGAGAGTGCCAAGCTCCTCATCTCGGACACTGCAATTTATGTGAGATCTTTTGTAAAGGTTTCGTGTTCATACTCGAAGCTCTAGCGGTTATGATTTCTCTTATTTTATAGTTTTTTTTGCTCATTGTCATCAACGATGAGCTCATAAATGATTGTCATTCTTTGTAGAATGTTACAAACACAGAACCGATCGAAGTGGTGTTACTTGAGGAAACCTATGTCCGGCAGTGTACGTCTTTCGGCTGAAATGATGATGATTCTTTTTAACCGACTTCAAAAAAGGAGGAGGTTCTCAATTCGGTTGTTTTTTTCAATGTTTGATACCTCAGAACTCCGTTATTTATAAGGCTCAGGAGTGGTCCCATATAAATATTATAGCTTTGCTTGGATAGTTTTTGCTTCAATAATACCATTCTTTCCACTTAGTTTATATTGATGATGTTTTAATAAGTTTCTGTCACTGATACTTACATGACAAGTAGTGTTATATGAATTTGTGTGGAGTAAGTACAGCCAAAAACTTAAAAATAAAACTATTTTACAAAAAATACAACAGAATTTCAGAAAAAAAAAACACTACAAACTGAAAAATAACTAATTTCTGAAGTCGGTGTCAAAAACCGAAAACTCGAAATTAACGACACCGACTTCCGAATTTAACGTTATTTTTCACTTTGTAAAAAATACAACCGACTTCCAAACGAATCACTGTAGTGTTTCGTTTGGAAGTCAATTGTAATTTTTGTAAAAAGATTTTGTAATGACTGTAAGAAGTCATCATCTGCCTGCCTTACTTGACTATCAGTGAAAGAGTACACCTACTTAATACCCGATGGTGCCTGATGTACATTCAATACCAAGTCATACTTTTGGTTGAATATGGATTTATAAAAGTTAATTAAATTGGATGCATCGCTATGAGAATCGATTATACCAATATTTTTATTAGTTCCGATGATAAATAAATGATTTGCGTACCTGAGTTGGGTGAAATATTCGATGAGTGTTATTTAAAACAGAATGTTGCAATAACTGAACGTTAACACTGTATATTTCTCTTTAAAAACCAATTTATCACTGATAGGGGTTAATATTTTAGTATTCAAAGTGAGGTTCAGGAATTTTACAGATAAATATTTTAATAGAAAAAAAATTAAGTCGGGCTTTGAAATACACGCTTACAAAATAAATAGATTAGTACTGAAATATAAACTAAAACGAAATCATTTAATACATAAACTCAAGCCTTCTTCCCATAGGGGTAGGTAGAAACTACAGAACGCTACCTGCTGCGATCCTTACATACTCCTTATGCCTCGTTTACGTTCATACATCTGAAGGCCAATTCCCGGAATTAAAAACGTTCAAAATCTAGTCGCAGTATCACCTCGGCGACAAACAAATGTCAAAAACTTATCAAAAATGTATGAAATTTAAAGGTATTTTTGATAGATTGACACTGAGATCAGACTGTGAATGTTCTTAAAATTAAGACAATTACCCCCTTCATCTCGGCGACAATCAATGTCAAAAATTTATGAAAATTAAAGGTATTTTTGACAGATTGAGACTGAGATTAGACTGTGAATGTTCTTAAAATTAAGAGAATTACCCCCTTCATCTCGGCGACAATCAATGTCAAAAACTTGTCAAAAATTTATGAAAATTAAAGGTATTTTTGACAGATTGAGACTGAGATCAGACTGTGAATGTTCTTAAAATTAAGAGAATTACCCCCCCCCCCCTCCTCATCTCGGCGACAATCAATGTCAAAAACTTGTCAAAAATTTATGAAATTAAAGGTATTTTTGACAAATTGAGACTGAGATCAGACTGTGAATGTTCTTAAAACTACGAGAATTGCCTCTCAGGTGTCGTACGCACGCTGGTTGCTAGTACTTACGCACCAGACCTTTCTAAAGAAAAAATAATTAAAAGAAACAATCAATAATTTTATTTAACAATTTAGAATAAATAATTTAAATCATTGTAAAGTAACTAAACGTACGAAATTAAAATGTAACGGATACTTAAAAAAAAACTAATTCAAAAGAAGGTTTCATCGCAAGCGAAAAAGCTACATCTCTCAACGATATAAGAATACAGCTTAAAAAGTCGTAGTTAGTTGTATTATAGTAGGGTTGACACCTTGACACCATTTCTAACAATAGTAGAAACTGTCAAAACAGAGGCATTTAGACGGCTTATCCCCGCGTTTAGACCATACTAGTTGTGATACTTGTTGACAACAAGTAAAAGGTTTTCCAAAAACATGTCGTGTATAAAATTACATTATGTTGAATTTGGACATGTTTTATTAACTATTTCGATCACGTTTTTGCTACAAGTTTTGTACACAGCTAATCTTTTGGACTGGTTTTAGGTGTAAACAATACACGAAAACAGTAGACACAACATGTAGACTACATGTTTTATATTTTGGTGAAAACGCGGGTCTGGAAAAACATTAATTGGAATATTGTGTCAATCAATGTTTTGATAGTGGAACAACTATAGACCTCTATGGAATATCTGTGTGTGTCTATGTGTGTGTGTATGGAATTTATGCCTTTTTTTTTTTTCGGGATGGGATATCATCAAATGACGCCTCCCGCTCCGCGCCGGGACTTTATGCCTTAGGCATTCTCTACCAGTCAATCAAGGATGGTGGAGATTAGAAGGCAGTTAATTTGGTATGATTGGTCATCATCATGCTCTTGCTTTGATCCCAATTTATTTGGAGTCAGCACAGTATGTCTTCCAAACTTCTCTATTAAGTCGTTATCTCAGTAGTCAACCCCTTTCTAGCCATATCATCTTTCACACATTCCACCCATCTTTTCTGGGATCTTCTTTGGATATGATACACAAAACAGTACCTACTCCGAAGCAGTTTCTCTGATAGAACCTTGACCACTCATCACTTAAAAATTGTTCTTAACACCGCAGATTTCTAAAAAATCCCTATGTGGTTGTAGTGTTTTCGAGCAAACCTTTTTGAAAATGAAAAAGATATAGCGTTCTTAACGAAATAGCCTATAAAACATAACCAGTTTATACCTATAATAAAGCTGAGGAGTTTGTTTGTTTGAAGGCGCTAATCTGTATACTACCATTTTTACAGTATTACACAGTCGGATTTGAAAAAATATTGTTGCATTTGAGAGCTTAATTTTTGAGGAAGACTATAGGCTAAAATCATACTAGAACCCTTTAGAGTCGAACAAAGAGTACAAAAGTTAAAACTAACAGCACAGCACGGGCGGGCGATGCGATGCGACGTGGTGGGTCGGGGTAACAAGTAACTTCACGCGGACGTAGTCGCTGGCAGAAGCTAGTAATTTATTTATTTATTTATCCTCAAACTCAAATCATTTATTTCAATTAAACCATTTCAGGAACTTTTGAATTGTCAACAGTTTAAATAGTCGGTCAGTTAGTCAGAAAGTGAAGCTAGTTGCCCATTCCAAAACGTAGATCTCTTTGGAGAAGAACGGGCAAGAAACTCCAAGGACACTCTTTTAAATCAAGATATTATTACAAAATCCTGGGTACATTATTCTTATTGCTTCTATATGTGAGAACAATGAAAAAAGAACAATTAAAAATATAAAATTAAAAATAAGCCCTGGCAGTTAAGAAATTACCAGTCTCAACCGACGGCGCCCGTTCACGAACATGACGCGTGGATCAGCACCACCCAGCTCAACCATTTTGTAGGGAACTGAATGATCCAACACTCACACTGGAATGCCTTACGGCAATTACACCAACGGAGCAAAAAATCACTTCATGTGCTGCTTTCCATCCATCCTGTGCGCGGTGGACATCGAACAAGTGGCGATGGATTAATAACATAAAAAGCTATAAAGCACACTTTCAAGGTTGTATCTCGATGGATAAGCACGATGACAGTAAGTCCTGTATGTTATTGTAAGTCGCAAGCCCAGCTAAATCCTCTTAAATTAAATTTAAAGCTAGATAAATCTGATGCCATTAAAATATTCAAATCTTGTTCATAATGTTCCTGAGCTCTTAAATGTGGATCGTTAAGTAACAATGTCGGATTTACTTTTGCTATCGCGATGATTGGGGTATATTAACGTGGAGGTGGTAACAATTGGTTCGAGGAGGAAGGAGATTATGGTTTATTTTTACGGGTTACGGGAGTCCCAGGTAAAAGTGATCATAATTTACCTAGCTTTTTCTCAACTACGTTGGGATCGGCTTTCAGTCTAACCAAATCAAGCTCAACACTAGTATTCAGTATTTGCAAAAGATAATGATAATGCTGAACTGTATTTATAAACTTTGCAAGACCGAATTTCGGCCATGGAGACCTAATGTCTTAGCGGATATTGCCTTCAGCGCGGGAGATATTATAGTGCACAAGTGTATGCGCAGACACAGATGCACTCTCTCTTCGCTCGCTCTCATAGTCCGATGGGACGGCAATCCGACACGACCGGAGAGAGATCAGGCGCAGGACCAACGTATACCTATGCTTTCCGAGGCACGGTGTTTTCACACCGCCAACTTCCAAACGAAAAACTACTGAAAAATGTTCAATGGAAAAACACAAAAACACTTTGCCCGACCCGGGAATCGAACTCAAGACCCCACGCTCAGTAGTCACACTTGCGACTACGAGACCAACGGCGCAGTTAAACCTTGCAATAACAAAGAAAATTAAAAACTAGTAGTATTAATAAAATAATTTCGATTTAAGGTTCATTTTTCTTTCCATTACATAACTAGAGTTCCTTTGATGAAATTCAGAAAGACATACAAATTCAACAAAAGATTTAAAGCACAAAAATATAAGAGAAGTGGGCACCCCTAACTTAACACGCTTAGCGAAGTCTCATCCGGACGAACTACAATTAAAATGCTTAATTAATGGCTTGATCTCCTGAATATGTAAAACTAGAAGCTAACGCGGACCTTATCTCACTTTTAGAAGTTCAAAAAACATTTTTCATTAACAAAACGGTCGTGGCTCAAACAGTTTTATCGTGAAACGAGGGGGTGGAGGCAAAACTCACAATTAAGGACTTGTACAACGCAATTTTGGAACAATGACGACTGTTTGACAATTCACAAAGTTTACCGTTTACTGAGAACGCTCTAGATCTAGGCAAAGAGTCCTTCTAAATACTTGAGTGAGTGTTTGCTGATTCTCTTCGACAAATATGTTGTGTATTGTACAGGTATAATTATGTTGTCCTGGTACCTTGGGGTGCTGTGTGTCGAATGGGTGGTTTATTGTATTGTTTAAATGTAGGCAGGAGGTTTCATCTATACTTCTACCTGCGCGGTCAAAATTTATGTAACTAATATTTTTTTTGTATAACACGGAAACGCACCCCCTAATTGCACACAATCAATCGGAATCAGAATCATTTTGAAGCAAATTGCTAATCCATTGCTTCATAAGTTTGAAAAATTTGTCTGCTCAACATGTAAATAACGCAATGAATGTTGTTGAACTGTCAAAATTGTTAATAATACACACAGTGACGTTTCAATAGACTAACTTTATTATAGAGTTTTGACACACATCATAAACATATGGCTACACGCTAGTAGTACCATAGATACTATATATTAACTGTTTTGTTATAATATCAACACCTCCACTTAACAAAATCATTTATACATTATAACAGGTAGTATACCAAGTTTTTTAGTAAAGTATTTATGCTTAAGAGACCCTAAACTCTTGGTAAAAATATCTGCTGGCATTTCTGTTGTTTCTAAATAATCAACCTTAATAAATTTATTTGCAACTGCCTCTCTTACAAAATGGTATCTTATGTCTATATGTTTAGACCTTCTATGGTATACTGGATTCAAAATAAGTTTTTGGGCACTTTGACAATCATTATACAAAGTAATTGTGTCTGAGCAACCTAAAATCTCAAACATTAAATTCTTTAAATAAATGGCCTCTTTGCTGGCCTCTGACATAGAAATGTATTCCGCTTCTGTTGAAGATAGAGCTACATTTCTTTGCTTTCTACACTCAAATGAAATAACTGCACCTGATAATTTAAAACAAAAACCAGAAAAGGATTTTCTGTCGTTAGTATCAGAACCCCAATCTGCATCCACATATCCTTCTATACAAGAATCATCTTTAGCAAAAACAAGACCATAGTTTTTAGTACCCTTTAAATACTTTAAAATTCTCTTTAAATGTTTCCAATGAGTTTCATCATATGAGTTATTAAACTGACTCAGATAACACACACTATAAGTTATGTCTGGTCTGGTTAAGACAGCTAAGTACATTAAGCTACCTATCAATTGTCTATATGGAATTTTATCTTCACAATAACTATTCTTAGTTTTTTCTAATCTTAAATTAATCTCCATTGGTGTTTCTGCTGTCTTACAATTTGTCAGGTTAAATCTTTTTAACAAACTTTCTATGTATTGTTCTTGATCAACAGTTATAACATTTTCATACAAGTTAACTCTTAAACCCAAACATTGCTTTAACTGACCCAAATCTTTCATTTGGAATTTACTGCTCAAGTCAACTATTAATTGACTAGTTGCCATTTTACAATTTGAAAAAACAAAAAAGTCATCTACATATAGTGCTATAATAACTTTAGCATCTCCTTCAAGTTTTGTGAACAAGCAAGGTTCATATTTTGACTTTAAAAATCTCAAAGACAATAAGTAATCATTAACCCTCTGATACCATGCACGTGATGATTGCTTAAGTCCATAGATGGCACGCTTGAGCTTTAGTACTTTGTTATTATCATCATTACAATCTTTATAAAACACAGGTTTTTGCATATACACAGATTCATTCAGAAAACTATTTAGGAAAGCCGTAGTGACATCTAGATGACGTATATCTAAACTTAGTTTTACTGCTAGAGATAATAACAGTCTTAAAGTAGTATGACGTAGCACTGGTGAAAAAGTTTCATGATAGTCTATACCTGCTTTCTGTGAGAAGCCTTTGGCCACCAATCTAGCACGATAACGCACATTACCAACACTATCATACTTTTTCTTGAATACCCACTTGCACTGCACTACTGTGGAGTCACGAGGTTTATCCACAAGCTCCCATGCATCATTCTTTTTAAATGATTCTAATTCCTCTTGCATACTTGCTCTCCAGAATTTGCTTTCAGGTCCATTTAAAGCATCCTCGAGGGTAATATCCATTATATTCTGATCATCTGATTCGTCAACACATAAATAATTATAGCCAAATCTATCAGGTAATTTTCTTACTCTCTTGCTTGGAACATCTTGATTCATGTCTAATAATGAAACATCTGTATCTTCTGTTTCTGAAATACTTTCATATGTGTCACTTCCTGTAGAAGCCTCTGGAACATATGTGGTATCATTTTCATCACATCCAGTCTCGGTGTCTTCTGTTTTAACCTCTTCTTCAATCTCCTCCGCTGAAGCCTTGGATTCAATAGGAATATTCACTGTATCTTTGGTTTCCATTATAATGATGTCTCTGCTAATCGTAATAGAGTTATTTTCTGGGTCATAAACCCTATAGCCCTTCACATTGTCTGCATATCCCATCAAAATATGTTCTTTGGCCTTCATATCCCATTTTAAACGCTTTTCTTTTGGTATGTGCATCATAACTTTACTCCCAAAAATACGTATATGACTCAAGTTGGGTTTTTTTCCTGTCCAAGCTTCGTATGGAGTCATATTTTCTAACCCTGTAACAACTGACCTATTTCTTAGGTATACTGAGGTATTTATGGCTTCTGCCCAAAACTTTTTGTGTAAACTGGCATCGAAAAATTAAACATCTAGCCTTCTCCACTAATGATCTATTCATCCTTTCACTCACACCATTTTGCTGTGGAGTGTAGGCATTACTTTTCTGATGAATAATACCCATTTGTTTTAGATACCTTTCAAAGTCTTGACTGCAGAACTCACCGCCATTATCTGTCCTTAAAATTTTAATCTTCCTATCTGTCTGGTTTTCTACCATTGACTGGAACTCCTTAAAGAACTTAAATACCTCACTCTTTGATTTCATAAAATATACAAAAGCCATTTTGCTGTAGTCATCAACGAATAAGACATAGTACCTGGATCCTCCGATGGAAATATTTTCCATTGGGCCAGACACATCTGAGTGAATCAGTTCTAAAATAGCCTGGGTGTTTGTAGAACTAGGTTGAAACTGTAGTCTAGTTTGCTTCCCTTTACAACAAGCAATACAATTAGATTTGTTCACCTCTGCCTTATCTGTGAATGAAATACCTTCTGCGGCTCCATTTTTCATTTTGTTTAAACTAGTACTGTTAATGTGTCCCAATCGTCTATGCCAAGTTTCACTTGATACCTTAGCTGTGGCTGCCAATAACTGTTCTGATTTCTTAATGTATAATCTGTACACACCTTCTACTAATTCTGCCTTCCCAATTAGAGTTCTCTGTTTATTGTAAATATAGCAAAAATTCTCTTTAAAAGTTACATTATTGCCATTTTTAATCAACTGACTCACTGAAAGCAAGTTTGTGGTTAAACTCGGTACGCACAATACATCTGAGACTGTGATGTCATATTCCATATCATCCACAACCGTAATGATATTAACATCACCAGAACATAGCACCGGGACGCATGTTTTGTTCGCAACAATTATTTCTTTGGTTTCATGTTCATACGATGGATTTACAACATATTCAATCTTCGCTGTCATGTGTTTACTAGCCCCGCTATCGATGTACCAACTGTCACAGTTGAAATTCCCACTCAAGAAAATAGCGCTAAAGGCATTACATTGTTTACTTTTGCTTAATTCCGAACTCGGGCACTGGTTTTTATAATGGCCCGTTTGTTTGCATTTATAGCATTTTATTATTTTGACAGTCTTTGATGGTTCGCCTGTCGATTGTCTAGGGTCATTTTTTTTATTGTTGCCATATTTCGAACGTTGAATATTTTTCGCAGCAAAAGCACTCTCCGAACCGGAAACGGTTCCAATGTCACTACACATGTCCATCAATTTTGTTTTTATGACGTCGGCACTTATTTCAATACCCGAGTGCTCTATGGCCATTAACATGGGCGCGTATTTATCGGGTAATCCTGCTAACATTAATGCTCCAATCCATTCATCTGATATCTTAAAGCCCGTTCCTTGTAATCTCTGGCTTGTTTCTACGATTTCAGTTACATACTGGGTCATCGAGTCACAGTTATCAAGTCGTATGTTGATGAGCTTGCGCAACAAGCCAATTTTTCTTGTATAGCCGGTATCATCAAACATGTTCTTTAACTTGTTCCATAAATCATAGGTTGTTGCTGCATGCTTAATATGCACATAAAGTGTCGGGTCTATCGTCAACACTAACTTTGCTTTGGCTTTAGCATCTTCATTTATTTGGCTCGTCGTAGATGAAGCCGATAACCTCTCAGTGATAGCGGACGCCATGTTTTCCAACACCAACACATTTTGTACTGCAAAACACCAATCCTCATAGTTCTCGCGCCCTTTTAGCTTGGGAATGTTAGCAATATAGTTCGTCGTCATTTTAATCACAGAAACCAAACAGTACTCCACGTTTGAATCTATTAAAACTATTTTTAATTGTGCAGGCCCATAACCTGTTAATAATACACACAGTGACGTTTCAATAGACTAACTTTATTATAGAGTTTTGACACACATCATAAACATATGGCTACACGCTAGTAGTACCATAGATACTATATATTAACTGTTTTGTTATAATATCAACAAAAATGACACCGATTCCGATTAATCGTGTGTTACGCAATTAGGGTGCCGGTCGAAGTGGAGGTGCTTGGGGGAGGCTTATGTCCAGCAGCGGACGTCTTTCGGCGGAAATGATGATGATGATGTGATAACACGGGAAAAATTTCTACGCTTGGGGCTAGAATTATGTTGATTGTAACCATGAAGGTTATTGGCGCATCGGTTATTTTTTTTTTCCTGTATATGCGTAATTATTACACAGAGCTATTTTTTTTGCCCAGCGCGGTTTGATAGGTGTCACATGTCTTCGAATGCGTTTTTGATGTCTTTGAGTTTGTATGTAGGGCTTAATCTTCGGAACTACCGATCTGATGCTGAAAATACTTTCGCTAATGGGAAGCTACAGTATTGCCGAGTGGATAGGATATATTTTATGTTAAAATAAACAAAAAAACCACGCAGACAAAGTCGCGGACATAAGCGGCTGAGCATTGATGCTAGCAAAACTGATGGCCACCTGATGAGACACCTGTACGCAGTTGTATTGTTGCCAGGATTCTCAAAAAGATGGCACATTGTGATTTGAGAATGCGTTCTTGACACCTGTCAGTTTCATACAAACACGTGTTTTGCGAGTTTGATCTTTATTAACTACTAGAACTGTCAATGTCAAAACGGGCCTTTTATTTTTTGACAACTTTAACAGGTGGGTGTCTGTAGTTTCTGCCTACCCTAAGGGAAGAAGGCGTGAGATTATGTGCGTGATAGTTATTGGCCAAAGCATATTAAGTAGGTATGCAATTGAGCTGAAATACGATATTGAGATATATCAATATCACGGCTGTGTGTTTATGATCTTATTCGACTGTAAGATCAAACAAGATACCATGAATTGAGTTTACACAATTCAGTTTTTCTTTAACAATCTTCTTCTTGCTATCGACACCGATAGCAATCTAAATGAACTCGGCCCAGAATTCGGCTACTTGTTTGGCGCCATCACCAGCGTCCAACAGTTCCTGTAACGTGCAGCTGACGGGGCACGCAGGACAGGATATTAAGTGTCCCATCGTTTGTGCACCAAAAAACAACAAACAACAACAACAATTAACAATGAACTAGGAAGGTGTAATTACTGC
Source organism: Apamea sordens (assembly GCA_945859715.1). NCBI lineage: Eukaryota > Metazoa > Arthropoda > Insecta > Lepidoptera > Noctuidae > Apamea > Apamea sordens. The sequence goes on along the minus strand of OX244010.1, from coordinate 8,518,294 downwards.
ATTGCAGATATGGGTTATCATTCAGTAATTTCTTTGATTGTATTGTCTTCCATTTTGTAACCTATTCCAGTCCAATGCTGAATACAAGCTTGCCCTAATGCGTAACAGTCGCATAATAATTTATTAATTTAATGGCTTAATGATTAATCAGTGATTGATTGATGACGTCACGATGATTGCTGTAGCGGTAGGGAACAGTAATTACAATGAAATCATTCCGATGTTGACCTATTTTTGTTTTAATGTGAGCATTTGTACAGTTAATTGGAATGGAATGAGGTCTGTATCATGCATAAACTTTTATAATGTTGATATCTATGGTTGGAAGAAGTTTTACTATTGTTGGTTAGTTGTTGTGGCCCACTGGCCGCGTCGTGAGTTCGTACTTCGAATTCATCATCATCATTTTAGCCCGGAATCACTCACTGCTGGGTGTAGAGCTCCCCTTTCTTCTGCCATACTTCCCTGTTCTGTGCGTCTCTCATCCAGGGGGTCTACTCCGATGTAGTATCGGCCGAATGTTCGGCCGTTTCCTGCTACGAAGTTACTATTTGGTTCGGTCGGTTCCGATCCTACACTCTTTCGAATATTTGCTATGGTCCCGACCCAACTGAGCCGATCCGAACTTATTTCACATTTTTCAATAATATTTGGTTCGGCCAGGTGTCTGTCGGTCCGATCCGAACATTCGCTCTTTGCACTTCGGAGTAGGCCCCCAGGTGTTTCCCGCGATTTTGACGATATTATCAACCCAGCGCGATTTTGGACGGCCCTGTTTTCTTTGGCCTTGCCTTGGCCACCATTCGGTCAGAGCTTTACTTCATCGGCCATCTCTTCGTCTAGTTAAATGTCCTGGCCAACTCCAATTGAGGCGTATCGCACCGAAACTTTACTTTGCGTAAATTATTTCATCACCACTGCTCTCAAAATGGTGAAGGAAGACGTCGTGAGCAAACTGGCATGTTCTAGAACCAAAAATTCCAAGACATGTGACATCCGCCAATCCGCACTGGGCCTACGTGGTGGATGACAGCTCACTCACGTCAACGCCGGCTGTCGCTGAAAACCAGCGCTGGGGCTCTGTCTCGTATAGGGTCTTAGCCTTAGCATTATGCTGAGCGATGGCCGTTTTGCGTGAATGTGACGCATGTTTAACCCCAACTTGTTTTTTTTTTGTGTGTTTAAGTCCTTTTTTATGCGTTATGTTTGCCGCAAATAATGTGTCCAAGCAGTGGGAACATGATAACGATGATGATGAAATGGAAGACAGTGGAAGTTCGGAAAACTTAATATTTTATTGGAAATACCCACGTCACGTTTTTATTCACCGTTAAACACTTTAAATAAAAAGTGAGAAAAATATGAATTCAAAAACCAGAAACACGCAAATGAATTCACATGCAAAAGCTAGCAAAATGGCTTATAAATACTACTGTCAGTGAAAACAACGTCGAGTCAAAAGTAAATTGTGATATAACATTGTTACGAGCGCACTCATTAAAATAACAGACGAGCCAAACCAAAGTTAACATCACATTCGCAAAATAAATAAACTGCAAACATAATTTTAATCATCCAAATATATTTAAACAATGTGGCGAACAAACATTTCACGAAGTTCCTTAATGAAGAAAGCCAGGGGTAAGGAACTTCCTCAAAGTTCAGGTAGATTAATATAAGTATTTTACTCAAAACCCTGTTTTCTTTGATATACTGGGCGCGCAACTTGTGTATTTATTCGGGACTGTTGGTATACGGTACGCTGTGGAATATAAATAAAATGAAAAACTTCTTGGAGACATATCTGTTGGTAGCATTGTTTGTTTGGGTCCGTAATGTTGGTAGTAATTTGTCATGGAAGGGCTGTCGCCATTGCGGTGACGCGTCAGCATTTCGTTGGTTTGGTCAGGTTTATTAGTTGTTGACACTGCCGACACTGTAATAAAGTGCCAAATACTGTGTGTTTGACGTGCTTTTTGACGGCTGATGAATGTTTTCCTGATGCTAACAAAACGTCAGGATATTATTCCCTGACGGGTCAACATAATGTTTAGGTAGGGGTTAATTGCATGTCGGCTGTTTGCCGTACATGAATAGGGAAAGGTATTTCCGCATGCTTACGATTTATTTGCGTTGCAAAAAACCATCATCTGCTTAGCCTTTTCCCAACTATGTTGTGGTAGGGTTCCAGTCTAACCGGATGCAGCTGAATACCAGTATTTAACATGGAGCGACTGCCTAGACTAGACTTTTGCGCTTCTGACTACCCGTAACGCCTGTCAAACATCTACAAATGACAGCCGGGACCAACGGCTTAACGTGCATTCCGAGGCACGTAGGGGTCTCGATATGTATACAGGTTGTCCCAGAAGTCGATGTCAAGGTTTTTATTTTTCTGATAACTATTATGACTTGGCCTATTACCCGATTCCGGGTTGACGTCGACATCCTGTATATCACTTATCCACGGTCCGACCTCGGCAAGCATTGCTTAATATTCGATCGACCTAAGCAGCTGTTATTATTTAGCCACGAGCCTCGTTGCAAAAACTAACGCTATATAATCATTAACCACATAAGTTTATTTGGCCCTATGTCAATCTATAATTCAATACTGTATCACTTCTTGGGGTGGCGCACCAAAAACTTATTTGCTTCCTCTTGAAAGAGCTCGAAGGTAGCAAACTTCCATGCCTTCTTTTTACCCACAGATTTGCTATATAAATCCTGCAATGTACTAACGGTTCGCCAGCTTTTCATTATGCACTTGGTATTAAACCGCACACCTTGCTTGCTTACAATGCCGACAACAGTAACAAGAGACGGAATGATCTAGTATTCATGTCTAATGCAGCCTCAAAACACGTCTTTCTAGAAAGATTTTTAACATTCTTAGGTCCATTCCTGTACAATAGATTAAATAGAAAACTAAGTATCTATAAACTAAATTAATATAGCTGTAAAAAAAAAAATATATTTACTAACCATCGATTATGCACAGACAGAAGACCTACTTATTGTCTACAAATACTAACATGCTATTTTACTTTTATTTTCCTAAGTTTTTAATTTAGTTTTTACGTTATATTTATTGTTAATTTATTTCATTAAGTATTTATGCACTTTCTAGCCTGAAGCACATGTTCAACCTAGTTCAGGTCAATTAGCAACTGTGCGCTATTTTAAATTATTAAGGTATTAAATGTAAACGTATTCCCCTTTTTATAAATCAACGATTTATTATTATTATAATTTTTTAATTTTATAAACATAGGCATGCGGAAATACTCATGTGGTAAATTTCTATCCAATAAAAACTATACTGAACTTTACACATGCAAGATTAGTTTCGGAAACTACTAATGTTAATTTAGTGGACTTAAGGACCAAATCCCATCATGCATTGCTTACAGAAATGATGGCCGATGAGTACAAAAGATGCCTGGAGTGGCGACCGCGTAATGGAAGACGTAGCGTTGGAAAGTCTCCCTCCAGCAAGGTCGACCGATAAACTGGTGAAGGCCGTAGGAATCCGCTGTATGCGAGAAGCACAGAACCGGTCAAAGTGGAGGTGTTTAGGGGAGGCCTATGTCCAGCAGTGGACGTATTTCGGCTGAAATGATGATGATGATGATCATATCTCAAAATTAAATTTCCTTCTGCTTACTACAACAAATCACGATGATATACAGGAATATTTTTTAAGCAATGCGCAAAAAATTTTTGGTGGTTCAGTATCAGTAATAGAACACATTTCCATTATTTGTTCAAAACTTTTTTATATTTTTTTATCCGACTTTAAATCAGCAAAATATGGACACTATCTATTCGTAATAATATCAATGAACGCGGGCACGCCGTGCGGCTTACGAGTGATGTTGCAGAGGGGGTGAAACCCCCTTCCGGGCGGCAGGGTGGCGCCAGGCGGCGGCGGCCGGCGGGCGCTCGTCAGTCTCATCGCATGCGCTTGCGTCGTTACGTCGCGTCTAGTCGCTTTCCTGCGCAGTGCGCAACCCGCGCGTACTCGTGTGTCGTACTTACGATGTCGGATTTTAGTAACCGCGAGTTCTATGTGATGGTGCGGGTCTATTTATTATGTGGTGAAAGCCTACGAGCAGCTCGCAGAATGTATGCTAGGGGGTAAGGGAGACCAGACCCCACGGGTCTGGCAGACCTCGACTGGCGGTAAATGTAAGTATCAAGTTTTTAAAAGTGCCTTAATTTAATTGATTATAATGCGTTATTTTCTGCATTTTGATGGTCCTAAGCCCATGAAAGTATGAAGGAAAAATTGGAATTACTCTTCAAATAACTTCAGATCACGGCCTAATCTTAAAAAAGTCTAATTCGAACCTGATAAAATCAGCGATCAGTACATTGTATGTAACCCACGTAAATATCTATCTACCCACGCCTATGCACGAAAAACTTCCGAGCGCTGCGGCGCCGGGCGGCGCGTAGTGGCCAGAAAATCAATTTCAAAATAGACATCTTTCGTTAGCGATAACTTTATTTTTTTGTACTAAGACTTATCAAAATAAAAAATAGGTGTTTAATAAAACTCATTTAAGTTTAATTTGTCAAAGTTTGCGCACTGAATAAAAATTATTCCTGTATATAAATGTTTGTGATACCACAATCACGGTATAGGCTCGTCAATACCGGTATTGAAAAAGGCCAATATTTATCCGTGATTACGGTATTATGGGATCCCGGTATTGAAAGCCCGAGTTATATCTCTCAAAAGCTGACCCAGCAAAAAGCTGCACAGTCATTTCTAACAGCACAAAATGGCTACCCTTCCACTTTCAAATTCCATAGCCAAAACGGGCGTCGTTTTCTAATTACCTGTGAAAGACGGAAACAAACTTCCAAAACCAACCGACTGACCGCACGATGTAAAGCATTCACGTAAATTGAACCGGTAATTACCACTTTCGCAAACAGGATGGAACCAGTTCAATCCGGTTTCTGTAAACGCTATCTAATAGACAATCCGGTTTTTGTTGGTGTTCGGCGTTTAATTTTAGAGAACATTCGGTCATTGGAGTTAATTAATCGAGTTGTTAAATTGGATTTTGCTTTTTGGGTGTTTTCTGAGAGAACTGATACGAAAGAGGTTTCATTAGTGACTTGGTACCTCGTAGGTGCATCCCGAAATTCGCTGGTTTGGTCCTTTTTTGTGTGTACAGAAAAGGGCCAGCGAATTCCTATTTATCAGTCTGGACGATTAGTCAGATCATGATCATCTGGCTAGCCTTTCCCAACTATGTTGGGGTCGGCGTAATTTGCAGGGATTAATAATTAAGACCTGCATTACATATAATAGGCTAGTTTCCTAAAAAATTCCAACTGTCCGTCAGTTAGATTATCAAAAAGTATTGGACCCGTATTTTTTCTTTTGTCAATTATATAAAAAATGATGAAGATATCGCCCGTTAAAGTTCCGCGTGACGTCACTTGCCTGCCTTGCCTTGCTACACTTTTTAGCATGGCGTGACGTCACGACCCCCCACTCCCAAATTTTGACGCGCTTTATCTTTGTCATTTTTTGTTTGATTGACAAAAGAAAAAATACATGTAATTATTTTTCGATAATCTGATTGACGGACTAAATATAATAATTATTTTTACTCAGGAAACTACCCTATTTTGAAACGGCTGGTTTACAGACCTCGTGACCCAAGTGCTGGCTTTTAACTTGGCCAGAGCATTGCCATTCAACGAGGTAATGCCGCCAGTCTCTTGGGTACATTACCAGTCGACAGCGATGCGGATGAATTTTTCGAAGCTATATTTTAGTTTGTGAATAGATTTAGTTAAGTTAGGATATAATTTTGTTATTTTTTATTAATTAATTAGGTTTTACATAATAAATAAATAATTTCGATTGTAAAAAAAAAATATTATGCTCATACTCATGTCTTAATTATAATTATTTCAGAATTAAAATCATAAAACTCAACAATACAACTCTCTAAGTTAACATAACCTATTGAACAACTATTTCATGAAATAATGACATTTGATGCCAATCCTAGCTCACGGAGTTGTATTGCTGATTCCATTGTAATCATGAATGAATTTCGATCAACATACAACCTGATACAGAGGTGCAAATTGCAATTAAAAAAAAAAAACGGATTTTTCGTACTACCCGACGCTTTCGCCTAACTAAAGGAACTTTGTTATTAAAAAAAACTGTATTTACTTTTAAAGAAAGATGTAAGACTGAAGCTGTGACGAGACAGTGCTTCCTTATCCAAACCATTCGTTCCACCCACTGAAGACCTCTCACCTGGACATGAGTTACCTTGGGTAACCTGGAAATTTTTAAACAGACTCCGGACCCAGGTTGGCCGAAACAAGGAAAACGTATTCAGGTGGAGATTCATAGACGACTCCGCCTTGGAGTGTAAATGTGGTGCTGTTCCACAAACGAAGGGACACTTAATATCGTGTCCTGCGTGTCCTGTCAGCTGCACGTTACAGGAACTGTTGGACGCTGGTGATGGCGCCAAACAAGTAGCCGAATTCTGGGCCGAGTGCATTTAGATTGTTATCGATGTCGATAGCAAGAAGAAGATTGTTAAAGAACAACTGAGACAATAAACTCTCATGAATTTTCTATATTACTATCAATGCAGACCTTTGTGTGGGTGCCACACAATATAGCTCCGACAAAGCCCCAGCAAAAAGACGTAGAAATAAATACTCATCTAAAATGTACCGGATAACATTTTTTATCGTTGAAAAAGCGGACAAGTGCGACTCGTAGTCGCTTACAAAGGGCTACGTATCACTTTACAATATTTAACACTCATCATTTGCCTAGCCTTTTCTGAACTATGTTGGGGTCGGCTTCCAGTCTAACGGGATCCAGCGTTTTTTACATGGAGCGACTGTTTATCTGACCTCCATAACCCAGTTATTGGGTAATACGATACCCCTTGGTAAAACTGGTTGTCAGACTTTCGGACTTCTGACGATCAAAGATCCGCGAATGACAGCCGGGACCAATGGCATGGTATGTAAAGATGGTCACCACCCATCTACGGACCGATTGTGGCAAGCGTAGCTTAACCTGTTCGATCGACCCATGCGGCTGTTATTACTTAGCCACAAACCCCTGATTGTACTGATACTTTAATAAAGAGAACGCCGAAAAACACGTTTCTTGTATAGTCTCATTAATTTTCTACTTAATTTTATTACTACTATTGGTTGTTACGGCGGATAAAGTAGTGCACATTCTGTGAAAATTTCAATTACCTGTCTGTTACGGTTAAAAAAATACAGCTCTGTGACCGACGGACAGACAGCGGACCCTTAGTAATAGGGTCCAGTTGTCAATCTTTGGATACGGAACTCTAAAAAAGGCACCTTTGAAGCCCGGTCGATAGTTCCAATAAGTTCAAATTTCGAATACTACGAATATGTCAGCGCGTGTTTACGCGTCGGGTACAAAAGCGATTTCGTGCTCGACTGTACCGGCCGCGGCTTGTCACTTTTGCGCGCGATTGTACGGCACTTGTTAGTCATTGTTCGCGGATAGACTTATATTGAAATTGTAACCGTTTGGCTGAAAATGTAAAGGGCATTTGTGTTCTTTTGTTTTGTGTTTAGTCTATCGTAAACCTTGAAGCTGTTGATTTCTAGGATATCTCAGGTTTTTGTATTCGGAAAATAATAATTTTCACTCAATGAAAAAATATTAATTTGCTTCCAACTTGCTGTGCCCAAACAGGGTCATCTATTCATTAGTTTAGCCTAGTTAAGTTTGTGTGCGTGTTATGAAATCTGTGTGTGTGTGGTGGTGGTGGTGGTGATGGTGATGGTGGTGGTGGTGGTGGTGGGTGCTGGTGGTGGGGTGGGTGGTGGTGTGGTGGTGGTGGGTGGTGGAGGTGGGGTGGTGGTTTTTTGGGGGTGGGTGGTGGTGGTCCTATTTAATATCACGCGACGACTCTTAGGAGCCGAGCAAAAATAAAAAAGTAAGAAAGCGAAAACGAAGGAGTAGCACGGGCAGGCGATACGATGCAACGGAATTATCGGGGAAAACAAAAAACATGCGAACAAAGCTGCGGACAGAGGCTAGTAAAATAAATAAACTGAATCATTCATCTATAGATTTTTAAACCTTCTTGTATCGTATAGTTCTTTTTTGCAAAGTATATGAAAAAGGAACAAATGGACCACAACTCAGTATAACTGTAGCGGTGTCTGCAACTCCACATGCGAACAACGCGTCATACTGACGTCACGCAAATCCTGCATCTCGCAAGCAGAGTTTACTGCGCAATTAGCATAATATACGTATATATACAAACTTCCCAACATCAATAGTTAGGCAGGTGCCCGCCAGACACAACACTCGTCTGGTCGGAGGATCCTCCCTTTTCTATGGAGAATGAGTGAATTTTACACCCTGTTCCTCCGCTGCATTTAACCTGAAAAAATAAACTCCCAACAATCCATAGATCATTCTCCACATTAACCAGCCACTACGCACATTCGCTACCAACATTTCCCGGTAAAAGCTAGTAAGTATTTATGGTATTATTGATGGGCGCGCTTGTTTACGGCAGGAAGACTTATGTATTGCATTATTGCTGACGCTACCCTGTCGAGCACTATACTGTATTAACTATAGGCGCGTGTACAGGGTGTTTGGGAAAACATTTTTGGTATGTTTAACTTGGTCTGAGTTCGTGTGATCTTAGAAAAGATCTATTCGGAAATACTTACTTGAATTTAATCGTTTAAAGGTTTTCTTTTACCTTTTGTTTGGAATCGTAATAAGGAGTAAACTTTAATACATTATATCCTTATACCTTCTCTCTATGTAACACCTGTGTTACAGGAGCCAGCACCTTCAGTAGGTTCTGGATTTAATGCAATATACATCATTTGTTTTTACGACAAACAAAAACCTCACATGCTGCGTGAGAACGCGTCACCTTCACTCAAGCAGTCTGCAACGGAATAGAATATTTTGCAGGTTATTGACTCGAACCTGTTATTCTTTGTGAAGTAAACAGGGTCGTAAATACGTGTAGATTGAATTGCTTGTAGGGAGACGAGCTATTGTGTTCGCGTATTATGCGTTGGGATTGAAATTCTTTTTTATAGGTTTCGTGGTTTCCGTGAGTGTGTGAAAATGCCGAGTCATCAGAGTAGAATTAGCGGGAATAAAGAGTCATTTTTCACTTTACTTTATCGTTGCTTTATTTATCCTGTCTTTGTATTTATTTATGTATTTTATTTATTTATGAAATTATCCCATGTGAACGTGCTACCAGGACAAAAGGTACCTACTTATATACTGTTACTCCATAACGTCAGCTATCTGCCAGTGTAAGTCCCAGCAAAATCGGACTAGCCGTTTCGGAGTTTAGCCGAAACAGACAAATATTAAAAAAAAGTGTTTTTTGAACGAAGTTGCTTATCGCGCGTTGCGAAAGGGGGCTAGACGGAAAAAATTAAGACCAAAAGTTGGAACGACACTTTTTGCTATAGTTGTAAGGCGTGCGGCGTGCGCGTGTTTCTCTGTCTCTCTCTCTCTCTCTCTCTCTCTTATAGAAAGCAAGCCAGTTGTACTTCGTTCCATCCGGGTGTCCCTTGACACCTCTCAAGTTTTTTTTTTGTTATAAGTGCCGTATATACTTTCAAATGCATTTAGTAAAAAGCTGTCATTTTGGATTACAAACAAACACGTCAATTTTGTTGTTTCTTTAGAGTTACTTAGTTAACCATTTAATTTTATGCTCACACATATAAACAGACAAGAATAAGGAAATTCACTAAAGATACTACGGAGACAAACGACTTCTACAAAGTAGGCTCTTCAATTTTATTCAAAAGACAGCTCTATCTTTCAAATATAGGTCTTATCTTGTCACGTATTAATCTTTAGCAATAAATCACTACCCAATATAAAATAGCAATAAATTCTAAATAAAATAAAAGAATTTGGTTTTTGGAAATTTGGAAGCATTTAGTTATCTATGTATTAAATTGAGCCTCTAATAATTCCAATTTTGCGCTCCTAAAAATAGTATTGAACACTCTATTAAAATGAATGCGCCTCTTTTTTGAAACCCAAATAATTCTTATTTTGGAGACCTAAAAATATCTACTAAATAGCCAAGTAACTACGACCAACTTGAATGTAGCGCTCAACGGCCGCCACTGCGGCACCGCTCGCTTCTCTCGCTCGGCTCGCTCGCGGTTGTTCTCGGCTCGGGGGCTCTTATTTACTGCAACCAAATCGGTTCGAGCGTGATTGGTCACAATTCCAACCTAACGTAACCCGTTTGGTCAGGTACCCTAGCTTAGTTACTGCGACCACCTGTGAGAAAAGACCAGAAAGTTATAAAGAGGCTCAATCATTTAAAAAAGGGTCCATCATTAGAAGTGCAAATTTTTTAAAAAGTTAAATATTTCTCTTTTGTTATCAACACTATAGTTACTTATCAGTTACCGGGCTGATTTCCCCAACGCCAGAAAATTTTGAATATTTGACAATAAATTTATCTATACAAAATCTGCCAGACGCCAATTTAATTCGACGAATAAAAAATATCTGTCAATTGAGAAATCAGCCCTAAGTTAAATTTAAATTACTTCTTAGCTAATAGGCTATTGTAATGTGAATAAAATACCACAGACTGTTACACATTATAAAAAATAAAAAAAATATATCAACAGCCTGTATAAAGAATTATAACAAATGGCGTTTACTCAGTGATGTATGTAGGGATGATGTGGCATCAATCTAGGAGATGTTCGATTTGGACATAAAACTATTAGTTTGAAGGGATATGAGTTATTTCGGCACTGCGATTTGATGAAGTAGTCAACTTTTGTTGAAAACTTGAGGGATGATGTGTTACTTTGGGATTTATAGACAAGTATTTATATTGATGGGAGGGAGGGACGGGGATGAGCATGAACTTACTTTTCGGATCAAAGGAACGAACGCTGCATCTGCGATAATATTCAGTTCGTTGACACGACGATAGACCGCCAATACCTGGTCAAATTAAATTAGTTAGCGAAACTACGCAGACGTCTATACCTAATCTTTATATTAATTTGATGTTTTTTTTGTGGCATCATTGACCGGTATTTAATTGAAATAGCAGTTTAATTTATTTTTTATTTTTTGTGTAAACTTCACAGACGTGATCGGTATCAATATCAGCAAACTATAAAACACATTTTCTCAAGTCATACACTACCAGCGGTCGTTGACCACTAAGAAAAAAAACATCAAATCCTTTTTATTTTATCGAGTTTAGATATCCATCACGTATCTGTAGAGTTTCGCTAGCTAATTTAATTTGATCCTGTATACATATGTGGCCAAAAACTGTAGCATAATTTCAATCATTACAAACACATATAATTACTTCCCACAAACACAAATGTTGGCAAACTTTCGTTTTTCCTGATATAAATCAACCGAATTTGCAGTGTTCCTAACAAAATATAGGCGATGTGTCGTGGAAATCCGCTGGCCGTATGAGCTGCATTCGGTATGCAAATTTTATTATGCCAGATGAAAATATACGGCGGTGGCTGGCTTAATAAGTTTTGTATATGCGGATTATCCTACTTTGTAAGATGAAGTGGAAAGCAGTCCAACTGTGCGTTGATGATCTGGTTAGCATAATAGCTTGTAATCTTCAAGAGCGGTGGGTGATAATGTACCACGCGGGCTCTATTAACCGGGCACAGATCCAGGCTTCCAGATGGACATATATTTTCCACGATCCGGGAATCGAACCCAGTACCTCCGGCTCTACAGTCATAATTATCATATTCATAATCAGCCTACCATGTTTCCACAGCTGGGATACAGGCCACCTCTCTTTGCTGTAAATTGGGCTGTAATCTACCACCACTCGGGCCCAGTGCGGGTTGGCTTTGCAGTAGCAGTCAAGATGAATTGGCACTATGTTTTGCAGAGCGACTACCATCTGCTCTGCAGAACCCAATTCAACTCAGTCAGTATTATTATCACTTAAATAATCAGCCTGTAATGTTCTCACTGCTCCTAGCAGTGAGAACATTACAGGCACCAGGCCTCCTATCTTCGAGAAAGGGTCATCTGCCTAGCCTTTTCCCAACTATGTTGGGGTCGGCTTCCAGTCTAACCGGATGCAGCTGAATACCAGTATTTTACATGGAGCGACTGCCTATCTGACCTCCACAACCCAGTTACTGGGTAATACGATACCCCTTGGTAAGACTGGTTGTCAGACTTTCGGGCTTCTGACTACCCGTAACGACTGTCAAAGATCCACGAATGACAGTCTTCGAGAGAGGGTGCTAGGTATAATCTACCACGCGGGCCCAGTGCGGGTCCGTAGACATCACATGTCTTCGAATTTTCCGGTTTCCTCACAATGTTTTTCTTCACCGTTTTGAGAGCAGTGGTGATGATGTTACACAAAGTAAAGCGCCTAAGTTATCTGCCTGGGTACGAACCCACGACCTACAACTCGTAAGTCGCAGCCGTTACCACTGGGCCACCACTGCTCTCCAAGAAAACTTGCATATTATTCCCCAAAGAAGGATCATGCCGTTTTGCCAAAATTATTTTGACAAAATTTCATTTTCCAAACCAATTTTAGCAACCTTTTTTTTATACCAATGCAATATTTGAAATGATTTTAGTAGTGATGATGTGATTTTTGTTTTTGTTTGGTGGTGGTTGTGGTGATTTTCATTTGGTCAAATTTTTACTCGGCAGAATATTACCAAAGATAATGTCATTAAGGCATTTGGTCTTTAATCATGATGTTACACAAAGTAAAGCGCCTGCCTGGGTCCGAACCCTACAACTTGTAAGTTGAGGCCGTTAGCAATGGGACACCACTGCTTGATTGCTTGTTTTGGTTATCTATTTATATGTCGGAGATGGTATGTCTGTCTCTCGTTAGCATCAGGCATATTTTAATTACTGTGGGCGTACTATGGGTATGTTGGTTATTGCACAATAGAAACACGGTTTACAGTTCAAATTAGATTGTAATTTACGAACAAGTCAGTCACACTAGCGAATCACACACTCACACAACTCAACGATACGGAACGCTGACAGTTTCTCAGCACATGTTGTTCGTACGATGTCCAATGTTTCGATGATCTCGAGAGCTCTGCTTACACCGTTCTTTGTAGCGGTCGCTCCCACCACGAACTCAGGCTAGACTCTGTCTAGCGCCACGAGATGGCGCTAGCGTTCCGAATAGTCAAACGAATGACTCCGACATATATTATATTTAGTTTGATTTGATTTGACTAAGGGCTGATTTATCCACCGCCAAATAAATTTTATTCTACATTTTGAATAAGTTGTTATTAATGTATATTTCATTTTAATTTCAATTAAAATAATATTATAGTAGTACCTACTAGTGTTGGAAGAACCATTCATCAAAGTGTTCAAGAAACCATTCAATTATGAACTTTATATCGAACAAAATATGTAGCTGTTAACCTCGTAATTTCAGGCCCAACACGACGTTTTCATTCATACCTTTGAAGCTTTCAGCTTTGACGAATTGGCTTTGCGCTTTTAAAAAAAAAGGTCGAGTTTTTTTTTAGTTCAACACAAAGCATTTTCGGCGAAATATTTTCACGGTGATTGACATCTACACCTGTTTTTTTTCAATAGTTTATTGTGTGAGTGGCGGTATTATTTTTCATCAGTTTCGTGCGTGTAGTGACGCTAGCTTTTTTAATATACGATTTATAAAAAAAAGGATTTAGTGGGGCTTCTCATTTTTAATGTTACGTTGGAATTTAAAGTGGCCTGTGTATAATTATTGGAAAAAAACCTATTGTTGTGTGTCTACTATTTATACCCTGTCCATTAGGTGAACCGTTTTTTGACAGATGGAATACGCACAGCATAAGCATAATCATCCTATAACGTTCCCACTGCTGGGACACAGGCCTCCTCTCAGTGAGAGGGATACGCATAACAATTAGATATATTTTTTTGTCAAAACTGATACACGTACGGTAAGAATAATGTCTGTAATAAGTCATAAATAAGACAAGGCAGTTTGTATGTATTTTATTACGCAATTTTAAGTTAATTTTTACGTAACCTGGAATAGTTATGTTCTAAGGCAGCTGTCAAAAAACGGTTAACCTGCTATCTTACACATCACGATGTGTAATGGATGATTGGGTGGCTCGGAAAGCACTTTAAGCCGTTGGTGCCCGCTGCCATTCGTAGATCTTTGACCGTCGTAACGGGTAGTCAGAAGCCCAAAAGTCAATTAAAAAAAAAAGTGTCTATCATTGGAACAGCAAAAAAGTTTTTAAAGGATCAGTTAAAAAAAAAACTTTATATAAGGAGATTACGAGCTTTTGGCACAATGGTAATGGCGTCGTCTTAGTATCGTTTCCAAATGACCTATCATTGAAAGAAAATAGCATACTTTTCCCCAAGTCTAATCCGTAACCTAGGACCAATAGGAAGAAGGATCAAAATCTTTTCGAATATCCGTAAACGGCTTTTTATTTAGCCCTTCATGTCCCACTGCTGGGCAAAGGCCTCCCTACTCTCTTTCCACCTCTCTCTGACCAGAGCTGCCAAGGACCAATGTTTATCAAAGGAGTCCAGCTCATCCCACCATCTCCGTCTGGGCCTGCCACGATGTCGTTTACCATGTAGCTTTAAAAATATTAACGAACAAAAAACGCGTTCCTATACTATCTTTTTGCTGCGTTTTATTTATTCTCTCTTGAATATATTTGTTAAAAGTGTTGACCCTTCTTTACAACCGTAACATGTGCAACGGAAATTAAAATTGTATTTGCATTGTTGAAATATAGTAAAAATGGAACCCCACGAAACACTTGTTTGGTTTTGTATTCATTGTTTGCCGCAGAATTCTGTTCTGGAAACTTTATAATACTGTAAGATTATAAAATGGCGCAGAATAGCCTTTACCAGAAGTGGTCATTGTATTAATGGTTCACCATGAAGGTGGTACGACACGGCTCCCCTGACATTTCTGTCATTAGAAGACAGCCGCCACGCATCTGTCGATACGACGCTCTGCTAGAGTGACTGTCGCCAGCCAGTGTCACTATTATTATAGTTATCGGCACGTAAGTTGGCAAGAGATTTTGTAGTGGGGGAAGTTCGCGCACGCACAATTTCATACATTTTTACATGCGCGAACTTCCCCCACTACAAAATCTCTTGCCAACTTACGTGCCGGTAACTATACACCTTTTCGGTGCAAACGTATTTCAAGTCTTGTTGGCTACTTCCACGCGTGTGACACAGCTCCGTACACACCCGCTGCCGTTCTGTCCAGCTAGCCCCATCAGACAGAGTTTCAATAGATTGCGAGGTCAGTTTGTACTCGTCTTGCGTGCATGTGATGCGGAGGAATGAGGAAAATTTCATATGCAAAGTTTTGAGTATGAATGTGTAGGGCTAATAAGAGAATACCTACTTCTTATAACCCTCCACAAAGTTTTGAGTATGAATGTGTAGGGCTAATAAGAGAATACCTACTTCTTATAACCCTCCACAAAGTTTTGAGTATGAATGTGTAGGGCTAATAAGAGAATACCTACTTCTTATAACCCTCCACAAAGTTTTGAGTATGAATGTGTAGGGCTAATAAGAGAATCCCTACTTCTTATAACCCTCCACAAAGTTTTGAGTATGAATGTGTAGGGCTAATAAGAGAATCCCTACTTCTTATAACCCTCCACAAAGTTTTGAGTATGAATGTGTAGGGCTAATAAGAGAATCCCTACTTCTTATAACCCTCCACAAAGTTTTGAGTATGAATGTGTAGGGCTAATAAGAGAATCCCTACTTCTTATAACCCTCCACAAAGTTTTGAGTATGAATGTGTAGGGCTAATAAGAGAATCCCTACTTCTTATAACGCTCCACAAAGTTTTGAGTATGAATGTGTAGGGCTAATAAGAGAATCCCTACTTCTTATAACGCTCCACAAAGTTTTGAGTATGAATGTGTAGGGTTAATAAGAGAATCCCTACTTCTTATAACCCTCCACAAAGTTTTGAGTATGAATGTGTAGGGTTAATAAGAGAATCCCTACTTCTTATAACCCTCCACAAAGTTTTGAGTAGGAATGTGTAGGGCTAATAAGAGAATCCCTACTTCTTATAACCCTCCACAAAGTTTTGAGTATGAATGTGGAAGGTTAATAGTGTTGTCAAAAAATAAAAGGCCCGTTTTGACATTTGAGAATGCGTTCTTGACACCTGTCAGTTTCATACAAACGAATACGTGTTTTGCGAATTTGATCTTTAACACTTTAAGAACACTTTACTATTACAACCTTAAGAGTACTCCTACTCTTATAGCCCTCTAGAAAGTTTTGAGTATTTATGTGGAGGGCTATAAAAGTAGGAGTACTCTTATTAGCCCTCCACATTCATACTTAAAACTTTCCTTACGACTTTTTCTCATCAAATCAAATCAAATCATTTATTGATTTGCAAACATGGGTATTTAGTACATAGATGTTTTATTATAAGTCATCATCATCCGTCTGCATCACATTCCCGTTCCATGACAACCGATTGCCACACCACTGTCGGGCTTCGGACGATCCGTAACGACTGTCAAAGATCCATGAATGACAGCCGGGACCAACGGCTTAACATGCTTTCCGAGGCACGGAGGGGTCTTGGTATGTAAAGATGGCCACCTATCTCCGAACCAACCGCGGCAAGATCGACCCGTGCGGCTGTTATTATTTAGCCACAAGGCAGATACATATAACATTTCTCCTCCTTCTCTCAAATCATTACCTTTGACGTACAGTCAAATCGTTACTTCTGGGAAATCTAAAGAAATCTATTACCGAGTTGAAGGAAAAAACGAATTTGTGTACAGAATGTTACTGGTACAGGCGCCAAAGGAGATAAGTAACTAGGGTCGTCGAATATAGTAGAAGTTTAGTAAGAAACCGATGGATTTTTTCGAATAAAATTTGATTTAATAAATGAACTGTTTGTTTTCTGTTAATTTAATTAAATTTTATTCGAAAACAATGAAATTTAATTTGATAAATGAACTGTTTGTTTTCTATTAAATTAAATTTTGTTCGAAAATATCCATCGGTTTCTTACAAAACTTCAACTTTATCCGACGGGCCTGCTTATTTACCTCCTTTGGTGACCGTACATAAGAATAATAAATAATTCATATTCATTTCTGTTACATTTGAGTTCGCTACAGGTTGTCAAGTACCAATATCTCCCAAGGTGGTTTTACATGACCTCAAATTGAAAGCGGTTCTTGACTTCTTAAAGGGATCCCCAAAGGCGGTCCGTAAGGGCCATAAATCAAAAGAAATCTCGTAGCTATGTAGGGCACTGTATATCAGAAGGGAGGGTAAAATAATCTACCGGTAGGTTGCAGATGAACTGACAGTAAGTTAGGGCAGGGTTATCGCTTACTGGGAAGTTATGGATGCTATTTTGGTAGGCGTTATGGCTGTTGAGTTTTGATTATTTTTATATATTGTAGACGCCCTAGGCAAAGTGAAGGCCTCTATAATAGTGCAGAAAAGATCTAAAATGTAGAAAAATAACACAGTAAAATAAATAAATAATAATATCCCCGGACATTTCACACAGCGCCATCTAGTCCCAAGCTAAGCAACCTAATGCTTGTGTTATGGTAACAAGATGGCTGATAAACTACTTATATACATTTTTTTTTTTGTAAATACATACATATTATAGATAGAAAAACACCCAGACAATAGGTTGCATATTAGAAAATTAAAATTTTCTGAGCAAATTTCAAAAGAACAATAACCGAAATAACAAAATTTAAATGACCAAATGTTTTATTTAGAAAAAATTTAAAATCCCAATGTATGTGACATCAAATGAACGACTGATCAAAAGTTTTTACATCGAAACAGCTAGGTTAGATTAGAACTGTGACCACACAACGCACGAGCCGAGCGAGCGCAGCGAGCGGTGCCGCGGCAGCGGCCGGCGAGTGGCAGAAACATATTAATCGCGGGAACTACGTCGCCGCTCTTTGGGATTTCATCGATTTGGTCAATAGTGTAATAAATAATTTAAACATTGATATTCCAGACTTTGGTCAGCTGAACTTTTGATCAAATGACCATCGTTATTTTAAACTTTGTTGATTTGTACGTTGTTCTGTTGAAATTTGCTCAGGAATTTTTTGATTTTCTAATATTCAACCACACAATATATACCACGAGTAAAGTAAAGTAAAATTTATTTGCATAGATGTAGGTATGTACTATCGCCAAAATCTATTTCTGACCACCGTAAGGACTATTCCTGCTTGCAGCGCATATTATTAGTCGACCGAAAAAGGATCCTCTTTTGTTTTACGTACGGACGCGGCTGTGGTCATCATGTGCACGGGATTTTGTTTTCAAAATGGCCCATTGAAACACACATACACACTGTCGTACATAACATACGATGAAAGATCACGCTTGTATTCCCCGAAAATTGATTTGAACGAGATCTAGTAAGTGATTTTTTTTAAATACGTCTTTGCTCGATATCAATAATGGCAACAGGTAGGCACTTGAAATATTCACAAAATACTTAGTTGTATTTTTACTTTAATAATAAAATAAATCATAAAATTAAAATAAAATAAATATTTAAGGGGGGCTCCCATACAACAGATGTGATTTCTTATAGATAAGGGTACGGAACCCTTATCTATAAGAAATCCCCGGCGCGAGTCCGACTCGCACTTGGCCGGTCTTTATTTATGCGTCATGTTTGCCGCAAATAAATGCATTTTCTTTCTTTTTTCTTTCTTTCTTTAGATAGAAAACCCCAATAATTCTAATGACATGAATACGATGACATTAAACCGCGCAAGCTAAGTTAACAACGAACTAACCACCAAAAGTACTCATTCTTGAACGAAAACAAACTCTTTACAAATCTAGAATACACCCAAGTGAATATATTTATGTGAATGCTTAATGTTCATTCAACTGCAGTAATATAGTAGAAATGCTAGTATTACATAGAAGGTAGGAGTTACGGCGGTAGGTAAGTGATATTATTTGATATTACATTTTTGTTCTTTTTGACATTTTACTTGTTCTCTTTGTGTTTATTGAAATGTTTTTTGAGATTTATATATTATAGTATTCATTTAGTAGAGCAGTTTTGGCCCAGTGGTAACGGCCGTGAGATACGAGTTGTAGGTCGTAGGTTCGAACCCTGACAGGTGCTTTACTTTGTGTAAATTATTTCATCACCACTGCTCTCAAAACGGTGAAGGAGAACATCGTGAGGAAACCGGCATATCCTAGAACGAAAAATACGACGACATTTGAGATCTACAAACCCGCCCGGGTCCCGAGTGGTGGCCGACTCCCTCTCAAGTACCTAACACCACAGCACAGCTGTCTGTTTAATTAGAAGAACTTGATTTTAGACAATGGAAGAAAGAATTAAACGAAAGTACAACAATTCCACTAGATAAAAAAAAATTAGGTTCTTTTACAAAGTAATACATTCACAAACTTATAAATACTTAGTAGTACCAAGTTCTTAACAGATTGGCTTAAATACTTATATAAAAGCTAGTTTAATTTACACGTTTTTAATTACCTATGAAAGGTGCGATGGTACTGACATTATAACTTGTGGCGACCTGCCTGAGCAAGGTTAATAAAAACCTGTGTTCCAGGCCATCCCCATACTAAGCGATCAGCTGATTATTTGTCCATAGTTAGTTAATTTTTGAAATAATAATAATTATCCTACTTATAAGTAGGTACTAAACACAAATAAAAAAATTACCAATTTAATAACTACATCATTATTGAAGTACTTCTAGAAGTCTTTCTGTGTCTATGTAATCAAGTTTACCTAAATAGTAGTAGTACTAGTAAATAGTGATTATCTAGCATAGAAACAATGTTCAAACAAAAGAAAGTAGATTAATATTCAAAACTCGTTCAAAAACAAATGAAAATTAAAACAATAATCAAATTCACCTCTTCACAAAATGTTCTGAAATATTTAACAAGTTTTGTTCGTCTAACTAAATAATAGACGAACAATGCAATGCGAAAGAAAATGGCCGACCAGGCTAGCAATGCAACAGCTAGATTCCTCTACAAACGTAGGTATTATTTCGACTCGAAAATGTAGCAAAATAAAATAGAGTTTCAACACGAATGTTCGTTATCTTGCCAAATTAAATTCGGAGCCAGATAAATAATGATAACATTAAAATATTCATGGCGAATGAAAAGAGCATTTTTTGGGGTTCCGTTTTAAATGCGGTTAAGGGACCTCTCCGTCTCCGTCTTTTGTCATATCCGATAACGAAGTGTACTTATATATTTTTTTTCTTTGTCGGGGTTTACTTCCAATCTGTCCATATACAAGTAAATATCATTAACTATTTACGCTTTTTTTTATAAATAGTTTAAATTTATTTATTTGTTAACTTTGGATGACTTACAGTTAAAACAAACGGATTAATAAATTGTTTCTATTATTTTTCTTTTATTTACCACCTGTAATTATACATTACGGATTGCAATAAACGATTTGAGATTTAAAAAATAGTATGTGAGACTGACAGCCAATTAAAATGATCAACATCTATAAAATAATTTGTCGCCTGGGCGTCAAATTGACAGACCATCAACATCACACTGCGCTCTAAAACAATTACTGACGTTGCTCAAAAAGCCGCTAAGCTGAAGTGGGACTAGGCTGGCCCCGTCTGCCGTATGCCCAATGAGTTGTGGGGAAAAATAAACACCACGTGGAGCCCTGACACAGCTAGAAGGTGTCACGTTAGACCTTCATGGTTCCACAAGAAATTTCTCAAGGTCAAAATTGCGGGCAGAAGCTATCGTTATTATGTAGGAGTTGAGATTACTATTCCGTGTGCCATGCGTGGTGATTATCGCGATTTCATTTCGTTCAAGTAATCAGATAGAAATAATATCTTTAGAGAACGTGTAAATACATTTACTGACTAGAAACTTTGCCCGTTGATTAAAAATATATTTATCTAGCATGCCGTTGGCTATCTAGCTACTGTCGGTCCAGAATTTCGCTACGAATTTGGAACCTTTCATAGCGTCCATTAGTTCCTGTAATATGCAGACAACAGGACACGTGGGACACTGTTTTAAGCATATCATTGTTTGTGGAAAATGACCATAATAATATAATTATCAAAAGGACAAGACACATAATTAATGTGGGGACTACGGAACCCAATCTCTTAACAAGCTTTTATTTCAGATTCCACTTTAATTTTCGGCAAGACTCGGTAAGATTACCATAATTAAGTAGAAATTTTATAATGAATGAGAATTCTAGAAATTTTTCTTGAGTAGTTACAATTGAAAAGTTAGCAAGAGGAAATTAATTAAATTGTTCACTATTTTGAGACCTCGAAAGTTCACTCGAATGCTTGTTTAAATACTTTAGTTTACTTAGGCAAGAGGAATTTATTGAGGAACTATTAAATTTTGTTAGGCATAAATTGAAATAAGATAACTATGAAATGAGAATTAACCCAAGCATAATCAGCCTATAATGTTCCCACTGCTGGGCCACAGGCCTTTTCTCTGTGAGACGGAGTGGGCCGTAATCCACCACGCGGGCCCAGTGCGGGTTGGTAGATGTCTTCGAATTTTTGGTTCTAGGACATGCTGGTTTTCTCACGATGTTTTCCTTCGCCATTTTTGAGAGCAGTGGTGATGAACGAGAAATAGGTGGAAGAAAATGCAACCAGCTATCAAATGTGAAGGTTTACAATGTGGAGACGACACACACGAAACACTGAGAACATCGGCATAACTAATGCAAAGGAGTATTTTGGAACTATCAAATAAATAAATCAAACAATCTGCGTAGCCTTTATCCAACTAAGTTGAGGTCAACTTCCAGTCTATCCGGATGCAGCTAGATACAAGTATGTTACATGGAGCGACTGCTTATCTGACCTCCTCAACCCAGTTACTGAGTGATACCCCTTGGTAAAACTAATAGGGTAGTTTCCTGGGTAAAAAATTATTATTATGTTTAGTCAGTCAGTTAGATTATCGAAAAATAATGGACACGTATTTTTTATTTTGTCAATCATACAAAAAATGAGAGTGGGGGGTCGTGATGTCACACCATGCTAAAAAGTGTAGCAAGGCGTGACGTCACGCGGAACTTTAACGGGCGATATCTTCATAATTTGTTATACATACGTATAATTGACAAAAGACAAAATACGGGTCCAATATTTTTTGATAAACTAACTGACGGACTAATTAGAATTTTTTAGGAAACTAGCCTATTGTCAGACTTTCGGGCTTCTGACGACCCTAACGACTGTCAAAGATCTACGAATGACAGCCGGGACCAATGGCTTAACCTGCTTTCCGAGGCACGGAGGGGTCTTGTCGTATATGTAATGGATGGTCACCCACCCATCCACGAATCAACCGGGGCAAGAGTAGCTTAACCTGATCGATCGACCCATGCGGCTGTTATTATTTGGCCCAGGAAATATATAATCCCCTGCTATAATAATATGCAATAATAATAAGCCCCTGCTATCCAAAATGATACATGACTTTTAAAGCCACTCTTACCAACCAGCTACAAAAACCAACAACATCTTCACATTCAGTCGACAAATTCAGTTTTCACGTCGCAGAAGTCAAGGACTATAATTCATCTGTACAGACAAAAGGGCTGCAAGACTTGCTTTACATTTGAATGGAAGGTTTATTACATTAAAATAATAATCTCGGCTCTCTTCGTATTAGGGTCGGCGCAGACAGAGCGAGATGCTCGAGCAGTTTTCATTGGTTGGTCAGTCTCTCACACTTCATCTGCCTAGCCTTTTCCCAACTATGTTTGGGCCGACCCCAACATAGTTGGGAAAAGGCTAGGAAAATACTGGTATTTAGCTGCATCCGGTTAGACTCGAAGCCGACTTCTAGTCTAACCGGATGCAGCTAAATACCAGTATTTTACATGGAACCACTGCCTATCTGACCTCCACAATCCAGTTACCTACTGGGTGACACGATATCCGTTGCTTAGACTGGTTATCAGATTTTTGGGCTTCCGACTGCCTGTCAAGACTGTTAAAGCTCACAAATGACAACCAGTCTTTCCAAGGGGTATCGTATTATCCAGTAACTGGGTTGTCCAGTTGTTGAGTAATACGATACTCCTTGGGAAGACAGGTTGTCAGACTCTTGGGCTACTGATGACCTGTAACGACTGTCAAAGGTCCATGAATGACAGCCGGGACCACCGGCTTAACGTGCTTTCCGAGGCATGGAGGGGTCTTGGTATGTAAAGATAGTCACCCATCCACAGACGAACCGCGGCAAGCGTAGTTTAACCTGATCGATCGACCTGTGCGGCTGTTATTATTTAACCACGGGCTCCTCTCAAAATCAAAAGTCAGTTATTCAAACTAATTTTTGAATTATTCTGGTAACGTTAGCGCACGCGAGCATCCGCGAGACTGCTAGAGCCTGAGTTTACACGGCGGATTTTGCTCGACCATGTTCGAGCAGTCGCCGCTCTGTCTGCGCTAACCCTTAAGGGAGTCTGGGTTCGCAGTGACCTATATACGATAAAATGGTGGCTGAAGTCGTTAAAAGTGCGGCTTTTGTACTGCAGTTATGTTGCGTTTGAAGTTTCGAGAAACAAGGTGAGACTTTATAGGGTGACTTTGAGTGTACTTGGAGACTTGACGTAATCTTTCGGAGCTTGAGGTGTGCTGTTACCGTAATTTGGAAAAAGTGTTAGATGTGTGATTGTGGTTATAACGTACCACCTCAGCTTAGAAATAACACCAACTCATCTACTTTTGTATTTAATTTAAAGATTGCAGATTAATATACTTAATTATATTTCTTTTAAAAAACAAAATTATTTACATTTAATATCGTAAAAATTGCCGTATCGTTACAGGGTTCATGTCAGTTGCTGGACCCTTAAAACTGTGATAAATATTTCTACGTGAGCACAATAAATATAATTTGAAATTTTTGGTTTTGCAAAGAGTGGTGAATCTGTTGGTAACGTAAGAAGTGTCTATGCGATGATGTAACGAGGAGAAACAGCCATATTACGACACAACATAATACAGTCAGCCTCGAAATGGTGTTCTCATCGATTAGATTTTTTGGAACGAAGTTCCTTATCGCGCGTTGCGAAAGGGGGCTAGACGGAAAAAATTAAGACCAAAAGTTGGAACGACACTTTTTGCTGTAGTTGTAAGCCGTGCGGCGTGTGCGTGTTTCTCTGTCTATCTCTCTCCCTCTCTCTTATAGAAAGCAAGCCAGTTATACTTCGTTCCATCCGGGTGTCCCTTGACACCTCACAAGTTTTTTTTTTTTTATTTATGGAATCACTTATGTGTTTTTGTTCGGAAAATGTTGTATTGTGGTAATATTTGATCGATTTTTAGGATTATTAGGTTGAGAAGGTCAGATAGCTAGTTTAGACTAATTTCATGCCTTGATGCCTCTTCATAGTAATCGTACCTAGTTAGTTGTACAGTATTTTTAACTCACTAAGCGATGCGCGCTTTATTTGTGGTATGCAAGTAGTAGCTACACAGCTAGCTAAGTACACGCTGTGAATGTATACAAAATACAAATATGTTTATTTCATAACTATTAGTTGTTTACATTTTGTTGGTGAATGGCGCCTCCTTTTAAGCAGATAATGCCTGTGAATGTATGCATGAAGACGGGTAGTGTAGTAGCACATAATACACACACACTTTCGATACCACCATTTTCTCGGATGGTACCGAAAGCTCTTGCGCTTACACACACATTCACAGAGTGTTTGTACTCTTGCATACCACAAGTAAAGCGAGCGTCGCTTTGTAAGATAAAAATACTATAGTAGTGTGGTGTTTTGGAGGCATGAGGAACAGGGTGTAAAGTTCACTCAACCTCCATGGAAAAGGGAGGATCCTCCGACCAGACGGGTGTTGTGTCTGGCGGGCAACTGCCCAACGATTGATGTTGGGAAATCGTATCTATGCTAATTGCGCGGTAAACTCTGCTTGCGAGATGCAGGATTTGCGTGACGTCAGTATGACGCGTTGTTCGCATGTGGCGTTGTAGATACCGCTACAGTGTTATTGGCTTTTTCCTTCTGGAATTTCGCAGTAGCAGTCCGGAGAATGGATTTGTGCCTGGTTGATGGCATATACTCGCCCTCTATAACATGGGTTTACCTTCCCCTTCGGGTAATACAGGGCCCTGATTCACTATGACCACTTCATGATTCCTTACTTCAAAACTACGTCAATTTCTTAGTTAATCACATATGCTATTAACGTATTCTCTATGACACAATGGCGTGATTTGAACTGACAAAATACATGTTGTCCGTATGGTTGTCATTTCGATTCCTTGCTGTGAACAAGCCACGATATTAACGTGGTTGGCCCGTGGTGTGATTTCGTGGGGAATAATACAGAATTGGGGTCCAAGCGTGGTGTTATGTGTAATCACAAAACTACTAAACGCCCTGCATTTGTAAATCAATAAGAAAGAAAGAGACAACCATATAATATTATGGTGTTTTCATAGTAAGGGTGCTTCAACGATGACCGAAACTTGGCCATATTCATATAAAGTTGTAGCAACTTGTAATCTAATATGCATCAGTACTTCTCCAAGATGGAAACTTGTTCAATATGCGTCAGTTCGGCTTGACGACAAAAACTTCACTTGACGAAGATATCAATGCAGACGTGGTGATGGGAGTTCGTCTATTTTCACATTTATATGTAGGTTGAGAATGTTTGTTCAGAAGGACATATAGTGACCTTTTTGGTGATGTACTTCTAAAAGGTCTGGTGAAAAGAAAGAAAATACATTTATTTAGCACAGTCTAGAAGACACAATACATCAGGAAAAAAATTAAATAAAAAGTGGAAATCCGATGTAAGAAATTAGCAGGAAAGTGTGCCTCACTCACGGCACTCACTCACTCAAAAAGGCCCAGCGGATCGATTCTGTAAAAATCTCACCGTGAAAAGTTAGGTGAAGTGAGCTTAGAGTGAGCTGTCAACGGTGTCAATCCCTAGCATTAGTTGGAATGACAGCTCACTCCACGCTCACTTCACCTAAGTTTTCACGGTGAGATGGTTACAGAATCGCGGTGCTGTTCAGCAAAAATGCCAAAATGCGCAGGTGCGTAGTACTCGCAACCTGCGTGCGTGGGTTCATGGATGTATGAACGTAAACGAAGCAAAACGAGTATGTAAGGTTTGTAGCAGATGGCGTTCTGTAGCTTCTGCAGACTCACGCCATTTTTCCATGGGGGACCCGTGGGAAAAGGCGTGAAGGCGCATCTATGTATGTAACTATGTTGTTTCCCTTCCTTAAATCGTTTTTTTTTTACTTTAATTATGGACAATAGCTTTTTTAGCTGCATCTAGTTAGACTGGAAGCTGAATGCAACATAGTTAGGAAAAGGCAGATGTTCAAAATCAATCAATCAACTCAGCCTATCGCAGTCCACTGCTGGACATAGGCCTCTCCCAGACTGCGCAACAACACCCTGTCCTCCACCTTCCGCATCCAGTCTACCCCAGCCACCTTCTTTAGGTCGTCCGTCCATCTAGCCAGGGGGCATCCCACATGAAACTCAATAGTTTTATCATATTTCATTTAGCCAATCGCTGTTGTCTTTAAAATACTGGTGATAAGAATAGTTTTTACAGATCCTCAATCTTCTCACTACATTACTCATTGGTGTCTTTTAATCCACGCAGACCTGATCATATTTTTAAACCAAATACTGTCTGCAATAGCACACAAAGTAAGAAATTCTATATTCAATCTCATAAGTCTTTTAAAATAAACTAACCAACAAACACTCAGACAGCCGGAAATGAGCAAACAACGCGACGCCTGTGTCTGACAGGGTTGGCAGATCTATAAAACAACAAACACAACTATATCCATCTCCTACTCCCTCTCTCCGTTTGTCTTTCCCTTGCCAGGTTTTATCCTTACTTCATTCTAGGGTTAATAATATGAACCTGATTGTACTACAGCAGGGCAAAAGCCTAGGATCAGGGTGTAAAGGGTCACTCAGGGTTCACTCATTCTCCATAGAAAAGGAAGGATCCTCCGAATAGATGAGTGTTATGTCTGTTGGGCAACTGCCCGACGATTGACGTCGGGACCTCGTTGTATATAATATGCTAGTTGCGGGGTAAACTCTGCTTGCGCGGTACAGGATTTTGCGTGACGTCAGTGTTATGCGTAGTTCGCATGTGGCGATGTAGATGCCGCCACAAGCCTATTCTCAAACAGAGAAAAAACGAGTCGATTATTCTTCAGCCTAGCTGATTTTGCGCAGACCATACAGTCCCGGTTTTCTCACGCTATTTGCTTTTACTTTTCCGTCAGCCAGTGGATGCCTAAGATTAACAGATCACCAGAACATAGTAACTTGAAATTAGTCACATTGATTAGGTTTCAAGCTTGTACATTCAATTTCATACTTGAGAAGTGAGTCTCTTAGAGTAATTACATACCGAAGATGCTTCACTGCTATACCTCGCGATCGCAGTTTAGCATGCAACCTCGACTTCATCTCCATGTAAAACAAATGCATGCTTATAGACTCGCACGCAAACGCCAGGCATGGAGGTAAACCCCCAAGCAGCCCGCGATGAGGTGGTGCGCAGTGAGGTATTCTTCGGCAAGTGCGGGCGTGTCTATTAGCATGCATTTGTTTTACGTGGAGGTGACATTGAGGTAGCGAGGCATCGCAGTGAAGCGTCTTCTGAATATAATTCCCCTTAAACCCTGACCAAAATAGTCTTTTGATCATCATTAAAAATACAAGTCCCTGATCAAAGCTTGCCATCCCTAATAAACCATATTTCTGAACGCGACATGACAAATCAACGTTCCAAGTTCAAACGTCTGTGTTTGTGATGTATCGCGTCATTCAGTTCCGGTGGCCGGAACTTCCGGCGAACCAATAGAGCAACCAAGTACAGTCACGAACATCGGCGGAATATGTAAGCAGTGTGGTCTTTAATAGCAACATGTGGGTAGTTAGTAATCAGGGATTCCTGTGTTATGTTAACAGTGGAAATATGGTTGTATACTTATGGGTAGGCAGTTGCCGGATTTCCGTAGCTTATTGATGGTTATTGGTTAAAGTAACGGCTCGTAGGCTTAAAACCATTTGGTAACCATTTGGATACTAGCTTCTTGTTTTTCTTTGTGTCGCTGGCACCGGGCACGGCTGTATTTTAAGTCTTGTTTTGCCAAAACTTTACCATTTCCACGGCGTTTTCGGTGGCAGCACAGAAGTCACTCTAACTGCATGTTTTGGGACACAGAGGGCAGGATAGGAGGTGGATCATGGTTTGTGACATAGCTCCACAATCACACCCTACTGCCGTTCTGTCAAGGTGCCCCACTTTACCAGGTTGGACTTACAACTTCCCACTTGTGTCCGGAGTCGGTTCAGAGACTTGCAAGTGGATACTAGCAGCAAAACACAAATTTGAAAATAATGTCGTATTGATTTTAAATTATAGAATCCATTAAGCCATCCAAAACCAATTTTTGCCAGTACTGAAACTGCTACATAAGTGTCCAAAATTTGAGTAACGATTATACTATTGTTGCGCGCCACAATTAACGCCTGGTACATGGTGACATTAGTTACAAACTATCCCCGTCTAGTATCGAGTAGCAGAACTAATTTGCCACTAGCGCCATCTAGTATCGAGTAGCAGAACGAATAGATCCTTCTAGAAATTTCGATGCTAGAACTTTCTAGAACTATCGACATCTGGTCAGTCGGGGCCGGTATGTACTCGAACCTTCTAGATGTTTCTACAATAGAAGGTTCTAGAACTATCTGCGGCACTATATAAGGCCGGGATTATCCACGACCGAGTCAGATGTCGATAGGCGATACACGCGAATACATCGAAAGCGATCTTCAAGTGCGACTTAAGTGCAATTGTGTTTTATAATTAGTGTGTTTGAGTTGTTATTAGTGTTGTTCAATTAAAGTGTAATTTTTGATAATTTATATCGGCAGCTTTACTTAATCCTGCTATATAATATCTATACTTATAATAAATCTGTAGAAGTGAAAATTCTGTACATTGAAGATATCAAAAAAATAAATGGCGGGGGGTGTTACTAGACCGACACCGAACCCAAAAATGTGATTAAAAAATTTTTTGTCTGTCTGTCTGTCTGTCTGTCTGTCTGTTTGTTCAGGCATCACGCAAAAACTACCGGTTCGATTACGATGAAACTTGGTATAATTATTCATTATTATCCTGGGCACCACACTGGGTACTTTTTATCCCGGAAAAGTATATACAATAAATAACAAACTTAATTTTGCGGTTCGATCCCTAGACCCGATTACTGCGCCAACCGCAAATAATAAGTTTGTCGTAGGTTACGTCACCCGCAGTGGAGTTCACTAAGGTTATGCTCTAAATGTAGTGCTGAAGGTTGAATTTGGCTTGCACCCACGGATCGCTACCGTATATAAGGACATTTTTTGAACTTTGATTTGAACGGACGTGTCGAGTGGCGAGCGTTCGTTCTTATTTTAACCGTGCTTTTCAGTGCGACCTTTTTATTCCTTTTAGTTTTTAGAGTTATTTAGGTTTATTTTTATAAGTCGTAGGTATAGATTGTAATTTTAAAGTATAGGTAGTATATTTGATAGTGTACGTAGTGACCGTAGGTTATTTTATAATACTGTTAGGTAGGATTAGTCATTCGTATAGATATTAGTTATTATGGATTTTGCTTATTTATTGAGTTTAGTTATCATCAGAAATAGGTTTATTTAGGTAGGTAGGTATTTTATTTTCTGTTATTGAGTTTTTTTTTTATTAGGTAGGTACTTAGGTAAGGATATCATATAGGTACCCTCTTAATCACCACTAATGAGACACAATTGGTTTTCTATTGTAATTAGCCACAAAGGGCCCGCGAGATAGATGGCATCCTGGGGAAGCACTGCATACATTTTATCCTGTTGGCACGTTCCCGTGGAATAATTTCCGACATCCACGCGGGCGAAGCCGCGGGCAGAAGCTAGTTAATATAATAAATGCGAAAGTTTGTAAGGGTGGATGTTTGTTACTCTTTCACGCAAAAAGTACTAAACGGATTTGGGTTGAAATTTGGCACACAGATAGTTTATAACCAGGAATAACACATAGGATACTTTTTATCCCAATATTCCCTCGGGCTCCTCAGTGAGAGGGAGTGGGCCGTAATCCACCACGCGAGCCCAGTGCGGGTTGATAGATGACACCTGTCTTCGAATTTTTGGTTCTAAGACATGCCGGTTACCTCACGATGTTTTCCTTCACCGTTTTGAGAGCAGTGGTGATGAAATAATTTACATAAAGTAAAGCGCCTGTCCGGGGTTCGAACTTACGACCTACAGCTCATAAGTCGTGTCCGTTACCACTGGGCCACCACTGCTCTTCGTATAGGTTCTGCTACGTTTATAAATAAAGGGAATTCGTGAAGGGAGGTCGTGTGTTTGATGTTCGGAACTATTGATCCGATACCGAAAATTCTTTAACTAAAAATTAATTTAATTTTTTTTTTTAATTTCTTTTACAGTATTGACGAGTGTCATAGGATATAAAGAATGGTAGAGACATCACGTCGACGCGCAACCTGATACCATGGTTTCAGTTTAAGATTATTAAAAAAAAAAATGGTTGTTCCATACATTTTGACGGGCGTAAGTATAGCACTTTTGCCCCCCAACCCTTGCTCGATGAAGTGTCAGTCCGCGCCGTAGCTAAGCCTGTAGCTTTAAATCCCCGACTGTGACCTCTGAATTTGTTTCGGCCTTTCTTCTCAGAGATAGTCCTAGGAAACGCCGTGCTCATCAACGTATAAATAGTAAAAATTCGATCCAGCCTGTCCCTATCTTGCTGCCCTCTCCCACCGACGCCCTAACCCGAGGTTCGTACCCCACAGGGGGTGCCCTTAGCGTGCAGTTGCTTAGTTTTACGCCCTGCCTGGAGGCTTTAAGTTTACTTAAGACAACCACAGGATAGCCCGGTTAAGTAGTCACGACCTCTCTAGGTTAACTACGAGATGCCATAAAAAAAATGGCACTTTGGTATGTAAGGGTAATCGTATTTTTTTTATAACTGCCGAATCGCTCCTAGAATCATGTATCATGAATGGTGTATGTGTGTATTTGATATTAAAAGAAGAAATATCACGCGGTTATAAACACTGCCAATCAGCTTTGTACGTTGCGTTGTCGCGACAAGCTTTTTAATAAACAAAGGACGAGCAATTTTTACCAAGACCACCTCAGCCCTCAGTGTATTCTCGAGAATTCCTTTGTGACATTTCTGTGCGTCGAGTAACCATGCACGTTTATTACAAGCAAAAAGGCTGTACATCGCATAATAAAGCATGGGAATTCATACTTCGTTTGATCTCAATCAGGTGAACGGAATTCCGGATCGGAATTTCACTAATGTGTATTCATGCCCGGGTTTCAATATTTCATTTAAAGTCTCCCTTTGGCCTTTTGCAAATTGCATTACATAGCTGTTCAATGGAATGACGGAATAGTACAGTCACCAAAGGAGATTATAGTAACCGGGTCATTTGATATATTTAAAGTTTAGTAAGAAACTGATGGATGTTTTCGAATGAAATTTAATTTGATAAATGAACACTTTGTCTTTGTCCACACAAAGTCTGACAACCACTTTTACCAAGGGGTATCGTATTACCCATTAACTGGGTTGTGCAGGTCAGACAGGCAGTCATTCCATGTTGGAAAAAGGCTAGGCAGATGATGATTACTTATACAATTTATAAAATCTGTTCAATCATTTTATTGGAAAAGCATTTTAGTGTCCAACAAATTTCATATTAACGGTTAATTTATTTAGTGCCCTCTAAATAATGAACTGTTTATTTGAAATTCCTCCGACTCTCAAATGTCGCCGATGTTTAACTCCAAGAATAGCTTAAATCGCTCTTTGAACGGTTTCCGTTGAAATATGACAAAGTTCTGAGTTAGGTAAAATTCGCGGCACCTTGCGCCCTTGTCCAAATAACGGTAAGGATACAATGGATGAGAGAAGCGGGAAGCGGGCGCGAATTTTTGCTTGAAAGAAAGAAAGAAAATGCATTTATTTTCGGCATTTGGTTGCTTGGGCAGCTACACCCTATTCATTACAACATTAGACAAATAACGTTCATCCTTCATTTGCTATGTTGGGGTCGGCTTCCAGTCTAACCGGATGCAGCTGTATACCAGTAATTTACTTGGAGCGACCGCCTATCTGACCTCCACAACCCAGTTACTGGGTAATACGATACCCCTTGGTAAAACTGGTTGTCAGACTTTTGGGATTCCGACTGCCCGTAGAAGACTGTTAAAGTTTACAAATGACAGCCGGGATGTAATGGATCGTCACCTATCCACGAACCGACTGTGGCAAGCGAAGCTTAACTTTTGATTTACTCATACGGCTGTTTTCATTTAACCACGAGCCCATTTATTTCATGATACAAACAGCAGTTACTATAAAAGACAGAGATAATCATTTTAATAATTTCAAGTGGCTTAAATCGCAAGTTCCAAAGTAAAGTAGGTGTAAATCCAGCTTAAAGCCTCCATGGTATTAACACACAATGAAGTTAGTTTACTACAAAATAAAAAAAAACTTTACGCGCCCACAAATGTTTTTACTCGACTCCTCAAAGACAAGGTAAAGCTTTCTCCCCTACATTTTGAATAACCGCTCCCGCCTCCTCTCTCCCATTGTCCTCGCCAAGAGTACTTCCAAGCTAAAGTGAGTAACTTTGACGCGTGGTAACTGTTGGAACATTAGCCGAGTTCGCTCAAAACTTGAGGAACTCGAGACCTTGACAAGTTAGGCTTCAGTAATTGCTGTTGCGTATTTAGTTCCATTTTTGACGCGACGTTTCAAAGTTAGTCCTGAGCGGGAAGCTTCTATCTTGGCGGACGCGTCCTTTTTGAGCGTTAGCATAATCAGCCTATAATTTTCCCACTGTTGGGACACAGGCCTCCTCTTGGTGAGAGAGTTTTATCGTAATCCACCACCCGGGCCCAGTGCGGGTTGGAGATATAATTTGTCTTCGAATTTTTGGTTCTAGGACATGCCGGTTTCTTCACGATGTTTTTTTTCACCGGCTGCCTTTCCCAGGCTGCGCAACAACACCCTTTCCTCCAACTTCTGCATCCGGTCTATCCCAGCTACCTTTATAAGGTGTTTTTAAAAGTATGTTGCACTTACAGACAAAAATCTCACATCACATTGGTTCACTGATACAAGTGAGCCTCTATAGCAGGAATTGAACTGTCGAACTATTTTGCAAAGCTTAACACTCACTCACTACGCTAGCCATGACAATTCTAAAATCACCACGCTTAAGATATGTGTTTGCAAGGAATGTTACTTGCCGATAGTCCCAAGTCTATCTTTCAAGTCTCATGCGGGTACACAGAGGTATCATTCAATAATAATCAATCATTTACTTCATGTGACCAGTAATATCTCTCGAGTATATCTTGTTATCTAATATCTAATCTTAATTAATATCCTAACTAATATTATAAAAGCGAAAGTAAGTTAGTTTGTTTGTTACGCTAAAACGGCTGAACGGATTTGAATGAAATTTGGCACCTAGATAGACCTTGATCTGGATAACGAAATAGGCTACTTTACATCCTGGATCGCAAACGAAGTCGCGGGCAATAGCTAATGAGTATATATGAGGAAGTTTGTAAGTGGCGCCAGTGACAGAAAAGTTGAAAGTAAATCGTTTGGCTTAGTATGCGATGAGGAAGGAAGAAACGCTTTTGACTTTAACAGTGATGGATATAAAATGATATTAGATAACATGTTAATGTTGATGGGTGGAGAGGTAGAGTCAGGCCAAAGTAAAGATCGATAGATTGTGTGCGGAATTGTATGAAAGAGTAACCGTTGACTGGGGAGAATTGAAGAAGAAAATGATGCTCCGACCCCAAGTAACATGAGACAAGGGCAGGAAGATGATAAGAGGTTTAATAGAAGATGGCGTCTTCTCCCACAACTTTGATATGATTGGTGAAGATAATAGGGTATGAGGTCCATGTGTGAGGGCACTGTTTGCAGCTGACGCGAGTAGGCTTCCGTTCGCGAACGTTGTACCTCCAGGTAAAGATGATGATGACCTCTTGAGTCTTTGTTACCTACTTGACATAAATAGAAGTAGAAATGTCAACAATTTACTCAATCTGTAATTTTTTTACTACTTTTTTACCTCATTCCAAGATTTACAAGTCAATTAACGTAAATGATTAGTTAATGTGACGTTTCTGGGAGCGGCAGTCAGTCCTTACTTCTTACGTCACCTATAGAAAACAAGGCATGACCTATTCTTGGTCATCAATAAAGTTATTCATCATCATCATCATCAGCCTATAGCAGTCCACTGCTGGACATAGGCCTCTCGTATTGCACGCCATTCAACTCGATTATTGGCAACTCTCATCTAGCTGCTACCAGCCATCCTGCGAAGATCGTCGCTCCACCTAGCCTGAGGGTCCTACCTTACGTTTACCGATATTCATGTATTAATTAATTGCTAAATTAATTCTTAGCTGTAGTTCCTACTGATCCAAAGTCTAAATTCCCTTGAGGGATAAGAGGTTTAAAACCCTCAATTCCATTTTAATTGCGGTCTAAACATCACCAAGGATTTATGCCAGTACACACAGGATAGCATAAAACTTATTCAGATTTAATATAATGTTACTCAGAATTAATTTATTTTATTTAATTCAATGTCCTCTAGCAGTTTCCTTCATGTGAAGATTGCCAATGAGGCTAGGAGTCTCATAGAACCGACTCAATTTTTAATTCTTGTTTAATAAAAAATGAATTCCTATCTTAAACGGCGGACCTATTTTGTGCTCTCAAATAACAAGTACCAATACTTGAGGTCTAATAAAACAGAGTTTTGGTTTTTGGCATTGATTACTCTGATTTCTATATTTCTGCGAGTTTGATGTCAGCTGAGGAATTGTGCTCAGGAATGATAAAAACCACTCACGAGAGACCCCGATAATATTTGATTAGATAATAAGTAAGTATTTAAGATCGGCTGTAAAATAGACAGGAGAACTTATTTATTTATTAACTACTAGCTGCAGCCCGCGACGTCGTCTGCGTGAAGGCTCTACAGCACCATAAATACCTAAGATGCCAGTGTCGCTATAGCATTATAAGTAAACAACTTTTAAACTTGCATTAAAATTTAAGTTTTTTTGCGAAGCAAGTGAAGCGAAGCGAAGTGAAGAGAGTTATATGGGAATCCTGCTGAGTTCAGTCATAAGATGTGACTGAAGGAAATAGAGAAAATAATGCAGGAATACATTTCAGGACACAAAAGAATAAAAATACGTACAAAGGTATCATACCTTACAACACTTCCCTATAAACTACGTTGGTAGTTATGCTGCCAGGAGCCAAAATGTAAAGAGAGTCAGGACTGGTGACGCGAGAGCAAGCGACGTACAGTTGCCCGTGTGAGAAGCAACTCGTCCTGAGGTCGACACCCGCTGCCCTCAGTGTCTGCCCCTGCGACTTATTGATGGTCATCGCGAAGCAAAAACATTCACGGGGAACTGTACGCGCTTGAACTGGAACGGGTAGTTATGAGGTATGAAAGGAATGCGTGGTATAAATACTGCCTCGCCGACGCCACAACCCGTAAGAATTTCCGCCTCAATGGTGTGTCTGTGGAGCGAGATGACTTTAAGGCGGGTCCCGTTACACAACTTCGGAGGAGATAGGTACAGAAGAAGCATAATCGGGACACCGACTTTCAGCTTGATGGTATGCGCTGGAAGTCCACTTGCTGACAGGGAGTTCAGAAATTCCACGGGATAATGTGTGGCGACAACAGTGTTTATCGAGGTGTAGACCACTTCATTCCCCTCAATTTCCGAGAGAATGCATTTGTTAATTGCTGCAGCCTGATTATTTTTAGGCGTCAAAATGGCCCGCTCACACACCCAAGAATTCTGCTGGTGCAGTATACGACTGATTTCCCCGTACACACAGCGAATGAGTTCTTCTAAGCTGGATACCACTCTACCGAGAGACTCTGGAAGCACCACCTGTCCACCTCTCTCTTCTGGTAGAGTGCCTTCGCCAAGACTTAGAAGGACATCTGAGAATTCTTGAGCACATGCATTGCCGCCGAGCTGAGCTCTCATATTAATGGTCAAGCGCAGCTTACGAACTCGTGACCAAAACGAAGATCGTTTCAACGAAGCATTCACCTCGTCAGCCCTCGATCCCCGCGTCACCACGGGAAGCGTTTGCCGGAAATCGCCACTGAACAGAACTATGACACCACCCATCAAATGTTCGTTCCTGCGGATGTCCTGCAGGGTTCTGTCCACGGCCTCAACTGCCTTCCTATTGGCCATCGTACACTCATCCCATACGATCAGAGAGCAATCCTTGAGCACGTGTCCCTTATTGCTGTTACGTGACACACCAAAAACAGGCGTTTCGACGCTCTCTAAATCGATGGGAATTTTAAACATGGCATGTGCTGTCTTGCCGCCTGGAAGTAGTGTGGCAGCGATTCCCGACGCCGCTACAGCAATAGCAATTTTGCCTTGCCTCCTGACCTCTGCAAGTATGCCAGTGGTAACAAATGTTTTTCCTGTTCCACCAGGAGCATCCAAGAAAAACATTTTACCCTGGTTTTGCCCAACGCTTTCAAGGACGGTGTCATAAATGTGTTTTTGCTCTGAAGAGAACAAAGCGACATAGTCATTTCGTATGGTGGTCATTTCGCCCGGATCGTAATTTGTCTCAGCGTTATACTCCCGATTTCCACGGTCTTTATACGGTGATGATGTGGGAGCTGATAACCCATATTCGATCAGTGGATTGCCGCCGATAGAAATGACCACATCTTGAAGTGAACTGAGACAGGTGTTCAGCACGCGTTCATCAGTTACTTCGACTTCGTCTCCAGTAACACGCCTCAAAGCTCGTAGAAAATCTTCAGACAGATGATGGCGATACTTCTCCCACAAAGCTACCAGGTTCGCGACTCCACAAAACACCAAGATCGCCTCGCCTCCGCGAGGGTGTCATCCCAATTTTGGTCACCGTCGAGAAGGTGACGTGCTACGCAGGCTGCGCGGTAAGTGGGATACTCCACGCCATCAAATGTCCTCAGAAAGGCGAAAG
Source organism: Apamea sordens (assembly GCA_945859715.1). Lineage (NCBI taxonomy): Eukaryota > Metazoa > Arthropoda > Insecta > Lepidoptera > Noctuidae > Apamea > Apamea sordens. Next base: position 8,480,959 of record OX244010.1, on the reverse strand, counting down.
ACGTTGGGCCTCAGACAGTGTGAAGTAACAACCGCAGAAAATTGCATTCGCCATTATTCGGATGCACGGTATAAACCCTACCCAATGCGGTATCCTTGAAAATTCCCGGAAAGCCTTCCACAGCACCTCCTCGTCGACGTCGGTTAAATACACCCCTTTGCTTGTCGTACGTGTAATATGAAGTTACCTCGTCATACGTAAGGGATCTCGCAAACTGGTCGACTTCACAGAGCGTGTTTTTTTAAATTGTCTTCCTCAACTCTGCTCAAGATTTTGAGGGTTTTGTTGGAACTTGAATTTGTCGAAACGATACAACTTTTATGAAGAAAATGCACATTGCCATCTATGAATTTTAAGAATAACTAACTACTAACCTCGCCAACATGATCAAATTTTAATTATTAATTTCCAAAAAGTGTTAACATGTAACTTGATTTGATTCTTATGAAATCTCATAGATGGCGCTGCTTCAAAATTTTCATTATACTACTAACATTAATTAAACTATGTTTCTCTGCCCAAGTTACTTAAATGGCGTAGTTTTTATAGTGTAAAGCTAGATAATAGCATGGCTTACTCAAAAACAACATTTAAATATGCGTCGTTAGATTACCTACACGCTGTCACAGAATACGTAGGTAAGAAAAATAAAGATTCACAGCTCCTCCCCCGTAGGTGATAGCGTGATAATATGTTTCCAGAGTTAAATTATGGTTTACTAAATAAATAACATGTCATTTTGTGCATTCAATTATTTTGTGCATTACATTACGAACAAAAACCTTTTAAAATCAATATTGCTTACCTCCTATAACATACGGCGTGATAATATGTAGCCTAAAGCCTTCCTTGGTTTACAAAGAACATTTTTGCTGAATTTCAATTCAATCTATCCAGTAGTTTTGGCGTGAAGCCGTACCATACACACAGACAAACAGACAAAAATTCTAAAAAGTCACTTTTTGTCATCAGTTACGTTTTTCTAACAAAAGCCACTTATTTTTTCTCGAAAATTCTCAATGTACAGTTTTTCTTTCGTTACTGTTTTATTATATGTATAGATAACCACTTATGTACATTTGTTTTTACAGGGCCCTAATTCACTTTGACTATTTAACGGTTCCTTACTTCGAAACCAATTTCTTATCTTACCACGACATCTGAGGGGCAATTATCGTAATTTTAAGAACGTTCACAGTCTGTTCTCAGTTTCAATCTGTCAAAAATACCAGTCTCAGACTGTGACCAGATTTTGAACGTTTTTAATTACGAGAATTGGCCTTCTGCTATTAACGTATTTTCTATGACACGATGGCGTGGTTTGAACTATCTAAATACATTTGTCGTACGGACAACATATATTTTGACGGTTCTAAAAGGGTGTCAGTTGACATTACTATTCCTTGCCGTAAACAAGACACGATATAGACGTGGTAAGATTTCGCGGGGAATAATACAGAATTGGGGCTCTGGTGGGAACCCAATACAACAATGTAGTAACAATTTACATACTCGGAACCGTCATCAAAAAACCAATTTTATTTACTTTAATCTAAAAAAATTATAATAGAATAGAATACCGTTTTTTATCGTTGCGGTAGGTGATTTACAAATAAATTCGATCAAAATTTAAAAAAAAGTATGAAACGATACCATTCCTATCTCCTACCTTCGTAACTCTACACCACTCCTGTAGTAATAACTCGAGGATAGGTCGCTCCACCGCTTTCAGACACATTTTGAGGAAATCCCTCCATATGCAATGAGAAACTCATTCCGGGTGCACGAAAAACTTCCTTTTTTTCCATTGCAAAACTGATTTAGTGTATGTAATATATTTTGCATATTTCCTGCGGAGCCGACCGCCCGGCACTTTTAACTCTGCTCGTTGAAATAACTTTATTTTCGGGTTAACGTTCGTTTTAATAGTTATTTTTTATAAAAAGTTGGCCATATTAACTCGTGAAGTAATGTATCATGGTGACTTTTTTATGGGAAGATATAGTGATCTGGAATAGGCTATGTATTTGATTAACTCGTTTGAACTTGGTCCAGCGGTTTCTATCTCTTTCTTGTTTCATATGGGAGTACGAGATAGCATTAGTTTAAGTTTAGTTGGTGCGTTACAGAATCTATAGCTCACAAAAAATCACGCCTTCCTCTCATGGGGGTAGGCAGACACTACAGAACGCCACCTGCTATTGAATCGGCTTTCAGATCTGTAAAGATCCGCGGGTAGTTCGAAAGAGATACCATGGCGCCTGGCACAAGCAACTGAAGGAACACGGGTGGGTTTTAGTCAGTAAAAGTCTGACACGCCCTCCCGCTCCGCCCAGAGCGGAAGAGGTCATTTGATGATTACCCACAAAAAAAAAAGATCTGTAATGTCTATGCATGGTATGCCTACGACTGGTTGGAGGCGCGCGGCGGCGCGGGCGCTTGCTCGGTCCTCCCGCTCCGAGCGCCGCGTCTCTCACATTCTTATTCTTACCACGACGAAGACACTGCATCTCTTTAAATTTGTATATTGTATTACATCAGATTGTACACTCCACGTATTTTATTTATTCGCTCCTGGAACTGAGCACCCGACGTATCAGCGTCAACATATTATCCGGCTCGAAGGACCATATGTTGACGCGCGTAGACAGTAAAGACAGTTGAAAGAGGTAAACAATAAGAAACAAAGGACATCATCATTCAAGTGTCGAACATTTTATACCCAAAAAATAAAGTATACCAGAACTAGTAAAACTTAAACAAACTAGTAAAAATTAAAACAGAACTAGTAAAAATTAAAGTATACCAGAAAAAAAAGTACTATTTTCTTGTGGTAATGGTATGTATTTCTTTTGTCTCCTTTACTCTTTTACACGCTGTCTTCATCTCTCTGTCTATTGTTATATCGCAGGTATGCTGGAAGAGATTTCTTATGAAATAAGCATCATCTCTGTACCTATTTTTCTGTTGATTTTTTTTCTTGTGATTTTATATATGTGTGTACATAAATGGTTAAATAAAATAAATAACATCTTGAGCATTTTTTAGGCGAAAGCGAAAGTCTAAAATAACCCCTCCCCCCCCCCCGGCTTCTATTAGAGATTCAAAATGGCAATAATCATATTTTTATAACTAGTGATTTAACATACGTAACATTAAAAACATACCAACTATTAATTGAGTTTAAAATCCTGAACATGTTTTAACTATAAACTTGTTATTATAATTATTATTTTTGGGTACGAAATTAATGATGTCCTTTGCGCTTAACGTAATTAAAATATCATTCTTTCTGTCATTTTCAACCGATTAACAGAAACAGAACGAATATTTTAATTCATTTAGCACTAATGTATTTAGTCATTTGAGGGGCTTGTGGCTAAGTGATAAAGGCCGCGTGGGTCGATCGATCAGGTTAAGCTACAGGGTAGTCAGAAGCCCGAAAGTCTGACAACCAATCTTACCAAGGGTTATCGTATTACCCAGTAAAAACTGGGTTGTGAAGGTCAGATAGGCAGTCGCTTCATGTAAAATAATGGTATTCAGCTGCATCCGGTCAGACTGGAAGCCGACCCCAACATAGTTGGGAAAAGGCTAGACAGATGATGATGTATTTAGTAATTTGTAGTGCAAATGGGCCTAAGCCTGTATAGAACTAAATACGTAATAAAAAATAGCATAAAGTAATTAGCATTTTAGAAAGTTAAAAATAAAGTTAGATTAAAATTGCTTATTAGTCTTATAGGCTAGATTGTAATTTTATTAATCATTAACATCTGGTTCATTTTGATAAAGGGTTTAAAAATGTACTGAATAATAATGAAAGTACTTGACTCGCGAGGTTGTCGATATGTGGGATATGGACTCAGCAATCATTGTGCTGATAGTCTTGACAGCCAATAGATTAATAGCAAAGAGCCTCGACCAACACCTGAGGAGGCTCTCGTTGGGCAGCTGGATTCAGACTTGATTCAGAAAGCGGTACTTCTGTACACGACCCACATTGTTAGGAGGTTCCTCTCTCTGGAGCCCGTAGCTTGGACGCTGTTCCCAATACCGGTGGGTTACTATTTCTTATATTTTTTAATGTACTCTAATATTTAAAAATATAATTTATATGTAAATAATGAAGGTATTCAGCTGCATCCAGTTAGACTGGAAGCCAACCCCAACATACTCGTAGTTGGGATAAAGGCTAGGCAGATGATGAGTCACACATACCGTATACTATTTTATATCACAGACACACACACACCCCACCACACAAACACCACACCACCACACTTAAGTCACGCTTTTCTGTATAAAAATGGACTACAAAACTGGACTGGTTTAGGTCACACAGTACTATAAAATGAGGTATTCCACTAAGAGCACTGATTTCAACAGCACTTGGGGCACCTAAGCACTTCCACTAACCGCACTGAAACAAAATTACATCAAAATTAAACCACCAGTTTTCCTACCCTAAAAAGTTCAATTACAGAGAGTACTTAAAGGACATCCCGTAATTGAGTAACTCAGATGAACAGTAAATGGGTCCCAATAAATACTTGCCCAAAATTAATGTATGCCCGCACCGGACAAATCTATCCATCCAGGTTAGAGATAAGCAAACAGCATTCGATTCCATTCGTTCTAATTTCCCATTCGAATAAAAAATCGCCATGTTATTCGAACTATTCGATTTGACTGAGTTTGAGCTCATGGACTTAATTGGCTTAGTTGGCCATTGTCGCACCCGATTTGTTTAGAACCAATTTAATCATCTGAGCGATATTTATTTGATTTAATTGCTGCGTGATCTATCTGTATCAATAATAATGAGTCTTTGTTATATATAAATAGCATAGTTGACCTCTTATAGAGCTCTAAGAACATAATTCATATAAAACTATTGAAAATATTCATGAGCCAACTGTGCCTGAATTAATTCTTTGTAGACCTGATAATGATTATGTATACTCACTATTTCTTTGCAAACACATACAACTCGCATTCACAAAGAAAAATCGATTAAATTCGGATTAATTTGTTTGACCAATCGAATAATTAGAATACGCACATCACTAACTAGGATTACTTGCTATAAAATATTTAAGCAAATCGGGTGCCATTACTGATTCATTAGTCAAATTCCGTAGGGACCGGACTTAATTCATTTTAAATCGAGGTTAGAGAAAATTTTACAAGCTGTAAAGTTTTGGGGCTCAGAGTTTGACGGTAAGAGAATGACAGCTATGAATCCGTTTTTCATTTCGAAAATAAACGGAATTTACTGAGTTCCAAAAGGAATTTTTGTCATGAAATTGTAGGGGTTTAACTTTAAGCAGCTTGTAGGTTTTAAACCTGCAGAGTACCCGTATGACGCTCGCATATGAATATAACAAATAAAATTCTAAAGAAAATTGACGTGAGTACCTAAGTATAGAGATCAATTATTATTCCTTCTTTTTGTGAGAAGAAGCATTTGTCCAAAGTACAGACGCCAGCACATCAAGCTACCCGAAACTGTTAAATTTTTCCAATCAACCTTGAACCTTAATGGTATAGCGATAATGTTGAAACACTATTACAAAAAAATGACAGATTGTAGTAGGTTGATGTGCTGGCGTCTGTACATATGTGCAATATGCTGTGCATATTGTTTAAGAACACTGTTTATATTAGCTGTATCTAAGTTTCCCGAATAGCATAGAATAAAGTACTTAAATAACAACCTTAAACATCGTCATCATCATTTTCGCGGAAAACGTTCATTTATGGACATTCTCCCATGCGTCATCACATCGACCGTGGTCCTGTGCTCCTTGCATTCAGCAGATGAAGAATTTCTTCGTTAGTGTGAATGGTGCTCGTTGTGGGGCGATGAATGGAAATAAATAAAAAGAATGGTTCCCCAATAAAAAGAATCATCATCTGCCTAGCCTTTTCCCAACTATGTTGGGGTCGGCTTCCAGTCTTACCGGATACAGCTGAATACCAGTATTTTACATGGAGCGACTGCCTATCAGTCCTTCACAACTCAATTACTGGGTAATACAATACCCCTTGGTAAGGCTAGTTGTCAGACTTTCGGGCTTCTGACTACCCATAACGACTGTCAAAAATCCACGAATTACAGCACGTTAAACGGTTGGTCCGTTTAACGTGCTTTCCGCGGCACGAATAAAATAAAAGGCCACAATAAAAAGAATGTAATATATAATACTAATTCATTAAAACATAAGTAATTCGCAGAAAATAATAAAAGTAAAAAATTTATGGTAATGAAAAACTAAAGAGGGCGCGCCTGTTGTGTGCGCGTCTCGTTTGCGCAGACTTTTGGAATATTCCAATCTTCTTCTGTCATACATCGTCTACATAAATGCACTTGCGAGGCGTTAACAGTTAAAAATAAAATAGGTCAATATTATGATAATGTAATATGTAGCATTGTGATTAAAGCGTCAAGAATGAGCTACTTGCATTAGTTATGAATACACTTGACGGCACTTTGACGGCACGGTTGGCGCAGTGGTTAAGCGATTGACTGCTGCGCTGCGTGTCGCGGGTTCGATTCCCGCACGGAACAAATATTTGTATGACCTACATGTATTTGTTCCGAGTCTGGGTGTTTTTCTATCTATAATATGTATGTATTTACAACAAAAAAATGTATATAAGTAGTTTATCAGCCATCTTGTTACCATAACACAAGCATTAGGTTGCTTAGCTTGGGACTAGATGGCGCTGTGTGAAATGTCCAGGGATATTATTATATTATATTATTATTATTATTATATATTACTATCCCTACAATTAATAACCCCAACAATAATAACACGAACAGTCTTTTACAACTCTCTTTAAACTCCATAAAACCATAATGTAACTCCATAAAACTGAACTACGTACCCCAAAACAAAAGAACGCGATCTAAAGAGTAATTGCTAAAGTCACTACGATAAAGAGTACCAGAGGGGGCTCATGGCTAAATGATAACAGCCGCACGGGTCAATCGAAAGTTAAGCAACGCTTGCCACGGTCATTTATTACCTTTCGAGACCCCTCCGTTCCTTAGAAATCACGTTAAGGTGTTGGTCCCGACTGTCATTCGTAGATCTTTGACGGTCGTTACGGTAGTCAGAAGCCCAAAATTCTGACAACCAGTCTTACCAAAGGGTATGGTGTTACCCAGTAGCTGGTTTGTGGAGATCAGATAGGCAGGCGCTCCGTATAAAACACTGGTATTCAGCTGCATCCGGTTAGACTGGAAGCCGACCCAAACACAGTAGGGAAAAGACTACGCAGATTGATTGATAAAGAGTACCGGAGTAGTATTTTCAAAAACAAACAGCAAATTGATGATAGGATGGCCACCCATCATCGCACTGATCACTGTAGGCGTACCTTAACCTCACCGATCGATAAAACAGAAAGGTTAGCATAATCAGCCTATGATGTTTCCACTGCTGGGGCACAGGCCTCCTGTCTTCGAGAGGGACTGGGCTAGGCTGGGGCTGGCTGGGCCCCATGGGGCCCAGTGCGGGTAGGTAGATGACACATGTCTTAGAATTTTTGGTTCTAGGACATGCCGGTTTCCTCACAATGTTTTCCTTCGCCGGTTTTTACAGCAGTGGTGATGAAATGATTTACACAAAGTAAAACGCCTGCTTGGGTTCGAACGTACGACCTACCACTCGTAAGTTAGGGTCGTTACCACTGGGCCATCACTGCTTTTTATTTAGTACCTTAGTATATTTACATAGCTTTTAAAACAAATATCCTTCTTTCCTTCCTTCTTATTTCCTTCCTTCCTTTCTTTCCTTCCTTCCGTTGTAATTAATAATAATAATAAATAATCCTTACCAGACCAGTCAATACAAAGTCCCTTCCAAACCACCAACCTTGGTCCAAACATTTGGCAGACTTATAGATTCCCATCACGTGCTGCTAAAGTAGTTAGAGTTGTAACTTTGATGCAAAGCTCAAACTTTGGTTTAGTGCTGGTTCAACTTGTATATGTTGTTGTTATTGGGGGCTCGTTCGAGGTTCATTTGGTCTTTAATCTGTCTGGTTTCAGTAGCTCTAAGTTTGAGGTATGTTTTAGACATGACTTTGTTCGCGTAGCGTGTGAATTTTTCCGTTTGAACTCAATCAATCAGCTCAGCCTATTGCAGTCCTCTACTGGAGATAGGCCTCTCCCAGGTTATGCCACAACACCCTGTCCACCGCTTTTCGCATCCAGTCTGTCCCAGCCACTTTCTTAAGGTCGTCGGTCCATCTAGCTGGGGGGCGTCCCTTGCTACGCTTGCCGATACGCGGTCACCAAATTCATAGAAATATTTTAACAAAGTAATGTCATTTTCCCCGTTATCCGCAAATTGATGAAATGGAGTGTAAATAATTACGAAAAAATGGTTCTTAAAAAAATTGCTTTCCTAAACCGAAACTAAAATAAACTTACAACAATCCGACCGACGAGAGAATGCGCTCCTGATACATGTGAGTGTGACAATTCTAGTAGTTAATAAAGATCAAATTCGCAAATCACGTATTCGTTTGTATGATGACAGGTGTCAAGAACGCATTCGCCGGCAACGCGATGGCCGGACTGTTGTAAGTTTATTTTAGTTTTGGAAAGCAATATTTTTAGAAGTACTATTTTTTCATTGGTCCTTCGATTCCCAAGGCAGGCAAAGTGGTGTTAGGTTTTCCTTTAGGAATTTTTCAGCAGCAGCCTTGAGTCTGAATTTGTGCCCAGTTGATAGCTCGCCCCCCATTGCGCGAAATGTGGAAAACCCTACTATAGGTACACTTCTGCCTAACCCTGCAGGAATTACTGACAGGCGTGATGTTACGATATTTAGTTTTATTTCCATTCACTTTTCATAACACCGCGTTGCAAAGCCAATAATATAATGTATAGCCAATTCTTAAAAACACATCCCATGTGCAATACAATACTTTGAAACCCGCAGTCCGCCAACAAAGCCATTTCGTCCTCAAAAATAAATCCTTCCGTATCTGAACCATTGACCTCGCACTACCACAGCACTAGTTTTAAAAGCCAATAAGTCAATAACTTAAAGAAGTCTGGTGGCTTCGCGTACGATGGAAAACTTTTAAAGTTACTAAACAAGATACATTACTGTTTGTTGTTGAAAGTACAACTCCGGTACTCCTTACCGCGGCGACTTAAATAAGCAATTACTCATTTAGATCGCGTTCTTTTGTTTTGTCGTTCGTAGTTCTGTTTTATGGAGCTACATTATGGGTTTTAGAGAGAGTTGTAAAAGCTGTTTCGTGTTATTTTTGTTGGAGTTATTACTTGTACGGATAGTGAATTTTTAATCTATATCTATAAGTGTCTGTTTCTGATGTCAAAATAACAGCTTATACTAAATGGTACATAAGTACATAATATACAGGGTGACTGGTAATTTGACATATTCATTCCAGGACGTGACAGTGGGACCCATTTGCAACAATTAAGCACCCCATAATGCCTAGGCGAAAATTCATGGGATTCGAGAAAACACAATTTTAATATTTTTTTTTGTTAATTTCCCAGAATCCGTAAAATAAATATGATTATTCTCTAAATTCTCTAATTTAATGAGGTACCTAATACGTTAACACACGTTTTGGTGTAACCAAATTTTCTAAAACATCAAACGGTTAAAAGTTGAAGCAGTTTATTAACCATTTTCAAAAATCATCTGCGTAGACGAACTTTGACACCAGTTATCTCAAAACGACATTAAGTGTACAAATTACATGGAAAATATCTTTTACATACAATGATATTATATACTAGCGGACCCAACAGACGTCGTCCTGCGCCACCTACCGGGTCCAATTGTATTTTCAAACCATCCAGGAACCCATTTAAATATACGCACCAAATTTCATCCAAATCGCTCCAGCCGTTTAGGTGAAGTTAGGTGACAAACACACGGACGGAAGAATTGTATATATTAAGATATAAAACATTATAGGGTTTGGGGCGAAGATCCGTAAAATATCGTACACTTTTGGTGCGCAGCCCAGTTGACGGACTTCACACGACACTTGTCACAAAAGGGGTGCCAGTCGAATGTTTTTAAAGGAAGCTTCTAGAATGCTCCAGAAGCTTCGATTCGTTCTCATTGGCCGGGCGGGAACGAGAGGCGTTTGCGCCAGAAGCGCGTGGATTGTGGCGGGAGCGGTTAGAAATAGCTTTGCGTTGCAACTTTGTTTTAAAGGTTAAAGTTGCCTAAAGGGTCCACTATCTGAGGTTGAATTGTGATGAAAAGGGTGTGATAGCGTCACGGTTGACAGGGAAGAATTGAAGAAGAAAACATCTTGCGCCGACCCCGAGTAACAAAAGAGACAAGGACAGAGAGATGATAATACCATGCATAATAACATAATCAGCCTATAATGTTCCCACTGCTGGGACACAGGCCTCCTCTCTGTGTGAGGGAGTGGGCTGTAATCTACCACGCAGGCAGTTGGTAGATGTCACATGTCTTCGAATTTTTATTTCTAGGACATGCCGGTTTCCTCACGATGTTTTCTTTAACCGTTTTGAGAGCAGTGGTGATGAAATGTTTTACACAAAGTAAAGCGCCTGGCCGGGTTCGAAACCACGACCTACGACTCGCAAGTCGGGCGCGTTAGCACTGGGCCATCACTTTTGCTCCCAAGCATAATATTACTATGACAACTTCCTAACGTATGTATTTTTATTATTTTAAGACTATGTTTAAAATATGCAATTAATTAGCTTAGAAGCTTCCTATATTTCAACCGCGAAGGTTTCCTTTTAACTTTATACTGCTGGTTGAAAATTCTCAGTATTTCAAAGTTATATGCCCTGTTAGACTGGCAATCCTTTTAGTTTCTCCGTAATGTTGGTAGTAAGTGTTTTTATATGGAGTTTGCTTTCAATTAGGCACGTTTGAAAAGATGTTCGGTTTCTGCTCTTGTGAGTGGGAAATTCCGTTGTTGTCAAGGAATAATTTAAGAATTTTAAATGCATGGAAATTAAAATTTTCTGTAAAACTTTCGTCGAAATTATACATTATGTCATCATCATCTGCCTAGCCTTTTCCCAACTATGTTGAGGTCGGCTTCCTGTCTAACCGGATGCAGCTGAATACCAGTATTTTACATGGAGCGACTGCCTATCTGACCTCCACAACCCAGGTACTGAGTAATACGATACCCCTTGGTAAGACTGGTTGTCAGACTTTCGGGTTTCTGATGACCCGTAACGACTGTCAAAGATCCACGAATGACAGCCGGCACCCTAATTGCGTAACACACGATCAATCGGAATCGGTTTCATTTTGACAGTTCAACAACATTCATTGCGTTATTTACGTGCTGAGCAGACAAATTTTTCAAACTTATGAAGCAATGGATTAGCAATTTGCAACAAAATGATTCAGATTCCGATTGATCGTGTGTTACGCAATTAGGGTGCGGGACCAACAGCATGTGCTTTCTGAATCATGGAGGGGCCTTGGTATGTAAAGATGGTTACCCATCCACGGACCAACTGCGGCAAGCGTAGCTTAACCTGATCGATCGACCCATGCAGCTGTTATTACTTACTTACAACCCATTTGACAGACGAGATACAACATCATTCACAAACACGCAACAACCACTAGTGATGCACCAACAAAACATCGACTAATCATCGACAACTCGAAGCCCGCTCATTTCGCCGATACATCCTATAATCTGCTGATCTCAGCATTGGCCTCAAGCATACGGCTTGCGTAAACCGTTGTCATTAGTCAAAGTGACCGCCGCATAAATTATATGCCCAATTAGTTACATTGATGGCCGTCGGCGATTAGAGATATCTGGATCAAGTGTGGGTTTGATGTAGGGGAGGGAACTTTGAGCGGGGACGCTCCGTTTTCTCTGGAGATGTAGTTCCACATTGTAGTTGTTTGTCCGTCCTCAGTAAAGTATATTCGTATAAAGGTATTATTGGTTTTCTACAATTAATGTCAATATGTACAGACGCCAGCAGGTCAAGCTACCCGAAACTGTCAAATTTTCCCAATCAACCTTGATTCCTAATGCTTTAGCGATAAAGTTGAAACTCTATTAAATAAATTTGACAGATTGTAGTAGCTTGATGTGCTGGCGTCTGTACAATAGTATAAAAAATTATTACTTTCAAATGTATCGAGTAGGAGATCTGAGGGGCAAATTCCGTATTTTACCCTTAGCATTAATTGCAGACAATCTGTCAAGAATGTAATCAATTTCCCTACATTTTTAATAAGTTTTTGACACAGATTGTCGCTGAGATGAGATTGCGACTTCAATTTGTAAACTTTTTAAGTACAAAAATTGACCTTCAGATGTGTTTTCAATTCACGACTTCTCTGTCATTTTTCTGCAATAGCCACTGATTTTCGCGAACGAGTTTGGAGTACCTACATAGCTTTATCTGTTTTTAAGTTATAAAATAACTTAAGTTTAAACCTAAAACAGGCACACTTTTTTCACAACAGTAAATCTTGTATGAAATTACCAAAATCTTGCGATCCTGTCCTGTAGTTAACCTCTTCCGATTGAATTAGCTAAAAAAAGCAAAATCTGAAATCAACAATGCCGTCCTCGCCCGTAATATTGACCTGTATGTTTTCAAAAACCGCGCTATATCTTAACTTACTGCGTCATCAGCCTGCTTACACTGTGATGTATAGTTGTGTAGATTATTGTTATACACACTAGCCCTGAATAATTTATTATTCATATTTATTTATCGTAATCCTCGAAGCTGATTGGGCGGAGAGGAAAATATATCCTTTTAAGGTGATGAAACGTTTTCCATACATACTATCTTCGATAAAGAATATTATATCGTGTCCTATCGCCAAAATTTATATCTAGGACTATTCCTGCTTGCAGCGCATATTATTAGTCGACCTAAAAAAGATCCTATTTTTTTTTACTTACGGACGCAGCTGTGGTCATCATGTGCACGGGATTTTGTTTTCAAAATGGTCAGATATAGATTTTGGCATGTACATGACATAAGAATACGTCTGTAATACTCAAAGGGTAAGGCAGAGGTGATTCCTAATAGTACACCCACATGACACAAATCCAGACTACGGACTAACGGACTGCTACTAAAAAATTCCTAATGGGAACACAGCGCTTGTGACCACTGAACCAACGAGGCAGTCGACCGGCCTATCCTGTGGACGAGTATCTTTTCTTTTTGGGTTGCCCCACACTAGGAATTTCTCCTGTATCGTAGGTGCGTTTACAAACATTTAAACTCACAAACACAAACAGCCAGACCCGGAACAACTACTTGTAGATCATACAAATATTTGTTCCGTGCGGGAATCGAACCCGCGATACGTAGCGCAGCAGTCAATCGCTTAACCACTGCGCCAACTGTGCCGACTATCGGATATAATATACTTTAATAGCCTCTCGACCGATTTCAGTCACGATGGCCAATCTCAACGGAGACTAGCCAGGTACGCAGGAGATATTATAGTGCACAAGTGTGTGCGTAAACACAGGTGCACTCTCTGTTCCTTTACTCTTATAGTCCGATGGGACGGCAATCCGACACGACCGGGGAGAGATTAGGCGCAGGACCAACGGCTTTACTTGCTTTCCGAGGCACGGGGGTATTAAACCGCCAACTTCCAAACTCCGTACTGTTATTAAGAAATTCCTAATGAAAAACCCAATAACACTTTGTCCGACCTGGGAATCGAACCCAGGACCTCACGCTCAGTAGTCGCGCTTGCAACCACGAGACCAACGAGGCAGTTAATATACTATAATTTTCTGTAATCTGTCAGGCAGGATGACACCTCAAAATTTTCCGTGTATTTCAACTTTAATGTATTTTCTTTGAAAAATCATTGGTTTCAAAAATTCACAATGAATGTGCGCAATATGGAATGAGTGATGGGACTATGGAGAAATGCTGCACTTGCACGCTTCGTGAGCGTACCGTGATCCAGCGCCACTCGTTCGATGTCCACCGCGCACAGGATAGATGGAAAGCAGCACATGAAGTGATTTTTTGCTCCGTTGGTGTAATTGCCGTATGGCGTTCCAGTGTGAGGATAAATGAATAAATACTTTATCAAAGATAGATAACCTCATTAGAAAACCTTCATCACTTTTGAAGAATGTATTTTCCTCTCAGAAAAACAAAAAGGCTACGAAGCCTTGGGGTCGCGGGCACATAGAGTGGGGATTCTCTCTGCCCACCAAGTGAGCCCAGGGTGACGGTTGCACCGTGGTCACGTGCTACCGTGCATAGCGAGGCTCCCCAGGGATGTGCCTTACAGGCGTTGCACAGGGGAGGTTCCGGAATTGGTATTTTAAGAGTAACCGGTACCACCCCTATGTGTGATCACCGGGGTAGTTTTAGTGATGTAAAAATCCCACAGTCCCCTACTTTTTTAGGGAAAACATTCAAAAGGCTATGAAGCCTGTAGTCTAAATGCCAGCTTCATGAGAAGACGGTCTTGAATATAGTAAGTGACCAAAATGTTATAAAATTTAATTTCATCTGAAGGTACGGATGGATAGAAATAATATTCCAACGGGTTCTTTCAGTCCATTAAAAATAAAATTTGAGGTAAAAACATGCGAATGGAATGCTAACGAAGTTGTTTTTTATTAAATAAATTGTATTTTTCTTACCTACGTCTTTAAGAAAGTGCTTACGGCAGTCATGTTTGTTATTGTATTGTATAATTACCTGTATTGTTTTCGTTTGTTTGTTTACTTTCGAATTTTGGTTTAGTGGAGATTTTTTACAGTACCTATCTACTAACATAATCATTTATACTAAAGTCTTCTGAAAACAAAAATGCGCGTGTAGAACCGCACACGTGATAGAAGTTCAGCTTCTTAAAAAAATAAGAATCAGAGAGATTTAGTATTCTTACACTAAATCTCACATATTCTTATTGAGGGTTATGTCTTTCTTCTCTCTCATGTGACGAAATACGTCTAAACTTGACGCGTCCATTTTTTTGTTAATTTCACTGACAATTCTTGTCCAGTTATCGAATCGCGACGGCCGAGGCAGTGAGATCCACAACCTGCAATTTGCAATAAAACGTAATAAAATTTGAATTTTGCGGGCGGGGGACATCGTCCCTGACTGGGATCCCCCGAACGCACACGTTTTTGCATACTTAACTTAAATGCCAGGAAAGGCAAGTTTGCAATGCAATAAAATTGAGCGCAGAGAAGTATGCCTCGTTCAAGTTCTGTTGTAAGAATGCGACCTAGTATTAGCGCAAGTATCAAGGGAATAGCTTTTAGCGATTAATCGGTTTATTTTCCGACCGACTGAAATAAAGTTAAGAAGTCGCTGAAGTAATTTTTTTTAATGTTGCAAAATGCTATAGATCAGTGGTGGTTAATCGTGGCCGTTATCACTGGGTACCACTGGTAACGGCCGTGACTTGCGAGTTGTAATATTCTTGTAGGTCGTAGGTTCGAACCCAGACAGGCGCTTTACTTTGTGTAAATTATTTCATCACTACTGCTCTCAAAACGTTGCAGGAAAAAATCGTGAGGAAACCGGCCATGCACCTAGCACCAAAAATTTTAAGGCATGTGATATCTACCAACCCGCACTGGGCCCACGTGGTGGATTACGGTCCAATCCCTCTCACCAAGAGGTAGCCTGTTTTAACATTTATTGCGTTAATTACGTTGGTGAGCAGACAAATTGTTCGAACATATGAAGCAACGCATTAGCAATATCCTTCAAAGCGATTAGGGTGCCCGTCCATTTAGCTAATTCATCCGAATCGTTCAATTAAATTTAATATAAGTAGCATACAACACATCAGCATCATCATTTCATCCAAAAGACGTCCACTGCTGGACATAGGCTGGGTGTTGTTATGCATTCTTTGGTTTTCATTCTTATGTCAGTAAGTGATACGTAAAAGGAAAGGCCCGTAACTTTGACCGAAACTACGGATTTCGAGCTTAGGGAGAAGACCCCCTGGTAAGAATCCGACAAAATGCGGAAGATGGCGGATGCCCCCAAGAAGGAAGGGGAAGGGGGGGGGGGGGTATGTCGTAATCGCCACGCTTGCCAGGCGGGTTGTCGATCGTAGTATGGTGGTAAAATGCATAAAGAACACTGCTGCCCATTCTCCAGTACGTCCCTTAGTCGCCTTTTACGACACCCACGAGAAGTAGGGTGGTGTTATTCTTTAAGTCAGGTACCACATGGACAAAAAAAAAACATGTGGAACGCTTCACGATTTTGCATATCGTCCTTGCGCAGGGGCCATGCTAAGATTACTGTACTTGCTTCGGCAGTACATATACCTACTAAAATTGGAACGATACAGAGAAGTTTACAACACATAAGGCAGATGAGGGTAGCGGGACCATCCGAAAGGGTTTACCGCTGCCCTGGAACATAAAGGGCTAAGGAAGGAACACGGGTGGGTTTTAGTCAGTAAAAGTCTGACACTCCCTTCTGCTCCACCCAGAGCGGGAGGAGTCATTTGATGATTTCCCATCCTCAAAAAAAAAAAAAAAGGCAGATGAAATTTAGGTCGTAGCAGAACAGAAAAGAGTACCAACAACATACGTAAGTACTTCATGGTTGAATAAAATTCTAAATGCTGACCACGAGATTTTTTGGCACCATTTCAAGTCATACTTCGGACGTGTTGTGCATACTTTAGAAACCTCTAAAGAGCCTGGTTGAGCTCTACTTACGGGGAAATATATTATACAACGTATCTTCAGTAGGATATTACTCGACATACTAGGGACGAATTACAAGGTTGTTTTTAAATTGGCTAGATAAACTCTAAAAACGCGATGGGTATCGATATCTAGACACGATAAAATAAAACGATACCCACTTTAAGATAAAAAAAAAACCAGGCAGTACCTGCCTGGTTTGGTGTGTGGCAGTACCTGGCTAATAAAGCCAGGTACTGCCACACGCTGTCATTTTCAAGTATCTTCTCAAATATAAAATATTTGACCACTACCTATTAGTTCTTTATTAAAACTTTTTCATAATCATTTTAATTTTATCGTTTAGGCCCCTCGCCCACGGCGACTTTTTGTAGCGATGATGTCGTGCGCGCGTTAGTCGCATTTGCAACGCACTACAGAAGCGATGCCAACGCGCTACAGCATCACGACTGTATCGATGCTAACGCGCGTCAGCATCGCTACTGCATCGCTACAAAAAGTTGCCGTGGGCGAGGGGCCTTACTTTCGGTCACAAGCCCAAAAATAACCTTGATAATAATAATAAATTAACCATGCACGTTCATTGACAGGTATACATTTGGGCCCCGTCAGTCAAACTATGACAGTTTAAAATCATTTCATTTTCGTAGATGGTGGTGTTTCATTGGTTTTGAGTGACATCTCTGAGTGTAGAAATTGTGACTACATTGTTGTATTGGGTTCCCACCTAAATAAATGTAAGTGGTAACAGTAAATTAATATATAAACATACATATGTCACACGTTCTTCTTTTTGACATCTATGATATTTATTTTTACAGATCACTAACATAATCACAGAACTATCTTTGCATAACATTATTTTAGTTTTTTTTTATTACCTACGTGATGCGGAAGAATCCATTGGCTGTGAAAAACACAGAACCCACCGTTCGGCTGTAAATAATATGATGATGTTGACGGCCTGCTCACCACCTCATACTGCAACACGATCTCGCCTGATGGAAGGCGATCCTTATCTTTACGAGACTTTTCGCACCTTTGTGTGTGTAGTGCTTAAATACTAATTGGGTCCTGAACACCACAACAAAAACTAGAATTCATACTCCATAAATAGTTACAAAGAACTGTGAACGGTGAGTGGTGTAGTCAACATTTACCTCTAGAGACTCGGGCCCTACCTAGACCTCCAAAAAAAGTACATAATTTTCCCGTAATACACCATTATCACAAAATTATCTACCATTCACACCCCACACGCCCTAACCAGCAATAGTTCTCAGTAAATTGTTTCCCAAACCACAAAGTAACGGCGCTTAAGACTCCCCAAGGCTCTAAGGAAACGGTAAATAAAAACTACCGTAATTCTGTGAATGTTTCAAGTTTTCTCACTGCTTTGCAGTTAAAATAATAGCAACGGTACTAGTTTCCACTTTTGTACGTCAAGTTTCTGAGAAAAGAAAGCATGATTTATTTAATTGTGTAATTCTTCCGGACTCGTCTTGGACTCAAGAAAAATGTCTGTTTATTGTCCTAGGTAAGTTTCATGAAGCTAGTGTAGCAAATACTGCTTGTAATTTCTGGCTATTTCATTACGCGATAGTGTACCTTTACAGCTGTAAAAAAAATTTTTTTTTTTGACAGCGCGTGATAAATCAGTTGATTTATTGTGTCACTTTTTAAAATGGTGTAATCGATTCTTTTAACTCTGTGGTTAAGAAATTATTTCTTTTAATTTAGAGCTGCTAACATCGATTGGTGTTGTGAGTGCCATGGCGGCGGTGGCGATTACTTTTTATTTCGACCGTGACGCGGTGCACACGCATAAATACGTTGTCTCTAAATGCAAGTTTAACAATTAATCAGTGATAATAATCATTGTAATCATTCAACTTTCTGGTTAAGTTTTGTTGCGATATTTAGGAGTAAATTAAGTGCGTTATTTTGCAAGTATTATTTTCCAAACACCTGCACTAATTAAAATGCCATCCCATTGCCATAATCGGTTGTATGATAAAGATTAAACCAGACCAGACCATTACATTTTTTATTAATAAGTAGGTACTCATACCAAAATAAACTACTTCCAATATTATCAACAACGTTACACATCTGAAAATAAAAAAAACTTGAGGTGAGAGGTGTCAAGGGACACCCGGATGGAACGAAGTTCCTTTCGATTAATTAGTGAAGGAATTGTAATAAAATTTAATTTTTTTTAAGTTATAATATTATTATTTTTTATTATTAACAAATATAATATAAACTTAATCAGTAGGCTCAATTTTAGTAAATAATCGTCGCGACACCACACTGTTCAATGCGAAATAGAAAGACGAAACGAAAATAACTGGCTTGGTTTCTATAAGAGAGAGAGAGAGAGACAGACAGAGAAACACGCGCACGCCGCACGGCTTACAACTATAGCAAAAAGTATCGTTACAACTTTTGGTCTTATTTTTTTCCGTCTAGCCCCCTTTCGCAACGCGCGTTAAGAAACTTTGTTCCAAAAAAAATCTTATTATAAAATTCAGCACTGCTTGCAATAAATTATTATGAAAAATAAATTGAAAGCGCAAACTCTAAGTGAAATGCAAGGCACACCAGGATTTACTAGGTAATCCGAATTAATTCCGCACCTACTTTACTCACAAGGACTTTTAGGAGGTAAAACTTGAGTGTGTTTCGCAGAATTTAGTTTTAATTTTGTAGGATGTATTAGCTCTGAAAAGATGCTTAATTGAAGCTCTTAATAACAACGCAACGCTCAACGTATTTGAAGAACGTTGATTAAGTGAGTTGAGAATATTCAAATGTTTATAGTCTCTTAGAAAATGATAAAACGGAAGATGCAAACAGAGAAAAAGCTCAACTGAAACTAACCGTTTAATTGCACTATAACTGCGTAACACACTATCAATGTCCATTTGAATCATTTTGAAGGATATCGCTAATCCATTGCTTCATACATTTGAAAAATGTTTCTTCTCAGCAACGTAAATAACGCAATGAATGTTGTTGAACTCTCAAAATGAAACCCTTTGCTACTGATAGTGTGTTACGCAATTACCCCGCTGGTCATTGAGAATTTTAGAATTAAAACCTTTTTATGATTAAAACCTCCGTATATTATCATTATTAGGCACTTATCCTACCGCCGGTGATTAAGGAGAAGCGAGTAGAGCTAGCAACTAAAAACGTGTAGGCGAGCAACGAGCAGCGAGTGCACGACAGCGACGAGCGGTTATTCACTGGTATGCATACATATATGCATACCAGCAAATTATCGCTGGAAGACTCACGCTTGGTAAGTACATACCAAGTGTTAGTCTCTCTTTGATAACTCTTCACTATCTGCGACAAACGAGTACACGCCGGCGCGCGGTGTGTACAATCACCGGTCAATTATTAATGATTTATTATCTCTTTTATTTTCACGGGACCTAGGATCTTTTATACGTTTTGTGAGCGAGAAAATTGTTGGCGATGGCACAGTTGCCATAAGCTGAACCCCATTTTATTGTAAACACATCATCATCATCTAAGATTAGTCTGCAGGAATAGGCCACATTAAACTCCTTATTGTTAACTAATGTAGCTTCTCTTCACAATTTTATAGTAGACATAATGAAATGGAATACACAAAGGTCAGTGCATGCCTCTCTAGGTTCAAACTCGCTACCAAAAACTCGCATGCTCAAACCGATGGGCCAAAACTGCTCTATAATTATCGTCATCATCATCATTTCGGCTAAAAGACGTCCACTGCTGGACATACGCCTCACCAAAGCATTGCCACATCGACTGGTTCAGTGGATCTTTAGGCTCTATAGAGGAAAAGGGCGTAAAGTTCAGTCATCCTCTATAGAAAAAGGAGGATCCTCCGACCAGACGGGTGTTGAGTTTGGTGGGCGACTAATGTCGGGACGTTGTATCATGCTAGGTGCGCGGTAAACTCTGCTTGCGCGATGCAGGATTTTGCGTGACGTCAGTATGATGTGTAGTTCGCATGTGGCGGTGTAGATGCCGCTACACTACCACATTATAATCCAAAGAAAACTTATTAAAAAAAGCTCAGCAATATAACCATCGTTAAATTAACACTTTACGTCAACAAAATGTCTAAAATACACAATTTGGGGATCCACAAAGATTTGTGACGCATTTAGGTTAAATTTTAGTGTCACTAAAATAGACCTGTGGTTCGAAATTTAGGGGGTGCTCATTAATTTGGCCTGGGACCTGCGAAGACAGAGGATGGTTGTTACTCGTATGTTTCAACATTACAATGTAAGTAAGACATAGGGACGCGTGGGTGAAGATTGAGAGCTTCTTGTAAACACACTAACACATAAATAATAGTAGGTATATTTGTATATTTATATCTTTAAAAAAATATAAAACTATATGTAGTTTTTTATAATTTAGAAGCATTTTTTAAATTTTGTAAATGTAAGAACCATGGATCCGTTTATTATGATATTTTGATGTTGACTTCAAAGAGCACTGCAGTTGAAAATATGTCATGCTCACTTAAATGTCTCACTGGTGGTGGCGCGTGTGTTGGATCATTCGGTTCCCTACAAAATGGTTGAGCTGGGTGGTGCTGATCCACGCGTCATGTTCGTGAACGGGCGCCGTCGGTTGATACTGGTCATCTCTTAACTGCCAGGACTTATTTTTAATTTTATATGGTTTCTTTTTACATTGTTCTAACATATAAAAGCAATAAGAATAATGTACCCAGAATTTTGTAATAATATCTTGATTTAAAAGAGTGTCCTTAGAGTTTCTTGCCCGTTCTTCTCCATTGAGATCTACGTTTTGGATTGGGCAACTAGCTTCAACTTTCTGACTAACTAACCGACTATTTAATTTTGACAATTCAAAAGTGCCTATAAATGGTTTAATTGAAATCAATGATTTGAGTTTGAGTTCGAGTTTGATTTTCTCTGTTTTGTTGTTTTTTTTATATACACTTTGACATTAATGAACTTTACATAATATGTAAAATTATTCTATTATTTTAATTATTGTGAAAGTGAAGACTACGTGGGTCATTTTATTTATATTATTTTTCTCTTTGTTCTCTTAGTTTTTGTCATGGTCGGGCAGTTTGAGTAATTAATGTGGCCTACCCAAATGTCCTTTTTTTGGTATTGTTCCTCGAATCGTTGAGCTCTTTAAGTTTTGAATTGAGCTGCACGATTTCTGACAAATGCGTGCACTGACTGGACCGGTCCTCTCAATCTGTGTGGTTCTTTCCTCAAAAGACCATCTCAGACATCGACCTACATGGTCTTCATATGATCTAACCAAAGATTATGTCTGGACTTTAAAAGAGACTGTGACCTCTGAATTTGTTTCGGCCTTTCCTCTCAGACTAGTCAGATAGGAAACGCCGACCTCATCAAGTCTTAAAATATGATTGACGTGTAAAAGTGTTTGTACAAACCTACTTACAAAAATAAAATCATTTATCAATAAGGATTTAGAACTTGTATTGTGTAAATATTTTGTTTCGTACTAACTTCTGCCAGCGGGTTCGCCTGCGCCGGATGTCGGAAATGATCACACGGTAACATGCTACCGGGACAAAAAACCTTTATGTTACTTCATAACATCAGCTATCTGCGAGTAAAAGTCCCGCCAAAATCGGTCCAGCCGTTTCGGAAATTAGCCGGAACAAACAGACAGACCAACAGACAAACAAATATTTAAAATTATTTTTTGTTCCATGTAGCGTATATACTTTCATGCATTTAGTAAAAAGCTGTATGTTATTTTCACAAAGTAGTGTGCCAATCAATAGCCAGTAATAAGTATTATAAAATAACATCACGCTCGTTTTTCCCGAAGGATTAGGCAGAGGTCTAACTATACTACTCACATAATGGTGCCATAGTACAATATTATTAACAGACTTCTAAAAAAGGAGGAGGTTCTCAATTCGGATGTTTGTATTTTTTTTTTAATATTTGTTCGCGCATAACTCCGTCGCTTGCTAGCCGATTTGAAAAATTCTTTTTTGTTGGAAATACTTCCCAAATGGTCCCATAGAAATTTCATCAAAAACGGTTCAGTAGTTTGGTTTTTAAACCAAAATTATTAGTAAAAATTACTTTAATTTCGGATGTCGGTGGCAAACAACGAAAATGCGAACCCAACGACACCGACTTCCGAAATTAAAGTTATTTTCCACTTTGTAGTGTCGTTTTTGGAAGTCGGTTGTATTTTTTTGCAAAAAAGTTTTTATTTTACACTTTTAATCTTATTAAGCTTCCATTTTGAACCAAGAATTTCCTCCTCTTCTTTAAAACCTAGGTATATTTGTCTTCAAAACCCGTCCACTTATCACATACTTCGTCATTTGCATAAAACTCCTCCAAAGAATACAACTTAAATAAAGGTTTGCATTTTAAAATTTTAACAAAAAAAAAAAAGAAAACGCAAAAACTGTTTTAAACCCGTCTCGCTATAAAGCGCTTTTGTTCAGCGCCACAAATGGCTGAAACTGCCAACTCGTGATTATTTTCAAGAAAAACATTATTCAAATTCGCTAACAGTCTCAGAAGGTATTAAATTCTTTTTAAAACGAAATGATACGGTGAAGTATCTGCTTTGCAGTTGAAGCTTAAATAATACGCTATTTAGCTGTTTCATTTGGATAAAGGATGTTTCCAAGTTTGTTTTCATCTTTACTTTTTTGTACGCTAGCGTCTTTGTTTGCGTCATGTCCTTTGTTCAACTGTGGCTAAACAATTTAGGACACACTTTAGAATCTTTCATCTGCATACAATGCAGCTAACACCAATGAACTTGTGAGCTGTGTCGATAGAGCCTAGAATTGGATGCCGTCTAGGAGCAACTGCCTATCTGACCTCCACAACCCAGTTTCTGGGTAACATGATACCCCTTGTTAAGACTGGCTGACAGAGTTTTGGGCTTCTGACTACCCGTAACGACTGTCAAAGATCTACGAATGACAGCCGGGACCAACGGCTTAATGTGCTTTCTGCTGAGGCCCGGAGGGGCTTTAGTAGGTAAAGATCTCCACTCATCCACAAACCAACCACGATCGACCCGCGCGGCTACACGGCCACGAGCCGCATTGCACAATATGAGACACAAAACTTTTCTACTATCCAAAATAAAACTCTACTTAATATTTTACTTTGGAACCCTAAAAAATTAAGTGTTTTTGTGTAAATAACCGTGAGCTTCAACTTGTGGCGCAATGATCTCTATTTCTGTTTGTAGGTTTGTACAGACGCCAGCAAATCAAGCTACTACAATCTGTCAAATTTCTTTAATAGATTTTCAACTTTATCACTAAAGCATTAAGGTTCGAGGTTGATTGGAAAAATTTTACAGTTCCGGGTAGCTTGACCTGCTGGCGTCTGTACAAATTTCAACTCCTCAAATAAAAAAAAAACTATATGATGTTTCCTACCTGACTACTCTGAGGAGAAACACCGATACAAACTCAGTGGTCAGAGTCTGTTTTAAAGTCCAGCACACTTTGCGTAACACACTGTCTCTAGCAATATCCTTTAAAATCTGAATGATTTTAAAGGATATTGCTAATCCCTTGCTTCATTTGTTCGAAAAATTAATCCGCTCGACAATGTAAATAACGCAATGAATGTTGTTGAAATGTCAAATGAAACCCGTTGCTACTGATATTGTTACGCAATTACCCGGCAGACATTATCTTGGTAAGATCATGTGATAATCTATCTTTTCTTTAAAAAAAACCTTTAATTTGACGTCACTGGCTGTCAATACCTGTTAGTTTCAACTTCGACGCGTAAAAGTTCATCTATTATTTATGGCCCAGTTGTGACGGCTGCGACTTACGAGTTGTAGGTCGTGGGTGAATAAAAAAATAGCTATTCCATACATTTTGACTGCCTCGGTATTGCACTTTTCTATGAAACAACAGATTTTTGGAACGAAGTTCCTTATCGCGCATTGCGAAAGGAGGCTAGACGGAAAAAATTAAGACCAAAAGTTGGAACGACACTTTTTGCTATAGGTAAGCCGTGCGGCGTGCGCGTGTGTCTCTGTCTGTCTGTCTCTCACTTTGAACTTCGTTCCATCCGGGTGTCCCGTGACACCTCTCAAGTTTTTTTTCATAAAAGCTTGAAAAAATCAAACAATTTCTTCACTAGGGTCTAGAATCAAGAAGAATGAAGATTGTGCTGACTTCATGTTAACAGTTTGCGCGTCGATGCATGTCCTTGCCATCCTGTAAAATAATTATCCTTTTAATACAACGAAAGTAAATGATAATATTAGCTTTACAAAACCTTTTTACTTATACCTACCCAAACTATTCACCCAGACTAGATTGAGAACCCTTCTTGCCACTGACTGGTTGATTTGGGTCGTGGGTTCGACCCCAGCAGGCACTTTACTTTGTATAGGTAAGTTATTTCTTCACCACTGCTTTCAAGACGGTGAAGGAAAACATTGTGAGTAAGCCGGCATGTCCTTGAACCAATTATTCGAAGACATGTGACCTCCGCCAACCGGCACTGGGATCGCGTGGTGGATTACGGCCCACTCCCTCTCACACAGTCCCAGCAGTGGGAACATTATAGGCTGATAATGTTATGCTTATGCCTGAAAAAATAATACTAAAATTAACTCATAAATAAAGGACAATGCTCATGGATGTATGGAATCCTGTGCCATGCTTCTTCAAAGTCAAACTTTGTTTTGTTATATAGACTACTATTATCATATTAACTCCTACAAAAGTTTTTTTTTTAAACAAAACTCGGGTTTCAGAGATTTTCAAAAAAATCGAAGTTAGCTGAAATCTAGGTACTTTATTTGGTTTGGCATGTCATACACGAACGGCCATTATTGCTCTAAAAAATGATAATCGTTTAAATAAAAATTCTATTCTATTTTATTCCAGTTATTTTTAATTAATGTAGAATCGGCAAGGTATAATTTTTTTACATGTTTTTAAGACGTGATCATGACACTTTCAAAATTCAAGGTGATATTAATCATATCATTTGAAACGGGACGTCATGTTAAGGGAATACAACAAAATCAACAGTTTTTTACTTTAAATTAAATTCCCTGTTCAAAAATCATATCCCCGACGCGTAATTTCGTAAAAAATTATAAAAATAATTACTATAATATTTTGATCTTTTTGCATGAGACTTTTTGGTATGACTTTTGGTCATTGTCTTTTATTTATGTTCATTTATTATTTAGTTACACGTAACATGAAACAGTGACATGGTAAATAACTGCGATTATAGCTTACATGTATTTAATAAAGTGTTAAAAACAAAACCTTAATACCTGGAAGCGTCACACAAACCTCAAATCTGATCCCTGGAAAGGCCAAATGAAAAGCCAACATTTCCCTCGCGGTGTAATTACTACTGCCAAAGGTGCGGCTTGCATTGGCGTATGCGTATTTTATATAAAAATGGCCGAATGCAGGTTACCGCAATCGTGGTCATGGCGCGAAATTTTGTGGGTTGTTTTTTTTTCTTTTTATTGAACTCTTATCAGGGAGAATGGATAACGCTTATTAAAATATATTTTGAGGGTGGTTCGCGGTATCTGAGACGACATTAAAATAACAGGAAATAACAATGTACGTAATTGTTGGTTTAAATTTTACTTTTATCAGTTTAAACCCACTTTTTACATTGGATTTCACGAAAACCTGTACCGTAACTACGTTAAATATTGTCAATCACAAACTGAATTATTTCGAAGGATATGGCTTATAGTACATTGCTTCACATGTTCAAAAAATATCTGCTTATCAACGTAAATAACGCAATGAATGTTGTTGAACTGTCAAAATGAAATGCATTGCTACTATTAGTTTGTTAAGCAATTGACCCACCGGTCGGTTCCCAATCATAAACCTAGATTAGTTTTATAAGTAGGTATGTAAATAAAACATCTAATAATCTCGTGATTATTTTTTCAGGGATTCGATGGCAAGAATCAACATACTGTATATAACATACATGGTATGATGCTCTCAAAAACTTTACCACTTATTCTATAGTGTGGTGTGGGTGTCCTGTACCATAATTGCGTAACACACGATCAATCGGAATCTGAATCCTTTTGAAGCAAATTGCTAATCCATTGCTTCATAAGTTCCAAAAATTTGTCTGCTTAACACGTAAATAACGCAATGAATGTTGTTGAACTGTCAAAATGAAACCGATTCCGATTGATTGGAATAATTTTTAAGGTTATTGCTAATCCATTGCTTCATATTTTTGAAAAATTGGTTTGCTCAACAACGTAAATAACACAATGAATGTTGTTGAACTGTCAAAATGAAAGCCATTACTACTGTTAGTGTGTTACGCAATTACCCCACTGTTTTAGTCCCAAGTACATTAAATAAATTAAAGTACATACATAAACTCACGCTTTCTTCCCAAGAGGGTACGCAGAAACTACACAACGCCTGCTCCGATCCTTCCATGTTCCTTTTGCCTCGTTTACGTTCATACATCTGAAGGCCAATTCCCGTAATTTAAAACGTTCAAAATTTAGTCGCAGTCTCATCTCAGCGACAAAAAAATGACAAAAACTTGTCAAAATTTGACTTGTTTTTGACAGATTAAGACTGAGATCAGACTGTGAATGTTCTTAAAATTACGATAATTGCCCCTCCGATCATACACGTCATAAATGAATGAAAATGAAATGAATGTCTGTTTTTTTTAGCTCGTGGGTAGTTGTAATAGTTACACAAAAAATTTGCTCTTATTTTAGTAATTCAATATAATTTAATAGAATCATTATTTATAATTATTTATGCTATATTTTAAAAGTACATAGTTGGTACCTGCTGGTGTAGCGTTCACAACTTTCTCACTATCTACTATCACTACACTGTCATCGCAATGGATTCACTGGCAAGCTCTCTAAGTGAATTAAGGGAGTTGTTTCACACTAAGATGTCCGCCTTTGAAGATGAACTGCAGAAGGCCCCGCCATCACCTGTCACAACTTCTAGCCTGGCTGCGGAATTTATAATGTTCCGGTCATTCATCACGCAGGCTCTCAACAGCGTTCAGCAACAGGTGGAGCTACTAGCTCGTAGTGTAGACCAGATGGAGATGCGGGGACGGAGGAAGATCTTGCTGTTGCATGGGGTTGATGAGGAGCCGAAGGAGGACACTTCCAAGGTGATTGCTGAAGTAATTTGTCACAAATTACAGCTGAGTGACTTCACAGTTGCGGACATCAGCCGATGTCACAGGATGGGACGAGCCGTAGCTAATAAAACCAGGCCTATCCTGTTCAAACTTGGCAGTCTTGCGGTTCGGGATAGGATTTGGTTTTCTAAAGCCAAATTAAAGGCTACCGGCGTCACCATGTCCGAGTTCCTAACCAAGGGGCGACATGATGTGTTCTTGGCTGCGAGGGAAAGATGCGGTGTCACCAAGAGCTGGACTAAGGCAGGCTGCGTGTATGTCCTTGGTCCTAATGATTCGCGGCATCGGATTGAGTCCCTCGCTGAATTGGACAAGATTGCTCCGAATCCCAGTGACTCCGAGCAGGGAGATCCACATCCAGTATCAGCTGTGCCAGCCTCAGTCCCAGTTATTGCTGCTGCGAAGACCGCTAGGTCGAAGCGTGCTGCAGCTTTAAGGAAGTGATTTCATTGTGATGTCTTATTCAAAGTCCGGGTAATCCTGTTTTTGTTCTTTTGGTTATTATACCTTCAATTAATTTTTAAGTGGTACAAAATATGCTATCTATCTATTTTTCTCTATGGCAATGGTGCCGATGTCGACAATTCTGCAATAACAGTTCGAATTAATGTCACGATATTGTCAGTTGTCACTGTCAGTGTCAAACATGTCAGTTTTATTCGGTGCGTTTCGTTTTTCCTAACGGTGCAATTGGCAGTCTCTGACTGGTAGATTTTATTTTTAATTGTTTTGTTTTGTATTAATTTTGTTTTTAAATTTCTTGTTTTTCCTGATATGTTTTACATTGAATTTTTTTTTTTTCTCTCTTTTTTTCTTTTGTTACCCGGGCTGCGTAAGTAGGTTTTAATTCTTTACAATTAATAACGCAACCGGCAGGACTAGTTACCTAAACGGTTCACTTTTTTTGTTTTTTTTTTAAATCATAGGTTTTTGAATAATTTTTATTACATTATTTTTATTATATTAGGTAAATATTTATGTCTATCGATGTAAGCAGTGATAATAGTAGTTTTTTCTCTATAACAAGCAACGACGACAGTTTCGTGAGTGTTCCTTCCCTTGCTGACAGTCTCGCAGCGCAGTTTTCTGATGTTCCTAAGAATTTTAACGTTGTACATATGAACGCTCAGAGCATTCCGGCTCATTTCCACGATATGCTGGCAAGCTTTGACTGTAAGAACGTACATGCTATACTTATTTCCGAATCATGGCTTAAACCTTGTCTCCCGTCTACAAGTTACTCTCTGCCCGGTTTCCAGCTTATAAGAAACGACCGCTCTGTCGGTGCTGGTGGTGGTGTTGCCATATATCTCCGCACGCAAATTCCCTACTCTGTTGTTAATGTGTCAGCGCAGCCACCGCCATCTAATGCTGGTGAACATCTCTTCCTCGAAGTCGAACTACACCATTCGAAATTACTTCTGGGCGTCTATTATTGTCCCTCTTTACGCGTTAGTTTCTTTTCTTCCTTTGAAAATCTCTTAGAAATGCTGGTCCCTTCTTACAGTCATAGCATAATCATGGGTGATTTCAATACTTGCCTGTTGAAAAATGACCATCGCTCTTCGTCTCTGACTAATCTTGTGGCTTCCTGTAATCTTTCCATTCTTCCACTGAGTGCCACTCATCATTTTCCTAACTCTACTCCTTCACTTCTTGACTTGATTTTTGTCTCTTCCCTTGATCACGTCGCTAAGCATGGCCAATGTTCAGCCGATGCCTTTTCCTATCATGACCTGATTTTTCTGTCGTACAAAATTCGCCCACCTAAGGCTAAAGCTAAAATTCTCATGCAACGCAATTTTGGTGATATGAACGTTGATAATCTTTGCAAGGATGCCAGCAATATAGATTGGTCTGCTCTGTTTGCCTCTGCTTCAGTCGACGAGCAAGTTAATATTCTCACGGCGAAGCTTATCGAGCTCTACGATCATCACGCACCTGTTCGAGCAGTTAAGGTTAGACATTTGCCGGCGCCGTGGCTAACAAATGAGATAAAAGCGCTAATGCTCAAAAAAGTTACGGCGAAGGCCAAATTTAAGCGTAGGGCTAATGATGCTAACAGGGAAAGATACCTCTCAATCCGTAATCACTGCAACAAGGTGTGTAGGAATGCCAATCGCCACTACATTCATGCTTCTGTCCAAAATGGGGACGCATCCAAAGTTTGGAAATTTCTTAGATCATTGGGGGTCGGTAAAACCCGACAAGAGACAATCCCAAAAGACATAGACATAAATGCAATGAATAATCACTTTACTGCTTCGTCCAATTTTGATAGGACAATAAAATCGAATACATTGAATTATCTTTCTTCTCTTCCGACTCCCAGTTATTCTCCATTTGTTTTTGGTCAGTTCTCCGCGTGTGATGTTAAGAAGAGCATACTATCGATTACTTCCAATGCAGTAGGAAGTGACTGCATCAGCCGTAATATGTTAGTTCCTGTGCTGGATGTTATCCTACCTGTCATTTGTCATATCCTTAATTTTTCGGCATCTAGTGGTGTCTTTCCATGCTCGTGGAAAGATGCTCAAATAATTCCTTTACCTAAAAAGTCTAATCCCACATCCTTTTCTGAATACCGTCCAATATCCGTCTTACCATTCCTATCCAAAGTCCTTGAACGGCTAATCCACAATCAAATAAGCCCTTTCCTCTCTAAAAATAATCTCCTCAACTCCTTCCAGTCTGGCTTTCGTCCTGGTCATAGCACCACCACAGCGCTT
Source organism: Apamea sordens (assembly GCA_945859715.1). Classification (NCBI taxonomy): domain Eukaryota; kingdom Metazoa; phylum Arthropoda; class Insecta; order Lepidoptera; family Noctuidae; genus Apamea; species Apamea sordens. Next base: position 8,450,280 of record OX244010.1, on the reverse strand, counting down.
CTGAACATTACGGATGATATAAGGTCAGCCATGGAAAACGGTAATCTAACGGTTTTAGCTTTGCTAGATTTCAGTAATGCTTTTAATACTGTTGATTTTGATGTTTTGCTTGGCATTCTTTGTTCTCTTAACATATCTCCATCGGTAATTGACTGGTTTCGTAGTTACCTGTTCGGTCGTCGGCAACGTATTTGCATCGGAGAGACCTTGTCTTCCTGGAGTAATACGTCTGCCGGTGTACCTCAGGGTGGCGTTCTATCCCCTTTACTTTTCGCAGTTTTTATTAACTCAATCTCCGACGAACTAACTTCTTCTTACCATCTTTACGCAGATGATTTACAAATTTACTGGCGAGCGCCTCTTGGAAACCTGTCCGAGGCTATTTTAACAGTTAATCGTGATCTGGCCCGTATATGCGACTGGAGCAAGAGATATGGACTTATGGTCAACCCCATAAAGACGCAGGTTGTAGTAGTGGGCAGTTCCAGGATGGTCTCTAGAATCGACTGGACGACCCTTCCCCAAGTTTGTTTTGACAACTCAGTGGTTCCCATAAGCGATAAAGTTAAAAACTTAGGGATATTTATTGATAAGACCTTCTCTTGGACTGCCCAGCTGCAGGAAGTTAGCCGCAAGCTATTTGCATCCGCCGCGTCTTTGAAGAGATTGCGTAATTTCCTACCGACTGCCACCAAGATTGCGCTTGCTCAATCGCTTCTTCTACCCATCCTTGACTATGCCGATGCCAGCTATCTTGATCTTACCCAAGACCAACTAGATAAACTTGAGCGGCTTCAAAATTTTTGTATAAGGTTCATATTCGGTTTGCGCAAATATGACCATGTTTCCGAATTTCGTCTGAAGCTCAAGTGGTTACCAATTCGCCTTCGCCGGAATGCTCATATTCTTTCCCTTCTATTTAATGTGCTCTTTTCCCCTTCCACCCCTCTCTATCTCAAGAAACGTTTTCAGTTTCTTTGCGACTCCCACACGAAATTGTTAAGATCATCAGATAATTTGAAGCTCAAAATGCCAATGCATTCCACAACTTTCCTTGATAAATCCTTTACTGTCCAGGCCGCTCGTTTGTGGAATGCATTGCCAGTTGAAATAAAACGCGCGCAGTCGTTACAGGTGTTCAAAAGACTTGTAAAGGAGCACTACTTGTCGCTGTGATCTTGTTGTCCTAACTGCAATCATCTACAGTCTTCTTTTATTTTTCGTTGCTTGTATATATAGTATGTATGTATTTATGTATCTATAATGTTGGATATGTATATATTTGTGTATCTATTTTAGTTTATTGTATACATAATGTTTGCACCAACGACAGTCCCATTTTATGTCAAAGAAAATCACTGTCCATTCTAAGGTTGCCTGGAAGAGATCGCAGTAATGCGATAAGGCCGCCCATTGTATATTTTGTAGTGTGCCATGTATTTTTTAAGCTATGTATTTTTGTGGTGTGCAATAAAGTATATATAAATAAATAAATAAATAAATAAATGAAAGTAAATTGACCCCAAAACTAATTACAATAACGCCCAATTAATTACACACACATTTTCAAGTAACAAAAAAGGTCCTAACACAAAATAAACCACATTTCCACAGACCTTAAAATTCCATTCTTTTTTTTAACAAAAAAATGCTACAGTAAACGAAATTTAATTAGCGACGATTGTCCCTAGACACTGTCTAAGCAAAAATCTCAACGAGAAGCCTTATATTTATTTAGGACTTGGGATATTTAATCGTCTTATTATTTCGTGTTTTTTCTGTTCCGTTTTCAGAGGAGAATAGCCTTTAATTGGATGTGGCGGTAAAGGGAGAGTGAGTAAAAAGGGTTTGTTTTGATGACATAGATTTTCAGAACCTTTTTCCTGAATCATCGTTTTCTTTTCGGTTAGAAAGAGGAAGGAGGGTTCTTGTTTACAGCACAAGCGACCCCGCCTCTGCTTCGCAGGCCTGTTACGAGTTTCAAAAACATCGAAGATTCTTTATTTTATGTAAGTTTAATATTAATGTATCAGGCGTGTTATTATCGGTTGATAATATCGGATGCGTTATTACGATATCTGTTTTCAGTACATTTTGTATTAGAACAGCCACAAAGTTACACACTGCTGCGTGTAACTTTGTGATTAGATAAACGCATATGATACTTTTTATTCCGATATTCCCACGGGTTCGAGACTTTTTTCATTTGATAGCCTATTTTTTGAGGAAGTTAGGATTTGTAACATCACGCCGCGGCCCTTAGGAGACGAGCAAAAAGAAAAAAAAAACTCGAAAAGAACGCTAACGAAAAAGAAGCAATAGCGCGATCGGGCGATGCGATGCGATGTGATGGACCAGGGGCCGAGGGAGTTTAAGAAAAATGTGGCTGTTATTTTGTGTAGTATTTTGTGTATCTTACAACTTCCGCGCGAACGAAGTCGCAGGCAGAACCTAGTTTATTAATATAGTGTTGGACACAGTGCTTTTGTTATCACAGTTTAGTGTTATGCCGCGAAAAACATATCTATCAGTATTGATTCAAACACACGATACGAACTCGTTCGCGGTTTACCCTGAATGCGTTTTATCGATATTGTCGGCGGTACAAGCTAATCCTGTAATGGAAATGGACATCACTATTTAGGTTTTATAAAATGTATTATCGATATTTTGTGGTTAGTATACACCGTTAGTATAAATCGTGAAAAAAAAATCTGTTGATCCATAGATTTATGTTCGCATAACTCGATATAATGTATGGATCAACTGATTTTTTTTTCACGATTTCAGGTTTGGTCCCGTAGTAAAAGTTGTTCATAATGATGAGTACAATGACCCCTTTTAAGGATTAAAACGATCAAAATTTAACGGTGAATTGTTGGAAATGTATTTGTTTATGTTTTACTAGCTTCTGCCCGCGGCTTCGCCCGCGTGGATGTCGGAAATTTACCCACGGGAACGTGCTAACAGGATAAATCGTATGTGCTTCCCCAGAATGCCATCTATGTCGCGGGCCCTTTGTGGCTAATTACACCTTACCACCTTACCTTTGTGGTCAAGTAACACCCCCTGCCATTTATTTTTTGGATATTTTCAATGTACAGAATTTTCACTTCTACAGATTTATAATAAGTATAGAATAGATGAGTCGTAGGTATAGATTTTAATTTTAAAGTATAGGTAGTATATTTGATAGTGTACGTAGTGACCGTAGGTTATTTTATAATACTGTTAGGTAGGTTTAGTCATTCGTATAGATATTAGTTTTTAGGGATTTTGCTTATTTATTGAGTTTAGATTAGTTATCATCAGAAATAGGTTTATTTAGGTAGGTAGGTATTTAATTTTATGTTATTGAGTTTTTTTTTTAAATTAGTTAGGTACTTATGTGAAGATATCATATAGGTACCCTCTTAATCACCAATAATGAGACACAATTGGTTTTCTATTGTAATTAGCCACAAAGGGCCCGCGACATAGATGGCATTCTGGGGAAGCACATAGGTACATTTTATCCTGTTAGCACGTTCCCGTGGGTAAATTTCCGACATCCACGCGGGCGAAGCCGCGGGCAGAAGCTATTATAAAAATAAACCTAAATAACTCTAAAAACTAAAAGGAATAAAAATGAACTCCACTGCGGGTGACCCAACCTACGACAAACTTAGTATTTGCGGTTGGTACAGTACAGACAGTGGTAATCGGGTATAGGGATCGAACCGCAAAACTAAGTTTGTTTTTTATTGTATATACTTTTCCGGGATAAAAAGTACCCAGTGTGGTGCCCAGGATATTAAAGAATAATTATACCAAGTTTCATCGTAATCGAACCGGTAGTTTTTGCGTGATGCCTGAACAAACAGACAGACAGACAGACAGACAAAAATTTTTTTAATCACATTTTTGGGTTCGGTGTCGGTCAAGTAACACCCCCTGCCATTTATTTTTTGGATATTTTCAATGTACAGAATTTTCACTTCTACAGATTTATTATAAGTATAGATATAGATGATTTTTGTTACTTAGAGGGAACTTAAAATACAAAACAGAGGTGTTTTTTAACCGACTTCAAAAAAAGGAGGACGTTCTCAATTCGGATGTTTATATGTATATTTAAAAAAAATATATTTTCGTAAAGATGATGAGCTTTGGAGACAGACAACGGAACTCCGCAATAAGAACCAGCAAATCAACCGCGATTGCTGCTATCGCTTATGTATGCATTGTTTACGCAATCACACAATGTAACATCATGCCTGTACCCTCTAACGGTGTACGCTGATGTGTGTTCAGTATACCACGGTACACCCTCATTTCTGTCAAAGTTGTTATTGGGGTACCTCCAATCTTGTAAGTAGGTATATATGAATTTGTGTGGGCTAAGTACAATTAAAAAGTGAAAAGCAAAACCTTTTTACAAAAAAAAAAAACAACCGACTTCCAAAAAAAGAACACAACAAAGTGAAAACTAACTTTAATTGCGGAAGTCGGTGTCAAATAACGAAAATGCGGAAACACCGACTTCCGAAATTAAAGTTATTTTTCAAAAAGTTTCTTAGTAAGATTATTCATATAAATGTTAAGACAGGCAAATAATTCGTAATTGTGCTGCCTATATTTCCCATATCTGAACGTATCAAAACAAAAATCTTTCATAGGTTCCAATAGTTCTGTTCTTTTCAAATGGAGCATTTACATGGAACAACAAATCAATACGACAATATAACATTATATAGGCGTATAAACAATATCAATATCTATCGCTAAACAAAAAAAAAAACTTGAGAGGTGTCAAGGGACACCCGGATGGAACAAAGTTCAAAGAGAGAGAGAGAGACAGACAGACAGAGAAACACGCGCACGCCGCACGGCTTACAACTATAGCAAAAAGTGTCGTTCCAACTTTTGGTCTTAATTTTTTCCGTCTAGCCCCCTTTCGCAACGCGCGATAAGGAACTTCGTTCCAAAAATAACGGTCGCACTTGGCCGCTTTTTTTGTTTTTGTAACGAAGTTCCTTATCGCGCGTCTGTCTCTCTCTCTCTCTCTCTCTCTTATAGAAAGCAAGCCAGTTATACTTCGTTCCATCCGGGTGTCCCTTGACACCTCTCAAGTTTTTTTTTTCAGATTTATTCCTCTATCTTTAGGCCATAATAGCCTCGACTTCAGAAGTACATAGCATTAAGGTCACTTTGATCTTTTGAGGAAGTTGAAGTTTGTTTCGTCTCCTATCTAAAACCCAATATAATAAAATTACCAGCCAATACATCACTTATTGATCCCTCTTCCAGTAATCCAATTATCTGTAATTCAATCCAGCGAATTGATTCCACTACTTACGTTACAGGATACGCTTGGCCTCGAAGAGTGATGCTCTGAACCCAAAACATACGGATTGTATTTGGTAAAAACTACTGATTGGAATTTATCATTAATGTAGCCTTTGGTAAAATATATAAATCATGTCGTGAGGAAAGTTTTGAGTGTGAATATCGATAGGTATAAGAATGGGGGAAGAATAAAAAAAAAGATGGATGGACTGTATGAAAGCTGATATGGTGACTACCGAGATGACGATTAATAGAGAAGTCATCATCTGCCTAGCCTTTTCCCAACTAAGTTGGGGTCGGCTTCCAGTCTAATCGGATGCCGCTGAATACCAGTATTTTACATGGAGCGACTGCATATCTAACCTCCACAACCTGAGACTGGTTGTAAGATTTTCGGGCTTCTGACGACCCGTAACAACTGTCAAAGATGCGCAAGTGACAGACCGGGACCAACGGCTTAACTTAAATGGTAGAAGATTAATTTGCGTATCAATGTATCAGACACGTAAAAATTGACAAATATGATTGACCGTTTCGAGGAACCTTAACTCGCAACGTGAGATGACTAGCTGTATGATCGTAAAAGAAGCAAAAGAAGGTAGTTTCTGCTTACCTCCATGGGAACAAAGCTGGAGTTCATGTTGTACCTATGTATGTTGTCCATCCATCCATATTATGAACTTCATATACAGCTCATACGCTTGATGAAACAATTTTGTAAAATTAAAAACAAAAAGAAAATAAAAGTAACAATTTTCCCAGACATACTCGTATCTTCAACACCACTGCACAGTATCTCCCTATCTTCGAAACTCCGAAAACACAGTCTTTAGGAAACACATCTTTCACGGTTGTACCCCCAAAAACAAATTTAATTTTATGAGAAAAGTTGCCCGCCATCTTTTATCCGATGCACCTTGTTTGACGCACTGAAGGTCAGCCATGCGTGAATGTTCGCAAGATTTTTGGCAAAACAACTGAAACATGTGCGACATAAATATTCCATTCAACGTGTAAGTTTTGAAGAATTCGAAGTTGAGTTTGTTATAAATCATTTTCTGAATTTGAATATTGAAAAGTTGCAAATACTTGTCATATTGTTTTGTTTGATTTTAGGATTGATTTCTCCATCGCCAGATAACTTTATTCGAAGAATAATTTTGAAATGTTGACGGTTATTTCATACAAAAACGGTCAAACATCAATTTTATTCCTCGAATAAAGTTATCTGGCGATGGAAAAATCATTCCTGAGTTATAGAAGGAGGAAACAAACAGCACCCTTTTCGAGATAATTCCAAATCCGTTGCTTCATAGGTTTGAAAAATAAGTCTGTAATTCAACGTAAAAAACGCAATTAACGTGGCTGAACTGTCAAAATAAAATGCATTATGATCAATGGTCATAATTACGCAGTTACCTCGCAAGAGGATCATGGCAGATTCTTTTAAAGAACCAAACAATTATAAGTTTATAAACAGGACTGGTGGTTGCTTAGTGTAAAACTAGGAACTTAGTTTAGACTTTTTCTATCCGAAATAAGTCTAAAATAGGACGAAATCGTAGTCGGACTAACTACCAAAGCTACTATGAAATTTGCTAATGGCAACAGTCGTATTTCAGCTATAGCCGTGTCCATTAGGTTAACCGTTTTTTTGACAGCTGTCTTAGAACGTACATATTCCAGATTACGTAAAAGTTAACTTTAAAATGCGTAAAAATATAAATATATAAACTGCCTTATCTTATTTATGGCTTCTTATAGACATTATAATACCATACGTGTATCAATCAATGTATTGTGTGTTGCTGCAATCACTAGTTCTATCTGGCAAAAAATGGTGTACAGTTACGAGCAAAAGTATGTATACACTCGGCTTTATTCAAAAGCGATTTGCTCCTTTATTTCTGAATGTAATTTTATGTTGTTACGATCATAGCATTTTCGAACCTATAGGCTTAAGGTGTATATAGGGTGTATATAATTTGTTGTATTTTAACGTTGTATTCGTTATTTCACGAAAAAATCACAATTGAAAGTTGCCAAGTGTTGACATATTGGTGCTCGTGACTGTACCTAATGGACAGGGTATAGTAAGAAGACGGCTAAGATAAAACAAAAAATTATCACCATTCTATTAACCCACTGCAGGGTAAAGGCAGGGTCTTCTTTCTTCTCACACAGAGAAGACATGAGTATTGATCACCACGCTTGTTCAAGACGGGTTGGCGATTTCAGACTTATAATAACATACTATAAGTCCAGGGGGCCTACTCTGAAGTGCAAAGTGCGAATGTTCGGATCGGACCGACACATGGCCGAACCGAATATTATTGAAAAAGGCGAAAAAAGTTCGGATCGGCTCAGTTGGGTCGGGACCATAGTCAATATTCGAAAGAGTGTAGGAGTGTAGGACCGGAACCGACCGAACCTAATAGTAACTTCGTAGCAGGAAATGGCCGAACATTCGGCCGATACTACTTCGGAGTAGACCGCCAGGTTTCTTCACGATGTTTCCCTTCACCGATTTCAGTAATGACCAAGATAAACTCAGAAAGTGTTTATGAATTGAAACAGTCACATTGGTACTTGTCCGGATTTAAACCAACACCCTCGTGCATAAACTAAATATCTTGTTTTTTGTGCCTAGTCAAAACAGTATTGTTTTTTACGATGCTGGTGCCGCTAAATCTCGAGCCAACTTCTAAACTGCTTCGGCAAAAGGTATAACGATAAATAAACAGAAAATTCAATTATTGCCCAAATCACCAATCGGGACCTAAGATATATTGTAATTACCCAAGTTTGGGCTTGATATTTATCAACATAAAACATTATAACTACGCATGCTGGGTGAAGTTGGCCAAATATACCAATAACATTGATAAAACTCTTAACTTCTCATCTTAATCCTTTCTCCAGCGGGATGGAAAATTTCGCCCCCGAGTGGTGAGTTTCGCAAAATTTTCGGAAACATTCGCCATGTTTGGCTAAATTCAGACCCAAGTTTACGTCATAAATTAATTGGAATAAGATGCGAATACACTCTGCTTGCGGATTGCGAAGCAGTGGTGGCCCTGTGGTAACGGCGACTTACGAGATGTGGGGGGTTCAAACCCAGACAGGTGCTTTACTTTGTGTTAATAAATTCATCACCACTGCTCTGAAAAACAAAGGAAAACATCGGAATGTACTAGAACCAGAAATTCGAAAACATGTTACATCTACCAACCAACCAGGTAGATTACAGCCCACTACATCGCTCGGGTGGGTGTGTAACCATTCATTGTATACCGAAACCCCTCCGTCCACGGATAGCATATTAAGCCGTTGGTATCTGCTGTCATTCATACATCTTTATCAGTCGCTACGGGTTGTCAGAAGCCTAGCCCAACATAGTTGTAAAAATACTAGGCAGATAATGATGAGACTCTGCTTCTACATAACTGCAACTAACTGCTAATCTGTTTTATAAGCAATGAGAAGGGACAAAATAATGTAAAAGGGAAGCGTTATATGACAATTCATTCTAACCTAACATAGTTAGACGAAATGAACCGAGAGGACTTAGACCAAGTAACATTCTATTAGTGAAATTGATGATGAAAAAGTAAAAAATTTATGAGATTGACTTATGTTACCGAAAAGATTATGTCAATCTGTTGAAAGTCGTAGAAAAACGAAACGCTTTGGACTCGATTGTCACTTGTCTAGGCCCCCTAGAGCCATCGTGTCAGTTACGTCACCTCCGATGACTGGAACGTTAGCCACAGTAAATGGGCACCCCTATTTATTCGTCCTGTTTATTTAGTCGTATATCAGCAATACGACTATGTGTGACTTTGGGGTTGTGTGTGAGTAGATGTAGACACATGTAGGTAAGGAAAACAGCCAGTTCTTCTTAATAAAAAGATATAATTATATTCTCACCAATCGTGAACAAGAGTCTTCGAAATAAAGAGATATATTCTGACCAATCTTGAAAGTCTTTGAAATAAAGAGATATATTCTCACCAATCTTGAAAGTCTTTGAAATAAAGAGATATATTCTCACCAATCTTGAAAGTCTTTGAAATAAAGAGATATATTCTCACCAATCCGTTGGATGCGAGAAGCAGGGAACCGGTCGAAGTGGAGGTGCTTGAGGGAGACTTATGTCCAGCAGTGGACGTCTTCCGGCTGAAATGATGATGATGATGACTCTCACCAATCACCAATAATCACCATCAATCAAGTAGGCGGCAGGAGGTCGTTTGCGACCTGTCGCGGTCCAACTTGTGAGGAAAGTAAACGAGACATTCAAATAAGAATGATTACTGAGAGCGCACGCTATTGATGTTCGTAATATTTAGTTATTTAGTAATATTTACTGTTGGGAAACCAAAAGGGTCGATGGAACTGGCCGTCAGACTACAAGACAGTCGTCTGAGAGTCAATGTCGAGTGTCAATCTCCTATTACTAGTGCCACAACTCGGGTTGCTAGTGCCCAAAATCAGCACTCTTGAGCTTCCATTGAAAAAGCCGTCAAGATGAAGAGTACTGCCAATATTTTCTTAAACTGATATATACCGTCGATGTTAAATGAATAAACTTGATTGTTGCACGCTTCCCTAACAACCCGACATTCGAGTTAATCTCCGAATAATTGGTTTTCGAATACGATTTTCCGAATCGCTCACGGCAATTTTCGTGGAATCCCTTGTCCCTTTAATTTACATGAATAAAAACGTTGTTGAATACCTCTTATTATCATAATTTGTACAGTTGGAGAAAAATAAATTTGCCTTCAAGTGGACCGCCTTCCTAAACAGCCAGGACTGTTTCAAAGCAATGTGTTTAAAAAGTTTTTCAATAAGAACAGTCGAAAGGTAAATAGAAAGGTTGGCATTTAAACAAGCCCCTTTGAGGGGAAGCAAAGGGCAGCATGTAATTATTTCTGTAAATGTGGAAACTTGGCTGCGTTGAGAGTTAACCCTTAACGATTAGTAGTTAAGGGGAAGTTTCCGAGATAATTGCCGATTCTCTCAGGCTTTCTTTATCACGGAATTTGGGTATTTGTTTTTTGTAGGATACTTTAGGGAGAAACGCGTTCTTCACCTTTATAAATTTAATTAAGGTTTAATTAATGGAATCATTCTTCAATTGTTACGACCTTGTTTTCGGAGAGTTGTAGCGTTCAACTATTTTGAGATGAAGCAGTAAACTGCACTCCTAGTAGCTTGGTTTACGATTGCAGCTTGATTAAAGAAGATACTGTTGTGTATCTTCTGTAATTTTACCTTATTCTTGCCCCTTCCCGATTCATTCAGGAAGACGTATAATGTTTAATTTGAGTCGAATAAATTTATTTACTTTCTTTCTTTTTTTATGTCGTTACTGATGTCACAAAGTACTGTTTCTTTATTGAAGATTTTTTAAATCTCCGAAATTTAGATGTGCTAAATCATCACTCTCTTCTGCCTATATAATATACTTATAAAACAATTTATTTGGGGTCGGCGAAACATATATTTTTCTTCCATACTTCTATATTAGTCGTCATCTCGGTAACAACCCTTTCTAACCATGTTATCATTCACGGAGTCCATCCATCGTTTCTTTGGTCTTCCCCTACTCTTATAGCAAATTAGCCATCGACATTCATACTCAAAACCTTTCTCACAATAACGACATTTTCCTCATTCCTCCATAATACATGCTCATACCATGACAACCCGATTTCCACACAAATTTCAGTTATCGGCGCCACTTTCAGACTTCCTCATATGTACTCATTTCTTATTCTATCCATTCGTGTAACACCACACATCCCTCTTAGCATTCTAATTTCAGCTACATGCAATTGCTTTTTATTCATCCATTAGATTTGCTAAATACTGTGCGTACTTTTTTGAACGTAACTTTAAGATATTATAATTTTAATGTCAAGGATATGGAACGGTGTTTATCTAAGACTCCAGTTTGTTTAATAGCGTTCTAGAAAGTCTGACAGATCGCTAAATTATTCTTCTATTCTACAAAAGAACAAGCATATGTTTAGCAACCCATTAGCCAACCTACCGTACAATAAACATGAGATATTAAATAAAACACACAATTCATCCGTAATGTGTCGTTCACGTGATACCGAGCGATTTAGTTGCGAAAACCCATAATGATTATGTGAATGAGTGGAAAGAACTGTGGTTCTAGTGACAGCGGAAAATGCATATAAGCTAATGACACAAAAAAAAGTGAGCTTATGACCAAACGATAGAAGTGAAAACTAACGACTGGAGTCGAAAATTCACGATTCAGCGCCGAGTATACGCCATTCAGCGACCGATTGGAGTCGAGTATACCTGCACCCTAATTGCGTCACACCCTAAACACGATCAATCGGAGTCGGTTTCATTTTGTTCAACAACATTCATTGCGTTATTTACTGTTGAGCAGATAAATTTTTCGAACCTATGAAGCAATGGATTAGCAATTTGCTTCAAAATGATTCTGATTCCGATTGATTGTGTGTTACGCAATTAGGGTGCCGATTCAACAGCAACGAACCGAGCGTGACGGTTCAATTTCATACACTGCAGTGCGATTCTGTAACCATCTCACCGTGAAAATTTTGGTGAAGTGAGCGTGGAGTGAGCTGTCATTCCAACTATTGCTAGGGATTGACACTATTGACAGCTCACTCTAAGCTCACTTCTCCTAACTTTTCACGGTGAGATATTTACAGAATCGATCGGCTGTTCAGAAAGAGAGCAAAGTGAAGTGAATTGAAGAAGTTGAAAAGTTATAAATCTACAGGAGTTTTAGTTATGTGATGAATGCTGCGCCAGTCTCTAATCACTAAGTTTCCTCACAATCTCCGTTTGTCCCCATTTTATTCGATAATCCGTAGGATTTTTGGTAGAAAAGAAAAGAAAGAAAAAAAAATTAATAAGACAGTGACAGCCAATGGCTTAATAGGCAAGAGCCTCCACCTACACCTGAGGAGGCTCTCGTTGGGCAGCTGGATCAAGGGCTTGATTCAGAAAGCTATACTTCTGGACACGGCTCGCATTGTCAGGAGGTTCCTCTCTGGAGCCCTGACCGCCGGTAGCTTGGACCCTTTTCCCGATACCGGTGGGCTACTATTTTTTATATTTTTAAATGTTTTTATACTTTTTATATTCTAATATTTAAAAATATAATTTAATTGAAATAAAGGAAATAAATAAATAAAGAAAGTATGTTATACATAGTGTATGCGTGTGTGTTGTTGTTGTATAGGTTTGTGTAGCTTCAAATTCAAAGGGATCGAAGGTTAGGATGAAAGTTCGTAATTTTCATTCCAGTATCAAATTGGCTTAAATGCTACGTTAACTGAATTAACACCTCTCATTGTTATTATTTCGGTCAACTAATCATAACAGCATAGAAAACAACACGGCCGGTTTATTGATCACAGACTTAGTTACGTTTTATAAACTGGAGTAATAAACTAGTGACTGGCTTGGTAACATAATTGCGAGCCAGCGATGTATTTTTTCTCGAATACTTTTTAGTAACAGTTTTGGTGATGTTCTTCAGAAAGATCAGAATTTACACTGCCATGGAACGGAGTGGAAGCGCTTTTTTATTGTACAAAGCATAATGAACTTTATGTCAAAAGTGTAACGCATAAATTAGATACACACATATGCACATGTCGCGCATCTTCTGGAGAATTATCGTGCATTCTCAGGAATGCTGGCAGTAATAAGCTCGTATCTAGTTTGTACGTTAGACAATTGACATAAAGTTCATTTTGCTATGTATAATATCGCTACCAAAAATCGCTTCCACTTTGTTCCGTGGCAGTATAAATTGAGCCTTAAATCGCTGTCACTCAAACGGAACCCAAATCCCGCGCCCACGGAACTTAAGTAGGACATTAAACTATTATTACAGTGTTGTATTATGAAAATCATTAGTATAGGTAATAGCTTTTAGGTTGTTACTTATATTCGTACCTGCTCTTTACGTTGGTAAGCCGTTTTCACTTAGGCGCTGAGTACGTTCAGAATATTATGTTCAACATTACGCTTGTATTCACTGAAAGGGTAGGCAGCACATTTTGCCAGTTGCGTTGTATGTTCCAATTGGAAACGAGCCTTTTCGTATGAGGAACAGGGTTTAAAGTTCACTCATCCTCCATAGAAAAGGGAGGTTCCTCCGACTAGCCGGGTGTCGTGTCTGGCGGGCAACTGTCCGATGAATCATGTCGGGCTGTTGTATATATGGCCTGAAATACACATTTTTCATAAACCTAGATCAGGCAGGTCTACATTACAGTTAGAATTTAACTTTCCTCGATTGTAATTAATGTAAATCATATTTTTACTTTACTTTATACTTGAATAAAAATTTTATTTATTTTATATAATTATGCTAATTGCTCGGTAAACTCTGCTTGCGCGATGCAGGATTTTGCGTGACGTCAGTATGACGCGTAGCTCGCATGTGGCGTTGTAGATACCGCTACACGTATAACCGAAATGAACCGGCTTTTTCTGAATACCATTTACCTCTACACCGAAGGGGTTGTCTCAGCCAACGGTAGGCGGGGTGTTTTAGATAAGATAAGATAAGTTTATCCCAGTGGTCCTTAGGGCGGCCTGTGGCTAAATAATAAACAGCCGCACGTGTCGATCGAAGGTTAACGTGTCGATAAGAGGTTGGTCCGTGAATGGGTGACCATCCATTACATATCGAAACCCCTCCGTGCCTCGGAAAGCACGTTAACTCGTTGGCCGAACTCCCGGCTGTCATTTCTCATTTCAGATCTTTGACAGTCGTTACGGGTAGTCAGAAGTCTGACAACCAGTCCTACTAAGGAGTATCGTATTACCCAGTAACTAGGCTGTGGAGGTTAGATAGGCAGTCACTCCATGTAAAATACTGGCATTCAACTGCATCCGGTTAGACTGAAAGCTGACCCTGACATAGTTGGGAAAAGGCTAGGCAACTGAGATGATGATTTCAGTGGTCATTGAAAGTCACAAATATTGAATGTCATGTGACAATTAACTAATTTAACTAAAACATAGTAGGTATATCCTAAAACACCACTAAACAATATTAATCGGCAAACAAACAGCAACTAAAAAATTAAAACGCAAGCAATCCATTCACAAATATTACCACAGACCTAATCGTGTAAATACCGCTTTAATTAAACAATTCACAACAAACCACATATTCCGGTAACAACGTGTTGATACAAACACCCAGTACTAAGTAATACTATTATTAATAGTACCCACTATTAATAATACCACAAGCTATCTGAACATTGAGTTCCGGAATCGCAGATAACTTTGTTTGTTTGAACGGATTTGAATTCATTGAATTTTGAAACAGTGATTTTGATTGGAACGTTTAGTTGATAATTGTGTTGCGGTTTTTCTGATACTGGTATTTTCAGTTAGGCGGACCGTTGAGTTTAGATGGTAAGGTTATTTAGTCTCATTCGATTTTACGCCGAGGTTACGTCTGGTGCGGATTAAAAATGATATTTTAGTAGCATCATGCTGAGATGAGCCTTTTGGCCTCGTATAGGACTTTCTGTTTCATTTTTCTTTTTGTTATTTTTTTTAGATATTATAATTCGTTTTTTTTTACTGTGTTTAGTTTAATTTGTTATCTTCCTGTGCGAGTCGCAATAAATACTTTTTCTTTAATTTTTATTTTTTTTAATAGAATCATCATCAGCCTTTTTCCAACGATGATGAGGTCGGCTTCCAGTCTAACCGGATGCAGTAGAATACCAGTATTTTCATGGACCGATGGCCTATCTGACCTTTAGAACCCAGTTATTAGGTAATACGATAGGTACCTCTTAGTAAGAGTGGTGATCAGACTTTCGGGCTTCATCGACTACCCGTAACGACTGTCAAAGATCACATAGATCGATGTTGTCAAATGATAGCCTGGACCAACGTTTTAACGTGCTTTCCGAGGCACGGAATTAATAGAAGGTGATTCCAATATATCATTACGTCTGTATTTCCAAGGGGGTAGAGAGTGGGAGGGGGTATAGAACAGCAGCCATGCTTGCAACCATACTAGACAATTTTTACCAAAACATTTTTTTTTGTAAATCTGTGTCAAGCGTAGTTTTTGTTTACCGGAAAATGTTTCCTTTTTCAATCGCTCAAAAGCTTTAAAATGCCATCGTAGTACAGGAGTACGTTACTTTATCCTCGACCATAATTGGATAGCCTCTTCCAAGGATTACTCGAATACTGGTGATATTTGCCTGTTATTTTAGTAACAATTTTTCCGGGAATCATTGATACTGTCAGTCAACATAAAATAACTGAATATATTCATCATAAATACATACTAGCTTTTGTCAGCGCCGTCGCCCGTGTTAATAAAAAGTATACTAGAAAGAAAGAAAGAAAGAAAGAAAAAGCATTTATTTGCGGCAAACATGACGCATAAAAAAAGGACATAAACACACAAAAAAAAACAAGTTGGGGGTAAACATGCGTCACATTCACGCAAAACGGCCATCGCTCAGCATAACATACTGTGTCCTAATTCGGATCATGGTCTACATATCATCGAAATCCATTCAGCTGTTGGAGTGGAAAGTTAACAGAGGGGGCAATTCTCGTAATTTTAAAATTCACAGTCTGATCTCAGTCTGAATCTGTCAAAAATACCTCTATAGAGGTATGAGGAACAGGGTGTAAAGTTCACTCATCCTCCATAGAAAAGGCAGGGTCCTCCGACCAGATGGGTGTTTTGTCTGGCGGGCAACTGCCCGACGATCCATGTCGGGCCGTTGTATATATGCTAGTTGCGCGGTAAACTCTGCTTGCGAGCTGCAGGATTTTGCGTTACGACAGCTGTATGATGCGTAGTTCGCATATGGCGTTGTAGATACCGCTACAACTCTAATTTCGTTACATTTTTGACATTGATTGTCGCAAGAATGAGATTGCGACTAGATTTTGAACGTTTTTAATTACAGAAATTGGCCTTCAGATATACTAACACAGTGACTTTCGCATTTTTTATAATATTGGTATGTAAGTATGGATTGTTTTTGTTTTCATTTGCAATTTTTGGTTTCGACATAATAATTGTTATTTCGATATTCCCAGAATGTGGTACCCACCCCTTCTGGGAATATGGAGGCAAACATGATAAAAGAACAAAGTTTTTTTTTTTGTGGGCTGGCATGAACCGCTGTTTGTGTAGTCACTTGAAATATCAGTTTTTTTTTCGTAAACTTTACAGACGTGATGGGTATCGATATCTTAACATGATAAGACAAACAAAACAAAAGCAGATTTTATCAACTCATCCTTCAAGTAAAAACACTACCAGCGGTCGTTGATCCCCCAAAAATCCATCAAATCATTTTTTGTTGTTAAGATATCGATTCCCAATTCATCTACAGTTTCGCTAGCTAATTTAATTTGGCCCTGTATATTTTATCAGTTAATAATAATAAGATAGTTGGTTCACGTGGTTTTTCGTTATTGGTTAGTTGGGTCTAACCTTGTTCTTGTTGGTTCACGCTAAAAGCGCCACGAAAAATAGTCCTCAGGAAAGCCATATTGATACTTTTCCATTCATTGTACGGAAGGAAATATCAATTCCTTTGTTGGATTCATTCCAACAGTGTTGTCTGCCTTTGACGAGATAAAGGCTTGCTGAAACAATGAGGGGTTCGCGATTGGGTAAAAATCTAACTTTGATTTGGTGGCTTCGAAGTTGGATAAATTGTTGTTGTGTTGATGTTACTTTGACGTACAGTATTACTGTCTATTATCTTACTTAACAACTTAATAATCTTACTTCGTATCCCACTATAGTAATATTATTAACGCGTAAGTTCGAGTGGATGGATAGAGGTTGTTACTCTTTCACGCAAAAACACGGATTTCGATTAAATTTGGCACACAGATAGTTTATAACCTGGATTAATACATACACTGGCAGTTTTATCTCAGTAGCAAGGTCCAGATGGATAATTTCTGCGCAGATGTAGATATTGCTGTAATTAGAAACCTTTTAGGAAACTCTAAAAAACGTTAACAGTTTCGTCATCTAAAGTTGCTACGTATGCGAAGCGCCTTATACCTGATTAGTAAAAAGTCATGTTTCTATGTTAAACGGAGTAAACCTTAATGTTTTAACCTACAAGCAAACTCATTTCTTGGGATTAAAAACTGAAACTCTTTCCCTAAAATCGAGAGCCAAATCGCAATTATCGGCAAAATATCTGTCACATCCGAAATTTGGAACGCGTATACCAACGCCATCATGGAATGCGAAAGTAAACAGAGGTAGATGATATCGTCAAAGAACACCACATCACTAGTAGCCAATTGCTTTGGCGTCTATTTTTAACCAATTTAATAGTGGAGGAGGTTCTCGATTCACTTCAAATATGTTTTCTATCTAACTCTCATAATACGTAACTATGCAATTTTTTATGTGCTGATTTTTCCAACGCCCGAAAATTTTACCGGAGGGATAATTTTGAATTTTTGACACTTCAGTGCCTCCAGTCAAAAACGGCATAAGGCGACCCTTTTGTTTTTATAACACTATTGTAATCTACGTGTTCTGTTACATAACACATCAAAAGGACATAACTCTAGCTGTATCGTAACATTTTTTTTTTAATACACTCGTATCAAAGGCATAACACGACTGCGTGTAAAACACGACATCTATCGATATAAAGTAAATTTCACTGCTTAATAGACATAATTACAAGAAATCCCAAAAAACAATCGAACTAAAAGACATAAATACAGTTAATTTAATTACAAAAGGACACAAACCATGTAAAGGGTCTTTTCTGTAATTTAATCAATTTTGACCTTCCTGTATTTTTTATTAATTTTGACTTGCCTGTATTCTTATTTTGACATTTGTAATTTCTTTTTTATTGACATTTTCTAACATAATTTTTAATTAATACATTCAATAGCTATGAATCATGGCACATCAAAAATTTGCATGCTGAATTTAGTAGGCGGAATATGAAGTACTATGAATTGTATTATGACATCTGTAAGCACCATATTTCAGGCAAATAAACGATTATTATTATTATTATTCAGTAAGCGCTTCCTACCTTTAAATTTAAATAAAACAGTGTGTGTGCGATATCATCGATTTTTTTTATTTGTTTGAAAAACCTATAAGTAGATGCCATTAAGAAAAGGGAAAAGTTTTTAAGTGTTTAAAAACACATATTGCGGTTAATTTATGCAAGTAAGGAATACCTAACCTTATTAATATTATCACACTTTATTTAAAAAAAAATACTTACCTTCTAAGATTACGTAACTTAAATCTAAATATAAATATTTGATACCTATGTATGTCGTAAATTCAAATGAAATAAAATAGAGTCAATCAAAAAGAAAACGAATGCGATCGAAGAATTAAAAAAAAATCTTTAAATCTCGGATTGGAATTTATTTATTATTTTGAACATATCTCTATCTACGTTAATAACTGTTCTTCCAGACTGAAATAGAGAAATATCTCTCAATTGAAAAATCAGCTGATCAGCCGAAATTAAACGCCGATTAAACCGACCGATTTAGCCGATTTAATTTCTCTTAAGAAATTAAATGAAATTATTTATTCTGTCAATAGGATATCGGCTTAGGTAGGGGCAAAATTATTATAAAAAATATAAGATAAATGAGGTCGGAGTTTCCGATCTGACTACTCTGAGAATAAAGGCTTTCAAACTCAAAGGTCTCTTTTAAAATCCAGACATAATCTTGGTCAGATCAGATCATGTGAAGACCATTTCGATTGACATCTGAAATGGTCTTTTGAGGAAAGAATCACAAAGATTTGAGTGAACCAGTCCAGTCAGTGCAAGCATTTGTCAGTAATCGTGTAGCGTTGAGCTACACGATTACTATCAGAACTTGACGAAGTCAACAAGAGTAGGAGGTAAATAAGATTACGTATGGTTGCTGTGGGCCTGTGGGTAACAGTGGTTAAGGTAGCTTAACCTTATCGGTAGCATTCTTATGTCAATCCAATACATTTTAGACATTTCCAGCATCACTAGCGCTAAAATTAAAAATTTATAAAATCCCCGACACAAAATAATAATAAAAATAGTATGAATGTAAAAAGCCTAAAACAATTTAAAAAAAACTATTTAAAAAATAGCCACAAATAGAAAAATAAAGGGATATACGTGAAACCCTATAAAAAGAAAAAAATAACCTTCAAATTATGACCCTACGTAAGTACGTATGAAATTTTTTGATTAAATGTTGTCCTGCCGGGGGACCGCTCTAATTATTAGCCTAACGTTCTGTTAAAGTATAGAATAGTAGCGGTACCCCGACGGGACAACATTTAATCAAATTTGTCCAGGCCTTCTGGCCAGTTTTCGCGAATCACTAACGCAAGCCATCGAAAAACACGTTCCTAAAAAACTTAAACCCATCCATGCTCTAGCCTACAGGACAATGCCGTCGTATTACAAAGTATCTCATGTCACTATTCGCCTCGCCGCCTCTTTTGTTCCTTACTTTATCAATCTAAACGGGATGTTACTCGCTTGGACGACGCGCGACGCCCAGTAAAGGAATCCTGCTTTTATTTTAGACTTTTTTTTATTTTGTCATTGTGACACGTGCTTTCGTTACAAGCGTATGTTGGATAAGTTTTTAGTGTTTGACGTGTTATTTTGGGGTTCTGTAAAGTGTGGGTGAATAAAAATGCCTAGCTTTTTCCCCAACGATGTTGAGGTCAGAATCAGAATCAGAATTTTATTTGTCAAACATTGGTACTTATTTGTCAATATTGGTACATTGGGTTCTTGCAATACATATTTATATAGGTCGCCATGTTTTGCCATTACTGCATACAAATATTTTAACATAACGAGGTCGGCTTCTAGTCTGATCAGATGCACCTGAATACCAGTATTTTACATGGGCGTCTGCCTATCTATATATATAATATATCTATACGTATAATTATTAGTGAATGAAGAACTAGAAATATGTTATTTAGGGGAATAGTAAATATTTATTTTAATTGTAAACTCTGTACTTTTGCATGCCTTGGAATTGGCAAAATGTGGCTGTTTCTGTATTTATATTATTTACCATCATGACTTGTACCCATATTTGCAAAATAAAATATCTCTATCTGACCTCGAGTTACTGGGTACGCGATACCCCTTGATAAGGCTGGTTGTCAGAATTTTGGGCTTCCGACTACTCTTAACTGTCACAGATCTACGAATGATAGCCGGGACGTAGGATTAAGCCGAAAGTAAAGGTGAATGTAGGATTATTTTGGATGTACTGTCTATGCGTTTATACAAACAAAATTACACTGACGTTTGCTTGAGCGATGTTTGCTTAAGTTGGAGTTTTAAAATGTTTGGAAAAAATACTAAGGTATTGGATGGCGCAATAGTAGATTATGCACCGAGGGGCTAAAGTTGTGTCTTATGTCACGGGCGTCATATTAAATCTCGAGCGCAATGAAGGATTCGGAGTTAAATAACTCACGAGCGAAGCGAGGGAGTTAATACAATAATCCTGAATGCAGCGAGGGATTCAAGCTAGCCCAAGGCAAAGACACCTTTAGCCCAGAGGAGGATACTCTACTTTTTACACCTACTGTGAGAAAATAATAGCCATAGTACGAAAAACAAAGTATTTATTAAATAAACAAACAGTAAGAATAAATAAATTAACTAATGTTACAGCCAATTACTATTACGGTATTACGGCGCGGTACGGTATTTGTTATTATTAATGCCAGTTTTAATGTTATTCCATTCCTTTTAAAAAATGGTTCGTAGATATCTAATTATTCTTACAATATTATGTCTTCGAAAACATGGCAACGATATGAAGAAGCAGTCGTTATGATTTTGTAGGAAATCGAGAATATCATCCACGCGTAGTAAGGGTATCGAGAATAGCTTTCCGCTTTCTGGCACAAAAGGGTGTTTGTTAGTACTATACTGCCAATTTAGCTGAGCATGAGTGAGATTCCAAATTCAAATCACATTATTGACCAGCGGGTCATAATGAAATCCAGTACAACATTATTGACCGGCTGTGCCCCCGGCCATTAATGACTCACTTTAGGTTAAGGTTGCTTGACATATAATTTGACATTTTCGAGCAGGTGGTGTGAAAAAATTATTATTTTTTTGGTAATTCAAACAGCAAAAAATATATATAAATACTGCACATAACATTATATTATTCCTAATTCATAATTATTTTTTATTTTTTACAATTAGATTAAAGTTTACTATAGATATGTATATCAAATGGATAGAGTTATTTCATATATCATACATTGTTTACACAGGACGGAATCTTTAAACCTTATAGCAAAAACTTTGTAGGTGCCTATGTTCAGAGATGCGTGTTGGCATTTTTCGTAAATATTTTACAGCTGTAAAGATTAAAAGTAACAACAAACACCTATGGAACCCATCGCATGTTCTCGTAGATTTTCATTTTGTGTTGGGTTACGTTGGCAAGTGATGGATTACTGGCAAAAACCTGATCAAAAATGCATAAAAGAGAGGTGTTGTGTCCCGTTTACAAATTCAAAGTCAGCTTTTACGGTAATCTGATGATAGGAAAGCAAAATCAAATATGTATGAAGGTTTTGATTCATAATTATTAATTCATCTATACAAATAAATAAAGTCTAACCGTCTTATTATAAAACGAAACCTAACTTTAGTTCTAGCCTAAACTATTGAGCCAGTACTTGTATTTCGAAATTTATTTCGAGTTAGGCAAAGTTCTTCATACTAAAATGACAACTTAGCACCGAACTAAGCTGTCATTTTTGTATAAAGAATTCCATTTCTATTAAAGTTGGGTTCTTAATTCAATAACTGGGTCTGTGGTTTAAACCTGATCGAGAGAAAAACCTTGTTTTGTAATAAGGGGGTAAGTGTTCAAAATTTAAGTATCTGTTTGTAATGTCAAAATCACAACTTTTAACTGAATGCATAATATAATATATAAAGTATATACGGTATTAATAAGATTTTTTTTTTTATTTGGTCTCTCTGTCTGTGTGAATTGGCTAATCTCTGAAAAAGCTGGAGCGATTTTTATATGGGGATACTTTGAACCCTGAGGAAGGACATAGGCTAGGTTTTATCGACATACCACGCAAAGCCGCGGGTAGAAGCTAGTAATGTAATATATCATAATGACTAGCTGCGCCCTGCGGTTTCACCCGCATAAGTTTTGATCCCGTGGGAATATCGGGATAAAAAGTATCCTATATGTTAATTTTGGTTATAAACCATATGAGTACCAAATTTCATCCAAATCCATTCAGTAGTTTTTGCGTGAAAGAGTAACAAACATCACTCCGCGTTTATCAATAAGGGTTAAGGTTCTTAATGTCATTTTTATGTGACTCTCATAATGTTTCAAGCTCTGAGTTCACCTACATGATTACTGATAATGCAACAAGACAATTTCTCAGTAATCGGCTGACGGGATTGGTCCACAGAAATCTGTGGGGTCCTTTCCTTAAAAGACCATTTTAGGCACTAATCTACATTGTCTTCTCATGATCTGGCCAAGATAATGTCTGGACTTTAAATGAGACTTCGACCCTTCAGTTTGTGTAGCTTATTTTTTTATAATATGAAGTGTAAAAGTCGTCACGGGTAGTCAGAAACCCTAAAGTCTGACAACAAGTTTTACCAAAGGGTATCGTACTACCCAGTAACTGGGTTGTGGAGGTCAGATAGGCAGTCGCTCCATGTAAAATACTGGTATTCAGCTGCATCAGGTTAGACTGGAAGCCGACCCCAACATAGTTGGGAAAAGGCTAGGCAGATGATGATGAAGTGTAAAAGTGATCTCGATGTCCTATTTACAGAATCATCATTTCAGCCGAAAGACGTCCATTTGTTGGACATAGGTCTCCCCCAAGCACCTCCACTTCGACCGGTTCTATGCTTCTTGCATCCAACGGGTTTCTGCGGCTTTAACAAGGTCGTCGATCCACCTTGTGGGAGGTCTTCCAACGCTACGTCTTCCGGTACGCAGTCGCCACTCGCGATCGTTCGTGATGACGTCTATGCCACTGAAACGTGGTCGCTCACAATGGGTCTTATTGGAAGGCTTAAAGTTATCCAAAGTGCAATGGAGAGGGCTATGCTTGGAGTTTCTCTGCGTGATTTGCAGAATAAACAATCATCATTCTCCTGCCCTTATCCCAATTTATTTGGGGTCGGCGAAACATGTCTTTTTCTTCCATACTTCTCTATTAGTCGTCATCTCGGTAGTCACCCCCTTTCTAACCATATCAATATTCACGCATTCCATCCATCGTTTTTTTGCAGAATAAACAATGTCATTTCAAAATACGAGTATATGGTGTACAATAAAGAAGTTTCTATCTTTCTTTCAAAAGGGGCGTTAGAGTATTGAACTCAAGGCACTACAAAATCAACACAAACTATATAAAAGTATCGACTCCACAAATATTTACTTGTACTAACACAGAAACCTCAATTGATTTTTGCAGCAGGGCGCAACTCGAAGCGGTTTTTAACGCTAAGTGCGCCGGCACCCGGTACTCACCAACAATAGCGACATTCAGTTAAAAGAAGCTTGGTCTAGATTCTTAGGATATATTTATGTTGTTCAGAACGAGATGGCTGTATAATTATTGCCATAACTGGAAAAAAATAAGAGTTTACTTTCATAAAATTGGCAGTTTATTTATTTAAAGTTGAAAGAATAACTATTAACACTAGGTACCTACTAAATTAAAAGACTAACTAACTAAAAAAATACAAAAACAAAAGGATATTTAAGCGTCGAAGTACTCGTCCGCATCGCTGTCATCCGGAAACGTGCCCAGGAGACTGGCACCATTGCCACGTTTAATAGCAATGCTAATTCTTTAGCCAAAAAACGACCCACCAGCCCTCTGGTCACGTGAATTATCGATCAGCAGCCAGCGAAAAAATTCTTAAAAGAGGAGGCGCGCGCTCGGGCTCCATGACTCAACGGCTCATAGCTGTAGTAAAATAGACAAAAATAAAAATTTCCAAAAAAATACTACGAAGTAAAAAATGAGTTTAATTTCGGAAGTCGGTGTCCTTAGTGATATATTTTCGTTGAAATAAAATTTTATCAGTCATTTATGACGTTATGAACTTTTTATATTTTTTTTTTGTAGCCGTTAATGTCCCACTGCTGGGCAAAGGCCTCCCTACTCTTTTTCCACCTCTCTATGTCCAGAGCTGCCAAGGAACTATTATAGAATAAATAAGAGAGAGAGAGAGAGACAGATATAGAAACACGCGTACGCCGCACGGCTTACAACTATAGCAAAAAGTGTCGTTACAACTTTTGGTCTTAATTTTTTCCGTCTAGCGGTTTCCCTTTCGCAACCCACGATAAGGAACTTCCTTCCAAAAAACAAGTATCCTACTGTAGTACCTACCTAAGAAATAAAAAATAAATCCCTTCCAAAAATCGCTCTTCTTCAACAGCTAAACAGTTTCTGCAAGTAGGCACTACGTGCTCAAGAGACAAATATTTCTTGCAAATATGGCAAGCGTACTTGGTTTTTCAGATTTTACGTCATACACACTAATAGCACCGATCATTTCTTGAAGTAGCGGTGGTGGCCCAGTATCAACGGCCCTGACTTTTTTTTTTTTTTCAGGATGGGAAATCATCAAATGACCCCTCCCGCTCTGGGTGGAGCAGAAGGGAGTGTCAGACTCTTACTGACTAAAACCCAACCGTGTTCCTTCCTTAGCCCTTTATGTACCAGGGTAGCGGTAACCCTTTCGGACGATCCCGCTACCCTAGCAGGCTTCGGCCCTATCGGGCCCCGTCAATCTTGCTGACATCTCTTTGAGGCGCGCGTGGAACACATACACGCCGTCCGGCATGGGCCTGGTCCTGATCGGACGGTGAGTTAGCCATTACTCTCCGCCCGCAGGCCCGCGCCTACGGTGGCCGGGAGTCGTCAAGCGGCTCCCGACGCCCGGAGCGTTTCGCGCGGCGGCTGAGGCGTGAGGTCCGTTCCCTCGTCCACCCCGCCACCTCCTTCGCTAGCATGACTGCTTCGCAGAAGGAGGTGACTGCCTCCCACTCCCTCTCGCCCCGGACCATGGCCCGGCCCTGACTTACGAGTTGTAGTTAGTGGGTTCGAACCCAGGCAGGCGCTTTACTTTTTGTAAATAATTTCATCACCACTGCTCTCAAAAACGGTGAAAGAAAACATTGTGAGGAAACCGGCATGTCTTAGAACCAAAATCTCGAAGATATTTGACATCTACCAACCCGCACTGGGCCCGCGTGGTGGATTACAGCCCACTCCCTCGCCAAGAGAAGTGGCCTGTGTCCCAACAGTGGGAACATTAAAGGCTGATCATGATTTCTTGAAGGACCAGCCGACCCGGAAATATCATCGATGTTCAAAATTTCTGAAATTGTTTGCCTCAACGATCGAGGCAAATTTGACTGTGCCTGTCGTTCTACTATGTGCGGTTCAGTTAATTTCATGGCCAAATTTTCGATGAAGTGACGGCGTTGAAGTTTTGATTAGCTGTATGTTTACGGTACCATTTTTTAATTTTTTATTATTATTATTTTTTTTTATTTTTTTTTGTCGTACTTACGTAGTCGGTGACGCAGGTCTCATTCACCGGGTTGGCGCTAAAACTCCGGAACGTGCGCTCGCGTCGCTGTCGCGGGATCGACTATCGGTGTAAAACGTGCAATTAGTCAGCTATTCGAAATCACAACACAAATTGACAGCGGGTATAACAGTTATTCGACTTTATTGAACCACCCGGTCTTATAGACATACGTCACCAGTGGCGGGTTAAATACGTATTGTTAACTAGCTGCGCTCCGCGGTTTCACCCGCATACGTTTCGATCCCGTGGGACTATCGGAGTAAAAAGTATCCTATATGTAATCCTGGTTATAAACCATCTGTGTGCCAAATTTTATCCAAATCCGTTCAGTAGTTTTTGCGTGAAAGAGTAACCAATATCCATCCATCCATACAAACTTGCACGTTTATAATATTAGTAGGAAGTTAACTCAAGAACTATCTAAGCAAAGTTAAGTCGACAAGCGTAGGTTAACCTTCGATAGACCCGTGTGGCTGTTATTATTTAGCCACGAGCCCCTTTGAGTGTTCAATCTGATAATCAAATGTAGTCTATATTTAAATTTTATTTATGTTTCAAATTGACGTTATTTCAAATTAAACAAATATCAACTTTATTTCAATGGGAATTAAGTTGATTTTAGGGTGGCGCATTATTCAAAAAATCATAAAAATGTTTGAAGTTTCTAGTTCCTAGTGCTATAGCGTAAACTGAACTTTAATTGTAGGAATTAAAGTTATTTTTCCTTAAACTCATATTTATTTACATTTTTAGCGAACATTAAATTATTCTCCCTATGCTCGAATCCGCTATGCACTTAAAAAAAACCTATTAAAAACTCCCTTGCAAGATTTTTTTTTGATTTTACGTAAAATAGAAAGAAAATACGTTTATATGCTGTAAACATGACGCTAAAAAGAACATAAAAAAACAAATAAATAATCAAAATCAAAAGTCATTTATTCAAACTAGGCTGAGAATCAGCACTTTTCGAACGTCAAAATTACAAAAGACAGTCCCCAAAAAACGCCCGCCCTTCACCACTTCCTAGTGCTATCGCTGGGAAGAAGAAGTGGCGCAACAAACTCCGCAGCAGCACAGCTGTCTGTTCAGTTAGAAAATAGTTGATATAGGGTCTTATCTGTTGATGCTTACAGCTGATGCTGAGCGATTGCGTTATGTCTAACAGTGGACGTGTTTTGGATAAAATGGTAATAATCTGACATCAAAATCGTAATAGTCAGACTTTTGGCCGCCTGATTACCCGGAATGAGAATCATGTCAGTTGTGACAACGATGACATGATAAATCATCGCTGCCTGTCACAATAATAAGCAACCAAATTGGTCACATCAGATCCAGAACTCTCTTATTATGGTTTTAAAATTTATAACTATGCTTTATGTATAACTTCTACAATACATTGGAATCTCACAAACATGTCCGAACAACAAAGACTGAAATAAATCTACGCTCAACGAATTGCTTATTTGCTGCTACGGCGTAGCTCGCGTAGCAGCTACGTCAGCTACGCCGTAGCAACCGCGTAGCTATTCGTTGTTTAGAAAATGTTTGTAGCGTTTTGCTTTGTTCATTCCTAAGTTTGTACGGATTATAAGATGAATTGAAAGACCAAATTAGGCGACTGAGATCAAGACTAACTGTTTCCCGGTGCCAGGCTATCTGTCTATCTGTCTTTCATAATTGCTTCAGTGGTTTGTCAAAATTCATAACGATTGAAGCGAGAAAAGGTAACAGACAGACAGAGATACTTTGGCTTTTATAATATTACTAGCGATCTCGTTCGCACGGTTTGTACAGTCACGAGCAAAAGTTGTCGTGTAGCGACAGGGTAAAGCTAAGCTTATAGGTTAATGATAAAAAGACAGGGAGGTAGAAGACAATTAAAGATATATATTTATAAGAAAAGGATGGAGATGGACTGAAGAGTGGTGTGTAGTATGTGGAGGTGGGGTGTATAAGTGATGATGCGTGATAGATGGGTTGAGGAGGTTGAGGTGAAGATACAGGTGGGTTGAGGAGGTAGTCGCGAGGCAGGTGCTGGCGACAGGGGCAGGTACAGCTGCCGATCCAGGATCAGGAGCAGGAACAGGTGAAGACAGGTGCTAGGGCGTGGCAACACGGTGGACACCCGTAGGAGGGCCCACGCCGCAGGCCAGGACGCAGCACAGCAGCAGGAGAGAGAGGTACGGCGGAGACGCTGTCAGCCCGCCAGGTGAGGACAGGAGGGCCCACGCAGCAGGCCAGGACGCAGCACAGCAGCAGGAGAGAGAGGCACGGCGGAGATGCTGTCAGCCCGTCAGGTGAGGACAGGAGGGCCCACGCAGCAGGCCAGGACGCAGCACGGCAGCAGGAGAGAGAGGCACGGCGGAGACGCTGTCAGCCCGCCAGGTGAGGCGGCCCTCGGGTGAGGCAGCCCTCAGATGAGGCGCGACCCGATCAATATAGCAGCCCTTCACGGAGGACGGAGGGCGGAGGCGTAGGCAGGGTCCGTCGGGTACCGCAGCAGAGAGGTACGCTGGGTATTTCCGGGATAAGAGACCCTGGAGTATCAGGCTCCTTGTAGTGTTCGCTTTAGAGGCGAAGCCAGAACTGATCCTTGTATTGCGTGGATCAATAAAGAAAACTCGTAGAATAACATTATGTAGAAAATATGAATTTGAGATAGGAACGTAGCCAGTAATTCTTTTACGTGAGTTTGCATATCTAATCCACTAAAAAGATACAGGCCGGTAAGAATTTGAAAGGTACGTTGCTATGGCGACGTATTAAACGTCGTTGTCAAAGCTGTCATAATAAAATATATTATAATAAAATACAATAAAATCTATAGTTATTTTGTATTAGAAGTATAGTGTTTATAGGAAAAATGATATCCATCAATGTGGGCGAAACTACCAACCCTTGGATGACACTAAATCGTCATAGTCTCATGTTAAAGTTGGAGCTGTGTCTGTGTACTGATTGTGGATAAAACGTGTCGTAAGAAATAATTAGATCAGCGCCTAACGGTCACAGAATGCTTGTTCTGACCTGGAGAAATGAATGAAGGTAACTGTGAGTATGTACATTATGTTACATTTTCCCCCCGACCCTAGAAAATTTTCGACTCAGAGAAAATTTTAATGAAGCTTTCCGAAGGAACTGTAAAACACAACTTCGCAGATTCATACCTCTCCATTCACCCAATCATACTATCTCTTTTAAGCAATCTCCTGCATTCCGGTAAGGGTGGAGTTCACATTCAATGACTGCCACTCTAGAAGGGTGTTTTATAAACGACGTCAAGGCTTATTTAAGGAGTTGTCAGCCGCTCCAGACATGAAAAAAAAAAAGAAAAGGTATTATACAAATTAAGTACAGGAAATTAAGCTCATTTATAGAGCGATAGAGTTAAGTAATAAGTTAAGTAGTAGCAGATAGATACATTTGTACATTTAGTTTAGGCTTATTTAGGGAGTAACCAACCGCTCCTGCAAGGGCTTATTTATAGAGTTGCAACCGCTCTTTAGAATACATATACATATATACAATAGTTAGATAAGTTTAGATTGGATAGCTTAAATTACCAATGGTTTAGAGCCGATTGATAAAGCATATCCAGTGATCAATGCAGTAGAGCATCATGATCATTATAACTACTATGGCTGTAGAGCCGTAGTTATAGAAGAGTAAAAGATGGATGGGGTAGGCCATCATCTTTTAAAACCGTTTGGTTTTACCAAATAGTTGTAGAGTTAAATAAAGTATTTATAAACATAATAGAATAAAGAAATGGTAATGGTAATGTAGAGAGTGATGTTTAAGTATATACAATATATACATAATTATAAGTTGAAAAGTAAGTTACATAAAAATACGAGTATCTAAAAGTTAATAAATATAAAGTTACGTAAAAAATATTTCTGTTTTCCTGTTGAAAAAAATAAAGTTACATGTGAAGAGTATAGATGTTTAGTACAGTGTGCTCAAGATGTTTGGATGAAAAGAAATAAAATTAGCCAAAGAGTTTAAATTACACTAGATGAAGTGTTGCTTTAGAATTTAGGAATGTGAAAGGAATGGCTGTATGAAAATTATGTAAGAAGACAAAGAAGGAAAGAAAGAACTAAGAGAATTCAAAGAATTAGATAAAGGGAGAGAGCGAGAGAGGGAAAGAACTAATTTACGTTGGGCGCCAAAATGTCGTGTAGCGACAGGGTAAAGCTAAGCTTATAGGTTAATGATAAAAAGACAGGGAGGTAGAAGACAATTAAAGATATATATTTATAAGAAAAGGATGGAGATGGACTGAAGAGTGGTGTGTAGTATGTGGAGGTGGGGTGTATAAGTGATGATGCGTGATAGATGGGTTGAGGAGGTTGAGGTGAAGATACAGGTGGGTTGAGGAGGTAGTCGCGAGGCAGGTGCTGGCGACAGGGGCAGGTACAGCTGCCGATCCAGGATCAGGAGCAGGAACAGGTGAAGACAGGTGCTAGGGCGTGGCAACACGGTGGACACCCGTAGGAGGGCCCACGCCGCAGGCCAGGACGCAGCACAGCAGCAGGAGAGAGAGGTACGGCGGAGACGCTGTCAGCCCGCCAGGTGAGGACAGGAGGGCCCACGCAGCAGGCCAGGACGCAGCACAGCAGCAGGAGAGAGAGGCACGGCGGAGATGCTGTCAGCCCGTCAGGTGAGGACAGGAGGGCCCACGCAGCAGGCCAGGACGCAGCACGGCAGCAGGAGAGAGAGGCACGGCGGAGACGCTGTCAGCCCGCCAGGTGAGGCGGCCCTCGGGTGAGGCAGCCCTCAGATGAGGCGCGACCCGATCAATATAGCAGCCCTTCACGGAGGACGGAGGGCGGAGGCGTAGGCAGGGTCCGTCGGGTACCGCAGCAGAGAGGTACGCTGGGTATTTCCGGGATAAGAGACCCTGGAGTATCAGGCTCCTTGTAGTGTTCGCTTTAGAGGCGAAGCCAGAACTGATCCTTGTATTGCGTGGATCAATAAAGAAAACTCGTAGAATAACATTATGTAGAAAATATGAATTTGAGATAGGAACGTAGCCAGTAATTCTTTTACGTGAGTTTGCATATCTAATCCACTAAAAAGATACAGGCCGGTAAGAATTTGAAAGCTACGTTGCTATGGCGACGTATTAAACGTCGTTGTCAAAGCTGTCATAATAAAATATATTATAATAAAATACAATAAAATCTATAGTTATTTTGTATTAGAAGTATAGTGTTTATAGGAAAAATGATATCCATCAATGTGGGCGAAACTACCAACCCTTGGATGACACTAAATCGTCATAGTCTCATGTTAAAGTTGGAGCTGTGTCTGTGTACTGATTGTGGATAAAACGTGTCGTAAGAAATAATCAGATCAGCGCCTAACGGTCACAGAATGCTTGTTCTGACCTGGAGAAATGAATGAAGGTAACTGTGAGTATGTACATTATGTTACAAAGTATGCATACACTCGGCTTTATTCAAAAGCGATTTACTCCTTTTTTTAAAGTAAAATTTTATGTTGTTACGAACATAGCATTTTCGAACCCATAGGTATATGTAATGTATCGTATTTCAACGTTGAATTCGTTATTTTAAGAAAAAATCGCATTTGAAAGTTGCCAAGTGTTGACATATTGGTGCTCGTGACTGTACGAATTGATAAAACATTGAGATTTCTGTATTTAAGTAACTTTAATGTTAATGTAATAAACACATAAACCTGGAGTTCTGGAGTGGAGACGGCGTATTGGCAATCATAGTGTTGGACGCTTCCCAGCTAGATGGACGGACGACCTACAGAAGGTGGCTGGGGTAGACTTGCGCAGTCTGGGAGAGCCCTATATCCAGCTTTGGACTTCGATAGGCCGAGTTGATTGATTGATTGACACATAAACCTTCTGGAAGAAATTCACCAAATAGTGGTGAAAACAATGAGCAAGAACAAGAACAACGCTGTCACACAAACAGCCACGAAACGTGACTTTAATTTATAATAAGTATAGTTATAGATTAATATGAATTCTCTTAAAAAACGATGGACGCAAGTCGTAATGGGCAATCTGACAAACTATGGTACTCATGTGAAAAGCATTGAGAACATAGTTACCTAACTACTAAACCACTCTATCCACATCACACAGTGTTAATTACTAACCTAATTTATTCATCTACTCCTCAAAAATATTTTCATCCCAAAAATGCACATATGAAGGGAAAATTCTACCGCGTTTGAACTGGGGCGCTTAAAAATAAAGCTGATGGCAGACAAATGATTTACCTAAGCGCTTTCAGATCAGAACGGACACGGCTGCTCTGCTCCCAGACTCCATTACACTTATTGCGAACCTTTAAACCTGAGTGCACATGGTCGGTGGTTTTTTTTGCATTAAATATGCTGAGGTTTATTTGTCGAGTGTTATTATTTATAGTTGTTTTGGTATTCTGTGTTATGTATACAGCGTGTAACGGAAGGGGGGTATCAACCCTGAAGGAGGTGAATGTGCTCATGAAACTCAACAACTTTCCCCAAAGAACATAGGTCGAAATATGAAAAAAAAAATTGGCCCTCCCTTACAAAACTGACTACCAGCTGATTGATTTACTATGGGAGGGCCAAATTTTTTTTTCATATTTCGACCTATGTTCTTTGGGGAAAGTTGTTGAGTTTCATGAGCACATTCACCTCCTTCAGGGTTGATACCCCCCTTCCGTTACACGCTGTATAGAGTGGCAGGAATATCGACGCGCAAACTGTAGCGATGGATTCAGTTCATGATTCTGAATACTGCCTACGATCAATAATAGTACTAGATTAAGGATCAGGAACAAAAATCAGTCGCTCAAGTGGCCACGTTTGCACACACGTAAACATCTACATTTCTTAGAAAAAAGTTTAATAATATTAACAACTTCAGTTTATTATAAACCTTAATGCTTAAACATAAAGTTTAATTACCATTGCAAAATATATTTAAAATGTCGCTTGAAAATAAAATCATTCTAAAATGAAACTTAAAGTCTAAGTAATAAGGTTAAAAACATACAAATTTGAAATAAGACCACAAAAGTATTTGTTGTCCTATTTTTCGGGACGTTTTTGAAGCGCTTATCGGGAATCTAGTACTATTATTGATCGAAGACCCCTGTGCTAAAATTATTATCCGGTTATAAAAAAAATTGCTGTTCCATACGATTACATTTTCACTGCGTACACTGTTCTATGAAACAGAAGATTTTTTATTTGATAACCAACGAAAAATGTCAGCTTAGCGTGCGTTCAGAATCATGTACCGACCTGTCCATGGTAACAGGTTGCGCTTTGAGGTCCCTGCCACCCTGTATTATCCTGCACCCTAATTGCGTAACACAATCAATCGGAATCGGTTTCATTTTGACAGTTCAACAACATTCATTGCGTTATTTACGTGTTGAGCAGACAAATTTTTCGAACTTATGAAGCAATGGATTAGCAATTTGCTTCAAAATGATTCAGATTACGATTGATTGTGTGTTACGCAATTAGGATGCTGTTCTATAATCGCAAATGGTCACATGGAAAGCAATTTATTTTTTGTGAAATTAACAAAACAAAAATCTAACAAAGGGCACTCGCTGTACCATTACAATATAGTTTGTCCCAAAAATAGTAAAGACTTGATAGTAATTATATTTGATCAGATGATTTTTTGAATTTAAGAGCGTATAAAAATGTAGAAAATGCTTTGACGTTCAAATGTGTCTTTTAATGGCCTATTTGCAATAAACGATTTGACTTTGCTTATACATTACATTACATTATATTTTGGCGATTTCCCTAAAAAATCTTTTTTTTTACTTAGCACTGTCCCAAAAACTCGAAGACATGTGACCTTCTACCAACGCACACTGGGCCCACGTAGTGGATTACGGCCCACTCCCTCTCACAGAGAGTGGCGGCCTATGTCCCAGCAGTGGACCATTATAGGCTGAATATGCTTATGCTACTGTTAGGGTTTGTGAATTTTGATTTTGCTAATCAATTATTTTAATTGATATTCGTCTTAATATTTTACACTGGCCACTTTACCGTTTTACTGTATTTATGGTCGCTCTGTGATTGGTTGCCGCAAATCGCGGGAACCAATCGGAAAATTCGCTACTTCCCGCGAAAAATGAAAAAAAAACGCGGGCTTAGTAGGAACGCTTGGCGGTCGCACGGTTTTTTGGGATTAGAGACTAGACACGATACCGATAGGTTATAAGATAATTAATAAGTACCTAGTGCTAAGTATTGATTTTTGTATGTGTAGTTCAACTGAAATATAAGTCAGTTACGTATAATCGTTGTATCATTTTGACTACGTCCCGTTCCTGTTGGTGTTGTCTACACTACACTGTCCCACAGCTGAACTTCCTCAAATTCTTCCAGGCTTCCTTTTCTAGAGCCACCTCGACCCAACCCTGGCGGTACACTAGGTCTAGTCTAGGTTTATCAAAAAAACTTATCTTAAGGTAAATAATATAGGTAGGTAGCCAAAGTATGTGCCCAGTTCAATAAAACTATTAATATGATTGAAGCCAATTAATTAATAAAAGCTCGCTCAAACCAATATTATATTTATTTGCACAGACCTCGATCAACTTTTTCAATATAAAATACAAACATAAGACCCGCAACACAAACTTTAATTTAATTACCAGCACATCGGATTTCTAGCGGTAGTTTTGAACTAGTCGAAACTTTGGGTAATTTTAGTTTGTATTTTATAATTATTTACCGAGTATTCAGATAAGTGAAACAAGTTTATTAGTTACTTATTCAAACTACCGGACTGGGTAATCAAAGGTTGGTGTCGGTAAAAATGTATCGTTTCCAACTTGGTTGTTATGTAATTTTGCTATATTATGCTAGATGTCGACCCCAACTTACGAGTTTATAGGTCGTTGGTTCGAACCCAGGCAGGCACTTTACTTTGTGTAAATAATTTAATCACCGCTGCTCTCAAAACGGTGAAGGAAAACATCGTGAGGAAACCGCCATGTCCTAGAACCAAACATTCGAAGACATGTGACATCTACTAAACCGCACTGGACCAGCGTGGTAGATTATGATATTTTACCCCAGCTCGCAGTTTCTCTTCAAATCCAAGAGTTGTTTAGTTGACTGCAACGTGCCGTTGAAGTTGCGGGAAACTACTTTGTGAGTAACTGCAATAACATCTTCGTACACAGGAAATATAGGAACACAAGGTGTCTAGTCGAAAACATAACGCACTTTGTATGCCCGAAGATGGAGTAGCTAATAGGGTAGCTAAGTGATTTACATTTCTCAAACTTAGACCATTTCAGACACCTAACTACATGGTCCTCGCATGATCAAGATCATGTCTGGACTTTAAAAGGGACTGTGATCTATTTACTGTGGTATATTTCGGCCTTTCTTATCAGAGAAGTCGGATAGGAAACGCCGACCTCATCTAGTTATAAAAATATGTTGGACGTGTAAAAGTGTTTGTACAAACCTACTTAGGCAAATGAAATCATTCGCATTGCAATTCCTGAGCCGCGATGGACATAGTGACGACTCTCATGAAAAAGATGGCAGCGGGGTATGAGTTTACGGTGTCAAAAAACACTCTAGGAAAACATCAACTTATTTTCATAAATAACGTTTCAGTAACGTCATTCACCGGTAAATGTCGGACGCTATGTGGCGGCCACACAGTGGGCCCATACTGAAAATTAGTGGACTTAGGCAAAAAAGTTCCAATATCGATGCGATTTTTTTTTATATGACGTGTTATGATATTCCTGACAACTTTTATTCTTATGAAATTTCTTCTAAAGTTGATAGTTTGTCTTGAAAAAAATTAATTAGATTTTTTTGTATGGAGCGAATCACGTTTAATTTTTTTTCTTCAATTGTACAAATATGTCAGGTGTGTGGCGTGAGTATATGATAGCTAGAGTTATTCTCTATCCATGAAAAAAAAAATCAGCGCCGGCCATCCGCGGCAGCGCGAGTAATCATTCGGTAAAAAAAAAAAAATTTTTTTTGAAAATTTTTGGCATTTAAAATAAATTCAAAGTATATTTTTTGTGTCATTAGGCTGATTGATCTTCTCTTTATTAAATATATAGTTTTAATAGTGCATAGGTACTTATAACTAATTATTCTGGTAGAAATTTAGTTATTATTGCTATGTTATCGGTAGCACCTGCATTGTGATTGATGACTCATTTGTTTATGCGCTCGGCAAAGCGCATAAGAGTCACAGAAAAATGCTTGTCTCTGATTGACTGTGTTATTTTTTGTAACTGCACGTTACCTATTTTTTTTTTTACCTATCTACGTAATTCATATTTAGTAAAATCCTCTCCACAGTGTGGTCCAATAGCGCTTGCAATTTAATGTGAACTCCTTTTTCGGTAATCTCCATACTCTCTTGTGGTGGGTAACATCTTTTCTTGGCATTTACAAGCTTTGGATAAGATGGAAAGCCAGCACAGTTTTCTTCTTTCAGAAATTGTCAAAGAGTTAAGTACTTCCATTTCGAGAGCGCAACTGATGTATAAAGAGCTAAACACTTATCTTCAGAGACAGTACTTAAGCTCTGCTTTTTGAATAGTCGCTCTTCTACTTCGGATAGCGCATCTGGAATTCTGGAAAGGTATTCGACCACTTTTGCCAGATTCGTTTTGCCGCTGTCTTTCAATTTTGTTATGTACCAGTGCTGCAACTCTTCCTCGGAATTTTCTTCTACTATGGAAGTAGAACGTTTTTTTTTTTTGCTTATTACTTAACTCTTCGAACGGTTTTCTGTGCTCCTTTTCTATAGATGTTCCCGCTTCCGCAGTACATACTGCAAGAATAGGAACATGGTAATCTATATCCACAGGCTCAGATAAGGCTGCGTCCGAAAACCCCATCTCACTTCTCAGGTCAACACTGTCACAAACAGGCCAGTTGATGTTTTTTACAACGATTACTTACACGATTCATTAAAGTTTTTTGATTTCTACTTGACTCTATCCACTTTTTATTTAGATTTACGCAAAAAAGTCGACAGAACTCCTTGATTCGGTTCTTGTCTTCTTCAGAAACTTTGGTAGTCAAGATAGAAATGATACTTTCATATAGAATCATATGATTTTTCAGATCACCGCCACTTCTTAATTTCACAAAAAGATCTAGATATTTCACTGTGTTCACAAATAAGCGACAAGAGCGAAACTACATGGACTTATTTTTTTTATTTTTTTATAAATGGCATCTCGTAGTTGACCTTGAGAGGTCGTGACTACTTAACCGGACTATCCTGTGGTTGCCTTAAGAAGAAATCTTAAAACCTCCAGCCAGGGCTTAAAACTAAGTTAAACTAAGCGACTGCACGCTAAGGGCACCCCCTGTGGGGTACGAACTTCGGCTTAGGGCGTTGCTAGGAGAGGGCAGCAAAGGGACAGGCTGGATCGAAAATGGATTTAATGAATGCCTTTATATTTATAGACAGTGTTAATTACTCAAGTAATGGACATAACAGTGAGTGAAAATTATCAGCCAATCAGAGACGAGCATTTTTCGACGACTCATTAGTTATGCGCTTTCGGCTAAGCGCACAAACAAATGAGTCATCAATCGCAATGCAGGTGCTAGCGATAACATGCAATAATAACTAAATCTCTACCAAAATTACTAGTTTAAGTACCTATGCGCAATTAAAACTATATATTTAATAAAGAGAAGATCAATCAGCCTAATGACATAAAAAATATACTTTGAATTTATTTTAAATGCCAAAAAATTTCATACAAAATATTATTTTTTTACCGAATGATTATTCGCGCTGCCGCGGATGGCCGGCGCTGATTTTTTTTTCATGGATAGAGAATAACTCTAGCTATCATATACTCACGCCACACACCTGACATATTTGTACAATTGAAGAAAAAAAATTAAACGTGATTCGCTCCATACAAAAAAATCTAATTAATTTTTTTCAAGACAAACTATCAACTTTAGAAGAAATTTCATAAGAATAAAAGTTGTCAGGAATATCATAACACGTCATATAAAAAAAAATCGCATCGATATTGGAACTTTTTTGCCTAAGTCCACTAATTTTCAGTATGGGCCCACTGTGGGCCACCACTCTTCTAAGAAACCGATAGGCTTAGTGCAAGTAACGTTCTTTTTTAACCGGAATGAGTCGGTTATTGTGGTTCACCGCAAACAAAAGATTTGGTCAAGGGTGAATAACCTAACCTAAAAAAAAGGTAAAAACCTTTGAGCAAAATATTGTAGCCACTACGTGGTTTATAAGGTGGTCTGAACATAGCCTTATCGGTAGCGGAATGCGCGAAATCTGCTTTACAGTTTCAATTTCATGAAGTGAAAGAATTTCAGGTTATTCGTACATTGCTTAACTATCGGAAATCTTTTATGTGCTTACATTAAATCTAAGAGTGACTTGATTTGGAATGTAAAGGCAGAATCATTTACGGAAAATGGTGAATGAGCAGTCTGTGTTCCCTGAGTGGTACTTCTCAAAATCAGACTCAGAATTTATTTATTCGTAAGAATATAGTTTATATCCAATCAATATGTTCATCCATATTTTCCATATTTTTATCCATTGTATATTTTGTAGTGTTTGATGTATTTTTGTGGTGTACAATAAAGTATAAATAAATTTTATTATTTCCCCTCCTTTTTATGTATTTGTACAGGTTATTATTTTAAGACTGTTAAGTTATATAAATATTTTTAAATTATATAAATATTTTATAAAAAGTAATAAATAATAAACAATATGTTTAGCCTTTTTCCAACTATGTTGCGGTTGGGTTCCACTCTAACCGGAGGCAGCTGAATACCAGTGTCATCACTGCTCTCAAACCATCAAGGAAAACTTCGTGAGGGAAGCAGCATATCCTAGAACCAAAAAAATCAAAGACGTGATATCCACCAACCCACACTGGGCCCGCGTGCTGGATTATGGCCCAGTACCTCTCCAGAGGGGAGGCCTGTGTCCCAGCAGTGGGACTATGGGCTGATTTGCATTCCCGAGTTCATACAACCCGAATCTCTTCATTGCGAGAGTGAATAGGCTTCTTCTGGGCAAGCTCGTTCCACCGTAGATCCCATCCCTGCCTCTGGGCTGGATTGAGGTCAAAAGTGAGGCCATTGTCAATAAAAAAAAAATATGATGATGATGCTGTGATTTATAATCCGAAAGTAGACAGGCAGAGAATGCCTTGTGTCTTATGTATAAGTAATTTAATAAATGGTGTGTGTTATGTGTCATCTCTGTGCTTTGAGTTGATCCTCCAACCAGACGGGTGTTGTGTCTGGCGGGCAACTGCCCGATGATTCATGTCGGACCGTTGTATATAAGCTAGTTGCGTGGTAAACTCTGCTTGCGAGATGCAGGATTTTTGCATGATGCCAATATGACGCGTAGTTCACATGTGGCGCTGTAGATACGCCTACTTTTCCAATAAATCCTTTACCAAGTCCGCTTCAGTCTGCTAGAATTTCTTATACCATTTCGTTCGGAAAAATACCAAAAAATAAAAAACTCTCCTAAATGCTAGTATTAGCATTTAGGAGAGTTTTTTATTTTTTGGGTGTATACCCTGGCTCCTTGAATATTCAATATCCGACCCACACGCCTACCGTCACAGTTGGGCTGACAGCGTCCAGCGTTTAGCATCAGTATGGAAACGAAAGAATTTAAAGTTACGTTGTGGTCGGTCACGTTCATATTGTTTTGCGGCGAGAGAAATATTACAATAATTGTTTAATTAAATGTATGTGGTTGTGTAATGTTTACTACATGAGGGAACAAGGACGGACGTTCATTAATTACTCATCATAATTATTATAAGTTGGAACTTAAAATACGTACCATTTATGTTCCATTAACTCAGCCTATTGCAGTCCACTGCTGGACATCTAAGGACATCCTCTCCCAGGCTGCGCCACAGCACCCTGTCCTCCCTGTCCCAGCCACCTTCTTAAAGTCGTCGGTCCATCTAGCTGGGGGGCGTCCCACACTACGCATGGCCGATACGCGGTCTCCAGGACTCGTCTGCTCCACCGCCTATAGGTCCTTCGACAAATGATTTTATCCTTTAAAGAAACTCCGAACATTGCCCGCTGCATAGTGCGCTGAGCGACATTTGTTTTTCTGATTAACTTGACTGGTGTCCACGTTTCGGAACCGTATGTCGTAACGTCATCATCGTTTTAGTCTTCAAAGATTGCGGGATAGGTGACGAGAAGACTTGAGCTTAGCCTTGAAGATCGGCTGTTATTATTAATAGCCACAAGCCCCACATAAGTATACAATTCAAATACCAGTCCAGCATGTTTATTGGAACGACGTTCCTTATCGCGCGTTGCGAAAGGAGGCTAGACGGAAAAAATTAAGACCAAAAGTTGGAACGACACTTTTTGCTATAGTTGTAAGCCGTGCGGCGCGGCGGCGTGCGCGTGTTTCTCTGTCTCTCTCTCTCTCTCTCTCTTTGAACTTCGTTACATCCGGGTGTCCCTTGACACCTCTCAAGTTTTTATAGTTCAAACAGGCCTTCTTTCCCTACCTCCTCAGTGACATAACCTCACACATTTTTAACACAACATCGCTTAATAGTTGTGGGCAGGTCGACCTAACTAATGGTTCCTGCGGTCTCCTTAAAGCATTTTGTTAAAGCAAGGCATTTTAAAAACATTTTTCAGCTACCGGTTTTAGTGGTTTTCCGAAGTATGTCAGGAATTTGTTCTGATTTTGATGTTTTGACGCAAGATGTGGGTTGAATGAATACGTTTATAACTAATTTTTAGGGTATTAAAGCTTTGATCTTTCTAAAGTTATTTCAGTTATTATAGAATTTTATTTTTATTGTATTTTATTCTGAATGTATATTGTGAATGTGTATTGTGAAATCTTAACGTGATAATTTTCCTTCATAATATTATAAATGATAACATAATATCACGCCCGTGTTTCCCGATGGGGAAGGCAGAGATGTATTTTTAGTACACCCACATTTCGCCAGTAATATTTAAGTCCCATGTCACTTAAGCGGCGAGGCGACATTGGTGCCGATTCCCTTGTTCACAAACTAAACTAAATTTAAGTTCAGTGCATCTTGTTCTTTCTATTCCATTAAAAAAAGGGCAGAGGATAATAATATTAGTTTAGTCCTGTCAAATTAAGATACTCCATAGAAAATTAGACGTGATTAAAATCATGGCAACTTACGTCAAGCGCCGACTAATTTGACGGGACTAAACTAATACTTATCTTCTATCCTTTTCTTAATGAAATAGAAAGAAAAAGATGCACTGAACTTAAATTAAGTTTAGTTTATAAACAAGGGAATCGGCGCCAATAATTAATTTAGATAAAAAAGTGCTTAGGGAAGTATTTTAAAACTATTAATTAAACCTACACAATCACGAAATATTTACAATAACGAAACCCTAATTTACATAAAAAAATACTTAGGATAGTATTAAGTGAAGTAGGGATTAGGCGCCGACTTCTTAAAATAAAATAAGTGTTATGTAAAGTGAAGTGAATAAAATTATTATTTTTCACTTTTGAGTTCGCGTTTTAATCGACGGCGGTTATTTTTCTTCGAAAAACAATTTACATATATTCTGAATGAGTTTAAGTAAATCAGTATTTTTTTTTTCTTTCTTTCAAATGCAAAGAACTATTTATCGTGTGTCACACCTCAAAACATATTGGGAGTTTTTAAGGCGCAAAATACTTCAAAGCCACCCTTTATATTTTAACACATATATCCCCCACACGTTCTTTATAACATAATATAATAATAGAACTTAGTTGAATCTTTGTTCGCCTCACAATGCGTTCAATTGCATTAGGAATCGGGCAACACATAAATTGTATCACTCGATCTTGCGACCTCGATTTATCTCTTTCTCTAAGAACCAAGCAATTCTGTCTTGAATTGAAAATCGTTTAAAGTTTTATTATACTTCTGATTCCATTGTGGTCTAATTTTATTGGTATTCGTCAGCGAGTCTCGGGTTTTGATACGGTTTAAAGGGAATTTCGAGAATGGTTTTGCTACCTAGAGTTCATAACTCGATCTAGTCTTATTTTAATAGCTTTCTATAATAAAATGAATGTAATATTACTTTTATCCAGTAAGTAGTAAAGTAGCTATCATAATCTAAGTCTCTTGATTTCCAATTTAAAGGAGATCGTTTTTTTTGTTCGGCGTTTAGGTCTAACAAAAACTGTGGCGTCTACTAATGAAATGCAGGTTAATTTGTTACTTCAATACATGCATTTATGATATTGACGACTATATCTAGGATTAAATCAATTGAGTGATTTATCAAAACAATTTATTTTTATTACGTGATTCCGGTTAGACTTTATTGAAAAAAATCGACCATTTTAAATGATAAATTGGTTACGGTTTTTTCAAGTGTGCTACGATTAATAGACGTTACAAGACAGTGGGCCCAAAAAGCTATCTCTTTTAGGTTTAATTTATTTTACTACAGACTGAACTATCATAAAAAAAAGTATAGAAAACGACATTATGTAATGTTAAGTATGAAATACGGCGTCACCCAGATTAGATCAAGAACCCTCGGGACACCCGGATCCTACACGGACGTTCTCGACAGACCAGGGGACCTAATAAGCTTCTGGAGGGAGGTGGGCTGGTTGGAATAACCACCGACGGCCACCATGGCTCACGCACAATGGTCCACCTGAAGGACTAAGTGCGGAAACCAAACCCATAACATAGAACATAGTATTGAAATAAATGCGATATGTCATGATACATCCACAGGCTATGTTTATAAACAGACTTCAGGAACACTCGTGCCGTTCGGGAACTAAAAAAAATATTGATAAACTGTTCCTCCGAATCACACGTTACAAAATTTTGTATCAGTGCGGTTAGTGGAAGTGCTTAGGTGCGGTTCGAGCTGTTGAAATCAATGCTCTAAGTGGAATAACCTCAAATTTTCTGTTTAATTTGCCTTGTTGGTCTCGTGGTTAAGCCCTACTGCCGTGCATGAGGACCTGGTTTTGATTCCCGGGTCGAGCAAAGTGGTATTGGGTGGTGTGTGAACAAAGTGGTTTTGCAGCAGGCCAGAGTGTGAATTTGTGCCTTGTTGATGACAATAGGCTCTCTCATAATTGGACTTAAACATAACTGGCGGAATGTGGGTGAACGGTACGGAAGGTACACCTCTGCCTTACCCTTCTGGGAATATACACCTGGGGGGCAAAGCCCGTATTAAAAAAAACAAATGTTCATATTCTTATATCAATCTCAAAAAAAAAAGTCAATCCCATACTGTTTGTTTTTGACATTAATTATTGCTGAGATGAGATTGTGACTATCTTTTTGAATTGGATTTCTGAGGGGAAATCTCGTAATTAAGGGATCTCAGCTCAATCTGTCAAAAATACCTTTTATTTCCCTATATTTTTGAGAAGTTTTTGACATTGTTTGTCACTGAGATGAGATTGTGACTAGATTTTGAACGTTTATACTTACGGGTATTGGCCTTCTGATGTCATGTTGTTATTTGTTTGATGTTTGACGGCACGGTTGGCGCAGTGGTTAAGCGATTGACTGCTGCGCTGCGTGTCGCGGGTTCGATTCCCGCACGGAACAAATATTTGTATGACTTACATTGTATTTGTTCCGAGTCTGGGTGTTTTTCTATCTATATGTATGTATTTACAAAAAAAAAATGTATATAAGTAGTTTATCAGCCATCTTGTTACCATAACACAAGCATTACGTTGCTTAGCTTGGGACTAGATGGCGCTGTATGAAATGTCCAGGGGATATTATTATTATTTGTTAAAGCTAAAAATTTCTGCCACAATCCAAAACTTTATTAGGCTGTCTGCACACATGTTTATCGGCCGTAAACTTGAAAGACGGCCTAAGACGCCGAATCGAAAGTTGTGAGTGAATAATTTAGAGTGAGTGAGCTATTCCGTTCACGTGAACTGTATGCGTGCTTTTTACTGCCGAACCACACTGGCTGTCTCATTTATAAGGGTGTAAGGGTCTGTTACATGGGCTGTTGATTCGAAAGATAGCTTCGTTTTTTTATGATTGTTGAAACTTGCTGTGGAATGG
Organism: Apamea sordens; assembly: GCA_945859715.1. NCBI lineage: Eukaryota > Metazoa > Arthropoda > Insecta > Lepidoptera > Noctuidae > Apamea > Apamea sordens. The sequence goes on along the minus strand of OX244010.1, from coordinate 8,406,125 downwards.
AGTGTTTTCAAAATAATTATACTGGGTGGCAAGGACATCGACGCGCAACATGTTACCAGCATATTATGCGCAGGGGCGGTTCAGTATCATGTACTGAACCGCCCCTACGTTGAAACTTTTCGACGGTTATTAACTTCGATTAATACTAGATTCCCGATAAGCGCATCAAAAACGGCCCGAAAAATAAGACCACAAAAGTATTTGTGGTCTTATTTCAAATTCGTATGTTTTTAACCTTATTACTTAGATTTTAAGTTTCATTTCAGAATAAATGACTGAAAATTTAAAAGTAGAATGATTTTATTTTCAAGCAACATTTTAAATATATTTTGCGATGGTAATTAAACTTTATGTTTAAGCATTAAGGTTTATAATAAACTGAAGTTGTTAATATTATTAAACTTTTTTCTAAGAAACGTAGAGGTTTACGTGTGTGCAAACATGGCCACTTGAGCGACTGATTTTTGTTTCTGATCCTTAATCTAGTACTAATAATGATCGAAGGTTATTAACAAAAAAAGTAGCTGCTCCTTACATTTATTCTCTTATACTACTTGTTACTCTATCTATACTCTTGTACTTTTCTATGAAACAGCAGATGTTTTCTTTGATAACCGACAAAAAATTCAACGCCCAGCGGTCTAAGATCATGCGCTGAATTCATGGTTTCAATTTGCGCACCAATTTTCCTGCCACCCTGTACACCTACGACTTACAAATAATTAATAATAATAATATCCCTGGACATTTCACACAGCGCCATCTAGTCCCAAGCTAAGCAACCTAATGCTTGTGTTATGGTAACAAGATGGCTGATAAACTACTTATATACATTTTTTTTTGTAAATACATACATATTATAGATAGAAAAACACCCAGACTCGGAACAAATACATGTAGGTCATACAAATATTTGTTCCGTGCGGGAATCGAACCCGCGACACGCAGCGCAGCAGTCAATCGCTTAATCACTGCGCCAACCGTGTCGTCAGCACCGAGTTGCACCGAGTCTGTATAAAACTGTTTTATCTATAAACCCTCTGACGAAACAAAGAAATTCCCAGTACAACGGCTTATAAAACCGAGGAAATCAAAAATAAATTTTCCAACGTTACCTAGAGCGATTTCAACCCAGTGTGAACGTACTTTATATAGCTCATACAATTTTTATTACATGTGTATGCTATAAACATTTGTAGGGCCGGCTCTAAGTTGTTTATGAGAATTTATGTACTAACTGTCCGATTTTATAGGGCTCTTAATATCATTATGTTTAGTATTTTGCTTTAAATTGGGTTAATAAATCATCCTGTAAATTTTCCGCAGGCTTCTGAAAAGGTAAAGTTTATACAGGATGAAATTGAAAATTTGCGATAAATCGAAATATCCCAAATCTAAATTATTGAAAAAAATCGTGTAATAAATAGGCTAGATGCCTAAAAAAATCTAATTAGTCCGTTAGTTAGATTATCAAAAAATATTGGACCCGTATTTTTTCTTTTGTCAATTATATAAAAAAATTATGAAGATATCGCCCGTTAAAATTCCGCGTGAAGTCACGCCTTGCTACACTTTTTAGCAAGGCGTGACGTCACGACCCCCTACTCCCAAATTTTGACGCGCTTTATCTTTGTCATTTATTGTTTGATTGACAAATGAAAAAATACGTGTCCATTGTTTTTCGATAATCTAACTGACGGACTAAATATAATAGTCATTTTTTTACCCAGGCAACTACCCTAATATCGCCTTAGATAGTGCAAACTAAGTTATTGCCTTCAAGTAGACACGAATTATCGTGGTTCCAGTTTTTTTTCTGTGTTATGACCTAATAAGAAAATAATAGTGTCAAATTTTAGCGCGCCCCGATAGGCAATCCATTCATCGCTTAGTTCACAACATGAAGTAAGGTGGCAACGCGTTGAACTTGCAGTATTTACCTAATGTTGACCGTTCCTACGAAGAAAAGGGCATGCGACGACACGTAGCCAAATTGCTCGCCTCCATGCATGCATCCATGGATGCATGCATGGAGGCGAGCGATTTGGTCCTGATGTGATCCTTAATGACAGGCTTTAAATTTATTTTATAATACGTTGTATTAGATATTTTAATTTGTCGCACCTATTCAATTTCATCCTGTATACACAGAATGAATGAGCATTGGTTGGCATGTTTGCTCACTGGTTATTGGCGATTTTAGGCATTAATAGCATAATCAGCCTGTAATGTTCCCACTGATATGACGCAGGCCGCCTTCCTGTGAGAGGGAGTGGGCTGTAATCTACTACGCGGGCTCAGTGCGGGTTGGTAGATGTCACGTGACTTCAATGTTTTGGTTCTCGATTATGCCGGTTTCCTCACGATGTTTTCCTTCACTGTTTTGAGAGCAGTGGTGATGAAATTAAATACAAAAAGTATAGTTCCTGTCTGTCTGGGGTTGAACCTATGAACTCGTAAGTCGGGGTTGATACCACATGGGCCACCACTGCTCTCTGTTTGTATGCTTGCTCAATGGTTGTTGGTGATTTTAGACTTTTTCGTCCGGTAACCGCAAGTTTAAATTTAAATAAAATTGAGTAGTTGCATATTGTTAAAGTCTTTTTTCGTCTTGGCAATGGCCTAAAAGGGACATAGTGTAATTAATTTCACAAAATTGACAGCAAGATTTTTAATCTTTTTTCTATCCTATCTTTCATTTTGTTAGTTTTTGTTATAATTATAACAACAACAATCAGCAACGCTTGACATTAAAACATAATAATTATCTTTCTTGATAGACAGATTGGTAATCCAAATTGATTGATATGACATCTACCAAGCGTTACCTTGGAGTAAACATGGAAAATTCAACAATCAAACCACATTTCAGTAATAATTCGGAACCTTAGAGAATTTAGAGTACTTACCTGTATTTCAGGAGTCAGAAATTACCTTCCCCGCATAAGCATCCCCATTAAAAAAAAAAAACAAACAAACTCCCTCAAATCCAATCTTATTTAAATTAGATAAACATGCTTAATAAAACTGCAAGGCCTTGGCAAGAACATCAAGACACTGAACGAGAAAAAAATCCGTCCCAAGTTTGTGGAGCCCAGATCATTACCGAAATACTCCAACCGTAAAACGAAGTTATAAAACGGAGGGGCAGAGGGGGGACGGGATCTCCAAATTATGTGTTTACTTTTAAACGTTAGCCACAATAGGTTTTTGGGCCCTTGTTTTTTGTTCGAGATTGAGACGGTTTTTATATATGATATTATAAAGTTATAGAAAGTTACATAGGGTCCGTTTGAAAACCAGCGTCAAGCATTAGTTGTCTGACATTCATGCTGAACTAGGCCTATTAAGCTCTGTGTGAATATTGTGAGCCTTACTTAACCTGGATCAAATAAACTTATTTTCTTTCTTTCTTTCTATATTATGGACTTGACGTTGTGTGAGCGTGCGTGATCCATCGCCGCCAGGTCGATGTCCACCGCGCACAGGATGGATGGAAAGCAGCACATGAAGTGATTTTTTGCTCCGTTATTGTATAATAACAGCGTTCCAGTAGGAGGATAAATAAATAATAAATACATTATAGGTATGTGGCCCAGATATAAGATATTGTTTAGTAAAACGATATTACATTTTCTGGTGCTGTCATTCGATCACGGTGACTGGGACATGAGCAATTATCGTACTAACTTAATTTTGCCAAATGACCAAGAGCGTAATTGCTCTCTCAATCTTAATAAATTGTAATTTGCCAGTCCAAATAATATTATTTGTCGATCTCTGATGTGAAAAAGTTTTTTTTTTACAATAAAAAAGCTACCAGCTTCCAAAAAACAAACAATACATAACTTTAATTTCGGAAGTCGCTGTCGTTGGTTCCACGTTTTAATTTTCTGCTACGGATTTTCAATTTTTTTTTTAGTTAATGTCGAATTAAGAACCAGGAGGTGCTTGAAATCGGCAATCATTTTAATTTTATAAGCAAGTTATTTGTGATTTTAACAGTTTACCGAGTCACTGAGTTTGATTTAGGTCGCATCTTAATTTATTTATTTATTTATTTGTTTGCTACATGTAAAACACTGGTTAGTAGGCATGCATTCAATATTTCATGGCACAGTGTTAAAACATGTACCTACCCTGTAAGGGCACTGCAAATTGTACATAATACTTATTATAATATTAATTCTAATTATTACAATATACTAAACACTAACAATTAAATAAATAATTACAAAAAAATATTACATTTTATTTTAAAATTATTTTATCATTATTATCAATTTGTTTATTAATTATTTATTTAGTGCACAATGTACACAACCATAATTACACGCTAGGCTTAAACTAGTGAGTACATGACCCTGTTAGGGCGCAGCAAGATAACTTAAAAAAACTAACAGTATTGTAGTGAGTATCCATTATCTAATATTAAGAACTCTCACAATTAAAATATAATATTATTTAAACTTATATTTAGCTTCGTACATAAAAAGGTTATATATATTCAGTCTTATTCATAAAACTTTAATCAATTGCTAAGCAAGTGATTAGCAAAATTCTTATTCATAATAGCTATTTAGCGCTAAGAGGATGCTAAGCAATTGATTAGTAGCTGTCAAAATTAAACACCACCGGACCACTGCTAAGAGGATGCTAAGAGGCAACATGGCGGATTTTATTTGAATCAGCTGATCGGATCATTGCACTTCGAGGTTATATTGGTCATAGTATCGAGTAGTGCGTAAATATGGATTTCGACAATCTTTTACTGGATTTCCAAAACGATGTAGCATGTTAAATAATTTTGAAACGACGGAGGGAAGTAACAGAAGGAAGACCTACAAAGCTCGTACAAAACCGCTACGAGAATGATTACCTATTGCATATTCTACATTTCGAGTACATATGATGAAAGGATTTATAGGGAAAGCTCAATGAGGTGGCTCAGTAGGTGCTCAGGAGGTTTGAAGAGAATGAATTCGTGAACAAGCTTATCACAGATAGTGATTATTCAATATGTTATCCCATGTGCCCATGTAGCGTTGCCAGAAGTCCGGATAAAGCCGGACATAGGTAGGCTTTTTGATTGCGTGTCCGGCCAAAATAAACGGTGTCTGGCTAGTCCGGCTTTTGTTAGGCTTTTTACATTTCGCAAACGAACGAGCGCCGATGACTGATTAGGTATGATTATTATTACAATAATCAAATAGCTTGATTTTACATACAATTTTTTTGACGTAGGTACCTATTAATACTGAGACACAAAATCCTCAATAATGTAAGGTGTCCGGCCTTTCTACCCAAATGTCCGGCCAAACTGGCTGGTCTGTCCGGCTAATAGGTTTGGCGACCTGGCAACCCTATGCCCATGTGTTATCCTATGACGCCAGTTCTATGGTACAGAACTAAAGAAAAACCACGTTGTGGCAGTCACACACAAATAATAAGAGACATTTTGTAGAAATAATTTATTTTGATTCGTAATAAAACTACATTTTTGTTCTAAATAGGTATTCATTGTTTTTGTTTTCCAATACTCTTCCTCCAAAGACATGGGTGCCATTCTTTACGCATGCCACTCTCATTCCTCATCTTTTTCACGTAGCATGGTCTCATCCATCGCCGTCTTTGCGAGGTTGAATGGTATTAGTGCTAGGTATTAATAGTGGTTTTCATAGCAGCAGTCAAACTTGTATCTGTAAACAAGTATATTAATTTTTACTAAAAGACACTGAAACCCCGTTACAAAAACAGTAGGAAGTAATATCATATAGACACAAGTACCCACTTACATTTCTAAAAGAGCAAATTGATGTTAACAATCCTAAAGGACATGAAAATACAAGTTATTATCGGCTACTGCTCTCACATTCATTTGGTCAGTTTTTATTAGTAAGTAGATTATAAATACCTTTTCCTGTTTACTCCAATTATTGGAGCTTATTATTTTCATTGCTACCACCGCATTTACAATGATTTAATTATAAAAAAATATTTTATTTATATTCAAATTAACCGATGAAATTTCTGACATTTATCTGCCAGCTGCCAGTCACGACAGATAAAAAATCGTAGTTTTGACAAGTTTATTCTAAAAATTCCGTTTTTTAGTCGACTATTTTGATTATAATCTGTGCCGAACGCATAATTTCTCCTCTATTTCGTTTCGCTACTAATCACCTGCTAACTAGTGTTTATGAATAAAGAAAAGTTAAGCACTGATTAAGAGCTAAATAAATGGTTAGCTAAACAGTAGCTAATGAGTGATTAGCGAGATTTTTATGAATAAGGCTGAATATCTTTAATATGTGGCCAAAATAAAAGCTATAGTTAATTTTAAGATGCTATTTAATTGAATTAAATGAGGATTTTTTTTATAATTTTTATTTATTTTGTTAATATTATTAATCAGATTTATTTTATATTATTTTTGTTACGCATGAATTATTAAAAATATTGAATAACTTTTATTATAAATATCCTTTTTAGCATTGTAATATTATGTAAAAACATAAATGGTGCATGCTGTGGTAGCTTGTAAGTAATTCTTGCACTTATGAAAGTACTATTAAGGATATTATTTTTGATGTATTGTGTAAAAAATTGTTGGTTAACCTAAATAAATAGAAAACAAAGGCCGGGACGATGACACGTTTCAAAATCAACCACGCACACTACCTACACGCATCCCACTTCCCTACACTACATACATAAATATACTGGGAACAGTTTTTGACAACTCGTTTGGCATAGTGGAGTAGCTAACAGGAGGTTCGATAGACCGCACACAATATGTGTTCCGGTCGCGGAAACGGAACAAATATTTGTATGGCCTACAGATATTTGCTTTGGGCTTTCGTTACGGCATTGAACATTTGTATTGAAATACAGAAGATGTCATACAATTATGAGAAATAAAATTGTGTAATTGTTTGGTTATTTTTGTCGTTGTTACAAGCTTTTGGAACGAAGTTCCTTATCGCGCGTTGCGAAAGGGGGCTAGACGGAAAAAATTAAGACCAAAAGTTGGAACGACACTTTTTGCTATAGTTGTAAGCCGTGCGGCGTGCGCGTGTTTCTCTGTCGGTCTCTCTCTCTCTCTCTTTGAACTTCGTTCCATCCGGGTGTCCCTTGACACCTCTAAAGTTTTTTTTTAAAATTAGGTATCGACAAACGTGCCATACGTAACATATCAAAAAGTGATTTTAATATACAGGGTTTTTCAATAGGGACCGGGTGAATACAAATTGAAAAAAAAAATACATTGATTGTTTACAATCAATGTGTTTTTAATCGTCTCCTTACTAAAGAAATTTCTCGCCGGCTGATCGATACTTCACGTGACCAGAAGGCTGGGTCGTTCTTTGGCCAAATAATTAGCATTGCCGTTCAACGTGGCAATGTTGCCAGTCTTCTGGGGACGTTTCTGGATGACAGCGATGCGGACGAGTACTTCGACGCCTAAATATCCTTTTGTTTTTATATTTATTTATATAGTTATTCTTTTAATTTAGTGCCGTAGTAGTGTATTTACACTAGGTGCTAAATTAAAAATGATTAATTTCAAAATTTGGAGGAGGTTCTCAATTCGTTGTTTTTTTTTTCTTTTTTTGAGGCTTACGTTTTGGCTTTATATGGAATACCATATCATTTAAATGATCGCCACGGCTTCTTATGGTAGCGTTAATACGAGAGGTCCAATTTTCCATAGCTTCTTGTCGTAATGACACTTCTATCTCATTCAGCGCCCGCGCCCGCGCCGCGCGCGTTCTTCTTCTCTTTTTACCAGAGCTGGGGCTCTGTCTCGTATAGGGTCTTAGCATTATGCTGAGCGATGGCCGTTTTGCGTGAATGTGACGCATGTTTACCCCCAACTTGTTTTTTTTTTGTGTGTTTATGTCCTTTTTTTATGCGTCATGTTTGCCGCAAATAAATGCATTTTTCTTTCTTTTATTCGTGCCGCGTGTGATGCTACTCTTTAGGTCATCGACAGTTGGCTTGTTCGCATACACCAGTGATTTTACACAAACCCACAAAAAATAATCAAGAGGCGTTAAATAACATGATCTTGGAGGACATGTCTTGTCCCCGAACCTAGAGATCAGGAACCCGTTGAATTTCTCTTTCAATAAATCTCCTTTAACGATTTGATAATACACAATAACCATTAACAACGCGCTATTTAACTGTAAAGCTCACTCTCAGCAAACTCATCTTGATAAATGTCGAACATTAACCGACTCATCTGTCAAAAATTCGCGCCAATAGACAATCTAGTATGGCCGTCATCAGCTGTCAAAGATACCTTGTACCTATTCAAAAACCCTTTACTTGTTACAAAGTTACTGGAATCACCAAAAAGGTCGGATATGAGTAACACTGGCTGGTAACAATCACTCTAGCAGAGCGTCGTATCGATGGTTGCGTGGCGGCTGTCTTCTGAAGATAGATGCCAAGAGCCGCTGTCGTACCACGTCCTCGACGAACTGCTATATTTGCTATATTCCGACACAATCCTATTGAAGTGGCTGAACTACTAATACGATGACCACTTTTGATAAAGGCTATCCTGTGCTGTTATACTAACATAAGATTTAAATATTTTCATTTATTTCATTATATACATATATTTTTTTTATTTTATTATTAAAAGTTGATGAATTGTCTTAATTAAAAGACTAACTAACTAAATGTATAAATAAATACAAAAACAAAAAACTTGAGAGGTTTCAAGGGACACCCGGATGGAACGAAGTTCAAAGAGAGAGAGAGAGAGAGACAGACAGAGAAACACACGCACGCCGCACGGCTTACAACTATAGCAAAAAGTGTCGTTCCAACTATTGGTCTTAATTTTTTCCGTCTAACCCTTTCGCAACGCGCGATAAGGAACTTCGTTCCAAAAGGATATTTAGGCGTCGAAGTACTCGTCCGCATCGCTGTCATCTGGATACTGTGCCTAGAAGACTGGCAGCATTGCTACGTCGAATAGATATTTTTCATTTCGCTGATATTTTTCTTACGTAGCCATACCCGTGTGATTTAGAATTCCGCCATTATTTTTACTTTTATACAAGGTGGTGTTTTGCAACCTCGTCAAATTCAAGGAGGTAACTATGCTACTGATTCTCGACATGAATCAATAATAAAATAAGTAGGTATTTTTTTTTTCAAATTTTCGGAAACGTTTGTGGAACACGCATATTAAAACGCGGCCTGTCTGAGACCGCACTGTAACTGCCCTTTTACACACACATAAAAACACGGCCGCTTTTACGATACAATAATTCGAATCTGTACTTTGAAAGTGGTGTATTTTGAACTACTGTCAAACTTAAATAACTAAAAAAAAAGTATGTATTCATTATTTACCAGGGATCGTTATTTTATTTTATTATTTATGTCTTTCCTAGCAGCCTCCTGAAATTAGACAAGGATGCAAAACAACAGCTTGTATAAATTCGTAAAACCGTCTACAGCCCGTTCACAGTTGTTTAGCATCAACCCAATAGCAACCTTATTGTACGACGATAAAGATCATTGTGCTTTTGCAAAATCAGACCTTTCCATTCACAGTAAAATAACTGTGAATGGACTGTAGGTAGGTACTCGAGGGTGGTTGACAGGGTTTGCGCATGTGGTTTGACAATTAACAAATCTGTGTAAGGTTTAGTTTAGAACAAGGAATACGTAGAACGACTATCAACTAAACTCCTTACCACCTGAACTCCTTATAAATATACTAGCTGCGCCCCGCGGTTTCATCCGCATAAGGGTCAATCCCGTGGGAATATCGGGATAAAAAGTATATGTGTTAATCCTGGTTATAAACTACCTGTGTGCCAAATTTCATCCAAATCCGTTCAGTAGTTTTTGCGTGAAAGAGTAACAAACATCCATCCATACAAACATTCGCGTTTATAATACCTATTAGTAAGATTACCAAGGGTTACAACCCAGTTACTTGGTAAGACTGGTTACCCGTAACGACTGTCAAAGATCCAAGAATTACAGCCGGGAACAACGGGGCTTAACATGTTTTCCGAGTCACGAAGGTCTCTTGGTATGTAAAGATGGTCACCCATCCACGGACCAACCGCGGCAAGGCCGGCAAGCGTAGCATAACCTATTTTTTTTGGCACGTGCGGGTGTTATCAAACTCAAACTTAAAGCATTTATTTCAAATAAACTAAATACACTTCTCTTCGCTTTCCACCACTTAAAGTGACCGTCCAAAAATATTTTATCTTCTCCCCATCGCACGATAAACCTCCAAAGGAAGCTGCAATATTAAATCTATCTGGCAGCCTTCAAAGCGTTTGAGGTCGTTAAAATCCCGTCAGTTTTACGACAGTACATCGAATCCATATTTTGAAAGATCATAACTCGTACAGATATGAAATCGCTTTGACGTTAAATTTACTACCGAGCTAAATGTATACTTATGTTTAAGAAGTGATATGCCTGCATTGCCGTTTATCTATCAGATTTCAGCTTTTTAAAGGTACTCAGTTTTAGATCAAACAGAGTCTGCGGAAACTAAGTCTGCGCGCTGTCAACACAGGCCTCCTCTCTTCGAGAGGAAGTGGGCTATAATCTACCACGTGAGCCCAGTGCGGGTTGGTAGATGTCATATGTCTTCGAAGTTTTGGTTCTAGGACATACCGGTTCCCTCACGATGTTTTTCGTCACCGTTTTGAGAGCACACGCGGGCCCAGTGCAGGTTGGTAAATGTCACATGTCTACACTATTCATGCACTATTGGTATACCTAAAATCAAAAGTAACATAATCAAATTTCTTACCTAATAAAAAAGTATATAATATTTTTGCTTTTACTTTTTTTTTTGGTAAAAAAGTATATAATATTTTTGCTTTTACTTTTTTTTTAAACTTTTTTATTAGGTAAGAAATTTGATTATGTTGTTTGATAAGCCTACTTCTGAAAGTAGGCTTATCTAAAATAGCATGGAACAGTCCAACAACCATCACCGACAATAATTTCAAACAAGTTGAGAAGTGCGTATCTTTTGTTCGTATGTCGTACATCGTTTATAGGTATATGTATATAATATCGGACACATGCTGTGGATCCTCGATTTCACCACACACACGAGATACTAGCAACAATATATGAACATAAATCATAAAAATGTTTGTCAACATTTTATGAGTTTTATCGTCATTTGTTTTTGTGACGCGTCGAAGACTTGGTACCGACCCTTTTCTGTTTATGTATGTAAGTAGCTAAGTCTGACGTATTCCCTTAGGTAACCAGTTCAATATGTAATTTGATCGCTCCATTAATCTGTGTTCAATTCTTATACTCTATTTGTTGTGGTTAAAAGGAGATGGATTGGTTCCAAAAATATATCGTATGATGTCTGCGTTTACTTTATTTTTTCTAGAACTCTGGATAATTCTGGATTAAAGTCTGTGTTGCGAGTCAGGCTGAATATGAAAAGGGCGAATGGATTTAATACTTATGGATTCGTTCTAGCAGGAACATTATAAGGCAGCTTGTTCATTACTACTTGTGGTAGCTCATCAAATAACTTTAATAAATATTAGACACTTAGCTAAAGGAGACTGCTGGAAACATTTCTGACTAGACCGGATAGTAAAAAGTGCTTATCAGGGTAAGGTGACAGCGGGATCACGCCTCAGCCGCCGCGGGAGACGCTCCGGGCGTCGGGAGCCGCGTGACGACTCCCGGCCATCGTAGGCGCGGGCCTGCGGGCGGAGAGTAATGGGTAACTCACCGCCCGATCAGGACCAGACCCGTGTCGGACGGCGTGTATGTGTTCCACGCGCACCTCAAAGAGATGTCAGCACGAGTGACGGGGCCCGATAGGGCCAAAGCCTGCCAGGGTAGCGGGATCGTCCGAAAGGGTTACCGCTGCCCAGGAACATAAAGGGCTAAGGAAGGAACACGGGTGGGTTTTAGTCAGTAAGAGTCTGACACTCCCTTCTGGTCCACCCAGAGCGGGAAGGGTCATTTGATGATTTCCCATCCTGAAAAAAAAAAAAAAGGTGACAGGTGGTCAATTTGTGCAAGACCGTGTCTGCGCTAAGCCGAACAAGTGATACATTTTTGCATATCTCTATTACTGCATATCATAAACTACATTATACTAATAGACGGAAAATTTGTATTCCCTTGCACATTCTTTCGCTTCCATTATCTTTAGAAACGAAACAGATACACCTATAGTACCCCTAATGAATACACATTCCATTAATTCTTCCATTTCTCTAACTAAATCACTCAAAACAAAACGATCTCCTCTACAAAGTCAAACAACAGTGGCCGTCTTAACCCGATTCCGTCATAAAATATAGAATTCCACTCGTAACCGGGAGCAGTGATCACCGGTATAAATGATACCCATTACGTTGGCGCGGGCGACGTGTTTGAGAAATAACCCTTTAGATGCAGCTGCAGACGTGGCGAGGGAAATGTTACTTTCGGACACACGGACGGGAGCGTTCTGGTTAGGTTTTTGTTACAGTTGGTTTTTGTGAGTGCAGTATTTTGTTGTAAGGTGTTAGAAATAGTGTGAAGTGTTTACTTTGTTACTGTGTACTACTTTGTACTTTCTGTGAATTATTTCTCTCAAAACGCTGTGAACTGAAAATTCAAAAAATATATGACATCCAACCCGCACAGGGCCAGCGTGGTGGATTACGAACCACTCTTTCACACAGAGGACGCCTGTGTCCCAGCAGTGGAAACATTATACGTTGATTATACTCAAAAACATGCTGTTTAATAGTACCTATATTTTTTTAAAATTTCAACCGTTCGATTGTGACATTGTTTTTATACATTTTGCTGGCTTTGCTTACCTGTTGGTCTGCTTTTTTACCTCAATGTTAGTTAGCTCATATCCGGCACTGTATGATGAGATTCGCTGTGAGTCGATAACCTTATAGCGGCAATTTTGGTTCTAACAAAATGTATAGGACTGTCATGCATATTCAATATGGTAGTTGCCGCCCAGTTTTTTAAGATGAAAGGTACTATACGTCATCGTCATCATCACCCATTTCAGCCCGGAATCACCCACTGCTGAATATAGGGCTCTCTTTTCTTCTGCCATACTTCACGGTTCCGTGCATCCCTCATCTCAGGTGTTTCCCGCGACTTTGAGGATATCATCAACCTAACGCGCTTTTGGACGGCCCTGGTTTCATTAGCCTAACCTTGGTCACTATTTGATCACAGCTTTACTCCATCAGGCATCTAACACAAAGGACACAAAGTTAATGTCGCAGAACTAAAGAAACAAATGACTGATAAAAAGAACTTTTTTGAAAAATTATGGCCGGATTAAGTTACCAAAGCTTCCAAACTTTCGCAATAATAACAATAACCTATTCAGTAAGTCTGTAAATATTACACCAAAAAAATAAACATTATTCCAAAACTGAAAACGAGATTAGATCCATTAAGTTCCAACAAAAATGTAAAGTTCCGAACACACCTGTTAAATTCCCAGGAATTATTAGAAAACTGAAAGTGGTTTTCTTAAAGTCTCCGAAGAATGACCTTAATAATTCGGGCCTAGATTATTCTGGGTCCAAATGAGGGAATGGCAATGGACTCTCATTGTAAAAATTGTGGCTCCCTAGCGAACAATCTGGAGTTTACGTTTCGCGTAATCAACTTGGAAGATTTTAAGTCTTAGGGACTTTTTGTTTGTTTGTATTATCTGTGTTGTGAATAACTTTTTTACTTGCTGTGGCATACGTTTTATCTGCGAATATTGTTCCTTAAATTCAAGTCTTTTAGGTGATCAACACACGTGGCATGATCAGCGCAGAGACAGACAGATTGTAGAAAGATTCTTCTACGACGCGCGCGCGCGTGAATTTCAACATTTATATCTGGGGGCTACCACCAGCTCTTATAGCTGGGCAGAAGTAGAACTGCACTGCTTTTTGTACTTAGTCATAGAACAAAAAAGCAGTGCAGTTCAACTTTTGCCCTGCTATAACAGTTGGTGGTAAACCCCTGTATTTTTATAGTGTACATAATAAAGAGTATTACAGGGGCCCGTGGCTAAATAATAACAGCCGCACAGGTCGATCGGTCAGGTTAAGCTACGCTTGCCGCGGTTGGTCTGTGGATGGGTGACCATCTTTACATACCGAGACCCCTCCGTGCTTCGGAAAGCACGTTAAGCCATTGGTCCCGGCTGTCATTCGTGGATCTTTGACAGTCGTTACGGGTAGTCAGAAGCCCGAAAGTCTGACAACCAGTCTTACCAAGGGGTATCGTATTACCCAGTAACTGGGTTGTGGAGGTCAGATAGGCAGTCGTTCCATGTAAAATACTGGTATTCAGCTGCATCCGGTTAGACTGGAAGCCGACCCCAACATAGTTGGGAAAAGGCTAGGCAGGTGATGACATAATAAGGAGTATTCTATCTATCTATCTACTGTCCGTTCACACTTATTTTAACTTTGACAGCAGCACTAAACTTGTCAATGGCAGCAACTCAACAGCAACCTTATTGGAATCAGAATAAAGATCACTATGACATTGATTCAAAATTAGAGGCAAAATAACTTTGAATGGACTGTATCTCCAGCGCGGTGTAAAAAATGAAGAAATGTCACGTCAGATAGAAGAGATACGTCTACTCTTTGTAGAACTGAGGAAAAGTGGTATGCTACGCGTGAAGTTACATATTTCTGTCTAATAAACAAATAGGTAATTACATAATGTTCTGACTGCTGGGACACAGGCCTCTTCTCGGTGAGAGGGAGTGGGCTGTAATCCACCAGGCAGGCCCAGTGCAGAGTGATAGATGTCACATGTCTTAGAATTTTTGTTTCTAGAACATGCCGGTTTCCTCACAATGTTTTCCTTCACCGTTTTGAGAGTTGGTAATTATTTCCAATTAATTTCATTATGAGTTCCAAGATAGTTAAATCAATCAAGTCTGTAAATTCTGGCTTAAAGGAGTTAGTGGTTAGGAATACTATGGCGAGAGTTCTCCAAATACCAGCTTTGAACTAAATAATGAACACCGAACAAGCCTTGTAGAAATCATAATCTGGCAATTCTCTTCCTAACTATGTCGAGGTCAGCTTCCAGACCAACCGAATGCCTCTGAATACCAGTATTTTACATGGAGTGACTGACTATCTGACCTCTACAAACCAGTTACTTGGTAAACCGATACCCTTTGGTAAAACTGTTTGTCAGACTTTCGAGCTTCTGAATACCCGTAACGACTGTCAAAAATCTAACAATAACAGCCAGGATTGACGCCTTAACGTTCTTTCTGAGTAACGGTCTGTATAAAATGAATCATGAATCATCAATCGAACAAAGTTCAATTACTTAAATAATTTATTATAATAATTTAATTCAAGTTATTCGCCAGTGTGTCCCGCTAAGCTATTAAAGCGCCCTGTAGCGCGGTGTTTAGAATTGTTGCTAATGTAAAAATGCATTTGTTCTTTGTTTCTTACAGCGAAACATTGTGAATTTGTGATATTGTTTCTGGTACTATTTGGATTCCTTAATTTTCTGGTAGCAGTGTTTTACAATAGAATTTTGGGAATCACATAGCATTTTGCAAGAATCGAACTTAGGAGATCGTTGAGTTTTGGACTTGACGCGTCATTCTATTTCTGCCTTAAACTAAAGTCCTTGAAAGAAAGAAAGAAAATACATTTATTTGCGGCAAACATGACGCATAAAAAAGAACACAGACACAAAAAAAATAACAAGTTGGGGGTAAACATCAGACGTCACATTCACGCAAAACCTTAATCCCCCGTGCCTCGCAAAGCACGTTATGGCGTTGGTTCCGGCTTTCATTCGTAGATCTTTAACAGTTGCTACTGGTAGTTAGAAGTCCAGAAGTCCCCCGACCTGACCCACACATAGTTGGGAAAACATGTTCACTTATGAAACGTCAAAAGCTAGGAGCACGGTTCCAATTTGTCGTTTCCTATGGATAAAAGATGGCAGGAAACTCTACGGTTAGTGATCTTTATTCTCATTGCTTTAAGGTGGTTGTTAGAGGTAAAATAATCGTAAAAGGATTGTAGTTCAATTGAAGACTTAATCGTTCTTGTTTGTTTCCAACTCTGTCTTTAAGAAAACAAAAACTAAGAGGGATAATTCTCGGTAATTTTAAGAACGTTCACAGTCTGATCTCAGTCTCAATCTGTCAAAAATATCTCTAATTACACTTAATTTTTGACAAGTTTTATTCATTTATCATTGGCAGGTGGCGTCCTGTAGTTTCTGTCTACCCCTGAGCGTATCTATGTATAGCGAAGTAATCTTCTCTAGTAGAAAGATCAGCATAGCACCACCCAAAACAATGTAATATTTCACCACTACCCACTAAAATACCTACAGAGGTTAGACTTGAAAGGACTGAACTACTATACGATTCTATTTGTAAGTCTCAGGTCAGTAAGCGGCCACGACACCTGAATAATTCACGCAGTCAACCGCACAGGAATGTTATGTTTTAACTGATTAAGTTATAGTGGACGTACCTTCTTTGAAGTCGAGGGAGTGAGGGTCACATTTTAAAGAGATACAAGAGACAACCCTCTATGTTCATATATTATAATACTATTGAATGACTGTTTCATGAAATATCAATCAATAGGATTATAAGTATGAACTTGGAGGGGCTTGTGGCTAAGTAATAACAGCCACACGGGTCGATCGATCAGGTTAAGCTACGCTTGCTGCGGTTAGTCCGTGGATGGGTGACCACCTTTACATACCAAGACCCCTCCGTGCCTCGAAAAGCACGTTAAGCCGTTGCTCCTGGTTGTAATTCGTGGATCTTTGACAGTCGTTACGGGTCGTCAGAAGCCTGAAAGTCTGACAACCCAGTCTTATCAAGGGGTTTCGTATTACCCAGTAACTGGGTTGTGGAGGTCAGATAGGCAGTCGCTCCATGTAAAATAATGGAACTCAGCTGGAAGGAAGCCACAATTAAGATAATTCAATAAGATAAGGCAGTTTATATATTTATTTTATTACGCATTTTAAAATTAACGTTTACGTAATAACCTAATGGATAGGGTAAAGTGCAGTAGAGTAACTGTTCTTTGTCAATAAACTCTTAACTATCTCCACAGGAAGAACAGTTGCACAAAACGAAAACAAAACACGATTCAGCAAAACGCTAAAATAAATTAAACACTACAAAGTTCAAGAGCTAACTTATTAAATAAAAACATAATAGAAGATCCGTAGATTAATTGCAGTGAAACAATGGTGCAACTAGCTGAGATAATTAAAATAAACTTTCGCAAAGTTATAGTTAAGTTCAGGCAGGTGATGTTGCGTTTGAACTTAGTCGGGTACTAGGGTAGTAGGCGAGAGAGTACAGTACATAAATCGTCACTATCACTAGCACTAGTCTTTTCTCAATTATGTTGGGGTCGGCTTCCAGTCTAACCGTATACTCAGATTTGGGGAAAAAAATTGCAAGCAATAGAATTATTTTTACAACTTCAAGGCAGCTCATTAACTTTAGACAAAACGCACACGCACTGACTGTAGACTCATTAGAATTGTGATTTATTGTATAAACTAAAGGTTTCCATACAAAATAGCGTGGAATCAGTTACCACACACACGTTTGGAATAGATATTCACCAGCGGGGTAATTGCGTAATACACTAACAGTAGGAATGGCTTACATTTTGACAGTTCAACGACATTCATTGCGTTATTACTGTCGTTGAACAAGAAAGAAAGAAAGAAAAATGCAGAACAGATACATTTTTGGAACATATGGGCATGTGTTACGGAGAAATGAGGAAAATTTCGTGAGGAGAGTTTTGAGTATGAATGTCGATGGCTATAAGAGTAGGGGAAGACCAAAGAAACGATGGATGGAATGTGTGTATGATGATATGGTTAGAAAGGGGGTGACTACCGAGATCACGACTAATAGAGAAGTATGGAAGAAAAAGAAAGAAAGAAAAAGTATTTATTGCGACTCGTACAGGATCATAAACTAAACTAAACACAGTTAAAAATAAAACAAATTGTATAAAAAAGTAACAAAAGGAAAAAAAATGAAACAGAAAGTCCTATACGAGGCCAAAAGGCTGCCATCTCAGCATGATGCTTCGACATTTAAAAAATAAATGTCGAAGCGCTGGTATTCTGATAGGGCCCGCTGTGATGTCACGGGCAATCACAGTAATAAATAAACATGACCTGTTGACATGTTGCGCCGACCACAAATAAATTGGGATAAGGGCAGGAAGATGATGAAAAAATTAATGAAGGATATGCGATATCCTTCAAAATGATTGAGATTGTAATTGATAGTGTGTTACGTAATTAGGGTACAGTCTTGTCTCTGACTGGGCTAATATTACGTGCTTATAAGCTTACAAAGTACCGCTCAAACGAAGTCAGTTTCGAGCCAGTTACTGGCCTCCCAACTATGCTAGTGTACTAGCCTTTTGACCAACGAACATTATGGTACCGAAACATATTTTAACTACGTATCAAAGTTACAATATCTTTTTCTAGGAGCTCTTGCAGCAAGTTTTATAGGTAAAGAGAGCAGTGAGCTGGAAAGGTAATACATTCTGATAGCAGTGAGTGTTTGAATTATGGAAAGTAAATAGTGTTGAACGATACAGCGTGTCGGTTCGCAACCGCGGCTGTAGCGAGCAAAGTACGGGGGTTCCTTAAAGTAAGGATAGCAAAGTAGGTATGGTGCTTGTATCTGTCAGATACTTAAATTTTTCAATCATCTGATAACTTTATTTGAGGAATAATTTTGAAACTTTGACAGTTATGTCATACAAAAACTGTCAAACGTCAATTTTATTCCTCGAATATAAGTTATCTGGCGATGGAAAAATCACCGGTTTCCTCAGGATGTTTTCTTTCTCCGTTTTGAGAGCAGTGGTGATGAAATAATTTACATAAAGTAAAACGCCTGTCTGGGTTCGAATCTGCAACCTACAACTTTTAAGTCGCGGCCGTTACCACTAGGCCACCACTGCCCTATATAATAAAACAAACTAGAAATCAAGTGAAGTGTTCTCATTTCCTCTGCACTAAAATATTAAAATGGTATTCGTTTAAAAAAATATTCATCTTTGCACTCCATTTCCTTATGAATCCGTGATCACAATAAAAACCAAAACCTCTGTAGGTATAATTATAACAAAACAATTCCTTCCTTGTCTACTTTTAACGACACAGCCAAGAAAAAATCCCACGAAACAAATTATTGCTAACGGCACAAACGACGATATTTTGCACCTACATGGAAACCGAAAATTTAATAACTCCGCACTAAGAAATGAAATAAATTCGCGGAATGCCCGCTACGTCATATATTTTTCTTAAATTCTTCCACGAAATTTAACAACTAGGTTAGTGTACTGTGAACCTGCCTATAGCAGGGATGGTGAACCTTTTCAAACATGGGTGACACTTATAAAAAAAAACGTGTAAGGTTGGCTGCGAAATTTAAAAAAAAAGTCAGCTTTAGAAGGAATACCTATTGATGTTAAATGTTCCTACTCTGAATTATTAAGTAAATATAAAATAAATTGTTACATGTGGAAAGAATACTTTGATAAAAAATCTCTCGAAAAAGGTGTTTGGTATAAAACGGTGCAATGTGAACCTCCACGTATTCCCTGGTTTGCCGATACGAGAATTTGTCGAAAATATATTGTAATAGCACATAGGTTAAAGACCGGACACATGCCACTCAACAAGTTTGGCTTCCTAATGGAAAAGGTGATTAGTCCAATTTGTCAATACTGCGAGTCTGTGGAGGATGTGCATCACTTGTTGGTGGAATGTGTCCGTAATCGCAGAGAAAGGGATGCCTTATTGGCAGAGTTAAAAATTATTAAGTTAGATTTAGGCGTTGTTCAATGTTTTTTGTCTAAACCCTGTAGTGAGGAGGCTAAGAAAGTTTATAGTCTTGAATGCAGCTATTTATCTAATAGAGCGTCTTTTGTCTCTTAGTTCGTAAATATATATTTTTGTTATGAATTATGATGGGGCTGACATGGTTATGTGTGATAACCAAAAGCCTCTAAATAAATACGGTTTTTAAAAAAACCGCTATCTTGGATTTTAATTTTGACCTAACTATCGGCTTCAGCATCCTCGAAAATCATGAAAAATATACCTATCTCTGTCTGACTGACTCTCAGAAAAAAAATCGCATCGCTTTTTCCTTGTGTCATAGAAGACAGAGAATGAACATTAATACTATTGAGGTTTATTCATAAATGTTGCTTAAAGTTAACTTAGTGATTACCGATTATTTAACCATACATTTTTGACATTTGAACGTCCCTTAAGTTTAATCATCGTTTCGTTCGTTCGTCTTAATGTGTGAATTCTATTTCCTTCATTTATTTTCTGTCTCGTGCAGTAATACCGCAGGTTTGCCATCCCTGTCGTATTGCATAGTTCTTTACAAACTGAGGTCGTTTGGAACTGAAGCCGTTTGACTGAAATCAGCGTAAGTTTGCCTTGGTATCTTATATCGTAAAATTCTTGGATAAGAAGTCTTGAAGTATACATTTAATATTTGGCGGTTAGTGACTAATGGTCTTGATGATAGTTAGTGTGTTATGTAAGACAGCCTTTCTTACGCTCTACTGGTCTGTAAAATATAGCAAGAAATTCAGCCTTAGCGACCTCTGCACTGCTATCGACGGTGCCGTGAAAGTGGCGAAATTTAGACCAACGAAATTTAATACACTCATCTGCCTAGCATTTTTCCAACTATGTTGAGGTCGGCTTCCAGTCTAACCGGATGCAACTGAATACCAGTACTATACATGGAGTGACTGCCTATCTGACCTCCACAACCCAGTTACTGGGTAATACGATACCCCTTGGTAAGACTGGTTGTCAGACTTTCGGGCTTCTGACTACCCGTAACGACTGTCAAAGATCTATGAATGACAGCCCACACCAACGGCTTAACGTGCTTTCCGAGGCACGAAATTTAATACACTGTCGTATTTAATTATCGGCACGACGAATAAGAGTAGGACCTTTTTTTTTCTTTGGGGAGATCCTCATGAATAACCCCTGTCTCGGGAAAATGGAGGGTTGCGTTGGACGAGCTCAGAATGGTTATAGCGAATCACTCTTCGCCGATGGTACGGTTCGCCGAAATCACTCTTTGGTCCCACGAATTCGGACTCCTACCGACTAAAACCCCACTGTTCTTTCTACTACCATAAGTTGAGTCCCCAGAGATATTTGTACATTCTCTGCACCCCTGACTGGAGTACGAAACACCTACTCTTACTTCAGCGATTTAAAATACAGCGGTATTTTTTCGATATATTTCGGGAATGTAACATATTTCCTGCATTTCGTAAATTTTTTTTTCAATTCTTCCCAGAACGACCGGATGACCTTTATAAATGTTAATTATAAAAAAGCGGCCAAGTGCGAGTCGGACTCGCCCATGAAGGGTTCCGTAGCAAGTAACATAATATAAAAGTTCTTGTAGTTCGTTGTAACTTTGATCCTGATTTATGACGTATTAAAAAAAACTACTTACTAGATCTCGTTCAAACCAATTGTCGGTGAAAGTTTACATGATAATGTACATCATATTATTATATTTTTTTTAGGTTTATCATTCTCTTATTTTAGAAGTTACAGGGACACAGACACACACATTTTACCACTTTGGAAGTGTCTCTCGCGCAAACTATTAAGTATAGAAAAAAAAAAAAATTAAAAACCTCAATATCATTTTTGAAGACCGACCCACACGTATGGGTTTGATGAAAAAAAAAATTATGTATTTTATTTTTATTTTTGTGTGAAAATCTTAATGCGGTTCACAGAATACATCTACTTACCAAGTTTCAACAGTATAGTTCTTATAGTTTTGGAAAAAAGTGGCTGTGACATATGGACGGACAGACAGACAGACAGACATGACGAATCCATAAGGGTTCCATTTTTTGCCATTTAACTACGGAACCCTAAAAACGAAAACCGGCTATAAGAAAAAGAATTCAATGTTAGTTTTCTTGTGACCAGGAATTCTTAGACTAGGCTTGTTTCTAAAATACTTTAGTAGGTTTACCATCATCTAAGATTTCAAAGGTAAGAAATACTACTCGAATAAGCCCAACCTCGGATAAGCCCAATTCATTAAAATAACCCAACAAGCTTCGGCCCTCGACTTCGTTCACGTGGAAGTCGTAAGATACACAATATACTTAAAATAACAGCTACATTTTTATAAAACTCCCTCGGACCCATCGCTTCGCATCGCATCGCCCGCCCGCGCTATTACCTACTTTGTTTTCCTTTAACGCTCTTTTTGACTTTTTCTTCTTGGATCCGCAAGGTCATAGCATAAAGTATTTTTTTTTTTATTTTAAACTTATTCAAGAATTGGGCTATCAAATGCAAAGAGTCTATTCCAAATCTAAATGGCAGTTCCAGAGATTAGCGCCTTCAAACAATATAAATAACTCAAACTCAAAGTATTTATTTCAAATAAACCAATTACAGGCACTTTTGAATTGTCAAGGGGTTGGTCAGTTAGAAAGATGAAGCTAGTTGCCCATTCCAAAGTGTAGTAGGTACCTATGGAGAAGAACGGTCAAGAAACTCCATGGACACTTTTTTAAATCAAAATAATAATTATGGTTACAAAGTATTAGTTACGTCATTCATGTTAAAAATTAGGCATAATAATAAAAATCTTTATTTATACAAAAACCTTCAATATTGCTTAAAGACGGTCACTTGAATTTCAGTGAATTAAAGGTCATACAGATAAATTAACCCTGACTCCCAAACTAGGAGATCCTGTGTCAAAGGGATGTGAGAACGATGCAGAACGTTAAAAGCAAACACAAATGATTTTTGTTATATTATAGTTTATAAATATACCTTGTTTATTAGGATACTACCAAACGTTCTTGATAGTTTCGACATTAATTTATGAAATAGGTCTGAAGAACAATAAATGTATCGGTAGGTACAGATTGCCTGCCCAATGCCAAATATGCTATCAATTCTATAAAAAGTTTTCATATAAAGTCCACATAACAAATTGATTATTATGAGATCGTCTGTTGTTTATTTTATATATAATTTAGTATTGAGCTAAAAGGCTGTCGTTGCCAACTTTGTAAATTAATGGATGTATTTAAAAATGTATTTGTTTCTTTGGAATGGGGCGGATAATTAAATGTAACGTAAAGTTTCGGTAAAAGTAAGCTTTCATGTTTTTTTTCACTTTCAAATAAATAATACAATATACAGGGTGGCATCGACGCGCAAACTGAAATTATGAATTCAGCACATGGTTCTAGATCACGAACAAACATCTCGTAGTTTATCAAAAAAAAAAACTACTTTTTCATAGAAAAGTGCAATACCTAAGCGGACGACACGATTGGCGCAGTGGCTGAGCGATCGACTGCTGCGCTGCGTGTCGTGGGTTCGTTTCCCGCACGGAACAAATATTTGTATTGCCTACAGGTAGTTGTTCCGGGTCTGGCTGTTTGTGTATGTGAGTTTAAATGTTTGTAAACGCACCTACGATACAGGAGAAATTTCTAGTGTGGGGCAACGTATACAAAAAAAAAGAAAATTGTAGAGAACACCAAATTTTTTATTAATAACCACCGAAAAATTTCAACGCATGAGGGTTCGGAATCATGAACTGAATCCATGGTAACAGGTTGCGCGTCGATGCCGTCCTGCCGGTCGATTCTGTAAAAATCTCACCGTGAAAACTCGAGTGAAGTGAGCTTGATGTGAGTTGTCAGTAGTGTCAATCCCTAGCATTATTTGGAATGACAGCTCACTCCACCTAAGTTTTCACGGTGAGATGGTTACAGAATCGTACTGCTGTATAGGTATACGAAATTTAACTTATTGTCGTATTGTCATCTCCACCTTGTAGAATGATTTATATGTTCACTAGCTACTTATCCTATAGCCTTTTGACAGCCTGTCTCCTATCCTGTAATCCTGCAGAGTTTCTGCAGAGCAGTTACGGCCCAGTGCTAAAGGCCGCGACTTACGAGTCGGTGGGGCCGTGGGTTTGGTGAAGGAAAACATCGTGGGGAAACCGCCATGTTCTAGAACCAAAAAATTCAAAGACATGTGACATCCACCAACCCTCCCTGGGCCCGCGTGGTAGATTGTAGATTACGGTCCACTCCCTTTCACAGGGAGGAGGCCTGAGTCCCAGCAATATCGGGTGATTATGCTGCATAG
Source organism: Apamea sordens (assembly GCA_945859715.1). Lineage (NCBI taxonomy): Eukaryota > Metazoa > Arthropoda > Insecta > Lepidoptera > Noctuidae > Apamea > Apamea sordens. Next base: position 8,381,861 of record OX244010.1, on the reverse strand, counting down.
CTCCTTGGGAGTGCACCACAAGGTTCAATCTTGTTAATATTATTTCGATAAATTACTAATAGCTTGTGTTATGCTGCATGGATACATAGATAAAGTTCTTGATAGCTTTAGTGGCAAAATTGTAGTTCAGGAGTTAGTGACTAGAAAATTATTGGTGTAAGTTAGATGATGATAGCGATTTGTATAATCATTATTGCCGCACATGGTTATCTCATCATCATTTCAGCCGAATGCTAGACATAAGTCTCCCACAAGTTCTGCGAATAATGTGCCCTGCACACTGCCACTTAAGTTTGGCAATTCTTCGGGCTATGTCGGTTAACTTGGTTCTTCTGCGGATCTCTTCATGGTTATCTAAACTAATATAATTATGAAGTTATAAAACTAAATAAAAGATTTTATTTGTTTTGTTACGCTTTCACGCCAAAACGGCTTAAGGAATTTGAGACTGTGACCTCTGAGTTTGTTTCGGTTTTTCTTCTCAGAGAAGTCAGATAGGGGTCGGCGTGACCCCATCTAGTTTTAAAATATTATTGACGTGTAAAATTGTTTCAACAAAACTACTTTCAGAAAAAAAAAATTAATCAATTAAAAAGCTCGATTATTTTAAACAATTGTATACCAATAACAAACACCAATACTATGACTTGCACCACACACAATTTGAATCTAAACTCAGTGAACGCCAAATATTTAGTTCCACTATTTGTTTTGGCAAACTGATGTTTCAAATTGTGGTAATAAACATTGCTACCATAATTTGAATTCGGGTGTAAATTAAATTTAAATTGGTAACACTTCCTGCTTCAATAATGTTACTCGACAGTTATTAAGCTAGTTACTTTAGATGTGGAGCAACCAGTCTTAACCAAGGGGTATCATGGTACCAGTAATTGGGTTGTGGAGGTCAGATAGGCAAACGCTTCAAATAAAGTACTGGCATTCAGCTGCATCTGGTTCGAATGGAAGCCGACTCCAACTTAGTTGGGAAAAAACTAGACTGACTAATTGAATACTGGACACTCTTTACGACAGCTAGATTGTATAATGCTCCTGTCAAGTGCTTGGTTTCAAGTTAGCAAGTCATCCAAGTCAAAGAAGTTCGAATTGATTACGAGAGGATCATGATGTCCTCTTCTTTTCTCATATCGGCACAAGTTAAACGTTTTAACTCATATCGTGGTTAAAAGGTAAGCCTGACAGCCAGATTGGTAGGCTGGGCTGCTATAGAGAAATTCCTGCAGGAAAAATATAATACGTGCATGCCTATAAGTGGTGTATTTTGCACAGTATTGAACACTCGTGATTACCTATTGCTACAATCCTTGTAAATATAATTATCATTGGATTGCCTTATTTTTTTACAATAAATAAATGAATACCGCTTTGACCTGAAGACCTGGGAATCGAACCCAGGACCTCATGCTGTTTTAATGCACCCAAATAACCTTCTAATGCAGTCTGCTAATAGGGATAAAGTAGCTTAATTAGCACCTAAAACCTAATTTCCAAAGCATTCATTTAATTTATATCACAATTTTGCCGATCATTCTGCAAATACAATGGCAGAATTTACAATAATCAGCAAATATATCTTCATTTGCGTTCACAGCTGTTGGGACTGAATCTATTAATAATACAATAATAGCAGGGATTTTAATGGCTGCTGTGAATACGTTAAATATATGTTAGTTTACATTATTATGTCGATATGTATTTAGTATACCAACATACTGCGGTCTTTGATTTATTTTGCAGGACACAGAGGATACCCATATGCATAAATAAAATGTGTTACTGCAACAATATGTATCATCATTATCAGCCTACAGTAGCCCACTGGTGAACATAGGTCTCTCCAATTGCACGCCATTCAACTCGTTTCTCGGCATGTCTCATTCAACTGCTACCACCCTGCGAAGATCGTTGCTGGACCAGCCTGAGGGCGTCCCACCTTACGTTTGCCGATTCACGGTTTCCACTCAAGAACACGTCCACCCCAACGGTCATCGGTTCTACGGCTAATATGGCCGGCCCATTGCCACTTCAGCTTGCTTATTCTCTGAGCTACGTCGATAAATTAGGGTCTTTGCTGGATTACATAATTCCGGATTCTATTCCTCAGAGAGACTCCAAGCGTAGCTCGCTCCATGCTCATTGAGCGACCTTGAATTTATGGACCAGCCGTGCCGAGAGTGTCCACATTTCGGCTCCGTAAGTCATAACAGGCAGGACGCAGTGATTGAAGACTTAAGGAGTTGGAGTATACGCTTAATGGCACTATGAGCATCTAAGAAAACCAAAAAAAAAAAAAAAATTGGTGGAGTCAATTTTTAATAATTTTTTTTTTTATTCGTAAATCTGAAAATTTTATTGCAGTTTCGGGTTAACCTTGACCATAGAAATTATTTAGGTTCTAAGAAGCATGGCCCTACGACGCACCGTTTCCGAATTCTGAAAAAAAAAGTCCTCGCGCCATAGCACCTCTAAGGCTACACTCCAACCCTTTAGGCCCTGTAACAATATGTATAACATACTCGTACATAAACAACACGCTGGTATTTCTTGAAGCGCTAGGCAGAAGTGTAAAGTTTTAGGCAGAAGTGTAAAGTTTACCTACTTTTCGCTAGTTACTCTTAAGTCTCATTTTTTGAGCCTATTTTTATCAACTGGGCGCAAATACAAAACCAAGGCTGCTACAACAACCGCCAGGGCTGCGGGTTATTCGAAAGAGATACCGTGGCTTTTGGCACAGGCAACTGAAGGAACACGGGTGGATTTTAGTCAGTAAAAGTCTGACACTCCCTTCCGCTCCGCCCAGAGCGGGAGGGGTCATCTGATGATTTCCCAACCAAAAAAAAAAAAGGCTTCTACAACAAAACCCTTATAAAAAACCCAATATCACGTTGCTCGACCTGGAGATTGAAATCAGGACCCCATGTATACCAGCCGTGCTTGCGACCACAACACCATCGAAGCAGTCAAACAAACAGAAATGGAAGGCCACTAAATTGTCAAAGAAACAGAAGTGCATATGAACATTGCGCATCTATCTATCAAAGTCAAAGTCAAAGTCAAATCATTTATTTCAAATAGGCACATTAAAGGCACTTTTGAACGTCAAAATTAAAATTAAAATAAAATTGATTCTAGTCGCCCCTTCCAAAAGGTAGTTTTCGTATGGAGAAGAATGGGCAAGAAACTCCACCGTTACTCTTTTAAAAAAAATGTTTTACAATACTTTGCATACATTAATTATATAATTATATGTGAAGACGATGCACCTAAAAATAAAATTACTATACCACAATAGGTAAAAGAATTAAAATGAATTTATGAAACCATGACATATAAATTGACTAGGTGATAGATACATGGTGCTCACATATTTACAAACATTCCAAAAGTAGAATATTTTCATAAATAAATAAGGAGTAATAAGTCCGGGTGTGACTTTAAGTAATTACAGAATGTAAATTTAATGTCAACGAGAATTAAAAAAAAAAAAAAGAATAAATTATACAATTACATTAGCAACCAGTTTGATTTTGTCTAGACTCTAGAGATTGTCCTATGGAGCAGGACCAGCATGTTTCCAAGCATTCTTATCTTGGATATAATCCTCTAATTTGTAATATCCTTGCTTACAAAGTGTAATTTTAATATAAGTTTTAAATTTTCTTTCATTTAATTGCAATATTTCACAAGGTATTTTGTTGTAACATTTAACACAGTACCCCATAAAAGATGTATGTACTTTAGACAATCTGAAAAAAGGTTGATCTAATTTATCTTTATTTCTAGTATTAAAATTATGTCTATCACTTATTTTATTAAAAAGATGTTGATTTTTTCTTACATACATAATATTTTCATAAATGAATTGGCAAGGTACCGTCATAATATTAACCCTTTTAAATAGTTCCCTAAGAGATTCGCGGCGACGTAGATTGTAAATGGCTCTGACAGCTCTCTTTTGCAAAATAAAAATGGATTCAATGTCAGCAGCCCGACCCCACAGTAAAATGCCATATGACATAATACTGTGGAAGTAACTAAAATAGACCAACCGCGCGGTTTCTTCATTTGTTAGCTGTCTTATCTTTCTAACAGCATATGCGGCCGAGCTTAGCCGCCCCGCAATAGATGTTATATGAGGTCCCCATTGTAATTTCTCGTCTAGCGTGATTCCCAGGAAAACTGTTTGATTAACAAATTCTAGTTTTTGGCCATTCAATATGATGTCACATTCGCTACTTCTAACATTAGGTAATTTAAATCTAATGCATTTGGTTTTTTTTTCATTAAGTACTAAATTATTTACCGTAAACCAATCTTGGACCTGAAGAATAGAGTTATTCACGTCGTCAAGATTTTCTGACCGTCGGTCTATTTTAAATATCAATGATGTGTCATCTGCAAATAACACCATCTTCGGTTGATTTTGAAGTAATTGGGGTAAATCATTAATATAAACTAAAAAGAGGAATGGACCCAATATCGAACCTTGAGGAACGCCCATTGTCATTTCAGACCCCAATGAGTTTACGCCATTTACTTGGACTTTAACGTTTCTATCTTTCAGGTATGATCTTAACAAGTCAAGTGCTGTTTTCCTAATTCCATAGTGCTCGAGTTTCATCAGAAGTGTTTCATGGTTAACGCAATCGAACGCTTTAGAGAGGTCGCAAAAGATTCCAATAGCATCTTGTGCTTCTTCCCAGGCGTTAAAAATGTTCTTCATTAGGGTAACACCGGCGTCAGTGGTACAACGCCCTTTGGTGAAGCCGTACTGGTGTTCATGAAAGATGTAATTTTTATTAAAGTGACGTCCCAAGTAACATTTAAGCGGAAAAATATTATATTTACCAGCGCATTACCAGCAATAAGCTTAATAAATGATGCACAAGAGTGTAAAAATATGTTTAGGACTGTACTAAAGTATAACTGTACAACTGTATACAGTATAGCTGATTAACGGCTGTATAGAGCCTAAATTTTTACCTTTAGCTTTTAAATAGCATTGGAAAACGCTAAAATACAGACCGCGGCGTAAAAAACTGCGTTTAGCAACTTTATACGACAATAACTGTATATTGCTCTCAAATTATACTTTTGTATAACCTACTTCTGTACAAGAGAATTAAATATTGTTATAGCCTGAATATTGGTGTAAAATTACTCTATTGTTCAGCCTTCACGTTAAGCTTGATAATAGCTGTACAACGGAAATCTAGGATACTCTTAGCAAGCAATTCCCTTTATAATAGTGTAATACAATTCTATCTCATGTAGAAGAGTTTAGATTTACTCCTTTTTAAAGCCTTATGCGATTGGCATACATTTTTCCCTTTTTACAGTTTTTCGTGTTTTAGAAGATTAAAGTTATTATTATAGTGTTGGCATACACAATTATCCAGCTTATCGATTATTTTGAAACTAATATAGCTTAAAATCAGTCTATTTATTGGATACAACTAATAACAAAACGGAGTCATAATTTTGATCATTTGTCAATTTGTTAAGTGAACAAGAGTTAAGATGGATATAAAACCATGGAAAAAACAAAAAAGAATCGGCGGAATAAAAAGAAAATTAAAAAAAGCTTATTCCCAACGTGAACTAACGGAACAAAATATAATTTTACAAGGGCACGGACAGCCAAATTCCAAGTTGGTATCACCACCATGCAATGAGTGTTCCGTAGAATCAAAATTGTTGGATTATGATGAAATAGCAAATATCTGTGCTGAAGATATGTATGTTGGGTTAGTAACATGCGGTGAGGGTTCTGTACAGGCAGAATCGGGTATAATGGAGTAAAGTATGGACAATTATAGCGAAATTGTTGAGTCTGAAAGTTCATCAGATGAAGACGAAGCAAATCTAAATTTATTGTTTCGCAATAATATATAAAAATGGGCCATTGACAAGAATATTTCTCAAAGTGCATTAAAAAAATTAATCCAAATAATAAACGGAAGATTTCCAGACTTATCTCCTCAGGATCCAATACAATTTAAAGACTTTTTGCTTTCTACACAACATGAAAACAGGACTATCTGTTGTTTTTGAATTACCTGTGAAGTCATCGTTTTTTAATATATTCAAAACGAAAGTAAATAACAGTCAGTGCAATGATATAATTTTACGTGCTTGTGATGTTAAATTTAAATTTGTTTGTATTGAACATGATGAGGAATCATATTTCATACCACTTTTACACACTTTGTGAGAAATAAAATTTCGTTGATTTAATTGATAATTTGTTTTTATTTTGTCTCTTAATTGAGGTTGGTACAATAAGATTCTAAAGTTCTTATCATAGCATATTTAGCCACAAGGTTTTGTTTGTTCTTAAAACTGCAATATCACAATCAAACACAAGATTTTGTTTGTTCTTAAAACTACAATATCACAATCAAACACAAGATTTTGTTTGTTCTTAAAACTAAATGACAGTATCAGTGACAAGAATTGGTTTGTTCTTAACACGCTCAGCGCCAAGCTCCATATGCCAATACCACTATATCAGGAAAATTCCCTAGGCCAGGGCAATATTTTATGTATACAAAATGTATGGAAAGTGTGCGCGTTAGCGATATACGGCGCTTAGACTGGAATGGTGCTTGTGCATCAAAAAGGGTACACAAGTGTTTAGACAGTGTGTATCGCAAAAGATACACATGGCGCTGAGCGTGTTAAAACTGCAATATCACAATCAAACACAAGATTTTGTTGGTTCTTAAAACTAAAACTACAAGTTTATTTATGTGATATTTTTTAGGAGGCCATCTTAATAATTCCTTCTTTTCCCAGCAACTTGGCACGATGGATAGCTGAGGTTTCCCACTTTCGTTTGTCTCTACAATCTTGAATGTCATGTTGATCCTGAAAAAAGCAATATAGTAAAAACCTTGAATGCAGTTTTCTTTCCTTTTAAAAATAAACTAAAGTTGCCCCTTGCCTTAGACTACAATTTTCTATAAATTACCTAGATAGTAGTAGTATAGTAGTAGGTTTGGGTCATAATGAGGTTTTCTATATTTTCAACTGAACCCTAATTAACTGTATTAATGAATATGAATAAGACTTTAAGACAGCTTCTACAGTACTTAAATACTAATGTACAGACAATGTTACTCTTTAGGCTGAGATACGTTCTTAAGTAACGACTCTGTTATGCAAAAAGCTGCATTAAGGGGTACTAGAAGAGCTAGAGCTGTATAAACTAAGGACGCCATTTTATCATAGCCTATAAATTGCATTCCAATTTTACGAGATATTTTTTTGTTTGTTTTTGAAATTTCAGTACGAATTTACAAAGGATTTTAACTGTATAGTACACACAATTACGTTTACTATCAATAGAACAGTCCGGGTTACTCTTAAAATTGTTTTCAGATTTGATCACATATTTGTTGTTACAGAAAAAATTTATGTATATTCCTTATTTCGAAGGGGCGTGAGTTTTGAGCTTAAAACTAGTATACATATTCACATAAAAATATCAGTCGCAAGCATAATAACAACGATAAACAGGAAAGAGTACTTACCACTTAGTTATTAAATATTTTTTTCACTTATACTTCACATTTATGGTCTCTGCATTGGCACATAGTAAATTAAGAAATAAAATGGAGAATCAATTCAACCACGAACACAATTATAATATATTTATTCTTCTATTAAGATTTTCACAAGCCTGAGTCTGTATAAAAGAATAAAAAGGAAAATTAGAGAATGGAAGCTGTATAAAAGTATATAAATAGTATCTTAGCCAGCCAAATGGTACAGCTATTATGCAGCTGTTATACAGCAAAATCTACACTTAAAGCTGTATAATTTTGGGGCCCATTTCGGAGTTACAAGGGCTGTATAGCTTGCTATACAGTCTTTATACAGCAACGTTTAACAGCCTGTAGTAAACAAATAGTCCATAATACAACTTTTATACAGTTTAAAATGTTACTTGGGCGTAACATTTGATTGAGCATCAACTTTTCAAACACCTTACTGAGAACTGGCAGAATTGACACAGGTCTATAATTGTTTGGTTCTTTACTATCACCGGATTTGAACAATGGTACTACTTTACTATGTTTCATTAGATCCGGAAAGACTCCTTGGTCAACACTGGTGTTAAATATGAAAGCTAAATAGGGCGCAATGGTTTCGATGAGAGATCTACATACTTTTACCGACATACCCCAGAGATCTTCTGTTGATTTAATTTTAAGATCTTTAAAAGCTCTTATAACAGCCTGGGGGTTTGTATGCTGAAACCTAAACTCCATAGGGCATGCCTTTACATTCCTTTTAAGTAAGGCAGCAGAAAGCGTGGGGGAAGAATTTAAAGCTTCAGTAGTCTTAAGGGGAATATTAGCGAAGAAGTTTTCAAATTCCTGAGCAATTTCTACATCTGAATTGATGGGGCCATGTGCAGTCTCTAAATTAAATTCACTATTTCGCTGTTTTTTCCTACCTGTTTCATTATTTATTATTTGCCAGGTAGTTTTTATTTTATCATCAGCTGATTTTATTTTATTGCTTATATAAAGAGCTTTAGCTCTTTGGCAGACCCTTTTAAAAGTTTTTGAATATTTTGCAACATACTGATGAAAGTTTGTATTTTTCATATGTTGCTTTAAGCCATAAAGTTCAAAAAGTTTTTCCCTGCTTTTACGAATACCTGGAGTAGCCCAGTCACTGAATAAAAACTTTGTGTAAATACTTTTAGTTTTCAGTGGAAAAGTGTCATAAAATTGTGCATTTAATAGTGAAAAGAACTCGGCGTAGAACTCATTGGGGTCATCTATATTATTAAAACTGTGATCACATAATTTACTGGCCAAAGAATTGTTTAATTTCTCTAAATTTTTACATGTAATTGGCCTAAACCTTATTTCAATTTTTTGTAAAGGCATGTAGGCGCTAAATGTTATTATTTGTCCACTGTGATCAGATGGCAACTTATTTACAATTTGTTTGTGTAAGTAATCGCAATTACAAAAAATATTATCTATACAAGTGGCAGAAGAAGCTGTCACTCGGGTTGGTTCCATAAACACATTTGACAAATCAAATGACCCAAAAAGACTCAATAATCTGACAGTATTCGAGTTATTTTCCAATAAATTAATATTAAAATCTCCACATACGATTATTGACTTACTACTAGTACTAAGTTTCTTTAACACATCTTCCATTACAGAATCAAACACAGATAGATTCTGGTAACTAGGAGGTCTGTATACGCATACTATAACATGCTTATCGAGCTCAACACAGGACAATTCAATGATGTGTTCAACAGACAGCCCGATGATGTCTTTACGTTCTTTAGATTTAATCGAATTTTTAAGTAATATTAATGACCCGCCATGTATCATATGTTGTCGGCTGAAATGACTTACTACACGATAATTTTCAAAATTAATTGACATTACTTGATAATCTTTCAACCAATGCTCTGTTAAACAAATGACATCAAACTTGGTGTTTTCCAAGAACAATTCTATTTCCAGTAATTTGGAAGCGCAACCTTGGATATTTTGATTAAATAATTTTAAAGTATGTTGCACACCCTTTAGCTTCTTCAGCAGTATTAGTTTGAAAATCGACTAGCACCTTTATTATGAGGAAACGCGGGCACGTGTTCGTTGGCGATCATTCCGTACTAACGTATTCCTCTGTTCTCCCTGCCGATGCCGGTCAATTCTGTAACCATCTCACCGTGAAACCTAAGTGAGCGTGGAGTGAGCTGTCATTTCAACGAATGCTAAGGATTGACACTATTGCCAGTTCACTCTAAGCTCACTTCACCTAACTTTTCACGGTGAGATTTTTAAGAATGGATCGGCAGGTTAATGATAGGTAAAAGTTGAAATATATTTTACAAATATATATATAATAACTAGCAGTGCCCCGCGGTTTCACCCGCATAAGTTTCGATCCCGTAGAAAGATCGGAATAAAAAGTATCCTATATGTTAATATTGATTATAAACCATCTGTGTACCAAATTTCATTCAAATACGCTCAGTATTTTTTGCGTGAAAGAGTAACAAACATCCATCCATCCTTCCATACAAACTTTCACGTTTATAATATTAGTAGGATAGTAGGATTGAGCACCGTAATCAAGTACACGAGCGGCACTTTGTCCACGGCTGCCATTATCTTTGCCGTTGACTCGTGCCGCTCGTGTACATAAGCATTTCAACACATTCATACAATTTTCTTAATTCTAAAACAAAACACGATCCCATAACACAACACGGTTAGCGCAGTGGCTGAGCGATCGGACTGCTGCGCTGCGTGTCGCGGGTTCGATTCCCGCACAGAACAAATATTTGTAAGTCCTACATGTATTTGTTCTGAGTCTGGGTGTTTTTCTATCTATAATATGTATGTATTTACAAAAAAAAATGTATATAAGTAGTTTATCAGCCATCTCGTTACCATAACACAAGCATTAGGTTGCTTAGCTTGGGACTAGATGGCGCTGTGTGAAATGTCCAGGATATTATTATTATTATTATAACAACAGACACCAAAGCCTTTTAGAATTAGCCTTTAGAATTAGCCTTTAAGAGAAATCGATTCAATCCATAAACAGAAACCCCACAATCCATAGCCTAATCATACAACTTAATATCACAGATCAAAATTGTTAAATGGCTAGCGTTTCCACTTGACGGGGGTAGCAAACAGCCATAAATTTGAGGCGCACTATACCGGAACTACTATCTCAGTATAAACGTCCCGAAGCACTATGTCACACCTAGGGATGCGCTTTGTCGATGTGTCATTCGATTTTTAGTCGATTATTATAAAATTTATGGAATATATACGGATTGTAGCAGGTCTGCCTACCCCAATAGGAAGAGAACGTGAGATTACGTTATTATAAAATATCGATAATTTTTTTTCAAATAACTTGAGTCCAATTGTCTGGTGTGATGGCAAATGCATCGACAATACAGAATCAGCCTACAATGTTCCTACTATTGGGAGACATGCCTCCTCTCTTTTTGATAAGGCATCGACAACATTATAATACGATTAGTATTTGGTCGTAAAAGTAAAAATAAAACAAATTATTATTATGTAAAATATCGATTGAACACCAGAATAACAATCAGTCAACAAAAAATACTAATCATTGTTTGGAATAATTAAACGACCTTTAATAACAACCGCATTCATAATTTCGAAGAAAAACAATTTGCAATTCAATTTGTCGTTTGTATTCGTGCACCGTTTCTGTGTTTTGTTTTGACTTAAAACAATTGAAAATCATCTCGATTCAAGTCCAAGTCGATTGTTGACTCGACTAAACTTTAAAACTCGATTATTTCAATAGTAAAACATCTCGGTTTACCCAACGCTTGTTACAACCGGTGGCAACTTGAAACAAAGCCGGGAATTCCTCGTATTTTTAACGATATACGAGGCTTTTTGTATGAATTGCATTCGGATGTGCTACCAAGTGACGGCCGTACAGATAGACATGTTATAAAAATGTTTCCTTTTTCCCACACAACTATTCGGGATCTGTGTGAAGTTTTCGCATGATAAGGGATGTGATGTTTTTATTTTGGCGAGTTGTGGAGTTTGTAAATTTTATACAAAGTGAATAAAACAGCATTTTACGCTACACATTCCTCATAGGGGTTGGCTTCTAATATAGCCGAATGCGCCTCTAATATAACCGAATTTTACATGGAGCGATTGCCTATCTGACCTCCACAACCCAGTTACTGGGTAACACGACACCCTTTGGCTTACCAAGGGGTGTCGTGTCTGTCAAAGTCTGACAACTAGTCTTAACTAATTGTCAGACTTTTGGGCTTCTGACCCGTAACGGCTTAACGTGCTTTCCAAGGCACTAAAGCGCTCTATGTAATGCGTTCTCATGGTGAAGCGTAGAATGCCGTGCTGTTTTAATTGTGAGCAAGCAAAAAAAGGCTTTATACCTCTACGCGGTAAATTGGTTAGTCAATCTTCGATTCCCAGAAAACTATTCCCAAAACTTCCCCAAAATTGGTGACAACTGCAAATACGAACATGTACCTACTGTGAAAGATCGATTAGAAAAAGAAAACCCATGAATAAAAGTCCAATAAAACATTAAACCTCTTTCCAAAAAATTGCAACAAATTAACACAGGCACATCACAAAACAGTATTGTATCCTCAGAAAACCACCAATAACGAGCGATTCATCATTTAAAAAAAAGAACGCCCCATTCGGCCGCCCTGTTAGTAGTAAACAATCGATGAGTTATTATCACTCGCTCGCAGGCTTCTATTCACTGACGCACAAGCAATACAAAAAAGAAAAATAATGTTCACCTGTGCTATTATTGTTGTGGTGAAAAATATGAATTATTCAAACGGTAGGCACCTACCGCTCGTGATTTGTACCTGGGTTTTGTTCCTTCAGAAAAAATCACTCGGTTTTTACGAATTTAGAACGCGCACTTTTTCTTTTTAATTTTTTTGTGGATGGCGAAGGTTTGGTAACGAACTGGACGGGCGATAGTATAGTAGATTTATTGGTGGAATTTCAGGATTTGTTAGTGGTCTGTACAGTAGTTCCTGTTATAGAATAACACTTTCTCTTTATGGGGGATTGCTTGCAGTACGTTTTTGAGCTAACCTACCTACACGCTGCTATTAACAGATAATGGTATTTTTGAGACTGTAAACTGCATTATTTTGTATGCATCTCTAGTTTTAAAATCAATCTGCGCCAGATCGGTGTGACCGGATGCACGAAGTATTCCGAGTTTATCCCAAAAAATCTACGATAAACGGAATTTATAGACTTAGAATGGATTCTCGGACATGCGTTTTCGCGTCACCTTAGGATGGATTTTTTGGGGTTGACCATTATATTATGAAATCCATTTCTTCACTGCAAACAATTACATAAGCCTCTTTCTTTTTTTCTTCAAAGGTATTGTCAAGAAACGGACAGAAACTTACTTAAAGGTTATATGTCGTACCTATTTATCACAGGAGGTCTTTGGGTGGGTATGCGGGCGAGAAGTTGAAGTAAACGAAAGTCAATAATATTCTGAATAATCTCAATTCAGTCTCCAATCACATTAGTGAATGAAACGAATTATGTAAACGAAGTTCCGCCGAGTAAGTGTGCATATACAATGTGTTTCAGAGGGGTGTGACTAAACTTGGGGGTGTGTTACAGCCGTTTCAGGCCATCAAACTGAACAACTTTTTCCCGGGGACTAACATCGTAATCGTCAAAAAAAACAGCAGTCGTCCCAATAAATTTGGTCAAGTAGGCATTGAAGTTTTGAATGAGACGACTGCTGTTTTTTTGACGATTACGATGATAGTCCCCGGGAAAAAGTTGATCAGTTTGATGGCCTGTACCACACCCCCAAGTTTGGTCACACCCCTCTAAAACACATTGTATACACGAGAGATTCACGTCGACAACAGAGGCAACTGCAGTTGTCGACGCGTCAGCTGCCGGCGATAACATGCTGCTCGTGCGTTTGAGCACCGTACCCAAATAAACGAGTGACACTTTATTTACGGCAGGCGTCGGCGGGTGACAGCAGCTGCCGTCGACGCGTGTCGAGGGATGCAGTTGCCTCTGAAGTCGACGCGTGTCGCTCGTGTGTATGAGCACTTAATGAGGCGCGAGCGCAAATCAATCAACTCGCTGCACTGCAAGGGTAGTCACAGCACACGATCACAGATATCATAATCACAATATATCAATGCCGGCTTTTCCCGATCTTCATTTGTTTTCATTTTAGCGGGCCGCGGCCTCAGTACCCGAGTTTACGTCAATGTGACAGCTGTCAAATTCATTCTAAAATCAACTCTGTAAGTTTAGTGTCGCAAAACCATGATGGCCGGTGGAGCAGACCAGTCCTGGAGTAGAGACCGCGTATCAGCAAGCGTAGTATATAACGCTCCCCAGCTCGATGAACCTTACCTTATAAAGGTGGCTGAGACAGAGTGGATGCTGAAGGCGAAGGGGGTTGTTACGCAGCCTTGGAGAAGCCTATATCTAGCAGTGTGGACTGCGACAGGCTGAGTTGATTGATGTTCAACAAAGTTTTGACGTCTTATTAGATGTTTTTTACAAAGGTTTCATTTCTGTTATATTTAATTTTATACTTAGCGTAGATTACTTATTTGGTGTCGAAGGGTTACTAATAATAAGAAAACCATTTTACAATAATTACCTTCTTTATTTTTTTATTTCCCGTTTATTTTATCAATACATTATCAGCTAGAATTATGTTCAATTTAATGCACAATTAGGTGAATATATTGTAGATAAGAATGTAGGAAATGTCTTTAGGTTAAAAATAAAACTAATATGGAATGATGTTTCCTATTACTTAACACAATATAGGTAAATAGTATTTTAAAACTAAAGAAAACATTGCAAACACATTCATTTCGAAACCGAAAAACACAGAGTAGATAGTAAGCAGATGGATAACTAATCAACGATGTCTATTTTTTACAATTTGTTTTTTTCTTTTGACATATTTTAAAAGCTTAAAACTTCATGAGGAGATTTCATTCCAATGGAATATGAAGGGTTAATTAATTATTAATCCAGGGAAAAAAACCAGAAGACAAGAGAATAGAGGTGATTTTTTGGTAATTTTGCAACTTGGGCTGACATGACATATGAATAAGACAAACTATTGAGCGTTTTTCTTTCTTATATTGTGTAAATAGTTTGTTATCTTCATAAAAAAACGATTGTTATTTTAGCTAATCATCATTTTGAATAAAGTATGAATGTTACTTTAATACAATAATGTACAGACATCTGTTTTATAAATTAAAGTTATACTCTGTAGCTTGTCTTTTTAATACTTTCTTGTTTAATACTTATAGGTTTAGTACTTATAGCTCACATAGTTTTATGTATTAGGATTACACAGTTATAGAATTAAAAAAAAATATCATGCACAAATTCCTGTCCTTGCAAACATAATTCTTAACCAATTTCATAACTATATACAATTTATAATATTGTTCGTAATATTTAACATTGTTTTATTATAATATTAATTATTTAATGCACCATCAATTTTAAAATATTGCAAATAAAATTAACTAATAACATTTTCATAGCTCGTTTTTTATTATTTTAGACACAGCCTTGTAGCTACTTTTCAATGTATTATAATGTTTTGTTTTATATTTAATTAATAAAATAATATTTATTAACAAACCCAAAAAAAATATTTTGCTTAGTTTTCTACGTAATTGAAAAGAAGTTTAATAAAAAAAAAGGATTATTATTTTTCATGTAGGTATACTGTTTACGTTGGAATGTTGTCTGATAATTTAAAACTGGTCGCTTAAAACAAAATTAAAACATTTTAAAATATAAATTATTGTATAAAACTTCATTATTATTTAATAAAACAGTATACTTAAAATTTCATTCCTTTCGAATACATTAATTATTTGGACTAACACTTATTTTAAGAAATATTAACATTATTCTGATTAAAAATGAACATTATTAATAATTTAGTTTGTAAATATTTACAAACAATTGTGTTTGTTGTTGTTTAGTAATTACTATAATAATTATTTACACAAATTATTCTATATAATCAGTCTATGTTAACAGTATATTTCCTAAATATGATTTAGTAATATTTGAAGCGCGCATTATTTTTACAAATTATTTTTTTTCTGGTGAACTTATGGGCAAATTTTAATACAAAAAGGTATTGTTTTTAAAAATGCGCGCTCAAAAATAACTAACTATTAATTAATTAGACATTAACTATAAACATCGGAACAGTTATTTATATTTTTTTAATGATAAACGGGCAAAAATACAAAAATAAAAAGGTAGGTAGGTACACACTTCCCATTCTTATTCAATTCCATTCAAGCATTGGGTTATTTTGTTAGGAAGCAGTGCTAACGAGACACATCAAGAGTTCGTAGAAGGCAACTAGGATTGGCCAATCGACTTACCCACTTCATCATGCTCCTGCCCTTATCCCAATTTATTAGGGTTGGTGCAGTACGTCAATCACCTTACGTACTTAGTGACGCTAAACGCTCGGGACACAGATTGTTAAGCGAATGGAGTACTATGCTCATTTTCAGCCAAGGACAATTTATGTTTCCTGCATATCAAACGGTTTTAAGTGAGTGAAAATTCCACACAACCTAAGTTTAAGACTTATCGTGTGTGACATTATCTTGCAAATTCCTAGTGTGGAGTTGAGAATAGCTGAAATATTTTTTTCATTATTTCTCGTGCACAAAAATTACAAAAACTAAAAAAGCTATACATTTAACTTTTCATTCCAATCGAATTGTTTCAAACCCTGACATTTCTAAATACCATATTTTACGTACAAATTATTTATTCTAAAACACGTAAGCGTTACAGCTATCTTATTGAAGTCCCGCTGTATCTCTGAAGAAGAAGTTGTAGGAAGAATTGAAGAAGCAACACCATGATGGTTGGCAGGCAGGTTTCTGTCGCGGCACCTGTGAAGAAAATATTGTTGATTATTTCTTTATTCCCCCTATAAACAAACGAAATACTATGGTTAATTCCAGTATTTATAAGAACGTTCGTTCGTCATCTCAGACTCGCTCGCTAATTTCCTACATTTTTGACATCGACTGTCCCAGATATGAGATTTCGATTACCTACATTTTGAACGTTTTTAATTACGGAGTTGGCCTTCTGACCCTAATTAAGAAAAAACGTAAAAAATAGAATTATTTTAAACGTTGTCTACACCCACGCAATGTTCATGCTTCCAATTATCTCTGGACCAAAAAAATATGCCCACTTAGAAATGCCAATACTGTGATTCTGCCCACATAAAAATCTTCAAAGAGCCCTTTGTTTAGCAGCTTTTATTGTTCCCCTGATTTTTCACCTTGGTCTATTTGGTATATCTTTGATAAAAACTACAAAGAAAAGTTTTTGTTTTTTTTTTGTTTGTGGTTTCCTAGTACATTGGTATTTTATTAGTAAAAGGTGGATGAAACTTTCAAACGTAAATAGGCTTAGGCCTATTTACGTTTGAAAGTTTCATCCACCTTTCAATTTACTGTATAATCCTATAATGTTCCCACTGCTGGGACACAGGCCTCCTCTCTGTGAGATGGACTGGCCCGTAATCCACCACGCGGGCCCAGTGCGGGTTGGTAGATGTCACATATCTTCGAGTTTGTGGTTCTAAGACATATCGGTTTTCTTACTATGTTTTCCTTCACCATTTTGCTGCACTAATAGGTTATTACAATAGTAATAGCGACCCGCCCCTACTTTGCACGGTTCTTGACAAAACATCGAGATTTATTTATTATTTATGTAAGTTATGTATTATGCATACACCTAAACCTTCCAGAATCAATTTTCTAAATGATGGTAAAGCAACGTGGTCACACAGTCATACAGGAAAAGCGATTTTAATTTATAATATGTATTGATCTAAGTAGATGTATAAATTTACCTGTAAAACTTCTGCCTAAAGCAGAAGCAGGGTTAGCGCTTCGCTCCCGTAACACTATCGTGTGACTTGTCGATCTCCAAACGTCGAAAATCGATGCTTCACATCTGCAACAAAGAAATAATAAGTGCTTATATTCATGAGAATTTCGCAAATGTTGTCGCCGGTGCAGATGATTACTATGATAAGCCTGTGTTTTCCCACTTCTGGGCAAAGCCGTCCCTTTCCTCTTTTCAGTTTTCCCAGTCTACTCCAATCACGGGCCAATCCTTTAAGAAAAATCTTTTTGTGCCTGCTACGTAGTCGTTTTCTGCTTTTAGGGATCCTCTGAGTAATGGTTTTTGCATTGCTCCTCCGACATGTGACAGATGTGGGTGTGATCTAGATATAATTGATAATTAGTTTATAAACCAAAGGTGTTCAATAAACGATTTAATTGGAACAACCAATCTTTACGAAGTCAACTTGCAGAAAATCGATGTATATGATAAGAACCATCAAGGAATTTTGTCAATAGAATTGATTTGACATCATCCTTCAACCAAAGGGTTTGTAGAAAATAATAGGAAAACCTCTTTTATATTCATTCGTGTAATTTATGCTTATAAGGTAGTATTTATAAGGTAGTCGTAGGTTATTTGAAAGAGGAGGGGAGGAGTGGCTTGTAACTAAACAATAAAAGCTGCACAGTTAAGCTACGCTTGCCGCGGTCGATCCGTGGATGGGTGACCATCTCTACTTTTGTGCCTCGGAAATCACGTTAAGCCGTGGTACCCGGCTGTCAATCTTTGACAGTCGTTACGGGTCGTCAGAAGCTCGAAAATCTGACAATCAGTACCCAGAACTTGGGTTTTGGAGGTCAGATAGGCGGTTGCTCCGTGTAAAATACTGGTATTCAGCTACATCCAGTTAGACTGGAAGCTGACCCTAACATAGATGGGAAAAGGCTAGGCAGAATGATGATGATGGTAGTAGTAGCTTACCGTATCATGAGTGTAGGCACTGGCGAATGCACGGCTGCCTCCAACTCTAGCGTTGCTAGGCTGGACGCATAGCCATTGCTGAAGTTAAGCACATGGTTGGCAGTGAAGCCGGGCACCTGAAAGTTAAGTATTATTAGGCGTTTTCACGTTTCGATTAATTTAAAATTGTTTTTATAGTAGGAATTGCTTGAAATATTAAAATTGGTATCAGGCGCGTATCAGGCCGTTCGAAAGATGTACTGTGTGTTAGACATGTCATTTGTGACGCTGATTCAGTAATACTACGAAGGTTTCTTTATGGTAAATTGAGTGAGGCAATAACTCGACGACACGTTTGGCGCGATTGACTGCTGCGCTGCGTGTCGTGCGTTCCATTCCCGCACGGAACAAATATTTGTATGACCCGCAAGTACACTCGAGAGCAATGAATCCGGGTCACTTAAAGAATGTTAAAAATCTCGGAAACTAAAAATGATAGGTTAATGCAATAAATTGTATTTAATAGACAATGTAATACTCCTTAAATGAAAGTAAAAAAAAATATGAGTCACCATACATTTTATTAACACAAAATTACATAAAGAAAAAAACTGCTGATCTCTCCATAAAACAAAAATAGGCAACATGAAATTTTTGAACTTTATTACGATTTTCTTGAATTTTAATACTTCGTATTGCCTCCTCGTGCTTCCATTACTGCGTTTACGCGGTTTGGCATGCTGTACACCAAGTTCCTTATACGATTTTGGGGAATATTCTCCCATTCCTCTGTGAGAGCAATTTTGAGCTCACGAAGCGTGATTGGGGGAGGGTTTCGTTGTTTTACGCATCTGCCTAGCTCGTCCCAAGCATGCTCGATCGGGTTGATATCCGGGCTGCGCGCTGGCCACTCCATACGAGTAATGTTCATCTCTTGAAGGTAGTCATTCACAATCCTACCTGTATGAGGTCGGGCATTGTCATGCATAAATATAGCATCCTCACCTAAATTGACCATAAATGGACCAACGTGATCATTGAGGATTTCTTCCACATATCTTACGCTAGTTAAAGAGCCGTTTTCTATGATCACCAGCTCTGTGCGACTTTCAGAAGAAATTCCGGCCCACACAAGTACAGACCCACCACCGTAGGCTACTTTTTCTTCGATGCATGCTTGCTTGAATCTTTCCCCTGGTCTTCGATACACTCTGTGTCTTCCATCGTGCTTGTAGAGCATAAATTTTGATTCGTCGGAGAACATAACTTTTGACCAATCTTCAATACTCCAATTTACGTGGCTCTGGGCATATCTTAGTCTTGAAATACGATGCCCACGCTCCAGTTTAGGGCCGTTTGCAGGTCTAAGGGGTTTTAAGTTAGATTCAGCAAGCCGACGTCTTACTGTCCATGCACTTGGGTTACTTCCTCCGAGGCGTCGAAACTGATTTGTGAGTTCAGTTCCTGTGAGAAAGCGATTTCGAAGCATGGTGTTCACCAAGTATCGGTCTTCTCGTGCTGTGGTACACCTGGTTCTGCCCGTTCCTGGTCTGCGTAGGTTAGAACCAGTTTCTTCGTAACGTCGGAGAACTCTTTGTACTGTTGACAGCGACGCACCGACAGTCCTGGCTGTATCGCGCTGACTCCGGCCGGTTTCCAGCATTGTAAGTATTCTGGTGCATTCTTCAGGCTTAAGCGACATAATTTCAGCTTGAATAATGAATATAGAGCACTATCAACATGGTTTATGTACCCACATAAATGACAGATTACAAACAAAAGCAAAACCAAATGCTGTAATTTCGTAGTTCCATCTTCGAAAGTGGCCCTTTTTCAAATTTGATTTTTTTATGATATAACTTTACAATAACTAAGAAGTTTTAATACCTTCATTTAAGGAGTATTACATTGTCTATTAAATACAATTTATTGCATTAACCTAGCATTTTTAGTTTCCGAGATTTTTAGGATTCTTCAAGTGACCCGGATTCATTGCTCTCGAGTGTAGTTGTTCCGGATCTGGCTGTTTATGTATGTGAGTTTAAATGTTTGTAAACGCACCCATGATATAGGAGAAATTCCCTAGTGTGGGGCACCGATTTAAAAAAAACTACAATTTCTTAAACACTACTTTTAAAATTATTTTGGCCATGGCATAGTAATATTTCATTATTACTGTTGGAATAATGTGACCGATTCATTTTCAAACCCAATTTGTGTATTTAGTCTCTGTCCACTACATACTCTGTGGTCCCACACTAATTAGCTGAAGTCATAACTCACCATTTGCTCGTTGACGTACCACGTGACGTTGGCAGCGGGTAGTGACGGTGGTGACGAACAGTTCGCCCTTATGTGGTCCCCGCCGATGTAAGAGATACGATCTGATGTGACGTTTGGACTTGTCAGAGGCGGTTCTGTGGGACGAAGAGGACACAATATGTACAGGTTTTAAGGCATTTTTTTGAGCGACGAGAGTGTCTTGGCGCCAGTTGTATTCAAGGTGGGGTTATCTTAAGACTAAACTATCGCAGGTTACGATAAAAAAAAAATCTGGTGCTCAATACATTTTGATCGTGAAGGTAGGTATTGCATTTTTGTATGAAACAGTTGCAGCAGAAGTTTTTATGTTGGGAGATCCAAAACTGTTCCCACTGTTGGGACACAAGCCTTGTCTCTGTGAGTGCGACCGGGCTATAATCCATTTTTTGGTTCTCTTTCCTACACCGTTTTGAGGGCAATGGATCACCATTGCCCTCAAAACCATTATACTATAAAATTTCATCAGAAATTAAATACACAAAGTAAAGTGCCTGCCTGGGTTCGAACTCACGACCTACAACTCGTCAGTCGCGGCCGATATCACTGGGCCATCATTGCTCTCAGTATTGTGCTGAATTCTGAGAATCATCTATTGTGCTGAGTCCATAGTGACAGTTTGCGCGTCAATGTGCATTACACCATGAATATTCTGTCCATTGGAGCGAAGAAGCGCAACGCTGGGATAACGCCATTATTCTGTAGAATTCCGATAGCATCGCGTCATGTGAATTTAGTAGGATTATATCAATTACGGTTTGCATTTCTCGGTTAACTCCGCACCAATGGGCAGGCAGCCTTAGACTTTAGTTATTATTTGTATCGTGAAACATATATACCTACTAAACATGCTATTTTACGCTTCAAATATGTACTGTCAGGGAAATCTATATAAATAATAAAGCTGAAGAGTTTGTTTGAACGCGCTAATCTCTGGGACTACAAGCCGGATTTGAAAAAAAACTTGAGAGGTGTCAAGGGACACCCGGATGGAACGAAGTTCAAAGAGAGAGAGAGAGACACAGACAGAGAAACACGCGCACGCCGCACGGCTTACAACTATATCAAAAAGTGTCGTTCCAACTTTTGGTCTTAATTTTTTCCGTCTAGCCCCCTTTCGCAACGCGCGATAAGGAACTTCGTTCCAAAACTTGAGAGGTGTCAAGGGACACCCGGATGGAACGAAGTTCAAAGAGAGAGAGAGAGAGAGACAGACAGAGAAACACGCGCACGCCGCACGGCTTACAACTATAGCAAAAAGTGTCGTTCCAACTTTTGGTCTTAATTTTTTCCGTCTAGCCCCGTTTCGCAACGCGCGATAAGGAACTTCGTTCCAAAACTTGAGAGGTGTCAAGGGACACCCGGGTGGAACGAAGTTCAAAGAGAGAGAGAGAGAGACAGACAGAGAAACACGCGCACGCCGCACGGCTTACAACTATATCAAAAAGTGTCGTTCCAACTTTTGGTCTTAATTTTTTCCGTCTAGCCCCCTTTCGCAACGCGCGATAAGAAACTTCGTTCCAATTATTTTTGCGTTTGATAGCTCAATTCTTGAGAAAGGCTATAGGCTATTAGATATCTCGCTAGGAATCTTAGGAGAAGAGCAAAAAAAAAAAAATGTATATAATTAGTTTATCAGCCATCTTGTTACCATAACACAAGCATTAGGTTGCTTAGCTTGGGACTAGATGGCGCTGTGTGAAATGTCCAGGGATATTTATTTATTTATTTAAGAAAGAGCGCTTAGTGAAAATTAAGTAATAGAGCGGACGGGCGATGCGATCCGACGGGGTGGGTCGAAGGAACAAGAAATTTCAGAAGCTAGCTAATTATAAAGAAAATTGTCACCCTACATCAATTTTACCGTGATATAGCCATTTCAGGAGAACCAAGGTAACCGACATAGCCCGAAGAACTGCCAAACTTAAGTGGCAGTGGACAGGGCGCATTGCTCGTAGAACACAGAGGCAATTCTCGTAATTTTAAGAACGTTCACAGTCTTATCTCAGTCTCAATCTGTCAAAAATACCTCAAATTTTGACAAGTTTTTGACATTTGTTTGTCGCCGAGATGACACTGCGACTAGATTTTGAACGTTTTAAATTACGAGAATTGGCCTTCAGATGGCCGATGGGGCCGAAAGGTTCTGGAGTGGCGACCGCGTACCGGCAGACGTAGCGTTGGAAGGTCTCCCACAAGATGGACCGACGACCTTGTGAACGCTGCAGAAACCCGTTGGATGCGAGAAGTACAGAACCGTTCAAAGTGCTTGGGGGAGGGCTATTTCCAGCAGTGGACGTCTTTCGGCTGAATGACGATGATAATAATTGATAGCCATTTCATTTTGCCTACTGTCACAAGATGACAGCTGTGATTTGAATATACGAACGAAAAGAAATTTAAGTTGGTATCTAGTCAATTTGCTTAATAGGTAATAGGTACAGCGGGCTGGTATCCGCAACTCCACGACAATGCGCGTATTTTGCGTAAGGGTGGGAAAATCGATCATTCGATCCACCCCAGCTCCTCAAGGAAGGCCAGCAACGCCTTGATGTTACTGACCGTCTCACTTAGGGTACCTGGGTTACCGAAGTACTTTGCCCTGTACGTGGCGACCGCCGGGCAGTTTAGCAGCACATGCGCCGCTGTCTCGTCATCCTCCATGCAGGCCCTGCACAGCGGACTGTCTGTTACTCCTATGACATAGAGGTGTTTGTTAAATGACCCATGGCCAGTTAAAGCTGCAGTAACTGTGCGCAGCTTTAGTTTATTTAGACGGAGAACCTGTTTCGTGAGCCGGCCATTAATTGTGGGAAGTGCTTCCTTGGCCTGCCTACATTCGCCTAGCTCCGTCCAAAGTTTGTCGTGTTGGTCTCTGGTGCGTTTTCTTACCAGAGTACGTATGTATCCGAAGGGAAGTGGCGCGATGGGCTCAGGTCCCACTGGTGCCATGCTCGACCCCCTTCTGGCAAGTTCATCGGCTGCATCGTTACCTAGCGAACCGCTGTGTCCTTTGATCCATTGAATGGTTATATTATTGAGGCTACCCACCTGGTTGAGGCGCAGGTGGCATTCGTATATTAGCCCAGAATCAACTGTGTTGCTGTTCAGCGCTTGCAGAACAGCCATGCTGTCTGAGAGTATGCGGATGGAGTGTTCCTTTACTTCCCTGGCTATAATGGCTGAGGCGGCCAGAGAAATGCCCATGCATTCGGCCTGGAACACTGTGTTGTGGACCCCCAGTGGTGTGGCTATACGCATGTTGAGGTCCTCCGAGTAAATTCCAGCACCCGTACCACTACCTGTTTTGGATCCATCCGTGAAGATACGCAGCTCTGCAGGGCACAACCCCTCGCATCGGCGATCCTCGTAAAGTTGGATCTTGTATTTTTTATCGAAGATAAATTGTTTGGGCACCCGATCATTTATAGCTTTCGTAATGGGGAGCTCCTTGTGGAGTCCCTCGAGCAACGCGGTGTGTGGTGTTTCACTCTACTCTCTCTGTCAATTTGCTTATCTAGTTTCCTGAATGTACCTAACTGAGAATGTTCGCATAGAAATAGCGACTTTACTGAGGGATAAGGATATTTCATTGAACTTTTTGTGGAAATGATAATAAGCTCATAAGGTACTCAGGAGTATTGTTAATGCGCCCTGGTATATAAGAAATGACGACCTCCATCGCGACCTAAAAATGGAACCCGTCACCGACATAATCCGAAAATTTGTTGAGGCCCATGAACACCGACTCCACCGACATGTGAACATCGAGGCAATTCAGCTGTTAGACCAAACAAATATAGTGCGAAGACTAAAACGGACAAAACCTTTTGATTTAGTGTAGTGTAAAAAGTGTAGAAATAATAGTGCCAATGACACACATAATAACACATGAACAAAGTGCTTATATCATCATATCAGACTGTAAGAAAATGGAACGGACTTGTGTAAAGTACAAAGACATCACTATTCTAAGTTTTAAATAATTATTACGTAATAAATTAGGTTAGATTGAAATTGCTTATTAGTCTTATAGGCTAGATTGTAATTAATTATTAAGAACCTGGTTCTTTTTAATAAAGGATAAAAAAGGTATCATTATAATTCTATCTATAATATGTATGTATTTACAAAAAAAAATGTATTTAAGTATGTAGTTTATCAGCCATCTTGTTACCATAACACAAGCATTAGGTTGCTTAGCTTGGGACTAGGTGGCGCTGTGTGAAATGTCCAGGGATATTATTATTATTATAATTGAATTTAATCGGTCCATCAGAGGTTGGCGATGTAGATCATAAGTTTCAAAATTTGATTAAGTAAGACTGATTTTCGATGAACCAATCCGATTTTTGTCAGTGGCATGTTAGAGATAAGGATAGAACATAGTCGTGAACACGTACTAATGCATATTTCGGTCAGTGCGTTGAGTCGGCGCAAAATCGGACGATTTTCACCGACTATATTCGACCGTTATCGTATAAAGCTAAGCGCACATTACAGCCGCTTTGGGCCGCCGCGTGTTGCATTTCAGTAGCAGTGTGCGATGGTTCGTAACATCATCATCATCATCATCTGCCAAGCCTTTTCCCAACTATGTATATTGGGGTCGGCTTCCAGTCTAACCGGATGCACAGCTAAAACATGTCCACTGCTGAACATAGGCACTTCGACTGGTTCTGTCTGGTGTTCTCACATCCAGCAGATTTCTGCGGTTTTCACAAAGACATCGGTCCACCTTGTGGGAGGCCTTCTAACGGTACGTCTTCCGGTACGCGGTCGACACTCCAGAACCTTTCGGTCCCATTGGTCATCTATTCTGCTAGCAATGTCCTGCCCATAGTTCGTTTTATTTTTCACTTTTTAGTTGTACCTACCCCACACGAATTCGTATATACTTACAAGATTAGAGGTACCCCAATAACAACTTTGACAGAAATGAGGGTGTACCGTGGTATACTGAACACATTCGCATACCCCTTTAGAGGGTACAGGCGTGACGTTATGTTTTGTGATTGCGTAAACAATACATACATAAGCGATAGCAGCAATAGCCGTTAATTTGCTGGCATTTATTGAAGAGTTCCGTTGTCTATCTCCGAAAATTATCATCAGATCTTGTCGAAATTGTAATGGGACCATTTGGAAAGTATACCCTTTCCAACAAAAAAAAATTTTCAAATCGGTTGGCTAGCGACGGAGTTAGGCGCGAACAAACATTAAAAAAAAAATACAAACATCCGAATTGAGAACCTTCTCCTTTTTTAGAAGTCGGTTAAAAATGTACGATAGCTAATGTAGGAGGGTTTTTGCAATGCGGTGCAACCCGCCCAAATCTGCGTCAGCCTTAAAAAACAGTTACTGACAAAAAAGGCGACCATCTGCGTTCGGCCTGCGTTTACTGATTGCTGAAAACTGAAAGCCCCATGCTCTCTCATTGAAATCGAACCGGTCGGTTATTTTTACCGACAAAAAGCCAGCTGTATTGTGAATATGCAATATTTCAGGGAAGTTCATAAAAGATTTAGCGAAAGGGTACTGGTGGCAGATGGCGAGCGGCCCTTTCTCACTGATAACTGGACGCTTTTGTTTGAAACTATATAATTTGGGAGGAGGTGGAGTTCGATGTGAATGATTATGCGGATTTGTTTTCAGTTTTGATTGAATGTCAGATTATGTTGTAGTAAATAACTAACTAAATGATTTTATTTTTGTAAGTAGGTTTGTACAAACAGTTTTACACGTCAATCAAATTTTTTAAAATTGGATGATGTCGGTGTTTCCTATCTGACTACTTTGAGAAGAAACGCCAAAACAAACTCAATGGTCACAGTCTCTTTTAAAGTCCAGTCATATTATTTGTCAGATGTTGTGAAGACCATGACATGTAGATGTGTTTGGTTTTTGCAGAATAAAATGTTTTTCTTTCTTTCTGTATTTCTAGATTGGTGTCTGAAATGATATTTTGAAGAAAGAACCACACAGATTGAGTGGAACTGTCCATTCAGTGTACGCATTTGTCAGTAATCGTGCAGCTCAACTCAGAACTTAAGGAGCTCAACGACTCGACGAACAATACCAAAGAAAGGGCATTTGAGTGGGCCGCATAAAGTACTCAAACTGCCAGATTACCATTAAAATTAACTGAGAAAGAGAAAAAAAAAATGACCCACATAGTCTTCATATTCACCATAAATAAAATAATATTAAGTAACGTGAAAATTTTCATGGAATGAAAATGAATGGGAGCCGATAAACAGGTTAAGTGAACCTGTTTATCCATTGTCATACTTATAGAATTATAATAATTATCAATACCGTTAGTAATAATGATTGTTTATGTATTATGGTGTTTGAGAGTTAGTAAGAGCAGTGGAAACGGCCACGATATCGAGTTATACGAGTAGGTTCAAACCCCTAAATGCCCTTTACTTTGTATGAATTATTTCATCACCACTGCTGTCAAATTTGTGAAGGAAAAATTTTGAGAAAACATGAAACATACCCTACAACCAAAAACTCGAAGACATGTGACATCTACCAACCCGCACGGGACCCGCGTGGTGGATTACGGCCCACTCCCTCTCACAGAAAGGAGGCCTGTCTCCCAACTATGGGAACATTATAAGTTTATTATGTGATAATGAGTAAATCCCATTTTTTATGCTACTGAACTCATTCATGAAGTCAACATTTATGTCTACTCGATTACATTGTTTTAAACAAATCTGGAATAATGTAATTTTGTTTTCTTTATGGGAGGACGTGCCGTCGTTGGATCGGTCGCACTTTATGACTGCGCCCGCTAAGTATGTATACACACGTGCGACACACGTTAACGGCAGATGCAACTGCAGCCGCCGACGCATCAACGGCTGCCGCCGACACGCGTTGACGGCAGCCGTCGACGGTCGCAGTTGCCTCTACCGTTGACGCATGTCGCTCGTGTGTATAAGAACTAAGTATGGCGGGCTGATACCAGTTGGGGATGCGGCGAATGTACCTGTATCTCCTGGGCCCGGCTTATGGTAGTAGTAGGAACAGCGGGATTTTAGTCGGTAGGAGTCCGACATAACCCTCCGCTCTCCCCAGACGGAAGGTTTTCATGAGGACTTCCAGGAAAAAAAAGGTCACCTGAGCTGGCTCATTTTTTATGATTAAAAGTCTGGACTTTTAATCATAAAGAATGTATTTTACGAATACATTAACAAAATTAAAAGTTAAATGAAACAGCTCGTCCATTAAACTTTACATAGGACAATAGTCTGTCCATAAGTCGTTAATCAAAAAGTTTGCCCCTGGCACTGCCAGATTAGCAACAGACCTAATTAAACAAAATAAAGCGAAATGAACATTATTAAATAAATAACCCCTACCTTTTATTACTCTCCAAAAAGCTGGCAAATTATTCAGAGAAACTAGGGAGGAATTTAAAAGAAAATTTGTTTCACAAGACATTAACCCTAGTCGTTGGTAAGGAAACACTGCAATTTATTTATGTAAATGCTGGTTAAAGGACTTTTGCATATTTTTCCTCGAAAATTTCCAACGGAATGAATTAAAATTTGGAGGTTTTGGTGAACAGCTGCTGGGATTATGTGTAGGCTTGAATAATGTTGTTTGTTGTCTTTAGACTAAGCCAAATCTGAGGATTATTGGAAAGGAGGTAGGAAGAAGGAGGTTTTAATTTTCAAGGACCGATGGAATTTTTAAATCTAATTTAATTAAAATAATAATATTATATTATAGTTCGTGAGGAGAGGCTTGTGGCTAAGTAATAACGGCCGCACGGGTCGATCGGTCAGGTTAAGCTACGCTTGCCACAGTTGGTCCGTGGACGGGGGTTGACCATCATAATCAGCAGGTACTCTCTTCCGATTATGATGAACATCGATTCCTTAAAGAAGTTCAGAATGTTCATACCAATAGGACCGATTTCTCTTTGCTTAACTATAGAAGGTAGCTGGGATAGGTACAGTCACGAGCACCAATATGCTAACACTTGGCAACTTTCAATTGCGATTTTTTCATGAAATAACGAATGCAACGTTGAAATACGATATATTACATAATCCTATGGGTTCGAAAATGCTAAGTTTGTAACAACATAAAATTTCATTAAAAAATAAAGGAGTAAATCGCTTTTGAATAAAGCCGAGTGTATACATACTTTTGCTCGTGACTGTACATTCAGTAGGTATTTATATATTCAGTGCTTTGAAATTTTAAAAAATTGCTGTTGAGTACATTTTGACCGAGTAGGTATTGCACTTTTCTATAAAACAGCAGATTTTGTTTATAATCATATGCCGAATTCATGGTTACAGGTTGCGCAATGTCCCTGCCACCTTGTATGTATAAATCAGCAGAAATCATTACAGGTAAATTGCTAGTACACTATTTATTTATTTACTTCGCCCAAAAAGGTACAAAGGCGGGCTTAATGCCTTAGGCATTCTCTACCAGTCAACCAAGGCTGGTGAAGAGATACTAACTACTACACTCACTATTTCATCTTTCTTATTATAATTAGGGTTAAGCAACTCACCAACAACTACCATCATGGCCGCCTTGATGTCCGTATGGAACAATGGCGCATCAGCTGACACTTCACACTGGTACTCTCCAGTCAAAGTTCGGTCCACCTCTGTTAATACCACCCGGTTTTGGTCTGAAGCTGCTACCTGTATGACAAAAAGTAGATATTATTATTATACGGATGATTCTCTTTATGAAATAAACTATAGGCCGACCGCTTAACTCAGACGTTGTCTGAGGTAGCTGCGCGGTAGAGAGGTGATAGTTGTCACAAGTTGAACTAGCTGCAACTTTCTGACTAACTGACCGACTATTTAATTTTGACAATACAAAAGTGCCTGTAAATGGTTTAATTTAAATAAATGATTTGAGTTTGAGCATCACGTCACCACCCCTCCCGCACCGCGCTGCTACCTCAGGCAACGTCTCAGTTAAGCAGTTAGCCTATAGTACCACTCTTCATTATTTTTCGTAGGTACGGCCCCTAATCTATTTACATAGTGTAAAAATCATTATGCCATTGTGAATGTGTTACAGTGCGATTCGTCCTGTATGCCCAATTGAGGGCTCTAGATCATAATTATATACGTAGAGCTTCGTCAGAAAGTATTGAGCTGATAAATTTGTTTCTTCAGTCTGCATCGTTTCTTTAAAAGGCTTTTTCAAACATTACCTATCATTAATTTTCACACAGTCTGATACCAAAAATATTCACTACTGCTAAAGTAGTTCTTATTGAATATGATATTCTACTTACATCAACTTTAATTTCTGCTACAGGGAAGACCTTCGTCGCAGGCGATTCTTTCGGCACAAACCGATAGAATTCGATCATATTTCTGTACCATCTGATGGAGTACAACTGTGCTCCTTCCAGTTCATAGGAGCACAGTAGTTCCGCGTCGTGGCCCGTTAGCACCGCTTTAGGCACGTGGATTTGAAGCGATTTGAGTGAATTCACTGTACCTGGGGACAAAATTGAAATTGTTAGTGCCTTATGGCTTCACAAAATATTAGGCAGGTTGTATGGTAGAGGTAAAAACTTATTTGCATTATTGTATGAAACTTATTATAGAAAGGGTTAGAGTTAACATTCAATTATTTCTGTAATTATAGGTGTACTGTGTTGATACAGTATGAGGGATTCTGAGTAGCCGTAGAAAATGAAAAACATTGTTGATCTCGTTTGAATGTTTTATGCAATGTAAATAAAAGTGTTATGATATATTTTGTGTCAAAATTTAGATCTAAAACTCAAATTGCCGATGTAGGTCACACGGCTGCCAAGCTAAAATGGAACTGGGCTGGTCACATCTGTCGCATGCCGGAGGAGCTATGGGCTAAAGTAACCACACAATGGGTCCCAAACAGCAGCAAACGACCACGCGGCAGGCCCAGAATGAGATAGCGGGACGACAAGGATTGGCGTTTAACAGTACTGGATAGGGATAAGTGGAAGGAGGGAAGGGAGGCCTTTGCCCTTCAGTGGGACAGAAATGGCCGAATAATTAAATATAAAAAAAATTGAGAGGTGTCAAGAGACACCCGGATGGAACGAAGTTCAAAGAGAGAGAGAGAGAGAGAGACAGAGACACACGCGCACGCCGCACGGCTTACAACTACCTATAGCAAAAAGTGTCGTTCCAACTTTTGGTCTTAATTTTTTCCGTCTAGCCCCCTTTCGCAACGCGCGGTAAGGAACTTCGTTCCAATAAATAAATTAGTGATAAGGCTGAAGAGCTTGTATATTATTTTTGTTTGTTTGTTTATTTGAACGCGCCTATCTTTGGTACTACCAGTCAGACATGAAAAAAACTTTTCGCATTTGATAGCCTAGTTCTTGAGGGACGCTAAAGGCTATTTAAAATTACTCTAGGACCCTTATCAGCCGAGCAGAAGAAAAAAATATGAAAGAACGATAAGCGACATGGGAGTAATAGCACGGGCAGACGATGCGATGAAACTAGTATTACATAGTTTCATCTTAGTATACATATTAGTTTAATCATCATATACTGAAATGTCTAGTATAAATTCTAAGTCTTTTTTATCCTAAACGGATCAAACTCAAACTATTTAATTCAAATAAACCAATTACAGGCACTTTTGAATTGTCAAGGTCGGTCAGTCAAAAAAATGAAGCTAGTTGCCCATTCCAAAGCGTAGGTACCTATGGAGAAGAACGGGCAAGAAACTCCATGGACACTCTTTTAAATCATAATAATATTGTTAAAAAGTATTGGTTACATCATTCATGTTCAAAATTAAGTTAAAAAATACTGGTATTCAGCTGCATCCGATTAGACTGGAAGCCGACCCCAACATAGTTGGGAAAAGGCTAGGCAGATGATTCATGTTCAAAATTATGCACGTGAGAACGATGCAGAACGTTAAAAGCATCCGTAATGAAAATATAAAAAAGAACAATTCAAATATTAAATTAAATCAAAATAAGCCATGGCAGCAAAGAGTTGACCAGTCCCTACTGACGGCGCCCGTTCACGAACATGACGATCGTCTTAGTTATCATTATATCTTGTTCCGACATGAAAGAATAAGCCTCTTCTCCACTGGCTTTTACCTAACAGGAACTCATTTAAGGAAAAAATACCAGAACTTCCCAAAAAATGAAATGTATGAAGGAAAAAGACATTGCTGGACTAAATAATAAAGTCAGTCGTAACAGGCAATTTATTTTCATTGTCAGTTCTCTGACACTACGTATAAAAGTTAATAACTTACTTCGAGGCACTGACAATGATGAAACAGCTTCTTCGTTACTTTTTTTGTTTAGTGCCACAGAGTAAAAAGTAACAAAATTCAGAGGTGCGAATTTTTATAGGTGAGAACTGTAAAGTGTAATTTTTATGTTGACTGTGTTTTGTTTTTGTGACGTTTTACTTTCCTTATTAGGTTTTCCGTACCTCAAAAGGGAAAACGGTACCCTTATAAGATCACTTCCTTGTCCGTCTGTCTGTCTATCGGTAAATACCCTTATTCTCAGGAACGCGTGGAGTTATCAAATTGAAGTTAATACCTATCAAATAGTCAGGGCTGCAATCGCTTGAAGACAGTGAAAAAATCAAATTTATAAGTCAACGCAATCAAAAGGTACGTTTATGTTCCGAAATCAAAACCTATAGGGTACTTCCCGTTGACTTAGAATCAATAAATAAATTGTAATAACATTATAAAAAAAAAAACTTTTTTTTCCGTGATAAACTATTTACATATCTACAAATTTGTACGGAACCCTCGGTGCGCGAGTTCGACTCACACTTGACCGGTTTTTTGTTTTGTTTAGTGCCACAGAGTAAAAAGTAACAAAATTCAGAGGTGCGATTTTTTTTAGATGAGAACTGCAAGTGTTATTTTTATGTTGACTGTGTTTTGTTTTTCTGACGTTCTTATATTATTTTTAACCGACGAATAAAAACGGAGGAGTTTCTGGAGGTTCTCAAGTTGACGCGTATATGTATATATTTTTTTTTTATGTATGACCACGCATAACTTTTTACAGAAAAGTCCGATTTTGATAATTCTTTTTTTATTGGAAAGGGTATACCCCAAAGTTAAATTGGTCCGACATAAATTTGGAAAAAAAAATCTTACCCTAAGGGTGGGAAAATAGGGGTGACTTATTGTTCACTCACAGATTTGAATGCTGAGTTGTGTATTATTACTCTACTCAGTGCCACATATGCCTGCCCTTTGGCAAACAATTAGTAGATTATTATAGCTACAAACATTTTTAAATAAACTCTTTTTAACAAAAAAAATTAAACCGCCGAAAAAACCGATAGAACATTCGGATTATTCTGGTTACATGTATTATTTCAGTCATATTCATAAACTAATATTATTAACGTGAAAGTTTGTATGGATGGATGGATTGATGTTTATTAATCTTTCACGCAAAAACTACTGAGTGGATTTGGATGAAATTTGGCACACAGATGGTTTATAACCAGAATTAACGCATAGAATACGTTTTATCTCAATATTCACGCAGACAAAGTCGCGGGCCGAAGTTAGTTTAAGTTATAAATCTCGATGTCCGTAGTTAGTACCATCGGTAGATACTTAATTATTGATTCAATTTATACTGTACATCAAAAAATATTCAGAAGTATCTGTATTTTGCAATCTAAAGAAATATGAGAATAATGTAAAGGCTGAAATATTCATCATCATCATCATCAGCCTATAGCAGTCCACTTCTGGAAATAGGCCTTCTTCTATTGCACGCCATTCAACTCAATTGAGAGACATTCTTCGCAGTATGGCTGGTAGCAGCTAAATGAGAGTTGCAGTAATATCGTACCACCAAAAATCTATGAGTTAATTGAACTTTCACCGTCTTATTCCAAAACACGATCTAAATTTAGTACTGGGATTGTTACTAGGTTTAAACCATGACTAAATAAAACGTTATTACAAAATGAAGTTTATCACTAGTTCTTGAACTAACTAAGGTACTAAAGTTAGTCCGCCGAGACCCCTAGTTTAACCATGGATTTGACATCGGTACTAATTTATTTGAGGTTAGCTTTGATTATTATTATGTCTTTTTATTTACAAATCGTCAAAAATGGATATTGTTATAATTGATTTGATGGATTTGGTTATGCTGGAGACGTCTCGGCGACCTTACAGATGTCGTCATCATGTAAATCCTTATTAAATTGAGTGACGAAGATTTTAAATATAAGTATAGGTTCACAAAACGTTTTCGGGAAAAAATTGTGGATGTTTTACGTGAAGATTTACTCCACGACCCTCGAGGATGCCCATTGAGTCCTGAAGTGCAAGTGGTTTACGCATAGGACACACGCGCACCCGCGTAACAACGAAATAACGCTGTCGGTATTATTATATTATTTTGTAACATTATTGTATTAAGTAAACCAGTTCCTTATTGATAATACAGTCCACTTATTCCGCAAGGATCCAAACCCAACACTTACACAACAGGGCTCGCCATGAAGTAAGTACCCTTGGTCAATGCTAACATTACATTAAATAAAATGCAAATAATATCCCAATATTATTGTTTTATTTGTCATATTAAAATAACAGAGACGAGTCTAAAGATCTAATATGCGGTCACTATTCAGGCGGTTTGTGATGCTGGCCTGAAATTCATGGACATTGTTACCAGATGACGTGGACCATGACTCCAGAATATTCCGAGGATATAGATTGAAACAGAGGTTTGAGGCTGGCGCTTTATCTGGAATATTATTCGGTAGCTGTGGCTATCACTGCACTCCATATTTATTTACACCATTGCGTAACCCCACAACACCACAAGAAGAGAGGTATAACAGCAGCCATATATACCCGGAAGACGATGGAGAGGTGTTTTAGTTTAATGAAGCAACCAACGGTTTCGTTGCCTATTACGAGGCATATTCGGACACATCCACTCACGAACAAACCCTATCGAATAAAAATAAGAATTGTATTATTTGTTTCATAAAAGATAAACATTCGCCTCAAATGACGCGGGCTGTCGCCGAATGTAATTCGCTCCATTTCACGCTAGAGGTGTTAAAAATATAACAACTTGATTATAAACAGCGCGTCAAAAGTACAAGTTGTTCTTGTTCATTATATTGTAATCCAAACAAAGAACCATTTATGACATATTTTTGTACTGATAAATAATTATTAAATCATTTCAAGTGTTATTATAATATCAATATTTAGAGAAACAGAACGTTGCTTCAAATAAATCCTGTACGAACGAATGAAAGAATGCCATTTTTATTTCTTATCTGTGGATATTATTTGAACCATGGACTTTCTTTGGTACTAAAAGATCCTCAGATAGTCTTCGTTTTGTAATCAGGACACATTTTGATCCTGGTACTAATCTTAATACCGTCACAATCCTAGACTTTTTAGTCTTGGTTTAAACCAGTACTTAAGCAATTTTTTGTAATAAGACCGTCAGAGTATAAGTTGAAATACGTACTTAAAATCCTTCGCCATCGACAAACACGGCAACTAAAAATGCACTTAATCCATAATCTTCTCCCAACAAGATTCTATAAACACGACTTAACCTAGAAAGCACGCGCTATCAGCTATCCAGACACTCCCCCCCCCACATTACCGTGGCTTAAAATTTTCTATACACTTAAACACTTCCTTCTTGGTACCAGGAGACTAGGAGAAGCAAGGAGGTAACATCATAAGGTTTTACGATAGCGCTCGTACAGTACATTTTTACCTTGAGCACTTTTGGAGGTGCGTCAAGTAAATACCTACTTTATGACAGCTCGTTAGAAGTTGGGCTATAACACTAAACGACGTCCCTGCCGTTATCGTGGCTTTTTGCTCTCCAAATCTGCCACTTAATACTTCTTCAACTTATTATTGCCTGGTAGTTCTTCCGTTTTAGTATTGGAATGTAAGCGTGGGTATTATGTACAGAGAGTATTTTTTTCCGTTATCGACCTTAATGAATTTCACATTCATTTGAATAAAACCACCTATTAAAAAGGTATTTATCGCTGAAGTAATTAGCCACTTCTCAAGCCACATAAAAAGTGGAACGTATTCTATACCTAAAGTGCTTAAATGGAGTATGCTGATTGGCCACATTTCATTTCGTGATTCGTGAACCGATGAGTGAGCACGCTCGATTTGGTTCAAAATCTCAAGCGTGTCTTAGAATAATGGTAACCTCAAAGTACCTTTTCTCAAAATTTTATCGCTACCACCAATATGATATACGAGCCATACATCCTACGATTTCCAGCTCAGGTTTAAGATATTCATATCAGAATTCGCAGTTAAGCATATCCCACATTGAGGCATGATATTTTAAGCTCGACTTTTATATTCAACGTGGTATTGCGCCAAACAGCAGGCAAACAAAGAGATAAAAGCTTTTTAAATCTCCGAATTTATGGTTTGTTTGTGCTAACGGAATACTATTTGGTAAATCCTAGCGTTTGTGGACCGATATTATTTTAATATGGAGGGTAGAGCACATATTTTATGCCGAATCACGCGTCTGATCACTATGTAAAGTTTCCGTACGAAAATTCTGTCTAGAAAATGTGGATAGATGAGATTTTTTCTAGTGTTATGATATGTTTGTGTTCAGTACGAATTTGTTTCTGTCTTTTTTCAAAGGAAGGGATATAAATCTTTTAGGTTACGTAAGTCAGAATGAAAAGATTGTAGTTTGTTACCTTGTGTAGTCGAAACTATTGAACCGGCTAAAAGAAATGACGTGTCGGTGAATTCTTTTTGATCTGAAATTACGGCATAGGTATTCAAAATGGCGGACAATAAATGTTACTATATGAAGTTGATACCTATTATAATTTCAGTTTTGTCTAACTAGTAAAAGCGTGAGGAGTCGCTGAATTCATTTTGGTTCAAAATGTCGTCACAGAAATTCAAAATCGTGGGCACTATAGCATGATTTCAATTTACGTAGTTTTGTGCATGGTCGAGTAATTTTTCTTGTCCTATTTCACAGTCAGAGCCATTCGGTGGGAATTTGCCCCCGTTTGGAGGCAAATATCGCCATGATTCGACATGCCGCCAAGCGTTGCGTTTGACAGTTGACACTGACGGGTCTGCAGGCTGCCATTGCCTAGTTCGCTGTCGCTTGCATAGTGCTTTCCGCTCCTAAGCGCTCTAAAAATCATTGCGGTTTTAATTTTAACCAATTTACGTGTTTGTCTTTCGTCCTTCTAACGATTTCTAATTAGGTTAATCTTATACATTTATAAGAACGTAGTATGTATTTGACAGATGTCTTATTTCCTTTTCACTCGCGAAGAGCAGAGGGAAACATACTAGAATGATAGTCGAGACTCAAGAAGACATTTTTTGGAGACAAGCTGCCTGTTAAAGACCGTTAGTAACATCTATTCTACAAGAAAATAATTGCGTGATAGTGACAAAAAGACTCAACGTTGAACGAAACAGGGCGAATCAAGGATAAGAAGGAACGGAGACCACGAGACGGAAATAATAAAAAGAATTGACGATCACAATAACCACGCCTACATTTCTAACCCAACAAAAAACAATTACCGGGAACCATTCAAACAAAATAAAACCGGACCGTAACCGGAGCATATCCAGTGATCTGTAAAGGACCGATACTGTTCAGCATGGAACACTATCGTTTAAATTTACGCGTTAATTTAAACGATAGTGTTGAACAATGTGAAATAAATACCGGACACAGATTGGATAGGGCCGGACAAGTGGGTACAGTACTTGGTCAGTGTTACGATTGGTATAGACTGTTTTTAGGTAGACTGTGGCTTTCGAGTAAGATAACTTCTCCGTTTTTGCAGGGGACGTCGTGATTTGGACAACACGCCAGGTCGGAATGGACCACATAGCAGTAAATATATACACTCACAGCGTC
This sequence comes from Apamea sordens, assembly GCA_945859715.1. Classification (NCBI taxonomy): domain Eukaryota; kingdom Metazoa; phylum Arthropoda; class Insecta; order Lepidoptera; family Noctuidae; genus Apamea; species Apamea sordens. The sequence goes on along the minus strand of OX244010.1, from coordinate 8,344,127 downwards.
TTCCCATGGGGATAGTCAGAAACTTTAGAACGCCACCTGCTACGATTCTTACATACTCCTTTTGCCTCGATTTTCACATATTTGGTCATACACGTACGCCGGTTGCAAGTAAGTACTACGCACTAGGGGACGCCCCAGGAGGACATATAGCAACGTACATGATGAAAAAAAGACGTAAATGTTTATTGGGTGTCAGAGAAAATGAAAATAATAAAAAATCTGCAAAAATAAAATGCACATCACAAAAAATATACACGATGAAATGTTGATGTTGACTGATAACACACCCGATCACACCAACTACCTAGTCTTTTCCGAACTAAGTTGGAGTAGGCTTCCAGTCCAACTGGATGCAGCTCATCATCATCATCTGCCTAGCCGTTTCCCAACTATGTTGGGGTCGGCTTCCAGTCTAACCGGATACAGCTGAATACCAGTATTTTACATGGAGCGACTGCCTATCTGACCTCCACAACCCAGTTACTGGGTAATACGATACCCCTTGGTAAGACTGGTCTGATGGCTGGATGCAGCTGAATATCAGAATTCGAAACAATACAAAAAGCTCAAAAAATCTGTCATCTTCAATGCCCCAAAAATTACTTCAAGAGAATATGCAGCAGCATCCTTTAGTCTGCCAACAACGATAAATCTGCAATGCGGAGAACGTAATGATCAACATTTTTTTTTCTCATAGCACAAGCCAACATCATCAACTGCTCCCAATAATTGGTACTATCCGCTTACCCTCTTATCTTCATTAAAAAAAAGTCCGTACAGCCGATATTTAATTCCCAAGCCTCTTTAACGAAGCACCGTACGCCCGACAATGCGCTGACACACTCGGGCGTCAGTTTTAACGAATGAAAACAAAACAGGCCGATGCGAAACGTGGGCTCAAAAGTGGAAAACCAATTTCGCTCCGCCGTCCACCAACCGAAACTCGTTTGACACAAGTTTTAAAATAAAAACTATCGACGCTTGAATACGTTTTCAATCACGATTGTGGATGTTAGGCAAAGGGAGAGGAATCACGGTTGGATTTTCAAGGGGACCCGTATGTTATAGCTTTGTAGTTGAATGAAACAAAAGAATATTTTATTCAAAATCAAAAGACATTTATTCAAACTATGCTGACAGCCGGCACTATTTCATCATCTGCCTAGCCTTTTCCCAACTATGTTGGGGTCGGCTTCCAGTCTAACCGGATGCAGCTGAATACCAGTATTTTACATGGAGCGACTGCCTATCTGACCTCCTCAACCCTGTTACTGGGTAATACGAAACCCCTTGGTAAGACTGGTTGTCAGACTTTCGGGCTTCTGACTACCTGTAACGACTGTCAAAGATCCACGAATGACAGCTGGGACCAACTTAACGTTCTTTCCGAGGCACGGAGGGGTCTCAGTATGTAAAGATGGTCACCCATCCACAGACCAACCGCGGCAAGCGTAGCTTAACCTGACCGTTCGACCTGTGCGGCCGACACGACAGGAGAGAGATCAGGCGCAGGACCAGCGGCTTAACGTGATTTCCGAGGCACGGGGGTATAAAACTGCCAACTCCCAAACTCCGGGCTGTTACGTACTAAGAAATATCTCATGGAAAAACTCAATAACACCTTGCCCGACCCGGGAGTCGGATCCAGGACACGAGCGGCACGTTGTCGGACGCAGCCATCGACAACGTGCCGCTCGTGTATTTAAGTACGGTGCTCAAATACACGAGCGGCATGTGGTCGACGACATGCGTTGACGGCAGCCGTAGACACTCGTCAATGGCTGTAGTTGCCTCTGTCGTTGACGCATGTCGCTCGTGTGTTTGAGTACAGACAGCCAGCAGGTCCTGAAACTGTCAAATTTTCTCAATCAACCTTAAACCTTAAGGTGGATGCTTCAAGGTAGCCCGCAAAATTCAAATTTTCTTACGTTTTTTGCAATTTGCTGGCCAGTACTAAGTTGTACGTTAATTAAAATATGATTCGCGGCCGTAACAAATATGTATTTGCAGAATTATAATCATTAAAGTCATCAACACAACTCTCTAAGATCAAGTAATCCTACTGAATGACTATTTCTTGTTACCTTAGCACAAGCATTAGGTTGCTTAGCTTGGGACTAGATAGCGCTGTGTGAAATGTCCAGGGATATTATTATTATGTCGTTTATTTATTTATATTTCTTATTTTAATACATTTTTAAATATTAGTATAAAAAAAAACATTTAAAAATATTAAAAAAATAGTAATTATTATTATTATTATTTCATGAAATCTTGACATTTTAGGATTATGCTAACTTAACAAGTTGTATTACTGATTCTAATGATTAAAATTCTGTAAATACATATTTATTACGCTTGCAAATCATATTTTAATCAACGTACAACTTAGTACTGACCAGCAAATTGCAAAAAACGTAAAAAAAATTGAATTTCGCGGACTACCTTAGAACATCCACCTTAATGCTTTCATGATAAAGTTGAAAATCTATTAAAGAAATTTGACAGATTGTAGTAGCTTGATGTGCTGGCGTCTGTGCTTAGATAGTCTACCAAAACGCCCGCCCTTCACTACTTCTTAGTGTAGTTAGCTGGAGAGAAGAAGTGGCGCAACAAACTCCCCAGCAGCACAGCTGTCTGTTCAGTTAGAAAAGACTTTAACCTGAAACCTGAGAGGCAGTCTTAAATCTAATCTACCAAGATAGGGGAGACCCACAAGTTTGTCTCTAAAAAAAAGCTATCAGCTTTTGAAGAAAAAAGGTTGAGCCAATAACAATTTGTAATGTGTAGACTCTGAAGCACCTTTTGAGGATTTGTCTGTGACTTGAGTAACTACGCACGTGAAATCACAAAATAGATTGCTCTTTGCAGTTGTATTATATAAGTAGTGGAGCAATTTGGAAGGAATAATATACTCAATGGGTTACCAGTTATTCTATATCTTCTTCAAACGTTTCACAAAGCTGTCCCGTTGAACAAAGCTGCTCGACATCATTTTATATTATTGTTGTCTTTAAAAGATCGCTCTTAGCGATAAGACCGCACATTGTGTCACCCTTTATAAAATTTTATATATTTATGTTCTGTAATTTGTATGGTGTACAATAAAGAGTATTCTAGATCATTCACTAGATCATTTTATATTTGCCAGCGGCTTCACCCGCGTGGGAGTCGGAAATTATCCCACTGGAACGTAGTCCCGGAATAAAAAGTATTCTATGTTTTAATCCAGATTATATTATTATTATTATTATTTATAAAGTATATGTGTGTCCAATTTCATCAAAATCCGTTCAGTAGTCTTTGCGTGAAAGCGTAACAACCATCTATCCATCCATCCATTCTCACAAAATTTCGCGTATATAATATTAGTAGGACTAGGATTGAAATATTACTTAAAAGTTATGAAATGATTGAAGCCTGAATACCTTCTATTCAACCAGACTACTCAGTTATTTTAATGGACCGTCGTATACCTATACAAAGCTGTCTTACGTAGTCTTATGTCAGTCTAGACAGCGTGCCGCTTTAATAGCTACATTAATTATTTTAAATACGTATACGGTTTCGCGTTTTCGTTTTATGAAAATATTTTAATTTCATTAAACATCATCATCATCTGCCTGGCCTTTTCCCAACTATGTTGGGGTCAGCTTCCAGTCTAACCTGAATACCAGTATTTTACATGGATCGACTGTGTATCTGTCTAATTTCATTAAACTTTATTATTTACTGGCTGCGCCCCGCAGTTTCACCCGCATAAGTTTCGATCTGATATGTTAATCCTGGTTATAAACCTCTGTGTGCCAAATTTCATCCAAATCCATTCAGTAGACTTTGCGTGAAAGAGTAACAAACATCCATCCATCCCTACAGTCATGTTGATGTTTGTTACTCTTTCACGCAAAAATGACTGAATGAATTTTGATGAATTATTTTAAATACGTATACGGTTTCGCGTTTTCGTTTTATGAAACTATTTTAATTTCATTAAACATCATCATCATCTGCCTAGCCTTTTTCCAACTATGTTGGGGTCAGCTTCCAGTCTAACCGGATGCAGCTGAATACCAGTATTTTACAAGGACCGACTGCGTATCTGTCTAATTTCATTAAACGTTATTATTTATTAGCTGCGCCCCGTGGTTTCACTCGCATAAGTTTCGATCTGATATGTTAATCCTGGTTATAAACCTCTGTGTGCCAAATTTCATCCAAATCCATTCAGTAGACTTTGCGTGAAAGAGTAACAAACATCCATCCATCCCTACAGTCATGTTGATGTTTGTTACTCTTTCACGCAAAAATGACTGAATGAATTTTGATGAATTATTTTAAATACGTATACGGTTTCGCGTTTTCGTTTTATGAAACTATTTTAATTTCATTAAACATCATCATCATCTGCCTGGCCTTTTTCCAACTATGTTGGGGTCAGCTTCCAGTCTAACCGGATGCAGCTGAATACCAGTATTTTACATGGACCGACTGTGTATCTGTCTAATTTCATTATACGTTATTATTTACTAGCTGCGCCCCGCGGTTTCACCCGCATAAGTTTCGATCTGGTATGTTAATCCTGGTTATAAACCTCTGTGTGCCAAATTTCATCCAAATCAGTAGATTTTGCGTGAAAGAGTAACAAACATCCATCCATCGATACATGTTGATGTTTGTTACTCTTTCACGCAAAAACAACTGAACGAATTTTGATGAAACTTTACAGTAATATAGCTTATACATCAGCATAACACATAGGTTACTTTTTATCTCGGTATTCGTATCGACACTTACGCGGGTGAAACTGCGGGGCGCTGCTAGTAGGTCTATAAAACTATGACGGAGCAAAAGAGTCCTGCCGATTGATTCTGTAAAAATCTCACCATGAAAAGTTAGGTGAAGTGAACTTAGAGTGAGCTGTCAATAGTATCAATCCTGGCATTAGTTGGAATGACAGCTCATTCCACGCTCACTTCACCCAAGTTTTCACGGTGAGATGGTTACAGAATCGCACTGCTGTTTACAAAATGAACTGAAAAAATATTTTTACTAGGTCTGCCCGCGGCCTTATGTACAAGAAAATGTGCTCTACAATTTTAAGCCTCCCTTCACATATATGGAAGTAAATACTTAAGTATATTAACGCTATAAGCAATAAACTCCCCTAAATAGCTGAATATAATTATAATTCCAAGCCATTTAACCGACCGCGGAGGCAGCGCGAGGGGTTCCTTGATTCGGATTGATGTTTGTCTGTGTGTTCGTTCAAGTATGCTAAATTCGGGGAGGAAATTTTGTATAGCCGAATCACGGGTGATTTGAAAATTGGTCCGTTCATAATGTTTATTTTTGGCTTATTTTTGATCTGAATGATGAATATTTTAAGGTTTGGCTTGCGTTTATTAATTCAGATATTACTTCAAAGGATGTTTTTGTTTTTTGATTCTGTTTTATGAATTAGTTGCGTTTTTCGCTTTATATCATCCTGTTCAACGTCGTGCCCCGTTATTTTCTACGTAATAAAAATTACATGATAGTTTACACGAGACTTTCTTATAAATATAGCAAAAATGAGCACTAAGGAAGGATTTTTGAAAAATGAATGGGGTTTGCCAATCTGTGACTAGCTATGAGATATACTTGATTGCATTTTTGTATGCAGCCTGAGAAAGTCTGATAGAGATACATAAAATAATATCTTATTTTATCAACCCCACCGTGTATATTGGTAGCATTAGATGGCTAAAAAACAACAAATACACAAACCTCTTTCATATTTTTCCTTATTATTTAGCTGCTCGTATACCAAGTGGAGTTTTAAAAACATCGATGGTTTTCACGCCCCCGATATTGTTTTCAACAAAAACAGAACAACCGCACTGAAACGCTTTAGTGGTAAAATGGGTAAAAACCGTTAATTGTGGAGCGCAGCTGATGTTTCTCTGCTGCACTTTTTTTCCTTCGTTTCTTGCTTGTTCTTTTAAAGAAGCTTATCAAAGATATTCTTAATGGATTCTTTTATGTATACCTGTGTGAATTGCTTTGATTGTATTTAAATTCTTTAGAATAAGTAAACCCAAAGGCTCCCGAGACAGGCACGATGCAACAGCGCGACGCGCCTCTTGTACAACAATTTTTATGAAAACTTTTTTTTTTGTTCTAGGACATGCCGGTTTCCTCACGATGTTTTCCTTTACCGATAGCTACTCACATAACAACAGAATCAGGCTACAATGTTCCCACTGCTGGTACAGGCCACCTCTCTGTGGCCCAGTGTGGGTTGGTAGATGTCACATGTCTTCGATGTTTTGGTTCTAAGACATGCCGGTTTCCTCACGATGTTTTCCTTCACCGTTTTGAGAGCAGCAGTGATAAGATTATTTTACATAAAGTAAAGTGCCTGTCTGACCTACAACTCCTAAGTCACGGCCGTTGCAACTGGGCCACCAATGCTCTCATTCGCTTAGCACTAGCTTCTCGCTAAGCTCCTTAAGTGTTGTGTTGAGCTGCACGATTTCTGACAAATGCGTGCACTGACTGGACAGGTCCTCTCAAACTGTTTGGTTCTTTCCTCAAAAAAACCATCTCAGACATTAATCTACATGGTCTTCACATGACCTGACCAAGATTATGTCTGGACTTTAAAAGAGACTGTGACGTCTGAGTTTGTTTCGGCCTTTCTTCTCAGACTAGTCAGATAGGAATCGCCGACCTCATCTAGTTTTAAAATATGATTGACGTGTAAAAGTGTTTGTACAAACCTACTTACAAAAATAAAATCATTTATCATTTATCCGGCAATGGGACAGGTGCCTACGGCCGCGTCCTAAACAAAGGCGATCGTCGAGCTCTCATATGCGCCATTATTCAAGTTGCGTATGTACGTCATTATTCGGGAAAGCGATCGCGCGAATACGCGATTACAAAACAGCGTATTCGCGCGACAGTCGCTTTCGGTTAGGAAGCTCGATAACTTGTATGGAGGTGTTAGAACTGACGCGAATAGTCGGATGACTGGTTAATCATTAAAACAAAGGATGCGCGCAATGGCGTCATGTATCGCACGAGATTCAAGGTATTCCACTTAGAGCACTGATTTCAACAACACATTTTGTTTCAGTGCGGTTAGTGGAAGTGCTCAGGTGCGGTTCGGGCAAGTGCTATTGAAATCAGTGCGCTGAGTGGAATACCTTCGAGATTCGTCTTAGTGTGGAAAGACGATGATACACCAGAAGGGCAATTCTAGTCATTTTAAAAACGTTCACAGTCTGATCTCAGTTTCAATCTGTCAAAAATACCTCTAATTTCCTTACATTTTGACAAGTTTTTGACATTTGTTTGTCGCCAAGATGAGACTGCGACTAGATTTTGAAAGTTTTAATTTACGAGAATTGGGCTTCTGGTTTATACTGGGCATTAAGCACCACAAATCTATGAGATTATTTAGTCTGACTGTGTAGGTGAACATACCTACTGCGTAGGCGATGAGGGACTTGTGGCTAAATAATAACAGCCGCACGGGTCGATCGATCAGGTTAAGCTACGCTTACCGCGGTTGGTCCGTAGATGGGTGACCATCTTCACATACTAAAACCCCTCCGTGCCTGAGACAGCACGATAAGCCGTTGGTCCCGGCTGTAATTCGTGGATCTTTGATAGTCGTTATGGGTAGTCAGAAGCCCGAAAATCTGACAAGCAGTCTTACCAAGGGGTATCGTATTATCCAATTACTGGGTTGTGGAGGTCAGATAGGCAGTTGGTCCATGTAAAGTACTGTTATTCAGCTGCATCCGGTTAGACTGGAAGCTGACCCCAATATAGTTGGGAAAAGGCTAGGCAGATGATATGTAGGTGAACAGACTTGTTCACCTATGTATTGGTAATCATCGAAACTAACTCCTAAAATGACAACAGACCATTTCTTTAAAATAATTTACGATAATTTCTACACAAATGAAAAAACAAAAGAAAATCGGTTAGCCGTTGAGCGACCTAACCCTTATACAGAATGAGCAAATATTAATAGATGAGCTTACCCTCATACAGGATGAACAAAATATACGAGCATATGAATAATCTAGAAACTGACATCTTCACTGTAAAGTTTCCCCCAGCATTTTTGTGTCACGTTAATTATGATCCCGCAGGAATCGTGTGACGGTTTGTGCAATTTATTTGTTAGTGACCTCGCTTCATACTGCCTGTGTTAGGGTGAACATCCTGTAAGAATTAGTGGGATGATTCCGTCGCTGTCGTCGGGCCAGGACGAGTAGTGAGTCAGCGTTGGGCATCTGCATCCTAAATGTGAAACTAGACAGGTTTTTGTCTTTGAACAGAAGGCCAATTCTCGTAATTTAAAACGTTCAAAATCTAGTCGCAGTCTCATCTCAGCGACAAACAAATGTCAAAAACTTGTCAAAATGTAGGGAAATTTGACGTATTTTTGACAGATTGAGACTGAGATCAGACTGTGAACGTTCTTAAAATTACGAGAATTACCCCTCAGGTTCTTGTTGTTGAGCTAATGAATTTTTCAATCAATATGAAGCAATGGATTTTGGTGGATTGGTAAAATTAAAGCTATTGAGATTACAGTGAACGTTGCATTATTTTTATAAGTAGGTATATACGACAACACTCTACAATACTCTATTGCTAACTGTGGAGGATTGTAAATAGCTTGTCGTCAATTACCTCACTACTACTTCTGTATTTGATAGCTGTAAGCCACCCAAAGACATTAAAAAAAAAAAATATATATATTAATCTGATGTTTTTTTAATTAATTGTGTGGGAGGAACTTTATTTATAAACGTTACTTAAAGTTAAAAGGCGTTTAAACGTCAAAAATGTATTGTTAAACCATCACTTATTATTACTTAACTTTAAGCAACATTTATAAATAAACCCTGTCATGTTTACGCAAAGAAATCCATTAAGAAAAAAATGTGGGCTGCCGAGAAGATACGTAATAGTCTCCGAGAAAATTAAACGCCAACGTGAAAAAGACAGTTTTTTGATAAGTATTTAATTAAAAGGACAAGCGAGTACTTCCTACTAATAATATAAACGCGAAAGTTTGTACGGATAGTTTGATCATTGAAGTTGGTGGAGAAACATCCTGCACACTTGGTTATTCTAATCCTATCCTACTATCCTATCCTACCTCCTACTATCATACTTCCTACTAATATCCTTTCCAATATTCTATACTACTTCTTATTAATCCTACTTAATATTATAATCGCGAAAGTTTGTATGGATGGATGGATGGAAGGATGTTTGTTACTCTTTCACGCAAAAACTACTGAACGGATTTGGATGAAATTTGGCATACAGGTGGTTTATAACCATGATTAACACATAGAATAATTTTTATCCAAACTTATACGGATGAAACCGCGGGGTGCAGTTAATATTACCAAGGGCCATGTAATGAGTAGTCGCTTTTCTCAAAGTAAATATAAATTATGTTTTTGTACCAAACACTGTTAGGAAAAATACGATTCCCGAAATAGAAGAACGTACTCCCTAGTAAGCTTATTACCTTCCCGCAATTCTTACTAAAAATACATCTTAAAGATAACAAACGGATACGTTTTCCCGAACTCAGCACAAAATATGGTATCTCCGAAATAGCTACAGGAAAACGGGACGTTGTCCATTATTGTCTAATATATTACGTTCACATGGTAACCCTACCGTTTCGATGTCACAAAAGAGAAATTTTGTTGGGAAGTTGTGATAAACTGCCTTGGTAGAGGAAGTTCCGTTACTGATTAGCAGAAAAGAATTTTCTGTAATGTTGTTTGTACGTCGGCTTATTTCTACTTACGGCGTTTTCCTCGCGCGTTTATACTTTTATCAAGTCGGTCTTTGTATTTATCTTGTCTGCAATATAAATGTAAATTAAATAGTACCTTGTTATTAATGTTATTCCAATTCTATCTAATTTTATCGAATTTTACCTATTTAGAACGCTAATCGTAAACGAAGTAATAGCTTGGACACCGCGATGCGATGCGATGCGACGGAGTGGATTCGGGGGAACAAGAAATTTCACGCGGACGAAGTCGCAGCCAGAAGTTAGTCTTTAAAATAATTATGTATACTCTGAAAAACTACGAGCAATAATTTTTAAATCTAATCTATTACAAAATAAACATATACTAAGCAAAAAGCTAGATCTTCATAAACTTTTCTAAAATGGCTGCTTATTCATATAAAATCCTCCGAAATCGTTTGATTCTCCTAATCCTTAGAACTTTATCCATATGTAAACCTTTGAAACAATTTGATACTATTAACCCTTAGATCTATATCGTATTTAAAAAAAAAAAAACTGCCAGCAATGTGTGTGGAACCTTATTACCCCTCTTACTTTATACATAAATCTACAGAATCTTTCATTATTTCGTAGTCCCAGAAATAATATTATAACAGGTATTTCTTGTCAACAACTATTTATATACGTCTTGTCTACAGGCCTTGAACTAAGCGAAGTTTTTATCATGTTTCCATTTCAGGAAAACTTTTTCGTATATTTTGTTTTGCTCATTGTTTTCTAGTGTCGACAATTTTGTAGTGTCGCGTGTTTGGAAGTTTTATCTAACTACGAGATAGATTTGTGGCGGCACTACGTCACACAGTGACGTCACTGGTATATGAACAACGTCCCGAAATCAATCGTCGGGCAGTAGCTCACCAGACTCAAACTCAGACAAAAACTTGTTCACATCGAAAAAAATGTTGTTCCATACATTTTGACCGCGTAGGTATTGCACTTTTCTATAAAAAAGCAGATTTTTTTTATAGCCGTTGATAAACAGGAATGTTTCGTCGGCTGTCTTGACAAACTCAAACTCAAATCATTTAATTCAACTAAATCAATTACAGGCACTTTTGAATTGTCAAAGGGTCGGTCAGTTAGAAAGATGAAGCTAGTTGCTCATTCCAAAGCGTAGGTACCTATGGAGAAGAACGGGCAAGAAACCATGGACACATTTTTAAATCATAAAATTGTTACAAAATATTTGATTATATCATTCGTGTTGAAATTAACCATGTGAGAACGATGTAGAAACACGTGCACGTTAAAAGCGTCCGTTATAGACAGACAGTGCTTGGGAGTCATATGCTGAAGTCATGGTTCCAGTTTGCGGACTTGTTAAAAAAAACTAGCTTCTATTTTGTGCTCCGAATACCTACTTATAAATGGACAACCTTGTAAAAGTAGTACCAGCAGGCAAATACCAAAATCCTCCTACCATTATTATTATTCTCAAAACCTTAATTACTTTAATTGAAATCCGTATTCCCAAAACGAATTTATGTAACAAGATTATTTTAATTTTAATCTTTTACCAAGCATTTGCATAAATTGCTTGCGGCATAAAATAATCAGTTTGTATTCTATTTCGGTATTTTAAATTGAAATTTTTGAATCTAGAATTAAAAGGGAAAGTTTGAGGAGCTTTATGATGTAGATTGGTTACAATGTTCGTTACAATGGAAACTGTTCCGTGTTGTCCTTGATTGAGAACCTGTATTCCTGTGAGACTTTGAAAAAACATACAAGGGATTATTTCAGGAGGACGGAAAGCAGAATTCACATCATCATCATTTATTTTAAGTCCAGAATCACCCACTTATGGGCCATAATTTTTTCTGCCAAAAGAAAAAACGTTTATTTGCGGTAAATAATTATGACGCACAGAAAGAACACAAACACAAAAAAGAACAAATTGGGGGAAAATGTGCGTCACATACACAAAAAACGGCGATCGCTCAGCCTCTATGCGAGACAGAAATCCAGCGCTGGTTTTCAGTGATCACGGACAGCCGGCGATGACGTGGTGACGTCAACCTGTGCAGTATACGATAAGATATAATCAGCACAATAAAAAATAAAATGAATAGACAATACCTGTCCGGTAATTAATGGATAACCTCTTAAGGGGTCATTGCACTCATCATTATGAATAACTTTTACTACGGGACCAACCCTGAAATCGTGAAAAAAAAGTTAGTTGATCCATAGATTTATGTTCGCATAACTCGACATAATGTATGGATCAACTGATTTTTTTTTTTACGATTTCAGTGTTTTTCCCGTAGTAAATGTTATTCATAATGATGAGTACAATGACCCCTTTTAAGGATTAAAACGATCAAAATATAACGGTATATATACATATATACATCGCTAAATTGTATATGCACGAGTAATTATTAACTTGTAAGTTTTGTCGTCTAAAAGTAAAAGTACTTACGAGTAATAACGTGTGAAGAAAATACTATGATTAACGTTACCACCAGCCTAACACTGACGTCAGTTGCTGTCATTAGGTGAACCAATATAAATATTCACAATATCATAGAAACGCACACTACATCTTAAACGATCATCGAGGTGTGAGTCATATATTGCTACGCATGACCGACGCGGCGTTGGTAACAATATTATAGCCTTCACAAGTGTAGATACATAAATGTATATCAAGCATACAGCTTACACCATAGGCAGCCAGGTTTGCTACAACCCTCTTCACTGGCTAATGTTTACAGAGACATGATCAATTCTCATATAGTTCATTAACACAACTGAAAAACGACTCATCTTTATAAGATCCTTAATAAACACTTAATAAATTGACTAATCTCAATAATTTCGATTCATTTTAATCATCATGAAATGCACTTTCTGTAGGTATAACTTTAATCGTTGTAAGCTTTATACTTTTTGAGAAAATCGAGTCAGAGTTCCAAGGTAGCGGGTAACCCGGTTTATTAGCTGTCCAGTGTAGCTCTTGGCATATAAGAAAAATATGTCCAGGCTGAAGTTAAGCTAAAATTATAATTGAAGAACAATATGTCAACCCGTCTTGAGCAAGCGTAGTGATCATAGCTTATGCCTTCTCAGTTTGAGAAGACGTCTTTACAATATAGTGGTACAATAATATAGGCTGGTATTAAATGTCCAGTTTCAAAGGCATTTTTTTTAACGTTTGAGAAACAGATTCGAAAGTCGTATTTAACATACTAAGGAAACTGTATACCATCTAAGTGTACAATCTAAAAGATTAACTTTGTTAGAGAGCAACTTATCCAAAGAGCACGTAAATTCTAGTATAATTCCCAAAGTTTCCATTTAAAATTCAAAAATCCTCCAATAAACAAAAGGTAAGTGAGTCTTTAATCATGATATTTCACACAGGAACACTCTGAATGTTCGAGATCTCTCGTCTCGAACGCCTCCTAATTTATCAGCTTTCCACTTCGATTACTTAAGCGCACCAAAATGATTCGCCCCATTAAGTTCTTGTCTTACATTTGAACGCTGTGATATTTTATTTTAAGGCACGAGGTGAATATTTTATGGATTAATATTGTTTGTTGAGATATTGGGTTTCTAGGTCGTGTTTGTTTCTTAATGAGTACTTATATTGGAGAGGATACGGTGAGTAATTCTAATGAGAGATATAATTCTTGGCTGTTATTACGAAATAATAATATACACCGTTAAATTTTGATCGTTTTAATCCTTAAAAGGGGTCATTGTACTCATCATTATGAACAACTTTTACTACGGGACCAAGCCTGAAATCGTGAAAAAAAAAATCAGTTGATCCATAGATTTATGTTCGCATAATTCGACATAATTTATGGGTCAACTGATTTTTTTTTCACGATTTCAGGGTTGGTCCCGTAGTAAAAGTTGTTCATAATTATGAGTACAATGACCCCTTTTAAGGATTAAAACGATCAAAATTTAACGGTCTAGATAACGTAAAATTGATAATATATTTTTCAGACATCAGGAATATACTGCGTAGGCTAAAGATGATTACACCATATGAGTTAGTGTAGTGTATAAATAATGAATGAATAATATTAACAATGCTGTGCTATCATGTAACACAAATGAACAAAGTAATTTTATTAATTATGAGACCTGAAAGTGATACGATATAGGGTTAAATGTCAAATTGACACTATTATTAGTTATAACATAATCTATCTCGTAAAATAATAAGTTGGAGTTAAATTGCTTATTAGTCTATTAGGCGACGTCGTCGGTGGCAGCGCAGAGGTCAATTTGACTGCCAGTTTTGGGACACAGAGGGCAGGATAGAAGGTGGAGCATAGTTTGCGACATAGCTCTACATCTACAACCTTCTGCCGTTCCGTCGAGATAGATCACTTTACCCGTTGGAGTGGCGTGGCGAAATTTTGGGCCAACATTTTGAGGAAACTCGTGCCAGCGACACGAAGAAGACGAACTAGGCTACATTGTAATTAATAAAACAGTTAAAAAAAGAAGTTGATATTTTACTAGGTACTAATAAATCACTTATTTATGCAATCCAAACTAATATTATAAATGCGAAAGTAACTCTGTCTGTCTGTCTGTCTGTCTTTGCTTCACGCCTAAACTACTGAACCGATTTGTGTGAAATTTGGTACAGACATAGTTTGGAACTTGAGAATGGACATAGGATAGTTTTTATTATAAAAAAATAAAATAAAAAATAAAATAAAATTTATTCCGGACATACAGCGCCATCTATTGGTCAAGAGTCGGTGTCATCTATTGGTGAAGTCACTATTCCACGCGAACGAAGTCGCGGGCAAAAGCTAGTCTGCAATATTATAGAACCCAAATTCCATTTTGAGCAGTAGAACTAATGATCTTCACTTATTTCTAATCATCAACACAATCAAATGGTTCAAACTAATAAAAAAACTGCAGAAATATTTTCATACACTTCTTTTAAAAGACACTATGTTTAGTCCAGATTTACTCTTAAACAAAGTACCGTAGAAAGTTACAATAATAACTGGTAATGAAATCGATAAAGGCTTGTCCAATGCAGGTCAGACTCACTCACTGGAAATTGCAATCTCTAGACACAAGAAATAAGGAATTACAAAATGAATACCTGACTGGTATCGTCTTTAGATAAGTAACTGGATATTGTAATATTGGATACTGATGCTTTAAACAGTAAGATTTTTCTCTGTAGCGGATTATGTTCCGTTGTCTATAATGTCTTTAGAATATTAGTGTTTTCAATTTGAGACATGGTGACCTCATTGATATTTTCATCTTTGATGTTAGTAGATTTGGCACTTTTATCTTTTCCCTCCTTTTTTATGATATATCATATTGATTTTCAAGTCGTATTTTGGAACTGGTTTTCTTTGTTAACTGGCGAAATGTGGGTATTAGATATATTACAGGTACACCTCTGCGTATTCAAAATATATACGCGTCGTGCATATACGCGCGTATGCACGCGTATATATATTCGTACTTTAACCCATCCAAAGGTTGTGTTTAAAAGATCGCTCTTAGCGATAAGACAGCCCATTGTGCCACCCTTTGTAAAATTTCTATATTTATGTCTGTAATTTATATGGTGTACATAATAAAGAGTATTCTATTCTAATCCTTCAGGCGTGATGTTATGTATGTTATTTCCGTTATTATGTTTTCCCAAAATAGTTTCGTTATAGTGGTCTAAATCATGTGGTGGTATCTACATCGTCACTACGAACTACGCATCGCACTGACGTCACGCAAAATCCTACATCGCGCAAGCAGAGTTTACCGTGCGACTAGCAAATTACATAGAACGTCCCGACTACAATCGTCGGGCAGATGCCCACCTGACATAACACCCGTCTAGTAGTAGGATCTTCCCTTTTCTATGGAGGATGAGTGAACTTTTCCTTATACCTCTATAAACAATTAACTTATATTGATTGAACGAGTTAGTTTATTTATGGAATGCTGATTATTGGTATTTACTAAGGTCTTCTAAAACAGCAGTCACCTTTAATTAATAAATCTATCAATCCTTTTCCGACTATTCGAAAACTCGCTTCTAGCATAAAAAGGATCCCTCCCTCCTCGCCCCTTTCCCAAATAATATAAAGATACCAAAACAACCTTCTAACTCACAACTTTCTTCCTATATTTAAAGCCCTCCCTTTGTGAAGACACGTGAGCTAAGTGCAAAATCACATTAGCATTCTAAAATATGCGGATAGCCCAACTTTTCGTCTATTGTACCTCCGTCTTGGTAGCGGCAACTCTGGAAAACAGTTAATCACTTAAGTTTTCGATAATGTCTTATACGAAGTTGTGTTCTCGTGCTCTGGTGTAGCGTGTAAGAGTTGTAATGAGTTTGATAGGTGTGCATTTTTTTTTGGTTCGTTGTAACACAGTTTGGGTTTAGCCTTTCGATTTAAATTAGGTTTTGTTGTAAATACAATAAAGTAAGAAACACTTGCACTGCAAAAATTACCCTTGCTGCGAAGACAGAGGCGCTATCAAAGTCAAAGTCAAATCATTTATCTCAAATAGGCACATAAAAAGCACTTTTGAACGTCAAAAATAAAATTAAAATAAAATTGATTCTAGTTGCCCCTTCCAAAAGGTAGTTTTCGTATGGAGAAGAATGGGTAAGAAACTCCACCGTTACTCTTTTAAAATGTTTTACAATATATTGCATACATTAATCATATAATTATATGTGAAGACGATGCACCTAAAAATAAATTTACTATACCACAATAGGTAAAATAAATAAAATGGATTAATGAAACCATGATATATAAATTAACTATGTGATAGATACATGGTGCTCACATATTTACAAACATTCCAAAAGTAGACGGTTTTCATAAATAAATAAGGAGTAATAAGTCCGGGTGTGACTTTAAGTAATTACAGAATGTAAATCAAGGTAAAAAATAAATTATACAATTACATTAGCAACTAGTTTGATTTTGTCTTATGGAGCAGGACCAGCATGTTTCCAAGCATTCTTATCTCGGATATAATTCTCTAATTTCTAATATCCTTGCTTAAAAGGTGTAATTTTAATATAAGTTTTAAATTTTCTTTCATTTAATTGCAATATTTCACAATGTATTTTGTTTGTAACCACAGTACCCCATAAAAGATGTATGTACTTTAGATAATCTGAAAAAAGGTTGATCTAATTTATCTTTATTCCTAGTATTAAAATTATGTCTATCACTTATTTTATTAAAAAGATGTTGACTTTTTCTTACATATCAATTTAAAATTAATACCACTGATATATGGTTGACTGTACCTACTACAATTGAAGCAATAAAAATACAGCAGCAGTTACTTAGTTCTAAATTTTCTGTGGTCTTAGGTGCAGCTGAAAAAAACCAAATGATAGGTAAAATTAAAACTTATGGTAAGGCCAGGTTAGAATTGTATTTTTTTAAATAAAGTTACCTACATAATTATGTTGGTCAAAATTTTTCGCTTAAAAGGTATTTACAACGAATTTGAACTCAAGAGTTTTCTTACAACAAACTGTGTCGTTGAGCTAAGTCACCTACCTTAAACTTTTCATCAGAGTCTGAAGAACTTCGTTAAATTTAAATTATAATTTGGCAGGAAATTAAACTTGTCTTTATCAACCTATATTTTATTGTGAAGTTACTCAAATACCTAAATATTCGCACTTTATAAAGACAAGTTATGCCAATGCTAATGGACAAGTACAAATTCTCAGAAGTAGGCTTGATATTAATAGCAATGATGACAGAATATTTTTCATCCCTTGCCATGAATCTACGAAAATTCTGCTTTAAAAATCTCTCAAAATTGTTTTTACATTAATATCGAACATAACACCGAAACGCCCATTAAAATATGACAACATATTTCACTTTGCTGAACAAAAAACCGCAGGAACAAATTCTACAAGCATCGTTATTGATATTTATCACGGATACCTGACATGATAAATGGGATTTCGGCAATAATAATAAATGTAAGAAATTACTTCTCGTCTCTTATAATAAAGTGATAAAAAACCGTGAAGGGGAAGTATGTCCTGGCTATGGAAACTTCGTTGCGTTGCTCGAGGCAAAGATTTTTATTATTCAAAAGCTTTGCCCGTGACGGCTTGATGAATGTTGTAAAGAAGTTCAAATTTTATTTCTCGCTAAAGCGAATGGAAGTTATAAAATTTATGATTCGACTGTGAATAATATAATTCTGTTTGTTGTATGCCAAGAAACGACAGTTTTAATGACTTTTTTAATTTTTTTGAGAGGTTGTTTCGTGATTTTATGAAGACGTAAATCGCTTTTGACTTTAATAAATGTTTCAGTTGCATTAAACATCAACAAAAATACACATTAAAGTGACATTTTACTTTGTCTAGACATAATATGACATCTTATTCATCGATAAGAATGCCAACATTTTTACCTCTAAGAATATTATTTTAGGAAAGACTCGCAAACCTGGATTCCCAATTATCAACCGGATCCTGTTCGTTAATCTTAGAGCCTTCTACACGCTGATTTATTTTTTCTCCATCTCAAGACACATTACAAAACACATCCTTAATGAACTAGACATCTTTTTGGTGAAGTTGTACCAAAGTCGGCAGGCGTCGGCAGTTCTGAACAGATTTATTTGTGGTCCATCCCAGGGTCCCCAAACCTCACTTATTTTCTGAGTAACAACATGTGTAAAGTGTGTAGAGATAGAGTAGTGTTGGTAGATAATTATGTACTTTGTACGTAGGCATACTGAATCACTTGAAAAAGAATGAGGTACCATTTTACGAAAGGTAGGTAAAAAATTTACTTTCACTTCAAATTATTTTTCTTTTGTAGTTATTCGAATCATAATTATTATTACACGCATCTGACCCACTCAACCATAAATGACCAGTTGCTTATCCATTGCAAACTATGACAGGCAGTCCTAGAAGCTCCTTTGGATTATGTTCACGGATATTTTCAGCTGAATTACCAGACATTATTGTAGCAGACAGTGGGCCCGACATTAGAGGTTTTGCCTACCATCCTTTGTTCTATTAATTGTGACTGTACGGACTGTTAAGGACCCTATTGTCGTTGTATAACCGTTGAAGACTGGGGCTTTTGTGTTTTAGTATTTTTGGCTTATCTCGATGACATCTTCATATTCACTCGTTATGTAGCTTAGCGGGTATTGTGAAGTGTACACTTGGTGTCGTTTTGTTATTAATGGAGTATTCTTAAGCTCGTTTCTGGTTTTATGTTTTGGCCGAATTGACTATTTGTTTTGACTATATTTTGGTTGTATGTAGAATGAAAAATGTGAACAGTAGGAACAGAGTTTTAGGTTTTGTGTTGTGTCCTTTATGATAAGTAGGTACTAATAAAAATATGAATTGAGCATGCTAAAATAAAAAAAAATATCAATTTTTATAAATAAATAACTTTGCGCGTGAAATTTCATGGTCCTCCGACCCGCGCCGCGCCGTCGCATAGAATCGCCTGCCCGTGCTATTACCTCGTTTTTGCTTAGCTTTATTTCTGATTTATTTTCTTTTTGCTCGACTCCTAAGGGTTGTAGCGTGATCTTAAACTCAAACTCAAATCATTTATTTCAATTAAACCATTTACAGGCACTTTTGAATTGTCAAAATTAAATAGTCGGTCAGTTAGTCAGAAAGTTGAAGCTAGTTGTAAATAGCCTATAACCTTTTTCAAAAATTGCACTATCATGCAAAATAATATTTCAAATCCGATTGATAGTTCTAGATATTAGCGCGTTCAAAAAAATAAACTCTTTAATTTTATTATATTATTAATAAATATACGACGATAGGTCCCGTTATTTCTGGAACATTCCTGATTTTCCTCGCTTACGCCCCATGCAAGCTACCTTAGGCGCATCACACACTACAACGCGCCACGCGACGGGACGCAGATAACGCGCCCCCGCGCGTGATTTTTTACATACAAATTCAACATAAACGCGCTTTCGCGCGTGGAATTGGCCTCCGTTTCCCGCGCCCCGTTGCGTGGCGCGTTGTAGTGTGTGATGCGCCTTAATCGCTGCACAGACGCCGTATTGAAAGGTTATGTCTGTTTTGCCTCAGCAAAATCGTGTTAATTTATCCAGATCAAGGTATGTAAAGTTTTAATTATCTATTGATAAGTTTCATGATACCTACTTAGTCAACTAATCGTTCTTATACAATGTAAATATACTCGTAAATAATGATTAGTAGCTAATTAGACTGATAAAAGTACAAACGTACCTACCTACGTTTGTAATTTTATCAGTCTAATTAGCTACGTTTTACCTAGACCAATTAATTCCTAAGGATGTCGTATCTAGCTACTTACTTAAACTTTAATAAGGTAAGTATCTACCTACCAACAAATCTACATGATACCTACCATAATATCTTGGGGAGCTAGGTAGAATCTTACCACACCAATCAATCGATGTAGTAAATTAATCAAAGTCGATCGATTGGTATGGTTTAATAGTACCGTTAAGCAGAGAATAATTCGATGATAAGTTAATACTATTTGCCTATTTCTAAACACCTACTAAATTAATAGTTAAGGCATTTGGTAGGTAGGCATTTAAATGATACATAGAAGTTTAGATGACCTTATTATAATATAAGAGGGTACGTGTGTTGAAACCTAATTGACATAATATCAGGGCCTCAAGTCTGCTATTACAATAGTGTCAGAATGGTCTATCATTGATTTCATAATTGTTGATTTTGACAAGTTTGGTAATCAACTAATATAATAACGTCATTATGACTTTCCAGTGGTCAACCACTGACATTCCATTGAAAGAAATGGCATAGAATGGTAATCTCGTACATAATGATAAATTAATGACTGACTTACATAAAATACTTGACTTTTATATATCACTAATAAATAATACGTAAAAATATATATAAATGAAATCTGGCATAAATAAAGTAGTGGTAGTTTTTCGAAAATCGTTTCTACTAACGGGTTTTATAATAAAGGCAATACGACAATGTCATTATGACACAATTCTATTACGAGACCATTGACCGAGCAATGATCGCCATTAATAATTTAGCAGATTACGAACTTTAAGCAAAATGACAATGGGATGGGAATGGGATCGTGTTGGAATGACGAATTTATAAAAATAGCAGACTTGGGGCCCAGGGTGGCCGGAGAAGTAACGTTCAAAAGCAAAATGTATATACCAATTATCAACGGTTCTCTGAATCATCCCATGTATGTACCGCGATTTTTTTCATAATTTTCACCTGACATAATTTTTCTGACATGATATTTTTTTGCTTTCTACCGGACGTTTAACTTGTTTTATTTGTAGGAATTCATTACAATATGAAGAAGAAAAATATTACAATAACATCAAATACCACCTTAAAATTATATAAAAAAATAAAAAGAACAATAATTTGAAAATACGTCCGATACGTATAAGGATGTTTTTTTTTTGTGGGAACTCATTACAATAACGTCAAATACCATCTCAAAAGTATATTATAAAATAAATAGAATAAATAATTGTATTGAATTTTTCTTTTCATAAGCTTCACTATTGCTTCTTACTATGTATGTATATCTTTGGCATCTACATTTTCCTCCTCAGTTACTCCTTGTGTACCACCTTAGAAGTATAAAAGAATACCTAAATAAAAAAAGTGAATATACACTTTTTTCATTTATTCTTTTATACTTCCAAGGTGGTAAACAAGCATATGGCCCGCCATGGTAAAAGGTTACCGGAACCCATAGTCGTTTGCCATACATACAGGATTTTTTGTTTTCAAAAGCTTCACTTTGAAAAGAAAAAATCCTGTATAACTCGGGGTAAGATAGGAGGTGCAGGAAGATAAAATTATTTCCTTATTATTTAAGGTGTACTAGGATAATATTATTTTTACCTCTTTTGTTTTTTTTAGATGCGCAAACTGGCCAAACGAAGTGAAATGAAAGAAGAAATGGATAGATGATCTAAAACAAATACAAAATGACGAGGAAAATAACCGCCTAACCAAATAGTACCTGTCTGTTACAAATATACCTGTCAAATCATAATCACATCCCTAGACATTATTGATGTGTAACTGCTGGAGTAAAGATAAGAACAAATTCGTTATTAAGTTGTTTGATTGCCGTAAGGTATAAGTTTTTCAATGTCTACCAACTTAATGTTTACCTACCTGTGAAGTTCGTTTTTAACAAATTATAGTTATTGCCGAGTTAAAGTAAGGTGTGCCAAATGTACTTTTTAAATTTCAATAAATTTACGTTCAGAAAAGCTTACGTCATCATTGGATTTGTAGAGGTTTACATTACGACCAATTTTATAGCCATTATTTGTATTATGAACATGGTTACACCCCATTCCTAACAGGAAATTAAAACAAAAAGTAGTTACTATCTTTTTGAGGTCAGCAAATTTGTTATAATTTTCAGATTCAATACAAACATTCGGTCAAGATACGGGGTGTGTAACGTTAGATGTAATAACAAAAGTTATGTCAAATGAAATTAGACTATCAGTTATTATGCCAAACATTACACACCCCAATAGGAAATTATTGGTTTGAATACAATTTAATATGGATTTATAATTTAAAGCAATTGTTTAAAAATTACGTTCACAGGACATACCGTTAAAAAGATATGATTTAATTTCCCATTTTTTCCTGTTTTTTGGCTCTGGTCTAAAGAATGGTTTGCCAGGGTTAGCCCTTATTGTTTTCCATCGTCGTATAGATAAGTTAGATTAAGTAAAGACCTCTGTTGTAATATCCATATCTACATGTAACGTCAATCCCAAGATTCCATCCTAAGTACTGACATATTGCACTAGCTCATGCTTAATATGACAAATGACGCTAGCCATTGCCGCGAGGGAGACCTCAAGGAGGAAGATATAGACTAGCTAGATTATATAGACATATGATAGACAGATTAATGATCATACAAAGATTAATGACGTCATCAATCTACTATGTCTTGTGACATTTGGTAGATGATGGTGTATTTACGGTTACCATAGATTGATCTCGAAGTATTCTAGTAAATACTTCAATTTCTTAGTAAATCAGAGATCTAGTAACTAGACGATTGGTTCCATGAAACAGCAAAAGAAGACGGTAATAATTTAGATATTATTTTTCTCAGTATCTAGATGGTAATATATTGGCTTATTGGGTATATATTTTCCTACACGTGCCTATTAGCGTCCTATAAGATATTTTGATCGTAGAGCAACTAAATTATATTATGAAATTCTAGACGTAATTTTACTGTAGGTAATAATTTTACAAAATAATAATAAGGACCTGTGTTATAATATCCGTATAGGCACTATCTACAAGACAAGATCAAAAATAGAACTGAGTTTGTATGAAATTATTAATTTGCCAACAACCTAATTAGGTACAGTCAACAGCAAAAGTAGATGATCAAAATCAGAAATTCAATACTAATGAACGGAATTCACAGCTATATGGCAGCTGTACTAGTAGTGTAAATGTTTGGTATAATTTACAATCACATACTTTTGAATCACTTCGACGCCACACAGTTCTGACGCGAACTCCGTTCATTAGTATTGAATTTCTGATTTTGATCATCTACTTTTGCTATTGACTGTACGTAAAAAAACGGAAAGAAAGAATGAAAAATCCGTTTATTGGCATTACAGCAAAATAAATACACCTTAAAACTATAAAAAAGAAAGCTAAGATGCCAAAAGGGTCTCAGCTCAGTATTATGTCAGATGACAGCACACGGCGTACCACCTAACGCTGATTTTCAACCGCAGTCCACGAGTGCTATACGCTCGAGCAACACGCTTTCAATGACAATGTGAATTATTTTGAAGGATATTGCTAATCCGTTGCTTCATATGCGCAAACATGATATGTCTGCTCAACAAAGTAATAACGCAATGAATGTTGTTGAACTGACAAAATGGAACCCATTGCTACTGTTAGTATTATATAATATGTTACGAAATAACCCCGATGAACTTATACGTAGGGGTGAAACAGGTCATAAAGTTATCACATGTATAATGAATGAATGTATGTTTTCAAAACATGAAAAGAACCGAATATAATGCTCATTCATTCTTCTCAAATGAGCAAATTAAAACGACGTGATTAAGGACGCAATTAAACATCAGCAAACAGTAATTAGCAAACAGCCAGTGCCATACGGAATGGTCGAAAACACATTTCAACAGTTTTCATAAAATTGTCTCCCACGGATTGAAAAATGGTAGTTACAGTCAGCTTCCCATTCCTGCAACTGAAATAAAATTTCAACTTTGTTTAAAACATTAATCAAGACGTCGAGTCTTTTATGAATAATGATAGCTTGAGATAGAAATGTTATAACGTTCCTTTGCTAAAATGCAACCGTTGCAAATGGCCTTGATGGTGACAGTTTCTTAACTGAATGTTGGTGTGTGCGATTCATCACATTCCTGGCCTCATTCCGATTTAGTTGAGGTCAGTGAATTATGTTTTCTTCTGCCATTTAACTCTATCAGCCATCATCTCAGTATTGCCCTGACGGCCACACCAACTTCCACAAAAAAAAAACTATTTGTTTTAATATTCAAAGTATTGAATGAAAATATTTATTTAGCAGTTCACGGATCACTGCACAAAAAAGGTTAAATCCAATTGATTTAAACTAAAACTCAAAGCATTTATTTCATAATTATAAACCAATTACAAAAAAAAAACCATAAAAAATACAAATACAAAGTAGCCAAAAGCCTCGTACTCCAGCAATAAAAGGCTGGCAGGCACTTTCGAATTGTTAAGGGGTCGGTCAGTCAGGAAGATGAAGCTAGTGGCCCATTCCAAAGCGTAGTAATACCTATGGAGAAGAAACAGCAAAAAACTCCACGGACACTCGTTTTAAATCAAAATAATATGGTTGATGATGCTAATTTATTTATACATACTCGTATAAACTTTATTGTACACCACAAAAAAATAAAAACAAAAAGAGAAAATGATCGCACACGAAAAATAGATAATGGCTTTCTGTGCGATCTCTTCAAGGCAACCTTGGAATGGTCAGTGTTTTGCCTGAACTTAAAATTGGGCTGTCGTTGGTGCAATGATTAGTTTACATTATACTAAAATAGATACACAGAAATAATCTGCCAACCATCTGTAATAATCTCTCATGAGCTAATCTGCTTGCTAATGAATTTTTCGCAACACATACCTACACCTTGTAACACTATATTAACCGAGAGCCTAACAAAACCTCCAAGTGTTCACATAACAGGCAACAACATACATTCGTAAGATTTTAATTCACATTGAAAATGAACGCGAGAAAAGAACGGCTGAGCTGTATTCCGAGCAAAACTCCCAACTTTTCACTTCCATTCTTTAAGACTTAAAAACGAGGACAAAAAGGGGTCGAAATAAGCTGTGAATAGCTACTACGTCTGTATTTAGTACTTGTGTACACTTGTGATTATTGGAGACGGGAACTGTTACGTTCTATTTTGTTAGGATTTTCCAGATTAGACCATTTGTATTAATTGGCTTGAATGAGGCGTAGATCCAGGGAGTACGTTAGTAAAGGAAATTATTTTAGTTAGCGACGGTTACATCTCTAGACTATTATGTTCCAGAACCATCTGGCTGGATTTGTGCTGGAGTGGCTGCTGCAGATACGGCAAACCAGCGGCGCAAATATTCCAACCTTATTGGAAGTTATATGTTCGAGCCGATTGGGTTGAAACCAATGCCCACTTAGTTTGTCGAGACATTACCAAGCGGTTGGTCGACTGCTCACGTGACCAAAGGGCTGGCTTATTATTTGGCCAAAGAATTAGCATTGCTATACAACGCTGCAATGCTGCCAGCTTTTTGGGTACTTTTTCTGTTGGCAACGATGCGGACGAATTTTTTGATGCCCTATGATACTCTCCCCACCTTTTTATATGCTTGTACATGGTATTATCATTATTTTAAGACTTCTTAACTTAACTTCAAATTGATGTATCTTCTTATTTAACTTCGCTACTTAACGTACATAGTGCTATCGACAGGTTTATTTGTAGAAAATTTTGCGCAAAAAAGAAGATGTTGCTTAACACGAACCTACAAGTAAGTTTTGATCAGTGATCCAATGAACTAGAAAATTGGTATCCACTAGCTCTCCGCTTCAACAAAACATTTTCTAAACTTAAAGGCAAGGCCTTTTCAAATAGAAATGATAAACAAGATCAACTTGGGTGAACCAATTAACTTATACTACATAACAAGAACTAGAGAAGGAATCCTTGAAACTTGTGAACTATAAAACTTCTAATATTAAATTTTCAAACACTAATTAACTATAAAAGGATGTAAACTTACATTAATTAAACAACTGGCGCGGCCAACTTTATTCGCTCTTAGAACTTTATTTAATTTAGTCTTTAAGAATGGAAGAAACAAAGTTGAAACAAAATAAGTAAACGTTAGGGAAGTTGCCGAAATATCGGAGAGGTAATAAATCCAAGTAAATGCTGGGACTTAAAGCTAGCTGCCAGAGGTGTATTGCGGGCTATTGGGTAGCAAATAAAATTGCCAGTGAGTTCGAAAGCAGCTTAGCAAATGCCGACACGTTAATGCCAACTATCACTGTGTTTTTCTTCAACGGTTCGTTTGCGTTGTGTCCGTTGATTCTTTTGTTTGCTTTCTTTGAACTGGAACTAAATGAAAGTGTTCAGTGTTTGTCTCGTGTCGTTTGTTTTTCTTTTGTCCAATTGGTGATTACAGTGATTTTGTGTATTTTATCTGTGTCATGGGCTCAAATTATTGTATTCCTTTCTTCCAATAATGCATTGCTGTTAAAACATACATAAAAATGCAAAATTAACTAACTTTTTATTGCTTATTTTTTATTTCTGAATGGACCTGCTCCTGTCCTAGATGATGCCTGATGGAAAGCGATAGATGAGGTCTATGATGGAACGAGCGTGCCCAGAAGATGCCTGTTCAATCTTGTCTGTCCGGATACTTTTTATCTCGAAAGTAAATTCTCGTGGCATAACTTCCGACCTCCTCCACACGGTTGAAGCCGTGAGTAACAGCTACTCTACCATATATTTTCCGTATCCCTCCAGATGTTTGGAATAATCTTACTGTATACCCAATTCTTTCATCTTTTTTATTCGACTCATTTTTATTTAATCCAGAACTCACTTGAGTCTTTAAATTCACTCACCGAGAAAATCCAAAACGCTTAAAATAAATTAAACGCAATTTTGTACCTACTGATTTGGTTTATGAGACAAAATGCTTACAAGATGCGATCCGTTTCCCTCTTGCTTATCAGACGTTTACTCGTATACACGATTTATCACGAGTCCCAGGCGTGAAGGGAAAATATTCTGAGAAACCGACACGTACGCAATAAAATGTTACGCGTGTAATAGTTTAAAAGCCGCGATCGAATACACTGAGGTCCATGTTATGTGTGGAGTACGTAGTAGCTGAGTTGATCGGAGCTTCCGAGAAATATGATCATTAATTTTATTGTGTAGGTACGAGTATTGGTAGTTGGAAAATCCGCCTTTGTTGACTGCAGTAGGATTAGATATATGCAATTGTTATATAAATCAGTAATAATAAGGAAATCCTTGTAATATTATAAACGTTATAGTTTGTAAGGATGGATTATTCTTTCACGCAAAAACTACTGAACGGATTTGGATGAAATTTGGCACACAGATGGTTTATAATTAGGATTAACATATATGATACTTTTTATCCCGATATTCCCACATGATCAACACTTATGCGGGTGAAACCGCGGGGCACAACTAGTAATAAATAAATAGAAGATAATTTTGGGGGATCCCTTCTTTTCGCATAATGTTCTTTGTCCTAATATACTTCGGCATAACGATTTTGGCACAATTTGTTTTGGCATAATAATACTTCAGCATAATTTTTTTAGGCATACATTTTATGTTGGCATAATCAACTTAAAGACTAATTTGTTTTGGCATAAATTTGATTCGCATAACGTTACTAGGCCTAATGATTATTAGCATAATAATATTTGGGCATACAATTAATAGAAATAACGGAAACAAATTTGAGTTATTTTTACGTAAATATTTTCACTTGATTCTGAATCACTTTTTCCAAGAGTCGGGGTGCCCCAAGGTCTAACACATCTCGATTTAGTAAAAAGGCAATGAGAACTCACGATGCAAGAGCGAGCGAAGCGAGCTCGGGAATTGGGGCACCCCGACTCGGACAGGTTAGGTTCGAAGGGGATGACGGGGGCTCAAGTGAGCGAGCGGAGCGAGCGAACGAGCCCCCGTCATCCCCTTCGTGTTAGGTTCCTTTAAACCCTGCAGACAGAAATAGGGGCCCCGCGAAGCGGGGCTCCGTCGACTACGCCTTATTATTATTATGCTTTAGAACTTTATGCTTAATAAATTTATGCTTTAGAATATTATGCTTAATCATTATTATGGTTAGAGAAATTATGCTTAAAAAAATTATGCGTAAGCAGTTATGCGTAATTATATTATGCGAAAATATAATTATGCCAAACAAAATTATGCTAAGTTATATTAGGTCTTAAAATTTTATGCAAATGGATAGGGAACCTAATTTTGGATGTCGTGTGGGACGCTGCCTAGATAGATGGACCGACGACCTTAAAAATGTGGCTTGGACAGATTGGATGCGGAAGGTGGAGGACAGTGTTGTAGCGTAGTCTGGGAGAGGTCTATGTCCAGCTGTGGGCTACGATAGGCTGAGTTGATTGATTGGTATGCGTTTCTCTATGGAATGAACTATTTTAATTAATCATTTACTACAAATCCGTAGCGCTGAAAAATGGTCTAGATTTTATATAATAAAATCAAGAACCTCAAGGGTTTTTAAACCGATTGCATCGACTCTCCGTAGGTTTTCCCCTAGCATCGCCATCACATCCCTCAGTTTCACATAACATTCAAATGAGGGCCTAGATTGAGTAGTGAAATTCTATCAGCTATCTTCTATCTTCGTAGATGGAAAAGTAAAACAATGTTATGGATTGACCTTGATATGCTACCGAAAAGCTTTTATCAATCCTGTTGAAAGTCGTAGAAATATGAAACGCTTTGAAAGCGATTGTCACTTGTCTAGGTCTTCAGGTCGTCGACACTTTGTGGAGAATGAATTGGACATTCCAGGTGTCGTATTATGACGTTTTAATGCCATCATGATTCCAGTGTGAGGGAGAGACGGAGCTATGGATGACCGATAGCACAAACCTAGGTATGCTGGAAGAGATTTCTTATGAAATAGGCATCACCTCTGTACCTATTTTTTCTGTTCTGTTTTTCATTGTCTGTTTATATATTTGTGTACATAAATGGTAAAATAAATAAAATAAACCTTTTTCGGGCTGGAATATTACGGCCCCAGGATGGCCATGGCAACAGCTTATTATATTTCTCAAAAGGTAATCATCTAAATATCTCGAAATGCCTCCACCAAAGTTCCACCGCCAAAATCAAGCTTTTACTTATTTGATCGACGAAAGGCGACGTTCAAATGAGTTTAGTCAAATATGTGCATGTTCAAAGGAACTGCTTAATGAATATGCAAAATAACCCTGTATGACGTTCTGTACTCACAAGCCGCTACATGATTTAACTTGGAGCTTGTCACACCGCCGTGTAATATTTTTAGTGTAATGTTTTAATTGGGGCTATATACTACATATTGCTACCCTGAGATAGTCAGGCGGGGTTGCGGCAGACCACACACAAAGATGGAAGGATTGGAGGGAGGCCTTTGCCCAGGAGAGGGAGAGCGCAGGCTAGAAAAAAAAAAAGTTTCAATTTTGGTATACAATCAGGAATGAAGTTATCCGGAAAAGAACGGGAGTTACCAAAATAGCTCGCAGAGTAAGCAAGCTGAAGTGGAAGTGGGCTGGCCATGATTGTTGAAGGGCCGCTGGCCGGTGGAGCAGATGAATTCTGGGGTGGAGACCGCGTATCGGCAAGCGTAGTGTGAGACGCCCCCTAGCTAGATAAACCAATGACTGGAAAAAGTTAGCTGGGACAGACGATGCGGAAGGCAGATGACAGAGTGTTGTGGCGCAGGCTGGGAGAGGCTTATGTCAAGTAATAGATTGTGATGTTTTAATTTCTTAGGATTATGACCTGGCCCACTCCCTTTCACAGAGGCCTGTGTCTCAGCAGCAGTGGAAACATTGGAACTGATTATGCTCGTGGTTGTTTTAATTTATTATGTTTTTTTTTTTACCTGTCTGTGCAGAGACGAAGTTTTATAAGTCTCACAGTATACAGTAGTATACAGTCCAAACTACTGAACCGATTTCCACAAATGAGGTATCCTTGGATTGATAGTGATCCAGAGATATTTTGCAGATCCTTGAAGTTGGTGACACAACAAATGAATGTCTGATTTCCTTTAGAGAAAGACTTTCGACTTTTTAGACCGTCTTTTTTAGAGAAAGACGTTTTTGTACGGAGGTTCTTTAATACAATTTCACATTTTTTTTTATATATTTTACCTATCCTTATTGAAAAAGGACTCAGTAATTGGCTTGTTCGTCTCAAAAAACTTGCCTCATGGGTCTGACAAAGTATTTTTTCTCGGAAGAAATTCTCAGAACCAGACTAAATTAATTAATTTTATGTACCGGGTACTTATCAATTATAGCTTGAATATTCATATATACTCTGTGTAGTATCAAACAAACGTTAATAATTATCTGTTTTTCCTTTCAGAGGCAGCGAAAGCAATACTCATTTACAGTATTAAAGCGAACACGCCTTTCTGCATTCGCAAAATTAATTGAATCGCAATTGCATTCATAATTTTCTCCATTTCGTAATCATCGAGCTCAGTACTATTATCATTGCTGTACCATAACAGTTATTTCCCAGCATCACTATCTAACCACATCCCATCTCGTTTACATTATGCGCTATCACGGAATCTGCCTAACTATTTCCTACCATCGTTAATTTTAATCACTGCACTTACATTAGTACCTACCTAATATTCATCCTCTATGGGCATATGTGGCTATATATGGCCCATTCAAAGTGGTCATCTTACGTTGTTTATTGAACGCATAGAGGTGGGTTTTGTGTGGCAGGTGTGGGAGGAAAATTATGAACTTAATTATTATTTGAATGGAATTATGATTTTCATTTCAGAAGTGGTTTAAATTGAAAGAGACCGTGTAATTACTTTAAAGGTAAATTTTCGTATAACGATAATGATATTGAAATTGGTTTACGATTTTCTTTGGTTCAATCAATCAATGGTATTGATCAGAATATTGCAGTTTAAATGAACAAGAGCTAACGAGCTTGTGCAAGTGACAACACTTTGACGGCACGGTTGGCGCAGTGGCTAAGCGATTGACTGCTGCGCTGCGTGTCGCGGGTTCGATTCCCGCACGGAACAAATATTTGTATGACCTACATGTATTTGTTCCGAGTCTGGGTGTTTTTCTATCTATAATATGTATGTATTTACAAAAAAAAAATGTATATAAGTAGTTTATCAGCCACCTTGTTACCATAACACAAGCATTAGGTTGCTTAGCTTGGGACTAGATGGCGCTGTGTGAAATGTCCAGGGATATTTATTATTATTATATTTATAAGACGTCCTGGCTTATCTTTTATTCGTGAAATTAGTTCTTTAGGTAAAGCTCGTGGTTATTTTGGCCCACAGCTCATTGGGCACCTATTATGTAAAATATATGCAAATGGTATATTTACACAACATTTTTTATGTTTTTTTATTTATCATCTATAAAAAAGAACACAGGATTATTCATATTAAATAGCAACCAAAAACCACGAAGGTCTAAACTTGTGCTATCATGAGTCTATCTCAAAATCGAGGTTGCAATGAAGCATTTTAAATGTCTATACTATTGTAACCCTTCGGTAATACAGGCGTGATGGTATATTATGTTATGCTAAGAGGAATATTGCAAACTTAATAATCTTCCTTGTCACTAGAGCACCACTCACACCAACCATAACCCTAAAAATAAATAACCTATACACTTAAACCCGTACTAATAACGAGTGCGGTGTAACAAACGGCCACGATTACGCCCTTAAAGCAAACGTAACGCGGTGCGCGCTTTCATCCGATGTAGGTTAAAAGCAAGTTGCATTAAGGTGCCTTGATGTGGCGATACAGTCAGTAATGTGCTTCAGTATTTCCCGTGTGTTATAGACACATTGAATGGCAATGTTTAAGGTTATTGTCACATTGAATGGCAATGTTTACTACGCGTTTTGTTCAAGTTTGTCTAGGGACGGTTCTTATTTGTTTTGGTTGCGGAGGAAGAGAAAATTTAATTTGGAATATTGAGCCAAATATAGGGTGGTACGTACAAACTGTTACCCTAGAGTCAGTACTTACATGATTCTGAATCCCGCTGCTATAAAATGTTTCGTCGGTTATAAAAAATAAAAAAATTGCTCTGCCATACATTTTGACTGTGTAGATAGTAGGACTACTTTTCTATGAAACAGCTGTTTTTCTTTTTTGATAACCGACGAAAAGTTTCTACGCTAGGGGGGGCTAGAATCATGCGCTGAATTCATGGTTTCAGTTTGCTCGTCGATGTCTCTGTCACCCTGAATATTCTTCTAATGATATAGGGACGCCCCCCAGCTAGATGGACGGATGACCTAAAGAAGGTTGCTGGGGCGGACTGGATGCGGAAGGCGGAGGACAGGGTGTTGTGGCGCAGCCTGGGAGAGGCCTATGTCCAGCAGTGGACTGCGATAGGCTGAGTTGATATATGTGACAATTCTCTTAAATATATATCAACTAAGTTCTAATACTAAAGGTACTAAGACTGCAAAAGCAAGAAATACTGTAGAGCATGGTCATGAAAGTTTATTGGGGTTCAACTAAATAAGATGGACTGATAATATGTCTATCCGTTGCTAGCTGTAAATAGCCTGGAAAATTTTCATTAGGTTTAGATTATAACTATGGTCTATTAGTAACTTCTTGTTTACTATACGCTATTATATTTACATCATTATTATTCACGTTGTTCACCCATTGCTGCAAGGCTGTTTTACTCCGTAATTTTATTTCCCCTTATTTCATGCTCCCGTACGAGTTCCTTTGTACTTCATTTATTGAAGCGTGAATCTATAAATATCAGTACATGAGTAGTAATTGACTGTAATTCATGTTACTGTGTCTCGGTAATTATGGTAAACGAGCTCCCAAATATACAGGTAATTATGACATTAACCACGCTCTACCGCATATGGCTCCAACGGGTGTCATTCAGATCGTAAAGAGAGCGAAAATAAATGGTTCATACCATCATGGACGCCACTCGTAATGAGGTGAGCTGTTGCCACTATTGTTACTGAAACTATGTAGTTAAAAGTAATGTTTTCAAATTGTATATTTCTAGTATTTAATTACCTACTTAGTTTGACAGTCGTTACGGGTAGTAACAAGCGCAAAGGCCTGACAAACAATACACAATCAATCGATCAACTTAGCCTATCGCAGTCCACTGCTAAACATAGGCCTCTCGCAGGCTACGCCACAACACTCTGTCCTCCGCCTTCTGCATCCAGTCTGTCCCAGTAAACTTTTTAATGTCATCGGTTCATCTAGCTGGGATGCGTCCCACGCTACGAAACAATACATCCAAACAGGTATCGTATTATCCAGTAAATGGGTCAGGGCAAGTCAGACAGGCAATCGCTCCATGTAAAATCTTGGTATGCAGCTGCATCCAGTAAGATTGGAAGCCAATCCCAAAGTAGTTGAGAAGAGGCTAGGAAGAGGATGATGATATTAGTGGGAAAGTACTTTATAAATAAAAATGAAAAGTGAGAATAGAACAGAGAGGCATGTTCAGCAGTGGCTGAAGTCGGGCTGTGGACGATGATGATGATGACAAATTATGAGTAGCTTACGAGCTCAGCAGTTTTTATAACAATAGAGTTGAGTATGCGAGAACCTATTTACCCGAGAAATTAATTGAAACACTAAATCGAAGTATATAAAAATTCAGTACTTCCAAAAAGATATAATCGTCCTCCAGATGAGTTCTAAACGGAGGTATTTCTAAACGTTGATTCGAGTGCTAGACTAGTTGAAATTCGGGATTGTATGTATGACGTAAGTTATGGACTGTAGCTGGTCAACATATCAAAAGAATAGGATCAGCTCATTGTTCAAATGAAACATTGATAGAAGATGCAGATTTATTTGATTACGAGATCTAATAGATAGTATACACAAAATAGGATCACGAACGAAAACACAAAATCGTCGCCATGACACATTAATGAAGTATGTACTATCAAAACGTTGTGTAAATAAAAGAAAGTTGTGTAAAAAAAGACAAAAAGTGAAAATAAACGTTATGATAGATATTGAAAAGTGACACAACATTTCTACTCAATATTTCCAAGTTTACAAGAAATTCTTCAGATATAACTGAATGCCACTAAAATGTACATTTGAAACAAAGTACATCGCCTCAGTTCACAAATTGTACTATAAAGCTAGCTAGAATATGTAAGGATTGCACACAAGAGACCGAACGGGCTTGGCGATTTCTTCCTGTAAATTGGAGAAGTAAGTGTTCGTACGTGTATCGGAACTATTACGAACAAAAAATATTATTAAGTATTGTATGGATTGGAAGTATTCGAACATGAACGCCCAGAGGCGTTGTGATTATAAAAGGAAACGGCTAAAATTAGGAAAGAAGTTGAAGTTGTTAGTAAGTTGTCGACATAGCTCAAAGAATAAGCAAGCTGAAGTGGCAATGGGCCGGCCGTATTAGCCGTAAAACCGATGACCGTTGGGGTAGACTGGTTCTTGAGTGGAGACTGCGAATCGGTAAACGTAAGGTAGGACGCCCTCAGGCTAGGCGGAGCGACGATCTTCGCAGGATGGCTGGTAGCAGCTGGATGAGAGTTGCCGAAACTCGAGTTGAATGGCAGGTAATAGGAGAGGCTTATGTCCAGCAGTGGACTGGTATAGGCTGATGATGAAAAGTAGGAAATAAAATAATTATGACTACAAACTTTGAAGTCAATGTTATGAAATTCATATTGAGTCCTGTTAATTCAAAATATGATAATAATATTATTATTAATTACGCAGCAGAAGAAGAAATAGAACTATTGTTTGATGAAGTTTAAAGTATCCTTGAAATACTACTTTATTTTCTAACTTGTAAGTCTATAAAAAAATCTAAGAACCCACTCAATAAAATTACTCCAGTAGACATTATCATGAAAGAGGAACCGTCAAAGATTTCTGTACGTACTCTTATAATAAAAATAGTTAAAGTGATTTCAGACGTAAGTAATTTAATGCAAATATAACGACCACATTTCTTAGATTGAGTGGAAGGCGATTAAATGTCGGAAAAGTATAGTAAGAGTCTTTTTTAAATAAAACGTAAATGGTTTTCTTTGAAACCATGATTCGTTTTAAATCATATTAGAAACAATTATGGCAGTTCAAGGAACCAGATGAAAGCATGAGGCGAAGTTGAAATATATAAAAAAACTAAATTGCCAAGATAAGCTGTAAAAATTAATATGTAAAATGAACAATGTCGTAATAATGGATAATAGTAACAATTTTGTAAGAGCCTTAACGACTGAGAACAATAATGTTGAAATGTTACAAAATATTAAAATAAAAGTAAGAAGTAGTATAAATTCTGGATCAAAAGAATGTATACTCGTATAGTAGTAAAGGTAGAACTAGTAACGGATCAAAAAAAAAACTAAAGCTAATGGGAAATAAAAAACAATTTAATTAATACAAACAAAATATCAAATAGAAGTTTCAGATTGAAATCACAAAATTAATTTAACATCAAGCCAAAACAAATGATGTATTTATATTCTTAGGTTCAAAATCAATCTCGTCAACTTGCGAATTTTATGATAATTAATCACGAAATAAAATTTCAATTAATACTATAAAAAAAATGAAGGAAACAGAAACACACTTCATAAGCAATGAAGCAATAAAGAGAAACACGAAAACAGAACAAAATAATGAAATACTTACTTCAGAGGAACCGAGCTTCAATTCTGTTTTGATATTGGTAAATGGAAAAAAACAAGAAGTAAGTGGTGACTTGGGATTCGATGATGCTTTTAGTTGGGATTACAATTTAGTTACACAGTGTGCCGAAACTTGAGTTGCCATAGTCACCGACATTTCTTCTGCTTTTGTTGGCAACGTCAAATTAAGAAAATTGACTGACACAGTTTTGTACTAAAAGGTATTAGTCGGTGGGAATATTTTTGCTGACTGATGTTGTTATTCGCTCGTTTGTTAAGGCAAGCTTATTAAGTTCGGTATCAATAGAAAACCCACCCGTCGTCCGGTATGGCTAAATAATTACAGCTGCGCTTGCCGCGGTTGGTCTGTGAATGGTTGACCATCTTTGCATACCGAGACCTGTCCGTGCCTCGGAAAGCACGTTAAACCGTTAGCCCCGGCTCTCATTCATGGATCTTTGACAGTCATTACGGGTAGTCAGAAGCCCGAAAGTATGACAACCAGTCTTACCAAGGGGTACCGTATTACCCAGTAACTGGGTTGTGGAGGTCAGATAGGCAGTCGCTCCATGTAAAATACTGGTATTCAGCTGAATCCGGTTAGACTGGAAGCCGACCCCAACCTAGTTGGGAAAAGGCTAGGCAGAAGATGATAAACAGAAAAAGTATTTGAGTCTCAATAGTCACAGTTGCGGTCATAAGTAGTATAATATTATTAGACTAGCGACCCGCTCTTGATTTGCACGATTAATTTATACACAAACACATCAGCTTTCGGAATAAATTCTCTAAACGACGGTGAAAACTACATCAAAATCCGTTGCGTAGTTGAGAAAAACAGCGTGGTCACACAATCAGACTTAAAAACCAGTTCATTTTTAAAACTAAATAAATAAATAAATATTCTGTTTTTTTTTGTTTTCGGTTAGCTCCTAATGGCCTTCGCGTGATGTTAAGCTAGCTAATAGCTTATAGCCTTCCTCAAGAATTTGGCTATCAAATGCAAAAAGTCATTTTTTAATCCAACTGGTAGTTCAACAGTAGCGCGCGCTTTTAAACAAACTCTTCAGCTATATTATTAGTATAGATATGTATATACATATATACGGTCTGTTGATTTCATATTAACTAAAACAATGAATCATATGGTTGGAAAAATTAAACCATTTATCCTTTTCAAAGCCAGACCAGGAGAAAAAGAATGGATGTGTCAAAAATTTGTCCTCATCCGAATTTCACTTCGCTTCACACAAAATAAAAATACAGGCTAATGATAAATTATTCTAAAATGAACATATAATTCCCAAGAGGTAACGTAATGAAACTTAAATTCAAGTAAATACACGCTAACATTCCTTAAGATTATAATTTTCCAAGCTCCCAAGGCTAAATCTTTTCCCAAACGCAATTATGTAAGAAAACCTTCTCAGAAAGCCGGCGAAGCTAATTACAGGATTGTGGCTATGTTACAGGTTACTTACCTACTGTAAGGAGCAAAACCCACCTTGTATTAATACAATTTCGTAATGGTTGTTATAAAGGTGAACAAGTAGAGCAAACAGATAAAAAGAAATTCAAGGAAAGTATTGATAATAATAATATTTTTGAATCAAGTATCTTGACTTGGCTCGCTAGGCTGTCGTCTAGGGTAACGTATTACCCAGTAAGTGGGTTATGAAGGTCAGATAGGTAGTCGCTCCATGTAAAATACTGGTATTCAGCGGTATCTGGTTAGTCTGGAGGTCGACCCAAACATAGTTGGGAAAAGGCTAGGCAGATAATGATGATGACTAATCATGCTCATCGTGCAACCCCTTCACCTAAGCTAAATGTATGCCTATAACAATAGTGTCAATTTTTATCTGATGTAGGTATGTACCTGGTGTATTGTGTGTCTTTTAGTTTGTACTAAAGAAATGTATTTTCTTTCTTTCAAGGCGGGGTTAAATCTGAAGTAATGAGAAAAGTTAAATTAAGTCTTACATATGTCACAAATTCTATCATTAACCTAAGATTCGACATTAATATGGCATGATTTCTCAACAATGTTAGTAGGAATAATTGTAAATGCATTAGAATTTCCAGGAAGTACGATGAGAAGTTCTAATACCCCGAACACATGTAAGATACATACAGGAATACGTATATAATCCATTGTTCGTAAAGTAACTTCGAAATTACCAACGGATAGCTTGTGCCTCCAACTTTGTACGTGGTTTCAGATATTAAGTCACCGGTTGATTTTACCGTATTAATTTTAATACCACGTTGCATTTCTCATGAATGGTTTTTTTATTATGTGTTTTGTTATTTATACCTTGTATTGATTGCTACCTTCTCATTTGACTCGTGAATTTAAGCATTCATATACAGCGCCATATGCAAACTACGCATCGCATCTGAAGTTACGCAAATCTTGCATCATGACATAAACGCAACATCAGAATCCTGAAGTCAATAGATCAGAAGTCAAATCAGAAGACATAGCACTCGTCTAATCGGAGGCTAGTACTTTTTCCATATGGGATGAGGAACTTTTGATCCTGTTCATCATACTACTTAGTTCTATACAAGATTCGCTTATTAAATGCCGTGTAGTATGTGCACTGGTGGAAGCTATTTTATTGAACCTCATATAATCAAGGTTGAAGACGATAAACGGCGGGAATATGTTTTTATAAAACCTCTAACTTTCTGTTGCGGTTCTAACTTAAAGGATAGTTGGAGTTTGCAGGGGTTGGCTCTTTCTCAAAATGATATCAATATTCCTTAGAGAGTAAAGGAATATAAATTATCAATATTTTTATCTGCCCATTTTTTGACCGTGTTTTGTATATTAGTAGGTCATGGAGCTGCTATTCTATATGATCTATATCTATTTATATACATATATGTCTAAAATAAAGTCGGGTTAGTTCCATTTATAACTCAATAATGACTGGACCGCTTTTTTCTGATCTTTGATTTGTTGGATTTGTCTCTGCCCCGAATAGCAGAATAATCATTAAAACATTAATTGAGAAGAAATTCACGAAAAAAGAAATGAAGATAATTCATAGTCTTGTTAATTTTGTATGGATAGGCTTTTTTGATGAATCAGTTAACACAACGTTTATTGATTTTGAGGCGACACGAAGTAGTTGGCTAGTTATATACAGGATGACATATACTTTCAAGGAAACTCGACGTATTCCTTGAAAGGAATACGTCGCTTCGCTTTGAATACTGTTCTCTTCAAATAATGTAACTATGTATCAATTGTGTACTTAACCTGGCGTGTTTGGTCTCCGACACGTCCCCTGTGTAAGTAGAAGTGTGTCGGAGGGCAGACGCTCATACATTTGTCAATAAGTTTTATTTTTATGTTTTTTACTGTAGTTGTTATCATTAATAATGTTGTTGCTGATCATGTTGTGCGACTACGCTTTGGGTGATACTCAGGTCGAAACCTATAATTTGAACATTGTACTTAATTGTGATTATTGCCTGTTGTAGTTGCCTTGTGAATAAATAAATAAATAAAGGGGTTATACTAGAGGTACAAATTAAGTCCAGTGAACTAGGGGTCAAAGCTGGATGGTTAAAAAATAAAAATGTTGCTATTAAAGACCTTTTATTTGTGAGATTATGTAAGTTTTGCAAGCATTTTTTTTTAAATGATAACTCAAAAAAATTTCAACTTTCAGAAAAATAATAATTAAATGTTCGGAGTGGAGTACTTTTTTCTCATAATTAATTGTTTATGGTGACAAGTCAGAAAATTTCATATAAAATCGAAGAACTGACACAGCTTGGTAACCATCCAGTTCTGAACCCTAGTAAACTGGTCTAAAGTTGGTCTGATGACCTTTAGTATAACGCCTTTCAAGGAATACGTCGAGTTTCCTTGTCACCCTGTATACATGATAAGAGAGTAGAATCTAGTTCAATTTATTTGTTCTAATAAACTTGGCAGTGTAGTGTGGGAGCGCTGTGGGCATTAACAGATTAAATTTTTGCAATTCGAAAGTTTTTATTGGTAGCAATTTGTTCGGCAGTAACGGTTCGAAGCAATATGATTCTTCGGATGCAATTACAGTCGTAGTTTCAAAGTTTGGCATTCAAACTTTTATGTTCATTGGGTAATAATTTTATTGGTTTGAGTCTTTATCCTAGTGTTCTTTAGTTCACTTTTTCCTCTTGAGATACAGATAATTATTATAATTACATAGTTTTGAAATTACTAGTTTCAAGGTTTCTATCATATACAATAATATTGCTGGTCACGGACATCGACGCGTAACCATGGATTCAGCACATAATTCTGTACCACAAGAATTTTTTCCTCGGTTATTAAAATAAAAAATAAAAGCGTGTTACATTTTGATGGAACATTAAAGAACATTTAGCATACTACACCTTCATTATTTTTCTTTTGCAATCATAATGTAACACGCTTTTATTTAGTAGGTACCTATAGAATGGTATTTTTCTTGTCAGGTTTAAATTATTTTTAACTTTTTAGTTCTTTTTATTAACAAGCAATAAAAGCCTGTTTTTAGTTTGTTTTGTTTTTCTTTTAATTTTAAGTTTAACTTTTTAGTATTTTTGATGC
This sequence comes from Apamea sordens, assembly GCA_945859715.1. Classification (NCBI taxonomy): domain Eukaryota; kingdom Metazoa; phylum Arthropoda; class Insecta; order Lepidoptera; family Noctuidae; genus Apamea; species Apamea sordens. The sequence continues at coordinate 8,303,592 of OX244010.1, read as the reverse complement.
GAGGTTGACTACGGCGTAGTTCGTAGCGCGTAGCAGTGTTTTTCCGTTAACGAATGAACGAACTTATTTTCCCAAAGATGGGGTTGCATATAATTCACGTCCACCAAACCACCATCACTCACCCATCAAAACGGTCTACCCATCAAGACGAATCAAACTCAACGCGGCTGTGTCGCTTAATTATTGAGTTCCTATGGCCACCTTCCAGCTCCATCATCAGACCCTGGTTACCATCTAGCACCAAACTCCTCGTCAAGACAGATCAAACAAGTCCAAACTCGATGGGGTTGTGTCGTTTAACTACCGAGTTCTTATGGCCACCTTCCGGTTCCATCATCAGATCAGCTCCATGTCATAATAATTTTGCATTGTCATCCGATTTACATATGCTTGCAAAATTTCAATCGGTAACCGGGAAGTGGATCAAATTTAACTTGCAAAATTTGATTACAGACAAACAGACACACAAAACAGGGACAGGTGAAACTATATAAAAGCGTGTAATAAAAAATAGCTGTTATACATTGTGACCACGGAAGTATTGCACTTTTATATGAAACTGTAGATTTGTTTTTTGATAACTGACAAAAAAAGATCTACGCTAGAGGGTCTAGAGTCATGGTTATACTTTGCACGTCGATATCCCTGCCACCCTATATACTTTCATTGTGTGGAATGGCATTGGCACAAATTCTAAAAATATCCAACCAAAAATAGCCTTTTCCTCCCACGTCTTGTTCATTACAATATTCCCGAAGAAAATATGTACCAAACTCGATTCTCCACTGACTTGAACCAAAACTTTGGGTACACGGCTTTGTGCCAAATTCCACAAAATTTGCTTAACTAACGCTGGTACTCGTTAGGTATCATATGGGGAGGGCTAACACTCATACCCGTATTGCGATTCACCCAATGCAGTTCGACTTCGATACTTATTGATTTTGGCAGAGTGTTGTAAGTCAACCTTGGAGATAGAATTATCTCGGAGAAGTTATGGTGTTACATCTAGAGCTGTGTCAGCATTAACGCTTGAACCAAGCTCAGGGAAATTGAGCAATGCAGATGTTTGAAATTCGTTTGTTTATTGAGCACGAGCACCAATAGGTAATACTAGTAAACATTCAATGTTTGATTATTGCAGCTGTGGTTTACTGATTGGGTTTCTTCGCTTTCAATTTTGGACTCGATTGCATCACCTAGTAGGTATATATTTGAATAACTTACAAGTAAATTAAAGTAAAGTTTAATGTACAACCATTGTATCCTTTGTTTACCTTAGTGTAGTGTAGTGCATATTATGTGAATTATTGTGTAAGTGATCACAGTGTCACAATAAGATTAATAAGAGTATGGACTAAAAACAATGAAAAACTTTTTACAAACTCAACAAGTCTTGCAACTATTTATAAACGAACTCCAAAACAAGGAAGCTCCCTAAAATAAAGTTACCGAAATTAATATTCAAATTCCCACAGGCAAACTTCGTGACAATATTGATGCTATACAGCCCCAAGTTTGAACTAATAGTGTTTAACGTGTAACAATAATCAGGCTAGTCCCGAGCGAGTGCGCTGCCAAATTAAATATGAGCAAAGTTTTAGCAAACGCCCCGCGGTGGGGTGAATTGGCTCACTTGGACCAACTCGTGCAATTTACTGGTACGGAACCGCTCCTGATAGTCGAGTGTGCGTTTCGTTGAATATTAATTATTGCTTGTCAGTTTGTTGCTCCAAAATGGAATTTATACGGCTAAGCTTGGTTAGACGTTGTTTGGGCCGCCACCAAATATTAAGGCCCGGTATTATGCCGTTGCCCTTGCTCAAATGGGCGTTACCGCTGAAAATGCCCCGCGCGCCCCTCATCGTACTTACGCGCGAAGCGGACACGAAGTTTCTATTTTGTAGGGCTAGCTGCCATAGTGTCAGACGCGCGACGCTCACATATAGGTAGCTAACAGCATTTATTGCAGAGCAGTGGTGTATATTTATATTTTTTTACAAACAAAGAACTCGTAATATTAATAAAAATAGAAAATATTCTCAACTAGCTTCTGCCCGCGGCTTCGCCCGCGTGGATGTCGGAAATTATCCCACGGGAATGTGCTAACAGGATAAAACGTATGTGCTTCCCCAGAATGCCATCTATCTCGCGGGCCCTTTGTGGCTAATTACAGTAGAAAACCAATTGTGTCTCATTAGTGGTGATTAAGAGGGTACCTATATGATATCTTTACCTAAGTACCTACCTAATAAAAAAAAACTCAATAACAGAAAATTAAATACCTACCTAAATAAACCTATTTCTGATGATAACTAATCTAAACTCAATAAATAAGCAAAATCCCTAAAAACTAATATCTATACGAATGACTAATCCTACCTAACAGTATTATAAAATAACCTACGGTCACTACGTACACTATCAAATATACTACCTATACTTTAAAATTAAAATCTATACCTACGACTACGACTCATATAAAAATAAACCTAAATAACTCTAAAAACTAAAAGGAATAAAAATGAACTCCACTGCGGGTGACCCAACCTACGACAAACTTAGTATTTGCGGTTGGTACAGTACAGACAGTGGTAATCGGGTATAGGGATCGAACCGCAAAATTAAGTTTGTTTTTTATTGTATATACTTTTCCGGGATAAAAAGTACTTACCCAGTGTGGTGCCCAGGATATTAAAGAATAATTATACTAAGTTTCATCGTAATCGAACCGGTAGTTTTTGCGTGATGCCTGAACAAACAGACAGACAGACAGACAGACAGACAGACAGACCGACAGACAGACAGACAGACAAAAATTTTTTTAATGACATTTTTGGGTTCGGTGTCGGTCTAGTAACACCCCCTGTAAATTATTTTTTTGATATTTTCAATGTACAGAATTTTCACTTCTACAGATTTATTATAAGTATATAGATGTAACCGGGCGGCAGAATTTAGACAGTTATTATTAAATTAGCTTTTCCCTACAATTTCGCTCACAAATAAAAGTGAATAAGTTAGTACCTACTTACTTTTGTTTTTTAACGCAGAATAGATCGACTGGAAATTCTGAGCAATATACATATCTGCCGGCCGAAGATCAAATGCCATATTGGGTTCATGGAGCCCATGAACCACAATGCGCCCTATATCGATACCTCGGGGCTCAAAGGATGAACACGACTTTTCACGAAATCCAATAAATCGATACAGAAAGAAAAACTGAACAAGATGGTGTAAATAACTCTAATTGGCCAAAATGTGCTATATATACGCCCTTTGAGCCCCGATGTATGGAATTATGGTTTGTGGGACCCGTGTATAACCCGTGACCCCCAATTTAATTTATTATCCAGAAGTTTATCTAGAAGCCACAAGCGGTCGTGGGGTCGAAACTTTTTAGTTCAATAAGGCCGGCCACATACGGACGGAATTCCGTTTCAAAATATCGATTCGGCATTTTCGAAGGCAACGAATTCATACAAAATCAAGGAACTACCTCACACGTACTTACAATAGTTCTCCATTCGAAATTTTCTGCCTTCGAAATTATTTTGTATGGATTTGCTGCCTTTGAAAATCCGAATCGATATTTCTGAACGGAATTCCGATTTTGCCAGCCGAGTAAAGACTATACAGGGTCCAATTTTTAGTTTGTAATGAAAGAAAAAGAGAAAGAGAGCGAGAGTGAGAGAGAAAGTGAAAAAAATTGTGAAAGTGAGAAAGAAAAAAAATCAAAATGAAAGTCATTTATTCAAATTAGTCTGAGAATCAGCACTTTTCGAATGCCAAAATTACAAAAGACAGTCCCCAAAAACGCCCGCCCTTCACCACTTGCTAGTGCTATCGCTGGGAAGAAGAAGTGGCGCAACAAACTCTGCTGGGGAGATTGTTGCGCCATTTCTTCACGCACAGCTGTCTGTTCAGTTAAAAAATACTTATACAATAATAGGTATGTTAAATAAATTAACATTACAAGACACAGAACATTAAATTAAATTATTTGCCACATGTCAGTTAGCCACGCCAATATACCATCAAAGATACTAAAAACTATACTAAGATTGATGTAGGGATTAATTTTGTTCAGGTAAGCGAACATTGGCGCCGATTCCCGATTCGAATTTAGTCATCAACCTGACAAACGTGCAGATACGATTTCAATTGACTTTAAACCGCAGTCTAAAGGTCCGGCTTGATATTTCTTGGAGTGATTTAAAAAAATTACTGATGTTTACTTTACGTCCACCAATCGATAATTTTTCAGTTTCCCTAAAACAAAGTAAAATATAAAATTCATTTGAAGTACTGACGGCTTAGAAATACATATAATATTCAAACAGGCAGGTTTTGATCAAACAAAATCCACAATGTTGAAAACTACCTTTCAGCTTCATAGGTCGTTTGATCTAGTTCTTCGTGTAAATTTACATCGAAATCAAAATCACAATCAAAAGTCATTTATTCAAATTAGGCTGAGAATCAGCACTTTTCGAACGTCAAAATTACAAAAGACAGTCCCCCAAAAACGCCCGCCCTTCACCACTTCCTACTCCTAGTACTATCGCTGGGAAGAAGAAGTGGCGCAACAAACCCCCAGCAGCACAGCTGTCTGTTCAAAACATAAAATTAAATTATTTGCCATATGTCAGCTAGCCATGCCAATATACCAACAAATATAATAAAAACTATACATAGGTACTCATAAAATAATTAATTAAAATTAAAATGTAAATAAAAACTTACTACCTAAATAAAAGCCTCCAGGTATAAAGGGCGTGACTGCTTACATATTTACGCATTGCTGGGTTCTGGTCACATAGCTGTCACTTGAAGTCACAGATGATAAACTAGGACAATCGAAGTAAAATAAATAAATAAGTTAATACTAATAACAATAACCTGTCAGTAAGCCAATTCTGGAGAAAGAACATGAACATTGTCTTGAGTTAATTAGGGCGACCAACTATTCTTATCGTGTAAGTAGTCGTTGATGGAATAGTAAGCCTTTGAACAAAGGTTGAATTTTACTTGATGAACACTTTACTTTGATGATGACATCGAATTCAATAAATGATGATGGCTTTTCAGTAGGAGGACTGCAAAAAAACAACAATTATTTTTGAAAATAATACAATGTATTCTATGATAGGTATGTTTATATCTATTACTTTGTCATTTGTTGTCGGATACTAAGTTCAGATTTTATTCAATAGATTGATCACTAAATATTTCATTAAACCCTATAATGTCAAATCTTGTCTGTTTGGTTCTTTCTTCAAAAAAACCATCTCAGACATAAATCTACATGGTCTTCACATGATCTGACCAAGATTATGTCTGGACTTTAAAAGAGACTGTGACGTCTGAGTTTGTTTCGGCCTTTCTTCTCAGACTAGTCAGATAGGAAACGCCGACCTCATCTAGTTTTAAAATATGATTGACGTGTAAAAGTGTTTGTACAAACCTACTTACAAAATAAAATCCAATCCAATCCAATCCAATAAAGATGTTGTAGTGATAGATCACTAAATCCCACAGGACTATAACAATAATACGAAATTCGAAAAATTCCGTTTTCTTCTTGAAATGCCTTTTGATTTGCTTGAATATTGTGAACAATAGATGATGATGGCTTTTCAATAGTAGAACTGGAAAAATACAATATTGATTTAATATACACTAGCTTATGCCCGCGAATTCATCCACGTGAACGTATAAAAGGTATACGTAGGTAAGTCAAAAAAATAATTCAATTCCGAACCGATATTTCGAAACGGAATTCCGACTGTATGTGGCCGGCCTAATATTATTACCCCGTATTTAACAGTCTGGTATTTATGAGTAATAAAACAATAATACAGAGTGAAATTAAATTAGCTAGCGAAACTATATAATATTTCAACACGATAAAACAGATTTTATCAACTTACACTTCAAGTAACAACAATAACAGCGGTCATTGACCCCAAACAAAACATTTTTTTTTGTCGTGTTTAGTAGATATCGATACCCATCATGTCTTGAGACAAAATAAAAAAAATAATGATTTTTGGGGTCATTGACCCCACTGACCTGAGACCGCTGTTATTGTTGTTACTTGAAGTGTAAGTTGATAAAATCTGTTTTATCGTGTTGAGATATCGACAGTGACACCCGTCTGTAAAGTATACAAAAAAAAAACGGATATTTTAATTGACTACACTACCGACGGTGGATGACCCCAAAAAAGTCCTAGCCCAACTAGAAACAACACCTAAAGTTGTTATTCCCCGTGGGAATCGAACCCGCGATCGAGAAGATATCCCTTTCACCACTAAACCAAGGAAGCATTCTATTGTAATGAGTAGGTAGGTACTTACTCATCATCCAATCGAGAAGCAGTATCATCCAGTTCTTGAGTAGCAATTTGCTTATTCGGCAATCTAAAATAATAAAATCATTGAAATACAATTGGAAGCACAGCTGACCCTACTGTAGGTACTTACTCTGTGGCCTTCGGTGAGTCTCACTCAAGTCACTCAGGTGATATGATTCGGAAAATCAATTTCAACTTAGTAACAATGCCTATAATATAGTGTACTCTATATCTATAGGCATTATTAATTACTAAGTTAGAAGTATTAAATTCACGAGAAATATATTTATTTTTATCATTCTTTATTTAGGTAGGTACATATAATAAAGTTTCTTACAGTCTTCGTGCTATATTCTGCACACTCTGGAGTAAACGCTTTCGACGAGCAGCTTTCCATCTCTTCCCACTATTATATTTATTTCCCATTTTTATTTTCACGGTACAAAACGTAAAAATTCCACTGCGGAGCAAAGCGACACAGGTCCGTCCTCAACAACGTTCCAAGGAACACTGGCGCGGTGCAGGCAGCAAGGAAATGAGCAAGCGTATGTCGTAAAAACGTTTATAAAATCGTATAAAATTAGATATTAACTATTTATTAAAAACTACTCGATCACTGGATGCAGTTTGGCATTAGAAATTTTATGGTATATTTTTTATTATAATTATTGTTGTTAATAAAGAGATAAACTGCTTTTAAAAACAAAGAAGAGGTTTGTTTGAAGATTTTTTTGATGCATTAATGTATGTATAATTATGATTTGGGCTCGATCACTGTATTAAAATAAGACTTGAAAATATCATACTTTTTTTTTAGGTCCTAATTATTTACGGTTTAAGAGATACACTGCTTTAAAAAACAACTTTTTGACCGTTTTCGAGAAATCTGCGCCTTAAACATACACTTTAGTGTTGTTTGCGGAATTGAGACTGAAATGAACTGTTGTTGAGTTTACTATGTTTCAGTCTAAATGTTGATAATCCTTAGAGCGTGGGCCCTTTCACAAGTACTTTCGTATGTCAAAAACGACTTTCAACAGGGCTCTAATTCACTATGACCACTTAGCGATTCCTTACTTAGAAACCATGTCAATTCCTTGGTTAATCACGACATCTGAAGGTCAATTCTCGTAATTTAAAACGTTCAAAATTTAGTCGGAGTCTCATCTCAGCAACAGATAAATGTCAAAAACTTGTCAAAATGTAAGGAAATTAGAGGTATTTTTGACAGATTGAGATTGATATCAGACTGAACGTTCATAAAATTACGAGAATTGCCCCCCTGCTTTTAGCGTATTCTCTATGGCACAATGGCGTGGTTTGAACTGTCAAAATACATATTGTCCGTACGGTTGATATTTCGATTCCTTGTCGTTAACAAGACACGATATTGACGTGGTTTGCACGTGGTAAGATTTCGCAGGGAACAAAACAGAATTGGGGCCCAGGATTCCAGCATACTTATATCAATCAAATAAACTTTTTCTGATCCACAACAACCGCGATAGTACCAACTACCTATATTTACTAGGTACTATAAGAACTTTAGAATCCAACGTTTTAAAGTACATCATCCGGTTTGTCTGTATTATTAGCATAATCCACTAGAATATTTCAACTCGAATTCCCCTCCGACCATCACCATGATTATCACACATGTTTAATATTTCAACACATACGCTACAAGTTCAGGTGCAATATTACCTAAAACTAACTCAAACTTATCACGAATTAATTCAACTACGAACGCGAACAATCTCGACTACTTAGGTAAGTTTAGCACATTGTTAAGTTTAAATGAGTCTAAGCTTATCTTAGAATCTCTGCAAACCGCATGTTAGCGGCCCCGGTTTAATGTTGGAAAACATTTTGGGAACTTCATTGCGCTCGTCTTAATGATTGAAGGTTTTAATTTGGGGCTCAATAGCATTAAACGTAGAAAGTTTTGTTGATTCATTACGGACACTAAGAATTGTTTTAATTATTTTTTTACTTAACCCAGTTATCTTGTTGAAGTTCAGGATTGGTTTTACGACTCGCTTTATTTTTAGTGTATTTTTCGTGTTCCTGTTCAACACATTTTTAACAACAGTTAGGTAAAACGTCTTTCTGTGGGATTTATGGGTCTTTTGCAGTTCAAGTTTTGGGACTAGGATGGTATGGGTTCTGGCAGTTTATAAATAAAGTTATATCAAAAAAATATCTCTGCCACAAACCCCTACACTCTAAGTGGCAGAGACACTTTTTACACTTTCAAGGCAGGTTTCAGGTTTCAGGTGTATAATAATACAAATATTTCTAGAAGGCTACGCTGATAATTACTGAGTTATAAAAGGTAAAAGATACATATGATAGATAAGATAGAATATTTTCCATGATTTATAAGACGTCGCCTATGCGTCAATTCTATAGTGTGGTTGTATATGTGTGTGTTGATTAGCCCAAAAGTCTGACAACCAGTCTTACCAAGGGGTTCCGTATTATCCAATAAGTGGGTTGTGGAGGTCAGATAGGCAGTCGTTCCATGTAAAATACTGGTATTCAGCTGCATCCGGTTAGACTAGAAGCCGACCCCAACATAGTAAAAGGAAGGAAACATAGGAAAAGGGCTAGGTAGATAGTATATATATTAGATATATATATAGTATTTTGCTTAAGTTTTGGCCCACTTCTACAGGGTACAGAGAAATTCTGATTTAAATACTAAAGTAATAAAGTACTATACAAATTAATTTTGCGTACAATGTCCTTATAATAAACGTTAATAATTTCTTCAACTATGCCAAGAGGTATAATTTGAATGCGAATTTATAGCTTGGCAGTCACATTCCTTTCAGTTATTTCTGACATGAAAAATGTACTCTATGTAATTAAAACGTACAAGCTAGTGATGGGACAAAATAAATTGTTTTATTTTTAATTTTTTCTTTATCCTGTGTACCATTTTTCCTTCCAAACCGAACTGTTTTGAGCGATCTCTGACCATGTTTGGCCATAGCTCAATTAGCTGATTTTGGAGAAAAAACAGCCAAACGGCTTAAGTGGGAGTGGGCCAGACGCGTCCCGCAAATGCGCTCGGAGAGTTGTACAAATATAGTCACACCACCTTCGTCGTGGTCTACCCCAACGATATCCTCCTTCAGGCGTCCAGTGACTGACGATCTTTGTCCATCTCACCGGATGGAGTCGCACAACTGGTCTAGCCCACTCGCACTTTACCTTGGCTGTTTTTTCTTTGTTGCTTAAGCAATTGATATAAAAATAAAATGATCATAATTTTAAGAAATGAGCGTTTAATATGGACAGCGAAAGGCTGAAGGGCCAGAAACTTCGTAAAGAGGTGACAGGCAACTTTGAAGTTATAAGAATTAAAGGAATTTTACATGAATTTGCAACTTTTACGACTTGATGAAATTCGGTTCGGGTAAAGTAATGATGATATTAAATAATAATTCTAATTTTTTTTTCAGTCTTGTCTGTCAGCGCATCATGTCTTGTTTTTCCATACTTCTTCTTTATATTAGTCTTCATCTCAGTAGTCACCCCCTTTCTAGCCAAATCATCTTTCACACAGTCCATCCATCTTTTCTTTGATATACCGTACTCTTATATCAATTCCCACTCAACACTTTCCTCACGACTTCTTCCTCGTTCCTCCGCATCATATACCATGACCATCGATTCCCACCCAACTTTTCAGTCATGATGACACGAGATCAACAAACTTTGAAATAGAAAACCCACTGGAAATTTTTGTTCTTCATCCCACCCCTACAAAATGACGCAATGGTTTCCCAGGGTTTGTCAACTTGATTTATTATAGCTAATAGTTTTTATATGGTCTTAATAATACCAGCATTTAAATTATACATTTCAACCTCTTTACTTACTGTAATACCAAACTTAATTACCGATAATAAAGTTCAAATTACCATGTAATTGCTTCAAATTTTTCTGTCACAAAGAGTAATGTGCCAGTTACAAATTATATAATTTTAATTGGCCTTTACATGTTAAGTCAAGAAAATGGTATTCATGGCATTAATTATGCTTAATATTGGAACTTAAAGTGTGATTAAAGGTTGGAAAATGTCAAACGATAATTTTGTTTGACATGCAAAGTGCTTTGAATATTTAAATGTTCTTATGTTATTGAACACACACACATAAACTAACGAACGACTCATGAACGAACGACGACGATCCTTACGTACTTTTTGCCTCGTTTACGTTCATACATCAGAGGGGCAAAAGAACGTTCACAGTCTGATCTCAGTCTTAATCTGTCAAAAATACGTCAAATTTCCCTACATTTTGACAAGTTATTGACATTTGTTTGTCGCCGAGATGAGAGTGCGACTAGATTTGAATCGTTTTAAATTACGAGAATTGGCCTGCTGGTCAAACACGCACGCCGGTGGCGAAGAACATCACCAATAAGGTAATATGTCCTTCAATGCGTCCCCCGGCGGCGTTTGCCACAAAAAAAAACACGTTGAATGTTTTTTTAATTAAATAATTTTTAAAATTTTTAACTTTATTTTATTTTTATTATTTGTTGTTATAGCAGCAATAGAAATACACACTCTGTTAACATTTTAACTGTATTCTTAATACGGTTCATGAGATACAGCCCGCTGACAGACAGACGGATGGACGGATGGACAGCGGAGACTTAGTAATAGGGTTCCGTCGACACCCTGTGGGTACGCAACGCTAAAAAGAAATACATAAAATTAGAGATCTCAATAGCTAAAATACCATCAGTAACTTCACAGACTAATTCAATACAAAATAATCAATTTCCAATAAATTCTAAAGCTCCAATACACCGTCGAACCAAACAAAAAATAAATTAAAAGACCCACGAAAGATATCCTCACAGCTTAAATATTTTCTGCTAGCTTCGTCGTCTCATCAAAGAGGTACCACAAAAGTGCATTTCATTTGCCGACCGCCAATAAATTGAAGGCTTTCAGATCAAGATATTACCGTAATGGCATCCTGTGGATTAAAAAATAAACTATCACCAGGAAGCAAGCTAATGGGATTGAAATCGAAAAAAGTGTGGAAGTTGAGGTGGATATTAGAGATATAAGTGTTTGTGCTGATATGGTGAATTGTTTGTTGTTTTAAGCTGTTTACGGTGGTGTACTGAAACGAAGTTTACGTTTCTGGACCTGGATAATCTTGGTAATAATTTTCCCCTGTATTCATAAACGTTGCATAAAGTTATGTAATGATTAGCGACTGTTTACCATACCAACCATACATTTTTGTCGTTTGAACGTCACTTAACTTTAATCGTCGTTTATAATTAAAGCTCAAATGTCGTTTATAATTAAAAGCTGTAAAGTAAGACACTGAGATTAATTTTTATGCATTACCGAAAGGCGTCGTGATAAGCATGATTTGAAAAATTTACAAAACAAGATTAAAAAACAAAAAATAAACTATCACTAGCAAGCAAGGTATTGTAGAAAAAAGTGTCGATGTTGACGTGGGTAATCAAAGATATTTATGTAAGTGTTTGTGGTGAGGGTGACTTTCTTGTTGACATAAGCTGTTTTCTGTGGTGTACTGAAAGTGTTACGTTTCTGGATGTGGATAATATCTGGTAATCACTTTGTGATTAATAATCACCTGTCATCTGACAAGTTTGAAAATGAGACATTTTTTTTTTAAATAAAATAGTTGCGACGTAATTAGCAATAATAATTTTAAATTGTTTGGGTATATGAATTTGAGTTTTTACCAAAATGAGAAAAGATTAGTCAAACATGAAAGTAAGATAGTAACTTTCATGATGTGATGGAGAGAGAGATAAAAACAACAACTAGTTGAAAAGAAACAAACATTGATAAAGAACTAGCACACAAAAGTGCAAAAGGCAATTAAATTATGAATATGACACACTATACGTTAAATCCCTAATCTCAGCGGTACATACAGTCAAACGCAGACATTATTAAACAGCCGATATAAATGAGGAATTGAAGAGCTTGCAACCACAAATGCAAAGACAATTTCAGGATTTGAAAATTACCATACACTAAACGCTAACCCCAGTCATCCCAAATGTCAGCGTTAAGCGGAATCAAACGCTTACAATATTAGAGGGCCGGTATCAATTATATGAAACAATATTTAGGCAGACGCAAACTGCGTTAAAATGCAAATCGGAATCAGAGCCTATTGTGCGACTGCGTATGTATCTCTGCCGTAATAGTATTGTGATACTGTAGGGTAAGGGCTTAGTGATAAGCGGATGGTAGCGGAGCTGAATTTGTTTAAAGTTATCATAAAACAAAAAATAACCTTGCAGAGAGTGTGAAAGTGAAGTGAAGTGTGTGTGTGTGTGAACAACACTTGTGCCTGTGGTAATACCCTCGCTCCATCTCATCTTCCTTGGCGGGTTGTGCTGGGGCCGCTGCTGTAGGAGCAAAAAGCCTCAAATGGCGCTAATATTGGGAGCTATGTATTAAGCATTATTATTATTGCATGTACATCAATCACTGCAGTGTCATCTCCCATGGGATGAAATAATTTTGAAATACAATAAACTAACATAGTTCTTAAGTTTACTAACACAACGAGTCTTTGTTACTTGAATAAATAAATAATTATTATTATTAAGCCATTTGGGGTAGAAACACTAGGGCCTTGGGTCCAAGTGCTTATGGAGTATTTCGGGATATCGCCTAGCGGTTACTTCACGCGAACAACAGTTCCAGAGGGCTGGCCTATTTTTAGCCTAAAGAATCAGCATTGCCATCCAATATGATAATTTTGATAGCGTTTTGGGCTCTTATCTCATTGAAAGCATGCGGACGAATTTCGCCTTTTTTATTGTACACTTGTACATAATGTGTGTATATATTTTAGTGTTTGGTTATATATTGAAAGGAAGGCTTTTGTTTGTCTTTAAATAAAAAAAAGTTTAACTTGTGACTATAGGTTGTGAAGTTTTAGGTTCCACTTTCAGTGAAGAAAAGATAGTAGCCAAAATGCGCCCAGAGGGTCTACTCCGAAGTAGTATCGGCCGAATGTTCGGCCGTTTCATGCTACGAAGTTACTCTTTGGTTCGATCGGTTCCGATCCTACACTCCTACACTCTTTCGAATATTGACTATGGTCCCGACCCAACTGAGCCGATCCGAACTTTTTTCGCATTTTTCAATAATATTCGGTTCGGCCATGTGTCGGTCCGATCCGAACATTCGCACTTTGCACTTCGGAGTAGGCCCCCAGTTCCTGCAGCCGCTGCTAACAGTAATTCTAACATTAATACAGCAGTAGACACGACTTTGTATAAGACTGTATCTAACCAAATAATCAGCGATGATGATAATACCATTCATAACGATACTTTAAACAATATAACCCAAGATATTACTATACCCCTTACCTAAAGCATTAACGACACATCACCTTTACGACGGGTAAAATGTAACCTAGCATCTAGAAATCGAAGTGACAAGCTCCTCTATGACTAGACAGAACGCTGCGTAGTATTAGGTTGAATATTAAATCTGGCAATTGTACTAAGGACCGAAGGACCAAAGGTGACATTACTCTGGTCGTAGATGTTGAAAAGCTGACATTTGATAAAGTGGAGATTAAGATTGGGTTGATGGCTTAGACTGATCCTTGCAAGGAATTGGTGGCTTAAGTAACATGACTGTGAAGACATACGTCTTTGTATACGTGTTTAAAACTGTATGCAATGCGATGAATAGGTCAACAAAGTATTATGGGGTTCAATTTGATTTATATTATTATATAATATTGATATTGAATAATTTTCTTCATCATTAACCGCCTCTATTGCTAGTTATAACTCATTTGCAGAAGAATCTTCACCAGCGATCAGCACTGGGGCTTTATCAAGCATAGGGTCGTAGCATTATGCTGAGCGATGGCCGGCGCATATTTTTTCCTAACTTGTTCTGTTTTGGATTTGTCTTCTTTCTCTGCGTCATGTTTACTGGAAATAAACGTTTCTCTTTCTAAGAACCTTTAAGTATTCTTCATCTTCTTCAATCCTCTTAAATCTTTTCAAGAACTTTACTAGCAAAATTATTACCTGCAATTATATACCTCCCTTCACTTAGTCCCATATAATAATCCCAGTCGACAAGATTGGGTTATAAGCCCGACGATGTAATCAAAACAAATAGGCGTACGTTCCGACTCGCTAATCTGACTGTCGTGTGTCCGCACCATATTTTCCGCATATAAATTAACTCATAACTCAACGGGAGTATTCAGGTCAAGCGATCCTAAATCATTTGCGGGGGTTCACATTACTTCTACGCAAAATGACCCTGTTGAAATTATTAATAAACTGCCTTCTGGTATTGTTATGGAGTGGTTATATAGTTGAGGAGTTTAATCTAGATTTTTGCGAGAGTGTGCCTTAATTTTGTCAAATCTTGATAAATTAGATCTGACAACGAACAGTTAAGCTTTATTACTTAATTTTTCTTACGCTTTTCAGATTAAAAATCATGTCTAAAGTTTCGTTGATATCTAAAATGTTTATAGAGACATTAATTTATGTTTATCCTTCTGATTTATAATTCATTAGTTAGACTTTACATAATCTTAAACATATTTAGTTGGAAACTATCATGTGTTAAAGGACCAACATTAAATGTGGTTAAATAGGACCATAAAATACGGTACGAGCTCATCATAACCAAAGTTTTAAGTTACCTTTGAGACTATTAGGTCCTAAAGGATCAAGAAGGGCTTGCGGCTAAGAAATAACAGCCGCACGGGTCGATCGATCAGGTTAAGCTACGCTTGCCGCGGATGGTCCGTGGATGGGTGACCATCTTTACATCAAGACCCCTCCGTGCCTCGGAAAGCACGTTAAGCCGTTGTTCCCGGCCGTCATTCGTGGATCTTCGTCTGACAGTCGTTACGCGTCGTCAGAAGCCTGACAACCAGTCTTACCAAGGGGTTTCATATTACCCAGTAATTGGGTTGTAGGGGTCAGATAGGCAGTCGCTCCATGTAAAATACTGATACTCAGTTGCGTCCGGTTAGACTGGTAGCCGACCCCATGGGAAAGGCTAGGCAGATGAGGTCCTAAAGGATCAAAAATACCTCAAAAAGGACCACAAAATACGGTACGAGCTCATCATAACCACATATATTTTCCAGTAACATTTCTAAGGCCTTTAGTCCACTCCTGTCATTTCTAGACCATTTAACGAAATATAATCTACGTAGTTTACTTTCCGAGACAAAGATACGCGCTTAAGTCAGGATTAACCATAATTTATTACGGTCATATAAAAAAGGTGCTGAAACGGCCTAATAAATTGAGTCATATTATTTACATTCTCATTAGAAAATTAAATTAGTATGAATGTAAGTAAGTAATTAATGAATGAAGACAGTAAAAAAGTGTTAATTAGGCTCTCTATTTTGGAGTTATTTTAAGTAATTCAACTGCACTTGTATGCAAAATACTTGACGAATTATTTAGAAATATATACTTAGCAAAAACGGTGCTTTCAAAACGGTGAAGGAAAAGCATCGTGAGGAAAGCAGCATGTTTTAAACCAAAAAAAATAGATGACACGTGACATCTACCAACCCGCACTGGACACGCGTGGTAAATTACGGCCCATTCCCTCTCACCGAGAGAAGACCTGTTCCTACCAGTGGGAACACTATAAGCTGATTCTATACCAATAAAAAAAAACAGTTCTGTAGTACCCATGAGAAGAAAGCGTGATTGTTGATAATATTGGTTTATGTAGTAACACATGTAATTTTCATAAAATACTTATTCTTATTTGATTCAAATATGAATACAACTAAACCTTATGTATTGAGAAAATTTACCTGCATTATTCCAACAAAGCCTTCCCATAAAATATGAAACTAGAACTCCATACCACGAAGTAAGCGTAAAGTCTATAAATCAAAGATAGGAATCGGTAGTGAAAACTTGTGAGCAAATTCCTATAAGCTTCGCCATAAACCACTTCCTTCCTCGCAAGTTGTGGACGGGATCTATCCACGTCATTCAAACAATTATGTTCACCATGATCTCACTAGTTCGCAGCCCGTAAAACCAGTAAAACTAATTTCATTCGCCTGACCTATTTCCTCTAACATTAATCTTTCACTTTACGCAGACAAAAAGACCACGAAATCAAATCAATGGCTATCCTAAAGGACAGCTTAAAGGTAGGTAATTGTGCCATTATCACACTTACTGTAATGTCAGGTCGCAAAAAAATGGCCAAAAAGGACCCAGTGCAAACAATGAAAACGCTGTGTTGCAAATGATATACTCGAAAAATAATGAAGGCTGGACCTCACTTGAGGAAACGACCCACATTATATGGTTGGGAGTAAAATGTGTACGTGCTACGGACATTTTAAAAGGATAATATCTTAGAGAGCCTTTGCAGCACTTTCGAAGGAATTATGGGGTTTTCACAGAACAAAAATATTAGTTTAGTTCTGTCAAATTAGTCAGCGCCTGACGTAATGTACTTTTAGTAGCCAATTTTTTTTATCATGTCTACTGATTTTTCGAGATATCGCCAAGCGGTTAGTCAACTCTTCACGTGACCAGAGGCCTGTTTCTTGGCCAAAGAATTAGCATTGCCATACAACGTGGCAATACTGCCAGCCTTTTGGGCACTGTTCCTGTTGACAGCGATGCGGATGAATTTTTTGATGCCCTATGATTCTTTTGCTTATTTTTTCACATGTCCATATCATTATTTTAAATGTTAGCTTAAACAATGTATATAAATATTGTCTAACTTGTCTATGGAGTATCTTAATTTGACAGGACTAAACTAATATTTATTTGGGTCCTTTTAACACACTGATAACATACACAACTATACACACATTACACCCCACATTTACTCACCTCAACTGTTTTTGTATGTTTATTCTATGTAGTTAGCTTCTGTTTGCTAACTTTTTTTGTTTAATTACGAATTATAAAAATTACAAAATTAAATTATAATGAATTTATCAATACGAATCTTGCGCTAGCAGAACTGATCCAATTAGTAACTTTGTGTAGTGTTTGGGTCACCAAGATGCAGGCTGTGCCTAGTTTGAGACCCGCTGTTAAATCATTCTAAGTTTTCTGTTGGTTAGAACTGCATGATAATTCTTGTTTGTATGTGTAAATTTTTAATAAATGAATTTGAATTTTCTTAATGAAATAGAAAGAAAAAGATGCGCTGAACTAAAATTAAGTTTAGTTTGTGAACAAAGGAATCGGCGCCAATGAAGATTTTTATAAACGAAAATTTCTATAAAAAATGCTGAATAAATCAAAACGACGTCGACATACGCAATGCGACAATTAATACTGATTAAAACCACGACAAAATCTTGTTAGTGCCGCAAATTACAATGTAACATCATTAATCATAGGTTGCTTTGAGTATAACTCGCTATCCGTTGTTGACTTAACAAACTAGTACTTGTAATGAGCTAATAGGTACACTTTATATTTTTCTTTTGATACGAGAATAGTATGGAAAATTGCAAAGCACACAATTATGAAGCTTAACCATGCTTTAGCTGCTCTATACCGTTTTGCTACGGTTTTGCAGACGATGTAGATATAATAGAGGATGAAGATGATTATCTTCTTTAATACAGGAAGAAAGGAAAAAATAAAATATTTTCTACACTTTTTAACAAATAGACATTTTATAATGTATATAAGTAGTTTATCAGCCATCTTGTTACCATAACACAAGCATTAGGTTGCTTAGCTTGGGACTAGATGGCGCTGTGTGAAATGTCCAGGGATATTATTATTATTATAATGAAGACTAGAAGGCCAATTCTCGTAATTTAAAACGTTCAAAATCTAGCCGCAGTCACATCTCGGCGACAAACAAAAATGTCAAAAACTTGTCAAAATGTAGGGAAATTAGAGGTATTTTTGACAGATTGAGACTGAGATCAGACTGTGAACGTTCTTAAAATCACGAGGATTGGCCCCCAGGTCTTGACATAAATATTGTTAGAAAGGAGAGCAGTGGTGGCCCAGTGGTATCGGTCGGACTTACGAGTTGTAGATCGTGGGTTCGAACTCAGGCAGGTGCTTTAATTGGTGTATTTTATTTCATCACCACTGCTCTCAAAACGGTGAAGGAAAACATCAAGACGAAACCGGCATGTGCTAGATCTAAAAATTCGAAGGCATGTGACATCTATGTATTAACCCGCACTGGGCCCGCGTGGTGGATTACGGTCCAGTCCCTCTCACAGAGAGGAGGCCTGTGTCCCAGCAGTGCCAGTGGGAACATTATAGGCTGACTGTTAGAAATAGTGTGAGCTGTAACTTAACCAAGATATGGTTTAACCATTTAACCGCTTGTGTCGTATTTATGCGACACATATTTCCGTGCCCCTACCGCTCATGTCGTATTTCTGCGACAGAGAACATGCATGATTTTTTCGTTCTATTTTCGTCCTATTAACTGCGTGGTACAACTAAAACTATTATTAAAAATTATCGATTTGTAGCCGCGCGCTAGGGGCACGGCAATTGATATTTAGCCAAGCGCTTATAAGGTTAAAGCTGTTCATTGATTCAGTTAAATAAAGAGAGCCCTTTACCTTTGAATCCTGCAAGTAAAGTCTAATAAATTATTGATAAATTGTAACAGCTCTACTTACTTAAAATGTACACCACGTCCCACTCACAATAGTATTTCAAGGAACAGCGTCGTCTTCCAATCTTTTTTGTGACCCATCCAACCGAATTATTTTCTTATTTCTATCTGATTGCCTTTCAATATACTTACAATATTATTACATTCCATCAGGCGAAACAAAAACACAAAATTAATCATAAATAATCATTGGAGCCTTAGTAATATTTTTTGAAGAAATCTCATCCATGAAATTATATTGAATTCTCCATGGGAACGGTATGAATTCTAAAGTGATCGTTATTAATTCAATTAAAGAAATAGAAGCGAGAGAGAAAGTTGAATACTAAAGTTATACTCAAGACAGGAACGTCGTTATCGTATCGACGACGACGATTGTTGAATGCAAAAAGGAATAAGCGACAAAGTTAGTTTTACAGGAGAAGTAAGTAGAACGACATCTTCATTTAATTCTTTCAGTAAGGCAAGTGAAATGTTGAAATATTACAAAACAACGCTAACATGCAACATTCAGTCAAGTGAATCTATTATTAACTTAAAATATCGTGATTAATTTGAGTAAAATTATCTTCTTGTTTGTCGTTCCCACACTTCTGAGGTTCGCAACTACATACAACGTGGCTTCAAGCTATGCGGTCTTCCGAAGTGTAGACCGTTCATTAGTTATTTAAGTAGGTACCACTAGCATAATAAGCATTATCAGCCTATAATGTTCCGTGAGCGGGTTTGAACAATAAACCACAACGTGGACCAAGTGCGGGTTGCGCGAAACCCTCAATTTTCATATAATATAGTATTTCAAATCTCCTTTTCTTATAATCTGCATAATCTGAATCACAAGAAAATCTTCTGACCCTACAATTAATATTTCTATCACAAGAGCCAACGAACGATATAATCTTAATACACCAGGTTTTCATAAAGAAGTTTTTTTCCAAATGAAACGGAGAATTTCAATCAGGCTATCGTCGCGCGACCGCGGTTTTAACAAAGGAATAAAAATCATTGTTAGGTAGAAATTGGAGTCCAAGTAATACTTTGGAAGATGCAATTTTTACTTAAAAGCGCTGCCTCGGGGTCGAAATGAAGAGAAATAATATAGACACCGGGGTGAGGCTTGGAATAACAAGCATTTATTAGGGGAGGAATGTCATTTTCTTTCAATTTGTTATACAATGTTGAAAGATATTAAGATTTGTATAGGGATTCTATTTACATAATCAGCATATAGTGTTCCTACTGCTGTGAAGCAAGCCTCCTCTCGGAGAGAGGGAGTGGGCCGTAATCCACGACGCGGGCCCAGTGCGGGGTGGTAGATGTCACATTTATCTTCGAATTTTTGGTTCTTGACGAACGACTGTCAAAGGTCTACGAATGACAGCCGGGACCAACGCATGTCAGTCACATGCGTTTGTCCTGGCTGTCATTCGTAGACCTTCCTAAATTACCCTAGGCTGATAAAATTTTAATTTTTCCTAATTATGTTAATAGATATTAGTATTTAGGTCGGTTCCCCGAACTGCTTAGCGAGCTTTTCGAGCCGTGGCGAGGACTCGGTATGTTACGCACGCGTTGCTTAACCTTGAAGATCCACCCGGGTGGCTGTTAGAATTTAGCCACGAGTCCTTCCAGCTGGAAGGGAACGGTTGTCATTTTTGTATGGAGAGTAAAGACGAAGATTTAATTAATATAATTAAGAAGATATATATATAAACTGTTTTCTATCATTTTACTTGCCTCACAATCCCCATTCTACATTATGGTATGGTACTCAGTACTTAAATTTTGATCTTATGTGTATACTAGTAGGGTTGAAGGTCTGAATAAAACGACCAAACTATATACTGTTCTATAGCTGATTACATATAGCTGATTACATTATATTTATTGTGTTATAACCACTACAACTAAACGGTAAAACGGTAATAACCAAACCAATTTTAAAACTTCCACCCCTTTTAATTTAATACTTCCACTTTTCCACCCTTTTAATTAACGACAAAGTTTCAACTAAATCATGTGTCGTAACTTCGCTTACAGCGTTTCATGTAAGCTATTCCTTATACAACGTGCCACTACAATAAATTAACACACGGGTAAGGCAAGAAGACAGTAATCATAAAAAATAAAACAACATTAGCTAATTTCTAAATAAATAAATAAATTTCTAATTGGAAGACTACCGCCTGTGCCGCTCGCCGAGATAGGGCCCTATGTCGGCGAGCGACGCAGGTGGTAGTTCAAATTTCCGTCAATCTTTCCTCCAATTCGCTCACTCTTTGCACGTTTCATTGATGCGATGTTATGATCCGTGACCCCTGCGTTACAGTTCTTTAAGTACAGGTTGCTCCTAGATACTATTTAAGAAAATTTTAAGTAAATATTAACGTTTAATGAAATTAAATAATAATGTTCATAAAACGAAGACGCGAAACCGTGTACGTGTTAAATTGTGTCAATAAAACGGCACGCGTTATAGCCATGTACTTACGTCACAGGCATATACAGGGTTATTGGTAAAACATTAACAACTTCAGGACTATATTACTAAAATCATAAACAACAGCTTTGTTCTATGACTTTATTAATTCATCAGACTTTCATACAAAAACAAATTGAAACATTCGATTTTCTGTTACCAACTCTACGCGAAGCAAAAGAAAGCGCTAGTTAGGTAAAAAAGACTGTCGTGTCTAGTACAAAATGCAGCGGTGTTTAGATAGAACAACGAAACCTTGAGGGTTTGTTTTTGGTAATATATTTTGTAAAAAGTCATATAACAAAAGCAACCAAGGTTGTTAGTTTTTTACCAATAACCCTGTATAGTTTGTCAACAAGCGTTTCTCCGACACGTGAACTGTCATCTGAAGTGAACGGTGCCCGGTCTTAGTTGCTTGAAGGTGTTTGTAATAACATAAGGCGGAGTACGGTATCAATTTTGTGGAAATGTATGCGATAACCCGTTTGCTTTGATATTTTGTGACGAGGTACATATACAGTCTTTGTTTTGAGTTTGCCGGCTTTGCTGTAAGATTCCTTATTACTTGATTGTGATTGTAATTGGTTTGTTGCATGTGTGAGATTGTCAAATTAATGTCGGTTGCTAATTGTTACCTACTTGTTGATTTATTGGTACTTTTGTACTAACATAAAGACCAAGTTTGAAGGCTTGATTATCAGGTACTGAAATAATATTATTTACAGAATTGTTTTTGCTATTTTGGCATTTACAAGGCAGTTGTGAGTAGAAACGACGGGAGAGGACGCCCTCGGAGGATATGATATAGTGACCTTATTGGTGATTTTCTTCAGAAAGGTCAGATGCGTAGTATTCGGAACCGGAGTGCGTATATGACCAGAAGGCAAATTCTCGTAATTTAAAACGTTCAAAATCTAGTCGCAGTCTCATCTTAGCGACAAAAAAATGTCAAAAACTTGTCAAAATGTAGGGAAATTAGAAGTATTTTTGACAGATTGAGACTGAGTTAACGCTCTTAAAATTACGAGAATTGCCCCTCTGATGTATGAACGTAAACAAGGCAAAATGAGTATATAAGGATCGCAGTAGGTGGCGTTCTGTAGCTTCTGCATACCCCAATAAGAAGGTGTGAGGCGATTTTACTATTACTTAAATCCTAATTTACCCATTACTTATAGGACAGTGAACGGGAGAGTTTAAGTTTTATTGTTATTTCTTCCAGGGGCGTTTAGTGCCGCGCAGTGTTAAGTGTAGTAGCATTGTACAATGTACAATCAGTTCTAGTACTTACACTTCGCATAACTAAAACTTAATACTCTCATAAAAATCTACGGAAATAAAGATTTAGCATACCTAATCAGCCTATAATTTCGCACTGCTGGGAAACAGGTCTCCTCTTGGTGAGAGGGAGTGGGCCCTAATACACCACGCGGATCCAGTGCGGGTTGGTAGATGTCACATATCTTCGAATTTTTGGTGCTTGAACATATGGTTTTCTCACGATGTTTTCCTTTATCGTTTTGAGAGCAATGGTGATGAAAATTAAATGATTTACACAAAGTAAAGAGCATAATATGTCTGGGATCAAATCCCCGACCTACAACACGAGTCACTTCTACGGTTTAGTGTCCTGCAAAGTATTAAGTGTGCAATGTACTTACAAAAAGTTCCAGTACTTAAACTGTTCATACCAAAAAGTTAACAACCGCATAGAAATCTATGGAAAAACAGATTTCATTATATTAAAACCGTGGAACTGAATCCGGAAAACGATTTAAACAAAATTTTACGGTAAATGTGTGTAACACAATATCCTTGTGAAGCTGTGTAATTTTTTTCTGGAGTACGTTAGCGTAAGGACAAAGCGGTGTGGGCCCGTGCCACGGAATTAATGAGGTGATTTGTCTCGTGGCAGAATAAGGAAGAGTCATAGTCTTAAATTGAATGGAATTCAATTTATCGGTGGAATGTCGGCCTCTCAGTTAATGGGCTCTTCCTAGAAAGATATTTCCTTAAAATTATCTTTCCTTAAAAGATAGAAGACTCGACCGAATTCACTGATATTATTCTTCATAGCATAATCAGCCTGTGATGTTGCCACTGCTGGGACACAGGCCTCCTCTCTGTGAGAGGGAGTGGGCCTTAATCCACCACGCGGGCCCAGTGCGGGTTGATAGATGTCACATGTCTTTTATTTTTTTGGTTCTAGGACATGCCGGTTTCCTCACGATGTTTTCCTTCACCGTTTAAAGAGCAGTGGTGATGAAATATAATAATTTACACAAAGTAAAGCGCCTGTCTGGGTTCGAACCTACGACCTACAACTCGTAAGTCGCGGCTGTTACCACTGAGCCACCACTGCTCATTCTTCATTGAGTACGGTTATTAGACGGAACACAATGTTATATAGAAAATTTTCCGTTTATTGTTCATCATTTTCTAAATGATGTCGCTTTTTCCTTTTATAAACTGAACTTCTTATTGAAGGAAATCTCGTTAAAAATGAGAAAGCCCCTGGCTTAATAGCGATCGCACGGCCTTTTTCAGGAAAGTTATGCCTCGCCTGAATACGTAGCAGTTTTTTCAACAACAACAACTTTTTATCCCGATCTTGTTCACCTTATAATCTTTAACTAGCTGAGCCATAGTAATCTATGGATTAAATGAATTTTAACGACTTATCCTTGTACAATAGCTGAGATTCAAATTATTTTCGGCGGCTTTTTAATAAATATTTGTAGGTACACACATTTTTCTTGCCATTAAAAACTACGGTTTATTCACCGTGTGTAGGCAGCGTAGGCAAGGTAGTCAGTGTTGTATTGATCACTACGGAAGTTGGTATATATAATTAACCCTGAATGTGATGTGTTTGCGGATGAATAGATTAAAATTATGTATATATGTCAGGCAGGATGACACCTCAAAATTTTCCGTGTTTTTCAATTTTAATGTAGTTACTTTGCAAAATCATTGAGTTTCAAAAATTCGCAATGAATGTGCGCGCAATATGGAAGGAGTGATGGGGCTATGGACAAATGCTGCACTTACACGCTGCGTGAGCAAGCCCGAACCATATCGCCACTCGTTCGATGTCCACCGCGCACAGGATGGATTGAAAGCAGCACAGAAAGTGATTTTTTACTCCATTGGTGTAATTGCCGTATGGCGTTCCAGTGTGAGGATAAATAAATAAATAATAATAATAATAATGTCTGGTGTTCTGTGAGAGAAAGTATGCAAGGGAGTCCACTGTTCCATGTTAGTTTTAAGTTATATTATAATCTCCTTTATTTCATTTAAATACTTACAAAATACATTTTTAAATATTTTTATAAACAAAAGGATAAAAAAACATTTAAAAATATAAAAAGTAGTAGCCCACCGGTATCGGGAACAGGGTCCAAGCTACCGGTGGTCAGGGCTCCAGAGAGAGGAACTTCCTGACAATGCGAGCCGTGTCCAGAAGTACCGCTTTCTGAATCAAGCCCTTGATCCAGCTGCCCAACGAGAGCCTCCTCAGGTGTTGGTCGAGGCTCTTGGCTATTAAGCCATTGGCTGTCACGACTATCGGCACAATGATCGCTGAGTCCACATCCCACATGTCGACAACCTCGCGAGCCAAGTCAAGATACTTGATTTGTTTATCTTTCTCGGCTTTCACGAGGTTCTCATCATGCGGGACGGTTATGTCAACAATCATTGCGCGCCGCTCTGATCGATCCACCACCACTATATCAGGCTTATTGGCAACAATAGTCCTGTCAGTGATGATGGATCGATCCCAGTACAATGTGATATTTCCATTTTCGAGAACTGGGTCGGGCACATACCTGTAGTACGGCACCTCAGATTCGACAAGGCTGTATTTCAGAGCAAGTTGCTGATGGATTATCCTGGCTACAAGGTTGTGTCTATGCAAGTACTCTCCGTTAGCTAGACGAGAACACCCGGAGATAATATGCCTGATTGATTCTCCCGGCCGGTGGCATGCCCGACAGATGTCAACCGTGCCGTCTTTCACAATAAATCTCCGGTAATTGTTCGTCATCATAACTTCGTCCATAATTGCACAGACAAAACCTTCGGTTTCTCCAAAGAGGTCACCGAAACGCAGCCAGGCTACGGACGCTGGTAGATCTACATCGGGTCCATGTAGGGCCCGGTAAAAGCGTCCGTGAAGCTCCTTACTCTGCCATACTTCCATGCGATTATTGGTGTCAAGCACTACCGGCTTGCACCAGTTCTCTTTAGCCAAGGAGAGTGGGGTGAGGCCCTTGTCCACCGCGACTACATCTCGATGCATCCCCACGTCGGTTTCTAGGAAATATTCCCTGAGACTGCATATCTCGCGATTGTGGAGGGTCTTAGCGTTTAAAAAGCCTCGACCTCCACACTTTCGCGGGATATACAGCCTCATTACCGATGACCGTTGGTGATGCATTCGATTTGCAGTCAGCAGCGTCCGGACCCTCCTATCCAGGGCGTCTAGTTCGGTTTGAGTCCATTTGAGTATGCCGAAAGAGTACATCAAAACCGGCATGACCCAACTGTTGAAGGCACGCACCTTGTTTCCGCCTGATAGAAGACTATTAAGTACTTTTTTCAGGCGGCCAAAGAAGCGCTCCTTCAGCGATTGCTTCATGTCAGTTACATTGATGCCTAACGCTTCCGACATACCCAAATACTTATAGGCTTCGGATGCGGAGAGGGCTCTAAGGTTTGCGGAATCCGAGAGTTGGGTTCCCACGGATTCCACAATCTCTCCTCGCTTTACATGCATGACCGCACATTTGTCCACACCAAATTCCATCCTGATGGCGCTACTGAAAGTTTCAGTAATTTTCAGTAGCTCCATTAGTTGCAAATTGTTGGGGGCAAAGAGTTTAAGGTCATCCATGTAGAGGAGGTGAGATATAACCTGGCCACCTCTCCTCAGCCGATAGCCTAGACCTGAATCCTCCAGCAGTGTGCTTAGAGGATTCAAGGCTAAGCAGAACCAAAGCGGGCTCAAACTATCGCCCTGGAATATGCCTCGCTCGATCCTTATCGGTTCGCTATTCCTCTGAATATTTCGACATCCTGGATAGCGAAGGACCGTCCTCCATTGCCCCATACACGACCTCAGGAAGGTTCGCAGAGTTGCATCTACTTTATACAAATCCAGAACCCTCATGAGCCATGTATGCGGCACCGAGTCATAGGCCTTCTTATAATCTACCCAACATGTCGACAGATCCTTTCGGGAACGACGAACCTGTTGGCTAATGGCCATATCAATGAGGAGTAGCTCCTTAGTACCGCGGGACCCATTCCTACATCCATTTTGAGAGGCAGACATAATGGAGTTGTTGTCTATGTGGTTGTTAATTTTAGCTCTCAAAATGGATGTAAGAACTTTATAGACCGTCGGTAAACACGTGATCGGCCTATAATTTTTGGGTTCCGCGGTGCTACCTGATTTATGGAGCAGGTGGGTAACTCCTGTCGTTAGGAATTGGGGTAGCGAACCAGACTCCAAAGCAGTCTGGAACTGAGATGCCAAGCGAGCATGTGACCTTGAAAACCATTTGATCCAAAAGTTGTGCAGCCCATCCGGCCCTGGAGATTTCCAGTTAGGTAACGGACGGACTGCACGAGCTACATCTTGGGGGCAGATGGTAATACCCTCCATGTCTGGTATTGGATCACAGGCTCGCTCGACCTCTCGAGCCCAATCACCTTCGGTGTGACTGACAGGCGCCGACCAGATATTACGCCAAAAGGAACACATGACATCATCATCCGGCAGGCATGTGTCAGCCACACCTTGGTCCGGTTGCTCCCAACCCCTATAAACCCACCTTTGATCGCTCTGGAAGGTACGATTCTGAGTGTATCGGTCTACTCGCCGCTTATACCGACGAATACGGTTTGCCCATGCATACACTTTCTGCTTCAGGAAGTCGATACGCTCTGTGACACAAGACGTATATTCTTGAGGACTGATATCAGTCCCTGAGAACGCCCGTCTCACAAAGCGCATCACTCTAGGGCGAGTATTGCCCTCCCTGAAGCAGATTAGTTTGCCGATGAGCGCCCTGGCCCCACCAATACGGCGTTCAATCCTGCACTGCCAAGCTGGTACAGCTGGTTTCGGTCGTGTAGCTCTAGAGTCATTGGCAAATTTGACGTGAGCTACACGACATGCCGCTACAGCCGCGCAATACAGAATTGAATGAGTATCGATGAGGTCTTCGCAGGTATCAAAATAGCTTGACAACTGCGAATCCAGGACCGCCACCAGCGCCCTATTTTTGTTATGCATGGGCAAACGAGGTAAGCGTGGCCTAAGTTCAGGCGACATGAACCGATATTCCTGAATTGCACCTTCCAAAGCACTCCTCAATTCCTCATTGCACTGGGTACTTACGTTTGTAGCCCTGTCATTACTCCCCTCGTCAGCATGACTTGTGTTGGACTGCGGTAGTACTACAGCAGTCTGCGACTGGGGGGCGATGACATGGCTACTCTGCATTTCATTTCGCAGGCGATCAAGTACAGTGTCATCTAGCATGTGATTACGCTGGATGACCCGCACCTGATCCGATAGTCGTTGTGCCGAAACGTTGACAGCTGGCTCAAGCACCTGAAAAAGAGAGAGCATCCGAACACGGTACGCGGTCAGATTGTTTCCCCCCTCTGTAGCCCCATAGTATGAGCGCATGACATTTTCATTGATGGATCGTGTCCATCTCATGCGCTGCACACTTCCACCGGGAGCTGGGACCCTATCAGAGGCCGGTGGGCCTCGAGGTCCTAAGCCGTCCGGCGGCCGGCGTCCTCCCCGTCGACGAGCAGGTGGTGGCGTCGTGGGCGGAGAGAAATACTCGTCGCTCGAGCTCGACGCAACTACCGCGGCCGGTGTCGTCACAGCGCTCACAGTGGGGCTGGGTACCGGCGGCGGCGAGGCGGAGCTGAGCGAAGAGTCCGGTGGTGGTGGGCGTGCACGTCTTGCGGCTGATCTTGTCAACATTTCATTCTAATATTATGTTTTTGTGTTTTACCGGAGGCAACATGACAGATGTCACCTCCGGTTCGGCAGTTTTATTATAATTATTATTACGTAATTATTGTCTCTATATTCATCAATGTAATTGGTGTTGTACTGTTTTAATAAACTATTAATAAATTAAAAATTAATAATTTTACCTATCCCTCTCCATCTTTACATACCGAGACCCCTCCGTGCCTCGGAAAGCACGTTAAGCCGTTGGTCCCGGCTGTCATTCGTGGATCTTTGACAGTCGTTACGGGTAGTCAGAAGCCCGAAAGTCTGACAACCAGTCTTACCAAGGGCTATCATATTACCCAGTAACTGGGTTGTGGAGGTCAGATAGGCAGTCGCTCCATGTAAAATACTGGTATTCAGCTGCATCCGGTTAGACTAGAAGCCGACCCCAACATACATACTTGGGAAAAGGCTAGGCAGATAATGACCTCTGAGTCTGCCTAACTCTTCGGGAAACAAAGCGACATGTTGTGTTACGTTATAATAATAATAATAATAATATCCCTGGAAATTTCACACAGCGCCATCTAGTCCCAAGCTAAGCAACCTAATGCTTGTGTTATGGTAACAAGATGGCTGATAAACTACTTATATACATATTTTTTTTTGTAAATACATACATATTATAGATAGAAAAACACCCAGACTCGGAACAAATACATGTAGGTCATACGAATATTTGTTCCGTGCGGGAATCGAACCCGCGACAAGCAGCGCAGCAGTCAATCGCTTAACCACTGCGCCAACCGTGCCGTCAAATGTTATGTTATACTAAAGTCGAGGTAATACAAAAATAAGACTCATAGGATAAAATCGTACTGTCAAATCATCATGAAAGTCAACGGCTGGTAATCTATACATATAATAAAACAGTAACGAAAGAAAAACTGTACATTGAGAATTTTCGAGAAAAAATAAGTGGCTTTTGTTAGAAAAACGTAACTGATGACAAAAAGTGACTTTTTAGAATTTTTGTCTGTTTGTCTGTTTGTCTGTTTGTCTGTGTGTATGGTACGGCTTCACGCCAAAACTACTGGATAGATTGAATTGAAATTCAGCAAAAATGTTCTTTGTAAACCAAGGAAGGCTTTAGGCTACATATTATCACGCCGTATGTTATAGGAGGTAAGCAATATTGATTTTAAAAGGTTTTTGTTCGTAATTTAATGCACAAAATAATTGAATGCACAAAATGACATGTTATTTATTTAGTAAACCATAATTTAACTCTGGAAACATATTATCACGCTATCACCTACGGGGGAGGAGCTGTGAATCTTTATTTTTCTTACCTACGTATTCTGTGACAGCGTGTAATCTAACGACGCATATTTAAATGTTGTTTTTGAGTAAGCCATGCTATTATCTAGCTTTACACTATAAAAACTACGCCATTTAAGTAGCTTGGGCAGAGAAACATAGTTTAATTAATGTTAGTAGTATAATAAAAATTTTGAAGCAGCGCCATCTATGAGATTTCATAAAAATCAAATCAAGTTACATGTTAACACTTTTTGGAAATAAATAATTTAAATTTGATCATGTTGGCGAGGTTAGTAGTTAGTTATTCTTAAAATTCATAGATGGCAATGTGCATTTTCTTCATAAAAGTTGTATGGTATAGTTCGTTTCGACAAATTCAAGTTCCAACAAAACCCTCAAAATCTTGAGCAGAGTTGAGGAAGACAATTTAAAGAAACACGCTCTGTGAAGTCGACCAGTTTGCGAGATCCCTTACGTATGACGAGGTGCCTTCATATTACACGTACGACAAGCAAAGGGGTGTATTTAACCGACGTCGACGAGGAGGTGCTGTGGAAGGCTTTCCGGGAATTTTCAAGGACACCGCATTGGGTAGGGTTTATACCGTGCATGTGAATAATGGCGAATGCAATTTTCTGCGGTTGTTACTTCACACTGTCCGAGGCCCAACGTCTTTCGCCTTTCTGAGGACATTTGATGGCGTGGAGTATCCCACTTACCGCGCAGCCTGCGTAGCACGTCACCTTCTCGACGGTGACCAAAATTGGGATGACACCCTCGCGGAGGCGAGCGTCAGTGACAGTCCCAGCTGCATGCGTCATCTGTTTTCCGTCATCTTGGTGTTTTGTGGAGTCGCGAACCTGGTACATCTGTTTTCCGTCATCTTGGTGTTTTGTGGAGTCGCGAACCTGGTAGCTTTGTGGGAGAAGTATCGCCATCATCTGTCTGAAGATTTTCTACGAGCTTTGAGGCGTGTTACTGGAGACGAAGTCGAAGTAACTGATGAACGCGTGCTGAACACCTGTCTCTGTTCACTTCAAGATGTGGTCATTTCTATCGGCGGCAATCCACTGATCAAATATGGGTTATCAGCTCCCACATCATCACCGTATAAAGACCGTGGAAATCGGAAGTATAACGCTGAGACAAATTACGATCCGGGCGAAATGACCACCATACGAAATGACTATGTCGCTTTGTTCTCTTCAGAGCAAAAACACATTTATGACACCGTCCTTGAAAGCGTTAGGCAAAACCAGGGTAAAATGTTTTTCTTGGATGCTCCTGGTGGAACAGGAAAAACATTTGTTACCACTGGCATACTTGCAGAGGTCAGGAGGCAAGGCAAAATTGCTATTGCTGTAGCGTCGTCGGGAATCGCTGCCACACTCCTTCCGGGCGGCAAGACAGCACATGCCATGTTTAAAATTCCTATCGATTTAGAGAGCGCCGAAACGCCTGTTTTTGGTGTGTCACGTAACAGCAATAAGGGACACGTGCTCAAGGATTGCTCTCTGATCGTATGGGATGAGTGTACGATGGCCAATAGGAAGGCAGTTGAGGCCGTGGACAGAACCCTGCAGGACATCCGCAGGAACGAACATTTGATGGGTGGTTTCATAGTTCTGTTCAGTGGCGATTTCCGGCAAACGCTTCCCGTGGTGACGCGGGGATCGAGGGCTGACGAGGTGAATGCTTCGTTGAAACGATCTACGTTTTGGTCACGAGTTCGTACGCTGTGGTTGACCATTAATATGAGAGCTCAGCTCGGCGGCAATGCATGTGCTCAAGAATTCTCCGATGTCCTTCTAAGTCTTGGCGAAGGCACTCTACCAGAAGAGAGAGGTGGACAGGTGGTGCTTCCAGAGTCTCTCAGTAGAGTGGTATCCAGCTTAGAAGAACTCATTCGCTGTGTGTACGGGGACATCAGTCGTATACTGCACCAGCAGAATTCTTGGGTGTGTGAGCGGGCCATTTTGACGCCCAAAAATAATCAAGCTGCAGCAATTAACGAATGCATTCTCTCGGAAATTGAGGGGAATGAAGTGGTCTACACCTCGATAAACACTGTTGTCGAGCAAGATGACGCCACACATTATCCCGTGGAATTTCTGAACTCCCTGTCAGCAAGTGGACTTCCAGCGCATACCATCAAGCTGAAGGTCGGTGTCCCGATTATGCTTCTTCTGTACCTATCTCCTCCGAAGTTGTGTAACGGGACCCGCCTTAAAGTCATCTCGCTCCACAGACACACCATTGAGGCGGAAATTCTTACGGGTTGTGGCGTCGGCGAGGCAGTATTTATACCACGCATTCCTGTCATACCTCATAACTACCCGTTCCAGTTCAAGCGCGTACAGTTCCCCGTGAATGTTTGCTTCGCGATGACCATCAATAAGTCACAGGGGCAGACACTGAGGGCAGCGGGTGTCGACCTCAGGACGAGTTGCTTCTCACACGGGCAACTGTACGTCGCTTGCTCTCGCGTCACCAATCCTGACTCTCTTTACATTTTGGCTCCTGGCAGCATAACTACCAACGTAGTTTATAGGGAAGTGTTGTAAGGTATGATACCTTTTGTACGTATTTTTACTCTTTTGTGTCCTGGAATGTATTCTTGCATTATTTTCTCTATTTCCTTCAGTCACATCTTATGACTGAACTCAGCAGGATTCCCATATAACTCTCTTCACTTGCTTCGCAAAAAAACTTATATTTTAATGCAATTTTAAAAGTTGTTTACTTAAAATGCTATAGTGACACTGGCATCTTAGGTTTTTTTGGTGCTGTAGAGCCTTCACGCAGACGACGTCGCGGGCAGCAGCTAGTCCCTAATAAAGTGTCAGTATGAATGGTCTGGTCCTTGCATCCAAACGCTGGGACGGTAACAGAGAGTAATGGCACCATCTTATGCTTGGTTTCATCATTATTTTGGCTTTATTCCAAATGTATTTGGAATTTAATACAATTTATATGACGGATTTTAGTATTTTACACTGTGGGAGTGTCGTTTGACTTTTGGAACAATGGTATTTTAATATTATGTCCTTATAAATTTGCCAGGAAGGCTTAGATCGGCCGCTCATGCCGTTAAAAAAATCGACTGATAACTGATGTGTATACACATAAGTTATATGTTGAATTGTTTATTTAAATTATTTCATAGACTTATGTCATATGGGATTCTTCTCTGTGGAACTGTAGCAATCGTCGTCGTCTATAACGGATCGTTTTCAAGAAAGGATTTAGTATGTGTCATTACAACCACTAAAATTAAAAATAAAAGATATTTTTTTGTTTTAGTTCCACAATATAATATTATGATGTGATTCAATTATGGGTCAAAAAATTTTGTAATTCAGAATTATGCCTCCATCAATATTTTTGATTATTACTACTACTTTTTCCATCAAATCTTCTCGTCGCTTATCCCACATTGTTTGAAGGTCTTCAACCAGTGCATCCTCCCCGTCATGACATGTGGCGCCGAAACGTGGACACTGACGGTCGGGCTGGTCCACAAATTCAAGGTCGCTCAGCGCGCTATGGAGCGAGCTATGCTCTGAGTCTCTTTGAAGGATAAAATCAGGAATGAAATTATCCGGAAAAGAACCAGAGTTACCGACATAGTCCTGGAGTGGAGACCGCGTATCGGCAAGCGTAGTGTGGGACGCCCCCCAGCTAGATGGACGGATGACTTAAAGAAGGTTGCTGGGACGGACTGGATGCGGAAGGCGGAGGACAGGGTATTGTGGCGCAGCCTGGGAGAGACCTATGTCCAGCAGTGGACTGCGATAGGCTGAGTGAACTACTACATATTGTGCAAGATTTTTTTTAAAGTTCAATAAATCTGTGCGAATTACAAATATTTGAAATGTGACGCCAATTTTGTCAGAGCGAAAGTGATGTAAACGTCGCTGACAACAATAAATGCCAATGTGTTTTATAGGAGTGTTGTGTAGGTACGTACGATTCAGTCCATTTTCAATGGAGGGCGTTTTAGGTGTCCATGTCGGTTGACTTTTTTTTAGTACCTCCAATTGCTTTTTTGGCGTTGAATATTTTTTACTATGATATGGCGATGTAAACTATCGAATAAAAATATTTAAAAAAAATACATGCATAATTATTCCCTATTGCTGTTTGCCTTAAAATTGAATAAATGAATTTTCTTGCTTTCTTTCTAACGTCAATAAAAACACAGACCCACGAGGTCTTGTTCGACTACGAGTTCTAAGAAAATGAGATACTGTCGTGTTTCAAATTCACGATGTCGTGTTTACATGTAAACAAACAGTATCTCAGCCCCTAAGAACTTGGGGCAGTTCCGATAACAATTAAGACAACCAGCCATTAATAATATCACGTATGTAATGACACCCACAGGTGGTAACCACATCGATGGTAAAGCCCTTATAAACTGTTGTAACTTATTAGGGTTGTGGGTTACCGTGAACCCATCGATAGTTATAATGCAAGTGGCGCATTCCTTAACAACCGTTATGATTAATAGTATTGATAATGAACTACCAATGTGTTTCTGTGAAACAAGCTGACAGACGCAATAGAATTTAAACAAAAATACAGAATCCTGTGTCCTATCTATACACCGTGATCTTTACGTTATCCATAAACTTTGGCAAACGCTCCTATAGCTTTTACAAACCAAATCTTACAAAGGAAGTAGTACTTAAAAATACTTCGTTTAGTGAAATTTAATTGAGCTATGCAGTAAGAAAGGTCTTAATGTGGCCTCTTAGAGCAATTAAAATGATAAATCTATCAAATGCTATTTGCATTTCATTTGCACGTAAGAGATGAACTCGAGAGTTAGAGAAGAAGGACGGTCATTTTTAAGGTATTTAGTTTGTATGAAAATTAACAAAAAATAAAAATTCATTAATGTGTCCATAATGAAAAAAAAAAATAAAAAAATATGGACATATAACCAGGACTTCAGAGCGAAAACCGAACTATGCTAAAAATATAATAACAAAGGGATTCCAAAATATACCTTCAGTTCGGTTTTAGGTAAAACTAATACTGCTTGTGCCAGTTTTGTTACTATAACCCAGCCCATTGGATACAAACATAATATAAACTGCCAGATCATTCCAGCAATTCGATTCGCCAGAATTTCATCACTAAAAGCGACACACTAAACCCACACTTTAATCAAATAAAAAGCTTCCTAAGCCACATATTAGATACAAAACATTACCCATACATTAGTCTAGCATACTCATACATAATCTGTAGCAATAAACACAGAAAATAGATAGGTACAGAATGCCAGCTCCTTACAACGAGCACGCACACATAGACATGCTTCACGTACAGCGAGTGCGAGTAAATTCGCGACTGGCATTTGCCCAGAGCACGAAGGCGGCATTGTCAACACTTTCCATACTAACCAATCGTGTCACGGTTTTATCACACTACACATAATAGTGTCCACGACAGAAATTATGTTGCGAACACCATTCAGCGCCTCAACACACTTTTGGCGCCACGAATTTTATTAGTAAATTAGCTTCTGCCCGCGAGTTTGTTCGCGTGAAATTTCTTACTCC
Organism: Apamea sordens; assembly: GCA_945859715.1. Taxonomy (NCBI): domain Eukaryota; kingdom Metazoa; phylum Arthropoda; class Insecta; order Lepidoptera; family Noctuidae; genus Apamea; species Apamea sordens. The sequence continues at coordinate 8,268,182 of OX244010.1, read as the reverse complement.
CCCTATCCCACCCCATCGCATCGCATCGCCCGAACTTTTACTTCGTTTACGCTAAGCGTTATTTTATGTTTTTATTTCTTTGATGCTCGGCTCCCAAGAATCCTAGCGTAATGTTAGCCTATAACTTTCCTCAAGAATTGGGCTATTAAAAGCAAAACGATTTTTAATTCCGACTGGTCAGATTGGCGCGTTCAAACAACAAACTCTTCAGCATTATTATTATTATAGTTATACATAGTTGATGGCTGACTGCACATACTGGTTTTTGTACTGCCGTCTCTAAGCGTTGCTGGCATTTGTTAGTTTGAAATCGCTGTTCGAACGTGTCTATGTGTGCGTGGGTTTTCGCTCTGTGTATAGAGCCGGCCTTCTGACATATCTATTCTGTGGTAAATGGCTATAATAATAAAGTAAATAACGTATAAGGCTTCGTATGTATTTTTTTTTTGGTATCGTATTTACGGTAACCGGTTCTCATAAACCCAGTTGGTAATAACCAGTCAATATTAGTAGATTGTCTGAGTGTACCGTTTTGTTTGAAAAAGTATTATGGAAATTGTCGATTTTATGTTTTTTGTTTGACTCATACAAAGAGTCAAATTACAACCAGAATTTATTATAATAAGAGCTTGACCATGAACTATTACAACATTACTCCTATGAGCTTGGCAAGCAAAATTATCAAAGTAGGCCTAATTCCTAGCAGTAGAAATATCAATACTTGTACTCTGTCTACTAGGTTAACCGTTTTTTCACAGCTGCCTTATAGATTCAAGATTCTTTATTTGTATACATACAGAGCATGCAAGTTATCACAATACATTAATAGATCAGTCATGTTTAGCCTTAGTGGCGTACAAATATTTAAATGTCCGTAAATAACATAAAGATCTGATAAATTTAAACACAATAATATTTAGTTAAAAATTAATTTGGTAGACAAAAAAAGAAATTGTCATAAATTGCAATAACAAAATGTCAATTAAATTATTAGTCATAGCATTAATATATTGGTTTATTATTATGATTATGTCAAAGATGCATTGATAATATTCCTTACATGATATCAAATGTTGTCATTAAGGTCATTAAGAAATTCTAGAATACTGTAATATATATAGGCTATAGGCTTCTTCTGGGCAAGCTCGTTCCACCGTAGATCTCATCCCTGCCTCTGGGCTGGATTGAGGTCAAGAGTGAGCCCATTGTCAATAAAAAAAAAAAAAAATATGCTTTCCCTTCAAGGAGTATCCTTAATTTATTTTTTAATAGAACTCCTTCCAACTACTTGAGAGTTTATTAAAAATTTTAGGGGCCATACAGAAAACTCTTTTGTGCATAAGTGTTATAACGATTCGAATAACGAATTCCAGATTACGTATAAGTAAACTTCAAAATGCGTAATATTATATATATATAAACTGCCTATTCCTATTGAATCATCTTATTTATGACTTCTTACAGACATTATAATACCGTACGTGTATCAGTTTTGACATTTGCTCACTAGTTCGATCTGTCAAAAAACGGTTGACCTAGTGGACAAAGTATAGTAAGAGTTAAATGCTACTTTGTATTTTGAAATGTACTAGGAAAGCACTGTATCAAATAACCTATACTTAATCGCAGGCTCAGTTTGATGTAACATAGGAGAAATACCTGTGACTATACTATAGGTAGTGACTATGCTGACCGATATCCGTTTTGCGTGGATGTGACGCATGTTTCCTGCAACCATTTTTTTTGTGTGTTATGTTCTTTTTTGCGTCATGTTTATCGCAAATAAACGTATTTTCTTTCTTTCTATACTATACTGTATGTCTCTATTTAATGTATTTTCGTAATTGTAGACTAGACAGTATTATTTTGTGAAAAAAACCTGAGTATGGTGTAATGCTTCTTCATCACACACAGCTTTCTCAAACTGCCAAAAATCCATACACTGTTATTCCTTACCTTTATAACAGCCTTGTTTTTTACCATTGCGAGCCACTTTCCATAAGCAAACACCCACAAACCATACAATAACATTTCAATCTTCCTGTTTTTAACTCTGTTTTCTATTACCACCTTTTTATCACCAAGATAATGGCGGGCGAGGCATGAAAAGCCCTCGACTCTCTCGCAATCCAATAATAATAAAAAAGCAATAAAACCTATATTATTTATTGACGTCTTCCTATTTCAAGTCCAGACTAGCGGTACCACAAATTGACTGATATATTGTTCCGTTTTTTCGCTTTCTCAACAAGCAGGATTAGGAGGAAACCACAAAATGTCTAAAATGAGTTCAATGTTTGGCCAGATTTGGCTATGACAGAGATTTCAGAGGATTTTGTTTTTTGTGAGCAGCAGTGCGATTCTGTAACCATATCACCGTGAAGACTTAGGTGAAGTGAGCGTGGAGTGAGCTGTCATTCCAACTAATGCTAGGGATTGACACTATTGACAGCTCACTATAAGCTCACTTCACTTCACTTCACTCTTTTCACGGTGAGATTTTTACAGAATCGATCGGCTGATTATCAGATAGTCAAGTTGCAGTGGTGGCTCAGTGGTATCAGCCCAGATTTACGAGTTGTAGGTCGTGTGTTCAAACCCAGGCAGGCACTACTTTATGTATTTAATTTAATTACCACTGCTCTCAAAACGATGAAGGAAAACATCGTGAGAAACCGGCATGTCGTAGAATCAAACATTCGAAGACATGTGACATCTACTAGGCCGCACTGGGCCCGCGTGGTGGGTTCTGGCACAGTCCCTCTCACAGAGAGGAGGCCTGTGTCCCAGCAGTGGGAACATTATAGGCTGGTTATGACATGGTAAGCATATTGAAGCTGCTTTGTATGAGATTCTTCTTAGACTTGTTACAGCCACACCAAGATTGCTTAGAAGCTGATCATAACATACTTAAGGAATGGTTAGGCCGATGATCCGCAGACCTTAAAATACCAGAATTTATGGCGCAACTTGAGATGCATCATTTTTTCTATCAGTAGACTGCAGCAGTTCATTATATGCTCAGGCATATGATGAACCTTTCCTCAACCATGTTTTGGTCGGCTTTCAGTCTAACCAGATGCAACTGAATACCAGTATTTTACATGTAGCGACTGCCTATCTGGACCTGACAACCCAGTTACTGGGTAACACGTAACACGGCACCTTGGCAAGACTGGTTAGATAGACTTAGTTGATTGAGGCTAATTCTGTGATGTTGCGGAAGGTTCGTACGTTCCCGCTACGGGAACGGACGGGTAGGTGTAAGATGGAACACCGGGGTGGTTTTTAGTCAGTAAGAGTCTGACAGACCCCGTCGCCCGCCCCAGGGCGGCGGACATTTATGAGGATTTTCCACCCCGGAAAAAAAAGGCTAATTCTGTGACAAGTTACAAGTTGATACGATGTTATATAAGAATTATTTTTATCTTAAATCGACTAACCCATCATTATTCCAACCGCCAAGAATAACTTACAACATTTTCATTGGAATTTTCCAGACCCAATTTTCCATTACAAGTAACATTCTACATATATACTCGTACTATTAGTTTCCTCTCAAACAATTTGCGTAAGCCCAAATATCTTGCAAAAAAAGACATGTTTTCCGCCGAATCCAATATAATCAGCAGAATTTCTCCGCAAAAAATCTCCACGAAAAACACATGAGTATCCCTAGTAAATATATCTTTGCCTACCTTAGTGTCACTTCCATTTTCTGGTCGGAATGATTCATGAAACGAAGGGGCAATTTATAGGCAAGCTTGGTCAGCTATATTCTGTCCATCGAAAGCCTAAAATGAGCTATTTGGATTATACGGAGCGTTACCATGGATACGGTATTTACGGTATTTATGATAATGTTATTAGACCTTCGAAGGAACTCGTAATTTAGAAAAGTGATTGACCAGTATTTTTGGGATGTTATGGATATGAAGAGATGTGTGGTTATGGGTCCTTATTTGGGGTCGTAAAGCATTTGTTTATTGGTATTGGTTTTACTAAAAGTACACACATATTATAAATGTTGCCATAGAAAATTTATTATCTCTTTTCGACAAAGGAGCACATTTGTACTTTGATTTTTAACCTATGTACGGCCAACTTGAGAATGCGTTCCTTATACCTGCCAGTGTGATAATTCTAGTAACTAATAAAGATCAAATTATAGTAACTAATAAAGATCAAATTCTAGTAACTAATAAAGATCAAATTCTAGTAACTAATAAAGATCAAATTCTAGTAACTAATAAAGATCAAATTCTAGTAACTAATAAAGATCAAATTCTAGTAACTAATAAAGATCAAATTCTAGTAACTAATAAAGATCAAATTCTAGTAACTAATAAAGATCAAATTGGCGAAACACGTATTTGTTGTATGAAACTGAAAAGTGTCAAGAACGCATTCTCTCGACGGCCGGACTGTAAACAGTATTTCATAGTTTTTATGCGGTTATAGTTACAAATATAAAATTGGCTAAATAACTACACATGTATCCATTATCCATTGTTGTTTCTCCAGAAAACGTTTTATCCTGAAATTCAGTAACGCCAAAGACATTAAATTATTTACTTCCTATCTTAAATCTCTTTGAGTAACGCGAATTTACCGTTCGCTGACGCAGCCATTTTGGGCCAAATAAATGTAAAAACCTAAATATATTTTTTCGTGTTATTTTTGCCATCGACATGCTAAGAAGACCAGAAAACCAAATCAAATGGTGACTATTTTTCCAACATTAATTTCCCATCGCATAAAATCAAGAGCAATAAATTAAGGTACAAATCAAACGTTCGCAAGAGCAAATTAATATTGAAACTCTTATTACACTTCATTTTTTGTTCGAAAACTTTGGGGAAAAACCATTTCCATTATATTTCACTTTTTCTCCCCTCTTTTTATACCCGAGATGGCAACTACCGTAAAATGTTATAAAATAATAAACAAGGGAACAATGACTCACGTTAAAAAATATATTTTCTTTCTTTATACACATACATTAACACACGGCTTCTTCTTATGGAGGTAAGGCAGAAACAACCGAACGCTACCTGCTACGATCGTTACATACTCCTTTTGCTTCGTTTACGTATGAAAGTAAACGAAGCAATCGATCTCAGTCTCAATCTGTCAAAAAATACTTCTAATTTCCCTACATTTTGACAAGTTTTTGACATTTGTTTGTCGCTGAGATGAGACTGTGAATTACGAGAATTGCCCTTCTGAGTGGTAATTCCCATGATTTTAAGAACGTTCACAGTCTGATCTCAATCTCAATCTGTCAAAAAATATAATCGACTATTTATACATTTTTGTCAAATTTTTTAAATTGATTTTCGCTGAGGTGAGGTTGCGACTAGACTATGATCGATTCGGGATTTTTATGTACGAGAATTGGCCTTCTGGGGGCCTAAAGGCCACTTTGGCAGAATCATAATAGGATAACAATATGAATCATATTAAAAATCGTAAAATGGTCACAAACTGACAATTCATAATATGATCTGTGTGCAATTCATATCACAATGAAATAACATCTAAGCTGTAGAATTAATAAAAATAAAAAAACAATTTGAATAAAAATTGTAATAGAAATTTACCGATAAAATTACGGTTTTTATTTTTTTCATGCGGCAATGTTTACACCAAATATGAAATGAAATTTTACAAAAATTAGAGGAATTGCTAATGATCTGCTGGGAATTCAGGAAATGAATAGGTAGCTTTTAGAGGTATTACTTAAAGTGTCCTTTTTAGATCCCCTGGTCACACATGCACGTCAGTTGCAAGTACACCTGAAGGCGTATTCTCGTAATTTAAAACGTTCAAAATCTAGTCGCAGTCTCATCTCAGCGACAAACAAATGTCAAAAACTTGTCAAAATGTAGGGAAATTAGAAGTATTTTTTGACAGATTGAGACTGAGATCAGGCTGTGAACGGTCTTAAAATTACGAGAATTGCCCCTCAGACCTCCGTCCCTGTCCGGTTTTTATCTTAAAAAAAAATAATGAAAAGAACGAAAAGATGAAAAAGTGGAGGCAATTTGCACATGTCTTAGGTACACATAATCACACTTGAAGACACTACACACACCATTATCGATACATCAAAGCCAAAATAAACGAAAAGCTATAAGGCATTAAATAAAGATTGACAAATGACTCGACAGCAAAAGTAAGCAAGTAAAAGATTTATCGGTGAAAATGTACCAATAAAACGGTTTGCACGAACAGAAAAAGCACGTAGATAAGTAACATGATACATACGATCACATTGAAGCACAAGCAATGGATATAATACATTTTTAAATGTTTTTTTCATGTTGAAAGTTTTGCGAGATGTTCAAACCAGCCACAAGGGAGTTTCTATCGTTGACGTTATTTCCTTTGGTTCTTAAAGTGAATTTGCTAAGAGAGAATATATTTTTCTGCATAAACATCCTTTAGATCTGAATTATAGAAAATATCGTCACTGAAATCTGTTATACCCTATCCATTAGGTAAACCGTTTTTTGACAGATGGAACACACAAGACATTGATTGATACACTTACGGTAATATAATGTCTACAAGCAATAAGTCAATTCAATAAGATAAGGCAGTTTATATTTTTATTTTATTACGCATTTTAAAGTTAAATATTACGATAGTAATCTGCAGCTGTTAAAAAATGGTTAACCTAATGGACAGGGTATAGTTAGGGTTTGAAATCCTAACTATCCTACTCATAATTACATAATGAATGTGAAAGAATGAATGTTTGGATGTTTGTAACTCAATCACGTAAAAACGGCTGAACGGATTTGATGAAAGGCACACAGATAGTTATAACCTAGATTAACACATGGAATTCTTTTTGTTCCGGTAGTGCGTTCCCGCTGGATAATTTCCACGTGGGCAATGTCTCGAGTAAAAGTCAAATCCTACTTTAATATTATAAATATGTGAAAGTGTTTGTTTGGACGGCGGTTTTGAATGAAATTTGACCCAAAGATAGTTTATAACCTGGATTAACCTATTGGATATTTATATACGTATGGCAAAAGCCAGTTGATCATAATTATACCTATCGACTGATTTGTGTTATAATATAATAATAATAATATCCCTGGACATTTCACACAGCGCCATCTAGTCCCAAGCTAAGCAACCTAATGCTTGTGTTATGGTAACAAGATGGCTGATAAACTACTTATATACATTTTTTTTTTTGTAAATACATACATATTATGGATAGAAAAACACCCAGACTCGGAACAAATACATGTAGGTCATACAAATATTTGTTCCGTGCGGGAATCGAACCCGCGACACGCAGCGCAGCAGTCAATCGCTTAACCACTGCGCCAACCGTGCCGTCTATCAATATCCTACTAAATTACTTTTTTTTTGTTTAACTACATGACTGTATAGTAACTGTATCAATTATGTAGCTACATTAATTAAATATTTACATAATTTTAAAAGCTAAGTCTTAAATTAATCATATGTACACGTATATAAAAAGGAGGGGAAATAATCAAAGGGCATCAAAAAGTTCGTCCTCATAGCTGTCAATAGGAAACGTGCACAAAAGGCTGGCAGCATTGCCACGTTGTATGGCAATGCTGATTCTTTGGTCAAAAAATAGGCAAGCCTTGCCAATCGCTTGGCGATGTCTCGAAATACTAAGTGTGCATACGGACCCCACGGCCCATAAATTAAATAAATTACTTACATTATAAACTTAGACAGTATATTCCAAATAACAACACTTTATCCATGACGTTACATATTTTACTTACACACAAGTAAACTTTGCCACCATTTGACCTCTTTCCCATATTTCACGACTCACTCTTCAGGGTATCATAACATCATCATTTAAGGATGATACAACACAAACTACAATAAAAATGTTACACAACCGCTATGACTGTATACGACGTCAGAATTTGATTGATTGATCCGTTAGCGTACAAGCCTACCAAAATGGGTAAGGCGTCAAGAAATAAAAGAAGCAAATAACAGTACTTGGTAAGTATAAATTCATTTTATGTTCTATACGAAAAAAAAATGAAAATGAAAAATGATTTATTATTTTAACAAGTAATCTTTAACAACTAGTGATTAGAGCATTCTTTTAAGAAGAAAATCATTTAAATAGGTTTTTTAAGTAATAAGTCTTTTATTTGTTTTAAGGCTGATTTTTCCAACGCCAGATAATTATATCGGAGGAATAATTTAGAATTTTTGATTATTAATATTTATGATTTTTTTTTCTTCCTTACAAAAACTGTAAAACGTCAATTTTATTCCACGAATAAAAAATATCTGTCGATTGAAAAAAAATGTAGGTAAAGGAAATCCTACTACTTAATATTATAACCGCGAAAGTTTGGAAGGATGGATGGATGTTTGTTACCCTTTCACGCAAAAACTACTGTACGGATTTTGCTGAAACTTTACAGTAATATAGCTTATACCTACATTAGAATAACACATAGGATACTTTTTATCCCGATATTCGCACGAGACGAATGAAACCGCGGGGCGTTGCTATTATAATATTAAAAAAAATGAATTAAAGGCTCCTAAAGATAGGCGCGATGCGATAGTACGACGTGACTCTAGTAGAACAATTTCTATGAAATCTTCATAGATATTCTTCTACCAGAATAGCGTTGCACCGCTAAGCTAACCATGCGGACTGCATGGTTGTTTACCTGAGGGGCGATTACCGTATTTTAAGAACGTTCGTTCACGTATGATATGGAGATCTGCAATACCAGAGTCATCGTAGATGCGTTACCATCACAATGACAAAGCTGAAAGGTTTTATGTGCCTGAATTTAAAGTGGTAATTCATCATCATCTGCCTAGCCTTTTCCCAACTATGTTGGGGTCGGCTTTCAGTCTAACCGTTGCAGCTGAATACCAGTATTTTACATGGAGCGACTGCCTATCTGACCTTCACAACCCAGTTACTGGGTAATACGATACCCCTTGGTAAGACTGGTTGTCAGACTTTCGGGCTTCAGACTACCCGTAACGACTGTCGAAGATCCACGAATGACAGCCGGGACCAACGGCTTAACGTGCTTTCCGGGGCACGGAGGGGTCTCGGTATGTAAAGATGGTCACCCATCCACAGACCAACCATGGCAAGCGTAGCTTAACCTGACCGATCGACCTGTGCGGCTGTTATTATTTAGCCACGGGCTCCTGGTAATTATACCCTTCAAATCGGAACACACACTATACTTAGCGGCAGAAATAGGTATTTATTTAATAGTCATATGGCAGCTTCTAATCTATCTAACTAGCCTGTATGATCATACAGGCTAGTTAGATAGATTAGAAGCTTTAGTGGGATCCCACTGCAGGACAAAAGCCTTCTTCTCTCTTTTCTACAAAATTCTGTCTTTTGCGAGTGCCAGCCAGTCCGACGGTAGGAGTCAAGCTCGTCCCGTCAAATCTTCGTCTTGGTCTGCCGCGATGGCATCGCGCGTTCAGTGGGACCCAATCGGTGGTTATCTTAACCCAATTGTCACTTGACATGCGGGAGACATGTCCGGCTCAGTCCCACTTAAGTTAAGTCCGTTTATCTTGGTTATGGCAGCTTAGGTATGTTATTATTATCAGCTTTTTGTGTCCCTCTGCAGGACTAAAGCCTCCCTTCCTTCCTTCCGCTTATCCTTATCTATTCCTAGCCATGTACTTACATACAATTTTACAATAGCAATAGGTAATTATGGTGGTAGTGCTTCCTCAGACGAGCTCCTGCAATATATACGGTATTGCTTCTATGTTGGGGTCGGCTTCCAGTCTAAACGAATGCAGCTGAATACCAGTATTTTAAATGGAGCGACTGCCTATTTGACCTCCAAAAGTTATTGGGTAATACGATATCTCTTTGTAAGACTGGTTGTCATACTTTCGGTCTTCTGACGGACATACACGAATGACAGCTGGGACCAACGGCTTAACGTGCTTTTCGAGGCACAGAGGGGTCTCGGTATGTAAAGATGGTCACCCATTCACAGACCAATCGCGGCAAGCGTAGCTTAATCTCATCGATCGACCTGTGCGGCTGTTATTACTTGTAAAAGTAAGACTGTAACTACCAAAAGTAAGTCTTGTATCAATAGTACAATGATAATAACTCCCAGGTTTGTATATGTGGAGAAGAAATTACGCCAAACGAACCGGGTTTCCGTTCAGATTATTGCCCCAATTTATTTTGTACGGTAAAGCTTTAAACGTGTATACGGAAGGTAAGGAAAGCATATATCGTCTTGCTCTTAATCTGTATCATTCCTTCGGGATCAGTAAGCAAATTGGTGTTTTGGTGCTTATTGTTGTGAAGCTCTCTACATAATTATATAATAATGTATATATACAGGGTGGGGCAAATAAGAAGTATAAACTATATTTTTTAAATTTTATTCTATGATTAATATAAAAATTATTAAGTATTTTTATTTAAATATAGTATTTAGGGCCGGCAATTCAGTATAGAAAAAAATCTCAGACAAATGTCCACCTCTAGCAGCATGGCAGATGTGAACCCCTTTTCACTGCGACTTTCATGACATTTGAAGGTTTATTTTAGCCTATTAGCATAGACACGTCCCTTTAGCCCCACAAAAAAGTATGGAGCTGGAAAATCCGGGGATATTGGGGGCCAATCAATGTCAACATTTCTCGAAATCAATCGACCCGGAAACGATCTTTCCAATGTCTCGATTGTGGCTCGTGCCGTATGAATGTGGCTCCGTTTTGTGGAACCACATGTTTCCTAAATCCAACTGATTCACTTGATGTAAGAAAACTGCTTTATCTGTTACAATGCCATTCTGCTCAAATTTAATCATTAAACAAGTTATTGTTAGCCGCGAAGGTAAGTGATTTCTACCAAAAATTGGCCGCATTTTTCTTAGAGTTTACGCAATACATGATTGGGTTGTGTAGAATGTTTCAATAATTAAAACACTTTGTTAAGTCATAAAACGCTCCATAACAAATTTGCCGTATGTACACAAAATATTTTTTTATGAAACAACTGTCATATTTGCCGCCAAAATAAAAAGGTAAGGTAATGGTAAAAATAATTTCACCTTGATGCCCAATTAGCTCTCTCCATAATTGTACATATAATATATTTATATGGGCTGCATTATATATGTAGATCAAGAGAAGGAAAACTAAACGGTGCAGGAAAACATCGTGAGGAAACCGACATAATTAAGAATCGAAAATTCGAAGTCATGTGACATCCGACAACTCCCAATGGGCCCGCGTCGTGGATTATGACCCACTCCCTCTGACAGAGAAGAGACAGTAAGGAAAAAACACAAGAAAAACAAGAATCGGATTGCTGATACGTTTAATGAAAACGATAAAGCGGCTAGCAGAAAATCTTAGTTACAGGTACTACTATCAATGTTACCATACCTTTTTGGTCAAGTACCATCAGCAAGTCTAGCACTAAGCATATATGCTAAAAAAAATGTATATAAGTAGTTTATCAGCCATCTTGTTACCATAACACAAGCATTAGGTTGCTTAGCTTGGGACTAGATCGCGCTGTGTGAAATGTCCAGGGATATTATTATTATTATTGTAATCATGCTCACAACTAAAACTGAAGCACCAAAAGGACTGCTAGATACTCCTAGTTCTGCAGAAGCCATAAAAGAAAAAGTACAAGAAGACAAATAAGTACAATAAGTCACCCTGTAACGGTAAGCAGAAGAACTTTACGCTACCCAGTCATTTCTAAGCACCGAAGAAAAATGTAGGTGTACCAAAAAATGGTACGCAATAAAAATGAAAGCTTTTTTATTTATTCAACACTTTCCTTTCTTTATAGCCGCGCGATTTTGCTCTCAAAAATCTTTTTGGACCTCTGGGAGGTAATTTGGGATGAGAAATAACAATATCCTTCGCACAAGGGAATCCTTTACAAAAGGACATAAATATGTAATTATATTAATTTTAAGAAGGATGAAGTGGTGAATTTAGCGCTGTTAATTACGTTGGAGTTGGATACGTTTCCTATTGGAATAATACCACAGAATAGATTGGTACAGAAGGCCAGCTTGATTAGGCGGATGAGTTTGTGTGAGCGCGTTTGGCTCTAGGAACCTTCGGGGGAGGTCCCCCGAAGGTTTCAGGAACTCACAGAAGATGTCAAATATGACCGTCTCAAAGGGATAAAAAGACATCTAATACTTCTAATGCATGCCAGATTTACATGTGCCCAGATCAATTGATTCCGTTCTGCAATAATAACAGTAGTTCTATGTCTCTGAATGAGGAATTAGAAGACTGATTTGTTAATATTATTATGATAAGAACTTTGTTTGTTCTCTATTTTATTATGTACGGTTATTAAATTATATTAGTATTTAGAATAATTTAATAAAAATTTAAAAAATATATTAATGTTATGTTTTCAGAGTTGATTTTGCATGCGCTATTAAGAAAGCTAGTAAAAGTTTGAATTATAAAATATTTGGATTTATTTCTTTTTTACTACATATGCAAAATACTCTTGTATTAATAAATAATTATTAAAATTTTGACAGCTCCTTAAATTTCATGACAATTACTCGATCAAATCTGGGTCATGATGACCCGGTGTTATCGTTGGCGTAATTATTTTCACGTCATTTGTCCCGAAATAAATAGTTAGCTATAAAAAGTCGGAAAGAACGCTAAGATATAACAAAGTAGTAGCGCGGGTGGGAAGTATGTATGTACAATATATAAATAAATAAATATATTGCGGTGTAATACATTGGAGGAGAGGAGGGGCCCGTGGCTAAATAATAACAGCTGCACAGGTCGATCGGTCAGGTTAAGCTACGCTTGCCGCGGTTGGTCTGTGGATGGGTGACCATCTTTACATACCGAGACCCCTCCGTGCCTCGGTAAGCACGTTAAGCCGTTGGTCCCGGCTGTCATTCATGGATCTTTGACAGTCGTTACGGGTAGTCAGAAGCCCGAAAGTCTGACAACCTGTCTTACCAAGGGGTATCGTATTACCCAGTAACTGGGTTGTGGAGGTCAGATAGGCAGTCGCTCCATGTAAAATACTGGTATTCAGCTGCATCCGGTTAGACTGGAAGCCGACCCCAACATAGTTGGGAAAAGGCTAGGCAGATGATTGTGGTGTAATACACTGTGGTATCTTGCGTCTTCCACACGAACGAAGTCAAAGGCAGAAGGTAGTATCGAATATATGCACATGCACATTTAAACACGTTCAGTACAGGCCCCACGGACCACGTCTGTAGTAACAAAAGCAGCCTCTTATTTCTATTAAAACTCCGTTCTAAGTTAGGGCAACTCAAGGTCAAAGTGTTACCACAGACGTCCGATCGAATGTGCGTGTGACGGACTTAAAACAAATGCCAGCTGCGAGTACGCTTGCACTCGCTGTACGTGTAGGGTGTCTATGTGTGCGTGCGTTCTCTCTCGTTGTATGGACCTGGCTTTCTGTACCTATGTATCTGTTCTGTGACAAGACAGTAGGATGTTATTATTAGTTATATTGGGGCTTTCGTGTGGGTGTTCTTGTGCTCTGTTTCCATACAAGATTTTGCAGGCGGTTGGAAAAGGTTTTCACAATAATTATGTCTGTGATGTAATTAAAATTATCTTTTGATGTAACTGTAATTATGTTTCCCTGCTTCGGTTATTTCTGTTTAAAGGGAAGTGTTTTTGACTTTTTAGAAAACGTTTATGGTAGATGAAATAGAAGCTAAATATAAAGTGTAGAAATGGGTAACCATTTTGCTACTACGAGCATCATAGAAAAAGAGAACTTTTACAAAAAGAAAATTCTCGAAAATGATCCTGTCTTCATTTGCAAGCAGTGTGGCCCAGTGGTAGCGACCCCGATTTACGAGTTGTAGGTCATGGGTACGAACCCAGCCAGGCGTTTTGCTTTTTTCATCACCGCTGCTCTCAAAACGCTGAAGGAAAACATTGTGAAGAAACCGGCCTGTCCTAGAACCAAAAATTCGAAGACATATGGCATCTACCCGCACTGGGCCCGCGTGGTGGATTATGGCCCTCTCCCTATCACAAAGAGGAGGCCGGAGGAGTGCGGGCATTCATTGTGTTTCAGATACTCGAGGTTAGACGGTCGAACGGTATGAAAAATTGAATGAAGCAAAAAAAAAGAAAATTTGAGCTTTTGTTCAAAATGATTGTTAACAAAAGCCTTTGGAGGAACCTTAAAAAAAGGGAGTAATGGAGATTTGTCGGTTTATTTTGTATTTTTATTAGACTTTTATTTGAGGCTTCTGGATTTATTTGTTATTAGGTGTGTTTACTACCTTTTAATAGTTACACGTGTTTTCGATATTATCTTTCTATTTATTAATATATCATCATCTGCCAAGCCTTTTCCTAACTATGTTGGGGTCGGCTTCCAGTCTAAACGGATGCAGCTGAATACCAGTATTTTACATGGAGCAACTGCCTATCTGACCTCCACAACCCAGTTACTGGGTAATAGTTTTTGAGTAGATTTTTTAGTAAAGCTTTTACCCAGTAACTGGGTTGTGGAGGTCAGATAGGCAGTCGCTCCATGTAAAATACATAAAAGTATTCAGCTGCATCCGGTTAGACTGGAAGCCGACCCCAAGAAAGTTGGGCAAAGGCTAGGCAGATGATGAGTTTTTGAGTAGATAGCTGAAACTCTAGGCACTTTATTTACAAGAGAGAGAATTTTATCCTTAACTAGCTGCTGCCCGCGACGTCGTCTGCGTGAAGGCTCTACAGCACCAAAAATAACTAAGATGCCAGTGTCGCTATAGCATTATAAGTAAACAACTTTTAAAATTGCATTAAAATATAAGTTTTTTTGCGAAGCAAGTGAAGCGAAGCAAGTGAAGAGAACACGATCAATCGGAATCGGTTTCATTTTGATATTTCAACAACATTCATTGCGTTATTTATGTGTTGAGCAGACAAATTTTTCGAACTTATGAAGCAATGGATTAGCAATTTGCTTCAAAATGATTCTGATTCCGATTGATTGTGTGTTACGCAATTAGGGTGCTGACCAAGATTATCTCTGGACTTTAAAGAGACTGTGACCTCCGGAGTTTTTTTCAGATAGGAAACGGTGACCTCATATTTTACATAGCTTATTTTTTATATAATAAGATAATGGGATAAGGGCAGGAAGATGATGATGATTTTTTATATAATAAGACGTGTATAAGTGATTCCGACACCCTATTTACAGAATAAACAATTTCATTTCATTTATTATTTCATTTAATCAAGCAATATAAAAAAATAGTTTCCACGCAGTAGCCTCTTTACTGAATACTACAATAATCTGAAATTGTCTCTAAATTCTTAGAAAAAATACCCTAAGAAAGCTCCAAAGTACTTTATTTTCGAAAGGCTAGACGTTTATATCTCTTTCTATCTACAATGTATACGTATTTTTCTAAACCACACAGAAATAAATACATAATCACATTTAGCAGGTAGATTACGACTGTACCTTTTCTGAGCCACAGCTAGGATTTATAGCTTGGAGTCGGAACCTCTGAGATTAAGTGGTTTATTATCTAAGAGTATGCAAAAATAAAATGCTTGAAAATATTTAGTTATATTTTCAAAAGATCTTTTACATATTTTTTAGTTTAGTATAAAAAATAGCGAACTGTCTTCTGATAAATTAGGGTAACATTTTATCAAGCTTGGAAGAAAGATTTTATTATGTACTAGCTGCGCCCCGCGGTTTCACCCGCATAAGTTTCGATCCCGTGGGAATTTCGGGATAAAAGTATCCATTGTATTGATGTATTCATTGTATTGATATTAAGAGTGTTTTGTACCGTATTTGGTTGTTACTAACAACCAAATACGGTACAAAACACTCTTACAATTTTCCATAAAAAAACCGCTTGTAAATCCTTAATAACCTCCAAAACATTTAGCACCCAAACAAAATAAACGTATAAACGTTTTTATTTCTCCAGTCCCCTGAACATAGGGCCCAAATTATATCTTTATAAATGTAACGAAATAAACGCTCCGTTTACGATGTCACAATAAACAATTCCTATTCCTTTGTTGGACTTATTAAGTAGAAAGCTTGGATAAACATAACTATGAATTACTTACTGTGTATATAGGTAGCTGCTGTGTCACTTTTATCGTCTTACTTAACAATGGCGGATCAGTTAATGATCCAATGTCAACTAGTCATTTGTAAAAAAGGACTTTTAAATAAATAACATTTCAATGTTCCAAATAAAATATTGTTCTTTCTTTCTTTCATTGATAAGGTCAAAAGAAATAAGGTAAGGTATTAAGAATCAAAAATGGCGACAAAAAAGGCTTTAAGACACAAACAAGTACATACCTAATGAAAGAGGAGTAAGGCCGTCACAAAAAATAGCGATAGCGCATACATTTTTGACATTGGAAAACAATTCATGTGGAGTATGTAGAATTGAGTGATGACCTATGGCACTGAGACGTGGGCGCTCACAATGAGCTTTATGAAAAGGCTAAAAGTCACCCAAGTGACAACGGAGAGGGCTATGCTTGGAGTTTCCCTACGTGATCGCATCAGAAATAAAGAGATCCGCAAGAGAACCAAGGTAAATAACAAAGCCCGAAAAATTTCCACCCTAAAGTGGCAGTAGGCAGGGCATATGCCCGATTGGGCCGAAAGGTTCTTGAGTGGCGACCGCGTACCGGAAAACGTAGTGGGAAGGCTACCCACAAGGTGGACAAATGACCTTGTAAAGGCTGCAGGAATCCGCTGGATGTAGGCAGCACAGAACTGGTTGAAATGACGGTGTTTGGGGGAGGCCTATGTCCAGCAGTGGACGTCTTTTGGCTGAAATAATGATGTAGATTTGACTGACGTAAAGAGGCTACAGCTAGATAAAAATGGCACGATGTATATTTCGATTCCTTTAATCATGTATGTGCATGATGTAATTGAAGAATGTACCTAGTATATCTCTCGTTGGCAATCCTCAAATGAATAAACAAGAATTGATTCGGTCTGCCAGTCCTCATTATGGAGATAAAATGATGATGTTATTTGATGAAATATAAGAAACAAACGGAACTGTTTGTAGTAAATAAGAAATGAAGAAGTAGGTAGAATTATAGTGTTGTTTTTGGTCTGGAATAAAACGAAAATAAACTGGGTAGGGACGAATTGGGTTCCGCGTGATTAGTCTTTCGGTACGCACCTGTCTAAGCAATGATAGACAATCCGTAATTGGATTCTCTCGAAATAAATATAGATTGGACAATCTTCTGTTTCGCAAAGGTACTACGAGTATTATAGAACTACATAGTTATAAGAAAACAAAGCGAAAACAAAGATCTTCAAAAATAACAAAAGCCGTTCGAGATGCAAACACACTTGTTTTCCCTGAAGTAGTAGGCAGAGATTAAACATAACATATAGCAAGAAAAAGAAAAAAAAAATACGTGTATTTGCGGTAGGTACACATGACGCAAAAAATAACATAAACACAAAAAAGAACATGTGCAGTATATACAGCTGGCTACGTTTCACCAGTTATGTGTTAAGCCCGTGCTAG
The DNA here is from genome assembly GCA_945859715.1 of Apamea sordens. Classification (NCBI taxonomy): domain Eukaryota; kingdom Metazoa; phylum Arthropoda; class Insecta; order Lepidoptera; family Noctuidae; genus Apamea; species Apamea sordens. The sequence continues at coordinate 8,250,594 of OX244010.1, read as the reverse complement.
CCCATGTACGGAGGCGCGATGGACATATGACATCATTACCAACACGGATAGAACATGGATCGGGCTGACAAAGGAGAGAGGAGATTGGCATTAGCAAAAAGAGGCCAAGCCCAATTGTGGTTTAACTGAGCTATGGATAGTAATTATAGTCCTCCAGACGGTATTTCGGTCATGGCGGGCAATCTTAGTGGAGACTAGCCTTCAGTGCGGGAGATATTATAGTGCACAAGTGTGCGCAAAAACAGGTGCACTCTCTCTTCCGTCACTCTCATAGTCCACTGGGACGACAATTCGACACGATCCGAGAGAGATCAGGCACAGGACCATACGTGCTTTTCGAGGCTAGGGGAGTGGTGGGGTGGTGTGGCTGTAGATAACATTGATGATGACGATGGGGTGAGTCTATTGACATTGATAAAAAATCCAAACGCTATGAAAAAAAATATTTCGCAAGTTTGAGTATGGATAAAGATAATGACTGTTTCACAACGGAAACATTGAACGATTCTAAAGATTCTGTTTATATGGAAGAGCAAACTGCAGCAACTTATGCAGTGTGGTACATATTATCCGATATTTGCTGTTGAAGCTTTTCTGCTTTGGAGTTTGTTCTCTTTTATGCTTTTCTTCTTCGTAAAATATATCAGTGTTTGTATTATTTTAGGTTCTCTAGGTCCACGTTTGATGTAGTTCAGTAATATTGTATCTATTATTAGTAATAGTTTTTTTCCTACCAAGCGCGTGGTTATTACTGTCTCATCTTTTTTCATCAAGACTTATGATATCGTTGAATGTACATTATCTCTATTACGTGGTGGTCATCTTACAATTTTTTTTTTGGGATTTTTAATAATTTTTTGGAAGTCGAAATATAACATAACATCACGCCTGTGTTCCCCGAAGGAATAGGCAGATTACACATGTCGTCAGTTATGTTAAGTCCCATGTAATAAGGGGTAAGCCCATTGCCATCACGGGAGAGCAGTGGTGGCCCAGTGGTAACGGCTCTGACTTACAAGTTGTAGAACGTGGGTTCGAACCCAGCCAGGCGTTTTACTTTGTGTATGATCCCTTGTTAGACCATACATTACTTTTAGATGAGAGATGAATGGAATAAAAGAAGGTAAGTATTAAAACACTACTGTATTGTCCCAAAGGTACTTAAAGGTAAAATGAGCTTAATGGACTGATGGTGTGGAAATGAAGTGAGTGCGGCCCTTGTTGGCTGTAACGAGAACGCCTGGCTGACTTGATAGCCCAACGCGAACTGAACTAATTATTATGAGTTGAAATGAATGTGTGGCGTGAACTGCTGAATTGCAGAATGTGCGGTTGCACCGTACACTTTGCGTAAATAATTTCATCACCACTGCTCTCAAAACAGTGTGGTTTCAGCGACAATGAAAGCTCAAAAACTTGTCAACAATGTATGGAAATTAGAGGTATTTTTGATAGATTGAGACTGAGATCAGACTGTGAACGTTCTGAAAATTACGAGAATTGCCCCTCTGGTCAAAACCATGTACTCGGCTTTGTTGTATTGTGATTGACCTGAATTTTTTTGTAGCTTTAATTTAGAGTTGCCATTTACTAGCTTTAATCTATTAAAAGCTTCAAAATTGTAAATTTTTATTAACACAAGTTTGAATAAATATTTGTTTGGCAGGAGTTTGAACCTTTTTTGGAACATAAAATTAATTTAAACTATGTTACTCGCGTTCTAAACTATTTTTAGAGCACTATTTTAATACTATATTCAATTTTCAGTTATTTTATCTGTGATTTTTCTTCACTATCAAAGTCACAGTGATCTTTATTTTCATTTAATTTTCGTTTTTCTTTATTCGGTTGCTGCCGTCAGAGGTAAAATGTGAACGGACTGTAATTATAAAATTATAAATGCGAAAGTGAGTTTGTTTGTTTATTTGTTTGTGTGTTTACATTCTTTATTAATCAAATTATGGCGGCATCTATATCACCACATGCGCTGACTTCACGCAAAATCCTGCATGGTGCAAGCGAAGTTTACCGCGCAACTGGCTTATATACAACGTCCCAACATCAATCGTCAAGCAGTTGCCTACCAGACACGACACTAGTCTAGTCGAAGGCTCCTCCCTTGTCTAAAGAGGATGAGTGAACTTTATACCCTGTTCCTCATACCTCTCAAAAATATTTAGACGTTATTACTTATAGTAATTGTATGTGATACAATTACTAAGAATTATGATTATTGCCAATTATTTCTTGGTCCTATTCCTAGAAAGGTCCTAAGAATGTATACTGGTCTTTCAATTCACGGAGGGCTATTATTTTGTAATGATCCACGAGGCCCTATTATAATCCTATTAACAACAGCAATTTATCAAACGAAACCAGCCATTCACGATCAACAAACTATCAAATAATTAGATCTAGCGCCACTTAACAAAAACTCGAAGCCAAAGAAAACTAATTATGGCCATATTAATCTAAATCAACCAAATCGCGAAGAAGAGAATAAAGAAAATATAAATACTTCGGTAGATAGGATCTTAATTTAAGACCGGCCTGAGGAGTTGTTCATAAAAATAATAATGTAGGGAAAGTAAACAAGAGAGAACAAACGAATACTCTTGAACAATAATGAGCCACCAAAATCTTGTGGTGAATGTTAACAATATAGAAAGATTGTATATTCTTTTGCACAGATGTTGGAGAATCTTCAAAACACATTGAGGTAATGGAATTTTCGTCGGACACTTGAACACGTTTCCCGTTCAGATTTAAAATGTAAGGATTTGTGCTTCTTGAAGGATCATTTTAGCGTTTATTCTGTGCGTTATTTGCTTTTTGTTGTGTTCTTCAGTGTTTTTGGTGTAATTTGGAAGAAATGTTAGGACTTTCTTGAAGATTAAAGTGTGTAATCTTCTGTACGTTATTATTTTAAGATTCAAAGAACACGAAAAAATTTGGAGTATTCCTAAACGATATACTATTGAAATACTTATTTAGATTCGCATGTACACTATTCTGATGTATTTTGATAAAATAAAATAATCTTCTTAGCGTCTCAATGGCAAAAAGTTCAAACATCTTTGGCCGAAAATTCAGTTGCGCGAACTCCGTTCACAGACGCAGTCATAAGATCATCAAGTGCACAGCAGTGCGATTCTGTAACCATCTCACCGTGAAAACTTAAGTGAAGTGAGCGTGAAGTGAGCTGTCGTTCCAAATAATGCTAGGGATTGACACTAGTGACAACTCACATAAAGCTCACTTCACTTGAGTTTTCACGGTGAGATTTTTACAGAATCGACCGGCAGGTGACAGGGCATGCGGCGCAGAATGGAAGGTGGGCCATTGGCTGTGGGGAGGTTCCGCATAGTAATTGTTAAAGAAAATTAATATCGCTGATATGATTTCCTATTGTTTCTAACAAGAAAACTACCAATCACAAAATTACTATCTCAAAATTAGAATTAGACAAAACAAGTACGCTCTAATATCTTCTCAGACTTTACATTAGTTCATTAAATAACAGCGACAGCACCGAGGTTTGGAACCACGTAATAACATTATATTGCATAAGTAACATCTGGTAGCTAACGAAGTGTCTAGGATTCCAGAAGTTTAAACTAATGAATGCTTTTCCAAAAAACTACGTAAAACAGAATTATAATTGTAAAATTCTTCATCTATAATTATATATTGACGGCACGGTTGGCGCAGTGGTTAAGCGATTGACTGCTGCGCTGCGTGTCGCGGGTTCGATTCCCGCACGGAACAAATATTTGTATGACCTACATGTATTTGTTCCGAGTCTGGGTGTTTTTCTATCTATAATATGTATGTATTTACAAAAAAAAAAATGTATATAAGTAGTTTATCAGCCATCTTGTTACCATAACACAAGCATTAGGTTGCTTAGCTTGGGACTAGATGGCACTGTGTGAAATGTCCAGGGATATTATTATTATTATTATATTATTATATATTTTGCAGACGACATGGATTTTCATGGTTATCATGTGTTGATAACTTTAAGACATAGTAAAAATTCAATTTTAATAAAACTGCAGTATGAAAAAGCCGGTTCAGATGGCACCTGTTAATAAAAATATATGAATATCAAAATTAAAATGCAGCTATGAATTTCTGAATAAAATTGGAGAGTAAAACAATTAAACCTCTCAACAATAAAATGCTTCATTCGGTATCAAAATAATATTCTACTACTAGCTTCTGCCCGCGGCTTCGCCCGCGTGGATGTCGGAAGTTATCCCACGGGAACGTGCTAACAGGATAAAATGTATGTGCTTCCCCAGAATGCCATCTATCTCGCGGGCCCTTTGTGGCTAATTACAGTAGAAAACCAATTGTGTCTCATTAGTGGTGATTAAGAGGGTACCTATATGATATCTTTACCTAAGTACCTACCTAATTAAAAAAAAAACTCAATAACAGAAAATTAAATACCTACCTAAATAAACCTATTTCTGATGATAACTAATCTAAACTCAATAAATAAGCAAAATCCCTAAAAACTAATATCTATACGAATGACTAATCCTACCTAACAGTATTATAAAATAACCTACGGTCACTACGTACACTATCAAATATACTACCTATACTTTAAAATTAAAATCTATACCTACGACTCATATAAAAATAAACCTAAATAACTCTAAAAACTAAAAGGAATAAAAATGAACTCCACTGCGGGTGACCCAACCTACGACAAACTTAGTATTTGCGGTTGGTACAGTACAGACAGTGGTAATCGGGTATAGGGTTCGAACCGCAAAATTAAGTTTGTTTTTTATTGTATATACTTTTCCGGGATAAAAAGTACCCAGTGTGGTGCCCAGGATATTAAAGAATAATTATACCAAGTTTCATCGTAATCGAACCGGTAGTTTTTGCGTGATGCCTGAACAAACAGACAGACAGACAGACAGACAGACCGACAGACAGACAGACAGACAAAAATTTTTTTAATCACATTTTTGGGTTCGGTGTCGGTCTAGTAACACCCCCTGTAAATTATTTTTTTGATATTTTCAATGTACAGAATTTTCACTTCTACAGATTTATTATAAGTATAGATTATTTGGTTTGAAAATTTTACAAATCTCTGGAATTTTTTCAAGAATATTAAAATACATTATTCACTTACCAATGAAATGCAGTGCTATGCAAATGAACACTGAATGTAGCGGTGTCATTTTGATCACTGTTGATTCTTCTCTGCCAACCAGTTCGATGCACCATTCATTTTATTTAATATTTATTATCCACATTTATTTTGTTTTCATCCATATTATTCACAACACTCACATTATTTATCACTCATTTGTCTTTGTGTAACAGTTTCATTTTTGGTCCGATCGATTCGATCACATTCAACAATCAAATCAAGCCAGTCTACTGATTACCGAGAAGCGATTCTCGAGATAATCTTTAACAAGACGGTGAGGTCGAAATATCCGTTGCGGGTGCTGCCACGTTCACGTCTTCTGTAACAAAGTGGAGTAATTTGATCAAGTCTAGGAATTTGAATACGATTTCCATATTGGATGCTTACACGCTAAACCTTGGGTGTGTGCCAGAGATGTACTCGAAAGATGTTACGTGGATTCCCATGCTAATCCGGTGATAAAAGAAAAACATGGACTCGTAGGAGAAGTGGTAAGTGTATGAATTTTAACACAAGAGTATGTAAGAGAAATAATCCGGCGCTTTATGCATTAATGAACTTTTCACCTATTAGTACTTAGTGGAAATGCAATAATCGAAACTATGTTCTGTTTTAGTACAAAATTTGCATCTTTAAGGTTCAATTCTCAGAACGCCAATGCAGCTGATAAAATATTCGAGAAAGAAAAGCATTGCCGGTATTCAGACAATGGAGTATTCGACATTCAACCTCACCAATGGAATTCAAATTTTATTTTTGCTAGCAAAAAGAACGAACTATTTGTACAAGTGAAAGTGTAGAAACAATCAAATGAACATTAACATGAACTGCTGCTTACCCCACAAGAAAAAACGAGTGTAAGTAGAAGAAGTCATTTTTCACCATTAGTTTACATTTTGTACATTTTCGTTTGGACCAAAACTAGGACCACAAATTCTGGAAGTTCCCCAGTAACGACTATAAGTTTTGGAAAACTTACTAGTTCGTAAGATTAATTAGTTTAAAGAATTGGGGTTTGCGGCTAAAGGGATTCCGATTAATTCAGTTTTAGTGGTTTGTCTGTTTTGTTCATTTATAAAATAGCTCTTTGCAAAAGTGATTTATCAATGTTACCAACTATTTGTCTGAAAAATGAAGGTATCATCAAGATTTTAAAAATATTGAACAGAATTAACGAGGATTGTTTTATGAGAACAGCTATGATGATAAGATGTTTATATAACAATTTTATGTTTTGATTACCCATCAAAACATGAGAACTTTCTCAAAACACATGCCAACTCGCAAACTATATGCCAAGAAAGATTTCACCCATAAACTTGATGGCACTGGCATTAAAAATGTTATGCGCACCTCTACGTACAGAATCTCATAAACACCAGGAACATTTATGACGTAGGTAAATAAATAAACATCTCAGATTCACGGTCCAACACTAGGATTCTGTGTCGTAGAACACACGCACACAAATCATGAGTACAAACATGCAGACTTGAAGCAAACATCTGTAGTACAACGTATTTGCTCTTGTGCGGAAATCGTGCTGTGCCTTGCATTGTATCTATGAGTGCTATATTATTAGGTTGAAAACGTAGGTGCTATATTTAATCACATTTTGATCCTAAATTGTGGGGTATGAGAATATATGTTATACCTACAGGGAAACCAGAAAAAAGTTAAAATTTAAAAACCCCCGACACAAAACAAGTTAAAAAAGCAATGAAAATATAGCCACAAATAAAACAAAAAGGTATAAACGTGAAACCCTATAAAAAGAAAAAAATAACCTTGAAATTAGAGCGGTCCCCGACACGACAACATTTAATCAAAAAATTTCATATGTTCAAATTTCCTACTTACGTAGTCATAATTTCAAGGTTATTTTTTTCTTTTTAAAGGGTTTCACGTTTATACCTTTTTGGCTCTTTGGCTAGGTTTCTGCGAGCAGAGCCGTGAAATCACCTAGTTCCCTACTCCAACTTGATATACTTCCATAAAAGGCATATAATCCCTTGCTTATTGCTTAATCTGCTTGGAGAGAACGCTGGCTCTAGATAAAATTTCCAAACAGGGTAGTATAAGAGGACATTCACCCTTACCTTTTCTTCACTCAGTTGATCTTTAATCAAATAAACGAGATGGGCAGTAGCACTGACCCTAAATAAATCATCCAGCAAAAATCTGAACCCTTTAGGTCTCAGGTCGAACGGAAGGTCTTTATTTATGAGGAAATTGGTCTTGATATATTCATCTTGGGAATGATTAAAGGATAAAGTTTGTGTTATAGTATTTGTCTGATCATCTATTTATCCTAATTGGAATTTCCTGAGTCTATTAACGTCATCAGCTGAATTTAGATCTTCTAAAAACGTTTAATTGTCATAATTACCACAAGTGGTAGATGAATCGGTGAATACCTACATTGGCAATCATTAGGATTTTGTTGGGTCTTAGGGTACTGTCTAGCAATGAGAATCATAGATAGATTTGATAATATTGGGAATCGCAATCAACACCTTGCGTGCGGTCTGCATGAGCAGGCGGCTTGATTAACACGTCATCTTAAAGCGAGGCGCGGCGCGGTTGCGACACGGCTCAGCCCGATGACCACTCGCTTTCACGGACCCTACTTCGACTGACGATACTCCTTTCTAACTCAATTTATTAATGGTTTTTCCGGGATAATATATCAGCATAATCAGCCTAGAATGTTCCCACTGCTGGGACACTGGCCTCCTCTCGGCGCGAGGGAGTGGGCCGTAATCCACCATGCAGGCCCAGTGCGGGTTGTTGATGTCATATGTCTTCAAATTTTTGATTTTAGGACATGCCAGTTTCCTCACGATGTTTTTCCTTCACCATTTTGAGAGCAGTGTTGATAAAATAATTTACACAAAGTAAAGCGCCGGTTTGGGTTTGAACCTACGACCTACAACTCGTAAGTCGCAGCCGATACCACTGGGCCGCCACTACTCTGGATAATATACGTATATTATACTGTATAATATATTATATTGAACGGAAATAAACCACTGTCTATTTAATAAAGTCTACTCTTTTACTACCATCCACTGCAGGAGAGGATTATCGTCTTATCGATTGTCTACTGGATTTGATTTTTCTGTTTTATTATAAGGAAGATCAGAACAAAACAAAGATCAGAAAGAAACTGGTCGGGGAGCCTCCCCAGCCAAACTTTTCTAAAACAAAAGCCCGTTTAATTTGTAATATAATCTACGAATAATTACCTCTAACCTCCCTGTTCCAAGTTGTGTTACGAAGCCATTTTATGAATATTTCAGAGGACTGCATAATTTCCTCAAGATTCAGGAAACAAACTTTAATGCAATGCTAATGTGACGACACCAGGGAACCCGCTTCCTTCTAGAAAGGCCGTATGTGTATTAAAGTTTTGTTTGTAAGTTTTATTTGGGGGTATATGAATTGTTTTGTCTTCTTTTGATTATGAAACTTCATCTTTATTACCTATGTCTACATTCCGTACTTTATGAATCGTTATAATATTGTTTTTAGACCTCTTGCCACCACGCACTGACGTTAAGCATAATTAGCTAATTAATTAATTGGACATGGTTGTGATTGAGCTTTTATGATTTGACATACAAACAGTAATTTTAATGTCATTTAATTCTCAGTTGATTTAAGTAAAATTGAATAATTAAGGTGGTTTTTGTGCTTTTATGGTTTGACATGTAGGTAACGGTTTTTGATTGATGACATACCTAGTACTATTTTTATTTTTGTTTGCTATATGTTTGATTATTATCTGCATCCGGTTAGACTGGAAGCCGACCCCAGCATAGTTGGGAAAAGGCTAGGCAGATGATGATGTGTTTGATTATTGCTTAGCTGTTATGATTTAAAAATTAATTATTTTGTAAAATTCGAACACAATGTAAATTGTTTGATAAATAAATGAATAATAGCCTATAACGTTCCCACTGCTGGGACACAGGTCTTCTTTCAATGAAAGGAAGTGGCCCGTAATCCAGTGCGGGCTGCTAGAAGATGTCGCATGAATTTTTGGTTCCAGGTCATGAAATCAAAGTCAAAATCAAATCATGTATTTCAAATAGGCACATAAAAGGCACTTTTGAACGTCAAAAATAAAATTGATTCTAGTCGCCCCTTCCAAAAGGTAGTTTTTGTATGGAGAAGAATGGGCAAGAAACTCAAATCAAAAGTCATTTGTTCGAATTAGACTGAGAACCAGCACTTTACGAACGTCAAATTACAAAAGACAGTCCCCAGAAACGCCCGCCCTTCACTGGCGTTGCACACATGCTGGTTTCCTCACGAGGTTTTCCTTTACAGTTTTGAGAGCAGTGGTTATGGAATAATTTACATAAAATAAAGCTCCCATCTGGGTTGTAACTTACGGCCTACAACTTGTAAGTCGCAGCTCCTACCACTGGGTCACCACGGCTGTGACGGGCTACCGACGTTTACAAAACGGCTATCTCGACGTCTTCTTTTAGGTATACTTCAACGATAATATGAATGTAACTTCATCAATTACATAAAATGGCTAAAGTAAATAAGCTGAGACTGATACCAGTAGAGCCAATAATAAAAGGTCTTTGGGCGAAATCCGACCCGGTCGCGGACATTGATGAAAATGGTATAAAATGGAAGAGTATAAATTCACTTAACATTATATATGGATATTTTATTTGAAATCCATAGGAGAAAAACGAAAAAAATAATAATTGCGAAACGAGTATAATTTCAATTTTAAAATCCCACGAATTTATGTTACACTTACTCCGCGCGTTGGTATGGTTGTCACCATATTTCTATGGTTGTCACGTTTTAGCATGGCTATCGCGGTTATTGCCCTTTCCTTAATATCTCACCACAATAAGAACCCAAGCCATAAACTCCATAAGCGGCGGAGCGGACGAACCTCCGGCGCGATCTCATGGCGGCATGGAAGGAGCGACTATTGCAACCCAGCGCAGGGCACGCCACGATAGCGGCGGTAAGACCCCTCTTTGAGGAGTGGCTAGGGAGACGTCACGGCGCTCTCACCTACCGCCTGACGCAGGTCCTCTCCGGACACGGATGTTTCGGGAGGTTCCTGCACATCATCAGGCGGGAGGAGACGCCCGGGTGTCACCACTGTCAGGATCGCCCAGAGGACACGGTGGAGCATACGGTGGAGGTCTGCCCTGCTTGGGCAGAGCACCGCCGTGTCCTCGTAGAGGCGATTGGCAGCGGCGGCGACCTCTCGCGCCCGGCCCTGGTCCAAGCCATGGTCCGGGGTGAGAGGGAGTGGGAGGCAGTCACCTCCTTCTGCGAAGCAGTCATGCTAGCGAAGGAGGTGGCGGGGTGGGCGAGGGAACGCGCCTTGCGCACCTCACGCCTCAGCCGCCGCGGGAGACGCTCCGGGCGTCGGGAGCCGCGTGACGACTCCCGGCCACCGTAGGCGCGGGCCTGCGGGCGGAGAGTAATGGGTAGCTCTCCGTCCGATCAGGACTAGGCCCGTGCCGGACGGCGTGTTCGTGTTCCACGCGCGCCTCAAAGAGATGTCAGCAAGTGACGGGGCCCCACAGGGCCGAAGCCTGCCAGGGTAGCGGGACCATCCGAAAGGGTTTACCGCTGCCCTGGAACATAAAGGGCTAAGGAAGGAACACGGGTGGGTTTTAGTCAGTAAAAGTCTGACACTCCCTTCTGCTCCACCCAGAGCGGGAGGGGTCATTTGATGATTTCCCATCCTCAAAAAAAAAAAAAAAAGCCATAAACTATGTATGGGTTTTCGCTATTGCAACTTGTTGAAGATCACGATCGATATTGATTCAGGACGTTCATCATCATCTGCCTAGCCTTTTCCCAACTATGTTGAGGTCGCCTTCCAGACTAACCGGATGCAGCTGAGCACCAGTGTTTTACATGGAGCGACTGCCTATCTGACCTCCACATCCCTAACTGGGTACTATACCCCTTGGTAAGACTGGTTGTCAGACTTTCAGGCTTCTGATGACCCTTAACAATTGTCAAATACCCACGAATGACAGCTGGAACCAACGGCTTAACGTGCTTTACGAGGCACCGAGGTGTTTTGGTATGTAAAGACGGTCATTCATGGACCAACCGCGGCAAGCGTAGCTTAACCTGATAGATCGACTCGTGCGGCTGTTATTACTTGCTAGCAAAAATTGGTGGGGGGGGGGGGGGGCAATATCCGCTTTTGGCATGCTAAAACGCAACAATTACAGCCCCGCGAGTGTAAGTAAAATACTGTAGTAGTTGATACTGAGCTAAATGTTACCTAGCTAGACGATTGTACGTAAATCGCATCCATTCATAAGCTGCTTATTGTATCAAACACGACGTTTGCTATTACGTGTTAATTTGAGCCCTGCTTTCAGGCAGAACGAATCCAAAGCGAATACTGTATGGATATTTAATACCAACTCTGCCTTTCAAATGTTCCATATGATGAGAAATTATTTCGTTCCCATATTTTGTGTAGATTTAGGACGTTTCCGGTGGCTTACACGCTTGGTGGATAAAGGGGTTATGATTCTAATTGATGTTATTTATATTTTTGGTAAATTAATGTACATTATTATGTCTGGTAACTGGTAATTTGCCTCTTTGTGGAAGTTCTAAGGTTTGTAATTTGTTGCCATAATATGTAATATTACAATTTTGATAAAATATTATGAAATTCAAGTAGCACATGTTGGAGAAAAAACAGCCAGATGGAAGTGAAGTTTAATGTTCTGTGTCTTGTAATGTTAATTACTTTGCATACCTAGTATGGTATACAATCAAGTATTTTCATACTGAACATAGGGCTGTGCTGCTGGGGATTTTGTTCCGCGACTTCTTCTTCCCAGCGAAAGCACTAGGAAGTAGTGAAGGGCGGACATTTTGGGGGACTGCCTTTTGTAATTTTGACGTTCGAAAAGTGCTGATTCTCAGCCTATTTTGAATAAATGACTTATGAAAGTGGACCGGATACAGCACAAATGCACCCGGATAGATGGGCATAGTCCGTCACTCACTAGACGCCTGAGGAAAGACTTCGTCGTCTAAGTAGACTGCGGCAAAGGTAATGTGACGATCTGATACTGTATGCAGGGCCAACATGGCCAAAGATCACACAAGGCATGGTTTGGGATGAAAAAGAGGAAGCCCTTGCCCAGTTTTGGGATACAATATAGACTCATCATCTGCCTAGCCTTTTCCCAACTATGTTGGGGTCGGCTTCCAGTCTAACCGGATGCAGCTGAATACCAGTATTTTACATGGAGCGACAGCCTATCTGACCTCCACAACCCAGTTATTGGGTAATACGATACCCCTTGGTAAGACTGGTTGTCAGACTTTCGGGCTTCTGACTACCCGTAACGACTGTCATAGATCCACGAATGACAGCCGGGACCAACGGCTTAACGTGCTTTCCGAGGCACGGAGGGGTCTGGGTATGTAAAGATGGTCACCCATCCATAGACCAACCGCGGAAAGCGTAGCTTAACCTGACTGATCGACCTGTGCGGCTGTTATTATTTACCCACGGGCCCCTCTATATAGACTAAAGCAAAAAAAAGAAAATCTACAAGATATGTCACTCCCTATCCTGCTCCAAAATTTTTAAGAGTTTTGGAAACGTCATCGCTCTGTTAGAGCTTTGATATGCTATATAATTACCGACTATACATAAACAGTCATGGTAAGGTTTATTGCACATTATTTGAAGACTTAAAACCATTCGGGTTGATTATAAATACATAACACAATCAGTACGTATATTTATTTATTTATGGCTTCTTATCTACCTATAGATGTTTCTCTTAAAATATTTCTTGTATGAATAGATAGACCTCACATAATTCAACTAGAACCTCACTTGAATTCCTTTGAATCAGACTTTAACGTGGTGAAATATCTTCGTTATTCTTAGTTCATACTTCGCCGGGGCTCTCAAGTTCTTATTAAACTACTTCCTGACTTTGTACGTTTTCTTCAAATAGAAGATATATGTTGGTATAAGATGTATTAGCATGCTCTTTTAAACTTCGTTTGAACTAGGAAAGATTCTTTTGTGATTCAAAGAGCAAAAAAGCTATGGCAATAATACGTTAGATGATTATTAATTCGACGGCACGGTTGGCGCAGTGGTTAAGCGATTGACTGCTGCGCTGCGTGTCGCGGGTTCGATTCCCGCACGGAACAAATATTTGTATGACCTACATGTATTTGTTCCGAGTCTGGGTGTTTTTCTATCTATAATATGTATGTATTTACAAAAAAAAAATTATATAAGTAGTTTATCAGCCATCTTGTTACCATAACACAAGCATTAGGTTGCTTAGCTTGGGACTAGATGGCGCTGTGTGAAATGTCCAGGATATCATTATTATTATTTATTATTATTATAATAATACCACTCGCGTAGTCGTCACTCACTGGAAGCCTGGGGCAGGACGTGGGACGGGGCAGGTGTGACGATCTAATATCATTTGCAGGGCCAACTTGGCCAGACATCGCACAAGACAGGGAGGTTTGGAAGGAAGAGGCAGTTGCCCAGCAGTGGGACAAAAATAAGCAAACAAAAAAAAAAACCAACCTTCTTCAGGGAAAAGGCTCCTTCTCCTACAGAGAAGGCGACGAGCAGTCGAGTATTGATATGGTTGGCGAGACTTATCCTACACATATCCTACGAATATTATAAACGTGAAAGTTTGTATGGATGGATGGATGGATGGATGTTTGTTACTCTTTCACGCAAAAACTACTGAACGTATTTGGATGAAATTTGGCACACAGATGATTTATAACTAGGATTAGCATATAGAATACTTTTTATCCCTATATTCCTATGGGATTGAAACTTATGCGGCTGAAACTGCGGGGCGCAGCTAGTATGTAATAACGATAAGTCCTGGAGGCCTACTCCGAAGTGCAAAGTGCGAATGTTCGGATCGGACCGACACATGGCCGAACCGAATATTATTGAAAAATGCGAAAAAAATTCGGATCGGCTCAGTTGGGTCGGGACCATAGTCAATATTCGAAATAGTGTAGGATTGTAGGATCAGAACCGACCGAACCAAATAGTAACTTCATAGCAGGAAACGGCCGAACATTCGGCCGATACTACTTCGGAGTAGACCCCCAGGTTTCCTCACGATGTTTCCCTTCACCAATGTGTCCGAGTAATGTCCAAGATAAACTCAGAAAGTACTTCATCATCTGCCTAGCCTTTTCCCAACTATGTTGGGGTCGGCTTCCAGTCTAACCGGATGCAGCTGAATACCAGTATTTTACATGGAGCGACTGCCTATCTGACCTCCACAACCCAGTAACTGGGTAATACGATACCGCTTGGTGAGACTGGTGGGTTAGACTTTCGGGTTTCTGGTATAAGAAGATGGTCACCCATCCACGGACCAACCGCGGCAAGCGTAGCTTAACCTGATGGATCGACCCGTGCGGCTGTTATTACTTAGCCACAAGGCCTACCACCTTGCTCGGATTTGAACCCACAATCTCATGCATGAAAGACGAGGCCTTAACCACTGAGCCATCATACTAATAAGTGAATGCAGATTATAAACTCAAAATTATTAAAAGTAGTTTCTTCTAAATATACGAAATGCCAACCTTTGACCAAATGTTGGTGACAGCTCGTCTCAAGTTTATTTGGACGGTTATCCTGTTAACATGATTGGTCTGTAATTCCTTGTACTTAACTTGTCTTTTCCACGAAAATAACTTTCTTCTCCGAGGGGCATCTTTTGACTGCTATTCAAACTTGCTAATTTGATTCAATGCGATAACTTTATGTAAGAAAATCAGTAGTAAGAATAGTGGCTTTCCAACAGTTTTGTGGGACTCTAATATTACCCTACTTAAATTCTGTATTAAAATACAGGCTATATCTGAAAGCTGTAATCAAAGGAGACGGTATCATAATTGACCCAGAAATCTATATGAACATACTGTATGCCGATCGATTGCTTTAAAAACGAAATAACCCTACCCAAGTTACACACCCCAAGTCCATAGGATATCTGAGCTATAGGCTGACAAAGTATGCATGAAAAATCATTATCTACTAAGGATTTTCTTAACATTAGTACTAAAATCAATCAAGCTGTCGACTGCACCGATATCGATTTCTCTGTTTTTGATTCATAAATGATGAATAATTTATTTTGTAAGTAGGTTTGTAGGTACAAACACTTTTACACGTCAATCATATTTTAAAACTAGATGAGGTCGGCGTTTCCTATCTGACTAGTCTGAGAAGAAAGGCCGAAACAAACTCAGTGGTCACAGTCTCTTTTAAAGTCCAGACATAATCTTGGTTAGATCATTATGAAGACCATGTAAGGAGATCGATGGCTGAGATGGTTTTTTGAGTCATATATTTTGGACCTTCTCCTATAAGGGTGTAGTAAAGACCATCAAACCAAACAACTTTCTCGATCGGACCAACATAGTAATCGCGAAAAAATAAATCAGGTAGGTATTGAAGTTTTGTATGGGATAGTTGATAATTTTTTCGCGACTATACGATGTTGGTCGCATGCAGAAAGTTGTTCATTTCGATGGTAGGTACCACACCCTGTTTGAGCACACCTTTCTGATGCTGTATAAATAAATATCAGTTATTTCTCATCTACAAACATACTCAAAAATATCTACAGCAAACTCGTTAAACCTTACATAAACGAGCAGTACATTGGTGACATCATCGCCGTCTATCTGTCATTATGCTATTATCTCCGTCGCAAAGGATACGTACGATCATATGCGATCATTTACGACTCGTAAGTACTTGTTACGGATCGTTTGCATGTTTGAGAGAACGCTCCGCCTAACACATTCCATTTACCACTGCGCTTGTGCGAAATTGAAAGGTCGTATCTCCTAAAGGGCGTACCCGTTTTGGTACATTTGATATTCGTCGCTTTTGAGAATTATGGACTAATTTGTGTTTGAATTTTGGGAATTTTGGTATAGCTTTTGCAATGTTTGATAGTGTCCGGTTGATTGCTAAGTGGAAGCTGAAACATACTTAAATAAAGTGGAAAACTAAAGAAAAACTCTGAAAATGTCAGATTTTTCTAAAACTGTTTGGAACTATCCAATATCCGAAAATTAAAGAAAATCACAATTTGAAAATAATCTTTGAATAACACCATAAAATAAAAATATCAGAAGCTTTTAAAAAAATATCAATATTTCTATAATATAAAACGTTAACAGCAAAAAGCATTATTGACTTTAATTACTACCAACATTAAAGTCGTAATTCAATATCCCGAAGCCAAACATACGCCCTTTCGATTTCAACAACGTTGCTGTGAACATTAGGTCCAATTCATTCCATTACCATTCGATACTCGTTACTCGGAACGCTTTTAAACTGTTTACCCGGCAAAATTGAATTCGCCGAGTTTATCTAAGGGAACATCTTTCTGTGGTGCCGACGCAAATTGAACGTGTTTTACTGAGTATACTTAAATAGGGTTACGACTTAATGATGGTTGTGTTAAGAGTGGAATGAGAAAACTGAATTAAGGGTTCTTGATTTTGTTAAGACTGATAATTTTTACACCACTCTGTGACAGCAATGACAGGGTTAACTTTTTGACGCATACTCGTAGCTATGTGTCTCTGTATCATTTTAGTTTTCGAGAATTGGTAATAGCAACGAAAATATAAAGCCAGCTTTTCAGACTCTTCTTCATCTGATAACGAGTATGTCTCACATGCTTTTATTTTTGGGGTAACATTGCTTCTTAAAGAAGTATAGTGCAATTCATAGTTCTTTTAAGATAAGCCACTTTCCCCAGTTTTTGGACTGCACTTACCTACCTAATTCAACTGTTAGTACCTACTTTTTTTTTGTGGATGGGAAATCATCAGGTTGGAGCGGAAGGGAGTGTCAGACTCTTACTGACTAAAACCCACCCGTGTTCCTTCCTTAGCCCTTTATGTTCCAGGGCAGCGGTAACCCTTTCGGCCGATCCCGCTATCCTGGCAGGCTTCGGCCCTATCGGGCCCGGCATTCGTGCTGACATCTCTTTGAGGCGCGCGTGGAACACATACGCGCCGTCCGGCACGGGCCTGGTCCTGATCGGACGGTGAGCTACCCATTACTCTCCGCCCGCAGGCCCGCGCCTACGGTGGCCGGGAGGTTAGTACCTATTTTTAATTTAAGGGAAGGATATATTTTTTTACCCTTAAATTAAAAATAAAAGGTATTCACTACGGTCAACACACGCCCCCGGTCAAAATTCGTGCTTCTCAAATTAAAACAGAAAGTAATAAACGAACTTTCCAAAATGTCCTCTTCACAGGGATCGCATTTAAAAGTGATAGGAAACAAAGAGCATTTTGTTAAAAGTTGGAAGTGCCACGGTATTGGGCAACACTCAATTTACTTGCCTTATTAAAGTTTGGTGTTTCTGGTATAATTGGAATATTCCGAAGTATTTGTTGTGGTTTGGTGGTCTTAATATTCCGCTGTTTATTGGTGGTGTAAGACGTATTAAATTTGTTTGTAAGCTTAATGAGAATATTATTACGAGTCTCTTTGCTTTCACCTTCGCCACGAGGTCTAGATATATGTATGATATGAAGTAAATAAGACCTGGAGAGTATTCATTCAGGCTTGGTTTGGTTTTAATCTAAATTCCGGCTAAACATGTTTCCCTTTTTGACGTAGTAGTATCTTATATAGTATAACATACCATTATACCTATATTACTCGAAGGGTTAGGTAAAGGTGCACCTTATTATTTATTTATTTATCCTCACACTGGAACGCCATACGGCAATTACACCAATGGAGCAAAAATCACTTTATATGCTGCTTTCAATCCATCCTGTGCGCGGTGGACATCGAACGAGTGACGATGGTTCGGGCACGCTCACGCAGCGTGCAACTGCAGCATTTGTCCATAGCCCCATCACTCCTTCCATATGGCGTACATTCATTGCGAATTTTTGAAACTCAATGATCTTTCACCGTAAATACATTAAAAACTTTTATGCAATAAAGAACAACCGACTTCCAAAAACGACACTACAAAGTAAAAATAACTTTAATTTCGGAAGTCGGTGTCATTGGGTTCGCATTTTCGTTGTTTGCCACCGACTTCCGAAATTAAAGTTATTTTTCACTCTGTAGTGTCGTTTTTGGAAGTCCGTTGTTTTTTTTTTTTTGCAAAAAAGTTTTTATTTTTTCACTTTTAAGTTGTAATTTTTACCAGTAATTTTGGTTTAAAAACCAAACTACTGAACCGTTTTTGATGGAATTTCTATGGGACCATTTAAGACCCTTTCCAACAAAAAAAGAATTTTTCAAATCGGTTGGCAAGCGACGGAGTTATGCGCGAACAAACATAAAAAATTAAAAAATACAAACATCCGAATTTAGAACGTCCTCCTTTTTTAGAAGTCGGTTAAAAATGAAAAACACGGAAAATTTTGAGGTGTCATCCTGCCTGACAGACGACAGAAAAAATAAATAAAATAAAAATAATATATAATACATTTCGTCTGATAAATCTACAGGGTGACAGGGAAACTCGACGTGTTCCTTCCAGGGCGTGATAGTGTGACCCATTTGCAACAATTAAGCACCCCATAAAGCCTAGGCGAAAATTCATGGAATCCGAGAAAAACTGATTTTAATGTTTTTTTGGAAATTTTCCAGAATTCGTCACTAAATATCGCTTATCTCTAAATTCTCTAATTGAGAGGCTTTCATGGCTATTCCATTGGCTACGTAATACTTTAACACACCTATGGACGTTACCAAATTTTCTAAAATATCAAACAGTTAAAAGTTAAAGTAAGAAGTTTATTAACTATTTTCAAAAATCATCTACGTACACGAAATTTGACACCAGTTATCTCAAAATTTTACTGAAACAATAATCGTACAAATTACAGGGAAGACATCTTCATTTCATCAGCTATGCAATGAGGTACTAAAGTTTCATAAATGTTTAAAGGTGCCGATGAAGCAGTCGATAATATTGGCAAAGGTCGAATTTGCAAATTGTTGAAATATTTTAAAATTATGTAATAATCGAATTAATTAACTGGTTTATGTTATCCCTTTTCCTCCTCACCATCCAGCAATCATTTCTACGTCATGAAGCTAGATCGTCGCCACCAGGTGGCAAGCTGAGACGCCACTTTTGAGTGGTTAGTATTACTCGTAGTTGATGAGCTAATCACCGATCACTTGTCACTAAGTTCGCCTATTTTTACCCTGATTTTTAAATTACTGCGCACGTAGAAACTCTTACATTTTAAACATACTTCGGTTTTTTAAGCTTTAGACAAATAATCTTTTATTTATCATGTCATTAACCTGCAATATGGTCTCTTCACATCATATTTAGTCGTTTAGAGAAAGATCAAGAAAAAACATTGCCTTAATCTTTGACGACAGATTGATCATTGTTGTTATTAGTAGGAGTAAAGAGTTCGCTGCTGCCAACTTTATGCCTAAGATAACTTTTTACAAAGTAATGGTCCAACCCAATCAATTAAGTTAATCTATCGCAATTCACAGCTGGACCTTGACCTCTCCCGAGCTACTTGCATGACTTAAAATGATGTGGTTCACAAGCCCCTTGAGAAATTATGAATGTAGTTGCTGTTGGTTACTTAGAGCATCTTAACTCGTCTGGTACTGCCAGTGCACGTTTTAGTAAACAGTTATTTCTTTTACAGAAGTCTGAAAGTTTATGTTTATTATAGAATTAAGAGTTTGTACGTGCACAGCAGCTTAATCACATTCGAACCAAGCGACAAGTGATCAGTGATTAACTCATCAACTACGAGTAATACTAACCACTCGAAAGTGGCGTCTCAGCTTGCCACCTGGTGGCGACGATCTAGCTTCATGGCGTAGAAATGATTGCTGGGTGGTGAGGAGGAAAAGGGATAACATAAACCAGTTAATTAATTCGATTATTACATAATTTTAAAATATTTCAACAATTTGCAAATTCGACCTTTGCCAATATTATCGACTGCTTCATCGGCACCTTTAAACATTTATGAAACTTTAGTACCTCATTGCATAGCTGATTAAATGAAGATGTCTTCCCTGTAATTTGTACGATTATTGTTTCAGTAAAATTTTGAGATAACTGGTGTCAAAGTTCGTGTACGTAGATGATTTTTGAAAATAGTTAATAAACTTCTTACTTTAACTTTTAACTGTTTGATATTTTAGAAAATTTGGTAACGTCAATAGGTGTGTTAAAGTATTACGTAGCCAATGGAATAGCTATGAAAGCCTCTCAATTAGAGAATTTAGAGATAAGCGATATTTAGTGACGAATTCTGGAAAATTTCCAAAAAATCATTAAAATCGGTTTTTCTCGGATTCCATGAATTTTCGCCTAGGCTTTATGGGGTGCTTAATTGTTGCAAATGGGTCACACTATCACGCCCTGGAAGGAACACGTCGAGTTTCCCTGTCACCCTGTATACAACGATGATCACTGGAGACTAATTTGCCATTAGACAATGCGGCTGCAAGTACGAATATAAAATGCAAGCGGACGATGTTCCGCCAAAATGCTCTTTGCCATCGGCCGGGCCCGGGCACAAATCCAGGAAGACATTAGATGTATTATTAAAGACATAGTATCTTATATTATTGAGGGGCTCATGGCTAAATAATAACAGCCGCACAGGTCGATCGGTCAGGTTAAGCTACGCTTGCCGCGGTTGGTCTGTGGATGGGTGACCATCTTTACATACCGAGACCCCTCCGTGCCTCGGAAAGCACGTTAAGCCGTTGGTCCCGGCTATCATTCGTGGATCTTTGACAGTCGTTACGGGTAGTCAGAAGCCCGAAAGTCTGACAACCAGTCTTACCAAGGGGTATCGTATTACCCAGTAACTGGGTTGTGGAGGTCAGATAGGCAGTCGCTTCATGTAAAATACTGGTATTCAGCTGCATCCGGTTAGACGGGAAGCCGACCCCAACATAGTTGGAAAAAGGCTAGGCAGATGATGATCTTATATTATTAGAGAAATCTGCAAACAAACTATCACAATCTTCATTATCATCATCATTTCAGCCCAGAGTCATCTACTGCTCGAGTTCCTCCATCCTTTCCTGAATATCGTACGTCCCTCGTCCAGGTATATCCTAATACATTGACGATGTCGTCAACCCAACGTGCTATCATACCAATCATTATCATCATGATCATTAGCAGCGTCGTTCCACCCACTGCTAAATATAAATAGGCCTCCTCCCTTTTGTGTTACGCTTCGGTGGTCTATGCGAGCCTCATCCTCCATCTATCACCAATATTATGAATAAAATTTCCCTTAGCTTATAACTTTACCAGACTCCACAAAAGACATAAACTTAACAAAGAGCCCGTCACCAGCACCATGTGTGAAATGAAACGAAAAAGCTTAGAAGGTGCAATAAAAACACTAAAACCAAGTGAACAATAGCTCTAAGCGTGGCTGTCAGGTTTATTGTAACAAATCGTTCGCCAGGTGTCGTTTATGTTGTTCCGATGTCTCAAGGAACATCTCTGCCTGTATAACGTACAGCCATTTCGTTGCGGTCGATTGAGCATTTTCTAGCACTGTTTTAGTGTTGCGATAAACTTGGTGTAGATGAAATGTAAGTATATTGGGGACTGAGGTGTTATATAAGGCTTTCTGCCACTAAGTCACTGCCTTCTATTTACTTATACATTAAAAGAACGACCTCGACTGACTACACCTACCTACAATGTTTGGCATACCTTTAAACAGTCGGGCTCGTTACCAAACTGGCCAACGGGTTAATCTTTTGGCATTAGCTTTTCCCTCGTCTGCAAGGCAAGCTTATTAAGCTCGGTAACAATAGAAAAAGTAATTGTGTCTCATTAGTGACAGTTGAGCTGTTATAGTGAGACCGATTATCTTGCATTATACTCATAATCAGTTCCTTTACGATAATTACTGAACATGGACACGGTTTATATTGTTCCGATGTCTCAAGGAACATCTCTGCCTTTATAACGTACAGCCATTTCGTTGCGGTCGACTGAGCATTTTCTAGCACTGTTTTAGTATTGCGATAAATTTGGTGTTGTTATTTGATAGTAGCTGAGATGTTAGTCTATTGGGGATTGAGGCGTTATGTTAGGCTTCTGCCACTAAGGTACTGTCTTCTATTTACTTATAGATTAAAAGAACGACCTCGAGTGACTAAACCTACCTTTAAGTGTTTGGCACAACGTAGACAGTCAGGCCCGCAATCAACTTGCCAACTGGTTAATCTTTTAACATTAGATTTTACTTATTGTGAGACCGATTATCTTGCATTACATAATATAATGCCATAATTATGACGAAGTTTAATAGAATCGCATAGCAAAACTTGCATGCAAGTTGCATAACATACAAACGTCATCAAACTCACATACAATTCGCAGGTCAATATAGCTCGCAACAGACGGACAAGGAACCACGGTGCCGCTGTGTTTAGGATTCAAACAAGTTACAACAGTACACTAAAGGTACTTGTACTAGTAATCGAAGTTTGACAGATGTCGATACTTGCTCTCCGTGTAACTAGTTTAAGTTGTATGAGTTGGTTGGGTTGGAACTTGACTTTTGATAGGTGAAGTCGTAGTTCTAACTAAGGTAGGAACATTGATTGGTGATTGTACTGATTCCAATAATAATAAGTACTTATATACATTAAAACTTGAGGTGGTATTCTTAGGGAAATATTTAACTGATTCTCTAAAAACTTATGTCGTGAGGAGAGTTTTGAGTATGAATGTCGATGGCTATAAGAGTAGGGGAAGACCAAAGAAACGATGGATGGAATGTGTGAATGATGATATGGTTAGAATGGGGGTGATAGCCGAGATGACGGCTAATAGAGAAGTATGGAGGAAAAAGACATGTTGCGTCGACCCTAAATAGAAATTGGGATGAGGACAGGAGATTGATGATGATTTTGTAAAAACTTCTGACTTTCTAATGATGGATGATTTTTAAAATTAAAGAACATAAATAAAACTTTTTGCACTTCTTATGACTCATACTTTTAATGAATTGAGTCTCTTTAAAATTTTCTGCCCCTTTCTCACAGTTGGTTGCAGTAACTAAGCTAGGGTATCCTAACCAAACGGATTAGGTTAGTTTGTAACTGTGGCCAACTTCGCGCCAGTCTAGCGAGCTCTAAATTTAACTTGGTCGCACTTACTTGACTATTTAATATTTTTAGGACTTATTTGAGGTTCCCAAAAAGAGTTGCAATTAGTAGAATAGAATAATTTATTTGTTTTAAAACTTCTCAATAGAATTATGATCTTACATGTTTCGCCAAGGACTGGCATACAAATAAACACGTTACATGTAAAAAATTAAATTGTATTAGAGTGTTCAATATACTTATACTTTAGAAAATGAAAACGTGAATTATTTGAGCTTTGATTAAATACCGGCCGTGTTTTATATTGGTGATTAGGGAGGTATGAGTCAGGTGAAGCGTGATTAGAAAATCCAAATCCTAATTTATTGCTTAAGATATTATTATTCTTGAAAATAAACTCGTAATAACGAAGTATCTAAATTGGAAAAAAGTTCTGTATCAAATACAAAATTCTTTGAAGGACGAGGTTGTTAGAGTAATGATAAAATATTATTATACTAGCTGCGCTGCGCGGTTTCACCCGCATTAGTTTCGATCCCGTGGGAATATCGAGATAAAAAGTATCCTATATATTAATCCTGGTTATAACCCATGTGTGTGCCAAATTTCATCTAAATCCGTTGAGTAGTTTTTGCGTGAAAGAGTAACAAACATCCATCCATACAAACTTACACATTTATAATATAAGTAGTATACAGACGTTTTTTCTGTCTCATTATCTGGTTTATCATTGGTTTTGGTTTCTTGTTTACATCAGTTTTTATTAGATAACAAATTACTGCCTAATTAATCTACTTGTCGCCAGTGCTACTGCCAACAATGAGAGTGCGATTTCCAGGATGGGCAGAGTATTAATTACATTTTTCTATCCGGAATTTCTCAGTCATCATAACCAGTCGAAAATGTTCCCACTGCTGGGATCAGGCCTCCCCTCTGTGAGAGGGAGTGGGCCGTAATCTACCACGCGGGCCCAGTGTGGGTTGGTAGATGTCACATGTCTTCGAATTTTTGCTTCTAGGACATGTCAGTTTCCTCACGATGTTTTCCTTCACCGTTTTGAGAGCAGTGCTGATGAAATAATTTGTACAAAGTAAAGCCCCTGTGTGGGTTTGAACCTACGACATACAACTCGTAACTGCCATGGCTTATCTTGATTTATATTTGAATTGTATTTTTTTTATATTTTCATTACGGACGCTTCTAACGTTCTGCATCGTTCTCACGTGCATAATTTTGAAAATGAATGATGTAACCAATACTTTGTAACAATATTATTATGATTTAAAAGAGTGTCCATGGAGTTTCTTGCCCGTTCTTCTCCATAGGTACCTACGCTTTGGAATGGGCAACTAGCTTCGTCTTTTTGACTGACCGACCTTGACAATTCAAAAGTGCCTGTAATTGGTTTATTTGAAATAAATAGTTTGAGTTTGAGTTTTAGTAAGTCGCAGCGATTACCACTGCTCTTGCAATTTCTCAGTATCAGCCCGGAGTCGGGATTTCGAGCCTCATTGAAAGGCTTGACCCTATTACATGAGACTTAATCATAACTGTCAAAATGTGGCTGTATTATAGGTACACCCCTGCCTAACCCGCCTATTATGTCTTATCTTTCTCACTGCCAGGTTTACCATCGATTATGGTCCCTGGATTTCGACAGCCCTTAGACGTTGTAGAGACTACAGGTAACAATAATAATGCTCTGGCTTACCTTTATTGGTTGGCTGGAGGGAACACTGACGAGGAACAGAGCTCCCACCTCATTTTTGCCTTTATTGGCTGGCTTGAGTGGAGATTCGCAAGAGCAAACGTTGTCGGAGGAAGGAAGTATTTCAGTAAGATGCTGGTAGGGATCTTGACCGTACTTCCGGGATTGTCCTGATAGCCGTGGAATACCTCTTCACTCCTCATAAGCACCTCAGGACATGCACACCCTTGTCGCTACGAATCTGTGTGCTAGCGACCGTTTTTGGGGGCCCATGATTTAGTGTGCAAGTTATCCCCTGCCATTTTATCCGTGTATATATAAAACATTGATCAGGCAGGGGCCATAGTTCCTCCATAGTTATTGGTAACCAGTCCACTTTAGCCACCCCAACCCATGGTTTTTTCATATCCTGCAATAGTCCTACACTAACCGGGGGTTATCCTTGGGTGCACTTGCATAATCGGGGGGTAATCGTAGGGTGGTGCCACATTTCAATAAAATTTCCTAAGGGGCCTCTGCAAGTTGGCTTTGGCCCCTCGTACGCCTTCCAAAGGACCGGGACCCCATAGTCCGGAGATATGTTTAAATATGCGGGGCAAAATGCAGTGTCACCCGCGCACATAGTTTGGCAGCCAGTCGTTTGCCCCGCGCCGTGGTAATAACGTGTGTTCGGATAACTAACGTAAGAGATGTCAGTATTGATTTTGGGTAACAGTTAAATAGACTTTATCAAACTTGGAATTTAATTTCTCTTCTTTCTACGGCTACATAGTACAAACCTAACATTATTGTTACCTGTAGTCCTTACAGACGTTGTTACGTCTAAAACATTCTTTTAAATGATTTTGAACGAGATAAAAATCTGATAGTTCTTCAATTCAACACCTTAACGAGGTATTAAATTACTACCATTCAATCCCAAAATGATCATTTCAACAACAAATCTTGATATAAATGAAGGCAAAATTCGTCCAGCTTCTCGTAGTGTTAAAACTAACACTAAAGCAATGCAGCGCCATATTAAAAAGCCTAGCCCACTTTCTATTCATTCGGTAGGGAATGAGGTGAATTTGTTGCATGAAAGCGTCTTGCTTTCCTGGTTAATACTATTCATGCTTTTATGAGTCCCATGCAAATTGTGGTTGACTTTTTAGATTCACAAATTTGCTTGCATTTTTACTTTTTTTAACAGGAGTATTATTTTTTATATGTTTATAGATATTTTGTGTATTGGGGTTTTGGGGGAGAGTTCGGCTGAAGATGTTGCAGTTAGGGAAATTGGTGTGTCAGTTTTTAATCTTTGCTGCGTTATAAAAGTTGATTTATGCTCGGTTTCTATAAACACAACGAATCGTTTTGCTTAACGATGCTAACATTTTTTATTGCCAAACTGGGTATATAAATAGAATTGTAAGCTAATATCCTGTAATAGCTACTTCCATATGAGATCGGATGCGAGAGGCTTGTGATTGAGTAACAATAGCCGTACAGTTCGATCGTTCAGATTAAGCTTTGCTTGCCACGGTTGGTCCGTGCATGGGTGACCATCAGTACATAACAAGACCCCTCCGTGCCTCGGAAAGCACTTAAACCGTTGGTCCCGGCTGTCATTCGTGAATCTTTGACAGCCGTCAGAAGCCCGAAAGTCTGACAACCAGTCCTACCAATGGGTATCGTATTACCCAGTAACTGAGTAGTGGAGGTCAGATAGGCAATCGCTCCATGTAACAATACTGGTATTCAACTGCACCCGGTTAGACTGGAAGCCGACCCCAACATAGTGGGGAAAAGCCTGCAGTATATGATGATGAACGTGGAGTTGTGGAAACCTGCCCGTATTACCGATCACCTACCATTACCACGCTAATGAAATATACTCCATGTATCAAACGCAGACAAAGGTGAACAACCATATTCGCTGACCACCAAGTCTGTCGCAAATAAACTATCAAGAAGACACATTACTCAGAAAAGTATTGCTCTAAATCAATCTGAACCACCAAATGATTACTATCAACATATTAAATCTATTTTTCCGAACTCTCGATCGAAAACATGTTTGTCTACATGGAAAATATTTGCCGAACCCCTCAAACGCGCCGATAGTGTAAGAAAGGTTCTAACCTCCTTATATTAAAATTCAAAACGTGACACGGATGAAAATTTAACATAACATACGCCTGTATTGCCCGAAGAGTTAGTCAGAGATACACCAAGCAAGCGAACTGTGGGTGTACTGGGTACACCTAGTACACCCACAGTTCGCCAGTTATGTTTACAAAAATACAAAAATGTTTAATTCATAACTATTAGTTGTTTACATTTTGTTGTTGAATGGCGCCTCCTTTTAAGCAGATAATGCCTGTGTTAGAAGACTCCGCTCTTTCTTAGGCAGACCAAAGATGTTATGAAAACTATATTATGACATTTACAAAAGTCTTATACTACGTGTGTTCGCATTATGAAGTAGGAGGGGTGGGGGGTGTAAGTGTGAGAGTTGTGTGATGTGATGTGAGTGGTGTGGCTGTGTGTGGTGTGTGTGTGGGTGGGGTGTGCGTGTGTGTGTATGTTAGTTCATGTGTTGAAGGAGAAATTGATAAAAGTTGAATCGAAAAAAGTTGAAGGAGAAGGAGAAATGTTTAAGTTTTTTTTTTAAAAAAAAACTTTGCCCCACACTATGAATTTCTCCTGTATCGTGGGTGCGTTTACAAACATTTAAACTCACATGCACAAACAGCCAGACCCGGAACAACTACTTGTAGGCCATACAAATATTTGTTCCGTGCGGGAATCGAACCCGCGACACGCAGCGCAGCAGTTAATCGCGTCAAGTCCCATGTAATAGAGGGCGAGCCTATTTTTTATTTTTCTATTGCGCCTGCTCTTTATCTCATGATGGATGAGGTCAAGATGGCCATTGCCAGCAACCGGGCACGAATCCAGGGTGCTACTGAGGAATTCCTAAAGGAAAACCTTATAACACTTTTCCCGACCCGAGAATCGACCCCAGGACCTTATTCTAAGCAGTAGCGCTGCGACCACAAGATCAGAGGCAGGTGAAAATGTCCGCTGAATAAATATGAGTTATTCGGCTGGTGTAGTGGCCGTAAGTGCGACTGTTGAACGTGAGGTTCTGATTTCTATTTTCAGTTAGGGCAAAGTGTTGCTGCGTTTTTCCAGCTGGAAAATTTTCAATAACAGCGTTGACCCCACATTAGTAAAAATTCTGACCACAAAAATAGGCCAGCCTTCTGGTCACGTGAAGAGTCGTCCAACCGCTTGTTATTGACTAATTCAACTACCTCTGACTTATCGAAAAAATAATCTAGTAATGCCTTAGGAGTACTTGATTACTTATTTCATTTGAAGTGTGACATCACAGCTGAAGTGAAAACATGTCAACAAACTTTTGGAGGCCACTGTACATCCACATATCCCAGTTCCCCAGTTCACTCGTTCATTCGTTTCCCAGTTATGTATACTCTGCCTACCCCTTACGAGTAAAATGGCTTCATGAAATGAGTTCTTGTTCTAGATTAAGACCTAACCAGTGAACTTATTTTGTTACGAGCAAGTCCTGAATTAACTTGGCTAAAAGCACCACCTACCTACTCCAATTATTTTTTTATGTTGTAAATGTGCCAAACGTATCGGGAACTTTGTTTTGATCAAGTTTCTATGTAGCTGTAGTTGAACGAGTTAGCAAACTTGGCTGACTGAAACTTGGGTATCCTTGGATATTCTAGGCAATATAAAGTCAATCTATCAAAGTTTGATTCTGAATCTACAGACGCAGAATGTGTTACGTCGTACAAGAATCGACATACCTACTCTACACTAGTATCTGCTCGCGACTTTGTCCGCCTGAAACTTTTTCCCACGACTCACCCGGTCATATCGCATCACCTGCCAGCGTTATGACCGCGTGACCAAAAATAAAAAAAGTCCTTTAGGAGCTGACCAAAAAGAAAAAAAGTCAGAAAGAATGACTTTTTTTCTTTTTGGTTAGCTCCTTAAGGTCATAGCATGATGTTTAATAACCTATAGCCTAGGCATAACGGACAGCCCCCTGCAGAGCTTGCATGGAGGCTGATAAAACCGTCGCGCATGTGTTCTTTGAGTGCACAGGCGTCACCCAGATTAGGTCGGAAAACCTCGGGACACCCATATCTTCCACAGATGTTCTCAACAGACCAGGAGACTTAATAGGCTTCTGGAGGGAGGTGGGCTGGTTGGAATAACCACCGACGGCCGCCTAGGCCCACGAACAATGGTCCCCCTGAAGGACTAAGTGCGGAAGCCAAACCTGTAACATAGAACCTATAGCCTTCTTCAAGAATTGGGCTATCAAATGCAAATAAATCCGACCGGTAGTTTCAGAGAAATACCGCTAGTTTCAAACAAACAAACAAATTCTTCAGCTTTCTTTTTAGTATATGTCGGCGCCTCCGCTTTTCTAGACTGTCAATTGATTTCTTTTACAAATGTCGAGTGTCAAGAACGAACATCGAGTTCAGCCGGTCGATTCTGTAAAAATCTCACCGTGAAAATTTGGGTGAAGTGAGCTTAGAGTGAGCTGTCAATAGTGTCAATCAATAGCATTAGTTAGAATGACAGCTCACTCCACGCTCACTTCACCTAAGTTTTTACGGTGAGATGGTTACAGAATCGCACTGCTGGTGAGGCATCCATTTTGTAAAACGAGCAGTAGTGCGATTCTGTAATCATCTCACCGTGAAAACTTACGTGAAGTGAGCGTGGAGTGAGCTGTCGTTCCAACTTATGCTAAGTGATTGACACTATTGACAGCTCACTCTAAGCTCACTTCACCCAAATTTTCACGGTGAGATTTTTACAGAATCGATTTTCAGTTTACTTCAGATCACGAGGAAGTGCGCATGCAACCACGTGCTCGGTGGACGTTATATTTTGAGTGCATCTCTCTTGATCTAAGCGATCTATAATTATTTTGTGAAGTGTTTGATTGAACTATCGAGACTTAAATGAAGTGACCGTAACAAGCGTTATTTATTGAAACACTACCTTCCTACCCGATAATCCACACCTACCTGAACATGGAGAACATATCGCATGAAACTCAAAGCACTTCATATATACTTCGACAGAATGTTTGTTTGTTACATACACATAAATAAACTCACGTTTTCTCCCCATGGGGGTAGGCAGAAACTATAGAACGCAACTTACTATGATCCTTACATACTCTTTTCGCTTCATTTACGTTCAAACGTCTAATCATACATGCACAACGCTTGCGAGTACCGACTACGCGCTTGATCTTTCAGAAGAACATCTAACCTAATATTACAAAGAGAAAATATTTGATCTTTTGCTTCGTTTATGTTCATACATCTGATCATACACGCACATCGGTTGCGAGTACTACGCACCTGATCTTTCTGAAGAACATCTAAGCTAATATTATAAAGAGAAATGATTTGTTTGTATGTTTGTTTGTTACACGGCTAAAAGGATTTGGATAAAATTTCGCAAATGGGTACATCATGACTTGGATTACGACATAGGCTACTTTTAATCCAAGATTGCAGACGAAATCGTGGGTAAAAGCAAGTCGTATTTAATTTGTGGTTATGTTCTAGAATCTCTCGCTGTTAATATCAAAATTCCAAGCTTATAATGATACTAAAAGGCATAGTTGTAACTGCCATATTTGACGTGGGATTTCTAACCAAACCTCCGTCAGAATATTTGGATTCATTTCAAATTCTCTCACAATCGTATTAAAGCCATATGGTAGCTGTTGGTGTATCTTAATCTATTCTATACTTATAATAAATCTGTAGAAGTGAAAATTCTGTACATTGAAAATATCAAAAAAAATAAATGGCAGGGGTTGTTACTAGCCCCCCCGGTGGGTTCCCCCCGGTGGGTTCCCGCATTGTCGAGGCGGGGGGGCTCAGTAGCCGTGGCGAGCTGGGCCACGGTGAAGCTAAGAGGAACCCCAGCGGGGGCCGCTCGTCCGGGCTGTGCGGTTTAGCCCGGGACGTAGCGGCCCACGGGTAGGTTGCGGTGCCGCTTGCGCGACATCGTGACCTACCTGAGGCGGGCCGCGATGTCCCCCGTGAGGGAGACATTGCGGCTGAGGATAGAGGCCGCGGCGGGAGGGGATCTCCCTTCCTTCCGCGGCCTTGACGGGGCCGCCACCGTGAGATGGCGGACGCGGTGGGGCCGCAGGGGAAGAGGAGTGTCGGTGTTTCATTGCCGCTCTCCCTATCCTCTGCGGCCGTAGCTCCCCCAACGCGGGGGGCATGCGGGGCCCGCCTTTTAGGCGGGCGTGGAGGCCAGCAGGCAACGGGTGCGGGGGCTCCGTTGCCTGTTTTGCACAGGCCTCCACCTTGTGGGACGGGAATGGCCAGGTGTTCCCGGCCATTCCCGTAGCCCCCCAACCTGGGGGGCATGCGGGGCCCGCCATACCATCTTGGCGGGCGTACGCCGGGAGGGCCGTGGAAGTATTGATTTCCCATAGCTCTCCCATTACGGCGTTTGTAGGAACACCGCTGAGTTTTAGTGGGTATACTGTCCTTCCGACAGGGAGTCCCACATACCCAGTCTCGGTCCCCCGCGAGACGGGGATGCATAAAGCATTTCTCAGCGAGAAAAGAAAAAAAAAAAGGGGTTGTTACTAGACCGACACTGAACCCAAAAATGTGATAATAAAAAATTTTGTCTGTCTGTTTGTTCAGGCATCACGCAAAAACTACCGGTTCGATTACGATGAAACTTGGTATAATTATTATTTAATATCCTGGGCACCACACTGGGTACTTTTTATCTCGGAAAAGTATATACAATAAAAAACAAACTTAATTTTGCGGTTCGATCTCTAGACCCGATTACTGTACCAACCGCAAATAATAAGTTTGTCGTAGGTTACGTTACCCGCAGTGGATTCCTTTTAGTTTTTAGAGTTAGTTAGGTTTATTTTTATATAAGTCGTAGGTATAGACTTTAATTTTAAAGTATACCTAGGTAGTATATGTACGTAGTGACCGTAGGTTATTTTATAATACTGTTAGGTAGGATTAGCTTTAAATACAGCAAAATTTAAGAGTAGATTGCGGAAATTTTTGGTAGATAAAACGTACTACAGTGTAACCGAGTTCCTA
Source organism: Apamea sordens (assembly GCA_945859715.1). Classification (NCBI taxonomy): domain Eukaryota; kingdom Metazoa; phylum Arthropoda; class Insecta; order Lepidoptera; family Noctuidae; genus Apamea; species Apamea sordens. The sequence goes on along the minus strand of OX244010.1, from coordinate 8,218,363 downwards.
TCGGAGAAAAATATTTTTTAATTAGTGACATCTTGATTTTTGAAATTTTATGTATGACATTTTTGATTTTTGTAATTTTATGTATGACATTTTTGATTTTTGAAATATTATGTATGACATTTTATGTATGACATTTTTGATTTTTGACATTTTGATTTCTGACATTTTGATTTTTGAATTGTAATAATAATGATATTTGTAATAGTAATGACATTTTAAATGATGTAATGATATGGTATGATATTTGTTTGTTATGATATGGTATGATTTTTGACATTTTTCATCTTTGACATTTTGATTTCTGACATTTAGATTTTTGAATTGTAATAATAATGATATTTGTAATAGTAATGACATTTTAAATGATGTAATGATATGGTATGATATTTGTAATAGTAATGACATGATAATTATATAATCTTATGATACTAATTTATATTATCCTTTTAATACAAAAATATATTTTTAATTAAGTTGATGATTTAAGAATTTTATAATAGTAATTTATAAATTGATCTGAATAAGTGTAAAAATAGTGATATAAATAATTTCAAATGTTTGCATGCCGATTGGTAAAATGTGGCTGAGCTAAATGTAATCTTAAGAACTATTATGTATTACCCATATTTGCAAAATAAAATTCTATTCTATATTCTATTCTATTCTATTAGTCATTCGTATAGATATTAGTTTTTAGGGATTTTCTTATTTATTGAGTTTAGATTAGTTATCATCAGAAATAGGGTTATTTAGGTAGGTAGGTATTTAATTTTCTGTTATCGAGTTTTTTTTTTAATAAGTAGGTAGGTACTTAGGTAAAGATATCATATAGGTACCCTCTTAATCACCACTAATGAGACACAATTGGTTTTCTATTTGTAATTAGCCACAAAGGGCCCGCGAGATAGATGCCATTCTGGGGAAGCACATACATTTTATCCTGTTAGCACGTTCCCGTGGGATAATTTCCGACATCCACGCGGGCGAAGCCGCGGGCAGAAGCTAGTAAATAATATAAATGATACAGTCATCATCTGCCTATCATTTTCCCAACTATAAAGGGGTCGGCTTCCAGTCTAACCAGATGCAACTCCACCTCCACAACCCAGCTACTGGGTAATACGATACCCCTGGGTAAGACAGGTTGTCAGACTTTCGGGCTTCTGACGACCAGTAACGACTGTCAAAGATCCATGAATGACAGCCGGTACCAACGGCGTAATGTACTTTCCGAGGCACGCAGGTATGTAAAGGTCACCCATCCACAGACCAACCGCGGCAAGCGTAGCTTAACCTGATCGATCGATCCGTGCAGCTTTGATTACTTAGCCACAAGGCCCTAAAAATACATGCGTGATGTTATGTTTAATAATAATTATGGAGGCTGAATGATATTTTTTAAGCCATGTTTACTTTTAATGCATTATAATGCTATGTTTGATGAAAAATATTGTAAACATCTTTCTCATCAGAATCAATCTCCACAACATTCAAATTGTTATTGAATTGGCTTCCCACATAAAATTCTCACGGTGATATTGATATAATATACATAACATCTTCTAATATTACACACCCTGTCATAAGGGACACTGAGTGTCTGATATTACACCTCCGTCTTCTAAACCTCCCTAGAGAACATGGGTGTGACGTATATTCTCACAGGACAGTATCAAATTCACAGGTGAAGGCAAGGTACACAGAATATAAAAGTGGGTACAGAAGGTCAACTCCTTGCAACGAGCGAGAACTCACGCACATATGGACACGCTTCACATACAGCAACTGCAAGCGTACTCGCGACTGGTATTTGTTTGAGATTGCCGTACTTATTCATATTCCAGTAAAAGTATGCGCTTCGGCAATCATCGTCTATATTCAGAAATAAGAATGAGCGGCGAGATCTGATATAGAGCTGCTACAATCATGGAAGTACTTAATTATTTATTTGTATTAGGTACCACATGACTCCAGAAGGTCAATTCTCGTAATTTAAAACGTTCAAAATATAGTCGCAGTCATCTCGGCGACAAAAAAAATGTCAAAACTTGTCATAAATATAGGAAAATTAGAGGTATTTTTGAGACTGAGATCAGACCATGAACGTTCTTAAAATTAAGAGTATAAATTGCCCCTCAGGTTACAAAATTTGAGATTCCGTCTCTACAAAATTTGAAAAAAATATTGAGTGACATAGTAATTACGACAACATGCGACGATAATAAATAGGTAACCTAAAAGAGAGCAAGCTTCAGTTAAACCCGCAATGATAGGTGGACAACAACAAAACGTGGCAGTACAAAACTTAGCACAGACGTAAAAATATTGCGGCGAGATTTAATCGCGTACTGGATTTTCAAATCTCGGTGTTGAACCGAACATTGATAATCTAACAGTGAGTTGAAAGTACAGTGCATGGAAAAAAATCACAGCGGGGAATACATATAATCTTTGCCTCTGTGAGGGGTTACTCTGCGCGCGGCGCGACGATCGTACTAATTCGGAAACACGAAGATTAACGAAGCGCAAACCTGAACTGGTTTACCTGTGTGCGTGGCTTTCCCCTGTTGTACGGTGACGGCTTTCTATACCTAACTATTTCGTAGTAAAAGCCGATGTGAATAAATGACGCAAGCCAGTTAGAGAACTTCAGTGTTATAAGACGGGCTTATGAAGTTTCAGTACTTATGGACTGAGGTGGTCGTAAGGTGTAATGTTACTGTACGGTCTACTTAGTTGCGAACTAAGGCTTGTAAGTGGTGTACAATGTTCAAGTGGGCGTTTGAAACTTTGATTCTGATGAAGAAATTGAGCCTTTCGTGGATTAAAGTGGCTTGTTAAGCCTAACCCCCAACTCTTTCCACGACAATCTGACAGTCCGCGCAACAGACGCCGCGCAGATAGCCAACTTTGCTTGCAGTCGGCAAAAACTGCCCTCATGGGGAATAGCTTTTTTTGTATGGCCCCGAAAATATTCAACAAAATACCACAGTTCAATTAATACAGCAATTCAATTTAAAAATAAGATTCGAAATCTATTAACAAGTGTTATTATAATATAAATGACTTTTTGGTAGATACCTTTTGACATGCTTGAAATTTTATATTATTATTTCTATAGTATTAATACTCGCATAAAAATGTAATAATTAATGTTAGTGTTTGGTTTATTGAATTAATTATATTTTTGTTATAAAAAAACATTTGTACGCCTGGTCGGGCAAAATATATGAGGACTTTTACCTATATTTACGATTTTGCATGCTTGATTTGTATGTAAACGCATGTTTAACAAATAAAGTATCTTTATGTTTATCTTTAAAATTACAGTAGTATAATGTTTTGTAGTTTTACACGATTTGCAATAAGTTGAAAGAGTTTTAACCAATTGACGTCATAACAGAACATCACACCTGTAATCCTTTAAGAGTTAAACAGGGGTGTATTTATAGTACACCCACGTTTCGTCAGTTATGTTTAAGAATAAAAGGCGCATATGTGTGTGTGTGTGTGGGAGTTTCTGATTCATTTTTCTTTCTGTTACTTTAAAAAATATATAATTTGGTTTTTTATTTTTGACTGTGTTTAGTTTGTGATATTCATGTACGAGTCACAATAAATACTTTTCCTTTTTCTTTCTTTATAATAATCCCCTAACCGATTTTGGTCACGGTGGCCAATCTCCACGAAGATTAGCCAGGTTTGCAGGAGATATTATAGTGCACAAGTGAATGCGCGCATACAGATGCACTCTCTGTTCCTTTACTTATATTTTTTTTTCTTTCTTTTTAGGGCGTTGATAAACCGGAGAAATTCTTGGAGGAAAACCCCAATAACATTTTGCCCGACCTGGGAATGGAACCCAAGATTATGTTAAGCAGTGGCAGCAAGGGAAGAGGCCCCAGCAACGCCATTGACTATGAATTCGCAATGTAACAGTGAAGAACAAAAAATCAGAAATAAAACCAACCTTTGTATTAAAATGGTCACGAATTTAGTCGAACTTAAAAGAGCGCCTCTATAACCCAATGAGTTTCAAGAACGTTTTAAAATAAAATCACATTTTAACCGGACTATCTGAAACAATACTTTTTTCACTCTTTTCTCAAACTGAACAGACTCATCTTGATAACATAAGAATCCATTTGAAAACACTTCATGCGATGTCTAAGTATCTATTTCACAATCTTCTGTGGATTGTTTAGACGTATCTCTTCTACCCAGTGAACTCGAGCCAGTAACTTACCTAAACTGTAAACTTTTTGGAACGTCTACATTTCACATTATTATCTCTTGTGGGTCTTGTAAAACTTCAAAGTATTTTAACTTTTGATTTTAGTTTTATAACATTTAATTTATATTTCCCGTTTTTAGGTCTTTATCCCATTTATATAATTTACAGTAAAATCGCAACTTACATTATTTTAAAAGTTAATCACTGAAATTGGAGACCACTAAGCTATTTCTGACAACGTTAATAGTAGTGATAGTTATCACCTACTTAATTAAGGCTGATTAACACATCATCATTCATTTCATTCTTTTGCTCTTCAAACAATTTATTTCGGGTCGGCTCAACATGTCTTTTTCTTCCATACTTCTCTATGAGCCGCCATCTCCACAGTCACCCCTTTTCTAACCATATCATCATTCACACAGTCTATCCATCGTTTCTTTAGCATCATCATTGTTTCTAATTCTGACTAAGAAAATCCCAAAAGATTTCACCGACAGCCTTTGCTGCCAACAACAAACTACAGTCATGAAAAACAATGACCAAATCCGCTTACACCATGAGTTAATACAATACACAAAAACGCATTTCTAGACACAAACAACTATCTTTCATTCCCAACTAGCATCTATTACTCAAGAGCCACGTCTAAACGCTCCCGAGATCCCAGATCCAAGTCACGAGTGCTATCAGGAAGCACCCCACGCCACTCTCCCGTCCAAGATTTTAAAGTCCGCTTCAGATTCGTACAGTGGATTTTTTTAACGAACTAGATACCGAAATATATTACTCCTCAGTGTGTTTCTTGTATTGAAAATAGTTTAATTGGTGGTCTTGAATTTCGTAGGTTTGGGTTGACTAAAGATAAATTTTAGGAGCCATGAAATTGTAGGAAGTAAAAAGCGAAAAAAAAAGAAAAGTAGTATATTCGCGGAGACGTAATTATCATACAATTATGCTACGTCTACATTGTCGCGATAACGCAAACTATACTTCACGCGCTCCCTCTCGCACACCGCTTGACGTCTCGCTGTACAAAGCGTGAAGTGTAGTTCGCCTTATCGTGACAATGTGGCATGGAAATGTGACGTAGCTTTCAAAACAAGTATGATAAATATGCGTTACATACAAAATGGTGGACAGGTAGGTATGCCACGGGCCTTCAAAGCCCTTGTAATGTTGACGGCGCCGATTCCCTTGTTCACAAACTAAACTAAATTTACGTTCAGTGCATCTTTTTCTTTCTATTTCATTAAGAAAAGGACAGAAGATAAATATTAATTTAGTCCTGTCAAATTAGTCAGCGCCTGGCGTAAATTGACGAATTTTTAGTAGCCATGTTTAATTTAATCACGTCTAATTTGTCTATGGATTATCTTAATTTGACAGGACTAAACTAATATTTATCTCCTATCCTTTTCTTAATGAAATAGAAAGAAGATATGCACTGAACTTAAATTTAGTTTAATTTGCGAACAAGAGAATCGGCACCAATGTTAATAAACAAGGGTCAAAAATACCTATTCTATTCAACTGAATAGAATAGGTATTTTTGACCCTTGTTTATTAACATTGGTGCCAATTCTCTTGTTCGATTCTCTTGTTGTGAGAATTTAATGAGTAGTGTAACTACACTACTCATTAAATTCTCGCCTCACCACTCCACAGAACAGTAAAGGTCAAAGTGTAACACGATGTCTTAATTTAAGTCTTATGACCTATTTTACGAGAAATGCAATCAGTATTCTTTTGCAGTCGCTGTGACAATATAAAGTCGTGTTGAAGTCGGCTCTAATGAAGGAGCGGGTATGTAAATAAGTGTCACTGTTACTGAATTAACTTTGGAGGAAACTTGCCATATTACGGAAGTGAGGAATTGTTGTGATATTTCCATATATTATGAACAGTAACTTGGAGAAGTGATCTCCTAAATTTACCGTGGACTGACGACCTTGTTAAAACCGCAGGAACCCGTTGGACTTGGGGAAGGCCTATATCAAGCAGTGGACGTCTTTCCTCCCAAGACCTCCGAAACACGGAAAGGTCTGAGTATGTTATGTATATGTTATGTATCCACAGATCAACCTCGGCAAGCATTACTTAACCTTGAAGATGACTTATGACTGTTTTATTTAGCCACGAGCCCCTTCCTTCGAATACCATGTTAGCTATAAAAATTAAAATACAACAGATAAAACCAATTTATATGTGTCTAACTATAGATAACATTGAAAAAATTTACAAAAATTGAGTTATCATCATCTTCATTTCAGCCCTGAATCACCCACTGGTGGCTATAGGCTACACCTTTACTCATAAATACATCTACATCTAAAATATTATTAATCCCATTGATTACACCAATAAGATTTAGATATTACGACACATATTTCTCCAAAATCTAATTTTACATGATCACCACACTGGCCAAAGCCTGCCCATCAACGCCTGGCTTCGATTTCAGCGTCAAATTGTGTGTCTGTAATTGGATTTTCTAGTTTGGCAAATTTTCAGTTTCACCTCGGGATTAGAATCGTGTTCGATAAATGGCGTTGAAGTTTGCAATCATGTCGGGACCTAGTAACTGTGAATGACCAGACCTCTTTCCACTTATAGCGTCCTGGTACTTTAGGTTGATGTTACAGAATTATTGCTACCCAGTAACAGGTTTGTCGAGGTCAGATTGCTCCATGTAAATTACTGGTATTCAATTGCATCAGATTAGACTGGAAGCCGACCCCAACATAATTGGGACAAGACCAGGCAGATGTTAACGTTACAGTATTATTTCTGAGTTGGCCTAAGGCTTTGTTTGTTTGTTAAGGCTTTGTTGGTTTTAGTCAGTAAGAGTCTGACACTCCCTTCTGCTCCACCCAGAGCGGGAGGAGTAATTTGATGATTTCCCATCCTCAAAAAAAATAAAAAAAATAGGCTTTGTTTAGGAAAACGAATCTTGGTTTTTCCGGGACAATAATTATATCTAGTTACCAACGTATATCATATATCATTCATATCAAAACCAGCTATGTATAAAAATACAATCAGAAAAAGAATAATACAGGTAAAGTAAAATATCCTAATTAACACCGAGACCCAGAACTTTTGTTCTGGGTCTCGGTGTTAATTAGGATATTATCGTCGACACAAAATTGTCGTTCTTTGCGAAAATCGAACCCGCACTTTTCATTGTGCTACGTGTTAATTTCAAAACACCTAAATGGTGAACTAATGTTAAATCTTGATCATTTGGATGTACTAACACTAGTGTTTAAGTTGCGTTATATTTTTTTTATAAAGCCTTTGGCCCCTCGCCCACGGCGACTTTTTGTAGCGATGCTGTCATCGCTACTAACGCACGTTAGTCGCATTTGCAACGCGCTACAGAAGCGATGCCAACGCGGTACAGCATCGTGACTGTATCGATGCAAAAGCGCGATCGTGTCGGACGACATCGGGGAGAGAACGGAGGGAGGGTGGCGCGTAAGTGGAGAACCGAGCATCAGTGCAACTCGCATCGCGACAGAAGCGCGACAGTTTCGCGTTTGCATCACGACTGAGAATCATGGTGTGGGCGAGGGTAAACAGCTAGCGACCGCAGCGTGACTGTATCGATGCGTCGCCATGGGCGAGGAGCCTTTATTGCTGAAGAACTAAACACAAATACAATCTATTAGTATTAAAAAAACTTAAATCTAACACATCGGGTTTTCCGGTTTAGTGATCAGCGTGTCCTGTGATACATAGGCTTTGCCATCGCGTGGTTGCCACTCTGTTATCATTTTTGTCCATTTTGACTTACTATCTCTCGTCATGTATCCTGTCCATCTCCTTTTCAACTGTCTTACTTCCTTTATTATATCTTCTACTTTGGTTTTGGTTGGTTCTGGTAGTTGTGTAATATAAGTAGTAACAAATCGGATGATGATTAAATACTTGCATTGAATCAAGACATGTATTTTCAGCGAATCAGAGTTTTGAAAGAAAGATTGAAGAAAAAAAAAGGTAAGGCGCACAATATTCACACAAAAACAAAAAAAAAAGAAACCGAAAAAAAAAATACAACTTCAAACAGTATTGTGTGCCTCACGGCTGCGCCAAATAGGCCCAGTTCAGCATACAATGTCAGATAACTAATGCCTGACGCTGGTTTTCAACCGAACCCTACGTTACGAGGACGTTGAATTAGTAGACCGCGAGTCAACATGACAAACCAAGACAGAGGAAGAATCGAAAAATTAGCTAACAATAATCAATCCATTTGCTTAAACTATTGAACCAAAAAAATAGTCTATGTAAACCCTTTAAACAAACGCCACTAGGTATAAACCAGACGCATTCAAAACACAATTTCTGGAAGTGTTCAGTTACTGTACCAAACGTATGTCGTTAGTGCATTAGGATGGCCCAGCCTGCTATATTCAGAGCCACGCGCGATCTCCATTTTGTGTGGCGGCCATTTTTGATTTATAGTTCCGAAACGACGTATAGTTTTGAGTGTGTGGTTTTAAAAATTGTGTACCTATCTGTTCCGAAGTGGATTTTTAGTAGAATGAATGAATAGTTGAACTAAAATCCCCTTTTTTGTAAACTTTGCTTAAAGATAAGAGACGTTTTTAAAATGCTAAGAAGTTATGGTTAAACAGTCACTAATTATTACATAAATTTAAGCAATGTTTATAAATGAACCCCTAGGACGACGAGGAAATAGATTGACGACATGAAGAAAAAATATATTTGGATGTTAAGCAAAACAACAAGTTCCTTGTAATGTTTTATGGAAACTAAACAAAACGAGAGACTGACGTCCGTACTTAAGGCTGTGTATATTTTGTAAGAGGAGATTCTGGAGTAGAAAAACTCACAACCGTAAGCTATGGGAAAGCCTGGAGAGGCCTTTGCTAATGAGCAAAGCAATCTGGAGATTTTTGGAGGTGGCTGAACATTTAATTGTAAAACTAATTTTTAAAGATTGCTATACGCCATTTGGAATTAAAATGTTAACTAAAACCTCTACTATGTATGCAAACAATAAAATCGGCAGATATTTTCACAAAAAGCTTTTATCTAGATGGAAGAATTTATTTATGAGAGAGAGAATTACTAGTTCCAAACAACCAATCAAATTTACCTAAAAATTGCTTGAAATAAAAACAGGTTTACGTCGATAATGCGACAGGCAGGATTTAAATTCGCAACCTCACGCTGGCTAGTTTTACCCCCTAAACACAAAGTTAAATCCCTAACCAAAGTAAACACAAAGTGTAAGCAATTATTTAATATAATTGATGGAAAAGAATAGGAAAACACTCCACCGTTACTCTTTTAAAATATTTTACAATATTTTGTATAGATTAATTTTAATAAATAATTTATGTGAATACCTAGAGAAAAATCACTATAACACAATAGGAAAAAATAATTTAAAATGAAGCAGTGACAGATATGTAACCGTAAAACAGCGAAACGAAACGTTTTTCCTAAAATTTTAACAAGTAATAAATTAGTTTGTGAGTTATAGTAATAACAGAATGTAAATCAATGTCATAAAAATAATAAATTAGCAGTGTGATTTTGTCTGGACTCTAGATTGTCTTATCGAGCAGGACGGGATCCCTTCTATTCGCATAATATTTTTTCCCTAATATACTTTGGCATAACTATTTTGGTTTAATATTTTGCTAAGTAAAACTTTGCCATAATTGTTTTGGCATACAGTTTATGTTGACATAATTACCTTGTAGGCTAATAATTTGGCATAATTTTAATTCGCATAATGTTACTAGGCGTAATGACTATTAGCAAAATAGTATTAAGTCATACTAATTAGAGCAGGACCAGCATGTTAACAAGCAACTTGAATATAATCCTGTACCTAACCGTTGGACTTCTACCTTTCCTAACAAAATTATCTACCCAACTAGTGATAGAAAATAGTTCTAATCAACAGCAGTAATAAGCTCCCTCGTACCTTAATATTGGCCTATTTTCCTAACAAGATGTGAAACGAGAAAGTAAATCTAATCGGGGGGATTTTCTTCTACATTACTCGCCCCACTTTTTTCGAATACCTCCGTACTAAAAAGGGAACTTCTTTTTATTCAATTTGTCTTGTCTCAATCTAGAAACGGTACTAGTAAAGGCTGTGAGACGGAATTTACAGTGTTAAGAGTTTTTATTTGGCCGCAATAGTCTTGATTTTATATTAGTTTAGGTTGGAGTTTGTGGTTTAAGATTTTAGAAAAAACTGTCATAATTATTGTTCAGGGGCAAAATGTCCAATTCTCAAAATGTCCAATGGTCAAAATGTCCAATGGTCAAAATGTCCAATGGTCAAAATGTCCAATGGTCAAAATGTCCAACTCCCAAAAAATCCAATCTTTGAGAATGTATATTTTGAATGATGTATATTTTTATCTTTATCATAAATACTTTAACTTAATAGCCCATCTATTGCACCTTTATTGAATGAGCATTAATAACAACACTTGATGATTACTTAATTATGTACTACCATATATCTGTGGCTGTGGATTAAGTACTCTTTCCTTTCGGTTAGCATAAACAGCCTATAACGTACCCACTGCTGGAGCACATGCTTCCTCTCTATAACAGGGAGTGGGCCGTAATCCACCACGTGGGCCCATTATTATATTATTCCATATTGTGACAGATGACCTCAAGGATGGCTTGGATATAGAGCGGGAACGCAGGGCGTTTGCGGTGAGAAGTAACATGCTTGCTCGCAGGTTCGCTCGATGTACAATTCAAGTAAAGATAACGCTCTTTAAAGCGTATTGTCAATCTTTTTACTCGAGCGGTCTGTGGGTGAGCTATACGCGACGATCCTATGACACCCTGCGGGTTCAATATAACAATGCTTTCAGAATGTTGTTAAGGCTACCGTGGCACTGCAGTGCCTCCGGAATGTTTGCAGAAGCCCACACGGATGGCTTCAAGGCCATAATTCGCAAAAAATCGGCTTCTTTACTGCAGTGTCTGCGGGGTGCTAAAAATAGCATTCTGAAAGTCATTGCTGCTCGATTTGACTGCCCCATTCAAAAACACTGGGTGAGGGTAGTGAATAGTTTTATATAGTAGTCTACTTATAGATAAGTACTAACAATACTAACATATTTGTAAGCTAATATTGTTGCTAATATGTACTAACAAGATACCTATGGATTTTAATTTTCTGAAATAAATTATTCTATTCTATTCTATTGCGGGTTGGTAGATGTCACATGTCTTCGAATTTTTGGTTCTAGGACATACCACTTTCCTCGCGATGTTTTCCTTCACACCACACCGCGCAACTACCTCAGGAAACGGCTCAGCCCATAGTGGTGTTTAGTAACAAAAACTAAGAATGAAGGTACATGGAACATACATTGGTGTCTGTTAAGTTCTATCAGAAACCTGGTGCTTTTAATCAGGTTCACATTATCATAATTTAATTATGATAAGAAAAATAAAGGATTAAAGGTCTTGTATTCAAATAAGGCTGAGAATCAGCACTTTTTGAACGTCAAAATTAGGAAACACAAAAAATAAAATCACCATAATTAGGTTTTCGGTGGTAAAAGAATCGGGGGGTGCCCAATTCCTTTACCACCGAAAATCTAATTACCATTCCACACACACGTCTCATCAAAACGAATAGAAGAAATTGTCTTCTACAAACTAATTAACTTGGACTAAATTAAACTTTACCAATTCTTTTTAGTAGGTAGTCCAGTATTAAACTGTGGGCACTTGAAGCACAAAGTAGGTGGATACAGAAGGTCAGCTCTATAGAACGAGTGAGATCAGGCGCACGCATACACATTCCCATCGTTCGTCTGTTCGTAAAGTATCACATGAAAACTTAAACGTGACGTAGGTATTTGTAAATACCTATGGATACCAATTTGGAGTGACACTTCCATTTTTTTTTAAATTCTTTGTTATGTAAAGGTGTGTTTATCCATAAAATACTATAGACGGGTGAGAGCAGTGGTGGCTTTTTTTTTTGGGTGGGAAATCATCAAATGACCTCTCCCGCTCTGGGCTGAGCGTGTCTGACTTTTACTGACTAAAACCCACCCGTGTTTCTTCAGTTGCCTGTGCCAGGGGCCACGGTATCTCTTTCGAACCACCCACAGCCCTGGCAGGCATCGGCCCTAACGGACCCCGTTAGTTCGTGCTGACATCTCTTTGAGGCGCGCGTGGAACACAACGCGCCGTCGACCCGGTCCTTACCGGGCGGCGAGCTGCCCATTGCTCGCCGCCCGCAAGCCCGCGCCTACGGTGGCCGGGAGTGGGCGGTTGACTCCCGTCCAGGGTGTCTCCTGCGGCGTTGAGGCGTGAGGGCGCAGTGATTGCCCCTCCCTCACGTGCTCCGCCTCCTCCTTCGCGAGCATTACTGCTTCGCAGAAGGAGGTAACGGCCTCCCATGCACTCTCGCTCCGTACCATGGCCTGGACCAGGGACGGACGCGAGAGATCGCCGCCGCCGATCGTTGCCACGAGGACACGGCAGTGCTCAGCCCAAGCCGGGTAGGCCTCCACCAGCAGTAGTGGCCGAGTGGTAATTGCCGCAGCTTACGAGTTGTAGGTCGTGGTTTCGATCCTAAGTAGGCACTGTACTTTGTGTAAATTATCTCATCACCACTGGTCGTAAAACGGAAAACATCGTGAGGAAACCGGCATGTCCTAGAACCAAAAATTCAAAGATATGTGACATCCGCCAACCCGCACTGGGCCCGCGTGGTGGAGGATGGCTTACTATCTCACAGAGAGGAGGCCTGTGGGAAAATTACAGGCTGATGCGTACGTTGGGCGATCTCAAACAAATGCCAGTCGCGAGTGCGCTTGCACGCGCTGTACGTGAAGCGTGTCTATATGTGCGGGGTTTTCGCTTGTTGTATGTAGCCGACCTTCTGTACCTATCTATTCATTGCTTGACGACTGTCCAACTATCGTTGAAGTGCTCTCGTTTAGATCCACGTGGCGTAATTGGCCGGGGTAATGACCTCTTGAAACACGTTTGAATTCCTAATGTAGTGTCACTGATTTGTATGCAGAGGTCTCGAGTACCTACCTATTCAGGTTCGCTTTGAGTACGGAATTATAACTATGGGGATACTAATGAAAGGTACTCTGAGGTCGGCAGTTTTGGTCGGAATGTTTCAGGGATATAACATAACACACGTATAATACAAATGTCATAATGGAACATCACGCCAGTATTCACTTGGGTAAGCTGAGTTATATAGCACGGCCTTACTTTAAATAAATAAATGAAACATTTATTTCAGGCTACAATTGCCCATAGACAAAAACAAAAGGATATTTAGGAATTAAAGTACTCGTCCGCATCGCTGTCAACCGGAAACGAGCCCATAACACTGACAGATGACGTTGAATGGCAATGCTAATTCTTTGGCCAAAAAACGACCCAGCCTTCTGGTCACGTGAAGTGTCGATCAGCCAGCGAGAAATTTTCTTAAAAAGGAGACGCGCAATCGGGCCCCATGACGCGAGCGATTCGACCCCAAACTGCTCAAACCTGTAGCCATAAGGTGACATTATTTGCGCGGCTTGAGGGTATAAAGAGTAAAACAAAACTTTCGTTAATAAGTAAAAACTATTTTAGTAGCACATCACTTCACTAGCTTGTCCTTGTGGTGTCCTGTAGTGCGATTCTGTAACCATCTCACCGTGAAAACTTAGGTGAAGTGTGCGTGGAGTGATCTGTCATTCCAAACTAAATGCTAGAGATTGACACTATTAGCAGCTTACTCTAAACTCACTTCACCTAACTTTTCACGGTGAGATTTTTACAGAATCGATCGGCTGTGGTATTTATCCGCGGAAGCGACGGAACACCACGTCCTGCGGCCAAAAGTCTTCTTCCATGACGACTGGCAGATATAAATAACTTATCGGGTAGATAAAAAAAACTTTTCACTACATAAAAATCCGCTATTTAGAAAATTCCTGGAACTAATGGATGAAGATAAAATAATCAGCCTAGCAACCTCTTAGTTTTCTCTGAAATTCCAATTTTTTCTTTAAACGATGCCCCACTCTAGGAATTACTTCTGTATCGTGGGTGCCTTTACAAACATTTGAACTCACATATACAAACAGCCAGACCCGGAACAAATACCTGTAGGCATTACAAATATTTGTTCCGTGCGGAAATCAAACACGTGAACAGCAGTCGATCGCTCAGCCACTGCGCCAACCGTGTCGTCAATTCAATTAATTTATAAAGGCATAAACTCCAAAGTCCCAGTGATGGATAAACTAAATTGAAGGAACCAAGTTCTCGAATAAAGGCTAAGGATTGAATACATAAATAGAAACGATTACGCTAACCTTGAAACTAATCGAAATCGTATTTCTTTGGCAGTCTTTTAAGAAAAAGGAATTATAAAAATTAACATACCTAATTAAAAATTTCATCATTATATTTTATAAATAACAAAAATAATAATAAGAACTTAATAGTAAAACAACTCCATCACCACTGCTCTCAAAACGGTGAAGGAAAACATCGTGAGGAAACCGGCATGTCCTAGAACCACATATTCGAAGACATGTGAGACATTTACCAACCCGCACTGGGCCCGCGAGGTAGATTATAGCCCACTCCTGTGTCCCAGCAGTGGGAACATTATAGGCTGATTAAGAATATATTAAAATAAAATAGTAATTTAAGGAAGTCAAAACGAACATAGAATATTTTTGAAAAAAAAAACTTAATTGTGAGGTGTGTGAACGAGTGTGATATCGAAAATATGTTCTTAGAATTTTTGTTTGTTTGTATGTATGTATTAAAGTCAGCACTCTACTCTCTACACTTTTCAAATATCACAGAGTGTGGAGTAAAGTCTTCCTTTTATTTTTCAGTCTACAAAATGTTTTTACATGGTACTCCTATGTCTGAGCAGCATTTGGTCCATATTTTTTTTATTTATCTCCTATTCATTTAGCATTTTGTTAATTCAGCAGGCCAATTCAAAATGTTGAGTGCAGATTTGCTGAGTAGTTATATTAATAAGGTCCCTCAACACACAATATTTTAAAGTCACCGACAGTAAATATTTATTCGTACAGACATGATGAATCACAGAAGGGGCTCGTGGCTAAATAATAACAAACGTACAGGGTGATGGTCGGTTCGTGGATGGGTGACCATCCACTACACATTGAGTCCTTTCCATGCGTCGTTCTTGCCTGTCATCCGTAAATCTTTTACTGCTGGTCAAAAGCCCGAAAGTCTGACAATCAGTCTTTCCAAGGGGTATCGTGTTTAGCGGGAACATCCGAAAGGGTTTACCGCTGCCCTGGAACATAAAGGGCTAAGGAAGGAACACGGGTGGGTTTTAGTCAGTAAGAGTCTGACACTCCCTTCTGCTCCACCCAGAGCGGGAGGAGTCATTTGATGATTTCCCATCCTCAAAAAAAAAAAAAAGGGGGTATCGTGTTATCTACGTACTGGATTGTCGAGGTCAGACAGGCAGCTGCTCCATGTACAAAACTGGTATTTATTATATAGTTTGGAAAAGGTAGATTGATTTATAAATGGATTCCATAAAATGAAATATTAGCTGCGATGACAAATAATTTTAGGAAAATACCGAATATTTGAACCTAGAAACCAGAACTCTTAAGGCCACGCTTCCCAGCCACAGTAGGACGAGTAATTTCTAGACCCATCTCAGACATCCTTGAACCTCAATCGAAATGATTTACGACAGTATTTCGGTCTAGTATTCGATCTAAGATTCGATTAGGTTAACCTCAGAGCCTGTTTATATAAACTCGAATTCGAGAATAGATGCCTTCTTGCCTTTGGTAACTAAACTCTTCAAGCGAAGTTTATTGTTTCATCTTTAGGAATAAATTACTGCCATAGGAGACTTAGAAAATTTGGTCGATGTTTACAGCTTTTAAGTCACATTATACATAGTGGCGATTATGTCATCACATTAAACAGTAGGTACAGCGGTTACAAGTTCTTATCAGTCTGTTAAAATAATAAAATAAATAGCTTAAAAATTGGCACGACATCGAAAAAAAAGGTCCCATGCCTAAAATCATCATCATCTGCCTAGCCTTTTCCCAACTACGTTGGGGTCGGCTTCCAGTCTAACCGGATGCAGCTGAATGCCAGTTTTACATGAAGCGACTGCCTACCTTACCTCTAAGGTACTAAGGGGTGTCATTTTACCCAGTAACTGGGACAGCCCAGTTACTGGGTAATACGATACCCCTTAGTAAGACTGGTTGTCAGACTTTCGGGCTTCCAACGACCCGTAACGACTGCCAAAGTCACTGCAAATGACAGCCAGGGCCAACAGCTTAACGTGCTTTCCGAGGCACGGAGGGGTCTTGGTACATACCAAGACTCCTCCATGGATGGGTGACCATCTTTACATAAATATGGTCACCCATCCATGGACCAACCGCGGCAAACGTAGCTTAACCTGATCGATCGACCCGTGCGGCTGTTATTACTTAGCCACAAGGCCTAAAATGTTAATTGTAATTATTTATTTTAATTATATGTTTAGAATACGTTATGTAGAATAAGTGGTTTCAATTATATTAATGTGATAACCTAATTGTATATATGTATAACTGTATATACTGTATAGAAAGTCGTGTGGAAATCAGTTGTCATTGTATGGGCATGTGATGCGGAGAAATGAGGAAAATGTCGTGAGGAGAGTATGAGCGATGGACGGTCTGTGTGAATGATAGTATAGCCAGAAAGGGGGTGACTACTGAAGTGATGACTAATACAGAAGTATGGAAGAAGCAGACATGTTGCGTCGACCGTAAATACATTGGGATCAGGGCAAGATAATAATGATGATACTACAGTATACTTCGGAAAGACAATGTCTGAGCTCCAGAGACATGGCTAGGTACTGTCGTGTATGTGTTGCCTCCCCCACTTGTCGTATATGTGTTGCGTGTAATATTGTATTAAAATCATACAACGTTATATTTACTGCGTTTATTTATTTAAAAAAAAATACGTTGCCCCACACTAGGAATTTTTCTGTATCGTGGGTGCGTTTACAAACATTTAAACTCACATACACAAACAGCCAGACCCGGAACAACTACTTGTAGGTCATACAAATATTTGTTCCGTGCGGGAATCGAACCCGCGACACGCAGCGCAGCAGTCAATCGCTCAACCACTGCGCCAACCGTGCCGACAAGCCAAGCCGTGCCGTGCCGATTTCAAGCGAACGTCTTTATACCACCGTGACTATACTATCAATGGATCTTCCAAAAAAAAACAAATAGAAACGATTTGAAAGCTCATTCTAAATTCGCTTGACTGTTCGAATGAAACCAGAGTTACTTTACTGCCAGCCAGCACTACATAAGGTCGACTTTAGCAGACAACCTTTACGGTACGCCCTCAGCTGCAGTTTAACGATTTCGCAATCATCGGACCGAAAAAACAGAATACCTTTTCCTCATCCTACAAAACGTTCCAATACAGCCGAATAGCCGAACGATACTTCACAATAACATCTGCAATAACAAATAGCCGTGAGCGTTCACAAATCGCCTCTTTTGTTACCTAATTCCGAGCTTATGTCCGTAACGCAGCTGTGTCCGATTTATTGCTTAACCTTCCTTCCTTTACGGATAGAATTGAAGACAATAAATTATACTTCAAACCCAAATAAGGGCAGTAAGTTACGATCCACACAAATACCGGGCTAATGGTCGATCAGTCTAGATAGATTAGATGGCTGTGCGAAAAACAATATGGCGGGAGTCACTGGTGCCGATAAAATTGTTGGAATTCGATTTGGGGGACTTTTTTGTGAATATGGAAGAGTTACAGACTCTCAAATATCTTTGGGATTGGGATGGTATTCGTGATTTGCAAAATTGTCAGAATAACTGGCCAAATATTTGTAAGACAAAATAATATTGTATGTACAGTTTTCGAGAGGCAAAAGGACCATCTTTATTTCTTGTAGATGTTGAAGGAAACGATTATTCGGTTCTGCCAAGATAATAGACATCGTTCCTTTATTTATACAGGCAATCACTCATCCCTCTTCCAAGTTTGTGTTGATGATGGCAATTTTTCTTGATGACAGCTAATTCTAGATCGTTCACTGACCTATCTCGATGTAGTACCTACGCATTTCCGAATTTCCTTAAAGTTATTTCGATCTTTTTACCGACTATTTGCGTGACTGCAAACCATGGGAAAATCTTTGCACCGTTCACGAAAAACTGAAAATAACGAAGACAAAAAACTGACTATACATAAGTGTAAAATATTCATATTTGTTGTCAGAACGTTGAATTGATTTATTTTTACGTAATATTTGCAGATGAAAATATGAAAATCTTTATCCTCAAAAAAATATTCAGCACTCAAAAGTATCACACAAATATATCGTAGCGAGCAGAGGTGTGTCAGTTGGCACTATAATATTAAAACCATTTTCTGAAAATACTGGCTCGTTTTTAATACCTTCGTGAACCAATTTTGCATCAATTTGGGCATTCCGTTCTCGCAAAACTAACGTCAAAGCCCAATCCTCTGAGCGAGTATTTTTTATTACAAACCTACCAAATAGTCTTAATAAATTTTCATAGAATCTCCTATTTGATAGACACATAGACTGAGCAACTGAAGATCAAATCAATCTGCGTAGACTTTTCCCAAATATGCTGCGGTCGGCTTCCAGTCTAATCGGATGCAGCTGAATACCAGTATTTTACATGGAGCGACTGCCTATCTGAACTCCACAACCCAGTTACTAGGTAACACGAAACCCCTTGGTAAGGCTAGTTGTCAGATATCTGGGCTTCTGACTACCCGTAACGACTATCTAAGATCCACGCATGTCAGCCAGAGCCAACGACTTACCGTGCATTCTGAGCCACGGAAGAGTCTCGGTATGTAATTGATGGTCACCCATCCACAAACCGACCGAGGCTAGCGTAGTTTAACTTTCGATAGACCTGTGTGGCTGTTACTGAAGATAATGTGTAATTAATAAAGAAATAAAACTAGTTTATTGGCCCCATGTATGGTCTAACACGTAACGCAAATTACGTGCGGGTGCGGGGTAAGAGAGAGAGAGAAAAGGAGTGAGAGCAGCTGGACTGCTAATTAAATAATAGTCAGCCAGTACTGACGAGATAATACCTAAGGCTTTCAGTATTTCGTCCGGCCCTGGTCCAGGCCATGGTACGGAGCGAGAGTGAATGGGAGGCCGTCACCTCCTTCTGCGAAGCAGTAATGCTCGCGAAGGAGGAGGCGGAGCGCGTGAGATGCAATCACTGCGCCCTCACGGCCCGAGTCGCCGCAGGAGACGCCCTGGACGGGAGTCAACACCCGACTCCCGGCCACCGTAGGCGCGGGCTTGCGGGTGGCGAGCAATGGACAGCTCGCCGTCCCGTAAGGACCAGGCCCGGGTCGACGGCGCGTTGTGTTCCACGCCCGCCTTAAAGAGATGTCAGCACGAACTGACGGGATCCGCTAGGGCCGATGCCGCCAGGGCCGCGGGTGATTCGAAAGAGATACCGTGGCCCCTGGCATAGGCAACCGAAGGAACACGGGTGCGTTTTAGTCAGTAAAAGTCTGACACGCCCTTCCCGCTTAGCCCAGCGGGAGAGGTCATCTGATGATTTCCCACCCAAAAAAAAAAGGCTTTCGATATTACCGATGACCTGATGAAGGTCGTCAGAATCTACTGTAGGTATGCACAAAGCATAGGATCAATCGATTTGGCTATTCTTTCATGTATAACAGCAGGCCGAATGACGATGATGGCGATATCACCAAGAAAGTCCCTTTTCAGCTTAATTACTGGCTGGCCATATAAAAAATTCTATTCTTGAACTCAATTCAAAAAGTTACAACGTTCATTTCACTTAAAATTTCATAAAAAGAGCTCCATAAAGTTTAATTAATTACTCTCTGTGGCTGGCCAGTCAATAAACGGAACCTGCTCTATTTAGATAATGTTTTTTTCTGTGAGGGAGCTGTAATGGAATAGGGTTCCTACGGCTTCAATGGTTTTATTGTAAGGGGACTGCTTATTGAAGGGGAATTGGAAAGCGTATGTATTTGTTTTCTTCGCTTGTGGTGTAATTGTGAATGACCCATGTTTATTAAGGGTATCTGTTTAATCGAACCTCTTATGATTCGTTGAATGATAAAATCATGAGGAAACCGGCATGTCCTAGAACCAACAATTCGAAGACATGTGACAACTACCAACCCGCACTGGGCCCGCGTTGTAGATTACAGCCCACTCCTCCTTGAAGATAGGAGACCTTAGTCTCAGCAGTGGAAATATTATAGGCTGGTTGTGCTAAATATGCTTATGTTAATCATTTATATTTTGCGCTCGTAAAAATATTATTATAAACTCTGATATAATGATTGCACCTCTAGTCGTGAACCTCAAATAATTCCTATTTTGTGACCAGTTTGGATATAGCGCTCGCCGGCAGCTGCCGCGGCATCGCTCGCTATGCTTGCTCGGCTCGCGCGTTATTTTGTCAACCCGTTTGGTCGGGATAGCCTAGCTTACATACTGCGACCAAATTACCAAATGTGAGAAAAAGCCAGAAAGATAAAAAGAGGATCAATTATTTTAAAAAAATGTGCTTATTAGAAGCGCAAAAAGTTTCTTGAGGTTCAGTTAAATATTTCCCTTTATAAATCGTTTGATCATATTCTGTCCTCATTAATGTCCCCAACTGTGTCGGTTAACCAAGAGGAAGATTATAATATAATCCTGTACCGTTATGCTGATATTGACCAATGCTGAGGCATTGTTTCATTAAAATGAATTGACATCTAAACTTGTAGAAATGTTTTCTCAGGGGTGTGTGTTGGGTCTATTTTAAATTAATGGAACGCACGTTTAACAGTAAAACACAGCATAACAAACAAAATATACAAACAGTAAAAGAATAGGTAAATATAAAAACAATCAAAACTATTTCTGAGCAGACCGCGAACGTGGCGTACGGACTCGCGACAAGAGATGTCAATTAATAATATACTGGCGGTATCGTTATCGACACTATACTACCCTAACTACACACATCAAAAGTGTCTAGGGATCAAGTACGTTTTAGAGTATCGCCACAATTGAGGATTATTATTTTAACTTTTTTGGATCGTTCATCATCATCATTCACCTGCCGTTATCACAATTTATTTGGGGTCGGTGCAACGTATTATTCTTATCGTTATTGATTATTTTTAGTTAATTTTCATAAATTGCAATTTTTCTTAATTTTTAAAATATACCATTAGTTGTTCACTTAAACATAGGAATTAAAGTAAGAAGCCAGTCTGGAAGACTGGATTTGGGAAATATTAATTTGATATTTTTTATAGTTAAAAATGTACTTGATCCCTAGACACTTTTTATGTGTGTATATAGGTACTGAGTATATCGATTCCTTGATTGGAGACAATTGAAATACTCCCAACCCCAACCAATCATTACTGGACATATAACTCCAGACTTTACACCAAAAGGACCAGCCAGGATATTGCCAATCTAAGATCGAAGGACCAAAAAAAATGAACCGTAATTTATCTAACACCAAACGCTGAATAAGGACAATTTATATTTTAGCAATGTGCGGAACTTCTGGCAGAAACACTGTCGATCCTCCTTCGTTTTCCGCGCACGGCCGCCTGGTCTAATGAAGTTTGCTTTTGTGTAACTAGTCTGTTCGTGGGATTTCGATGTGTTTCGTGTGAACACGATGTGTTTCGCCTTTAATAGGAGACTTTTGGGGTGTGAAGTGGTGTTGTATTATGGGGAAAACGGTATATGTGTAGTCTGTGCAGTTTGAAATACTTTAGGTATTTACAGTGCCCTCCAAAAGTTAGTTGACATTTTCCATTTCAGCTGTGTATGAATACCTGATTATTTTAAATCGTAATGTGGCAACATTACGATTTAAAATAATCAGGTATTCCTAAGAAATTACTTGTATAATAATAACAAGATTCGATTTAATATAAAAATTAATCAATGTCAATAATTAAAGTCAAATGGCACATTCATAAAAGACAATTGTTAAAAGTGAAAACAAATTCAATTTTTTTGTAATGCCGCCCAACAAATGCCCAACAAAGAGTACCTGAAGGATTTTTCAACATTAAGTAACAGAAAATTGATAAATTATTTATTGGCAATTGAAAATAAATCATGTTCTTATTACTAACAATAAATAATCCGAGCTCCAAGGCCATAATAAATTTGCTACCAAAAACTTACGTGTACCTAAAGAATCCATTTAACTTTGTACCAAAATTGATTCCACAATCTAGATTTACGTTAAGCCATAAAAGGCTGATAAGTGACGATATCCGTTCATAATTCACGTATTTACAACTTAAAGGGGATATACACGCAAATAGGGACTGAATATCGGACCCCTGGAATTTATTGGCTGACCTTTTTGCCCTCTATAACAAAACGAAGGTAGTTGTTTTAGATTTAGACTGATTGTGATTTAAGACAGAGTTATTTGTAGGCAGTTTAGGGTCTTTGAAAAGGCGGGTAGGTATTGAGATTTTCTTCCAGTCATTTCAGCCAAGAAACATTTCATGCCGTACAAAACGCACTGGGTCCGCGAGGGTGGGTCATGGCCCACTCCCTCTCACAGAGAGAGTAGGCTTGTGTCCAAATAGCGGGAGTATAAGCAGGGCTTAGAACCGGTACCAAAAGTACAGGTTTTGTACCGGTACTTAGCGGTTCTGGCCATTCCGGTACCTGGGTACCGGTAGGTACTTCATTTAACAAGTACCGGGAAGTTTTAGTTGAAGTAATTTTTCTAATACCTATTATCTATCCTTCTTACTTGCTGTATCTGTTTTCTTACTCTAACTTACGGAAATATTTGTTTGGTACCGGTACCAATAGGTACAGATACTACTCTAATACCACACCAAAACCAATGGTATCTGTTCCCATAAATACCGGTAATTCAAGCCCTGCATATAGGCCGACAAATTATTTTTGCAGTAAGCTCAGTTAAGCATTTACGTTTAACCAACATAATCAACTATATCTATATAAATTGTAAAATACAGTCGCTTTACGGGACTGTCTGTGTGACCGCATTATTCTTCTAAAATACGTAACAGATTTCGCTGTGGCTTTCACCATCATTTAGAGAATTTATTCCCGAAAGGTTTATGTTATAGGTAATACATGCGAAGCAGGGGCGGTTGTAGTGTATTGCTTGGCAAAAAAGGGCATTGAAGCTCCTTGACATACCTACCTGTCCGCTATTTAGATTTTTATCCTATCGATTTATATAGGCTTAATGCCGCCATTTTGAAAAAAAAAAAACAAAATGGCTTGACAGTAGGTATGCCAGGCTCCATATAAAAATCTTCAATCCCCTACAGCATTTATAAGTCGCGAGAAAACCTGCACGTCATCTTGTGTAAAGAGTATTTTCCACGACACGCACACGGAACCTCCGTGTGATTCTCTATATTCAACGACTCTGAGAATTTTTATAATGACACGTTTGGCAATTCTCATCATTAGGCTGAGGTTTTCGGCCGTTAGCATAACTACATTGCATAATATTATGAAAGATTAGCTGTGCCCTTACTAGATTGCATGGGTTTTAATTTTTTATGCGGAACCTTAATTCTTTTCTAAAATAAAATAAATACACTTTCGTTTTATTTATTTGTATAAATAAAATTGGTCCTCTTTGCAAAATACATTGTTCTATTAGATACATAATAACAATTACTCGTTTTTGGTTAAGCAAATCACTGAGCAGAACCTGTCACAATACTCCCAAATTCTTACAAGTACAATTATTATTCAGAAAATCTGTGAATATAAATACAGTCTGGGAAATTATTCCGCAAATTGATACATTACGTCAATTTACCGTGTTATATCCACTTCGTACAGTAAATATACGGAAAATTGAAGCTGGTACTCGTATTTTATGTGTTTAACAATTCATTTCTCTTGCTTTACACGTATTGAATTAAGTTATTCTCAGAAACTCGGCATCATTTGCCTAGCCTTTTCCCAACTATGTTGGGGTCGGCTTACAGTCAAACCGGATGCAGGTGAATACTAGCATTTTACATGGAGCGACTGCCTATCTGACCTCCACAAACCGGATATTCGGGCTTTTGACGACCCGTAAAAACTGTCAAAGATTCACAAATGACAGCTGGGACCAACGGCCTATCGCGCTTTCCGAGGCACGGAGGAGTCTCGACATGTAATGGATGTTTAGCCCTCCACGAACCGACCACGGCAAGTGTTCAAAGATGGTCACCCATCGACGGTTCCTCGATCGATCGATCCGTGCGGCTGTTATTACTTGGCTACAAGCCCCCCCTCCTTAGAAACTCATACGTCAAAAGAAAACCTCACATGAATCTAACTCCGAAATATACCTCACTCCCGAAAATAAGTTGTCTGTTTGACTTAACACCCCACCGCGCCCGTCAAAGCAATGAATGTAAGTTTTATGTAAGGAAATGGGCAACAGTTGTGGAGGTACGCAACATTACCCATCACTTAGTATACGCATTTGAATAATGACCGTCTTATGTTTGTGTGCACATGGGTTTATTATTCGGAGTGAGCATTTTTGCCAAAAGGATGCCTCTGTCTTTTGCAAAAATGGCACGATTTCATTGCAACTACCTGTAAGTGATAATTAACTACCTACCAATTTTTATTTAATCATTTATGTTCACATATATAAAGAGAAGGCGTTGGAAGGCCTCCCACAAAATGAACCAACGACTTTATGAAGGCCGCAGGAACCCTTTGGATGCGAGAAGCACAGAACCGGTCGAAGTGGAGGTGCTTGGGGGAGGCCTATGTCCAGCAGTGGACGTGGAGTGGATGATATAAAATGAAAAAACAGGAAGGAACACAAAAATAGGTACTTCCAGTTTTCCTTTTTTTTAATCACCTGGTTGTCTACACACGACTACACATCAAGCTATACATTTCCAGTTTTAGCTGACCTCGCATTTTATAGGTTTTTCGTAAAATCAGAACAACAGTTTTGATAAAACTCGCGTTTAACTGAAAAACTGTAATGAAAAATTTTGCGATAAAATTACGGTTTTTATTTTTTTCATGCGGCAATGTTTACACCAAATATGAAATGAAATTTTACAAAAATTAGAGGAATTACTATTGATCTGCTGGGAATTCAGGAAATGAATAGCTTTTAGAGGTATTGCTTAAAGTGGCCTTTTTAGGCCCCCTGGTCACTGTGCCCCCTTTCATTGGGTTTTAAATTAAATCTAGACGTACAATGGCCTCCAAATCATAGTTGACATTTTTCCACGTGAGCTGTGATGCCACATAAGGATTGAAAATAAAAAAATAACCATGTACTACTCCTAAGGGATTACTTGATTATTTTTTATGATAGGTCAAAGAAGTCTATAAAAACATTATAGCAGTTAAAACATTTGGATCATTAGAATTTTAAATCATAATGTGGTGTGCCACAGCTGAAGTGGAAAAAAAAATGTGTACTAAATCTTGGAGGCCACTGTATGTATGTTCACCTGAACATGAGGTTTAAATATTAATTTCGTTAACGAATTCGCACGAATCCGATCACCTTCACGTATTTGCGGATAATTTGGTCGCAATCAAACGTCAATATACCAAAGGATTTTTGTTCGTGGTTTTACCGAAAACAGTTTAATCGTACGGAATAATTTTATTGGTATCGGAAATTTTTCGGGACCAATGTGACCCGTATGTATGTTTATGTAAATAAGTTGTAACGTAATGGTACTATTTACACAAAATGGCTCCCATAATACGTTTAGCCTTAATTAAGGCAAGTTTTGCCTGAAATACCCGCATTCAGAACTATTTTCATATAAAAGGAGGGTAAAGTTTTTGGTATACAGTATGTTTGGAAGTATGTCTCTGAGTCTCTCATGGCTAAACGCGTGAACAGATTTTAACAAATGGTTTATTTGGATTCGTATTGATGGCGCGAGGGACACTGTCTATAATATGGATTGGTAAATAACATGGTGCAATTTTTCCTTCATAAAGGATTGATTTAAGTGTAGGGGCAGGTGCTGTTCTAATGGACACTTGTACTTACTTGTGAACAGCATTGAGTTTGAGGAAACTAGCAACCCTAACATTTTAAATTGAACGCAGCCATAAATAAAGCTTTGTCTATGGTTGGCAGAATTGACGTATATTTCTTTGTTTTCTGCGCAGATGAAAGATTTTTGACCCAAAAAGTAAGTTTTTATGCTTGATTTATTATTGCTTATTTTGTTCCAAATTCATCCAAGTGTCCACATGCTCTGCAACTGTACCTACCTACATAGCGTCAAATACATATAGGCATACTCTGTGTGTGATCAAAATTTTAAAGCCATCTTTTTCAATGCATTACCTAATTCATCTTTATTAATTTATTTTATAAAAAAAAATTAAGTAGGTAATCCTCGTCGAAATATTGTTATACTGTAAAAACATCGGGGAAATGAAGTTATAACCAGAAATAGCTCAGTCAATCAGCGTTACCAGGGCGCGCATTTATCAGTCCTCGTTCAAATTTGAGCACATCAATTGTATTCCAACCTCCGTAATGGAAAAACGACAGTGATTTGAGTCCATTTGTTGATTTAATCCCATAAAATGGAGATTAAAATTGTCAGTTTGGGAAAAGTTAACGATATCGTAACGTCAATGGACCTGGAGTAACGTAATCCTTTTAGCTTCAGGCTCCAGCATTCATCATTTTGAGTGTGACATATTTTTTTACATAACTGCAGCGAAGAGAGTAAATCAAATGACCCATATATCTTTTTTGAGATATTTCGGGTTTTGGACTTGTAGTTGGCTGAAGGCCTAAGAATAGAGAGCAATAACGATTTAATATTACGAAGTATGACTTGAACATGGTTCTTCTTGCCAAGACTGATGTCCAAAATACTGTAAGATTCTACAGGTTCAGTGCCTCGACTCAAAATGAAAGGGATTCCACTCATGCTTCTTAACCTAATTATAATTATTATAAAAGTAAGTAAGTAAGTAATTATATATTTTACTAAAAGACAGCCTAGGTAACATCGGTGTTATGTATGTCAATAAGGGATGGGTATGGCTATTACAGATGAGAACGTCTCTGCCCGTGAAAGTTTGTATGTTTGTCACTCAATCACGCAAAAACGGCTGAACTGATTTGGATTTAATTTGGCACACAGATGGTTTATAACCGATTACACATAAGATTTAGCTATTCTCGTTTAATACGTTTTTTTGTGATAATAGTGTGCCGATTTAGGTAAATAGTAATGGATAGACTTGCCCCCTTTTTCATGAGACATAAGTATCTGTCTCGTGTGTCTCATTTGTAATTCGTGTGTCTCATTTGTTTGTTGTTTTTATTTATATCTAATCGCATGCTGCACTGGTTGATGTCATCACGTCAATTGCCGGCTGTCGCTGAAAACCAGCGCTGGTGCTCTGTCTCGTATTTGGTCTTAGCATTATGCTGAGCGATGACCGATTTGTGTGGATGTGATGTGACGCATGTTTTCCCGCAACTTGTTATTTTTTTTTGTGTTTGTGTTCATTTTATGCGTGATGTTTGCCGCAAATAAATGTATTTTCTTTTTTTCTTTCTTGTAACGTAATTGATTGAATATGAATGTAGCATACATCTACCAACTCTTTCGGGTAACACAAGCGTGATAACAAACTTGACCTAAATGATCGTTTCAAAACCAATCCTTGAATAAACCTCAATACTAGCCCATTGATCATGACACAACAACTCTAGCATCTAAACCCCAGAACAAAATTCTAAACCCACAAAAAACCCTTTTCCACTTTGAACTACAATTTTAAATTTGTCTTTCTTTACAATTTACCCTTCATAAACACCCAGTTGTTAGCCGCAGCGGCCCGCAATTGTCTTTGAGCGTCCTTTGTGATAAAAGTGCCGTAGATTGTACTGTACTGTGACAATTTGAACGTTTGTTAGTAATGCTGCCTATAATAGAGGGTCTAGTTGTGGAAAAATGTGGTGGAAATTGTTAACGATGTATTGATGAGGGGATGTTTTTAGATGACGTAGTTATTGGGAACGATAATGGAGAAATTATTGATGACGTAGCTGTTGAAAATGATACAATTAGTGATAATTTTTATGGTTACGATCAATACCTATGTATACTATTGATATGGATGGATATAAAAAAGGAGGCAAAACTAATAAAATATGGGATAGATTGTGTGAATAGGCTAAGAAGGAAGTCAACACAGAGATGTAGGCAGATAGAGATGTATGAAAGACGTATGGAGCCAACTCTAAACAAATTGGCATGAAAGCAGGACGATGATGATGATTATGTTCTGTATAACATTAGCCTTTGAACGTCTTTTGTGATAAAAGTGGCGTAGATTGATTTTTGGTTTTTTATAAAAAAAAGAAAGAAAGAAAGAACTGTAATATGACAGTTTAAACGTTTGTTAGTAGTGGTAGTACCTAAAATAGAGGGTCTAGTTATTAAAAAATGTGGTGTAAATAGTTAAAGATGTATTGATGAAGATTAATGTTTTTAGATGACATAGTTATTGGAAACGATATTAGTAATGATTTATTAGTAAGGATGGCTCTAAGGAAATAGGCAGATTCCTAAAGAAAAGATAGGAGGATTGTGTGAAAGATAACATAGCTAGGAAAGAAATAAAAACAGCGATGACAGCTGATGAGACTACGCCGCAGCGCTCGTCGTCGATCGAGTGTCGTTGGTCTGTAAGCGCCCGAAGTAATAAGACGACAGGAAAAGATAATGGTCATTAACAAAGATCATAAAACATTTCGTAATCATCCATTGAAAAACGTGGATTTTCAAGACCGCATTGTTAGTAGAAATATTGTCCCAAAATAAAGTATCATTAACGCCGTTAATGAAAAATTTAATTGCGCTGAATAAAGTCCGTGAAAGATGTGGCCCATTTTCACAAATGGAGTTACGCAACTCATCAGCTTTCAACGTTGTATTAAAATCTGAGGGCTAAAAGGCACGAATTCTGTATCATATGGCTTTAATACGATTGTGAGAGAATTTGAAATGAATCCAAATATTCTGACGGTTGTTTGGTTAGAAATCCCACGTCAAATATGGCAGCTACAACTTTGTCTGTTAGTGTCATTATGAGCTTCGAATTTTGATATTAAAAGCAAGAGTTATGGTTCTAAAACTTAACGAAAATTATAAACAACTAGCTGTTGCTCGAGACTTTGTCTACGATCCAAGATAAAAAGTAGCCCATGTACTTTTTCAGGTACATGATCTACTCATTTGCCGAATCTCATAAATCCGTCCAGCCGTTTTAACGTGAAAGAGTAACCAACTAACACACAAGCATCTAATATTTTCTCTTTATAATAATTTAGTTTTGCTTTAGCTCATTGCTTTGTCCGCATGGAGGTCGAAAATTATCCCACGAGAACCCTGGTTATAGTTTACCTACCTGTGTGCAAAATTTCATCGAAATCCGTTTTGCCGTTAAGGAGTAAAATGATACCTAACCGACACAGTTACTTCGAATTTATAATATTAGCATGAATAAGTTTCTAAATTGACATTAAAGATGTAAATTTTCCGTAAAGTTTCACAAAATAAATTAGAAAAGATTATAAGGGACCCGACCCTTCACTCACTGATGACACTCCGAGTAAATGAAAAATAGATTTGGACGATTTCACCCAAAGAAAAAGTGACACCAATAAAAAACGCGTCATAAAATATCCGTCGAACCCTAAAAAATCCTTTTACCTTTTACAATCTCCGCAAAAAAGGTTGTTCGTATGTCTTTTCCCTCTTCTCTTTTCATAATATTCAGGCAAAAACTGACAGTATTAGGTTCCTCCTCACGTTTTACCGTTCTCGTGTGGACGAGGTTTAAATAACGCATTGATAGGTAGGTACAGTACAATTGTAACTGAGCTTTTCTCGCCGCGTAAATTCGTAAACCGTTTTTGTTCTGCCCGGAGCGGTGAGGATTTCGTATGATCATTTCGGGTAGGATTCGGAAGTGTGGATTTTTAAGTTACATATACGGAGTGGAATTAATAATACACACATAAAGTCACGCTTTCTTCATACGGGGGTGTAGGCAGAAACTACAGGACACCACCTGGTGCCACCTTACATACTCCTTTTGCTCATGCATATGGTCATACACGCACAACGGTTGCGAGCACTATGTACCTAACCTTCTGAAGAACATCACCGATAAGGTCATTATCGTCCTCCTAAGGCGTCCCCTTCAGGAGATTAGCGTTCCGGATTAAATAACAAAGCGAGTTATTTCAGAAACCTAACATATTGATGAAAAAAATATGGATCTTTCGGAATAAAAGTATATAATTATAGTAACAGTATAGTATAGTACAGTGTATATATAAAAATACGAGGCAAAAGCTGACACAAAACCTATTGAAAAACTGGAATAAAGAATCTGAAAAATCGTCGATACAACTGAAGCAATCAAAAGGATCAATCACGAACATCAAACGTATAATGTCAACAAAAAACAAGTTCACAATTTTAGTAACACAAACGCTACTTTTCTGACACAGATAAAAGGCCTTTGTTACCTAAGGCGTAACTCGCAGAGTCAGGACAAAAGTAATTACAAATGTTAGTTCGTAGCAGCCGTTCATTAATATGCTAATACCGTAGCGCGAGTACCATCGAACTCCGAATTGGCGCAAAAGAACTCTGCAAAGCAAAAAATGGGAGTTGAATTTTAAAAAGGGGGAAGCCCACTGTAGCTTATTTTGATGCTGAAACTGAGTAGGGTTAATTAATTTGCGCTTTTATTTGCCTACGTTGATTGTATTTCTGTTTTGCCTACTAAGACACTTTTTTTGGCAGGTTGCGGCTCCAATTATGAGATTGCATTTTATTTTTTGTACAAAATTTTGACGGCGTACGCAAACAGATAAAAATAAATGCACCGGGGTTGGAGGGTTTTAGAGTGTTAAATTTGAAATTCGCAGCTGTATATTTGGATTTTAGTCGGTGAATTTGGATAAAGGTACATAAATTACTACTGCGCACTACTGTGAAATTCGAACAGCTAAACTTATGAAATTGTGCTAAATGGGTTTTGGCGTGTGGTTCTACATACAGAATTGGCAGAAATGGCTACCGACTCTCTTGTTTTGGTTATAGTAAACTGAAATACTTAATACGGGATGAGATATGCCGCATACCTATGCTGATATGCCTAAAGGATAAGCATTAATAGATAGACCAGAAGGTCAATTCTCGTAATTAAAAACGTTAAAAATCTAGTCGCCGACCTAGTTTCTTTAAAGCCCATCGTCAACAAGGTCTTAAGGGAAGGATACATTTGCAGGCCAAAGTAGGACGTAATCTGTTTAGGCTTCGGAAATTTATGGCTTCGATAGCAGGTAATAGAAATGATGAAGGAGAAAATTGTTCTTCAATGATTTAGGGCTGATTTTTCAGTCACCAGAAGGCCAATTCTCGTAATTTAAAACGATCAAAATCTAGTCGCATTCTCATCTCGGCGACAATCAATGTCAAAATCTTGTAAAAAATGTAGGGAAATTACAGGTATTTTTGACAGATTGAGACTGAGATCAGACTGTGAACGTTCTTAAAATTACGATAATTGCCCCTCAGATAGCTAATCAGAAACCTTGACTAATGACGAAATTGGCTTTTAAAACTTTACATTCCCTTTACACGATGGCCCATGCTAGTCACATAGACTGTAGAGACATAACCACAGTATAAACCTTTTGTATACTAATGGAGCAGACGTTAAAATGTAGCCAACGTGAGCTTATGTGCACAGAATTCATAATGAAACCACATTTTTCTTGCAACGTATAGCAACTAAGTGTACGAATAAGGATGGGACCACGTTCCCAATTATCGATAATCGCCCGTAATAACTTCTATCGACACTAAAACACCGCTTTTTATTAAAATGCATAAAAATCCGTTATCATAAATTGTAATCTTGCATGCTTTGGGAGAAAAATGAGGAATAATATTATACTTACATGATCGTAATTTATTTTATATGCTTCCTTGCAGATTTAAGGGGAACAAAAACCCGCGTATTACGAGTATTAAATTAGTATGGGATAAGAGGTTCGACTTTGTGTCACTTGAACGTAAATTCCTCCCTTTCGATCAAAATTTTTGTACCTTGCATTAAAGATAGGAAAATTATTATTTTATGTTCGAAAGAACATTCCAAAACAAAGCAATTTGCAAAAAAAAAAATAATCTGAAAAAGCCGTGTAAAAATTAAGATATAATTTTTTTAAAGCGGTTCCCAAAAAATTTTCAAGAAAAAAAAATTATAACTCGAAACTATCAAGAATCGCGGTACATACATGGGATATTTTCGGATACCTTTGGGCATGAGAAATAATTTGTTTTATAACGTCACGGTTTGAACCATCGTATGTAAGAAAAAAATTATATTGCATTTTTGCTAATGATAATTTCGCGTGAGTGAGAGAAGCCGTTATCGAGCGTAAAGTTTTTGTTACAACATCTCGATCAAGAAAAGAGATTGAACTAAGATCAAACAATAACAAAATCGAAGATCCTAAACAAAATACGGAAGATGAAGCCGGTGTGGAAAGTAACAGCAGCTGTAATGACTTAACAAAGATCAATAAATAGGTAAAGGTTTTGTTTAATCAAAACCAAAGCAACAACAACATAGAATTTTTCCAAGTCAATATTAGTTTAACCTCGCACAGCCTAGAACACGTTAACAAACTTTTCATTTCGCTTCTTCAGGCAAGTTTGTGCTACAGCTTCATTTTCTGCTAAATTGATACTGGTGCAGTAAAAACCCAGGTGGGAGAACAATTTCATAGGAACAAAAATGTTATAGACAAAGTTTATGAAGAGATCGATATGCCCAATTACTTTTATACAAGGAGGCTTGATGATGATGAGCAATTTTGACGGTGTGACTGGGATTGTGACTTTTGAAGATACGAAATTTATCTTTTAGGAAGTATTTAATAATGAAAGTTATATGGTAGTTAAGCAAAAAACATTTAGACTTAAAGAGACTGTTGATCATTTTAAAATTTTACTTGGTTTTGTGTTATGGTAAAATATCAATCTCTGTAGAAATCAGAATGAAACATAGAATAAGGAAGTCAATAGTTGTTAGTATCGACTTCCTTCTAAATTTCATTCTGATTTTCATTGTTCAAAGAAGTAGCAGTTATTGGACACAGAAATTAAAGGAAAAACTTATACTTATACTAATATACCCAATTACAATAGTTGAAAAAACTAAAAGAAAATAACAGTAAATTCTGCACACACTAACTGTAAGTGATTTATTTCCAGTACAATAAATATAATAATATGTCAAAACAATAGGGTTCGGAGCGAGATAACGTTTCGTAAATTGTATAACAGAGTATCCCATTTTGGGTACTCAGCCCAATTGACGGACGTCACAGGCTAATATCAAGAAGAAAGGTGCGTGTCGTCTATTTCACACACGGCTTCTAGAAGCTGCGCCCTTGTTGGACGAGCGGATCGTGGCTATAGAGCGAATCGAAATAGGTTGGCGTTATACATATAAAGTTAGAAACCGTCAACAAAAAAAATAAACAGCACTTTCCTAACGATGAATGAGTAGGTGACGCACTACCTACCTAAAAGCAAATTGACTTTTTCACATCAAGCTAACGATATTAAAAAATCACCAAGCTCCGTGCACTGCGAAGCCAATATGCAAGTTGATTGAATGACAATGCTTTCGAAACTCTCAAAGGCGAGCCTTTTTACGTCCAATTTGTTCTTCATTACAGTAATTTTAACTTAAGTGAGAGTGAAAGGGGAGGGTAATGAAATGATTTTATAAATAGCAATGCAGTTGAGCTTGCTATTATTCATGCCGGATGAGATCTTTGAACTGCGAATTACTTGTTGTTAGCTAAGGCTAAGGCAGACAGAAGATTTGTACTAGGGCTGATACTGCTTTAAAAATTGTCTATGCAATATTAACATGATCTTCGCAGGATTCCTGGTAACAGCTGTATGAGCGTTGCCGAAAATCGAGTTGAATGGCGTGCAATAGAAGAGGCCTACGTCCAGCAGTGGACTGCTATAGGCTGATGATGATGGCGATGATTATCAAAAACATTATCAGTATATTATCATGTGGGAAGATATTAATACACGCTTGTAAATTGGGGCTACATCGACGGAACCACAGCAAGGTGTGTCTAGCAGTGTCACAAACTATGGTCTACCTCCTATGCTGGCCTCTGTGCCCCAAAGTGACCTCTACGTTGCCAGTCAACGCCGTGAAAATGGCGAAGTCTTAGCCGAACAAAATTTAATGAACTGCCATGTCATTGTAACAAAAAAGAAGACAAAGATCAAGAACATGACTGTATTTACCAAGTGACCAAAATAATCATCAATATCATACAGCTAGAATAATGTGCTCGGTTAACAAGACGTTATGAAAGCACAAGAGGTAATGAAGTAAGCATACATTAAATACGAGGAAATAAGAAGAGACTGAATGATCCAAGTATCAGATGAAACGTAACATTTTTGATGTTTATCATAATAATTTCAGCCGGAAGACGTCCACTGCTGGACTAATGCCATCCCCAAGCGTCGCGGTATCATGTGCTTCCCGAATCCAGCGACTTCCTACAACCATCACTGGGTCATCGGTCCACTTTGTGGGACTACCTACCTGCCAAGTGGGAAAAGCCGCGACTTACGAGTTGTAGGTCGGCGGTTTGAACCCCGACAGGCGCTTTACTTTGTGTAAATAATTTCATCGTCCACTGCTCTCAAAACGGTGAAGGAAAATATCGTGAGGAAACCATGTCCTAGAACCAAAATTTGGAAGACATGTGATATCTGCCAACCCGCACTGGGCCCGCACGGTGTATTACGGCCCACTCCCTCTCACCGCGAGGAGGCCTGTGACCCAGCAGCGGGAACATTATAGGCTGATTATGTACCAACGCTGTACCTCCCAGCACACGGTCGCTAGTCCAGAACATTTCACATGTTGATGTTACAACCCTGAATCAAACCATTCTAATACAAAATTACCCAACTCTTGATTCTGAATAAGCTTAACCTACATCTACATACGTTATGCAAAGGACCACCATCATTATTTTCCAGTCCCAACGTTAACAGGACGCGCTCATTTTTATTCAGTTCTAAAGCTCTATAAAGTGTCCCTTATCTTCGGCCCTCAAAGTTTCTTCATTAGGAAAATACTAAAGGTCTGTTCGATGCAAAGTTTTGATCCGAGATAATTACTACGTTTACACACTGTTTTAGTATGAGAGGGTAAAGGCTCATTTACATGAGAGATCGCCTCGAATGGATGATAATCGAAAGGTTGAGCATGATGAGAAAAAGTTAATTCGTGTAACGTAAACAGTCAAGCGTACGTCATCGTCAGTAGGTAACGCTTGAATTACGAAAACCGTCCTTTTTGCGACAACATAAAGGCGCTGTCAATGTGGGGCTTGTGGCTAAGTAGGTAATAACAGCCGCACGGGTTGATCGATCAGGTTAAGCCACGCTTGCCGCGGTTGGTTCGTGGATGAGTGACCATCTTTACATATCAAGCATATTTTTTGCTTTTGTTATGCCGTTGGTCCCGGCTGTCATTCGTGGATCTTTGACAGTCGTTACGGGTAGTCAGAAGCCCGAAAATCTGACAACCAGTCTTACCAAGGAATATCGTATTACACAGTAACTGGATTGTGGAGGTCGGATAGGCAGTTGCTATATGTAAAATACTGGTATTCAGCTGCATCCGATTACACTGGTCCCGACTGGAGCGACCTCAACATAGTTGGGAAAAGGCTAGGCAGATGATGATGTAGCACATACAAGGTGTTGTTTTGCAACCTCGTCAAATTCAAGTAGGTAACTATGCTACTGATCTCTCAACATGAACCAATAATAAAATAAGTAGGTATTTTTTTTTTCAAATTTTCGAAAACGTTTTGGTACACGCATATTAAAACGCGGCCTGTCTGAGACCGCACTGTAACTGCCCTTTTACACACACATAAAAACGCGGCCGCTTTTACGATACAATAACGCGATTCTGTTCTTTGAAAGTGGTATATTTTGAAATACTGTCAAACTTAAATAACTAAAAAAAAAACTATGTATTCATTATTTACCAGGGATCGTAATTTTATTTGATTATTTATGTCTTTCCTAGCAGCCTCCTGAAATTTGACGAGGATGCAAAACAACAGCTTGTATAAAGAAGAAGAAGCTGTTTCTCGCCGGAATACACGGTGACCTGTACCGGTGGTTCTCCTCCTATATAGAGAACAGATCGCAGGCTGTTGTGCTTCAGGGCTACACCTCTGGTTGGAGTTCTGTCCCTTCAGGCGTACCTCAAGGCTCCATTTTGGGTCCTCTGTTATTTATAATGTTCATTGCAGATATCAAACAATGCTTTCGTCATTCATATATTTTACTTTATGCTGATGACATGAAGATTCATAAAGTTGTGCGAGACATGACTGATGCATGTCAGTTGCAAGATGACCTGTATAGGTTTGAAATATATTGCATCCGTAACAAACTCCAATTAAATGTCTCTAAATGCTTCCTTCTAACGTTCTCACGTTGTACTTCTTTAGTAAATTTTAGTTACACCATGAACGATCAGATCATTAGCAGGCTAAATAGCATAAGAGATTTAGGGGTAATCGTAGACAGCAAGCTTCTATTTGATCATCATGTAAATAGCATAGTTACAAAGGCATCCAAAGCTCTGGGATTTATACTACGCACCACGGCCTGTTTCCGATCTCTTAAACCAGTTAAAATCTTGTATTGTTCTTTCGTGCGCAGCCATTTAGAATACGCGTCTCAGGTTTGGAACCCGCAGTATCAAACTTATAAATCCCGTATTGAAGGCGTCCAAAGAAAGTTTCTACGTTGTCTAGATTACAGGGCTCAGCAATACTCAGTTGACTACGAGCACCGCTGCAGACGATACCACTTCCTTCCTCTGGAGATGAGGCGTTATATTGGAGACATGAGTTTACTGTTAGGTATTGCAAATGGCCACATTGACTGTCCTGAACTCGTTGCTAATCTGTCATTACGCACGAATCTGATAGGATTACGTCAACGGCCAATATTAAATGTACCTTTCGCAATGACTAATTATAGGCGGAATGTTTTCTCAATAAGAAGTGCACTTAGTTTCAATAGGCTTCCTTGGGACCTTAATGTCGACTTGTTTTGCACCAGTGTATCGACCTTAAGACGGCTTTTGGCTCAGACTTTTTTCTTGGATAGTTAACTTATCTATTCTTAGCTAATTTATATTATTTTTGTGAACTTTCTTTTTATCGACTTTTTTCCTTAACTATGAGTGAAGGCTTGTTATTAGCAATTTTTTTTATATTACATTCTTTATGTCATTGGTTTGTTAGTCTGTAAGCCTTCTTTAAAATATAATAAATAAATAAATAAATAAATATGAGTTCGATTATCACATGGCGAGCCTCGCCTACGAGACTTCCATTGAATCAGCTCTCGCCACACAACGTGTGAGAAAACTGTCCTTGTGAGCTTGCGAATCACAAACTACATTTCAGTTTAAAGTAAATACGTAGTAGAGTGTCGAGTAATCATGATTAATTATACGACTAAGGATGAAGACCCCTCGCCTCATTTAGTTGGGAGAGTTCAAAACATTTGTTATATCAGCAAGCGTTATTAATGATGTCTTTATTGATAATGTAAATATAAAGTTTGGAGATGTTTTTAGTGGCGTAGAAGGATAGATATTTTGATATGATAGTTTTGTTTGTATAATCTATTATGTTATTTTACATTTACGAGTAATGTTAGTAGGACGGTAAAAAAGGATGAGAAAGAAGTAATCCATCATTTCCTTGCTCTTATTCCAATTTATTTGGGGCCGGCGCAACATGTATTTTTCTTACACACTTCTCTATTACATACTATCGTATTTACCCAGTAACTGGGTTGTGGACGTCAGATAGGCAGTCGCTTCATGTAAAATACTGGTATTCAGCTGTATCCGGTTAGACTGGAAGCCGATCCCAACATAGTTGGGAAGAGGCCAGGCAGATGATGACATAGGTAACCGATGGCTTGTATCAGGACTAAGGATACTCTTTAGCCGTGACATCACAGTGGACACTATCAGAATACCAGCGCTACGACATTTATTTTTTAAATTTCGATGTATCATGGGAACAGTCAGGGAGCAGTCCTATACGAGGCCAAAAGGCTCCTATCTCAGGATAGGAGCCTTTTGGCCTCGTATAGGACTTTCTGTTTCATTTTTTCTTTTTGTTACTTATTTATATAATTTTTTTTCGGGGCCTTCTAGCACAGGTATATCTTTTACTTAAAAGGAGGTCCCTATGTAAGATTTACTGTAAAAGTTGTACAAGTTTCTGCAATAAACCTTTTTTTTTTTGTTTTTTTTAAAAATATGTTTAGTTTAGTTTATTTGAATTGAAAATATTTATTTCAGACTAAGCACAGTAATTGATCCTGCCAGGGTAGCGGGATTGTCCGAAAGGGTTACCGCTGCCCTGGAACATAAAGGGCTAAGGAAGGAACACGGGTGGGTTTTAGTCAGTAAGAGTCTGACACTCCCTCCTGCTCCACCCAGAGCGGGAGGAGTCATTTGATGATTTCCCATCCTCAAAAAAAATAGCACAGTAATTGATACAAGTCCATATTATGTTAGTAAGTAGATACTTATAGCTATGTTAGTAAAATTTAAAATAATTATTATTTTGGACATGCATGAGCGACCAATGCCTCATGATTTATCAATGCCTTATGATCCTGTACGAGTCGCAAGAAATACTTTTGCTTTCTTTCTTTCTTTTCTTTATCCCGATATTTCCCATATCACATAAAATATGAAACAGGATTAGCAATATACTTCAAAATGATTCAGATTGAGATTGATAGTGTCTTACGCTGGGAATCCAACTCATCTCGATTCGAATCCTATTTGTCAGAAATAACCCCCATTTGTTTCCTGTAAAATACTGGTATTCAGCTGCATCCGGTTAGAATGGAAGCCGACCCCAACATAGTTGAGAAAAGGCTAGGCAGATGGTGATGACTTCTCTATTAGTCGTCATCTCGGTAGTCACCCCCTTTTTAGGTATATCATCTTTCGCACAGTCCATTCGTCGCGACGTTTATTTAGTCGTCTTCTAATCTTATAGCCATCCACATTCATATTCAAAACTCCCCTCACGACATTTTCCTGTATGAGCAAGAAGTAACAATAAGGAAAATATAAAAACGTTTAGTTTTTGTTTTTTATGCGTCATAATGTGTATATTGCGTCGAACTCAAACTGTAACCATGAGTGCACAAGATTCTAGATCCCTAACGTAGACTTTTTAACAAAAATAAAAAAACTGTTTCAGTTCCTACGCGGTCATAATATTGGAACAGCTATTTCTTTTTTATAACCGGCGAAGAATTGCAGGGGGTTCAGAATCATGTTGGTACTGAATCCATGGTAAAAGGTTGTGCGTCAGCGATGTCCCTGCCAACCTGTATTGATCATAACAAGGGACACCCGGATGGAACGAAGTATAACTGGCTTGCTTTCTATAAGAGAGAGAGAAAGAGACAGACAGAGAAACACGCGCACGCCGCACGGCTTACAACTATAGCAAAAAGTGTCGTTCCAACTTTTGGTCTTAATTTTTTCCGTCTAGCCCCCTTTCGCAACGCGCGATAAGGAACTTCGTTCCAATTATAATGCATAAGGACTAGGTATACCAGATTGCCAACAAATTGTTTTAAATAAAATGCTTTGAAAAGTAAATCTTCCTCTTTCACTATTTATTTAATGTTTCCAGAGTAAAGTAGATTCTACAGCAATTAAAATATTGATGGATAAAATTATGTTTCACGTTAAAATTCATGAAAACTTCAGTTCAAGTCACTATAAAATTAATTTCCATATTTTTACATTGTTTTAATTTTTGCACAAAAAGGTTACCCATGAAGCTGGAAAGTGCATAATTTATTTTATCTAGAATGTATTGGATTTATTAAACCATAGAGGCTATACATATAGCATAGAAGCTGATGAAACCGTTGCGCATGTGCATGCTCTTTGAGTGCACAGGCGTCACCCAGATTAGATCAAAAACCCTCGGGACACAGATCCTACACAGATGTTCTCGACAGACCAGGAGACCTAATAAGCTTATGGAGGGAGGTGGGCTGGTTGGAATAACCACAGACGGCCACCATGGCCCACGCACAATGGTCCACCTGAAGGACTAAGTGCGGAAACCAACAACTTTCTCCGTGGGACCAACATCGTAATCGCGAATAAAAATTCAGCCGTCCCATACATTTAGGTCGAGTAGGTATTGAAGTTTTCTATGGGACAGTTGATAAAATTTTCGCGATTACGCTATTTGTCCCATGGAGAAAGTGTTTCAGTTTGATGGTCTGTACCACATCCTTAAATTTGGCTGGTCTTTGAAAAATAACCCTTAGATGATGGCGCAGCAAATCTATTTTTGTTACGAAGTTACTGGAACCACCGAATCGATTAGATTAGTGACACTGGCTGGTGACAGTCACACTAGCAGAGCGTCACATCAATGGCTGCGTGGCGGCTATCTTTTGATGACAGAGATGATATCAGGGGAACCACTGTCGTATCACGTCCAAGACGATTTCCTATATCTGGCACAACCCTGATGATAATAATATTCAAGCTACAGAAATAACTAATACGATGACCACTACTGGTAAAGGCTATCCTGCTCCGTTCAATGTTAGCAATCCAACTCTGCTTCGTTAGCTAAAGGGCCATCTACTAATATGTCGACATGTCAAATAATCAAATTAATACACATATCCCTTCTAAAAAAAAATCTAAAGATGTTGAAAACCACACCAAAATCCATTGTATGGATAGTCACGAAAAGCGAATTTATTTAATAAGAAGGTGTCGTTTTGCATCCTCGTCAAATTCAAGGAGGTAACTATGCTACTGATTCTCAACACAAATCAATAATAAAATAAGCAACGTGTGG
Source organism: Apamea sordens (assembly GCA_945859715.1). Lineage (NCBI taxonomy): Eukaryota > Metazoa > Arthropoda > Insecta > Lepidoptera > Noctuidae > Apamea > Apamea sordens. The sequence goes on along the minus strand of OX244010.1, from coordinate 8,176,942 downwards.
GACACGCCTTTTAAAACGCGGCCTGTGTGAGACCGCACTACAGCTGCCCTTTTACACCCACATAAAAACGCGGCCGCGTATACGATACCATAACGCGATTCTGTTCTTTGAAAGTGGTGTATTCTGAAATACTGTCAAACTTAAATAACTAAAACAACAAGTATGTACTTATTCATTATTTACCAGGGATCGTAATTTTATTTGATTATTTATGTCTTTCATATCAGCCTCCTGAAATTTGACGAGGATGCAAAACAACAGCTTGTATATGTATGTACATATAATTATTATCTGTAGATATAGATACTAGGTCTATAAATTTATGTCTAAAGTCTGAAACCTTATAATTTATAGATTTACGATATTACGCATTAAGTTATGCGAATCTGATACCGCAGCCTTAGTCCACACCGCCACAGAAATATAATACTCTATAGTACTTATAACTAATACTAAGGATCTCAGATTTGCAGAGAGAGCCAACATGATATCAGGTACGTGATTCTAATATTTATCTGAGTATTAGAAGCTCCGCTCTAATGCTTTCACAGATTTATCGGTCTGTTGACGAATACAAATGATAACTTGATACTTGTAGTATTAGCGTTAGTGGTATCTGCTATTTTAAGATTAGGGTATTTTAATTCTAAATAGGCTCTTTTGGAACGTTATCTTTAATTTCATTAAAAGAAGCATTAATTTGAAAGAAATAAAGAAAAAGAAAGAAAAATGCATTTATTGGCATTACACAAAATGACACCTTAAAACTACAAAAACAAAAACAAAGATTATAATGCCAAAAGGGCCTCAGCTCAGCATAATGTCAGATGACAACACAAGTGTACCACCTGACGCTGATTTTCAGCTGCAACCCACGAGTGCCATACGCTGAAATACCAAACACAGGGAAGTGTGTGTCCGTAATAATAAATTATGAGAATTCATTTAAATGCTAGAAATTATAGAAAAGCTCAATTTGATAAGGCCTACATCCTAATTGCGTAATACGCTATCAGTTAGTTATCAGTTGCTAATCCATTGCTTCATAATTATGTTTGAAAAATTTGTCTGCTCAACAACGTAAGTACATAACGCAATGAATGTTGTTGAACTGTCAAAATGAAAGCAACTCTATTTTATTGAGTAAAATATTATTATTGGGCATTCAAATCACATCGTTTGAGCTTATTTTTTTTAGACTTGCTCTTGCGAATTTTAAGATCATTTTTTAGACTTATTAATTAATAGTTAATCTACCTTTTCTCTTAGAACTTATTTCTTTTTTTTTTTCACACTAAATAATACACAATTATTGAAAACTTTAACAATATCATAGCCTACCACACACAACCACAAAACCATCACAAAACCATCGTACTTGTCAATCCCATTGGTCAAAGCAACTCAATAGTCAAATCCAATCACCCCATCCCAGCTCCATCTCAAATTATGTTCTATAATATACTCCTGAAATCATACTGACAGTCGAATACAACAGATTGGAAGACGTGACACATTCATCGGAGCAGAAAACCAAACAGAAAAATTCGCGGTTCGTTACTTACAAGTATAGAAGAAAAAATATTTCGTCAGCTTCATCAAACTCAGTTCCTTCAAAAACTTAGGCCCCGTTCACGGCCGCGGGCGATGTGACTTGCGTCGCTTGTTCTCCTCCTCTGTTGTTTGGATGGCATAGCAGTGTATTAAATGTTGGCCCAAAACTTTGCCACTTTCACGGCATCATTGGTGGCGCTTTTTCTACATGTATATGACATAATCACGCGGTCAATCAAGTTGCGTATGTGCGTCATTATCGTAGTCAGGTTAACGATCGCGTAAACGCGTATTCGCGCGACAGTCGGTTTTGGTTAGGATGCAGGCTCAAGGGACACGCGAGCGTCATCTGTGACTTTTGGATAGTGTGACTTATGACTTCTGCGTGCGGTAACTTGTGAATCACAGTCCACTGCTGGTCATAGGGCTCTGCCAGGCTGCTTTCCACATCCAGTTTATCCCAGCCACCATCTTAGAACGTTGGTCCATCTAGCTTGACTTGCTTTGCTCACACTATTCTTACCGACAAGTGTAACTTGTGGCATACTCTAAAAAAAATTTCTTTCATTTGTTTTATCGGCAGTCGCCGTCGCTAGACGCTTGTCACTTGAGCGTGTATCTCGTGAGCAAGGGTTTGGGCATGTTCGATACCAGATTTCGTAGGAAAGAGAATATCGTTGGCATCTACTTTTGCCTTACGGTTTACCAAATAGTCAAGGTTGTATTATGAAAATTATTTGGCTCACGACTAGTATTTTCTGTGGTATGGTAGGTTTGGTTGTATGTGAAACTATTGCCGAAGACGGCAATAGTTTCACATACAACCACACGACACACACACACACCAACCAACACACACAACGAGGACCACACACACACACAACGAGACACACTACACACACACACTAGACCAACGAGGAGCTTATTCTATAAGAATAGAATAAGCTCCTCATTGGTCTAGTGGTCGCAATCGTTACTGCTGAGCATTATGTCTTGGGTTCGATGGTCCGGTAAAGTGTAGCAGCCCGTTGCCAGGATTTGTGTCTGGTCTGGTTGAAGGCAACAGGCTCGCCACCTTTTTTTATACTGATATGTTTCTTTTTCTATAAAAAATAGTATCTCGTCTTTGTCTTCGTGAAAAGCGGTGAAAATGTATACCAAAAGCTGTGATCGTGTTTCTATTTTAATAAGCATCTCAGAAACATCCTTATCCTCAAAACCCCCTTTTACATGGGACATATCTGGCAAAATGTGGGTGTACTATAGGTACAGTCACGAGCACCAATATGTCAACACTTGGCAACTTTCAATTGCGTTTTTTCGTGAAATAACGAATGCAATGTTGAAACACGACATATAACATAAACCTATGGGCTCGAAAATGTAACAAGATAATGTTTAATTCACAAATAAAGGAATAAATCGCTTTTGAATAAAGCCGTGTAATAATAAATAATAATAATAATTATTTATTTTGAACCAAATACGTGTATACATTTTATAAACCTGCCAAACTGCGTAACAGTTTGTCGGCAGGATTAGCGCTCGTCTTAAAACATACACAATCTGATCAACATCTAAGATACATAATTACAGATAAATTAAATGGACGGTAAGAAGATTACAATAAATTACAGCAGCGCAACTAATTATTAATTATTGTCGCATGTTGCGACAATTTCATTAAGCAGTTCAGTTTTTAATTTAGTCTTTAGTGTTCGCGTGTCGTGTGTATACATACTTTTGCTCGTGACTGTACACCTCTAACTAATCCGTCTGAGAATATTGGTGTGATGTTATCCATTCCTGAGATACAATCTAGCATTTCCAATAATTGCATACCCACCTAATAACAACTAATAGCGACTATCACAAAAAACGGTTAAATAACTGCAAATGTTTCGACCACACTACATTATAATCAGCTTCGTTAATAAATGTGGTAAGCGTGCTCTAATTAATAACAGCAATTCCTAACGCCAGTATTTCAGTGTATGTGTATTATATAAAAGGCCATTCATGGCGGGTTTACATGCAGCATGTATTCAGCTTTTATAATAGACAATGAATGAAAAAGGATTATACATTAAATATTTAGTTGGTTATACATATTTTGAGTTAGTGAATACACTGCGCTAGATAGAATTTGCGAGTCTCTTTGAAGAATAAAATCAGGAATGAAAAAACCGGAGTTACTGACATAGCTTGCAGGGTAAGCAAACTGAAGTTGCAGTGGGCTTGTCATATCGAAGGACTGATGGCCGGTGGAGCAGACGAGTCCTGGGGGTCTACTCCGAAGTAGTATCGGCCGAATGTTCGGCCGTTTCCTGCTACGAAGTTACTATTTGGTTCGGTCGGTTCCGATCCTACACTCCTACACTCTTTCGAATATTGACTATGGTCCCGACCCAACTGAGCCGATCCAAACTTTTTTCGCATTTTTCAATAACATTTGGTTCGGCCATGTGTCGATCCGGTCCAAACATTCGCACTTTGCACTTCGGAGTAGGCCCCCTGGAGTGGAGACCGCGTATCAGCAAGCGTAGTGTGGGACGCCCCTCAGCTAGATGGACGAACGACTTAAAGAAGGTGGCTAGGCTAGGCAAACTGGATGCGGAAGGTGGAGGACAGGGTGTTGTGACGCAGCCTGGGAGAGGCATATGTCCAGCAGTGGACTGCAATAGGCCGAGTTGATTTCAATGTTATTTTATGATTGAACTAGCAATTCGCCCTGCTTCACACAGGTGCAGTGTATACTGATCCGGGACATGACAAACCATAGAGATTTCTGTGGTAAAATAAGTATATAAGGGCCAGGACAGATAATTTTTATTCGTGGAATAAAATTGACGTCTAACCGTCTATCTGGCGTTGGAAAAATCAGCTCTAAGTTTAATATTAATATAGGTATTACACATCAGAATAAATTCTTTAAATGATGGTGAAAATTGCATTCTCTGTTGTCAGGTATGTGATACGGAGGCATGAGGAAAGTGTCGTGAGGAGAGTTTTGAGTATGAATGTCGATGGCTTTAAGATAAGGGGACAACCAAAGAAACGATGGATGGAATGTGTGAATGGTGATATGGTTAGAAAGGTGGTGACTACTAAGAAGACGAATAAAAGAGAAGTATGGAAAAAAAGACATGTTGCGCCAACTCCAAATAAATTGGGATAAGGAATAATTGAGAATGATGATGATGATGATGACGTCCGCGTTGTTCTTGTAAACTACGCAACAGATTTTGATTACGTTTTCACCCACATCAAAATCTGTTGCGTAGTTAACAAGAACAACGCGGTCACACAGGCAGACACGCAAAGCGACTTTATTATACATTACGTATATAAGGATATAAAAAGATAGGTATAAAATTATTTAAAAAGAACTCAGTCCGAGACATGACGAGATGGTTTCTAATTATATCAAAATTTTCTCTCAATACCACTAGATTCAGCAGAAAACTTGACCTTACCCTATGTTCTATCCACTTACGAATACCTTCAACTTTATGATATTAGATCCAAAGAAAAAAGCAAAATAAGGCAAATCTTCCTAAAAGAATATTGTACTTAAGCCTAAAAATACTGAAAGTGTAGATAGAACCTTGCCTCCACCCACACATTGAATTTAATACAAAAGACTATAAAAATGCGTTGGCGAAGCCCACAAAAGAATAAATAAGGCCTTGACAATTCATTTCTGAATCAGCGAAAACGTAAAACGCCTGACGAAACTCTTACACTAAAATATGGTAATAAAAGAGTAGGGAATCAGTTAAACAGAGAAAAGATATTCCGTTTTACATTGCCAGTTCAATAGTATTGAAGTATTCCGTGGAAGTTTGCAAGCGAAGTATACATTGCAAAACTGTCAAGTCTGCTGGTGCATGCCAACGTGTAGTATTTTATTATAGAAGCAAGAAGAATAATGTAGCCAAAGTTTTGTAATATTTTGGTTTAAAAGATGGTTTGTTAAGTTTTTGTAGTTATTTGTATAGTTAGTCTGTTAGTTTGGCCATACCGCTGTTAAACCCGCGATGGTTTGTGCGGTATGTTTCATTGTTTCACTTGTATCTGTTTTTGTTTTTTGAATAATAAATAATAAAAAAAAAAAAAAAAAAGTCATTTAATTCAGTACCTAGTGTTAATAGTTAGTTGTGTTATTATATCGTATACACCATGTTCTTCATGTTGTAGCGGTATCTACAACGCCAAATGCGAACAACGCGCCATACTGACGTCACGCAAATCCTGTATCTCGCAAGCAGAGTTTACCGCGCAATTAGCATACATACAAACTTCCCGACATCAGTCGTTGGGCAATTGCCCGCCAGACACAACATCACGTCTGGTCGGAGGATCCTCCCTTTTCTATGGAGGATGAGTGAACTTTACACCCTGTTCCTCATACCTCCAAAATGTTATCCATATACTTTGGCAAATAGCTTTTACTAATCAAAACTAACAAAGGAAGTAGTACGTAAAAAAGCTTCAAAATCATGTACTAATACATGGTAACAAGTCGTGCGTCGATGTCCCTAAAATGATGTATTAGAGTGTTCAATAATATTTTTAGGAGCACAAAAAAGGAATAATGAGAGGTTGAAATAAATAAACATGCCTTGACCTCAATCGTTTGCCGCACACTTATTCCGTTTACCGACCATACCTCATGAATATGAAGAAGTCGGTGCATTATCGAAATCTATCTTCTGTTTGAAGCTGAATTTATTCCATTTTTCAAATCATGAAGAATGTGTTTCCATACAATATTCATGAGCAGAATATTTTAGGCTTTTGGTAAACATGTTTTCATTAAAATATTTATATTTCTAGTCCTGTAAAATATTTTATGGATTTGTTATGCCTGTTTAAATTATGTATTTTGTATTGTTAATATATTCAAGAAAACTTTTGTGGTTTTTAAGGTGAAGGAAGGTTACAACAATAATGAAAATCTGAAGTAGGTACCTATTACTTGGTAAGTATACGAAACTCTTTCAGATTTTAAGATAGTTTACTTTCGAACTTACTTACTTAATTTTACCAGTACAGCATAAGGTTACGACCAAAAAGGACTCATTTTAAGACTTTAAAAACCGATGGTTAGGTATTGAGTTTCAAATATCAACGAGAAGACTTTTTTGTACAGTCACGAACATTAATATGTCAAAACTTGGAAACTTTCAATAGCGATTTTTGCGTGAAATAACGAAAACAACAATGAAACACTACACATTACAAAAACCTATGGATTCCAAAGTACTATGTTCGTAGCAACATAAAATTTCTTTAAAATTAAAGGGATAAATCGCTTTTGATTATAGCCAAGTATAATAATATATTTAGCAGCCAACTGGTTTAATTAGCCGTTTAGTTTACCGCCTAGCCTTTTAACTAAACGGCGGCCGGTCAACTAACAGCTTGTATGATATTCAATAAATATAGTTTAGGTTGGAACTGTAACCAATCACGCGCGAGCCGAATTTGTCGCAATAACTAAACCAGGGCACCCCGACCAAATGGGTTAGGTTAGAACTGTGATCAACCGCGTGCGAGCCGAGAGAGCGAAGCGAGGCGAGCACTACTTCCAAAGGCCAGGCGGTTGACTAAACGGCTAATTTAACCAGTTGGCTGCGACATATACATACTTATGCTCGTGACTGTACAAACTTACTAATATTTGTGTAATATGTGTGTTTATTTGTGTGTTGCATGTCTCGTTGGTCCAGTGGTCGCCAGTACTGCTGCTTAGCAAGAGGTCTAGGGTCGGACAGATTTTTATTGGATTTTTACATCTGAAGGCTAATTCTCGTAATTTAAAACGTTAAAAATCTAGTCGCAGTCTCATCTCGGCGACAAACAAATGTCAAAAACTGGTCAAAATGTAGGGAAATTAGAGGTATTTTTGACAGATTGAGACTGAGATCAGAAGGCCAATTCTCGTAAATTAAAAAGTACAAAATCTAGTCGCAGTCTCATCTCAGCGACAAACAAATGTCAAAAACTTGTCAAAATATAGGGAAATTAGAAGTATTTTTTGACAGATTGAGACTGAGATCAGACTGTGAACGTTCTTAAAATTACGAGAATTGGCCCCCTGGACTTTCTTACCGGAGTCTGGATTTGTGCTCAGTTGATGGCAATAGGTTCACCCCCTGTTACATCGGACTTAAACATAACTGGCGAAATGTGAGTGTACTACAAAGTGTGTCCTTTGCCTAATCCTTCGGGAATACAGGCTTGAAGTTATGTTTTGTTTCTTTGTAAAAATCTATGAAGCAACTTTTTGTTTACAAACCATATTTTTTTTATCGTTATACACTGCCGAGCAATGAAAAAGTTCCACCCACAAAATGCCGACAAACACCTTAATATCTCCTAAGACATATAATTTAAAATTTGAACACAATATTTAGTTGGTAATATTCTGATGCGCTGTTAAATGTACTTCAATATTGCAGACGGCGTCATTAAGCTAGCCTTTCCCGTTTATGAGTAATTTGGTGCTATGTCACTGGAACTTTTTCATTGCTCGCGAGTGTAATTCTCTTGTTTTTCTTGTAATCTGTTCAGACATTCAGCAATAGGTATGAATTTGCTGTCAGATTTGTGCGGTACTTGTCCATTGGTAAGTCCGCTTTTCAATTTAGTCTATAATTATGATCCCGAGGTTTTTTATTTATAAATGAGTTTATTTTGTCAGTAGGTTTGTACAAACACTTTTACACGTCAATAAAAATATTTGGGCCTTCGTGGCATGGTTGGTTCATCCATAAGGTTTTTTTGCTATTATGATAGAACTAGCTTCTGCCCGCGGCTTCGCCCGCGTGGATGTCGGAAATTATCCCACGGGAATGTGCTACCAGGATAAAAAGTAGGTATGTCCTTCCCCAGGATGCCATCTTTGTCTTTGCCAAATCAGAAGTTCAGTGGTTTAGGTGTGAAAATGTAACATAATTATAGTTTAAAGTTTAAACCCTCCCCTTAAAAATCGAATTACCAGGTCAATTTACGACAAATTTACATACTTATTATTAATTATTTGATGTCAAAAGTATTAATACTGAGTTTCGAGTTAATTGGAACGCGCATTCCATTACTTCCACACAAACTTCAACACCCCTTTGGGAGATAGTTTTGAAAAAGTAATAATAATAAACTTTATTACTTACTTAGGCAAGTATTCTTGCCAAGTTTCAAGTTTATATCCCCGCTTTTCATCCCCACTAGGTTGGAATCGATTGATTCAAAGATTATTTATACCAATTTTCGAGTTAATCAACCCACGCATTATAATCCTCCTCTGTAAAATTAACTACCCCTTTTCAACCCGTTTTTAATTTTTGGTTTTAAGTATAAACACTGAGTTTCGAGTTAATCGGACCGTGCATTCAAATTCTTCCACACAAACTTCAACATCCCTATATTTCCCTTTGAGGGGTAGTTTTGAAAAACTTATAATGATTAACTTTATTACTTACTTAGGCGAGTATTATTGAAAAGTATCAAGTTTATCAACCTAATGAAGAAGACTATTCATATAAACTGTATCCCGCGCTTTTCACCCCCACAGGGGTGGAATTTAAAAAAATCGATTGGGTTGTATTCATAACTAGACTCAAATAATGTTTATACGAATTTTCGAGTTAATCAAGCCATACACTAAAATCCTCCCGTGTCAATTGACTATCCCTTTTCAGCCCGTCAGGGGTAATTTTTGAAAAATCCTGATACGCATTGTTCTTTACTTTCGAAGTTTCGATCCTAGGTATAAATACTGAGTTTCCAGTTAATCGGACCGCGCGCTAAATTTCTTCCATACAAACTTTGAAACCCCCCGATCCCATGTTCTGGGGTAGTTTCATAATCTAAAAGTAGTACTTCATAATTTACTTAGTATTAGTGCCAAGTTTCAAGTTTTTATTACCTCAAGGAATAAGATTTTCCATACAACCAAAATCCCCCTATTTCATCCTCTTAGGGGTGGAATTTCGAAAAACCCTTTCTTAATGGATACTTAGTCTTCACGAAGAACACACCCTCCAAATTTCATGTCTCTAGGACCAGCGGTTTAGGCTGTGCGTTGATATATCAGTCAGTCAGTCAGTCAGGACTTTGAATTTTATATGTACATATAGATGGTGCAAAATTCTTGCTTTACATGACTGTATTCATTTTGTCCTTTATTTCACAAAATCATAGTGAAAGGCAAAAATTAACATACACAACTAAAACACCATTTTTTGTCACCGCAACTAGATACGCCAAAAAAAGCACGAACACACACGCCTAAATAATGTTGTAATATTTAAAACGCTTTTAAAACTTGGCCGTAAACACCAGAGCTAGATAAAATGTTAGTTTACGAACCAACGGACTATCTAGTTTATTTATATACGTGGTTTACAAAACGTTTTAAACCGATACGGTTTGTGTTATAATTTTTGGGGTAGAATTAGTTTTGGGTCGTGTTGATAAAAAGTTTTGAATGGGCCTTCTAGATTTTATGTCAAAGTCAAATCATTCATTTCAAATAGGTACTTATAAGGTAATGTTAAACGTCAAAATTTGCATAAAAATTAATTTGATGTAGGCTTTTATTACGTTCGTTAGGTTAGCAGACGAGTCCTGGACTGGAGCCCACGTATCGGCAAGTATAGTGTGGGATGCCCCCTAGCTGGACCGACGACCTCAAGAAGGTGGCTGGGACAGTCTGGATGCGGAGAGCAGAGGACAGGGTGAGTCTTATGTCCAGCAAAGAACTGCAATAGGCTGAGTTGATTGAATTATGTTCGTGGCTAAATAATAAAAGCCGCACGGGTCCATCCAAGGTAAAACTACGCATGCCACGGTTTGTGGATAGGTGACCATCCATTCATATCGAGAGTCCTCAGAGCCTCGGAAAACGTTGGTCCCGCTGTCACCCGTAGATCTTTGACAGTCGTTACGGGTAGCCAGAAGCCCAAAAGTTTGACAACCAATCTTACCAAGGGTACCAATGGTATTCAGCTGTATCGGGTTAGACTGGAAGCCGAACTCAACATAGTTGGGAACAGGCTAGGCAGACTGATTGTTAATCGATCCCTTAATTTACTCAAAGACGAAAAGGGAATATTATTATGAAAGAAAAATAAACAGCGACATACTATTTTAAAGAAATAGTGTTGCTTGGCAGGTATAGAAACTGAAACCTGGTGCTTGATAAAAATCATCGATAGTCTATAACTACTAGGACCAATTTAACAGAGAAAAGAAAAGGGAAAATATCAGAAAACCAATTCTCGTCATTTAAAACGTTCAAAATCTAGTCGCAGTCTCATCTCGGCGACAAACAAATGTCAAAAACTTGTCAAAATGTAGGGAAATTAGAAGTATTTTTTGACAGATTGAGACTGAGATCAGACTGTGAACGTTATCAAAATTACGAGAATTGCCCCTCTGATCCTATTAAAACTTATTGACCATGCTTTTTTTAAATAATTGAGCCTCTTTTCAACTTTTAGAGTTAGGTTAGGTTGGAGCTGTGATAAACCGCGCGCGAGCCGAGCGAGCAAAACGAGCGGTGCCGCGGTAGCGGTCGGCGAGCGCTAGATCCAGCTTCGTCGTAGTTAATTGGCTATTTAGTATTTTTAGGACCCTAAAATCACGCAATCATTATATTATATTATTATAGTGTTCAATAATATTGTTATGAGCTCAAAAAAGGGTTTTAGACAGGCTCGTTTACATAAATACATGGCAAAAGAAAATATTCGTGGGGCGAAAAGTTTATTTATTGTGTTGTTCCTAGAACGTAGATACAAATGTAACCTGCCAAAAAAAAACTAAAAGATCCCTATGGTATCTTCAAAAGAAAACTATGGCGTATCTTTAAAAAAAAAAGATAGTACTTGGTAAAAAAAAGATTGCTAACAATTCTGAACCTCCTGGTGGAATTGGACGTATGGGAAAGAAACATAATATCTGTTGTGCTGTGCCCATGATTTGAAGGGAATACTGAGGATTCTTTATAGTTCTAACATACATAATTATGTTGTCTGATGACTGTCATAGATCCACGAATGACAACCGGGACCAACGGCTTAACGTGCTTTCTAAAGCACGGAGGGGTCTTGGTATGTGAAAATGGTCACCAATCCACGGACCAACCGTGGCTAGCGTAGCTTAACCTGATCGATCGACCCGTCGTATTTATACACCGTGATTTTTTAGTCGTCTGACAAAGGTGGTCCACTCAATGTATCCGACATAAAATACCTCTAGGCGTATTTTTTTTTACCATTAATTAAGATAATAGGTACAAAAAAAAATAATAATACATTAGAATTATGAAACATCCTGTTAATACCTGTTAATAATGTTTACGTATCAAACAGTAGAACATACCTAACCATCGCACGAGTCGAGTAGATAGATCTTCGCTCGCAACAGAATGTTTCAACTACGTTATGCATCATAATACTGATTTTTTTTTTCTTTTTTTTTCTTAAATGCCATTTTTTTTTGTTATGAATGTGTAGCAGTCATTGGATACATGAAGTGGGCTGCCGTTGTCAGACGACTAAAAAGTCACGGTGTATTATGTGCTCGATTGATTTTTTCTTATTGTCGCTCGATATGCTGTGTCTTAGAAGCAGTGGTGGCCCAGGTGGTAACGGCTGCGACTTACGAGTTGTAGGTCGTGGGTTCGAACCCAGACAGGCGCTTTACTTCGTGTAAATAATTTCATCACCACTGCTCTCATAACGGTGAAGGAAAACATCGTGAGAACAAAAAATTCGAAGACAGTGTGACATCTACCAACCCATACTAGGGCCGCGTGATGGATTACAGCCCACTCCCTCTCGAAGAAACCAGCAGGGGAAACATTATAGGCTGATTATGTTATGTATGCTGTGTTTTCATTGTATTTTAATCTATAAGATCTACCAGCTTCTTACTACTGGTACTGGATCTTGTTTGATCAGACTAAATCCAACAAAATCTGAGGCACCTTTTATAACTGCAAATCTTCTTTCAGTATCAATGCGTTATCATCTACTTAAGCCATTGTGACGAATCCCCGGATACGGAAGTCTATCGGAGGCTTTGATCAGTTAATCTTCTGTTACCTTTACGGAATTGCCCCCATCAATCATTTAATATAAGATTTGATATAAAACTTAAGTAAATGTAAGTTTGGCTGTCGTTATTATAGAAATACGCCTTTCTAACAACCATGTTGTTATATTATGTGTTACCCTAAAGCAAATAATAATAGCTATTAATAACCCAAAACAGAATTCTTTACGACACGCACGTCATTAAAAAGAAATGTAAAGATACGATCACATCGTTATTCTAAAGGCTATGTACGCATAACAAGCATTTCCAGTAACGGAACTCTCATATTAGGGAAAGCCAAGCCAAGCCAAGCCAGGCCAAAACAGTTCTAAAAGCTGGTGTACGCATAACGACACAACAAGCCTATCCAGTAAGCTGAACTCGCATTGTAGAGAAAGCCTAGACATGTATTTAATTGAACCTAAAATAATTCCCATTTTGATTTCATAAAAATATTATTGACACTCTAATTTAATGATTGCGCTTCTTTTTGTAAACCTCTAATAATTCCTAGGATCATAAAAATACTAAATAGCCAAGTAAATGCAACCTGTATACTGTGTATGTATGCTGATATACTGGCCTAAATCAGCTGAAGCTAAAACCACCACTAGCTATGAATCCTAACCCTTTCTTTTGAACTTTTGGCTTTTCTTAGTGCCCTCTGACTATACTAAAGTAGTATTTTTATAGTACCATAGCAATATTGTCTTCCAACTTACCCCAACATCGAAGCACCGAAAAGTTTTAGTCAACCAAAAAAGCGGACAAAATAAAGACAATACAACTTTACTGACCGTTCAGGACTATCCGATATAAAGAGAAAACTACGCCCCACTACACGTACGACCACTCGACATCTAGTCGCCTTTATTTATAGCATACTCTCGCACAAAGGGTGGGGCGTTACGCCACTAAGGAATTGAGTCAGAAGGAACAGCCCGAATTGTTCTCAAAAAAGCACGGTACGTTTGGAAATGTCCAATTATCTTTTGTTCATTAATGTTTGACTTTCAATAGAACGTAATTTATATACGTATATTTGAATCGCGAAATATTCGCCAAAAATGTAAAGAAATATGAGTTTATGGAAAATAACCTTAATTCCTACACAATAAAGTTCAGTTTCCGCTACAACTTCAATCATTTTTATAATTTTTTCAATAGTGCTAGTCACTCTAAAATCAACTTAATGGGCATTAAAATAAAGTTTATATTTGTTTAACTTGAAATAACGTCAATATGAAACATAAATAAAATTTGAATATAATGACAGCAAATCCCGCCTTCATTTCGCGCGGTTTCGAGAAAATAAGGCCCCAGGTCTTATAGAAAAATGAACGATTTCATTTTTGTTACAAAATGTACGAAAGAATGTACACATCATCGCAAGAGAGCAGAATTAAATCTTCATAATCGTCGTGTCGAAGATTTCAATATTTATATTAACTCTGCCTCATCGACAGCATTATCAGTGTCTTGATATAATTTTTATTTATTTATCAGGAACAGTTTATATTGTGTTTGATACATTAGTTTACATTACATACATCATAAATAATTTTATTTAATTTAATATAAATTCTAAAACTGAACATGCAGAATAATAATTCAAAATTATTAATTGCTTCTATACAGGATACATTTTTAACCAGTGCACAAACTGGAACCATAAATTCAGCATATGATTCTAGTCGTATTCTAACGTAGAAATTGTTCGTCAGTAATTAAAAAAAAACAGCTGTTTTATAGAAAAGTGCCTACGCGGTCAAAATGTATAGAACAACATTTTTTTTTTTTAATAACCTTCGATAAATTTCTACGTTATGGGCTTAGAATCATAATTATGCTGAATTCATGATCACAATTGCGCACTGGTTAATTTTTTCTGTATTATACAGCAGCAGCAGTGTCGATTCTATTTTGGTGACTTCCTTTACCTAATTTTCTCACCTCAGCTTGAGCAATTCTCGTATACACCACACACCAGTTAATAAGAAGCCTTCCAAAATTATTTTTATGAATAACGTGATTCAGTACATTCAAAAGCTAAAATCATGATTTTAAAACTAAACCCAAGATTAGCTTTTGCATTACAATACAAACAAATTTAACCAGGATTTCGTATCTGACAAACTGACACTAAGTACTGAAATTTACCTACGCACGTTTAAAACATCAAAACAAATGCGAATCAATTGTGGTATCACATATAGTGAGGCTGGTTACTGTAACTCGATCTGGACACAAAACCAAAATTAACGCTGGCAGTTGATTGAAGTGTCATGTCATTGTGTACTTTACGACAAATCGAACGAGCTTGTACCATTTTACCAATACACGAGCCACAATTGCTGAATTCATAGCGAGTAATTTTGAGCTTTGAAATTAGAGACAGAAACCCTAAAATACTTTGACGTAAAACCATCGCTGGAAGTATCAGTGGTGAGTTGATTTTTGAGCAGGTTTAAATACTGTGGCCCTTCTGAACTTTTTCTGCGGTGGTGCGAACAAAACTGTTTTTATACAGCCCCCTGTATTACTTGTCGCATAAAAAATGTACGGCCAAAATAAATACGAAACGATTTTATTATATAAATAGACAGATTGGATACCAGAAATATACCATTTGGCATTAGATATTATATTGATGAAGGTTTTGAATTAAATTCCCACGTAAATCTAAACTGATTTGCATAGGTAATTATAGTTCACTCTTGTGTGGGTTATTAATTGATTAAAATTTTCTATTAATTATTTAGGACAAATTTTATAGACTGTCACTAATTTTATAATGTACTAGCCCGCGGCGTCACCCGGGCGGATGTCGGAAATACTTCCATGTTACTCCATAACATCAGCTATCTGCCAGTGAAAGCCCCGTCAAAATCAGTCCTGTCGTGATTAGCCGAAAAAAAACAGAAAGAAAGACAAAAAAATAAAATAAAAAACCGGTCAAGTGCGAGTCGGACTCGCGCACCCAAGGGTTCCGTACCATTTGTAGATATGTAACTACAAATTTACGGATTTCAGATTTTTTTCCTTTACTTGTCATGACATTGCTTCTTGCCAAATTTTGTGATTCTAGGTCAACGGGAAGTACCTTATAGGTTTTGATTCCCATGCGAGTGTCAAAATATGCGGCATAAACGGAACATGAACGCCCGTATCTTTTGATTGCGTTGACTTAGGCATTTGATTTTTCTATTGCTTTAAGAAATTGCAGCATTGAGTATTTGATATTAATTTCAACTGGATAACACCACGCGTTCCTGAGAAAAAGGGTATTGACAGACGGGCAGACGACACACGGATAACGAAGTGATCTTATGAGAGTTCCGTTTTTCCTTTTGAGGTACGGAACCCTAAAAATGATATTTTGCTGTAAGTAGGTATCGTATATACTACTATACTACTTTTATTTATGCTGTTAGTAAAAAACTGTTATTTTTACATTACAAACAGATCTTATTTGATGGTATAAAGGATGAAAGTTTTGAGTTGATCTAAACTGTTTTGCATAATCATAGTTCACTGTTAACTGGGTTTATTAATTTATTATAATTTTCCATTAATTATTTAGGACACAATTTTATAGAGTATCACTAATTTGATTATGTACTAATAATTATTTGGATGTGTACTAGTTGAAATTAAACATACAACAATGAGCAACATTCATATTAATTGTTCACAATTATTATATTTCTAACTAACTGTTTTGTGCCCGGTTCATAGTAATAGGCTCGCCCCCTATCACATGGAACTTAAACATAACTGGCGAAATGTGGTAATAGGTACAGTCACGAGCAAAAGTATGTATACATTCGGCTTTATTAAAAACCGATTTACTCCTTAATTTTTTATTGAAATTTTATGTTGTTACGAACATAGCATTTGCAAACCCATTAGTTTATGTTTAGTGCCGTATTTCAACGTTGCATTTGTTATTTCACGAAAAAATCGCAATTGAAAGTTGCCAAGTGTTGACATATTGGTGCTCGTGACTGTACAGCTCTGCCTAACCCTTTGGGGATTACAATGTTATGTTATGTGTTAA
Source organism: Apamea sordens (assembly GCA_945859715.1). Taxonomy (NCBI): domain Eukaryota; kingdom Metazoa; phylum Arthropoda; class Insecta; order Lepidoptera; family Noctuidae; genus Apamea; species Apamea sordens. The sequence continues at coordinate 8,160,219 of OX244010.1, read as the reverse complement.
TCCTGGTTATAACCTATGTATCTGTATGCCAAATTTCATCGTAATCCGTTCAGTATTTTTTACGTGAAATATATTAGTAACAAACATCCATCCATCCATCTATCCTCACAAATTTTCTCGTTTCCGCGTAGGATTAATATCAGAATATAAACAACTTATTTTTAATATCGCTATCTATCTGCTTCTTTTTGACCTCGTGCAGGGCTTTCTATTTTTATTTTCAGTTTTCTTATGTTTCAATGATTTTTATCCCGATATTTCCACGGGATCGAAACTTATGCGGGTGAAACCGCGGGACGCAGCTAGGATTAAATTTCGTTTACTACTGATTGATAAAAACAAAAGAACTGTTATCATGATCACCAATGAGTTTGCCAAGCGCATTGATTATCATCAATGACATCGCATCATTTGACAAATTTGACTACTACCGTAGATTTCTTGATTCAACATAAAATTTACCTACCTTTCAACATAAATAACCCTACAACACTCGGCATCACTGTAGCTTCCTATTAGTGAAAGAATTATCCGAATCGGATCAGTAGTTCCGAAGATACATGATATGACGCCCTAAATAAAAACTCACAAAATATTAAGCCTCTTTAAAATATTAAGTATAGATTATTGAGAACCCTCATTCAACAGTAGAGTCAACAAGTCCTCAGGCTAATAATTCACGTTCAATAATAAAATAGTCACTCAATCAACTCAGCCTATTGCAGTCCAATGCTCGACATAGGCCTCTCCTAGATCGCCTACAACACCCCTCTGCTTTCCGCATCCAGCCTGTCCCAGCAATATCCAATAAAAATATTAGGTCGCGTCTAAATAATTATGTAACAAAGGTTAGCAATTCTTTGATACGCCGCCGACGACGCAGCATTTATTGGTTCATTAATATTTCCATTAATGGGTATTATTAACCGATATATCTTTATCAGCGGCGATTTATCCGATGATTTATTTGACTTAATCAAATGAAATGATATTTAAGTAACGTCTCTGGGGTAAATTATTGTTAATAGGAATTATAATGATTTATGAAAGGACTGGCCTCTGCAGATCGATAATAATTTAGTAGAACTAGGTGATGTAGAGCACTGGTGGCCCAGTGGTAACGGCCGGCGTGTGGTCGTAGGTTCGAACCCAGACAGGCGCTTTACTTTGTGTAAATTATGTCATCACCATTGCTCTCAAAACGGTGAAGGAAAACATCGTGAGGAAACTGGCATGTCCTAGAACCGAAAATTCGAAGACATGACGTGACATCTACTAACCCGTAGTGGACCCGCGTGGTGGATTACGGCCCACCCCCTCTCACAGAGAGGAGGCCTGCGTCCCAGCAGTGGGAACATTATAGACTGATTATGATTATGCTAGTGATGTATTAAATATAGTTCTTTGTTTAATTTGATTTACACATATCAGCCTTAAAGGCCTCTTCTTAATCAGAGAAGACACGAGCTATGATAACCACACTTGCTCAAGACGGGTTGGCTATTTTAGACTTATGTTAACTAAAAGACAGAAAAATGGTTTATTTTGCACAATAAAATGAACATTACAAAAAAAAGACAGGATATCCACCAAACTAAATAACTACTAGCTTTTACCCGCTACTTCGCTCGCGTTGAGGTCAGAATGGTTTTTTTTTGCGCGGAACCCTAATTCTTTTCCTAGATTTAAAGTACTGAGTTACTCCTTGTAACATCAGCTACCTGCCAGTATGTCCCGCAAAATAGGTCCAGCCGTTTCGGAGATTAGCGGGTACAAACAGACAGACAAAATTTAAAAAAATGTTTTTTTGTTTGAAAGCTTTTAGGTAGTATTTTGACTTTACAAACAGACACTTCAATTTTATTTATTTGTATGTGTAGATAGATAAGTCTAGATTTTCGTATAAGTTACTTTGGTATCTGCCCAGTTTCGAAACCACAGCCTTAACTACAGGGCCATCTTGACATTATTTGACAAACATATTTTTAAAACCTAATGCAACTTTTATGAAATCTTAAACGTTACTTAACTTTGCCCAATCAAACTGCCTAACCTTTTCCCAACTATGTTGGGGTCGACTTCCAATTTAAACGAACAGCTGAATACCAGTAGGTACTTTACATGGAGCGACTGCCAATCTGACCCCCACAACCAATTTACTGGGTAACACGATATCACTTGGTAAAACTGTCAGACTTTCGGGCTTTGGACTACCCGTAACGTATGTCAAAGATCAACGACTGACAGCCACTAACGTAACTATTCCCCGTATGCTTAGAATTTTTCCTCGCACTTGCAAACAATTACCCAGACCCAGAAAAAACTTACTGTAGACAAAGAGTCTAGAAGTCGATCAAGCTGTCAATTAAGTGTAAGTTTCCGTGGCCCCATTAAAGTTGACCTATAAAAAGGGTTACTGAACATTATTGGATACAATAACTTTCTTCAACTTCAACTTAGTTTGGACCTTGACCTCCTTTAAATTGCCCCAAAAACTAAGGTCCTTCGATTCGGATAATAAGCTGTATGTAATTGGTACTTCGGTACGGTCAGCGATGAAACACACATCACTTTATGTAAATTGTGAAAAATTTAATAATTCAAAAAATAAAAAAGCTTTTATTCTACCATAAACACATAGAACAATTTTATAATTAAATAACAAGCATAGTAATTATTTTATCCTATCATATTGTATACTTACTACACATTTCATTAGGTATCATTAATATTAGGTATTGTTTATTATTTGAGTTGAATTCATATTTAGTTTAGTTGTAAGCAAAATATAATTTAAATTTAAATATATAAATAGACAGAATTTAATTATACTTGTTTTCCGATTTTAGTTAAATGTAACTGAATAATTAATATTTATGAAACTGAAGTGTTAATCGATGCTTGGTAACTATAATGCTACAAATCACGCACCCAAAGGGACGGACGAACAGCGCTTAGTAAAATGGTCCCCATTTTGCAAAGCCTGCGCTGTTCGTCCGTCCGTCTGTCTATCCGCGGGCTGTATGCCATGAACCGTAATAGGTAGACATGAATTCATAGTGTTGATTTCTATAACCACGAATGAAATATAAAAAAATAAATAAAGTTTAAGAATTAAACAGAGTCTCCATACTAGAAACGTGTTTTTCTCGGCGATTTTTGCCTTGAAAACCTTCGTGTCCGACTCGCACTTCGGCGGTTTTCACTAATTATGTTTCTAGTATAAATTACAACGTAACAGTGTTACTATAGTTGTTAGCTACCTATTTACATAGATTTACGAGTTCATATTGTTTTCTCTTTTGTTCTAAAAGTGGCAGAAAAACATATTTGTCATGTCAGCCTGTCTGAAGGCGCAAGTTGTTACATAACTGAGAGGGAACGAAATTATTTTGTATTCATAGGTACCAATGACTACAAAATAATTTCGTTTTAACCCACAGTTGTTTTTTCATGGTAATATAATTGAATTATAATTATAATAATATAATGGTCAGATAGGCAGTTGCTCCATGTAAAATACAGGTATTCAGCTGCATCCGGTTAGACTGCAAGCCGTCCCCCACATAGTTGAGAAAAGGTTTGGCAGATGGAATAATGTCAATCATCACCTATTTAACGAACTTCTATCCTCCGCCAGAATTACCTATGTTTCGACCTCATAAACAAATCTTCGAGCTATAGCAATCACTAGAGAAATCGCTAATTATTGGTGAGTAAATTGTTTAATAGTTTAAATGTAAAAAAATAAGCAAAAAAAACCTTAGGGCATTAAAAAATTCGTCCGCATCGCTGTCAACAGGAACAGTGTCCAAAAGGCTGGCAGCAATGCCACGTTGTATGGTGATGCTAATTCTTTGGCCAAGAAACCGGCCAGGCCTCTGGTCACGTGAAGAGTTAACTTATTATTTTAAATTTTAGCTTATATAATGTAAATATTATTATAATGTAATAAATAAGAAATTAAAACTCTATACCTACATATATAAAAAAAAAATATGAAAGAATATTAAAGGCGAAATTGAGAAATAAATTATCAAGTCATAAATGAACAGCTATATCCGAATAGTAATTAAAATAGACCGAAGCAATAAAAGTTTTTCAACTATCATTCGATTTATTTTAAGTCGTAAGAATTTTATCAAAACCCGTTACCCGTTTCACTCTCTAACAGTCCAATAAAATAATTGGTCCTTAGAGTCGCAACCCACGGTAACTATTCGTAGGTTCACTGCTATTCCGAACTAAAATACGTTTCACTTCTCTATCCACATATCACGCCTTGTTATCGTGGAAAGTAGGACAGAGGTGTACCCCGCATTTCGGCAGTTATGTTTAAGTTCCATTTAATAGATTTTGATTTGATTTTTTTTTTGTTAAAAAAAAAACATAAATCAAGACTCCGGGCTGCTACTGAGGAATTCTAGATAGACAAACCCAATAATACTTTGCCTGACCTGGGAAAGCAGTACCGCTTGCGAACGTAAGACCAACGAGGCAGTCCCCTGCCCCCCACTTCTCCCTCCCTCTCAATCCCCTTGTCGAAAATTGCAAACATTCAGAACACGCCTGCTATATCCTCATTTTATTAAATCGTCAATTGGCACAGCTGGTGCTTTGTCGACGAGAATTGACATCACATTGACAGCCGGCGAAGAGTAGGTACTTCAGTTATTTCCGAATCGAACGTGAACATCTCATTTTAATTAAGCACACATCACTTTGATTGAAGTTTATCGTGTTTTCTGGTCAAGAGTTACCACCTAGAATAGCTAGAAATGGTCCTTTATTCCGAATCATAAAGGCTATAATCAGAATTTAGTGTGCAATAAAATTGATATGATATTCTTATTTATGATAAGTGATGTTTAAGTGAAGTTTATGTGAATGTGGGACTATTTATACAATTTATGAGAAGAAATAACAAAACCGCACTGCGCTTCAAAACACAGATTTCTGACGTTGCTCAAAAAGCCGCTAAGCTGAATTGGGACGGGGCTGGCCACATCAGCCGTACGCTCAATGAGCTGTGGGCCAAAATAACCACTACGTAGAGCCCTGACATAGCTAGAAGGCGTCTTGACAGATCCTGTAGTTGATGGCTGGACAAGCTGGAGAAAACAAACGACCAGTGGTCCACTTTAGCCCTGGATCGAAAGAGCTGGAAGTCATGGGCAGAGGCCTTTTCCCAGCAGTGGGATAATGCAGGCTAACAGTAACAGTATGAGAAGAAAGAAGCAAAATCTTTAAAATACATTTATTTTTGTTACTATGACATAGATACTATTTACCTACTTACTTTTGTTGCAAAACTGTGTTATATTTTTATACTTGAATTAAAAATACAATTTCACAGCTTTAATCCCTAAGATCTATACAGGTACATTGTTCAGTAATTAAGCATTATGTAACTCTATAGATTTGACTGAAATCTGTCAACTCTAAACCCTAAAGAACTTACTTGTAAACCACGTCTCAAGGACTGTTTTACCATTAATTGAAATTGCTTATCAATTAGCGATAATTTCGGTAATTCAATTAATATGCATGAAGTACTATAACATCATTAATTGTCTACCTAATTGTGTTAGTTGAATATCTATTCTCAGGATAATTGCTGCGGATCTTGTTTCAAACTGTCCCATCGGTGCGACTGGGTCGTAAGGACCAAAAGTTTTATTGTAGTGGGTTGAAACGGTACACTTAATCTGAATGCCGTCGTAGGATTTTATTTTTTTTCAAGCGTTTGATCATCAACTAGCAATGACTGACTCTGTAAGTGGGAAAAGTTTTATAAAATTAATTGTTGGCTCCAAGGAGGATTTAATTTTTTCAAGCATGTAGAACCGAAAAGTTTTTATTCCAGAACAAAAGTAGACACTAGTAGGCTAATGTTAAAATTCAATTATTAATTCAATCGCTCTATTGTTTTACGTGCTCTATGCGAACTCTCTATGCAGAATAAATGCTATTCTATACAACAAATCTTACCAAGATTGATTGAAGCGAGCTAAGATCTTAACTAAGAACACGTAACAATTATTATTACTTATATTGTTGAATAATATAAATACATTAAAAAAAAAAACCCCTCACTAGGAATTTCTCTTGTATCGTGAGTGCGTTTACAAACATTTTAACTGACATACACAAACAGCCAGACCCGGAACAACTATTTGTAGGCCAAACAAATATTGGTTTCGTGCGGGAATCGCACCCGCGACACGCAGCGCAGCAATCCATCGCTTAACCACTGCGCCAACCGTGCCGTCAAAATATTTATATAATATAATAATTATATAATCAGCCTGTATTGTCCCACTGCGGCATAGGCTTTATTTCCCTTTTTCCACTCAACTTGATCCTGAGCCAATAAGGACCATTGTTGAATTACAATTAAATTTAAGTAACTATAATTTAGGTACTCTCCAAACATCATCATCATCTGCCTAGCCTTTTTCCAGCTAAGTTAGGGTCGACTTCCAGTCTAGAAACATTATTTCCGAAATAACCAAATAGGTACTCCCACAAACAATTTATTTTCCTAAGGGCTGATTTTTCAATAGTCAGATTACTTTTGTCTATTGCGGTTTGACAGTTTTTGTAAAGAAAATATGTCAAACTGTCATAATTATTCTTCAGATAAAAGTTTACAGACTATTGAAAAATCAGCCTTAAAATAACTAAACGACTAGGTAGATACCTACCGCAATAGACGATATCTAAAATGATCTGTCAAGACCATCTAAAAACAAAAGAATACGTGTAATTCACAAAAAAGAGCCTCTCAGACTAAAACCGTCCGCTGTCGTCATAATTATAATCCTACTAAAACCTTGCGGGTGATACAAAAAATGACATATTATTATTCTTAGGACGTGCCGACAACTATTAAGATAAAGTTTACTACATTAATAACAGAGGCGAAGGGTGGAAGTTTTCTTGAAAGTACCTCCCGAAAAATTATAGATTGTAGGACCTAACCGACGCTTTTTGGAACGGGAGGCTGTAAGGAGTTGTGTTATAAAGACTCTTCGACAAGGTTCCTTAATAAAAATGTTGTAGAAATTAATCACGTTTATAATGTCAATAAATATTTTTTGTCGAATTATTCCGCCCCTAAGATGACCCACGGACCATTTTTTTTAATTATTTTATACGAAATACATCTTTGGCAACTCTTAATATAAGGCAACAAAAGTGTTATTTCCTGTTAACGAAATTAAAAGGAGGGTCCAAACACATTGGTATTATATTTTTTTAGTTTATCCACAAAGATTCAAGTTATTATTTTATTTTTGGATAAAATTAGACTAGAATCTCAACTTACCATGTCCAAAAAACAACACTAAACACAAAAACTCACAATGTCAACCACATCACATACAAAAATTTAAATTTCATTATTACAATCGTCAGGTTAATCGAAACACGTTTACCGATACAATTTCTATGTAAATCGTCCTGTTTCTCAATCACACCGTTGTAAATCCAATTAATAAGCTCACGTTGGTTCGTCAATTATCGGAATTGGTACGTTCATTCGTTTCTCGGCGACACGTGCTCACCGTGCGGCGGCCAAGCGACGACTGAAAACGAAATTGCGTTCAGTCGGCATTCTCGAACGATTCAAGCTGAGCGTTGCATACCACTGCCGTGTGCACTGCTGCATATTTTTGAATTTCGAACCACTAAAGAATTTTCGTCTTTGGTACTCTTTTAATACAAACTCTTTTGACGTCATGTTTATGGACAGGACGGATTTTTGTGAACATAACAAGATTATTCTATCGTTTTATTAGGGTATATGATAAGTATGTATAGTCACGTTTTTCCTTACTGTGTAAATAGGGCTTCAATCCCTTTTATTAGTAGTTCGTTTGTATTGTGTGAACATGCAATAACATGGAGAAACTTTTGTGTGTTATCTGTATTCATAAGTTCGCGAGTGTTTGTTCTGAGTAGGTTAAGTGGGGGAATATTTAGTAACCGATTAAAAACTTTATCGTTTATTCGATTAAGGTCGCGTTTTCGGGATCATAGTTAGTGGTACATGGCGTTTAGCATGGTTTAACATACCTTTTGGAACACGATTTCCTTCGTATTCAAACTTCGACCTTTCGTTTGATCTACAAGGGTTGTTTCGGAAAATCTTATGTCGGTACTACTAGCTATACTCCAGAAGCCGGAAATTCTGGCAACCAATTTTACCAAAACGTATGTTACCCAGTAACTGGATTGTGGAGGTCAGATAAGCAGTCGCTCTATATAAAATACTGGTACTCAGCTGCATCTAGTTAGACTGGAAGCCGACCTCAAGATAGTTGGGAAAAGGCTAGGAAGATGCTACATTTAAGGATCATTTATTATCTTAATTTTTTTTCATGTTTGTGATGAGTGTGTGTAATCTGTCTGTCCAACAGTCACGGAACTATTTCAGATAGAGTTTTAAATATTTACTTCGAAATAATTTTAAAGGTGCTACGAGCCTACGATGCTTGCTTGCTTGCTACGAGTGCTACACTAGCGTAGCGGAAAATATTTTTTAATTATTTCTTAACTTATAACTGAAAACTTTTCTACTAAAATCGACATTAATATTTTACTCGTGCTCCAAATTAATTTATCGAAAATACCTACAAATCACGAAAAGAAAAAGACAATTTATCCTGAAAAAAAAAATGTTTTATTAAAAAAACTCTTAAGTGATCGAATCAATTACGTAAGTCTTATCAATTTGTTTGAACACTGAACTAAGTTTATTCATTAAATAAGTTTTAGTTTCTTTTTTTTAATTAGCTGGAAATAAATTTTCGGCACTAAAATAATTGGTTCATTTTCTTTTTAATGCTCAGAATGAGGTCAGGCGCTCTTTGTACGCATTACCAACAGTAATGAGATATTATTACGTTTAAAATGGTTTCATTGTGATTTATTTTTCTTTTAGCAACATTAATTTAGGTAATGTAGTGGAGCTTTGGAGGTTAGAGAGCCTGTTTTTTTTAGTATTACGTTACGTGTATGGGAGGGGTTTGTGGCTAAGTAGTAATAGCCGCACAGGTCAATCGATCAGGTTAAGCAACGCTTGCCGCGGTTGGTCCGTGGATGGGTGAACTCTCGTGCCTCGGAAAGCACGTTACGCTGTTGGTTTCGGCTGTCATTCGTCGATCTTTAGTAGCCCGTTACGGGTTGTCTGAAGCCCGAAAGTCTGACAACCATTCTTACCAAGGGGTTTCGTATTACCCGGTAACTGGATTGTGGAGGTCAGATAGGCAGTCGCTCCATGTCAAATACTGGTACTCAGCTACGTCCGGTTAGACTGGAAGCTGACCCCAACATAGTTGCCAAAGAAAGACTGGGTAGATGAAGATGAGGATGCGTGTTCACCCAGCAAGTTCTACTGCGACTTTAGGTGGGTATTTTATTATGACAGTGTTTTTTTATTACATGCTACTCATGTATTTAAGCACCATATTCAAATACAAGAGCGGCACGTTGCTGACAGCAGCCGCCGACGCGTGTAGATGGCTGCAGTTGCATCAACCGTTGATGCGTGTATCTCGAGTGCACACCTAATTGCGTAATTCAATAGTGTAGTACCACTATACACTTATACACACGAGGGACACGCGACGACGATAGAGGCAACTACATCCGTCGATGCCCGTCGACGTCTGCCATGTACACGTCGGCGGCTGCCGTCGACAACGTGCCGCTCGTGTACGGTGCTGAAATACATGAGCGGCACTTGTCGATGGTTGCAGTTACCTCTGTCGTCGACGTGTGTCCCTCATGTACAGACGCCAGCACATCAAGCTACTACAATCTGTCAAATTTCTTTAATAAATTTTCAACTTTATCGATAAAGCTAAGGTTAAGGTTTAAGGCTAATTGGGAAAATTTGACAGTTTCGGGTAGCTTGACCTGCTGGCGTCTGTCACACTAAATAGGTACAACTTGATCACAATAGTAACTAGACTTTAACTACATCAGTGTTAGTACTGCCTACAAAATAAGGGTTAAGCTGAAAAATTCGGACCCAAGGTGACACATCCGTCCTCACACGTTTCAATGAAGAAGTTTTGGAGGACAAATCAATTTACATTACAGAAGGGTTTTCTGCGTACTTTATTTTTAGATTGTATTTGTCTTTTTATAGCAAGTTTGCTGGGAGATTTATTTATAAGGAATGTGCTTAGGTTAATCTACGTACTTATGATTGTGTTAAATGGTGTACAGTCACGAGCAAAAGTATGTATACACTCGGCTTTATTCAAAAGCGATTTACTCCTTTATTTTTTAATGAAAATGTATGTTGTTACGAAAATAGCATTTTTAAACCCATATGTTTATGTAATGTGTCGTATTTCAACGTTGCATTCGTTATTTCACGAAAAAAATGCAATTGAAACTTGCCAAGTGTTGACATATTGGCGCTCGTGACTTAAACGTTACTGGTAACTGTTAGCCTACATCATCCCACGGCTGGGCAAAGGCTGGCTTCCAGCTCTTTCGATCCCCGTAGAAGATGGTGGAACGAGCTGGGCAAAACAAACGACCAGTGGTCCAATTTAACCCTGAATGGAAAGAGGTACATACATAAATTAAAAAAAAAACATTATCATTCATGCGTTTATTCTAGTTTACTTGGGGTCAGCGCAGCGTTAGAACAGTGGTCGCCCAGTGGTAACGGCTCCAGCTTTCGAGTTACGAGGCAGGTGTTTTTCTTTGTGTAATTTATTTCATCACCACTGGTCTCAAAACGGTGAAGGAAAACATCGTGAGGAAAGCGGCATGTCCTAGAAACAAAACTTCGACATCAAAACGACATCGAAAAAATCCAATCCAATTTTTTTTTGTGGGCCGTAGTCCATTACGGCCCACTCCCTCTCACCGAGAGGAAGCCTATGTCCTAGCAGCGGGAACGTTATAGGCTGATTATGCTTTTGCAGCTCAGCGTCCTTTTCTTCTATTAATAGTTGTTTTTGGAGGTAAGCCTACGCTATCTGGCTGCATGTCTGTCTTCACAGAGCCGTATAAATATGCTACTAGCTTTTATCATGGTAAAAGTATTATGATTTTGCTGGCACGGAACCCTTAGAGTTCGAGCCCGGCCCGTACCTGGCCGGTTTTATTTTTTCACTTTATTTCCAATCTGACTAATTTTTGTTATCCCTTTTCTTGTTAGCGTGTCTATAGTTAAAAAAACACTTATCTAAAACTTAATTCTTGTAACGTTTGGCCACTACCATAACCATACAAGGTATACCCAGAAAATTGTTTTTCAAAACATCTGTAACACACAGCAACATCATTTGAGAACAATAACCCAGTTTGAATGATTCAGCACTACCGGGCCCTACAATGTAAGATGGCCCCCACACCTGTCAGTTTAGACAACGTATGACAGAGCGAAGTGTCATGTACGGATGACCCTAGATTACTTGAGTACGAGGTCTATTGTGGTGACCCACTTCTTATAAACAAGGCTACATAGACTTCACGAGCGCACGACGTAAACGTAACAAAAATTCTTACAATTTTGTAATCGAAAAAGCAACTGTCTTGTAGTATTTTTGTGACAGGCACATTTAGTATCACCCATAGATATGAGTAAAGTCTTTAAACCATGCAAATATTATGTTGTATGAAACGAGTATTTTTAATTTTAAAATTCTTCGTACTGGACTCACTGGCCCCGGTACACAATGTAAGATGGCAGCTGTCAGCTTAGACAACGTATGAAGGAGAGAGCTGTCATTTGCGGATGACCCTAGATTACTTGAGTTTATAGAACGAGGCTATTGTGATGTATAGTACTTAAGATATAATATATTATACATAGAAGCTGTTGGTACACCTTAATAAATAAATAAATATAAAATAAAATCTTTTCTGTAAAAATCTTACCGTGAAAACTTAGCTTGATGTTTATCTTGAGCTTGAAGAGAGCTGGAATTCAAGCTCAAGTTAAGTTCTAGGGATTGACACTTAATAATAGTCTCTACTTTATGTACTTTAATATTATTCGTTAATTTATCTAAACATTACTGTATATTTTACATAATCTAGTTTTAAAATAATCTAGCCAGTATACCTTCTTTTCAATTTAGCTTCTAATACATTTATTGTTGTCTTCTTTTTAAATGTTTGATGTAAATTGATGGCCTGAAACAGGTTTTTCATAAACCTAGATCAGGCAGGTCTACATTACATTTAGAATTTAACTTTCCTCGATTGTAATTAACGTAAATCATATTTTTACTTTACTTTTACTTGAATAAAAATTTTATTTATTTATTACTGTTGAGAGCTCACTACACCTAAGTTTTCACGGTGGCGGTGAGATTTTTGCAGAATCAAGCGGCTGATTGAGTTCTTCATCAGAGCCCGTTTACCACAAAAATATACCGTAGGTACTGTGTCATTAAAGTAAATCGACGTCTCTGTCTACTCCAGTTACGACTACAACCGTTAATGAAAAGCTCAAAATTAAGCAATTAACCAACATCAAATTAGGACGTTGAAGTTTTTGTCATCATTAGTACTGTAATTGGCACAGAATGAGCATTTCCATTTCCACCTGTATTTACATAGCAAATGGGCAAAATCGGCTAATGGTCCCGCGTTTTCAGTGGCGGGAATTGTGCAAAACGGGAATAATTCCCGGGGATGTCGGGAGAAATGACGGGGGGGTTGTAATCCGATCAAGTAGGGGAACAATCTGATGATTTTTAAGTTGGTATTTTTGACAAAATCATTAGAAATCAAGTGTTGTATTCGATAGGATTTCCCAACGGCAAAAATGTCGAACTTCAACATAAACTTTCATCCCCTATTTAACTCCTTTAGGAGATCAATTTTCAAAAATCCTTCGTTAAATTAGGAACTCTTGTGCAAAATGTCATGATTTCCTGACCTAGCTGTTTAGGCCTTGCGTTGTCTGTCAGTGAATGAATGTATGATTTTTAACAAGTAGAAAGATGCATAGCACAATCAACATATTAAAATGCTTACTCCTGCGTTCACTGATGTTAAGACACTGGTCTTCTCTCTTTGGGAGGATATGCATAAGTAGTCGGTAATGTTTTACTCCAAACATCATTTTTAAATTCTAACGATACGGATGGATGAATCCACGAAGATTTTCCTTAGAAACAAATAAGTTCGCTTTTTAATTGTTCGCCGTCAGTTGAGTTAGCGTCGAAGCTAAATTAAAGCCTATCATGTCCTAGGCCCTTGCAAAATGCGACATATTTATCCGAATAAAATAACTACAGACGTTAATAGAAACTCCTCTTTTTTTGAGCCGTTTAAAAAGGTCAAGGACGTATCATGGGTGCGTTTACAAACATTTAAACTCACATACACAAACAGCCAGAGCCGGAACAACTACATGTAGGCAATACAAATATTTGTTCCGTGCGGGAATCGAACCCGCGACACGCAGCGCAGCAGTCGTAAATGAATGAAAGAAACTTGTAAAATTGTCCGATGGTTGCTTGTCACGTGTCACCTGTCGGTTTTAATAAATAGCTCCCTGTTAGTAAACTAAAGATTAAGTTCGATTTGCAGAACGAAAAAAAAACTTTTTTTGAATCGATTTGGAAGTCAGTTTTTTTTTTTTTGTAAAAACATTTTTTACCAGTAATTTTGATTTAAAAACCAAACCACTGAACCGATTTTGACGAAATTTCTATGGGACCAATCTGAAGAAAAAAACACAAAAAATCTTCCTTTCAAAAGAATTTTGCAAATCGGCTTATAAATAACGAACCGAACCGAATTGAGAAACTCCTCCTTTTTTGAAGTCGGTTAATAATAAAATCATTCTGTAATTGTCCCATAATTAGGTACACGTCAAAAGTATTCTCCAGAAGGCACAAGATGTATTCATCTGGGTAAGCAGTCTATTAGGAGGTACATTGAGCAAATTCTTAGAAGTAGCTTTAGGCTTGTCTTTATGTCCAGTTGATTCTATTAGCGTTGGTCCCTATTACTAGGAAATGATTAATAATAAAGTGCTCTCAAAGTAAACGTTCCTTTTCCCTTCTGAGACATATAGTCGGGGTACTTTACGCAAAAGAAACTCCAAATATTGTGCATGTAAACCGATGTTGTACATACATAAAAACAGTGTTTGACACTTATTATTTAATATAAAATGGACGGCTCGCGAGGCACACGAGTCTGTGTACTCCGAGCGCGTGTGCAGTTACCGGGCGCATATGACTCACTGCTCACTGGCCGGCGCGCGGGGCGACATTGGTAGTATTGTGCCGAACCGTAGTCACGTAACCTGGGGGTCTACTCCGAAGTAGTATCTCATTTCATTTATTCATTTATCAAACAATTTACATTGTGTTCGAATTTTACAAAATAATACATATACAATAATACAAAATAAATACTTTTTAAATCATAACAGGCAATAATCAAACATATAGCAAATAAAAATAAAAACAGTACTATGTCATCAATCAAAAACCGTTACCTACATGTCAAACCATAAAAGCACAAAAACCACCTTAATTTATCAATTTTACTTAAATAAACTGAGAATTAAATTTAATTAAAATTACTGTTTGTATGTCCAACCATAAAAAGCTCAATCACAGCCATGTCCAACCATTAAATGGCAAATAGATGTCAATTAAAACAACCATGTCTATTCCATATTGCGTTATTAAAAAAAAACCGGCCGAATGTTCGGCCGTTTCCTGTTACGAAGTTACTATTTGGTTCGGTCGGTTCCGATCCTACACTCTTTCGAATATTGACTATGGTCCCGATCCAACTGAGCCGACCCGAACGTTTTTTCGCATTTTTCAATAATATTCGGTTCGGCCATGTGTCGGTGCGATCCGAACATTTGCACTTTGCACTTCGGAGTAGGCCCCCTGGCTGGCACACGGCGAACTCTAGAAGTGCGGGGAGTTGACTCTAATAGGAGTCGCGTTATAGACATGAGTTATTTTTAGAAAAAACTGCAGGGATCTGAAACTAGGACGGATAGAGAATCTTCTTATTAGCGTATCTTATGGCAAAAAGTTCAAACATCTTTGGCCCAAAATTGAGCTGCGCGAACTCCTCTCCCTGACGCAGTCATAAGATCGTCAAGTTCACAGGTGACAGGGCATGTGGCGCAGGATGGTGGCCATTGTCTGTGGGGAGGTGCCGCACTTGAGATCCGAGTCGCGCGTGAACCCCCATCTGTGGAGATTATCTTTGCTCCGGCGACTTGTGTTCGAAGTCTATTTAGAGATCACGGCCAGGCAAGTCGGCCACGGGAACGCGTGCCGAGCAGCGTGGCATTATGATCGATTTTTCGACAGTAAAACACCTGTCATCAAGTACCAACCTTTTTCATTGCATGGTTTGATAATACGCTGACATAGATAAACTTACGCCTTCTTAGACTGGGGAGGGGGGGGGGTTCTCTTTGGTTTGTTAATGATCATCATTATAATTAAAAAACATCAATTGCTGGATATGCCTTCCGGGAAGGATCACTAATATACCTACCCATTCAAAAGCCCCAAAAATAAATGTTACGAAAACAATCAAAGGACCCGGCAATTTTTCTCAATTTTCCTCCATTTGCTCATCCTGTATAAAACAAAAAACTTTTTTCCGAAAAAAAAACAACCTACTTCCATAAAAAAAACACTACTAAAAGAAAAATAACTTCGATGTCTTTGGTATTGAATTTTCGTTTTTTGCCGTCTTCCGAAATAAAGTTTATTTTTCATTTCTTAGTGTCTTTTTTTTACGGAAGTCGGTTGGTTTTTTTTTTTTTTGGAAAAAAGTTTTTATTTTTTACATTTTAGTTGTGGCACCTATCGGTCACAAATTAAAATACCTCTACCTGCTACGTAACTAACAATGACAGGAAGAAAGAAGATTATAACATTATCCGATTGGCTACGGAACCCTAAATGCTATTTAGGTACAGTGCTAGTTAGGTAGGTTTATTACTGGTTTTTTTCTGATTTTCATTTTTCAAATTGGTGAAACAAATTATATTTTTTATAAAATCTCATTTTTATGTAAATCCTATCTACAGTCTATGCAAATAAAATGTTATTCTATTCCTAAGAAAATACTAGAAATCATAATGACAGTCACAACCCACCCAGGTGTAAAATTCTCATCAATGCAAATTAATCAAGCCCAAACACAAGATAACTGCTGTAAATCGTTGAGGAGTCCCCTCGACTGTCTTTCGGCTCCAGCATCAGATTGACTCCAGACCTTCATTAAATAATTGTAGTGTTTTAAAATACTTAATAAACTTAAATAAAATTAAAAATCGTAGGGGGGAGTAGTGCGTTTTTTAATTTTTTTAAAAAACGCACTACTCCCCCCTACGATTTTTGAATGTTCCCCTCGAATTCTCTGAGATGCCATCATCAGATTCTGGTTTTCTTATCATGGGACAACCCTTAGGATATCTCCTTTCCAACAAAAAAACAATCATCAAAATCGGTTCATAAACGACGTAGTTATCCGCGAACACACATAAAAAAAATATATAATATATACGGTCGAATTGAGAAACCTCCTTTTTTGAAGTCGGTTAAAAAGCCAATCAGACAGGTTCAACAACCGATAGACTCCTTTTACCGTTAACGTCAAAAATACCTCCGAGACGAGCATTTTCCGTTATCTGCGTCAGGCGTCTACCCTCGTATCTTACAAATAAAACGCGCTTCGGAAACAATTGGGGCGACTGATTGATTGCCATACACTCTGTGTATAGCTTCAGCGTTTGAGTAGGAATGAGTGACGAGGTATATACACACACTCACTCATTGATTGGTAGCTCTCTTAGTTTTTGAAGTGAATACTTCTTTAGGCGCACTTAGCGCTCTTTCATTCAGGCAACCATGTCTAATGGTTTTAATGGGTTTTTTTCTATTTTATTTGTCATTCTGATAGATTCTTTTATATTTTGTAAATTTGAGGACTTTGTTGGCCTTATAGACTTTAGATCTGTACACCATTATTATTTAGATTTTTCTGAACAGTGAACGAAACTGGACAATCATGTTTGGTTCCGTGGCGCTGAATCGGGTATACTAAGCTCCAGTCGGTCGGCACCCACAAGGTAAAAACGGGACCCTATTAGGACCCTAAGACTTTGCTGTCTGTCCGTTCGTCTGTCCGTCCGTCTGTCTGTCACCAGGCTGTATCTCAAGAACCGCGATAGCTAGACAGTTGTAATTTTCACAAATTATGTATTTCTGTTGCTGCTATAACAACAAATACTAAAAACAAAATAAAATAAATGTTTAAGAGGGGCTCGCATACAACAAACGCGATTTTTTTGCCTTTTTTTGCTCGATATCAATAATGGCAACAGGTAGGCACTTGAAATATTCACAAAATACTCAGTTGGATTTTTACATTAATAATAAATAATAAAATTGAAATAAAATAAAATTTAAGAGGGCCTCCCATACAACAGACGTGATTTTTATAGATATTGGTACGGAACCCTTCGTGCGCGAGTCCGACTCGCACTTGGCCGGTTTTTTATCCCCTCGTCTAGTAGGCAAGCTTATAAGTTCGGTAACAATAGAAAAAGTAATTGAGTCTCATTAGTGACAGTTGACCTCTTACAGGAGACTAATCAGCACCCTAATTGCGTAACAGACTATCAATCTCAATCTGAATCATTTTGAAGGATATCGCTAATCCATTGCTTCATATGTTCGAAAAATGTGTCTGCTCCACAACGTAAATAACGCAATGAATGTTGTTGAACTGTCAAAATGAAACCCGTTGCTACCGATAGTCTGTTACGCAACTACCCCGCAGAGCCTAGATTATGTAACCTAACTAGGCTCAGATTAGTCTTCCTAATCATGATTGGTCGTCCTATTAAAAACCTTAATCGAATTAGAACGGTTAGAAAAGGTTCTCATGTTATAAACGCGTCAAGGGAGACACAAACAAAGGAAAATTAAAGAAAGAAATTATGTTTACTTACGGTAAACATGACGCAGAGAAAATAAACAGAAAGAAGCAAGGACACCGTGAAGATTAACAGACGCAAATCTTACGATATATACATAATCAGCCTATAATGTTCCCACTGCTGGGACACAGGCCTCCTCTCGGTGAGAGGGAGTGGGCCGTAATCCACCACGTGGGCCCAATGCGGGTTGGTAGATGTCACATGTCTTCGAATGTTTGGTTCTAAGACGTGCCGGTTTCCTCACGATGTTTTCCTTCACCGTTCTTTTAGAGCAGTGGTGATGAAATAATTTACACAAAGTAAAGTGCCTGACTGGGTTCGAACCTACGACCTGCCAGTCGTAAGTCGCGGCCGCTACCACTGGGCCACCACTGCACCCCACGACATTTAAAATACATAATAAATTATCTTTTGTTTACTAAAGATAGCGTTTCCTAGGAAAGCGGTTCCGTCATATTATAATATCGGCCGTCATGAAAATCTGTCATTGTCATTTATTTGACAGAAAGGTATCAAAAAACGCTATTATACTCTGTCCACTAGGTTATCCGTTTTTTGACAGATCGAAGTAGTGAGCAATTATATTTTTTTTTGTCGAAACTGATACACGTACGGTATTATAATTTCTGTAAGAAGTCATAAATAAGATAATTCAATAAGATTAGGCAGTTTATGTAATTATTTTATTTCGCATTTTAAAGTTAACTTTTACGTATTCTGAAATGGTTACGTTTTATGACAGCTGTCAAAAAACGGTTAAGCTGAACATTACAGAGTATAGTATGACCGCCGTCCGCTTTCTTAGGACACCAAAGCCTAAGCAAAACATTATATTCTGTGTGTAGAACAAACTCATAATAATAATAATACAGCCAATGGCTTAATAGCCAAGAGCCTCGACCAACACCTGAGGAGGCTCTCGTTGGGCAGCTGGATCAAGGGCTTGATTCAGAAAGCGGTACTTCTGGACACGGCTCGCATTGTCAGGAGGTTCCTCTCTCTGGAGCCCTGACCGCCGGTAGCTTGGACCCTGTTCCCGATACCGGTGGGCTACTATTTTTTATATTTTTTAATGTTTTTTTATCATGTTGTTTATAAAAATATTGAAAAATGTAAATTATATGTAATTAGATGAAATAAAGAAAATAATAATATCCCTGGACATTTCACACAGCGCCATCTAGTCCCAAGCTAAGCATCATCGAACTATTAGTTACTACGAACTATTAGTTTATAGAATACTTATGTACGTACGTAGTTATTGGGAGTCACTTGACGTGACACTGGGTATTTATACTTGTTTACATAAACTTAAGCTGACAAGTCACACCTCCTCTCAAAGACGCGCTCTACAGCTTATCAAATACTTGAGTGCTAAGCCTATAAAAGCGGTAATCTATAATCAATACCGTTCAACACCTAAGCATTATCCGCCAAAATTAGGAAGACCGACGCCCGAATAATGAAAATACGACACCGTTATTGACCCAGTTTTTGTTGGATAACCTCATTAGAGGGGACTTTAAAGTAACTTTCTGAAAACACGGACTTTGATGGATAGGGGCTTCAAACTCGAATGATACTCGGTATTATACAGGGTGACTGGTTAAACGATGGACTTATTTAGAATTGAAAAACGTATCTATCTTATAATTAATTTATATGTCATGGTTTCATTTTTAATTATTTAACCTATTGTGGTATAGTAATTTTATTTTAATTTAGGTGCATCATCCTCACATATTATTATGATTATAATTTAAAAAAACATTTAAAAAAATTACCGGTGGATTTTCTTGCCCGTTCTTCTCCATACGAAAAATACCATTTGGAAGAGGCGACTAGAATCAATTCTATTTTACTGTAATTTTTGACGTTCGAAAGTGCCTTTTGTGTGCCTATTAGAAATAAATGAATTGGCTTTGAACTAGAATCTTGTTAAAATGAAAAGGACCTCAATGGCCTCAATGGCCCCAACTTGTATTTTTTTGCGTGTGTTCTTTTTCTGCGTATTTTTTTTTCCTCTTTTCATATTTTTGATTCGTTACCTATCACTTGTTTAGCCTTTTCCCAACTATGTTGGGATCTGCTTCCAGTCTCACCGTATGTAACTGAATACCAATATTTTACATGGAGTGACTGCCTATCTGACCTCCATAACCCAGTTACTGGTTAATACAATACCCCTTGGTAAGACTGGCTGTCAGACTTTTCGGCTACTGACAACCCATCACGACGTCCAAAGATCCACGATTGACAGCTGGTACCAACGGCGTGCTTTTCGAAGCATGGAGGGGTCTTAATATGTAAAGATGTTAACACATCCACAGACCAACAGTGGCGAATCAACCGCACGAGTCACTCGATTTGCCTGTTATTACTTAGCCACAAGCCCCCTTTTTGATTCGTTACCAATAAGCATAAATTATCATATTCTTGAGCAAGTCCCACGTTTACCCAGCCACACTTCATAAACGAAGTTAGTTCGGATTCTGTTGTTTTATGAAATATGGATAGCCTCATCGACATTGACGATAATTTATCGAAATGTCACCGCCAGAGTGCAGACAAGGTATTTAGTTAATGTCGCTACTAAATTGATATTTGTATTCAGTTTGCTATGTTTTGAATTGAGTTGAGTATACTTGATGACGGATAGGGTCGGGAAAGTCAGTGGTGATTAAGTTTTTGGATTAGGTTAGGAAAATTATTGGTGATTGAGTTTTTGGTATCATGGAAATTTGTGACAGGTTTTTGTCGGTGTTATCATAGCATTGGTGGCCCAGGGGTCTCCGCTTCGACTTACGAGTCGTAGGTCGCGAGTTCGAACCCAGGCAGGCATTATACTTTGTGTGTTCAATTTTATCACCACTGTTCTGAAAACGGTGAAAGAAAACATCGCTAGGAAACCGGCATGAACAGAAAAATCGAAGACATGTGACATCTATCAACTGGCAATGGGTCCGTGTGGTGGACCATGGCTACCTCTCGCAGTGAGGATGCCCGTGTCCCGGCAGTGGAACTTTATAGGCGGGTAATGCTGTCGTAGCATTTATTTTTATTTGAGTAGATAAAAGCGCACTCTGAAAGTTGAATGATAATGTAGAACACTGCCTCCTCATTCTTGGTCTTCCTTGGTCTGCCCTATATTTATTTATTTATTTAACCAATTATATACTCACATATATACAGCTGCATCCGGTTAGACTGGAAGCCGACCCCAACATAGTTGGGAAAAGGCTAGGCAGATGATGAGATGATGATACACACATATATAAACAGATAAGAAAAAAAAAACAGAACAGATAAATAGGTACAAAGATAATACTTATTTCATAAGAAATTTCTTCCAGCATACCTGCGCTAGGACTGATAGAGAGATGTAGACAGCGTGTGAAAGAGTAAAGAAGACAAAAAAAATACATAAAATCACTTAAAAAAACTAAAAAAATATTATGAGAATCATCATCTGCCTAGCCTTTTCCCAACTATGTTAGGGTTGGCTTTCAGTCTAACTGGATGCAACTGAATACCAGTGTTTTACATGGAGCGACTGCCTATCTGACCTCTTCAACCCAGTTATTGGGCAATACGATACCCCTTGGTAAGACTAGTTGTCAGACTTTCGAGCTTCTGACGACCCGTAACGACTGTCAAAGATCCACGAATGACAGCCGGGACCAACGGCTTAACGTGCTTTCCGAGGCACGGAGGGGTCTTGGTAGTAACGTGAAGATGGTCAGTTATCCACAGACCAACCGCGGCAAATGAAGCTTAACCTGATCGATCAACCCGTGCGGCTGTTATTACTTAGCCACAAGCCCCTTTTTTTAAAACGAATATTATGAGAACATACTAAAAAATATATAGATATTAATATATATATATTTTAGTATTTTCTCGTAATATTCGTTTTGGACGCGACTGATATTCAAAACAGAAGTTAAGTACTAAGATCATGAATGTATTACTTAATTAAGGTACCGTATTTAATCCCAAAACTTTAAACTTCCATACCAAAAGGTTTCAGTTCAAAAGGACCAAAACGTCTTCCCCATAAAATTAATTTGTTACGCAAAACACCAAAAGGTGCACTTAAATTGGGCAGCTAACTACATTACTAATTGCTGAAGCTTATCCAAGCGAAATCTAATCATTACCAACCCTACCCTCGTTTTGGTCACAACGTAATGTAGAGTAACAATTCCATAGGGTGCTTCTAATTTGCCAGATGTCTACGTCATATTGTAGTTATTTTATTGAGTTTTTGGTAGGTTCTGGCCTTGGAAGATTTCTGGGGATTGATAAGAACTTAAGTTAAACGATGGTATCAATGTCAGAACCCATCCTAAGATAATCTCTATTAACATTATATTTTAAACAATTGACCCTATGATAAGTGAACAGCTTCCGAGGATGCCTTGTTTCTACCCTCCACAAGGCATCCTCGGAAGCTGTTCACTTATCAAACGCAAACTTCAATGTAAACGTTTTGAAATACTCTTTGATTACAGAATGTTTGTGTAGTACGACGAGAAGGTCTAGACTCAGTGACATCAACTATAACTGTAATGGAAAAGTCAACAATGAATTGGGTTGACATTTTTATTTATTAGCTTTATTTTATCCTTTACATCTACCTAGTTCTTATCTACCGTTTGGTGTTGTGTACGCATTTATTTATTTGTTAATAACGTTAGTTTTGTACTTAAATAAGGTTAGTAAAATATTTTAAAAGGCGGCTCTTACACCTAACAACGGTGTAAGGGCCGCTTTTTAAAATCAAAATCAAAATATTTTATTTCACATATTAGGCTTCTTCTGGGCAAGCTCGTTCCACCGTAGATCTCATCCCTGCCTCTGCACTGGATTGAGGTCAAGAGAGAGCCCATTGGACGGCACGGTTGGCGCAGTGGTTAAGCGATTGACTGCTGCGCTGCGTGTCGCGGGTTCGATTCCCGCACGGAACAAATATTTGTATGACCTACATGTAGTTGTTCCGAGTCTGGGTGTTTTTCTATCTATAATATGTATGTATTTACAAAAAAAAATGTATATAAAGTAGTTTATCAGCCATCTTGTTACCATAACACAAGCATTAGGTTGCTTAGCTTGGGACTAGATGGCGCTGTGTGAAATGTCCAGGGGGATATTATTATTATTATTATTAATATTATTGCCAATAAAAAAAAAATAAAAAAAATATTAACCAACGTGGGCACTTATGAAACGTCAGAAGCTAGATGCACGGTTCTAATTGGTCGTTTCCTATGGAGAAGAGCCGGCAAGAAACTCCGCGGTTACTATTTTAGAAATAATTGGCTTTTACAATGTTTTCAAATGACAGTAGGTATGGGAGGACAGCGTAGGCCGGTCAACAAGTACCAGGTACTTGAAAGAATAAAAAATTGTCTTCAGATCTTAAGTCTACAAAGCCTTTTGCGGTGAAAGCCTCCTCCAAACCATTTCAAGTGACTATCCTCTGCCCGTCTGAGCCATAACTTTCCGGCTATTTGTACGATGTCGTCACTTCATCTTTTAAATGGTCAACCCTTCCTCCTTTTATGGTATATTGGATACCAATTTGTAATTATATATGACCATCTTTCGTCCACAGCTGTCTGAATATGACCTGACCATTTCTATTTCAGTGTCAGAACCTGTTTGGCCGCATCTCTCGCCTTTGTTGTTTTCCTTATCATAAGTTATCGAAAAGGTTTATGTCAATCCTGTTGAAAGTAGTTGCAGAAATACGAAACGGTTTGAAAGCGATTGTCACTTGTCTAGTGCCCCAGCACAGTCTGGAAAGTCAGTCACGCGAAGCTGCCATGCTTAACGTAACCTTTTGGTCACCTCCACTCCCGTAGAAAATCAGCAAGTCACCTATTTGTAAAAAATATCATTCAGCAAAATAAACACATAGTCTAAATGTCCGTGGCCGAGGTCTGACCTTGACCCTGGCCGCAACAAAATGTTGAGGTAGTGGAAACTGTTTTCCTTCCCAGTTTTTTTGTTTTCCCCATTTCCCCTTTTAATTAATTTTGGCGCGGGTGACAAGGCATTTATAGAAAAATTCTCGGAGGCGAGCAGTTGGTTTGTATTGTTATTTTTTCGGAAACCAATTAGGGGTTCACTTACTGGAGTTACGGTGTTGAATGTAACGACTTATTTTAAAGTTAAGAAAAGTTTTACTGGTAGTATGATTGATTGACTTGATACTAAGGTTTCCTATCAGCGATGATGAAATTGCTTTTGCTGTCTGTGTGTGAAAACGACGCTTTGCTTTTTTCGACGTTTTTAGGGTTCTGTACTCAAAGGGTGCCAACTAAGCCTCCGCTGTCCATCCGTACGTCTGTCTGTCAGCGGGTGGTATCGTATTACCCAGTAACTGGGTTGTAGAGGAAGTTTAATCTTTGCTGTTAACAAACAAAATCATGTAGAGTTTAATGGATTATGCATATTAAATTTATGGTGGGGTTTGACATTTAGCGGTAAGAATTCACATGTCTAACTGTCTAGAAGCCGACCCCAACATAGTTGAGAAAAGGCTGGGCTGATGATGATGATTCATCGCACACCGATTTCGGCTACGGTGACTATTTCTGTTTCTGGCGCCTCCTGTAGGTTACGAGCGTGTGCTCTGATGTGGCTAATGTTACCTATCCTCGTCTTCCTATATTTTATTTCACAAAAACGTATTTGGGCACTTAAGAAACGTCAGAAGGTAGGTGCACGGTTTCAATTATTGGTCGTTTCTATGGAGAAGAGTCGGCAAGAAAGTCAACAACACATTGTTATCACACACGTGTTCCATAGATCATGTGACCCTGTCCTTATTAAAATGATTACAGGTGTAACATTCTTATAATTCTGTACCTTCATTCACGACTTTCAACACCTCACCTCTAGACGACCTCTGTATTTAAATCGATGAATTCGAGGATTTGGAAACGTGCCGTCATAATCTTTGAGCTAATACTGGTAACGTGTGAAAAGTTGAAAGCTAAAAATTACTGATCGTTATTTTTTTACTTAGATATTATTGCACGCTCAGACGAAATACTTTTTGTATTTCGTTTGAGCTGTGTCGCTGTAAAAATTAAATGAATGTAAGAAATAGCGTTTATTTGAGGGTTGAATATCGAAAATTAAAGTAAATGTTTCGACTAAGATAACATTTATTTGCAAGGGATTTGACTTTGAACTAGATATTTACAGCTAGATGACGGTCAACTTATTTTCAATCTTAACTTGACAGACAGAGAGGGGCCTATGGCTAGATAATAATAGCTGCACATCTCGATCGATCAGGTTAAGCTACGCGTGCCGAGGTGGTCTGTGGATGGGTCAACCATTCTTACCAAGCGTATCGTATTTTAACCCAGTAACTGGGTTGTGGAGGTCAGATGGGCAGTCGCTCCATGTAAAATCCCGACTACCCGTAAATACTGTCAAAGTTCCACGAATGACAGATGAAGAAAGAAGTATGAGAGAAACATAATTATGAGTATTTTAATTTTAATGGAATTTGTAATTGTGCTTTTATTTTATTTTATTGTAATTTTGATTGTATTTTTAATTGTTTTAATGTAATTAGGATTGTATTTTTTAAAATTGTAATTATGATGATTTTTATTAATTGAATTTTTGGGTAGTAACATCGTATTCGCGTTATAGCTGTTAAGTTGTTATTTACAAAATTTGGGAATAAATAAATATAAATTTATTTAAATAAATATAAATTTATTTATATTCATATGCGCTATATGCTGCGCAGACCTCAAATAAATTGAAATGGAATGGAAAAAAGTTAGGAGAATGATGAACAAACGTGTCAAAATAATTTAATTTAGACATCCTACGCTTTACGTACACAGTCGTTGTAGTACTTAAGCAAACTGGATCGTGTATACTCTGTAGGCAAGTTAGGCCGGGTGTCGGTGAGGTCATGCCTGATACGTTACTCAATTATCACTCGGCAATTGGCAGGCTGTGGAGTTGTGTGACATCTGTATGTGAATGTTACCTTAGGATAAACAAGATAAGGTTGTTTTTGGGTAACGCTCGAGTTTACAATAGATTCTGTAATTGTATATATTTTTTATGATCTTTGGGACATTTGAGAATATATTTCCATCATCTTTTAAAAATATCAAATATCACTGTTCCTATGTGTGCTGGACGCAGGTGTTACTGTAAAATTGCTCCACGACAGTCCGAGTATCATCATCATCATCTGCCTAGCCTTTTCCCAACTATGTTGGGGTCGGCTTCCAGTATTACCGGATGCAGCTAGAATCCCAGTGTAAAAATACCCTTAACAAAGCCGAGTCACTTATTCTTCCCGTTATACTGATCATGTTTTTTGTGCTGGACTATACCTGGGGACCTTTTGGTTACGGAGATATTGAAGAATTTTTTTCACACCAAAAATAAAAGTCCTTCGCCAGCAATTATTTTTGCACAAAGTTACTTAATTTGATGTACAGAATGCGTAGATGACAGCTTCGTGATGGGTCGTTTTATACCCTGTATCTTTTACGTATTTTAAGTACAGATCATGGAAGACTTTTTACCCAACTGCGCGACAGCAAAGACAGGGTTATAGCAACGAAGTACTTTAACGCAAGCCGCGTTAAAGAAGTTCGTTCTAATAACCCTGTCGTAGGAGTAAACTGGCACAAATCGTCACGTAACGAAAATACGTTACTCTCTCTTTTGGTTATATATAATTTCTATTATAAATGTAAGAGAGAGAGAGATAGTTCTCATGGTTTTCGAGGGCTCTAAAGCCTATAGTATGGTCAAAATAAAAATTCAAAATGGCGGTTGCGAAAATGTTAAAATTCATGAGTGTCATTTTCATGTTTTTTAAGAGTGCTAAGGCCGATAGCGAGGATAATGAAAACCCAAGATGAACTTTATGAGACCTTCTAAAAACTTATACTACATGGCTCTGTATGAAAAACGTGTATTAAATTCACACTTTCTCTCTCTGTCTTTTTCTATTATATACGAGTGTGTGTGCGTGCGAGTATCGCTATCGCATAGGGCACTTTGTTGCTGACGGGGGTCCCTCGACCGCATACGTTTTATTTACTAAAATCATATACTTTTTTACCTTCAGCCAACTTAATCAACATGTCTTTTTATTTCAGTTCAATTACTAACAAAGAGCATTCCTAATAAAATTAATTCGATTGCATTATATTTTAGTCTCAGTATATTAAAGCTAATGGACTTAGTGAGCCTTAATGTTATTTCTGCCAGCTTCATCTAAATCCATCAATTCTTCATGCGGTCAGCCATTTTGTTATTATAATTCTTATAAACTATGTAAGATGCCAGACGGTAGGGGTCCGTGGCTAAATAATAACAGCCGCACAGGTCGATCGATAAGGTTAAGCTACGATTGCCGCGGTTGACCTGTGGATGGGTGACCATCTTTACATACTGAGACCGTTAAGTGGTTGATCCCGGCTGTCATTCGTGGATCTTTGACAGTCGTTACGGGTAGGTAGTCAGAAGCCCGAAAGTGATAAGGGGTACCGTATTATCCAGTAACTGGGTTGTGGAGGTCAGATAGGCAGTCGCTTCATGTAAAATACTGGTACTCCGCTGCATCCGGTTAGACTGGAAGCCGACCCCAACATAGTTGGGAAAATGCTAGTCAGATGATGAGATGCCAGACGAATACTGCACGATTTTTTCTAAAGTACATAAAAAGAAATAACGCAATGTGTATTATATTCAATACTTTGAAGGACTTTTTAGTGCCACGTATGTACAATGAGAGCGTAGTAGTAGGCGGCCGTGTCCTAACAAAAAGCGACTGCTGCGCGAGTATGCGATTATCGCGTTCGTTTATATGTACAAGTCATACTCGCACGATTAATCAAGTCGCGATTGTTCGTCATTATTCAGGTAAGCGATCGCGTAATTGCGTATTCATGCGACAATCGCTTTTGGTTAAGTATGACGCAAAATGCGGTTCTACATGCTACGTAGCTATCTTACTAAGATACTACTCGACAATCGCTTTTGGTTATGACGCAAGATGCGGTTCTACACGCTACGCAGCTATTTTACAACGACACGACTCGACAATCGCTTTCAGTTATGACGCAAGATGCGGTTCTACACGCTACGCAGCTATTTTACAACGACACGACTCGACAATCGCTTTCATTTATGACGCAAGATGCGGTTCTACACGCTACGCAGCTATTTTACAACGACACGACTCGACAATCGCTTTCAGTTATGACGCAAGATGCGGTTCTACACGCTACGCAGCTATTTTACAACGATACGATTTTAGATCGTACTTTTTTGTAAGAGTATCACAAGACTTGATAGAGTAACACCATGTATACAGACTATTAGAGTTGTTCCTCCTATTGTATTCACTTTTCATTAGCGTTACCTTTCACTTATAATTGAGACATCTTTTTGTAATAAAATAAATGAAATTTATTCAAATAAGGGGCAAATGAAATGTTCAAGGGTTAATATTTGCTTTACAAAATTAATAATGAAGATCTGAGTAAACATCAACTAACTAGACTTTATTTGCATGCTCATTAATTTAGAATTGATTAACTAGATTTGGCAATTATTGTAAAAAGTGGTCTTTAAAATAAATATTTAAAATAACACATATATATTACATAGCTTTTTATTAAACTTCAATTATGATCATGATATAAGTCAAATAAGTACTACGATGCCTTCAGCTGTAGGCAGGCAGTAGGCAAAAAGTGGATGAAGTAAACAAAGTGGATGCGAAGGGCAGAACCGCGTGTTGTGGCGCAACTGAATAGGCAAGGAATATATATTGAGTGAATAGGCTTCTTCTGGGCAAGCTCGTTCCAGCGTAGATCTCATCCCTGCCTCTGGCCTGGATTGAGGTCAATAGTGAGCCCATTGTCAATAAAAAAAAAAAAAAACTTCTGGTAAGCCTATGGATCAGTAAAGTACAACGAGGATAGGTTGATGCAGACAAACGAAGCATGACCGCAAAAGGATCTCCTTAAGGCCCACTTATCACGACCTCGAGCGATGCGACTTCAAGCTGCATGCGCTTACATCACCTGCTTCCGTCTGTCACGTCGCGGTGACACGTGGCATTCTCTTAACGACGGCGTACACTTTTCTATCCTCAGTCACTGTCGTAAGACGGTTGTAGCTTGTGGCCACGGGGTAAAGCCAATCTGTTCTGAAAAATCTGACCGTGAAAACTTAGGCGAAGAAAGTTTTTGCAGTGGGAAATCAATCCTTAGAGTCAGCTGGGATGACAGTTCACTTCAAGTTCATAGCATGATCAGTCTATGATATTCCCACTGCGAGGACACAGGCCTTGGGTTACCGCTGTCCTGGAACATAAAGGGCTAAGGAAGGAACACGGGTGGGTTTTAGTCAGTAAGAGTCTGACACTCCCTTCCGCTCCACCCAGAGCGGGAGGAGTCATTTGATGATTTCCCATCCACAAAAAAAAAAGGACACAGGCCTCCTCTCTTCGAGAGGGAGTGGGCTGTAATATACCACGCAGGCTGTAATGCGGGTTGGTAGATGTGACAGGTCTTCGAAATGTTGGTTCTAGACGCGTCTCATCACGACGTTTTCTTTCACCGTTTTAGAGCAGTGATGAAATTATTTACACAAAGTAAAGCGCCTGCCTGGGTTAGAACCCACGACTTACAACTAGTAAGTCAGGGCCGTTAGCACTGGGCCACAATATTCACGGTAATATTTTTACAGAATATCATCACCACAGTTTTAAGAAATAGTTGCTCGCCCTGTCTGAAGCCGCCAGAGAAAAAGGTAAACAGGATAAATAAACAGAGAAAATATACGGTGCCCGCCGTCTCCGTCACACAGGCCGCGTGGCAAATTTATGCGGTTTTTATCAAAATACGGAGAAAATAAAACATATTCCCGATTCATAATTTATTTGCATGAAGAGGTCCGTTCTAGTTTTAATATGTAGGCAGCTTTTGATGTTAGTATTTTTATTCCTTATATTTATATTCCTTGATATAAACCGATATCATTTGGGCATGGGTGGGTCTCTAGTACTGTATTTCTTTTTGTACCTTATTCACCTGTCTATCAATGTTCTATTACGTTCATCTGTCAGTGAAAAACGGCGAAAGATAATTGCAGTTCGCAAAAACGTTGTGCCTTTATACAAGTTATGGCAGATTCCTGGTATAAAGCAAATAGTTCGCAGTATCCTCTCCTGAATTTTAAGAAATTTGCTCCGGACAGCGGAGGAAGGAACTCAAAGGTTATGTGGCGCAGCTTGAAGTCTTTGTCCAGCAGCAGCAGTGTTTGAAGAATTTACCTTTTAATACCAAAACTGGAAGGCATAGAAGATCGATATCGTATCGTATACAGGATGACTTGTAATTTGACGTATTCCGTCCAGGACGTGATAGTGTGACCCATTTGCAACAATTAAGCACCCCATAAAGCCTACTAGTTTAGAGAAAAGTGATATTTAGTGACGAATTCTGGGAAATTTTCAAAAATACATAAAAATTGAGTTTTCTTGTGGAATCCCATAATTTTCACCTAGGTTATGGGGTGCTTGTTGCAAATGGGTCACACTATCATGTTCTCGAAGGAAAACGTCAAATTACAAGTCACCCTGTATAGTAGGTAGTTTGGTTTAAAGAATTTATTCTCATATAGAACACAGAACAGTTCACTTTATAACACATGAGATATACAAATAAATCATGCAGTTATAAAGTAACATAATGACTCCGTGAGTCGATAAAAGAAAACGGAATATTTAAAACTAGGCTTCTAAAGATTCTAAGGGCTGATTTTTCAATTGACATACAATTTTTATTCGTGGAATTAAGTTGACGTCTGACAGTTTTTGTATGGAAGAACTGTCAAGAATTCAAAATTATTCCTCCGATAAAATTATCTGGCGTTGGAGAAATCAACCCTAAATCAATCAAATGGTTATTTATCAATTTGTTTTTTCTTTCTCTAGCTAGGTGTTATATTGTTTCTGTACATAAGCTTTTACTGTTTTTTTTTATATTTTCGTTTTTTTTTGCATTAACTATCTTCTCTATCTGGCAACTTATTGAACAGTACCGCCCATTCGTATAAAATATTTTCATTTTTTAATGTGAAATGTTGCATCAAAGTAAAATGAAGCTAGCCAATTCCTCAATTAACAAAGAAAACATACCATACATATAAATACAATTAAAATAATAGACCAAACACAAACATTATTATATTATTATCTGTTAGAATAACACCTAGTGCACACTGTCGCATTTCCGGACATAAGTTCTCCGAATAGCTACCATTAAAATAAGCTTTAAAATAATCCGGTCACCATTCTCAAAGACATAGTACGGTGGAAGCGGACTTTGGTCGCAGATGTGTCCCGGCGACTAGGAAACTTTGAAAACTGAATTTTCTTTTTGTTTCCCCAATGAAGTTGGCTCTATTTTTTTTCTATGTCGGGGGGTTTCTATGCATAATTTGGAAAGGAGAATATCGTAGAAATCTATGCGTGTGTTTGGTGTACTTTGGAAACTAGGTTTTTATATTATGACAATTTCGGCTTGCTTTTATTGAAAGAGGAAAATGCTAAGAAATAAACAAAGGGTATTTATTGGGACTCGCAGAGAAATATCACAAAGTAAACTTAATATACACTTAAAAATAAATATGCATGAAATAGAAGCAAGAAAAGCATTGCTGTTCATTTCAAAAACTCAGTCAAAAGTGTCAAGTTTTTTCCCTAATTATAACAATTCTAACTTATTCATTCAATTATGTTGTGGTCCGTTTCCAAATTCACCAGATTTGGTAGAATTTTTATATTGTCATTCTCATTTAAATATTTTCCAGTATCGTGTACTATTCAATCTATTACCTACTGTTGAATATTTATTTCTGCTTTATTTTTGTATCGTTACGCCCATACCTTACACTTAAAAAATACAAGTACCGCGTAGTTTTTCTTCAACAACACAATACGAGAAATCAACAGCAAAGTGTAGGCGACTTGAAAGCCTATCGTGTACTTTCGACATGTGTTTATGTAATGTACCATGAAATTGGCTAGCTATTGGAATTGAAACACGAACGAAATACCCAATAAAATTGTGAGGAGGCTTTGTTTTTACATGTCGAATTTTATTTTTTTCCTCCAGGCTGGAACACCCCATTTGTTTCTGTAAGAACCACGTTTAGGAATTCAAGAGTTTCTTTTTTTGCACTATTTTTGGTTGTTTTCAAAGCAAATAAAATGAGGAATAATCGGCTGTTTTCAACTATTCATGAAATAAGATACGTTTCAAGATAGAATAAACTATTTAGTATGAATTGGGCTTTTGAGGGCTTTATTGATAGAAGAAAGATCTAAAGCGTTTGTGGGTGAGAACTCAGAGACGGCGATTAATCTCAATGAACCACTATCCTACAAATGACTGATTTAAGGTTGCCAAGCGTTAAAGTAAATGTTCTACATTTGTTTTCTTTTTTCGCATTCAATTTTATGCCCGATGGTTAAACTGGGATGTGGAGGTCAGATAGACAGTCGCTGCATGTAAAATATCTAGTGTTCAGCTGCATCTTATTGCAATGGAAGCCAACCCCAAAATAGTTTGGAAAAAGCTATAATATGATGATCATTTTTAGGGCCAGTGTATAAGAAATACTCACCATCCCTAAATAATTACATACCTCTACGTTTTTAAACACCGGGCTTTTAAACTCTTTCGAAGAATCCGTTAATACTGGCTGGAATGAAAATCAATCGCACCTTTATGGCTGAATCTCTTGAAAGCAACGTGGCTTTAGCAGGTATAAGGAGTTACGACTAGTCTTTGGAAGTGCTTTCAATACGATTCTACTCATTATTTTTATTTATAGAAGGCCCTACACATGCCTTTTGTTATACAATGGTTGTTATCCATGTTGATGATCATTTATGTACTTGTGAAGTTCTGGTGATCAATATTCATAATGACATTACTAATAGTATATATTTGTTTACTGACGTGGTGTCCCTATAGGTAGCATACTAGGCCTCAAGCTAAATTCTAATAAAAAGTTATTCATTTATTAATGTGCTTACCTGAAATAGGTATTGATTTGAAAGGATTGACCTGTTTACGTTTTTACGCATTTAAAACACATTTTAAATGAATTGTATGTTACAAAAGAGCCAGCTGTCCAGTCAAATTAGTAGGTAACTTGTTAACCAATCCAATCCAATAAACCTCTATTCAAATCCGTTTATAATAATTCAAACTGAAAATCAACACAAACGCGACACGAACAGATCGTTTTAACAGCTGCACAATTAGAATAAACGTATAAGCATTATTTAAATAATCTGTTTCAAAAGCGTTATCCAGAATAACGCTGAATTTTCCTTTGGATTGCACGAGAAAGCGCTGGAGCGGGTAACATTCACATCTGTGTGTTCCGTTCCGCACCTCCTGCATTCAAGTTTTATAGAGATAATTACAGAGATTATAAAGGGGAACCGTCTTTGTTATTCCTGTTCTTTCTTCTCTTTTTAACAGCCTATTAAAGATAAAGACGTAAAATAAAGGGGAGTTAATCCGTTTACTTGCCTCTTGAGAGATAATAGGCCCTTGATACAACAACAAATGAAAGTTTTGAACGTGTGCTGTTTTACACTTTATGTTGAGGTGGTAAAGGCGAGAATTGAATGGCTATTAATAAGGGACATATTTTGATGGTGCTGGAACGATAAACGATAATTGTAATGTAACCAAGATTTTATGATTTGGATCCTTCATCAAAATGTTGGCGTCATCAGATGCAGTAAAGTTGGATATAAAGTTAATTTTAAATTACTCAATGTTTACTGTACTTAATGAGATCTTTCAATTCTTTTTTTTTCAAAGATAATATAAATTTGCTGAATATGATAATATTTCCCCGTGTATATATATCTAAGTGGAGGATTATTTCCACCTTCTAGGCCTGTGTCCTAGCATTGGGAACATTAAGGCTGATTATGTTTATGCTAAATGCATCTAAATTATACTATGGTGCCTATTTTATTCGTACCCACCATGTGTGTATAATTCTTTTATTCAACCTCGTTCATAACGGTCAATTTTTATCTTGTTTTTTATCCTTTCCTGATTCGTATATATTATAATGTGCTTATTGACTATCAACCCGTTTGTACTCCTAGTAACAATACACACGTGTTTCCTTTTCAACATTGTACCAAAATTGCGTCATAACGTACCTCTGCGTAGCTATAAACTCACAACAACACAACCGACCCCCGACCAAAGCACACATTCCCCAGATTTGAGAAACAAGATAGTGCAGTAAAAAGGTATCATAACAATGCACATTTCTTCAATAAACAACCCAGATTTAAGTGAAACTTGAGCGTTCATAGAGTTGGAAACAAAAAGCAAACTGCTGAACAAACTGTTTGATATTTTCTTTGTGAAATAAAACGGATAGTTTAGGAAGTAAGCCGTTTATCCTGTACCCTAGGTTTCATTGAAGACTGAAGTTAGGAATACGCCTCGTATTTCACAGTTGAAAAAGCCTCTTCATAAACGGAAGTTTTTAGCAGAAAATCTCAACAAAACTCCATTGAAATGACTGAATAAATAAATAAAAAAAGTTATATGGTTGGGATTGATGTTCGAAAAGGAAAAATGTGAACACAATTTATGTAAACTAAATCTATCTGTCATCCATTTAATTCTACACGATCTTTATGTTAACAATAATTATACATCATCATTTTGACAACACGGTTGGCGCAGTGGCTGAGCGATCGACTGCTGCGCTGCGTGTCGTGTGTTCGATTCCCGCACGGAACAAATATTTGCATTGCCTACAGGTAGTTGTTCCGGGTCTGACTGTTTGTATATGTGAGTTTAAATGTTTGTAAACGCACCCACGATACAGGAGTAATTTCTAGTGTAGGGCAACATTTAAAAAAAAAATCGTTTAGCGGTTTCCCAACTATGTTGTCCAACGGACCAACCACGGCAAGCGAAGCTTAACCTGGTCGATCGGCCCATTTAGCTGTTATTATAACAGCACGGGTTGATTGATCAGGTTCAGCTACGCTGTGGGTGGTAAGGTCCGAGGATGGGTCACCATCTTTACGGAGGGGTCTCGGCCCTCCGTGACTCGAAAAGCACGTTAAACCGTTGGCCTAAGTAGTCACAAGCTAGTGCAAAAATTGAATGCCTTTAGTTCCTGCCTAAATCACGGTAACATAATTCAATTCGTACCATCCATTAAAATGAGTCAATTCTCACCCCAAAGGTATGACGTCATTCAACCTTCCAAGAAAACATCTGCGAACAAATGATGACGCCTCACTCTAGAAACAAACACAACCCTACCAGTAACCCCACACATTTAGCATTCAACCTCTGAATTAAAGTGTCAAGCAAATAAACAAACAAACTTTGAGACACGTATTTATTTAAAACATTGGCAAACACTTGAATTTAATTAATGTGTCTAGACCGCCTAAACCTGGTGACTTTAGAGATGCGTCTGGGACTGTATGCCGACCTCCTTAGTCGGGGAGGGCTTCTTGGATATTGACTGCTGCTTGATAGACTGCGTTCTGGAGTGAGCCGCATTAGGTCTGGGCATCTGGAAGAAAAGGTTTCCTTTTAGCTTTTGCACTTTATTTATTATTAGAGTCCCTGACACAAACGCGCGAAGTATACATAACGGAAATTTGAACGATTTTGGTATCGAAAATACAAAATGGACCATAATGCTATAAGATTTTTGATTTTATATTTATGTCGCAAGCACAATTAGCATCATCCATAGATATGAATAATCCGCCCGTTTGTGCTAGGCCTACAGTTACTTTGAACATTTCGATTACGTTGTTCACACACTATTGTTCTTAAAAAAATCATCATTATCATCATTTCAGCCGAAAGACGTCCACTGCTGGACATATGCCTCCCCCAAGCACCTCCACTTTGACCGGTTCTGTGCTTCCCGCATCCAGTGGGTTCCTGCAGCCTTCACAAGGTCGTCGGTCCACCTTGAGGGAGGCCTCCCAGCACTACGTCTTCCGGTACGCAGTCGCCACTCCAGAACCTTTCGGCCCCATCGGCTGTCTTAAAACGTTACTGTCACTTTTTTATTTTGATATATTAATATTGTATTATGTCTTTCACGAACTGTATCCAAATAAACTTTATAAGTACTTTCTTTCCGTTTGATATGACTTTTTAGGGTTTCGTATCCTACCTTTGTATATAAAATTACTAAGCCTATGTCGTGATTCTTTTCGACCGTCCGTTTGTGTGTCACAGGGCTGTATATTTTTAACATGAATAGGTAGCCAGGAATTTTTTTTGAAATGAAGGTGAAGTTTTAGTGGCGGTAAGTAACTTTTGTAACGAAAGAGGTTTGGTAACCATATTCTTTTAATTTAAATGAGTGTTCATGGAGGTCCTTACCCGTTCTTGTCCATACCTACTACGATTTGCAATGGGCAACGAGCTTCATTGTTCTGACCGACCGACCCCTTGACAATTCTAAAGTGCCTGTAATTGGTTTAATTGAAATAAATGCTTCGAGTTTGAGTTTTTTCCAAAAACTAACACAATTTACAAATTAAATTTCACCACCCTCAAAGACTAAATCGTTCACCTATAAAATGATTTTCATTAATATTTTACTATTGAAACTAAACCGGCACAAACCGATTTTAAGATTACATTTCCATAAGCTCAGAAAAAAAGCAAGCTTAACCTTTTATGGTAATATAAACTGGGCCTTAAATCGTGGCCTGAACAAATAAAGAAGGGACTGGCCTCGCCACCCTGACGGGTAAAAATAACATATAGAAATAATATACTTAGTAGGAACTAATAATATTCTTATGGGTTAAGCCCTTATCGTGAATCTACATAATGTAATCGTTGGTGAAGATTTGGAACTTGAGAATGTGATGGAGTTTTAAAAGATGATGTTTTTAACATCTTCATTAGGTAGGTTTCCATTTAGAAACTCTCTCTCTTTATTTTTTGTGTACTTTACTTAAGGCATTGAACAGGTTTTCAAGGTCGAAGGCGAGAACACCCAATGAAACGCACAAACTGTTTCAATTAGGACAATTGTATTTTAACCTTACTAAAAAAAAACAAAACTATATTTATAGTTTGCTCGGTAACGAAACCATAGCGAGATGTATTTCGATCCCAACGCCATCTAGGGAAGCGTTAGGTAAACCTGTTCACATATTGCAATATTAAACAATGGGAGCAGTGGTGGCCTAGTGGTAACGACCGCGACTTACGAAAAGGTCGTAGGTTCGAACCCTGTCAGGCGCTTTATTTTGCGTTAATTATTTCATCACAGCTGCTCTCAAAATGGTGAAGGAAAACATCGTGAGGAAACCGGCATGTCCTTGAACCAAAAATTCGAAGACATGTGACATCTACCAACCCGCACTGGGTCCGCGTGGTGGATTACGGCCCACTCCCTCTCGCACAGAGGAGGCCTGTGTCCCAGCAGTTGGAATTTGAATTATAGGCTTGTTATGAATATTATGGGATGATATAGGCAATACGTAGGTTGTTAATATTGTTTCAATCTTGCCAAATTGTGAACCTACGTGAAGCTATGTCATTAAAAAACAAAAGACACCCGTTTTCTCAAATCCAACTCAATTTTAAGTCTTTACCCTTTTAGGGTCAGCACAGACAAAGAGAGAACATGTTCATGACAAAGAGAGAGCATCATGCTCAGTGGAAGCAGTCTTGTCGCAGTCATGACGTGCAGCTGCCGACTATTTCTGTTTTGCGCTTGTGATTGTATATCTATTTTGTTTTATTTTTCGTGTTTCTGTGACAAATTACCCTTTTTTCATTTATTTTTGTTCTAATATACATAATTATACAATATATTTCTATGTTGAATTAGAGTTCAAAATATAGTGCAAGATATTATTTTTTCACTATATTTTCAACTCTATTTTAGTTGAGGTTAAGTTCATTATCAATTTGTCAATGAACTGCTCGAGCATTTTGCTGTTAATCGTGCCGTGACTGTAAGGTGCATTTTAGCGTAGAAAGTTTATAAGAATTGAAGTTAGGTACGTGTTTTATTTTAAAACAGAAGAGAATCTAAATACTCACTTATAAATCTCATTGGTGATAAAATTATCGTTCTTGCACCTCGTAGTCCACTTCGACCAGTACTGGAAACCATGTTGCTCTGCGATCTGAAGTGCGCACGCGGTATCGTCGCGTATGTCTTCATCTAGGAGTGCTGTGGATTAAAACAATTTATTTTATTTCTTTAATTAAAACGGTTTTAAACCAAATACAGAAATTAAAGACACAGTTTGTATATACACATAAAATATAAAATCATCAAGTAGAAAGTTAACAACACTTCCATAAATCCCTATCACAGTACTTTTGATATGCCGACAAAATCTTCGTCCATTTGTTCCCAAACAGATCGTTTTGTGGATTAGAGTTCATTAAGTGCGGCCAGAGTACGTGGTACTAGAGACTTAGAGCCGGCGCTCACTGCCGGCATGGCACGGCAGATTGTGCTGCGGCATCGGCATCCCGCAGCATCCCGCGGCATGCTGGGGCGTGTCGCGTCATGCCGCGGCGCGTCGCGACATGCCACAGCATCCCGCGGCAAGTCGCGGCATCGTGGTATCGAAATAAAGTAACATGAACTCTAAACTCATTGAAATAAGATTCACAATAACTTGATTAGTAATAAAATCCTTTGCCATGCCATGCCGTGCCGTGCCGGCAGTGAGCGCCGGCCCTTAGCGCGCGCAACTGTGCGACGTGGAGGCACAGCAAACAGCCTGTGCTTTCTGCCGCGGCAGTAGTTGTCTGGCACAAAGAAGCGAGCCAGCACAGTATGTACATAGATCAGGCGCGTCAATAGTGCCACGGAGCGTCTTACAGGCTATGGTGAGCTGGTCTTTTGCTCGCCAATAGTGGTTAGTTAAACTACCTCGTTGGTCTAGCGGTCACCAGCCGATGCGTCGACGGCTGCAGTTGCTTCTGCCATTGACGCGTGTCGCTCGTGTGTATAAACACTATAATTGTTTTTTGAAACAACTTACAGAAACAAATCAAAAGAAAAAACTGGGCTCGTGGCTAAGTAACAACAGCCGCACGGGTCGATCGATCAGGTTAAGCTACGCTTGCCGCGGACGGTTTGTGGATTGTTGATCATCTTTACACACCTCCGTGCCTCGGAAAGCACGGTAAGCAGTTGGTCCCGGCTGTCATTCTTGGATCTTTGACAGTCGTTACGGGTCGTCAGAAACCCGAAAATCTAACAACCAGTTTTACCAAGGGGTATCGTATTACCTAGTAACTGGTTTGTGTGGACGTCAGATAGGCAGTCGCTCGATGTAAAATACTGGCAATCAGTTGCATCCAGTTAGACTGGAAGCCGGCCCCAACATTGTTTGGAAAAGGCTAGGCAGATGACGTTACAGAAACAAATATCATTTAACGAGCTAGTGACAATTTTCTAGTTGGTTCCGAACTAAAGTTGTGGGTAACAAACAGCTGTCTGATATCATTAGCGAATAGCTATGGAAAATTGATAAATCAATCAATTTATGCAACGCGCGTGTGGCACACGAGATAAACTAATGAGATCCATTAATTAACTTCGTAAACAGATAAATTGAAATAATGAACTGCTCTATTGCTAATGGTATGTGGGTGCAAGTAAACTTTTTTCTTTAAACTATACTAATCTAAGGCCAAATGCATTAAAATGGTGGTTATGAGATATCCATTATTAAAAAATATTATTATAATAAAAATATTATTGAAAACAAATGTTTTTCATTTTATTTGCATAAAAATATTGTTTAAATTACCTGAGGGGCAATTCTCGTAATTTTAAGGCCGTTCACAGTGCGTTCTGATTTCAGTCTCAATGTGTAAAAAAATACTTCTAATTTCCCTACATTTTAACAAGTTTTTGACATTTGTTTGTCGCCGAGATGAGACTGCGGCTAGATTTTGAACGTTTTAAATTACGAGAATTGGCCTTCTGGTGGTTAGGCCAGCCATTATTAAAAAACTAAAAAATATATTAGGTAGGTATTAAAAAAAAAATTATTTTCTTTTTATTTCTATAAACATATTGATTTAAAACAATGCTGTGCAATATGTTATCATCAAAATTATAACATAGCTAGATAGGTGTACAGGGTGGCAAAGACATCGACACACAACCGATACCATGGATTCAGTACATGATTCTGAATCGCCCCGTGTTGAAAACTTTCGGCGGTTATTTAAAAAAACCGGTTCAGTACATTTTTATCGCGTAGGTATTACACCTTTCCATGAAACAGCAGATTTTATTTTATATACCTAACCAACGAAAAATTTCTACGCACGTTTGCGCGTCGATTTCGTATACCTACCTACCTATTTGATATTTGTATGCCTTTAACGGCAAAACATCGAGATATCTGTACCAAACACCTATTCAAATACTTATTCCCATCTATTTCAAACACCTGTTTTTTACACCTATGTTTAACAAATAAAAAACTTTGACTTTGAGTCCTTGCCACCTTGTATAACATAACCACAACGACAGTTATAAACAACCAACCAATCTATTCTGTAAAAATCTCACCGTGAAAACTTAGGTAACACTTTACCTAAGTTTTCACACTATCAACAGCTCACTAGCT
Source organism: Apamea sordens (assembly GCA_945859715.1). Lineage (NCBI taxonomy): Eukaryota > Metazoa > Arthropoda > Insecta > Lepidoptera > Noctuidae > Apamea > Apamea sordens. The sequence goes on along the minus strand of OX244010.1, from coordinate 8,119,498 downwards.
GTTGATAGTGTCAGTTCCTAGCATCTGCAGTGTGATTCTGTAACCATCTCACCGTGAAAACTTAGGTAAAGTGAGCGTGGAGCTGTCATTACAAACTAAATCCTAGGGATTGACATTATTGGCAGCTCAGTCAAAGCTCACTTCACCTAACTTTTCACGGTAAGATTTTTACAGAAGCGTTCAGCAGTTGGAACGACAACTCACTACAGGCTCACTTCACCTAAGTTTTCATGGTGAGATTTTTACAGAATAGACTGGCTGTCCATAATATCTACGCTCAATCAACTAATAAGCCAAAACATTCAATCACTCAACCACACAATGTCACCAAAACATTTACCTAGTAACAAAATCCTTATTACGGAAACCGAGAAACTTACGAAATCAAATAAAGTGAAGTAATGCTCGTAAAAATGTTGCTTAACTTCCTCCACTACAGAATCCTGATTTATACTTTCCTACGTTAATATATCCACTCGGGTGGTACAAAGATAACGCTGTGGGACCTACCACGGGCTTTCGATAACTCACTTATATTCTTATATTCTCGATATCTTACTTTCCACTTTATAATTTATCCTTCTAATGGCTGATGTTTCAATTGACAGATAATTTTAATTTGTGTAATAATATTGACGTCTGACAGTTTTTGTATGGAAGAACTGTCAAAAATTAAAAATTATTCCTCCAATAAAATTATCTGGGGTTGGAAAAATCAGCTCTTACTGTCTACTAATATTTTGATTTCTGTGAATTTGAATACTTATTATACAATCACTTCTTAACTGCTGAAGAGACCATGACCTCTGAGTTTGTTTCGGCATTTCTTCTCAGGGACCAGCGCCATCTACCCGATGGCGCTGGTCCCTGAGAAAATTCGATGAGCATTCGGACCCCAAGGCCCAAGTGTTTCAACCCCAAACGGCTCAAACATATAGCTCCCAATAAGGTTCTTATATTTGCGCCGTTTGAGGTATTCTGCTCCTGCAGCAGCCACCCCAGCACAGCCCACCGTGCTAGGAAGATGGGGTGGCGCGAGTGTGTCGACACAGAAGATTTTGTCAAATTTCATTTACATCCGGATAGACCAGTCCTAGGTAGACATTGTCTATCTTGTTTAACGTTTTTGTTAAGTATCTGGTACTCATTGCCAGGTCTGTACACCACTGTAATATGAAAACATTGTAAAAGCCAATTCTTCTAAAAAGAGTAACTGGTGTTTCTTGACGGCTCTTCATCTTCATAGGAAACGACTATTGGAACCTTGCAATTAACTTCTGTTGTTTCATAAGTGCCCATGTAGGTTTATCTTAACGAATTTATTACAAAGTGAAAAGATTTTTTTTATATTTTTGTTTATTTCGATTTAATGCAAAAGTGACTTAACGGATTTAGATGACATCTGACACATGGATAGACCATGACCTGTAAAAGGAGATAATATGCTACTTTTCATCCCGGATCGCAGACGAAGTCGCGGGCGACAGCTAGTGTGAAATATAATTGTTTAAAATTGATGTTTTTTATCCCGGTAGAGCGAGGGTTAGTTGTAACGTGATTATTGTCTTTTTCCACAATCAAACAAATAAGTTCCAATTTGTCAAACCTCGTGAGTTGTTTTTCTACAGAAATTTTTGATTTCCAGCGTCATGATAAGCGAAATACCCGTAACTGTATTTGAAGAAGTGCCAACCTCTAAAAAATAAGGTCGTAACTCCGCCGTTATGTTGGCGAAATTACCTACGTAATACAAATAGGTACTTCAGCTTTTGTTGCCATCTTCCTTCACGAGAACAAAGAAAATCTTAGTTACTGTGTTGGTTTAAAAGGAAGAACCGACATAATAAAATATGAGCTGTTTTTTGCTGTTCAATTAATTTGATAAAAATCAAATAAAGGGTAATAATCTCTTCCGTTTACGTTTGGAGGCAAATAAGACGTTCAAAGCAAACTCAAACTCAAGCATGTTTATCATAATCAGCCTGTAATGTTACGACTGCTGGGACACAGGCCTCTTCTCGTGAGAGGGGCCGTAATTCACCACGCGGGCCCGGTGCGGGTTGGTAGATGTCACAAGAATGGATGTTAGAAGATGTTGAAGCATGTCTATAAAGTATAGACATGCTTCAACATCTTCATCTTTCATCAGCAGTAAAATAACATGATCACAAAATGGTCAAGACCATTTTGTGATCATGTTATTTTCATATACAGTCGCAAATTCACGTTCCTACTTATATTCAGGTCCACAGTATTTGAAATCCTAACAAAAATAGTTTACGACGGTTAATAGGGAAGAATTTAAGTAACATTAGTAGTACAGAATATTTCACGGGTCAAGTTTTAAAGTTACCTTAAATTACCGTAGCTCAACAACGGTTAAATATGACAAAAAAAAATAGAAAAAAGAACGAGGATCAATCAATCTCAAAAACTATCATTAGTACTTACTACTACTGATAGTTGACTGTAGGGAGAAAATTAATAAATAAATACTTCACCACAATGAATACTATTAGAAGTAAAAGAAAGAATGAAAGAGCGAAAGAAAATACGTTTATTTGCGGTAAACATGACGCAGAGGAAGAACATAACACAAAAAACAATAAATTAAAGGAAAATATGCGTCACATCCACGCAATACGGCTATCGCTCAGCATAATGCTAACACCCTATGCGAGAGCGCCTAGTTTCCAGCGACAGCCGGCGTTGACATGATGACGTCAACCATTGCAACATACGTTAAGATAAAAAAGCAACAATTAAAATAAGAAATAAAATACAAATAAAATACCTAGTTCTGAATGTTTGTTTCACAACAAAATCTTGTTAAAAATGATGAACAAGAAGAAAATAGGAAAGAAAAAGAACGCAATCAAACTCCAAAAAACAAAAGACGATCGTAGGTACACGTCAAACAGTTAACAGTTACATGTAACCAAAACCGCTACACAATACACTTGACCATACCTCATAAACTTTTGATGTAAAACGTGGGCTATAAAATCTGGTAGCTTCGAATTGTTTGCAATGTCGTTCGCAGTTTGTGCAACTGTGATGTCTTTGTCAATTACTTACTTTGTAACTACAGTGACAGTTTCAAATGTAACAACAACTGGAGCTTTTGAAATGGAAGAATGTCTTTCATAAAGATTGGAATATGTTAGTTATATTTCAAGATTGTGGTTGAGATTTTGATGGGTAACTTGCCGAATATTTTTGACGTCAATGTAGCTAGCTTTAAACAATATGAAAACTGCAGAAAGTTATAATACTGCCGGTCGATTCTGTAACCTTCTCACCGTGAAAACTTAGGTGAAGTGAGCGTGGAGTGAGCTGTCATTCCAAATAATGCTAGGGATTGACACTAGTGACAACTCACATCAAGCTCACTTCACTTGAGTTTTCACCAGGGCTTGTTAACGTTACCAAATAACAAAATAATTACCGTTAAGTAACGTTAATTTCAATTTGATACCTTAATAACGTTAACAAAAATGTAACGTTACTTGATCACATTACCAGTAAAATAACGTTAATTAACATTAACGCAAAATACATCAGTAACGTTATTTTTACCGTTAATTTAGCTACGTTGCCGTTCCGTCTGTTTACATTTTTGTGCCCTCGCGCGGGCGCCTCGCTTAGCATTGGAGTAGATGCACTGTTGCCGCTCTGCCACGCGCTAACCGCGCCGCCTGCGCCGTCGCACTATGGGACAGAACCGTGCCGTCTAACCGTCTCAAATATCTGTAACTTTTTTGTTGGTTGAAGTAAATAGCTGAAATTTAGCACGTAGTATCTCCAGAGTATATACAATCCAATAATGACACATTTATTGTCAAATGTTTAATTTATAATATTTAAAAAATAAAACAAAAATAAAACAATTAATGTATTTTTTTTTAAATAAACCATTGTTTGTTTAAATTATTGAATTATAATTTTACAGTTTTATGATATTAAACCTATTTTATGTTATTTTATATTACATATAAAAATCCTACATTTAAATAAATGACAAATATGATAATTATAATAATCCACTCTCACTCTAAAAATATATTTTACAAATTAATGTACGTAATTACTTCTATTTAAATATCTAAGAGGTTCTTAGCTTCGTCTAACAATTCCTTGGAAATAGTGACTGATGGTTTTCTGATACTTGATATATAAGGATCTGACGTAAATAGAAGACAATGAAATACCGTCTTGATTCGTTGCGGACCTAGAGCATTTTCTAGCGGGATGCAATCTGATTTTTTTGTAATCTTTATTACGAAATTCTTGGGCATTCCCAGATAAATTACCAATAGGCAGAACAGCAAAATGTCTTATTATACTTTCCCCATGTATTAAGATTTGATGTACTAAAGAAGGCCACAAATATATTTTGTTACGTACAGTTGTGCGGTTGCGCGAGTATATTCACCAATTTTTTTCTGGATTTACAGCAATACCGGATGCCAAAGTTTGATGAATAACATAGAACCTTTTAATAAGTTCCTCATCAACTCCTGCAGTGCGATTCTGTAACCATCTCACCGTGTAAACTTAGGTGAAGTGAGCGTGGAGTGAGCTGTCATTCAAAGTAATTCGAAGGATTGACAACTACTATCAGCTCACTCTAAGCTCACTTCACCTAACTTTTCACGGTGAGATTTTTACAGAATCGATCGGCTGTAATTTCTGAAGCGCAATAGTAGTTCTCAAAAAAAACGCTGAGCTGAGCGTACGCAATACGCCGAGCTGTATTACCGTCATTGCTGTTTCCACTTCCTTGTCGGGCATATCAACGTGTAACCCCATTCGGCTTCGAAACAAACTTTGTACAAGCTTTTTCTTGTCTTCTTTACTTTTTTTATCTTCTGGAGTTCTCGCAGCCCATTTTTTAAATGAAAGGTTATATGAAATATGTCAAATTAAATCCATGCACCTGCCGAACGATTCTGTAAAAATCTCACCGTGAAAAGTTAGGTGAAGTGAGCTTAGAGTGAGCTGTCAATCCCTAGCATTAATTGGAATGACAGCTCACTTCACCCGAGTTTTCACGGTGAGATGGTTACAGAATCGCACTGCAGATCCACGTGTGCTACGTAGACAAACCATATTCGTAAGTGTTTATATTATCTGGCTTTGATTCAATCTTCTCCAAATTATTCATTTCGCTTGGTTTAGCCCCACACACTGTACACACAGCTCCAGAACTTGTGTCAGTTAGAACTTGTGTAACTTTTGCATCCACCATACATAGTTAGAAATAGGTCATGACTTATTTCAATTACCTGCCTTGTGTATCTTTGAAATTTGCAAATTATTAATTTGACCCCGAATATCACCAACCAGGCAACCACTGATCGGATTTTCTCGGCAATAACGAATAGAAAAACAAGCCGGATTTTGCCTAATTACCTCATTTGTTTCTGTGTCAGTCTGTTTTGGTGCCAAAGACGCTATAAATAAGTTTGCATCTGAGACTAAGTTACTCTCATCTGTTAAAACTTGTTTATATTCACTTTGCCCCGATGAAGCATCACATCCCCACTTGGTAAAAAAATTAAGAGTTTTTCTTGTTGAGTTGTAAACATTTTCAATCTTTAAAATGCGAGCAGAAGTGTGATCCAGCAAATCTTGTAGATTTACTTTAGCACTTATATAGGTTATTTCAATGCTGGATGGTGGAGGATAACACAGTTTTTTGGCGTTCGTCAATATATTATATGATGACAATATGTCGAAGTTTTTGTTGATCAGACTTGCTCGAAGTAATCCGTATTGTGATGTCGAAAGATCTAAATCTACAAATATACTTATAGCTTCATCCACCGTAAAATCTGTTGCATTGCGATTTTCATGCAATAATTTTTCCTTCATGATCCTTTTTTCTATCACAATTCCGCATCATTGAAACAACAGTAGCTTCTTCGAATTCTCCTTCAGACCGCAATCCTTGAACGTATGCATTATGTATATACTCGAGTCCATATTCTTGTACCAACTCCACATTCTTTCGATTTCCCTGATAGATCTTCATGAGACTTTGGTGGACGTCCACGTTCTCCAGATGTTGTAGGTGTAATATCCATCGGTGCTTCTTCGAATTGTACCTTAAATTCACCGCCTAACCAAGATGTACTTTTAATAAAGAAACGTTCTTTAGTTCGGTTAGATTTGGTCCACCGATCGTTAAACGCTGTTAAAAGCCATTTTTGAATACGTTTCACAACTAATTCACTTTTTTAGACGACAAATGGTGGTGTTCTTCTAAGTATTTTTGAATATCTTCTTTGTTCCATGATCAGTGAAAAATTCGCATAATACTCGTCGAGGCACAACAAATTCACTCATTTTATTTTTACTGCTAACTACTACTTTTTTTACCGAGGTTGGTGAAGACTATATTATGTCAAAGCACACTAAAGTACTGGTAAATGACAATGTAAATCCATAACTTTTATACTAAATTTCGTGTGAAAAAATATTATTATCTAGTGTCATTATCACGTTCCTAACCACTATCTATGAAGGTGGATAGTAGTACTGATATAATGTGCAATAACAACTTTAACTACCATTTCCTCCCTTTTACTTACTTTTACATGAGAAACATGTAATTCACAAAGTGATAACAAAACATTAACCACATCTGACTGAACGATGAAAAAATAAAATACCTTACCCAATACTCCTACCTTACCTAAAGATTAAGTACCTAAATAGATAATATTATTTAAGAAAAAAGGTTCACAAGTAATCTACAAATCCAAAAATCTCATCAATCAGAACTAAAATATTTTTTTGGGTATATTTTGTATTTTCCCCCCATCAGGCATTTTTCGTTTCATTTCAAAGGGGGCAGAGTCGGGCAATTTTTTTTTGCCTTGACTTCTATATCGGCTGCTCTACTATATGGTGCTTTCAAAATTACGACATTGGCAGACACTGCTAAAATAAAAATTCTATACCTCTCCAGTTTTCACACAATTGTCCACTTAAATTATTTTTAAATAGAGTACTTCATAACCATTCTAACCATATCACACTTACAAATTAGCTGTGAAAATATGACCATGTAAACTGGTGGAATTGTGTTCTACATAATTGACATAATTCTGAGCGTCAACTTGCAAGCCTTAGTCTAATAGTAAAAATGAGAAATAGTGTATTTTAACTGCTATATAATATTGGCATTGGACATTCAGTTAGACATGTGCATTAACAAAATATTCAATATAGAACATTACGAAAACCTATTTTTGAGACGGTATGTACGGTTCTGGCCCATAGTGCGACGGCAGGTGGCCCGCCCCCGCGCACCTCGTCCCCCTCTACTTCAAAGTTCAAACTCTCTAGATTAACCGTTCTAAAAGTAACGATAAAATTAACGTTATTAAACAACTAACGTTAATAATGATTACCGATAAAATGGAGCAAAAATAACGTTAAATCCATTACCGTTATTTTAATATTAACGGTAACGCTGTCAAATGAAGGTAACGTTATGAAAATTTTACCGGTATTTAAAGCCCTGGTTTTCACGTTGAGATTTTTACAGAATCGACCGGCTGTTGTGGCGTATTGCGTTCTACGCTCATACGAACTTTTTTAAAAGGAATTTCTCCAAACAAAAAACTAGTCGCTCAATACACTTAAGTAGTACAACACACGTCTTTTCGTATTAAAATCCCATACAAACCAAAGTAAACCTTATTAGAAATTAACAAATACTTTGTTCTAAAAAACTGAGACATTTAAAAAAAAATATTAACTTCGTCTTTCTAGTTGGTCTTTTGGTCGCAAGCACTACTGCTGAGCATAAGGTTCTGGACTCGGTTTCCGGGTCGGGCAAAGTATTATTAGATTTCTCCAACAGGAATTTTTCAGTAGCAGCCAGGAGCCTGAATTTGTGCGTTGTAGACTTAAGCCTCGGATACACTAGGGGACATTTTGTCCTGCAGGATGAGCCGCAACACTCAATCTACGTGTCGCTGCAACGTTGCAAAGTGTCCCGCAACATTTTACGTGACGCGGAACAAGTTGCTTGCTCCCGCTCCGAGAGCGAGCGCACGTGTCCCGCGTCAGTGTCGCGCCATTTGTAGGCCTGCAAAAGGTTCCGCGACATTCTCTCGGGACATTCACGTACTTGTAGTTGTCGAGCGCCATGTTCCGCAACATGTCGCTCCATTTGTCTCCTAGTGTATTCGAGGCTTTAACATAACTAGGGAAATGTTGTACACCTCTGCCCAACCCTTACCCTACACGGGAAATACAGGCGTGATGTTATGTGTTGTTCCCAACTTTTGCTATTTTATTACATATTTTTAGTGCTTTGTTTTTACATGATGATGATATTTAACCGTGATAATTATAAGAGGCATCGGAATAAAAAATAAACGCTATAAATAAAATTAAAATATTTACTTAAGTTAAAAAACTGAGCAGTGGCAGGCCCAGTGGTAACGGCTGCGACTTACGAATTGTAGGTCCTAGGTTCGAACCCAGACAGGCACTTTACATTGAGAAAATTATTTCATCACCACTGCTCTTAAAACGGTGAAGGAAAACATCGTGAGGAAAACAGCATGTCCTAGAACCAAAAATTCGAAGATATGGACATCTACCAGCCCGCACTGGGCCCACGTGGTGGATTACGGCTCACTCCCTCTCACCTCGCGTCCTCTCAGTAAGAAAGAGTGGGCTTACATAATCAGAGCCTATAATGTTCCCACTGCTACCCAGTGGGTTGGTAGATGTCACATGTCTTCGAATTTTTGGTATATATATAACTCATAATAAATAACTCTTCTTACCTTCACAAGTCATATTACAGAGTCCACCACGCTTCTTTGGTTTGCACCACTCATGGGGAATCTGAAAGGTGCAGTCAGAAGTTGAGGAAAATGTCAGCAACATAATTTTAATCGCCGCACCAATAAAAAAAGAAGAAAAAATTAACATATAAAAACAAAAACTTAGACAGTTTTTGCTAAATAAAAGCTACAATACTTGGTCCGTGGATGGGTTGACCATCTTTACACACCGAGACGCCTCCGTGCCTCGGAAGCATGTTAAGCCGTTGGTCCCGGCTGTCATTCGTGGATCTTTGACAGTCGTTACGGGTAGTCAGGAGCCCGAAAATCTTACCTTAGTAAGACTGGTTTTCAGACTTTAGGGGTATCGTATTACCCAGCAACACAGTTGATTCTGGGCTAATATACGAGTGCCACCTGCGCCTCAACCAGGTGGGTAGCCTCGACAAACTTTGGACGGAGCTAGGCGAATGTAGGCAGGCCAAGGAAGCACTTCCCACAATTAATGGCCGCCTCACGAAACAGGTTCTCCGTCTAAATAAACTAAAGCTGCGTACAGTTACTGCGGCTTTAACTGGCCATGGGTCATTTAACAAACACCTCTATGTCATAGGAGTAACAGACAGTCCGCTGTGCAGGGCCTGCATGGAGGATGACGAGACAGCGGCGCATGTGCTGCTAAACTGCCCGGTGGTCGCCACGTACAGGGCAAAGTACTTCGGTAACCCAGGTACCCTACGTGAGACGGTCAGTAACATCAAGGCGTTGCTGGCCTTCCTTGAGGAGCTGGGGTGGATCGAATGATCGAAGTTCCCACCCGTACGCAAAATACGCGCATTGTCGTGGAGTTGCGGACACCAGCCCTACCTATTACCTATTACCAATTACCAATTATTACCTAGTAACTGGGTTGTGGAGGTCAGATAGTTATTCGTTCAATGTGAAATACTGGTATCCAGCTGCACTCGGTCAGACTGACAGCCGACCCCAACATAGGTGGGAAAAGGCTGGGCAGATGATGATGATATAGATAGATTGAGTATTTACCTGGTACAATCCATAGTATTTTTTTCCACTAGGTGTCTCCATAAACGCACTGGTATCCCTTTTGCTCACTTTTTCGATCAAACACACCCCTGAAACAAACAGAATATCATAGGTTAGATTCATTGGGACAATCATTAAGAATCTCTTTTCTAGTCATCACCTACTCGCTTAAAGAACTTGGTAACGACTTCAGCTGGTATATTCTGTGAAAATCTCACCGTGAAAACTTATGTGAAGTGAGCTTGAAGTGAGCTGATATTCCACCTGATGCTAGGAATTGACACTATTGACAGCTCACTTCAGTTAAAGGGAATTGATGACTTTTATATGGAGCCTGGCATACCTACCTAACCGCCACTATGATTTTTTTTCAAAATGGCTGCTACGCATGGAACCTATATAAATCGATAGCTGACATCAATGCAAACAGATAATTCCGATCCAGCCTGACCCTTGCTGCCCTCTCCCAGCGACGCCCTAAGCCGAGATCCGTACCCCACAGGGGGTGCCCTTAGCGTGTAGTCGCTTAGTTTTTAAGTTTTTATAAGCCCTGGCTGTAGGCCTTAATTTATTGAGGCATCCACAGGCAAGCCCGGTAAATCAGACGACACCCTTATAGATTGAATTGCGAGATGCCACCCAAAAAACAAAAAAAAAAAAACAACTCAAACAGAAAACAGAACAGAACCAAATCTCGTAAACTGTAAAGCGAGATATTAACGATCAAAGTTGATCACGTGACATCCATATTTTTTGAACTTGCGTACATCATGTTGCATAGATGTTTGATTATTTTAAACATGCAGAGTGATTATTTCCATTAAGATATTTATAGAATAGATCATCAGTCGAGATTCAGTAACCACCAAACATTTACAGAAATAATTAGGAACATTTCCGTCTCCCAAACCGTCACACCGCAAAGGTCAAACAATGTTTCCTAGCCTCTCAATCGGTCTATTAAATTGTAGCCACAAACCCTTTAAAGGTACGATCCTTTGTTCATCAGAAATACCAAAACATTTCATAATTATTATTGGAACAGCTGCTGCTCTAAACCACAGAATAATTCAGAAGGTCGGGTACATACAACGAACGTAAAACGTTCGCAAACATAAAAGGTCAAATTGGGGTTTTGTTCCTCTCAACCAAAGCACCTGCCATCTAATCTCTTCACCACCCTTGGTTGACTGGTAAAGAATGCCTAAGGCATTAAGTTCGCCTTTGTACCTTTTTGTGCGAAAAGTTTAGATAAATAAATTGATTAAATTAGCTAGCCAAACTCTGCAGACGTCGCGTCGGGGGTATCGTATACACAAACACGGTAAACAAAATGATTTGATGTTTTTTTGGAGGTCAATGACCACTGGTAGTTTAGTTACTTGAAGTTTGAGTTGAGCAAATCTGTTTTCTTTTGTTTTATCGTGTTAAGATATCGAAACCTACCTCGTCTATTTAGTTTTCACAAAAAAAAAACTGAATTTTTAAACTGATATTTCAAGTGACTACACTAACTGCGGTCGATGACCCCACAAAAATTTTTTGTTTGTTTTATCTTGAAAGAACTTGAGACGAGGACGGGACGCAAACGCGGTAATATTATGCAGATGAAAATGCGCCTGCGTACAAAACGCAGGCGCATTTTCCCTCTACTGTATGTTTTGTATGACGAACATAATCAGAGATTATGTAAAATAACTGTGAACGGACTGTATTTGTGCGTGTGTTTTAGATTGCTGTATAGAACCGACCTTCTGTACTATTCTGTAAATAAACTGTGTAAAGGTCAATAACACAAAGTTCAAGGTCAGGGTCACGCTACAGTAGCCCGGGGATCAATTAGTAAGAGATAATACCCCGAGAGGGATGCACAGCCAATTTCAGCCAGCAGATATTGCATTGCATTAATTAATTTAAAGTTTAATACCAAATCGTACTGTTGCTGATGTTTCTTTGCAAGATGACGGTGATAAAAGTGTGCAGGAACATATTTTTTTTAAATCCTTGCAAAGGTTGTCTTTAAAAGATCGCTCTTAGCGATAAGACCGCCCAGTGTGTCACCCTATGTAATCTGTAATTTATATGGTGTATCTTATGTTTTTTTTTATAACATTTACGTCATATTTAAAATCATGATTAAGACGATAAATTAGAATAGAATACTCTTTGTATTCTATTATAATGTATCGTCTTAATCATGATTTTAAATATGACGTAAATGTTATAAAAAAACATTAAAATAATTATTGGGGAATAATATTCAGAACATGCAATATTATTTAGTAACTTGTGTTTTTTTTTTGTTAAAACCAAATTTATAGTTAAGTGGAAATTATGCGTAATGAAAACTGCAAGTAAAACGTGAAACATACCAACCAATATTTTATCAGCTTCACGTTTTTAGGGTTCCGCCAACGACTCGAATTCGAGATAAAAGTACAAAAAACCAATCAAATCGTCCATAGTCAAAGGATCAAATCATGAAAGATCTCAATTGGATCTTCAACGCATCTTCACCAAAATACCCTTTTCAAAAGTACTTTAAATACAAGCCAGTCTAGGCTCTAAGAGGTTCTATTTAAAACTAAAGTTCCAAGGTCAGTGGTCTTTGTGTACTCCATTCAAGGTCAAATTCCAAGGTCATTGTTTGTGTACGTGGAGTTAGTTTCTTTTGTGTTTGTTGAATGGCGATGGGCTGTATGGACAGTATTATACAGTGAATGAATTGGTTCGGATATTTATGGGTACCTTTATAAACATGGATTTATATTTAATAGTTTGTATTTTTGACATAATAATATACAGCGTGTCGCTTTAATGGCGACATTCATTTAACACACGTATATGGTTTCGCATTTTCGTTTTATGAACACAATTTTAATATCATTAAAGGTTAAAACTTTTATTTATTCAAAATATTCTAAAATAACATCTTAGAGCAGCATGTACTTAATTAACTGTAGCGCAAGGGTCATTCGCCGGGGTCACGGATCATAACATAGCAACTATGTTTATTATTGACGGCACGGTTGGCGCAGTGGTTAAGCGATTGACTGCTGCGCTGCGTGTCGCGGGTTCGATTCCCGCACGGAACAAATAATTGTATGACCTACATGTATTTGTTCCGAGTCTGGGTGTTTTTCTATCTATGATATGTATGTATTTACAAAAAAAAAATATATATAGGTAAGTAGTTTATCAGCCATCTTGTTACCATAACACAAGCATTAGGTTGCATAGCTTGGGACTAGATGGCGCTGTGTGAAATGTCCAGGGATATTATATTATTATTTTAATTCCTTTTTTATTGCTAAATGGAGCTGCTCTTGACCTCGATCACGCCTGATGAAAAGCGGTGGATGATTTCTATAATGAAACGAGCGTGCCCAGAAGATTCCTAAAACGAATAAACTGCAACTTACTGTTTAGTGCTCATACACACTTGCGAGACACGTCAACGGCAGGGGCAACAGCAAATGTCGACAACATACCGTTCGTGTAATTGAGCAACGTACTCGTAACGTACGTACAAAAAAAAAATGTATATAAGTAGTTTATCAGCCATCTTGTTACCATAACACAAGCATAGGTTACTTAGCTTGGGACTAGATGGCGCTGTGTGAAATGTCCAGGGATATTATTATTATTAAATACATGAGCAACACGTTGTCGGTGGACGTGTAGCTCGTGTGTCTGCACACTTAGAGGCTGGTAAACTCTTTGCATAATCAGCCCATAATGTTTCCTCTGGTGGCACCCATGCCTCCTCTATCTGAGAAGGAGTGAGCCGTAATCCACCACGCGGGCCCAGTGTGGGTTGGTAGATGGCACGGTCTTCGAATTTTTTGGTTCCAGGACATGCCGGTTTCCTCACGATGTTTTCATTCACCGTTTTGAGAGCAGTGTTGATGAAATAATTTACACAAAGTAAAACAACTGTTTTGGGTTTGAACCTATGACCTACAACTTGTAAGCCGCGGCCGTTACCACTGGGCCACCACTACTCAAAACTCTTTGTAAGCGTGTCAATTAATGTGTTTCATTAAACATAAAATAATAATTGAATTACGTCGTTCAGGCCATCCACTATTAATAATCGGATACTTTACCACCTCGTACGAACCAAGATTCTACAAATAGATTTAACAAAAAAACCTAATCATCTGTGTTTTTCCAACGGTATAAACAGGAAACAGTTACCTATTTGCAACAATTACGAGTATTATTAAATATTTTTCCCCTAGCTCTTTTTCGAAAACCCGCACTACGATTACAATCTAGGTTTTCCGAGGTCTGCTCTTGATCTATCATCACATCATCATCTACCTAGCCTTTTCCCAACTATGTTGGGGTTAGCTTCCAGTCTAACCGGATGCAGCTGAATACCAGTATTTTACATGGAGCGACTGCCCATCTGACCTCCACAACCCAGTTACTGGGTAATATGATACCCCTTTGGTAAGACTGGTTGTCAGACTTTCGGGCTTCTGACGACACGTAACAACTATCAAAGATCCACGAATGACAGCTAGGACCAACGGCTTAACATGCTTTCCGAGGCACGGAGTGGTCTTGGTATGTGAAGATGGTCACCCATCTACGGGCCAACCGCGACAAGCGTAGCTTACCCTGATCGATCGATCCGTGCGGCTGTTATTACTTAGCCACAAATCTCAGAAATCAGAAATCTGATCCGATTTCGAAAATTCCGAAAATATTATGCTATCGAAACTATATCAGGATGAAATTGAAATCTTGCAACAAATCGAAACTGGAGCTCCATTAACACTGTTACGTCCTATACTACTAATATTATAAACGTGAAAGTTTATATGGATGGATGGATGGATGGATGTTTGTTACTCTTTCACGCAAAAACCACTGAACGGATTTGGATGAAATTTGGCACCGCATGTTTTATAACCAGGATTAACATGTAGTATACTTTTTATCCCGATATTCCCACGGGATCAAAACTTATGCGGGTGAAACCGCGGGGCGCAGCTAGTCATTTTAAATTGTCATTTCCTAAACCAAAATTCTAGAAAAAATCGTGTCATTATCGTCTTAGATAGTGAAAACTAAGTTATTGCCTTCACTTCAAGTAGACACAAATTATCGTAGTTCAAAAAAAAACTTGAAAGGTGTCAAGGGACACCCGGATGGAACAAAGTATAACTGGCTTGCTTTCTCTAAGAGATAGAGAGAGAGAGATAGACAGAGAAACACGCGCACGCCGCACTGCTTACAACTATAGCAAAAAGTGTCGTTCCAACTTTTGGTCTTAATTTTTTCCGTCTAGCCCCCTTTCGCAACGCGCGTTATGAAACTTCGTTCCAAAAATATTTCAAAATTTTCTAAACATGTTTCAATTAAAGTATCAATTTTAGCGCGCTGTGCAATCATGGCTTCACACTATGATGCAAGTTGGCAATGCGTTGAACTAGCGGTAATTACCTAATTTTGACCGTTCCTCAAAAAAAGGGCGCTAGACGACGTTGCCAAATCGCTCGCCTACGCGCAAGTATGTGCATCCCTTTCCTTAATGACATGCTCTAAATTTACTTTACTTTACTTTACAACGAGTTAGATATTTTAACCGAGTATATAAACTTAAATAAATTTAACAGAAATAAACTGAATCTCTAAGTTAGGTTTCCTAGAAACAGAGTAGAGCTATTTATGTTAAATTTTCAAGGAAATGGTTAAGTTGAGTAAAAGTGCTTTACTATGTACAAATAGAGTTTGCATAACTAAATTTAAGCAGAAATGGTTTTATATTTTGAACCGATTTCAAAAAGGAGACTGAGTTATAACAGCCGCACGGGTCGATCGATCAGGTTAAGCTACGCTTGCCGCAATTGGTCCGTGGATGGGTGACCATCTTTACATACCAAGAACCCTTCGTGCCTCGGAAATCACGTTAAGCTGTTGGGCCCGGCTGTCATTCGTGGATCTTTGACAGTCGTTACGGGTCGTCAGAAGCCCTCAAATCTGACAACCAGTCTTGCCAAGAGGTATCGTATTACCCAGTAACTGGGTTGTGAAGGATAAACTCCTATACATCTACTACAAATGTAAGTTTATAAATGCAAAACTTATACTTTTGTAATAAAAATAAAATATCTGCCCAGCCTTTTCCCAACTATGTTAGGGTCGGCTTCCAGTCTCACCGGCAGCTGCAGCTGGATAACAGTATTTTATATGGAGTGACTGCCTATCTGACCTCCACTACCAGTCACTGGGTATCACCCCTTGGTAAGAGTGGTGGTCAGACTTTCGGGCTTCTGACTACCCGTAACGACTGTCAATGATCTTCGACTGACAGCTGGGACCAACTGCACGGAAGGGTCTCGCTATGTAATAGATATATTATCTATTTTCCTCAGCACGTACAGTTTCTTTTGACACTTAAAGTTATTACTCAAAAGCTGAATGTTCAATGTTCATGTTAAGGAATATTATTATATTATGCAAAGCACTTTTATAGTCTGTACGTGACCTAAGTATTGCACTTTACTGCATAATCACACTTCTATGCTAAAATAATGTAGTACTTTAATTAACTTTTTTCGAATTTGAACACTTTGTACTTGTTAAAATTATTATGATAGAACAATAAAACTATTGTTTTTGACGTGAACTTTTTTGAGGTTTTTGTTGCAGTAAATAAAGACTTTATTCCTATTAATCGCTTGATGGCACGAACTATTAATACAGGGTGGCAGGGGACATCGACGCGCAACTGTAACAATGAATTCAGCACATGGTTCTAGGCCCCAGCGTAGAAATTTATCATCAGTTATAAAAAAAAAACAGCTGTTCCACAGTAATGTGCATACCTAAGAGTCAAAATGTAAGGAACAGCAAATTTTTCCTTACAATTTTAACACGTGGGTATGGTTCAGAATCATGTATTGAATCCATGGTAACAGATTGCGCGTCAATGTCCCTGCCACCCTATCTATTTTGTATTGTTTTAAAAATAGGACAGTCTGCAAACTACTAAGAAAACGGAGAAAGTACTATGGACGCTCTCATGCCTTTAGAACCTACCTAAGAACAGCTAAAGATATTGGACATTAAATTTGTGTCGGCTTCCAGTCTCACCGGCAGCTATAGATACCAGTATTTGCCTACCTGACCTGCACAACTCAGTTACTGGGTAATACGATACCCCTTGGTAAGGCTGTTTGTCAGACTATCGGGCTTCTGACGACCCGTGACAACTGTCAAAGATCCGCGATTGACAGCCGGGAGCAATGGCTTAACGTGCAATCCGAGGCACGAAGGGGTCTCGGTATCTAAAGATGGTCACCCATCCACAGACCAACCGCGGCAAGCGTAGCTTTACCTGATCGATTGACCTGTGCGGCTGTTATTACTTAGCCACGGGCTGTACTATAAAAGTAATTCCATACACAATGACAGATTACTGACGTTGGTTTGAAAATAATTGTGTACTTGTATACATAACTATTTTATCGTGTGTGCTATGCACCTTTAAGTTATAGCCACTAATGCAAGAATAAGCAGGTACTCGTAATCTATGACTGAAGTACATTTAATTAATTACAGTGATTCATCACAATAAATTACTAGTTTGTTCTTTACCAAACAATTACTGTATCGTGCTACTGGGAATAATAATTACTTAGCAATTATATTATTATGCACTTAAACATAGCTAAGGAGTATCTAACTGTGATTTAACTTAACGTATTAAAATTATACTAAGGCCGCATCCTAACCAAAGCGAATGTCGCGTACGTTATGTTTAGCGATCTCGCACGCGTAATCGCGAATATAGAGGGCGCCTTCCCGTTCTCCGAAGAAATGAGTGACATATTAACGCGACGATCGTAAGGTCGCGCAATAGTTCGCTTTGTTTAGGACGCGGGACACGATGTAGCTACTGTCAGCCTGACAATGAAACAAAATACATATTGCTTAAGTGTCAGCTTCAAAGAAATGCATCATCTTGCTTCCCGTATGACGTGAACGCAAAAGGTGACTAAGGAATTACCTCAAGAGGATAATACGGGATATTCATACATTGTAGAATATCTACATCATGACTAAATAAGATCTTGAAATTCCTTCGTAGATACTGCTCTTTCTGGGCAAAAATGTGCACAGGGAATGATTAAAAAAAAGGCTGGCAACATGCGTCAATATGTATCACAATATAACTAATTTAAAAATTATGCATTACCGACGCTACTGGACTTTTTATATTATTACTGGACTAATGATCAGATACAAATTAACTGTAAAGTTTAGGGCTAACTTGCAAATAACGGGAGTTGCAGGTAGTATTTTAAACCACTTATGACGTCTTAACTACCTAATGTTTATCCTTTAAACCTGCGTAGGTTTTACCTAGATTGGTTCCCGTAATTAAAAATGTTCAAAATCATCACATCCTTATTCACTTGACTGACACGTACCACGTGTCACGACGAATAAGAAGAATTTCATCCCAGAGACAATCAATGTCCAAAACTTGTCAAAAACTTAGGGAAATTAAGAGGTATTTTTGACAGATTAAGACTGAGATCAGACTGTGAACGTTCTTAAAATTACGAGAATCGCCCCTCAGACTGATCTCATTGTGAGGCTTGTCATGAACATCTGGAGCAATCGGTAATGATCGATCATCACATACACAATAATTATTACATAAATAAATTAACATAACATATAATTTTATCATTGAGAGATCCGGGTTTGTTAGTAGGTACCGCGTACAAGTGGCGTGTATTTTTGTTTTATATGCTATCAAAAAATCTTTGACACTATTGGTTAGGTTGTAATAGGTATATAGTATAGGCAGTATTAGAGTGTTCTCTGTGTATTAAGTAATAATGAGATGAAAAGGTCGTGAAGAAAGTTCTGAGTAGGTATGTATGTAGACCAAAGAAACGTTGGATAGACCGTGTGAAATATGATAAATGGCTAAAAAGGGACCACTGAGACGACTACCTAATAGAGAAGTATGGAAGACGAAGTGAATGACCACTGAGATGACGACTACCTAATAGAGAAGTATGGAAGACGAAGGCATACTGCGCCGACCTCAATAAATTTGGATGAGGGCAATTGATGTCTCTGAGTATAAGGTATATGTTAACAAAAATGATGATAACTGAGATAACGGCTAATATAGACTGTGTATACTCGTACATAGAAAACTTTCCGATGTCAATATTAAATGAATCGATATGAAATATTATAGCAAAAAACCCGTGTGCCCGATGAGAATTTTATACAAATTTTCATCTCCTTTAGGAGACCGATTAGGAGACGGACGAATATTTTCAGAAATCCTACTTAATATTATAAACGCGAAAGTTTGTGAGGATGAATGGATGTTTGTTACTCTTTCACGCAAAAACTACTTAACGGATTTGAATGAAATTTAACACACATATCGTTTATAACCAGGATTAACACATTGGATACTTTTTATCCCGATATTGCCACGGGACCAATACTTATGTGGGTGACACAGCGGGGCACTGCTAGTCCTTTTATATTGCTCACTTTTGTTATATTAGGAACTAGCTGATGTGTTGCAATGCTATTTTTATTTTTTGTTAGAAACCGTCTCCATCGCACACTCAACAACTTACTAAAGTTTCATCAGAATCGGTCGAGCCATTTTCGAGTTTTTGCGAGACTAACGCACGGCAATTGATTTATATATATAGTAATGAATGAATTTAAGATTTTTGATAAGTGGAAGATACTATGAAACCATATTTTGTCACTTACATTGTCCCAGAAACATATCATTAGGCATTCCAATCTTCAGTAACTCTCTCACTAACTTACACCTCGTTTCAAATATTTTGCCACTTATAACGTTAATCAGTAAATACAAAACAAAAACTAAAACACGTGCGTTCCACATAGCTGTATCTTTATGTATGAACGTAAACACACGAGACGATTATTTAATTAAGATTCTCTTACCTAACTCTTATATCAACGTGATAAGGTATGTTTTGCAGTGATAGCAAACTCAATGTCAATGCCAGATGATTGGTCGAATGTATAGCGTATTTTCCGCGAGGTTTTTTTGCATGTTAATATTCCGGTCTGACCTAATAACATAGTGTGTAGGTATTATTATTATGTTCAAGAAGACGTTGTATGATTTTTTTATTGTATCATCCTTACCTACTTATACTCATATAAAGCTGAAGAGTTTATTTGTTTTTTGATGCTTTGTTTGTTTGAACGCGCTAATGTTTGAAACTACTAGTCGTATTTGAAAAATTCTTGTCTCCATTTGATAGCCCAATTCTTGAGGAACGCAACAACAATAACAAAAACAACAACAAAACAACAACAAAAACAACAAAAACCAACAACAAACAACAACAACACAAAACCCCGCCCCCACCCCCCGCCTCCTTTTGCATTCAACTGCGCAAAAGGAGGCGCACAAAAAAAAAAAAATGACAGAAATATTAAAGCCATTGCTACTGTAAGTGTGTCCCGCAATGGCCCCTCGGTTCTGATCTGATTTTCAAAGACATTGTATGATTTTGTTAATATTTTATCCTGTTATATATTTCCTGTACTCTTTTATTTGTCTTTGAAGATTCTGAGATGAATTTAATCTAGGGGCATGAGGTCAGGAGATAAATTAAAGAGAATATAGTATTAGTAAATATTTATAAATTAAGATAGTGTATTTTTAGGTTCATGTAGTAAAATGTTGCGACTTTTTAATTAGATATCTCTTGAAAACACCAATGCCAAAAAGATCTGTGGAAAAAAATGGTACAGACGCCAGCACATCAAGCTACTACAATCTGTCAAATTTCTGTAATAGATTTTAAATTTATCGCTAAAGCATTAAGGTTCAGTGTTGATTGGGAAAATTTGACAGCTTCGGGTAGCTTGACCTGCCAGCTGGCATCTGAAAACTAAGTGTGCATGCACACAAGCCTGCAGTACCCGTCAACGGAAGAGCTATAACTGCAGCTGAAGACGCGTGCCGCTTATGTATATCCTTTCCTGCTATTTTCTTACATCGGACTTTACACTTTCTATTTGATTTTTATTTGTTGCTATCTGATGTATGTATTTGGTCTACTGTGTGTCTTATTTAAATTATGCATGTTAATGTTTTTTTTTTCTTTCCTTCTTTTAAATCTTATTTCTTTTTAAATTAAGACTTAGTTGTACTATGCGGACTTGCATAAATATTTAAGTCATAAATAGTTTTGTGTATTTTTAAGACTAAATTCGAGAACCTGGGAGTCTACTCCGAAGTAGTATCGGCCGAATGTTCGGCCGTTTCCTGCTACGAAGTTTCTATTTGGTTCGGTCGGTTCCAATCCTACACTCCAACAATCTTTCGAATATTGACTATGGTCCCGACCCAACTGAGCTGATCCGAACATTTTTTCGCATTTTTCAATAATATTCGGTTCGGCCATGTGTCGGTCCGATCCGAACATTCGCACTTTGCACTTCGTAGTAGGCCCCCTAGAAATTTCTTCTAAATAGTACCCAAAACTAAAGTAAAAATAAAAACGAGTACCTACGTTATTTTGTTAGTTAATAAAACAGCATGGAAGTACAGGAATTAAAACAACTGAAGTTTTCCACCTGTCTTAAATAGGTACATTACTTTGTACAAAATGGCGACATAGAATGTTTTGTGCAGGTAGCTATAATATACATTGTAGCTACTGCTAGTATTAAAAGTTGGTACCCTAAAGGTTCTTTAGTGCTATTTCATCTTTATTGTCCTGACTTATGGTACAATTTTTATTTTTAATTTTTAATATATATGTAAAATACTAGCTGCGCCCCACGGTTTCAGCCGCATAAGTTTCGATCCCGTGGGAATATCGGGATAAACAGTTTTATGTGTTAATCCTGCTAATAAACAATGTGTGTGCCAAATTTCATCCAAATCAGTTCAGTAGTTTTTGCGTGAAAGAGTAACAAACATCTATCCATCCATACAAACTTTCGCGTTTATAATATTATAGTAGGATTGTTATATCTATGCAAATAACGTCTGGGGGGTAATTGCGTAACACCAAAAAAATAACAACTGATCGAAATTTCTTTCGTTTTGACAGTCCAACCTAGTTCATTGCGTTATTTACGTTGTTGAATTTATCAAAACTGTGAAGCAATGGATTAGAAATATCCCTCAAAACTCTTAAATTGTGATTGAAAGTGTGTAACGCAATTAGGTCGTCTGGTTTCCTCCCTAACTCTGAAAAGAAACGATGAAGTCTTTAAAAAATGACTCGTCATCGGTCGTTGAACCATACGAATCTTGAAAGGGATTTCGACAGTCGGCAAATTTATGTTTTGTGATCTCCTATCTCACAGAGCACGGAGTCTGGGCAACTAATAAAATTCGTGACGCCAAAAATTCGTTGAGCGCATGACTTCTGTCACGGACCGCCTTTAACGCTGTCAGTTTCTATACGTCATTTGTTTCGTAGTACGAGTAAACGGTAACACGCTTGGTTTGTATGGAAAGTGTTGACAATGCCATCTCTAGCAGCATCCACCGAGGCTTCCCCGTGCTAGTACCATAGCTAGATGAACTGGTAGAAAAGGTGCAACTTATTAAAATGTAAGTTATAGACGTAGCAATGGATTACTTATAGAGGCTCAGTTAATGGACAGTCAATCGATTCTGTAAAAATCTCACCGTGAAAAGTTAGGAGTGAGCTTAGAGTGAGTTGTCAATAGTGTCAATCCCTAGCATTAGTTGGAATGACAGCTCACTCCACGCTCACTTCACCTAACTTTTCACGGTGAGATGGTTACAGAATCGCACTGCAGTGCTTCCTTAAGTTTCATTAAGTTAGCCGGAAAATAAAATGTTTTGAGGAAAAAAAAATATTATCATCATTTTGAGGATAACATGTCTTCTAAAATATCATAAAATATAAGTATAAAATAATAGAATGTTATGCTAATTAACTTCCTGTCTGTGGTTAATTACGACATTCCATGAATTTTGTTTGGCAAAATATAGGTAGATTATAATTTCCACAAATCATCCATTAACAGGCTATGACGACTTTTCCTCATAATAATGATTACTGTGAAGAACAATTCATGTTTCAGTGATTTATCTCTTAGATAACACATAACTACAGCCAAGTTTAAGGCAACAGTCCGCCGACGAAAAAGCGAGTCGCTACCAGCGATTTTCTGACTCAAGAAACGTATAGACACCAGCAGGTCAAGCTACCCGACACTGATAAATTTTCCCAATCAACCTTGAACCTTAATACTTTAGCGATAAAATTGAAAATCTATTAAAGAAATTTGACAGATTGTAGTAGCTTGATGTGCTGGCGTCTTGTACAAAAGATTGTAGGTCTCGTGTAAGTAAATTGAAATGCAAATATTAATAGTTGATCGATGACTGTCCATACCGCCCGCAAGCACTTGTCGGAACGACAAACGAGTGCGCTTCCCTGAGCAAGTACAGTAACGAGCATAAATATGTATACACTTGGCTTTATTCAAAGGCGATTTACGCCTTTGTTTTTTAATGAAATTTTATGTAATTACGAACATAGTATTTTCGAACTCATAGGTATGTATGGTGTCGTATATTTTAACGTCGCATTCGTTATTTCACGCAAAAATCGCTATTGAAAGTATCCTAGTGTTCACATATTAGTGCTCGTGACTGTACTCTTGTACTCGTTCAGCGACGCTCGCTTGGCTTGCAGAACACTTTGCTGAGAGACTCACGCTTGGTGAGCCTGCTCGTCGCCCCTGCGCACTCGCTGTTCTTTGCTCGCCAACTCGTTTTTAATTGCTAGCTCGACGCGCTTGTCGTTAATCGCCGTCGGTGGGACGGGTGCCTCATGGTAACTATCAGGCATATTATATTTTCTTATCAATCTCAGGTTCATGAGAGCACAACGAAGAACACATGTTTTGAGTATGTAATTAAGACGACAATGTAATATTAGTACATGAGACATTTTCAGCTTCGTCTCTAGAATAGTAAAGTATAGAAAATTGCCTGTGGTAGGTATTGTTTGTGATTTATGATCCTGTACGAGTCGCAATAAATACTTTTTCTTTCTTTCTTTCTTTTCTTTGTATTGCAGATGTCTTTTAGTGGAGGTTACCACTTGCCATCAGAAAGACCACATCTTTATTTGCCACATCAAAATTGCCAAGCTAGATTTTAAGTCACGCACTTAGGCATAATCTAGGAGAGGCCCGTGGCTAAATAATAACAGCCGCACAGGTCGATCGGTCAGGTTAAGCTACGCTTCTCTTTTTATCTTTACATACCGGGACCCCTCCGTGCCTCGGAAAGCACGTTAAGCCGTTGGTCCCGGCTGTCATTCGTGGATCTTTGACAGTCGTTACGGGTAGTCAGAAGCCCGAAAGTCTGACAACCAGTCTTACCAAGGGATATCGTATTACCCAGTAACTGGTTTGTGGAGGTCAGATAGGCAGTCGCTCCATGTAAAATACTGGTATTACAGCTGCATTCGGTTAGACTGGAAGCCGACCCCAACATAGTTGGGAAAAGGCTAGGCAGATGATGACTTAGGCATAATCATAGCATAATTAGCCTATAATGTTCCCAGAGGTGGGACACAGGCCTCCTCTCTCTTTGAGAAGGAGTGCGCAGTGATCAACCACGCGGGCCCAGTGCGCGTTGGTAGATGTCACATGTCTTCGACTTTTTGGTTCTAGGACATGCCGGTTTCCTCACAATATTTTCCTTCACCGTTTTGAGAGCAGTGGTGATGAAATAATTTACACAAAATAAAGCGCCTGTCTGGGTTTGAACCTACGACCTACAATTCGTAAGCCGCGGCCGTTACGCGGCCCCTAAATAGGAGATGAAAGTTTGTAATTTTTGGCGATGGGAATTCCCATGGTGGCTTGTACCTATGCAAGATTAATCATTATTGCAGCCGAAAGACGTTCACTACCATACACAGGCCTCCCCCAAGCACCGCCACTTTGATCAGTTCTGTGCTTCTCGTATCCAGCGGATTCTTGGGGCCTTCATAAGGTCACCAATCCACCTTGTGGCAGGCCTTACAACGCTACATCTTGCGGTACGCGATCGCCATTCCAGAACCTTTTCGCCAAAAAGAAAGATTAATATGCTCATTGCGCACTGCGCGGTGCTACCATAAATAAAACGGTTATAAAAATACTCACAGGTACCCAGGTAACTCTTTTGCATTCCTTTAATTTTCATTAGTTGACGTGTGAGGCCGCATCTTGTGAACTGTTTACCTTCACAAAAATCACTTACAATGAAAGACAATACTGTTAAAATTAATGAAAACCGCATATTGGTGATTAAAAGAAATAATTTAATGAAAAACAAAATTGACCCGAATTTAACCCGATTTTCAACCGAGATCAATGTTTAATGGAATGTGTCTATCAATGTACTAAATTATAACACATTAAAATTAAAATTTATAGGTATTATCTATGAATTTATTTACCTGTTAGGCGTAGATACCTACTACTTTACAGTATCTCGACGTTTTCCTGTCTCTTTCTATTGTACGATTTTGGTGTGAAACGAAAAATATATTTATCAATCTTGAAGTGTTTTCTTATCGAATGTATGAGTAAGTAACTTTCGTCTCTATCAATATTGTCTTTAAGGTGCCTACAGAGTTGCTCAATTTTTAACGATCGACTCGTGTGATCAAACAAAACCAAGCAATAGTGCAAGCAACAGACGATCGATGACGTCGTATTTTTTGTTGATCATCACTAGGGATCGTTTATATCGATCGATAAGCAACAAAAAATGAGTACATAAAGGGAAGTATGAAAGTGGCAGCGGTGATTGAAACGTTGTGTGGAAATCGGTTGTCATGGTGGGCAAGTGATGAGGGAAATGTGCCGACGAAACTTTTTAGTATGAATGTGGATGCTTGCAAGAGTAGGGGAAGACTAAAGACACTATTGATGGACTGTGTGACAGCTGATCTTGCTAAAAAGAGGGTTACTACCGAGATGGTGACTAGTAGAGAAGTATGGAAGAAAAACCAAGCCGCGCGCGCGCCGACCTCAAATAAATTTTAATAAGGGCAACATAATGATGATACTCGTAAAATCAACAATTGATGCTCTATTATAACCGATGATCGTTAACAGACAAAGTGACGGTCGATAAATTCCTAAGAATCTATAAGAAGCTGACAGATCTTGATCGTCATAATCCAGCTCATCATATTATCAAAATTTACTATTTCGAAAGTATTTACTCGACCAGAGGAGTCATAAGACTACTTACTACGTATATTTTCTTTACAAAAGCAAAAAATTGGTTCATCGTCATCACTCTCCTGTCTTTATTCGAATTTATTTGGGGTTGGTGCAGTCTTTTTCTTCCATACAGCTATATTAACCGTCATCTCAGTAGTCATTCCCTTTCTAGCCATTTCATCTTTCACACAATCCACTAACCGCTGTTGCACGGACGTAAAAATATCACGGTGGGATTTTTTCGCGTACTAGATTTTCAAAGCCGAGAGTTTAAAATCCAACAGTATAGTTTTTTGACGTACTGGGATGTACTCTATTGGATTCTCAATGCTGAGCTCAACATCGAGAGCTAAGAATCAAGTGCGTGATAAAATTCGTGATATTTTTCGTCCACGACGTCAACCGTCGAACGTCAGCCATATTTCCCCTAGTTCTATAGCCATCATTATAAATAGGTATCCGTAAGGTAATACGTCACTGTCCAGATTGCGCAAGAGGACATACAATATGTTAGTGATGCCATTGATAGTTCAATTATCCTCGCGTAAATTTCGTCGCGGTCTAGAATTGTATGTATTGCTGTTGGTTTTACCGGGTTTACCTTAAATAGGTTACTGCTAGTATTAAAATTAGACTGCAATAATAGGTAATTATTGAGAACATGAGCAATTATTAAAATTCATTGTAGTGTTGACCATAAAATACCGAAATACAGGTAAATGCTACAGGATTTTGCTAATCCATTGCTACATATAGATTATGCTTGAATTTATTTGCTTCACAACCTAAATACTTAGAATAAAAGAAAATACTTTTAAAATTAATATAATGTATAATGTTATTACGAAGACGGCACGGTTGGCGCAGTGGTTAAGCGATTGACTGCTGCGCTGCGTGTCGCGGGTTCGATTCCCGCACGGAACAAATATTTGTATGACCTACATGTATTTGTTCCGAGTCTGGGTGTTTTTCTATCTATAATATGTATGTATTTACAAAAAAAATGTATATAAGTAGTTTATCAGCCATCTTGTTACCATAACACAAGCATTAGGTTGCTTAGCTTGGGACTAGATGGCGCTGTGTGAAATGTCCAGGGATATTATTATTATTATTGAACTGTCAATGTGAAAGCCATTTTTATTACCGTTCATGTGTTACACAATTACCCCGCTAAATCAAGTTTTAGGTAGGACGTTTTTTGACTTAACTACCGAACTTATACGGATGACATTACGGCAAAGAAGTCCAGTCAAGAGAAGATTCGAAGTATACGAGAAGTGAATCATCATCATCTCCTTCGTATCCCTGCACGACGTATTTTAAATGCTGTTTTCCCAAAACTTTGCCACTTCCACGGCGTTGTCGGTGACAGCGCAGAAGTCACTCTAACTGCATGTTTTGGGACACAGAGGGCAGGATAGGAGGTGGAGCATGGTTCGTGACATAACTCCACAATCGGACCCTACTGCTTTCAATCAAGGTAACCCTACTTTACCAGGTTGGACTTACATCTTCCCACTTGTGTCCGTAAGATAATGGAATAGTAGTAGAGAGTGGCGTGCATTGCAGGCCTACACTCAGCATTGTGTGGCAAACAGTTGAACAAGAAGAGAGTACAGAGTGTAGTAAAATAGTGATGAACTACCGCCAGCACCCTTGTTTAAAAATAAGTAAACATGGATGGAGCAGGTTTTCAGGTCTAAATTACTCAAGATGATTAATTCATATCAAAATACTTTTATCATAAGAACAGACGATGATAATTTATAATCAAACCACGTAATTATGTTCATAAGACTTTCCTTACCTATTTCTGCTTAGTAGCTGTGTTTTGAAGGGCGATTCCGGTAAAACGGCATGTAGCGGTATCTACAACGCCACACGCCAAATCCTGCATCTCGCAAGCAGAGTTTACCGCGCAATTAGCATTCATACAAACTTCCCGACATCAATCGTTGGGCAGTTGCCCGCCAGATACAACACCCGTCTGGTCGGAGGATCCTTCCTTTTCTATGGAGGATGAGTGAACTTTACACCCTGTTCCTCATACCTCTATAGGCGCATGAGCAACTCCAGTTCTGTTTTCCAACCATCAGTAGCGCTTGCTGCTTATTTGCCATTAAATAACAAAGAAAAAAAGATATCAGTGGTGGCCCAGTGGTGTCGGCTCTGACTCGCGAGTTGTAGGTCGTGGGTTCCAAAACAGGCAGGCACTTTACTTTGTGTATTTCATTTCATCACCACTACTCTCAAAACGGTGAAGGAAAGTATCGTGAGGAAGCCGGCATATCCTAGAACCAACAAATCGAAGACATGTGACATCCAGCTACCAGCACTGGGCCCGCGTGGTGGATTATACTCTAGGGCCTACTCTCTCACAGAGAGGAGGCCTGCGTCCCAGCAGTGCGCATATTATAGGCTAATAATGCTTATGCTAACCAAGAAAAGCATCCAGGAATACGTCATTTCTAATGATATAATTATATAAATGAGTAATTAATCATGAATATTTTATCACTGTTGGCGTCATTAAATAAATCATTGATTGGCATCTAGTGGCACTTGAATACCTAACTTCTGAACTCATTAGAGAAATATACCACTATCTTTAAACGAGAAATGATCTATAATTAGGCTCCTAATTATCTATAAGTACCCTTTAGTGCAATGGTGTTAGTTTATGTGTTGATAACATGTATATCTACTTATCTATTCCTAAGCAAATTTTTCCTGTGATATCTACTTCCATATGGGAGGGTCTACTATGCAAAGCTATGAGATCTTTGCTTCATTATTGGTAAAGATATAAGAGTCTTAATTTTAATCAATAACTTATAGTAAAATGATGAGAATTGCTCCTCAGGAATCAGCAAATCTCTTAATTTTAAGAATGTTCACAGTCTGATCTCAGTCTCAATCTGTAAAAAATAACTCTAATTTCCCTACATTTTTGATAAGTTTTTGACATTGATTGTCGCCGAGGTGACATTGCGACTACATTTTGAACGTTTTTAATTACGAGAATTGGTCTTCTGGTTTCTTCTTTTCCTCAGTGTAGGTATTTTTGTATCTTCAACGGTTCAGATTACATAGAGTGTTGGCAATCAGACATACAATAGAGTGTTTTATGCGTTCGTAGAAGAAAAGGTAAAAAAACATCAGAGCTACTTGTGAATCAGTTCATCTAGCAAAGTACACCATCCGTATATATTTGTGCCTCTAAGTAGCATTGCTGTGTATTCTGTGTGCTGATAAAATCATAGATTTACAGGCATATTGTACGTAAACTTTGTTATTGTCTCTTACATATGAGCGACACGCGGCAATTGCACAAGCAACTGGAACACTTCTTCTTTTTCTAGGTGTCACTGGCACGACTAAATTTTATATCTTGTTGGCTCAAAGCTTTGCCACTTCCGCGGAGTTGTCAATGGCAGAGGTCACTCTGACTCCTTATTTTGGGACACAGAGGGCAGGATAGGAGGTGGAGCATGGTTTGCGACATAGCTCCTCGGAGCCTCCCCGAGTGACGTTAGAAATCGGTACCCAATCCCCTAAACGTCCAGCGGAACCTGGACACCTAGCACTCGGTACTAATGCTTCCACCACGATGGCACGAAAAGGTCTTTAACAAGACCCATCCCAAACGGCACTACAGCTACTAATGAGGCTGAATTTTTGGTTACCCCTGGGAATGACAAGATAATAAAATAACGAACACTAACGATTGGCTTTCTTAGACTATTTACTTTCTTAGACTTTCTATTTCACCTCTACTGCCCAAACTTCAAAACTGGAGCTTGTGGTGTTTGCGTATCGATATTTCAGTAAGGACAAAACCAATAATATAGAAAGTGTCCTCACGTGGTTATATTATATACTATAGTATCGCCATCAGCGCCATCTATACTATCAAACCAACTCGTTTTCGTAAATCTAATGTCTAACATTATTTTCGTGTCTGTACTTGTATCAGAAACTTGTATGTAAAACATTCATTAGATCAACTCATCCCGCGGGATAAGTTCAAGCGGCCTCAGTTGACTAAAGAGTCATAATTATATAGGTAGTAGTTGCTTGATAATATTGACGTTTTGTATTTCCACAGACGGGCTATTCATATTAATTTTCGTCAAGACTTGCATCAAGAAACCCTACCTAGAGTACCATAATGTTAATGATATTGTATGTTGGAGGGTGACTAAAGCCCCTTTCTCACCGGATAGTTTCGTTTTCGTTTCTGTACCGAATCTGAACAGTCGAATAGAGTCGAATGGTTCGGTAGTACTTGGTAGGCACAGAGACGTGTGTGAGCACTCGGTAAAGAATCCGGTGATGAAGGCAAATTACTCTTGAGGTAATCAGTCTTCTTAACAAGGCAAGCCCTTACGTTCACCAACCATTACAAGTTCCTTCGCAAATAATTTCAATACCGAAAACCGACAAGTCAATATATGAATCGTGCTAAAAACTCTATACATTTGTGCGCTAAACTAGTTATTCCCACAATTTGTTAGAGCGCTTTCAAACTGGGGAACTTTTCATTCGCTTGGTGCACGGTCTGGTCCGTATTGATTGAGTTATTCGGGCTCGTTTTTCGATAGTTTATTTGTGTAGACGTCCATGGATTATGTTGTGGGGTAATTGAGGGAGACTGTTGTAGTTGTTACCGGTACCTATTCCTATAAGTATAATTGCTTTGTAACTTATGACAAAAATTCTCAGTAAATTGAAACGTCACTAAGGTTGAAACTATCTAACTGTCACTTAGACAAGTAGACCTTGTCGTTTTATGACGTGCAAGTGGAATTCAACGTTATACTGGGAAATAAAGAACGAAGAAAGAAAATAAATATATTTGACCCAGGTTAAGGCACACAAAGTAATACCAAGGTCGTCGACTAATGAATCGAATGGGTAGCTCACCGCCCGATCAGGACCAGGCCCGTGCCGGACGGCGCGTATGTGTTCCACGTGCGCCTCAAAGAGATGTCAGCACGATTGACGGGGCCCAATACCCGATAGGGCCGAAGCCTACCAGGGTAGCGGAATCGTCCGAAAGGGTTACCGCTGCCCTGGAACATAAAAGGCTAAGGAAGGAACACGGGTGGGTTTTAGTCAGTAAGAGTCTGACACTCCCTTCCGCTCCACCCAGAGCGGGAGGGGTCATTTGATGACTTCCCATCCTCAAAAAAAAAAAGGTCGTCGACTACACACTTTAAGCTGCTTTTTCACCAGAGATATGCTATCCAGCTATGCTGCGAGGATGTGAAAGCTAGGGTACGAAACGATGTGACCATTTCCACTGATGCTAAGCTGTGCTGCGGGGCGAGTAAGATGTGCTATGAAAAAGCGCCTGCGATGCATCGACAGTAGGGATGGTGACAAACGCGCGCCTACTGTGAGTACTCTGCTCTGCACATAGCTCACACTACTCGCGCATCCATAGCTCCCATCCACAGCACGCATCTTTCCATGTAAAAACATAGCTTAGTAGAACCCGTTTCCACCAGTGCTATGCTATGTGGTGTCTAACGGATTTTGTATGAAAGAATTGTCAAAAATTCAAAATCATCATCTGCCTAGCCTTTTCCTAAGTATGTTGGGGTCGGCTTCCAGTCTAACCGGATTCAGCTTAATACCGGTATTTTACATGGAGCGACTGCCTATCTGACCTCCACAACCCAGTTACTGGGTGATACGATACCTTTTGGTAAGACTGGTGGTCAGACTTTCGGGCTCCGCTCCATTACTCAGATAAAATTATCTGGTGATGGAAAAATCAGCCCTAAGTTGTATCGTATTTAAAATATGTTGTGTTAACTGATAGCCTAATACATTCCTCTAAAAGACAAAGTCCTTGTCTCTTGTAAATAGCAGCTACAAAAAAAAAAAACAATTATTTCTCTGCTCCACCATTGAAACCACACAGCGCGGCAGTGAGCAGCCATTTTGTAGAAAGACGAGCATTATCTTAGGAAATAATAATAATAATATCCCTGGACATTTCACACAGCGCCATCTAGTCCCAAGCTAAGCAACCTAATGCTTGTGTTATGATGTCAGAACAAGATGGCTGATAAACTACTTATATACATTATTTTTTTGTAAATACATACATATTATAGATAGAAAAACACCCAGACTCGGAACAAATACATGTAGGTCATACAAATATTTGTTCCGTGCGGGAATCGAACCCGCGACACGCAACGCAGCAGTCAATCGCTTAACCACTGCGCCAACCGTGTCGTCGTATCTAACCCATTCGGTTCATTTAGATTTAGATTCTACTTTATTGTAAGTACCTAGCTAGAAAATCAACCGCAGAGTCTTATTCACTTATTCACTCAACGGCAACATCTTATTCACTTTCGATTTGGACACCTCAACAGGAAAATACGGGCGCCGTACCAACTCTATAAGCTCAAACTCTCTACTGCAAAAAATAACTACTCAACTTTCTACCACGAACAACACCACAGCCACATAAAAACCAAAGACTTTAAAAAGAAAAATTAAAACCTGCTTAGCTTAATTCGAGACCTTCCTGAACGCCGCCATCTTTAAATGCAAATCCCTAACATTACGAATGGAAGCTAAAGAGCAAAAGTCGCGTAGATAAAAAGTTTTAATTATAAGAAGAAGGTAGCTACACCTGTACTCTCTGATTTGCATAGAGGGTCTTAGTCTTTATTCAGTAATCTCATCAGTCTTGCGATTCAGAGCTGCTAAGTTCTTTGAATCTGAATTGAACGGAATCTGAACAAATTATTGTCGATTACAAATGAATGTCAAATTGCTTTGTAACCGATAATTATCAAGATTTTACTGAATCGGGAAAAAAATATAAGGCCCTCTTTGAAAATCTGCGCTTTTATTACTGTGATCGCCTGTGTTTAAAAGACAAAGGATAAAATTAAAAGAACTGGTGTCTTCAAATATCACAATCACTTACGGTTTTTTTTTTTTGTTGTAAATAATGATTAAAATTAAAGTGCTGTTCAAACGTCAACTGTATGGTTAAACAGTCGCTAATAACTGCTTCACTTTAATCAACGTTTATGAATAAACCGGAGATTGTTTGCTACGGGCGTTTATGAACCTATTTCGACTGTAACTTTGTCACTAGCTTCAAATAGTAGAACCTTGCGAGAACTATTCGAGTTAACTGGGCGAATCAGTACCAACAGTGTGCCAAGAAACTCGCACGAAACAGTGTCATAATGTGATACGCACTATTGTTTTCCTATAAGCCAAGCGATTTTCTACCCCGCCCCGGGGCGTCGCATATGTGTCTACGTAAGACAGCAACATCCCCATCCCTGTACCTATCCCCCAACTTTTGTTATGGTGTATAAAACATTGTTTTTTTTTTATTAAATTAGTTATACTGATTGGGGGAAAAAATTTTGGTCACATTACAAATCTACGCATGCACACAGTCGTACACGTATAAGGGTCTAGCGTAGTAGGTTCTTCATCCGTTTTTGTTTGCCTTGACTGCACAGCGTTAGTGTGACAGTAATTTATAAGGTTTTCATTAATTTCAATATGCTGTGGGACAAAATAACCACTACGTGGAGCCCTGACACAGCTAGAAGGCGTCGCGGCAGACCCCGTAGAAGATGGCGAGACGAGCAGGACAAAACAAACGACTAGTGGTCTACTTTGGCTCTGGATCGAAAGAGCGGGAAGTCATGGGGAGAGACCTTTTCCCAGCAGTGGGATGATGCAGGCTAACAGTAATTATTTTTGGGATAAAAAAACTTGAGAGGTGTCAAGGGACACCCGGATGGAACGAAGTATAACTGGCTTGCTTTCTATAAGAAAGAGAGAGCGACAGACAGAGAAACACGCGCACGCCGCACTGCTAACAACTATAGCAAAAAGTGTCGTTCTAACTTTTGGTCTTAATTTTTTCCATCTAGCCCCCTTTCGCAACGCGCGATAAGGAACTTCGTTCCAAAAATTACCTGTATTAAAATATACAGAAATCGATTAAGTGAACGATTCTGAACAAACTACTTTCATAATGTGCATTAATTCAGTTTCACATTATGAATTTCAATATAATACCCTTATTAATAATTATATTTTCGAGCCGTTCGGGGTTGAAACCCTCGGGCCGTGGGGTCCGAGTGCGCATGGTCTTTTTAAGGAAATCTCGAAAAGACTAGTTGTCACTTCCCATGACCCAAGGGCTGGCTTTTACCTTGGCCAGAGGCTAAGCATTGCCATACAACGTGGCAATGCCGCCAGTGTCTTGCGTACATTACCAGTCGAGAGCGATGTGGATGAATTTTTCGACGCTATATTTTAGTTTGTAAATAGTTTTAGTTAATTTAGGATATTATTTTGTTATTATTTAAATATTGTATTCCGAAATTTATTTAACAATTTATGTTTCACATTGTATATTGCAATTCCTATATTCTGAACCAATAACTGATTTACCAGCAATCCGTTCTAGCCTCAGATAATCACAGTAGCGCATCTGTGTCCTTTGTCAGAGCTACATGTATGAACATACCTACATACATAGACATGCAGTATGTATTGTACTGCAGTCTGAGTTATACGGTTAATATTGGAAACGAAAACGGTGACGTTATTTGTAGGGAAAGTAATGAAAACCGACCAAATGCAAGTCGGGCATGAAAAGTACGTACAATATTTAACAAGATTTCGTTAAAAAAAAGGTTTCTTGAGAATTATGCGACGAGAAATATTTTTTTGAGCTCTTATACAATTGTTTTATCATGATACTAGGTATTTTATTTTTATGAAATACTTTTGAATAATTCTTTTCTTTGAATATTCGACAACACACCCAATTTTTCTGGCTCGTAATATGTAAATACTGAGCGTTTTACGGTGTTTACCTTTGGGCAGTACCTTAAATTGAATGGTCAGAATACAAAAATATCTTTGTCGCTTAAAGAATTTTTCTAAACAACGAATTTCATCTATCACCAATGCAAACTGACCAATCCAATCTGGACCACTCTTGAAACATTGAAAGGAATCGTGCATAAAATGAAAACAAATAAAACAGACAAATGCAAAAGTCTCTTCAAACCTGATTACATTCAGACGGGGCATCAACCCTCAAATCCGAAAATAAACAGTACCATCGAAGACAAATATACTAAATTGAATTCAACCCTAAAATGCTACAATATCGGATCGTGTAAACAAGTTTATACCCTTTGTATAGACGGTTGTATTCAACCCCAAAACTTGTTCGACCTTTAAAATCATCTGATCCAATTCTCAGGACGTTTTAAAACGAGTTATAGTACGCGACCTGCAGGTTGGGGGTTTTAAGAGAGCGGGGTTATCTTAACCCTTTACGCTTAAAGGGTTATTGGGGTCGGAGATCAATTTATGCGATGCCATATCTCGTTATAGTGGTCAAAGACGGTTTAGATTAGGACCGACAGGGTTGTTGACGAAGAATGAGTTAGAATTCATAATCATATAATGGTCCTACTGCTTTGACACAGGACTCCTCTTTGTGATAGGGAGTGGGCCATATTCCACTATGCGGCCCAATGTGGGTTGGTGCATGTCACATGTCTTCGTATTTTTTGGTTCTAGGACTTACCTAGCTGCCAACCCTGAATGTGATGTGTTTGCGGATGAATGGATTAAAATTATACGTATATGTCTGGTGTCCTGTGAGAGAAAGTATGCAAGCGAGTCCAGTGTTCCATATAATTTTAAATTAATTTATATTATTGTGAACGTAATAATTGTCTCTACGTTAATTAATATAATTGGGAAGGGGCCCGTGGCTAAATAATAACAGCCGCACAGGTCGATCGGTCAGGTTAAGCTACGCTTATCGCGGTTGGTCTGTGGATGGATGACCATCTTTATAATACATACCGAGACTCCTCCGTGCCTCGGAAAGCACGTTAAGCCGTTGGTCCCGGCTGTCATTCGTGGATCTTTGACAGTCGTTACGGGTAGTCAGAAGCCCGAAAGTCTGACAACCAGTCTTACCAAGGGGTATCTTATTACCCAGTACAGTTACTGGACAACCCAGTGGTTGTGGACGTCAGATAGGCAGTCGCTCCATGTAAAATACTGGTATTCAGCTGCATCCGGTTAGACTGGAAGCCGACCCCAACATAGTTGGGAAAAGGCTAGGCAGATGATGATGTTAATTAATATAATTGGTGTTGTACCATTTTAATCAGGCGGAGTCGCAGCCCAAGATTTGGGGGGGGGGGGGGGGGTGATGCAGGTTTCCTCACGATGTATTGCTTCACCGGTTTGAGAGCAGTGGTGTTGAAATTAACAACACAAAGTAAAGTGCCTGCCTGGGTTCGATCTCACGACCTACAACTAGTAAGTCGGGGCCGATAACACCACCACTGCTCCATCATATAAGAGTAAGAATGTTATTATTATAAATAACATTGTGCTTGTTTTGATTGTTGTTTTTTATTTATATCTTATCGTATGCTGCACTGGTTAACGTCATCACGTCGATGCCGGCTGTCGCTGAAAACCAGCGCTGGGGTTCCGTTTCGTATAGGTTCATAGCATTATGCTGAGTGATGGCCGTTTTGCGTGGATGTGACGCATGTTTTCCCCTAACTGTTTTTTTTTTGCGTTTGTGTTCTTTTTATGCGTCATGTTTGCCGCAAATTTTCTTTCTTTCGTTTTCTTTTCTAATGAAAACGCAGAAAGTCTTGAACATTAAAAATATTTTCGCTCATTTCATAGCCCGATAGACAAGTAAATAAAAGGAACAATCTAATGAAAGGCAAATAAAATATACCTATTATTATATAGCTAATGAAGCTGAAAGGTAAATTAATTTACAGATAATATTATTTACCAAACAGCTCTTTTGGTGAATCGATATTTCAACAGCTTTTATCAAAATAATGTCTGACTGCATTTTTGAAGTGAAAACTTTATTAGGGCGTTGAGCGATTTTTGGTAGGGAAAAATCTTTGTTGCGCTCAGTTACACCACATCTTCTTCCCAGCGAAAACACTAGAAAGTGGTGAAGGGCGAGCGTTTTTGGGGGTTTGTCTTATGTAATTTTGACTTTTAAAAAGTGCTGATTCTCAGCCTAATATGAATAAATGACTTTTGATTTTTTTGCTGTTGAGGACTAGTCCCCAAAAAAATTACGAGCAAGTAGCAAAATTACGAGAATTGCACCTCACATTTGCAAATCTGAGGCGCAATACTCGTAATTTTGTTCATTCATCATCATCATTTTCAAGAATGATCTCAGGCTGACCTCAGTTCAAACTCAAACTCAAATAATTTATTTCAATTAAACAATTTATTTTACAGGCACTTTTGAACTGTCAAAATTAAATAGTCAGTCAGTTAGTCAGAAAGTTGAAGCTAGTTGCCCATTCCAAAACGTAGATCTCTATGGAGAAGAACGTGCAAGAAACTCCAAGGACACTCTTTTAAATCAAGTTATGATTACAAAATCCTGGGTACATTATTCTTATTTGCTTCTCTATGTGAGAACAATGTAAAAAAAAATCAAATAAAGAAACAATTTAATATATAAAATTAAATATAAGCCCTGGCAGTTAAGAGATGACCAGTCTCAACCGACGGCGCCCGTTCACGAACATGACGGGTGGATCAGCACCACCTTTTTTTTTTTTTTTTTTTTTTTTCTCGCTGAGAAATGCTTTATGCATCCCCGTCTCGCAGGGGACCGAGACGGGGTATGTGGGACTCCCTGTCGGAAGGACAGTATACCCACTAAAACTCAGCGGTGTTCCTACAAACGCCGTAATGGGAGGGCTATGGGAAATCAATACTTCCACGGCCCTCCCGGCGCACGCCCGCCAAGATGGTATGGCGGGCCCCGCATGCCCCCCAGGTTGGGGGGCTACGGGAATGGCCGGGAACACCTGGCCATTCCCGTCCCACAAGGTGGAGGCCTGTGCAAAACAGGCAACGGAGCCCCCGCACCCGTTGCCTGCTGGCCTCCACGCCCGCCTGAAAGGCGGGCCCCGCATGCCCCTCGCGTTGGGGGAGCTACGGCCGCAGAGGATAGGGAGAGCGGCAACGAAACACCGACACTCCTCTTCCCCTGCGGCCCCGCCGCGTCCGCCATCATACGGTGGCGGCCCCGTCAAGGCCGCGGAAGGAGGGAGAGCCTCTCCCGCCGCGGCCTCTATCCTCAGCCGCAATGTCTCCCTCACGGGGGACATCGCGGCCCGCCTCAGGTAGGTCACGATGTCGCGCAAGCGGCACCGCAACCTACCCGTGGGCCGCTACGTCCCGGGCTAAACCGCACAGCCCGGACGAGCGGCCTCCGCTGGGATTCCTCTTAGCTTCACCGTGGCCCAGCTCGCCACGGCTACTGAGCCCCCCCGGCTCGACAATGCGGGAACCCACCGGGGGGGTGGATCAGCACCACCTAGCTCAACCATTTTGTAGGGAACCGAATGATCCAACATACGCGCCACCACCAGTGAGACATAGTGAGCATGGCATATTCTCAACTATAAGTAAGCTCTTGTAAGTCAACATCAAATTATCATAATAAACGGATCCATGGTTCTTACATTTACAAAATTTAAAAAAATGTTTCTAAATTATAGAAAACTTTGCAATTTATTTAAGAGATGAAAAAAACAATCTGTCAAAAATAACTCTAATTTCCCTTACATTGTTGACAAGTTTTTGATATTTATTGTGGCTGAGACGAGATTGTGACTAGATTTTGAGGTAACCGGAAAAGCGTTATTTTTGATTCGGAAGCCTATGTGGAAGTCTACTGTATAGTGGACAAAGAATTCCTTTTATCTCTTAACTATCCGATTCAGTTTCCCTATTCCTATTTCAACACTTTGCTAAGATTATAAAGATATCCCAGCTCAAATACTAGAATGAAATTAGCACTAAATAAATACTGTCTATTTTAATTACACAGACAGTAAGATAAAGTCGACACAGACGCCGACGCTTTGAATGAATCATTTAAATCTAGTATCGCAACGGAATTTGAAAGCAGTTTAGATGAAGTCAAAGGGGCAATTCTCGTA
This sequence comes from Apamea sordens, assembly GCA_945859715.1. Lineage (NCBI taxonomy): Eukaryota > Metazoa > Arthropoda > Insecta > Lepidoptera > Noctuidae > Apamea > Apamea sordens. The sequence goes on along the minus strand of OX244010.1, from coordinate 8,080,317 downwards.
ATTTTAAGAACGTTCACAGTCTAATCTCAGTCTCCATCTGTCAAAAAATCCTCTAATTTGCCTATATTTTTGATAAGTTTATGACGTTTGTTTGTCACCGAGATGAGACTGCGACTAGATTTTGAACATTTTAAATTACGAGAATTGGCCTTCAGAACTGTTTCATTTAAATTTTTCTTTTTTAGTACTTAGAACATCGGATGAATCTATACTAATAATAAAGAAGAAAGAAAAGAAGAAGCTGAAGAGTTTGTTTATTTGAACGCGCTAATCTCTGAATCTACCAGTCGGACTTGTTTTTTTTTTTGCATTTAATAGCCCTATTCATAAGTAAGGCTACAGGCGATTTGATATCACGCTAGTAGGAGCCTTAGGGGCTGAGTAAAACGAAAAAGAGTTGTAGCGCGTAGTAACAGCGTGGGCACGCAATGCGATGTGACTGGATGGTCGGAGGAACTAGAAATTTCTCGTGAACGAGGTCTACTCCGAAGTAGTATCGGCCGAATGTTCGGCCGTTTCCTGCTACGAAGTTCCTCTTTGGTTCGGTCGGTTCCGATCCTACACTCCTACACCCTTTCGAATATTGACTTAATGGTCCCGACCCAACTGAGCCGATCCGAACTTTTTTCGCATTTTTCAATAATATTCGGTTCGGTCATGTGTCGGTCCGATCCGAACATTCGCACTTTGCACTTCGGTGTAGGCCCCCTGGGTATAATATAAAACGCTTGTGGATTCAATATGTTTTAATTATCTATGAGGTTATAGACTAATGTCGTCGTTACGGGCAAGCAAAAGCCCAAAGGATTTATTTATTTATTTACACAATTTATTAGCTTAAGTGTACTGTTGACATTACAATAAAAAAGGCTGCCAGTAACTGTCACAATACCTGCTGTACTAGTTGATACTGTATTACAGTAGGGTATTATTCCTCATTCCTGTGACCCGTAGAGTAACAAACGAGTGAGAGCTTAAGATTATAGCTTAATACAGGCTCCTTAGGAATATAAACTTAACAAATTAAAAATTTTGCAGTGAAATTGCTACGCTTAACTTAATAATACTTCTAGCTTCTAGTGAATGTAAGTGTGTGAGTGTATTTGATATTATGTATGTAAGTATGTATGGAGTTTGCTATTTCAGAATTTCACTGATTTACTGGGTAATACGATACCCCTTGGTAAAACTGGTTGTCAGACTTTCGGACTTCTGACTACCAGTTACGACTGTTAAAGATCTACGAATGATAGCCGGGACCAACGGCTTAACGTGCTTGCCGAGACACGGAGGGGTCTCAGTATGTAGGTAAAGATGGTCACCCATCCACAGATCAACTGCGGCAAGCGTAGCTTAACCTGATCGATCGACCTGTGCGGCTGTTATTATTTAATCACGGGCCCCTCTCCGGTCCAGGAAACACAAAAATATTAAAATCTCTGAAAAAACACGACCAGAAACAATATACTCATCCCGAACATCCCTTTAATTAAATATTCCAAAAGGCAAATAGCTCTCGAACATTTTTTTCACTTTTATGCAAATCTTTAGATCAACGTCGAAATGCCATCAAGACTCAATCTCATTGTGAATGCAAATTATCAGGTAAAATTGAAAATGCCTTCCTATAGTCCATTAGTGCTGTAAGCGGTCGGTACGGGACCAAACTTGGAGATTTTGGGTTTTGTAATCTTTACTAAAGGATTTCCGAGAGCCGGTATCTATGCCCTGTCCATTAGGTAAACAGTTTTATGATAGATGGAACTAGTGATTGCTGCAACATACAATAATAATAATACTTAATAATATCCCTGGACATTTCACACACCGCCATCTAGTCCCAAGCTAATCAACCTAATGCTTGTGTTATGGTAACAAGATGGCTGATAAACTACTTATATACATTTTTTTTTGTAAATACATACATAATTATAGATAGAAAAACACCCAGACTCGGAACAAATATTTGTTCCGTGCGGGAATCGAACCCGCGACACGCAGCGCAGCAGTCAATCGCTTAACCACTGCGCCAACCGTGCCGTCAATAATGTATTGTATGTTACTGCAATCACTAGTTCCATTTTAATTTCAATCTGTTTTAATTTTTACTAGTCAATTATAATTGTCCTTACTCTAATTTAAGTTTTAAGTTAAGAAGAACAATGCAGTCACACGATTTTGTCTTACAGGTCGGTGGGTACTTGCTATTTCTAGATTTATTTATTTCATTTTTCTTTTTTGTGTAGGTAATACGCACATATTGGGTATTTATTTTAGTTTTTAATTCATACAATACAACACACACACACACATACATGTATGTCACGACATTTTATTTGATTTTGCATGAGCTTTTCTATAATTTCTAGCATTTAAATGAATTCTCTCAATTTATTATTACGGACACACACTTTCCTATGTGTTAGTTATTCCAGCGTATGGCACTCGTGGGTTGCAGCTGAAAATCAGCGTCAGGTGGTACACTTGTGTTGTCATCTGACATTATGCTGAGCTGAGGCCTTTTTGTCATTATAATCTTTGTTTTCTGTTTTTATAGTTTTAAGGTGTCGTTTTGTGTAATGCCAATAAATGCATTTTTCTTTCTTTCTTTCTAGATTGATACAAGTACGGTATTATAATGTCAGTAAGAAGCCATAAATAAGATAATTCAATAAGATAAGGCAGTTTACATAATTATTTATTTTTTATATGTAACGTTCTAAGAGAACTGTCAAAAAACAGTTAACCGGGTATACTTATTGATTGAGTTTTGACTGCCCGTTGGTCTCGTGGTTACAAGCGCGACTGCTGGGCATGGGGTCCAGCCGGTCGATTCTGTAAAAATATCACCGTGAAAACTCAAGTGAAGTGAGCTTGATGTGAGTTGTCAGTAGTATCAATCCCTAGCGTTATTTGGAATGACAGCTCACTCCACGCTCACTTCGCCTAAGTTTTCACGGTGAGGTGATTACAGGATCGCACTGCTGGGTTCGATTTGGATCGGGTAAACTGGTATTGGATTTTTCCAATGGGAATTTCTTAGCTTGGAAGTTGGTGGTGTGATACCCCCATGCCTCGGAAAGCACGTTAAGCCGTTGGTCCTGCGCCTGATCTCTCTCCAGTCGTGTCGGATGGCCATCCCATCGGACTATAAGGGTGAGGGAAGAGCGAGTGTACCTGTGTCTACGCACACACTTGCGCACTATAATATATGCCGCGCCGATGGCTATTCTCCGCTGAGATTGGTCGCTATAGCCGATATTAGGTCTGGAGGACTTTATTGATTGAGTTAACAATACCTATTTGAATTTTCATTCTGTTCCGCGATGAGCAATCAGGATAGTAAAGGACCGACAGAATAGAACAGGAGGAAGGAGGAAAGAAGGGTAGGAGTAGGCGGAGGAGGATTGGAATTCTCTGGAAGATATATAGGATATTGTTTGAGTGGTTACAGGAAAGGAGGTGTGTCCTGGTATTAAGCTTTGAGTAAAACAGTTCGCCAATATTCATAGAAATAGATGAACTAGTGGGAACTAAATAAAGGCATTACAGAGTAGGTATGCTTCCAAATATTTTGCTTGTCAATGAATTACAACATGGTTGTTATATCGCAATAGTATTTATACAAGCTGTTTTTTTGTATCCTCGTCAAATTTCAGGAGGCTGCTAGGAAAGACATAAATAATCAAATAAAATTACGATCCCTGGTAAATAATGAATACATACTTTATGTTTAGTTATTTAAGTTTGCCAGAATTTCAAAATACACCACTTTTAAAGAACAGAATCGCGTTATTGTATCGTAAAAGCGGCCGCGTTTTTATGTGTGTGTCCCACAAAAGTTTCCGAAAATTTGAAAAAAAACAAAAAACCTACTTGTTTTATTATTGATTCATGTCGAGAATCAGTAGCATAGTTACCTCCTTGAATTTGACGAGGTTGCAAAACAACACCTTGTATAATGGTGATATCTCAATGTACGTCTGGCACAGCCGAAGCGCCTTGACAAGTGACGATCGCTTTCAAAGCGTTTCGTATGGCTGCAACGGCTTTCAACAGGATTAACATAAACCTTGAGTTAGCTTAAAGCCATTCTCGTAATTGAAAACGTTCAAAATCTAGTCGCAGTCTCATCTCGGCGACAAACAGATGTCAAAAACCTGTCAAAATGTAGGGAAATTAGACGTATTTTTGACAGACTGAGATCAGACTGTGAACGTTTTTAAAATTACGAGAATTGCCCCTCTTATGTCAGGTGCGTACATCTTTGACTTTCGCATCATCGTTATCGCAGATAGAATGTCAATTTGTCTAGGCCCTTTGGACAGGTCACCCTCACTACCATCTTTCTAACTGGATAATATTTTTATCACAAAATACTCTATTTGATCTCAAATCGGTGAAGGAAAACATCGAGAGGAAACCGGCATGTCGAAGAACCAAAAATTCGAAGACATGTGACATCTACCAACCCGCACTGGGCCCGCGTGGTGCATTATGGCCCACTTCCTTACTCACTGAGAGGAGGCATGCGTCCCAGCAGTGGGAACGTTATGGGCTGATTATGATGCGTTACGATACCTACATAAGAAAATACACCATGATTAAATTTTATTTAAAAGTGAATAATACGCTTAGTGATAAGCTTATTATTCACTTTTAAAATTATCTTATATTAAAATTATTTTAAAATTTATCAAAATAACATACGTCAATAAGTATTTTGACGTACGTTACCTACTTGAGCCAATTAAAAACACAAGTTTTGATAGTTTTGAATTAGTAGTACATACATTTTGCTACCTATTGTCTATTATTTTCATTAAAAACACACTCGAGAAGGATACACGGAAATAAACCTCATAAAAACGTACATATTTTGCCACTCTTTTACAATAAACTAGAGAGCAACTATAAACGTTGACAAGCTTGCATCTTTATTGGATATAGTGGCTGCGTTTGCAACGCGCTAAGAGTGGAAATTGCAGATGTAGAAGCTTACAAGGAACGGGCACATTTAGTTACAATAAATTCTCGACATTCGTTTTAACTATTACTGGCGTCTTTGAACTCGAAATCGAAATTATTTATTTGCATAAATAAGGTACAGTATGTTTTAAAGATATGTACATCGATCACTCGATCAAATGGCGAACAATAGGTATGCCACGGACCTTCAAAGCCCTTTACACGACTGACACTGTAGGTATGCCAGGCTCCATATAATAATCTTCAATCTCCTTTTACATACTTAAATATAATTTTAAAAAATTGAGATTGAGAATAATTTGCTTCTTATGCAAGTACTTAGTTCAGTCATGTGATTATAGTTGAAGCCAACCTTAACATAGTTGAGAAAAGATTAGGCAGATGATGATTCTCATAATATTTCTTTTAGTTTTATTAATTGAATTGTTTATGATTTTATGTATTTTTTTTTTGTCTTCCTGTCTAACCGGATGCAGCTGTATACCAGTATTTTACATGAAGCGACTGCCTATCTGACTTCAACAACCCAGTTACTGGGTAATACGATAGCCCTTGGGAAGACTGGTAGTCAGACTTTCGGTCTTCTGACTACCCGTAACGACTGTCAAAGATCTACAAATGGCAGCCAGGACCAACGGCTTAATGTGTTTTATGACAAACGGAGGGATCTTGATATGTAAAGAACCGACATACATCCGCGGACTGACCTCGACAAGCGTAGCGTAATTTTAGGTCGATCCGTGCGACTGTTTTTATTAAGCCACTAGCTCCTCTCCTCAATCATATAGCAGTTACCAAAATATTTTTTTTTTATTATTTCAAATTATTAGTTTACCTCAGAAAATACCTACATCATTATTATATTATAGTAGTTTGCTAGTAAAGTTATATAGTTAACAAATGCTTCTTCTCTCCTAACTCACTTATTTTGCTGTGCCCGACAGGATCCATAATAATATGATCTAATTATAAGTTTACCACCTAAGAATGCAATAAAATGCTTCAAAAGCATGCATGTATGCATGCATGTTGCACGTGGAAAGCAATAAAAGCATTGAGTATTGAGTAAATAAGGGACAACCACCTTAGTCATACCAATTACCAAAATAAGGAACAACCACAACCTCCCTAAATCCACAAATTATAATGCAGTCACTTCCAAATTCTCTATCCACATATAAAACCATCAAGTGGAAATAATTAGGGTTCCCACAAAAACAATTTGTGGTCCGTGACTTCGAGACTCATCCGCCGGCCGTTTGTTTTGTCCACAGCGTCATTTGGACCCACTGTTGGTACCGGAGTTTGTTTTTTAATGACGGACAAATTATGGAGGCGTTTGTTTTCAAAGTGTGGCTTGTATTCATTTAAAAATGTTGAGTATGTGAGAAAAAGTATGAATAACTTTTTCTCAGGTATTCAAAATTTTTATATAATAATAATAATATCCCTGGACATTTCACACAGCGCCATCTAGTCCCAAGCTAAGCAACCTAATGCTTGTGTTATGGTAACAAGATGGCTGATAAACTACTAATATACATTTTTTTTTGTAAATACATACATATTATAGATAGAAAAACACCCAGACTCAGAACAAATACATGTAGAACTTACAAATATTTGTTCTGTGCGGGAATCGAACCCGCGACACATTATATGAAATGCAGAAACATGCTGGTCCTGCTCCATAGGACGATCTAGAGGTTAGACAAAATCAAACTGGTAATTTAATTTAATTGTATTTTTAACCGACTTCTAAAAAAGGAGGAGGTTCTCAATTCGGATGTTTGTATTTTTTTTTTTTTTTATGTTTGTTCGCGCATAACTCTTTCGCTTGCCAACCGATTTGATTTCTTTTTTTGTTGGAAAGGGTATACTTCCCAAATGGTCCCATAGAAATTTCATCAAAAACGGTTCAGTAGTTTGGTTTTTAAACCAAAATTACTGGTAAAAATTACAACTTAAAAGTGAAAAATAAAAACTTTTTTGCAAAAAAAATCAACCGACTTCCAAAAACGACACTACAAAGTGAAAAATAACTTTAATTTCGGAAGTCGGTGGCAAACAACGAAAGTGTGAACCCAACGACACCGACTTCCGAAATTAAAGTTATTTTTCACTTTGTAGTGTCGTTTTTGGAAGTCGGTTGATTTTTTTTGCAAAAAAGTTTTTATTTTAAATTATTTATATGCATTTAGTAAAAAGCTGTTATTTTGACATTACAAAAAGAGACACTTTAATATTAGTTATTTATATATATGTGTATAGATAAAAAGTTTAATAATATTTTGTATACGTTAATACAAAATATTATAAAACATTTTAAAAGACTAACTGTGGAGTTTCTTGTCCATTCTTCTCCATACGAAACTGCCTTTTGGAAGAGGTCAAGAATCTTTTCAAACCAAATGAGAACTCCACGGTGTTCTCCTTTGCCGCTTACGGCGGGAACACGGGCACGCGTTAGCACTCATCCATGAAACCAAATGAGATACCTAACCTAACCTACCAAGAGGACCATAGAGGAATGAATTTAAATGTTTAAGGTACACAACGTTACTCCATTTTTGTCGTTTTGTCCATTCTTGTAGACAAATCATGACTTCATGAGCTTGAGTTTCTTTTTTTTTTGGTAATGCCATCTCGGCGTTGGCGTCTGGCAACTGGGCTGGCCTGTGGATGGTTCAATAAATTAAGGCCTCCAGCCAAGCTTAAAAAACATAAAAACTAAGCGATTACACGCTAAGGGCACCCCCTGTGGGCGTCGGACCCCGGGTTTTTTTGAGTTTCTTTAGATTTTCCTAGTTTTAATAAAAGGCTGTAATATCGAACGAAAGACAAGTTTCTGAAAGAAATTATGGTTTTATTAAAACCAAAGCTTTTGAATTTGGGAGCTGTGTTCTTTACTTTTTATCCAACAACAACACTCCCGAATTCAAAATTGTTTCTGCTATCGCAAACTTTGTCCAATTTACTGAAGCGATGTGAGTATTCCTTAGAGTATTGTCCTTTTAAAAGCAAAATGGCGACATAAAACGATGTACCAAAAGGAAAACAGCTATGAAACAGTTTGACAGCGAACTAGTCAACCAGGAAACACTTTTTGCAAATATTTCAACCATTAACCACCCAAAAGTTTCTTTATCCACGACTTAGTGAGGTTTGGCGTTAAAGTGAAAAGGGTCCACTCAATTTCCGTTCGCATTCGTCGCGTGAATGTATCATCCATCTCTTTTGCTCTAATTAGAATAGGAGTATGTTAAAAGGGGAGGTGTGACGTGTAGTTTCAAACGAGAGATAGCTATGTCAGAAACATTCCCCATTAAAATAGTTGTGTCGGAGTTACTTGTCGAAAATGTTCAAGTTAGGCAGCGGCCAAATTATTTTACTTTGTGCTTTGGCGTTTTGCGTTGAGTCCTTTGTTTCTTTCTACCAAATGTGTTGTGCCACATTTTCCGGGAATTCTACGATGCGATGGAATTTCCGCTTTTTATTTTTCTCACTGCATTGCTTTTGCTCGGGTAAGGTACACACCTTGCGCAATATAAAATTGTTGTCAAGGCAGTAAATGTTGAGAGACTTGTTTTTGACAAAATGTTGTTTACCGAGCCAAAAGAAGAGACTGATATTTTTAATATACGTAAAATTCTTACGATCATGTTTTCATAGCACAAAAAACAAGGCCAATATTCAGGAAAAGAAATAATAATATTGAAGAGGCTCGTGGCTAAATAATAACAACCGCACGGGTCGATCTTCAAGGTTAAGTAACGCTTACCGTGGTTGATCCGTGGATGGGTGACCATTCATTACATACAGAGGTCCCTCCGTGCCTCGGAAAGCTGTCGTTCGTCCCGGCTGTAATTTGTAGATCATTGTCAGTCGTTACGGGTAGTCAGCCTAGAAGCCCGAAAGTCTGACAATCAGATTTTCAAACCACAAACAGATGAAAGTGACTTAAGCTGTGGTAAGCTTTATTTATTTCGGATTATAATATGTATTTAAATATAATATATAAGCTAATTTACTTCAAATAATTATTATTATTTAAAAAGAATCATACGACATCAAAAAATTCGCTCGCCCGCATCGCTATCAACAGGAAAAGTGTCTAAAATGCTGGCAGCATTGCCATGTTGTATGCTGTGGTCGTAGATATAAACGCCTGTAAATTGTGTCACATTATAAATATAAAATCACATAGTGAAATAGTTATGAACTATAGCACTTTACACACACAGGATCATTTTAAAAACACACATTTTTTTAAAAACCAATCTATGGTCAAGGAGTATAGAGTTTTTGCAAATTGTATAAAATAACGTGTTTTACTTATTATCAATAGTTTCAGTTAGTATCCTATCTCTATTCGAAAGTTAATCATAGGTGCGCTTCGAGGAAAAAAAAGTTAATATTTTTAATTGCTATCGGGAGCGCTACTAAAAGGTGCGCTCCGAGGAATAAAAAAGGAGCGCCTCATTAGGTGCGCCTCAAAATGGTAGCACTTAGAGGAATACCTCCAGAAATCAACGTCAAGCCGAAAACGGGCAATAGGCCAAGTCGTGACAGTTATTAGAAAAATATTTTAAAAAATCTTGGTCATGTACTTTTAAAATTTTATGGATTCAAAAATAAATCTCAAAAAGTGACACCCTGTGATGATCTTTCAAGTCCTGTGACTATAAATATTAACTTTTCGTCAGTTTTTTTTCTGTGACGTAGCCATGAATAACCTTTCTATAAATTACAGCTATATATCGCTATTACAACTAGTAATAAAAATAAAATAAAGTTAAAAATTTAAAAACTCTCTTCTTGTATGGGGACTCCATACAAGAAAAGTTTTTTTTAGTGTTAAAAATATGTATAGTGTTAAATATTGTATGGTGGTACGGCAAGCGCGCGTGCTTCGTGCGCGAGTCCAACTTGCTCTTGGCCGCATTTTAGTCTTCTCGGCAATATAAAATATAAATATATACCTTATAAAGTCATGGAACCTTTACTGATCAGTATTGTGGCGGCTCCTACATCGCCACATGCGAACTACGCATCTCATGACTGATGTCACGCAAAATCCTGCATCGCGCAAGCAGAGTTTACCGCGCGACTAGCATATATACTACGTCCCGGCATCAATCCTCGGTCTTTTGCCTACCACACACAACACCCGTTTGAAGCTGGTCTGAACCTGGTTGTAGGATCTTCCTTTTTCTATTTATTTTTCGTTTCTATTTTTTTTTTTTTTGGATGAGTGAACTTACTCTCTGTTCCTCATACCTAGGAACCCAGACAAATCAGCCATTTTATTTCTTTCAACTATAAATCAATAAATTAACGGAAAGCTTCCAAAGGCCCAAGGTGATTAATTAATGTATTAAAATTAATTTCAGATACATTTTTACGTCTTTGATGTCTTTGAATGTTAGACGCTAATTAGTGCAGGATTTATTCATATATCATAATCGGGTATATTAAGACCTAGCGTTGCATGATTGCGTACTACTAAATATACCCGGCCGCGTAATGCCAGACTGTATAATTACAATAGACATCCATAGTCTGGCTGGACCGCTTTGTGCTCGTAAGTGTCAGTCCAAGTGCGAGCTCGGAACATGGGGCACCCTGACTCGGACGAACTCGTTGGGTTCCTTTATGCCCTGTAGACAGAAATACCCGCGAAGCGGGGCTCAATCGACTACGTCTTATTATTATTGCTTGTAAACTAACTTAGACCTACCGCGTGATCTTTCCCACCCTAAATATTCACACTATGCATCAATCCCGCCTTTTTTCAAGCAAGTTATTCTATTAAAAAAGGGTATATTTCGTAATGATTTATTATAAACTGGTGCTACTAAATTATACCCAAGTAGCGGTGTCTTGGTCAGGTACATTTAGCGGTAGTCACTCGAAAATGTCATCTCCTAATTATACGCTAAGTCGGCCAGTTCCGTGACGTATCTGGCGTCCCCACAAGCTACATTTAGTAAAGCACGACCCCAGGGCACATTATAAAATGAATAAGAAAAAAATAAATACATTTAACACTACAAAACGTACAATGGGCGGCCTTATCGCTCTCTGTGATCCCTTAAAGAGTAAACACGTCACGACATAATTTAAATCAACAAGTCACGCTTCCTAAAATAACAGTCAGAAGTCAGACCGTCCAATAAGACAATTCCTTTTTCTCTCTATCCGTTTGCAAAGCGACAAAACGACAGAATCCAGAGAAAAACAAACAAAACGCCGTAAAAGTCAAATGAAGTCTTCCTCAATTAAGTTAATTGCGTTTTGTCGACAATCGCCAAACGTCCTGATTGTGAATGTTCTTTTTATAGCTCTATGAATTGTAATTAGGAATTAGTAGGACGCTGACCTTCGGACGGGATGTGGTAAGCTCGGCTAGATTACGCCAGGGAAAGGTCGGAAGGTTAAAAAATGTTTGGTGGAAAATAGATGTGAACCAACCGAAGTGTGACCACTGGTGGTCTAAAAGATCCTTCCTGTACAAGTGACCATCATCTGTGTTGACTTCCTCATCACAACCATCATGTCATGAACTATTCTAACTTACAGTGCATGGGACACATTCAAAGTAAATAATAAAGTAACTATTTTACGGTACTTATGAATAAAAGTTTCGTGCGAGCCCTTTTTTCCTTTTGTTTTCGGGGGGAAACCTTCAAAAGGCGCCTTGTCTTTGGGGATAAAACCAGGGCGTGTGGGATTTTTACCTCACTTAAACCATCCCGGTGGTCAGCATCTGCACATGGAAGGGGCACCATTACCTCTCAAAAGACCAATCCGGAGCCAACGCCTGTTAGGGCACATCTCGGTCTAGGTCGCTTCCACAACGGTGGCAATTTGCTGTGGCCTCACGCCCAATCTTGTTCAGGTACTCACCAAAGCAACCATGTCCGGTCAGCACCTGAGCTAACCTATAAGAGATGCGCTCCTCTTTCTTCAGCCAGGCTTCAAAGTGCGGTAGAACGGCTTCGACAGCGCGCTTATGCGAATATTGTGGCTGTTGCAGCCGCTCACGCAGAGCTACACGCTAGAGCGTGTGTCGCCGTTCCTACCGCCTTAGCCGAACAACAGCGATGCCTGGCACGCCATTGCCACTTTGGCGGATGACACGGATTCGGTTATAGACCCTCGCGTCTATATCCGCCAAGATGTCCAGCGGCGGAAAGCGTGCAAGGAGAGTTGCTGCTCAAAAGATACAGTTCGATATCCTCGTGCGATACGAATAGCCAGCCAGACTTTTGATTTTAGTCCCGCAGCACTGGACACCTGATTGACCGGAGCATATTTGACCAAACAGGTGCCCCATAAAGGATCATCGATCGCACGACACCCGCGTAGAGGCGGCGAACGACGGCGTGATTGAGTAAATCCATAAAAATTATTTCGGTCTAAAGAAATTTATTCTCACAAGAACTTACAGTCCGCTTATAATGAGATACAAAGTAGTAAGTATGATAATGCAGTACAATACAATTTCCTCCAGAGTATTAGAAGTTATAATGTACATACATGTTTCTTTAGCTTATGTTTAACAAAATCCTAATAGTGATACAAGAAAAAAGAAGGCCGATCAGTCAACAGAACACAACACAAAACACCACGTACGAGTACAAAGATGATTATGCCAAAGCTAAATCTTTTCTTCCCTCCCGCACCTAATTATGCAATAACCATACAAAACCTGAAGCTCCTTTATACTCGTTATGACACCATAAAGCGAGGTTTTAAACGAGTTTTCAGAGTAAACGTCCTCGAATTTTATGGGGAGACGACATCGCCTTGATAAATTACATTACGGTATGACAATTTGACTGAATGGGGCCGAGACAATGGCGACTGAGTTGTAATACTAAATGAATGGGTGACCCGTTTTCTTTTGTGGTTTTTGTGTTCAGTATGTCGGTGTGTATGTTTCTGTGTGGGGCTTAGGAAAGTAGGGTTTCAGCTGTTTTGGAAGGTATTAATGGAGTTTGTTGATTTGCACAGGCTAGTTGCGCAGGTTGTAAGCCCTGAGATTTATGAAGCGACAGAATTGGATTATATTGTAAAATCACAATGAAACTGCAGACTTTTTTTATAATACACAAATCAACACATTATGATCTGCCTAGCCTTTTCCCAACTATGTTGGCGTCGGCTTCCAGCCTAACCGAATGCAGCTGAATACCAAAATTTTACATGGAGCGACTGCCTATCTGGGCTCAAAGAACTTTATTTCTCATCTATACTACTTATAATAAATCTGTAGAAGTGAAAATTCTGTACATTGAAAATATTAAAAAAATAAATGGCAAGGGGTGTTACTAGGCCGACACCGAACCCAAAAATGTGATTTAAAAAAGTTTTGTCTGTCTGTCTGTCCGTCTGTCTGTTTGTTCAGGCATCACGCAAAAACTACCGGTTCGATTACGATAAAACTTGGTATAGTTATTCTTTAATATCCTGGGCACCACACTGGGTACTTTTTATCCCGGAAAAGTATATACAATAAAAAACAAACTTAATTTTGCGGTTCAATCCCTGGACCCGATTACTGTACCAACCGCAAATAATAAGTTTGTCGTAGGTTACGTCACCCGCAGTATTATCTGTGTGACCTTTTTATTCCTTTTAGTTTTTAGAGTTATTTAGGTTTAATTTTATAAGTCGTAGGTATAGATTTTAATTTTATAAGTCGTAGGTATAGATTTTAATTTTATAGTATAGGTAGTATATTTGATAGTGTACGTAGTGACCGTAGGTTATTTTATAATACTGTTAGGTAGGATTAGTCGAGGGGCCCGTGGCTAAATAATAACAGCCGCACAGGTCGATCGGTCAGGTTAAGCTACGCTTGCCGCGGTTGGTCTGTGGATGGGTGACCATCTTTGACATTCGTTACGGGTAGTCAGAAGCCCGAAAGTCTGACAACCAGTCTTACCAAGGGGTATCGTATTAACCCAGTAACTGGGTTGTGGAGGTCAGATACGCAGTCGCTCCATGTAAAATACTGGTATTCAGCTGCATCCGGTTAGACTGGAAGCCGACCCCAACATAGTTGGGAAAAGGCTAGGCAGATGATGATGAGGTAGGATTAGTCATTTGTATAGATATTAGTTTTTAGGGATTTTGCTTATTAATTGAGTTTAGATTAGTTATCATCAGAAATAGGTTTATTTAGGTAGGTAGGTATTTTATTTTCTGTTATTGAGTTTTTTTTAAATTAGGTAGGTACTTAGGTAAAGATATCATATAGGTACCCTCTTAATCACCACTAATGAGACACAATTGGTTTTCTATTGTAATTAGCCACAAAGGGCCCGCGAGATAGATGGCATCCTGGGGAAGCACATACATTTATCCTGTTAGCACGTTCCCGTGGGATAATTTCCAACATCCACGCGGGCGAAGCCGCGGACAGAAGCTAGTAAGAACATAAAATTATCTGACCTCCACAACCCAGTTACTGAGTTACGGTACCCCTTGGTTAAAACTGGTTGCCAGATTTTCGGGCTTCTGACGACCCATAACGGCTGTCAAAGATTCACGAATGACAGCCGGGACCAACGGCTTAACCTGCTTTTCGAGGCATAGAGTGAGAGAGGGTCTTGGTATGTAAAGATGGTCATCCATCCACGGACTAACCGCGGCTAGCGTCGCTTAAACTGATCGATCGAAACGTGCGGCTGTTATCACTAAGCCACAAGCCCCTCGCAGTATTGTATACTCCAATATTAAATTAAAATAAAATGTAACTTTAAAAATTTTTATAAGTAGAAATGATAAAAAAATAACAATGTAGATTCCAAGATAATATTTATATAATATAGTCTTAAAATAATAATATGCAAAAGTACATATATAAAAAGAGGAAGGGTTTCGAAGGGTCATGAAATTGAATTGAATTCAAAATATTTTATTTCACATAAACCTACATGAACTGGGCATTCATGAAACGACAGAAGCTAGATGCACGGGTTCAATTGGGCATTTCCTATAGAGAAGAAAGAGCGGGCAAGAAAATCCACGGTTACTCTTTAAAAAATATTTGGTTTTCAACTTACAGTGTTAATTATAATAATATAATTACAGGTATGGGAGGACAATAGGAAATTTGCCAACAAATCTGCTGATCTTATTATTCCCGCGCCCAACAGCGACTCATAACACTGTCTATCACAGGTACAGTATTTTTATCCCACGAAACGACGCGCGCTTTACTTGTGGTTACCAAATGTACAAATACGCTGTGACTTTACACTTTTTATTTATTTTTATCTGATATAATGTATCTATTTTACTGGTATATAATACTGGTATTCAGTTGCATCCGGTTAGACTGGAAACCGACCCCAACATAGTTGGGAAAAGGCTAGGCAGATGATGATGATATGTATCTATTTTACTGTGTGTATTTTAGTCCGTGCTAAATAATTGTATTTTCTTTCTTACTTTCAAATCGAAACATCTAGAACATTCTAGCAGCTTTAAAACATAACCAACATTCACAACACATGCAAAATCTTAACAATTTTCTAACATTAAATAACTCAACTTTTAACAATTTAAGATAACAGGAAAAACTCCATAAAACATAAAAACTCTCATAAATGACAGGCAAAAATATAACGTTCAAGCGTCGTGCTCATAAGTTGCTCGAGCAGCCTTAGTTGTTTAGAGCTCGTCATTGCCCAGGCTGAGTCGAGCCATAAAAAGCCGAGAGCACCTAAGAGCCTCTTCACTGGCATATTGCGCTCTTTCCGCTCACAACAAAAAATGGAAACCTTCACTTATTACTATGGAGTTTCTATTCGAATATAATTTGCGTTTTGAAGTTGGAAATTGAGTTGGTTAATGGGCTAGATTTTAAGCTTCCGTTGCCCTGATTTTTTAAGTAAATCTCTAATGACCTTAGTTACCTATGCGTTATTAAAAATTGTGAGAGTTTAAATTTGTAAAAATTGTATTCAATTAAGATGGCTAGAAGAAATTGAGAACAGCACAAAAAGCCGGAGTACCAGAGATTTCGTTGGAAATAAACATCACCCTTGTACGTATTTTTCTGTCGCTTTCTTCTTGTCTGTACATAAAAGGTTAAATAAATAAATTCATAAAACTGCGATATTTATTTATTTAATATTCATTCATCATTCATTACAGCCGAAACACGGGCTCTCCTGAACTTAGGCCTCCGTCCAGCGGATTCCTGTGGCCTTCGGTCCACCTTGCGGGATGCCTCTAACGCTACATCTTCCGGGACGCGGTCGCTACTCAAAAACCTTTACGCCCCATCGCATCGGTCATCGGTTGTACAATGTGCCTGCCTACATATATTTAATATTATCATAGTATTTTGGTTAGGCATAATATGTATTCATAAGCGTACCATGCATATAATTAAAAGGTTGTGAAATTTTCTCTAACTTATTCATACGTACTACATACTACGTGATGACGAAGAATTAAAAACCTAATTTTATATAATGGCGTTGATAGGCCTCCCACAAGATGGAACGATGACCTGGTGAAGGTGGCGGGAATCCGCTGAGTACGAGAAGCACAGGACTGGTCGATGTAGCGATGCTTGGTAGCGGACGTCTTTCAGCTGAAACGATGATGAATTTTGTATACCAACATTTAAAATACCATCTCTGTTTTGGCTACCTTTAATCAAATCAAATCAAATATTTTATTTTGAACCAAAAAGTTTTACGTTAGTTGGTGATTGGAGCCTCCTGTTAAGCAAGTAATGCCTGTGTTAGGAGACTCTGCTCTTCCACGGCTGTATAAAATTTTTTTTTGATCCGTCGATATAAACAGTATGTGAGTGAGCGTGTGCGTGTGTGTGTGCAAGGGGGGGGGGGGGGTGTGCATGTGAGTATCATTTTGTGTGTTGCAATAATTCCTCAGTGTCTGCATAATTTAGTGTCTTTATCCAATTTTTTTGAGTTTTTTTACTCTCGTGTAATTGTTTATTGTGTATATATAATTATATATAATATATCTTTTTTGTTAATCCTATTATAAAGTTGACATGTTACCATTTTGGCTACCTTTAATGAAGAATTAGAGCTACTTAACATTTTATTTTAAGCAGTGGTGGTCCAGTGTAATCCACCCCGAGTTACGAGGTCGTGAGTTCAAACGTTCGGCATTTTACTTTGTGTATAATTTCATCACCACTGCTCTCAAAACGATGAAGGAAATATCGTAAGGAAACCGGCATGTCCTAAAACAAAAAAATCGAAGAAATTTGACATCTGACCACCCGCAGTGGGCCTGCGAGCCTCTCATAGAGAGGAGGCCTGTGTCCCAGCAGTGGGAACTTTATATGCTGATTATGCTTACATTTTATTCTGCAAAACAATCTAATCAGCCTAAACTCCTCCGCTTGTGAACACAGAAATACGAGTACCTACCTACTCTTAAACAAACATAAACTGTAGAATTCTTTGAAGTCCTAAAAGATAAATCTCAGCCTAAAATTAAGATAAAGTAAAGCCAATTAGTTAGGCGTTGTTTTAAGGATCGTATTTCAAAGTGGAAACACAAACTGGAACTTAGGAAAAACTAGT
This sequence comes from Apamea sordens, assembly GCA_945859715.1. Lineage (NCBI taxonomy): Eukaryota > Metazoa > Arthropoda > Insecta > Lepidoptera > Noctuidae > Apamea > Apamea sordens. The sequence continues at coordinate 8,062,741 of OX244010.1, read as the reverse complement.
TTTAACTTTGTTTATGTTTAAGATCAAATTATTTTAGAATTTTCCTTTGGCCATTTCGGTAGTAAATAAAGCTTTAATAAAAATTTGATGTACAGAGTTAACTACACGACCACTACATATATTTAGTAACTAGCTGTGCCCGCGACTTCGTCCGCGTGGAATAGTGACTTTTCGGGCAGCATATTTTGAATTACATATACCGTCGATTGGGTAGCTAAAAATTTACTTTACAGAAATGCTTCTCTGTATACGATATTTGACGTATACCCATCGGGGATGAAAGCATACAGGCTCCTAGGATTGCTAACCCGTGACAGAGCCACATACAACTGACCGTGCGAGAAACAGCTGATACTTAGATCTACACCCACAACTTTCAGCGTCTGACCTTGGGTTTTGTTAATTGTCATCGCAAAACATAGGCTGACTGGAAACTGGACTCGTTTAAAACTAAATGGAAAATTGTTTGGAATGAGAGGTATCCGAGGAATGAAAACACTTTCACCTTTTCCACACCCTGTTAAAATCTCTGCTTCTATCAGATTTCGTTCTAAATTGGTCACTTTTAACCTGGTGCCATTGCAAAGTTTTGGGGGGCTTAAATTTCTAAGAAGCATTATGGGTTCGCAGAAGTCTCAGACTCACGCGATAGCGCGTGAGCTTCGCGATCGACAGATAAACGTGCCTTTCGTTGTTCCCCGTTTTCCCTATTTCGAGTTGTCATCATTCGAGAACGATTTGAACTCAGTCGAGATTCTCGCTGAGTCGAAGTTTCTGCAGCACGAAACCTAGTGAATAAAACCATGTTCCCGAGTTGCAGAGAGCCTTGCCTCACGACCTTCCTCAGATTCCTGTGATCGAACTAATTTTATCCTTTTAGCATTTCTGCTACATTGGGAGAGGTTGGATCTTCTTCGAGGCATTCTTACAATAAAATAGTACTTACTACTTAACACACAGTTATATTATAATTAAATTATAAATACTTACAGATTATTATACAGTCTAAAATTATCACAGTTTAAGTAATAAGTGTTATTAAGACGTGTAAACCAAACGTACACACGGCTACACGTCAAGCTATACAAAACCAGTTTGTCTTGGCCTCACTTTGTATGATATTTTCTGACAGTGAACGGTCAGCCAATACTGGTGTTGCATAGCTTGATGTGTAGCCGTGTGTACTAACTTTATAAAACAAAAGTATTGCTAGACAAAATTTATTACTAACCTGAGCTTATGAACTTATACTTAATAAAGAAAATCAAGAAAAGAAATGCCTAACCTACACCAAATCTATAGATATAATAAAATTGTAGAAAAGTGGTGTCTGTACAATGGAAATATATTAAAAAAAAGTAGCAGGGTTTGTTATTATATCGAAGATATAATAAAATTGTAGAAAAGTGGTGTCTGTACAATGGAAATATATTAAAAAAAAGTAGCAGGGTTTGTTATTATATCGATGCCGAACCCGAAATTGTAATTAATTTTTTTTTTGTCTGTTTGTCGGTTTGTCTGTTTGTCTGTGTGTTTGTGCACGCTAATATCAGAAACGGCTTATTTGATTTAGATGCGGTTTTCACTAATATATTGTAGTAAGCTTCACTTAACATTTAGTGTTTATTTCATGTCAATCGGTTCATAAATAAAAAAGTTATGTCAATTTAAAGAATCACGGCGAACATTTTTGTTAAGGTATTCTATCAGAGTACGTACACGCCTCGCGCCCGCGTGTCCGTGGCTATATAAAGCGCGCTGAGAGCCACGCCGCTAACCCCCCGACCCTTGCCCGCTAAAGTGCCAGCTCACGCCGTAGCTGAGCCTGTAGCTTTAAATTCCCCGACTGAGACCTCTGAGTTTGTTTCGGCCTTTCTTCTCAGAGATAGTCCTAGGAAACGCCGCGCTCATCAAAGCATTAATAATACTAATTCGATCCAGCCTGTCCCCTTGCTGCCCTCTCCCAGCGACGCCCTAAGCCGAGGTTCGTACCCCACAGGGGGTGCCCTTAGCGTGCAGTCACTTAGTTTTAATCTAGATGTAGCCCTGGCTGGAGGCTTTAAGAATTCTTAAGGCAACCACAGGATAGTCCGGTTGTAGTCACGACCTCTCAAGGTCAACTACGAGATGCCATTCATAAAAATAAAAAAAAACGCGCCGCTGCCATAAGGATTCAGTTATTCGTAGCGAACGCACGTATCCTGGAGAGTATAGACGAATTCGATTATTGCGATTCACTTGAATAAGTACTGACTGTTTGCATATTTCATTTATTTATATTTTAGGGTTTGTAGGTTAGGTTCTTTTTCTTAATTTTCTTTAAAATTTTGTAAATAAATACCTATTGTAAGTATTTGGTATAGGTTAGGCGGTTCTTTCCTTAATTTTTGGGTATTTACTTATCTTAATTTTTATTTAGGGTTTGTAAATAAATATTGTAAGCATAGGTTAGGCATTTCTTTCATTGATTTTCGGTATACTTATCTTAATTTGTATTTAGGGTTTGTATATAAATATTATAAGTATTTGGTGTAGGTTAGGCATTTCTTTTCTTGATTTTCTTTATTAAGTATAAGTTCATAAGCTCAGGTTAGTAATAAATTTTGTCTAGCAATACTTTTGTTTTATAAAGTTAGTACACACGGCTACACATCAAGCTATGCAACACCAGTATTGGCTGACCGTTCACTGTCAGAAAATATCATACAAAGTGAGGCCAAGACAAACTGGTTTTGTATAGCTTGACGTGTAGCCGTGTGTACGTTTGGTTTACACGTCTTAATAACACTTATTACTTAAACTGTGATAATTTTAGACTGTATAATAATCTGTAAGTATTTATAATTTAATTATAATATAACTGTGTGTTAAGTAGTAAGTACTATTTTATTGTAAGAATGCCTCGAAGAAGATCCAACCTCTCCCAATGTAGCAGAAATGCTAAAAGGATAAAATTAGTTCGATCACAGGAATCTGAGGAAGGTCGTGAGGCAAGGCTCTCTGCAACTCGGGAACATGGTTTTATTCACTAGGTTTCGTGCTGCAGAAACTTCGACTCAGCGAGAATCTCGACTGAGTTCAAATCGTTCTCGAATGATGACAACTCGAAATAGGGAAAACGGGGAACAACGAAAGGCACGTTTATCTGTCGATCGCGAAGCTCACGCGCTATCGCGTGAGTCTGAGACTTCTGCGAACCCATAATGCTTCTTAGAAATTTAAGCCCCCCAAAACTTTGCAATGGCACCAGGTTAAAAGTGACCAATTTAGAACGAAATCTGATAGAAGCAGAGATTTTAACAGGGTGTGGAAAAGGTGAAAGTGTTTTCATTCCTCGGATACCTCTCATTCCAAACAATTTTCCATTTAGTTTTAAACGAGTCCAGTTTCCAGTCAGCCTATGTTTTGCGATGACAATTAACAAAACCCAAGGTCAGACGCTGAAAGTTGTGGGTGTAGATCTAAGTATCAGCTGTTTCTCGCACGGTCAGTTGTATGTGGCTCTGTCACGGGTTAGCAATCCTAGGAGCCTGTATGCTTTCATCCCCGATGGGTATACGTCAAATATCGTATACAGAGAAGCATTTCTGTAAAGTAAATTTTTAGCTACCCAATCGACGGTATATGTAATTCAAAATATGCTGCCCGAAAAGTCACTATTCCACGCGGACGAAGTCGCGGGCACAGCTAGTACTTATAATATTTATATACAAACCCTAAATACAAATTAAGATAAGTATACCGAAAATCAATGAAAGAAATGCCTAACCTATAACAAATGCTTACAATATTTATTTACAAACCCTAAATAAAAATTAAGATAAGTAAATACCCAAAAATTAAGGAAAGAACCGCCTAACCTATACCAAATACTTACAATAGGTATTTATTTACAAAATTTTAAAGAAAATTAAGAAAAAGAACCTAACCTACAAACCCTAAAATATAAATAAATGAAATATGCAAACAGTCAGTACTTATTCAAGTGAATCGCAATAATCGAATTCGTCTATACTCTCCAGGATACGTGCGTTCGCTACGAATAACTGAATCCTTATGGCAGCGGCGCGTTTTTTTTTATTTTTATGAATGGCATCTCGTAGTTGACCTTGAGAGGTCGTGACTACAACCGGACTATCCTGTGGTTGCCTTAAGAATTCTTAAAGCCTCCAGCCAGGGCTACATCTAGATTAAAACTAAGTGACTGCACGCTAAGGGCACCCCCTGTGGGGTACGAACCTCGGCTTAGGGCGTCGCTGGGAGAGGGCAGCAAGGGGACAGGCTGGATCGAATTAGTATTATTAATGCTTTGATGAGCGCGGCGTTTCCTAGGACTATCTCTGAGAAGAAAGGCCGAAACAAACTCAGAGGTCTCAGTCGGGGAATTTAAAGCTACAGGCTCAGCTACGGCGTGAGCTGGCACTTTAGCGGGCAAGGGTCGGGGGGTTAGCGGCGTGGCTCTCAGCGCGCTTTATATAGCCACGGACACGCGGGCGCGAGGCGTGTACGTACTCTGATAGAATACCTTAACAAAAATGTTCGCCGTGATTCTTTAAATTGACATAACTTTTTTATTTATGAACCGATTGACATGAAATAAACACTAAATGTTAAGTGAAGCTTACTACAATATATTAGTGAAAACCGCATCTAAATCAAATAAGCCGTTTCTGATATTAGCGTGCACAAACACACAGACAAACAGACAAACCGACAAACAGACAAAAAAAAAATTAATTACAATTTCGGGTTCGGCATCGATATAATAACAAACCCTGCTACTTTTTTTTAATATATTTCCATTGTAGGTACAGACACCACTTTTCTACAATTTTATTATATCTATAGATAATTTAACTAGTTTGAAAAAATAAGGTTCGTGCTTCATTTTTTTTTGTGCACTTTTTCTTAGCGTGTCCATAGCAATCTAAATGGACTCGGCCCAAAATTCGGCTACTTGTTTGGCGCCATCACCAGCGTCCAACAGTTCCTGTAACGTGCAGCTGACACCACACGCAGGACACGATATTAAGTGTCCCATCGTTTGTGGAACAGCACCACATTTTCACCAAGGCGGAGTCGTTCATGAATCTCCACCTGAACAGCACTCTAATTGCGTAACACACGATCAATCGGAATCGGTTTCATTTTGACAGTTCAACAACATTCATTGCGTTATTTACGTGTTGAGCAGACAAATTTTTCGAACTTATTGAGCAATGGATTAGCAATTTGCTTCAAAATTATTCAGATTCCGATTGATCGTGTGTTACGCAATTAGGGTGCAGGTTTTTCTGTGCACTCGTCGTCACCATCATTATCTTGCCCTGATTCCAATTTATTTGGGGTCGGCGCAATAGGTATGTATTTTTCTTCCATACTTCTCTATTAGTCGCCATCTCGGTAGTCACCCCCTTTCTAACCATATCATCATTCACACAGTTCATCCATTGTTTAGATATTTTTTGTGCACTAAAAAGGTGAACAAGAATCGCTAAGACCAATCTAATGAGTCCAAGCTCGATACGTTTTTAAGAAACCATTTATAAGGATTCCGTAACCCAGTATCCAGCTCCATCATCAGACTAGCTCGCCGCGCGCCGGTACCATACGATTATATTGTCACCGAAATTACATACATTTTCAAACTTTCAACAACCACTAGAAGTGGGTGCAATTCAGATTCTGTCCTGCAGTCGCCTCAACCGTTGATGAAGTGTCGCTAGTGGGTATGAGCACTAAATCAGGCAAATAGTTTCGTTACAGAAGTTTAATGCGTTCAACAATGTCTGCTAGTTTACTACTTACCTTTTACAAGAATGTTTAACATAAAATACTGCTAATAATACTTTGCAAGTAGAACGATCAGTCGATCATACATTTGCACAAACAGTTTTATTTTTGTCTCCATTCATTAAATTCTTAATACCTAAATGTATCTATAGTAATACTCTGATATCAAAAGTCTATTCACTTCATTTGATTTATCGTCACAAACTTAAAGCTAAGTATACGCAGCGAAATTTCAATTTTATAAAAGCTTTATGCCCAAGTAAAAAGATACTGTACAAAAGTGGACTTAATGCCTGAGGCATTTTCTACCAGTCAACGTTAGGGAGGTGTAGAGAGAAAACATGGCGGGTCCAACATAAGGGATAATAATACGAAAATAACTATAAAATACAAGAATTCTCGTATTTTTGTATCAAATCTGTGTGATTTTTAAAAGTCACACATATCATTTGTGTACGGCATCACAATAGCTGCTCAAGTACTAATACCATGTTACAGTATTAGCCAATCAGCAAGCTTGAAACTACAGCTTATACAACGCTGCCGTCCTTTAACTAGAAGGCCGTTAAGCCCAAAAAGTTGTTTCGGAGAAAATGCCAAAAAACGCGGGAATCGTTGTTTCTTAAAAACTATGATACTTAGGTTAATCATTTTTGGACACATCAATTGATATTTCATTCAGTTTATCCTAAATAACCCTTTCGGTCCAGAAACTATTATTAATTATTTTTAAAATTCATTTTTCAAATTTTGTTAAGCATGTAACCAATTTATTGCATCTTATTACTGTACTAAAAGGCCGTTAACCATACCGTAGCGGCTTTTTAGTGAAGTAATTTATTGAAAAGTTTAACCTTCATAATGTTAGTTATATTTGTTTAGAATTCCTTGACTAAAAAGTTGTTAAGTGACCATAACTGCTTTATAGCCATGACATTCACTTCGATTTCCATTTTAATAACTTTCCTAATAAGCGGTTAAAGGGCTTTAGATGCTTTTTAACTAATTGTTGCCAATGTTATATGGAACTTTTGTAAATTCTTAACTACTTTACTTAACTAAAAGGTGACTAAAAATATTTCGCTTGTGGTTAACTTCTTTATAGTTAAGCATTCATATAGAAACATGTGAGAAATTAAATACATGTTCCTTTAAAAATCAAAAATATAAGCAACATTTAAAAGGCAAAAGACATATAATTTTACTAATCAACTATAACTAATTAAGATCTAACAGATCATGAGATCGCTATTTGGTATGGACATATGCTAAATCCATGTTCTTTATTCCATTGATTCAACCATTGATACGATAGGAACCGATAGGAACCTTCTCACGAAATTATTTTAATGAAACTAAGGTTCATTATATCAGCCATGGGGCATCTTCAGCCTTAAATTATTTTATCAAAGAAAAGTTATAAAATATTAAGTAAAATAATAAAACATAGAAACATAAACAGCACTTTTCAAGTGTAAAAATTATTGATTACAATTATTACATAAGTGAAAGCTAGCTTATAATATTAGAAGGATTAAGATTTGATAAATTTGTATCAAATCTTAATCCTTCTAATATTATAAGCTAGCTTTCGCTTGTGGCTTCGCCCGCGTTGAGGTCGGAAATGACCCTACGGGAAAGTACTACCGGGATGAAAGGATCATACATCCTAACCCTGGTCATGATCTACACGTGTGCCAAACTGCATCTAAATTCGTTCAGCCTTTAAAGCGTGAAATATCACTTTCTTGAAATATCGGTTTATACTAAGTATGGATTTAAAAGTCTGTAAGTTTGATGTTAGTTCGCCTCAACGGCTAATCGGATTTGATTGAAATTTGGCACACTGGTAGACACTGACCTGAAATAAGACATTGAATACTTTTTATCCCAATAGTTTATTTCCGTGGTTTAATTATTCGGAATTATATCGTTTTCCAACCTCCACTCGGACGGATCCATAAGCAAAAGCTTGTAGTTTTAAGTATTTAGCAACATAACAGTATCTAATTAAACACAGTCAACAATCAACTCAGCCTATCGCAGTCCACTGCTGGACATAGGCCTCTCCCAGGCTACGCCACAACACCCTGTCCTTCCGTAATCCGTAATCCGTCTGTCCCAGCCACCTTCTTTAGCTCGTCGGTCCATCTAGCTGGGGGGCGTCCCACATGACACTTGCCGATACGCGGTCTCCACTCCAGGAATCGTCTGCTCCACTGACCATCGGACTTTCGACTAACATGGCCAGCTCACTGCCACTTCAGTTTACTTACTTTGCTAGCTAGGTCCGTAACCCTGGTTCTTTACCAATAATTTATTTCCTGATTTTATCCTTCAAAGAGTCTCCAAGCACAGCTCGCTTCATAGCGCGCTGAGCGACCTTGAATTTGTGGACCAGCCTGACCGTCAGTGTCCTCGTTTCGGCACCGCATAGCATGACGGACAAAACGCACTGGTTGAAGATCTTAGTCTTCAATCGCTTCGGGATAAGCGACTTGACTATGTTTTTCAAATGCTACCCAACCCAACAGGATCCTTCTGTCGGCTTATCCTCTAAGTTGTGTCTACCGAGCTCGATGACATGCCCTAGGTAGACATAATCCTTCAAAACTTCAAGAAGTGGCCCTTCGATGTGGATTGGACTCTTTAAGACACGTGAATTGTACGTGACTTTTGTCTTGACCCAATTAAGCTGAAGCCAACCCGCCGAGAGGCTCCATTTAGGCTGGAGAGACCCTGGAACAGCTCTGTTCCAGCGTCTCTGCCAATATGAGGATGTCATTGGCAAATCGAACAAGGCGAACAAACGCTGATCAGTTAGACCAGACGTTGCACAGCCTAAATGGAGGATCTTTCCAGGATTTTCTCGATCCTTCTCGTTAAGACATGCAAATTGTACATAACTTTTGTCTTGTCCAAATTTACGCTAAAGCCAACCCGCGGAGAGGCTCCATTTAGGAGGGAGAGAAGCTGATACAGTTAGCTGTTCCAGCGTCTCTGCCATTATGACGATGTCATCGGCAAATCGAAGACGTGAGATGTACTCGACGTCCACGTTGATACCCTGCCCAATTCAGTCCAGCGTTTTGAAGACCTAATGCATGGGTGAACAATTTCGGGGTATACATCCCAGGGGGAGGTCTGATCTCACCCCTTGAAGAACAGAACCACCTCACCTCTGTTCCACGCCTCGGGCTTTGTACCCTCTAAGATGACGGAATGAAAGAGACTCGTTAGCTCTTTGATTGAGATGTTGTAGTATTTCTTTTTCTTCATCTGCATCGTCACTTCTTCGATCGTCTTCAATGGGTTCGTAGTTCTTATCTTTGACAGAGTCAGTTTCAATGGCAGACGGTGTTCCGGGTTGAAAGATCAAGTCCGACAGGACGGCAGACGGCTTGAGCGGGGCACCCGCATCTCGCTCACCCCCGGAGTGAACGCAGCGCGAGAGTCGATAAACTGCCTTTTAGCTAAGTAATGAGGCTTAGCTGCTTTGTAGCTAAGCAAAATTATATTTTTTTAATGAAATACTTAACTAAAATAGCATTAAGGGCGGGTAACTTCAAATAACTTAAGTTTTTCACTGAAACTATTCTTTAAATGCTTAACTATAAAGTAGTTATAGTCCTTTGGCGTCTCTATAGTCAAGAATAATCAGATAACGTACTTGTAGTTAAGGAAAAGGCCTGAAAATAATCATCACATCGGGCCGTTAAGGTACTTTAAAGTACATTAAGCGAAGAAGTGTGGGTTAGACGCTTTCAAGTGATGGAATCATCATAAATTGTGTTACTTAACGGCCTAAAATTTTTTCATATCTTTGGAACTATTTATATAGTAGAAATGTTTCTTAGACAGAAAGATAGAGAATTTTAAACTCTATCACTTTCTATTAAAAAGTAAAAATTGACCATTTGAGGGTTAACGGCTTTCTAGTTAAAGGACGGCAGAACGGCTTATAAACACGGTTAGATTCATCATCCTCAGTTGAACTATGGTAATGCGCAAATGACAAATGGGCATCCAATACTAAGCCGCGTGAAGGCCGCGTGTTTGTCAAACGCTTCCGTCAGTTCACAGCGTCAGTCTGAATGTCAGTTCTATTTGTTTGTACTGTGTGTTTGTTTTTGAGTGGTGGAGAAAATGATCCCTTCAGGGAGTGAATTCTCAAAAATCCTTCCTAAGTGCTCAATTTCACTATACAGGGTAAACTTAAGATGGTGCTCACAGGTCCACTAGCGCCACTCCTTTAAAAAAATATTATCTCGTGACTGAGAAGGAATTATGAAAATCTGTTCAATGTTTGTTTTTTTTTTTTTTGATGATGAATTAGTAACTCTTGTGCCAAATTTCATGCTTCTAGACCTAGCAAATAAGGCTGTGTGTTATATATCAGTGAATGAATAAGTTGATTGAGTTGAATCATGATTTGAGTTTAATTCTGAGTGATTAAATTTTTATAGTACTTAAAATATACTTAACACAAAAGCTGTTGGTGCACCTTAATAAATAAATAAATTCATTTCTTTTCGGAAATGAGTATTTTCGATAAAGGTTTTAGATGAAAAAAAAAATACTTACGAAGATTTTCGAATTTATTTAGGCTTTTCTTCCAACATATCGAAAAAATTGCTTTTCTTTATCGGAGAAGCTTTTTACAAACAAATCTCACATTCGCAAACATCCAACCCGGAACAACTATCTGAGGGCCACACAAATATTTGTTCCATGTGAAAAATTTACTCGTGCCTAGTGGAAACCGTTGGGAAATCCAATCAATCAGATACTGCAAATGAAACTGTAGTCAGTTTTTTTAAAGACAAAGACGGGTATTCATCTGGTATGGTAGGTAAAAAGTTGGTTTATATGGATAAGTTCAGGACACATCCGTTGCTAATACCGCATACGAATATTTACAATGTGAACCTAATGTACACGTGGGTATAAAACATAACTTATATACTACTTATACTCTAGAGGGGCACGTGGCTAAATAATAACCGCCGCACAGGTCGATCGGTCAGGTTAAGCTACGCTTGACGCGGTTGGTCTGTGGATGGGTGACCATCTTTACATACCGAGACCCCTCCGTGCCTCGGAAAGCACGTTAAGCCGTTGGTCCCGGCTGTCATTCGTGGATCTTTGACAGTCGTTACGGGTAGTCAGAAGCCCAAAAGTCTGACAACCAGTCTTACCAAGGGGTATCGTATTACCCAGTAACTGGGTTGTGGAGGTCAGATAGGCAGTCGCTTCATGTAAAATACTGGTATTCAGGTGCATCCGATTAGACTGGAAGCCGACCCCAACATAGTTGGGAAAAGGCTAGGCAGATGATGACTACTTATACTCTAATAAACAACACACAATACAAAACACTTATACTATTGACATTTATACTCTAATATACATTAAGGCATTCGTATGCTCGGTTCCTATAAACGAAAATGAATCGTTTTGCTTACCAATCATAGCATTTTTTATTGCCAAAATGGGCATATAAACAGATTCGTAAGCTAATTTAACCTGTGATAGCTACTTACCATATGGGAGGGCCTACTATGCAAAGCTATGAGGTCTTTTTTCATTACTGGTAAAGATACAAGAGTCTTAATTTTAACCCAGTTATTGGTAGGAGCGGGCTTTCCACCACGTGGGCCCGGGCGATGTCATATGTCTTCAAATTTTTGGTTCTCTGAGAAGTGGTGGCGCAGTGGTAACAGCCGCGACTTACGAGTTATAGGTCGCAGGTTCGAACCCAGTCAAGCGCTTTACAAACGACATGTCCTAGAACCAAAAATTCGAAAATATGTGACATCTACCAAGCCGCAATAGGTCCGCGTGGTAGATTATGGCCCACTCCTTCTTACAGAGAGGAGGCCTGTGTCCCAGAAGTGGGAACATTATAGGCTGATTAAGTATGTTATATAAAGAGCCTGTCTGGGTTCAAACTCGTAAGTTACAGCCACCACTGTTCCCGACTAAACAGTACCCAAGCATATTTAAAATTAAATATCCATATTCCGTTTCAATATTACCACAAGAAAAAAATCCTGCCAGACAAGACAAACAAATAAAAGCTCGTAATAACCATACTCCGTAAAGCCGAAGGCATGACGCAGCCAAAAACAATGTAAGCCGTTGTCTTACACTGCATATTGCACTCGCCTAGGATTATCTGCGGCTACCGCACCGGGATTTGAGACAAATTCGTTGCGTCATAAATGTGGTCCTTCGGGGATTTTGGAGGGAAAGACGATATGCTTTACTGGGTAACAGTTATCAAGCATACTATATGGATTTATAGGTCTCTAGGTTTATCTACACCATTGCTCTCAAAAGCGATGAAGGAAAACAGCGTCGGGAAACGGTCTTGTTACCTAAAAGTCGAAGACACGTGTCATCTACCAACACGCACTGGGCCCGCGTGGTGGATTACGGCCCATTCCTTCTCATAGAGAAGAGGCCTGTGTCCCAGCAGTGTCCCACGTTAAAGGCTGATTATGCTAGGTTTTTTAACAAAGTAATGACCTCATTACTGACTACACAACAGTCTGACAGAACTATTGTTTTCCAGTTAAGCAGACCTCTACTTAACTGGAAAACAATCATTCTGTCAAACTGTGAATTAGAAAAGAAAATACCTTAATCAAAATAAATAATAGTTTAAGAATATATATATCCTTTTTGGCTTTGAAATAAGTAAAACCATTAATGGTGCATGTTATGTTAGCCTGTAAGTAATTGTTGCACTTATAAATGTATTAGAAAATTATTTGTTAAATGTATTGTGTATACAATTTTTTTCTAACCTAAATAAATAAATATACTATAGATAGTGTCATCTTTGATTGCCGTGTTGCTTCTGTCATTTTCTTCCACTCTGCGCGTGAGTGCTGAGGTTCCGCGTTTGATATCCAAGTCTTCGTGTAAAAGGTACACCCTTATAATATGGGGACAACTGTAGTTAGCGAAACGTGGGTGTTGCACACATCTGGTTTCCCTTTCGGGAAAAAGGCTTGATATTTTGTATAAATGTATTTTAATTGTAGTCAAACCATTCATTTTCTGACCGCAATCTACTTATACACACACCAGAGAACACAAGACTTTATTTGATGTAGGTTACTTCGAAATATTTCTTTGGCACATCTCCCTTCCTTCTTTGATGTGTGAGCTCCCTTAATCCTTCGCTGTCTAGACATCATATCAAATTGTTGCGAATATTGTTTCCAGGGATTGTCGTCGATATTGTTCTCTTTGCAAACATCCTTTTACTTCGATGGCTAAAGGATTTTGTCTATAGGATCGACGACATTTACATTTTGTATATGTCAATCAATGACATGTCATTTTGTCAATTTATAGTCTGTTCTTACGTCAAAAAATATACAAATGTAAATAAATGTAAATGTAATGTAAATGTAAATGTGAAGACAGACTTGACTGACGTATGATTTCTTACTCCTTTAGTGTTGTCGAAAACACTCTGACGGTATTTTGCGCCGCGTACTACGCAAAATACACGACGCTTAGCCGCTGCGCTGGAAAAAAAGACTTCTAAGCTGAGTGTAACGATGTATGTAGTATACATGTAAAGTGATGAAAAAAATGCTGAGTAATTACTGCTCAGTGTGCTTTGGCACCTACTTATCGACTGTTATAAAACGCAAATTAATGTACTTGCCGCTGCTGACATCAAGCAAGCACTCGATACGCTTCCCTACTTTATCGAACATCAATCAATGTTATCGTAGGAGTACTCTTAACGCTGTTCATAAGTCCAAAACCGAGGGGCCCGTGGCTAAATAATAACAGCCGCACAGGTCGATCGGTCAGGTTAAGCTACGCTGGCCGCGGTTGGTCTGTGGATGGGTGACCATCTTTACATACCGAGACCCCTCCGTGCCTCGGAAAGCACGTTAAGCCGTTGGTCCCGGCTGTCATTTGAGGATCTTTGACAGTCGTAACGGGTAGTCAGAAGCCCGAAAGTCTGACAACCAGTCTTACCAAGGGGTATCGTATTACCCAGTAACTGGGTTGTGGAGGTCAGATAGGCAGTCGCTCCATGTAAAATACTGGTATTCAGCTGCATCCGGTTAGACTGGAAGTCGACCCCAACATAGTTGGGAAAAGGCTAGGCAGATGATGATAAGTCCAAAACCATTGATATATAATCAATGCCCAAAACCCGAAAGTTTTGTCAGTTTAAATCCAATAGACGACCGCTATTCTTCCGGCAGCTGTTTGCTATCGGGGCAAGGCAAATCAGGTTATCGAAATGTGTCATTTTCGATACGATAGTCTGTCGGATGGTTGTGAATAGCTATGCTGAAGTGCCTTAGTCTATTCATTGAGTTAACGACTACTGCCTTCTAAATTAATACTTTCATTGACCTCTTAAAAAATACCAATGGCGTTTATCGAGATCTCTTGCACTTTTTTAGGGTTCCGTAGCCAAATGGCAAAAAACGGAACCCTTATGGATTCGTCATGTTTGGCTATCTGTCCGTCCGTATGTTACAGCCACTTTTTTCCGAACAACATTTATTTTTTTATCAGTTTGCGTGAGAGACACTTCCAAAGTGGTGTAATGTGTGTGTGTAAAAGAATGATAAAACTAAAAAAAATATATGATGTACATTACCATGTAAACTTCCACCGAAAATTGGTTTAAATGAGATCTGGTAAGTACTTTTTTTAATACGTCATAAATCGTAAACCGATTTAATGTTACTTGCTGCTACGGAACCCTTCATGGGCGAGTCCGTCTCGCACTTGGCCGCTTTTTTACTATTATATGTAGAGGGGCTTGTGGCCAAGTAATAACAACCGTACGTATCGATCGATCAGGTTAAGTACGCTTGCTGCGGTTGGTCCGTGGATAAGTGACCATCTTCACATACCAAGACCCCTCCGTACCTCGGAAAGCACGTTGAGTCGTTGTTGTGTATCATTTCTGTATCTTTGACAGTCATTAATACGCCAGAAGCCCAAAACTCTAACAACCAGTCTTACCAAGGGGTATCGTATTACCCAGTAACTAAGTTGTAGAGGTCAGATAGTCAGTCACTCTATGTAAAAAACTGGTATTCAGCTGCATCTGGTTTAACTGTAAGCCAACCGAAAAGGCTAGTCAGATGATGATGTATGTCTGCATGTGTGTGTGTGTGTGATTTTAAATAAATGTGTCAAAGAGCCTTCCTGGCCAAGCTACCATGTTGATGTAACTTTGTCTACATCAAGTTCCTACACAATCTGATTCTATGGTTCCCTAGACCTAGACCTAGATATAAATATTCTCACTTTCATACCAGCTAAAGCTTACTAAACAAATACGAAATAAACTCCCAAAAAAATTCACGACATTTTCACAACTCCCTTTTAAATCATTACCCAATAAATAAAACGGTATTGTTTCCGCCAGAAGTAAGCCTCACATAACGGCTTATTTCGCGTAAAGGGACACATAAATTGCCGCTTTAGAAATATTTCTGCGTACTGTAAAAGAAATGTACAAAAACTTTTAAGTACAGACCGCTGCATTTTGTGAGAGATGGTGAGCTATATAGAGTGGTTGTAACCGGTATATTTTACTACTTCAATGTTGTTTATACTGAGGTGTTAAATCGCAAAACCCATTTATGCTCAGCGTTTCTGTTTTTACTGTGGGAATGTGGGTGAGGTTTAGGATTTTAAAAGATCTTTGGGTATTTGAATTAGTGGACAATTTTATTTTCATTCGTTAAAACTCTCATTGAAAAGTGGATGAAGTTCCTAGCTACTCTTTTTCACGCACCACGAATTCACAATACCTTTTTATATAATAACGCAAACATGGCTACAATGAAAGAAAAAGTCACTAATAGTTTAATTAAACTATTAGTGAGTTTTTCTTTCATTCATCAAATTCATTCATCATTTCATTTCATGAAAGGTCAAAATAATTGAATTCAGTCGAATTCAATTATTTTGACTTTTGATCGAGGCTCAGAAGTTCAAACTCAAGGTTTGCCAAAGAGCGATGGAGCGTAGCTTCCTAGAAATTAAACTCACCTACCAAATTCACAAAACCATACAGGTCCGGCATCATCGAAGGTTGCGAGACTGAAATAGGGCCGGGCAGGCCCACCAATGGGATGCAATAAGACAGATGTACCAGGGTCGCCATACAGTGGGTGCCTGAAGACAGGCGTCGTCGCCGAGGCAGGCCTAAAACCCGCTGGCGTGATGATTTAAACTTGTTCCTCTGACCTTAAAGCACAATATAAAGAAAATTGAAAAAGTATGAGGGTGGCTTTAGCCCAGCAGTGACAAAGTACAGTTTGAACTAAATATTCAAACCAAATTAAAAATGGTTTTATGGGACATACTTTTAGTATAAAACTGCTCAACTGCCACAAGTTAACAGCTCCATATAACATTTCAATATTAAGTGATTAGGTTTTCCGTAAATGTATGTGAACACTTGAATATGACTATGAATCATAGTCCAAAGGTTTATATCATAGTCTATGATATAAACCTTTATGTCTTAGTTTGCTACTTGAAGAGAACTGGATAGAAAAATCGTCATACTGTGGTCATAGCGTAACATTGTTATGCCATTTTTATTTAAGAAAAAATTTAGGCTTAGTATCGGTCCTTCTATTCTTGTGGAGTACATATTAGTGCATCTTCCTATGGCATCACTTATTAGTTATCATAATTTGGCAAAGTATTTCATGAATACTTACAAAAGTTATTAGTACTTTACTTATGAATAACATAAATCATTACGGTGTAATAATATCAGCATACACTTCTATCTATGTCAGCAAAAGCTTTAGCAAATGCCAAATACATCATAAAAATATAACAAGATTATAGCTAGTAAATAAACATAAGTCGATCAGGATTTACAAGACGGAAGGCAATATTTACGAGGCCATTCCATTAACACAAATGGTCCCATCAACTAAGAAAATAATCCTAATGCTGTGGATGAAATTCTTATATTTCAGTATAGGGAAAATATTACTCATTCTGTTGGTATAGTCTGGTGGAAGAGCCGATAGCAGGAATTCTCTAAGTTATACAGGAAAAATTAATAACCAGTGTGCAAACTTTAACTACGAATTCAGCTTATATGATTCTAGACGTACTCGTATTCTAGCGTAGCGTTTCATAGAAAAGTGCAATAACTACGCGGTAAAAATGTATGGAACAACAATTTTTTTTATAACCCCCTAAAAATTTCTATGCTATATATCTGGGGGAGGGCTGTCTAGAGAACCATAATTATGCTGAATTCATTACAGTTTGCGCACTGGTTAACAGCTGATACCTGTATTTCTTAAATATTCTATTTTGCGAAAATATGACGATTTGCAGCAAATTTTCAAGAGCTAAACTGAGGTTTTAAATCATTGTATAGTAATTATTTTGATATAGTTGCAGTGTCATGTATTTTGATCAACATAATATATTATAACGTAAAACAATGCCACAATTTGCAAAAACGTATGTGGGGATTCCGTGGGTAGCCCACGGAATTCCCACATAAGTTTTTGCAAATTTTTCAAAATTGAATGAATCATCTTAATAATTTGTTTTTATTAATAAATTGTTGGGCAACTTTTAAAAAAAATCACTTTAACTCCCAATAAAGTAGAATTCATTAGTGAATCAAACAGGTACAAAAAGTAACTGATATTTTTGTAGATGTAATATATTTTGCATATTATTACATTTTTAATTTGCTTTTATGAAAATCTATTAAAATCAGGATAAGAAATACGCATTTGGAATTCTCTGTGGTCTTCATCGAAATTAAAACTTTGAAATGTATTCAATGCCGAACAAGATAAAAATAGATAACAGAATTCGTTTTTAATATTCCTATCGTTATTTCCTCAAGTAATCTGTAGCAACGTCGTTATCCAATGTATTGAAGCTTGAAATAACATTGGCTAAACTTGAGCATCTTCGAAGCTCACTGTAACAATGATTGGATCTTTACTTTCTATATTATTGTAAGTAATAGTTTGTTTATTTGGTTTTTGTTGCTCACTTATACCAATTATATTAATGCAATCAAAATAATTATATTCAAAATTACTCCATTTTGCAGCATAGCAGCACCAGAATTTCGGCCGAAAGATATCCAATGCTGGACATTATGCCTCCCCTAAGCACCTCCATTTCGACCGGTTCTATGCTTCTTGCATCCAACGGGTTCCTGCGTCCTTCACAAGGTCGACGGTCCACCTTGTGTGAGGCCTTCCAACTCTACGTCTTCCGGTACGCGGTCGCCACTCCAGAACCTTTCGGCCATAGCAGCATAATCAGCCTATCATGTCCCCACTGCTGGGATACAGGCCCAGGAGGTAGTGGGCTGTAATATACCACGCGGGCCCAGTGCGGGTTGGTAGATGGAATTTTTGGTTCTAGGACATGTCGGTTTCCTCATGATGTTTTCCTTCACCGTTTCGAGAGCAGTGGTGATGAAATTATTTACACAAAGTATAGCACCTGCCGGGGTTTGAAATTCTGTTTTGAGTAAATTGTTAATTTCATCATCATTGTCATTAACTCAAACTTTTGAATGTCAAAATTGCCAAAAAAAATTCGAATTGATTAATTATAATTGCCCCTTCCAAAAAGTAGTTTTGTACGGAAAATAATGGGTGACAAACTTCACCGTAACTCTTTTAAAATGTTTATAATATTTGGTATACATTAATTATATTTGTAACTTCAGACTTCCAACTGCGAATTCTTTCCTGAAAACCCATTTACCAGAGAAACCAAGCAGCTCTACAGTACCCTAAACTTAACTCTCAATAACCCAACCAGTATCTCACTATCATCCAGTTCCAAATTACTATCCACATCCTCTGTAGCTACATCCACACTAGGTCTCCCTTGCATACATCCAGTATAATCAAGTCCGTCTCAATAATCGTTTGTGCCGACTAACGGCATGGTGTATTATGTATCCATGTACCGTCGTGTATTGAGACGTTCGTCTAATACGTCTCTAGGGCCAATGGTATTTACATTTTGCGATTGCATTGCTAGTCTGATCCGATATATGGTTGGTATTGCTTCTGTGTATGGACATAAATGGGGTGAGGAATGTCGGAATGCTCAGTTCATCATTTTTAGAACAAATTTTATTGAAAACACAATGGTTATGTGCGATGCTGAGGAAAGTTTTGAGTATGAATGTCGATGGCTATACAAGTAGGGGAAGACCA
Source organism: Apamea sordens (assembly GCA_945859715.1). Taxonomy (NCBI): domain Eukaryota; kingdom Metazoa; phylum Arthropoda; class Insecta; order Lepidoptera; family Noctuidae; genus Apamea; species Apamea sordens. The sequence goes on along the minus strand of OX244010.1, from coordinate 8,043,707 downwards.
AGGAAACGATGAATGGACTATGTGAATGCTGATATTTTTAGAAAGGGGCTGACTACCGAGATGTCGACTAATAGAGACATATGGAAGAAAAAGACATAGCGCCGACCCCAAATAAATTGGAATAAGGGCGGGAGAAATATGAAAATTATTATGGTTATGTGCGATGAAACTCAAATGAACCCACCAAAACATAATTGTTGTATTAGATGCAATATTCAACAGCAGCGGTGGCCCAGTAGTAACGTCCGCGACGTACGAGTTGTATGTAGGTCTTGAGTTGGACGCCAGACTTGGCGCTTTGCTTTGTGTAAATTATTATCTACAAGGCAAATGGGTTTGATAACGCTGGAAATGGACGACCTACAAGGACATTTATAGTGACCTCATTGATGATGTTCTTTAGAAAGGTCAGGGGGTTTACCAACAGCTCTTGTAGCAGGGCAGAAGTAGAACTGCACTGCTTTTTTGTACTTAGTCATGGAACAAAAAAGCAGTGCAGTTCAAATTCTGCCCTGCTATAAGAGCTGGTGGTAAGCCCTCTGGTGCGTAGTACTTAGAATCGGCGCGCGAAAAATCAGAGCGCGCCAGAAGGCCAATTCTCGTAATTTAAAACGTTCAAAATCTAGTCGCAGTCTCATCTCAGTGACAAACAAATGTCAAAAACTTGTCAAAATGTAGGGAAATTAGATGTATTTTTTTACAGATTGAGACTGAGATCAGACTGTGAACGTTCTTAAAATTACGAGAATTGCCCCTCTGATGTATGCACGTAAACGAAGCAAAAGGAGTATATAAGAATCGTAGCAGGCGGCGTTCTGTATTTTCTGCCTAATGGGAAGAAGATGTGAGATTATGTATGTATATTTAAACTAAATTTGAAGCTAAATCTTACTACATGCTGTACTGCAACAGGGTATTGTAATCCTAAAATTAGCCTAGTTAGTTATAATCTATTACTGTGTGTATATTTTTAATAAATAAATAAAAAAACTTATAAGTAAAGTCACATAGTCATTAGGTTGCTTAGCTTGGGACTAGATGGCGCTGTGTGAAATGTCCAGGGATATTATTATTATTATTACATAGTAGGTGCCTGAAGACGTCGTCACCGAGGAAAAAAAAGAAAGAAAATACATTTATTTATCACAGACTAAAAGACACACCATACAACAGATACATACATCAGATAGCAACAAATGAAAAACAAAATAGAAAGTATAAAGAACGATGTAAGAAAATAGCAGGAAACGAGCTGGCGTGACGATTTCGACTCGTTCCTGACCAATTGGACGAAGAAGGCACAGCACAAAGAAAGGTGGAAGAATATGGAGTAGGCCTTTGCCCAGCTGTGGGACACAATATAGGCTAATGGAAAAAAAGAGCGGCCTACGAGATAATGCGTTCTTGGCACATGTCAGTTTCACACAAACGAATATGGGTTTTGCGAATTTGGTCTTTATTAGCTATTAGAATTGTCGCACTGACAGCTGTCAGGAGCCCATTCTCTCGACGGCCGGGCTATTGATACTTAACTAAGCTTTAATAAGTGTAAGACCCTGCAGAGTTTATAGCTGAGGCACCTAATAAATTGACTGATTTGCCAAATTATCGGAAATCATATAAGCTGAAGTAGCTATGAAAGCCACTTATGTTGGCTCTATAAATAATTTTCTCGCTTTATCTGTATTTAGGCAAAGTGAAAAGGCCCTCAATAATTTCTTGGTATGAGCCTACTACCTCGTACCTACTCGTAGAAGATGTAGATGCACACATGCAGATGCGATGTTGCTACGATAAAATCTAAACATTATTTTATTTATATAATATTGGTATTTATTATTATAATAGATCAGAATAAGCTACGCTTCCCCCCCTCCCCCCCCGGGGGGGAGGTAAAACTTTTTAGTGGCATAACGCGTAACAAGAAAATTAAAATGTTAATGACTTACTCCGAGTTAACAAACTCTACATTTATTTATTTAACCCAACCAAACGTGCAAGTGAGCCTTAGTTGTCCGTATTAAAAAGATTCATTTGATTTGATTGTAAAAAGTGTTCGCCCCCGGGTGGGCTCGAACCACCAACCTTTCGGTTAACAGCCGAACGCGCTAGCCAATTGCGCCACGGAGGCGATGTGAGTAGGTGGCAAAACAGTATCCACTTCGATTGTAAAGATAATAAGAGTTTTCTACCTGAATGCATATCCATCATGACAGTCTCTTCTAGATAATCGTGTAATTAATTTTGGAATCACACATGGTAGTTACACACTGCATTTGTTTTTAATCATTTACCGTAAAATATCGTACAGGACAACTCCGTGTGATCAGTCGCTTAAGCTCAAGTTTCCTAGAAGAGCGAATCGTTCATCGCGCAAGCAGTGTTAACCGCGCAACTAGCATATACAATATACAACGTCCCGACATGGGGCAATTGTCGGGCAGTTTAATTCCGTTCGAGCCTGACCATTGGTGCCCTCGAGCCGGGCGAGGTCAGTACCCCACAGCGGGTGCCCTTAGCGTGTAGTCGCCTAGTTTTTAAGTTTTTTAAGCAGTGGCTGGAGGCCTTTGTTTATTAAGGCATCCACGGGCGAGCCCGGTTAAAACCAAAACCGACCATCTTTACGTACCGAGACCCCTCCGTGCCTCGTAAAGCACGCTAAGCCGTTGGTCCCGGCTGTCATTCGTGGATCTTTAACAGTCGTTACGGGTAGTCAGAAGCCCGAAAGTCTGACAACCAGTCTTACCAAGGGGTATCGTATTATCCAGTAACTGGGTTGTGGAGGTCAGATAGGCAGTCGCTCCATATAAAATACTGGTATTCAGCTGCATCCGGTTAGACTGGAAGCCGACCCCAACATAGTTGGGAAAAGGCTAGGCAGATGATGATGAGGCGAGCCCGGTTAAGCAGACGACAGCCTCATAGGTTGAACTGAGAGATCATCTTCATCTAATCAGCCTATATTGTTCCCACTGCTGGTACACAGGCCTCGGATCTTCGAGAGGGAGTAGGCTGACTGAGAGATGCCACTCCCAAAAAAAACAAAAACCGTCAGTTGCCCACCAGACACGAAACCCGTCTGGTCGTCTGGTTCCTTTTCTATGGAGGATGAGTGAACTGTTCACCCTGTTCCTCATACGTCTATATTATAAAAAAAATATCACAATACTTGTACTTGTGGTGGTCCTGTATGAGTACTGTGATCTTTATTTAGGGTTCCGTAGCCAACTGGCACGAAACCCTTATGGATTCGTCATGTCTGTCTGTCCGTCCGTATGTCACAGTCACGTTTGGGGTATCTATGGATAGGTTTTCAAAAATGATATTGAGGTTTCTAATATCATAGTTTGCGTGAGAGACTTCCAAAGTGGTAAAATGTATGCCCCCCCCCCCCCTGTAACTTCTTAAATAAGAGAATGATAAAACTAAAAAAAATATATGATGTACCTGTAATTATGTGATTACCATGTAAACTTCCACCGAAAATTGGTTTGAACGAGATCTAGTAAGTAGTTTTTTTTTAATACGTCATAAATCGTAAAACGTAACCCTTCATGGGCGAGTCCGATTCGCACTTGGCCGCTTTTTTTGTTTGAAAACTATGTTTTCGAAATGTAGTTCAATCTGCTAGCTATTGAATTTCAAACTAAAAAGGTATAAAGCACAAAAACAAAACAGCTTGTATACATACCAGTTCTGACAATGTGGAAATCAGATTATTCTAGAGCTTTCAAGAACAATGAGCTTTTAACAACCTCCTATTAAATTATGAACTCGCTATTTTTATGACGTAAAAAATTAAAATTCACGTCAAAAGTGAACTGACAACTATTTTGGAATTATTTTAGCGCCTGCCTGTCTGACCTCCACAACCCAGTTACTGGGTAAAACGATACCCCTTCGTGAGACTGGTTGTCAGACTTTCGGGTTACTGACGACCCGTAACGACTGTCAAAGATCCACGAATGACAGCCAGTACCAACGGCTCAACGTACTTTCCGAGACACGGAGGGGTCTTGGTATGTAAAGATGGTCACCCATCCACGGCCAACCGCGGCAAGCGTAGCTTAACCTGATCGATTGATCTGTGCGGCTGTTATTACTTAGTCACAAGCCCCTCTTATGTACATTATGTACAACCGTATTATGTACTTACATGGGACTTAAATATAGTTGGAGAAATTTGGGTGTACTAAAGGTAGGTACACCTCTGCCCATCCCGTATATATACAAATTTTATTTATGTTTCAAATTGACGTTACTTTAAGTTAAACAAATATCAACTTTATTTTAATGAAAATTAAGTTGATTTCAGAGTAACTAGCACTATTGAAAAAGCTATAAAAATGTTTGAAGTTGTAGCGTAAACTGAACTTTAATGTGTAAAAATTCAAGTTATTTTCCCATAAAAATATTTGTTTAGATTTTTGGCGAATATATGTCGCGATATTAGATTAGCATATAACAACCAGCATAGCATAGTATAATCAACCTATAATGTTCCCAATGGCCCTACGGCTCCTCTCTGCAAGAATAAATGGGCCGTCATTCACCACGCGGGCCTAGTAGGTACAGTTTGGTGGATGCCACACCTGGCATACTTCCTGCCAATTAATAAAACATTTTACCCGACTCAGTCTCCACTACGTTACCCCAGGAAATATTCACTATAATACGCTGTATGCCTCGTAAAGCATTCTCATATAATACACCAGAGGGGTAGTGAAAAATTAATAATTCATAAAAATTACCATCACTGGGAACAAGGCTTTAAAAATTTCACGAAAAAAATAAACCAAGTGGGATCGCTTCGCATGAATGAGCTGGTACTCACAACGACATATCAAGTTTTCAATGGCCAGTATAAGGTGACCTCACGTAGTACGGAAAGCCTAAGCAATGTGAGATCATGGTATATTGAAACGTATACTTAATATGTTGGCATGTGTACAGGGTGCAATCAAATTTAATAGGATATTGTATTCATGGCGCTTATATTTGGTTACAAGGCTGTTAATTTTCGCTTAAAACCACGTATATTGTGCAATATTCGATTGCATTGGTTGTCTTTTCGATGTTTGACGACGTCACACAGCGATATTAAGTGTTATGTCTTCAATTTAATAAACAGTGTATTATCGAACTATATTTTATTTAATATCAATATACATATACAAATAAATAAAATTGAAGTGTCTCTTTGTAATGTCGAAATAATAGCTTTTTACTAAATGTATTTATGAACGTAAATACGGTCCATCTAACAAAAATCTATTTTTAAAATCGTTTTCTGGTGTCTGTTTGTTCCGACTAATCTCCGAAACGGCTGGACCGAATTTGATGAAATTTGGAATGGAGATACTTTGAACCCTAAGGAAGAATATAGGTTTTTATATCAACATACCACATGGGAGAAACCGCGGGTGGAAGCTAGTTCAAGCTAAAAAGGCGATACCGATACCAATCTGACAACCATGACGAAAGTCTGACAACCAGTCTTACCAAGGGGTATCGTATTACCTAGTAACTGGGTTTTGAAGGTCAGATAGGCAGTCACTCCACGTAAAATATTGGTATTCAGCTGCATCCGGTTAGACTGGAAGCTGACCCCAACATAGTTGGGAAAAGGCTAGGATGACCGATACCAAACTGGCCCGAAGCTGATTCGATAACTGTTTCATTTACCAATTCCGAGCACAGGCCACTTAAAATAAACATTAAATCTTACAATGTATGCACAAATTAAAACACAGAATATTTCGAACAATGCAAGATAATTAATCGAACGAATTGAATTGAAAATCGTCGATTTTATAGTCCGATTTAATTTACATTACTTGTATGTTTAAATACCGTTAATTCTCGATTTTTTAGGGTTCAGAGGAACAATCGACGATGACGTTGAACGGGAAATGAATATTCGGTGAACTGAATTTAATTTTCTGTACGTGGACAAGCCCTGCCATAGTCATTGGAAGCATTATAACGATCCAGTGATCACTGCCCGATCGTGTCAGATAGCCGTCCCATCAGACTATGAGAGTAAAGGAACAGAGAGTGCACCTGTGTTTGCACACACACTGCTGGGCTACAGGGTCAATTTAAATTAGCTAGTGTAAAGTGTGACTAGATATGGACGGAAATGGACAAATAATGTAAAAAATTCAAGTCATCATGAAATAAGTTCTATTTGATTAATTTTCCACTAAGGGCCGGTTCTTAATCTGTAGTTAAATTCAACCAATTGTTAAAAATAGCTAGTAACTAATAGTTAAACTTTTGCAAAATGTGTTTTTTGATCAATTGTTAGCTTATCTAATGGTATTTTTTTTAACTTATAGTTAATTATTTGACCATTAGCAATGATATTACTTCAATAGATAAACTAAAAATTGTCGATCAATTTTTAGTTTTAAAACACATTTAGCAAAAATGTAACCATTAGTTACTATTTTTAACAATTGGTTGAGTTTAACTACGGATCAAAACCGGCCCTTAGTAAACGTGTTACAAGTAGGTAACGTAGTATCTGCATAATAATGTGTTATTATTATGATTCATGAGCTAATTTAATTTTTTAAAGACAAATTTTTCAATCATCTGATAACTTTATTCGACGAATAATTTTGAAATTTTGACAGTTTTTTCATACAGAAACTGTCAAACGTCAATTTTATTCCTCGAATAAAAGTTATCTGGCGATAGAAAAATCAGCCCTACATAAAATTTTATCGGTGTGGACTTCACTTGCCTCAATAGTGCCAAATAAATACTTCAACATATCTATTTTGATTCAAACTTGTTTGATTCAATAAATGTGAATGTCACCTCCCAACATTATCTTACGTAATGAAGTCTTCTCTATCAGATATATCTACATCGAGACAGGAATGCGGATGGCAAAGCAACCTGCTTGCAAGTAGTCACCGATGCCCAATGGCCATTAAAAAGCAGTAAGATGAGAGGGTCACGGTCACTCTAAAGGTCAAATTAACCTTTTTGCTCCAAGGTTAAAAACCTTTTTTTTAAAGCTTTTGAAACATTCTTTTCGGAAGAATATTACTGAGCTTTTAAATGTGACATTTTAAGTTTCCTGTGATTTATTGTATTTGGAAGGTATATAGCTGTCTTGTCAATGTTTACCTATGTATATTTTAATTTATCCATAGATGTCTCCCTACTTTACTGGTTTGTGTTTTAATTTTGTAGGTAGATATTATTTATTTATTTAATACACTTGTGCGCTACAGGGTCAATTTAAATTAGCTAGTGTAACTCCGCAGACGTGGTGGGTATCGATATCTTAACACAACGAAACAAAATACACAACATTTTTTGGGATCGATGAACGCTGGTGGTGTTGTTACTTAAAGTATGAGTTGAGAAAATCTGCTTTCTTTTTGTTTTATCGTGTTTAGATACACCCTTTTTTTTTTTTTTGAGGATGGGAAATCATCAAATGACCCCTCCCGCTCTGGGTGGAGCAGAAGGGAGTGTCAGACTCTTACTGACTAAAACCCACCCGTGTTCCTTCCTTAGCCCTTTATGTTCCAGGGCAGCGGTAAACCCTTTCGGATGTTCCCGCTACCCTGGCAGGCTTCGGCCCTGTGGGGCCCCGTCACTTTGCTGACATCTCTTTGAGGCGCGCGTGGAACACGAACACGCCGTCCGGCACGGGCCTAGTCCTGATCGGACGGAGAGCTACCCATTACTCTCCGCCCGCAGGCCCGCGCCTACGGTGGCCGGGATACACCCTTACACATTTTTTTTATACTGATTTTCTATTTTACAAACCTGAGGTTAATGACCCAATAAAAAATCATCAAATTAATTTATTTTTGTTTGATCATGTTTAGATATCGATACCCAGCACGGCTGCGGAGTTTAACTCTGTAAATATCTCCTGTGTACTTGGCTAATCTCCATTGAGATTGGGCACCGTAGCCGAAATTATGACGGGAGGATTTAATTGCCCACTTATAAAGGACGTTCTGTAAAAAAAATTAAAGGCACTCTATCACTACAACCTAAATATTTAATTCGTGACCAAAATAATTACTCGTACATTGTAATATCATCTACCAAACCACGACTTCTGTGATTGCTCCAGGACTAATCCTTTTCTTCTTCTAAAACTGACATCACTAATGTAAAGAAAGACATTCCAGTTTTTATAAACTGAAACAAAATGAAAACGTTAGTACATGCATACGAGTATATATTAGCCATGCCACAAATAATGACATGTTTTATTTAATTCATAAAGGTGTTGTATCTTAAATAGTCCGCTGGATTTAAGAGGCAATTGAAAGCAAAGATAAACGCAACACATTTTCCACTGAAAATCATCGCTGTTCTGTGGATCCCCCATTGTCATAGCACAGCGCCATGCTGAGTGGAAGCCTTCTTGTCACAGTGATGATGTGCAGCTGTCGACTATTTCTGCAGTGCGATTCTGTAACCATCTCACCGTGAAAACTTAGGTGTAGTGAGCGTGGAGTGAGCTGTCATTCCAAATAATGCTAGGGATTGACACTACTGACAACTCACATCAAGCTCACTTCACTCGAGTTTTCACGGTGAGATTTTTACAGAAACGACCGGCTGTTCTGTGCTCGTGAGACTCATTTTGTTTTTATTGTTCGAGTTAATTATCTTTTTGTGTGCACGTGTTTCTGTGACAAATAAACCTAATTTTCTATATTTTTTCTGCTAGTCTAAAGAACATCGGCTTGGATAAATATAATATTAGAAACAGTAGAAATATTTGTACTCATATCTCATAATTTAAATGAGATACTTAGTACAGATAGTTAGATACTTATTGTTGAACAAAGCTTACCCAAGTAAATGTTGGTAAGGATAGAGTAATAGTTCCAAATATGTATATAGGCATTCGTTGATTGAGAGCCATGTTGAACATCCTCAAATTGGTCTTATGTGTTCTGTTGAAGATGTACCATTTCTCTGTGACCGCTTTCTCTAATGCTTCACACTGTAATTATATTAATAAGTCAATTATTTAGCTCCACCAAAACAAAAAAACATTGAATGGTCGTAGGAATAATGGTATGGTTAGATGGTTTGGTCATATCGACAGGATAAATGGAAGGCTAGTAATAAAAGGTTTACGGATCGTAGCAGGTGGCGTATGTAAAGGAATAATCGATGAAAGGTAAAAATACAACGACGCCAGACCAGACCGTTTGCTGAAAATTCCCGCAGTTTCTGTGTCAGACCGATTGTAGGAAATAGCTAGACAAGGGCGAGTCAAACTCGTGCACTAATGTAATGTAAGAAAAATTAGTATCTTTAGAAAACTAACTACTAAATTAAATTGACCTTATCGTAATATCATTCGTCGTCATCGTCATACTGACGTCACACAAAATCCTGCATCTCGCAAGCAGAGTTTACCGCGCAACTAGCATATATACAACTGCCCGACATGAATCATCGGTCAGTTGCCCGCCAGACACAACACCCTTTTCCTCATACCTCTTTTTTTCTTATTTTTTTACAATCTATTACCTAAAATAAAAATAAAATATAATAACCTAACTAAGGGCTGATTTTTCAATCGACTGATATTTTTTATTCGTGGAATAAAATTGACGTCTGACAGATTTTGTATGGAAGAACTGTCAAAAATTCTAAATTATTTCAAAACGATTAATAAACTAAAATATGGCATTAAAAAAATTCCTCCGCATCGCTGTCGATTAGTAATATACCCAAGAGTCTGGCGACATTGCCACGTTCTATGGCAATACTTAGCCTTTGGCCAAAGTTAAACCTGCGGTCGCGGAATTTGTCAACCAGCCGTTTGAAGATTTTGTCGAAGTTTATCCAGTGTATATATTAAATTTAATACATGATTATGATAAATGCCATGGTTACATGTATTTGAGCTGGGCACATAAAACGGAAAATAAGATGAAGCACTGCAACAGTGGCGTATATTTAGTAATAGGGTCTAGTTTTAACCGTTTGGGTTTGGATTCCTAATAACAATTTAATGCATCTAATCTCAATAATGGTGCACTTACTGAACAACGGAAGTCCAAACTCAAGATTTGCCAACGAGGTCGAGTTAGAAACACCGCCCTGCGCTCCTTAAATCTAGTAGCAGATGTTGGAGAAAAAACAGACAGAAAAAACTGTCTTACATCTTCCTAGGAATTATTGAGTGAAATTGAGTGTTTTTCTATCTATAATATGTATGTATTTACAAAAAAAAAATGTATATAAGTAGTTTATCAGCCATCTTGTTACCATAACACAAGCATTAGGTTGCTTAGCTTGGGACTAGGTGGCGCTGTGTGATTGAGAGAGAGGGAGAACCACTTACCTCATTCTCAACTTGCTGTCCCATCAAACAGAACATAAGAACCACCAGTATAAAACAAAACTCGTGAACATAATACTTCATCGTTTCCAAAGATAATTTATTCTGAAACAGAAACTTTTTGGTTAAGAGGGATGCGCTAAGCAGCCCGCGACATTCAAATTTACATAAACTTTTTTTGTAATTTGCTGGTTAGTGTCAGGTTGTATGTTGATTAAAATACATGCTTTACAGCATTATAATCATTAGAATCAGCAATACAACTCCTTTAGTTAGTATTGGCGAAATAGTCATTCAATAGGGTAAATTGACTCAGAGAGATGTATTGATGAACTTTATGATTATAATTCTGTAATAAATATTTGTTACGGCCGCGAATCATATTTAGATGGACACAACCAGCCGATCGATTCTGTAAGAATCTCACCGTGAAAAGTTAGGTGAAGTGAGCTTCGAGTGAGCTATCAATAGTGTCAATCCCTACTTTTAGTTGGAATGACAGCTCACTCCACCCTCACTTCACCTAACTTTTCACGGTGAGATGGTTACAGAATCGCACTGCAGACCTGCAAATTGCAAAACGTAAGACAATTTTCTTAAGGCATTGTCCGCCTTTGTACCTTACAAAGGCGGACAATGCCTTAAGAAAATTGTTGTATTTATTTATTTAAATTTTGTGTGCGAAAAGTTTAAATAAATAAATACAATTTTAATTTCGCGGGATACCCGGACGCTTTCGCCTTAATGAAACAGAAACTACGAGTAGTTGGTTAATGATACAAAAAGTTGCACTGCGGCAAGCGAGGTAACTAAACATTGGAGTATATCAGATTAATCTTGTCAAGTTTGTTATGTCCTAGTTCCTAAAAAGATTTTTTTTTTTGTATTTAATACACGGTACAAGTCTTTATAATACGGTTATGATCTACATGTCTAGCCATGGACTGATGTACAAATATGCGAAAGAAAATAAGTTAATAATTATGTAGCATTCATAATAAAAGTGTGGTCAAACAAACAGTCATTTATTCATTGTTTGATCTTGAATATCCTGCGAGGTAATGCGTAACACACTATTAGTAGCAATGGGTTTCATTTTGACAATCCAACAGCATTCATTGCGTTATTTACGTTATTGAGCAGACAAATTTTTCGAACATATGAGGCAATGAAATCCTTCAAAATGATTCAAATTGAGATTGAGGGTGTCTATTAAAGAACGGGTACTCGTATATTGGGATTTTTAGGCGTATTATTAAAATTGTCAAAATAGTCTATGCATTTAACTGTTGAACATAATCTGCTGTTAGTCTTGTAATTGCTTTCATTTGTTGACTGCATACATCTTTTATGTATATTTAACTCTATACCCTTTGGAATAATAAAGGTCAACCAGAGCTTAATCAAATATCAAACTGATCCCAATTAATACTACATTCACAAAGAAATCTTCAAATACATTTCAAAATTCTAAATGTTATCAATCCCAATAATAATTTCTACACTATAATAATTTCAATCCCAATAATAATTTCTACAATCACTAAAATAGCGTACTAACTATTCAAAATTCAGAATCTGAATTTTACTAAATTAGTTATTCAAATAAAACGTTACTTTGAAATATTTCACATCTCACCTTGAGCTGCCTTTTCACTAGACATGTGCGGGTTAGCTTAGTGATGAACGAGGCTAAAGTTAAAACTATGTCGGAGATGTAGCGGAGCGGATAAAGATGTTTTTTCTTTACAGATGGTTTTTTTTTGTCAATCCTTTTTTTATATGCACCCGTGTCTGTGCCAATAAATCAATTTTTTTTTCTTCTTTGAACGAAAAAGCTGTGCGCAAAAAATACGGTACGCGAGCTAAGCGACGCAGCACTATACACCATTCGTGCATCGCTTTGCTTCAACGAGCATGTAAAGACATAACTTCATTGAACCTTTTTCTCATACTTTTTCTACTAGAGCTAAGCTAAGCTATGAAAATTAAATGCTCATATTGGTTGACATCATACACATTTCTCGCTTAACACATCTCTGCTATAGGTTGACATCATACAAAATTACACATCTCTCGCCTCGCTACACAACTCGGCACATCTGGTGAAAAAGCAGCCTAATCGTAAAATCAAACTGCTATTAATACAAAAGGGACCGAGCGATAAAATTTAATTAACGTAATTACTAAAGTTTGCATCACTTACCGATATAGCGATTTTCACAGAGCACATACATACCAGCATTATAGCAACCAATATCAATGTTAAGTAAAATGGACGGCAGATAACATTGAGCCGATTGCTGAACCTATAAAAACAGATATTTAGATTCACGATTTGTTGGTTATTGGTAAAAGTTAAAGCGATAATATCTTCTAAATTATATTTTGTATGTTTCTGTTGTATACAGTGTGGAAAGTGACAACAATACGACAATCAATGAAAACACTGGCAGTACTGTTTGTTTCGGCCTTTCTTCTCAGAGCAGTAAAATAGGAAACGCCGAACCATCTAGTTTTAAAAATATGATTGACGTGTAAACGGTTTGTGCAAGCCTACTTACAAAATAAAAACATCAGTGCTATGCTAGTGTTAATTTATGTCCTACATTTATTTTTATTTTAAGAAGTAATTTTATACTTTTTGCCGTGTCCTACAGGGTCCATAAGTGTACCTTAGCTTTAATTAAGCCATTGTAAGACCTCTACAAAATTATGGAATGCATAATTATTATTAATATGAATATTTTGCAAACTATCAAATAAAACTTAACATCGAAATTAAGAAAGTGCAAAGTTCCAAACAAAAACTAAATATGATGGGATGACCTATGGGTTTTGCCAATCTTTTACTAGCTTTAGTGACTAAACTATAGGATATATTCGATTGAATTTTCATATGCAGACTCGAGACGGCATGAGACATACGCAGTTTAATTTACTGTCCTATTTTCGTTTCCACCTTGTATAATTTTGTAGGAAATTTTCAAAAATACGTAAAAAATTGGCTTTCTCGAATCCCATGAATTTTCGCCTAGGCTTTTTGTGGTGCTTATTTGTTGCAATTGGGTTCTTTATTACGCCCTGGAAGGAATACGTCAAGTTATAAGTCATCCTGAATAGATCAACTATACAAGCCGTCGTTTTGCATCTGTTTTCTAATTAATTTTAATTATTTTCTAGAATGTAAGATGTAGGATTAACGATGCTGATAAAATTAATGAATTTAATTTATTCCTAGAAAATTTTGATTTCGATTCTGTCCTTGTGCTTAAGCGTTGTCTGGGATTTTCAAAGTTATTCCCATTTTGTCAGTGATTCAATTATATCTTCTTCTTTCATTCTTCTAGTTATGTTTCACCAATTACCTATTTACATAGTTGAGTTTTGTGTTTTTTTCAATGCCCTTGTTTAAGTCGCCTTTTTAGGGTTCCGTAGCCAAATGGCAAAAAACGGAACCCTTATGGATTCGTCATGTCTGTCTGTCTGTCTGTCCGTCCGTATGTCACAGCCACTTTTTTCCGAAACTATAAGAACTATACCGAAGAAAATTGGTAAGTAGATGTATTCTGTGAACCGCATTAAGATTTTCACACAAAAATAGAAAAAAAAAACAATACATTTTGGGGGTTCCCCATACTTAGAACCGAAACTCAAAAATATTTTTTCATCAAACTTGAAATAACATCAATTGGAAACATAAATTTGAATAGACCACTCAACAGTTTAGTCTAAAATCTGAATAGTTTTAGTAGGTGCTTTTGAATAAAAGAAATAGGTACCTCTTTATCTTCACGTAATGGTCGATACACTGAGACAGAACCCAGGTGCAGTACGCTTGCCATGCGTCATCTTGAATACCAGTCACTTCCAGTACAAGCTCATTCATGTGCAGAAGTATGAACGTCAGTATCCTTATCTGACGAATCACTTGGCCAAGTAGCAGAATTATAGTTAATTGCAAACCTGGATAAGCTGTAGGAAAAACACTTTATTTACACTCAATGTTGATACTACCACCCAATGTTGTCAATGATAATCCTCCAAATATATCGGAAACGTGACACTTCAGGGTACAGACGTCAGCACATCAAGCTACTACAATCTGTCAAATTTCTTTAATAGATTTTCAACTTTATCGCCAAAGCATTAAGGTTCAAGGTTGATTGGGGAAATTTGACAGTTTCGGGTAGGTTGACCTGCTGGCGTCTGTACCATATTACTGGACATTTTTTGTTTGTGTAAGTGTACATTTATACTCGTACTACTTTCATCATGCGGATATTTCAGCTTCCATAGAAAAATGTTCGAACACCTTTGTAAACCAGCTCGTCCTGAAGTTAACTAAATACCTAATGCCTTAAAATATCTTAAATTCCTAGTAAAATACAGTTTTCAATGATCTTAGTATTATCTGTGATAGGGGTTGCTGTGGAGCGTATCTCCACGATAAACAGTTAGATTTGGGCTTCATTTACGATATTTTGTGCTGTATTTTTGATGAAATTGCATGAATTTAGATAAAGCAATGTATACAGTTTCATAAACAACTATTGTCTCAATAGTAGTCATTATTGGCTGTTTGTGTATGTGAGTTTAAATGTTTGTAAACGCACCCACGACACAGGAGATATTCCTGGTGTGGGGGCAACGTTTTTTTTTTTTTTTTTTTTAATGAATCCAGTGGGAGGAGTTGGGTGGCAACTGAAGGAACACGGGTGGGTTTTGGTCAGTCTGAGTCTAAGATTTGCAAGTGATTTAATTATATTGTTCAGTCTTTTTAGGGTTCCGTACGCAAAGGGTAAAAACGGGACCCCATTACTAAGACTTCGCTATCTGTCCGTCCGTCTGTCTGTCACCAGGCTGTACCTCAAGAACAGCGTTAGCTAGACAAATGAAATTTTCACAAATTATGTATTTCTATTGCTGCTATAAAAACAAAATAAAATAAATATTTAAGGGGGGCTTCCATACAACAGACGTGATTTTTATAGATAATGGTACGGAACCCTTCGTGCACAAATCCGACTCGCACTTGGCCGGTTTTTTCAATTTCATTGACAAGGTATAGCATCTAAGCCTCCACTTAAGACAGCCTAAAAACAAATTTATATAAGATCTGTTTATCTTTCAAAAGAAATCTTTTTCGAAGTAACCTGGAAACAGTTTCCCAGAAATTCGTTTTCAACAAAGACTTTACACGTAGACATTGATAAATGCTTAGCTTTACTCTGTTCTTCAAGACGTGCGCTATAGTCACGTTTCAATACCCGGAACAACTATCAAAATAAACAATGTGTGAATTAATGCACATTATGAAAGAGGTCTGTTCAAAATTGTTTACTGAATGGATTTCTGTCATTTTTAATTTAGGTAACTTTTATCCCAAAACTAATTAAAAGTACATAAATTACAGTCACACCTCCACTGTACAGTAAAACAAACCAAAATGGTCGATGTACCCACTACGCTAACCTTTATACGTGTGCGACTGTGTGCATGCGTAGATTTGTAATGTGACCGCAATTTTCTCCCACAATCAGTACCTATAACTAATTTAAATACATAATAGTAAAAAAATTGTGTAGGTATGTATTACGATTATAACAAAATATTTTATTTGGGGTGTTCGGTGGTGTGCGTTAATTCCGGGACAAGGATTTTTGGAAAGTGAAAATACATAGGTTGGTTACTTTTGGTGTGCCCTGAAGATACAACTAGTACCACAACCCAACCTTGCTGATTGATTATTGTTTTAACCAAGGTTATGGCGCGGTATTACATATACCTATTCCCGTGTACCTCGTGTCGACAGAGGGTAGTCAGTAAATTAGTATCGAGTGTGAAGATATTATTTGTATATCTATGCCTGGTGCAATCTGGGCAATTAGTTTCACAACCAACCTAAAATGTGTAGATTAATTACTGTGAGCTAGTCATACATCGAGCCTAAACAAATAAAATAGATCGTAAATATCATCAGACATATTTTACTTACCAATACAGCACAAATAACCAGCATAGGCATGAAATATGAATGATACAATATAAACGGTGTAGTCTTCCATACTCCATGGAAACCACATGTCGAAAGCTGGAACAGAATAACTATGTTAGTAGGTACTGTAGCTAATGATGTTGATGAATGATAATGCTAAGGTAGTAAATAAGAAACCCTTAAAACCATGATGTTGGTCGCTAGTAAAGGAAATATAAATCGAAGGCGATCGGAGGCTTCGATAATATCGAAGGCGTTATTGTGATAAATGTGAACAGCCACGAAGTGACACACTCCTACGATAATAACGACGCAATAGAAGTAGGACGCTTGCGTTCATCTATCCTGCGATATTGCGATATGAGTTCTTGGAATATTTTGTATTAGGACGATCTTACACACTCCTGCGTTAATATCGTAGTAACGTGTAGTGCGGCCGGGGGGCCTGTAGTGTTAGCCACACGCACACGCTAAAACTATCTGACGATATAAACGCAGCTGTCTGGCAAGGAATCTGGACGCATCATAGCAATAACGCATCCGATATTATCGACCGATAATATCGGATCGCCTGTGGGAGAGAGCCTTAAAGTTTCACATCTAGAGGTGAACTTGCAACATGTTTGCATGGTATATGTAAGTACATCTACAACATTGATCCACAAACAATTTATATTTTATCGTTGTATTCTCAAACATGTCTTTCATCCTGTTTTATATAATTCTCATAGGCATTTTGTTTTTCATTGCAGAACGAGAGGACGTTATATAGTCCTTCGTACCATCAAAGCTGGCGTCTTTTGTCATAATTTGTACTACAATTATCACTATTTATTATATTATTAAAAGTACAAACTTACCTAAAAGCCGTAAAGACTTATCCTTCCGAACTGTCATTAAATAAATTGGACTGCAGAGATACAGGGTTGCACATAAGAACACGCTAGCAACATACGTCTTCAAAAGAACCCTTGTGTACTTAAGTACCTTCTCCTGTGTACCAAATATCAAGTCTCTCAATTCTGCTATCCTTTCCCCACCATGATGCACTAGCAACACATTCTTTATCAACGGCATTTCCAATATAGCATCTCTAAAAGCCATCTCTTCGAGGAAATTTCGAAATTGATTGCGAAAAATGAGGCAGACTCCCAAAGAAATCGTCATGATGACACCGGTAGTCCAGATACAAGCCCCTTGGATGCAGAGGAGGAAATCGGAGTAGTTAGTAGTGACAAAACCAGTGGTGAAAATGAAGCAGAAGACTCCAATGGTGAAGTTGAAAATTTGCAAAAGCAACCATGGTTTGGAGCTCCAGTGTTTTTTGGCGAAAATCGGAATTCCGGCGAAGGATAGGACCCGGTGAAACGTAAGGAAAGTCTCGTCCATTTTGAATCGGTAAATGATGTTGGAAAAGAACAGCAAGGCGTTTTTATTGAAGCTTAAATTGGTACAGTCGAGTACAAGAGCGGTCTTGAGATATGAAAAAAAAAACAATTTTGTCCCAAAAGTAATATTTTTTCAAATGATTTGAACAGCCTACGGAATAATCAAAGGGTGTATTTTATATTTCTTTTTTCTCTGTATTTTGTAGCCAATTTGGTAATTTGTTTCTTAACCCCTATACAATGTATATTTAAACTAGCTGTTGCCAGCGATTTCGTCCGCGAGGCAGGATGAAAAATAGCCTTTATCCTAATCCAGGTCATGATCTACCCATGTGCCATATTTCAAATCCGTTCAGCCGTTTTAGCGTGAAAGTATAACAAAAAAACAAAAAGGTCACTTTTGCATATATTAGTTGGAATAATGTAAAAGTTTCGAATTTTTTAATTACTTGCAACTTTCCTACAAAAAATCGTTGTAGGTAATCATTTTCTATATTTGCCTTTCCTTAATCTTAAGATAAATTAGATTAATATTCACCACCACTTATTTGCGGTTACATATTCAGCCTATAATGTTCCCACTGCTGGGACACAGGCCTCCTCTCCGTGAGAGGGAATGGGCCGTAATCCACCAAGCGGACCCAGCATGGATTCGTAGATGTCACAAGTCTTTGAATTTTTGGTTCTAGGACCTGCCGATTTCCACACGATGGTTATCTTCACCGTTTTAAGAGCAGTGGTGATGAAATAATTTATACAAAGTAAAGCGCCTGTCTAGGTTCAAACCTACGATCTACAACTCGTAAGTCACGGCTGCTACCACTGGGCCATCAGTACTCTTTCTCATCACCCCTTTTCTCTTCTCTTCTTCACAGTAAGAATCATAATATAAAAGGGCTACCACTACTCTTGCGGTTACACTCTTCAGATTATCCCGAAACTTCACCAAAAAGTACTTCCAGATACAGAATAACACCACCGTCAACAACTGTACCTGTCACACCAATCATCTTTAAGGGATATACTTAAAAAAAATGACAAAATGATATACGGCGAACGTGGCAGTGTGTGTTATAAATGCTTGAATGACACCCCTTTGATATTTTGATTTGTGAAGCTAAGAAGAAATTCTCTTTGATGGGAACTTGAGTGACAGTAAACCAGTAATTCTTTTTACTACGACGATTTTTTTTTTTGCTATTATTTCCACTTTGACATAAATCGGAAGTATTGTTTATTACTAGGTGCTGCCCGCGACTCCGTTCGCGTGACATTAATACCTTTGATTTTCTTTCTTTTTCTAAAATAAAAGTAAAGTTCGTTTTTTAAACCCAGATACTTATCTGACATTTAAGTCTTTTGTGTTTTTTTAGCAATGTCAAATTACTATAATTTGACATTACACCTGTCAGATTAGTATCTGAGTTTAAAAAACGAACTTTAGCCTAAGTTACTCCTTATAACATCGGCTATCTGCCAGTGACAGGCCCGTCAAAATCTGTCCAGTCTTTTCGGAGATAAGCCGGAACAAACAGACAAAATATTTTAAAATTATTTTTTGTTTTAAGTACCGTATATACTAAAAACGCACTTAGTAAAAAGCTGTTATTTTAACATTACAAAGAGACACTTCAATTTTATTTATTTTTATAGATTAGAGGGTACTTTTGCTAATACGTTGTCTTGTTTTAAAGCTTTGAATTTTAGACTGTAAATGGTCGGAAATATTTCAGACGCTTTATAAAAAATTATAAAGCGTCTGAAATATTTCCTGCAATTCCCCACCACACCCACAAACCCAGACTACCAGAATATTTAACATTCTGGTAGTCTGGGTTGGTTTTGCAGAAATAGGAAGCAAATGGTCCTGCACCGAAATTGCGTAACACAGTATAATCTCAATTTGAATCATTTTTGAAGGATATTGCTAATCCTTTGCTTCACATTTTTTTAAATTTGTCTGCTCTACAACGTACATAATGCTATGAATGTTGTTGAATTGTCAAAATCAATTGCTACTATTCGTGAATTAAGCAAATTACCCTGCGGGATGTAGTTCTCATACCTACTTAAATAATACAAATTTATTTGAATCTATTAATCATTGATGAGTATTACCAAGATCTTACTTTTATTCATCACTAAAATGAATAATTCATCGTTTCAAAATTTTTTAAGAAAAATAATTATGGCCCGAGGCGAAATGAAATCTAAGTAGAATCTTTTGCTTTTGTTCTTTTAATAAAATTCTTATTAAATTTTAATTGGGAAAATAAATTAGGGGATCATTTTCGATCATAATTCTTCCTACTTCCGGTTTTTTGAAAATTCTAATATATTTATATTAACATTCAATGAGTGTCATCATCATCTGCCTAGCCTTTTCCCAACTATGTTGGGGTCGGCTTCCAGTCTAACCGGATGCAGCTGAATACCAGTTTTTTACATGGAGCGACTGCCTGTCTGACCTCCACAAACCAGTTACTGGGTAATACGATACCCCTTGGTAAGACTAGTTGTCAGACTTTCGGGCTTCTGACTACCCGTAACGACTGTCAAAGATCAACGAATGACACCCGGGACCAACGGCTTAACGTGCTTTCCGAGGCACGGAGGGGTCTCGGTATGTAAATTTTTTTCGAACATATGAAGCAATAGATTAGCAATATCCTTCATAATGATTCCGATTGTGATTGAAAGAGTGTTACGCAATTAGAGTTTCTTTTCTTTTGCTGCGTCGAACCAACCGGGGCCATTTATTGATCGTCTTCTTATTTTCGTTTCGATGGTACTTTGTTAGGGTTACATAGCCAAATGGCACGGAACACTTATGGATTCGTCATGTCTGTCTGTCTGTCCGTCCGTATGTCACAGCCACTTTTTTCCGAAACTATAAGAACTATACTGTTGAAACTTGGTAAGTAGATGTATTCTGTGAACCGCATTAAGATTTTCACCCAAAAATAGAAAAAAAAACAATACATTTTGGGGGTTCCCCATACTTAGAACTGAAACTCGAAAAACCCCATACATAGTCTGATGGGACGGCTATCTGGCACGATCGGGCAGTGATCACTGGATCGTTATAATGCTTCCAATGACTATGACAGGGCTTGTCCTCGTACAGAAAATTCAATTCAATTCACCGAATATTCATTTCCCGTTCAACGTCATCGTTGATTGTTCCTCTGAACCCTAAAAAATCGAGAATTAACGGTATTTAAACATACAAGTAATGTAAATTAAATCGAACTTTAAAATCGACGATTTTCAATTCAATTCGTTCGATTAATTATCTTGCATTGTTCGAAATATTCTGTGTTTTAATTTGTGCATACATTGTAAGATTTAATGTTTATTTTAAGTGGCCTGTGCTCGGAATTGGTAAATGAAACAGTTATCGAATCAGCTTTGGGCCAGTTTGGTATCGGTCATCCTAGCCTTTTCCCAACTATGTTGGGGTCGGCTTCCAGTCTAACCGGATACAGCTGAATACCAGTATTTTACATAAAGCGACTGCCTATCTGACCTCCACAACGGGGCATGGTATGGCCATTTATTGATAATAACATAGAAGCCATGGATTGGTTATAGAAACTTGATATTGACGTTCTCTTAATAATACGATAGTGACTAAATGTTATGCATTATATACAACGTGTTTTTTTTATATCCCTACTTTTTTATATCCTTACCCTAGGGGGTCACTGTACTCATCATTATGAACAACTTTTACTATGGGACCAAACCCGAAATCGCGAATCAAAAATCTGGTGTTCCCTACATTTTGACGAGTTATTTATACGAACATAAATGTAGGAAACAGCTGATTTTTTATTCGCTTAAGTTTTGAATATGAATGTCGATGGCTATAAGAGTAAAGACCAAAGAAACGATGGATGGACAGTGTGAATTATGATATGGTTAGAGAGGGGGTGACTGTCGAGATGGTGGCTAATAGAGAAATATGGAAGAAAAAGACATGTTCGCCGAACCCAAATATATTGGGGATAAGGGGAGTAGAATGATGATGTCATCATCATGAGTCGAGACCAGTGGTAGCCCAGTGGTAACGGCTGCGACTTACGAGTTGTAAGTCATAGGTTCAGACAGGCCACTACTCTCGAAACGTTGACGGAAAACATCGTGAAGAAACCGGCATGTCATAAAGCCAAAAATTCGAATACATATGACATTTTGGAGGCATGAGGAACAGGGTGTAAAGTTCACTCATCCTCCATTGAAAAGGGAGGATCCTCCGACCAGACGGGTGTTGTGTCTGGTGGGTAACTGCCCAACGATTGATGTTGGGAAATTGTATCTATGCTAATTGCGCGGTAAACTCTGCTTGCGAGATGCAGGATTGGCGTGACGTCAGTATGACGCGGTGTTCGCATGTGGCGTTGTAGATACCGCTACAACATCTACCAACCCGCACTGGCCTGCCAGGGTAGCGGGATCGTCCGAAAGGGTTACCGCTGCCCTGGAACATAAAGGGCTAAGGAAGGGGTGGGTTTTAGTCAGTAAGAGTCTGACACTCCCTTCCGCTCCACCCAGAGCGGGAGGGGCCATATGATGATTTTCCATTCTCAAAAAAAAAAAAAAAGGCCTCGTGGTAGCTTATAGCCCACTCCCTCTCGAAGACAGGAGGCCTGTGTCCCAGCAATGGGAACAATATAGGCTGATTATGATATGATATGAATGATGATGTCGTCTCCACCTTGTATATACACAGTCGGTACAACAAAAACCACAATACCCTGATTTCCCGACATGCCACCTCTATTCACTTCCTTTCTCTACACAGACATCAGTCGTCAGTCGTATACAAATATCATAAATCTAATATCTTTGTGTTACTGTTATTTTTCATCCGCGCGACTATTTCGTGACTTTATTCTTTATGTGCTAGAGTGATTTATGTGTTGGTACTCTATGGAGTGGGTTTCGGCTTATTAGCTTGATTGCGACAGTTTCTATGGGGTTCTGCGTAAACGTGGTATTTTTCTTAGGACTCATGGTGTATATTGTGTGTGTTTGCCTTAGTTTGACCTTGTGTAGCTTTTAAAATATAATTTATTGGGACTTTAGCATAGAACTGATTTATTTTTCTAGTGTCGAATAAGATATGTTTGGGTCAGTTTCCAGTCTAACCGGATGCAGCAGAATAGCAGTATTTTACATGGAGCGACTGCCTATTTGACCTGCACAACCTAGTTACTGGGTAAAACGATGCCCCTTGGTAAGTCTGGTTGTCAGACTTTCGGCCTTCTGACAACTCATAACGACTGTCAAAGATCTAAGAATGACAACCGGGATCAACGGTTTAACGTGCTTTCCGAGACACGGCGGGGTTTCAGTATGTAATGACGGTCACCCATCTACGGACCAACCGCGGCAAGCGTACCCCTGATCTATCGACCCATGCGGCTGTTATTACTTAGACACGAGCTGCCGGGTTTTTTATTACATTTATATCACTCTAGAGACAATGTAGTTTTCCATTACAGAAAGAATTTTCGGAATCGGATCACTGACTATGACCCCCTACATTCAAACTTACCTTATTTTAATATTATAGCATATAGATGAGATTAAAAGTCAACAGGGTGCAGGATAAATCTATTACCATTAACAACCAACTCAACACTTTTGCTAAATTCTTTTTCAAGCGCATATAATCGCGTATTTCCTAGTACTATAAATAACTTAGCTTTCCATTACACAGGACCATTGATATAATTCTCGGTAGCAACAACTGGTACGCAAATGAACTCGCCAGTTCATTCGCTATGACAAATGGCCGCTTCGCTTCGGAGAATAGACTCGCTAGTATTTTTATGAACGTTCTTTCTCATTTATTCATTACTGTTTTCTGTTTAATGTAATGGTATTAGTAATTGATTGGGAAGTTTGTTTCGGTTTTTGATTGGTAGTTGCAATATTGATAATAATATAATTATTTTTGGTTTTATATGTGTACAGGTAAGTACACCATGTTTTCTCAAAAAAACAAACGATTTTATAAGAGAGCCTTTGAGGAATAAAAACTGTTTATTTTGGTTAACTATCAATGTTAAAGTTTCATTAACATTTTTAAAAGGCTTTAAAAAAATTATCTGTGTCAATTATAACTGGCATTATATTGTATTATAGAGCAGTGGAGGCCAATTGAAATGGCTGCGACTTACGAGACTTTGTAGGTCGTAGGTTCGCATCCAGACAGGGGCTTTACTTTGTGTCAATTATTTCATCAACACTGTTCTCAAAACGGTAAAGGGAAACATCGTGAGGAAACCGGCATGTCCTAGAACCAAATATTCGAAAACATGTGACATCTACTAATGCGCACTGGGACCGCGTGGAGGATTACGATCCATTCGCTCTCGAAGAGAGAAGGCCTGTGCCTCAGCAGTGGGGCTTATTATACCTTTTACTATAATATTGTATAATAATAATATCCCTGGACATTTCACACAGCGCCATCTAGTCCCAAGCTAAGCAACCTAATGCTTGTGTTATGGTAACAAGATGGCTGATAAACTACTTATATACATTTTTTTTTTTTGTAAATACATACATATTATAGATAGAAAAACACCCAGACTCAGAACAAATACATGTAGGTGTATTCATCCTAATCAAGCCACAGTTGCCTAAAAAGACATAAAACAAGGGAGAAAAAAGAAAGTACCTACTATCGACTTTCTGCCCTACACAAAAGTTATAAAGGTCAATAAACGACTGCATAACTCACAGACTACTGTGAATCCACTCCATCTTAAAGAAGAAAGGGCGTGAACGAACAGCTAAACAAGATTTATTCATACGCTACACAACGACACCCGAATTCACATACATTTGGCAACAACCCAACTACAAATAAGAGGAAGATAGATTCGAAAAACGAATTAACTTCCAAAACAGTGGGGTTGTAGAAATATTTTTATATTTTTCTACATTGTGATTCGCCCCCCAGTGGGGCTGCAATAACATGCTGCTTGGCAATCCCTTGGATACAATGAAAATAAAAATATTATTCCTACTGTTTGGATTGGTTAGGGGATTGTGTAGAGCTGTTTGTCCGAATCTAGCAAAATAAATAATATACAGTATTTGAATCCATAAATGAGTAACTGTATAGTACTTCTTTACTGCAAAACTAATTTTGTTAATAGTTTGTTACCTCGAAATCATAAGGTAGTTTTCATCCTGCAGAGATAACAAAATTACACATGGCTAGAATATGTTTAATTGCGGGCTGTTAAAAACAATCTTCGCTGTGGAAATTAGCTCAAATACCTTGAAAAATAAAATGAGGATCATATTTTTTTATAGCTTTTTGAAGTCTTTTATTTTTTGAGTAAATTCACAATAAAAGGAGAATGGTTTTGGACCGTAGCAACTTACGGAAGAGCGGTTCGTAACTGTATAATGTATGTAGTTCATAAAATATACTCATTTTTTTAAGCTTTACATCCGTACAGGGTGCCATAAATTAGATGGCATTCTTCTTTACTGATTCCGCTCCTGACACAATCACATTCAGGCTAATCACGTGTATCATCAAAATCATCACTAAATATCAAAGCACTTAATCAAAATCCCACAAACTTCACATGCACCTTCTAACGCAACAAAACTAAAAACAAATATAATGAATGTCGTTCACTACGCTTATCTTCTCACACACACAATTTCCTCTAACTGCATAACTTACTTAGCAAGTTCTTCATAGTGTAAGCACAGAATTAAACAGAAGGTAAGTTCTATACAACGAGCGAAAACAGGCGAACGCACACATAGACGCGTACGAGCGGCGATCTCAAACAAATGCCAGTCGCGAGTGCGCTTGCACTCGCTGTACGTGTACGTGTTCGTGTCGTTGTGTGCGTGCGTTCACGTTTCGTGGAGCCAGCCTTCTGCGTATCTATTTTGTTGTGTGAAGGATAGCCGTGGGCGTTCTCTTTGTGAATACTGCTAAGGACTTCGTGTGAACATATTAGATGTTGCCTTACCTTGCGTTTGCACGTTGTGTAAGTAATGTCAGGCAATTATGGAAGTCTGTTTTTGATTGAATCTTGTGTGCGTTTAGATGTGAACGCATTTGTGTTGTGAGTTAATGTTATAGGATTTTTTAAATAAAACGGTTGTTTTAGTTGGTACGGTAAAACTACTAAGTTTCTTTATTTTGATGTTGGCTTAGTGAACACGTTAAAGTGGGAATCATACAAAAGCACAAAATAGTATTGTGACAGCTGAGGGCTCGTGTCTCAATGATATTAGCCACAATCGAAGGTTAAGCTATGCTTGCCGGGGTCGTTTCGTGGATGGGTGACCATCCATTACATATCGAGATCCTCCGTGCCTCGGAAAGCACGTTAAGCCGTTGCTCCCGGCTGTCTTTCGTAGATCATTGACAGTCGTTACAAGTAGTCAGACGCCGAAAAGTTTGACAACCAGTCTTACCAAGGGGTATCGTGTTGCCCAGTAACTGGGTTGAGGAGGTTATATAAGCGGTCGCTCCATGTAAAATACTGGTATTCAGCTGCATACGGTTAGACCGGAAGCCGAGCCCAATATGACAGCAGGCAGATTCATTGTGACAGCTGGTTATTGTTTGTTTTGGTTTGGTGTCTAAGGCCACCCCACGAAACCTTTTATTGATTTTAAAGTTCCAATACCCATACATGTACGCTATATTAATTGCAAATATATCAAGTACACACAATAATATTTATTCTTCAAAAAAATAGCTAACTGTGGTATCATCAACTCTATAAACATGCTATTTGTGTTTCTATCTAAGTTAATGTGGTGCTTAGAGTATCCTTGATTTACCGGTTTAATATCACAAATGTATTGACTCCAACACATCTCTTTACCCATTACTTATTCTTACAATAACTGTAAATAGACTATTCTTGTAAATCCATACTAAGATATTTTAATAAATAAAGCAAAAGAGTTTTTGTTTGAACGCGCTATTCTCTGGAACTCCTAGTCAGATTTAAAAAAATACTTTTGTTTTTTATAGCCCAATCCTAGAGGAAGGTTATAGGCCATTTACCATCACGATGCGACCCTTACGAGCCGTAAAAAAGAAGAAAAGTCAGAAAGACTGCCAAGCGAAAACGAAATGGTAGCGCGGGCGGGCGATGCGATGCGACGCGGTGGGTCGGTGAACAAGGAATTTCACGCGGACGAAGTCACGAGCAGCAGAATATATTTCTGACATTCATTATCAGCGATTACGATACACGATACGTCATCTCCTTTTGATTTGAGAGGTGATAAAAAGATTTTATGACGAGAATAAGGAGAAGCAACTACATGGCAACGAATGTCAATCATAAATTATCATGATTATGGCAATTCTTTAGCAGAAGCTGAGGAAGCAGTATCAATCAATACTTAAAGTACCTACAAAAAGAAAATATACGGATAATGAGAAAAGAAGCGAAAGGGAGCATACTTTATCTTTCTGACTGACCGACTCGTTGACAATTCAAAATTGCCTGTAAATGGTTTAATTGAAATGAATGAATTTGAGTATATGATAAGGTGAGGGAAGAGAGAGCGCACCTGTGTCTGCGCACACATTTGTGCACTATAATATCTGCCGCACCAAAGGCTGTAGAGCGATTCTCACATATCTCGCATTCGTTATTGACGTTCGATTCGTACTTTTCCGACGACAAAATCAAGCCGAGCTATTCTCACCATGACGATTCGAGCATTTCACGCAGGAAAAACACGCGACATGCCTTAGTTTACATGCGACATGCAAAGAGTAGTCATGACCAGTCGACACGTGACGTATGATCTGTGTCGACCACCGTACGAACGTCAAACAGTGGTTATGTCAATCATGTTTGTGTCAATTGCGAAAGAAAATAATAAATACCTATATTTTAACAAAATGTGTTCATAAACATCTTAGAAGACTCTACGACCATCACCACAAGGAAAAACACACGAAGAAAACTTCAGGCTTTCGCCAAAGTTATCAACTGTGGATAGTTGTTGCTTGTGTAGCGTCGATGAATGAGACACATGAGATACAGAAGCGGAAGGCGCCGGATTTAAAACCAGTCAAATGGACAAGGACGGCTTTGCCAGGCTTTACTCTGGTTGAGGGCAAGAAAGGTCGATCGCGTCGCAACTACAATAAACGCGGTACTACTCCTGCAAGCGAGGATTTTTGAGCTGTAGTGCCCACTTTGCTCCCGTACATTTCCCGGTTGGATCGACAGATATCGAGAGAGAAAGAGCCAAGGTCTTATGTGCCGAAAGAAGGACGTTGCAGTCGAACTAGACTTTGAATTTTGACCGGCTGGAGTTGTGTATAGATGTTACAGAGAAGCATGACCAAAAGTAAACTCCCATGTGTGGTGTGATAATAATTATGTTTTTGTGGTTTATACTTGGATGTATACTGAATTTATTTATTAGTCTGTAAGGTATTCTTAAAAAGGTTCTTTTGTAACTAGAAATAAAGTGGTTCAAAAGCATTTCAAACAATAAATATTTCAAATGTCTTTATTTTATTTTTTTCAATGTAAAACTTAGCGAAGTAACAAAAATAATATGGGTATGCAAATAATTGAAGGGCTTTGTAGTTAGGTTGCGCAGTCCGTTAACAAGTGGGTTAGGAAATAGAAACACACAAGCAAAGTTCATACGTATAATCCACACTCACAAATTTACAATAGGTAGGGTTACAATAGATACGTAGTAGTAGACTGGTCGTGGGACGCCGGTAGCGCGTGGATAGGTGTGCGTACGTTGCTTTGTAGCGAGTCGTGTATTTTGAGCCCTTTTGCTTGTTAATTTTCTGTCAAGCCCCTTTTTATTAATTTTTTCCATGTTATATCTTTACAATTTTTTTATATAATCTTCCTTACCCTTACCTTAAACCTTAGTATATAACTTAACTATGCACAATAAAAAGTTTCTAGAACAAAAACTGTTACAAAAGTGAGTTGGCACATTTTGATTATACAAAATCCCATATAATTTCTAAACTTATGGTCCGATTTTTACAATTTAAACGGAAATATTCGTTTTATATCTAGACCTATCCTTTACAATAAAAATTATTAAAATCTATTCATAAACAAAAAAGTGAGTTTTCAAGTTACGTAAATATGCTTGAACAAAACTACACTTATAAAAATCCTTTTAAAAACAGTCTTATTGATCCTTGCAGCACATGGACAGTATAATAATCACTGGTTTACACGAAAGGTCGGCGTGATGAGTCAAGCGTTGTCCGTGAGCTTAGGAATCGGCGGACCACTTCACGTTTCGCCCAGTCTTCATGACCACAAAAAAAATTGAATTCGTGTTGTGGCGAGCCTCAG
Organism: Apamea sordens; assembly: GCA_945859715.1. Classification (NCBI taxonomy): domain Eukaryota; kingdom Metazoa; phylum Arthropoda; class Insecta; order Lepidoptera; family Noctuidae; genus Apamea; species Apamea sordens. The sequence goes on along the minus strand of OX244010.1, from coordinate 8,014,607 downwards.
GGTGAAATCTGTTTTCGCAAGGATTTCCCAACAATCTTTTGGGCCTTTGTAAAGTAATGAAGCCAGGACACGTAGGTACAGCAGCCTAGCGTTCGTTGGAAAAGCATGTAGCAGGACGGTCCGGTGCAGTACCCCACACTTTAAAACAACAACACTTCTCCTCTTCTTCTCCATCTTGATAAACTTTTATGTTATTGTGCTGGTCATCAGCTTACTTACAATATCATTAGCTCGTTCTGTTTTATTTAATTACCTATTAGTATGTAGACCAATGTAAACAAACAACATAAATTGTATTTTGACTTTACTTTGACGTGAAAAATATCGATGACATGACTTGACAAATCAACATGAGCTATGCATTCCGTAGTACGGAGGTCTTAAATTAATGTTAATCTTCTATATACTTATAATAAATCTGTAGAAGTGAAAATTCTGTACATTGAAAATATCAAAAAAATAAATGGCAGGGGGTGTTACTAGACCGACACCGAACCCAAAAATGTGATTAAAAAAATTTTTGTCTGTCTGTCTGTCGGTCTGTCTGTCTGTCTGTCTGTCTGTTTGTTCAGGCATCACGCAAAAACTACCGGTTCGATTACGATGAAACTTGGTATAATTATTCTTTAATATCCTGGGCACCACACTGGGTACTTTTTATCCCGGAAAAGTATATACAATAAAAAACAAACTTAATTTTGCGGTTCGATCCCTAGACCCATTACTGTGTCAACCGCAAATAATAAGTTTGTCGTAGGTTACCTCACCCGCAGTGGAGTTCATTTTTATTCCTTTTAGTTTTTAGAGTTACTTAGGTTTATTTTCATATAAGTCGTAGGTATAGATTTTAATTTTAAAGTATAGGTAGCATATTTGATAGTGTACGTAGTGACCGTAGGTTATTTTATAATACTGTTAGGTAGGATTAGTCATTCGTATAGATATTAGTTTTTAGGGATTTTGCTTATTTATTGAGTTTAGATTAGTTATCATCAGAAATAGGTTTATTTAGGTAGGTATTTAATTTTCTGTTATTGAGTTTTTTTTTTTTATTAGGTTGGTACTTAGGTAAAGATATCATATAGGTACCCTCTTAATCACCACTAATGAGACACAATTGGTTTTCTATTGTTATTAGCCACAATGGGCCCGCGAGATAGATGGCATTCTGGGGAAGCACATACATTTTATCCTGTTAGCACGTTCCCGTGGGATAATTTCCGACATCCACGCGGGCGAAGCCGCGGGCAGAAGCTAGTAATAAAATAAAAATGGAGTTACGAAAACAATAATGATTATTAAATTGATAAATGTTAATGAAATACCTTTATAATGCTGCTCAAAATATGTTTTTGCCTTAAAAATCATTTTTAAAGATGGTCAAAAGTACATTAACGATTACGTAAAAAAATCGCATCGTTATGTGGAAGGGATTACTTCGTGGGACGCATAATGGCAACATTATTGTCCCTAGATTCGTGATTTAAGATCGACTTTTAGTGAGAATAGCTATTTCAGGATATCTCACCGATTTTTAAGCGACATACGGAGACGAGCACCAATGATTTCATGCCACACGAATGCGAGATCTGTGAGAATTGCCCTACTGGTCTCCGCTGAGATTAGCCGCCATTGCTGAGATTCGGTCTGGAGGACTTTATGATAAGGTGGTGGTTTATAGTGAGGATAGAAGATAAAACACATTAAATTGACCCAACGGAATAGAACAGTGACCATGGCAAGCAAAAGAAAACACTTCAATTTGTCTCTTTCTCTATATCTGTATACAGTGTACTTTATTTAACTCTCAACTCAACTCAGCCTGTCGCAGTCAACTGCTGGACATAGGCCACCCCGAGGCTGCGCCACAGTATTTTGTCTTCCGTCTTCCGCATCCAGTCTGTCACAGCAACCGTCTTAAGGTCGTCAGTTCTTAGCTAGTTGAAAGGCGTCCCACACTACACTACATATTTAGCTACTTTTGAATATTTTCCAATACATTCATTTATTCAACAGCACACAACAGATTTTTGTCTCAGTAACCTCGAATACAATCCCAACACAATAATCCTATATCAAAATGATTGACAGACACAACCAAAAATATCAAACAAAACTCCGTTACAAAGCCAAGAATAACACTATACTTAAGACACTAACACGCTTCAAAAGGAACCCTTTCTCTCCCAGTCTGGCCGTATAAAAAACCATTGCAACCAAAACAACGCATTCTTATACCACATACATTTATTTTATTGTTACGAGCCTAAACACAAAAGCTACACAGTTATATGGAGTCACAGTATCTGAATAACATCTCTATTTTGCCGAAGAAATCTCGATATCAGCGAGACAAGTGAAGGCAAACATAATAAATCATATCCTTTAGTTTTGGGAGGAGTATTCTTAACAGTGTTGGATATAAGTCATGCTGACGCGAAAATACTATCTGTAGGTATATATACTTTTCCGTAGTTATTTCAGAGTGTACATATTATGTTAAACTAAACCTATAAGGTAGTTAAACTAAATGAATCAAAAGAAAAATAATGTTTCAAAAGTACTCTTAGGTGAAGCACTAAAAACTGATGTTGTTACAGTCCGGCCGTCGAGAGAATGCGTGCCTGATACGTACCAATGCGCTAAATTGTAGTAGCTAATAAAGATCAAATTCGCAAAACACGTATTCGTTTGTATGAAACAGACATGTGTCAAGAACGCATTCTCTTCTCAGCCGCACTAAACAGAGTTTAAAGCTTAAAAGCAACTTAAAAAATAAAACGCAAAAAAAAACATTTCCACTTTAATAAATGCATTATGAAACACAACAATAAAATTAAAAGTAATCCTACCGTTACCGCCCGTAATGATACAAAAATGGCTCGCTGGTAACGCAAATACATCTACCGAAAACGTCAGACATAGTTTCTTGGACTTAAAAGTTCTAAGACCGCAAACTGAGCGCCAATACCACCATCCAATAAGCCAATTTCACCCAGCTTATCAGCCCTCAAATCCAGAATTTTTATGGCGTTTATCACATCAGTTCTCGAACAATTCACAATAAGACTATCAACTTTCATCCAAACTTCTTGGCCGTGTTCAAAACTCTTGCTATATATTATTCTCGATTTCAAATCTGGGAACCCAACGAAAAAATCACTGCAGCTTGTACTGACGATGTAGATAAGATTTAATATAATAATCTTAATAGCCATTATGCGTTTGGTCTCAATGGTCACGAAGGTAAGACTGACTCGGTAGTAACTGAAATATTAATTGTCTAACAACTTTGCATCAGCACATACTGTTCCTCAACATTGTCTCTTTGAATGGATCTAAACAACGTAAATATTATTTGTTATACTCATAAGAAATAGGTTCAATACAAACAGTTTAGAATTCATCATAATAATATTACGTAATTTCCTAGGAATACCTTTAAGATGTTGAACCATATATAGAAACTTGTGAATTGCCGTGAACTAGAAAATACGACGTCATGTAGTGCTAATTTGTTTCCTATATAAATCCATCATATTTCCTGATCCATTCATTTGTATTTCAGTATTCGTATACTTATCATGTTTAATATTCTTATTATTAAAACCACAAACTAAACGAAAAATGTATTTTAAAGCCTTAATATTGTTACTTTCGTTGTTATATTTAACATCAGTGGAATCCAACGATATAATGCTTGGATTTGCAACGCCATACTCAAAGAAGATATATAGTGCTGTTAAAATCGCGAACCCTGCGATATGGCGGAGAGAAGATGATGTAATGGTCAGCAGTCCAAACCACGAACTCATAAACGCGGTGTACATTACAGACCTCAGACCTGACAAGGAAGGTGAAGCATATATAGAAGCTGGAGGACTTGGGAGCAAGACTGTCACAATAGCCTTAAAGAGTCCAACAATTTTAAGAGGATACAAGTTTGCTATTGAAGTCTATGCTCAACCCTTACAGCCAGGATATGCTCCGGGTATTTTACCAGTGCAACCGGGATATCCACAGGCCAGGCTAAGTGGAAATGGAGGTCTGTACCCACATACATACAATGCCGGATACCCTACTGGGAGTATTTATCCCAATAGTTATGGACATTATAAGAAATGATGTAATTGTGATAAAGCGTTAAACAAATATTCGGTGGTTACGTGACAATCATTGTGTATTGAAGAGTAAACATTCAATTATTCTGTCACGTATTGCAAAGTAGTCGTAAATGTCGATGTCCATGAAGAACAGTTTCAATTTAAATGGTATAATTGGTTACCCTTAAGGTAATATAAAATAAATATTTTATGTTACACGTGTTTCAGGATCAAATTCTTGTACAAATTATTTCTTGTCTAAAAATACAATTTTGTTTGATTTTTCTTTATTTGTGTTTTCTTCGTTTCAATAACTTGTAAGTGCTTGACCTTTATGAATAAAAACAAGGGTTATTTTGTGTTTACAAAAAATATTGTACTTATAAGAAGGTCACGCAAAAGCCTCTTTGCTGAACACACGTATAGAAAATAGAATACTTTTTGTTATTTTTAATCTCTAAAATCTGGCTTTATTTCTTAATTTTATTATTTATGTACACACAGTAAAATACATAGGGATATGATATATGATATGACTTTCGTAAAATTATTTCCTTTCCTCATAACAGTAATAATTAAACACCATCCCTTACATTCTAAAATATACAGTCATATAACCAACTCAAGGTAAAACAGGAACAAGATAACCGCGAAACAAAGGGACAATAAAATCTTAAACAACATTTATCTATCGCGTAGATCAGATAATGGTACACCATAGTCCCACATCCAGTTGTGAGCCACATTATTAATATTCAGCATGCGCGAAAATGATTTAATGCCTGCTACGTTGCAGTTTCGAGGAGTATTGCCACAGAATAGTACATACAGAAGTTCGGCTCCATTCGAAGAGTGAAAATACGGACAGATTAGTTCGGAGCCTGAACTAAGAATGAATGACAACATGATTTGACAGCTTTCCCTACTTTCGATGTGTTTTTGCCCGTTCGGAAAATTTCATTAATCACATGTTTAGGATCAACTACTTTCGAACGGGCACTTTCGGACTCGTATCTTCGTTGACGGAGTTTGAGACCCCAACCCCCCCCCCCCCTCCCTAATGTGTGTAATGTAATGTAGTGCGAATAGTGTCGATGGCATGTAAACTACTCGAATTGTCCCACACAGTTGCCACGAACAGAACGAGAGAGCCTTTCTGTTCGAAGGAACAGCGCGAGCGCCGGCCCGAGCGTTATATGTGATTATCGTAGTACCGTCCACACGCATAATTCGCGTTACATTACACGATGCATTACATTACATACGTATGGAACCGGCTTCAAACAAACCCTTGTCGCGAGTGAGCGTCTATATGTACCTTCTGTACCTATCTATTTTGTAAAACTGTAGAGAGAATAAATATCCGTACATTGTCGAACGTGTCCCGTTTTAAAATATTACTTACTGTTATTTTCAAATTGTTGTCAATATATTTGATGAGATGTGTTGAGTTGCACCTGAGGTTGTTTTTGCTGCGGCGAAGTCCAAACTCCAAAAGTATGGTAATGATTTTTATATGTTTCTATTTTTAATGGTGTTGATTTCCGGACTTAGTCCTTCAGGTGGACCATCGTGCGTGGGATGGTAATGATTTTTTTCATGTTGTTTTTCAGTAAAGTGTTCTTCTGAAAATTATTAAATTTGTCGATTAAATTTTTATCCACATGATTTTGATTTTGTTTTTTTTTAAAATAATTATACACGACATTCAATAAACATACAGCACTATATAGAGTAGTGGTGGCCCAGTGGTAACGGCTGCGACTTACGAGTTATAGGTCGTAGGTTCGAACCCTGACAGGTGCTCTGCTTTGTATAAATTATTTCATCACCACTGTTTTCAAATTGGAGAAGGAAAACATCGTGCAGAAACCCAGCATGTCCTAGAACCAAAAATTCGAAAACATGTGACATTTACCAACCCGTACTGGGCCCGCGTGGTAGAGTACAGCCCTCTCTCTCACCGACAGGAAGCCTGTGTCCCAGAAGTGGGAACATTATAGGCTGCAGGCATTGCAGGCATTATATGCATGCTTAGCAATAGATTAGTCTGCACAAAAAAAAATTGTTAAATCCTTGCTGCTGTCTGCTCTCAAAGCATTGGTTTCCTATGAAAACGGAGAACGGTCACACAACAACGGTTGTTTTTTGGCACCTTAATGTTAAATAGGTACTGGTGAAAAGGAAGGTTTTTCATTCTATTCACCACATAACCTACAATACAAACTCAAATCCAACCAAACTTATTACGAACAAAAGAACATCTAAAAACAAACCGTATTCATTTATTGAAGTCCTTTTGAGCAGTGGAGCTCGAAAGACATTGCCACTCAATATTATCGTTGGCCAACCCTCGGACAAATCCACTCGATACGTCGAGAAATTAAAACGCTTTGGCAAAATGAGAACAGCTATTTGCCCGAAGCTGTGAAAGACTTTTTAGGGTTCCACATTAAAATGAAAAAAGGAACTAATAATCGCTTTATTTTCAGGAAATAGCAAAAATACGCAAAATCATTTGACTCAATATTAAACTACGGTGCGACTTCGTCTGTCTATCACAACAGGCTATTTCAGGAACTACTAATTTTATCACTTGTAAATTAAAAAAATCCACCTTAATATTTATGTACACTCAGAAAAATACATAGAGAAACAACATATAACTTTATTACAAAATCGTATAACATTTAATTTTATTGTGAAAATGGGAAAATAATTTTCTTCCGAAGATACGGACCCTTTCGTATGCAGGAGTCTGACCTACTTTGAGCAGTTTTTTTAGATCAGTTAGTAAAGAGGTCCAGGTAGTGTTTGCTGACTCGAAATCTTTTTATTGGACCGGTCCTAAACGAATTTTTGGTGCGAGCTTAAATTCTTCACTAATTCGTTTATTGTAACGAGTGGATATGGACGGAGATTTTTTCTAATCGTATTTGAGAAGATTTGAGTTTTTATGAAAGGATACCGTGATTGGATTTAATGTAATCTTACAGTTGACTGTAAGTTAGTTATTCTTGTAATGGAAACTTAATTATTTTCTAAATTACAAAAAAAAAAAAATTATTATTTATCAGTCAGCCCGGAGCTCAGTGGCAGCTCGGAGTTTGGCTTTTTGGGTATCAAAATCAAAAGTCATTTATTCAAATTAGTCTGAGAACGTCAAAATGACAAAAGACAGTCCCCCAAAAACGCCCACCCTTCACGAATCCCAAGTGCTATCGCTGGGAAGAAGAAGTGGCGCAACAAACTCCCCAGCAGCACAGCTGTTTGTTCAGTTAGAAAATACTTGATTGTATACAATACAATACTAGTAATAGGTAAGTTGCGAGCCTAATACTAGTATTATGTGGCCATTACATTGGGACTTAAACATAACTGGCGAAATGTGGGTGTAGTATATATACATATATTAGGAACACCTCTGCCTAACCCTTCGGGAGTACCTATACAAGCTTGATGTTATGTATGGATAAAAAAGTTACAGTAGAAGAGTAGAAAATAAGATCAGCTACTGAAGCTTTAGGTTTACTGCAGTGTTTTGTTTTTACATGTCTCTTGACAGATCTCGTTTAAAAAGTTTCCATATACTGTCACAGTCGTCACCTTTGGCAAATTGATGCATAATCAGCCCATAACGTTCCCACTGCTGGGACACAGGCCTCCTCTCAGTGAGAGGGTAATCCACCACGCGGGCCCAGTGCGGGTTTATAGATGTGACATGTCTTTAAATTTTTGGTTATAAGACATGCCGGTTTTCTTCACCGTTTTGAGAGCAGCGGTGTTTAAATATTTACCTACATAAAGTAAAGCGTCTGTCTAGGTTCGAACCCACGACGTACAACTCGTAAGTCGCCGCCGTTACCAATGGGCCACCAATGCTTTCCAAATTTGAAAAATTTTGTAAATTGATGATCACCAGATTATTATATTCTTATTCATCAGCACACTGGGAGATGACGTAACTGATGTAATCAATACCCAAAACTGAATTAAAAACTTCTCAAGATTTCTAGTTTATGAAAACTAGAATATTTTTAATGCTAGTGCCAGCCAAATCTCACGTATGATCTAACTAATTGCTCGCTATCGCTAGCAGCCTCGTTAGCGAAACCCTTGTCTCGATTGATCCTTATATAAGCCCGTGTGAGCTAACAGCATTTACAGCTTTTAAAGCCATTAAAAATTCAATCCTATATTTTTGCATTCACAATTCAAATTCCACTGGCCCAATTTTTTGGCGCGGAAGACAATCCTAACAATGGTAGACGTTATTTAAATAAAGCCCAGAATCGACAAAACGTTTGTTATTGATTTATCGTACGTAATGTCGTTAACAATACCGAATGGGGTCCCCAGGGTCCGGGTGAAAGCAGGAAATTGAGGTCAAAGTTTGTGTACTTTAGGGAAACAAATGCACATCGTAGGTATCCTAGCACAGTGTTGGGTATCTTCAAATCGTTGTCTAGTAAATTCTTGGAAGGTGCTTCTTCAATACATTAAGCATATATTACAACGATCTTCTTGCCGCGTTTTGGAGTTTATTAAAATACTATTTTCAATAACTCAAATCATCATCATTACAATCGGCTGCATTATTATTCCCAAGAGATTTGTCTTTCCAATCACCATTCTCAAGTCCCAACCTCACTGATTTCCTTTGACCCAAAAATAAATACCGGTAACCAAGTAATATTTCTCCCTCCTCAATACATAATAAAAAGATTATTCATAGAATAATCAGCCGTAAGAATCAAAGTACACTCAACAAAAACAATACATTACGATTCAGCTGCTGGCCTGACTGTCTATAGAAGAAAATCGCTTTAATTTGCCGCGTACTGTTTGCTGGCTTCAGCAAATATTGGCACTGGCTATTGGTCCCTACTATCCGTAGTGGAACAATCACACTTGAGTGGGTGACTTGTACCACTGTAAAGGATTTGAGAAGTATCAAATGTTGGTTTTTATTCTTAGATTGTCTTAATGGATAAACTTCAAAATATTCTTGTGTTTTTTTCAGTTTGTCCTGTTACAGCATTAATTTTGATGTTGGCTCTATGAATCCCAAATAAATCTGATTCTGATCTATCCTATCTCTTGCCAAATTGCAGTTAACCAGATTAACAACATTAATCAGATTGTAAAATCCAAGTCTCTGATTATGACTCGAACAAACCAGCATTATTAATTATCAACGGTTACTACTTTATTTTATTACATTAGTAATACCATCTGTCCAAATCGTGTCATCATCATCTCCCTGTGTTTATCCTTATCCTATTTATTTTGTTCTTCACAGCACGTCGTTTTCTTCCATTATCTCTGTTACCTATCATCTTAGAGTTAAAATCCTCTCATTTAACAACTTATAATTAGTATCCAAGATAGTATCATCACTAAAGAAATCAAAAGCCACCATCTCCTCAACATCATCCTACAAAAGCATTTGTCCAAAGAGATCTTATTTGTAAACTACAGTCAAGCTTACTCCTTGAAGCTAAAAGGACTTAAAGTCTTTTTCTAATTGAAACTATTGGCGAACTCCTGTACTGCGATTAAACGATTCCACAGGCTACGACTGAGACATTGTCGGGAATGTCCGTAATAAATCAAGATTAATGCTGTAGTAATTGTGATTTCTCGTGTACAATCACTTTGTTTGCTTCTTTTACTCATTTAAACATTGAAAATTTATTGGAGTTTAATAGATTTAACCAGGCTACTATTAATAGAGGGGATGCTATTAATTTAATTTAAGAACTGCATCGTTAGGCGTGTAATATAGTAGTTAAAATGTGATTTGTAATTAGTGATATTGGAATAGATTTTAAAACTTTGAAGTCTTTGAAAAGAATATACATAGGTAGGATTGAAAGAAGGCATCGATAAAAATATACTTGAATTGGACCTAAGAAAGGCACACGTAGGCTAAGTTAAGAATTTTACGATAGGCAAAAGAAGAGATTTGTACATTGTGCAAGGTTGGAAGATAGTCAAACGTTACCACTGCAGATGATAAAATAAATGTATTGAACGGGCAAGGGATGAATAAAATAAAGGAGCGAGGGAGCACACGCGACGACCGTTAATCGTGTACTTATTGTTCAACTAATATTAATTCATGAATTAAGGTAAGTCGATCCCTAATTAACCATGGATGTATTAGTCATCATCCATAATTAATTAGGGATTGATTTGTGTTTGTACCACATTTGGATGAGCACGCGAATGCAGTAAGTCCAGAAATACTTATTACAACAATGTGAAATAATATATTGTAGTCTTTAAATTCCGAGTCTGAGTACATAATCCGACTAATATTATAAATGTGAAAGTTTATAAATGTTTGCATGTTTGGCACATAGTATTTTATAACCTGAATTAACTTATAAGATACTTTTTATTCTGTTAGTACGTTCTTGTGTGATAATTTCTGAACTACGAATATTATATTTATTTTTTTTATAATGTCCCTGGACATTTCACACAGCGCCATCTAGTCCCAAGCTAAGCAACCTAATGCTTGTATTATGGTAACAAGATGGCTGATAAACTACTTATATACATTTTTTTTTGTAAATACATACATGTTATAGATAGAAAAACACCCAGACTCAGACCAAATACATGTAGGACTTACAAATACTCGTATTTGTTCTTTGCGGAAATCTAACCCGCGACACGCAGCGCAGCAGTCCGATCGCTCAGCCACTGCGCTAACCGTGTTGTCAAATTACTATGAGACCTCTTTTATTTCCTTCTGGCAATATTCCTATCTAAACACAAATTGCTCAATTCTCTTACATATATCACATCGAATATTTTTGAATACGGTTTTGGTAAGATTAGTTATCTTTCAAAGACCTCATTCACTGAGGTGGTAACATTTTTCTTGTAACCTCATATCCAGCTGATTGACTCAGCGTTTGATAAAATAAATTGCCCTCCTTTTGGGCCAGCCGCGTTTGGAACAAAAAATATATTATTATCGACGTGAATGAGAAATATATAATTATTAAGATGGGTAACTGTAATATAATTTGTGTAAATCTGGAGATTTGGAGACACAATTATATTATATTTTTGCTTGATAGAAAGATCAGCAGCCTAATTGCGGAACACACTATCAATAACAATCTGAATCATTTTGAAGGATATTGCTAATCCATTACTTCATAATATATTTTAAAAAAATTGTCTGCTCACCAACTTAAATAACGCATTGAATGTTGTTGAACTGTCAAAATGAATGCCATTCTTACTGTTGTTCGTGTTACGCAATTACCCCGCTGTTTCTGTCAATGTCAATGTGGTGGCCGTTTTACAGATTCCTTAAATTTTCTTAAATATCTATAGAGTCCTTAAAATTCTGATACTGATATTCATTAAAATATCGATACACAATTTCTTATTATACTACATAATACACTACCATAACCTTCTTCTTTGCGTATCGATGGCAAAAATATAGTTTTTTTTCTTAAATTGGTTTAGCCCAAAATTCAGCAACGCGAACAGCATTCGCTGACGCAGCCATTAGGTTATCATGTGTGCAGGTGACAGCGCATGCGGTGCAAGATGACCACCATAACCTAACAATCATTTAAATCGGTTTGTATTTATTCAATTTACCTCCCAACTTCGCTTTCCCTCTCCCGGAAACACCGTCAATACACTCCGTACAAACAATTTGCCAAACTGATTCCTTATCGCGACGACGAACGAAAAATAAGAGTTTCTTCAGACGGCACCAATAAATCTTTTGTAGAAAAAAGTAACTTGACAATAATTGGAGATCTTACAACCGATTCCGTTTGAATAGCTTTTCTAAATATCTCCAATTATGTTCATTGCCTTCTCAAACTGCTTAATGCTAGCCTAATGCTAATAAAAGGGCGAGGGGCTATCGAGTGATCATTATAACGAGGATAATTCACTTTGACAGACTTCTAAGAGATAAGTTATTCACAACTTTTCGGGAGACCTCTGTCTTTTGAATAAATTTTCAATGAACTTTCCAAAACGAGTTTGACAAGTTTTGATTGGTGTGAATACTTGAGAAGATTTTATGCCGTGATTCCGGTAGCTTCGCCTTTAATATTTACATTTTTTTATGATTCGATTATTATCATTAACCGCGTATTTTTTACCCAAACATTATCCTTATTTACGAGATGGGTTAAGCTTTTTATCATTCTTATTGTTAAATGTAAATGGGTTATTACGACAATCTACCTATTATCCCAATTTTATGTGTTTGTTTATCTCTAGACGTAAAAGAAAAACATTAAATGTTTCAGCTACTTATTAATCCACGTATGTCGTAAAAGTAAATAGACGTAAATACTTTGGAGTACCACAGGGATCAATATCAAGCCTAGAAAAGAAATAACACCCTATTTTAATTAAAAACTAAATAGAGCAGTGTGGTGGCTCAGGAGCAGTGATGTCTCAGTGGTGACGGTCGCGAGAAAACATCGTGAGGAAACCGGCATATCCCAGAACAAAAAAATCAAAAAGATGTGACATCTACCAACCTGCATTGGGCCTGCGTGGTGGATTACGGCCCACTTCTTCTCACTGAGAGGAGGCTTGTGTCCAAGCAGTGGGAACATTATAGGCTTATTATGAATTAAAAATCATTGATATTAAAACCTGATTAAATAGGTACTTGTTTGCTGAATTAACAGTCGATAAGAGATAATAACAAAGGTATTACAAACAAACCAAAGCAAAACAAAATCATAAGCAAAGAATAAAGATATTAATAAGTCTACGAACAAAGGAATAACATTGAGGTTGTAATCTACGCTGCTCCGTTTTCCGACCTGCTGAAAGCAAATTCATATCAAATCATTTCCAATGTAAGGAAAACAAAGAAAATACAATCTTCTTAATACTGTAATAACAGAAAACTTCAATAACGTACCGACTATTTTGGAAGTCAAAACAGATCCTAAAGTTCGGGACCTAAGAACTGCAAACATAACTTTATTAGACTGAATATATGTAATAGTTCCATAAAAGTTAACTGCTAGTATTTGCTTAAGTACCGTCGGGAAACGTATAGAAAGTATGTCGACCAGCGTAGAAAGAACTCCACCTTAATTCCAGGGTCCTTCTAAAAATTCTCCGACCGAAGAAATGACATCGACTGGGGAGGTCACCTTAATTTAGATTTTCCGCCCTCAAGGCGACGCATTTCCAGTCTTAGAACAAAAGCTAGGACACCGATTGATCGTTGTAAGAACCTTGTGAACCAAGAAATAAAGTCCATAATGGCTTAACAGAGAGCAAGACCTTATAAGAATATTGGGTGACGAAAAGGTTCACGAAAAGCGTGGAATGGGTAAAGAAAAATTTTTAATCCTTTGTCAGTTTATTAACGGTTCATTTTAGCTTTGTAATATAAAGAAGTTTAGATTTCCCAACTGTATTTTTTTGTATAATCTGCTATATCAACTTTCTTTTTATTAAGGAACAGCTTGTTCTAATTTTCTTTTTGAACATTGTCATTCCCATTTCTTGGAAATAAAACGCTCTTTGTTTTATTACTGTTCTAAAAAATGATTATGAAATTCTAAAAGGCACATCAACAGTATACTTTCAAATTGTCAATATAACATAACAACATTACATGTTGATGGATTATTGGTAGGAAAATAAGAATCGAATATAAGATGTGATCAGATTTAATTATCTCAGAGGAGACACAGGTAAGTAATATTATATTAATGGGCAGACATTAGTTTTTCAAGGAATGGCAAGCAAGTATTGCAGGTGTGTTCTATGATACATACACATAGAAAAGCTCTCGTTTAGTTTACAACCTTCAACAGTAACATTATACTGCGGTGTATCGCGCAGACTGGACTGCTTGTGTATGAATCGCTGCTACAAGCTTTCCACATTGGTGTTCAGCTTATAGCAGGGTTTCTCATAACTAAATGGCTGTGTTAGGTTTAGTTTACTAACAAAGTTGTTAAGAAATATTGTTACTAACATCTTGGAGTCCATTGTTTCTTGTATATTAAATATAAATAAATAAAATTTTCTTCGGCTGAGCTTAGGGCCAGTTTCTCGAACGATAAATTATGGCAAAATTAATGTGACACTTGTCAAGCGCGCGTAAACTGCTGCAATTGGCTGTTGATAAATCATTCAACCAAGCACAACTGACAGTTCAAGCATAATCAGCTTATAATATTCCCACTGCTGGGACACAAGCCTCCTCTCTTCGAGAGAAGGCTGTTATCTACCACGCGGGCCCAATGCGGGTTGGTTTAAGCGCGCTTGACAATTTGTCACATTCATTTTGCGATAATTTTCATGCGAGAAACTGGCCCATAGTCGTTACAAAACTAAAGTGTTTTCTGCCATTAGAAAACAAATGAAGTCCTAATATGTAGGAGCTGAGTTCGACTCTAAGGATTTCCCTGTTTGTCTTTGCAGTTTTATCAAAAGTTTGGCAGTAGCATCGCACTTACATTCACCACGCTGGTGCAATCGCTAAAATATGAAAATTGATTCTTGTTACTCTTGTGTGGTTCGTGGGACATCAATAAAAGTATAATTATATCGGGTGATTAATTGAGATTGGTCAATTTGGACAAAATCTAAGGGTGGTAGGAATCCACATCGTCAATTTTTTAAGGGGTTCATGGCTAAATAATAACAGTCGCACGGGTCAATCTTCAAGGCTAAGCAACACTTGCCGAGGTTAGTACGTGGATGGGTGACCATCCATAATATACCAAAACCCCTCTGTGCCTCGGAAAGCACGTTAAGCAGTTAGTCCCGGTTGCCATTTGTAGATAGTCGTTATGGGTAGTCAGAAGCCGGAAAGTCTGACAATCAGTCTAGAGGCCTGACAATGGGATTTCTAAAAAACCGGCCAAGTGCGAGTCGGACTTGCCCATGAAGGGTTCCGTTACGTCACGATTTATGACGTATTAAAAAAAACTACTCACTAGATCTCGTTCAAACCAATTTTCGGTGGAAGTTTATATGGTAATGTACATCATATATTTTTTTTTAGTTTTATCATTCTCTTATTTTAGAAGTTACAGGGGGGGGACACACATTTTACCACTTTGGAAGTGTCTCTCGCGCAAACTATTCAGTATACAATAACAGTCTATAATACTGTTATTAGCATATTAGCTATAGTATTAAGGATACTTTCAGGGTTGCTTGTACCTTCCCTAGGGAAAGCACAACCATTTTGGGAAGGAGAAAAGATGTCTTGAGTAAGGGCTTGATGAGACTGCTTCTCATAGTTAGGTGAAACAGGGTCATGAGATTTGGGATTTAAAAAGACCGTTTTACGGTATGATTTTGTTTGGGGAGCGGGACTGGGATGTTGGGGAGAGCTAGGTATTGGTTTAGATTTCTGAGATTCTCTAGACACTTCAGCATACGATCTTGAAACTGAAGGGAAAACCTGACTTGCTTCCGCGAGAGACAGATTTCTCGGCCATAAGAAAATTAAAAGAAGCATTTATTCGAGGCCTAGGCCTGAAATAAATGCTTCTTTGAAATAATTTACAGAACTTTTATTTATAGTTTTTTTTATTTTTTTTTTATTTATAGAAATTTTTAGAACTTTAATATTTGAAGCTAGCTTCAAATAGTAAAGTTCTACGAAGTTATATATACGAGTATATATCACACTATATCTGAGACACAGAGGCAACAAAACACCGACACTCAAAACAAATACCTGTGGCTCATACAAATATTTGTCTGGAACCGGGAATCGGCTTGACTATGCCATTTCAGTTGTCAAAGCAGTGCCTCCTGCCATTCAATGAGGCGGCAAGGAATGCATTCTCACAAAACATTCCCAATTTCCAGCCAACCTGGCAAGAAGTACTATTCCAATTATATTCGGCTTTTGACGTTGGCACACGTACTCAAGTTGTATCATCATGCTATGACATTTGCGATTGAGTCCCTTTGATTCCACCTTGTGTATAGCGTAAACGTAGTTTGATTATGTGTGCGTGTGTTGTTTGATTGATATAGGGAGTTTAGTACTGTATGTCAACAGTGTTAAGGCTTGTTTTTGTATGTGATGATATTTCTTCTATCTTTCTGTTATAAGTTTTTGAAATTCTATAACATGCGTTGTATGGTATTTGAGCTTTATTTGCATCGTAATTAACACATCGCGTCGAAACCGCATTTAAGTTAATATTTTCAAAGAACAATTTGTTCTGCTTAAATTAGATTAAATTATGTAAATAAATAATTTATGTGATGACATTTCTATTCTTAAATAAAATATTAACGAATATGTGTGTTGTTGATTTTCCTTGTTATGTTTTAAAATTTTGTCTAGTTCATTTTTTTTATATTACTAGCTGCTGCCCGCGACGTCGTCTGCGTGAAGGCTCTACATCACCAAAAATACCTAAAATGCCAGTGTCGCTATAGCATTATAAGTAAACAACTTTTAAAATAGCATTAAAGTATAAGTTTTTTTTGCAAGCGAAGCAAGTGAAGAGAGTTATATGGGAATCCTGCTGAGTTCAGTCATAAGATGTGGCTGAAGGAAATTGAGAAAATAATGCAGAAATACATTTCAGGACACAAAAGAGTAAAAATACGTACAAAGGTATCATACCTTACAACACTTCCCTATAAACTACGTTGGTAGTTATGCTGCCAGGAGGCAAAATGTAAAGAGAGTCAGGACTGGTGACGCGAGAGCAAGCGACGTACAGTTGCCCGTGTGAGAAGCAACTCGTCCTGAGGTCGACACGCGCTGCCCTCAGTGTCTGCCCCTGCGACTTATTGATGGTCATCGCGAAGCAAACACTCACGGGGAACTGTACGCGCTTGAACTGGAACGGGAAGTTATGAGGTATAAAGGGAATGCGTGGTATAAATACTGGCTCGCCGACACCACAACCCGTAAGAATTTCCGCCTCAATGGTGTGTCTGTGGAGCGAGATGACTTTAAGGCGGGTCCCGTTACACAACTTCGGAGGAGATAGGTTCCGAAGAAGCATAATCGGGACACCGACCTTCAGCTTGATGGTATGCGCTGGAAGCCCACTTGCTGACAGGGAGTTCAGAAATTCCACGGGATAATGTGTGGCGTCATCTTGCTCGACAACAGTGTTTATCGAGGTGTAGACCACTTCATTCCCCTCAATTTCCGAGAGAATGCATTCGTTAATTGCTGCAGCCTGATAATTTTTGGGCGTCAAAATGCCCCGCTCACACACCCAAGAATTCTGCTGGTGCGGTATACGACTGATGTCCCCGTACGCACAGCGAATGAGTTCTTCTAAGCTGTATGCCACTGTACCGAGAGACTCTGGAAGCACCACCTGTCCACCTCTCTCTTCTGGTAGAGTGCCTTCGCCAAGACCTAGAAGGAAATCGGAGAATTCTTGAGCACATTGCATTGCCACCGAGCTGAACTCTCATATTAATGGTCAAGCGCAACGTACGAACTCGTAACCAAAACGAAGATCGTTTCAACGAAGCATTCACCTCGTCAGCCCTCGATCCCCGCGTCGCCACGGGAAGCGTTTGCCGGAAATCGCCACTGAACAGAGCTGTGACACCATCCATCAAATGTTCGTTCCTGCGGATATCCTGCAGGGTTCTGTCCACGACCTCAACTGCCTTCCTATTGGCCATCGTACACTCATCCCATACGATCAGAGAGCAATCCTTGAGCACGTGTCCCTTATCGCTGTTACGTGACACACCACAAACAGGCGTTTCGGAGCTCTATAAATCGATGGGAAATTCAAACATGGCATGTGCTGTCTTGTCGCCCGGAAGCAGTGTGGCAGCGATTCCCGACGACGCTACAGGAATAGCAATTTTGCCTTGCCTCCTGAGCTCTGCAAGTATGCCAGTGGTAACAAATGTTTTTCCTGTTTCACCAGGAGCATCCAAGAAAAACATTTTAACCTGGTTTTGCCCAACGCTTTCAAGGACGGTGTCATAAATTTGTTTTTGCTCTGAAGAGAACAAAGCGACATAGTCATTTCGTATGGTGGACATTTCGCCCGGATCGTAATTTGTCTCAGCATTATACTCCCGATTTCCACGGTCTTGATGCGGTGATGATTGGGGAGCTGGTAACCCATATTCGATCAGTGGATTGCCGCCGATAGAATTGACCACACCTTGAAGTGAACTGAGACAGGTGTTCAGCACGCGTGCATCAGTTACTTCGACTTCGTCTCCAGTAGCACGCCTCAAAGCTCGTAGAAAATCTTCAGACAGATGATGGCGATACTTCTCCCACAAAGCTACCGGGTTCACGACTCCACAAAACACCAAGATGACGGCAAAGAGATGACGCATGCAGCTGGGACTGTCACTGACGCTCGCCTCCGCGAGGTTGTCATCCCAATTTAGGTCACCGTCGAGAAGGTGACGTGCTACGCAGGCTGCGTGGTAAGTGGGATACTCCACGCCATCAAATGTCCTCAGAAAGGCGAAAGACGTTGGGCCTCGGACAGTGTGAAGTAACAACCGCAGAAAATAGCATTCGCCATCATTCGGATGCACGGTATAAACCCTACCCAATGCGGTGTCCTTGAAAATTCCCGGAAAACCTTCCACAGCACCTCCTCGGCGACGTCGATTAAATACAACCCTTTGCTTGTCGTACGTGTTATATGAAGGCACCTCGTCATACGTAAGGGATCTCGCAAACTGGTCGAATTCACAGAGCGTGTTTTTTTAAATTGTCTTCCTCAACTCTGTTCAAAATTTTGAGGGTTTTGTTGGAACTTGAATTTGTCAAAATGAACTAAGTATACGATACCACTTTTATGAAGAAAATACACATTACCATCTATGAATTTTAAGAATAACTATACTCCATTTACAATAGCATTAGGAAGAAGTTAAAAAAGGTTATTTTTAATGCACACTTTGCAACAAAAGTACAATTAACATTGTTACATTACGATAGACGCCGAATTTATTATGTTCTATTTTTACAGCAGCTGTCACACTTACTTGTAACCATTTTAACGATTTATCTTATGAAATTCTGTGGCTTTCATTTATTTATATTATTTAACTCCAATTTAAAATTACAGTGTCAATGCTTAAAACCTAAAAGAAGCAGGGATGAACAATACCTGGAACGTTATTCGTTTCACTATAATTCTACCGAATTTAAAAATTAACGTTAGTGAAACTTCTTCATCTTCATCATCAGATGATAGTGACTAAATTAGATGATGAAAACGAAGAAATGTCACCAACGTATTGTGTTGTAAGTTGTTATTTAAAATAAAATATTTTAAAAAAAATATTATTATTTCCATTAATCTTAATTTTTAAATCATCATTGTGATCGGTTGTTTCATTCATTCATTTTGTTGTAAGTTTGTAATGTGTGATGAAAACGTTACTATAAATAAAGCATAATTTTAAAATATTATTTTATTTTGTTTATATTATACGTCCATATTTGTTAAAACAATTTTAATTAAGGTAGATGCGCTGCAGTAGCCCGCGAAATAATAATAATATCCCTGGACATTTCACACAGCGCCATCTAGTCCCAAGCTAAGCAACCTAATGCTTGTAATCAGACGAATCCGGAGCAATTCTAACTTAAAGGGATGTATTGATGATTTTTAAGGTTAAAATTGTATTATTACCTACATATTTCTTATTGTCGCGCATCATAATATTTTGATTAAGATACAACCTTACACTGACCTGCAAATTGCAAAAAACGCAAAAAAAAAATCGCCAGCTACCGCAACGCATCCCCCTTAAAATTGTTTTATCATAACTTTGAAATAAAATGTTTTACATTCCTGCTTCTACGAGCCTCTTTTTTCTTATACTATTATAAATGGAATATCTCTACTAACCTCGCCAACATGATCAAATTTAAATGAATAATTTCCAAAAAGTGTTAACTTGATTTAATTTTTATGAAATCTGATGGCGCTGCTTCAAAATTGTCTTTATACTACTAACATTCATTAAACTATGTTTCTCTGCCCAAGTTACTTAAATAGCGTAGTTTTTATAGTGTAAAGCTAGATAATAGCATGGCTTACTCAAAAACAAACATTTAAATATGCGTCGTTATATTACACACTGTCACAGAATGCGTAAGAAAAATAAAGATTCACAGCTCCTCCCCCGTAGGTGATAGCGTGATAATATGTAGCTTAAATGTTGACCCGACCTCTTAGTAATATTCATGCAAAATTTTAAGTAAATCCATGCAGCACTTTTTGAGTTTAGCCCGGACATACATACAGACAAACAGACAAAAATTCTAAAAACTATATGTTTGGCTTCGATATCGATTGTAGATCACGCCCCAAGTATTCTTTTAAAAAATATTCAATGTACAGTTTTGACTTTCCTACGATTTTATTATATGTATAGATATGTAATTTTCAATCGACAAAACTTCCTTATTAGCTTAACATTAAAGCCTGTTTAAGTCCATGAACTTTAAAATTAGGTAGTTTAAAATATGTAAATAAATAATTTATGTGATGCTATTTCCATTCTTATATAAAATATTAACAAATGTGAGTTGTTGATTTATTAAGTCTAGTTCATTTTATTTATATTAGGTATTATATAATTTTCAATCGACAAAACTTCCATAATAGCTTAACATTAAAGCCTGTTTTAGTCCTTGAACTTTAAAAAAAGAATTTACTACCTTGTCTAGAATCGAATTTTGAGTTCTAAAAATGACAAGCGAGTATTTGATTCATTTTATAATAATTTTATTTGGGAAATATATCTAACTCATACCTTACTAAACTCACACTTTCTGAAATGATTAAGCCTCTTTTTAACTTTCTGGCCTTTTCTCAAAGTTGGTCGCAGTAACTAAGCTAGGTTACCCCGACGAAACGGGTTAGGTTAGGCTAAAACTGTGAATAAACACGCGCGAGCTGAATTGGTCCCAGTAACTAAGCTAGGGTACCCTAACCAAATGGGTTCGGTAAGGTTAGAACCAATCAATCGCGCTACATTCAAGTTGGTTGCAGTTATTTGGCTTCTTAATATTTTAAGGTCCTCAAAATAGCAATTATTTGAAAATAGAGGCAAAATCAGTATTATAGAGTGTTCCACAAGTGGGGGGTCAATGTAGCCCCCTTGACGGAACGGCAGTAGGGTGCGATTGTGGAGCTATGTCACAAACCATGCTCAACCTCCTATCCCACCCTCTGTGTCCCAAAACATGCGGTCAAAGTGACCTCTGCACTGTCACCGACAACGCCGTGGAAGTGGCAAAGTTTTGGGAAAACAATATTTAAAATAGACAGTCGTGCAGCGACACGAAGAAGATGAAGTGTTCAATAATATTTTTAGGAGCGCAAAATGGGAAATATTAGAAGTTTGACTAATAATAATAGAAATACATGCCATTTTATTGTTTCCTTCAACTTGTGCATACAAAACATCCTGTCCCATTAAAATATAAATTTTCTTGTAAACATGTTTATCCCATGGGATGTCTTGTGTTCATTTTCCCTATAAATCACTGTTTTGCACTCTTTTCGGGAATACCATTTCATAGGTTATTCCCCTCCCCGAAATTATTCGAGTGGGGTTCCCCGCTGTTATTTTCATGTTATGTTGGTTAAAGATGACTGTGAGCTATTTTTGGACCATATCAAGTTCCCGATGACAATATGTATGTAGATATACACACACACACGTGAACTCACGCCTTTCCCCATGAGGGTGGGCAGAAACTACAGAACGCTACCTGCTGCGATCCTTACATACTCCTTTTGCCTCGTTTACGTTCATACATCTGAAGGCCAATTCCCGGAATTAAAAACGTTCAAAATCTAGTCGCAATCTCATCTCAGCGACAATCAATGTCAAAAACATTACAAAAATGTAGGGAAATTAGAGGTATTTTTGACAGATTGAGACTGAGATCAGACTGTGAACGTTCTTAAAATTACGAGAATTGCCCCTCTGTTCTCCCAAAGTCTATTTGGGTATCCCCAATAGCTCTCGTGTACGAGATCTCTTTATTTTAATGACAAATAAGTTGATTTCAGAGTGAATAACACTATTGAAAAAGTTATAATAATGTTATAATATTAATATATATATTAATAATTCGTTTACGTTCATACATCTGAAGGCCAATTCCCGAAATTAAAAACGTTCAAAATCTAGTCGCAATCTCATCTCAGCGACAATCAATGTCAAAAACTTGACAAAAATGTAGCGAAAACCTTCCACAGCACCTCCTCGTCGACGTCGGTTAAATACACCCCTTTGCTTGTCGTGCGTGTAATATGAAGGCACCTCGTCATACGTAAGGGATCTCGCAAACTGGTCGACTTCACAGAGCATTTTTTTAAATTGTCTTCCTCAACTCTGCTCAAGATTTTGAGGGTTTTGTTGGAACTTGAATTTGTCGAAACGAACTATACGATACAACTTTTATGAAGAAAATGCACATTACCATTTATGAATTTTAAGAATAACTAACTACTAACCTCGCCAACATGATCAAATTTAAATTATTAATTTCCAAAAAGTGTTAACATGTAACTTGGACATGTAACTTGATTTGATTTTTATGAAATCTCATAGATGGCGCTGCTTTAAAATCGTCATTATACTACTAACATTCATTAAACTATGTTTCTCTGCCCAAGTTACTTAAATGGAGTAGTTTTTATAGTGTAAAGCTAGATAATAGCATGGCTTACTCAAAAACAACATTTAAATATGCGTCGTTAGATTACACGCTGTCACAGAATGCGTAAGAAAAATAAAGATTCACAGCTCCTCCCCCGTAGGTGATAGCGTGATAATATGTAGAATTAATGTTGACCCGACCTCTTAGTAATATTCATGCAAAATTTTAAGTAAATCCATGCAGTACTTTTTGAGTTTAGCCCGGACTTACATACAGACAAACGGACAAAAATTCTAAAAACTATATTTTTGGCTTCGATATCGATTGTAGATCACGCCCCAAGTATTCTTTTAAAAAAATATTTAATGTACAGTTTTGACTTTCCTACGATTTTATTATATACGTATAGATTGCAAGGGCACAACTATTCAACAATATGTCAACGGGGAATTTAGCGGTAAGATCAGGCGACCGTTTGCCGCACTAAATGGTGCGAGTTCAAATCCCATAATATTGTTTTAAAATATCGTAATTTTTTTTTTTTTTTTTAGTTTTTGCATTTTTTATGTGCATTAGGAACGATACTGTTATGAAATCTGAGAACTTTACATGCCCTATCTAATTGTATGGAGAGTTTCACACCAATATTACTAAACAGATTGACTGGTGGTACAATAAGCTACACAATCATCTTACCAAGCACATTTGTTGTAGGTAATTGATTTAAGTATGTAATTTTTAGTTTTGTTCATTGCTGCTGTTACCATTTTTTTTAATGCAAAAATAATGTAGTTTCTGTTAAATTAACGCAATTTAGTTTTATTCATAATTTAATTAATTTGGGTATATGTAGTTTCCGTTTTCTAACTAGATAGCGTTGGCGTCGAGTTAGATCGCGCTATGGTTTCGTTCCCAAAAAGTGATGTTATTGGTGCCGATGTGCCGCTCTCATCTTATAGAAACGGGGGTAACCTTTATTGTCTGTGTTGGTTGATGTGTTTAATTTTCCTGCGAATTATTATTATTTTTCTACTTACTAGCAATTCTTATGTACTTATTCGATTACTTCTCATTGATTTGAATATCATTATAAAAGATTAATAAGGAATTTTAGCTATGCTTTTTAGAAAAAGATCAAATCTGTCTCGAAACTCAAGGGTTTCTAAGATGCGCAGGTTAGTTCGATCTCTCAAAACCGACGCAGAGCGTGAACAACGGCTAGGTGCTAACCGTGACCATAATGCACTAAGTTTGTCCGCAGAAACCAGCACGCAGCGCCAATTACGACTAGAATTTAAACGAGTCCGCACTACTGCTTCTCGATCTCAGGAAAGAGTGGAACAACGAGAAATGCGTTTAGCTATCAACCGGGATCGTCATTCTTTATCTCGCGCATCCGAAACGGTTACACAGAGGGATCAGAGGTTGAGTCTTCAGAATATCCGCTCAGAGACTGCTCGATCACTTGAGAGCAGTCAGGAGCGTGAGATACGACTTGCGCGTGACCGAGAGTGTCATTCTTTATCTCGCGCTTCCGAAACGGATACAGAGAGAGAGCAGAGATTATGTCTTCAGCTTTTCCGCACTGGGACTGCTCGGTCGCTTGAGAACAGTCAGGAGCGCGATACACGCCAAGCAAGCGATCGCGAGCGCCACGCAGTATCTCGCGCTTCGGAGACTTACAGGCAGAGAGACTCGCGTTTAAGCTTCCAGCGTATTCGAACTGCCACATCTCGATCACTTGAGAATCCTGAAGAGCATGAGACCCGCCTTAGTACAGACCGCTCACAGCATGCTCTAGCTAGGTCTTTGGAGACAGACGAGCAGCGCGAGCAACGCAACGCACTTGCTCGGCAAAGATATAATGACATGCGTGTTGAGGTGTCTGTTCATTCCACGCAAGAACGTGAACGGATTCAGGAAATTCGGGCAAGTCAGTCAGTCGAACAGCGTGTGGCCCAAAGTGATCTAGGCGCGAGTCATCTGATACTGAGTCTATGGTTTATGATCCTGAAGAGCAACCGTGGTTCAATAAAGAAAGGAGCGCGTTTATTAATTACATCGAACATGGAGACATTGGCACCATGTCGGAGGTGTGTGCACACTGTCGCGCGCGTAAGTGGAAGGGAGAGACCAAGGGAATATGTTGTGCGTCTGGAAAGGTACGACTAAACTATGCAAGAGCTGCCGGAAATTTCAAATTTATCGCTAAAGCATTAAGGTTCAAGGTTGATTGGGAAAGTTTGACAGTTTTGGGTAGCTTGACCTGCTGGCGTCTGTACATATAAGAGATATAAAAATGGTCCCATAGCAAAAAATATTCCACGTGAAGAGTATTTTCTGCTGTGAGAATAAATTTGAAGATCTGGAACACCTGTTGTGGAACTCCAAAGCCCAGCGACACTATAACATATATAGGATTGACGTCTTAGCAAAAGTTGTTTAGTCTGATGGGCATTTCCTGCTGACTTACAAAAATAAAAGATCTGGAACGTCTCGAATCGTCTCGCGCATCACGCTGTTTTCCCGTCCCCGGGCTCTTAGAATTCATGTACGTTTGTCCCGCACGGCTCCCCAGAATTTGTGTTTTAGGTGTGCACTAATGCAATTTACTCGCCTCTAGGAGTATATGTACCTGTTTCTTTCACAATGTACCTCTGTACTTTTGAAGATATTTGCAAAAAAAGGGGGCCGTGCCAGCCAAACGTTTTCAGCGCGGCCCCCGTGTAACTTAAAAAATATATGTATAGCGTATTAAAAAGTTTCTTAAACTCAAGCCGTCTTATTCCAAAACACGATCTAAATTTAGTACTGGGATTGTTACTAGGTTTAAACCATGACTAAATAAAACGTTATTACAAAATGAAGTTTATCACTAGTTCTTGAACTAACTAAGGTACTAAAGTTAGTCCGCCGAGACCCCTAGTTTAACCATGGATTTGACATCGGTACTAATTTTTTGAGGTTAGCATTGATTATTATTGTGTCTTTTTATTTACAAATCGTCAAAAATGGATATTGTTATAATTGATTTGATGGATTTGGTTATTCTGGAGACGTCTCGGCGACCTTACAGATGTCGTCATCATGTAAATCCTTTTAAATTGAGTGACGAAGATTTTAAATATAAGTATAGGTTCACAAAACGTTTTCGGGAAAAAATTGTGGATGTTTTACGTGAAGATTTACTCCACGACCCTCGAGGATGCCCATTGAGTCATGAAGTGCAAGTGGTTTATGCATAGGACACACGCGCACCCGCGTAACAACGAAATAACGCTGTCGGGATTATTATATTATTTTGTAACATTATTGTATTAAGTAAACCAGTTTCCTATTGATAATACAGTCCACTTATTCCGCAAGGATCCAAACCCAACACTTACACAACTGGGCTCGCCATGAAGTCAATGCTAACATTACATTAAATAAAATCCAAATAATATCCCAATATTATTGTTTTATTTGTCATATTAAAATAACAGAGACGAGTCTAAAGATCTAATATGCGGTCACTTTTGAGGCGGTTTGTGATGCTGGCCTGAAAATCATGGACATTGTTACCAGATGACGTGGACCATGACTACAGAATATTCCGAGGATGTAGAATGAAACAGAGGTTTGAGGCTGGCGCTTTATCTGGAATATTATTCGGTGGCTGTGGCTATCACTGCACTCTATATTTATTTACACCATTGCGTAACCCCACAACACCACATGATAATAGAATTAAATCTCTTATCATTACATAGAGGTGCAGAGATAGTGGAAGTTCAGGGTTTTTGATACGCTAATGTGTTTTGATGGTACGTATTTGACGCTAATATTTAGATTTAACAGTACGTTTAACAGTGGAAGTAAAAGAGTTGAGGTCCTTGCTTTCTTCTATAAACTCATGCCTTCTTAACATGGCGGTATGCAGAAACTGCAAATACAAAACGTTTCATTGGCAAAAGGAAAAGGTGATGACAGACAGTAATTTCACATAAACACAGTTATATCCAGTCCATTAGGTAAACCGTTTTTTGACAGAAGGAACTAGTGATTGCAGCAACACACATTGATTGATACACGTACGGTATTATAATAGGTATCTGTAAAAAGCAATAAATAAGATAGTTCAATAAGATAAGACAGTTTATACATTTACTAGCTTTTGCCCGCGACTTCGTTCGCGTGGAATAGTGACTTCCGGCAGATTTTATTTACATTTTTCCGATGAATTTTCAGTACTGAATTGATGCCGACTCTTGACCAATAGATGGCGCTGTATGTCCGGAATAAATTTTATTTTTTATTTTATTTTTAACCCCCGACGCAAAAACGACGGCGTGTTATAAGTTTGACGTGTCTGTGTGTGTGTGTGTGTGTGTGTATGTCTGTCTGTGGCATCGTAGCTCCCGAACGGATGAACCGATTTTGATTTTGTTTTTTTTGTTTGAAAGGAGAATTTGTCGGGAGTGTTCTTAGCTATGTTTGATGAAAATCGGTCCAAGATGGCCGCCGCCACAAGATGGCGGATTACATATTTTTTCACAACTCCTTCAATATGGGTATCAAATGAAAGGGCTTGACTAGTAGAATACTATACACTATGACAAATTTCAAATCCAAGATGGCCGCCACCACAAAATGGCAAATTACATTTTTTTTTCACAACTCCCTCGATATGGGTATCAAATGAAAGGGCTTGACTAGTAGAATACTATATACTATGACAAATTTCAAATCCAAGATGGCCACCACCACAAAATTACAAAAAACCTGATTAAACACCAAATTACCAGAATATTAAAACGCAAGAAAATAAAAGAAATGAAATAATAAGGAGTCCCTACAAAAAGCATGAAATAAAAAATTGTCGGGGGTTTTTTTAAATTTTTAATTTAATTTTTTGTAATAAAACTATCCTATGTCCATTCTCAAGTTCCAAACTATGTCTGTACCAAATTTCACACAAATCGGTTCAGTAGTTTAGGCGTGAAGCAAAGACAGACAGACAGACAGAGTTACTTTCGCATTTATAATATTAGTTTGGATTTTATTACGCATTTTACATTTAACATTTTCGTAATCTGGAATAGTTACGTTCTAAGACAGCTGTCAAAAAATGGTTAACCTAATGGACAGGGTATAAGGTTTGTACAGACGCCAGCACATCAAGCTACTACAATCTGTCAAATTTCTTTAATAGATTTTTAACTTTATGGCTAAAATATTAAGGTTCAAGGTTGATTGGGAAAATTTGACAGTTTCGGGTAGCTTGAGCTGCTGGCGTCTGTACATCAAAATTTTTGTTTTGACCGTTGATCCTCAAACTAAGCAGGGCTTGCATCTTGGGGGCGGAGTGCGATTGTGCGGAAAGAAATATGTTCGGATTACAAGGCAAGTTTATTTACGCGTGTGTGAAAACCAAATGAAATAAAGAAAATAATAATGTGATATGGCTCACTATATATGTATAGTTTTACCTCTAGTTTTAAATAACAAATTCACATAAATACGAAACTAGTTTTCAAGGTATTACATTCACTGCCCATCACAAATTGCAGTGGGGAAGACCCACGTTCAGTTTCTAGATTTATTGTCACTTGCGGTTTCTCCGGACCTAGGATTTAATAATATTTAAGAATTGATATTCCTTTGGCACGTAGACTAAGGAGTTTCTCAATGGGTCGTGAAGGTTAGTAAGATGGCCGTCAGGCAAATGACTTACTGGAAAGTTAAGATGAAGTAGACAGGTAAAGTACAGATAAAGTCTGCTACATTATGTGCTGAAGACCAGGCAACAGATGGGGTGTTAAAGTGCTTTAATGGAGACCACTGATTGGTTGCATTAGCCCGACAAACTAGAATTCGGGGTCTACCGATGATCAGAACTCCAAAAGTCAAGTCGCAATCTCATCTCAGTGACAGTAAACTTGTAAAAGAAAATTAGAGGTAATTTTGACCTATTGAGACTGAGATCAGACTATGGGGCATGTTACATTTGTCAATATTATCACGATCCTAATATCGCGATATCGCAATTATTGAGTACGATACCGTGATACGGCCTATTATACCATCAATATTACCACGGTATCGTGATATTATTGACAATGTAACATGCCCCTATGTAATTAATATGTATTTTAATAATGATATTGTGTTATTTTGTGATGAGATAGGTAAGGACTTAGGTCACTTGTTGACAGATGAGTATCCAGGACACTCAATACTAAATTACTGTATGCCTGGTTGTTCTTTGTTTCATATTATGAAAGAAATTACTAAATGTAACTTTTCCCAGGATACAACATTATTAATTTTTATGGGTAATAGGGGAAATGTAAACAAAGGAGAACTACTTGAGTATTATAGAACATTGTGTAATCTAAGTTTAAGAAAAGTTGTGTTGTTTACATTCCCTTATAGTAACAGTTTGCCACAGGAAGAAAATAGCTTAAGATTCGAATTGAATATGACAATGCATAACTTGACATATAATAATAACATGTTCCATTTGATTGATATTAACAATTATGTTAATAATAATTTATATCTGACAAAAGATAGATATAACATTGTTATGTACTATCTTTCTAAATATCATAAAAGACAGATAGCTGTGTCGCTATCATATTTTTTTTCTATCACAGCCAAAAATTTGGCTAAACAATTTGCTTCTTTTGAGCAATGCAATGACATTATAAATAATTCTGCTAACAATTTAGTCACAACTCATGACATTGCTAATAATTTAAATTAGAAATTAAGACAATAGAGGCAATCTCTAGCTATAATGTACAAAATAGTATCAACCTGGTGCATCAAAATATTCAAGGATTTATGAACAAAGATTTAGAAGTAGACTTATTTATGAATTTTAATAGTATTGATATTCTCTGTATAACAGAACATTGGCTGAAAAGTCACCAGTTCTTGTTCAATTTTAATAATCACCAGGTTGGTAGTTCGTTCAGCAGAATAAATGCTATACATGGTGGCTCTTTAATTTTAGTAAGTAACCAGCTCAAATTTAAAGATCGTAACGATATTGTGAGCCTATCTGTTGAGCGTACAGTTGAAATTGCCTGTATAGAATTGGAGCACTTGGTTGTATTAAGTGTGTACAGACCCCCTTCAGGATTGTATGACTGCTTTGAAAAGGTAATGGATGAAGTATTACACAGGATTTGTAACTCAAACAAGTCCGTTATCATTTGTGGTGATTTTAATGTTAATTTATTAGAAAACTCAGGTTCTTGTAGTAAAATTATAAGTCTGTTTCAGTCCTACAATCTTGTAAACCTATTTTTGGAGCCCACAAGAATAACACCTACTAGTGCCACATGCCTAGATAATATTTATACAGATATTATACCAAGCCACAAAGAAATTATAAATTTACTAGATTCGGATCACTGCGGGCAAAGGATAACTATTCAAAACCAAAACAAAAAAGTGGCTAAAAAGGATATCACTGTTAACCCCAAAACTGCAAGTCGCTTGGAGGCTTTTAAAGTTAAACTCATTAATAAATTACCAGTTTTGTCAACTCATGCTGATCCTAATCATCTATATGATACTTTTTTTAATATATACTGTAAACAATTTGATTCCACCTTTATTCCCAAGACTATCTCGGTTAATAGTAACGCATCTTTCAGTGATTGGGCTACCATTGGTATTCATAAAAGTAGAACGCGGCTTTATGAACTGTACAATGAAAGGTATTATGTTAACACTGATGAATTTAATTTGTATGTTAGAAATTATTCAAAATTATTTAAAAAAGTTTGTTATATGGCCAAGTCACGTTATTTGGGTTCAAAGATTAAAAACAGCAGTAATGTAATTAAAACGACCTGGTCTATTATTAATAGTGAAGCGGGAAGATCTAGTAACCGAAATACTGACTACAGCCTGTCTATTAATGACAACATAATAAAATCAGACTCACAAGTCGCCGAGGCATTTGAAAATTTCTTTTCAGATATTCCCGTTTCAACTACTAAATCCCTAAACTCATCACCTTCTGTTGCTGAGGCTTTGCTTAAGGAAAATGTTAATGGTTGCGATTCGGAATTTCATTTTGAACATATTACCTGTAGAGATATAATTAAAACCTTTCACACTTTAAATGTTAAAAAGACTGCAGATCTGTGGGGTAATTCTGTAGAAGTTGCTAAGTCTATTATTGACATTGTAGCACCTACTCTAGCTCTTATTTTTAATAGTTGTATTAACAGTGGGGAGTTTCCTGACCTAATGAAAAATAGTAAAATAATACCTTTGTTTAAATCAGGTAGTACATCAGACCCTACAAATTATAGACCTATTTCTGTACTACCTACCTTTAGTAAAATTTTTGAGAAATTAATTTTAGATCAAGTGCAAAGATTTTTTAATAAACACAAATTATTACATAGCAAACAGTTCGGTTTTACAAGGGGTCGTTCAACTACTGATGCCGGTGTTGAACTTTTAGGACATATTTATAATGCATGGGAAGATAAATGCGATGCCTTGGGCATATTTTGTGATTTGTCCAAGGCATTCGATTGCGTTCTTCACGAAACGTTAATCAGGAAACTCCGCCACTACGGAATCCGGAACACTGCTCTGGATCTTCTTACTTCATACTTGAGTAAGAGGATTCAGAGCGTTGACGTTAATGGAAAAAGATCTCCCGGATCTATAGTAACAATGGGAGTCCCACAGGGCTCAATTCTTGGTCCTTTCTTGTTTCTTATTTATATAAATGACTTGCCGTACCTCATAAAGGATAATCATGATATAGTGTTGTTTGCAGATGACACTTCACTTTTGTTTAAACTTAAACGTCAGCAGCAGGTTACTGACGATGTAAATAGCGCGATCTCTAAAGTAGTCCACTGGTTCAATGTTAATAATTTACTTTTAAACGAGAAAAAAACCAAATGCATTAAGTTTACGCTACCTCACGTTAGGCAGGTGAAAACTAATGTGTTGATAAAGGGCGAAGAATTGAATCCTGAAGACAGCACAGTATTCTTGGGCATAACTTTGGATGCTAAGCTTCAGTGGGGTCCACATATAGACAAATTGTCAAAAAAGCTAAGTTCCGCAGCATACGCTGTTAGAAAAATTCGTAATTTAACTGATGTAGAGACAGCCCGTTTAGTGTACTTTAGCTATTTTCATAGTGTAATGTCATACGGTATTCTATTGTGGGGAAATGCCGCTGATATTCAGACTATCTTTGTTTTGCAGAAGCGAGCTGTTCGATCAATTTATAAACTGAGTCCGAGACACTCGCTCAGAGACAAATTTAAAGAGATTAATGTTATGACTGTGCCTTCTCAATATATTTATGAAAATCTTTTATATGCTCATAAAAATATAAAATTATTTAAAAAATACAGTGATATCCATGATATAAATACTAGGAACAAACACAAATTTGTTGTACCTACAACAAGGCTCAAGAAAATAGGTGGCTCGTTCAGATGCCAATGTATACGCTTTTATAATAAAGTTCCAAGCCCAGTTCAAGATCTAAGCCTTAATAAATTCAAATCATTTATTAAACGTAAGTTGTGCCAGAAAGCCTTTTATACCGTTAAGGATTATATCGAGGACAAAAAGGCTTGGGATTAAGCTGCTTCCAATTTTTTTTTAAATTTTTTTACGTATTGAATGTTTTTATTTTGTTTTTCTCTGTTTTGTTGTTGTTTTTTTTTTATATACACTGACATTAATGAATTTTATATATACTATGACATTTGCTTACTTAGTAAAGTATTATATTATTTTAATTATTGTGAATGTGAAGACTATGTGGGTCATTGTATTTATATTATTTTTCTCTCTGTTTTCTTAGTTTTTGTCATGGTCTGGCAGTTTGAGTAATTAATGTGGCCTACCCAAATGTCCTTTCTTTGGTATTGTTCGTCGGATCGGTGAGCTCCTTAAGTTTTGAGTTGAGCTGCACGATTTCTGACAAATGCGTGCACTGACTGGACAGGTCCTCTCAATCTGTGTGGTTCTTTCCTCAAAAGACCATCTCAGACATCGACCTACATGGTCTTCATATGATCTGACCAAGATTATGTCTGGACTTTAAAAGAGACTGTGACGTCTGAGTTTGTTTCGGCCTTTCTTCTCAGACTAGTCAGATAGGAAACGCCGACCTCATCTAGTTTTAAAATATGATTGACGTGTAAAAGTGTTTGTACAAACCTACTTACAAAATAAAATCATTTATCATTTATTTATCATATGAACGTTCTTAAAATTACAAGAATTGGTCAAAGTAGCAGAAAAGAATTGGATGGGGTAGGCCTATGCCCGAAAAGAATGGCTTGAAATGAAGGTGACCTACATTCAGCATCAGATGGACTGTATCCACCTGATGCTGAATTAATGTAGGTTTCCTCCTAGGTGCCGAAGGAGCGGCACCGGCGCGAGGATCGAAGATGAAGAAAAGGGCCCAGAATATGTAGGAAAATGCACAACTGCGCTTACTTTCTTTGTATAGCCTGCATAAAAAACAGATGTACTCTCTAGACTCGTATTTTATGTAATAATGGTAAAGTACGCATCAATGCCACTACTCAAGCTATCTAATAACAATTATTAAAATGACAAAGTCAATCAAAACCATCACTACCAATGCACCAGTTCGCTACAATTTCCTCAAAGTATATAAATGTCAAAGGTACGTAGACGCATATATAATACATATTAGTAAACAGATTCTCCTATCCGTATGAAGCCGGTCGCCATGGCGAGCGCACGTGTCGTACAAATAGTTTTAGTTCTAACATTATGTTTGGGACTGCAAGCAAAAGTGTATACGAGATGCCAGTTGACCCGGGAGCTGCTGAAAAATAATTTTTCAAGGACTTTTCTTAGTAATTGTGAGTTGTTCATTTTTTTTTATGTTTTCTCGCGTTTTTTCTTTGGTGCAAATTGTAATAGAATAATAGTGCGTCCATAATTAATCAGTACTTTATGACAGATAAATATGTAGTGATTGTTCTCAGATACATAATATTGTAAACAACATTATCTATAATATTTTTTCTGTTTACTTTCAGGGGTATGTCTGATAGAACACGAAAGCCAGAGAAGTACATCGGCGATCGTCGTGAAGAGTCCTAGAAGGAAATACTTTGGATTGTTTCAAGTAAGTATATATAATTAGCGTTTTAGACTATTATTGTTTAAAAAAAATGCACTTTAATAATAATAATATCCCTGGACATTTCACACAGCGCCATCTAGTCCCAAGCTAAGCAACCTAATGCTTGTGTTATGGTAACAAGATGGCTGATAAACTACTCATGTACATTTTTTTTTTTGTAAATACATACCTATTATAGATAGAAAAATACCCAGACTTGGAACAAATACATGTAGGTCATACAAATATTTTTTCCGTGCCCGCGACACGCAGCGCAGCAGTCAATCGCTTTACCACTGCGCCAACCGTGCCGTCACTTTGACAAAAACATTTATTAAAAATGATTACAAAATATCAAATATTCTAAGTAAGTACTAAAATTAACTAAACCGTATCTGAACAATGCTAGTGAACGTCCGTCCGATCCGATGGTTGCAGGCAAAAAGGGTCGATGCCTGCTGCTGTCCCCGCTCGGGCGCTCGCCCGCTTGCGCTCACCTCTCCGTCTCGTACCACCATCACGCCACTCTGATGTCATAGCTGAAGACACGCCCCCTGGGGCCTATTCTTCAGCTAATTCGGTCGTTCCTGAGGTCGGCTCGTTCTTGACCGCAGCATCTTCAGGCAGCACCCGTCGTGGTCGTGATGGTTGACTGTGGACCTCTACTTGTACTTCTTGTATGTTTCCCTCCGCGCTTTCTTCGGAGTCCAAGAAGTCGTCTTCCACCTCATCGGCGGCACCTGTAGGCAACATTGTTTGTGTTATAACACAGTGAAAGAAAAAGCCTAAAACCTACACCCATCTTACGTGAGATGACAGCAAGAATCTAAAAAGAACGGTTTATTTTTATGTTAAACGGGGCCTAGGATGTATAACATAAAAATAGACACTTTAAACACTAGCAGAACCCTCAGGTTACTAGTCACCATACAGAGCCCTCAGGATGTATGACTGGCAGAGCCCTCAGGGTACCAGATTTCATCAAGTACAGAGCCCTCAGGATGTACCACAGGCAGAGCCCTCAGGGTGCCAAAACAACCACGCAGAAATAAGCGGTAAAACTACTAGGCTATCAGAGGGTTATAAATTAATACGCGCAGAGCCCTCGGGATGCACACCATTCATAGCCAACCCGCATACTCATACTCACTTTCAAAGAATGCCGCGCATACATCAGGAGACTGCACTATCACTGCCAATTAATAAATTTAAAGGTGAACATTGGGTAGATTTCTGCAACGTAATATTCAGGTTGAGCTGTAACTTCCACAGAATGTTAGACCAGCTTTCCTGTCGAAAGTTTTTTTCCACTCGAATCATGTTCATAACGGTGCGACAGTACCTCTCAACCTTCCCATTACTTTGATGCATCTCTGCAGTTATAAAATGAATCTGTGAATGAAGTTTCTAATCCAGTCACAAAATGATGAGCTCTCATACATTCGTCCTCGATCTGATACAATTAAACGAGGAGTATCTACCGGATAATGAAATAACATTTACAAACACGTGTTTTAATTCATTAGTATCTTGTCTAAAAATCGGATACAATAAGCAAAATTTGGTAAAAGCGTCTATTATTAAAATAACTTTATAGCTATTCGAGTCTGGGAGTGGCCCTAAGACGTCGGTATGCACCGTATCAAAAGGATCACTAGGTTTTTGCCACGAGGTTGAAGCGGTGCCTTTTTGTGCGATAAGCAAACAATACAGTGTTTAATGTATTTTCTCACGAATTGTCTTAATCCCGGAAACCAAAAATGACGGAGTATTAAATCAGTCGTTTTCTCCGCACCGATATGTTGATGTTCATCATGAAAGATTCGCAATAAGCTTAAGCGATAACCTTTAGGGATGTAACATAAAAACCGGGCTTGTTCTCCAACTACATCAAGTTTGTAATATAAAACATCATTACGTTTTATACAAAGTTGATACGACAGAGGGGCTTTCCTTTAAACTGCCTATACTAGGTACCATTTTCAAGCTCTGTACTAAAAATCAATTAAATAGGAGCAGTAGTTTAGCCGCAAATGATTTTTTAAGTTTTTGCACTATTTGAACACGATGTATCTTTCCTAACAGCTGATTATGTCTAAGCATAGGTCATGCACCTTACAACGATAAATTTACGATGCGTTGTTGCCGCTCTGACGCATGTCACAAGTACAACCAAATATTTCACTAAAAAGTTCGCAATGCAAACAAGGAAGCAATAAATACACACACACTTGCACTTTCATTACGAGAGTAGCAATCATAGCAAAACATCCCGCGCGTAAAAGAGACAAAAATAGGTCAGTTTGTTGCATCCTAAATCTTTGCGATCGGAAGTGGCGGAAGTGGGGCCTCTAAAAAACTTGTTTTTTCAGTGCGCCGACGCTGTCCTTTCGGAACTTACGATTTGTCGAATTCGCGCGCTGACAATTGTGATTTTGTTTTGTTATTGTGATAGGACACTAAATAAGTTTAAGAAAGTATTTCTTTTTTTTATTGTGACAGGACACGTAACTTTTTTTGTGTGATTTACTGTTTTTATTGTGATAGGACACGTAATTAAACTTTGGTTGTGTGTGTGTGTGTAATTAGTGTTCAACATCAACAATGCCTCGTGTAACTTACACGGCGTCAGAATACACTGACATGATTTTAATTTACGGCGAATGCCGTGGAAACGCAGCTTTAGCTCTGCGAACATACAGAGAAAGGTATGGTGACAGCCGCAATTGCCCTAGGAACGCCCGCACCATACAATTGGCAGTACAAAGATTACGGGACAATAAATGTATAGTGCCGCAACAGGAGGGAGTGCCACCGCGGCAAATACCCGCTGCTTGGGAAGAACGAATTTTAGACCATTTTTCCCGCAACCCGACGACGAGTCTCCACAGAGCCGCCCGGCAGTTTAGATGTTGCCATAGAACCATCCACAAGGTTCTAAAACGTAATAAGCGCAAACCTTATAAATATCGGAAGGTGCAAGCTTTGTTATCGAGAGACTTGCCGGTCAGAAACAGTTACTGCCAATGGCTACTAAATAAAACAACCGAAGAC
Source organism: Apamea sordens (assembly GCA_945859715.1). Taxonomy (NCBI): domain Eukaryota; kingdom Metazoa; phylum Arthropoda; class Insecta; order Lepidoptera; family Noctuidae; genus Apamea; species Apamea sordens. Next base: position 7,977,655 of record OX244010.1, on the reverse strand, counting down.
CGTCATTTCTTAAGTAATCTAATATGGACCGATGAGAGTACTTTTACTCGGAACGGTATCTGGAATCGACAAAACCTCCGGTACTGGAGTTTGGAAAATCCACACGTGTTTCGAGAATCTGAACACCAGTATAGATTTTCACTCAATGTGTGGGCTGGTATTCATAATAATAATATTATCGGCCCTGTTTTTATTGACGGCACCCTTACAGCAGCGAAATTTTTAGATTTATTAAGTGGTCCTGTGGCCGAGTACACTGATCGACTGCCTTTAGCCGTTCATCGCAAGTTGTGGTACCAGCTGGACGGTGCGCCTCCACATTCTGTGATGGCTTCCAGGGAGCGGCTCACAGAAATGTTTGGGCAGCAATGGATTGGTCGATTCGGACCTGTTCGGTGGCCACCACGATCTCCGGACCTCACTCCCATGGATTTCTTTTTGTGGGGGTACATTAAGGGTGAAGTGTATGCCTCAGAGGTAAATACAATTGATGAACTAAAAAATAGGATTATTTTAGCATTTCACAAATTAAAGTGCTTAGCGACGGACAGTGATTTAATTAGAAAAATAAATAACAATATTCTCCGTCGGTATAATTTGTGCATTAATGTGAATGGAGGACACATCGAGAATTTAAAAATTTAGTGTGTACTGTGTTTGTTTTTGTGCGCGTACTTCAAAACCTTACATAGCAAGCCAGACCGCCGCCGGCCGCGCGCCTCGACACGAGATGACACGTGGCGCGCGCGCGACGTTGCCACTCTGTTACCTAGGCATCTAAGGTCAGTCAAATTTCTTTACAAAGGGTGGTTACGTTTTATTCTGATTTGTAAGCTATTTAGTTTGTTTGAAAAAAATATTTTCTCTTTTTTGGCGCTTTTTATTTTTATACCGTATCGAATTAATACTAAACACGTATAGTATACGTAGTGTAATTTAATGCCCCTCTGTCATATCAACTCTGTATAACGGTTCGAGTCAAGCTCACCGTCACTCAACTTCTGCAAAAGCGATAGAGTTTCTCCGTCCGCGGCCTGCGCTATCTGGGCCCAGTTACGTGGCCTCGGTATTTGGCACATATTGATCGCATTACGGCTCAAGTAATCGGCGTGTGATAGCGCAGTCCCCTTACGATACTCCAGTTCAAAATCGTAATCTTGTAGATACATCCACCACCTAGCTATCCTAGGCAGCAGATCCTTTTTGCGTTGGGTCAGTTTCAAGACGTTGCAATCTGTTATAACTTTAAACTTATTACCAATTAGATAATACCTAAAATGTTGCAACTCCTTAAGCACAGCCAATGTTTCTAACTCGTATGAGTGATAACGTGGTTCTGCTCCCTTTTACTGAAGTACGCAACAGGTCGTTTGCGACCTTCAGCATCGGTTTGCAGTAAAACAGCACCATAACCTCGCGACGACGCATCAGTGTGCACTTCTGTGACTAACGAAGGGTCATAAATAGCTAGCATACGAACCCGTTCGTGCTCGTCAGTCCACTGAAATTGCACACCCTTGCGAAGTAAATCGGCAATGCAAGCCGTTTTGAGAGAGTAGCCGGGAATATATCGCCGGAAATACCCAGCTAGACCGAGAAACTGTCTTACCTCCTTCACATTGCTAGGTGTTCGGGCCTTGACCAATGCTTCAATTTTATGCCGACTCGGCTTAACCTGACCGTAGCTGATCGTACGCCCCAAGTAATCTACTTCTCTAGCCAAAGATGTGCATTTCTTTAAATTGATAGAGAAACCTGCAGTGGTCAAAGCCCGTAGCACTTCGTGTAGCGTCTGTAGTCCGTCGTCTATTGTCTCATTTGGTATCAAGACATCGTCGATGTAAACTAAAGCCTTGCCAGTTTCAATGAAACGGCGGAGAGTATCGGATATTATGCGCTGATAAACGACAGGTGCATTGGCAAGACCGTACGTCATTTTCAGATATTCAAAGTGACCCTCGGGCGTGACAAAGCCAGTGTACCGAATGGAGTCATTATCCAACAGCACCTGTAGGAAGCCTGTAGCCATATCTAAGCTGGTGAAGTATTTGGCTTTGCCCAAACGATCAATATGATCCTCAATGAGTGGCAATGGATAACGATCCTTCACTGTGTTCGCGTTCAGCGCCCGAAAATCGACACACGACCTGTCGCTACCGTCTTTTTTCTTGACTAGCAAAATAGGACTGGAGAATTCTGATTCAGACTCCCTTAATTATCCCCTTATCGAGCAGGTCCCTAATTATTTCCCGTACGCGAATTTTTTCATGATATGACATTTTGTAAGGTCTACATACTACAGGGGTCTCATTGTGCAATCGAATGTGCATAGACCCGGTATTGACGGTCGTAGTGGCGGTACCAGTAACAAAAAAATCAGAAAACTCTTCGATAATATTCAGCAAACATCTTTTATCGTCACCGTTAACAGCCGTATTTATCTGGTCATGCACGCTTGACTGCACATAAAGAACTGATCTTGATCGCGTAAGGCGTTGCACCCCGCATGTAAGTTCGAGTGTAGACTACACCATCTCTATTAAGGATATCTGTACCTAAAATAACTGGGATAGTCAAATAACAATCAGGGACCACATGGAAATCCGCTTCAAGAGAAATTTCAGGGAACTCGATGGTTAATGTTGTAGAAAAACTAGACTCAACTTCTTGGCTGCCAATGCCACGCAAAGTACAAAAAGATGGTGTCTGGGTACATTGAAAATGTTTCACAACTGATTCTGCAATTAAAGAGATCTGCGAGCCACTGTCTATAAGGATATCTACGGGTACACCTTGAATCACTGCAGACGCTATATCGTTCCGTTGATAATCATCTTGAATCTCATAGCAAAAGTTAACATTCGATTTACTACGCGATTCACTGCGTTGTTGCTTTGCAAAACAATCCTCTACTTTATGTCCCATCTTTTTGCAAAAACTACACGGGTCGGGTCTACTCGTAGCCCGATTGGAAGCAGACGGTATCGACCCTGACGGGTCATTTCTATCAACAGTATTATTTGATGTCATACGTTTAGGACATTCGTTTTGTTTGTGACCAAAACCGTTACATTTAAAACATTTTGATCTAGAAGTAAAATGTTCTCTTTTTCGCGAATGATTTTGAGGCTCATTATGTTTAATATAATTCGACATAAATCCAACTAAATCACATGGCAACAAGTTAGCGTTTGTAGCAGCCGCGCGAATCTGGGGGTCGGTTATGCCGCGAATAATTATTGCACTAATTAATTCTTCACTTAACCCGTTGATAACGCGCAATCGAAACAATGAACGCCTGGCATATTCAGCGTATGTAATCTGTCTTCATAATTTCGAATAAAATGTTCGCACTATCTATTCTACGTGGGCACAAAGATTGAAAATTACGTTTAAAATTAGACCACGTACGCTCATTAGTCGACCATTCGCTAAGCCACACTCGTGCATCGCCTTTTAGGCAATGACCTATACGCGCCAAACACTCGCGATCGTCCCACCGATTAACGATTGCATGATACACCACAAATGATCAACTTCCTCACACCACACATTAAAATCATTAGAAGGATCAAAACTAGAAATATAAATATGGTTGGATCTCACCGGGTTTACAGCATTGATTGCGGTCGCGAGTTTATCCGCCACCTCGTTCATGATGAGTTCCGCAGCTGATGGTGTCGTGCTCGGCAGCAACGATGCGGCCGCGCTCACCGTACCCGCCATCGCGCCGATGTCTACCGGCCATGCGGATGCGCATGTTCAAACTCGCACGGACGCGTCCGTGCGAGTTTGAACATGCGCATCCGCATGGCCGGTAGACACACTCGCTAAGTCGGATGCACGCGGCGCGGCGGCGGCGGCGAGACCGAGCGCACCGACGCCGACGACTCAGGCGGCGTCGGAACAGCACGCCCACTGACGTTTGCACCTGCTTGACCTAAATTAGAATTATCGTTTGAAGCTGTTGTTCGATACCTGAATCGGATGAACGTCCACGTTTTCGAGATTTACTGCTACCTTCCTTAGGCATTGTGAACGATGATTAAGTAACTTTTAAGTACAAAAATTTAAACTAAAACGATTCTCCTAATCGTCTAAAAAAACCAACACAGATGTGGTTAGGAATCCCACTTCTGAAATTAGCGTTTTAGACTTTTATTGCTTAAAAAATGCACTTTGACAACAAAATATCAAATATTCTAAGTAAGTACTAAAATTAACTAAACCGTATCTGAACAATGCTAGTGAACGTCCGTCTGATCCGATGGTTGCAGGCAAAAAGGGCCGATGCCTGCTGCTGTCCCCGCTCGGGCGCTCGCCCGCTTGCGCTCCCCTCTCCGTCTCGTACCACCATCACGCCACTCTGATGTCATAGCTGAAGACACGCCCCTTGGGGCCTATTCTTCAGCTAATTATATTTATTAAATCATTTATGTTTGGTTTCTCTTATCGAAAGTCCATGGAAGATAGAAATAGTCCAGATTAACTTTTGCCAGCGTCTTCGCCCGCGTGATGGAACATACTACCGAGATGAAAAGTATCCTATGTGTTAGTTAATCCAGGTTAGACCAACATGGAGTTTCTTGCTCGTTCTTCTCCATAGGTACCTACGCTTTGGAATGGGCAATTAGCTTCATCTTTCTGACTGACCGACCCTTTGACAATTCAAAAGTGCCTGTAATTGGTTTAGTTGAATTAAATGATTTGAGTTTGAGTTTTTTTGAGTTAAAAACTGTGTGCCAAATTTCCTCCAAATCCGTTCAGGAGATTTTGAGTGAAAGAGTAACAAACATCCATCCATACAAACTTTCGCGGTCATAATATTACTAGCTGCGCCCCGCGGTTTCACCCTCATAAGTCTTGATCCCGTAAGAATATCGGGATGAAACATATCCTATGTGTAAATCATGGTTATAAACTACCTGTGTGCCTAATTTAATCCAAATCCGGTCAGTAGTTTTTGCGTGAGAGAGTAACAAACATCCATCCATCCATACAAACTTTCGCGTTTATAATATTAGTAGGAAGTAGGATTAGTAGGATGAGACACACACACTTCTACAGTGAGGAGGAACGGGCTACCACTGCCCTAAGGCTGTATCGGGCATCCATATGCAATTTTCCTTTCAAATGTTGTTTGCGTAGTTAGAAAAATCTGTGACGCCTTTATCCTTCTACGTAAATGTACATTGTGGTTTCTTACATAAACTTCTCTTCCTCTCTTACTATCTGACTACGTGGCACAGACGCCAGCACATCAAGCTACTACAATCTATCAAATTTCTTTAATAGATTTTCAACTTTATCTCTAAAGCATTAAGGTTCAAGGTTGATTGGGAAAATTTGACAGTTTCGGGTAGCTTGACCTGACTGTTGGCGTCTGTACTTTTACCCACAATCATGTTTTCAGTATGAAACAGTCCTGTAGACTCAACATAGTTTATGATTAACAGTGGTCTATGGACCAATAGCGATATGGTTTCGATATTTGTGTAGGGATACTTCCTTTTTACCCTTGTGCAAAGTGGCATCAAAATCTGACCCGGCAATTTTGATAAAAATACATTTTTATAGAGGGTAGATGAGGATAGAGTGTAGTTAGGCATCCACTACATAAATATCAAAACTAATATTATAAATGCGAAAGTAACTTTGTTTATTTGTTACGCTTTCACGCTAAAACGGCTGAACGGATTTGAATGAAATTTGGCACAACGATAGACCATGACCTGGAGAAGGACATATGCTACTTTTCATCCTGGATTGCGGACGAAGTCGCGGGCAACAGCTAGTGGACCAAAAGCGATACGGTTTGACGGACGCGGAGTCATAGCGATCGCTTTACAACCAAATTCGATCGCAAGGTCCCGTCACTTCATACATTAAACCTGTCAATCCTGGACTTTGCGACCGGATTCGGTCGTAAAGCGATTGCTATGACTATCGAGACTGCAGCCCCTGGGTAATTTTGTATGCGAAGAGACCATTATTTAAAAGTTTATTTATTTTATTTATATAATTACATGTACCATTTTAGGATATAACCCAATGCAGTAAATGCGCTTATCCTAACTTAATTTACACTAACACCTATAACTTATTATAAATAATGCATTCCTTGTGAATTCACTCAGAGAACAACAGAATAAGTCCGTCCCACTCGCTATGAGGTTGAGCATGCGGAGTGCGAGCGTTAAGTTAGTCTTGTTATGACTTGTGTAGGATCTAGTTTGGTGGGCGGTGTCTTTTCTGACCTCAATCTAACCGTAGCTCATTATATGTAATTTCAGATAGGAAGTGAATGGTGCAATGAAGGGAAGAAAGGTGGGAAGTGTAACATTAAATGTGAAGGTGAGACCACTGACAAACGAAAAATAAAAGAATAATATTAATTTAATTCAGGAAAAACCCATGTTATATTATAAAATTAAATTTTGAATTCTCTATAAAGGTCACAGAATTCAAAATAAAATAAAAAAATTTATGCAAAAATAAACGAACAAACGACTACTAGACTTGTTATAAAATTTTAGATTGATGCCGATGAGTATATTGTTTCTGATCTATCTATGAGTCAGTTTCCACTTCGCCAATTCTGAATTTCTTTATAAGCCCATCAAGACGATTTGACATCTGGGAGGTGAGTTTCGTCCTTCCCAGCACCCTAATTGCCTAACACACAATCAATCGTAATCTGAATCATTTTGAAGCAAATTGCTAATCCATTGCTTCGTAAGTTCGAAAAATTTGTCTGCTCAACACGTAAATAACGCAATGAATGTTGTTGAACTGTCAAAATGAAACCGATTTCGATTGATTGTGAGTTACGCAATTAGGGTGCAGGTCTACCGTCTCAGGTCTTGCAATTGAACCATACCCGTACTGAATTTGTAGATCAGTGAACGTCACTGTATTTTGTCTTGGGTGCAATATTTTTTCGGAAAATTGATGTAGGTACCTAAATTGATAGATTATACAGAGCAAACTGTCAAAAAAAAAAACTTTTGTAAAAACTTCAACCTTTTGGGATTTAGGACTTGTAGATAATATTTCAAACAAAAATGACAATAAAGCCTATGAAACGTTACAAAATCATGTTTTTTTTTTGGGAATTGGATCTCGTAGTATCGTCTGTTTAACCGGGTCCGTAACTTAACTTCGAGGGTCATATGTTCGATTAATGGAAAGTCGACTGAACGATTGTTCGAATGGAATTTATTGCGAAACAACCTTTTATCGCCAAACGCTACTTCGACTGAACGATTCATCGAATATTTATTAATCGATGGACTGCTCTTTCGCATGAGTTCTAGTTATTATATAGTTTAATAATTGAAATAAAATGATTAAAAAAAAGATTTTTCGTCACATATTATTTCATACATAATCGAGGAAATCAAATACTTTTAAGATATCGTACGTTCTTCCCGTAGATTTAGAAACATCAACTTTGGTGAAAAGTAAGATAACGAAGCACAAATTATGGGAAAAAAGTTTATTATAAAAAAAAACCATTTACGTTAAGATTTTCGCTCAAAATTAATGTAATCAAAAACCTTTTCGGTAGATTAGGGCTCTCTAACGCCCTCAGAACTCCACTAATAGTCCAAACATAAAATCATAATCACTAATCATCAAATTTTAGAGCTCATGAAGTCAAGCCTGATGTGTTCCTTTTGATTTAAAAGGTTTTTCAGCTTTTCTTCTTTCCCAACCTGTTTTTTCTTTTTGCTAGACTTAAACTTAAACTTTCTTTCCCTTCATTTGTGCTTCGTTATCTTACTTTTCACAAAATTTCATGTTTCTAAATCTACGGGAAGAACGTACGTTATCTTAAAAGTATTTGATTTCCTCGATTATGTATGAAATAATATGTGACGAAAAATCTTTTATTTTAATCATTTTATTTCAATTATTAAACTATATAATAACTAAAACTCATGCGAAAGAATAGTCCATCGATTAATAAATATTCGATGAATCGTACAGTCGAAGTAGCGTTTGACGATAAAAGGTTGTTTCGCAATAAATTCCATTCGAACAATCGTTCAGTCGACTTTCCATTAATCGAACATATGACCCTCGAAATTAAGTTACGGACCCTGTTTAACCGGAGTAACCTGTGCATCAATAAATTAAGGGCTCAGCTCCAACCAGGGCTTAAAGAACTACAAAATCATGTGACAAAATAATTTATTTTGTGCTTACAGCATTGCTAGACGATAACATCAAAGACGACATCGTTTGTGCCGTCAAGGTGTTCGAGGCAGAAGGATTCAAGTACTGGGCGAAATGGAAGGCGAGGTGCAAGGGACAGATGCTGCCTGATATTGACAAGTAAGATCTGAACACTATATCCATACCCTTAGCTATAAAGGTATAAGGCTGCATGTGCAATAGTCCAGTGAAACACTGAAAATGAAAGGTATTAGTACAGTAATAAAAAAAAAATACATTTCATTTTGACAGTTCAACTACGAACAAAAATATTTTAAAATCAATATTGTTTACCTCCCATAATATACGGCGTGATAATATGTAGCCTAAAGCCTTCCTTGGTTTACAAAGAACATTTTTGCTGAATTTCAATTCAATCTATCCAGTAGTTTTGGGCGTGAAGCCGTACCATACACACAGACAAACAGACAAAAATTCTAAAAAGTCACTTTTTGTCATCAGTTACGTTTTTCTAACAAAAGCCACTTATATTTTCTCGAAAATTCTCAATGTACAGTTTTTCTATCGTTACTGTTTTATTATATGTATAGATAGATATTCACCAACGCATTTGCAAAATTTTGTATTATTACTGAAGTAAATATAGACAAGCTAGCTAAGATAAATATATGCACAGTCGGACCGAAACACAAATGTGTGCCAATATTTGCTCAGGCAATATTAGTATTAAGGCAAAGATTTTGTGTATATATAACGAAAGGAATTCAATAACAGAAATATTCTCTTGATCAAGTTAATTTTCCTAATATTTCTAGCTTATATAAAAAACGGTAGATGTGACGCTTGAAGAGGGCCTATGTCCAGTGGAGGACTTTCGGCTGGCTAAAATGATGATGATGATTTAAAATACTCGTAATAGTCATGCATGGGGACCATCCTCCTTTTTGATGGTGTCATGTGGGAACTGAACTAATAACTGTCACATTGACTTGTCCTGTACGTAAACTTCCTGCAAATTACAGGGTGGTAGGGAGATCGATGCACAACCTGTTACCATTAGTCCATGATTCTGGACCCCCTTCGTGGAAATTTCTCGTCAGTTATTAACCCTCCCTGTATGCCTCTGTAAAAGTATCGTTCCCACTGTGTCCCTGTGTCTGCATGCAGGTTTAAGGGTAAAACTATACAATTTAAACATAACATCACACCTGTACGAGTAATCTCCGAAAGGTTAGGCACAGTACATAGTACACCCAAATCGTCGACCGGATACAAACTCAGACTCCGGGATGCTACACTGAGAAACCAAGACTTACTGCTGACTATACAATTTGTATTTGCATAAATATTTTCATTTTAGGTGTCCAGACTGGGTACATCCGCCAAACAGAGCGTCACCACCTAGCCCCAAGAGGACAGCACGAAGCAAAAGAAACGTTAAAAGATTTAGCAGAAGAGCAATGTTTTTGAGCCAACCTTTTTAGGCTGTGCCTGTTTTGAGTACAACCCGTTCACAGTTATTTTTCTTTGATTTTGTATCACTGTCCAAATTAAAATGATCTTTATTCTCATTGTTATAAGGTTGCTTTGGTCGAGCAGTGGTGGCCCAGTGGTATTGGCCCTGACTTACGAGTTGTAGGTCGTGGGTTCGAACCTAGGCAGGCGCTTTACTTTGTGTAAGTAATTTCATCACCGCTGCTTTCAAAACGGTGAAGGAAAACATCGTGAGGAAACCGGCATGTCCTAGAACCAAAAATTCGAAAGTCGTGACATCTACCAACCCACACTGGGCCCGCGTGGTAGATTACCGCCCACTGCCGCTCGAAGAGAGGAGGCCTGTGGCCCAGCAGTGGGTACATTATAGGCTGATCACGTACGTCACGTAAGGATGTTTTTTGGTTGCTGCTACTGACAAGTCTTTCAAAATCACAGTGATCTTTATTTTCGTTACAATAAAGTCGCTGTTGGGTTGGGGGGTGGACAGTGGTAATAATCGCTGCTGTCGAAGGTAAAATAACTGTGAATGGAATGTAAGTAGTGTTACATTATCGTTAATTTTATTGTTGTACACTGTCAAGGGTGACAGTTTTGATATTTCTTTGGTGTAGGTACTTATTATGAGTGTCAAAGCCCAGAAAAGGTGTATACGAGCTATGTTTAATCTAAAAATTCCAGAAAGCTGTGAACCATACTTTAGACAATATAAAATCCTGACGTAACCTTGCCTGTACATTTTTGAAACCGCGACTTTTATAAAATCAAATCCTGAACTTTTCGAGACTATGGCAGATAGTACTCGTACCAGGAGGAAACACACACAAATTAGATGGCGATTACAGAAGGCAAATACGGCTCTACTACGGAAGAGTATTTACGGCATGGCTCCAAAAATTTATAATAGGTTACCAGATGAATTAAAAAGCTTAAATAGTAATCTTTTCAAAAAACATTTGCATTACTTTCTAGTCAGTAAAACTTATTATAAAATTAGTGATTCTCTCGAAGGTAAATAATGTGACTAGGAAATACAAATTCAACGAGATTATAATAATTTTTTATTTATATTTTTTTATTTTTATTTATTGTACATTTGATGGATATTGTAAATTTTTATTTCTGTATTGACATAGCCTTAAGAAATGTATTTGATTATATTCTTAAAACACATTTATATGACTCTGATTGTTTTGTTTGTACTATAAAACAGTGCTATTCTTTATTATTTGAATTTTATCATTGGGACTATTAATAATAATAATAATATCCCTGGACATTTCACACAGCGCTATCTAGTCCCAAGCTAAGCAACCTAATGCTTGTGTTATGGTAACAAGATGGCTGATAAACTACTATTACTACTACTATTACTATTTAATTTTTAATATTGTTATGAATGTTAATATACACTAATTTTATGTTGATGCATGTCCCCACTTAAATCTACTAAGCACGAATTTGTTTGTGCAGATTAAATAAAACTTAATATGTAAAATTTGCATGCCAGTAAGGTAGATCAAGGAGAACATTATCACATTTTATGTAAACACCACTGTATACTTTTGATCAGCAAATAAATGATGATTTGATTTGATTTGTCATGCAATAGGACACAGAACAAACAGTAGGTACTTTAGGATCTCTTGAAAAAAAAATGGAGTGACTTTGCCAAACACACATTTATATTTTATTTTTGATCGTCTGCCTAGTCAAGACTATGGGTTAGATTACCAGATCGCAGTTTGATTTTACTTCACCTAGTAAAGTAAGCATTCCATACGAATATTACTAAATTATACCTTATTGTAATGCCTTTAATGTTCATATTCGTATAAGCGAACCGAGCAAACGTTTCATTCGAATATGTACAATGATTCTATTCGATTAAAGTAATATCAAAGTGCTGTCTGTAAGGTCCTTTGTACACGGCACAGTTTCTTTATGGTACGGCGTATAGGCCGCGCCATAGAAATAACGTGTCCGTCAACAAGCATCCATAGTGATCCATACAAGACAGACGACCTTGCCTACACACGGCGAATAAACCGTAGTTTTTCACGGCAAGTAACAGACTCCGGACCCAGGTTGACCGAAGCAAGGAAGACCTGTTCAGGTGGAGATTCATAGACGACTCCGCCTTGGTGTGTAAATGTAGTGCTGTTCCACAAACGATGGGACACTTAATATCGTGTCCTGCTTGTCCTATCAGCTGCACGTTACAGGAACTGATAGATGCTGGTGATTGCCGCAAACAAGTTGCCGAATTCTGGGCCGAGTCCATTTAGATTGCTATCGTCCCCCTCTAAGAAGACGGCAAGAAAAGCGTGTGTGTACATAAGGCCTTAATCTTACCCTGTCTTAATTTAAGTAGGCATTAACACCATATTACGCACACAATAAGTGAACCAAGTCATAAGTTCTTAATGGTCACTTGATTAAAACAATTTTATAATGTTAGGTACATTATAATTTTTTTTAATCAAGATTCAAAATACAATACTGGTATTTAGCTGCATCTGGTTATAATGGAAGACGACCCCAACATAGTTGGGAACAGACTAGGCAGATTATGAGACGATGACCTATTCAAAATGCAAACTGGTAGCTGTTCTACCAATATTGATAAAAATGTAACTTAGGTGTTGTCAAAGCAAGTTTCTTGTAAAATAATGCATTTATGTTGCTGTGTCTTAATAAATAATGTTAATTTAGTGAGAAGTTCTTTTCCTGTCACCTGGTTCACAATTTAATATCATATTGCATTAAAAAAAACGTACCCAGTACTTATATACTTATTTATTTATTTATTTAAGGACTTTGGAAAACTTACAGCTAAATACATAAATATGTAGCGGTATCTACAACGCCACATGCGAACAACGCGTCATAATGACGTCACGCAAATCCTGCATCTCGCAAGCAGAGTTTACCGCGCGATTAGCATAGATACAATTTCCCAACATCAATCGTTGGGCAATAATTGCCCGCCAGACACAACACCCGTCTGGTCGGAGGATCTTCCCTTTTCTATGGAGGTTGAGTGAACTTTACACCCTGTTCCTCATGCCTCTATACATACAGTATAAATAACAGTAGTGATAAATAAAAATAAAAAAATAACAGTATGATAATCTGACAGCCAATTACAGGTCTTCACGTCTAGAGCATAGAATAAAGAGGGAAGTAGGTTATCTTCATACAAACGCACCGCGCGCGGCTTGTATGTGTGCGCCAAAGTATCTATGACCGCCGCACGCACTCTCGACCCGTTTCTCAGTGCGCCAGTCGGGGCTAACACCGCACGAGTTTCACGCGTCACGGCTTTTCGGCACCGCTAAATGAATGAAAAATGTGCCGGTTTGTTTTATCCCTTTTTTTTATAAATAATACTGCTCTGAATCTTGAATACATTTCTGTATTTGTTAGGAAAACCATTGTTGAACTTTATTGACTAATGATCACTGAATTAGTTATACAGAGATGTGTTATCTTTGGCAAGGGCCGGGCTTTAAACTAATGAATTGGTGACAGTAGTATCAGTAACCTACCGTTTACTCGTATTCATCACCGCCCCGCGCCACCCGTCTGCTAGCCCGTCGCGTCGCTCTTTCTTTCATCGTGAAAGGTTTCATCATCGTTTAGGTAAAACCGACCTCAAAAACCCTGTACCTACCCATACAATACAAGTAAAAAATACAACTTCCCGATCCTTGCCAATTTATAGACACTGAATTAAAATTTAGCTAAAAGTGACAACCCTGAGACAGTAGGCAATTATATCGCGGATTGGGCCGGAGATAGCCTACTTGGCTCTTTATACTATGTCTAGAGCTTGTCTGGTATAAAAGTACTGTGGAACAAAATATACACACTACAAATATTGCCAAATATAAAATAAAAATTTGCAAGTAGATCATCACCTAAAATATGTAAAAACTAATAAATAATTGCGGCAGGTTATTTCCCATCAAACCAAGATGTTAAAAATTCAATTGAAAAAAATAAAAAGAAAACAAAGTCTGAAGAATTCAATCTTTTAAGAAACTCATTGATAAACACTTTTTCGCCGAGGTTACACTCGTTTTAAAAATTATACTTATATAAAGTATACTTATACTAATTTCTGCGCACGACTTCGTCCGCGTAAAATATGTTGTTCCCCCGACTCTCGTCGCATCGCATCGCCTGCCCGCGCTATTACTTCGGTTCTGCTTAGCGTTCTTTCTTAACCTTTTTCTTTTTACTCGGCTAGAGTCCTTGCGTGATGTTAAAAAATTTTCAAATCCGACTGGTACCTAGTTCCAGAGATTAGCACGTACAAACAAACAAACTCTTCAGCTTTATTATCAGACTCATGAATCACCCACTCGCAAAATGATGACAGATATAATTTAATTGTGTATCGCAAAAACAGAAGCCGTTTTAATATTTTCTAAACAAGTTACAAAATTCTACGAAATAAATTAATTCATTATGAAATAAGGAGAACTATTTTAGGAGTATTGTTACCGTAAATGGCTTTTCCCAGTAAGAAAATAACATCTTAATCTTTACCAAACCTGTTAGTAATTAAATTTCAAGGATCTTTAAAGAATCATAAACAATAATTGGTCTTTCGTTACGAGGTAAAGGATAGAATAGAATAGAAAACCTTTATTTTAGGCACACTTTCCTGCTAATTTCTTACATCAGACTTCACACTTTTTATTTAATCTTTTTTTATTATTTTATTGTTTGTTTTATCTGATGTATGTATCTAGTATATTGTGTGTCTTTTGGTTTGTGCCAAATAAATTTATTTTCTTTCTTTCTTTCTTTAGAGAGGAGTCATTATTATTATGAGCCTGTATTGTCCCACTGCAGGGCAAAGGCCTCCACTTTTCCTGGTCTACTGCGATTGTGGGCCAAATAAGGCTCCTTTAAGAAGAAGTCCAGTTCATCCCGCCATCTTTTTCTGGGCCTGCCGCACGGTCGTTTCCAGCCTTTTGGGATTCACCGAGTGGTGGCTTTTGCATAGGAGTCCATAGATTTACTTAAATTATAGTATTAGTGGGTTACAGACACAGGTGAAAGAGGTGCCTAAACCTCACCAAAAAGCAATTATGCTTTTTGCTGCTCACTCAATTAATAGTGAGCAGTGGTGATAACTTTGACGTTTGACGTAACGTTTGACGGCACGGTTGGCGCAGTGGTTAAGCGATTGACTGCTGCGCTGCGTGTCGCGGGTTCGATTCCCGCACGGAACAAATATTTGTATGACCTACATGTATTTGTTCCGAGTCTGGGTGTTTTTCTATCTATACTATGTATGTATTTAAAAAAAAAAAATGTATATAAGTAGTTTATCAACCATCTTGTTACCATAACACAAGCATTAGGTTGCTTAGCTTGGGACTAGATGGCGCTGTGTGAAATGTTCAGGGATATATATATATAGGGATTTAAAGGCTACGCCTAACGAGTTGTAGGTCGTAGGTTCGAACCGAGACAAGCGCTTTACTTTGTATAAATATCCATCACTATTTCTCTCAAAACGGCGAAGGAAAGCATTGTGTGGAAACCGGCATGTCCTAGAACTGAAAATTCCAAGACATGTGACATCTACCAACCCGCACTGGATTACAGCCCACTCCGTCTCACAGAGAGGAGGCCTGTGTCCCAGCAGTGGGCACATTATAGGCTGATTATGTGTATTGAAGTCTCTCAACGGATCGCTTTTTTGAAGAGTTGAAAATATCATATTTCCACAACAATAAGACCGGTGATCACCTCTACCTAAGCCATTAGGTATTACAAGCGTGATACTGTGTATTGGAGGTCATAAAACTTTGCCACATAGGCCAATGTGGCAAATTCATAATTACGGTTAGCAAATAAATCGGTGAACCCTGGAAGATTCTTATAGCGATTGCCGTTTTGCGTAGACGTGACGCATATTTTCCCACCTAGTTATTTTTTTATAGTGTTCTTTTTATGCGTCATTTTTGCCGCAAATAAACGTATTTTCTTTCTTTCTCTTTTCTTTTTCTTAGTAGCTCATCGTGATGGTCATCTTTGAGGAAACAATGAAAATAGCTGAGTTTACCTATTACATCGTATTCCTTACTTCAGACTATACTAAAAGACAAATGAAGGGCAAAAAAACAAAAGAAAATCAAAAGTAATTAATTCCTGATGATCATCTTTGAGAAAACAAATGAAAATCGCTGAGTTTACCTACTACACCGTATTATATACTAAAAGACAAATGAAGGGCAAAAAAACAAAAAACAATAAAATGAAAACCTGCACTTTTCAAGCGTCAAAATTACATACTAGTGTTTTAGCAGGGAAGAAGAAGTACCGCAACAAACTCCCCAGCAGCACAGCTTTCTGTCTAGTTAAAAAACTTGGTTATATACAGTAATAAATAATGAGGGCATTCTAGTTAGTACTTTAGTCTATACATTCATAGCTAACTCATTATACTTAGTACAAATAGTGAGACCAGGTAAACTAAGTGATTTACTGGCGAGTCGGGAATGTCTATATTGAAGTCGTAAACTTTGTGCTACGAGTGGTCGATTGAAAATACTGTTCAATTTTGGGGAATCAGGGTTTTTAAAACTATTACGGAGAAGACGTTTTTGAAGAAGATTTACTACCTATGGGGTCTGTGCTCGAGGTATTAACAATATTTTACGAAGGTTCAACGGAACATAAACTCACGCTTTCCTCCAATGGAGGTAGGCAGAGACTACAGAACGCCACCTGCTACAATCAAAATCAAAATATTTTATTTCACATAAACCAACATGGGCACTTATTAAACGTCAGAAGCTTTCTTTTTTTTTTCTACGGAGAAGAGCCGGCAAGAAACTCCACGGTTTCTCTTTTAAAAATAATTGGCCTTTGACAATGTTTTCAAATTACAGTAGTAGGTAAATCCTTACATACTTCTTTTGCCATACAAAGGTTTCTTTCATTCTACCCTTATTGGGTATAATAATAATATTCACCAGCAACTTGCTTTGAAATATAAACTTGTGGATTCTGAGGTACCGTATTACAAGTATGTGCCCGACCCAGTTCTTGAAAATGACAATGACACGTTGTACTGGGATTACTGTTGTCACTATTGTCATTACTGACAGGACTATTGTCGCAAATAAACCTGATATAGTGGTGATAGATCGATTAGCGCGCCGCACAATGATTGTCGATGTTACCATTCCACATGACGGGAACCTCGTGAAAGCTGAGAAAGAGAAACAAATTAAATATCTCGACTTAGCACACGAGGTTGTTGACATGTGGAATGTTAGCTCGGCTATCATTGTGCCGATTGTCGTATCGGCCAATGGCCTGATAGCCGAAGGCCTCGATCAACATCTATCGAGGCTCTCGTTAGGCGGTTGGATCAAGGGCCTGATTCAGAAGGCAGTACTCCTCGATACGGCTCGCATAGTGAGGAGGTTTCTGTCTCTGGAACCCTACCCACCGGTAGCTTGGACCCTGCTCCCGACACCGGTGGATCACTATTTTTTTTATATTTTTAAATGTTTTTTTTTATATGTTAGTATACATTAAAAAAATATATTTAAAAATGTAACAAAATAAGAAAACTAAATATATAAACGACATAATAATAATAATATTTTATTCAGTATACCCCATAGATACATAAGAATATAGGTTACATAAAAGTGCTCTACATAAAGCTAGTGAATTAGTGACCTCTCGGAATTGACAAGTCGAGAAGTCAGGAATAAAACAAACAAACTTTTACCATAAAAAATCAGCCGGTCTACATTTTACACATTATGGTGTAAATGCGACAAGCAAAATTAAAACTTCAAAGCCTTAAAGCTAAGTAAATATTGCGTGCGTTAAACGAATATGTTTAATATTAAAATCGTTCAAATTTCGTTACTTTAACTCCAGGCGTTCGTGCTAGGCCCATGGAACATCTTTAATAAAGTGTAAAATACAAAGAAGTAAATCCTCCTCCTCCTCTTTAAAAGTCAGCGGTTTCTTTGCCCTCCTACGCAACCACTATGTCCCTAGTTGCTGAGTCAAGTGGACCTAGAGTAAACGCGCGAAGTAAAAGTTACGTTAAATTTTGAAAATATTCGTTTCGCTCATTTACTTTTATTTTTAAACCAATAACAAGATATTCGATTGAAAATTCTATCGAATTTACGTAACCCCGTGACTATGAGCTACAAGCTCAAGTGACACGCATCTTGCGACAACGACTGCGAAGAAAAAATTAAATTAAAAATTTAAAAAACCCCCGACAACTTGAAACCCTATAAAAGGAAAAGACGGGAGAGCATTTAATCAAAAACTTTCATACGTACTTACGTAGGGTATAATTTCAAGGTTATTTTTTTCTTTTTATAGGGTTTCACGTTGTCGGGGGTTTTTTAAATTTTTAATTAAATTTTTTATTTCATGCTTTTTGTATGGACTCCTTATTATTTCATTTCTTTTAGTTTCTTGCGTTTTAAGATTCAGGTAATTTGGTATTTAATCAGGTTTTTTGTAATTCGCCATTTTGTGGTGGTGGCCATCTTGGATTTGAAATTTGTCATAGTGTATAGTATTCTACTAGTCAAGCCCTTTCATTTGATACCCATATTGAGGGAGTTGTAAAAAAAAATATAAGTCGCCATTTTGTGGTGGCGGCCATCTTGGATTTGAAATTTATCATAGTGTATAGTATTCTACTAGTCAAGCACTTTCATTTGATACCCATATTGAGGGAGTTGTGAAAAAATATGTAATCCCCCATTTTGTGGCGGCGGCCATCTTGGACCGATTTTCATCAAACATAGCTAGGAACACTCCCGACAAATTTTCCTATCAAAAAAAAAAACAAAATCAAAATCGGTTCATCCATTCGGGAGCTACAATGCCACAGACAGACATACACACACACACACAGAGACACGTCAAACTTATAACACCCCGTCGTTTTTTCGGGGGTTAAAAACAAACGAAAGAAGTTGTTTAGAGCATGCCACCGCGACGCGACTTACGGAGCGACCGACGTAAAGAAACAGGGGCTGCAGTCTCGACATTCATAGCGATCGCTTTACGACTGAATTCGGTCGCAAAGTCCTGTCACTCCATACATTACACCTGTCAATCCAGTGACAGGGCTACCGAATTCAGTCGCGCATACGGCGTCATACGGCGCGTATGTGTTCCACGGGCGCCTCAAAGAGATGTCAGCACGATTGACGGGGCCCGACAGGGCCGAAACCTGCCAGGGTAGCGGGATCGTCCGAAAGGGTTACCGCTGCCCTGGAACATAAAGGGCTAAGGAAGGAACACGGGTGGGTTTTAGTCAGTAAGAGTCTGTCACTCCCTTTCGCTCCACCCAGAGCGGGAGGGGTCATTTGATGATTTCCCATCCTCAAAAAAAAAAGCCAGTATATTAATTGTAGATAATTATTATGAGTGGAATTTTCTGCAGAACTTATCAATTCTCTTCTGAGAAAGAATCTTTCAGTAGGTACCTTTTGAGAGAGAAACTGACAAAAAAGTTAAGAGTCTGACACTCCCTTCCGCTCCACCCAGAGAGAGAAAAAAAAAGGGTAATTACATGCCGAAGATACCTCACAGCGATACGCAGTTTGGCTCGCTACCTCGATGCTGCCTCCATGAGACCTACAGGGTCTATAATTGTACCTTAGCTTTAAGCCATTGTAACACCTCTACAACATTATGGAATGCAAAAAATATATATTTATTTGCATTCCATAATGTTGTAGAGGTGAATTTGAATAAATACGAATGTAAATCAAATGCATGCTAAAAGATACGCACGCACGTGTCAAAGGATACCTCACTGCGATATATTGCCTGGCATGTGCGTTCATGTCTATTAGCATGCATTTGTTTTACATGGCGGTGACATCGAGGTTGCGAGCTAAGCTGCGATCGCGAGGTATCCCCTTACGTTTACTTCGCTCCTTCGTGCTAGGCTCACTGAGTCCCTAACATATATTGTGGGCCCACAAAATTGCGTAACATTATCGGAAACGAATCAATTTCAACTCGACATTCGGTAATTAAAACAGTTCCGCATTCCTGTGATCGTTGATTACTTACATTGATATTGGGGTGATTCATTTCGTTTTATAGGTTAGGGGTTGGGTGAAAGTTTATGAAGATTTACGCTTGGTTATCAGTGGTTTATCGTCGTGATGGCCCAGTGGTTAAAGCTTCGCCTCCCATCCAAGATGTTATGGGTTCAAATTCAAATGTACTTTCTAAGTTTATCTTGGACATCACTGACATCGGTGAAGGAAAATTTTGTGAGGAAACCGGAACTTGTCTAAACTAATATTATAAAGAGAAATTATTAGATTTTTTGTATGTTTGCTTGTTACGCTTTCAATCTAAAAGATGAAATTTGGCACATGGGTAGACCTGGATTAGGTCATAGGACTTTTTATCCTGATATTCCCATGGGATTGAGGCTTATGCGAGGGAAACCGCGGGGCTAATATGCTGGTACGCTACAGTATAAATAGGCTGGTATTATTATGTTAGTGGTTTAAAAACCAATTGTTTTTTAGGGTTCCGTACCTCGAAAGGAAAAAATGGAACCCTTATAGGATCAGTTTGTTGTCCGTCCGTCTGTCTGTCAAGACCCTTTTTCTCAGGAACGCGTAGAGGTGTCAAGCTGGAATTTATATCAAATACTCAAGTCTACTAAGCCTTGGAGCAATGAAAAAATAAAACTTCTAAGCCAACGCAATCAAAAGATACAGCCGTTTATGCCGCAAATTTTCGACACTCGCAAGGGAATCAAAACCTACAGGGTACTTCCCGTGAACTCAGAATCTTGAAATTTGGTATGAAGCAGCGTCTTATAGCACAGATAAAGGAAATTTGCGAAAACCGTAAATTTGTAGTTACATACCTACTTTGTACGGAACCCTCGGTGCGCGAGTCCGACACGCACTTGACCGGTTTTTTTTATTATTCGTAAATTGGTGACTTGCGGAAATTCAAAGCAATTATAATGTTTATTTAGCCAACAAACCTGCATCTACAAGGAACTAATTTGTTTTTATTGACCTGCAAACTTCGATCAAGAATACTCTGCAACCATTTCGGCGAGGTCGTTTCTTGCACAAAATAGATTCAATGCTTAAAAATGCATGTAGCGTTCAGCATTGAAGTGGACAGCCAGAAAATGTTAGGGATTTGCGTTGGTAAAACTGTGTATATTTCTAGTATCCAAGACATGCGAAATCGTATAATTGGGAAGGAGTCGAGGTCATGTCCCAGATTATACAGACTACTATAATTAGAATTATACAAGTGAAAGTCTCTAGAGAAATTTAAACGTTGTTGAAACGATTGTCGACTCACAACTCACCCGGAGTTGTGAGTCGACAATGATTTACTTAATAAACAATTGAGTTCGCTTTCGAACCGTATGTGGTTATTTGAAATAAACTTTATAATAATAGCACTGCTCTACCTAGTAGATAGATACAGCAGTGAGCAGTGGGGACTCAGTTGTAATGGCCGCGAATTACGTGTCGTAAAGTGGTGAACCCAGGGTAGGCTTTAATAATAATAATTTATTTACTCAGACAACCATTGATCCATTACATTAATATTACATTTAAGTTGTTAGTATGAACTTAAAAACTATGTTAGTATCTAATAACTAAAAGAGACTTAGTCTTTTGGGTGAGGCTCCACACCATTGGGCTATCTAGCTTACTGCTTATTACCTCCAGGATGCTGTTACTGCTCCCACGCTGCGCTGCGCTGCGCTGCGCTGCGGCTTTACTTTGTGTAATTCAGTTCATCACAACTGCTCTTAAAACGATGAAGGAAAACATCGTGCGGAAACCGGGATATCCTAAAACCAAAAATTCGAAGCCATGTGACGGAAACCGGGATATCACCAGTACGCACTAGGTCCGTGTGGTGTCCACCACGCAATAAAGAAATAAATGCACCAACTCGCACTTTCCACTAACCCAAACTATTCTCGCATAGTAGATTATGGCCCACTCCCTCTCACCGAGAGCAGCAGTGCGATTCTGTAACCATCTCACCGTGAAAACTTAGGTGAAGTGAGCGTGGAGTGAGCTGTCATTCCAATTAATGCTAGGGATTGACACTACTGACAACTCACATCAAGCTCACTTCACTTGAGTTTTCACGGTGAGATTTTTACAGAATCGACCGGCTGGCCTGTGTCCTAGCAGTGGAAACGGCTGGTTATAAGTAGAAGAAGGTGTAAGGATCGGGGTACAACGTATTTTTATTATAAGTTGCACCTAGTACCTTGATCCATAAAGTACTAAATCTTAACTATTGTAATATAAAACAAACGGGTATGGTGTGTCGTGTGAGCAATGTCAGGCAATGCCGGGACAGCGATATTGTACCGAACGGTTATGTCAGCCGTACTTTGTATGAAAACTGGAGTACTAGATACAGAGTAGTCTACAGTATTTGGCAATCTGAGTATTTTCACACAGTTTTTTTTTTTTGTATACATGTGGCTGAGACATCGCCGCGAAAACTTTAACCACTAATTCAACACATGCTTCTAAACACCCTTTTTTTTTTTTAAGAATGGGAAATCATCAAACGACCTCTTCCGCTCTGGGTGGAGCAGAAGGGAGTGTCAGACTCTTACTGACTAAAACCCACCCGTGTTCCTTCCTTAGCCCTTTATGTTCCAGGGCAGCGGTAGATGTTCCAGGGCAGCGGTAATTCTAAACACCCTTGCGTAGACATTTTTCGCCGGTAATTAAAAAAAAAATCCGCTGTTTCAACAACAACAACATGATGAACAACACAACAAATCAAATATCAATTAGGTTGGAAATACAGGTTGCGAGTAGATGTCCCTGCCACCCTGTATATAAATGCCTTAATTTGCTCTTTCTGACCATGTATACAGCAATAAAATGTTTTTTTCTCTGTTTCCGGATATTTTCTTCATCGTGACTGCGCAAGAATCCTTTCTAATTTTGGGGTATTGTGTTACCCGGTACCTGGGTTGTTATAGTCAGATAGGAAGTCGTTTCATGTAAAACATTCCATTCGGTTAGACTGAAAGCCAACCTCGACATACTTTTGACTCAAAATAATTTTGTCGTTTTGAAGACTTTGCATTTATAATTATGCTGCAAAACGAAATTTATTCAAATGTTATAACAAAGAAGCAACAGAAATAAACAGCTTGTAAAATTATCGTTTTATGATAAGCAATTCCATAGCATTAGCATTCCATTCTCAACACATCTCTGCCTTGATTTTGCATATATATATATACAATATTTATATTATAAGTATATATTATAGTAGTAATATGTATGTTATAAGTATATATTATAGTAGTAATATGTATATAACCTATTTATAATAATAATAATATCCTTGGACATTTCACACAGCGCCATCTAGTCCCAAGCTAAGCAACCTAAGGCTTGTGTTATGGTAACAAGATGGCTGATAAACTACTTATATACATTTTTTTGTAAATACATACATATTATAGATAGAAAAACACCCAGATTCAGAACAAACAGATACAGATTTATGTATTTGTGTACCTAGTTTTAAGAGTTTTTTATATTATTATTGTCCCTCTCAACCAAAGCACCTGCCATCTAATCTCTTCACCACCCTTGGTTGACTGGTAGAGAATGCTTAAGGCATTAAGTCCGCCTTTGTACCTTTTTGTGCGAAAAGTTTAAATAAATAAATAAATTCCTTAAAATAAATCCTAGTCTGTCGCCTCTACATTACACTAGTCTGTAAGATCTTGTTACGGACTACAGAGAGCCGTCCACATACAATATCCACAGGCAACTCCTGTAGGACCTAGCTATTGTAATATTTTGTTTTGTATACCACATGTTGCTGCATATTAAATTCAGTTTGTAATTGAAAGGGAGGGATCTCTGCTAGCTCGCCTTGATATTTTCATCATCTTCTAAAGTTAGTATGAATTTGATGTTGTAGTGTGCTCTTGAATTTTAAAGAAGCTATATTTTCTGCATTCAATATAACTTATTAAAAACTTATAGAAAATGTAACATTGAAATGAACACCCTGGTTGTGAATGTCTATTCAGTTAAATATTGTCAAATAATTTTTAGTTGTATGATGTTCAGTCACGAGCACCAATATGTCAACACTTGGCAACTTTCAATTGCGATTTTTTCGTGAAAACGAAACGAATGCAACGTTGAAATATGGCACATTACATAAACCTATGGGTTCGAAAATGCTATGTTCGTAACAACACAAATTTTCATTAAAAAATAAATGAGTAAATCGCTTTTGAATAAAGCCGAGTGTATACATACTTTTGCTCGTGACTGTAAGTGGCTAGAATAGTTAACATTTTTAATAACATGTTAATGGTTACTGAGAAGTCATTTGTCGTCCCTAGACTGCGACAATGTGTGTGAAATGACTCTCTAGCCATCCAGGGCTAATGTGTGCAGGTGGTTGACGCCATTACTGCCATAAAAATAGCTAGAATATAATAAAATACTCTTTATTATGTACTCCATATAAATTATAGACATAAATATATACATTTTACAAAGGGTGGCATAAGACCGCATATTGCGCCAGATCTTTTAAAGATAACCTTTGGATGGATTAAAAAGGGGAAGGAAAGACAAATGCTGATATAAACATTTATATAGATACAAACTATCGTACATATATCGCTAATGCTAAACGTTCGTTAAAGCTATCGTATATTCTTTTAAAGCTGCATGCGAGCGATACTTCCAAACATTCATTCCCAATAGTTTCTACTTTCTACACACAGTTGTCAAAAGTTCCACTTTATACCCTTGGTTTATCTAATCTTTCCCATCATCTACAAACGCCGCATTCGTTTCAATTAGCGCCGTAATTCTACCGGGATCGAGGGTGAGAAAAAAATATGGCGCTCAATCTCTTATCTTTCGATTTCAGCGTGATATGGTTGCTTATGATGCTGAAACGATGAGCTGGCAGACCAGTTACCTACTGAATTAATAGAGAGCATTGAAAGAAGGGTTTTTATGTTAAGGACTTTTAAAGGGTCCGTACCCAAAGGGTGCCAACCGGAACCCTACTACTAAGCTTCCGCTGTTCGTCTGTCTGTCAGCGAGCTGTATCTCATGAACAGTAATAGGTAGACAGTTGAAATTTCTACAAAGTATGTATTTCTATTTCCGCTATAACAAAAAATAATAAAAATAAAATAAAGTAAAAAATTAAAGGGTGTCTCCATACTAGAAACGTGTTTATTGCGGCGTCTTTTTATGCCTTGTGGTACGGAACCCTTCGTACTACCTTTCTTGCTACTCCGACTAGCACTTGGCCAGTTTATTTTACTAAGATGATAGTCAGCAATTTCTTCTAACTGAGAAGAAAGTTTTCGCAGCAGTAAGGAGCTACCCCTTACAATCAAAATTAGTGTAGTATAAAATAGTACTCGTATAGTCCTTTTCACCGTATCCTATAAATCATCATCAGAATTCTGTCTATCCTTTTCGCAACTACATATGTTGAGGTCGGCTACTAGTCTAACTGGATGCAGCTAAATACCAGGACTTTACATGGAGCGACTGCCTATCAGCTGACCTTCACAACCCCCCCTAATACGACACCCCTTGGTACTGGTTGTCAGACTTTCGAGCCTGTGATTACCCGTAAGGACTGTCAAATATTTACAAATGACTGGAGTAGTAGTATGACGAAAAATAACGTAAGATAAATTGGTTCTTATAACAGTTTTCAAATACGCACTTTCTAAGTAAAATACGCACTTTCTAACAAAACACAGATCAGAATTTAAATAAAATTATGTGAACAAATTAGCGGGAACTTCTCCGCAGCTGGGGAAACAGGCCAAAAGTTTACCATCAACATTTTAGAAGATCGAACCATTTGCAATAGAGCGAGTAGACGAAACGAAACACAAGAAGAAGCATAACGATGCAAATTCTATAAAAACAGAACCGGTTCCGTACCATCACGTTTGGCAAGCTTTCCATAGCTTTTTCACCCCTGGGTTAAAACAATCTTTAGCTAAACTTCTTGGACACTGGCAGTTGTTTTCAAAGAACTGTTATTAGAAAAGTTGGCGTTCTAGTTTTTAGTCGTTGGCTTTTGAACTATCTCACCAGTGAACTAATAATTGAGAGTCTACACCGCGACAAGAAAAATAAGGTTAGTATATTCAATTACTGAGTGCAAGGAAGTTATGGATGGTGTGGTAGGATAAAAGTATACAAGTTGTGTTAGGGTAAATGAAGGATATACTTTACGGTAGTGTAGGTCTCATGAAAATGGACAACTTTTACTGTAATAGGACCAACCCCAAAATATGAAATTAACAAATCAGCTTTTCCCTACATTTTGATTGTGGTGATCTAGTAACTTTGTAGACATTAGCAATTTTTTTTATTCATAATTATTTCGGGTTAGTCTTATAGCAAAAGTGGTTCATTTTGAAGAATTCTACACTCCCTTTAAGTATGCTACTACTACTACAAAGCTGTAGTGTTTGTTTGTTAGTTTGAACACACTAATCTCTGAAACTACCATTCAAATTAAAAAAAATATATATTTTTGTAGACCTGTTCTTGAGGAAGGCTATTTACATCACGCTATGAGCCCGGCTTCTTAAGGTCCTAGGACTTTAAGGAGCCGAGCAAAAAGAGGAAATGTCCGTAAGAGCGCTATGCAAAACCAAAATACAAAAGACTGACATTCCGACTTCGCCGCCGAGGTCCCTCGCGACGTCCCCAAGTAAATTGTCCCCCTCCGACCCTTGCTCGATGAAGTACCAGCCCGCGCCGTAGCTGAGCCTGTAGCTTTAAATCCCCGACTGTGACTTCTGAGTTTGTTTCGGCCTTTCTTCTCAGAGATAGTCCTAGGAAATGCCGTGCTCATCAACGCATAAATAATAATAAAAAACGATCCAGCCTGTCCCATCTTGCTGCCCTCTCCCAACGACGCCCTAACCCGATGTTCGCACCCCAGAGGGGGTGCCCTTAGCATGCAGTCGCTTAGTTATAATTAGTGTTAAGCCCTGACTGGAGGCTTTAAGTTTACTTAAGGCAACCACAGGATAAGCAGTCACGACCTATCTAGGTCAACTACGACATGCCATTTATTTTATTGTTTTTATTGTTTTGTTTTATTGTTGTTGTTTGTTGTTCTTTTTAATTTACGAAAAAAAAAAAACAACGAATTGTTGGGTAAATCGCTGCTCTCCTAGCTAGATCACGGAGTAAGCTGTATTTAGGAGAGACAAATAAAGATAGTATAAATATAGCTTGTAGGACATAGGAAATGTTGAAATTGAACCAGCGTTGCTGTGATTCGGTTTGAGGAGATGGGGTGCCAGTGTAATTACAGGCACATGGGATATTTCAGCTTTGTGTTTGGGACGTCAAAGAACCTGCAGTGCCTCTGGTATTCTAGATAAATGTAGACGGAGGTGACCGCTAACCATTGGGTAGGTCGTTTAATTATACAGGGTGTTATTGACAGCCCTCCGCAAACTGATAGGGTGGCTTCAGTACATCATATTAAGATGACCGGTACATGTAATTCTTTCAGGAACATTAAGGGAATCCAAAAAACCAGATTTGTTTTATTACCTCATACGCAACGTATCGTTACCGTGGCAAAACGCACGTAGCGGACGGCAGCGCAGCGAGCTTGAGCGAGGCTGTTTTCAGCTGTTTTATTTACATAAATGGAGTGTTGCATACAGAGAACGTAATTTTACATTGAAATAAAGGAATATCAGCAGAAAAAACGGCATAAAATTTTATTTTTCCTGTGAAAATTTCCAGTGGGATATGATTCAGAATAAGGAGCTGAATCAATCCTGTGTTTTTGTGGAGTGCTGTCAATAACACCCTGTATGTCACCAATTATATGCCTTTTACATATTTTAGGTGATGATCTACTTGCAAATTTTATGTTATATTTTGCAATATTTGCAGTGTGTATATTTTGTTCAACAGTACTTTTATACCAACAAGCTCTAGACGTGAAGACCTGTAATTGGCTGTCAGATTATCATACTTTTATTTATCACTATTGTATTTAGCTGTAAGTCTTCCAAAGTCCTTAAATAAATAAGTATATAAGTACTGGGTACGTTTTTTTTAATGCAATATGATATTAAATTGTGAACCAGGTGACAGGAAAAGAACTTCTCATTAAATTAACATTATTTATTAAGGCACAGCAACATAAATGCATTATTTTACAAGAAACTTGCTTTGACAACACCTAAGTTACATATTTTTTATCAATACTGGTAGAACAGCTACCAGTTTTCATTTTGAATAGGTCATCATCTCATAATCTGCCTAGTCTGTTCCCAACTATGTTGGGGTCGGCTTCCATTATAACCAGATGCAGCTGAATACCAGTATTGTATTTTGAATCTTGAAACAATTTTATAATGTACCTAACATTATAAAATTGTTTTAATCAAGTGACCATTAAGAACTTATGACTTGGTACACTTATTGTGTGCGTAATATGCTGTTAATGCCTACTTAAATTAAGACAGGGTAAGATTAAGGCCTTATGTACATACACGCTTTTCTTGCCGTCTTCTTAGAGGGGGACGATAGCAATCTAAATGGACTCGGCCCAGAATTCGGCAACTTGTTTGGCGCAATCACCAGCATCTATCAGTTCCTGTAACGTGCAGCTGACAGGACAAGCAGGACACGATATAAAGCGTCCCATCGTTTGTGGAACAGCACTACATTTACACACCAAGGCGGAGTCGTCTATGAATCTCCACCTGAACAGGTCTTCCTTGTTTCGGTCAACCTGGGTCCGGAGTCTGTTACTTGCCGTGAAAAACTACGGTTTATTCGCCGTGTGTAGGCAAGGTCGTCTGTCTTGTATGGATCGCTATGGATGCTTGTTGACGGACACGTTATTTCTATGGCGCGGCTTACACGCCGTACCATAAAGAAACTGTGCCGTGTACAAAGGACCTTACAGACCGCACTTTGATATTACTTTAATCGAATAGAATCATTGTACATATTCGAATGAAACGTTTGCTCGGTTCGCTTATACGAATATGAACATTAAAGGCATTACAATAAGGTTCATATTCGTATGGAATGCTTACTTTACTAGGTAAAGTAAAATGAAACTGCGATCTGGGAATCTAGCCCATAGTCTTGTCTAGGCAGACGAACTAAAATAAAATATAAATGTGTGTTTGGCAAAGTCACTCCATTTTTTTTTCAAGAGATCCAAAAGTACTGTTTGTTCTGTGTCCTATTGCATGACACCCATAATAAGTACATAAAACAAATATCAAAACTGTCACCCATGACAGTGTACAGTCACGAGCACCAATATGTCAACACTTGGCGACTTTCAATTGCGATTTTTTCGTGAAATAACGAATGCAACGTTAAAATACGACACATTACTTAAACCTATGGGTTCGAAAATACTATGATCGGAACAACATACAATTTCATCATCAAAAATAAAGTAGTAAATCGCTTTTGAATAAAGCGGAGTGTATACATACTTTTGCTCGTGACTGTACAACAATTAACAATAATGTAAAACTACATTCCATTCACAGTTATTTTACCTCCGACAGTACCAACCCAACAGCGACTTTATTGATAGTGATATAAAATCAAAGGAAAAATAACTGTGAACGGGTTGTACTCAAAACAGGCACAGCCTAAAAAGGTTGGCTCAAAAATATTGCTCTTCTGCTAAATCTTCTAACGTTTCTTTTGCCTCGTGCTGTCCTCTTGTCGCGAGGTGGTGACACTCTGTTTGGTGGATGTACCCAGTCTGGACACCTGAAATGAAAATATTTATGTAAATACAAATTGTATAGTCAGCGGTAAATCTTGGTTTCTCAGTAGCAGCCCGGAATCTGAATTTGAATCCGGTCGACGATTTGGGTGTACTATGTACAGACGCCAGCAGGTCAACCTACCCGAAACTGTCAAATTTTCCCAATCAACCTTGCACCTTAATGCTTTAGCGATAAAGTTGAAAATCTATTAAAGAAATTTGACAGATTGTAGTAGCTTGATGTGCTGGCGTCTGTACCTTAGCCTAACCTTTCAAAGATTACTCGTACAGGTGTGATGTTATGTTTAAATTGTATAGTTTTACCCTTAAACCCGCATGCAGACACAGGGACACAGAACGATACTTTTACAGAGGCATACAGGGAGGGTTAATAACCGACGAGAAATTTCCAGGAAGGGGGGTCCAGAATCATGGACTAATTCCATGGTAACAGGTTGTGCATCGATCTCCCTACCACCCTGTAATTTGCAGGAAGTTTACGTACAGGACAAGTCAACGTGACAGTTAATAGTTCTACCCCACATGACACCATCAAAAAGGAGGATAGTCCCCATGCATGATTCTTACGAGTATTTTAAATCATCATTTTAGCCAGCCGAAAGTCCTCCACTGTGGGACATAGGCCCTCTTCAAGCGTCACATCTACCGCTCCCGTTCTTCTCGCATCCAGCAGATTCCCACGACCTTCACCAGTCCATCGGTCTACCTTGTTTTTAATGCATAATATAAATACAATGAATTCAACGTAAACAAGTTAAGTTGTAATTGAGAATCATTTTCCTCAACAAGATATCATCAAAATCGCCGTGGTTTTTACGTTGTACCGGAGCGTGACTTTGTTCGTTAAATAAATCGGTTCTACATTTAAAAAAAATACTACAATATAGGTAGGTATTATTTTTTTCCTGCGCGTTGAGATGTCCATTTACCATAATTATACTTAGGTAGTTAGGTATGATGTTGACGTTAATACGTACAGGCAAGCGTAAATTTATGCTTTTTTCCTATGGGTGTTGGCTACAGAACGCCACACGCTTCGATCCTTACGTACTATCATACTATCCTTAATCTACACATATGTATACAGGGCGGCAGGTACATCGACGCTCAATCTGTTACCATGGTTCAGAACATGATTCTGAACAAAGTCGGCAGTTTCATAGAAAAGTGGGATACCTACGAGGTCAAAATTTATGGCAAAGCTCATTTGTTTTTCGCAACCTGTATTGCGTGTATCCGAAAAGGGTGCGGAATACACTATCAAACTGAACAACACCGTTCCATACATTTCATTCAAGTAGATATGACAATTCATAATTTTTTCGCCATTACGTTGGTCCCATGGAGAAAGTTGTTCAGTTTCCAGATCTATGTTCTATGTTATGGGTTTAGTTTCCCCACTTAGTTCTTCAAGTGGACCATTGTGCGTGATCCAGACCTATTTCACACCCATAAATTTGACACACTTTCCTGATACATGCTTAATACAAATAGAAATTCCGTATCTGCCTGGGAGAAAACGCATAGACTAAAGATATAAGAAAACAGGAGGTGTCAATGTGGACTAAGAAAATATTTAACCCCACCTTTTTACATTCAAAAATTGTAAACTTCAAATACAATTATCTGTATTTTTGGGAAATAAATATATTTATTACTAGCTGCGCCCCGCTGTTTTACCCGCATAAGTTTCGATCCCGTAGGAATATTGGGATAAAAGTATCCTAATATGTTAATCCTGGTTATAAACCATTTGTGTGCCAAATTTCATCCAAATCCGTTTAGCAGTTTTTGCGTGAAAGAGTAACAAACATCCATCCATCCATCCATACAAATTTTCACGTTTGTAATGTTAGTAGGATTATTATTTATTTAACAGGCGAAGACGCGCATCTGAAGTTTTTTTATATAAGCTAGAAATATTAGGAAAATTAACTTGATCAAGAGAATATTTCTGTTATTGAATTCCTTTCGTTATATATACACAAAATCTTTGCCTTAATACTAATATTGCCTGAGCAAATATTGGCACACATTTGTGTTTCGGTCCGCACTGTGCATATATTTATCTTAGCGAGCTTGTCTATATTTACTTCAGTAATAATACAAAATTTTGCAAATGCGTTGGTGAATATACCTACTAAGACAATTAACATAAAACGCAGGCCATTTTTATTATTGTTTTAATTTAGGCAGGCAGAAAAAAAAGCAAAGTAGCTGTGACTAAGTAATAATAGCCGCACGATCGATCGATCAGGTTAAGCTACGCTTGCCGCAGTTGGTCCGTGGATGGGTGACCATCTTCACATACCAAGAACCTTCCGTCCCTCGGAAAGCACGTCCCGGCTGTCATTCGAGGATCTTTGACAGTCGTTACGGGTCGTCAGAAGCCCGAAAGTCTGACAACCAGTCTTACCAAGGGGTATCGTATCACCCAGTAACTGGGTTGTGGAGGTCAGATAGGCAGTCGCTCCATGTAAAATACTGGTATTCAGCTGCATCCGGTCACTCTGGAAGCTGACCCTAACATAGTAGGGAAAAGGCTAGGCAGATGTGAAGGAAACACAAAATTATAAATACGAAAGCCACCCGCTCCTGGAGGTTCACTCCCTAAGCACGAAATCCGTAGTTTCAGCCGATGTTACGGGCGACTGCTACTCCGTATTACCTATGGAGATAAGATAAGTTTGGGCCCCGACCTAAGAATGAATGACACCACTATTTGACAGTTGTCCCTACTCCCGATGTGGTTTTACCCATCCGAAAAAGTTAATTAATTGGGTGTAGGCTGCACTTCAAAGTTTCAAAATTCTTTCGCACGGGCCCGTATCTTCTGCGACGGACTTAGAGAGAAAGCCCTGCTTTGCACGGGTGCTATGGTGATATATCAAAACATCAAGATTTCTGTGATATATTCGGTCGCTCATCGAGTCGCAAAAGTTCCGCCTTGGAGTTTGCCAAAGAGCGATTGAAGCATTCTGGGTGTTAAAAGACAGGGCAGAATTCGGAACACCACGCTGCGTTCCATAATGGACGTACTGGATGTAGGAAAGAGGGCAGCCAGGCTCAAATGGGATTGGGCGGGTCATATCAGCCGTATGCACGTCACCGCTGGGCAAAAATCTTCACACAATGGGTGCCTAAAGACGGACGGCGCCGCCGAGGCCGGCCCAGAAAGAGATGGCGAGATGACCTGGGGGTCTACTCCGAAGTAGTATCGGCCGAATGTTCGGCCGTTTCCTGCTACGAAGTTACTATTTGGTTCGGTTGGTTCCGATCGTACACTCCTACACTCTTTCGAATATTGACTATGGTCCCGACCCAACTGAGCCGATCCGAACTTTTATCGCATTTTTCAATAGTATTCGGTTCGGCCATGTGTCGGTCCAATCCGAACATTCGCACTTTGCACTTCGGAGTAGGCCCCCAGGACGCGTACCGCGAGGGCTGGTTTGAGGCAGTGGCGTGCACACTGTCTATTCTGTACGGTTGTGTGCGTTATTGTGACATTGTGTACCACGTATTTATAGGAACATACACCCATTCAATCCGCATGACCACGAGAGCACACATATAAACATTTAGACCCGAATAGTTTGTGTCTTTCGCGAGGCACTCCGTAGCGGCGCTAGTGCCGCGCAATGCCACAATACTGAACGAGCTTACTTGGAGCGACTGTTTATGATTTTTTGTTTATTGTTAGTAAGTAGGTACTCGTCGTACTCGTAGATAAAATAATAATAGATATCCGAACAAGATTATACTGAGTTAGGTAGGGTAGGCAGTGTCTTTCTGTCTTTATAAACGCACGCCACTTGTTCGAGGTGGCGCGGGAAAAGAGTTCCTGGAAGGATTTGGGGGAGGCCTTTGGCCAGCAGTGGACAGTATATCCTTCCACAATAAATGCTCTAAATGACGGTGAAAACTCCACAATGAGTATGATATATTATTATCTTTGTATAGTACAAAGTCACTCATAATCATAAATCATTTATTTGCCTGAAATACGGTGGGTATATAAGATATTAAATTATAGCACAGGACATATTTCACCCTCATTACGGGCATGCAAAAGTATAGTTAATTTACAACGATCATTTTTAAAATTACTTTTATTAGAACTATTTGAATTATTACAATTTATAAGAAAATTAGAATTATAATTATCACAATCATTTAAATTACAATTATTAGAATTACAGAGATTTCAATTACTTTAATACTTTTTTATTTTTTTTAATCATAAATTATTGAAATTATTATTAAAGACAAAGTCACAGGAAATAAGAGGAATAACCAGTATCTTAGTGGACACCAAATCGACACGTGCTTTTATTCAAAAAATCTTTAATTTTCGTGAATGTACACGAAGAGTGACTTTGTACTGTATGTACTATGTACCTAGATTGTGTTTCAAGAAAACTAGAAGACGCTAATACGATGCGATACGTTATCAAAGCAGATAATGAGAGTAAACATACTAATAATGCAAGATAGACAAGATAAAACACAACGATGTATAAATTATGGCCTCAAAAAGGTTTCGTTAAATATAGTATAGTTATGATAGAACTTGATAAAAATCATGAAACAATGAACAGGCATAAAACACGCCATGCGAATGTAATGTCAGAGAAAAAGTGGCCAAGTGCGAGTCGGCTCGCACACGAAGGTGAACGAAGGACGAAGGGTTCTGTATCAACGTATAATATTTTACAAAAAAAACAAGGGACACCCGGATGGAACGTAGTTCAAAGAGAGTGAGAGAGACAGACAGAGAATCACGCGCACGCCGCGCGGCCTACAACTACCAATAGCAAAAAGTGTCGTTCCAACTTTTGGTCTTAATTTTGTCTAGCCCCCTTTCGCAACGCGCGATAAGGAACTTCGTTCCAAAAAACACACTTTGAGAAAACACTAATTTAGACCCATTTTTTTAACTTTATTGTATTTTTATTATCTGGTGTTATGGCGGTTATTATAATAATAGCATTTGTGAAAATTTCAAGAGTCTACCTATTAAGCCGGGTCCAGACGGGTGTAACGTGTAATGTAATCCACCGTGTAATGTAACACGAATTCTACGTGTGGACGGCACTACGAGCATTACATGTAACGCTCGCGCCGGCGCTCGGGCTGATCCATCGGCTATCGGTTTTTTGCGCGAACACAAAGGCGCTCGCAGTGCTCGTTTGGAGTGGAAACAGCTATTGAAATAGATTCGCGTACACAATTCGCTTTGAGTTCGTGTGCCGTCCACACTGTTGACGCTAAATTACGCGTAATCTTACATTACACGTTACACCCGTCTGGACCCGGCTTTACGGTTCAAAAGATACAGCCCTGTGATAGATGGATGGACGGACGGACAGCGGAGCATTATAAAAAGGGTCCCGTTGACATCGATTGGGTACAGAACCCTACAAAGGAATACCTCACGAGTCACGAAGTCACGATATGACTCGAACCATGCTGCCGATCATGCTTCTATACTTAATACTACAAAATTAAATGCGAAAGTAACATTGTCTGTCTGTCCGTTACCTATTCACGCACAAACCACCGAACCGATCGTTTGACAGATAGGTAGCCTGTGACCTGGAGGAAATAGGCTACTTTTTTATCCTAGATATTTGTATTAACATTATATACAAAAAAATAATTTAATAACACATAACATCACGACTATAATCCCCTAAGGCGATTAACACACGGCACCGCGCACCGCCGCGGAGGGCGGTGGCGGTAAAGCGGATTTCGTAGCGGTGCCCCGTGCGGTAAGGCGGTTTACGTGCTTGTCCGCGCGGAGGGATTAAACACGGTTTTGATAGCAGTGACTTTCAATCTCCGAAATTAACTTTTCGACATCTAAATCCCTTTTTAAATTGCAACACGCCCTGCACCCACGATGATCCGCGCCACCCCATATTATATTGTAGTCTGTGATCCGCGCGGTTATGCGGCGCCCCGTGTGTGAGGCGCCGCCTCACCGTGCGGACGGCAGCGCGGAGGGGCGGTTGCGGTGAAAGCACCGCTCGACCGCACGGCCGGGCGGTGTACGTGTGCTATGCATCTACGGATTTATTAGAGACCAATGCGACATGAGATCCGCTTCACCGCCTACCGCGGCGGTGCGCGGTGCCGTGTGTTAATCGCCTTAGGGTTAAGTAGATGAGTTCATCTACACCCAGATTTCGTCAGTTACGTAATAGGGTGCGAGCCTATTGGCATCAACCGGAATTCCAGACTCCAGACTGCTACTGAGAAATTCCTGGTTGAAAAACCCAATAATAATTATAGCCCCTCGACCGATTTTGCATACAGGGTAATCATCAGTTGATGCCTCCTCATCATTTAAAATTATCTCCTCTGCCTCGGCCTCTGCGAGTTGGCTTCGACCTCTGGTACGCCTTTCAAAGGTCCGAGACCTGAGGCACCAGAGATTTAAAAAAAAAATTGCCTCCCGACCGATTTCGGTCATAGTAGCCAATCTCAATGGACATCAGCCAGGTACGAAGGAGGTATTATAGTGCACAAGTGTGTGCGTAAACACAGGTGCACTCTCTGTTCCTTTACTCTCATAGTGCGATGGGACGGCAATCCGACACGACCGGGGAGAGATCAGGAGCAGCCCAACCCAGGACCTCATGCTCAGGTGTACCTCTGGCGACCAACGGGGCCGTTCAAACAATCATTTATCTTGATAATTCCTGCACGAAAGCCTTTTATTGAAATGACAGTATTATCTATAATCAATACAATACATCAGTGCGATTCTGTAACCATCTCACCGTGAAAACTTAGGTGAAGTGAGCGTGGAGTGAGCTGTCATTCCAAATAATGCTAGGGATTATCACTACTGACAAGTCACATCACGCTCACTTCACTTGAGTTTTCACGGTGAGATTTTTACAGAATCGACCGGCTGATCCGATTTCCCAAATTGTAATTTTGATACCATCGAAGTATGCCTTGGTATTTCGATGAAATGAAAATCGGTAAATGTAAATCGACCTACAAGTATTTACTGTTTAGAGGTAAATTTATTGTATATAACATAATTGATAATTGAACAAAAGCTTTTGAAAAGTATTGCATAGTAATTTTTTACATCAATAATTGTACTATCGGTGTATTGACGTACAAGAATAAATTAAATTAATTGTCATAGGAAAGGACCAAAAAAGGGGCTTGTGGCTAAGTAATAACAGCCGCACGG
Source organism: Apamea sordens (assembly GCA_945859715.1). NCBI lineage: Eukaryota > Metazoa > Arthropoda > Insecta > Lepidoptera > Noctuidae > Apamea > Apamea sordens. The sequence goes on along the minus strand of OX244010.1, from coordinate 7,940,880 downwards.
GTTGATCGATCGGGTTAAGCTACGCTTGCCGCGGTTGGTCCGTGGATGGGTGACCATCTTCACATACCAAGACCCCTCCGTGCCTCAGAAAGCACGTTACGCCGTTGGTCCCGGCTGTCATTCGTGGATCTTTGACAATCGTTACGGGTCGCCAGAAGCTCGAAAGTCTGACAATTAGTCTTACCAAGGGGTATCGTATTACTGAGTTGTGGAGGTCAGATAGGCAGTCGCTCCATGTAAAATACTGGTATTCAGCTGCATCCAGTTAGACTGGAAGCCGACCCTAACATAGTTGGGAAAAAGCTAGGCAGGTGATGATGATTAAAGGAGTAAAAATTAAGATAGCTGCTCTTCGATATTGTTGAAACAGCTGCTGATGAATGTAAATGGATATGCTTTGAAGAATGAAAGATCTTTTCCTTTCATTCTTCAAAGCATATCCATTTACGTAGTGCGCTTCTCCATCATTATCTGTCTGCGTTTTCTCAACTACATACAGGGTGGCAGGGACATCGCCGCACAACCTGTTGAAACCATGGATTCATTACATGATTCTACTATAATTTGGGCCCGGCTTCCAACCTAACTGGATGCATCTGGATATTCAAAGGATTTTGGAGGAAATTCCTATTCCATTGCTTCATAGGTTAGAAAATTCGTTTTCTCAACAACGTCAATGACGTAACGAATGTTGTTGAACTGTCAAAATGAAAGGTATTGGTGTAATGCCAATTACCTTTAATTTTCAGTGTTTCACTGGACTCTTGCACATGGAGCCTTATACCTTTATAGCTAAGGGTATAGATATAGTGTTCAGATCTTACTTCTCAATATCAGGCAGCGTTTGTCCCTTGCACCTCGCCTCCCATTTCGCCCAGTACTTGAATCCTTCTGCCTCGAACACCTTGACGGCACAAACGCCATCGTCTTTGATGTCATCGTCTAGCAGTGCTGTAAATACAAAATAAATTATTTTGTCACATGATTTTGTAGTTCCTTAAGCCCTGGTTAGAGCTGGGCCCTTAATTTATTGATGCACAGGTAACTCCGGTTAAACAGACGATAATACGAGATGCAATTCCCAAAAAAAACATGATTTTGAAACGTGTCATAGGCTTTGTTTTCATTTTTGTTTGAAATATTATCTACAAGTCCTAAATCCCAAAAGGTTGAAGTTTTTACAAAAGTTTTTTTTTTTTGTTTTTTTTGTTGGCAGTCAGCTCTGTATAATCTATCTCTAATACATCAATTTCCCGAAAAAAATTACACCCAAGACTAAATACAGTGACGTTCACTGATCTACAAATTCAGTACGGGTATGGTTCAGCTGCAAGACCTGAGACGGTAGAACTGGGAAGGACGAAACTCACCTCCCAGATGTCAAATCGCCTTGATGGGCTTATAAAGAAATTCAGATTTGGCAAAGTGGAAACTGACTCATAGATAGATCAGAAACAATATACTCATCGGCATCAATCTATAAATCAAGTCTAGTAGTCGTTTGTTCGTTTATTTTTGCATTTAGTATTTTATTTTATTTTGAATTCTGTAACCTTTAAAGGGAATTCAAAATAAAATATAATATTAAATAAAATGTCAACGCAATAAAATAAACGAATGAGTTTTAATTTAGAATTTAAATTTATTTTATGTAATATGGGTTTTTCCTGAATTAAATTAATTTTATTGTTTTATTTCTTGTTTGTCAGTGGTCTCACCTTCACATGTAATGTCACACTTCCCACCTTTCTTCCCTTCCTTGCACCATTCACTTCCTATCTGAAATTATAATGAGCTACGTTTAGATTGAGGCCAGAAAAGACACCGCCCACCAAACTAGATCCTAAACAAGACTAACTTAACCTTTTAAGGGAGGCGCCCCTGACGCTCGCACTCCGCATGCTCAACCTCATAGCGAGTGGGACGGATTCTGTTGTTCTCTGAGTGAATTCACAAGGAATGCATTATATATAATAAGTTATAGGTGTTAGTATAATTTAAGTTAGGATAAGCGCATTTACTGCATTGGGTTAGGTATATCCTGTAATGATAAATAAAATAAATAAACTTGTAAATAAAGGAGACTGGACGATTTTGTTTGCGAAATGGTCTCTTCGCATACAAAATCACCCAGGGGCTGCAGTCTCGATAGTCATAGCGATCGCTTTACGACCGAATTCGGTCGCAAAGTCCTGTCACTTCATACATTACACCTGTCAATCCGGGACTTTGCGACCGAATTCGGTCGTAAAGCGATCGCTATGAATGTCGAGACAAAGGATGATGGGCAGAAATGTATGGAATCTGGTACCCGCTCCAATGGAAACATGTTATACATCATTGAAAAGGTATTTTTGTGTAGAATAATGTAAACTTGAGCGCTTGTCTCAAATATTAGTATTTAAGGAGTTAGAGCGATTTTTGAGTCATGCGTTTTTGCTTTAACATGCGGGTGTGAGTAGTCACTAAGAATAAAAATATACGATTATTTTTTTAAATCAGGCACATATGACAAAAACTCATGACTCAAAGTCATTTTACGCTCAAGTTAGTTATTTATTTGAGTAAAAAAATACAAGTATAAATCAAGAACAACTTTATTTTTTATAGTTTTACAATTATAGACTGTTTTCGTTGTCTACAATGACATCATTGAGAAATGCTGCTGGAGCGAGGAACCCTTCGCGTCTGGCATATCCTAAGTACCATATAGGTAATAGAAATAATATGCGCGCAAGTGCCCATTGTACACTTTTCATTGTGATACAATGTCTTGGTGTATTTGGTGCTCGCATATAACCTGGGACCTGAATCTCCCCATCATTTGGTCTTCTTTCGGGTGCAGTAGGTCTTCTTAAATCGTTTTCGATTCTCTGCCAACAACGGTGACACATACGCTGCGTATTGTTAAATGCCACCTGAAACCAACATGTAATAATATTAATTAGTTTCATATATACTTATAGGTCTGGGAAGCGATTCCCCTATTTGGTCATTACGTTTACAATGTTCATTCATTCATTGTAGCCACCTACATAAAGGCGTAAGCTTATTAAATAATATCAATATTAAGTGCATACATAAATATCCAAATGCATTAGTTATCTAATAAAATATACAAATACGCGCAAAGACTACGCCAGCTCCTAGCGCTAGAGGGATAGATAATTATATTCCGTGTGTACAAATCATATCGGTCCTTAGATGCTTCTATACGAATGGCTTTGATAGAAAGAGATGGGAAAGCAACAGTAAAATAGTTTTAATGTTGATGTTGGATGGTAAGAGGAAAAGTAGGTATAACAGACCTAAAAAGTATTTAACAATAAAAAACATTTCTTAGAAATGCAGTTTATTGAGCGCTTTCATGGGCCTTACAACAAAATATCTTTCCAGGTATCTGTTGTAAATACCACTCCTATTGTTACCGCCTAATGACCGCCTCAAGTAAAATCCTGCCATTTCATTTGCAATGAACTATCCGCCGTATGTTTAATATTAATAAGTGAGAATGATTTAACTATTTATGATGTAATATCATTGCTTAATGGTACCCATTCATAAACTAATAAAACGTGCACATTAACATGATAGCTGGTTAAAAGGTTCATTGAACACCGACTAACATGAATGCAAAGAACTCTATATTAAGACATAATGTATTAAAGAAAAGTAAGAAATACAACTTTTACATACCTCTAAAACAGCATTTTCTTGAATATAAGCGGCTAACTCAGGACGTAAGCTAGGTAAGTCGTCACGTAAAATATGTTCCTGATATCTTTCATGATATAAACCTCGCCGACACATCACACAATTGTGATTTCCTTCCATTTTGGTAGAAAATCAAGTCCATAAAACAAGCCGAAGTCAACGATTTTAGCGGGTAACGGAGTCCAAAAGAAAAGCACGGGTCGGAACGGAACGAACGAGAGACTGATTTGGACTGATTGACTGATAGATGGAGATGTATCAGCCGATCACGCGCACTGCACCCCCCACTCCGCTCCCGATATATCCCGTGGTGCCTCCTAGGTTGGTATCAGTAAATCAAGTTTTCAGTTGTATCGCTTAAGTTTTTAATATGTTGAACAAATGAAACATATTAATGTATCAATATCTCTGAAGATACTAACATTCAGGTTTCGTCGCCATACAATTTTTTTCTCCTATAGGTTGGACCAATTCAATAATACAATAATTATTGTTATTGGACCGGGTACCAAAATGTCTCATCATCCTTTCATTCAAATCCGTTCAGCCGTTTTAGCGCGAAAGCGTAACAAATAAATAAAGTTACTTTCGCATTTATAATATTAGTTTTGATATTTGCCTCATCTACCCTCTATAAAAATGTATTTTTATCAAAATTGCCGGGTCAGATTTTGATGCCACTTTGCACAAGGGTAAAAAGGAAGTATCCCTACACAAATATCGAACCCGTATCGCTATTGGTCCATAGACTGCTGTTAATCATAAACTATGTTGAGTCTACAGGAAGTTTTCATACTGAAAACATGATTGTGGGTAAAAGTACAGACGCCAACAGTCAGGACAAGCTACCCGACACTGTAAAATTTTTGTAATTTGATAGATTGTAGTAGCTTGATGTGCTGGCGTCTGTACCACGTAGTCAGATAGTAAGAGAGGAAGAGAAGTTTATGTAAGAAACCACAATGTACATAATTATGTAGAAGGATAAAGGCGTCACAGATTTTTCTAACTACGCAAGCAACATTTGAAAGGAAAATTGCATATGGATGCCCGATACAGCCTTCGGGCAGTGGTAGCTCGTTCCTCCTCACTGTAGAAGTGTGTGTGTCTCATCCTACTAATCCCACTTCCTACTAATATTATAAACGCGAAAGTTTGTATGGATGGATGGATGTTTGTTACTCTTTCACGCAAAAACTACTGAACGGATTTGGATTAAATTAGGCACACAGATAGTTTATAACCATGATTTACACATAGGATATGTTTCATCCCGATATTCTTACGGGATCAAGACTTATGAGTGTGAAACCGCGGGGCGCAGCTAGTAATATTATGACCGCGAAAGTTTGTATGGATGGATGTTTGTTACTCTTTCACTCATAAACTCCTGAACGGATTTGGATGAAATTTGGCACACAGATAGTTTTTAACTCAAAAAAACTCAAACTCAAATCATTTAATTCAACTAAACCAATTACAGGCACTTTTGAATTGTCAAAGGGTCGGTCAGTCAGAAAGATGAAGCTAGTTGCCCATTCCAAAGCGTTGGTCTAACCTAGATTAACACATAGAATATTTTTCATCTCGGTAGTATGTTCCCCCACGCGGGCGAAGACGCTGGCAAAAGTTAATCTGGACTATTTCTATTTCCATGGACTTTCGATAAGAGAAACTAAACATAAATGATTTAATAAATATATACTTACTTGAAACAATCCAAAGTATTTCCTTCTAGGACTCTTCACGACGATCGCCGATGTATTTCTGTCGCTTTCTTGTTCTATCAGACATACCCCTGAAAGTAAACAGAATAAATATTGTAGATAATGTTCTTTACAATATTATGTATCTGAGAAGAAGATATACTCGTATAGGCCTATAAGTATATATAGGTATTCTCTGAGCTACTACTGTGTTTTTCAGGGTGCAGTACCGAAAGGTCGCAAACATAACCCTATTACTAATCCTGCGCTGTCCGTATGTCCGTCCGTCTGTTTGTCTGTCAGCGGGATGTATCTCATATAGAATGAAGAAGAGAGAGCAAATACATTCATTTAGCACAGACTAAAAGATACACAATACAGCAGATACATACATCAGATAAAAATAAAATGTAAAGATTAAATAAAAAGTGTAAAGTCCGATGTAAGAAATTAGCAAGAAAATGTATTGTGGAGGACTATTATTATGTTGATTGCATCTGTCTACGTCAAAATAAAATACACGTGCCAATCAAAATGGCTTTTATTAATACGAAGAATTTTATTATTATCATAAAACAACAGTGTTGATAAAATACTTATATTATTTCGCAGTATTTCAAATCTTAAATAGTTAGTACTTGTTCTCAGAATAGTTGACAGGTCAAATATAATAATATATTTAATTCCTTTGTAATCTGTACAGACGCAAGCACATCAAGCTACCACAATCTGTCAAATTTCTTTAATAGATTTTCAACTTTATCGCTAAAGCATTAAGGTTCCAGGTAGATTGGGAAAATTTGACGGTCCTCTGTCCTGTCAACGAATGGCGTTGTTATTAGAAGTCACATTCATTATTTACACAAATTATGTAATTAATTTAATTAATTATCATTTCTTATCTACCACATGACGTTTATGTACTCCTAGTACAAATATCGTGTAAAATAGTATAGCCATCGGTACCGAGTTGCTATACTAATTTAACCATTACCATTAGCATGAACAAAAATGGATATTTATAGGGTTGTCTAGATACCTCTCAACTGTGCTGGGGTCGGCTTCCAATCTAAGAGCGGTTTCGCACTACATACGTCCGATCCGAATCCGAGAAATGACGGTCCGGACGGAGTAGCTATACTACTATTTGTATGAGGGGTTGCGCACTACATCCGAACTCAGTCCGTCCGAATTTAGAACATTCCCAATTCGGATTGAAATCGGATCTTGAATTCGGATTCGGATCAGACGTAGTACAAAACCGCTCTAACCAGCGGGGTGATTGCGTAACACACTAACAGTAGCAATGGCTTCCGCTTTGACAGTTCAGTAGCATTCATTGCGTTTTTTAAGTTGTTGAGCGGACAAATTTTTCGAACATATGAAACAATGGATTAGCAATATCCTTTAAAATGATTCAGATTATGATTGAGAGTGTGTTACGCAATTAGGGTGCTAATGCAACTGAATACCGTACCCAGAATAATGTACCCAGGAATTTGTAAAAAATATCTTGATTTAAAAGAGTGTCCGTGGAGTTTCTTGCCCGTTCTTCTCCATAGAGATCTACGCTTTGGAATGGGCAACTAGCTTCAACTTTCTGACTAACTGACCGACTATTTAATTTTGACAATTCAAAAGTGCCTGTATATGGTTTAATTGAAATAAATGATTTGAGTTTGAGATTACCAGTATTTACATAGCGCCTGCCTATCGGAACTAAGCGACAAAGTCCAAAAACAGATTTTTCCTTTTAGCATAATTATTAGTCAATAATGTTGACACAGCTGAGACACAGGTCTCCTCTTTTTAAGCGGGAGTGAGCCGAAATCCACCACGCGGGCCCAGTGCGGGTTAGTGCGAGGTGGTGTTTTTTTTTTTTAATTACTTTATCAAACAAAATATAAACGCATCAACTTGAGAACCTCCTCCTCTTTTTCTTCGGTTTAAAAATACGTCAATATCAAAAATAAATGATGTTCTTTGCACCACTTAGCAACTACTCCACTAACAATTTTACAGGTGGGCTTCAATTACCGACGTTAAAACTGATGACTAATGCTTCATTGTTGCATAGAGCAGACAATAAATTATCCTCTGGTCAAGGTACGATAGAAGCAAGACAGTCGAGTCATTTGAATTGTGTTTATAGACTTTTTTACACCAAAACTCTTCATCATCAACATGTTTTTTTTTACTAGCCTACACTGTCCCACTGTTGGGCATAGGCCTCTATCCACTCCTCCCATCTTTCGAGCCCGCATGTCCTTCTTCCACTTTTGTCGGAACCTATACGGCTCATCCCGCCATCTCTTACGTGATCGTCCGCGACCACTGTCTCAGTGCACCAGTTCTATGCTATTTGGGCCCACAGTTTGTCCACACATTGTTCGAGTAAAATCATTCGAATTTGCATTCGAACAAATGACCAGCACCTTAATTGCGTAACACTCGATTAATCTGAATCTGAATCATTTTGAAGCAAATTGCTAATCCATTGCTTCTTAAGTTCGAAAAATTTGTCTGCTAAACACGTAAATAACGCAATGAACGTCGTTGAACTGTCAAAATGAAACCGATTCCGATTGATCGTGTGTTACGCAATCAGGGTGGTTCCTAGTTCTCCATAAAGTTATGGTATTAATCCTATGTTACAAGGGGTGAGCCTGGAATGAGGAAGGAATGCTACCAAGTGTTTCCTAATAGAAAAACATAAACAATGCACCCAACGGAACGAAGTTAGTCCTCTTCTCCTTTGTCGTGTCGCTGGCACGACAGTTTTCCAAATCTTGCTGACCCAAAACTTCGGTACTACCACGGCGTCGTTAGTGGTAGCACAGAGGTTACAATAAGAACGAAGTTAGTACGAAATCAGCAGTACAGCCGCGCTTGCGACTTTCTCACGCACTCGTTGTTACTATGGAGCTGTATATGCGTCAATAAACCGGTACCTATATTGAGTATGGGAGAGCAAAAACTGAAGAGGAAAACTCAACGTAAAAACCTACGCATTAATTTGTGCCTACCACAAACTGATGTTACATAAGAACTAATAAACATTCGTCTCAATTGTTATTATCCTCGTGGGATTTCCAAGCATCTACCGAGACTGCCACATTCATCCGACATAATTCCATCTTATCACGTATGTATGTCTACTCCCTGAACTGCCTCTTCCAGACTGCGCCACAACACCCTGTCCTCTGCCTTCCGCATCCAGTCTGTCCCAGCCACTTTCTTATAGATGTCTGTCCATCTGGCTGGGGAGCTGGGGGGGCGTCCCACACTACGCTTGCCGATACGCGCTCCCCACTCCAGGACTCGTCAGCTTAACCTGCTATCAGTCCTTCGACAAACATGACCAGCCCTCTGCCATTTCAGTTGGCTTACTTTACAAACTATGTCGGAAACTCCGGTTCATTTCCAGATAATTTCATTTCTAATTTTATCCTTCAAAGACATTCTGAGCATAGTTCGCTCCAAAGCGCACTGAATGAAACAGAAGTAAGAGTTGTAGGATTTCGCCAAACGATGTTCTTCACAAAGGGCTCAAGAACCTGCTGCACCTTTCATTCATGTTTACATTTATACAACCCATAGTAAAAGTTGTTTATAATGATGAGTACAATGACCCCCTATAGTTATGGGATATCAAAAAAAACACGTTGTATACCAAGAGGTGATGGCCATTTATCTATAGCAATATAACGACTACCTATTGAGTCTCGTATCAACAATATTGCTATACAAAATACGTCATTATAATATATCCCTGGACATTTCACACAGCGCCATCTAGTCCCAAGCTAAGCAACCTAATGCTTGTGTTATGGTAACAAGATGGCTGATAAACTACTTATATACATTTTCTTTTTGTAAATACATACATATTATAGATAGAAAAACACTCAGACTCGGAACAAATACATGTAGGTCATACAAATATTTGTTCCGTGCGGGAATCGAACCCGCGACACGCAGCGCAGCAGTCAATCGCTTAACCACTGCGCCAACCGTGCCGTGCCGTATATACCTGTCTAACTAGAAACAAACAAGTTTGACTAACCTATACTTAAGGACCAAAAGGCGTCATTTTAAGATCATTATCAAATCAAACCGACAGATAAAAAATGCTTACGTAACGCAAACCTACGCTTGAATACCAATCATTTGATTGCTACCAAAAACCATGTCCATGTAAGGAAAACCATAGAGATATAAAAAAACCCATTGACAAAATCATGACTAGCAATCAGTAAATGAGAGAATACAATGGGTACAAGTACAACTAACAATACATACATCGACATTTAAGTACGCACACATACAAATATCCGTAGATAATTGTAACTTCATTTGTTACACACGGATCCGGGTAATATGGTAATGTCATTAGGCTTAACGTAGAAGACTATCTTTAGACAGACTATCATGTCTATATAAGTAGGGGCTTATGGCTAAGTAATAACAGCCACTCGGGTCGATCGATCAGGTTAAGCTACGCTCGCCGCGTTGTTGGTCCGTGGATGGGTGACTATCTTTACATACCAAGATCTCTCCGTGCCTCAGAAAGCACGTTAAACCGTTGGGCCCGGCTGTCATTCGTGGACCTTTGTATCTCAACGGAGATTAGCCTTCGGTACGGGAGATATTGTAGAGTGAGTGATGAGTGTTATAATATTAAACTTACATACATATTGTAATATGGCATTCTCGGTTTTTGTCAGGGAGTTTTAAGGGTCACTAGTTGCTAAAAGGTAAAATAAAAAGTATTATGTATACTCGTTACAATTATGGTGGTCTAAAGTTGTCCAAAATTTATTAGAGAAGTCGTTTTGACATAAGACCAACTGAGATTGTTTTGACTCTCGTGTGTCTGCGCAAGAGTTAGTCACGCCTTCACTGTTTGGAGTTTAAGGGTCCGTTGACATTTGAGAAATTTATGTCTAGTGAAGAAAATAAGCGTTGTTAAATGTATGAAATTGGGATGACAACCACACATGTCTTCTCTGGGACCATCCTGTTCGGAGTCTCTATTTTCGGATCGGTTTGCTATGGGCCCTAGATCAGAGCTCAATTAAACTGTTGACCTAATGAAAAGTATAAATTATGCTATAATGAGTTATGTTTACTTTATTAATATATTAACCCTATGCTGAGCGATGGTCGTTTTGTTTGTGTCTCAATTAGTTTTTTGTGTTTGTGTTCTTTCTCTGCGTCATGTTTACCGCAAATAAACGTACCTATTTTCTTTCTTTCTTTTTTTTTCTTTATAGGTTCTTGCTTCAGGTCTTGATTTCGGGACGATATTTCTGACAAATATATTAATTAGTCTAGAGATAGTACATTACTATCAACACCAGTCATGTTAGGTATGTCTAATTTTTTAACTCGTCAACCATCATTAATTTTATGCATATGAACGCTGCATCTGTTTTTAACTGCAAGGACACCGCGTATTGTTACTGACAAGTTGTCAATAATAATGAGCCAGTACCTCTATACTGTACATATCTTCCCAACTATATATTTGGTCGGCTTCTATATGTATATTCAATGAGATTTTCATCATCATCATCATTTCAGCCGAAAGACGTCCACTGCTGGATATAGGCCAGCTCCATTTCGACCGGTTCTGTGCTTCCCCCATCCTGCGGGTTCCTGCGGCCTTCACAAGGTCGTCGGTCTACCTTGTGGGACGCCTTCCAACACTACGTCTTCCGGTACGCAGTTGCCACTCCAGAACCTTTCGGCCCCATCAGCCGTCTGTTCTGCGAGCAATGTACCTGCCCACTGCCACTCAAGTGACGAGATTTTACCAGATACAAATTTTTTGCAATACATTATCGAGTGTCTACCATCCGTCCCCAAAAAAACCATTTACAAGGCATGACTTGTTGCTGTGGTAAAAAAAAAATACCAGTGTAAACGGTGACAGTGGACGGACTGTCCAATGTACGCCGGATGTTTGTATTCGTGTACGTTTCGGAATCGCCAACGCTGCAGGCGATTTAATGCACAAGGTAAAACTAGCTGTCAGACTTCCAGACTTCCTACTACCCAAATTGATACCAATATATACTACATGGAGTCTCTGTCATCCATCCTCGAAGAACCATATGATAAGAGCTCAAGCATTTATTTTAAAAAATCCAGTAAGCCCATTAAAAGGTGAGGCTGACTGTCCAGGGAACACCGGAAGTATGTCATGTAAATTTGGGAATTACTGCAGGTCATTTAATGCTGAAGGTAAATCGATGGCAGACTTTCAGACTTCTTACTACCCGAGAATAGGTATTCGTATAACAACTGGGTCCGATAGTTTGACTTGCTCAAGACATAAGTCAATGAGACAGTTCAGTGTATTGGAGGATTGGTGACAGAAAAAAAGAAGAAAGAAAGGAAATACGTTTATTTGCGGTAAACATGACGCAGAGAAAGAACACAAACGCACAAAAAAAACAAGTTGGAGGAAAATATCGTCACATCACGTTTAGAACATAGTAAATAAAAAGTAAGCCATATAATAATGCTATATATGCTATATGCTATCATTATATGGTTTATGGTATTATATGGTTTTAAACGCTGTGGCTATCCACAGCGTTTAAAACCATAGTGCATTGCCAAAGACTCAACTATTGACCAATGTTCAACAAGTAGATATGATCGGCCAAAATTGTTTTAATTTTCAATGGATAGACAAACGCTGTTATTATTCGATCTGAGAAATAAAGTTGGGGCTCCGAAAAAATATCCACCCACAAAAAAATCACTACATATTTATCTGTCATAAAGTACAGATCAATTATGGACGCACTATTATTCTATTACGATTTGCACCAAAGAAAAACGCGGGAAAACAAAAAAAAAATGAACAACTCACAATTACTAAGAAAAGTCCTTGAAAAATTATTTTTCAGCAGCTCCCGGGTCAACTGGCATCTCGTATACACTTTTGCTTGCAGTCCCAAACATAATGTTAGAACTAAAACGATTTGTACGACGCGTGCGCTCGCCATGACGACCGGTTTCATACTGATAGCAGAATCTGTTTACTAATATGTATTATGTATGCGTCTACGCACCTTTGACATTTATATACTTTGAGGAAATTGTAGCGAACTGGTGCATTGTTAGTGACGGTTTTGAATGACTTTGTCATTTTAATAATTGTTATTAGATAGCTTGAGTAGTGGCATTAATGCGTACTTTACCATTATTACATAAAATACGAGTCTAGAGAGTACATCTGTTTTTTATGCAGGCTATACAAAGAAAGGAAGCGCAGTTGTGCATTTTCCCACAGATTCTGGGCCCTTTTCTTCATCTTCGACCCTCACGCGCCTATGCTAATAGCATAGTCAATACTTCTTCGGCACCTAGGAGAAACTCCTTAGTCTACGTGCCAAAGGAATATCAATACTTAAATATTATGAAATCCTAGGTCAGGAGAAACCGCAAGTGACAATAAATCTAGAAACTGAACGTGGGTCTTCCCCATTGCAATTTGTGATGGGTAGTGATATCAATGAATGTAATACCTTGAAAACTAGTGTCGTATTTATGTGAATTTATTATTTAAACACAAAGAGGTAAAATTATATATCTGGTGGGCCGTATTACATTATTATTTTCTTTATTTCATATGGTTTTCACATATTGGTTAATTTTTAAATATGTTTACATACACAGAATACACGCGTTACTAAACTAGCCTTGTAATCCGGACATATTTCTTTCCGCACTTCGACCCCCAAGATGCAAGCCCTGCTTAGTTTGAGGATCAACGGTCAAAACAAAAAATTGTGATGTACACACGGCTACACATCAAGCTATGCAAAACCAGTATTGGCTGACCGTTCCTTGTGAGAAAATATCATACAAAGTGAGGCCAAGACAAACTGGTTTTGTACAGCTTGACATGTAGCCGTGTGTACAAACCTATACTATACCCTGTCCATTAGGTTAACCATTTTTTGACAGCTGTCTTAGAACGTAACTATTCCAGATTACGTAAATGTTAAGTTTAAAATGCGTAATAAAATAAATATATAAACTGCCTTATCTTATTGAACTATCTTATTCATTGCTTTTTACAAATACCGTACTTACGTGTATCAATCAATGTCTTGTGTGTTGCTGCAATCACTATTTCCTTCTGTCAAAAAACGGTTCACCTAAATGGACAGGATATAACCGTGTTTATTTGAAATTACTGTCTGTCATCGTGTCTGTCGTGTCATCTGTGCCAATGAAACTTTTTGTATTTGCAGTTTCTGCATACCGCCATGGTAAGAAGGCATGAGTTTATAGAAGAAAGCAAGGACCTCAACCCTTTTACTTCCACTGTTAAACGTACTGTTAAATCTAAATAATAGCGTCAAATACGTACCATAAAACACATTAGCGTATCAAAAACCCTGAACTTCCACTATCACTGCACCTAAGTATAGCATTCGGAAATACCCGCGCAATTAATGTTACCTCTATGTAATGATAAGAGATTTAATTATCTCTATTGCCATATTATCTGTGCATTCTGAGAATGTTTATAACGGTTTATATTATTATGTTCGTACCTAGTATTTACAAAATATTATTTAGCGAGAACAGTGGTGACCCAGTGGCAACAGCCCCGACTTACAAGTTGTAGGTCGCGGGTTCGAACCCAGACAGGCGCTTTACTTTGTGAGCTGCTGGGGAGATTGTTGCGCCACTTCTTCTTCCCAGCGATAGCACTAGGAAGTGGTGAAGGGCGGTCGTTTTTACACAATAAAGTTCAGTTTACGATACAACTTCAAACATTATTATAACTTTTTCAATAGTGTTAGTCACTCTGAAATCAACTTATTTGTCATTAAAATAAAGAGATCTCGTATACGGGAGCTATTGGGATACCCAAATAGATATTGGTAGAACAGAGGGGCAATTCTCGTAATTTTAAGAACGTTCACACTCTGATCTCAGTCTCAATCTGTCAAAAATACCTGTTATTTCCCTACATTTTTGTCAAGTTTTTAACATTGATTATCGCTGAGATGAGATTGCGACTAGATTTTGAACGTTTTTAATTTCGGGAGTTGGCCTTCAGATGTATGAACGTAAACGAGGCAAAAGGAGTATGTAAGGATCGCAGCAGGTAGCGTTCTGTAGTTTCTGCCCACCCCCATGGGGAAAGGCGTGAGTTCACGTGTGTGTGTGTGTGTGTATCTACCAAATAAACATAATATTGTCATCGGGAACTTGATAAGGTCCAAAAATAGCTCAACGTCATCTTTAACCGATATAACATGAATTAATGAACATTGGAAATAACAGCGGGGAACCCCACTCGAATAATTTCGGGGAGGGGAATAACCTATGAAATGGTATTCCCGAAAAGAGTTCAAAATAGTGATTTATAGGGAAAATGAACACAAGACATCCCATGGGATAAACATGTTTACAAGAAAATTTTTATTTTAATGGGACAGGATGTTTTGTATGCACAAGTTGAAGGAAACAATAAAATGGCATGTATTTCTATTATTATTTCTATAGTTTTATTAGTCAAACTTCTCATATTACCCATTTTGCACTCCTAAAAATATTATTGAACACTTCATCTTCTTCGTGTCGCTGCACGACTGTATTTTAAATATTGTTTTCCCAAAACTTTGCCACTTCCACGGCGTTGTCGGTGACAGTGCAGATGTCACTCTAACTGCATGTTTTGGGACACAGAGGGCAGGATAGGAGGTGGAGCATGGTTTGTGACATAGCTCCACAATCGCACCCTACTGCCGCTCCGTCAAGGGGGCTACCTTGACCCCCCACTTGTGGAACACTCTATAATACTGATTTTGCCTCTTTTTTCAAATAATTGCTATTTTGAGGACCTTAAAATATTAAGTAGCCAAATAACTGCAACCAACTTGAATGTAGCTCGATTGGTTGGTTCTAACCTTACCGAACCCATTTGGTTAGGGTACCCTAGCTTAGTTACTGGGACCAATTCAGCTCGCGCGTGGTTTTTCACAGTTTTAGCCTAACCTAACCCGTTTCGTCGGGGTACCCCAGCTTAGTTACTGCGACCAACTGTGAGAAAAGGCCAGAAAGTTAAAAAGAGGCTCAATCATTTAAAAAAGTGTACATCATTAGAAGATCAAAAGGTTTTAAAAGAATGATTTAAATATTTCCTAAATAAAATGATTATAAAATGAATCAAATACTCGCTTGTCATTTTTAGAGCCAAAACATTCGATCTTAGACTTAGAACAAGGTAGTTATTTTTTTTTTTTAAGTTCAAAAGTTAAGCTAAAAAGGAAGGAAACTCAAAAAAGCTCATAGTTTTGTCGATTGAAAATTACATATAATATAAATAAAATTAACTAGACAACATTTTAAAAGATAACAAGGAAAATCAACAACACACATATTTGTTAATATTTTATTTAAGAATGGAAATGGCATCACATAAATTATTTATTTACATAATTTAAACTAATTAAAGCAGAACAAACTGTTCTTTGAAAACATTAACTTAAATGCGGTTTCGACGCGATACGTTAATTACGATGCAAATAAAGCTCAAATACCATACAACGCATGTTATAGAATTTCAAAAACTTATAACAGAAAGATAGAAGAAATATCATCACATACAAAAACAAGCCTTAACACTGATGACATACAGTACTAAACTCCCTATATCAATCGAACAATACACGCACACATAATCAAACTAGGTTTACGCTATAAACAAGGTGGAATCAAAGGGACTCAATCGCAAATTTCATAGCATTCCATGATGATACAACTTGAGTATGTGTGCGAACGTCAAAAGCCGAATATATGGAATAGTACTTCTTGCCAGGTTGGCTGGAAATTGGGAATGTTTTGTGAGAATGCATTCCTTGCCGCCTCATTGAATGGCAGGAGGCACTGCTTTGACAACTGAAATGGCATAGTCGAGCCGATTCCCGGTTCCAGACAAATATTTGTATGAGCCACAGGTATTTGTTTCGAGTGTCGGTGTTTTGTTGGCTCTGTGTGTCAGATATAGTATCTATGATATACTCGTATATATAACTTCGTAGAACTTTACTATTTGAAGCTAGGCCTCGAATAAATGCTTCTTTTAAATAATTTTGTCAGGATACACAATCTACCTAAAGATCTAGTAATTTTCTTCGTTTAAAAATTTCAAGACTATATATATTCTATAGATATTCTCGCAGCCAAAAATATTTATTATTAAGATTTCATTGGGTTTTCCAAATCCAAACGTAGGATTGGAAGAAACATTAAGAGGTTCACGGCAAAATAAAATGATCAATTAACAAATATCAACAATCAAACAACATCTAGGTCGTACAAATACTTGTTCTGTGTGGGAGTCTAAACCACGATTTGCCGAGTCACCACCTAACCATTGCTCCAATCAGGCAATCAAACAACTCTAGGATATTAGACGGCCTAAAACATAACATTACTGAAACTAGCATTATCTTCAAGCATTGTCTTCTTTCGCTAGATGCGAGAAGCACAAAACCGGTTGATGTGGCGGTACTTGGGGAGGCCTATGTCCATCAGTGGACAACTTTCGATTGAAATAATGAGCAAGATTTTTCATGATACTATATTTCATCTACCTTCCCATTGTGACTACAAATAACAATATACGCTCCTACGATATTACATGACATTTTGAAGATTTCTTTATCATTGCCAATTTAGCAGCGCGGCTTTTAACACCTGAGGAGATGACACTGTAAGTACCGGTCCGGTCGCACAACTAAATTGTCAATGTGTGTAATCCTACTAATTAATAATAATACAAATAAGGATGCGCGAGAGCTTTGCATTAGTTACGACTATGTCGACAAAGATTGTATGATTCTATTCTTCTACTTTTAGAGGCAGATCAGGCAGGCTTTTTGGTAAAAACTCAACATCATCAACCGACTTCTGTATCTACTCTATTTTTGTCATTAATAATTTCAAAGTTATCTCCCGTAGAGTAGGTAAGTACCTACAGAGAAGTGAGCTTGAGTGTAGATCAGCCAATCTATTCTGTAAAAATCTCACATTGAAAACTTAGGTGAAGTGAGATGTCATTCCACCAGCCGGCCTATTCTGTAATGGAGGTGAAGTAAGCTGTCATTGCATCTGATGCTAGGGAATGACACTATGGACATCTCACTCTAAGTTCACGTCACCTAACTTTTCACGATGAGATTTTTACAGAAATAGCACCTCTGATGCTAGGGATTGACACTGTGAAGAGCTGTAAGGTTTTCACAGAAAAGACCGTCTGTTACGGGAAGTTCTTCAGATTCCATGTTTCCAAGAAAGTCCTGTTTTACATAAACATTATTTTAATTCATGACATAATACAGGATTTCAATTATGCAATGATCCAAGAAGGAAGGGAATATATTAATTGTTATTCAACAGTATTATGAGGAAAATAGACACCAACGACCACACTTATAAGTGATTTAGGATACTCGTACCTATTGTCTTCAATTAATTCATTTAAATTATAAAAGCAGTAACCAACTATACTAATAACTTAGGCGTCGTTGAATAGTACCCATTGACACAACCATTCTGAAATATGTAAAATTAGCTCCTTAAACTTAGGTACATATTTTTTAATGAGTAGCCCAGGATTTACAGAATCTGTTAAAAGATAAAAAAGATAATTCTACTATTAAATATTTTACTGCTTCTTTTTACAGAAATATTAGTATCGTTTTACTTTCTCCTACAGTAAAGGCAAAGGCATTATTCAGCTCTCTAAATCAATTGTCGAACTTACTTAATTACCCTTTATAGCTTCAATAATTTCTCAATTATATCTGGAAGATTTTATAAAATAACTTAGCTTCTAAATGTTAGAATAATTTCAACAAAAATATCGCGCTACTGAATATTACATACAGACTTCGTATTGACTATATCTTAATTAATAACGAAATGTATGAGCCTCGTGTTAATATATTAGTTCTAAACTAAATAATGTTTGAGAAATACGTCTTCACAGAAGACATATCTTATATTTTAGTAATTTATTAGAAGCTCGTCAAAGTTTAGTTAATAAGCTTCAACTTCGAGAAAGGGTAAATAGAAGGAAACATCATAAGGATGTTTCAATCTCCAAAAGCAAAGTGATTTCAGAAGGACAACATTGACAATTCATAAGTTGAAGATCATTTAAGGACTTGATATTAGAATAATCTTAATAGCAGTTGAATTGGTAAATAAACTGACAATTAAAATAGGTCCAAAATATTTCCCTTGTGAAAATCCACAAAAAGTGAAAATATTGAACACTGGACTTTTTCGATAAAATCGTTACTAGTTTGTTTATTTTATGAAATTTATGCTTATTCCAATATTATGACGACCGCTACATACCTATATGTAGATATGTTTTGTAAAGTGCTTACTAGTTGACCGAATGAAAATAGTGCAGCTTTTTGGATTCTTCACAAGCCTTCGACACACATGAGCATAGCTGTTAGTAGAAAGAACGATAGGTTCAACTCATGTGAGTGTAACCTAATAACCCTTTCTCCGAAGTTGTGCTACAAAATCAGTCAATTTCAAGACTAACGAGAATCATTAGTAATATACATTTAACATTTGTATTAAAATTTACATAACTATTAAGTAGAATTAATTATAATTATAATCTCTCACACTGATATTTTACGTTCTTATCACACAAGCAAGAGGTGATTTTAAACATTACTTAGACTCAGTTATTACTGTTACACAGTACTATATAAACTTATCTACTAAAATAACTTTATTCCCGTCTATTTTATTGTACTTAGATCTCTGAGATATCTGTCATGTCCACATTCCAAACATTTGATGTGGCGTAGAGGTTGAATATGTATTTGACCTTTGTTTACTGTTCCAAATACATGGGTGTGTATTTGGACCTAAATATAGCCAATTATTGAAGAAACTTTGATGATAACGTCTTAAACTTAAGTGTCAATTATGACATCGAAAAAAAAGAAACAAAGGTTTTGATGATAGAGTAGTGCACACCGTTACAACGACTGTTAACTTAACAAATAAAACAGAAAAGAAATTAAAAATAAATCTTAAGCGTATCTGTTAAATAATTTAAAGAGTCCAAATAAGTGTGCCATTTGGAAATTCCGATATTATAAAACAAACAATAATAATATATTTTCACAACATCTAAATACATTTCGAATTTAATACTTCATTAATAACCAATCAAAAATATATTAAAATAATTTTCACGACTAGGAAAACGAACTCTTTCACGTTCCTTCACACCTTCGAGGTTGCGGTCAACATCACATAACTGGCCCTCGGATTCTCCTCTTGCACTGGTTCTTGCCTAAAGCACCTATGCGGCTCAAACTCCGCTGGTTTCTTCAGCATCTTCCTTACAAACCACACCAAACCAATTACTATCACCATCAAACCAAGAGCCACGCCGATCAACGCCGTATTCAAACCCTTGAAACCTGCCTTCATTTCTAAAGTTCCGAGAGACTCTATTAGCTGTGGGACAACACAAATTGTTCGTCTTTCATCGACCTTATACTTCGAAATTGCTGCACAGACTTCGTAAGGTCCTCTTAGGAAGCCTTCCATGGAAATCTCTAAAGTCGATTGGCACGGTGTATCTTTCTGAGCTACGAGCGATCCTCGAGATAAGACAGCGAGGACGATGTAACAGTTATTGATTGGTCTGATGTCATTGGACAGTCTTTGGGAGCGAGGTAGTACGTACTGCGGTCTCTGTGGAAGCCCCAAGACTGATATGAGGACTGTTAGAACACCATCGCCGGTGACGTTTGATCGAACTTCTGATACTCTGAAATAAAATAATTGGATGAATAATGACACGAACAACAATGACGGTTCTCTGGATACCTACAAAAAATACCCTTAGGTGAATGCTCCAAGGTAGCCCGCGACATTCAAATTTTCTTACGTTTTTTGCTATTTGCTGGTCAGTACTAAGTTGTACATTAATTAAAATATGATTCGCGGCCGTAACAAATATGTGTTTTCAGAATTATAATCATTAGAATCAGTAATACAACTTAGTAGGTTAGCATAATCCTAAAATGTCAAGATTTCATGAAATAGTCATTCAATAGGATTCTCCGCTAGGAGTAATAGTGTTCTGTGATAGGATTACTCGATCTTAGAGAGTTGTGTTGATGACCTTAATGATTAAAATTCTGTAAATACATATTTGTTACGGCCGCGAATCATATTTTAATCAACGTACAACTTTGTACTGACCAGCAAATTGCAAAAAACGTAAGAAAATTTGAATTTCGCGGGCTACCTTGGAGCATCCACCTTAAAAGTAAGTATTCTATGAACTAATAATCTCACCTTAGAGGATTACTTTCTGGGGCTCGTGTAACCACTATAGGCACAACAGTTGCGAATGTGGCTCGTTGTCTAACTTGCATTGGAGCACCGCAACCCAACACCAAAGAAAGAGGCGCATCAGAACTGTCCATCTCTTCTAGAGCTATGCAAAATCTGAGAAAAGAAAAATTCATCAATTAATTCAGGGAACTTCAAAATCCTGTGCTGGAGGAAGCCTAAGCTTTTTAGTTGACATTTACACAAGGGCCCATCAGGGCTAAATTCAACCCAAAATAAACAATGTTTCGAATGGTTGGCAGAAGAATAAAGAAATGGAAGAGGGTACCAAAACAACGATTACAGTGAAGATGATTTCACCCTCTGCGATTTTGTCGAACATGGGGTTTATTTATAAATATTGCTTAAAGTTAAGAGATGTTTAAACGACAAAAATTTATGGTTCAACAGTCGCTAATCATAACTCAACTTTATGCAACCTCTAAGAATAAAGGGGCATATTTTTAGAAAGCGCCTGATACAAATGTCGTATCAATAATACTTCTTTCTGCACTATGTTCTAATATTTTGATCAGGCGTCAACAGCTCAGAACGATCGACGATATCGCAATACACAATGTGCACAACACTAGACATTATATCCACGTACAGTAACAAGCTTTTACGTTCAGTGAGAAGAATTCTAACCATAAAGAGTGAAGTGGTTCTAAAATCTTTGTAATTCTCTAAATAAATGAAAGAATTTCATCTAAACTTTTTTATAGAGGGTAGATGAGGATAGAGTGTAGCTTAGGCATCCCCTACACATATATCAAAACTAATATTATAAATGCGAAAGTAAGTTTGTTTATTTGTTACTCTTTCGTGCTAAAACGGTAGAACGAATTTGGATGAAATTTGGCAAATATGTAGACCATGACTTGGATAAAGATATAGGATACTCTTTATCCCGATATTCCCACGGGATCGAGACTTATGCGGGTAAAACCGCGGGACGCAACTAGTCGATTATACTCGTAATAATAGCTGCGTCATCAAAAATAAATCCTGTAAATTATGGCTTTAACTAAAATGTTCAAAGCATCTACAAAGAAGAAAAATGTTTTGTTAAAATACCCGATAATGCTTTAAAAGTTTTAAGCCCAGATACTAATTTGACAGGTGTAATGTCAAATTTATATACTAAAAATCGCAAATACAAAAGACTTAAATGTAACATTAGTATCTGGGATTAAAAAACGAACTTTAGTAGGTCATGTTTTTCAGTCCTATTTTCACTGAATCCTTACCGTATACGTTAAATAAATACCTTCTAAAAATAATCGCTCATTACCGTACCGCATATTAATATTAAATTTCCCGAGACTCACAGACTCGCATTAATTACTTAATACGCAAATAAGACCAATATACTATTTCGCATTTAATATATTCTGGTGGAGGAATTGAAATAACATTTACCTAACATTAGGCCTGTAATCCCCGAAGTGTTAGGCAGTACACCCACATTTCGTCTAGAGCAGGGATGCACAGACCACGGCCCGCGGTCCGCATGCGGCCAAAAACAAAATACCGAAACCGCCTTGCAAACGAAAGTTTGGAAGCAGTTTTACGTGTTGCTACAAGTAAATTTGAGCCAAATATAAAAAAGATTGTAAGCACTATGCAGTGCCACGCTTCAAATTAATAAATTCTTTTTCAATTTTAATTCTTTATTGTCTTTAATTACCTATAGGTACTTCTGGCGGCCCGCCATCAGTTCATAATTTGCCCGAGTGGCCCCTAGTCTTAATAAGTCTGTGCATCCCTGGTCTAGAGGGTGAGCCTATTGCGATCAACCGGCCGCCGCCCGGTAAGGACCAGGCCCGGGTTGACGGCGCGTTGTGTTCCACGCGCGCCTCAAAGAGATGTCACCACGAACTGACGGGGTCCGTTCAGGGCCAGGACCAGCCAGGGCCGCAGGTTGTTCGAAAGAGTTACCGTGGCCCCTGGCACAGGCAACTGAAGGAACACGGGTGGGTTTTAGTCAGTAAAAGTCTGACACGCCCTCCCGCTCCACCCAGAGCGGGAGGTTAGGCAGAGCTGTACCTATAATACACCCACATTTCACCAGTTATGTTTAAGTCCCATGTTATAGAGGGTGAGCCTATTGCCATCAACCAGGCACAAATCCAGACTCAGATCTGCTACTGAGAAGTCCCTGATGGAAATCCAAATAGCAATTTCCCCGACCTGGGATTTGAACCCAGGACCTCATGCTTAGCAGTAGCGCTTTCGACCGCTAGACCAACGAGACAAATAACATTTTTTTTAATATCTTCCAAAAGACACACACACATCAGAAGGTCAATTCTCGTAATTTAAAACGTTCGAAATCTAGTCGCAGTCTCATCGCGGCGACAAACAAATGTCAAAATCTTGTCAAAATGTAGGGAAATTACAGGTATTTTTGACAGATTGAGATTGAGATCAGACTGTGAACGTTCTTAAATTTACGAGAATTGGCCCTCAGGCACCAGCGCCAGGCACTAGTTGTTTGGCATTTTTTGCTGAACTGGACCTTTTTTGCTACACATTCCTGCAAATTTCTAACATCGGTCATCGTTTTTGTCTGATGTACTCGTACCTATATTATACTATACCATGTCCACTAAATAAACCGTTTTTTGACAGCTGTCTTAGAACGTACAATTTCAGATTACGTAAAAGTTAACTTTAAAATGCGTAATAAAATAAATATATAAACTGGCTAATATTAATTAATAATCTTATGTATGACTTCTTACAGACATTATAATACAGTTAGTTTATCAGATTTGACAAAATAAATATAATTGCTCACTAGTTTGATCTGTCAAAAACCGATTCAACTAGTGAACTGAGTATACATGCCTTTTAGTCTGTGCTAAATGAATGTATTTTCTTTCTTTCAAAAGCTGCTGAGTGCGACTGAGTGCTGACGCAGATCCTACTAAATTAATTTCTATTATTCCGTGAATGCCGAATCCTATAAAACTTTTATTATTGTTAAATGTTTACTCTAACTCTTTAATTTATCTTTGCGGTTATAACTTGTTCAATATTGATGTAATTAGTACGTTTGTGTTTCCTTTGAGTTGTGGTTCACTTATTTGATGAGGGTCCACTTCCTGGTATTGTGTTTGGAATACAGTTTCAATTACCGCGAAGATTATAAACAAAGAAAAAAAATTAAAGAAAGAAAACGTGTTTATTTTGACTCGTAATGGAAGATCACACAGTAAACTATATAAAAAATAAATTATTATCTTCAAAAAAACCGGTCAAGTGCGAGTCCGACTCGCGCACCGAGGGTTTCGTAGGTATGTAACTAAAAATTAATGGTTTTCGCAAATTTTCCTTTATCTGTGCTATAAGACGTTGCTTCGTACTAAATTTCAAGATTCTGAGTTCACGGGAAGTACCCTGTAGGTTTTGATTCCCTTGCGAGTGTCGAAAATTTGCGGCATAAGCGGCTGTATCTTTTGATTGCGTTGGCTTAGTTAGAAGTTTGATTTTTTTCACAGCTCCAAGTTTCCGAGCTCAGTTCCTTTGTAGAGAAACGCCAAACTGTCAGAGAAAACTAATGGTAGAAGAAGAAACAGCCGGGTTTTAGTCGCTAGGAGTCCGACGTAACACTCCGTTCTCCCCAGACGGAGGGTATCCAAGGGGATTCCCCACGAAAAAAGTTTGATACGTGACCGTGTGTTAAAAAAATCCTAACCATTCAAAATGTTCAATTAAGTGTCCTATTTCATTCCTATATAAAAAAAACTATTATTAAATTAAATACATTTCCACTTTTTCCTTAAAAAAAAAACAAAAACTCGTTATGTAAACAACGCCATTTATTTTTTCAGTCTTAGAACACCACTGTTAAACCAGCACCCTAATTGCGTAACACACGATTAATCGGAATCTGAATCATTTTGAAGTAAATGGCTAATCCATTGCTTCATAAGTTCGAAAAATTTGTCTGCTCAATACGTAAATAACGCAATGAATGTTGTTGAACTGTCAAAATGAAACCAATTCCGATTGATCGTGTGTTACGCAATTAGAGTGCAGAAGGGCAATTTTCGTAATTTTAAGAACGTTAACCGTTTGATCTCAGTCTCATTCTGTCAAGAATACCTTTTATTTACCTACATTTATGACAATTTTTTGACGCTGAGATGAAATTGCGACTAGATTTTGAACGATTTTAATTACGAAAATTGGCCTTCAGATATTACACATCTATTAACATAGTTATCATTTTCATTAGCAAATACTTACGTATACTGATCAACAGCATCAATCTTCAGCCCTCTCAGCACTATATTTGCCGGTGCTGCTCTATGACAGGCCACATGTTTCGGCAACCCTCCTGCCCTCGACGCAGTGACCCCAGTGCACCTGTACCGGTGGGACGACGGAGGGTCTAATGCCCAGGATAGATGGACTTCTTCATCGTCATGCCACGCGTCTATAAGACGGACCTGGAGAAGGCAAGGGAGAACATAAATGGGTTGATGATCTTGGTGTGATGAAGATAACTGAAGAGAAACCTTTTAGAAAGCAGACAGGTTTATTTAACAAATACTAAGGCCGGGTACACAGCTAGGAGCACCGCTTGCTGCCACACTTGATAAGTAAAGTATCTTGAAAATTAAGTACAAATATTGGTCTTACAACGAGGCATCAAAACGTGTCAGTGTGTCATTGCAATAGTGAAACTATGTTTTGATTCCGTAGGAGGATATCGCCTAGCATGCAGCGTAGAACTAAACGACGACGCACCTACCTGTGTGGTCTCTACCTAACGATGCGCGTTAACTATTCCACAAATCGAGTCAAATGTAGTAGTAGTCCAAATCCTAATTATAGCATCCGCATGTATGAAACGATGATTATAAAAAACATCATACACTAATATTACAGTGGCATGACTCATTGGGTTACAAAACATCTGGTGATAATTCTAAATCGCCCATAATTTATGCAAACAATAGAATTTGGCGTGACTACCTACCTACTACGAATGGCAGCACAATCAAGACTTATAGAAAAATAAAATTGATTCGATGACTAACTCGTAAGCTTAAAATCCTACGCATCATTCAATGGATATACATTATATTTTACTTATCGAGTATCATCTAAGCGCCTGCTAACAATAATGCCAAGTGATTCATTGATATAAAAGTGTGAGAAGTTCAATAAGGTCGCTTAAAACGGATGTTACAGATATAAAAGATATCAGATTCAATATCAGGTGTTTCTTTATTGAATCTGAATGGTTTTGTGTGTTCTGAATGTGATTCATAATTTAAAGACTCTTCCATTCAAAGAATGCCATGTTTTTATGTCGGTTTATGAAAAATTAAAATATACAAAACTACTTTATTTTTCAAGTCTACATATCTATACATATAATAAAACAGTAACGAAAGAAAAACTGTACATTGAGAATTTTCGAGAAAAAATAAGTGGCTTTTGTTAGAAAAACGTAACTGATGACAAAAAGTGACTTTTTAGAATTTTTGTCTGTTTGTCTGTGTGTATGGTACGGCTTCACGCCAAAACTACTGGATAGATTGAATTGAAATTCAGCAAAAATGTTCTTTGTAAACCAAGGAAGGCTTTAGGCTACATATTATCACGCCGTATGTTATAGGAGGTAAGCAATATTGATTTTAAAAGGTTTTTGTTCGTAATTTAATGCACAAAATAATTGAATGCACAAAATGACATGTTATTTATTTAGTAAACCATAATTTAACTCTGGAAACATATTATCACGCTATCACCTACGGGGGAGGAGCTGTGAATCTTTATTTTTCTTACCTACGTATTCTGTGACAGCGTGTAATCTAACGACGCATATTTAAATGTTGTTTTTGAGTAAGCCATGCTATTATCTAGCTTTACACTATAAAAACTACGCCATTTAAGTAACTTGGGCAGAGAAACATAGTTTAATTAATGTTAGTAGTATAATGAAAATTTTGAAGCAGCGCCATCTATGAGATTTCATTAAAATCAAATCAAGTTACATGTTAACACTTTTTGGAAATTAATAATTTAAATTTGATCATGTTGGCGAGGTTAGTAGTTAGTTATTCTTAAAATTCATAGATGGCAATGTGCATTTTCTTCATAAAAGTTGTATAGTTCGTTTCGACAAATTCAAGTTCCAACAAAACCCTCAAAATCTTGAGCAGAGTTGAGGAAGACAATTTAAAAAACACGCTCTGTGAAGTCGACCAGTTTGCGAGATCCCTTACGTATGACGAGGTGCCTTCATATTACACGTACGACAAGCAAAGGGGTGTATTTAACCGACGTCGACGAGGAGGTGCTGTGGAAGGCTTTCCGAGAATTTTCAAGGACACCGCATTGGGTAGGGTTTATACCGTGCATCCGAATAATGGCGAATGCAATTTTCTGTGGTTGTTACTTCACACTGTCCGAGGCCCAACGTCTTTCGCCTTTCTGAGGACATTTGATGGCGTGGAGTATCCCACTTACCGCGCAGCCTGCGTAGCACGTCACCTTCTCGACGGTGACCAAAATTGGGATGACACCCTCGCGGAGGCGAGCGTCAGTGACAGTCCCAGCTGCATGCGTCATCTGTTTGCCGTCATCTTGGTGTTTTGTGGAATCGCGAACCTGGTAGCTTTGTGGGAGAAGTATCGCCATCATCTGTCTGAAGATTTTCTACGAGCTTTGAGGCGTGTTACTGGAGACGAAGTCGAAGTAACTGATGAACGCGTGCTGCACACCGGTCTCAGTTCACTTCAAGATGTGGTCATTTCTATCGGCGGCAATCCACTGATCGAATATGGGTTATCAGCTCCCCAATCATCACCGCATAAAGACCGTGGAAATCGGGAGTATAACGCTGAGACAAATTACGATCCGGGCGAAATGACCACCATACGAAATGACTATGTCGCTTTGTTCTCTTCAAAGCAAAAACACATTTATGACACCGTCCTTGAAAGCGTTGGGCAAAACCAGGGTAAAATGTTTTTCTTGGATGCTCCTGGTGGAACAGGAAAAACATTTGTTACCACTGGCATACTTGCAGAGGTCAGGAGGCAAGGCAAAATTGCTATTGTTGTAGCGTCGTCGGGAATCGCTGCCACACTACTTCCGGGCGGCAAGACAGCACATGCCATGTTTAAAATTCCCATCGATTTAGAGAGCGCCGAAACGCCTGTTTTTGGTGTGTCACGTAACAGCAATAAGGGACAAGTGCTCAAGGATTGCTCTCTGATCGTATGGGATGAGTTTACGATGGCCAATAGGAAGGCAGTTGAGGCCGTGGACAGAACCCTGCAGGACATCCGCAGGAACGAACATTTGATGGGTGGTGTCATAGTTCTGTTCAGTGGCGATTTCCGGCAAACGCTTCCCGTGGTGACGCGGGGATCGAGGGCTGACGAGGTGAATGCTTCGTTGAAACGATCTTCGTTTTGGTCACGAGTTCGTACGCTGCGCTTGACCATTAATATGAGAGCTCAGCTCGGCGGCAATGCATGTGCTCAAGAATTCTCCGATGTCCTTCTAAGTCTTGGCGAAGGCACTCTACCAGAAGAGAGAGGTGGACAGGTGGTGCTTCCAGAGTCTCTCGGTAGAGTGGTATCCAGCTTAGAAGAACTCATTCGCTGTGTGTACGGGGACATCAGTCGTATACTGCACCAGCAGAATTCTTGGGTGTGTGAGCGGGCCATTTTGACGCCTAAAAATAATCAGGCTGCAGCAATTAACAAATGCATTCTCTCGGAAATTGAGGGGAATGAAGTGGTCTACACCTCAATAAACACTGTTGTCGAGCAAGATGACGCCACACATTATCCCGTGGAATTTCTGAACTCCCTGTCAGCAAGTGGACTTCCAGCGCATACCATCAAGCTGAAGGTCGGTGTCCCGATTATGCTTCTTCTGTACCTATCTCCTCCGAAGTTGTGTAACGGGACCCGCCTTAAAGTCATCTCGCTCCACAGACACACCATTGAGGCGGAAATTCTTACGGGTTGTGGCGTCGGCGAGGCAGTATTTATACCACGCATTCCGTTCATACCTCATAACTACCCGTTCCAGTTCAAGCGCGTACAGTTCCCCGTGAATGTTTGCTTCGCGATGACCATCAATAAGTCGCAGGGGCAGACACTGAGGGCAGCGGGTGTCGACCTCAGGACGAGTTGCTTCTCACACGGGCAACTGTACGTCGCTTGCTCTCGCGTCACCAGTCCTGACTCTCTTTACATTTTGGCTCCTGGCAGCATAACTACCAACGTAGTTTATAGGGAAGTGTTGTAAGGTATGATACCTTTGTACGTATTTTTATTCTTTTGTGTCCTGAAATGTATTCCTGCATTATTTTCTCTATTTCCTTCAGTCACATCTTATGACTGAACTCAGCAGGATTCCCATATAACTCTCTTCACTTGCTTCGCTTCACTTGCTTCGCAAAAAAACTTATATTTTAATGCAATTTTAAAAGTTGTTTACTTATAATGCTATAGCGACACTGGCATCTTAGGTATTTTTGGTGCTGTAGAGCCTTCACGCAGACGACGTCGCGGGCAGCAGCTAGTATTTTATAAAATTTATTCACGAAGACACAACAATTATAATTTAAAAGCTAACACTAACATATAAATATATTATATACAATAAAAATAATAAAAAATTAAAGAAAAATGCAGGAACTCATTGGGCATCAAAAAATTCGTCCGCATCACTGTCAATGGGATAAGTGCCCAAAAGGCTGGCAGCATTACCACGTTGGATGGCAATGCTGATTTTTTGGGCTAACAATAGGCCAGCCCTCTGTCACGTGAAGAGTCAACCAACCGCTTGGCGATAACCCTTACCTTAGCTTCAGAAATAGGCAAATCCTCTTCAGCAGGAACCTCCAACTCCTCATCATATAAATCATCATCCATCCCCTCTTGCTTATCAACATACACTTCCCCCCCATTGTCATCAACATTGGTCTTATAATCGTTCACAATCGAATTCGCTAAAACCTTATTGAAATCGTAGTTCGTATCTTTTTGTTTCAAGTCTGTATGTTCGAAATCATCGCAGAGTTTGTTTTTTGACAATCTAGATAGCAGGGCACCTTCCAAATGTGGTGGGGTAGCACACACGGCGAAAGATTTATCAGTTTGGGGCAGGTTTTTTGCCTCTCTTAACCACCTTGCGAATCCGGCAATTAGGCAATCGCAATTAAGAGGATTATCTGTAAAAGAGAGCAGAATTTATCTTTACGACCCCGAATAAATGTGGGTGAAGTTACAGAGGAAGTTTAAAGTATGAGTAATTGCTTATTTGATGCCATGCAATTTAACTTTTTGTTATTTTACTGATAGGGAGTTAAATGGAAACAGGCATTACGCTGGCTTTTGTTTTTTTGGTAATGTTATAAGATATTTCAAAGAAAGTCGTTATGCCTAATAACTAACTTCTAGTGCTCACTCAAATATACAAGAGGGCGTAGTGCGAGTTTTTTACCTACTAGATCGCGTGAACGTAAACGCAGATTTGTACGGTATTAGAGCAGCGCCATCTAGTGGAAACTCGATAGCACTGCTGTCATTCCATACAAATCTGAGTTTACGTTAACGCCATTGAGTAGGTAGAAAAACTCGCACTATGCCCTAAGGTCAAATTAAATTAGGTAGCGAAACTCTGCAGACGTAATTGATATCTAAACACGACAAAACAAAAAAATAAAATGATGTGATGTTTTTTTTGTGGTCAACGACCGCTAGCAGTTTTGTTACTAGAAATTTGAGTTAAGAAATCTGTTTTATTTCATTTTATCATGTTTCGATATCGACACCCATCACGTCTGTGAAGTTTACACAAAGAAACCAGATTTCTGAATTAACTACGAACTAGCACTAGCTGCGGTCGATGACCCCACAAAAAAACCATCAAATTAATTTATTTATTTCTTTACCCATCACGTCTGCAGTTTCGCTAGCTAATTTTATATGACACTGTATAACATCGCGAGCCAATAGACTAGCGACAACATTCTAATAATAAGCATGAATTTTCTATACTAATTTTGCCAAGATAATGGAGAGCGAGCATGAATTTTCTATACTAATTTTGCCAAGATAATGTATTCATATCACACATTGTGGCCCTCCTATCCTCCCCAAGGCCACGTCAAAAAACGCGCGAGAAAAATGAAGTTACATCAACAAAAGTGTCAGCGGCCAGGATTATTCCTTACAAAAAAGGCCATAAAGAGAGCTACAAAGGCAGAAATAGTTAAGAGTCACGCAACAATATAACAAGCGAATATCGATGGGTGAACAAAGAGGCTCCGTCGTCACCTCACTGAAACGTTGAGTATCGACAAATATCTGTATGGTGCATACGGATGAAAACAGGGACCAACAAGAAGGTCGTCTATATCATGATTGTGCATGTGATAAAAAGCTTTCGGTAAGTCTTAGGGAATATTTAATTCTGCAATTAACCTCAAGTTGATTCTTTAAACTTAGGGCTGATTCTTCGATCCACAGATTTTTTAATTCGTGAACTAAAATTGATGTCCGACAGTTTTTGTATGGAAGAACTAACACAAATTCAAAATTATTCCCCGGATAAAGTTACCTACTTATCTGGCGTTGGAAATATCAGCCCTTTGAGTAAGTTGCAATAATTAAAATAAGGTGTTGTTTTAATTTTTTTTTGTTATTTTTTTCAAAATACTTAAATGTTTCAAGTCCTGAAATTCATGGCAATTTTGACGTAACTATGAAATTATTTCGATTGATTTATTATTGCAGCTTTATTTTAATGGCCAATTTATTATATTTTTAATACAAGGTGATATACTTAGGCTACGTAAGCACTGACAGGTGGCTTGCTTAGCACCTAGAGCCTAGTGACTTAAGTCTGTTCGATACACGCTAGGCGACTAGCGAAGGCTCCAAGCACGCAGTGCGGCCGTTTCCGGAAATTCTCGAACGCTCGTTTCACTTCGCTACCGGGAAGATGACTCGCTAGGGTCTAGGCGCTAAGCAAACCACTTGTCAGTGCGTAAGTACCCTTAGTCTAAAATTAGTAGCTGAGACAAGCCTTAAAAAGAAAATCCACAAAATTCTGCCCAACCCGCTCGCCATACTCTCCATCCGTACATCCCCCTAAAGTGCGTATCATCGCGCCTCCATTACCTTCAATGGTGAATCGGCCGAGGTCCTTGTGCAGTGCCAAAGCGCCGTCATCTATCATCGAGATGTCGTTATCGTGGAGTAAGAGCTCGGTCAGTCGCCGGAGAGATTTCAGAGGCTCCGCTGATAAGGATCGGAGGAAATTGTGTGAAAGATCCAGGTGGACTAAGTTTGTTAGCTGGGCTAGTGATGCACCTGTGGAGGTTGATAAAGACAATTTAATCAGTAATAATAATATCCCTGGACATTTCACACAGCGCCATCTAGTCCCAAGCTAAGCAACCTAATGCTTGTGTTATGGTAACAAGATGGCTGATAAACTACTTATATACATTTTTTTTTTTTTTGTAAATACATATATATTATAGATAGAAAAACACCCAGACTCAGAACAAATACATGTAGGACTTACAAATATTTGTTCTGTGCGGGAATCGAACCCGCGACACGCAGCGCAGCAGTCCGATCGCTCAGCCACTGCGCTAACCGTGTAAATCAGTGAGGTCAGCACCAAGAAATACACTATGGGAGGCTTTCGCGATGTTTTTTCTATTCATCTTTAGACTAGTTCATTGATGTCAGCAGCAGTGTCACAGCCATTTCAATCAACTCAGCCTATTGCAGTCCACTACTGGACATAGGCCTCTCCCAGGCTGCGCCACAACACCCTGTCCTTCATCATCCGCATCCAGTCTGTCCCAGCCACCTTCTTTAGGTGGTCCGTCCCTCTAGCTGGGGGGCGGGGCGCCCACACTACGCTTGCCGATATGCGTACAGCAATTTACATTAATACAATTAAAATATTTCATAACCTTTAATTCAGTTTGATCATCTACTAAAAATAAAAATTGATTTCTTTCATCACGTGAAAATTATGACCTTTTGATATCCCTAAAGGCCAATTTCCGTAATTAAAAACGTTCAAAATCTAGTCGCAATCTCATCTCAGCGACAATCAATGTCAAAAATGTAGGGGAATTAGAGGTATTTTTGACAGATTGAGACTGAGATCAGACTGTGAACGTTCTTAAAATTACGAGAAGTGTCCCTCTGGTATAGAGGATAAGTTTACATTTTAATAACGACCTACTTAAATATTTCGCAAAAGATAATGCGTACATATAAAATAAAAACTATGTATTTAGTTCATGATAACTATACCCTGTCCATTAAGTAAACCATTTTTTGACAGATGGAACTAGTGATTGCAGCAACACACAATACATTGATTGATACACGTACGGTATTATAATGTATGTAAGAAGCCATAAATAAGAAAATTCAATAAGATAAGGCAGTATGTTTATTTTATTATGCATTTTAAAGTTAACTTTTACGTAATCTGGAATATGTACGTTCTAAGACAGCTGTCAAAAAACGGTTAACCTAATGTACAGGGTATAAGTCCAGGTAAAAAAACAAAACTACTAAACAAAATTGGTATCAACAATTTTATAGGAATATGTATATACTGAGGTATTTTCTCGAGAATTTTTTTCCATTGTAGACTAATCTATTGAAATCAGAAACGACACAGCAATTTAAAGAGATAAAAACATAAAAAATCATAACCGTAGATACAGTCTTGTCATTCACAGTTCGTTAACGTAAGTGGAACTCCTATCTTTCTATTACCTAAACCCTACCTA
Source organism: Apamea sordens (assembly GCA_945859715.1). NCBI lineage: Eukaryota > Metazoa > Arthropoda > Insecta > Lepidoptera > Noctuidae > Apamea > Apamea sordens. The sequence goes on along the minus strand of OX244010.1, from coordinate 7,907,217 downwards.
CGATATTTTGGTAGCAAAGAATAATTTCACAAATCGTGCAAATCCTTTGTTATTTCAGAAACAGAATCGAAATTAGACCATTCTTTTATTTGGATAACCTGTATCATTCGCAAAAATGGTTGAATATTATTGTTCGACTAAAAATAGAGAAAACATTATTTTATTCTAACATTTAAAAATTCCAATAAAAAACATAGTATATTTTTCTGTTAAATACTTCTTTTTGTGACGTCAGTTTTCATAAAACCTTTCCAAAACAGCCTTGCAAAATGTTATTTTGATTTTCTTTTTCAATGGTCGCCTCCAGATCTTATGTAAATGTTAAAAAACATACCTTTCCGCCTTATTTCCGTCGGACGCAGGCACCACTCGAGATTTTTTTGCCGGAAATTAAAACGTCAAGGAATTGACTAAAAGCTTTAAATGAACATTATCTCTGTTAAACTTTTAAACTAATCGAGGGGAAACAGGATAATTTGGGCTTGGATTTTAGAAAAAGGAGTTTTAACGCTTTTATTACTTTTTGGGCAATCAGTACCATTTTCTTTGTGTAACGTTCTATAAAATATACAACACGCTGACAAATGTGAAATGATCGAATTTCGCATATGGGTAGACCTGGATAAGTAAATAGGCTTCTTTTCATCCTGGATCGCTGACGAAGTCGCGGACAACAGCTATAGGCCAACCGCTTAATTGACACGTTGCCTGAGGTAGCTGCGCGGTGCGGGAGGGGTTATAGTTGTCATAAGTTGACGAATCACTGAGCTCTCGCAACACGTCACCACACCTCTCCCGCTCCGCTACCTCAAGCAACGTCTCAGTTAAGCGGTTGGCCTATAGTAGGACATATTATTTTATGTTAAAACAAGAAATTTCACGCGTAATTACTTAATTATCTTACCTGATACAGCCACAATCTCATTATGAGACAGGTCCAGATGCGTCAAGTTAGCGATGTGTTTAAACGCGTAGTCCTCTAAAACATCTATCTGATTGTTGTGCAAGTTCAAATGAGTTAAGTTCGTGAGACCTGCGAACAAGGACCTTGTTAATTTAAAGGATTCTGGCTGGAGAAAGTTTTGTGTTGGGGAGTAAATATTTTAGAAGATATTATGCTGTAGGTTGTTTGGTAGGACAAAGTAACATTTATCTTTTGAATAAAAATATTTGTAGTCACACGCTTCATCGTTCAAGTTCATACTACAGTCCGACTGTTGAGAGAATGCGTCCCTGACACCTGTCAGTGCAACAATTCTATTGGCTAATAAAGATCAAATTCGCCAAACACCGTATTCGTTTGTATGAAACTGATATAATAATAAAAATAATAATTATTATTTATTTATTTTCACTTCAAGACACAAACTCAGGGTAGCCCTGGCTCTTGTACTAGGAGGTCCTGTATCACAAGAGCCAGACCTCTCAATTTACAGAGAATATAATATAGAAGCGCGGTAGACAAAAATGAGATTCGTTATAATTATGGCATGCATTAGAAGTTAAGTTTATAAATGTAAAAGATAAAAAAAAAACTCTCGTCGGCTGCACTCTAAGAAGCAACACACATCTTAATAAATGTTCAGTTACCCTGCAACGAACATCAAAATCTACATCAGTCAAGTAACTCATACATAAGTATTATCATAAAGGTCAACATACTAATTTAGACGGCAAAATGAAGCTGTTATAATAACAATAATAAATATCTATACAAAAACTGCCAACAGCGAAATGAATCATGACAATGGTCTAATACATATTTTCCAAGAATTCCATACTTGAGCATAGCCACTATACCCTGTCCACTATGTAAACCGTTTTTTGACACATGGAACTAGTGATTGCAGCAACCTACACACATTGATTGATACACGTACGGTATTATAATGTCTGTAAGAAGCCATAAATAAGATAATTCAATAAGATAAGTCAGTTTATATATTTATTTTATTACGCATTTTAAAGTTAACTTTTACGTTTTCTGGAATATGTACGTTTTAAGATAGCTGTCACAAAACGGTTAACCTAATGGACAAGGTATAAGGGCCAAACCGCGCTCTAAGTTAAAGATTGTATGCTAGAGTGCGCGCGAAATAAGTCTGCGCGCGGCCGAAATCAGAAATAATCGTTTGCCGCCATCTTGACGTTTATATCAGGTGTCAAAAGAACGTGCTGTGTTCCGTGTTTTCCAAAGTAATTAATCGCCATTATTTTTCCAAAAGTGATTAAAAGTGCTGGCAGGGATATAATCTTTGACGGCACGGTTGGCGCAGTGGTTAAGCGATTGACTGCTGCACTGCGTGTCGCGGGTTCGATTCCCGCACGGAACAAATATTTGTATGACCTACATGTATTTGTTCCAAGTCTGGGTGTTTTTCTATCTATAATATGTATGTATTTACAAAAAAAAAAATGTATATAAGTAGTTTATCAGCCATCTTGTTACCATAACACAAGCATTAGGTTGCTTAGCTTGGGACTAGATGGCGCTGTGTGAAATGTCCAGGGATATTATATTATTATATTATATTATTATAATCTTGAAGGTCAAACGTCGTGCGCAGACTTATCTTGCGCGCACTCTAGAAGCTAGTTAAGAATGAAATATTGAGTCTTCTCTATATTCTGAGAGAAATTTTTGACGTTTGACACAATTTACCGTTGATCCATGCATATATGCAAACTTCAATCTACCTACATTCAGTATTCAAGCTTTGACAGATATCTTGTACCGAATGAAGCAAAGAACGTTACCATGCCAACCGAAGTCTTTAGAACAGAATTCAGAAAAATGTATAAGATGCTATGAAAAACGAGAAAATTCTTGTAGATTAGAATTTTTTTTAAAAGCATAAATCAAAAGATATCGTGCTTGCAAAGATACATGAGACTTGCGACTATGTGAATACTAAGTGCTGAAATGGATGACCGCTTCAAGGTGGGACTCAATGTTGTAGCACGACTTTGCGATACGTATTCCCAATAGGTATTTTATATAAAGACGCGATCGTAAACACAGCAGTGGTTTGTCGGAACGTAACACAAAATCGCAACCAATATCACGTGACAAGTTTTGCATATGGAAAGAACCTTTGGGAGAGCCTTAAGTCCTATTGATGAGGATCATTAATTATATTATTATACATAATACTTACTGTTTACTAATAATAATATGTACAAGGTATATAAAGAGAAAAAAAAAACTTTATGAGAATTAAATTTCTTTAACCAGAAAAAGGAAGGGAAATAATCAAAGGGCATCAAAAAATTCGTCCGTATCGCTGTCAATAGGAAACATGACCAAAAGGCTGGCAGCATTGCCACGTTGTATGGCAATGCAGATCATTTGGCCAAAAACTAGGGCAGTCCTCTGGTTACGTGAAGAGGATCATTTGAACCAAGTTTGAAATATGTTTTGGACGTCCTCTCACCAAAGCTGATTTTAATATAATATTTATATAATTAGGATCTCACCTGACAAAGCTCCTCGTCGTATGCTTGCGAACGTGTTGTCTGACAGTTGAATCGTAGTGAGACAGGTCAGTGAAGGCACCGTGGTGGGGCCTAGAGGTCCTTCTAGTGCATTGCTGGATAGGTCAAGATCCTTTAACATGTGGGCCTCCTGGAAAACAATTGGTTAGGTTAGTACTTTCAGTCTAGCTCTGTACTAAGCATAAATCAATAAATACAATATTTTTTTTCGACTGGAAAGCGTGCTTGGAGTCTCTTAGCAATTGGTTTCAATGCAAGTGGGCTTTCTAATTATACAATCAGACACAATTCAATTAAGTAATAATGATTAAATTTATAAACTCTGTTTTAAATAGGTTTTTTTTTCGCATATTTTGTCCCACGGCTGGGAAAAGGCCTCCCCTTTTTTCTTCCAAACCATGTCTTGTGCGATCTCTGGCCAAGTTGGCCCTGCAAATAATAGTAGATCGCCACACCACCTTCGCCTTGGCCTACCTCGACGGCGATGCTTAAAAAAATATAAATAAAATATATTAAAAAAATAAATATTATATACTAGCTGACCCAGCAAACGTTGTTTTGCCATAATGATTTCCAGCTGCCCAGCGCTATTTCGTTCGCGTGGTGTCCTACCCTACCCCTACCCTACTCCTACCGTACTCCTACACTACTCCTACCCTACTCTTATCCTACTGGTACCCTATTCCTACACTACACCTACCCTACTCCTACCCTACTTCTACCCTACTTCTACCCTACTTCTACCCTACTTCTACCCTACTCCTACACAACTCCTACCCTACTCCTACCCTACTCCTACCCTACTTCTACCCTACTCCTAACCTACTCCTACCCTACTTCTACCCTACTTCTACCCTACTTCTACCCTACTCCTACACTACTCCTACCCTACTCCTACCCTACCCTACTTCTACCCTACTCCTAACCTACTCCTACCCTACTCCTACCCTACTCCTACCCTACTCTTACCCTACTAACCTAACCTACTAATCCTAGATAATCCGAGTAATGTGGATATATAATTGAAGCACTTTGAATCGACAACATACATATGTATGTATGTTGTCGATTCAAAGTGCTTCAATTCGAGTGAACCCGAGTCTACCGTGCCGAAGGGACGATCGTCAAATGTTTGACAGGAAAGTAGGTGGAACAGTTTCTAAGGGAAAATAAAATTGTTTTTTTTACTATCTTCCTCGCAATTTTTCCATATTTTCGTTTAAACCTTCCCTGGACTACGACAAACATTTCAAAACCAAAATCAGCTAAATTGGCCCACCCGTTCTCGAGTTTTAGCGACTCAAACGAACAGCAATTGATTTTTATATTTAGTTAGAAGATAAAAAGGTTTTCCAAAACATGAGCTAAGTATAGGATTGAATAAAAAAAAACCCTCAATTTATAATAATGTTACGTCTAGAAGGAGAAAATCAAACTCGATAACCTACACCACATCGACCTCCGATACATTGATTGAATAAGTCTAATTTCGTACATTTTTCTTAATAATTAAGGCTGGTATACGAAAATTATATTCGATAGGTTGAAAGAGACTTGTTAGAAGGTATTAGAAAACTAATTCAATCATGATTAACAGTACTATGCGTAGCCCATGTTGGGCGCCAGTAAGACTCGATCACAAAATATATGGGTACAGAAGGTTGGCTCCATACAACGAGCGGAAACAGGCACACGCACACATAGACGTGTATGTACGGCGATATCACTAACCAATGCCAATCGCCAGTAGCTTTTAGGTACCTTTTTTTGAGACGAATAAAATATTTTTTTCATTTCGATAAAACGAAAATAAAGTACAAAGCATAAAAAAGAGTACTTAGTTATTTATTTTCTACTTATTTATAAAAAAAAAAACACTGTTACTTTTCGCAACATTCAACAAATATTTGTCCTCTTGAAGATAGTTCTATACTCTTTGCAATCTTCCTTTAATTTAAATATTTGATCAGCTCGTTTTAAATTAAGATTAAAGGAGCTTTGTTCCTTTCAGATCTCCACTTTACATTTCTATAATAAAAAAAAAGACAGTGACAGTCAGAGTAACGTTAATAGTGTAATTTGTCGTACATTGTTGGTTATAAAGTACATCTACACGAAAAAGAGGACAATACTCTATTTTAGAGCACGGGTGGTAATCGCACCCTAGTCGCGACTGCACTTGCACTTGTACACACGGCTACACATCAAGCTATGCAAAACTAGTATTGGCTGACCGTTCATTGTGAGAAAATATCATACTGTCATACAAATTGAGGCCAAGACAAACTGGTTTTGTATAGCTTGACGTGTAGCCGTGTGTACGTGTAGTGTGTCTATGTGTGCGTGCGTTCTCGCTCGTTGTATGCGTCGACCTTCTGTTAGTACTGTTTTATTTTGTGACGCAGCGTACACGTGTGAACCAGTTAATAAAAAGGTAATCAGCACTTTCGTAATATATTGTGGCGATAAGTCTCAATCATAATTACTTTCCTAACTCAATATTTCGTATTAATATCGGTAATCTATTCGCTTTTGTGTGAAAATCATAATTATATTTTATTAAAGAAATAGTTTGAAGCTTCGAATAAATTGCAGATATCATATTAGTAGAAAACCCTTTCAATCAATTATTTAATTTCAGTTATCAGGTTTACTTTTCAAGTATTAATAATAATCATTTTCTTTTACTATTAAAAATGTTGAGATTTAATACAATTCTTGGTATATGAATCGAATCCATCTTCAAATATTCTAAATTCAGTTGTCATAAACATTACAAATAGTGCTTATTTTAAGAATAGGAATGTCTTTGGTATTTTCAAGCTTCAATTTTCTTATGAATGGACTTGTAGACAAACTCAAAATAACAATATTCTAGAATCTAGATTTACGTTCTTCCATAATATCTATGTCTAATTTTAGAATATTTCTAAGTTTATTTTATAATCTCAAATAATTGCAATACAAATTGGACTGCTAGACATTTTCAACAAAATCGTTTTAAACTCACCATCAGTGCCTTTCTGTATCTTTTTAACCGACTTCAAAAAAAGGAGGAGGTTCTCAATTTTTTTTTTGTTCGATCATAAGTTCTCTGTCATTATAGACGGATTTTCAAAATTCATGTTTTTTGTTCGAAAGAGATTTACTCTAAAATGATCCCATATAAATTTCGTCAAGATCTGATGATGAGTTTCGGAGACAGACAACGGAACTCTTCAATAAATGCCAGCAAATCAACCGCGATTGCTGCTATGGCATATGTACGCATTGTTTACGCACTCACACAACATAACATCACGCCTGTACCCTCTAAAGGGGTACGCAGATGTGATGTGTTCAGTATACCACGGTACACCCGCATTTCTATCAAAGTTTTCATTTCATTAATTATTTTATTAATCAGTTTTTAGTTGTACCTACGTACCCCACACAATCCTACTAATATTATAAATGCGAAAGTTTGTATGGATAAATAGATGGATTGTTTTTAGCTTATACCTACACCTACCTGTTTTCTTCATTTTGAGTAATGCGAACATAAATGTAAGGAACAGCTGATTTTTTTCCGCGATTTCAAGTTTGGTCCCATAGTAATAGTTGATGAGTACAATGGCCCCTTAAGAGGTTATCTATTAATTACCGGACACCCTGTATATATTCCTAGACGTATTTAGGTACTTCAATCGGATGTTCACCACCAAACAACAACAACATTGACAAACATTTCTCTAAAATTGCCTCCACGTGTAGCATGATCAGCCTATATTGATTCCAATTCTGGGACACAGCCCTCCTCTCTGTAAGAGGGAGTGGGCTGTAATTTACCACGCGGGCCCAGGACGTATTGGTAGATGTCACATGTCTTCGAAATGTTGGTTTTAGGACATGCCGGTTACCTCACGATGTTTTCCTTCACCGTTTTGAGAGCAGTGGTGATGAAATTATTTTCACAGAGTATAGCGCATACCTGGGTTTGAACCCACGACTATGATTCGTAAGTCGGGGTCGATAACATTGGGATACCACTGCTCTCCACGTGTAGCAATACGTATGTAAGTAAACGTTGGTGGCACCCTGGGTATCCTAGGAAAAGGATAAGTAGATGATGAACATCGTGATGATGAAGTTGTAGGGACGCTGAAATTTAAAAATTATTGTACCTAGCCATCATCTTGGATTTTTATTTTGACCTCACTATCGGCTTCAGCATCCTCTAAATTCTAAAACCATGAAACGAAATCCTTGACGAAAAATTTTAAAATGTTTGCAGCCGCCATCTTGTATTAATTTAACCTCACGACACCCATGACGAAAAATGAATAGCTTCCCTACCACTTCATTATCTACTTATCCTTTTCAGAAATAATTAACCAATCTTACCTTCAAAGATGCCAAAGCTGGTACTTTCAGTAGATTTCCTCGTAGCCTCAGAACAATTAGCTTTAACAATGGTAGGAACGCTCCTTCCGATATGTCAGTCAGTTGGTTGTCGCTTATGTCCAAATATGTGAGATTTGTGATACCCTGTGGATAGAATATTCAATTGTAAAATTTGTGATCAATTATAGAGTGTTTTTGTTTATTTATTTAATATAGAAATTCTGTTTCTTGTGCACTATGGCCACTTAACAATTCGCACCTTTAAAGACAAACCGTTACTAAACGAAAATATAAAATTTTACACAGGAGCTAAAATTAAAAAAATGCATGCCTTTTTCGCAATATAAATTAAAATCATGGTGCTTTGAGCCATCTTTTGAAGTGATAATGATAGGTATTTATTAGCACTATAGCACAAAATTCAGAAAAGTTTTTTTTATTTCATAGAACATTGTTAATGGAAAAAATCGCTTAGTATCGGTTTGTTTTTAAAAGTGCGAATTCCTTACTTCAAAACAACGTCAATTCCTTAGCAAATCCCGCCAATCTCGCGTTCATTTCGCACGGTTTCGTTCATTGTGTCATAGTGAACTAGAGTCCAAGACGCGAGTGCATGCGTCGATGGTTGAAATGATTAGGCAGTCACGCGATGCTACATAAAAGTTATTTGGCACAATCGGCGCGGGAAAATTTCGTCACACGCGAGATTGTTCCAGAGCTTTATACTTTCTTCGTCCTACAACATCAATTAGGCCTGCCAATACAGGATGTAAAAAGACCCATAACACAGCCGTCAACTACGCATTCAGTACATCAAACTAAGTAACAATACGCAAAAATAATTACTGAGAAACGACTTTTATTTATAGAATGAAATTTTTCTGTTTGTGGCAGTGCGCAATGTAACGCATGCATAACGTGTTGCTTATGGGTGCATGCAAACTTAAACTCAAATAATATATCATAAAATAAACCATTTACAGGCACTTTTGAATTGTCAAAATTAAATATAGTCGATCAGTTAGTCAGAAAGTTGAAGCTAGTTGCCCATTCCAAAACGTAGATCTCTATGGAGAAGAACGGGCAAGAAACTCCACGGAAACTCTTTTAAATCAAGTTACTACTACAAAATCCTGGGTACCCGTTGCATGTACACCAATAAGCACAATGTTATGCGTTCGTTGTAGGGGTTATATTATGCCTATAAGGGTCGTGGGGGCATTTAAATCATAGGATCCTTGTTTTCGGTAAAAAAACGTCAGTAAAAGTTGGAATTTTGACCTTCAATATCTCCGTAACCAGAAGGTTCCCAGATATGGTCGAGTACAAAAAAAATACAATGATGGGGAGTATAAATGACTCTCGGCTTCGTTAAGTATCTTTTTACACCCGTTATACTTTCATTATTATCTCATGTAGACATTCTTGTCTAAAAATTACACGCAATTGGAATTACACGCAATTGGAATTACACCTAACTTCATCACTGATTGGAGAAAGTATACTTTTTATTTTATTTCAGTATTTACTTCAAGAATTTAATGGTTGTTCCTTTTAAAGATTTTACTTCAACACAAAACTATAACCGACAGCCTCATTAATCTTATCTAATCTTCGATTCTTCAGTGTTAGCGAGACCAATTGAATTTTCAACAAATTAATTAAAAGTTTCGGCTTACCTTAAATGAATTAGAGTCCAAAGTATGAATTTTATTGTTGGACAAATCCAAGCGATCCAAGTTCCGTAGCCGGGTTAACGCTTCTGTTGGTACTATTGGCAACTGATTGTTTGGTAGACCTGGAACAATTTATATGATTAAAACAAAATTCATTTGTTTTGTTTGGCCGCACGCCAGTGGTAACCAAACCTTTTTTTTTAGATTATGGCATCTCTCAAGTCAACCTAGAAGGTTGTCGGCTGCTTAACCGGCCTTGCTCGTGGTTGCGCTCAATAAATTAAGACCTCCAGCTAGGGCTTAAAAACTAAGCGACTACACGCTAAGAGCACGGGCCTCAGTTTAGGACGTCGCTGGGGGAGGGCAGCAAAGGACAGGCTGGATCGAATTAGGTAACACAACCAGTTTAAACTGGCCTCTTATTCTATTGAAGCTCCGTACTACGCCAGGTCAGTCAAAGTGCGACCACTGAGGCACAACTACAGTATCTTCTTTCCTAAATGTTACTTAAATATAATATTCTTAATAAATTACTGTGAATGTATCTTTGGGTTTATGATCACGTCTGGGTCACCAGGGTCACCGAAGAGGATATTACCGCTTGTTTTTCAAAATTCTTCAGGAAATCTGCCTTAGTGTGCATACACACGAGCGACACGCATCAACGGCAGAGTGCCATTCGTGTATTTGATTACGGTGCTCAAATACACGAGCGGCATGACACTCGTTGACGGCAGCAGTTGCCTCTGGCGTTGAACCATGACGCTCGTGTGTATGGGCACTTAGGCAGTCATTAATAAATAAATACCTATATTAATAAGTACCCATGCCCTATGATTCTTTTGCTTAATTTTTTTTTTCTCATGTACATATGTATTATTAATAGATAAAATAAATAAATAATAACATAAGTACCTATCCACAAGTTCTTCCGATTATTTCATTGGATTCATCAAAAAACGAATGAAAAGGATTTCGTATCCGAGGACCACATTTTACGATTGAAAACCAACCGACCAACCTGCTGAGTAAAGCACCTTTGACGCGCGCCTTGCATACACTCAACGAAATCGAGGAAAGCGTGGATTTATTTACCTGTTCTCTGAATGAGTTCACAAAAATTAATTTACATGTGATAAGCTGTAATAGAAAAAATATTTTTTAATACCACGCTACCGATTTGGTACCTGTAATGATAGTTGTGTTGGGAATAATAAATAAATAAAATCGGTTTTTTCTTGAAAAGCATTGTAAACAAACACCTTTAGTAAAATTAACCATCATCTTTCTCCTGCCCTTATCCCAATTTATTCGACGCAACATGTCTTTTTCTTCCATACTTCTCTATTAGTCGTGATCTCGGTAGTCACCCCCTTTCTAACCATATCATCATTCACACATTCCATCCATCGTTTCTTTGGTCTTCCCCTACTCTTATAGCCATCGACATTCATACTCAAAACTTTCCTCACGACATTTTCCTCATTTCTCCGTAACACATGCCCATACCATGACAACCGATTTCCACACAACTTTTCAGTTACCGGTGCCACTTTCAGACTTCCTCTTATGTACTCATTTCTTATTCTATCCATTCGTGTAACACCACACATCCCATAAAATTAACCATTAGCCAAAATATTTAAAACACAAAAATCATTGTTCCTGTCCCCATTTATTTATTTACTAGCTTCTGCTCGCGACTTCGGCTGTTTCTGTATGCGAGTTAAAAAAAAAAAACTTCATCCCCGTGAAATTTCTTGTTCCCCCGATCCGCCCCGTCGCGCGTCGCATCGTACGCACTTTTACTTTGTTTTCGCTTATCGTTCTTTCTGACTTTTTTTGTCTTTTCGATCGGGACCTAAGGGTCATAGCGTGATGATAAATATTCTAGAGCCTTCCTCAAGAATTGGGCTCTCAAACGCAAAAAAAAAATTATAAATCCTATTGGTAGTTCCTAAGATTAGCGCGTTCAAACAAACAAACAAAGTCTGGATCTCCAATAGAGGTTACACAATTGCATAAAACTTTACAAGAACAGGGACCAATAACTATCATTCTCTTATAATCTAGGTGGATACAGTAAGTTTGACGAAACGAAATTATTAGAATAAATCAAAACATACAACACGAAAATCTCATAGAAAGGAAACAAAATGAGATACAAAACAAATGAATAATAATGTATCGGCCAATGGCCTGTTGGCCGAAAGCCTCGATCAAAATGTCTCAAGGCTCTCGTTAGGCGGTTGGATCAAGGGCCTGATTCAGAAGGCAGTACTCCTCGATCGGCTCGCATTGTGAGAAGGTTCTGGAGCCCTAACCACCGATAGCTTGGACCCTGCTCCCGGCACCGGCAGACCACAACTTTTTATATTTTTAAAGATTTTTATAGTTATTTTGTCTATTTTAAGAAATATATAAAAATGTATAAGTAAACTAATTGGTACTCAACACATTAAATACTACGAGTATTTTTACAAATTAACACTAAAATAAATATATTTTATACAAGGTATATAACAATAAAAAAGGCAGGAGCTCATTGGGCATCAAAAAATTCGTCCGCATCGCTATCAATGGGATAAGTGCCCAAAAGGCTGGCAGCATTACCACGTTGGATGGCAATGCTGATTCTTTGGGCTAAAAATAGGCCAGCACCTGGTCACGTGAAGAGTCAACCAAACGCTTGGCGATGTCTCGAAAATTCGATGAGCACTCGGACTCCAAGATAGTGTTTTAACCCCAAACGGCTCAAACATATAGTTCCCAATAAGGATGTTATATTTGCGCCGTTTGAGGTTTTCTGCTCCTGCAGCAGCCGCTCCAGCACAGCCCACCGTGCTAGGAAGATGGGATGGCGCAAGGGTGTCGACACATGTTGCATCCTACACCAAAGGCCTACCCAACTTCCAAGGCATTATGGTCATTCCATCTGGCCTCTTTCCTTCGTCGCGTGCCAAAGCATTAAACTAATTAAATAAATAAACACAATAATAATATAATAACTACAAAAGACAATAGAAAAAAATAACAATAATAATTACGACTTGGGTATTACGATTTTTATAGCTTTGATATTTTGCAAGTAATATACAATTCATTACTCTTCGATACTTCGTTATACTGCCTACAGATCCTTGGCAAAACGGAAGCATCTATTTACATAAATACATTCTCATTAAGGGAGGGGTTTGTGGCTAAGTACTATCAGCCGCAAGGGTCGATCGATCAGGTTAAGCTACGTTTACCGCGTTTGGTCCGTGAATGGGTGACCATCTTCACACACCAAGACCCCTCGGAAAGAAGTTAAGCCGTTTGTCCCGGCTGTCATTCGTGGATCTTTGACAGTTGCAAGGGGTATCGTATTACCCAGTAACTGGCTTGTGGAGGTCAGTTAGGCAGTCGCTCCATGTAAAATACTGGTATTCAGCACCATCCGGTTAGACTGGAAACCGACCCCAACATAGTTGTGAAAAGGCTAGGCAGATGAAGACATTCTCTTTAAAAGTAGGTCTCGTTACATTAACAAAATATTGAAAACGAGTAAATCAGTGAAACTACGCGGAGTAACTTTCGTTGCCTTTATTACTGAAGTCTGTTCTCTTGGGAAATCAGTGAATGTTTCGAAATTATGTAATTATAAGAAAATATACTTGGGAGCGGGCTTGTTTTGATATCGATTTGCATTTTCGATATACTGACTAGCTCGTTGACATACTGAGCAGGAGTTCCAGGGTTCGATTCCCGGGTCGGGCAGTGTTTTTGGGTATTTCCATCAGGAATTTCTCAGTACCAGCCAGGAATCTGGATCTTTGCCTGGTTAATGACAATAGGCTCGCCCCCGATTACATGTACCAGTGCTCCATAAACATGACTATTGCCAAATCCAAAGTTGCAACTTACCTTTGAGGGAACTGTTGTTTAGTTACAGAAACACAAGCTGCTACATTTAAAAGTCAGTTGCACCCACAGACATAAATTGGCTAGATAACGCAAGTCTCATCGTCTGTATAGAAACCAAGCGTGCCATTATTTTTCTACCTACTGTGACGTCACATGAGCGATTTAGTGATGGGAACTCCCTGTCCGCGAGTAAACGATTCAAAACGATTTAAAGGCCCCGCCGCGTTTCGCCTCGTCCGCCAGTACTCTTTGGAGCGAGAGGTCGCGTGCGCGCATCCCGTCCTCTTGCATGTTATTGTTTAAGTTCGCCGCTCTTCAAGTTACACGATGTATCCCACAGACTATATAAGTCTGTGGTTGCACCTCAACCTAGTTAGGTACCTAAGTCAGTTTAATTAGGTACACGACCTTCCTTTGTAACTCTCCCAAAATTACATTTTGATATATTCATGACCATTCCGCAGGTGCACAGCTATTTTCAACAGCACCCGCATGTTTCTAGAACTGAAATGAGCTAACCTCGTTCATAGAATAAGAAATCGGTGTAGAAACGAAACTCGTGCTCTTTCATTTTATTTCATATAGGCACATAAAAGGCACTTTAGAACTAGTAAAAAAATACAATAAAATAGAATTGCTTCTATTCGCCCTTTCAAAAGGCAGTTTTCATATGGAGAAGAATGGGCAAGAAACTCCACCGTTACTCTTTTAAAATGTTTTAAAATATTTTGCATACATTACGTCTTCACATATTATATAATTAAAATTACTATACCAAATAGGTAAAAAAAATTAAAAACGAAACCATGACATATTAATTATTAATTATGTGATAGATACATGGTCCTCTCGACTAAGCCGACTACTTACTTGTTTGATGATCGAGAGCGATCACAGCATAACATTGCGCCAATTTTCCCCGAAGGATTAAGCAGATGTGTACCGTACAGCGATAGCAAGTGGTGAAGGGCAGGCGTTTTTGGGGGACTGTCTTTTGTAATTTTGACGTTCGAAAAGTGCTGATTCTCAGCCTAATTTGAATAAATGACTTTTGATTTTTATTTTGACCTTTAATAGTACACCCACATTTCGCGAGTTACGTTTAAGTCCCACGTAATAGAAAGCGAGCCTGTTGCCATTAACTGGGTGCAATTCAAGACTCCAGGCTGCTACTGAGAAAGTACTGATAGGATCACCCAGTAACACTTCGCCTAACCTGGTGATCGAACACACGACCATCATGGTCAGTATTCGTGCTTGCGACTACTAGGCATACGAGGCAGTTATGGAATGTCTCATACATCTGTTCGGTTGTACACCAGTCCGATATCCATACCATTCAAACTGGAACACAATAAGCCTAGGTATGCACAGGCGTCTTTTTTCCCGCGACGGTTTTTTTTGGCACACTGGATTTTCAACCGATTGCTAAGCGTCGAGAGTTGAAAATCCAAGTGATTTTATGACGCGCTGCGATGCGCTCTGTTCGATTTTCAATGCTCGGCTTAACACCGAGGGTTAAAAATTGAGTGCGTGATCAAATCCCGTCACGATATTTTTACGTCCGCCAAGAAGCGTTAGCCTACGCGACCTGGTACTACACCGACGAGTTCCTTCACAAAGAGGGAGTTTCGCATCTATGCATTGCTATTCTATGCCGTGTATCTTGATTGCAAATGGAATTAGGAAACAGTACACGAAACGGTGGTAGTTAACACACTGGCTCAGTGGACTTTGTGTGTTGTAAGCTTCAATGTGTTGAACAAACAGCGGGTGAACTTGGTTCTACATGGAGGATACTTCTTGGGGGACTTTAGGAGTCTTTGTGGATTTTTTATTTATTTATTTAGTCAGCCATTTCTGTCCCACTGCAGGGCAAAGGCCTCCCTTCCCTCCTTCCACTTATCCCTATCCAGTGCTGTTAAACGCCAATCCTTGTGGAAAGAGTCGAGCTCGTCCGATAGAAGTCATAAAAAAAATTGAATAGTCAATCATCTCATCTGCCTAGCCTTTTCCCAGCTATATTAGGGTTGGCTTCCAGCCTTACCAGATGCAGATGAATAGCACCCCCTAGCTTAGAAATTGGACGTCAGTTATCAAAAAAGATCAGCTGTTTCATAAAAAAAAAGAAAGTGCAATACCTACGCGGTCAATAATGTATGAATCAGCTAATTTAACCGTTGAAAAATTTCAACGCAGGAGTATTCAGAATCATGTGCTGAATCTATGGTAACAGGGGGTCTACTCCGAAGTAGTATCGGCCGAATGTTCGGCCGTTTCCTGCTACGAAATTACTATTTGGTTCGTTCGGTTCCGATCCTACACTCCTACACTCTTTTGAATATTGACTATGGTCCCGACCCAACTGAGCCGATCCGAACTTTTTTCGCATTTTTCAATAATATTCGGTTCGGCCATGTGTCGGTCCAATCCGAACATTCGCACTTTGCACTTCGGAGTAGGCCCCCAGGTCGCGCGTCAATGTCCCAGCCACCGTTACCAATGGTACCTGGCGATCTAACGAACCGTTTCTTGAAAATAGAAACCCGTTAACACTAACAAATATTAAACCGCTTACCCAAAGCAAACAAAGTGGCCGACACAGTACTAAAAGCTCCTTGCTGCACCCTTCTTATATCTCCCGAGGATATGACCAGGCCGTGCAGTCCAACGCCCGCTAATTCTGATACTGATGCTGATGACAGTACGGAAACTCCTCGTAAGGCACAGTCCAGGAGAGATACTGCCGTGTTCTTGTTTCTGGCTTTCTGTTCGCGGAGGTGGCGGCCGATGATCTGGAAGACAGGAAAGTTCTTAGTGAAGTAGAGAGTTTTTGGAAGTGATATTCTACTGTTTGTGTATGTATTGGAACGAAGTTCCTTATCGCGCGTTGCGAAAGGGGGCTAGACGGAAAAAATTAAGACCAAAAGTTGGAACGACACTTTTTGCTATAGTTGTAAGCCGTGCGGCGTGCGCGTGTTTCTCTGTCTATCTCTCTCTCTCTCTTTGAACTTCGTTCCATCCGGGTATCCCTTGACACCTCTCGAGTTTTTGTTCTTTTAAAGATGGCCATAATAGGTCATTCCGCTGGATACAGGAAGCACAGAACCGATGAAAGTGGCGGTGCTTGGGGGAGGCCTATGTCCAGCAGTGGACGTCTTTCGACTGTAATGATGATAATGATTATAGCCACAATAGGTGGAAAAGGGGATAAAGCGAAAATATTATAGTAACTCCATCCCACTCCCTCTCACCGTGACCAGTGTCCCAACAGTAGGAACATTATAGGCTGATCATGTATTTATGTACTAATGTGGACGTCTTTAGGCTGAAATGATTACGAAACAGTATTAGAGATTTGCTGTTGCTTATTAACCTTTTAGAAGCTGAAGATCAGCATCTAATTTTAATCCTAAACACAAAGTACAAAATGGTATCGGGTATGACTGGTGAAAGTCTCAATCCTTACTAAAATGACCGTATGTATGATTTGATTTAACTGACAAGGAAGTGAGACAATGGAGCCAAGAACCACTAAAATACCAACAAGATGAAAATAACCGTGATAATTCCAACAGAACCCAAGCAAAAACATGAATAAATGATTGACATCTTAATAGAATTTGTAGAATTTTAAGGATTCCTTGGAATCCTTAAAATTGAACTAATAAACGCAAACGTACCTTACAATCTTGGAAACCTGAAACATTTACAAATTCAAGGTGATTTGTGTCAAGCTAAATTTTCTTATCAACGATTATTTAAAATGGATGCCCTGCCTAAGTAATGATATTCCAGGATCCGGAACGTTTTAATTAAACTCTAGTACTCTTGAACGGAACCCTATTAATTAATGATCGGATTAATTACGAGCAAAATACCTATTTATCTAATTTTGGGGCTAAGTTATTATCGATAGAATTTAGAATAGAATATTCTTTATTGTGTATGTATGTGAACTTAACATCCCGCTCCCCATACCTCTATACCCTCATCCAACGTATTCCCGTAATCTTCAACTGATAAGGATCGTGCTCTGATTACCTACGGTAATAAAATAATCATTCTAAACCACTCGTACAAAAAAAGAATGTTCCTTTGAATTCGAATAAAATATGAAGATATACTCATAGAATGTCTGCTGAAACTATTATGTCAAACGTATTGAGTCAAGTCGTGAGGTACTTGGAAAGGATTACTAAAAGCCGCTTTCGCGACGAGGCGAGGGAGCGCCGAGGCATTGTCGAACATCCTACGAAGCAAATCCGTCATGTGTACTACAAGGACTCTGTGATAGATGGAAAATATGTCACACCATTGTCGGGATGACAATTGGAAGGATGGTTAAACATGAATGAGTTGTTTTGTTGTACTGATTACGTTGTTATTGCAGTTCCAAGGTTGATGTCCTACTTTAACAAACCTGTGTTTTTTCATTATGCTTAAATTTTCAGATATTGCATTACCTTCATTATTTACAGTTACTAGTTGTACTCTGCATACTGTTACGCCTTTTTTCATATAAAAAAGTAGCCAAGTGCGAGTCAGACTCGCACACGAAAGTTTCAGCACCACAAGGCAAAAAACGCCGAAAAAAACACGTTTTTTTTTCGGCGTCTTTTTAACCCCTTTGAGCTTTATTTGTTGATATAGTGGCAGTAAATATACACACTCTGTGAAAATTTCAACTGTTTACATATTACGGTTCATGAGATACAGCACGCTGACAGACAGACGGACAGCGGAGGCTTAGTAATAGGGTCCTGTTGGCACACTTTGGGTACTGAACCCTAAAAAGCATTGGTTACCACGCTTGCTCATTGCATCCAGTTTTATTGTCCATAATTCAAATCAATGGTAGACTATCAATTTAAGCATGGGCTTAGACCTAATTGATATAAGCTGGTCTTCAAATATCCAAGCCCTCACCGTATACTACTGGGAGTATCTTCAGAAAATTACAATATTTTTTCTAAATGACTACTTATACAAAATCCAAGATACTGAATACATAATAACAAGCACCAATAACCAACAACTCGAGTTCTATACCAACATGGTTGGTCACAATGGCAACAAACAATAATACTGTTGGTGAGGCTACAATGTATCTCTAAATATCCAATGGGCCAAAAGCTGAGGGAGTAGTATTATGGCCATCGTATTTGTACAGAACCAATGGACGTTGATTACGAAACAATACCTTTCAGTGGCCCTTACTATGGGCTGGTGGCAAATTGTGATGCTCACATACTTCGAATTCACGTTTGTCGCTGATCGAAGACTCTTGATATTATAGTCTAATATGAGAAATCAAAGAAAGGTCCTACAAAAAAGTGTTCATTAATGAAATGACTTAAACTGAAATCCCTACAGCACTTTGTCTTACAGACCATAGAAACCCATTCCTGCTATTTATAAAAGGCACTGATTTAAAGAGGCAGTTGTAAATAGCGGTTTTGGTAAGTTAAAAATTATAAATGACACGTTTAATAACTAGTTCAGCAGTTAAAACTAAGCAGTAAAGTAAACAAAAATCTATACATATAATAAAACAGTAACGAAAGAAAAACTGTACATTGAGAATTTTCGAGAAAAAATAAGTGGCTTTTGTTAGAAAAACGTAACTGATGACAAAAAGTGACTTTTTAGAATTTTTGTCTGTTTGTCTGTTTGTCTGTGTGTATGGTACGGCTTCACGCCAAAACTACTGGATAGATTGAATTGAAATTCAGCAAAAATGTTCTTTGTAAACCAAGGAAGGCTTTAGGCTACATATTATCACGCCGTATGTTATAGGAGGTAAGCAATATTGATTTTAAAAGGTTTTTGTTCGTAATTTAATGCACAAAATAATTGAATGCACAAAATGACATGTTATTTATTTAGTAAACCATAATTTAACTCTGGAAACATATTATCACGCTATCACCTACGGGGGAGGAGCTGTGAATCTTTATTTTTCTTACCTACGTATTCTGTCACAGCGTGTAATCTAACGACGCATATTTAAATGTTGTTTTTGAGTAAGCCATGCTATTATCTAGCTTTACACTATAAAAACTACGCCATTTAAGTAACTTGGGCAGAGAAACATAGTTTAATTAATGTTAGTAGTATAATGAAAATTTTTGAAGCAGCGCCATCTATGAGATTTCATAAAAATCAAATCAAGTTACATGTTAACACTTTTTGGAAATAAATAATTTAAATTTGATCATGTTGGTGAGGTTAGTAGTAAGTTATTCTTAAAATTCATAGATGGCAATGTGCATTTTCTTCATAAAAGTTGTATGGTATAGTTCGTTTCGACAAATTCAAGTTCCAACAAAACCCTCAAAATCTTGAGCAGAGTTGAGGAAGACAATTTAAAAAAACACGCTCTGTGAAGTCGACCAGTTTGCGAGATCCCTTACGTATGACGAGGTGCCTTCATATTACACGTATGACAAGCAAAGGGGTGTATTTAACCGACGTCGACGAGGAGGTGCTGTGGAAGGCTTTCCGGGAATTTTCAAGGACACCGCATTGGGTAGGGTTTATACCGTGCATCCGAATAATGGCGAATGCAATTTTCTGCGGTTGTTACTTCACACTGTCCGAGGCCCAACGTCTTTTGCCTTTCTGAGGACATTCGATGGCGTGGAGTATCCCACTTACCGCGCAGCCTGCGTAGCACGTCACCTTCTCGACGGTGACCAAAATTGGGATGACACCCTCGCGGAGGCGAGCGTCAGTGACAGTCTCAGCTGCATGCGTCATCTGTTTGCCGTCATCTTGGTGTTTTGTGGAGTCTCGAACCTGGTAGCTTTGTGGGAGAAGTATCGCCATCATCTGTCTGAAGATTTTCTACGAGCTTTGAGGCGTGTTACTGGAGACGAAGTCGAAGTAACTGATGAACGCGTGCTGAACACCTGTCTCAGTTCACTTCAAGATGTGGTCATTTCTATCGGCGGCAATCCACTGATCAAATATGAGTTATCAGCTCCCACATCATCACCGTATAAAGACCGTGGAAATCGGGAGTATAACGCTGAGACAAATTACGATCCGGGCGAAATGACTACCATACGAAATGACTATGTCGCTTTGTTCTCTTCAGAGCAAAAACACATTTATGACACCGTCCTTGAAAGCGTTGGGCAAAACCAGGGTAAAATGTTTTTTTTGGATGCTCCTGGTGGAACAGGAAAAACATTTGTTACCACTGGCATACTTGCAGAGGTCAGGAGGCAAGGCAAAATTGCTATTGCTGTAGCGTCGTCGGGAATCGCTGCCACACTACTTCCGGGCGGCAAGACAGCACATGCCATGTTTAAAATTCCCATCGATTTAGAGAGCGCCGAAACGCCTGTTTTTGGTGTGTCACGTAACAGCAATAAGGGACACGTGCTCAAGGATTGCTCTCTAAATGGTGGTGGTGTATGGGATGAGTGTACGATGGCCAATAGGAAGGCAGTTGAGGCCGTGGACAGAACCCTGCAGGACATCCGCAGGAACGAACATTTGATGGGTGGTGTCATAGTTCTGTTCAGTGGCGATTTCCGGCAAACGCTTCCCGTGGTGACGCGGGGATCGAGGGCTGACGAGGTGAATGCTTCGTTGAAACGATCTTCGTTTTGGTCACGAGTTCGTACGCTGCGCTTGACCATTAATATGAGAGCTCAGCTCGGCGGCAATGTATGTGCTCAAGAATTCTCCGATGTCCTTCTAAGTCTTGGCGAAGGCACTCTACCAGAAGAGAGAGGTGGACAGGTGGTGCTTCCAGAGTCTCTCGGTAGAGTGGTATCCAGCTTAGAAGAACTCATTCGCTGTGTGTACGGGGACATCAGTCGTATACTGCACCAGCAGAATTCTTGGGTGTGTGAGCGGGCCATTTTGACGCCCAAAAATAATCAGGCTGCAGCAATTAACGAATGCATTCTCGCGGAAATTGAGGGGAATGAAGTGGTCTATACCTCGATAAACACTGTTGTCGAGCAAGATGACGCCACACATTATCCCGTGGAATTTCTGAACTCCCTGTCAGCAAGTGGACTTCCAGCGCATACCATCAAGCTGAAGGTCGGTGTCCCGATTATGCTTCTTCTGTACCTATCTCCTCCGAAGTTGTGTAACGGGACCCGCCTTAAAGTCATCTCGCTCCACAGACACACCATTGAGGCGGAAATTCTTACGGGTTGTGGCGTCGGCGAGGCAGTATTTATACCACGCATTCCTTTCATACCTCATAACTACCCGTTCCAGTTCAAGCGCGTACAGTTCCCCGTGAATGTTTGCTTCGCGATGACCATCAATAAGTCGCAGGGGCAGACACTGAGGGCAGTGGGTGTCGACCTCAGGACGAGTTGCTTCTCACACGGGCAACTGTACGTCGCTTGCTCTCGCGTCACCAATCCTGACTCTCTTTACATTTTGGCTCTTGGCAGCATAACTACCAACGTAGTTTATAGGGAAGTGTTGTAAGGTATGATACCTTTTGTACGTATTTTTACTCTTTTGTGTCCTGGAATGTATTCTTGCATTATTTTCTCTATTTCCTTCAGTCACATCTTATGACTGAACTCAGCAGGATTCCCATATAACTCTCTTCACTTGCTTCGCAAAAAAACTTATATTTTAATGCAATTTTAAAAGTTGTTTACTTATAATGCTATAGCGACACTGGCATCTTAGGTAGTTTTTGGTGCTGTAGAGCCTTCACGCAGACGACGTCGCGGGCAGCAGCTAGTGAGTAATAAAAAATAATGAAATGGATCAGTGAATATATAATTGAGCAGGAAAATAATTAGATGGACGGTAAAAATTATTGAACGAGCGGTTACGTGTGGGCATAATTATTTAAAATGTTTGGTTTTGTACCTATTCAAAAATATGTTTCTGGCACTCGCCGGCCGCTACCGCGGCACCACTCGCTTCACTCGCTCGGCTCGTGCGTTGTGTGGTCACAGTTCTAACCTAACCTAACCTAGCTGTTTCGATGTAAAAAAGGTATAAGCGTGTTACTAACCGACTAATTGATTTTTTATTACTGTCCATGTTTTACTGTCGCAATAATTAATCAACCGCCATTAAATTAAATAACTGCTCAATATGTTTTTCAACTGATCATAATAACATCTCGAATATTTAAATAACAGCTCAAAAATTAGTTCCCTTTATAAAACTAAACTTTTTCCCAGAAGATACATTACTTTTTCCATTAGACATTTCTCAGTAGCAGTCTGGATTTATGTCCGTTTGATGACAATAAGCTTGCTATTACATAGGACATAATCATAACTGACACAATGTAGGTGTAGATCTACATTGGCCCAGTATTGCATAGATCTACGTACTTATTCACCTCTCCCTTCAAGAAAAACAGGTGGTTCCATCTATTTTCTCACTCTCTTTACACTTGAACTCACCTCACTTTCGAGTTCCTCTGGTGAGTCCTAACACCATCCACAATTCACTTGTACAGAGGCGTTCAGTAAACAAAAGCTATCGATTGGCAGGTGCGTGAATCGGTGAGACTTTGAGAAGGGTCCGTGATCACGTTCGGTGCTCTTCATGTCAATAAACGTCTCAGAATACAGCTCTAAGTGCCTTTGACCGATTATGAAGAAATGAGGGCGATGCGTGGGCTAAATTGTGGGTGCGGTTGGTTTTTTATTGTTATGTATGGATATAATGAGATTAGAATAGGTATTTTATTTAGATTTGGGCTAATTTTACTGCTCGCTAGTGTCATAATCCAAAGTGTGAATACATAATCAGTCTTCAATGTTCCCACTGCTGGAACACAGGCCTCCTCTCTTCGAGAAGGAGTGGGCTGTAATCCACCACGCGGGCCCAGTGCGGGTTGGTAGATCAGTCTTCGAATTTTTTGGTATGGGTTGGTAGATGACACATTATCTCCGAATTTTTGCTTCTAGGACATGCCGGTTTCCTCATGATGTTTTCCTTCACCGTTTTGAGAGCAGTGGTGATGAAATTATTTACACAAAGTAAAGGGTTAGCCTGGGTACGAACCCACGACCTACAACTTCAAGCTTCAAATCCTGGGTCACGGATACAATTGGCGATTGGGATTTTTCAGAAATTTTCAATCATGCTGGATTTTGAGTTATGCCCTGCCAATAGGCTCCACTGCGATTTCATGTGACTTATCTATCAAAATTGGCTAATGTGTTCTTGTGTAAATTTCCCAGCAAGATCATCAGGAAACATCAGATTCCGATCATTAAAAGAGATCGTGGTAGGCCTCCAGGGCCCTACAAAACTTTACAATTCTAAAGAAATAATTACAAATGTGTAAATTGAAATTGTAAAGTTTTTTGGTGTAGGGCCCAGGCGTTATGTTTTATTATTTACTTCTATCCGATGGTTCGTGAGAAACTCCGAAATCCATGAATACCTAAAGATGCCTACGGTAAAGGAAGAAGTAAACAAAAACAGTACACGATATAAGAAGAGACTACTAGAGCATACTAATGAACTGGCAAAGAACCTCCTAAATAACCAAACCACAACACGCTTAAAACGATGTCATATACTAGACCTGGATCAGAGAGACTGAGAATGGCTCTTATCATGCTTGTGTTGATGTCGGCTCGATGAAGTCACATTGTCAAAAATATATAACCTACGGAAACCACGTCTGATTATGGCTAGATAAGCCGATTGCAGATTACCTATCGAAAAAAAAAAACCTATCCTAGACGTTTTTTGGCTTTTTGCTCGGTACCACAGAAGGGTCGTAGAGTGATGTTAAATAGCCTAATAGCCTTCCTCAACCATTGAGATATCAATTGCAAAAAAAAACAAATCTTACTGGTAGTTTTTTTTTTTATTGACAATGGGCTCACTCTTGACCTCAATCCAGCCCAGAGGCAGGGATGAGATCTAGTTTCAGAGATTAGCGCGTTCAAATAATAATATAATAATAATAATCGTTTATTTGTCTGAAATATGGTGCTTACAGATGTCATAATACAATTCATAGTACTTCATATTCCGCCTACTATATTCAGCATGCAAATTTTTGATGTGCCATGATTCATAGCTATTGAATGTATAAATTAAAAATTATGTTAGAAAATGTCAATAAAAAAGAAATTACAAATGTCAAAATAAGAATACAGGCAAGTCAAAATTAATAAAAAATACAGGAAGGTCAAAATTGATTAAATTACAGAAATGTCAAAATTAATTGAATTACAGAAATGTCTAAATTAATTAAATTACAGGAATGTTAAAATTAAAATTAATTAAATTACACTCTTTATGTCTGTGCAATATTCCTATTCATATTATAATTCAAAAATTCATTAACAGTATAGAAGCAATTTTCAATAAGCCACATTCTTAGTCTTTTTTGAAACATATTCATAGGCAGTTCTCTAAATATCTTTGGTATCTTATTAAATATTTTTATTGCCATTGCCACAAACCGACAAACGAACTCTTCAGGTTTATTATTAGTAAGTATAAGAACGTAGGCGTCTTGTATGCACAGCGATTTGGGCAATTTAAACATTGTGAGCGAAAGTCCGAGCGCTTTTTCATCAAATCATCATTAGGTACTTTTCTCCCCGACTCACATTTACCATACCAATATTTACAAAGGCCATAAACTCCTGAACCCAAAATAAGAAAAAAAAGAACAAAGACAAATAATATCTCCCAGAATTGCTCAACCAGTATTTAAACACTCGAAAAAGCGAATTTGAAAATTCAAACAATTGCCTACAGGGCCTTTGTCAATAAAAGTTCTACTTATGTATGTGTACAGGACCGTTATCATTTGCTCTTAAAAGTATATTTCGTACTTGGTTTTGGTTAAAAGAGTATGTAAAATAAAATGAGTGGGTTGATAAAATATGTATCGTACAGGGTGGGAACATAACAAATCATCATCATCTGCCTAGCCTTTTCCCAACTATGTTGGGGTCGGCTTCCAGTCTAACCGGATGCAGCTGAATACCAGTATTTTTTACATGGAGCGACTGCCTATCTGACCTCCACAACCCAGTTACTGGATAATACGATACCCCTTGGTAAGACTGGTTGTCAAACTTTCGGGCTTCTGACTACCAGTTACGACTGTTAAAGATCTACGAATGACAGCCGGGACCAACGGCTTAACGTGCTTTCCGAGGCACGGAGGAACATAACAAATATAAATATATATATTTTTGTTGGTGCAAATAAACAACTTTTTTATTCAATACATAATTCAGGACCCCCTTTAAAAAAATTGCTGATCCATACATTTATAGCTCATAATAAACAGCAGCTGAACATGTGCTAAATTCATGGTTACAGTTTGCGTGTTGATTCCCTGCCATCCTGTACATTTTTATTATTATTTTTTTTATAAGAAAACGTTGCCCCACACTAGGGATTCCTCCTTTATCGTGGGTGCGTTTACAAACATTTAAACTCACATACATAAACAGCCAGACCCGGAACAACTACTTGCAGGCCATACAAATATTTGTTCCGTGCGGGAATCGAGCCCGTGATACACAGCGGAGCAGTCAATCGCCAACCGTGCCTTCAAATATTGTTGAAACAGGTAACATAACATCACACCCATTTTTCCACCATGGCTTGGGCAGAGTTTTACGTTAACACTTCACAGCGTCCTGAGTTGGCATTATCACAAGTACAAATGCCATCCGTTACACAATACTTACGTGAACCTACTCTTGTTTGAGCTTAGTCGTCGAAAATCTTATGCGGGATAATAATCATTTTCAAATTACAAAAATAAATGGGGCCCAGCATGATAGGAGTCAAGAGTACAGACCGAGTTATAAATACTACCCTGCAGCTCATTACTCAAGTAGTAGATACAAAAACAGCCAGGCTGAAGTAGGAGTGGGCCAGACACGTCGCGCGAATACACCCGGAGAAATGGGCAAAGATCGTCACTCACTGAACGCCTGAAGGACGTCGTCGATGGATTGCCATCGAGGTAGACCTCGGCGAAGATTGTATGACGATCTGATAAGGTTTGCAGAGTCAACATGGCGAGACATCGCACAAGGCAGGGAGATATGGAAGGAAAAAGGGCAGGCCATTGCCCAGCTTTGGGACACAATTAACAAAAAAAACTTGAGAGGTGTCAAGGGACACCCGGATGGAACGAAGTTCAGAGAGAGAGAGAGTGAGACGAAGAAACACGCGCACGCCGCACGGCTTACAACTATAGCAAAAAGTGTCGTTCCAACATTTGGTCTTAATTTTTTCCGTCTAGCCTCCTTTCGCAACGCGCGATAAGGAACTTCGTTCCAAAAATCTTCCAAGTACAAAACATCCTTGAATTAAAAGAAGACAGAAGCAACAAGTAAGAGATTAATAACAAATCGTATTGAAATACGACTTTTTATAAAAATGAAAGTTTTAATATTTAAAAGTCGTGAACACCATTTGCAATTCCTCCGTTCCGATTTACAAGATTCTGCTAAAATAAAAGAAACAAAACAACGTCGCGGGTAGGTCAGCGACGACATTTCTTTACGCTCAGTTTCCTATATCCGTTCCTTTATGCCGGCACCACACGTTGGTACCAATGTTGGCTTCAACATGGAGATCGAGGAAATAGCTTTGACCAAGGTTGGGGCCTTTCCTTGTCTTTGGTCGGCGTTG
The DNA here is from genome assembly GCA_945859715.1 of Apamea sordens. Taxonomy (NCBI): domain Eukaryota; kingdom Metazoa; phylum Arthropoda; class Insecta; order Lepidoptera; family Noctuidae; genus Apamea; species Apamea sordens. The sequence goes on along the minus strand of OX244010.1, from coordinate 7,880,116 downwards.
GGGCCAATATTGGCACAAGAATGTGGAGCCGAAGTTATACGCAGTGTAACTGCATTGATTTCAACTTCGGCGAACTGCTGTATTGTTTTCTTTGACGTGCGCTGTGAACGTGTTTTGGTAATTCACAGGAATTTCCGATACGAAATGAAGGTTATTCGACTTTTGTGAGCAAATATTCGCGTGACGCGATGGTGACCTTTACAGCTTGGGCAGTAAGTTCAAATTGGGTTGACACAAAAACTATCGCGGAATTTATTGTTATGACTATTTCGAATGTAAGAGAAAAATATTGATATTAATCCACGTGAAGTTTATTAAATATAAATACCCAAAAAATGTAAATATTAGTTTTTCTCATCCTCTGATAAATATGAAAATACACTGGTACGCGATTGACTACCGAAAGAAGGGGATAATATTTTTCTTTTCTGTCATATTACTTTTCATATTTCCGTGAAATTGTTCATAGTTGCCACTGTATTTTTCATTTAAGAGAATCGGCCAGGTGCCAGTCAGACTCGCACAAGAAGGATTCGGTATCACCGCACAAAATTTAACACAACATATTAAAAAAATACGTTTCTTTTATGGGGAATTGGGGACCCCCTTTAATTTTTAACTTAATTTAACAACGGAATCTTAGTAACAGGGTCGCGTTGGCATTCTTTGGGTACGAAAACCTTAAAAGAAACCCTCCCTGAAGAAAATCGGCATGATCTAGAATTCTAGAATAAAACATTATACATAGGCTGGTTATGTCTGAATGTCGCGATAGCCCAGTGGCCAAGGCCTCGCCTCTCATGCACGAGGTTGTGAGTTCAAATCCGGGTACCATTTTGAATTTTTCAATTCGTACTTTCCGAATTTATCATCGGTAAAGAAAAACATCGTGAGGAAATCGCCAAACCCGTCTTGAGCAAGCGTGTTGATCAATGCTCGTGCCTTCTGTGTCAGCAGAGGTCTTCGCTCTGCAATGGAATAAAAATAGGCTGGTATTAATGTTATTTACCTGTAGTGCAGTATGATCGCCCGCACAGCGGAGTGTATGCGGCAGGTCGCAGGAGCATTCAGCAGCCGGCCGCGCCGACAAGCCCGGGCAACTCCACTGCGCTTCCACGGCACTGAACCACGCGCACAGCACGCAAAACGCGCCCATTAGCCACATTCTGAAAAGAAGAAGAAGAATAAAAATAGTAGCAAAGAAGAATGATGATGAAGACAATGATAGCGGTTGGAAAATTGATAGTGTCAATCATAATTTTGGTCCTTTAGGTTAGGATTCTGCTATATTTGTGGACGATAATAATTTTGAAGAAAATCCTATGAAATTCTTAAGACTCTGTTAAATAGATTATCGTTAGTTACTGTTGATAGTCGAAGAACCAAGCGAACCAGTGCTTGAGTAACGAATTGGCAAACTTAGCGTGGGATGCCACCTAGGTAACGTTTGATTATATTATTGGTATTTTGTGTAAGATATCCTAGATTTCATGTAGATTTTGATTCAAATGCTGATGCCCAACGATAAAACTTGCAAGGTAGACATACATACGTAACCCATAAAGAACATTTGGCCAGGAATCGAAATGTTCCAGGAATCAAAAGCGCAACATCGCCAATTGGGTCGTCACGATAAATTATTGTTTTCGGTTCCAGAAGCATTAAACTTATATGTGCCAGTACATGAATCAAAAACTTCGAACATACTACTAGCACATTAACCATACGGGAGCGAACAAAACAAAAGTAGCATCACACAAAATTCTGAACTCGCTATAAAGTTGTGAAAGTACCAGGAGTGGGGTACCAAGTGGCATCTCAAGAGGCAATTCCGGTCATAATCCAAGGCACTTATAGAAGAATAGCTGGTGCAATGCGTGCTTGCGACGTAATGGGACGTTTCCACTGAGTGACGACCGGACGAGGGGGCTGGGACATGAGTTGTGAGCGATTTGTTGTTATACTTGCAAGTTATGGGCACACCACTCGAAATGTGTTTATGGTTCAGCAACCCAATACTTTTTTTGGAAGCCTTGAAAGTAGTTTAAAAAAAATGAGTGGAGGCCTTTCAACCGTCAATATTACAATTATTATTATTTTTTCTTTTTTTGTATTATTACTATTGTAGCGGGAGCTTATGACACTATTTGATTGTATTTTAGTGTAGGTACCTTTTAGTCTTAAGTTACGGTCTAATCTAAATTGGATTGCTATATCTGATGTGTGTAATGGACGAATTTAAAATCACTTGATGCTGTGTAGCGTCCTACATTTTATATTTGTACGCCGTTCAGGCAAAACATGACTGTCAGATTATTTCATGTAACATCTTGCATGTCATGTGTATGTATACTTACTCATGTTTTGGACAAATAAAAATTATCTTATCTTATTTTATTAATTTTAGAAAAAAAAAAATTACTCCAAAAAACAAAATACTCGTACACACGGCTACACATCAAGCTATGCAAAACCAGTATTGGCTGACCGTTCATTGTGAGAAAATATCATACCAAGTGAGGCCAAGACAAACTGGTTTTGTATAGCTTGACGAGTAGCCGTGTGTACAGGGATACACATTCCATCCAAAAAATATTTGGACTACAGTCCGGCCGTCGATTGAATGCAATCTTGACACCTGTCAATGCGTCAATTCTAGTAACAATTAAACATAAAATTCGCAAGACACGTATTCATTTGCGTCAAGAACGCATTCTCTCATCGGCCGCACTATAGTATCATTAAACAGGGAGAAAACAGAAAAATGATTTAGTACCTATGGAATGAACACCCACAACCACGTGACCTCGTTTCTTCTTAAGCAAGTAATATACATTAAGTCATCATCGTCATAATCTGCCCAGTCTTTTCCCAACTATGTTGAGGTCGGCTTCCAGTTACATAAATTAAGTATCCGCACTAATTAACTTTAAAAATACAAACCGTGGACACGGTTTTGTGGGGCATAGTTTTAAGTACAAGCATAATCAGCCTATAATGTTCCCAATACTGGGACACAGCCATAATCCACCACGCGGGCCCAGTACGGATTGGCGGATGTCACATGTCTTCAAATTTTAGGTTCTAGGACATGCCGGTTTCCTCACGATGTTTTCCTTCGCCGTTTTAAGTACAAGAATTCTGTAAATTCTTCACAAATAAATTAATAATAATAATGGACAGTATGAAATAAAAGCCAGATCGAAAATTCTAGATCAAAATCCCGCTGTAAGCTCATACTGTACACCACAACTGGATACGTTGGTAACAAGCGCGAGTTACATGACTATTGATAACAGTGGGTGACGGACGACCATTGACCCCCCACTCGCTGCCCACAATTCACTGAGTCTGACTAACCTTCACACCTCTTGTGAAGGATGACACATGATCTAGGTGCTTTTGTTTCAGGTAACTGAAGATCGGACATTTTGATAATGAAATCAAAACTATGCTGTTTTTTTTTAAGCGGGATCTTAGCTTTTTTTTGTAAATGTCAATGGAAGGAGTGGAGGAGGGAGGCCTTTGTCGGTGATTTGTTGATTTATCTATGCTTTACCCCTCCCTCTTGAAGGTAAAGGATATAATCCTGAACTGGTTTTCTTGTTGTTTCAGGTAACTGAAGGTGAGATCAAAGCTAAGCTGATGGTGGTGGTCGTGGGGCTCCACATAACCGTTAGGTCAAAACCAATCAGCATCGCCTTTTCCCAACTATGTTACGCTCGGTTTCCAGTTTAACCGGACGCAGCTGAATACTAGTATTTTACATGAAGTGACTGCTTATCTGACCTTCACAACCCAGTTACTCGGTAATACTGCTAAGACTGGCTGTCAGACTTTCGGGCTTCTGACGACCCGTAACGACTGTCAAAGATCCACGAATGACAGTCAGTGCCAACGGCATAGCGTGCTTTCCGAGGCTCGGAGGGTACACGATATGTAAAGATGGTCACCCATCCATTAACCAACCGCGACAACCGTAGCTTAACCTGATTGATCGATTCCTGATTGGCTATTACTACTTAGGAACAAACTTCGTTTGAAACATTACAATAACAGGCAATCTTATGTCACTTATAAAGAGCCCATGGCAAAAAAGCGTATGCGCCTTAATAGATTCAAATAAAAGTGCATCCGTATGATGTCTCTTGAAAAAGAAAACTTATCTTTCTAGGAATTATCAAATGTAATCACTGCCTATGATTTCCACCACCCTGTTAGTGGGGAACACGATACCCCTTGGTAGGCACATTTTCCAACTTTTGAGCTTCTGACTACCGTTAGATAAGTGTATTCTCATTTAAATTCATTTAGGCAGGTATTTTGTAAACATACGTTACAAACAAGATAGGTACTTGCCTATTAAATTAGGTAGGTATACAAATTATACAGCGTCCGTCCATGTCCCACCTACAGGCATCCTACAACATTTTCAAATTAAGTAAATTCAAATGTGAATTCAACGCTTAGTTTATTGGTTTACTGACATAACTTTTACAATATTTAACACAACGGACAAGTTAGACAAAGGTACTAAATTAAATAATAATAATAATAATATCCCTGGACATTTCACACAGCGCCATCTAGTCCCAAGCTAAGCAACCTAATGCTTGTGTTATGGTAACAAGATGGCTGATAAACTACTTATATACATTTTTTTTTTTTTAAATGACTAATTAGGCTGATTTTTTAATCGACAGATAATTTTTTATTTGTGGGATAAAATTGACGTCTGACAGTTTTCGTATGGAGGAACTGTCAAAAATTCAAAATTATTCCTCCGATAAAATTATCTGGCGTTAGAAAAAATCAGCCCTTACTACACAAATAAATAGAAAAACAAAAGGACACTTAGGCGGCGAAGTACTCGTCCGCATCGCTGTTATCCGGAAACGTGCCCAGAAGACTGGCAGCAATGCCACGTTGAATGGCAATGCCAACTTTACGCTAAGATGTTTCTTGTTGTCTGAGAACTAGTAATTTTATCAGTGTTATATGATTATAATTTATCTTAAATGCATCACAAATAACGTATTTATCCGTCCTCATAATATTGTCTGGCTTAAGCTTAGTTTTTCCAAGAGCTATGGAAATCTGCTGGAAAAATTGCTAGAATCGAAGACTACCACAAAAGCAAAGCTTGGCTTTGAACAAAACAAAACACATTCACATAAAGAATTCTTAGAAAATCACTCAATCTCTCTTTTTCTATTGAATAAACCCATTAAGAGAATTCATACAAAAGAGTAACAGACTCAACCCATTAGAGTACTTATTAATGTAATACATACACGTCATATCTCTGTGCCCATAACATGCAGTCAACGTGACCTCTACGCTGTCACCGATAACGCCGTGGAAGTGGCAAAGTTTGGGCCTACCTTAAGAATAATAATTATAGAATATTACATACACAAGAATAGAATACACATGTACGTAATGCCTTCACTTTCATGTACGTAATGCCTGCACCTTCAGAAACTACATATAAAAATAATTCTTTCACACATCGCTTCTCCTTCGACGAGGTCAAAAGCGCAAATCAAACAATGTGTTGTGTGGGCCGAAACTTTCACCGTCTTTTGTTGATAACCCTTAAAGCAAAAAGGACGAACCACAAAGGTTATAGTCGAAATACAATAGAAGGGTTTGCCTTCGAAAACACCTTTTTAAATACCTTCAGGCGATAACACATGTTTCGTGAGACGTGACAACTTTTTAACATGCTTTTATTTAAGTTGGTACGTGGTTTTTGGAATTTTGTGTTTGTAGTTTTATTTAGGTAATAGAACTATATTTTAGTTACAAACGTCGTATGTTCGGTCTTGTTACGCTTATCTTTAAAACGGCCAAACGGATCTTTATGAAATTTGGCACATGGGTAGAACATGACCTGGCTTAGGCAATAGGATATGATGTGATATTCTCACGGAATCGAGACTAATGCGGGTGAAACCGCGGGACGCAGCTATTAAAATCTAAGTTGAGTGAAGCTTCATAATTTGTTTATATTGATCATTCGAGTACTTAAGCAATTTGATTTCCCATCTGAAAAAATTACAAACTTTCATCCCCTATTTAATCTCTTTTCGAAATAAATTTTCAAATACCCTTCCATTTGCTTGCGTTCATTTACGTTCGTTATATTGTAGGTATGTATAAGAAACTCTTGTGCAAACATGCTCCTAACCCAAAGGTTTAGGCTATGCGTTGTCTGTCAGTGAGTGAGCGAATGAATGAATTTAAGATTTTTATTAAATAAGGTATATTAGCTTTGTATGTACAGAAGCTGGTTTGTAGTGAAGATTTTCTCAGAAATCTAAAGTTACTTGTTTTCAACCGGTACCTATATTTAACCATAAAATCTGCTAGAAAGGTTTTATTCATTTCAATTCAATTCCACTCTGAGTGGAATCCACATCCTACTAATATTATAAACGCGAAAGTTTGTATGGATGGATGGATAGATGTTTGTTACTCTTTCACACAAAAACTACTGAACGGATTTGGCTGAAATTTGGCACACAGATCCAAACTAATATTATAAATGCGAAAGTAACTCTGTCTGTCTGTCTGTCTGTCTTTGCTTCACGCCTAAACTACTGAACCGATTTGTGTGAAATTTGGTACAGACATAGTTTGGAACTTGAGAATGGACATAGGATACTTTTTATTACAAAAAATAAAAAATAAAATTTATTCCGGACATACAGCGCCATCTATTGGTCAAGAGTCGGTGTCATCTATTGGTGAAGTCACTATTCCACGCGAACGAAGTCGCGGGCAAAAGCTAGTAGTTTATAACCAGGATTACCACATAGGATACTTTTCATCCCGATATTTCCACGGGATTGAAACTTATGCGGGTGAAACCGCAACACACAGCTAGTACCTCAATAAAACTTGTCAATCGGAAGCAGTTTTACGTAGTCAAAAAAATTAATAAATACGAATGTCTATCACTTCTCAATAAACCTCCCACCCCCCGTATTTACTACCTATGGTACACTATAGTCTGCCTAGCCCGTCAGGGAAAACGGGCGTGATGTTCTGTCTGTGTTTGTTTTAAAAGTAAATTGAGCTTCAATAGAAGGAAAATCTTTTATGTATTATCACAACATTACCACAGTAACTTCATTCAGTAATACATACACAACTCTTTGTCACCATTCACATCGCTCTTAAGGGCAAGTCCCTCATGTCACCCAATTAATCGTGAACCCTAAACCACCCTAATTTCACCACTTGTGTAGATTTACGAGAGGTCGATTAATACTGGTTGGTCTTTCACACGATATATAACAAAATGTTAGTGGTTTTGACAAGGGACTGCCAGACTTTTGGGTGCAAACAGTGTTTTACTGTGGGTCAGTTATCATTTGCATTCTGATTTAGGGTGTGGGACCTTTTTAAAAGGGTTTTAAAGGGTTCGGTGTTCTGGTAGTGGAGGGTTAAATTATCTGCTTGTTATTGGATTGTGATCATTTTTAGCATCGTTCCTGATTAGGAAGTGTTATAGGCACCTTATACAGGACGTCAAAAATATCGGTGAGTGGGAGCTAAGCCTATTAGAGGGTTGTGTAGGCACTCATGGTGGAGTATTTTTCTTCTTTAGTTACAATCATTTTAAATACCAGTACGCTAAGGTATTTAAAATTACAATCTGAATAATTTTGAAGGATATTTATTGATAATCCATTGCTTCATAATTATTATGTTCGAAAAATTTGTATACTCAACAACGTAAATAACGCAATTACTTTTGTTGACGTGTCAAAATGAAAGCCATTGCTACTGTTAAAGTTGTCAAAAAATAAAAGGCCCGTTTTGACATTGACAGTTCTAGTAGTTAACAAAGATCAAATTCGCAAAACACGTATTCGTTTGTATGAAACTGACAGGTGTCAAGAACGCATTCTCAAATGTCAAATTGCCTTTTATTTTTTGACAACTTTAGTGTGTTACAATTACCATTCAGGACCCAAAATAATATAACGTAGTAAAATATGATCCAAGTTTTTAAAAACCTATTATTATAGATTTTTTGGAACGAAGTTCCTTATCGCTCGTTGCGAAAGGGGGCTAGACGGAAAAAATTAAGACCAAAAGTTGTAACGACACTTTTTGCTATAGTTGTAAGCCGTGCGGCGGGCGTGCGCGTGTTTCTCTGTCTGTCTCTCTCTCTCTCTCTTTGAACTTCGTTCCATCCGGGTGTCCCTTGACACCTCTCAAGTTTTTTTTTTTTCAAATTGGTACTGATTTTTGCAACGCCTGATAATTTTATCCGAGGAATGATTTTGATCTTTTGACAGTTCTCTTCAGTCCATATAAAATCCGTCAGACGTCAATCCACGAAAAAAAATTATCTGTCTATTGAAAAATCAACCCTAAATGTAAAATATTTATAAAGCTAGAGAAATATTCGTACCAAACCTAACTTTATCTAACCACAATATTTAAAATCCTTTTACTCCAAACAACAGTAACTAATCTTGCTTATGAATGCGGATCCAAATTATAAGCCGCTTACCCTTGTAATAATCGAGAACTGCCTAATTAAATTATAACAGAGGTTTGACTTTACAGACGAAGGCAATTTTTGCTACAATATTATGTAATCCCAAATACGCACGGGCGCGTTTTCCGTGGCGATTTTTTTGAGCGCACTGGATTTTCGTCGTACTGCTTTGCGCCGACAGTTTAAAATCAAACAGTGTTTTTTGACGCGCTGGAATGCGCTCTGTTGGATTCTCATCTTGCGGCTTTTTTAGAGTTGAATTAAGAGTTAAGGGCCTTGCGGCTAAGTAATAACAGCCGCACGGGTCGATCGATCAGGTTAAGCTACGCTTGCCTCGGTTGGTCCGTGGATAAGTGACCATCTTCACACACCAAGACCCCTCCGTGCCTCGGAAAGCACGTTAAGCCGTTGGCCCCGGCTTTCATGCGTGGATCTTTGACAGTTGTTACGGGTCGTCAGAAGGCCGAAAGTCTGACAGCCACGTATTATTCAGTAACTGGGTTGTGGAGGTCAGATAAGCAGTCACCCCAACATAGTTGGGGAAAAGGCTGATGACCGAGAGTTGAAAATCCTGTGCGCGATAAAATCCCGCCGCGATATTTTTACAAGCGTGCGATCGTGGGAGTCTAGGAATGTGCTAATAATAAAAATGTTTTGCTTCATTAGCGGGATAGAAATTCTGTTATTAGTTACTTGTTAGCGTTTCATGTTAGCGATTTTTGGTGAACAGAATATTTTATTTTATTAAAACAACCTGTATTTGTACGTAAAAAAAAACCTCTATTTGTGCAGAAAAGGAATGATAATCTAAGTATACATCTATTATACAGGATGATAAACGGAGGTTTAGCCAAGCAAGGGGGTAGATATAATTATGGAGACGTATTTAGGAAATACTGGTTTGAATTGAAGACCCCAAAGGTTCACAATTTTTTAAATTCCACATTTTTGTAGTTTTTTCAAGAATTTCCAAAAGTTTAGCTTTTAACACCTGTTACATTTCTTTACCTACATGTGCCTGATTTTTTTTTTGGTGCAAAGGCAATCATGGTAGTTGAAAATAAGAACTGAATAATTAGTTCTGAGCTCTCAAAGTAAAGGGGACAAGAAAAAAACTCAAATAGGTGGTAACAGTTAAAAGTCATATAGATAAAAAAAAAACCAGCCGGTCTAATCTGTAAATAATCTCACCGTGAAAACTTACGAGTAAATGAAGTGAATTTGAAGTGAGCTGTCATTCTACCTTATATAGGCATTGACATTTTTGACAGCTCACTACAAACTACAAACTCACTAAGTTTGCATGGTATGATTTTAACAGAATAGATCGGCTGAATGAGATTCGAAATTGTGGGCTTCCATACACCTAAGGTCTATTTTATGCATATAACATACCTAGCTTCAAATGACATACTTTGATTCGTTAAAGAACCTGGCAACAAATTATTGAAACATCCAATAATGTAGCAAAACAGTATTTTAGATATCTCTTCACAATTCAAGTCGCAATACAAAAAAACTTTCAAACTTCCGATCGCACGATTAACTCTGAACCGAAGCCATTTCACCGATAAAAAGAAATCACAAATACATAAATAAATACAATATCACTTTGCAATAGCCTATTGAGACAATAACAGCGACAGGAAATCAGCAGAGAACAGATCCGAATCCGTAACTGAGCAATTTACGGAATGACCCAAGTTCCGGACTTCGTCCCGATCGCTTATCGAAGTCGTTCTGTCCTTGTCTTATTGTTTTTTTTTTTCTTGAGCCATCACATTCGGAAGCTAATAGAGTTCTAGGTGTTATTTTGTATGTTTCGATATGGTGAAGTGATTGAGTTGAGGAAGCTGAATTCATTTAGATTTCTAAAAGTGAATCTATTGTCAAGAGCTACAAAGAGCCAGAATACCAGTATTTCACATGGAGTGACTGTCTATCTGACCTTCACAACCCAGTTACTCGGTAATACAGCTAAGACTGGTTATCAGACTTTCGGGCTTCTGACGACCCGTAACGACTGTCAAAGATCCACGAATGACAGTCGGTGCCAACGGCATAGCGTGCTTTCCGAGGCTCGGAGGGTACGCGGTATGTAAAGATCCATTAACTAACCGCGACAACCGTAGCTTAACCTTATTGATCCGATCCGCCTTATTGATCGATTCCTGATTGGCTATTACTACTAAGGAACAAACTTCGTTTGTTCCTTAGTAAAACACAAACGTTGCAATAACAGGCAATCTTATTTCACTTATAAAGAACCCATGGCAAAAAAGCGTATGCGCCTTAATGGATTCAAAGTGCATCCGTATGATGTCTCCTGAAAAAGAAACCTTTCTAGGAATGATCAAATGTAATCACAGTTGCTATCAAGCGTATAAAGTATAGCGCCAAGGGTCATAGAGAGAAAATATAGTCAACTAGCTTCTGCCCGCGGCTTCGCCCGCGTAGATGTCGCAAATTATCCCACGGGAACGTGCTAACAGGATAAAATGTATGTGCTTCCCCAGGATGCCATGTATCTCGCGGGCCCTTTGTGGCTAATTACAATAGAAAACCAATTGTGTCTCATTAGTGGTGGTGATTAAGAGGGTACCTATATGATATCTTTACCTAAGTACCTACCTACCTAAATAAACCTATTTCTGTTGATAACTAATCTAAACTCAATAAATAAGCAAAATCCCTAAAAACTAATATACGAATGACTAATCCTACCTAAGAGTATTATAAAATAACCTACGGTCACTACGTACACTATCAAATATACTACCTATACTTTAAAATTAAACCTAAATAACTCTAAAACTTAAAAGAATAAAAAGGTCGCACAGATAATACTGCGGGTGACGTAACCTACGACAAACTTATTATTTGCGGTTGGTACAGTAATCAGGTCTAGAGATCGAACCGCAAAATTAAGTTTGTTTTTAGTACATTTTTGGGTTCGGTTTCGGTCTGCCATTTATTTTTTTGATATTTTCAATGTACAGAATTTTCACTTCTACAGATTTATGATAAGTATAGATATAGATGAATAAGATTTTTCGTATAAACTGTATGCCCCGCTTTTCACCCCCACATGGGTGAAATTTTGAAAAATCGTTTGGGATTGTTCATAACTTGATTCAAAGATTATTTATACCAATATTTATACTTAATCGCAAGCCACGCATTATAATCCTCCCTTGTAAAATTAACTACCCCTTTTCAACCCGTTAGGGGTAGATTTTCGAAAAACCCTGATACATGTTACTCTTTATTTTTGGTCTTAAGTATAAACACTGAGTTTCGAGTTAATCGGACCGCGCATTCAAATTATTCCACACAAACTTCAACACCCCTTTATCCACCTTTGAGGGGTAGTTTTGAAAAACTTATAATGATAAACTTTATTACTTACTTAGGCGAGTATTCTTGAAAAGTTTCAAGTTTATCAACCTAATGAAGAAGATTTTTCATATAAACTGTATCCCGCTTTTCACCCCCATAGGGGTGGAATTTAAAAAAAATCGTATAAGATGTATTCATAACTTGACTCAAAGATTATTTATACTAATTTTCGAGTTAATCAAGCCATGCAGTAAAATCCTCCCCTGAAAAATTTACTACCCCATTTCAGCCCGTCAGGGGTAGATTTTCAAAAAACCCTGATACACATTATTATTTACTTTCAATATTAGGCATAAATACTGAGTTTCGAGTAAATTGGACTGCGCGCTAAAATTCTTCCATACAAACTTTGAAACCCCCCAATCCCTTATTAGGGGGTAGTTTAGAAGAAAAAAAACTGACAATGTTCATAATTTATTTAGATAAGTATTCCTGCCAAGTTTCAAGTTTATTAACTCCAGGAATAAGATTTTTCATACAAACGAATTCCCCCCTTTTCACCCTCTTAGGGGTGGAATTTCGAAAAATCCTTTCTTAGTGGATGCCTACTCTTCACGAAGAACACACCCTCCAAATTTCATGTCTCTAGGACCAGCGGTTTAGGCTGTGCGTTGATCTATCAGTCAGTCAGTCAGGACTTTGAATTTTATATATATAGATGGCGCGTAACAGAACTAAAATAAATCTATAAAAAATATATAAATCATTTGTTTTTACAAATGATTTTCGGGACCAAAATGGAATAAAATGTGGGGCGAACAAAGAATATCTTACGTGGGGCGAACTTTGTAAAGCGAATGCAGAAAAAAACATTATTTCATATAGGTTCATACCTAGAGGTCATCTACACGTCATAATATGTATGTAGTTGTTCCATTCCAAAAACATATGCTAGCCTAGTATTTGCAATGGATTGGAAGGGCTACAAAAAAAAACAATTGGTTTAATAAAGCCGTGAGATTCCAGTATGGACACGTACTATCATTTTTTATCTGAAGTTTATCCTAGATTGGAGATAGGACAACAAATTGAAAAGAAATCTTTTTATCTTCAGTGGGATATTTCGTTGGTAATTTGAACACTTATGTATGTTAAAGTAAATTTGAGCAACGTGATGAGGAGTGTCTCACCACGGTGGAAATACAAACCATTTTACGAGTATTTAGCTTCTAAAACCACGAAAGAACTACGGTAGGCAGAAAATACAGAATGGCACCTGCTACGATCCATACATACTTAGTAAATAAAATATATAATACCAAAGGAAATTTAAATAATTGAAATAATTACGTTCTATTAAAGAAAACTTTTTAGTTGATTGTTTTAAGACAAGACACATTTGAATACTCGAATCGCAGCATAATTTGGACAACAAAGAACAGGCAACATTGCAATCCTACTAAAAAACTGCATCTACTATTGAAATATATTTAGCCGTTAGAGCGTAATAGTTTTATTTGCTTGAACCGTAGGGATGCCATCAAAGATAACTCAGGAACAACCAGGCAATGTTTGCATTATCTACGTTTCCTGCATCTTATTCTTCATCAGAAGGTCAATTCCTATACTTTAAAATGCAAGTTTCCATCTCATTTCAGCCACGATCAAAGTCAAAAATTTAGGGAAATTGGTAACTTTTTTGAAAATTTGGTCCTGAGATTATAAAAAATCTCCCAACAAACTTGCTATAAAAAGACCAATGGAATCGATAAATAAACTACGTAGAAAACCCTTTTGCAATGTAAATTGATTTGTCCTACAAAACTTTTTATTGAAGCGTATGAGATGGGAGGGGTCTTATATTTTTAGCTTAACCCCTATTTTGTTGGCAGTACTAACAGCAACATAGTTATAATCTAGTTAAATGTGAACGTTCCTAACACACGACATAACATCACGCCAGTATTCTCTGAAGAGTTGATGGGCAGACTTGCGCCTATAGTAGTCACCCCCACATTTCGCCAAAACGTTCTTAAAAATACGAAAATAGCCCCTAAGTTTCAAGCTCTAAAATAAGACTTCCAAAAGATTACAACACGTACCAACGCTAATCTGCAAGAACAGGCCAACTTCGCCGATCCATTGTTAGCCCAGCAGCATAATATAACCCGATCCAATGTTTACCCCCGGTCCACAGGGAAATGCTGTACTCCGTAAACTCTCCGAGGAGGTCCAAGCTTGTCCACTGGCTACATTGAATTTAGTGTTTGTTGCGCCAAAGTTTATGCGGTGCAAGGGAATTAGAGTTGTGTCTAACGTCTTACCTGATGCAAGCTTGGTCTTTAAAGTCGGGTATTGAAAACATTTAGGTGTTGGAGGAAATCATTTCGAAGCCAAGTTGAATTACTACTAAAGATATGGCAAGGAATTTCTTCTTTTCTAATGTTCGTCAAGAATATAATGATGGCTGATAAAAATAAACAAAACATTTTGCATCGAGATCAAATGCCTTCAGGTTAGAAAAAGTGAATGACGATGATGATTAAGACTAGAAAAAATTCTGTAACTAAAATCAAGCAAAACCATTATCTTCGTATCAAAAGAGCCTTCATGAATGGCTAACATTTTTCCGGCGCAGCCTTGGTAGTATGTAGCCCTGGTACCATTATTATTGACTATATAATCGCACCATGAGCATCGTCACCATAGCATGAACTATAATATAACTAGTACTGTGAATATAGACTTCAATGGTCATGAACTGATAATAACCACTTTTAGCAAACGGATAATCTTATTATTGCTACTTTTCGCGACGCCATTATAAATTAATCAGAACGTCACTTTCGCAAAATAACATCGTGAAAAATGTTATCACTTTCGCATAACGTCACTTTCGCAAAACGTCGAAACTGACGTTTTGGCGTCAAGAACGCCTATTACATATTGTCCAACTGCAGAGCAACGGCCTCTTCTCATACGGAGAACGCACGAGCATTGATACCACGCTTGCTCCAGATAGGTTGGTGATTTCATACTTAGACTCGTACTAATTATAACTGGACTCCAGGTTTCCATATGATGCTTTTCCTTACGAAAAAGTGCAAGTTTTAAACCAGTCTGTTTATTCCATAAAAATCTCACCGTAAAAACCCAGATGAAGTGAGCTTGCAGTGAGCTGTCAATAGTGTCAATCCCTAGCATATGGTGTTATGAATGAATGAATGATCACTTCAAGCTTACTACACCTAAGTTTACACGGTGAGATTTTTACAGAATAGATTGCCTGGAAATACACAGCTCACAGATTTGCAATAGGTTGAACAATAGGATTCAGCAACTGCATTGTTTTATAAGCTTTTATGGATCTTTTGTTTCGCCAGCTTCTAGTTTCATGCTTCAAAGGAGCTCAAACGTTAGTTTGAGATTGAAACCATGCATTCGCTTTTATACTAGTATTTCATTACATGGACACGGGTTTTAGGATTCTAAAAGCGGCGGTCAGTGTGTAGATTGTGTTCTAAATCTATGAACGTTATTGTTTGGCTCTAGGGTTTAAGAGGGAATATAAAGTGGGCAACATGAATGTTACAATAAAATTGATGGCTTCCCGAGTAGAATTTTGTTTAGGATTTGTACAAGAAATCATTAACATCTATCTAGCCTTTTCGCCACTATGTTGGGGTTGGCTTCCAGTCTAACCAGATGCAACTGAATACCAGTATTTTACATGGAGCGACTGCCCATATGACCTCCACAACCCAGTTACTACTTAATACGAAACCCCTTGGTAAGATTGGTTGATTAGTACAAGAACTATCATCATAAAATCTATTTCTATTACCAAACAGTACTTTTAAATACGAGCTTCGGGAAAAACATGAGTGTTAGTGAATTTAGATTTTATAATCTCGTCTATTTTCAACTCAATCGATTCAGGCTACACCAGAACAACTAATGCCATGCTAGCGGAGCAAAACTGACAGTTCAGGGGTGTGTGAGACGTGCTAAAAAGTAACAGTATCGTCACTCAAGGAAGCTCTTTGAGTGTATTCCTCGTCTCTAAGATCGAAAATGAAGATTATAGAGACACAATACAAATCAAATGGAACTTGCATTGTGTCTCGTACCGTGAATTAGTTACTATCATTATAGCCAACGATTCTAACGTCATTATTATGATTATATGGTGAATATCTGTTATCTTAAATAACAGACGTCCACTGCTGAATATAGGCCACCCCCAAACATCGCAACACGCGGCAAGCCCACGTGATAGCAAAAAAAAAACATAACCCAAAAAATCCTCAACAAAAACTCCCAACGTAGTTAACCCCAAATCCTCATAGCTACGAACCAAATCCCTAGATTAAGCTAAGCCCTCATTGGTCGAGGCTAAGTCTAAACAAGGGCCTGCATCTCCGGTCGGCCAATCCAAAGCTTCGATTGTTAGTGCACGTCGATCCAGCGTGGTACGTCGGAAAAGCGTAGTACGTCGAAACAGCGTGGATGACAGGGCAGGTTGCAAGGATTACGGCCGCCCAAATTGGGGACAATAACTGTTGTGAAATTTCTGGAAAACGTTGACTTTTGGATTGAGAGATCAAGAGATTTGTGGTTCCTTAAATTCGGGAGCTCTGTAATGGTTTTAAAAGATAATTGGATGCGCCCGTTGGGTTTAAAATTGACATTTTGAAGACATGACATTCGTTGCGAATTTTTCGAAAACAGCTGTTTCTGGGTCGTCTGCACATAGACAGTAAAGTTTCCATAGATAAAATTCAGAGTACAACTACAATCTAAATACGTAATTGTACTAGTCTTTTAGGAGCTAGTTCAGTAAACATCGTACACACTATGCTGTGGTACAATCATCGCACATATGAAAATGACAAATTCACTCTAATATTCACATCGAATAATTTGCATCTAGGTACAAAAGTCCAACCACTTTATAAGAAGGTTATATATTATGTAAGTCACTTTATTCGTTCTCCTATATTTTCCACTCCAGTATAACGTACTCGTATCTCAAACAAAATTCAATTTGTACCTAAAGACCAACTTCCCCTTAAGCCCTATGCGTTACAATTGCGTGCAGCTTACTTAGTGGATAATTGGCCACTCACAGCCACTGAACGCAGGGAGGGCAAGCCGGTCGCAAGTGCAAGCGGTATCGTTGGATATTAGCTGAATATTAGGTAAGTTTGTTGAGTTTAAGTTGGGAAATGCTTATTAGAATTAAGAAAGGGTGTAGGGATGATTAGGAATAAATAAGGAGTACTTAATAAGGTAAACTTTATGATATTTTAAGCGGTTCAAAGTTTTTTTTTTATTTTTTTTAAGAGAGCGGCTGTAATATTTTCTATAGTGGCTTTTAATTTAGTTTGTAGAAGAAAAAACAGTTACAATTTTGCAATAAAACCATAAACTTATTTCAAAAATAAAACCCATGCAAACAATTCTACGAACTAATTATGGAAAAAACGAAACAAGATATTAATATAACTTCACTTATTCATATTTTACTCTTCTTGTCCTCACTCTCACACACTATTGTCTACATTTCTTATTCACTTTTCGTTTCGCAGGTCTGCTGAAAGAAATTTCTTAAGAAATAAGCAGTACCTTTGTACTCAAATTACAATTATGTCGTAACCTTTTGAATTTTAATAAAATAACAGAAAATAACAAAATTGAATTTTTAGTAGGTAGGTGATTGATTAATTGAGCAGGAATTTGGTTTCAGTTTCGCTCAAAAAAAATACTGCATTGAAAATTGATTCAATCATTTGCCAACAATTTTTAATATCATTTAAAATTTGAAACAGCTCGCGTATTTATTTTATTAGTTTCAGTTTCAAAATCATTCCGAAGTAAAAATTACTTTGCCAAATTAATAAAGGAAAACTGAGCGTTTTCAATAAAAATAAAATACAATCCAGCGCGAAATTATTGTCGAAGCATTGGTTGCTGATTCAGCGATTCTCAATTAATTTTTCATTAACTCTTTTGGCAAATAAATAAGCTGGTAATGCAATTCATTTTTCAGAGCCAGTGATGATGGAGTATTTGATCGAATTAATGATTTCATATAATTAATAATCATCATCACTGTTTGATACATCGTTGGTTAAGTATAATAAACTAAAGTGGTGCATATTTTAATATAACAAACAACTCGTAAATGAATAAATTGCCATATTTGATCGTTTATTGTTTTGAGAGTTCAATGACATGTGGTAGACAGAACGAATGACTACCTTATTGTGTTTAAAAAAATCAAGTTCGTAAAAAATTATTTAATATTTAATTGTTCCATCTGAGGGGCAATTTTCTTACGTTCACAGTCTGATCTCAGTCTTAATCAATCAAAAATACCTCCAAATTCCCTACATTTTTGACAAGTTTTTTTTTTGGCATTGATTGTCGTTGAGATGTGAATGCGACTAGATTTTGGCCTTCTGTTATTGTGACATGCAAAATACATAGCCTTACACACACTTTGTAAATCTTCAAGACTTTCTTGTCTCACTTTCGTCTTTCTCTACTTGTAAATTCTAAACTAAGTCAGATTAAAAACATATCAATAACCCTTCTTATTCCCATCTTCGGAACGTCCACGCGAGACACAATGGCTTTTTAATTGTTTCTGTAATTACTGCATCCAACCGGTTAAACTTCACCTAAGAACTTTATGGTTCCTACATAAGGCTTATTTTAAGTCCAAGCCTGAATGTCAAAAGGTATTTATATCACTGGTCCTTCGAGTCGAAATCCAAGTACCAATTATCATTAGCAACGCAAGTTTAAGTTAGTCAAAATATTCACATCTGCATTTATACTAAAACATTTTTACACTTTAAAAGCTTACAATAACAAGAGTTTAAAAACACTTTGATGTCTCATATACAATGTTAATATTTCCTGTGACGTGAACTCGCGCGCTAAACTTGGTGCATTTAATGTTTTATTTGATCATTGCTCCGTACTCCTGTGCAGTACTATTGTTTGTTTCCATTGCACTTGGTATGAAGATAGCTTTTTGTAAGGTTCTTTAGATGTGGGGTAATCAGTGTTATAGACAATTAATCATCTGCCTAGCCTTTTCCCAACTATGTTGGGGTCGGTGTCCAGTCTAACTGGATGCAGCTGAATACTATTTAACGTGAAGTGACTGCTTATCTGACCTCCACAGCCCATTTACTGGGAAGCACGATACCTCTTGGTAAGACTGGTAGTCAAACTTTCGGGCTTCTAACGACTCGTAACGACTGCCAAAGATTCACGAATGTCAGCCGGGAACAACGGCTTAACGTGCTTTCCGAGGCACGGAGGGGTCATATATAAAGATGGTCACCCATCCATGGACCAACCGCAGCAAGCGTAGCATAACCTGGTTGATCGACCCGTGCGGCTGTTATTACTTAGCCACAAGCCCCTGCTATTTTATACAAATATTAAAATAGAGCTTCTCAGCAAAAAAACATAAAAACTGCTTAAATGGATTACTTTTGTCAAAAATTTACTCGTCTGTTATTCAGACAGATTAAAACCAGCGGGACAAGGGCGTAACACACTATCAGTAACAATGGCATTCATATTGACGCTTCAGCAACATTTATTACGTCATTTACGTTGTTGAGTAGACCAAATTTTCGAACATATGAAGCAATGGATTAGCAATTTCCTTTAAAATGATTCAGATTGTGATTCATAATGTGTTACGCAATTAGGGTGCAGTAGCTAGTGCATGCCAGTAATTCTAAAAAAAAACACGAATTGCTTAGATTTACTAATTTGGTTCATGGATAATTTTCGGTGAAACGTATCGCCTCGTCGGTCGTTCAATTTCGAAGTAACGCAGCAGCTTTCCCCTTAGCACGAAGCAGTCTCAATATGTAAATAGAGGTTCACCATCCAAGGCTGCAATTTCAAGGCTTGGAACTCGATTAGCTCCGTGGACCGATCAGCCGATCTACACCGAATTACACGAGCTCCTATACTGATAAATACAAATTGTGTTCGTAGTATTTACTTTATGAATAAGTACATAAGAAGAGAGGGAGTTGTATACAGTGGTGGCCCAGTAGTAACGACCGCGACTCACGACTTGATGATGTGTGACTGTGTCCTTCTAAACTACCAAACCATAATGTCGAGAATTTCTTCCGAAAGGGTTATGTGTTTATTACTATTAAACTTAATTTTAATACAAAAATATCGGTGTTTTATCAAGTCGTAAAAACCTTGCGAAACGGGGGGGGCTAGTTTTACTATACAGAAATATCGGATTTACTTTAACTGTCTGCCAATAAATAATGGAAAAAACTACCACCCAAAATAAACAACTCCTTTTGCACACCACTGCGTTCCACAGAAACATACCTAGCGGTGCCGCGGTGGAAAAACAACACGTGTGAAAACTATCGCGTTTCGCAAATGGTTATGAAGGTGGGAAGTATCGGTGTGCGAATAGTGTTTTAAAATGTCTGTCATGTTCGCTACAACAGTAGTTTACGTTGATAGTCGTGACGAGTATGAAAGCGCTTATTAGGTACTGATTAGGTTAGCTTACTTTTATTATTTATTATTTTATGCATGTCGTCTTATATCGCGTTTCTCAAATGGTCTTGTAGGTGTGCGAACGTAGTGTTTTAAAATTTCTGTCAACTAAAACTACAACAGTAATTTTAAAGTGATAGTCGTGACGAGTATGATAGCGCTTATTACTAGGAGCTGATTTTACCAAAGTGACGTCTGACAGTTCTAGTATGGAAAATTGTCAAAAATTCAAAATTTATTTATTTATTTTACCACTAGCTTCTGCCCGCGGAATGGATGGATGTCGGAAATTATCCCACGGGAACGTGCTAACAGGATAAAAATGTATGTGCTTCCCCAGGATGCCATCTCTCTCGCGGGCCCTTTGTGGCTAATTACAATAGAAAACCAATTGTGTCTCATTAGTGGTGATTAAGAGGGTATGGGTACCTATATGATATCTTTTCCTAAGTACCCACCTAATTTAAAAAAAAAAAAAAACTCAATAACAGAAAATAAAATACTTACCTACCTAAATAAACCTATTTCTGATGATAACTAATCTAAACTCAATAAATAAGCAAAATCCCTAAAAACTAATATCTATACGAATGACTAATCCTACCTAACAGTATTATAAAATAACCTACGGTCACTACGTACACTATCAAATATACTAACTATACTTTAAAATTAAAATCTATACCTACGACTTATAAAAATAAACCTAAATAACTCTAAAAACTAAAACGGAATAAAAAGGTCGCACAGATAATAACTGCGGGTGACGTAACCTACAACAAACTTATTATTTGCGGTTGTAGGGACAGTAGTGCAGTACCCGGGTCTTAGGGATCGAACCGCAAAATTAAGTTTGTTTTTTATTGTATATACTTTTCCGGGATAAAAAGTACCCAGTGTGGTGCCCAGGATATTAAAGAATAACTATACCAAGTTTCATCGTAATCGAACCGGTAGTTTTTGCGTGATGCCTGAACAAACAGACAGACAGACAGACAAAAATTTTTTTAATCACATTTTTGGGTTCGGTTTCGGTCTAGTAACACCCCCTGCTTTTTTTATATTTTCAATGTACAGAATTTTCACTTCTACAGATTTATTATAAGTATAGATTTATGTACACACAATACATAAATAAACAGACACTGCTGCACTGCTGCTGATTTACTGTCAGTATTGGACTTATTCTAGGTATAGAAGTTCAGTGAAATTTGCCCTTAGCACGTTAGCTTATTTTGTGAAATTCACCCTTAGTACGTTAGCTTATTTTGTGAAATTCACCCTTAGTAGGTTAGCTTATTTTATTAATTTATTGTTTCATGCTTGGCATTTACCTTTAAGTAATTGTCGCGCTGTAATTTAATTTTAAGAATGTATTATGCCACTATATTCAGTGTGAAAAATTGTTGGTAAACCTAATAAATAAATAAATTTAAAAATCCTAAAAATTTTTTATCGAAGAAATCAAATTTCATGTCAGCCTCAAAAAAACAAAAAGCCATTCGTAGAACCACAAACTGACCAGCTTAAAAGACCAAAATGCTCCTGAATCACTGAAACCAGTCAGTTGTCAAGTGTCGACGGTTCCAAAACAGTCAAGCCGTGCCGTCTAATCAATGCGCCCGAGCACTACGCTTAGCACATATTAATTAGCTAGACTGATACCTGAGAGCTCAGTTAATTTAAACGTGCTGCGCTGTTTAACGTCGAATGAGAGCTGCGATTGCGGGATCCAATGTTTACGTGGCGTATTGATTCTGAGTCTAGGATGGTGGTGTGACTTCATTGTTTCTATACGCTTTATTTAAAATGTATATCATGCAACGATTACTGGGGGCTTGTAGCTAAGTAATAACAGCCGCACGGGTCGATCGATCAGGTCAAGCTACGCTTGCCGCGGTTGGTCCGTGGATGGGTGACCATCTTTACATACCGAGACCCCTCCGTGCCTCGGAAATCACGTTAAGCCGTTGGTCCCGGCTGCCATTCGTGGATCTTTGACAGTCGTTACAGGTCGTCAGTAGCCCGAAAGTCGGACAATCAGTCTTACCAAGGGGTATCGTATTACCCGGTAACTGCATTGTGGAGGTCAGATAGGCAGTCGCTCCATGTAAAATAGTGGTACTCAGATGCATCTGGTTAGACTGGGAGCCGACCCCAACATAGTTGGGAAAAGGCTAGGCAGAGTTGGACCTAAGGACTAAGCAACCTAAGAGTTACACTCAAAAGGACCTACCCATAAATCGTACTTGCAGCCAGGTAAAAAGGTAGTCAGTGCGGTAAACGATTAATGACGAAGTTTCGAATGAAAAATCGCATCCTAAAGTCTCTATAACAACTCGCCTTTACAACGGTAACTACGCAAACTTTCCTAGTTCGTTCCCTCGCCTAAAATATCCAAAAACAAATGCCTGCAGCGGTGTTCCGTTCTATAACTTGTTCTCATCCGGAGCGCACTTAGGTGCAGCGCGCACTAACGACTTTTTGTTACTGAAATGTATTTTATAGTACCTACTTATTATACAAATGTACTGTCAGAGGGAAGTGAAAAGACAGTTTTGGCAACTTCAACAGACTTTCTTGTGTACCTACCAATGAAGGGAAGTTCAAAAGACCTTCGCCAGAAGAAGCTTCAATAATTATCAACAAGAGTGAGAGGTGTAGATACTATATCCCCAGTTAAAAGCTAGAGTTTAAGAGCTTAACTGTCACTAATGAGACACAATTACTTATATTGTTATCAAGCTTAATAAGCTTGCCTAACAGACAATAAACAACGTAGATTTACCGTCGAAACGAAAAGAAGAAGGATATTTCTCCCTCTTGAACGTCTTAGAAAAAAACCTGGTCAAAAATCTCCAGTGTATGCATATCCTAGGCACGTTTCGTTGTTAAGCACAAAGAGTACGCCACCTCACTGGTTCATTGCTTTAATTGAGTTTCAAGTTTTTGATAGTGCTGCTGCTATTCCCTTGTTTTACACTGTGATTCTGTGAGTCATTGTTCTGTTTTACATCTATAGAGTGCGGGATGTATGAGAGTTGGTGTTTGTTTTAAATTAATGTCGGAATTTTGAAATATTGTTCGTAGAGGAAGGAAGTAATTAGGGGTGATTATTTTTCGGTTTTGGCCATGTGGGGTGCATTGTAACTGGTATACTTATTACTAGTTCATAATGCATGCTATACAAGGAATGGGATCTGACGACTTTTGCCTAGATTCCATCCCATAGCCATACACCGTAATGGTAGCCATCTCGCCATATGGCTTCCCTCTTCATGTGTATGCCAAAAACTTCTCTATATTTTATTTATTGAAAGCCACAGAGCTTTATCGACCACTATTCGACATCTTTTAAGTATAAGTACTACTCCTACGGCCTACAATCATCCTGCTTTTTTTTGTTACCCCCTTCTGCCTTACGCAAAATACGCCATTTGACGTGGAGTTGCGAACACCAGCCCGAATTCCCTTCTGTGCCACTGCTGGCAGAGGTCTCCCCCAAATTCTTTCAGGTACCATCTCTCTATAGGGCATTATTTACCTCGTATGTTTTCCAAATCCACGTCAAACAGTATATTTCTCATACTTATACATATTCACAAAAACACACTAAACCAAAACTAAATGCATAGAGTTCCTCAAACTCCGTAAAATATGCATTACATCACATCAAACTGTTAACGGTAGAAACAACAGTAGTATACGTTTGCTATCTCCTATGTGCTGACTGTAACAGCTTAAGAAAATTTCATTACGCCCCAACAGATCCGTAGCTCCTCGTAGTATGTTGTTGTTCTCATCGTTCTCATATTTATTTAGAGAACTGTTCGCTTTTACGTGGCACAAATACAAGTTTTGAGTTTAGTTGGGGATGAAATGAGCCATTGTGTATGCAATGTAGGGTGCTGACTGTTTAAATAGAGTTTTTGTGAGTTCTAAGCTCAGTCCATTTGAGTAATTTGTACTCGATGTAATAAATAATTTTTGCATTTAGCTTTAGATGAGTAGACATCTTCTTCCGCTTTAGGCGGATCACAGACTCCAACGCACCACGCGACAGAGCGCAGATAACGCGCCGCGCGTGAATTTTTACATTCAAATTCAATAAAAACGCGCTTCCGTGCGCCAATTTGACTCCGTTTCCCACGACCCGTCGCGTGGCGCGTTATAGTCCGCCTTAGTATAGTATTGATACAGAGAGGAAACTTGCGTGGACTTACGCTTCGATCTAACAAAATCACGCTAAAATATAAAATTACTGTTTTTGACTGATCAGAGCGTAAGTTTACTCTAAAGCCAGCTTACTCATTAAATCACTAAATGCGTTTAAAAATTGGTTCTGTTTCTGTCACCTTCAAATGATTTAAATTCGCTTATCGTTAAATATGCGTTATGAGTTGTAATGTTTATTAACAAACACTATTACAGACATTCCTCCTCCAAATTGCACTAGAGCAGTCAATCATCACCACCACGACCACCTTTGTTCATCATGACATTCGCTCACCATCAACATTTATATTCGTTCACCATCAACTTTTTTATTGGGTTACATTGAAATTAAATTCTTTAAATAAATTCCATTTCAGATAACGTCAATCATTTTTATTCCGTCATCATTCTCTCAGACTCTTCCAATATATCGTTGGGCTCCCAGACTAACTGGATGCGGTAGAATATCGACGTTTTCGACAGAAATGCGTCTAACTGACTTCCGCTGTACTGGATATATCGATAGCCTAAGGAACGTTTGTTAAACCAATTTGTGGGGATACCTTGAACCCTTAAACGTATTGTATTGTTGAGGTCTCTGTAAATGGTTTAATCTGCGATATCCATGCTGTTGAATGCATTTCTAATTTTCTAAGAAAATCAAGCTTCTCCCACTCTTAATATGGAGTATACAGGATGGCATTGACATCGATGCGCAGCCTGTTACTATGGATTCAATACATGATTCTGAAACCCCTGCGTTAAAATTGCATTATTTTTTTTTTTTAATATTAGCTGTTCCATTCATTTTGACAACGTAGGTATCGCACTTTCCTGAAAAGCAGTTTTTTTTTTTACAACCGACGAAAAATGTCTATGTCTACTCTCGGGGGTCTAGAACATTATTCTAAGAAAAAAGAAAGAAAATGCATTTATTTGCGGCAAACATAACGCATAAAAAAAGGACATAAACACACAAAAAAACAAAACAAGTCTAGACCCCCCAATGTACTAAAAAAAAAGTACTAATAAAGCCACAAAGCTCCTTTGAGTCTGGTTTTATCTCACTGTAGGTTATAAGAAAACGTCAACCTTATATTATAATTAGCTTAACGCCTCAAGAAGCTGAGCGATAATTAAAGATGAAGAACACACAGATGCTTCTACTGTAGCCCTGGTACGCACGGGCGATTATTTTACGCTACCATTTACTTTCACGCACTTTTACTTTTTATTTTGAATTTCACTACCTGGGTTAGGCCCAGGTCGTGGATTACCTGTGTGCCAAATTGCATCAAAATCCGTTCAGCCTTAAAGAAATTTCATCCGAATCCGTTCAGCCTTAAAGAAAGTTCATTCAAATCCGTTCAGCCTTAAAGGCGTGAAAGGGTAACAGACTGATAGAGTTAGCCCATGTATGTACGCACGGACATAAAAATATCGCGTCGGGATTTTATCGCCCACTGGTTTTTCAACTCTCGGTATTGAGCCGAGCATTGAAAATGTAACGGAGCGCATCATAGCGCATTAAGAAAACACCCTGTTTTATATTCAACTCTCGGAACTAAGTCTGCTTAGTAGCAAGGAGAAAAAAAAGGAAAATCATAAAAGCGCTTTTACTATCTCCTCATCATCATCGGCTGATCACAGGAGTGGCCTATGTCCAGCAGTGGACAGCTATTAGGCTTAATAGCTGTCCACTGCTGGACATAGGCCACTCCTATTGCAACTCGATTTTCGGCAACTCTCATCCAGCTGCTACCAGCTATCCTGAGAAGATCGTCGCTCCACCTAGCCAGAGGGCGTCCTCTCTCCTACTTATTTCAAAGTTTACTGTGCCCGGGAGGATCCATAATTGTTTCTATTTATTAATATTTACCACCTGTACATGTAGATTATGGATTGCAATAAAGATTAATTGAATTGAAGTGAATTGAACAATAACACATGGAACAATTCTAAAATGGATTAACTTAACGATTTTGATTCAGTTAATTCGTTCTGTCTACCACATGTCATTGAACTCTCAAAACAATGAACGATCAAATATGGTAATTTATTAATTTACGAGTTCGTGTCACATTAAATTATGTACAACTTTAGTTTATTATACTTAAACCAACGATGTATCAAACAATGATGATGATTATTAATTATATGAAATCATTAATTCAATCAAATACTTCATCATCACTGGCTGTGAAAAATGAATTGCATTACCAGCTTATTTATTTGCCTAAAGAGTTAATGAAAAATTAATTGAGAATCGCCGAATCAGCAACTAATGGCAATTGTACGAGTATGACATCAGAAATTGTTATGCGAATTTAATACCTACACATAAATGCTTCGATAATAATTTTGCGTTGGATTGTTTTTTTTTATTTTATTGAAGACGCTCATTTTCCCTTTATTTATGTTGTAAAGTTCTGCTTTGATATGATTATGAAACTGAAACTAATAAAATGATATTTATTTTATTAGTTTCATAGCGAGCGGTTTTAAATTTTTAAATTATATTTTTGTGTTAAAATTATATTCTCGTGATATAAAAAATTTTGGGAGTGGCGACCGCGTACCGGGAGACGTAGCGTTGGAAGGCCAGTGGCCGGTGGCCTTCACAAGGTGGACCTTCGACCTTGTGAAGGCCGCAGGAACACGTTGGATGCGAGAAGCACAGAATCGGTCGAAGTAGAGGTGCTTGGGGTAAGGCCTATGTCCAGCAGTGGACATCTTTCGGCTGAAATGATGATAGTGATGAAGTTATAAAAATTATTGGCAAGTTCGGCAAATATACCGTGCGCTAAAAAAAATCGCCCATGCCTATCTGAGCTTACTACAACAACTCTTAGGTACTGTATAACGTTTCAAACGCTAAATGAATCATTATTACGAGAAACAAACGACAAAATGCAATTTTAGTCATTATTTAAATGCTTTGTTTTCCACTAGTTTGAGCAGAGTTAGTCCTGCGTTTTAGTTAGCGGCGCCGAATTTGAACTTTGACTGTGTTGTTTCAGACATTGTTGTATTATTAACGTTAATGTTTTTAGAGAGGTATTGAGGCTATATTCTGGCCTCATATTATGGCACAGTTTTGGAAACTTTATCGCGTGTATTCTATTTCTTCTATACAATAACAATAAAAAAATCTTAGATGAATTCAAAAGGTCATCTAGCAGTAAGGCCATTTTATTGTGACTAGAATTAATAGCGCTCTTTTAATGGCCAGAAAAAAAAATACACTCAATCATGTTCTAGTGCCGAAATTGGAACCCTGTTTGAATATATTTGACGTACAGCTTCAATTGTTTCACATTCACATTTTTGGTCTATTTTGGTCTATTGGACATGCGAGGTATTCCACTTAGAGGCTAGAGCACAGATTTGAACAGCACTTCCGCGAATCACATGCCGGTTTCCTCACGATATTTTCCTTCGCCGTTTTGAGAGTAGTGGTGTTGAAATTATTTTTTTAACACAAAGTAAAGTGCCTTTTTTTCCGGGGTGGAAAACCCTCATGGATGTCCGCCGCCCTGGGGCGGGCGGCGGGGTCTGTCAGACTCTTACTGACTAAAAACCAAGCCGGTGTTCCATCTCACACCTACGCCGGGGGTCACGGAAACGTACGATCCTTCCGCAACACCCGGCCCGCCACCGCGGGCCTCCTAGGGTCAGGGGGGGGAGGAGTGAGGTGTTTGACTCCCCCCGCGACTTCTAAGAGGGGCGCGCGTGGAACACTACGCGCCGCCACCTCAGGTCCTGATGTGTTGGGGGCGACGGACTCGGGGAAGTCCGTCGCCCCCTACACGTCTGGACCCATTTTGGGGGGCTGGAAGAGGGCGTTGTGCACCTGCTGCGGGCCGGGTAAGTGGACGAGATCTCCCTCTCCCTTTCCGCAGGCTCCTTCTACGAGACGACTGTTTCGCAGAAGGAAACCGCCGCATCCCAGGACTCTTCGCTGCCGACCATCGACTCGACCACGGCCAGCAGCGACAGGTCACAGCCTAAATAAAGTGCATGCCTTTGGTCAAGGTCACGACCTACTTGTAAGTAGGGACTGATAACACTGGGCCACTCTGCTCTGTAGATTGATTGATGAATGTGTAACAACGATGTTTTGTCCACAGGATGTCACGTCCAACCCACTTGGTGCTCCTCTTCGTGACGTTAGGAGTGGTGCACTCGTCGCAGGGACACGCGCGCTCCTTCACCAGGTGCCAGCTGTCCAGGGAACTGCTGCGGTACAACTTCCCAAGGAGTATGATACCTAATTGTGAGTATTTAGCATTACCTACTTTCATTTCATTTCAAAATCTGAGAATATATGAATGTGGTCGTAGAACGTAGGTACTATATTTTCTGCCTGGGAAAAAGACGTAAGTATGTTATATGTATGTATTGTATATGTGTAAATGATACACCACAAATTACCAGCAGTATTGTCTCTTTTCTCTGTAAATCCATCCAAAGTTTGTCTTCAAAAGATCACTTTTAGCGATAAGACCGGCCTTTATGTAACCCCTTATAATAAATGTTATGATTTTGAGCCTTATATGCTATAATCTCTCAATCACCAACCCAAGATTACTGTCACCATTCTAAATATAACAGGAAACAGCTCAAACCCTACTCCTTCATCTACATAGCAGAATGTACACATGATTAACTCGCTGCGACGCATCCAATACATTTACACACTGCTGCACATCAAAGACTTGCTCACGTTAAGACCATTGTACACGATGCACTTTGGAATTAATCTTTGAGGCTTTTCGTCGGTATTTATAGAAGTTTAGTCGTAAAGTCTGGGAGACATTGAGTTTGTTCAGGTTTTTGTAGGAGAAACTTTTCAAAATATTTTGAATCGGTTTTTGTTCATGTGGCCAATATTTTGTACACATGGAAATGAGTTTTTAGAAGGCTAAAAATATAATAAAACAATTGAACAAAACTTATAAGAACATTCATTTGATAAATTTCAAAAATTTATAGGATAGTGTCCCCAAGTGTACTTACAAAAAAAATACACTCAACAGTATCATTTTTATACAGTTCAAACTTGGAGACTTTAAAAAATATCTCCCATTTTTATAACCGATCTTTATTGATCAATACATTACTGAAATTCCCAATTAAACCTTGATCTAAGACAAGCAGTGCCTTACCCAAGATTTAATGCATCGAAGAGTATCTCAGTCCCCTAGAGGCACCTCTGGAACGATGGCACATAACCGTTGCATTAGCTGGAGCTAATAAGGCAACACCCTGGAGACTGAGCATTTCTAGTGAAACTAGGTGTATCAAGGTAATTATTTTTTTAATGTTAGCTGGTACTGTTAGCTGGTGGACTTTGTAGGCCTTGTAGACTTTAGATCTGTAGACCATTTTTTATTTTATCAAGTACCTGGTACTTGTTGACCGGCCTACGCTGTCCTCCCATACCTACTGTAATTTGAAAACATTGTAAAAGCAAATTATTTTTAAAAGAGTAACCGTGGAGTTTCTTGCCGGCTCTTCTATATAGGAAACGACCAATTGGAACCGTGCACCTAACTTCTGATGTTTCATAAGTTCATGGGCACTTATGAAACAGGCCGTGAAACGTCAGTAGCTAGATTTATGTTTATGTTTGGTTTATATGAAATAAAATATTTTTATTTTGAGCTTTTTGGGTTTTCGATTTGTTTCATGCCTGTTAGTAAATGATTAGATGGTTACTTGGAGGGATAAATGAACAGTGGTGGCTCAGTGGTAACGGCCTCGACTTACGAGTTGTAGGTCAAGGTTCAAACCCAGACAGGCAATTTACTTTGTCTAATTTATTTTCATCACCGCTGCTCTCGAAACGGTGAAGGAAAACATCGTTAGGAAACCTGCATGTCCTAGAACCCAAATTTCAAACACGTGTCGTCCACCAACCGGCACTGGGTCCGCGTGGTGGATTACGGCCCACTCCCTCTCACAGAGAGGCCTGAGTTCCAGCAGTGAGATCGTTATGGTCATGTATGCTTCGATCAATAATAGTACTAGATTAAGGATCAGGAACAAAAATCAGTCGCTCAAGTGGCCACGTTTGCACGCACGTAAACATCTTTATTTCTTAGAAAAAAGTTTAATAATTTTAACAACTTTAGTTTATTATAAACCTTAATGCTTAAACATAAAGTTTAATTACCATTGCAAAATATATTTAAAACGTCGCTTGAAAATAAAATCATTCAATTTTTTAATTTTCAGTCATTTATTCTAAAGTGAAACTTAAAGTCTAAATAATAAGGTTAAAACCATACTAATTTGAAATAAGACCACAAAAGTATTTGTGGTCTTATTTTTAGGGCCGTTTTTGAAGCGCTTATCGGGAATCTAGTACTATTATTGATCGAAGCATGTATGTATGGAGGGATCTATGATCACAGTCACCATTGCATTTGCATTTGTTTCTCGAAGTTAACATAAACGGCTTTGTTCATAAAAAGAGAGAAATTTAGTAGTAATCTGAATAATTTCATTAATTTCTTGTTCTGTAGAGAGCATAGTTTTGCAAACTGCATTTTCATTCTTTATTTTATAAATTTCTTCATTATTTTAGGCGAAATAGAAAATACTGAAATACTGAATTGTCCTAGGAAACTACTCGTATTTTATTACAGGAAATCCAAGTTTCCTGGAAAAACAACCAATTTCGCCTGTATCACATTTTATTGTCTTGTCACAAGTAAAATAAAATAGTTTTTAGATTTTTTCATCTTATTTCACAACTTTGTTTTGAAAAAACCACCGCCCGTCGCCCCGCGGGCCCGTGGCTAAATAATAACAGCCGCACAGGTCGATCGGTCAGGTTAAGCTACGCTTGCCGCGGTTAGTCTGTGGATGGGTGACCATCTTTACATACCGAGACCCCTCCGTGCCTCGGGAAGCACGTTAAGCCGTTGGTCCCGGCTGTCATTCGTGGATCTTTGACAGTCGTTACGGGCAGTCAGAAGCCCGAAAGTCTGACAACCAGTCTTACCATGGGGTATCGTATTACCCAGTAACTGGGTTGTGGAGGTCAGATAGGCAGTCGCTCCATGTAAAATACTGGTATTCAGCTGCATCCGGTTAGACTGGAAGCCGACCCCAACATAGTTGGGAAAAGGCTAGGCAGATGATGATGATGTTTTGAAAAAAAAACAATAGTTTTAATAACCGGAAAAAAACTTTTTTTTTATCCAATTTTGTTTAGGGGCTTTTACCAAAGATATGTCAGCCCCATCGTACCCTTTTACATTGATTGGCTTACTTAAACAATATTAGCTTCTATTAGTTTTAATGGTTAATGACTTGGAGTTATTCGTGGAGGACCATAATTAAATGGCACAACTTTTTAATAACCTCCGAAGATGGTACAGATAAGATGGATTGGATTATGCCTACATCCAATTTATTTATTTTAAAATCCTTCACGAACAACTCGCGTTCTACTCCGTTTCGAGCACACTCCATCAGCAAATGTTGCACGTCCTCGATTTGATTGCAAACTGTGCAATTTGGAGAATCGGCCTTTTTCATTAAAAATGCAAACTTCGCGGATGGATAGTGCCCAGAACGGAGCCTTAATATCAATTTAACGTAATTTCTATCTAATTTAATATCCTCGAACCAGGGAAAATGAGATGGCTGACCTTGAATGCTTTTGTACCAAATGAATTTATCCAGGGACATTTTGAAAAAATGTTGCTTTCAGGAGTTAAAGCATTTAGATTTAAAAATTGTATATTCCCAATAAAGAAAAAACTTATCAAATAAAGTATCATAGATAAACACGACTCTTTCATCAGAACACTCTCAAAAATATCTTCAATGAACACATACACATTCATAGTGAGTTAATAAAAATACTATTAAAACCGTACAAGCAAAAAAAGACTTTGTACCAGAAGATATAAAGCGTAATTTTGATAATATCAATGAGCGTAAAGATAAAATTTTATGGCTTGCACTCGCATAAGATCTCCTTCTCAGGGAGTTTTACCTGAATGCGCATTTACTTTGCTCTTGCTTCTCATATCTATATGCGAGCATAAATCTGGTGAATTGTTATACGAGTAATAATGTAATCCTCAAACGTTGATGACGTCATAACTCTCAGGTTTAAATTGAAATGCTTTGGTCTTTTTAGTAGTCACTCAGGTTAGCGTAGCGATACCGTTATTTTTGTAATAAAATCTCTCGGGATATTTTTCGAAAATAATTTTAGCTTTTAACTGTATTTTCATTAACATTTTCTCTTTTTCGGAATTCAATATTCTCATGGTCCGGCTTTTACAACTGTTACTTTCATTGTGTTTGGCAAATATCAATTTCATAGGAGAGAGACTTTATTACCAGAACTAGCTTCAGCCTGCGACTTAGTCCACGTCCGCATGTTTTTTTTTTTGTTTTAACCTCAAATACATCATAATTATGTCTTATGAGTTATGACACTCTCGGCATTAGTGTAGTTTTCGAGCAATGAAAGAATTTTTACCATCGGGTCAGGAATTCCAGAGACCACCTTTTACATACATTAACAAACAAACTATTTTACCTCTTTACAGTTTTTTAAGGCTGTCTTCCCACTCCTTCCACTTCCATCCAGATCCTCATTTATAGTATTAGTTTAGATTAACTTAATCAAAATAAATAAGTTGCCAAAACCGACTAACCAGTTATTAGAAAAACATTGTTTTTCCCGCAACAGCGGAAACCAACAAAAACACCCCATCTATTACGTCAATCCACGGTAAGCAAAAGTAATACAATCTACAAAGATTGGATTCGTATAAACGAGGTTATCATAGCTTTGACTTATTCCCGATCACCACGGACGAACGTAATGAAGTTGCTACCAATCCCACAGAATCTTGTACTAAGGTATCAGCCAGAGTGAGGATCTTGCGCGAGTGCTGAAGCGGGCGCGAAATTTCAAATATAACTATGAAACCACTGTTTTCGTCCATATTAACTAGTGGAGAAAAGTGTTATTGGGCGTTACCATCAGAAATGTTCCCAGGAGTCTGTACTGTCAGTATTTAATTTTTGAAATTTTAGTCAATATCACAATATTTAGACATACTCACATATTCGTTACTGTTTTTTATCTAACACAAATCTATTTTATTTATATATTTAAGTATGCATACACACGTCACGTTGCAGTATAAAACTGATTTACATCCGTCACCTCACACATCAGGTCCAGTTGAAAACCGGCGTCAGGCACTAGTTGTCTGGCATTTTTTTGCTAAACTGAGCCTTTTTGGCGCAGCCGTGAGGCACACTTTCCTGCTAATTTCTTACATCGGAGTAAACAGTTTTTATTTAATCTTTTTTTTTATTTTATTGTTTGTTTTGTCTGATGTATGTATCTGTGTATTGTGTGTCTTTTAGTTTGTGCCAAATAAATGTATTTTCTTTCTTTCTTTCTTCTTTACTGACCACAAGTACAGAGTCCGGGTTGCTGCTGTTGATGGCAACAGGCCCATTATACATGTGACTTTTAACTGGCAAAATGTGGGTGTTACTATTACACCTCTGTCCAACCTTTCGAGGAACACAGCCGCAATGTTATGTTATGTATGTATAGTGATAGCGAGCGCCTAGTGTGAAGAGACTGAGCAAAATCGTGCGCGTAGTTTTCAAAAGTAGGTATTTATTCGCTCGTTGCGGCCATACTGACAAGCCTCGCACCGCGGCCGAAATCACAGTGATCTTTATTTTCATTTGAGTAAGGTTGCTTTTGGGCTGCTTCCACTGATAGGTCTGTCAAGATCACAGGGATCTTTATTTTCATTAGATTAGATTAGAATAAGGTTGCTGTTGGATTGCTGTAACACTGAAAGGACTGTAGCTAGCGATCGGCTATTGTTTTATGTCGATACACTTCTACCTTACTTACGAAGTTGTTGTAGGGGACACTGTTGCCTCCAAACCGCGCCCGCCACCGCGCCCGCTACCGCCCTAGCCACCGCGCGGTCACCCTGCACGAGGCCACAGAATCTTCTACTTACAGTCGTACAAAGGAGCTGAATTTGTCGCTTGTCAATTTAGGGATGGCAGAGAATATAAGGAATGCAATAACTGCTTGGCTCCTCGAACATAATAAGACATGTATAAAGGGAATGGATTAGATTCGCTCGTAAATGTTCATTGGACTTCTAGATTCTGGGTGGTTGTGTTGATTACGTACATTCCTACACATATGTGCTTTTCCTTACATGTCTTACTTTGTACGAGTGTAAACGAGTTTTTTCTATCGATTTCACACTGTCATCATCGTCTATCCAGCTTTTTCCCAACTACGTTGTGGTCGGCTTCCAGTCTAACCGGACGGAGCTCAATCAATCAATCTCACACTATATGCAAATACCTACCTGAATGAATGATGTTGGGTTAGCAACCTGAGAAACCCTCAGTATAAACTACATCAAAGACTGCTTCCAATTAACAGTTTCCATACAAATTAGAAGTCTTAGTAATGTCTGTTCCAAAATCATCTGACGAATGTGTAAACAAACCCTGTTCATGTTAATTTCTTACGCAATCACTCACAAAGGGGAAATCAGTAACAAATTCGTCTGTATTTAGAAGGTTTCCACTTTATACAATGGTGTCAATGTCCTTCTTAAAATCAATTTGATCTTATCATAGTTTGGTTCATTGTCCGTATTATCGTTTAAAGTTGGTTCAATATGTATCTTTATAATTTACCTCTACTACTCTTAAAGCAGTGGTGGCCCAGTGGTATTGGCCCCAACTTACGAGTTGTAGGTCGTAGGTTCGAACTCAGGCAGGCGCTATACTTTGTGTAAATAATTTTATCACCACTGCTCTCTAAACGGCGCAGGAAACCGGCATGTTCTAGAACCAAAAAATCGAAGTCATTTGACATATTATACCAACCCGCACTGGGCCCGCGTAGTAGATTACGGGCCTTTATCTCTCGAAGAGAGGAGGCCTGTTTACCAGCAGTGTGAACATTATTTTATGATTATGACACCACATAACATCACGCCCGTATTTGCCTAAGAGGTAGGCAGAGTTATACCTATAGTCACCCACATTTCGACAGTTATGATTAAATCCCATGCAATAAATACTGCTAAAAGCTAAAACTAAATTACTATGTATTTTAACTTGATCATAAAATTAAACAGTCCGAGGGGCCCGTCCCTCAATAATAGGTCAGGATTATCGATCAGGTTAAGCTACGCTTGCCGCGGTTGGTCTGTGGATGGGTGACTATCTTTACATACCGAGATCCCGCCGTGCCTCGGAAAGCACTTTAAGCGGTTGGTCCCGGCTGTCATTCGTGGATCTTTGACAGTCGTTACGGGTAGTCCAAAGCCCGAAACTCTGATAACCAGTTTTACCAAGGGGTATTCAGTAACTGGGTTGTGGAGGTCAGATAGACAGTCGCTCCATGTAAAATGCTGGTATTCAACTGCATCCGGTTAGACTGGAAGCCGACCCCAACATTAGTTGGGAAAAGGCTAGGCAGATGATGATAAAATTAAACAGTCCAATTTACGCTGGAACTTCTCAGATTCTCATCAATACTTTTCGGTCGATTAAAACCTAAACTCATTCTCAACTATCGAACGAACAAAGCCACGAACTACGGCCTTCAATCCAAAATTCTCACTTCTCCTTCAAAATCGGTACATGTACAAATTAATTCGGATTAAACGGCTCCCCAGTTCCACGGCGTCAATTAAAATGTCTCCAACAATTTTAAACTTAAATTTAAATGAAAAGGAGGATCTGTAGATGTTTTGTCATTTGAATAGCTCCTTTTTATGCAAATAGAAGATCTCCCCGCCAAAAGTTTCGCGTGAACGCTTAATAAGGGCGAAGTCGATTCATTTAGTGAAGAGAAGTCAACGAATTTAATTTGCCTAAACAACTGGTTGGTTTTATTTTAGGCCGGATTTTTAAGTAAAATATTCTTAATTTTATGTTTCACTGTGGAGTTTGTCAAAATGTTTAAAAAAATATTTGGTCCTTTCTCCCACAAATATTAGAAGTGCAATGTTTTTCATACTGTGTAAATATTACTGTGCATTTTTCTCAAAATACTATTTTTGATTTCACTATAAATTCATCATCTGCCTAGCCTTTTCTTGTTTTACATGGAGCGACAGCGATTTACCCAAAGGGCGAGAGGAGAGCGCTATGAATTTCCCTGCGCGATTGAATCAAAAATGAAGAGATTCGCAGGAGAACCATGGTAATCGGCATAGCCAGAAGAATTGCCAAACTTAAATGGCAATGGGCAGAGCACGTTGTCGAAAGGTTCTGGAGTGACGACCGCGTACCGGAAGACGTAGCGTTGGAAGACGGACAGACGACCTTGTGATGACCGAGAAGCACAGAACCGGTCGAAGTAGAGGTGCTTGGGGGAGGCCTATGTCCAGCTGTGGACGTCTTTCGGCTGAAATGATGATGACGATGACTGCGATTTCGCTATGAATTCTGAGAAATAATTCGAAAACCTTCACCATTTTTAATCAAACACCGCGTCGTACGAAACAAAGAATCAGCACGTTATCGGAATCATCTAAAAACTTTTTGCTCTTCTAATGATGGACACTTTTTTAAATTAATGAACCTATAAAAACTTTTTAGCTAGGTACGCTACTAATGATGCAGCATTTTTTTTTATTGAGTCTCTTTTTAACTTTCTGCAATTTTCTCACAGTTGATTGCAGTAACTAAGCTAGGGCACCCCGACCAAATGGGTTAGGTTAGGTCAGACCTGTGACAAATCGCACGCGAGCGAAGCGAGCAATGCCGTGGCAGAGGCCGGCGAGCGCTACATCAAAGTTAGTCGCTGTTACTTTGGCTATTAAGTATTTTTAGGACCCCAAAATATGAATTATTTGAGGTTCACAAAAAGAGGTGCAATCATATCAGAGGTTCAATCAAATACATGCCTTAAATCATTCGCCCAAAAGTCAATCTGCTCAACTAGGGTGATTAAGATATAACCCCACAATATCGATTCCAGTAGCGTATTATGCTATGAACCATGTTAACAGTGAACATAGT
Organism: Apamea sordens; assembly: GCA_945859715.1. Taxonomy (NCBI): domain Eukaryota; kingdom Metazoa; phylum Arthropoda; class Insecta; order Lepidoptera; family Noctuidae; genus Apamea; species Apamea sordens. Next base: position 7,842,405 of record OX244010.1, on the reverse strand, counting down.
CGTGTTATTTGAAGCTCAGTCGACGCTAACATGGATATTCTGATACAGTACAATCAGAGTATCCTTGTAAATATATTGTAATGCTCGCTTGTAATGCTTGTATGTACTACAATATCTACAGGAATTCGTGTATAAAGATAAGGTTAGATTTTATTAAAGGGATTATCTTTGATTAGAATTTAGGTTATGTAATTTTCGTAAATGCTATGATCTTGGTGTTGTTGCTTTGAGAAATAAAATAAGTTATCACTAAATGATAACTTATTTTACTTCTGTAAGTAGGTTTGTATAAACACTTTTACACGTCAATCATAATAATATTTTAAAAACTAGATGAGGTCGACCTATCTGACTACTCTGAGACGAAAGGCCAAAGTAAACTCAGAGGATAGGGGTCGATTTTAAAGTCCAGACTTAATCTTGGTCCGATCATGTGAAGACCATGTAGATTGGTGTCTGGGATGGTCTTTTGAAGAAATAACCACATAGTTTGAGTGGTTATTTCTTCAATAATCGTGCAGCTCAACTCAGAAGTAAAGGAGCTCAGTGATTGTTGAACAATACCAAGGCAAGGACATTTGGATCATCATCATCATCATCACCCACAGCTCGACTTCATCAACTGCTGGGTAAGGCCTCTCTTTTCTTGTGCCAATTCCCAAGCTCCTGTGCCAGCCTCAGGTTTTGCCGGCGATGGCAACAATGTCGTCTGCCAATCTCGCCGCCGAACGACCTACATCTCGTCTTTCAGACGCCGTTCTGTCACAGCCTTACTCCACCTGTCATCACTGCGCCTTACCAGGCGTCCAACTCCATTTGACGACACGGTTGGCGTAGTGGCTGAGCGATCGACTGCTGCGCTGCGTGTCGTAGGTTCGATTCCCGCACGGAACGAATATTTGTATTGCCTACAGTTAGTTGTTCCGGCTACAGGTAGTGTAAATATTTGTAAACGCAACCACGATACAGGAGTAGGTAATTCCTAGAGTGGGGGAAAGTTTAAAAAAAAAAATGAGTTTCATGGACATTTGAGTAGACTGCATAAATTACGCAAAAACCAATGACCCATACAGTCCTCACATCCACAACAATTTAAATAATTAAACACTTATCAAAGTAAATATTCATGTCACTATTTAATTACTATTCATATTTAGTGCTTATTGAACATAATGCTCAGATTCATCTCATTGGCTTTTTCTAATTTTAGTTAACTTAGTGACTCTTCACCTTCATACTATCGTGCCCCTAGATGCGAATCATGGGGGAAACAAAATTAGTTTTAATAGTAGTTGAATACAGCCCATATAAACGTCATTAGCACAGTTCTTGCTTGTAAAACAACTCAAGTATATCATTATCATTTACAATCCGTCACGTAAAAGTTTGCACCGAGACTCCCCCTTACATTTTGTTCCCTCGGATTTGCAAAGCGTCTGTGATCCACGGAATAATTTGTATTTTTGGAGGAGTTCTACATTTTGACTTTTGTTTCCAAGTTGTAGGGATAGCCTTGAGGTTTGCTTGGAGTTAATTCCGGGTGTATGCAGTGTCCTTGTTAAAAGCATTGTTTTAAGAACCTAATTGTGTTTCAATAAGCAGTTTATTCTTCAATGGAAAAACATGTTTCTTCGAAACTGGATCAAACGACCAGGTTCCTCGAATGTCATAATGTTTGTCGTATGTTCTATTTTATATTTTTTTCGTTTTTTAATCATTGATTTTACTGTTTACGTTCATTTTTCAAACTATATATTGACTAAACTACATGTTCATTTGAACATAACATAATTTTAGTTCTTTTTGTTCTAGGGGTGTGTTTGATCGAGCACGCGAGCGGCAGAACAACGGACAAAGTGACAAACCACAACAACTCATACACCAGCTATGGACTGTTCCAGGTAAGAGAACGAACTTCGTTACTAATACGATATTATATTATGTACTAGCAACGCCCCGCAGTTTCACCCGCATAAGAGTCGATCCCGTGGGAATATCGGGATAAAAATATCCTTTGTGCTATTCTAATGTATAAGCTACATATATTATGTAAAGTTTCATAAAAACCCGTTCAGTAGTTTTTGCGCCAAAGAGTAACAAACATCCATCCATCCAACCTCACAAACTTTCGCGTTTATAATAGGTATTAGTAGGATTATGAATACGAAAGTGAGTCTGCCTGTCTGTCTCACTTTTGCAGTAGAGTTACTGACTTTGAACAGTTTGAACTGTAGATTCACTTGTAGTATAGTAAGCAAGCTATTCGCCGTATGACGGCAGTAAAGTGTGGAGGCTGTAAAATGATACGACGTTATAATTTTTATGTTTATTCCAAGCGAACGTGTTCTTCGAAACAACAAAACAGACCTTCAAGAACTAATTTGAAAGCCCATTCTAAATTCGCTTGAATCTTCGAATGTAACCAGGGTTATTTGTCTGCCAGCCTGCCCAAAATTATTTCCGTTGTAATACTCCTGTTGTGCGACACCATTATTTTGAAACCTACAAACCTATGATAGAAGTTTCTTGACTATTTACTATGGCAAGATTGGCTTCAAGTATTGGCCATGTATTCCGGATAAGCCGCCATGATTAACAATTTTAGAGAGATAGAAAGAAAGAAAGAAAATGCATTTATTTGCGGCAAACATGACGCATAAAAAAAAGGACATAACACACAAAAAAAAAACAAGAAGATAGAAGAGATAGATAGAAGATTGTTTACCTCTTTATAATCTTAGTTGATTATTAATACCTTCAAAACCGAACCGGATGAAACGAAACACCTTGCCTTTAACGCATCACATCCGGATATTTAAAATGTTCCTCTATTACATTATTCCCTTATAACAATAATGCCTTCATTTTACACAGCTTAATACATAATTTAGGATCATTACGCGAGGCAGCTTCTATTACATTAATACACATTATGCCGTTAACATTATTACTTTTGGGTAAATAACATCGTTTACTACAACAAGGTTGCAAATTATCAATAAATAAACTTACATAATTAACTTGGATTTCGTTTAGTGTGATATATTGTTATTAGGAAATATTAGGTGAGGTTATTAAAAATCTGAAGCTTCTTATTTAGGTGGAGATTTTTTGACGTGACAACGTCTTATAAATTGGTTTGCCGGGTGACACTTCAAGAAACTGCGTTACGCTCCGCTCACGTTATGCGCTCACAATGAGAGCGAGTGAGAGGCACGCGTCCCTTCCACTCGGGCATGGTTAGCCCGCCTAAGAGCGAGAGAGACAGACATAAAAAGTGAAAGGCACGCGTCCCTTCAAAGTCGTTGTCACGTAAAACTTTCGCCCGTATACCGACTTTACAGGCAACCAATTTTTTTTTTCAAATCAAATCAGTAGTCGTTTATTCAAAGTAGGTTGATAATCAGCACTTTTTGAACGTCAAAATAACGTAAGGCAGTCCCTCAAAACACCCGCCCTTCACGACTTCCTAGTGCTTTAGCTGAGAAGAAAAAGTGACGCAACAAACTCACAGCAGCACAACTGTCTGTTCAGTTAGAAGAAATTTTCGTTTCGTAATGTTAATTACTTATTATTAGAATATCTTTAATGTGAATTGTCCAGAATGGACAGATTCGCAGTCTTGAAGAACATATGTGGTCCTAGAGATATAACCCTAGCTACACGACATTTAATAAAGCGTGGAGCAAGCTTACCTGAAAAATAATCTGCCCCAGAGGATCTAGTAAAGTTTCGTCTCCATACAGTGTCACCGAGACGTTGAGAGTGACACGCGAATGATTTTATACAATAATAAGTACCTAAGAAAAGTTTCGTCTCCATACAGTGTCACCGATGTTGAGAGTGACACGCGAACGATTCTATACAATAATAAGTACCTAAGAAAAGTTTCGTCTCCATACAGTGTCACCGATGTTGAGAGTGACACGCGAACGATTCTATACAATAATAAGTACCTAAGAAAAGTTTCGTCTCCATACAGTGTCACCGATGTTGAGAGTGACACGCGAACGATTCTATACAATAATAAGTAAATTTGTCAGTTATTAAGGCTATCAGAGACCCGACAACAGAGTAAAAAATAAACATAACATCAAGCCTGTATTCCCCGAAGGGTTAGGCAGGGGTGTAAGTACATAAAGTGCACCCACATTTCGCCAGTTAAGCCGTTTCGTAATTATTACGAAACGAAAATTTCGGGTTTTTTCATCCAGAATTTTGACATAGCAGCCCTGTGTCTGGATTAGACCCTGGTCGATGACAACAGGCTCACCCCTTTTTAGTTGGCTCTAAAACATAACTGACGAGACTTCGTCCGCGTGAAATTTCTTGCTCCCCCGATCCACAGCGTCGCATCGCATCACCCGCCCGCGCTATTACATACTTCGTCTTCGGTTAGCGTTCTTTCTGACTCTTTTCCTTTCTGCTCGCCTCCTATGGGTCATAGCGCTTTTTAAATCCGACTGGTAACTCTTCAGCTTTATTATAAGTATACTAGGTAGGTATACCTACGCCTTCTTTTCAACCAAACCTTTCGATTGATTAGAATCAGTAATTGTGTTTTAACACATGATTGAACATAAAGGGAATAGAAACCGAGTAATCTTTACATAGATTATTTTCAAATTTCCGTGAAACTCATTGAGTCGAAGAAAACACAGTGAATTACATTATTGTTAACTAACTGTTTTCTTTCAATCAATGTGCCTAGCCTATTCACAAATATACAGGGTCAAAGAAAATTAGCTAGCAAAACTCCGCTGACGTGTAAACCTGTTTTTTTTTGTAGTGTCATTGACTGCAGTTAGTGCAGTCACTTATATAGAATTGAATAATAGAATAGAATATTTACTGGCCAGAATCATGGTGTGTACAAAGGTGTTCATAAAATTGCATAGGGCTACATGTCTAACCGTTTTAACGGTGTGCAAAATCAATTTACATTTAAATGAAGTTCTTACATACATTTTCAAGTTACATTACATTAATTTTAAATATTATTTCAATTATATACCTATATACTACACACTTCTATTTTTATTAACCATAATTATTAAATAAAACGATACAATTAACATAATTATTATCACTTAATTTGAATAATTACTTTATGCCTGTATTTTGATACCCGATCAACTTAAAAAATCAGTTTAAAAAAACTTTAACTTGAATATCAAATAAAAGCAAACAGATTTCTTGAACTTATACCACAAGTAACACTACTACTGCCTGCGCTCGCTGATCCCCAAAAAAAAAACTTTTTTTTTTAATCCTCAATTAATTTTTATGTTATCGTGTTTAGGTATCGATACCCACCACGTCTGTAAAGTTTCCCTATGTAATTAATTTGACCCTTTACTGGGATCGGCTTCCAGTCTACCCGGATGCAGCTGAATACCAAACAAATCGAATACGAATCATCTCAGCGCTGATTTGCTGCATTCGTTGCCTCCTATCGTTATTTCTCTTGATAATATTTATTATGTTTTCGTTATTTTTTTTTTTTACTCATCTATCCCTTATGTGGCACCTGCAATGTTTGCTCTCAGCATAACCCTAAGGTTGTCTGATAGAAAATGCCCCAGGCATTAAGTCTACCTTTGTAATATTTTTTTTACAGTGTGCATAAAGTTTTAGTAGCAATAGTGGCCAAGAGGTAACGGCCGCGACATACGAGCTGTAGGTTCGAACCCAAGCAGGCACTTTATTTTGTGTAAATTATTTCATCACCACTGCTCTCAAAACGGTGAAGGAAAACATCGTGAGGAAACCGGCATGTCCTAGAATCAAAACTTCGAAGACATGTGACATCCGCCAACCCGCACTGAGCCCGCGTGGTGGATTATGGTTCACTCCCTCTCACAGAGAGGAGGTCTGTGTCCCAGCAGTGGAACGCTATAAGCTGTTTATATTGTATGTATAAAGTTTTAACAGTATTTTATATGGAGTGATATCTGACCATCACAACCCAGTTATGGGGTAACACCATACCCCTTGGTAGGTGACAAATTGTAGGTGATTTTATTTCTGTATAGTAGGTGTGTACAAACACTTGTATCATCATCATCTGCCTAGCCCCAACCCCTTTCCCAACTATGTTGGGGTCCGCTTCCAGTCTAACCGGATGCAGCTGAATACCAGTATTTTACATGGAGCGACTGCCTACCTGACCTCCACAACCCAGTTACTGGGTAAATACGATACCCCTTGGTAAGACTGGTTGTCAAACTTTCGGGCTCCCGTAACGACTGTCAAAGATCCACGAATGACAGCCGGGACCATACGGCTTAACGTGCTTTCCGAGGCAAACACTTGTATAGGTATGTCAATCATATTTTGAAAACTAGATGAGGTCGGCGTTTCATATCTAGACTACTCTGAGAAGAAAGGCCGAAACAAATCCAGAGGTCACAGTCTCTTTTAAAGTGCAGATATAATCTTGGTGATTATATAAAGACCATGTAGTAGATTGATGTCTGAAATGGTCTTTTGAGGAAAGAACACACAGTTTGAGTGGACCAGTCCAGCGCGGTAACATGATACCCCTTGAACCACCTATTTGATACATCTGCGCCTTGTTGATTCATAATTATTTACTTATCGTAAATTGTTTCGAATTTTCAGCTCCCAATGTACGTAACAAACAATGTTTCCGAATTTAGCACGCACACACTATTACGTTATAAATATTTAACCACAGCTTTATAAAGGAAATATTTATTAAATATTGAGCCTCTAGCTAAAATACGGCTTTCACTGAATTTATTATTACTATTAAGTACTTCCTGAATCCTCCTGTATAGGACCAACGTTACGTAAGGGACAAATCATTGAAGCACATGCGTTATTAGTGGTGAATCAATAGCTATCGTTGCTCAGTACCTCTGTGCGCAGCCTATCAAGCGCGATATCGTCCAAGTCGTTGGGCCGAGACGTTGACGGTTGGTTCTTGTTCCTGGAACAGAGATAGCATCCTATCACGGTACGCAATGAGGTTATTTCCGCCTCTGTACCCGTAATATGAGCGTGATAGATTTTTTTTGGTATAGTATATACTATAAGTATATGTACCTACATATTATCCAAATAACAAGCTTTAAATATCAGGATGGTTACTTGTTAGCCATTTACTGTGTATGAAAGTTATCATTGAATATGGTTTGTAGGAAAAGGGTTTTATGAAATAAAGCACAGACAGACAAGGCTAAACATTTATTTTAATTTTAGGCTTGTCAGCAATTAATCAGAAAACTAGTCGTCCGTTCGCAAAACTAGGTCATCATGGAGAAGAAGGACAAGAAACTCCATGGAAACAGTAACAAAGTATTCTATCAATACATTTCTTACGTTATCATAAATTATCGTTATCTTTAAAAACAATTTATTCTATCTCTTGGACAACGGTCCAAGAGAATTCAAAATAATAGCAACATAATAACAATAGCTAGGAGTATTGGCCACAATTTACTATATCTCTTGGACAACGGTCCAAGAGAATTCAAAATAATAGCAACATAATAACAATAGCTAGGAGTATTGGCCATAATATGACTTACACAACAACATTTTCATAATAAGCAATAATTAAGGTATAATATGAAATTAATTAACTTACGTAACATCTGGTCGATCTATTCCACATAACAACGGCACTAGAACTAACCAACTGATTATTTACCAAGGAACTGCCTCGATAACGTCGTTACAATCCATTTTATACACTACCAACGTCTTTTACGTAAAACATCTACCGCCATTTTGAACCAATCACAGATCATCATACATTTTGGTTTAATATCTTCTAACACAGGTAATAATAAACAAATCTTATATAGTGAAACCATTTTAAAACATTATAAGGTAATTAATCAATTTAATAAGAGTCGATTCTTAATTCTTAGACATCATCAAAAAGTATATCAACATCAACTGACAGTATTGTACCAATCATTTGAAACAACCTGTTATATTAAAATAGCAATATAAAATCTAAGATATACTACAAAGGTAATCAAATATTAATTATTCATTTATAGTAATAACATTCAAGTGTTTTTTACTAGTTAAAACTGTTGTTTTTTGTAAACACAATATCTAGTCAAATTAGGTACTTCTACGTTCACGTTCAATCTGTCACAAGCTTCGTAATTGTGACAGATGTATTATAATTATATCAAGATGATTATATAACTAACACGGCCATACTGACACGTACTTCGTCCTCGAAGTACCTCAAAAAAATTTTTTTTTTTTTCTGTTGTTTTTTTTTGTAAACACAAAATCTAGTCAAGTTAAGTACTTCTAGGTTGGTCCCAAGGTTTGTAAATGTGACAGATAACATTATCCAACAAACAATATTCTAATATAAAATTTATATCAAAATGAAATACCTAATACGGCCATACTGACATGTACTTCGTCCTCGAAGTACCTATGAATCTACAATTTCATAAAAACAACAGCGTTTCATATAGACCAATTCAACAGGAAGTTGGTACTTATTTTAGTATTATTATTTTTAAAGTTAGTTATTAAATAACAATCTTATTTTAATTGCTCAGAGCCAACTTTTTTTTTTTACCAATGTATCTAAATGTCTTAGCAACTTCTGCTAATGTAATAGAAAAAAGTTAAGTACTTAAACAATTTATCAAATAATGAATTGCTTATCGGTATAATTTACAGTTACTAATATAAAATTGGGATAGCAACAATTTGGTAAGTCTAGTTAATTCATATTCAAAAGTTTTTGAATCTAAACAATAATCAGTGATCATGAAAATAATCCAATACCTCATCGCTCGGTCAATCTGACAATATTATTGAAAACTATTCAACCTACATTTTCTGTAAACATTAACAAATATCTAATAGTTCCATTCTGACAAGTACTTGATCCTTGAAGTAAATATCTGGAAATCCATCTTTCTATTTTTTTTTTTCTTTACTTTGGTTTTAAAATTGTATAGTATTGTCATAGCCACAGGCATTTTTTTTTTACAGCCACAGGTTTTTTTTTTTCTACAGCCACAGGCGTATTTTTTTTTTTTTTTTTTACCTCCACAGGCAGCTACGCACCGCCACAGGTTCTTTCTTTTTTTTTTTTTTCAATCATAGGCACAGCTACGCACAGCCACAGGCATATTTTTTTACCCATCATATTTTTTTTTTTAAATAGTAACCATTCTGACAAGTACTTCGCTCTCGAAATATCTTAGATACCTTTTTTTTTCTATATTTATACCAGGCCAGTGACCGACCAGCAGTAAGTTATAAGTAGTCCCTGACCCTGACATGCCAGTGCTCTCACCTGCTGCACGTGAGATCTAGACCGACACTAAGCCAGTGACTGACCAGCAGTAAGTTATAAGTAGTCTCCGACCCTGTCATATCAGTTCTCTCACCTGCTGCACGTGAGATCTAAACCGATACCAGGTCAGTGACTGACCAGCAGTAAGTTATAAGTAGTCTCCGACCCTGTCATATCAGTTCTCTCACCTGCTGCACGTGAGATCTAAACCGATACCAGGTCAGTGACTGACCAGCAGTAAGTTATAAGTAGTCTCCGACCCTGTCATATCAGTTCTCTCACCTGCTGCACGTGAGATCTAAACCGATACCAGGTCAGTGACTGACCAGCAGTAAGTTATAAGTAGTCTCCGACCCTGTCATATCAGTTCTCTCACCTGCTGCACGTGAGATCTAAACCGATACCAGGTCAGTGACTGACCAGCAGTAAGTTATAAGTAGTCTCCGACCCTGACATATCAGTTCTCTCACCTGCTGCACATGAGATCTAAACCGATACCAGGTCAGTGACCGACCAGCAGTAATGTAAAAACTGTTTTGATATAAGCTTAACTTAATGATTTAAATCAACCAGTGTTAATTAGACAACAATAATTAAAATAACAACATAGTTAAACAATCGTAAAATGTAACAACATAAACAATGATCTTATAGCAAAAACAAAAGATATGGTAACATAATAACAAAGAAATAATAATCTATCATGGCTTATGATGCTGGAGCTATGGGGACTCCTTAAAAGAAGAATTTGGTTCTACCCATTCCCCCGGCCAAAGCTTTAATTCTTCCTTTGAGCATTATACTAGTATTTTATATTATTGTATTCTCAAATTATATTTTAAAGCAATTGATTCAATAATTATCACGTAATTGACACAGTCAAAACTGTTCGTCCTTTATAAGCCAAGCGTGATGTTACATAATAATTATCTAAAAGTATTTTGCAATATGTTACCTTTCAATGTTATCATCTTATCCAATAGCATTAATTTTCGTTTTGATGTAAAAGAGCCTCTAAGGGCCTTACCGACTTCAGATACTTCTTACCGCCGGAGAGCTTCTCGATATTCTTACAGCAGATTGAGTTTCCGTATTTTCAAAGCTCATACAGTAATAAGCAGCTCCGCAGCTCCAACGTCAGAGGCGGCAGCGCGATGTCATCATTATGGTGTGAGTGGAGTCAGCGAACCACCGACCAACGGCTTCCACATCCGGCTCCAACATCAATCATGAAAATAGCAAAATAAAATGTATTAGTAAGTGGTTTTATAAGCCCAGAGAACTATCCCACTTCTGATGATAGATTTTTTTTGGTATAGTATATACTATAAGTATATGTACCTACATATTATCCAAATAACAAGCTTTAAATATCAGGATGGTTACTTGTTAGCCATTTACTGTGTATGAAAGTTATCATTGAATATGGTTTGTAGGAAAAGGGTTTTATGAAATAAAGCACAGACAGACAAGGCTAAACATTTATTTTAATTTTAGGCTTGTCAGCAATTAATCAGAAAACTAGTCGTCCGTTCGCAAAACTAGGTCATCATGGAGAAGAAGGACAAGAAACTCCATGGAAACAGTAACAAAGTATTCTATCAATACATTTCTTACGTTATCATAAATTATCGTTATCTTTAAAAACAATTTATTCTATCTCTTGGACAACGGTCCAAGAGAATTCAAAATAATAGCAACATAATAACAATAGCTAGGAGTATTGGCCACAATTTACTATATCTCTTGGACAACGGTCCAAGAGAATTCAAAATAATAGCAACATAATAACAATAGCTAGGAGTATTGGCCATAATATGACTTACACAACAACATTTTCATAATAAGCAATAATTAAGGTATAATATGAAATTAATTAACTTACGTAACATCTGGTCGATCTATTCCACATAACAACGGCACTAGAACTAACCAACTGATTATTTACCAAGGAACTGCCTCGATAACGTCGTTACAATCCATTTTATACACTACCAACGTCTTTTACGTAAAACATCTACCGCCATTTTGAACCAATCACAGATCATCATACATTTTGGTTTAATATCTTCTAACACAGGTAATAATAAACAAATCTTATATAGTGAAACCATTTTAAAACATTATAAGGTAATTAATCAATTTAATAAGAGTCGATTCTTAATTCTTAGACATCATCAAAAAGTATATCAACATCAACTGACAGTATTGTACCAATCATTTGAAACAACCTGTTATATTAAAATAGCAATATAAAATCTAAGATATACTACAAAGGTAATCAAATATTAATTATTCATTTATAGTAATAACATTCAAGTGTTTTTTACTAGTTAAAACTGTTGTTTTTTGTAAACACAATATCTAGTCAAATTAGGTACTTCTACGTTCACGTTCAATCTGTCACAAGCTTCGTAATTGTGACAGATGTATTATAATTATATCAAGATGATTATATAACTAACAAGCGCATGACATTCTCGTTCATACTGAGTCTATCTCATCCGCTGCACATAACCAACGGTAGCGGGGACCCGGCTCGGGGCCGGTTGGGCCCTAAGTCCCAAGCTACTGGCTCAATGGTATTGTGAGGAATCAATATGATTCCTTACAATACCATATTATTCAGCCATTGGCTGAATGTCTGAATTCAGTAACAAAGCCATTTAGACGATAAAATTCAGCTTAGGGGAATATACTCGTCTAAAAATGGCAGGACAGTTACCTATAGTCTGATATAAAGAATGGTTGCTCAGCGCACTATGGGACACGGTATGCTCGGAGTTTCAGAGTCGACGGTTCGATGGCTGGTGGAGCAGATGCGTCCTGGAGTGGAGACCGCGTATCGGCAAGCGTAGTGTGGGACGCCCCCTCTAGCTAGATGAACCGACGATTTTGAAAATGTGGCTGGGACAAACTGGATGCGGAAGGCGGAGGATAGAGTATTGTGGCGCAGCATGGGAGAGGGCTATGTCCAGCAGTGGAATACGACATACTGAGTTGATAAAGAATGGTCCTTTGAATCAAATGTAAACTTTAATTGAAAAAATACCAAACGCGTACCTGTAACGAATGTCTATTATTATGCAGATGCATAACACAATTAGTGCAAACTTGATTTAGATGCAACTGTGTAACTAACACAGTTCCAAATCGGTTAAAATTACTCCATTACGTCATTAAAATCATCGATCAGTCTTAATTATTTGACGTGCCGGGACCCGCCATGTTGTTATTTAATGCAGTCATTACTATGTGATGCATTCGCTTTGAAACAACTAATTAATTATAGGGAGATGGGGATTTTCATTACTCGTATTATTGTAACATCAGGACAATCCGATCCATCAATACGTTGCTTTGTATTTTTCTCATATCGGATATTTCTGGGATGTTTGTATGAGATTATTTTGACATTTCTAGTCATTACCGACTTTAAAAAAAGGAGGTTCACAATTCACTTGTTTTTTTTTTATGATAAGCCGATTTGCAAAATATTGGAAGTTGGTGGCAAACAACGAAAATTCGAACCCAACGACACCGACTTCCGAAATTAAAGTTATTTTACACTTTGTAGTGTCCATTTTGGAAGTTGTTTGTTTATTTTTTTGCAAAAAATTTTTGCTTTTCGTTGTGAAAATAAGAAATGCTTTCAGGAGTAATTATTAGGCAAATAATTAAAGCGTCTATATACAAGGTGATGGCGACAATAAATTAAAATCGTATATCTAATGACGTTTCCTGTCTGCATATACAAATTAAACCAAATATATCGAATAGTTTCATCACTACAACTAGTCAAAGATACATACCTGATTAGCGATACAGATCTACGCGGAGGTGTTTAAATAAGTTGGAACTTCATTTTACAAACCAAACTTGCATCGAGGAGTGATGGTTCTATTTATTTCTTGTCTTTATCCTGAAGCGGGGTCAACATACCTGAATCCAAATAAAACAGAGTCAATAATAAATAGTTATTTTACTCGCATAATATATAATCACGTAAATTGATGAGAGTCGCTTTTATGGTTACACCCGCATAAGTTTCAATCCCGTGGGAATATCGGGATAAAAAGTATTCTATATATTAAGCCTGGTTATAAACCATATGTGTGCCAAATTTCATCCAAATCTGTTAAGTAGTTTTTACGTGAAAGAGTAACAAACATCCATCCACCCACACAAACTTTCACATTTATAATATTATATTAGTAGGATTATGAGCTTCTCCATTGTATAGGTCTTGGCACTCTGTGCAGATTAGCAAGTTACCAAAACGTATTAAAACGTCTTAGTCCCTTGTCCTAGAATCAAAAGACATGCGACATCTACCAACCCACACTGGACCTGCGTGGTAGTTGACGGCACACACCCTCTCACAGAGAGGTGGCCTGTGTCCCAGCAGTGTGTGTGTGTGTCCAAATTAAAGTGATCTTTATTCTCATTGTTATAAGGTTGCTTTGGTCGAGCAGTGGTGGCCCAGTGGTATTGGCCCTGACTTACGAGTTGTAGGTCGTGGGTTCGAACCCAGGCAGGCGCTTTACGTAAGTAATTTCATCACCGCTGCTTTCAAAACGGTGAAGGAAAACATCGTGAGGAAACCGGCATGTCCTAGAACCAAAAATTCGAAAGACGTGACATCTACCAATCCGCACTGGGCCCGCGTGGTAGTTTACGGCCCACTCCCTCTCACAGAGAGGTGGCCTGTGTCCCAGCAGTGTGAACATTTTCACATGTCTGCGAATAATTACATAACATACGTACATAATCAACTGAGTTGTGGAGGTCAGATAGGCAGTCGCTCCATGTAAAATACTGGTATTCAGCTGCATCCGGTTAGACTGGAAGCCGACCCCAACATAGTTGGGAAAAGGCTAGGCAGATGGTGATGATGACGTACATAATTATCCTATAATGTTCCCACTGCTGGGAAACAGGCCTCCTCTCGGTGAGAGGCAGTGGGCCGTAATCCACCACGCGGGCCCAATGCAGGTTGGTAGATGTTACATGTCTTCGAATTTTTGGTTCTAGGACATGCCGGTTTGCTCACGATGTTTTCCTTCACCGTTTTGAGAGCAATGATGATGCAATAATTTAGACACAGTAAAGCGCCTGCCTGGGTTCAAACTTACGACCCACTGGGCAACCGCTGCTCCCCACTAATCAGTCTCCCACACAGAAATCTGGTATCCCATTCATAAATCTACATTACAATTAGGAATCCGACGCATATTTGCATGACCACTAGCACTAATCAGTCGGTTTGGACATTATTCGCACATTACGTCACTATAACGGACAGTCCAAAACTTGAATTTGAAATGTGTACAAATGTAGATCATTCCACGTAATTTTGGGGAGAGTAATGAGCGTTCTGAAATTAGTTGCGAAATGTTGGTGATTTTGATTTTGTGGTCCTTCGGTGCGAATTAATTAGATATCAATGCTACCATTGTTTTGGCATGTATAAAATATCCAATTATCAAACGTAGGTCTATTGGTCTTTTAAGAGGAACCGGAACCACCCCTATGTGCTGATGGTGATCACGGTGGTGGTATTAGTGAGGCAAAAATCCCAAACACCCTGACCTCACTCCCCGGAGGTCGCGTGCCTTTTGGAGGTTACCATCCGAAATTTAAAAAAAGTCTAGGTTCCATGACCTTTTCCATTCATACATACATAAACTCACGCCATCTTTCCATGGGAGTAGGCAGAAACTACAGAACGCCACAAGCTCATCCTTAGATATCTCCTTTCTTTTTTTTTCTCCTCTTTCCTTCCATCCTTTAGCTTAACGTTATTTTATACGCGCACGACGAGCGTTTACTCGCTTCGATTGCATATTTAAAAAGCCGCCAGGCTTGAGCACCCATTGTGACATAAGAATCTAAACGTTTTTTTACCGTTGAGTGCTAATAGAGACTTCAGTCACTATTTTTTCGGCTGCCATACTTCACCGCTTCAAACATTTATTTAAGGGTGTACTCAGTGACTCCGATATTCAAAGAGTCACCACTGTTTTTAGGACCTTTAGTCAACAAAAACTCCATATCCCAGACAGTCTACATGTCCAGCCTGTATTTGGCTTTTGGACGGACAAAAATCGAAGCAATCAAATTCGATTCAATTCCGAAGCACCGAAGTCGTCAACTCAATTCCCAACCAAAAAGTCCAGCCAGGAAAAGTTCTACTACCTATTGACAGCTAAATATGTACCATCCAGCGAGGATTGCGTAACAAACGAACAATTCAACAACTTTCATTGCGTGATTTATGTTGTTGAGATGAAAAATTTTTCAAACATATGAAACAATGCATTAGCAATTTCCTTCAAGATCGTAATTGTGTGTTACGCAATTGAGTTGCAGTACTTTTTATTGAAATTCACATTGAAATTTCTTAAACAATAAAGAATAAGGGAGATTTAGTGTGAGGGACAGAGAGAGAGACACTTATATCCTTCTCCTCTCTCATGTGCCTAAACGTGACACGTCCTTGAAATTTCACTCTCAATTCTCATCCAATCATCGATCTCGCCAAAGAAGTTTCATTTTAAAATAACCTGCATTTTATCAAGCAAGAATTCTCATGGTTTTGCATAATATTATGTTGCAACTTAAAACATAGCTTCGTCTTCTTAGCGTGTCGATAGCAATCTAAATGGACTCAGTCCAGAATCCATCACTAGCTTCTATCAGTTCCTGTAACGTGCAGATGACAGGACACGAAGAACACGATATTAAGTGTCCTATCGTTTGTGGAACAGCACATTAACACTCCAAGGCGTAGTCGTCTATAAATCTCTACCTGAAACAGGTTTTCAACCTGGGCACAGAGTATTTTTAAAGACTTCCAGGTTACCCAAACGGTAGGGGTACGGGTTACGTTATTGCCAAACATAAAGTGGCAGTGGGCAGGGCACATTGCTCGCAGAACAGATGGCCGATGAGGCTGAATGGTTCTGGAGTGACGCCCGCGTACCGGAAGACGTAGTGTTGAGAAGCCTCCCACAAGGTGAACCGACGACCTTGTGAAGGCCGCAAGAACCCGCTGGATGCGGGAAGCACAGAACCAGTCGAAGTGGAGGTAAAAACGTCCACTGCTGGACATAGTCCTAGGAGAGGACTATGTCCAGCTGTGGACATTTTTGATGAATGATGAGGAGGTTACCCAAGCTGACTGCACCATCACCTCCGTTTATACATAGCTAATCTGTATGAAAAATGCAGTATTCTCCACCGTCATAGAATAGGATATCAGGAACAAATAAATAGATTCATCTTTAGCAGCGTTCTGTCGCAGCAACCAAGCAGTTACACGTTCGTGTAATAAAATATATATTACGATCTGCGACTGTGAAATAGAGACTGAAGCACACTATGAAATTTTAATAGAGGTTACTTGGAAGACTGGTTTAAGAGTTGCATTATTATCATTTTCTTTTACTGGATCGTATGTTGGGAGCGATATAGTTTTGTTTTATACTTGTACTAGTCTGGTTTTGCTGGCTAGTCTGAATCTACATAAATATAAAGTACTAGCTTCTGCCCGCGGCTTCGCCCGCGTGGATGTCGGAAATTATCCCACGGGAACGTGCTAACAGGATAAAATGTATGTGCTTCCCCAGCCATATGCCATCTATCTCTATGCCAAATCAGAAGTTCAGTGGTGTAGGCGTGAAAATGTAACATACAGTTTCAAGTTCAAATCCTCCCCTTAAAAACTGAATTACCCCTTTTTGTCCCGTCAGTGGTAAATTTTCGACAACTTTACATACTTATTATTAATTATTTTCTGTCAAAAGTATCAATACTGAGTTTCGAGTTACTCAGACCGCGCATTCAATTTCTTCGACACAAACTTAACACCCCTATATCCCCCTTTGAGGGGTAGTTTTGAAAAACTTGTAATGATAAACTTTATTAGGTAAGTACTTACTTAGGCAAGTATTCTTGCCAAGTTTCAAGTTTATTAACCTAATGAAGAAGATTTTTCATATAAAATGCATCCCTGCTTTTCACCCCTACAGGGGTGGAATTTAAAAAAAATCGTTTGGGATGTATTCATAACTTGACTCAAAGATTATTTACACTAATTTTCGAGTTAATCAAGCCATGCAGTAAAATCCTCCCCTGGAAAAATGACTACCCCATTTCAGCCCGTCAGGGATAGATTTTCAAAAAACCCTGATACACATTATTCTTTACCTTCAATATTAAGTATATATACTGAGTTTCGAGTAAATCGGACTGCGCGCTAAAATTCTTCCATACAAACTTTGAAACCCCGCAATCCCTTATTAAAAGGTAGTTTAGAAGAAAAAAAACTGACAATCTTCATAATTTATTTAGATAAGAAGTATTCGTGCCAAGTTTCAAGTTTATTAACTAAATGAATAAGATTTTTCATATAAACTGTATCCCCCGCTTTTCACCCCCACAGGGGTGGAATTTTGAAAATCGTTTGGGATTATTCATAACTTGATTCAAAGATTATTTATACCAATTTTCGAGTTAATCAAGCCACGCATTATAATCCTCCCTTGTAAAATTAACTACCCCTTTTCAACCCGTTAGGAGTAGATTTTCGAAAAACTCTGATACATGTTACGCTTTATTTTTGGTCTTAAGTATCAATACTGAGTTTCGAGTTACTCGGACCGCGCATTCAATTTCTTCCACACAAACTTAACACCCCTATATCATCCTTTTGAGGGGTAGTCTTGAAAAACTTATAATGGTAAACTTTATTACTTACTTAGGCGAGTATTCTTGAAAAGTTTCAAGTTTATTAACCTAATGAAGAAGATTTTTCATATAAACTGTAGCCCCGCTTTTCACCCCCACAAGGGTGGAATTAAAAAAAAATCGTTTGGGATATATTCATAACTTGACTCAAAGATTATTTATACTAATTTTCGAGTTAATCAAGCCATGCAGTAAAATCCTCCCCTGAAAAATTGACTACCCCATTTCAGCCCCTCAGGGGTAGATTTTCAAAAAACCCTGATACACATTATTCTTTACTTTCAATATTAGGTATAAATACTGAGTTTCGAGTAAATCGGACTGCGCGCTAAAATTCTTCCATACAAACTTTGAAACCCCCCAATCCCTTATTAGGGGGTAGTTTAGAAGAAAAAAAAACTGACAATTTTTATAATTTATTTTGGTAAGTATTCGTGCCAAGTTTCAAGTTTATTAACTCAAGGAATAAGATTTTTCATACAAACGAATTCCCCCCTTTTCACCCTCTTAGGGGTGGAATTTCGAAAAATCCTTTCTTAGTGGATGCCTACTCTTCACGAAGAACACACCCTCCAAATTTCATGTCTCTAGGACCAGCGGTTTAGGCTGTGCGTTGATCTATCAGTCAGTCAGTCAGTCAATCAGTCAGTCAGTCAGGACTTTGAATTTTATATATATAGATAAAATAAATTCACTTTCGCGTTGTTCTTCTAAACTACTCAATGAATTTTGATGAGGCGTTCGTTTCACCAGCATTTAGAAAAACTAAAATTACAAAGTTCTTGTAACATTATTTCGTTAATGATGACCTACGATGACGAATTACGTAACTTCCATTTCAGGCATTGTTAAATTAGCTTGATTTTAATAAAATAGTTAATTCAATTCACGTCTGACGTTAATGACACAAACATGAAACCAATAGGCATTTCTTTTAATATCTATATCTAAAATTAATTGGCCAATGTTTTGTTTTTATAACTGGGAATTCATTGAAATATGAAATTTACAAAATTAAATTGAAAGTTATAGCCGTAAACATTGGGTTACAGGCAAAAACACTTATTTGACTTAAAATTAATATGTATCGAGATAAAATTAAAAACTTCAAACATTCATTTTCACACTTTGAATCAATTTTGTAGCATCAAATATTTTGTGAAAATGTTTGATGCTACAAAATTGATTTAATATGGGGTAACTCAGTAGATTTTGACAGAGTTTTTAAAGCTCAAAAAAAATGTATCCGAGCAATTGGTGGAGCTCACTTTTTAGACAGCTGTAAGTCACTATTTCAAAAACTTAAAATTCTACCTCTGCCATGTTTATATATTTTTGAACTATGTATTTTTGTTAAGAGAAATTACAATTTATTTGAAACCAACACTGACAGACCAAATAGCCGAACACGGCATAAAGATAGACTTCGGCTGCCACGAATAAAACTAAAACTATTTAAGAAAAATGTATCCCACAAAAACATTTCATGTTAAATTTTGCCAAGACGAGACCATGTAGCTCGCACTGTCAAAAAGTAATCAGATCTCATTTAGAGCCAAGCTTCTAACTCTACACGCCCTAACTCTACAAGGCCTAACTTCGCAAACTCTACACCTTAGTCAAAATATGTGGCTTGGCAGTGGATTTCAAGACTTACCGCTGACCAAGTTTAAAAAAAACTTTTCAAACTAATAATATTTAAAAGATATTATACCATTAAGGACTATCTAGAAACAAATCAATAGAATCTGTAAGTTAGATTAATTGACATCGCTGAGTGTGAATACATTTGCACGCCATGTTATGGCAGGATATGCTGAAACAAATTTACTGTAACACCTTATGTACCATATTCTAGCAAATAAATATTTTGATCTGATTTACAAAAGTCATAAAAAAAGAAAAAATCTCTTGTATTGGTCAGTAGCTCTTTCATTATTAACCTTAAGGCCAATTCTCTTTCTTAAAAATTACAAGTATCTCTGATAGAATGAGACCGAGATTAGCATGCGAACGTTCTTAAAAATACGGGAATTGCCCGTCAGATCGTTGGACACAGAATCGTAGTGTCCAGTGTGTCCGGCCTACATTCGGACGATTACGTTGCAATCACTAGTCGGCCGGATGAGGTGTATTACAGACAGATCTACTCGTGTTAATTTAGCCAGAAGTGGGACAGTAGTGTTGTAACTCATCCCGGATGTGAGGACCATCCCGCGTTTATAACAGTGGGAAAAAGTTAACCAAAGAGTAATATTGATTTATATTTTTATACTCTGTTAGATGTCTCTGTTAGAGGGGCTTATGGCTAAGTAATAACAGCACGGGTCGATCAATCAGGTTAAGCTACGCTTGCCGCGGTTGGTTCGTGGGTAGGTGACCATCTTCATATACCAAGACCCCTCCGTGCCACGGAAAGCTCGTTAAGCCGTTAGTCCCAGCTGTCATTCGTGGACCTTTGACAATCGTTACGGGTCGTCAAAAGCCCGAAATTCTGACTACCAGTCTTATCAAGGGGAATCGTATTATTCAGTAACTGGCTGGGTCAGATAGGCAGTCGCTTCATGTACATAAAATACTGGTATTCAGCTGCAACCGGTTAGACTGGAAGCCAACCCCAACTTAGTTGGGAAAAGGGTAGGCAGATGATGATTTGTACTCTGTTAGATCAGTGTTGAGCGCAGTCAGTAGGCTGTTCGATCCTCTGGGTTTCGCTGGCCCTCTGATACCTATAGTTAGAACCAAGTTATTACTGCAACAACTTTGGCTATGTAACCTAGACTGGGATCAGCCACTTTCTGTTGGATTATATAATATTGTTGGCTTCTTCTGCTCCTTGTTCTTTTTATTTTTAATACATAAACTCAAATCATTTAATTCAACTAAACCAATTACAGGCACTTTTGAATTGTCAAAGGGTCGGTCAGTCAGACAGATGAAGCTAGTTGCCCATTCCAAAGCGTATGGAGAAGAACGGGCAAGAAACTCCATGGACACTTTTATATCACAAAATTGTTACAAAAAATTTGATTACATCATTCGTGTTGAAATTAACCATGTGAGAACGATGTAGAAATACGTGCACGTTAAAAGCGTCCGCTATAGAAAACATAAAAACAATTCAGAAATTAAAAATTAAAATAAGCCATGGCATGGCATAGTTTGAGCTCAGTAGGTGGCCACGGGGATTGCGGCAACAGTGGCATATTTTTTTCCATCCGAGGGGCATGAACTTGCACTAAGGACAGTTCTGCAAGTGGGGCATGGTCTGATCAGAAGCACCGCACCTAGCTGTAACATACACTATGCAGGCTAATTTATAAAACACTGCAAAATTGAAATTGCCACTAAAATATTGTAGTAACTTTGTGCGACAACAATATTTTTATTTTACTAGTCGTGTAAAATTTTATATTGCTACTATAAAAGAGATGCGCTTTTATAATAACAGTAACAAACACAAAAGTTGTAAACAGACACACGCTTATAACAAGAATTTTATCTTCCTAGTAAATATGTGTTAGAGTCCAGGATTTCCAGAAAACCTAGTACACTCCTTTCTTGAAAACAGCGATAGATTTCCAACATAACTGTTACATAACACATCTCAAGGAATTAGGAACGTCATCTACAAACACAAACAACAGCCACATCGCATCTTCAAAGGATAACACACAGCACTATGCATATCATATCTCGGGCTTTCAAATCCCGCAATATCCCACATGCGACTCACATCACTACACACCGTCCCGCGGCCACCCGTTGTAGGCACAAAGCCTTACCACAAACGTGCGAAATTATGGTCCTTTGAGTTAAACTTAACGCAATTCCACTGGATTGAGCTGTGTTATCTACAGAGAAACTTGAGTGATAACGTTACAATTGTATGAAGGAATGCGAATGAAAGGACCAAGTGCTGTAGCTGTATGGCATAGTTTTATGGTCTTTGTTTTTAGTGGTTTCATGTGTCAGGCGACTGATAATGCTATGGACAAGTTGTATGATAAATGATTTTATTTTTGTAAGTAGGTTTGTACAAACACTTACACGTCAATCATATTTTAAAACTAGATGAGGTCGGCGTTTCCTATCTGACTAGTCTGAGAAGAAAGGCCGAAACAAACTCAGGCGTCACAGTCTCTTTTAAAGTCCAGAGATAATCTTGGTCAGATCATGTGAAGACCATGTAGATTAATTCTGAGATGGTTTTTTGAAGAAAGAATCAAACAGTTTGAGAGGACCTGTCCAGTCAGTGCACGCATTTGTCAGAAATCGGGCAGCTCAACACAACACTTAAGGTAGATCATGAAGTCCTAGTAATCGTTACAATGAAGAGGTTTATTCGTTATGTTATTTTTATGACACGACAGATTCTTGTACAGAAACACTAACAGCGCCCCGCAGGTGTCGATCCCGTGGGAACATTGGAATAAAAAGTATCCTATGTATTATTCTGATATATAAGCTATATTACTGTAAACTTTCATCAAAATCCGTTTGGTAGTTTTTTGCGTGAAAGAGTAACAAACATCCATCCATCCATCCTCACAAACTTTCGTGTTTATAATTTTATTAGGATTGAACAATTATTACTTGGACCGTGGTGAAAGGGCTAGAGAGTTAGCAAGGTGCAAGCAAGACTAATTACAGTATGTTTAAGTTTCTTGTCCGTTAATCTCCATAGGAATCTACTACGCTTTGGAATAGGCAACTAGCTTCATCTTTCTGACTGAGCGACCCTTTGGATTGGTTTAAACGAAATAAATGCTTTGAATTAAGTTATGCTTTAGGGTCAATTCCGGAGAGTTTGAATGCAGTGTATTCCGCATTTTGCGAATTCTTAGTCAACGTATTCTCATAATATCTAGAAGTATATTTCTATTAGGGCTGATTTTTTAATCTACAGATAAAAATTCGTGGAATAATATTGACGTCTGACAGTTGTTGTATGGAAGTCAAAAATTCAAAATTATTTGGACTAAAACTATCTGGCGCTGGAAAAATCAGCTCTTAGAAATATCATAACATTTGCGAAAAATTACTTTCTCAAAACAAACACACTCGATTCATATCTCATACTCAAAACCACATAATATTTACCGACAACAAATACCGAAGCCACTCCAGCATCTTACGAATTTAAGACAAACACGCAAAAACCAATTGCACGGCCGTTGTCTTCAATCACCGTTTCGTAAAACCAAATAGAGTTCTGATAAAAACATTCGCCGGTACATACCTACATAGGGGATCATTTACTAAGGATAAACATGAGGCATGCGAGATGTTCGTCAAACGAAGGCTTGAGATTAGCAATCTCTGAGAAAGTATTAGTTCGCAAGACGTTATTTACCGAGCGCCTGATTTCAATCGGAGCTTCGATTTGCAGAGTGGAAAGCTCCTTGATAGAGTGGTGGTGGGGTATCGATAGTAGGGCGTATCGATAGATTAGTTGCAAGTTGGCAGTGTTATTGATTCAACATGTACAGAAAAATAACATAAACATGTTTAATATATTTCTGTACATATTAAATCAATAACACTCAGCTCTTCGATCACACTCAGTTTTGACTAGAATCAAATCTAATTTGGAATATTATATCTGAAGGGTTTTGAAGGATATTGCTAATCCATTGCTTCATATATTCGAAAAATTGGTCTATTCAACAACGTAAATAACGCAATGAATGTTGTTGAATCGAATGTATAGTTTAGAAACGGAAAGTATCAACATAAATTAAATCACCGCCTTTGATAATATCCATTCCAATCATCACTCCCTGAAATGCAATAACTCCCACTCTCTCTGTTTCTTTCTCCTTCTTCGTGTCGTTCTTTCATTAAAACCATTAAACAAAAAACTATCGACAACCTGCATAATTAAATCACACGCTCACCCCTACCCCACTATATCTCGACAGAGGAATAGATCTGAATTGATCCCGTCGCGGATTCGCGATAACGATCACTGAGGCGACAATGCAAATTGCACCTTCATCTCACGGTAACGCGCCTCTGCACTTATAATTACGTTTATCGATATTTATGCGGAATTGGCAGCTCTATGGATGGTGTGTTAGGTGTATTGAGTGAGGGGTTGGTGCAGTAAAGCTTCGTGTACTATAGGTGAATCTGCACACACCTTTGAAAGCTATGCTAAACTTATAGAATATCCTTCACTGGAAAATAGTGTAACCCTTACTGATGCTCGTTGCCAACACACTGCATCAGTAAGAAATTAAGAGAACCTAAAGCTTGGTCTTCTGATCTGGTATTTGCAAGGTTCAAAAGACCAGCTTTTTAATAGAGAAAATAAAGCTTAAGAGAAAAAAAAGCCGGCCAAGTGCGAGTCGGACTCGCGCACGAAGGGATACCATTATCTATAAAAATCACGTCCGTTGTATTAAAATAAAATAAGTATGTATTAAAATAAATATTTATTTTAATTTAATTATTTATTTTTAACTAGCTTCTGCCCGCGGCTTCGCCCGCGTGGATGTCGGAAATTATCCCACGGGAACGTGCTAACAGGATAACATGTATGTGCTTCCCCAGAATGCCATCTATCTCGGGGGCCCTTTGTGGCTAATTACAATAGAAAACCAATTGTGTCTCATTAGTGGTGATTAAGAGGGTACCTATATGATATCTTTACCTAAGTACCTACCTGCATAATTAAAAAAAAACTCAATAACAGAAAATTAAATACCTACCTACCTAAATAAACCTATTTCTGATGTTAACTAATCTAAACTCAATAAATAAGCAAAATCCCTAAAACCTAATATCTATACGAATGACTAATCCTACCTAACAGTATTATAAAATAACCTACGGTCACTACGTACCAAATATACTACCTATACTTTAAAATTAAAATCTATACCTACGACTTATATAAAAATAAACCTAAATAACTCTAAAAGGAATATGAACTCCACTGCGGGTAACGTAACCTACGACAAACTTATTATTTGCGGTTGGAACAGTAATCGGGTCTAAGGATCGAACCGCAAAATTAAGTTTGTTTTTTATTGTATATACTTTTCCGGAATAAAAAGTATGGTGTCCCAGTATGGTGCCCAGGATATTAAAGAATAATTATACCAAGTTTCATCGTAATCGAACCGGTAGTTTTTGCGTGATGCCTGAACAAACAGACAGACAGACAGACAGACAGACCGACAGACAGACAAAAATTTTTTAAATCACATTTTTGGGTTCAGTGTCGGTCTAGTAACAACCCCTGCCATTTATTTTTTTGATATTTTCAATGTACAGAATTTTCACTTCTACAGATTTATTATAAGTATAGAAGTGAATATACAACTCAATATTCTGTGAATATTTCAAGCGTCTACCGGTTGCCGTTATTAATATCGAGCAAAAAATGGTTAAAAAATGGTTAACGTTTGTTGTATGGGATAAATAGTATTTATTTTATTCTATTTTCAGTATTTGTTATTATAGCGGCAACAGAAAAACATCATCTGTGAAAAATTCAACTGTCTAGCTATTACCGTACATGAGATACAGCCTGGTGACAGACAGACGGACAGTGGAGTCTTAGTAATAGGGTCCCGTTTTTACCCTTTGGGTACGTAACCCTAAAAAGATAAAAGTGGTGCGTGTTTTAGAAAAATAAGTATAACGATTTGGCTGACATTAAAAGGTCATCTCTCCTCAACTGAAAAAAATAATAGCAGATCCAAAAACTAAAATAGTACGAGTATCCCATCCGGAAACGCCTAAGTGATGCCTGTGGATAAACTATTTTTTTTGTTACCTATTTAATAATATTTATTTATATCATTGGTTGTTTACGTATTTGCTTTATATTATAAGTACTATTTGTTTTATTTTATTTTGTTACCTATAGTACGAATCATTTGATCTGACTTGGTTTCCGTACGTCCTCTTCGGGTAACCACTGAAAATCAGCGCTGTGCTGCGGGTCCCCTACAGCACAGCATCATCGTAAGTGGAAGCCTTCTTGTCACAGTCATGACATGCACCCGTCGACTACCTATTTCTGCTTTGTGCTTGTGATTATAGATATATTTTGTTTTTATTTTTCCTTATTATAAGAATTAATTATCTTTTTGTATGCACGTGTTTCTGTGACAAATAAACCTATTTTTCTGTCCTCCTTTCAAACAGCTATTCTCAATTCTTATCAATACCTTATTTTACTTTTTTCCTATAAATGACGTCATGTCCAACATGAATCTGCCGTTATATTCTGCACAAATCTCACCATTAATTTTGGTGAAGTGAGTAGTCATGAGCGTCAATCCAGCATCAAGTGGAATGACAGCTCACATCACGTTCATGTCATCTAAGTTTATTACAGAATAGGCAGATCTTCGATGCTTTTACGTTCACGTCTCTAAATTGTAATAACTTCAAAAGTTATACGCGCCGATACGGATATATATTGGTGATCGGTTATAAAACTCGTATTAAAATGTCGAGGATGGTTTGATATGCATACCGATGGATGAAGGTTATAAAATTCTACAAATCCATGATAGGTACTAAAGTATACTTATAATGGAAGATTCGATGGCGTATGTATTTGTGCTAGTGTAAGGATGTATTCACGCTGGAACTGTAACAGGGTGAGTTTTTATTCAAGTTAAGCAAATAAACACCGGGTACTATAGATACTGGCTGATATTTTTTACCGTCTGGACCAAAACAGGGTATTAAAGGTGAACGGAGGAGAAGCCTATGGCACAAAAATCTCACTTAAAAAAGATTTAAGACCTGTAATGAAATTAACCTATCAATAAATACTATTACTTATTTGAAGTAAAGTTTTCATACTAAAACAAAAAATATTGTATGTTTGATTTGCACCCCCTATAAGTTTGATTGTTATATTATTTGTTGATTTATTTGGTTTTTTTTTTCGATGTAAATTTGAAATGACTGATTTTATGCACTATCTAAAATATGACAATACTCGTAAACACTTTTATATACGACTTTCCATAAGAGGAACAGGATTCCATAAGAGGAACAGGACTTTCCATAGGAGGAAGAGGAGGAGGACAGCAGTAACTATGTGTAAAAGCTTCCCCTAAAGCTTAAGCCATCAATATGTAAAGACAAACGACGCTAAATATCAAAGTAAATGAAATCACCACAGTAACAGGTTGCGCGTATCCCTGCCACCCTGTATACGCATGCTTGAAGGATAAGCAAATTAAACCGCGTACCCCAGCACCAACAAATCCAATTTCACCAAAACCCGGAAAAGCCAGACTGCAACACAACATTATTCACGTCAAACCATCCACCTTTCACCAAATTAATACTGACATGGATTATGCAGATGGTACGGGGAAGATGACGTTTATTCGACACTTGATTCCCGTCGACGGCAGCGGGGCCTGTTCCCGGGATATAACAAGATCGTCGCGACTCCGTAATGCGACGTATCGATGCGATTCAATCGCAGTGTTCAGCAGTTATTGGATGGGATTTAATTTCAGTCTGTGTTAAGCTTCACCCGGATTTACCGGGTAATATGTCTTTTATTTTTAGCAGTAGTGAACAAGTGGTACAGGCCCCGACTTAATTATTTATTTATTAGGGACAAAAACAGTTACATGCTACAAAATGCTGAGAAATACTTAAACTAAGATTTAACAAACATGTAAGCCACACCACTGTCGACGTTTTAACTAAAGGTTAAAAGAAGTGCTAAAGACAAGTGATAAAAAAGAAAACGATAGTCGCTGCCACAATATTGCTGTGTTAGCTAAAGTTCACTCATCCTCCATAGAAAAGGGAGGATCCTCCGACCAGACGGGTATTGTGTCTGCCGGGCAACTGCCCAACGACTGATGTCGCAGTTTGTATGTATGCTAATTGCGCGGTAAACTCTGCTTGCGATATGCAGGATTTGCGAGATGCAGGATTTGCGTGACTTCAGTTTGACGCGTTGTTCGCATGTGGCGTAAACAAAATATCCAAAGCCATTCAAACTCAAACTCAAATCATTTAATTCAACTAAACCAATTACAGGCACTTTTGAATTGTCAAAGGGTCGGTTAGTCAGAAAGATGAAGCAGTTGAAAGATGAAGTTCCCCATTCCAAAGCGTAGGTTTTTCTTACGAGTCATGGATTCGAACCCAAGCAGGTGCTTTACTTTATATATATAACATCACTGCTCTCAAAACGTTGAAGGAAAACATCGTGAGAAAACTGGCATGTCATAAAACTAAAACTTCGAAGACATTGACATCTACCAACCCGCACTGGGCCCGCGTGGTAGATTACAGCCCACTCCCTCTCGAAGAGAGGTGGCCTGTGTCCCAGCAGTGGGAACATGATAGGCTGATTATACTTATTATGCTTTGCCCGTGGCTTCACCCGTGTGGATGTCGAAAATTATCCCAAGGGAACTTACGTCCTAACCTAGGTCATGTTCTTCTAAGTCATGGACTAGCTATGTGCTAAATTCCATCGAAATACGTTCAGCCGTTAATATGTGGAAAGATAGGGATAAACAAAATTAATTTCGCTTTTATAATTTAAGCATGGTACAGACGCCAGCACATCAAGCTAGACCGGAAACTGACAAATTTTTCCAATCAATATTCAACGTTATATTATTGCTGTTTTTGTTGTATTGTTATTGCTTTAGCGATAAAGTTGAAAATCTATTTGTTGTAATAAATTAATTCCAAAATAAAATAGTTTAAATCACGCCATAGGTATTTTTTTTCACACCCAATTCGGTACAGTGATAATTAATCACTTGAACCTCGAATTATGACGCGATCAAAACAATACACTGTCATCAGAAATTTAATAGTACTGAATTAATACAGGGATTAAAAAGCAAATTTTGCGTGCAGTTCGCCAAGGATCTTTTGGCACTCGGACGACGCCACGTGTAATACATAGAGGCTTTGTTGGTAAAGATTTATGATATTGGTTTGAGAAATGTAGGTAAAGGGAACCTTACAAAACTTATCCCGCTAGACACCCCGCCCTTTTTACATCATTTTTGTCTGATCGTGCATTGGTGCCTTTGCTCGATCTGTCGAAAAGGATGTAAAAAGGTTGAAGTCGTTCCTTCACCGTTTTAAGCCCTTAAAACGGTGAAGGAACAACTTTAACCTTTTTACATCCGTGGTGATGAAATTAAATATACAAAGTAAAGCGCCTGTCTGGGTTCGAACCCATGACCTTGAATTTGTGAATCGGGGCCGTTGGAGCACCACTGCTGGACTATAAAAGATGCTGTCGACTAAATGAACCCGAAAAAAAATGAACGTCCAATCGGTTTATAACCTGCTATTAAAATAAAATACCATTGTAATCCATATTGTGCGATTGACAAAAAAACTGCGATTTCGCTCATTAACGCTGTGACGGCCATATTGATACATACGTACATACATACATACTCACACCTTCTTTCCATGGGGCAGCCACAGAACGCCAACTGTCACGATTGTTACAAAAAAAAAAGTATTTTTATTTATGACTGTTTTTAGTATTGTTTGTGATTACCTGTACGAGTCGCAATAAATACTTTTTCGTTCTTTCTTTCTTTATTTTCCTTTTGCTTCGTTTACGTTCATACATCTGCGGAGTGATGACGTAACACACTAACAATAGCAAAGCCTTTAATTCTGACATTTCAACAACATTCATTTCATTATTTACGTTGTTGAGCAGACAAGTTTTTCGAAAATATGAAGCAATGAATATCCTTCAAAATGATTCAGTTTATGATTGAAAGTGTGTTACGTAGTTAGGGTGCAGGCCTGCAGGGTCAAGGCATCATCAGGTAAGGAGTTCCCTTGTCATACACGCATGCTGATGACGAGTACTACGCACCTGAACTTTCTGAAGAACCCTACCAATAAGGTTATATTAATGCTTCGCTACAATACCACTAAAATTATATAATAATTAATTCATTGAGTCTCAAAAGATCGCTCAGAATGTGCGCAATATAGATGGATTTATGGAACTATGGAGACTTCCCCATAGTTCCATAAATAAATCTATATTGATACTTGTCTTATCGCTGCGTGAGCGTGCGTGATTCATCGCCACTCGTTCGGTGTCCACCGCGCACAGGATGGATGGAAAGCAGCACATGAAGTGATTTTTTGCTCCGTGGGTGTAATCGCTGTATGGCGTTCCAGTGGGAGGATCATCATCATCATCAGCCTCTCCTATTGCCCGCCATTCAACTCGATCTTCGGCAACCCTCATGCAGCTGTTTCCTGCCATCCTGCTATAATCATCGCTCTACTTAGCCTGAGAGCGTCCCACCTTACGTT
This sequence comes from Apamea sordens, assembly GCA_945859715.1. NCBI lineage: Eukaryota > Metazoa > Arthropoda > Insecta > Lepidoptera > Noctuidae > Apamea > Apamea sordens. The sequence continues at coordinate 7,812,026 of OX244010.1, read as the reverse complement.
TACCGATTCGGGGTCTCCACACGTCTACCCCAACGGCCATCGGTTCTACGGCTAATATGGCCGGCCCATTGCCACTTCAACTTGCTTGTGCAAGGATAAATAAAGAGATATTTTAGATTGATCTATACTTAGATCAATCTAAAATATATCTTTATTTATCTTTTTTTTTAACCAGAAAATTATGTTTCTATACTTAGAAACATAATTTTCTGGTTCACTAGCGATGAAAGGGCCTTATACCAAACGATTTTCAAATGTCACGAACATAAGCTTTTCAATTCATTTGACAGGCTTAAATTTTCTCTTATAAAAAAAAAAAATTCATCGCGCTTCCCTAAAGATCAGACTGAAAAGATTTGGTCCTAAGTTCCGCGATTTTTATTTATTTATTAGTAGCTTCGGCCGCGGCTTCGCCCGCGTAGTATGTCGATAAAAAGCCTTTGTACTTTCCCAGGGTTCCAAGTATCCCCATAACAAAATTTATCAAAATCCGTTCGGCCGTTTCGTTTTTTTTGCTCGGCTTCTAAGTACACTAGCGTGATGTTAAGTAGCCTTCATCTAGAATTGCGCATTCAAATTCAAAAATAAATTTTCAAATCCGACTGGTAGTTCCAGAGATAGCGTGTTCAAGTAAACAAACAAACTCTTCAGCATTTTATTATTAGTATAGACACATTTACTATGGCTGACTGTAGATCGACCAAAATTACCAAACTCATCACCATTCTCCTGCCCTTATCCCAATTTATTAGTGGTCGGCGCAACATGTCTTTTTCTTCCATACTTCTCTATTAGTCGTCATCTCGGTAGTCACCCCCTTCCCTTCCTAACCATATCATCATTCACCCATACCATTCATCGTTTCTTTGGTCTTTCTCTGCTCTTATAGCCTGACATTCATACTCAAAACTCTCCTCACGACATTTTCATAATTTCTCCGTATTACATGCCCATACCATGACAACCGATTTCCACACAACTTTTCAATGTGCGCCAAAATATCATCAAAGTAAATAAAAATTGTTGTTTACTGTCAAACATCGATGTCAAATAAAGAATCAATATTCGAAGAGAAGTGACAATTTGACTAACCAAACAATAATATATATCCACTTAACACTGTACTGATAATAGTATTAGTAAACATACATACTGCGGCTTGCTGTACATACGTCCTACGCACAGCACACACATCAATTTTTTTTTTTATAGTACGTTCACCAAAAGAGTTAAGTAACCAGGGCTATCAGATATAGTTGAAGTTTTGTAAGAAACCAATGGATGTTTTCGAATAAAATTTAATTGAATGAATAGAAAACAAACAGTAAATTTATCAAGTTAAATTTCATTCGAAAACATCCATCGGTTTGTTACTAAACTTCAACCATACTCGACGAACCTGGTTACTTATCTCCTTTGTTGACTGTACGTCTTCATGGAGTGTCGTCTCACTCATAGCTTTGTAACAGTTACTTACTAAAGCTCAATAGGTAGACAGGGTGGTAGGGACACATCAACGCGCAATCTTTAACCATGTATTCAGCACATGATTCTAGACCTTAGAGTAGAGATTTTTAGTCAGTTATCAAAAAGAATACACGGTAAGAGGTTGCGCGTCGATACCCCTTTTTTGGGTGGGAAATTATCAAATAATTTCTCCCGCTCTTGGCGGAGCGGGAGGGCGTATCAGACTTTTACTGACTAAAACCCACCCGTGTTCCTTCAGTTGCCTGTGCCAGGGGCCACGGTAACTCTTTCGTCAACCCGGGACCCTGAGATCGATCGGCACTGCCATCCTGTATTATATTGACGCGTGACTTCTGTACAATTGTACATAGGTATAGATGAGTAGGTATATTAATATACCGTTAAAAGAATGTTCGAATTTATTAAAAGCTTAACAGCGTGGGTGCATAGAACGCGCGTCTGTCAAAGCTAATTAATTTACATACAGTATACGTGTCGCGAGAATTTGAAACAACTAACTTTCACAATGCGTCGATGGCAACGCGTATTTGTTAAATACTTTTTATCATAACATCACGCCTGTATTTCTTGAAGGGTTCGGCAGAGGAGTATAGTAAACCCACATCCCGCAATGTAATAGGGGATGCACCTATTGCAATCAACATGGTACAAATCCCGACTGCCCAAGCTGCAACTGGGAAAATTTCTAGTTAAAAAATCCAATACCTAACTTTGCCCGACCTATTAATCAAACCCAGGACCTTACACTAAAACACGCAATAATATTACAACTATGTTTTTATTTTGAAACCTTCGTCGTGTAAGAAGTGTTGAGTTTAGGCTCACTTTGAATAAACACATACATTTCAGCCTATAATGTTTCCACAGCTGGCACACAGGCCTCCTCTCTGTGAGAGCGAGTGGGCCATAATCTACCACGCGGCCCCAGTGCGTGTACAACAACAACTTGGTAGTGTCACGTGTTTTTGAATTTTTGGTTCATGGATTCCTCACGATGTTTTCCTTCACCGTTTTGAGAGCAGTGGTGAAGAAATAATTTACACAAAGCCAGTCTGGGTTCGAACCTACGACCAACAAGTCATAAGTCGCGGCTGTTACCACTGGGCCATTGCTTTGAAAAAACATTTTTGTATTCGTAACCACAAATACAATCTAATTCCATTACACCCAGAATTCTAAGTTAGCAAAAAATCCTCTTCCAAAATGAAAACCGTAAGCAGGGAAAAAAATCCACTTTTTGATTCGCAATTAACAAATCTGTATTCACGCCATGTCCTGCCCAAAAATCCTTTACGCGTTTATCCATAAGCGAGCCATGTAAATGCAAATTTTCGCAACGACACGGCATGCCCACAGAGTCCTGTATTTTGTCAGCAAACACGTTTTTAATTAATTCGCTTATTTATTTGAGGCAACAGTGATGGGAACTGATCTATTTTCCCGGGATCCCGGGGTGCGTGATTCGATTTGTAAGAGAAAATTTGCTGATTATGTTGAGCGTACGTTTTCTTTTTAGATTTTGTTGAAATTTGAGCTGGTTTTTTGGCGTAAACGTCTGCCCCCCTAGACAAAATTCCTAGGTACGCCAATGTAAACCGTTCTCATATAGCTAGCGTTACATTAGTTGTTCAACAAGAAGATTTAATAAAATAAGTGATAATCATCCCGTTCATTTAATTTCTGTTTTAAACTTTCTGGGTCGCTTCAAATAGTTACTTAATTAAATTATATTAAAACGCTTCCAACACTTTTTTTACTTAGGTTTTTACGTACCTTAAACTTTTCTATTTTATTAATTATAATTAAAGGGTAAAGTTTACTAATAACAAAGCTTTCATTTTAATTAAGTTATATTTTTATCAAAATCAAAGTGTAAAACTTTTTTTCCATTTTAATTCGCCTGTAGCATTTAAAAAAAAAACAATATTCATTGAAAAAAATAATACTTTTATAAGATAGCATAACTTTTCAAGTTTAACGACACGAATACATAAAATATTTTTAGCTAAAAAATGTGCCCCATTGAATCTATATCTATACATATAATAAAATAGTAACGAAATCTGAATTGTACTCGAAGACCGGTACATACATAGAATATTTTTGAAAAAAAGTAATTGCTACGCGGTGTGGGAACGAGTCTGATGCCGAAAATATAGTTTTTTTTTTTTTGTTTGCTTGGATGTATGTTCCGGATGCAAGCTTTTACATTACATTAAATCATAGTCATGTTTTGCCTCAACGGGGTACAAATATAAATAACTAAACATCTCTCTTCCAAAGATATCCTAAGAAACAAACCTTACAACAGATTTTTTATAATATGTATTTTATCCCCCGCTTGGTCAAAGCATCATGATTGCCTCCATACTTACTTACCACTTCGATCAATCTATTATTGATCGAAGATACCACCGGACTTAATTGAGTAAAATACCCAACCTTCCAAAAATCCCGTGGCCAATTTCCTAGTACGAATCCCGGAATTTTCCGAACACTTGTAATCACTAGTGGTCGATATCGAAGGTGGCCGCTGGCGATATTATCCATTTCGCTACCCAACACTTCCAAAAATCACGTGACCCATTTCCTAGTAAGAATCCCGGAATTTTTCGAACACTTGTAATCACTAGTCGTCGATATTGACGATGGTGGCCGCTGGCGATATTATGCATTTCGCTACTTATTTGCGGCGTGTTGATTGGCTGTGGCCACCGGTGTCATGATTATGAGGTTTTGTCATAGCTGCCGTCATAGAACATTTTGTGTATGTTGATGATAGTTACAGGCCAGCTGGAAATAGTTCAAATTATTTTGAAAAGAGGACTTTAAAACTATGTCTTACTGGTGTAAATGATAGAAAGACTAATTTATGTGGCGTTCACTTCCCGTGAGTCCCGTGACCTTAGGGCTGGTTTTTACCTCGGCCAGAGGTTAAGCATTACCATAGAATATGGTAATGCCGCCAGACTCTTGGGTACATTACCAGTCGACAGCGATGCGGATGAATTTTCAACGCTATACTTTAGTTTGGTAGGTATAGTTTTAGTTAAGTTAGGATTTAATTTTATGATTTTAATTTAATAATTATAATTTTGATTATAATTTTTCTACGCTATACTTTAGTTTGTGTAGGTATAGTTTTAGTTAAGTTAGGATTTAATTTTGTGATTTTTATTAATTCATTAGGTATTAGTTGTTATTTGTTTAATTATTATTAAATTATTTTCGAAGAAATCGTTACTAAGGACCAAATCAATCGTTTAACAGTGATAAAATCGAATGCAGGCACACAGTGGAGTTTTCAGTGGGTGAGAGCTTCACAAAACGTCCCCAATTTTCCAAAGGCTTAACTCCACCTACGAAGAAGTTTATAGTAATGTTAGACTTAGTCATAATCAGCCTGTAACGTTCCCACTGCTGGGACACAGACCTCCTCTCTGTGAGAGGGAGTGGGCCGTAATCCACCACGCGGGCCCGGTGCGGGTTGGTAGATGTCAAATAAATGTCTTCGAATTTTTTATTCTAGGACATGTCGGTTTCCTCAAGATGTTTTCCTTCGCCGTTTTGAGAGCAGTGGTGATGAAATAATTTACACAAAGTAAATCGCCTACCCGGTTCGAACCTACGACCGACGACTCGTAAGTCACGGCTGTTACCACTGGGCCACCATTGCTCTCTAGTATGATTTACTTCTCGTAAATTGTTTCAAATTTTCAGCTCGTAATGTACGTAACAAGCAATGTTTCCGAATTTAGCACGCACACACTATTGCGTTATTAATATTTAAGCTACCTTCTTTGAACCCCCCAAACCTATAACCAATCATTGGCAAATGGATTCATGACAGCAGAATAATTAATTTCAGGTGTCCGTTGCTGCCAATCTTCCCGATATCGTTGCTTTATGGCCTCTTGCAACGTCCCCGGGCACAGAGAAGGTAGCTTAACTTTTACCCCAAAACCATAGACATAATTTCTATGACATCACTAATAGTTTTTTTTTTTTTTCGCAGATCAACAACAAGGATTGGTGCAAGAAGGGCCGGAAAGGAGGCCATTGCAATATCAAGTGTGAAGGTAGTAAAATAATTTTATAAAAAATATTATGGTTCACATAAGGGGCCTGTGGCTAAATAATAACAGCCGCACAGGTCGATCGGTCAGGTTAAGCTACGCTTGCCGCGGTTGGTCTGTGGATGGGTGACCATCTTTACATGCTAAGACCCCTCCGTGCCTCGGAAAGCACGTTAAGCCGTTGGTACCGGCTGTCATTCGTGGATCTTTGACAGTCGTTACGGGTAGTCAGAAGCCCGAAAGTCTGACAACCAGTCTTACCAAGGGGTATCGTATTACCCAGTAACTGGGTTGTGGCGGTCAAATAGGCAGTCGTTCCATGTAAAATACTGGTATTCAGCTGCATCCGGTTAGACTGGAAGCCGAACCCAACATAGTTGGGAAAAGGCTAATCAGATAACTTTGTTAGTAAGTTAAGAATAGTAATACAATTACACAAACTCGAAAGTTCATCCAACCTTCTAACAATTCTATATAGTTTATTATTTGGCGAGTTCGCAAAGAGTTCAATATTCTTTAGCATTATAATATTATAGAAAAAGTTCGAAACTTGTTACTGCTTGGTGTCCATTTTATTACAAATAATAAACTTTTTTTATTCAATCTCAGTTTTACAAATTAGGTTTATTTCATCCAAAAATCGAAAGAAACAGATTTTTTATCTTTGTACTGAACATTTTAGAAAACCAAGCTTATTGAACATTATTTCAAATCAGTTTATTATTATAAGAGTTAGCTTTTTAAATTATGTTAATCCAACTAATATTATAAACGTGAAAGTTTGTATGGAAGTTTGTTACACTTTCACGGAAAAACTACTAAACGGATTTGGATGAAATTTGGCACACAGATGGTTTATAACCCGGATAAGTTTCGATTCCCACGGAATCGAAACTTATGCGGGTGAAACCGCGGGGCACAGCTGGTATTTAATAAAATTTAATTTAGTAGAACAGTTACTTTGAAGTAAAAAAAGTTTTCATTTAATTTACCATTTTCAATATTATCATATCCAAGTTGACAAATTGAAATGACTTTATACAGGGTCAAATTGAAATAGCTAGCGAAACTACGCAGGCGTGATGGGATTAGATATCTGAACACGATGAAACAAAGATAAAACTGATTTTCTCAACTCATACTTTAAGTAACATCGCCACCAGCCGATCGATTCTGTAAAAATCTCAACGTGATAAATTAGGTGAAATGAGCTTAGAGAGAGCTGTCAATAGTGTGTGTAATCCCTAGCATTAGTTGAAATGACAGCTCAATCCACGCTCACTTCACCTAAGCTTTCACGGTTACAGAATCGCACTGCTGGTCTTCCACCCCAAAAAAAATTCATATTTATTAATTTTTATGTGCTTAGATATCAAACCATCACGTGAGCGGAGGTTCGCTAGCTAATTTATTTTGACCCTAAAGATGCTGACCAATTGGCAGATTTGGTGGAGTGATGATCTTTGTACGGTGGCTGCTAGCTACTGGACGACAGTACGACAGTAGCCAAGGGTCAATCTAAATGGCTTTTGTTTGTAGAGACTTATGTCCAGCACTGAGCTGCTATAGGCAAATCGTAATATTTCGCGGTTCGATCCCCGAAGAACAGTGGTAACCCAATGAAAATGGCCTAGACTTGTAAGTTGTACAAACGCAAGCACATCAAGCTACCCGAAACTGTCAAATTTTTCCAATCAACCTTGAACCTAATGCTTAAGCGATAAAGTTGAAAATCTTTAAAAGAAATTTGACAGATTGTAGTAGCATGATGTGCTGGCGTCTGTACATAGGCACTTTACTTTACGTACGTATTACTTTATCACCACCGCTCTCAAAATCGTGAGGAAACCGACATGTCTTAAACCAAAACTTCAAAGACAAGAAACATCCCGCCGCACTTGGCCCGCCTGGTGGTCACGGCTCACTATATGTCGCCAATGCACACTGCCTCCTCTCTGTGAGAGGGACAGAGAGGAGGCAGTGTGCAGTGGAGACATAGGCTGATTATGCGCCGCGGTTCAATTCCCCCACACAACCAATATTTGTTTGGTTTTACAATTATTCCAGGTGTGAGTGAAATAGAGCGTGGATGATGCGACAGTATATTTCGCAAGAAGCACACCAGAGATTTTAGTCAATAGAATTCTGACATCACCATCCATTCTTCCCCTTAAGAACCAGCCATGAAGATTACCCCAACAACGGAGTGGGTTACTAACTCAAACTTCCAATTCTAATTCCAGATCTCCTGAATGAAGACTTGGCAGATGACGTGCGATGTGCCAAGCGTATCTACGACCGAGTTGGCTTCAAGGCTTGGCCGACCTCCTTCTCATATTGCAAGGAGAATAGCCTCCCAGATTTGTCAAGATGTTAATAAAGACCATTTCGGTCCTTCTACCCGTGTGTTCGTTAGTTTGTAACATAGATTTTAATAAGGAATAGTATTTTGTTAAGATAGGAAAATTTACAGTAGCTTGTTTCTTGATGTTGCCAGGTTAATGTAGAGCTAAGATTGGTTCACATTAGTTCAAGACAGAGAGGAGTGGAAAGGAGAAAGGGAGGCCTTTGCCCTACAGTGGAACAACATAGGCTAAACATGAATAAATAATATACCTAGAACGTTTTCTGTTAATGAACGTGATTTGCGTTTATTCCAAGAAATGTTAGAATGCCTTCAACGCAAATTTTCTTCTTCTTAGCGTGTCGGACTCGGCCCAGAATTTGGCTACTTGTTTGGCGCCATCATCAGCGTCCATCAATTCCTGTAACTACAACTGACAGGACACGATATTAAGTGTCCCATCGTTTGTGGAACAGCACCACATTTGCATTCCAAGGCGGAGTCGTCTATGAATCTCCACCTGAACAGGTTTTCCTTGCTTCGGCCAACCTGGGTCTGGAGTCTGGACGCTATTTATAAAAATAGATCGGTATGCACTGTCTCTTTCAAAGCTCAAATTTTTTGGTCACAATTTTAATTGAATATTCAATAGGACAAGAAACTAACCATAAAGGGCTCGTTAATAGTTAGCTTGTTAACAAGCATATCAAAGGGCTTATAAACGCTAATCTCCAATCATCTGTGGGTAACAGGTAGGTACTGCTATCGAATGGCTTTTACCGCCATTTTAATCCTTAATATTAGACGCCATTTTATATTGGCAAATAGGTTATGCCACCGCAAAACTGCATAGAACTAGGATGGATTTAAAAATTGGTCTTCTGTAGTAATAAGGATCAAAATGTCAAATAGGCCGGGAAGGCGCTCGGATGACGATTTTTTTTTAGTTTTATTGTTGAGACATTTTATTAAAGCGAGAGGATAAGATAGTTATCATAGCTAGAAAAAAAATATGGAGTGAGAAGGGTAAAAGATAGATTCACAATCCTGATAATATTATAAACAAGCTGCGCTCCGCGGTTTCACCCGCATAAGTTTCGATCCCATGGGAATATCGGGATAAAAATTAAAACCATCTGTGTGCCAAATTTCATCCAAATCCGTTCAGTAGTTTTTGCGTGAAAGAATAACAAACATCCCTCCATCCATACAAACTTTCATGTTTATAATAAGGATGTGAAAGTTTAAATTTTTGGATGTTTGTTACTCAATCTCGTAAAAACGGCTGAAGGGTTTGGCACACAGATAGTTTATAACCTGGATTAACACATAGAATATTATTTATCCCGTCCCGACATCCATGCGGGCGGAGCCGCGAGCAAAAGCTAGTTTCATAATAAGTAATGGAAAAAGATAGTTTCATAAACCTATAAATTTCGGGGAATCCTAAGCAACTGAATAAATTATTGCTTTTTAATTATTTGACATTATTTGCAATTAGCTAAACTCTAGACAGGTATGCAAAAGAACCATTATTTGTCCTTAAACCCTTCGTATGTGAGAACGTGGATCCACGCGAGACACAATGGCTTTTTAATGAATTCTGTAATTACGGTATTCAACCGGGTAATGCATTTAATTTTGTGGGAAAAGAGCTAACTAACACATTCTTAATTAACACACAACGCAAGAATATTTTTCTAAAAATAATAAAAACTCTTCTCCATTTTTTAAATATCTCATCGCTTTAATGAGACCAAATTAAGTCTAGATTTTCTAATTAGTTTAGCATAAACCTATTATCTCAAACATTTTATTTGAGAAATAAGTTCATAATCTTTTGAATTAATTATCCTTGTGGTAACCCTGTAAGTTTCTTCAATTACAACACGTAGGACACGTAGGTGTTCATGAAATCTAAAATTCTGAATATTATAATTTCGTAGTTTTAAAATTATGTATGTTTAATTATATCTATGTAAATTAGAATAAGATAAGACCAAAGTTTTCTATATTTATACTTTTAGAATTCATTTGTTTAAATAAAGGTTACATTTACATTTCTTATAATGGCTGTGTTTAATTTGATCTGGGGTTGTTTTCGCAAAATAAAACCTTTAACAGTTTCATGTTATGGTTTAAAAGTTTCAACTAGATAGACCAAGAGGTACCCATTTGTTCAAAATTAGCTTGAAAGAATCCTTATAAGCACTAACAAGTAGAAATTAGTAACTAAAAAGGCTAAACATGCAAGCGACATAATAATTCCACATTTCCCTTGAATTTTCTAAAACAAATTCATTTATTAATTGCTACGCCAAACTTCTCAGTAACATAAGTAACGCCTAACATAAACTTCATCCGAATAAACTCTCGTGTGTAATGCTGCTATAAGTATTTCTGCAGGCGTTTGTAACTCGTTCTCCTGGAATTCTTAAAAGCTTTACTTCCCCAACACTACTACTATTCGAGATCAAAAAGGCTTTTAATAGTCCTATGTTTTTCAAATCGAGTTTTATTACTTATGTTTTATTACGTTGTTCTAAATTTTTGCGAGATGATATCGAATTCCGATCTTATTGAAAATTGACCGACCGTTTAGAGTACTTTACATACTAGGCATGTGTAGCTTTACAAATGAAAAAATTATTAAATCTATATAAAATAACATTACGCCTTAAATTCCACGTAGGGTTAAGCAGAGGTGTAGCTTAATGTTTAACACGCACTCATTTCGCCAGGTACGTTAAAGTCACCAGTGCATGTGTTGAAAGTAACACTGTAGTACCTATTTATTTAGGTGCTGAGAGACAGGACGTGGTAGGTAAGGTTAATAATTCAAAAACGAATGATGACTTCTTGCTCACGCCTTAGAAACATTACGGCAATCTTCTTACATAATTTATTGTAACTTTCTCCCCAAGTATGTACATTTAGGTACTTATTTATGTGAAAGGTCAAGGAAAGTAATTGTTAAGCAAATTGACTAACAACTCAAATTGTCCAAATATTCTGTAGATAGAGTATTGAACAGAATATTAGCTGTCAACGATTTTATGAGAAATGATCTCAGTCACTTGTAGACGTTATACTGGTACTATTATAGTCGGGACCTCATCATCATCATCAGCTTACAGCAGGACATAGACATCTCCAATTGCACGCCATTCAGCAAATTCTCAGCAACTGTCATCCAGTTGCTACCAACCACCCTGCGAAGATCGTAGCTCCACCTAGCCCGAGGGCGTCCTACCTTACGTTTGCCGATTCGCGATCTCCACTCAAGAACACATCTACCTCAACGGTCATCATATTATTAGCCTTAGAACCGATGTAGTCGGATAATACTTTCCAAAGAAATCGTATTGTAACAGCCGCTTTTTTGGTGCGAGGTTGTTTTAACTAGAAAACAATTTGCAAAGGAGATAGAGAAAATATATTTCTGTCTCATTTACCCCTACTGGATCTAATAAGTGTGTCCTTGTCTCATGATCATTATTATGTAGTCACTTGAGAAATTCTATACCTACTCTAGGTCTGTCTATGGTTTATTCAAACGACAACTGTCATACTTTGACAGTTGTATGATATCGCTACAATACGGCAAATTGACTTAAGGTGTCAATTTGCTTAGCAATTAATTTCCCTGGCTGTATTTGGTTGCAAAACGTGTCCCCAAGTAATTTTGGTACTAAAAGAAACTAGTGATTGTTAGGTACTAGCACTGAGTTAAACTTTGTAGACGTAGCTTAAGTATTTATGAGAAAGGTAGGCACTCAAAAGTTATGTACTTTATAATAACTTAGGTAAGTCTTACTTAACTGTAGAACATAATGGCTTGACAGTCAGACAAAGAACTTATCATTTCTATTTTCAGCGGCTTTGGATGTATAGCGCTAAAGGTTTTGTTAGGCGCGTGGCCTAAATCAGTACTAACGCCCTGCCATTTTGTGTTTTCAATAAAACAATAAAGTTGCAAAAATGTTTTCAACAGCGCCCCCCTCATTCGTCAAACGTCATTCGCCAAAAGATCCTTGTAACACTGTACAGTATGTTGTCTTACAATCTACCTATATGTAATAGGTAATCTACCTAAGTGCAGTGGTGGGCCAGTGGTAATGGCCGCAACTTACGAGTTGTAGGTCGTAGGTTCGAACCCAGACAGGCGCTTTACTTTGTGTAAATTATTTCATCACCACTGCCCTCAAAACGGTAAAGGAAAACAACGTGAGGAAACCGACATGTCCTAGAACCAAAAATTCGAAGACATGTGACATGTACCAACCCGCACTGGGCCCATGTGATGGATTACAGCCTACTCCCTCTCGAAGAGAGGAGGCCTGTGTCCCAGCAGTCAGAACATCAAGGGCTGATTACGGACTAACCACAATTATTCAGCTGTGTTCAGCTTTTGTCCATAGAAAACAACGATTTTGTATAAAATGCGTACGCATCCGTAAAGCTGAACGGATGCGTACGCATTCCAAACATTCGAGCGACAAAATATCCTTGGACAGTGTTTTTTCTGATAGTTAAAGAACTGCTTTATAATATCTAAAAGATAACCGATCTACGTAAGAGATTATCCACAAGATCTTCATAACGTTCCACGCATACAGAAATCCAATTCAAAACAAAACACCCGGGTTTGGACCCTCAAAAACCCCAAAACTTCGCCCAGTTCCAATAAACCCAGTAATCCATCAATTTCTCATATCACTAAAACATTTGTATAACGTTATCAAATTAAAAGCTTGTGCGGAATCCTACGTTGCACGTCCCGCGCACATAGTAATTGGGTACAGAAGGTCGGGTACATACAACGAGCGAGAACGCACGCACACAGACACGCTTCACGTACATGAAGTGAGAAAATTCCACTTTTGAACTCCAAAAGTGCCTTTTAATTGCCTTCTTGAAGTGCACTTGGCACTTCAAGAAGGCAATTAAAAGGCACTTTTGGAGTTCAAAAAAAGTGCCTTTTAATTGCCTTCTTGAAGTGCACTTGGCACTTCAAGAAGGCAATTAAAAGGCACTTTTGGAGTTCAAAAGTGGAATTTTTCCTTTATTTTTCCTACATTACATTGCTTCTTTTGATTTCCTTGCGAGTGTCAAAATATGCGGCATAAACGGAACATAAACGCCCGTATCTTTTGATTGCGTTGACATAGGAGTTTGATTTTGTCACTACTTCAAGGGATTGCAACCCTGATTATTATTTATTAATTTCAGTATTCCTGAGAAAAAGGGTCTTGACAGACGGAGAGATAAACGGACAACGAAGTGAACATATAAGGTTCCGTTTTTCCTTTTGAGGTATGGAACCCTAAAAATGTCATAATAATAATTAAATTATGAAATTAAATTAGCAACCAGATTGATTTTGTCTAGACTGTAGATTCCAATGGAGCAGGACTAGCAAGTTTCAAGTCAATATGTTCATTTTATTTGTATTATGCTCGTTTACAAAGTGTACTTTGAACATAAGTTTTGAATTTTCTTTCACTCGAGACTGGCATTTGTTTGTGATCACCATACGTACGCGTCTATGTGTGCGTGCGCCTGTTTTCACCCGTTGCATGGAGCCGGCCTTCTGCACCTATCTATTCCGTGTCCGAAATCCGCCGGCCGCGTTCCGTGGATGGTCCACCCGTTACAGATTTCAAAGCGGCGGATATTACTCCATGCGGTTATTTTCTGTTTTATTTTCATATACGTCCAGGGCTTGCACGGGTATCAAATTGTCAAAATTTTTTAGGCTTTGGAGGTAGGCGGAAAAATGGAAGACAGAACTCAATTTTGAAATATGTGGGTAGTATAGCGTTGTTTATTGTTTTCAGGCACTACTGTGAAGGTGTTTGAGAGGAATTCATAAAAAAAATCTCCAATGTGCAGTTTAGCTTATATGCCACTTCTTCGGTGAAAAGAAGCTTTGACTAATTTAAGGTTTTACAGCTTCAATTCTCCTATTATACCTCCAGAATCAATGACATTTTAAGCCATAGGTCCTTGTGGGCGATATCGATAACGCCCCCTCGTGGGTGTTGGAGACTTTCATCCTATCTTACGATTATATAATACTAGCTGCGCCCCGCGGTTTCACCCGCATAAGCTTCGATCCCGTGGGTATATCGGGATAAAAAGTATCCTTTAGGTTAATCCTGGTTATGAACCATCTGTGTGTCCATTTTCATCCAAATTTGTTCAGTAGTTTTTGCGTGACAGAGTAACAAACATCCATCCATCCATAAAACTTTCACGTTTATAATATTAGTAGGATTATTAGCAAGGATAGGATAACACGATTCAATATAATCGTGGCAATAGCTGTTTTAGATTCGCGACAGATGGTAAGTAAAACCAATCGGGGGTGGGGCTCTAGAAAAAAACTCTATGTGGGCGATGGGCAAAACAAGTTACCTATGTGGTAACTGTGGTGGTGGTGTGGTGTGTTGGTACCTACGAGTACCTATGTGTTAAATCGTAATCATGCCTCCTTTATCGCTATATTCGCACAAAGTAGTTTCCTTGCGTTTATTTTTGTGCAAGTGATTCAATTTTCTTAGCAGCCATTTAATTGATTATAACTTAGCCATTTATTTTACCAGCGCTGCGACATTATTTTATTTTTTTGATGTCGCAACATCATGCTGAGATAGGAGCCTTTTGACCTCTTATAGGACTTTCTGTTTCATTTTTCTTTTTGTTTTTTTTTTTAATATAGTTAATTTGGCTTTTTACTTCGTTTAGTTTAGTTTGTGATTTTCCTGTACATACGAGTCGCAATAAATATTTTTTCTTTCTTGTCTTTCTTTCTTTTCTTTCTTTCTAACTATCAAAAAAACTATCACATAGAAAACCGGAGTATTCGTAGGGGCATCCTTAGCAAGGATCCAGCACCGTGTGATGGAAGCCCCTGGGATAACCGTCAGCTTGGACGTCTAGCTGCATTACAGCCGCGGCTTATGATATAAGTCACTACCTCTCCCGCTCTCATCTCTCTGTGGCCAAATTATTTTGTTAAAACCATATCCGGTTTTAACAAAATAATTAGGCCACAGAGAGATGATAGTGATATTCGTGGTTAAAACTGTAGTAGTTGCGGGTAGGAGGCAGGAAAGTTTATCTATACAGGGTCAAATTAAATTAGCTAGCGAAACTGCGCAGGCGTGATGGGTATCGATATCAAAATATGGAACAACAAAAAGAAATATGAATTTTTTGATGACCGCAGTCACTTGAAATATCAGTTTAAGAAATCAGTTTTTTTTTTTGTGTCAACTTCTATACCCTGTTCATTAGGTTAACCGTTTTTTAACAGCTGTCTTAGAACGTATATATTCCAAATTACATAAAAGATAACTTTAAAATGCGTAATAAAATAAATATATAAACTGCCTTATCTTATTGAATTATCTTATTTATGGCTTCTTACAGACATTATAATACCGTACGTGTACCTATCAATCACTGTATTGTGTGTTGCTGCAATCACTAGTTCCATCTGTCAAAAAACGGTTTACCTAATGGTCAGGATATGAATTTGACATAGATAATTTAGAAAGAAGTTAGAAGGAACAACAAACTGAATGTCGTACTTAACAAAGTTCTAATTCCATTGCAACACAAAAACTTATTCATGAGGACCTTTTTGTTACGATGGTCACTCAAAAATCAACATTTCCCCTAAAGTAGATAACTGATTAAGTGGACGATTATCTGAGATTATGAATACTGCTATACACCGAGTTACCTGTCACCATTCCCTCTCACAGTGACAACGATCATCTGTCACATATCGAAACACGATAGGAAAAAAGCAATATACATACAAAATATGATCCGTAGATTGACACGCGATGCACGGACCACTCAACACGAAACATTCTGTATCGGATGTGAAAATAAAACGCAAAAGTTACGTTCATCAGTTGTTGCGTCGACATGTACGAGATTAATAAGTATTGAAGTTGGATCCGTATAGCTATTCACAACCATCCGACAGGCTATCGTATCGAAAATGACACATTTCGATAACCTGATTTGCCTTGCCCCCGACAACAAACAGAGAGGCAATTCTCGTAATTTTAAGAACGTTCACAGTCTGATCTCGGTCTCAATCTGTCAAAGATACCTCTAATTTCCCTATATTTTTGACAATTTCATGACATTGATTGTCGCTGAGATGAGAAATGATTGCAACTAGATGTTGGACGTTTTTAATTACAGGAATTGGCCTTCAGATGTCGGAAGAAATAGCGGTCGTCTATTGGATTTAAACTGACAAAATTTTCAGGTTTTGTACTTCTGGACAGCGTTTAGAGGACTCCCACCGTAACATTGATTGATGTTCGACACAGTTTTTACGGTTTCATAGAAATATAAATTGATGTCGTCTTCTCTTTCGGTGAGGTCTTAACGGGCACACGCTCTAAAGTTAAGGAGATAAGTCAGACAGATGCAAGGAGCGTTCCCGCTACTCAAATTTCCGGCCAGTCAGAAAGGAAATCGATATACTTAAGGGTCAAGATACCATCACCAAGTTCATATAGCTGCTGAGATAAATTACATACAACCTAAGTTGGTATACATCTTTGTAGATAGTGTGCTTATCTTAACTTTTCGTTTGAAAACTTGCTCATTGCTGAAAACAAGAAAAGTTAATAACGAATTGTAGCATTCAACTTTTTGTTTTTGTTAGTTTGACTCGTATGTTCTGATAACACACGAAAGTAGTGACGGGAAACTACGATTACAAGCTGTCAAATAACTTTTTTTTTACAACTACTCGTAATTTTGAACTCAAACTAGGTACAGTTCGGCCGACGAGAGAATGCGTTCTTGACACCTGTCAGTTTCCTACAAACGAATATTTACGTGTTTTGCGAATTTGATCTTTATTAGCTACTAGAATTTTCGCACTGACAGCTGTCAGGAACGCATTATTCTCTCGACGGCGACGGCCGAACAATAAGCTCTAGTCATGATTTGGACCAAAATATAACCGTAATTATGTCCATATTTCTCTGTAACTAATCATGCAATCACAGAAAAGGTAGGTACATATTCGATACTCGAATAGTATATTAGGTTAAGAGTTAAAGTCTGTAATTATAAGGGAAATAGCTATATGGAATAACACTAAGTAGGTAAGAAATAGTAAACTAAAAAACTAACGTATTCGTGAAAATATATTTGGCTATCTTCTGTCCGCGACTTCGTTCGCGTGAAGTTTACCGTTTTAACATGAAACTCTATCTCTCTCTAACTAACTATATCTCTATGGCACTCAACAATAGTGCAGCTATCTATATGTGAAAGAATTTTCAGAATCGGTCACTAGTTCTGAAGATTACTCCCTACATACAAACTCACTTACCTCTTTATAATAGTTAGTATAGATGTAATGGTAATACATAGTTTTGAGTTCATGATGTCTCCAAAGAGATCTGAACGCGAACAATTATAAACATAAGTACGCCGCACGAAAGTTACAACCAAGAAAAACAGGATATAACTGGATTTATTTAAGTCCATAAACTGAAACAGAACAGTACAATAAGACAGTCCCATCCTTATCCATTCACAGTGACAGTTAGTGATGTGCTCGGTCCATACTTATCGACTTGTGTCGCATCACTCGCTTCCGGATAACCTGACCATGTAGAATTATATTTATTAAAGAGGGAATTTATTTAAGACTTTCTTATTTATTTATTTTATTTTACCATTATGTACAACAGACAAGAAAAAACAGAACAGACAAAATAGGTACAAAGGCGATGCTTATTTCATAAGAAATCTCTTCCAGCATACCTGCGATAGGACAATAGATACAGAGATGTAGACAGCGTGTGAAAGAGTTTAGAAGACAAAAGAAATAATACATAAAATCAAAAACAATTCACTAAAACTAAACACAAATTATGAGAATATACTAACATCATCATCTGCCTAGCCTTTTCCCAACTATGTTGGGGTCGGCTTCCAGTCTAACCAGACCTAGATAGCCGAGACGGAGTACCAGTATATTACATGTAGCGAATGCCTGTCTGACGTCCACAACCCAGTTACTGGGTAATACGAAACCCCTTGGTAAGACTGGTTGTCAGACTTTCGGGCTTCTGACGGACGTAGCGACTGTCAAAGATCCACGAATGACAGCCGGGACCAACGGCTTAACGTGCTTTCCGAGGCACGGAGGGGTCTTGGTATACTCCTATAAAGATGATCACCCACCAAGGACCAACCGCGGCAAGCATAGCTTAACCTTATCGATCAACCCATAGGGCTGTTATTACTTTCCCACAAGCGACTCAAAAGTACATACCTATTATACGTATTAGTATTGAAATGATCGGAATGTTGGAATTACCCGAGTTTTGCACCCAAAACTGTATTCGTAACCCGTTTGACATAAATAAGGTAACAATGACCTAATTCCGGCCTAAAAGTGGTTTTCGAATCCACACTGATTTGCATTCGGGTCCCATTAACGGCATTATCTCAGGTACCATCTAATTGACATTAATTAAGAAATCCCCCCTTGAGATAATCGATATACCGCTTCTAATTAATTGCGTATCGATATTAAATTGAATAATTCAGGTTAGTGAGCAATAAAATTAGTCGAAGTGTTTACTTTAACACGTAGGTTATACTATAAGGGTATCTTGTTTAGGATTTTTAAACATTTATTTTTATTTTTAAACATTGCTTTTGATGCTTTATAAAACAGGTACCAGCAGCGCCGCACGGTTTCACTCGCATAAGTGTCGATCCCAAGAGAATATCGCGATAAAAAAGTATTTGTTATTCTAATGTAAGAGTATGTAAGCTAGGTATATTACTGAAAAGTTTCATCAAAATCCATTCAGTCGCTTTTGCGTGAAAGAGTAACAAACATCTCACAAACTTTCGCGTTTATAATATTAGTAGAATAGGATATAAGTAGGATGGTAGAACATAGGACGACAAGATAGGTATTGACGACACGGTTGGCGCAGTGGCTGAGCGATCGACTGCTGCGCTGCGTGTCGCGGGTTCGATTCCCGTACGGAACAAAAATTGTATTGCCTACAGGTAGTTGTTCCGGGTCTGGCTGTTTGTGTAGGTATGTGAGTTTTAATGTTTGTAAACGCACCCACGATACAGGAGTAATTCCTAGTGTGGGGCAGCGTTTTTTTTTTCAAATAAATAATAATAATTATTATATTATACAGGGTGTTATTGACAGCCCTCCGCAAACTGATAGGGTGGCTTCAGTACATCATATTAAGATGACCGGTACATGTAATTCTTTCAAGAACATTAAGGGAATCCAAAAAACCAGATTGGTTTTATTACCTCACACGCAACGTATCGTTACCGTGACAAAACGCACGTGTAGCGGACGGCAGCGCAGCGAGCTTGAGCGAGGCTGTTTTCAGCTGTTTTATTTACATAAATGGAGTGTTGCATACAGAGAACGTAATTTTACATTGAAATAAAGGAATATCAGCAGAAAAAACGGCATATTTTTTTTTTTCCTGAGAAAATTTCCAGTGGGATATGATTCAGAATAAGGAGGTGAATCAATCCTGTGTTTTTGTGGAGGGCTGTCAATAACACCCTGTATAGATAGAGCAGTGGTGGTCCAATGGCAGGTGCCCCGACTTACGATTTGTAGGTCGTAGGTTCGAACCCAGACAGGCGCTTACTTTGTGTGAATTATTTCATCACCACTGCTCTCCAAACGGTGAAGGAAAACATCGTGACGAAACTGGCCTGTCCTAGAACCAAAAATTCGAAGACATGTGTGACATCTCCAACCCGCACTGGGCCCGCGTGGTAGATTATAGCCCACTACCTCTCGAAGATAGGAGGCCTGTGCCCCAGCAGTGGAAACATTATAGGCTGATTATGAGGTAGGATATACACTTGTAAAGATAACCCCGTTGTATTTCCCTAGGGGTTGATTTTTGAGAATAGGTTCTTATGAAAGCCTTCTGGAAAGTCTCTATACCATAGGAAAGAATGTTTTTTTTCTCATTTGGATATTTAATCCTCAGCAGTTTTGCCTGCCTTGTTATAATTATCAATAAGTGGGTTCAACCATTAATCGGTTTTAAATAGATTTAACAGCTACTGCACAATATGGGTTCATGAAATAACAATTGAACAATACAAAGCCCCTATCATTGAGTGATATGAAGTATTTAAATACATAATACGCCAATTATCTGCAGAATACAGTATGATTAACCGCATCACATTGAATGAAACAACGAAAACTGCTTTTCTCATGAATAAACATTTTGAAAATTAAATCGGCTACTTTTTACATAACCGTATACATTAAATCGATACCAAATAGAAAGTCATCGATGTTCGGAAAACAAGATACTTTTATCAAACCTACGCGATACAACACTATTTTAAAAGTGCCCAGCGATCGTTACAATTCTTTCACTACTTTCCCATAGGAAAAATAACACAAAGTTACGAAACTTAGTGATGCGAGCGAGTTTATTCGAGTTAATCGAGTGATTTTGATTCAAATTCAATTGTTTTGAAATCGAATAAAATTGTGTGCGCTTAATTGAATTTAGTAATTGTTCATTTTGAATATACACGCTTCCGTATTTAAAAAGTAAATAGTCAATAGTTAGGGATGCCAATTAAATTGCATTTAGATATTGGCAAAACAATTTTTCCAATATCTAAATGCAATTTGATTGCTTTTGAATTAAATTATAGCTATTCGGTTTTGGCGTCAACTGATATGATCATTACTTATGTGTTTATCATAATTTATCTGAGACGCAATTCTCGTCGAACGTTCAGTCTGATCTCAGTCTCAGTCAGACAAAAATACCTCTAATTTCCCTACATATTGGACAAGTTTTTGACATTTTTTGTAGCCTAGATGAGACTGCGACTAGATTTTAAACGTTTTAAATTACGAAAATTGACCATCTTTTTCTTTCTATTTCATTAAGAAAAGGAGAGAAGATAAATATTAGTTTAGTCCTGTCAAATTAGTCAGCGCCTGACGTAAATTGACATATTTTTAGTAGCCACATCTAAACTGTATAATTATGGAGTATCTTAATTTGACAGAATTAAATTAATATTTATCTTCTGTCCTTTTCTTAATGAAATATATAGAAAAAGATGCACTGAACTTAAATTAAGTTTAGTTTGTGAACAAGGGAATCGGCGCCATTGAATGTATTAAACAGCGGGGTAATTGCGTATCGCACTCTCAATAGCGAAAACTTTCATTTTGACAGTTCAACATCATTCATTGCGTTATTTACGTTGTTGAGCAGACAAATTTGTCAAACATATAAATCAATAGATTAGCGACATCCTTCAAAATAATTCAGATTGTGATTGAAAGTCATCATCATCTGCCTAGCCTTTTCCCAACTATGTTGGGGTCGGCTTCCAGTCTAACCGGATACAGTTGAATACCAGTATTTTACATGGAGCGACTGCCTATCTGACCTCCACAACCCAGTTACTGGGTAATACGATACCCCTTGGTAAGACTGGTTGTCAGACTTTCGGGCTTCTGACTACCCGTAACGACTGTCAAAGATCCACGAATGACAGCCGGGACCAACGGCCTAACGTGCTTTCCAAGGCACGGAGGGGTCTCGGTATGTAAAGATGGTCACCCATCCACAGACCAACCGCGGCAAGCGTAGCTTAACCTGACCGATCGACCTGTGCGGCTGTTATTATTTAGCCACGGGCATTATGATTGAAAGTATTTTACGGAATTAGGGTGCAGAATCAAACAAAGATTGGTTATTCAAACACAACGAAACCACATAAAGTTTTCCATTAACAAACGAAATGGCGGAACGTGGCATCAAAACGGACGTTTGCAGCCTACACGCCTATAATAAACCATTGTTTTATTCATAATAACTATTATTTTATTGCCAGCACGTGGGAAACGGCTTTATTATCAATTTAAAGTAGCACAGCTTTTATGCCCATCTGGTTTGTCGTTTACTGGGCAAATACCCCTTGTCAGTGGGTTCATCTAGGGTAGTCACAATGTGGTCTATAATGTTCCCACTGCTGGGAAGCAGTAGGCCTCCTCTCTTCGAGAGGGAGTGGGCTACTATAATCCACCACGCGGGCCCAGCGCGGGTTGGTAGATTTCACGTGTCTTTGAATTTTTGATTCTAGGACATCCCGGTTTTCTCGCGATGTTTTTCTTCGCCGTTTTGAGAAGAACAGTGGTGATGAAATAATTTACATAAAATAAAGCGCCTGTCTGGGTTCGAACCTACGACCTACTACGGCTATGTTTTTGTGCTGTGGCCGTTACCACTGGGCACCATTGCTCTATCCAACTTATTAGGTTATACGTCGTTATCACGTCGGGGTCACCAATTTAGAGGCATGAGGAACAGGGTGTAAAGTTCACTCATCCTCCATTGAAAAGGGAGGATCCTCCGACCAGACGGGTGTTGTGTCTGGCGGGCTATTGCCCAACGATTGATGTTGGGAAATCGTATCTATGCTAATTGCGCGGTAAACTCTGCTTGCGAGATGCAGGATTTGCGTGACGTCAGTATGACGCGTTGTTCGCATGTGGCGTTGTAGATACCGCTACACATATAAGTACTATCGCCAAAATCTGACCACCGTAAGGACTATTCCTGCTAGCAGCGCATATTATTAGTCGACCTAAAAAGGATCCTCTTTTGTTTTACTTACGGACGCAGCTTTGGTCATCATGTGCAATTACTTTAAATTTCCCGTAAATCATTCGAAAAACAAGACTTGTGTCACTGTGTGCTACTGACTCCTATAAATTCATTTTTAATTCTGTTACCGAAATACTTTTTGCCAAATGTTCTTAAGTAACTCACATTAAAGATAAGAGCTATTGATTTACGAATGTTTATGCGCTAATTAACGCTACAGGTGGCACAGACGTGATAAACTTTCCCGTAATGTCTTTGTGACATCCAAAAACCCGAATTATGCATCCGGTCTTGACACCACATGACGGTTACGAGATTAAAAAAACAGTGGTGGTTCGCAGAATGGCAAGAAATACCTGGGGGCCTACTCCAAAGTGCAAATTGCGAATGTTCGGATCGGACCGACACATGGCCGAACCGAATATTATTGAAAAATGCGCATAAAGTTCGGATCGGCTCAGATGGGTCGGGACCATATTCAATATTCGAAAGAGTGTAGGATCGGAAACGACCGAACCAAATAGTAACTTCGTAGCAGGAAACGGCCGAACGTTCGGCCGATACTACTTCGGAGTAGACCCCCTGCCCTGTATACACCACAGGGGAGTGCTTTAGTAATACAAGTCAGTCTACTGTGCAGACAGCATTAAAAATGTGAAAAAAAAATTATAGAAACTTATTATTGCACCCGGTACAACGTGCCAGTACTCTTTGAGATTTAGATAATTTTAGCAATGATCAACAATCTAGCTTTTGTTTCTTCGACGAATTTAATGAAGTTTCCATGAACTAGAATCTTCATTGCTTTATACAAGGTCAAATTAAATTAGTTAGTGAAACTGCTGACGTGATGGGTATCAATATCTTAGAAACACGATAAAATAAAAACAAAAAACATGTGATGTTTTTTTTTTGGGCTTCAACGACCGATGGTTGTGTTGCTACTTGAAGTATGAGTTGAGAAAATCAGTTTTTTTTAATTTTTTCTCTGTAAAAACCGATTTTTAAACTGATATTTAAAGGTAATACAACAAGAGCGGTCGATGACCCCACAAAAAAATCATAAAATTAATTTCTTTTTTGTTTTAAAGTGTTTAAATATCAATATCCATCACGTCTGGGGAGTTTCGCTAACTAATTTAATTTGACCCGGTATACATGTTTATAAGAATAATGTACACAGGATTATGTAATATCTTGATTTAAAAGAGTGTCCTTGGAGTTACTTGCCCGTTCTTCTCAATAGAGATCTACATTTTAGAATGGGCATCTAGTTTCAACTTTCTGACTAACTGACCGACTCTTTGACAGTTAAAAAGTACCTGTAAATGGTTTAATTGAAATAAATGCTTGGAGTTTGAGTTTGAGGAGTTCCTAGTACCTATATGATCTGTCTCAAACATCTGCAAGTCGGATTTTTTTAAACCTCTATAATATCAATGACAATATACCTAGTACTTATTTAACAACGTGTATTCAACAGGCTGTACAATAAATATAACACATCTATAGCACCTCCTTTTCGATGTCGTGCACAAATCAACAACAGAGATGACTCACAGATTCGGAATGATCGAGCCTTTAAACCAAATGGAGTACAGACGCCAGCACATCATGCTACCCGAAACTGTCAACTTTTCCCATCCACCTTGAACCTAATACTGAAGCGATAAAGTTGAAAGTCTATTAAAGAAATTTGATACAATAACTCTTCAATTTTGCAATCAAGTAGCCGAAAAAGCCCACAAACAGACAAAAAAACTTGAACACTGACTATAGTGTTTATAATCTCAGATATCTCTACATTCCATCGCCATTTAATCAGTTATCTACTTTATTGACATGTATTCTAAATTGATTTTAGAGTGACCATTAAATTTGTAACAAAAAGGTCCTAATAATATTTAGGTTGCAATGGAATTTGAACTTTTTTAAGTATAACAGTTTGTTGTTCCATAACTTGAAAATTATCTGAAATTCCTGCCTGTAATATAATTAACATTACAAGAGCTACAACTAACAATGATGACTCATGAGTACCTCTTATTAGCAAAATCTTAATTTCCTCTCGTATTAGCACAAAACATCATAAAAAAGCTCATGCTGTAATAAAATACTGGTAAGTTACCGAGGTGGGGGCTATGACTGCCCATGCGTACAAAAACAAATGACGGTGTTCTAATTCAATTCCATAGGCACTCGTGCAGCCCATCCAAAATAAATAAACAAAACGCCGCGGTTCTTTTGGCGCTCAAAATTATGTTGACAGGGGGCGCTGTTGGTAAACGTTCGTGCAATTGTTTTGTGAAATGTGCTGCAAAAACATGATGGCGGCATTAGTTCCGATTTTAGCCACGCGCCAAAAGAACCTCGTAGTGCTGTAAGCATAAATAAGTGGCCAGTACCAATAGAATTACGCCCTGTTTACACCGCAGGGAGTACGATATTCGTCTCAACCTTCAAAGAAGCCAAAAAGTCGGACAATGCAGCCAGTAATGTCACTCGGACAAGATTCCCACGTCCCCTGTTAGGTCATTGACTGTCGTTCGTTTATCGATTGCCTCGCGATAGTTTTTGCAATCGATTCCAACGATTCTTCGGCCTACCTCGGCTAACGAGAGGTTGATTCGATACCTATATTTATTTTGTTAAGTTTCGTGTGGTCTTTGAAATGATGGAGTGTGTTTGTGGTGGTTCTATCGGCTTGGACAAGTTTTTTTTTCATCATGTTTTAGTCTCAGAACAACTTAACATAAAATAAGACTGGCATATTATGTCCACGGCAACTTGCTACCAGCATCTCGTAACATTCACAGAGTAACAGCAAACATAACACATAATATTGTATGGCCCATACAATATTATGTGTTATGTATGGGCAGGAAGATAATAATGATTATGGCTTGTATCTAGAATTATAGATTTGGTTGGTGAGAAGACGTAGGTAGAGACGCCAGCACATCAAGCTACTACAATCTGTCTTTCTTTAGTACATTTTCAACTTTATCGTTAAAGCATTAAGGTTCAAGGTTGATTGAAAAAATTTGACAGTTTGGGTAGCTTGACCTGCTGGCGTCTGTACATTAGTTTCTCATTATAAAATTATGTCCAGTGACAGAGTAACTGCAAGAATCACATCTATTTATTAGAAGCTCAGGAAGATAATAATGGTAAGCATGTGCATCCAGAAAAGTTGGTTGAAAAGAAGAGTATATTAGTTTCTCATAATAAAATTATGTCCACGGCTACTAGCTACCGGACCTCATAACAGTGACAGAGTAACTGCAAGCAACGCATCTATTTCCAACACTCCTACATTATGTACGTATACATCATTCATGCCACGTACTAATCAGTGCCGATAGCTTATTACTACAAGCAATTGTATGTGCTTGCCCATTTATCTTCGATACAAGGCGATGTATCGAACAGGGATCTATCTGCTACGAATAGGGGGTTGGAGTATGAAGGCGAGACATAGAGCGCTGGTAAACTTTAGTACTTAGCTCGCATTGCAAGATTTGACTACTGCATGAATGAAGTAGTGGTCCTCTTTTGGTAATTTCCATTGCCATACATTAAAACTATAATGAATAGTGCAAGTAAAGTGTACCTAGTAGTAAAATGTGTCAAAATCCTTGAAGTGGTAGAATCAATAAAATTATATTTTATTGTAATCTTTGACGTTCAAAACTGCCTTTTATGTGCCTATTTGTAATATTCGTAAATGCTTTGACTTTGATAATCGGATTCAGAGTTTGTTTTGGTTAGCACAAAGAAATAAGCTGTTGGCGCTCTTGAAAAAGCTTATGTAAAGCCTCTCTAGAGATGCTTATAATTATGATTATGAATAAAATTTTCCTGCCAAGAAAAAATTCCGAACTTTTTAGAAAGATCCCTTGGATGACATATAAACTAAGTTGTCTACTTTTTTTATAGCCACTTGTAGGCACCATTCTAAAATTGTTTACTATTCATTAGGGATGACGGGCAAAAAAGGCCGCCTTGGCTTATGCAGTACATCATCTGCATAGCCTTTTCCCAACTATGTTGGGATCGGCTTCCAGTCTAACCGGATGCAGCTGAGCTGAGTACCAGTATTTTACATGGAGCGACTGCCTATCTGACCTCTAGTTACTGGGTAATACGATACCCCTTGGTAAGACTGGTTGTCAGACTTTCTGGCTTCTGACGATCCGTAACGACTGCCAAAGATCTACGAATGACAGGCACAAACGGCTTAATGTGCTTTCCGAGGCACGGAGGGGTCTTAGTATGTGAAGATAGTCACTCAGCCACGGACCAACCGCGTCATGCGTAGCTTAACCTGATCGATCAACCCGTGCGGCTGTTATTACTTAGCCGCAAGGCCCTCCTGCCGATCAATTCTGTAAAAATCTCACCGTGAAAAGTTAAGTGAAGTGAGCTTAGAGTGAGCTGTCAATAGTGTCAATCCCTAGCATTAGTAGGAATGACAGCTCACTCCACGCTCACTTCACCTAAGTTTTCACGGTGAAATGGTTACAGAATCACACTGCTGGACCTGGTTTATGCTGTACATGGTTAGAAAAAGGCTGTGAATGGGGTAAATTCTAAAAGCGTTGCGCTTTATGTGCTGCTGAATGACACGCGTTCAATATAATAATGCACTGAGAGTACTGCTGCGTCAGGGATGTTCGCGGATAATAACATCGATGATTTTGCCGCCATTGTTAGAAAAAGATGTGCTACCCTGCATATCTATTCACAACCACTCGATACGCTTTCGTACCTTATCGAACATCAATCAATGTTATCGTAGGACTCCGCTAAACGTTGTCCAAAACCCGATTTGTCAGATTAAATCCAATAGACGACCGCTATTCTTCCGACAGCTGCAGTGCGATTCTGTAACCATCTCACTGTGAAAACTCAGGTGAAGTGAGCGTGGAGTGAGCTGTCATTCCAAACAATGCTAGGGATTGACACTACTGACAACTCACATCAAGCTCACTTCACTTGAGTTTTCACGGTGTGATTTTAACAGAATCGACCGGCTGTTCGCTATCGGGGCAAGGCAGATGATGTTATCGAAATGTGTCATTTTCGATACGATAGCCTGTCGGATGGTTATGAACAGTCTGTTGTGCTGATGACGCGTGCTAGTGGCGGCACCAACAGTAATCTTCACAGTGTGTTCGCAGGTGGAATTCCCCGAGGTTGCAGAGGTGGTTGCTTAGTTGTTCCATGCTGAATTTTAATTGTATGTTAATGTGTCTGTACCTACTAACACTAAATGTTAAGTAACATTGTTACTAACCCTATTGAGTTGGTCTGAAAATTAAAGTATTCTCTTCTAGGTATGTATAGATACAGGGTCAAATTAATTTAGCTAGTGAAATTTTGCAGTCGTGATGGGTAACGCGACAAAATAAAATAGATTTGATGTTTTTTAGGGCCCAACGACCGCTGTTAGTGTTGTTACTTGAAGTATGAGTTGAGATAGAGTTTTATCGGGATTAGATATATCGATCACGTCTGTGAAGTTTACACAAAAAAAAACTTGTGAGGTGTCAAGGGACACCCGGATGGAACTAAGTTCCTTTCGATTAAGTGAAGGAATTGTAATAAAATTTTATTTTTTTTAAGTTATAATAATATTTTTTTTATTATTAACAAATAAAAAAACAGACAAGAAAAACTGGCTTGCTTTCTATAAGAGAGAGAGAGAGAGAGAGAGAGACAGACAGAGAAACACGCGCACGCCGCACGGCTTACAACTATAGCAAAAAGTGTCGTTACAACTTTTGGTCTTAATTTTTTCCGTCTAGCCCCCTTTCGCAACGCGCGATAAGGAACTTCGTTCCAAAAACTGATATATCATGTGAATACACTAATAGCGTTCAATGAACCCACAAAAAAGTCATCAAATTAATTTAGTTTTCGTTTTGTCATGTTAAGACATCGATACCCTTCACGTGAGCGGTGTTTCGCTGGTTAATTTAATCTGACCCTGTAGTACTTTATCTTATTCATACCCTAGAGCAGGTGCATATATGCGAATCAATCGAACTGTCACATTGTAAACTGCCCTGAGCCGTAGAAGGAATGCCGACGTACCGAGATCAAGTTTGTTTCTTTAACTTTTTGCTTTTAAACCAAAGAAAAGCTTCCCAAGTATGTTTGTGTTAATATGCATTTAATCAATTAATGTTTGCTGTGGGAGTTGTATGGAAGGAAATTTACATTTAGTGATGCCCTAGGTTTTTATTTTTTTAAAGGAGTTCTTGAGAAATAGTTTCTACTACTTTCAGGTTTCAGACCGTTATTTTAATGCGCTGTCCTCTCGTTTGGCTCAGCTTGAGCTTAGCTTTTGAGTTCAGCTATTTTTTTTCTGTTTTGTCGACGATAGGCTGAGTTGATTACACTATTCAATAGACTAGAATCTACCATAGAAAGCAACGATTTTGTATGGAATGCGTACGCATCCGTTCCGCTTTACGGATGCGTACGCATACAAATTCGTTGTTTTCTATGGACAAAAGCTGAACAGAGCTGATTACCTAAGTGTGGTTAGTCCCAACTCGTTCACCAAAAACCAGATACCCCGAATTTCTGTGTTGGACAAGTACTACTACTCATCTATACAATTCATTATTGTAAATTAAAGTCGCCTTTCGTGTTCGTCTGTAGGTATGACTGCGTTGTTCTTCTAAAGTACCTTCGCAACTGATTTTGATGCGGTTTGCACCATCATTTAGATAACTTATTCCGTACAAGGTGGAGACGACAACACGACAATAAATTAAAATAAATAAATAAATACATGAAATAAATAAATAATAAATAAAAAAAAATAATTAAATAATAAATATTTTTTTTAAATATAATAAATAATAATAATAACAATAAACACCCTAATTCGTAACACACGATCAATCGGAATCGGTTTCATTTTGACAGTTCAACAACATTCAATGCGTTATTTACGTGTTGAGCAGACAAATTTTTCGAACTTATGAAGCAATGGATTAGCAATTTGCTTCAAACTGATTCAGATTCCGATTGATCGTGTTTTAAGCAATTAGGGTGCTGTTCCCAATCTGCGTACAAAAATTCAATCAAATATATCCAATAGTTTAAGTCACTATAGTTAGTCAAAGACCGGCAAAATCCATAGTCGCCCATTATTACTATTTATTAGTTTGTTTGAAAAAATCACTTTTTTTAATTTCGGTGCTTCGATTTATTTCATAGTTCCAAAATACAATTATGCATTAGTATTGCCAGTGTTTTCATTTATTGTCATAGGTATCTTTGTCTCCACATTGTATAATAAAAAAATCTAGGTGTTTTGTCAAGGTCAAAAATCGTGGGAAGCGGGGAGCGGGTCGATAGTCCCAATATAATTAGCAATATCTTTAGACCCGTTGTTGACAGATTGGCGTCGATGCCCTTAATGTTCACCAATTAGACTAAATTTAAGTTCACTGCATCTTTTTCTTTCTATTTCATTAAGAAAAGGACAAAAGATAAATATTAGTTTAGTCCTGTCAAATTAGTCAGCGCCAGACGTACCTAAATTGACGTATTTTTTGTCGCCATGTTTTTAATCACGTCTAACTTGTCTATAGAGTATCTTAATTTGACAGGACTGAATTAATATTTATCTTCTGTCCTTCTCTTATTGAAATAGAAAGAAAAAGATACACTGAACTTAAATTTAGTTCAGTTTGTGAACAAGGGAATCGACGCCATTGTCTTGCTTTAAACTAGTGATGGCTCGTCGTCGAATTGTTGACGGACGAAACGCAACCGTTCTCCCGACGACGAAA
The DNA here is from genome assembly GCA_945859715.1 of Apamea sordens. Lineage (NCBI taxonomy): Eukaryota > Metazoa > Arthropoda > Insecta > Lepidoptera > Noctuidae > Apamea > Apamea sordens. Next base: position 7,781,593 of record OX244010.1, on the reverse strand, counting down.
ACGGTTACAGAAAACGGTCGTCGTTGCAACTGGTTTGAAGATGGCTTAAAGGTCGAAACTTATCCAACATGGAATAGAATTGCGTTTTAGAGGTTCTCGTTTTAATTAAACGAAAACGAACGAGAGACAGTGCGACTACGCGACGGACATGTGTGATAGAGGTGAACCATGGCATTCTCGACTGTATTTTCATAGGTGTAAAATGAAAAATCGCACCAACTAATTCGAAGACTGGTTTGTGCAACGAAGACTGTTTCAACCCAAGACGTAAAACGGTTGCATCATTGCAGAATGCAAAACGGTCTTTGTAAACGGTTCGTCGTCTCAACGCCCACCCGGCCTACCCCTACTTAAAACCAAGATGAAAACAAAACAATAAAACCATTTTTCTGAGTAATGTCACTCTCATTTCCATGGAATGTGGAACGATGGAACTTTTAAATTGCTTCTACGGAATACCTCAGTTAATGATAATCTAGATAAAGTTTCAAAACGTTGTCACCTGAGCTTGTGGACATTTATCTTATTTTATGAATCGATAGAAAAGTTATAAAACCATCATTCTGAGTTTATAACGTAGTAAGTCGTATCATGTGGACTAGTTTGAAACGTATTGATATCATTTGTTTTATAGTTATTTTATAAAGTGCATGCCTATTTGAAAACTGCTGTGAAAATAAATATGCGTATGTGATAAGATCTAAAAGCGATCGTTTTATGTCATTCGAGAACAACCAATGTCTAAAAATGTCTGTCTGTAAAAATCTCTCCGTGAAAACCGTGTGTAGAGCAGTGGTTGCCCAGTGGTAACGGGACTTACGAGTTGTAGGTCGGGTATTCGAACCCAAGCTGGCATTTTACTGTGTAATTTATTTTAACACCACTGCTCTCAAAACGGTGACGGAAAACATCGCGCAGAAACTGGCGTGTCCCTGAACCAAACATTTGAAGACATGAGACATCCACCATCCCACTGGGCCCGCGTGGTGCATTACGGATCATTCCCTCTCACAAAGACGAGGCCTGTGACCCAGCAGTGGAAACGTTAAACGCTGATTATGCAATACGAGGTCCGACCGTGATAATTTAGATGAAGTGAGCTGTCATTGGTGCTAGAGCAATCTCTAGCACCAATGACAGCTCACTTCATCTAAATTGACAACTTAGGTGAAGTGAGCTATCAATAGTGTCAATACACTATTGATAGCTCACTTCACCTAAGTTGTCACGGTAAGCTTTTTACAGAATATACCGGTAGATCAGAGAACTATAGCAGTGGCAGTGTTAATAATCTCATATAAATAATTTACATTCCAACGCCACCTAATGAGTTATCTACTTTAGTGAAACGTATTTTAAGTTGATTTTTGAGTGGCCATTGGTAACAAAAAGGTCGTAAGAAGTTTTTGGTTGCAATGGAATTTGAACTTTGTTAAGTATGACATTCAGTTTGTTGTTCCATAACTTGAAAACCATCTCAAATTCTTCATTCAAATATACACAGTTTTGGTCGAAAAACTGTTGTAAGCGAATTAAGTAGGTAGTTTTTTTACATATGGTCTCAGACAGCTAGATAAAATGATACATTTGTTTAAAATACCTCAAAAAGAGTTCATAGCCCAAAAACCAGTCGGCACATCAGCCACTTGCCTCATTATTCATAGTTACAAAGCGACTAACTCATTATACATGATATAGCATCTAAAATTGGAAAGTAAAGGTGCTGGCTCACTCGCGGGCCGCATCGCCCACGCCTGCGTAGGCGCCGACTACAATGACAGAACGGTCGTGTTTCTGTTTGGAGGCAACGGCAACGGTGAATTGTATGGGGCGCAGTGATGAGCGGAAGCGGTTCTGTAGCTAAAAATAATACTTTCAAAAATGTTTTTTTATGTTGGAGAAATAAACAAGATTCAATATCAAAATTGATAACTGGAACAAATTGTATAGTCGCTTATTAATTGTCGTCCAGACCAAATTTACACCATGGCAGCCAATCTCAGCGCGGAATGCACAAGTTTGTGCGCAGACACACGTGAACTCTCTTTCTTTGATATCGGTTTTTTGTTTGATTTCGGTTTAAATAAAAAAGGTACTTCAAAGTAGTATGAACATTACATTACACATAGTTACATACATCAAACTTTGAGCGTGTTCAAGTTCGCTATCCGCTACCGCTTATCAACAAAACCACAGTCTCAAAAAATACATAATTATTATAACAAATATCCCATAATTTATTTAAATAAGTTAAGCAATACATTCTCCATTAGAACGCGATCGAATGTAGACCAAACCAAACATGGAAGTAATTTTGCCAAATAACCAAACTGGTTTCAAATTCGTTCTGTCTGATAAAACATCTGTTGTTTTTCTTTGTTTAAAACGTTGAAAAGCAACTTCGATATTCAAGTTAATTATAATCAAGTAGGTATTTGGGATTGATGGGATCGGATCTTCATTTGTTTTTAAATGGTTAATCGTTTCTTGAAGTTTTGCAAATAGGTAAAAATGGCTAGTCATCGTACGCGACAGAGAAGTTTCGAAGAATAAAGAGGAGATACAGCAGTGGATGGAACAAGACAACTAATAATGGTGATGAATTGACATTGCTTTTCCCGTACTTATAATTTTAGAGTAGATCTTTAAGGTAGTCATTATGCAGTAGCATAAGCATGATCATCCTATAATGTTCTTATCGCCGGGACAAAGACCTCCTCTCTTTGAGAGGCCGTAATCCTTTACCGTTCTGAGAGCAGTGGTGATGAAATAAATTACACAAAGTAAAGCGCCTGCCTAGGTTCGACCCCATGAACTACAACTCGTATACGAATAACTAAAATTTTATTTAAAACGTTACAAATCTAGTCGCAGTCTCATCTCGGCGACAAAAAAATGACAAAAACTTGTCAAAAATTTATGGAAATTAGAAGTATTTTTGACAGATTGAGACTGAGATCAGACTGTGAACGTTCTTAAAATTACGAGAATTGCCCCTCTGATGGACCGACGGCTAACTTCAAGCTCGCTTCACCTTAGTTTTCACGGTGAGACTTTTACAGAATAGGCCTCAAACGTCACAGCTTATACTATTATATCCGGCACACCAAATCTCAAGGTTGATCCCGCTAATGATAAAGATCACAAATTAATGTGTCTAGACGTAATATATGTGATTAATATCAACACTGATGAATGGCAATGTCAATTAGTCAACGCCTTTTAAGATGAGATTTGCAAGTTTAGCCCAGATTTCTGAGAACATTGATGACCTAGGATGTCCAAATTTGAGTATCTATGTCGTAGGATGTTGGATGAGGGTTGTCAGCGAATAATTTAAGTAAATTTTTCCGGTAGCGCTGATCCTAATGATGATGCTGTTAATCTCAAACATCCAAACATTACAAATACGAATGTAGCAAAGATTTTACGACTGAAACTTCAAAACAAAAAAAAAATAGAAAATTGAAAGTGAATGTTTTTTTTTAAATTTTAAATTAGAGAATTATTTTGATTTTATGTAGTTTGTTGTCCCACACACATGTTGTCTACATCTCTTTTTATGTACTCTCCTAACGCAGGTATGCTGGAAGAGATTTCCTTAGAAATAATACTAAAAGACTTGGTATTCCGAGAGACATACACACTGTCAAAAAAAGCAAGCAGAACCCTAATTGCGTAACACACGATTAATCGGAATCGGTTTCATTTTGACAGGTTTTTGACAGTTCAACAACATTCATTGCGTTATTTACGTGTTGAGCAGACAAATTTTTCGAACTTATGAAGCAATGGATTAGCAATTTGCTTCAAAATGATTCTGATTCCGATTGATTGTGTGTTACGCAATTAGGGTGCTGGTCAGAAACAGTCAGTCATTAATGACCTAAACGCTTTTGGGTAGGTAGTGTAAGGTAACCAGCATCGTAACACACTTTCAGTCACAATCCGAGAGTTTTGAAAGATATTACTAATCCATTGCTTCATAGGTTTGAAAAATACATCTGCTCAACGACGTAAATAACGCAATGAACGTGGTTGAACTGTCAAAATGAAGCCCATTGCGATTAATCATCATTTTATGTGTATTATGTAACTACCCCGCAGGAGGATGGCGACGTCATTGATACAGTGATAGGTAGGTTTAGGTTTAAAAGAAAGAATACGAAAGTACCAAGAAGTACTAAGAAAGAGTATGTGCAGCAGCCTTCCTAACTTCGTATTATTATTATAAATTATTATTATATTGCTAATGTTTATGATAAATTACTTTATTTCTGTAAACTTTTACACGTCAATCATATTTCTAAAACTAGATGAGGTCGGCGTTTCCTATCTGACTACTTTGAGAAGAAAGGCCGAAACAAAATCAGAGGTCTCTTTTAAAGTACAGACATAATCTTGGTCAGATCATGTGACACCCATGTAGATTGGTGTCTGAAATAGTCTTTTGAGGAAAGACCACACACCACACAGATTCAGTGGACCTGTCCAGTCAGTGTACGCGTTTGTCAGTAATTATTAGTTTTTATCATCATTTATATCCAAGACACTGTTCAGAATTTTGTGTTTATTATGTTCAAAATCTTTATATTTCAAATCACAATTACAATTTTCTCCACCACCCATATCCATTTGAATCTTTTCATCGTATTTCCATGGTCCTCAATTAGAGCTGTGGTCAATAAGTTATAATTAGCAGAGAACTGATTGCTAATTGCGGTTGCCTATTACTTGCTCTAATCACAAGGCCCTTTCGAGTCACGGTTCCAGTAGTATTAAATATTTGTATACAATCAAGGATCTATATAAGAGTTGGCCTCTTCTTCACTAGTTTTACTGTGACCAATGTCTCTCTTTTTGAAAAGAACTGCCGGTCGATTCTGTATAAATCTCACCGTGAAAAATTAGGTGAAGTGAGCTTAGCGTGAGCTGTCAATCCCTAGCATTAGTTGGAATGACAGCTCACTCCACGCTCACTTCACCTAAGTTTTCACGGTGAGATAGTTACAGAATCGCACTGCAGATATAGTACCTCCTTTTCTCGTAACGGCACGACCTGTGTAAGGAAAAACTTCATCATCATCACTACTGGACATAGGCCTCCCTTACTCACTGCCACTTCGACAGGTTCTTCTTGCATCCAGCGGTTTCCTGCGGCCTTCACCAGGTCATCGGTCCAGCTTGTGGAAGGCCTTTCAACGCTACGTGTCTCGGTACGTGGTCGCCACTCCAGAACCTTTCGGCCCCATCGGCCATCTGTTCTGCGACTAATGTGCCCTGCCCACTGCCACTTAGGTTTGGCAATTCTTCATGCTATGTTGGTTAGCTTGGTTCTCCTACACGGATCTCTACATTTCTGATTCTATCACGTAGGGAAACTCCAAGCCCTCTCCATTGCCTAGTGATAAAACTATTGGCCAACCAGCAGGGTGGTAAAATCATTTATTTAAATTATGCTGAAAATCAGCACTTTTCGAACGTCAAAATTACAAAAGACAGTCCCCAAAATGCCCGCCTTTCACCACTTCCTAGTGCTTTCGCTGGGAAGAAGAAGTAGGGCTGTCCAGGGCGTGCACAACACAACATCGACAGTCGTGGAACCTATTCAATGCATTAAGGCATTAAGTCCGCCTTTGTTCTTTTTTTTTTTTTTGAATACGGAAAGTTGTAATTAACAAATGCAAAGCATATTGCCTATCTTATTCTTCTAACTAGCGTGTCGATGGCAAATATTGTTTTAAAGGAAATTAAATGCCCTTAGTATGAGAAAATGAGTTTAAATCCGATAACTGTATTTTGTGCTCTGTATCATTATGGTTTCATTTATGAACCCGAACACCAAAATATTTTAAGAATTTCCTGCTGACTTATATTCCAATCCTTTTTTGGCACAATAAAATGGTTACTTTAGTTTGGTTCGAGTACCCATTTTGATCTTTACATTGTGTATGATGATAATATTATAATTTTAGCCCTTATGTACTGAATGTTCCTAAGCCCATAAATTCAAAGAATTCGCTTGTAATATATTCATAATGTTTATAGACTGTCCTATTTAGCATTTTACCTTTATTATGCTCTGTCACTAGCAGTCAAACCTTTATACAACTTTATTACTTTTTTATTACAATTTTTTTTTATTGTAGATGGGCCTAAAAAATTCTCCGTGACACCAACCGACTGTAAAATTTGAGATTACAACACTAGGTTATGGTAATCCGTTGATATTCAGCGTTGGCGCTTGATAGTGATGTTAAATTATCGATAAAAAGTTATCGAGAGTCGATCTATTGAAATCGGGTGCTATCAAATTTTAATGACGTTTTAATACATATTTAATACAGTGCAATGAATATAATATATTTGAAATAAAATAAATAGATTCTAATCGGGGATATTTTAATACACCTAGTGCATTCTTTGCTACTAGATACTTATCAAAATGATCGATTTATAGCTGTCAGTTTTGTTTTTTCTACGACTTTTTAATTAATGAAAGACATCGTTTAAAGTGTAAACTCTCTTATACGATTAGTATGTAGGTCATAAATCTTGTTTCCATTTAACTATAATAATAATGCAAATATTTTGACCAGCTTTCAAGAACTAGGATACCGAAAAGCCAGTATATAGTAGTATAATAAATCTTTATTATGCAGTATTCATCAAAACCCAGCCCTATGATAACCATAAATAACTCTCAAATCCACAAGCAGCAAACAAATCGATTCTCATATCGATAAGTACAATCGATTCCAACACCGATAACAACAATCGATTGTACAACACACTAGTTTCATTGATCGCCCGCCGTGGCCCATTCACAGTTCGCGTAGGCTTGACGCCCGCAGCCATTGTACGTCAGTGTAGGCGGTTTTATAATCATTAATAATTACACACGACGACCCGTTGACATGTAAATTAACGCTTTTATATCGATATGCACACGAATCACGATTTCTAGTTCAATCTATAAGTAATTGATTGATAGAACAGCATTTTCCCACGAGTTGCGTTAGTGATGTGTTATCAAATTATTATTGTTGAGCCTCTGTTTTACTTGGGCTAGATTTTGAATATAAAATATGCTAATTAATTAATTACCAAATTGCGCAACATACGATCAATCGGAATCTGAATCATTTTGAAGCAAATCAAATTGCTAATACATTGCTTCATAAGTTCGAAAAATTTGTCTGCTCAACACGTAAATAACGCAATGAATGTTGATGAACTGTCAAAATGAAACCGATGCCGATTGATCGTGTGTTACGCAATTACTGGTTATTTTAAGACTATTATTGCAAAGTTATCATAGCATTTTGACCGCTTAGGTATTGCACTTTCTATGAAAAAGCAGTTTTTTTTTATAGCCGTCCCTACGCTAGGCATTCCAGAATCATGTGTCGAATTCGTGGTTTATAGTTTGCGCGTCGATATCCCCGCCACCTTGTATGTAGCTAAGTATTATATATGAACGAGAAGCTCATCTGCTCACGTCTTGTAAATTATTTAGCAGTAAGATGGTAGCGTTGCTGACTACCTACATACTCGTAACTGCACCGGACGTAGGTACTACATTAAAATATCACCATTCGTGCAGGCTATTTAATGCACCGGTAAACTATACATATATTATGTATATACTGAATATATTTATTTCCATACTGGCGAACCGCCCCTGCTTCGCACGGATGCAATGATTTATTTTATTCGGTTACAGTATTCTTAAAAATGATGAAATTGAAGACCATTTACAATTTTCCACTGAACAACACTAAAATAAAAGAGCAAACTGTAGTAAATGATGTTCTACCTACAGTATTTGTCTCTCCTTTCCCTTTTTAATAAGAGCTTTTTTTTTTTTGAGGATGGGAAATCATCAAATGACCCCTCCCGCTCTGGGTGGAGCAGAAGGGAGTGTCAGACTCTTACTGACTAAAACCCACCCGTGTTCCTTCCTTAGCCCTTTATGTTCCAGGGCAGCGGTAACCCTTTCAGACGATCCCGCTACCCTGGCAGGCTTCGGCCCTATCGAGCTAAGAGCGATCTTTTAAAGACAACCTTTGTATGGCCAAAGGTTGTCTTTAAAAGATCGCACTTAGCGATAAGACCGCCCATTGTGTCACCCTATGTAAAATGTATATATTTATGTCTTTAATTTATATGGTGTACACGTAAACAGTATTCTCATCATACTTAATCATAATCAGCCTATATTGTTCCCACCGCTGGGACACAGGCCTCCTATCTTCGAGAGGGAGTGGGATATAATCTACCACGCGGGCCCAGTGCGGGTTGGTAGATGTCACATGTCTTCGAATTTTTGGTTCTAGGACAAGCCGGTTTCGTCACGATGTTTTCCTTCACCGTCTGGAGAGCAGTGGTGATGAAATAATTTACACAAAGTAAGCTCCAGTCTGGGTTCGAACCTACGACCTACAACTCGTAAGTCGCGGCCGTTACCACTAGGCCACTACTGCTCTCGCAGAAGAGTATTCTATTCTATTGAAGACGGCATCAAAATCTATTGTATAGTTTAGAAGAACTAAGCGGTCATACAAACAGACACGAAAACCGACTTTGTCTTTTTACTTTGTATAGATATAGATCATGTGTATACTGAATACATTTATTTACATATGATAATTGTGTCTTCATGCTCCGTTATGTTTATAAATAAGACTGCGGAACCGGTGGCTAGTAGCGAGACACTGGCCTACAGTGTGTGTATTTTTGATAAGGATCGTTTTAGCAATTTTGTGCTTTAAAGTTCTCCAGACTGAATTTCGGCTATGGCGATCAATCTCAGCGGAGAGTAGTCATCAGCGCGGACGATATTATAGTACACAAGTGTGTGCGCAGAGGGTAGCGGGATCGTCCGACAGGGTTACCGCTGCCGTGGAACATATAGGGCTAAGGAAGGAACACGGGTAGGTTTTAGTCAGTAAGAGTCTGACACTCCCTTCCGCTCCACCCAGAGTGGGAGGGGTCATTTGATGATTTCCCAGCCTGAAAAAAAAAAAGTGTGTGCGCAAACACAGGTGCACTCTCTCTCTTCCCTCATTGTCATTGTTGCCCCGTTGGTCTCGTGATCGCAAGCGCGACTGCTGAACGTGGGATCCTGGGTTCGATTCCCGGGTCGGGCAAAGTAGTTTTTGGGTTTTTCCATAAGGAATTTCTTAGTAACTTTCCGGTGTTTGGAAGTCGGTGGTGTGATGCCTCACAAAGCATCGTTAAGCCGTCGGTCCTGCGCCTGATCTCTCTCCGGTCGTGTCGGATTTTGTGCTTTATGTGGAGACAAAATTAAGACATTTTGTGATAAGTAGGCAAGATGCCAATATTCTTTAAAAAAAATTGTTTTTCCAATAAGTTGTAAAGTTACAAAGCAATGTAAACATGCCTTAAATCGATGAAAATCACCATTTTGATCATCCTATCCTATTAATATTATAAACGTGAAAGTTTGTATGGATGGATGGATGTTTGTTACTTTTCACGCAAAAACTATGAAATTTTGCACACAGCTGGTTTATAACCAGGATTAACATATAGAATACATTTTATCCCGATATTCCCACGGGGTCAAAACTTATACGGGTGAAACCGCGGGGCACAGCTAGTATTTCTATAAATTTCTCAGTAGCAGCCCGAAGTTTGGAATCCTACCCAGTTGATGGCAATAGGCTCACCCTCTATAACATGGGACTTAAACATAACTGGCGAAATGTGGGTGTACTATATACACATCTGCCTAACCATTCGGGGATTACAGGCGTGATGTTACGTTATGTTGTGTTCCATGTTGGTACCCACAAAAATACCTGAAATTCGGTTTTGATACACTTAAATGCTTCTATACGGATTTCTAGGCAATTTCTTTAGTTTAACAGTTACGAGTACAGTCACGAGCACCAATATGTCAACACTTAGCAAGTTTCAATTTCGATTTTTTCGTGAAATAACGAATGCAACGTTGAAATACGACATATTACATAAACATATGCGTTCGAAAATGCTATTTTCGTAAGAACATAAAATTTTATTAAAAAATAAAGGAGTATAATCGCTTATGAATAAAGCCTAGTGTATACATACTTTTGCTCGTGACTGTACATAGCCAGTTAAAAACTCAGCCTGTATACTCCAGGGCACGCATATTGTCTGTGCTGAGTATTTCAAGGAATGCTTTGTACCGTTTCGGGGTATGCCGTATGCTCCAAGACTAGTAAGAATACGGGCTACAGATATGTATATGTATGTATTGAAATGGTTCTTAGTACCCTATGTACATTCAGGGAATATTAATTGTTAGGCAAATGTGTGCCGTATTATACTATAGCCATTATGGAATGGCTATAGTATAATACGGCACACATTTGCCTAACAATACTTAATTATCAAAGATGACGTTAATTGTGATTTGAGTTGAGTTGCTAGTTTTGCTTAACAATTTATTAACCTAAATTTTGGTTTCAAACAGGTGTCACCGATGTTGGCAATAAGTCTGATGCATCCAGACAGATGGACCAAAGTCGTCACACAGTGGGTGCCTGAAGACGGGTGTCGTCACTGAGACCGGCCTAAGAAACGCTGGGGTGATGATTTGAACTCGTTTCTAACCGATTGGACGAAGGCAAAGGACAAAGAAAAGTGGAAAAGGATAATACAGAACGAGGATAAAAAAATGGTCTCACAAAATACTAGCTACTCTTTATGAAGAAGCTCCAACTCACACAAAAAAGTACTAACATTAGCATCCGAGTCTGGGTGTTTTTCTATCTATAATATGTATGTATTTACAAAAAAAAATGTATATAAGTAGTTTATCAGCCATCTAGTTACCATAACACAAGCATTAGGTTGCTTAGCTTGGGAATAGATGGCGCTGTGTGAAATGTCCAGGGATATATTATTATATATTATATATTATCTGACTAGCCTTTCTCAACTACATATGTTGAGGTCGGCTTCCAGTGTAACAGGATGCAGAGAATACTATTAATTTTTAAGGAGTAACCAAGAAGAGAAGTACACTACCATCATATGACATATCTATTGCTTCCTCCAAGATGCGTTGCTGTGTTTCGGTTTAAAAAGTATGGAAGCTGGTGTAATTCCAGGTACATGCGATAGTTCAGCTGTGTTTCTGAGATGGCTATGTACTGAAGTTGTCTCTGGAATTGCAAATGTTCATAGCCGGAGGCACTTACGATCAAGAGAACCACCTGATGGTTTGACTTGCCACCCCAACGCGTAAAACATACAAACAAACTATCTACGCCCCACGGTATTTTTTTTTATTTTTTTTATTGGCAATGGGCTCACTCTTGACCTCAATCCAGCCCAAAGGCAGGGATGAGATCTACGATGGAACGAGCTTACCCAGAAGAAGCCTATTCACTCTCGCCTTGAAGAGATTCGGGTTGTATGAACTCGGGAATGCAGACGCAGGCAGATCATTCCACTCCTTAGCTGGTTTCACCCGGAGAAGTCTTGATCACGTAGGATATCGAGATAAAAAGTCTAGTAATATCCTATGTCGTAAACCAGGTCATGGTCTTCCCATTTGCCAAATTTCAGCCAAATCCGGTCAGCCGTTTTAGCGTGCAACGGTAACAAACAAAGATACAAACACAAAAAATCGAATCTTTTGGAACGAAGTTCCTTATCGCGCGTTGCGAAAGGGCTAGACGGAAAAAAATTAAGACCAAAAGTTGGAACGACACTTTTTGCTATACCTAGTTGTAAGCCGTGGGGCGTGCGCGTGTTTCTCTGTCTGTCTCTCTCTCTCTCTTTGAACTTCGTTCCATCCGGGTGTCCCTTGACACCTATCAAGTTTTCTTTTTAATAAATTAGTTTAGATAAATAGTGGGTACTAGGTAGGTACGGGTATGTGAAGAAAGACTGGGAGGCACAATAATGAGCTGTCATTTTGTATGCAAATTGAATGCTGCAACTGTTGCCCATATGAGCTCATCTTAACTACAATGGCCCATTTGAACGCCCTAGTGTCGGCAGACAAATAGCTGGGTAGATACTTAGATAGGTATAACACGAAGAATGACGAAGACTCCTACTAATATTAGAAACGTGAAAGTTTATATGGATGGATGGATGTTTGTTACTCTTTCACGCAAAAACTACTTAACGGATTTAGATGAAATTTGGCACACAGGTGGTTTATAACCAGGATTAACTAGGATACTTACTTTTTATCCCAATATTCCCACGGGATCGAAACTTATGCGGGTGAAACCGCGGGGCGCTGCTAGTATTTCATATTTTTACCACAAAACAGAAATTTTACAGATTGTAGTAGCTTGATGTGTGTGTCTGTACTAGTGACTTAAAAATCGAATATGACTGAGCTTTTCTATCTACCAACCTAAACCGCTGCGTCTAGAAGCATGAAATTTTGCATAAAAGTTCCTTATGTGAAGGTGACCACAAAAGAAGGATTTTTGAAAATTCATCCCCTAAAGGAATTAAATAGGGAACGAAAGTTTATATGGAAGTTCGATGGGAAATCTCAACGGGCATGTATAGTAATCATGCAAGTTATTCCTAGTAATCTATAGTAGTAGAGATAGGCTTGTCTATAGTAGTATATTCATAGTCACCGGTCAATCGCTAGTTTAATTAATTTTAAAACTTTTACGCACAGCCGATCTAAAAGAGCCGGTCCCTATATCAGACCAGTCCATTTTAATGTACCCAGCTGAAGCTGCAGAACCAGTCTGAATCAATATTGAAATGAACCCACCCAATATCACCCATACATTCCATTCCCATTCATTCGTTTTAATGAGCCAGAGCCACGCGAGTTTTCTCACCGTTTCGTCACGGTGTGACGTCATCGTGCCCACGCGCATTGCATTGGTTGACGGAAGCATGCCCTCGTAGATTTACATTTTATAGGTACAATCGTTGGAAGGTTATCGAAGGTGATGTGTCATTATGGATTAAGAGTGATTTATTGTCGTTGATTGGCTGCAGACAGTTTGAAGTTATTGGTCCGATCTTAGATTGTCGTATCAATAGTGACTTGCCCGCTTTCATAATAATCGGACTTACCTACCTAGTAGGTGTTTAAAAGGACAGATGGGTTACATACCAATATGCAGATTCCAATGTGCAAACGGGCCTCTAACAAAACTAATATTATAAAGCGATAAGATTTGATTTTTTGTATGTTTATTTGTTACGCTTTCACGCTAAAACGGCTGAACGGATTTGGATGAAATTTGGCTCCTGGGTGACCTGAATAAGACCGTAGGATACTTTTTATCCTGATTTTCTAACGGGATCGAGACTTGTGTGGGTGAAAACGCGGGGTGCAGCTAGTTGGGTAATATTATTATTATTATTTATTCAAGTCAGACACAGTGATCCATAGTTATGTTAGTATACTTAAAAATTATGTTAGTAACCAAAGATTAAAATACATGCCACAATAATACCATTATAAATAACTGAAATATATAAAGTCAAATTGTAAAATAAATTCATTAGTTAAAATCACAATCATTTTTAAATTCATTCAAAAATCTCTAAAATCATTTAGAACATCTTTAAATTATTATTATATCATATAATTATTAAATTAAAATGAATATAAATTAAAATCAAAATCAAAAATTTCATAAAAATCATAATATGAAGCTGGAGAATTCGTATGCAGAATGTTTATCAATTAGTCAAATGCCTGACTCCTATAACCAACGAACCCTTTTTGATTTATAACTATTAAGCGTGGGCTCGTCCCCCATCTTCCTCTTGAATGTGCATCTTATCACCTTGGCATATTGATGACAAGTGAAGCTATCAAAGACGTCCACTGCTGGACATAGGCCTCCCCCAAGCACCGCCACTTCGACCGGTTCTGTGCTTCCCGCATCCAGCAGATCCCTGTGGCCTTGGTCAACCTTGAAGGTTGAAGGTCATCGGTCCACCTTGTGAGAGTCCTTCCAACGCTACGTCTTCCGGTACGTGGTCGCCACTTCAGAACCTTTCGGCCCCATCGACCATCTGTTCTGCCAGAAATGTGCCCTGCCCACTGCCACTTAAGTTTGGCAATTCTTCTGACTATGTCGATTACCTTGGTTCTCCTGCGGTCTCTTGGGTTCTCTGCAGTGAAGCTATAATAGAATACCAATACCCCAATTGCCACACATCCAAAAAAGACAATCCATTGCTCCGTATATCTGAAAAATTCGTTTGCTCGCCAACGTAAATAACGCAATGAATGTTGTCGCATCGTCAAAATGAAAGGCAATGCAATTCTTAGTGTATTACGCAATTACCCCGCAGTTTGTCCCACTAACTTTTGTTGTTTAACAAACAATAACCATGATTGGTATGCAGAACCAATCCTATTGTGATCTATAACACATTCCTGCTCATTTTACTCGAAAACCTTGAAGGTTGACGGCACGGTTGGCGCAGTGGTTAAGCGATTGACTGCTGCCCTGCGTGTCGCGGGTTCGATTCCCGCACGGAACAAATATTTGTATGATCTAGAAGTAGTTGTTCCGGGTCTGGCTGTTTGTGTATGTGAGTTTAAATGTTTGTAAATGCACTCACGATACAGGAGAAATTCCTAGCGTGGGGCAACGTTTTTTATAAACAAAAAGAAACCATTCCACTATCGTAAGACTACACAACATTTAATCAACTGGCGCTTATTGTACTAACGCCTGTATACACAATTAATTAGTGAGCTGCAATTAGTTATACATTGATTGTTACAAGCGGTTAGCACTTGCACTTGCTTCATCTGTAGTACGCAATGGACTAACTAATGACTTGCTAATTAATGCTGTTAGCTTGTAGCATATCTAGCTTATCGTCTTGAATTTTCCCTTTTCGGTGTTTCGTGCTAAATTGTTATACTTTCTTAAACATAGAGTGGTAAGTGTTTGCAGTTTTCCTTACATTCATTTATGTATGTACTGTAGAGGCTTGTCGGCCGAAGGCAACCTCATATGTTGCAGGCCGGAGGCGGGCGGTTCAAGCGGGGGGGGGGGGGGGGGATTGCTATAATTGCCATGCTTGGCAGTTGGGTTGGCGATTGCAGTATGGTGGTAAAATGCATAGCTGCTGCCCATTCTCCCACACGTCCCTTAGTCGCCTTTTACGACACTCACGGAAAATAGTGATGCTAATCTTTAAGTCTGGCACCACATGGACACGGATCCCGTAATACGACAGGTTATACAGAAGACCGAAGAGTATAACCTGCCTCTCTGCTTAGCGTTTGTGGATTACGAGAAAGCCTTTGATTCGATCGAGACATGGGCTGTACTGCAGTCTCTTTAACGGTGCCAAATCGACTATCGAAGTCAACAGACTTCGTTAAATCTTGTGGGTCCAGTATTGACTTACAGCTCTATCCATAAACATTTCCTCCTCCTCCTCAGAGGAGTCCTCTATAATACTGTAGAGATTAGACACTCACAGTTTGTGACATGCAACCTTTTCTATTAACGTCACGCCGTTATGTTAAAGTTCCATGTAATAGGGAGACCTCAAATCAGATTCCGGGCTGTTACTGAGAAATTCCAGTTAACACTTTACCCGACCTGGGAATCGAACCTAGGACCTCATGGTCAGCAGTACCGCTTGCGGCCACTACACCAACGAGGCAGTTTCTAATAATTATAGGATAATAGCATAAAATTATGAGACAGACAACAATGTGAATTTAGAAGTCAGAACAAGGAATTAGGAGTCAGTCTAGCTGACAAGCGCACGTCATCATGTAAAATGATTTCATTGTTTAAATAACAACGAGCCTAATTCATAAAGTACCATTAAATTCATGAAAAGAGGTTAGATAACGTTTCTTTCAGCTTCAATGTTTTTCTACATTTTTCTTTGCTTTTGTCTTGTGTACATACTAATCCAGGTTTGACCTATCAGGGGTCACTATATCTCTAACAGCAGGACCTTCGAACTATGGGCAAATTTACCGTCTACCATCCTCTAGCCTCGACTCTTCTAGATCAACACCAACAATTATTGGCTAACAAGTTATTAACATGCATTGTCGTAGACAGTAAACGAGTTTACATGTAATGCATCGCGTAACGATCCATCAATATTTTAAGCAATTGCACTTACTAATAGTTAGATCGATCACCCTACATACCTTCGACACATCAAGCTGTAACATATCCAGTTTAAGATGACCTCAGACTGTATATACTTTCCGTACGATGGAAGGCCTAGACATGTGGTTTTATATGTCGTCATATTATGTATGCTTTTGTATCCTTATCAGTTTGTTAAGAGATTACAATAATGTAATCATGTTGTGATGTCGTGACTTCTGTCCCGGATATGACGTGAAAATAGGCTTTAAATGAGCAAGGAGCTGTCAACATTGTAATATCAATTTTAGTGATTAAGTTACCGTAAGTTAATGGATGGATAGGGAAAGAAAGACTAGAGGAAAGATGGATGGATTGTGTGAGGAAAATATGAAAGTTAAGGGTCTAAATGATGCCGCCGGGGCTGCGGGTTGTTCGAAAGAGATACCGTGGCCCCTGGCACAGGCAACTGAAGGAATACGGGTGGGTTTTAGTCAGTAAAAGTCTGACACGCCCTTCCGCTCAGCCCAGAGCGGGAGAGGTCATTTGATGATTTCCCACCCAAAAAAAAGGGTCTAAATTAATGATAGCGTGACGGTTCAAAATCAGCCATATCGTTCCCACTGCTGGAACACACGCCTCTTCTCGGTGAGAGGGAGTGGACTGTAATCCACCACGCGGACCTAGTGCCAGCTGGTTGATGTCACATGTCTTGTCTTGTCCTTATCCCAATTTAATTTGGGATGCGCGCAATATGTCTTTTTCTTCTATAGGAACAGACGCCAGCAGGTCAAGCTACCCGAAACTGTCAAATTTTCCCAATCAACTTTGAACCTAATGCTTTTGCGATAAAGTTGAAAATCTATTATAGAAATTTGACAGATTGTAGTAGCTTGATGTGCTAGCGTCTGTACTTCTCTATTAGTCGTCATCTCAGTAGTCAGCCCCGTTCTTGTCATATCATCTTTCACACAGTCCATCCATATTTTCGTAACAAATGCTTAATTCGCTAAGTAATTTTCTCGATTTAAAACCAGCACCCGTATACACTGCACACTATAAACCACAATCTGCACCCTAATTGCGTAACACACAATCAATCGGAATCAGATCATTTTGAAGCAAATTGCTAATCCATTGCTTCATAAGTTCGAAAAATTTGTCTGTCCAACACGTAAATAACGCAATGAATGTTGTTGAACTGTCAAAATGAAACCCATTGCTACTGATAGTGTGTTACGCAATTACCCTACATATTTTAATCTAAATTAGAGAGAAATCCAGTTTTAAATTGAAAATCTAAACTAAATGACAGACAAAATGGCGGACCTTGATCTGTCAACCTCGTATTAAACTTTAGTCTACTCTCTATTCATTGTCCCCGAAACTTGTCAAGCCCCCAATCTAATTCCCCATCCAGTCTACCCCAACTGACCTAATTAAAAAGCTAATCAATTATTTAAACCCTCTAATTGATACAAACAACACCTATTTTCGTTTAATTAGGCCTCCTCATTAGCAAACGTTGTGGTTTGAATTTATCGTGCCGGGAAAATTTCGTGAGGATTTGAGGATTTTTGTGTTTTAACTTCATAATCATCATCATCATGTGCTTAGCCTTTTCCCAACTTTGTTGGAGTCGGCTTCCAGTCTAACCGGATGCAGCTAAGTACCTGTATTTTACATGGAGCGACTGCCTATCTGACCTCCACAACCCAGTTACTGGGTAATACGATAACCCTTGTTAAGGCTGGTTATCAGACTTTCGGGCTCCTGACTACCCGTAACGACTGTCAAAGATCCACGAATGATAGCAGGGACCAACGGCTTAACGTGCTTTCCGAGGCACGGAAGGGTCTCGGTATGTAAAGATGGTCACCCATCCACAGGCCAACCGCGGCAAGCGTAGCTTAACCTGATCGATCGACCTGTGCGGCTGTTAATACTTAGCCAGAAGCCCCTTTAACTTCATAATCATCCATATCCATTATCTGACTGGAGAGGTCCACTCAATCTGTGTAGCTCTTTCCTCAAAAGATCATTTCAGACTTTAATCTACATGGTCAATCCATATGATCTGACCAAGATTATGTCTGGACTTTAAAAGGGACTGTGACCACTGAGGTTGTTTCAGCCTTTCTATTCAAAGTACTCAGATAGGAAACGCCGACCTCATCTAGTTTTCAAAATATGATTGATTTGTAAAAGTGTTTGTACAAACAGAAATAAAATCTTTTATCATACCAATAATTATAAATGCGTAAATAACGCCATCTGTCTGGTAGGTACTCTTTCACGCCTTTACGACTGAACGGATGGACATAAACTCTAGAACTTCAAACTGGAATATCTTTAATTCCTTACTTCCTATAAAAATATAGCTCAAGACAGAATACTCAGAAATTCAAACTCTGTATTCTAACATATTTTCAACCGGCAGACGCAAAAAAAAAATGTCAACCAAAATTTGTTAGGGCGTTCGCCATTGTCCTTTGGCACACCGGCAGTCCATAACCCGGGCCTAACCCAGTTTATAAAGTCCTAAATAAAAAGTAAATTCCATATCCTAACATAGGATAGCATCACCCTTTTTTATCTCGGTAGTACAGACGCCAGCACATCAAGCTACTGCGATCTGTCAAATTTCTTTAATAAATTTTCAACTTTATCGCTAAAGCATTAGTTTCAAAGTTGATTGGGATAATTTGACAGGTACGTGTAGCTTAACCTGCTGGCGTCTGTACATTCCCGTGGGATAATTTCCGACCTCTACGCGGGCGAAACTGTGGGCAAAGCTATGTATATACTAATTTCATGCACCTACTTAGAAATCCTATTGTTACCGGTAGTCCGTGATTGGCATACAATTCAATATATTCTACACCTAATTATACAATTCTAGGTGTAAACGCAGAGCTCATTACTCAGAACCTACTAATTAATGGTTTCCATGAATAACTGTGAATTAGCTACGCTATTAGGGCAATGTAAACAGTATTCCTAACTCGTAGTTACTACACCAAGCATTTATTAAGTTGTAAACAAAATAATCATTTGGAATACGTGAATAAACAAGTATAGTATGTAGCAGAGACGGACTTGGGGTAAACAAGATAATGATTGTGGTGTAAACCAAAGATTTTAATCATTAGATTCGCCCGACTGCGTCAAAAGATGGTCACGTTTCAGGGAGTCTACTCAAGTACGTCAATGATAATAGGGTCCGCCCAAAAGTAGTTTCTGTCAAAACAATAATTGTAAAATTCAATTTTTCGGATGGGCAAAGACACGTCGGTCGTAGGAACAACAGTCAAGTCGTGTTGTCATTCATTCTTAGTTCGGAAACAAACGAATCCTATGTCCGTAAGTGATACGTAATCTGCATTCGCGATTTATTTGCCAAAAATGTAAACAAAATATGAGTTTATGGAAAAATAACTGTAAATCCCACACAATAAAGTTCAATTTACGCTACAACTTCAAACATTTCTATAACTTTTTCAATAGTGCTAGTCACTCTGAAATCAACTTAATAACCATTAAAATAAACTTGATATTTTTTTTACTTGAAATAATATTAATTTCAAACATAAGTTTGAATAAACTTTAGTACGAAACACCCGTAACTACGGACTTCGTGCTTTGGGACTAGACCCCCTGTGGCGTTGACAATGACATTTGAATATTATCATTCACTCATTCTGAAAATCGTATCTATCGTCTCATGCGGGATGCAGCTCTTTCTTCTTAGTATCTATCTATGGACACCTTTTAACGAGACCAAAGTAGGTACGATCAGAGAATGTCTAACGATTTCATTCTTTGGGCTATACGAACAATGCCAAAACTAGTGCAGGCAGGCTACCTGAAGGCCAATTCTCGTAATTTTAAACATTCAAAATCTAGTCGCGGTCTCATCTCGGCGACAAACAAATGTCAAATACTTGACAAAATTTAGGAAAATTAGAGGTAATTTTGACAGATTGAGACTGAGATCAGACTGTGAACGTTCTTAAAATTCCGAGAATTTCCCCTCTGTACTCTGGCTGATACCTAACATTGATTGTACACTTGATAATTACTCGCCGGCTGGTTAACTGACTTTCGCCCTGAATAAATTTATTTATTTAAAAAATGCTTAAAGCTTCTTGCAGACAACAAAGGAAACAACGAAAAGATAGACACAGATATTCAAATCATGTGTATTCCCCATGAAAATAAAAATTTATACCATTAACCAACGTTACTTTTTGCCAAAGTAGGTACAGACGCCAGCAGATCAAGTTACCCGAAACTGTTAAATTTTCCCAATCAACCTTGAAGCTTAATGCTTATGCTATAATGTTGCTTATATGCTTATGCTATAATACATGTTATAATTATATTGTCTTGTGACATTTCTTCTGGGGCTGCAGTCTCGACATTCATAGCGATCGCTTTACGATCGAATTCGGTCGCAAAGTCCTGTCACTCCATACATTACACCTGTCAATCCGGGACTTTGCGACCGAATTCGCTATAAATGTCGAGACTGCTGCCCAGCAGATTGTACGTTCGTCGAGTTCCCCCAATATATGACACCATAAGTTAACAGTGGGTACACATTTCCAAAATAAGCATTCCTAGTAACACTTGGATTTGTAGTTTCTGCCAGAACTGACAATGCGTAGCAAGCGCTGGATATTTTTTTATTAAGCTTTTCAGTATTATGTGCCTTCCAGTTTAAATGTTGATCTATCGCCACTCGTAAGAAATTTGTGTCTTTTACAACAGACATGGGTACTTTCAATTTAGTCGGTTTACTTTTATAATTTCTAAATTGAATCAATTTGGTTTTTGAGACATTGCCTTTTAAATTTATTGACTGCAATCAAGCTGTTACAGTTATTAGTGTTCTATTTATTTCACTTTCCTAAATAAGATCATTGGAATATTAATTTGAAATAAGTATAGTTGCGTCATCAGCATACATTACGCAAATATGGTTAATTATATTTGGAAGCTCGTTAATATACAATAAGAACAAGGGAGATCCCAAAATCTATTTAAAAAAATATAAAGTTGAAACAAAGAGATTTAAAATAATAATTTAATGTCTTTGGGTTGAAAATATATTAAAGTTTGACAGATTGTGCTGGTGTCTGTAGTACGTAGTTGAAGTTTTTATTTATTATCAAACAAACATACAGACTATCACCAGACAAGGTAAACTAAACATA
Source organism: Apamea sordens (assembly GCA_945859715.1). Taxonomy (NCBI): domain Eukaryota; kingdom Metazoa; phylum Arthropoda; class Insecta; order Lepidoptera; family Noctuidae; genus Apamea; species Apamea sordens. The sequence goes on along the minus strand of OX244010.1, from coordinate 7,760,277 downwards.
AAATACAATATTGATAGCATCACACACCATTATTCCCTTATCGCTAAACGCACTAAAAAAACTGAACAATCCTTCATAGTCAGACGGGACCCACGAAGCATATCGCCGGTCTGGCCCTGTATTAAACCTAAATACCACTTTGCTAGGTTAATTTACACATATTAATGAACGTAGTCACAAAACAGATAGGAACGGAAGGTCGGCTCTATACAAAGGGCGAAAACACACGCACTCATTGACACGCTTTCACGTACAGCAAGTGCAAGCGCACTTGCGACTAGAGGCCTACCTTCTAAGGGTTTTATTTATAAACGTTGCTTAAAGTTGCCGATGGCCGGTGGAGCAGACGAGCCCTGGAGTGGAGAACACGTATCGGCAAGCGTAGTGTGGGACGCCCCCCAGCTTGATGGACGGACGACCTTAAGAAGGTGGCTGGGATGGACTGGATGCGGAAGGCGGAGGACAGGATGTTCTGGCGCAGACTGGGAGGCCTATGTCCAGCAGTGGACTGCGATAGACTGAGTTTTTGGTTAAACTTAAGAGATGTTTAAACGACAAAAATGTATGGTTAAACAGTCGCTAATCATTACTTAACTTTATGTAACAGTTATTATTAAGAAAGGTAGGTTAGTCCGTCAACGAAGATACGGGCCTGCTCGAAAGTATATCTGACTTCACAGTGAACGTTACACCCGAATATGTAACTTTTTCGGACGGTCAAAGGCATATCGGGAGTAGGGACAACTGTTAAATCGTGGTGTCATTCATTTTTAGGTCGGGCCCCGAGCTAATCTTAGGTGATACGGAGTAGGTATCACCCGAAACTTTGTCCGAAACTACGGATTTCAGGCTTTGGGAGTAGCCCTCTTGAGATTACCGCACGTACGCTTCTATGTGTCCGTGCGCCTGTTTTCGCTCGTTATATATTTATAATACATCGATCCGGCCAACTGTATTCTGTATCTATTTATTCTATGACACGGTTGTGGGCGACCATACTCTATCCATCATGTAATTTAAGTGGGTGATATGAACAACCAATTAGGATATTTGAGGTTGCTTAACTTTGATTGGGATATTGTTTTAACGTTGTGTAAATGTTTGTGGCGAAAATAGATTGGGAAGAATAAATAAGCGAATTGGCTACTGATCTACTGCATTTAAACTAATATTACAAATAGAAAAATTAGATTTTTTTTGTTTGTTTGCTACGCTTTCACGCTAAAACGGCTGAACGAATTTGGATGGAATTTGTCACATGGATAAACCATGAACTGGATTAGAACATAAGATACTTTTTATCTCAATATTCCCACGGGATCGAGACTTATGCGGGTTAAACCGTGGGGCGTAGCTAGTGAATAATAAATAGACTTATCCGATAAATACTCAAAATGATGCAAAGAAAATGCCGCAAAAATGAATCTAATGAATGAATAGTCTCCTAATTCGTTTTGTGTAGATTTTATAATATAATAGATGTCGACAAAGACTTTGACATTTTTCCATTATATTCCCCCTCAAAGACTAGATACAGTTCTAGAACAAGTAATAACAAAAGATAGGGTGTATCTATTCATACACGAAATATTTTAAGAGAAACATCTATGGATGCTAAAGAAGCCATAGAAATGATATTATTATTTTACGTAATTAACTAAAATAAATATTAATTTTAAAATTACTTGAGACATTTTGCATAAAATCTTGACTCCGCTTCAATGACAATTGACAGTAAATAATTATTATGTAGACCCAAGCGTAATGGAATGTCATAAAATAAGAAGGAGTCAGTATTTATTATGTGTCAAGTATGTATATATATATTTTTTTTTTTAATAATGTACTTAAACTTTTTTTTTTCGTTTCTATGGTTTTTTCACCACCTATAGATGTTTCTCTTAAAATATGGATTTCGTGTATGAATAGATACGCTTTCTATAAAGCCTTCACAAACACACTATCTACCTTAACAAAATAAACTATTAAAGGTAGCAGCAGAAAGCTCAGACTATTGATCCGTAGGGAACAATTGTGGGCTTACCGGTTGCGACTATTAGAACTATATTTTTCTATTAATCCCAGCTCCAGATCGTAACAGCTGAATTATAGTCTAGTCCTTTTTATCTCGAATAGCACTGAAACTGCACATGGTGGCTAACTGCTTGGAAATTGTGTGCGTATGGAATGACCACAGGACATTGCCCATTCCCTTAGGATATTGGCCCCTAAAAAAAGTTGATATGCTGCAGTGGTTTTGGTGTTATTTTGTAGACAAAGAATTACCTTTTCATATTCTGTAAACGGTTTTAATTTTTTCATCTGGCTTTAAAATAAATCTTATATTTTCAAATGCAGAAATTGAGGATATATAAATCGAAGTCGTCACTTTGATATTTTGGGCTATAGCTCCGCCCACTATCTAATACGCTGTTGGTCAACAGCAGCAGATGATGATGAGACTGATGCAAGCTAACGCAATGCTTATTCGAAGGGCCATGGACATTTAGAAATTTTGTAAAGAGGGTTATGTTATACTAGCTGTGCCAGCGACTTTGTTCGTGTCATTTCGGAAAACAAAATAGATTTCATTGGTTAGTAGGTAAGGTTATTTACTCCGTATAACATCAACTATCTACTAATGGAAGTCCCGTCTAAATCGGTCCAGTCGTTTCGGAGATTAGCCGTAACAACGAAACAGACAAAACAATTTTTTTTTTGTTAGTACCGTAAGCATATTCTTTTAGGTATATATATACATTTAGTAATAAGCTGATTTTGACATTACAAACAGACACTTAAATTTATTTTACTTATATGTATAAAAATGCAAACTCAACCCACTAATAGAAGTACCTATTAATTTCCAAGTGAAGTAAACTGACTGATATTAAGTCAGACCTAAACCAGGTACATACCAACTTAAACAATACATATATGTACATATATCTATAAAAATAAATAAAATTGAAGTGTCTGTTTTTAATATCAAAATAACAACTTTTTACTAAATGCATATGAAAGTATTACTAGACAAGTAGTAGTAGGTAGGTACTTATAACAAAAAAAAAACTATTTTTATTTTTTTATCTGTCTTTCTGTCTGTTGGTTCCGGCTAATCTATCATCTTTCATTCAGTCCATCCACCGTGTCTTCGGTCTTCCCCTACTCTTACAGCCATTCACATTCATACTCAAAACTTAAACCAATCAATTTCTTAAACAAATCAGCCTAAATATTTATTAAATCAACTTCCGAAAACCACTTAATCTTTCGTAAGTATCTCTCCCACTGACAAGTTTAATCACGCCTACGGTTTGTGAAAGCGCACACAAACATGAATGGCCCACGGTGTTATATGCACGGCGAAACAGTTCTGTATGCAGGCTGAGAACGAATATTATGTACTAATGTCTATTCAAATTTATGCTATTTCAAGTTAAACAAATATCAAATTTATTTTAATGGTAATTAAGTTGATTTCAGAGTGACTAGGACTATTGAAAAAGCTGTAAAAATGTTTAAAGTTGTAGCGTAAACTGAACTTAATTTTGTAGTAATTAAAGTTATTTTTCCATAAACTCATATTTGTTTACAATTTTGGCAAATAATTCGCGAATCTTTAGAATAGAATAGAAAACTTGTATTTCAGACAGGAGTCCATAGGGTTAGTAACAATTTTACTTAATTTCTAGTGTAATAATTCCGATGATTATATTTTCAAGGATCTCCACAATTGAAGAGCAATAAATGGGCAGTCAGCTATGGTTGCGTCACTGTCTGCCATTATCACTGACCTACACTACATAAGCTATTATTCCTGCTGAAATACTGACATTAAAGAAGAAGAGGTCCCTAGAGTACCTTGTGCTTCTAATAAAAGAGAGTTCGGTTTTAAAAGTTACTCGTTTTACAACGCTGTAGTATGCTACTTTGTAATCTCGTATTCACAAACCAATCAATTATACACACCTTCCATAAATACTTTATGTAAATTCGTATGAATGAATACGTTTTTTTTTTTATAAAAAGCAAGCAACATCAACCTGAGGGCTTAGACAAGTAGCAATCGCTTTCAAAGTATGTCTGCAACGACTTTCAACAGGATTCAAAAATGTATTGGATTGACATAAGCTACTGAAAAGCTGATGTCAATCCAATACATTTTTGAATTTTCCATCACCGTTACCGCTGATATAATGTCACTTGTTTTGCGCCACCGGCACCCTAATTGCGTAACACACTTTCAATGAGAATCAGAATCTTCTTGACGGATATTGTTAACCCAAAGCTTCATAATGTTCGAAAAAGTTGTCTGCACAACAGCGTAGATAATTAAATAAAATAAATTCAATTCAAGTAACAAGACTCATATACAAACAGATGTATAAGAGAATACAGACAGGATGACAGGCACACACAAAAACGAACACTCACATGGTAACAATATGTCTGCTGCAGCATTGCCGTACATAAGAGCAATCCAGTCTGTTGGCGATTGTTGTTCAATCAACCAATCAACTCAGCCTATCGCAGTCTACTGCTGGACATAGCTAGGCCTCTCCCAGGCTGCGCCACACAACACCCTGTCCTCCGCCTCCATCCAGTCCATCCCAGCAACCTTCTTTAGGTCGTCCGTCCATCTAGCTGGGGGCGCACACTACGCTTGCCGTTACGCGGTCTCCACCAGGTGGCCTATTCCGAAGTGCAAAGTGCGAATGTTCGGATCGTACCGACACATGGCCGAACCAAATATTATTGAAAAATGCGAAAAAATTTCGGATCGGCTCAGTTGGGTCGGGACCACAGTCAATATTCGAAAGAGTGTAGGAGTGTAGGATCGGAACCGACCGAACCAAATAGTAACTTCGTAGCAGGAAACGGCCGGACATTCGGCCGATACTACTTCGGAGTAGACCAACAGGACTCGCCTGCTCCACCGGCCATCGGTCCTTCGACAAACATGGCCAGCCCACTGCCACTTCATTGATTGCTGTTGAACTGTCAAAATGAAAGCCATTGCTACTGTTAGTATGTTACGCAATTACCCCGCAGGTGTAGTCCAATAACTGGACAGCAATCTCGTTTGGCTACTATACAAAGCGGTCGCCTTGAGACCACAATAGGCCAATCACGCTACACCACTAACTAGTAAATTCGCAGTGTTATGTGGGATGTGGACGACATTCCTTAGATCTACGCAAATTGTTTCTATTGTTGAATGAGATAGTGTTAGGTGCTTTACATAAATCTGTTGGGAAACGAGAGAATGAAAGGTGTTAATGAAAAGCAGGAAATGTAGATCAACTGCTTGAGTAAACGTAGAAGGCTTGGAACTGAAATATAACAGTTCTGTACATCTGGTTAGGAAACGCCTCTGTTTTTTGTATTTGGCGCTATTGTTGACTTAGGTTTCTTAATTTTTAGAGGTGGTTTTGTTATTTATTTATTAAAATTATATGCACAAGTAAGAAAAAATACTGTACAAAGGCGGACTTAATGCCTGAGGCATTTTCTACCATATAATAGTAATATAATTTATAAAAATAGTTATGTAATTTATGATAAAATATTATCACCGACTGAATAAATACTTTTTTACACGAATCTACTATTCTGCATAACTGACGAAATGTGTTCCACCGGTACACTTCTGGCCAACCCTTCGAGGCGCGGTGATGTTATGTTTGTCTACTATTTCTAAATCAAAAGACTAACTATATAAATAATACAAAAACAAAAGGATATTTAGGTATCGAAGTACTCGTCCGCATCGCTGTCAGAAAACTGGCAACATTGCCACGTTGAATGGCAATGCTAACGCTTTGGCCAAAGAACGACGGAGGTAAAATAAAAATGGTACCCATTGGTAAAATACATTTAAAATATTGAAACCAATCCAACTAGGTGAACTAATTCAGTAAGGTTTTTGCGTATCTGAGGTTTCATTTTTTTTTTTTTGGTACCAAAAGACCAATAAAGTTACATATCCGCTCTCTTTAACAACGATGACATTCCATAACACAGTAAATTGTAAAGTAATAATGTACTCGCACGTGTGTGTGTCTACATTAATATATGTATTTTTTATGGTACATAATAAAGTATAATCTATCTATCTAGTCATTGTTGAGAAGCCTAATAATAAATAAATAAAAGTAAAGCCAATATTACGTAAATCAACCTAATTATTCCCGCAAAACCAAGCTCAATAGCTAACCTACTAAACCAATATTCACCCTATAGAAAAAGCTATGAGCCGACAACAAAGTTACTATAATGAACAAAGACTCTCCGCGGTCATAGGACATTATATTCACATACATAAACCATTGTTTTTGCGCGCCCCCGTTCTAGGGAACAATGGACCGCCGATAGAGAGGGGCACCACTGGATGCGGGATCCGGGATTCAAGTGGTCTTGTATTTAGTGCTTGGAGTTAAGCGAAACTTTTGATTAATTAATTACTGTCTAGATTATGTTTTGAAGTACTAGACCCTTTGGACGTTAAAGATAATGAACTAATTACGGTAAACTAGCTTTTGCGGGGTCGGAAGTTATCCCACGGGATCGTTCTACCAGGATCAAAAGTAAACTATGTCCTAACCCGGGTACTTGTCTATCTGTCTGGCAAATTTCATCCAAATCCGTTCAGCCGTTAAGGCGTAAAAGTTAACAGACAGGGTTACTTCGGCTTTTTTTATAAACTAGCTGACCCGGCGAACTTCGTACCGCATCAGATTATCTTCATAAATTTATTTTTCGTGAATTTTTCCCATGTTTTAGATTAATAGTTATTCTTCTTTAGGCCGGAGACAAATCCAACTAATCATCATCATCTGCCTAGCCTTTTCCCAACTATGTTGGGGTCGGCTTCCAGTCTAACCGCAGCTGAATACCTGTATTTTACATCGAGCGACTGCCTATCTGACCTCCACAACCCAGTTACTGGGTAATACGATACCCCTTGGTAAGACTGGTTGTCAGACTTTCGGGCTTCTGACTACCCGTAACGACTGTCAAAGATCCACTAATGACAGCCGGGACCAACGGCTTAACGTGCTTTCCGAGGAACGGAGGGGTCTCCCATCCACAGACCAACCGCGGCAAGCGTAGCTTAACCTGACCGATCGACCTGTGCGGCTATTATTATTTAGCCAAATCCAACTAATCAAAGATCATAAATATCGGTCCAGCCGTTCTTGATGTGTTATAAACGGTGTGACTAACCTTTGTTTTATTTATATACTCATAGATATCGATGGATTAGTATGAATTCAGCCAGACTTAAAGGAATTTTGGAAAGGTAAACACAGGCGTGTGTGACCTCTTAGCGAATAGGGTCCGCAAAGGTGTACGTATCACGCCGCCCATCTAGGAGACAATAAGTACGTTCTACCTATTTATGGATGTTATTGTACACCTACTTACAAAAGCCAATTACAGCACCCTAATCGCGTAACACACTACCTTGAAATCTCAACCTAACTAATTTTTAAGCATAAGTATAGCTAGTCCATTGCTTCATATGTCCTCAACAACGTAAATAACGTAATGAATGTTGTGGGATTGTCAAAATTAAACCCAGTGCTCCTAGATATTGTGTTACGTAACTACTCCGCTGTATTAAATTCTACTAGAAATAATTATTAGACAAATTGCCATCGTTCCATAATGTATCAGTAAAAAGTTCAATCTTGGTGCCGAAATCATTTAGGAACAAGATAATTAATTATTAATCATGGTTGTTGCAATATTCGGCTAATGATTAGTGGTATCAAATGAATGATAATTTGCTTGTCTTAATACGCCCACATTGGAACGATGCCCTTGGATGGTGCCTAATATTAGCTAGCACTGCTTCAAAATGTGAGTTACTTCATTTTGGTTTTAGTTCTAGATAGATCAAAGTAGGTAAAATATTGCTTCGGCGAATCGTTGTCAGCGTGATGAAAATCAATATACAATACTTCAGTCAAACGGCGGGTATTCCAAGATCCGAACCAGCCGGTCCTATTGCTGCTCTCCCCCAGCGACGCCCTAGGGCAAGGGCACCCGATTGGGGTACCACACGGGGCTGTCCTTACCCTGTAGTCGCTTAAATGATAAATTTTATGCCCTGGCTGGAGGCCTTAATTTTTAAGGCTTTCACAGGATAGCCCGGTTCAGCAAATGACCACCTGCAGCACATTACACAAAAAAAAAACGGCTGGCATCCCAATAACCACATTCACAATTGAACTCTGAACTTTCAAAATGCAACTTTCCTTCTCCCTCAAAGTCCTCTTGTTTAAACCGCACGAAAAATAATAAACCCAATTGGTTCTCATGATCCCGTAAAACATGAAATCCCGCACAAAATCCCGGCGTCACCCGACAAAGCGTGTCAGCACTATCTTCAATAGGTTCACTATTATAATATTTTTGCGTCCCCAGGGCCGGCGTTGATTGGATGCAGCGCAAGATAAACTTCGCTATGTTTATACTTGTAATGGCGCATGGCCAGGCTTTAGCCAGCACTTAGGGTTAACAGGCTACGTGCTACTAAGTTATTGTATTAAATCTTTTTCAGGTTGCTTTTTAAGCTGTTTACATTGAGGAGAAAAGTGTTTTTTTTTATCAAACAATCTTTGATGAAAATGACGTTGCGGATCGGAGGACCAATTTTTATGTAAACATTTTCTGCTTATGTTGGTTAAGGTTTGACAGTATGAAACCCTTTTATTCATAAACGTTGCTTAAAGTTAAATAGTGATGAGCGACTGTTTAATCATACATTTTGACGTTTGAACGTCACTTAACTTTAATCATCGTTTATAAATTAACCCCTTAATGTTTGGGTTATAAGCTCCACAAAGGTAAGTGTTACACTAAGTTGAACCATAAAGGGTTCTACATCATATGCCATTCGCTCATTTATATGAATTGAGATGGGAAAAGCTTAATTTCTATTCATACTGGAAGACAAGATCAGCAGTCTGCCTTTTTGGTACATTGGAACAAATAAACTACAGCCCTGTGGGGTAATTTAGTAACACACTAATAGTGTCTAGCAATGGCTTTAATTTTGACAGTTCAACCACATTCATAGCGTTGTTGACCAAACAAATTTTTCGAACATATAAAGTAGCGGATTAGCAATATCCTTCAAAATTATTCAGATTGTGATTAAAATTGTGTTACGCAATTAGGGTGCAGTTTGGGACACAGAGGGCATGATAGGAGGTGAAGCATGGTTTGTGAGATAGCTCCACAATCACACCCTACTGCCGTTCCATCAAGGTAGCCCCACTTTACCAGGTTGCTCCACCAACCCTCTCTGTCCCAAAGCATGCAGTCAAAGTGACCTCTGCGCTGCCACCGACAACGCGGTGGAAGTGGCAAAGTTTTGGGAAAACAAGAATAAAAAAGGGACACCCGGATGGAACGAAATTCAAAGAGAGAGAGAGAGAGAGACAGAGAAACACGCGCACGCCGCACGGCTTACAACTATAGCAAAGAGTGCCGTTCCAACTTTTGGTCTTAATTTTTTCCATCTAGCCCCCTTTCGCAACGCGTGATAAGGAACTTCGTTCCAATACAGTCTTGCCAGCGACACGAAGAAGAAGAAGGGTGCAGTTTTGGATGATATTTGGCAGAAAGGTAACCTGACTACCGCCTTAAGACATTCTAGATATTCGTATTTTCGTCTTGGTAAATTAGAAATGTTGCAAGATGCGGTTGGAACCAAGTTACAGTAGAATTCCTAATTAATTGTTGTCTTTTGTAGAATAAAATATGTATCAGCCTGCAGCTCAGTACGTGTAATACATAATGTACAGTCGTCGCTAGCAGAGTGCCGTGTACAGTAGAAGTTAATAAGTTTACTTGATATAGCAAAGTTTCCTTCATTTTACATTTACATGCCCAAAGACGTCGTACGACGAGGTGAAATATTTAAGGTTATATCGTTGTCATTTTGACTTAAAAATTATAAAGGCAGCTAAGTACTTAATACTAAAGCCTATTCACAGTTATTTTACCTCTGATTTTGCATCACTATCCAAATCACAGTGATCTTTATTCTCATTCTAATAAGCTGGGTGTTGGGTTGCTGTCATTGACAGGTCTGTAAAAATCATAGTGTTCTTTATTCTCGTTACAATAAGGTTGTTGCTGTCAGACGTAAAATAACTGTGAACAAAGTGTAGTCCCAAATAATTTTGTCAAGTGACAGAGAAGTTCGCTGAGCTCAAAATTTTTTTTCAGATATATTATGCTGCCTCTGTCCCCGCCTACTCTGTAACAACACAACACACGGTATGCATGTATGAACTGCCAGAATAATGGTGTTCATGCTTAAAAGCTTTTGCGGATAATCATGCCGTTAATTATTAGTACAACAGTTATAGTATAATGAAACTCCATTATAATGCGGTACGTGGTGGTAGAATATTGGTGTTTTGTCTCTTACAGGAAGTGAGGTAATGGTCTGTGGTTTTGATTATGTTTTTGGATACTATACCTAATGTAATAATTTAACATAAAATCACGCCTGTAATCCGCGAAGGGTTAAGCAGAGCCGTACCTATACTTATTTCGCCAGTTATGTTAAAGACAAATGTAATAGGTCCCCTATTTAATGGGAGGCGATCTTAAGAAGGCTGTACACTTTTGTCGAAAGACAGATGGCAGTTGTGGAGTCCAGTCCTGGAGTAGAGACCGAGTATCGGTTAGCGTAGTGTGGGACGCCCCCAGCAATGATGGACCGACTACTTTAATTAGGTGGCGCAAAGGGACAGACTGGATGTGAAAGGCGGAGGACAGGGTGTTGTGCTGCAGCCTGGGAAAGGTCTATAACCAGCAGTGGACTGCAATAGGCTGAAATGATTGATTAGGGGGCTAGCCTATTGTCATCAACGGGGCACAAATCCAGACTAATGAAATAATGATAATGTAATAAGTTATTAATATAAACCTTGTTAACATTTCAATACATTTTTTTTTTAAACGTTGCCCCACTCTATTTGTCTGAAACACAGGTTTTTCATAAACCTAGATCAGGCAGGTCTACATTACAGTTAGAATTTAACTTTCCTCGATTGTAATTAACGTAAATCATATTTTTACTTTACTTTTACTTGAATAAAATTTTTATTATTTATGAATTACTCCTGTATCGTGGGTGCGTTTACAAACATTTAAACTCACTTACACAAACAATACATGTTAACGTATGTAAAGATAGTCACCCCTCTACAGACCTACCGCGGCAAGCGTAGCTTAACCTGATCGATCGAACCGTGCGGCTGTTATTTCTTGGCCACAAGCCCCTCAATATCACCTGTATGATAGTACTTAATAAATACCGACACAGTGTCAAACCATCAGCAACAATAAACATGCCCGAAGTAACTTAACAAACTCCCATTGACAATGTACCTACAGTGAACATGCATGTACACACCAACCATGAGCTGTATACAATTATGTTTACGTTGACAAACTTGGTCGAAGCTAACTTAACTCCGAATAACTTGGACTTTGATATATTATGAAGATTGTTCGCCTGTGAACGCGAAGTTACGGTCGGGACAACATACATAGGTTGAGTGTGATGCGATGGTTAAACGAGCGTAACTGGGTTATGGTACCTTTGTGCATATTCATAAAATTAACTAGGCTTTTGGAAGAATAATTTATTTAGGTATTTACAAGGTAGATGTGAGTGGTAATGCCGGGAGGGGACACCCTAAAAGGACATATAATTTTTTTGGTGATATTCTTCAAAAAGGTCAGGTATGTGGTGCTCGTAAACGGCGTACGTATGACCAGATGTATGAATGTAAACGAAGCAAAGAGAGTATGTCAGGATCGTAGCGGGTGGCGTTTTGTAGTTTCGCTTACCCCATGGAAAAAGGCGTGATTTTATATGTATATGTTTGTTAATCTTCTGTGGTATGTTAAAAAAAAAGTCTTCCTATCTCCCCAATGACTTCAGGAAGGTGGGCAGTATAATTTTTCATGAAAAACATAATATCGATTGTGATCATTAATAAAGAACCTCTCTGTTCAGAAGTGAACAAAATCAAAAGTTATTTATTCAAATTAGGCTGAGAATCAGCACTTTTCGAACGTCAAAATTACAAAAGACAGGCCCCCAAAACGCCCGCCCTTCACCACTTCCTCGTGCTATCGTAAATACTTCAGAGCACTATTCAGTCAGTTGGGTAACTTTTATAAAAATATTTTATTTCAAAAACTGGTCCTTTGGAACTAAAACTAGAGAGTTCTTAACATATTAGTGGGATTTTAAAACAAAAACAGCTTGTTTAACAGTCAGTTTATTCTATTAACAGATTTAGTCCCAAAACTAAAATAATAATAATTATATTTTTTATTTATTTTCCCATCACATAAGTTTCATTATGCTATTTTTAATACTTAATAACTAAAAATGGAGAGAGTATATTAAAATTATTTTCCTACAACTTTTCATTTGCATACTTTCGGTACAAAAAGTCTGAATGTACCACAATCTCTCCAACCGCTTACAAAATAAACCTGTTATATTTAAATATTGGATGTACGTAGGTTGTGACAGGTTGCCGTCGCCTACGATATTACAATAACCTAATTGTCTTAGTTTACACCTACGAACTCCGCGGGATGGGAGGCAGATGGTACTATAGGAGGTTACCTACCTATGGGTACATACGTAACACACATAAAATGGCAATCGATTGCAATGCCGTTCATTTTGACAGTTCAGCCATGTTCATTGCGTTATTTACCTTGTTGAGTAGACGAATTTTTCAAACCTATGAAGCAATGGATTGAAAGTGTGTAACGCGTTTGGGGTGCTGTTCCTATAACATACTGATAGCTGTAGAGTGTATAGAGTAGGTTCTCTACAATTTATGATTAACAATTTGGCATACTAGCTTTACCTTTTAAAAGCATTGTCATGGAAAATTGCGACGAATTTTCAAAGGACCAATTTAATAAAACGCGTACAAAAGGACCAAAAAAACGTCGATTAACAAAGTAAGCAATTTGTTTTTTATAGGAACCGGACGCACTCCTATCATGGTCGAAAGGTCAACAAATATGTGATCCACCCACAGTTTTCTAATAATACAAGTTTTCCACGATATGAGGTTCCGACGAAATACCTACCTACACATCTTAATGTACCGGAACTTCTAAATTATAATATTATAGAAGGTACCTACTCTGAATTTATCAATAATAGATGATAGTATTGTACAATTCTGATATCGTTTTGTACAGGTTCAATTCAATTAGAGAATTTTATGTTATTCATTTTATTAAATGAAATGCAGTGTCTGGAAGAGGTGACGAGACGACCTAGGCGCGTACCGCAAGTGTTGGATCGAGGTAGCCCTAGAAAAGGATGCCTGGAAGGATTTGGGGCAGGTCTTTGCTAAGAAGTGGGACACTGTAGGCTAACTTAAAAAAAATGTTGGAGATATGTTCCGAAATCTATTTATACAGCTTTACCCCAATCAGAGAATTTAATTTAATTAATTTAATACAATGGCCCTGATTCCCTTTTTTTGACAAACTAAACTAAATTTAAGTTCTGTGCATCTTTTTCTTTCTATTTCATTAAGAAAAGGACAGATGATAAAATATTAGTTTAGTCCTGTCAAATTAAGATACTCCATAGACAGATTAGACGTGATTAACAACATGGCTACTAAAAAATACGTCAATTTCCGTCAGGCGCTGACTAGTTTGACAGGACTAAACTAATATTTATCTTTTGTCCTTTTCTAAATTAAATAGAAAGAAAAAGATGCATTGAACTTAAATTTAGTTTAGTTTGTGAACAAGGGAGTCGGTGCCAATATCTAGATTAATTTGTGGACTAAATACGTCAGTATTCTCTATACATGTATAGGAGTCTCCTAATACAGGCTTTTTCTTTGCTTAAAAGGAGCTTCCAATCATCACCTTGTTGTTCTGTTTTGGTCATGAAATAAAAGAATTTTAATTTTATTTATTTATTTAAAAACATCAGTCTTAATAAACCAGTCAGAGACATACACAGTCAGTCAGACACACCAAAAACCCATAAAACCGACTACAACACTTACAACCACAATATTGTTTTATTAAGTTACCTTTAAAATCAGTATATCTTAGTCTGGGCACACCATTTCGAAATGTCAAGCTGCGGTCTATTATCTTCACCCACGCTGTGTACGGCAACTAAGAATGGGTACCATGTGTGACTAAACCAGTTGCTCGGCGGCTTTTTAACATAAAACATTGTATTTTTCCTTATAATCGTGCGATTTACTTAAGTGGCTAGCTGCCTCGTTGGTCTATAGTAATCTCAAATGCTACTGCTGAACATGAGGCCCTGCACCCTTATTGCGTAATATACGATCAATCTCAATCTGAATCATTTTGAAGGATATTGCTAATCCATCGCATCATAAGTTTGAAATTTTTTTCTGTTCTACCACGTAAATAACGCAATGAATGCTGTTGAACTGCCAAAGTGAAAGCCATTGCTACAGATTGTGTGTTCCGCAATTACCCCGCTGGGTGTTATAAGTGTTATTGGGATTTTCTATCAGGAATTTTTCAGTAGCAGCCTGGAGTGTGGTATTGTGTCCGGTTGATGGCAAATGGCTCGCCCCCTTTAACATGGGACTCAAACATAACTGGCGACGTGTGGGTGTACTATAGGTAGGTACAGACGCCATCACATCAAGCTACTACAATCTGTCAAATTTCTTTATTAGATTTTCAACTTTATCGCTGAAGCATTAAGGTTCAAGGTTGATTGGGAAAATTTGACAGTTTCGGGTAGCTTTACCTGCTGGCGTCTGTACATCTCTACATAACCCTTTTTCTTTTGGGTGGGAAATCATCAAATGACCTCTCCCGCTCTGGGCAGAGTGTGAGGGCATGTCAGACTTTTACTGACTAAAACCCACCCGTGTTCCTTCAGTTGCCTGTGCCAGGGGCCACGGTAACTCTTTCGAACAATCCGCAACACTGGCAGAGCTGGAGGATTACAATCGTGATATTGTGACATTGTAATTTTCTTTATAATCGTACGATTTACCAAAGTGGGTATCGTGATAGGACGCATCGAACGATTTGGGAATCGTCAAAAGAATAGCTACGTGTGCGACCGAACAATTTTGGCATGTCGGTATGCGATTTGGATCACTCGTTTCTTTTGTGCAAATTGTTGGGACTACTGTGTTTGGTAGTGTTTAGAATACTCGTTTGGCTTGCACTTTCGATTGTATTATAGTGAGCTTGGTCTGTGAATCTTTGGTAAGATATAGGTTCTTGATAAACTCGAAAAACTGGTGTTACTTTTTTCTTTTTATTAATGTCTTGGTAAGGAGACAAACGTTCTAACTTGAATGTTACGTAAATATAAGTATAAGTAGTGTTTTTTTTTCATAATTTGTCACTTAACACATATTTTCCTATTTCTGTTTACATAAAATCTACTTGGCCAGAGATCACTTAAGACATGGAGGTTTGGGAGGGAAAGGGGGGGGGGGACTTTGCCCAACAGTGAGACACTATATATATAGATTTATACACATCTAGCGAAGTTTTTCTCTAGCGGCTCTGTGTATAAAAAGGTAACTTTCACTGTTTTTCTCTTACATTTCTGTTTGATTTCTTAAAACGTTCGTTTAAGTGTTAGTACCATAGACATAAGAAAGAGTTTTATTTTAATATATCTGTGGTGAGTACCTATATTAACTCGGTTAGCTTTGAAACCATAACCAATACTTGGTTTTCAAATAGTTCCAATATTATTTAGAAATGTACATTTTGTGATATACGCAACAATAAAACCATTCTATTGTTAAACAACTTACAAATATTTGGTATCTAACATCACATCTGGCTTAACATTAATATGTTATTTACAGAACATTTAATAAATTAACTAATCCCATTTTCACAATTATCACAGCTTTGGCCCCGAAAATATTGAATTAAATGCTACTATTAATTCTGGCAACACCGCGTTGGAATGAAATGCATATGGACTAACGTATGGTACGGTAAATATTTCACACCATTTGCTATTCGAATTATAATTACTTTTTGCTTTATGTGGTGTTAATGTTGATTTATAATAGTTTAAATTGTTGCTGTTTTAATTGCATTTTAAACGTTCTACCATGTAAAACAAACGTGAGGGCGCGCTCAGGGCCTTCATTCACACCATGACCGCCTAATGATTCCTTACTTCGAATCCACGTCAATTCCTTAGCTAATCATGCCAGCTTTGCGTCCATTTCGCGCGGTTTCGTTCAAAGTCAAATCATTTATTTCAAATAGGCACATAAAATACACTTTTTAACGTCAAAAATTACAGTAAAATAGAATTGATTCTAGTCGCCCCTTCCAAAAGTTAGTTTTCGTATGAAGAAGAATGGGTAAGATACTCCACCGTGGCTGGTAGCATCTGGATGAGAGTGACCGAGAACCGAATTGAAAGGCGAGCAATTGGAGAGGCTTAAGTCCAGCAGTGGAATGCCGTAGACTGCTGATGATGATGATCAGGTAGTGACTCCTTTTACGCGACTCCAGTGAGAAGCACCAAAAAAGACATCCGCAAATGTCCCTAGTTCTTGTTACCCGTACCCAAGGACCACTTCGTCCTGACCACAGCAGACCCCTTGGTCTCAACAACTTCAGGCAGATCGTCTGACACATACAGAAGGATTTTCCAACCACATTTGTGAAGATTTCATTGCAATTAGTCTTTGTATAACGTTAAAAATCACAAAAAAAATCGAACTCTACCTACTTTCTTTCGACGCGTATAAAACCAATTAGATCTTAGCTCAGACATACACACTAATCGTTAAATACAGTATCCTGCAGCCTCTAATTACATTCCTAATTATTCCCATTCACGAAATCACAAAATCAATTGCTCGTTTCGCAACTTTCAACATCCATCGTCGTTTTTGTATAGAAAGCTTCCATCAGAGCCATAAACTGACCGTCAATAGACAGTAAACCTCGATGCAGGTCGTTAGCATTCGCGAGAATACCGCTTTAAGTGTGATTATTCAAATGGTAAACAAACAGTATGAGCGCTTAGTCGAGCCATTCAATTTAGTACTGTGGTAAATCATTTGCGTGGGCAGAAAAATGTTCTGCTATGACGAAAAGGTACCATTTTAGTCCATTCAGGAGAATCTAGCATACACGGCTCATTAAAATCGACAGGCAGACAATTCCAATATTGTTTTCTCCGTTTTCCCGGAAGTTCTCGTACTAATAAAATAATGATCTGCAAAACCGATTCCAACAAAACGAAACAAACAAAGTCATTCATAGATAACGAGGTAATTACTTAGATAAACTCATGCCAAACAGATAATGAGTCAGAAACACCATAATAGGCGGATACAAATATTTTCTTAACAGTAATGAGTTAGTCATTAGTTCGTTACACTCACCTTTCCCCTCTAATGAGCATTCATTGTCAACGAATCGCCCACCGTACGAGCAGGCGCAGGCACAACACTATGCATGACGTAACTTCCTATTACACTTCATTCATAAACTAAATCGATCGACTTAGTCAAACGTGGAACGGCACTATCCAAAACAAAACGAACTATTTAAAAAATTCGGAACCCACTGTCACTGTTTTCGAAATTCGAACCCGGCGTATTTTTTTTTTTCGTTACTTTTTTAGTTTTTTTAGTAAGCGCGTGTGTGTCAGTCGGTGCGCGCGCGCGTTTGAGCACGCGCCGAAGCCTCTGAGAATCGCCCCCGCGATTTTTGATGCGTGGGCGCAAGAAGCCGGCCCCGAATTTGCGTAATATATTTAAGCAATGAAACAACTCAAATATTACTATGTATTCTTCACTAGTTTATCTTATAATGTCAGTTCAATTCGAAACGACCGCCGTCAGCAGGGGACCACATGAAAATGGCAAGCTTTCTTTATAAGCGTATGTTAGAATTTTAAATGAGTATCGAATAATGCATTCGACATAAAAAGCTATCGGCGTCTGCTAACAATATTATGTGAGCCGGTGCGTTGGGAAGCGACTTGTCGAGGAGTACCTTGTATGGAGAAACGGGTTCGTCTGCAGTCCCACACGTTCGACTTTTTGCCGTTCGGTGCAGGAAAGAGGTAGGGACCATCAGCCAGACTAAGATGACCTCCCTCGTCCCTTAACCAAATACGCAATGTTCGGGGTAAAGCAGTAACAAAAGGAGTAGCAAGGATCTACTTTGAATGGACGTTTTCTGCTAAGGAAGGAGCATTGTACAGATCGTGTGCTTGCAAGCCACGTCCTGCCTTCAGCTTCATACATTTGTAATGAAATCGTCGAGTCGCTTCGGCTTCCTAATTAGACGTCTCCTATGGTGCCGCGAGAACGTTCAAGTAATGTTTTGGCATCCTAAATAGCTGGCATTTTCACTAAATAAAACCTTTTTGTGGCTGAAATAATAAGCTGAAGAAAACACTTTCAGAAAACTTTGCTGGTGTTAGGACCAGATTTTATTGTTGAGATAAGTTTCGAAGGACCAAAAGGCACAGCTGTGGAATTTCTTCTTTTGGGGTCGAAAGTTCCATTCATTCAGGTCCCCAACATACCCCAAGACCACCACATATAAGACATTGAATGTCACCAACAGTTACATACAGAATTATTATGTTAAACTAATTTTTAATGTAATAATTGTGACATTGTTTATTTCTATTTTATTTATTATTTAATCTTCGTAGCCTTCGATCAATAATAGTACTAGATTCCCGATAAGCGCTTCAAAAACGACCCGAAAAATAAGACCACAAATACTTTTGTGTTCTTATTTCAAATTAGTATGTTTTTAACCTTATTACTTAGATTTTAAGTTTCATTTTAGAATAAATGACTGAAAATTTAAAAATAGAATGATTTTATTTTCAAGCGACATTTTAAATATATTTTGCAATGGTAATTAAACTTTATGTAAACATTAAGGTTTATAATAAACTGAAATGGTTAATATTATTAAACTTTTTTCTAAGAAATGTAGATGTTTACGTGGGTGCAAACGTGGCCACTTGAGCGACTGATTTTTGTTCCTGATCCTTAATCTAGTACTATTATTGATCGAAGTTCGTAGCAAATACTAGTGGTAAATACTAGGTGGCTTCATGTTTTAAACTTATATGATCTATGAACCCGAGGCACAGAATGTCTCAATGGAGCCATAAGTGTAAAACGTTTATAGCTTTTGACTGCTACCGGTGTAGTCCTAACTTTTATGTGTTTTAACGACGAAGGGAGTGTATAAAGAGGCTGGACAGCTTTAGCCACCTGTGGCCTTATAACATACTATAATCATCAAGCCATTTGTGAATGGTTATTACCACCGTTTTATGTAAGTTGTCGTCATTATTTTCTCATTCATTTTTGAGTAATCCGAGTTTAACAGTGGACATTTTGATGGAAAAGTTTGGTTACCACCGTGAATTATGATAGGCTAACACTGTTTTGATTTTGTAATTGTAAATACAATTGTTTTAATTACAGTTCGGCCGACGAGAGAATGCACCTGTCAGTTCAATACAAACGAATACGTGTTTTGCGAATTCGATCTTTAGAAATAGAATAGTTCTTTATTTGCACAGAAAGTAGATACAAGTTACAGATGTTAAGTTTAAAATTATCCTGATACTAACTACCTTAACTAAGGCATGCAAACAGTTATAGCCATAATAATAAAGACTCATTAATATATTATTATAAAGACATTCAATCAAATCAATATAAGTTTACCATGTCAAGATGAAATTCAGCAATTTCTTAGCTGATAGACTTCGATCAATAATAGTACTTACTAGATTAAGGATCAGGAACAAAAATCAGTCGCTCAAGTGGCCACGTTTGCACACACGTACCTAAACATCTACATTTCTTAGAAAAAAGTTTAATAATATTAACAACTTCAGTTTATAAACCTTAATGCTTAAACATGAAGTTTAATTACCATTGCAAAATATATTTAAAATGTCGCTTGAAAAATCATTCTATTTTTAAATTTTCAGTCATTTATTCTAAAATGAAACTTAAAGTCTATAAAGTAATAAGGTTAAAAACATACTAATTTGAAATAAGACCACAAAAGTATTTGTGATCTTATATTTCGGGCCGTTTTTGAAGCGCTTATCGGGAATCTAGTACTATTACTGATCGAAGCTAGTAGAGTTGTCGCACTGACAGGTGTCAGGAACGCATTCTATCGACGGCCGGAATGTAACTTGACTTGTAAAACAAGCCTCGTACCCAATAGGATTTCTAATTGGAAAAAATGACGAATTTCTATACAAGCGTTTATCCCCTATTTAATACTACTTCATTAGCCTCACTAACCTTAACCTCCGTTTTACACGGAAGTCTCGTGCAAAATTTCATGCTTCTCACCCAGCGGTAGGGAAAAAAAGCGGGAAGGAAAACACATGTTGCGTCGACCCCAAATAAATTGGGATAAGGGCAGGAACATGATGATAAGATGAGACCCAGCGGTTTAGGCTGTGCGTTGTCTGACAGTGTATTTAAGATTTTTACTTCCCCTTAAATTATATTTATTTCTGTAAATATATACACTGATAAATAAGTTATTTTCTGTAATTAGGTTTGCACAAACCCTTTCACACGTCAATCATATTTTAAAAACTAGATTAGGTCGGCGTTTCCTATCTGAATACTCTGAGAAGAAAGACAGAAACAAACTCAGAGGACACAATCTCTCTTAAAGTCCAGACATAATCTTGGCCAGATCATGTGAAGACCATGTAGATCGATGATCGCTTACCTAAGATATTTTGTATGCCTTTTGGCGGGACATAGCATGGATCAACATTTTTTGTATAACATCTGACATAATTATACTCTATGTTCACAAAATGAATAAATTAATTTGAATTTGATGTCTAAGATGGTCTTTTGAGGAAAGAACCACACAGATTGAGTGGACCTGTCCAGTAACTGGATAACCTTCTAATACTAAATAAACTAACATACTATTAAAATTAAAATATAATATCCTAATTTATTGATTTTTATTACGTAGATATCAAAGAAAATAACACAGCAATAAAACTTAGCGGAACCAAAGACAACTTTCTGAACTTCAAAAAATGAGACAAACATAAAGGAAATGTTAAATCAAAAGCCGAAATGACAAACATGAATGAACCTCGCGATGTGGGAACCATAACAGAGTAACCGGAGAACTGTTGTGGGTGAGCAGTTGAGCACTTTCCTACACCCACACCTCTTAATCCGAGGATTACAGGCCGTTATACTGTTTTAACATACTTTATACATGATTGTGTGGTGACGAAATACCGACGAACCACAAAAGATTTGTTATTTGTTTAAAATCCGCAATAAAAAACGTTTCTCTCTTTTTGTTACGGATTTCTATCAGATTAGAGAATTTTGTCTTGGTAATGGAGAGCCTAATATGGGGGCCCGTGGCTAAATAATAACAGCAGGTCGATCGATCAGGTTAAGCTATGCTACGTTAAGCTACGCTTGCCGCGGTTGGTCTGCGGATGGGTGACCCTCTTTACATACCGAGACCCGTTCGTGCCTCGGAAAGCACGTTACGCCGTTGGTCCCGGTTGTCATTTGTGGATCTTTGACAGTCGTTATGGGTAGTCAGAAGCCCGAAAGTCTGACAACCAGACTTACCAAGGGGTATCGTATAACCCAGTAACTGGGTTGTGGAGGTCAGATAGGCAGTCGCTCCATGTAAAATACTGGTATTCAGCTACATCCGGTTACACAGGAAGCCGTCCCAAACATAGTTGGGAAAAGGCTAGGCAGATGATGAATGGAGAACCTAATTCTTCCTTTGTAGTAAAAAACTTTTACTTTAACTTTAGACCACATGTTTTGGAGTCCGCGTATAGTATGTATCGACGAAAACTGCCAAATACTGGAAACTGTCGAGTTAACGCAACTGTCTAATCGGTAAAACTGACGAATCAGTGAAACTGACTAATCAACGAAACTGTCGAATTAAATAAACTGACTAATCAACGAAACTGTCGAATTAAATAAACTGACTAATCAACGAAACTGTCGAATTAAATAAACTGACTAATCAACGAAACTGTCGAATTAAATAAACTGACTAATCAACGAAACTGTCGAATTAAATAAACTGACTAATCAACGAAACTGTCGAATTAAATAAACTGACTAATCAACGAAACTGTCGAATTAAATAAACTGACTAATCAATGAAACTGTCAAATTAAATAAACTGACGACTGAAGGAAACTGACCAGTGATACGCGGACTCATGTTTAGGACCACTTTGTTTCCGTACACTAGTTTGTTCTCTTCTCGGTCGATGGCAATCTACACAGCATTTATCCCGGAATTGACGCACACCGTCAAACACCTAATTACAATATTATGTTATAATCATAAATTCATAATACATACATCATCATCATCTGCCTAGCCTTTTCCCAACTACGTTGGGGTCGGCTTCCAGTCTAACCGGAAGCAGCTGAATACCAGTATTTTACATGGAGCGACTGCCTATCTGACCTCCACAACCCAGTTACTGGGTAATACGATACCCCTTGGTAAGACTGGTATTCATAATACATACAAAAAATTGTTAAAATTATATATATAAAATATAACATTGTTTATTTATAAGATTAGTTATGCTGATTGTGGGAGAAAATTGTGGTCACATTACAAATCTACGCACGCATTCAGGCGCACACGTTTATGGGTCAAGCGTAGTAAGTACTTTAACCATTTTGGTTTGTTTTGACCGAATAGCGGAAGTGTGACTGTAATTTTAAGAATTACCAAATCAAATCAAAAGTCATTTATTCAAATTAGGCTGAGAATCAGCACTTTTCGAACGTCAAAATTACAAAAGACAGTCCCCCAAAATCGCCCGCCCTTCACCACTTCCTAGTGCTATCGCTGGGAAGAAGTGGCGCAACAAACTCCCCAGCAGCACAGCTGTCTGTTCAGTTAGAAAATACTTGATACTTGATTGTATACAATACTAGGCGTATACCTATATTAAAAATAACAGAAATCGATTCAATAAACGAAATCATGTGTGAAGGCACGCGAACATATCCGTCAGAACATCCCAGCGCTGATCTGCTGGATTCGTTTTCTCCTCATGTATGTATCTATGTATTAGTATTTATTCTTGTATGTATTTTAGCTTCGTTGCCACTAGTACATGATGGAACTACTGCTGTTTTTTGTAATCACTAGTTCCATTTTAAAAGAATCTGAAAATAATGGAACTTAGTTATTTCTTAGCTATTTATCCCGTATCACCGGCCATGTTTTGCCTCTGCATCGCCCTATGGTTGACTAGTAGAACATGCCTCAGGCATTAAGTCTGTCTTTGTACACACGGCTACACATCAAACTATACAAAACCAGTTTGTCTTGGCCTCACTTTGTATGATATTTTCACACAATGAACGGTCAGCCAATACTGGTTTTGCATAGCTTGATGTGTAGCCGTGTGTATGTACATACAGTATTTTTTTAAATTGTGCATAAAGTTTTAGTAAATAAATAAATAAACGACTCTGAACAAACTACTTTCATAATGTGCATTAATTCTGTTACAGATTGTATAGAGTCAGCCCAGAATTTGGCTACGAGCTTGACACCTTCAGTAGCATCCACCAGCTCCCGTAGCGTACCGCAGGACTCACTTTTATTTAGCAGATCAATTGAGGCCATGAGAGCCACAGTGGCCTAACTGAAAAAATTTTAACTAATTTGTAGGCCACTCTGGCGCTGTCTTTTACAGTTTAGAGCAGAGAGCCACAGTGGCCTAACTGAAAAAAATTGAACTATTTTTTAGGCCACTGTGGCGCTATGACTTTTTACAGTTTAGATCAGTTTTTTCAAATAAAGTCAGTATTGAAAAAATGACAGTTAGGCCACTGTGGCTCTCATGGCCTCAATTCAAGAAGACAATAAAAGAATGAATGCGAAGTGTCAAGCGATTTTGTACCAGCACGGCACCAGCTTTTAACTGTCGCCTATAGCATGTCACCTGCTCTGTAAATGATAACGTTATTGCCAGCTAAGCGAAAAAATGACCAAAATCATGAAGTTTGACCTAGGTATCTAATTTTTCTATTATATCTACTATTTCATTGATTATTTTAGGTACCAGGCGAGGTTACCAATGCCGTTTGGACCTTCTTGGTAAAAATATTATAATACCTATGTAGGTTAATAGCAGAAACAAAACATTACCCATAGCAGAAAGTTCCCACACAGTAACAAAGAAATACCAAAATCCATCACAAAATTTATTCAAGTGTTCCCAAATTTAGGTGTACCTCATCCATATTACCATAATTAAATTATTCAAGATATCCAGTTCATACCTACACACCTTCTAAGCAGCTAAAAAGATACCCACATTACTGTGCTGTTGATAAAATCAATAGATTTGTAAATGTCGTAGGTCACAGGTATATACGACAAATCAACGTATAACATTTCTAGTATAAACTGATCTCTCTCTATCCGGAAAGTCAATACAATGAGGGTCAGCTTATACTGGAAATTTATATGGTCTGTTCCAAAAGTATTTGCTGAAAGCGTAAATAACCCCTGCTCAGGTTCAACTGTTACGCAATCATTCACTAAAGGGAATTAGTAATACATTCATCTGTATTGAGAAGGTTTCAGCGGTTTCGATTCATAAATTGTAGGTTATTTAAAAATCATCAATGAGAACTGAGGTCATAAAATTAACCTCAAAAATGTCAAATGAACAACCTCTTTATAATTAGAATTACGATTATAGGCGATTTATAATTAGAATTTCGGGTTCAAGTGTTTAAATTATCAAATGTGCAAGTGGCTCTGCAAATTGACATCCACAGGTACGTTTTTAGAAGGCCAATTCTCGTAATCTCGGCGACAATCAATGTCAAAAATGTAGGGAAATTAGAAGTATTTATGACAGATTGAGACTGAGATCAGACTATGAACGTTCTTAAAATTACGAGAATTCTGATACATTTGTTTACATTTTCATTAGATACTTTTGGAACAGACTATGGCTTGATATATCGTCGTGCGTACTGTGGGCGTGTATAAATACCTTAATAATGCAGAGAATGGAATACTTAAAGCATTTGCTAAAGAAGTTCGTATATGCCGGTTAAGAGTTTGTAGGTACTTATTTAGTAAAGACTCTTAAGTTTGTCCATGTTTAACAGGCTTGCTGGAATCATGTTGCCAGTTACGGTTCAATTAAAATTTAAAATTAGGAGTATGATAAGGGTTACCTGGGGTCCGTCTGTCGTGATTGGCATTTTAGGGTTTTATCACATTTCTGGGTTGTCTATTTAGTCTTTTTGCCGGATCAACATCAATCTGCTCAAAAAAATGCCAGGAATGTCTGGCTCTGAATTGACCTCATTTTAGGCTTATTAGTCGATTCGCAAGAATCAACGAAACGAGGGGCCCGAGGCTACATAATAACAGCCGCACAGGTCGATCGATCAGGTTAAGCTATGCTTGCCGCAGTTGTTTTGTGGATGGGTGACCATCTTTACAAGACCCCTCCGTGTCTCGGAAAGCACGTTAAGCCGTTGGTCCCGGGCGTCCCGGCTGGCATTCGTGGATATTTGACAGTCTTTACGGGTATTCAGAAGCCCGAAAATCTGACAACCAGTCTTACCAAGGGGCATTACCTAGTAACTGGGCTGTGGAGGACAGATAGACAGTCGCTACATGTAAAATACTGGTATTCAGCTGCATCCGGTTAGATTGGAAGCCGACCCCGAACATAGTTATGATTTTTATCCCAACTAACTAGGCTAGGCAGATGATGATGAGCCGATTCACACGAATTTACGTACCCGAAACGGGCGAATCGTCACTTTTAAATAATATTACTTTTTGTATAGGCGACTCGCACGAAGTTAATTTACAACCAGACACTGACCTGCAGTGCGATTCTGTAACAATCTCACCGTGAAAACTTAGGTGAAGTGAGCGTGGAGTGAGCTGTCATTCCAACTAATGCTAGGGATTGACACTACTGACAGCTCACTCTAAGCTCACTTCACTTAATTTTTCACGGTGAGATTTTTGCAGAATCCATCGGCTGCTCCCTAATTATATAACACGCTATCAATCTCAATCTGAATCATTTTGAAGGATATTGCTAATCCATTGATTTATATTATGTCCAAAAAAAAGGGTCTGTTCAACAATGTAACTGTCAAACCATTGCTACTGATGTATGTTACGCAATTACGCTGCAAATTGCAAAAATCGTAAGAAAATTTGAATTTTGCGGGCTACCCTTTGTGTAAATTATTTCATCAGCTCTCAAAACGGTGAAGGAAAACATCGTGAGGAAACCGGCATGTCCAAGAACCAAAAATTCGAAAACATGTGACATCTACCAACCCTTTACCTTTGGAATTACAGAGGTCCATGGGTGGTAGATTATAGCCCACTCCCTCTCGAAGAGAGAAGGCCTGTGTCCCAGCAGTGGGAACATTATAGGCTGATTACCTATGAGATGGGGGCTACCCTGACGCTTCCCCCTTAAGTCGATTATTGGTCCAATTATCATTTTTCTAATCACTGTTACAATTCAAACATTTTACAATATTACCTGTTTATGTTAATTCTGTCATCATTATGCATATATTTTCTTAACATATCTTTCATCAATGATCATTAAATCTGGATAAAAAATGTATAGTGGTTTTCATAATGAAATGTTCGATTTATGTTCACCAAGCTTCCATTCCATAAATATTAATATAGACGTTAAAAATGTATTAAATTTATTTGCGACACCATTTTATTACACGATTATAAATGTTTATCTAAAGTCTAAATATCAAACTAATTACCCTAAATACCTACTAAAACTAGTTTGGTCCTAAGAGAAGAAATTCGATCTGCAGTGCAATTCTGTAACCATCTCACCGTGAAAACTTAGGCGAAGGGAGCGTGGAGTGAGCTGTCATTCCAACTAATGTTAGGAATTGACACTATTGACAGCTCACTCTATGCTCACTTCACCTAACTTTTCACGGTGATATTTTTACAGAATCGATCGGCTGGAGCACCATGTTCAAATAATAAAGAAAATATGTTGAACTGTCACTTTTCACGCCATACTGTACAGTCACGAGCAAAAATATGTGTACACTCTGTTTTATTCAAAAGAGATTTACTCCTTTATTTTAACTAAATTTTATGTTGTTTTCGAACCCACAGGTTTATGTAATGTAGCGTGTTTTAACGTTGCATTCGTTATTTCACGAAAAAATCGTTAATAAAAGTTGCCAAGTGTTGACATATTGGTGCTCGTGATTGTACAGACTGGACAGGACGATAAAACGTGATAAAATGTATTCTAGAATGATTACATAATCCTCATTAGTCATTCATTATAATACGTTATGACCTAGACTTGCACAGGCCAGGCTTAGGACATTCTAAGATAAGCTAATAGCTAAACGATACTGCGAACACTAATCCAAACGTTTTGGAGACAATTATAGAGTTGTTACACAAATATATGTATGAATATATGATAGTAAATTATCTTTTCTATTCATATTTCCAATAACTACTATAATACTACAGCTTTAGTTAGTACTAGGTACCTAATTATACACAAAATTCGAAGACATATGACATCTACCAACCCGCTCTTAACTGCCCACTCCCACACACCGAGTGGGGGTCCGAGTCCCAGCAGTGGGTACATTATAGGCTGATTATTATGACCATATATTATAATAACTCACATACCGCTCTTTAAGCCTATACTATAAGAGGTACCGAGAAGGAAGATAATTGCCCCAATAATGGTAACAAACGCTACATTGAACCTTCCAAAAGTCACAGAAATTGTTCACGTGAGGACTCAATGGAAAGCACAAACAATACCTACCTATTAACTATAGTATGTGCAGACAGACTCACAATCGCATTTATTGACAAAGCTCCGACATCTGGGGCCCGTCAGATCACTCCAATTAAGAATCTGCATACCAACTTAAACTTACCATTCAAACAAGCAATATTAAACCGTGTAGGGGCACAGTTAAGGTTGGTGGTAATGGTTAAACTCTTCCCTCATTTTGACGCCAATTTGCAATATGAAAATGTTATAGTTTGTCTCTCCTTTGCATAGTTTTGTCATTGCAGAAGCGTCAAATGGACTGTTTCTTAGAATATGGAATACATGAAATTCGATGCCTTTTAACAGATATGAAACGGTATGCATTTCTTGGAGCAGGCATTTTTCAGGTGCATGAAGACGTTATTAAACTTGAAGAAGTATTTAGATACTAGCTTCTGCCCGCGGCTTCGCCCGCGTGGATGTCGGAAGTTATCCCACGGGAACGTGCTAACAGGATAAAATGTATGTGCTTCCCCAGAATGCCATCTATCTCGCGGGCCCTTTGTGGCTAATTACTGTAGAAAACCAATTGTGTCTCATTAGTGGTGATTAAGAGGGTACCTATATGATATCTTTACCTAAGTACCTACCTAATTTAAAAAAAAACTCAATAACAGAAAATTAAATACCTACCTAAATAAACCTATTTCTGATGATAACTAATCTAAACTCAATAAATAAGCAAAATCCTTAAAAACTAATATCTATACGAATGACTAATCCTACCTAACAGTATTATAAAATAACCTACGGTCACTACGTACACTATCAAATATACTACCTATACTTTAAAATTAAAATCTATACCTACGACTCATATAAAAATAAACCTAAATAACTCTAAAAACTAAAAGGAATAAAAATGAACTCCACTGCGGGTGACCCAACCTACGACAAACTTAGTATTTGCGGTTGGTACAGTACAGACAGTGGTAATCGGGTATAGGGATCGAACCGCAAAATTAAGTTTGTTTTTTATTGTATATACTTTTCCGGGATAAAAAGTACCCAGTGTGGTGCCCAGGATATTAAAGAATAATTATACCAAGTTTCATCGTAATCGAACCGGTAGTTTTTGCGTGATGCCTGAACAAACAGACAGACAGACAGACAGACAGACCGACAGACAGACAAAAATTTTTTTAATCACATTTTTGGGTTCGGTGTCGGTCTAGTAACACCCCCTGTAAATATTTTTTTTGATATTTTCAATGTACAGAATTTTCACTTCTACAGATTTATTATAAGTATATATAGATAAGTACGTTTGGTTTGTGCCTTTTATTTGATACAGAGTTATTGACTGCATCATCTATTCTGTTAAAATCAAAGTCAAATCATTTATTACAAACGGGCACTTTTGAACGTCAAAATAATAAATAGAATTGATTCTAGTCGCCCCTTCGAAACGATAGTTTCGTGTGGGGAAAAATGGGTAAAAAACTCCACCGTTACTCTTTTGAAATGTTTTACAATATTTTGTATACATTAATTGCTTGCTGCATCCCCGCATAAGTTTCGATCCCGTGGGAATATCAGGATGAAAAGTATCCTATGTGTTAATCTTGGTTATAAACTATCTGTGTGCCAATTTCATCCAAATCCGTTCAGTAGTTTTGGCCTGAAAGAGTAACAAACATCCATCCATCCATCAATACAAACTTTCACGTTTATAATATTAGTAGGAAGGATATAATTATATGAAGACAAGACAAGACCTAGAATAAAATTACTATACGTTACGTTTGCTAGTGCCTCTCATTCTTTGGTAGTTGCTAATTGTTATGAAATCCATCAGTACCTATTATTTCACAAGGCTTAGGTTCGGTTATAACTGTCGAAAGTTTAAAAAGCCTATATATCGAAGTGCATTTTATCTTTTTACAAACTTTTCATGGATTTATTAACAGGACGAAACCCAGTACTTATGTATACAATTTCAACTTGATATGTCAGAATGCTTGCAATCCAAACTAGTGAACTGAATAAAAGCTTGTAACGTACACAAATAGAATTATAGACGTGATACTCATTTCATAGCTAGAGGCACAGTTACACACATACTTACTTACCAGACCTCATTATCCATTAATTAGGTTAACGACGATGATTCCGGGAATATAATTCCATTGTTTCGACAGTAATATTATGACAATGTACGTATACTTGACAGAATATACAGTTATTACACACAATATGATTATTATCTTTAACTAGCTGAGCCGAAAGACGTTGTCCTGTCCACATTTGTTAATACAAAAATTCCCTAGACAAAAGGACAATTAGTTTGTCCTGAATTTAAAAAAAAAATCCGGGTCCTTTATCCAAAATAAAAGTCCCGTTTTGACATTTGAGAATGCGTTCTTGACACCTGTCAGCTTCATACAAACGAATACGTGTTTTGCGAATTTGATCTTTATTAACTACTAGAACTGTCAATGTCAAAACGGGCCTAATATTTTTTGACAACTTTAGGAACAATTTAAAACAAAAAATGGTCAAATCGGTCCAGCTGTTCTCCTGTGATGCGCTTACTCGTACCAACGAAGAGATTTTTATTTTCATACTAGCCTCTGCCC
This sequence comes from Apamea sordens, assembly GCA_945859715.1. Taxonomy (NCBI): domain Eukaryota; kingdom Metazoa; phylum Arthropoda; class Insecta; order Lepidoptera; family Noctuidae; genus Apamea; species Apamea sordens. Next base: position 7,729,711 of record OX244010.1, on the reverse strand, counting down.
GCGACTTCGTCCGCGTGAAATTTCTTGCTGCAATTATACATGTAGTGGCGGTCTCACTGAGTTTATCCTGGACATTACTGACATCGGTAAAGTAAAACATAGAGCGGAAACCAGCGTTTACAGTTACTATAGGTCTGAAATCACGAGTCTTGAGCAAGCATGGCGCTCAATCAATGCTTGTGCCTTCTCTATGTGGGCCTTTGCAAGGCCTCCACTTCTCTTTTCTCTTCTTCATAATAAAATCATAATAAGCTGCTATCTTGACATGTCTCGGGACCTTGGGGTCTCAGACCTTTGGAAATAAATAAAATAAATAAATAAATATCCCTGGACATTTCACACAGCGCCATCTAGTCCCAAACTAAGCAACCAAATGCTTGTGTTATGGTAACTAGATGGCTGATAAACTACTTATATACATTTTTTTTTTTGTAAATAAATACATATTATAGATAGAAAAACACCCAGACTCGGAACAAATACATGTAGGTCATACAAATATTTGTTCCGTGCGGGAATCGAACCCGCGACACGCAGCGCAGCAGTCAATCGATTAACCACTGCGCCAATCGTGCCGTCAGGAAAGCTTACGAGGTTACCGTTTCATTCAAATCCTATGAGAAACTGCTAATTCTGGCATTTAATTCCCAACATACGTCATCGCACACTTCCTAAACATTGTCCATAATGTTTCAATTACTAAACACAAGGCTGCCATGTCCTGACATTCAGCATTTGATTATGTTAGGGATCCAATGGCTTGGAGACGAAACCCTTTTAAAAATATCCATATTTGTGTAAGCTGTAACCAAGGAACAGCAAGGCGTTGGTAGAAGCGAATTGATGACTTAGTACATGGCGCTCATCATCATCTAGCCTTTTTCCAATCGGCTTCCAGCCTAAACGGATGCAGCTGAATAATATCAGTATTTTATATGAAGCGACTACCTATCTGACCTTCACAACCCAGTTCCTGGGTAACACCATACCCCTTGGTAAGTGCTGAAGGAATTTGTCTTAGATTATGCATAAATACGAGTACACACGGCTATCCAAAACCAGTATTGGCTGACCGTTCATTGTGAGAAGATATCATACAAAGTGAGGCCAAGACAAACTGGTTTTGTATAGCTTGGCGTGTAGCCGTGTGTAGTACATGGTTCACTTCAAGTTTGGCTATAAGCACTGTTGAATCAATAAACATGGAACTCAGTTTTGGACTATTTCAACTTAGATTGTCATCGACGCGCTAAGACGAGGATACGACAAAACGATGCTTTGGGCTGCAACTGAGAATTTCTTAGTGAAAAAAGCTAATGGCGCCCATTCCATTATTCATAAACTAAACTAAATTTAAGTTCAGTGCATCTCTTTCTTTCCATTTCATTAAGAAAAGGATAGAAGATAAATATTAGTTTAGTCCTGTCAAATTAGTTAGCGCCTGACGTAAATTGACGTATGTTTTGTTGCCAATTTTTTAATCACGTTTATACTGTTTATGGAGTTTCGTAATTTGACAGCACTAAACTAATATTTATCTTCTCCTTTGCTTAATGAAATAGAAAGAAAAAGATGCACTGAACTTAAATTTAGTTTAGTTTGTAAACAAGGGAATCCGCCCCAATACCATTTTTAACGACTTAGGAAGCGAACCCAGGATTCTCTATTCCTCTACTTCAAGTAGAGTCTCCATATTTCCAGGCAAGTCTCACTACGACATTGCTCCTCAAGGCTGATCTAAAATAAGTAGATAAATATGTAATGAAACAAAAAATAGAATAGTGTAATTTTATCATCTCAATGTTACTCCTTATCTCAAGGAAGCCAAGAAACCACGTCATAGGTTCTTGAACTCTTCACGTTTCTCGTACAAATAATAATTTAATCAAAAGCAGATTATTATTTCATTCATTTGTTCGAATTGCGACACATTTACTGAATCATCAATCATGGGAACAGCTGCTGATTTTATTTTATCAATTCCATTAAATTAATTGAATTGTGCAATTTTATTCCTTCGGTAGTGGAAGTAGTGGTAGGGGTACTGTGCTACTGAATAAGCATTGTGTTGTCACTAAACAATTCATCGATTTTCTCCACAAGAAGGACAGACATTGCTATCTTTTCTAATACTTGAACTAGGAATTCAATATTTCATATAAGCCAGAAAAAGGATGAGGTCTATACCTACTTAGCAGGCTACCCGATGGAAAATGGTCACCTGCACCATAATTGCGTAATACACTTTCAATCTCAAGGATACTGCTAAATCCATTGCTTCATATGTTCGAAAAATTTGTCTGCTCAACACCGTAAATAACGCAATAAATGTTGTTGTACTGTCAAAATGTCATTGTTACTGATAGTGTGCACATCCGCTGAAACGGATTGATGTTTTCGGATAAAATTTTATTTAATTAATAGAAAACCAACAGTTCATTTATCAAACCAAATTTCATTCGAATACATCCATCGGCTTCTTACTAAACTTCAACTATATCCGAGCGATCCTACATACTTATCTCTTTTGTTGACTATACAATAATGGCAAAGACAAAATTAAGCTATCCAGTGTATGTCACGAAATATCATATACAGCGTGGCGCTTTAATGGCGACATTAATTAAACACACGTATACGGTTTCGCGTTTTAGTTTTATGAATATATTTTAATTTATTTAAACATTAATATTTATTTATTTATTAACAATTTTCTAAAATAGCATCTTAGAGCAACCTGACTTAAAGAACTGTAGCGCAGGGGTCATTTGCCCCCCCCCCCCCCCGGTGGGTTCCCGCATTGTCGAGGCGGGGGGGCTCAGTAGCCGTGGCGAGCTGGGCCACGGTGAAGCTAAGAGGAACCCCAGCGGGGGCCGCTCGTCCGGGCTGTGCGGTTTAGCCCGGGACGTAGCGGCCCACGGGTAGGTTGCGGTGCCGCTTGCGCGACATCGTGACCTACCTGAGGCGGGCCGCGATGTCCCCCGTGAGGGAGACATTGCGGCTGAGGACAGAGGCCGCGGCGGGAGGGGTTCTCCCTTCCTTCCGCGGCCTTGACGGGGCCGCCACCGTGAGATGGCGGACGCGGCGGGGCCGCAGGGGAAGAGGAGTGTCGGTGTTTCGTTGCCGCTCTCCCTATCCTCTGCGGCCGTAGCTCCCCCAACACGGGGGGGCATGCGGGGCCTGCCTCTTAGGCGGGCGTGGAGGCCAACAGGCAACGGGTGCGGGGGCTCCGTTGCCTGTTTTGCACAGGCCTCCACCTTGTGGGACGGGAATGGCCAGGTGTTCCCGGCCATTCCCGTAGCCCCCCAACCTGGGGGGCATGCGGGGCCCGCCATACCATCTTGGCGGGCGTGCGCCGGGAGGGCCGTGGAAGTATTGATTTCCCATAGCCCTCCCATTACGGCGTTTGCAGGAACACCGCTGAGTTTTAGTGGGTATACTGTCGTTCCGACAGGGAGTCCCACATACCCCGTCTCGGTCCCCCGCGAGACGGGGATGCATAAAGCATTTCTCAGCGAGAAAAAAAAAAAAAAAAAAAAAAAAAGGGGTCATTTGCCGGGGTCACGGATCATAACATCGCATCAATGTAATTAAAGCAAATAACGTGCAAAGAGAAGGCGAATTGAAGGAAAGAGAGAGAGTCCTATGTCGGCGAGCGGCGCAGGTGGAAGTTTTCAAGTTACGATTTTTTTTACGTTTTTATAATTTTTATGATTACTGGCCACTATCCCTACCCGTGTGTTAAATTAATGTCGCCATTGTAGTGCCACGTTGTATATATCTATACTAATAATAAAGCTGATGAGTTTCTTTGTTTGTATGTTTGTTTGAACGGGCTAATCTCTGGAACTACCAGTCGGATTTCGAATTTGATTTGCCCAAGTCTTGAGGAAGTTATAGGCTATATCACATCACGATGGGACTCTTAATAGCCTAGCAAAAAGAAAAAAGTAAGAAAAACGCTATGCGAAAACGAAGTAATAGCGCAGGCAGGCGATGCGATGCGACGGGATGGGTCGGGAACAATATCTCGCGAACGAAGTCGCGGGCATAAGCTATCCTGTATATTTACAAATCCTCAAATGAGAAAGAAAGAAAGAAAAAGAAAAACACAACAAACACATGAAACATTTATTTATTTATTTACTAGCTGCGTCCCGCGGTTTCACCCGCATAAGTTTCGATCCCGTGGGAATATCGGGATGAAAAGTATCCTATGTACACACACATAGGATACTTTTGCACCAAGTTTTTGCGTGAAAGAGTAACAAACATCCATCCATCCATACAAACTTTCACGTTTATAATATTAGTAGGATAAGTAGGAAGGATTTTTATAACAGCTTAAACTATCATTACAGGGTTTACCCCTAAGCGACAGTTAAGAACTTAAACTAATAACCTAAGCTATATACCTACTTACAATAACCAAATTAGACAAATTATAACTAACAACATTATTAAATTATTACACCATAACACTTAACATGCTGACAGAAATTACTTGAACGAACTCTTACAGAAAAACAAACGCATTAATAATTCCAGTAATGTAATGTGCTTAATCCTTGTTTTTAGGCTAATTATTTCCGTCTTAACGACAGCATGACCACATTCTAATGAGCTTTAAATCCTGCAGGGTCTGTCGCATCAACCGTAGTATTGTCATCATCTGTAGTATGTAAGCACCTAATTACTTAACAATGAGCCCGAAAGATAAAAAGAAACAGGACAAAATCAAACAACATTAATACATACGGGTCCCAAACTCAGTCACACGCCAACCGTTCGGTAACTCGATCCCTTATATCCGCTGACGTCTCCCTCCAACCAGCCGCACGATTTGCATCGTACAATATTCTACAACAATTTGTAATTAATACATCCACAGTTCCGTAGCGTCGATAATTTACTCGATAATAATTGTTTGTCCCGACCCAACACTTTGACCCTTAGATAAGGAATCTTAGTGTCGTGTTATTTGATGTTCGGAGAGGGAGCGAAACGGTCGAACATGGAATGATGTGCAACATGTTTTTGTGTGTGATTTTTCTGTGTTTGTGCGTCACAGGAACTGTTTATGGATCGCCCAGTGAGTATACCTTTATACATACATATTCTTAATACCAATACCTGTAGACTGTAGTTTCAATGTATCTAGCTACCAAGCTTCTGTTGCAAATTCTAAAGAAATCATCTCTGGGATCAAATTCAAATGTGACACAGCAAATACCGATACTACATTTGTATTCTATATCTTTCTCACTAATCATTTCATTTGTGTTAAAAACTTCATCTTCATCTGAATTAGAATAAAATTGTCAGTTCAGATTTGCTAATCAGATTGCCTAAAAGTTACATCATTCAAATTATTATCTTTGACAATAAGTGACAAAGCTTCTATAATTCAGACATTTCCGTATTATCCATTTTATACGTAATAGAATTTCTATCTTCCCTATAAACATGCGGACCTTGATAGAACCAAGGCAATCCTACATTGAACTTTGACATTGGATTGGATATACGATAGATCTAATACTATAGGTGCATTATCGTGAATTCTTGACTAATATCGAGGCGTATATTCTTTATAGCTTATCTTACCAGACTTTTTCATTCATTAAAAAGGTGTTAAGGTAAAATTGCCTTCAAAAGATTATAAATAACGAACTCCAAAAGTGGATCGCTTTATACATATTTGGACAAAATAATAGATAAGCTTTATCCTCATTTTCAAGAACCTATGATATTATTATCATAGGTCGATTATTTCCTTAACTCTACCATACATAATATGGTTCACCTTTATAATTATGTACACCCTATTTACGTATAGATCGTCTAACTTAAAATGGCACGCCCCTCCACTAAAATTTCTATACAAACATTCTAAATGTGTATGCAACAAGCAGTGGAGGGGCGCGCCATTTTAAATTAGACGATCTCTAACACACTACCAATCACAATCTGAATCAATTTGTAAGATATTGCTAATCCATTGCTTCATATGCTCGAAAAAATGTCTGCTCAACAACGTAAATAACGCAATAAATGTTGTTGAACTGTCAAAATGAAAGCCATTGCTACTGTTAGTGAGTTACGCAGATTAAAGTCCCATGAAGGTACAGAACCAGCAGGTCAAGCTACCCGAAACTGTCAACTTTTCCCAATCAACCTTGAACCTTAATGCTTTAGCGATAAAGTTGAAAATCTATTAAAGAAATTTGACAGATTGTAGTAGCTTGGTGTTGGAGTCTGTACCTACCTAAACCTCCCAATTAGTCTTCTTCTCATATGTAAATCATCAACATTGACTCTGCTTCTCATACAGAATTCATTTCGAACTACTAAAACTCGAGATTTAGGTAAAAATAGCACAAACAAAAGTACAGATAGGTGGTAAGAAGGCCATATTTCAATGTAGCCTTGGCGGTTGCGGTTAAAGTCTACGCACCTACATAAATACCTAACTGTTCAGCATTGTCTCTCTTAGAGTATCTATACAGGGTGTTATTGACAGCGCTCCACAAAAACACAGGATTGATTCAGCTCCTTATTCTGAATCATATCCCACTGGAAATTTTCTCAGGAAAAAAAATTTTTTATGCCGTTTTTACTGCTGATATTCCTTTATTTCAATGTAAAATTACGTTCTCTGTATGCAACACTCCATTTATGTAAATAAAACAGCTGAAAACAGCCTCGCTCAAGCTCGCTGCGCTGCCGTCCGCTACGTGCGTTTTGCCACGGTAACGATACGTTGCGTGTGAGGTAATAAAACAAATCTGGTTTTTTGGATTCCCTTAATGTTCCTGAAAGAATTACATGTACCGGTCATCTTAATATGATGTACTGAAGCCACCCTATCAGTTTGCGGAGGGCTGTCAATAACACCCTGTATAACACTGGAGAAGCCTAACGAACACTTGCCCCTTTTTTGTTCAGAATATTGCGCTTATTTTCATCATTTTCCTACCCTTCAACAATCAACCAACTCAGCATAGCGCAGTCCACAGCTGGACATAGGCCTCTCCCAACCCTTATCCCAATTTATTTGGGATCAGCGCAACTTGTTTTTTTCTTTCATACTTCTCTATTAGTCGTCATCTCGGTAGTCACCCCCTTTCTAACCATATCATCATTCACACAGTCCATCCATCGTTTCTTTGGTCTTCCCCTACTCTTATAGCTTATGCCTTCTCCAGTGTTATATACTCTAAGTTGTCTCTAAACTATTTATCTTTTTTCTACGTTAGAATAGAACTGCGGGGGAATTCTGAAACACACATAAAATGACAATCCATGGCAATGCCTTTCATTTTGACACTTCAGCCTTTTTCATTGCCTTATTTACGTTGTTGAGCAGATGGATTTTTCAAATCTATGAAGCAATGGATTAGGAATTTCTTTCAAAACCGGACGATCTTTCGAAACGGATTAAATAATAAAATAAATAAAAAATCTTTATTTATACGAAAACCTTCAACATTGTTTAAAGACTAGGTCACATGATCATTGAATTAAAGGTAATTGTGATTGAAAGTGTGTAAAACAATGAATGCTCGTCTCTAAACTTTGAAATTAATCTATACTTATAATAAATCTGTAGAAGTGAAAATTCTGTACATTGAAAATATCCAAAAAATAAATGGCAGGGGGTGTTACTTGACCGACACCGAACCCAAAAATGTGATTAAAAAAATTTTTGTCTGTCTGTCTGTCTGTCTGTCTGTCTGTCTGTCTGTTTGTTCAGGCATCACGCAAAAACTACCGGTTCGATTACGATGAAACTTGGTATAATTATTCTTTAATATCCTGGGCACCACACTGGGTACTTTTTATCCCGGAAAAGTATATACAATAAAAAACAAACTTAATTTTGCGGTTCGATCCCTATACCCGATTACCACTGTCTGTACTGTACCAACCGCAAATACTAAGTTTGTCGTAGGTTGGGTCACCCGCAGTGGAGTTCATTTTTATTCCTTTTAGTTTTAAGAGTTATTTAGGTTTATTTTTATATAAGTCGTAGGTATAGATTTTAATTTTAAAGTATAGGTAGTATATTTGATAGTGTACGTAGTGACCGTAGGTTATTTTATAATACTGTTAGGTAGGTTTAGTCATTCGTATAGATATTAGTTTTTAGGGATTTTGCTTATTTATTGAGTTTAGATTAGTTATCATCAGAAATAGGTTTATTTAGGTAGGTAGGTATTTAATTTTCTGTTATTGAGTGTTTTTTTTTAATTAGTTAGGTACTTAGGTAAAGATATCATATAGGTACCCTCTTAATCACCACTAATGAGACACAATTGGTTTTCTATTGTAATTAGCCACAAAGGGCCCGCGACATAGATGGCATTCTGGGGAAGCACATACATTTTATCCTGTTAGCACGTTCCCGTGGGTAAATTTCCGACATCCACGCGGGCGAAGCCGCGGGCAGAAGCTAGTTTATAATAAAACCGCACAGCAACCCAATCGACGACGTTTAATTCGATAAGTACCTATGGGTCTACATAGTTTTTGTATTAAAAACTTTTTGAGTTAAGTTAATATTGTAAGTTGAAAGTTAGTTGTGCAAATATCAATAAAGTTGGTATTTTAAAAACCTTTTTTCTAATCTAATTTTATGAAACGCAATTCGAGGGTTTGAACTTTGACTATCAATTGACATTGATCAGACTAAGCTAGCATTAGGGTAGAGCTGCCAGAACATCAAGCTACTACAATCTGTCAAATTTCTTTAATATATTTTCAACTTTATCGCTGAAGCATTAGGGTCAAGATTGATTTAGAAAATTTGACAGTTTCGGGTAGCTTGATGTGTGTCTGTAAGACTGTCTGTGATTATTATTATTTTCGTGAACCTAATCTATTCCAGACTTGGCTATTCTATTCATCACCATCACATAGGTACCTAGGTATACAATCTCTACAGCGCCTTGTACAAGTAAGAACAGCCGCACGGTTTAATCGATCAAGTTAAACTACGCTTGCCGCGGTTGTTCTGCGGAGTTCCATCTTTACATACCAAGACCCCTCCGTGCCTCGGAAAGCAAGCCGTTGGTCCCGGCTGTCATTCGTGGATCTTTGACAGTCGTTACGGGTCGTCAGAAGCCCGAAAGTCTGACAACCAGTCTTACCAAGGGTATCGTATTACCCAGTAACTGGGTTTTGGAGGTCAGATAGGCAGTCGCTTCATGTACAATACTGCAGGTATTCAGCTGCATCGGGTTTTTTTTTTGTTTTGGCTGGAGTGGGAAATCCTCAGACTGCCTCACTGATGAGGCAGTCTGGGCAGTGCCGGTCTCTTACCGGCTAAAACCCACTCCTGCCCTGTTTGTGTCCTCTGACATTATCAGAGCCCTTGGTATTGCGTAGTTTGAATTACGTGCATGCTATATTTAGAACTCGAATAAGACCGAGAGGTGAGTGACAACAGATCTACGAGTATACTATAATCAACAATAACAACTGTCTATTATATTATAACAACAACTATCTGTTTTATTTTACCAAATATTTCCTATCTATCCTATACTATAATACTTATATCTATGCTATATAATAATATGCTGCATGTAAGAGGTCCTTGTGTCTGGAAACTGACTTAATCTAACCATCATTTAGTTTTTAACCTATTCTAATTTTTATGCTATTTTATCTAAGATACTTAATTATGTACTTATTATATATCTAATATCTTATTATACTTACGCTAACATTAATATTACTTATTTCTTTTAATTACTATGTTTGCTATTTCCTGGCAATAATTTAAAAACGCTTTCCTTAGTTTCCCCTTTATTTGTGGGACCAATGAGACGGCGAGTTGCTGCTCTATTTTGTACCGCTTTCTTGCGGTAATTGGACACTCCAGTAATATGTGCAAGACGGTCTCCTCCACGCCTGGCTCACAGGCGCACGATGGGTTCTCCTTACACTTGAAGCAGTGAACCCACCGTGTCCCGTCAGAATTTGCGAGTTTATGCTTGTGGGAACCATCTTGCGCACCACACTGTACGCTTCCACCGCGTCAGGGAAGAAAAGTTTGGTGCCCGAAGCCGTGTCACCCGACCTATACCTCTCGTTCCATTCTTCAAGCGTTTCCGATCGGATTCTTCGCTTGACGATGATACAGGACACAGATCGTAGTCCGGCTTCTTCTTCGACCCTAGGGCGGCTTCCTTCGCGAGCTGGTCGGCTCTCTCGTTTAGCCAGCTGCATCGGGTTAGACCGGAAGCCGACCCCAACATAGTTGGGAAAAGGCTAGGCAGATGATGATGACAATTTCTACAGCGGTCTAAGAGGAGACAAATCCGGACAATTGCTATTGAGAGTTCGTTTTGAAATTGGGATGTATAGTATACACGTCAGTCCGTCTGTGTCCATGAGATTAATAACTAAATTGATCTGTTAGCCGCCGTTCCGTTGGCGCCTATTACACATTACAATATTTTAAACGGGGCAGTCTGTTGGACTGGTGCTGTGTGACTCTCAAATTGGTTTTGAAATATAGGGGAATGAGAATGAGAGCAGTGGTAGCCCTGTGATAACGACCGCGACTTTCGAGTTGTAGGCCGTAGGGTCAAACCCTGACAGGCGCTTTACTTTGTGTAAATTATTTCATCACCACTACTCTCAAAACGGTGAAGGAAAACATCGTGAGGAAAAAATCGAAGACATTTGTGACATCTACCAACCCACACTGGACCCGCGTGGTGGATTATGGCCAGCTCCCTCTCACAGAGAGGAGGCCTGTGTCCCAGCAGTGGGAACATTATAGGCTGGTTATGCAAAATTCACAAGAACAATAAAAGATCAGTCGGATCGGAGTATTGGGCTAGGTTCAAAAGGAATGAATGAAAGGCAACTGAGATGCTGATGAGATGAGAATGATAAAACTGATGTTAGACACTTCACTTTTCTTCAATTTGGGTTTTCATTCGTTTTGTCACCGACTTCCGAAATTAAAGTTCTATAGAGTACTTACTAGATTTGTAGTGTTTTTTTTTTTGGATGTAGGTTATTTTTCAACTTTGACCCTTTCAAGGAAGTACCGAGGAGGACCACTTTGTTTATTTTATCTTATTGGCACTTATTTGGCGACCTCCTGAAAGGCTAACTCATCTGCCTAGCCTTTTCCCAATTATGTTGGGGTTGGCTTCCAGTCTAAACGGATGCAGCTGAATACCAGTATTTTACATGGAGCTACTGCCTATCTGACCTCCACAACCCAGTAACTGGGTAATACGATACACCTTGGTAAGACTGGTTGTCAGACTTTCGGGCTTCTGACTACCCGTAACGACTGTCAAAGATCCACGAATGACAGCCGGAACCAACGGCTTAACGTGCTTTCCGAGGCACGGAAGGGTCTCGGTATGTAAAGATGGTCACCCATCCACAGACCAACCGCGGCAAGCGTAGCTTAACCTGATCGATCGACCTGTGCGGCTGTTATTATTTAGCCACGAGCCCCTCAAAGGCTAACTGCGCAACCTGATTGCGCACACTTTGAATCACAATCTGAATCATTTTGTAGGATATCGCTAATCCATTGCATGAAGCAATAAGTAAATAACGCAACATTGAATTTTGTAGAACTGACAAAATGTACGTATCAATATCGTGCTTTCAATAATAATTGTAATCACTTTTTGTATAACAAAGCATTTTTTATTAAAAAAAATGTAGAATTTCCTATTTAACAAAAACATAGTTTACATCATCCGATGTTTTTAATAAAAAGCCCAACTGCCAAAACAAAAATTGCCAGTAGTAATTAATTCTCAGAACAATGTTATCAATATTTAGCTAAATTCCTCCATTAGGCCACAATTATCTGAAACTATTTCTCATTCTATTCCATAGTTTGTTTACAATATTGAAAGACGTTATTTCGCCTCACTGGCTCCTTCTTTGGGCAAGACTCATAGGCCGCAATATGGCTTGGCTAAGCAAGCAATTCACAGATTCGTAGTACTTATACTCAGCTTTATAATGTTATCACGTAATCCACCAAGCGGGCCCAGTGCGGGTTAGTTGATGTCGCATCGCATGTCTTCGAATTTTTGGTTCTAGGACATACCGGTTTCCTCGCGATGTTTTCCTTCGCCGTTTTGAGAGCAGTAGTGATAAAATTATTTACACAAAGTTGCGCCTGACTGGATTCGAACCTACGGTACTCGTAACACTCGTAACTCGGGGCCGTTACCACTGGGCCACCACTGCAATATGAACCTTATGTAATGCAAATAGTGTTCATATTTGCTTAAGCGAATGCGACCAAACGTTTCATATTAATATGAGCTTAGTGCAACTAGAATAAGAAATGAGTATATAAGAGGAAGTCTGAAAGTGGCACCGGTGACTGAAAAGTTGTGTGGAAGTCGGTTGTAAATATTTGAGTTTGTCATGGCATGTGATAAGGAGGAAAGTTTTGAGTATGAATGTTATGTTGAAGGCTATAAGACTAGGGGAAGACCAAAGAAACGATGGATCAAATGACAAAGGTGGTGACAACTGAGATGACGACTATTAGAGAAGTGTGGTGTTGCGCCGAGACCCCTAATAAATTGGGACAAGGACAAGATAATGATTATAAACCTAGGGTAAGGTAAATAATAAATGAATTTTACTGTAAGTAGGTTTGTACAGACGCCAGCACCTCAAGCTACTACAAACTGTCAAATTTCTTTAATAGATTTTCAACTTTATCACTAAAGAATTAAGGTTCAAGGTTGATTGGGAAAATTTGACAGTTTTGGTTGCTTGACCAGCTGGCGTCTGTACAAACACTTTTATACGTCAATCATATTTTAAATGGTTGAGGTCGGCGTTTCCTATCTGACTACTCTGAGAAGAAAAACCGAAACAAACTCAGAGGACACAGTCAATTTTAAAGTCCAGACATAATCTTGGTCAGATCATGTGAAGACCATGTAGAATGGTGTATGAAATGGTCTTTTGAGGAAATAGCCACACTTGATTGAGTGGACCTATACAGTCAGTGCACGCATTTGCACCATCTAACCATTTTTTTTTTTTTGCAAATGCTTCTTTTTTTTACTAAGTATTTGTATTTCTTGTGTGTCCCAAATTTTCTTTTTCTTTCTTTCTTTGTTCTGTCAGTAATAATGCAGAACTTAAGGAGCTCAACACAAATTATACAAATAAAGTTCATATTCGTCTGGGACGCTTATTTTACTCTAATAAAGTCAAAGTGCGGTCCGTGAACTTTGCCCTATAACCCAAGATTCAAGAGGGAGAGATAAGGATCGCTAAAATTCACTATTTATCTACTCCGCTAAATCTGTGCACATCATCCCTTGATTTATGATGCTACATAAATAACGGGAAAGGACATACGCACCCTCCCCATACATTTTACGTCAAGTTTCGTTGGTAAAGTGTCTATTTATTAGTGTCTAAGACAACACTAGACTCCAGAAGATTAGGGTTTCTGGAGTTGTCTTAGGCTTTTGGCAGATTGTAGAAGAGGGTCTTGTGTGAAGTTGATGTCTAAAAACCTGCAGTCTAGATTATCCTATTTATTATTTACTTAATTCACTTTATCTATCTACACGTCACACGTGTTTGTCGTTCATTCATTCCGAATGAGGGTAATTATATTATAAGGTACTGAATGGGCCAGGTTCCCGCGATAAGAGACTGACTTGTGACACGATATTGGCGCCGATTCCCTTGTTCACAAACTAAACTATGTTCAGTGCATCTTATTCTTTCTATTTCATTAAGAAAAGGACAGATAGAAAGTTCCCCACTCAGGAATACTCAGGATGCTATATTTTATGAAAAAAACCTTTTGAGCACCCCGCCGTAATCGGGTGAAAAGGACCCCCAACATATTTTGTGCTGATCCTTAAGAGGATCAGCTACGCCGCCGCTGACAGTTCATTGTCATTTGTTAGCATTTATCATTAGGCTGATGTAGTATCAAGACCCGCTTGTAAATAATTAACACCAGCGGCAGAGGGTCAGACAAAACTTAAAAAAAAGATCGAAAAAATTCAATATAATATGGTTTTTTCTTTATGAATAAACTAGCCCCGCGGTTTCACCCGCATAAGTTTCGATCCCTTGGGAATATTGGGATAAAAAATCCTATATGTTAATTCTGGTTATAAGCCATCTGTGTACCAAATTTCATCCAAATCCGTTCAGTAGTTTTTGCGTGAAAGAGTAACAAACATCCATCCATCCATACATCAACTTTCACGTTTATAATATTAGTAGAAAGTAGGATAGGAAGTAGAATACTACACCCGACGATTGCACGATAATTATGTCGTCAAGACGATAAATGCACTTTTGGAGTTGGCAGCACTGCGGATAACGAACGCCACGAACTGCCTGCTTTCTGCCATCTTGACATTGACAGTTTGACACTTGACAGTTCTAGCATGTTGTTTGTAAACAAACGGCACTTTTGTTAGCAAAATTGTTTTTAAAACATCAAATAAAACGCATTATTTCTTCTTCACAGATTCACTGAAAGATCCATACATTTGTGGACCACCGTCGTGCACAAGTAAGTTATGGCTTTTCATACTTTTTGGAATAGAAACATAAAGCAAAAGTTATACCAAAATCTAAATGGTCGAATTCTTTACATATTATTACGTTCTTTCTGTTTCCAGAATCGGAAAAGTTCAAGTATTTGTTAGATACAATCTACCACTATGAGTACAAAGTCAATGTGGAGACTTACTTCGCTGGTTCCAGTAACAACCGCTCCACATTGGACGTCAGAGCTGTGGTATGTATACTTTACCTTATTTTTTCAGAAGCTACGGAACACCACCTACTGCGATTCTCACAAACAGATTTTTCTCTATCGTTTAATTATAATATACCTATACAACAGTATTTTAACAAGCCGATTGCATGATTATTAGATCACGGCGCTCTCACAGAGAGGAGACTCCCAGCACTAGGAACAAAGGCTGATGATGCTTTAAATCTCATAAATTTTTATGTTTTTTTTTCAGCCAAAAATCCAATTCATAACTCCTTGTGAAGGTCTTCTGCAGCTGACAGATGTGACTCTTATAGATCAAGATGAAAACTATCCAGTGGAAAGAGCCGAGAAGTTCATACACGCTGTGTCATTGTTCGATCTCAGGTGGGTCCATATTAATAGGTAATACGGGCTGGTGTCTGCAACTCCACGTCAATGTGCGTATTTTTCGCACGGTTGGGAAAATCGATTATGTGATCCACCCCAGCTCCTCAAGGATGGCCAGCAACGCCTTGATGTTACTGACCATCTCATGGAGGGTACCTGGGTTATCAAAGTACTTTGCCCTGTACGTGCCGACCATAGGACCAGTATAGAAGCACAAGCTGCTGTCTCGTCATCCTCCGTGCAGGCCTTGCATAGCACAGCGGACTGGCTGTGACTCCTGTGACAGAAAGGTGTTTATTACGCAATTAGGATATTGGTCAGCGATCTTCCCTTCACCAATCATCAATGTATAGAGACTGAAATGAAGATGAAATGTGATATGCATCCTTTTTGCATGTAATAATAATGGCAATTTTAAATATACTTATCAGAGTAAAATCAGTCAAGATTATGCATTTTGAATTCTCACCAATTGGTTTTACGTTTTCAGATTCTCTTTCCATGATGGCATCATATCAGAGTTATGCCCGGAGCCAGAGGAACAGGACTGGGTGCTCAACTTCAAGAGAGGCCTCCTGGCACTCTATCAAAACTCCATGAAGAGATTTGACATCAACTTCAAGGGAATAGAGGTATGATTAACACACATTATAATACAGTTTTAAAAGGGGATTGAAGATTTTTATATGAAGCCTGGCATACACACTGTCACGCCATTTTGTTTTTATTATTCAAAATAGCTGCCACGCATGACACCTAAGGTCTACCCAAGTATAAATTTCCAATTGACGTTATTTCAAGTTAAACAAATATCAACTTTATTCCAGTGGTAATTAAGTTGATTTCAGAGTGACTAACATTATTTAAAAAGTCTTAAAATTTTTTGAAGTTGCAGTGTAAACTGAACTTTATTATGTAGGAATTAAAGTTATTTTTCCAATGACTCATATTTGCTTACATGTTTGGCAAGTAAATCACGAACGCAGATTATATAAATAGCTGGCTGACATTAATGCAAACAGAAAACATACTATGACCAAACCTACGGGGTTTGGGCATAGTATGTTTTCTGTTTCCGAGCGTCACGTTTCCGAGATATTAACGTTCAAAGTTGATATAGATGTCACATGATCAACTTTGAACGTTAATATCTCGGAAACGTGACGGTTTACGGGGTATGGTCCCATTAAAATCAAAATGGCGCGACAGTAGGTATGCCAGCCCCCATATAAAAATTATCATCAAAATAAAACACAACTGGAAAAATGTGAGGAGGTGAACCACCATAATAACAGAAAAGTATCAATCATGAGCCTAGATTTTTTTTCCTCCAATCACTAACCTAACATTTCTCCACCCACAGCAAGACATACACGGCAGATGTAACGTGGACTACGTGGTGCGAGGTCAAGAGAACACGAGTCTCATACTGGTGAAGACACGAGACCTGTCACAATGTACCAATAGGTACAAGTACATGTCTATACTGCAGACTGTTCGATATGACTTTCAGAGTGTGAGTATTTTTAAATGTTTTATTATAATTATTATATGTAAATCATTATGACCCCAAAGAGAACTAAGAACTTATATCAAGATACAATGCAGATAATTTTTATTACAATCCGATAAAGGTATTTCCCCAATTAACTCATTCACAAAGGGGTCACACAGGGGTTGGCTTAATTACTTGTTTATTATTGAAGGAAAAGATGTATTTAAAGCCTCGTGATTACTTCAACCAACAAAGATCTATTATGACTTCTCTAGCAGAACTATAGCACCACAAAAAAGAAAATGTCTAACTTCAGTATGTACTTATATCTCCTGCCAAAATTACTGTCTTCCAGTTTGAATGTTATTTTATGAGCATAGGTAAAATTACAGATGACTCAATTATTTTTATCGCTTCGTCAGCATAAAAATCCCTTGGTATTCAAAGTATCCATAAGCGGCTGTAACTACTCGTATGTAGTTTCCACTAAATGAAACTTCCGACCTCTTTCCTAAAAATACATTATTATTTTTTACAGAAATTCCAAACCTGGCCAGTCTTAAAATCGGAATCCAAATGCCGTATAACAGTAGATCACCATATATACAAGGCAGTCAGCTGTCGCGAGCGTCATTTGTTTGAGCCATTCTCTGGCAAGAACTCGGGTGCTATGACCACTGTGGTGCAGGATCTACATCTGCTGAGGGAAGTTAATAAGACTGATACTGAGGTTATCGAGTCGCAGCCTAAAGGTAAGATGTTATGGCATATAGTGGAATTAATGCCCATTTTCACTAACACTAGGCGAATGAATGCCTAAATAAATGCGCGACGTTGGATTATCAACTCTCGGTTCAGTGCCGAAAGTTGATAATCAAAAAACGGGCATTAATGTATTTTCTTAGATTCCAGGCTAACAAAGCACTTTGTTTCAAAATCTAAGTTAGTATGAAAATGTAACAATATAATAATATACGCAAACACTTACTAGATGTTAAAAAGCGCCTAAATTCCATCCTCTTAAGTCATTGCATTTTACGAACGCGCGTTCATAATCTATTCTAATTTCAACCTTATGTCAACGATCATAAAAGTCAAATAACGCTTGCTCATTATTTGCAAGTACTATCGGGATATAAGCCCTGTATGATTTTATTATCTTAAACCTATCTCCTTGCGCCCTAGAAAACACAGGATGGTGATTGAGTTTGCTTTTTCAAAACAAACTCAATTGAGAATTGGCCTTCTGATTCCTATTACAATGTATCTTCTTTTACAGCTTGGGCAGTGATACCTCGTCGTTCAAACATGCTGCATCATCACTTGGTATACTTAGGAGACGACACTGGCGGATTAAAGTCTGCTAGAGATGTCCTCAAACGATTGTGCATGTGAGTACCAAGTTAGCGTTACTCAATAATGCATTATTGAGTAACGTTTATTTGACTATTTTATTGGTCATCGCATTATGCCACACAGAAGAAATAAAACAACACATAAATGAACTATTGAATGACTAATACTAAGTAAGAAAGTAACACCACAGTATTCATTACAAAGTACAAACAAATATAGCACAAAATGCGTTTGTGTCCGGTCGTTGAGACAATGCGTTTCTGACACCTATCATTACGATAATTCTAGTAGTTAATAACGATCAAATTCGCAAAACAAGTATTCATTTGTTTGAAACTGACAGAGGTGTCAAAAACGCATTCTCTCGTCGCCGTCGGCCGGACTATAGCAACACAATCATGTTGATGCAACAATGTCACGTAACTCGCTTACCATGAATATTATACGAGACTACGATAAATAATTAGACGTTTGATTCGCTTCGATAACGTGAATTGACATTTATTTTGTAAATAAAATTATTTGTAATCGAATGTCTATTATCTAAGAGTCTTGATTTGATAAATAGCGTAAAAGCAAAATACTTCATTTTTTTTTAACCGACTTCTAAAAAAGGATTTTTTTCACCGACTTCCGAAATTAAAGTTATTTTTAGTGTCGTTTTCGGAAGTCGGTTGATTTTTTTTGCACAAAAATTTTTATATACCTCATAAATAATTATGTAAATATTTTCAGGGTAAAAGACACAACAGCAGAACACCATTCCCTGAACGTCGACGAAAACATGGACAGTGGTTCAACAGTAGGTCTCTGGGGCCGACTCGTGAGGTCTGCGAGACCTCTACACTACCCCGCGCTGTCGCAGCTGTTGGCACGCGCGCCCTCCATATGCAAGTCGGCTACGTAAGTGTTAATAGTTATAACTAAAACATGGACAGTGGTTCAACAGTAGGTCTCTGGGGCCGACTCGTGAGGTCTGCGAGACCTCTACACTACCCCGCGCTGTCGCAGCTGTTGGCACGCGCGCCCTCCATATGCAAGTCGGCTACGTAAGTGTTAATAGTTATAACTAAAACATGGACAGTGGTTCAACAGTAGGTCTCTGGGGCCGACTCGTGAGGTCTGCGAGACCTCTACACTACCCCGCGCTGTCGCAGCTGTTGGCACGCGCGCCCTCCATATGCAAGTCGGCTACGTAAGTGTTAATAGTTATAACTAAAACATGGACATTGGTTCAACAATAGGGCTACAGGGCCGGCACGTCCTGTATCTGCAAGAACGAACAAATATTGCTAAGCACCCTGAAGGTACATATTTCACGACTGCAAAACTTTTTCACCTTGAACCAGTACTCGTTAAGCTCGTTTAATTACGTAACACACAATCAGTAGCAATGGCTTTCATTTCGACTGTTCAACAACATTCATTGCTTTTTTACGTTTTTGACCAGACAAATGTTTCGAACATATGAATCAATGGATTAGCTTAGAGAAGGATAATATCCTTCAAAATGATTCAGATTATGGTTGAATTGTGTTACGCAATTAGTATGCTGGTCTATTTCATAAGGGAGCTCTGGAGCCCTACCCCTTGACATAAAGGTCGTTTACTAAATATACTGTCCTTAAAAAAGGCTTGTGATGGACAAGCATTTCCTGGGCAGTCAGCTAAGTATATTATATCCTTCCTTACACACTTCCTGGCTCTGCATTGTTGACCTCGTAAATGATTTATCAGTTTTGAAAAACTCTCCAAGTAAATTGAAACTCCACTATGGATGATTTAACTGTCATGTTGGTCTTAGAGCAAAATTAATTCTTGATGATTGATGACGTGCAAGTTAAAATTCCTCCCTAAGGTTTCATATCACCTTAAGCTGGAAAACTTATACGAGACCTTTGTCAACGTTACCGAATTCTGTTCAAAGCATATTAAAAAATTATAGAAATGGAATCATGGGTACGACGAAGAAGCAGAAGGGTGGAAACTCAAATACGAGGTCAACTGTACGTGCTTACCGATCACATTAAGATCTTTGCATGTCTTTTTATGACAATTATTTTGTTTATTTTACAGTAAGCACATCTTAGACGCTCTCCCATACATCGCGAGCCCCGGATCAGTGGAGCTGATCAAAGACATGATAATGAAGAACGAGGCTGATGAGGAGACCAGACACGAGTGGCTCATGTCCATGGCTATGATACCGAGGTGAGTTTTGTCTTGAGAGTTTCTGAAGAACTTTTGAGTGTGGGTGTTTAGCAACTGCCCCAAAGATTTTTGAGAGAGGTTTTGCCCAACGTTGGCTTGATAAACGATGAGTTCAAATAAAGACGGAGTAACTGAAGTGAGCTGTTAAATGCTCAAGAAAGAATAATTTGCTTTAGTGTTTTATAGTACTGCAAAACAAGTTTATGATTTTGAAATTATCACCCGCTAAGAGAGAGAGGTTTTTTACTTTCTTTTGGGAAGTATCTGACCAATAAAGGTTTGCCTACTTATTTCCAACCTCAAAAACAAAACGAAATGTCTTTTGTCCCTGTAATTTTACCTGCACCACAGCAAAACAGTACGGTTGCTTGTGTACGGTGCTTGCATTTCCTCATCGAGACCTTTCACTAGGACATATATTACTACTACAAGCTCATTATTTCATTTTATTTCAGACCAAAACTGCAGATGTTAGAAAGTATGCTAGAGTTACTTCAAAAACAGAAGAACGACAAAGTGATTAGTTTCACCGTCTCGTCTATGGTACATTCATATTGTAAACACAGTGGGAAGGAATGTAAGCAATATTCTTATTTTTTTCTTTCGTATAGTCAACTTCGTAAATTCTACCACTTTTGACACCAATCCTAAGCAATATGAAACTTCACTTAGGTTGAAACTATCTACCTGTCCCATTGACAAATGGACCTTGTAATTTTATGACGTACAAGTGACATCCAACCTTAGGGTGGTAAAACAACTACGAGGTCGACTGTACAATAAAATCATCATCATCAGCCTTTAGCAGTCCACTGCTGGACATAGGCCTCTCTAATTGCACGCCATTTAGCACAATTTTCGGCAACTCTCATCCAGCTGCTACCAGCCACACTGCGAAGATCGTCACTCCACCTAGCCAGAGGGCGTCCTACCTCACGTTTGCCAATTCGCGGTCTCCACTCAAGAACGTCTATCCCAACGGCCATCGGTTCTACGGCTAATATGGCCGGCCGGCCGTTACAATAACATAATTACTGTTAATTAAATCAAACTATTAATTAAATTAGGCCGAAGTGGAGGACCTTGTGGGAGGCCTTTGTCCAGCAGTGGACGTCTTTCGGCTGAAATGATGATCATGATTAATTAAATAAATATTTATTTCAGTACGTGTTTGCTGTGAAGAAGAAATTCCTAGAACTATCTTGTTGGAGTTCCAAACTATCGTCCAAGAGATTGCGAGCAAGGGTGTCATCAAAACTAGAGAAGATCGGAAAAATGTAAGGTCACATTTATTTAAAAAACATACAGGCTGTTAGTGTAAACACCGTTGTCACTAAAACCATAGGTAGTTGACTTAATTATAAAAATGTTTATCTGAATTTAAAAATAAATAAACGTTATTTTCTTTCAATAATGTAAGAAAGTTTCTGTCCGACACCGTCCGTAAATTCATGCGCTTGCCGGCTTGCGGCACGCCCTGCATAGATAAGGGAAGTACTGACGACGCGCTGTTTCCCGCGCTCCGTCTACTTTGCCCTTGCGTGCACTTGTATAGGGTGAAATAGTTTTGAGGAAAAATTGAGACTTTACTTAAAAAAAAAAGATATTTTTTTTCATTGAATTTACGTTCTATAAGTGAAACCAAACCACTGGTTTCAAGGATAACGGTGTTTACACTAACAGCCTGTATAGAATAATAGTTTTTGTAGATATATCGTAAAAAAATGTTTACATCAGGGATGAGGGCACAAAAGAACCCACAAAGGGGATTGAATTGGTGATTTTTATATGGAGCCTGGCATACCTACTGTCGCGCTATTTTGATTTTAATCACTCTGAGAGTTTAAAGTTACTATTAAGTATATACAACGTGTTTTTTTTCATATCCCATAACTCTAGGGGGTCATTGTACTCATCATTATGAACAACTTTTACTATGGGACCAAACCCGAAATCGCGAAACAAAAATCTGGTGTTCCCTACATTTTGACGAGTTATACGAACATGAATGTAGAGAACAACTGATTTTTTTTTTGCGCTTTCAGGTTTGGTCCCATAGTAAAAGTTGTTCATAATGATGAGTACAATAACCCCCTAGAGTTATGGGATATAAAAAAAACACGTTGTATATTTAAAAGTAACTATGCAACAAGATGTAAGCAAGTTCATAAAATCAACTTAGAACGTTAATATCTAGGAAACGTGATACTTTACGGGGTTTGGTCTTATTATATTTTCTGTTTGCATTAATGTCAGCTATCGATTTAAACTAAATAGCGGACAAGTAGGTATGCCACGGATCTTCAAAGCCCTTTTCAAATAAAACGATTTTTTTCTCCCTTTGTGATCGCCATCCTTTATCACAGTCAACGGACACTGAGAACTGCTGGAACCGTATATGCAATAGAGTTGAAAATAGTGTGCAAGAGATATATTTTTGTGGCGTGTGTGCGAATGCTATTTTGAGCTCTATTTCAGTGGTGATTTAGTTCAGTGTCAGTAAATCAAAGAAAACGTCGTTACATATTCTTTTCAGATCAAAGTAGCAATCAAAGCTCTGGGTAACATCGGTGGTTTTACAAAGGAATTTGCAGATATTCTTATGAATATCATAGGCGATAGTTTCGCACCTGTACCGGTTAGATTGTCGGCTGTGGACGCGTTTAGAAGGACGCCTTGCGATGAAACACGGTAATGTATACATTCTTCTTATAAGCTTGTTGATAGGAACCTAAATTGTTGTTGCCTAGAACTTAAAATGCTCAGCTCAAATTCAAAGAATGCATTTGCACGCAATATTCACAGCAATCTGTGCGAATATAAACCTTATTTTAATGTATGTAATGTTCATATTCGTATAGTAATAAGTAAATGTGAGCAAGTGTTCGAAAATGATCATTATTTATATACGAATAGTGTTTACATTCGTATCCGACTTATGCTCTGCTTATTTTACTGAACAAAGCAAAGTCAAAGTGTGGACAGTGGATCTAGAATCTTGAGTAAATCTTGAACAATGTTTCACTGTCATAACTTTTACCGTATTTTTTCATGGCTTTTATGTATTTTACCTATAATAATAAATAATTTATTGGTATATAAAATGTGTACAAACAAAGTGAAGCCCTGACTTCTGCGCTAGGTAGCAACACCTGTGTTACAGGAACTGTATTTTTCATGGTCAACATTTTTAACAGCTATAGTTCTGTTCGTAATAATATGTAATATTCTTCTAACACTAATCTCTCTCTAACAGTGAATACTTCCTAGAAACATTCCGGGCGGACTACATGAACCTAGAAGTTCGCCTAGCGTGCTACGTGCAAGTCATGAAGTGTCCCGACCTAGGAACACTCAGGAAAATATTCCATACTCTTCAAGATGAACCCGTCAATCAAGGTAAGAACTTAAAAATAGTTGTGGAATTTATGAGCTTACGTCAATTACTGCAATTTAAACATGAATGTCAATGACATAAGTATATACCTACTGTAGTTTTCTTGGATCCCGGCAATAATAATGAGGAAGCGTAAACATCGCGTCAATGCGACGAAGTTTTGGATACAATTACGTCGATGTGAAGCTATTGCAGCGCACTCTGTTCGTCTCATTTTCGCCGGATGCTGCACCTACCATAATCAGCCTATAATGTTCCCACTGCTGGGACACAGGCCTCCTCTCTTCGAGAGTAAGTGGGCTATAATCTACCCCGCGGGCTCAGTGTGGATTGGTAGATGTCATGTTTTCGATTTTTTGGTTCTAGGACATACCGGTTTCCACGCTATGTTTTCATTCAACGTTCTGAGAGCAGTGGTTATGAAATTATTTACACAAAGTAAAGTGCCTGTCAGGGTTCGAACCTATGACCTACAACTCTGCTGTACTTACCAACCAATTTTCTGAATTAAATAGTTCTAAAATTATTCTGTCAACAGTAACAACCTTCGTGTGGAGTCACCTCAGGAACCTGGCTGAGTCCTCTCTTCCATCCCGGGTAGAGATCCAGGGTCTACTGTCAGGAAACCAAATTCCTCATCTGGAAGATAGTCCAGACTTCAGAATGTATTCCAGGAATTATGAGCAGGGAATGTTCTTTGATCAGTATAATGCTGGTAAGTTTTATTATGTTTTTATTATTGTACAGGTTGTAATTGTATTAAAATCATTGCCTCTTTTTTATAATAATTACTCATGAATATAAACAACATTTACTATTGGACCAATTCTGAAATAGAAAAAAGATTAAAAATTGTTTTGAAAACCGGACCAAGTATAACCTTTCTCGTCGATCTGATCCAAATCTTTGTCGGTGTTGTGTCAGACAAAATGATAAAGCAGATGAGTGCATGCGTCATATAACGCACGTTAACGCGTCTGTAACTATAGCGCACGCGCTATTGCAGGCATTTTTTCGGTGAAAAATATTTACCTAATAAAGTCCTACGCTGTCGCATAAACCGACCACCAAAAAAATCAGCCGTCTGTTTTGGCCCGAGTTACCTAGTTAACTTACCTATTTGGCCGCTCATTCTTCATAAATAGTAAAATACAACACTTAAAATGCACAATAAGCGAATTATTTTGTTAACAGGTGGCAACTACGAAGCGAACGTGATCTTCACTCCCGACTCCTACATACCTCGCTCCATATCTCTAAATCTGACAGTCGACATGTTCGGGGAATCTATCAACGTTTTTGAGGTAAGATACTTTTCAATACAATAGTGTTTTTAATTTTTTTTTTCTATTATTTGCTTTATGTGGAACCCTCATTTATGTCTTAAAAGAAATATAAATCTGCATTAACAGTTAAAATATTCTAAGATAGAAAAAAAATATACGTAATGAGATTCCTTGGCTCAAAAACTCTTCTAGCTTACCGTGTGATATGAAAACAATCCAAAAAGGATATTCAATGTCACTCATTAGTGGAGAGCAGTGGTGGCCCCGTGGTAACGGCCGCGAACCCTGACAGGCGCTTTACTTTGTGTAAATAATTTCATCACCACTGCCCTCAAATCGGTGAAGGAAAACATCTTGAGGAAACCGGCATGTCTCAGTACCAAAAATTCAAAGACATGTGACAAATGCTTCTTTACGATAGACACATCAAATGTGCCTTCATTTTTCCTACCACAGTCATTTATATGGCAGTTGATGTGCAGAACTAATCTCTTCAAGGCGAGAGTGAATAGGCTTCTTCTGGGCAAGCTCGTTCCACCGTAGATCTCATCCCTGCCTCTGGGCTGGATTGAGGTCAAGAGTGAGCCCATTGTCAATAAAAAAAAATGAAAGAATGATACAAAACCGCTTGAGTCTTGACACAACACACCATGTCAACTATTGACTACCTGTTCATTTCTAGATGAAAGCCCGCGGTGAAGGCTTCGAACGCTACTTCGAGCACTACTTTGGTAACAACGGCCCGCTCAACAAGAACAAGCTGACGGAAAAGATTAGCAACCATCGCTTCTTCAGGTCGACCAACGAGGCAGATGAAGTCAGAGAGAAGATTGATAACTTGGAGTATAAGAATGAGGCTTTGAAACATAGGTATGTAGTTTAAAGTATTTTTTATTTGTTTATCTATTTTATCCCACTGCTTGGCAAAGGTGGCTTCGGTATAATAATAGGGTACTAAATAGATTAGAAACCTATTATTCTATCCAATCTTAATTTCATGATAAATTAGCCTTTGTCATTTTCTACTGCCCTGAGGTTATAGGTATACAAAAACTTTTTTTCATCCCACCATCTCGGAAAGAGTATTTTTAATCTTCAATATCTGAGTGGAAAAGCCGTTTTTATTCTCTAGAGGATAAAGTAAATTGAATTTAGAACATCGTGTGCACTAAGTTTGTGAATTAAAAAAAACATTAAACCTATTTACTGCTACCTCTATGGTGCCGAATATATCATACAACTTTTTTTTAATTTGTTAAAAACTCAGACTCGGAACCTTCTTGGTGTTCTTTTTTCAATTTGCTTTGTACGCGGTTCTTTACGCGGCATTTTTTCACGTCATTGTTAAACCTTATATTAAAAACAAGAAACTTGAAAACAAGGGAATCCGATGAATCGGTACAACTATTAAGTATGACAGATAGTTTACCGAAAAACAGTACACAAGTGACTAACACCAATATTACAGTACCAAACAAAAATATTACACTCAATTTAAATAACTGTAGCAACGTTACTTTAAAATTTTCTTAATTATACCTTAGTATTATTTTGTTATAATTTAAAGATTATTCTGTAATACTTACCTGTCATAATGTAGTAATTAATACCTAAACTGAAATAAAAGTGTACCTATCTTGTGATTGTAAACGTTTTTTTTTTGCATTTAGTCATTTCCTCGCTGAGGTGGAATGAAAAGTTACGTGTTGCACTCGAGTGCAAAGATTTTTCACCTCGTGCTCTTTTGATTCCCTCGCTAACGCTCAGGATTCTAATTTTGAATCACTCGCTGCGCTCGTGATTCAATTTTAGAATCCTTCGCTTGCTCGGTCATCAAAATTGAACACGCGGTTAAAAAGCAACTTTGCACTCTTGTATAACAAATAACTATTACAGTTTTGAGTGAGTAGAGTTTTGTTTGCTTTCACACTTTTTTCCATTATATATATGAGAGTTAAGTCCTGCCCATCATTCTTATTCTAATTTAGAATGGGTAAAAAATGTCTAGTCAACTCACCGACCTTAAGGACGACGCCACACAGAGCCGCCCCGCTCGACGCGACGGTAACCGTCGGCCCCGCCGCCGCCGCGCCGAACGGGAATACAAGTCACAAGCGGCGGGCGGGGCGTGGCTGGACGCGAGCGCGTTTTTGATTTATTTCATGCACCCATTTCCGTTTACGTTATTTTTTCTTAGCTAGCGCAAATAAGAGTCCACGTCTCCGTTTCCACGTCTGAATCGGTCAACATCTTTTTGATGAAAGAAAGGCGCGGCGGGACGGGACGTGATCGCGCCCGCAGTGTGAACACTGCCGCCGCGTCGCCGTCCCGTCCCGCCGCGCCCTGCCCGCTGTGTGCAGAGACCTTAAAATCGATCGAATTGATCGATAATCGAATATAAATGATGCTGTAAATTGCTTTGAGTTTGAAAAATGTGGGTGAAATCAGAAGTACATCAGCCGTTTGAAACTTATTCACTAAAATGGGTAACGCATTTCAATCTGCTATCAACAAGTTTCCTTTAGGTAGCCTACCCACCTATACCTATGTCAAAAAATAATGACCGTGTCTTGATCCTAGGTTCCCAATGGCAGAGTTAGGTATCAGAGTGTTTGGCAACGAAATCTCCTATTGGAATGCTGAAGGCGACGAAGAAATCATGAAGTCTTTAGCCAGAATGAACCCACAACTGAGAGTGTTGGAGATTCTTTCTGGAAAGGTAAAACTTTAGACTATTTTTATTCTTTATGAACTTAAAATATCGATATGTTTATAGCGAAAATCTTTGCCATTGCTCTGATTTCTAACCGTAAAATGTTCTTAACAATTAAGTGCAAGCTTCAAATTTTCCAGCATTACTTTAATACCTTTAGAGTACAAATGATTCAAATGTACCTACCAAGATTTAAGCTATAACGTTCACTACAAAAAATATTATTTTATCAGCCATCAAAGAATCATCCGATTTATTCGTTATTTCAAAAATCTAATAATAATATCTACTCTAGAAAGCCACCCAAACCCATAGTCCAAATTTGTATTTTTCCATATCCTGCAATAGTCCTACACTAACCGGGGGTTATCCTTGGGTGCACTTGCATAGTGCATACAGGGATAATCGTCGGGTGGTGCCACATTTCAATAAAATTTCCTAAGGGGCCTCTGCGAGTTGGCTTCGGCCCCTCGTACGCCTTCCAAAGGACCGGGACCCCATGGTCCCGAGATATGTTAAAATATCTACTCTAGAAAACCAACTCGTGTATTTAAAACAAACCTTTCTTTACAGGAAATATCCTACAACAAAGCATCCCTATTCCTCGACACGACATTCTCCGTACCCACTGGTTCAGGTTTGCCAATGAACATGAATCTCATGGGTACTAGCTACGTTAACACCAAGATGTCGGGGACAGTCAACGATAAATATACACAGTCTGGTAACCTGGACTTTGAAGGAAAGTTAAGACCTAGGTGAGTTTGTACAGAATTATCTACAAGCCATGTGTCCGTTAGGATTACCCATCGGCAAAAATGAAGAGCTTCCATACAACTTTAATTCCCTATTAAACCCCTTTAAGGCTGCCTGTCCATTGAAGCGGAGCGAGCCTGCGGAGCGGAGAAACTTAGAAATATTACCCAATAGGATTGAGCGGAGCGGACACTTTATGATTTCACATCAATGGACAGGCAGCCTAAGGGATGAATTTTCAAAAATCCGTCCTTAGTTCACTTTCGTTATATATAGAACTCTTGTTCAAAATTACATGCTTCTAGAACCTACGCTTGGGCTGTGCGTTGTCTGTCAGTGAATTTAGAATTTTTATTAAATGAAAGATACTTCAATTCATAATCTCAGATAATTTACTTTCCATCGCCTACTTAATCTATTACTATCTTAACGTGATGTACTCTAAGTTGATTTTTGAGAATTATCTATCAACCCGCACTGGACATACTCCCTCTCACAGAGAGGAGACGAGGAGGTGTGTCCCAGCATTGGGAACATTATTGACTGATTATCCTTTGAAAATTCATCACTATATTCCGATCACCGATAAAATGCGTTCTTGACACCTGTCAGTTGGATATGTTTAGGAAATTGGTAAAACACTTATTCTTTTGTACAGACGCCAGCACATCCAGCTACTACAATCTGTCAAATTTCTTTAATAGATTTTCAACTTTATCAGTAAAGCATTAAGGTTCAAAGTTGATTGGAAAAATTTGACAGTTTCGGGTAGCTTGACTTGCTGGCGTCTGTACTTAACAATTGTAGTCCTTTCAGTTATTTACCACTGATTTTACGTGATCTTTACTGTCGTTGCTATAAGGTTTCTGTTAGTGAAATAACATAATTGTTAAAGAGCTATATAAAACCGACAGGTATCAGGATCGCATTGAAAGAAAGAATGAAAGAAAAAGTATTTATTGCGACTCGTACAGGATCATAAACTAAACACAGTTAAAAATAAAAATAAAACAAATTACCTATATAAAAAAGTAACAAAAGGAAAAAAAATAAACAGAAAGTCCTATACGAGGCCAAAAGGCTCCTATCTCAGCATGATGCTTCGACATTTAAAAAATAAATGTCGTAGCGCTGGTAGGTATTCTATTAGAGATGCGATTAGATTCGCGTTATTATTATTATTATTATTTATTTATTTATCCTCACACTGGAACGCCATACGGCAATTACACCAATGGAGCAAAAAATCATGTATTCATTCGTTTAACCCAAGTATTTATTTTCAGTGTGGCAGTCAACATAGCAGCTACAATGAGTGTGGACGCCGGCGGTCTAAGTTCTAGCGGTATTCGAGTGAACTGGCGATTATATACCGCCACCGCGGTAGAAGCAAGACTCAGTATCAGAGGCCTGGCGTTGTTGAAACTCGACCTGTCGCTGCCTATTGATAAGCAAGAGATATTCGCTGCCAAGTAAGTACAAGTACAATAGTACTAAACTATTAAGCGCCTGCGGATTTCCCATACACTATTGTGGCAGGTCAATATGACACGCAAACTGTCAAGCGATTTTGCACCAACTGTTAACTGCCACATTGACGTGCCCTGCACATCACCTGCCCTGCAAATTGTCCTGGAGTGTTACACTGGACAAATTCTGGATATAGCAAAATCAATCAACTCAGCCTATTGCAGTACACTGTTGGACATATGCCTCTCCCAGGCTGCGCCACCACACCCTGTCCTCCGCCTTCCGCATCCAGCCTACCGCAGCCACCTTCTTTAGCTCGTCCGTCCATGTAGCTAGGGGCGTCCCACACTACACTTGCCGATATGCGGTCTCCAGGACTCGTCTGCTCCACCGGCCATCGGTCCTTCGACAAACATGGCCAGCCCACTGCCACTTCATTTTGCTAATTCTGCAAGCTATGTCGACAACTCTGGTTCTTTTCCGGATAGTTTCATTCCTGATTTTATCCTTCAAAGAGACTTGATCGCTTCATAGCGCGCTTCACAGTACTACTTGTAACTAATAAATACTACTTTCTATCTCTTCCTTCGCATTTTCTATCGTGTGTGAAAATGACCTATGGCTATTGCAGATTTCTGTGTTGTATATTTTAGAATTACCCTTATGAATCGTCTTACCAGTATTAAATTATTCAGGAAGGAACTTTAATTTACATTTATCGCCCTCTAGATCGGAACTTATAATCCTCCACGGCGACAACGAGCAACAACAACAAGGTCTGAACAAGAACAGAATAGAGCAAAACACGTGCAGTTGGTCCACCTTCGATAAGGCCATCGGCATCAAGATGTGCGCTTCCTATCAGGTGAACCAGATTTTCGATATCAACTTACTTTTAGAGTGAGAGAGAGTAGAGTTATGTATTATATCTATATATCTTCTATCTTTCCCCAAAAAACGTGAAGTAACTGTATTTCGTGGCGTTTCGTGTATTATTATTATTTTCTAAATACCAAGGTCCAATAGCTAAGGATTTGTTTTTGGCAAGTGCATCGTTTGCTTTGAGATTATTGCCATTAGAAAACTCGCTCTAAGAAATTGAGTAAAACGAGGACAAACCAGCATTTTGAAATACAATCGTAACTTAATTTCATTTTTATTCTTTACACTAATAGACGATGCGATTCATCCGACTTTACGGCCCTATGTATATAAGCTGGAATAATCACAAACCTCATGCTAAATCGATGCCTACTAGGAAGTTATCCAGGCGTCCTGTCTTTACAAGATATGACTCAAGTCAAAAACAAATGGCTACTTTTATCATCAAAGACCAAAACATATCTGTATCAACCGCTACTCCAACATGGAATGAGTAATTTACCGACTGCGGCGAAACCCAAAAGATGGGTAATGTTTTCACTAACAATTTTTTTTACATTTTCAGTTCCCCAACATGACGAACCTCCGCAACGCGCCATACTTCCTAATGAGCGGACCTGCTAAGTACATCCTATCTCTAGAGAAGGCAGACCCCACTGCTGACACATACGCCTTCCAGTATCGATGGGACAAGAACGAGACTAGCAACGTTGTTAGCTTCTCTTTTGATACGCCAGACAGTAAGGTAAGTCATCATCGTTTATTGAATAAAATAACATCACGCATATTACCGCGAAGAGCTAGACAGAGTTGTATAGTACAGCCACATTCTGCCAATTATCTTAAAGCATCATGTAATCGGGTGCTAAACTGCGAGCCTATTAGTGTCATTATTTTAGCTACATGTTGTATAGTAAGTTAATAACACCTGTTTTATATCTATAAACAAGGTAAGTGCGATCGTTCACCTCGAAGTTCCATCTCTAAGATGGAACTTCGAGGCGAAAACTGAAACTAAGAATTAGAGTAAAGCAAGCTTAATTTTGGAGAAGCTATTTAACTGTCTTTTTTTTTGGTGTAATCAACTCTAAAACGCACTAAGCGATAAAGTGAGATTAGTATTACAGAAAATCGGAATGCAATCCTGCAAAGGAATCTTATTCGGTCGAGCAAATCCAACCCGCATTTTGTTACTACTTATGTTTTTCAAAATAATAATAACGCAACAATTCTTTCACAGGAAAAACGAATGATAAACGCCGTCCTATCACTGTCAAACACATCTAGCACAGCCTTACTAACCCTCCAATCAGAGAAGAGCACTCTAAAAGCCAAAGCGATGTACCGAAACATGCCATACGACAAATCTCTATCAGCAAGTCTCGATGTCGACGGTCGAAAGCAGTTCGACACGGTAATGTCGGTGAAGAGACACGATATCAAGTATGGGTTTGTGTGGATACCGCACGCATATTGGGTGGTGGATAATGAAAGGGTTGCTGAACTGTCCGGTGAGTTTTAAGATAATTAAACGTATGTAATGTAGGTACTGTAGAGGCTTGTCTGCCGAAGGCAACCTCATATGTTGCAGGCCGGATGTAATTTAGCGCGGATGTCATTCGAACGTTCAAACGTGTGTCAAAGATAGATGGTTCGAGAATAAGAAGTGACAATTAGAGGATAAGATGTGAAAACATTCTAGAAAATATAAGTATAAAAGGGATCACCGTGTTTGATTCCTCCCGGTACCTCGGAGGGCTCGTCTAGCCCTCCACAGTACCAACGTACCCGGAGTTTGGAAGTTGGCGGTGTGATACCCCCGTACTTCGGTGCGCACGTGGCACCTGCTCCTGCGCCTGATCTCTCTCCGTGAGCGTTGGATTGCCGTTCCATCGGACAGAGAGAGTGCACCTCTGTCTGTGCACACACGCCTTTTTTTTTGGGTGGGAAATCATCAAATGACCTCTCCCGCTCTGGGCTGAGCGGAAGGGCGTGTCAGACTTTAACTGACTAAAACCCACCCGTGTTCCTTCAATTGCCTGTGCCAAATCGCGAAAAAAAAATCAGCTGTTTCCTACATTTATGTTCGCATAACTCGTCAAAATGTAGGGAGCAGCTGTTTTTTTTTTCGCGATTTCAGGTTTGGTCCTATAGTAAAAGTTGTTCATAATGATGAGTACAATGACCTCTTAAGAGGTTGTTGGTGTTTTACAAATAACCCTGTATATGTGTGTATATAAATAGTAAAATAAATAAATAAATGTACAATACTATCAATCGCGACCAGTTCAGTAATGAGTTTTTGTTCGTGATACTGTGTGGTTTTGTGTGTGATCTGAAGGCCAATTCTCGTAATTTAAAACTTTCAAAATCTAGTCGCAGTCTCATCTCAGCGACAAACAAATGTCAAAAATTTGTCAAAATGTAGGGAGATTAGAAGTATTTTTTGACAGATTGACACTGAGATCAGACTGTGAACGTTCTTAAAATTACGAGAATTGCCCCTCAGGTGTATTCTTGATACCATAAGCTATAACTCCAAATCTCCTTTCAGGTATAATAAAAATAAAAACAAAAGGCAGTGTCACACAAGGTGACATAGAAGCAGAATTTCAAACGAAACAACTGGCCAGTCATCTCCTAGGATACTATACTATTAACGGGCCGACCCACGGAACGAAGCTACAGTTCGATTATCAGTTCTATAAGAGTCCGAAGCAAACGATAAAGATTGAAGGGATTTATAGCGAGAAAACGGGCGGGTTCAGACATGACCTGTATGGGGACTTGTCTATGCAGTTTACTGCTTATCCGGGGTATAATTTCTATACTGTGTTGAGGAATATTGTGAGTATTTTTTTATATATTTTGTTACTAATTTTTCCTCTATCTGGGTAGGTATATTGTTAGGGTATTTTATTTTATACTTAATGAAAAGCTTGGTAAAAAAATCACACTTTGAAACTTAAGTTTAATGTTTACGAATATCCTTATTATATGCTATAACACTTTGATAGTTTTTTAACATTTAAACCTTATAAGCGTCTCATGTCTATTAACTTTCCCGTTTATTCGTAAACGTTACTTAAATTTAAGTAATGATTAGCGACTGTATAGCCATTACATGTTTGACTCTTAACTTTAATCATTATTTATAAATAAACCCCTTTGTATAGAATTTGGGTCACCAAGATACAGGTTGTGCCTACTTTGGGACCCGCTGTCGAAAGTCTTCTGTTATTTAGTATTTTATTTTGTTACTTGATTGTTTAAGAAATGTGTGTAAGTTAACTTATCCAAATGCAACACTTTATATCCGAGACCTAAATTAGAGACTGATAGCGTGATTTGGTTTATTCCTATCACCCAAGTACTTACCAAAATATGTTTCTACAGAAAACCCAAACGCACATGGACATAGGCTTCAACGTGAGCGCATCTCGCGACACTAAGGACGACCCAGCCTTCACGTTTGGATTCCAACGCGCGGAACGTCTGACTGGCATGAGACTCGACACGCACCTGACGTTGCATCGACCAAGACTTATCGATACGAGGTTCCAGTTCGAAGGAGTAAGTATAGCGAACTATTACTCAGTCTTATCAAATGGGTGCTGGCAGTGGTGGCCCAGTGACAACGGCCCCGACTTACGAGTCGGTGGGTTCAAACCCAGACAGGCACTTTACTTTGTGTTGTAAATTATATTGCAACACCACTGCTCTCAAAGCGGTGAAGAAAAACATCGTGACGAAACCGGCATGTCCTAGAACCGAAATTCGAAGACATGTGACATCTACCAACCCGCACTGAGCCTGCGTGGTGGATTACGGCCCACTCCCTCTCACAGAGAGGAGGCCTGTGTCCCAGCAGTGGGAATATTTTAGGCTGATTATGCTACACTAGCTAACAGAAACAAAAGGTACACCCCAAAGGCCTTATAATATACCCTTTTTACCAACAGATCGGCCCAAAATACACAGCGCTAGCCCTCCTGAACTTCAACCCTAAGTCCCGCGAGATTATCGTCTCTGGTTACTTGTTCTTCCCGCCGGGAACGCAGCTGTATTTGGACGCTGAACTCAACATGACGCTGCCGACTTTACATCCTTGTGTTATCAAGACGAAGGTGCATGAAAAACAGCCGAATGATTTTCAAGTAAGTGTTCCTTTGTTTTGTTATTATTCTTTCGCTTACATTTCTTTGTTTTGAGTTTGATAATCATTTATTCAAATACTGTAACATAAGTAGGTACTAAATTTACAAACGTATCCTTTTAAGATTCACTGGGACGGGATCTCGGCAGCACCATTTGTGGTCGCGGATCCTTTACCTTTAGCTTGATAGATGGAGATTACTTTACTTTACTTTACTTAAAGTTATTACTACTTATTACTTTACTTTCGGGACCTGCCACTTTTTTCCACACGCGTTTTACCTCGTTTGGTCACCTTACTTGGGATGGGTTCTGATTGTAATTTTATGTTACGTATCATCATGTTCTTGAATTTGTAGAATCCTTGCTCTTTGTTGTTGATCAACCTCGTGCGTTTATTGATTTCATCGCAGTCAGACGTCTTGGCTTTCTTTACCTTTCTTTAGTTTGTCACATAGGCTGTAATAAATGAGCCTTCATGAGTGACAGGGCTATGCGTTCATCCGGGAACGGCAGACTGGGCAGTCAGTCTTGCAACCAACCTGCTGAAAAGTTTGCCATTTTACTATGCACGGCTTGATATTCTCGAATAGCTCGTACCGATACGAGAGGAGAAGAATAAGAAATTGTTGATCTCAGAAATGGCAGAATATGGATTATATCCAGTTTATCTTACATCTTCCTAAAATAGCTACCGTTAAAGACTTCCTTCCGAGTATTTCTTATTTAATAAAATGCTAGGAAGTCTCCAACCTCAAAAAAATGGAATGGGAATGCGGATCACAGCTGTATTTTTTCCAGAAAATCAGTCCATGAGAGTAGAAACGCTTAAATGAAAAATATGGTCTGTGTGATTCCGTTATTCAGTGTTTTTAATCGGGAATAAACTTGTCTCGTATTATGGCTCACGTAATAGAATAGAATAGAATCAGTATGGTCATCATCTACGCATTCCGGCAATAGATATGTCGCAGATGGATTGCTTAATTAGCTGTATTACCCGCTGCATTAATAAATCTAACACGTATTAAGTATTCTGCCTGTTAAAGTTTAGTAATGATGAAAAACCGCTTAACGTCGTTCAGCTGTTTTACATAACGGAGCTGTTTTGTAGAACAGCCGATTCGGCAATCCATTTGCGACAGACATACTATTCACTCTATCACAACATATTCTTCTATAATTCAACAACTATCTCTCTCTCTAGGTAAACGCAGTAGGAGTCTGGTTCACAGGCGTAGACTTCAACATCGACGCCTCATACCAGGACCAATCCAAGACCAACATGGCGTCGCATCACCTGAAGGCTTTGATTAGCAGTACTCACTTCAAGAACATAGCCATGGATGGACGGTTCACACAGGATAATAGACAGATCACGTTTATTGGACAGGTAAATACAGACTTATTGTTTTTTTTTTTTTGAACGAAGTTCCTTATCGCGCGTTACGAAAGGGGGCTAGACGGAAAAAATTAAGACCAAAAGTTGGACCGACACTTTTTGCTATAGGTAGTTGTAAGCCGTGCGGCGTGCGCGTGTTTCTCTGTCTCTCTCTCTCTCTCTCTCTTTGAACTTCGTTCCATCCGGGTGTCCCTTGACACCTCTTAAGTTTTTTTTTGTATACCTACTCTGTTATAGTATTGATATTCCGCCAATAATTTAATTTTGTGATGAGAAAACAAGTTAGAGTAATTTTATTCCGGCTTCGGAAATTTGGGGCCTTTAAAATAATATGCTTTTACCTTCGATCAAATCATCATCATTATCTACCTAGCCTTTTCCTAACTATGTTGGGGTCGGCTTGCAGTCTAACCGGATGCAGCTGAGTACAGTATTTTACATGGAGCGACTGCCTATCTGACCTCCACAACCCAGTTACTGGGTAATACGATACCCCTTGGTAATCCATTCCATCCATCCATTAAAACTTTCGCGTTTATAATATTAGTAGGATTTTTTGGATAATAGTAATTTTTTTTTTAAACGAAACGTTTTCCTACACTAGGATTTTTTCCTGTATCTTGGGTGCGTTTAGAAACATTTAAACTCACATACACAAGCAGCTAGACCCGAAACTACTACTTGTAGGTCATACAAGTATTTGTTCCGTGCGGGAATCGAACCCACGACACGCAGCGCAGCAGCCAATCGCTTAACCACTGCGCTAACCGTGCCGTCAATTGATTTAAAAACATTAATTGCTTATTGTCTTTGACTTGCATTTGATTCATTTATATATTTCTGCTTCAAATTCCTTATCTCCTCAACAGGGTGAATACAATGACGATCACTACAGAACTCTCATCCGCTACATACTACTCTCTGAACAAAACTTCACTACATATGTGGAAGTGGACGTGGGGAAGAAGGCGTACAGTGTGAATCTGAACGCGGATCTGAGCAACAATACTAATGTCAACATGGACATCCATTTTGATCAGTAAGTGTTACACTGAGAATTTCAATAAACCGTTTTGACTTTTTTATTTTAAGTTTCTTTTATTTAAGCTTTTTATGTATGTCGAAGTAATGAAGTATTTCTACTCAGTGAATTAATTAAAAAACCAAATAATTTTCAATATCCAAGAAACTTGCAATCAGACGACCATAACCACCATAACTTCAGGAGTTTTAAAAAAACGCATAACTCAGTCGGTATTAGTCATGTTTACATTTCGAAATAACCCCATCGAAAGTATTAGGGTTTTGCCGAACTACAGGAGGCACTAATCAGTATCACGCGAGATATTTAAATCTGGCAATACCAAAACAGCACCGTAATAAAACATAAACACAATCTATTCTGCAACGCATTTTAAATAATGTTGTCTTTGGCTTTTTTGCTACAAAACTACTTTCTTTACTAGACTTCGCGACCTCCACTTTTCTTTTCAACGCTGGGTAACAGCCCGTCAGAAGCGACTGAGCGCCGCTTTTAACTGGGACGCGAACCGAGATCCCTCGCAAAAGGTCAGCGTGGACGTTCAGCTGGACAATAAGGGCACCTGGCACCATGGTGGACATGTGTCCTTGTACTACCCGGGAAGGATGGTCAATGGCGAGTTCGAGTTTTTGTTGAGAGGTGAGGAAACTCTGTTTATGACTTAGTACTTTATTATATGGACAACCAGTAAAAGAAACATTGTTATGATGACGTGTGCTCGATAGTTCTGCCTACCCCAATGGGAAAAAAGTATATCTATATCTTTACATTTTATTGGGATAAGGGCAAAGAAATTAATGTTGAGAACGTATATACAGACGCCAGCACATCAAGCTACTACAATCTGTCAAATTTCTTTAATCGATTTTCAACTTTATTGCTTAATACTATAGCAATAAAGTTGAAAATCGATTAAAGAAATTTGACAGATTGTGGTTCAAGGTTGATTGGGAGAATTTGACTGTTTCGGGTAGCTTGACCTGCTAGCGTCTGTACCGACCAACCCTCGTTGGATATGCGTCGTCAACAGCTGTTTCGCAACTTTCCGCGCAAGCAACTTTCGGGGGTTCGGTGTAATTTGGATTATTTGGGAAATCCTGTTATGGCTATATTATAGAGATTCAACTTCATCAGTTTTCTATTCAAATCTTATTGTTCCAGATTGGTTCTGCCAATGGCATGTCCGCATGGGTTGGTCGAGTGAATCGAACATACTGTGGCGCGTCAAGATGTACTCTGAAGCGCACAACGAGACCGTTTACGCATTGTTGTCCAGTATGAACACGCCCTTCGCTGGATGGAGGGACACTAGCTTTAATGTTATGTAAGTAGTACAAAAAATCATCTACAAAAAGGTACTGTTGTCGATCCACGTTTTGCCGACGAAGTGTTCAATAAGCAAGGAACAAACTACAATGTATAAAAGCCTTTGCAGATGAAACGAATACTTTTCCCGTTATTAATAATGGAAACAAATTACTTGGACCAATATATTTTCCATGATAGCTCAATCGGCCTCAATCCAGGGGGTCTACACCGAAGTGGTAAATGTATCGTATCGGCCGTTTCCTCCTACGAAGTTACTATTTGGTTCGGTCGGTCCCTCACTCCTACACTCTTTCTAATATTGACTATGATCCCGACCCAACTGAGCCGACCCGAACGTTTTTTCGCATTTTTCAATAATATTCGGTTCGGCCATGTGTCGGTCCGATCCGAACATTCGGCTTATACGATACATTTACCACTTCCGAGCAGACCCCCAGGGATCGCAAACGCGACTATTAGTCCAAGGTCTAGGTCCCAGCTAGCCAACCTAGCTTTTATCCTAGTTTTTTGTGTTCTACAACACAAAGTTACATCTTGGAATAGTTTGACATATGACAAAGAAATTCTTACTCCAAATAGTCATTCAAAACATCATCAAAAAGACATTAAGACACTCGCTAATACTGAAGCCCATTTTCCCCACTAGGTGGCGCTACCACGACAACCTTCAAGCCCTAAACGGCAGCATGAACTGGCAAGAAGACTACTTAGCATTTAGTCTGCTCGCCGACTATCTGTTCAAAACGAACGAGTTCTACGGCGAGATCAACGCAGTCGTCAACTCGACCATACCGACGTTACCGAAAGCGGCCGCCATAGCCAAACATAGGGTCGTTTGGAAGAAGAGTGCTGATACCCTGCTGAGTTTCCAGGTAAGCAGCCTAAAATTAACAATATCTTCAAAAGAATTATGTTTTATTTCCTGTGGCAGTAGAACTAGTTTTACGGCGAGATCAACGAAGTCGTCAAGTTTTACAACCAACGTTACCGAAGGCGGCCGCTATAGCCAAACATAGGGTTGTTTGTAAAGAGAGAGCAGATATGTTGCAGTTTCAAGTAAACAACATTATGTTTGGGAGAATAAGGTTGTATTTCTTGTAGCGTGTAGTGATATTCCTTAACCAAACCAGGTAAGGTCGTTTGGAAGAAGAGTGCTGACACCAAGTTTTCAGGTAGGCAATATGATATGACTCTTATTTCAGATGTCATAAGGTTTTATTTTCTTTACACTGTCACATGTAGCTTTGCTGATGCAGAAAATGCAGATTCATTCAGGGTAAGTTATGAAAATGGGAGCTGTGGTTGGGCTCTTAATATTATTAAACAAACAAAAAAAATATAATCATGTTGTTTTATTTAAGTTTTTGTACCCATTTTTTTTATTAGTTTGTTTATATTTTGTACCTACATACACTAAATATATAAGAAATATTGGCATGTAAGTACACAGTTTAGCTTCAATTTTTATAATTCCCAATATTATCCATTATACACATATCTTAGTATATGAGATACATATTTGTTTCTATTACAAAACATGTGGAAAGGTAATATAGTGAATATAGCAACACACGCGTTTATAAACATTTACCATAGTAACATTATATTATTCTACTTTATACTCAAATACAATCATAGCCAATTTTCAGCTTATACTTAAACTATCAACTTTAAAACTATCATATTGAACCCTGACCCCCAATGGTTACGAAAATGCGATGTTTTATACAATACAGTTTAAGATAAAAATGGCATATTCGCAAAAATCAGCAGTCAGGTCTCGACATTTATACAACTCACCATTAATTTCTGGAAGCCTATTACCTAATCTCATGTCATATTATATTGAAATGTGACTCATATTTTCCCCCAACTTTAAATGTTTTTGTTTGTTTTTTTTCTTTGCTAATAAACATAATTTCCTCTTTTATAATTCCAGTCATACAGCTTTTTCTTTGACATAGAGCTGACCTTGTGTTAGTCAGTCTTACATTATTTGGTAACAGATTAACTGTCAAACAGTGTGTGTTATAAGCCTGTGTTGTCCCACAGCAGGGAAAGGCCTCCCTTACCCCCTTTCCACTTTTCCCGGTCTACTGCGATTGTGGGCCAATAGTTTAAGGAGTCCAGCTCATCCCACCATCTCTCTCTGGGCCTGCCAGTTGTTTCCTCGCCATTGGGGATTCACTGAGTGGTGGCTTTTGCACATTGCTGCTCCGACATGCGACAGATATGGCCAGCCCAGTTCCACAGTAACTGCATTATTATCAACCATTAAGTCCCCTTCTTGGTAACAGACTATATTATTTCAATGTTAAAATCCATTTTAAAGTTTCGGCCCTCCCTATTCACCCCATTCGTAGGTACTTATTGGAGACAATCAGACTTTCAGAAATGGAAAGGAAGTGTATTTGACAACATTTAACATAAATTTGTGGCAAACTAGACACACAGGTTAGCAATCTACATCCTAATACAGGTTCATTACACAGTTATACAATTCAGAGTTAAACATTCAACTTGACCATGGAACAAAAGAAAAAGTAATGGTTTGCAGGCAATGAAGATATTTGTGAAACATTGAGCGAAGTAGTGCAGCAACTACTACTGAAATAATGACTCCTACAATAAGATATTACTGTAGTTAACACATTGACTGCCAGACAACAGACACAATAGAAAATCTATTGTTGGCGGACACCGGTGACCGCGGTGGCAGTCAATGCCTTAAATGTTGTATCATAGGCAGGCTATTGAATATCAGTGCAACGTTTTAAAGCAAGTATTGTAACATCTTCGATACCAACATTTTCTCACAGATTAAAACTTGTTTTTATAATAACTGAACACACAAACTAAAATACAATAAAGCTGCAATGTTCCATAGCCAAGTTTATGGGCTTTATATTCCTTTAATATGTAATAACAATGACAAAAAACATCTACTTCTTAACAATATTCACGACAACGTTAACCTAAAGTGTACTTCACTCATCACCTTCACTCTCCACTGTAGCTTTTCCTAACCTTGTGTTTAAACACAGCAGACTTAGTAAAAACTAAACATGTCGGATCATGTAGGTACTTCTTCGTTTGTTGATTCAAACTCCAACTTGACGTCATCATTGAGCCCGTCGACATCAACCTCGTTCTCCGAAGCATTCAGCATGTTCAACGTAACCTGCCGCACAGGAACACTGGCATCGTCAAAAGCTTTTTTCTTCAAAGTTGTGCGTATCTGGCTGACAGTTCGGCCTTTGATATGCTGGCTCAAATTGTTCAAGTCTACGGCAAAGCGATGTACGCAGACTCGTAACATCTCGATCTCATCGTCCGTCCACTTTCCACCAGGCTGGGAGTCGCCCATAGGATGTAATAGCTTCGTCATTTCAGCTAGTTTGTTGAATGCGGTGCCCGCTTCGCGAAATATTTCGCTGACCTTTGCAGCGGAATTATTCATTGCTGGGTGTGAAAATTATATCACTCCCAATCAGAATTAATATGTGCTCAGCAATACCGCTGGTATATCGCACGGAATTACAGTAAATTATATTATTTTCGTCTATTCAACGGCCACAAACAACCTCTAACTCTGAATATTTTTATCAACAGACATTTTGTTTTATCTGTCATCAATGTCATGTCAAAGACGTCAAACAACGGTCGCGTTCCATGTTCGTAACTCGTTCAGAAAATTCGTTCGTTATTTTTTTCTGTAATAGTAGACTTTATAATTTTTTAATATTTTATTAGAATTTTTTTTAAAAATTATTTAACATTACACCCGCGTCTTCGATCGCGCGGTGTTCGTATTTTCCCCTACAAACTTCAACATCCCCTCCACCCCTTTAGATACATAGTAGTTTTGGAAAATTTATAATTTCGGTCTTTAATATTTACTCAAAAACTTGTAAGTCTTTATTTTCTGTCAAAAGTACCGTGTTTAGAGAAACGGATCGCGCATTAAGACTATTTCATACAAAAACTAACAACTAACCACTTACACTCCACTACCACCACCACCAACTCCACTCCTTCCACTTGTACTTCTAACTACTTTATTTTTTTTATTTAAAAACTACCCCTTATATCTCTTATCTGGTGAAGGTTCATATTATAATTTAACCCTTTTTGTTACAGTACAACGAAGACGGTCTTCTGATGATCAACTCATCCTGGACATTGGATAGAGGACTTACTGAGAACAATATCACTGGCAGGGTCAAACTTCTTACGCCTTTCCAAGTAAGCTTTAATAATATTGTCTGAGAAATTCTACCGTGACCCGCTGAAATCATTACCTGTGTAAATATTTTGTGAAAGGGTGTGAAGCCTCGTTTTCATGGAAATGGCGCTTCGAGGCAGACTTTTTAAGAGAAATATTAATAAAATAAATCATCCAGGCCGAATTTCGGCTACGGTAGCCAATTGCAACGGAGATTAGCCAAGTACGCAGAAGTTGTTATATGTAGTGCACAAGTGTGTGCGCAGACACAGGTGCACTCTCTGTTCCTTTACTCTCATAGTCCGATGTAACGCTAATCCAACATGACCGGGACCAACGGCTTTACGTGCTATCCGAGGCACGTCAGCTTCACACCACCAACTTCCAAACTCCGGGCTGCTACTGAGAAATCCCTAATGGAAAAACCCAATAACGCATCGCCCAACCCGGGAATGGAACCCAGGACTCCACGCTCAGCAATGGGGTAAAGAAATATTAAAAAGTAAATGTAACCAATCGTGTCTTTCTAGGGTTACAGAAAAGGTTTCCTCCGCACGCAATTCGTGTTGGGTCACAAACGAGACATCAATGGCATCACCTATCTTGACCTTGAAGAGAAAGTACTCAAGATTTACGTTAATGGTAACTATCTAATATATATCGTTAAATCCACTACAGGGGGCCTGTCACCAGCTCTTATAGCAGGGCAGAAGTTGAACTGCACTGCTTGTTTGTTGTATGACTAAGTACAAAACAGCTTAACTTCTGAAATAAAATAAAGTTGGTAGAACCACTTCCAGGAACGTATATCCAAGTTTGCAGCTTCGAAAAACCGCGAAATTTTCGCACGTTTTTTTAGTGTTCTCAATATAAGTCCTAAACTATGCGTTTTTTAAGTATAATTTGAGATCAAAACCAGCTCTGTAGGTTCAATACTTACCGAGATACAGCACTCCAAAAAATTACAACTATTAACTTTGTACATATTTACTAAGCATATTTACAAGGCATTACAAGGACATTATTTTTGGTTAGATTGTTCATTTTGAACGTTTCGTGGACGGTTCATAAAAATTGTCTGATTCAGCTTGAAAATTCTGCACAAGATTGTAGACGTCGCGCGTCGTCTTCTCTTTCTTTGGCAATTTCATGAGTGGCATCTATTTCCACTCCAAGCTCTCTTCCCCAGGAACAGAAGATACTACTATAATTTCTACTCTACCCACAGGTCATATGCGTCGTATAACCAACTGTATGTTGGTCGT
This sequence comes from Apamea sordens, assembly GCA_945859715.1. Classification (NCBI taxonomy): domain Eukaryota; kingdom Metazoa; phylum Arthropoda; class Insecta; order Lepidoptera; family Noctuidae; genus Apamea; species Apamea sordens. The sequence continues at coordinate 7,685,567 of OX244010.1, read as the reverse complement.
GAACGTGACAAGTCCTATGGTGGAGTTCCCACAGATGACGGCGCGGTTCGGCTTCGTGGAAGCTGACAGACATATGGTCGCTATGGTGGTGACTACTAACTCTACTACTGGTACGTTTTTTTACTTCTGAGTAGGTAGTCCATTTATTTAGCCCGTGCTTTAGCTTGAAAAGAAGTCTGTAAACCTTCCCAGCAGAATAAGGTGACAAATTAAAACGCCGCAAAGAATATTCAAGATTGGTTTTTTCGTAGAATGTGTGTGTGTGTGTGTGTTTGTGTGGGGGGGGGGGGTGTGTGGTGTGTGTGTGTGTGGTGTGGTGGATGTATACAAAAAGATTCTACTGCCCCTCCTCTTGATAGCCTAACTTCAGCATATTACCTAACTATCAAACTTGACGCTTATAGACGCTTCATAAACACTACTTGACTTTATCATTTTCGTTTGGATAAAGTGAGATACCAATAAATTTCATTGCAGCATTCTGCAATAAAATCTATTGCTCTCGCACAAATTTTATTTTATCCTTATAAAAGCACTAAACGTAAAAGTATTCTTCGTTTGCAGGTATCGAAGTACTGCTCCAATTAATATCGCTGCAAGATTTCCACGTATTCGGCCATGTTGCTCTACCCATACAGTACCTAAACAGAGCTATGATCATCGCTAAACGAGCTCCGGAAGAGGTACGTTACTTATTATATTATTTTTCCCACTACTTTCGATTTAAGTTAATGTTAACTACTAAATGAGGATGCTGAGGATGATGATGCGTCATGGATTTTTGGAAAGTTAATTGTATTACATTTGTATGGATAATAAGTTTTTAGCAAATTCGTACAGACAGCGTCAAAAATATCGGGACGAACAGACTGTTCAAAATGATCTCAACAACTAAGAAAATTAAACTTTGTCTCAATTGGATAAAGTTCTTGTCAGAATGACAGTTGTCGTGTACTGTCTTCATTCTGAAACATTCCTTGTGTCATTGAGGTAATATTTCATTTTCATAGTTGTTTAGATCATTTTGAACAGTCTGTTCGTCCCGATATTATTGACGCTGACTGTACCTTCTGATTTTAACACACAATGGCATTTACTGCGAATCAAATACAACTGGGGAACAATCTTGACACACTATAACAATACAAAACTAGACCGGACTATGGTAGTTTTATAATATTTAAGCACTTTCACATAACTACCAAAAAATATTCATTTTTGTTAAAAAAAAAAACCGTGTTCGGTCGGGGGACCCCCGTCCGAAACGAAGTTCCTTACGCGATACTCGCACGCACATACACACTCGTATATAATAGAAAGAGACAGAGATAGAGAGAAAGTCGCATAGTGCTTTTTCCTTACATACCGATTTTTACCAGCCAACGCAAGCCGCGTTAAGAAATTTCGGTCCACAAAAACTCAATTTGCTTTAAAATCTTCCTTTAAAAATTCTTTCTGAACAAATACTAATTAGTAATGCCTTCCACAGGTGGACTTCAGAGTAGGCTGGGGTAAAATGGATTTCGGTTTCACCGGCATCTGGCACTGGCGGTCACCCATCAACTTTGTGTACCTATACAAGTTATACACACCTCTCGAAGGATTTGAGGAGAATGGGCTCGTACTGAAGAACATATACGGAGATGGACTTGATACTGAAGTGTCTATCCGGCTGTCTACGCATAAGGTAAGAAGAATCATTGCATTTACTCAATTTTAAACTTTAATTATATGTAACCAAAATTGATTTCTGATTGACATAACAATTAAATAAAGAACAACACTCTCCTACAATTTAAATTGAACTTTTTTTTATTAGAGTTTAAGGTTTCTTCTCAGTTATCACAAAGCACGTAAATTATAATTTAAAAGTGGATAATGCGTATGGCTATTCTAACTGATGAGTTATTGTAGCTTCATGGAAACCCCAGCACAGGCGATTTAGACTAAACACCTGCGCGGTAATTGCGTAATACACTAACAATAGCAATGGTTTTTAATTTTGACAGTTCAACAACATTCATTGCGTTATTTACGTTGTTGAGCAAATGAATTTTTCGAACATATGAAGCAATGAATTAGCAATATCCTTCAAAATGATTCGGATTGTGATTGTAAGTGGGTTACGCATTTAGGGTGCAGTAATCTCATTTTATTAGTTATTATTTATGTTGTAGTATTTGTTACTGTAAATGTTAAAAAATACGCCTTCATAACAAAATGTTTTTTTTTTTAAACATTGCTTCACACTAGGAATTACTCCTGTATCGTGGGTGCGTTCACAAACATTTAAAACTCACACACACAAACAGCCAGACCCGGAACAACTACCTGTAGGCAATACAAATATTTGTTCCGTGCGGGAATCGAACCCACGACACGCAGCGCAGCAGTCGATCGCTCAGCCACTGCGCCAACCGTGTCGTCAAAAAAATGTATGCTACCTTGAAAATACTCACCACTATTTCTTGTCCTCAGTTCGGCATAGCAATACTCCTAAAGGACAACGGCAAGGGTCTCCTCGACGTTCTACAAGAGAGATTCAAACACGATGCGCAAATGGGCACAGACATGTTCATTGAGAACTTCGACACGAGAGCGCGCGTCGTGCTCGACACACTGTACTACCCAACTATCACGTTCAATGCTCATCTTATGAAGGTCAGTGCTCATCATAGACTAGCTCGAGTCTTTGGCTCATACAAGTTCATAGAGAACTTCGACACGAGAGCCAAGTCGTGCTCGACAAACTGTACTACCCTACCAACACGTTCTAATCTCAAAACGGTGAAGGAAAACATCGTGAGGAAACCGGTATGTCCTAGAACCAAATATTCGAAGACATGTGACATCTACCAATCCGCACGGGGATCGCGTGATAGATTACAGCCCAGTCCCTCTCGAAGAGAGGCGGTAGTGAGAACATACATCGAAAGCGATCTTCAAGTGCGACTTAAGAGCGATTGTGTTTTATAATTAGTGTGTTTGAGTTGTTATTAGAGTTTAGGCTGATTATGATTTTTTGTGCTTGAATGCTAAAGTAGAGCTTGACAAGTTCTCGACTCCAAATTCTCTATTCGGAAATCAGCTGATCAGTAAATTCTCATTAATTTCATTCCTAATGTCATCATCATCATCTTCCTGCCCTTGTCCCATGTTACTTATGGTTGGCGCAACGCGTTTTCTTCTTCCATTCTCCCCTGTCAACCGTCACGCTATCATTCACTCCCTTCTCTTTCATATCATTCCTTACACAATCGATCCATCTTTTCTTCGGCCTTCCTCTCCCTCTCCATCCATCAACATGTATATTCATCACTCGTTTAGTCACATGCGTTTCGTCCCTTCTCATCACATGCCCATACCAAGCCAAATGATTTCCTTTCAACTTTTCAATTTAATTCCTAATGTGAAGATAGTAATTTATTTAATATTTACAGTTCGTCGGTCCAGACGAAGAGGATATAATGGAAGTCAACGCAACGCTTCACTTACCGGACAAACCACCTATTGTGTTGACTGATGTCTTTATATTGGAGGTAATATAATCCTACTAATAATAAACGTGAAAGTTTGTATGGATGAATGGATATGTTTGTTACTCTTTCACGCAAAAACTACTGAACCGATTTGGATGAAATTTGGCACACAGTTGGTTTATAATCAGGATTAACATATAGGATACTTTTTATCCCGATATTCCAACGGGATCGAAACTTATGCGGGTGAAACCGTGGGGCGCAGCTAGTACTATCATATAATAATAGCATTTTGTAGCATAAAGGAGGATGTAAACTATCTAGATTGAAAGTTATTCCAATGAATCGAATCAAATTGATCAAGAGCAGTGGTGGCCCAGTGGTGTCAGTCCGGACTCCGACTTGTAGGTCGTGAGTTCGAACCCAGGTAGGCACCGGACTTTATTTACTTAATTTCATCACCACTGCTCTCAAAACGTTGAAAAATTGTTTTTCATTACTGTGAAATAGCAAGTGCTGCAAAACGGAGAGGAGACACACAGATGTTTTATCGTAGTTTTTAAAATTAATGGACCATTGAGTGGACCTGTTCCTCAAAAGACCATTTCATACACTAATCTACATGGTCCTCACATGATCTGACCAAAATTATGTCTGGACTCTAAAAGAGTCAGTGACATCTGAGTTTATTTCGGCCTTTCTTCTCAGACTAGTCAGATAGAAAATGCCGACCTCATCTAGTTTTAAAATATGATTGACGTGTAAAAGTATTTGTACAAACATAAGCCACCGGCACATTACTCTGTTGTGTTGTGTCGTGACGCGGAATACACCAATCAAACGTATCTGTTCAGGGCTACGGCAAATCGCAACGAGTTTTGATTGGTTAAAACTGCGTCAGAAGGCGACACAACACATTAATGTAAATGCGGCTTTACAGAAATAAAATAATTTATCATTACAAGCATTCACAACCATCCGACGGGCTATTGTATCGAAAATGCTGATCTGCCTTACCCCCGACAGCAAACAGCTATCGGAAGAATAGCGGTCGTCTATTGGATTTAAACTGACAAAACTTTCGGGTTTTGGACTTCTGAACAGCGTTTGGAGGACTCCTCCGATAACATTGATTGATGTTCTACACGCTTTTGCATATACTTTATGCTGATCAAATTTTTCATAAAGTGTAGATAAATCTTGCATTTTTTTCTGTCCTAAAATTATTTCTCTCATTTCCCAGGAATACACGGTAATGAGGAACACCCTGAACCTAGTGACTCCGTTCCAAGCGGTGAAGGAACTAAAGTCGGTGTACACTGTCGACATTATGCTCGGAGAGAAGATCAATGTCACCTGTCTTGTGCTGTTGTATAACGGGACTTATTGGCATGAGGTGAGATACTCTTTTACATTTTAACTGAGGGGTATGAATATCTATGACTTCTACTAACATAGTTTTCTTGAAAATTCTTATTCTACAGGTTCACGATTTAGCGCGACATTTGCTCTGTGTTTTAAAATCAAATCATTCAATTTATAGAAAGTTCCAAAAGTGTTCGAAAGAAAGAAAGAAGAAAGAAAAATGCATTTATTTGCGGCAAACATGACACGCGATAATTTATCTCATTTTCCTGATTTTAACCCGCAAATAAAAGTTAATTTGTTAAAATATAATGAAATTATAGTTTTGAGAAGCTGGGAAAACTCTGGATTAAACGTTTAATTTCAACATTAAGGGGTTTATTTATAAACGTTGCTGAAAGAAGACGACGATAAAGAGACGTTTAAATATGTATGGTTAAACAGTCGTTATTTATTACTTGAGTTCAAGCAACGTTTAATCCGTAAATCCGAAAGGTTTAGCATTTCTGCTATATGTGGTCCTTGTTTAAAAACTCATCTTGAGAGTATTTTGATTGAAGAAAAATTAATTCGAAATCGATCAGTTTGATATTTACTCCATATCAAACTTAATCAAGGCGAGAGTGAATAGGCTTCTTCCGGGCAAGCTCGTTCCACCGTAGATTTCATCCCTGCCTCCGGGCTGGATTGAGGTCAAAAGTGTGCTCACTTTTGACCGTATTGTCATTAAAAATTTTTTTTTTAAAATCGTCATTCTAATACTAATAAAATTTATATAATTTACAGATCTCCTACAAAATATTCTACGAGTACGAATGCGGTGAAGACGATACATACCAGTCGTATGTCGCGTCCGTTGGCATAGCAACACCTCTGACAGTACTTCCTGGGTTAGAAGCAAGAGTGGCTGCCAGACTAGAAGATGCGCTGTGGAAGATGACAGCTGATATCGCCATGCCTTCGTTTACTATCACTGCGCTTGCTAGTTTGGAGGTAGGTCTCATGTAACATAACAGCACGCTTGTAAGCACCCCAGAGGTAGGCACAGATGTTTAGTAACTACAAACATTTAGAGGTATGAGGAACAGGGTGTAAAGTTCACTCATCCTCTATAGAAAAGGGAAGATCCTCCGACCAGACGGGTGTTGTGTCTGGCGGGCAATTGCCCGAAAAAGTTTGTATGTATGCTAATTGCGCGGTAAACTCTGCTTGCGAGATGCAGGATTTGCGTGACGTCAGTATGAGGCGTTGTTCGCATGTGTTGTAGATACCGCGACACATTTCGCTAGTTAGGTCAGGAAAACATATATACTAGTAACTTACACTAAAGTGTGGAAGTAGTTTGTATGCCATACAAAAGTATGCAAATAGCTTCAAGCCATTTTGGCTTAATAACTTCTGAAGACTAATCCCGTAAGTAAACGTTCAAGATTTAGTTGTAATCTCATCTTAGCGACAATCAATTTCCAAACCTTGTCAAAAATGTAGAGAAATTAGAGGTATTTTTGACAGATTGCGACTGAGATCAGACTGTGAACGATCTTAAAATTAGGGGAATCGCCTCACTGATTGATAATAATATGGGTATGTTACAATGACATGCTAACTATTTGCATGTTAAGTGCATGTTACTGGAACGTACATTTCCGACTTTATATTTTAGCCCTATGTGATAGGGGGCGAGCCTATTGCTATTAACCACGCACAAATACAAACTCTACGCTGCTATTGTGAAATTCCCGTTGGAAAAACCAACTAACACTTTGTTGCGACCGGGGACTACTTGATAACTAGACGAGGCAGTCAGTTCTGCTACAGATGTTAAAAACGAACCCGCGGCAATCATTCCAATCTATACCTTATTAAAATGTCATAAGAGTCAAATGACGCGCTAAGTTACTAAATACTATACAACACTTTTATGTAACTTTTATTTTCTCCTAACAGTTAGACGACCCATTCGTGGAAACATCAGGCAGTTTGAACTTAACGTCAGCGTACTTAGAGGATTACTTCATCAAGATGCAGTTCAAGAAAGATTTCTCAGATGTTGAGAATGTGGTGGGAGGTGGTATTCAGATACAACAGGGGGAGCAGAATAATTACGTGAGTATTTTGAAAGGCTTTTTGTTCTTGGAAGATATACCATGTGTTCTATAAAAAGTACTTTTTTTTATTCCACCTTAAGGCATTGACTGTCACCGCGGTCACCGCTGTCCGCCAACAATAGATTTTCTATTGTATCTGTCGTCTAGCAGTCAACGTGTTAAGAACAAATCCAATCATGTATTAAAGCAAAAGTGGTCTAAAAGAATCTTTTGACCTCAAATCTAAAGCAATCGGCACGAATTTACATACAATTAATTATATTATACAAAAGAATCCGGCCCTGGCTAATGAATCTATCTCCAAAATCAAAAAAAAATCTTTAGACCCATAGTAATATTCGATAGTATTGCAATTAAATACTTCGTCACGCGTCTTCGAAAAATATTTTTATTCAAAAAATTATTTGCATTGTTCAAAACATTTTTTTCTCCATTGCAGCTATTCGCCGACGTAGTATGGCGCCCGGCCCCACACAGACACATCCGCTTCAAATCCCGAGGCGCCTTAGTCCCCGTACTATCACCCGCAGAACTAAGTCTGCTATACAGCGAGGACATCTCGCGGACTTTGTCCGTGGACTTCAACAGTGAAAACAATTACTACTCGCTGAAGGCAGACCAGAGTCAGACGTCTGTTAGTGCCGCGCTTAGCACTCCGCATGAAGGATTCAGGTAAGATTACCACATAGCTGTAACTGTTCTTACTGCATTATTTATCTCTGACTATTTGAATTGAATGTTATTTATCTCTGGCTGAACGACTTTGTCTGCGATCAAGGATGAAGTAGTCTATGGTAGTTATAGCCTTATCCAAGTGCCAGGCTACCTGTCTGTCAAATTCCATAACGATCGGTTCAGTGGTTTAGGCGTGAAAAGGTAACAGAGTTACAGACAAACAGAGTTACTTTCGCATTATTAGTATGATTTTGTACAATGTATGTTTCTTCATACTAATTAACGAAAGAATGCAATTTCACTACACGGTTAGCGCAGTGGCTGAGCGATCGGACTGCTGCGCTGAGTGTCGTGGGTTCGATTCCCGCACAGAACAAATATTTGTAAGTCCTACATGTATTTGTTCCGAGTCTGGGTGTTTTTCTATCTATAATATGTATGTATTTACAAAAAAAAATTATATAAGTAGTTTATCAGCCATCTTGTTACCATAACACAAGCATTAGGTTGCTTAGCTTGGGACTAGATGGCGCTGTGTGAAATGTCCAAGGATATTATTATTATTATTAATGCAATGTAGTTTATGGAGTAGTCCCAAGTTAGTATACTGCAGCTCGGGATAGGGTAATTGCACATTTGAAAATCGCGTTTAACGAAGTCGTTAATATTTTGTGGCACGGTCCAACTCTATGAATACAACGTTAAAATGTGTTATTCATTTTCAGTATTTTTAATTGACTTGAGGAGGTTCTCAATTCGGATGTTTTACTGTTCATATTTATTTCAGGGCTATAAAGATAATAGGCGAGTTTGAAGAAGACGACATTCGAGGATCATTTGTTACTGACACTGCAGAATACAGCATCAACGGAAAAGTTCTCAACAGAAATCCGCTTGAAGTAAGTTCAAATATTCATTTTCTAATTTTAAACAAAAAAAAAAAAAAAACAATTCAATAATATGGTAACTTTTTTCTTTTTTTAATTTTTACGTAACAGAAAGTTCTTATGATCAAACATTTTTCTGTTACTGAACTTACCGATAGATTAAGGGCCGGTTGTCTCAAACGGTTGGTTAACGTAACATACGTACGTCAAATAATAACGATTACGCAATCGTTATTATTTGACGTACCTAAGTCAAGGCCACAATTTTGTGAAACTACGCTTTTTTGGTTTGACGATAGTTAGCGCCATTTTTTGACATGTGTCAAGTGGTCGTGAAACAACCCGCCTTAACCTGTATCGCATAGTTTCAACAAAACAACGTAATCTGTTATCATTTTAAGCAATTAAACAACCTCAAAATAGAAGTAATAACACCTTTCAAAATTCCAATCTTAATATTCTTTACAGATGGCGCTAACCCTAATCCCTCGAGGCCAAGGCGAGAACATAGACATCCGCATCAAATACGAAAGCACTCCCACTGTGTACACGTTGTCTGCCAATTTTGTTGGACCAGTGGCCGCCACGCTACATGCTCAGGCAGAGATGGAAGCCAACTTTACCGATATTGACGTCAAAGTAAGTAGTTTTTGCCGTAGATTCAAGAGAAACAAACAGCAGCATTTACCTTTTCTAAACCGTTCATTAAATATATTTATTTAAACTAAATAATAAACTTAATCTGAATATATCAAACCACATAACACAGACACAAAAACAGTGATGCACTGATGTCGATAAATGACCTCCTCTACTCTAAGTTGCCGATATGATCACTGAGCTTTGTAAAGCTAACTCTCTCTGCGTCTCTCTGTAAAATCGATATGCGGAAAATATCACACAATATAATGTTATCTCACTCCGACAATTATATATTGTACCACCAATAATCGCGGTCATAAAACGTGCAAGTAGGATGGAGCAAATTTTTTGTATGGGATTTTATACACGCAATACTAAGTCTCGTGTCGTCTCACACTTACTTTTTATGACCTCTTCTGCACGGAACTTTGGCATTTAGTATTATTTAGGGGCCTTTGCGAAATGTTTACATTCATATAGTAAACTTCGATACATTTGTTTGTTTACAGTTGGACATCCCTACATCTAAATACAAGGACATTTACTTCAAGTCGCGAGTAGACAACTACCCGGGACTGAGGAAGGTGCTCAGTGTGCAGGCGGCCACGCCGCTGCAGAGGATACGATATGTTAAGGGAGATACTGATTTTCTGTAAGTGTAACGTATTCAACTGGCCATAGCTGAACGACTTCCTTTAAAAAAGGGCTTGTTCTGTGGTTACATTCATTTCTGTTGCCATTTTTCATTGGAAAAATCATCCCGTCAAGGATTTTTTTTTTTTTGCCCTCTGTCGGCTGAAATGATGATGAATATGATTTTTACCTTTCTAATATCATACTCTTTTCTCTGTATTATCAAAAATATGTTTTTTTATAATTATAGATTCGGTCCCAAGACTGGTTACCTGTTATGCAACTACGAATTACCTGATATGCAAGGCGAAGGTGATCTCAAATGGAGTTTCCTACTCGGCGATCTGTTTATAAGGGTAAGTTTATAGATCATAATTATAACGATATGGGTTTTCCTATGCATAATATCTATCTTAGTTTCCCAGAAACACAAGGTATAACAGCCAGAAAACTCTTAGCAGCCTTAAAGGCGTAAAAAATGCATAATTTGATACGCAATAATTTGAAATGCACATGTGTGTCACACCGCTGCACCGTATCGATAAATGAGCACAAAATTAGATAGCCAGTAAGTATCGATAAGATTACTACTCTACGTCTGGACACAATACAATAAATGGAAGTAACAGCAATTGCAATTTTCGTTGTTTCGTTTTAAAATACTGTATAAAGTTAAAAAACAAAATTGTTGGCGAAAAAAATTGTCTACATTCTCATCCCAAATCTAGCCACTAACTAAACCTATCTTCCATCTCTTTCTTTTTTTTTCCTGTGGCAACACTACAGCTAACAGCTGTTTAAAATTTGTTCTTGTAATTTTTAATCTAAAATATTAAATTTCATTGTTTTTGAGGCCTATTTCCGAATAATCTCTAAGTAAATAGGACAATAATGTGTATTTCGTGTTAGATTCACATAGCTAGTGCAAATTAAGTGTAATTATTTCAATGTAAATCGGTGACAGTTACCGGCACAAATGAATCTTGCATTGTCATCTTGATATCAGGTACAATACTTTATATTTTACTTGCTATTGGTTTGTTTACGCACTTCAATTTCATCAGCAATTGCTTTGTTCATTTTTAGTAAGGCTACTTATTGATGCCAATGACCTTTGAACGTAAACATAACCTTACTTTAGTTTGGTGACAGAACTCCTTTTAATTACATCTAAAAGTTTCATTTTTCCTTTCAAATAATCATCGCTTCACTCTCAACTTACTCAATACTCAATTTTCAACTTCTACCACAACTACCTTCTCTCTTCTAATTTCTTGTCGCTTCCTTACTAGTCTTTATCATGATCATGACTCGCAGCGCCCGCGCTCGCCTCGAAGAGTCCAAACTCAATGAGGCTTTGAGCGCTTTAAAGGCTTCAAAGGAGTCCTGTGACCAACTAATCAAGGAATTGGATGACAATGAAAGGGTGCTCTTTGATGCCCATGAAAAGAATAGGAAGTTAAAAGTTGAAATGGCTCAGATATATACTCAATACACTGATGCCATAGATGAACGGGATAGACTTCGGCTTATTGTGGACGGGTTCAGCCAGTGTAGCATAGAGTATGAACAAGCTCTTAGTCAAAAACATATATTACAACAGCAGCTACATGAGGCTCAAAGTCAAATAACTCAACTTGAGACAAGCAATCTTAACATCACCGCCTCGCTGAATCAAAGTCTGTTCAATGAGTTGATGCCTATTGCCCCGTCAATGGTTTCTGCCATAAACCCCACATACACTAATGATTTGACAGGTGATGATGAATCTAAAATATATAATTCAGTGAGGGTAGTTGGCAGTAAAAATAAACTTAAAAAATACATCAAAATTAATAAGTACATTGTTAAAACTCAAAAAATGGTAAAAAGACAAAGGTTCTTTATCAAAAGTGTTAAATTAAATAGAGAAAGGTTGAATTTGCTTAAACAATTAGACATGTATTCCTATAACTTGGAGCAGAGTACTAGGAAGTACAACATTGACACAGATGCCTTGCAATCAGAACTTAACCATCTACAGGAGAAACTTAGTTCAATGACCAACAAGTATAATACCTCTGAAGACCTAATGAGGGAATATGTGTTGGCAATGAATGAACTGGTAAACACACAAAAAAACAACTGTGAGCATTGTCTAACACCATCCAATGTGCTTACACCGGATCATTCATTGACAACATGCAACACCTCCTTACTGCAGCCCTGTGTTGATTTGTTGACTCCTTCTACTAATAGTTTCAATAAACCTTGCAAACAAAGTTTAAATAATGATATTGTGTTATTTTGTGATGAGATAGGTAAGGACTTAGGTCACTTGTTGACAGATGAGTATCCAGGACACTCAATACTAAATTACTGTATGCCTGGTTGTTCTTTGTTTCATATTATGAAAGAAATTACTAAATGTAACTTTTCCCAGGATACAACATTATTAATTTTTATGGGTAATAGGGGAAATGTAAACAAAGGAGAACTACTTGAGTATTTAACAACATTGTGTAATCTAAGTTTAAGAAAAGTTGTGTTGTTTACATTCCCTTATAGTAACAGTTTGCCACAGGAAGAAAATAGCTTAAGATTCGAATTGAATATGACAATGCATAACTTGACATATAATAATAACATGTTCCATTTGATTGATATTAACAATTATGTTAATAATAATTTATATCTGACAAAAGATAGATATAACATTGTTATGTACTATCTTTCTAAATATCATAAAAGACAGATAGCTGTGTCGCTATCATATTTTTTTTCTATCACAGCCAAAAATTTGGCTAAACAATTTGCTTCTTTTGAGCAATGCAATGACATTATAAATAATTCTGCTAACAATTTAGTCACAACTCATGACATTGCTAATAATTTAAATTAGAAATTAAGACAATAGAGGCAATCTCTAGCTATAATGTACAAAATAGTATCAACCTGGTGCATCAAAATATTCAAGGATTTATGAACAAAGATTTAGAAGTAGACTTATTTATGAATTTTAATAGTATTGATATTCTCTGTATAACAGAACATTGGCTGAAAAGTCACCAGTTCTTGTTCAATTTCAATAATCACCAGGTTGGTAGTTCGTTCAGCAGAATAAATGCTATACATGGTGGCTCTTTAATTTTAGTAAGTAACCAGCTCAAATTTAAAGATCGTAACGATATTGTGAGCCTATCTGTTGAGCGTACAGTTGAAATTGCCTGTATAGAATTGGAGCACTTGGTTGTATTAAGTGTGTACAGACCCCCTTCAGGATTGTATGACTGCTTTGAAAAGGTTATTGATGAAGTACTACACAGGATTTGTAACTCAAACAAGTCCGTTATCATTTGTGGTGATTTTAATGTTAATTTATTAGAAAACTCAGGTTCTTGTAGTAAAATTATAAGTCTGTTTCAGTCCTACAATCTTGTAAACCTATTTTTGGAGCCCACAAGAATAACACCTACTAGTGCCACATGCCTAGATAATATTTATACAGATATTATACCAAGCCACAAAGAAATTATAAATTTACTAGATTCGGATCACTGCGGGCAAAGGATAACTATTCAAAACCAAAACAAAAAAGTGGCTAAAAAGGATATCACTGTTAACCCCAAAACTGCAAGTCGCTTGGAGGCTTTTAAAGTTAAACTCATTAATAAATTACCAGTCTTGTCAACTCATGCTGATCCTAATCATCTATATGATACTTTTTTTAATATATACTGTAAACAATTTGATTCCACCTTTATTCCCAAGACTATCTCGGTTAATAGTAACGCATCTTTCAGTGATTGGGCTACCATTGGTATTCATAAAAGTAGAACGCGGCTTTATGAACTGTACAATGAAAGGTATTATGTTAACACTGATGAATTTAATTTGTATGTTAGAAATTATTCAAAATTATTTAAAAAAGTTTGTTATATGGCCAAGTCACGTTATTTGGGTTCAAAGATTAAAAACAGCAGTAATGTAATTAAAACGACCTGGTCTATTATTAATAGTGAAGCGGGAAGATCTAGTAACCGAAATACTGACTACAGCCTGTCTATTAATGACAACATAATAAAATCAGACTCACAAGTCGCCGAGGCATTTGAAAATTTCTTTTCAGATATTCCCGTTTCAACTACTAAATCCCTAAACTCATCACCTTCTGTTGCTGAGTCTTTGCTTAAGGAAAATGTTAATGGTTGCGATTCGGACTTTCATTTTGAACATATTACCTGTAGAGATATAATTAAAACCTTTCACACTTTAAATGTTAAAAAGACTGCAGATCTGTGGGGCAATTCTGTAGAAGTTGCTAAGTCTATTATTGACATTGTAGCACCTACTCTAGCTCTTATCTTTAATAGTTGTATTAACAGTGGGGAGTTTCCTGACCTAATGAAAAATAGTAAAATAATACCTTTGTTTAAATCAGGTAGTACATCAGACCCTACAAATTATAGACCTATTTCTGTACTACCTACCTTTAGTAAAATTTTTGAGAAATTAATTTTAGATCAAATGCAAAGATTTTTTAATAAACACAAATTATTACATAGCAAACAGTTCGGTTTTACAAGGGGTCGTTCAACTACTGATGCCGGTGTTGAACTTTTAGGACATATTTATAATGCATGGGAAGATAAATGCGATGCCTTGGGCATCTTTTGTGATTTGTCCAAGGCATTCGATTGCGTTCTTCACGAAACGTTAATCAGGAAACTCCGACACTACGGAATCCGGAACACTGCTCTGGATCTTCTTACTTCATACTTGAGTAAGAGGATTCAGAGCGTTGACGTTAATGGAAAAAGATCTCCCGGATCTATAGTAACAATGGGAGTCCCACAGGGCTCAATTCTTGGTCCTTTCTTGTTTCTTATTTATATAAATGACTTGCCGTACCTCATAAAGGATAATCATGATATAGTGTTGTTTGCAGATGACACTTCACTTTTGTTTAAACTTAAACGTCAGCAGCAGGTTACTGACGATGTAAATAGCGCGATCACTAAAGTAGTCCACTGGTTCAACGTTAATAATTTACTTTTAAACGAGAAAAAAACCAAATGCATTAAGTTTACGCTACCTCACGTTAGGCAGGTGAAAACTAATGTGTTGATAAAGGGCGAAGAATTGAATCCTGAAGACAGCACAGTATTCTTGGGCATAACTTTGGATGCTAAGCTTCAGTGGGATCCACATATAGATAAATTGTCAAAAAAGCTAAGTTCCGCAGCATACGCTGTTAGAAAAATTCGTAATTTAACTGATGTAGAGACAGCCCGTTTAGTGTACTTTAGCTATTTTCATAGTGTAATGTCATACGGTATTCTATTGTGGGGAAATGCCGCTGATATTCAGACTATCTTTGTTTTGCAGAAGCGAGCTGTTCGATCAATTTATAAACTGAGTCCGAGACACTCGCTCAGAGACAAATTTAAAGAGATTAATGTTATGACTGTGCCTTCTCAATATATTTATGAAAATCTTTTATATGCCCATAAAAATATAAAATTATTTAAAAAATACAGTGATATCCATGATATAAATACTAGGAACAAACACAAATTTGTTGTACCTACAACAAGGCTCAAGAAAATAGGTGGCTCGTTCAGATGCCAATGTATACGCTTTTATAATAAAGTTCCAAGCCCAGTTCAAGATCTAAGCCTTAATAAATTCAAATCATTTATTAAACGTAAGTTGTGCCAGAAAGCCTTTTATACCGTTAAGGATTATATCGAGGACAAAACGGCTTGGGATTAAGCTGCTTCCAATTTTTTTAAATTTTTTACGTATTGAATGTTTTTATTTTGTTTTTCTCTGTTTTGTTGTTGTTTTTTTTTTTTATATACACTGACATTAATGAATTTTATATATACTATGACATTTGCTTACTTAGTAAAGTATTATATTATTTTAATTATTGTGAATGTGAAGACTATGTGGGTCATTGTATTTATATTATTTTTCTCTCTGTTCTCTTAGTTTTTGTCATGGTCTGGCAGTTTGAGTAATTAATGTGGCCTACCCAAATGTCCTTTCTTTGGTATTGTTCGTCGGATCAGTGAGCTCCTTAAGTTTTGAGTTGAGCTGCACGATTTCTGACAAATGCGTGCACTGACTGGACAGGTCCTCTCAATCTGTGTGGTTCTTTCCTCAAAAGACCATCTCAGACATCGACCTACATGGTCTTCATATGATCTGACCAAGATTATGTCTGGACTTTAAAAGAGACTGTGACGTCTGAGTTTGTTTCGGCCTTTCTTCTCAGACTAGTCAGATAGGAAACGCCGACCTCATCTAGTTTTAAAATATGATTGACGTGTAAAAGTGTTTGTACAAACCTACTTACAAAAATAAAATCATTTATCATTTATCATTTATCATTTCCCTCCACAGGCTCTAGGCCACCAGCACGTAAAGGACATAGAGAAAAGTGTAGACCTGGACATCTACTTCGGCAACAGCACTACTCCCGACATGATGCAGAAGACTGACGCAGGGTTCAAGATGGATCTCGACCATGTTTGGGTGTAAGTATTTAGGAATAAAAAAGTACAACTGTCTTAAGTTAATACCTATAAGCAGCATTACGGTGAGATATTCCGGTTTACATTGGTGCAGTAGTAGCCCAGTGGTAACGGCCACAATTTACAAGTTGTAGGCCGTAGGTTCGAACCCCGACAAGCGCTTTACTTTGTGTAAATTATTTCATCACCACTGCTCTCAAAACGGTGAAGGATAACATCGTAAGGAAACCGGCATGTCCTAGAACCAAAAATTCGAAGACATGTGACATCTACCAACCCGCACTGGGCCCGCGTGGTGGATTACGGCCCACTCCCTCTCACCGAGAGGAGGCCTGTGTCCCAACAGTGGGAACCCGTAATCCGGTTTAAAACCCATAATTGACGGGGAAATTGCAGCTGCATGAATCATTTCAACGTTTTCTCGTAGATTCCGTTAAACAGGTAGACTGTTGGTCTATTTAGCAATCTACATTTACGTATTGCATCTTAAGGAAACTTCGGTGTTTTTCGTAACCCAGTAACCAGCTGGTAACGAATAAGCCCACGTCCACACGGACGTAAAAATATCGCTGCGGGATTTTGTCGCGCACTGGATTTTCAATTTGAGAATCCAACAGAGCGCATCTCGGCGCGTCAAAAATACACACTGTTGGATTTTCAATTCTCGGCGCTACGGAGTGCGTTGAAAATCCAGTGCGAGAATGAAAATCGCCACGGGAAAGACACGCTCGTGTGAACCTTAGCCCAGATTCACACGAGTGTTTTTCACCAAAGATTTTTGTTTAAAATTTAAAATGATAAGTTTCTGAGCGTCGATAGTAAAAGGACAGCCCCAAAATAATCCATACTCATCATTGGTTTCACAGAAACATGTATTTTTAAATAAATACTCCATTATAATGTAGACTACATAATCCTTTTTCCTTTCAGAATCGGCGGCAACGCCAGCTTCGGTATAATAATGAACAAACGCGTCCACCTGATCATAAACGCGATCCTCCCCAAACCTAACGTGGACGTACACACTCTATTTATTGCCGCTGACATGGGTATGGACAACGAACCGCTCAAGACTTTAGAAGCAGAGTATAGGACTGACGTCACGAAGATCGTTACTGGTGTTAAAGGAAATGTGAGTTGTTTTTATAATTACTTCTAGACACGAGGGATTTCCATAGGAACCGTGCATTTTTTTTTTTTTAATGTAATAAGTAGCCTTTATCGCTCTCCAGTCCATAAACTATCTCTATGCAAAAAATCACCTCGATCCGTCACCATCCTATTCTGTGTGATAATAGAAAAAACCAAGACACTCTCGCATCTATACATACAAATAAATAAAATTGAAGTGTCTGTCAAAATAACAGCTTTTTACTAAATGTGTTTATGTAAGTATACACGGAACTTATACCTAACAAAAAAAAATATATCTGTCTGTTTGTTCCGGCTTTTATTTAAAAAAAAAAGAAATATGGTTCCGCGCAAAAAAAACCATGAAATTTCCGACATCTACACGGGCGAAGCTGCTAGTTTATAATATTACTAGCGTCTTGTGCATGCTTCTCACGAGTGCAATTTACTGATATGGATGTGGCGATATGCCGAAACATTGTGATTTCCGTGCTATATCCAAGTTAAATATAACTTAATATAACCCAGTAACTGTTGTGGAGGTCAGACAGGCAGTCGCTCCATGTAAAATACTGGTATTCAGCTGCATCCGGTTAGACTGGAAGCCGACCCCAACATAGTTGCGAAAATGCTAGGGAGATGATGATCTAAGTTAAATATAAATGTATTACACACAGTTTATGTGTGTAATACTAATAATAGGTAATACTAATAATATACTTAATAATAAATGACATTATGATATCCTTGTCACGGTGTCATTTATTCCGGAAATTTATCATTTATTTTCATTCAAAGCCATGGAGTATGAGACTTAACGGGGAGTTTAAACTAAGATGCGTTAAGGAATTCCGTTTTACACATTCCTATTGAAAATCCAATAGTTAACTTCTAAAATCTTCTAAAGGAATTCGGCATTACAAATACTTATTGAAAAGCCAATAGTTAACTTCAAAAACCTTCCAATCACAGATGCTATACCTAGCGGAAAGCTTCGACACGAACTCCACAATAACCTGGACATCGGCCGCAGGCTACAAACACATCGACAACATCGTGAAGTACAAGTGGGACATCAACGGCTCCAACCATATTGATTACACGTTATCTTCGCCCATGTTTGATGAGGTACCCACGCTGAAGGTCAAGGGGTCCTACCAAAAGGATTTGGTGCATAAATTCCATATTGTTAAGTGAGTAGAGCTTTTTATTGTTAACTATTGGACATTGATGGTCTTTAGACACAGACACAGTTGACTACAGGGGGTCTACTCCAAAGTAGTATCGGCCGAATGTTCGGCCGTTTCCTGCTACGAAATTACTATTTAGTTCGGTCGGTTCCGATCCTACACTCCTACACTCTTTCGAATATTGACTATGGTCCCGACCCAACTGAGCCGATCCGAACTTTTTTCGCATTTTTCAATAATATTCGGTTTGGCCATGTGTCGGTCCGATCCGAACATTCGCACTTTGCACTTCGGAGTAGGCCCCCAGACACATTGGGCACAAGGTAAAAAACGTCGAAAAAACCACGTTTCTTATATGGGCTCTCCATATGATAAACGTGTCATAAAAATACACAATCTGTGAAAATTTCAACTATCTACCTACTTCGGTTCATGATACAGCCCGCTGTCAGTCAGACGGACGGACGGATAGTGGAGGCTTAGTAAAAAGGTTCCGTTGCTGGTGGATCATCCACTTGGTCCATGAGTGAACTCATGAATGTTTGTAGGGGCAACATGCATCATCCCGGCGACCGTCAGATCGGGGAGCTGGACCTGCGGTACGGCGGCGTCAGGCATACGGACGGACACTTCAACTTTACCACGCCCTTCAAGAGGCTGCCTTGGCTGAAGTCTATATTCGATGTAAGTGGATTCGTGTTTATGATCAAAACTACTGTAAACAGTTTAATAGTTCGAGATGGGCGAAAGAGCTACAGAAAACTTTTTAGAAGACTGTCCATTGCTTTTGGAACTGCCAACCTCATTTACGGATTATAAAAAGTTGCCAGAACCACCAAAAAAAGGCTTTGAGCTACTGTAGCGGCATCTACACCGGCACATGCGAACTACGCATCATGCTTACGTCACGCAGAATCCTGCATCGCGCAAGCAGAGTTTACCGCGCAACTAGCATATATACATCGTCCCGACATCAATCGTCGGGCAGTTGCCCACTAGACACGACACCCGTCTAGTCGAGAATCCTCTCTTTTCTATGGAGGATGAGTGAACTTTACACCCTGTTCCTTATGAGAGGTATGCCTCTATGTCCCCGAACATGTTATCGAGCCGACAGAAGGTCGAGCTGTTCTAAATTTTGGAACGTATGTTGTTATAATGAAATCTAACGTTTCCCACTTTAACTAACTTTACTTACTCCACCATCTTGGATCGAAGATAAAATAAATTAATGAACTTTCAACGTTATTTTCGATACAAATATGTATTTAATTTCCATTTATTTATTTTAACAGATAAACAACCTCGAAGAAAAATCGGACAACAAAGTAGACCTATTCTGGCCAAACAAGACAGCATCTATAAACACAACACACCGATACCACAAACAGGACAAAGGCTTCACTCAAAACGGCATCATTTCACTTTCCGTTCCATTGAGCCGTCAACATATCGTCAACACAGAATACTACTACATTCAAGGAGACAAAACCAGCAACGGTAACGCAACAATTGATTTCGATCGAGAACGATTCGTCAAAGGATCTTTCAACCAGATTTTGAGTAAGAGCGCTAGGAATTTGGGCCTTGCCACTATGGATATAGAGGTGGAGAATGTACATACGCCTGTTGGAATTAAGTATATTCATGAGTATGATGAGACTGGGAACACTGTGAGTATGATTTTGTTAAATTATCCATGTGATAACCTATGATCTGATGTAAAACACTTATTGAGTTCTAAAGTCTATCTAATTTAATCTGTGGTAAATGTCATGTCAACTAACTATTTATTGACTGCGTACATTTTCCAAGCCACACAGAACAGCTACTATAAGTTTCCAATGTTACGACTTGATAAAAAAGAAAACATTACGTATACACATCAGACTTTGCGATACCAATTATCGTAAAGTCTGATCTGTTGTCCAAGAATCTCATTTACATAGTAGAGAAATGGAAATACAAATAATCAAACACAATAATATTTTTTCTTTCATGTTAATATCTTTCACTAATTTTTCATTTTAAATTCTCTGAAATAAGTGCTTTTCACGCTCCATTGTTGTAAAAAACAAACCTTAATAACCACCTACCACTATTTCTAACCTTCAGCCTTTTCTACTCATACAACCACATTACAGGACGTAAAACAAGCCACAGTATTCCATCTCCACAACGCCACAAAATTCAACGTGACCGGTAAATTAGACGTCTACACTTACGATATCGGCAAAGACTTGAAGCTGACTGCGATACACGGCAATAGAACTTGGACGTTCGACAACAAGTACGAGGCAGTCGATAAGGAGTTGAAGCAGGGAACTAACATCAAGTGGGCCGAGGATGTCTGGTTTAACTACAATTTACATGTCACTAATATGACTACGGTGAGTTTTTTGAGAAGAGAATAGACCCACAAAAACACCCCCAAACACCCACAAGAAACCCCAAACACACTTCTACACCCTCACACACGCACAAACACACCCCTTAAAACACGTCTACACACCCACAAACACACCCCTGCTTAGTAAGGTAGGTAAAGACTTGAAACTGACCGCTATACACGGCAACAGAACTTGGACATACAACAGTATGTATAATATTACCAATCGAATGTATTGTCGACCTCGTAATTACAATACCATCGTAAGGTTGAATTTCATTTGCACTTCATACAACGACAAGGTCTTTTTGCTTTTAAGACCAATGTGACTCCAGATAGTTTCAACCTTAGTGAAGTGGCAATTTACTGGGACTTGCCAAAGTGGTAAAGCAATTACGGGGTCAACTTTACAGTGTGACACATTCTAAGAAGTATTACGGCATGATTTAGTAAAGAAAGAAAAATAAATAAAATAAGTTTATTTGACCCAGGTTAAGTAAGGTACACAATATTCACAAAAAAATAAAAATCAGAAAAAAAAATTAAAATAGTATTGTGCGTCTCACGGCTCCGCCAAATACGCACAGTTCAGCATAAATGTCAGACAACTAATGTTTGACGCTAGTACAAAACTTGTTGCATCTTTTTTAGCACAGGTTTACTTAATT
Organism: Apamea sordens; assembly: GCA_945859715.1. Lineage (NCBI taxonomy): Eukaryota > Metazoa > Arthropoda > Insecta > Lepidoptera > Noctuidae > Apamea > Apamea sordens. Next base: position 7,663,879 of record OX244010.1, on the reverse strand, counting down.
TTGTTCGTGGAGATTAATTTCTGACATTAAATAATATTATGCTATGATGATTGTATTGTGGAAAATGTTTTATAACTTTGACATTTTATTTCTACTTAATAATTGATTCTAAGTATTTTGCATGCAATTGATACACGATGTTGTATAGCTAAACATGTGAACTATATTATATTAACAAACTGTAACACCTTTATACCATGTTTAAGGCAAATAAAGACTTATCTTATCTTATCTATCTAATACATGAAAAAAGCGGCCTCTTTACTACAGCTCCTGCATGGTAGTAACAACAGCATTCTAAAAATGATCCCTGCCAGAGTGGACTGTCCCTTACGGGAACACCGGGTGGGGACAGTCCTATGTCTGAATTAGGAATAATAATAATTACTGTTTGAAAACTAACAATACTAACCTATTTAGATAAGCGTTATTGTTACTAACACCAAAATACTAACAAAATTATGGACTTAGTCTGAATTAAAGTTTTATTTATAATTAATATCCCACAGGCTGACACTGAATCCCAACAACTAGTAATGAACGTTTGGTGGCCGCTCCGTAACTTCAACCTAGTCGCGCTATACAACCTACAGGACACACTACTCGACGGCACAGCCAAACTACACTGGAATGTAAAGGCGGAGAACAAGACTGCTGAACTTAGGGGACGCTGGGAGAACCCGCCCGTCACTGAGGGGAATCTGCATAATCTGGATTTGTCGTTGGCGCATCCGTCGTTTAGGAAGGTAAGGGTCGATTGTAAAAGTTGTACCAAAAGTTACAAATATTTTGTCACTAATTTGTTGTCAAGGTTAAAAATTAAACTAACCAATTAACACAGCTGACCCAACGGTCAGTTGTGTTAATTGGTTAGTTTAATTTTTAAAACCAATCACATAAAGCTCTTAAGGTGCATGCTCCAAGGTAGCCCGCGAAATTCAAATTTTCTTACGTTTTTTACAATTTGCTGGTCAGTACTAAGTTGTACGTTGATTAAAATATGATTCGCGGCGGTAACAAATATGTATTTACAGAATTAAATCATTAAAGTCATCAACGCCAGGACCTGCACCCTAATTGCGTAACACACGATCAATCGTAATCTGAATCATTTTGAAGCAAATTGCTAATCCATTGCTTCATAAGCTCGAAAACATATTCTGCTCAACACGTAAATAACGCAATGAATGTTGTTGAACTGTCAAAATGAAACCGATTCCGATTAGGGTGCAGATTTCATATAAATCTGCTTCTTTCGGCGAGCCAATTTTAAACGGAGATTCATGTTTAACAACCTCTCTAGAATAAGACACCATTAGCCAGAATTGCAGAGAGAAGTGGTGGCCCAGTGGTAACCGTGACTTACGAGTTGTAGGTCGTAGGTTCGAACCCAGATAGGCGCTTTACTTTGTGTAAATTATTTCATCACCACTGCTCTCAAAACTCTGAAGAAAAACATCGTGAGAAAACCGGCATGGGACCTGCCAGGGTCCCATGCCGGCATGGGTTCTGGGTCTGGGCCTGTCAGGGTTCAAACCTACGACCTACAACACGTAAGTCGGGGCCGTGACATCTACCTACCCGCACTGGGCCCGCGTGGTGGATTACGGCTCCTCTCACGACAGGAGAGGCCTGTGTCCCAGCAGTGGGAACATTACAGGCTGATTATGCAATAGTACTGTGACCACCATATCGAGCTATAAAAAGAGCACACAGATATGAGTGACAGAGACAATGCTCTACAAACATGAACTTTTTCTAAAACTGAATGTGCTTTTATTTTAGTAATGTATAACATTCTAACCACATGCCTTCTCTTACAGGACGTAACCTTAAAAGGCCAATACCTATCAACGCCATCAGTAATGTCAAACGTATCCCTAGAGCTACAATACTCAGATTACGAAAACGAATACTTGAAACTGAAGTCGATTCTAACGGACAACTCAAACGGACCTATCAGAGATTACAAATTCGCCTTGACCTGTAAACATCCATCTACGAATTTGGACTTGGACATGAAATCAGATATAAATATACGTAGTCATTGGTATTACTTTAATAACTTCTATAGGTTCCAGAAGTCACTTTTCTATGAAAAGCTGAGGCATAATCAGTTTTTGATTGATTCAGCGAATAGTGCTATTCATTGGGAGGTGAGTACATGTTCTTATTATTTTTCTCTGGTAACATTGTTGGGTAAGATTCCCCTTGTTGCTTTATACTAGGTGACAGGGAAACTACTAGAGGTAATTAGCAATAAATTTAGTCCAGTTAACTAGGGTACAAAATTGGATGGTTACCGAGCTGTATCGGTTCTTAGATTTTAATCTTAGGTTCTGGAAATTTCTAGAAGGATCTATTAGTTCTGCTACTCGATACTGGATGACGCTAGTGGTAAATTAGTTCTGCTACTCGATACTAGATGGCGCTAGTAGTAACTAATGTCACCATGTACCAGGCATTAATTGTGGCGCGCATCAATAGTGTTGCAGCTTCTTTTCTTGCTCTAACTATATTTTTCCTTTTTCAGCGTGCAAACGAAACCTACTTCTACAAAGTAAACGGCACTTGGGACCTCGCGTATCCCGAATACACGATAAAGACATCCGTGAGCCGACCGACCGGGAACGATACTGGAACCGCGACGCTTTACATGAAGAACAGGTCGTTTGTGGCTCACTACAATAGTACTGATGGTAAGTCAAAGATAGATGAGACCTTCTTCCTCCCTTGGTTTTTTAAAGAAATAAATACTAGTGGAAAAATAGAATCTAAATATTTCAACAGCTAATACGCCTTTGTAATATATTTAATTTTAAATCAGAATGTAACATATTCAATTATTGTTTTTATTCTTAACTTTTTGTTCAAGTTGATTACCCGTCCGTACCGTTATTACCGTTACTTACTTTAGTCTGTTTTAGTTTATATTTGTTTTATTTTAGCTTAATATACTTATTAAGGCAGCAAGATATAATATAATCAGTGCTATGTAGGCCGTAATTGTCATTTACATTAGTCCTTTAGTAATTTAGTTATTAAGATATAACAGAATGAATAAATTGCTACTGCAAAAGGATATCATTTATTCATTCTGTTACATAATTGTCTTTTAAAGTATACACTATCGCGAAAAAAATTTGAAGGTTAAACCTCCACCAGCGTCAGGCATAGGCCTGACCTGGCAGCTAACGGGTTAGGTTGATAAAAAAAGATAAATAAATAACTAAAATATTTTTTTTATACAGAGGCACATAGGGAGAGCCCTATGTGCTAACCTGTCCAGGTCTAGCTGCAAAAACTATATCCTCATTCTTGGTTTATTTTCTAACCACGTCTCTTCTCTTCCAGATATCTCATACCACATGATAGGTCAAATCGTGGACACCCGCTACGCTAAATTTGACTCGTGGCGAAACTTCGACGACGTTACTACTATCGACCTTGCTTCATACATCCGCCTGAACCACTCGCGACTACTAACCAGCTCAGTAAAATGGCGTCCAGAGATCTTCAGTGAAGTTAAGTCCACAGCAGTATACACATTGAAACTTCTATACAGCCAAGTCAATGACACCCTCGTGATTATAAAAGAAATGCCCATGGAAGCTCATTTAGCTCTCAAGAACATCTGGTCTGACTCCAAACCGAGGATTCGCGACTTTTTGGACGATCTGAACGATTTACACGTCATTAAAGACGATTTAGATGAGTTTGAACGGTTCTTGAACCAGTCCTACAGTCATAACGACTTTTACGTCAAAGATATTGTAGAATTCACTTACTATGTGCTAGATGAGATGGCTATAAGGAATCATTTGGAAAGTTTGCCCGGTATTGTCAATGATATGTGGGGAATGATGGGTAATACGAGTCAGTCGATCAAGCAGAGTCTAACCTACATAGTCGAATCGATCAAAAAGGCGTATGCAAACTTTTTGGAATCCGTTAACAGAGTACTCGAAGCAGATTTCATGGAATTAGTATCGGATAGATTAGAAGCGATGATTCTACAGTATGATACTTTTATAAGAGATTTACATATGAAATTCCTGGAGTATTGGGAAGAGACTTGGGTGAATGCGACGAATCGACTTTCGAAATACTGGCATGAAGTCTTGAAGTCGATTGAGCCGCTGTTCTTCAAGGTGTTGCATTATACCGAGTCGTTTGTGTTCACTGTATGGAAGAGCGTCATGGATTTCTTCTATAATAGGACGCAAGAGTTGACGGATTCGCCTTATTTCAACTATGTGTCGACGTTTGGACATGAAATGGATCGGTAAGTGTGATTATTTGTGCATAATTATAATATATAAAAATAAGTCAATAGCTTTGACTTGTGTTTTTCTTCGTAAGAAAACCTGCTGTAGTAACTTGAAAATATGAACACAAACAACATAAAAATAATCTCATGAATTAAAATTTGTGGCCTCCTACGGTAAACTGACATAAGCCCAAAGGGCAGGTAGTCCGGCATTGATTTATAAAGAAACAAACAAACCATTTTAAAAATTGTACATTTATAAAATTAAATTTAACAAAATAAAAGGGAACCTTAAAGAACTAATTAACCTTATAGTTACCAAATTAAGTAGGAGTCTAATATTATATTTTAATATTGCCAGCCAGCTAAAATTTCAGTATAAAGAGCTAGGGTCGTGGGGAGTTGGAGATAAACCCAGTACTGTACCGTTTTAAATGTTTATGTTAAATAATCATCATTTGAGTATTGTGTTACGAAGTAACTGTGTTGTAGCGGCAGACGCTCCATGTAAAATATGCATGCCTAAGTATACCGCGGCATTGGTACCGATGAAATTACAATTTAAAAACCCCTTGCCGCGCCGTGCCGCCAGTTGGCGCCGGTCCTAGGGCTAGCCATTTCGTAAAATGGTCTTATCTTAACTTATATACCTTTTTTCCCCAGAATCTACAAAGACCTAATGAACAACGATCTTATAACGAACATAAAGAAGTACAGCAAGAAACTGTTCAACGTGGTCTGGAGCAAGATAGAGAAGTATATTCCTTTCAAAGACGAGTTCACGCAACTGTACGCAGAGTTCAGAAACGCTTGGCAGAACTTCTTGAAGACTAAGCAAGTGGTCTATGTTAGGGAAAAGGTAAGAGTTAAATTGAACCTTATTGGCCAAAGTGCAAGTGGTATATGTTAGGTGAAAGGTAGGATTTTGAACTTTATTCCTACGTTGTAAGGCTGAAAATTGACTATTTATATCAGTGGCAGTTTGAACTGAGATAGAGAAGTACATTCCCTTTAAAAACGAGGTCACGCAAATGTACGCAGAGTTAGAAACGCGTGGCAGAACTTCTTGAAGACTAAGCAAGTCCTCTATGTTAGGGAAAGAGTTAAATTGAACCTTATAGGTTTGTAATAAGAGTTAAAGTTTGAGAAAAAGCTGAGCTCAGATATAACAAAAATGTTTGGACCAAGGGTTTTTGCTTGACTGAGCAAGTAGTGTACTTATGTTAGCAAGAAGGCAAGATTTAGAACTTTATTGCTAAGGGTTCAGAAAGTTGAAGAAGTTTGGTTTAGCAGCTTTGATATGGTCAAAATCGTTTGGAAATGTTTTTCGGTCTTTATCGTGGTGTAAGTTTCCTAATTGACTGTCAACGGAAAGTGTTAGGCAAAAAGTATTGCAAAGATATAATAATTTTAAAAGCACGTGGCTTTAAGTCCAAGGAGGTATTCCTTATAAGAAAGAAGTTAACAGTTCACTGTAACCATAATTTCAATGCATTAAGGTCGAAAGTTAAATTCTATAGCACTAAGGGGTAATTCTCGTAATTTTAAGAACGTTCACAGTCTGATCTCAGTCTCAATCTGTCAAAAATACGTCTAATTTCTCTACATTTTGACAAGTTTTTGACATTTTTTTGTCGCCGAGATGAGACTGAGACTAGATTTTGAACGTTTTAAATTACGGGAATACGGGCCTTGACAAATCAATCGTGTTGTTATCCCTGAACTGTGTACTCGTAGTATCTTATGCTCTTTCTCTTTTTCAGTATCAAGAAGCATACGTCCGTCTAAAGTGGTGGTACGACTACTTCTTGATCGGCGAAGCGTTGCAGACGGTCGGAGAGATTCTGTACGCGAAGCTGACTGATATGAGCAAGACTGCGCTACAGTATGAGGAGTTGTAAGTTTTGTTATGTAAAATCTCACTTATTTACGACTCAAAAGGCTTTCTCTTCAAATTGTTTTATTTTGTCCACAAGGTAACTACAACAGGTGACAATCACAGTATATATCTCTAGATTCACATTATAGGGGTCGACCTGAGAGGCAATCTCGTAATTTTAAGAACGTTCACAGTCTGATCTCAGTCTCAATCTGTCAAAAATTCCTCTAATTTCCCTACATTTTGACAAGTTTTTGACATTTGTTTGTCGGCGTGATGAGACTGTGACTAGATTTTGACCGTTTTAAATTACGAGAATTGGTCTTCTGATTATCACCCAAAGCGTAATCGCACAACATAACTAGCAGACTACAGTAAAAAGCTTAGTTCACAAAATTACCTTCAGCCAGAAAGTCTGTGCGTCTGCCCTCCGACACACTTCTACTTAGGCAGGGAATGTGTAGGAGTAGAAACACTTTTTTCTGAATGAATCTAAAAAAATATCAATGTCCTATTCATAATGTTTTACTAACAGTTTTGTTATGACGCCTCTAGTATTTTTACCATTCACACAATTTACAGTGCGGTTAATATAACCTCAAATAAACTATAAGTAAAATGCTTTCTGGATGTTTTCAAATCACTATTTAGACTTTTGAAAAGGTTATTTGTAAGTGACACAATCCGTTTGTTTACATAATAAACTGGGCATAATAAATAAAAATAAGCAGCAGTATTATTTTGTCTAATATGAACACACTACGATCAGCAATCTGCTTACAAATTACTGTCATTGAGGCATTTAGGGTCAAGCAAGGGCTGATATTGAAGGCATTGCTTAGCTGTTTTACACGCACACAAGGCAATACAACCTCTGGAGAAGGTTGTAACAAGGATTATAATTGAGGCCATGAGAGCCACAGTGGCCTAACTGTCCATTTTTCAATACTGACTTTATTTTAAAAAACTGCTCTAAACTGTAATAGTCAAAAAAATTAGTTCAATTTTTTTCAGTTAGGCCACTGTGGCTCTCTGCTCTAAACTGTAAAAGACATAGCGCCACAGTGGCCTAAAAATTAGTTCAATTTTTTTCAGTTAGGCCACTGTGGCTCTCATGACCTCAATTCCTAATCACAACTCCATTTCCAGACATCGAACACCAAAAACGAACTTCATATTCGATCCCCGAGTGGGTGCAATACTCCTCGAACAGAAGCTCCCGATGTCTTGGCACGCCTTCAACCGCACCCCAGACTTCACTGAAATCTCGGAGTACCGCGCCGTTAAAGACTTCATGGATGAATGGCTGACGACTAACAAGAGTATCTGGTCGTTCTACTATGATATCCGACCGTATATGGACTTTGATAACTTGATGCCTCCTTTCGCTGGTGAGTTTTTTGGACTATTTTTTTACCGTTACTGTACTGTGGTGAGCCTTTTTTTTCTTGGGGATATCCTCATGGATACCCTCCGTCTGGGAAGAAAGGTTATGTCGGATTTCTACCGACTAAAACCCCACTGTCCCTTCTAGTAACATGAGTCGGGGGCCCGGGAGATAATTGTTCATTCGCCGCACCCCCGACTAGTATCAGCCTGCCATGCCTAGCGAACCCCATCACTTCGGTGGGCCTGGGTTTCATTTTGGAGTCAGTTGAAGCTCAGCAAAATGCAGTAGGCAACTCATTTCTGTTGGCATAAACAGACACCACTTAGTTTATCCTAGAGATAAAAGCCAGAAACTTACCTGGGTCAGTCAGTATATGTTACATATACAGTCCAATTCAAACTTTCTGGTGGCACAGAACATGAGACGAGTCGCTGCGCAGTAACAAATTCACGTATCAGCGGGGGTGAGGGGTGAGGTACTGCGCAGCGAGTAGCGCACTTCAGAGCCGCCGTAAAGTTTGAATCGGACTGAATCTTACAGTAACCTTTCTTTAAAACATTCTTTTTTTTTTTAAACACTTTTTTTTAACTGGCAGTCATTTGTTTCATCTTTTCTAAAGGAACCGCATTTTCTTATATCCATCATCATCTTTCTGCCCTTGTCCCATGTTACTTGAGGTCGGCGCAACGCGATTTATTCTTCCTATCCATTAATCATTAAGTAGCAGATTTGATCACACACATAAACTTACGCCTTCTTCCCATGGGGATAGGCAGGAAATACAGAACAGAACGCCACCTACTATGATTCTTCACTATACCCTGTTCATTAGGTTAACCGTTTTTTGACAGCTGTCTTAAAACGTACATATTCCAGATTATGTAAAAATTAACTTTAAAATGCGTAATAAAATAAATATTTAAACTGCCATATCTTATTGAATTATCTTATTTATAGCTTCTTACAGACATTATAATACCGTACGTGTATCAATCAATGTATTGTGTGTTGCTGCAATCACTAGTTCTATCTGTCAAAAAACGGTTTACCTAATGAACAGGGTATAAAAAGCTCTTAAACTATATACTTCTTCCAGGCATGGCAATGATGACCGGCCAAGGCACTCTCGTGACATTCGACAAGCGAGTCTTCACGATATCAGAAGCGGGCACGTTCCTTCTGAGCAAGGACTACAGACAGGACAACTTCACCGTTCTCATGGAGAGCAACGACCAGGGGAGGTACAACCTCATCGTGCTGACTAGGAGGACTCTTCTGCATATCGATTTGTATAGAGAGGTAAGCTAAGCTAGGTGTTGCCTGCAGTTTCTTTCCTAGAAGTACATTTCACTTGTATACATATAATATAAGTTTTCCCTGTCCTTTTTAAGGTCGTGATTTAATTTTGACTAAATCTGTCTGTGCCCATCGCTCCGGGTGCATTTGTGAAACGTGTCGTGGGAGGTTTGGAAGAAACAAGGGGAGGCCTTTGCTCAGCAGAGGGAAACAATGTAGTCTAAGAAAAAAAAAACTGTCTAGAAGTTTTAACGTGAATATCTGACACACAAACATACAAAAAGCGAATACTTTTCCTGATACTGGAACAAAATCTAGAAATTTCGATCTCTTTACAAACACTATTTGTTGCCAATCTACATAAGTTAGCACGTCGCGATGAAGAAATAATGAAGCACAATCATTTGGAACCGATACAGAAATATGAATCTTATTGTCAGTTGTACAAGTTTCATTTTCAATTGAAGCCTTACTTCTCCCTATTGTGCGGCCAGTATTTTAAAGCTAATAAACTTTTCTTACTAATCCCCTATTTATGTACTTCACAGGAAGTTTCAATCGGGCATACAGTACTAACCCTGCCTGCGTTGGTAGACGGTCTCGTGGTGGACAGACAAACGGACACGCTGTCTGTACAAGGACATAATGGTTTGGAGATACAGTGCAACTTGCTCTTCCATACTTGTAAACTACAGGTGTCAGGTATGTACGCAACTTTGTATTGTAAAACTTAATAATTATTCGAATCTGAATATGGTGTCATGTCTTAAGTTCTGATTTGAGCTGCACGAGTACTGATAAATGCGTGCACTGACTGGACAGGTCCACTCGATCTGTGTGCCTCTTTCATTAAAAGATCATTTCAGACACCAATCTACATGGTTTTCTCATGATCTAACCACGATTATATCTGGACTGTAAAAGAGACTGTGATCTCTGAGTTTGTTTCAGCCTTTCAGATAAAATCTATTTCAAGACATATGCTGTTTAATTAGCTACTCCAAAGTTATATCCTCATGTTTTGAGGGCCATTTTAATATGCAATTTTCATTTTCACATAAAACTTACGTAATATTTTCTAACATGTGGTACTTTTGTGACGTTTCATGTCACTTCTGGTAAAAAAAAAACATCAATTTATTTACTATTATCTTACTTTTCCTCAATAGGCTGGTACTACGCAACCCTAGGCGGCCTCCTAGGAACCTACAACAACGAACAATACGACGATCTCCTCTTGCCCAACAACACGTTTACGACGTCAATCCCAACGCTGGGCCACAGTTGGAACATAGTGCCCAGTGCCAACCCTACTAACATTGAGAACAAAGACCTAAAGAATGATACACAATGCGAGAAGTTCTTCCAGAATAAGGTGTCGCCGTTACATCCATGTTTCTCTGTTGTAAGTATTTCTAAGACTTATTTTTTTAAATATAATACTTGTGAGAAGAAAATACTATGTAGGTGTTATCTGGTGCGGTTCAAATGCAACTTCTAAGGGCAATCTCAGATGCATTACTGTTACAATTTGTTTTCACTGCCATTGGAAAATCGACACTGCGCAAGCGCATGTGGGAATAAAGCCGGAATAAATAACCTAAACCGGGAGACTGTCCACTTGGATGCTCTCGCGGTTAATACTCAAATTTATTTATTTTCGAGTTTCATTGCAAGCAATATTGATATTTATTAGGCAGTGAAAAGCATGATTTATTTATTTTATTTTATTTTTATTTCTTCAGGACAACAAACAATTGCGTAATAATCCAAACTAATATTATAAATGCGAAAGTAACTCTGTCTGTCTGTCTTTCTGTCTGTCTGTCTTTGCTTCACGCCTAAACTACTGAACCGATTTGTGTGAAATTTGGTACAGACATAGTTTGGAACTTGAGAATGGACATAGGATAGTTTTTATTGCAAAAAATATAATAAAAAATAAAATTTATTCCGGACATACAGCGCCATCTATTGGTCAAGAGTCGGCATCAATTCAGTACTGAAAATTTATCGGAAAAATGTAAATAAATAGTAAAAAGGTATGAAAATCCAAACTAATCTGCCGGAAGTCACTATTCCACGCGAACGAAGTCGCGGGCAAAAGCTAGTGCTTAATAAATGATGACCAAAGCCGTGTTTTCACTATCTTACACTATATTAAAGCTGTCTTTCCACTCTCTAATACTAACTAAAAGCTTGAATCAATGTCGATTTACATACTTTTGTATATAAAATACAATATATTATGTTACTTTCTCTAGATACCGTCACTACCATTCTACGCGGAATGCATGTCAGGTGGAGCCGCGTGTGCTTTAGCGAGCGCTTACAAAGAGCTGTGTCTACACCAACACGTGCCCACACATATGCCTGACCACTGTCATCAGTAAGTATACAGGAAATTTTCGTAGCTTTCACGAGTGACGGTTTAAAAAAGTCCTATTTTCGGCAGTATAAGTTCTGCTAGCAGTGGGAATAAAGGTCTCTCTTTACCAAATGTTTTAATACTGATGAGTTCTTTTCGAAACCTCTTAGGTATCGATTGGTGAGAAAATAACTTACAATATAACATAAAAACACGCCTGTATGCCCCGAAGAGTTTCGCCTGTTATGTTATGAAAATAACTTACTAAGAAGAAAAATAACAAAGGCAATGATCGGTGTTCTTTTCAATAAAAATTACTCTACCTAAACAATTTATGAGTCAAGTCACATTGGTAATTAAACTTGCCGTGACTTAAATGAAAAACTAAGTATAGAGTGCTACATGAATATTTTGGTGCCTGAACGACATTGACAGGGGGGCGTTGTTGGTAAACATTTATAAAATGTAGTAACCGAAACTGTATTGGCAAAACAAGATGGCGACGTTAGTTCCAATTTTGGCCACCCACCAAAACCACCTTGTACCGTTGTAATTTTCAATTCTAGACGCAATACAAAAAATATCCTTTACTTTCATCGATTCCTAAAACTAAAATAACTATTTCTTCCACAGATGCACAACCCCACAAGGTGACATAATAGAAGAAGGCTCGTTCCATATCCTACAATACATCCCGAACTCGACCGACGTCGTGTTCATAGTGGAGGCACAGCATTGTAACAAGAACCTTCGCAAGAGCAAGAACATGGACCTCTTTGTTGAAGCCTTCGATATCAAGATGCAGGCTAACGGGCTCTCCGATAATAGGTGCGAAAAACATTAATCCCTGTTTTCACCTAAATGATTTTGTACAGTTGGATTTTTTGGCGCTGAACTGAGTCGCCTATTGTTACAGTGAAAACAAACGGGCAATTTTCGTAATTTTAGGAACGGTCACAATCTGATCTCAGTCTCAATCTGTCAAAAATACCTCTATTTTCCCTACATTTTTGACAACTTTTTGACATTGATTGTCGCTGAAATAAGATCGTGACTTCAAGTTGAAAGTTAAGAGTACGAGAATAGGGCTTCGGGTGTAATAATATTAAACTGGAAGTATGATTTTAAAGGTTTGCGCCAAGAGATGGGGCAGTACGACAGCAGTGTCTTTCAGGTTGTCAATGACCAGAAAATGCCATAACCAAAAGCGTTATTTTTAATAGGTTTTCTCAGGTAGTCAAGAAGGAATTAATAATTGTAAACCGTAGTGTTATCTTTTGCTGCATGCTTTCCGAAGCGTTATTATTACACACTAAATGGACGGACGACCTTAAGAAGGTTGCTGGGACGGACTGGATGCGGAAGGCGGAGGACAGGGTGTTGAGGCGCAGCCTGGGAGAAGCCTATGTCCAGCAGTGGACTGCGATAGGCTGAGTTGATTGATTGATTACTACACACTAACTTCTGCCCGCGTGGATGTCGGAAATTATCCCACGGGAACGAGCTACCGAGACTGCTGACCGGGACCAGCCGTTTCGGAGTTTAGCCGTAACAAACAAACAGACAGACCGACAAAAATTAAACATATGTTTTTTTTTAGTTATAAGTAGCGTATATACTTTCATATGCGTTTAGTAAAAAGTTGTTATTTTAATTTAATTTATTTGTATAGATGTATAGTTTATACAACTGTAATTCAATAATCGAATATTACAACTTTTTGCCAATATCACCCGGTACCATAATTATTGTTTATAGAAAATCTCACAGGAAAAAATCTTAGGGAATAGATCAATCAATATTGATCAAGAATTAAAATTGGCAATAGACCTAATGATGATATTTTTTATACAGGTACGCCATCGTAGGTTTTGGCGGTCGCGGCGTGTACCGTCGCCCGCGCTCGCTGTACGTCAACAACAAGGTGTTCACCAACTCTATAGAGATATCACAGCATCTGGACAACTTCATTATCGGTAAGGCTGTTTTATCTTTCGACTAGCTATTTCCCGAAAATAACGTTTAAAGTATTGGAGGTCCTAGTGATAAAAAATGTACTGTTCCATATATTTTGTCGATTATTTATTTGAACACAAATTGATGGAAAAGCTGTTGTTGTTTTTTCGCAATTTCACCAACAGCCCAATAGTAAAAGTTGTTCAAAACAAGGACCCCATTTTGGATTAAGGATAAATAAAAACTGACGTTGTATGTTGGAGTAGTTTGTTTCACCGCTTTTTGCCCCTTGCTTGGTATTCGCATGCTCAACCTCATAGCGAGTGAGACGGCCTTATTCTGTTGTTCTCTGGGTGAATTCACAAGGTATGCATTGTTTGTGCTTAGTTATAGATAATTTTAAGTTAGTATAGGCGCATTTATCGCATTGTGGTAACCTGTAATAATAGATGTAAAAAGATAAATAAATAATAAATAAATCTGTGAAAGACAGGCGCTTGTACATTTTTTTTTTCTTTTTTACTTTCCACGTTCAGAAAGTACTTACTTGCTTAATGTTGCCAATTTTTAAAGTTTTTAAATTTAAAAGAAATAACGGAACAGTACTACAGAACTTTTTTTGTCGTAGTTTTTAACCAATTCCTCATACTTTGTTCCTCTAGACAAAGCTGACATTGTCCGCGGAAATCGCACGACCCGTACAGACATGTTCGCGGCGCTGAGCTACGCAACACACCTGCCATTCCGCGCGGCTGTACCGAGGACGTTCATACTCATGCCCTGCTCCAAGTGTGACTCCGCCTTTATGAGGGTAAGTTCACGTAGTTTGTTGTATAAATAAGTGACATTTGACACAAAATTAATTGTTTTTGAAAGACATTAATATGAATGCTTCATGCAAGACTGCACAAAGGTGGACTTAAAGCTATAGGGATTTTCTACAAAGCCATAGGCTTTTTTAACTGTCTCGCTGGCCACAAGCTTGAGGAGGAATGAGGAAAATGTGGTGAGGAAAGTTTTGAGCATGAATGTGGATGGCTATAAGAGTAGGAGAAGACCAAAGAAACGATGGATGGGCTGTGTGAAAGATGATATGACTATAGTTTGACCGAAACTGCTGTACCGCGCCTTAGGTATGCGCGGCGAGGCGGGAGGAATACGCGGCGAGGCGGGGGGCGGGACGCCGTGAGCGATGACGAATGAGCGGCCTGCACTGCCCCCCCGTCTCGCCGCGCACATACCGAAGGCGCGGTACAGCGGTTTTGGTCAAGCTATAGAAAGATGATGACTACTAAGATGACGACCAATAGAGAAGTATAAAATCAAAAGTCAATTATCTAAAATACAACATCACAAAAGACAGTCCCCTAAAACGCCCTTCACCACTTCCTAGTGCTTTAGCTGGAAAGAAGTGGCGCAACAAATTCCTGAGCAGAAAAAGAAGACATGTTGCGCCGCTCCCAAATAAACTGGAATGAGCAAGTGAATGATGATATTGTTAACTGTTGTTTATCCAGTTGGACTACTCAACGATCTACCACAACCTGATGGAGAGCTCTGTGACGCTGCACATTCTGATGGACGATGACTTCATGCTGTCCAAGAAACGAGCTGCCAAGTACTTGTTCGGTAAGTAAATATTACATAAGATGTGGCCAAGTAAAAATCAACCATAATTCAACGTCCAAGGTGCCATAATGGCATGAACCTACTCCCATTTAATGTTTAAATTTTATGGCCTGTTTGGCCCCGTCCAGATAGGTTCCCCTTAATGTATCTGGTAAACCAGAATATTGAATAAAATTTAATTTGATAAATTAACTGTTTGTTTTCTATTCATTAAATTTAATTTAATTCGAAAACATCCATCAGTTTCTTACTAAACTTCAACTATATCCGAAGACCCTGATTATTTATCTCCTTTAGTGACCGTACATACAATATTTGACATTATGTTGGTTTGTGGCGAAGGGCCCACACCCATACATGGACTTAACCATAATGACGTAATACTATAGCTACACATTTACCTAGCCCTTCGGGAATGCTGGCGTGGTGTGTTATGTGATAATAATGTTATGATATTTGACAGTTGCTCGCCAATGGTTACCTTAGAATGCTCTACTGAAACTATTTTTATATTTTCTTTACCCAGGTGTCGACAACACACTAGCCTACACAAATAAGGACTACGAGCGACTCGTGGGTGACGCAGCGCTCCGGAAACAAGTGAAACTGCCTAAAGAGAAGCTCGGGCTTTGTACTTCACTCGCTATGGAGACCAACGGTACAGTATTTTTTTTTTTTTCTTCTGTTGTTATCCGCGATCAGTTTTTCTTTTAGCGAATGAGTTGGGGGTAAACATTGGCGGGAAGAGCGTGACTCCAGCGAGCTATCTACTCGTACGTATTTGCGCTTAGGTCCACACAGGTGTGGGTGGACTACACAATGTCTTTCCTTTTAAGTCTTTTCCTGTAACTTATTGTTTTCAGTGCGGCAGCCTGGTCGTTGGGGTGCCTTTCCAGTCTTTCCTGGTACCTTATTGTGATGTTCTTGATCTCGTCCATGACAGAATTGATAGATAACTCCTTGTGTATTTCAGCGTTCGTGACAAGCCAAGGAACGCCACTAATTGACCTCAAAATAGCGTTCTGCATTCTCTGTATGATGCTAATGCTTGAGTTACAGGCGCTGCCTCAAAGTTGGATTATATATATATACTAGCTTCTGCCCGCGGCTTCGCCCGCGTGGATGTCGGAAATTATCCCACGGAAACGTGCTAACAGGATAAAATGTATGTGCTTCCCCAGGATGCCATCTATCTCTATGCCAAATCAGAAGTTCAGTGGTTTAGGCGTGAAAATGTAACATACAGTTTGAAGTACAAATCCTCCCCTTAAAAACTGAATTACCCCTTTTTGTCCCGTCAGTGGTAAATTTTCGACAACTTTACATACTCATTATTAATAGCTGTGCATTGCGGGTGACGTAACCTACGACAAACTTATTATTTGCGGTTGGAACAGTAATCGGGTCTAGGGATCGAACCGCAAAATTAAGTTTGTTTTTTATTGTATATACTTTTCCGGCATAAAAAGTACCCAGTGTGGTGCCCAGGATATTAAAGAATAATTATACCAAGTTTCATCGTTATCGAACCGGTAGTTTTTGCGTGATGCCTGAACAAACAGACAGACAGACAGACCGACAGACAGACAGACAAAAATTTTTTTCATCACATTTTTGGGTTCGGTTTCGGTCTAGTAACACCCCCTGCCATTTATTTTTTTTATATTTTCAATGTACAGAATTTTCACTTCTACAGATTTATTATAAGTATAGATATAGATAGCCACACTGGTTTCACGATAACTATACTTATTAAAAATTTGCTGTCGGTACTCAGTTTACTGTTTCATCCCATGATCCAGTGTAAGTTCTTGTAACGGATATTAAGCGTGGCTCTTGGTCTTAAGATGTATCTTCCACGTTAGACGTCGGTCAAGATGTAACCCTAGGTATCTTACGCTTTCGTGATGAGATAGTGTTACATTCTCGAGATGTACTGGTGGACAGTCACCTTTTCGCAGCGTAAATGTGACGTGGACTGATTTGCTTGCGCTCGTCTTTATCCGCCACTTTTGTAACCATGTGGTTATTTTGTCGAGGCTCCCTTGCAGGATGTGTGAGGCCATAGCGGGGTCTGTATGGCTTGCCAGTATTGCAGTGTCATCACCATATGTTGCTGTAGTAACTTCATCAGCCTACGGGAGATCTGTAGTGTATACTGTGTACAACATCGGTCCCAGTACCGACCCTTGCGGTACTCCAGCAGTTGTATTACAGAATCGTGTCGTCACATCTGTTTCCTTCACTTGAAATATTCTTTCCGACAAGTAGGATTTCAATAGTGAGTAGTAGGTACTCGTGGGGAAGGTGGATTTTCAGCTTGTATAACAGACCCTTATGCCAAACCTTATCAAAGGCCTGTTGGATATCCAGAAACACTGAGGAGCAGTATAGCTTTTCTTCTAGGCTTATCCTGATCTTGTCGTAGACTCGATGGACTTGTTCAGTAGTAGAATGCTCCGGTCTGAAGCCAATTTGGTGGTTGGGAATAATTTTCTCATTATTTAGAATTAGTGATATTCTGTACATCAATAGCTTCTCAACGACTTTGGAGAGAATTGGCAGAAGGCTTATGGGTCTGTATGAAGATACGTCATTAGGAGATTTACCTATCTTGTGTATCATTATGATTTGGGACGCCTTCCACGCCAGCGGAAAGTACTGTATTATCCGCTGGTAGCCTACTTTGATGCCAAATTCTTCGAAGTTGGCGTTTATCTCGTAGAGCATTTTTATTGACTAGTGGATAGTTATTATACCGATCCTTTATTTTGTTCTCCAGGGTATTGATCCAACAAGCTTCCTGAATAAGTGTTGTTATATATTATTTTATAACACATATGCTCGTAAAGGGTCTCTTATTTCACCAATTTCAATATCGTATTGTATCTCATTACGTACTTGTGCGTTATTGTAATGTAAAACGCACGGTTTATCAAGATGCTCCGTCTAAAACGAACCGTACTTTTTAAAATCTTAGCAAAGAGTTTTTATGTCAGAAAAGTGGTCAACATTTTATGAATAAAATTAACTTTGGGAGATAAAATATAATAAATAAACATTTAATTCTTTAATTTAATTAATTTTGGCAATAAATTACAACCATTTATCTGTAACAAAAACACAACATTATTACTTTATTAGTTATACTGGCTGTTTTTTGTGCCTTTGCCTTAAAAAAAAGCGCTGATGCGCGCGCATCGCTAATTTGTGAACAAGTAAAAATTATTCCGCGCGCTTTTTCTTTTCGCTGTATTGTTTCTGTTTGAAAATGTCGTCAAAAGTCCGAGTTTTATTTATTTCCTCGCAAATATGTTATAAAACGTCGTATGACATACGTACGCTTTGATAATTGCAGCCTCTGCTTTCTTGTAGCCCTCGCCTACGGCTCGGGCTAGCAATATCGCCTCGGCTAATTTTCAATTTACCGCACTTATATCATAATGTACTATTGTCGCCTCTTCTATTATCATCCGGAGTTTTTAATGGTATATATAGTTTTATGTTGTTGTCAATGTAATCTCTAAGGGATTCCCAGTCGGTGTGTTTGGACGTAAGCATTTTTACTGTTTCCGATTCTATCAGCATAGTGCTTATTGATAATATAACTGGGGTGTGGTCCGAGGAGCTGATTCAGGCTTGAGGTAGTGCCTCGGTAGTCCTTTAAGTACAAAGAAGTCAAGGAGGTCCGGGATTTTGTTAGAGTCTGTTGGCCAGTACGTGGGTTCACAGGTGGAGGATACCAATAGGTGGCTTTTGTCTATGCTTGTTTTCAGTTGTCTTGCTCGCGTTGTAGTGAGTCTAGAGCCCCAGCTAATATGTTTGGCGTTCCAGTCGCCACCCGCAATGAAACGATTGCCGAGCTGGTGGAAGTATCGCGTGAACAAACGCGCGAAAAATTACTATTATGTTGCCGTCCCTAACCAGGTTTCATGTTGGAACTTACTTATATTGTAACATCGAAATGTACACATGAATGCAATAAAGAGTTTGAGTTTGAACATATTTTCGTCTATTTTGTGTTTAGGGGGGCAGTATAAAGCCGACACGTTAATGTAGCCTGGGGGCCTACTCCGAAGTGCAAAGTGCGAATGTTCGGATCGGACCGACACATGGCCGAACCGAATATTATTGAAAAATGCGAAAAAAGTTCGGATCGACTCAGTTGGGTCGGGACCATAATCAATATTCGAAAGAGTGTAGGAGTGTAGGATCGGAACCGACCGAACCAAATAGTAACTTTGTAGCAGGAAACGGCCGAACATTCGGCCGATACTACTTCGGAGTAGACTCCCAGTGCTATCCTCCACAGCAATTGTTGTTGCCTGAAGGTGTTCAGTTCTGTATTCTGACATTAACTGATGTTTCACCTTCTTGTGGACGATGACCGCTGTTCCACCATGCCCAGTGCCATCCGGGTGGTTTGTCATATAGCATTGATGTTCTTTTAATTTGATTTTGTGTTGTGGGTACCATGAGCTTCAGCTACGAGAAGAATATCAATCTTGTGTTCAGCGATTAGAAGCTCAACCTCTTCTTTGTTGGGGGCTATTCCGTTAACGTTCCACGTAGCTATTCTTAGAGCATTTATTTTGTAAGTCGATCGATGAGCTTGGTGATGAGACTTATTAGAGCACTCATTTGTTGGAAGATGCACTCAAACTTTTCGGTTTGTTTATGGAGTAGCTGTTCTAGGGTTGGGCTAGGTCCTGTCTCTTTCTCAACTGTTTTGGGGCTTTGGGTTCTCTCCTTGGTAGTGTTGCCAAGCATGGTCGAAGTTCCATCACCACTGTTAAGAACTTTTCGGAGCATGTGTAAGTTGTTTGAGGGCATTCTGGTTCTTCAGGCCAGTATTTCTTTATAAACTTCACATCCTTTGTAATTTGCTGGGCCCATTGCAAAGAGCACACATTGTGGGGGTAAGACGATCACGCTTTTGGCACTCCGAGGTCTTATGAGATAATCCACATTTTACGCAACGGTGCAGGCGCATGCAATAGTTCTTGGAATGTCCATACTGTTGGCATTGTTGGCATTGAACAATCGATTTCCTCATTTTTGGGTCCTCAATGACAATCGACTGGTGATAGACGTACCTGAGCTCTTTTACCGCTTTGTTATTTGGGCCTGCGGCTAGGTTAACAAAGAATGTTGAGGTAGGTTTTTTTTCAGGGCCGAATTTGGCGTTGATTATTTCCCCAGCAACTGTGTTCCCCGCTGCCTCTATTTCTTCCTTAATTATACAAGTGGGTGTGGACGGATGGAGGTTTCGTATTACCACTCGGTAGGGTCTCATGTCTTTTGTGTTAAAAGTATGGCCTATGAGTCCATTTTCTCGAACAAGGGATCACAACATCTGCGCTACTTACTCGAAGTTGATTTCTGTTCGCACATTTATATTATTATGTGAATTGGTCTCTTTCAGCGACTGATTCTAACAGTTCAGTTAGTTTATTCAGGTCTTCTATTCCGTTTAGGATGGGGCTTGCTGGGTTTCTTTACTTCTTGATCAGGTTCGTTTTCAGTTAGGTCGATTGGTAATTCGCTAAACCTGTTGGATATTTTGACAGCATCCGGGGATGGACTGGATGACATCTTCCGTTTTTTTGGGTTGCCATTTATTGGCACCCTTTGCCATGTTGGAGGGCAGGGTACATTAGGTTCACCATGTGCATTACCTACCTTGGTGTTATCAGGCTCATATCTAGGCGGAGCGTCACTTTATTTAACTTGTCATTTGCCTTCAATTGTCTGTTTTTTTTTTGTTTTTTTCTAAACAAATCCTCCTTCCAGGTACAATATTCGCGGGCGCAAAGCTCCAAGGCGACCGGCCCACCGCGCGGCGCTTCTCCACCGTCGTGGGCGCCCGCGCCGCCAGCGCCACGGCCCGATGCGGCGCGCCGCCCCGCTGCGAGTGCAGCGAGGGCCGGCTGAGCTGCAGGCCTTGTGCCGACACGCAGAGACTGGTGAGTAACTACCCGACTGCCCCAGAAGGAGGCTCATGTGTTTAGAAATAACTTCTCCACCGTCGTGGGCGCCCGCGCCGCCAGCGCCACGGCCCGATGCGGCGCGCCGCCCCGCTGCGAGTGCAGCGAGGGCCGGCTGAGCTGCAGGCCTTGTGCCGACACGCAGAGACTGGTGAGTAACTACCCGACTGCCCCAGAAGGAGGCTCATGTGTTTAGAAATAACTTCTCCACCGTCGTGGGCGCCCGCGCCGCCAGCGCCACGGCCCGATGCGGCGCGCCGCCCCGCTGCGAGTGCAGCGAGGGCCGGCTGAGCTGCAGGCCTTGTGCCGACACGCAGAGACTGGTGAGTAACTACCCGACTGCCCCAGAAGGAGGCTCATGTGTTTAGAAATAACTTCTCCACCGTCGTGGGCGCCCGCGCCGCCAGCGCCACGGCCCGATGCGGCGCGCCGCCCCGCTGCGAGTGCAGCGAGGGCCGGCTGAGCTGCAGGCCTTGTGCCGACACGCAGAGACTGGTGAGTAACTACCCGACTGCCCCAGAAGGAGGCTCATGTGTTTAGAAATAACTTCTCCACCGTCGTGGGCGCCCGCGCCGCCAGCGCCACGGCCCGATGCGGCGCGCCGCCCCGCTGCGAGTGCAGCGAGGGCCGGCTGAGCTGCAGGCCTTGTGCCGACACGCAGAGACTGGTGAGTAACTACCCGACTGCCCCAGAAGGAGGCTCATGTGTTTAGAAATAACTTCTCCACCTTCGTGGGCGCCCGCGCTGCCCCGCTGCGAGTGCAGCGAGGGCCGGCTGAGCTGCAGGCCTTGTGCCGACACGCAGAGACTGGTGAGTAACTACCCGACTGCCCCAGAAGGAGGCTCATGTGTTTAGAAATAACTTCTCCACCGTCGTGGGCGCCCGCGCCGCCAGCGCCACGGCCCGATGCGGCGCGCCGCCCCGCTGCGAGTGCAGCGAGGGCCGGCTGAGCTGCAGGCCTTGTGCCGACACGCAGAGACTGGTGAGTAACTACCCGACTGCCCCAGAAGGAGGCTAATTTCAGAGTGACTAGCACTCTTGAAAAAGTTACAAAAAATGTTTAAAAAGTTACAAAGTTGTAGAGTAAACTGAACTTTATTGTGTAGGATTTAAAGTTATTTATCCAGAAACTCATATTTGTTTACATTTTTGGCAAATAAATCGCGAATGCAGATTACATACCTAATTAAATTGAAATGTTACATAACGTAGAACGTGTCACCAAAAACGAAACTAAAACTTAAATAAGTAGGTACCTAATACACAGATACTTAGACAGTGAATAATGATAATAATTAACTCAAGCATGTGTGACCTTAAAGTTTATCATTTAGTTATTATTCATTAAAACGCGGATGTGCTATTTACCCATTGTTCTAATGGTCTTATCAAAATCTGATTTAAATGGGCCTAAAGAATAAACTTTGATTACAAAAAGAAATTAGGTATTTACTGAGAGAAATGTAACAAAAGAAAATGAAATTAATTCGCGAAAGTTGGCGTTTCATACGCCCCTACTAGCTTCGGTCCGTGACCTCATCCGCGTGCAAGAAAAACAGGATATGCCTGTGCCATACCATAGCATAATGTAGCTTTCTACCAGTGAAAGATTTTTTGTTATCGAATCAGTACTTTTAGAGGTAAAGTTACATGGAAAGAAAGAAAATACGTTTATTTGCGGTAAACATGACGCAAAAAAGAAAATAAATGACAAAAAAAAATAAGAAAGTGTTGGGGGAAACATGCGTCACATACAGGCAAAACGGCTATCGCTCAGCATTATGCTGCGACCCTATGCAAGACAGAGCCCCAGCGCTGGTTTTCAGCGACAGCCGGCGCCGACGTAATGACGTCGTCCAGTGCAGCAAACAATTAGGACATGGGGCTTAAACGGGTGCTCCCCTTCGGGGAATACAAGAGTAATGTTACAACAGCTAATCCTTTTTCTATCCTAGTCTACCCAGCCAGGAGTATAGAAGGTTGTATACAAATTTCTCAATACTATTTTTGTTCACAGTTGGAGCTCTCATTCTTCAATTCCGATGACATCGACGAACTGATCGATATGGCGATGGAACCTCCTACGTTACCCTCGTTCAGATGATGAGAACGTTATTAGAATAATATATTTAGTTATACAACCTGCTTTAATATAAAAGCTAGACTTTTGGCCAAAATATTATAGAATGACATGAGATAAGTTTAATAAAATGTCTTCCAAAAAATACCAGAAATGGAATGAAAATATTTTGGATTGTTTACCTAGAGCAAGGCTGCTCAACCCCAGGCCCGCGAGCCACCAACGCATTAGCCTATAAACCTCTTCAAAGTCAGTGAAGCTTTTTTAGTAACTTAAACTTTTGTTTCATTTTAATATCTGGGTATTTATTTATTTATTTAGTATCTACCATAACTGTAGGCAAGTTTTATTCACTAGATGGCTTGCCTGCTGGCACGGAATTAAAATTATAGCCCACCTTCAAAATTGGTTGGGCAGCCCTGACCTAGAGCATAGGTTCTCAACGGACGATACGACCTCTCGTGAGCATTTGAGACTTACAAGGGGTCAGTAGAAGACCCAGAGAAAACTATATATCCTGTCTTACGACTATATAATATTATACGTTTAAATATAATCGTGGCAATGGCGCCGATTCCCTTGTTCACAAACTAAACTAAATTTAAGTTCAGTGCATCTTTTTCTTTCTATTTCATTAAGAAAAGGACAGAAGATAAATATTAGTTTAAGATACTCCATAGACAGTTTAGAAATGATTAAAAACATGGCTACTAAAAATACGTCAATTTACGTCAGGCGCTGACTAATTTGACAGGATTAAACTAATATTTATCTTCTGTCCTTTTCTTAATGAAATAGAAAGAAAAATATACACTGAACTTAAATTTAGTTTAGATTGTCAACAAGAGAATCGGCGCAAATAGCTCTTTTTGGTTAGGGACAGATGATAAGTAAAAAAAATATTATCAAAGTGGGCGGTGTGCAAAATAAGGTTGAGAACTTATGACCTAGTGTAACGTCTTGGTACAAAATCTGTCTAAATTAAGATCTATTTTGAAATTTGTATGTTAAATTTTCATAAGTTTCCGAATGAAGTGATATAAACGTTGATGTAAGTGTTCAAATAGTAGTTTAATAGTTCAATATATTTTAAGGACACAATAAAAGTAAAGTACATAAAACGATTATGTTTTAAGAAATACAACTTATTTGAAACCTTATTTACTTAACAGTAGTGTTTATTTTAGAATGCAGTGACGATGTAGACATGTAGTATGTTTGCTGTGTACATACCTATTTAATTATTTGTAAGTATGACATTCGATAGAATATGAGGCTATTAAAATATTATTATAAGTGTTTCTTGTTTCAATATTGTGCTAAATGTACTGCTTCGATCCTTTTTTAGTTTTTATAAAAGTCGACCGACGAAGTACGTTAGTAGTAGAGGGCCCCGTGGCTAAATAATAACAGCCGCACAGGTTAAGCTACGCTTGCCGCGGTTGGTCTGTGGATGGGTGACCATCTTCACATACCGAGACCCCTCTGTGCCTGGGAGAGCACGTTAAGCCATTGGTCCCGGCTGACATTCATGGATCTTTGACAGTCGTTACGGGTAGTCAGAAGACCGAATGTCTGACAACCAGTCTTACCAAAGGGTATAGTATTACATAGTACAGTAACTGGGTTGTGGAGGTCAGTTAGGCAGTCGCTCCATGTAAAATACTGGTATTCAGCTTCATCCGGTTAGACTGGAAGCCGACCCCAACATAGTTGGGAAAAGGCTAGGCAGATGATGACCGACGAAGTACATATTCATCTTATAATGTTCCCACTGCTGGGACACAGGCCTCCTCTCGGTGATAGGGATCGGGCCGTAATGTACCACACGTCCCCAGTACGGGTCGGTAGATGTCACATTTCTTCGAATTTTTGGTTTTAGGATATGCCAATTTCCACACGATGTTTTCCTTCACCATGTTGAGAACAATGGTAAATGAATTAATTTACACAAAGTAAAGCCGTTGTCTGGGTTCGAAACTACGACCTACGACTTGTAAGTCTCGGCAGTTATCACTGGGCCACCTCTGCCGACGAAGTACAAGGCTGTAAAATTAAAAATAGAAGTTTTTAAAAAGGACTTTATTAACAACTACATAAGTCTTAAAATCTTGGAACATAATAACGTTATCATAACTCTCTACACTATTACCCTAACAGAGTTTCAAATAGTTAGACCTTAAATAAGAAGTGGGAACACAATAATCCGTCTTATTACAAAACGTATTCAACTGTAGACCTAGCCTGCCTGCCTGCGAGATAGTTACTGGCGCCGATGCCCTTGTGCACAAACTAAACTAAATTTAAGTTCAGTGCATCTTTTTCTTTCTATTTCAATAAGAAAAGGACAGAAGATAAATATTAGTTTAGTCCTCTCAAATTAGTCAGCGCCTGACGTAAATTGACGTATTTTTAGTAGCCATGTTTTTAATCACTTCTAAACTGTCTATGGAGTATCTTAATTTGACAGAACTAAACTAATATTTATCTTCTGTACTTGAGTCAAAACCAGGACTTATCGATTTACGGTATGCAAATGAGTTAAAGTTGTTCTTACAATGGTTTCAACTACTGAATCAGCCACACATTGGAAAGAGATTATTCTGCACAGATACATGTATTTTGAGCATTTTATAAGCTCCATTATCCAATATTAAAAATACCCTAACATGTTTGGCTTCACCAGAAACTGATCAAAAGGCTGGCAAACCCATCTTACTCCGTAATAGACTTTGACATAGACAATAAAATATTTTTCATCATAATTAACACACATAGACTTGGCGCTAACGAGCCACCGACCGCAGCCACCGGTGGCTGTCGCCTCTTGTTGTGATTTTGAGTACTGCTGTAGCGGGTGGCTACAACTGACCACATGTCTGCGACAAATCCATACCAAACGTTTGAAAGAGCAAGAAGAAAGCATTTGAACTGCTTGTTGGTTAGCTACCGGTGGCTGTGGCCGGTGGCTCGGTTGCGTCGAGTCATAAAAATTTGGCTGATTACTTATACAACTTATACGCTATAACAAGACCACCAACAACCGCAACAACTGTGGAGAATTTGTACAACAGATCATACAGGACCTTATTCTGTCCACCAACAGAGTTTACAATCAAGTTGTTCATTATAAAGACATTGTTGCTCTCTTCAATGAATGCAACTTTCTCCTCCTCAGTCATTTTTTCTGCGATCTCATTCATAGCTTGTCTGTAGTCTTTCTTTAGTTGAGCGATGTCAGTTCCAGTGAAGTCTGTCACTTTGTCTGTGTATGTTTCGGACTTGACTTTTTCTGAAATCAAATTGATAAAATTACTTAAGAATCACCAAAGTTCACAGTTTTCGACTCCTAAAGGACTGGGAGCCAGAAGTTTTTCGAGCAAGCATATGCAGGGCGGAAAGTTGATAGCTGAGTGGAACACTGAAAAAATATTTGAAAAGTTTCAGATACGAGCCCCATGATCAGGGATCCACTTTCAGATTCCAAAATGTACAAAATAACGTGATCTTCAGCGCCGTTGATTTTCATATGATCGTGTGCGGCCTGACGCATAATGAGACTAATCTGACGAAGAAATTGTAGACTTTCCCTACTCGCGTAGACACGTACAACTCGATGTAGCCACATGAAGCAAATTTTAAAATCAATTCTAGTTGAAGTCCAATGTGATGACAAATAAATAGCCACGTGAAGCAAATTTTAAAATAAATTCTTGTTGAAGTCCAACGTGATATAGACTATTTGGCGCTTGTTGAAAAGAAGTGTTTCTTCCCCAAAGTGTCAAAAGAAGAAAAAAGTTGGTCGTCATTTTTGACTTTGTAGACTTTCGTCGACTGAAGCATAGAAACATTCCTTCTCTTCATCGCCAGACACCAGACAATAGAAATATTTCTACAATTTGTCATTTTGTCTATTCTTCCGTCAACAAAACCCATTTCTATGTTGTGTGCTGAATCTGGCAACTTAGAGAACTCAAATTTAGATCATTTTTAAAAAGATATTTACCATCACCAAACATCTTCCGTTTCTTAGCCAGGATCTGTCCACCACTCAGCAGTCCCAAGTACAAATGATAGGCATATGCCATCAGCAGTCTAGGATTCGATCTCTCAAGCTCTTGCAGGTGCTCTATGTAATTCTCCAAAGGCATGGCCTTAGGTATTGCTGACCAGTCTGCACCAAGGTAGTGTGTTAGGTCCTCTTCAAATGCCTTCTTTCTGTAATTTTAGAAAGGGTCTTTAGTTTGACTTTATTTGAAGCAATTTAATTGGCTGTTGATTGCAATAAATTTAATTCCTGTATGTAATACAAGCTAATGTTTAAACAGTGTTTAAATATGCAATTTTATACATTGCTTCCATTATATTATATTAATTAGTCAATCTTGCCTTAATGGGTTAGTAACAGCATGAATTTATGTAGAGCGGCATGGACATGCAACATGCAAACTGTAACCATGAATTCAGCACATGATTTTAAAACCATGGATTCAATACATGATCCTGGCATAGCAAAGAAATTTTTAATCAGTTATTTTTAAAAAAAAAGCTTTTTCTTAGAAAAGTGCAATACCTATGCGATCAAAATGTATGGAACAGCATTTTTTTTCTAAATAACTGACAATTTCAATGCTGCAGGTCCAGGGTCATGTACTGAATCCATGGTTACAGGTTGCGCATAGATGTCCATGCTACCCTGTAAAAAAATATGTTAAGTACATATTTGTGTAGGTCCTGTACTTAAAATGGCTCAAACCTGTAGAGAGCCTTATTGAAGAACAGTTTGTCGAAGTCTTCCATCTTTAACCTTTCCTTAGCATCTTCTAGGTAGCCAAAGATGTGGTAGAATATGAACAGACCACCTCCCCAAACCTCTTCATCTCTTAACGCTGAAACAAGGCCAAAAATTAAGATAGTAAATCATTGTTGTGAAAAATCTGAGAAAAAAAAATTGCAAAGAGAAAGGAGTTTCATAATCAAAATACTTAATAATTTTGCCTTTGTGGTATGTATGTATTTTGTCTACAGTTAACCTATATGTAAAAAGGCAATAGGCTTCTCTAGACAACCCCAATCAAAGATGCGCAAAGAAATTGCTTGGCAAATAGATTGCAACATTTTGTTCAAGAATTGCACATGAAATTGCTGCTGACTCTCCTTTGACTAGGGGCCTTTACTCTGGTTAGCAGTTTATCATTGGAACCAACGCGTGTAAATATCTTTTGGTTATGCCATTGTTTTGCCGGTAGAAAAGCAACAACTGCGTATGCAGAACAATGACTTTACAAAAATATGAGAAAGAAAAATGGGAGGTAGTTTTCGATGTTGTATTTTATTTTGGCATTTTCAGCTATTAAAGTGAAGGGATTTGATCAATCATATAGAAATAGCCGTAAATCAGACTTACAAAGAGCGAACTTCGCGTTGACTAAGGCATCACTGATGTTGTGTATTTTCCTCGTAGCTTTTCGCATGCGGGTTGAAAATAATTCTGTATTTTCCGTCATTTTTCACTCTATCCGGTATAATCTCTCTCACTCAAAACTAGCCGCACTCGCGCAATTTTGAACCTGAATAACCCTAGAACTGATGACAAAAAATAAGATGAACTGATGAAGACCTAATAACTTTTTGACTTTTGAAAAACTGTTAACCCTTTCACTGGCAGGCTGTTTCCTATATAGGTAGTCAAAATGTTGATGTCAAATACATTTTTTAGAAAGTGGGCTGTATTGACAGCGTTGATATAAAATTAATTAAAAAAGGAATGTACTGTCCGTATGTATAATGTACTCTGTGTAATGTACTGTTTCTTGTACAGTCGGGCCCATAGATTATACAGTCTATTATTGGTAGTCGGGCCGTCAAGAGAATGTGAGTGTGTGTGTGTGTGTGTGTTTTATTAACAATAGGTATGTACCTATTCGTTTGTATGAAACTGACAGGTGTCAAGAACGCATTCTCACATCGGCCGCATTCTCTTGAGTTTAGGTGTTATGTGGCTGCACTGTAGACCTCACACTCTTTATTATGTAAATATAATGTAATTTAGTTTTGGACATGCGATGTCTATAACTTATAACGGGTGAACTGTGAGCGAAAACGACAATTACGACTGCTGGACGACGATTTGTGTACGAACTCGAACCTTGATGGCTTGTTAATAACTGAATTTCCTTAAACAGCGGCACTTTCGATTTCACAAGACTGTATTTGGTGACTACAAGGTTGTGCCTATGCTTCTTTCATATGCACAACCTCTTGCTTCTTGCATCTCCGTTAGCCACACGAGAATTCCTATTGCCTTATTCTTAATCTCAATACTTAAATATTTTTGTGTTAAAACATTTGTGTCATGCTCATGACAAGTTGACCCATAGCAGCATTGACTAATATATATAAAATCTTAGCAGCAAAGGGTTAAGGAATCAGCTGTTTTGCGGTTAGCAATTTATTTGACAGCTGTTAACACTTGGACTGTGTTTCGCGTTTTATTGCCGTAAGAGCAAAAGTCTTTCAAATGATATTTTCAATCATTCGCAATGTAAATAAAAGTAATTACAAATGAGATAGTAATAAATAAGAGCTTGCAGTATTTTTGCAACGAAAACAAAAGCGTTGTTCTGCTACATCATATCTTAAGAAAATATTTTTAAACTGTGGTCGTGTTTAATGAGGAAGGAGTAGTTTATCCAATGTTGCCAACTTAGTGCTTTCGGTACTAGATCTAGTGCATTTCTTGATGTTTTAGCGCTCAAAATTCCATAACAGTGCCTAGTGCCCTAACTAGCGCATTTTTTAAAGTCGATCTGGGCTACGAGCCCCAAATAAAACTTGCTACAATTATGATATTCCGAAGGAAGTTCTTGAAAAGTCTGTTTGAAAGAGATGTATGTACAGACGCCAGCACATCAAGCTACTACAATCTGTCAAATTTCTTTAATAGATTTTCAACTTTATCGATAAAGTGTTAAGGTTCAAAGTTGATTGGAAAAATTTGACAGTTTCGGGTAGCTTGACCTGCCAGCTGGCGTCTGTACAACTTTAAACTCCAACAATAAACTCCTGGGCCCTCATCAACTTCTGGTCCCTCAACTTCTCAAACGGCCATCACAGCAACCGACAACTTAATATTCTCAATAAAAACATTTTTTTTAAATATTTCAATTGATTGATTTTATATTTGGTGCTCTTTTATCAAAATTAGCACAAGCCTAGTGCATTTTAGGGTTTGTTTAGCGCATTTTTTACAATAGCATACGGACCGTTCGCGCGCCTCTTTCGCTCTAGGCTGCCTTCATTCCGTCCTCAATGAACGCAGCAAGCTGTCACTCAAGTGCAAAAAGCGCCTGTACACAGCATGCATCCGTCCCATAATGACTTACGCTTGCGTAGTCTTCGCTCACGCAAAGCCCCGTCACATCCATAGGATGCAAACCCTGCAGAACCGATTCCTCCGCAAGGCAACAAACTCCCCTTGGTTCGTTCGCAATGAGATCCTCCATGTAGATCTCAAGATCCCCACTATCCAGCAGTTCATGAAACGCCTCTCCAAGCGTTTCTTTGCCACAGCCGCCAATCACCCCAACCCTCTGGTGGTAGCGGCCGCCAACTACACCCCCTCCAAACTCAGTAAAATTCGCCGTCCAAGGCATGTTCTCGACAACCCCGATGACCCCATAACCCTCCTCCAGGAGAGCGATAGGGCAACCAGTACAGTATACAAAAACAAATTACCGACATTCCGACCTCACCCCCGAGGTCCCTCGCGACGCCCCCAAGTAAATTCTCCCCCCCGACCCTTGCCCGCTGAAGTGCCAGCGCGCGCCGTAGCTGTGCCTGTAGCTCTAAATTCCCCGACTGAGACCTCAGAGTTTGTTTCGGCCTTTCTTCTCAGAGATAGTCCTAGGAAACGCCGCGCTCATCAAAGCATTAATATTAATTCGATCCAGCCTGTCCCCTTGCTGCCCTCTCCCAGCGACGCCCTAAGCCGAGGTTCGTACCCCACAGGGGGTGCCCTTAGCGTGCAGTCGCTTAGTATTAATTTAGAAGTAGCCCTGGCTGGAGGCTTTAAGAATTCTTAAGGCAACCACAGGATAGTCCGGTTAAGTAGTCACGACCTCTCAAGGTCAACTACGAGATGCCATTATATAAAAAAAAAAAAAAATTGGCAACACTGTATATCACTTATTCACTTTATCACCAATTAAATTCATTTAACATTACTTCGCCGGCTCCGTCTGTGTTTGTGATTCTACACCAATTATTATTATACTCTTTGCTCTACACACTTGACTACAGTTGCAAAAACGCTGATTGATTCCCTGTTTTGTTAAATTCACAATAATGGGCGACTCTGCTAAAATAAAGGTAACAATGAACACATTGTAGTCTCATAGAAACCTATTTAAATAAACAAATAACTGCTTTGTACAATTAATATAATATAATTATTAAAGCCGATTGTGAATTATTTAATCATTTATGTCGATACTTTAAATTAAAAGTATGTTAACAAGTTTGTTTAATAATTGATAAACTAATCAGTTTGACTTTGACATTTCCCGAATTGTTATCTAACCTCACTAAATTGTTCAATAAAAATTACGAAATCGCCATGGCTTATGACCTAAAACAAGAAGAAGACGTGAAAGAGTACATAGAAAACCTCGGTATCGAGTACCGTTTCGGTTGCTACAAGGAGCAAAAGCCGGAAGTATGCCACCTTTTAGGTGATTACTTAGAATCAATAAAGAAGGATTTTGATAAGGCAGCAAGGGTGTTCAAAAGCAACTGTTTGGATTATAAATTTGGGAAATCATGTCTGAAGATTGGGAACTATACGTTAATGGGTCGCGGGCGGGAGAAGGGAGATACCGCGGAAGCGCTAACCTACTTTGAAAAAGGGTGTGAATACAATGAGCCCGGGGCGTGCTTGCATGCCGGTATGCTGCTGACGGCGACCGGTCCCGGCGTTAATGTGAAGCGAGATGTTCCTAAAGGTAAGATAATGATTAATATACATACAATTGTTACTCTCTGCAGTGAAACAAATTCATTAAAAACTTTAAATGATAACATTTTCCTTGTTAAACAACTGTAACTTACGTTAGATATGAGAGCAGTGGTAACGACCGTGACTTACGAGTTGTAGGTCATAGGTTCGAACCCAGACAGGCGCTTTACTTCATGTAAATTATTTCATCACTACTGCTCTCAAAACGGTGAACGAAAGCATTGTGAGGAAACTGCCATGTCCCAGAACCAAAATTCTTAAACATGTGACATTACCAACCTGCACTGGGCCCCGCATGGTAGACTTCAGCCCACTCACAGTGAAGGCCTGTGTCCCAGCAGTGGAAATATTATAGGCTGATTATTATGCTAATTAGTTGAGAGAACTACTGATGTTCTTGGTACTCATATTCCTTAATATGATTCTAAATGCATCAAAACTTTAATGCAACAATAATTTTTCCAGGTTACAACTACCTCAAGAAAAGCTGTGACCTAAACGATCCGATGGCATGTCACTATCTCTCCGGAATGTACCTGACGGGTGTACCAAAGAATGCAGCAGAATACAACCCACACAGGCCAGACAAAAACCAAAACATTGAATACCTCATTAAATCTGACAAAACTCAAGCATTTAAGTTTGCAAAGAAAGCATGTGAACTCGGTAACATGTATGCTTGCGCAAATGTCAGTATGATGTACAAAAGAGGTGATGGTGTTGAAAAAAGTCCTGAAGACTCAAAGAAATTCTTTGAAATTGCACAAGCGTTGCAGAAAGCTCACGAGACTACGAAAGAGATTAAGTTCCAACAAGGTTTAGATGGAAAATAGTATTAAATTGAAATCGGAAACTGCATTTATGGTTAGAGTTGTATAGTGTTTACCTCTGTAGATAAATTCAATGGACAAAACAAATAAATTATTGTTACATAAAAGTTGTTTTCATTCATTTAGTTTAGTAATAGCTGGGGTTCATAATAAAATGAAATACTAAATAGCTCTTGCGATTTTGATTCACAATCACATAATATGTTGTTGGTGTCAATCAAAGTGTGTTTGTAATCAAATCATATCACTTTCACTGTTAATAGGTAAGTGTATTTTAAAATCGCTAAAAAATGTGCATCAAGAAGTAAGAATTTTTTCCAGTCTAGCTGGTAAAAATCTCGGAAACAGCAATTGCTCTAAAGCAGGGGTTCCCAACCTTTTCTTGGTCAGGGACCACTTTTATATTATTCTTGTTAGCAGGGACCACTATGTAGGTATAAAAAAAAATAATTTGTAATAATCCAATTGAAACCTTCATTAAAAACTTAATAGGAATTACATACGGCGGCCCGACGTATCACCCCCTCCACCCGCGCTCTTCTCACTCACTGCACGGCGACCAACGGCTCACCGCCCGCTAAATTTAAAATCGTTCGCGGACCACATTTTGGCTTCTGCGGACCACTGGTTGGGAACCACTGCTCTAAAGCAACAACACATAAAGGACTGTTCAAATTGAGTCTGTAGCGGTATCTACAACGCCACATGTGAACAACGCGTCATACTGACGTCACGCAAATCCTGCATCTCGCAAGGATGCGACTGCCAGCGATTGTTTTAATAGTTAGGAATTCATGCGACTATTCCCGCCAGTATGAACACCTCCATACAAGTTAGTTGTGAATTTCGTTCCGCATACCGCGCAGGAGGTTTCTCAGTTTGGCCAGAACTTAGGCACCTGCCCCACCGCCAACAAGGAAAAGACTAGCTATAGACTTTAGGGAAGAATTACATATTATCAATAGTTGATCGCTGACTGACACTGTCGACGAGAACTCTCGACTAGTTTGTCGCAGCTATCAAAGAAGAAGAACGAAACCATCTAGTTGCTATAAAGCAACTACTCTCTCTTTTTGGTAATCGTCGGCGGTGGGACAGGTGCCTTCAGCATAATCAGCCTATACTATACCCACTGCTTCACCGCCAACCTTTTGACGACACGGTTGGCGCAGTGGTTAAGCGATTGACTGCTGCGCTGCGTGTCGCGGGTTCGACCAAAACATGAGATGAACATGATGTTCGTTTCATATCCAGAAACAAGTTGTTCATATGGTACTAAGCGCCTGCAAAAATATTGTTAGCAATTATTCTGAGGAGAAAAGATGTAAATAAATGATGTACAGGCGCTTTAATGGCTTTTATTAATAACTTTTTATAGGAGCTTCTTATAGTTGTGTAAAAAAGATATGTTAGTAAATATTTACATTAACAATGCGGTTAATACAACGCTATAACTATGAGAACTTGGAAGTGGTCAGCCAACCTAACCTCAGAATGGCTGGCCACTTTATTTCTTTGATATATTACTTAACGCAAAGGTAGCAAATATTTCATTATAGGTAGTAAATAGTAGCAAATAAGTAGTACATAGTGCACACGGTCCCATGTATATATCTCGTTTGGTCCAGCCAACCTGACGGTGACAGGCCTCCTCTTTCTCTCTCTCTCTCTCTCTCTCTCTCTCTCTCTCTCTGTGGAAGGGAGTAGGCCATAATCCACCACGCGGGCCCAGTGCGGAGTAGTGGATGTCACATATCTTCGAATTTTCGGTTATAGGACATGCCGGTTTCCTCACGATGTTTTCATTTACCGTTTTGAGAGCAATGGTAATGAAATTAAATACACAAAGTAAAGTATGTCTTGGTTCTAACCCCGACGTACGAGTTGTAGGTCGCTACCACTGGGCCACCAATTCTCTACAGGTGCCTTAATCCCTAATTTTTTTGCACAATCTTATTTTCGCACAGGTCGGTATCATCGGTGGTTCAGGATTCGGCGACCCCACTCTATTCGAGAACCAGGTTGAGAAAGAAGTCATCACTCCGTTCGGGAAGCCGTCCGATGTATTGATTGAAGGAAAGATCAAAGGAGTCCCCTGTGTGTTGCTGGCGAGGCATGGGAGGAAGCATCAGTTTCAGCCAAGGTAATGACTGACGATTATAATAATACCAGTAACACACTCGATCAATCAGAATCTGAATCATTTTGAAGATATTGCTAATCCATTGCTTCATATGTTCGAATAACTTGTCTGCTCATCAACGTAAATAACGCAATAAATGTTGTTGTATTGTCAAAATGAAAGCCATTCCTACTGTTAATGTGTTACGCAATTACCACGTAGCATTGCCCCACTGCAGGGCAAAGGCCTCTTCTCACACAGAATGGCACGAGCGTTGATCACCACGCTTACTCAAGACGGGTTGGCAATTATAAACTTACTAGTGAGCGTCAAAATGGCGGGATCAAGTCTCCAATTCAAAATGTATCACATTAAAATGTATGTACTAATTGTACATTTGTACCCTAAACAAGACATTTGCACCTCTAAAGGTAAAGGAAGTATGTCAAGACATTCCTGGTCCCGCCACTTTGACGTCAAAGTGGCGGTACCTTCTGGAAGCGCTACTCAGAGGTAGGTAATTTACACCCGAAGACTTAGTACTACATTTTCAATACAATTGTAAGTGCAAAATTCAAGTTATGTGATTAAAACATTGCTCCCGCCAATTTGATGATTCGTGTTATCGCTGAATTTATTCATATGAAAATCGTTAGTGCTCGTGCAAAATCAAATGTGGAAACTTACTACGTCCTAAGTAGGTACATTAAAGTGTGTAATTTTTATATCCATGACCTAAGTACATCAAAAGTTATCTATCATTCATCGTTATCTTTAAAATGGACACATCTATGCAGAAATGAAACAAGCCAAAATGGTTTTGATAATTATATTTATATAGATCCAACAATGTACAATTATAACTTTTGCCTTATGATAAAAGTTACTTATATAATAAAAGTAAAGTTTGATAAGACTTATTTTTGCGCATATATTAAACAATTAGGCACTATGTACATACCTACAATTCAAACAAAGATATTCTTGCAATTATCTGATAAGCAAACTAAAGACTTGGTTGTCTGCGAAATGTCCACGCATTTCGTTCCAGTCGGATACCTACGATTCTCGAAAGAACGCAATAGAATAGGCTAGAATAGAATACTCTTTGTTATGTATATGTCGCAGCTAACTGGTTAAATTAGCCGTTTAGTCAACCGCCTGGCCTGCCCTGGCCTTTGGAAGTAGTGCTCGCCTCGCTTC
Organism: Apamea sordens; assembly: GCA_945859715.1. Classification (NCBI taxonomy): domain Eukaryota; kingdom Metazoa; phylum Arthropoda; class Insecta; order Lepidoptera; family Noctuidae; genus Apamea; species Apamea sordens. Next base: position 7,627,853 of record OX244010.1, on the reverse strand, counting down.
GCTCTCTCGGCTCGCACGCGGTTGGTCACAGTTCTAACCTAACCCATTTGGTCGGGGTGCCCTGGCTTATTACTGCGACCAATTCGGCTCCCGCGTGATTGGTTACAGTTCCAACCTAAATTATAATTTATTGAATATCATTCAGGCCGTTAGTTGAACGGTCGCCGTTTTGTTAAAAGGCTAGGCGGTTAACTAAACGGCTAATTAAACCAGTTGGCTGCAACATATATACCTACTCTTTATATTCTTTTTTTTCTCTTAAATATTACTTAATTCGCCATTTAGTTTCGAAACATGTAAACAAATATGTGTATTTGGAAACACAACTTTAAAACCAACACAGATAGTTAAATTTGCGCTATAAGTAATTTAAAAAAATGTGGTATTTTTGTCGTACTAGTAATAATGAGATCAACTTAACTTACACAGGGATACAGTAGATATTCGTTAAGTGAAAATAACAGAATAGAGATAATAACATGTTTTTCTTTCAGCGATGTGAACTACCGCGCCAACATCTGGGCACTGAAGCAGGTGGGATGTACTCACATTCTGGCGACCACAGCCACTGGGTCGCTGGTGGAGGAATACAAGCCTGGCGACCTTGTCATATTGAATGATTTTATTGACAGGTAACACGAGGACCTCTATTTTTTCTTTCTTTATCTCTTAACTACATAGATAATGTTCATATACTTTTATAAGTCCATACTTTTCTCCACAATGGCGGTGGGTTGGGTGAAGTTCAGCGCTAACCAAAGAGTCTCAAGTAGATTTTTTACGAGATTCAAAAATAAACCATGTTACCATAGTCTTAAAGTAGAAACTAGTGAGCGTGCATGGAGACACAAGAGGAACTGTTTGAGATCTGTATCGTGTTTTGAAAATTTTGCAGCTTATAGCAGATTTTGTAAGGTTTATTATTCAATGTCATCAGAAAATGGTCTAGTGGCCATTTACCTTAGAGTTTGGGCACATTTGGATTTTTGAGCCACTTCTAATTTTAGTTCTGCCTCACCACTGCATGCGTTGTATGTAGTAAAGGTAGATAATTATTTTTGAGCGTTCAATATGTTTAGTTTCATTCGCGTTCAATATTTATCAAAACCACTGTTCAATCTTTCCAGAACATGGGGTCGCAAATGCACCTTCTTCGACCGGACAGAAGGGGGCCCAAAGGGCGTGTGCCACTTGCCAATGAAGCCGGCATTCTGCGAGAGAGCTAGAAACGCTATGATCACTGCAGCTAGAACCAAGGGTTATAGTCACCATGAAACCGGCACGGCTGTTGCTATACAAGGACCTAGGTAGGTGCCAATACAACAATCTATACTAATGAAAGAGCTGAAGAGTTTGCTTGAACGCGCTAATATCTGGAAATACCAGGAGAATTAAAAAAAAATTGCTTTCGATAGCCCTTATCTTGAGAAAGCATAGCCTATGTCATAAAGTCAGTCAGATCTTCTTACGCTAAGCGAAAACTAAGTTCAAGTGCGGGCGGGCGATGCGATGCGACGGGGTGGGTCGGGGAACAAGAAATTTCACGCGGACGAAGTCGCAGGCAGAAGCTAGCAAATAATAATAATATTCACACAAATAAAAATGAGTTTAATCCTACTATCCTACTAATATTATAAACGTGAAAATTTGTATGGATGGATGGATGGATGTTTGTTACTCTTTCACGCAAAAACTACTGAACGTATTTGGATGAAATTTGGCACACAGATGGTTTATAACCGGGATTAACATTAGGACTTTTATCCTGATATTCCCACGGGATCGAAACTTATGCGGGAGAAACCGCGGGGCGCAGCTAGTAAATAATATATTCAGTGTTTGTTTAGTCGACTTCATAATTACTTTATCACTTTTGACAACGATTCTCAGTAAATTGAAACTTTACTATGGTTGAAATTATCTAAATTTTTTTTCTTGTTAGTTACAAACGTTGACAAACACTGGGAATTTCTCCTGTATCGTGGGTGCATACACAAACAGCCAGACCCGAAACAACTACTTGTAGGCCATACAAATATTTGTTCCGTGCGGGAATCGAACCCGCGACACGCAGCGCAGCAGTCAACCGCTTAACCACTGCGCCAACCATGCCGTCAAAACTTACTAACTAACTGTCACATAGACAAATAGACCATGTCGTTTTATGACATGCAACTCATGCAAGTGACATTCATCCTTAGCTTTATCACCCGATAAAGCAATTACAAGGTTCAATTACATTACTTTGCAAAAGAGCTGGTTCGGGACAGTACTACCCCAACTACGTACTACGTGCAGTCACAACTATTTCTGATGTTAATAATTATAGTGCTGCTTAAAATTAATGGGAACAAAACGGAAATAACAGATTTTTTCTTTTCCGCTCATGTACTTTAATAAATGATATTTCTAATAAACCACCACATACTAATTTAGTATTAAAACATTTTCAGATTTTCGAGCAGAGCTGAGAGTTTGATGCATCGTCAATGGGGCGGACACCTCGTAAACATGACGACAGTCCCAGAGGTAATTTCAATCCATGAAAATGTTGATATGAAACTGAGTTTATGACTATCGATTGATTAGAACTGAGACTCTGAAGTCTTAGTCAAAAACACTTTGCACGTGCTTAAACCAATAGTGTTGAATACCACTATCGATAAATAAAATAAATTTATCGATAACAGTACTGCGCTTCACAACATGATCAAGGCCTATAGTGGAACTCTCGCTATCTCATTTTATAGCGACCTATGCAGCGATTCTTTGGGCCATTATTTATGCTGTTTTAAACTTTTGTTATCCTTTTTTTGGAACGAAGTTCCTTATCGCGCGTTGCGAAAGGGGGCTAGATGGAAAAAATTAAGACCAAAAGTTGGAACGACACTTTTTGCTATAGTTGTAAGCCGTGCGGCGTGCGCGTGTTTTTTTGTATGTCTCTCTCTCTCTCTCTTTGAACTTCGTTCCATCCGGGTGTCCCTTGACACCTCTCAAGTTTTTTCTTCTTTTTTTTTTGGGTAGGAAATCATCAAATGTCTTCTCCCGCTCTGGGCGGAGCGGGAGGATATGTCAGACTTTTACTGACTAAAACCCACCTGTGTTCCTTCAGTTGCCTGTGCCAGGGGCCACGGTACTCTTTCGAACAACTCGCGACCCTGGCAGGCATCGGCCCTAGCTGACCCCGTCAGTTAGTGCTGATATTTCTTTGAGGCGCGCGTGGAAAATCACTATCGATAATTAAAATAAATTTATCGATAACAGTACTGCGCTTCACATTATGTTCAAGGCCTATAGTGGACCTCTCGCTATTACATTTTCTTGCGACCTATGCAGTGATACTTTGGCTATTATTTCTGCATTTTTAAACTGTTGTAATCCTTACAGGTGGTACTAGCAAAAGAGGCAGGCTTGAGTTACGCAGCCGTCGCTATAGTAACAGATTACGACTGTTGGAGGGAGCACGAGACATCTGTGAGTAACTCCTATCTTTTTCCCTCATAAATAGTATAAGAATCCTGCAGGTACCTACCTCATTTGGGAGCTGGATAGCAGGTCACAGTTTTTTGTATCATTAGAATTCATATTTGATTTTGAACATTATTCAGAGCAGTAGTCGCCCAGAGGTAACGTCCCCGACTTACGAGTTGTAGGTCGTAGGTTCGAACCCTGACAGGAGCTTTTCTTTGTGTAAATTATTTCATCACCACTGCTCTCAAAACGGTGAAGGAGAACATCGTGAGGAAACCGGCACGTCTTAGAACCAAAAATTTAAAGACATCTGACATCTACCTACCCGCACTGGGCCCGCGTGGTAGATGTCCCTCTCAAATAGGGGAGGCCTGTTTCTTAGCAGTGGGAACATTATAAACTGTTTATCAAGCTTCACCCGAGTCAGTCTGAGCGACTCTTATGAAGATCCAAACTTGTCTGTATATGGTTTTAGTTCAAGCAATTTGAAAGAGCGTACGTCTTCATTATTTCAGAGCCTAATTCCTAAATGCATTGCTTCATATGTTTGAAAAATTAATCTGCTTGACAACGTAAATAACGCAATGAAAGTGGTTGAACTGTCAATATGAAAGGCATTGCAATTGTTATGCTAAGCAATTACTCCTAATATTTACTTACAGGTCTCAGTAGCTGAAGTACTAGCGACGATGGCTAAGAGCGTAAAGAAAGCAACTGACGTCATCGTTGACGCCATACAGATGCTGGCCGCTGAGACAGACCTGGAGTATTTGAGTGCGCTTAAAGTAAGTCTTTTGTGGAAAGCTATACTTGAATACCCAATCTTAGTCGGCAACAAAAGTCTCACACTGTAACTTTTAAATGTCATCGAAATTGATAGAAATGCGATGTATTGCTTTCTTGCATTGCATGTAAAAGCTGTGAATCAATGTACCTACTGTTAAGTTTACCTCTATCCGATTTGAAAAGGAAGCTTTATTCGACTTTTGTCGCCGACTGGACCATATTATAGTCAAAGTTGATTCGGTCCAGTCACGTATTTCATCCCTCCTCATCACATACCAAGCCAACATGAAAATTATAAAATAAGATAACGAATTATATTGTTTTATTACAGGAGCTAGTGTCTTCCTCTATCATGCTGAAAGAATAAGCTACGCTACCAATAGAAAATAAGAATAAACTCTTTGTAAGATTAAATAACATTCGCATTTGTTAATTACATATCTGCTTTTATATCTATTTGTTCGTAAATAAATCAATATTGAATATTGTATCAATATTATATTTGTTTGTAAAAAAAAAAACAAAAAAAAATAAAAAAAATAAATAAAAAATAAAAAAAATATATGTAATATATATATATATATATTATCCAACACATGTTATTTTGTTTTTTTTTATTCCTAACATGGGTCGATGCATACTAGCGCAGAGTCGAGTCGGTATCTACTAAACCGCACTGGGCCCGCGTGGTTGATCATACCACCCCACTCCCTCTCACAGAAGAGGAGGCCTGTGTCCCAGCAGTGGGAATATCATAGGCTGACTAAGCAGAGTTGAAGCCTCATATTGTTAACAATGAAAAGTCAAGTTGCAGGAATCCGCGCATGTTCTCGTAGATTCGCGTGTTTTGCTGTTATCTTTTAGATTGACGCTTCGTTGCGCTAGACTGCACTAGTAGGTATGAATCGACTGTAAGTGCTCATACCATACGTGACACACAAGCGACATGCTTCCACGGCAGGGGCAAATGCAGCCGTCGATGCATGAATGCGTGTCGTCGACAACGACACGTTTATTTGAGCACCGTACTCAAATACATGAGCGGCACGTTGTCGACGGCTGCTGCTCGCGTGTCGCTCGTGTGTATGCAGACTATTAGTGTCAATTAATCGATAAACTCTGCCTATCGCAGTCCACTGCTGGCTTTCGACTACGCGTTAGCTTGTGTATAATGTGCGTGAAGACCAGCGAAGTGTGTGTACCTGGGAAGTAGTAGCGAAACAACAAATTTCTACGCGTTCGAAGTGGTTCGGGGTCGACAGTTTAACAAAACAACTTGTATGTATGTGATTAGATTAGGTACTTACAAAGTTAAAAGAGTAACTCTTAGAGGGCCGATTTTTTTATCCGTAGTAAGGCGCATCACACATTACAACGCGCCACGCGACGGGACACAGATAACGCGCCCCCGTGCAATTGGCCTCGCGTTTCCCGCGCTCCGTTGCGGGGTCTTTCTATCGCTAATCTTTGTATTGGGTTTGGGAAACAAGAGCCATGAGAAGTATTATGGTGGTACTCATTACTTATGGTAATTAGTACCACCTATAATTTTGATGTGTTGATTTCTTTGTTATTATTATACTTATAAGGAAATTAAAAAGTTGACTTAAAATAATACTTCTCATGGCTCTAGTTTCCCAAACCCAATACAAAGATAAGGCTTTATCGGGGTCGCGAGTTCGATCCCCAGACAAATTCAGATTGGAATAAGCTATTCGCAACAGTGGATTTTGATACCAAGACTTTCGTGCTAGCATACCATTCAAACAGTTTTTCGAAATAGCGTGCGTCGCAATAACGTCATTCGAATCTTCATATCACTCCCGTTTGCTATATGCATGGTGGGATACAATAAATTGGAAACAAGGAGGGACATGGCTCTTGCTACCTAAAGAACATCAACCAAAATGGGCCTAACCGTGAACACCCGTATTGGGAAAAAATGAATTCATAAATAATTGAGTAATAATATTTACTGAACATTGGTCCCTATTCGGGAGTGTCAAAATAAATAATATTAAAAACGAATAAAAAAGATTTTTAATTGATTTGTATCTGTATGGGTGACAGTTGCGGCGCGGCGGCGGCGTGCGGGGCGCGTTGATTTAGGGTTGCCTAAAGAATAAAATCACAGAAAAAATAATATCAATATTTTTGATATTTGGAATCGAGAGCTTCGAAACATTAAAATGTTTTCCTGGAAGACCAAGCTTTGCTCTGGCTGTTGCGAGGGTTTATCATCATCTTAACCTTACATAAATAAAAATATATAGTTTACGTTGAACATTTTTTTTTGAGTTGGTAATATCATCCATTTATTTCTCCCGCTCTAGGATGGAGCGGGAGGGTGTGTCAGACTTTTACTGATTAAAACCACAAGTGTCATTCTGCATTCAGTTGCCCCTTGCGTTCTAGAGCCACGGGTTTCCTTTTCAGAAATCCCGCGCGGTGTCCGTTTCGATGGCGCGGCCACGACGTTTTTTTTAAAAAAAAAACCATGCCAATATTTTGTAACAATTTGTAAAAGTTGATTCCCAAAACCATAAATTTGTCAAAGCTATGGTTAAAAAGTTATAAGGGTTTGAACGTGGCCGCGCCATTGAAACGCGGCGAACCGCGCGGCCACGGAGATCTTTAAAACTAAGCATTGCAGAGACCTGAAATTTAGGTAAATAACAGATTGAATTTGTAAAAAAATTGTAAAAATATAGTAAAAATTCCTGGGTTTATATTTTAGGAGCTGCAAGACTTAAAACCTCATGGCCGCGCCATCGAAACGGTGTGAAACACGTTATGGCCGATATCTCGCTGAAAAAGCATCGCAGACGTCTGAAGTTTTTTGTAAAACCCAGATTTGAATTTGTCAAAACTAGTAAAAATACAACAAAAAATCCAAAGTTTATATTTCAGGAGCTATGAGACTAAAACCCCATGGCCGCGCCATTGAAACGGTGAAAAATACGTTATCACCGATATCTCGCTGAAAAAGCATCGCAGAGGTCTGAAGTTTTTTGTAAAACCTAGATTTGAATTTGTCAAAATAGGTAAAAATGCACAAAAAAATCCTAGGTTTACATTTCAGGAGCTGTGGTACGGTATCGCGTAGAAATAAGTCGTGATTCTCTTTCGATGAAAGTAAGTGATAGCGAGATCTTTTTTTTTTTGTAAATAACACCTATGAATATGTAGAATTACCGACAGTAGGGATTATTTTTTTTACCATAATAAAATAATTTTTAGTGCGTCTTGAATATTTCAATAAGGTGACCATGGCTTATCTTTTACAGAAAACTTTGCACGTATTATATTAGAATAACTCAAGGATTCTAAATTAAATGAAAATCCTTACTAAATATTATTATATATATATAATATTATAAAAGCGAAAGTAAGTTTATTTGTTACTATTTCACGCCTAAACCACTGAACCGATCATCCTGAAACTTTGCATATAGATTTTCAGGTGTACGGAGACGGGCATAGGGTACCTTTTATCCCAAAAAAAGTAGTTTCCGAAAAAAACAATCAAAACGTGTTTTTTTTATCGTAGATGGCGCCACATGTCTTAAGAATATTTTCTTCCAAATTTATTGTCAAATTCTCAATTAACGCGAGCGAAGCCGTGGAAAAAATCTATTGAAACGATAAGATACAAAACTATGTTTATTTCTTTAAAAATAATAAACCTTTTTTATTTAACCTTAATAACTAAGTTACATTAGTTTAAGTTTATTATTTTTTGCTTTTCAGTTTTTTCGGCGGTTTAATTTTTTTGTTAAAAAGTTTTTATTTTATAATTTTTTGTGGCTATAACCTAGGTACTAATTGTTTGCCAAAGGGCAGGCATATGTGGCACTGAGTAGAGTAATAATACACATCTCAGCATGCAAATCTGTGTGAACAATAAATCACCCCTATTTTCCCAGCCTTAGGGTTGGAATTTCTTTTCCAAATATATATGGGACCAACTTTGGGGTATAATACCCTTTCCAATAAAAAAAAGAATGATCAAAATCGGACTACTCTATAAAAAGTTATGTGTGGTCGTATATAAAATATATATATATATATACGCGTCGAATTAAGAACCTCCGTTTTTGTTCGTCGGTTAAAAATAGGTGGAAAGTGTTTTGTAAACAATAAGCCATGGTCACCCTATCGACATATTCAAGACGTATTGATGATTCCGTACACAGCTCCTGAAATGTAAACCTAGGATTTTTTGTTGTATTTTTACTAGTTTTGACAAATTCAAATCTAGGTTTTACAAAAAACTTCAGACCTCTGCGATGCTTTTTCAGCGAGATATCGGTGATAACGTATTTTACACCGTTTCAATGGCGCGGCCATGGGGTTTTAGTCTCACAGCTCCTGAAATATAAACCTAGGATTTTTTGTTGTATTTTTACTAGTTTTGACAAATTCAAATCTAGGTTTTACAAAAAACTTCAGACGTCTGCGATGCTTTTTCAGCGAGATATCGGCCATAACGTTTTTCACACCGTTTCGATGGCGCGGCCATGAGGTTTAAGTCTTGCAGCTCCTAAAATATAAACCCAGGAATTTTTCCTATATTTTTACAAATTTTTTACAAATTCAATCTGTTATTTACCTAAATTTCAGGTCTCTGCAATGCTTAGTTTTAAAGATCTCCGTGGCCGCGCGGTTCGCCGCGTTTCAATGGCGCGGCCACGTTCAAACCCTTATAACTTTTTAACCATAGCTTTGACAAATTTATGGTTTTGGGAATCAACTTTTACAAATTGTTACAAAATATTGGCATGGTTTTTTTAAAAAAAAAACGTCGTGGCCGCGCCATTGAAACGGACACCCCGCGCGGCCCTAGAGAACATCGGCCCTGCTGGGCTCCTACGGTTTTGCTGACATCTCTTTGAGGCGCGCGTGATACACTACGCGCCGTCGACAACTTGGGCTCGGTCCGGACTTTCCGATTTTGCCTAGTGAATCTATACATTGTTTAAATTGTGGTACTGAAATCACTCACAGGAAGGAGAAGACACATTGTTAATCTTGTGAAAGTGCAGCGAGTTATACTGCAATGGATCGCACCGCAAGTGGTAAGTTCCAGCTTCTGAGATGATTATGTACTTACATAATTGAATATTTGAGTTTTCTAAAAATCCATCACTAGTTAAAGGTTCGGGACGATCATTGTTTAAAACTCTTTATTGCACATAAATAAAAATACATTTTTACAAGGACGATGGTCAGTGGGTATCTTAGGGACGAAGTTAAGCTTATCTCTAGCAGAGATCTCTCGCAGTCAACCTGTGGGTGTAAGATAGCGTACAAGCCCATTGTGGAATATAAAAAAATGTATGTAGGTATATGTCTGTTTCTTTTTTTTTGACATTGCCCCACACTAGGAATTTCTCCTGTATTGTGGGTGCGTTTACAAACATACTCACATACACAAACAGCCAGACCCGGAACAACTACTTGTAGGTCATACAAATATTTGTTCCGTGCGGGAATCAAACCCGCGACACGCAGCGCAGCAGTCAATCGCTTAACCACTGCGCCAACCGTGCAGACTTTTTTTTTTCGATCTTTGGCACACTCTTTAGCTGAACTGGCTTGGTTAATCTATAATAATAATAATAATAATAAAGCCTTTATTTCCGAACATTTACAAGAAAGGTAATTAAAACTAAAAAAACTACATTTAAACTACAAAAGGTCCCTCAGTTCGGTGTGCCTTATGGCAAAGGCCTCCTCCAACTCCTTCCACTGCTTTCTGTCTGCCGCTACTCTTGTCCAGAGGGGACCTATGCTCAGATGTAAAAAGGAGAAATGGAGCAAACAGGTGACAATCTGGTACCCGAGAGATGGCATTAGGAGTAGAGGGCGTAAAAAGAGAGGATGGGAGGATGACCTGAAAATGACTTTAGGTCCCCTCTGGTTAATCTATATCTATACTTATAATAAATCTGTAGGAGTGAAAATTCTGTACATTGAAAATATCAAAAAAATAAATGGCAGGGGGTGTTACTAGACCGACACCGAACCCAAAAATGTGATTAAAAAAATTTTTGTCTGTCTGTCTGTCTGTCGGTCTGTCTGTCTGTCTGTCTGTCTGTCTGTCTGTTTGTTCAGGCATCACGCAAAAACTACCGGTTCGATTACGATGAAACTTGGTATAATTATTCTTTAATATCCTGGGCACCACACTGGGTACTTTTTATCCCGGAAAAGTATATACAATAAAAAACAAACTTAATTTTGCGGTTCGATCCCTATACCCGATTACCACTGTCTGTACTGTACCAACCGCAAATACTAAGTTTGTCGTAGGTTGGGTCACCCGCAGTGGAGTTCATTTTTATTCCTTTTAGTTTTAAGAGTTATTTAGGTTTATTTTTATATAAGTCGTAGGTATAGATTTTAATTTTAAAGTATAGGTAGTATATTTGATAGTGTACGTAGTGACCGTCGGTTATTTTATAATACTGTTAGGTAGGTTTAGTCATTCGTATAGATATTAGTTTTTAGGAATTTTGCTTATTTATTGAGTTTAGATTAGTTATCATCAGAAATAGGTTTATTTAGGTAGGTAGTATTTAATTTTCTGTTATTGAGTTTTTTTTTAATTAGTTAGGTACTTAGGTAAAGATATCATATAGGTACCCTCTTAATCACCACTAATGAGACACAATTGGTTTTCTATTGTAATTAGCCACAAAGGGCCCGCGACATAGATGGCATTCTGGGGAAGCACATACATTTTATCCTGTTAGCACGTTCCCGTGGGTAAATTTCCGACATCCACGCGGGCGAAGCCGCGGGCAGAAGCTAGTTAGAACATAAATGAGGTGTAGTATTGAAGTTTTTTTTTTTTTGTATTATTTAACCAACTTGATACAAAATTTCTTATCTATGTTTTCTTTGTACGCACGGCTACACGTCAAGCTATACAAAACCACTTTGTCTTGGCCTCACTTTGTATGATATTTTCTCACAATGAATGGTCAGCCAATACTGGTTTTGCATAGCTTGATGTGTAGCCGTGTGTACTGTAAACCACTCAATAAAATTAATAATAGTGCAATATTTTTATGTTCATGTTCAAGCCCAAACGCCATACAATGTGATGGATGTCCTTTTTAAATTATTACGTGGCAAGACTTCAAACCCAACCTGTGTGGGTGTCGCCTTCGCAATACATTTGTCGAATTATGTATTGCGAAGGCGACAGCCACGTGTATTGGCGGTGCCCAGTAGTAGGACCAATCTACTGAGTAAAGCCCCTATAACGTGCACCTTGCGTGTACTTAATGACGTAGCGAACAGCATAGATCTTTTTACTTGTTCTCTGGGTGAGTTCACAAAAAACACGATGTACAGAATATGTTATTGTAAATAATAAAACTGTAAATTATGGCCACACTATTGAATTAAGAAATTCCTGTATAGGTAGGTAATGATAGATGTGACTCAGGCTGGCTGGACAAATCTTCAAAATAGGTCAATAGGGCACTTTATGTGACTGCTAAACACCCTTATTTCAGAATTTATAACACTACAGAATCTTAGAATCGATCGAAATCGTGTCCCAGTGTGCCAGCTTGAATAACCACTTTTCGCTGGTCTCTCAATCTCGGCAACGGAAGTAATTTTGACGACTTTTTGCATATCAACGGGCGTTACATGAATTTGTAACAGGCATCGAGCTACATCTTTGTGATACGTACAGCGGTTTAGTAAAAAATGCAAAAATCTGTGTCCAGCCAGCTTGAATTTACGTATAAAACTTCCGGCTGGAAATTTCGAATCTCAAAAAATTTAACACCCCACCTCGGAAAGTTAGATTTCTTTTGAGTTGCTTTGTCCACTTATGCAGAGAAGCAGAAGAAATAAGAGAAACTATGATGCAGGACTGAACAAAGTGAGCTGGAAAGTTTTTTAGCATCCTCCGTCAGGCAGGCAATAGCTACCTGGTCGGGGCCTGGGGGGTGGCGATTTCAGACATAAATAAAATAAAGAGATGACACTTACTGAAATACCCTTTATTATAAACGTAAAAATTTGTATGGATGGATGTTTGTTACTTTCGCGCAAAAACTACAGAACGGATTTGGATGAAATTTAGCACACAGATGGTTTATAACCAGAATGAACAAATAGGATACTTTTTATCCCGATGTTCCCACGGGATCGAAACTTATGCGGGTGAACCTGCGGGGCGCAGCTAGTATTTAAATAAAAAGCCATTTTATCCTTAGCAATATCCATTTATTTGTAGCCTAGTTAAAAACACATCATATAAAATGATCGAATCACTTATAACCTAGACATTTCACACACTTACCGATTAACCCCACTGAGTGCTAGCATCTTGGACATTGCTGGACAAAATTGTAGACATAATATAAATATATTTGCGACAAAATAAAAGTATATAAACTTAAACATAAAACTAAGAAAATAAACGTGTATTTTACAATATTCGATTACATTTATTCTGTGGGATAGTTAAGTCAATATTTGAGCGACTTCTATACAAAATAAATAAAATAAAACGTGTATTTCAAAAAGTCATAATCCCGGGTTACAATTGGCAGTTTTCAACAATAATATTATTAAGAACATGTGTTCTGAAGAAGCTTGAGCTTGACCAAGATTTCTCATTGAAAATGTCAATCAAGTTTAAGCTCATAATTAATAATAATAATAATAGTAGTAGTAATGACACCGTACTGTCGTTATTAGCACATGCTCCAGTTATTTTCCGGCTATTGTTACATCGCAAGTTATAGCTCTACAAGTATCTTTTGCGTTGCATTTTCGCGTGGCCAAAATCGGTACTAACGCAGCCATCTTGTTTTTTCAATACATGTGACAAAACAATTGCACGAATGTTTACCAACAGCGCCACCCTATTAACGTCATTCGAACGCCAAAAGAGCCTTGTATAGGTATAGAGCGAGTGTGTGCGTGTGTCTTTGTAGTAATATTAACGAGAACTCAGAAGTTGAAGGACACTGAACGAGACACAATAGAAGTTTTATTTTTATTAGGTCTGGGGGCGTTTAGTGTCCTGCAACGTGTTAATAGAGTATAATTCCACTCATTTTAACTTCAGAGTGTTCAATAATGATCCTTACCTCCCAGTGGCGAGGCGCGCTCACAAACCGATTCCCACCGGCTTCCCTTTGAAAATTCAAGACACAACCACTCTATAGTCAATTCAACATTGAAACTTAATCATATCATATTTAATACGCCATAAAGTTAGAACATTGCAAAACGCCTACATATTTTTTTTGTCATTCTTTCCCAACAACAAAATATTTTGCTCTAAAATAACTCTTAGGCGCGTGCGGCTTGCCGTGAGTTTAATTTCTATACAAAACAAACTCGTCATGATGTCACTTCAGGCTTGCTATTTTTTGAGCGCCCGGTAAGCCGGTAAATACCGAGTTACTATTATGACACAGCAGTACGGTACATAGAAAACGCGTGCGGTTTCGCTGAATTTCGTAATGCGTTCGGACATTGACATAAATTCATGTGTAGAACATTATTTTGACATAATAATTTGTTTACAGTCTGGTAGTTCATTTGCATTTTGTTCGTTGTATTCATTGAATTTAGTATAACAGTTGGAAATTGTTTGTTGGTATAAAACAGTGATTAGTATTTAGTATTATAATTATAGTTTTTTTTGTTTTGTGTGTCGTGAAAGTTTAAAGTTCAAGTAAATAAGTTGAAATTACATATTTAGAGTAGATTTGAAAAGTAATCATTATGATGGCATTATTGGCAGTAGATTCTTGTTTGACATGTTATTTGCTTTGTGAGGAGGAAACGTGCTTTTCAAGGTTAAGTTTTGAAAATAAAAAACACGTAATTGAGTTAGGCCGTGCTCGCCCAGTATGACTATAAACGTTAGTTCTATTAGTTATTCTGTGCTATAAATTACAAACGCCGCGATGGATTTTTCACACATTTGTTTCTCGTGTTTACATTCTAGTAGTTTATGGAATAATGAAAACTTCTTTAGCGGCGTTGTGCACTTTTTTGTGATGGGTAAAAAATGTTAAACTCGCGTGACCTGATCGAAAATTCGTAAGACGGAGGGAGAGTAGACCGCATTCCAAAATATCAAAAATGCACAACGTTAATATTTAAGTTTTCACTTCTGCCGGCACTCCCGGAGTGCAACCAGTTTTTTTTTTTGCTCCGGCTTACCTCTGTCATAAGTTCGCCCTTCGCCACTGTTCAATAATGATCCTTACCTCCAATGCCCCCTCCTCCTCTTAAATGACTTAAAGTTTGTTTAGACGTAAACGCCTTGTAAAAAAAACATGATTACATTCGCAACGTTTTGCCCAGCAATGTCTCCTATTGAGATCTCGTGTAGTATTAGCACAAAAAACTGTAGACGTTGATATAACCTAATCTAAGCCATTTACGTATTTAAAAACTTGTGCATCGCTTTGTAAGACGTTGAAAAATTATCCTTAGACACTAGTTAAACCTATTTATTCTAGATTTTTCTTAGAAATGCATTCTTTGCGGTGTGATTCTCAAAAGAATGTATGAAATCTAGCGTTTGCTTTCCTTATACCGAACTTTTTTGAGTTAATTAAGCATTTTGACCGCCACGGACATTTACATTTACAGGCTTTTGACGTACTTTCAACGACACGATTTTTTAAAATTATTTTATAATCAAATGTCATCTCTATTATTTTTTATTTACGTACGAAAATGTTTATTTACATGTGTATTTACTGTCGGAGGGCTTTTATTCAAATCAATTATACTATGTTTATGTATGTAAGTTTATATATCCCTCCTTCCTATCTGTTAAATTGCTCATCAAAACTCGATATCAAGTGTTAACCCCTTAGTTTATTTCGACATTTCTTCTAAGGGGTAGTCAGATAGGAAATGTCGACTCCATCTAGCTTATTTTTTTTATATATACCTAGTGTAAACGTTATTCTGATATCCTGTTTACAGAATAAACAATTTCATTTCATTTAGGGCTGATTTTTCCACCGCCAGATAACTTCATCGCAGGAATAATTTTGAAATTTTGACAGTTGTTTCATACAAAAACTGTCAGACGTCAATTTTATTCTACGAATAAAAAATGTCCGTCGACTGAAAAATCAGCCCATAATTAAAACGTGTCTTAAAAAAAGTCTTTCAATTTAACGTAATTTTGCAGTACATGGCGATCAAAAAAGTGAACACAATAATATGTTTAAGCAATAATATAAAAATTTAGAACTATTTCTTCCAATTCTAGCTTCAATGAGCGCTTCAGTGCTCTGGCTGTCAATTTAATATTAATCACTCCGTTGCCAAGATACCTTGTAACGTATTTATATTAATATACGTTTTACGTTGTGTTATTGTTACGATAATCACTGCTTCCGTCAATCGTCTACTGTCACTTGAAATTCATGTTATTCTCCTCACAGCTGAAAAAGAAATAATATGATTTTACTATGTTTTTTTTTATAATACAGGATGTATCAGAAAGGTGTAGTCAAATTTGAAGGTGGTACATACCATCAAACTAAACAACTTTCTTTATGAGACCAATATCGTAATCGCGAAAAAAATATTGTCCTATATAAAACTTCAATACCTACTCGACTCAAATGTATGGGACCGTTAATTATTTTTTCTCGACTGTATGCAGACAGCTGTGCTGCAGGGGAGTGGGGAGTTTCTAGCATCACTTATAAGTGAAAGCATTAGGAAGTGGTGAAGGGCGGGCGTTTTGGGGGACTATCTTATGTAATTTTGACGTTCGAAAAGTGCAGATTCTCAGCCTAAATGACTTATGATTTTGTGTCTCGAGAATATAAAATGTATAATTGAAAGAAAGAAAAAAAAAATGCCACAAGGAACACATTTAAACAAATCAAAATTGACCCCAAACTTGTTTAAAAAAAAATGAATTACAAGAGGACAAATTGTCCTGTTGCTTCCTTAACAAACTGCAATAACCAGTCAGTCAAATATTATGAAAGGGTATTTGTTTATTGAAGCTTACCTTGGAAGGCTCTAGTTTACCCAGAACGACATGATTCGAGAAAAATATTAGTATAATAGCGCAATAATAATTACCTACCTAATCCCGAAACTGAACATTTTACGATAAAAGACAACCCTTGCCCTGTCTTGTCTATCATCGTGAGTTCAAAAAGAATGAATAGATTTCAAACCAGCACAAATCATTTAGTCGTTCTTGAATATTTTTGAGTTTTGTATACATTTAAATGAGCTATGTATTCAACAATTACCTTAGTTTTTCGTCCAAGGGTTCCTAGGATGTTGTCCAGGTATCATATCAAGCAGATACTGCCTCTGTGCCTCAGCCACGCGTTGCATCTCGGCCGCCATGGCCGCGCCGCCGCCCGAGTTGGAGCCACCCTTACCGGCTGCAGGCAAACATAGCATGAGCAGAATTGATGCTCACAATAGGGGCTGGTGGGGTGGAGTCATCGTTTATGGGAGTGATGAGGTAAAATTGAGCGAGTTTTTGAGGTTTTCGTAAAATGCAGTTTTCTAGCTCGTCACAGATGACGGTTTATAGGTTGTGCTTTAATTTGCGTGTTGTTGTTTCTTAAACATAACTTAGTATTTACCATTGAGAGGGGAAAGGTATCATAAGCAAAGTACTGACTGAAAATGAACTTTAAATTAAATATCGTTTAGTGTAAAAGAAAAATTAAATAATAAAATTGAGTGCGGGAAAAAAACAGAAATATTTTAGGGCAACTTGAAAAGTTCTAATAATGAGTATCCTTAGCCAATAGAGGCATCCGTAAACTCCGACCAAAAAAGTAGCTTGGCAAAGGCTGAAGATCCTTAAAAATATATATTAATATCATTAAAAAATATGAAGATCCTACAACACTGATGACGGCACGGTTGGCGCAGTGGTTAAGCGATTGACTGCTGCGCTGCGTGTCGCGGGTTCGATTCCCGCACGGAACAAATATTTGTATGACCTACATGTATTTGTTCCGAGTCTGGGTGTTTTTCTATCTATAATATGTATATATTTACAAAAAAAAAAAAATGTATATAAGTAGTTTATCAGCCATCTTGTTACCATAACACAAGCATTAGGTTGCTTAGCTTGGGACTAGATGGCGCTGTGTGAAATGTCCAGGAATATTTATTTATTTATTTATTTAACAATAGCTGAACAGAGCTGAATAAGTGTGGTTAGTTCCTAAAACTACCGTCAAAATATGCTTACAGGCCAACCGCTTAACTAAAATGTTTGCCTGAAGTGCAGTGATTCGTCAACTTGTGACAACTATCACCCCTCCCGCAACGCGCAGCTAAATCAGGCAACGTCTCAGCTAAGCGGTTGCCCTATAGCTGTTGTTATTTGTATTCCCGATAATCATAAAAGTTAACATAAGATTACTTTCTGTGACGATATTAAGCTTCTACTAACCAGGGGTTTTCAAATTGCAAAACTATTGCAAGTTTATCAATATATTCATTTAGGCTGGTACAAAAGCATTAAGAACAAAAAAAAACTTAGAAATAAAGCCGTAGATTCATTGGAAATAAAAGTTGCAGAACATTTTTTCAAAAACATGTTTAATTGTTGCTAGCAACATGTTTTACACTCAAACTACCTATACGAAATATTGCCAGCAACACTAAATGAAGTTGCTGTGCGTATAAGCTCATTTTTGCCCATCATAGAAATCAAAACTATCCTGTCAAACTACTAGAAGTTTTTATTCTTTCCTCAATTTTTCATTACGTTTATCAGGCTATTAAGCGCATTCGGGTAATCTAAGCTTACTTATTTATTATTGCCTATTTTGACGTTTACTGATAAACGTATTTAAAACATCGCTTCGTTTCTGTCAATCGTCTGAAGATGACAAAGACGCAATGATCTTTTAAATATGTTTAGCTCTAAACGCATTTAATTAATAAGCCTAAAGTCTATTTGCACCACAGCAAATAGACCTTAGGCTGGTTGTAAACCAAGAGCCAAGCTAAATTAGTTTACCTCAGCTCTCATAGGTGAAATAATTTTTCATTCTTGTGTGCACACCAAAAACTTCATAATTTTTGGTGTGCACACAACTATGAAAAATGACCTCAACTATGCGAGATAAACTAAGCTAATCTAACTAAGCTCTTGGAACTTGCAATCGGCTTTAGTGTTACTGGCTCTTTGTTTACTGTTGATTTAGTTTGTGTAAAAGATGTCTCCAGCAACATAAAATGATTTTTAGATTTACTTTAACAGATTTGTGCTATTTCTATCCCATGAACATGTGACCAAGGGCCGTCACACATCTGGCGAGGCGCAACGCAGTGTTGTTTTATTTTCGACTTGACTATAAGGGTTGTAAAGTTGATATTTCTTTGACAAAGAAAACTGAGCTTTACTGCGCTTCGCCAGGTCTGCGCCGGGCCTAAAAAGGTAAGGTTGCTTGTAAAAGTGTCGGTGCAATACGTACAACGCTTACCTAGCGCGGAGGCCTGCGCCATGGCCAGCTGGTACGTGTAGATGAGCGGAGAGAACTGCATCATGGCCGCCGCCGCCGCCGCCGGAGACATGCCCGACGTGCCGCCCGCGCCCGACAGGCCTGCGGGGCAACGGACGTGAAACACAAAGCCGCTTATGTTTTAGTGCCATGCTAGTTTGCTACAAAAATAGGGTAGATTGTTGTAAACTCAAACGGAACTACTACCTCGCAAAAGTTGATGTTGCAGTGCCTGCATAGCGGCTGCGCTGTGTTGTTCAAACGCCATCTGAGCCGCCGCCGCCGCTGCCAGTTGCTGAAAAAAACAAAATTAGTTAAATAAAATGTGCCGTTAGAAACCACAATAGTAAATATGTGACTTATGTTAATAAACATAAGGTTCCAATTACAGATGTTTGTTGATCGGCTTTTGCCCGATTTCTAGAACAAACATTATCAAAGTCAAGTGATGCGATTGGCTGTTGATAATACATTCAACCAATCACAGCAGGTATCGCGCGGTTGACAATTTGTTAGCTAATTCTTGTGTTGATTTTTGTTCTAGAAACCGGGCGATAGTGTTATAGATAGAAACGTTACAAATCACAATAAGTAAGTAATAAATGACTTAGGGAAATTGAAATAAGGTTTAAATTACAATGACGATTGATCGGCACCGTGATTTTCATACAATTATTAGGAGATATTGTTACCTGATGTTGCTTACTACTGCTACTGTTTTGACTAGTGCTGCTTGCTGATGAACCTGTAAATAAAATTGTAATAAGATGAAACATAATAATACTGAGCTTAAATGGATACTCCTTGCAATATGCAAAACTGCAACATGTCATACAGAGAAATGAGGCTTCTCTTTCATTGGAAATATAAATTAAAAGGTTATTTATATAAAAGTTTACCCTAATTTGGCTTAATAAGACGTGTAATCTTCAATCAATAATAGTACTAGATTAAGGATCCCGAACAAAAATCAGTCGCTCAAGTGGCCACGTTTGCACACACGTAAACATCTACATTTCTTAGAAAAAAGTTTATTAATATTATCAACTTCAGTTTATTATAAACCTTAATGCTTAAACATAAAGTTTAATTACCATTGCAAAATATATTTAAAATGTCGCTTGAAAATAAAATCATTCTATTTTTAAATTTTCAGTAATTTATTCTAAAATGAAACTTAAAGCCTAAGTAATAAGGTTAAAAACATACTAATTTGAAATAAGACCACAAAAGTATTGGTGGTCTTATTTTTCGGGCCGTTTTTGAAGCGCTTATCGGGAATCTAGTACTATTATTGATCGAAGTGTGTAATACTCTTTTGTGACGTTTCACAAGTGCTCATGTAGGTTTATGTGAAATTAAATATTTTTTGTTTACCTTTTCCTTTCTTGGCAGGCACTTCACTGGTTTCTCTGGAACGATCGGAATGGTGACTACGAAGCGACTCCGATGATGGCAAGGTTCTGTAGCAAAAACATAATATATTTTTTAGTATATTTGTATAACGCTGGCAATTTGTTAAAGGTTTTACGTTAGTGTAAATGTCACTCATTCTATTTTATACGGGGTATAAAAAATCACCCTCCCCTCGCCATCCGATGAAACATCCGTTTTCGTCATTGATTTCACTTCATTACTGCTCAGCCCTGGCAAATGAAGAGGCAAATAGCGAGCGAACTTATTATACATTCGCCATTCACCTTTACAGTAAGGGAGGTTTCCCTTAGTGCTCACTTTCGCTATTTAGAAACTCAACTGTCACTAATGAGACGTAATTACATTTTATATTGTTACCGAACCTCATAAGCTTGCCTAACAGACGAAGGGATAAGGTACTTGTTTTTTTTTTGTGTGTTTATGTTCTTTTTTTTTATGCGTCATGTTTGCTGCAAATAAATGCATTTTCTTTTTACTCTTGTACAGTACAGGGCTACACATCAAGCTATGCAAAACCAGTATTAGCTGACCGTTCATTGTGAGAAAATATACAAAGTGACGCCAAGACAAACTGGTTTTGTATAGCTTGACGTGTAGCCGTGTGTACAAATTTCCATGCTTGTACCAAGTGTAGGCTGTTCATTGTCTGTCAGCGAATGAACTTAGGATTTATATTAAGTAGATAGTTACCGTGGCGCAGGTGGCGGCGCGGGCGTCTTGCTGGGCGCGGGAGATGACGTGGAGCCGCCGCGAGACGCACTGCGCGACACCGACATCTGTGCATACACACGTACATTACTTATATTATGTGTGTATATGCATGCTCGTTTACACAATGAGAGTTTGTAAACTTGTATAGACTATTTCTTATATCTTTTTATCGAAGGAAATTTAAAAAGTTGACTCATGTAAACAGTTAATACATTTGCATCTGGAAAAGTGGGAAACGCGCCACGCTTTTTAAAATTGACAACAAAAGAAAAAAAAGACGTGTTGCGAGTGGTCACAGTTCGGCAAAATCGCTTGATGTGTCTCGTATGACATATCGTATTCGAGTATTTGTTTCTCGCGAGTGCGACATCTCGCCTGACGATTCTAGCCGCTCTAGGGCCGACAAACTCTCCTCGTGTAAACGAGGTTTTATTCTACAGGTACACGACATACAAAACATTACACATACAGGCCACAACATAGTAAATTATTAAATACAATGGTCTTACCAATACGATGTAGCAGCAATAGAAATAAACTTACATCTTTTCACATTATAATGAGATTTATTAGTAGTACGGACGCCAGCAGGTCAAGCTACCCGAAACTGTCAAATTTTCCCAATCAACCTTGAACCTTAATACTCTAGAGATAAAGTTGAAAATCCATCAAAGAAATTTGACAGATTGTAGTAGCTTGATGTGCTGGCGTCTGTACAACTTAGGCACTAAAAATCACTAAATGCATAAAACATAACATCACACCTGTAATCCCCGTTGGGTTAGGCAGGGGTGTACCTGTAGTACACGGGTCTCCCTTGTTTCATCGAAAAGAAATTGCCAAATAATCACTTCCCAAAAAATTTTCCGCATAATTTCATTTGCCAAATTATTACTTAGCAAAAAATCTATTCACAAATAATCGTAACGCCAGCCTAATGTTTGGCAAGTCAACGCTTAAACAATGACTCGTTTACCAACTAGTACTTTTACCAATTCTTATGTAGTCAAATATTTCAATTGGAATAACTCATTTTACGCAAAATAAAATTTGCCAAATCGACGGTCCCTACGTACATAAGGTCAAGTCAAAAACCGAGGTTTAGGCCCTAGAAATAATTCTATGACCAATAATAAATATTTTCTTTCTACAATATTTTAACAGTTTTAAGAGCTTTAGGTATAATGCTATTTACACATATTTTAGTTTTTTACGTTTTCTTGAAAAAACTGATAGATGACCGTTTCTACGCCGATAATGAAATAGAAGTATGTCAGTCATGTCTATGATACCTTTTTATACGCAGGAAACAAAAAAAAACAGTGTCTGATATAGAATTTAAATAAAATGTTTTATGAAAATGTAGGATTATGTTACTATTTTTAAATCAATACGTTAAACATCCTGAAATCGTCACCCATGGATATAAAAAGTACTTCAATGAAGACATCACTTTATACGTGGTTTTAGTCATTCGGGGTAGGACTATAGTTCTTGTAATGTAAATAAAGACGTTTTTTAAAATTATCAGGTTTGTTTTATTAATTAAACAAGATTTATAATTTATAAATTCAACATTATTTATTATTAAAAAACAATCTTCTTAGGATCTAAACAAACAAACATAAAAAAAAAATAAAAAAAATACAACCGAATTGAGAACCTCCTCCTTTTTTTGAATTCGGTTAAAAATAGGTATGTACCTATAGACTCACTAAAGTAGGAACTAAACATAAAAAATCACTTGTCTAATAGTGTCCGTTTCAATGGCGCGGCCACGACGTTTTTTTTTTTAAAAAAACCATGCCAATATTTTGTAACAATTTGTAAAAGTTGATTCCCAAAACCATAAATTTGTCAAAGCTATGGTTAAAAAGTTATAAGGGTTTGAACGTGGCCGCGCCATTGAAACGCGGCGAACCGCGCGGCCACGGTGATCTTTAAAACTAAGCATTGCAGAGACCTGAAATTTAGGTAAATAACAGATAGAATTTGTAAAAAATTTGTAAAAATATAGAAAAAATTCCTGGTTTTATATTTTAGGAGCTACAAGACTTAAACCTCATGGCCGCGCCATCGAAACGGTGTGAAACACGTTATCGCCGATATCTCGCTGAGAAAGCATCGCAGACGTCTGAAGTTTTTTGTAAAACCCAGAATTGAATTTGTCAAAACTAGTAAAAATACAACAAAAAATCCTAGGTTTATATTTCAGGAGCTGTGAGACTAAAACCCCATGGCCGCGCCATTGAAACGGTGAAAAATACGTTATCACTGATATCTCGATGAAAAAGCATCGCAGAGGTCTGAAGTTTTTTGTAAAACCTAGATTTGAATTTGTCAAAATAGGTAAAAATGCACAAAAAAATCCTATGTTTACATTTCAGGAGCTGTGTACGGAATCATCAATACGTCTTGAATATGTCGATAGGGTGACCATGGCTTATTGTTTACAGAACACTTTCCACCTATTTTTAACCGACGTACAAAAACGGAGGTTCTTAAGTCGACGCGTATATTTTTATTTTTTTTATATACGACCACACATAACTTTTTACGGAGTAGTCCGATTTTGATAATTCTTTTTTTATTGGAAAGGGTATTATACCCCAAAGTTGGTCCCATATAAATTTGGAAAAGAAATTCCAACCCTAAGGGTGGGAAAATAGGGGTGATTTATTGTTCACTCACAGATTTGCATGCTGAGATGTGTATTATTACTCTACTCAGTGACACATATGTGTGGTTGTTTTTTTCGGAAACTACTTTTTTCGGGATAAAAGGTACCCTATGCCCGTCTCCGTACACCTGAAAATCTATATGCAAAGTTTCAGGATGATCGGTTCAGTGGTTTAGGCGTGAAATAGTAACAAATAAACTTACTTTCGCTTTTATAATATTTATATAATAATATATAGTAAGGATTTTCATTTAATTTAGAATCCTTGAGTTATTCTAACATAATACGTGCAAAGTTTTCTGTAAAAAATAAGCCATGGTCACCTTATTGAAATATTCAAGACGCACTAAAAATTATATTATTATGATAAAAAAAATAATCCCTACTGTCGGTAATTCTACATATTCATAGGTGTTATTTACAAAAAAAAAGATCTCGCTATCACTTACTTTCATCGAAAGAGAATCACGACTTATTTCTTGTTCCTTCTTTTTCCTCCTTCTAGTCAATTTCAAATGATTGCTACAGTTAAGTTTTCTATAATTTTCTTCAGAAAAGTCGTACTTAAATTCTATTACGTCTGGATTATTCCCTTGCACTTTTACTTCTCTTATCTTATTCCAAGAAATTTTCTCTGAATTTGTATCTTTTGTCCAGTTTTTAGTATGCAGCCAAGCTAACACACTGGACAAAAGATAGGTAGTTAATTAAGCTGAGGTACCTACTTAATAAAACTGTGATGATAATTAAATACTAGGTACCAATTGCATTGCTAGACATGATTAGGCTGAGGCACATGCTTAAAATTAAAATTATTAATTACTAATATTAGACAAGTGATTTTTTATGTTTAGTTCCTACTTTAGTGAGTCTATAGGTACATACCTATTATTTAGATGCTAAGAAGATTGTTTTTTAATAATAAATAATGTTGAATTTATAAATTATAAATCTTGTTTAATTAATAAAACACAAACCTGATAATTTTAAAAGACGTCTTTATTTACATTACAAGAATTTATAGTCCTACCCCGAATGACTAAAACCACGTATAAAGTGATATGTCTTCATTGAAGTACTTTTTATATCCATGGGTGACGATTTCAGGATGTTTAACGTATTGATTTAAAAATAGTAACATAATCCTACATTTTCATAAAACATTTTATTTAAATTCTATATCAGACACTGTTTTTTTGTTTCCTGCGTATAAAAAGGTATCATAGACATGACTGACATACTTCTATTTTACGATTTTTTCAGAAACGCATATAACATTATTTCTTGTTGAGTTTGCAATATCCACCAATAACTTTGATCTGCTGTTATTCATGTTTTATAGTATTGTTGGAGGTAATATGAGTACTTATAACTAAATAACACACCACTAAATCTAAACTGTATCAAAACATTAATATTGTTTCATCACACGAATAAGCATCGACTTGTCTCGTTCGGGGAACTCCCGTAAATGGCGATAAGTCTGACAAGACCGCGTTTGCACCGAGTGGCACGCATTTTAAAACACCGTAAAAAAAGATATGTATAGATGTCCGCATCTACGACACTTATTCGTTGTATTTATAATACTTGTTCTTTTATACGATTTGTAAAACAAGGTAAATAAATAAAATTAAAAAAAAAAATCGTATATCAGTATGTGCGCATAGATCTAATCTAAAGCCAATGATACAATAAAAAAAAAATGCCATTTTCGACATGTCTTTATATACGTAGGGACCGTCGAAATATTTAGTACAGGACCTATCGTCAGTTTTCAATTTACCATTTCTATTCAGTTAATTGTTATAGTCTAACTAGTTCAGTCTGGGGTAGTCTGTTTTTTTTTTTATATTTTTTCTATATAATCTATACTCCATTTATAATAGCATTAGAAAAAAGAGGCTCGTAGAAGCAGGAATGCAAAACATTTTATTTCAAAGTTATGATAAAACAATTTTAAGGGAGATGCTTAAATTCTAATTTTCTTGCGTTTTTTGCAATTTGCAGGTCAGTGTAACGTTGTACCTTAATAAAAATAATATAATGCGCAACAATAAGAAATATGTAGGTAATAATACAATTTTAACCTTAAAAATCATCAATACATCCCTTTAAATTAGAATTGCTCCGAATTCGTCTGATTTCGCGGGCTACTGCAGCGCATCCACCTTAATTAAAATTGTTTTAACAAATATGGACGTATAATATAAACAAAATAAAAATGAAACGAATAACGTTCCAGGTATTGTTCACCCCTGCTTCTTTTAGGTTTTTAGCATTGACACTGTAATTTTAAATTGGAATTAAATAATATAAATAAATGAAAGCCACATAATTTCATAAGATAAATAGTTGAAATGGTTACAAGTAAGTGTGACAGCTGCTGTAAAAATAGATCATAATAAATTCGGCGTCTATCGTAATGTAACAATGTTTATTGTACTTTTGTTATAAAGTGTGCATTAAAAATAACCTTTTTTTACTTCTTTCTAATGCTATTGTAAATGGACTATAGTCGTTTCGTAGGAGGTCAAAGTTCTAACCTAAGCTTTTTTTTTTTTAATAATTAACCTCGTCTAACTAGTTTGGTTCTTGATAGCCTGCTAACAATAACCTCTTTTTTTCCTTATTTGGATCAAATCAATTATTATATTAAAATAAAATTGCATTTTTTAATTATATAATTCCCAAAAAATCTTATTTTTTCCTTTATATTTTTTGCCTTAACAAATCATATGACCAAACGTTTACTGTCTAAAGATTGTTTGCTGTAATAAATCATTTGATTAAAGACCAAATGCCTAAATGACATTATCCTTGATAATATTCTGCCAAGTAAAAATTTGACCAAATGAAAATGTGCGTAGTAAAATTATTCCAAACATTGCATTGGTATAAAAAAAGGTTGCTAAAATTTGTTTGGGTAGTGAAAGGACCATGGGCACTTTTGTATGAACACTGGGCCCACTTTTTCAACATTGTTCAACAGTGATGAAACCTATGTCATATGAAAGCTCTTGGCGTGTACTTTATTTCATGCTATGGCAGCTAAGTTCAAATCCAGCGCGAAATTGGTGTTTTAGTACGTTGAATGAAAATGCAAAAAAAAAATCGTCTACATGTATTGCTGGTCGATGGAAGCCATCACCATGTCTACCTAGTCCTAAGTACCATATTATGGATATGACATGGGCACAACTTCCGATAGTGCGTCTACCCGTGAGACATGTACAGTAGTATTGTATAATGGCGTCTTTGCCTACTTGGTCATGGTCAATTAAGTCATAGGTATAATACATCCTCGATCTAAAGTGTCGTGACTGCACACGTCGTCCTCTAAGCAGCCATACATTATTTTGATGAATATTGCATTGCTCTAAATCATTTAGATTGTTTTCACTTTTTCAATATTGTTCAACAGTGATGAATTATATGTCATATGAAACCTCTTGGCGTGTACTCCATTTCATTCTATTCCAGCGCGAAAATGTTTTTTTTAGCGGTTTTTTATATTAAATTATAATAAGGTGTCAGTCAGTAGCTAGGATTATAGATAGCTCGTGTTTGACTAAAATACACTAAACACATAGACCATTTTTTGCCCTGGAACGTTTTATTTTGATTTGATGAATCTATCATTGTGACCCTGGCTAGCATATGGACATTGTTTTAATTGAATTGTGACATCCAAGATGATGCCGTTCGTATACAAAATCCCGCGGTGTACAACTTTCAACAATTTTTTTATGCTCCCGAACATGTTAGAGCACCGACAATAGTTTTACCTGCTGTAAGTAGGTAAAACTATTATTCATACACCAACTTTTTTTATTTATTAATATAATTAGGTCGATATTGGGTACAAGAAATGTTAAAATATAATACACTGATAGGAAGGTACGTACCTCGATCAACGCATTCTGTTGAACATATTCAGCAAACTGTGGACGAATCGTAGGTAGATTATCTCCTAAAATATGGCGTCTTGTCCGCAAAACACGCGAGCGCAAACACATAATACAGCATTTTTCTGCCATTGCAAACAGTCACAATCCAATTAAATCAATGTCCATATGCTAGCCAATGATAGATTCATCAAATCAAAATAAAACGTTCCAGGGCAATAAATGGTCTATGTGTTTAGTGTATTTTTAGTCAAACACGAGCTATCTATAATCCTAGCCCTACATATAGTGTATAATCTATGATCCTAGCTACTTACATATAATTCATCACTGTTAACAATGTTGAAAAAGTGGGCCCAAAATGACGCATGGTCCTTTTGGCAAAATCTTTTCGGCAAAACGGCAGGATCCCCCAGATTTCGCTAGTTATGTTTAAGTCCCATGTAATAAGGGGCGAGCCCATTGCCAACAACCAGTCACAAATCCACACTCCGGGCTGCTGAGAAATTCCTGATGGAAAAACCCTATAACATTTTGCCCGACTCGGGGATCGTACGCTTAGAAGTGACCACAAGACCAACGAAGCCTCTGCATTGAGCTGTCAGTGTCAATATTCCACAGCAATGAGGAATGCTGCGCCAGGTACCTGCAGCGGGCGGTGCTGGTGCGCGTGCGCGGGCGGTGGCGCCTGGTGCGGCGCGGGCGGCGCGTGCGCGTGCGCGGGCTGCGCGGGCGGCGGCGACGCGGCCGGCGCGGCCAGGCGGCGCTCGATCTCTTGCTCCTGTTGCAGTGCGCGCACGAACGCAGTCTTCAGGCGGGCCGTGTGCTCCGCCTAACGAGCACAGGTAATCATACCATCCAGGTATAAGCCCTAGTGAGCCTATAGTTCCACCGGATGACGGGTTTAAGGCAGACTTTTCACGGCGCGTGATATTACGAGTCGCACCACGCCTCTTTCAGGTTACGACTCATAAGAAGTGTAAGGGGCTGTCGCTTGAGAGTCAGCGCGACAAAGTAGCAAACTACTCGAACATGTTATGTGCTGTCAAGTTTTGGGTGAAAATATGCGCGAGCGAGAGACGTCTATACGTCTCAGGGAACCTCCTTTTGTACGCTTTTTGACTCTGTTTAAGCATTTTGCTGCTCGCTGAGCCTGAGGCGGCATGGTCTGGCGCTAGTTACTAAAAATCTGCTTGGTGCAACGACAAGCGATATCAAGCGCCGTGGGAAGCGAAACTAACAGACTTCCGAACAGAGGCGATTCAGACTAAAGTTCAACTATCGTTACGTGAAAATTGATGCTTATGAAATGATTTTATGGATTTTTGCATCTTTTTCACTAAAATCTAAATCTCCAGGCTTGTTGCGGAAACCGTTCTTTTTTTTTGTCAATATGGATGCCCTCAATCTAAATAAGACTCAATCGCCTCAGCCGAAAAACCAGTTACCTCCACAAGCGAATTCTCAATCATCCGGTCGAACTATAGACAACGCCACTTCTTATAGGACCTAGGTATATATCACTATATTTTCGACACTGTAATAATCTAAGTGTCGGATGCTTCATAAAAATGGCGCGATTACACTTATTGCGGAATTGCGCAATAGGGTATTTGATTAATATCAAAAATAAACATGAATTAAAACTAACTTTTAAAGATGTAACAGAATAAACACGATTATTAAATAAAATCGGTGGAAACATGACGAAGTTACACACGGAAAAAAAAATAAGTCGAATGACGCGAAGTTACTCTATAGTAACTTCGCGACATTCAACTTTTTTTCTTAATTATTTCTTTTTCAGATCGCAGTAGTGCTGTCTTTTTCTAGCATAGACTTTGAAACGCTTAGAACATTTTTTGAGATATTAAACAATTTTTACTGTGATTTATCTTTATTCTACGTTACGGGAAATTTAATTAAAAAATCGTGTCAAATACCCTATTACGCCTTGTCGTTCATCCGCATTCAGATGTCTATGGAATTCGAATGCGTGCATATTGCATATGGCATCCAAATTCGGGTAAACGGCCAAATGTAATTGCGCCAAAACGCTGATAGTGTTCTAGAACCCATAAGAATGTCACGTATTAAGTAGTAAGACTGGAAAAAATCATCAAATATTCTACCCGTCACCCTTTTATTTAGTATCATATCCCTCCACAACAATTGAAGCAGCAACCGAGAATTTTTTTTCAGTCTTTGTGCACATATAGGCAAATATGAACTACACTTTGTGCTGAATTTCGCACGTGAATGGGAAAGTGTACGCGAAACGAGGTGCATAGATGGCGCCATCAGCACAAGCAGTAAAGAGTACCTAAAATAGATTATGGCTTAAAATATTTACTATGCTCTGATTTTTTATTTGCTATACTAAAATGACAGCTGCAGTCGACCTTTTTTGTCAACATGACATTTTTTTGTATATATTAGCTGTCATATTGGTCTAGCAAACAAAAAAATCAGAGATATTTTGGATTTTTTTTTTTAGTTAATTTTATGGTAAAATCGTACGGCCATTCATAAATTGCAGATTTAAAAATCTGTTCAGAATTATTTGTTTTCTAATCAAAAGGAAATTAATCATCTGCTTTATTTGTAACTTTGTTTTCATGTTTGTTTGCTGTTTATGCTGCTAGCGTTACTGGTGACAGTTGGCAGTTTTTTCTCCCATTTGTCTGGGTAGCCCAAGGTTTTAAAGTGTTTGTTTCTAGTGAAAGTTGTCTCATTTAGATCGAAACCATGTGCTGTGTGTGAATCTACAAAATATTGCAACTGTCGAGATCGAAACTAACAGCAATGAAAAGCTATTTCCTACTTCATAGGAATGCTCATGGGGTATGGCAGTGCAGCCAGATTGTTTTATCATTAAAATGTATAAAGCTCGAACGTTAGGTACAAGGTTCTTTTGGCACTCGAATGACGTTGACAGAGTGGCGCTGTTGGTCAATACTTGTGTAATTTTTTTGTGAATATATAAAAAAATCAGGATGGTGGCGTTAGTTTGGCCACGTGCCACAACAGTTTTGTAGTGTTGTACAATACCATGTTTTTTATGTTATGGGCAAAAGGCGTGATTTTACATGTATGTATTCAAAAAAGAAGATGGCAGCGTTAGTTCTTATTTTAGCCACCCGCCAAAATAACCTTGTAGCGCTGGGTGAGCACTACCTTCAGCAACCCCCGACCCTCGCCGGTGCGAAACGAACCTTGAGCGCCCGCTTGACGTTCCCGGACACGCACAGCTCGCACAGGCGGCGCGCGCTGGGCGGCGGCGGCGCGGGCGTGAAGGTGGCGTCGTGCCGCCGCGCGCCCGCGCCCGCGCCGCGCTCCCAGCGCCACACGGGCGTGAAGTCGCAGCCGCACTGCGCGCACAGCGCCGGCACGGACGAGCGCGGCATGCTGCGGGGGCACGGGGCGTCAAGGGACGACAATCGCGACCAAAAAGCGGCTAGTCGGTCGTCAAGTTATAAAACCGAAGGAAATAGGACTTTTTTGCATTCTTTCATTTAGCATGCTATGTTACTAGTAAAGCTTTTTAAAATTGTTTACATTACTCATTTCTTATTATCCGTTCCAACAAATTATACTAAACGCGTAACCCCCAACATTCATGAAAAGAGCACAGTCATATGACAAACAGTGAAACGACACTAAACGTAAAACTTCTACAAACCCGGTTCCAAATACTCACCGTGCTACTCACACATTTTATGACAACTACTTAGTTGTCATATAGTATTTTTGTTATGTATTTTATATGTTATACAGGACAGGCCATGAATTTGTTAACATTTGAATTTAACATCCCGTACGAACACAAGCCGGGCGGGACGCGTAGACGGGACTCGTCTTACCGCTACGAGTAGCTCGTTTCTCGGAAATTTAGTCGCAATGGATCGCTTCACGGGACCGCACCTTGCTGTTTGTGTAAAACAATTTTATTTAAACAATAGTTCGCTCATTACTGTGAGACGCTTATTTCGCGTTGATTACGATTTACACGACTTGAATCAGTGTCCAAATGGTCCTTTGATAAAGAAATGGATGAAGAAGTTCGAAGCGACGGGATCGACACTAAATGTGAAGCAAACCGGCGGCCCACGGACTTCTCGAAGCGAAGAGAACGTGCAGAAAGTTTCTGCTTCAGTTCGACGTGATCCAGATTTGTCGACGCGCAAACGTTCGGCTGAATTAGGGTTATCCCGCATATCTTTACGCCGTATTTTGAAAGCTGATTTAAAATGACATCCATATAAGATCCAAATAGTGCAGGAACTAAAACCTAATGACTTAAATTTACGCAAATCGTATGCCAAAACAATGTTGAATCGATTCAGTAATTATGACAACGTCTTGTTTTCTGACGAAGCCCATTTCCACCTCAACGGACACGTTAACAAACAGAATTGCAGGTATTGGAGCAGCGAAAATCCCAAAGCTAAACATGAAAGGCCATTTCATTCACCGAAAGTAACTGTATGGGCTGCAATTTCAGCAAAAGGAGTCATTGGCCCCTACTTTTTCGAAGATTCTCGCGGCCGTACAGTCACTGTTAACTCTACTGAGTACCTATGTGAAAATTTTACGGGAATTCTTGGCACCACAACTACTGGAATTTGCTGGCTACAATCGTAACACGTGGTATCAGCAAGATGGAGCTACCTGTCACACATCTAACGAGTCCCTGCCGGTGGTCAAAGAAATGTTTCCGGAAACACTGATTTCAAGCAGAGGCGACATCCCATGGCCACCCAGGAGTCCAGATTTGTCCCCCGCAGACTTCTTTTTGTGGGGTTATTTAAAAAGCAGTGTAGTACAACAATAAACCAAAGACACTGACACAACTGAAAGAAAAAATCAGCGAAGAAATGTCCGCGATCTCTCGGTCTCTTTGCCAACGAGTATTCGAAAATTTCAGTACTCGTTTAAAAGAATGCAAAAATCGAGACGGTGGTCATTTAGGTGATGTTATTTTTAAAAAGTAAATTACAATGAATAAGCTATCTAATAAATAAATATTTTTCATTATATGTCAATTCGTTTTCTTTATATGATTTTTTCAAATGTTAACGAATTCATGGCCCACCCTGTAGTATTTTAAATTCTGAAAAATAGTTGTAGAAATGTAGTAACAACTGTTTTTGAAAGTGCTCATCCAAAGAAGAACTACTACTATAGGCCCGTAGGACGCCTTTTGTTAACCACCAAAAATCAAATTATAGATGATATTCTTACCGGTCTTCAGCAGTGAGATAGTCCACGACGTGTTCCAGACCCACCAAATAGACGAAATCGGTGTTGCTGGGCGAAGGAATGAAGTTCATTTCTGGTGGGGGCGGTTTGGGTGGGGGGATCTGAGAACAAAAGTAATTATGTATTATAGGGTTAGCCGCAGTTGGACGCTTTGTC
Organism: Apamea sordens; assembly: GCA_945859715.1. NCBI lineage: Eukaryota > Metazoa > Arthropoda > Insecta > Lepidoptera > Noctuidae > Apamea > Apamea sordens. The sequence goes on along the minus strand of OX244010.1, from coordinate 7,594,929 downwards.
GTGCGAATATGTACGAAATATCCCAAATATACAATTTAAGGGGGACGGATTTTTCAACGCGCTTCCCATATACTTATAGGTAATGGTGCCTTGCAGGTGCCATGTATGCAGGCCAATTCTTCTTGCGCGTGCACATCCGCATGACAATAAAACACTAATTCTTACGCCGACGCGCGTTTAGTTTCGACGCGGCGACATCCAAAATCATTGTTAACTTATAAGGTTATGCAAAATAGAAGGAACAATTCTTTCAACCAGTTTCGTATGTTTTCGTATAACGAACGAATTGAAAATGACTGCCGAGCAAAAGAGCTTATCATGGCCCTTTCACTCGCACTGTATTCCTGGCTTAAATGTGCGAGTAGGACGGCATTTTTAAAGAGCTTATCATGGCCCTTTCACTCGCACTGTATTCCTGGCTTAAATGTGCGAGTAGGACGGCATTTTTAAGTTTTTATGCCATACAGGTTATACGATAAACACAGGGTTTTCATAGGCTAAGTACTACATACCTGCAATAAGGTCTTCTCGAGTTGTTTCCGTAGCGCCAGTTTAGCGGCGGCCTGGCGCTGTGCGGGCGTCTGTGTGTCCTCAGAGCTGCGGGAACTGGCCTGTAACACAAGTACCACGTTGGTATTATGGAGCTTTAGGTTTTGTTCTTGGCAAAAAAGCTGGGTAGATTTTTGTTGCCGCTTTGTTGTAAATAGAAGCTTATCTGTCTGTGGTAGGCTTTTAGAGTGGATGGTTAAAAAGTGTTGGCTTTCAGCGTATTTTACCTTCATTATCGGGGGCTCAATTTTAATAACAATACATAAGGTTTCGTTACTAAAAAAATCTAATACAAACGCCTGGCCATAGTTCTGATCATTCAATCTTTACCGCCGATTGAGATCTTGCGCAAGTCTCGTCTGCGGAAACCAGTTTCGAGCTGATATACACCATAATCCCAGATACGATATAGCATAATCAGCCTACAATGTTCCCACTGCTGGGAGACAGGCCTCCTCTCTGTGATAAGGAGTGGGCTGTAATCCACCACGCGGGACAAGTGCGGGTTGGTAGATGTCAAATGTCTTCGATTTTTTTTGTTCTAGGACACGTCGGTTTCTTCACGATGATTTCCATCACCGCTTTGAGAGCAGTGGTGATGAAATTGTTTACACAAAGTAAAGCGTCTGTCTGAGTTCGAACCTACGACCTCCAACTCGTAAGTCGCGGCCGTTACCACTGGGCCACCACTACAGATACTACACTACACTACAGGTTTTATTGAAAAATTGAGCCCCTTTACAGAAATAATAAATAAACAAAATAAATTGAACTATAAATTAGTGAAATGACATCACATTTCCATACTCACTGCATCGCTGGTACTACTGGTCACCGACGAATTGTCCTGGGGTTGCTTGTAATGTACAATTTATGATAAGAACTACTGTTAAACTAATCGAGATTACTAGCCTCTATTCGACGCTTTTTTTAGCTTCACTTGTAACTAACAATGTAAAAAATCTTAGAAGTTATTTTTTACCTACTTCTAATTGTCGTATCAAAATGAAACTTTGTATGTATATGTAGTTAAGATGACAATACTATAATTTGGTATCATGGCGCTGATCTGATGATGGAGCCAGGAGGTAGATAGTGAAACTATTCAGTAACTACTAGTAAACCCCTCGAGTATTTTTACGGCACAGCATTCGCTGTTGTTAAAAACCTTAGCAGTTTCTAATCAAGCTTTAAAATATTGAGATTTTTTTTCGAAAATTATACAAAAATAAATTGTCGTCACATCGACAACAATTGTGTTGCTCCAATGATATTTTCCTTGATTTTTCCTAAACAAGACTTGCCATAGAAGTACGTCTAACTTTTAGGCTTTCATCTTTAACTGTGGCGATAACTACGCTTGTACGTAATCACTTTTGTCTTATATAAATAATATGCTAATAATGATTACCTTGTTAGAGGATGCATGTTGGTTGGCCGGCGGTGGTGCCGGTGTGATTGTCACTGAAGGAGTTATGCTAGCCCCGCCGCTTGTTGATGACTGTGATACCAATAACAATGGAGAGGATTACAATATACTCAGTAGATTGGTCATCATTTGACAACACGTGAACATTGACTACAAAATCGAGAAAAAGAATCTGGAAACCAGTAATTTTACATTTTAGAGACATTATTTTTTGGATAGGATAATAATTGTTATCCTTTCAAGTTTTCGACTTACGAAGTAATAATGAAGTGTCAAATTGTCGCAAAATTGCATTGATTACATCTTCTAATCTAAATATATGGCATGTTTAGATTAGATGATGTAATGCAATTTTGTGAGGTACGTAGACTATAATGCAGGCGACACACATTACGATATACTTTCGCAAAATTGGACTTGCACAAGTATGTATACATTAACGTGTGTGTAACGCAAACTTGTGCAATTTTATTTTTTGGTGTGTATTTGCAAACCACTATTGTATTGGGGTCATCCTTTAGAGATAGTGTGTGTAAGTTTAATAATTTTTTTTTTTAATATGTCTTAACTTGCGCAAGTATATCGTAATGTGTATGGCTACCAAGATGTTCTGTGGTCTCTGTCTAAATCCACGAAAAAAGAGCGCGAGTTTATGTATGTTAGGAAATGACATACCTGTGAACGATACGGTCCGGGAGTAAGCGTTGCTCCGCCGGGTAAGCTTGAAGTGCGGCGTGACGAGCTTGAAGAGTTAGATGGTGCCGTAGGGGTACTGCTGTTGGTGCGCTGAAATAAAAGAATATTCGTTTGAGATTCATCTCTGCGAAATCGATCGATTTGCGAAGTTAAGCGGCGTTTGTTCCCGACGTTCCTTTGATGTATCTGGCTGTTATGGTAGCTTACAGTATTACATATTCATTACCCATTAGGATATTTTAAATAGAAGTCTCACTCTGACAACTGCTCTATTTTTATAGGTGAACGTCTACTGATCCGCACCGGCCGCAACGGATTTTGGTTTGTTTGTATGAAGAAATAAACCGAGCGCTCGATGCGGGTGGTAACGATTGTGGACGCAGTGCTATGATTGTTGCGTGGTGGTCCATGATTATGCTTTCTCTATATGAGAAGATGCCTTTGCTTTGCAATGGGACAATAATAGGCTGGTATTATTACTGCAGATATAGTATAATCAGCTCACCTTGCTCTGTTGATGCGCGGGTGGTGGAGCGGGTGTGACAGTAACTCCGGGCGGAACCACGCACCCACTACCGGCTAATGCTGTACCCGTCGTCGAGTCCTGGTACAAATATACATAGATTAAAAACAGAGGAAATATAACAGTCATATAATGTAAATTATGGCAATAATGCGAATCGGCTCAAATATCAACCATCAGCTATGTATTTTTGACATGACTCCGTAAAGCTTTGAGAAATGGAGGTTGCATCTTGGGACTTCAGTCTGTATGTCTAAGAGAGTCATCATCTGCCTAGCCTTTTCCTAAGTATGTTAAGGTCAGCTTCCAGTCTAACCGGATGCAGCTGATTACCAGTATTTTACATGGAGCGACCACCTATCTGACCTTCACAACCCAGTTATTGGTTAATACGATACCCCTTGGCAAGACTGGTTGTCAGACTTTGGGGCTTTTGACGACCTGTAACGACTGTCAAAGATCTAAAGACAGCCGGGACTAACGGCTTAACGTGCTTTCCGAGGCACGGAGGGGTCTTGGTATGTAAAGATAGTCACCCATCCACGGACCAACCGCGGTAAGCGTAGCTTAACCTGATCGATAGAATCGTGCGGCCGTTATTACTTAGCCACAAGCCTCTCTATGTTTAAGAGAGTATGTTCCTTTAATGCTTGGCGTAATATTTTTATTAAATAACACAGGAAACACTAAAATCCGTTGGACATCCTTCAAAAGGTTATCTCAGGTTATCAATGTCCACATAATTCAATAGTGGAAATCTCATTGCAATCCGTCCATAATAGCCAGAGATCATAATAATTTTGTAGTTTACCTTAGCAGGCGGCAAGCCAGTAGCCTGCTGTGACTGCCGCAGTTTCCTCAGCAGCACAAGCCGTGTTTCTTCGGCACGTAGTTTCTCTCTAAGTGTGCGCAGACGACGCTCGCGCTCCCATATCTCAGCGCTTGATAGTTCCTGAACAGGAAATGTGAATGTTAGAGGTGTCATATGCAGTATTGTCCTCTTATACCTAATGCTGTAATTTGAAAACTTATAATACCTCCCGATTCAAACTTTGATGACATGAGGCGAGTCGTTGTGCATTAACATATTCATCTGTCAGCGGGGGTGAGGGGTGAGGGGTGAAGTACTGTGCAGCGAGTAGCGCACTTCAGAGCCGCCGTAAAGTTTAAATTGAGCTGTATTTCCCCCCGTACGGTTGTATGCACACATAAGCACAATGTTTAACGTGTGTTAAGGCGCGATTCCACCAGTGTGGGACACTGTGTACGGTACGAATGTTTATTTCGGTGGACTCACTTAAGTAAAAATTTACAAATGAGCTGCACTGTACGTTACTAAAGTAACAGTAACGTACAGCTTTGCTGGTGGTAACAGAGACTAACTGATCTTACAGGTCAATATGTGCACTGTAGGCGTTCTGCACAAAATGGGCTGACACACAATTTCGGTGGAAATGCGCCTTTAAAATGCGCACTAAAGTGACTTTTCACACAAAGTCAAATCATTTATTTCAAATAGGCACATAAAAGGCATTTTAGAACGTCAAAATTAACAAAAAATAGAATTGATTCTAGTCCCTTCCAAAAGGTAGTTTCGTATGGAGAAGAATGGGCAAGTACATCCAACGTTAATCTTTTCACCATAAATAAAATTAATTTACCAGCAATAATTGTTGCTCAATGTCTGTTTGATGTACAGAATGCGTAGATAAGGTGGCGGTGGTATAATAAATAGATAAATAACGGCTATGTGATGGGTATTTTTACACCCTATATAATCCGTATTAGTGTGATTTTACTTATACTCACTCTATGCCCAGCTATAGGCAGCGGCGGTTCATTCTCGTCCTCTTCCGAGTCCTCGTCGTCTCGCGGGTCGCGCGGCGACTCCGGCGCCGGCGCCGGCAGCGTGCTCGGTGTTATTGACACGTTCACACCGCCCGAGTTTAGTTTACTGCTTACATCTGTTAAGATATTACATAAATATTAAATCAGAAGACTAAGAAAATATTTTTTTTATTTTTTACCGACTGATGATTGCCGGATCGAAAAAGATGTAAGTCAGCAGTAGAATGATGCAGGCTAAGAGTACCCAGTAACTAGCTACCTGAAGATAATGTAATCTGTGCAGGTTACAGGTGTTGTATAGGGGAAATATAATTCTTCTTTATCGGTAGCACAACCTAACGGCTTCTTTTTCTATAAATATATCACGCCAATCTTTAAATCTGGTAGTGTTGATGATGTTGCAAACTACAGACCAGTATCTTTTCTATCCGCTTATGGCAAAGTTGTTGAATCACTTGTACAGACAAAAAAAATTCTCACTTTAAAAATGTGCTGAATGATAACCAGCACGGCTTTCGACCCTGGCTAATCTAGTTGAGTATGTTTCATATATATCATTGGATAACGGTAGAGAAGTTCATTCAATATACACCGACTTTAAAAAGGCCTTCGACCTGGTGGATCACGACTTACTAATTGCAAAATTAGAGAGTATGGGTATTCATGGGAAGTTGCTTCGTTGGTGCGAATCGTACTTAAAAAATCGCTCGCAACTTTTAAATCCAAGCAATGTTACATACCATCAGGGTTGCCACAGGGGTCACACTTGGGCCCTTTTGGTGCACAAGCAAAAAATACAGTCATGATTTAAGAACCTTCTTTTTGAAGTCGGTTAATAATCTAACATGGATAAACATAAAATGAATTTCTAATGAAACTTTTCACTCTTTGTCATTCATGCCTAGTATTATCTTGGTTCACTTAATTTATATTTATTTGGAGTTTTCCTGTGCGGTATCTTATAAAGGGCGAGTCCCGTACTTAGTAAGTATGAATACCATAGTTATCTATTGATGAAAGAAACATTGAACAACATATGACTAATATTTTACTAGTATCAAATAAAACACGCCGTTCATTAGACTAAAGTATAAGCATGTATTGTTTAAGAATCTGTTTGTTCATTGATAACATGTGTTAAACTGTTTGTTTAGCTTAAGCACATATTTGTTTTATATTGTGACTTATTATAATACACTAGTTAAACTAGGCAAGAGTCGTAAAAAAAACTGGGTCAATGGATATCTTCATGCCCTTTATTAGCATTTTTGTAATTAGCCGTAATTCGTTTTATGTAGGCAGCTAAAACCATGCATTGAATATTTAGAATCAAGAACAGAATCCCGAGTGTAAATATGAAACATCGAACTTTAGAAAGAGACTCGTCATACAGATATGAGTAACAGACATGGCGATCTGCAAAACCGAACTTTTCCTAAAACTCGACGTGCCTTAGTAAGGGCCCATACAGGGTCAAATTAAATTAGCTAGCGAAACTCCGCAGACGTAATGGGTAAACACGATAAAATAAAAAATAAAATAATTGTTTTTTTTTGGTGTTCAGCAAACTCTGTTATGTTGTTACTTGAAGTATGAGTTGAGAAAATCTGTTTTCTTTCGCTATATCGTATTGAGATATCGATACCTATCACGTCTGTAAAGTTGACACAATCAAAATCTGATTTTTAAACTGATATTTCAAGTGACTACACTAATTACCGTCGGTGATCCCACCACAAAAAAATCATCAAATTTATTTCTTTTTTGTTTTATCGTGTTTAAATATCGATACCCAATACGTTCACGGAGTTTCGCTAGCTAATTTAATTTGACCCTGTATAGTGCTGTAGGCTTGAAAAAACCTTTCTTTTTACATGTGACAGAAATCGTGGTGACAATATCGATGCCACAGAGATTACAATATCGTGTTGAGGGAGACTACTTACAACGAATAGGTTAATACTGGAGAAACTCGACAACACCCAAGGTAAACCTTAAAATTGCCAGGAGCGTGCACACAGATATAATTATTATGACTTCAGTAAAAAAAAATAAAAAAGTAAAAATAAATGACAAGAATTGAAGGTTTTATACGACAAATATTATGTCATGAATTCATGATCATGGATTTATACGACTGAAAAAAATGATTGACTAATCCTCAACAAGTTGTTTTGCCTAATTCGAGGTAGGCACTAGGGCAGGACAGGCATTAAGAGAGGCCTGTTTCCGAGAGCGGAAACATTACAGGCTGAATATGGCACGGCAACTGACTTAATTCAGTTAGTTTTAAAACCATAAGTGGTTAACTGAGAGATTGTGGCGTCACTTCTTCCCAGCTAAAACACACAAATGGTGGAAAGGCGGACGTTTTGAGGGACTGTCTTATGTAATTTCGAAGCACTAAAAGTGCTGATTCTCCGCCTAAATTGAAAAAATGATTTTGATAGAAAAAGGTAAAGAAGAATATCGGTAACACATACCGAGAGGAGCACACTTCGGAACAGCGCCTCTAGATAACTTCGGTTCACGTCGCATCTGGTCGTGACGCATATTAAGAAGAAGTTCTTTAAAACCTGTCAGTTTTGGAAAGAGATTCATGCTTTTATAATCAAGAACTTAAGACCGAAGGACCATTGACTAAACCGTCTGCGTTTAATATAATCATTATAATAAGGGCCGGCGCAAATCAGGGAAAAAGCAGTTGCTGCCAAACAAATATCAACAATACGTGCTTTAAAATAATGACGAAAATAAATAACTGACTGTCTGCGGTCTCGGGCCAATGCAGTTTATTTATTTTCAACTTTATTTCAACAAGTGCAAGGTCGATATTTGTTTGGCAGTGATAACCGCGCTTTGCCAAATTTGCGAGGGTCCATAAGCAGCAAAAAAGCAATAGAGCCACAGGCAGATTTTCTCGTACCTTTTCTGAAAGTTTGTTCTAGCTACGCCTGTGAATGCTTGTACTTCAATTCATAATCTCGGATCACTTACATGCCAGTATGCCAGTTACTCAATTAAGTATCTACTAGAGTTGTGTTCTGAGTTGATTTTGAGTGACAGTAACAAAAAGGTTATTTATAACAAAGGTTGCAATGGAATTCGAATTTTGTCATGACATGGAGTTTGTTGTTCCAAAACTTGATAATTATCTGAGATTCTGAATTCAAGTTGAAAGCTGACTTACCGGTAAAAGGCGCAGGAGTCGCCATAGACGGCTTGCGATGCGGCGGCGCGGCCGGCAGTAATACGATATCCGGGCTCTCTGCATAGCTACGCTGTTCAGATCGAGGGCGAAGCACCCGCTTGCCACTGGAGCCCTACACATTAAACTTGTTACAGTTTGAAGTAAAAAAGAAAGGACAGAAAGAAAAAACTGTAGTATTTAATTGAATAGATAGAAAAGGTGCATGAAATACTAATGAAAATGAAACATAAATAAATCATACATTCTGTTTTGAGTAAGTAAATAAATAACTACAAGACGTGTTACTTCAATTAAAAAAGAGAAAAAAAACAGCTATTTAAAAATCATAAATAGGTATTAAATCGTTAACCCAAAGATGGGACAACAACATGGAACGGAATTAACGCACGCCACCAAACACCCCAATTAGAATATTATAATAATATTATAACCATAATATTTACTGAATTTTTACTATTATGTTTAAAACATTGTTTATTTATTTGTTAATACTGAAATGTGGTCACATTACAAATCTACGCACGCGCACAGCCGCATACTTATAAGGAACTAGCCTACAGTGTACCGCTGTACACTGCGCGCTGTGCTGCGGAAGTGTGACAGTAATTTACGTAGTTTTAATTATTTTTGATATAATAAAACTATCTGTGTATTAAAAATGACAGAAGTCGATTCGTAATAATGTGCATTAATTCAGTAACAGATTGTATAAGGTCCAGAAAATGAGTAGAGGAATCCTCCTATGGCCTGATCACCCAATATGTTTGCCAACAATGGTGATTATGGAAACTACCATTCTTGTAACAATACTGTGTGATGTAGTATAGATATAAATAAACGAATTTGTACTAATAAGGTATCAAGCAATCTACTCACAATCCTGAGCTGTTGTACCTGAGTAACATTATTACAATTTGAGTTTACTCCTTAAATGTCACACGCTAAGCAGCCAGGCTTTTTATGACACCAGTGTGATCATCATACCATCATAGGGTCTATTCATCATCATCATCATCTGCCTAGCCTTTACTTAAACATGTTGGGGTCGGCTTCCTGTCTAAAGCAGCTGAATACCAGTATTTTGCATAGAGCGAAAATTATCTTTATTGGGCTTAATTATTTTGTGCTGTAATGTTTTTGAGGTGAATTTCATAGATAGAATCATGGCTTGCATTAAGGTTCAAGACCCCTGCTTGCATATTATAATGAAAGCTTGGTTATTTATTTAATACTTTAAGCACAAAAATGTACAGAGCCAGACTTGATGTGGTATAACCAGTGTGGTACAAACAGTGGTGCTAATGTGAAAATTGAGAAATAAACAGCCGGTTGATTCTGTAAAAATCTCACCATGAAAACTCAAGTGAAGTGAGCTTGATGTGAGTTGTCAGTAGTGTCAATCTCCTAGCATTATTTGGAATGACAGCTCACTTCACCTAAGTTTTCACGGTGAGATGGTTACAGAATCGCACTACAGATGGTTCTAGTTATTATGGAAGCATTTCATAGAGTGGGTAATTTAGGTAAACTTGCACCATGTAATACAGTGAAATATCCCGATACCCAATAGTTCGCTGTTCACTGTGAACACAAATGTGAACAGTGAACAATACTTCCTGCCACATAATAAAATGTCTGGTTCTCAATTTTATTGAAATGGTTGTCCCTACACATTGTAGTTTTACTACAAGTATGTACATTGAAAGGGAAACCTCATATAGTATTAAAAGGCTTGAAAGATGATGATCACAATAGCTAATCTGATACAGTGTCAACATAGATTATTTGTCTCTCGATATAATGAGCCTGGCTGCATAGTATTAATTAAAATTAACTGTATTATACACACAAACATCTTAAGTCACTATAATACTTGAAAAACTCAGTAAAACAATGAGTTTATTTTTAATGAGTTCAATTACAAAGTAGATTAGGGATCATGTGAATAAGAAATTAGTCACATCATTAACATCAATTTAAATTAGAATTCCTTGATTAGATTTATATACAGATGATTTGATGGAAACTTTGATTTTATTATGTTATAAGTTTTAGAGTTCTATTACAAGGTACAAGTACTTACCCTGTCAATCTTGTTGTTCAAAGCAAAAAGAAAATAAAGATAGTTAGTTCAATGTTTCATATTATCAGATTATATTTCAATAAAATCAAGCTCTTGTATGTACATTTCAAATTATGCAGAATTAACAGTTTGCTTATTCAAGTAGGTAATTTAAACATTATTAATTTCATAATCATTACTTCCTCATAATGAGAAATCTCTGGTCATTAATAATAATAAACTACAATGCTGTTAGCAATTCTTCCTTAAGCAAAACATAACTAAAATTATCTATGATTTGACCTCCAGCGGAGATTGGTGTATGAGATATGAACAAAGGTATATCATACAATAGGCAACTAGAGAAAGTGATGAAATGTGTACCAGTGACCATTTTCTTTACTTTGTCAGTGTTTGCTGGCTGGTTTAGATTCTAATGATATTATATTCGATATTTATAATTTTACTCACATGTGGTGGAGGTTGAGCAGGCGTTATAGTAAGCCCACTGGCCGTCAAAGCCCTCAGCTCACTCAGCTCTGGTGGCAATGCCCTGCATTATGAAAAAAATTACATAATTCCACAATATTACAAAATGTAAACAAAAATACAAAATACAAAGTTTTTCGTGACATCGCCAAGCGGTTGGTTGACTCTTCACGTGACCAGAAGGCTGGCCTATTTTTAGCCCAAAGAATCAGCATTGCCATCCAACGTGGTAATGCTGCCAGCCTTTTGGGTACTTATCCCATTGACAGTGATGCGGAAGAATTTTTTGATGCCCAATGACCTCCTGCCTTTTTCTATATTTTTTCGTATTATATATTTGTATATAATTGTATATAGTATAGATTATTGTTAGTTGATATTTGTTTAACTTGAAATAGATCTGTAATAAAAAGTTTTTTTTATTATAATCAAAATACAATAATAAAATCACCTGACGCTCAGGTCGACCGCCGAATCGTCTACGTCCATTGTGGTTTAGTCACTTCTGTAACAATTACGTATCACAATTTATACACGAATTAAATATGACAGAAATCAATATATAAACAATACATATTATTTTATACACTAACTTGCACAATCACAGTTTTAAATCGACAAAAGGTTGAACAATATGTTTGACAATTGATTATGTCGACATTACAATGAAATTGGTAATCATTTAGATCGATTTTTTGTCCAAATGTAATGCACACGCACGCATCACCGGGATGACAATTGACAAGACAACGGTCAATGGGCGCGAGTATCAAGATCCAGAGTTAATTTTAATAAAATATACCTAATTCTTAACACCGGGCACTAGTCACATAACTTCTTAGTAAATAAATTGCTATTTGAATGTTTTTCCGCAAGTTAAACGAATTACAATTTCCACTCTTGCAGTCACAACAGAATTTCACTCGCAGCCATTGATGACAGATAATACAGAAAATTAATTAAAAACATAAAAGTTACACCACAGATTTAGCATAGTCGAGTTATCAATTTCACTACATCCGCTAAGCGAAATCCTAAATGAGGCTAAATAAAATCTTTCCACAGAGTTTAACTTTTCTAAAGTATAACATGCCTATTTCGTAACCCTTACTAAATACATATAACCCAGTTTCCACCACCGATTTCCAGAGAGCGCAAGGATTGAAGGCACAGAGTACATTTTAATCGTATTTAATATATAGAAAATTGAAGGATTTGGCTGGGTGCAGTCTATAGACGGTAGGGTAAGGAGAACTGTCTCTGTCTGTTATGATAAAATGTCCGTCAAATGGCGTTAAATTAGGGTAGCGCCACCGTAGCAACACTAATGTTTTCCATGAATGCAAACTGAAGCTTCACAATCAAAACCACTCAAATTGCGTACAGTTGTTCTCGATGTAGATTTCTCTCAAAGAACTTGGTACACAGAATAGGTGCCCGTAAATAGTTAATTTTATGGGAATTAAGCTCTCTAAATAAGATATTCCCTCATTCTATTTTTTTTTTTCAATTAAGTTATAGTAGTTCAAATCAAAAATCATTTATTCAAATTAGGCTGAGAATCAGCACTTTTCGAACGTCAAAATTACAAAAGACAGCCCCCAATAACGCCCGCCCTTCACCACTTCCTAGTGCTATCGCTGGGAAGAAGTGGCGCAACAAACTCCCCCTGTCTGTTCAGTTAGAAAATAATTGATTATATGTGTCAGTCCAAGCGAAAAGGGTCCAGTGCGCGGCATTTAGTTTCCGAGATATAAGAGGTTTTGTAAAGTTGGGTATAAAAATTGCATTTCGCGATTTTAATTGGTTATAAATAAATGCTCAATTATCTACAATTTCATATAGTAAATGACTATATACGATGTTTCTAAGTACCAGAAACTTTATGAAAAAAGTTTACTAAAAAGGTACCAGTGGGTGGCATGTCGATATTCTGGGAATAAAATACGTTTCAATACCCCGTACTGATCACTTCTAATAATTTAATTATATTTTAAGATTAAAATGTTGAAACTACGTGTAAAAGGTCCCTTAAAGCGGTAAAAGTCAGTTTATTTGGTGTTGCTGCAGAGCCTTTGAGAAAGTTCGTTTTGTACGTAATTCCTGAACCCTGTGCTACTGGGAAAGGAGCTAATGTAATAATTTCAATGCTACATCATTTTTTCGAAAATTTTGGTATAGGCGAAAAAGATGTTGTTTGTCATGCAGATAATTGTGCTGGACAAAATAAAAATAACTATGTCATGCAATATGCAACATGGCGAGTTTTAACAGGCAGACACCGAAGTTTCCGTATATCTTTCCTTCCCGTGGGTCATACGAAGTTTGCACCCGACATGTATTTCGGTCTATTCAAAAAAAGTTTTAGAAAATGGGAATGCAATAACTTAAAGGATATTCTTGCAGCTGCTGTTCAAGCTTGTCCGAAAACAAAATCTATAGTAGCTGTTCTAACTGGTGATGAGAAAGGAGAAACTTTTGTGAAAACTTACGACTGGGCCAATTTTTTTCAACCTGATTGTGTAACTATTAACCAACTTCTGCATTTTAGTCATTTTGAAACAAATGAAGATAATAGAGGGCACATGTTATGTTACAAAAAATATACTGACAGTCAACCAACTGTATCAAAGGTTTTGAACCCGAATAAAGTATACGGTTTTCCTTTAGAAAAATCCCCTGCAGGCATGACGTACGAAAGAAAATCGTATCTTTATAATAAGATTCGTGAATTTGTACGTGAAGAATCTAAAGACATTTTATGCCCGAAACCCATTCCAAATGTTGATGTTGACCACAACTCTGTCCCAACAACATCTGTCGAGTACTCTTTTCAGAAACCATCAATTGAAAAGAGTATTCGACAAAAACCAACATGTTCGTACTGCAAACAGGTTGGTCATAGGAATCAGGTGCGAGGAGGAATTTATTTTTGTCCAAAACGTAAGTTGGAGTCCCAAATAGAATAAGTTTTATTTTTATGTTTGTATTGGCTTTTTTCAAATATTATTGCAACAGAATAATGATTATTTTAGCCACTGGTACCTTTTATGACATTACATAAAAGGTACCAGTGGCTAAAATAATCATTATTCTGTTGCAGTAATGTTTGAAAAAAGCCTGTCTTGTTATTTTGTTAGTTCCTAAATAGAGTAAGAATACTTAATTTTAGTTTTTTATTGTTAATTACTATCGCAATAACTAACTTTTTATTAAATATCGGCAAGTGGACCTTTTTTACTAGACTGTGTATCCTTCTTTTATTTTGATAATAATTGTTTTAGTTTTGATGTCAAAAGTATAATTATAAGTTGATTCTATGGAAAACATATCAATCTACAATAATGAATAAAAATCTACGTAACAAGCAAGTAAAAGTGTGTTTTTTTTTCACTCAAACTTTCAAAATGCTTTTTCTCAAATCAAGCTTTTTCAGAATTTCAACTTCAAATGTCTGATAAAAAAAAACGTGTGCTACTTTTTGATTATTTTTTCAATCCATACTATCAATTGACTATTCTAGATACCGAATCCAGTCTTAACTCAATACCCCACTACTGGACCCTTTATGCCTGGACTGACACATATACATTATGTAATTAACATTACAAGGCACAGAACATAAAATTAAATTATTTGCCATGTCAGCTAGCCACGCCATTATACCAAAAAATGTAATAAAAACTATACGTACTCAAGCTAAAAAATAATTAATTTAAATAAAAACTAACTACCTAAATAAAAGCCTCCAGGCATAAAGGGCGTGACAGCTTACATATTTATGCATTGCTGGTAACATAGCTGTCACTTGAACTGACTATGGAGTGACAGGACTTTGCGACCGAATTCGGTCGTAAAGCGATCGTTATGAATGTCGAGACTGCTGGAGCTAGAAATAATATTGAAAACAAAAATAACGCAGGACAATGACTCACATTTTTTGAATATGAGTTTTAAAAAACGGAACGAAGTTCCTTATCGCGCGTTGCGAAAGGGGGCTAGACGGAAAAAATTAAGACCAAAAGTTGGAACGACACTTTTTGCTATAGTTGTAAGCCGTGCGGCGTGCGCCTGTTTCTCTGTCTCTCTCTCTCTCTCTTATAGAAAGCAAGCCAGTTATACTTCGTTCCATCCGGGTGTCCCTTGACACCTCTCAAGTTTTTTTAGGTGCGCAGAGTTTAATGTGCGATAAGCACTTTGCACAGCGACACAACTGCCGAAATTTTGTATGACAATAACACGCCGTCATTTTCGTCGCGTAATTTCGGCAGATGTGTGCTACACTTTCACAATAGAATATAGCGATACAATACAGGCAATATAAAACACTTCTAAGAGTAATTAATGTAATTAGTCTCTGATATTTGTTTCAAACCTTGGACCACGTGCGGCATCAATGAAGTGATGGTACTGACGGCTTGCTCGGCAACCGCATAGTCAGGGTTCTAGCGATCTGAACAAAGTTCACAACAGCATAATGTTATATTTTGTTGTATGTTTAAGATCAGTAACTTAGCGGATATTGGTAATTTTATCAAGAATATGAAGATTGGTTATATAATTATAATTACAGCACTCAACAGCAAATAGCTCCATGAAGTCACAATTTATTTTGCGTATAACGAGGCTACACCATCTATTAACATAATAATAACATTACTTTTCGCCAAGTTATTTATTCCTACTATACTCAGTGTAATCTCATGCAGTTTGTTTAAATTTGCTGTGCTTTTTTTAGCCAAAATCTATGAGTGGGTTTGAGCTGGGGGCCTAGTATATTAATCTATGGGCCTAGCTGCTTTATAAGTGTGTGTGAGAGTGAGGTTAAAGTCGCTGCGTGTGTGTCTAGCATAAGGCCTTGAATTTATTGTCAATGGAACGAACTAATCTGTTACCAACTAATGTGTTACCTACCTAAATGTCAATGTCAAATAGAATTTGACAGTCTGTCATTTCTGATTTGCATGCCTCTTTCTGTCACCTGTGTTTACAAAATCCGTACATACTCTTTGACAAAATCGTCGAGCACATGTGAATTTGTTTCGGCATTGTGTCTATCAACAAAATGCCAGGGCCAGATATGTTATCCAGTCAAGGGCTTCGCCTTGACGGTCGAAGACCTAACGAACTTCGTCGTATTCAGTGCAAACTCGGTGTTTTTACTCAGCCCGATGGAAGCGCGTATTTGGAACAAGGAAACACCAAAGTCTTAGCTGCAGTTTACGGTCCTCACCAGGCAAGTTCAAGTATTTTTACTAAGCTATTATAACGTCGAATACCAGACTAAGTAGACACTTAAATTCCAAAGAGTTTATTATTTGTTTACAAAGTGCTGTTCAAACAGAAATATATAATCAAATTGGTTTTCATACTACCGAACGTTGAACCTGCATACACCATCTCCATCCTATAGCATCTAAATACAATTTTGCTTATTGCTTTGGTCCAATATATCTAAATAAAAAAGTGTGTTATTAATAGGCGTTAAAACTCTTTATAATAGTCAAGATTCACCATACTTAATTTGATGTAAGTATCCATAATGTAATTTTTTACTAAGTATCTTTGTAAATACTCCACTGGTTAATTAATCTCTGCAGACACCAAATCACCAATACACTATAGTTTTATTAAAATGGCTAAAGATGTTTATAGTCTAGGAAGTTGTTAAGAATGATCATTTTGTTTCAGGCTTCAAAATCAAAATGCTTACAAGACAGTGTTGTAGTCAACTGCCAGTACAGCATGGCTACATTCTCCACAGGTAATATTGTTTTCCACGTTTCAGCAAGCACAGTGTGGGACGCCCCCCAGCTAGATGGACGGACAACCTAAAGAAGGTGGCTGGGGTAGACTGGATGCAGAAGGTGGGGGACAGGGTGTTGTGGCGCAGTCTGGGAGAGGCCTATGTCCAGCATTGGACTACATCATAGAATATTTTAATAAAGCTGACTGGTAACTGGAACAGTGGTGGCCCAGTGGTAGCGACACCGACTTACGATTTGTAGGTGGTGGGTTCAAACACAGGCAGGCAATTTACTTTGTGTAATTTATTTCATCACCACTGCTGTCCAAACGGTGAAGGAAAACATCATGAGGAAACCGGCATGTCCTAGAACCAAAAAAATCGAAGACATACAACTACCAACCCGCACTGGGCCCACGTGGTGGATTATGACCCACTCCTTCTCACAGAGAGGAGGCCTGTGTCCCAGCAGTGGGAATGTTATTGGCTGATTATGTATGACTGATGAATTTGACTCTGCTCCATAATATTCTTTAATTCCATTTTCTTCTCAGATGACTATGCTTCTATACAAACTAGATATTTTTTGCAGTACTTCCACTGAGCATGGACACGCTTCGGCCCTGCTAGAGGAGGTACTTTCGAGTCAAACCTAGTGTGTCACTGTTTACTTGCACTATGACAGAAATGATAGGTCATTCTCTGTAGGCTTTGAATGGCAAAGATGGTATTTTCGGCTCTACCAATTTTTTTATAATTACTGCCGTCTGTAGTCGCAGGCGCGGCGATTTTGTGCTCTGTGGAAATAATGCACAAAATACCTAGAGCAAAGTCACTAAGGTCTATTCATGTTTTTTTTTTTAACAATTAAACAAATGTCAACTTTGCTATAGTGGTAATTATGTTGATCTATTGAAAAAGTTATTAAAATGTTTGAAGTTGTAGCGTAAACTAAACTTTATTGTGTACGAATTAAAGTTACTTTTTTCAAAAACTCATACTTGTTTACATGTTTGGCAACTAAATCGCGAATGCAGATTAGTTTGTATAGAAGCTGTCAGAAACATTAATGTCACAAACTACAGGCTTTTGTATGTGGTTTTAGGTGAAAGGAAAAACCGTCCGCGCGGCGATCGCAAGTCACAAGAGATGTCCATGCACTTAAGACAGGCACTCATGGCCGCTATTAAAACAGAGCTGTATCCTCGCTCACAGATTGACATCTATGTTGAAGTATTACAGGTGAGAACTCCATTTTTTGTTAGATGAATTATTAAATCAGCCTTTAAGTAACTTAAGGTGGGACGCCGTCAGGCTTCAATCAATAATTATTGATCGAAGCCGTCAGGCTAGGTGGAGCGACAATCTTCGTAGGATGGCTGGTAGCAGCTGGATGAGAGTTGCCGAAAATCGAGTTGAATGGCGTGCAATAGGAGAGGCCTATGTCCAGCAGTGGACTGCTATAGGCTGATGATGATAGGTAACTGACCCACTGCGGGGCTAAAAGACCTATACAGCAGGAACCAGCACATCATAGCAGGGTCAAGCATTGGTATAGCTTACTGCATATTGCACAAGACAACTACATCACACAAACTGATGTTATATTGAAATAAGTTATGGCAATGGCCATGTCCACAGAGAAGCGCCCTGAAGCCCTGCAGCAGTGGGAGCATTATAGGTTGATTATGTGGCACTGGTCAGAAACAATACAGCCTTACCTTTGATCTCTAGTCTATGCTTCTGCTATGAGAACTCTTATTTTTAGTCATCATGTGCAGCTCATGCTGTGGTGAAAGAAATAAACAGAGATCAAGATTGCTAGCTTGCTTCATACCCAATGCTCATAATATGCTACACTGTATTTTCATTTTAAAATTCTATTGCAAACCTTCAACAAATTCCTTATCACCAGGCAGACGGCGGCGCGTACTGCACAAGTGTGAACGCAGCGACTCTAGCGCTGATCGACGCCGGCATTCCAATAAAGGCGTACGTGATCGCTTGTTCCGCGTCCTTGGCGTGGAAGGACGGTGAACCGGAGCCTTTAGTGGATGTAAGCCATGTTGAAGAAGCAGCTGGAGGGGTCGTTTTGACTGTCGCTAGTTTACCAAGTACTGGTAAGTTGAGAAAGTATGGTCTTTATGCCTGGTTGACTCAATAGATGAATAGAGTAAACTAGGAATAAAAACCGAGCAAGTCACGTGAACATTAGGTAAGACGCAGGGAGTTCCACAAAATAACCATGATATTTGGCCGGCTTAGGTCGTCGAGCTAGCCTGAACTGTTACTTGTCACCTATAAATGGGTCTATGGGAGCATGAAGAGCATTTGTAATTATAAGGGCCGGCACTCACTGGCGGCACGGCACGGCAAGGGATTTTATGCGAGTAATAGAAAATATAACTTAAAAGTATGACAATAAAATTTAAATTTCAACGGCAGCAATGATGCCGCGGTATCCTTCGCGAAGTGCTTTGGAATCATCATTGAAATTTCAATTTTATTGTCATACATTCATGTTATATTTCTATTCTTCGCATAAAAATCCCTTGCCGTGCCGCCAGTGGGCGCCGGCCCTAAGATGGAGAACAATTTATTATGCACACGGCCAGTATGTAACTCTCTGCCATCGTCTGTGTTCCCTTCAACATATAACCCGTCAGCGTTCAAAGCAAGCAAGCGAATAGGCGTCTTCTGGGCTTGCTTATTCCATCATAGACCTCATCTATCGCTTTCCACCAGGCGAGAACGAGGTCAAGAGCTGGCCAATTTTGCAATAAAAAAAAATTGAAATCTAGATAGGAACTGCATTTCACTCACAATTGTTTATTGTTGTTACAGGAGCCATTGGGCTGATAGAAATGTCCCACAGACTACACATGGATTATTTTGATACAGTCTTGAGTCGAGCTATGCAGGGATGTAAGGATATAGAAGTAAGTTGAAAATGACAAGTCACCCACCCGTCTCAGTACACACAAAACACATACATGTGGAAAAATCTCCCCAGATGGAAGGAGATACCTACTAAAATTATTTTTTATGTTGACGCAGTTATAAAGCTGCATCCAGGCTTTGTGGTTCCATCTCAAATACACCATTCTGACGTCAATATATTTTCAGGTGATTCTGGACAAAGCAGTAAGGGAACATTTAGCTGAAGCCTGGTCGAAGTCAACTGATGATGTGATTATTATTTAAAATAAATGTTAACTTTGTTTTAACTTTTGTGTTCAATTGTTCCTTTTACATATGGCTAGCTTGGAAGCCAAGTGATCCAACTGACAAATGGCCAAAACTGACTTACGTGCATTTTGGCATATTTAATGGTTAGCCAAAATTAAAAGAACAACACAATTTTGACCAAAGTTTAGGATCACCTGGCTTTCAAGTAGTTCCAAGCCATCCATATTAACTTTCCCTGCACATAGTGTGTTGTACTCGTAATATATGTAATGTACTTACAATTACAACTAAAACATACAAAATAAAACAACCAAAATAGACTTACATATTTATTAGAGATCTGAACAAAATAAGAAATTAAATTATATGTACAGTCTATGTTAAAACTAACTAAATTAGAGGTAAGTTAATAGGTACACACTTTTTCCATTACTTTGCTTATTGTATGGTGAACAAAAAAAACTTATTTATTGAAACGTTCTATGGCAAAAGGAAAAGTGACGTAATTGAGTCAGCAAAAAATTGTTACAGCAATAGCCAGCTTAACTAAGGCAAAATGAAAGAAACAAAAAAATAAATATATTTTTTTTAAATATCGGATGTAAATATCAGTCCATCCGTTCCTGTGATTGCACACACGAAATAAATAAAATGTATCTTTGAATAAATAAAACAAGTACTATATTGTACTCAATAAGTCCGCATTGTACAAAATCCACAATATTGCACTCGCAAGGACTAATCAAAATAAATATTGCTTCGTTTGAAGCCTTTGTTAAAACCGCTAATTTATTATTATTTTAAAAATGTATAAAAGTTTTTTTTTCGTCTTTACCGCGTAACATAATTGCAACATTTTAAAATAACTCGACCGTATAAAATATGCGTATATGACATTGCAAACAACAATGTACAGGTAAGGCCAAAATATTATTATGGGATATAATTTATATCTTATTACACTGAGTTGCTAAGGCACTCATCTACATTACCATCTATATATATATATATATATAAAAACAAAATCTTTATGCGTAAGCAAAAGGGAAAAAAAAGTGGGCGCTTGAAAAAAAAATGTCCATCGCGTTACATGCAAAACAAATATCTCTCAATTCCAAAGGAGACTTAAAACTAATTGTATAATACGAATAAATGTTTTGTCACATCTCTATGGCTCCGATGTATAAGCTTTCGAATTAGCGACGAAATGATTCCAGAAAAACCAACGCAGTGGAAGGATAGTTACGAATATAGGTCTCCTATATACCCCGTCGATTCCAAGTGAAAAAATTGATGAAGACGTAGTACTATTTTCCGTTAAAACATTTGGTCGTAAATCAATGTGATGCCTTTTACCTTTAGCGACCGTAAATTGACAAAAAATTGCACTTACAAAATTGCACATTCCTTATCAGCAAAGATGCGTCGTTTGACTTACATCTGCAAATTGCCTTAAAATATATATATTTTTTTTAATTGCAAATAATAAATTGCACAGATTAGGAGACTCTTATCTCTAGAAATTAGTTTTTACTGTGCCATAATGTGACGCACGACCGTACATATAATTGGTCTGAAGCTGTTTTCCTAAGCAAATGTCTAAGAAGAAAGACAGCTGTATGCATCCTCAGAAAACCAATTCTAATGTTCCGTTCCCTAATCCGTGATAAATAAATAACAGGCCTAACACCAAAGCTGACGTCATACAAGCGAATACTTTGAATATTTCTGCATAAACACTGGACAAATTCGAGTGCGTACTACTCCAAATTCCTTAGTATTAATTGCGTGATAAGATATTTTGCAAAGTGCATGATAATGGCTCTATGAGAACTTTTACCTATGCAAAGAGAGATGTATTTATGCTATTTCAATGACACTGGCGTAAATATAGAAGTTAAGAATATGTCACACAAGTATTATGAGTGACACGCTGTAGACGGCCGATGCTTGTACAACTTTGTACTTAATTACTCTGGTAACAAAGCTTATTATTCAAAGACTCTGGCGTTAGGCCTTTAACAAATTTTGATAAAAATAGACGTCCTCTTGGCGTCGCTAACCCGAGAGCTGCTTAGTATACTTAACGACAGCTATGGTAGAAAATACTAAGCTTTAATATAAGTGTAAATTGTGAAGTTGAACGCATATTTAGTTGGCAGCCACGGGTTCTGGCGCCGCCGGTACTACTTTTTGACTAGAATCACCCACTGCCGCCGCATCTGTGGAATGAAAAATATTATGATTACTGATCACTATCACTAGTCATCATTCCCCTGGCCTTATCCCAATTTATTTGGGGTCGGCGTAACAAGTGACTGACGACCCGTAATAACTGTCAATGATCCACGAATGACAGCCAGGACCCACAGTTTATCGTGCTCTGCAAGGCACGGAGGGGTCTCAGTATGTAAAGATGGTCACCCATTCATAGACCGACAGCGGCAAGAGTAGCTTAACCTGATCGATTGACCCGTGCAGCAGTTATTACTTAGCCACAAGCCCCAATAGATAGATAGGTAATAACTCTGTAAATACTGACCACTGCTAGTCTTGTTGGGTGAGTTGTGTGGCGAGCTGTTCTGCGACTCGCTGGTGCTGCCCTCAGCCTCACCGGTCTCGCCAGCCGACGATGCAGCCTGGAATACATACAGTACAGTTTATTACTCAAATGAAGATTCTATTGCGATAAATAGAATGCGATATGTATGAAAATAATATTGTAATCAAGTGCACTATTAATATGTTTTCGGTGACCGTTACCTAGAATAAGTTTATTACATAAAGTTATCTTATATTCTCATGTAAGTGGCTGTTTTGTCTTTATAAACCTAACCCGGAGTGCAATTAAAAAAGACCTCTGTCGAGTTATGATCTGCTATAGCCTGCGGAGTACTTTCGTAACATACTATCAATAGCAATGGCTTTAACTTTCACATTTCAACAACATTAATTGTGTTATTTACGTTGTTAGGCAGACAAATTTTTCGAGCATATTATGAAGTAATATCCTTCAAAATCATTCAGATTGTGATGTGTTACGCAATTAGGGTGCTAAGATGGCAATGATATTTCTACTAAACCCTCCTTGTGCTGACACAAATATTATGCTGAAATCCGCATCAAAATTTATTAGTAGAACAACGCGGTTTATGTAGATATAGATAACTCACCCTATTCTTATTCCTTGGAATTCTTGGTTTTGGTCCCTTCGGCTCCTTGGTGGGGTCGAAGTGGCAGTCAAATATCTCAATCAGTTCTTTTATGTCTTCCTCCTTAGCGGACACGGTCAGCGATGACATTTGCTTCTCCAAGCCTAAAGAAATAATAAGAGTAAACTCATAGAATCCATCAAGGGTCTTTAAAAAACTAGTGTCAAGACTGTCAGTTAGTGTATAAATAAAATTAATTGCGCAAAAATGATGGTTTTCTAAGTTAGCGAATTTTTTTTTAAATTGGTAAATGGGCCTGCTTGTGACCTCGATCACGCCTGGTGGAAAGCGATGGATAAGGTCTACGAAGGAACGAGCGTGCCCAGAAGATGCCTGTTCAATTTGCTTTTTTTTCTTCTGACATCTAGTCAGATTGGAAGCCGAGCCCCGAAGACAAGAAAAGGGCTTGTCAGATAACTTACCCACAAGCTTCTGTTCCATCCAAGCCTCCCTCAGCTGGTCGTACAGTAGCCCGGCGTCGGCCAACAGACGCCGCAGCTGTGTGACGCGTTTGCGCTCAGGCCGCGCAGAGCGAAGCAGTGGAGCGAATACTGGACGGAACGTGTTCTGTCTGAGATCGAGAAGAAATAGGTTAGGTCAGGTATTCTATTCACATTGCATTGGGAATGAAGTTAAACACAAACATCGTTTTCCGTAACATCAACATAGCATAATTAGCCTATAATGTTCCCACTGCTGGAACAGGTCTCCTCTCTATGAGGGACTGGGGCATAATCCACCACGAGGACCTCACATGCGGATGCGCACACACACACACACGCGGATGTCACATGTCTTTTTGGTTCTAGGATACGCCGGTTTCATTACCACTGGGCCACCACTGCTCGTAAAAATATTTCGTTTTAATCGAACATCAACCACAACTCCTAAAAACAATGTTGTGTAACTTTGTTTCCTAGCGAATTTAGTTCCAGGAGCATTAAACCTTTTTCCTGAAACTATGTTATACAACTTTGTTTCCAATGATTTTTTTATTTTATTTATAGCTTTATTAATTCAATTCAATATTTATGGCAACTGGGCCCAATTGTTAGTAACATTGTTCTTAAAAACTATTGTTAGTAAAATCGATTTTCCAGTTATTGCCCAACACTTATACATTACTTCATAGTTCCTTAATTTGTGTATTTGTTGTAGGCAATAGGTACAAAAATAAATAAAAAATAGTGTTATTTAACTATGTAAGGACCGCCTTTAGCGATAAAAGCCTCCTTCATTTGTTTCTATTCTGTCCTGTCCTGTCTCTAGCAACTCTACTCCATAACTTCCTTGCCATTTTAGTGATGTCATTGGTGTATCTTTTGTGTGGCCTGCCCTTTCCAATGAATACAGGGGGATACTCCGAAGTAGTATCGGCCGAATGTTCGGCCGTTTCCTGCTACGAAGTTACTATTTGGTTCGGTCGTTTCCGATCCTACACTCTTTCGAATATTGACTATAGTCCCGACCCAACTGAGCCGATCAGAAATTTTTTCGCATTTTTCAGGCCCGATCCGAACATTCGCACTTTGGAGTAGGCCCCCAGGTCTTAAAACAATAATTATGTAAGCTCACCTCTCCAGCAGTTTCTTAAGACTAGCGAGCGCCTCGAGCTCGGTGTGCACGGGGCGGGCCCACGCGCGCGCTGTCTCTACCATGTCCTTGCTGGCGGAGGCACCTTCGCCGCCGGCTCCTACTTCCTGCTGTTCCCCTGGTAACGATAAGAGAAGGTTCTTCATTTTGTTTAACAAAAATAATGTCGGTCCACAATCTCATCAGTTTTCTACGAAATAAATATAGTGTCCCAGCCTCAAGATCCCAAGCGTTGTTTAGTAAACTCACATCACACACACACACCTTCCGGTCACATTCCTTTGAATAAGTTCGCATATTTAATGGGTAAAGTGGAATCACCTAATTGTGCTGAGTGTAATACCATTGAAGATGTGTACCATATTATGATGGAGTGTGGTCGGAACGAGCCACAGAGATATCAACTGTCTTTGATTTACCCTATGTTACGCGAGACTGGAGAATGCAATAGTATTCTTGCAAATCCTACTTCGGAACTTGCAGGAATGCTGTACAGTCTCGTAAATTTAGGAATTAAGCATAGAGGTTAATGAGTAAGTTTTTTTTTATGTTCTTTTTAAGTTTGTTGCCATGATGAGGGTGGCATAATCTGCAAAGGTACCAAGTAGTACCTATTATGTAAGGATGGAAACACAAATTATGTATATGGTTAAAATAACCATTCTAAATGTCTAACATGTATATTGTACTTCCAATTTTATTTTCCCTCTTATATTTTGTACCTAAAGGATTACAGTTAAGTTTATTTAAAATGTTTGTTGTTTAATTTTTTTTTTTTATTTGAGATATATTTGATTATGTAAAAGGGATACTTGTGGAATATGACGTGTCTCTATCGATCACTCGACAGCTATATTCTGATGATGATGACTTGATGAGAGATCTCTAATCTCTTACCCTGTACAAGTTGCTCAACAAACCTGTAGGCAGCTGTGGCGCTCTGTCCACAGAGAGTGTCTGCGTCGAGCGAAAATCGCGCCAACACACGCAGGGACACAGATTTTACTGTGGCCTTGCATTTGTGAGTTAAATGACTGCTATATGATGTAAATGAGAGGTCTCTTACCCTGTGCAAGATGCTCAACAATCCTGTAGGCAGCGGTGGCCCGTTCGAGCGCGCTGTCCACAGAGAGTGAGTCTGCGTCGAGCAACACTCGCGCCAGCACACGCAGGGACACAGACTTTACTGTGGCCTTGCATTTGTCTGCGGCGAGAGCATAACTGTCCGCAAATCCGGCTACTATTGACTTGAAGCGGTCGAGAAGCTTGTACCTGTGAAAAGGGATAGAATTCATCTGTTTAATATAAACCTATAGCAAAGGATAGAATTTATGAGCATACGTTTGTTTTAGTCTCGAGACGAATTGCTTAAGAAAACTCTCGTCTTGGTAAAAATATTAGACCAAAAAAACAAGTTTATATTGAGAAGACGGAAAGACAAGAGATGTTTTGTGCGAAAAAAAGTTAATATTTTAATTATCGCAATGGACTTTTTTCTTAATATGGTAATCTAGCACAAACTAGTTTCTAAGCATGTCTAAATTTATACGATACCATTGTTTGTGAAGAGAAAATCAAATATTTGAATTTTTCATAGTATTTCTCAGATAATCCCAGTGAAAATCTCCTTTACCAGGATCTTTCGGAAAAAGTATCTTATTTTATTTTCCTGGGCTATCTTAGCCAGTCAGCAAGATCATAGCGAGGCTGACTGCCCAAAGTTCACCGAGCGTACATGCATATAAGCATCGCACGATACTTCGCTACCTGAATTCGTAGCCTTGTATCTACTAATTCACTTTTCAGTACGCAGACACGCGAATTCCGACTGATAATGGACAATTTTAACATCATCCCTCTGTATTTATT
This sequence comes from Apamea sordens, assembly GCA_945859715.1. Taxonomy (NCBI): domain Eukaryota; kingdom Metazoa; phylum Arthropoda; class Insecta; order Lepidoptera; family Noctuidae; genus Apamea; species Apamea sordens. Next base: position 7,568,513 of record OX244010.1, on the reverse strand, counting down.
CGGCTTCCATACATCTCTATGAGCCGACATCTCGGTGTTCAGTTCCCTCAGGAATTTAAGTAAATACCAATAATCATACTCGTGGAATTGAGCACCTCTTCCCTCTTTTAGTTTGTTTAATTAGTCTCTCACACATCAAATCACGTCACTAATATTACATTTTTTAAACAACTTCGAGAGTATTAACACAAATAATAACTAAATATTTCAGTGTATATCTAAGATAGACAGAGTTTATGCTGAATGCGTTGTGTACTCTCTCTTTACTTTCCGAACTAAGAAACGCCATCTGTCATCGCAAAACAGGGCATCTAATGGTGCCCTCTATAAGCACTGGTGAATTTTGCACGACTTGTAAGTACGTACAAAAAGACGCGTACTTTCAATATCGAGCTCTGTGCGCAATGCGCATGCTGATTGCTGCTATGATGACCGAAAGATGTCGTTACAGGCGATTAGTTTTGCTCAGATGATGGAATATTGTAATACTTTTGTTAACTTTATGCATAGTTTAGTTATGAAGTTAATTTTTCATTGATTTCCTTAGTTTTACTGGCGAACTCCAAAACTATCAAATAATCTAAAGTCAAGTTCTCGCAACACTTCTACGAAGTTCGGCGCGCTTAATCTTGCAGAACTTTTAAAATTACCAAAACATGTCAGGCGGGTAGAAGATCGACGCGTTTACGCCTGCTATGTTTTTCAAATTAGCAGAGTACGGATATCAGGCCAAAAATGATTCCAATCATTTTCTTTTAAAAACGCACGCTGAATTTCCTTCGCGTAATTTTCCGCAGGTGACGCGCTACGCTAAGGCATAACGTAGAATCAACAAGATCACTTACCTAGTGAGGGCTTCAAGCAGCATGGTGGGGCTAAGACGACGGGGCTCATGGTAGATGAGGATCACGCTGCCATCGCCCTTCTCTTTCTCCAGCCAGTCCAGGAAGTCCGACAGGGCCGATATCTCTGACTTTGTTTTCAATATCTGTAGGGAAAAATCGAGTTTCAAAGAGATGTCACGTTTGGAGATAAGACAGGTCGACTCAAGTTTCCTCAAAAGACCATCTCGGACATTAATCTGCATAGTCATCATGGCGTGGCCAAAATTATTTATGTCTGGACTATAAAAAGATTGTGACCTCCGAGATTGTTTCGGCCTTTCTTCTAAGAGTAGTCGGATAGGACACACCAAACTCATCTAGTTTTAAAACAATGTTACTGTGCAAGTCTATTTTTTTTTAACAATTTACCAAAATAAGAATCGTTTATCAATTTTGCACTGATTTCAATTTGAGCAGAATTAGCAAAAAACTTGGTTGAAAATAAATGAAAAACAAAATACATTTCTTAATTTAGATTTGGAACAAGTCTCAACAACAATATTATTTTGTACTATGAATAAGAAGTGCATTTAGATACGGAACGCAGACTAGCTACGCCCCCTTCCCTTGGTTAAGGTATTTAGGGAAGTTCAGTGATAGACGCGCCATCTAGCTTCACACATTCAACAGTGTGTCCTACAGAGGCTGGGTGCATTGCGCGCACTTTAAACAAATAGTGGCGCTGCATCCTTTTGAATATTTAAGAATACAATATGTAGTTTCTATATGCCTATGCCTATATGTTATGGATACCTGTCTTTCTTGGTAAAATGCTACATTATCCATGTCAGCAAGAGGTTTAAGAGAATAGTACATACGTAGTGAAAAGAACAGCCAATCACAAGTCACGAGCCCAGTTGACTACCAAAGATGCTCCGGACGTCCTAATGTAATATATTTTTTCTCCTAAAATGATAACAAATCTTACCTTATGAGTATTAGTGTCTTTGAGCATACGGTAGCGTCCCACAGTGACCACGCGGACGTTATGACGACGGCGCGCGCCCGGGTTGAGGTCGCCGTAGGGCATTATGTACTGGGAGTACGACTGCTTCGGAGTATATGCAGCTATCTGGCATATCTAAAACAATTGAAACATGTTTGTCATATAAAAATTGGAAATTGCAGTGGAAAAGCATGGTTTCTGCATTTAGAAGGTTGTATTAAGCTTCGTAATTAAGTATACATATTATTAATAATTATTATAATTACGAAAGTAACTCTGTAAGTCGCGATTTTGAAGAAATTTGGCCCACATGTGGATCATGACCTGGGCTAGGTCAAAGGATAATATATATATATATATTTTTAATCTCTGGGATAATTTCCCAACTCAACGCGGGCAAAAGCTCCACAAATGTTGCAGTATAAACATTGCTCATTGCAACATTGCATAAATAGAAAACATTTTTGAAGCGACAAAATGCACACAAAACCACGTAGTTGCAACTTTTGTTTACTGTAAATACGAAGCTTTCGACAAAGTTATTTATGGGCTTAGGATTCAAATGCACATTTGATATTTATTCATTGCACTCACAGGAAGCTGAGGTAAATCGCTAGTTCGTAAACAGAGGCCTCTACCTTGCCTTACGAGCGTAACAAGCTAGTGTTACAGCACGAACATTAAATAACTCCGACATCGCCGTTCCAGTGTTGCCATCTACACATTTTGTATGGCAATTGTAAAGAGCGCCGTGTGAGAGCCTTTCGAAGTAGACAGGTACACTCCCAGTCTCCTAAACGGAGCCACCGTGCATTTCCTAACAAAGTATCAAGGCCAAAAACATCAAAATAATTATGGGTCACAGAAAAAGTTTTTATGCAGTTTTGAAGCAAACATACTGGGGATCATTTTAGTGTCATCATTGTGAATTCATGACCATTAAAGTTATAGACTTTTATAAAAAAAAATGCAGGGTTGAATGTATTTGTCTGGTTCGAAATACGCTAGAAAAAAGAAAAACAGGAGGGAAATACGTTAATATAATATTAGGTAGAGATAAATGTATAAGTTGGTGCTAGGTATTCAGATACGACAAGGTGGCTTTGATATAACTGTGTAAGTTCATTTTAGGAGGGGTGGGGGTAGGGGGTTAGGAGAAAAAAAACCTGAGAAATATCTTAAATTAATATCTAAAATTAGCAAAGCAGACCTACATTATTTAGAAAACATTAACATCATTTTTTCTGAGCTGAAAAAAAAAACATACTATTTTTTGACACCATTCGTTAGAGTCAATAATAAGGAAAAATTCTGCCTGAAAAAAGTGCCTAAAATACCGTTTATTATGGCCTTTTCAGCGCCTGTAACCGTAACAGCGTTGCAAAATAACATAAAAAGAAAATAATTTTCAAAAAGTGAAATTTACACCCAACTAAGAGTTTGGTAGAAAAATTGGGAAAAAATGCATAAAGCCAGTGGTATGGTTGGAACTGGCTCCCACAGGCTACCAATATGCCCTGTGCAAGCCGTTCTGCCACACTGCCTTTCAATTGATAGCCGAAAAATTTGGTCCGTATTCGTGTAGATGCGCTATTTGTAAAATAAACATCGAAAAATATTATTGTGCTAAGTTTTAGGTTAGATTTTGTAGAATGGAATGTACTTGTAAACCTAGTATGAATGTAGAACAATAATAAAAGTCACTGATTATTTGAATAATACAAAATATCGATACATTTATCGACTTTACAAGCCGACTCTACTGTTTAAAAAAAAAAGCAGTTTTAGTCTCTTGTAATCAGGAAGGTTTATTGGCATTAATCGACTATGATTCTGATCTACTGGCTGCTACAAATCTATTGTAAAATAATGATAAAATTTAATTAGGAAAATATCGATTTAAGTATTTATATCGACTTTTCATGCTAACAGTTCAAGTTGAAAAAAAAAGCAGTTTTCCTCTTTTAAGTAATAAAGATGACCTATTGCGATTTATAGGACAGAATTCTGATTAAAAAAAAAACAAGAAGTATTTATAAGCCTCAACAAAGTAGGCAATACAATAGGAACTCCTCTAATGTTGCGGATATCAATGACTGCCGGACATAGACCCGCTGTTAAAAACATGTCTTTTGAAAATACTACAAGTCGCTGTTACTATAACATATCACTATTTAATCGCAACGTGCATACCAAATTTCAAAACTATTACCAGTAACTTTTGAGGAGTTGCCTCTTAAGGAGACGATCCTCGCAACATATTTACCAAATAAAAGTATTGTCATCGGAAAGAGACGAAGTTTTAACTGGATAGCGCAAGAGGAAGTATAGTCCAAAATAAACTTGCGACAATTTATCTTAAGATATCAACAAGTGATACCAAATAAAAGCTTGTACAAAGTGTTTCGCCAAAAGCGTGGTGCAGAGGTTTGAAGCGCAACAGGCTCGTAATAAATTCAATAAGGACTTGTAATCGCATATTTAAAAAAAATATTAACTCATCTATCTTACTACCTTGTCTACGAAATAAGATCAGAGAAAATATAAAGTACAAAGATAAGGCTAATTTGAAAAGAAACCTCAGAGATGAAATGAAAGACCAAAGAACCTCTGTACGGGACAACTTTAAATGATAAAGTGTGATAGAGTTATAATTATAATTTTATTGATATAATGCTATAGCTAATTAATTGATACAGTGATCAGTAATGTTAGATGATTTTAGGATATCGAACTGCTACGATATTATGATAATGAGTACACGCGGCGAAGACCGAACGCGAACTAAAGTAAATTGCGCACGCGGTACAAAACTGCTTATTTTGTATAAAACAATATGAATTGTACGGCTGGACCGTACATGCTCCCAGACACGAGAGACTAAGATAAAAATGAAAAGTAAACATATAAAATCAAAATCAAAGCATTAAAACATGTAAATACCTATACTTAAAGAAAGCAATGATAATCGAAAGCACAATTTGGTTAGATACGCGAAACACTTAATAGGTGAGTCTCTAAAAAGTCTTATTCATTATCACCGAAAATAGATTCGCGGAACACAGGCGACGTAGCCTTGTTATGTTTACGCGCACTGATTACACTCGAAATTGCATTGAGCTCAATTTCACTAGGTCCCGATTGCTCATTTACACTGATACGCGGAACACTGATTACACTAGCACTCTGAAGCTGCTGATGAGTCGAGCGCGCGGGCAGAGCCACGCTGCGCACACGCCGAAAGCGCCGCCACACGTGCACGGCTCCTGCCGCGCACAGGGCGAACACCACTAAGTATATCACCGTGTAGTGATGCACGTCGTGATATGAGATCCCGTCGTCCAAATCTTCATCAATGCTCGGTTCATATTTCATCTGACTCAGCTTATCATGGAGTTCCTTTACCAGACCTTGAGTCTCGATGTGGGTATGGTCAGACTGTTCGTCGATTGCACCGATAGGTATCGATAAGTTGATTATGTTGTTGATAGGTGGAATATCAATCCTCAGAACGTCTGCCGTAGTCTTCAGAATATTAGACAGCTTCTTATGTGAGTAAACTGTGTAAGTATCGCCTTTGATGACGCATCCATCGCCGAGCATGATAACGCCAGCCTTGGTTAATTGTTCGGCCGTAACTTGATACTCGCATATGATTCGTAAGGAGCACGGTCCGCAACAAAAATATAAATATGTGTTTAATTTATTAAGCTCTGTCCAACGGTTTGTGCAGATTTTAGATGCTGTGCTGCAACGATTGGACTGTTGATCTCTGATGCAGAGGTTTTCATCCGATCTCATTTGATGAATCGGACCCTTCAAAGGGCAGATGTATGTTTCTGTGTCATACAACATACAGGTTTGGACTTCGTTTTCCGTCATTGGAATGTAAGCGTCCCTTTGTATATTCATTGCGAGATGATCCGCGATGGGAATTATGCTGATCATATTCCCTCCAACCTGCTGCGGAACTGTTATAATTCTGTAAATTTCGTAGCTGTATCTACTCACTAATGGGATTTTAACTTCGAAGATAATAAACTGCTGCATGACTCTGGCTTTAGTCTTCAGTAAATGATACAGTTTAGATAAATCCGATTGAATATTATCTATTGGTAGAGTCAATTCTTTTGCTAACTGTCTTATTATGACATTAAGTTCGTCCGTCAGCTGTTTTGGTGTTAGAAGGTGGAAATTGAATCCTGTGTGGTGTAGATTCATAATAGTATCCACGATGGTTTCTTGGATTGTTTTCAAGTTTATCAGGACACTGTTGGCAATGATAGATGATACACTAAAGCTGTTAGACATTAGTGATTCCTTAACTCCTACCTGAATTGTGTTAAATCCCTTCTCTAAACTGATCAGGTGCTGATTAAACACCTTGTGATGTCTATCCATCGCATTTTCTACTCTTTTGATAATGTTGTTCTCTGCTTCAACAATAGATGTGTTGTTTTTCCATAAGGAAGCCAAAAGCTTTTGTCTATGTCTGATTTGTTGGATATCCTTGGCATATTTTTGTGCGAACTCGTCGTCTAAGACACCAAACAAACTTCGCGCTATGCTTCCTATCGGATTGATAAGACCGCGCTTATGTCGCACGTTCTCCGTGAACTGCTGACCAAGCAACATGCTATTGTAATGGTCAAGTTCATTGCTACCGTGACGTAATTGCATGAGGATTGCGTCACACTGTGATATCTTTGTTGTATTAGAACATATATTGCTCAGATGATCGACGTATTTTTTAAGCAGATTTAATCCTTGCCAATAGGGGTCCATATCATAATATATAATCAACTTCCACTCGTCTCGTTCGAGACGCATATTGGAGATCTTGTCGAAATAAAGGCTCTGACTGCTATTCAGAGGTGCTGTTTTGTAATCACAACTAGATGGTGCTATGATTAACATCAAAAACATGAGAGCGATGTAAATAAAATTGCCGATTTTTACCCTCCGACGTGGTCTTGATCTGCTTTTCGATATCTTATTCTCATTTGATACCGAAGGTTGCTCGGTTTTCTCTATTGTGATATTATTTTGCTCTGCATTTTCTTCAAGTTTTTGATCTTTGTGGACTGGCAACAGGGAAAGTTTTGTGATTGGCCTCTTGAGTACCCCGTTTTTGGTTTTTACTGATACCACACGAACATAACCGTCCTTGCCGGGGTGCAGCTCTATGATTCTGCCGAGGGCCCACTTCCCAGGTGGTAAGTTAGCGTCTTGGATGATAACTACGTCGTCAATCTTTAAGTTTGCTCGCTGCTGCCGCCACTTGCTACGTGCTGATAACTGACACAGGTACTCGGTTTTCCACCGTTTCCAGATGTCATCAAAAATCTTCTGGGTAAGCTGCCATCGAGTTCTTGCGTCTCTTTCCGTCTCAATGATGGTAAGTGTGGGACCACTCGATAAAAAGTGCGAAGGAGTTAGGTAATCCATGTCATCCGGATCTTCGCTGATGGTGCAAAGAGGTCTCGTATTAAGGCAGGCCTCCAACTGTGCTAGTAATGTGGAATACTCCTCATACGTTAGTTTCTGCTCACCTACAACTCTCTTGATGTGGTGTTTGAGACTTTTGACAGCCGCTTCCCAGAGCCCCCCAGCGCTTGGCCAGGAAGGCGCGTTAAAGTGCCATTGTATTTGCATATCTGTGATTTCTTTGTAGAACTCGTCGTTAAGGGTTGATCGTAAGTAGATGTACTCTTCACGCAAGGCCTTGTTGGCTCCGACAAAATTTGTCCCATTATCACTATAGATATGGGTGGGAGCTCCTCTGCGGGCTGCCATCCTCCTTAATGCTGCTAGAAAGGCAGCTGACCTCAGGTCGGAAACGAGTTCTAGGTGCACGGCCTTGGTCGCCATGCACACGAACACCGCTATATAGCCCTTGGTCGTCTTGATGCCACGACCTTTATTTGCCTTGACGTCCACATAGCCGGCAGTGGCGTGCGGTTCATAAAGACAGAAAGACACTGCCTACCCTAGTTCTGATAATAGATCTAATATTATTTTATCAATACACAAAACAACATAAAAATCTTAAATCATAAATCAGCTCCACCTATCGAGTGCCGGTGTAATCATTAAGATCGATACAGTTTACTGCACTAGCGCCACCTCGCCTTTGCCACGGCAAAGACACAAACTATTCGTCTCTGAATATTTTGTATGTGTGCTTCGTGGAAACTCGTGGTCATGCGTATTTTTATGTGTGTGCGTTCCTATAGCTACGTGGGCTTTGCTGACACACAATGACAGAAATCACGCACACAACTGCATGAAAAGCCAGTGTCTTGTTCGAGTTGTTCTTTAAAGCTAACACGAAAAATTACGATCCTAACCGAACATTTCCGACGAAAGTTTGCTATGCAATGCGAATATTTTAAGAAGTAATATTGTTTCATTGAATTTTATATATTTAGATGGCCATCATTTTTTTGTCGTATTAATTTTCCTTTTTACTACGTAATTTCAATAGTCAATAGTAGCCATGTTTGATGTGTGTTGTGTTTGTGACTTACGCTATCAGATATTTAGGATTTTAACATTGTGATTAGAGTGAAAAATGGATAATATTGTCTGTGAAAGTTGTTCAGATGGTGTGTGTATTGATAAAATAAAATATGACGCGTTTTCAAAACTATCTTTTAGTGAAAAAAAACAAGTTAACGAGTTATGTTGTCCTACACCGGATTTGCAATTAATACAAATTATAGGTAAAGTCAATCGTAAATTCAATACAAAACAATATGATTCATATATTGGCTGACAGGTTGCATACACAGTAATCGGTTATTTTGTTTCGTTTGTCTACTATTTTCAAATAATAAAACCGTCTGGAACGACATCGGTTACGCTGATATTCATAATTTTCCTACCGCCGCGAGAAAACATGAACAATCTGAAAAACACTTAGAATCTTCCCTTCCCCTAATGATGTGACTTAGTGCATTAAAAAAATTAGGGACTTTGAATCGTTTTTGGAATCATTCAGATCTAGGTATGAATTAATTTTTGAAGGCGTAAAAATAATCACAGGGCCGCCAAAACAAAAACGTAGGTAATGTTGTGGACGCAAAACCAATTTTAAGCGGATTTTTATTGAAATTATAGACAATAATATCCATCGAATGTCGCGACCGATATAAAAATCTGAGAGTTAAAATTTTTTGGACTACTTTCATGCGAAAATTTCAATAATTAAAATGACAATTTTCCGGTTGAATTAGTATCGCAATTCGTAAATGTTTATAAATTATACGACTTTAACTTAGACCGCCTTATCAATGAGCTCAAATGTGTTTTTAAATCTGCCGAATTCAAAAACCTTAGTAAGTATTTACAAAATTATAGAACATTTTTACGAAAATAACATAAATACAGTTTTTCCCGAAGTACTGCGTTTGGCAAAATTAATTGTTACAGTTCCCGCGAGCATTGCTTCAACCGAAAGGTCATTCTCGTCGCTAAAACGTATACAAACCTACTTAAGAAATACACAAGGCCAGCAACGACTTACAGATCTTTCCACGATTTCAATAGAAAAAAACCTTCTTACGGAAATAAAACGCCTTCCCAACTTTTACGATTCCATATTGCAGATATTCTTACAGAAAGATAGGCGTGTAGATTTAATATACAAATAAAACAATCCTATATATACTTAGTATACTCACACCACCATCTTTTCAATGATTTTATTTAAATTTTGCAAATCACACAAACATTACAAAACATCAAACAAACGCGCTGAAAGGCCACTTCGAATATCCGTAAATTGATATGTCTATAAAATCAGTCAATCTATGGATATTTGAGTTGGCATTTGGCAATTACCTACATAATCAATCGACAAGACGACGAACCAAAACCAACGTGTAGTATTTTTGGTGAGTACAATTTTCTGCCTACCCTGTCATAAAACTGTGTGCACGCCACTGATAGCCGGTGAAGTCGACCCCAGTATGATTGAATGGCCTCGACGGATTACTGCGTGACTCTGGTAAGTCTCCCATTATTTGCGTATTTTTTACAGGATTATGCCTTCTGCATGTGACGCAGTTATGTATGCGTTTTTTGACAGCACGGCTACCGCCAATAATCCAGAACTCCTGTCTTAACCACGCCAGTGTTAGGCGAGCTCCACCATGGAAGGTCATCTGATGGCCTTGATCAATCAGTCGATCGGTAAGTAATCCGCTGTGAGGAATGATAATAGGATGTTGCATGTTTTTGCTTATCCTTGCATTGCTTATCCTGCCACCCACCCTCAGCAATCCGTTTTCATCTAGATACGGATTAAGGTTAAGTAGCTTGCTTTTAGAGTTTACATTGCTATGCCTTTGAAGGCTTTTGATCTCCTCCGTAAAATCATGTTGCTGTACATGCTTGATTAAAATGTGCTTCGCTCTTCTTAACTCAGTGATTGTAAGAAAAGACGGCTTTGGTTGCGATTTTGATGATATGCGTAATATCCTCGCAAGTATACGAGTTGATTTCGCAAAGCTGCTATACTTGTTCAGTATTGTGTCGATGCCGTCATATGTTTGTTTTTGCGAAGAGGTGACTTGTTTTGCGGTTGCTATTTCTTTCATTTCTTCGCATGTGTTGTAGTCTGGTTCTTCTTTTGGTTGATTTTCATCGAATGAAGGTAACCATGAAGGTCCTTGCCACCAGAGAGTATGCTGCTTGAGTTGTACTACAGACATGCCTCTACTGGCGCAATCAGCTGGGTTATCTCCGGACTTAACATAGCGCCAGCTGTTTGGTGGTATGATATCGGTTACTTGCTTGACTCTATTGGCAACGAAACGCTTCCAGCGACTTGGGTCACCTTGAAGCCATCCCAGTACGGCCGTTGAGTCCGACCATGCGAAGATTTCTATATCGTGCCCAACCAGACATTGTGTAACTGTGTGCATTAACTTTGATAGTAGTACGGCTGCACTCAATTCCAATCTTGGTAATGTGATACTTTTGTTGGTAGGAACTAGCCGCGCCTTTCCAGTTATTAATGATATTGTTGAGGTTTGATTGGCATCTTCATTTTCGTATATGCAATAAATCACACAAGCGAATGCTTTTGTTGATGCGTCGCTGAATCCGTGCAGCTTGATAGTTCCGTTCTTGTGACACTGCAGCCATCTAGGTATCTTAAACTCATTGATATGTTGTAAATCTTGTGTCATTAGTGACCATTGCTTAGCAATCTCTTCAGGAACATGATCATCCCATTGGAGTTGTAACTTCCAGACTGCTTGGAATAGTAGCTTGAGCTTGGTGGTAATTGGAGACAGCCACCCCAAAGGATCGAAGATTTTTGATATGTCTGATAAGAGAGATCTTTTCGTCACAATTTTTGATGATGACACATTGATTTTGCTTTGGAATGTGAATTGATCCTCAGTAGGGTGCCAGCGCAACCCGAGAGTCTTGGTGGATTCTTGATGACGAAAATCAAATACTTCATCTGTTTTGCTGACGTCATCGAGTAACTCCGCTTTGTTCGATGACCATTTGCGAAGGTTGAAACCTCCTGATTTCAGAAGATCTATTAAATCTTTCTGTAGCTGCTTTGCTTCTTGCAGGGTATGATGACCACTCAAAAGATCGTCCATATAGAAGTCTTCTTCTAAGACCTTCGCTGCTGCTGGATACTTGTGGCGTTCATCATTTGCTAACTGCTTGAGCGTCATTATTGCTAAAAATGGCGCTGCTTTTGTACCGTATGTGACGGTCATGAGTTCGTATTCACGAAGAACCTGATCTGGAGAGTCACGCCATACAATTTTTTGATATTTCAAATCGTCCTTGTGGCAAAAAATTTGCCGATACATTTTCTCCACGTCGGCAGTATATGCGATTTCGTATTGCCTCCATTTTAAAATCAAGGAAAACATATCTTTTTGTAAATTAGGTCCGCTGTACATCAAATCATTCAAACTCAGCCCTGACGATGTTTTCGCTGAAGCGTTGAAAACGACCCGCAACGCAGCTGTCGTGGAATCGGATTTTATTACACAATGATGTGGTAAATAGCAGCTGACTTGCTTTTTGTCGTACATACTTTCTTGCATGTGGCATAATTCGATGTACTCATGTATGAATGATTTATAGGACGTTTGAATTGTGACGTTTTTCGTAAACTTCTTTTCAAGTTGATAAAATTGTCCAATGGCCTTGTTTTTGGACTCCCCTAATTTTTCCTCAATGTTTGCCTTCAGAGGTATTCTGACGACGTAACGACCATCTTCTCTTCTTGACGTATCTGCCTTGTAACGCTGTACGCACTTGTGATCTTCTTCTGATAACTTGTTTTCACTGTCGTCAGCAACATCTTCAATTGCCCAGAACCTCTGAATATCATCTATGTTGTTTAGAACAACACTACATTGATATGATATTAATTTCCCACTTACAATCCACCCAAGGCGTGTTTGCTGCGCCACTACCTGGGAATCGCCTTCCTTGATGAGGCCATTCATAATGATCGATGAGTAAACATCTGCTCCAAGCAGTATGTCGACTGGACGACTAAGGTTATATTCAGGATCCGCTAGATTCACATGCTTTAGACAAGCCCATGATGGCTTTTGGAATGAGCGATTGGGCAAATTATAAAGCAGAGTTTTCATGATAAGTACCTCGGTGGAAAAAGTGAAGTCTGTATACACTGCTGATGCGTCAATTTGTATAACACCCTTGCAGTTACTTTCCTTGGCACCAACTCCCATTACAACCCCCTTGCATGCTCGTCGAGGAAGTCCCAATCGCTGAGCAGCGTCCTCATGGATCAGTGATACTTGGGATCCCTGATCTATTAAGGCTCGCATAGGGTAGTATACCCCATTCATCCCCATAACCTTAATTTGAGCTGTTGCCAACAGGGTCTCTGATATTTCTGGATTCGACACGTGTGTGACGTTTTTGCGTTCCTTTGAAGTAGAATCGCTAGCGTAAGACTTCGAGTTACTGGAACCCGAGAAGCTCTCATGTAACAAGGTATTATGATCGCCTTGACATTCACGACATCTTTTGTCGGAAATACATGCTTTACCTTTATGATCATAAAGACAGTTTTTGCATAAATTCAGTTTATTCACTGTCTTGCGTTTAGAATCCGATGTTGATTCTAAGAAAGTTTTGCAACTGAATAAATGATGATTTTCGTGGCAAACCGGACATTTCCATTGCTTTTTAGTCGCAGAATTGTTAGAAAATGATCTATTGGACTTATGGAAATGTTTCTTGCCGTTGGGCTCTTGCTGAGACTTGTTATCTGATTTCTGACCATCTTGCTTGCGCCGTGAAGCTTCCAATGATGTAAACTTGTTCTCTAGAAATCCCAGGAATTCACTCAATATTGGCAAATCTCGTGGGTTTTTCAGAGAGTCCGTGGAGTCAGAGTGGGTCTGCTGATCCAGTTTCAATGCTAGTACATGAACTATAAATGGATCCCACGATTCTACGTCCACTCCAAGGTTTTTAACCGCATTCAGACACTCGTTAGTGGTGTCATACATTTTCTTGATTTGTGTAGCGGTCTGCTGTTGCATAGTTGGTAATAATAAAAGAATATTGATATGAGAACTAAATATTAACTTAGTGTTATTGTATCTGTGGTTTAATATGTCCCAACAGACCTTATAGTTCTCGGTGCTAATATGTAAGTGCTGGATAAGTCTCTCCGGTTCCCCCCTAAGCTTAGCTTTCAAAAACTGCATTTTCTGTGCGCAGGAGATAGAACGGTTGCTGTGTATTGATTCCGTGAATAAGTCTTTAAATGCTACCCATTGATGATAGTTTCCGTTAAATGTTGGGATGTCCATCGTTGGGGTACTTTTCTCACGGTGAGAGACAGACCACATCTTACTGTTGATAGATTTCTTGATGTCAAGATAAAGTTGTTCGTATTTGCTGAACGACTTCTCGTATTCTTCATTTTCTTCAAACAACTCGCTATCAATTTCCCAATGTAACGAGTCTATTGTGGACCATCTCGATTGAATAGTCTGCAAAATATCTTCGAACTCCCATTTCTCAGATATTTTATCTAAATCTATGATAGCAATGGTACGCGAGAATGCCTTAAAATTACTTTTCTGTTTACGCAGCATCTCTTCCAGCTTACTGCTGTTACCTTGCGAAGTGTAAAAGGTTGGAGACTTTTCCCTAACCTTGCTAGTTGATTGTTGTTGATTGTCTCCTGCATCTTGATCTGTTGATCCTCTTCCGTGCCCTTGACTCATCTCCGCTTCTGCTGCTTGAAGTGGTGGCTGCGGAGTAGTCGGTGCTTCGACAATCTTGGGATCGGTCATGGTGACCTTGTACTGCTGAATATACGTACGTGTCTCGTTGTATAACTTCCTAGTTTTCTGATAATAATTTTCTGAAAAATAGCTGTAGCCACGCTCTTCAGATTCTGCTAACCGAATATGATTGGACTGGAACTCTTCCCAATATTTATCGAGAAGCTCTAAACGTTTCTTGACGTAAATAGAGGTTTTTCTTTCAGCTCCATCCTTTTTAAAATTGCGCAAAAGCTGCTCTATGCCCTGCATAATCTGATTCTGATTTTCGAGTAGGTCCTCCATCTCGAAGATGCTAGTGTAGCTTCAGTGATATAAAGCTTGATAAAATGATAAAAGAAAATGGTGATATTTCTACTCGATTGTGTATTCCTTGCTTCGTCGACTAAGCTTGGAAAACGATATAGGTACCTTATTTTGGTTAATGATTTTATGCAAGACTTGCTCGGTATAGACACCCTTTTCATAAACCGCTTGATGGTAGTCTATTCGAAATGTTGATGATGCTGTATGCTGTTGTGGTCGTATGTATGCTGATGCAACAACCACGTGACACGTGCTGCTAACCTCGCGGCGACTATCCACCTCGTGGAAATTAGACCAGCCGCTTCGCTGTTGCGATGATAATGAAAGCTCACTCACCGGTATCTGCTGCTTTGTTACCTGGTGGTTGCTACTGGTAGTGGTAGGTATATCCACTCTTTGATTCGGCAGAATGTTCATACGCACTTCGTAAACCACGCGATGGGTCCCGCCAATACGGCGGCTCGAAGGACCATAAAGTTGTACGGGACAACTTTAAATGATAAAGTGTGATAGAGTTATAATTATAATTTTATTGATATAATGCTATAGCTAATTAATTGATACAGTGATCAGTAATGTTAGATGATTTTAGGATATCGAACTGCTACGATATTATGATAATGAGTACACGCGGCGAAGACCGAACGCGAACTAAAGTAAATTGCGCACGCGGTACAAAACTGCTTATTTTGTATAAAACAATATGAATTGTACGGCTGGACCGTACAACCTCAGAGTGACCTCTGATTTTGTTTCGGTGTTTGTTCTCAGAGTAGGCGGAGGGAAATCGCTGAATTTAACTGTAGTTTTTAAAATATAATTGATGTGTAAGTGTTACTATAAACCTAATAACAGAAACTATCAGGAATCATTTATCATTCAGAAGTCAAACTACTTCAACGAAAAATACGCGCCACGCGCTCCCTTGAAAATAAAAAATCAAATGATTATAACCCAATCATGTTACGAGCGAATTCCCGTTTCATTGGTATCGAATATCGGATTAAAAAAGCTCCACCAACACGGTCGCGACTTGTATCGCTGCAGGACGCTTTCCTATTCTGCGAAATGTCTAGGACTCGATATCGCCAAGTTATTGTTTTAAAAGCCTTAATGACCTTGGAGAGATTATTCATTTTCGACCCGTTCCGATTTTACCCTATATCGTTCGAGTATTTGTGTTTATAAACAAACATGAACTCTAATATACAAACGCAAACCCAAAACTACAACAACCTGTAGTGTTGGGCTTGGGCGCCAATATTAAAATTATCGATAGTCTTACATCTTTAAACTAACGACAGCTGCAGTATCGATATCTATACATATAATAAAATAGTAACAAAGTTTAAACTGTTCACTGAATATTTTTGAAATAGGTAATAACTACGAGGTGTGAGAACGAACATTTTTGTCAGTTTGTGTGGAAGTATGTACCGGGATTGGCGCGAAAACGGCTTAACGGATTTGGATGAAATTTGGCACACAAATAAAATAACTTGGATTAATACATAGGGTACTTTTAATCCGGGTAGTACCGTCCCGTGCGATATTTTCCGACATACACGCGGGAAAAAGCTGTGAGTACAAGAAAATAAAAAACTTTTTATCCCTTACCTCATCAATAAGCCTCCTGCCAGTAGTATCCATGTCCCACCCGACGAGAGCGTACTTGCCGGGCGGCAAACCAGCCGGCTTCTCGGCCAGCGCTGGCGGCAACTCAGTGGTTGCCTCCATCTCGCCGCCATTAGCCTTCGCTTCGGACACCATTGCCATGTAAAACTACGGCGAGCTGGTGACAAAAGAATACGTTTACGTTAAAAAAAAAAAAAGCGACAAATTGGCATTGGCGACAAAATTCACAAGTACCTGTAGTACTTGTGAATTTTCAAAGGAGTCGGACAGTCAGAAAGATGAAGCTACTGCCAATTCCAATGCGTAGTAAGTTTCTATGGAGAAGAACGGGCAAGAAACTCCATGGACATCTTTTAATTTAATGCGAAATAACCCATGTTCTTCAGATTCAGTAAAATAAGTCAAAATTATAGGAACGAACAGACGGTTCAAAATTAAACTGGCATCTCAAAGGCGTAAGGTGTATTTCAGAATGAGCACAATGTATGACACACTCGTTCTTCTATCAATTCAGAACTTAATTGTCCTAGTAAGTTGTTTCGATTGTTTTAAACAGTGTTTGTTCCTATATATTAGAGACTGACTGTACCGTTTGCAATATCGTCTGAACCCCCGGCAGTTTTCAATGAATTTGAACTTCAAACTCAGTTCAAACTGCCAATAAGTAAATAACTTTAGTCCTAAGAAACCGGACCGAAATTGATCTAATACTAGTTGATACAAAGTTATCATGACAGGTAAAAAGTATGGACAGCTAAAAAAAAATATACACAAAAACCCCCATTGACTGCCACGATCAAATTCCTGGTAAACAAATATTCACAAAGGGTGTGTAAAAGCGAATGATGCGATAAATTGCAAGGGGTGAGACTGAGATCCTGTTATTCAAATTCAGTTATTTATCTCTTGACCGCACGTCAGATGAAATACCTGCTCGAGGATTAATTAATTTGATGCAATAGGAGATACCAATTGTAAAGTTACCCTAAAGAATTTGACTACAAATAAAAACATTATTAACAAGTAAAAAAATAAAAAAAATAAAAATAAATATCCCTGGACATTTCACACAGCCAGACAGTAAGTATCATATTCGAGTCTATGGAAAACCAGTATAGAAACGCTAATTCCATTAGGTTAATTACTGATAATTCTCTAATTAAGTAATTATGTAGTAATCAGAATAAATTACTTAATAATATATTTTCGTGCGAAATGCAGGCTGCAACCCCGTCGGACTGACGTGGTAGCCGCCCATACGACGCCACTAAGGGGGTTACTGGACACCCCTACACCACCCTACAACCTCCCAGTATCGATTTAGGTACATCAAAACGCGAGTTAGTCATTCTAAAGAGAGTCTGTAGTTCGCGCTACCTAGTGTGGCAATGTTGGCACACCGGTACTTATTTCGATGTAAAGAATAACCCAACAGCCCTCTTTGCCAAGTCTCATCCTATTTTAGAGAGCGTCAGCACACCACGTGCCGATACGCGCATCTTTGCATGCGTATTTACTAAGGGTCGCAAACCGGGATACCGAATTTCGAAAATACCGGAATACCGGGCCAAATTTAGGTCTAATTAATACCGGTATTAATTTCACAAAAAACCGGGATATTCGGTATTTTCGGTTTTTAGTAAAATAAATAAAAAACAAATACAAATAGAAAAAGTTACGCGCCATTTAATTCAAATTACGCGCGCGCGAGTTCGTTCACCTTACGACAAGACCAATTCCTAGTAGGAATCCTACTTCCTAGTCAAACACTACATTTAATTAAAGTATGTTAACCAGTAACCTAAGTTATTTTAATAAAGGAATAAACGGGCATTTAGTATTAGTAAATTATTGCTAAGAACTAACTGATTGATTACCAACATATAAAATAATAAACATTGTTTCAATGAATATTTTGTTTTATTTAGAAGATAAATTCATTTAGGTTAGGTACCTACTTAATATTCCTCCGCAAACTAGCTTTATTATACTGAATTTGCTAACTTTAGCTTAATCCCGGAAGTATCGAAAATACCGGATTATCGGTATTGGTCTGGAGTCAATACCGAAAATACCGGTTTTGCTTAAATGATTCGGTATTGCGACCCCTAGTATTTACACGGTAATGTTTATAATGTTTGTCCGTATTTATGTTTTGGGACCCTACGAGTTACGACCGGCCACCGTTTCCCACACTATCTTTCGCCATCCTTACATTCCCTAAATTGAGCGCGAAACATGAAATAAGAGTTGACTAGCGCGATAATGGTAAGTTTCGACTTTAGTAGCATCAGAGGGGCAGTTCTCGCAATTTTAAGAACGTTCACAGTCTGGGGATCCACTCCGAAGTAGTAACGGCCGAATGTTCGGCCGTTTTCTGCTACATAGTTACTATTTGGTTCGGTCGGTTCCGATCCTACACTCTTTCGAATATTGACTATGGTCCCGACCCAACTGAGCAGATCCGAACTTTTTTCGCATTTTTCAATAATATTCGGTTCAGCCATGTGTCGGTCCGATCCGAACGTTCGCACTTTGCACTTCGGAGTAGGCCCCCAGATCTCAGTCTCAATCTGTCAAAAATACCTCTAATTTCCCTACATTTTGACATTTGTTCGTCGCCGAGATGAGACTGCACTAGATTTTGAACGTTTTAAATTACGAGAATTATCTAAACTTAGGTACGCGAGGTAATGGAAGCGAAAGCTGCCAAGTTCCACCATAAGTGGCGCTAATAAGAGCACTAAGAGTAAACAAACATTGTTTATCATAATATTTTAATCAAATTAACTCACACCTTCCCATGGGGGTAGGCAGAAAACTACAGAACGCCACCTGCTCGTTCCTTACATGCTTATTTTGCCTAGTTTACATACACTGTTCTTCGTTAATGTATGCACGTTATGTTTAATCACATTGATACAAAATGAAATTTTCAATGTTTTAGAATCTCACTATATTTGATTACATTATCATTGTTCACTGCTGGCGCTGATGGCACCATTTACGCGAAATCCGTTCCATTCTAAGGCACGGCTGTACACCGTGCCGGTTCGCGCGGCTGTGCCGGCGCGAGGTGGTATGCTGAATTTATAATGTGTTCCCCACTCCGTCGTGAAAGGGCCCACCGAGCCCCCCCTGTCTAGGGAGGCCCTTCAACCTGCCACCACCCCAACCACCCAATATCGAGTGCATCAGGAGCTGGGGTGTCACGACGTACCTACCTACTTGTATTGCATATTTGTTTACATTTAATCTTGTTCGCAGTCATAAGCAACAATTGATTTTATCTCTGATTTGTTAAATGGAGAGGTGGTTTGTTACCTTCGCCCGTATTTTGTTTGATAAGAATATCTAGTGTTTAGTTTTGCGGATAAACCTATACTAAAGGGTTCTGACCACATCATCACCCAGCCCAAATTGCTTAGAGTACGAATTTAGGATAGTAGGTTAATGTCGTGACGTCTACTAAAAAACGATTTTAGGAAATTGTATCCCGAAAGGGGTTAAGAGGGGGAATTCGTTTGTATGAAAAAATCGAATTCCTTGGGTTTATTTGAAACGAATATGTACTACCCCCGAACGGGGTTTAGGGGGGTTAAAGTTCGCATGGAAGGACCTTAACGCGCGAACCGCTTAATTTGAAACTTGGTATTAATAATTTTGACAAAAGAAAAAGAATTAAGTAAGTGTTGTTGAATTTTGTAAGAATCTGCCCCTACCTGTGTGAAAAATCACTGATTTAAACTACTGTGTGATTAATTACAGTCTATGAATAATCTGATTCCTTTGGTTTAAAAACACCTTGGCACAAATACTTGGCTTGGTAAATAAAGATCTTAAAGATTAATTTTTCCTAAACTACCCTTTAAAAGGGGTTGTAGAAATTCCAAGGGGAAAGTTCTTGTTCTACATTTGTTTTGAAGTAGATTTTAGCCAATTGATGTGGAAGATACAAATAATAAACAAAAAAAACGTGAATTATTTAATGGCATTCGCAGTTTCACACTCGCACTTTAGCAGAGTTCCTAAAATATACTTACCTAGGTCAATAACCTCAATAGTCGTGTTGTGATAACGATGCCATCAATCAACTCGGCCGAACGCTTTGGTTTAAAAAAAAATATCATAGAATTGTCGGCACTAAACCGAGGTACAGAAGACCGGACATCGACGGTAACACTTTCGACCTTGAGATGGTCTAGCATAGGTCTGCATTTGGTCTCAATAGAATGCAAGGCCAGCTTTTACTGGCTAGTTTACAGGTACCTACTGGTTTTGATACCACTGACGTATAGCCTTCTGTATGTCGCTGAGAAGCCACGTAGCCACATAGTGTGGCAGTGCATACTATGGTCAGCGTGGTAAAAAAAAACCTAATTAACACATGAGGAAAATGTTTTGAGGAAAGTTATGAGTATGAAAATGTGGATAAGAGTAGGGGAAAACCAATGAAACGATGGATGAACTGTGTGAAAGATGATATGGCTAGAAAGGGGGTGATTACCGAAATGACTAATAGAGAAATATGGAAGAAAAAGACCATGACCCCAAATAACTTTGGTTTCATAAATACTTTAAGGGGTGAAACTAATGACATTCATAAAAATTAAGTTAGCATAACAGACCAGAAGACCAATTCCCGTAATTAAAAACGTTCAAAATCTATTCGCAATCGTAATCTCATTCGACACAACGACGCGACAATCAATGTAAAAAACTTGTCAAAAAAAATGTAGGGTAATAGAGGTATTTTTCACAGATTCAGACTGTGAACGTTCTTAAAATCACGGGAATTGCCCCTAGCTTTAATACTTGTTTGTTACCAAACACTACACTACACTACAGACCAGCTATAGGTACTTACACTCTAGTTATCCGTGTTCAGTGTGAGAAGGCTGCATGTTAAAAGAATACGAAAACATGTATGTCGCCTACAAATGTTAAATCGTAATAATTTAGGGGATCTATATATTATGCTGATTATTTTTTATCTAAAAAATACGTGACTAACTCCATGACTGCATAATACTGGGGAATCCCCAGAACATCTAAAGGATGTTAAGGAAAAATAAATAGAATGGTTGTTATTTTTCTCTTAAAATTCTAGTCTTATCTGAGGGGCAATTCTCGTAACTTTAAGAAGGTTCACAGTTGATCTCAGTCTCAATCTGTCAAAAAGTACTTCTAATTTCTCTACATTTTGACAAGTTTTTGACATTGTTTGTCGCTGAGATGAGACTACAACTAGATTTTGAACGTTTTAAATTATGAGAATTGGCCTTCTGGTTAAAACAATATTGATAAGTTCTCAAAAAAATATCACAATTTATTTCCAGCTGTTGATAATAAAAAACATAAAATGCACCAGATGAGTTGTGTTGTATATTGGTATCCCTGAGTTTACTTGGTGAATTTTTATATTATTATGAAAATAAAATAGAAATATCTTGGGCACAAAACTGGTCCAAGTGGAGGTGCTTGGGGGAGGCCTATGTCCAGCAGTGTCGACCACTGCTGGACATAGGCCTCCCCCAAGCACCTCCACTTGGACCAGTTTTTTCTGAAATGATGATGAATGATATCTTGAGCTACATCTGGTTAAATACTACCAGTTAAATAATTAAAAGAAAACAAGTATTTTAATAAACTTGGTATATTTGGTGTTTATTGAACCAAATAGTAACTTCGTAGCAGGAAAAGGCCGAACATTCGGTCATACATTTTTTTTTCTAAAACCTACTTCAGGCACCAGCTCTCACAATGTGAATTTATGTTGTTCAAACTGTTAAGTACTACAAACCATTGTGAGAATAAATAAACTTATTATTATCTCCTTATGATTATTATCTTTCAAAATGATTCAGATTGTGATTGAAAGTGTGTTAGGTACGCAATTAGGGTGATAAATACTATACTCGTAGCTATGTAAGTGTAGTATTCTGGTTATGTGATGACTATCATATACCCCTTTATTCATAAAAATTGCTTTAAGTAGTTATTAGCAACATTCAACCATACATTTTTGTTGTTGAATGTCACTTAATTTTAATCAACATTTATTAACCCCATAGTGTTTACTCATTAGTTATTGTTGCACTAGAATTTTTTAAAGAATGTTTGTTTTAGAATTCAGTATAAACAGTTGTTGATAAAGCCGGGTATTCATTAGGCAACATTTGTTAATAAACACTGTTTCACTATGTTTCGTCATCTCTGAAAACAGTTTATAAACAAAGGTGATGAAACATTGTTTCTTAAACATGTTGGCATGTTTCCCACTTCGAGCGGAGAGCAAGACGAAACATCTAGTTTATAAGCAAAAATCAACAGGTGTGGACGTGTATTGCGTGAGTTTATAAACAGTACAGAGCATCACTACCTCCTCGGGCGACATCCTAGCAACAACTGACACGTCAACACGTGTGGACTGCCAAGTTTCAGAAACAGTGTTTACGGTAAACTTGTTAATAAACACGTCATAAACAGTTTAATAACAAATGTTGCCTAATGAATACCTGGCTTAAAACTAATAAAATAAATAATAAAACCTAACTAGGTAACTATGTAGTTGCAACTTTAATAAAAACCCTGGATCCGCTTCTGATAGTAAGTTACCTACTGCCACTGATAAAAAAATAACATAAAATACCAATGCTGTGAAAAACCCAGACAGATAAAAACATTGAAATGAAACAAAAAATATTTTTAGCTGTATGCCATGCAATTTTAAACAAAATGCATTCAGACTGCAAATCATATACAAAGAAATGAAGGTGCATTATTACTGTAACAATTTGTCACATCACTACCATTTCAGTTCCTACTCAGCTGATCTGACTGCATACTATCACCATCATCTGCCTAGCTTTTTCCCAACTATTATGGATTTGGCTTCCAGTCTAACTGAATCGGAATACCAGTGTTATACATGGCGCAGCTGCCCAAACCCTCAAACAGAATACTGCATACTATTTTAATCATATCTGTCTTCTAATCATGTCTGTTAACTAAATGACATCAACCAGAAAAGTATACCCATATTTAAATAAATAGTAAAATAGACGCTGTGTTATACTTTGTCTCAATATTAGATAGTACATGTTGAATCATAGACTATTATTATAACTTATGGAGTTTGTATACCAAATAAATACTTGCTGAAATGGATGACACATCAGGATGTTTAGAAACTTAATTATATAGAAATAGAAGCAGGTTTTTTGCGTGTTAGCTTGTTTGATAATTGATGCATTGACTTTGAGATAAAGGATTATTTTTTACCAAGAAATCTGCAGGTATCTTGAAAAATAGCCGAACGTGATATTTTGTTGTTTGACTTGTATCGGAATGTGTTTGACCGTTGTTTCACTTGTTGTTAAACAATGATGCTCTAGACAACAAATAACAAGAATACAAATACAATCTATTATGTATTTAGTGTTCAAATAGAAAAAATATATTAGGTACATGGTAAAAGCATTGTAATCTCAATAATAAGAATTTGAAAAAGTATCTGGTAGGTTTTTTGTTTTAAATAGTCATAGATAAACTGATAACAAAGCTGTGAAAAATCTTCGTCGGCATAAATTACTATCTATTCTGCCTACTTAGCTACTGATAATTTGTTCATTGATAATGTTTGAGTATGTGGGTATTTATTTAAGTGTCTATTTATTTAAGGATAACCTGCAATTAGAGTAAAAATGACATGATAATGTATAATGGAAGCACAGGGAAAAGATGCTTCTATGCACACATTTGAGGGTTATAGGGTATAGAACTGTTGGCGTCAAGGTATGAAGGTAATAAGTTTATTCTCAATGAAAAACGAACGCATGACGATGGAATCTAAAACATTTTCTGTCATTGTTATAAACAGCGGTAAGTATTGCGGCATAGGCTACCAAACCGGCGCCAGAAAATAATCTATCATGTGAAAACAAAATAATTACGCCAAACACCGACTACCACTCCCACAACAAAAAAATAAAAAATATACACCCAAATGCTCACTAACCCTTAGAAACAATTTCCTAATCCTAGATTAGTCTTAAAATAAACATAAAATAAAGGGAATTTAAAATATAGGACACGTGGCGGTCTTTTTCTACAGACATTTTGCCCCACCCCAGCACGTCAAAATAATTTCAATGTGATACTCACAACTTAAATGCAGTGATGATTGGATGAGTTCAAACAATATCTGTTTACAGGAGATCTTTTGTGATGTCCCGCTAACGCTGCAAAGTAAAATAATTTGGTAAAAATATCACAAAATCTAAGCACGTGTGCGGCAAATGGCAAACCGCAATAGTAAGTGATGTGAATGAAAATAATTATGTCTATCGATAAGAGTGCGATTGAATCGATTGCAGTTTGTGTTTGTTATTTTTTAGCTTGTAGCTTCTACAGTTATAAAATATTATAAATCGTAATCCAATCTAAAATGTCAAACTGCTAAATTTTGCTACCAAAATAAACTAGAATGATACGAAGAAATAAAATAACATTCAAAATATATAAATGCGGCGTTTGTATGCTTTACTGAAATTCTCAGTATTTACTATAGCAAAATTTAAACCGAAAATAATTTTATCTTGCAATGTAACATACTTGAAACGATTTCATTTTACGACAACTCTTCCAACAAGAGAACAACACTAGGAAGCCTCACTCAGAAAAATATTGACACGTTCGAAAATTAACAACAAGAAGGTTACAATACAAATTGAAGTAGATTTTTAGATTATATAGGAAAAACGCGGTGTGATAAAATAAATAGACGATGAAAAATTATATTAAGTACCGAACAAAAGTATTGATTTATGTTGCAGGCTTTCATTTGCCATAGTGCATTGTTCAGACAGAGGCGCCGGTGGTGGCGGGCACAGTGACTGTTTTTAATGTGAACCGCTTTTGGATAGCTCCAAACCTGCCACATTACATTATTGTTTCTGTCTGAACATTCTATAAATTTGGCATATATCAGTTCAATCCATTATCTTTGCTAGATCTTAAGCTAGAATAGATTGATGTCAGATCAGGGGCGTAGCTACCGCTGTATCAGCCGTATCGACGATACGGGGCCCCTGAGCTACAGGGGCCGCCGGCGTGACGTGTTTAAGCAAAAATATTTAAAATAATAACCAGATCCTTAAATTCATGTTGATAAATGATATTTATTTCTGTAAATTCGTTCAAAAATATGTTTATAAGGAGGGTGAGTACCGAGATGACGACTAATAGAGAAGTATGGAAGAAAACTGTGTCTGCCTTATTGGTCTAGTGGTCGCAAGCGCTACTGCTGAGCATGAGGTCCTATAGGTTCGATTCCCGGGTCGGGCAAAGTGTTATTGGGTCTCGGCTTCCAATCGAACCGGATGCAGCTGAATGCCAGTATTTTACCTCCGGAGCGACTGGCTAACTGACCGCCATAACCCAGTTACTGGGTAATACGATGTCCCTTGGTAATACTGGGTGTCAGAGTTTCGGGCTTCTGACGATCCGTAACGACTCTCAAAGATCCACGAATGACAGCCGGAACCAAGGCTTAACGTGCTTTCCGAGGCACGGAGGGGTCTCGGTATGTTAAGATGGTCGCCCATCCACGGACCTACCGTGGCAAGCATAGCTTAACCTTCAATCACCCCCACACACAACACACACACCATATACTTCACACTCACAGACACACCATTCACAGATTTTTTGTTATTTAGTTTTAAAATTTTTCCTATTTTAGTTTTTAAAATATTCCTCTCTGTACGTGAAGGCCTTGATGTGTTCAAATTAGAACTAAATAGTATTTTTTAAGAGGGTGAGAGCCTGGAGATCTGTCATACAGGTCCCGAACCCACTATAGACTCCAGCTCTCACAAAGGTTATTGTTTTGACTTAATATTATGACATGAGCCAAAGTTTGTACCTTTTTGAGAGAAATAAACCATTATTTTATTTTATTTATTATTTTAATCGACTCGTGCGGCTGTTATTACTTTGCCACGAGCCCCTCACCTTCTAAGTCAGTATGCGATATTCTTTATTTATTTAAAACGATACCCTCTGTAGCAACACTCTGTAGCCCCAAAAAAATTTGATACAGGGCCCTATTAGGATGAGCTACTCTACTGTGTCAGATTGATCATGAAGGACGGATGTTAGGTCTTGGATCCTTGCGGAATGAAAGTGGACTGTATTATCAATAAAAACTGGTATATTACAATAAAAATCACACTAATCCCGACAGTCATCACGTTCTTGATTCGTTACGGGTGCGCGCGGGCGCACGCGGCCAAGTATCGGGGGCCGCGGGACGTGAGGCTGCGGGACGTGAGCCGTTACAAAGTGAATGCTATAGATTGACGCAAAACATCCATACATTTTGATTTAGCTCAGTGTGGCTGCACAGAGGTAGTCTATCTGACTGTCTTACATATTGTCAGATAGTGTAATGGATAAAAACTACCACTAGCTCGCTTCAGACGTTGCTAATAAGCTTTCACTATTCCATATTTTATTTGTGAACAAGTGACTTCATTATGCTTAATTAATTAATATGCCCCGTTGCTTAGCTGTTGACTGCATAATTACGGGGACCCATGGGAGATATTCTTAAACAAGTGACACCTTTTCTTATAACAAAGAACCATGTCTGTTTTCGTTACAGGCTCCTAAGGTGTAAGTAAGTATGTATTGTATATTAAGGGTGTGTTGTGTTTAATTTATCTTATTAGATTAGTGCTACAATTTCTTTGAAGTTTTCCAGTACCAGAATGTCAGGAAGATCATCCTCGAGTTAGTCTTCAACTACGATCAGAGGGGCAATTCTCGTAATTTTAAGAACGTTCACATCTCAGACTCAATCTGCCAAAATATCTCTAATATCCCTACATTTTATAACAAATGTTTGACATTGATTGTCGCTGAGATGAGATTGTGACCGATTTTGACCGTTTTTAATCACGGCCACGGGAATCTCATGGGTTTCGACTAGAGCAAAAATTTCTTTTCAGATAAGATTTTCAACCGAGCTGACATTTTGGAAGTATAGAGCGTATTTTATAAGGAGGCTTCCTGGTGTATGCTGTTCGCCGATGACATGGTGTTGGTTGCCGAGAACGGCTTAGAGGTTCATATCTCTCGCCGGAACGCCCTTATCGATCTGCGGACAATTGCGGTTTCTGAACTAAAAATAATGCTGTGCCACATATGACGAGCTTTCAGTTTTAACCCCATTACCATCGCCAGCCGCGCTCGTGGCATTTACCTGGACAACGCTTTATGATTACATAACTATATTAGTGGGTAGGCTTGGCCAGTGATGTTCCCTAATCAGCATCGCTACCGGTGACCCTGTGTGCCGTTGTGTCTCATATACCTCATTGTTTTTGATACGTTTTCACACTTATTTTGATATTTTGTATTAAGATATCTAAAATTCAAAATTATAATAAATTAAGTTCTATGCACATAGTACATACATACTAATTCCATGGAGCACATGGTGTCATTCTATGGTTTCATACTACTTAGTTAGTCTGTGGTTTCATCACTGTCATCCGTAGACAGAGGATATTCTCTGTCTAGGCCATTGACATAGAAAAGTATAGGCTGTCATCATAATCAGCGTCTTTCATGTCAACGTCAAATTGCCCAAGTGTCAAAGTCAATGTAATTTCAGTTCCCTAAGCCACCACTTGCTACCTTGCTACTACTGTATTAACTAAATGGGAACCGTTTTCTAGTGAATATTTACGATTTACTGTATAAAATGACGGACAATATCGAGTACTATCGAAATCAAATCGCTATAGCAAGAACAGAAATCAAGAACTTACGGTAAGGCAGTAATATTCATTGGTAATGGTCATGGATCAACTTCATAATTATTCAAATTCGTAAAATCTTTATTTTATTCTAGGCAACAAGTATCATCACTGAAACAGGAGCATACAAAGGAAATAAGGTCCATAAAAAGCCATCTGAACGTGCTTCGGTGCGCGAATTGTGGAGATATAGGTAATGCATTCAAAATAATATATATTTGTTCATTATTTCAGACACTAACACAGTTCAATTTTACGCCTGCATGCATTTATAGAACGAAATAATTTCTTGGAATGTAATGGATTCTAGTCTAACTGATTAATTGACTTTTCACTGTAGAGATGTTAGTTTTGCTTGAGTCTTTCCTGGTAATTTTGACAATGATTAATTAGTGTTTCTATTCACCACTAGCTTGTTGTGATTAAATAAATAATTTTTCAATGTTTCATTCATCAGTCTTCCCACACAACAACTTCTAATTATCATAAATAATAGTTTTATGTTAAGAAAAAACCTCAAGGTTACAATATGGCTTCCTGAATAGACTAGGTTACACTTAAGCATTAATCTAACAAATGCCGTATGTACTATTGTCGAAACCTATATCTGAGCATTTTGAAAACAAATTCCCGTGCACATGATGACCATAGCTGCATCCGTACGTGAAACAAAAGAGGATCAAGCTATACGATACACACGCATCAGCTAATTAGCTGCTAGTGTGTCTAACCAATAAATAATATTCCTTTTTTGGGTCGACTAATAATATTACGTGCTGCAAGCTGGAATAGTCCTTACGTTGGTCAGATATAAATTTTGGCAATAGTACCAGCGATTGTTCATGGGAAAAATACCCTCAAAACAACAATAAATATAATAGTGAAAAACATAACCTGTAAACGGCTTGTTGTAGACAATTGTTTGACAAATCGAGTGTGTTGATTGTCTAACTTGATGATAATATTTGCAGATGCTCGAAGAGTGGGCTATGAATGGAATTATGAAGCAAGGGAATTATTCCAGTCTTCTGAATACTTTACAGAAAAGTGTTGCTGTAAATCTTATTTACAGCAAAACTAGTCATATATTGGATTGTATCCTGTCTTGTATTGTCGTTCTGTAATATTTACTTTCAATCTTTCAGCAACAACAGTATTGTCAAACCACAATGGTGTAGAAATACTCCCAGATGCGGAAGCTCTTCCATACAAACCTATTGGAGTGATTGAGACTGCATTTCATAATAAAAGGGGGGTTCCACGCCAGCCTACGGTGATGGCCAACGCAAAGGGGACTGTTATCATTAATAACTGCGTGTTTAATAATCCAGACCATGCATTGATTGGGTTGGAGGAGTTTTCGCATATATGGTCAGTATTGCAGTTTTTTTTTAAATTGTCTTTTAGGTAATACGGGCTAGTGTCTGCAACTCCCCATCAATGCGCATATTTTGCATACAGATGAGAAAATCGATTTTTCGATCAACCCCAGCTCCTTAAGGATGGCCAGCAACACCTTGCTGTTATTGACCATTACATGGA
This sequence comes from Apamea sordens, assembly GCA_945859715.1. Lineage (NCBI taxonomy): Eukaryota > Metazoa > Arthropoda > Insecta > Lepidoptera > Noctuidae > Apamea > Apamea sordens. Next base: position 7,539,055 of record OX244010.1, on the reverse strand, counting down.
CAGTAACTGGGTTACCAAAGTATTTATTGTAGCCTTTAATAGTAATTAATTGTACTTTAAAACTGGTGTATAATAGAAAGTCTGGGTTTGTTGCATAGAAAATCTAGTTTCATATACTTACAACCTGGGGGTATTTTAAGATTAAGAAACCGGTTTCGTTGTGTTTACTTTTTAACTGACTTCAAAAAAGGAGGAGGTTATCAATTCGGATGTTTATATTTTTTAATTCGAATACTGGTCAGAGATGGTATGTGTTTCTCTCGTTATCATGAGCCTTATTTTAATTACTGTGGGCATAGTATGGGCTGTGTTGGTTATTGCGCAATAGAAAAACAGTTTGCAGTTCAAATCAGATTATAATTTGCGTAGTTAGTCACGCAACTCAACGATACGGAATGCTAGACAGCTTCTAAGCACATGTTGTCCGTACGATGTCCAATGGTCAAGAAGGCTCTGCTCCACACCACTCTTGTAACTGTAGATCCCCTCCACCCCCACAAACTCAGGCTAGACTCTGTCGAGCGCCACCAGATGTAATGATAATAGATGTACCTAACCCGAATAGTCAAACCAATGACTCTGACATACTTATTATTTGAAACATACATAATTATACATATTACTTACTAGCTTCTGCCCGCGGCTTCGCCCGCGTGGATGTCGGAAATTATCCCACGGGAACGTGCTAACAGGATAAAATGTATGTGCTTCCCCAGGATGCCATCTATCTCTATTCCAAATCAGAAGTTCAGTGGTTTAGGCGTGAAAATGTAACATACAGTTTCAAGTTCAAATCCTCCCCTTAAAAACAGAATTACCCCTTTTTGTCCCGCCAGTGGTAAATTTTCGACAACTTTAATACTACTAAAATTAAGCTAGTAAGCCGTTGCAGCTGAATTGATGCCGACTCTTGACCTATAGATGGCGCTGTATGTCCGGAATAATTTTTATTTTTTATTTTTTGTAATAAAAACTATCCTATGTCCATTCTCAAGTTCCAAACTATGTCTGTACCAAATTTCACACAAATCGGTTCAGTAGTTTAGGCGTGAAGCAAAGACAGACAGACAGAAAGACAGACAGACAGAGTTACTTTCGCATTTATAATATTAGTTTGGATTATTTGAAATTAAGTAGACTTTGTTTCATATCTATGGGACTCTCCAAACCTCAGCTACTTTCACCCAGTAATAAATTGTGTAAAGAATCCAGTCATCTAATAGCTTTTAAAAATACTTTCAGGATATTATTCCATTTCCATATGACAGAGAGCACGAATTCTCCGGCGAAAGTGGCGCCCCCACGCCTCCGTGGCGAGAGGCGAGGCGTGTTCTCAACTAGGTCGCCTCACCGACCGTGCCCTATCGGACTGTCTCTTGTCAAAATAGAGAGTATTGAAGGTATTTTTATATTATTTATTCAAAATCTGTATTAAAAATCTGCTAACAATAGATTACATATTTAGAAAATGAATGTGGTTGTGTTAGTAACTTTATTATGCTAAGGGCTGATTTTTCCATTGCCAAATAACTTTTATTGGAGGAATAAAATTGACGTTTGACAGTTTTTGTATGAAATAACTGTCAAAATTATTCCTCGAATAAAGTTATCAGATGATTCAAAAATCAGCCATAAGTAAATAAACTACCGTATAGTAAATATAGTAGACGGCACGGTTTGCGCAGTGGTTAAGCGATTGACTGCTGCGCTGCGTGTCGCGGGTTCGATTCCCGCACGGATCAAATATTTGTATGACCTACAAGTAGTTGTTCCGGTTCTGGCTGTTTGTGTATGCGAGTTTAAATGTTTGTAAACGCACTCACGATACAGGAGAAATTGCTAGTATGGGGCAACATGTTATTAAAAAAATATATATATATATATACATTTGAGTTAAAAAGATCTCACAGCAAAGTGAGGTTTGTTACAAACGTATCTATGGACCCATTGAGACATAATGTTTTTGCAGAACTCTTATATAATGTGGGTTCTTAGCCGATGTAACTTGTCACGGGTTTTCAGGGCTTCTCGTTCCCGCCTCTTCGCACATACTGCTTTTGGACTGCGCGGCAGACAAGTAGTATTCTTTCAAGTCTTTTGTTTGAAATTGTTGTAAGGTACACACAGCAAAATAATTTGGTGTCTATGAAATACTGAAGGTGATTACATCTCCTGGTCTGTTAAGAACATCTGTGTAAGATCTGGGTGCCCTGAGGATTTCTGTCCTAATCACTAGCTGCATAGCATGCTTACTACTGTGCAGTTATACTATAGTTGTCGCGTTTTAGCATGGCAATAGCGGTCCAGGCGAAATAAAGTGTAAATGAATCGAAATAAAGTGTATTTTAATTTGGTGGTCTTTTCAGGTAATAAAATACACTTCTTGGGTGTGGACATGGTGAATGGAACCCCTGTATTGGATGTAAAGCCGTACATACCACAGTATGACTACCCAGCGCCAGCCTTCGTAGAGAACATGTCTGCACTTATCCGGCCACCCACGGAAGGCATCAGTGATGTTACGGCAACGCTTGCTAGTCTGCCTATTGATGATGAGGCTTTTAATGCAAGGAGGTTGGTTGTGGAACTTTTTAAAGAATATCATGCATGTAATATCTATAGTCATATAAAACTATATTTATATAAGTACTTATACGATCCTCGAACATTTTTATTTATTTATTTTATACAAACACCTTACGGCGCGTGCCCTGAATTAGAACCAACGCCGCCATCTTGTTTTGTCCAACAGTGCACCCATGTCAATGTCAATCAGGCGCCAAAAGATCATTGTAGCACTGTACAGTACGTGGACGTTATGCGGATCTCACACTAAAACGCGCCACGCAGCGGGGCGCGGGAAACGGAGCCAAATGCCCTGCGTGGAAACGCGTTTTATTGAATGTGTATGTAGAGGTCTCGCGGCGCCGCACACCGGACCGTGGCGCGTTATAGTGTGAGATCTGCCCAAGTATGACCCATCCGAGTTTCAAAAATAGTACGGTACCTATTATAGAATGTCGTCTTTCTCTGTCACTCACCGTGTGACAGTCTCTTTCTAAAGCTCAGCTCGATTTGTCATATTAACGCCTGAATACTGAAAAAAAGTTTCTACGCTAAACGGTCTAGATTCTAGACCGTCTGAAACCATGAATTCAACACATGATTCTAGAAATCTAGACTCTAGAATCATTTGTGTTGAATTCATGGTTTCAGTTTGCGCGTCGATGATGCTACCTTGTATGATACTAACTTTATTCTTTGTTTTACTTTGGCATGTCAGCAGTTTCAGAAAAAACAATTCAATTTTCAAATGTACCATCAGTAAGTTCAACATTTTCATAATTCATTATGTAGATAGATAGGTCTAGAATTCTGTATAATTCACATTTGTTTTACTGAAAAACCCACTTACTTTACTCCTGACAATGTTCTGTTCCAAAAAAAAAAACGTACACACGGCGACATAACACTTCCAGTGTTAGCTGATCTCGCATTGTACAGGCTTTTCGTACAGTGAAAGGTCAGCTTATAATGGAAATCTATAGCTTGATAAGTTGCCGTACGTACCTGTGCTGTGGATGCCAATTTGTACTGCCACTTACAAAGTTATGATTTGGTTATTTGAATATTTTAACCCGAAATTTTAATGTTAAATCACTTAAAAATGTTTTTCATTTGACAATTGAGGTTAATTTTATAACCTCACAAACGTCGATGATTTTTTCAATTAAAATTTAATAATGACATTCAAGCAATAATTTTTAGATAAAGTAGTGAAATAAAGTTGAAATTTTTCAAGTACAAATGATTTTGTTACTACTTCCCTTTATTTATTTTAATATTTATGTAAACACAGTAAAATGGATATAGATATTGAGTACAAAGACGACATATTAATATTGAGTACAAAGGTACTGCTTAAGAATTGAACCTAAGGAGGGTTCGTTTACACTTACATCAGCCAGGTACTTTTGAAACATACACAAAGTAGTCCTAAGCAGTCCTTAGTCGCCTGTATGCTAAACTCCTTTGTCGACTGTACCATAGCACACATATTAAAATATTCTTACTTTTATACTTTCCAGTGTCAGTCCACGGATAACAAACCCAATCGGAATAGACACAACCAGCCCGTCACCCCGTTCACCCTTCGAAGGAGAACCGTCACCGGAGCAGCCAAGCAATGCCAATACTCCGATATCGCCATCGTCCGAATCTCCATCAAGCGCCGACATAGTTGACGGAAATTACCGAACACCCGCGAATCAAAGGCCTGATACTGAAAGAGGGGCTCCTGATGGGCAAGAAAGATATACTCCCCCACAATCGGCTCATATAACGAATATAACTCATGATGGTATAAGAGTGGCTCCATGGATATCAAATCCACCGTCACAGACTTATGACGTCAGATTTTCTGACGACGCTCTTGCCAGGCTGAATGAATTGATTGGCGAAAGAGCACAAGCGTTCAAATCTAATATAGAATGCTTGCTTTCAGAAGACCCAAGATCTCAATATGTGAGGAATAGGTACCCAGATCATGAGTACAGTTGCGTACTAGAAGATTTATCAATCAGTTGCATTTTCGATGCCAGGTCATCAGCCTGCACGATAATAGCTATAAGAAATGCTGAAGATTTACAAACATAATCAAATGATATTGCCTATTAAATAATTTATTGAAGCACATGAAATAAGTCATCAGCACGTTTTGTTACAAATTTTATTATTGTGAATGAAAATATTATAAATCAATCGAACATAGCAAAAATAAACCTTTTCATTTTATGTAACATAATTACAAAAATATTATATATCTTAAAATAACAATATGGATACACTTCTTTTTTTTTCACCTAAATTAGGTAAAAATTACATGGCTTATTTGGTAAAAAATATATTGCTTATTTTTTACAAACATTTTATGAATGTTATATTACATACACTACTATATGAAAGAAGGCACCAGAAATAAAGGTCCCTAAAATAATAAATAGTGTTGCCAAATAAATAATCGACTAATTCTGTAGGTTTCATTAATTTGGCCCTTTATTTTCTTTCAAAAAGTACGCATGCTTTGGATTGTTAAGGATGGTTTATTCTGACGTACACAGTATTTAAAAACAAATCATGATAATATTAATTACTACAACAGTCTCAAAAATTACATTAAATACAAAAATTCTTATAAATTCTATCAAAATACAAAAATTCTTGTAAATCATACTATCAAAAAATAAATACTGTAAATAATAATTTTCTACGACCCCTAAATATCACATTTTAATCTTTCTTATAAAACAGAATGTTTTTACCGGAGCCGAAACCGCCAATAGACTTTAAAATATTAAGTTCTATAAATCTCATTTTCATACCACGCATGGAAATCTTCTTCACAGCTTCGTCGTGTTCCCAGTTCATTTTGTCAGACATTGAACCCCAAACTTTTCCGTCGATAGAAAATCTATATTGGAGCTGTAAAATGGTTCCATTACCCGCATCGTCACGTGGCGTGTATTCTAATCGATCAATTTCAAAGATACCGTCTAAATCGAACATTAACGAGATGACTTTTCCTTTCTGAGGGTCAGCTTGATTTGGTTTTCCCCAATGTGTGTGCCACAATGACGCCGCATCTCCATCAGTAAGTTTACACACTTCTTGACAAGGCTGGCACGGTATACTACAAGTAACTTTGACATTTTTTACTGCATTCTTTTGAGGATTATCTTTCGTAGATATCACTATGTAGTAACTCCACTTTGAAACGCCTATCGAGCTCGCGGACCGAACCCTGAATTTATGTTCAGAATCAAATGGGTAGCCTTCAAATGTAAATTTAGTATTTGTAATGTTAGTGAATACTGTTCCATCTCTTTCTATTTCGTAGTAAACACCTTTTACTGCCCCCCAACGTAAAGTGATAGATGTAGCAGTTACTTCTTCATCGAAAGCTGTAAAGCCAGATGGCACATGTAATGCAGTATTCACAGTTGTGTTACTTCCCAACACTATGTCCTTATTCTGAAAGCCTTTGAGTTTGATATGAACATCGTTTGTAGTAATATCTGTTTTTTGTACTTTGATTAGTAAAAACTTTTGTTCCAGTTCGCCACTACCGTAATTTCTGAGGTACGGGTTTATCAATAGATCTTCCTTGAAGAAATATGCATCGTCTGCTCTATTGAATTCGTCTTCAGTATTTACTCTTGTCATTTCGACAGATTCGTTGTTTATAGCAACTTTTACGTGTTCCACAGTCTTGGAGGCCATTATTCTTACAAGAGTTACTCTCTGTTTCACAATATTTTGATATTTTCCAATCGTTTTCGGAATATGAATGAGCAAATCTCCTTTCTCATTTGATGGAGGGCCAGTAACGTGTATGTTCGTTTTGGCATAATGGCCGTCTAAATAATCAGATGTAATACCATCATCTTCATAAACTTCTAGATGGGTTTCGTCATTAGGATAAATGTTGTACACCCTCAGATCTCTCATTATTATACTGGGGTTGTTGTTTTGATTGGCCATAGGGATAATAGCACCGTCTTTTATAAAAATTGGAATCCTCCATAGCGGTGTTTTTAAATGGTTCCAGATTTTACCCCCTTTATATTTTTCTCCTGTCAAAAAATCAATCCACACTTGATCTTTATCCGGTAGGTAAACACCATTACGTACCCATTCATCATTAGCTCCTTTTTCTTGATATACGGGTGCAACTAATAAGTAAGGCCCCCACATAAACTGGTATTGGGAATCTTTTGTATGTGCACAGATCTCTCTAGGGAATTCTAGGAACATTGCCCTGATCATCGGCAGTCCATGTGTCGATTGATGCGCTATCGTATAGTTGTAAGGCATTAGCATAGATTTTAATTTCAAGTACGCTCTGTTAATACATTTCGCTTCTTCGTCAAAACTGAAAGGAGTTTTTGGTATTTTACCCCAACCGTCCATGTTTAGCTGAAGTGGTGTGAAAGCCTTCCATTGATAGTCTCTTATGTTCACTGATTTGCTGAAACCTCCGTAAATGCCATCCATATCGGAACCAACGATCGGTATGCCGGAGAGGCCTGCACCAATATACGTCGGTATGTGGAAGCGTATGTATTCCCACTGCCCCCCAGTTTGGTCTCCGGTCCAAACAGCCGCGTGTCTTTGTGTCCCGGCCCAGCCATCGACTGTAATGATCATTGTTCGAGCCTTATCTTGTGCTCCCTTGACAAATATGTTAGCTGCCTTCTCGACGGCACTCAGCCCAAAGGAATACCCGGCTCCAATCCAGGCAACATCACACTTGAGAGCTACTACCCCAGCTACACCGACTTCTTTGTTTAAATCACGCTCTCCTTTCTTTGGATTTTTTGGATTCGCAGGTTCTAAGTTAGACTCAGTCCAAAGCGCAACTTCAACTCCTTTTCCTCTTGCATAATCGGCGAACTGTTTCAAATTATCGATGTCGCCTTCTAAAGAGTCAGTTTGCCCGTAGCCGCATCCATAACCATCGTTTGGAATAAACCAACCCAACGGCATATCGTGTCTTTGGTATCTACCAATCATGGCTCTTGCTGAAAATTGATAATTATTTTTTTCTCCGTTCAAAGATTCCAATATACCATCTTTACCATTCAAGTCTTTAGGCTGATAGCACTTGTAATAGAACCCGTCTTCATATAAAATCGCACCTTGTGTATCTGGGCCTACTTTGACCCAATAATCACGATTAAATGCATTTAGATGTGCCTCGTAGAACGCGTATTCTGGCATGAAAATAGGTTGACCCGTCAATTCGTAATAGTCGTTCAAGATGTCTTTTGGATTAGCGTTTATAAAGAAGAATGCATCGAAGTCCTCTCCATGATGAGTAGTTTGGACTATATCGGACTGTTTTGCGCCAAAATCGTAGGCGCCTGGTTGCCAAGTATTTCTCAAAATTCCGTAGCCGTTTGTCGACCAGTAGAAAGGATTAGGCGAAGTCACTCCTCCGTCTACCCAATTATTTGAATTGACAATATCTATTTTTTCTCCTTTGTGAGTGAATCTTCCGTTCTGCATTCCTCCTCCAAAGAAATACTCGTCCTCGTGTTGATGCAATGTCTGCGTCACTTGTTTATGACCGTAGGACAATGGCACCGTTTCTTTCAAAACCTCTTTGTTAGTTCTAATGTCGCGTACCTCCATAGTCCCTTGTTTCTTATCAAACCGTATCGTAATTTTATTTGTGTAAACATTGTAGCATTGTTCTGTAGTTTCAAGAACAGAATACTCAAATGATTTCGAATCGTAATCTGTAATTTTCTTTATGTTTATTTTAGCGTCGTCCTTAGGGTTGTTAGGTACTGGGTAGTCCAGAAATCTGCCGGTTGGTGACATGTAATATTTGAATACATGACTGCTTAATATATAGAGTCTAGCCTGTTCACCAGTATTGTATTCTATTACAAAGTATGTTTTGTGTTTATCAATCGCCGCTATTCCTCCTAGAGTTCCCATTTTTACGTGTTGGTAAGGATTCGTTTTAAACAGGCATAGTCGTAGTACTTACCTGAAATATAAAATAATATTTCAGTACTCAAACTTGAAGTAACTACTTTTACTGAATACATTTTACACGGGAAATTAAAAAAAAATAGCGCAACTATTTTATTATACAATCACGCTTATCTATTATAGCAGGAGCAGTAGAATCGAAAGAATTGTTGATGCAGGAAACAATCAATGTTATTGTTGCGGTTAGGCCGCTGTCTGCCCACCACGCCACGTAGATAATAGTGTAGATGGGCATTTTCACTTTTAAGTGCACCCCCCGTTTTTACGCTGTCCCGAGTATTCAGAATTTTATATCTAGATGAATAATGGACATATTGACTAATTTTTTGGATTAAAAGATAAAATATATATTAAATTTTGTAATTCATCTGCAATCCAGCTAAAATATGACAAAATTATTAATTTGTGAGCATTTTAAATGTTCAGAGTAGCTATTTCTGGCATGTCCCACCCCTTGCTGACATTGAATTAGTTGTAATTACTAAAAACCTGTACTTCGAAAACATTCAAAGTCTTGGCGCAACCATAGTGTGTTGTCTTTGTTGTTAAATTAAATTAAATGTGTTCATTAAATTCTAATAGCATACGCTAAAACTAAATTTGAAAAAATGTTTTAAATTGATGCCAGTTGGACATGTCATTTTAGTGACGGTTCCAATTGTTCAAAATAAAATACTAAAATAACGCAAATTACGTGAAGTGGCAACATTTGTAAAAAAGATCACGGCCGACATTTTAAAACGTCAGTTTAGAATCGGTGCTTCGATAGAAAAGGTGTTTTTGTTTGTGCCGGCAAGTGTCTCCACTTTGTTTGTCAGGTTAGTGATGTTATTTTTTTGTTAATATAGACGTTTTGTATCCATTAACTATTTTAAATGAATTGTATATAACTTAACAATATTTCCATATACTTTTTTTATCACAAAATGCCTATTTTTTATTAGAAAACTTGTTCCTTTTAGTCTTACCTGTGAACGTGACGTCAATTTGGTGACATTTTTACTCCGTCACATATAGGAATGACTACAAATGTCACCAAAATGACACATTAAGCTAGGATTACATACCCAAAATTTGCAATATTTATTTGCAGGTAGTTTTTTATTTTCAATAAAACATTATGCCACTAACTGGCGCAGAAAGAACGAAACGTTGGAGGTTAAAATTAAAACGAGAACGCCCTCAAGAATATGAACAACAAAGAAAGAAAAATTTGGAAAAAATAAAAAAAAAAACGAAAAAAATTTCACAACTGACGCCAGAAGAAGCCGAAAAAAGAAGGGAAGAGTGGAGAAAAAACAAAAGGACTAGCCGGCAGAAACAAAAAAGAAACAAGAATCTGACTATTTCGCAAAATGAAAATATACCTGGGGCTAGTACAGTACAAGATAATACAGAAAATAACCATTTAAATGTTATTTTAATACAAAAACTACGAAAAAAAAATAAAGTTCTTTTAAATAGATGTAAACGGCACATGAGATACCATAAAAAACTGAAAACAAATCTCGAAACTTACCGAAAGCGGTTCCAAAGATTGCAAGAAAATACAGCTAAGAAGATTAAAGATTTAAATTTAAAAATTAACAAAATGAAAGCAAGGGAGGAAATTTTAGAGCATACTTTAAAAACAACTTATCAGAGTTGTTCAGGTCGGAAAGAAAAAGATACCCTAAAAGGTTTGATTAGGAATTCGGCAAACAAGTCAATTATTACGAAAATGCTGGGACTGAAGAGTAATGTTAGACAAAAAAAAAGAAAATTAAGACGCAGTGACATAGCTGAGATCATATTTTTTTTTACAAGAGATGACATTAGTCGTAATACCGCTGGTAAAAAAGAAGTGCGCACTAAAAACAAAGAAAAAGTCCAAATTCGGTATTTATTAGACACATTGGTAAATACTTTCAAAAAGTACAAAAGCGAAGGCGGACGTTATGGTTTCACAACTTTTTATTTAAACAAACCATTTTTTGTTCTTTCCCCTAGTTTGTCTTGCAGATCGACATGCTTGTGCATGAAGCACAGCAATTTTGATTTCTTGCATACCGCTATGATCAAAAATGGACTAGTCACTGGGAGTATCCGAGATACTTTAAATAAAATATCATGTGACATAAATAATTACGATTGCATGTGGAATAAATGTCAGAAGTGTAAGGACAAGCAATTGCACTATGAAAATATCAATGCCGAAAAATTAAAGCTAAATGTGGAATGGTTACGTTGGGAGAGAAAAGATCACACGTACGAGAAAATGGAAAACCAAGAGATGAAAGAAATGACAACTAAAAAAACAGTAAAGATATCAAAAAAAGGTACTCTCCATGACTTGATAAAAGATTATGAAAATGACTTACTAGCATTCAAAAAACACTTTTTCAATGTGACACACCAACAAAATCAGTACAAAATGGCAGTAAATAACTTAAAAGATAACGAGGTTGTAATAGTTTGTGACTTCTCGGAAAATTATCAAGCTAAACTGGGTGAGGAGATACAAGCTATGCATTACGGGGCATCAAACCTTCAAATATGCCTCCATACAGGAATGGTATTCTGGAAAGATCGCACCCAATCTTTCTGCACATTGTCAGACAATACAAGTCATCAACCAGCAGCGATCTGGGCACACTTGACTCCTGTTATTGAGATGATAAAGCAGATAACCCCTGAAACGAATATAATACACTTTTACTCGGATGGTCCCTCGTCACAATATCGTCAGAAAAAAAACTTTTATTTACTAGTTCACTATACAAAAAAGTATCAACTTCAATATACCACTTGGTCATTTTATGAAGCGGGCCACGGAAAAAACGTGGCAGATGGAATTGGAGGAAGCATAAAACGCACTCTTGATAGAAAAGTGTGTTTCGGTAATGATATTGTTGACGCAAAAGATGCTTATAACTTATTAACACGATGTTTAAAAGTAACAAAAGTATTTCTGATTGACAGTTGCGTAATTGAAAATGTGGCGAAAGATTTACCGGATAAATTACCAGTGTTGAAGGGAACAATGCAATTACACCAAATTGCTACTAGCCAAAGTGACGAATCTTTTATTATTAAATATAGAGATATCGGCTGTTTTTGTGGTGACTTAAGAGGTCAATGTGCATGTTTTTCACCAAAGTCACATTCAGTTGTACTCAGTTCGGATAACATAAATAACTCGTCTGAAATTCGACCCTCAACTTCAAAAAGTTTAACGACATGTGTTGAAGAAATACCCCAAAACGTTAAAGGGAAGTACGAAGTAGAAACTGACACTTGTTTAACTTTGAAACCTACTATAGAAATGTGTTTGGAACCAAATTTCAAAATAAATAATTTGACTTCAAAAGTATATAAAATTGAGCAAGATCAAGATGAGGGACCCAAAAAAGCGATAAACGACCCCAAAATAGACGCTACCCATGAATTATCATTAAATTTCTCATCGGATTTATTTGAGGGGCTTAATAATAGCATACCTCTTGATTTGAATACTGTCGATATTGATGATTTGACATTCATTGTGAATGAAAATGACGAGAACCTTTCTACAGACAAACCAGACACTAAGGACTTATGGCAGCTTAATACCTTTGAAAATGACCAAGTACCCACTTCGTCGCATACTGAGATAGGTTTACATGAAAATTATGGTGCAGATCTGACTACAACTTCATCCAAGATGTCTGATGGCAGAAATATGTATTTAAATTTAGCAGAAGTATCTAACAAAAAACGTTCCGCAGATGGAAGTCACTGTTTTGTTGATCCTAAAAATGTAATTTTTATTAAAACACCACAAGTCAAAAGAGAGCCTGAGAAAGTATTAACTGGAATTAGAAAAGTTACTAAAACTCTACAAATGGTTATTAAAGAAAACAAAGTACCTGCTGCTTCTACTTCAAAAAGCCTGTTGACTGAGAAAGTTGATCCAGTAAAAGACCAAGCCAAAGCAATGAATAAAAAACCTATAGTTTTATCAAACAGAAATTTTCTACAATGCCATAAATGCTCTTCTTCTATTCTTAACCAAAAAGGAAGATGTATTTGTTGCAAAAACTGGTTTTGTTATGAATGCATGGCAGAACCTAATAGCACTAATAATATTTGCGAATCATGTTTGGAATTGGAAGGTACTACATTTTCTAGTAGTAAATTATAAGATTAATTCAATAGGTATTGTTTGTTTTCTATAAATATTTTTACTTTTGTTTCAGATTGATTAGCCGGATACGTTGAGAACATTTAATACAATCAAAATATAAAAAGAAACGTAAATCGCAAAATATGGTGATTTTCCATGACGTGGATAAGGTACTCACAATGCATGATCTGGTGCAGTTTTATATTGATGACGCTAGCTGGCCCTGGCCTATAACTCATTTTATTTTAATTGAAAGGTGTTTTGGATGTCAACAAGAGACAAACAATCTAACAAGACTTCAACATTTCACTTTGATTATGACCAAAATAGACATTAAGAATTTGTTGCAATGTACGTACTTCTGGTGTTCTTTTTGTAATTATTTTGTTTATGACCATTTTACTTCAGATGAATGTGATGTTTGTAATTTATTTGGTTAATTTTTTATTAAGTTTTGAGAACTTATTTTTCATACAGGGTGACTAGTAATCAGTGACTGATACTTAAACTAACTATGGGACCAAACCTAGTCGTGAAAGAAATTTGTTGGTCAGTAATAATAATAATAGGCATTAATTTTCTCTACACAAGTACATTTTTCTCATGTTAGCTTACTGGTCAAAATGTCACATTCCTATAAGTTCTTTTGTTAAATTGTTTGTTATCTTATACAATCTCGTGTTCAAGTATCTGTTACTAATTACAAGTCACCTTATGCATGAGTAAATAAATATCGTTAATATAAATGGCAGATTAATAACGGGTGAGACTTGAATCGTATGAATACAGTAAGTTTTATAGTGAGACTGATTAGATAATGTGCCAAGATTACTTTTCTTAAGAAAAGAACAGTTATCCCTATTACTTTCTATTTAAATTCTATTATTATACTAATTACATATATATATATATAAGGTTAATTTTTTATACTGTTTTGAGAACATATTGTTATTTTTGAAGTTTTCATAAAAAATATATATATGTGATATTCCAAAATGTTTATGTGATATAGCATTGCTAGGTTGATTAGTAATGAGTGGGATTTATAGTCATAAGAATATAGTAAGTTCTATTATGAGACTGATTAGATAATGTGAATTAGTTTTCTTAAAAATTACTTTAGCTAGGTAGCTTACTATTTCAATAATACCCTAGTATATTAAAGAGACTGATTAAAATCCTTTTATAAAAAGGTTATTAAAAAACCTACCTACTGTAGGTAATTTTGCATTCATATTTAATAATAATATCTTTAGAGAGGTTGCTCTTTTAGAATTTATGATTAATAGTCAAATTATGTTCCTTTGTTGTTAATAGAAACTCTAAGATTAAAATATAATTAGTTTTAAATACTTTAAATAAAAATGTGGAACAATAAAGATGTTTAACTACCAGCGCTGTTTTATTTTGCGTCATGTAACCTCAGCTTAAGTTTTTTCGATGTGTCCGTTCAGTGACTGTCCCAATTTGTAAGTCGACAAAATATTTTTTTTATAATTTTTACACAGTGTTTTTACTACATATCTGTTTGGATATTGTTTTGGTCAGTTACAATATTGAACAATAAAAAATCTATTAAAAAACAAATCACTTTATCAGAGAAATATTATAAAAAATCAATCTTCATAGCATCACTTGTCACAAAATTGAAGTTCAAACTTTATTTTTGAAAAAATAGAATTCTATTCAAGGTTATTTATCTATTTTTTTCGAGGGATTATAATATTCAGTAGCGATCGAGGATGAAAATTGAGTCATAATACTTAAAACATTAAAACAGGTCAATTTATATGTCGTCACCAAAGTGACTACTGTTTCACTACCATGTCCATTTAGTTTCCGTTTTTAATAAGGAAAACATGCTATTAATTTACAATAAAATATGATTTATAATCCGTTAGACTGTGTAGTACAGCCTAATACCTTTAAACATCTTAAAAAAGCAACTTTAAAAATATACTCATATTTTAATCAGGGTGCACTTAAAAGTGAAAATGCCCAGATACCTAAATGGGTGGTTTATCCTAACTCCTGACGTAGGTATCCTCTAAAACTAACTTCTCTAACTATACTTCCTACAATAGGTTTAACTCGTACATATCCTATAACCTATTTAGGGTAAATAAGTAGAATATCAATAAAAAAAAAATGTTTACTTACGTGGACGAAACAACACCGGTTCAATGATAATGAGTGGCTACGTCCTTAGTTCGTTATTATATAGTTATTGAGTACTAGTACGACCTCGTCAGACACAAAAGAATATTATTTACATTTAAAACAAATAGAGCAACAATAGAGAAAACATTTAGGTTACAAACTACGCTGATAATAACAATAACATATCAGTATGTAGGTGGAATCAATACATCTATATAAATAGGTGTGTAGAAATCACAACAAAAATATTTTTTAACCTAGAATAGCCTTTTTGACAATGTGTCAGAGTATAATTTTAAATGGAATTATATTATATTCTTCTTGGTGTATCGAAGGGGTCAGAAAAACAAAATAATAGTCTTTGCACGTGAATTTTGAATAGAATATGATTTGTAAAAATTTAAATTTTATTGAGAATGAAATATGATCAATTCAAATGATTATTAAAAAAAAATACTAATCAGAAACTAAAAATAATCAACTAACTTACTAAATACAGTGTAGAAACTCTATGACGCTGACGTTTCGTTTTGGCGTGTTTGACAATTTGACATATCAAAGAACTTTTGTTTGGTTGTTTGACGGCCGGACTCAGCGAAAAATTTGATTACTCATTATAAACGAGAACCTGCAAAACTTTGACTAAATTAACTTGAAAATAAAAGAGAACTATCCAAGGTACATATAAATTGATATATTTACTCAATGCAGTTAGTTAGACTGTACGAAATTTATCAAAATGCTTTGTCATGGTTCATAACCTATCCCGGTGAGTGAAATTATTTTCTTTTTTCAGATGTTTCTTACACGTTCTGAGTATGACCGAGGTGTGAACACATTCAGCCCTGAAGGAAGGCTGTTCCAAGTGGAATATGCGATTGAAGCGATCAAACTCGGTTCGACGGCGATCGGAATCTGCACTTCTGAGGGAGTCGTATTAGCTGTCGAAAAGAGGATTACTTCGCCGCTCATGGAGCCTACTACCATTGAAAAGATTGTGGAGGTCGATAGACACATCGCTTGTGCTGTGTCTGGATTGATGGCCGATTCTAGGTAAGATAATTTTATTACTTAGTAACTTGGGTACATTTAGGTACTTAGGCAACTGCATAAGTGAGTATTGTAAAAAACAATTACAATACTCATTTTTATTGTGTTTGCCGTTCTATGTGTGATTCTCAAAATACTGTGTCTATATAATCTCTCTATTATTATACAGTCTATATAATAATGTGTCTCTCAAAATATTCTGGCAATATTGTGTTTCTAAAATGTATGTAAAGTTTTCGCACATAATGCCAAATCATTGACTTGTACTAGGCACAGAGCATAACATAAACTGGCTACTAAGCCCAAAAGATTGGGATCTAAATGATAAGGGATACTATGTCTTAGTTGTCTTACATGCATTCTTGTATTTTTAAATAACTTCAAAAGAGAAGGAGGAGGAGAGGTTCTCAATTTGGATGTTTTTTGGAACGAAGTTCCTTATCGCGCGTTGCGAAAGGAGGCTAGACAGAAAAAATAAAGACCAAAAGTTGGAACAACACTTTTTGCTACAGTTGTAAGCCGTGCGGCGTGCGCGTGTTTCTCTGTCTGTCTCTCTCTCTCTCTTTGAACTTCATTCCATCCGGGTGTACCTTGACACCTCTCAAGTTTTTTTTTCTAAGTATAGATTTAATACTTAATTCATCTTGTGTACTAAATTTATTGAAATTATCAACACAATATGTCCTTATCCCAATTTATTTAGGGTTGGCACAACTCATTTTTACATCCATACATCTCTATGAGCTATCATCTCAGCAACTACCTTCTTAGACATTTCACCATATTCAAATACGTGACAAAGTCTTCTCCTTCCTATAGAACCCTGGTGGAGCGTGCTCGCGTAGAATGCCAGAACCACTGGTTTGTGTATAATGAGCGCATGAGTGTTGAGTCCTGTGCTCAGGCCGTGTCCAACTTGGCTATCCAGTTTGGAGACAGTGATGATGACAGTGGGACTGCCATGTCTAGGCCATTTGGTGTTGCTGTTATGTTTGCAGGTAATCATTTAAGTATATATAATAGTATATATAATAAACTTTTTGAAAGGTTTGTGCTAGATTTCAGAATTACAAACATGGTCATGTATGTCATACTTGGTTGAACAGAAGAAAGAATTGCACTGTTAGGCCCTTGGAAATGTCTGATGAAAAAGATTGAAGTAAAGAACAATCTATCCTAATAATAAAGTTTAGGAGTTTATTTTTTGTTTGAGCATACTAATTAATCTCTGGAACTACCTGTTGCATTTGAAAAATTCTTTTAGTATTTGTAAAATTCTATTTGCATTTGATAGCCTAATTCTTGAGGAAGGTTATTTAACATCATGGTAGGACTCTTAGGAGCTGGAAAGTATGTGAAAACGAACTAATAGGGTGTGCAGGTGCTGTGATGCAATTCTGGGTAGTAAGAAATATTACGTGGATGAAGTTGCGGACAGAAGCTAGTAATAATAATAAATAAAGATAAATAACAAACCGAAATGAAGAGAACTACATTTATAGACAAATTGATTTCTTTATTCCTATTATTGCATTCTATCTTACTGTTTCCAGGTATTGATGAGAAAGGTCCCCAGCTGTTCCACATGGATCCCAGTGGCACATTCGTGCAGTACGATGCTAAGGCCATTGGCTCTGGCAGTGAAGGGGCTCAGCAGAGCTTGAAGGTCAGTTTTAATATTTGCAAATGTAACTTTGACTTGTATAGGAAGCAAAGGAGAACCCTTATGTACAACAACTTATCAATAAGGAAGGAAAAAAAAAAAAGGAAAGTATTAAGGTTAGCAATTTTTAGTGCCTTCTACTTCTATATAATCAAAGCCTTATCTCATATTGTTCAAATGGAAAGATTTGAAAAAGACTATTTTATTGCCTTGGGCTTAAGCTTATGTTTCAAACTATACAGGGTCGCAGGGACATCGACGCGCAACCTTATACCAAAGGTTCAGTATACGATTCTGAACCTCGTTTCTGAGTTGACATTTTTTGTGGGATATAAAAAAAAATGTAGCTGTTCCATACATTTTGACTTTGTAGGTGCACTTTTTCGAAACTTGTTATACCTACTAAAAATTCCTATACTACATCTAGAATCATGTGCTGAATTCATGGTTACAGTTTGCACATTGTGCCTCAGCCACCTTGCATATTTATTTTGGTCAATTTCTAGCTATGACTTAATAAAACAGATTGTAAAGCTATCTGTGTCCCTTGTCAATTCATTGGCTTCCCATATCTTATATTTTATTAAATTATCTGCCCAAATATGAACTAACGCGTCTTTCCATTCAACAGGAAGTGTACCACAAATCCATGACTCTAAAGGAAGCTATCAAGTCTGCTCTAACAATCCTCAAGCAAGTGATGGAGGAGAAGCTTTCGGAGAACAACGTGGAGGTGGTGACCATGACTCCTGGCTCCATGTTCCATATGTTCACCCGGGAACAGCTCGCTGAGGTCATTAAAGATATACCTTGAGTTGAAGTAGTAGTAAGCTGTTTGGTGGAGTAACTATATTATTTTATACTAAAAATCTATATATCCTTGGTACGTTTTCTCGAAATGATGTAGTTAACCACTAAACGCGTAAAACTGTCGCATGGATGGAAATTAAAGTAATATTTGAAGTAAATTGTATCTATTTTGAAAGTAATTTAGCCTATTGTATTGTATGTAAAACATATAATTAATTATATGAGTTTTGAACCTAAATCAAAGATCTACCATGATAAACACGAAATTCACCAAAATTACATTCCATTTCGCGTAATTTTAAAAGTAATTTCTGGTATTTCTATGGCATTTATGTAATGTAATAAAACTTCAATTGTTTCGAATTTTAATGGTGGATCTTCATATGTCGAGTTGATGTTGTCTTTACAAAATCATTTTAGTTACAGGATCAAAAATTACCGAATTTGCCAGCCCTGTCTGTTTTATCCCGAGTTTTGATATCATAACTCGGGACTCTGATGAGTTCGTCAATTTTTTCTCGCAATGGCTGGTTATATCATGTATTTGTAATTTTTAGTTTACTGGTATTAAAATGTATTTTAAAATAATGTAACATGTACTTATATAATTTATTTCAAATATAACTGCGGTGCCGGAAGAATTTTTGAATCTTACAGTAAGTAAATAAAAACATCATCGATTTATAATGTCTGTATTTTATTTAGTGTATCCTCTTCATAAGTCTACCTTTTTATTCTAGTCAGTTCTTAAGTTAATGTATATTTGAGTTTAGTTTCACGAGTTTTTGTTAGTAATTTTTGTTTCAGTAGTTTTTATCTTTGTAATTTTCACTTGTTTATTTGGTATAACTTATTTTTTTTTTTGGAGTTTACAGCATCAGGTGACTTGAATTTGTTATCAAGTTGGTCTGTTGTTGAACTTACGGCCATTCCTTTGAAAACTGGTTACATTTTTGATCATTTTTCCAAAGTCGATCTGCTATAGGACTGCGGCTGGGCGGCCCGAGTTTCTATTCAATAAAACATGAGACGGGCAGCAGATTACACGGAGCAAGGGAGGGTTATCTGGCCGGACAAGTCAGCCCCGTAGTATCCCTAGTACACCCACATTTCGCCGTTTACAATAATAAATAAACAATTGTTTAGTTATTATTATTTACTTCATGATCAGCAGTAGGAGTTGTGAGCACTAGACCAACGATTATACAATATTAATAAATTCTTATTGCTAACATATTTTTCAAATACAGTTGATATCGGCGATCCCGGAGCTCCAATGGACTGATTCCTCAAGTTCACGCAACACCATTCAAGATCTGTCCAAACTAAGGCTTGGAAGACAAACTGTGTAAAGACAATTGTGTCAAACTGAAAGGCTTGTTCTAGTACCTAATACATACATTTTTCGATTTCCACTTCTGTATTATTGTAGTTAGTTTGGGAAGTAAGTACGAAAAATTGCCCAAGTGACATGGGCAAAATTCTCGCAGTACGGATTGCCGCTAGGGCCGAAAATTTCTGTAGTAGTTGGTGGTAAGGTAAAGCCGTGTGGACGGCACTACGACTACTACGAGCATTACATGTAACGCTCGCACTGATCTATCGACAGTCGGTTTCGAGCGCGAACACAAAGGCTCTCGCAGTCGAACAGGATTCGCGTTGAGTTTGTATGCCGTTTACACTATTCGCATTTTACACACACCTGGATTCGGCTTAAAACAGAATTTGATGAAGTGGGGGATCACTGACCCGTCTATCACACAGTGCGAGTGCCGTCCTTCTGTTCAGACCATGTCACACTTGCCGAAGTGTCGTAAGTGCCCGTTCACTTGCATCTTTGAAGACCTAAAGAATGCCACTGATGCATAGGCAGATGGCAGATGGATGGCAGGTATAAAAATGAAATAAATGGCTCCATATAAAAATATTCAATCCCCTTTTGTAGTTACGATAACACGACTTCAAGAAGCTGTAGCTACACTATCCACACATAACCACTCCTTACCCACATTTTGTCGTTGCGTTGTCGTGTGGTTGTGGTACAGTCAACAGCAAAAGTAGATGATCAAAATCAGAAATTCAATACTAATGAACGGAGTTCGCAGCTATATGGCAGCTGTACTAGTAGTAAATGTTTGGTATAATTTACAATCACATACTTTTGAATCAATTCGACGCCACACAGTGCTGACGCAAACTCCGTTCATTAGTATTGAATTTCTGATTTTAATCATCTACTTTTGCTGTTGACTGTACGTGTGATCGGGCTCTAAAGATAAACAAAAGTAAACGCAAAAGTATTTTTGTTTATTTAACCAGACCAACATTTTACCAACAAATAAACCTACATAAAAATGGTTTTCCAAAAAACATTATCACAAATAGGTAAATGCACATTTATGTAAATTATAAAAAAATATGTTAACAAAACTGTTACGCCTAAATCTAATTATATATTTTTAAATAACAACCACTTGATATGGCTGAGTTTATAATATTGGATATTCTTAAGTATGTCTGACTATATTTGGTTTAACTTTATGACTCATAAACGGCTACACATATTATCATGAAAGGTTATTACATGGATATAGACACAAATTCTACTATTTTATAGAAATGTCATTCAGACAGTAAAAGACAATGAAATCTAGGCTTCCTTTTAAGATAAAATCACATTCATAAATAAGTCATTCCCAGAATAATCATTCTAAATTTCATATCCCTGTAAGTAAGTTAGGGTATCCCCAAAGTTATTGACGAGACTCGTGCCTGTTACCTACAATATTATTATCTCTGGTATTTAACACCAGGACATTCCGAATTAACCCCAAAGTTTGTCCAAATAAGGTTCCAATTCCAATGGACTGGTATTAGGACCGAACCTTTCAACGGGCACTCCATTCCTGTCTATAATAAACTTGGAAAAGTTCCATTTAATAAAATCGCCCAGTGTTCCTCCCTGAGATTTCTTCAAAAA
The DNA here is from genome assembly GCA_945859715.1 of Apamea sordens. NCBI lineage: Eukaryota > Metazoa > Arthropoda > Insecta > Lepidoptera > Noctuidae > Apamea > Apamea sordens. Next base: position 7,517,686 of record OX244010.1, on the reverse strand, counting down.
CTTCCATAGAGGATGAGCATTGTCTCCGTTCACTTCTATTTTCTCGAAAAGGTCGAATTTCACTTTTCTCTCTTGTGTAAACTGGAGGATTTCTTGCAGAGTTCCTGGTTCTTGTCCTCCGAATTGATTGCATGGGAAAGCCAGTATACGAAGACCTTTTTCGTTGTACTTTTCGTATAGTTCGTTTAGCTGTGTGTAATGTGTGCTGGTATAGCCACATTGGGAGGCTACATTCACTATTATGAGTACTTTTCCTTTATATTCTTCGAGTTTGACTTTGCGACCTTTAATATCGTTGACAGTGAATTCGTACACTGTTTTTGCTGTCTCATAGTTTACTTTTGGTTCGGCTACTGATTTGGCTGTTGGTTTGGCTGTTGGTTCGGCTGCTGGTTTGGCTGTTGGTTCAGCTGCTAATTTGGCTGCTGGTTTGCTAGCTGCCTCGTCTTTCCTGTAAAGATAAGTTACCTATATTCGTGTACCTTTATTTTATTTATTGACAAACTTTGTGTTGTTCCACCTGATGGTAAATGTTTATTTTTGACCTTCAGTGAACTGCTTAAAATCCAACTAAGGCAAGTAACTGCGTTTTCTGCTTGAATAAAAGCACAAACGCTCATTACCGAGTAGTCAGTATGTTCGTGTTGCCATGCGAACCAACTATTCCGAATGATAGCGATGACGACACACCAGCATGAAATATAGGAGTGTACTGCAAAAGACAAAAGATGTAAACTTACCGCTCCTTCTGTTTTTCCACATGAAACTTCCTAAACATTTCAACAGCATCAAAGATATCGTCAGCCAACACATCGGGAAGTTCCATCGCAGCAAAATGGCCGCCATCTTCTACCACAGAGCTGTGTAGGTAGTTCTTGTATTTCAACTTTAGTATACTGTCTGGCTGGAAGCTTAACTCGTGTTTGAACTTTATGCCCCATGTTGGTACTTCTGTTGGGATACTGTGGGAAGAAAATAATGTTTGTTTTGTTTATGACTGGGTTTCGGGTATGATTTTTAAGGAGATATGAAAAAGGTACCACGGAGATATACTTTCTAGAAAAAGGGAATCATTTCTCTTACTGTGGATATGGTCAATCGTAACAACCTAACATTATTTTGACTACCTATGTACTTTTGTAAGATCAGCACCATAAACCATATTCCTGTACGCCAAAGGTTCTCAATGTGGGCGATATCACCCCTCGTGGGCGTTTGAGACTTTCAGGGAGGCAGTAGACGAGCCAGAGAAAATTATATATCCTATCTTACGTTTTTATAATATTATTACACGTTTAAACAATTTATAATCGTGGCAATGGGTGTTTCAGATTCCCAACAGATGGTATGTGAAAAAAACTGTGGGGCTCTAGAAAAAAATAATCTCAAAGTGAGCGGTGGGAAAATAGGGTTGAGAACCTATGCTTTAAGCTAACAGTATTTTCATGAGTTTACAAGAGTAGTCTCAGAAGAATGGCATTAAAATCTGATGCACCTGAAGCTTTTTCAGTATCACTATTTGGATGGCAAACACAAAAAAGCTAATCCCAACGAAACCCAGAGACAAAGCCGAAATGTCTCATCTGCCGACCGATTCTGTAAAAATATCACCGTGAAAAGTTAGGTGAAGTGACCTTAGAGTGCGCTGTCAATAGTGTATATCCCTAGTATTAGTTGGAATGACAGCTCACTCCACGCTCACTTCACCTAAGTTTTCACGGTGAGATGGTTACAGAATCGCACTGCTGCACATTACACCAGCGCGCGCCTTGTACCCGGAACAGTAACGCTGTTTGGCGGCAGAAACAGAAATTGGTATGCAGTCTTTTCGCACATATTTTTCTAAAATATTCGAAAGATTTAAATAGAAAACAGTGGAAAGCTATGGGTAGACTTTTCCCAGCAGCTGGATAATATCGAATATTCTCGATCCACACACTGTTGACAATCGGGAATAAAAAGTTGCATTCGTTCAGTGTTGACAAACGGGAATTATTTTGGATTATTCCCGATCAGTAACACCACTGTCGTTAACGCTGTTGACAATCATACCTACAGGTAAAAAAAAAACTTGAGAGGTGTCAAGGGACACCCGGATGGAACGAAGAGAGCTGCTTTCTATAAGAGAGAGAGAGAGAGAGAGACAGACAGAGAAACACGCGCACGCCGCACGGTTTACAACTATAGCAAAAAGTGTCGTTCCAACTTTTGGTCTTAATTGTTTCCGCCTTTCGCAACGCGCGATAAGTAACTTCGTTCCAAAAACAACATAAACCCAGAAGGGCAGAGGTATACCTACACTTCGCCAGTTATGTGTATGTCCCAAAGTCCCAAGTAATAGGGGGCGAGGCCACAAATCCAGACTCCGGGCTTCTGAGAAATTCTTAATGGAAAACCCACTAACCGAACTGGGAATCGAACGCAAGACCTCATGCTCAGCAGTAGCGCTTGCGACCACTAGTCCAACGAGGCAGCCTTATAAAACATAACATTCCAAAGAATACTTACCGATCAGTCAACATAAGCTGCTTATACCCCTCGACGTAATGCCGCATGCTGCTAGTAATAGTATTGGTAGCCCAGTATATCATAACGTTGTCCAGTAAGTGAGTCAAAGAGAACTTCTGCAGTAAAGCACCGTCGCTAGCCTTTCTGTTCTCAAGGTTGGTCCAAGTTGAGAATTTCTCGAGGATGTATGCTGCTAAACCGGCCGGAGAATCTGAGAGGGCGACGCCTGTAAAAAAAGTTAAAGCTCTAATTGAGTTATGTATTTGTTTGTTTGATACTTTAATTTATACTGGTTTTTCTTACTAGAGATACTATGAAATAAAACAAATATGGAAATATTTAATCAGTTTTTATTTATATTCGTAAAATGATGTATAAATCTTAACTCGTATAAATCTCATTTATCGATATTATGATACCCCCATCACTACTGTTTACTGTATATTTCGTTATACATTTATAGCTCGGCTCTGGCGAGACATCGCGTTCTTGTGCGCGTTGGCGGTGAAAAGGTTAATAAGTCAAAATATAGTTTTATAGCACTGTGCGACCTAAACCCGCACTTATGTCACGCTTTTCTGTGACTTAAGATCGCTCTTAGCGATAAGACCGCCATTCTGTGACCCTTTGTTAAATTTCTATATTTATGTCTGAAATTTATATGGTGTACATAAGGGTGACTTAAGTGCGGGTTTAGGTCACACGGGCTATAAAATAGTATACGATACGTGTGACTTAAGTCACACTCTTGCACCACCGTCGTCCATTATTGCACATGGTAAACGCAGTGCATTAATAGAACGTACTATTTATTGTCCTAACAAATAATCTTATTTTGAAGAAGTTGGAAGTATTCTGGCTGAATTTGGACTCGTAAGCATTCTTCCAGGGGTTAAAATATTAATAACTAGCGACATGCACCTGATGCAACAATGTACTGATGTGGTGACATGTCAAAACATCGAGATTTTGTGCTATATACCTGGATTTTTTTGTTTAATTGTCCAATAATTGTCACACAGTGAGTGCCTGAAGGCGGGCGTCGTCACGGAGGCAGGCCTAAGAAATGCTGGCGTGACGTTTTGGACTCGTTCTTGACCGATTAGCCGGAGAAGGCAGAACATAAGGAAAATTGGAAAAATATGGGGGAGATCTTTGTCCAGCAGTGGGACAAAATAGGTCTAGGGGTATGAAGTTCATTCATCCTCTATAGAAAAGGGAATCCTCCCTCCGAAAAGACGGGTATGTCGTGTCTGGCGGGCAACTGCCCGATGATTCATATCGGGCCGTTGTATATTATGCTAGTTCCGCGGTAAACTCTGCTTGCGAGATGCAGGATTTTGCGGATTATCGAAATCGGCGGTGGGGTTTACCAACATAGTAGTGTGTGGCGTGGTGAAGGGCGGGCGTTTTTGGGGACTGTCTTTTGTAATTTTGACGTTCGAAAAGTGCTGATTCTCAGCCTAATTTGAATAAATGACTTTTGATTTGATTGAGTAAGAAAACATTGCTCTAAAAGTAGCTCTTACCAACAGTATCCGGTTTGGTGGCCTGAATATGAAAATATCCGGACTCTTCCACAATTTTTCCTATATGCTTTGATAGTGGGTACATGCGCTCTTTCAGATCAGGCTCCACTATAAAATTCGGCCAGATTGCTCCTAGAAAAAACAAATGCATTATAAAGGATACAATTTTGACGAAAAGCTTGGCTTACCTATCTTAAATTTATCTAAGTATATAAATAAAAATGAATCACCGAAATGTATGTACGCACATAACTTCCGATCGACTACACCAAATTGGATAATATTGTTTTTTTTTGTGCTTGTTATTGTCAGGACAAGGTTTGTATAGAAGAAAATTTAAAGAAAAAAAGATAGGATACTTTTTATCCCGATATTCCCACGTGATCGAAACTTATGCGGGTGAAACCGTGGGGTGCAGCTAGTACTGTAATAAAAACTTACCCAGCATCGTATAAATAGAGACCCAAGTATTGGCCGCTACCATAGGCATATTGGTGTGATATCCCAGTATCTTATCAGGGAATACAGTCGCCATGACAGATCCGATCGCCGAGCCGTAGTCGCCTCCTTGCACATAGTACTTGCCATGACCGATGCGTTGCATGAGGTTGCGGAATATCACTGATACTTCTATTGGGCCCATACCGGCGCGAACTGGGGCCTGAAATGGTGAAATAGAAGGGGATCTATCATGTGCTGAATTCATGACTTCAGTTTGCGCGACAATGTCGCTGCCATCTTGTATAGTTGATAATTTGTCTGCCGAATTTGCAAACGTTCAGCTTTGGTTTTTTACGACAGCGGTAGCCGACGTATAACGGCCGCAATGACGGCTGTTATGGTCTGTGAAGAAGAAGGTCTATGAAGGTCTCAAAAACGCCCCTAGTACTTATTAATAGGAGAAGAAACAATATTTAATTACACAAAAATTCAACATTTGCTAAATAAGGGACATTATTGAGTTTAGATAAAAATAATACTACATTTATGTACAGGTGAAAAAAAAAAAAAACAAGCAAAAGAATTATAGGGCATCAAAGAATTATCGTCCGCATCGCTGTCAACAGGAACAGTGCCCAAAAGGCTGGCAGCATTGCCACGTTGTATGGCGATGCTAATTCTTTGGGCAAGAAACAGGCCAGCCCTTTGGTCACGTGAAGAGTCGACTAACCGCTTGGCGATATCTCGATAAACCAAGTGGGCACTCGGACCCCATGGCCATTTGCTTCATTTTCGTAAGCCAATTCCTTTGATTTTTTTTTCCTATTATAGAATATACTGCTACATAAGAATATTCACATAGCCTTGTGAAGATTAGACAGCCATGTTGGCCAAGTTGGTAGGTAGGTCTTCCGACCGAAGAAATCTACGGAATAAAAATCTTAAATTCGTTCATTCATACACTCACTCACTGACTAGAAACTAGAAACATAAAATTTTGCATAAGAGTTCTATAATTATATAACAATTATTAGCACTAAAGGTTTATTGAAAATTCATCCCCTAAAGGGGTTAAATAGGAGATGAAGGTTTGTACGGATTTTTGTTATTTATAGATATCTTGTTTAAAATATAATCCTTACCTGAGAAAACCCAAAGCCTGGTATGCTGGGAGCTATGACTTCGAAGACAAAGTCCTGGTTGGGCCGGGGTGTCGTCAGTTTTGGTATTAGCTCGTAGAACTCACGGATAGAGCCCGGCCAGCCATGGATAAGCAGTAGTGGTACCACCTAGGAAATTAAATTATATCTAAAATGTAGATAGCTGATAAAGCCAAGCGCACATTACAGCCACAGCGCAACGCATCTTCATACAAAAAAATGCGGTGCGGTCCGCCTGTAGTGTGCGTTGGTTTATAGAGAATGTATGAAGTGATGAAGGAGGATTGTTGCACATACAAGTTTTAAAGTGTAGAATCCCCCTAACCATCAAGTAAAGTGGAGCGCACACACATATGTTGTTCAGTGATGTTTGTCTATAAAAATAATTGTTTATTTTTCTAGGGTTAAAAGTAAACTTACGGTAACATTTGGCTGAACTTTAGGCTTCACATGCATATAATGTACATCCAATCCTTGAATATTAGTCACATACTGCTCATATTTGTTTAAGAACTGTTCTCGGTCTTTGAAATTGTAGTTATTCTGCCAGAAATCCAACACCTGGGTCAGGAAGTGTGTGTTGAAGCCGTATGTGAAGCCAGCATTCTCTAGTGGAGGTGTGAACGAACGTCGGTGGAGCAGACGTTCTCTGAGATCATTGACTATCTGAAAGAAGTGAATGAGAATGGAATGTACTAGGAAATCATTAATAGGGAATTTACAAACAAGGCAGCACTCAGGCCTATTAGTACTTGTGGTACACATTGTATTAGGGCACGTCCTGTGCAATCAATAATTATTTTTATGAGATTGAAGGAATATTATTTCTCTTTATTGATTGTACTTTGGGAGGTAGCCAGGTATCAACTCCTCTGCATTGTAAAAAAAAAAAAAATTGGTAAGTAGGTAGTTACTGATTAAATTCTCCACAAAAATTTTTCATTAGAATATGATGGTAAGGTAGATTATTTAAAGCCCATTATTTTTTAATTTTTCATCACAATGGCAGAAAATGACTACTAAATTATCTAACAATTTAAGAAATAATACGACGACACGGTTGGCGCAGTGGCTGAGCGATCGACTGCTGCGCTGCGTGTCGCGGGTTCGATTCCCGCACGGAACAAATATTTGTATTACCTACAGGTAGTTGTTCCGGGTCTGGCTGTTTGTGTATGTGAATTTAAAATGAAATGTTTGTAAACACACCCACAATACAGGAGTAATTCCTAGTGTGGGGCAAAGTTTAAAGAAAAAAATAAAAAATAATAATAAATTTCGGGAACAAAGGAAAATTTAACTAAGTACAGTATAATATTGCGCCTTGTTTCCCCGAAGGCTTGGGTAGAGGTGTACCTATAGTACACCCACATTTCGCCAGTTATGTGTAAGGCCTATTAAATGAGGGTTATCAAATGGGCACAAATCCACACTTTGCCCGAACTGGGAATGGATCCCAGGATCTCATGCTCAGTAGTAGTAAGTTAACTAATTAACTTAAAAATTAAATATACTTACAACATCAGAGAATTCAATAGTAAACGGTCTTATGGATGTGTCACGTTGCATATCAATGGGATACGCTCCCCAGTGCTGCTCCAGGTCTACATTTGGTACATCAGGAGGGGCCGTCCACATTGCCAACAAGTAATATGTTACCACTGACAGTAGTAGTATTAGAACAGAAAATATTAAGATTGTTTTTTGCCACTGTAATGAGAAATATTGCAGAGATTATTTACTTTTCTTCAAAAATATATTTGTAAATATTAAGAAAGTATAAAAAAAAACTTGAGAGGTGTCAAGAGACACCCGGATGGAACGAAGTATAACTGGCTTGCTATCTATAAGAGAGAGAGAGAGACAGACAGAGAAACACGCGCACGCCGCACGGCTTACAACTAGAGCAAAAAGTGTTGTTTCAACTTTTGGTCTTAATTTTTTCCTAGCCCTTTCACAACGCGCGATAAGGAACTTCGTTCCAATAATTTAAAATACAAGAGCGTCCAAGCTGCCGGAGGTTCTAGCAACCTTCACATTTCACTAGTAAGATTAAATTTCAACAAAAATAAGAGGGGCCTAGCCTACTACCACTAACCAGGTACAACGGGACTGTGACTTCTGAGTTTGTTTGGGCCTTTCTTCTCAGAATAGTCAGATAGGAAACGCCGACCTCTAGTTTATAAAATATGATTGACGTGTAAAAGTGTTTGTGCAAACCTACTTACAAAATAAAATCATTCATCATTTAACTATAGATAAGATGATCCTCTGACAAGCCTGGCTGGCATATTGAAACTTTCTTATGGAAAAACCTAAATCAGTTTGCTGAATCTGGGGACTGGGAACCTAATGCTCAACCCAGTCGTCCATAGCGAACACTAGCGAACGAACGAACAACGAACTTGCGAGCAGTAGAATAAAATAATATAACAAAAACTAAATCTCACCGAGTAACGTCCTTCATTTCTCAAATCATATGCAATTTTATCAATTTTAGTTAGCGGCTTTCTCGAACTCATAGCGTGGCCGTTAAGTTTCTAAAAGAATAAACGTGAATGCAAATTATACCGGTGACCGGTAATGTAATATAAACACAATACACTATTTATTAATAAGATGTTAATTTTACACTGTTTGTAAACAACTCACTTTGACAACAATTAAATTATCTTCGCGTTTAGGGTATCAATTAGATGGTTTTTGTTTAAACTTCCATTTCAATCAATCTATTTTTTTTTTTAAATCAATGAACTTTGGTTGGTAAATTGACAGCAGTGAGCAGAATAGGTAATGATTTTCTGAATTTTGACAGTGACAGCTATAAGTAAACTCTGTTCCACAGTTGCAAAGGAGATGTTTCATTTTTGGTTAGCACTTGTATGTACATACAATATATCAAAAACGGGGAAAAATACCCTGAGTTTTGAGAATAATCCTTTGTTTACAAAAAAAATAAAGTTTTTCAATTATTGCCATTTGTGCGCGGCGTCCTCCTGACAGCAAACATGCGTTCTAAAACCTAGAATGGATCTGAAATGAGTGTGTCATGGGACTGACTGTCAATCAGTCTCGTCTCGTGCGTTGCGTTTGCGTGTTCGTTTCGTGGCTTTCAGTCTTATTTTGCGATTTTTCTCTACGACTTCCCATATTATTACGTAGTTGTAGTTAGCAGAGCTTAACAATGAAGCAAAAACATAAAATATCCCGTTTTAGGTTATAATGACATTAACGTCATTGTCATCTGTCATTGACTCAATATGTCTCCATTTTACTCACAACAAATGTCAAACATTTTCAATTTTAATTTTGTACTAAGTTAATACAAATTAATTCTAGAAATCATTGCCTAATAAATGTTTATAGATCTATTTCACAGATTTTCTGAAATGTACAAGTCCTAGCCAAAGCTCCATACAAAAATGAAACGTCTCCTTTCTAGTTAGATTACTAATCTTCTGCTAAAACATAACATCTAATAAAAAATACTCACGCTGCTGCGCTGTTTATAAACTTGAAAATTTACACTTTGAACGTCAAGCAAAAATTTTTAGTATGTGTAGAAAATCATTGTATGAATAGAGCATCGACTTTTCGCCGATTAAATTAAATGCCATGTAATAGTGGGTGAGATAGCCCTTAAGCAAACTAAAGTAGCTATGAGTCTTCCGCCTATATGAGCCGCAAGAACCATTGGGGTAGATTTTTCTGCCCCGGCCCTTGCTCGAGCAAGCCGAAGCCGCTGAGCCTGTAGCTTTAAATTAGTCCCTAAATAATCACGAATTCACGATTCGACCCAGCCTGTCCCTTGCTGTCCTCCCCTAGCGATGCCTTAAGCCGAGGTTCGTACCCCACAGAGGGTGATCTTTGTGTAGTCGCTTAGTTTATAAGTTAAGTTGACCTGCGAGATGCCATCTATACATATAATAAAATCGTAGGAAAGTCAAAACTGTACATTGAATATTTTTTTAAAAGAATACTTGGGGCGTGATCTACAATCGATATGGAAGCCAAAAATATAGTTTTTAGAATTTTTGTCTGTTTGTCTGTTTATCTGTTTGTCTGTATGTATGTCCGGGCTAAACTCAAATAGTACTGCATGGATTTACTTCAAATTTTGCATGAATATTACTAAGAGGTCGGGTCAACATTAATTCTACATATTATCACGCTATCACCTACGGGGGAGGAGCTGTGAATCTTTATTTTTCTTACGTATTCTGTGACAGCGTGTAATCTAACGACGCATATTTAAATGTGGTTTTTGAGTAAGCCATGCTATTATCTAGCTTTACACTATAAAAACTACGCCATTTAAGTAACTTGGGCAGAGAAACATAGTTTAATGAATGTTAGTAGTATAATGAAAATTTTAAAACAGCGCCATCTATGAGATTTCATAAAAATCAAATCAAGTTACATGTTAACACTTTTTGGAAATTAATTATTTAAATTTGATCATGTTGGCGAGGTTAGTAGTTAGTTACTCTTAAAATTCATAGATGGTAATGTGCATTTTCTTCATAAAAGTTGTATCGTATAGTTCGTTTCGACAAATTCAAGTTCCAACAAAACCCTCAAAATCTTGAGCAGAGTTGAGGAAGACAATTTAAAAAAACACGCTCTGTGAAGTCGACCAGTTTGCGAGATCCCTTACGTGTGACGAGGTGCCTTCATATTACACGTACGACAAGCAAAGGGGTGTATTTAACCGACGTCGACAAGGAGGTGCTGTGGAAGGTTTTCCGGGAATTTTCAAGGACACCGCATTGGGTAGGGTTTATACCGTGCATCCGATTAATGGCGAATGCTATTTTCTGCGGTTGTTACTTCACACTGTCCGAGGCCCAACGTCTTTCGCCTTTCTGAGGACATTTGATGGCGTGGAGTATCCCACTTACCGCGCAGCCTGCGTAGCACGTCACCTTCTCGACGGTGACCAAAATTAGGGATGACACCCTCGCAGAGGCGAGCGTCAGTGACAGTCCCAGCCGCATGCGTCATCTGTTTGCCATCATCACCGCATCAAGACCGTGGAAATCGGGAGTATAACGCTGAGACAAATTACGATCCGGGCGAAATGATCACCATACGAAATGACCATGTCGCTTTGTTATCTTCAGAGCAAAAACAAATTTATGACACCGTCCTTGAAAGCGTTGGGTAAAACCAAGGTAAAATGTTTTTCTTGGATGCTCCTGGTGGAACAGGAAAAACATTTGTAACCACTGGCATACTTGCAGAGGTCAGGAGGCAAGGCAAAATTGCTATTGCTGTAGCGTCTCGTCGGGAATCGCTGCCACACTGCTTCCGGGTGGCAAGACAGCACATGCCATGTTTAAAATTCCCATCGATTTAGAGAGCGCCGAAATGCCTGTTTGTGGTGTGTCACGTAACTGCGATAAGGGACACGTGCTCAAGGATTGCTCTCTGATCGTATGGGATGAGTGTACGATGGCCAATAGGAAGGCAGTTGAGGCCGTGGACAGAACCCTGCAGGACATCCGCAGGAACGAACATTTGATGGGTGGTGTCACAGTTCTGTTCAGTGGCGATTTCCGGCAAACGCTTCCCGTGGTGACGCGGGGATCGAGGGCTAACGAGGTGAATGCTTCGTTGAAACGATCTTCGTTGTGGTCACGAGTTCGTACGCTGCGCTTGACCATTAATATGAGAGCTCGGCTCGGCGGCAATGCACGTGCTCAAGAATTCTTTGATCTCCTTCTTGGCGAAGGCACTATACCAGAAGAGAGAGGTGGACAGGTGGTTCTTCCAGAGTCTCTCGGTAGAGTGGTATCCAGCTTAGAAGAACTCATTCGCTGTATGTACGGGGACATCAGTCGTATACCGCACCAGCAGAATTCTTGGGTGAGCATGGCCATTTTGACGCCCAAAAATGATCGGGCTGCAGCAATTAACGAATACATTCTCTCGGAAATTGAGGGGAATGAAGTGGTCTACACCTCGATAAACACTGTTGTCGAGCAAGATGACGCCACACATTATCCCGTAAAATTTCTGAACTCCCTGTCAGCAAGTGGACTTCCAGCGCATACCATCAATCTGAAGGTCGGTGTCTCGATTATGCTTCTTCGGAACCTATCTCCTCCGTAGTTGTGTAACGGGACCCGCCTTAAAGTCATCTCGCTCCACAGACACACCATTGAGGGGGAAATTCTTACGGGTTGTGGCGTCGGCGAGGCAGTATTTATACCACGCATTTCCTTCATACCTCATAACTTCCCGTTCCAGTTCAAGCGCGTACAGTTCCCCGTGAGTGTTTGCTTCGCGATGACCATCAATAAGTCGCAGGGGCAGACACTGAGGGTGTCGACCTCAGGACGAGTTGAATCTCACACGGCCAACTGTACGTCGCTTGCTCCCGCGTCACCGTCCTGACTCTCTTTACATTTAGGCTCCTGGCAGCATAACTACCAACGTAGTTTATGGGGAAGTGTTGTAAGGTATGTTTTGTGTCCTGGAATGTATTCCTGCATTATTTTATCTATTTCCTTCAGTCACATCTTATGACTGAACAGCAGGATTCCCATATAACTCTCTTCACTGGCTTCGCTTGCAAAAAAAACTTATATTTTAATGCTATTTTAAAAGTTGTTTATTTATAAGGCTATAGCGACACTGGCATCTTAGGTATTTTTGGTGCTGTAGAGCCTTCACGCAGACGACGTCGCGGGCAGCAGCTAGTACACAATAAAAAATGGTGTAGATTTTTATTCGTGATTAGAAACCGTAGATTAGTAAGCTTTAAAGCTTTAGAATATGTTGTACCTAGGTTTTAGTTCAAGCGATAATTTTCGCAGGCTGGCTGGTAGTAGTTGTATGAGGGTGCGGCCGAGGATGGCGTAGTATTTTAGGGAGGCCTATGTCCAGTTGGCCACAACTAGACTTAGGCGTTACAGACTGATGATGATCTGATGACATCCATTCATTATAATACAGGTAGGAAGACGCGGCTTAACGGCTGTTAATATGGCTCATCACCGTGTAGAAAAATGAAAAATACATGGTACTTGTATGGCAGTCTCTTTCTAATAATCAAACTACAAGTGCGCGATAAAAGTCCTCCTTTCAGTGAGAGGGAGGGATCTAAAGCTTAATGTGTCTTATTTACGCTCGGATACTGTAGGTATGTGCGTCGTAGATGTTACTATATCTTCAACAATATTGATTACTTAACACTACTTACCGAGTAGGTAGGTTATATTGAGTAACTTGATCACTCGGCTACTTGGCTATGTAAAAGTGATCTCATTTCGACTTCCGTACAACCCTTTCACATTTTATTATTATCTCACTTTTGAGTTATGACTATTATTCCTATGCCTAGAGAGATTCGAGATTCCGGATTTAAATTTTCCATCACTTGACTGTACAGATGGGCATCAGAATAGGTAACTTGGAGACATGGCCACATGCTAGGTACCTATTGGTACCTACCTATTTTTTGAGACGTCAACGGTCTATGAATTTGTATTATCTATTGGATTGTTGCAGGTCATCGAGTCAAGTGTGTTAGAAGTGGAGGGTAAGAAAGAAGTTCGACTGCCGAGTTGTTCCATTCTAAAGATCGCAAACGATACTGCTGGCCGTGGGTTCCTGACTTTTATTCTTGCATCAGGCAATTTATTCATTGGTGTTTTCCAATGCTTACGAAATTTTCAATAGCATTCCAAAGTCTGAATATGTGCTCATTACAATTTCAGCCAAAATCTATTACTTAAGTAAATGAGGTATGCAGATACCTAAATTAGATATGCATTGGAAATATTTGAAAGTCACCACTCTCATAGGAAGAGAAAGGGTGATCGATTCTAAAACTAGGTCCGACCTAGATACCTATCTACAGCTGAGTTAATTTACATAGGCCTACGAGCTACATGCCGCAAATACTAGTCGTAATAAGTATACCTAACAATGCAAAATATTAATAAAAATAGTATCTACGAATATAAAAAGCCTAAAACAATTAAAAAAAAACGATTGAAAAATAGCCACAAATAGATTTATTGTTAAAACAAAGGAACAAACGCGCCTTCCAAATTCAAATGCACAAGCATATCGCGATAAAATAATCAAAATGGCACCCAGGTACATATTATTATGGGAAATAATGAAGAAATTATTGACGTGTGAAACGAATATGCGAAATAAATCCGAATGAATGGGAGCTGTCACAATAGGGGCCGCAAGGCTCGCTTTTAATTGAACTTGCGGGGCCAATATGGTAGGTGGATTTTTTATTTTTTCATTCAACCGCTGCTAGATACAGCATCGTAGGGCTGTCGCATGTTGATTGCTTTGATTGCAATGTTTTAATTAATTTTATGTCTTAGTAGATATATCAGCTTTCCCGATATGGTCTGGGCTGATCAGTTCATTTTCAATTCGATATCTGGTTCCTACAAAAGAACCTATTTCTTCGTGGTAGGTAAATGCAGAAAATTAATGAAACTACATAATTCAGTCAGATCTACACTCAAGAGGCATACCTACACTTCCACTGTGAGGGAAACAGAAAAATAAAATTGAAGAAAGAATATGTAGAGCTTCATTAGAAGAACACCAACTCTAGAGTTTTCAATATTTTTGAATGAAACATTCCCAATGCATACCATACCTTCTTTTTGTAGAAGTATGAATAAGTAGTGATGGAACTAGAGAATCTTTGTCAGGAAGTGCTTAGCATAGATCTTCATTCATAAACGACAGTTTGATAGGGTACTGGACAAAGTCCAAATGGTCAAATGAGATGATACCAACTATGTTCTCATACCTACAGTAAATACGAGAGTTAGATAGACTTTCAAATGAATATTATTGCCAAGTAAAATAAAATTATTATAATGAAGTGGCAGCCCTGTTGAACACCCACTACGCTTCCATAGCGCTATCACGGCTCTCAGCCCTGTCACCATTTTCCCATTTTTCCCGCTCTCCCCTACTAACATCACAAACAGACTAAATCCACCCACATTCATACAAAAACCAACCTTATGGCATGCAGAAAGGGCTAACTGATCTAAAAAATCGTTTGAAGATGAAATGGGAGTTACGTTGTTTATAGACAGTCATAGCTTAGCGATGCGGTTTTTCGAATGAAAACCTCTTTTGGGGGAATTGACAAGTGAATTTAATATCGGTTTTCAGCGATGTATTATAATAAATTCATTGAAATGTTACCGGTTCAGTTGATGATAGTTGTGGTTGCTGTGTAAATGAGATAATAATGAAGATCATTATTTATTTGTCTGTTTACGATGGGTGTAATGAAGGCTCATTTTTGGAGGCCTTTTAAAATCATACACGCCCTACCTAAATGATTTTCATGGAAGTTGAACTTTTAATTTTTGAAATTTTCATCGTGTGTCACCTCAATTAACTTAGCCTGTCGCAGTCCACAGCTGGACATAGGCCTCTCCCAGGATGCGCTACAACACTCTCCTCTCCTCCGCCTTCCGCATCCAGTCTGTCCCAGCCACCCTTTTATGGTCGTCGGTCAATCTAGCTGGGGACGTCCCACACTATACTTTAACCAAAGTGCCATAAATTAATCAGTCAGATTTAGTAAAGCTTTACATATATTCCTTACTAGCTTCTGCCCGCGGCTTCGCCCGCGTGGATGTCGGAAATTTACCCACGGGAACGTGCTAACAGGATAAAATGTATGTGCTTCCCCAGAATGCCATCTATGTCGCGGGCCCTTTGTGGCTAATTATAATAGAAAACCAATTGTGGCTCATTAGTGGTGATTAAGAGGGTACCTATATGATATCTTTACCTAAGTAGGTACCTAACTAATTAAAAAAAAAAACTCAATAACAGAAAATTAAATACCTACCTACCTAAATAAACCTATTTCTGATGATAACTAATCTAAACTCAATAAATAAGCAAAATCCCTAAAAACTAATATCTATACGAATGACTAAACCTACCTAACAGTATTATAAAATAACCTACGGTCACTACGTACACTATCAAATATACTACCTATACTTTAAAATTAAAATCTATACCTACGACTTATATAAAAATAAACCTAAATAACTCTTAAAACTAAAAGGAATAAAAATGAACTCCACTGCGGGTGACCCAACCTACGACAAACTTAGTATTTGCGGTTGGTACAGTACAGACAGTGGTAATCGGGTATAGGGATCGAACCGCAAAATTAAGTTTGTTTTTTATTGTATACTAGCTGCTGCCCGCGACGTCGTCTGCGTGAAGGCTCTACAGCACCAAAAATACCTAAGATGCCAGTGTCGCTATAGCATTATAAGTAAACAACTTTTAAAATTGCATTAAAATATAAGTTTTTTTGCGAAGCAAGTGAAGAGAGTTATATGGGAATCTGCTGAGTTCAGTCATAAGATGTGACTGAAGGAAATAGAGAAAATAATGCAAGAATACATTCCAGGACACAAAAGAGTAAAAATACGTACAAAAGGTATTATACCTTACAACACTTCCCTATAAACTACGTTGGTAGTTATGCTGCCAGGAGCCAAAATGTAAAGAGAGTCAGGATTGGTGACGCGAGAGCAAGCGACGTACAGTTGCCCGTGTGAGAAGCAACTCGTCCTGAGGTCGACACCCGCTGCCCTCAGTGTCTGCCCCTGCGACTTATTGATGGTCATCGCGAAGCAAACATTCACGGGGAACTGTACGCGCTTGAACTGGAACGGGTAGTTATGAGGTATGAAAGGAATGCGTGGTATAAATACTGCCTCGCCGACGCCACAACCCGTAAGAATTTCCGCCTCAATGGTGTGTCTGTGGAGCGAGATGACCTTAAGGCGGGTCCCGTTACACAACTTCGGAGGAGATAGGTACAGAAGAAGCATAATCGGGACACCGACCTTCAGCTTGATGGTATGCGCTGGAAGTCCACTTGCTGACAGGGAGTTCAGAAATTCCACGGGATAATGTGTGGCGTCATCTTGCTCGACAACAGTGTTTATCGAGGTGTAGACCACTTCATTCCCCTCAATTTCCGAGAGAATGCATTCGTTAATTGCTGCAGCTTGATTATTTTTGGGCGTCAAAATGGCCCGCTCACACACCCAAGAATTCTGTTGGTGAAGTATACGACTGATGTCCCCGTACACACAGCGAATGAGTTCTTCGAAGCTGGATACCACTCTACCGAGAGACTCTGGAAGCACCACCTGTCCACCTCTCTCTTCTGGTAGAGTGCCTTCGCCAAGACTTAGAAGGACATCGGAGAATTCTTGAGCACATGCATTGCCGCCGAGCTGAGCTCTCATATTAATGGTCAAGCGCAGCGTACGAACTCGTGACCAAAACGTAGATCGTTTCAACGAAGCATTCACCTCGTCAGCCCTCGATCCTCGCGTCACCACGGGAAGCGTTTGCCGGAAATCGCCACTGAACAGAACTATGAAACCACCCATCAAATGTTCGTTCCTGCGGATGTCCTGCAGGGTTCTGTCCACGGCCTCAACTGCCTTCCTATTGGCCATCGTACACTCATCCCATACGATCAGAGAGCAATCCTTGAGCACGTGTCCCTTATTGCTGTTACGTGACACACCAAAAACAGGCGTTTCGGCGCTCTCTAAATCGATAGGAATTTTAAACATGGCATGTGCTGTCTTGCCGCCCGGAAGGAGTGTGGCAGCGATTCCCGACGACGCTACAGCAATAGCAATTTTGCCTTGCCTCCTGACCTCTGCAAGTATGCCAGTGGTAACAAATGTTTTTCCTGTTCCACCAGGAGCATCCAAGAAAAACATTTTACCCTGGTTTTGCCCAACGCTTTCAAGGACGGTGTCATAAATGTGTTTTTGCTCAGAAGAGAACAAAGCGACATAGTCATTTCGTATGGTGGTCATTTCGCCCGGATCGTAATTTGTCTCAGCGTTATACTCCCGATTTCCACGGTCTTTATACGGTGATGATGTGGGAGCTGATAACCCATATTTGATCAGTGGATTGCCGCCGATAGAAATGACCACATCTTGAAGTGAACTGAGACAGGTGTTCAGCACGCGTTCATCAGTTACTTCGACTTCGTCTCCAGTAACACGTCTCAAAGCTCGTAGAAAATCTTCAGACAGATGATGGCGATACTTCTCCCACAAAGCTACCAGGTTCGCGACTCCACAAAACACCAAGATGACGGAAAACAGATGACGCATGCAGCTGTGACTGTCACTGACGCTCGCCTCCGCGAGGGTGTCATCCCAATTTTGGTCACCGTCGAAAAGGTGACGTGCTACGCAGGCTGCGCGGTAAGTGGGATACTCCACGCCATCAAATGTCCTCAGAAAGGCGAAAGACGTTGGGCCTCGGACAGTGTGAAGTAACAACCGCAGAAAATTGCATTCGCCATTATTCGGATGCACGGTATAAACCCTACCCAATGCGGTGTCCTTGAAAATTCCCGGAAAGCCTTCCACAGCACCTCCTCGTCGACGTCGGTTAAATACACCCCTTTGCTTGTCGTACGTGTAATATGAAGGCACCTCGTCATACGTAACGGATCTCGCAAACTGGTCGACTTCACAGAGCGTGTTTTTTTAAATTGTCTTCCTCAACTCTGCTCAAGATTTTGAGGGTTTTGTTGGAACTTGAATTTGTCGAAACGAACTATACCATACAACTTTTATGAAGAAAATGCACATTGCCATCTATGAATTTTAAGAATAACTAACTACTAACCTCGCCAACATGATCAAATTTAAATTATTTATTTCCAAAAAGTGTTAACATGTAACTTGATTTGATTTTTATGAAATCTCATAGATGGCGCTGCTTCAAAATTTTCATTATACTACTAACATTAATAAAACTATGTTTCTCTGCCCAAGTTACTTAAATGGCGTAGTTTTTATAGTGTAAAGCTAGATAATAGCATGGCTTACTCAAAAACAACATTTAAATATGCGTCGTTAGATTACACGCTGTGACAGAATACGTAGGTAAGAAAAATAAAGATTCACAGTTCCTCCCCCGTAGGTGATAGCGTGATAATATGTTTCCAGAGTTAAATTATGGTTTACTAAATAAATAACATGTCATTTTGTGCATTCAATTATTTTGTGCATTAAATTACGAACAAAAACCTTTTAAAATCAATATTGCTTACCTCCTATAACATACGGCGTGATAATATGTAGCCTAAAGCCTTCCTTGGTTTACAAAGAACATTTTTGCTGAATTTCAATTCAATCTATCCAGTAGTTTTGGCGTGAAGCCGTACCATACACACAGACAAACAGACAAAAATTCTAAAAAGTCACTTTTTGTCATCAGTTACGTTTTTATAACAAAAGCCACTTATTTTTTCTCGAAAATTCTCAATGTACAGTTTTTCTTTCGTTACTGTTTTATTATATGTATAGATACTTTTCCGGGATAAAAAGTACCCAGTGTGGTGCCCAGGATATTAAAGAATAATTATACCAAGTTTCATCGTAATCGAACCGGTACTTTTTGCGTGATGCCTGAACAAACAGACAGACAGACAGACAGACAGACAGCCAGACAGACAGACAAAAATTTTTTTAATCACATTTTTGGGTTCGGTGTCGGTCAAGTAACACCCCCTGCCATTTATTTTTTGGATATTTTCAATGTACAGAATTTTCACTTCTACAGATTTATTATAAGTATAGATATTCGATATCACTACGCACTCGCATCATCGTCAGAACTACCTACCCCAAAAAATTATTGTACATTTGCATCTATGTTTTTCAAAGTATCTACATACCTATTAGGAACTTCGACTTCTTGAAATAGTCTTCATGGCATTAGGCATTTGCCTACATGCTGAATTTTCGTCGTGGAAAACGTCTTTGTGCGCCATTAGTTATTTAGGTATACCTACCTACAGAACCCACACTACTGCGGGGTAATTGCGTAACACACTAACAGTAGCGATGGCTTTCATTTTGACAGTACAACAATATTCATTGCGTTATTTACGTTGTTGAACAGACATATTTTCCGTACATATGAAGCAATGGATTAGTAATATCCTTTAAAATGATTCAGATTGTGATTGAAATTGTGTTAAGCAATAAAGTGCCGGTTGAAGAGGCAGTGCTTGGGGGAGGCTTATGTCCAGCAGTGGACGTCATTCGGCTGAAATGATGATAATGATTATACCTACCTAGTTTTTCCTAGTTTTTAGTAAAAGAAATTAAATACTCTATAAAAGCATGGCAGTTACTCAAACTATATCTCTTTCTACACAGTTGTCCCATGGGAGGACACTGTGAAAGGGTGACAGGCGCAGTTATCGGCCGGCCGCACTGCCCACGTCTTATTTATTATGCTTTGTACCATGAAATTATTGTTCTGTACTTTTAAATGCGGTACATAAAACTCCTGCTCAAAGGAATAAATTATGGTAAAGATTACCCTATTTGTTCAGAAGGACTTTAAGTGAATGAATCCTGAAAAATCATAATTCAAATCACTAGTCTATCCAGCCCGTCTTCTAGGCCACCTACCTGGTGATTATACAATAATAGTAAGCCGACTGAGAGTCATTCTAGAGTCTCAATGATGGTCGGGTGATCATAATTGAGATGACTCTAGAATGACTCTCTCATACTATCATGCCATAAAACTTAGCCCCTTAGTAAATCCCTTCCTTGCCAAATTTTCTATGTATACCTACTATACTCCTTAATGAATACCGATCCACTATTCCTCCTAACAATACCCTCAACGTGACGCCTCCAAACGTACCTTAAACGTTCACAAACTTATCGTTACGTAACAGCGTACCCTTGATTATGTCCCACAAACTTGCTCTTACACTCCACAATTTGACAATGATCCTTATTTTGTTACTGCTAAGGTTGGGTTTCAAATGGCTAGGGTTGAAAATGTAGTATATGTATGGAAGGAAGATGTATAAGGGGAGGTTTTAAGTGGGGTGCGATAAAGTCACAGGTCGAGCTTAGCGGTTACTAGAGTCGCGCTTGACGGTACGCTTCAGAGGGATGGGGATTTAGACGTTATTGGCTCACAGGGTAGGGATGGCACGGATGAGAGTTGGAGATTCTTTTAGAATTAAAAGAATGTTCATTTATTCTGGATATTAGTAGCTCGATTGATGAGGAACGTGGAAGGAGTGAGACATTGCTACAGTACAGACGTACAGTAATCATATTGAATGCTTTTCACGACAATTTTCATGATTATATCTACTGTACGATTTATTTGTAAGTAGTTATATCTCATATTTTCACACATTTGATTCCAATTTAAAAAAAATAAGTGTACAGCCGATCTATTCTGTAAAAATCTCACCGTGAATACTCAGGTGAAGTGAACGTCAATAGTGAAAATCCCTAGCATCGCTGGAATGACAGCTCACTTGAAGCTCACTTCACCTAGTGATCACGGTGAGATTTTTGCAGAATAGCATGGCTAGTTAAACTCTGTAAAACGACTTCTTACCATAGTAAAACAAACATAGGCTTTCCTTCCAATTATTTCACAAAACCTCTAGATTAGATTGCCTTTTTGTTTTCGATTCAAATAAAGCCAAATAAATGAATTCATTAAGAATGCTTATTGAATTAATATACTAATTTAGGCTTCACCTCACGTCCTCAGAGAAAAGAGCGTATAAACAAGATCGCGTACTTTCTTCGACTTATCCTCACCGATCTGCTATGAAACTCCTACATTACACATATAAATAACTTCTAAAGGATTCTCCGTCCATAACATCGAAGATGATATCCACGTAACACTAGATACGTAAGACTTGTATTACTGTGTATTTAAAACTAAGGACTATTTGTTGATCGCGGCTCTGCCTGCGTTAAAAAAGCTTCTTGGATTCTGTGAGGTTATGCGGCAGTGTGAAGGAATTCAACAACTAGTTAGCTGATTCTTCTGTGTCCATCACCGATGGTCTGGTGTTTGATGTCGTATGAGACGATAAATTCTTCTACAGTAGTATTTACTTAGGTGATCCTCATCATCATCGGTCTTCAGCAGTCCACTGCTGGACATAGGCCTCTCCTTTTGCATGCCATTCAAGTCGATTTCGGTAACTCTCATCCAGCTGCTACAAGCCATTTTGCGAAGGTCGTCGCTCCATCTAGCCTGAGCTTGATATACTTAGGTAACTTTTGCCTAGGTGATCCAGAATCCGACGATGTCATTCACACATGTAGTGATGTCACCAAAGGTGTTGCTTTAAAAAGTGCAATGCAGAGGTCATTTAAAATGTATTAGGTGGGTACCGATGACCTTTTGAAGGCCGCAAGCACAAAATCGGTAGAAGTGGTGGTACTTGGGGAAACCTATGCCCAACAGTGGATGTCTCTCGGCTGAAATGATGATGATGTTGAATGACTATACCCTTCGAAATTCCATCTAAATTCATTCAGCTATTACAGAGTAACTGAATAACAAACAAACATACATTCAAATACAAATCCAACATTACTAGAAACATGGCTATTTAATCTGATACTTAAAATAAAACCATCACGTTTGCATTGCGGTGTTCTGTTCACGTAACTTAATGACTGTTGTACTATCTGTGGGAATTTACATGGCTATGTAAAGTTCTCTGATGTTTACTGTTTACATCGTCATTCTTCATAATTAAATAGGCGTAGGAAAATATGCCTGTAATTACTAATTATGGTAGAAGCTCTCAAGGTATGTAAATATGAAACGCAATTTTGCTTACGTAGATTTTGAATATACTGTGAAAATTAGGTTAAACTCGATAAGGTAATATTAAAGTGATCTGAAGGCCAATTCTGGTAATTTAAAACGTTCAAAATCTAGTCGCAGTCTCATCTCAGCGACAAACAAATGTCAAAAACTTGTCAAAATGTATGGAAATTAGAAGTATTTTTTGACAGATTGAGACTGAGATCAGAATGTGAACGGTCTTAAAATTACGAGAATTGCCCCTCTGATTTCGCGTCAGCTACTTCAGCTAGTGTCTTTTATTCTACCGGCGGGGTTTCATTATGACAGTTCAACGACATTCATTGCGTTATTTACGTTGTTGAGCAGATAATTTTTTAGAACTTATGAAGCAATGGATTATCAGTATCCTCCAAAATGATTCAAATTGTGATTGGAAGTGTATTACGAAATTAGGGTGCTAGTGGTCTTTTCTAAAGCCTTTCTTATGCTCTAGAGATGAGGTGGAGACTAGTATACTGGAGACTAATAATAATTTTGAGCGCAAGCTAAATGACTTCTAATAGGATGCCTCTTATGTTCAAAACTTAATTGTAATAATGTTACGCACGGAACGGCAACGCCGCTCCTTACCTTCCCCGAAGCAATTATTTGATGTTTTTGGCGCGAAAACTGTTTTTTTTTGTTTATTAGGTACGTGGAAACTACAAGGCCTAGAGATTTGAAAATTTTGCTGCCTATGGCAGCTATTATGCTTAAATTTTTGAGCTATAATACATAATCATATCTTCTTTCGTTCGGAAGATGAGCATGAGCAGCTAGGGTGCCGTCACTCCAGCTTACACAAACGTTTTTGATCGTAGTTTCAACACTTTTTAAGTATTATCGTTTAGTTTTTTCCTTCCTTGTGCAGCTATTATGCCTTATTTTTCTGACTATAGTCCAAAACCCTAACCTCACTGGTTTGTCTGTATTGAATGAGGAAGCTGGGGTAACGTCACTCCAGCTAACACACACTAAACGACTTAACAAAGTTTTTGTGGCAGCTAAATTAAGACTGGGAACTTTGATTGCAGCTATTATATCTTTAATATTGGCATAGGTAGAATTATTCTATCACATATGAGGAAGCTGGAGTTATACACACGTTCAAGCAGATGTTGAGTAGATTATAAACATAATAATCTTTTTATAATAATCTAATAAATAATATTACAAGCGCAGTGAAAGGCCTAAGCCTTGAACACAATAATTCGTTCCTAAAACTTTCACAGATAGATCAGAATTAGTAATAATGTTTAATTAAGGAAATTACATCCAGCTGATCTCATAACTACTTATGTATATTGTAGCTACTTTTCTGCGTTGCCTTCTTCCCTACTCCAGTAAATTACTGTTCGAAAGAAAATTAAAAGGGGGCAGCCTGAACCCTAATTGCGTAACACTTTATCAATCAGAATCTGAATAATTTGGAAGGATATTTCTAATCCATTGCTTCATATGTCCTAAAAAAATTGTCTTCTCAACAACCTAAGCAACGCAATGAATTTTGTTGAACTGTCAAAATGAAAGCCATTCCCAACGTTACGCAATTACCCTGCTGGGATTAGCAAATGTTATTCCACGAAAAATGTGTGTGCCTTCGACTTTAAAACACACCCTGATCCATTCTTGCCTTGCATCTTTCCTGGCGTATCATCTCTTTTCCTAAGCCTGGATTTGTTTCGGAGTACTCGCGCAGCTTAGCGAGCGCTGATTATCAGTCGTGACCGAGCGTTTAGTGCTTAGCCGACGGCAAATTGAATCCACACACAAGAGAGGTTACAAGAGATATTGCGAGTACGGTTGGTCGTTCGGTCAGCGTTCCACTAAATGCTCGCTTAAACTGACATAGCGCGTCAGTCGACCTACGGTCCTCGTCAGCCTACTCGCGTAGCGATTCATCAGCGCTGCACTGTAGTTGTTCATAAGTTTTCATTGATATAGCTACGTTCGATCGATGTCAGAGCTGACCGTCAGTCGACCACTAAATCCAGCTTAAACACTTTAATTTTTATTTGGGACAAATGCATCGTCTTCTTTTCCATACTTCCATAAATCTTCAACAATTTTCGGAACCGTCGCAAGTCACAGCCCTGCGTCATCTCGTTACGTAGCAGACCTCTCCACGGAGTAATCAGATAAGAGACGGGCGCTCAAGTTTAATTGAATTTCCTCGCAAAGTTTACGCTGCCACCCCTGGCCGGCGAGCGCCCTGATTGGAGCGGCGTCGACCCGTTCAAAGACATTGTTCCCGAGCGCATAGCTAGGGCTGTGCTGTGTATAAACGATGTACATGAATGGTTGGCCTGTCTATTGTTTGGTTATGTAAAACTATGGCTATGTTAAGAGCTTGTGGTTTGGTTTTAGTAACAATAGTTTTTTAATATGGATCGATATTGGATAATTTATGAACGACGTTTTTTTAGTTTTTTCAGCGGGGTAATTGTGTAACACACTATCAGTAGCAATGGCTTTCATTTGACATATCACCATTCATTGCGTCATTTTTCGTTGTTGAGCAGAGAAATATTTCGAACATAATTATGAAGCAATGGATTATAAATATTCTTCAAAATGATTCAGATTGAGATCGATTGTGTGTAACGTAATTAGGGTGCTGGTTGTCTTGTTATTCAGTTCGGATAGAGCTTCGACCATACGCTTCAAAAGTGGCAGTGTACGTACGAATGAGAATTGGACATCCTTCATCTATCCAAGGCTTAGCGCGCACCACGTTTACCGTTGCAGAAAATAATCCGCAATCTGTGAACAATACCAATATACCTACTTAATAGAGGCGGACTCTATTAAGCAATGCGATAAATAATCGCTTGAAAAATTATATTAGCATTCGCGATTTTATTTCGCATAAACATGAGATTGAAAAAATCGCATTGCAGTGCGCGCTTACCCTTAAAGTAATGGTAAAATGCACGACTAGTTTCCGACGAAATTCATTATTTTGTTATCCTACATACCAACTACAATAGGTACGTTCATTTAGGTCCTATGAAGACATAGGTAATTATATGTTTTCCAGTTAAAATATTTTCTGCAATAAAATAAAAAGACATGCTCCAATTAAACTATGGGGCGCGCAAAATATGTATTTTATTAATCAAAACCGTCTTTGGACACTAATCATCACGCGTAACGAAGAATGCATTGCCTAATAACAAAATTACATTTACCATTGGCAACCAACTCTTCATTGAATTATGAACTTTATTGAAGAAGCTATAAGGGGTGATACATGTGTTTGGTAGTAGAAAAACAATGGCCCAAGGTTGGCGATGATGCCATCCCGAGTTGGTTCCACTTTTGCTCAGAACTGGGCCGACGGAAGTGTGAATTAGCAGTAATGTAACGCGCGTATAGTAAGATAATAAAACTATTTCAAATGGGCCTCGTTGGTAATTCGAAAGGGAAATGAAATGACATTGTTTCTAGAGTATTGTGACTGTCACGCGTTTGTGAGTGCGTAAAGAAGTTTTTTTGAGCTTTTGAATGACGAACGACACGTTTTATTATTTACATAAACACCCGGACCAAAGGACGGTCCAGAAACTTTAAATGTAGGTCCTAAGAACAAAAACGGACACAAACCTATGGACAAACTC
Organism: Apamea sordens; assembly: GCA_945859715.1. NCBI lineage: Eukaryota > Metazoa > Arthropoda > Insecta > Lepidoptera > Noctuidae > Apamea > Apamea sordens. The sequence continues at coordinate 7,491,706 of OX244010.1, read as the reverse complement.
CTAAGAATAAGTATAATAGTTTAATGAGAAAATGGAGTGTTTTAACAATTGGACTACTTCAGGAAAAAGTGTGCCTAAGATTTTATTCTCCATGAATTTTAAAATTTTCTACAGACCAGTGTATGTATCCACTACTTTCGTAAAATGAGCATACATTTATGTACATACCTAATGATGTATTTTTCGTAAACAATTAGCTCCCTTATTCATAAACGTTGCTTAAAGTTAAGTAGTAATTAGCGACTGTTTAATCAAACCTTAACTTTAATTATCGTTTATAAATAAACCCCAAAATGGCAGACCCATCGTTTCATTTGATCCTTCGGAATGGTGCCAATACTGACAATCGATACAACAAAAACTCCGGTTCCATGCGTATTTCCGCAAATTCTTCGCACAAAGTAAAACGGTCCGTCCCAATAGCTTCAATTGCGATGTTAATTACACCGGGATCAATTAAACACGTAACATGTAATAACATGTACGCGCCAATGAGTTTCATAACCCAATTATTTAAATATTGTTGAGTGAGAATCCAGTAAAAGCTGAGCGGTTTATCGCTTGAATATAGCACCATAATTGTATTGTTGCGCCTTCTTTTTTAGGGTTTCGTACTAAAGGGGTAGTTAATTTTACAAGGGAGGATTATAATGCGTGGCTTGAATCTTTGAATCAAGTTATGAATAATCCGCGATTTTTCCACTTGAAACTTGGCAAGAATACTTACTTGCCTAAGTAATAAAGTTTATCATTATACGTTTTTCAAAACTACCCCTCAAAGAGGGATATAGGGGTGTTAAGTTTGTGTGGAAGAAATTGAATGCGCGGTCCGAATAACTCGAAACTCAGTATTAATAATTTTGACAGAAAATAATTAATAATAAGTATGTAAAGTTGTCGAAAATTTACCACTGACGGGACAAAAAGGGGTAATTCAGTTTTTAAGGGGAGGATTTGAACTTGAAACTGTATGTTACATTTTCACGCCTAAACCACTGAACTTCTGATTTAGTATAGAGATAGATGGCATCCTGGGGAAGCACATACATTTTATTCTGTTAGCACGTTCCCGTGGAATAATTTCCGACATCCACGCGGGCGAAGCCGCGGGCAGAAGCTAGTATCAAATACAGCAAAGGCTGCAATCCCTTGAAGCAGTGAAAGAATCAAAGTTCTAAGTAAACGCAATCAAAAGATACGGGTGTTTATGTTCCGTTTATGCTGCATATTTTGACACTCGCAAGGCAATCAAAACCTATTATAGGGTACTTCCCGTTGACCTAGAATCATGAAATTTGGCAAGAAGCAATGTCATGTAGCACAAGTATACGAAAAAATCCGAAAACCTTTTTGTAATTACATAACTACTTTGTACGGAACCCTCGGTGCGCGAGGTTTTTTTTACCCTTGCTGTTAGAGTGCTTCAATCAACTCAGCCTATCGCAGTCCAGTTCAGGACAGGCCTCTCCCATGCTGCGCCACATCACCCTGTCCTCGGCCTTCCGCACCCAGTCTATCCCAGCCACCTTTTTGAAGTCATCGGTCCATCTAGCTGGGGGGTGTCCTGCATTACGCTTGCCAATACGTGGTAAGCGTGCCTAACAGCACGATATCCTAGGTAAGTCACAAAACGATAACGTGTCTATATTAGCTGAATCGTAGTTCTGTGTCTTGGAGTTTTGCATAAACAGTAATGAAAACTATACATGGGGGTGCAGGCTTTCTTCAATAAGCCCATTGCACCTTGCTTGGTTGTTTTGTTGTATGGTTTTAATTCGATGGTTTCACGCACCTTCAGCACACGACGGTCTGCTATAAATAAACCATTGAATTAACAAGGCCGTTGTTGAGCAGCAGAAAAAATACTGAAATAATAATCATTCATTCATTCATCTTCGTAGCATCATTCATCGCTTAGCTCTATAAAGAGTTCGTACCTTAGCTATTAAGAAAAGCACAAGTGTGGATAATAAATGCCTGTAGTGCATTCTGATAGCGCACTCTTACGCGTAACCACTCGGAATTTGTACTACAATAGCTGATAGTGATCATTATTATAACTAGACTGAAAATAATTTACCTTGGTCAGATTCTTTTAACGGTCGCTTGCATGCCCTAAGCTGAATGGTGGTACAGACGCCAGCACATCAAGCTACTACAATCTGTCAAATTTCTTATTATTAATTGAAAAATGTATAGAAGCTTAAGAGGCTTTCGCTTTCATTTAAATTTTATTAGAACTAAAGAACCAAAACCGGATTGCGGTCTTAAAGTTCTGAAAAACAGGAAAACAAAAAACAGATCCCATAGCGAAACTTTGGAATACTCTTACTGACAAAAACCACACAATGTACAGACAGACGCCAGCACATCAAGCTACTATAATCTGTCAAATTTCTTTAATAGATTTTCAACTTTATCGCTAAAGCATTAGGTTCAAGGTGATTGGAAAAATTTGACAGTTTCGGGTCGCTTGATGTTCTGGCGTCTGTACCTCCGACTACCTTTGGCACAGAATAGTACCTTTGGCTCGTGGACGAGAGTCTGTTTCGCATTTATCCTCCCTACACGTAGGTATTGACCCGCTAGAAGAAGACAAAACCAACGTCATCTACTTATTAAACTAATTTAATACTAACTTAAGTAACGTTAATACATAGGGTTAAAAATAACTTAGCAGTAACTTTCTACATACGTAAGTGTTATTAAATTGAACGGCGAATTTAGAGCGCGAATAAAAATACCTTTGTCTTAAGAAACTTTCGATTTGGTGATAATTATTTTATAATTGTTGCAATAGGCTGTAAACATATTTCGAGAGGTTTTATAGTCTCGAGATAAAATCAAGGTTTTTTTACAAGCGATATTTTGAAGGCTTATGTCCGTTTTCACTAACACTTGGCGAAACATAAGAGAAAAGAGAGAGAGAGAGAGAGTGTTTTAAGAGTATTCTATTGTTCTAAACATAAATGTAATGCCTGAATCGTTGGTTTCACAAGTCTAAGGGTTGGGGTTAGGGTTGAAAATTCAACAGAGCGCTTTCGTTCGTTTACATGTCGCTCAGTGTTTAGTGACAGCGGTTAGTTTGAAGCAAAATCGTCTTATACTGATTGAGGCCTATAGCAAATTCATCGGATGGGGTCCTCTATCATTGTAAAGAAGCTCAACCAACGTTACAGTTATTCAGCACAGTCTTATGCAGTTGCAGAGAGTATCAGCAACACTGTCACCAACTGCATGAGACTACTTGAAAATTAATCTTGTTTTGACCATTTAGTTGCCGTCGGGTTTTTGTTGGAACGAAGTTCCATAACGCGCTTTGCGAAAGGGGACTAGACGGAAAAAATTAAGACCAAAAGTTGGAACGACACTTTTTGCTATAGTTGTAAGCCGTGCGGCGTGCGCGTGTTTCTCTGTCTGTCTCTCTCTCTCTCTTATAGAAAGCAAGCCAGTTATACTTCGTTCCATCCGGGTGTCCCTTTTTTTATATTATTTGCTAATGCTCCCTGAATCGACTACTTATTGCACTGAGTGATAGAATTAGAGCTTTCAACTTTCAAGGTTTCAGGACTGCTATTTACAAAACCTACTTTTACCGGAAAGAGGCTAGGTTTTGTATCCATACAATTAAATAGGTTTACGTAACTCTTTCATTAAGGCATTCTTCTTAAGGCATTTAAACAATGATAAGGCGATAATAACGTCCAAGAAGATCGCATCTATTGTAAGTTCCGGCCTTGTCCGCCGGCGCTGGCGCCGACTACCGGAATCGACGCGTGCGCACTTTCTACGCGCCTATAATTAAATGCAGTAAGCACGACTCTTGTAGGTGGGACCTTATTAGTACCTATTATTATCTATTACATAAATAATATCTAGTATTTTAGTTCAGTAGTGAAAGTGCTTGAGGTGCCAGTGATATAAACCTTTGGACCACCAGAGGAGGTTCTCTAATAGTTCGAACGAGGAGTTTATGGCATGATCTAATGTAAAGTGAAGTTGAGTAGAAAGAACAAGAAATGTACGGTCACCAAAGGATATAAGTAACCAGGGCCGTCGATAAAATTGTTGAAGTTTAGTAAGAAATCGATGGATGTTTTCGTATATTAATAAAATTTAATTTAGTTATTAGAAAACAAACAGTTCATTTATCAAATTAAATTTCATTTGTTGTTCCTTTATTGTCTACCTGAACGAACTATTGAGCATAGCATAATCATCATCTGGCTAGCCTTTTGGGGGACTCATCTGCCTGTTGGGGTCGGCTTCCAGTCTAACCGGATGCAGCTGAATACCAGTATTTTACATGGAGCGACTGCCTAAGTATCTGACCTTCAACCCAGTTACTGGGTAATACGATACCCCTTGGTGACACTGGATGTCAAACTTTCGGGCTACTGACGTCCCGTAGCGACTGTCAAAGATCCATGAATGACAGCCGGGACCAACGGCCGTGCTTTTCGAGGCATGGAGGTCTTGGTATGTGAAGATGGTCACCCATCCACGGACCGACCGCGGCAAAAGTACCTTAACCTGATCGATCGACCCGTGCGGCTGTTATTTCTTCGCCACAAGCCCCACAGGCCTCCTCTGTAAGCATTTTTTTTTTTTTTTTGTAATAAAAATTTACTATTATGACAATAATACCTACCCAGTCAGCAAGGTGGTGTGGGTGGCTGCCCCTGCGCCGGACGTAATACACATATATATCGCCACTTGTGGAGGTAACTACAATGATATAAGTGCTTGGGATAATATCATGATGATTATTATTTAAATGGCTTAGGTACGGATATGATCTTGAGTGGATGGAAACAAAAGACGAAGGACGTTCCGCTGTGGAGTTATTTAGGTCACCAAGGTCTTTGACCCATTAGCCCATAATAGTATTCTGCTGAAGCCAAGAATTCAGCACTCCCTAGCGTAGGGATTTTTCGTCGGTTATAAAAAAAAAATCTGCTGTTTCATAGACAAGTGCAATTTATTTATCCATTTATTTCAGACATCAAGGCCCCTATAAACCCATACAATACAATATTAATATAACTTAAAAATACTATAAATACATACAAATTATAATTACACTACAATATTACCTACGCGGTCAAATTGTATGGAAGAGCAATTTATTTTCTTAACAACTGACTAAACATTTCAACGCAATGGGGTTTGGAATCACGTACTGAATCCATGGTAACAGGTTGTACAGACGCCAGCAGGTCAAGCTACCCGAAACTGTCAAATTTTCCCAATAATAATAATAATATCCCTGGACATTTCACACAGCGCCATCTCGTCCCAAGCTAAGCAACCTAATGCTTGTGTTATGGTAACAAGATGGCTGATAAACTACTTATATACACCAATCAACCTTGAACCTTAATACTTCAGCGATAAAGTTGAAAATCTATTAAAAAAAATTGACAGATTGTAGTAGCTTGATGTGCTGGCGTCTGTACTTCGATGCCACCCTACCATACCATACCCGAGTGCCATGAACACTAATCTGAAAGTCTGTAAATACACCGATCCCTTTCCCTTCGTCCTGAAGGTGTTCCTCAAACAGGCATTCAGCAATTCTGCTTGGCGTCAGACTTAATACGGTGGTAGTACTTCCTTAGTCCTTCACCAAGAGGTCTATTAGTTATCTACTATCAAGTTCGCATTCAAAAATTAGTTTAATATAATGAGTTATTTTAAACTGCACCGTTGTTTAGTGCACGCTCAATACAGCTACCGTATTAGGTATTCAGATTACAGGTAGCCGATAATTTAGGTTTAGCTTAGATTTACGGATAACAACCGTTTTCTTTAGTTATAGAATGATCTTTGTGTATAATATGTTATATTAAGTTTGAGTGCTTATCCAGTTTCATTATTTCAGCCGAAAGACGTCTACTGCTACACATAGGCCTCCCCCAAGCACCAGCACTTCGACCGGTTCCATGCTTCTCGCATCCAGCGGATTCCTGCGGCCTTATCCAAAACAAGTGGATGCGCATGTTTTGGGCGCTCACTAACACATTGTGTATGTGTACGTCATATATTTATATGTAATGTTAGTATTGTTTAAATTGATTTTAATTCTATTTTATGTAATTTTAGTGTCTGTTGTCTATGTACCAATTGATTTTAATTTAATTTAAGGTATTTTATGGATTATTATTAAGTATCTGAAATAAAGGAATTAATAATAATAAATATGCTTTCCAACCTGCACTGGTGGTGTAGTACGGCCCACTGCCTGTCATAGAAAGGAGGTTTGTGTCCTATTACTAGTGGGTACATTATAGGCTTATTATGTATGGGATTACCAGCAACAAATAGCTATCGCCACTTCATGTCCTGTCTTCGTTTCATGTGTATGCCTTTTCAGTCATGCCGTGGTAACAATATTAACAAGTCAGCAATTGGGAGCAGCGCTGACTGTGACATACAATATCTATCCTACACTAATAATAATAAAGCTGAAGAGTTTGTATGTTTGAACGCGCTAATCTCTGGAACTACCAGTCGGATTTGAAAAAACTTTTTGCATTTGATAGCCGAACTCTTGAGGAAGGCTCCTTAACATTACGCTGGAGCCCTTAGCAGCCGAGCAAAAAGATAATAGCGTTGGCAGGCGATCCGATGCGACGGGGTGGGTCGAAGATCAACGAATATAATAAATACCAATGTTATATCGTTACTGGGTATCGTATTACCCAGTAACTTGATTATGGAGGTCAAATTGGCAGCCGCTATTAAATATTTCAGTTGCATTAGGTTAGACTGGAACCCGACCCCAACATAGTTGGGAAAAGGTGATGATGATGATGACCATTATCACATCATTGTGTCAGTATATGATTCTCTCATACCGTAGTAAAATGTTAGCCAGTCAGCAAAAAAATAGTGCGGATGACTGCAATAGGTACGTACTGTCACTTGTTTATATAAGTAGGTGACTGTGGTTCTGTTTGTAACTGTCATTTGTTTCAGTTCAGTACAACTACCTTTTAGAAATAACTAATTCCAAGCCAGCCGTTACATAAGCTATAGTCCTACAAACAATCTACGTACCTGAAAGATCTAGAAGTGTATAAAATCAATGATGAATGATTACAAGCCGGCGAGTGCATAATGCATAAACTTGTGTTGTTATTATACGTTACGTTATAAATATCTGCTGCTCGTAACTATTACGGAGCAGCACCATCTGTGCAGTTACTTAATCTGTTATATTTCATGACGCGAGACGATAGTAAACGTTTGTCTTATTCCTTATTGTAGAACTTGATTGGCTGCTGTTACTTTTGTAGTTACAGTATCGCTCAAAACTCCAGTGGCATACTAAGGACTACATTGCTATGAACTGTGCGATGTCTCAACATTCCACAGATAACACACACTAATGAACAGACGTCGCACTACGCGAAATAACTTTATATTTCTGTTGCATTTAGAATACGCGTTATAGTGGCGACCTGTTCTTACTATTGCATTGCTAAAATTCACGTAAATGTAACATACGCTGGTAGCTGTTTAGGCTAAGCAATGGATTCACGATCAACGAAGTCTGAGTTCCAATCGTTTTTTGTTTCTTTTAAACCTTAATAATATTTCTATTTTAAGCAAAAACTTGTTAGGTAATATTTATGTTTATTTATAGGTAATGTATTTATGTTTATTTATAGTAAAATATTAATTATCGTATTATTACATTTATTACTTAACTATTAATGTAACATACACTGATTAATTACTATTTTTACAAGCTAACACTAAAATATATATACAAGTATATAATATGAAAAAATATAGAAAAAGGCAAGAGCTCATTGGAAGAGCTCACACGAAATGTGTGAACAAAGCAAACAAGATAAAGAATAATTATATTTCTGTCCCATTACTTCCAATCGAGAGAAAACTTACAAAAAGTCGATGTACTGCGTGAGATTTGGACACACGGCTCACTGATTCACGCATCTATCTGCACGCGCCTAACCCCTAGGTCATCTTGACTCATGTTATAACGTTGAAATTATGAACTACAATCACTTGTTGATGACAATGTGTTTATTTTCTTGAAACTAGAAGGACGTTAGTCAAATTAAACGTCAAGCTATTACTTTGTGAGATTGCCTATGGACTTTTGGTTGACACTGTACATGTCTTAACTGAGCTCCTTAAGTTCTGTCGTGCACTGACTAGACGGGTCCACTCAATCTGTGTGGTTGTTTTTTCAAAATACCATTTCGGACACCAATCTACTGGTCTTCACATGACCTGACCAATACTATGTCTGAACTGTAAAAGAGACTGTGACCTCTGAGTATGTTTCGACCTATCTTCTCAGTGGTAGTCATATAAGAAACGCCGTCCTCATCTAGTTTTAAAAATATAATTGATGTGTAAAAGTGTTTTGTATGTACAAACCAGCTTACAGAAATAAAATCATTTATTTATAACTTCGGGAATCGAATCCAGGACCTAATCCTCAGCAGTAGCGCTTGCGACCTCTAGACCAATGAGGCATTCGATGCAAATATAGAACTCCAAAATAAAAGGCGATGCTTCTAAATTATATATTTTACGTCTAAACAAACTGTTTCATAGTAATGTGCAGTTACCTACGCGGTTAAAATGTATAGAACAGCAATTTTCTTTTTATAACCGATGAAAAATATTCTATGCTGTCTATAATCATGTGCTGGATTCATGGTAACAGGTGGCGCGTCGATGTCTCTGCTTCCCTGTATACAGGGAAATCTTGTGTGTAACAATAAAACTGGGAATGTGGGGGTGTGTGTGTATGTGTATGGGTGTGTTTATCCGCCCGGAGCTTTAGTTCTTATTTCAGAAGATATGAGTCTGTCTTGCATGCTTGTGGATATCCCACGCACTGAATATATATACAATGTACCAGATTTACTTCCATCTTTCGTCATTTCATTAATATATGACTTAACAACGGACATAGCAGCTTTAAAAAACCTAATTAGTGTCTACAATATGGTCATATCAGATACCAAGACAAAATTTCAACGAGAAAAAAGACCTGTATAACGTTATATGCATAACAACAGTCTTATAAAACAACTAATTAATGAGAGTATTAACTGAAACACTTTCTTGCCGGAAATAAGATTAAATTGGATTGTGTTTAAAAAGTCGGACTATATTAAAATTGTTGATATACAGCACCTACAATGAACCTTATGCATAATCAGCCTACAACGTTCCCACTGCTGGGACACAGGCCTCCTCTCGGGGAGAGGGAGTGGGCCGTAATCCACCACGCGGGCCAAGTGCGGGTTGGTAGATGTCACAAGTATTCGTTTTTTTTGGTTCTAGGACATGCCGTTTTCCTCACGATGTTTTCCTTCACCGTTTTAAGAACAGTGGTGATGAAATAATTTACACAAAGTAAAGTTGGGTTTAAAACTACCACCTACAACACTCGTAAGTCGCGGTCGTTACCACTATATGGGTCATACATCCAGTATGACCCATATAGTTTGTAAGATTTGCAATAAAACAGCCCCTCTATTAACAAGAAGAATCATGAGCAACGTTGAGGAGGAAATCCTTTCCGAAGCGTCTGCTGTGCGTTTCGTGATAGCTACAACCTAGGAGTGTTCAAGTCTCAAATGAAATGACGTTACTCTAAAAGTAAACTCGTCTAGTTTGGCTTGCCAAGCGAGTCTTATCATCGACCACATCTTCACTGACTATTACGCTCATCTGATGACTGGACATAAAAGGCTAACAGAAAGAGACGTATGCGTTATAAATGTTCATACAGGTAAAATAGTCGCAATAAATCCATAATCACCATAACTGAGAATAATTCATTTAAAATATGTTAATTGAGTACTTAAGTTGTGAATGAATGTAAATACTTCATTAAAAGGTTACACTCTTAAGTAGAGATAATCAGTTTTCTTTATGCGTTCTTATGTCATCGGAAACGATACTGAAAAGGCGTAGTAGTTTAACAAATACAGTGGGTTTTAACTTCCTGTATGCTGTGAATTATGATTTGAAACCAAGTTCTGGGTCTCAGGATTTTGTAATATCTTGGTTTAAAACAGTGTCTTTGGAGTTTCTTGCCCATTCCTCTCCATAGAGATCTACGTTTTGGAATAGGCAAAGTTGTGATGGTTTAAATGAAATAAATGCTTTCACTGCAAATTTTCTCTGGACGGTAGGATTTACCCATCCATTACAGTGGGTTTTAAATTTTTAACTTTCTGTTTGCTTTAAATTGAGATGTGAAGCCAAGTTCTAAATACTCGTAGGTCATTCAAATTTTTTCTCTGGGCGATGGGATGGGCCCATTCATTAATCATTGATCGGTATCTAATGCAGTAAAGTAGTTTCAGTCAATAGTAATTAAGGTTACAGAAGTCAACACACGTGTAGCCGTTTGCAGCTTATATCGAAAAAACTCATTACTTCATATGTAGATGAAGAAATAAAACCGCCAAAGGTGTTGGTAAAGATTTTAGAGCAATGAGAATTCAGACGATATGTCTATTATATAATGATGATAATCGTCTGTTGTCATTTCATTAAAAAGTCTAACGGGCCTCTGCGAGTTAGCTTCGACCCCAGGGTCCAAAGCAATATCAAAAGAAAAAAAAAACTTTATTGATGCAATTCCTTACGATTAGCTAGTGTTGACAATAATTAAAGGCGCACAAAAGTTGAAACCCTGACTCCTAAACTAGGAATACCTGTGACTTAGGAGTCAGTGTTCTACTGCCGGTTGGACACTAAAAACCCTATGGAAATTAAGAGGTCGTAAGCTACAGTTACATAAAAAGAATATTATATTATTATGTTGCGATTTAAAGGAATAACATTTGACACATATACACACATAATTATGTACATTGAGTATCGATATTAAAAAGCACGTCCACTCACTGTTACAACATGCTATATACCTGCATAATTATAATACTTTCTCACACTCAGAAGCTTTAAGATCTAAGTAGGTTACAGTCTTGTCACTTGTCACTGATTGCGCTATTTATGCTAATTATAGTCCAAAATGTAGTAACTGGATATAAAATGACGGAAGCGCATCTAGGAAAACTATTAATCATACATTATTATTTAACACTTTAATTAGCCGTCATAGTTGCTTCAACGCAAATTAACTCGCAGGTAGCGACGACGCTACTTGTTAAAAAAAAAAAGATTTCGCTTTGTTCATCTTCACTTTCAAGTAGAGCTTAGATTTGATAAAATATGAAAATCTGTCCTTGTTCAGATTGTTGAAGTTCTTACTGATCATTGGTTCTCCATTTCCAATTTTCAACCAACCTTTTGGGATTGGCTAATTGTTTTTACAGGCTAATTGTTAAGGGAACTTCAGGAATAATATAATAGAAGACAGAGTAATTCCTATCATTTATGTTGTCAATGAAATCAAGTCTTAAAACCTCAGTCTATCGCAGTCCACTGCTGGACATAGGCCTCTCCCATGCTGCGCCAAAACACCCTGTCCTCCGCCTTCCGGATCCAGTCTGTCCCAGCCACCTTTTTGATGTCGTCGGTCTATCTATATAACCTAAGTAAATTAGCTACCTAAGTCCAATTACGAGTAGATAGAAGATAAATTAAAACGCATTCATAGAAGAATATTGCATTAAATGATTAGTTTCAAACTGGTGAATGAAAGGCGTTGTTAGACCTTGCAATTAAGTAGTTGCACAAGATGAACTTGTCCGACTAGCTTGTCGATAAGAAACATCACCTACACATACCCACTAATGGTATGTAGGTATTTATGTAACTTATCAACGCAGCTCGGAACAGAGTATTAATTTGTTTGATCGAGATGATTGATATCTTGACACAAATTGGGTACTTACCAAATAAATAGGAGTTCCAAAGTAAAGTATGGAGTTTGGTAACGTCATTATTTTATTTTAAGATAGTTAGACTTCGTAAAACATGAACATTGTGGGCGCTATTCTAATTCGTCAAGTAGGTTTAAAGAATCTTTATTCTCATAAGAACATGATACAGTTCACTTATATGAGATTTAACTTTTAACATAAAAATAATCGTCGTCTTTTGCATACATGCAGATGTAGAACAAGTAAAACTGTAACGACAATGCACGAGATCAGTAACAAACAAAGCAAAAGTTGAGGTAGTTACATAATATATAAAACAAGTTAATACAGCTGGCCAGTTTGACACCAAGTTCGTTAGTCAAAAGAGATTACGTGTGGGGTTTCAAAGGGCTCGGTTTTAGGTCTCGTCGTGTGGAGCCTTGCATACGATTCGGTCCTACGTGTCGAAGTTGTTAAAGTTGTTTATTACGTAGACGACACTCTTATTGGCCAGCTTGCCCAGCTCGGGGTGGAAGAATCGTGACTACAAGTCGTGTGCTGGGCCTCTAGTTATCACCTCAAAATCTGAGGCAATATCACGCTATAAAAAGCCGAGAACCAGAGACTCCAGATGGGCCCATAAATATAAGTATCTGGGGCTAATCATGGACGATTGGTGCTTCGAAGCACTAATCCGGAAAGCTACTCCCCCGGATGATGATAATGATACAGTTTTGCTAGATGCACTTGTGTTACTTAGCTTAGAGCAGAGATTAAAATCTTCTCTAAGACCTGGCAGGTTTGCTAATATAATCGATAGTGCATACCAACGCAAACGCCCCTAATTCCGCAATATCGCTCCAATCTCTATCATTACATACGAATGAAACATAATTTAAAAATACCGATACCAAGTACTACTTACCAATGGCATGTTTATGATATATGTGCGAGTTATATAAATCAGAGTTACATAAAAGTAATTAGGAATTGGTTGCTATAAGAAAAAGATAAAAACTATGCAGTATGTAATGATAATCATGTTGCGAAAGTGATTACAATTAATGTGGGCACATGTAGTGTTATTGTTTTTTTTTTGCGGCGCTAGTAACCTACAGTATATAAATGAGGTTTCTAATGTGTGTATGCTTGATGAGTTGTTAGGTGAAGATTGTAGAAAATATGATAGGCATATACGTAAGAATAGATGAAAGGACTGAGTGTGTGAGTATAGGTGCAAAATTATATGATGAAGAAGAATTAAATGCAAAATTAGAAGCTAAGTAACTTGAGAGAACTGCTGAAAAGCCTCATAAAACACTTGAATATTTTAGGTTTTTATGTACCTATATGACGATAAGGTAGCATAGCTGTAAGATAAGTGAAAGTCGCAGTGGATCAACTGTGATTCCCAAAGGACCAATGGTTAACAATAATGGTCCTTTGAGTAATATTGCAAACAGCACGAGGGACACCAGTCTTGGAGTAGAGACGGGGAAATATTACAAAAACACAGACTGAGATGCTCTTTTACATAGACTAAATGCTGCGGTGGATCGTAAAACTTGAAAAAGGCCTAAGACGGCGTACAGCCGAGATATATCATGATGGATGAATTGCATCTCTATGCACAGCTACTTAAAATTCATTTCTTCTTGTAACACTTCGCACATTCCATAATACTTATAATTGTCTTAATCGGTACCTATAAATACGCGTTAACCTGTAAACAAGTCGGGGTCACTTTTTAATAAGTATTTCCTCCTTGCCAAAGAAACGATAACAGCAAACAATTAAAATTAATTAAAAGTGGAACTCGAGATTATGATCAGAAATGCAAAATGAATGAAATGAATCTTGAAGCTGTAGTATGTCTGTCTGTACGTTTTGTTGTACCATTGTTTTCTTTATTAGATTGTGTCAATGCATATATCTTGATAACACGAACATCAAGTGGTCATATTTGATTAATCTTTTTGGTTTTGGCTAACAAAACATATTTATGAACTGTTTTGCCTGCAACTGTTATGTTTCAAAGACCTCTCAGTTTTTGATAAACTAAAAAAATATAAGTGGCATTGAAATCTTATCTGCGTTTGAATCTTTTTCAACTCCATTTTTTTACAATTTGTTCTAGGTTTGTTATGCACAAAGAATTGGGTCGCGTGCAATCATAACTTGCAGAGCTTTTATAATTGTTACTACACACACATGATACATACTACTGACAGATTAAATGGCCGTACTAACAGTGTAGATAATCAAGCTGTCTTAGATAGCGACAGTCTGTTGTGAAAAGCTACAGTAGCTGTATATTTTATTTACGAATTTTTTTATAGGAGCTTATTTTTACGGCGTGTGATTTGTGATGGCGATAGATATACTATATCTTTCTCTTCGGAAGCATACTTTCATAAGAAGCTCTTCTAATCATAAAAGGTTTCAAACATAAACTCAGAGCATATATGCCAATTAAACAAATTACTTTTGAATTGTCAAGCAGGCAGTCAGTCAGAAAAATCAAGCTAGTTGCCCATTCTAAAGCAACCTATGGGGAAGACTAGGCAAAAAATTGCACGGACACTCTTTAAAATCAAAATATTGTCTCCAGATCATCAAATTCCATTTATATATGGTTACACTGTAAGCCGACTCCAGCTTAGTTGGGGAAAAGCTAGGCAGATTGATCGACATGGTAAAGACGCCAGCACATCAAGCTACTGCAATCTGTCAAATATCTTTAATAGATTTTCAACTTTTTCACTATAATGTTAAGGCTCAAGGTTGGTTGGGAACATATGACAGTTTCGGGTAGCTTGAATTGCTGGCGTCTGTACAAATTAAAACTAAGTGATCCACATACACTTAACCACATTATATTCTCGACCAAAGTCGCGGGTACACTCAAGTACAGTATTATCACCTCTAAAGTTACGTCTTAAAGTGAACGGTTCCTTTGAACATTTCGCAATGGGAACTTGACTTAAAATCTGCCATCGATTGTACCAAAAAACTGGTTCAAACGAACCTACTTACTGATGACGTCTGGGCTACCACATTGAATGGTAATTAGCGGATGAAAAGTAATCAAAACATTGATATTTTTTAGTCGTATTGTGGATAGGTCCTTTGGGAGGACCAAAGGACCTGTCCACAATACGACTACAAGGTGAACTGATGACCTGATAAAGGTCGCGAGAAGAACGGTGCTATGCTTTAGGAGATTCAGCAGTGGACGTCTTTCGGTGGAAAAGACGATGATGACATCATTTGAATCAGATGCAGGAATTTTAGATAGTATGTTTGATAATTTATTTATTATAATCATACGAGTATTTTTATTGTTTGGTCCTTTTGTCAAATGTCAGGGTTTTTAATCGTATAAGGAGTGCCATCGATAGATGGTTAGTTAAGATAATTTAGGATCTAATTTGACCTAGACTTTCATACTGGTATTTTAGGTCCATGACATTTTGACCAAAATGATTTATGGTAATAATGATGAGATAATATTACTTAAATGGGTATAATGTGCATTCAAATCTGTGCACTCATATCTGGGGCACTGGTATCTCGTCTGGTAGGAGTGTTAGCGATTACCTACTGGCAATGAGATTTTTCACAAAACTAAATGTGAATTCTGGAAGTCAGGAGCATCATTCTTCTGGTTCGTCTACTCTACGTCGTGTTCTTATATAAATTACCAGTCTATAATGTTCGCACTGCTGGGACACAGGCCTCCTCTCTGTGAGAATAATAATTAATAATAATTTAATAATAATAATAATTTACCACGCGGAACCAGTGCGGGTTTGTGGATGTCACATGTCTTCGTCATGTTCTTTTACTCAATTTTCTTAAATACGGATAACTATTTCCTAGGCCGGTTAATAGCTTCTTATAAGACCTCATTCTGATAAAACATACCTAATCATTCTCTAGCTGCTCCACCGCGCTATACGCTTCAACGTCACATAGTAACCTTACCTTAACAATTACATAAACAACATCGTATATATCAATTATGCTACAGGTGAAGCTGCTACCATAAAACAAGTATCGAATGTGGAGCGGAGCCGTGATAGGTACCGTGGGATCAATTGATGTCACTCATCTTTGTTTCATGCTGCATACGATTGCGCTAGTAATATTTTATCTGTGTTAGATGTGTTTCGGTGATTGTAAAATGTTTTTCTTTTTCATTTATGTTTTGATTGATAAATGATTCTATTTCTGAAAGTATGTTTGTACAAATAATTTTACACGTCAATCATATTTTAAAAACTACTTGTGGTCGGCGTTACCTATGTCACTACTCTGAGAAAAAAGGCCGAAACCAAATCAGAGGTCACAGTCTCTTTTAAAGTCCAGACATAATCTTGGTCAGATCATGTGAAGACTATGTAGATTGGTGTCTGAATTGGTCTTCTGAGGAAAGAACCTCACAGATTGATTGAGTGGCCCTGTTAATTTTCAGTCAGCATTAGCTTAGGTTTTTCAAACATTTGTGTTTGCCATATTTTTTACCACTGCAAGTTTGATTATTTCCGTATAGACAGTTTTCATACCTATTGAGTTTATTTATCTCACGGTGTCTTACCTCGTTGCTTATATCTAAATCAAGCCTACTACTACCGCGAAGTATAAACTTATCGAACAATTTTATCGTCGACAGTTCTCAGATAATCTGCTTATTTACGCAAATCTCTTCTGAGCTGACAATTTATTTCATAAGACGGAAAGAGTATTGTTTTACTGCCTACATACATAACATAAATATATCGTATTACATTAGGTCATCGCCTATGTGTTTACCAGTCTAACTCGTTTACTGCAACAGAGGTTTCAAGTTGAGTTAATGAAAGTAAAATCTCGTTGGTACTTCCAGCCTCAGTTCATACTTTAGTTAACATAATATATTTATTCGACGGCACGGTTGGCGCAGTGGTTAAGCGATTGACCGCTGCGATGTGTGTCGCGGGTTCGATTCCCGCACGGAACAAATATTTGTATGGCCTACAAGTAGTTGTTCCGGGTCTGGCTGTTTGTGTAAGTGAGAGAAATGTTTGTAAACGCACCCACGACACAGGAGAAATACCTAGTGTGGGGCAACGTTTAAAAAAAATATATATTAGACGGATTTTTTTAACAACTTTGATATGATTGGTGGAGATGGGTGTAATATATCCAGCAAAATAATCAGGATCATGATTAAAACATTCGAATCCACCCACTTTTCATAGAGCTCATATGCCATGCCGCCATATATACTGCTAGTGGATCCTCCAAGAGAGTCACCGGCACTGAACCTTTTTTAACAATAATAATAATAATAGTAATTTTATTTCTCTCAAAAAGGTACAGTTTAGATTGATAGGATCTAGTTACATTTTTAAAGATTATCCTTTGTGAGAGCTGGAGTCTATACTGGGTTCGGGACCTGTATGACAGATCTCCAGGCTCACACCCTTAAAATTACAATATTTAATGAAAGATTTTTATAGAAAGGTAAGAAAACTAAGAACCTTTTTTAACAAATGAAGAGTCGGTATCTAGGGAAACCCAGGTCAAGTTGGTTGCAAGTCGAAGAAAATGCATGCAGTGTTGATTGCTTAAGTGTTTTAAGGACTTGTGGGAGGCTTTGCTCAGCAGTGGGATAGCAAGAGATAAGGCAAAAAAAGTTTATTAACCAGATCGTCCAAATCAGTTAATCTTAGCCGCTATACGAGTACATGGGACTCTAGTAAATTTTTCAACAATACTGAAATTAGCGTTGTAAACAGAGGCCCATAAAACTGCAGCTTTCTTAATAAATATAGTATTTAAAACATATACAAAATCACTGCTTACATGCAGTTTTATGGCTGTCATAACCAACACCATACTTAGACTTACAACTCTACTAGTTTCTCCGCCGTGGGAAGTTCGATGACATTGCGAACATTTTTCCACTACCAATTAGGATTTCCCGTTAGGCACGGAACTCGGAAGTCCTAATAGACCACTATTGAAACGCCATGACACAAAAACAAGTGATGATTGAAGCAATTTCTTACACTAAAGTTAGACTTTTGACAGTTGCGATGCGTGATTTGATACGTTTTCTATTTGGTTGACTTTAGGAGCAGTCCTGCACCCTAATTGCGTAACACACGATCAATCGTAATCGGTTTCATTTTGACAGTTCAACAACATTCATTGCGTTATTTACGTGCTGGGCAGACAAATTTTTCGAACTTATGAAGCAATGGATTAGCAATTTGCTTCAAAATGATTCTGATTCCGATTGATCGTGTGTTACGCAATTAGGGTGCTGGTTTACGTTAGACTGATAGTTATTTAAGGATCTAAGTAATATAGACTCCGTTTAAATGACTCACTAGCATCTTTCGAGCTAGTGAGCCTTTTTTTTTGCGTTTTTTTTTAGCTTTCATTTATTGCAGTAGGTAATTGTGACATAGAATGAGGAAAAAATCAATTGGTTTTCCAAAAATGAATGTGGTCTTAGAAGTCATTAAAGGACCAAATATGTATATTTTTAATATATTTTATTTGGTGCTGGCTGGTATATTTTGTTTTGTGGCTGGTGGGTTGGTGTGGTTAGGTATTCAGCTGCATACGTTTAGACTGGAAGCCGATCCCAACATAGTTGCGAAAAGGCTAGGCAGATGATGATGATTTTATTTGGTGCTTGCAATCTACCCAATATTAGGAGCCAGATAAAAAAAAAAGATATATAACATTTATATCAAACGCATCTTTCATGAGTAGTCTCATACAATCACCTTTCAATAAATACTTTGTTGGTTTAAGGCAAATTGCGACACTGCTGTCTCCTGCCAGTCTGTGTCGCAACTTGTGTAGTCTAGATGCAACTTTATAGTGTAACTAGTGGGTAAACAGGCTTCTGTCATCACTGAATGGTAGTTACGAGTACATAGTTAACTACTATCAACCTGATATTATAATAACTTCTTTCCTCTCAGCTTCCGTAGGCGTTTGCTACATTACGATAATGTAGGCGTTCATCCGCTAGCATTATTTTTTCTGCATTATTTGTGCTAGATTTCTTAATTACAAAATTTTTATACACTTTAAAAAGTTATGTTCATATCAAGCCATTAGTGGCCTACTTCTGAGTTGCGTTCTTTATCAAATTAAAGAGCATCCTTTTTTCGTTAAAAGCTATGTACTATTTCCATTGCGTTGACGATGTTTTTTGATTGATTTTGAAAATATGAAACGTGATGTCATCATAATTCTCCTCCCTTATCCCAATTTATTCGGGGTCGGCGCAAAATGTCTTTTTTCCATACTTCTCTATTAATCGTCATCTCGGTAGCCACCCCCTTTCTAACTATATCAGCATTCACACAGTCCATCCATCGTTTCTTTGGTCTTCCCCTACTCTTTAGAGGTACTTTGTTCAAATGTCCAAATATATGTCCAAATGTTTGATTTACTTACTACTTACTCATGCGATTGCGAAATGATCAGTTGGTTTGATTAATTAATGAAAGGCTGCTGTATGACCTCTACAATTTCAGTTTACATTTATTCGTCAATTTTTAATAAACTGGATTTTAACTAGTAGGGACTAGAGACATTTAAACCAACAAGTAACAATGAACTATCTTCGAAACCTCCTTGCGACTATTACGCAACATCAAATACAAAATTCAAATTCATAACATCAGTGCATCCATCATGGCCGCCCATATTTAAAAAAAATCTAGATGTAAGACAGTGTTGCCTCATACTACTCACACTTGATATTTTATTCTTTTTAAAATGTAACTGGTCATTTTCAAGGATGTTGCTTGCACTTAAACGGACGTGTGTAAAAATAATTTCATTATTATGTTCTCTGATTGATTTCGTAATTCACAGTCGTAGGATGCAACGGAACGTTCATTTCTGAGGAGTTAGTCATAGTTTGAGTGAAATCGGTGCATTAAATTTCAAAGGATTTGTCAGAATCTGAAGAAGGATGTGCAAAAAAACAATTGAAGTGAAGCATAAATACCTCACTCAAAAAGTTTATTCAAGACCCAAATTAGGTATTTGGGTTTTGAATTGTCCCACTGCATGCACCTTCAGGGCTCGTCACCTCATTCAAAGAAACAAAGAACATTGCTCGCTACTGTTCCTCATTGCATGTTTCCGATTTCCAACCATTAAGTTCAGGGTTTCGTACGAAGGTTTTCTTTTCCGTTTCAGTTGATTAATTTAGAAAGTTATATTACCACTTAAGTTATATTATTACTTTGATTTAAACCGTTGGTCCCGGCTGTCATTCGTAGATCTTTGGCAGTCGTTACGGGTATTCAGAAGCCCAAAAGTCTGACAACCAGTCTTACCTACCAAGGGGTATCATGTTACCCAGTAGTTACGGACGTGGGTTACGGAGGTACGATAGGCAGTCGTTCCATGTAAAACAGCTAAATCTGCATCCGTTTAGACTGGAAACAGATCACAAAGTAGTTCGGAAAAGGCTAGGAAGATTTATTGATATTTCGGCAGATTATACAGTTGAAAAACAATAAAAATTTCAATTTCAATGTTTTTTAGAACTGTCATGTCATTATTTTATCCCACAACCTACTTTTTAAATGAGAAGCTTTCTTCAAGATAGCTGTTATAAATGTTACACTAATAATTATACACAATAAAATGATGCAAGTAAAACGGGTAAATGGAGTAATGATGTACGCCAAGTGTCAAGGCTGTTGCGGTCGTTAATAATTATTTCAGTGCAGAGATAGGAGAATGTGTACAATCTCTCTAATAGGTAGGTACAGATGCACCGAGTTTAGTTGTAAGGAGGTCAACACTGTATAGCGTGGAATTGACTTTGGTTATAATAATTAAAAACTTTTTTTGTAGATAGTACTAGCTGCGCCATAAGTTTCGATCCCGTGGGAATGTGGGGATAAAAAATATGTTAATCCTATATGTTAATCCTGGTATGTTAATATGGTGGATGTTAATCCTGGTTATAAACCATCTGTGTGCCAAATTTCATCCAAATCCGTTCAGTAGTTTTTGCGTGAAAGAGTAACACACATCCATCCATCCATACAAACTTTCACATTTATAATATTAATAGGAATACAGTCTAAGGGGCCCGTGGCTAAATAATAACAGCCGCACAGGTCGATCGGTCAGGTTAAGTTACGCTTGCCGCGGTTGGTCTGTGGATGGGTGACCATCTTTACATACCGAGACCCCTCCGTGCCTCGGAAAGCACGTTAAGCCGTTGGTCCCGGCTGTCATTCGTCGATCTTTGACAGTCGTTACGAGTAGTCAGAAGCTCGAAAGTCTGACAAACAGTCTTACCAAGGGGTATCGTATTACCCAGTAACTGGGTTGTGGAGGTCAGATAGGCAGTCGCTCCATGTAAAATACTGGTATTCAGCCGCATCCGGTTAGACTGGAAGCCGACCCCAACATAATTGGGAAAAGGCTAGGCAGATGATGATGACAGTCTATATTATCACAGTAATTTAAATAAAATAAAATAATTATAATTTACGTTAATTAAGATAGTTTATAATTTGCATTAGGAATAGGTAGGTGTATTGCATTAATGAAAATGGTTTCTGATTCGAGTATGGGACTATTGTAAACCAAAAATGGTTTGCTAAGGTGGGTCGAAATTCCTTAGAAATCACTGAATGATTCTTTCTAATCTTGGGATGGCCTTCTTGCTCATATTTTGTGGCCGAATGTGGTGAAATTATTAGTATTAGTAAGTATTAACTCTAAATACAACAAGCATGAATATCACAGGAGACATTTTCTACGAGGCTTCTGGAAAAATCCGCTGTCAGAAACACAGGACCGGTCGATGTGACAACGCTTGTGGGAGGCCTGGAGGCCTGTACCCAGCAATGGACGTCCTTCAGTTGAATGATGATGATGATGAACAGTGAAAATCAATAGAACAATTAATTGAGAACGTTACTCAATGTAACATTGGATCATAAGGTGATTATCTGATGCATATATCATGCATAATTAACACTTTTTACAAAATGCTCTCTACTATACGTAACTTATTACGGTCATTAACCACTTCTGCATACCCTGTCATTATTAGCAGAACTAGGATTCATGAATAAAAAATATAATCGTAACTATTGTTGATTTTAATTGATCAACTTATCAAACGTCAATTATATCGATTTCGTAATGGAAACAAAACGTTTAGTCGAATTATAAAACGTAACCGATTATTAGATTCATTATCAAGTTTTTAACTCAGTTTTTATCCAAAATAAGACTACCTACTTGTAATAAAATGGTATTGCGTCTATTAAAGTATGCATTAATTTAATGTTTCATTCAAATTGACCTGCATATTTGAATCCCATAAAGACGTGAAAACAAAAATTGATTTTTTTTAATTTCGAATAGTTACACATGACTGCGCAAGCAATTGACTGTGTTTCAAGATTACAAAATTGTCACGGCACCAGAAAATATTTCATATTTACATCATTTTCACGTGAAACTACGAAGCTGTTACGTCAGACTACCTAATGATACCTAGAGCATTAAAGTTTTGTTGGTTTGCCTTTTGTGTTATCAACTTGCACATTGGAATTCCCCTGATTTCTGAAAGTTAGATATAATTATACCTACATCTCGCAAGCTTTTGACCCTTGGGTAGATAAACTATTATGGCATTCATTGCAAAAGAGTGTCCGTGGAGTTTCTTGCCCGTTCTTTTCTATAGGAACCTACTATGCTTTGGAATGGGCAATTAGTCTCATCTTTCTGACTGACCAACCCATTCACAATTAAAAAATGCCATGTTATTAATTGAAATAAATTCTTGGAGTTTTTTTTAAAGTTTATTGGTGGATCAAAGAATTATATTCTTTGCTCAGAACGTCTACCAAATTGCCAATACTCGCTGTGAATTTAACCCTAAACCGCCTCACTTTGGAGGTGATACCAGTAAAGAAAAAAAAGGTGTACCCAGTGAACTTCAAAATCCTTGTGACTGTTTGGAAGTTTGTGAGTTTGGATGATTGTTAGTGAATACATTAGAGACACTTTTCATCCGGAAACATGTATCTACATAGTTTATTTAAGATTCGAGTGAAACCACTGCCAATAGCAAGCGACATAATAATTTGATTCAATTTATAAGCAATGTCACCTACAAAATAAAACTCAACGTAAGCATTAAGTACATGTAATTCAAAAGTATGATACTAACACAACACAATGTTGGGACGTAATTTACCAATAAGTGTATTTTTCGCAATCTCCCACAAATGTAAGAATAACGAAAGATGTGAGCACAGAGCATTTTGTTACCTTACGATCTTAATTATTAATCTTACAGTATACTTATTTTACGGTTTGATATTACAAATGCTGTGGTTAAACATGTGACTTGTTTTGTTTTGAACTTTGCGAAAGTGGTAATTAATTATTTGTAAATGTGAACTGGTTTTGTTTCTCTGAATTGTTAGTTAGTATTATTTTATGTAAATTAGGCATGTAGTTTACTCTGCCATGGACCACTGTTTCATGAGAAACCCAATTCTATAGTTGAAAAAAAATAAAGCCGAGAGTAGGTACTTAAACGCGTGCTTTAACTTAGACAGTTGGGCAACAGCGACAGGACTAACGCTTAGCCAAAGTACGTGCAAAGTAACGTTTGTAGATATCGGTCTAAGTATGTGTAGGTAGTTTAGCAGGTGGTGTAGAGGTTTTAGGTACGGAATGGGTGCCGAGAGATGGTAGAAGGAGTGTCGACCGATCAAGAGCCAGATGGGTCGATGACATTCAGAAGAAGGCCAGAAGGCCAGTACTCGTAATTAAAAACTTTCAAAATCTAGTCGCAATCTCATCTCGGCGACAATCAATGTCAAAAATGTAGGGAAATTAGAGTTATTTTTGACAGATTGACTGATTGATTGATTGACAGATTGAGATCAGGCTGAGAACGTTCTTAAAATTACGAGAATTGGCCCTCTGCTTGACACTCGCGCAGACCAAGGATGGAAGGATGGCACAAAAGGGAGGAAGCCTATACTCAGCAATGGGTAGAACGAAGCTACCAATGATGATGATGAGGTAGATCAATTCGAATGTTTGTATCAGAGATAGACTGAATATAAAACCTATTTGGTTCAAAATTGGTTTTATTGGCATTAGCAACGAACTCGTCTAATTAATCACAGTTTAATATAACGATCTTTTAGTCGATTCATAAGAGTTGCTAAGGTTACATAAAATGCAATAAAGATGCATAATTTTAAAATGCAAATTACCTGCTTAGTGCATCTAGCATATTCTTATCTTAGCATCTATGCATATGAAACTTTTATGGGTTTAATGTAACTGTCCCATAGAAGTAATGTTGACATATTTTTGGGGAGGTAGAAAGCAGAAAAAAGTTGGCAACATTAAAAAAATGGCCACCTAATTTATGGTTATTGGTCCCTTTCGTCTATGGACATCTGCAAACCAGCATGGTAATTCCGTATCACACTATCAGTAGTAACGGCTTTCATTTTGACAGTTCAACAACATTCATTGCGTTCTTTACGTTGTTGAGCAAACAATTTTTTTGAACATATGAAGCAATGGAATATCCTTCAAATAGAAAAAGATTGAGATTGTTAGTGTGTTACGTAATAAGGGTGCTAAGGCTTTGCAGGTGCGTTGCCAATTTGCCATTCGAGAGACAAAGCAGAAATGTCATTTACCTGTATTTACACCGGCACCCACTTTCCAGAACATAGCATCGCTGTTCGGTGGCAGAAATGTACTCTGTGAATGTAGTCATTGCATATCTGTACTAACACTTGCACTACGAAAGTCGCCTTTACTGCTACGACATAAAGGCCCTGTCAATGTCAAATTTTGCGACTGTATTCCCCGGACTAGCTCATTCACTAGAAGCTGTGCTACTACTAAACTAGAAACAAATAAATTTAAAACGGTTGATGAGAATGATGAGTCATCACTATAGGCCAACGCAAAGCGTTGTTGCAATCAATTAAGTCACTCGACTGTGATCTAAAAGAAAGGCAAGGTTCTGGAGTGACGGCCGCGTACCGGAAGACGTAGCGGTGGAAGACAATTTCAGGTTTCACAAGTTGTGAGCTCGAACCCAGGCAGGCATGCCTTTGTGAATTAAACTAAACTCTACAATAGCAGAAATAGAAACATTCAAATTTATCCTTTAACAAGAACTTTAGTCAGAAAAAAACTGTCAGAATTGCTTAAATCCTTCTCCTATGAAGCAACAGAAAAACTTGTGATAACATAACACTTACATTCCTGTAACATCAATCTTATTACATAAACAACCCCCCCGCCCCTCATTCACGCTCAATACTCGCATACTCCACAATACACACACACAACTATGTGTGCGAGTGTGTGGGGGTGCCACACACTCGCACACATAGTTATTACCTTTTATTTTAATAATTTTCTTTCTTTTGAATTACTAGTCTGGAACAAATGTACCATATTTTTGACCTGCGCGTTGATAGCTGCGCAACAGTTTTAACTTTTGTAGCTATCTTCGTTTTCTTTTGTAAATTTGTGTCCTGAAAATTGTTCCAAATAAACGTTTATTATTATTATTGATTCAATTTCATCACCACTGTTCTCAGGTGAAGGAAAGGTGAAGGAGAACATCGTAAGGAACAGGCATGTCCTAGAAACAAAAATTCAAAGATATTTATAATCCTCCAACCTGCACTGGGCCCGCGTGGTGGAATATGGCCCACGCTCTCTCACAGAGTGGAGGTCTGTGTCCCAGCAGTGGGAACCTTATAGGCTGATTATGCTTATGCATCGTCATCATCTTTACCTTCCTGCCTTTATCCTATTTTCTTTGTCATCGGCGTACGACATTTACTTCCATTTCATCTATCTATCTAGCCAGGGGGTCTACTCCGAAGTAGTATCGGCCGAATGTTCGGCCGTTTCCTGCTACAAAGTTACTATTTGGTTCGGTCGGTCCCGATCCTACACTCCTACACTCTTTCGAATATTGACTATGGTCCCGACCCAACTGAGCCGATCCGAACTTTTTTCGAATTTTTCAATAATATTCGGTTCGGCCATGTGTCGGTCCGATCCGAACATTCGCACTTTGCACTTCGGAGTAGACCCCCAGTATTGTCCCACTGCAGAGTAAGGGCTTCCCTCTAGTTCGAACTATTCACTACTACAATATTTTCATTTCTCACAACATACAATAATATCACGCTTGTTTTCCCCGAAGGGCTAAGCAGAGGTGTCCCTAATAATAGTCCTTTTCCATTTCATGTTTCACATAATACCATTCATCTTTTCTTTAGTCTGCATTTATATTAATTACCGACGTTGAGGAGAGTACTTCGATTATAACAATCTCAATGGTTTTGCATACAATTTTTACACAGCAAACAGATTTAATGCACAATTTAAATTCTCGTGAATTCTAATCGCGGGTATTACTCTAATCGTGCGACTTAAAAACCAGTAAACGAATTAATTTAGTTAAATTGTTTCACTATGTCTGTGTTTACTTTCAAATTAAACTTATTCTGATTACCGGAAGATGTGTCTAGCTCTAAGTAACAATAAGGAAGAGCTTCTAGTAGTTTTTCGCAAAGAACAGGCGCCTGGTGAACTATTGTCTTTCCATGAAAGTCGTGAATGATTTCATGGGGATAGTTGGACCTTTCATTATATGGCATGGCAATATAATGAAAGGTCCAACTTGACAGATTTTCCTATTGATATTTTCTCCATGAGTTTTGCTTCATACAGACTTCATTTAGACAGTGTGAAGTCTGTGTAGCTCAAATTGGTTTGTTTTGTAGTGTTCTAGATTGAGATCTACTAGACACACTTTTCATTGTTCTCTTTTGTCTTAAGTTAAGTATCATGCATACCTGTTATTTGCATGGTTACTGAAATGCCAATTTTTGATGATATTTAATTTGAATTGTAAGTGACTGTGCTGTTGGTGTGTTTATTATAAATAATTAAATACAGTAGCTTGGCAGCATTCTTTATGTCCATCATTGAAATGTTTTTCAAGGATGCGATAGTCGCAAACAATCAAGGCTCTCTAAATTGCTTGACATATCTCATCAGATTCTTCGACTTCCATGTCCAATATGTCCCCGCCCGCCAGTTTACGTTGGTCATCTAACTCGGGAGCGTACCTGTTCCAATGACTATTGGTCCTTCGTGTCATATTGTCACTTCAACTAAGTGTTTTAGCAGTGGTTTTAAAAAATCTGGAATGGGCTTTTAAGGGTTAATTAGTGTGTTGATAAATTGCCTTTTAGATTTTTCATTACATTATGCATCCTATTGTATGTTACTCAATCAAACTGCCTAGCCTTTTCCCTATGTTGGGGTCAGCTTCCAGTATAACTGGATGCAGCTATTTTACATGGAGCGACTGCTTATCTGACCTCCACAGCCAAGTTACTGGGTAACATGATACTCCTTGTTATGACTGGTTGTCAAACTTTTTGGGCTCCTGACTACCTGTAAAGACTGTCAAAGCTCTACAAATGACAGCCGGGAACAACGATTTAACAAGCTTGCCGAGACACGGAGGGGTCTCGATATGTAATGGATGGTCATCCATCCACGAATCGATCGCGGCAAGCGTAGCTTAACCACCAAGATTTTTTCCTACTATTACGTTGAATAAGTAGGTTAGTAGCAAAAGAATTTGCTGAAGAATTTAACAATATTATAAGTAACTGTTGAAATAACTGGCGATACTCAAACTTCACATTACAGTTACATTAATTCTTATATTACTGTAAATACCAAAGATGTTATTAATGGCTGCCTGACAGATGGAAAGACCGGTCCTAGTATGCACTTGTACGGCACACTTTTGAATATCCTTGGATATACTACTTGAATCGACTATATTGATATTTTCAGCTTTCATAATATCTTACTTGAAGGCTATAATAGTATCATGTTTATCATGTAAATTAAACGAAGTGGAACATCACACATCGTTTTTGTATAATATGCAAATCTTAATGTACAAATCTTTCTTTTATTACTTCAAACCAGTTTTTATCATTTAGTTCAATGTTAAATTAATCATTTAGCAGCAAATAATCGACTTATTAGAACCGATTGTCTATGATCTCGATTATATTTTCAATAGAAAATCCGACTGCTCTAGTTTGGAACTTTGAATGTAAGATTATAAGTGCAAGTTACAATTAATACATGTCATTATCGGGCCCAAGCGTTCACCCTTCTTCGGCCGTATCTTAGCCGTTCCAAAAGTGGGAGGGACGCTATATAACAAGATGGTAACATGGTCGCAACACACAACCAGTCTTCGGCGAACGAACGAAGACACACGGCAACATGAAGTTATTGGTGAGTTGATACAAAATAGTGCAGTGCAAGTGTTTGTGCCAAAAGTGAAAAAAAAAAAACATTTTAGAATTCGAGTTTTGAAAATAGAAAGTTTATAAGACAAGTGCGGTTTTTTGAATATTCTTTTTTTTATCGCGGTCTTTTGTTTTTGATTTTGCGTAATAATGCATAGGGGTGGTAATCGACTCGAAACGCGTTATTATTTTTTTACATAAACGAATATTCTCTTACTAATTTAATACAGATTTTTATAAACCTTACTTTTTGTATATTGATATAATCGAAAACCTTCAGTTAAATATGCAAACATTATAGACTTTTTTCAGGAATAGATATAATAGTTATAAAAGTTTGCGGTTCTCACAACTTACTAACTATAGCTTAGCGGTTACAGCAGTAAACCCGTGATTGCCGGTTAGAAAACCTCGTAAGACAACAATGGATGTTAATTTATATTAAAACGTTTTCTTTAAGCAAACTATCAATTAGTAAAGAAAGCTTGTATATTTTATCGAAGCTATTGTTCATATTTTCTCACGGAAAAATTCAATATAAAAACCATTGCTTTTTCTAGACAAGTTCAATTTATTAAGAAAGCATTAAATGCAAATTATATAAAAGACAAAAAAAACAAGTACAAGTTACGTAAGAAAAAAAAAAATCCTAACGGAGCCTAAATCTAATTAAAATACAAAGAGAAAACATTACAAATAAAAATAAAACAATGCACAATTCACTCACACACCAAAGGTTAGCTCGTGTTTTAAGAAATAATATTTAAATCCCACCACTATAGGTACTAGAAATAAAAAAATCTTAACACAGCAAAAAAAAAATTTAATCCTACCACTTGAACTAAGAAAGAAATCTCAACTCTCAGTTCATTGTAGTACTTCCCCAACTAATAACGAACAAGAACATAATAGAATACCACTCTATAATACGAGTACTATACTTTACTATCATATAACAGTTTTCTTCCTCAAAGAACCGGCTCTGCTATAATTTTCATTTCACTTTCCTTGTAAAACTAGAAAGTATCGAAAATTGTACGCTCCGAGATACGGTCTTTAGATACAAATTACTAACTTACATGCATAATCATTATATCTTGAGTGCGGAACTTAGGACCAGTTATAGTTTCAACTTGGAATGATGCAGAAATGTTCGTAGTTTTCTCAGGAGCATGTTTAGTTTATTAAAAAGCGTTCAGTTAATTACGTATCGATTATTTTTTGATGTACTTTAAACATCCCTAGTCGTCACATAATCAGCCTATAATGTTCCCACTGCTAGAACACAGGCCTCCTCTCTTCGAGAGGAAGTTATCATCATCATTTCCTGAAATATGTCTGGTAAAGTATCTATTAGGCATATTTCAGGACATACATGTACTAGTACTTATATATTTTCACTTATTCTAGGAAAAGAATAATCATCAGGGCTAGTGGTAGTCGAAACTTGCTCTATTTTGTAAAGGCTGTGTATGAGCTTGAAGCTCTTCAGTCAAGCCAAAACTTCCAACATCCACCTCCAGAAAAGTTTTTAAAATTTGACATAATGTCATGACTTTAGAGAGGCGCGAGACCGTATCTACTACAACTTAGTCAATTATCAATTTCTTAATCCTTATTCGTCGTGTTTCTCGATGCAGTTCTAGCGCAAACATGCAAATTGTAGTAATTTTATAATTGTCTAAATAATTTCAACTTGTTCATTGTTTTGAAAGTAGGACGTCGTCGTCGTATAGGATTGAGTGCAGTATTAGAAAAGCATCACGGCACGACGGC
Source organism: Apamea sordens (assembly GCA_945859715.1). Classification (NCBI taxonomy): domain Eukaryota; kingdom Metazoa; phylum Arthropoda; class Insecta; order Lepidoptera; family Noctuidae; genus Apamea; species Apamea sordens. Next base: position 7,461,687 of record OX244010.1, on the reverse strand, counting down.
ACGCAGTGGTTAAGCGATTGACTGCTGCGCTGCGTGTCGCGGGTTCGATTCCCGCACGGAACAAGTATTTGTATGACCTACATGTATTTGTTCCGAGTCTGGGTGTTTTTCTATCTATAATATGTATGTATTTACAAAAAAAAAATGTATATAAGTAGTTTATCAGCCATCTTGTTACCATAACACAAGCATTAGGTTGCTTAGCTTGGGACTAGATGGCGCTGTGTGAAATGTCCAGGGATATTATTATTATTATTTAGTTTTTTTAAGGTTGCATACTCTAATTGGAACATTTACTATGAAAAACCTTAGTTTGGGTATAAAAAGTAAGAGAGAAAACAAGTAAAAAAATGATTTCCGACAGTATAGAGTAAATCTATGTTGCTTGGAACTCTTATGTCTAGTTACATAAGAGTACCAAGCAACATTGGTTTACTCTATACTGTCGAAAATCATATTTTCAATTTTTTCAATCAGGAGTCTCATTTAGTTAGAGAAACTTTGAACATCGTTCTTCCAATGACGTTGCAAAAACCATTTCTCATGTTTGAAGAATATTGCAGTCGATAAATGAATAGCTTTACAGCTGTAATATCTGATACTGATTCCTTTATAAGTTGGTTGGGAATAATGAAAGCTTTGCGCACGAGCGTAAGAAATTGAATAAAGATCAAAAGTCAACATCGATTCACGTTGATGTTGTTATGATTTTTAATGCAGATACTTTTATAGTCGTAAAATGAGTAAAGGCTATTAATAACACTTAATACATGTCTAATGATAATTCGAACAGATAATTTATACACTTGCTTTGAAAGGGTTATCAATTTCATTAGTCACGCAATTATAATTCCACACTCTATCAAAGTCTATTTTGTGCGCAGATCGAATAGTTAAACAATTTCGGATACAAAAAATGTTGACCATCAGATTTAGTCCTACTAAAACGAAAACTCAATACTTATGATCACACACAAAAAGCTTTGAATGCTTGACGAACTAAACGGTTAAGATACAAAGAAAACTATGTAGGTATCCCTAAAAACTAAAAGTTTTATTTTGCAGTCCATTAATTCTAGAAGCCATGACAGACGAGAGTCAGCTAAATACATACCATAATTAGTCATTGCGTATTCAACTCAACCAAGCCAAGCCCACAACCAGTTGCACCACGAAACTCAATAGCCATCTTTCCGCATTGAATACCTCTTCAGGTCGTCGGTCCATGTCTGTAATAAGCACTAGAGCTGAAATGAATGCAATGAGATGCATCGATGACAGTAGTGCATAACACAGATAATCGGCTAGTTAGGCACTGACGCAAAAGTCACGCATCGTGAACAACGTATTATGACACATGCGGATGCATCCGATTCATAATCGCTCAGCTTAATTAGGAACGCAACTATAAATCGAGTAAATTCGATGGCATAATGTAATATTTGTGGATTCATTCGAGTAAATAATCGTTATATCATCGGAATTTTAAAGTATCGTGCAGATGTTAATTTTGATCAATGACTCAAGATTTGAATTGTAGTATTATATTGCTGTTGATTTTTTAACTAGTGAAACTTACAGTTAAGATAAAGATTTATGCGAATTTTAAAGTTGTAAATCTTGACAGAAACTAAAGATTTCTTCAAAAAGAAAATTATTCGAGATACGATTTAGACATGGAATAATTTAGACGCAAATTCGGATTCTCTACTTTCAAATAGGACCGCGAAATTTTACTATCGTGTTTTGTTTACATGGCCGCATATCATTTGTATGGATGATCGTACGCCGTAGCTGTTTTTGCTGTTTCGCGGCAAATCTCACGCGTACGTGAATTCTGATCACACAAACCGGTTTAGCGAGAGCATTGACACTGGATATCCGATCCGTATGAGCCACGGATACGGTACTAGTGATACTCGCTGCGATTTCGCTGGGAAAGTTAAGTTTGTAGGAAGTAATTGGAGCGAAAGTGTGAGTTAATTATTTACTTACTTGAGGCTGTAACAAGTTTATTTATCTAACTTGTGCATAAACTCAGTTGGAGTAATGAGTAGTTAATGATATAACTTGCTTGCCAGTGTAATTATACAAATAAATTATTAACTCTCAGTAACACCACAAGATTACCATACCAGCTGATCCAAAAGAAGCTACAGAAGAAGAATATAGAAGTTATATGTTCTCACATCGACAGCGCACAGTTTATCCAAGTACAATTCAATTAAAAAATCGACAATACAATTCAAAAGTAGTTAGGCAATTCAATTTTCTTCTTAGTCCTGTCAAAGGACTAAGATGAAAATTGTTCTGCTGCTAATCAAATCCCAATATCGCTGTCAAAAACAAAAGCTTACTCAAACCACACTTCTTGATATCAAAACTACAACTCATGGTAGTAGCACGTCACGTGCAAATCCCCCATACAACTTTCACTGGAGGTGTGTGTTGTAATTAATATAGAACGGTGCACAACAAGAACGTATTTGCCTTGATGATACATTGTTGCTGTAATGGCGGGTTAACTGGGTTAAATGCTCGTTAGACAATCATAATGTTGAGTAAGTAAACTAATTACTAGCGGTTGGGCTGAAGATTTATTTGGAAATATAGATAGGGTATAGAATATAGATATGGTGGGATGAGGATTTCTGTAGTTTAAGAATGAAAAGGTAGAAGATAGGGACTTGACATTTATGTATATATTATTTGAACCTTGTTTAGAAGACAAAGTAGAAATACAACCTAAACAAGCATCTAAGGCCGAAGAACCAATTAAACCTATAGATCACATGTTAAGGATTAACGGTTAGGCAAAAGAAGATATATAGAAAGACAACAAAACAACGCAGTAAAAAAATAATTGAAGAGCGAAAGTTTTCTAATCCAAGTAAAATGCAAAATCACATCACTAATATCTAAACACTGTGGAGCTTGTTAGTAGCAATAAATAAATTTACTGATAGGCAAAGAAACTTTATAAAAACTGTACTTTAATTTGTAAATAGAGGAAATTAAGTAACTCTAGCATTAAAACTAAACGCTCCGTAATCTTTCGTTGCGCCAGTAATTCACTTGTATGACAAGTGGCGCCACCTACCTGCTTTCGATCATTCATAACAACATAATCGTTTCCTGCTCTCAACGTTATAGCAATTTAAACATGCATTTCTACTACGTAATGTTAAAACAGCCTACTAATAATGAATTCAAGACTCACTCGCTTTTCGTTTCATAATAATTATGTTACTATCCATCTCTGTTATGGTAATTGGTTTATTTAGAATGCATCTAAATGGGTTTACTTATGTAAATAAAGTGATGAAGTCATAAAATATATTAGTAACTTTACTTTTAGCTTCATTTCTAAGTCCTCGTCATATGTCTGTGATATCTTAAACCAGAACCATCCTTCGCATAATCAACGCATTCTTCGTCTTTGTTGACTTAGGTCAGTTCGGTAGCTTCTGATTACGACTTAATATTTTGTGGAACGTTAATGCCTTGAATATCTGGGTCAGAATACGTGAAACAAAAACATTCTAAACCAGTTTCATTCTGAAGGTCGTATGAAAGTTTTTACTGTTATTAATTTTACATTGTTCCGTGGTTAAGTGCAAAACATTTTGTATCTATCAACTATGTTCTCTGACCTTATCATGATCTAGATATTCAATAAAAGATAGAAATTAATCAATGTACTTTATATTTTCATTAAATAATATGAAACCGAATCTCACTGCTCCAATTATAACAAAAGTTATGAAATTAAATTCAGAGATATACGGATAGTGCCAGCCAAACAAAACACCATCGACCTACAGTTTTACTGATCATATCTCCTAATTGTTAAGCATTGCACAACTTGCTACAGTTTCTTGCTATTACGAAGGCAACACATAAGCCATCTTATCTCTAGCCCGTTAATTATTAATATACATAATTATAAACTTGTAGAAAGCTAAAGTGTTTATACACGTAATTAAAACGCCCATATAAACGTTTGGAAACTAAATTGGGCTCTGACTTAAATACGCAATAAGAATAATTAGTGGCTACAGTAATTTGTTACTTAATTGTCCCCTGAATCATTTAGAAATGGTATTTTGTCTTAAAATGGTTTCATTCTTAAACTGCCAATGGTTTCGTAAACTTCATTGTTTCCGAGTTGTACGAGTATAGATTGAAAACTGTTTCTCTCTTGATTCGGTAACATCAATATAATGTAAAATTCATTGAACATGTTCCTAATTAACATGATTTTTATCAGGCGTAATAAAACAATTCATGCCTAATTGATGCGAAGACAGATAGCCGAGGAAGTGAAACAAACTATTAAACTTTTTATTAACTTAGTTTAACAATGCTGTTGGGAATCATGAATCGAGATTATATCGAGAGAAAGTGTGAATTTTGTATTCTGCGCCGACATGAGTTTAACTGTTTCGATGCAACTTTTACTTTGTTGCGTATTCGAGTGTTGCAGTTTAGGATTTTAATCCACTTATATTATTGTTATTTAACGTTTAAGGAAGTTCCACGTCATTCATTATTGTTACGTAGTCAACTTGGTATTTATTTTGAACTGTATGTAAATTCTGCTGCATAATCACTTTTGGCTCACAAACTTCGAACACAATTTCAATAACCTACTTTGATGGTAAACTTAACAATTACTTAACTCTTCTTTCCTTGTCTCCAGGTTGTTTTGGTCGCATCGCTGGCCGTGGTGGCCTTTGCCAGTGAGGAAAAAGGCGCACCGAAACAGGCGGCAGCATCTGAAGACAAGAAACAAGAGAAGAGAGGCATCTATGACATCGGAAATTACGGAGGCGGCGGCGGTGGTGGCGATGGAGGTGGCTATGGAGGCTATGGACACGGTGGCGGAGAGAGCATAAGCTTTGGCCACAGTGGTGGTGAAAGCTTTGGCCATGGAGGTGGTCAGAGCTTCGGACACGGAGGTGGTCAGAGCTTCGGTAACGGAGGTGGTCAGAGCTTCGGTCACGGAGGTGGCCAGAGCTTCGGTGGCGGCGAAAGCTACGGACATGGTGGTGGCGAAAGTTACGGACAGGGCGGCGGTGACTTTGGAGGTTCAAGCGGCGGATGGAAACCCATCGCTTCAGAAGATCATGGTCACCAGCACCAACACCACGAACACGTTAAGACCATCGAAGTCATCAAGAAGGTCCCTGTCCCATACACCGTTGAGAAACACGTTCCTTACACCGTAGAGAAGAAAGTACCTTATGAAGTCAAGGTCCATGTTCCGCAGCCCTACACCGTTGAAAAGAAAGTCCCCGTCACCGTTAAGGAGTACGTCAAATACCCCGTGTACGTCCCTGAACCCTACACCGTGGAGAAGAAAGTACCTTATGAAGTCAAGGTGCACGTCGACAAACCTTACGAAGTGAAAGTCAAAGTACCCACCCCTTACACCGTTGAAAAGAAGGTGCCTTATGAAGTCAAGGTTCACGTGCCCCAGCCCTACACTGTTGAGAAGAAGTACCCCGTCCCCGTGAAATACGAAGTCAAAGTACCCCAGCCGTACGAAGTCATCAAGAAGGTGCCTTATGAAGTGAAAGTTCCCGTCGACAAACCCTACAATGTCTACGTGCCCAAACCTTACCCAGTCACAGTTGAGAAGCCTTACCCCGTCACTGTTCACAAGCCTGTGCCCTACGAAGTCAAGGTCCCCGTTGACAAGCCCTACAAGGTGGAAGTTGAGAAGCCCTACCCAGTGCACATCAAGGTCCCAGTGCCCAAGCCTTATGACGTGTACAAGAAGGTCCCCTACACCGTTGAGAAGAAGGTTCCTTATGAAGTGAAAGTTCCCATTGACAAGCCTTACCCCGTCTACAAGGACGTGCACTTCCCATTGGTGAAGGAGGTGCCTTACCCCGTGAAGGTCCATGTTCCTTTCTACATCAAGAAGGAGGAGGAACACCATGAACATCATCAACCACAACAACACCACGGTTGGCATTGAGTAACGTTAGGCTAGGTCTCACCTTGTACCTTGTAGGTTAAGTTCAGAAATGTGATCAATTAGTATTTTTAGTGTATATATATTTTTGCTAAATTTTATGAATGTTGGTGCTGTTCGCTCGTAGTGTTGATCTGATGATGCGACGGTAGCCGCGACGCAATGAATTGCTGAACGAATTTACGAATTTTGCTCTAACTTAAACAGTCGAGTCACATCGATTTCTTTATTGTTACCATTTTGAACGAGAACTGACCAAAAAAATCTTAAAAAAGAAAAAAATATATCGTAGTTTTACAGTTGACAAATATTAGGATGGCCGCATAGCATTTTATTTGATGCGCGGTTCAGATGTAGATAATTACCTGTTATTACTTGTTTAGCTTTTATATGCTTTGTTATAATGTAACTTGACAAAGTACATGTACTTTGAGTTGAGGCTGATTTAATAAAAATGTGTGGAATGTTTATATTTCTTTTATTTTACCAGCTCTACATTATTTAATACAAATTTCCAAAAATAACAATACTAATGATTGATTAATTATTGTTTGCAACAAAGATAATATTGTTGGAAGTACCACATTCGGCAAGAAAGGTCAGGTTTCGGACAGGTGTCAGCGTAGACCTAATAAAGAATTATTTAAATTTTGAACACTTATATAGCTAATAGACGGTAGTTGAAACAGGAAAACCACATGATTTAAAATAAATTGAAAGAGAAAAGATATAAAATTACATACACACAGATTTCACTCTTATGACACCGAATGAAACACAATAACATCATTAGGTAACTACATTATATTTTACAACTAACTATTACATCTTGGAACAATATAATAAATCAAATTAGAACTAGAACAATACTCATTCAAAGAAATTGAAACAAATCCAATTGTTTCTCATATTATATTTCCAAACAATAACACTTTGAAATAAAGAAAATTAGATGAAAGTGGTCTAGGAAACAATATCAATGATTTCCAAATAGATATAAAACCAATGATATGTGATTGTGAACTGAACATACTAGAAATTGACCAAGGTCAGCATTTGGGAGTGATGTCGTAATCATCATATTGGATAGAAATAATTCTAGACACAGCTATAGAGAAACACTCCAGAGTGACTTAAGCCAAACAGTTACATAAAATCTCCACCAGATTGATTGTTTTATCAAACCCTGACTCATGTGCCTAATATTTTAAGAAATCAAAGCCTCCACGGTATAACATAAAAAACTACCTCAGAAGATAATTCAGACGAAGTGGGTATTTGGAAAGACCCAAAGTCTGTATCTTTCCAAGATCTAAGATTAGATTGTCTAGTACATTACAACTTGCATTTTACAGCTAATTGTAAACCTGATATTTTGATTACAACATATAACCACGTATTTTATACGGCTAAGCTTTCTCGTTTAACAAGAGACTCCGAGTCTGCAATAGTTTACTGCAGAGACTGGTCTAGTCATAGTTTCATCACCGACGAGCTTAGAAATGTAATTGACGATTTTCGAAGGATTAGTTAAGTTGTATCCAGTTACAATCACTTATGTACATATCTTAGTAGTGACTAAGTCTTGCGACAAAGGTATGTCAACATTGAGATAGCTGAAAACGTCGTTTCGATTTGCCTTATACAGAGAGCTTCATTGGGATAATTCAATGCCCTTATTTGCAGAGACATAACCATATTGGTCGTGATGAATCAATTTGGAATGCGAAAACAAATATAAGTCAAGCCAAAGAAGATTTTACATGGCCTAAACGGGGGTAATGACGGTTAATTTGAAGCAGTTAACCAAGTCAGCTGACCTAGCAACAGTTTCTTTGATGTTACAAATACAGAATTTACATATAATATCACCACAAAAACATGAACACAATTTTAAGTACTTCAACACATTTGGTGCTTTATAAAGCCAACTAAAAATTCAATACTCAATATATTTATTTGCATTCCACAATGTGAACAAAACACAATGTATTCCAATCATATACACTAATTTTATAGTTATTTTATTCGCAATAAAAATCCGTTTAACATGGACTGTATTGCGAAGAGCCTTGCGAAGTACTCATATGGTAATTGGTGCATTACAAGATCTGATATGGATTTCTGCACCGATGCTTCGATGGACGTAACTTTAGATTCAGTGAAGTTAAGTGAAGATTAGTGGAACAATTGGGTTAATAGATGAAGATTAGTGTTGCAGCTAGATTGATTGAATGCTTGGATTAATGTATGGGTTCTAGGCTCTCTGTTTGTTCAGTCAATTGTCGCGATGGAAAAAGTTGCGTCATTGGCTTTGGTTTGTTCAGTTAAATCTAGATTCGTGCTAGTAGTTGACCTATCAAGTTGTGAGGCATTCCACGCTTTGTGCACCGGGTAGCAAACTTCATTAAAGGAAATACAGCGATCTTTTATTTTTGAATAATCTTGTGTTAAAACTGCCCAAATTTTATGCTAGAGTAAGTGAACAAATTCCTGTTAAAGATATACTCGTAAGTGATCAATGGATATTTACTTCTTCACCTTTTATAATTCTAACCCATGAAAACAGAGACAACAGATTACTCAGTGTATAATATAATTAGATACACACTTACAAAACTGTATGTTTCTTCATTATTCAGCGGTGACTTCAAAGTTATTACTTCGCTAACCTTTTCAGTTTTATTGATTTTGTTAGTCATTTATTACTAATACATCTTTATTTAAGTCAACATTACCTACATAGTCCGAAGGCTTGTAGCCAGTCTGTCTCCTTTCACGCATAGCTCTGGCCATATATGACTTAGCTTTACAAACTATAATATTAGCAGTGAGCAGTCCTAGGGTCTTCATTACTTAGTGCATTTAAAATGTATAGTTTTGAATTTCGCTGATATTGTCTCGAGAACGTACATCAGCCGATCGATTCTGGAAAAACCGTGAAAAGTTAGGTGAAGTGAGCTTGAGTGAGCTCTTAATAGTGTCAATCCCTAGCATTAGTTGAAATGACAGCTCACTCCACGCTTACTTCACCTAAGTTTTCACGGTGAGATGGTTACAGAATCACAGTGCAGGTTGCGTGCTTGTAATGTTTCTATCGATATGCATATTTAACGGTGAACGGTTTTGGATACAGATATTAACATTGTCTGAATTTACAGACGTAGAACGCAGTGTAATCGCATCCGATGATTTAGTCGAACATTTAGGTGTAAGGCCTGTATTGAACAGAGGTTTTGTAACTTATTCGATAAATCTTTCACAGTGAGATTTCACGGTACTGATCCTGCCCTCAAATTACTGCAATTAACTTGCAGAACTCTGTTACTTGTCATTATATTCTTTAGTCACTATTCAAGAGGTGTGTTACGTATTGGCGGTTCCAAACTTCGGTTTAGAGGTAATCGATTCAGTATCAAAGATTCGTGGAGTCCGTTAACTCGTGAGCTATACAGCTTAAGCGGTGTTCGTGTTCACATCCTGGGTGGTCCCAGGATGTGAACACGAACACCGCTTAAGGTATCCCAAGGGATGGTCCTTGGGATACCTAGTTCACATTTCATACTGTTTGAAGTTTTAGTTTTGTTAAAACGTGGCTGTTGCACCAACGAATATCAATATTGGACTCCATTGCATCGTGTAAGCAATGTTGAACGTTAAAACATACTCCACAATATTGACTAATGCAAGCGAACGAATTGCGACAATCTTGCTCAATTCATTTATTGTATAGTAAAAGGTTGTAATGACGAAAATTGCGCCTCGGTTTATTAAGGTTTTAATGTGTGATTGTGAAATTGCTTTTACTGGTAATTGCGTTTGCGTTGATGATGGCAATAAATAGGGACATATCAATATATTAAATACAGAGCAGAGATAAATCATGTAGCAGTTATGAACATCATAGCAGAGACAGTGCTTGTAGCAACGGCGGTTGGTGGCTTTACGAAGCAGTTCGATCTTTTTTCATGTTTCATCTATGGGCTCGATGTTCAATTGTTTTTCTGCAAAGAGTCGATACGACGCAATGCAGTCTGCAATGATCGACGTAAATGCTAAAAATATCGTGTCTTCTATGACCCTTAGTTTTAGTAGTAGTCGATTAGAAACCACAAATTAATATCTGAAAATATATTCAAATCTACATTATATTTATATGTGCATGAGGGGCCCGTGGCTAAATAATAACAGTCGCACAGGTCGATCGGTCAGGTTAAGCTGCGCTTGCCGCGGTTGGTCTGTGGATGGGTGACCATCTTTACATACCGAGACCCCTCCGTGCCTCGGAAAGCACGTTAAGCCGTTGGTCCCGGCTGTCATTCGTGGATCTTTGACAGTCGTTACGGGTAGTCAGAAGCCCGAAAGTCTGATAACCAGTCTTACCAAGGGGTATCGTATTACCCAGTAACTGGGTTGTGGAGGTCAGATAAGCAGTCGCTCCATGTAAAATACTGGTATTCAGCTGCATCCGGTTAGACTGGAAGCCGACCCCAACATAGTTGGGAAAAGGCTAGGCAGATGATGATGATGGCAGATGATGATTTATTGTATGTGCATGTAGCTGTTGAAAATGTTCAATTTTGTAATAAGATTTACTCAGCACCACGAACCAATTACTTTCAATTATAAATGTTATATTCGACTCATAATCTTTATTATTTTAATTTCTTTAGTTTTTAAGTGACCATTAACAGCTATTTACGTTTATTTCCATCTATATTTGCACTCTTATGTGCTGAGTCCATAAATTCTTTTAGTTTTACCTAATCCTTATGTTGTAACTCAGAGCTGTCAGTTTCTAAGATCATAATTGTACTGTATTTGTAATACCATATATAACTACACCAATGGAACACGATAGTTGAGTGCTATCCATAGACTAGACTCGTCCAACGCACGGAGTATAATAATTATCTATGTCTTCTAAAGAGCTTACTTTAACATTGTTCTAAGATTCAAGATAAGAGTTACGTACTTATCCATCCAAGTTGTTCTGCATTGCAAAACTTAGCACAACGAATATATTTATTACTTGATTGCATTATAGGTAAGTAAGTATTATTATGATTATAAAGCTGATGCTTATTAGATATTGGAACGGTTGTTATTAGTGTGTTTCTTTTTCATTAATGCGTTTAAGAATCTTACGGTTATTATGTTCTATCAATTGAATGAAGTGATGGGTGAGTTAAAATTGAATTAGTATCTACATAAGTTATTGGTTATTTTATGTGGCAAGATGGACAGATTATTATATTTGTGAAATTTCTTCGTTTATATCTGTAATTTTTATGGTGTACCTACTCATAATAAAAAGTATTATATCTATCTTTTATTTGTTAAGAGAAAAGTTTTGCTAAGAAATGGTTAAGACTGAGTCGTTTATAATGTTCAATCTGAGTTGTCAAAAAGTGGTGTACATTCACAAGCAAAAGCATGTGTACACTCGGATTTATTCAAAAGCCGCGGTTCTGTAGCGCATCGGGTATGTTTGCTGAAGCAGATACAGATAGCTTTCAAGCAATTATGCGAAAAAGAACAGCATCCCTGATGCGAAGGCTTCGGGGGACCACTAACAGCATTTTAAAGGTGATAGTGGATAAGCCTGCCAGCCCGTTCCTGGGGCACTGGACCCATATACATAGCTACAGGTCTGGTGCAGCGGGAGGCTGACTTAGTTATTGTTATAGGTTTTTAAATTAATTATTATTTTATTTTAATAAAAAGTTGTATTTTACTTTATTTTTATGAGAATGTTACTAATATAGTTTATAAGTGTTACTAACAACAATATGAATCATTTGTGTTCGATGTAAATAAATAAATAAAAAAATCATTTGTGTGACAAATCCGTTCAGCAGTTTTCGCGTGAAAGAGTAACAAACATCCATCCATACAAACTTTCACGTTTATAATATTAGTAGGATACTACATAATTATATAATTTGGATCAGGAATCCGGGAATAACCGAACTAGAGATAGGTAAGACGGAGTAAGTTTAGAACTCCAAAGAGATTGATTCGAGATAGGGTAAAGGATCAGAAGGCTGAATACTGAATGAGTAAGTAGTTAGTGAAATTAAGGAAAAAGAGGAACTCACAGCTGTCAGTTTATAAGACGATTTGTACACACGGCTACACATCAAGCTATACATTTCCAGTTTTAGCTGACCTGGCATTGTATAGGCTTTTCGTAAAATCAGAAGTGAGCTTATACTGGTTATGTATAGTTTGATCTGTAGCCGTGCGTTCTGTATTTGTAAAGTCACCTTTTACTACACCAATGGATCACGATAGTCAAGTGCTATCCATAGACTAGACTCGTCCAACGCCCGGAGTATAATTATCTATATTATCTTTTAAACCGCTTACTTCAACATTGTTCTAAGATTAAGATAAGAGTTACGTATTATCCATCCAGGTTGTTCTGCATTGCAAAACTTAGCACAATAAATATATTTATTACTAGCTTGCATTATATGTAAGTAAGTATTATTATGACTAGAAAGCTAATGTTATTAGATAATGGACGTAGTAAAAAGTATATAATATCTGTTATTTGTTAAAAAAAAGTTTTGCCTAGAAATAGTTAAGACTGAGTCGTTGATATTGTTCAATCTAAGTTGTCAGAAAGTGGTGTACCTACAACAATAATTGTGTGCGTACCTATATTTCTTTCAGCGATAATTTTAATTCTAATAATTAAATACACATAGAATTTGGATCGGGAGTATAGATACTACCGATCCTAATTCTAGGTGTGTGTGTCTAAATACCCGACGTAGCAGAATATACTGACAGAGGTTGGGATACAATAAAGGAAAAAGGACAGAAGGCCAAGATAGGTACTAAGTAAGTGAGTATTTATTTATTAATAAAGTATATTTACACCACAAACATACATAAACATAAAAACACATCAAACCCTACAAAATATACAATGGGCGGCCTTATCGCTGAGTAGTTAGAGAACAACTTATAAGTGGAAAAAGAAGAAAGAAAATTATTAATAATAACTCATGAATTCAGGTAAGGTGCAGACAAGAAGACATTTCCAGATTCGTCTTCACAGTACAAGTTTCATCAGACGATGAATCTCAAATTCTGACAGTCTATCGAGGTCGCATATCGATTGGTCGCCAATGAACATTTGATCGATTTGCTATTAGGAAACAATATTACACATTGTACGGTGACTTGCAATACACTTTAAAGTTCACGCTTACTAGCTTAATAGCTACGGTTTCATAGCACGAAGGGTGAAGGCACTTTGTTGATGGCATTTGAAACTTCTCCTGTTTCTATCATGGCATGAACTATCTCAACGAGTTCAGAGGGGCAATTCTCAGAATTTTAAGAACGTTCACAGTCTCAATTATGTCAAAAATACCTCTAACTTCCCTACATTTTTTATTAGTTTTTCACATTGATTGTTGCTGAGATGAGATTGTGACTACATTTTAAATACGGGAATTGGCTTTCAGGTCTAAGCTCATTTAAATGATTGGAATCATCGTCACGACGAAGCAGAAGAAGGCACGCTACACTACACTATAATGATACCTCAAGTTATTGTAAAAATAGAAGTCAGTAAGCAAGGGAGCATCTGGAAGAGTGCCCAGGATACGACGGATGATAATAAAGACGATGAATTCAATATACTTGCAGCTCCTCCTAGACGAGTTCAGGAGAGGAGCCCGTCAGTCATCAACAAGGTCGTCCCAATTAGATGAAAAGGGCAATTGGTATATACGCTATGCGGAAGGCGGGTTGGGGCACGTGCCCTCAGCTATGTCCAGTAGTGAACTGCGCTAGGCTGAATTGACTGATACCTATGTTGAGATACTTATGTCATCATCATCATCAGCCTACAGCAGTCCACTGCTGGACATAGGCCTCTTCAATTTCACGACATTTTGCTCAATTCACGGCAACTCTAATCCAGCTGCTACCAGCCACCCTGCGAAGATCGTCGCTCCACCTAGCCTGAGGGCGTCCTACCTTACATTTGCCTATTCGTGGTCTCCACTCTCAGGTCGGGCACTAGCTGTCTGGCATTTTTGCTGAACTGGGCCTTTTTGGCGCAGCCGTGAGGCACACTTTCCTGCGATTTTCTTACATCGGACTTCACACTTTTTATCTAATCTCTTATTTTTTTTTTATTGTTTGTTTTGTCTGATGTATGTATCTGGTGTATTGTGTGTCTTTTAGTTTGTGCCAAATAAATGTATTTTCTTTCTTTCTTTCTTTCACTCAAGAACACGTCTAGCCCAACGGTCATGGGTTCTACGGTTAATAAGGCCGGTCTATTGCCACTTCGGCTTGCTTATTAGGTTCTTTGCCGAATCACCTCATTGATTCTATCCCTCAAATAGACTCCTATGTGTCGGTCATATATTAGTAGCTATAGCGTTTATAAATTTTAGCTTTCACATAGCTTGGTATTTTTTTATTTTTAAAGAAAGCCAGCTCATATTTCTGATTATTTTATAGACAATTCTTACTAACGCTTTGCAATAAATAAGAATACTTCGATAATAATCGTCTTTCATTCCAATTATATTACATATCATCAATGCAATAATCACTAGAGTTTTTCCCAGTTAAAGAAAGCTGCAAAGGTCAACCATTTTCTTTTCTCTTTAGATAATAATCATTAGTATTCAATAGTTGTCTTTATTGGAGTTTTCTTACATTTCATAGCTCAGATGTAAAGAAGTTACCGAACGGAGCGTCCTTCCGCTGACTTATTTTCAACCGCGTAAATTACGCAAGATTACGCAGTTTTGTTATTAGGGGTATCGTGTTATCCAGTAACTGTGTGCAGATCAGAGTCAGTCGATTCATGTAAAATACTGGTATTCGGCTGTATCCTGTTATACTGGAACTGGAAGCCATCCCCGAAATAGCTGTGTTTAAGTAAATATATGTAAGTACTCAAATTTCACCTACGTTAGATATTTTTCAAATTTTAAGAGTTATGCTACTCAACATATAATTATTTGTCGATTGTCAACTTTTGATTATTTAATCATTTTAAAAGACTATTTTAGCTCTTCTCGCCTGAAACAGGATTACCTAGTTGGCACGTAAGTTTTAGGAATGTAACTGTACTCATTTTCATGCCTTATAAGTTTTGAATAAATATATTATATAGTTGATAGCAGATGATGATCAAGATGACACACTTCTGGCCTTACCATAGACAATGATTTGAAACTTTTACGGAATACAAAATATGGTGAAAACGCGAGTAGGCATACAAAATATGATAATTTTACAATTTATGTGCAAATTAATGATTTATATAACGTTTGAAACAATTTGAGTTTTATTTTGAACTCTCTATTATTCGTATTAAAAATAATTGAGTATGTGTTTAAGAGGTGAGGTGGAAGACTTAAAAAATGTTAGTCGTTATGTAACTAACTATTTTCATGCTGAAGCGTGCTGTTGAAATTATTTTCTGGCGAATAGGTAAATATACTGCCTTTATACATAATTTTGCTGGATATATACCTACCTAATGCGCAGTAGTTGCCCAGTAGTAACGGCCCTAACTTGCGTTTCGTAGGTTCGAGCCCAGTCAGGCATATTATTACTTTGTGTAATTAATTTCATCACCATTGCTCTCTAAACAAACAAACTTTCGAAGACATGTGTCATCCACCAACCCACACTGGGTCCGCGTAATGGATTCTGGCCTCTCTCTCTCACAGAGAGGAGGCCTAGGAGTTCCAGCAGTGGGAATATTTTATTTATTTATTTTTATTGTTTTATTCATCATCAAGTAACATCAGACTCGTCATTATTAGGCACACAATTTCAATTACAATACACAGACAAATATAGGAAAAATAAAAATAAACACATTACCACTCCTTTGGGTCGCGCAGTCGGGTAATTAAATAACAATTATATCACATTACTGGTCATCAAAAAATAATAAATAAAACACAATAATTATAATTTTCTAATCGACATTGGAACAGCTAAATCCTTTTTGCCTGTGCCTGGGGCCACGGTAACTCTTTCGAATAACCCGCGACCCTGGCAGGACATGTCACATTCATGCCGGACATAAGGGCAGTCCAACGTATCGGTGATCATTGCCAGGATGGCAATTTTATGCTGATTATGTTAGTCCGTGGAGGTTAATTTAATACAGCCCAGCAATTTAAAAGCTGCCATAAAAATGTTATTCTTATTTCTCAACAGTAAAGTGCAGTGTCGAAACTGTTTCAAGTTCACCGTGTGGTGAACGCACAAAGTGTACGTTATCTTTACGCACTAGTTATGTGTGTAGGTAATTAAACCATTTGTAACTGTGGTGGTGGAACAAATATTTTAAAATAATATATTTGAAGGTTCTTGAAAAGACTCGTCTTGGGACCTAGGTATACCTATGTGTATAAAAGAGGTACATTTAAAGAGCCTCGACGAAGAACGATACATACCCTGGGCAAACTCCTAGTTTCAGTTGTTATAAGCTGAAAACTGACGCACAGGCAATGAAAGTTTGTAAAAACTGATTATGGTTGTGAACACCGAAGGCAAGCGATCGCGCGGTGGTTCACCAACACGATGGACCGATCAGGTGAAGGAATCATCATCCTCTAAAAGGGATGCGCTGGTCAGAAACCGGTGGAAGCGGATCATCCGCGCCAGATGCAATTCCGAAGCTGACCACGATCCTCTGACATGAAGAACGAATTATACAGAGAGAGAGAGAAGCTGAAAAACTTTTAATCAGGTGGACCGTCAGTATGTTAAAAATCCTCCCATGCGCAATTGGGAACTGTCCTTTCGAAATATATCTTTCGAGTTTATTGACTCCTAGATAGGTGCTACTCTACTGACCGACATTTTGAGCCATTTTTCAGCATAATGAGAGCGTAGCTCTGGTCTAATTATGAAACAAAAGAAAATTACTCACCACGTAAAAAAAAAAACTATTTTATTGTACAGTCAACGTGAACAATAAACTAGTTGAACTGTAGGTACAGTGAGGAACAGAATAATGTGTGGAAGAATTCTTAATCGCAAGGAAAATTGCAATTTGTACAAATTGCGATTTTCCATTTAAATGATCACGAATTCTTCCACACATTATTCGGTTTTTCACTATGTAGGTAAATACGTAGATTAGATACCTTCTTATTTTTCCTTAGGGCTGATTTTTCCAATGCCAGATAACTTTATCCAAGGAATCATTTTGGAATATTGACAGTTATTTCATACAAAAACTGGCAATCGTCAATTTTATTCCTCGAATAAAAGTTATCTGGCGTTGGAAAAATCACCCCTTAGTCTTCTAAACTTACGTGTGAGATTTAAATAATGAGTGATTAAATAACCACACAAATAAGACTCACTTTCAAACGTAAACATGAGTTAACGACCCTCAGCGGCTCAGCATTGCAATAAGATAATAAATACTAGGAAGTAAGCCAACGCCAACGACAAACCTGAGGCGATGTGCAGTAACACGGACAACGCGGACGTTCAATGAGGCCTGGTCGTTAACGTTATGTATAGATACCTACTCCTCCTTTTGTACGGTAGGTACGAGGTAGTAGGTACGGATGTAGGTACGAGTTATTCGAGAAACTCATGCTGTGATTCTGTGAGAAAAGAAGTGTGTGCTAGCGAGGTTTGCGGCTGAATGTCCAGAGTGCACAGGATGAGCTCAAGTAATTGTCTGAGATAGGGTGAATTACTTGAGTGATTCAAGCAAATGACTTTATCTACTTTAATAGATTGAATGTTGAGATAAATGTCTCGGGAAGAGAGCAGCTGGGGTTTCATAACATATGTATAAGATTCATTGGCTACATACAAAATTAAGAGCAGTGGTGGCCCAGTGGCAACGGTACTGACTTACGAGTTGTAGGTTGTCGGTTCGAAGCCAGACAGGCGTTTTACTTTGTGTAAATAACTTCATCACCACTGCTCTCAAAACGACGAAGGAAAACATCGTGAGGAAATCCGCATGTCCTAGAATAAAAAATTCGAAGACATGTGGCCTCTATCAACCCGCACTAAGCCCACGTGGTGGAATACAGCCCACTCCGTCTCTCCGAGAGGAAGCCTGCGTACCAGCAGTGGGAACATTATAGGCTTATACAAAATTTTCGTAATATCTGTGTTAAGAGGGTAGATGCTTCTTCTCATAGGTACCTACAAAGGAGTAAGGATGGGACACTACGCCGGTTCACTGTTTCGTTTTCGCCTTTAGGTTTGGTGCAGCGGTGATCTTCGGAAGATAGCTATAATAAGGTGCCTTATGAGTGTCATTCACCACACTTGTAGAGGTTTGGCTACATTACCGTACATTTATAGGGCCCTACATAATTAATGTCAGCAGTGGACTGCTCTAGCCTTGTAATAAGCATCCGTGTTAGGCATGTCCAAACATTTGACACTGGATCGACAAATCTTCACACTACATACATAGTAAGAATCGCGAGTAACATCCACTTCCACGTATTACGTGAAGATTGTGCAACTTTAACAAATCGCTGCTAAGCAGTGTATGATTGAGTTTGTTAGGCATCATGCTCATAATCGAGTCAGCTGATTAATTTTATGATTTACACCTTCCGTTTTGTTTGCACATTACTTACCTGAAATAGATGGTTCTTACTCGCCGTAGACGCTATCGAGCGTGATTCGAAGTTATGTGTTGGTAGGTATCAGCCGATCTATTCTATAAAAATTTCACCGTGAAAACTTAAGTGAAGTGAACTTAAAGTGAGCTGTCATTCCACGATGCTACGAGTATAATAGGGATTGACACTAATGACATTTCACTTCAAGTTCACTTCACCTAAGTTTTCACGACATGGTTTTACAGAATAGATCGGCCTGTGGAATGACAGCTCACTTCACCTAAGTATTCATTGTGACATTTTTACAGAATAGATCAACATAATCATCATGATTTTTGTTTTTGTAGTTTTAAGGTGTCATTTTGTGTAATGCCAATAAATGCATTTTTCTTTCTTTCTTTTATAACTGCAGGAAATTAATGATGTGACTGCCAGTTCGATCGATAGCTCTGACAGTCTATAACTCTATATCTCTTTTGTTGGGACTCTCGAGTTAACCCTTCTATGTTGGGTAAGAGAGAAGGCCTGAGTCCCTGCGGTAGGACGCTACATTTATAGGCTGATTATGCTATACTTAAAGCCTGTTTCTTTAGTTAATTACATTTACTTTTAGACTGGATGCGGAAGGCGGAGGACAGGGTGTTGTGGCGCAGCCTGGGAGAGGCCTCTGTCTAGCAGTGCAGTGGACTGCGAAAGGCTGAGTTGATTGATTGATTGAAATACATTCAGATTTTTTACTTTGCGTTTTTGCGTTATAAATGCGTTGCGTTAAATATTGTAAAACATTTTAAAAGAGTAACGGTGGAGTTTCTTGCCCATTCTTCTCCATACGAAAACTACCTTTTGGAAGGGGCGACTAGAATCAATTTAATTTTAATTTTGACGTTCAAAAGTGCCTTTTATGTGCCTATTTGAAATAAATGATTTGACTTTGACTTTGACTTTGCGTAATTTAGTCTTTCGTAGACTACAACTCGTTTGCATTGCTACCCATAATATGCGGAACCTGCTTAAGACTAATAGAGATACACGCATGTCATGCAAATAGAGTTACCTACATATTGCGTAACCACCTTACTTTTAAGTTTTGTTTAGAAATCTAAATAAAACAAAAGACACACGTCTCACTTGAAATTAAGGTTAACCAAGATGAGTACGACGTTAACACAAACCTTCTCGTTATGAAATAAGGTTTATTTTTGCGTGGAATGTACCTATCTAATTTTTTTTTATTTCGAATGGTATTGAAAATAAGACTTTAGTTAGTATATGTTAAAGTTTGGTTTTTATTGCAGAGTTTGGTTGGGCGAATTGTAACGAGACCACACGTGAAAAAAAAGTTTAATCGCTGGAAAAAGGCAAATTGATAGGAAAGGAAGTAAAAGTAGGTAACATGTATATATTATATTATGTGTTCGCCATGTTTTAGACTGTTTATGTAATGGTTAAGTAGCTAAGTGTCTACTTAGTAATTCTAAGATCTTCGCGGTCTTGCGTGACAAAACTTCTAATGGTTTGATCTAGAAATGAGGTAAACATTTGGTTGAATAATAAATATCTGTGCCTATTCTAAATTCTTATAGGCAGGTACTTAGAGTATTTTAGTTGTAAAGTTATATAATGTAAATAAAGACTATTTTCACCGGAAGAAATTCTCATCATTATTAGGATTGCTGAATGCTAGAAATCCTAGAAATTCTCATCATTATTAGGATTGCTGAATGCTAGAAATCCTAGAAATTCTCATCATTATTAGGATTGCTGAATTTTTAGATTGCCAAAAAAATTGATTATTTGATTGATTTTTTTTTCTGCCGTTGATATGGCAGATAAGTTTTTTTTGTGAAAATGCAAATATTATGTGTAGTTTACCAGCCATCTTGTTACCATAACACAAGCATTAGGTTGCTTAGCTTGGGACTAGATGGCGCTGTGTGAAATGTCCAGGGATATATTATTATTATTATAATAACAAATGATTAAGTAAGTACTAGCCATTAGTACGTCTGCATAAAAAAATGAAAAATATAGAGATACCCATATTTCTTTCACAGTTATTTTACTTTTGACAGCAGCAACCCTGCAGCAACTTAACTGCTAACTTAACTAAAAGCTACCTTATTGTAAGGACAATAAAGACCACTGTGATTTTTACAGATTTGTGAGTGGCACAGCAACCTTATTTTTAACCGACTTCAAAAAAGGAGGTTCTCAATTCGAAGGTATGTTTTTTTTTTTTGTGTGTTTTTTACGCGATTACTCCGACAATTGTAGACCGATTTTAAAAATTCTTTTTTCGTTCGAAAGGAGATACTTCTGAGGTGGTCCCATAGAAATTTCATTAAAAACGGTTCAGTAGTTTAGTTTTTAAACCAAAATTACTGGTAAAAATTACAACTTAAAAGTGAAAAATAAAAACTTTTTTGCAAAAAAAAAACAACCGACTTCCAAAAACGACACTAAGTACAAAGTGAAAAATAACTTTATTTTCGGAAGTCGGTGGCAAACAACGAAAATTCGAACCCAACGACACCGACTTCCGAAATTAAAGTTATTTTTCACTTTGTAGTGTCGTTTTTGGAAGTCGGTTGTTTTTTTTTGCAAAAAAGTTTTAACACGAACAATAAAGATCACAGTGATGCAAAATCAGAGGTAAAATATACAAGGTGTCGTTTTGCATCCTCGTCAAATTCAAGGAGTTAACTATGCTAATGATTCTCGACACGAATCAATAATAAAATAAGTGCGTTTTTTTTTTCCAATTTTCGGAAATCGGCATGTGTGGGACAAGCATTTTAAAACGCGGCTTGTGTGAGACCGCACTATAACTGCCCTTTTACACATACATAATAACGCGGCAGCTTATACGATACTATAACGCGATTTTGTTTTTGAAAGTGGTGTATTCTGGAATACTGTCATACCTAAATAACTAAAGAAAACAAGTATACTTCATTATTTACCAGGGACCGTAATTTTATTTGATTATTTATGTCTTTCATAACAGCCTCCTGAAATTTGACGAGAATGCAAAACAACAGCTTGTATATAAAATAGGTATGTATTTATTCACAAATTATTAAAGACTAGCTTCTGCCCGCGGCTTCGCCAGCGTGGATGTCGGAAATTTACCCACAGGAACGTGCTAACAGGATAAAATGTATGTGCTTCCCCAGAATGCCATCTATGTCGCGGGCCCTTTGTGGCTAATTACAATAGAAAACCAATTGTGTCTCATTAGTGGTGATTAAGAGGGTACCTATATGATATCTTTACCTAAGTACCTAACTAATTTAAAAAAAACTCAATAACAGAAAACTAAATACCTACCTACCTAAATAAACCTATTTCTGATGATAACTAATCTAAACTCAATAAATAAGCAAAATCCCTAAAAACTAATATCTATACGAATGACTAAACCTACCTAACAGTATTATAAAATAACCTACGGTCACTACGTACAAATATACTACCTATACTTTAAAATTAAAATCTATACCTACGACTCATATAAAAATAAACCTAAATAACTCTAAAAACTAAAAGGAATAAAAATTAACTCCACTGCGGGTGACCCAACCTACGACAAACTTAGTATTTGCGGTTGGTACAGTACAGACAGTGGTAATCGGGTATAGGGATCGAACCGTAAAATTAAGTTTGTTTTTTATTGTATATACTTTTCCGGGATAAAAAGTACCCAGTGTGGTGCCCAGGATATTAAAGAATAATTATACCAAGTTTCATCGTAATCGAACCGGTAGTTTTTGCGTGATGCCTGAACAAACAGACAGACAGACAGACAAAAATTTTTTTAATCACATTTTTGGGTTCGGTGTCGGTCAAGTAACACCCCCTGCCATTTATTTTTTGGATATTTTCTATGTACAGAATTTTCACTTCTACAGATTTTCACAAATTATTAAAGATGAGCAGCCTAACACAGTTTTGAATGGAAATTATGACCATAGGTATATATTACTTTTAATTAACAGCACAACCTATTTTAACAACATAAAAGCTAAATCTATCTTCCTTCAAATTTATCAAACTTTTATTTAGATAGTTACACAATCTAACGAAAACCAACAATACAATAAACATTTCAACCCTTATCGACCATATTTAATCAGACAGATAGGGGTTGAAACGTCAAACGAGGTATTTAAAAGCGGATAGGGGATGTAAAAATAAAAGGTTTACGAACTCCTTAGCTTCACCTGGTCGAAAACAAGATTGAGTTATTTCTGAACGATTATTTGGATTAGTAATTAGGTGAATGATTGCTTAATTTGTAATTTTCAACCCTTTTTAGCGGGAGGATCAATTGGAGGTATATCAGCTGCTTAGGCTCCCACAATTTGTAAGGGTTATAAGGGAAGTAGTTGAGTGTTAAGTGATTAGTTTCATTATGAAACTGGGGTCTTTAAGATACGATGAGAGGAATAGGAACTCTTTAACCTTATCCTGACTATTTAAACTGCGATAGATTCCGCTTGGCTAATGTTCGAGCCCCGAGTTTTCTAAAGTGATAGTGAACCAGTCATGTCTGTTTTTTTTTTTTTTTTAGGATGGGAAATCATCAAATGACCCCTCCCGCTCTGGGTGGAGCGGAAGGGAGTGTCAGACTCTTACTGACTAAAACCCACCCGTGTTCCTTCCTTAGCCCTTTATGTTCCAGGGCAGCGGTAACCCTTTCGGACGATCCCGCTACCCTGGCAGGCTTTGGCCCTATTGGACCCCGTCACTTATGCTGACATCTCTTTGAGGCGCGCGTGGAACACATACGCGCCGTCCGGCACGGGCCTGGTCCTGATCGGACGGTGATTGTAGCCCCTTAGCTAGTTGGAGGGATCTTCAAAAGACGGCTAGGTCGGACTGGGTGCAGAAGGCGGAGAACTGGATAATGTTGCGCGCCTTGGGAGAAGTAGAAATTTAGCAGTAGGAACATTATAGACTGATCCCAAGCAGCAAAAACTAGTACTATAAAAAACCATAGAACGTTTTGTAAAAAACTGTCCTTGGTCCTATAAAACCCCAAAGAACGTATCTTTTATTCGGAAGTGGCGCATTTACATCTCTGTTCAGTGACAAAATAATTTTATTGCAGTGTTCCTAATGACGAAATAGTCCTATAAAATCTATGTAATAGTGATGTAGGTCTCAAAATAATGATGTACTGGCTACTGTGGGACCTTTTAAAGTACTTTTTCGTACTATACAAGAGTTTAGTTTCCTTTACCTCACCTTTTTCATTCACCATTCATTATTTTACATTTGTGATAGTGCAGAGTGCAAAAAATTATTAAAATAATTTCACAAAAGGAGACAAGCAATCTGAGGTGAGTAAGATTTTATTTTGTTATTATAATATTAGTCTATTACGGTGGAAATGATGTGCGACTGCAGGTTTACTGATAAAGTAGGGATAGGTTTACTATGAATTTAAAGTGCCCCCTCGAATTGTTGAGTTTTTACTAAAATATTTATCATATAAAGTGATTTCGATATTCTAAGAGCCATTATAGTACTTGCTGTGATAATGTTTTCACTGTCAGTCATCGTGGATTCAACCTAAAACTGGGGTTCTGTGTGAGCATGACTGAATACTTATACAATAATAGGTATGTTCACAGTGTTTTTTTTTTACTATTTTTCTGAAGTCCATAAGTAATGAAAAAAAAAACTGAATTATAAACTGTTTACTGACGAATAGTGTGAATTAATCATGTAACCAGTTTTTATTTCTTCGGGAAGAAACGTAGTTGTATCAAGTCTTACGTACCTAGTTTTTATCTTTCTTTGAAGTACCTATGTATGTGTCTAGTAGCATCACTGACCTTTAGAAGCAATGCCTATATAAATATAAATTGTAATCAACATTTTGTTTTTTCAGTGTACCTTACCTACCTTATGGACACCAATATGGATATCGATAAATTTCTTAGTCGAGACGATTTCATGCTACTTACAGCAGCAGAATGGCCGTGGAAAATCACACATTTTATTTTAAGTGAAAACTGTGTCAACTGTGGATTATATACTAATTCATCTTTACCGAGTCACTTCACCATATATAAAAGAAATATGGCCCAATTGTTTTTTAACAACAATATAGATGTGACACATATTTTTCCCTCAACTTGTTCTTTTATTTTGTGTTAGTTCTATTTCTTTTCATCATGTTTACCGTAAATAAACGTATTTTCTTTCTTTCTAAGACTAACTGAACTATAAAAATAAAAACTAAGAGAAAAAAGAGAGTCGGAGAGAGATAAATATTTGGATCAGGGAGTGACATAGGCTATATTTTATCCCGGAATTTCCACGTGAACGGAAATTACGCGGGTGAAACCGCGAGGCGCTGCTAGCTAGGCAATAAAACAATAGTACTAGAATTAAACTTACCCTTGATCATAGCCCGAGCTGGAGAGTCACATAATATAAAGGCCCGTATATTGACGCCTACTATTTTTTCCTTTCCATTAATAACGATTAAGATGCCATCTTTTAGTATTTTTTTCATTTCATCTACAAACATTCTTAGATAACCATCTAAATCAGATGGTTTATTATAGCCTGAATAAATTCCTACTACAATGGGTCGCAATTCTGGTATTTCATAAACGTTGCATAAAATTGGCCATAATTGAAGTTTTGAGCTTTTAAAAGCAGGCAGGCCGTCTATGTTTATGTTCAGTGAAATGACGGGTAGATTGCGATCAATTTGTATCATTTGTAGGTAGTGTTTCAGTGTGTTTGTCAAACCGTTGTGCCAGTACTGTCCAGTGCCCACGGGATAAGTTGTAACAGTCTTCTCTGTTTTAAGAAGCGTTCGGGGATCGTTAGGTAATGTATTTGGTATTATATTGTTAATTAATCGTACAAAATTTTTTGTGGCTTCATGCGAAATTGTATAATTAATGGCCCAATTTTTCACGCCGTCACGAAATTGTTGGTCTTTTTCGAATGTTGAATCATTGCTTGAAGATTCAGAAAAAATGCTGGAGTAAGGACTCTCTTCAGAAATAATATCTTTGTAAGACACATTTTGTACGGAACCATTTCCCATAATAGTGATTCCAACTTGATTTTGGCTACTATCACTGCTTTGATTGTTTGATGATGACGAAGTTGCTTTTTCAAAACGTCTATTAACTTCTCTTCTATAAGTTCCACTGCGTTTATATCTTTTCCAATTCTTTAAATCCATTTTTTGTTTTTAGGGCAGAATGCACGTCGCATTAATTCCGTATCAAAATGTCTGAATATTGTTGTAAAAGCAAGCCAAGAATCCTTTTTAGGACTTAGCTGTCATTTAATAGAAACATTTACCTACATGTATGTGCCACTTTTGCGTCATTATAGTGATAGATACCCATTTATAATACCAACAAGCGCATTGCTAGGCACCAAAAAAGTTGTTATCCAATAATTCTGCTCTATTATAGTGTCTGTGTGATATGCTTATCGATAAAATTATAATATGCATTTAAATACTATTATAATACACTTACGTTCTATTAGCGTGCCCTGAAATAAGACTACATCACAAAAACACTCTATTGTAAAGTCTTTGTGACTACTAACGCACACGTACTATAGCAGCGATCTGAATATCCACAATATCACAATATGGCCCTGTAGTTGAGTGTTCATCACTGCTATAACGAAACTACTATTGCAGTTCGTTTGGAACCCTTATTACGTTAATCAGATAAATAAAGGCACCTGTTAACAATTTTATAGAGCAATATTATTATGTACTAGTTACATTAATACTTGCTATAGTACTTGACTATAACGGTTGTATAAAATGGCGTAGTAAACGTTTACATTCTTTGTTTATAGGTATTTTTAGCTCTCTAAGCATTTAGAGCAATAATGTACTGTCGAACGCTTTTATACAACACTGTGGCACCGCTAAAACTTTAATAAATCATTTATAGAGCTTTTTAGAGTTATGAGCTGAAATAATAGGACTGAATTGCTGGTTGGGATTGTACAGACGCCAGCACATCAAGCTACTACAATCTGTCAAATTTCTTCAATAGATTTTCATCTGTATCGCTAAAGCATTAAGGTTCAAGGTTGTTTGGGAAAATTTGACAGTTTCGGGTAGCTTGACCTGCTGGCGTCTGTACATGTATTTATTTATTAAAAAAAAAAAAAACTTTGCCCCCACTAGGAATTACTCCTGTATCGTGGGGGCGTTTACAAACATTTAAACTCATATACACAAACAGCCAGACCCGGAACAACTACTCGCAGGTCATACAAATATTTGTTCCGTGCGGGAATCGAACCCGCGACACGCAGCGCAGCAGTCAATCGCTTAACCACTCCGCCAACCGTGCCGTCAAATTATGTAGCCATGTAGACCGTAAGCCACTTTCCTTATGCCGGCTATAGATATTTGCCAGTAACATACAAGAATAGTTACTAAACATGTAATTGTGCTTCATCACCCAAATACTTGCCCGCGATAATTGGGCGATTATCGCCGAATCATCGCGATTGCCAGTTATGTAACGACCGCGTTCTGACGTGCAGTGCCACCTACGGCCGCATAAAGAACTGATGTTGATGTTGTTGATAAACAACACCTGTTGTGGTTCACTTGGGGTTTGAAATGGTTAGAAGTGCAAAGCGGCTTTATCATAACTTTCGGTTTGAATATTTACAGAGGCGGTTTGAATTATTTACCCACACACGGTTTAATGGCTGAAGGGTTTTGTTTAAATGTATTCTGGATTAGAGCAGCAGTTTCCCATGGATATCCTGCGTTGGAGCTATTTAAATCTATGAACATTCATCGTTCCATTCGTATAGTTAGTGTATTGTTTAAGACCTCCAGTCTACATAGAAGGCTGGATAAACTCGCCTGACGTCATGATCGGTGGCAAAATAAAGTACTGTCTACTTTTTATTTAAGGGTAGGTATTAATCGAATAGCAATCAATAATGCGCATACAAACGTTTGGTTTCTTGAACAGACCGTTTTAAATTTTCTAGATAAATCAGTCGTTACTATTCCCTTTCTAACTCTACAACAATCATGAATGTTTCACATGACCACATTTCTGTATATCCAACAGAATTAGACGGAATTGTATCGAGATCTTATCAAAACCCAGAGCTCAAAGAATTCCCGACTCATATTATTTCATTATCCTGTCCCTATTAATTTATATTGCTCATAAACACTGTATAAAAACTTTCAATTATGCTGTAAATCATTTGTAAATTAGTTTCGATGTGTTTTTGGCGTGTTGTTTTTAAGGTATTCGTAATTTGGTAAACGGGAAACTACAGCGGGCAACAAGCGCCTGGTGCAATGATCACTGCAATATTTTTGTTGCGTTTTGTTGCTTTTAATAATTTTGTAGGCGGTGATGTGGTGTTGTTTTCTTATAAACTGATTTTATGCCAATAGGGTACATGCCTGGGTAAAAAATTGATTATTATTATTCTAGTCCGTCAGTTAGATTATCGAATAATAATGGACACGTATTTTTTCGTTTGTCAATCAAACAAAAAATGACAAAGATAAAGCGCGTCAAAATTTGGGAGTAGGGGGTCGTGACGTCACGCCTTGCTAAAAAGTATAGCAAGGCGTGACGTCACGCGGAACTTTAACGGGCGATATCTTCATCATTTTTTATATAATTGGCAAAAGAAAAAATACGGGTCCAATATTTTTTAATAATCTAACTGTCGGACTAATTAGATTTTTTTAGGCATCTAGCCTATTAGCGTGTATTACAATGGTCATAGGTGACTTATTTCATGGCTTTGACTATGAACAAACAATTATGAAATTTTCGGGTGCTACTTCATGCATACATACAAATACTCATTCCCTTCCTTCCATTCTTCGCCCATGGGTTTAGTCAGAAACTAAAGAACGAAACCTGCTACGCTACGATCCCTATATACTCCTTTTGCCTCGTTTACGTTCTACTACAAGAGTTAAAAATGAAACTTTTCATGTTCTGGGTATTAAAATAAAGTGTTTACTACATCTACTATCACCAAACACGTTAATAGGTTCACCTCACAAAATACCTGCTCACTCTCACACCATAACAAGGTAGCTCAGGCCACATAAAAAAGTATAAAAATGTCACCCTTTTACTTCTAATTAGCGATCAATAAACGTCCTAACTGGCCACATTTTTACTTCATTCACGCTTGAACTGTCCAGTTAAAGACGTCGATAAAATCTGTTTGGTTCATCGTCAGTAGGTATTTTAAGAATGTCGCGGTCCCATAACTTTGTGATGGTCGATTTAGTATTTTTTTAGCTACTGTTTTGATTATTATCACCTGATTTTGTGAGTGGGAATAACTTGAGGACTGATTTGAATGTTGTGGACAGCGTTTTGGGTTTTTAAAGTTTATGGTGGTTAAATGAATCAATAGAATAGAATTCAATTCAACTTTTATTTCAGACAGGAGTGCATAGGGTTAGTAACAATTTTACTTAACTTCTAGTGTTAGTAGGTTGCAGACACAAATATATACACTTAAAACTCAGCGTGGAGCTGCATCCACCACCGCTTATTTTTTAGATTTGTACGAGGCTCGGCGAGAAACGAAATTAAAACTACTACTACTACTACTTTATGACTTTCAAATCGAAATTAAAAGAATTTCTTATAAGCCATCAAAAAGATTTTGAAAATACACAGATGTATCTGTCATATAAAATAATTTATTTAATCAATTTTATTACTTTTATATTTTTTACCAATGTTATCGATTTTTTTTTTCAATTTTTATTTCAATCAGTTTTAATTTTTACTAGTCAATTATAATTGTCCTTACTCTAATTTAGAACTAAAATCGCATGAAAATCCGTTTCGTAGTTAAGAAGAACAATGCAGTCCTCGCATTTAAATGAATATTCTCTCAACTAGTATTATAACGGACACACACATTCTTAAGTGTTTGTTATTCCAGCGTATGGCACTCGTGGGTTGCAGCTGAAAATCAGCGTCAGGTGGTACACTTGTGTTGTCATCTGACATTATGCTGAGCTTTTGGCATTATAATCTTTGTTTTCTGTTTTTATAGTTATAAGGTGTACCTATTCATTTTGTGTAATGCCAATAAGCGCATTTTTCTTTCTTTCTAAATATAATTAATATTATTTTGAACATATGGACCTAACAAGCGTTTAATTTTATTTTAATATATGAACAATTGTAATAATTCTAACGGTGACATTTTAATTTGTAATCTTATTTTTAGATGGCAGAATGTACATGGCTCACTCCAATCTACTCCACCTGTATTTTAATGTAACCTACATTCGTTGCAAATAAATGATTTGATTTGATCTAAGAGTACCTACGCTATTTACATTATAGTCCCCTCCCGGAGATATACAAGAAATGCTGAGATTAGTTACTTTAAGGTTGTACAATGGGATGTGTTGATTAAAACCATCTTTCTGGACAATCTGGTTAGGGGAAATTTAAATTTTTATCACTTGGATCACAAACACAAATATCACACACAAGCCATCTGAAATATCTAGCATACTAGATTGACTATACTGAGCTACGGCGGGAATGTTGAAATAAGTACTGGCCAGTATCAATAAATCCATCAGCATTTCAAACTCCTAAGAGGCCGCAAAAAAAAAAAACATTCGTGACGCCACCTTTTGTTTTCTTTATCAATTTTGTATTTTTTGCAAATTAAATGGTGCGTAAATCTATGGTCACATAACCTGTCGTCGGTACCTTTAAATTTAAACGTGTTGATATGGAATAGATAACGTTTGGCGACATCTTTTTTTTCTGGGACAGTGTCGTTTTGCCGGCCCTTTGCTTCACCGGACGACACATTTTTTTCGAGTCGGAAATATTAGATGGTAGTAATCTCTTAGATTATGAGAGAATTCTTTGATTTGTCAGTTTTTCTATTAAATTGGCTCAGTTGTCCTTTATCTTTAGCCGATAAATTCATTTTTTGTAGGGATACAATTTTATTGTCATCCTATCTATCTTTTATTATCTGTCATGGATATTCAAGAATAAAATAATAGCTTTTAGCCATTAAAAGTTCTAGAAAAAGTAAAAGTAATTGTTTTCAAAATGGTATCCAAACTTTATGTGATGCAATGGTTCCATGTGAAACTTATTGCAGATAATGTTTTGCAAGGCGTCATTTGTCAGCACGATCATTTGGTGTTATTGAAAACGGTTGAACTTCGAAGAGTTCCTTGAATTCCCATGGTAATTTATATTATCTCTTTACAAAAAGTATGTCGGTAAAGTTAAAAATACATCATTTATTTATGAAATATTTTACTTAACCGCCATTTAAATGGCGCCTACAGTGAATTAAAAGTTAATTATCCCATTCAAAGTATGCTCAAAAACTTACAACTATGAACGAGACACAATAAAACATTCAAACCGAACAACTCTAAAAAGAACACACTAAGTAGCCAATAGAGTCGTCAAAATTAACATAACAAAAGATCGATGATTGTCCCTACTGTTACCGACTATACCCCGCTGTGCACCTCTAGGTTATCAACCACCCTAGTAGCTGCGGGGTCGACCAGTGTAACTTGACATTTGGCAGTGGCGCTGCACGCCAAGGCAAACGTCAACCAAACGTCAAAGTGCAGAACATTTTTTGAATTAGTTCCAAAATTCGCCACATGTCAAGTTGTATTCTTTTTTATTTTATGGCTGACACTTGCCGTTTTATAGTTTGGGTCAGACGATAAAAAAATATATTAGTGAGGTAATCATCGGTGAGGTTGCTGATTGCTTTGGTGTGTGCGCCGAAGGTTATTTAGATATGTTATCTGGATTGGCTGATGGTGGTGGGTGGCGATTGAACTCCGGTTGAGAAAAGGCAGCGCATGGATTTTGGCATTGTTGGCAGAGCATTGCGGCAGGTGAATAATCGACAGATTAGATTATACATAGGTACCTACCGACTTAAGCATACCTACTTATGAAAACGGGATATGGATATACTTTTAGATTGACTTTTTTTTCGTGGATTCAAATTGACGTCTGACAATTTTTGTATGGTACACTGACAGAACTGTTCAAAATTCAAAATTATTCCTCCGATAAAGTTAAAAGTTAGTTAGTTAAAAGACGCTGAGATGTGTTTGTTTTTTATATTAGAAATTAGCTTTTAGTTTGAGCGCCTGCGCGTAAAACATTGACGAGATTGGCACCTAAGCAATTTGAAGACTGATATAGTGACGATCGAAAACAACAAAAAAGCCTGACAGTGATGGTGAAACAGAAATGAAAGGAAAAATAAAATGAAAATTCAACCGGTTCTTAACATTAACCTTTAAAAACTTTGTCCATTTAGTGAAAATAATGTTGTCTATTTTAGTTATTATTAGTAAAGTATTTTATTTAATCTTGTCATCATCTGCCTAGCATTTTCTCAACTATGTTGGGGTTGGCTTTCAGTCTAACCAGATGCAGCTGAATACCAGTATTTTACATGGAGCGACTGTCTATCCGTCCTCCATAATCTAGTTACTGGGTAATACTACATATATTGTTTTTATTCTTATAACATTCTATTAAGATTTTACTGTATTATATAAATAATATTCTTATTCTTAAATATTTAAAATAATAATATTTACATGTGAAAAAATAAGCAAAAGAATCATAGGGCATCAAAAAATTCGTCCGCATCGCTGTCCACAAGAACAGTGCCCAAAAGGCTGGCAGCATTGGCACGTTGTATGGCGATGCTAATTCTTTGGCCAAGAAACAGGCCAGCCCCTGGCCACGTGAAGAGTCGACTAACCGCTTGGCAATATCTCGAAAAACCAAGTGGGCACTCGAACCCCATGGCCCTAGTGTTTCAACCCCAAACGGCTCGAACATATTTAATAACTCCCAATCAGGTTGGAATATATTCGCCATTTGAGGGTTTCTGCACCAGCAGCAGCCGCTCCAGCACAGCACACCGTGCTAGGAAGATGGGATGGCGGAAGAGTGTCGACACATGTTGCATCCCACACCAAAGGTCTGCCTAACTTCCAGGGCATTATGGTCATTCCGTCTGGGCTCTTCCCATCGTCGCGTGCCAGGCCGTTGGGTTCTAAAACAGCTGACACCCCGGCGATGACAAGAGCACGACGGATGATGTCATTAATGCTGGCGTGCCGTGCTATCCGACCTGCGTTTCTACTGCAGGATAGGCCATGGTGTCCGAGGCAGTCGACAGCTTCACCGCACTGACAGCGATGCGGAACCCCACAAGGAGCGCCCAAACGCAGACAGGTAGCGAACCGGAAGGTAGTGTGGTGACACTCTCTTCCGGTTCGCTACCTGTCTGCGTTTCGACTACTCAAACTACTACTGCTGCTGCTCAAAATAGGCACTATGCTGGGTGCAGCATAGTGCCTATTTTGAGTAACGGGAGTGCTTGAAGCCAGAGCCCCGACTCCCACTCACCCTCAGCCAGCAGGCGGGCCCGCTCAGCAGTATTGGTGGACGTATTGATAAGATTATTCCGTGCCAACCTGCAGAGCGGCTCATTCCACTGTCGCTGGGAAGATGGGTTTACGGGCCGATTATAATATTTAAGATACACTTAAATAGGTATTATAAAACATCAATATTCCAAGAGAAAATAAAACGTCAAATTAAATACAGACTGATCTTCATCTGTTTAAAAAGCTAACAAAAACAGAACTCACCCTCTCACCAGGGGGCGCTACTGCTAAGATAACGACCAAATAATTTAGTTACACGCTCATCTAAACGTCTCAGTTTAGTGAGGCTTTTGTTTTTCTTAGATTTATGACACTTCTATATTATGTCCAACGGTAAAACAATGAACGGGAACGAGAAAAAAAACAATGTGTTCTTTTTTTGGTTTTTGAATTGAAAACGCAATAGGAAACGTGTCATAAAAAGCATCCAAAGGTATTGGGAATCTGTTTCATGGCTTGGTGACGAAATTGGACGTCCTCCTAAAGTCTGGGATCGAGTTGATAAATCTGAAATATCGGAATGAATACAAGTTGCTATTTCATCCAAATAATACACAATGAATATGTTTAAAACAGACAGGTGGTGTCGCTTTTGCAGAGTTGGTCTCATATTAAAAGTTGTTCACAATCATGAGAACTTTCATGATCTGAAAGATAGCCGATGACTTCCACTTCTATTAGTTTAATACATAACTGCATAAGTAGGTCGTTATTCTACAAAATAATAAGCTAGTTTACACGAACAAAAATAACAGCTACATATGCTCGAACATCCCTATTGTAACCGTGACCCCAAATATTTACTATAAGGGTCCACAAACCACATTATCATTGAACTCCCAATTACGTGATTATTTATGTGTGACAACCCTGTTCACTTTCAACACTTGAAATGCGACAGGTTTTTTTGACCCCTCAACTATGATGCCCAGTTCCCAGTTGCGATCTTTTTTGGGAACATTTGTAAGGGAGATAGGGGTCATCTGTTGCTGGTTGTTGTTATTCTCTGGTAACAGATGTGGTGACAAGTAGATGCACTGTTTTCTATTGTTGTTAATGTGTTTATCTGTTTACGAGTTTCGCAAATGTCCGGATAATGAGCTGACGGTGTGTTAGATGACCGTGATTTATTTTGTTACAGTAGTGGTAGAACATGTGGTTGTATTGTGGTTAAAAATATTTTTTGTATAGATCGAATATCGTCTGTCAAAGTTAAATCATTTTTTTAAATATTTTTATTAGGTGCCTGGCGTTCATGTATTTTGAGTAATAAGCGAGTTTGCTACGCTAAAAAATGGCTAATCTTTTGTTTACAGTTTATAACGGATGTAGAGAAGCCGAGAGTCACTTGTTCTTTCCGTTATTACGATGATTTTTCTTGTGCTAGAAGCTAGACCATACCTGCCGATCGATTCTGTAAAAATCTCACCGTGAAAAGTTGGGTGAAGTGAGCTTAGAGTGAGCTGTCAATGGTGTCAATCCCTAGCATTAGTTGGAATGACAGTTCACTACACGCTCACTTCACCTAAGTTTTCATGGTGAGATGGTTATAGAATCGCACTGCTGGGAACTTTCTGGTCACAGAGATATTGAAGGGCAAAGTTCCAACTTTTTTTGCGGAAATGTTATATAAATTAAAATAAATTATTCCTATGATCCCTGTAACATTGCATGAACTTACGAGCACAATGTATTGCGTGTGTTACATTTCACACTACTGCAAACAATAAATTTTCAAACCGAAAACAAAAATCGTTTCCCTGCAATTATTTTTGCACAAAGTTACTCACGAAGTCTTAATCTACGCATTCTGTACATTTGATGTACAGAATGCGTAGATTATGGCTTCGTGAAGGGTCTTTTTACACTCTATATTTTGTCCAGTTCTGATGAACTAAATTTTGACAAACCAGTCTTCATTAAGCTTTTAGAATCAGAAGTTTCCGTGAAAACATGGCAATATGTCAAGATACTTTTCATAAATCGTACTTTCCCAGATTAGCACTGAGCCATCGAGTAGCAACAAAAATAAAAATAAAAGATAATGTCGCCCTAATCAAACAAAAGAATTAAGCACTGTTCCCAAAAAACTGCATTTCCCATCTGCCTAAACAAAAATTCTTCCGCTCAACCAAACCCTGATTGACATCGTCGTTCATACACAGAAACGCACCAGATTAGGGTTGAAATCCGCCACGCGACCAAATTAACTTAGTGTAATCCCTATCATGGATAGTTACCGTTATCTACGGACGCATTCGCTAACGAATCAACGTTTTTATAATAGTTTAATTCGGATTAGATAATGTCCCAGTCTAGTCCCTTGGGTGGTCGAAACGACCCTCGCAGTGGCGGAGGGTTGCACCCCATTGCGCCGATGACAGGTTGAAGGGATGTTTTAGGGTCATCACTATCGAGTTTAGATTTAATGTTGGCGCAATGATAATATTTGTATTATTCTTTTATGAGTGGTAGATTGATTTTAAGGATTTATTTTTAGGAGTATGGATTATTTTGCTAGTTCTCACGGCTATTTTCGCTGGTAAAAGTCAAGAGAGAGTTGATTTGGCTCCATTACATTAGTTTTGTCACCGCTATTAAATCATATTTTAAAAGTGGATTTTGCTGTTTTCACACCTAAATTATAAGGAACTAATTTTGGTAAATTTGGCCACGAGGAAAAAAATAGCGATATTTTTTTGTACAAATCTAAATACAGAAGTAAACTAATCACTAATCACACAACACAAATAAAATTAATATTTATGTTTTAACTTATCTATACATATAATAAAACAGTAACGAAAGAAAAACTGTACATTGAGAATTTTCGAGAAAAAATAAGTGGCTTTTGTTAGAAAAACGTAACTGATGACAAAAAGTGACTTTTTAGAATTTTTGTCTGTTTGTCTGTTTGTCTGTGTGTATGGTACGGCTTCACGCCAAAACTACTGGATAGATTGAATTGAAATTCAGCAAAAATGTTCTTTGTAAACCAAGGAAGGCTTTAGGCTACATATTATCACGCCGTATGTTATAGGAGGTAAGCAATATTGATTTTAAAAGGTTTTTGTTCGTAATTTAATGCACAAAATAATTGAATGCACAAAATGACATGTTATTTATTTAGTAAACCATAATTTAACTCTGGAAACATATTATCACGCTATCACCTACGGGGGAGGAGCTGTGAATCTTTATTTTTCTTACCTACGTATTCTGTGACAGCGTGTAATCTAACGACGCATATTTAAATGTTGTTTTTGAGTAAGCCATGCTATTATCTAGCTTTACACTATAAAAACTACGCCATTCAAGTAACTTGGGCAGAGAAACATAGTTTAATTAATGTTAGTAGTATAATGAAAATTTTGAAGCAGCGCCATCTATGAGATTTCATAAAAATCAAATCAAGTTACATGTTAACACTTTTTGGAAATTAATAATTTAAATTTGATCATGTTGGCGAGGTTAGTAGTTAGTTATTCTTAAAATTCATAGATGGCAATGTGCATTTTCTTCATAAAAGTTGTACCTATAGTATAGTTCGTTTCGACAAATTCAAGTTCCAACAAAACCCTCAAAATCTTGAGCAGAGTTGAGGAAGACAATTTAAAAAAACACGCTCTGTGAAGTCGACCAGTTTGCGAGATCCCTTACGTATGACGAGGTGCCTTCATATTACATGTACGACAAGCAAAGGGGTGTATTTAACCGACGTCGACGAGGAGGTGCTGTGGAAGGCTTTCCGGGAATTTTCAAGGACACCGCATTGGGTAGGGTTTATACCGTGCATCCGAATAATGGCGAATGCAATTTTCTGCGGTTGTTACTTCACACTGTCCGAGGCCCAACGTCTTTCGCCTTTCTGAGGACATTTGATGGCGTGGAGTATCCCATTTACCGCGCAGCCTGCGTAGCACGTCACCTTCTCGACGGTGACCAAAATTGGGATGACACCCTCGCGGAGGCGAGCGTCAGTGACAGTCTCAGCTGCATGCGTCATCTGTTTGCCGTCATCTTGGTGTTTTGTGGAGTCGCGAACCTGGTAGCTTTGTGGGAGAAGTATCGCCATCATCTGTCTGAAGATTTTCTACGAGCTTTGAGGCGTGTTACTGGAGACGAAGTCGAAGTAACTGATGAACGCGTGCTGAACACCTGTCTCAGTTCACTTCAAGATGTGGTCATTTCTATCGGCGGCAATCCACTGATCGAATATGGGTTATCAGCTCCCACATCATCACCGCATAAAGACCGTGGAAATCGGGAGTATAACGCTGAGACAAATTACGATCCGGGCGAAATGACCACCATACGAAATGACTATGTCGCTTTGTTCTCTTCAGAGCAAAAACACATTTATGACACCGCCCTTGAAAGCGTTGGGCAAAACCAGGGTAAAATGTTTTTCTTGGATGCTCCTGGTGGAACAGGAAAAACATTTGTTACCACTGGCATACTTGCACAGGTCAGGAGGCAAGGCAAAATTGCTATTGCTGTAGCGTCGTCGGGAATCGCTGCCACACTACTTCCGGGCGGCAAGACAGCACATGCCATGTTTAAAATTCCCATCGATTTAGAGAGCGCCGAAACGCCTGTTTTTGGTGTGTCACGTAACAGCAATAAGGGACACGTGCTCAAGGATTGCTCTCTGATCGTATGGGATGAGTGTACGATGGCCAATAGGAAGGCAGTTGAGGCCGTGGACAGAACCCTGCAGGACATCTTCAGGAACGAACTTTTGATGGGTGGTGTCATAGTTCTGTTCAGTGGCGATTTCCGGCAAACGCTTCCCGTGGTGACGCGGGGATCGAGGGCTGATGAGGTGAATGCTTCATTGAAACGATCTTCGTTTTGGTCACGAGTTCGTACGCTGCGCTTGACCATTAATATGAGAGCTCAGCTCAGCGGCAATGCATGTGCTCAAGAATTCTCCGATGTCCTTCTAAGTCTTGGCGAAGGCACTCTACCAGAAGAGAGAGGTGGACAGGTGGTGCTTCCAGAGTCTCTCGGTAGAGTGGTATCCAGCTTAGAAGAACTCATTCGCTGTGTGTACGGGGACATCAGTCGTATACTGCACCAACAGAATTCTTGGGTGTGTGAGCGGGCCATTTTGACGCCCAAAAATAATCAGGCTGCAGCAATTAACAAATGCATTCTCTCGGAAATTGAGGGGAATGAAGTGGTCTACACCTCGATAAACACTGTTGTCGAGCAAGATGACGCCACACATTATCCCGTGGAATTTCTGAACTCCCTGTCAGCAAGTGGACTTCCAGCGCATACCATCAAGCTGAACGTCGGTGTCCCGATTATGCTTCTTCTGTACCTATCTCCTCCGAAGTTGTGTAACGGGACCCGCCTTAAAGTCATCTCGCTCCACAGACACACCATTGAGGCGGAAATTCTTACGGGTTGTGGCGTCGGCGAGGCAGTATTTATACCACGCATTCCTTTCATACCTCATAACTACCCGTTCCAGTTCAAGCGCGTACAGTTCCCCGTGAATGTTTGCTTCGCGATGACCATCAATAAGTCGCAGGGGCAGACACTGAGGGCAGCGGGTGTCGACCTCAGGACGAGTTGCTTCTCACACGGGCAACTGTACGTCGCTTGCTCTCGCGTCACCAGTCCTGACTCTCTTTACATTTTGGCTCCTGGCAGCATAACTACCAACGTAGTTTATAGGGAAGTGTTGTAAGGTATGATACCTTTGTACGTATTTTTATTCTTTTGTGTCCTGAAATGTATTCCTGCATTATTTTCTCTATTTCCTTCAGTCACATCTTATGACTGAACTCAGCAGGATTCCCATATAACTCTCTTCACTTGCTTCGCTTCACTTGCTTCGCAAAAAAACTTATATTTTAATGCAATTTTAAAAGTTGTTTACTTATAATGCTATAGCGACACTGGCATCTTAGGTATTTTTGGTGCTGTAGAGCCTTCACGCAGACGACGTCGCGGGCAGCAGCTAGTTAATGATAAAGAGAAAGAAAAATAACGTTTATCTGCGGTAAAAATGACGCAGAAAAAGAACACAAACACAAAAAAAGAACAAGTTGGGGGAAAATATGCGTCACAGACACGCAAAACGGCCATCGCTCAGCATAATGCTACGACCCTACGCGAGACAGAGCCCCTGCGCTAGTTTTTCAGTGACAACTGGCATTGACGTGATGACGTCAACCGGTGCAGTATACGAAGAGATATATAAATATCACAATAAGAAATAAAATATAAAATAAATAGGTACTCAATTCCTAGTTCTAACTCAAAATAGCCGTAGCCGGCCGACCGGCCATATTAGCCGTAGAACTGATGACCGTTGGGGTAGACGAGTTCTTGAGTGAAGACCCCGAATCGGCTAACGTAAAGTACACAGACGCCCTCAGGCTAGGTGGAGCGACGATCTTCGCAGGGTGGCTGGTAGCAGCTGGATGAGAGTTGCCGAGAATCGAGGCCTATGTCCAGCAGTGAAAAACCTAAACATTCCTTATTTCCACCATCACCCAAGTCTCAGAGGACCAAACATCTGCCTGTTTGAAACACGGACGTAATCATTGCATTTTAAAACCATAATAACACCCATTTATATTGGGATTTCATAATAATTCAAAGCCTGGGGATCATTTGCAATGACAGTCATTACCTTTACCAAATGCACCGAAGTTTTGACAACATTGTAAGTAAAGTTTAGGATGAGTGTTTAAGTTAATTCTACTATTGATAGCAATAAACATGAATGTTTATTATATTGTGTAAAATTACCGAAATGTTTTATTGAATAATTGTGTTTTTTGCGTCAGTACAACGGAAAGAGTACGGGAGTCTGGATCTTAAATAAACAATCATATTGCAATTCCCATTCATCGGCATTGCAGCGGCAAGTTTTTATTTTTATTTTACAAGACAAAACGTGATATTTGGAGCACTGAAGAAAAACGAATCCGCGCTTTTTTCGCGAGATCGAATTGAAGGTGAGGAAAGTGGATGCTAATCGCTACAATACTTACTGTAGAAATACGCAGTGGATTATTTATAATACTCCTCCTTTCTCGTAGTTGGAAAACACTAGAGTAGGTAATACATATAATAATGTATTACCTGGGTATTATAAATATTACCTAGGTTATGACCTCATAATAATAAAGTTAATAGGTATCAGAAAAGATTAAAAAAGGATGGGGGAAGGAAGGAGGGGCTTGTTTCTAAGTAATACCAGTCGCTCTGGTCGATCGATCAGGTTAAGCTACGCTTGCCGCAGTTGGTCCGTGGACGGGTCACCATCTTTACATACCAAGACCCCTCCATGCCTCGGAAATCACGTTTAACCGTTGGTCCCGTCCAAGGGGTTTCGTATTACCGAGTAACTGTGTTGTGGAGGTTAGATAGGCAGTCGCTCCATGTAAAATACTGGTATTTAGCTGCACCCGGTTAGACTGGAAGCCGACCCCAACATAGTTAGGAAAAGGCTAGGTAGATGATGATGAATAGTTATAAGAAAAGTGTAAGTTGATAGGCATGTATCAACACTTTTGCCTCGTCAAAATCGGTAAGAAGCCGCTCCATTAAAACGTACCAAACATTCAAACATTGAAACTAACTTTTTAAATGGTCAGTATCATCCCAAAAACTCTCTCTCCTTCCACCTAATCACTTCCCATCGAAACCACGACAATATAACGAACGATATTTTTTCCACCCCACATGCCATTCTATTATCGTCAAATCAAAATATCATTTCAAAGGCATTCCATATCGCAAGCCACAATATTGTACATCATTAAAATTATT
Organism: Apamea sordens; assembly: GCA_945859715.1. Classification (NCBI taxonomy): domain Eukaryota; kingdom Metazoa; phylum Arthropoda; class Insecta; order Lepidoptera; family Noctuidae; genus Apamea; species Apamea sordens. The sequence continues at coordinate 7,420,787 of OX244010.1, read as the reverse complement.
GCAACTCGATTTTTTGTATCGAATTCGCTCGATTTTTATCAGTTGCTTGATCGAAATTTATCTTTGAACCGATGTGCTGGCTCCTGTACTCATTCCTGTCCATCTTGGGAACTGGTAATGAACGATTACGTTATTACTACGCCGCTCTGTCATTATTTTACTGTCTTCGAAGGTTTTGGACATTTCGTATCTTCAGATTTGTTCAATGTGTCTGATACGTGTGATTATGGCTGGTTCGAGTTTGTTTTTTGTATATTTATTGGGTGGATATCAATGTGCTTGCTGCTTTTGATTAGAGCTTCTGGATGGAGCTACTTTCTGAGGAGTTCATGCGTCCGTAATGATTCTTCTTGATGAGTTATTTAGCTAAAAGCTATTATCACCCTATCAATTTGAGACACTGTTAAAACGCATGGAACATTGCGAACTTTTCCTGAGTTGGGGCTGGAGGACGGGTGTTTGTATGGTTTACTTTAAAAGTTTACAGACGCAACTGATTAGCTTAGAAACAACCTCACCATACTAATATTATGATTTTATGTGTCCCTACTTGTATTGGCCGATAACTTGTATGTGTGGTGAAAAATGTAGGTAAATATAAGTTGGTTAGGTAATAGGTACAGCGGGCTGGTATCCGCAACTCCACGACAATGCGCGTATTTTGCGTACGGGTGGGATAATCGATCATTCGATCCACCCCAGCTCCTCAAGGAAGGCCAGCAAAGCCTTGATATTACTGACCGTTTCACGTAGGGTACCTGGGTTACCGAAGTACTTTGCCCTGTACGTGGCGACCACCGGGCAGTTTAGCAACACATGCGTCGCTGTCTCGTCCTCCTCCATGCAGGCCCTGCACAGCGGACTGTCTGTTACTCCTATGACATAGAGGTGTTTGTTAAATGACCCGTGGCCAGTTAAAGCTGCAGTAACTGTACGCAGCTTTAGTTTGTTTAGACGGAGAACCTGTTTCGTGAGGCGGCCATTAATTGTGGGAAGTGCTTCCTTGGCCTGTCTACATTCGCCTAGCTCCGTCCAAAGTTTGTCGTGTTGGTCTCTGGTGCGTTTCCTTACCAGAGTACGTATGTATCCGAAGGGAAGTGGCGCGATGGGCTCGGGTCCCACTGGTGCCATGCTCGACCCCCTTCTGGCAAGTTCGTCGGCTGCATCGTTACCTCGCGAACCGCTGTGTCCTTTGATCCATTGAATGGTTATGTTATTGAGGCTACCCACCTGGTTGAGGCGCTGGTGGCACTCGTATATTAGCCCAGAATCAACTGTGTTGCTGTTCAGCGCTTGCAGAACAGCCATGCTGTCTGAGAGTATGCGGAAGGAGTGTTCCTTTACTTCCCTGGCCATAATGGCTGAGGCGGCCAGAGAGATGCCCATGCATTCGGCCTGGAACACTGTGTTGTGGACCCCCAGTGGTGTGGCTATATGTATGTTGAGGTCCTCCGAGAAGATTCCGGCACCCGTACCACTACCTGTTTTGGATCCATCCGTGAAAATACGCAGCTCTGCAGGGCACAACCCCTCGCATCGGCGATCCTCGTGAAGTTGGATCTTGTATTTTTTATCAAAGATAAATAGTTTGGGCACCCGATCTTTTATAGCTTTCGTAATGGGGAACTCCTTGTGGAGTCCCTCGAGCAACGAGGTGTGTGGTGTTTCCCTCTTACCCCAGAGATTAAGTGTGTTAAGACGTACTGCCGCCATTTAAGTTATAAGTTGGTTATAAATAAATAATTATTCATTGGCAAAATTCAACACTTAAGTATTTCTGAAAGTAAAGTTAAAATAGTTGTAGCTAATGTTATGTGTGTGTTGTTAATGTATGTTGTGCTAATGTATGTTGTTGTTGTGTAATGTTGTGGTAATGTTGTGTGTCCGGTTTTGCTACAACTATTTAATCTGTTGTATCTTCTTACTTTTCCAGTAATAAGATTCTAGTTCTGAGCCCCCACTCTTGCTTTCAATCCCATTCAACTCGCAGCGTTAAAGCCTTATAATTTACCAAGTAACCCAACCCACTATTTACCGCGGTACCTAAATAAGAACAGGGCAGGACACTACTTCCACACAATTAGCACAAAATGGCAGTGTCGGTAAACGGTTGATCAAAGGGAACGTAATGTGACAGCCGCAGGGTTAGTGTGTTGATTAATGAGGAAACTATGGGTGTAAGGAGACAATGATGAGTATGGTTTGGGAGGTTTTCGGTGGTGGGCTGTGGTTTGTGGAGTGGGCTTTAGTCATAATCCTTATGTGAAGTGAGAGCAGATTTTGGGTGGTTCATAGTTAGTAAAAGCGAAAGCACTAGGAAGTGGTGAAGGACGGGCGTTTTAGGGGGACCGTCTTATGTAATTTTTGACTTTCGATAATTGCTGATTCTCAGCTTAATTTGCATTAATGACTTTTGATTTTGAGTACCCACGTATAGTCGTGCAATTTTGGCTCATAGATCATATTGGGTTACAGTTTGTGAGACAGATTTGTCTAGCAAGTAGGTACAGGTTTGTTTCATGACTGAATTAATTGAATGGTGTGATGAGGAAACCATGGTAATACACACACAGACACACCCCCACACACACACACACACACCCCAACACACCCCCACACACTAACACACCCCCTCACACCCCAACACACACACACACACACCCCAACACATACACACATACTAACTTCTGCCCACGATTTCGACCGCGTGTTCTTGATCCACCCCGTTGCATCGCTTCGATTGCCGCGCTATTACTTCATATTCGTCTAGCGTACTTTTTGCCCGTCTCCTAAGGTTCTTAGCGTGATGTTAAATAGCCAACAACCTTCCTCAAGTATTGGGGTACCAAATGAATAATAAGATAAGATTTTTTTCAATTCGACCGGTTTCTCCAGAGATAAGCGCTTTCAAACAAACTCTTCAGCTATATTATTAGTTTAGATATATAATTATAAATGTCTCTTGATATTTTAGGGGCGGAAAATTCCTGAGCGGAAGTTGGTATTATATTTATCAGGTGGGCTGTTGGTCTGCTTCTCAAAGAAAGAGCTTTTCAATTCTCTCAAAAATGCTTTCCATACTATAGCCGATAAAACAGTGCACAATAAGCCGCTAGCGGCGACCGCGTCCGCATGTGAATGGAACCAATCCATAATGAATGACAAACGAAAACAAGACGATACCAAAATGCACTGATTAATTTAGAAATGCAGGCACGCGAAATATTTTACCATGATAATATAACGCAGGCATGAAAATCTTTGGATCAACGGAACAATCAAAATCAAAATATTTTATTTCATGGGCACTTATAAAACGTAAAAAGTAGGTGCACGGTTATAATTGGTCGTTAGCCGACAAGAAACTCCACGGTTACACTATTACAAATAATTGCTTCAACAATGTTTTCAAATTACAGTGTTAGTAGGTATGGGAGGACAGCGTAGGTCTGTCAACAATTAGCAGGTACTTAATAAAGTAGAAAAACGTCTACAAGGCCTTCTTTCTCACATTTATAAAATTTAGGTAAAAGAATCTAAAAGATAAACTTGGTTTCCATTACAGCCATTGCTACGTTACAGTTTGCTCCTTAGTATCGATGTTTGAAGAGTGCTTAGTACGAAATTCTGAAGAGGTGTGGCCACCATTTCTTCAGTGCACCCTGTTCCAAAACTTTTTGCTGAAAGTGTAAACAAAGCAGCTGGTCTATTCTGTAAAAATTTCACCATGGAAGTGAAGTGACCTTGAAATGAGCTGTTAATTCATGCATATCAGCCCTACATTGACACTAATAATTGACCGCTTACTTCACCTAAGATTTCACGGTGAGATTTTTACAGAATAGACCGACTGTTCTGACTGAATTATTACGAAATCAGTCACTAAAGGCTACGAAGTAACTTACCACATTTTCAAATAATTATCGCAAGAAAAGGCATTATTAAAAATAAATTATAATTGAAAAATCGTTGACGAAAATTGAGGTTATAAAAATAAACCTCAATAGGGCTAAGTATTCAAATACCAAATCAAATCAATCAATTTCTAACACTAAAAATTAGTTTTGACAGAAATACAAACATTAAAAAAAAGTGCATTTTAACTAACAAATATTAATTAATTAATTATTAATAAAAAGACCTGTGCGAGGCGATATTTAAAAAATAAATACCGCAGCACGCAGTTTTGGACACCTCAGAATTAGAATAATAGAGTTGGCCTGCAGTGTTGTATGTATACGTGTAGAAGGGCTTAGGACTCTGTTTACGTATTTGGCGCTTCTCGATAATAGCTTCGTATCGCTTTTCTTTAAAAGATTTGATATTACACATGTTGATGAATAATTATTTGAGAAACACACGGCAACTTTGATTATCCCTACTATTTCCTACTTGTATCCGACATCAAATTCTGAGGACCACACAGGCGATAATCGAATGTCTCAATACTCATTACAATTACCACTTCCTGGAGCCAATAAATGAAGGAATTACTGGTCTGCATCAGCCACTTCAAATGTCGAATTTTCATGCCATACGAAAAGAAACCTTAACCAAGTCACCGAAGGTATAGTTCCGATTGTAACTTGAAAAGTTTTACGACCTTTTCTTGAGCGTTTACCATTCTAACATTAACTTAGTTACATAAGAATTAAAGTTGACAATTGAGTGTTTTAATAATGATGGATTTTTAATTTCATAATAGCTTTAGTACTGCGCGATTCGATCATTGATTCTATGTTCGGAGATTGAACCTGATTCTTTAACTGAAACTGTGTAAAGTAAGCTTTGAAAGTTTCCGACTCAGTTTATTTCTACTTATTCGTAAAGTTCCTACGCAGACATCACCATAGTTTAGGGTCATGGTACCTATATCTATGGCTACGATAGTGATATGTAGGGAAAGAGATAAGTTACAACAAGTTAGCTTGTTTGTAGCATTGGAAGCAGTGGCGTAGCTCATCCTAATGGGGCTCTGTATCAATTTTTTTGGGGGGCCCTTTTTACCCAACTGTGAAGCTACAGAAGGTATTGTTTTAAAAAAATAAAAAATATAGCATACTGTCTTAGAAGGTGAGGGGTTCGTGGTTAAGTAACCGCATGAGTCGATTGAAGGTTAAGCAACGCTTGCCGCGGTAGGTCCGTGGTTGGGTGACCATCTTACCATATCGAGACCCCTCCGTGCCTCGGAAAGTAAGTTAAGCCGTTGGTCCCGGCTGTCATTCGTGGATGTTTGACAGTCGTTACGGGTCGTCAGAAGCCCGAAAGTCTGACACCCAGTATTACCAAGGGACATCGTATTACCCAGTAATTGGATTGTTTTATTTTGATAAGGAACTTTCGATAACTACTACTTAAAGCTTAAGGTACCAGTTGGTACGGTGGAGGACAATATTTTCGAAGGGGTTCAGTTCAAGCCACCAAGTGAAGTAATGACGATCAAATAGATGTAGGTATGTCCTCTTACGGTGACAATCCAAATATTTTACTACAAATATACTCATGATGTAGTCAACATTACAAAAAGCACAACAGAAAACGTTAATAGTATACATAAACAAGTAATTTACACTATTGCACTATTTGTATCTCATTTTAAGTGAACTGTTATTTAAGTTCTTATGAGAATAAAATTCTTTAAACCTAATTTCTTTCCACACGTATCGCCAAAACAATCTATGTGTCATTGTTGAAGACTGGTTACCCAGTTATGATCCACCTTCACAGAAAGCCACGCTGATCAAAATCGACTTCAATAAGGGACTTTTTACGTGATACACCGAGATGAGAGTTCATAAATTTTTCATATCGTGTTGGTCACAAAACATAGGCTACAAACTTAACTCTCCCTTTCCTCAATGAATTCAAAACCTTATAGAATTGTTATAAGGTCTTCTACATCTGCGAATGTATGTTTGTTTGCCTGTTCGATCAACTTTCCCTCCTCTCAATCGATTCCAAACCTTATACAATTGTCATAAGGTCTTCTACATCTGTGAATGTATGTTTGCTCGTTTGTTCGATCACAATTAAAGCGCAGAAACGTTCATCATTAGTGCGCACGGTAATATTCCACGCCGGTTCTTGTACGGACCGGTGCCGATCTTTACTAACGTATACCCGTGTCCGTCAGTATGCGATATTTTGATTGGTATTTTGATGAGACTTGCAGTGTTTTATTATGTTATGACTTCTTTATATTCTTCTTCATTTGGCATTTATTAAATGGCGGGAGTAATGAGGGTGTCTTTTGAGATGCTTTACATAGTGTTTATAAAATTGACGTTTTATATTGTCTTTAATATCGAACTGTTCTCATTTTTTATTGTTTTTTTTTTGTTTATAATTAGTTTTTGTTTTCAGGTTTCATCCGTCACGAGAATCCATGGCTATTGCAGCAGCTGAATCCTTGACTTGACTTGACCACGAAGAGTCCAAAGCAGCTTAGGATTCCTAAACTACTTTAGACTGAAGTAGTTTGGAGATAGTCAAAAGTATTTTAGGAATAAACTACTATAGACTCTTAGAACGATTTTTCTACTTCGAATGATATCAACCTGTGAAGCATCCTAAATCAGGATGCTTCACAAATTTTGATATCATTGAATGCAGAAGGTGAGCATCTTGTTTTAAGTTGGAATACGATCTGGTGGTATATTGTGGTTTACTGATTATTCCCCTATTACCAAACATTCATATTTAGCTTGTGTTGTGTCGACGATAAAGACCTTTTTAAGCATACACCGGCTTTGTTTTTGCTGAGGTATCATTTATACAGCAAAGGTATGGCTCCTTTGTACCAGTAGACATTCCCGGAGTTTCCTCGCTCCGTTTTTCGACTTCTTCTTCCCGCCTTACTTCCTTTTCGAGCAGTAAATAAACGTTGTCTACAAAAATACGCACATTTCCAAAATATCCTTCATTTTCTGAGTACTGTTTGGTGTTGTTTTTGCCTAGATCTCAGGTCATTCCCACACTCTCCTCGCCATGTTTGAGCTTTTGAGGCTAAACTGAAGACAATCGACGGTGACTTTTTCTAACACACCCAAGTAAGTAAAATACCTCGTGGAGTTGAGGTGGGAGAGGTACTACGAATGTGAGGGATTAAAGTGATTCGAGATGAATGTGAGTTGGGAGAAGTCAAAAGTTTAGAGTTATTACATAGTCTTCATAATATTAAAGCTTATTTGATGTGATTTAAGACTCCCTAAACTATTTTGGATAGATATGTTGGTAGTTGAATGGAAGTGGTTTGGGCCTCCAAACCACAACCTTCCATAACCACTTCCTTTCCTTAAATGATTTTGTTTTGTAAGTAGGTTTGTACAAACACTTTTACACGTCAATCATATTTTAAAACTAGAGGAGGTCGGCGTTTCCTATCTGACTATTCTGAAAAGATAGGCCGAAACCAACTCAGAGGTCACAGTCTCTTTTGAAGTCCAGACACTGATCATCACGCAGGCGTAATTTCATAATCTGGTAAGTACACACTATTGACTACCAAGTCACTCTTCATGAATGAAGTGCGATATGTAGATCCATCGCACGTGAATCAGTCCTACCCTTTACCATCTTTGTTAGAGGGCTAATCTTTTGTCCGCGACAAAACCTATTCATTCTCGTTTTCGCTTATGGTGACGAGAAATGAAGACATAATAAACATACAACAATATCTAGTACCCTTAGTACCTCTCTTCCCGCGCGTCGGTCATTCCACCGAGCCCATCGCCAATCATATCTCGATATTTATGAGACCGAATTCGCAAGAAGCGAAAAAATCTCGACGACAATACAACCGATCTTTTTACAGCTTCTTCCCGTCTCGCATTTTTCTGGCAAAACTGATTGTTTACCGGAAAAAATTACGCCTGTTAGTCGAAACGTAGGGTATAAATAAAAGATGCAGCCGAAGAATTTTGATTCGGTACTTTTTGTTTGGTGGATACCGATTGTGGAGCTAAACGGTAAAAAGTGAGCCGTGTACGATTGAGAATGGAACGTGGTGTCAAGTGTGGATACAGATTTATATAAGTCGGTTCACAGGCCGCGGGAGTGGGGTTCACACGTCACCATTTTGAGATGAATCTGATATGACAACTACACACTACCCGTGGCTAAATAATAACAGTCGCAAAATCGATCGATCAGGTTAAGCTACGCTTGCCGCGGATGGGTGACCATCTTTACATACAAAGACCCCTCCGTACCTCGGAAAGCACGATAAGCCGTTGGCTTTGGCTGGCATTCGTGGATCTTTGACAGTCGTTACGGGTAGTCAGAAGCCCGAAAGTATGATAACCAGACTTACCAAGAGGTATCTTATTACCTAGTAATTAGATTGTGGAAGTAAGGTATTCAGCTGCATCCGGTTAGACTGGAAGCTGACTCTAACATAGTTAGGAAAAGGCTAGGCAAATGATGATGATAGACACACAGATTTTGAGGTGATTCTTATATGACAAACGTACAAATCCGCTTTGCAGACATTGTAGATGTTAATGATGGATTTGCGCGTTTTGTGCACGGCCTTTTCCGTGTTTATCCTCTGTTCTGACTTACACAATTAGGTGCTACGTATTGTGAATTGAGAGCAGTGGTGGCCAAGTGGTAATGGCCCCGACTTATGGTCGTGGGTTCGAACCCAGGCAGGCCCTTTATTTTACTTTTTTTGTTAGCCATTGTCCCTCTGCGGGGCAAAGGCTTCTCTATCCAGAGCTGCCAAGGCAGGCAAAGCGCCTGGGTGCTTTGAGCAAATAATTTCATCACCACTGCTCTCAAAACGGTGAAGGAGAACATAGTGAGGAAACCGTCTTACAACAAAAAATTCGAAGACATGTGACATCTACCAACCCGCACTGGGCCCGCGTGGTGGATTATGGCCCACTCCTTCTCATAGTGAGAAGGCATATATTCCAATAGTGGGAACGTTATAGGTTAATAATTAGCAACAAGCTCTCTCGCAAATCAAATGGAAAAGATTTTCAAACTAAAATTCTCGCGGGATATTAAAAGTGAGAAATAAAAGACCCCGGTTTCAAATTCAATCAAGACGAATCTACACGGTATTGTAACATAACATAACATCACGCCTGTATCCCACGAAGAGTTAGGTAGAGCTGAATTTATAGTACAGTCACGAGCAAAAGTATGTATACACGGCTTTATGCAAAAGCGATTTACTCTTTTATTTTTGAATGAAATTTTATGTTGCTACGATCATAGCATTTTTGAACCCTTAGGTTTATGTAATGTGTCGTATTTTAAGGTTGCATTCGTTATTTCACGAAAAAATCGCAATTGAAAGTTGCCAATTGTTGACATATTGGTGCTCGTGACTGTACACCGACATTTCACCAGTTATGTTTGTCCCATGTAAAGGGGGGGGGGGGGGGTTATTGCCATCAACCAGGCACGAGTCCAGGCTGCTACTGAGAAATTCCTGATAGAAAAATCTTATCACGCTTTATCGCCGCAGGCAGGATGCTAGAAGCACAGAACCGGCCGAAGTGGAAGTGCTTGGGGGAGGCCTATGTTCAGCAGTGGACGTATTTCGGCTGAAAAGCTGATAATGATGATGAATTCCACTTTTTCTCTTGCTCAGCAGTAGCGCTTGCGACCAGTAGACTAACGAGGTCTACTGTGCTGCTTTAAAATTCCGATCTCGGAAGAATAGAATAGAATAATCTTTATTGCACTTTTTTTAAATTGCTTTAGCTATGTAGATAACGAATCAATATTTTCATCTGAATACTATCAAAACATTACGTAACGCTCTACGTTGCGTTTGAAGTAAACAACGTCGTGAACACGCTACGATTTCAACACAATAATTCTAATCGGCAAAAAGATTTTAATTCCCATGACAAATCCGCACTACGTAAACGGGCTTATCGAATGGTAACTTATGAAATTTAAAGTGTTTTAATAAGCGGTAAATTCATTTATACAGAGCTCTTTATCAGGCTGAATTAATAGCTACGGACAAGCTACGGACAATGATACAAAGTCGCTACGGTTAGAAAGAAATCGTACTGATTGCGAGGGAAGATATTGCAGGCGTCTTATTCAAACAGTAAAGGTTCTGCTTCTAATAGGTGGTCATAAAGAACAGTTGATGCAGTTATGTCATAGTTATTCTTCATGGATGGTAGCCGGATATAATAATAATAAAATTCTTTATTGAGAGTAACCATGTCACTCATAGAGCGTTAGTAGCAATACAAGAAACTTACAACTATATTTGTTTAGAACTTCATGCTAATACTTGTATGTTTGTGAACTATGTGTAAGTTTTAATAAATGAATTTGATATTACTGATACACTTCTACAATTACAGGAACAATTACACAAAAACACAACAAAACAATCACTAGTCACTATATAGTGATCGGATCATTACGAGTATTACCAGCAAACAGGAGGAACTGTTTTATAGTCATGAGCATAACACCTACTATTGTATAGAAACATTTTTTTTATTGAACAAACAGATGTGCTGCTGGGGAGTTTGTTGCACCACTTCTTCCTCCCGGCTAAAGCACTAAGAAGTGGTGAAGGGCGGGCGTTTTGGGGGACTGTACTATGTAATTTTGATGTTCGAAAAGTGCCGATTCTCAGTCTAATTTGAATAAATGACTTTTGATTTTGATAAATATAATACTATGAACAGCTCGGCAATAATATCTCATTTCATGATGCATCCATTAATATCTGTCGTCAAGATGACGGCAAATATATGTGACCATTAGTAGAAGGCATATACAAGTGGCAGCGCAAATATGTGATAGAGAAGGAACATCAAAACTATCTGACGAAACAAGCGACGACAAAATACATAGAACGCTGCATCAGCTTCAAAAGGATTGGCTCAGCGATAATATCTGACATTATCCAATCCTGCTGTCCATAATAATGTAACTAGAGACTTCATACTGCTACAACTGAAAATTTTAAAGAAAGGTATGAAATTATCTTTTACAATCTCTCCAAAAAGGTACAATAGTTTGTGGTTTCAAAAAACCAAACATTCACATATACCTACTTACAAATTGTGTAGATATTTGTGTTAGCAAACATCTGAGAGTCAGGTGTGGTCGCGTGTCGGACGTTCAATGTTCTCACACATGGTGCTGTCTCTAAACTTCTCGGTTGGAGCGATTATCTAGATGTGAGAAGAGCGACCATAGCTTCGGAATTTTGGAGACATGTTCTTGGATTTGATTCGATACAAAGGGATGTCAATAATCAGCTAAGATAACTAATATTGTTTCCAATGAAATCTAAAACTGAAACTGAAGTTTGTATTCTATAATACAGACTGATAGGGACAGACTGGATGCGGAAGGCGGAGGACAGGGTGTTGTGGCGCAGCATGGGAGAGGTCTATGTCCAGCAGTGGACTGCGATAGGCTGAGATGATTGATTGAATAATAGAATACAGTATATTATTGAATGTCCAAACGCTGGGAACTTAAAAGAATGATGAACAAGAAAAAAAAACTTGAGAGGTGTCAAGGGACACCCGGATGGAACGAAGTTCCTTTCGATTAATTAGTGAAAGAATTGTAATATTTTTTTTAAGTTATAATAATATATTTTTTATTATTAACAAATAAAAAAACACAGACAAAAAAAACTGGCTTGCTTTCTATAAGAGCGAGAGAGAGAGAGACCGACAGAGAAACATGCGCACGCCGCACGGCTTACAACTATAGCAAAAAGTTTCGCAACGCGCGATAAGGAACTTCGTTCCAAAAAGATGAAAGACTTTCATCGGCAGAGTCAAGTAAATGGTACACTACATGGTATGAAAATCTTAGCAGTGTGACAAACAAGAAACAAAATCTTATTAGTCACTGTAGTGTGACTACGAGATGGAGGTAGGACTCAGATTAGGGAAGAAATTGGTAAGAAGAATGATGCTACAACTGATGGTCAACAGTATCTCCTTACGGAAGCTTAGAAGAAATAATACGTAGCCCACAATCCACCTTAACTAGTTGGAGAAGCACAAATTCTTATGCTAAATATGGATCCTTTTTAAATACTTATAATACAATACTTTAATTTTTAATTACAATCCCGCTACAAATATGGCTACAACAAAATGCAGTCCGGTTCTAATTTGGGACGGTGCAAAGTTGCGGTTTGGTCCCGTGACGCGGCACGCGTCTGCCACACGGTAGCAAATAATGCTGATTATGTATGCATGTAGAGTACTTGATTGTGAAGACTCTTCTTTTTTGTTTCTAAAGGTTGGCAACTGGGGACACTGCAATTTTGAATTATGAATTCAGAAACATAACCAAAGAGCGTTTTTAAAAAAGACAATCTTGAGTTGAAATTCTATCCCCAGGGTTTTAAAATTCGGAGCTTATTTAATTATTATTATATTAATTATTATCTCCTTGTTTAGGTATAAAGCTGGATAAGTAAGGTATTTTTTATTTCATACACTAATATTAAACTTTTACATATATGTATTTTTTTAAATATATTGTTATATATATATCATATTTTAAGAGTGTTAGCTTTTAAATTAAGTATATAAATATTTTAAGATAATATTAAACTTAAAAAATACGTTATTACACCCGTATAAATTACTTTTGCGTTTTATTTGCAGTCTGCATCATAATAGTAGTTTATTTTACCATCGATCAAAGTTCCAGTACTATGACGTATGTTTTTGGAAATTATCTTCGCAATTTAATAAGAACTGTTTACCAAAAAAATACCATCTGCTCTAACCAAATCTAATCCCAAAGTGTGAACAGATTAATAATAGCATCTATTATTTTAATTTTCGAACACCGGTGTTGGAAATTCGAAGACAGAAGTCGATCAATCGCATGTACGTAATGGGCGCGCGCCAGTCGCGTGCGCTCGCCTCAGCCGCAGGCGTCAAGTGTTGCCAACTTAAAAATTATCAACTAATCATACAGGGTGGTCAACCGGACCAATGTTTTTTTACCGAAATTTAATTGCTTCTTTAGAATAATTTAGCCTTAAACGCTTGTTTCAGTTCCCTCCGAGATATTTCGAAATTATTTCCTGAGTTCTAATAATGTGGATGGTAATTTCGTTAACATTTTTTGGGTGCTGTTTCTTTAACAAATGCAGGTGCCAGTGATATCCGTCACGAAGTCACCAAACCGCTGGCCAATAATGCATCGGGACAGGCCACCACAGATGGGTAATCTTATATATAGCTCCTCATAGGTATGTAAGTTTGAGCATTGAAAAACGACAAAGATTCAGTGAAGGAATTCATTTTTAGGAAACATTTGCGTAATCAATTTAAAGCTTATACAAATAATTAAGTTTTATAACACAAAACACTTCATTCACAACCTAAAAATCTGCATCAACATAACATAAAGACATCTAATAATCGTTTACAAAATAAAAATCGATTTAATGACATAAGTAAACAGGGAGCGTGTATGCGCGTTAAACAAATCACCTCTCGTTGAATCGAATAATGATGCGATGCCGATGTCTCGAATAATCGATTATGTCAAATTTTAATACGATTTTCTTTAAAATTATGATGCCTGCAGGTTATCGATGGCACGCAGTGTATAATATCGATGTAATATCAATGTGGTTGATGGTCGATTATTGCTACGTTAGTGGGAAATTGTCTGTTTGTTTTAGTTTGTTACAAGTGTGTTATTACTTCCTTTTGTTTAAGTAGAACTACGAAGAAAGTCTTCCGTCCTTCAGTCAGACGGTGAGCTCTTGTTGGGTCTCAAATCTTACTTACATACTGTCCAAATCAAACCTACAAACGGATTAAATAGGTACATTTTTATATTGTTTCTTGGCTTTAATATGTTTCTGAAATAAAAGTCAAATCACATTTCATTTTTTTTTAAAACGTTGCCCCACACTAGGAATTTCTCCTGTATCGTGGGTGCGTTTACAAACATTTAAACTCACATGCACAAACAGCCAGACCCGGAACAACTACTTGTAGGCCATACAAATATTTGTTCCGTGCGGGAATCGAACCCGCGACACGCAGCGCAGCTGTCAATCGCTTAACCACTGCGCCAACCGTGCCGTCAAATTACAACAACATTACAATTGCATTTAGCTGACCTTCTGAGGAATGTCCCAGTGGTAGTTCGGAGTCTGCACTTTGGCCTGGTTGATGGCAACAGGCGATGTGGGAGTGTACAATAGGTACACCTCTGTTTAAGCCTTCGGGGATAACAAGCGTGAAGTTATGTACGTGATGTTATTTCCAGGCAGAATGTACAGACGCCAGAACATCAAGCTACTACAATCTGTCAAATTTCTTTAATAGATTTTCAACTTTATCGCTAAAGCTTAAGGTTCAAGCTTGATTTGGAAAGTTTGACAGTTTCGGGTAGCTTGACCTGCTGGCGTCTGTACATGGCTCACTCCTATCTACTCCACCTGTATTTTAATGTAACCTACATTCGTTGCAAATAAATGATCTGATTGATTGATACGTTATGATAGATGAAGCATCCACAAACCAGCCCCAGCAGTCTCGACATTCATAGCGATCGCTTTACGACCGAATTTGGTCGCAAAGTCCTGTCATTCCATACATTTCACCTGTCAATTCGGGACTTTGCGACCGAATTCGGTCGTAAAGCGATCGCTATGAATGTCGAGACTGCTTGGGCTGCTCCATCTACAAAACGTCAAAAATCCTCGTACTTAATCTAATATATCTAGTATCCACAGTTGAGATAGTCAAATCAAATTACAGCGCCTAGTACCCTTTTCCAAACGCGAACTCTTTCCCAGCCTCCACAGTACCACGGTCCAAACATGACTTATCTGTACATTTGATGTCGTACGTTCTTCTCATAAATATTCGCCTGTGTGACGTAACCGGTTGCTCGCAGGTTTTTGCTTAGATCTGAACGTAAATATCGGGAACATTTTGTGGTCACGATCAAGGCATGATTGATTGATTCCGTTTCGTGTTGGGCTGTTTCACTTTCCTTTGGTTATTGGCGTTTGAGGATGTATGATTAGTTGTCGTACATCAGTCACTCTTGATTTACTATCTTGGGTAACATTTTTATTGTAGAAAGAAAAGTAATTACGACGTTTTTAGACTTTTATAGGTTGTTTAAATCTCTATCTTTATACTCTCAGATTCTGAGCTTTGAAGTCCGCTTTTCTCGTTTTTTCTTTCACTACCTAATTTTCGCTCACCCTGTTTTGTTTATATCTTTAAACGTTCTTTTTCAGTTAGGAGTTTCTAGCCAGTTGTTTTTCTATTTGCAATTGGTCGTTAAACCATGCTTAAGCGAAACATTTTTTTTTTTTAAACGTTGCCCCACTCTAGGAATTACTCCTGTATCGTGGGTGCGTTTACAAACATTTAAACTCACCTACACAAACAGCCAGACCCGGAACAACTACCTGTAGGCAATACAAATATTGGTTCCGTGCGGGAATCGAACCCGCGACATGCAGCGCAGCAGTCGATCGCTCAGCCACTGCGCCAACCGTGTCGTCTTGGCGTTGTGGTGGAGCAGCCAGTGCTGCGCCTCCCACTTATAGAAGTTAGATAGATAGATAGATAGATAAATCATTTATTTGGCGCACACAAAAAAGACAGCGCAACACACAAAAGTACATTATTATAGAACTACCCACATTAATAATATAAAACAAGGTGCCGACAAAAAAGACAAAATGAAAAACATACAATATCAAAGTCAAAGTGACACTATGACGAATTTAATTAAGTTGGTTCCTCATCAGCCTTGTTACCACCGCTGTTGGGTTTGAAAATTCAGTAACTATAGCAGATGTTTCTAACTAGATAAACATAACTTTTAACCCATAAATATCATTTGGAAAAGTTTTTGCTTTTTTGCATGGAGAATTTTTTTCTTTAAAAATTTTTACTCAAACTGTTCTAAATAATTCATCCCTTATCCCTTTGTATGAATGTGGATTCGCGCGAGACACAATGGCTTTGTAATTGTTTCTGTAATTACGGCATTCAACCGGTCAAACAATCGGTTTAAAACCTCTACAGCTATCAAGTGATCGCAGACTATTTATCCGTGCTATTTATGCATGTTTTAACAACACCCCTTGATATTGTCACCCACGCCCTGTCTCACGCATCACAAACACATAGACGGACACAGCACGTGTGAAATTTGACGGATTTTCTGGTTCATAGCACTTGGCGTTGGCATTGTCTGGTACTGAACTGTGCAATATGTATGACGTGTAGTTTTTGTTTCGCTAGGGAGTGAGTGTATTTTGAAGTAGGAGTATCTAATTGTTGCAAAAATTGAGAATTTTTGCCCCAAAACGGGTTTTTTCTACGTAATATTCAATTGAAGAGAGCGTTTTTTCATTTAGTTGTATTTGTAACTTGCAGCCAGCTTGAGGTGTGATTTGAGTGAACTTCAAAATCACGTAAATTCAAAGAGACCAGTAATTTTATGCCAATGAACAATCCCTGATTCCTATTATCCCTCTAATCAAGGGCCAACCAAAAGTTGATTTCCCTGGTTTGTATACCTACATCGAAATATTGTTATTGGACGAAAAATCTAATTCACCTTATGGCTGATTTTTCCATCGCCAAATAACTTTTATTCGAGGAACAAAATTGATGTTTGATAGATTTTGAAATAACTGTCAAAATTTCAAAATTATTCCTCGAATAAAGTTATCAGATGATTGAAAAATCAGCCCGTAGTCTACTAAAAGATAATCGTCTAATTACAAATCATCAACAAAAAACATATCTAACTTCCCAGTTCTAACCCTCATTCCCACTGCACCGATCACAATCACAGACCCTTCACTAAACTCCCCAGTGAATTGTATCGGTATAGCTGACACCCACCCTTACGAGCTCTTCACAATAAGGATTACACAAGTTAAGAGATTAGTTGGTACTGTGGTGATGAAATTAATTAACAATATCTACAGGGTGGCGATTTGCCATGAACCAAAAATTCGAAGACTTGACGACGTGACTTCTACCAACCAGAATTTAGCTGGGCCATTCTTAATTCTCACACACAGAATCAGCTTATAATGTTCCCAATGCTGAGACACCGGTTTCCTCTCGGTGAGAAGAAGTGGGCCGTAATCCACCACGCGGGTCCAGTGCGGGCAGATGATGTCAAATATGTATTTACAATATCATAATCATTAAAATCATCAATACAACTAATTCAGCTGAATCAATACTATCAATAAATGTTAATTTTATTTTATTTAGTTAATTTATGTAGAAAATTAAGTTTTATTATGCTGGTTAAATTTCGGAGATGGGCGACGTAAAGCAAATTCGTACGAAGGTGGCCAATATCATGGAATAATAATGATGTAGGAGGGAATTTTCAAGATTGATTGAGTTGTCACCAATTTCGCTGTCGCTGAATGTGACATGTGTGTTGTTAAGTTGTTAATATTCCTGGACCATCTTCTTGCCAGGTATAAAGGACGGGTCTTGCATGCATAATGCAAAATAAATCGAAAAGAAGAAAGCAAATAGATTGGAAATTACTCATTGGTAAAGTTACTGGAACCAGTTGTTAGGGACACTGACGGTTTAAGTAGATATTGCAGAGAATCTACATAATATCTGCGACCTAAGAGCTTCCTTTTTCTTCAAGGTACGATCAAATCTTGAACTCTAATATGCTGTTCAATGCAGGAAATGCAAGGATCATGAACTGTCTAGAAAATTCGCCTAATCATAACAACTGACCGAAAAAATGTTTTACCTTTTCAACTGTTTTTTGTGTAGTTTTGTCAAAAAAAAAATCATCGTCTTTATATGACGAAAAAAAAAAACAAAATTAACAAAATAGATGTTTTATTAAAACATAAGATCCATCTTTGAACAACCTGAAGCTCGTCAGAAAAGATATATTTAACAAAGCTTAAACGATTATAAAACAAAAAAGACCACACACGCCAACGCTGTCATTATAAGCCGCTCGTATGTCACCAATATCACTGATATTCATGTTAATAGTGTCACAATTAACGTAAATCGTCGGCATGTGTCGCCCGCGCAGGTGCGACGCGTGCGCTCAGCGGGTGCGGGCGCGCGAGCTTTGGGCGCTTTCTGCTTCAATTGGGTATTACAGTCCTATTAAAAATGTGTATTAAATTAATCTGATTTTGAATAATGGTATAAATACGAACTTTTTTTTTTAAAATAAGTACTTGTTTTTAAGTTTTTGCTGTGAATTGTATCTTTTTAACTTTTACATAATCAGCCTAGCAGTGGGAACATTTCCCACTGCTGGGACACAGGCCTCCTCTCTTCGAGAGGGAGTGGGCTTATAATCCACCACGCGGGCCCAGTGCCAGATGTCACATGTCTTCGAATTTTTAGTCCACGTCGGTTTCCTCACGATGTTTTCCTTCACCGTTGTGAGAGCAGTAGTGATGAATTAATTTACACAAAGTGAAGCGCCTGTCTGGGTCAAACCTACGACCTACAACTCGAAAGTCGCCGCCGTTACCACTGGGCCACCACTGCTCTACACGACGTTTTGACGTTTAGAAAGAAACAATTAAAATTAAGAAACACTTTTTGTGTGATGAGCTGTGGGCCAAAATAAACACTATGTGGAGCCCTGACACAGCCAGAAGGCATCGCGGCAGACCCCGTAGAAGATAGTGGGACGAGCTGGACAAAACAAACGAACAGTGGTGACTTTAGGGCGCGTTCACATATACGTACGTTTTTACAGGATCCTTTTTAACGGATCCGTCGCTACTGGAGATAGTATTCACACAGGACTGATTTTAAGAGATCGGATCAGTATACTGGATCCGAAATACTGTATTATGTGTGAACTGGCTCATACAACTACATACGCTAATAACACATACGTTTAAACGGACCTGTAAACCGGATTGCTGCTTATTTTGTCGGATCAGTATTTTCTACTGGATCCGGAATACTGTATTATGTGTGAACTCGCTCATACAACTACATATGCTAATAACATACACGTTAAAACGGACGTTAAATGTGAACGTGCCCTTAGCCCTGGGTCGAAAGTGCTGGAAGGCATGCGGAGAGGCTTGTTCACCTAGCTTCTGACGTTTCATAAGTACCCATGTTGGTTTATGTGAAATAAAATATTTTGATTTTGCTTTTGCCCAGTTGTGGGATGATGCAGGCTAATAGTAACAGTATTTGTGGGATTACTAGTTTTAGAATTCTGCATTTGCTGATTAAATAAGTGTTCCGTTCTATTCCAGAAACTATGAAATACTCTGTTCTTTAATCAAATGTATACAGAACCCGGTAACTGTTGTAGCGGGATCGTCCGAAAGGGTTACCGCTGCCCTGGTATGTACATATAGGGCTAAGGAAGGAACACGGGTGGGTTTTAGTCAGTAAGAGTCTGAAACTCCCTTCCGCTCCACCTAGAGCGGGAGGGGGGGTCATTTGATGAAAAAAACCCGGTAACTGTTTGGCTTTGTGTCAAGCAAGATAATATTTGCGCGTGAGTTATTAATCGAAATGATAGCTGCTAATGACACAGTCCAACGTTTTGTTAATAATATAATAATAATTTATTTATCTCAGACAACCTGTAGTAAGTAACAGCTTTTTGTATTTGTAGAGGGCGGAAAAAGGCAAAGGGTGTCCTGTGGTCCTGATGACATTATTCAGCGTATAAGTAACTAGAAGTTAAGTAAGTTATGGACGATGGGAGAGATTGTGCGTAAGTAAGTACTAACCTGTTTGGTTTCTCATGAAAAACATTAAAGTTATGTAGGTGCGAATAATTTAATTTAGGTCCGATAGGCAGTCGCTCCATGTAAAATACTGGTATTCAGTTGCATCCGGTTAGACTGGAAGCCGACCCCAACATAGTTGGGAAAAGGCTAGGCAGATGATGATGAGTTGCGAATAATTTATTTTAAGGGGTAACTGAACATGATGACATCCTGCAAACCCTCGGCTGGTGATGAGCATCAGGCATAGCGTTACTGATGCGAGGAAACTGATTTATCAGAGATTTATCATTTAGAGCAGTGGTGGTCCAGTGGTAACGGCCGCGACTTAAGAGTTGGAGGTCGTAGGTTCGAACCCAACTTTACTTTGTTTAAATTATTTTATCACCACTGCTCTCAAAACGGTGAAGGAAAACATCGTGAGGAAACCGGCATGTCCTAGAATCAAAAATTCGAAGACATGTGACATCTACCAACCCGCACTGGGCTCGCGTGGTGGATTACAGCCCACTCCTTCTCACAGAGACGAGGCCTGTGTCCCAGCAGTGGGAACAGTACTTATAGACTCATTATGTATGTTATGTATAGATATTGGAGACGCATCGTTTGTGTTCGCGATCCTCAGCATTGAGGGAACGACGAAGAAGAATATTAGAGATTGCAATATCTACCTACTAGGTAACTTATAATCTACTAATACCCAAGAAAACTATGTACCGCGTACAGATAATTATATCTCACTAACGGACCCGGCAGACGTCGTCCTGCCCGAAAAAGCAGCGCCACCTACCGGGTCCAATTGTATATACAAACCTTGTCCTGATAATAACAAACACAAAAAAAAAAAAAAAGAATTATCCAATTTGGTGCAGTCGATCGGAAGTTACGCGCGTACATACATTTTGGTGATTCATTTTTATTTATAGTATAGAAAATATGTGATATCAAATATTCTTACTCCCATACAAAAAAAAACATCCACATAAACCAACTTACTTTCAAACTTCCGTTCATTAACAAATGAGTGTGTGCGCGTGGCAATAAAACAACAAATATCTTCAGCAATTTGGCCGAGTCGCCGAGTAATTGTGCCTTCACCCGGTCCCCAATAATAATTTGACGTAATGCAGACTCGTAAATTCTTGTCAGGTTGGTGGTAAACTCGTTTTGTGCTCTGTATAGTACTGGTGGTACAAGAGAGCATGTTGTCTTAAGTTGTCGTACTTACTAGTAAGTGTGGAGAGAAGAGACGGCCGAGTTAGTTCGTATTTTGTAAAGGGAGATGCGTAGAGCTTTTGAAAATAGCATTTCTGGACTTGGCTTTGTCTTGGGAAACTTTCAAATGTTATTAGGATAGTTAGAGGATTGATTGAGTGATCAATCACTCAAAAAAATGTCAATGAAAATTCTTCAAGTCTTAGACTCAAGTTAAAGAGTCAAGTCTAAACTCAAGTCTAAGACACAATTCTAACACTCAAGACTAACACGCAAGTCTAACACGCAAGTCTAACACTCAAGTCTAACACTCAAGTCTAACACTCAAGTCTAACACTCAAGTTTAATGTATTTTTCATGTCAAAGGTTACAAATAGTTGGTAGCGTATAATCAGTCTATAGACGATCATGAAGATTCTCTGTAACAAATGAATGTTTTATTGTTTTGTAAACTACGCCCCATTTCTGCTGCAGATTGTCAATCGGACTGCTTATTGTTTTACCATATTATCACCTACCTACATGGTGGCCCCAAGCCATTCTTTAGATAAAAACGTTCATTTAATTTCCAAGTCGCTCAAAACTGACCAAAGAGTTCTTTGATTGTAGATGTCAATATTATTCTGAAGCAATCAAATCATAGACAGGACCACACGCCAATAGTATCTATTGAATTCCTCAAATGACCATTCACCTTTCATCGATGCATAATAACGCACTTAATATTAATTGAATTAAACATTCAAATAATTTCCTACTAATCCTATCAGCACCTGCTCCCAATTACTCGGCACTTCTACTAACTTTTAATAATATTTTATTACTTGTCCAGAAAGGTTAAGGAAGGTTTACAAAATTAAACAAAATAAAAAAAAAGACTGTATTCAGAGGATACAACAGTATCTAGTAGGTGTTTTATACTAAAACCATTACACTGTAAAATGTTTTTTACCCCAGAAGAAAACACCCATCCATAGCATGGCCCATCCCGTAATAATGAAAAAGACTTTAGAGCCTCGATCAACACCTCAGGAGCCTCTCGTTGGGCAGCTGGATCAAGGGCTTGATTCAAAAAGCGGTACTTCTGAACACGACTCGCATTGTTAAGAAGTTCCTCTCTCTGGAGCCCTGACCGCCAGTAGCTTGGACCCTGTTCCTGATACCGGTGGGCTACTATTTTATATATTTTTAAATGTTTTTTTCTTCTAATATTTTAAAATATAACTTGTTTGTATTTAATTAAATAAAGGAAGGCTTCAAATGATCAAAGGACCAATTTTTTTCACCATTCGCAAAAATGGTCCTTACAAGAAAGATCAGGAATTTCGATATTATATACTGATCATTTTATTGATAATAATTTTGTAAATACATACTTGTTAAGATCGCGAATAATACAGGGTGTTATTGACAGCCCTCCGCAAACTGATAGGGTGGCTTCAGTACATCATATTAAGATGACCGGTACATGTAATTCTTTCAGGAACATTAAGGGAATCCAAAAAACCAGATTTGTTTTATTACCTCACACGCAACGTATCGTTACCGTGGCAAAACGCACGTAGCGGACGGCAGCGCAGCGAGCTTCAGCGAGGCTGTTTTCAGCTGTTTTATTTACATAAATGGAGTGTTGCATACAGAGAACGTAATTTTACATTGAAATAAAGGAATATCAGCAGAAAAAACGGCATAATTTTTTTTTTTCCTGAGAAAATTTCCAGTGGGATATGATTCAGAATAAGGAGCTGAATCAATCCTGTGTTTTTGTGGAGGGCTGTCAATAACACCCTGTATTTTGTTCAACACGCAACCTGACCTGCAAATTGCAAAAAACGTAAGAAAATTTGAATTTCGCGGGCTACTCTGGCGTTTTCCTCTTTACAAGTCATTCAAAAGAGTCAAATCCTCTATCCGACATTTTCCGCAGCAAGTAGGTAGGTACCTTGAGACTTGAAAAAACAAGTTATATTTATTTCATGAAAAAGGAAAACAATCTCTTTCGACTACACGCGTCATTGGTCATAATGCAAATTAGTCAATATGCGTCGTAACGGCGATAATCACCTACTTAACAGTGTAGGTATAGAAAAAACTTATACATCAATGTAATAAAATTTGCAATATCTATCAACATAATTAGACGCGACAGGGATGTGTGAAGCAGAAAGTACATTGAGGTAATTTATTATCCTGCAGGTAGCATTAATCTTAATTCAATGAGGACAGGGTTGCCTCATCTTAATTATGAAGAGAATGATGAACAAATACGCACTGAATATTTTGACATTTTCGATGAAGAATTAATTTTGTATGAGTGTTTTGCAAGACACCGTGTTGTAGATGAAGCTTTGAGTTAAAGAAGTGAGATACATGACAAAATAAAAAGTTCAGACGTTGAAATATGGAAGATAGTTCATATAAAATACCAAAATAATGGGTGTTTTATTGAAATTAAACGAAATCTCGAATGGATTGTCGCAATGCAGAACGCCTTGCTTTGTATTAGAGCAACGATCGTAATGATGGCTAGGGTTTAGGGTCAGCGGCATGCAATGGAATTTTGTATGAGCAACTGGTCTCCCAAAGGCTAGTGATGATGACAAAAATTTACGTAATAATATCAACCGATCTATTTTATAAAAATCTCACCCGTGAAAACTTAGGTGAAATAAGCTTGAAGTGTTCCGTCATTCTACCTGGTGCTAGAGATTGACACAATTGACAGCTCAGTCAAGCTCACGTCACCTAAGTTTTCAAAGTGAGATTTACTGAATAAATCGGATCTTCCACGTATAATCGAAGCAAGTATCTTTAACTGGCACACTGGCAACCCTAAAAGCAATGCAGGCGCGTGGCAGTCGCATGCGCCGCGCACCCAGTGTTATTACATACTCTGTTATTTTGTACACGACTGTTCTGTTGAGTGCACGTATTTGCATATGGGGCTGGCTTCTACTTTACTGTAATTTAGCCACGATTTTTACATTAACGTTTTTAAGAAAAAATATTCGATCATTTAGGTAATAAGAGACGAGGCAAGTGGATAATGTAATATTACATTGTTAAAGCTTCCAGGAGTGAAGATCTGGTGTACCATGGGTAGTTTCAGGCTCATTGAACTTTGCTAATTCGTGTATCCAGAGATCATCGTATAGCATAATCAGCCTATAACATTCCCACTGCTGGGACACTGGCCTCCTGTCTATGGGAGGAAGTACGTAGGCTATAATCCAACTCGCGGGCCCAGTGCGGTTTGGTGGATGTCTTCGTATGTTCTAGGATGTATCAAAATCAAAAAATCTCAAATCAAAATCAAAAGTCATTTATTCAAATTAGGCTGAGAATCAGCACTTTTCGAACGTCAAAATTACAAAAGACAGTCCCACCACTTCCTAGCGCTATTGCTGGGAAGAAGAAGTGGCGCAACAAACTCCCCAGCAGCACAGCTGTCTGATCGGATCTTGTTGTTTTTCTTCACCGTTTTGAGAACAGTGATGATGAAATAAATGACAAATAAGTCTGGAGCGTTAAAACAGGACCACCACTGCTCATCAACATCAGAGATCATCGTACGCTCTTGTCGCAACGATAAAAAAGCAGTTTGACCAATTAAAAATGAAACTCTTTGCAAACATTTATTGAATTGAACAATGTGGTAACTGGATATCTGTAGACGATTATGATTGGTAGGTAGCTGCTCAATTCTTTAGAGAGTTCAACCGTAGGTTATGCAAATCTAGGTAGTCGTTTTAATTATAATGTCTACTTGTACTAGATAAATACATTAGACCCTTTCTCTTCAATTGGCATTAATTATTTTCTGGCGTGGGCTTTAACATTACTTTCACGTTAAGACCAACAGCTCGTACTTCTTATTCATCCACACTTGACAGAACATTAATCTTGTTTCTACAAAGTGACCAATCGTCACAAATGCACCTTGACCAACCTAACCTCAAACATCTGCTCCTCACAATTTTAATTGGCTTTTTAAATCTAACCAATCATATACTAATAAAACAAATATGCTAAAGTCCCGACAGATACCAAATGCCAAAGTTATAAGCTTGCAAACGCTAAAAACTTCAAATTAAAATGTCTTGAAGGCTAATTTGACAGGTGACCGTTGACAGATGATCGCGAGAGGTTTTTGCTTAGAGGCTGCGGAATTGATCGTGGATTCTTAATAAGGGCGTATGATTTTGGATGTAAAAAATCTGTTAAATTGGACATTTTCTTGTTATAGTTATGATTAAAGGGTTTAGGAAGGCGGTTCTGGATTTAGGGAGCCTTGTTAGTCAGATGGATTGCAGTGGGCTTCATTTTTCATTTGTTAATGGGACTGTTGTAGACTGGCTGCTGTGAGCTGCGCAAAGAAATCGATACGGGCTTTCTTGGTCTCTTCCTCTATGCACAGAAAAGGGACTGGGCTTCTTTTTTTTATGATATTTCAGGCCACGTTTACCTTTAACCTTTTCAAAGTTTCACCGTTCATAATAGAGCTTGCCTTATCTCTATTATGAACGATGAAACTTTGAAAAGATTACGCCTTCCTTGTTAGGCGTTCAAAGCATTCGTTTACTTATTAAATTAGCTACTAAGTTATCAAACATACTGTTGTTACAAAATATTTTTATTAGAATTACTGGCTTTACATCAATGAATACCGCTGCAACCCACCTACAGACAAACCCCAAAAAAGGTCAATAGCAAAAAAACTGTCACTCCAAAAAAAAAAATAGAATGTGGTCCTTTCGCCCTCAAGCATTTCCAAATTACAAAAAGAAATGTATTTAAGCCTGAAGACATTCCAAAAAACAATGCGACACTATCAAAAGTCCGTAATTTATAATCAATTAGTAGGACTGGTATCAAGGTGCACACTGTGCGGTTGAGCGATCTTTTTGTCGTAGCACGTGGACAGTGGAAAAAACTATGATGTGGGCTAGAAAAAATAACGGTGGAAGAGTAATGGCGGCGTAATGGACGTGTTCTGGTAAATTGTAGAGGTTCTGCTCGTAATTAAATGTTGTTTTTTCTGATTATTGGAAATTTATTAAGTAAATGGTTTATGTAGTGGGAGTGTTTAATTTATTTATTACCTTACTAGCTGCGTCCCGCGGTTTCACCCGCATAAGTTTCGATCTCGTGGCAATATCGAGATAAAAAGTATCCTATATGTTAATCCCGGTTATGAACCATCTACATGTGTTAAATTTCATCTAAATCCGTTCAGTAGTTTTTGCGGGAATGAGTAAAAAACATCCATTCATCCATCCATACAAACTTTCACGTTTATAATATTAGTAGGATTGGTTTTCAATATTCATACATTTTATGTATGACAAACTAGATAAAAAAATATTATGGTGGAATTGATGAGGGCGGATGAATAGGATTCGCCCTCTAATTCACTTATTGGTAACATGTGACAGTTATAAAATTACGATTCGTTTCAGAATGGAATACATACATTTTATGTGTGCCCGATGAAACAAATTCCCAAAGGACCATTTTTTCCTGATTATTGTATGAAAATAATCTTACTAGACACAATGCAAACACGAGCCATTATCTACATTACCTATACAAACAACAACCAATGAAACAGATACACCACACTATCAATAAAAAGTAAACAGCAATCACTCAAAATACTCACTGCAATAGAAGTACAAAGTTAATTAACCACCTTTTTCTATTCGACCGTAACGTATGTAAATAAAAACAAGTTCGGATGCCATCCCAACGACAACTTATCTATTTAGACACGCCTTTTTACACAACGCAGTGCGAGAAATATGTCTATCTCTTTTTAACGTATGGAGTCCGGAGACGCGGTCTCTTTCTCGCGACCTAGTTGGAATGGAAATGAATAAGGTCGTAACTGGATAGTTTGTTTTGTGATTGTATACTTTGTGGTGATACGAATTGTGTTTGCGAAGTAATGTTTGTATTTTTATTTGACAATTAGGAGAATTGAATTGGTGTAACAATGAATAGACTATTCCAATTGTTAGTAGACGTTTTAGAGATTTTAAGAAGTTCGGTGTTTGAAAATCAAATTAGTAAAAAAAAAAAAACAGTGCAACGCCAGTATTTCTAAAAGGGGTTGGCAGTGGTGAAGGTATAGTTTTGGAGGCGAGCCTATTGCTACTAACTAACTAGGCACAAATCTAGGCTCTGGCTGTAACTCCGACTCGGGATCGAGTTGCTAAAAATATACCTACCTATACAACTCCATTTAAACCCATAATTCATACCATTTACTCAATATAAAAAGACATCTGCATTTAAAACAGAGACGTAAAGAAATAACTCATTTAGTGTAATAATCTGTAAGTTTAAACATTAATACATCAATGCAAAAAGAAAGTTGTTAAAATGGCAGTTTTCTTGTTATTTCAGCATAATTACTACTTGAAGACGGAAGGCAGATGCGTGTGACTACGTTTCAAATTTTACGTTTTCTGTTGGTTAGTGTACTGTCAATAGGGAGTTGGAAGACAAATATGAAGAATTTTCTGTGTTAATACAAGGGTAGGCCACCTGTTAATTTTATAACTATTGATATTATTTAACGAAAGCATTGTGGAGCTTCTATGTAATTATGGCTATTAACATATTTTTTTATTGCTGAATGGACACTCACCTTTAAAATCATTGACTCGCAGTCGAAGGACCATGTTTTAAACACACTTCTAATAATGAAAATTGCAACTTCTTTACCATTCAAGAAAGATGTTAATTTAAGGAAGTATTATTATTTTTATTCATATTAAATTCTTAAGTCCATACTTTTGGTAGCACCCAAGCGCAATGTCCAGTAATTCCCCTATAATTTGAGGGTGGCCACAACAACGCAGATTGTTTTCGAGATAGAGCGACGCACTCCGACAAACACTTTGGTGCACTAATTACTTACACCTGGAAAAGCATCTTTATAATATTTTATTTTTATTATAGGTTACATTTTTTGGTGGTTTTCTTACATGCATATGTCGTAATCTGTCGCATATCTTTCTGATGCATATGTCTTATTAAAGGCTTGGAAACCACAGGGTTACGTTTTATGACACCACTTGAATCAATTTGGCCAAATTGCCAAAATAAAATACAATATTCAGGTTGCTAATTCATTCTTCTTTAAGGGGCTCATGCTTAAATGCCAATCAGGGGGATAAATAAACTATGAAATTTCAGGTTCTGCAATTGCAGAACCTCACTCACTTTTTTAGTTTAGAGCCATTTGATTGGTTGAAAGTAGTTGAAACAAGTTTTACGTTGAGTCATGAGCGAGGTTCTATAATACGGGACTAAAAAACGCTGCGGTCAGCGGTCAGACGGTGATTAAATGACATGTGTTAACACAGAAACAGCAATTCTGGGCTTTTAAGAACACGTTACGAACGACAAAGTCTGAAACCCAGTTATCAGACACAATATCATCGAAAAAAGGGCATAATAAAAAGAAAACCATAACTGAAAATTGATAGGAAACGCGTACAATTCAAGAATTTTTCAACATGAATTTTATTAAATCCCTCAAACATTCGACAGAACCATGTCATATGTCATGTCCCTATACGTCACTTTTCCTATTCATAGCTTTCCAACTAAATGAACTATGTAGTTAATACATTACAAACGCTTATTACAGTTCTATTTACTGAGCAATAAGCGTCGGGTAAGCGAGACGGACAGACCGACATAGACGCGTATCGGAGCGTGTTTAAATACCGTATCGTATGTCGCTATGTCCTGTGCGAGGTGCCTAAGTTATGAGCGACAGCGTTTGCAGAACGTAACCTACAAAAGCTTGGTTTTTTAATGTACTGTAGGACAGAAAGAGATGTGATCAATCTTCTATGTCCTGGCGATGCAATACATTGTTTAAGTAATTGTTTTTTGACAGTGCTGTCTTCAAGATTGGGCAGTATTTCACATTATTAAGAGACAAACCACGTAGGAGATGGCGGGAAGAGCTGGATAGGTTCCGTCAAAACTGGAAGGAGGACGCACGGACATTGCCCAGAAGTGGGACAGCAAAGGCTAGTAAAAAAAATGAGAGATTAGGTCCCTCAAGACAGGGATGTTTGGAAGGAAAAAGGGTAGGCTTTTGCCCAGCAGTAGGACCCAATAATGGGTAACGAAAAAGAGACTGGGGGTCTACTCCGAAGTGGTATCGGCCGAATGTTCGGCCGTTTCCTGCTACGAAGTTAAAATTTGGTTCGGTCGGTCCCGACCCTACACTCATTCGAATATTGACTATGGTCCCGACCAAACTGAGCCGATCCGAACTTTTTTCGCATTTTTCAATAATATTCGGTTCGGCCATGTGTCGGTCCGATCCGAACATTCGGCCGATACCACTTTGGAGTAGACCCCCTGGATTGACTTTCGGCTGATCTCAACCTGTTGAACTAGTTTAGACTAAGTAGGTTAAGTAACAAAAATTCGTCCCTTCGAAACTGTAAATTATAAGTATGCCACGGAAATAACCAGTAATTTTATATTAATCGGACAAGTTTCAAAATCGTTCTTACTGCAAATATGGTGTAAAATAAAGAGAGAATTCCATGTATCGTGTACCACCTCTATCTTAGACCAAAATAACAAGCCAGACAGTCGGACGTGTCGCATGACGGGCGGTTACAGCTCTACGCTCGATAAATAATACTAATGTGACATTGTACGATGTAATGTGCTTACATACACACTAATATGGGGATATTGTTATATAGAAATAAATGTGTTACATATAATGGCATTACATGATTTTTTTCTGTTTAATTTTATTTGGTGGCCAGCAAGCAAGCAGTTCGCTTGATGGTCAGTGATTTCTGCTATCTCCGAACATCTGCAATAGCAGAAGCTTCACAAGGATGTTACCATTGAAGAGACAGCTAAAATTACAAAGGCACTCATATCCTTTAAACGGTAATGGTGGTAAAGTAGCAGTTCCTAGGAACTTCCCTGGACGAGCTCTTATATCACAAAAAGGCTTTCTTCATGCAAAATCAAAGTAAAACAAAACACTCAAAAAACTGAATAGTCTTAAATATTAGAAAACCAGATTTATTAGATTCTTATGGGTTCGGGTACTTTTCTTTTCAAAATTGTTATCTTCTGAAAAAAAAAATTATAAGTTCATAATGCATAAAAACCTTAGCCAGTTATACCCTAACCATTAGTTTATTTTTAATTTATTTTCTAGCGTTACCATAGAATTGAAAAGCAGGACCTATTGGCCGAACTACCGCAATCAGAGGGGCAATTCTCGTAATTTTAGGAACGTTCATTTTGACAAGTTTTTGACATTTTTTTGTCGCTGAGATGAGACTGCGACTAGATTTTGAACGTTTTAAATTACGAGAATTGGCCTTCAGATCTTCACCACAGTAATTTGTTAGAATGCTGAGAAAAAGACCTTTCTTTGATTATCCATGTTCACTACAACGAGAACAATATCTAGGTGCTATCGCCAAAATCTATATCTGAACACCGTGTAGCGTCATCTACAACGCCACATGTGAACAACGCGTCATACTGACGTCACGCAAATCTTGCATCTCGCAAGCAGAGTTTACAGCGCAATTATCATATAAACAAACTTCCCAACATCTATCGTTGGGCAGTTGCCCACCAGACACAACACCCGTCTGGTTGGAGGATCTTCCCTTTTCGAGGATAAGTGAACTTTACACCCTGTTCCTCATACCTCTATACCGGTGACCCCGAGCATGAACGTCAGCGCAGCCTTCGTGCAAATACTTCCGTAAGGACTATTCCTGCTTGCAGCGCATATTATTAGTCGACCTAAAAAGTATCCTCTTTTGTTTTACTTACGGACGCAGCTGTGGTCATCATGTGCATGGGATTTTGTTTTCAAAATAGTATCTAAATACAAATAAATACTCTGCGTTTGGTCCAAACGCAGGTAAATAAAAGCCATTTCAAATGAAAAGTCGAAAAAATATTATAAGTTCGCAGCGGGATTATAACACTAATTTCTCACTAAGCTTAACATTTTCGTCGCTCGCTACCTATACATCTACGTATCTATATGCGACGTTATCTATTTAACAGTCTTTAGCTCTCCGCCCCGAGAATACCAGACACATTCACTAACCGTCCCAAAACACCAACCAAATAGCTTTTATTTTAATAGGGGTAGGGCTTAAAATCGCTTGCACCGTCTTATTAATCCGTTACAAACGTCGTCCGATATACAAAGAGCTGTGAAAAATTTACAATTCCGTCTCAAAAGTCTGTTTCCATTTTGGTCCTTCGGGGCGGGGTGGATCAAGAAAAACTGGTCCTTCTAGTAGGTATGAGGGAAGTGTGAAGAAGCTAAGAGGTGTATCCCCTCCGGTTCGGTCGCGGTAGGCGGGGCCACGGACACGGTCCGTCCGTTACAACCGCTCCACGCATCGCGTCGAGCTTACGCGTGAAGCACAACCGAACGCACGCTTTTTGAATTCGGAACTGCCGCTTTTCAAGTGTTTTTTTCGAGTGATTTGAATTTTGAATAATTTGTTTTTTTATCTGTGAAGTTCAGTTTGAGTAGGAACTTTTTAGTAAGGACTTTTTAGGAGTGTAATTTTTAGGCTGAATAATGGACTTGCTGTTGTTTTAATTACAAGAATTAAAACTGTTTGTTTTTAAGTGAGAAGGTGAGTTTTGTGATTTTTAGCTATTAATAATGCTATCTTTTTATATTGAATACAATGATTTTATATATACCTACTATGTTTATTTGAATAGGTTTCTAACAAGAAAACAATAATATAACTTTTACATCAGAAGAAATTGTGTCAGCTTGTCCTATACTCCCAATTTTTATTAATCAAATCACAATTCAATAAATTATTCAAAGAACGCTACTATAAACTAACTCACATCGTAATATAAATTAACATGAACAAGGAATATTCGAAATAAATAAACAAAAACAATCATTTGGAACCAAGCGGATTTTTTATTCCTTATCTTTTGAGCATCTCAGTTATTGTCAAGAAAAGACATCAACGCGCGCACTTGATGTTCCTTTGATAAGATAACGAAAATTATTTTACTTTTTCATTTTTCTTTATATGAAATGTTATTAGGTACCGTGGTTTTTTACATGTTATTTTAATGGGTTTCTGTTTATACTGTCGGTATTGAATTTACCTGCGGTTTTTTTAGAATTTACGTTTGTTTTCTATTAAAATCATTAGTATTAAATATGAAATAAAGTGTTTTTTTAATCTTTTAAAACAATTCTACACGTCTATATTTTATTGGTCTACTAATGGTTTAGTTCGTCTTTCAAAAGTATCTGGTATTTCAGTTCAAGATGCGATTTATTATTATTTTCGCTCAGTAATTAGGACACGAGCTGGACTCCTGCAACAAGAACTGGTCCTAAGCAGCTTTAAACAGAGAGAAGTAGAATGAAAGTAGGGAGGCCTTTGCCTAATACAATAATAAGGACACGTAATATAATATAATAATAATAAGGACACGGAAAATACTATTCTAAAAGTAGGCCAAGCAAACAGTTTTAAAATATGGCCCCTTTTTTATTCAGCAGCACTTGGTTTGAAAAGAAGATGATCTCGCCATCCTTTAAAAACGTTTGACGGCACGGTTGGCGCAGTGGTTAAGCGATTGACTGCTGCGCTGCGTGTCGCGGGTTCGATTCCCGCACGGAACAAATATTTGTATGACCTACATGTATTTGTTCCGAGTCTGGGTGTTTTTCTATCTATAATATGTATGTATTTACAAAAAAAAAAAAAAAAAAATGTATATATGTAGTTTATCAGCCATCTTGTTACCATAACACAAGCATTAGGTTACTTAGCTTGGGACTAGATGGCGTTGTGTGAAATGTCCAGGGATATTATATTATAATGGTGATGGCCAGATTTTGCAAAAATATTTAAATAATAACGCTTTTCTTAGTTTTCTATACTATTTCTATTAAATATTTTAAGGGAGTGGTTGAACTAAAAAAGTATTATATGGAGGTATCCAAATAATCTTTTAATATCAAATGAATGGATGTTAAAAGTGCTTGCACACCCAAATTAGACCACTCTCAAGTAAATTCTAACTGAAAAAGATGAAAAATAGATTAAAAGTAATTTCTTGACTTTAGTTAGCTCCTAAACAATCAGAAGGAAAGTATAGCTTGATCGTTAAAAATGTACAAATGTATTGTTTAAACCAACTTTCAGTGTTTCAGCAATATGTGGCTTAAAATGACCACCTCGTATCTATCAATAAGTATCACTTTTACCAAGCGCCTAGCCTCTTCCCATATACGGCGGGTCGTTTATCAGTCTAAGTAGATTAATTATTTTACAAGGAGCGACTGCCTTCTCACCTCCACAACCTAATCACTAAGACAAAACTTAGGCCTGGGGTTGCAAAAAACCACCGATGTTTGGATTGGCTGAAGGTTCTGGGAAAAGCTACCAAATTAATAGGAGAAAATGCATAGACTGAATTCAACGTAGACTACAAATGTGGTGCTGTTCCTCGATCATTTGGGAACTTAGCTTCACGGTACCTGTGTACCCTGAAACTCACACGTTATGAACTAATGGAAACTTCTGCTAAAGCTAAAGATACTCGTACTCTATCTTTACTAACATAATTTAGTTTGATCGACACGCTAAGAAGAAGAACATATAAAAATAACATCACGCTTGTAGTCCCCGAAGGGTTAGGCAGAGATGTATCTCTAGTATCAGTCGTAGTGTTATAACTCGCTAAAGAATCAGAGAATTCTATATTTTGTTGTACCAATTATTATTTTATGTCCATAAATTATTTTTGTATGTATTGTATTAGTACGGAACCGAAACGAATCTCTAACCAAAAAACCTTATTATTTATTTATTTATACACCACTGTGCCAGCCAGTAATCTACCAGTGCTCAACATGAGCCTCCCAACGACCGAAAAACGAAGAAAACCTTTAAAATAACCGTGCATGGGATTATTTTGAAAGTTACAATTAATTAAAATTTCCATACACTGCCACACAAACTATAAAACTACAAAAACTCTTTATCATGTACTTAAGTCACGAACGGTAGACAAAACATACATTTTTTATGATACATAGACAATTATAATAGCTATGTATACCTATTTACCGTCACGGTGTCTCACATCGTGTGACTGAAGCTCTGTTGTCTATTACCAACTATTGTTACACTCTTATGTCAGGTGGGCTTTTTAATCTGTGGTTAACTTATTTTGTAGTCTAAGTTAGAAGGGACTGCGAGTTATTTCGATTTTATTTAACATGGTTGTTTTAAAAATTAAGTGTGAATATAGTAAGAAATAAAAAATCCTAATTTCAAATCATCTAGATAAGATATATTGCATATAATCGCTGTAAAAAAAAATTGGTCCTTTGAACCTGAGTTGCTTTTTCAACTACAATAGGAGGATCCGCTGCTCATAAGAAAAAAATAACTAAATAACAAAAGAATATAAAAAATCTAAAGCATCCACACTTGTCCGTGTATGACTCGGCACGGGCGGCAAAGTATATTAAATTTGGTCACACGGCCTGTGCCGAACCTTGCCAACCCGAACATGTGAACACCACTAAAAGAAAAACTCAACTTGTCAAAAAATCGCTACAACAAACCATTTTAGACCACACCCCATTCCAACCGACACCTCTAATCTTTCTAACTTACACCACACGTCAAAGCATCGCGTCCTCTTTGATCTAACCGCTGCTTAATTCGCAGTGGATATACGCGAATCATACAGCCTTGCATGCTTTGATACCCCACAGTATGTTCCCACCGACAAAGAAAACGTTGATAATTGACCCAATGTGAATGACTTCACTATCACTTTATTATTTATCTGTAGAATTTAGTTCCTGATCATGTCTGTCTGTCTGACCGATTCCTATAATTTACGGAACGTTATTGGTTAAAATTAAGACTCTTGTATCTTTACTAATAATGAAGCAAGACCTCATAGCTTTGCATAGAAGATTAGACCCTTCCATATGAAAGTAGCTATCACAGGTAAAATTAGCTCACGAATCTATTTATATGCCCAGTTTGACAATCAAAATAGTTACCATTGGTAAGCAAAACTATTCGTTTTTGTTCATAAGAAGCGGGCATAAGCGGTACTAAACAGTTCTGGCTAGCCTTTTCTCAAGCATGTTGGGGTCTGGCTTTCAGTCTAACTAGATACAGCTGAATACCAGTACTTTAAATTAAACTGCTAATCTGACCTCCGCGACCCAGTTACTGGGTAACATGATAAGCGATACTGAACAGTTATAGAAGTTACAGAATTTTGATCTGGTTATCCTAAAATTTACACAAAGCATAGTGAATTGCTTATTTATTTTAGTTTCAGCATTTTTTTTTTCGCCTTATGATTTGCAGGCCTTAGTCAATACTTAATCAACAATTGTTTTTTTTATAGTTAGCTTACACTGTTTTACTGCTGAGCAAAGGTCCAAATACTTGCAGGCATTCTTTAGCAAGTTTTTGCAGTTCGTAGTAAATACTAATACTTAGTCAAAAATTGCTTTCGCTCGGCTTAATTAATGAACGCTTTTGAGTTAGTTAACATTTTCCATATTACGCATTACTAAGATTGAATTATTATCTTCCAGAGATTATTTTTGGGTCCAATTTTTTTTTTGGAAAAAGGACCAATTTTTATTATTGTATGGTCTTTCGTGTCTCACATCAATAACCATTACACTCAGTTGAAAAAAATAAACGAAGCATCATAAAGCAAACGCCGTGTGAAGCCGGGGACGCAAGCTAGTTTTATAATTGAGCAAGTTACTTTTATTAAGTATTTACTGAGTTTTATGTGTGTTGCCGTCGTAAAAATCAACGGGGGTTGGGTGAAACCGTTTAGCCGGCTAGACTTGTAGTAAATATGGCTTTTAACATAAACTGTACGTTTGAGGATTATGTGTGATGTGGAAAAGTAAAAAGGTTAAGGTTAAGGAGCAGTGGTGGCCTAGTAGTATCGACTGCGAGTTGTAGATCGTGAGTTCGAACCTAAGCAGGCGTTTTACTTTGTGTAAATTATTTCATCCCCGCTGCTCTCGAAATGGTGAAGGAAAACATCGTGAGAAAACCGGCATGTCCTAGAACAAAAAATTCGAAGACATGTGACATCTACCAACCCGTACTGGGCCCGCGTGGTGGATTATGGCCCATTCCTTCTCACTAAGAGGAGGCCTGTGTCCCATCAGTGGGAACAATACAGGCTGATTATGAAAAAGGTTACTATTAATATAATACTGTTACCAATAACTTAACGAACTAATTCTCCGATTTGGAGGGTTTGTGTTTCGAAAAATCTTTTCTCCTTTCATATAGGGACAATTTGAAAGCCCTCAAGTTCCTTAGAGTCTAAGGAACTTGACGTCGTTTAATTTACATGTTTTTAGTTTCGGTGGTTTAGGTTCCTTGGAGTGTTTGTCATTTGGTCAGTCACGATTTTTTTTCTGTGTATAAAGTAAGCAAAGCCTTTCTATATTTTATGCTTCTTATAACAAGTTAAAGCTGTTCGTGTTATGCTCCTGCCGTTTTATTAACGTAATGGTATAAAACCATATATACTAAAGTTGTGGAGCAGTTGCTACGTAGCGTAGGGAGAATTTTATATAATAAAAATTATAATATTATACAGGAGTGCCTGCGTCTGTATATTTTTATCACATTAAATTCTCCTTACTTAACAACTCTTAGCTGGACTAATCGTGCTTCCGTAAGCTACTGTAATCAAAGATGGTGTCGGTTTCATCGGTCGCGTGTTCTCCACACTTCGTTGAAACATAACGAGCCTATAATCACCGGCTCGCACTTTTAGCACCCAATTTTCGCACTTTCGTACGCACTCGCCCTGTAATTCGGCGCAATTAGCGCCAAATATGAGGTAAAACACCCTAAATGATTCTTCGTTCTTTGGCATTAAGGAGGAGATGGTACGAAATTTGACGAAAGTAAGAGGATGCAGTGTGTCTTGCAAACTTATTTTTGCAGTCCCCGAAATCCATTTTCCTTTCGATTTTAACGTGCCGTTTAGTTTACGAGGTGTGAAAGTAATTTTGCGGAAATTTCGCCCGCGGCAAAAGCCGTCGGCACTGCGTATGGTGTCAACTAAGACGGGTGATTGTCAAATTTGTGAAAAGCATCCAAATCACAGTGTTAAAGTGTTGCAAGTGTGAGGTGTTAGGACCAAATTGTTGACGCCTGGAGGCTTCAACGCTACTGGTAGAAAATTGCATTTCTTTTGTTATTAAGACAGCTGCGCGGTAGCCGTTGCACTTAGAGAAGTGTTATTACTGGGGCTCTAATTTGACGCTAATTTGTCAGAGCTGGTCAAAAAACATTTGTACTTATTTACCTACCTATAGGGTATAAGAAAATTTGGTTATTGAAGAGAGCAATGTTGCACAAAGGGCCACTATTGGAGCTTTAACTCTGCAGCTGTTCGATAAAGAAAATAATGATGGTATTTATAGAAAATGTCTTTTGGTACATTATTCATGCTTGCTGACATGTCTGCTCATATTTTCCAAAGAAGCCATATGTTTGTGTAGGTCAGATTCCTTGTTAAACGGACTAGTTAGACACAGTTGAGAAAAGGGCTGGGCGGTTAGATAATGAGACTAGACCAAAGGTAAGTTGCATTAAGTATCTGACGATCACAGTCTCCTGCTTTATTTTCGTTGTTAACTTGGCGTGTATTTTGTAGCCATAAAACTTTTTAGCTCCGGGTTCACTTTGTTTACTTATTGTTATCAA
The DNA here is from genome assembly GCA_945859715.1 of Apamea sordens. NCBI lineage: Eukaryota > Metazoa > Arthropoda > Insecta > Lepidoptera > Noctuidae > Apamea > Apamea sordens. Next base: position 7,383,020 of record OX244010.1, on the reverse strand, counting down.
ACGCATCACCTCTTGCTTGACGATACTTTTACACCATATTTTTAATCCATGATTACGAATTGCGATTACCAACGTGTTGATTGATGCTTACGGTACACTTCCGAATTATAAATCATAGTGTAAGATTATGTATGATGTTTCTGGAAGTCATCATTCATTTAATGTTGTATGCAAAAAACGTTTGATTCGCTCAAACCTATCATTGGGTCTACCAATTCACTGGCAGTTACCAAAAGGCATTTGGTACATGCTTTGGTACAAGGATAATAGTAAAGGCAATCTATAGATTTATCCTTAGATTGCTGATAAACCTATATGTGGCGTCTGTGTAAGTCCTAGACTATTGTGATCTACAGTACTTAAGATACATTATACATAGAAGCCGTTGGTGTACCTTAATAAATAAATATAAATCTGATCAAATGCCGTCATCCATGCATTTTAAACTATTCAATCCAACTTATCGAAGTAAAGGAATTATGTTATAATAAAAGTATAATAAGAAAACATAATGTATGATTGTAATTCCAGCAAGTTATAGCCATTCGTGACTTGGACTCGTAATAGCGTAACGTTAGTGTTTGGAGATCTACTACGTTACAATGGAAAACCGTGACGGAAATGAGAATTAGAACTTTTAATTTGATGCAATATTAATAAAAGGAGTATAACTGTTATACGAAAAACTATTGGGTCTGTGTGTATGGCCTTGTAGATTGTAGATGTGTAGGTACAGTCAGCGTCAATAATATCGGGACGAACAGACTGTTCAAAATGATCTCAACAACTAAGAAAATTAAACTTTGTCTCAATTGGATAAACTTTTTGTCAGAATGACAGGTGTCGTGTACTGTCTTCATTCTGAAATATTCCTTGTGTCATTGAGTTAATATTTCATTTTCATAGTTGCTTAGATGATTTTGAACAGTCTGTTCGTCCCGATATTATTGACGCTGACTGTACAACATTTTCTATTTTATTAAGTACCCCATGGGATGGTGGATGGGACACTTAATACTTCCTACGTGTCCTGTCAGATGCACGTTACAGGAACTGTTGGACGCTGGTGATGGCGCCAAACAAGTAGCCGAATTCTGGGTCGAGTCCATTCAGATTGCTATCGACAGGAAGTACCTGGTACTTGTTGACAAGCCAGGGGGCCTACTCCGAAGTGCAAAGTGTGAATGTTCGGATAAACTGGACAGTTTAGGTTAGGTTAGTTTAGGTTTTTAAATTACAGTGTTAATGGGTATGGGAGGACTCCCATACTTATTAACACTGTAATTTGAAAACATTGTAAAGCCAATTATTTTTAAAAGAGTAACCATGGACCGTGGAGTTGTTGACAGCTCTTCTCCATAGAAAGCGACCAATTGTAACCGTGCACTTAGCATCTGAAGTGAACCTACATGGCCACTTATGAAAAGTGTCCATGTGCGTTTATGTGAAATAAAAGATTTTGGTTTTGTAACTAACAATAAATTTCCCAACTATGTTGGGGTGGGCTTCCAGTCTAACCGGATGTAGCTAAATATTTACATGGAGCGACTGCCTATCAGACCTCCACAACCGAGTTAGGTACTGGGTAACACGAAGCCCCTTGGTAAGACTGGTTGTTAGACATTTGGGCTTTTGATTACCAGTAACAACCAGATCTATGAATGACAGCCCTGACCAACGGCGGGACAATATAAGACGAAGTATCGAATCAATACTAATATTATAAAGGGGTAAAATTTGTTTGTATGTAGGGGGGGGGGGGGGGGGGTAATCTCGGGAACAACCTTTCGGATTTGAAAAAATATTTTTGCTTTTGATAGCCCTATTCTTGAGGAAGGTTATAGACTAATTAACATTACGCTACGACCCCTAGGAGCCGAGCAAAAGGTAAAAAAGTTAGAAAGAACGATAAACGAAAACGAAGTACAGACGCCAGCAGGTCAAGTTACCCGAAACTGTCAAATTTTCCCAATCAACCTTGAACCTTAATGCTTTAGCGATAAAGTTGAAAATCTATTAAAGAAATTTGACAAATTGTAGTAGCTTGATGTGCTGGCGTCTGTAATGCTTGGCAAATACCTAGTGGGTATCTAACAGAGCCTAAAATATTAACAAACGGGTGTTCAAAAGCTACCCCTTTTATTTTAGTATCTATGAAAATATGTATAGTGTGACAAAGTGATATTACTAACCCAAACCAAATTATTTCCTCAAAAGCAGTTTTTTTTACCTTTTCAGCCAAATATGACGTCATCACTTTAAAATTTATATCAAAAATGTTATTCGTCGTGCAATAACTTAAAGGAGTAAGGTACAATCGAGCACAAAACGTTTACGAGTGAAATATAAATGTCGCTTAAGTACATTTGATTAGGACATTATCCTTCTAACAATCGTTCGCTGGGTCGTTGTATGGGGGACGGTGTCCAGGGGTTGATTTAATTAACACAAACATACATACACACCTGATTTATGGATGTTAAAGGTGTAATGTTGCATTAAGTAGTGCTTGTTAAATTAATAACTAGTGGCTTTGCTAACGTTGCTGGGATAAAAAGTAGTCATGTTTGGTACAGAAACTTCATAAGAATTTGCCCGTGGAAACGAACGGGCACTTCTCGTAATTTTAAGAACGTTCACAGTCTGATCTCAGTCTGAATCTGTCAAAAATACCTCTAATTTCCCTAAATTTTTGACAAGATTTTGACATTGATTGTGACTGAGATGAGATTTCGACTAAATTTTGAACGTTTTAAATTACGGGAATTGGCCTTCTGGTTCTATCTATTTAGCCCGTAATTTACCAACATTGGGCAAAGCGCCTCCCTTTTCCACATACGTCAGTCCACTGCCGTTGCGGGCAAAGCAAGCAAAGCAGGTTGATCTAACAAAAAATCTCAGCATTGATATTAATATTTTATTTTAAAAAAAGATCACCAGGGAAAGTAATAAATAAGATTGATCTTAGTTCCATAATTAGGATCACATTACATGTCCTTAGTTTTATCCGAGCCAGTTATCAATTGTTGCTTCCCAAAACCTTTGCGTTTCATAATGTTGATGTCAGACTACCACCTGACACGTCCATGGACTAAACCGACCACAACACCAACCAACAATACACGTACTATTACAAATATAATTCCTTTAATACACCCAAATATTACGCAACAATCCAATTAGTTTACTTCAGCATCAATTACAGATACGACACAGCCGTCAGAGCTGTCATTACTGACCAATGAGAGGCATTCTTTTGCATTGTTTCCCAAAAGGCTTAAGTGCCGCTGATAAAATTGCACTGTCATTATAAAGGATAAAAGGATTGTAGCATTATTTAGGTGCTGCCCCAAGTATCCCGAAAGCAGACGTTTGTTCACACACGCTCATTACATTAATTGATATCTTCTTTTGTTTCTACTTTTGTGTGTGATTGTATTTGAGATTAATTATTGTTCTGTCAATTAGAATCAAGTTCGTGGCTGTCATTATATTATTTTCTGACCGTTTATTTTGACGGTGTGCAGCTTGTAGGAAATGATACCGGTGCAAATAGTTTTTGGAAACAGAATAAACAGGATAAGTGAAACTAAAAGTTTTCGTAAAATAAACTTTAGTGTGGAAAAGTTAAAACACAATATAGAGGAGTTTTACTATGTAGGAATTCGCTTTTTTCCTATCCTTGCTAAAGAAAAGAAAGAAAATACGTTTAATTGCGGTAAACATGACGCAAAGAAAGAACACAAAAATAACAAGTTAGGGGAAAGTATGCGTCACATCACGCAAAATGGCCATCGCTCAGCATAATGCTACGACCCTATGCGAGACAAAGCCCCAAAAATCTGACAAAACCCGAGTAGTTCCTTTTTGAAAGGCATTTTATTAAATAAATACTCACGAAAGATAGGAAGAAAGATTTCGGAAAAAGGCTATCGTTTCATACACCATCAAATTCGTATCATAGGAAACTATCCGTTCATTAAATTACGCAACTCTCTTAACGAACTACTGTTTCTTAATATTGATACTAAAATTTCAATCAGTAATTTTCGAGCTTCTGCAAGTTACCAATTTTAATTTGCTTATATTGCATAGACCGCACCCAAAATGATTTAAAAGATAATTAGGACAGAGTCTCAGAGCTAAAGCGTGGGAATTTTAAAGATTTAAAGTTTAACAGTAGTAATAATGTTTTGACCTTCTTCATATTCGTCTTCGTCGAATCGTTGAGCTCCTTAAGTTTTGAGTTGAGCTGCACGATTTCTGACAAATGCGTGCACTGACTGGACAGGTCCACTCAATCTATGTGGCTCTTTCCTCAAAAGACCATTTCAGACATCAATCTACATGGTCTTCACACGACCACGGACCAAGATTATGTCCGGACTTTAAAAGAGACTGTGACCTCTGAATGTTTTTCAGCCTTTCTTCTCAGACTAGTCAGATAGGAAACGCCGACCTCATCTAGTTTTTAAAATATGATTGACGTGTAAAAGTGTTTGTGCAAACCTGCTTACAAAAATCAAATCATTTATCAAACAGTTTTATGCCCGTTTTCACTAACACTAGGCAACATATAATGCCTAAATATTACTGCACTGTTGAATTTCAGCACCGAGAGTTGAAAATCTTGCTGTGTGTGTTCTTTTTTCAGGCATAAAATTTAGGTATCGCCTGATATTAGTGTAAGTGGCCATTAGAGCTTTTGGGAAAATGCTGCTAAATTACACGCTAAAGTTCTACATCTACATTTAAATTAACATCTAAATCTCCTCTATCTCTTTTTCTCTTTACCTTTTAGTGAAAGACAGCAATAATTATCAAATATTTGAATGATTTTTTACACTTTTTACTACCGGACAGCTAGACGTACTGCAGCGTACCATCCACACTTGGTTGATAGCCCGACGAGTCGCACTCAGCACTTCTCCTCCACGTTTATTATGCGCACAGCCAAAATGTGAAACTCTCTGGCGACATCTGTGTTCTCTCCCACATTTAACCCATCTGCCTTCAAAGCAAGAGTGAACAGGCATCTTCTGGGCACGCTCGTTCCATCATAAACTTCATCTATCGCTTTCGATCAGGGTCAAAAGAAGGCCCATTTAGCAATAAAAAAAAGAATACTTCAGAATATCTACAAAAGTTCTTATGCAGTAGTCCAAATTCCCATCCTCATTTAAAAACAAGCTCAACTGTAATGAGTTTAACTTTAGCTACTGGCAAATCGAAATTGTTGGTCATTCCCTGGTCTTGTTTAAATAATTGGAAGGTAAAGATGACCGCCACAGGGCGCAGAGTGATCATTGGGACTAACACACGACGCGAGAGTTTGGTCCTTTTGTTCCAATGAAGGATGGTCATGATTTTGAAGATGATTTGATAAAAATGTGTTTGATTTGGGATGGTGGAGCTTTGCGGTTTTTTGTAATGGGCTTTTATTTTACAGAAAATAAAGTTACTAAAATTTTACGAACGTTTGAAAAATTTAATGCCAATTCCTGTAATTAAAAACGTTCAAAATCTAGTCGCAGTCTCATATCAGCAACAATCAATGTCAAAAATGTAAGGAAATTAGAGGTATTTTTGACAGATTGAAACTGAGATCGGACTGTGAACATTCTTAAAATTACGAGAATTGCTCCTCTGGTCTTGCTTGGAAGTGTTTAGAAGTGGAAGTTTGGAAGTGTTTAACATACAGCCTACCTACTACCCTAAACTTTAATATATATGTGGTCCTTTTTGCGAAATTTTGCACGGAACTCTAAAAACATGAGTGACACAAACACAGATTATCTTAAACATGCAGAAAAACCGGCAATGTGGCGCTAGCAAAATTCTAAACGAAACAAAATAGCACACACTTCTACTCCACCAAAAACAAAACACAACCAACAGTGGTACCAAACAAAAATCTAACGTCAAACACCTTTTTCACCACTAGTACTGTATTAATTATGAAATTGGAGCGCCTTACTTAAACCGCGCGCATGTAAATCTTAGTGCGAATTCATTAAAAAATTTTAGTGTTTTAAAACCTCTACCCGTATCAAGCCTGTTTCATGCCGCACGAAAATGCAAATTTTCCACAGTTTTCCCTATGTCAAACTAAATAATGAGAGCCTTTTTTAAAGGCGCTGTTAGTCGCTTAATTAGAACTTTGGGTTTTATGGAAGCTCGGATAAAATTTGTTGCTAAAATTTTCTTTGTGTTGTTCGGCGTGACATGTTGTGTTGTATGTGACATATGTCACGTTTTGACGTCACTTACTGGTGAATATGTGTCTTGAAACCTCAAAACGGCGAAGGGAAACATCGTGAGGAAACCGGCATATCCTAGAACCAAAAAATCCACCAACCCGCACTGAACCCGCGTGGTGGTCTCACACAGAGAGGAGGCCAGTATCCCAGCTGTGGGAACATTATAGGCTGATTATGATTATGATCTGTCTTGAAGAAGCTTGACATGAAGAGATATTCCATGTCTCGACTTTGTCTCAAAATCCGATTGTCTTTTGTTTCATATACTGGAACCAGAATTAATAAACATTAGAAAGGTACATTTAATTTGTTTTTTTCTTTTAATTGTGCTGAAAAAACTCGAGTTTGCGTATCTAAGGACCACTTGGATACATCATGACATTTTATGTTATAATTTGCAAACGGCGTCGCTCCTTCAGCCTCATTTATCCGTCGCATCGAAGGAACGTTCATGCACTTCTAGGAGTAGCATGTTTTTTTTCTTACAAACGATTATTAGTGTTAATATGGTTTTAGTTAATTACTGTTGGAATTTCTTGATACTATGAACAAATACTAGATCGTTTCCAGGAGACTATTTTTATGTGTGCATTCCAAAAACACTTCTAGTATTGGCTATGTCCAAAAAGAGTTTTTCGTTAAATAGATATAAAAGAAAATTTTAAGAGGAAAAAATTCTTGCATTTCCATAGTATTTGCAAATGTGCATGTGCATGTATATATACCTCTGCTGAACCCGTCGGGGATTACGGGCGTGATGTTATGTTATGTTAAAGTAGCATTTTTTTTTTGTTAGCCTATTCAGTTCCACTGCTGGGAAAAGACCTTCCCCAAATCCTTCTTCTTCAGCAAAATATAAGTTATTAAAATATACCAACTCATTCACAAATCCTTCTTGATGCAAAGAACATTTCCATGATTAAATACTTACAGAAAGTCGACCGTAAAAAACTTCCTGATCAGACGGGCTAAGCTAAGTGCTAAAAGAGGTGAAAATTGCCTGATAGCTAAACTAAGGGTGGTCTCGCTGTGTGGTATATATATGCAAATGCGCAGGCGGCGGCGGTGTCGCGCTATCTTTATCTTAGCCGGTATAAGCACGGGTCGTGTCACACCGCACTGTAATGTGGGGAACGGAAAAGGTGTAAAGTGCAAAGGCGTTTGATTATTTTGTGGGTGTAAGGACCAGAATGGTTAGGGGTTTAGAACTATTTAATAATATAATATAAAATATATAGAAAAAACGAAAAAAAAATTATAAAAGCATCTAAGTAATATCAAGTTCAAATTAAAGGACAGTAAAAAAAAACTCTTGTTATAATTATACAGTATTAAATAACGCCTTGGTTACAAAACATAATAAAGAACTTAAGTTTTTTTTTACATGATTGCTTTGCTTCGCTGATTTTTTATCAATTAAATCCCTGATTCAGTGTGAAAAAATGCTTAACAAAGTCACCATGGGTTTAGAGAATTTTTTATTTAAAAAAAGGATCTGTAACACAATCGATGAACTGAGTCATCGCGCGTCGTAACACTACTTGATACAGATCACAAGCGTGACCGCGAGCGCAAACACGTAACAAAAAAACATTCCACTCCGGTGTAACAGCCACCCAAGTTCCTGCAGGCCCTCCGCGCTACTAGTGTCCATAATGAAGATATATTCAACAGTTACTAGTAAATGATCATTGTGCTAAACCCTGCACATGCCTATTAGCACATGTTTCATTAAGCTGCTTGCAAACAAAAAGTTAATGATGAAAAATGTCTAAACGAGTAGGTGATAAAATAGTTCGGTGGTTGTTATTCCAGTTTTGGTCCTTTTTTCTGGTCCTTTGAGACGGACTCTGTGGAGTTTTAATCGGTTGATAGTGTTGGTTATTAATGTTTGAGAAAATGTGGAGCGAGGTGTGGGGAGAATGGTTAGTAAAAAAAATTAAAACAAATATTATATGGAAGTGAGCAAACTGCTATGAGTAAACTCGATTCAATATCAGAAATAAGTGTTCTCGATTCAATATCACCACTGCTGTCACAAATTAAAAAGACGAATACTAAAGAAACTTGGTTAGAACTGTTAGAAGTATGTAAAATGAAAATATGGAGCTACCTCCACCCTTCCTGAATATTATTGCTAAAACCAAGAAAGGTCGCAACTGTCTCCTTGAAAAATACTACGATGGAGTCAAACACACACATTGACATCGTGCTGAGCCGAGGCCTATTGTTTTAGGTTGTGTTTTTTTTGCTATACATGTACACCAATATACGCATTTTTCTTTCATTATTTTACACACTGCATGCCAATTTCTTCACTTTCACACTGCAAAACACACACTTTATGACACGTATCATCCTAATTAAAGGCGGAGCTACCAAACGATATCAGAGAAAAAAGGCATACCGTCAAATATGGCTGTTGATGTGGGAGTTTCCATAAATTAAACAGAGCGAAACCCGGCCCACAATTAAAAAGTGTTTTTCGTACAAACTACGAACCTTGATTCCCAATCAGGTTTTCGTAAATTCATTTGTTCGGCAATGCAAGCGAATTCTTTTTGCACAAATTCTTAGTTCGATTCTCTAAGACGATTTACTCATTTGGACCTTTACGGCTGATTCCACGAAAATTAGGGGCAAGCCGTACTTTCTATTTAAATTTTTATCTCTGTTCAGTTTTTCTTACCATATTTTTCATCTTTCTCACTATATATTTTTTCTTTGTTACTTTTCTCGTAACATGCTTTCCCAACACATCTCAATGTTATGATACTATGGTTTCTTCCGACGGCAAACGTTTGTCACTTTCTGCAACTTAGATGTAGTCCTTATAAAATAACATAAATTCCAAACTTTTAATTTCCAAATCCTTATTTTTTCTCTGCGTTTTAATGGCTTATCTAGTTTTTTCACGAAAGTGTGAACAAAAATTCGCACAAAATCCGCTCTCAAAAATACCATCTCCGTCACAAGTGCGTACAGTACCTTTAAAAAACGGTTCTAAGTTAAAGGAATTCTTGTAGCGGGATTTCGTTTGTTTCCAGAAAACTGGCTTTGTCAAATACATGTCTGACATTCTTACGGCTTCGCAAGCAGCTTTAGTCAAAAAAAGTATACACCACCATTTCGAGAATTTTCATTACAATATTAGATTATTTTGAGTTAATGTTGCAATGAAAATACTCTATAATGGGCTGGTCGTCATTGAATTAACAAGTTCAGTAGTAATTGAATTTGTTTTTGAAATCCTATCCTTTCGCCTTGTCTCTTCTATTAATCTGCCTTTTTATCCGACTATGGAACATCCAAAAGAAAGGGTTATGTTTTTAGACTCGGGATACGAAAACAGATGTTATTAAATTTTTGTTAATAGGTACCTTTTTACGAGTAGTTGGCGATTTTTTCGTAATTGGGTTTCAATTTTTTAATAACTTTTTTATGATTGTCATATTCACACGAAAGCTAGGCGCATCTTCAAAGCCAAGCTTTGGTTTTCATTTAATTTTAGTGACATATTTTCATGACATATGACATAACGGACGTCATGAAAATCTTTCATTTTCACCAGTCTGTGACATTAAGGTGTCAAAAAGCGTTCTGTATTTGAACAGTCGGTATTTTGTGACCGCTCAAAGCTTTTCTTAAAAAACCAAAACTTACCTTATCCAAACCGAATCTCATCAAAACAATAATAGACAACTTTTACACACATATAACCACAACATCCTCCTTAACAAAACCTGCGTCACACCAAAAACGCAACCCATTAGTAGGAACAAAAGCAAATCGAAAAAGAACCACAACCCGAGGCGTCTAGTATAAAATTCAGCAGAAAATAAAGTCAGCCACACAATCACGATAAGGCTGTTGGCACACCGTGCGAGTGAAAAGACAAGTGGCTTAATTGAGAGCTGACCTGTGGGGGGTCCAAAGGCGTTGGGTTATGCTAATCAATTCACCAGTTTGTTTTTTAAAGGCACAATCGGTAGTGTGTTTTTAGCCTTATTTCGTTGGCTGTATTAATTTTGTTTGAGTAAGGTAGTGTTGATTGATTTAAGGTTTTAAGGAGTTGGGACTTTGTTGGGGATGGTGAAGTGTGTGTTCAGCTTTATGGTTTAGTTTTACAGCAAGAGTTTTATTTATATTATTACAGGCTTACAGGGCACAGGGGCAGGGTTTTACAGGGCTTTTTGTGTTTTGATGAGAAATACAAGTAGTTTAAGAAGAAAGAAAACCAGCGGGGTATTTGTGTAACACACAAACGGTAAGAATAGCTTTATTTTGACAGTTCAACAACATTCATTGCGTTATTTACGTTGTGGAGTAGATACATTTTTCGAACATATAAAGAAATGGATTAGCAATATACTTCAGCCGATCGATTCTGTAAAAATCTCACCGTGAAAAGTTAGGTGAAGTGAGCTTAGAGTGAGCTGTCAATGGTGGCAATCCCTTAGCATTCGTTGGAATGACAGCTCACTCCACGCTCACTTCACGTAAGTTTTCACGGTGAGATGGTTACAGAATCGCACTGCTGAATGTGATTGATAGTGTATTACGCAATTAGGGTGCAGACCGACAAAGACTGAAGTTATTATTCTATTTCCGTATCCAAAGACACCTGGTCTTCTGACCAAATATATCTAACCATATATAGGTAAAAAAAAAATCTGGTACTAACTATTCCTTCATTTGAATATTGCTCGTGAGGTTCCAACATTCATTTGTTTAAAGCTTAATCCTTCTCTTGTTTAAAATAAAATGTATCCTTTAATGAAAAGCTTTACGGAACCCATGGTCAGAACGCACAATGTTTTGTGGGAGCGTATAATTTAGCTTCGTGGACGGGTGAAGATATCGCCGTGTGGTCTTAAGCTACTGACGGTTGCCGTGGAGCGAGTAAATTAAATAGATATGCTAAAGAAATACTGGCTATGTGTATTTAATTATTTTTGGCTTATGGTATCAAGGAAGGGAAGTTTTTTTTTGTTAATCGTTTTAAAATAACACTTTTACACGTCAATTTTATTACTAAAACTAGATGAAGTCGGTCGCCGACTACTCTGAGAAGAAACAGTAGGTCCCAGTCTCTTTTTTTACTTCTACACTTACTGTTGTCCAAGTCTTGTGAAGTTATAAAAACTTAAATAAATAATAAATAATATCCCTGGACATTTCACACAGCGCCATCTAGTCCCAAGCTAAGCAACCTAATGCTTGTGTTATGGTAACAAGATGGCTGATAAACTACTTATATACATTTTTTTTTGTAAATACATACATATTATAGATAGAAATAGAAAAACACCCAGACTCAGAACAAATACATGTAGGACTTACAAATATTTGTTCTGTGCGGGAATCGAACCCGCAACACGCAGCGCAGCAGTCCGATCGCTCAGCCACTGCGCTAACCGTGTTGTCTTCGGTCGTGCGGTCAAAATGTATGACAAAGCATTTTTTTTTTATAACCAAATTTCAACGTAGGGGATTCAGAATCATGTGCTGAATTCATGATTACAGTTTGCATATTGGTTAAAAATGTAAAAAGATAAGGGCTTGTATTCCCAGTCATGATTCAAAACTGGCTGAGTTCATACTGATATTGGTTGGTACTTAAATTTAGTTGCAAAAACGGGAGTTAGTACTAGCACTGATTTCTTGGTACAGTAGGCGTCAATAATATCGGGACGAACAGACTGTTCAAAATGATTTAAGCAACTATGAAAATGAAATATTAACTCAATGACACAAGGAATGTTTCAGAATGAAGACAGTACTCGACAACTGTCATTCTGACAAGAACTTTATCCAATTGAGACAAAGTTTAATTTTCTTAGTTGTTGAGATCATTTTGAACAGTCTGTTCGTCCCGATATTTTTGACGCTGACTGTACAAAATCTATGCTGTTGACAGGGGTTCGCAGTTCAATAACCATAATAGCAAAACAATTAGCGTGAGACGCTCCCAACTAGATGGACCAACGATGGTAGAGAGTGTCTGATGAAGACTGGATGCGGAAAATAGAAAACCAGAAGTTGTGGTGCAATTTAGGAAAAGTCTATGTACAAATGAGGCCTGCGACAAACTAATTTGATTGAAAAATGTAATTGTCATGTCTACCACGTTCTATGTTCCATGTTTGCCACTAAACGCTATAGATCTTTCGTGGAACAGATAAGCGGTGGAGTATCCTTTACGTGTATATTTTGCGGTTAATTATGTCACCTTTTTTCAAGATGTCTATCGTAATGGGTGACTTTGTTTGGTTTTCTTTTGTGTTCAGTAGAAATATAGGACTCTTTTGCAGTATTTTTATTTCAACAAATGTTGTGTGTGTCTGGGTCATCGTTACCTTATTGTGTAGAAATTAGAGCAATAGTTTTGATCTAAAATAAAAAATAAACAGACAAAAGGAGTAAGTAAGGATCGTAGCAGGAGGTTTTCTGTAGTTTCTACCTACCCCCATGGGAAGAAGGCGCAAGTTTGTTTTATGTTATTATAGAATATAAATAAAAAAATATACAAAAAAATATTACCACCATGTCTAGCTCACCAACGAAGGTCACACAGCTACAAGACCTCATTGAACATCTTCAAAAACATAAAAAATAATCACCCAATTCGAATCATCATTGCATCCTATAATATTTCACAACTAACCCTGAATGTAAACCTTGACTGACTAAAGAACAATAATCGTTAAACCGTATGATCAAAACGTACCCCCGTCATAGAACAAGAATGTAATATAATAGAACCGAAACTCCTGCGGCGAATTCTTTACAAATGCCTAGTCTTTCAGGCGCAACGAGTCCTGAACTCCTGACCCGACTTATCATAACCAACATTTTTATAAAAATGCGATTGTTATCTTAAATGATATTCAAAACGATATCGTTTACTAAAAATACGCATTTTCGCTTTTTTATAAGTCGTTGGTCAGGGCTCGGTATGGAACGTTCAACGTTGGTTTGTATCGCTTCTTGCAGCACATTCTCCGCACTTGATCGTAGACAAATTTAATAACCCTGTTTTAGACAGCTGGTGCAACAATTTTTGCAAGGTAGCTGGTTGAAGTAGCAGGATGAGAGTAAAATAGCGTACGCTCGTTTCACCGAAGTTACGGGCGATACCTACACCTATGGACATAATATTAGTTTGGGGCCTGAATTAACAATGTCCACGATTTGACAGTTATCACTACTCCCGATGTGTTTTTACTTAAAAAGTAATCCCCATCCGAAAAAGTTAATTAATCAGTGTAAGGTTTACTCCAAAGTTTCGTATTACTTTCGGATGTGGCCGTATCTTAGTTGACGGACTTAGAGAGAAGGCCGCCAGGACTGAACTGGTAAAGGCATGATGAAGATCAGTCTGTGTTGTAGTGGGGTGATGGTTAACCTTAGTAGGAGATTATTTCAGCGGTATCAGCTTACACAGAAAAGTGTTCTATACGTTTTCCTTAATCTATGCCCCCCGTAGGCACAGTCGCGATAAAAAATGTTTTAAGTGTAAAATATGCACAAATTATTAATAACACGCACGCGCCGGTTTTCACGCAAAACTTTTGTTGATACGGATACTTTATGTAATCTGTGGTCACGCGTTTTAAGGGTTAAAGTGTCTTGGGGCAATGAAGTGGTAAATATGAAAGCTTATTGGGCTCGTGTGTTTTGGTCATTTGAATTTTTTTTTAAGCAAAAATTATATGTTATTGTATAGTACCTGATTAAATTACTCGAATAGTATGGTATCCTGTTGTTGTGTGTGAAACATAGATTTAGGAGAAAACAATACTAAGGTCTGGTTTTTCCATCGCCAGAGAACTTTTATTTGAGGAATAAAATTGACGTTTGACAGTTTTTGTATGAAATAACTGTCAACATTTCTAAATTATTCCTCGAATAAAGTTATCAGAGGGGCAATTCTCGTAATTTTAAGAACGTTCACAGTCTGACCTGAGTCTCAATCTGTCAAAAATTACATCTTTTTTCCCTACATTTTGACAAGTTTTTGACATATGTTTGTCGCTGAGATATAATATAATATCCCTGGACATTTCACACAGCGCCATCTAGTCCCAAGCTAAGCAACCTAATGCTTGTGTTATGGTAACAAGATGGCTGATAAACTACTTATATACATTTTTTTGTTGTAAATACATACATATTATAGATAGAAAAACACCCAGACTCGGAACAAATACATGTAGGTCATACAAATATTTGTTCCGTGCGGGAATCGAACCCGCGACACGCAGCGCAGCAGACAATCGCTTAACCACTGCGCCAACCGTGCCGTCATATGCCGTCAATTTTATTATAAATTTTAGCCGAGATGAGACTGCGACTAGATTTTGAACGTTATAAATTACGAGAATACGCCTTCAGATGATTGAAAAAAATCAGCCCTAAGTTAACTAAGTGGACTCAGTGGGGTAGTTGCGTAACACACTATCAGTAGCAATGGTTTTCATTTTGACAGTTCAACAACATTCATTGCGTTATTTACGTTGCTGAGCAGACAATTTTTTCGAACATATGGATACATCATGGAAATATGGGTACAACATGGTTGAACATATAATAATAATAATTCATTTATTTTTCAGACAAAGTCCTACATCACACATTACATTAAATTAAAAGATAAAATTACACACACACACATGAATACTAACACATAAGTCAATATGTCATTCAAAACAAAACAATTATAAAAATTAAAAAAAAATGATGAATGGTAGTTTAACTAAATGATCCTTCAAAATGATTCAGATGGAGATTGATAGCCTGTTACGCAATTAGGCTGCTGGTCAAGCCATTGTCGAACGAACGAAGATCTTACACCAGGCTCTATCATCTCGCCCGCTCTTTCATCAATACCATAATTTTCAAAATTATTTTTATTCCCTTCCATACTCTTTGCATTGAAAGCAAAGAAATGGCGAAGAGCAGGCGTTTTGGGGGACTTTATGTAAAGAAGTTCTAAAAGTGCTGATTCTCAGCCTAATTTGAATAAATGACGTTTGATTTCATACTAATATTATCTTTTCAAAATTAACCCATCTCTGGTCACCTTAATTCTTTACTAAATAACTAATTATGTTAGCATACCGTGTGGTGGGACCCTTTTGATCTGCTATACAGTTATTCCAAGTGCAGACACCAGTCTCTCACAAACTAGTTTCTGAGGAGCTACGTCTGCCAACAAACTGCTTTGCAGTTTGGCAGAGGTAATATATCTGGTTAAAATTATTTATGTGAATAAACACTTTTTTTTTTTTTTACATTGTTACTAACAAGATGGAAACCATGGTCTGCAATAAAGTATTTATTATTATTATTCAGCTTGTCTTTATATGATGCCATTGTTTGTGAAGAGAAAACAAATTATTTGAATTTTACGGTAAGCCCGACTTCCTTTCACCTGAGTTCTCTAACAATTCTCCAAGGGTAAACCTGACATAATATTTAAAGTGTCCTTTTATTAATCGGTCCAGTTTCATTCGTTTATGGCCTGCTTTAGCGTGTCGAACCAAACAGTGCCTTGTAATTTAACCATTTTGTCGTACGGCATTATGCTAATAATTTCATAATATTTTTTGATACGCTCGCCCCTCCTTCGGACGCTTTAGGGACGGATTTAGAATGTTTATGTTCTTGTTAATATTATGGTTTTTGTTATTGACTGTACTGTTACTTTCACTACGGATTTCACCAATGAAACTGGGGGGGAAATTCTCGTAATTTTAAGAACGTTCACAGTCTGATCTCAGTCTCAATCTGTCAAAAATACCTCCAAAACCCCAAAAATTTTTGACAAGTTTTTGACATTGATTGTCGCTGACATGAAATTGCGACTAGATTTTGAACGTTTTTAATTACGGGAATTGGCCTTCTGAACGCAATTAGCGGTAAGTGGGTCGTCTTATGGCCGGAGTTATTAAAACTAATTAGCACTTCTTAGCGTTCAAGAGCTGTCAGTGTCAATATTCTACAGCGATTTTGATACTGACAGCTCATGAACGCGGTTTAGGTGTGATTAACGCGTTCTGCCAGTCTCTTCTGTAACAACCTCAGCATGAAGGCTTAGGTGAAGTGAGCTGTCATTCTACCAGCAGTGCGATTCTGTAACCATCTCACTGTGAAAACTTAGGTAAAGTGAGCGTGGACTGAGCTGTCATTCCACATAATGCTAGGGATTGACACTAGTGACAACTCACATCAAGCTCACTTCACTTGAGTTTTCACGGTGAGATTTTTACAGAATCGTCCGGCTGATGGTAGGAATTAACCCTATTGACAGCTCACTTAGTTATTATTATTATTATTTAATTATCTTAATTTAGGTATGAACCAAATACAAAATTATAAGTAAAAAATGCATAGGTACACTACACAAAGTAACCAGAACAATACACTGTTGTCAATGTATCCTATGAAAAGCTATTAAAAATCTTAAGAAAAGTCAACCTGCAATGAGCTTTATTATAAGGCCTCAATACAGGATAAAAACATGCAATCAAATCAAGCAGTACTCAAGGTTGTTATTCTATGAAACATTCACTATTGATAGGCACTCCTTCTATTATATTAACACCTGGCAGTTGCAAAACTTGGGTTTATGAAAAATAATTATTACCTAAGATATTAATAATTAATACTTACCTCAATCTAAATCTATCTCTCTATAGTAAGTCTCTACCTATGTCAATTGTAGCCATATTGTTTACTAGATCACAGTAGTGAGAGCGTCTAAAAAGGCAAACCTACTATCTCCCTGGTAATACATTATTTTTAACATTGTTATGTTAAAAATAATTTATTGTTGTAAACATCAGGTTGTATTCCCCAAAGAGTTATCTGCCTAACCCTTTGGGAAATGCTGGCGTGATGTTTTTTTTGTATAACAATATAGTGCTCAAAAAAAAAATCGTTAACTATTTTTATTTCTGTAAAAATATTTTTGATGTGTACCTATATTTTTGTACAAACAATTTTACACGTCAAAAATATTATTTTAAACTGGCTGAGGCTGGTTTAAAAAAACAATTTTTAAAATTGTTGTCTGTTTTCTGTCTGTTTGTTTCAGCGACACCGAAACGAATGAAGTCGCGGGCATAGCTAGTTAAAAACTGTTGCTGTCAGTCAGTTTATCGGCTGCAAAAAATCGGTGTCTATTTCTATCATTTTGTCACGAGACCCGGTTCTGAGGCTGAATTTATAATTTGTAGATAATTATATCAATATTATGGCTGCTACCAAGATTAGTCTATTTCCAGTATAAAATTATTTGTAGTAAATTAAACGTTAAATTAATGTTATGTGTGCTTAACAAACATAATAAATTGTCAAATGAATCTTAAAATTCAATTCAAATTTCAAAATCCGGCCCTAGATGTGTGAGCGCGCATTTTCGTAGGTTGGCGTGACACCTCTGCGTTTAGTGATGGGACAATATTGATTGACATTATCGATAGCGTTTAATTTCGTCAGCTTTAATCCTATATTCTAATTAATTGACAGTGCACATCCTGAATAATCGTATCCTCACTTAATTAGAAATACAATATTTATAAAGAAGTAGTTTAATCTTCAAAATTTGACACCACTCAAATCTTTTAACCGTCTGCCTGGTCGTAAAGAGAGACCTTGACCGCTTACACAAAAAACCATAACTTTACGTAGAAAATCATAGACCTATACAAACAATATATTTACGCTGTCCGTAAAACACAGCTGATTAATACAACGTCAAAAGCGTACACAACGCTCATCAAAAAAACGTCCTATCGATATCGACACCCACAAGCACATCACTAAACAATGCTGTTATGCAAAACAGTACGTACAGTGGACACTATCAGATCGGTGACCGCATTAACCGCGGCCACACTTATTTAGCCCCTAAATAATTATAAATGACTTTATCTGAGATACCGGTTGCAGTTCTCACTTGATCTGTAATTAGCGTTTCATGTTGTCTGTAATTGATGTTTATTATAAAGCTCCTTGTGAAAGAGTTTGTCTAATGAGTAATACGGACCACCTATTTGCTATATTTTTAGCGGTATACAGGGTGACAGTGGGTTGGTCTGTGGATAGGTTACCGAGACCCCTTCGTGCCTCGGAAAACGCGTTAAGCGGTTGGTCCCGGCTGTCATTCGTAGATTACGGGTAGTTAGAAAGTCTGATAACCAGTTTTACCAAGGGGTATCGTATTAACCAGTAACTGAGTTGTGGAGGTCAGATAGGCAGTCGCTCCATGTAAAATACTGGTCTTCAACTGCATCCGGTTAGACTGAAAGCCGACCCCAACATAGTTGGGAAAAGGATAGGCAGATGAGGACAGGGTGGCAGGGACATCGACGGGCAAACTGTAACCATGAATTCAGCACATGATTCGAGATTCCCCTGCGTTGAAATTTATTCGTCGGTTGTTATTAAAAAAATCTGCAGTTTTATGTAAGAGTGCTGTTTCTGGAATAGCATTTTTTTTTTTTGTTAATACCCGACGTTTAATTTCAATGCAGAGAGGTCTAGAATCTTGTGCTGAGTCTATGGTAACAGATTGCGCGTGTATTTCCTTGCCACCTTGTCTAAATCGATGGTTTCCTTTTCGGATAGAAGAGCAAGAGGTTATGAGTTCGAACTCAATTCGTTGCAAAACTAAGGCGCGAAATTACTATGTGCATAAGCCTGTCCATTTTGTTTCTGGAATTCGTAGTTACGCAATGCTGATAGTCGGTCTCCCCCATCCACACAATAATCCTCGGGCTATCACTATAATAATAATCACATTCGAAATTACTCATTCAAATTAGGCTAAGAATCAGCATTGCTCTAACGTCAAAAGTTCCAAAAGACAGCCCCTAAAACAACCGCCCTTCACTTTAAAACTCCTATTTAATCCTAGTATTTTTGTTAGGGTATTTTTTTTTATCTGCAGTCTTCTATCTCATGTATCAACTTCCAATCATCTAGCAAAAATGATTGATCTACGTAGCCTGCCCCTCCCCATAAGTCTCTGTCACAACTCGAGGACACTTTCTAACCCAAAGCCATATTCAGTTCAACTCCACCTTAGTATGACCAGCCCATAGCCACTTCAGCTTGCATAAATATGTAAATAAATCTAGGCCGTAAATCATGATAGATAAGTCAAATACTTTATGGTGTTGCATTGTATCTCAATTAGCGGAAAGGCTTATCAGTTGCTAAGTTATTGGTGCTGAGCTCCGGGTTTATATAGGCCACCCTACTAGTAGGACAGCTTGGGAAATAAGTGAGGAATTATTGGGAAATCTTATCACCCCGTAAAAGCAGCTGAACATGGACCCCTCATAAGAAAATCCTTTTTTTGCTGATGGCAGTTCATGCTTCCTCTACTCTCATATCAGCACATACCTACAACTTCTTATACATATACATAATATAATGATGCTGATCAGCTCTTTTGAACACGATGGGACCAGGTTTTCAAGGCCAAATTTGGCTTTGCAAGTCATCAGAGAGCTCACGAAAGGAATGGCAATTAGTCTGGGTCGCTGGCTATCGTGGGGTATAGGTTACCCCACACGTATGGGATTGACGAAAAAAAAAAATTTTTGAGTTTCCGTTCTAAGTATGGGGAACCCCCAAAATTTATTGTGTTTTTTCTATTTTTGTGTGAAAATGTTAATGCGGTTCACAGAATACATTTACTTACCAAGTTTCAACAGTATAGCTCTTATAGTTTCGGAAAAAAGTGGCTGTGACATACGGACGGACAGACAGACAGACAGACATGACGAATCCATAAGGGTTCCGTTTTTTGCCATTTGGCTACGGAACCCTAAAAAACATGCGGTTCCTACCATAAGTAACATGGACAGGAAGAAGTACCTAGATGACTCGCTTAAAGCATGAAGCTTTGTGGCATCTCTAGATTCAGTTCGCCTACGTCATCCTGTGAGTCATTTATTTTCGGGTCATCCCCACCTTGTTTGTATAGTCAGTAGAAGTCCGACGAACCCATTTGCATCCCCAGATATTTCTTGTTCCTTCCCCTTGACCCAATCAGAGTGATATAAATGGGTTAATTTAAAAACAATGCCATGAAAAAGTCCTCATTTTCAGTAACATTGTAAAGTGATATTCGCGTGCGTCCACCGTCTCATTGTAAGTAATTCTTTTTGAATGTTCACGGTGATCGGCCATCTTGATAGTATCGATTTTTCGCGTAACACGCACCCACTCACTTAATTCTTGATTTAGGACCGCATCACATTTTGATAAGTATTTTTAATTTGAATAAATTATGATTTAAGGGTGTTATCGTACGGAATGGGCGGTTGTAATCATAACCGTGGTTCAGTTCGTTACGTCACGGCCTACTAGTGTTGTGGTCAGGTTGTGTTTTGTTTTCGGAGGGTATGACTCGGCTTTTGTGAGGATTTAGAAGTTCTTTTGTTTTTAGGCAGCGTAGGACTTCTTTTTTTTTATTAATGCAAAACTGGTTGACTGATGAATACCTACTATATAGTAATACAGATAGGTATTTCGTAATAATTTTCTTTTATGCTAAAAAAGTAAAAAAAAAAATGAATACTGTTGTCCAATCCAAAGTCAGACGATTTAATTGGTTGCTTCATGAGAAACAATCATAGCGAGGTTGTAAATACTCAGATAAGCCATTCCTCTAATAGGCTGACTCCCGCAGACATGACTCCGATAGAACAATTTCCAAGAAGTTTTCATAGAAAATTGGAGATGAGATTGTTCCAACAGAGTCACGTCGCGCCTGTCTGCGGGAGCTTTTATAATAACTATAGAAAAATTGCAAAAATATGACCTAAGAATCTGGTTTAAGAATTTTAAACCATTTTTTTTTCTTCCGCACAAAATTCAAAAGGGTATAGTTCCAAGTCAATAGTTATTAACCCGTGGTCACGTCATTATTCTGGCACAGTTATCGCGAGAAAGCCGATAAAGATGTCACAGGGGCTTATAATTTCGACTCGCGAGCGATTAAACAGTGAGATTACCTTGTTTAGGGGACAAAGCTATATTACTGTAACATTTCTTGCGTATAAATTTCGAGCGACATTTTTCAGTAATAAAATCGTGATTTTTATATACTTTTTGTAGTAAATTTTTACGACTTTCGCGTTGTATTTTAAATGTTTTGGGTTGTAGAAGGTGGTGTTTTTAATGGAATTTAATGGGAGCATGGGTTTACAAAGTGCGATGATTTATTCAAGGTTAATGTTTTGCATCATGGAAGAAACTACACTAAACTATTAAAACACACTTCAATGCCATTGAATAGAAAAAATACAGTAGAAAAATACATAATTAGTTTCCAAAATCTACCCAAATCTGCGGAGACATACCCCGTGTCGCAACTAAAACAAAAGTTAGCGCTAATACGCGATTGTCGCGTTCATCAGCCACTCATTTGTTCCAAAAACCGGAACGCGTTCGTCATCGCTGAACAAAATGTACTTACGTGACGCTGACGGTCGTATGTTCGCGCGGCAATCCCTTCGGTTCAGGCACGATCATACTCTCACTCTCCCATCCTCTATAAAAAATAACCCTTTAATTCCACCACGCTAAAAACTATCCAAAAAAATCGCAAAACAACGATACTGTATACACTTGACTCTTAACCCGCCCGCGACATTAAACTCATGTGGGGCCTCAGCAGGCAGCTGACACATTCTGCAATTTTTTCTCTCCTTCCCTAATTAATTATATCATGTATATATTAATCGCTCCGTCTTTTTCTTTCAGAATATTTTCGCGCCGGAATGCCACACACAGGTAAATAATTGTATTTAATTTCTTTATACGCTGCCTCTATGTTCGGATGTCACAACCTCTTCTTTTGGTGTTTGTCGTAAATGGGAATTCAACTGCCTTAATGGGTGGATAAACAGTTAATTATAATTTTAGACAAATAACCATGTCTGTAAATTAATTGAGTAAGTAATACGACGGAACCGCAATGACAATGTTGGTTAAAAAATTATCATTGTTGACGAGCCGGTGAGTGAAAACTTTTGCGATTGTGAATTCGTGAGTGTTTTACCAAAGTGATCTTTTATCCATCGAATAAACAGACAGTCAATCAATCAACTCAGCTTATCGCAGTCCTCTGCTGGACATAGGCCAGGCCGTGCCACAACACCCTCCGCCTTCCGCATCCAGTCTGTCCCAGCCACCTTCTTAAGGTCGTCCGTCCATCTAGCTTGGGGGCGTCCCACACTACTGCTTGCCGATACGCGGTCTCCACTCCAGGCCTCGGTCTGCTCTACCGGCCGTCGGTCATCTATCGACAAACATGGCCAGCCCACTGCCACGCCCGCTGCCACTGCCCCGAAAAACAGACAGTAATAGACAGTATATGTATTTTTTTAAAAAATGTCAAAGTTTCAAGTGTCAAAAATTATTTTCAGGATAAGACTTATTCAGGGAATAAAAGTTTGATGAAATTCGCCATTAGTTGAAGCTGGTTATACAAGCAAACAAAACAGTAAGTAACAAAATATTAGAAAATGTTACTAGCAAAACAAGAAAAAAAAACCGTGGTGAAAATGGAGGATTTCATTTGTTTTCAATGGCAATAAGCGGTCATCGCTTTCGCTTCTTTAAAATAATAAATTAATGCATGACTTTTTCTATCGCTCAAAATGGTGGTAAAAGGGTTAATGGAAAAGTTTATTTACAAACGTCAAAATCTCACCCAAATTCTGTGTCCACAAGAAACAAAACACTGCCACCAGAACCAAGAACTCACACGTAGCAAAAACTGAATTCGCCTCAACAATCTTAACTTTCTTATCAACGAAGCTCAAATATACTGACCGCTAAGTAGAATCATATATCAACGACTAAAATCTGGTAGCTAATGACGGTACGAATACGAAAATGCTCAGATCTTAATTAACTTGAGCATTTAACATTAAAGAAACCGAAAAGAGGCTTGTCTTATCGGCTGAACAGGAATTTACCTCACGCATTGAAATCATAAGCGTTTCAAAGAACCCTTTGGGAAGGGTTGCCATGAATTTGAATAGTGTAGGATAAATATATTTTAAAAAAAATACGAGATCGAGTACGAGTCTTTTGACTAAGTGTATCTTATGTCTTTTTTTATTATTTTTTATTTCTAATTGTGCGTTTTGTTTGTGCAGAATAAAATATTTTTCTTTCTTAAATAGTATTGGATAAAATCCTCTGAGACAGCCAGTTATGTTACGAGGTCATCATCTGCCTAGCCTTTTCCCAACTATGTTGGGGTCGGCTTCCAGTCTTACCGGATGCAGCTGAATACCAGTATTTTACATGGAGCGACTGCCTATCTGACCTCCACAACCCAGTTACTGGGTAATACGATACCCCTTGGTAACACTGGTTGTCAGACTTTCGGGCTTCTGACTACCCGTAACGACTGCCAAAGATCCACGAATGACAGCCGGGACCAACGGCTTAACGTGCTTTCCGAGGCACGGAGGGGTCTCAGTATGTAAAGATGGTCACCCATCCACAGACCAACCGCGGCAAGCGTAGCTTAACTTGACCGATCGACCTGTGCGGCTGTTATTATTTAGCCACGGCCATGTTACGAGGTGTTGCCGGAAAAAAAAATTAAAAATGTTTTGTAGTAAATAGTCCGTGTTAACCCAGTTTTAAAATAGAAAAAAAAAGAAACGTCTAAATAATTTCAGAGAAAATCGTCCGTGACAGACAGTTGTTTCACAGTTTCATAAACTGTATTTTGCCGTGAATTACGTGGTATAAGTTAATGTTGAACGACAGTTACAGATTAAATAATACTAAAACATGGCAGTTATTACTCTAATTAGAAATATAACTCTAAAACAAAAAGAGTGTTTTTACACTCTTTTTGTTTGTTACAGTCGGCTTAATTAACCAGTATTTTATTGCAATTTGTCAAGTTCAAGTCAAATAATATGCAGAGATAATAAACATCAGATTATTATTCTGTTGTTTCCAAAAAACCACGTATGCTTACAGCCAGTTTTAATAAAACTATAACAAAATATTGGAAAACAAAAGCTCCGAATTCGAGTTAAATTTTAATTGAATTCTAAATCGACCCTTACAAACATTCTATAGGTAACCTTACTTTACATCCAAAACATGCACATAACCCAACACTCCAAATATAACCCGAAAGTCTTCCTTTACCATAAAACATATGAACCCTGGTACCTTACTACCGTCCACAACCATTAACGGTAATTAAACCAATCGAGTCCAAATCTCGTATCGAGATAAAATCGGATCCGTATCGAGTGGGCCCACCCGCATCAACACTCACTCGGTTCTAATACATTATACATGCTCCGGCCACATTAGTTTCTTATTAACATCTGCTCACACTGAATTGACCGCTCAGAATGTCACACACAACTTTCTGTGATACTTTCAACCTTGTAGTTAAAGTAATAAGGGTTCTAGAAATGGGAGAGTTGATTATTACCAATAAAATATCATTTTCATGATACATATCTCGACTGCAGTAATAATTTTCGGTAAACGTGATGATATCAGAGCATATTTAGAAATATTTTTGAATGATTTCGTACGTTTTCGAGATCACACACGACGTTTCCGGGTTTTTTTTCTAATTTGAATATAAACTATTTGATAAATTTTGGTAAAGAATAACCATTTAGGATGTCTAATTAAGAACCGTATGGTATATTGTTGGAGAGTTATAGAAGTTGTGTCGAAAACATGGAGATTTGACGGAAATACGTTTTAAATTGTAACGGTTTAATAGGTTCATTTACATGCGTCTAATAGTTTGAGTTAATTACAAGAGAGTGTGCTACTAACACCAAACTTATGTCACAAAGAGCTAAAGAAACGCGAGTTGGAATAAACCAGTCATTTGCATGCATCATTTGGTGAGGCTAATCTTGAGATCTTTGCAGTAGCTTCCATTAATGTTCAATAGGCTGACCGCTTAATTGAGACGTTGCTTGAGGTAGCTGCGCGGCGCAGGAGGGGTGATAGTTGTCACAAGTTGACGAATCACTGAGCTCTCGTGTCACGTCACCATACCCCTCCCGCACCGCGCTGCTAGCTCTAGCAATGTCTCAGTTAAGCGGTTGGCCTATAGCAGAATTTTTCAGATTCAAAATATTTTAGAATCTTCTAATAATAAATACAGGGTGACAAAAATTGCCGTTCCATACGTTTTGACCGCGTAGGTACTGCACTTATCTAGGAAACAGCAGATTTTTTTTTATAACGGATCAAATATTTCTGCGCTAGCCCATCTAGAATCGTTGCTGAATTCATGGTTACCGTTTGCGCCTTGATGTCTCTGCCACCCTGTATAAATCAAAATAATAAATCTATGGACCTAGTATAAACTATAAAGCAACTTTGAAGCTCTACTTACGAGGTTTTAAGATCACAAATCCTACAGCAAAAATCCGCCTACCATCACGAAACTCAAACCAATAACCCACCGCAACGCTAACATCTTCTACACCTAATAAAAAACTGATTATAATTTCTAAATCGAACATTAGGCAACACCTACACTATCGGACGAACAGATCAGACGAGAGGCTTTGTAAACGGTATTTAAACGCGACAAGTCGACCGTCGGTTTGACGCCAAATTAACTTATTGAGCGCGTACGGGCGGGCGATGGAAAGCGACGGGCCGTCATCGGACGGTGTAGTGTGGATACACCTTTTAATTAGTCGTTGATTGAATGTAGCTTAGAGGCTGATATTAATTTTGATTTTAAACACGGAATAGGTATACAGGGTGACAGGAACATCGACGAGCAAACTGTAACTATTTTAGCACATGATTCTAGATCCCCAGCGTAGATATTTTTCGTCATCAAATTAAAAAAAACTGTTGTTTCATAGAAAACTGCAATCAATACCTACGCGGTCAAAATGTATGGAGCAGCAATTTTTGTTTTTTTAGTAACCGATGAAAAATTTCAATGAAGGGTTGATCAGAATGATGTGCTGAATCCATGATAACAGGTTGCGCGTCGATGTCCCTGTTACCCTGTATTACATTGATATAATACATAGAATGCGAAGGAAGGAAATTGCCCAAAGCTTACAGACTAGAGCTTTGAAAAACGAAACTAAAACTATGTTTTGATAACTTAGAAGGAAATTAAACAGTTGACATAATGTATTCCTAGGTCACTCATACTTTTAGTATGAAAAAAATGGCATCACAAAAATCAAGATGCTGCAGGAAATCAAACGCTTTAGAAAGATCTAAACATTTTATGACCCATAATCACAGTGAAATTGTAATCATACTGCGGAATTGACATAAAATACAATTTAAAGATAAGACTTGGGTTATAGGTGATGATAGTTTAATAGCTATCAATTAAGTAGAATGTAATATATGACCAAGGAACTTTACCAACAAGTAGACTAAAATGTTGCCAAGCCTTGCCACCCAAGACGAACACCGATAGTTTGCGAAACCGAATAAAACTCAAATGCTATTAAAATGTTGCGATTTAAAGACACTATTATATTTACATTTAAATTAACTATAATATTATTTCGGCGAGTTCAATCAGTTGGGCTTAGCGCCGAAATGAGAATGAATGAGTTTCCTGTGCGCTATAGATTTTACAGTTGTAGAAGCTTTTAATGCTTCTTTCTTCTGTAAGTATTCTATCATATTGTTTGTATCTTAAAGAACCACGGTTCCTAACTTTAAAAAACATGGACGTTTTTGGAACGAATAGGCTTAAATTTCTTGTTTAAATTGTTAAAAACTTTATTTACAACAGAACATTTGCGATTCCATAGAAGTTACATCAATTCAATTTGACACTTTTGATTCAGTTTCATTCGAACCCGGCTCGTAAAGCTTCATGACAAGTACCGTCCACACTAAACCCAACCACAATTTCGTTAATAACTCCGGTCTATATCAAATGAATCTAACATCAGATTCGATTTTCTACTTCGATGTTTACAACTATGTTACAATTTTATATCATAAACTTTATTTCCTTTTATTATTGTTCATTAATTATTGAAAAAACTTGTATCGGGTTGCCCATAAAGATGTTTATCGACGAATTAACGGTGTCCATATGTATATGCGCACTATATGTTAAAGAATCTGTAATTAGGAACAAATCACGTTCTGACTTTTAGTTTGGAAGTGTTGATTTTATATTTAATGGCGGAATTCAGTCAGTTTTGATAAACAAATAGGGGAGTAATTATTAAAATTCATCAATCAATCAACTTAGCCTATCGCAGTCCACTATTGGACATAGGCCTCTCCCATGCGCCACAATAGCCGGTCCTCCACTTTCGCAGTCTGTCCCAGCCACCTTTTTGGGGTCGACTATCCATCTTGCTGGGGGGGCGTCCCACACTACGCTTGCCGATGAGCGGTCGCCACTTTAGGACTCGGCCAGCCCACTGCCACTCTAACTTGCTTACTCTGCTAGCTATGTCGGTAACTCCGGTTCTTTTCCAGATAGCTTCGTTCCTGATTTTATCCTTCAAAGAAACTCCGAGCATCCGAGCGCTCCGTAGCGCGCTGAGCGACCGTAACAAAATAATCAATTTGATTGCATATAAATTCAAATTCAGTTAGATCTATAATACATTTATTAAAACATAGATATGCAACCGCAAAATAAATTCTATTCTAAATAAAACTCAAAAAGATCCTAAATTTCATAAATCCTAATAATAAGCTTTTAAAAAACACCGAGATTTTGAAGTTGTATATATATATACAAGTACATATACTGTATATACAAAACACTGTCTTTCTTTAAGGCTTCGTCGCAATCCTTCCCTTTTTATTTTCTTAGATTTCTTCTACCTCAGTCTCCCTAATACTTAGATTTGCAGACCGGTGACATGTACGGACACCACATCTTCTCTATAACCCGATTGCGTGGCGACAGCTTGTTTTCTGGTAAATCTTCTGGTTTGTACCGTCTGTGGGATTTAGGCTTAGTGAAGCGTAGGTCAGTCAGATCGACTGTGTTACGTACCCATGTTGTGTAGTATGCGCCCCCTAGAAAAATACATATTCGAATGAAAATGTTGAACGAATCATGATCATAAAATTCTATTAGATATAGAAAATCTATTTTCCTGATAACGCTATTTGAATTATACAGAGTGTTATCATTGACGCGGAAACTATTACCATGAATTCAGTACACGATTCTAGATCCACCAATGATGTCCCTTACACCGTGATAATTGTTTAGGTTTTTAAAGTTTTTCTTCATACCTATACCGAAACCATAATGAACGGCCGTCGTAGCTATATATTTTAGAAGTTGCAATAGTGTTTTTCTTTCTTAGGTAATAACAGGCTACTCTACATCTACTTCATCACAAACAGTCTTTATAAGTCAACTGCTGGACACAGACCTCTTGAACTAATCCCCATCTATCACACATCTATTGCTAGCTTGAGTAAAGTTAACTGACTTTAGCTCTTTATTCTTGAATACCTTTCTTACACTTAACATTTTTGGTTCCCTTTCTACCCCAGCAGCAAAAACATCATCACAAGCAGCTGTGTCCTCAAGACGTATATTTAGTCAATACTTACTATCATAATTTTCAATTAATTCCGGCCTGTGGGTGCCAACAGTGAAGAACCTTATTTTCTTCACAGCTGCTTCGTAATCTTCGCAACGACACCGGTCCATGAGCCAGAACGATTGTTACATAAACTCCACTTTACGAAAATAAATTGAAAAATAATTTTGGTTTATAACTGTCATTGTCAAAAATTTATGGTCGTCTTGTTTTTAATTTGGCTGTTTGTGAGTTTTTATTAGTCGCTTTAATGTCTCCAAAGCGTATGTATTATAATTATTGATTTCCTGTCTTGTGCCTAAACGTCTGCCTCTTGTATCAAAAGGTTAGTCTTCTGATGTACGTGATTATTAATTGATTAAGGTAACAGTAAACTTCAGTTAGTCCATTTAGTTTAAGTTGAAATTTTGACATCATTAAAGGCGTCTCTCCGTTAGAATATAACTAATAACGTGGAGTAGCAGTTTCATCATAATATTTATTTTATATTGAAGCATTGGCAGATCTGACCTATGATTGCTATAAATAGAATTTTCTACCTGCATATATCTATTTACATCATCATCATTCTCCTCCCTTATCCCAATTTATTTGGCGTCAGAAAATTTTTATTTAAAATTTTATTTTATTTTAATTTTAATTTCGTCGTCTTTTTCTTTTTTTCTATTAGTCGTTATCTCGGTAGTGGCTACCCTTTATAGCAGAACTTTTTACGTCATAATATTGTTTTGCATAATAGCGGATAGCATAAACTTCATTTCGCAGAAAATCATTTGGCAGACACTCATTTATCATACATTCAAAACTCATAATTTTGTAAGTCAGAATCATCTTTAGGTATAAATTTCATATCCATAATAATTTAAAAGTAGAACCATCATATCGCACAAAGCTTACAGTCAGAATCGTGTTTTAGCATACATTTCATATCGATAGTCATTAAAAGGCAGAACTATCATATCTCAGAAAGTTCACAGAGTCATCTTTTGGCATACATTTCAAATCCATAATAGTTGAAAGACTCATCTATCACATTACAGAAAATTCATTCATTCACCATGCA
Source organism: Apamea sordens (assembly GCA_945859715.1). Classification (NCBI taxonomy): domain Eukaryota; kingdom Metazoa; phylum Arthropoda; class Insecta; order Lepidoptera; family Noctuidae; genus Apamea; species Apamea sordens. Next base: position 7,353,084 of record OX244010.1, on the reverse strand, counting down.
TGCAGCATGCAAACAAGCATACATCATGCATGCAGCAAGCAAGCATGCAGCATGCAAGCAAGCATGCAGTATGTAAGCAAGCATGGCACATGCAGCAGACATGGTTTTTGTCACGGCTCCGGCGCTGCGGGGCTCCAGCGGTCCCACGTGAGCTTATCGTCGCAGATGGTTTTAAGGATCACAGCTTCGGCTACAGCCTTAGTTGCGGCGGTGAGGTGGTGAGCGAGCGTTAACACCACCTGCTCCTCAGCTCGCGGGCCGCCTCGCCCCTCCGCGCCTATGCGGGTTTAAATTACACTCTAGGGGTAGGGCAGACAAGATTACGTGGAGTCGGTTTTTCAGTGATTCGTTTCTGTCACTAACTTTTGTAGCACAACATATTATTGACTTTTCACGACAATATTTTATTTTATAGAAATGGCAATATGCCAACTTATTCCAAACGAAATTCATAGTATGCGAAGTGAATGTTATGCTAAACGAAATTATGCGAAATTTTAACTTTGCCAAAGGTATCTTAAAAGTATGGCATTGTAAATTCGGACATATAAACATTCGGCCAAACAATAATAATATTATATTAAATCATTTTTATGCCTTAAGAATATTCGTTTATAGAAGATTATGCCAAATGTGTTATGCCAAATAAATTTCGGAGCATCAAGATTCTGCCAGATAGAGGGAATCCCTCGGTAGTCACACAGTCCTACCATCGTTTATATATATCTATCTCTTTCTTAGGTTTCGCATATATATATTTACATATAAATAGGTACTCTATCGAATAACCGTTTGTTAAGTTAATACGCTGTTTCGAACACATATCACGAAAATATACAATATAAAAATATTGACAGAAAAAACTTTCCAAGCTAGCCTACACCCAATTCAAAACACCCTTACAAAGTAATTGTAGTAAAAGCTGATATTTAAGGTCCGCCCTGACATCTAAATACCCATCAACGTTTAATGCACGACACGAAAAATCTTTGCTCCCGTATCCCTAATGTCGGAGCAATCGGCGGTGTTGTAAAATCAGTCACAAGTAGTAAAACGCGTAATAACCTGTGCGATATACTGTCGATATACGCTGGAGGCGAAGGAAGGAAAAAGAAAAGAAGCAAGACTTTAACAACCGACCGATTGTAAAGTTGGAAGCATATTAACGTTATGGCCATCGAGACGCGTGCAATTCGCATCTTTAAATGTGTTCCACGAATTTACATTGCGCTAGGTTTGTGTGTGGCGATGGGTATTTGTTGCTGTTTCGCAGTGTGAATTTATTTTTTGAATACTTACGTGTGGTAAATCGAAAGATGATAGTAATTTGAATGGTAATTACTTTGAATTTGGTTGTTGAGACAGACTATATTTCCAAAAAACTGGTCACCGTGATGAGGCTTACAATGCCAAGTGACAATTCTTCTAAGAAATTAGAATTGAAAAAATCATCAACCGACACTACTGAATTTGGGCCAGTCCCAAGTTGTGCCAGAGTATTCGTATCCCCGCTTTCACATACAGCCAAACCATGCCACATTGCAGTTGACTAGTCCATCTATGATGAACATCCTATGTAGCGTGTTTCTGGCAAATACATTTCTTTAATTTTGACCGATTATCATTGTGATATCCCAAGTTTCTTTAAATGGATGAAAGACATGAAGAATGTAGACCTGGAAAGTCAAATAAAAGTCCTCTTTTGGAATGAAATAACCGTAAAACGTAATCATGATGCTCTACTGTCCTTCTTAAGATAGCTTAAGAGACGCCTAGAGCCAGAAGCGAATGCGGTTGAAGATACAACCATGAAGGAAAAGATAAGATCACCAATAAAGTTGTAAAAAAGTAAATTTTTTATACATATATTCTTTTGATCTAATAATAACTGTATTTAGTTTTACGAGGATTTCTTTACTGACACTAATGCAGGCTAATGTTAGGATATACAGTAAAATATTATTATTATAAGTCTCCTTTCCTCTGTATAAATAAAGTCATTTCTTCGCTAGTACCAGCTTTTATGGCTCGTCGTTTATACGCTTAATATTATATTACGTTTCTTGAAATATATGTTGGTCGGCAAATGTGAATATTGATCACTAAACTTTCTCAGTGCTGGCAATTTTGGACCACTGAGTTCAAGTTCATTCGTGACGGCATGTGTTCCACCACAATGAAACTGGTTAGAAAGGGGGGAGGGGTAACCTTAGATGCTAATACTGAAACACTGCAGACCCACCGTACCCCTGGCCGTACCCCTGGTGGTACGGTGGGTGTTTTAAAGTTAAACGATATCACAATAGGGCAAAACTGAAAAGTTGATACATATGTTTGGAAGAATAGACGTGCTGTACCGACTGAAAATAAATTAGTACCCTAGTGCCTCACATGATCTGACCAAGGGATGTCTGGACTTTAAAAGAGACTTTGACCTCTGAGTTTGTTTCGGTCTTTCTTCTCAGAGTAGTCAGATAGGAAACGCCGACCTCATCTAGTTTTTAAAATATGATTGACGTGTAAAATTCTTTATACAAACCTACTTACAAAAATAAAATCAATATAGGACACTACTCGCTGGTGAAGGATATGACATTTCAATAGGACACGCCTGGTTATTAAGATCGTAAAGTAATGTGGAAGGAACCTTAATTGCAATGGGACAATTCAACAGCATCGCGATTAGACCTGGACCATAAACAGGAAAATATTGATGGCTAATTCCAACACCGTGCGTGTTATGTGTAACATGAGATGAGCGCGTAAGGTTCCTGAACCACCACCGGCTATTAACGAGAAGCGAGCAGAACGGTAAACGTAAGGTGGGACGCCCTCAGCCTAGGTGGAGCGACGATCTGCGCAGGATGGCTGGTCACAGATGGCGGAAAATCGAGTTGAATGGCGTGCAATAGATGACGAGCTGATGATGATGATGGAGCACAACTAGCAACTAAAAACGAGTGGTGAGCCACAAGCAGTGTGCGCGACGGAGATGACCGATTACTCGCTGGTATACGGATGTTTGTCGAAAGATTGATGGCCGTTGGAGCAGACGGTTCCAACTATAGAGACCGCGTATCGGCAAGCGTAGTGTGTGACACTCCCCATCAAGATGGATCGACGACCTCAAGAAGGTGGCTGGGACGCACTAGATGCGGAAGGTGGAGAACAGCGTGTTATGGCGCAGCCTGGGAGAGGCGTATGTCCAGCAGTGGACTGCGATAGGCTGAGTTGATTTATGAGGATGTACCAAGCGTGAGTCTCTCTGCCCGTCAAGCAAGCGTCGCTGAGCGTGTACTCTCTTTGATAGCTCTTGTCCCTGCAACTAACAGGTAGTCGCCGACGAAGGTCGGTGATCATCTATTACATATATGTATATCCTACTAACACGGGACCTACAAGCTATAGAACTTTCTTGAGCGAAAAATTGGTTTGATTTTTCTCGCTTCCTCGTAGTGCGGTGGGACAGGTTCCTTAACCGAGGTGTCTGAACCAGTACTTACTACAAAATATGGAGATACATGCATAGTTTATTTCTATCATTATTTTCGTTGGGATATATAAAATGTGTTTATTAAGTAAGCAAGCAAGTGTGGCACTTCCTGGTGATCTTCAAAGTTGATACAAACAGAATTGGTTTGCCTGTTTGTAACATTTTAATAAGTACTAAACTCTCGAGTGATAACGGCCGCGACTTACAAGTTGTAGGTCGTAGGTTCGAACCCAGACAGGCGCAATTAATTAATCACCGATGCTCTCAAAACGGTGAAGGAAAACATTGTCAGGAAACATGTCCTAGAACCAAACATTCGATGACATGTGACTTCTACCAACCCGTTCTCGGCCCGCGTGGTGGAGTACAGCCCACTCCTTCTCACCGAGAGGAGTGCGTTCCAGCAATGGGATTACTACGGGCTGAATATATGTATTTATATACTAAACTCTCGAACGCATACATATTGCTGAAAGAAGAAAGGGAAGCTGAGCTGCCTTTTTCCTTAGAAATAACACTGGTAATGAAGAATCTAAAGACGTTGAATATCTGCTGCGCTTACCCTATGACGTTCAAGGGGAAACAAAGAAACCTGCTACAGAAGAGCTTGAGAAAAATAAAGTAAAAAGAATGAAGAGAACGCTTATCTAAAGATAGTAACAACAATATAAAATTTATAATCATAACCACAAAAATAAGTTATAATGTTATAACATAACCAACTAATATTCTTTTTAAGGACTGCAAAGATGAGTGTTAACGCGGACAGGCAGCCATTGAAGGGCTCAATATCATGGTCTGAATTGGCGCGAAATTAAAGCTACCGGTATTGTGAGGTTGAATGCGGACGCGCACGGTGACTACGAACCGCTTGTTGGCTATAAAACATGCGAGCGAGACACTGGCTGCGCGAGCGATCCAGAATGATGCTGGAGTTTTTGCTTATTTTGCCAACACAGAGAAGTAGTTTTCGCGAAGTGTTTATAGTTGTTTTTTCTTTCATCGTGGTGATGTAACAACTTTAGGGGTTAATGCAACCCTTCTTGAACCCTACCACTTAACCTTTGGGTGATGTAGAGACAAACTATGCTGTTTGTCCTGAAGACTGAAAAGCTTTGAGGACCAATTCTAAATAATATGCCTCAAATCAAATCAACGTGTGATGCAGATCACCATTTTTAAAATGAAGCTTCTTTTCACCTGTAAGCACTTGAAGTATACATCGGAGAACAAATTCAGAATAATCATTTTGTATTTCTTTTTGTTTTTATTTTTGGTCCTTCGTTACTCTGGGTGCCTTTATTCCTGGCCACAATTCCAATAACAAAAAATCAGAGTTTTCGCATTTTTTGCTAGGATCTATCTAGTCTCCTATATCTTTATCTATAATATCCTTAGCTACAAGTCACGGTTACGTATAATTACATCCTTAATTCTAATCTCATCACAGATCAATAAATACTTTTATACCTCCACGATGTAACACTGGCAGCTATTCCGTTCAGTACGAGTCTCGCTTTAAACATTTACGATCGCTTTACTAAATGAGATTTTATCAGCACACGTTTTTTTATTGGTCCCTTTTCCAAACTTTCGTCTCGGAGCCCTTACTTGTGTTTTATAGTGAAAAAGTTGGCTTGGAATGTTTTTGGGATTTTGTTTGATTGGAGATTTGTGCTGAATTTGGAGAAATGGATCTAAAGAACAACTCCTATTTCTAATTGATAGCTATGGTTGAAACTAATATGAAATGGTTATTTGGAGAAGAATTGAGGCAGTCCGCAAGGATGGCGATGAGGGTAGGGACACTAATTGCGATTGATGTTTATGAGTATCGACACTCAGGGAGGTCGTATCAAATAATGGAATTAAACAATAGATGTATGCTAGAGCATAAACATCGACAAGTAATCAATGTACATGACTTTCGCAGAACTTCGCGCAACTGACTACCTATCGATAAATCGGACACCATCTTGATTGCATCTGTCAAACTAAATTGAATTTTAAGAGCTGGCTTTAAAGACTAAATTAGCTTGAAAAACGATGTAATCATTACAGCAAGCGGTCTGAAAGAGGAATCGTAAAGCAAGGGAAGTAATTTGCATCCGTTCCCCGGAGCGGTAGACGCGACAACACCCGTGAAATGGCCTATAGGCGGGAGCGGTTCTACTTCAAAGAAAAACGTCATAAACCCAAATTACTGCAGACAAATTAGAACGCTAATTTTATTAGCATTAAGGCTGTAAACCGCATGGCAGCGACAGATTGCTTTATTACTTTATAATGGGCTGGCTTAGCAGTAGCGGTTAACGTAGCTGCAAGGATTTTAAATCAGGTTACCTAGAATGTGATTTCAGAGCGTTAATAGTGATTGATTTTTCTTTTTGATGACGTATGAGCATTGTGGGCTGGTTTATTATTACTAAATTAGTATGTGATATCATTATCATAATCGGATTATACCTTTTAAGGATGTGTGAATATTTTGGCAAGCGCTGCATTTGTTATTTATGTTTCCGTGCCTAATGAATCTCTAATTTCATCAATATTAATGGTATTTGGTTCTTTAGCTTGTTTTTTTTGGAGGGACTTTTGGCATAAGCAATGACAGCAGCACGGGTTAAGCTACGCTTGCCGCGGTTGGTCCGTGGATGGGTGAATCTTTACATATCAAGACTCTTCTGTACCTCGGATAACACGCTAAGCCGTTGGTCCCGGTTGTCATTCGTGGATTGGCAGTCGATACGAGTCGAGAAGCTCGAAAGTCTGACAAACCAAGGGGTATCTTATTACCCAGTAACTGGGTTGTGGATGTCAGATAGACAGTCGCTCCATATAAAGAGGTATTCAGCTGAATCCGGTTATACTTGAGAAAAAGAAAGGCATATGTGGGCAGAGGTGCACTCTCTGTTAGTTTACTCTCGTAGTCCGATGGGACGGCAATCCGTCACGATCAGACGCAGGACCAACGGCTTTACTTGCTTTCCGAGGTACGGGGGTATTAAACCGCCAACTTCCAAACTCCGTACTGTTACTAAGAAATTCCTAATGGAAAACCCAATAACTCTTTGTCCGACCTGGGAGTCGAACCCAGGACCTCACGCTCAGCAGTCGCGCTTGCAACCACGAGTCCAACGGGACAGTCAAGTCCTGATCAGCGTATCTAAGTAGCACTAAAGCCTCGACCTCTATGTCATGCGCATTGATTGGTAATAACGTCATCTGGATCAATGCGCCTGACAGCGGTGTGTATACACCGCTGTTGAGCCGTTCACACCTTGGTTATGTCATTAATGTTTCTGGGAAACTGTTTTATTTGAATAACTATGAAGCCGGTGTGTCTTTAGACAAGAGCCTCATAGTTTGATTGGAAATCAATTTTGCGATATCCATCCATCTTTTGTTGACAACATAATACAACTATTCTGAAAGAAAGAAATAAAGAAAAACTCGTACAGGAACATCCTAAAAGAAACACAGTAAAACAAATCGAGTTTACATAAAAAAAGTAACAAAAAGAAAAATGAAACAAAAAGTCCTAATACGAGGCCAAAAGGCTCCTATCTCGGCATGATGCTTCGAAATTTTAAAAAATAAATGTAGCAGCGCTGGTATTCTGATAGGGCCCGCTGTGATGTCACGGGTAATTACAGTAATTCTGCTAAGAAACATAACATCATGCCTTAATCCCCGAAGGGTTAAGCAGAGGCGTAGTACACTCACAATTTGCCAGTTATGTCTAAGTCCCATGTAAGAGGGGGCGGGGATGTAGGGGGGGGGGGTCAATCAGGTACAAATCCAGACTCCGGGCTGCTATTGAGAAACTCCTGATGAAAATCTAAATAACACTTTACTCGGCCCGGGAATCGAACCCAGGACCTCATGCTTACCAGTAGACCAACGGCAACCAGGTAATAGAGACGAACGATGGGAATAGTCTTTTATTTGACCTCTTCTGATACCTTTTTATGTATTCAAACGCAGTGTTTCATATTTTCCACTTCTGCCGGCTTCTTTGACCAACGATGTTTATCAAACACAAAACTAATACTCGTAAAACAAACAATATCAAATTACAAAACGGCTATTAATCCATTTTATACGACTCATAAATAATAAAGAATAGACAAGAAACCTCATTATTCTTTAATTAACGACATTAAAGATAAATTCCGACGACATATCTAAAGATCTAAAACTTTTTACAAAAGAATGACTTTGTTTTCCTTTATATCGTAATTGGGCCGTCAAGATGATATGAATTTGGCAATCAAATAAATATTAGTCCGGAATTGGGACAGGTGGAGTGCCGGAATTAGGGTATGTGGTTCGCCCTTTGTAATTGAGATATAAATGCTGTTTCTTGATTAACTGCGAGGGGTTGGCTTTAATGTTTTGAGCTGTTTTGTGAATATTAATTTATGTGCTAAAATTGGTTTTTGTATCGGTTAAAGAATTGAGTAATTTGTTTTAAGGACTATGTGGGAACACTTGATGCGAAGTGGTCAAGCCTTTTGCTACGGAATGTTCCTTTTGAGTTACATAAAAATGTATCTTCGCTCATGAATAAGAACAAGAATATATTTATGTATTTCATCCATTCATCATCCTCCTAGACTTTTCCCAACTATGTTAGGGTCGGCTTCCAGTCTAACCGAATGCAGCTGAATACCAGTATTTTACATGAAACGACTGCCTGTCTGACCTTCACAACCTAATTACTGGGTATTTTTCATAATGGATTAATGAATTCTTATTTTTTGTTAATTTTCATACAAACTAAATACCTTGACGTAAATCACCCGATATGCATGTCTCTTTATCTCTTTATCCGAAGCATTTGATAGATTTATCATTTTAATTGCACTAAGCGGCAACATGGGCCAAATTAAGACCGTTTCTTACGGCATAGCTCAATTAAATTTCATCAAATGAAATTACAAATATCTTTGTAAGGAAGCCTTTTTAAGTACTACTTCCTTTGCTAGATTTGATTTGTAAAAGCTATAGAAGCGTTTGCCAAAGTTTATGGATAACGTGAAGAATACGGTGTATAACAAAGGCTCTTGAAATAGTCTTTTCATAAGGGTTTATTTCCATTTTTTCTCTTTTTAAATCTGACAATGCCATTCGATTTTCCCTACAATTTTACATAGCTGACTCTTACTGGTTTTCTTCAATGAGTCTTATTTCATTACGAAACTTGACTACCAAAAGTGACTTCCGCATCAAAACGGATAATTATAATTCTTTTAGTTCACACAAAGATTATCACTGTCATCTTCACAAGTGTGAAGTCTTAATCAGGTGCGTGCAATTTTACCCGCATGTCGTGCGTGCAATATTGCCATGGTGACTGTCGATGGACAATTATGCGCGCTTCACGACTCATTATTACCGTTAAGATTTAAACAACTACTGAAATTGTGTGGGCGGTGTCTTTTGATGAGAAAAGTTACACGTTATGGAGTATGAGTCATATTGGTGAATCCTTCATGGGTAACCACGGATAACGGATCCATTATGGATTTGTACACACGAGTGGACAAAACCACCTCTACTCTTTGGTCTGCACCCTAATTGCGTAACACACGATCAATCGTAATCTGAATAATTTTGAAGCAAATTGCTAATCCATTGCTTCATAACTTCGAAGAATTTGTCTGCTCAACACGTAAAAAAACACGCAATGAATGTTGCTGAACTGTCAAAATGAAACCGATTCCGATTGATTGTGTGTTACGCAATTAGGGTGCTGTTTGATAGCTAAGCAAGACTCATGGCTTATATCTGTTCTATTGTAGGTCCAACCTCTTGGCATGCAATAGTATTAAGAAACTGTAGGGATCATCAAATGTCTAGCCTTTCGCAACTGTGGTGGGCTCGGCTTCCAGTCTAACGGATGCAGCTGAATACTAGTATTCTACATGGATCGACTGTTTATCGAACCTCAGACTAGCGACTCAGATACTGGATAACACGATACAAACTGTAGGGATACCGCTCTATATTATAATTCTGTCGAATATTACTTATGGGTAAAGATAAAACGCATTTTTTTCTCAAAACTTCGAGGCGACACATTTACAACCAGACTAACAATTCCGTTCACCCCATATATTCTTACTATGCATGCAAAAGTACCAGGCAAACATATTCACAAAGAGGTTACATCCACAGGTCAGGCCGGCGTCAACCAATTGGGAGGCGTGTTCGTCAACGGCCGCCCCCTTCCCGATGTCGTTCGAAAAAGAATCGTGGAACTAGCCATTATGGGAGTAAGACCCTGCGACATCAGCAGGCAGCTGCTTGTGTCACATGGGTGCGTGTCCAAGATCCTGACGAGGTTCTACGAGACGGGCTCTATAAGGCCAGGGTCTATTGGAGGCAGCAAGACTAAGGTGAGTGTTAGTATTGTGTTTTATGTATTAGAAAAGTGGCCTTTTTGGTATGATTATGAGAAGAGGGTTTTCTATTCGATTTCTGAACCTACTTTTTTATGTATTCGTGTGTGAAGCCTTTTTGTCTTGTTTTGATATCCACAGCGCTCTGCAGGGGGCAAAGTCGCTGATATAAAAAATATATTTGTCCTTCAAAAACGAGCTGTTTGAGAAATTTACCAGCCATCCTGGATCGCAGATGAAGTAGCGGGGAATAGCTAGTTTTATAATATAAAGCTACTAGCAGCGCCCCGCGGTTTCACCCGCAAAATTTTCGATCCCGTGGGAATATCGGAATCAAAAGAATCCTATGTGTTAATCCTGGTTATAAACTATCTATGTGCCACATTTCATCCAAATCCGTTCAGTAGTTTTTGCGTGAAAGAGTAACAAACATCCATCCATCAATCCATACAAACTTTCACGTTTATAACATTAGTAGGATTGCACTAATACACGTCTAAAACTCAATGTCAAATATAAAACTTTAACTCTATCTATCTATCGAAAATTTTGGTATGTCACCTTGATCTTGAGGCATTTAAGGGTGCTCGCGCGACCGAGGCGTAGGAACGTAAAATGTTTCGAAAATCTTAGGAATCTTTCTAAAAATCCGCCGTCCTTTTAGCAAAAGTTTGTAAGTAAAAAGAAAATGTATGCTCCGTTGGTCTCGTGGTCGCAAGCGCGACTGCTGTGCATGGGGTCCTGGATTCGATTCCCAAGTCGGGCAAAGTGTTATTGGGTTTTTCTATTAGGAATGTCTCAGTTGCAGCCCGGAGTTTGGAAGTAGGTGGTGTGATACCCCCGTGCCTCAGAAAGCACGTTAAGCCGTTGGTCCTGCGCCTGATCTCTCCCCGGTCGTGTCGGATTCCCGTCCCATCGGACTATGAGAGTAAAGGAACAGAGAGTGCACACACATAGCTCCTGTAAACCTGGCTAATCTCCGTTGAGATTGGCCACTGACCAAAAATTGCTCAGGGGGATTATTATTATTATTAAACATGACTAGAACTGCTTTATTCCTTGGAGTCACCGTGACAAGGTGATGCCAATCAGTAGCCATCATAAATAAGTAATGACTGATCCTTTTCCTCTTCAGCGTAATTAAAATGGTTTTTTATTTTTGGTGTTTTGGCGCCGTCAATCTAATCAGACATGCCAAAATAATATGAGAGACAATAAATCAGGAAATAAACTTGGAAACTTTTTGATCACTAAATTAAAATCAATGAAATCACTTGACTTTTTGGCTTTTTGGCCAGAATAGAGATACTTTTCAAGTTTTTCCGAATGTAGAATTGTAGTTCCTGAACATTGTACGATCAAAAATAATTTTACAACAAAAAACTTCACATGTAATAGGCAAAAGATGGAAGGGAAAAAAATGAACAGTGTTGTCAGTCTGCGCATCGATAGGTACTTGGTGAATCGAGCGGGTCACGCCGCCAATCACTAGTAATTATAACTATTTAATATAATAATTATGTATTATGAACATTTTTTCTTCCTTATTGGATAAAGTTTGATGCTCGCACACAGCTTTTAAAATCGAGTCGAGAATTCACTCTACAATTTTGTAAAATAAAACTAATTAAAAAAATTGTTTTATAAGTACGTAACTTACTTATTTTAACAAATGATTAAATCTTAAGTTATTAATGGTGACACAGAGAATCAAGGCACAAAAAAAAATTGCCATGTTACTTCAAAGTTTCCCAAAAATCGTTATCTCAGCATTCGGATTACTAAAACAAAAAAACAAAGAAAAATTGCACCTTAGTTTCCTCAACATTTTTATGTTACCAAATGTCGGAAGATGGAAGGAAAAAAAATGTAAATCAACAGTGTTGTCGGCTCATCTTCCGTCGATAGCCGGCGAATCGAGCGGGTCACGCAGCCAATCACTAGTAATTATAAACTATAAAAATTTTAACCGGCACCGACTTTCGGCTTCTTGAGATGGCCTTTCGACACGCCCGTAAGGCGCTCGATTGGTAGGGTTAAGTGTGGTTCTGTATGTAGTTTTTAATGGAAGTCCTAAGCAAAAATATTTTTATTTAATTTTCATGACTATTGAATGTTTTATAAAATAAGATTATTTTTACTTTTGGTTAAGTTTAAGTTTTTGATATTATTTTCATGGGCTTGCTTGCTGTGCTTCTGTAAAAATGTATCTTTAGTCACTATTTCTTTTTAATTTTCTGCCATTAAAGTAACACTAAAGTATAATTTCCAAAAATATCAAAATTAGAAGCGTTATTTTTTTTAAACCGTTCTAATAACCTTCAAACGTAGACCAAGTACCGTTGCAGCGTATAAACGTTTTACTATCAAACTTCTAGAACCCCACAATAAAGTTCGGTAAGCGTATTCGACATCGACCTCACTAAATTCGGTACGCCAATAAAAGAACCATTTGTTCTTCCTCAAACGGACGCCGACATCAAAAAATTGATTACAACAAAATACTCCGAAATCACCGAATACTTTTATTGACGGTGTTATGGGAACACTTAATTGACTACTAATCAAGGTGATCAAACGTCACGTACAACCCGATCCATCGTACATTTCGATTATAATCGGTATACATAGAATTATATCGATATGACAGTGAGCAGTGAGCTCATCACTAAAATCGGAACCGATTGTGAATTATGTAAAACGTTTCATTTTGTAATTATATTTTCGCGTTTCTTTAAATCATTTTATGGTTATATATGGCTGTTTTATATGCTGATTGAATAAATAATAGCGTGGCATTTACATCAATATTTTCGACATAGTATCCGTGGGATAAAAAAATGGCCAGTTTTTGTTAGATACTTTCTAAATGCAGCTAATATTTTTATTACAATGCTCAAAAGTTATAAATTCTCATCATTTCGTATATAAAATTGATTGTCCTGACTTTAACTGATTTGTTTGTGGAAAAAAATATCGCTTTCTCGCTGGAGAGATCTTTTAAATCATAGATAGATAGACGATGGTAATTAGGCATGGGAAAAAAGTTTAATTTTTTTTTGCAACGTTTGTTAGCAAAAATTATGCACATTTTTTGTTCTTTACGGTTTGATCTTATTTTGGACGGTGGTAAGTTAGATGCGTTTTAAGCTTTTAATAAATTACCGAATAATGAATTGCCGGCCTGTCGCCACCGAATAAAATTCGCGTGGGAGGATACATTCCGATGTTTTATCGTTCCCAAATCAATTTAAACATTTGAAACTAAGCATTAATTTAATTTCTAACACAATCTAATTTGATGACATTAAATTAGTAAACGCTAAATAAAAAAAATAAAATCTACCTACCTATTTTTCTGTTCTTTTTTTTTGTTTATATATATGTATGTATTTTATATGATTAAACAAATAAATAAATCTTTAACTTAATAAAAAGTGAAATTAATAAATTAACAACATTGAAACAAATCTTAAGATTTTACAAGAAAAAGACACATTTTACTATTCAATTTTATTCATAAATCAAAAAAAGAAAAAAGATTTTCATCTTTTTTTTACAAAAAAAAAAAACAAACTGCTAAACTTCAAAATTATGCAGGCACCATTACGCCAGTGCGATAACCTCAATTAATTAAACACTACAACCAAATTAAAGGTATAAACGAACAGTAACGATTGCTCTGTGAAAAATCGTTTGATTGGACAATTTGCCCAGCCTTGGGTTTTAAAAGGTTAAAACAATATCGCTTGAGGCACCTTGGAGTCTTATGACCCTATTTAGGTTGATCGGCAATACTATTCGTAATTGGATTTTCCTTGTAAAATAACTTTGACTGTAATGGTGCATAATTTAGCTAGAATTACGTTGCTGATTTTTTTTTTTTTTGGAAGAAGTAAATCCTAACGCCAAGAAATAGGACTTTTATTGAACATAGGAACGATACAGATCAATCAATTTGTCTAGCCTTTTCCCAACTAAGTCGGGGTCAGCTTCCAGTTTAACCGGATGAAACAGAATACCAGTATTTTAAATGGAGCGACTATATCTGATCTCCACAACCCAGTTACTGTATAACACGACACACCCTTTGGTAGGACTCGTTGTCAGACTTTTGGGCTTCTGACTACCAGTAATGACTGTCAAAGATCTACAAACGACAGCCGGGACCAACGGCTTAGCATGCTTCCCGAGGTACTAAAAGATCTCGGTATGTAATGGATGGTCACCCATCCATGAACAGTTCTTAACAAGCGTTGCTTAACCTTGAAGACCTATGTGGCTGTTATTATTTAGCCACGGGCCCCTTTCCTTTAACGGTCCATATTTCTAAAACACCCTAACTAAATACCAAAACCGCTCGCTACAAATCTCTAAATTGCTCCAAACGCAAGAACATAAAAAGCTAAACGTGAAACACATAAAAATCGTACACATTTTAAATAATTTGACCAATTCAAATCACTAGTGTGGGAAACCACGCTATCTTTTACAATCTTTTTTCTTACAAATATTTACCGTTATTATTTCAGTCTACGAATAGCGAAAACTCGGGATAAACGGTCGATTACACCGTGTAACTATTATAAAATTACGATACGCTTTTTCTAAGTTAATTGTTGATCACTTCAGAAGCATATTTCTGTGGTTTTACCGGCTGGTTGGGCTTCTACTTTTAATTAAAGTTTAAGTTGTTACGAGCCGTCTAGCTATTCGTTAACGTTAACTGTGGCGGTACACGAAAGTTTTATCATCTGTAATGTCTGGTCGGGTACTAAATGGTAAATAAATGAAGCGCTTTTGAGTTTAGAGGTTTTATTGTTAACACTTAGAGCTGGAGGTAGGGCTTGCATCAGTCTTATGTGATGGAAAAGATTGAATATCGCAATTTTTGAATTCAAATATTCGGAAAAAATATTATTCGAATAATTCGATTAAGTTTATTATTCGAATCGACAAAAAATCGAATATTCGAATAAATAACATCCGAATATTTGCAAGCACTAGCTGGTAGGGTTGGTTGCTAGTTACCGAATAATTATTTTTCTGTTTCTGTTTTTGTTTTGGTGGCTGTCACATGTCTTCGAATTTTTGGTTCTAAAACATGCCGGTTTCCTCACGATGTTTTCCTTCACCGCACTGGGCTCGCGTGGTGTATTATGGCTCACTCCCTCTCATGGATATGTCAATAGTAGGAACATTATAAGCTGATTATGCTATGCTTCTGGTTTTGAGTATTTCAATTTTAATTTTTAAAAATAACTTCACGCCTGTTATCCCCGAAGGGTTTGTCAGAGGTGTACCTACAGTTCACTCACATTTCGCCAGTTTTGTATTTAATTCTCATGTAATAGGGGCGAGCCTATTGTCATCAATTAGGCACAAATCCAGACTCCGGGCTGCTCTCGATTTAGTTCAATTTCGTTACGCTTGACGTCATCTGAGGGCCGGCGCCCACTAGTGGCACGGCATGGCAAGGGATTTTTATGCGACGAATAGAAATATAACTTATATGTATGACAATAAAATTGAAATTTCAATGATGATGCCAAAGGACGTCGCAGCATGCCTAAGGATACCGCGGCAGCATTGCTGCCGATGAAATTTCAATTTTATTGTCATACTTTTAAGTTGTTTTTTCTCTTAGTCGTATAAAAAACCCTTGCCGTGCCGTGCCGTCAGTGGGCGCCGGCCCTTAGGCTCTTGAAATCATCGAAAAATCGACTTTTATAAAAAAAAAAATGTTTTTGTGCTTTATAGAGCTGTACTAAGTAATATTGTAAGAAGAGGTAAAATTTGTTTTGAGTTTGTATGTAGGAGGTAACCTTCGGAACTATTGATCCGATTCCAAAAAGTTAACTAATGGAAAGCTACAGGCAAGTGTCATAGGATATAATTTATGTTAAAACGAGAAATTTCAGGCGGACGACGGCGGGCAGAAGCATAGTCCAACATTGATTTTAATAGACCAATGCGGACGTAGCTAGATTGATTAGTCGACTCGAGGCAGATTGCTCTAGACTAGGAGAACCGTTCTACCACAGCCTGTTCACAGTTATTTTACCTCAGATTTTACATCACTGTCCAAATCAAAGTAATCTTTATTCTCATTCTTATAAGGTTGCCGTTGGGTTGTTGCCATTGACAAATCTGTCAAAATTATTGTGATCTTCATTTTTGTCATAATAGGGTTAAACTCAAACTCAAACAATTTATTTTAAAATAAATCAATTACAGGCACTTTTGAATTGTCAAGGTCGGTCAGTCAAAAAGATGAAGCTAGTTGCCCATTCCAAAGCGTAGTAGGTACCTTTGGAGAAGAACGGGCAAGAAACTCCATGGACACTCTTTTAAATCACAATAATATTATTAAAAAGTATTGGTTACATCATTCATGTTAAAAATTATGCATGTGAGAACGATGGAGAACGTTAAAAGCGTCCGTAATGAAAAGATAAAAAAGAACAATTCAAATATTAAATTAAATCAAAATAAGCCATGGCAGCAAAGAGTTTACCAGTCCCTACTGATGGAGCCCGTTCGCGAACTTGACGCATAGATTCAGCTCAACCATTTTGAAGGGAGCTAAATGATCCAACACATGCGCCACCATCAGCGAGACATTAGAGTGATGATCTTAGGTTGCCGCTGTCAGAGGTAAAACTGTCCTGCCAGGCTAGCGGGAACATCCGAAAGGGTTACCGCTGCCCTGGAACATAAAGGGCTAAGGAAGGAACACGGGTGGGTTTTAGTCAGTAAGTCTGACACTCCCTTCTGCTCCACCCAGAGCGGGAGGAGTCATTTGATAATTTCCCATCACCAAAAAAAAAAAAAAAAGAGCTAAAACTGTGGACGGACTGTACAAATTGGTCCTAGGAGACGTAGCTTTGAGGAAATGAATAAAATCACAATGATTTATAACGCGAATGAGTTTTAAAAAACAAAATGGTTTCTAAGTTATTGTTGTCCGATGTAGATATTTATTGATTTATTGGTATGTGACTGTTTCTGGTGGGATCAATACTAATTATGACTGATCGCACCACTAATCGTCGGATTATGATAATCCGTCATAAAACCACGGAATATAAAATTTATTTTGACAAAGTAATATAGAGCGCTTTAGCATTTTTAGATGAGTTACGCTTTTTAATCGATAATTCTTTATGTGGAAAAACTTTTCCGCTGAAAGAATATCGCTTGGATTTTGTGATAGTTTATGATGTACACACACGTTCTTAAAAATACGAGAGTTGCCTCTCCGATAGAGGCAATTCTAGTATTTTTAAGAACGTTCGCAGTCTCATCTCATTCTGTTAAAAATACCAGCAATTTCCCTACATTTTTGACAAGTTTTCGACATTGATTGTCGCTGAGATGAGTTTAAGACTACATTTTGAACGTTTTTATTCACGAGTTTTTTATTTATTTATTGGCCTTCTGGACACAGTAAACTATCAAGATTGGTACATTATATTGGCACCTAAAGATTTTAAAACATTCCATAAACCACCCTGGCTCAGTAAATAGAGACCTCAAACCATTTATATGACGCACGCCATTTATAACATTCAACATTTGTCATCTAAATCGCAATCGCAGTCGTACTACGGAAACGTCATAAAAATCCACAAAAGGTCAACCCTTCGAATGCGATAGGCTAACCAACTAACCAAGATATTTGCATGAAAACATTCACATATATCCCTATCTCCGCTTTATGACCGCGAGTTATAGCCTTTATGATCGATGGCCAGTATTTATGGCCAAATGACCGTAATTAGTGGGGCCGAGTACCACTGGACTTTATAGCTGGGCGGCCCGCGATTGAACATAGCTTTCACACAGCATTTTAGTGTTAAGTTTCGAATTTGTATTTGTTCTGCCCGGATATTTTTGTATATTTATTAGCGGTACAGTTTAATTGTAGTTTTAGAGGATTTTTACATTTATTGTGGTGTATTCGTTTATGTTTTGTAGCTTACTGTGTTTGGTGTTAAAGAAAATGGGCCTGGACATGTTATAATGGCCTAACAGTGCTTCTTTGCCACGCTCTGCTGTCTATACTCTTATTTTATTTTATTTATTAGGGAAAACAAACAGTGACGCATTACAATTTGTAAAATAAATACAAAAAAGATACGAATAAATATGTTGTAACCAAAAACATTTTACACGGAATACATATAAAAAATAATAATCTTTACAAACCATGCTATTTAAACTAATAGGTACCTACAAAAAACAAAGGTAAATTTAACAAAGAAAGCAAAATGTAAAATGACTATTGACCAAGGGTTTTTCTCTTTACGTGGCTTATCCCTTTGTGGCCTTTCACTACATCCATAGATGAAGAATGTTCTGTTCCATGACGTATTTGATGAAAGATGGGCTCTAAATATACCACATATCATCTGCCTAGCCTTTTCTCAATCAATTGCGATACATTTCCTACATTTATTTCCCCACATTAACCATTGTTACTCTTCTTACTCAAAAATATCACAATTCTTGTACACACACATACATAAAATCACGCCTCTCTTCCCATGGGGGGAACCAGAAACACCAGCAGTTACTCCTTGCGATCCTTTTACACAATCCTTGTGTATTCACTATATTGAGTTCCGTAATCCTTAGAAAAATTATCTGTCAACTTATCCCAATTCAGATATGTATCCTATATTAACTTTTACCCACGAGTTCATCGGCGTGAAAATTCAGTCCTAGCATGATGTTAAATAGCCCATAGCTTTTCTCAAGAATTAGGCTATGAAATGCCAAAATAATTTTTCAAATACAATTGGCAGTTCCAGAGATTAGCGCGTTCAAACAAACAAAAATGCTTCAGCTTTATTTATTAGTATATAGATTGACATTCATCAAAATACTGGTATTCAGCTGCATCCGGTTAGACTGGAAGCCGACCCCAACATAGTTGGGAAAAGGCTAGGCAGATGATGAGATTGACATTCATCACACATTGCAAGACACTCGCTCACATATCCCACAAATCGCAAACACACGGCTAACCCAGTGTAACAAAAACGATTGCCACACAGCGTATGGAAATCCGTCCGCTCGTAATGAATGGTGTTTGCGCAAGCTCATACGGACAGAAGTATTTGTTACCGTCACTACTGCTAACGTCGAGACGCGCGGATATAACGGTTTCGTCACAGAGTATTGAGTTGATACAGTTTAACTATATGTGTTGTATCATATACTTATGATGTATGAAATACATGCACGTCTTTGAAGGGTTAATAGAGTTGTACTGTTTTACACTCGATAAAGATTACACTTATAAGCATAACATCACGCCATAACATTACCATCAACCGGTCTCATTTCCAGACTCCGGGATATATAATATATATTAAAAGCCTGTGATGTCCCACTGCAGGGCAAAAGCCTACCAACTCTCTTTCCATTTCTCTCTGTTTAAAGCTGCTAAGGACCAGTTCTTGTTGAAGGAGTCCAGCTCATCCCGCCATCTCCGTCTGGGCCTGCCGCGATGTCGCTTGCCATTTAGGGATCCATTGGGTTGTATGTTTGGCCCATTGGTCGTCTGACATGCGGCAAATGTGTCCAGCCCAATTCCATTTGAGCGTGGCAGCTTTCCAAGTGACATCAGTTATTTTTGTTATGGAACGATGGTCGTATACCTAACCCGGTCTGTTAGTTTAAAAAAAAATCGATAAGTAGGTTAATATGATTTTGCCCAGCGTTGAGTACAACTCTTTGTCCCTTGAAACACGTGCATGTACCTATTTCATGCATCATACATGACACAACATATTTTGTTAAAATGTATCAACTCAATACACTAAGTTTTTTTGTGTGCTATATGAATATGACATATTTTCTTAGATTTCATATGGACGAAAGCCCTTCCGCAATGGATGATGTCAAAATGCAAGAAGCAAAGATAGACCAGATATTGTTGTTATTATTTATTGTCGTCGGGGTCACCAGTATATAGGTATGAGGAACTGGGTGTAAAGTTCACTCATCCTCCATAGAAAAGGGAGTATCCTCCGACCAGACGGGTGTTGTGTCTGGCAGGCAACTGCCCGATCAATCATGTCGGGCTGGTGTACGAGTATTTATTTATATGGTAATTGCGCGGTAAACTCTGCTTGCGCGATGCAGGATTTTGCGTGACGTCAGTATGACGCGTAGTTCGCATTATTATGGCGTTGTAGATACCGCTACAGTATGAAATAGATACCTATGGAACTTGCACTGAAATTACTTTTCTCTTTTACCTTCCGCGAAAAGAATGTCTTTGGAGAAGTAAAGACAAGTGCTGGAAAACCCTCTGGCCATGCGTTCCCTTCCATACTTCATTAGTAAAACTTCACAAGCTCCAGATACGCCTCCAGTGTCAATCTCAGCCCAAGCCCGAGGTGTGAGCCGCATTCATTGTTTATGACCAATTAGGAACTTTGCACACTTCTGCGAACTTCGTTAACATTTGACGTTTACTGCATTACCGTTGCTCTAATATATGAAAGGTATGATGCGGAGGCAGCCTTTTGTTTACGCTTATTTTCCAATTGGTGAAAGCAGATTTTTTAGACTGCAGTTGAAAGTTCAGGAAATGAGTGGTAACTGAAAATTTGTTTGAATTTACCTATACTCCATTTATAATAGCATTAGAAAAAAGAGGCTCGTCGAAGCAGGAATGCAAAACATTTTATTTCAAAGTTATGATAAAAAAAATTTAAGGGGGATGCGCTGCGGTAGCTGGCGAAATTCAACTTTTTTGCGTTTTTTGCAATTTGCAGGTCAGTGTAAGGTTGTATCTTAATCAAAATAATATGATGCGCGACAATAAGAATTATGTAGGTAATAATACAATTTTAACCTTAACAATCATCAATACATCCCTTTATGTTAGAATTGCTCCGGATTCGTCCGATTTCGCGGGCTACTGCAGCTCATCCACCTTAATTAAAATTGTTTTAACAAATATGGACGTATAATATAACAAAATATATATATTTTTTAATTATGCTTTATTTATCTTCGTCTTCATCATCTAATTTAGTCACTATCATCTGATGATGAAGATGAAGAAGTTTCACTAACGTAAATTTTTAAATTCGGTAGAATTATAGTGAAACAAATAACGTTCCAGGTATTGTTCATCCCTGCTTCTTTTAGGTTTTTAGCATTGACACTGTAATTTTAAATTGGAGTTAAATAATATAAATAAATGAAAGCCACATAATTTCATAAGATAATAGTTAAAATGGTTACAAGTAAGTGTGACAGCTGCTGTAAAAATAGATCATAATAAATTCGGCGTCTATCGTAATGTAACAATGTTTATTGTACTTTTGTTACGAAGTGTGCATTAAAAATAACCTTTTTTAACTTCTTTCTAATGCTATTGTAAATAGAGTATTCGATAATTTTGTTGACACGATAAAAATTACTAAGACACTTGACATCATTGTCATCAATGATATTATAAGAGAAAAGAGATAGATAGGTTACCTACCCAAAATTCGATCTCCAAAAACGGCACAATGTCACACTATTAGATGACACGTGGATGTAGGACGGCGGCATGTGCAATTATGGGGAGCGAGAAAGAGAAGATATAGAAAACTTGTCCAACTAGCCAAGTTTTGACGTAACACTTGCGTAGTACGTATCGTATAATACCTTTTCTCTTAATACTTATAATATCATTGTGGTGATAATTTTGATTGAAATTCTATTTTAAACAAAGAACAAGTCGACGAAGATAATTAAGCAAAACAAACTATCAAGTGGCTTAAAACCTCCTTGTCAACAAAAGACATCAACGCCAAAATTCCCATACATAAATCCCCATAACAAATTCATATCGATTAAAAAACTGTCGTGTGTTACAAACGGACTATGTTCACAATTATACAAATACGAACAACACGAACCAATTAAATACAATACATCCGATCAACCCTAATATCCGGGGTTGGGGCGCAAAATAGAAACGTGCAGAAGGTCGGCTCCATATAGAATAGAATACTCTTTAGTATGTACATACAGACACCAGCACATCAAGCTACTTTATTCTGTCAAATTTCTTTAATAGATTTTCAACTTTATCGCTAAAGCATTAGGTTCAAGGTTGATTGGGAAAATTTGACAGTTTCCGGTAGCTTGATGTGCTGGCGTCTGTACTTGTACACCATATAAATTACAGCCACACCTAAATATAGAGATTTTACAAAGGGTGAAACAATGGGCTCCGTATAACGAGTGTAAAACAGGCGCGTACACACATTGACGCGTACCGTCACACGCATATGGGGCTAACCACACATATTCAGTTCTGTTCACCTTTTGTCCATACAAAATCGTTGTTTTCTATGGACAAAATCTGAACAGAGCTGAATAAGTGTGGTTAGTTCGGCAATAATATCTTTAATTTCATAATTCATCCATTAATATCATTATATATTCATTCATTTATTATTTATTCATTCATTATGCTGTGCCCGACAGGGTCCATAATTCTGACTATTAAAATTATTTCCCTACCAACTGTATACATTATGATACGCAATAAAGAATTGAATATCTATCGTCAAGGTGACCGCAATTTTAAGTGATTATTTGTGGAAGGCATATGCAAGTGGCAGCATGAATATGTGACATCGAAGGAACATTAACAATATCTGACGAGACATGTGACGTCCAAATATAGGTTACCTACTACAAGTACATCGACTTCAATCAGATGACACCTCTTAGAAGAATACAATAATAAGGGACATGTCATGCGTTATGATGATGACGATCACAAACAATGCCTGTCGCGAGTACGCTTGCACTCATTGTACGTGAAGCGTGCCTATGTGTGCGTGCGTTTTTGCTCGTTGTGTAGAGCCGACCTTCTGTCTGTCTTCTATTCTGTGGTTGAGGGTAGGGGCGACCCCGTTTATCTTAATAACATGTTAAAACATCGAGTGTCGCGATCGAGGGGTTAATTTTTACCTGAATGTGGTTTCTGTTCGCTCATTTACGGTATCTATTTGATCGGACGAGGGATTTTTTATTATTTTTTTGTGCTGGCAATTTTTGTGGGATTCGTGCAAGAAGATTTTAGTTTTCAGCTCTATTTTTAATCAGACGCTTATAGAAGAAGGTTTATTTTTTTGGTTTGGTTGCTTATCCAAGAGTTTACATACCTATTGGCTTGGTAAAAGAGCTTAGTTTGTTTATAGAGGACGACTAAAATAGGAGGGCTAAAATATTATTTTGTTCCACTTCGAAACTGAACAATTGCATCACGTATAAAAACAATTACTAATTAACAAGAACACTAGTCGATTTCTACGAATTTAAATTGCTTAATATTCGAAAATTATTGAAAAAAAAACCTGATAGTCATCGCCTGAACGCCATGACATGCCAAACTGACATTAACAGCATTGTCAAACAATATAACGCGGCAATATTAAATATTCATCGCTGGCAACACATTACCTGTACGTGTTTTTAATTGATCTGGCAATACCGAAGCGCGGTGTTTCGTATAACACGTACATTATGTTACGTGTGTATTTTTTTTCTGCGATAATTATCGGTTTTAATGTTAAATGCTAATGATTTGATCAATAGCTGTAATTACACAGACTTTTAGTTCAGTGGAAACTTTTAATTACTATGAGAGTAGATTGGAGTTGTCTAGTTATGAATTAGACTTGTCTGGTGATAAAAAAATATCTTAATTTAAAAGATCGTCCTTGAAGTTTCTTTTCCGTTCTTCTCTGCAATATTCTATTCCGTATTTTTATTTCTCTGTTCTTCACTGTAAGATTTTCAACACAATGTATTTTTTTTTATGAAATAAATAACTTATAGAGTTCTACGTTTAGGAATTTCTTCAACTTTCTTTTGAATTGTCAAGGTGTCAACCTTGACAATTCAAAAGTCCCTGTAAATGGTTTAATTGAAATAAATACACAGAGTTTGGGTTTGAGAATGAGTAGGTACCAGTTGCCCAAATTGAATAAACTTAAAGATAAAAAAAGACTTCTTTCCTTTCTTCTTTCTTTATTACATAAAAAAGACGGACTAAATTAAATTATCTATAGATAGGGTAGACAACATAAAATATCTGATCCGTATAAAATGATTAATTTAACGAGATATCTTTAAAACTTAAATAATGTTATCGACATCGTGAAAAGAATTGGATGAAGATATAAATTTTTGTAAATGAGTTTTTGATAAAGACAGGAGTTTCAAATCTTATCTTTTTTCGTTAAAAGATATAACAGTCTTTATTATAGTCGCAAATGAAACCTTTTTGTATTATTTTATTCTGGTATCGGCTCTGAGCTTTCGCTAATCATCGTGAAACTTGTAATAAATAAGTAAAATAAAACTATGAAAGAGTTCTACATTTTTATAATCGCTAAGACATAGCGATAGCATAAAAATTGTCCCAAAAGCTCAGCATCCATGTTCCATTAGTGTTAGGAAAAAATATAAGAAAAAGGAAAGGACATTACAATTACCAATTTTACCATTTATGTATACACATATATAAACAGACATTGAAAAACAGAACAGAAAAAATAGGTACAGAGGTGATGCTTATTTCATAAGAAATCTCTTCTAGCATACCTGAGATAGGACAATAGGATACAGAGATGTAGACAGATACTTACCTGGATGATATTGTTATTTTTTTAATTATATTAACATAACATCACGCCTTGTTTCCCCAAAGGGATGGGCAGAGGTGTACTTACCTATAGCACATCCACATTTTGTCAGTAATGTTTAAGTCCCATGTGATAGGGGGCGAAGCTACCTTTTGCATATTATATTTTTCTATTGCATATCACTTTTCGGTAGGTGGGTAGTTAAAAACTTAAAAAAAAAACAACCGACTTAAAAAAAAAACACTACAAAGAGAAAAATAACTTTAATTTCGGAAGTCGGTGTCGCTGGTTCCGCCGACTTCCGAAATTAAAGTTATTTTTCTCTTTGTAGTGTTTTTTTTTAATGTCGACCTGTTTTTTTTTTTTGTAAAAAAGTTTTTATTTTTCACTTTTTAGTTGTACCCTACACAAATTTGTATATACTTACAAGATAAGAGGTACCCCAATAACAACTTTGACAGAAATGAGGGTGTACCGTGGTATATACTGAACACATCTGCGTACCCCTTTAGAGCGTATAGGCGTGACGTTATGTTGTGTGATTGCGTAAACAATACATTCATAAGCGATAGCATCAATAGCCGTTGATTTGCTGGCATCTATTGAAGAGTTCCGTTGTCTGTCTCCGAAACTCATCATCAGATCTTGTCGAAATTTCAATGGGACCATTTGGGAAGTATACCCTTTCCAGCAAAATAATAATTTTTCAAATCGGCAAGCGACGGAGTTATGCGCGAACAAACATTAAAAAAAAATACAAACATCCGAAATTGAGAACCTCCTCCTTTTTTAGAAGTCGGTTAAAAACTCAAAATGCAAAGCTTAATGAATACCGTTACACCAATAAATACACGGACCAAAAATATTAAGACATTATGAACTATCATGTCATCTATATAAACTACTTTAATAAAATGCGAGTAATAATGTTTGTCTCGCTTCTTTCATACTCGATAAGTAGAGCTTAAGGGATTTACTAGATAACTTTCACACGGAAAATCGACCGGCGTAAACAAAATGAGTAAGTAAGTATTATGACGACAACCCGCGATAAGCATGTTTTATCAATATTTAGTTGGAAAAAACCAGAGCGGCAATTCTCGTATTTTTAAGAACATTCACAGTCTGAGGGGCAATTCTCGTAATTTTAAGAACATTCACAGCCTGCAGGCCAATTCTCGTAATTTAAAACGTTCAAAATATAGTCACAGTCTCATCTCGGCGACAAACAAATGTCAAAAACTTGTCAAAATGTAGGGAAATTAGAAGTATTTTTTGACAGATTGAGACTGAGATCAGACTGTGAACATTCTTAAAATTACGAGAATTGCCCCTCTGATCTCAGTCTTAATCGGTCAAAAATACCTCTAATTTAGGGAAATTAGAGGTATTTTTGACAGATTGAGACTTGTCCCTACATTTTGAAAACTTTTCAGTTTTTGACATTTGTTTGTCGCTGAGAGGAGACTGCGACTAGATTTTGAACGTTTTAAATTATGAGAATTGGCCTTCTGATCTCAGTCCGTCAAAAATATTTTTAATTTCCCTACATTTTTGACAAGTTTTTGAAGTTGATTGTTGCTGAATGTGCAACTAGAGTTTGAACGCTTTTAATCACACGAATTGCCCTTCTAGATCATCATCTGCCTAGCCTTATCCAAACTATGTTGGGGTTGGCTTTCAGTCTCACCGGATGCAACTGAGTACCAGTATTTTACAAGTAGCCATTGCCTATCCGACCTCCACAACCCAAAATTGGCCTTCTAGATCTGCAGACAAAACATAAATACTATATCAACACTCAGTAATAATAAACAAAAACATAATTTGATGTGTAATTTTCAATCAAGTATTTTCCCACCGATTGCACTTTAATTTTTTTTTCCCAGTATATTCCTTCGAGTATTTTTTGGCAATGTTAAAAAAAATTAAACTCGCAAACACCTTATTTTAATGAAACCATCAAAGCAAATGTAAGTGTAACTACCGACTGAAACCAAAAAGCGAAGGACGCAAGAACCAAAAAAAATAATCAGCTCAATTTAAACAAACGCCAAAAACATCTGATTATCAAAATGACAGCTCCATAAAAAAGACGTTCGGAAACACACTCGAAATACGTAATTACGTCTTCCGTACACAATCAGGGGTCGGATCAGAGGGCAATTTGTAACAATAATGGTGCGATTGGTCAAGCGGGTCATGGGACCGGGTGGCACCTGTCACTGTGTCAAACTATCGCGGGTGTTATCTGTTAGGCCTTAATAACCTCACGTGGACGTACGGACAGGATACGGGAATTTGGTTCTATATGAATGGATTTAGTTGATCGTTTTTGGTTTTTAAAGGGATGTGCTTTTAGTTTATTTATTTTTTTTGAATTAGACATCGCTTTTTAAATATTATTTCTGCATGAGTTTTCACAAGTTACATTGGTTAGTTAAAATAAGCGCAGAAAAAGCTTTACATACTCGTAGATGACATCTTTTTAGGTATCTCTTGTAAATTTTTGCACCGGTTTACCGGAAATTACGATTAGCAATTTTACGCCCACAGACAAACATCGTTCCTTCGAAAGTTTTGTTTAATTAATTAAAACTTATAAATATTTAAGTAACCGGTTATAATGACGTTAACTTATCAAGCGTTGACTAATGAGACACAATAAAAAATTTATTGTTCAGAGGTGACGGAAGGATATTCTAAAAATGCGTTAAAATATCACGAGTTGAAATGAAAACAACTATCAACATTTTTCTTTTTTTTTAAACAGACTTCCTCAGAAACTTTTTTTGATCACGCGTTCCCTAATACAAGCTAAAACATAACACCATCAGAAATATGTTTTACAAATACGTTAAAATGCCGTGAATAACAAATAAACACATTTTTTCCAAAAAAAATCAGGCTTAATCCGATATATTTTTTATAATCACGCCTTCTCTAAAACAAGCTAAAACACATAACTATCAGAAATAATATGTTTAAAAAATACGTTGAAATACCGTGAATAACAATTAAACACATTTATTTCCAAAAAACCTCAGGCTTAATCCGATATATTTTTTATAATCACGCCTTCTGTAAAACAAGCTAAAACACATCACTATCAGAAAGATGTTTAAAAAATGCATTAAAATTAATATCAATTAAGACTTATTTTTAATCAACCATACTCCTCCAATTTGTTTTTAAATTCCGCTTCCTCTAAAACACATCAATATCAGAAATAAGTTTTAAAACTTTCTTTTTTTAAATCACGCATTCTCTAAAACAAGCCAAAACACATCACTATCACAATTGATCGCCCAGCTTTTCGCAACTTAAGTCGGATTTGCAGCGATATCGTTCAGTTTATGTTGGCCCGTGGATTACGCCGTCAATATTATTACGCGCCTTTTAATACCGTTGAGCCGCTCCATAAAACATATTGGAAATTATTGCTTGATACGTCCACTTTATCATGCTATTGGAAATTGCTGCTTTTGTGTGGAAAGGATGTCTTATTTAGGTTGTTGGTACTTAAGCCCACCTGTTTAGGTGTGGAATATTTTTCCTTAAATAGGTAAGATGGAGGTAATGTAGCTGGTATGAATTAGCAAGATACCACCTTCGGATATGAATTCAACTGCTTTTTTTGTTTTGTCACGAAATAATTATGGTAAAAGAGCTCAAACTGAAGTAAAAAGTATTATATACTAAGTTCCATAACTTGCGCTTGCGTCTCGTGGATACAATATAAAATAGACCAGTTTTTATTGCCTTATTTGTAACTAAGAATTAGATATTACTTACTCCTTTATCTGCACCATAGTGTTAAATATTTGAAATATTTGTAGCAACGCAATAGTTACATTATTTACTTTTTGAACATCTGAAAATCTTAAAGAGACTATTATTTGGTTAGAGGTCAATGTAGTAAGCACTTACTTAGATATGAGATTTTAAAATCAATTTATTTTAGTTGCAAAGAAAACATACAAATCGCTTTTGCGATGTTTTCACCGCATATACAAGCGATAAACATCCTGCGACACACATTACAAGAGCAGTCATAATGCCATCGTTACCCTATTTTCAAAACAAAACCTCACATCTGGCGCCAAACACCACCGTCCTTCATTCACAAAGGAGATCACAACACTTAAAACGGCATAAAAACTCTAATTACCCGACCTCTTCCGTTAAAAGAGGTAAGGCACGTTAAACTGATAATTATCAAGTGCGTTTGGAATGGCCCTGTCTCGTCCGGCCTTGTCTCCCGGAGCCTTGGAACGCACGTTACCCTCAGTAAAAGGGCTTGGCAGATCGATTCGCAGTTTTTTACGGAGATTAACGCAGAGATTCAGGCTGTTGTAGACTTTAAGATGTAGGTATCATTGCCTTTAGAGGATTTCAAAATCGTGAAGTGGCACAACATGGGAGTTTTATCAGGTTTGCAGATTTTACATGCATCTTTATAGAAGGTTTTAAATAATTGGTCGAAATGACTTGATCGAATGACATCAAAACTATCGAAAAGTCAACACAGGCTCTGTTTATCAATGGGTTATGATTTTTAATTTACAACAAAAATAGTATATAATAATATAATTTACAACAGAAATAGCAGAATATCACACCTAAAGAATACCACTGATCCCGCAAAGAGCGTGGACCCCAAACCATATAAAATCAAACTAAGAAGCTGTGAATAAAAAAATACAAAAAAAGAACATAAAACAAACAGAAAAGAAATAAAAAACAAAAAAAAAGCAACAGAAAAAAAAACAACAGAATTTCAAACGAAGACGCGAAAAAACTTAGTTGCATACAATGTGTCAAAGGTACAAAAACCTTGTCCATAATGTATGTTAAGTTTTTTACAAAAACATCCATCACAACATGCTCCCATTATTTCCAACTTACAATTAAATTAGAAACGATAACCAACACAGAAACCCTTCATTAGGAATAGCCTGGATTCCTTCGCAAACCCGACATGGATATAGCTTTTTTCCACTCAACTATTTGAGGCATGGAACACACTACATAGAAATATGTTGATGAGCTCATTATAAGAATACCTTCACACCTACAACCTGTCTCCAGGCAAAGGACATCGTCTTTTATAGACACTGATGATGAATTGTATGAAGCAGAGATTTCTTTAATTGATTCTTTTTGCGGGTGATACGCTTGGTGGGTTTAATGGTGGAAGTCGTTAAAAGGATTATAATAAGAATGCTTTTCGGTAAGGAGCAGTGGTTGCCCAGTGGTAACGGCCACGACTTACGACTTGTAGGTCGAAGGTTCAAACCCAGGTGGTTAACTTTGTGTAAATTATTTCATCACCACTGGTCTCAAAACGGTGAAGGAAAACATCGTGAGGAAACCGGCATGTCCAACCAAAAATTCGAAGACATATGACATCTACCAACTCGCACTGGGCCCGCGTGGTGGATTACAGCCCATTCCCCTCTCACCGTGAGGAGGTTTGTGTCCCAGCAGTGGGAACATTATAGGCTGATTATGCTCTTAGGTTTATGTATTTGATTAGGTCCCAAAAGAATTGCCAAGTGTATGGACCTGCTTCTTCAGCATCAGGTTACAGGTACACAGTCTGACTAGTAGCTATATGACCATTTCATTACCCAATTGTTTTTTTAATCACCATATCATCGACACCGCACGGAAAACTGAACTTAAATCTTAAATCCAGAAAGTGGGGTTGATAATTATGATTCCTTATATGGAGAAAACTTGAAACCTTTGCTTTGATTTTAAAGAAAGAAAATCTCATGACATTGGCTTTTCATTTTAAGTCTCCATGAATTTTCTTCTTAATCAGTATAATCACTTACAAGGCCCTTCATACCGGGAGAGAGAGAGAGAAAAAGATGCCATGTTTTGTCTCTGCATCACGCTAAAGTGGACTGGTAGAAAATGCCTCAGGCATTAAGTCCGCTTTTGTACAGTATTTTTTTACTTGTGCATAGAGTTTTAATAAATTAAAATAAATAATTACTGTTTAAATATCTGTCGGTATACAATTATCAACATTTTATGTAGTTCTTCATAATTTGCGTGATGTTTTGTTTGCATAAATGTTGACTCATCGGCTATGGTCACCGGAAAAATCCATTCCCCTCTGTTGATTTAGCATTTTGAGGCGTGCTAAAGCGTGTTCATACATTGCTGACACGCTTGTCATCCACGAAGGTTACCCTTCCAAAGAGCAAAGGGCATGAGAGTCACTCAATCGTTTAATATGCAAATCTGTAAAAATATATGTAGGTAGCCTTGATCGGAAATTTGACATCACTTCCATAGGTCTTCAAACGCTACAATTGCAGTTGGTCAATCAATTTTTTTTACTGGTACAGACGTTAACACATCAAGCTACCTGAAACTGTCAAATTTTCCGAATCAACCTTGAACCTAATGCTTTAGCGATAAAGATGAAAATCTATTAAAGAAATTTGACAGATGGTAGTAACTTGATGTGCTGGCGTCTGTATCGTTTCATCGTCAAAGATTCTTTTGCAATTTTCCGTTCTTATATAAAATCATAGAAGACTCAAGCAACAGTTGACACAAAAATTTAAAACCTAAAGAATTCTGAACTTCGGTGAGAATCCTAAATTCTATAAAGATGTTCTTTTATGGACCTGAATCAAAACTAGATGTGCGAACAGATTTGCATGTTTTTGATTCAAGATTCATTGAGCTACGTGAACTTCTTGTTCTAATTCGTCTTTCAGCTTCCGTCATCATGTAAGTTTAGTGCATTTATCATCGTATCTCTTTTGTTTCTAGTTTGCATCGAAACCCAGGCTCTGAAACTTGCTATTACTGCACCATTGAGACTACAAGCTATATTTAAAGCTGATGCATGTCATTACGCACAACATGGATACAAGCATTAATTATTCGCAATCAAACTCTACAAAAAACCTCGCCTAATGATATATAGATTGCTTTAATACTATCTCTTGATAGCTTCCGTAAACCATATAATTACACCCTAGTTCCTGATAGGATGCAAGCTTAATGAGCACCACGTTGACCCATTTATTACACGAGAAAAAAAGTCACATGTCAACTCCTAGACACCTGCAGTTAATGCATCCTTGGAATTAATATCGAATCAATCTACCATTAAGGTATTAAAGCAACGGGTCTCACGCCCCACGGAATTATCTTTCACCCCATCAAATGTGGAAAGTCTAATAGAAATCCGTAGTACGTAATAAGAAAGGCTAATCGCACGCGTAGACAGTTAGCGCGTTGCGGCATCGTGCAAAAACATATATTGGATGTGTCAGGCATGATTGATGCGCGGGAGTGGGCAAAAAGTTGTGTTGAATGGAACGGGCCGTGACGTCGCGGGGAATGTGAAGCGGTTATGTACGTTCGTTTGATCGTGAGGTACAGTTTATAGTTTGATATCGAGCTTAGATAGTCGTGGGCTGTTTCAGTTTAGATTAGATTTGATGTGAGGCTCTAGTCTGTTACTGGGAGATTCGTTGCGATATTGGGCTTTGATGTCTTTGTTGCCAGATTCGTACACATTGACATTTTGTTTGACAGCTCTTGCACGTCTTGTTACTTAAGGTTATGTCAAGGTCAGGCTTATCGTCAGTAATATTTCCAATATATTTTACCTAGCGTATTGGTCTCGTGTATTTATACAATCTTTTGATTGACATACGAGGAGGTATCAGCTGGACAAACTTAGACGGTTGCTACTTCAGAGGTCTTGATACCGTATTGATGCCATGACTGAACTGCAGTCATCCGCAAGATTAATCATATTTTGTTTAACATTAATATTTGGATTGTAATCATTATAAAATGATAAGGGGGTACCACCAATAGAGGCTCAGAATACTGCCTTGGCGTACTCCTAGCTTTAAGTAGGTACTACTACGGTCTGTGTAATGCTCACGCGTTTACTCATTCTGACTAATTCAGCCAGGTTAAAGGACATCATAGAAATCTGGCAATAGCCAGCGGCCAAGTCGAACTGGCAAGCGAGAGTTTAAAAAGTTTTTTTAACGTGTACCGTGTAAAACAAAAGACAGCTACTATGCAGCAACTATGAAACACATACGTTCCATTTTTTGTGTGAACCCACTCCTCACAAAATGAAACTTTTCATAGTTGCTGCATAGGTAGCTGTCTTTTGTTTTACACGGTACACGTTAAAAACAACGGCCACCTAAGCACTAACGCGCTATACTGACGTTTAGAAGGATATAAAATGTGAAAACGACGATATGGCAATAATTTAAATTTCGTATCTCTAATGATATTCCTAGTCTGCACACAATTTTTTTGTCAAATATATCCAATAGTTTAGTCACTAGCCAGTCCGTTAATTGGAAAACCCATCACTACTGTTAAGTTTGTTTTTGTTGGAAAAAATATTTTTAAATTCAAAGTTTAGTTTATTTGATAGCTTGAAAATACTCCTCACTAGTCTTGACAGTATTTTCATTTATGGCCGTATTTTTGTCGCTACATTGTATAGCTTAGTAACTAAGCCTTAGTTGGAGAGGCAAACCGAAATATTAATAGTGTGAAACCAAGCATCGCCAGTACTTAGTATTTTGTAATGAACTAGGTATCGTCGATTTTTTTCTAAGAAACTAGAAGCTGTGTAATTGGATGTCGTGCATCGCTGGGTGCTTGTCAATCAAATATTCTTGTTTTGCCGGTTGATACTACCTCGTGAGAAGGTAGCGCCATCTAGTGGCGCCAGTTGGATTCATTAAACTTTTATGGCGTTATAAATTAAAGCCCTTTGTACAGATAGCTTTGGAACTATGTAGATTAGATTACTGGTTAGTAGATGTGATATTTATGGTTTGTATTTCTAGTCAGCACACTGATTGATACCCATTTGAGCAATGAATCAGTCGCTTCTGAAATGCTTACGCTTATTCAGACATATTTTATTGCACCGAAAGCTGATCCCTGAACTCAGTTAGATAAAGATATATATATGTTCATGACAAAGCTAAAAGTCAACGCCGACATTGTTGAAAAGGACTACTTAGGCTAAATGTTAGATTGGATGAGTAAATTGAAATAACTCTATAAACAATAGCAAAACTACTACTTCTATAATAGATAATGAATTTGGTAAAACACGAGAAATTGACAGCAGGCTTCTGAGTACGGTAGTTATTATTAATGGTAGCCTTTTAAAAAAAGGACAGTGATTTCTTTAATATTTTGACAGCAGCATTAGAAACGCATGTTATAATTGCAGAGTGCAACCAGCAATTTAAACACCTTTTTTAATGGTGGTCTCTACGAAACCGAAAAAACCGACGAACTAGTGCAATACTTTTTCTTTCCTTAAAATCAACTACGGCACCTTTCTAATCTGGATTCCACAGTATCGTATAGATGCGGTCAATAAAGAAAAAGAAGAAGTTATTAGTTATACTGTGACTCGAGTCAACTATGAAACCGTTATATTTTAAAACGAAATTGAACATTTAATGCATTTCCAAAAAAAAACTTCCTACTAATCGCTATCCCCATGCAACATTTCCTAGTGCATTCGGATGCACCGACCACTCAGTAGGATATCGATTGTGCATCTAATGGCATAATAATCGGTTACCCTCAAAAATTGACGCCTTGCGTTCACCGATTCCTCGCCACACCTCTTCTCCATACCCTACTATTTACCCATTAACTTTGACAGCCTACTTATAAGTCCTATAATTATTTTTTTAAAACCACATGCGTGGAGGTTGCGTTCAAAAAAGTTTGTATAATGGATTTTCGGTGGTTCGAATTTAGATAATTGTCGGAATATTGATTCGATTTCAACAGATGTGTCGATCGTGAGGTGTTGAGGAAATTGGTGTTATTATGTTAAAAAATCGTTAGTCATGTTAAATGTACGAATATTTTGACTCTAGACGAAAGTGGGGCAGATAATTGTTAATCTTAAGTCGAAAGTAGCAAAAAGCAGTTCCATCGTCGGTAACTATAACCGGTAGAATATATGCATGGCACATTCAAAGATCAGTGATACTTGCAAGCTGAAATACATAGTTGCTATTGTTGATAAGACTGACTGACTCTGAAGGCAGTCCCTCACTGGGAGCATTCTCCTGTAATGCTTTACAAGTACTGTAGACTGTGCAGGCCGTCAACAACTAGATAATATAGGCAGATAGTTGGACCCAGCAAGATTTAAACATATTATTATTAAATAGGTTGGATTAACGCGGCTAGGTCGTACGTAAAGAATACATTACATGCAGATGCTCCGGCTGGGGTAGCGCCTTCAGCTAAGTTTTGAACTGACACAACGAAGATTACAATAGAAGCGCTAAAAAGAAATGACGATCACACTCTGCAGCTAATTAGTCCCTGTTTTGCGATGCAGTATTTATTATTATGATGGCTCATACAGCTCGTGCCGTCATAGAAGAAAAATTGCTTACAGCCTAGAGTATAAGTTACATCACGCAATATACTAAAGAAAAACCATTTCACTGCCTTCCCTTCCGGGACGTATCGTACATAACCGTGATGGACACAGTGTTTAATGGACTTCCAATGATCTAGACTTCATGTTGCTATACTTACGCTTATCCGTAACCGAGTACCGATAGACTTGTGATGATACCGTCAGCTATACAGTAGAACGTCATGACCATTATCTTATAACACTACACGATATTTATACCCTGTCTCTCCTCCTCTGTTTGGATTTCCCGTACATTCTTTGAGCCGAGTTTGTTGGTAGAATGTTCTGCTGCCAAACCTTGCTTTTATTTGAAGGAGAGTCATATCAATGAAATTGCAGCACTTGTGAATGATAATATTGATACCGATGGATCGGGAAAGGATATTAGAAAGTTTCAATAATATCAGGGGATATGATGTCATTATCTATGTGCAGATCAGTTAAATAGCTCATTAAAAGACAATAAATAGTCTAATCTACTGTTGTGAATTATGCATAGAAGATGAAGCTTTATAGGAGTGAACTAAGAAAAGATTTTTTCTGAACAAACTCGGCAGGAAACATTTGTGATCTGAGGGGCAATTCTCGTAATTTTAAGACCGTTCACAGTCTTATCTCAGTCTCAATCTGTCAAAAAATACTTCTAATTTCCTTACATTTTGACAAGTTTTTGACATTTGTTTGTCGCTGAGATGAGACTGCGACTAGATTTTGAACGTTTTAAATTACGAGAATACGCCTTCAGGTCAAACTCGGCATGAAACATTTCTGAACAGGTCGAACTGTGTGGCTTGAAAGTTTATGCAAACAAATCCACGGGGAAAACCTAGTATCAATCAAACCTGAAGAAGCAATACCAAAGTCATGTCCAACCTTATCTCCCTATCATCGACACACAACTTTATTATTAGTGTAGGAATTTTCATTACAACACTACAAGTAGTCTACTCAAATTATCGACAATATCAGTGTTAAAATGAAAGTTCGTGCGAACTGCCATGTGTGGGCCGTAATGACTTAGCTTAGCCCGTTGGCTTTGCTCATTAGTCGGCTAGAGTGTCGATATATCAGATTCGATTCGAGTAAAGGGGGTCCTCTATCGATTTAATCTTTGCACTGGCGTGAGAGGTAGCGAGATTATTAAACGATGGCTTATCTATTGGGTTTTTTTTTGTTTTGTAGGTGGAACTTGATTGCTACGGTTTTGGGTTTGGTTCTGCCTGTAAATAAAGTCTATTTCTGAAGAATCGTTACGTTGTACTAAAAACAAATTATTTTAGGCCTAACTAACTTTGGCTGCTGGAAAAACGATTTTATTCTTTAAATTAATTTATAAATAATGTTAAACAATCCGTTTTAAATAAATGTGACGATAGTTAATATTGAATGTATTGTATTTATGAATAATAGGTAGATACTAGCATTTAAAGCATGCCATTTGACATAAATATCAAAAAAACATATATAGCATATAGCATAGCATAGTATAGCATATATTTATATATAGCATATATAAATGATTATGCTTATGAACTGTTATGGTAACGTAGTTATTATAGATACCGATTTATATTTCAGGATTTTTAATGTTTCATAATTCCAATTTATAGAGACAGTGTTTTCTCCTAAATTGCATTTTCACATATAGAATTATAAGGTTACAAGACAAATGAAAACTACAGCCAATACCCGCTTGTTACTATTAAAATAATATTATTGTAAACCGCCCAACACCAAAATCTTCATCGAAAGATGATTGATATCAATCGACCCCTTTGGTCTCTTTCATTTTGACAATACAACAATATTCATTGCGTCATTTGCGCTGTCATGCAGACAAATTTTCCAAACATATGAAGCAATATGGTTGAATATTTTTTATCAAAATCATTCTGATTGTGATTTAAAGTATGTATTTCCGACTTCACCCAAAACACACAAACAGACAGCTCCAAAGAGTTTCCATAACAAAGCGACGTGTGACAAAAACAGTGACTTTCACACTATAAGCTGCACATAAACATATAAATGATGACATTTCTGAGTACTGGTCGCGCATCATGAGGCGTAGTTATTATATCGTCATTATCGAGGCTTCCTTGACTGAATGCAATCTACTGGTTTAACTGTTGTACTGTAGTTCCGTTTCGTTTCTTATTTTGTTTTGTTACTGTTTTTCTGTAACGGTGGGGACAATAAAGGGGTTTTATTAGTGCTTTAGGAAAATGTACTTCCTGTTATATAGTCTAAAGGTCTAGTTCGGTTTGAAAGAGATAAATACTTGCGTCATTGACGATCTTAAAATACATTCCAAATAGGGCAGCATCTTTGTTTATTGAAGTCACATACATTAATTCTTTAGCTTTACAATTATTGCTCACTAGCTCCAGTTAATTTCTGGTTCCCTCGACCCACCCCATCGCATCGCATCGCCTGCCCGCGCTATTACTTACGTTTTCGTTACCGTTCTTTCTGACTCTTTTTCTTTTTACTTGGCTCCCAAGGGTCCTAGCGTAATGTTAAGCCTTCCTCAAGAATTGGGCTATCGATTGCAAAAATAATTTTTCAAGTCCAACTGGTAGTTTCAGAGATTAGCGCGTTCAAACAAACAAACTCTTCAGCTTTAGTATTAGTGTAGAGCAGTGTTTTTCAACGTGTGGGTCGCGACCCCCTACGAGGTCACCAATCATCTTAAATGGGGCCGCCGTATCTTTAAAATTATAGGAGGTTCCAAATGGAATCAAACTCTTAAAAGCTTCATTGGTTGATTGTGGGCATTCTATTTTTCTGTTTAACCAAAAGGTACCCAAGGAGACAGACTTAAATTCCAAGTTAGAAGCAGCGGAGGGAAGGGGGTCGCGAAATATTTTCCGTACTAAGGGGGCCACTCCGTGAAAAAGGTTGAAAAACACTGATGTAGAGTATAGATTCGAAGAAATCGTAAACGAAGGTAAATCGTTGCGTCCTTATCCGAATGACACATAGAGAATTAAAAACAGACGGACACACATATGGTATAAACGACATGTGCTCCACAAAGCCGAGCCTTTTCTTAAACTTGACATGCCATATAAACAGCCGGGTACAACGAAAAACAGGCGACAAAACTTTTTGATACGTTTGTCGAATTGAAAACTCTTTCTAAAAAATAGGCAAACACCAATCCAAATCTTCTACTCTTTCAACCAACCAATTACTAACAGCCATCTTTTTTTCACAGCAAGTCGCCACCCCGACAGTAGTCAAGAAGATCCTGCGACTAAAACAAGAGAACCCCGGTATGTTCGCGTGGGAGATTCGAGAGAGACTGCTGAGCGCGAGAGTGTGTGAACCCCACTCTATACCGTCAGTGTCCAGTGTGAACAGGATACTCAGAAACAGTGGGCTTGCGTGGAGCGATGACGATACTAGAAGTGCACATGGTAAGGATTTAGGAGTTGTTTTTTTTATTGATATTCAGTAATTATGATGTTTCTCGCTTAGTGTCATTTTCCCGTAGGTACTTTGAATATACAGTTATGATAGTGGTTACGTTAGCTAGTAAAAACGAGAGGAAGGTTATGAAGAAATCTTGAACCAAACCTTGCATCTCAAAAAGATAAAGTTTATAGTATTTCAGTTCCTCTCGTTTCGGGCAGCAAAGAACCATCAAAAACGCATAACTTAACACAATACTTAACATCCAAATCTATGATTCAACCATTTTATAGCCCTTAACAAGATCGTCACCACTTGACGCGTCATCAAAAAGTTTTTATTTCATTAACACCTCTTTTTCACCTAAAAAAGTCGTTACTCAAACATCAAAACCAAATAAAGAACGTGAATGGAACGAGTCAAACATCAAATTCGAATAAAGAACGTTAAATAGACAACATAAAAATAAACGGAATTAACTAATTAATGGCATTAAAGACTTAAATTCTCGGTGTTTTATACAGACAGGTGTCAGGAAGTCCCTAGCACTATAAAATGTTATTTTTTATTTAATTACACTTAAATCTTGGGTGGACATATTTAAAAGGCATTAAATCCGGTGCGACTATGCGTAGGAGTATTATCCGAGACTGTTGAGTTATGTTGATCATTTAACAAAGTTCTAGTTGTTTTACTGGAAAAATAAAAGAAAGAGTTATGTTAGGCTAGCCTAGTTTGCATATTGTTCGTGAATTATTTTAAAATCACCGGACATCAAACTAGAACCATATACAAAATTAAAGGTTATAATTAATTACTCAGACACCGTTCGTTCCATTCATCGTGTTGCTCTTAAACGATTAAAATCTTTTCGTCGGTTAACATTTAAATTTAAAACTTATCTCTTTTCTTTACAGAATCATACCACCAACCGGACATACCACCAAACATGATGGAATATATGTCAATGAAGAACTCTCTACCCCCCTCAGCGATACCGTCACAACAGAGCTCCCCCTACTTCGCGCACACAGCCGTTAGGGTCCCACCACCACAACACACAGACCCGACCCAGTTGTACGACCGACGACTGGCAACATCCTGGCTTCTAGCCAATCAGGTGCAAGCACAAGGCCTTCTAAAACCCTACCCAATAAATCCTTGGCAAAGAATAATGTTGCCATACCACGACTCCAAAAACTTCTCTCCATACGCATTGAGTTTACACAACGATCTCCTAAACCGAATAAACCCAGATGAGGTGAAGTCAGAAAATTCAGAACATATTTCTGTTGAAGCGAGCGACGATAGCACGGACAGGCCCGATGTAGAAGATGACCAGAAATCGCATGAAAAAGAAAAAAAGAAGAACCCGTATTCCATAGAGGAACTTTTGAAAAAACCGGACAAAATGGTGAATGTTAATCCGATTGGGTTCCAGAATTTTCTACGGCAGCCTAGTGGGAGTATGATAGAAAGTAGCCAGGATGTTAGCAACAGAAGTTCGCCAGCGAGTTTCTGTTCGGTACAGAGTGGAGTTTCAAATGATTGCTTCTCTGAATCCGCCAGCTCGGAAATTAAGGCAGGGAATTGATTTGTTTTAATACCAACTGTAAACAAATAAATCCGCCGAGCTTTTTCAACTATGTTGGGGTCATTACCAGTATTTTATCTATCTGACCTCCAGAACCCAATTACTGGGTGATACGATACCCCTTGGTAACACCAGCTGTAAATCTAAGTACCTAATTGTTTCACGCGAATTAAAAAACAAGTTCAGTGTATTAACTTAGTAACTTACCAACTAATCGCAGTACCTACCATACAAACTATTGTACAGTAAACTTCAAAAAATATTTTCGTAAAGTTACAAGTTTTTTTTATAAAATTCCCTTCGTACAATTAGGTAATTGCGAATAGATAATGTCTCGCTTTAGCTATATTTATAGTTGGATAACTATAGTAAATTATGCAGGATTTATTTTGTACATACATACCAACTACAAACAATGGTAAATGTTTGTCGCAACGCCATCTATTGGAAAAAAAACTAATTATGTAGCTTCAATTTCCTTTTGTATAAATAGAGCATAATAATATTGTACATAATTAATGCCATATTATTACTTCATAGATACTTATTTTGAGTAACGTGTCCTTATCTGTAGTAAATTAAATAGAGGATTCGGAAAATACATAGATTGTAGATAAGTAAGTAAAAGTGTAAGAATGTTGTAATAAATTATTTTGTTGGACCTATTCGAAGTTAGAAAGTAAATAGATATTTTAATTAAATTATAATAATTAAGGTGATTGTACATTTTTATCAAGTGGAAGAACATTATCAAATATTACATGATTAAATTAATAACGCCTCATCATCATCTGCCTAGCCTTTTCCCAACTATGTTGGGGTCGTCTTCCAGTCGAACAGGATGCAGCCGAATACCAGTATTTTACATGGAGTGACTGCCTTTCTGACCTCCACAACCCAGTAACTGGGTAACACGGACATTCGGGCTTATCGCTACACAATAATTTAAAAACTAGGCTCTTATTTTTAAATCAGACTGTACATTTTTAGTTTCGTATGGACAATCACCTTAACGCCCAATAATTATACGTAATTAATTATATTTATAATTATAATTCTGTGATATTGTAGGAAGTATGTGTAAATTAGATCAATAATCCTCTTTGAAAATTCCTCCATTCCTCTAGAGACCGTATGTTTTTAGTGTTATAAATAGTTATTTTATTGTAATTAGTTATAGTTAAGATAGTTGTATTGTACATAATGTAATCACAGTAGTTGTTTATTTATGAAATGGCACAATAAACCAAATACAAATTAAAAGCTTGTTCTTATTTCATTGACAAACATAGGGCCACGACTGATGGCGATGTAGCTCATGTTGAAACGTAGACAAGCACTTTGTATACCTAAATTATTTCATCACCACCGCCCTCAAACGGTGAAGGAAAACAACGTGAGGAAACCGGCCTAGAACCAAAAATTCGAAGACTTGACTTCACCTAACCCGAGCTGGGCCCTCGCCTCGGGGTGGCTTACAGCCCACTCCCTTTCACCAAGAGGAGGCCTGTGTCCCAGCAGTGGGAACATTATAGGCTTATATTATGCACCCGAACCTCTCCAATAGGTACACTTACTTTTATACTCCGAAGGATTTCGAATAAAAATCCTGTATACTTACTTATGTTCAATGTTACGACTGTCGCAACAAACACTATCGAAACTGCAAAAAGTCGATTTTTGCTTTTTTTCTCGTCCAATCGGTTAGGAACGAGTCCAAATCGTCACTTCGTCACACAAAATGTCACACCAAATCGTCCAAATTATCTTGATATAATGTTTGAAAAATTCGTCTGCTCGATAATTTATTACGGAACTAATGTTGTTGAGCTGTCAAAATGAAAGGCATTACAATTGTTACACAATTACCCCGCTGGTTATTGATTAGGTTTATTACCCGTCTTTACAATTCCAAATTGAAATAGGTACTTAGGTACAGTAGGCCTCACGTCATTGATAAGCCACACCTTAATTGCGTAACATTTTGAAGGATATTGCTAATCCATTGCTTCATATATTCCAAAAATGTTTCTGCTTATCAACGTAAATAACGCAATGAATGTTGTTGAACTGTCAAAATGAAATCCATTGCTACTGATAGTGTTACCTATGGTGTTACGCAATTACCTCGCTGGCCTCGCATTCTCTTGAAAATCCGTACCTACCTACTTCGCTCGGCTAGGCCCTCTCTAGACTCTAGACTCAAGATCAAAGTGTTACCTCGGACGTGTGGTTTACCTAGCTATTTACCTAGGCTGGAGTTACCTACCTCCTCATCTTCGTCAGTTCACTCAAAAGACGTCCATTGCTAGACATAGGCCTCCCCCAAGCACCTCCACTTCGACCGGTTCTGTGCTTCTCGCATCCAGCGGATTCCTGCGGTCTTCACAAGGTCGTCTGTCCTATTTGTGGCCTCCGCCTTCCAACACTACGTCTTCCGGTACGCGGTCGCCACTCCAGAACCTTTCGGCCCCATCGGCCATCTGTTCTGCGATCATCAATGAGCCCTGCCCACTGCCACTAAGGTAATTCTTCGGTCAATGTCGGTTACCTTGGTTCTCCTGCAGATCTGATCATTACCGCGGTTCGGTTACCGACCTGTTTATCTATAATACAGATCTACGCTATTTAACGCTTGCTTTAGTCAGTAGAGTCAAAAAAAAGTCGTTCATTAAAAATTGGATCGAAAAAAAGTCGTAAGTGTACATACGCCATTCTTAATCTCAGGGCTCAAGATTATGCCATGCGTAATGACCCCTACAATATGCAAATTGTGTGTAATAGATGTATTATGGAAATACGCCGTCGACCGGAAACTTCGTAATTTCATAGATTTTGTTTTGCTCCATTCTGAATTGGTCATTTCACGCGACATTTCTTAGGAATTACAATTTACTTGGTCATTAAGAATGTGAGATTTCATTTTAATTTGAAATGTGATTTGAATGTAATAGGTAAAGGGCTTATGCCCGGGCTACACGATGCTAGTTCTTGAAGCTAGTATAGTAAGTAAGTAATATCCTGGCTTAACACATGCTAAAGCAGGGCACTTAATAGGCTATTTTCCTAAAAAAAATCTAATTAGTCCGTCAGTTAGATTATCAAAAAATATTGAACCCGTATTTTTTCTTTTGTAAATTATATAAAAAATGATGAAGATATCGCCCGTTAAAGTTCCGCGTAACGTCACTTGCTTGCGACACTTTTGCAAGCAAGTGACGTCACGACTCCCAAAATTTGACGCGCTTTGTCTTTGTCATTTTTTGTTTGATTGACAGAAGAAAAATTACGTTTCCATTATTTTTCGATAATCTGACGGACTAAATATAATAATTATTTTTTTACCCAGGCAAATACCCTACGTAGGTAACACACTATTTGTAAGGATATTGTTAATCCATTGCATCATATGTTCGAAAAATATATCTACTCAACAACATAAATAACGCAACGATGTTGTTGAACTGTCAAAATGAAAGCTATTGCTACTGATAGTGTGTTACGCAATTACCCCGCTGTTTACACGATGCTAGGAAATTTTAAGCCAAGAATTGCAGAGATTTAGTCCGTAGAGTAAACTAATCCGATTGGATACGCACTTTGCCCGGATAGTAAAATCGGTTGTGGGGGGCGCTACTAGCTCAATAATGAACCCCGTCCTATTAAACTATTACACTAGCTTACTATCTTTCTCACTAGCTTCCATATTCAGCCAAAAATTTTCCCACTGTTAGGACACAAGTCTCCTTTCTCTAATCCGCCACGCGGGCCCAGCGCGGGTTGGTAAATGTCACATGTCTTCGAATGTTTGGTTCAAAGACATGCCGATTTCCTTACGATGTTTTCCTTCACCGTTTTGAGAGCAGTGGTGATGAAATACACAAAGTAGAGTGCCAGCCTGGGTTCGAACTCACGATCTACAACTCGTAAGTCGGTGCCGATACCACTGGGCCGCCATTGCTTAACTGCTCACTAGCTTACTAGCCTAAAAATAAGGATAGTTCTGTATACACGAGGTTAGAATGATTAACTTGCTAGCTTACTATAGCACTCTCTTTTATCCTAGCTTAAAAAACTAGCCTCGTGTAACCTGCGCATTAGAGCTGAGTTGGGAATTATTAGGTCACATATGAATAATAATCTAAAGGCCACTAATAATTATCGTGGTAGGTAGGCATTGGAACATACAAAGGTAATTTAGATCAGCTCACAGATATTGTACAGACGCCAGCAGGTAAAGCTACCCGAAACTGTACGATTGTAGTAGCTTGATGTGCTGGCGTCTGTACTGTACCTACAGACGCCAGCACATCAAGCTACTACAATCTGTCAAATTTCTGTAAAAGATTTTCAACTTTGTCGCTAAAGCTAATAGGTTCAAGGTTGATTGGGAAAATTTTACAGTTTCGGGTAGCTTGATGTGCTGGCGTCTGTACCTAGACTTATACGTACAATGCGAAATTCTATCCATGTCTGTTTGTAATCTATTTCTATACAAATAAATAAAATTGATGTGTCTGTTTGTAAGTCAAAATAACAGTTTTTTACTAAATGCATATGTCTCCT
Organism: Apamea sordens; assembly: GCA_945859715.1. NCBI lineage: Eukaryota > Metazoa > Arthropoda > Insecta > Lepidoptera > Noctuidae > Apamea > Apamea sordens. Next base: position 7,308,449 of record OX244010.1, on the reverse strand, counting down.
CTTTGAGATAAACGAGTACAAGATATTTGATAGAATCCTCGCTAATCGACTTACCCGTGATACCTATCCAACCATCGACCATATCCACACGGTAAAGCAACTGATGGAGAAGTGCCAAGAGTATAACCGACCCGCCTGTGCATGGCTTTCGTCAACTACGAGAAGGCCTTCGACAGCGTCTAATATTGGGCCGTGTTCCATGCTCTCCATAGCTGCCACATCGATTACCGTTACGTGGATGTGCTGCGGGAACTTTACCTACACCTCGTCCACTCTGCAGGTCCGCATACATACCTACCCTATCTAAACCCGTAGGTATCGATCAAACCTCTCTCAAACCTCTCTCAAACTGTTTGGTTCTTTCTTCAAAAAAACCATCTCAGACATAAATCTACATGGTCTTCACATGATCTGACCAAGATTATGTCTGGACTTTAAAAGAGACTGTGACGTCTGAGTTTGTTTCGGCCTTTCTTCTCAGACTAGTCAGATAGGAAACGCCGACCTCATCTAGTTTTAAAATATGATTGACGTGTAAAAGTGTTTGTACAAACCTACTTACAAAAATAAAATCATTTATCATTTATCATTTAACCCGTTTGGTGAACATGGCGACCATTTCACCAAAACTTTTCACAGCAGTCCTAGAAGAAATAGTTACTTTTCATCATCAATGGGCCTACTTGTCCCACTTAGGATTTGCAGATGACCTTGTGCTTTTCGCTGAAAACTTCGATGATCTCCAGAAAATTATTCAAAACCTGATGCTTAGAATGAACATGGCCAGACGAAGGTCATGGCAAACATCTTCAGCAATTCAAATCCTTCTGATAAAGGCGACAATGAAACGTTGGAGATGGTTGACCAATATATCTATCTTGGTCATATTCTTTCATTTGGCAAAGAGCATCAACTAACAGAACAATACGTTACACACACTTTTTTATAATAAAAATATTAATATTAGAAGGTGTAATACTACTCTACTCTACTAGAAATTAAAAATATTTGTCTTATTATGGTAGGTAATTTTAACATTAAAACGCAACAAAACGACATAACTAAACGCATTAGAAATTTCATGACAGGTAGTATTAGTGATGTACAACTGATTATTTTTAGTGCCAATAGTCGACTTACTAAGAAAAAACAATAAATAACAACAGCTATCCTACCAAGACCTTGGGGCAGCAAATTTTATATGGGGAAACAAATACATGGTTGCATCTAAACAAGCAAGGTTATTAGTAATAACAAGGTTATTATTATATATTGCCTTACCAAGTTCTTGGTAGGAGAACTAGAGTTCAGCAACAGTGAAAAGCGATGTAAAGATGTTATTATTTTTTGTAATGTAATTAATTGTCAAAGTAATAATAAAAATTAAAAAATCAAGAATCGTTACACAACGGTTATATATAATTTTAATAAACACGCATATGCATGTTACGGTTTTTTTTTTGCAATGTTGATAAGCTTTTTTTCTGAACTGTCACAACAATAAGCTGTATGGTTTTCAAGTATACATTGTACTCACGGTGGAGGTCTGCCCGGCTTGGGCGGGGCACCGCCGTGTCCTCGTGGCGGCGATCGGCGGCAGCGATCTCTCGCGTCCGGCCCTGGTCCAGGCCATGGTACGGAGCGAGAGTGAATGGGAGGCCGTCACCTCCTTCTGCGAAGCAGTAATGCTCGCAAAGGAGGAGGCGGAGCGCATGAGGGAGAGGCAATCGCTGCGCCCTCACGCCCCTAGCCGCCGTAGGAGACGCCCTGGACGGGAGTCAATAGCCGACTCCCGGCCACCGTAGGCGCGGGCTTGCGGGCGGCGAGCAATGGGCAGCTCGCCGCCCGGTAAGGACCAGGCCCGGGTCGACGGCGCGTTGTGTTCCACGCGCGCCTCAAAGAGATGTCAGCACGAACTGACGGGGCCCTCTAGGGCCGATGCCGCCAGGGCTGCGGGTTATTCGAAACAGGTACCGTGGCCCTTGGCACAGGCAACTGAAGGAACACGGGTGGGTTTTAGTCAGTAAAAGTCTGACACTCCCTTCCGCTCGGCCCAGAGCGGGAGGGGTCATATGATGATTTCCCACCCAAAAAAAAAAAAAAGTATACATTGCACTGTTCTTTTCAACAATTGTAATGCCTACCTGCAGAAAGTAGTTGGCGGGACTTGTATGGTGAAGTTAATAAAAAAAATCGAATTTTATATAAAGTTATTATTGTAAGAACATTAGTTGACTAACTTTTATTACTAATAATGTCCCATCCCTAAACAATATTCAATGACTGACATGCCAGGAAATGTCATCAAATGTCATGTCAAACTCATTACTCAAATGTCAATCGATCGATCGTGATCGTGTTCGTCAATTTCGAATTCCTGAAATATTGTTAAAATTACTGACTTAAAAAATAAACAGCCTACAATTCCATTATCCCAAAAAAAATTGCAAAACAATCTAAAAATGGAATCAGACAATTTGACAAAACAGGTACGTTACATTAACAAAGTTTATTCCTTCCAGTTTGTATCGTGGTATTATATTCTTTTAATTTGTTTTTATTAGGCAGAGGAAGTAGAAGCATTGAGCTCAATATATGGTGACGACTGGATCACAGAGAGCGAAGTAACGAGGTCGTATAGCATCAAAATAGAAGAGAACAAAAATGAAGTTAGGCTGTATGTGACGATGCCTGCTGACTATCCTTCTCAGGCGCCTCCGAAATATGAGTTGTCTGCTCCATGGATGGAAAGAAAAGCTAAAACACAGCTGCACCATACCTTGGATGAAGTTTATTTGTGAGTATTTCACATAATTTATGACAAAACTTGCTTTACTTGTTGCCCGATTGCTGTTGCGTACTCCAACTTTAGGTACACCATGAGCGCATCATATCGTGGTATTAAAAACTCCTTTGCACTTCTAGTTGTAGAGGCTGAGCATACATTTTACCTTTTTTTATATCTAGTGTTTGTGGCTGTACATTGTTTGTCAGTTATTTTGATTCTCTTACTATTAATGTAATATTATTTTTATTTTTTATATTCTTACTTATTCAGAGAGGGTTACAAATATAATTGTTTTAAATTTTCACTTATTTTATTTAGTTTTAAGTTCTATGTTTCTAATATCCAGTGGCATAACTATACCCTCTGAGGCCCATGGCAAATTCATGGGATAGGGCCCTCCCTCAATGTAAAGAAGCTCAACCGAAGTTATAATTTTTTTTTACTTTTTACTTTGCCCGCGTAGATTTCATAATTTCCCCTACAAAATTGAATACCTGATGGCTTCGTTGGTCTAGTGGTCGAACAAAGTTTGCATTTCTATACTTGATCTTCTTGTGCTCATGGCCCTCTCGGGGCAGGGGCCCCCTCTGGCTGGGGGCCCATGGCATTTTGCCCCTCCTGTCACCCTATTGTCACGCCACAGCTAATATCTTATAATTCTTATTCACATTTTGTTGTTTTACATGACTTGCTTAGGAGGTAAGTTCAGTTTGCACTATTACTAATAATTTGAAATACAAGGTCTAAAACGCAGGTTGTGTAGATATTGTTTTAGTTTCAGTCAAAGCAATTGTGTTATTTGATCTGATAATAGATATCAAATAAGGGCCTGTGTGCCTGTGACATAGTAGGGGTTTTCTCCAGCTTTTGGCTAAATTCATGGCAGATATTTTCATTAAAAAATGATTCTATTTTTTTTTCTTATCTGGTGTATAGTGCTCTTCTAGTCAACTCAAGTCAAGCTAATTATTCTATTGGCATGGAGAATGATCATGTTTTTTTTATCTAATCAAATATTGGTTATTGTTGCTCTAGGTGGTTAAAAAATTTAAAAAAGGATATAAGGTAATAAATAAAAAGAATATTCTAACTTGGATAGGATAAACAGAAAACTTAAATACGTACAAGAACTAAGCAACAAGTACAGACGCCAGCCGGTCAAGCTACTACTCGAAACTGTAAAAATTTCCTAATCAACCTTGAGCTTTAATGCTTTAGCGATAAAGTTGAAAATCTATTAAAGAAAAACAGATTGTAGTAGCTTGATGTGCTGACGTCTACAGTACAAGGAAATATTAATATCTCCAAGCTATATGATACACACGTATCAGCCTATTAACTGCTAGTGTCTAACCAAAAAAAAAAAAAAAATTACGCAAAGAAAAATATAATTTATTTTTTGTACAAAATTTCAGAGAGAACATAGGAGAACATGTCGTGTTCCAATGGGTGGAGAAAATAAGAGAAGTGTTGCAAGCAATTAAACCTCCTGAGAAGAAAGTAGAAGCTAAACCAGTTGCTGTTGAATCATTAGACTTGGCTTTGGTGAGTTTTGGTTTATGATTTATGTAACAGAGAATTTTAAGGCCGGCGCCCACGGCAAGGGCGCGCAAGGCAAGGGATTTTTATGCGATGAATAGAAATATAACTTATATGTATGCCAATAAAATTGAAATTTCACCGGCAACGATGCCGCGGTATCCCTATGCATGCCGCGATGTCCTTTGGCATCATCATTGAAATTTCAATTTTATTGTCATACATATATCAAGTTATGTTTCTACTCGTCACATAAAAATCATTTGCTGTGCCGTGCCACCAGTGGGCGCCGGCCCTTACTCTTGCTTTACTCAGTTATTTTCATAATTTTAACATAGGCAATGTTAATCTGGAATAGCATATCTTCCTAATGTGAATAATGTAATTTTTTTATTCAAACACATTAAAAACTCATTAAAAACACATTCGAATTTAAAAAGATTTGAGATATACATAGGTATATCTCAAATCTTTTAATTAAAATTCGAACACATTAACAACACATACAACACACTAATCTTGCAAGATTACAATCATAGACTTAATCAGAGAGTACAGACGCCAGCGCATCAAGCTACCCGAAACTATCAAATTTTCCCAATCAACCTTGCGATCGCTTTAGCGATAATGCTGAAAATTTATTAAAGAAATTTGACAGATTGTAGTAGCTTGATGTGCTGGCGTCTGTACATTATTGTAGAAATGAACTTATTGCATTATTGTTGTGACTAACAACAGGTAAAGAAGAAGTACGTATTTTAAGAACTACAATATAAGGCTGAAAGATTTGCAAAATGCGTCTAGTATAGTAGTGTCTGACATCCACTAACCCAATTAAAAAATATAATACTGTCGCTGTGGACACCCACAGACCACTGATCCATGTTTCACATCGAAAGTTACTAAAACTGTGATTAGTTTCATCATATTTTTTTACTCCCATAACCAAGTGTCTTTTCATCATCATCTTCCTGCCCTAGTCTCTTCCTATCTTCCTTAAGAATTTATTAAAGTAGGTAGTACAATCGGATACTAGTCTTACCAAGGAGTATTGTTTAACCCAAGAACTGGGTTATAGAGGTCAGATAGGCAGTTGCTCCATGTAAAATACAGCATGTATTCAGCTGCATCCGTTTTGACTGGAAACTGACCCCAACAGTTAGAAATAGGTTAGGTAAATGATGAACCTTCGAGACGTAACAGGCAATCATTAAAATAACATAAAACCTAAAAATAAAAATCTCCCATGGTTGGCCACAGAATGCAGCATGGTAAACAAGTCAATAGAAGTTTTATTGTTATGACGGCTAATAGCTGTATAGTGCCCTTGAAAGTGTTAAATCGTTTTTTCTCAAGTATTATCTCTTATCACAGAACTAAGATAACAACACTGACCTCTAATATCTCATCACATTTTATTTAATTTTCAGCTAGATATAAACTGCCCTGAAATCACTCACGGTGAAGTGATCATAGACAGAAAGAGCTCCTTCCAAGGGCATGCGGCTGAAGTACACTGTATGGAAGATGTCAAGTAAGTCAAAAATAATAATATAATTGTTAAGATTACCACACTATGTCCAGTGATCGCATCAAATAGATAGGTTTGAAAAGAAACGGGGGAGACACAATATAGAATAGAATACTCTTTATTGTACACCATACAAATTACAGAACATAAATATATAAAATTTTATAAAGGGTGACACAATGGGCGGTCTTATCGCTAAGAGCGATCTTTTAAAGACAACCTTTGGATGGATTCAAAATTAAGGAGAGACAAATATAGTAGGTAGTCTGTGGTGTACCATTTACATTATACTATTAATATAATACATAAAGTATTTTTTTTTATTACTTATAATATAGGCAGTTTAGCAAACTCTTGTCTTGAACATACGAAAAATTTGACAAATGAAAAATGTGATACTATAACACAAAAATAAGGCCAACCAAAAATGTAGTAAGTTTCCCTGACATTGATCATTTTAGTACTAAACTTTTATGTGGTAATCGCGGTCATAAAACAACAGAGCGAGACGACACGAGAAATCCCATATTCAATGCCCCACTCACACCTATTATGGTCGTGACTGCCACGAGTACTGCACTTTTATAAGAATTTGCAAACAACCTATTAAAAATACATCTGAAACATTTTTCAGCGCCGTCCTAACGAAACTAAAGCTAAACAAGAAGATAATGCACGCCACACACAACATGTACGCTTACCGCATAGAACGTAAGACAGCTAAGGGCGCGACTATACTGCAGGATTGTGACGACGACGGCGAGGCGCACGCCGGGGGCAGGATGCTGCATCTACTGCAGATACTTGACCAGAAGAATACCATCGTTGTTGTGTCGCGATGGTAAGAGAGACACTATTTATCTAAACCAGGCTTTTTAGGCTTCACTATTCTCAACCAATGCTACTCCTGTATACCGGAAACTACAACAGTGAACAACCAGAAATGTTCAGAAACTATAACTCTCAGCGATTCTCAGGAAAATTCAAGTCTTGGAACCAGGTTTAATCTGAGAAAAAAATTGGATGAGTAGGAAATTATAGCAATCAAAGTTATCACTTCTCTCCACATATCGAGGAGACAAAAAAGTTAGCCATAGAAGCCAAGGTATTTTAACAACTTGGTCTTGACTTGACTTTAAGAACTAACTCGACGCATTCCGTACTGAAATGCTGTGTTCACTAATTTCCATTCGTTCGTGCCTCGGAAAGCACGTTAAGCCGTTGGTCTCGGCTGTCATTCGTGGATATTTGACAGTCTTTACGGGTCGTCAGAAGCCTGAAAGTCTGACAACCAGTCTTACCAAGGGGTATCATATTACCTAATAACTGGGTTGTGGAGGTCTGATAGGCAGTCGCTCCATTTTTAATATTGGTATTCTAGCTGCATCCGGTTAGACTGGAAGCCGACCCGAACATAGTTGGGAAAGGGCTAGGCAGATGATGATTTATAATCCTACCTTATCTATTTCACCATTCCCTCGCATTACTGAACTCACTTTTCTATCTTCCCAGGTACGGAGGCATACAGCTAGGCCCCGACAGGTTCAGACACATCAACAACGCGACAAGACAGGTTATACAACAAGCAGGCTTGTTAAAGAAATGACATTTAGCTTAGAACTTAGATGTAAGGTGCGAATATTAATAATGCATTCAAGCAACAGCTTTGTGGGTTGTTTCGGGATTATGAACATTGATTGATACCAAACAACACACAATGGTTATTGTGTGTTGTTTGGTATCAATCAATGTTTCAAATGTAATATGGCCGTTTCCACTGACACTAAGCGATAAGCGCGCTGCTGGATTTTCAACTTTCGGCGCTGAACAGAGTGTTGAAAATTCAACAGTTCCCTATTAGTGAAAATGGGCGTTTTCCACCAGACTGTATAATGTTATACTAAACACTAAACATACTCGTGGTTGTCGTGGTCATGAAACGTGCGAGTAGGAGGATGAATATAAAGTCATCTCGTTCCGACGTCTTGTGACAAGACCGGTCACTGTGTTATATTGTGTGCTGTGTTGAGATTATGGAGCTATAGAGCGAACTTTGACTTTACTTCACCTAAGTTTTGTAGCGTTTCATCCGAAAATGAACCTAATTTCTACTAAGTTAATGAAATGCTTAATCACTTGTTAATTCGTATGAAACGTTTCATAACAGTCGCTTATAACAATATGCACATTAAAGTCATACGAATAAGGTTCATTTTCGTACGAAATGTACTTAGTCTTATGTGGCTTTACACCCTACAGAAACAGAATGATGATACCGAACCAATAGGAACTATAATCGCTGATTAATCCACAAAGCTAGTCTTGAGTGCGTCTATTTTGTATAGACTGTATTCCTTAGTCAGTGTACGGCATAGAGTGCCTTTGTAATACGACTTATTTTTCAATCAGACATATTTATATACATATTTAAGACTTGTTAGATATAAGTGTAGATACACACAAGCGGCACGCGAGAAGTCTTCTTCTTATTTTCGTGTCAATACTCTTCTTCGATATTTTATATTGTTTGAGCCCAGTAGGTGGCCACGTTGATTGTGGCATCAGTGGCATTGATTAAGTCATCCAAGGTGCAGGTGAACGGGCACTTAGGGCACTCCAGCAAGTCTGGCAAACGCGAGAAGTATGGAAGAAAAGGACATGCTGCGCCAACCCCAAATAAATTGGGCAGGAGAACTCAAACTATTTATTTCAACTAAACCAATTACAGGCACTTTTGAATGTCAATGTGGGTGTCATGAAGGGTCAGTCAGTCAAAAAGATGAAGCTAGTTGCCCATTCCAAAGCGTAGTAGGTACCTATGGAGAAGAACGGGCAAGAAACTCCATGGACACTCTTTTAAATCACAATATTATAGTTACAAAGTATTGGTTACATCATTCATGTTAAAAATTATATGTATATGTGAAAACGATGCAGAACGTTAAAAGGGTCCGTAATGAAAAGATTTAAAAAAAACAATTCAAATATTAAATTAAATCAAAATAAGCCATAGCAGCAAAAAGTTGACCAGTCCCTACTGACGGCGCCCGTTCACGAGCATGACGCATAGATTAGCACCATTCAGCTCAACCATTTTGAAGGGAGCTAAATGATCCAACACATGCGCCACCATCAGCGAGACATTACAGTGAGCATAATATACTCTCAGCCGCCAGGGCACACTCAAGTCGATGAAAGACGTACCCAGAAGAGAGAATGATGATGACACACGAGCAAAACGCCGACTTCGACAAAGCGCCACTCGTATATTTGAGTACCGTAGTCAAATACACGAGCAGTACGTTGTCGACGGCTCCAGTTGCCATTTCTGTTGCCGCGTGCCGTTCGTGTGTATGCGCACTAAGGTATAGATTGTAGAAACTGTTTTGAATGCCATATAAATTTCTTGTATAATATTAATAAGTGTTTACTATATTAATTTTCTTTTTGACCCGAAAAAGATCCCAAATATGCAGTTTAACTTTTACTATTAGAAAAACACTTGTTTTGCGTGCAATTCGTGATGTAGTTTTTGAAAAATCTTTTGAAAATTCGTGTTCTCGAGAGCGATATTGTATCTAGTTAAATAATACGAGTGAGAGGTTTAATATTATTTCGTAAAAGAATTACCTATATAATTGTTTATGAACTAGCTACAAGTTTCTGACTAACTGACAGACTCCCTGACAACCTACAAGTGCCTGTAATTGGTTTAATTGAAATATTTATTTCAATGATTTGAATTTGAATATATTTAATTGTGATATTATAACAATTATCTCCTTTATTTCAATGTAAACATATAAATTATATTTTTAAATATTAGAATATAAAAAGTATAAAAACATTTAAAATATAAAAAATTGTAGTCCACCGGTATTGGGAACAGGGTCCAAGCTACCGGCGGTCAGGGCTCCAGAGAGAGGAACCTCCTGACAATGCGAGCTGTGTCCAGAATAATAATGTGTACCGCTTTCTGAATCAAGCCCTTGATCCAGCTGCTCAACGAGAGCCTCCTCAGGTGTTGGTCGAGGCTCTTGGCTTGTGCCGATAGTCGTGACAGCCAATGGCTTAATAGCAATGATCGCTGAGTCCACATCCCACATGTCGACAACCTCGCGAGCCAAGTCAAGATACTTGATTTATAACAATTATTATAATATATTTTTAAAGGCCTAATCTGGCTTTGTGATTTTATTAGATCTCTAGGTTTATATTTAGGTTACGAATTTTGAATTATTCTAATTTATGAAGTTTGTTAAAAATCAAGCTCAGATTTTGCTGAGTGAGTTTGACAATAAATTGTAAGGTTTGAATTTGACATTACATTTCCTGATAATATCCACTTTACTTATAAACGTTGTATAAAGTTCAGTAATGATTAACGTCTGCTTATCCATTAAATTTCGCGAATCTACACGTCATGTCATGGTTAACTCACGATGCCGAATTAGAATAGAATTGTTTTTGATTCGAATAAGTCTCATAATAAAACTGTATCGAATCCAATTCGATTCGATTCAGAACTCGGAAATGTCCAAAGAACATATTGCAGATAAATAATATGTTTTAAAACAAACCATTTGTATAAAACTTTGTACTTTATATTAGGTACAAATATTTACATAATACTTTTCATGATTATAATATTTGTGCTATCTTTTATTGTTCCTTGCATTGTTGTCTGTTGTTTTTACTGTTATGCATTTCTTGTCCAAGAACTTCAGGAGATCCTGTAAATAAATGAATTGATAATTATTATAAGACAGATGATATTAAACAATTTTGTTTTAGAAACTACTATTAATTTATTCCTCGTTACACCCAATAAATGAATCGAAGAGGCGATAACTGTCCTGACTTGGGGTATTTAGACGGGTCACACACTACCACGTGACGGGGCGCAGGTAACGTGCCCCCGCGCGTGATTTTTTCATAAAAATTCTATAAAAACGCGCTTCCGGGCGGAGAATTTAGCTACTTTTCCCGCGTCCCGTCGCGTGGCGCGTTGTAGTATGTGATCCGCTTTAGGAGATTAAACATTGCACTAGCTACATTACACAGATTCGCAATGGGGGTTTCCAGAAAGAGGAATACATTAATTATTACACTAAGGGCTGATTTTTCAAACAACAGTTATTTTTTATTCGTGGAATATAATTGACGTCTGACCATGCATTTTTGTATGGAAGAACTGTCAAACATTCAAAATTATTCCTCAAATAAAATTATCTGGCGTTGGAAAAACAGCCCAAAAGGCTTCGAGTCAGAAAAATTATGGATATTTTTATGGTTTTTTGTGTGGTTTTTATTTATTGGATTTATTTACCAAAAATATAAAATAACAGTTCTGAGTCTGAAAAGAAAATAAATCTATCGAGATGAAAAATGAACCATTAATAATTGAGAATCCCCGGTGATACAAATAGTGCATATGTACGGTCAACCGTCAGTGGTAAAACGAGAACTGCGAATACCACCCTTATTGTAAAGATAGAAAGGCGCTGTCAAGATAAAGTTCTCACCGGTCGTGCGATGGAATAAACGTAGTTTTTCAATAATATAATAATTATAGTCTCACCTTAGGATCATACCGGTGTCCATAACCAACCAAATCTTTATGTATTACATCAATGTTGACTGGCTCGTATTTAAGTATCGCTTCCCTCAAAGATCGTCGACTTAATACGTAGTTGTGGAATGCTATGTGAAGCGGTACGCGGCATGAGTGTATCTGTTGAATTTTATATCGTTTTTAGTAAATATTTTTAAGGGAGAATATTAATTTATTTTATGAGTTTTACTTTGACTGAACAGACAGCTGTGCTGTTGGGGAGTTTGTTGCGCCACTTCTTCCCAGCGATAGCACTAGGAAGTGGTGAAGGGCGGGCGTTTTTGGGGGACTGTCTTTTATGACGTTCAAAAAGTGCTGATTCTCAGCCTAATTTGAATAAATGACTTTTGATTTTAATGGGTACTTCCTTCGATCAATAATAGTACTAGATTAAGGATCAGGAACAAAAATCAGTCGCTCAAGTGGCCTCGTTTGCACACACGTAAACATATACATTTCTTAGAAAAAAGTTTAATAATATTAACAACCTCAGTTTATTATAAACCTTAATGCTTAAACATAAAGTTTAATTACCATTGCAAAATATATTTAAAATGTCGCTTGAAAATAAAATCATTCTATTTTTAAATTTTCAGTCTTTTATTCTAAAATGAAACTAAAATCTAAATAATAAGGTGAAAAACATACTAATTTGAAATAAGACCACAAAAGTATTTGTGGTCTTAATTTTCGGGCCGTTTTTGAAGCGCTTATCGGGAATCTAGTACTATTATTGATCGAAGGGTTCTTCCTTTTGGTAATTCTCAGTAGCAGCCTGGATTTGTGCCCGGTTTATGGCCATAGGCTTGCATCCTATTACACGGGACTTAAAACATAAATGTCGAAATATGGGGAACTGTATTACAGCTGCCTACCCCTTTGTGGAACTTGTATACGCCTTTGCGTAGGGGTAAGGGTTACAAAATGAAAATACCTTTTAGACAAGCACTTACTAATTATTGAATTTAAATTAAGATATAAATACGACGTTAAAAGATTGAAGATTCTCTGGGCCCGTTACAATCGTAGGTATATCGACCGGTCGCTGATGGCGCGTGAACGCAAAGCGTGATAATACGTTATAAAATGGTTTATCGCAAAGGCGTAGATCGAGAAGATTATACAGCAGGTGATTTGCCAAGATATTGAATAATAAACTCAATTTTTAGTGCCAATAAAGTACAAAATTGTACTAACATCTACCTACGCATGATGCGTGCGGGCTTTTGCGCTTTATACAACTGAGAATAGTTAATAATTATTAAATGTCTTTATAAAATCGTCTGCTCTGCCCTCCTTACGATTGAATGATTTTTTAATATTTACCTTTGCTTTTTCTCTCTTCTGAAACACCCAATCATCAGAACTGCAATCAACACTTCTAACAACTGCAACTTCACTAGTCACTTCATATCCACACACATCTGTAACTTCTTTTATTTCATCAGTCTTTAAAGAAGATGGTGCAGACAAAATATTTCCATCCCCTTCTAACACATTAGTCTTTGTAGAAGATGTAGCAGAGAACCTATTGTTTTCTCTTTCTAACTCATCAGTCTTTCTAGGCGAAGCATGTAGTCTTGCTTCATGTGTTGGCTTCTTATAAACGAATTTTCTTGGAGATTTCACTGGCGTTTTTGAAGATGCTTTTCTTTTAGGAGATGGTGGCGACAAAACATCTCTATCTATTTCCAACTCATCAGGTTTTATAGGAGACTGTGCAGAGGATATATCTCTATTTCTGTCTAACTCATTCGTCTTTCTAGGCGAAACAAGTAGTCTTGTTTCATGACTTGGCTTCTTATAAACGAATTTTCTTGGAGATTTCACTGGTGTATTTGAAGGTGAGATTATAGGAGATGTAATAAGTTTCTGTGGTGAAGATTCTTGTATATACGTGTTTGTTCTTGGTTTCTTAGAAGGCGATGGTTGATCCTCGTCTACCAATTGTTGTATTGTCGGATGTGTTTGGTTGTAAAGGTGAGTGAGAATTTGTATAGCTGGCAAATTATAAAGTTACTGATTTAAGAGGAATTTGATCAGATACTACTTTTATAAACGAATTTTTAATAGATATCAATCAAAGGGCTGTTGAGTTTACACGACAATGATTCTAAACAGTCACAGACTGAATTCAGTGACAGAGGATCATTATTAATTAAGGCAAAATAAAAATTGAAAGATGATATGGCCTAAAAAAAGGGGCGACTACTGAGATTACGGCTAATACAAATGTATGGAAGAAGACATGCTGCACCGAACCAAAATAAATTGGGATAAGGGCATGAAGAAGATTATGAGAAAGACAAAAGGCTTACAAAGAACTTAACTATACGATATCAGAGTTTCTTACCTCTTTTTCTTTTAAAAGGTTTCAACCCATATCTATCCAACTCTCTGTTCCGTTGCGGCGTAGACATCGACGCGAAATCCGCCACTGGCGTTACATCAACAGTCTTGATGATATACTCACTATTTTTAGGCGTTTTGATATTAATTATACCATAATTACTTTTAAGAACTTTCTGAACTTTTATTGGACTAATTCCTCCAGTTTTATGTAATTGTGTTGATTCTTTTATTTTAGTTTCAGTTTTTTTTACATAAACTTCGGGAAGAAAACTGTCCTCCACAGTATCTTTATTATTTTCAGTAAAAAATGGTTGACATCCTTCACTCAAAGATTTTCTATAACTTCCAAGTTTAGTCACATTATCCAAAACAGATATACCGCCGAATTCGAAATTGTCTCTTGGAAAATCTCGCCTAGATTTGTGAAGAGAATAGTCTAATTCCTTATCTGAGATATGAAATACTTCGGAGTTGTTACTTGAATTTATACCAACATCATTATTTTCATCTACAATTTCTATATCATTATGGACCTCAGATGTGGACGAATCATATTTAAAGTCCAAACTTTTATCTTTCTCAATTCCTTTGACGAAGTTGTCTCTTGAAAAATCACGCCGCAATTTGTGAAGAGAATAGTCCAATTCCTTATCTGAGATATGAAATACTTCGGAGTTTTGACTGGAATTTATAATAACATCATTATTTTCATCTACAATTTCTATATCATTTTTAACTTTATATTTGGACGAATCATATTGTTGACTTAGGCTACTGTCTTTCTCACTTTCTCTGAAGCTTTCACCGCCATTAATTAAATCGCCGTCTTCAATTATAATTTCATCATAATCTATTGATACATCGTCATGTTTTCCAAGACTACTATTGTTAGGAATATTTTGAAGTACTGTAAATGGTCTTTGAGACAAAAGTATTTCTTCAGAAGAACTTGAACCTTGGGTTAAATCTATATTTTCATTGGATTCTTTAGTTTCATTATGAGAACTATGCTCTTTAGATAGACCAGAATTCTGTTCAACTTCTTTACTATTTTCAGTGTTTGCTGAATGGTCATGAACAAAATCTTCATAAAAACTACTACTGATACTACATGATTCTGTGTTTCCTATCTTTACAGGACTTGGATTATATTCTATAGAAGTATCTTGAGCTTGTGTTAAGTCAAAAACTTGACTTAGCGCTTCATTCCCAAAGAGAGATTTCTTAACTTTACCATTGGCAATATATTCGTCCTTGTCAACTATAATAGTATCATCTAAGGATGCTTTAGATTGCGAGTTGGCTACATCAACTAAAGGTAGACTGGTGTCAGTGGAATTAGAAGATTGAGTCAAATCCATACTTTCTACTGCTTTTTTAACTGGAGTTTGGATATTTTCTTCTATAGGTATTTCTTTATCATCTTCATTGGAACTTTGAGTCAAATCAATGTTTTCTTTTGCAGTTTGATGTGAATCTGTATTTGTATGGTTTGAAAGTACTTGATGTTCATCTGTAATATTCTGACTAATATTATCCGTAGCATTTTGTTCTGCATCATTAGGAAAGTTTGTACTTACATTTACTACATCATTAATACTATGATCTTTTAATGCACCCTTGTCTTCAGGAATTTGTGTCAAATCTATCTCTTTCAATTCTTCACATATAGGTTGTGAGGAACCTACAATACAGTCAGTAATTTCCATAAAATCATTTGATTTTCTTTTGGTTACATTCTGAGATAGCTGAATACCTTTCTCAGAATTTTGTGATGCTATAATATTAGCACACTGAGTTATATCCATGATTTCTTGAGAATACAGTTTTGTTTTATGCTCTTGTGATAAAACAGCTATAGGTTTTGTAGTCTCCAATATGGATGATAGTTCATCATCAAAAATATCTGGTGAACAACTTCTATATTGTTGATTAAATGTTAGTTTGTTACTAGTTTCTACATCTATTACTTTTCTAGGACTATTAATTATTGCTTGCTTGATTGGAGATATAATTTCAATTTCTTCACCTTCCAGTGATTTATCTTCAAATAGTCTCTTCACTGGTGACCTTATATCAAACATTTTGACTGGTGACTCCATATTATTAAATCCTTTTTGGAATGGAGATTTATTATCAGTAACACCAACTTCATGAACATTACATCTTTTATCTTCACTTACTGTATCTTCTTCATCTTCTATTACAATTTTTGGAACATCGCATTCTTTATATTTCTTTCTATACTCAATTTCTTTAGAAGCAAAAATATCTTTTACAGATTTGATGGGCCCACTTAGTATGATATCCAGCTCATCCTGTGAGCAATCAATGTCTTTGAAATTCATTATAAAAGTATCAATAAGTTTTGGACTTTCAGGCCTACCAGGAATTTCTGACCAATCTCTTAGTAAAGAACCGTTGGTTGTAGATTTTTCAACTAAATCATCTACATAGAATACATTATTATCTTTCATGCATTCATATGGAATATTAGAAGCTATGTAGAAAACTTTTGCACCAGGCTCTTGACCATTAGAACTATCTTGTTCGACTTTTGAATGATCAAGATTCTCAAACAATATTCTTGTATATTTCCCAGTAATATTCTGAC
Organism: Apamea sordens; assembly: GCA_945859715.1. NCBI lineage: Eukaryota > Metazoa > Arthropoda > Insecta > Lepidoptera > Noctuidae > Apamea > Apamea sordens. The sequence continues at coordinate 7,292,011 of OX244010.1, read as the reverse complement.
ATTTTTCTTCCTCTGTAACAGTAAAAAGTTTAGAATTCTTTCTATACTTTTTAGTTTTCTTAGCCGCAGTTATTTTAGCTTCGGGGACTTTGAAACCGTATTCTTGTAAAGTTTTCCTTATTTTAGCTACTCTTTGTTGAGATGATAATGCTTGAGAGGTTTCAGGGATACTAGATTCGGTTTGAAGTGACTTCGACAATGCTATAGCTAACTGCAGTTGTTCAGAATCAACGTCTAAGCCAGACTTTTTACAGACAGTATCAAACTCCTTGCTATATGATACTAATTCATTTTTTTTTCCTTTCAAAGCTGTTCTTATATCTTTCTGACCCTTGATGCATTTAGTTACCTTCCTTGTCTTAGGTTTTGCAGGTTTTTGAGCTGGTTTCGGACCTTTACAACTTTTCTTTGCTTCTTGAAAATCTGAAAGACTCTCATCCATATCAGTCTGGCCAGTAAAATATTTGCTTCTAACGCTTCCACTGAAACGGAACAAAAATAAAACAAATTATAAATTTAACTATTTTATTAACTACATAATAAATAACAATTTACATTTTAATTACCTATTGCTATTTATGCTCATAATATATCTATTTGTCTGGTTGATCTGGCCTTTGGCTTTCCTCCATGTATTTCCTGATTGCGTCTCCAGTACGGTTTGGCAGCCCGCTGGCGATCATGAGTCTTCTTTCTACCTCCTCTATAGGGTCTTCGTATAAACCGTCCACTGCCGCTCGTATATTTTTCGTCACTGGGCTAAAACTAAAACAATAGAAATAGACAACTGTTTTTGGGTTGCAAATCGCGAATTTGAGTGATCTACTAATAAATGGGTCGATTTACCAAATACCTATCGAAAGATTAGTGCATTAGGACAATGAATAAATAATTAATAAATAAACTGGATTTAGACTAACATGTAGTAAGTACATAACTTGAATAGGAACTGGAAAGATATTATTTTCCTCAATACTAAGTGCAACAAGGGCTGTTGTGTTTGACCTTAGGTCATTGAGGTCATCTTAATAATGTGTGATATGGAGTCGTTGTTTGTTGTGAACTGGATTAGATAACCTCAAAAATTTACATTTTAAGAATGGTTCATTACTCAATATACATACTGGAAAAACACTCCGGTTATTAATCCAACACTTATTAAGCCTACACCAAGGATATTCCGGAATTTTGAGGCTGGTGTTCCTATTATTTTTCTAGGCTTCCAGTTTGACGTATCAACACCGATCGCCATTTTTAGTTTTTCGTTCCGTTTCTGGATCTTGTTCGCTAAGAACATAGACAGAGGATAGTAGGTAGACAAGTCCTCAGCGTATGCAGTATGAGATAGCGATAGTTCGACATAAGTACATTACTGCAGCTTTAATCGTCTTTTTAGATGAAATTATCACAATATTTTGCTTATTATTGACACAAAATAGTTTTAAATACAATATTTTTTTTATTTACTTGCTGTAATAGGTAAAAAATGCTACATACCTATGAAAGGTTATGTTTGGTTGATTTCGTTCACTACGACTTTTACAGCCCATTAAAAAGCAACTCACCATCATTACACACTAAATATTACCTTTTGGAATATCAATAAAGTCAGAAATTACACAAAGTATGCGTTTCACAGTTTATATCAACGAAAATAATATTTTAACACCACCGAATGGCATCGATGCCAAACAACAAAAACCGATACGCAAATAGAGATGGAGCAGATGAGCAGGACATAGCATGCATTTTCTATGCATGCTGTCCTGCTCACACATACACATTTTGACATAAGTGTCGTCTCACTTTCGCAATTATTATATTTTAACAGCATGCCTATTACTATCCTCTGTCACAGTATTGCAATATTTCCCTACAGTAGTTAGTTACTATACTCTTTGACAGTAGTGCAACGCCTTTGATGTCGTGCGATGCCGCCGCCAGTGTAGGTATTTACGCTGTCACATGCGAATATGCTAGGGTTGTATTGTAACCAAATAGGAAATAAAACAATTATGATTATTACTGTATGATCCCTTGCTAGACCATACATTACTTTTAGATGAGAGATGAATGGAATAAAAGAAGGTAAGTATTAAAACACTACTGTATTTTCCCAAAGGTACAGACGCCAGCACATCAAGCTACTACAATCTGTCAGATTTCTTTAATAGATTTTCGACTTTATTACTAAAGCATTAGGTTCAATGTTGATTGGGAAAATCTGACAGTTTCGGGTAGGTTGACCTGCTGGCGTCCGTACTTAAAGGTAAAATGAGCTTAATGGACTGATGGTATGGAAATGAAGTGAGTGACGCGGCCCTTGTTGGCTGTAACGAGAACGCCTGGCTGACTTGATAGCCCAACGCGAACTGCAGTGCGATTCTGTAACTATATCACCGTGAAAACTTAGGTGAAGTGAGCGTGGAGTGAGCTGTCATTCCAAATAATGCTAGGGATTGACACTACTGACAACTCACATCAAGCTCACTTCACTTGAGTTTTCACGGTGAGATTTTTACAGAATCGACCGGCTGAACTAATTATTATGAGTTGAAATGAATGTGTGGCGTGAACTGCTGAGTTGTTGCACCGTACAATTACTATTATGATTAATCATTTATTCCTATGTATACATTCATAAAATTGTGATTATTAAATCTAATGTAATTATTTATTCATAAATATATATTTAGGTACAGACGCCAGCACATCAAGCTACTACAATCTGTCAGATTTCTTTAATAGATTTTCGACTTTATTGCTAAAGTATTAGGTTCAATGTTGATTGGGAAAATCTGACAGTTTCGGGTAGGTTGACCTGCTGGCGTCCGTACATATATGTTGCACTGCTGAATATTTACGTGACACTTTATTTTTGGATGTTCTTAATTGTCTATTATAAAATTTAACTACGTAATGTATTCGCATTCGGATGATTATGAACAATCTGATAAGAAAAGAATGAGGAAAACATGAACATGGCTGTGATTTAAATTCTACAGTAGGTACTTAGCATTTCAAATAATCTATCTAAAATATTGTTTCCAACAAACGAGTGGGAATTCTGTCTAAAACAGGCTTGCAGTTTAGTACCTACAGTATTCAACGAAATCAGCTGGAGGTATGATGCTGTAGTCCACCAAAGGTATCATGCTTAATATTGTATGCACGTTTACGTAAGTAAAAATTACTTGTTCTTGGTTCGTCAGAATAATTTGACGCGTAGTTAAACATTTTTATACATTTGTGTTCATCTACTGGGATTTCGATGTCGATTTACATCCGTAGACAGAACAGTTTGTGCGCACCATTATAGAATATGTAAGTATAATAAAATTATTACACAAAAAACACGCCCGAGTCTGCCCTTCACGCTCGGTACCGCAAACTAAGCGTGTTTGCGGTACCCGGCCCGCGCCGCCCGACCCCCCGCGAGTTCCCCTCCGTTGCTCTGCGCAAGTACATTCGTCGCGCTACTGTAGGTAGGGAAATATTGTAATACTGTGCCTCTGTTTACGGCTAAGAACAACTTACAAGTTAGTCGAAAGACACGTAAATTACCTACTGACATTATCATTTTAATTACCAAATTGGGGTTATTTTCTTTTAGATACAATAGAACTTATACTTGAACCATACATTCAAAATATAATACATTCTTAAAATTTTATTGGATGAAAAAAAAAACTGAACTAAAAAAATAGAAACCTGTTTATACTTTGAAAGGATTGAAAAAAGTATTTATGTGAATGCTACACGGAAGACGAGGCGGTATGGTCGAAAGACTATAGCCTGCCCATTGGGCGACATTTATAAAAAAATTAAAAATTGATGTGAATGTCAAAGTTATCTCATCATCTGTCTGTAGGATTCATTGACATAGAAAAGTATGGACTGGAAATACCTACAAAAAAAGGGTGCATACCTACAACTCATATTGTCGCATAAAATGGCTGCCATTGCTAGGGTTGTGTCAATCAAGGAACAACTGTTATCTCGTTGTTACTATAACGAGTAACGATACTATATACGAGTTTTACTAGTTATCACGTTTGGATCACGATGGATTTTGGTGCTGTGAAGTGTGAACCACAGGCCGGACCTAGCTAGGTCACTCGGACCGAATAAGACGCAAGATTATTTATGTTAACATCGCAGAATATACTGATATCGTTCCAGCGGAGGAACTAGTTTCGGAAACTATTACGGTAAGTCGGCAACGGTACAACACTATTCCATTATGACATCTGTTTGTAAACAAACGAATGAATTAACAAATATAATAAAAAGGCCTGTTATATGAAAATGAACCCAAATATCAATACTTTAGCCATAAATTCATGATCGCGTTACAATTGTATCATCGATTGTGTATTATTGTATGTATTAATGCATGAAAACCGGCTACTAACCTGTGCAACTACAATTGAGGTTGATTTTCATTCTTTCTTGCACCACACTTCACAATACAACACACAGGCATGTTGAACTTCTGTTTTCCAACATTTACATGCAGTTTTAAAAGGTAAAATCCTCGTAATTTTCTCGCAAATCTCAATAATACAAAAAACAAACAACCATTTGACAGCAAAACTACCACGAAACTCGTCACTTATGATGGCTGCTACGGCACTTACCTACAACTGTCACTACGTCAAGACAAAATGTTGCCATAATTAGCAACAACTTAAAATATAGTTGTCTCTTTTATCAAATGAGATTATCTTACTAGAAAGAATGAGACATAACGATATTTCAAATTCTGAATCATATTTCACTCATATTTGTATAAGCAAATGTATGTATAGAATAACGCGGCATCTCCATGTTATTTCCTATCTCAATGGTAGGATTATTGGTCATTGTTTTTGTTTATTTTTTCAATCTTTTTCCTTGTTTGTTGTAAATTCATCAAAAAATATGTCTTTACTACAGAATTTGTCGTATAGAGAATACCAAAAGGCTTTAGAATTTAGTTTGCGTCAGTGCGAAGTAATAGCAAAACTAGCGCAGATAAATTACAAAATTCAATTGTAAGTTCCTGTTTTCAGTAAATATAACTACAAAAGATAACATGTGGTAGGTATACATATCACTTTTACATAAAGAAACATCCTTAAAATTTTCAGGATAACATTTACCGCCTCCACACCAGGTGCCTCCAAACCAGGTGAAACACTAATAAAAGCCTTAGATCGCTATGGACTCTCCATAAAACATTACAAGGACCTTGTTACCAAGTCCTACAATGTTAAAACTATTACCACTTTCTACAAACCGCAGTCCAAAGTGGCTATTCTAGTGGCAAATGAAAAATACATACATTTGTCTAAACTAGCCACTCCGTCAATAGACTGTGATTCATTAGCCTCTCATTTCAAGAATATAGGTTTTATTGCTATAACAATAAAGAATAGTACAACCACGACTTTGAAAATTATATTGTCAAAGATTTTTGATGTGTTGGAAGAAGACTCTTATTGTAAGTACCTACATATTCAAAATGATACTAGTGCCTTATTACTTTGTTATTGATGTCTCGATGATGATCAAGTTGTCTCAGTCAGTGACAAGACAACCTCTTAGGGGCGGAGTTGCCAAAAAAATAAGAGACTTGCTCTTATTCCTGGAGGCAATGTATTAAATATGGGCACAGAATATGTATTTAAAACTCACTGCCACATGGACTTCAACCTTCATTGTATTACATCCTGTATCTACTGTGGTGTATATAATCATTGGTCAGTCACAATGATAAAAAATATGAATATCAGTCATTTTTATAGTTCAGCATTGATTTTTTTTTCTAGCCTATCCTGTCCCACTCCTGGACAAAGGCCTCTCTCCACTCCTATCTTTCGCGAGCTCGCGCGTCCTCCTTCCCGTTTTGATGGAACCTATCCAGCTCGTTCCTCCATCTCCTACGTTGTCTGGCGCGACCACGCCTCGCTGTCTCGGTGCACCAATTCTGTGCTATTTGGGCCCACAATTTGTCCGGCATTCCGCAGACATGTCCTGCCCCAGACGTGTCCAGTCCCATTTAAGTTGGACAGCCATTTGAGCCACGTCAACTATCTTTATTTTGGAGCGCAGTATTGTGTTCTATACCTAAATGTTTTAAATTCACTATACAATATTCTTTTTCCAGGTTTTTTCTTCTACGCTGGTCATGGTTGCCAGCTATGCAATACGAAATGCATGTTAGGAATCGACTGCCCTGAAGAAAATATTAATTTAGACCACTGCATTACTGAAAACTTTGTGCTAAATGAAATGGCGAGATGCAAACCTGAACTGGGAATACTAATTATGGATATGTGCAGGGTTTATTTGGACAGGTAAAAATTTCATGACTCTGATCTCATTAGATGCAGATTGCAGAAGCAGAATCAATTTAAAATGTTATCTTAGAGACTGGCTAGATCATAGGTTCTCAATGTGGGCGACGACGACATCCTCTCGTTTGACATTTTGAGGGAAGTAGAAAATTTAGAGAAAATTATATACCTTACCTATCCTATCTTACGGCTATATAATATTACACGTTTAAATATATTGGGGGGCTCTAGAAAAAAAAATGCTCAAAGCCCAAAAGTTCTCAACCTTATTTTGCCCACCAGCAAAATAAGGTTGAGAACTTTTGGGCTAGATCCTCAATAAGGCGCCATATCTATTCCCAAGACTCGAAACATGAATAGACAATCTTTAGACGCAAAAATAGTCATGCTCAGTGTCTTGCATAATTTATTTATTTATCCTCACACTGGAACGCCATACGGCAATTACACCAATGGAGCAAAAAATCACTTTATTTGCTGCTTTCAATCCATCCTGACGTCATTTGCACTACTTATTTACCTACCAAAGACATTAAATTACTTGATATCTTAAATCTCTTTGCTACCTACTCATCTTAGGGCTGATTTTTCCAACGCCAGATAATTTTATCCGAAGAATAATTTTAAATTTTTGATAATACAAAAACTGTTAGACGTCAATTTTTATTCGACGAAAAAAAAAATCAGATCGATTGAAAAATCAGCCTACGTTCCCACAGACGTAAAAAATGTCGCTGCGAGATTTTATCGCGTACTGGATTTTGAACTCTCTCGATGTTGAGCCGAGCATTGAGAATCCAACAGAGCGCCTCCCAGCGTGTCAAAAAAACACACTGTTGCATTTTCAACTCTCGGAGCTAAGCAGTGCGTTAAAAATCCGGTGCGCGAAAAACACGCTCGCGAACCTTGGCTAAACAAATTTACAGGGAAACAAACCCCCAAATCTATGCCACGATCCACACAGTAGAAGACTATACAGTCCACAAAAACTTACTCATCATATACTCAACTCAGTCATCTCAAGCTGCTTACGAAGTCCTACAAATAGAATGTTCTACCACGATCAATATGGATGAGACTTATCAGTTGAAGACTGGTGATACGGACAAGATTTTGCCGGGAGCCAGCCAGTATGTTAATGCACTGTGTTCGAGATTGGATGATGATATGGATGTTAGCAGTTTGCTGGATAAGGTTCATGAAGGTGAGGAATTGTTTTTATATCTAAAATAAGTAAGTACCTAGGTTTAACAAGATTTTAATAGTATGTTGTACCTATATTTTTTTCAACCGGCTAAGTCCCAGTCTTAATTTATTAGGATAAGGCTAGGGTCAGCTGGGCGTCGAAGGGCGCTTAACGATCTCCGGCCGCCATAAGGGGCTTGCGGGCGACGAAACTGAGGCCGTGTCGTCGCTCGAACAGTCAGGCTAAGAGATGGCACGCAGTATGCACGCCTAAATGGAAGGACGTGCGGTCGTGGGATCGACCGCAGTTGGTCATGGGGCTCGCTAGGCATGGCGGGGTGATACCAGTCGAGCAGTCGGGTGTGCGGCGAATGTACAAGTATCTCGCGGGCCCCCTACTCATGGTACTAGAAGGAACAGTGGGGTTACCAGTAGGAGTCCGACATAACCCTCCGTTCTTCCCAGACGGATACCTTCATGAGAATTTCCACACCAAAAAAAGGATAATGCTAGGGTATAGAATTACCCTAGCATTATCCTTCTTGGAACGAAGTTCCTTATCGCGCGTTGCGAAAGGGGGCTAGACGGAAAAAATTAAGACCAAAAGTTGGAACGACACTTTTTGCTATAGTTGTAAGCCGTGCGGCGTGCGCGTGTTTCTCTGTCTGTCTCTCTCTCTCTCTCTTATAGAAAGCAAGCCAGTTATACTTCGTTCCATCCGGGTGTCCCTTGACACCTCTCAAGATTTTTTTTTTAGTACCTATAAGGCTAGATTCATTCTACTAAAACGGCTAGGCTAATTCAATTTGGTTGTTTAACCAGAAGCTGATGTAATTACTAGAAATAACTTGCAATATTTTTAATGAACAACAATAATACTTGTGTTCCAGATGTTGAAAAGTCGCTAAAGAAGCAAAGGCCTATAAAAGTGCAGTGTGGCGTTGAAAAGAGATCTTTTTATGATCCTACAAAAGGTTGGTTACTTGTTCAACAACAGTATTTCTGGCGCCATTTCTGGTGCATACTGTGCATAGTGCCATAAACTAAATTCAAATGCTTGTTTCCATTAATTTGATGTTATTTCGACAAGACCGAATATCCACTTTAAGCTAAGTATTTATTTATTTATATATCAATTGGTATGGCTATGGTAAATTAAGTTGAATTCAGAATGACGAGTACTATTGAAAGTCATAAAAATATTTGAAGTTGTAAGACAAACGAACTTTGTGTGGGTTTTAAGTTGTTTTTATTAATTAATAATGACTCTATCTTTCTTTTTACAGGCGATACAGAGACGCTATTGAACAACTTGCGAGAAGCGATGCAAGATTATAAAGAATATTGTGAAGTATAATTTAAGAAAATATGGTGCTAAGATGTGATCTTTTATAAAAAAAAGTTTCTTCTAATATCTGCCCTAAAGGGCTTGCCTTTATTCATAAGATTATTTTTAGCATATGCGCATGGTTATCTCACTCGCACAGTCGTAGCAGCCTCTGTGCGAGTAAGACATCTATACATTTGCTTGTCCAACCTTACCAAAAGTGACAATAATAAACTGTTATGGCAAAGTCAAATATCTGTAAGTTTTTAGAAATAAAACAAAATTAAAAACAATTCAACTGCATTTATTTTACACTGACTGAAGCTTCATATATCACATAACTAAAACATCAAAAATATTATTTCTTTATTAACGAGTGTGGTTGGAAGTGGTTCACGATATTAACCCACCAACTGTCTTCAACGCCTTTAGTGAACTCTCTTATAAATCTGTAGTTTAGTATGAATATCTTGTCTTGATATTCTGGCTGTACGCTGTAAGTTAAAAAAATTTAGTCATAAGAATTGGATTGTGGAATTCTCGGATGTAAAGTGGGCTAAGGTCATACTGGGCCCTAATTAACTATGACCACTTAATGATTCCTTCGCAACCACGTCAATTCCTTAGCTAATCACGACATCTATTAATAACGTATTCTCTATGACAAAATGAACGAAACCGCGCGAAAAGAACGCGAAGTTGGCGTGGTAAGATTACGCGGGGAATAATAATTACCATAGAGAATTAGGGGCCCAGATGAAGTTTATATTATTATGTACTAGGGCCATTACTACGCAAAGTTATAGTCAGAAATCGTTATTTCAATAACAATATCATCGCACTCTAATTGCGTAACACACTTTCAATTACATTCTGAATCATTTTGAAGGATATTGCTAATCCATTGCTTCATATACTAATGGCTGAAAAGAGGTACATAAATACTATTGATTATGGAGGCGCCTAAGAGCGCCGTTAGTTACGTATCTTTCTGGCCCTTGTTATTGTTTGTTTTATAGTTAGTTATAATTATGTTTAATAATTTAATTAATGATATAGGTAATTTCTCTGTTTCTGAATCCCATGTTTGTGACGTTGAACACTGTAAACAATATCTCTCCTCCTATACTAGTCCACTAACCATACTAACCCAAAATATTCGCAGTATTTTTAAGAATTTTGTCAATTTTTGCATTTTTCTACAACTTCTAGACATAAACTGTGACGTTATTGTCTTAACTGAATGTTGGCTTTCCTAACAATATACTTATGCTGACGACACTGCCCTTCTATTTTCGGCTGACTCAGAAAAAATGTCTACAAAGTGGCACAACACGGATTCAATATTGTTAATAACTGGCTTCTAATTCACTAACACTAAATGCAGACAAGACAAATTATATTAAGTTTTCGATGCGCAAGCAAACATCAACTGGCACTACCTTGACATTATATGCTCATTATTGCACAATTCCCACAAATAACCAATGTGTTTGTCCTAACATTAAAATGGCAAATACATTGGTGTTATAATAGATGAAACACATATTTATTAATTTTTAAAGACTATTTTAGCTCTTTTCGCCTGAAACACAGGATTACCTAGTTCAGGCACGTAAGTCTTAGAAATATAATTTAAATTTAAGCAAAACTACTAATTGTTATGCCTTATAATTTTTTGAATAAATATATTATTATTATTATTATTATTTATATGTTCGAAAAATTTGTCAGCTCAATAACGTAAATATATAACGCTATTAATGTTGTTAAACTGTCAAAATGAAAGCCATTATTACTGTTAAATTTTAGTTTCACATTACGATCAAAATGACAGTTGCGATCGACCTTTTTTTGTCAAGTTGACAAAGAAAAGTCGATCGCAGCTGTTAGTTTTGTTACGCAATTACCCCGCAGTGGCGCACAACATTAGCACTGCTCCATAAGGATGGATTTATGACTAAAGCCGGATTTACATCATGTGTTGTGTCGCCTTCTGACGCAATTTTAACCAATCAAAACTCGTGATTTGACGTAGCCCAGAACAGATACGTTTGATTGGTGTATTCCGCGTCACGACACAACACAACACAGTAATGTGCCGGTGGCTTAACTTTGCGTTTGTAAGGTATGTACTTGAATAATTAATATGAATTGAATAATAAAATGAAAAGGTATAGGGTGTGCGCGTCAGCAGGGTAGCCCGCGAAATTCAAATTTAAAGTTTTTTGCAATTCAGTCAGTGTCAGGATTCGCGACCGTAACAAATATGACTTTACAAAATTATAATTATTGGAATCAGAAGGTCAACTCCTTGGCGTCAAATATCATGTCATGAAATAGTATAGTAGGTGAGATGTATTGATGATTTTTAAGATTATAATTCTATAAATAAATATTTATTACGGCCGCGAATCATACGATCAACATACAACCTGATACTGACCTACAAATTGTAAAAAAACGTAAGAAAATTTGAATTTCGCGGGCTACCCTAAAACGCATGCTGATTGTTAGTGGAATTGGTCAAGATCCAAAGCTACAGTGGACTCCAAAAGTTAGTTGACATATTTCCACTTCAGTGATGATAAAAAAATGCTTAAAAAACACTCAAGGGATTACTTGATTATTTTTTACTAGCTGCTGCCCGCGACGTCGTCTGCGTGAAGGCTCTACAGCACCAAAAATACCTAAGATGCCAGTGTCGCTAGCATTATAAGTAAACAACTTTTAAAATTGCATTAAAATATAAGTTTTTTTGCGAAGCAAGTGAAGAGAGTTATATGGGAATCCTGCTGAGTTCAGTCATAAGATGTGACTGAAGGAAATAGAGAAAATAATGCAAGAATACATTCCAGGACACAAAAGAGTAAAAATACGTACAAAAGGTATCATACCTTACAACACTTCCCTATAAACTACGTTGGTAGTTATGCTGCCAGGAGCCAAAATGTAAAGAGAGTCAGGATTGGTGACGCGAGAGCAAGCGACGTACAGTTGCCCGTGTGAGAAGCAACTCGTCCTGAGGTCGACACCCGCTGCCCTCAGTGTCTGCCCCTGCGACTTATTGATGGTCATCGCGAAGCAAACATTCACGGGGAACTGTACGCGCTTGAACTGGAACGGATAGTTATGAGGTATGAAAGGAATGCGTGGTATAAATACTGCCTCGCCGACGCCACAACCCGTAAGAATTTCCGCCTCAATGGTGTGTCTGTGAAGCGAGATGACTTTAAGGCGGGTCCCGTTACACAACTTCGGAGGAGATAGGTACCGAAGAAGCATAATCGGGACACCGACCTTCAGCTTGATGGTATGCGCTGGAAGTCCACTTGCTGACAGGGAGTTCAGAAATTCCACGGGATAATGTGTGGCGTCATCTTGCTCGACAATAGTGTTTATCGAGGTGTAGACCACTTCATTCCCCTCAATTTCCGAGAGAATGCATTCGTTAATTGCTGCAGCTTGATTATTTTTGGGCGTCAAAATGGCCCGCTCACACACCCAAGAATAATTCTGCTGGTGCAGTATACGACTGATGTCCCCGTACACACAGCGAATGAGTTCTGCTAAGCTGGATACCACTCTACCGAGAGACTCTGGAAGCACCACCTGTCCACCTCTCTCTTCTGGTAGAGTGCCTTCGCCAAGACTTAGAAGGACATCGGAGAATTCTTGAGCACATGCATTGCCGCCGAGCTGAGCTCTCATATTAATGGTCAAGCGCAGCGTACGAACTCGTGACCAAAACGTAGATCGTTTCAACGAAGCATTCACCTCGTCAGCCCTCGATCCCCGCGTCACCACGGGAACCGTTTGCCGAAAATCGCCACTGAACAGAACTATGAAACCACCCATCAAATGTTCGTTCCTGCGGATGTCCTGCAGGGTTCTGTCCACGGCCTCAACTGCCTTCCTATTGGCCATCGTACACTCATCCTATACGATCAGAGAGCAATCCTTGAGCACGTGTCCCTTATTGCTGTTACGTGACACACCAAAAACAGGCGTTTCGGCGCTCTCTAAATCGATGGGAATTTTAAACATGGCATGTGCTGTCTTGCCGCCCGGAAGGAGTGTGGCAGCAATTCCCGACGACGCTACAGCAATAGCAATTTTGCCTTGCCTCCTGACCTCTGCAAGTATGCCAGTGGTAACAAATGTTTTTCCTGTTCCACCAGGAGCATCCAAGAAAAACATTTTACCCTGGTTTTGCCCAACGCTTTCAAGGACGGTGTCATAAATGTGTTTTTGCTCTGAAGAGAACAAAGCGACATAGTCATTTCCTATGGTGGTCATTTCGCCCGGATCGTAATTTGACTCAGCGTTATACTCCCGATTTCCACGGTCTTTATAAGGTGATGATGTGGGAGCTGATAACCCATATTTGATCAGTGGATTGCCGCCGATAGAAATGACCACATCTTGAAGTGAACTGAGACAGGTGTTCAGCACGCGTTCATCAGTTACTTCGACTTCGTCTCCAGTAACACGCCTCAAAGCTCGTAGAAAATCTTCAGACAGATGATGGCGATACTTCTCCCACAAAGCTACCAGGTTCGCGACTCCACAAAACACCAAGATGACGGAAAACAGATGACGCATGCAGCTGGGACTGTCACTGACGCTCGCCTCCGCGAGGGTGTCATCCCAATTTTGGTCACCGTCGAGAAGGTGACGTGCTACGCAGGCTGCGCGGTAAGTGGGATACTCCACGCCATCAAATGTCCTCAGAAAGGCGAAAGACGTTGGGCCTCGGACAGTGTGAAGTAACAACCGCAGAAAATTGCATTCGCCATTATTCGGATGCACGGTATAAACCCTACCCAATGCGGTGTCCTTGAAAATTCCCGGAAAGCCTTCCACAGCACCTCCTCGTCGACGTCGGTTAAATACACCCCTTTGCTTGTCGTACGTGTAATATGAAGGCACCTCGTCATACGTAAGGGATCTCGCAAACTGGTCGACTTCACAGAGCGTGTTTTTTTAAATTGTCTTCCTCAACTCTGCTCAAGATTTTGAGGGTTTTGTTGGAACTTGAATTTGTCGAAACGAACTATACCATACAACTTTTATGAAGAAAATGCACATTGCCATCTATGAATTTTAAGAATAACTAACTACTAACCTCGCCAACATGATCAAATTTAAATTATTAATTTCCAAAAAGTGTTAACATGTAACTTGATTTGATTTTTATGAAATCTCATAGATGGCGCTGCTTCAAAATTTTCATTATACTACTAACATTAATTAAACTATGTTTCTCTGCCCAAGTTACTTACTTGGCGTAGTTTTTATAGTGTAAAGCTAGATAATAGCATGGTTTACTCAAAAACAACATTTAAATATGCGTCGTTAGATTACACGCTGTGACAGAATACGTAGGTAAGAAAAATAAAGATTCACAGCTCCTCCCCCGTAGGTGATAGCGTGATAATATGTTTCCAGAGTTAAATTATGGTTTACTAAATAAATAACATGTCATTTTGTGCATTCAATTATTTTGTGCATTAAATTACGAACAAAAACCTTTTAAAATCAATATTGCTTATCTCCTATAACATACGGCGTGATAATATGTAGCCTAAAGCCTTCCTTGGTTTACAAAGAACATTTTTGCTGAATTTCAATTCAATCTATCCAGTAGTTTTGGCGTGAAGCCGTACCATACACACAGACAAACAGACAAACAGACAAAAATTCTAAAAAGTCACTTTTTGTCATCAGTTACGTTTTTCTAACAAAAGCCACTTATTTTTTCTCGAAAATTCTCAATGTACAGTTTTTCTTTCGTTACTGTTTTATTATATGTATAGATGATAAGTCAAATGCCTGATTTGAAAATTAGGGCTGATTTTTCCAACTCCGAGACAATTTTATCCGAGGAATAATTTTGAATTTTTGACAGTTCTTCCATACAAAATCTGTCAAGATCAAGACGTCAATTTTATTCCACACATAAAAATTATATGTAGATTGAAAATCAGCCCTTAGGGGCTGTCTCCACGAGCGAGAGAATCGCGACGAGTCCGCCCTTATATCGTCGGATAATCTCCACGAACGAGCGATAATTCCGCCGCGTATCGTCGCGAGTCGTTACGGAATCGCGGCGATTCCGCGGCGACTCGTAACGGTATCGCCGCGTTTTAATTTCTTTAATTTCTCTGTTTCGATACTCGGCCAACTGAACATCATAAAGGGCAGGTCTCTCTCTCACTTCAAGTATAAACTTTTCAATGTCAATCATTGTACTTAAAAAGCTTCTAGAAACGTCTTTGCTTAACGAGAGGCAATGCTGAAATGACGTTGCGTTTGACAGCGCGCCCGCCGCGAGAGCGCCCCGAGCGCGCGGCGGTCGCGTTGCTAGTCGCGGCGGGCTAGCAACGATGTAATGACGTTTTGCGTGCTCGTTGCCACTCGTCGCATCGCGGCGATAATATCGCCGTGTGGAGACGGTTCCATAGAGAGTGTATAGAAAAACGTGGCACGGCGATAATATCGCCGCGATTCTCTCGCTCGTGGAGACAGCGCCTAGGTCAATAAAAACGTTATAGTAGTTCAAACTTTTAGATCACTAGTTTTAAATCATAATGTTGTGGACGAACTTTTAAAGATCACTATTATTCTTGATAAAACTATTTTGGTTATCAAATTTTTCACACTAAAATTATATCATTTTGTACTGGAATGTCTAAAAGCTTATCTGAAGCTAAAATTAGCCTTTTGGTTAACTGATAAAATGTTCGAGTTGTTTACAAAGTGAGCACTCAATTTTATTTTAGTGACACCGAAAACATTTCTTCAATATTTTTTAGAGTTTATGATAAAAATATTGTCATCATCCCTAATGCCGTTGCTGTCTACGGTGTATGTGTGTCTATTGTCATACATAAACCTACCCAACAGTAAGAGCAGGAAGATCGCCGGCTTCTTTTAAATTTTTGAGTCCTCTGAATACGTGGTAGCACATTGTTATCTCCACCCATCGTTTGTCAGCATCGTCGAATATAACACCAACCTGAAAATATAGTAAATAGAAACATTAATACTTACTTGGAATTTAAACAAAATATTTTAAAATTGACATTGATGCGGACAAATTTTTTGATGCCCTATGATTCTTTCCCCTCCCTTTTTGTAGCTACCTTAGCTAACAGTCTTAAAATAATATCAATACTTTTAAATAACATAAATAAAGGGACTTCCGAACTTTGACAGTTGATAGCGGCTATTTTGTTGAAGCTACATCTGTGAAATTGGCTGTCATTTATTTAGTCTGTTTTGCCAAATCACCATGGACGGATACAGCGTTCAACAAAACGTGTAAATGATAAAATTGTTTTATCAGAATGGGTGTTCTGTTCGGGCAACGTTCCGCGCGCTTCGCCTATTTTACGGTCGCCATAATCGTCCTACCGAGAGGACTATTCGCAGTGTGGTGGATAAATTTGAGTTCACTGGTGACGATACTAATTCACAGGAGATCCAAGAGCGTACAATGCATCCCAAAAAGTCACTGTTTGGTGCGGATTTTGGGCTGGCGGCGTCATCGGTCCATATTTCTTTGAGAACGATAATATGTTAGCCAGGCCATCACCGTCAACGGCGAGCGCTATGAGTCGATGATTACCAACTTTTTTTGGCTAGAATTGGATGATATGGACACCAAGGATATGTGGTTTCAACAGGACGGCGCGGCGCTACGTACCACACAGCTCATGCCACATTAGACATTCTGCACAAGCGATTTGAGAGCATGGTTATCTCACATGGAAGTGATGTGAACTGGCCACCGAGATCGTGCGATTTTACCCAGTTAGACTTTTTCTTGTGGGGTTTTCTTAAGTCGCAGGTCTATGCGAATAAGCCACAAACCACAGCGGCCCTCAAAGCCAACATAACCCATACCATAGGTCAAATTCAGCCTGATTTATGCGCTAGTCATGGAAAAATGGACATTTCGGATGCGCGCCACCCAGCGAAGCCGCGGCGGACATTTGAACATGTTATATTCCATACATAATGGCATCGATAGGCCTTTCATACGAATAAAAAATTCGATATCTCAAACACACTTAGTTTTATTTAAATTTAAAGGTATGAAGCGCTTACTGAAAGACCCTTTATTATACAATGTACAGACGCCAGCACATCAAGCTACTGTACTATCTGTCAAATTTCTTTAGTAGATTTTCAACTTTATCGCTAAAGCATAAGGTTCAAAGTTCATTGGGAAAATTTGACAGTTTCGGGTAGCTTGATGTGCTGGCGTCTGTACTTCACAAAATAAATAACATATTTTTACAGTCCGCATTAAACAGGGCCCAATTAAATTATTAATGTTTATTTTTATTTAACATTTATGTACACACATAGATAAACAGACAATGAAAAACAGAACAGAAAATACATATAGGTTCAGAGGTGATGTTTATTTCATAAGAAATATCTTCCAGCATACCTGAGATAGGACAATAGATACAGAGATGTAGACAGCGTGTGATAGAGCAAAGGAGACAAAAAATAATACATCGAATAAAAAAAAACAATTCACTTAAAATAAACAAAAATTACGAGAATATACTAACATATTATATACAAATAAACATACATAAATACTTCTAAAATAAATATTACTAGAATGATAATAATTATATCATACTCAAAATAATAAATACATACACAACTATGAGGAAGTGGACAGATAAATAAAAATGATAATAAAAGTAATAATATAGTAGAAAGTAGTAGAGTAGGGGGGGGGGGGGAGTAGTAGTGTTATAGTAGTAATATAATAGTTTTAATTTTTATCTTGTATTGATATCGATATCCATCACGTCTGCGGAGTTACCAATGGGTAAACAGGGTAGATAATTATTAAGATTAACGCACCTATCCCACCGAGATCCGAGATAGGAGTAGGACAGTGAGTGTGCGAAGGCGACGAGCGACTACTCGCTGGTATGCATATAATAATAATAATAATAAGCCGCAAGACGTGCACGCCCACCACCACCGGACTCTTCGCTCAGCTCCGCCTCGCCGCCGCCGGTACCCAGCCCCACTGTGAGCGCTGTGACGACACCGGCCGCGGTAGTTGCGTCGAGCTCGAGCGACGAGTATTTCTCTCCGCCCACGACGCCACCACCTGCTCGTCGACGGGGAGGACGCCGGCCGCCGGACGGCTTAGGACCTCGAGGCCCACTGGCCTGATAGGGTCCCAGCTCCCGGCGGAAGTGTGCAGCGCATGAGATGGACACGATCCATCAATGAAAATGTCATGCGCTCATACTATGGGGCTACAGAGGGGGGAAACAATCTGACCGCGTACCGTGTTCGGATGCTCTCTCTTTTTCAGGTGCTTGAGCCAGCTGTCAACGTTTCGGCACAACGACTATCGGATCAGGTGCGGGTTATTCAACGTAATCATATGTTAGATGACACTGTACTTGATCGCCTGCGAAGTGAAATGCAGAGTAGCCATGTCATCGCCCACCAGTCGCAGACTACTGCAGTACTTCCGCAGTCTAACACTGGCCATGCTGACGAGGTGAGTAATGACAGGGCTACAAATGTAAGTATCCAGTGCAATGAGGAATTGAGGAATGCTTTGGAGGGTGCGATTCGGGAATATAGGTTCATGTCGCCCGAACTTAGACCACGTTTACCTCGTTTGCCCATGCATAACAAAAATAGGGCGCTGGTGGCGGTCCTGGATGCGCAGTTGTCAAGTCATTTTGATGACTGCGAAGACCTCACCGATACTCATTCAATTCTGTACTGCGCGGCTGTAGCGGCATGTCGTGTAGCTCACGTCAAATTTGCCTGTGACTCTAGAGCTACACGACCGAAACCAACCGTACCAGCTTGGCAGTGCAGAATTGAACGCCGTATTGATGGGGCCAGGGCGCTCATCGGCAAACTAATCTGCTTCAGGGAGGGCAATACTCGCCCTAGAGTGATGCGCTTTGTGAGACGGGCGTTCTCAGGGACTGATATCAGTCCTCAAGACTATATGTCTTGTGTCACAGAGCGCATCGACTTCCTGAAGCAGAAAGTGTATGCATGGGCGAACCGTATTCGTCGGTATAAGCGGCGAGTAGAGCGATACACTCAGAGTCGCACCTTCCAGAGCGATGAAAGGTGGGTGTATAGGGGTTGGGAGCGACCGGAACAAGGTGTGGCTGACACGTGCCTACCGGATGATGATGCCATGTGTTCCTTTTGGCGTAGTATCTGGTCGGTGCCTGTCAGCCACACCGAAGGTGATTGGGCTCGAGAAGTCGAGCGAGCCTGTGATCCATTACCAGAAATGGAGGCTATTACCATCTGCCCCCAAGATGTAGCTCGTGCAGTCCGTCCGTTACCTAACTGGAAGTCTCCAGGGCCGGACGGGTTGCAAAACTTTTGGATAAAATGGTTCTCAAGGTCGCACGCTCGCTTGGCATCTCAGTTCCAGACTGCTTTGGAGTCTGGTTCGCTACCCCAATTCCTAACGACAGGAGTTACCCACCTGCTCCATAAATCAGGTAGCACTGCGGAACCCAAAAATTATAGGCCGATCACGTGTTTACCGACGGTCTATAAGGTTCTTACATCCATTTTGAGAGCTAAAATTAACGAACATATAGACACCAACTCCATTATGTCTGCCTCTCAAAACGGATGTAAGAATGGGTCCCGCGGTACTAAGGAGCTTCTCCTCATTGATATGGCCATTAGCCAACAGGTTCGTCGTTCCCGAAAGGATCTGTCGACATGTTGGATAGATTATAAGAAGGCCTATGACTCGGTGCCACATACATGGCTCATGAGGGTGCTGGATTTGTATAAAGTAGATGCAACTCTGCGTACCTTCCTGATGTCGTGTATGGGGCAATGGAGGACAGTTCTTCGCTATCCAGGATGTCGAAATATTCAGAGGAATAGCGAACCGATAAGGATCGAGCGAGGCATATTTCAGGGCGATAGTTTGAGTCCGCTTTGGTTCTGCTTAGCCTTGAATCCTCTAAGCACACTGCTGGAGGATTCAGGTCTAGGCTATCGGCTGAGGAGAGGTGGTCAGGTTATATCGCACCTCCTCTACATGGATGACCTGAAACTCTTTGCTCCAAACAATTTGCAACTAATGGAGCTACTGAAAGTAACTGAAACTTTCAGTAGCGCCATCAGGATGGAATTTGGTGTGGACAAATGTGCGGTCATGCATGTAAAGCGAGGGGAGATTGTGGAATACGTGGGAACCCAACTCTCGGATTCCACAAACCTTAGAGCCCTCTCCGCATCCGAAACCTATAAGTATTTGGGTATGTCGGAAGCGTTAGGCATCAATGTTACTGACATGAAGCAATCGTTGAAGGAGCGCTTCTTTGGCCGCCTGAAAAAAGTACTTAATAGTCTTCTATCAGGCGGAAACAAGGTGCGTGCCTTCAACAGTTGGGTCATGCCGGTTCTGATGTACTCTTTCGGAATACTCAAATGGACTCAAACCGAACTAGACGCCTTGGATAGGAGGGTCCGGACGCTGCTGACTGCAAATCGAATGCATCACCCACGGGCGTCGGTAATGAGGCTGTATATCCCGCGAAAGTGTGGAGGCCGAGGCTTTTTAAATGCTAAGACCCTCCACAATCGCGAGATATGCAGTCTCAGGGAATATTTCTTAGAAACCGACGTGGGGATGCATCGAGATGTAGCCGCGGTGGACAAGGGCCTCACCCCGCTCTCCTTGGCTAATGAGAACTGGCGCAAGCCAGTAGTGCTTGACACCAATGATCGCATGGAAGTATGGCAGAGTAAGGAGCTTCACGGACGCTTTTACCGGGCCCTACATGGGCCCGATGTAGATTTACTAGCGTCCGTAGCCTGGCTGCGTTTCGGTGACCTCTTTGGAGAAACCGAAGGTTTTGTCTGTGCAATTATGGACGAAGTTATGATGACGAACAATTACCGGAGATTTATTGTGAAAGACGGCACGGTTGACATCTGTCGGGCATGCCACCGGCCGGGAGAATCAATCAGGCATATTATCTCCGGATGTTCTCGTCTAGCTAACGGAGAGTACTTGCATAGGCACAACCTTGTAGCCAGGATAATCCATCAGCAACTTGCTCTGAAATACAGCCTTGTGGAATCTGAGGTGCCGTACTACAGGTATGTGCCCGACCCAGTTCTCGAAAATGGAAATATCACATTGTACTGGGATCGATCCATCATCACTGACAGGACTATTGTTGCCAATAAGCCTGATATAGTGGTGGTGGATCGATCAGAGCGGCGCGCAATGATTGTTGACATAACCGTCCCGCATGACGAGAACCTCGTGAAAGCCGAGAAAGATAAACAAATCAAGTATCTTGACTTGGCTCGCGAGGTTGTCGACATGTGGGATGTGGACTCAGCGATCATTGTGCCGATAGTCGTGACAGCCAATGGGTTAATAGTCAAGAGCCTCGACCAACACCTGAGGAGGCTCTCGTTGGGCAGCTGGATCAAGGGTTTGATTCAGAAAGCGGTACTTCTGGACACGGCTCGCATTGTCAGGAGGTTCCTCTCTCTGGAGCCCTGACCGCCGGTAGCTTGGACTCTGTTCCCGATACCGGTGGGCTACTATTTTTTATATTTTTAAATGTTTTTATACTTTTTATATTCTAATATTTAAAAATATAATTGATATGTTTACTTTTAAATAAAGGAAATAATAATAATAATATCCCTGGACATTTCACACAGCGCCATCTAGTCCCAAGCTAAGCAACCTAATGCTTGTGTTATGGTAACAAGATGGCTGATAAACTACTTATATACATTTTTTTTTTTTGTAAATACATACATATTATAGATAGAAAAACACCCAAACTCGGAACAAATACATGTAGGTCATACAAATATTTGTTCCGTGCGGGAATCGAACCCGCGACACGCAGCGCAGCAGTCAATCGCTTAACCACTGCGCCAACCGTGCCGTCAAATATGCGTATGTACCAAGCGTTAAGCGAATCTCGGCAATTGAATGTCGCTGAGCGAGTACTCTCTTTGATAGCTCTCTCTTGTCGCTGCGACAAGCCAACTGTTCACATCGCCACGCCCCAGTACTCGACTCATAAGCGGTGGGAACAGTCGGTGATCAATTATTTATGCATATGTCTTTTTGATTTACACAAGACCTACAAACTTTTGGACGTTTCTTGAGCCACAAAATCGTTGATAGCTTACTCTCTCGTCGGCGGTAGCGGTGGGATTGATGCATTTAAGGCTGATTTTTCAATCGACAGATAATTTTTATTCGTGGAATAAAATTGACATCTGACAGATTTTGTATTGAAGAACTGTCAAAAATTCAAAATTATCCCTCAGGTAAAATTATCTGGTGTTTGAAAAATCAGCCCTTAGTTAACTATATGAAGTTATGTCCATTTATTTTTTTGTAGAGCATGAATTTCTGCTGCATGTCAGACGATCAATGAGCCAAACTTATGACCCAGTGGGTCCCGCATAATAATGGCAAACAACATTGCAGCACACCCAGATGTAGATGGTGGGATGGGCTGGGGCTGCAGTCTCGACATTCATAGCTATCGCTTTACGACCGAATTCGGTCGCAAAGTCCTGTCACTCCATGAATGTCGAGACTGCAGCCCCTGTACTCCTTTAATAAAAATTGGTCTTTGGTATCTCTGGACAGAGAGAGGTGGAAGGAGAGTAGGGAGGCCTTTGCCCAGCAGTGGGGCATCTATCTAGTAAAAAAAAGTAAATTTAAGTTTTTTTACAACATACCTGGTAAGGAAAAGCATAAAAGATATCTTCTTTTTCAATAGATAATAGTTGCCTCTGTGTCACCGACAGCTTCGAGATGGCAGACTTTAACACTGTAGCAGCTTCCTTGTCAACCAGACCGTCAAGAGACTTGAAATCACTCCTTTGTAAGCCATCTGAAACAACCTGACGGTAGACGTTAATGGCAATAGTACTTGGAAATAAAAAGGGTTTGGAATTAGGGTTATTATACGTCTTGATTTTTTACTGTCCGGACTTGTCCAGCCTTGTAATTTACCGGGACTTAGATGTTATTCGGAGAAAAAAAAATTAACCTTAAATGAGTACTGGAAAAGATATATTAATAAGTAAAATGCCCCTACTTTTTTCTTATGTCGGGCTTTTAGTCAGGACTTTTCCAATTTCGAAGTGGTAACCCTAGTTGGAATGGAGTAACAGAAAGCACAAAAACACTGATGGAAAGGAAAGATTGACTGGTTTTTTTTATTGAATGGTAGTGTAGCTAATATGGGCTGGTGGCCGCAACTCCAAGTCAATGCGAGTATTTTGCGTATTGAATGGTAGGCTTAAGTTTTACCATTATCTCACTTGATGGATGAGACTGAAAGCTAGGCTAGGCTAATCCATAAAGAAAAATCTGTCAAAAAATATTATGATGAATTAAAATTCAATCATTTATTTTCTCGTCACAAACTATGTAGTTTCTAAGCTTAGAAACTACATAGTTTGTGAGAGACTGGTGTCTGCACTAGGAATACCTGTATAGCAGATCACCATGTATGAATAGCTGTACTTGCCCGTGGTCCCCCAGTCTAGTTTCCCTTGGGGTACCCCAAGGGAAACTAGACTAGACTAGACAAGCAAATATTTTTGCCCATGGAACTCCCTGAATAACAATCTTCTTTTTAAATATATTTTTATTGCGCCCATGGTACCCTGTCCCAAACATTTTATTTTGACATTAAAAAAATCATTTAAAAAACGAACTGTTGCTTGACAAATAAAGAAATAGAAATAAATTGTTTTGCCAATTCATATGAGATTTTTCAATAAAAATCATAATGTTGCTGGAAGAATTATTTAGAAAAATTAGAGAGAGTTTGAACAGGAAGTTTTTTTTTATCATAGGACACCGTCACTTAATGCAATAAGCAGAGATTGTATTTGCATTTTATTTATTTGGTGATTAGCGGGGGTACCACGGGCCAAATAATTTGCCCATGGTACCCCTTTGTCCCCCTAGGGGGTTCCACAGGCAAAAATATTTGTTTGTGGTACCCAAAGGGGAACTAGACTGGGGGACCACGCAAGTACCGATGAATAGCAAACAAACAAGAATCAGATTTGTTCTAACTATGAGAGTTGTTTGTAGGTAAGTATTGAATATTTTCGTAAAAAGCATTATAAATAGTTATTTTTAGTTAGCTCTTTTTGGCACGGATAGTATTTCACAATGACTTTCTTTGTTTTGCCATGCAATATATTTTTTTTTAATTTCATTTAATGCCTTGTTAATATTAAATGCAAATATATTCTATTGTTTCAAAATAGAAATGGAGGTAAACAGTATATTTCATAATGGAATTGTTGTCAACACTTTTGAAGTATTTTTATTTTAAAAACACTAATGATTATTCAAGCAATGTTTTGAAAGTAGACGCAAATATAAATACCTGAACGGCATGTTTTGATGCTTCGATGAACTCATTTAAGTTGAATTCAGAGTCAAAATATGGTCTGATGATAAAATTCGAAAACATCCAATTTTTTATGAATTTGAGGAACGAAGGCCACACGATAGGCGGGAATTCCATTAGCTGCGGCAGTTTTCGAGTTTCCAGCCTTTCCTCGCAATAATTTCGTCGTAATTGTATAACAGGACATGTTGAGGTTATAGCGATCTGTTTGGGTAAACTTTTATATGCAAATCTGTCACATAGTCTAAAAGATTGCCTCGTTAATTGCCTTATAGCTAAATTCATATTTCCTAATATAGTTTGATGGCAAAATTTTGCTATTTACCGTGAAAATGAAAAGTAAAACATTCAATTCAAATACAACTTTTCGATGAACACAAAAACTATTTGTTTTTCATTACAAACTTCTTGTTGCTGTCACTTATATATTTAACTTTTCACCTATCTGATTGGATACCAGCTATTAGTTCGTATTTTATTAATGGCTGATAAACACAACAAAATAATAGAGAACGAACATTACGTGCCTTTTGAAATAAGTTTTTTTACGACCAACATTACAGGAATGTTACAAAAAAATTACTGATAAAATAAACCGAAACTCCTACAAAGTAATTTTCCTTACAATAGTTTTACTATATAATAATTTGTTATCAATACGGCCACGTCGGCCACCACCCTATAATCTCATTAGTGAATAAAGTAATACACAAAAATCATAAATTACCCTAATTTTATTTGTTTCGGAACTGGCCAGCCAAATGACATTGACAACGATAATATTACTGTCAAACTACATGTGTCAAACTGAAAAATAATTGAGCTAATCGGCTTGTCTTTAGAATTTCGGCGGAAAATGTTTTAAGTTATTCTACTGTAGTTCATATTACAAACGATTTATTGTTTTCAGAAATTAGGACCCGAATATAACACAAATATGGATGACCAAGCTTGTCCTCGTTGTAAAACTACGAAATACAGAAATCCTTCTCTGAAGTTGATGGTAAACGTTTGTGGCCATGCCTTATGTGAAAGCTGTGTTGATTTACTGTTTTTGAAAGGTAAATATTTTTTACTTTGAAATAAATCCTTTCTCTTACAATTTAGTGCTTAATATAAGTCTATCAAAAGTTAAATGAATCTCTGAAATTGAGTTTCTCCAAATATCAGCACCACATTTTTTCTTTGTTTCTGTAAACTTCTAGACACCAGTAAAAGTTTGAATTAATAGCGGTAAGATACATCAATTATTATCTTTACCATGACAGTATTGTCAGGAACTATGAAAATTAACTTAAAATGCTAAAATGTTGAGTGTGGTTGAATGTGGTGTGGGAAAATTAATATGTAAGTATAGGTAGGTACTTAATGTTTTTTTATTACATACCAATTTTCTAGGGTCTGGTTCCTGTCCGGACTGCAATGTACCATTACGACGCAGTAACTTCAGGGTCCAATTATTTGAAGATCCCATGGTAGAGAAAGAAATAGATATCAGAAAACGGGTACTCAAAGATTATAACAAGAAAGAGGAAGATTTCGCTTCACTACGGGAATACAATGACTATTTAGAAGAAATAGAAACCATAGTTTACAATTTAACAAATAATATAGATATTGTGGGTACTAATAAACGGATAGAACAGTACAAAAAAGATAATAAGGAAATTATTATGAAGAATAAAGTTAAAATAGGTAAGTCACTCAAAACAATTGGTACCTCAGGTTGCAAGCCCCGGCTGTCATTCAACAGCAGTCATTACGGGTCGTCAGAGGCCTGAAAGTCTGACAACCAGACTACCAGTATTTCCCAGTAGCTGGTTTGTGGATATATGTGGTATTCAGCTGCATCCTGTTAGATTGGAAGCTGACTCCAACAAGGGAAAAGGCTAGGCAGATGATGATGACGGCATCAAGTCGCAGCCACGTGTTTTAAAGAACACTATGTAATAACATAAATTATCATGAATTGAGTGTGAAATAAAATTGATATGAAACCCTTTCAAATATTCCATGGTTTAAATAACATCTTGATATCATTAAAATTAACATGGTTACAAAAAAAAACAAACTCTTGAAGTATAGACCAACTGGATTTATTATTTGTGGTTTAGTTGGCCAAGGTTCACTGTAGTAACATACTTTCTTTGAAAGAACACAGATGGTTTGGTTAGTTATTATTTTAAGTTTCATTAAATTATTAACATAATTGAAAAAGCAGAATACTATTAGTAAAAGTGGGTCACATACCAACACCTTAGCCACATCCCTAAGTGAACCAATAACCATGAAAAGGCTCAAACAACACCACAGGGACTTTGGATTCTTTACTGGTAAAATGGACCCCAGCAGTCAATATCCGCACAAAAAATCTGCTAAATGAAAGATAAACAAGGAAAAAAAAAAGGAGTTGGTGCTAGTTTGATGCAATTGGTAGCATGCTGACTGCAGTCTGCTGTTGTGCAATTATGCTATAATAGGGCCCACAGGGCAGCAGGGCAGGGCTGCCTACAGGGTAGCAGGGACATCGACATGCAACATGTTACCACGGATTCAGTACATGATTCTGAACCACGCGGTGTTGAAGTTATTTGTTGGTTATTGAAAAAAAAAAGCTGCTTCATACATTTTGACCACTTAGATATTGCACCATTCTATGAAACAACAGATTTTTTTTTGATAACTGAATTAAAAATTTCTTCGCTAGTAAGTATCACGTGCTGAATTCATGGTTACAGTTGGTGCGTCAATGTCCATACCAACCTGTATATCAAATACCATATTATGATGCTGGCATTGTCACCCAGAGTGCATAGAAACCTCGAAAAAGTTCGTAATATAATAATAAAAATACTCATTACAGGAAGAGAAGAAGTAGAGTTAGAAGAAATACTAGAAATAGAGAAGCAAATGGAAGAACTTCGAAGACAGGAAATAAATCGTTTAGAACAAGAAGCAAAGAAGCAGAAAATTAGAGAGAAAGAGGCACTAATCGATGAGCTCATGTTTGCGGAGGGAGATGCCAAAGAAATACTCCACACATTTGCACAGAATAAAGCTAGCAAGCAGGAGGAAGTGTTGCCTGTAGCTCCTAAGGTATATATAGGCCATGTTTGTTTAGTAACCAAGTGGTAGCCAAGTGTACAAACACGCCATGAATGTGTGCGTTAAGACGAGTAGCGTCAGCACATAACACACACACGCACTTCCGACTTCGCCATTGCCTCGGACGGTACCGAGAGCTCCTGTGCCTATACACACATTCAAACCATGTCTGTACACTTGCACACTTTTTAACTCAATGGGGTTCAGAATCTTGTACTGAATCCATGGTAACAGGTTGCATGTTGATGCCCCTGCCACCCTTTATATTGTAGGTCTATAGCTAAAGTTAGCTGTACAATGTACACACGGCTACACATCAAGCTATGAAAAACCAGTATTGGCTGACCGTTCATTGTGTGAAAATATCATACAAAGTGAGGCCAAGACAAACTGGTTTTGTATAGCTTGACGTGTAGCCGTGTGTACATGCTAATCATAAACCAAATTGAAGTCACTTTGGCTTAGTGTGTTAAGAATCTCACAACTTCCTTTAATTAATATTTTTATCATGCTTTTCCAGGTAACTCAGTTCTCAACGGGTGTAAAATTCACGCGGGTATCAACACAGCCTACGCTACCGCTCATAGAAGAGGGACCGCTGTACAAGTATGAAGCACCAATTGTACCAGACCGGTGCGGACCAGACGCGCCTTCTATTGAGGATATTGTGAGATGCGGTTATCTGCAACATGTTAGGTAAGTGTCCAAAGCTTAAAAAACAAAAAAAAAAATATGAAAAAAAGGCTACCTTATTTTTTTACTGGCATTTGCTAATTTCGGGACTTGCATTACTGTTTTCTTCCCTTCTGGATTGTCGAATGCCTTCCTTTGAAACTGACTTTAATTATTATTACGAACACGCTTATAATTAACGCTTAGACGTAGAGTTGCGGATACCATACCAATAGGTGTAGTAATTGATAGACAAAAATAACAACAACTAAATCATATTTACTGACATATTGTTTGTCAACAAAGTTTTTGGGTCCCGGAGCTACTTTCGAAACAGTAACTTTAATGTACAGTCCTTTCACAGTTAGTTTATGTCTGAATTTACATCACTGTCCAAATCACAGTGATCTCTAATTTCAATCTAACAAGGGGGCCTAAAAAGGCCGCTTTGGCAGAATTTTAATAAATAAATAAATCATATTAGGATAACAATATGAATCATATTACAAATCGTAAAATGGTCACAAACTGACAATATTCATAATTATTATTATGATCTGTGTGCACAATTTGATTAATAAAAACTGTAAATTTAGGTTGCTGTCAGAGATAAAATAACTGTGAATGGAATGTTAAGCTATTTTTTATCTACATTTAATATTATTTTCTCACATCCACAGAGCAGAGAACGAGACTGAAAAGGCAGGTGGCTACAAATCAACATTACCATGCCTACGCGCACTCCAGGATGCGTTAGCTGGCCTGTATCACACGAGCTGACCAGACGCGTTCTATACCGATACTGTTATAGCACTAGATTGAGTGGGTAGATGGCGCTAGTGGTGTGAGGGTATACTCTATTAATTTAAGTACTAGAAAATAATTATGACCTATTTTGGAAAAGAAAGAACAACGTTTTTGCCATTTCATATGTTTTTTTAGTATCCTCCTTGAGACAAAATCGTTGTTAAGTCCTTTCCAAAGTCCACTGGTCCACCAATAGTCAAGATGAACTGCTGTACTTGCAGAAATGGTTTGGAAGATTTTGTCTGTTGTGTGGTCCTTTTTTGTCTATTGCTATAAAAAATAGAGTATAAATTAATCTTTACTGTGGTCCCTTTGAATATGTCGGCGTTTTTTTTTTGTTTGGTTTTTTTTTTCTCTTTTACGGTATTATGAATTTATGTGAATTTTCATAATTTTATTATTTGTTTTGGGAAACTTGGAATGTCAGTACCTTTTATTTATGGGCCATATAAAATTACCTCACACTACACTAGCGCCATTGCTCCTCTAGTGAATAAATGCGGAACTTGTATGATTGTCAGCAACGGCTTTAACAAGACAGTTTCGTGTAGCGAGAGAAAAAAAAAACGAAAGGATAATGAAAAGGGAGAAAATAAACTATGAGCCAAATTTAGACCTGTATTAGGTAGGACTGTAGGAGTATCCTTAGCTTTTGGACTTCTAATCAACTCACTCATTGGTCAATCTTCTGTCAAAACTGTTGTGGTTGGTTCAAAGTTTTCAGAGATTTGACAGGAGATCCACAGAGGTTTTGATAAGGTTCAGAACTTGGGGTCGGTTAATTGTTATGTAAATAAACGTGTTCAATGTAAGAGAAAAGGTTTTGACATAAGCAAGTGAGACAAAAAATCGCTTTAGAGAGAGTTAGACACTGAATGGTCAAAGTCGCAAAATGACTGGCCACAAGATTAATTTGGTGCTATCTCGTTTTTTCTCTAGCATCTTCCATATTGTCTATCCTTTTCTGCTGTTCCTATTGGCTCAATAGTTTCTCCAAGAAGGTTGCCAATGTAAATAAATGTACAAAAGTTATTGTGTTATGTTGTTAACTAACTTAAGTACGTATTTAAGTACATTGTGGTGTGAGTAAGAAATGTTGTTATTTGCTGTTTTTTTTGTGATGATTAAAGTGAGTGAGAATTCTTTTTGTGTTTAATTTTAGAAAGTCTAATATTTTATGTAGGACGAAAACTGATAAGTCTCATTCGTATAAACTGTACGTGTATGCAACATAACTACCCGTTTTCACTAAAACAGGCATTATACTTGTAATATACTTGTATTATGAAATCGCATTGCACTATACCAAGTAATATTGTTTCCTTTGTACAGTATTTTTTTTACTTGTGCTTAAAGTTTAAAAAAATACAAAAATTGAAAGAAGCGCCATCTAGTTCTACGAATGAGGTACTATTATAGTGATCAATGTTGCGGATAGATGTCGTTACAAAGCCTAACATTTAAAACACGGACACTTACTTCGTAATGGTATTGAAGAAATGGCTACTCAAAGGCATCATCGGTTAGAGTCCTGTGTAAAGGAACCTTTGAACGAATTACGAACCCTTTCCCGAAGTGGCTTTCCCGTCCTTCCTTTATGGTCTTCCAAGTACCAACGACGAGTAGGCAAACAATTATTCGATTTGTGCATTGTGACATACCTACTAAATGTAGTACTTACTAATTCCATCGCTTAAATCATCATAAAAAACACGGTCTTCCCAAAAAACAATAAAAGGCAACAAATATCAATGATTGCAGTATTTTATGTTCCTGGATAAATATTATTCATACGTACTTAGCACAATCATAATCCTTTAATTGTCTTTTACAGGTGGAAAGCCCCTGCTCTGCTATATTCTTTACCGGCAACCATAAAGGGCTAACAATTTATTAGTCATAATGACGGTAATGATAGAAAGCATTGGGGCAGAGGTTCTCAACATTTTTTAGGGCTACCAAGTTTTGTTGCACACGCTGCCTGCATACAAAAAAAATCCTACTAGGTAATATTATAAATGCGAAAGTTTGTTTGGATGGATGTTTGTTACTCTTTCACGCAAAAACTACTGAACGGATTTGGATGAAATTTGGCGCACAGATAGTTTATATCCAGGATTAACACATGGGATATTAGAAAGAAGAACTGAACTTATGCGGAGGAAACCGTAGGGCGCTGCTAGTCTAAAATAATAAAAGAGTTGGTTTTTACTAATTGGGCACTTTTTATCCCCCCAATCCCCATGCCCCCCCCCCATGATCCCCTTCATGTGTTCAAACTTAAGTCGACTACAATTATCTTGAAAATGGATAAATCATGAATCATAAGTACCGTAGTAGGTTGTTGTTGATACTTAAAGTCCGATTTCTATTTGCATTGGATATGTAGCGAGTTAAGTCCCTTGACACTTCACAATGAAAAACTTCACTGCCACTTTTGGACAGTCGTTTTGACCCAACTCTCTCTTTTTGAACTTAACTCGCTATTCAACTAAAGCAAAACGTGAATCGCAAATTAAAATTTTAATTTCGGAAGTCGGCGTCGTTGGGTTCACATTTTCGTTGTTTGCCACCGACTTCCGAAATGAAAGCTCAACGTTAACCCCGTTCTTCGTTAAACCCCAGGAATATTTGCCCCTAGTGGCAAATGTACCGTGATCTTCAGTGGCCTATATGGAAAGCTCTCAATCGAT
Source organism: Apamea sordens (assembly GCA_945859715.1). Lineage (NCBI taxonomy): Eukaryota > Metazoa > Arthropoda > Insecta > Lepidoptera > Noctuidae > Apamea > Apamea sordens. The sequence goes on along the minus strand of OX244010.1, from coordinate 7,260,405 downwards.
TGATTGCGTGCCCAAGTAGGTCGCTGCAGACACAATTGGTCGAAGTGGTGGATTACTGACCCATCCAATACCCAGTGCGAGTGCGGTGCCTCTAATCAGACCATGCCCCACTTGCTGGAGTGCCCTAAGTGCCCGTTCACCTGCACCTTGGATGACTTAATGAACGCCACTGATGCCGCAATCAACGTGGCCACCTGGCTAAACAATATAAAATGTCGAAGAAGAGTACCATCGACACGAAAAGAAGAAGAAGCGGTTAGTAATTAAAACCGGCAAGTTCCCTAGGACTGTAATCGTAAAGCCCAAAAAGCATAATCATCAACTAAACCATCCGATCACAGTCCTCTAAGTACTAAATCTCACTTGTATATGAGACAGGTTCAAATCTATGTTGAGCACCACTATACCAAGGTATGCCTTGTGTACAGTAAGGGCGAACAAGCTAATATTGTCGTACCGATAACGTGTAAAAGTGCCGCCTGCGGGTACTAAACTATGACAAATATAATGCACTTTGAGTGGTAAAGGCTGGTGTACACTGGTATTTATTGGATAAAGTGATTGAGAATCCTTGAGAATGTTTTGTTTTTTGGAGTAATCGTGATAATTTTAGAAAAAAAAAAATAAGCTCGCTAAAAATCAAAACAGAGAGACATGACAGTGTACATACCTATTTTTTTTTTTCAATGACTGTATTCAAGTTTTATTTATGTTTCAAATCTATAATTATCTGTGTGTTATTTATCTTTTATGTACAAAGCTAGATATAAAATTGACATTATTTCAAGTTAAACCAATATCAACTTTATTTTAATCGCAATTAAGTTGTTTCAGAGTGACTAGCATCATTGAGAAAGTTATACAAATGTTTGAAGTTGTAGCGTAAACTGAACTTTATAGTGTAGGAATTAAAGTTATTTTTCCATAAACTCATATTTGTTATTATTATTATTATTAATGTCATCCGCGCTAAATTATATCCGGCCTGCAACATATGAGGTTGCCTTCGGCAGACAAGCCTCTACAGTACCTACTTGCTACCTTCTAACATTGTGCCCGCATTCCACCATTTTGCCCCAAGTCTCACCTGACAGGGCCGCGGGTTGTTCGAAAGAGATACCGTGGCCCCTGGCACAGGCAACTGAAAGAACACGGGTGGATCTTAGTCAGTTAAAAGTCTGACACGCCCTTCCGCTCAGCCAAGTCTCATTACATAATAATTATGTACTCATAACCACATGTGACTTATGTTCCTAAATTACCCTAGGCTGATAAAATTTTCGTTTTTCCTAATTATGTTAATTTATAATTAGGATTTAAGTCGGTTCCCCCATAGTTGGACGATGCCTCTGCCTACCCTTCCAAACAAGCGTAATGATAAGTTTTATGTTTTTTTAAATAAAACGCACCTTTACTTGAACTAGCGTATGAGTTCGCTTGTCTATTTGTATTGTTGATAATGTGGACGCCAGAGTTGTTCCCCCAACTGCACTGACTATGGTTTGTTATAAAACTATCATGATTAGAGATACTTTTGGAGGCTTTCGACTATCTATAAACCACGAAGATGGTACCTACGGCTGACCACCGATCTAGCTGTGGAAAGACCACTTCTTTAGAAGACAGGTACAGTCACGAGTATAGATAAACAGGGTGGTAGGAATGTCTACGCATATCCGGTCACCATGGATTCAGTACCTACATCATTCTGAACCCTAGTTAAAAATCATCATCGGTTAAAAAAAAATCTGTTCCATACATTTTGACGTATTGCGTTATAAATGTCTAATAAGTCAGACATTTAAAGTTCAGTTAAATTCAGAAGAAAGTGAAACCTTGTTGTGATCAAGAAAATTCACTCGACTTGCCTAACTGAAATTTAAAAAAAAAAGAATTAAAGACCCCCAAAGTACACCTTTCAAAGTTTCAAAACCAAAAGTAAAAGCAGGGACTTAGCTACCGCCGTATCAGCCGTATCAATCACGGAATAGATAATCTGTTCCGTGGTATCAATGATACGGGGCCCCCGGGCTATACGGGCCCTCGAACAAAAAATCATAAATAACTAATGAAAATATAAAAAATTACGTAATTTGTTTATGGCTTGCAAAGGCTTTAAGCTACAGCCGGTCGATTCTGTAAAAATCTCACCGTGAAAACTCAAGTGAAGTGAGCTTGATGTGAGTTGTCAGTATAGTGTCAATCCCTAGCATTATTTGGAATGACAGCTCACTCCACGCTCACTTCACCTAAGTTTTCACGGTGAGATGGTTACAGAATCGCACTACAGGTGCGGTCTAATTCTGAAGCTCTTGCATGCATCCACCGGAAAATCTAACCTATCCGAGTCATTCTGACTTGGCAAGGTAAGATTTTCCGTGGCTCCAATTTTCGAGCTCGCTCTTACAATCTCTTAGTAAAATCACAAACTCAAACTCAAACTCAAATCATTTATTTCAATTAAACCATTTACAGGCACTTTTGAATTGTCAAAATTAAATAGTCGGTCAGTTAGTCAGAAAGTTGAAGCTAGTTCCAAAGCGTAGATCTCTATGGAGAAGAACGGGCAAGAAACTCCACGGACACTCTTTTAAATCAAGACATTTTTACAAAATCCTGGTTACATTATTTTTATTGCTTCTATATGTGAGAACAATGTAAAGAAACAAATTAAAATATAAAATTAAAAATATAATATTAAAAATAAGCCCTGGCAGTTAAGAGATGACCAGTCTCAACCGATGGCGCCCGTTCACGAACATGACGCGTGGATCAGCACCACAATAGCAGCTTAACCTATTCAATAGTATCCAATTCAGAATTCTACAGTTTACAAAAGAATTGGGGCCCCTTTTTACCCGATTAGTTCTAAAGGAGGAGAAAACTGGAGAATCCTGACTTCATCCTGGCTTCTTCAGTTTTCTCTAGAACTAATCGAAAATCTCCAGATTAAGAAAAAAAGCGATGTTGATACGTATGAATTTATCTTTTAGCGTGGTGGGCAAACAAATAGCTATGTTAATATGAATACTCAAATTTTTGTACTAGAATGCTTAGGAAAAAAAAAAAATTAGATAAGTGTACCAAAAATAATTCGCTATTTATGTTAATTTTTCGTAAACCCTGAAATATCTGAACAACTGCTACAGGGCACTACAACACATTTTATTCGCCGACTGATCGATCAGGTGATCATAGGGCTGGCTTGTTCTTTGGACAAAGAATTAGCATTGCCATTCAAGGTGGCAATGCTGCTAGTCTTCTGGGCACGTTTCCGGATGACAGCGGTGAGGACGAGTACTTCGACGTCCTTTTGTTTTTATTTGTGTTTTTATTTGTGTGTCATTATAATTTAGTAACTAGTGTAAATTAAGTTAGTTTTGTAATTAAATATACAAATTGTTCTCATAAAATATATAATATTATGGTATGTTTATCTATTGTGTTGTGGTATAAGTAGTAATTTATAATTAATGTATATAAAATATTGTAAAACATTTAAAAGTGTAACGGTAGAGTTTCATGCCCATTCTTCTACATACGAATCTACTTTTTGGAAGGAGCAACTAGAATCAATTCTTTTTTTTTTTGTAATTTTGACTTTATAAAGTGCCTTTTGAAATAAATGATTTGACTTTCAATAAAAATAGGAATAAATAAAGTCAAATACTTTTATTCTGTCTAAAAGTAAATTGCGATTAAAAACAAGCTTGACAACCCTAGCCAAAGCACAAAATCTTACCATCTCCCCACAGATTTATTAATTAAGGACTAATAATGTGTATGTTACACAAACCGTACACAAAATCATAAGGCTATATACACAAGGCGTTGTAAACAGACTAGGTACGGTGCACACGGCAGCGTAGATACAATTAGCCAGTGAAAACAGCGGAGGATGCCGCGGGGCCAGTCTAATTGGCGCTGTGTAAACTCGCCCTGTTATCGGGGTGCCTCGAGCTTCGCCGGGGTGTGGGCTGTGTGGAATGGACTTTTGTTTAGGATTAATTTTCCAGTAGCATTAAAGAGTAGAAATCTTTGCTAGAGTCTGCACCATGGAGATGCTCTCCTAACACACGCTATTTAACTCTATTCTTGCTGCAGTCATGAAACTGCTACTAACCATACTTATCATAAGATCAATGCATCTGGTCAATTTTAAATTAAATACAATCTTATGAACCCAACACCTACATCTAGCAACCCACACTGGGCCCGCGTGGTAGGTTACAGAGAGCCCAGTCTGAGTGACCTGAGGCCACTCAGACTGGGCTTTCGAAGAGAGGAGGCCTGTGTCTCAGCAGTTGTAACATTATAATGAGACACAGGCGGCTTCTGGTGGCTGATTACGTATGAACCCAAAAAAAAAAAAAACTAATTTAACGATAAGACCGCTCATTGTGTATATTAACTGCCAGGGCTTATTTTTAATTTGTTTCTTTACATTGTTCTCACATATAGAAGCAATAAGAATAATGTACCCAGAATTTTGTAAAAATATCTTGATTTAAAAGAGTGTCCGTGGAGTTTCTTGCCCGTTCTTCTCCATAGAGATCTACGCTTTGGAATGGGCAACTAGCTTCAACTTTCTGACTAACTGACCGACTATTTAATTTTGACAATTCAAAAGTGCCTGTATATGGTTTAATTGAAATAAATGATTTGAGTTTGAGTTTATTCAATCTGTAATTTATATGGTGTTATAGGTACATAATAAAGAGTACCTATTCATGTATCTTTTAAGATATGACACATGACAAAAGATTTTCTGTAGAACCACTCAGTTTGCGTTGTGAAATTAATAGGTAATCAATCTTACAAATGCTCAATCAATTTCTATATGTTAATTCTACTTTATTGTCAAAAACAATGATGCAATAAACACTTACCCAAAATAAATCCATCTCCACACTTTCCATCCCATACAAATCCGCCCGCCCAACTAATATTGACTTCTTATTACGGCGGTCGCGCGGATATCGCACCGGTGCGCGGATAATGTCCGCCGGTGACCGCAGATAGGGACGTGCCACAATAACCTGCGGATTTTAGTGATGCGACCCAACTTTTGCTAGATCCTGATAGCGTTGCGCTTTGTCTAGGACTCAGACAAGAATAGAGGAAGTTGCCAATTTACTTGCATAGATTACGGTTTTTTGTGAACGGTACTTAGGAAGTTTAAAAAGTTTTAGCTCCTCAGACGATGTTTTTCGTAGTTCCCTTCGGGGTATGACATAAAAATGGTAGATAATTTTCAGATGAAATGAGTCTGTTATTATAAGGTAGGTAAATAATTCTAGGATTTTTCTTTGCTACTTAATTGCATGAGATGAAATGTCGTGAGAAAAGTTTTGAGAATGAATGTGGATGGCTAAAAGACCAAAGAAACGATGGACGGACTGTGTGAAAGATGATATGACCCCAAGTAAATTGGGTTTGTTAATTGAAATAGAATTATGATGACTTAGGGCTGATTTTTCAATCGACTGATAATTTATATTCCTAGAATAAAATTGACATCTGACAGTTTTTGTACGGAAGAACTGTCAAAAATTCAAAATTACTCCTCTGATAAAATTATCTGGCGTTGGAAAAATCAGCCCTTAGTTGCACATTTATTCTTATAAAAGTTCTGTTAGATTTTTTTTGCTAGAAAACTTGATGCATAAAACAATTTCTAAGCTGAGTTTCCGCTTCTCTCATAAAATCAATAGTTTGAAATGTGGGCCTCGGTCAAAAATAATACTGACTTAAAGTTACAAATCAAGTCTAAATCCACGTAAATTTGAATGGTCTTTCTATCAGAATCGCCTGCTATGCAATTAATTACATCCATCGGCGGTGGTCCCACCAGGGGCCCTTCTCACAGAATTAAACAATTTAATCCTACCATAAACCTATCGATACATTGACAACACTATTATTCACTGCATTAGTCATGTTTAGTAGTAGCTTGACGTCACTTGTGATATTTATTTTGTACACACGGCTACACGTCAAGCTATACAAAACCAGTTTGTCTTGACCTCACTTTGTATGATATTTTCTCACAATGAACGGTCAGCCAATACTGGTTTTGCATAGCTTAATGTGTAGCCGTGTGTACTAATGCGCACGGGCTGTCATAATGAGTCTAATTTGTTCCCACTGCTGGAGCACAGGCGCGGGCTATGACATGACACTATATTATTACTGATGCTTTTATAAATACCATTTTTAGACCAAAATGGTATAGGTACCTATTAGAAATCCTAATTTGAACATTAAAGTCATTTTTAACAATCCTGCTCAATAACGTAATAGTTTACTTCTGCGGGGTAATTGCGTACTTAACACACTATTATTAGGAATGGGTTTCATTTTGACGGTTCAACAACATTAATTGCGTTATTTAGGTTGTTGAGTAAACAACATTTCCGGACATACGAAGCAATATCCTTCAAAATGATTCAGATTGTTGTGTATTGATAGTGTGTTACGCAATTAAGGTGCTGATGAAAATTACTTGTTGCTCAATGTCGGTCTGAAAGAAAAATCTTTGTCACCGATTTTTCGAAGATTTACTTATGCGCAATGATGCACCCCTTTTATATAAAACTAGCTGCGCCCTGCAGTTTCCTTATATCCTAATACAGGTTATTGCCTACCCAGTTGCCAAATTTCATCCAAATCCGTTCAGCTGTTTTAGCGTAATAGCGTTACAAACAACCATACAAAAAATATTTTTTTTTTGTCTTTATAATATTATCTAAGTTTAGATTTGTAAGTAGATAAGTGTACATATAAAAATTGCTCTGTTAGCCTTTTAGTGCATGATTAATTGTCTAATTCAGAAAGTTTTGGATCGAAGCATGTTACTTGCTTTAGTGCAAGTTGTAAGAGGAATCCGTATTTTTACACGCCCCAGTCTTCCGTAATCCTAACTGTTGACACCAAGGACTATCATGACAAAAGACCAAACAAACAAATAGGTTCTATCACATGACACGCTTCACACAAAACTACCAATACCTACCTATTATAAAATGATCGACAGCCATCTTGTGTGGTCTCGAATTAAACCTCGAATTAGCGCTCGCCATATCACTTTCATTCTATTGTGCGGAAACTCGAAGTGCTTTGTTCTCATTTCAAATGCAACCCGATGCAAGATGGCGGCCGTCGAAACGTCATCGGAACAACATGGCCGACTGAACGGTTATTGTTTGAACGTGGAACATTATAATGGGTATTGAGGGGTAACGTTGGTGAATGATTGCGGTATTGGTTGGGTACGCCTATTTTGGTTAACGGTGTTCTTGGTTGAGGTCGAATTCATCAATTGTATTTTTCTCTCTTTCTCATGCTTCTGCCTTTTTCTGGATATTGAGCAGTCTTCTCAGTATATTCGCAGATCAGTGGAATTAGCCGATGTTGCGGAGGTAGATGCAGCTCCACGCAGAATTTTAATTGTATTATGCTAATTTGTATCTATAATCTACTAACGTCAATACTTTTATTTGAAACAGAATTCAATAGTACCCACTATTGAATTCTGTTTCAAATAAAAGTTTTCTATTCTATTTATGACGACCTGATGCTTATACAATATTTTGATAAATTGGCAGAAGGCTAGGTTGATAGTGGCACTGATAGCCCAAGGAGCACAGAATGTGGCATCAATATTAAAAGTTACTGTTTTCCACTAGCAAGTTCGTTGCAAAATACGTTGCACGTTGGAGAATGAAACTGGGGGCACAGCACAGGATATGAATACCCTGTCGTGCATCTTTGAACATTTTCGACACCCAGATAATCATTTTATAACCAGTGCGCAAACGCAAACCAGGTACCTGCCTAACAGGAGGTCTGATAGTTGCGCCTAAGATCGAGAAGTTGTGTGGACAGCATTTGTCATAGTTTTGGCATGTGAAGCGGTGAAATGAGTCGAATAATTTAAGTATGAATTTGGATGGCTAAGGAAAGAAGGAGGGAAGACCAAATAAATGAAGGATGGATGGTGTGAAAGATGATATAGCTAGAAAGAGGTTGAGTACCACGAAGACGGCTGATAAAGTTATTATGAAAGAAGAAGTCAAAATAAATTGGGATTAGTGCAGAAAGATGAATGATGATACTTATAAAAAACATCATGATTATTCTCTCTTCACACTCATAGAAGTCGTCACTACAAAATCATAGCCCGATAATATGTATTTTGAGTTAGTAAGTAAACACACTTCATTCAATCCTCCACACATCAATATTGTTTAGTCTATGCTCCAACTTTTCATTACAACGTAAACAATGAACTCTTGACGTTAAAATCACGATCTGATTGTGTATATAATATTAAGTAATAGGAACTTACATTGTTTTATTTTGAGTCATGAAGTGATTAAAACCTGCGGGATGATTGCGTAACACACTAATAATTGCCATGCAAATTTTTCAAACGCACGTAGCAGTAATGAAGTAAAAGTTACACTTTTTAAGTCTTACTGCCAAACACTTTACACGTACAGTGGGTTAACTACACACTGGGAGCATACAACGCCTTGCGTGTTCAATACAACAACGCGTTTAGGGTGTTGCTGGTGCTACCACGATTCTGCAGTGCATCGACGATGTTCGCGGAGGCGCACACAGATGGCTTTCATGCCCTAATAAGGAAGCAGTGTGCATCGCTGCTGAGTCGTGTTAAGTCCAGCAGTAACAGCTTACTAAGCGTGTTCGCGGACAGGTGGGACTCTCCACTGCTGCGCCACTGGATGCGCTTGCACACTGCCTTGTGAGCAGTGGACATTTCCTCTTTGTCAAATTTAATATGTTGCTTCTTTTGTGTTGTCACTGCTATCTTGTTGTTTGTATATTTTATTTATGTGTTGTTTATTTTTGAGATTTTGTTTGTTTTGTTAGTATGTGTATTTTATTGTATGTTTCGTTCTATATTTATGTTCTGTAAGTGCAACTATGGACACAAAGTCTAAAATAAACGTTTATTATTATTATTCTGAAGTAATGGATTAGGAATATGATTCAAAAGCCTTCGAATTGTGGTGAAAGTGTTTTATGTAATTCGGGTGTAGGGCATTTCAAGGCATGTTTTTGATTCTGGGGTCTATCTGCGTTCAGTTACTAACAAAATATTAAAATACGGCGAACATATTCAGCCTATAATTTTGTCACTACTGGGGCACAGGCCTCGTCTCTGTGAGAGGAATTTGGCCATAATCCACCACTCGGGCCCAGTGCGGGTTCTAAGACTTGCCGGTTTCCTCACGATGTTTTCCTCCACCGTTTTGAGAGCAGTGTTGATGAAATTAAATACAAAAGCATACCGTCTGCTTTGGTTTGAACTCACAACCTTCAACTCGTAAGTCCGGGCCGATACCACGGAATCACCACTGCTCTTAATATGGCCTTCCATAACTTATCGAATGTTTGGTTTCATAATTATATTAAAAAAATAAAATTCAATCATCATCCTAATATTTTATTGCTCCTAGATAAATCACTTTTCTTAAAATTTACTATAAAGTACCAAGAGATTTTAATGAAATTCCCGCGCAAAATCCTAAGCTCGCGAAACTGAAACATGACGTCACTCCACGTCATTTCTAAAAAAGGTGCCAGTAATAAGGCCAGGCCAATCAACGGCAAAGAAAAAATAGAAAAACTTAAAATTCCGCAAACGAAATTCAGTGCGACTTTTATGATGGCAGTAAATTAGCATAGTTTTATAGAGATAAACATATTAATTGGTAGTTAAAACGTACAATATACACTCTAAAGTTTACCCGCGTGTTTTATAAAGACAGATGGGTCTGGTTTGAGGTGGTGATTGATAGGAAAACACTGCGATGATTGACCGCTGATACAAGCCAGTATTTTGATAAATAAATAGAGGAGTAGGGCTGGGAAAGACGTGGTTGGGGATTTTTATCGATGTTTTTAGAGTTTGAAAAAGAAAATGTTCTTCGTAATGAAAGAAAGTTACAGAATTGATCGATGATATTGTATCGATAAAATCGAATGATTCTAGGGTTGAAATACATGTAGTCTCTGATAAATAAAGCGCCATTTACAGTAAGTCAAAGACACAGCGAAATTACTCTGACCATTTACGACAGCATATAGTCTAGAAATTATATGCACTTAAATTAAATTCAAAATCAATGCTTAAATGTTTCCCATTCATATAATTTCACAAGACATAAATATAAACGTTATGAGTTAATTCCGCAACGGAATGAAGTAACTAGGTGTAATAAAATATCGATATGGCTAGGTTTTGCATAATCTCATAAGTACGGACTGTACAGAATGTTGGCTGCTTACAACTCGTATTATGAAATGTTGCAACCAGATATGCACGGTAAAAGAAGGAAATTGAATTTTTACATAATGTAGGTACTATTTTTATAAGTAAGTCATTTCAGTAATGAGTCAGATACTTCAGTTAAGGTAAACTGTATAATGGGATAACTACAGAAAAGTATGAGTTAGAAGCATGGGTGGTCTTTTTAACTGCTTATTATAATACAGACAATGGCAATGAGATATGGCTCTAGTTCAAATTAGTAATAGGAGCAACAGCGACTACCTGACGCTTGAGTATCGTTACTGATGATTATATCATTAAACTTATTAAGTAGTGAATCATGTTTAACAATTAATTTTGTACTGCAGCTGCTGAACGCATAAAATATCGATATCAGCCTACAGCACCTAATGCAACGATAATGTCATTAAACTCATTAAGTAGTGAAGTCATGTTTAACAATAAATTTTGCCCTTGTAGTGCAGCTGCTGTACCGACAAAAATATCGATATAGCTCTCCCAATAGCTTTAGACAATATCCCATCCCCACATCAAAAAATGAGTTCAATGTAAACGACGCCCGCTCACCTGAACAGCATGTTATTATTCGGGCCATACTTACCCGCCAGGCCGCCGTAAAACCGCTCGTATTACCCACCATTTACTATCCGCAGTTCGGATGGATAGAGTCATATGTTTGTGATGAGATTCTATTTTGAATAAGATTAGTGAGTCAGGGGATAAAGAATGGTTGTTTTGAGGAATTTTAACGCCTACTTGGTCTGGATGAAGCTTCCTGTACTTCATTGCAGTCTAAGTACATTTTTCATTTAGAAAAATAGTGTTGGAAATTGTTTTAGTCCTCTTCAACATCATCATCTTCCTGCCCTTATCCCATGTTACTTGGGGTCGGCGCAACACGTTTTCTTCTTCCATTCTCCTCTGTCAGTCCTCTTCAACATACGATTTTTAAATGTCTATTTCCTAAACATACGATCTGCCAAGAGTACTAAAACTTTGGATAAGTAATTTTCTCCACATGAAAGGACTGTTTTTAATAGTTCTGCCGCCCGTTCGTATTTCTGTTCCGATTTACTAAGGTTAGTGATAAATGTAGGCACAGAATACATATCAACTAAAGTTGGAATTGTATTCTCAAACTTCTACTACTCCAGCCGGTCGATTCTGTAAAAATCTCACCGTGAAAACTCAAGTGAAGTGAGCTTGATGTGAGTTGTCAGTAGTGTCAATCCCTAGCATTATTTGGAATGACAGCTCACTCCACGCTCACTTCACCTAAGTTTTCACGGTAAGATGGTTACAGAATCTCACTGCAGGAGTAGTCATTATATTTTTTCCTAAATATCAGCATCGATACATATCTTTTCTTGTTTGGCTGTGCGATATTCGCGATGTTCTTCGCACGGACTCGCAACTGATTTTGGTGCGATTTTCACCATCATTTAGCGAACTTATTTCGGAAGATTTATGTGTGTAAATCATGAATATTAAACTACATAATTATAATAAAAAAGCAGGGGTGGGTCACTAGTATCTAGTATCTCCCTAAAAATAATCAGCCGTCCCATACATTTGCGTAGTGCAGGTAAACACGACGCTGACACTTCGTGTGCTTAGTTAGTTTTTAGTGTAATTATAATGTTGTATGTATTTATAGTATTTTTAAGTTATATTAATACTGTATTGTATGTGTTTATATGGGCCTAGATGCCTGAAATAAATGGATAAATAAAAATAAAAAATTGAAATTTTGTATGGCACAATTTTTATTTTTTTCGCGATTTCGAAGTTGTTCCTAAGGAGAAAGTTGTTCAGTTTGATGGTTTGTACCACACCTTTACATTTAATGACACCTTTCTTATATGCTACTCGTAGATACAAATAAAAAAAATCGATGTGAAAACACGATTGCTCATAAAAATATTTGAATTCTAATCGAACTATGTCACTAGTTGAAGACTTTTCCTTTAAGTCAGCACTTTCCCGTCCTTTCTTATCAGACCTTATGCGCAAACGGTTCAAAGAAAACCTTTAAACCTAGATGGCATAGTTTGAAGTAGTGAGAAGTGTAAGGTTCCTAGTATCCAGCCAACCAATTGGATGCGTCCGCATTCTGCGATATAACTCTGGTTCTATTTTACCATCAGGACAAACATTATGAATTGTCAGAATGTTTTAGAAAAGTCTAAAGTTCTAGCAACACATATCAAGGCCGTTCCTGAGACGTGGACGGACAGTGCTGCGCCAGGGGCTCCAAAAATATCGGTGTGTACATTTTACAGTGTTGCGATTAACGTCGTTACTACATTACGAATTTTAAACATACATAATTAAAATAATTAATAACAATTAACATTCTAGCCATTGGACCTTTTTTTCGTTTGAGTATTTTACAACCTTAAAATTAATTTATGATTAAGTATTTAGTAACAATACCATAAAGTTTGTTTTGAATTGTTGATACCATCGCTCCGTGCATGGTTTATGTCGTGCCATTTTTTAAGCTATTTATTTTATTTGAAAAATTAAGTGTTCTATTTTTAGTAAAATTTTGTATTTTCAGACTGATAACAGCTTGTAATAACCGGTGTAACTAATCGCCACTCTGTATCGTTCTCACTCGTCCTTGTCCGGGCCGGCGACGGAGTTTCAGTGCCTGCTCTGTGTGCCACGGCCCCGTCACGTCTCAGCCAAGGCTCTTATATATGTGAATAGGCCTTTAGTAAATGTTTTTAAGGGTAGTGGAATATTATACTTAACTGCAAGTATAATTTTTTTCTCCTTTTGATCACCCATAAGCCAAAACCCAAACGGTTAAAAATAACCCATGAGTTATTTTCGTAAATCAGCAAGTTTGGAAACAGGACGAACTGCTAAAGGTATACCTACCGGATCTAGGTACTGTAGAAGGCTAGAAGAGCCCTCTGAGGCAACGGCAGGAATCAAACAACAGTACGACTCCTTTAAGATTATATTGTAGAACCTCTCTACATATTTCGGTCTGAATTACCACTCACTATTCTAAACCAAAATCCTAACTAATATCTTTGACACTAGCTTGAACGTTCGAAATTCGAATGTCATTCGCGCTAAATTATATCCGGCCTGCAACATATGAGGTTGCCTTCGGCAGACAAGCCTCTACAGTACTGAGGTGCCCTTACTCGTTCGTGGAAGTAGTTATAATGCTTCCCAGTAAATATCTTGTAAAAAAAATACGTTTATTTGCGGTAAACAAAAAAACAAAGCAAAGAAAGAACTCAAATACAAAAAAGAACAAGACGGGGGAAAATATGCGTCACATCCACGCAAAACGGCCATCACTTAGCATAATACTATGACCCTAGCCGAAACACAGCTTCAGCGCTGGTTTTCCCATCACTATAGAGACAAATCAGCCTATTTTGTAAAATCTCACCGACGAAACATTGGTGAAGTGAGCTGTCAATAATGTCAAACCCTAGCATCAGGTGGAATAACAGCTCACTTCACACTCGACAGTTTTCACTGTGAGATTTGTACAAAAAAGATCTACTTATATTGTTTATTGTCCACCGACTACAATTCCTTTACTTGACCCAATTCTTCATGAAGACAACCGAAAATAGGACACCCTATCCATATTCATCCAATGATTTACCTTCTAACCTTCACTGTGCTGACGAAAGATTCTCACAAAAAAACAAAAACACACATATTACTAAATGCAGACAGAAGATCCTGTTCGAAGTAAACAAAAGAATAAAGAGACAATATCCCTATGAATAAAATAAAAATAGTAAGAGATGATATCGAAGAAACTGGCTGACTATGGAATATGTCGAGTTATTATTCGGCTAATAACTGGATCGTATTAACTTTTGTACATAGAGTTAGGGATGGATAGAGGTGGCTGTAGAAAGCAATGAAAATAAACAGGAGAAAATATTTGCAGTGAAGAGTTGAATTCTTAATGTGATTCTAATAATTAAATGTGAAAGGGTCTTGCAGTAAATATTGTTAAGTTTCAGTATTTGTTTTGTTAAGTAAATTAATTATAGTTTTATTTCAATCAATAGCTGCATGGTCACCTTTAATACAGTATACAAGCTAACAGTAAAATATTATATTATGGGCCCGCGTGGTGGATTACGGCCCACTCCCTCTCACAGAGACTAGGCCTGTGTCCCAGCAGTGGGAACATTATTAGCTGGTAATGGAAACTGCTCCATCTCTCTCGTCTTGCTTATCGTTTCGTTTAACAATGCTATGGCACTAATGTTTGTAATAAAACCATATTCGTCCTTCTCTACACTATTCCTAAGTCTACCAATCAATGTCTTAAAGGCATTTATAGATTATTCATTTGTATCTCGCAATATCGATTCTTTTATGTTATTGTTTTGCCGTCGTTCCGTCTACTACACAGATATCAGACGTAATTGGCAGTTACCGTATGACAAACTTATATTTGCTGTCACATCCACCCTTATCTTTAATACTTTCTGAACGATTCTTGTTTTATGGGCTGCAAAGTATATTGGCAGATGTTTCAGTGACTTTTCTTCTAACAAGTTTAATGTATTGACTTATGCCAGTTTGTAGCTATTAGATTTTGTTCGCTTTCGTGGAAGTCGATGTGTTTTGTGTCTTGTTGAGCTTGAGATGCTTGTGTTCTTTTTCGGCTTTTATATTAATGAAGATAAACTTAATTGTCAACTTCTAATCATGCGTTCTTTCTTTTTTTGGTGGGTTATTTTTCATTGATTTAAACATTGGTATTAGAGCAAGTTTCTAATTCCAAATACTTTTTCTGATCAGGATAGCTATTCACAACCATAAGACAGGTTGTCGAATCTAAAATGGCACGTTTTAAATTACTAATTTGCCTTACCCCCGACGGCAAATAGTTGTCGGAATGGGGGTCGTCTATATGAAAAAACTAAATTGATGGCACGGAAGCGTATCGGGCGCTTTTGGATAGCTATATGCTGGGGTCAAACTTGGTGTCTTTACCGCAAAAAGTAAACCAATTTGTCGCTATACCAAAATATTAGCAGACTCGATATACAGTTTAAAGCTGAAACTAACTCAAATTACAAGAGTAAATTCACAAGCAATTCAATAACAACACAGTAATTCTTTGCACTGCATCAAAGTCTACAGCATTGTATACCACATAATTGAACAAAGAAAATCTTTACTCCATCCACGACATGAAATGACATCGACTCAGAAATATTTCTAGCACGCGCTAATGAAATAATAGTGCAAAACAATTCTTGTAACTTTTAACGTAGATTGAAAACAATTGGCGACTCTATTGCTCGTTTGCAGCTATTGTAGACGAACCTTGGATCAGTTTTATAAATAAAAAGGGAAGTTGGTGTTAAGATCTGCCCGTATTATGTTCAGACGGGCTGTAAATTTAATGGCAGAATCTAGGACATTAGTGACAATGTAGAGATAGGACAGAAAGTTCGCGATGTACTTTTTAAGGCGTGCTAATAAGCATTTTTTTAAGTCCTTGACAATATCGCATCGCGGCAACAAATAAGGTTCAAAACAGCGATGCGTTTGATGTTAGTTGAATCGAATGACCACCAAAATAAAAGTAATATTGCCGTGTTAATTAAATTAAAAAATAAACGCGCCGCTCAGTGGAATAAATTTTTAGATATTTCTGTAGTTCATTGAATTCCCTTTATTATCATTTCATAAAATAAACGTGAAAGTTTGTATGGATGGATAGATGGATGGATGGATGGATGGATGTTTGTTACTCTTTCACGCAAAAACTACTGAACGGATTTGGATGAAATTATGCACACAGATGGTTTATAACTAGGATTAATATATAGGATACTTTTTTATCCCGATATTCCCACGGGATCGAAACTTATGCGGGTGAAACCGCGGGGCGCAGCTAGACATTACATAAAACATGATAGTTTACCTAAAATTTTGAGAATTTTGCACCAAAAAAAGTTTTTTTTTACACTCAATTTTTGCTTGCTGATTGCGGCTTGTAATATGTACTGATACACCCTGTGTGACAAAAAACTGAGCGTTTGGGCAAAGGGCTTGCTCTCAATGATATAGACAAACGTGTGTAGAAAAGGATTTTTTTGCCTAGCTGTGGGACATTACAGGCTGGATATAATTTTTGGGATATAAGTTTTGTAACTGCAACAATTTGATAGTGATTTTCAAGCATTTCATTAAAGATGTTCTTAAAAGTAAGCTACATAAAACAAAATTACATTCATTGTTCGTGAATTAACGACTTATCCCTGTCCTAATACGGGTAGGCAGACACTAGAGAATTTCATTTGCATTCCCAATTCTTATTCTTTTTGCCTCTTTCACGTTCATTCATTTGGTCATATAAACATTCAATGAATCAACATCCACCACGACAGACGAGTCTACATGTCGAAGAACAATGCACTAAATAGTCTTAGTGATTGTAAATATAAGTCATCTTACTATGCAAATAACGGTCTAGAAATTGAAAATAATTGAATACTTACATTACAATACAATCACCTTTGTCCCTAGTATTTAATTAATTTAATCTTTTCTCTAATAGAAAGATCAAAAGGGTCAAAATAATTGATCCTTGCTAACAAAAACTTCTATAACACCGTTTTTATCTGCTTTTATTTATCTCCACTTGTCAGCGCCGTTTAGCAAAAAAAAAACTTTTGAATGCAAAAAGTAAATTCAATAGTGTGTCGACACCCTTCGCTTAGTCCGGATCAGTTTATTTATTTCCAATCGCATGTCGTACTTCCAACCTAAATGATTGTCTTCAAATACTTAAAATTGTTTAGAAAATCGAGTTACATTCCTTTCAGCTTGATCCAAATTCGTCACCCAATTATCAACTTTAACACCATCAGATACAATTGAATTTTACAGTGATAAACGTAAATCTAAATCTGAATTGACATCTTTGCGATCATGTTGCAAAAATCATCAAATTGTATCAACTATATAATCGATCTTATTCCTATCAGTTTTAAGTTTAAAATCCTCTAACAATGCACCAGTTGCATCTATAACACCATCTTTTATTTTCCTATCAATAATGTTTTTATTTTCCTTATTATCTTCGCCGTTAAGTTCACTATTGTGTTCTTCATGAAATTCAGACCGCAGAATGGTTGTTACGATATTCTATACAGTTAAGTCAGCCTGTCGGTCCGTTTGATCTGCTGCAATTACAGTTTTACTGCGATCGTAAACACGGGAAACAAAATGGCTGCAGGTAAGCCCTATTGTTATCGTTTTTACCCTCCATGGCTTTTTTAGATCGGCTCTCTAAAATTAGTTATGGGTTGAAGTTGTGAAGATATGTTACTGGAGACATCTGCTAATAGTTTTTTATAATAATATGCTAAAAGCTTTGGTTGATAAAGCGATGTGTGAAGTTTTTAGAACGTGTAATGCGTTTTATAAAGGTCAGCAATATGATTAAAGGTGGTTTAAATAAGCTTTTCTTTTTTTCGATTTATTATTGTTAAAAACAGATAAAAATTGGATTTCTTATAGACATGCTTGAAAAAGAAATGTAGCTGAGTCAGGTTAATACAAATTATCGTTTGTCAGTGTCTCTGCAGATTTGATTCAAATGCTACGTTTCAAATATCTGCACTCAGCATTATTTTAAAACGTGCACAAGAGCGTTTTGCTTACCATTTTATTTGAATAATTCTTATATGCTATAGCCATCTTTAATTGGTAGCAAATAAAGATTTCATTTTAAATGGACTATAAACAAAAGATTTCTAAACGAAACGTAAAAGGTATTTCCTTTTACGTTTGCACAAATAAGGGTAATTTAATTACCCAGCTTCGCAGATCTATGATTAGATTAAAATACCAAGATAACCAAATTAGGTCCAATGCTTAATGAGAATCGCGCGAAATGCTAATTTTCTATTTATTATCTCTCGTTTGATAGATGATTATTGTTTATACAGACAAGAACGTGAATGTTTTTCTAAGTGACAGCAAAGGACCTGCAATACTGCCTTGCGAAACACCGACACTTGAATGGTGCACTATGAAGATGTTTGTAGCAAATTAATTCAAGGATATCACGATAAACGTAAAGTGATTGTAATATTTATTTCATTCAGTACTGAATTTATATCTCCAAGACATTATATTGTTAGAAACTTAGTCAAAAGATTATCTAGGACAATCAGCGCGTTAAACATAAACTTCTAAAAGGCTTAACCAAAATACATATATGCGGTTTTAAATCTCGAAAGGTTCTCATAATTTTCGTAATAAATACAATTTGTTTGGCATTTACGCGTTTAAATCCTATCTTTCGATCAGCAAATCAATTTGAAAAATGATAATAACTCACGGTATTAAACTCATGAGTTGAGGATAAGCCCACAATTGATGGTCGCAGACATTTTTCTGCAGCACACAATGTTACTACATGTTGTCGCAACTCTATAGAACTCGATGATTATTTTGCGTAAACGTACGTTGACATTTCGCGAGACACCGGCATTCCGGTCTCTAAAGTTTACGTGGATCGTAGTAAGGGCTTGGAAGGATGAATTCGTGCAGCACTATACTGCATCTACACGCCCTCCGATTCGACCCTTCCCCTTACTGAGAATCCTATGGAATACTTACAAACGGCTTAAAGCAAGCCAGTCTGGTTTTGTGTTTCAATGCGCGCGGATCGCAAGCGCGTCGGGTCTAAACGGAAACGACTGCACACAAAATCTTTTTCGATTTTTTCACACAGTTCGAATTTTAATAAACGCTCTATGGAATCTTGGGTTGACAGCTTTGTTTTTTAAAAGAGTGCCCGGCAAAAGTAAACTTTTGCAAAAGTTTGTTTAAAAAGTTTTTATTTCTTTTTCGCATTTTTTTTTCTGTTTGCATTACAGTGATTACATTGTTATTTTGTGGTTTTTGTTCGAGTGGTTGTTTTGGTTTATTTTTGAGTTTTGCGGTTAAAAATTAAAGTTTTAGTTTGTTTAAAATTTTGCAGTGTTAATGTGAAGTGTTCAGATTTAAACTTTTGTACGAGTGTTTTACTAAAATAGGATGTTTGTAAAGTGACTTTGTATAGTTATTTGGCACTATGAAGTTTATTTGGAAAGTTTTGTGCTCCTTGCTTCTTCTAGTGCAAGCTGTTCTGGGGAACTGGTGGTAAGTTAATCATTAATATTCAATCACCTATTATGATTAATTCTCACGCAATAATTTTCAACTATTTTAAGCTTTTGTATTCAGGATTCCAGGTACAAATAGAATACATTTTTACGTCATTCAAAATTAAGATGAAACTATTTATTCACGAAAAACTAAGCAAAACATTTTTTTTAAATGACCTACAGAAATTAAGTTAAAATAAAAGTGAACTGGCATAACATTTTGAATATATTTTGAATCAAGGATGCACGTATTTTGTACTGGAACGTTACTGCAACTTGCCGTCGACGATCTTCCAAGTTTACCAACCTATACCGTATCAATTCGATATTCGGTAAACTAACCTAACTAACATTTCACAAACTTACACACAACATTAATCTACATTATTTTTATTTTGTTAATTTTGTATTTTGTGTTTCACGAACTGTGTCCAAATAAACTTTATTCTTTCTTTCTCTCTTTTACTTTAACAAAATCTACATTCATGATTAGTGTTCTTCTGCAAACTGAAAAAAAATGCACCATAAGAAGTGTTATTTATTCCTTCAAGAAAGTTACAGCTTCATTTCATGTCTTCATAATCATAAGTACCACCGCTAAAGTTTACCAAAGACGATTCTGTGGGAACATTGCCATAATACACCTTCACGGGTGAATCGGTAACCGCAGTATGTTATTTATTAGTGGACAGGAATATCTAATATAATAATACCTATTATCATCTCATTATTTTGTTTGAGAGTTCTTACGAAGAACGACCCAGTAGGTGTCTTGTATGACGAAGATTCTGGCAATGCATGCGTTAATTATTTTATAACTAAATCGGATAGACATTGTTTTATAAAAGAGTCATGTCTAATGTGAAGATGAAAAAAAGCGTAGTGTTCAAATTAAAGTATAAAAGTTCATAAGATTTCTATCTTCGCTCGTCTAAAGAGCGGACAGAAATGTTCTAAATACTTATGGCATCTTAGTTAAATCAAAGGTATACCGCAAAGAAAGTACATGGACCGCAAGTGAAAGAAAAACCAACTGTAGAGCACCTAAAAGAAATATCATCGAATGGAGAAGGTTTGAAATTGTTACACCGACAAGTTCCCAGCACTACGGTTTTAGATGAATGTTATAATAAAAATGAATACGCAAAAACAAACAGGGACAGTAGTAAAGGTAAGAAAATTAGAATAAAAGATGTCAACGGTAAAGAAACAAAGGGAAATAATATTTATCCGTTACAACTCTAGTTATTTGTAAAGCAGCAGTAACTTATGTCGCAATAGCAAACGTGTTAGTAGTAAAACCGTTTTGTTTTATTTCCAAATATATACGAAACGCTCTATAAATAGCACATCCCTAACATAAATAATAACTGTTTACGTTTCTCATTGCACTGAACAATGTTTGACATTTGGTCGAAAAACAAAACAGATTTATGTAACGCACTAAGGTTTACTTTGGCATAAATACGTTTTTGATTTATTACAAATGCATTATAATTTATTGGGATAATTTTGATTTATTATAATTGCAACGGATTTGTTTGACGAGCTATAATTTTGTGTCAATCACTGTTGGAAGATCTTGGAAATGTATCAATTTCTAAAACGGCATCGCCTTTATTTATTTTAGTATGAACTCAAATATAAACTATACTATACCGTACTGGCTTATATTGGCCCATTTGGTCAAGCTCAAACATTTCTTCTCTTACGGAGAAGGAACAACCATTAGGCACCACGCTTGCTTAGTATGGGTTGTCGATGTCTCACTATCATAGATTCAGAGGGGATAAGAAAACAACTATCAGTCGTGGCTACCTTTGGGGGCTACCTGTGTCCAGCAGTAGACGTCTTCCTTTTGAAGTGTAATAGAACAATATTTCTAGTTTCCTCAAAATGTTTTCCTTCACCGTCCGTTAATATAAGATAAACGTCTTAGAAAGACTATATCAATTTGAAACTTACTTCTATAATTGCCAAATTCGGAATCGGCATCCGACAAATCCCTGAAAACATATGTAAGTTTACACATATTCGAGTTTTAAGGGCAGAAAAATAAAACAAACATTGAGCCAGCTGCATATTATCAAGGTTTGCGAGTCGTTAAAGTCGAAGACAAGAAGTGGATAATATTAGACAATTACACTCCGTTTGTACTTTACGATTTAAGACCAGAAAATACTATATTTGGTGAAGTGAATATTATCGTGAAAGACGATAATGTTCACACATGACGTGAAGTAACTGGAGAAGATATATTAGTTAATAGTGTCGAAGCAAGTGTTGTTTTAGACAAATATAATTCAAGGTAGATGCTAGTGGATGCTAAAGCCGAACAAGCTTTTTGAAAAGTTTTCACCTTGTGTAAAATCCGTTAACAAACACAAGTTTCCCATTAAAACTACATAGTTTCAACACGGCTAAAGGAAATTATAGGTAGTCTTTTGTCTTACATTTAAACAGGAAACGTCTAAATGATGCTGATGAGATT
Source organism: Apamea sordens (assembly GCA_945859715.1). Taxonomy (NCBI): domain Eukaryota; kingdom Metazoa; phylum Arthropoda; class Insecta; order Lepidoptera; family Noctuidae; genus Apamea; species Apamea sordens. Next base: position 7,238,417 of record OX244010.1, on the reverse strand, counting down.
TTGCAAGGTGCCTTGTGTAACTTTGGCTTGGCATTCAGATATACAATAGACTAATGATTAATCCACAACATGGTTTCAGGTTTTTCAAAGGTTTCGTCTTCTCTTATTTGTGTCCTCCATATCTGTTATAAAGGATTTTTCTAATTTTTCCCCTATATCTAAGAGTGACACAAAACCGGATAACTAAGCATTTGGTTGCACTTAGATTTAAAAAAATATATAATTGATGTTATCTAATTTTCCATCATAAAAATATCATCACAGCATTCAACTATTACTCTGTGCGAAGTTTCTCTTAACAAATACTGTGAGATGTACAAAACTCACAATAAAGACCTCCTACAAACTACATAAATGACTAAACGCCTTCCAGCACACACTCCAAAAAGTTTTACCCTAAGAAAAACAAAAGTATAATTACAAGCTAATTCCGCTGGTGTATCTAAATATGGCCCATTTGCGGGACCTAATAAACTTAAAGCACCAGACGACACACAAACAGACACGCTTTGATGTCCGCGATGCATGTCCTAGTAAAGGGCTTTAGTTAAATTATTTATACCTCGGTACACGCGCGATAAGTTACCGCCTTTTGTTTTTTGGATTAGCTCGTTATTGGGCTTGATGGCTTTGTTAAGATTTAAGGAAGATATAGAGCGTGGATATATTGATCAAGAAATGATTTGCTTTAATTGACTATAAGGATTGTTTAAAATAATGGGACTGGGTGCTCAACATTAGATGTAGGCATTTATTTACTTGGTAGGCTTTAAACAATGCTGCAAGGCTTCTACTGTTGTATTTTAAAAAAATGTGATTGATATATACATACTCTCGTTGGCCGCTGTCTCACCTGCTAGTAAGCGATGAGTTGCCAGACGATGGTGCACGCTTAGGCAAGTAGTCACTATCAATGAAGATTCCATATATATGCAATATAGCATTTAAAGGAGGTTTCTTGATTTATTAAAGTTCTGTAAATGACGCCATACTTTTAATCATGTCTTTAGCTATCTAGTTGTTTCCGCTATTCCCTTTTTATTGCTATTTATCCTGTTTAGATTATACTTTAATAACTGAAACAAAACCAATTCTGGTTCCGGGAGTAGACGGTAACACAGCTGCTGACGGAGAAAATGAAATGCTTTAAGACTTGCTTGTAAGAAAACTAGATTACTGCTACTTATCATTCATGTAACAAGATGCGCCTACACAGGTGATCCAGTTATAAGTATAAACTGCTAACATAAGCCTTTAGTTTGATATAGTAAACGTTTTGAGAAAGTAATTTCTTATATATTTGAGAGATACAATGGTGATAGATGTTTTAATGTTATCAATGGATGTGTTAGATGCTGCTGTACTGAATTATTTATTTTTATATGAGTTATAGCTGTTCCGGACACGAAAATTATTACATAGCACGATAAAGACTAATAGAGAAGTATGGAAGACAAAGACATGTTACACCGACCCCAAATAAATTGGAACAAGTGCAGGAGAATAATGGTGTTCTGTTAATGAGAAGTCAATTTAATTTCTGACCTGCGTACTTACCTACCCTGATACTTGCACGTTAAAAGAGCTAATGGACTCTATAGAGAATTACTAAGTTCTGGGCTGGCATATTACAGTGCCATGTGTACATACTAAGAAGAAGAAACACATGATCATATAGATGATATGATATGTAAGAAAGAGTGGTCTTTGTTACATTAAATATTCATATACGCAAAATTCATCGGATGCATCTATAAGGCAAAATGTGATCAGTAGGGAACTATTTCATATGTATATTGTGATAACGTTAACACATGAAACCTTCATTTTGAGCACATAAACGGTAAGTAGTTTTATTGCTTTATTTATTTAAATTAATTCTAATGCAAGTAATAAGTTAAATATTTAATGTGATAATTGCATCCACGAGTTACTATTAATACAAAGAATTACTATGGAAACTGTGTATCGAATGGTGCAAGACAAAGATTAGGTCATCTCATTTATATTGTTCTATTAATTCTTTAAATATGGCGATTACACATTACTTAAAATAAAGTTTATAGCTGACTGGGAAACTTTTCTTCAATTGTTTCATTACCATGTAATCGTCCTAATATTATGAACGCGAAAGTTTGTATGGATGGAGGTTTGTTAGTCTTTCACGCCAAAACTACTGACCGGATTTGGATGAAATTTTGAACACATACCGTCTTATTCCAAAACACGATCTAAATTTAGTACTGGGATTGTTACTAGGTTTAAACCATGACTAAATAAAACGTTATTACAAAATGAAGTTTATCACTAGTTCTTGAACTAACTAAGGTACTAAAGTTAGTCCGCCGAGACCCCTAGTTTAACCATGGATTTGACATCGGTACTAAGTTATTTGAGGTTAGAATTGATTATTATTGTGTCTTTTTATTTACAAATCGTCAAAAATGGATATTGTTATAATTGATTTGATGGATTTGGTTATGCTGGAGACGTCTCGGCGACCTTACAGATGTCGTCATCATGTAAATCCTTTTAAATTGAGTGACGAAGATTTTAAATATAAGTATAGGTTCACAAAACGTTTTCGGGAAAAAATTGTGGATGTTTTACGTGAAGATTTACTCCACGACCCTCGAGGATGCCCATTGAGTCCTGAAGTGCAAGTGGTTTACGCATAGGACACACGCGCACCCGCGTTACAACGAAATAACGCTGTCGGGATTATTATATTATTTTGTAACATTATTGTATTAAGTAAACCAGTTCCTTATTGATAATACAGTCCACTTATTCCGCAAGGATCCAAACCCAACACTTACACAACTGGGCTCGCCATGAAGTAAGTACCCTTGGTCAATGCTAACATTACATTAAATAAAATCCAAATAATATCAATATTATTGTTTTATTTGTCATATTAAAATAACAGAGACGAGTCTAAAGATCTAATATGCGGTCACTTTTCAAGCGGTTTGTGATGCTGGCCTGAAAATCATGGACATTGTTACCAGATAACGTGGACCATGACTCCAGAATATTCCGAGGATGTAGATTGAAACAGAGGTTTGAGGCTGGCGCTTTATCTGGAATATTATTCGGTGGCTGTGGCTATCACTGCACTCCATATTTATTTACACCATTGCGTAACCCCACAACACCACAAGAAGAGAGGTATAACAGCAGCCATATATACCCGGAAGACGATGGAGAGGTGTTTTAGTTTAATGAAGCAACCAACGGTTTCGTTGCCTATTACGAGGCATAATCGGACACATCCACTCACGAACAAACCATAACGAATAAAAATAAGAATTGTATTATTTGTTTCTTCAAAAGATAAACATTCGCTTCAAATGACGCGGGCTGTCGCCGAATGTAATTCGCTCCATTTCACGCTAGAGGTGTTAAAAATATAACAACTTGATTATGATCAGCGCGCCAAAAGTACAAGTTTTTCTTGTTCATTATATTGTAATCCAAACAAAGAACCATTTATGACATATTTTTGTACTGATAAATAATTATTAAATCATTTCAAGTGTTATTATAATATCACTATTGAGAGAAACAGAATGTTGCTTCAAATAAAGCCTGTACGAACGAATGAAAGAATGCCATTTTTATTTCTTATCTGTGGATATTATTTGAACCATGGACTTTCTTTGGTACTAACAGATCCTGAGATAGTCTTCGTTTTGTAATCGGGACACATTTTGATCCTGGTACTAATCTTAATACCGTCACAATCCTAGACTTTTTAGTCTTGGTTTAAACCAGTACTTAAGCAATTTTTTGTAATAAGACCGATATAGTTTATAATAAGGATTAACAAAGATACTTTTTATCCCGATATTCCCACGGGATCGAAACTTATGTGGGTGAAACTGCAGGGCGCAGCTAGTACCTACTTTAAATATGGCGATTACACAACTTTCTATCTGGCTAGTGAAAACGATTCTTCATATTCTTCAATCGTTTCATTACGATGTAATAAAATTATATTTTAGTCGCATCTATTTAGGCTGGCCATCGAGCCCAACGTATGTACACACTTACAGAACCCAGGCCAGCCAGGTGGTGAAAGAGAAAAATATTTATCTACTGAGAGTACCTCCAAGTATGAAAGTTGTTAAAGATGTCTGTTACTCAATCTTGCATAAATGTCTGGGTCCGAATGGATCTGAAAATATACCATGCTTTTGATTACCGCTTAAGATACTTTTTATCCAGGTGCCTATCATGAATCAGTTTCCCCAGGAAACGTGTGAAACAACAGTCAACAGCTAGTAGTTAATAATACAACTACATATAAATAGAAACCTATAATTGTAGAAACTAGCAATAAACAGCTAATAAAGTAGTAATGAAACAATGATAAGATTACAATCTAAAGCTCACTGCGCATTACATTAACAGTAAAACAATTACGATAGATAAACATCTGTATGGAGTTATGCACGTATATGATAATGCAATTGTGTTTAAAGAAGATGTAGTGAGAGGTAAATTATTGAGAGATAATACCATACGTTTAGTTAATGTGTATTAAGACTCATGTATATGTAATAATGATAAAGAAAAGGAAAGAGCGGCATTTGCACTGCAGTGGGACCATAAAGGCTGATGTATTTATTTACTAGCGTTTATAATATTAGTAGGAAGTAGGATTTAATAGACTAATGTTATAGAGGTAGAATGAAAGTAGGGAGGCCTTTGACCAGCAGTAGGACATTAGGTACTACAAAAAAAATAAAAAATATATAGAACAAGGAATGAGACCTGAACGCGGAGAATACGGAAATCCCACCTAATTAGAACGAAATACATAGCTTTAGAAACGAATGGGGTTATATTAAATAGAAGACATACATATTGTGATATTGAGAAAACTTGCCGTGAATAATTGCATTAACATAGCCAAAGTGAAAACGGTAGTGTTAGCTTACAATCAAGAAAAAACTTGGGATGAAAAAAAACTGAAAAGCAAAAAATAGTAAACCTTTTTTATTTAACCTTAATAAGGTAAGTTCTTAAATTAAAGTATACCTGAGTAATTTTGAGTCGGCGCCAAACAATCAATAAACAAAGATCACTAAATTGCCTTAAATTTCAACGGCGCCGACTCAAAATTATTTAGGTAATACTTACATTAGTTTAAGAACTTACCATAGTAAGGTTAAATAAAAAAGGTTTATTATTTTTTGCTTTTCAGTTTTTTCGGCGGTTCAATTTTTTGTTAAAAAGTTTTTATTTTATAGTTTTTTTGTGGCTATACCTAATTTACTAATTGTTTTCCAAAGGGCAGGAGGCATATGTGGCACTGAATAGAGTAATAATACACCACTCAGCATTAAAATCTGTGAGTGAACAATAAATCACCCCTATTTTCCCACCCTTAGGGTTGGATTTTCTTTTTCAAATTTATATGGGACCAACTTTGGGGTATCCCTTTCCAATAAAAGAATTATCAAAATCGAACTACTCTGTAAAAAGTTATGCTTGGTCATACATAAAAAAATATATATATATACGTGTCGAATTGAGAACCTCCTCCGTTTTTTTTCGTCGGTTGAAAAGAGTCTGAATATACTAAGGTACTGATTAATGATTTTAGCCAAATATGGAACAAAACAGAAGGCGAGACTAAATTGGTACTAAACATGTCTAACAGAACAAAGAACATGAACAATAATACTTTATAGACCAATTTCCTTTGTCCTAACTAGGACTTATATAGAACAAACTATCACTCAAATTATCTCCTTAGACCAAAGAGAAACAACCTCTTTGGACCATAAACGTAAATGACCACATTGATCACCAATCAAAGCGTCTTAGTTCAAATGAAGAACACAAATCCATAAAGTTGTTCATATATCTTATTAAGAACGCCTTCGCTTTTTCCAAAATCGAATTCTAATTTTAAAGGAGCGTCGTTTAGTTCATTCTCATCAACAAATTTGGTTAATAGGATAATAATGCCAAATTAAAGATATCCTTTTACAGTAATGTTTATGTTTTAGATTGGTGTGATTTCGCTTGTTTTGTCGATTTTCTCTTTTAATTGTTGTATTGTTTAGTTTTACATCCAAATTGGTAGAATAGAATGAAATGTTGGTGCTCCTATATTTAACTCTAGTCCTTTCGTGAACGCTCTTCTGCATGACATCATCTGAATAAAGTCTTCTTTTCATGTTTGTTGCCACGACCGACATGAGAATGAAAATTTTATTTGCATATTTATATTATGTACAGCAATCCTACCCTACTCCTACTATAATATTATAAACGTGAAAGTTTGTATGGATGGATGGATGTTTGTTACTCTTTCACGCAAAAACTACTATACGGATTTGGATGAAATTTGGCACACAGATGGTTTATAACCAGGATTAACATATAGGATACTTTTTATCCCAATATTCCCACGGGATCGAAGCTTTGGCGGGTTAAACCGCGGGGCGCAGCTAGTACGACAATAAATTAAACTTCATACATCTAATGAAGTTTCCAGTCTGCATAAAAAAATCTAATCAAATAAATTATATCCAATAGTTTAGTCACTATAGTAATAGTGTGTAAATAATAGTAGTGTAAATATTATCTTGATTAAGTAAATAAATATTCAGTATCTTTTTTATTTTGATGTTAGAATTTTTTGATAGTTCCAAAATATTCTTATGCATTAGTGTTGCCAGTGTCTTCATTTATTGTCGTATTGTTGTCTCCACATTGTATATCACATTCTATGTATAATATTTTTAATAAGTTACGAAACCAAAACATACAACCACAACTTACAGTCTGTAATATTTTGAAAAATAAAAATCAATATAATTATTATATTCCCATAAACATCAACCCTAAAACGCCGAGCCATTTCAATAAAAATAATTGCCCACCTTTCCCGTTTTTCGAGCCCGTATTTAGCATAGTCAGGACGGCAATACACAGTACTTACATCCTGCACGGCTCTAATAATAGTATAAATGGGAATATTTAACTATAAACAAGAGGACAGACGCACACACATGCTGTTACGGGGCGTTAAGTTCAAACGGACCGCAACTAACATTTTACTAAGAATCCGTGCATTTTTTTGTTGTTAATAGTTGACATTTGTTTGTGTGCTGTGGGCATATCATTTCAGGGTTAGGCGATTTAGGTCATTAGGTATATGTTTTATTAGATGGGTCTGTGACCACATTCGCGTGTCTATACGGTCTATATTTCGGAAGAAAAAGATAGGTCAGAAAAGAATCACTGTCGCATTAATAATATGCATTGTTGTACCTACGCGACCAATATGCACAATATTTTAGTATTAAAAAATATGCAGTTCTCATAGGAGTTCCATTTGAAACTATTGATTCATCAATCTCTTACCCTTTTCCCAATTTTTTTGGGTTTGTCACAACATGTATTTTTCTTCCATACTTCTCTATTAGTCATCTGGGTGGTCACCCTCTTTCTAGCCATATCATCTTTCACATAGTCCATTCATCGTTTCTTTGGTCTTTGCCTACTCTTATAGCCGTCCATGTCCATGATCAAAACTTAAAATTTTCTCAGATTTAAATTATGTGGAAGCTAGAAGGCGTCGCGGCAGACCCCCCAGAAGAATGCAGGACGAGCTGGACAAAACAAACGACCAGTGGTCCACGTTAGACCTGGATTGAGAGAGCTGGAAGTTATGGGGAGAGGCCTTTGCCCAGCGGTGGTATGATGCAGGCTAACATGTGGACCTAAACTGGCACCTCAACTAGGTACAAGGGCTTTTGATGCAACGAAACCATTGGGCGTTTACTTATTAACAAACCGAAGTTAATATAGTTAAGTTACAATGCAAAAGGTCTCGTCTCCTAACTTTATGGAAGGACCAGTTTAAGTAGCGATTAGTTCAAAATCTTATTTGACAAGATATGGCCATCCCTGCTCGTTCTCTATTTTGTATAGGCGTGATATTTGATTTTAGTTATTTAAATTGTGCTCCTTATTATATTGGGTTTCAAAGGTTATGGGAAACTTGTGACTTAGTTGCAGTAAAGTTAGGAAATTAATAGTTGGGTACTACTACTGTTTGTTGGGCAAACAGAATGTGGTTCAGGGGTCCGATTTTGGATCTTTATTATAATAATACATAGCTTCGGCCCGAGACTTTGTCCGCGTCTTTCTTGTTCCCCTATGCCACCGCGACGCATCACATCGACTGCCCGCGGGATTAGTTCGTTTTCGCATTCTTTCTTACTTTTTTTACGACTCCTAAGAGTCCTAGCGTCATGTTATATAGCTCCTAGGGGTCGTAGCGTAATGTTAGTCTATAACCTTCATCAAGAATTGGGCTATTAAATGCAAAAATAATTTTTCAAATCCGACTGGTAGTTCCGGAGATTAGCGCGTTCAAATAAACAAACTTTTTAGCTTCTTATTAGTATGTATATAGATAGATAGATACCAGCCTATTATAGCCCCACTGCAGGGTAAATGCTTCTTCTATAAGCCCAGGTTTCCTCCAGATATTAATGCAGGAGAAATCTGAGCCTCTAATTGTAGTTTTTTTTTCTTTTTTAAAAAATGTTGTCCCACACTAGGAATTTTTCCTGTATCGTGGGTGCGTTTACAAACATTTAAACTCACATAACAGCCAGACCCGGAACAACAACTTGTAGGTCATACAAATATTTGTTGCGTGCGGGAATCGAACCCGCGACACGCAGCGCAGCAGTCAATCGCTTAACCACTGCGCCAACCGTATCGTCAGTTACAGATGGAACCAGCATCACGCCATTGTGCATGGCCCATAATGTCAATGCTGATAACCATTAAGTTTAAAGAAGAATTTCCTTTTAAACCTTTTTTATTCCGGAGTTGTTTTAATAATTTTAAGGCTGAGTTTATTTTCTTTATTATGAATTTCGTCTGGCTTAACATTTGGGTTACTAAAAACGTGTAACGTTGAAATCCAGTGACCGTGAAGCTACAAAGACTATTTATTAATCAAAATTATAATATTATAATAATAGTTATTTGCTCAGACTAAGGATCGTATTAGGTAGTTATTAATAATATAGTTTTACAAAATAAGAACTACTGGCTATTGCCCGCGATTTCGTCTGCGATCCAGGATGAAAAGTAGCCATGTCCTTACCCAGGTCATGGTCTACCCATGTGCAAAATTTCATCCAAATCCGTTCAGCCGTTTATGTGTAGGTGAACACTGCTCTCCTAGCTAGGTTTAACATCAAAATTATGATTCTAAGGGCGAATTTCACCAAACTTTTATACCTAGAATAACTATTATCCTGAGAAAGGAGAAATGAATTTTTGACAGTTTTTCCATACTAGAACTATCAGACGTAAATTTTATTTCACGGACAAAAGACTGACTTTGGTAAAATCAGCCCTAAGGAAAATATGTAAGAAGATCGCAATCAAACCAAATTAAATGATCATAACACGACGTATGCATTTCGAACTTCAAACTGCTACAACGCATTTCCTTCGACCCCCCAAGCAAATAAAGTTACCATCATTTACATTATGACGTATCAACCACAGAGCCCCTTTTAACCCTACAGTGACGCTATTGCGACTGACGGGAGCTACTGGTATTATGACTAATTATTTACTTAATATCGTGTAGGGTTGGGTGGTACTGGAACTAATTTGAAAGGAATTGTAGAAGGTTCTGGATTGAAATTGTGAGGTTGTAGATGTTTGGATGTTAACAAGTATTTTCAAGAAACTATATTTCATTTTTACTGGAATGCGGGATAATTGCGTAACACACTATAGGGCCCCAAGTCTGCTATTTTTATAAATTCTTCATTTCAAAACGACCCCATTCCCATCCCATTGTCATTTAGCTTAAAGTTCGTAATCTGCTAAATTCTTAATGGCGATCATTGGTCGGTCAATGGTCTCGTAATAGAATTGTGTCATAATGACATTGTCGTATTGACATTATTATAAAACCCGTTAGTAGAAATGATTTTCGAAAAACTACCACTATTTTATTTATGCCAGATTTCATTTATATATATTTTTTTATTTTATTTATTAGTGTTTTATACAAGTCAAGTGTTTTATGTAAGTCAGTCATTCATTTATCATTATGTATACGAGATTACCATTCTTGCCATTTCTTTCAATGGAGTGTCAGTGGTTGACCACTGGAAAGTTATAATGACGCCATGTTAATAGATTACCAAACTTGTCAAAATCAACAATTATGAAATAAATGATAGACCATTCTGACACTATTGTAATAGCAGACTTGTGCCCAGTAACAATGGGTTTCATTTTTATTGATATTTTTCGTTGTTTATGTTGTTAAGCAGACACATTTTTTGGACATAATATGAAGCAATGGATTAGCAAAATGCTCCAAAATGCTTCAGATTGAGATTAATAGTGAGCTACGCAATTATTAAATCTGTGGTGTTTTCTTCAAAATACCTTTTCAGACATCAATCTACATGGTCTTCGCACGATCTGACCAAGATTATGTTTAGACTTTAAAAGAGACTATGATCTCTTTGTTTGTTTCGGTATTTTTTCTCAGAGTAATCAGATGAAACGCTGACCTCATCTAGCTTGTTTTTTTTTTTTGTAGTATGTGGTGTAAAAATGATTCCGATATTCTATTTACAAAATATTTATTTTTACTTAAGAGAATATTTACATAATATAGGCTAACATTTAAAATTTTTTTTATTTTTTTTTTATTGACAATGGGCTCACTCTTGACCTCAATCTAGCCCAGAGGCAGAGATGAGATCTACGGTGGAACGAGCTTGCCCAGAAGAAGCCTATTCACTCTCGCCGTGAAGAGATTCGGGTTGTATGAACTCGGGAATGTATATGTACCTACATGTTTATGAAAAAATAAGCAAAAGAATCATAGAGCACCAAAAAATTCGTCCGCATCGCTGTCAACAGGAACAGTGCCCAAAAGGCTGGCAGCATTGCCACGTTGTATGGCGATACTCATTCTTTGGCCAAGAAATAGGCTAGCCCTCTGGTCACGTGAAAAGACGACTAACCGCTTGGCGATGTCTTGAAAAACCAAGTGGGCACTCAAACCCCATGGCCCTAGTGTTTCAACCTCAAACGGTTCGAACATAATAAAAAAACTTTTTACAAAAAAAAAAAACCGCCTTCAAAAAAAGACAAACAAAAACGTTCCTGCACTAAAAAGTAAAAAATAAATAATTGAATTCCTGTAAAGAAACTTAATTTAAAGGTAAACTTATTTGACATTAATATTTTGCAAATATTCAAAATTGTTTACTTCTTTTTGGAGTCGGTGCCAGCAGTTGTATCCTGTGCCATTTATTTTTTCAATTCACGATTATAAAATTTTAAAACAGATGCTTACAAACATAATGCTTCAAAAATTTCAAAGTACTTAAAAAGTGGCAGGGGATTTTTATACGTATTTATAATTATTATTATTTAAAAGAAATTATTGTGAAAATTGTGTCAATTTGTTTTAGAGTACAGTCTAGTCTGTATTTGTGTTTTAATTATTCTAGGTATGCAATAGGTATCTTGGTAGTTTTATAGTAAATGTTAGAGGTCGTTTTTCGAGGTATTGTTGCCCATACGTATTTCCTTGCCTTGGCTGGCACCGACTCCAAAAAGAAGTAAACAATTTTGAATATTTCCAAAATATTAATGTCAAATAAGTTTACCTTTAAATTAAGTTTCTTTACAGGAATTCAATTATTTATTTTTTACTTTTTAGTGCAGGAACGTTTTTGTTTGTCTTTTTTTGAAGGCGGTTTTTTTTTTTGTAAAAAGTTTTTTTATTTCTAGCCGTTTAGTGTATTTTTTATTATAATATAATGGCAACGTAGTTAATATCTTTTCTACATAGAATATTATTTTGAAGAAGTACCAATATCATACAAGTAGGTAGGTATTTTGAAGTTCTCATGCCAACCTTCCACCTTCCAGCTCCATCATCAGATCAGTTCGATAGTAACTTATAGCCAAAGTGCATTTCATGACAATTCTAATAAGCCCAAACACGGCTAGAATACGTTGATTAATTACGGAGTTCCGGTACCTGTCTTCCGGCTCCATCATGATCATCAGATCAGACGTCAATAACTGTGGTGGTTTTCAATCGTCAATAAAAATTGGCGTCGGATCCAGAGTCATGTTAAGACGAAATATAGCAGTCTCAGAAGGGCTAGTAAATGGAGCTATGGGCATAATAAAAAAAATCAAATGGCCGGCCTTATGAAGAGATCAACTGGAGGAGGGGAAACGTGTGCATACTACCAAGAATACAATTTTATTTTAGTAAATAATAGAAGCGATTTTTTTTTAAACATTGTAAGCAAAATGCCTTTAATATTTCAGAAGTTGTTTTGTGGACACATTGATGATAACATCAAAACTAGATTTTCAATGGCACCTTGTATTCAGAGTGCATCTCATGACAGTTCTAAGCCCAAATACTGCTAGGATACATTGTTTTATTTTGAAGTTCTCATGCCAACCTTCCACCTTCCAGCTCCATCATCAGATCAGTTCGATAGTAACTTATAGCCAAAGTGCATTTCATGACAATTCTAATAAGCCCAAACACGGCTAGAATACGTTGATTAATTACGGAGTTCCGGTACCTGTCTTCCGGCTCCATCATGATCATCAGATCAGACGTCAATAACTGTGGTGGTTTTCAATCGTCAATAAAAATTGGCGTCGGATCCAGAGTCATGTTAAGACGAAATATAGCAGTCTCAGAAGGGCTAGTAAATGGAGCTATGGGCATAATAAAAAAAATCAAATGGCCGGCCTTATGAAGAGATCAACTGGAGGAGGGGAAACGTGTGCATACTACCAAGAATACAATTTTATTTTAGTAAATAATAGAAGCGATTTTTTTTTAAACATTGTAAGCAAAATGCCTTTAATATTTCAGAAGTTGTTTTGTGGACACATTGATGATAACATCAAAACTAGATTTTCAATGGCACCTTGTATTCAGAGTGCATCTCATGACAGTTCTAAGCCCAAATACTGCTAGGATACATTGTTTTATTTTGAAGTTCTCATGCCAACCTTCCACCTTCCAGCTCCATCATCAGATCAGTTCGATAGTAACTTATAGCCAAAGTGCATTTCATGACAATTCTAATAAGCCCAAACACGGCTAGAATACGTTGATTAATTACGGAGTTCCGGTACCTGTCTTCCGGCTCCATCATGATCATCAGATCAGTTCAATGATAACATTTTCAATATAACTATTCAGGATTGTATGTTTATTTGTATTGTCATAGTTGCTTAACTATCTTGATTGTGATATCTATGCGAGTGACAAGTTCCGTTAGCCATATCTGATCTTCTTCACCAGTTCCACTTCATCAAATGTTACTTTTTGACTGTAAACGCTTGATTTCTCGATGAAAATATTAAAATTACTATATAGTTGCCTATAATATTTGAGGAGTTCCCTCGATTCCTCATGGATCCCATCATCAGAACTGGATTTTGAAAAAAATGGGACTAATCTGGAAGCATATCCTTTAAAGTTAAAAAAAAATTTTGCAAATCGATCCATAAACAACGGAGTTCTGAGGTAACAAACATAAAAAAAAAATATAAAAAAAATAAATAAAAAAAAAAAACATAAAAAAAAAAAAAAAAAAATACAACCGAATTGAGAACCTCCTCCTTTTTTTGAAGTCGGTTAATAAAGTTACATATTGTTCGAGCCACAACAACAACAATTTCAAACAACAATTTTATTTAATTTTATTTCACTGTTTTTTGGCACAATGAGTTTAGGGCCCATCTGATGGAGGTGGCAGTAATTGCTGCTCATAACCACGGAAGTATTGATGATTCTGCTTAAAGTATGGTGCTTCATTCTGTATTTAAATGAGAAAGGAAATATCTGTATAATATGATGATAGCACTTCACAGACATGCACTTTTACAAAGAACTCTTCTACTAGTAATTTATCATTAAAAGTAGTAGTACTGAGAACCTTTTGCAGTGCGAAGATCGAACAACTGTGACTCAACACATAGCCAGAAATTCACTACATTATACATACATAGATGCGAAACTTTGTGCGTAGCGGACCACACACAAAGTGCAGCAGCCTAATGGCGTAACAAACTTTTCCAGTCACAATATAAATGATTTTGAAGTATATTGCTATTCCATTGTTTCATATGTTCGAACAATTTGTCTGCTCAACAATGTAAATAACGCAATGAATGTTGTTGAACTGTCAAAATGAAAGCGTTTGCTACTTAGTTAGTGTGTTACGCAATTACCCCGCAGTTCTTAGTGTGTTCATCATTTAAGGAAGGGCTCGTGACCAAATGATCGAAAGTTAAGCTACGCTTGCCGCGGTCGGTTTGTGGATGGGTGACCGTCTCCCTCTCCATCTCTCTTCAGAAAGCACGTTAAGCCGTTGGTACCGGCTGTCATTTGTAGATTTTTGATAGTCGTTACGTGTAGTCAGAAGCCCAAATGTCTGACAACCATTCTTACCAAGGGGTATCATGTTACCCAGAAGTTGGGTTTTGGATGTCTGTTAGGCAGTCTTTCTATGTCATTATAGGTACTTATGTTAGACTCCAGTCTAGCCGACCCCAATATTATTGGCTAGGCAGATTCAGTATCTTCTGTTCATAATTAAAAGTTGTTGTGTTGTTTTCCAGTTATTGAATTATTTATTACACATAAATATAAACAGACAAGAAAAAAAGAACATCAGTGGTTGTTGTGTTGTGAGCAGTTGTATAAATAAAATAAAATAAAATAAAATAAGCCTTTATTGCTGTTAGATTTTAACTTATTTGACTAAACATTACTTAAAGAATAAAATAAAAGTTATAACAATAGAGGTAAGAAAACTACATATAAATTAACTAAACTAAAATATTATGTTCTCGGCATTCGGCTTGTCTCTCCTCTTAACAGCTTGTCTTTCGACAAAGGCCTCCTCTAAGGATTTCCATTTCTTTCTGTCCTTTGCTGTACGTAACCATTCTGGCCCAGCTACTTGCTTCAAATCGTCTTCCCATCG
Organism: Apamea sordens; assembly: GCA_945859715.1. Lineage (NCBI taxonomy): Eukaryota > Metazoa > Arthropoda > Insecta > Lepidoptera > Noctuidae > Apamea > Apamea sordens. The sequence goes on along the minus strand of OX244010.1, from coordinate 7,223,355 downwards.
TTTTGGTTGTCTTCCTCTACTTCTACCGCTTTCTCTGGGGTACCATTCCGTTATTATTCTGGTCCATTTCTCTTTCTCCTCTCTCAGCATATGTCCTGTCCAACGCCATTTTAATTTTCTGCATACTGATTGAACTTTTCCAAACTTAGTCTTTCCTTTGATCTTTCTTAATTGTATTTTATCCCTTCTTTTTACTCCCAATACGCTTCTCTCTATCCCGTTCTGACATATATTTAATTTATTTTGTTGTTGTTCGGTTAAGGCCCAAGTTTGGCACCCGTATGTGAGACATGGCAGTATGCAAGCATTGAAGACTTTTCGTTTCTCTGCCATAGGCATTTCTTTATTTTTCATTATTTCGCTCAACGACCAGAATCTCTTCCAAGTGTTTGCTATTCTTCTTTCTATTTCTTTCTGCATGCTCTCTGTCGTTGATACTAATTGTCCCAAATAAATGTATTCATTTACATATTCTAATTGCTGATTATTAACTAAAATAGATTTTTTTTGAGAGGAATTGCTCATTACTTTTGTTTTTGTTATATTCATTGTGAGCCCTGCATTTGCACTTTCGTCTGATAATTGCTGTAGCATTTTTTCCAAGGTCATCGGGCATTCGGCGAAAAGTATTAAATCATCAGCGAATCGCAAATGACTCAATTTGTCTCCGTTCACGTTAAGCCCGAAAGCGAGCAGTTGTATAACCTGTGTTTATTTTTCATCGTACATTATAATAAGTAAGACTAAGTATCAAAATAGGTGCTTACTTTGATATAGTAACTGTGGTAAAGTCGACACTAACACGTTTTGATATTTTAGTAGCGCATCTAATCAGGGTTTACGAGTACCTGTAATAATAACTATGTGGCGAAGTATTTTGAGCATCTTGAAAATATTATAAGGTTTAACTCTAATATTTTTAAGGGTTTTTAAACTTAAACTTGTATGTTAACGTAAATAAATGTTAAGGTCTTTTAATAAATCCTCAGGTGTTGGTGTTTCTTTTTAAAATGAACTTCACCATTTTTTTAAATCCAAAATATTAATTTATTCATAGAGTTTTTTAAATGATGAATGATTTTATTTCTGTAAGTTTGGTGTATACTTTTACACGTCAATAATATTTTTAAAACTAGATGAGGTCGATGTTTCCTATCTTATAATGTGAAGACCATGTAGATGGGTGTCTGAAACGGTCTTTTGAGGTAAGAACCACACAGATTAAGTGGACCTTGATTTGAATCGAAAGATGTGCCCTCACCGTATCAAGTCGCGCGAAAAATAGTCCATACTGAGAAGAGTGACGTCACACAATATTAATGGCGTTTATGTGACAATCAAGTCAAGTGTCATTGTGTTTGTCAGAGGTGTCAAAACTTTGATAACCGCGCCACAGAATTTTATTTTTGTAGCTATCTAAACTTACTTTATTAGGCACAATTACACAATTACATTCTTTATTATTATTATTTTTAAAACGGAACCGACAGCGGCCATCTTTTGAGTCGGTAGGGCGAATCTTACGATTTAAATCTTTGAATTTATTAAATCTAGCAACGTTTCACCAACATACATATGTTTTCAACAATAACATCCATTTCTATGAACAGAATAAAAAACACGCTCGCAATTTAGCGTTACAAGTGATTTAAAATTCGAATATCAAATGTCACAAAACGTTGTTTTAATATTTACCGTAATTTGACATAAAACATGTGTCGAGTCGACTCAACAATGGTGACCAACATTGTTACGTACGATAACATGACATGTAAACTGTCAACATTACAAAGAGTTGCATTGTAAATGTTGGGCCAATGTTTGATCAAACAACCCTTTGCATAGTAAGTAATGATGCGAAATGTTGCATTATTATTATAATACTTTGTGAATTAGAACAGGTTATGGAAATAATAAAAATGGTAATTTATGAAACATGAAAAAGTAAGCCGATCGATTCTGTAAAAATCTCACCGTCAAAAGTTAGGTGAAGTGAGCTTAGAGTGAGCTGTCAATGGTGTCAATCCCTAGCATTAGTTGGAATGACAGCTCACTCCACGCTCCCTTCACCTAAGTTTTCACGGTGAGATGGTTACAGAATTGCACTTGCCACGTTGGTCTAGTGGTCGCAGACGCTACTGTAGATCATGAAGTCGTGGGTTCGACTTCCAGGTCGGGCAAAGTGTTACTGGGTATTTCCATCAGGAATTTCTTAGTGTCACTCCGGAGTCTGGATTTGTGCCCAGTTAATGGCAATAGAGTCGCCCCCTATTACACATAACTGTCGAAATGTGGGTGTAATATGGCCTTTAAACCTTTGCCTAGCCCTTCGGCATTACAGGCGTTATGTTATGTGTAATATCACAAATGGCAGTTTCCAATAGCATATAAATAATATCAAGCAGCGATGATGGCGTATAACAGCAATATCTTTAATCAACGTAATGGCCTATAAACGTGTGTTTTAATAAAAATATCAACTCGACTTGTATTTATATACAGGTTGGCAGGGACATCGACGCGCAAACTGTAACCATGGATTCAGCGCATGAGTTTAGACCTCATAGCGTCGAAAACTTGAGAGGTGTCAAGGGACACCCGGATGGAACGAAGTTCAAAGAGAGAGAGAGAGAAACAGGCGCACGCCCCACGGCTTACAACTATAGCAAAAAGGGTCGTTCCAACTTTTGGTCTTAATTTTTTCCGTCTAGCCCCCTTTCGCAACGCGCGATAAGGAACTTCGTTCCAAAAACTTTATTGTTCAAGAGAGTACCTATTACAAATTCAAATCGGACTAGCCTGTACACTAGGATGTCGCGGAAACTAGTCTCCTCTTAGTAAAATATCGGGGCGGGATTTTATTGCACACTGGATTTTCAAATCTCGGTGTTGAGCTGAGCGTTGAGAATCCAACTGAGCGCATCCTTGCGCGTCAAAAAAACACACTGCTGGATTTTCAACTTGTAGAAGCGCGCGAAAAAAATCGCCGCTGGAAAAACACGCCCGTTCGTACCTCGGCTTACAAGATTATAAGATCGTTGGTAGGCACATACTATTACCAAAGCCTATATTTAAAAAAAAAAAAAAAACGTTGCCCACTCTAGGAATTTCTCCTGTATCGTGGGTGCGTTTACAAACATTTAAGCTCACATACACAAACAGCCAGACCCGGAACAACTACTTGTAGGCCATACAAATATTTGTTCCGTGCGGGAATCGAACCCGCGACACGCAGCGCAGCAGTCAACCACTGCGCCAACCGTGCCGTCAAATCTGACCATTTTGAAAACAAAATCCCGTGCACATGATGACCACAGCTGCTTCCGTAAGTAAAACAAAAGAGGATCATTTTTAGGTCGGCTAATAATATGCGCTGCAAGCAGGAATAGTCCTTATGGTGATCAGATATAGGTTTTGGCGATAGTACTCGTATGAACATAGCATCGTTCGGTAAGATTTCTGAGGTGACAATAATCAAATGGTGTCTTAGCACATATCAGAGGTATTTACCTTCCATTAAGAACTTTCAGAATCGGGTCGTTAAACCTTTGGGTAATTTTCTGGAGACCACTGAAAGTCAGCGCTGTGCTGTGGGTCCCCGATAGCACGGCATCATGCTGAGTGAAAGTTCCTTCTTGTAACAATCACGAAGTACAGCTGCCGACTATTTCTGTTCTGTGCTGATATAGATCTACATATTTTGTTTGTTTTTATTTTTTATTTAATCATCATCATTATCCCAATATATTTGGGTCATTGGGGTCGGTGCAAAATGTCTGTTTCTTCTCTATAGGTCGTCATTTGAAAGAAAGAAAAATGCATTTATCAGTACCCTCTTTCTTATCCTCCTATACCCTCTATATCTTCATTCACACAGTCCATCCATCGTTTCTTTGGTCTTCCTACTCTTATAGCCATCGAAATTCATACTCAAAACAAAATATTTTTTCTTTAATATTCGGGTGAATTATCTTTTGTTATTTTTTATCTTGTTGTTTTGCACGTGTGAGAGCAGTGGTGGCCCAGTGGTGACAACCGTGGCTTACGAGTTGTAGGTCCTAGGTTCGAACCTTGACAGGCGCTTTACTTTATGTAAATTGTTTCATCACCACTGCTCTCATTTCAACCAAAAATTCAAAGACATGTGACATCCACTAACCCGCACTGGACTCGCGTGGTGGATTACGGCCCACTGCCTCTTACCGAGAAGAGGCCTGTGTCCCAGCAGTGTGAACATTACAGGCTGATTATGCTTATGCATGTGTTTCTGTGGCAAACAAACCTATTTTTCATTCTTCTTCGGCACCACTTCGTCTCGGTCAACTATATATTTACCAGTGGATAATTACCGGCAAATTTATTATGACAACTAAGATAGTCTAGACCCGAATCAGGTGATTAAGTAAACAACTTTATTTACTTCTAAAGGTCACTCTAATATTTATTTGTATTGTGTGTAGATAAGACGGTTGTAGAATTTACTACTATTGTATTGTAGGCACGAGTATATTAGGTTAGCTGGCTGGGACTTCATACGAATAGAAACTGCAATCCTTCGTTTGCCCCGTTTAGTTTGAAAAATCGGCTTAGAGTCGATTCGCACAAATTTCCTCGCCCGAAAAAAAAAAATTATAGGCGACTCGCACGAATTGGCACATTTTGAATTTTATGCAATAAAGTACGTCAAGTAGTAAGTAATCTCAACCAAAGCACCGGCCATCTAATCTCTTCACCACCCTTGGTTGACTGGTAGAGATGTCTAAGGCTTTAAGTCCGCCTTTGTACCTTTTTGTGCGAAACGCTTATATAAATAAAGTATAGAAAAAAGGATACTAGCGCACAGAAGTGATAAGAGTTAAATATTATAAAACGACGTGTACTTTTTCTTAACTTCATTGCATAATATTATTTAAGAGACGATTCGCCCGTTTCGGGCAAGTAAATTCGTGCCAATCGACTAACAATTAAAATGAAGGGTATTTTAATTTTTCTATAACATATTAAGGTATCATTATTTCGTAAAAATCTCGCTGTAAAAACTTAGGTGAAGTGATCAGTCTCATGACAGCTCACTTCACTTAAGTTTTAACGGTGAGATTTTTACAGAATAGGTAGACTGTTTCCATCTCCAGAAGTTCAAGTTTTACGTTGCCTCTTAGTCAACATTCACCCTCAGAATGTCAGCAGTGCGATTCTGTAACCATCTCACCGTGAAAACTTAGGTGAAATGAGCGTGGAGTGAGCTGTCATTCCAAATAATGCTAGGGATTGACACCATTGACAGCTCACTTCACCTAACTTTTCATAGTAAGATTTTTACAGAATCGATCGGCAGGAATGGATGATGATAAATAATAATATCAAAGCATCTTCAAGTGCTCTACTTCACTCCTCTACATGCAAAAGCTCAACTATTACATGTTTAATGGACTAATATTTAATCCTAAATCGTATTACCCAGGGGATTGCAGGAGCCCATGTGTGCTCCACCGCCTGTCCAGATTGCGTCCTATTCAATTTGGGAGTGCAATATATCAACAAAACTCGGTAGATACAATCATTTGTAAGGCGTCACTAAGCATTTTGTACGATGTATTCATGTCCCGAGCCCCAGATAGGGTTGTGTGTAGTGGATTTAAGATAATATTAAAATTGTTTTTTTTTAGAGTTGTGTGTCAAACTTGGCAAAACGCGTATGAAATGAATCCGTCCGTTTGTCACAGGTGTTTTACTAGAAACTTATTTCAAATAGCTTCTGCCCGCGGCTTCGCCCGCGTGGATGTCGGAAGTTATCCCACGGGAACGTGCTAACAGGATAAAATGTATGTGCTTCCCCAGAATGCCATCTATCTCGCGGGCCCTTTGTGGCTAATTACAGTAGAAAACCAATTGTGTCTCATTAGTGGTGATTAAGAGGGTACCTATATGATATCTTTACCTAAGTACCTACCTAATTAAAAAAAAAACTCAATAACAGAAAATTAAATACCTACCTAAATAAACCTATTTCTGGTGATAACTAATCTAAACTCAATAAATAAGCAAAATCCCTAAAAACTAATATCTATACGAATGACTAATCCTACCTAACAGTATTATAAAATAACCTACGGTCACTACGTAAACTATCAAATATACTACCTATACTTTAAAATTAAAATCTATACCTACGACTCATATAAAAATAAACCTAAATAACTCTAAAAACTAAAAGGAATAAAAATGAACTCCACTGCGGGTGACCCAACCTACGACAAACTTAGTATTTGCGGTTGGTACAGTACAGACAGTGGTAATCGGGTATAGGGATCGAACCGCAAAATTAAGTTTGTTTTTTATTGTATATACTTTTCCGGGATAAAAAGTACCCAGTGTGGTGCCCAGGATATTAAAGAATAATTATACCAAGTTTCATCGTAATCGAACCGGTAGTTTTTGCGTGATGCTTGAACAAACAGACAGACAGACAGACAGACAGACAGACAGACCGACAGACAGACAGACAGACAAAAAATTTTTTAATCACATTTTTGGGTTCGGTGTCGGTCTAGTAACACCCCCTGTAAATTATTTTTTTGATATTTTCAATGTACAGAATTTTCACTTCTACAGATTTATTATAAGTATAGATATAGATTATTGTACAACTACTACGTCAAATTATGGGAGATTTTTTTAATTTTGATTCTGTGGCCAAAAATATCTTACTGATTTGCAATTGTAAAGCGAAAACAGAAAAATCTGAAATATTGGGGTTTATATCTTTATAATAAATAAATAATTTTCGTCTGTTAACTATAAGCATTTTTTTCAAATAAACCCGCTCTATTGTTCTTAAGTATGATATAAGTATTAGACAGACACAGTAACAGTAGGTACTAGGGTGATATAATAAAATTACTGTCATTACTTTCTGCACTTTCAAGATTACATTCTTCCTAATGTACCAACCCGTCAATCTTTTCCGAGTGCTTTAAATTGCAATGGAACTATTTTCCTGATTTATGATGACATTTGCTGTCAAAACATTTTTCATTTTGATTCGCGAAAGTGAGTGTCAAATTCGTCTCTGGAATACATAAATTCAAAAGAAGAATTTGACACACTTCCAAAAACACGGATTCTAAAACATCATCTACTTAAATGTTTAAATAGTTGATGTATGAGACTTCATGTTTGCGTTTGTATACATGAAAAAATAAACATCCGCAGCTTTTTGAATTCATAAAAAATAATTGACAAGCTTTTCTTTTTCTTTTCATCAATATCAATTTCTATTATGAAAAAAAAAAGATAAAGCTGAAAAGTTTGTTTGTTTGAACGCTCTAATCTTTGGAACTCCTAGTGAAAATTGTTTTTTTTTAAATTTGATAGCCTAATTCTTGAGGAAGGCTAGGAGGATAGACTTTTTAACACCACGCTAAGATCCTTAGGAGAAAAAAAAAGTCAGAATGAAAGCTAAGCTAAAACGAAGTAATAGCGCGGGCAGGCGATGCGATGCGACGCTGTGGATCGGGGGAACAAGAAATTTTACGTGGACGAAGTCGCGGAAAGAAGCTAGTGAGAAAATAAAATAAAAACATTCCAATTTATTTTCCTCAAATACAAAACGCCATGACGCCAATACATTTTTAATTAAATAATAATACGTTGCACACAGTACAATGACAACCCTATAGCCTGAGGGCTATTGCACATCGCTTGGCTAATTTGGTGATGTTATACAAGTCGCCTCACTCTTTAGTCTGCCTATTACGATATTGGACTGTTTCAGTGATGTACATTTTTGGAGAGAGTTATCGATGTATTTGCGTTTTTGGGATTTTGAATGACAAATCGATTGATGGTCTTTTTTTTTGTTTTTCTGGTCTTGGTTTGTTTGTTTGTAGGTACCTATAATTCCAAAAGCCACTTGATTGAAATAGTCGTTGAAATTATTACAGAGCCGCCAACATCCACCAGCCAAAAATAACCAAATCAACAACCGACATGTTTTTAACCACTTCTTACAAAATTATCAGTATTCATTCACATAGGTACTTAACTAATAATTTTTAATTAACTTAGAAATCAATATTATTAGAATGTGTTGTAATATTAATAGTCCTACTAGTCTCCTTGCTTCTTCACTATTACCTTCCTATCATTCATCGTTTACCCATCAGCTTATAATGCGTGTCATTCCAATTTGACAAAGAAAATAATGAAATAACCAATCAAAGTTCCTCCCGATAAAACAAAAACCGACAAAAAGTCCACAAAAAACTCAACAAAACATCGATACTCTCACTCTTCACCATTCAACCCATCACCCGTATATGAATATTTAATTTCACCCCTTTCTGTGTTTATTTATTGGTCGTATATTTCATGGGCCGGGGTTGAATTTGCATGCGTTACCGCGTTAGTGTGTACGCTGTCCAAATTATTGTGGGGTTGGCCTTCTGTTGCAATGAATAAACGCAGATAACGGTGACGGGATGTAGAAGTGACTGGAAGTGACAATGGGAATGACGTCATGTTGTGAAATGTTTGTCTGCTTTAGCTACTTTTGGCTTACCATTTTTTTTTTGTTTTCATGGCTTGTGTTTGGTAAGAGTGTGCTGTTTTGTGTTGAAACCAGTTATAATACGTCTAAACAGGTACTTAATATTTGCTTAAAAAGTTAAGGTGAGTCAATATTATCAATTAACAGTCACTATGCTATATTTACATAGGTCATGTATACGTACATCTGCACAAAAAACTTTGAACGATCGAACTATAAAAAGCAGTTGACCAATATTTGAAAACTTAATACTAGACTAACATAGACTGTACGCAAAGGCAAGAACTATAAATCCCTTCGTACCAATGCTATAGCTCTGGCATTTAACTTTATCTCTACAAAAAGTAAATATTAGTATCCCACTAATAAACTACACCGATAAGCCGTATCTAGGAATACTAATTTATCTAAACCCTTCTGCGGTCGATATGTCGATGTCGACGTGTAACGCACTGCATGCATTTCACATCACTATTTTTATTGTTTTAAAACCATTGATACACCGGCGATTGTTATCAAAACATTGTTCGGTACGGATAAACCATAATTTGTTTATTTTGGGAACATTTATTGGTACATTGTCCTGGTATGTACAATATTTCATTTACTTCTGAATTATTTATTGGTTTATGAATAATATTTAGTGGCTCGAAGTTGATTAATATTAGTTTGGTAATTGTGTGTTATTCTGTACTATTATTTATGGTTGAAAGATTGGAATACAATCAAGTGTCGACAAATTCTTAGCTTCATATTTTAGGTATCAAGGTATTTTAGGTAATACGGTGTAGGTTACAGAATTTTAGTTTAGTCTCTGATTTTGCATCTTTGTCAAAATCACAGTGATCTTTATAGAAGTTGCAATAAGGTCGCAGTTGGGTTGCTACCATTGGCAAGTCTGTTAAAGTCACAGTGATCTTTATTTTCGTTACTATAAGGATGGTATTGGGTCGCTGCTGTCAGATGTAAAAATAATGACTGTAAAAGGACTTTAGGTTGACCTGTAGACGTCATGACGTCAACGCTGTCGCTGAAATCCAGTGCTGTGCGTAATCGCGCTATGCTCAGCATGATGCTGTTGTTATAGCAAAAGCCGTGAAGGCCGTTTTGCGTGGATGTGAGGAAAACGGCATTACGGATTACAGCTATTTCTCTCACAGAGAGGAGGCCTTTGTCCCAGCACTGGGAACGTTATAGGCTGATTATGCTATGAGCATGAGCTATCCATAGTTCGTGATGCGAGAGTAGAAGAAGATGGGACATACCTGCAGTTCTTGTAAATAAATGTGTTGTACGTAAGCGTGGGAAAGACTTGTAGATTGATGCAATGACACAGACTGGATGGGGATACGGGGAATCGTGTGTTGTGTTGTGTCAGCCCGTACATCTAATTGAACTATTTTACGACAGCCGGTCGGTAGAATTCTGGATATATGTCCGATTATTGGCAATAGGATCTCTCTGTTATTTGGCACTTAAGATTAACTTGTGAAATGTGCTTTTTCTTTTTCTTCAGGAACGATTCTAGGCTTAGCATTCGCGCTTAAGACCACGGGCAATGAGGCAGACTGAATGTGTACCTAATGAAAGACTAAGGGCTGATTTTTGCAACGCCAGATATTTTATGCGAGCAAAGATTACCATCTACCATACCTGAAGATGCGCGTCGTCACCGAGGTAGGCCTAAGAAACGCTGACATGATGATTTGGACTCGTTCCGATTGGACCGAGAAAGCACAGCATAAAAATAACCTTTTCACTTCTCATGCTCTGAAAGTGCTTCTTTGTGCAGGGTATAGGCTGCACAAAATCGAATTTTGTGCACAAGGGCATTAACGTATCTACTCATAAATGTATTATATTAAGGCAAAGAAAATGAGCCATACAGCCAAATGCAATAAGAAGTTCATAGATAGAATTTGTTATTATATAATATTTACTTTAATTTATTTGCCTTATGTGTTTTTTAAGATATAATAGATATTAAAATTTTCATTCAAGTACGGTAGGTTAGTTGATTTAAGAAAATTATTATTACAAAATTAATTTAATAGTAGGCTGTATAGGTCTGCAGCCTAATATCAATATCGTAAGATTTAAAAACAATTTCCTTCAGTATTCAAAACTGTTCTAATTTTACTTTGAATTTTAATTAAAGAAATGTTATGTTATACTACTGTTTTATTTCCTCGCAATCGAAGTGAAAAGCAGAGTTTATAACTCGTCCACAAAACCATTTTTATCCTCGACATTACTATCAGCCCTCGCCTTCGGCTCGGGCTGCTAAAAGTCTCGGATAAAAATGGTTTGTTTTGTGCACTTGTTGTAAAATCTACTATTGCCCAGCTGTGGGACCACATAGGTTAATCGGAAGAAAAAAAAACATGTTACCATCCGTCCGGATTTGTCCGGACATGTCCGAGTTTTTGGCTTCCCGTCCTGACTTTGCCCGGACTCGTCGACTATTTCTATAGAAAATAAAATAAGTAAAAAGTCTTCTGAAAAAAGAAATATTAAAAAGTTAAATGTCCAGACTTTTCTTTTCCATACAAAAACTGTCAGACGTCAATTTTATTCCATAAACAAAAGACAGCTGACGATGTAAAAATCGGCTTTAAGAATAATTCTTATACAATCTTGCAAACTCATCTGTTATTAGCTTAAGAACTAGTAATAACAGTATGAGTTCATACCTTGGCCAGACTACCGCATCTGCCGAACAATGAATCGTAAAATAGAAACTAAGCTCTCTTAGTTACACAAGAATTTCCTAAGTTATAAAAATACAAGCCTTTGCCAGCGGCTTCGTGCACGTGGAATTTGGAAATTATCTCACGGGAAAGTACTGTCGGGATAAAAAGTGTTCTATGTGTTAATCCAGGTTATAAACTATCTGTGTGCCAAATTTTATCAAAATCCGTTTAGTAGTATTTGCGTGAAAGAGTAATAAGCATCCGTCCATCCATCCTCACAAACTTTCGCGTTTATATTCAGAAAGAATGACAATGGCGCTGATTCCCTTGTTCACAAACCAAACTAAATTTAAGTTCAGTGCATCTTTTTCTTTCTATTTCATTAAGAAAAGGACAGAAGATAAATATTAGTTTAGTCCTGTCAAATTAGTCAGCGCCTGACGTAAATTGATATATTTTTAGTGGCCATGTTTTTAATCACGTCTAAACTTGCTATGGAATATCCTAATTTGAGAGGACTAAACTAATATTTACCTTCTGTTCTTTTCTTAATGAAATAGAAAGAAAAGGATGCACTGAACTTAAATTTAGTTTAGTTTGTGAACAAGGCAATCGGCGCCAGTGGTCAGTTATTTAATTTTATTATTATATCCATCAATCCAACATACCTACCGCCTTTATCTGTCTACCTTACCTACCTCTTCTATTAAAACTTATAACACAAGAAAATCCGCACTTTATACCAACTCCGTTTCAAATCTATTTACTAACGAACTCAAATTCAACCGATCTGAAAATATTAGTCTACGTAAAGTTCCGTTTCAAGTTTCAAAACTTTTCATATAACTTGCGGTGTTTGTACCATTCTATTTGACTTCTAAAACGGCGTCGGAGTGAAACGGAACGTTCTATTCAATATGGCCGCTTTAATAAAGTATAACAATAAGTTTTTGAAGTTAAATACGTAGACGTTGGGTTTGGAAAGGTCGATTGAAATAATTTGATTCTTTTTGGGAATAAAATGTGGATTTTATGAGTTGCAGAAGATTGTTTAGTCTGAATTTCTTTCATTATCTTATAGGGTGTACCTACTTATTGCAAGAATTTTCAAGAGTGAGGGTACCTACTTGAATACGCTTAGCGCAGTCTTGGTTATTCTGCAACCGTGATGTCTGTCTAAAATTATAGTCCCGCGTTTACATCAAGATAGAAAAGATGTATTCTAGATGTCGTGTCGACTGTTTTCGATTATCGTTAACACCATAAACAAGTTATATCTTATATAAAACTTGTCGAAAAAGTAAACAAAATATTTTTTTTAAACAAGTGTAGTATAGTAGCAACCTACATTCGGGCATGAATTACAATTAGAATTTGACGTCATCTTGTATATGTGTGTATAAACGCGGGGTTAGCACAAATTGTTGCTGGCACAAGAGAAGATGTCCATTTTATGGTGTTATAGCTTTTGCCTGCAGCTTCACCTGCGTGAAGGTCGGAAGCTATAACACGGCAACGTAGGTCTTACTGATGGGATAAAAAGTATCATATGTCCTAACTTAAATCAAGGCCTATCCGTGTGCTAATTTCATCCAAATCAGTTCAGCCTCTAAGTCGTGAGAAGGTTACAGACAGAGTTACTTTCTCTGACTTTCGCATTTATTAATATGAATTTTGTTGTAGTTTGTGTTTTCAAAATACGTTATAAAGCCTACAGCTTGGGGGTATAGTACTGATAGTATTATAATTGTTTAATTTTTTTTTTCAGTATGGGAAATCATTAAATGACCCCTCCTGCTCTGGGTGGAGCGGAAGGGAGTGCCAGACTCTTACTGACTAAAACCCACCCGTGTTCCTTCCTTAGCCCTTTATGTTCCAGGGCAGCGGTAACCCTTTCGGACGATCCCGCTACCCTGGCAGGCTTTGGCCCTATCGGGCCCCGTCAATCGTGCTGACATCTCTTTGAGGCGTGCGTGGAACACATACGCGCCGTCCGGCACGGGCCTGGTTCTGATCGGACGGTGAGTTACCCATTACTCTCCGCCCGCAGGAAATTGGTTATATTTGGAATAATTTTTTACTACGGCGTAAAGCTCCGTAAAATGACTCTTCGCAAACATGACTCCAAATGGAAATACTATTATTACTATCAACAAATTAAATAACATTTAAAACTGGGTTGAAAGACAAGTAGCAAGAACAAGTAGATACATACTTTTTACAAGCTACCCAAAAAAATATAGATCATTTTGAGAAGAACCGTTTGATTAACGAGTTTAGTTTTTGTTGGCTTCATCTAAGACCGTTAGTTATAGCCATGAAATGCTGTAGCTGAGCGATTGTAAAGCGTTGTCAGTTTTATATTAATTGTTGTATATCTTTCATACTGGCTGGATACTAATTAATTACTAGATATTTTTAATTCTGCCACGTTGGTCTAGTCGTCGTAAGCGGTTACTCCTGAGCTTGAGGTCTTGGGTTCGAGTTCCGTTGCGACCTTTTTCGTTTTTTTTTTTATAACAATTCGCACTCCTTTTCTATAACGGACACTTTTAACCTGCACGTCTTTCTACATCGTTCTCACATGAATAATTTCAACATGTAATCAATACTTTGTAACAATTTTATGATTTAAAAGAATATCCGTGGAGTTTGTTGCCCGTTCTCCTCCATAGGTACTTACGTTTTGGAATGGGCAACTAGCCTCATATTTCTGACGGACCGACCCTTTGACAATTCAAAAGTGCCTGTAATAGGTTTATTTTAAATAAATGCTGGAGTTTGAGTTTGACTTGAAAGGTTAAAATTTTGCGTTTTTGTTGCTGTCATTTATTTTTTAAATTTTTATTTAATGATATTTTAATACAGAGGTGTTACGTACTTAATTATAAACTCGTCAAACTTTAACGAACTATTTTTTTTGAAGCGGTTTATAAATTTGCATCTTTAGAAACTTATTAGACTCATTATTGTTGAACTTTTATTGGTCTGTTGAACATGACGTTGTGTTAATTATAATAAAATTATTTAAATCGTACGATTTCTCTAAATACAGCTAGTTTTCATAAAACATAACGGGATTTTGGATACCATTCTCCGTTATGTTTCATATTAAATTGAGTGTCTTTTAAATTAATACAGTCATAATCTTTTGCGTAGGAGTTGATTACCTAACAAGCCAAAAGGGCTTTATAGGTTATTCGATCGATGAAAAACAATTTTTTTAGTAAAATGTATACAGGATGGCAGGGACGGCGCGCAAACAGTAACCATGTATTCAGCACATTAGTTTAGACCCCATAGCATCGAAATTCGACGGTTATTAAAAAACAATATTGCTTTTCCATACATTTTGATCGCGTAGGTATTGCACTTTTCTATGAAACAGAACATTTTTTTTTGATAACTGACGATAAATTTCGGCGCTATGGGGTCTAAATTCATGTGTTGAATCCATGGTTACAGTTTGCGCGTCGATGTGCTAACCTTTATTCTCAGTAGCAACCTGGATGGAGTCTGGTTGATGGCAATGCGCTCGCCCTCTATACTGACTGGCGAAAAGTTGGAGTATCGCATCCTCTTTCTCAGTTCCTCTTCTGAAAATACAAGCGGGTAATCCCCGAATCGATTGTCCCTTTAAAAACTCTAGTACTCAATAAATCTAAATCATCGGAGATCAGTTATCATCAAATATTGGTATCTAGACGCATAGCGGGAATCACGATGTATTTTGTTTTGCGATTTAATGGCAGCTTGACATTTGTGTATCGTCAAGTTGTGTCATATAAGTTGCTACGGCCTTTCTCGGTTTGATAACTGACAAACCGTATCTTGTAGTACTCTATGTAGGTGAATTTCTATAGAAATCAATAGGTACCTACGTGTTACAGCACATTCTTTGGACGTGTCCAGTTATGTTCTCACGATGTACCGAGAACTATCGGGATTGTGAGGAAAAATAACGCAATATTGCTCCACATCTGTTTTGTTTTAAAGATGTGGAGAGGAGATTTGCAGAATTCCTATGACATAATATCTTGGCGTGTTGATGAATTCTGTTAAATGTAACCGGAAAAATGTAGGTGACTGAGTATGAAGTGAGCTGTCAATAGTGTCAAGTGTCAAACCCTAGCAGGATGACAGCTCACTTCACGTAAGTTTTCACGGTGAGATTTTTACAGAATAGACCGGCTGCGGTTGAGAGCCAGACGGCTCTCATTCGTCATAGATAGATAGAATACTATTTATTATGTACACCCTAAAAGTTACATATGTATATAAATGTGACATTTTTACAAGGCGTGGTACAATGGGCGGTCTGCAGTGCGATTCTGTAACCATCTCACCGTGAAAATTTAGGTGAAGTGAGCGTGGAGTGAGCTGTCATTCCAAAAAATGTTAGGGATTGACACTACTGACAACTCACATCAAGCTCACTTCACTTGAGTTTTCACGGTGAGATTTTTACAGAATCGACCGGCTGATCGCTAAAAGCGAAGCGAGTGAGCGTCATATTAAAGGTTAATTTAAATCTAAGAGATACTTCAAAGATTATTCCGTAGGTATAAAAGTATAAACATTTTGAACAAGCTAGAAACAGGAAGAAAGAAAGGAGGCTGCTTTGCCTATATCAGTAATTATTGCTTGGTATGTTTGGGAAATTCACCCTTTCCAAAACAATTTCTACGCAATGTATATTGACTATTGTTGAATTGTCAAAACCAGAGTTATTGGCATTACGAGTGTGTCCCTCAAGGGTGCATTCTTTCACCTCAACAGTCTACCCGTTTCTGGCCAGAATATAGCAAACATTCAATTCGATTTTCTTATCTTAAAACCGACTAAACTAAAATTCCTCGCGCTGCGGTTTTACCATAAATCAATTATGATTGTGTATTATTTAGAAACAGAGCCAACAGGATATTGTTTAGCTTTGTGGTTGATATTAACCGTCTGCGACCGCAGCATTCACAGAATAGTACAGAAGGCAGGTTTTCCTACAGTGAGCGAAAACAGGCAAACGCACACATAGGCGCGTGCGTGCGGCAATCTCAAACAAATGCTAGTCGCGAGTGCACTTGCACTCGCTGTACGTAAAGCGTGTATATGTGTGCGTGCATTTTCGCTCGTTGTATGGAGCCATGGAGCCGACCTTCTGTGACTGGAGCTATTGGCTAGTGGTTCACCGCAGCAGATGAACCATTTTGTGTTACGATGATACGTCGGTGAACTTGAAAGTTTCTATGGATACTTTTTATAGGTATAAAATAAAAATCTCGGCTTGAAATGGGAACCTAACTTTTTGGATGACAGACTTCTTGACAACTACATTATTACCATTTTAGTCTCTTAAGGGTTTACTATTTGGCCAGTTATTTTTAGTCGCTGTACAATAGGGGCGAGCCTATGGATGTTAACTAGGCTCAAGTTGGCTCCTGGTTGCTACTGAGAAACGAATGAATGAACTTAATAACAATTTGCCTGTTCTGAAAATCGAAGTTAATACTGGCTGAAATTAAGTGTTTTGTAAATGTAAGGGCAAATTTTTCCAACGCCAGGTAATTTTCGGAGAGTTAATTTTGAATTTTTGACAGTTCTTCGATACAAAATCAGTCAGACGTCAATTTTATTCCACGAATAAAAATTATCTGTCGATTGCAAAATCAGCCCTGTGTGGAAATCGGTTGTCATGGTATGGGCATGTGTTACGGAGAAATGAGGAAAATGTCGTGAGGAGAGTTTTGAGTATGAATGTCGATGGCTATAAGAGTAGGGGAAGACCAAAGAAACGATGGATGGAATGTGTGAATGTTGATATGGTTAGAAATGGGGTGACTACCGAGATGACGACTAATAGAGAAGTATGGAAGAAAAAGACATGTTGCGCCGACCCCAAGAATGATGATTGCGAAATCAGCCCTAAGTCGAATTAAATGCTTCGTCATTAAAATCTTCTTTCGTGCCAGTACGAGAAAAGTTCATACAGTGGTCAAAAGATTAGCTGGTCAGGCCACTTGATACGGGGGCAGTTAAAAACAAATATGTTATCTGAATACCAATCAATAAAATAAGTGGTGTCGTTGGAGTTAATGACAGAAATATTTCACACAGTAAGGTATTTGGAGCATTCGAAATGAATCTTATCTCGGTTAAATTTTGGAGTTCTGTTCAGAAATAATTAGTATACATAATCAGCCTTTAATATTCCCAATGCTGGGACACAGGAGAGGGAGTGGGCTGTATTCCCCTACGCGGGCCCAGTGCAGGTTGGTTGATGTCACATGTCTTCGAGTTTTTAATTCTAGGACATGCCGGTTTCCTCACGATGTTTTCCTTCACCGTTTTGAGAGCAGTGGTGATGAAATAATTTACACAACGTAAAGCGCCAGCCTGGGTTCGAACCCACGACCTACTCGAACGAACTCGTAAGTCGGGGCCGTTACCACTGAGCCATCACTGCTCTCAATAATTAATATGTTTGGGGTGTATTGAAGTTTTTAAATGGACTTTTACGTTTTTGCTGTTCTGATTCGAGGGAAAAATAATTGGCAAAATGCCTAATAAGTTTGCAAAAGTAAATCTTATTGATTAGTGTGGGGGCTGCTATACAGATTTTGGTCCCTAATCCGATTCTACGGTTTAAAATGATGCATCAATAAGGAAATCCATATTTAAATGTCACGACCTTTTTATGTAAACATTTATATTTGACAAAGTAATATCATTTATACCTCTCAATTCAAGTATGGTATTTACGGAACCCACACGAAAAGAGGACATTTTTTTATAAAATATTTTTTTTACCCAAAAGTGTAAAAGGTGGACCACCCCTGACTCTGGTAGCCAACTAACTTACGACCGCCATTAATTTTAAATGATGTCAGTGGTTGTCAACAGTTGGGCCAACGTCTTTTTTTCTCGATAATAATTTTACACGATTTATGTGTTTTGATTGTGTTCCTTGAATTTGTATTAATTTATTTTTCATGTTTCGTTATTAGCTTTTTATTACTTTTATTGCTTTGGCTTAGCCACTTAACCCGTTCTGTTTTTTGTCCCTTATAAATTTTATTTTTCATTATATTCGTCATTTCGATTTTAATAAAGGAAGTGAGTCACTCAGGTATTTTTTATTAAATATCTGTTTATAAGGTAGCCTTTTATTTTTCTCAAGTTTTTAATTAGACTAAGGTAAACCTCTTTTCCAAGTTATAATTTATTACTATTGCGGTTAAGCTTCTTTTTCCTTTTATTGTTTTCCTTATTTGTTATTATTGAACTTATCAATGAACTTAACTTATATATCAGTAGCTGCGCCCCGCGGTTTCACTCGCATAAGTCTTGATCTCGTAAAAAAATCGGGATAAAAAGTATTCTATTTCCTAATCCAGGTCATAGTCTACCCATGTGCCAAATTTCATTGAAATCTGTTTAGCCTTTTTAGCGTGAAAGTGTAAAATACAAACACCAAAAATCTAAACTCTTTTATAATATTAGTTAAAACACTTTTTGGCTCTTTAACTAACTACATTAATTGTATGAAACTCATAAATTATCAATTGTTTATTAGATTTCCAATTCCTTAAAACTCTTAAATAGTAACATCAAACAATTCCCCTACAAGTAGTTCCTTTCAACCAATTCCAAGATCGTCAAAAGTCCTCCTCAAACACCAGATATATCTACTACCTTTTTTTTTTTGTAAACCCAAAGAGACCCATTAACACTTAACAAACATGAATAATGTCCCAGACCCGTTCCCAAGACCGTAATGGCCAAGAATTTCATTTTCATCATGTTTTTGTGTCGTTTTTCTCGAGACACTGCTACCAAAGAAGTTATTAAGGTGATAACATCGCTCTCAACAATTTACTGACCATCCTCTATTAGCATTGAGCCTGTTGTGAATTTTAATACTTAATTTAGCTCCCTGCTTAGGTTTTGTGGTGCAAAATAGAGGTAGTATGCGGAGGAGTTCTCTTGAAGTGAAAACTTTTTTGAGGCCCACTTTGCGCGCTTTCATTTTGACAGTTCAACAACATTCATTACGTGTTTAACGTTGTGGAGCAGACACAATTTTCGAACATATAAAGCAATGCATTAGCAATATCCTTCAACATGATTCAGATTGAGATTTATAGTGTGTTACGTAATTAGGGTGCTGCTCGGTGACGCTGAATCGGGAGCTAAGTCGGCTCTAGTCGATAGGTGACGCTGAATCGTATATACTCGTCTCCAGTCGTAAGTTTTTGGTCATAAGAGAACCTTCTTTTTTTAGGTTAAATGGGGATGGATAGTGCCACCTGAGTTGTTAGTGTGATGAAATGCAAGCCTGAGTTGTTAGTGTGATGAAATGCATGCATCATTACATTTTATTTTTTAAATTCTTAGGGAAGATAGGAAATGAGATAAAAATCTGTTTAAATACGGTAGCTATGTTGATGTTGGTAATGTTGATTGAAAAGATAAATTTTGAAGACTTTTCAATGCATTCAAGAAAGAGCGTAACACACTTACAGGTAGGAATAGCTTTCATTTTCAACAACATTCAACAATGACAGTTCAACAACATTCATTGCGGTATTGATGTTTTTGAGCAGACAATTTTTTCTAGCGTATGAAGCAGTTCAGGTTGTGATTAAAAGTGTGTTACGCAATTAGGGTGCCGATCATGTCAGAACTTTGGGTAGTGAAAAAATTATCTAAAGATAAAATAAGTCCGCTTATAAATTGCACCATACAAATTACAACAGTTGTCGATTGCATCGAACAATTTAATTATCTACAAGAAATATCTAGAGTGTAATTAGTAGAGAAATTAATAACATGCACATTGACAATGATGATGTCCATTTAAGACAAGTCATGAATATTATAATTTTAATACATGACTTTTTGAAAATTATTGGAAAACGATAAGATCTATGTAAGAGAGCTTTGCGTCTTTCTCGTTTATGTTAATGGAAAACATTTTATTGTGAATGAAAACTTTTTGGTCTTTTTGCGTGCGGGTTGATAAATATTGGTCTTTATGCTATCACGGCTAGGTTTACATCTTCCACAGTCAGTGGGGAAATTGCGTAACACATTATGAGTAGCAATGACTTTCATTTTCAATACTAGTTATCCTGATAACTTAGCAAGGGTGCACGTTACGACAACTTCTAGTGCTATATTCACAATTAAGACATAAGTATGTAACGTTGGGTGGGTTTTAGTCAGTAAGAGTCTGACACTCCCTACTGCTCCATTCAGAGCGGGAGGAGTCATTTGATGATTTCCCATCTTCAAAAAAAAAAAAAAAGTATGTAACGTTAAATAGCTGTATTGTTGATACGAATAAATACTATTATTATTATTATTTTGGCCGTTCAACAACATTCATTGCGTTATTTACGTTGTTGAGAATACAAACTTTTCGAAAATATAAAGCAATGGATTAGCAATGTTCTTCAAAATGATCCAGATTAAATTGATAGTGTGTTAGGCATCTAGTTTCTTTAATAGATTCGGAGGTTTACTGAAAATTATTATTTGTACCGTAAAGAATTTTGATTTTTCCAAATTTATTTTTTGCATAGCAACTGTGCTATTTAATATTTTTTCTTGGAATCCGCTTTACACATACCTCTATGCCCGTTTTATCCATGGCTAGATAGAATTCCACCGGTGCAATTGTAGAACTTGCAAAAATGTTAATGCTCCCTGTAGCTAGTCTAAAATTAGATTAGAAATTCTATTACTCTTGAAGTTGACTATTTCTTAGAATTGCATCTTCAATATCATTTGCATATAACGGCTTACATTCTTTGATTTCTTACGATTACTTGAAATTCTTCCTTTAGATTGTTTTAGTTCTATTGAAGGTAGTCAATAGAAATCGTTGAGCTAGTGCGATTCCGTAACCATCTCACCGTGAAAACTTAGGTCAAGTGAGCGTGGAGTGTGCTGTCATTCCAACGAATGCTAGGGATTGACACTATTGACAGCTCACTCTAAGCTCACTTCACCTAACTTTTCACGTGAGATTTTTACAGAATCGATCGGCTGTACAACTACTGTCTGTCACTGTCACTGTGTGTCTGTGTGTGTACTGTCCTGTATGTGTGTGTATGTGTTCCTGTGATTATTGACAAACAAATACGTATACAGATCGGACAGGTCCGCTCAAACCGCATGGTTCTTTCCTCAAAAGACCATTTCACACACCAGTCTATATTATGGCCTTCACTGATCTAACCAAGATTATGTCTGGACTTTAAAAGAGACTGTGACGTTTGAGTTTGATTCGGCCTTTCTTCTCAGAGTAGTCGGAAAGGAAACGCCGGCCTCATCTACTTTGTAAAATAATATGATTGACGTGTAAAAGTGTTTGTACAAACCTACTTACAAAAATAAAATCATTTGTCGTTGCTTGCTCAGTTACTGATTAAAGTATTAGTATTTTATCAAATCGAACAGTGTTATTAAGTTTTTCGTATAAGATGTTTTCAATAATATCGTACAGTCTTCAGTTAAGATATCTAAATACTCGTTCAGCACACCCTGAGATGGTTCTGGGTAAGCTCCGGTACTGATTGGCTTCAATTTTCATCACGGCATGAGCTATAGCGTGCCGATTTAAGGGTAGAAGTTAAGCAGATTTGTCCTTTACATTTCATCCTAGCAGCATAATCAGCCTATAATCTTCCCACTGCTGGGACTCAGGCCTATTCTCGGTGAGAGGGAGTGGGTCGTAATTCACCACTCGGGCCTAGTGCGAGTTGTCACATGTCTTCGCTTTTTTTATTCTAGGACATTCCGGTTTCCTCACAATGTTTTCTTTCACAGTTTTGACAGCAGTGGTGATGGAATAATTTACACAAGGTAAAAGCGCCTATCTGGGTTCGAAACTACGACTGCTTCGTCATCTTAGCAGTTGGCGAGCCTTTAAACGTAGATGATGACTTATAATATGTAAGAAGGTAGCTTTTACAAGCCGATGACATCATCCCTATTAAGGATAAAATTGTGAAGTACCACCATAATTTTCAAACAAAATCATAAAATCAACAGCACATTTAAGACTCAGGTGGTCTTTACGGCCCCGTATATAAGGTTTTAATACGATATTTATTATGTAGGAGGGTATCCGTTCAATGTAAGTGGTTTTTAAACATCGAGGCTACCTGGTGTCGATTACGTTGGCAGCTTTTGAGAGACTGTACATGTAATTAAAAGATGTGTCGCATTTTTAGGCTGCTAATAAGGAAAGATTATTTCAAAGTAACGGTAGTTTTTGGTCCTTTGGTCCGAAATCATCGGAAAGATAATCAAACGTCGAGCAGTCTTGACGGCATTTTGAATTGACCCCAGCAGAAGAATTTATGTACCTTAAGGTCCAGAAAAGTCTTCTCACTTACGTTGGAAATAAATACGCCTTACTAATTACAAGCTACGTACGACCTAGACGCGTACCACAAGGGTTGGATCGAGGTGGCTCAGTAAAAGGACGCCAGTAAGTATTTGTGGGACGCCTTTGTTCAGCAGTGGAGCAGTGGAGTGGCAGTGGTGCTAAATAAAAAAATTACAATCGAAAATCATATCGAAGTTTACATAAAAAAAAATACAATCGGTTCTGATATCGTATCGAAGGTTTCAATCCCGCACAGAGCTAATATTGAATAAAACTTTAATAGTTAGTAATGCTTTCGGATTACGAACTGTCTGGATTTTTTTTTCTGGCGGTTACTAAACCTCTATTTTTTAATTTCCAACTCATTTCATATTCAGAACAGCATTTGATATTGATAGACTTTGTTGCAACAGTGCACCTTTATGGTCTGATAATGATGTTGCAACTGATTTCAAAACCCATTGAAGATCGGAATCATCTCTTGGCTTCAGAGCTACTGTTCAAAAACCTCCATACAAACATCAACTTGATATCAATATCGATGACATCCGATACTTATTGGAGGAACTATTCTCAATCCCCACTGGAACCCCGTTATGTCCAGTATATATGTGCATTAAGGCTTAAGTGACTCGTCGTGGTGGCTGATAATACTTAAATTGAAGCTTTACGAGATACAACAGGTTTTGTAAGAGAGGTTTTAGACTTTCCGTGTGAACGTGCGTTGGGTGCGTGTGGTATATGCGAATGTGTTTTGTTTTTTTGCTGCTATAATATGTTATGTGTAAATATTTAAGGGTTGTGACTATATTTTTCGATCCGCACTATGTTTGCACTAGGAAAGTGAGGCTTATGTCAAGAAGTGGGTGATGTTAGACTGTAGATGATGATGATGAGTATGTTTATCTAGGGTAATTTTTATTGTCTAGTTGAAAAAGAAATGGAAGAATTTTACATTTTATATTTTATTATTGTTCCCCGTCCATTCACCAGTTTAATTTACTTCTACATCCTTTTAGTATTACTGTTACTACCTATACAGATGTTATTGACCACTGTAAAATACAAGTTACAAGGCACATACTAAAACATATAATAAAAAATATGATTATATGTTTTACAATGTGCGGACCACATACTAACACATAAATAATAATATTTTTTATCTACTAAATTACTTGTCCAACTTCAACTAAAGCTTTTAACAAGTCCTTCCATAATATTTTACGATTATATTTTTGTAATAGACACACTCATATATTTATTTTTAGTCTTGCAACTTTGAGCCTGGCATTCGTTTACGTCATTTGCATAAGTATTCATTTGCCAAGTGGGTCTGACTATTATGTGACTTCTTTAGCTTTCCTGAGAAATGTTCTAGTCTCTCGTTGTGGACTTGTTACTAGCAAAGACATTCCTAAGTTGAAGTATTATTTTTAGTACTTAATTGCTTTCCTAATATGAATGCGTGGTACCAAAGGACCAGTGTAATGATTTTAAAATGGTATGAAAAGGTTCTCATGAAATTTTCCGTGTTTTCAAATAAAAATATAAATAGGTGGGCCATAAAACTTGTAAGTGACTACCCAAATTCATACTATTGATATTTCTTGCAAGTAATATCCTGCAGAGAAATTTCATAAAAATAATACTTTATCGAAAGCTTTCATTGGCAAGTTAGATGACACTCGGTATATTTGTTATTTAAATCCTGTCAGCTTTTACAACCACCATACAGTATCAATGAAAGTATAAAATGCATGTCAACACTTCCATAAAACAACAGTAAAAATCTTTATCAACTTTATGAAAATATAAGAATAAAATGATAATTTCGATCGATATAACCGCTGCGATTACTTCGGATAGTGTGTATCCACTTTTAACTCGTTTAATATGAGAAAGACAATTACCGATATGTTTGCTTCTTCACTAGTATTATTTTGATTATGTATATTAAGACGTTATTGCTTTGGTAACTTGCTTCTTGAAAGAGTTCCTTTAGTAAATATGGCGTTTTCACGCTAAAACGGCTGAACGGATTTGGATGAGGTTTTGTACACGGGTAGACATGACCCGGAGAAGGACATAGGTTACTTTTCATCCTGGATCGCAGACGAAGTCACAGGCAAGAGCTAGTGGTATATATTTTTATATTTTTTTAATTTTCTCCTAGATCTGAACAACATCTACAAGTGTAGGGCTGGTTTTGTGCCAGTCAAGAGACAAAATGGCTACCCTTTTTGCTATAATTTGTATTATTACCAATAGACAATCCTGTTGTCTGCATGCTACAGGAGTTGATAGACGCTACTACGGTGTCAAGTTCGTATAATAAATATAATAATAGTCGTCCAGACCGAATTTCGGCCATTGAGATCAATCGGAACGGTGACCAGCCTTCGGCGGGGAAGATGTTATAGTGCACAAGTGTTCGCAGACACATGTGCACTCTCTCTTCCCGCTGCCTGCTGACAGTATAGAGATTGCCATTGACACTCTAAGAAGAAACATAATAGATACATTCATTATAAAAAAAAAAAAACAAAATCGACTGCTGTTCTGACTTCCTGCGTCTCATAGACTTGAAGACCACTAAGTCCGGCTTTTTCATTCACGTGAAGACGAGGGTAGAATAAAGTTATTTTCGTATAGCTCATTTCTGAGTGGGCCGAAAAGGTTTGATAGTCAATAAACTTTGCTCGTCGTCCTTGGTTTGTTTTGGCAGTCGTTACGGGACGTCAAAAGCCCGAAAATTTGACAACCAGTCTTACCAAGGGGTATCGTACCCAGTAACTGGGTTGTGGAGGTCAGAGGTGTGTAGGCCGTCGCTCCATGTAAAATACTGGAATTAAGCTGCATCCGGTTAGACTGGAAGCCAACCCCAACATAGTTGGGAAAAGGCTAGGCAGATGATGATGAGTCAATAAACTTTGGTTGCGGTGCAGACTGCTAAGGTTGCACCGGCGGACGTACTCAAGTAACGTCACCCGCGGCGGCAGCATCAGCATTCCGCAAAAAAGGAAAATTCTTCGCAAAAATATTTACATCGTACTTGGATTCCGCGGACAGAAGGACCACACACTTTAGCAATTATTATGCAAAATTATATGAGTTTGTATTAATTATCTTTTAATGTAGTCATCCTTATGCATGCCTAGGATACCCTTATAAGTTTTGATAACATCTAGATTGAATCTGCGGGCTTGGTCGGGGCTTTAATGGAAGGGACTTAATAAGAATGTTATGAGTTTTAAAATGCTTGTTTTATTTTGGTTTAATAATGTGAACAGAGGGGAGCTTGTTTCTGTATGTCCATACATATAGATAATCAGCCTATAATGCTGTGTAACCTGTGGCCATCGCTGTGCTTGTGGCCTCCTCTCTGTGAGAGGGAGTGGGCCGTAATCTACCACGCGGCCCCAGTGCGGGTAGGTAGATGTCACTTGTCTCCGAATCCTTGTTTCAGTATCTGCTTTGTGTTAGAAAGGCTATTAATGTTGGGTTAATGAGCTGATTATTATGTTCTGGTGAGTTTAGGGATAACTTTCTTTCGATTTTGCTAAACCTCTAGTGGGTTTATTTAAAAACGATGATTAAAGTTAGGTGACATTTAAACGTCAAGAATGTATGGTTACACAGTTGCTATTCACTATTTAACTTTAGGCAACGTTTGTGAATAAAGGGGATAGTGCCGTAAAAAAGTAAGCTGCCTTAAAGTGAATAGTCATTATTCTTCTCATCTTGAAAAAATAATTAGATGTCAATTTAAAAAAAAAAATGTTGTCACGATTATATTTTGTATCATAAATATTCTTTCCGAAAATAATCCTACATGCCCCAAGAATTTTTTGGTGAATTATCATTTTTCAGCACTATGAATAGTCATAGTGCTGAAAAATGATAATTGGTTGCTCATAGGAGCAACCCGCACTAGGCGCATGTGGTGGATTACGGCCCACTCCCTCTCACAGAGAGGAGGCCTGTGTCCCAGCAGTGGGAACATAATTAGGCTGATTATGTTACGTTATTATGACAATATTTGTTTATAAATCCTACAAGCATTTATCCTTCCAGTACCCAGTGAAAGTAATGTCTCCTCAAATTGCTTCCCAAGCTACCCTACACTTGCTAGTAAATATTAAGTACATTATTGTGCAAAGAATGTCGGATTCGCGACAATGCTGTATAAATTCCGAGGACACAAAGAAACAGTTATTGAGGCGACTGCAGACGCTCGATGTGTTGAATGTTAGAAAACAGGGTTGGTGCACATTTTGCGATAGTATTTTATTTTTATGGTTTTAGTAAAATGTTTTTTACCCGAGTACGGCAAAGTCGAAAGGAAGGGTTCTTATTTTTAGGGTTATAATTTAGCAGTTTGTTAGTTAATTTCCAAATATTATGAAACAAAATTAAACTTTGGGAGACAAATTGTACCTATATATTTCATAAAATGGAACTGTCTTAATAATGAAATGAACCCATGTAGTGTAAGAAAAACAAGCAAGTATACCTATTAAAAACATGAACTAATAAACATAACTTAAAAAACAAGTTACTTTCTAGTTATTAAAATAATTATGCTAAATGTTTTTCACCTTACAATTCCTATACACATTATTTCAGCAGTACCTAGTGTATCTGCAGAAATAGAGCACTTATTCAATAATATCCGGCGAAAAAAAAAAACAAATCTCGACAATCAAACAAACTCTGTAGACTGTAACAACCCTAGTCATAAGAATAGTGCATTTGAGCGGCAGTGGCGGGTTATCGCGCGTCAACAGGCAGTCGCGACGCGGCAGCCGCAGTGTTAATTGTAAAATTATGTTTTTCACTGCTATTTAAATATCTAGTACATTTTCTATATTGGTTTTTGAAGAGATATATGTAGAGTGTGAAAGTCACATACAATATTTTATTGTTCGCTTTAGTATTACTAAGTTTTCACTGTTTGCAAGATAATGATGGACTCTAGTCCAATACCTTTGTAGCTAATAATTAAGAAGCATAACCGTTTTGATCTAATTTTTAGTTTAACCATTTATTGTGAAATGGTTACCACTTTACAAGAAAACTAAAATAAAAAATGTAAAACTATCTTTACAAAACAATAAGTATCAAATACGTATTCTCTTAAAAATATAAGTTCTAAAGTGTACTCTAGACTCTAGAGTAAGCTCTCATAAATATGAACAAATTAATAAGGACTTAAGATACTTACACAGTTACCAACTCTTTTTTCTCTAAACCACATGGTCCTCACATGATCTGACCAAGATCGTGTCTGGACTTTAAAAGAGAGACAGGAGATGTCGACTCCATCTATCTATTTTTTTTATATGCCGTATAAAAGGGGTTCCAATATCCTATTTACAGAATAAACAAATTCATTTCATTTACGTCAGAGTAAAATGTAAACCCATCAAAAATCTATACAACATCAAAAATATTCCCAGCAGCTAATTAACTTACTTCATAAACAATCTTACAAGCTCAACCACAGATTTACAATAGGACAGATAAGGCAAGAAAACATCCCAGCGTTTGGCACAAACTCGCCTCGATAATCTCTCGTTAATACTGTTTATATTTAACCTATAATTAAACGAACTGGCGGGTTTCGATAGCGCAGTCCTTTGTTTTCTTCTGCCATCTAAATTCGCTGTCGTGTTTCAATTTACTTTTGTTCGATTTCTGCTGTTTTCAGGGATAATGTGTATTGTAATTTAGTTTAATTATTGCTGACGGGATGCCGTGGGCTTACAAAGAGCCATCTGCTTGGATTAGACTGAGATTTCGCTTTATAGAACAATGTGGTCCTCGGGTCCTGGAAGGACCAAAAAGACTAAGTGACATTTTATGAATCTGACTGACATAGAACCAGGGCTTGGAATCGGTAAAGTACCCGGGTACCGGTTCCAGACGGGTACCGGTACTCCACCTAACAAGTACCGGTATCTAATTCAGGTACCGGGCGTGTACCACAAATCTCATAATTGTACGAGAAACCTCGTACGGTTGGCAAGCTTGAAGTTATTTTTCTAATAATTAGTAACTATCCATTTTACTTAGTATATCTGTTTTCGCACTCTAACTTACGAAAATATTTGTTTGGTACCGGT
This sequence comes from Apamea sordens, assembly GCA_945859715.1. NCBI lineage: Eukaryota > Metazoa > Arthropoda > Insecta > Lepidoptera > Noctuidae > Apamea > Apamea sordens. Next base: position 7,194,591 of record OX244010.1, on the reverse strand, counting down.
ACAGTACCGATACTGATTAGAATTACCAATAGTAGGTACATGTACTACTTCTGGTATCGGTATCACACCAAGGTAAATGGTATCGGTTCCTAAAACTACCAGTATTTCAGCCTGCCTAGAAGTAAATCTACATAATAGTAAAAATATTAACAGTGAATTGCTTTTTAAAAATAAAATACACGAGTTCCTTCACGTAACTTATATCTTGGACCCATATTTAAACCCTCAGTCTCACTAAGGAAACAATTAGTATAAATCAGTAAAAAAAGAACCCAAAATATCGAAATGTTGACGCGTACCTTTAATCATTCAGGTAAGACCATCAACCGGTAATTATAATGTATGTATGTGATTAAATGCTTACGAGACCCCGCCTCCTGTGGGAGAGAGACGCAAGATTTTCCCATACAACGCATGGCTTGTAAAAATTATGGGGGCTCGATCGTCATCTCTTTTTTGGTCCTATCGCATTTTTTGGTCCTTCGAGTGGGAAGCTTTGATTGTGTGCGATAGAGTGGCGGGTCTCGATACGTAATTAGTTGTTGTTGGGTCATTAAATTGGAATAAGATTGGTTTTTTTAGATGTTATTTTAATTTTACGACGTTACTTTCCGATAGCTCATTTAGGTTTTGCAAACAATTTGACTGGTAATAATCTAAGCTTATTTGAGAAATTTTTAAGTCAATCCTTAATTTTAATTTTTAAACTAATTATTTGTCCATAAAAAATATATTTTCTTAAAACTATGTTATTACTAGCTGCGCCCCGCGGTTTTACCGGCATAAGTTACGATCCCGTGGGAATATCGGGATAAAAAGTATCCTATAATATGTTAATCCTGATTATAAACCGAAAATACTAATAATTATATCTGGAATCAAGACACTACCACTTCGGCAAATTACCCGAAAATAATTACTGCAATTAAAAACATTCGTTTGGCGCCGAATCCATTTCCCAGCCTCCAAAAAACGCCACACACCTCATTCGACAGCTGCTTCCTCCAAAAAGTTTTTACTTGCAGCCGTGTTATTAAGTGATTACTGGTTATTTGAGGTTAATCTCAGATTTCCCTTATGTGCGCATGGCGGTGAGTGTGAATTGAGGTGAAATTATGCAGAATACAAATTGTCTATCATTGGATACGAATTAGAAATTCGAAGCTACGAGGCGGTGTTGCAAGCGGGTTTTGTTTACGCTTTGTTTTATACTATAGGTATTGCGACCTTTTCAATATTTTTAAAATTGATGTTAATAGAATAGAATAGATTTTATTTTTCTTACCACAAATTACAGCTTAAAGTTAAATTAGTCTACAGATATAATTTTGTACTTAATTTGTTGAAGACTGGTTCCTAAACTAAGTTTTTTACAAAAGCTGTAAATCAAGTCACCAAGCCCCCTTAAAAATTTATATATTTCAAGTATTGTACTGAAAACGTTTTGTTTGAAATCACAGTCGTATTAAATCATTAAAAATTATATCATTTATTAAAATTATTTAATTTATTAATAGAAATAATGTAAATAAGATTAATGGGTGACTATCGAGATGACGACGAATAGAGAAGTACCTATGGGCGATAGAGATATGTTACCCTGGAACAAGAGCAGGAGAATGATGATGAGGATTGTGTATTTTTTAATCTTTATTTTGTTTTGGAACATACGAGTATTCTTAATGAAATTATTAAGAAAGGTAGTTATTGGGACTTTATTTTACAATGAAACGCGCCTTTCCTGCTTCCAGCATGAAAAACCTAGGAAAGTTTTTTTTTTTTTAATTGTTGCTCCACACTAGGAATTTCTCCTGTGTCCTGTGTCCTGGGTGCATTTACAAACATTTAAACTGACATACACAAACAGCCAGATCCGGAACAACTACTTGTAGGCCATACAAATATTTGTTCCGTACGGGAATTGAACCCGCGACACGCAGCGCAGCAGTCAATCGCTTAACCACTGCGCCAACTGGTGTTATGATTACGAGAAAAAGCATTCTAAAAGGAATAATAAAACGTAAGTAAATATATTTAACTCGCATAGCATAATCAGCCTATAGTATTCCCACTGCTGGGACACAGGCCTCCTCTCGGTGAGAGTGAGTGGGCCGTAATCCACCACGCGGGCCCAGTGCGGGTTGGTAGATATCACATGACTTCCAATTTTAGGACATGCCGGTTTCCTCACGATGTTTTCCTTCACCGGTTTGAAGGCAGTGGTGTTGAAATAATTTACACAAAGTAAAGCGCCTGTCTGGGTTCGGACCTACGACCTTACAACTCGTAAGTCACGGCAGGAACCAATGGACCACCACTGCTCCTACTAATTCGCATACGTATTATAAAAAAAGACTAAACTACAAAACAAAAAACTACATGATTGTGTATAAATTTATAAAACTATTCCTCCAAGATTCGTACTTCAAGCGGATCTAAGGACCAAAAACTAAATGCAACATGTTTATCGGTAGTAGATTACACCTTGCATGGCTTTCATTTACCGCTCCGCTAGCAAAATAGCCTTGGTCCTATGTATATTGGTACATTAAAAACTTGTTACTAAATTGTTGTTTTCTAGACTTATTTCCGTTACTTATAATGAAAGTATTAGTACTTTGCTATTGCTGGTAGTATTATGGGTTATTTTACTAGGATTGGTCATGTTTTGATCGTTTCGTCTACTTTGTGTTATGTTTGATACAGCTCTTATCATAACGATTGGAAAGTGAACCACAGACATGTAGTCATAACATAATTTAGGCCCTTCAATATGGCTTTTGAGTGACGTAAAAGGTGTAATCGTACGGTGTTCTCGTACGAGCTATACGTGGACGCGGTAGCTTCGTAGGCACGACGATACGCCAACCAGTCTACCGGGTTGCCATCAAACACGGGAAGATCATAATTTTGTCGTGCCCGCTTCGTCATGTTCGTAATAAACTAAGGAATTATTGCAGGTTACTACTGAACACTTGACAACCAGTCTTACCAAGGGGTGTCTTATTACTACCCAGTAACTGGGTTGTGGAGGTCAGATAGGCAGTCGCTCCATGTAAAATACTGGTATTCAGCTGCATTCGGTTAGACTGGAAGCCGACCCCAACATAGGGAAAAAGCTAGGCAGATGATGACTACTCAACATTATCGTTTAAACTCTTAGAAAAGGCTTTTCGGTATCTTTTTGAGTGACGTAAAAGGCAACTAAGAAACCATTTTAGGTTAGTGCTACTGAATATTGTAAATTATACGCCCATTTAAATTCTCGTGTGTCATAAAGGCAGTTCCTATATTTTCGAAATTTTGTGCAGCACATTCCGAAAATATTATAGGAAGTTGTGTTGTGCCCCAACTATAAAATCAACCTCAGTCCTGCGACCAGCAGCCGTGTCATCGACAACCAGACCAGTCTGAAGCGGCATTGATATGCTTATATTATAATTAAACAATCTCCCTTCAAGATAAACAGCTCCATCACCGACTCAAGTATCAACTTCCATAATAAGGTCTTTTAAAACCGGTTTACAATAACTCCAAAACTTTCTATACATCTTTATTACACTGTTGACTGAACTTCAATATAAGTATACATCTTTGAAGTAAAAGGGTTCATGTGCCCTTTGTTACTCTATTGTATAAGCCCTTGTTGAAGGGAAGTTTGTTTAAGCATTTGTTATTTCAATGAGGATTAGTAGATCGGTTACATAATGGAGGTACTGTGTGATACTTTGTTGATTTGGTAAAAAAAAAGTGGGTATGGAAGTTTTCAAAGTGGTTTTGCGTATTCTAAAGCCTGCCTTATAATGTTGTTATTCATCACCTTTGGATAGTTTCCTGTATTTTGCAATGGAGTACTTCGATCCAAAGGACCAATACTTGTATGCCCAGCGACGTGATTATTATTTAGATACATTATTGCCATTATAGTGGTCGCAAGCGCTACTGCTGTCCGGGTTTGATTTCCAGGTCGGGTATTGTGTTATTGGGCTTTTCCAGGAATTGCTCGCCCCTATTACATGGAACATAACTGGCGAAATGTGGGTGTACTACGGTACACCTCGTCGGGGATTACAGACGTGATGTTATATTATATTTGATTGCATCTCCTTGGTCCTTGTGTTCCCGATTTGCTTCTCAATATCCAATAAGCGTTCATAGCTTTGAGGGCGAAAGTGGTATTAAAAAAAATCTTTAAGAAGCATAAAGTTTTGTTCCTCGAATCAAGAATTCCTGAAATCATTTTTCAGGTCTATTATGCAAGTAATAATAATTCAATAATAATATTGATAATTGTTACATTATTTTAAACTTACAATATTCTGTGTGGTCGGGCACACAAGTCGGCAAGTTTGTAACCCATTTAATTCTAGCACACTTAGCACAATCCAATGACTCATTCATACACAAATCAAACCAGCTCTTTATCAATAGGATCTGTCATAAAACTATCGAATGACAATAACAAGTGCATGTGAATCGGTGATGACTGCAATGTTTTAGTGCCCAGATGTCTGCTGCATGTGATGCGAAGGACATTGCTTATCTATCTGGATTAATGCTAGACTATTTATAACAGCATTAAGTAGTGAAGTGTTTGCAAAGTAGACACAGGACACTAGACAGTGTGGCTTTGTGTAACGTATGAAACAGTTTGTCTAGTAAATAGTTTAGTACTATTTGAAGTTATAGGAAAATTATAAAAAGCAAGCGCAAATTAACCTAAAGATGCTTAACATTTTAATTCCTTGACTGTACCTAATGATGTTAAGAATTTTCTACTTAAATGATAAATAATAAATTATTTATTTCTGTAAGTTGGCTTGTAGAGTGTTTGTACACACGGCTACACGTCAAGCTATACAAAACCAGTTTGTCTTGGCCTCACTTTGTATGATATTTTCACACAATGAACGGTCAGCCAATACTGGTTTTGCATAGCTTGATGTGTAGCCGTGTGTACAAACACTTTTACACGTCAATCATATTTTTAAAACTACATGTAGATGAGGTCGGCGTTTCCTATCTGACTAGGTACTCTGGGAAAAAGGCCGAAAAAAACGCAGAGGTCACAGTCATTTGTTTCTTTGTTGTTTTTGGTCCTGGGAATCTGAATACAGAAATCCATGTAACTTCTCGAATCTGGATCGTCCAAAACACAAATCTATTTGGTCCTTACCGCCGCAAATAGAGATATACAATTTAAAATATAAGATCTTAAGACACATTAATTATGACCTCACTCGTTTAGCTTCTTTATTTATGTCAACGCTCGAACACTGACTAGATTAAAGGCTAAGCACGATTCTGATCTTTAAATCCGACGAGTTACTGCAACGGCTTCACTTCAAGATTGCAGACCCATACAGTACTTTCTCCTTAACTTATGATCCGATATGTTCGTACATTTTACATGACATTTTGCCATCTGACATTGAAACTTGTGTTCTGTAGATTGATATGACATTGTACATTAATACACGGTATAAGAACCTAGTTTTTGTAGCATCGTGACGACGCATATTTAATGTGTCCGTTATTCAGTAGAGTATGCACTGGGCTGAGTTTCTAGAAAAGACTGATCTGTAGATGCGATGAAATAATACTATAAGGTCTTCTGATGATTATTGTTGTGTTAAAATTTTGCTTGGCCTGGTCCTATGTTACTTGGAGTTAGCTCAAAATAATGATCTCCTTCAGTCTCCCTTGTCAGACGACACGTTATCACTTCCTTTAAAAAAATATCGTCTCACAAAGTTCATATATTTTTTCTTTGGGGTTCCTCTTTTTCTCCATCCATCATTTTTCATTTAATTTATTCATAAAAATAATTTACATTGTTTTGAATATAATATACACATGCAATTTACAAAACAAAGAACTATGAATTATTAATTAACATTCCAAATGAAATTCAAAAACAATGCCAAATAGTTTTAATAATAATGTCAAAACGATTTAAAATCGAATGTCAAACACTTACACACTTACAGTTAGAATTTAACTTTCCTCGATTGTAATTAACTTAAATCATATTGTTACTTTACTTTTACTTGAATAAAATTTTTTATTTATTTTATTTTATTTACTTTTAAATATAAAGTCAACAAGGTTTAAGATATAATGTCAAACAGTTTTCAATTTAATGTCAAAAAATTCTAGATTATTTAATGTGAAGTGGCCCCATTACCATTATCATCATCATAAACTGCTGATCGTAACGATAGATCACCAAAAAGATCAGATTTGAGGGATTATTATTGCATAAATAACCATGATTGTAAAACGTTTTGGTGATTACCACCTACTTACTTACTACTTCGAAGAAACATAGACACTTCATACCGAGCACTGTCAGTAGCTACTAAAACCCAAAACAACTGACGACGGGCATTACCACCGCCATTTAGGTCGTCAAATACGTAAGCAATAAATCTAAGACTGACAAAGTCGCGTGTACCTACAACAAAATACCAACCTATACATCCCAGTTTAGTCTGACCTCTCATTGTGCGGCAAGCCCATATAATGCTAAGTCAGGTTATACTGGAAGATTACAACTGGAAATGCCGTCGTGTGTACAGTTTGACTATAAACCGGTACTGACGGACGTTCGTCGATTGTTTTGACTGCTAACGTTTCGTTGCTTTGCACTGGGAATGTTGACCCAATGTGCTTGTGTCTTTGTAGGTATGTTCCGAAGATAGGTTGTGTTAATTTTATTGACGAGCTAAATGTGATGTGTTTACGATTGTACCAGCTGAGTTTGAAATCATTGACTTATAAGAGGGTGAAAGTATTCATGAATGGAGGTATATTTTATGAGATTTTCCATCGTGAATTTCTCAGTACCAGCCCGGAGACTAGATATTCGACCGATTGATGTCAATAGACTTGCCCCTAATACATGGGACTTAAACATAACTGACGAAATTTGGGTGTATTATAGGTACACACGACTACACATCAAGCTATGCAAAACCAGTATTGGCTGACCGTTCATGCTGAGAAAATATCATACAAAGTGAGGCCAAGACAAACTGGTTTTGTATAGCTTGACGTGTAGCCGTGTGTACACCGTCCTCTGCCTAACACTTCGGGGATTACCGGCGTGTTGTTATAAAACGATGTGAGATAATTTCATCAGCTCGAATTTATACAATTTTTGGACCAACTCGCCGACAATGTATCAATATTTGTACAGCAGGATGTCGATCTAAGAAAATGCGACTAAGGTACATACTGTTGGTTCAACATGTTCATGATAATATAACAATGATTTTCATAAAGTAGATTTAATTTAAAAGACTCTATGAATGACGTAAAGTCAAAATACCGTTGAAGGTAGATTCCAAAGTCAAAAACATAATACAATAGATTACTTTCTTTCCTGTGCAATTTAGTTTTGTTCTATACCATATCGAATTTACGTCACAAGCCAGGTAGCAATAACTTTATTCGTACAAATAACGTTCTTATTACCTAATATTTTGCAATAAATCAAAGCATAAGAAAGTACAATCGAACAAACAGTTACACAAGCAGCTAGCAACTACTTTTAAACAATGTAGCGAGTGTGCTGAGTAGTCAATTCTTTTACATCAATCTCTTCAGTATACTAAGTTATTAAGCAGAGTAAAATGAATATTGACGGTGTTATGTAGCCGCTTTATTTAAAATTCAGTTGCATGTCGACTGGAAGGTGACCCCGACATAGTTGGGAAAAGGCTAGGCAGAGAGATGTAGTGGAAAGATAAATTTTTGCCTGTATACCATATCGCTTGTTCAAGTTTACGTCATTTCATGAAATCGTGATAGGTTAGTCTGAGGCTGCAGTTGCTTTGTCGTAACCATGGCGATGACAGAAACAAAATGTTTTATATGGCTTTACATTTGCAATGCTGTCGCTGCCAAAGTAACAAGAGATTTGTGTCGTGTTGTCACAACGTTCTTGCTGTTGTGTTTTATGTGACTGGAGCTAGCAGGCCGCCTGATGAAACATTATGAAAATATGGAGCGGCTAGGTGGAGCGGCGGTCTTTGCAGGGTGGCTGGTAGCAGCTGGATGAGAGTTGCGGAGAATCGAGCTGAATGGCGTGCAAATGGACAGGCCTATGCCTAGCAGTGGACTGCTGTAGGCACCACCTCGTAAACACGGGCAAAGTCATACGTCTTTTCATTTGTAAAAAGTCGAGAGCAGTTCTTGGTGAAATTGGTCGTTCGTAAAAGAAGATGAGGTAGGCTACTATTTAGTGGCAGAAATAGGAACAGTGGTGGTGGTTACCTGAATTGACCCATAAGAGGAACTAAACTACAAATCTATCTAAAGAACAGTGTCTTAAAAGAGACTCTTTAATTTATTTGTCAAGAAACAAAACACTTTGAAAGATAACATGACGCTGTTGAAAGAGTGGAAGTAATTTACAAAGATATCGAAAAATAAAAGGTGTGACCAAAGTGCCCCAAAAAACCATAATAAATTGGGTCTATTTAAAAGTAAAAATGCTATTCCATTTGTTGAACTATCGTTTATCTAACGATAAATAGCTTTAAAACGTCTTACACTAACTTGAAACTCAACCTTTTATCTGTAAGCTTTAAAACCATTTAAATGACGGAGTATACCAAAAGGACCAATTTGGATTGACCTCTCAAAACAAACATGGTGCTATGGTACGCAGTTCTTTAACAAACATATTGACTTGTTAGGAAATGTTTGACCAAACATTGGATCAATATTGGACAACATTTTCTGAACCCAATATTGGTTGAAGACTTGATGTATTCGTTATTGATGAATCGTAATTCGTAACTATTTAGTGTATAGTTTTCTGATTATTATGTGCATGGTAATGTTAGAGTATTTTATTGAAAGTAAAGAAAATACTATCGCACAGATCAGACTCAAAAAGTTTTCTTTTTTATCGACGTCGCGTAGCTACTTCAGTCTATATATGAAAGGTCAAATTAAATTAGGTTGCGAAACTTCACAGACGGTATAAGTATCGATATATAAACACGATAAAATAAAAATGACTATTACTGAGCAAAATTCAGCTGGATTGTCATTGCGCTACGTTTTACAAAACTACTACCGACGACGTTTAGACGTAATGCAGAATGGCTTATTTGCAGTCACAATAAGCGTCTTTAAAAAAACTCTGATAACTTTTAATTCATATTGTCCCTAAAATCACTGTTTTCACTTGAGTTCAAGTCATTTTTACTCGTATTATTTATTTCTGTTTCGGACGCCATTATTGTTGTTACGACACACAGAGCCACGAGCAACAAAGTTTAGAACCAAAATCTACATCTGACGTTTCATTTCACGCTGTTTTACAAAATCTCTAATCGTTGACCCACTGCATTGATAAATGCAAAACGTTTTTGCAATTCTGCGTGTTTAAGTTCAGTAATTACGGAAACCCGCTGAATGTCGTTCAGTTGTTTTGCATAAAGAAAACAACTAGCGATTTTGTAAAACAGCGGATTCTACGATCCATCTCCGACATATGCATTTATTTATAAATAAATGTAAGTTATAGTAAAATTAAGATTATTATGTTAACCATCGCTCGTTAGAAAGATAGCATCAGCAAGGAGCAAGACTGTTAATGGGGCTTCCAAGCATGGAAGTTATTTGAATACACCGTACTATTAATTGACTGAGTCACTCTAAACCAATCACAAGATATTAATTACTATCTACTTCATTTTCTCCAACACTTTCTTTAATTACTTGTAGCACAGTACAGTAATTGACTATCATTTAGTTATATGAGTGAGTTAATAGATATTCTGAAGAGGAATGATGGAGCTTGAAGACTGCAGGTAATTACTGAGGAGACGTGTCCGTGATTATAACCAATATTATTGAGCTTAAAGGCTCCCGCAAACAGACGCGAAGCGACGGTGCGACGCGATCCTGGACAATTTCCTTGAAATTTTCATAGAAATGGTTCTACTAAAGCCGCGTCGCGCTTGTCTGCGAATGTCTTTATACGGTATTCGATATCAGTCAGGTTCGTTTAAAGATGGATCTTTTAACGGTGAAGGCACTGTGTGATTAAAATAGTCCAACGAACAGTAAATTGAAGCTTAGCTGTTAACTTTAGTGACTGGCAGACTGGATGGTGGAAGCCGGCGGGGTAATTACGTAACACACGAACAGTAGGAATGGCTTCAATTTTGACAGTTCAACAACATCCATTGCGTTATTTACGTTGTCGAGCCGACAAACTTTTCGAACATGTGAAGCAATGGATTAGCAATATCCTTCAAAATGATTCAGATGGTGATTGATAGTGTGTTACGCAATTATGGTGCTAGTGTTATTTTAGCTTTCTTTCTTGTTTTTACTTTTTTTTATAAAAACGTTACCCCACTATTAATTTCTCCTGTATCGTGGGTGCTAAACGTGATAGAGGCCTTTGTCCAGCAGTACCTAAAAGTCTTTTCGCGGTAATAATGATGATATGGGAGGTAAAAAAAACAATAGCAAGAAAAAATATCTGGTCCTTTGGTACGAAACTGAAAATGCCACCATTGACCAGTAAATGTCAAAAACATTAAATAAATTGTTCTACAAATACGTGGGATTAGTCATTGAGACACCTGTCATTTCGTAAATCTTAATGCTCCTAGAATCGACACATCGTAAATACCACTCTTCAAATGTTGTAAGCGCTAACTTAATTTCATCTGTGATGAGTCTTGAATGTAAATGTCATTTGATATTGGTCTACAATCAAATAGTTGAGAGACCAATTATGATAAATAAATAACAGAAACTATTGGTTTTCACGTTGTGCCTCTTCAATAACTGAAATATAAATAGAAGGAAATACATAACATAACTCTGGCATGTTTGCTGCAGCGCGAAATAATAATATAATAATAATATCCCTGGACATTTCACACAGCGCCATCTAGTCCCAAGCTAAGCAACCTAATGCTTGTGTTATGGTAACAAGATGGCTGATAAACTACTTAAATACATTTTTTTTTTGTAAATACATACATATTATAGATAGAAAAACACCCAGACTCGGAACAAATACATGTAGGTCATACAAATATTTGTTCCGTGCGGGAATCGAACCCGCGACACGCAGCGCAGCAGTCAATCGCTTAACCACTGCGCCAATCGTGCCGTGAATAGAATAGTAGTGCCGAAATAGACGACTTCTTTGCCATTCGGAGGAAAAAGACCGCATCCTTAATAAGTAGAATGACGTCTAGCACCAACAGCATACTGAAAACCCTAGCTGAAAAACACGATGCACCAATACTCAGACACGCTGTCCGGTTGCTCGTGCGGTAGGATGAATAGAAATTGTTCTATTTTGATATTTTTTTATTTGATATAATGTAAATTAATATAATTAATATTACTAACCCTTAGTTGATAAGTTATTGTTGTACAGACGCACATCAAGCTACTACAATCTGTCAAATTTCTTTAATATATTTTCTACTTTATCGCTGAAGCATTAAAGTTCAAGGTTGATTGGGAAAATTTGACATTTTCGGGTAGCTTGACCTGCTGGCGTCTGTACTAACCATTGGACCAATGTCAAATTAAATAAATAAATAATTATTATTATAACACCACGATTGTATTTCCCGTAGGGTTAGGCAGAGGTATATAGTACCACCCACATTGCGCCAGGTATGTTTAAGTTCCACGTAATAGGGGGGTGAGCCTATTCCATCAACCGCGCACATATCCAGACAAAAGAATATAATTTGTGAAAAATATACAGGGTAACCATGGATTCAGATAGATATAGATAGATAGAATACTCTTTAATGTACACCATACAAATCACAGAACATAAATAAATAAAATTTTATAAAGCGTGACACAATGGGCGGTCTTATCGCTAAGAGCGATCTTTTAAAGACAACCTTTGGATGGATTAAAAATTAAGGAGAGACAAATATAACAGGTAGCCTGTGGTGTACCATTTACATTCAGCACATGAGTTTAGACCCCATAGCGACGAAATTTATCGTCAGTTATCAAAAAAGAAATCTTCTGTTTCATAGAAAAGTGCAATACCTACTCGATGAAAATGTATGGAACAGCAATATTTTTTTTTAATAACCGACGAAGAATTTCGACGCTATGGGGTCTAAACTCATGTGCTGAATCCATGGTTACAGTTTGCGCGTCGAAGTCCCTGACACCCTGTATACATTCATAAGAAAATAACAGTAGTAGGTACAGACGCCAACACATCAATTTACTATAATCTGTCTAATTTCTTTAATAGATTTTCAACTTTATCGCTAAAGCATTAAGTTCAAGGTTTATTGGAAAAAAATTACAGTTTAATGTCTGTGCACATGAAAATACCTTTTCCATCAATTTTGTCCACTGGCAACTCTGTGCGTGAAATTAGTTTTGTACATTTGTCATTTAAAGTACGGAGAATAGTTGAAATAAATCTTACCAAAGAAAGCGTAATTATAAAGAAAATGACTCCCAAGTAAATTACATAGGTACCAACATGAGGTAATGATTTGAAAAGACCAACTATGGAATTCATAAAATATCTGTTTCCTTACGACATATTAGTTAGAAATAATATTCCATAATTTATTCCGTCTTGATGTTTCGTCTGCCACAGTGGCCATCGGTCACCCGGTCACGGTCGGGAATTTCACGTATTTAGGTATTTAGGAAAGATTCTGTAAAAACTCACCGTGAAAAGTTAAGTGAAGTGAGCTTAGAGTGAGCTGTCAATAGTGTCAATCTCTAGCATTAGTTGGAATACCTGCTCAATCCACGCTCACTTCACCTAAGTTTTCATGGTGAGATGGTTACAGAATGGCACTGCAGTTCGACTCGTCTGCTCCACCGGCCGTCGGTCCGTCGACAAACTTGGCCATCCCCAGTGGCCTAAGCAAGCTATGTCGGTAACTTCGATTATCTTCCGAATAACTGTGTTTCTTCGTTTTTTGTTATGTTTTTTTATTTAATTAATTGTATGAAAACCCGATTATCGAATTTTAAATCACCTTAAAGATGTTTTTCATTTGACAATTGTGTATTAAGGTTATATTTGTAACCTCAATTTTCCTCGACGGCCTTTCAATTACGATATAATAATGTTATTCAAATAATAATTGTTGAAAAATGTGGCGAAATATACAGTTAAAACCGTCTAAATACAGATGAATGTATTACTAATTCCCTTTAGAGAGCGATTGCGTAAGAATTTAACCTGACCAGGGTTTGTTTACAATTTCATCTAAAAGTTTCGGAACAGATTATAGACGGTTTCTATGCTAGTTTATTTCTAAAGAGAATTCTTCAGATTCATTTGAATAGTTCGCATATTGTATGTTCGCTTGTTATTCGCCGCCAGGGTTTTACAACAACAGTGTATCGTTAGGGCTATTTAAAATACACACTTATGTTAGAGGTAGCGGGTGGGTCGTGACGGTGCATACGTCAGGATGTGGCGCGAGGCATGAGCGGTAGCAATTTGGTACTGGACTTGATTTAGGAAAGATGTACTGATAAGATAAGCTCGTTCGTTTTAAGTCTTGTATTTTTTTCTCTCTGAATTATTAGTATTACTTACTATTATCATAAAAGTATTAGTGATTAGAATAGTTTTTGTTTCCTGGATATTTTATAACTATAAAGGCAGATTTTTCAATAGACAGATAATTTTTATTCGTGGAATTAAATTGACGTTTGACAGTAGACAGTTTTTATATCGAAGACCTGTAAAAAATTCAAAATGATTCTTCCGATAAAATTATCAGGCGTTGGAAAAAACTGCCTTAAGTAAAGTAGGATGACTGATCTTTATAAAAACGTCCTTAGGAGATTACAATATTGTCTGTTACCTATATTAACAAAAAAAAAAAAAAAAATATTTTCCTTTTGGTAACAATGTATCAATAAAACTCTGTTTAACAAATACTTCAGGTCAATCCAACGTAACTCATCTTTCATCAAACAACTATGTAAAAATGTTATGCTTTTAATAAGCACGCTCATACAACCGCTATCGCTATCGCTACCTCCCCTGCCTTACTCCACAAACCTAGGGTGGCCCGTAAAATTGTGTATTACCATCATCGTTCTACGACCTCGTCGGCGATATTAAGGGGACTATGACCTTATGTTACGACCCAGGTGGATGGAAGCACTGATGGGTCTACCTACAGCAATTATAAGCCCTTAATACATGCAACTAATGCTGGGCGATTAGTTTTAATGGCACTTAGCGGGTCATACGTGGCTTGTTCAATTCTGTTTAGAAGTGCTTTGGAAATGGAAACGGTGGAATTGTTGCACCTTCATTTGTTTAATTTGAAAATGCTGCTGTTTATTGTTTGTGGTGTTGTTTTTATTTTCTAATGTTTAAAGGGTCCGTGAAACGATCAATTGCAATGTTCAATGTTTTGTGTGTTTATTGTCAATCGCTTCATGGTATTTGATAGACGACCAATTTGCGCATCAATATGTATATCACATTAAAATTTTCAAAGCAATAACAAAAACAAATAAATCAACAAAACAAATAATAATAACCAACGTCTAACACAAACAAAACAATCTATTAAGTTATGAAATCAGGCTTCACTAATAAATATATTCATCTTCGTTTTACCCTTTTTTTTTAAGTTATCGATTTTCGAAATGGTAAATGGTAACACTTTATCTAAACTTCCCGTCGCCGTCGGTGCAAAAAGCCATATAGCACTACACTCTACACAAAAATGCTTCACCACCACTAAAAGGATTGTGTTTTTATTTGACTGCCAAAAGAAGTGAAAACTAAAAAAATATAGTGTTTTAAAAAAGATAATTTCATAATTTGAGAATTAAAATGGCTAATTAAAATATATATACATATGTTAACTGCTGACCATGCGCAATACGTCATAATTATAGCTACAGATATAACTGATAACATTGGCATATCGGTGACGCAAACCCATACGCGATTTCCCCTTACCAAAAAATAGCGCAACGCATAGAAGTTTTCACTTCAAAAACCAAATAATGTTTGCGCCTCGAAGGGCTCAAACTTTCTTCTACAATCTTTCGCGCTTACGACAACTAGACCAACCCAAGTCTACAACAAAATACTTTATCTCCATAAAAAGGTTCGTGTTTACATTTTAGCAAAAAAAAAAACCTTACCAAATATTTGTTGCACCTCGAAACGTTGAAGGAATCAAACTTAGTTCTACAATCTTTCGCGCTTACAACAGCTAGTTACTAGACCAACCCAGGTGGTTTAAAATATTATGTTAATTACTATTTAGTCATCAAGTAATTTTCATGTCTTACTTTTAAAGACAGCGCGTATATGACAGGAAGTTTGCAATTTTCCTATTACCTGATGAAATAATTATAATGTTGGGTTACGCAAAATTACCCAGTTTCGCAATACACTTATTAACCGATTACAGCGATGTTGAGGGGAGTAATGATTTATTTACGAGACCGTGGATCCTACTAATCCTACTTCTACTAATATTATAAACGTGAAAGTTTGTATGGATGGATGGATGGATGTTTGTTACTCTTTCACGCAAAAACAACTGAACAGATTTGGATGAAATTTGACACACAGATGGTTTGTAACCAGGATTAACATACAGGATAATTTTTATCCCGATATTCCCACGGGATCGAAACTTATGCGAGTGAAACCGCGGGGCGCAGCTTGTAGATTCTGAACTGCTTAATTTAGAATGAAGTCTTGGAATGTTAAAATTTTAATACATAATTAGAATTTTAATTATTCCATGTTTTAACATGGGATATTTAAAATTCATGCGACTAAAAGAGTGATGAATATACATGTTGATGGATGGAGAGGGAGAGGTCGGTTGAAGAAAAGATGTATGGATTGTGTGAGGAATGGTATGAAAGAGAAGGGAGTGAATGATAGCGTGACGGTTGACAGAGGAGAATGGAAGAAGAAAACGTGTTGCGCCGACCCAACGGCAGGAAGATGATGTTGTTAAAGAAAAAGAAAATAGGGACGTTGACAATGGACTCACTACCAATTATTGGAACGAAGTTCCTTATCGCGCGTTGCGAAAGGAGGCTAGACGGAAAAAATTAAGACCAAAAGTTGGAACAACACTTTTTGCTATAGTTGTAAGCCGTGCGGCGTGCGCGTGTTTCTCTGTCTCTCTCTCTCTCTTATAGAAAACAAGCCAGTTATACTTCATTCCATCCGGGTGTTCCTTGACACCACTCAAATTTTTTTCCTCCAGGTTAGTCTCACTGCTGGACAAAAGTCTCCTCATAGCTTCTCACTGTTCCCTGTACGTTGCCTCCTTAAACATTGGACTTATTACTTACAACTCTGCGTACTCCTATGGATAAATAATACAGGCGTAATCCTACTAATATTATAAACGTGAAAGTTTGTATGGATGGATGGATGGATGGATGTATGTATTATATGTTACTCTTTTAGGCAAAAACTACTAAACGGATTTGGATGAAATTTGGCACACAGATGGTTTATAACCAGTATTAACTTATAGGATACTTTTTATCCCGATATTCCCACGGGATCGAAACTTATGCGGGTTAAACCGCGGGGCGCCACTAGTGTAATATAATTATGTGATCTTCTCACATAACAGTTCCATTAGTTTTGTCTTATTATTGCGAAATCATCATTCATTTAAAGAAAGCCAATATCGTAACGATTACAAAGCTATAATTATAAAACGGTTGATGACGTTTCATTAGGTACGAGGGGCTTGTGGCTAAATGATAACAGCCGCACGGGTTGATTGATCGCTAAGCTACGCTTGCCGCGGTCGGTTCCTGGATGGATGGCCATCCATTACATAATGAGACCCCTTCGTGGCTCGGAAAGCACGTCAGTCGGTTGCTTCCGGCTGTCATTCGTAGATCTTTGACAGTCGTTATGGGTAGTCATAGTCAGAAGTTCTAAAGGCTGACAACCAGCCTTATCAAAAGTAATCGTGTTACCCAGTAACTGGGTTGTAGAAGTCAGATAGGCAGTCGCTACATGTAAAATACTGGTATTCATCTGCTTCCGGTTAGACTAGCAGCTGACCCCAACATAATTGAAAAAAGGCTAGGCAGATTAATTGTCATTCCATTAGGTGATAATTAAATCGGTTTCGTTACATAACCGAACTTGACCCACACTTGCCTCGCGGTGTCACTTACAAACGACTCGCACTAGTCATTGTGTAAACTGACCACTGTTTATAACGAGCACGTGTTTTGATAATGGAGGCTTATGTTTTTAAAGCGTTTCCGTTAATGACTCAACATTGCTTTGACTTTATTAAAACAATAAAAGCGATTTATTTAAAAAAAAAACCAAACGCAGATTAGTTTATGTATAGGTACAGACGCCAGCACATCAAGCTACTACAATCTGTCAAATTTCTTTAATAGATTTTCAACTTTATCGCTAAAGCATTAGGTTTCAACGTTGATTGGGAAAATTTGGCAGTTTCGGGTAGCTTGATGTGCTGGCGTCTGTACATAGATGTAATTTGTTCTCTGGAACTTGCGACCTATACAGCGTGCCACAGCACCCCACAATGATTTCTTCAAACGAAAACGTTACTCGTAACAGCACCCCAATTGCGTTACAACTATCATTCACAATCTGAATCATTTTGAAAGATATTGCTAATCCATTGCTTTATATGTTTGAAAATTTTCTGCTCAATTACGTAACTTACGCAATGAATGATGTTGAATGGTCAAAATTAAACCCATTGCTACTGATAGTATATTACGCAATTACCCCGCAGGAACAGTGTCAAGCTTATGAATAATTCTAAAGAATTAAACTCCGCAAATAATAATTGTGAGCTCAACGTGCTCTTTAACGTTCAAGAACTCGTACAGCTAATAATTATAAATGGAAAAGCCTATTTGTTATACCATCATGGTGCAATAGCGCGACTACCTGTGAAACTAACGGATATTAGTTTAAATCTAAGAAGAAATTTCACGCGGACAAAGTTGCTAGCAGAAGCTAGTATGTAGATAAAGATTATCTTTATCTACATAATAGCAACTTTGTCCGCGTGAAATTTCTTCTTTCTCTCACTCTTACGCGACGTTTTGTTTTTGCTCGGCTTCTTCTACACGCTAGGACTCTATGTCCTAGCGTAATGTTTAATAGCCTATAGCCTTCCTCAAGAATTGGGCTATCAAATCCAAAAATATTTTTTCAAATCCGGCTGGCAGTTCTAGAGATTAGCGCGTTCAAACAAACTTTTCAGCTTTATTATTAGTACATAAGTTTGTACAGACGCCAGCACATCAAGCTACTACAATCTGTCAAAATTCTTTAATAGATTTGCAACTTTATCGCTGAAGCATTAAGGTTCAAGGTTGATTAGAAAATTTTGACAGTTTCGGGTAGCTTGACCTGCTGGCGTCTGTACGTACCGAATATAGATAAATTGAAGTCGCTTTTGTCAAAATCGGTCAAAATAAATAAATGAAAAAGCCTATTTGTTATACCATCATGGCGCGATAGCGAGAAGGAAGTGAAACTAACGGAAATTAGCTTAAACTTAATTAATAAATACACTGAATCGTTGTTCTAGCGGTCGCAAGCGCTACTGCTAAGTATGAGGACTTGGGTTCGATTCTCAATCGAGATCGAGATCAAGAGCAGCCAAATCCGCAATACAAAATAAAAGTCGAAAGTCAAAACACTTATTTGAAAGAAAGAAAGAAAAGAAAAAGTATTTATTGCGACTCGTACAGGAAGATCATAAAACTAAACTAAACACAACCAAATATTAAAAAAAAAAACAAATTCAAATAGGCATACAAAAGGCACTTTTGAACGTCAAAAATTAAAGTAAAATAGAATTGATTCTATTCGACCCTTCCAAATGGTAGTTTTCGTATGGAGAAGAATGGGCAAGAAATTCCACCGTTAAAAAAATGTTGGGCAGAGTGGTAGTCTGGATTTGTGCCCAGTTGATGGCAATAGGCTCATCCCATCATCATATAGGACTTAAATATAACTCGCAAAATGTGGGTGTATTACAGGGTCACTTTAAATTGGCTAGCGAAACTCTGCCAATGTATTGGATATCGTTCTCTAATGACGATGTAACCAAAAAAAAAAACCTAAACTCTTGATTAAGTAACACTACCAGCGGTCGTTGAGCCTATAGTCAGCTGTAGTTAGTTGAAATTAAATAAGTTTACTTTTTCTTGTTTTATCGTAATTATGTAGATATCGATTCCCATCACGCCTAGGGAGTTTGCTAGCTAATTTTATTTGACCCTGTATAGGTGCTCCTGTGCTTATCCTTCGTGGAAAATAGGGGTAATAATAATAATAATATATTTATTAAAAAAAAAAATAATAATAATTATATTTATTCAAAAAATTATAAGTCATAAAAATTAGTACAGTTTTGCTTAAATTTAAATTATATTTCTAAGACTTACGTGCCTGAACTAGGTAATCCTGTGTTTCAGGCTAAAAGAGCTAAAATAGTCTTTAAAAATTAATAAATAATCAAAAGTTGACAATAGAAAAATAATTAATGTTGAGTAGCATAACTCCTAGTTTCTAAATTGGATAAATAATTGTATACCTATATTTACTTTAATACAGTTAGTAAATTCTCTGTTTCTTCGTAAGACATGCTTTGGAGAGCCTCCTTGATGGGGTGATGTTATATTAATTATAAATGGAAAAGCCTATTCGTCATACCATCATGGCGCAAAAGCGCAACGGACGTGAAAGTAACGGAGATTAGCTAAACCTAATTAATAAATAGAAACATGATTAAGGAAGGCAATTCATTCATATAAATTGTAGTCATATTAAAGACAGGAAGGACTTAACCATATTTCTCCTAGGTGTCGCAAGATTTATCTTTTAGATAGAGGAGGAACGAGGTTTTTTAAAAGGTTACCTAGTTCACATAAACAGAAGCTGCCGGCTATAAAGTTAAAACCAAAGCATTTACATATTTCAAATAGGCACATAAAAGGCACTTTTGAATGTCAAGATTTACAATAACAAGCAAAGTTAATAAAAATTATATGGGACCACTCCTGAGGTACCTGTGCCCTATCCATTAAAAATATATTTTTGCGAATCCGTCTATATAATATGACGAAGTGTATAACTCCGTGTTATACATTAAAACATAAATATATAAACATCCGAATTGAGAACCTCCTCCTTTTTTGAAGTTGGTTAAAAATAATTAATTCCAGTCGCCCCTTTCAAAAGGTAGTTTTGTATGGAGAAGAAGAATGGCCAAGAAACTCCACCGTTACTCTTTTCAAATGTTTTGCAATATTTTGTATACATTCATTATAATAATATGTGAAGACGATACACCTATAGTCTATTCAAAGGAATATTTCAAATTGATGTTATTTCAAGTTAAACAAATATCAGCTTTATTTTAATGGTAGTTAAGTTGATTTCAGAGTGACTAGCACTATTTAAAAAGTTGTAAAAATGTTTGAAGTTGTAACGTAAACTGAACTTTATTGTCTAGGAATTAAAGTTATTTTTTATTTGTTTACATTTTTGGCAAATAAATCACGAATGCAGTATAGAATAAAATTACTATACCACAATAGGTAAAAATTATAAATGAAGCAATGATAGTAGGTAAAAATAATATAAGAAACTAATCAAACTACTCAACTTAAAATAAATTTTATACAAATTAAAGTAACGCATTGATCAGATTTATCGATGCACCAAACCATTTGCTAAAGACGTTTGTAAAATTATAGGACTATATTTTTGGACAGTTGAGAAAAAATAAATTATAGGTATTCGCAACAACAAAATCTCCTCAAAAAAAATCTAGCTTAATCCTCTACAACTACAACACTCGTACGCCAACTTACCTATTGGTTCAACTCAGTTGTATATTGTAAATACGCTCCAAAGTTCTGTAAACATCTTTACCACATTCCTACACATGTTAAAAGGTTGTCATTGTGTCACTATTATCGCCTTCCGCTTGTAAATTGGACCAACCGATATGTTTTAGTGTTAAGTGTCTGCGAGGTGGTCTTGTTTTTTTTTTCGCAGAAGAAGTGTCTTTTTTCTATAGAAGTAGGGTGTTTGATGTCCTTGCTTTGAAAGTAGGACAATAATAACTAGGAGGTAGGTACTTCATAAGATGTATGCAGATACTAAACCTAGAATTATCACTTAATTTAAAGATGTGCATTTTTTTTGTTAATTTTAGAAATCCATATTTAAACTACTACTATACTCAAAATATTTTATTTCTCATAAACCTACATAGGTATTTATGAAACTTCAGAAGCTAAGTGCAGGTTCTAAATTAGTCGTTTCGGTTTATGGAGAAGAGCCGGCAAGAAACTAACACCTATAAACTGCTGAATGGATTTGACATATGGACAGATCAAGTAAACTTACATGGGTATTTATGAAACGTCTGAAGCTAGGTGCAGGTTCCAAATTAGTCATTTCGGTTTATGGAGAAGCGCCGGCAAGATACTAACACCTATAAACTGTTGAATGGATTTGACATATACTATTGCGAAAATAACTCTATCTGTCTATTGTTTATAACCTTTCCAAGTCTAAACTTGGAAAGGTTACAGACAGACAGATAGAGCCAGGTCGGTAGAACCCAGGTTGGGTCAGGACATAGGATATTTTTCATCCCGGCAGTAAAATCCCGTGGTATAATTTCCCTTGCAAAAGCTAGTGCGATATAAATCAAAGATTATCGGTGAAAATTGATCGTTATTATCAAAAGATGGATTGCTGACACAAACAGCACCCTAATTTCAAAACAACTTTCAATGACAATCTGAATGATTTTGAAGGATATTGCTACTCCATTGCTTCATACGTTCAAAAAGTTTGTCTGTTCAACAACGTAAATAACGCAATGAATGTTGTTGAATTGTCAAAATGAAAGCCACTGCTACTGATAATATGTTACGCAATGACTCCGCTCTAGCCTGTTTATAGAAATTATCCCGAAATTATCCTGTAGCGGTATCTACAACGCCACATGCGAACAACGCGTCATACTGACGTCACGCAAATCCTGCATCTCGCAAGCAAAGTTTACCGCGCAGTTAGTATAGATACAATTTCCCAACATCAATCGTTGGGCAATTGCCCGCCAGACACAACACCCGTCTGGTTGGAGGATCCTCCCTTTTCTATGGAGGATGAGTGAACTTTACACCCTGTTCCTCATACCCCTAAAATCCTACTAGAAGAAAATCAATCGTCACTATCAAAAGTTGGATTGTTGACTAAAACAGTTAAGCGACAAGCCCTCATAAAATGCATTGTTTAATGTGATTTTTTACCAAAGAATCGAAGAAGTTAACTTCGGAGAAATCTTAATTATAGGGAGCTTGCCAAAAGGGCCGAATCTTGAAAAAAGTCGACGCCTGTGATTTCCCATTGTGATTCGTTTAGCAAGCCTACATGTAATAGTATGCAGCATGCAGCTAAGGTTGCGGCTACGAAGACTAAGCTGAGCGATTGTGAAATCGCTCTTCAATCATGAGTTGGGACTATTTCATATTAATTGTACAGCGATGATGTATTTTCTATAGTTCTGTAAGTGCCAAAGGTAAACCAATGAATTCAGAGTAAATAGTAAAAAAAAAACCGAGATCAAATTGGTACTCGGTATAATTATTAGTATGATCAAATTGGATTAACTGGACAAACAATTTTCCTTAAATACATGCAAGCACTACTGGCTACCAGCTTGGATCACGTAATGTGTAGGTACTTTATTATAATGATAATATTGTGAAACGAGAACAACTGCCGACAAACTGTTTTGCAGTTTGGCAGATTTTTATATGTTATATTTATACAGATTTTGAAAAAATAAATTAAAAAAAAAACTTAGCTAGTTGATTGTAAAATTTTGACACTTTGATATTTTGGTTCTTCGAGCCGGATATGGAATATTGGCTTGATAATAATGAATAAAGAGAAAATATTAGATTTTTTGTATGTTTGTTTTGTTATGCTTTCGAGCTAAAACGTGTAACCGGATTTGCACGAAATTTGGCACAAGTGTAGACCATGCCCTGAATTAGGACATAGTATACTTTTATCGCGTTATTCCCACGGGATCGAGATTTATGCGGGTAAAACCGCGGGGCGCAGCTAGTTTTTGATAAAGCTCTTACCACCCGCTGCCAAAGGGACCTAACCTCAACTTTACAGTTTCGTAAGCTCCCGACTTGCCTTTACTTAACGCCATCTCGATAATTTTGTTCGTTAATTAATTTGTTTGTGCTAGAATTTTATTTAAAAGTTATCTCTTTCAATTGGTGTTTACTTTGGGTGTGTTACTTTTCAAATGTGCATTGAAAACGTTTTGTGTGATAAAAGCGTGGATGATGGGCCTTTATTTGGGTTCGTTTACCATTATTATTATAAGCCTGTGTTGTACCACTGCAGGGCAAAGAACTCCCTTTCCTCTTTTCCCAGTCTACTGCGATTACGGGCCAATCCTTTAAGGAGTCCTGCAGTGCGATTCTGTAACCATCTCACCGTGAAAACTTAGGTGAAGTGAGCGTGAAGTGAGCTGTCATTCCAAATAATGCTAGGGATTGACACTACTGACCACTCACATCAAGCTCACTTCACTTGAGTTTTCACGGTGAGATTTTTACAGAATCGACTGGCAGCTCACCCCGCCATCTCTTTCTGGGCTGGCGACGTATAGTCGTTCTCTGCTATTTGGGATCCACTGACTGGTGGTTTTTGCACATTACTGCTCCAACATGCGACAGACGTGGCCAGCACAGTTTATAGATATTTTTTTTTAATTTTTTCACATTTTTGAAAAAATTGTATTAAAATTATGAGTGCATAAAAAATGGTACCTATTGCAGTTTGGCTCAAGATTAGATCACACATTATTTTACGCGCTAATTCTTCCGCAGTGCTGAAAAACTTCCATAATCACCATATCTGGCGGAATTTGACATTCCTTAGTTCAAAAGTAAGCGCATCCAAAGGTTTTCATCGCTTATTTAAATACAAATGAAGAGGTTACCATAGAGCAATTTCTTTAAACCCAAAACCACAAACCACAGTCGGATGTCTTATAACAATTCCCAACCTTTCGTCTCTGATTTGTCCGACAAAGGCAAAACCGACATTGAACTTGCATATATATTACATGCAGGAGACTATTCATAAAATTGCATCTAAATTTTTTTCAACAGTCACGGATTTCGATTAGCACGTCCCTACAATTCGCACAGTGCGCCTCATTGTGCCAAAGTGGTGGACAAAAAACGTGAATAATATTCGGTCATTGAAAACTTTCGACGCTGTATTATTAACTGTTAATCGCGGGCCCACAATGTAAGGGTCTCGAAAGCTATGCGTTCGTCACTTTGTCGGCGGCCGGCGGTTTTGTCCGGGGTTTTTTGTGAGCATCATCGAATATGTTGACCAGTGGTCTGTGTGGTGCGACCGAAAGAACTTGGTAGTTTATTTAAATCTAAAATCGGTAACATAAGTTTTGCATAATTTCAAATAAGCTAAATATATTATAATATAATAAAAATATTCCTTTTCTAATTCATTGTAACACACATGAATATTGATTGATTAATAATTGGACTTACGGTTATTCGAGATCAATTTCTGATTTAGAAATAAAAACACATACTGACTGCTTTAAATCTACTTAATAAAATCCTTAAATTCATTGATTGATTGACAGACAGCGCAAAGCCAAAACCACCTTTTGCCAACCAATTGTGTATGATAATAAAATCCCACAAAAAAAATGAGCTACCGTACTTTGAAATAGCACGTTCTTTTCGACATGATGACGTAATCTATCATCAATCAACTCAGCCTATCACCGTCCACTGCTGGACATAGGCCTCTCTCCCAGGCTGCGCCACAACACCCTGTCCTCCGCCCTCCCCGTCCTAATAATCTATCATATTATGTTCATTTTATACCTGAAAGTATCAAGACTTACCGTGACCGCCAAACGGCGGCATATTGCGGTTACAATGAAAACGTTTTAAAAGCGTTTTTTGTCGAAAACGTCGGGCATCGCACCACTGTGTCAACGAAAGGTGCACATAAATATTAATGCAGACGCATTATACACCGAACTGATGGAAAATTAATTAAATTGATTATTAATTTCACATTATCTGTATTTTCCGCTTGCATTCCATTGTGGGAATCGCGTTTTTTGCTGTCGGTTGGGAAGAGAATTTCGGGGAAAGAAGTTTTATCTTTTCGTTCATTTTACTCGTCACATCTCATCATCGATAAATTGTCTGCGTCCAGACGTTGCTGTTAGGTTTACATGCAGTAAATGATATGTTTGTTTTTATGGGTAAACGTAAATAAGTAGGTACTGTATAGACTATAGCCTATTTGGTGCTTAGGTACATGCAACCTCCGCGAGTTAGTTAAAAGTTATTGGCGTGAAATGCGAGACAAACATGAAGTTAGTTTAAGATTACAAGAGATTAGGCGTCAGATTTCGCTGACAAGCAAAATGAAAAAGATGTAAAATATGTAGAATGATTTCTAGGAATATTTATTGAACATACGTGATAAACCGTGGTTTAATTGATTTCCTCGGAACCCTGAAGAGCTCATCACCTCATCCATCACAGTACTATGAGCTAGCTTTACGAACCCTCAGTACCGGGACAAGTAAATAAAACCACTGTGTTTGTATATTACATCAATAATTATTCCTAGATGATGGTTCTACATTTTTACAATTTTGTCCCTGTGTCCTGGCTTGTCAGCCAAATCTGACGCCTACTTCTTTCTATTATTTTTATAAATCAGTGTTTGTCTCAATATCTCTCTCTAAATGTTGCAATTAAACACCAAATAGGCTCTAATCTCTACAGTACCTACCTCTATCTAAAAATACTAATTGAGCAAAAATTTATCACGCTTACAAATAATTTGTTTTGCCCTGTAAACCACACTCATCTCAGAACTTAATGATAAACATTCACTTGTTCTCGTCCTGAGACAGATTTCAAAAGACAACCAATTTATCTTGTGAATTTCAACTGACGCTTATATAGTGACAGCTTTCGTCGAGATTTAGTTCAAGCGTCATGATTGGACAAAGTGTAGAAATCTAACCACAACCTGTAATTCCCTTTAAGTTAATACGAGAATAATTCCCATCTATCTCCTATGATCTATGCGTAAATTTAGAATATACAAATAAACGGCCAATTGGCCTTATGATTTAAGTGTCGATTGTCAAGATTTACGTTTTGCGTGCAAACTGCGCTTAGATTCAAAATGATACGCCATAATGGTGCGTTAACAGCCATTTTGGAAAGGTTAAAGTGTCAAGATAGAGAACGCAAATTGTGTTGCACGTCAAAGATTGTGACTAATAAATTTTGATTTTGATGCAGTGTGCAATTTATGAGGACAGCCTTACATGCTCTTGCAAGTCAGCTTTTTATTAACCTCGGATGGAACTCAACACAAAAGTCATTAATTCAAATTAGGCTGAGAATCAGCACTTTTGATTGTCATAATTACTCACGACAGTCCCCCAACGCCCCCCTTCACCACTTCCTAGTGTTTTAGCTGGGAAGAAGTGGCTCAACAAACTCCCCGGAAGGTTCTGACTGGCCTGTGTAGGTACCGGACGTATTTTTATCATCACTCGTAAAGACTCTTTTAGTGCACTCGACTCTACTTTGCATTAAGAAACTGATTGCTGTAAGCAAATGTATCTAGGTTTAATTTATTCATGACAAACTGCGATACTGTGTTCAAGTTCCTCAGCTTTAGACTTTTGTGATATGACGTAATCAGTGTATTAGATGCTGTTACTCGTTTACTACGTCGTTGGTCAGGCTTGTGGCTAAGTTATAACAGCCGCACGATTGATCAGGTTAAGCTACGCTTGTCGCGATTGGTCCGTGGATGGGTGACCAAGTGACCATCTTTACATTCCAAGACCCGTCCGTGCCTCCCCAGCTTGGTCCCGGCTGTCATTCGTGGATCTTTGGCAGTCTTTACGGGTTGAGAAGCCCGAAAATCTGACAACCAGTGTTACCAAGGGGTATCGTATTACCCAGTAACTGGGCTGTGGAGGTTAGATAAGCCGTCGCTCTATGTAAAATACTGGTATTCAGCTGCATCCGGTCAGATTGGAAGCCGACCCTAACATAGTTGGGAAAAGGCTAGGCAGATGATAATGACTCGTTTAGTTAAGAGTTATTTATACCGGATGATGCTTCCTTAAATGGCCTTTGTTCATTATCATCATTATAATAACAGTTCACGATTGTACAAACGCATTTGATTCTATTGATTGATTGTTATTCCATTGATTGATTTTCTTTTATTTATTGGACGCCCATTGTATGTTTTGTAGTGTTTATTGTATTTTTGTTATTTATTTTCTGGTGTACAATAAAATATAAATGATAAATAAATTATTTTAATTTTAGCAAACGTTTATCTTGTAAATAGTTTCTTATAAAATTGTTGCATAACGTTTAAACTCAAGTCAGAATTTGCATATCAAGACATATCGACTTGTAAAAATAATTATACCAAGTTTGGTCTTAAAATTAATACGTATAATTACCGCCGGTTTATTCTGTTTTAAAGTATTAGTAGATGAAGTGAGCTGTCATTCCACTTGCTGCTAGGGATTGACATTATTGACAGCTCACTTCACCTAAGTTTTCACGATGTGATTTTTACAGAATAAATTGGCTGTTTTTTTTGTTCATCCTATACTGTCCCACTGTTGGGCAAAGGCCTCCCCGAGTCCTTCCAGGAACTGAGCTGTAAATTATAATAATATATTGTTGAATAGATCAGAGAAGGAACTCTTCACGTGGGCATTTGTGATTAATTTAACTTAAACCAACAACGACATAAATAGACTCCTCTTCTTAGTAGGTATCCAGGAAATACATGACCTAAAATCAACTAAAGCTCTTACACGAAATGAAGCCAATGCGGAATATAAACCAAGTTTCAAATTCAATGATAACGAACGAACTCTCAATAAATCCAGAAAGCATACGCATAGTAATTGATGCGAGCGTCCTAATTAACTACTCTCTGATATCTACTAATTGGTTTCCAAACAGGTTACACAGCAATGCTTGTACCATAGAATAGATGGGTACAGAAGGCCGGCTCTATGCAACGAGTGAAGATACGAGCACGCACACATAGACGCGTACGTGCGGCGATGTCAAACAAATGACAGTCGCGAGTGCACTTGCACTCGCTGTACGTGAAGCGTATATCTATGTGTGCGTGCGTTTTCGCCTATTGTATGGAACCGGCCTTCTGTATCTTAGCTTATACATACCAACTATTGATAAAGTTGATTTATTACTCTCAACAGTGTAGTGGTCTTTGATAGTTTTGGATTATTTATTTGGAGTGTTAAGTGTTTTATAACGATGTTTAACTTGATTGGGTTGTCATTTATTATTTTGAAATTCAGTTAGTTCTTGTTTGTGAAAAAGAGTGGTTTAATTTTAATTTTGTCATCATTTTAACTTGCGAATGATTATGTTGCTCTTGGCTAAATACACTCGAGAGCAATGAATCCGGGTCACTTGAAGAATCCTAAAAATCTCGGAAACTAAAAATGCTAGGTTAATGCAATAAATTGTATTTAATAGACAATGTAATACTCCTTAAATGAAGGTATTAAAACTTCTTAGTTATTGTAAAGTTATATCATAAAAAAATCAAATTTGAAAAAGGGCCACTTTCGAAGATGGAACTACGAAATTACAGCATTTGGTTTTGCTTTTGTTTGTAATCTGTCATTTATGTGGGTACATAAACCATGTTGATAGTGCTCTAAATTCATTATTCAAGCTGAAATTATGTCGCTTACGCCTGAAGAATGCACCAGAATACTTACAATGCTGGAAACCGGCCGGAGTCAGCGCGATACAGCCAGGACTGTCGGTGTGTCGCTGTCAACAGTACAAAGAGTTCTCCGACGTTACGAAGAAACTGGTTCTAACCTACGCAGACCAGGAACGGGCAGAACCAGGTGTACCACAGCACGAGAAGACCGATACTTGGTGAACACCATGCTTCGAAATCGCTTTCTCACAGGGACTGAACTCACAAATCAGTTTCGACGCCTCGGAGGAAGTAACCCAAGTGCATGGACAGTAAGACGTCGGCTTGCTGAATCTAACTTGAAACCCCTTAGACCTGCAAACTGCCCTAAACTGGAGCGTGGGCATCGTATTTCAAGACTAAGATATGCCCAGAGCCATGTAAATTGGAGTATTGAAGATTGGTCAAAAGTTATGTTCTCCGACGAATCAAAATTTATGCTCTACAAGCACGATGGAAGACACAGAGTGTATCGAAGACCAGGGGAAAGATTCAAGCAAGCATGCATCGAAGAAAAAGTAGCCTACGGTGGTGGGTCTGTACTTGTGTGGGCCGGAATTTCTTCTGAAAGTCGCACAGAGCTGGTGATCATAGAAAACGGCTCTTTAACTAGCGTAAGATATGTGGAAGAAATCCTCAATGATCACGTTGGTCCATTTATGGTCAATTTAGGTGAGGATGCTATATTTATGCATGACAATGCCCGACCTCATACAGGTAGGATTGTGAATGACTACCTTCAAGAGATGAACATTACTCGTATGAAGTGGCCAGCGCGCAGCCCGGATATCAACCCGATCGAGCATGCTTGGGACGAGCTAGGCAGATGCGTAAAACAACGAAACCCTCCCCCAATCACGCTTCGTGAGCTCAAAATTGCTCTCACAGAGGAATGGGAGAATATTCCCCAAAATCGTATAAGGAACTTGGTGTACAGCATGCCAAACCGCGTAAACGCAGTAATGGAAGCACGAGGAGGCAATACGAAGTATTAAAATTCAAGAAAATCGTAATAAAGTTCAAAAATTTCATGTTTCCTATTTTTGTTTTAAGGAGAGATCAGCAGTTTTTTTCTTTATGTAATTTTGTGTTAATAAAATGTATGGTGACTCATATTTTTTTTACTTTCATTTAAGGAGTATTACATTGTCTATTAAATACAATTTATTGCATTAACCTATCATTTTTAGTTTCCGAGATTTTTAACATTCTTTAAGTGACCCGGATTCATTGCTCTCGAGTGTAATAAAAGTCACATGGTTCGATCGAAGGTTAAGCTACGATTGCCGCGGTCAGTTCGTGGATGGGTGACCATCCATCACACATCAAGATCACTCCTTTTTTTAAGCCGTTGGTTTCTGCTGTCATTCGTAACTTTTTGACAGTCTTTACAGCTAGTCAGAAGCCCAAAATCTGACAAGTAGTTTTGTCAAGGTTTATGTGTTAACCAGTTACTGAGTTGTGGCGGTCAGATAGGTAGTCGCTCCAAATAAAATACTGGTATTCAGCTCATCTGGTTAGACTGGAAGCCGACCAGCAAGTTGATTGATTGATTCTGTTTGTACTTATATATAGTTGATTGGATGCTTAGTATCTTGTTTATTCTTTTCCGAAGATGCTTTAATTTCTGACACTTACTTATTATTTTTAAAAAAATATTCAGGAACCGTTAGTACCAAATTCTTTTCATCGTCCCCTTTTTCAAAGCTTAAAAAGTCTTAGTGAAAGTATTAAAACAAACCTTTAATGGGTTATTACGAAAATGATAAAAGCCCCGTCGTCATAATTATATTCCAGACAGTTGGTTTCAGCAGATTATCAATTAGCTGGTTGACTTTTAGTGGTAATACGACAACTGAGTGAGAAGGTGCTATATTTATAGAAGATTCCATGGACTTAGAGAGGGGCTTGTGGCTAAGTAATTTACAGCCGCACGGGTTGATCGGTCAGGTTAAACTACGCTTGCCGCGGTTGGTTCGTGGATGGGTGACTATCTTTACATTCCAAGACCCGTCCGTGGCTCGGAAAGCACCAACCCGAAATGGGCCCGCGTCGTAGATATCGCTCCCTCTTTAAGGTCGCCAGCAGTGGGAACAGTTTAGGCTGATGATGTTAAGCATTGTAGCATAGCATGTTTAAAATGAGAGATTCGGGTGCTAAGCAGTAATATTTTCATCCATTTTTACTATATGGTATTATAGGTTATCGTAGTCCACTGTACCAGTTGAAATTATATTATAGTAAATAGTTTCATCATCTGAGACTGCAGAAAAGATTATACCGCCTATTATATTATATGTTAGTAACATATGAGCGTAAAACACACATCACAGTAATAAACGGACAAGTACAAATTCTCAGTCACAACATAAATAATGAACAGCTCACCAACGCGCAAGAAAAATGTACAAAATCACTTAAAGACTTAAGAATTTAAATGGCTTGTAATTACAGGAAAGCCACAAGTTCCATTGCAAATAAGTCTGAAGAAATAAAAGTTAAGAATGATTGCAGTGAGCCACGCCTTCTGAGCGTAAGTGATGTGAGGGCTGTTGCACACGCACGACATGAAGAGGTGGTTCAAAAAATGATTTGAGAATTATAGGATTAAGAGGTGAAACATATGTATGTATTTGCCGCTGTAGTTGGAGAAATGAGGAATGAAGTTGTGAGGGCAGAGGGAGTGCACTATAATATCTCCCGTACCAAAGGCTGTCAGTAGGCTGTACCAAAGGCTGTAGTCTTCGCTGAGATTGGCCGTCATGACCGAAATTTAGTCTGCAGTGCAATTCTGTAACCATCTCACCGTGAAAACTTAGGTGAGGTGAGCGTGGAGTGAGCTGTCATTCCAAATAATGCTAGGGATTGACACTACTGACAATTCACATCAAGCTCACTTCACTTGAGTTTTCACGGTGAGATTTTTACAGAATCGACCGGCTGGAGGACATACAATGATTGACGAGTTTATCGAATGCATAATGCTAGTTTATTTAGCAGTATCTATATGCAAAAACTTTACCAGAGACAACTATGCATTTGCATTAATTACAGACGTATTAATTCGGTTCCTTGTTTTCTTCTTCTTCAATTTGGCGTCCTGATAAAAACCTCCTTGGAGTCTTTTCAACGTTATTGACATTGTCACCGTTGATGGAACCAACAGAACGTCAGAAACAGATCCTGCAACAGCTAGTCTAAATCGTTTTAAATTGCTTCTCCACCAGTATAAAACACCTCAAGTACCTACTAAATAACTTAAAGGTTAAGCCTGTACTACACGATGTAGGCGTCAGACCACAGTAGAGCTAGTTATAGAAGGCCGGCCACACATACAGCGAGCGAAAACAAGCGAATGCACACATAAACGCGTACTTACGACGATCTCAAACGAATTCCAGTCGCGAGTGCGCTTGCACTCGCTGTACGTGAAGCGTGTCTATGTGTGCGTGCATTTTTGCTTGTTGAATGGAGCCGATCTTTTGTAATTATCTGTTTTGTGGCCAACACTTTGTTGAAAGTAAAACCGTGTTTGTTGATCCTTGACATTCGACTATCTGTATCAATGTCCACGGCTTAAAATGTTGTGGCGTTATTGACACTTTAAATGGTGTAATTTGTTGTGGAGTTTCCAACGAGTAAACTGTGAACCGTAAACTGGGGTGCAATTGGATTTTGGTTCGATAAAAGTATACGACACCATGTTACTAAAGAAAATAATATTGCAGAGAATGATTTTTAATATACTTATAATCTTGGAGTAATATACTGATACTGCACCATCCCACTGTTGGGAAAAGGCCTCTCGCAATGACCAGTGGTCTACTTTAGCCCTGGACCGAAGTGGTATGGAATGAGCTAAATTCCTTTGCACATGCTACTGGAATGTTTGGTAATTTCCTCATTAGGAGTTCTTAATAGCTCATCGTGTATCTTCTACTACATTTGAAATCCGTTAGTTTCATTGTCAGAAGCTATATGATTCCAATATTTTCTAGTCTTTTGTATATAATACATCACATGCCCAGATTTTCCAGCTAAAACACAGGACTCGTAACAATTTTCGTTTGATACACATCAAATTCCAGTTTGATTCATCATAGTAGGCGCGAACTGTAAAAACGGAATTGCTCGTAAAACATCCCCTACACATAATTCTGCCCCCTAAACATCGGGTTTCATAATATTGCTATCTTTATTAGCTGAGGGTAATATTTCGTCACTTCAAGAGTCGGTTTTCTTGCATTATTAGGCGATGGTGTGGAACTGTGTTGTGTTTTGTGTCTGCTTTTCTCGTGTTATTTCCTTGCAGCGTTACATTTTGACATAACTATGTAACATGTATGTATGTATGTTTGTTCGTATGTGTGTTAGTATATTCTCATAATTTTTGTTTAGTTTTATTAAGTGAATTGTTTTTTATTTTATGTTTTTTTTGTCTCCTTTACTCTTTGACACGCTGTCTACATCTCTGTATCTATTGTCCTATCGCAGGTATGTTGGAAGAGATGTCTTATGAAATAAGCATCACCTCTGTAGCTATTTTTTCTGTTCTGTTCTTGTCTGTTTATACATATACGAGTATGTGTGTAAATAAAAAAATAAATAACATATAATCACGCTATTGTTTTCATTGCGATTGGACGTCAATGTCGTCGTTACCGTTCAGAAGGTCGCCATATGTATATTTTTTATTTATATTTAATATACAAGTAACAAAGGACTTAAATATGTTAGTAATAATATTTCTTAACATCTACGTTAGTAAACTTAACCTGCACACTTAACACTGCAATATAGTTATACGGTCGATTGTAAAAATGAATGAAAAATTATGAACACACATGGGCTCGTCTAGCTTCTTAATGCTATCAATGATTATAATATCCTATAAGTATGATGGATAAATCATTATTATTTTTACCAAACAGAGAATTTCTTACAATATGAGCATTCTTTATTTTTATAAATCAGTACCAAGTACATATGCTACCAACAATCTTGAAAATGAACCTTCATATCCGATTCAAGAAACACTAAAATTTTTATTCCACGTCATCAAAGGGGATATGAGCCAAGGTGTAATTTACCGGTCCCCTCCGAGACAAGATATGCAACAAAAAAGGCGGCAGCCACCGTGTCCAATTTGAACTAGTGAAAAATGAATGTCTATTATCCTTACTAAATTATAGTAGGACGACCCTGTACTATGAAACTGGTGGCGATGCGATGGATATGGATTTTGTAGGTGAGCCGTATGATGCTGTTGCATTTAAATTTGAACTTTTAATGGAAATAATTAATCGTTTAGAAAGTGTAATAATCATGGTTTATTTTCAAATCGTTACTGAAATGATATACTGAAGTTATGAATGGATTAATCCGTCAGACAATCGCCTACTAGAAGCGGTTTGCATGTAAGCACTCACCGGTTTTCATTCACGATTATACTTATTGTCGTTTTGAGTGTATTTTTCTTAAAAACAATCGCTAGTTCATACGACATTTGTCTGGTTAGTAATATGGTAGTAAGGTTTATACAGGACTTAATGTAGTTACCAAAAATACTATCGATATTATTATAATATAGAAATAAACTAATTTTATTATTTTTAACTTCATTTATCAGGTTTTTGGTCTTAATACTTATCATAAAATAAGCACAGATAACCGTATGAATGTATCAACGTCGTAGACAAATCCAATGATCTCACAATTTCGAAAATTCTTCCACAAAGCTCCCTGCATTTCGCTTTCGCTCCACCACAATCCTGAATTATACCCCACAAACTCCACTATCACATGGTAAGGGCATCGCAGGGGCCAGACGTCGTAACTTTACGATCCCAACTTTACTGCACCGGCCCTGCAACGGTGGGGAAAAAATAAATTGGAAATTGACGCCCTCCTGATAGCACCACGTTTTACGAGGCCAACACTAGTGTGGATAGAATGATGTAGGGTTGTGGATGTGGGACTTAACTCAGGTGGGATGCGTACAGTAGTTTTTGAGAAAAGCAAGATAATGTTGTAGTAATTTAGTTGTAACGGGTTGCTGGTCGACCGCGCAGGCCGTTAATGATTAGGTAGTGTGTAGAGAGATGATAATTAAAAACAAGTTGGTTAACTTAATACATTTATTTGTTAGATCAAGGAGTACACGGCTAGGTCGCAGGTTATGGTTACTGTCTGTTATGAGCACTAGTACACATATTACTAAGGATGATGTGGCTATGGAAAAGACGGTACAAAACTCGGGTATCAATCAATCAATCAACTCAGCATATCGAAGTCTACTGCTAGACTCAGCGCTCGCCCAGGCTCATAACTCTCGCCCAGGCTGCGATACACTAAGATGTATTTGAAGAAAACTGGATAGAAATGTAAAATTTGTGACTGATGGACGATATTATGAGATAAGGAATATATTTGTATTCTATGACATATACGATTACATTAGCGATATTGAATAATGCAGTCAAAGAAAAACAAAACCACGCAACTGATATTAAACAATGAGCTAATAATTGAAAACAGGAAAGGTGTTATGAATACTATGAAATTAAATAAGAATTAGAGACGGTGCGATATTATTGAAATGGTCATAAGAACTATATTCGCAGGAATGGAGGTACACGAATCAAATGATTGAAGCAAGTAAGATCTACTTTACATGTATCAAATACTAGGTTCAGCCGGCGAATGTCCTCATTCATCTCATTTTCATTCATTCATCCCTGTGATTATTAAACATTTCCTATAGTAATACTGTAGATCGTCAGTACTTCCAGGATTGCCTCTTAATAGCATAATTATTAGCCTATTTATAATTGTTCCCACTGCTGGCTGATCTTCATGTTTTTTTGGTTCTAGGACATTCCGGTTTCCTCACAATGCTTTCCTTCACCGATTTTAGGGGCTTGTGGCTAAGTAATAACAGCCGCACGGGTCGATAGATCAGGTTAAGCTACGCTTGCCGCGGTTGGTCCGTGGATAGGTGACCATTTTCACGAACCAAGACCCCTTGGTAAGACTGGTTGTCAGACTTTCGGGCTTCTGACGACCCGTAACGACTGTCAAATATCTACGAATGACAGCCGGGACCAATGGCTTAACGTGGTTCCGAGCCACGGAAGGATCTTCCGTGCCTCTGAAAGCACGTATGTGACCCATCACGTTGGTCACCCATCCATGGACCAATCGTGACAAGCGTAGCTTAACCTGATCGATCGACCCGTGCGGCTGTTATTACTTAGCCACAAGCCCTTCTTTGTAATATAACCTTATAAAAGAATTTCATTTTGCGACCAACGCTCTGAGAAACTCTGTGTTTTACGGGCCCAACACTATTGTGAATGAACGTCCTACCTGTCTACAGGTACTTTACTGCTAAAGGTACTTATATTGCTACAGTCAGTTGCAGTTTGTGTTTATGTACCTACTTTCGTTAAGGACTTTGGAGCCTGTCAGTGAAGTTATTACTTTATTTATGTCTTCTTCATTTCTATGTTTTCCTGTATTGTTAGAAGGATAAACATTATTTGCAATATTAACATTATTAGGTACTTAATCTAATATTTAATCTGTCATTTGGGTAGATTTTATTTTCAATCTGATGATGAGCATTTTATATTATGGTTTTTATTATAATTGGGATGCTGACAACAGGTGCTGCATTTGATTCACCTGGTATCTGAATAAATTGGTTTTTGATTAACTTTTTGTTCTTATGTTCAGAGACAAGAACAAAAAGTTAATCAAAAACCAATATTTTAACGTTTTTTAACGTTTGAATTACGGGATTTAGCCTGCTGATTATTGTCACCCAGGATTATTAGTTTCCATTACACGGGGGCAAGGTATTTCTAGATTTCAATTTTGTCCCCCATCTCCAGTCTTCTGAAGGCTTGGTCTTCAAAATCGTCAAAAGCTAAACACCCAACGACTAGAACAAAAATATGAAAATTTTAATTTATTTTAACGCCAGCACCTTTGAACATTTCAAGCAAATCGCAAGTTACGACGACTATGAACAAGCTTATGTGAGAACCATAAAACACTACATTTTATTTTGCACCTCCTTTGTATGAAAATATTCGACTCAAGTTTACGAGGTGACATACTCATACGCTGTCAAAGTTACGAGCCATAATGAACCTTATTACCAGGTGCTAAAGTTCACGGCTGAAGTCGAAGTGTCGGATTAACAAGGAAATGAATTAAATTGTTAAAGTCATGGTTTTGCTTGCAAATGTTCTTAAATATTTCTGAGTGCAAGTTTTCTTTGAAAATGTTTTTTTATTTTTAGCGAATACGAGTATTGAAGTATCTTGAGTATTGTTTATTTCAATTCCCAGATACTTATCTGGGAATTCGCCACAAGCTTTTGTGGCGAATTCCAATATGAAATGTTTATATTTAGGTCTGGACTATTACAATCCATATATAACATCGATATCCGTGATCCATACTAAGATTATAAATTCGGAAGTAACTCTGTCTGTTTTTCCCTTTTCACGCCTAAACCACTTTACAGATTTCGATATTTGGCAACGAGATAGATGGCATCCTGGGAAAGGATATAGGCTAATTTTTGTCCTGTTAGCACATTCCTGTGGGATAATTTCAGACAGCCACCCGGGTGAAGCCGCGGGTAGAAGTATATCCAAACTAATATTATAAATGCGAAAGTAACTCTGTCTGTCTGTCTTTCTGTCTGTCTGTCTTTGCTTCACGCCTAAACTACTGAACCGATTTGTGTGAAATTTGGTACAGACATAGTTTGGAATATGAGAATGGACATAGGATAGTTTTTATTACAAAAAATAAAAAAAATATTCCAGACATACAGCGCCATCTATTGGTCAAGAGTCGGCATCAATTCAGTACTGAAAATTCATCGGAAAAATGTAAATAAATAGTAAGAACTATGTGGGTAAAACCAAAAATCTGCCGGGAGTCACTATTCCACGCGAACGAAGTCGCGGGCAAAAGCTAGTATATTATAAAATAAAGACGCGAAAAGCAACTTTAGTTTAATGACCGCGTTGTTCTCATAAACTCTGCAACGTATTTTGATGCGGTTTTTACCGTCATTCATAGATTTTATTCCGGGAGGTTTATCTTTATAATATTATATACTATTTGTTTATTATATATTAAACTAATATATAATAAATAAATCTTGATGTTAGGCCAAGTAAAACAAAAAGTACAAGGCAGGAGCGGGTCGCTAGTTAAAAAATAAAACGAAACAGTTTAGGCAATTCATTTGTCTGCACTAGATCCGTCTCATAGTTTTTGTTCTATGTATACAATCAGATATTTTTAATCAGTGGCAAAAATTGTACAGTCATGCTCAAAAAATTATAATTTAAAGATATTGCGATGTGGGTGGAGGTGATTATGATTCTGATTCTAAACCTGAAAGGGTGATGCTTATTTTGGCCCCTTCAATAGCCATTTGAAATACACCATTGGGTCATCATCATCATCATTCATAATTTCAGCCGAAAGACGTCCACTGCTGTCGCTGGACATAGGCCTCCCCCAAGCACCACTTCGACCGGTTCTGTGCTTCCCGCATCCAGTGGATTCCTGCGCCCTTCAGAAGGTTACCATTGGATAGCTCTTTTAAAACTGATTAGAAGTTACTATGGCGCCAAATTCCAAATCCTTGTCCGTTCAAAGTTATACCTTCTGTCACTACAATGGGTAAAGTAATTTCCCTTACTGCCTCGTCCTAACTTCCACCCTTTATTTCTCAGATCGGACAAGGAATCAAGACTAGGGTCATTGACATTCTTGTCATTATAATCAGCCTATTTTGTTCCCACTGCTGGGACACAGGCCTTCTCTCTTAGAGAGAGAGTGGGCTATGATCTACCACGCGGACCCAGTGCGGGTTGGTAGATGTCACATGTCTTCGAATTTTTGGTTCTAGGACATGCCGGTTTCCTCACGATGTTTTCCTTCACCGTTTTGAGAGCACGATGAAATAACTTACACAAAGTAAAGCACCTGTCTGGGTTCGAATCTACGACCTACAACTCGTCGCGGTCACAGGGTCACTTTCACTGCTCTAAATTAAAAAAAAAACTGAAATCCTTGGACTAAATCTTAATATCTTTCTAATGATATATCATTTATTCCTATTAGAGCGGGTACCAGCTTCCATACATTTCGTGGCATCATCCTTTGAAAAAAGAACACAACTTTCTTTATAAAACCTCGCGTCACGCATCGTTTTCTATAATATCAAGATCCATCAATTAAAGTCATTTTGAAGGATATTGCTAAATCATTGCTTTATAAGTTCGAAAAATTCGTCTGCTCAACAACGTCAATAACGCAATGAATGTTTTTGAACCCTCAAAATGAAAACCATTCGTAGTGTTAGTGTCTTACGCAATTACTCCGCAGGAGCTGCAATTAATTCACCAGCACCTTCATTGCGTAACACACGATTAATCACAATCTGAATAATTATTTTGAAGGATATTGCTAATCCATTGCTTCATATGTTCGAAAAATGTGTCTGCTCAACAACGTCAATAACGCAATGAATGTTGTTGAACTGTTAAAATAAAAGACATTGCATTACTCCGCTGGTGTCTTAATAAAAGGTTTTTGTTCTTATATCTGAAGTAATATTAATTCTGATTATTGTCAGGACTCAGGCTCATTAGTATAAAAACTCGCGTCACGCATCCTTTTCTATAATATCAAACCCATCAATTAGACTAGTTAGTTTATGACATCAATACTCGAAAAAAAGGACAATACAACTTAGTGGCAGGCCACCTGCCTGCGGCGCTTTCAACAAAACCAAATATTTAAACAAAAAAACAAATACTATGTAATGACGTTTGAGATTGATGACAAATGTACAGTTGTGAAGAGAGCGTATTGAATTTCATTTATCTTTACTTTATCCAAGATTAAGTTTAGTATTTTTAAGGAACTGGTTTCTGAATTGTGGGATATAACAATAGTTGCAAACATATGATAAATAAATTGGAAAAAGCAAATCTAGACTTTTTTAAACAATCAAAACTAAAAAAAAAAACAACTCAATTGACAATTTTGTATATGCTTGAATACGAGGCTTTTGATTACGTTGTTTGTGTATTATTTTGTCTTTTTTTTATTTTTTAATAGGCGTGTTGTTTGTGCAGAATAAACAATTTTTCTTTCTTTTTTTTCTTTCAAAGCATTTACTTCAACTAAAACATTTTCAGGCATCTTTGAATTGTCAAAGAGTCGGTAAGTTAGTCAGAAAGTTGAAGCTAGTTGCCCATTGCAAAACTTAGATCTCTATGGAGAAGAACGGGCAATAAAGAATCTTAACTACCTACTTTTCAAAATTAATTTATTATTGTAATTATACTAACATGCATATCGCAAAGCAAAGGAGCCTTAAAATATCATTTGAATTAAAATAATGTCCAGCCCTTCTGTCCTCAACTGTACAAAGGTGACTACCGACCGTACCGATTGTTGATCTTTGACATTTGAATGAGATTACGTAACCGCTTCCTTTCCACATCGAATATTCAAAATGATTGATTCATACACAAATATGTTTTTGAGATTTTATATAAGAAGCCTGGGAACTGGGAATTAGAAGGATTGTTCAACTGCTTGATGCATCACTGTTTGTCATTTTATAAAGGTTTGTTGAATTGGAGAAAGAGGGACGATTGAGGGGCTCATGGCTAAGTAATAACAGTTTCACGAGTTGATCGATCAGGTTAAGCTGCGCTTGCCGCGGTCGGTCCGTGGATGGGTGACCATCTTTACATACCGAGACCCCCCATGCCTCGGAAAGCACGTTAAGCCGTTGGTCCTGGCTGTCATTCTTGGATCTTTGACAGTCGTTACAGGTCGTCAGAAGCCCGAAAGTCTGACAACCAGTCTCATCAAGAGGTAATTTGTATTATTTATCATTTTTATTTATCATCTTCATCTTCCTGCCGTTGTCCCATGTTACTTATGGTTGGCGCAACACGTTTTCTCTTTCCGTTCTCCCCTGTCAACCGTCACGCTATCATTCACTCCCTTCTCTTTATTCATTCATTCTCTTTCATATCAGTCCTCACACAATCCATCCATCTGTTATTTGGCCTTCTTCTCCCTCTCCATCTATCAAAATTTATATTCATTTGTTTTCTCTCGAAAAAAAGAGTAATAAGGAGAGATCCTTATTACATGCCCATACTAAGCCAAACGATTTCCTTTCAACTTTGAAATCATAATACAGAATAATAATTGCAAACTCATAACTCTCCCTCATTATCCCAACCTCTTTAAATACTAATTTACCTTCATCTCCACCATAAAAAATATAAAATTAAACGCCATCATACTGTATAATAATGACGTTACACAGGATGTTTTCGACACTACAATAAAAACGTTCGTCGAGGCAGTTTAATAACACGCTATAGATTTTATGGAGGCATTAAATGAGCCACATTTTAATTTGGCTGTAAAATCAGAGAGCCTTTGTGGCTGGCCTTGGGCTCTGAGAGAATTGACTAAATACGTGTTTGAAGTTAGTAACTTCATCATTATAGAGATACTTGTAAGTTGTAAGTATATCCTTCAATGACCTGGTTATAGCATTTGTAGGTACTAGAATGGGGTCGGCGAGAGAATGCGTTCTTGACATCTATCAGTTTCATACAAACGAATA
The DNA here is from genome assembly GCA_945859715.1 of Apamea sordens. Lineage (NCBI taxonomy): Eukaryota > Metazoa > Arthropoda > Insecta > Lepidoptera > Noctuidae > Apamea > Apamea sordens. The sequence continues at coordinate 7,152,967 of OX244010.1, read as the reverse complement.
CGTTTTTTGCGAATTTGATCTTTATTAGCTACTAGAATTGTCGCACCGACAGCTGTCAGGAACGCATTCTCTGCCGCCGAGAGAATGCGTTACTCAGTCATCTATGGCACTTATCACAAATCGTATTACCATTAGGGTTAATAGTAATAGGATTTGTAATAGGTGCCATAGATGAATCAATTTTGAACTTTATAAAGTTGGTGTTCTATTAGAATTTCTGCAACTGTCGTCATATCTAGAAGGGATGATGATTCTGTAAATACGAGGTCCTTGATTCCGTGTTCCAGTTGCGTTACCAAAATATTTATACTATTAATATTTTGTTATAATGTAGTCCCATAAATTAAAATAATTGATTAAACTAGCTGCAATATCAGCCTGGAGCCTTTCCTGGGAAGGACCTTTTTCGCAGTGTCGGCAAAATCACAAATGGACATAAACACTGTCCATGTAAATGAGGATTATTCGATAACTTTCATTTTTATTCCTTAGTTGATAATAATCCTTATTTATGGCATGATCAAGATTAGATCAAAGAGTAGCTATTTCAATCTCATAGTACAGAGAAAAAAAGAGTAAATCAAAGAAGAGAGAAAAAAGAGAGAGCTCAATAAAGAGTATTCTATCTATCTACAGAAAAATAAACCAAACCAAAAAGAACCCAACGACAAAAAACCAAACTTTATTAAAAGAAGCAGAACTATTTAATCAAGGAACACAATCGAAATCAAAAACTGGATGCTCACTAAACAAATTATGAAATCCGATCCCTACACAAAGCGATCCATCAAAATTCTGACAGATGAAGAAAAAGTCTTATTTTTAGTTTTTTTTACCTTTTTGTACTCCTCTGTGTACAAAATGCAGAGCGTCTATATTTTTAAGCGGTTTAAACTTGGAATAAACAAATAATTTTTCAATTTGTATATTTGTTGTCATCTCGAAAACTGCTCAAGCGTTTTTAGTGGGTTCTTATTTTGTGTTGTATTCATGGTTGAAATTTTCTTTGTTACCTTGTGAGTCTTTAAGTGCTTCCTGTGGTCATGAGCCATTTAATTTACCTCATACTTCTTGGAATATGTTTCCAAGAATATTATTTTTATTTATTTTGACAAATCTTAAATACAATATACAAGCTAACACTGAAATATTATATTTATTATGGGGATCAAAAAATTCGTCCGCATCGCATCGTTGTCAATGAGAAAAGCTGCCAAAAAGGCTGGTACATACCATTGCCACATTTTTTTTAATAATAATAAAAACGTTTATTTTCTTTACCACACAATGAAACGTTAGTACACTACATAATTGTGTATACAAAAATACATTGATGTTGTGGAGACTGGAGCCTGCACTAGGAATACCTGTGTTACAGGTCTCCAGGCCTCCATATTACACGAACAAGTCACACAAGACGTTTGTATCACGTCTACTAACAGATGATTATGTTAATGGGATGAAAGAAAAAAAGAACAAAAATAATGTAAAACAAGGAAAAAACAAAGCAAATAATTAATTAATTAGACAGCAAAGTCGGGTGTGTGGTGTACATTGATTGTAATGCTGATTCTTTGACCTAAAATAGGCCAGCCCTCTGTCACGTGAAGAGTCCAAGTGAGTCCTAGTAAGTAGTTATCTTAATAATACTATACTGTGCTCGTCCTACAACTACTGATATTGATTAAATTATAGGCCAGGATGATGGCACCCTAAATACAAGTTAAATCTTACTTTGGGTGGCAGGGTTCATCGAAAACACTCTTTCCCTTAGTTGTAACGCTAGTTAGTTAGTTAGTGTTTTTGTACAACTTAAGGTAATATTGTAAATTGATGATATTGACAAGAATCTGCATGATCATGCAGTTCCTAATTGGCCAATTTGAAAAAACCTCATCAATAAAAATCTCTCCAATTGAAATCCAACCATCAATTATCATCTCAAATCTCGAAATGTTTTCGTAATCCATAAAAAATTTAACGGATGTAATATACTGAGCGTATGAGAGCATGTAATTTTCGCATACGTTGAGTCATAAATATCAATTTGTGTTTAACACTTAAATTATAGGGTTGGTCAGTTACAGATGATTTAGATTCCGGGCCGTCTAATATTTCGGCGCCGGTGTCGTCGAGCTTGTTGTTTACTTCGCTTGTTTTGTCTTTGATAAATGGGGTTTTGTAGACAGACAAAGGAAAAAGATTATAGGGACTAATAATAATAAGGGACAGATTTTAGTATATCATTGTTGATGTAGAAGCTGGAATAAGATTGGTTAGAGTCGGCAATATTGTAGTTATTTGGATCCAAGGATCGTAGACAGAAATCAATCCATTGACATACCTATTTACTAAGTTTAGAAGTTTAAGTCTATTTAGATTTCTTGCAAATAAGAAGACAGAAATCAATCTATTGATATATTATTTACTAAGTTTAGAATTTTGAGTGTACTTAGATTTCTTGCAAATAAGAAACACAGGAGTTTTTTTGAGCGGTCTATGAAAGTAGAAGTACATAGGTAATGCAAATTACGGCACAATTATTGTACACCATCATCAACGTGAACTAAAAGAACTTGGCATTTTGGCCCAAATTTTTTCGACGATGTAGTTTTCAATGGACTATCAAATCTTAACGATGAAATCTGAGAATGTATTGCAGCAAATGGACCGATAAATTATATCAACACAATAATTACATAATTAAACCTGACACTCAGAGCGTGGTTTCCGGTTACACATGATCCCATTAATATAGTGTAGAATGCAACGGCAAGATATTATAGGAGGCAAGAGTGTATTCATATTAAGCAGCGATGGCCCAGTGGTAACGACCCCGACTTACGAGTTGTAGTTCGTGGGTTCGAACCCAAGCAGTCGCTTTACTTTAAGGAAAACATCGTGAAGAAACCAGCATGTCTTAGAACGAAAAACTCGAAGACATGTGACATCTGACATTTGACAGCAAGGTTGGCGCAGTGGTTAAGCTATTGACTGCTGCGCTGCGTGTCGCGGGTTCGATTCCCGCACGGAACAAATATTTGTATGACCGGTTCCGGGTCTGGCTGTTTGTGATGTGAGTTTAAATGTTTGTAAACGCACCCACGATACAGGAGAAATTCCTAGTGTGGAGAAACAGTTTCTAAAAAAAAAAAAATCTACGAACCCGCATTGGGCCCGCGACGTAGATATGCCCGCTCCAACTTCCTTCGAAGAGAGAAGGCCCATGTCCCAGCAGTGGGAACATTATAGATGGTGGGAATGTCATCATCATCATCTGCCTAGCCTTTTCCCAACTATGTTGGGGTCGGCTTCCAGTCTAACCGGATGCAGCTGAATACCAGTATTTTACATGGAGCGACTGCCTATCTGACCTCCACAACCCAGTTACTGGGTAATACGATACCACTTGGTAAGACTGGTTGTCAGACTTACGGGCTTCTGACTACCCGTAACGACTGTCAAAGATCCACGAATGACAGCCGGGACCAACGGCTTAACGTGCTTTCCAAGGCCACGGAGGGGTCTCGGTATGTAAAGATGGTCACCCATCCACAGACCAACCGCGGCAAGCGTAGCTTAACCTGACTGATCGAACTGTGCGGCTGTTATTATTTAGCCAGGGTCCCCTCAGGTGGTGGGAATGTATTAATAATATTATTCTGTGATTGCCCAACCAGGCAGCGGCAAGATGGTAGGGCTAGTAATTATCATGAAGATAATCCATTGATGAAAAATTCAGATATAAAACCATAAATATAGTTTTATATTGCTTTTATATAAAGTTATTATGACACGCGCTTCTTGTAATACTACAAATGACGAAATATTATGCTAATTCCGTCAAGCATCGATTAATCAATTTTCATTAATCATATCTCCTACTAATTATGGGCAGTAACAAATTAAGTTTCCAAAATATTTTCTAACAGTTAATTAACATTCTAACGGTATACCTTACGTATCTTTAAGGCATAGTCAATCGATTGACACATTTGACGATTACAAGAACATTTTGAACAAGAGCATTATATTGTTCGTATGTTGATTTACGATCGAGTCGTCGGATTAGGCAATAGAATGCACACGTGAGCGAGTTAAGGCGACTAACTTATTATAATTCATGTAAATCGGTCTTAAGTAGCTATTTGGTCTACTTGTACTGAATTGATTAATAAACATGTTGGTCTAAAATTAATTTTACGAAATAATACGTAATTATGTTAAAATGCATATTACTAGATTTAAAAAAAAAAATGTGTTAACATTTTGTCTCTAGATCAAAATTATTCCCGAACAAAACATAGTCCCCAGCGGCACTCCACAACTAAATCCTCGATCCTCCACCCACATACTTCAGTCAAGTTACTACAAAATAGCTAATAAACTTCAAATCTATCGTGCACCTTCATCTTTAGCATAACTTTCGGCACGCACAGAATATTATTGATAGTTATGACGCTTTACGCTGTATCAAAACCATTCATTAGCTTTATTACCTTCCAACGCGTGGGCTTGAAGACATCAGGCACAATACGACCTGTTATTTATTAATATTGTTTAAGTTTAATTGTTAATCATAGTGTTTAATGCTGCTTATGTGCCGTTATGGTCTTTAGGCGTGTTAAGTTGAGGAGGAGTTAGAGAGTCTATTATCTCTAGAAGAATCTTTTAAATTCCTTATCAATAATAACAGGTTTATAAGTATTATTGATGCTTAACATTTTTGCTGGGAGAGAGGTAAGTATATTGCTGCACGAATTATCTTAATAAAATAATTATTGAATTCAGAGATTTATAAGATAGCAGGATCGTTTTACATAAAACCAAAGATTTTCTTAAATGCTGTCTGTGAGCGACCCAAATATTCTGCCAAAAATCATTATTAAGGAAGAATTTATTTGACAATAACGCTCAAACCTCAGTATGTAACTAAACCACATAACCAGTACATAAGGTTTCATCACCTAACGCAGTAGCGACTCTAAAACAAGTAATTTCCAACGCCTTTTATTAAATCGTAAACACTTTTGATGGGCATTTTACTTTTTTCAATAAAGTGTTTATTGGCTTTCCACTTTATTACAGTTGTAACGTTAGATTTTGAGTATATTGTACCGGTTGATAGTGGTTTAACGATGGCGGGACTTCAATCGATAGTTTGGTCTTTATGGAACAAAGTTGATGAAACGTTTAAGTTTACGCGAATGATACAATCGTTTCCACTTTATTTTATAGAGTAATGAGATTTTATAGTTTTTAATTTTGTTGTCATTGTTATGTAATTAATTACTATCCAAGTCACTTTTAGATATCTGAAACTTTAACAATAAGAGGTTCATCCATGCGTTGCCTACGTTAGAAGGCCTTTTCAATCTGGAATATCAATTTTAAACTGACGAATGTCATACGATGTTTTTAAAATCAAGTTAATTCATAAGCTAAGTGTTAGATGACCGTCCTTAAAGAAATATTTCCGTCATTTGAGAGGGGCTCGTGGCTAAATAATAACAGCCGCACGGGTCGATCGATCAGGGTAAGTTACGCTTGCAGGGGTCGCTTCGTAGATAGGTGACCATCTTTACATTCGAAGTAACCCTTTTTTTTTTTTTTGAGGATGTGAAATCATCAAAATAATGATCCCTGCCGCTCTGGGTGGAGCAGAAGGGAGTGTCAGACTCTTACTGACTAAAACCCACCCGTGTTCCTTCCTTAGCCCTTTATGTTCCAGGACAGCGGTAACCCTTTCGGACGATCCCGCTACTTCGAAGTACCCCTTGCATCGGAAATCACGTTAAACAGGTAGTCTCGGCGGTCATTCTTTGATTTTTTACAGTAGTTACGGGTCGTCAAAATCCCGAAAGTCTGACAACCAGTCTTACCAAGGGGTATCGGGGGTATTACCCAGTATATGGATTGTAGAGGTCAGATAGGTAGGAATGGTATTTATTTGCATCTGGTTAGACTGGACCTGAACCTTAGCATATTTGGAAAAAGGCTAGGTAGATGCAACCGTAATATCATCTTTAATTTGATTGAAATCGAAAAAACAGTGACTGCTTTGTCTCCCCATATTGAAGCAATAAACTCACCAATAACTTTAACTCAATTACAAAATTTACTGTCCACAATGTTCTCATCACGAAATTCATTAGCAATAAACTTTGTATTACGCATAATCAATGGCAGGGTACCTCCATCAGTGTGTAGTGACTCATTTTGAATGTTGTGAATACGGGGGAATTTTGGTGGGTAATCGTTTAATGAATGAGTGGAGACGATTAGGTTGAATTTTATTGAGTTTTTGATCGACACTTTACATGGAAGGTTTTCGGTGTCGTGTGTCAGAGTGGGTAGTAGAAACTGTTGTTGAATATTTGGTATGACTGTTATCGTTTTTGTTGGTGAGTTTGAATGGTGGCGTTGTTGCAGTATAGCAAAACAAATCGATTCTTCTTCAACACTGTAGTCTTTCTCATTCTTACTCTTTTTTTTACTATCCGAGCCCGTCCTTATCACTTAGCATAAACCAGCACATAATGTTCCCACTGTAGGGATATAGGCCTCCTCTCTCCTTATCACTTACTTGACTGAAATTCTTACTTTCTCATAGTGACTGTATTCTTTGGATCACACTTCTCACCCTCACGTAATATTATTTGTAAAACACACTTTCCAATTCATAAAAAAAGGAACGGGCTTTCTTTTGTTGTCTCCTTTGACCCTAATAGTTGTAATATAATTTTGTTTTCGTTATTCATTTATCCTTTATCATTACAGGTTTCTTAAATACAACGTGTTTTTTTTAATATCCCATAACTCTAGGGTATAATTCCATAAGTAGAAATAATACAAAAAGTCCTAAAAATATGTAGTTAAAAAATGCATAGTTTCGAAGATATAAGATATGTGTGTAGGTATCCAAGTTTCATTGATAAATACGCGTAGTTAATTTTCATTCAAACCAATCATTCTTAATTAAAGCTAAGAAAATGCGACTTTGTCATATTTCGGTTAAAGGTGTTTTACATTAATGATCGTGACTTTATGAAAAATGAAAACAAAAAACAATGATAATTAAAAAATAATTCATATTCCAGTTGATTCTTTGATATGGTCTCATTGATTTTGTATAAACAAAATTAAGATTTGCAATAACCAATCCGTATTAGCTTCATCATATGCCATGCCAATTCTCTTGTGTGCTTAGTAAAATAAGGTGGACTGTGCTATGCCGATCCAGAATAATAATTGTCGAAATTAAATCTAGGTCTATTAAATGACAGAATTAGACACTAGCATTCCTTCTTTAACGGCTGTTATATCATTTCAATTGGCTGAATCGCTCCTTGGTTTTATTTGCTATTAACTGAGCTGGTTTATGGTACAGCAGCTGCAATGGTTTATGATTCTTTTGTCTTTAATAAATTAGATCTGAGTTTATTATTTGATTAGAGATGAGGATTAGTCTAGTTCTTAAACTGTCTAGGAATTGCTGATGTCAATTGTTCGCATCGCATTGTAGGGTTATTTTAATTTGACGCTTTGTCATCTTTAAGTTCAGCTCCTTAATGGCTGATTCCTATAATTTACGGACCGTTATTGGTTAAAATTAAGATTCTTGTATTTTTATCAATAATGATTCGTTTTCGTGGCTCTTTGACAGTCGTTACGGGTAGTCAGAAGCCCGAAAGTCTGACAACCAGTCTTACCAAGGGGTATCAATATCATATTACCCAGTAAACTGGGTTGTGGAGGTCAGATAGGCAGTCGCTCCATGTAAAATACTGGTATTCAGCTGCATCCGGTTAGACTGGAAGCCGACCCCAACATAGTTGGGAAATGGCTAGGCAGATGATGATGATGATGATGATGAATGAAACTAAAGGTCATGGCACATTATACCGGCACCGCAACTGCGCAGCTGCAGCACGGCGTCGCCTCGAATTTAGACTACGGCTAGCTGCCAGCGCGCTAACTACGCGTTGTCCGCAAGGTGCAAGCTCGCAGTCCGCGCGCCGGCCGCGACGTGTAAGCTCACAGTCCGCGCGGTGGCCGCGAGGTGCAAGCTTGCTGTCACCGCGAACTCAATATTGTTATATGGCATTTATGATTGAACACGCCTAGGACTTGCACGTTTTCATAATGTCTCGGTTTACGTTGTGTCGTTTACGTACGGTTGACGTTTCGCTGCCGACTCGGAGTCGGCGCGTAATAAGCATGCCGTCGGCGCGCTGTGCGCACAAGGTCCGCTCGCTTGCAGCACGCGGGCTGCGAGTCGACTTGTGTGGTAGCGGCAAGCGCGCTGACTGCCCGCCGTTGGCTTTTTCATATTGACATTATGAAATATATTATACTACACACGATTTAATGCTCTAAATTGAATGACAAGTTAATTGCTGGTTTGGAGCGGTGCTGTTGCGGTGCCGGTATAATGTGCCATGACCTTAAGACCTCGTAGCTTTGCAAAGTAGACCCTGCCATATGGTAGTAGCTATAACAGGTAAAATTAGCTTACGAATCAATTTATATGTCCAGTTTGGCAATAAAAATGCTACCATTGGTAAGCGATTCGTTTTGTTTAGAAACCCAAGTAATACCATATGTATTCGTACGTGCATCGTTTTCAAGTTTTATTTACGTCTTTAGTGTCAATTTTTGTATTTATCAAGATAAAATTATCGTCATCATCATTTGTAATTTTTCATCTGAAATATGTGATTTCAGTTAAATGAAAAGCTAGTATGTTTTAAAGGTTTTTTCGACAATTTACCGTCCGTCTTCTGTTATTAAGCTAGTAACTTCAAAAGACAGACTTATATAAGCACTTCTCTTGTTCCGACTATCAAAAAGTGCCACTACGTCTTTCTCAAAAGATAAACAGCAGGAATGACCAAAAAAAAAGAACAATTTTATTGAACAAAACAATTGCTGACGGTGTTAAATGACAATTCATCACCTCATTTTTCACAGAACCTTTCGAATAACACCTACATACAGATTTCTTCTAACGCAACATTTATTTATTACCAAAACGTGTCTACACGCGTTAACCAATTTAACCTCACACTTGAAGCAAAGGAAAATGGCTCTTCAACCGATGTGAATAAAGTTGTAGAAGAATGCATATAATTTTGAGGAACGCGTGACGTTTCGACACCGGACGCAAGTCAACAATTGCCTTCCTGTTGTGATAACGGTATCCAGGTTAATTACCGGTAAAGTGCTACAGTTAACAGATTTTTTGTTGTAATTACAGTCAAATTCCGTACTAAATAGGTACATTTTCTTTTGTAAAGTTAATGTGTTCATAATTGTGATTTTAACAATTAATTACAATCACTGAGTTATGATGATTTGATATTTGTGATTTAATTTTACATTTAAATAATTTATAACGATTAGTTAATTGAATTTGATGTGTAGCAAATAATCACAATTGACATTTTAATTTGACGTTAGTTAATGTGACATTGTAATAATTTATGACATTATTAATTTCAAGTTGACATGTCAAAGTCAACGTTCTCTATCGTTTGTCAAACTGAAATACGCTGACATGAGTTCGTTAATACTATAATTTTATTAAAAGGCTTGCGTGTTAATGATTGCATTTAGTTTATGACTGTTTACATTTTTTATTACAAAATATTTTCATATTACAAATACTTTATGATCGTTTTATTTACCGGGGTTTGAATTTATGGTCAAGGGGAATTTGGTAATTTGTATTTTGTTAGTATTTAAGTGTTTCCGAATTAAATTGAATTAGAAAAAAAATACCCATATTTTTAAATAAATACGTGATTTAATTTGCATTGCACGCAATACTTTCTCCCTCTGTCTTCTTAATACGATACAAGAGCTACCGGAGATCTTACGAGTTCTTTTGAATGGCGAGCATCCTAAGTCCAGCCATTTCTTGAGCAATATTCGAGCCTACAACAGTGCTTTCCAGATGACTACATTTGGAGCTCATCAAGTCACTGAATCTGGATTCATGCCGACTTTTTACAAAAATGAAAGATCTGGAACGTCTCGAATCAACTCTCGCATCACGCTGTTTTCCCGTCCCCGGGCTCTTAGAATTCGACATCAGACGTTTCAGATCTTCGATTTTGACGACCCCGTTGTCGCTGGCATAAGCAACAGGATCCGCGTACGAAGTCGCGGGCAGAAGCTAGTACGATATAACACCTAAACTATTGCACTGATTAAATAATTAATTGATGAAATCATAAAGTAGTTTCAGCTTACTACGCCATTTCTTTAGTTCAAGAAGAGGTCTTGAAAGGTAGCTTGATACCAAAAGGAATACTAGGTACAGGTAAACCAGAAAACGTATAGCATAATACTAGGTACAGGTAAACCAGAAAACGTATAGCATAATACTAGGTACAGGTAAACCAGAAAACGTATAGCATAATACTAGGTACAGGTAAACCAGAAAACGTATAGCATAATACTAGGTACAGGTAAACCAGAAAACGTATAGCTTAGTCAGCTTACAAAGTTTCCACTGCTGGGACACAGGCCTCCTCTCTTCGAGAGGGATTGGGCTCTAGTCAACCAAGCGGGCCCAGTGCGGGTTGGATGTCACATCTCTTCAAACTTTTGGATCTAGAACATGCCGGTTTCCTCACGATGTTTTCCTTCACTGTATTGAGAGCAGGTATGCGCTTCGGTAATCTTCGCGTTTCCGAATTAGCACGAACGTCGCGCCACAGAATAACCAAGAAGTTTTTTATACATATATTCTTTAATATTTAATGGAATAAATATTGTTTAAGACCACGCTACCGATTTGGGACAAGCTGTAATGATAGTTGTGTTGGGAAAAATAAATAAATAATTTTGTAAACAAGGTAACACAAAATCGGCAAGTACAGTCAACAGCAAAAGTAGATGATCAAAATCAGAAATTCAATACTAAAGAACGGAGTTCGCGTCAGAACTGTGTGGCGTCGGAGTGATTCAAAAGTATGTGATTGTAAATTATACCAAACATTTACTACTAGTACAGCTGCCATATAGCTGCAAACTCCGTTCATTAGTATTGAATTTCTGATTTTGATCATCTACTTTTGCTGTTGACTGTACTTCCATGATTGTAACAGCACTAACAGCTCAATGTAAATTAGGTCTCATCATTTCATTCGTATTTCCGAAGATAGACGATGATTCCCGAAGCGCATAATTTCCTGTGGGAAGCTGTACATAGATTTTCAGAACGGCAAATTAAAGGCTTTAGAATCGCAAGCACAGTTACTTAGTATGAAACAGTTTACAGCCTCATTTCTTCAGGCTTAAGATTCTAACGAAGGATTAACTATCATACTTCTTTGCGTATGTACCTTGAAAAGCTCTAGTAAGACGTGTAATGTGTCCATATTAGTACTGAATGCAAACTTAGTGAGTTTTCATTCAAAACTGCTTGTTTGTCAACCATTTCGCAACTCAGTGAGAAAAATTCTTTGTGAGTTCCTCTGTATTTTGAAATTTCAGCTTTAGGATGGGAGAAATAGGGTACAAAATTGATGGATTGGCGGTTGTTGAAGCTTAAACTGCTATCTATTGAGAGGTTAATAGCCAAATACATAAGGTGTGTAAATGTCCGACACATTTAATGCGAAGTCGTAAGAAGGGTACAAGTTGTGAATTGAAATTATGAGTAATTTTTATGATATAGGAACAGTATATTTACTATGGATAATGATTTTACAAATCAATTTAATTTTATGTTAATTTACTGGTGTGATTATATTAATGTGCATGACAAAACATATTTTTTAATTTAACTTCTGAAAAAATGGCATTCTTGCGCGTCGATGTCCCTGACACCCTGTATACAGTAAGTTATTCGAACATTAAGGGCCGGCGCTCACTTCCGGCACGGCACGGCATGGCATGGCAAAGGATTTTTATTACTAATCAAGTTATTATGAATCTTATTTCAATGAGTTTAGAGTTCATGTTACTTTATTTCGATACCACGATGCCGCGACGTGCCACGGGATGTTATGGCATGACGCGACGCGCCGTGGCATGACGCGACGCGCCGCGGCATGGCGCGACGCGCCCCGGCAGCGTCATGCCGCAGCAACCCGCGGCATGACGCTGCCGAGTCATCATGCCGTTTCATTCCACGGGTTGCCGCGGCACGCCATTGCATCTCGCGAGACTTATGTACCGAGCCTCATTTGTCTCTCTTCATCTTCAGCTAGAAGTGCTATAATACTAAATCCCAGTCAACCATAACGACACAACCAACTTCGGATCCGCGCGGAGCAAAACTGATTGATGCCAGAGTGGCTGGGCTTTCAGCAGAATACCACGGCATGCCACGGGATACCACGGGATGCCACGGGATACCACGGGATGCCATGGAACACCGCGGGATGCCGCAGCACAATCTGCCGTGCCATGCCGGCAGTGAGCGCCGGTCCTATCATTGTAAATCTTATCACAATTTCCTATGTTACAAGTAGTTTTTTAAGCGTCTTTCAAAATTTTTTATGGACGAAATTGTCAACTTTTTATGTTTGAGTATGAGGCTTTTGACTACGTTATATGTGTATATACATCTTTTTTTTGTAATGTGCGTTTTCTTTCTGCAGAATAAACAATTTTTCTTTCTTTATCTTTTCACTTGAAACCATAGATTATACACTATTACATAAACCACTAAATATAAGCACTTCATGCTCACTATAAGCACTTGATGCTTCATCACTAATTTACTAATCAAAAGCACAATGTGTGCATTTTCAAGCACCCACTCAAAATAATTATTTACTAAATTCTAACAACTGATCACTAATTTTAACAGATTTTCCAGGTATTTAACAAGCACTTATCAATGAAGTACCGCAGCCCACGTCAAACTATGTAGGTACAGACGCCAGCACACCAAGCTACTACAATCTGTCAAATTTCTTTGATAGATTTTCAACTTTATCGCTAAAGTATTACAGAAAATTTTACAGTTTCGGGTAGCTTGACCTGCTGGCGTCTGTACTATAATCATCAAAGCATTCCGTGCATATTTTCACTTCAGTCTTCAGTTTCGTATTGTGAATGACACAAAGGGCTAACAGGAAGCTAGGTATACAGTTAGTAAAAGTTCCAGGAATTCCTATGATCTTTAGGCTATAGGTATTCAAAGAGATTTGCTAAGCCATTTTGTATCAAAATGAACGTGTTTCCTTACTGCGTTCGCAGAAGATTGTTGGCAATTGAAATGAGTTTCGGTGCGTGGAGATTTTGATTTTACGGTGCGATTTGTGCAACTTTATTGGAGTAATAGGTGCATAGAATCTGTTTTGTTATTTTTTGTACAGACATTTTAAATTGTTTTGTGAGTAAATAGGCAGTTATGCTTTGTTCCTGCAGCAAGTTTATTTAACAATTCTGAATTAATTTTTTGAATACAAAAAATAAGGGCTTGCAAATAGTAGTCTTTAAAATCACACTTTCTACTTAAAACCTTGTACCGTTTGTCATGTAATATAAAGAATAATGATCAAGCAAGAAAATAATACCGGTAGAATTGCACTTAACCCGCTTGCGTTTTACAGTTACCTTTGTATTTTAGTTTTAAGCTCAGTCATGTCCACTACCAAACTACTAAAGTCAAACTCAAAAGCATTTATTTCAATGAAACCATTTACAGGCACTTTGAATTGTCAAAATTAAATAGTCGGTCAGTTAGTCCGGAAGTTGAAGCTAGTTGCCCATTCCAAAACGTAGATCTCTATGGAGAAGAATGGGCAAGAAACTCTAAGGACACTTTTTAAAATCAAGATATTACAAAAATCCTAACTACTAAATTGGGATACAGAAGAATGATGATGACCACTACTAAAAAAAAAATAACATTCTCAAACCAGCACCCTAATTGCGTAACACACGATCAATCGGAATCGGTTTCATTTTGACAGTTCAACAACATTCAGTTATTTACGTGTTGAGCTGACCAATTTTTCGAATTTATGAAGCAATGGATTAGCAATTTGCTTCAAAATGATTCAGATTCCGATTGATCGTGTGTTACGCAATTAGGGTGCTGGTAAGTCTCATTTATCAGCTCACCATTGGAATATCTTCAAAAACCTCCCTCGATTCTAATCTATATAATATATAAAAATCAATTGCTGTTCGTTTGTCTCGATGTATTTGATGAAATTTTGTGTGTATATTTCAACGGGTGCCTGGATGGTTTGAAAACAGAATTGGACCCGGTAGGTGGCGCTGCTGTCGGTATATGCTGACTCAACCGGGCAGGACGACGTCGGCCGGTTCCGCTAGTCGGTTATAAATATCCTCTTTTCATACTTTCAAAAGTGTCGTACTGTAACTAATGCCTATTACGATTGAGACAGGAACTCTATTAAGACGAGGTGGAGCATGAAATCGGTTCTACCTGCCAAGTGCTGATTGTTATAGCAAAGTGCATATTATACCAGTAAGTTGGTAGTGAACGTTATGTGAGTGGGACTTTGTCGAAGACGTTTTGGTTTGTCGGGTTCTTGGATTTAATAATAAAGGTTCGAAGCATAGTTGAATGGCTTTAGGTTAAAAAAAATTAATGACTTGCTTGGGTCAATTTATCTGGAAGGTGACACCAGTTCAAGTTCTTCAGTTTATGGTTAAGTATTTTGAGCACAGACCTATACTCCATCTGTTTAGGTAGTTAAATAAAGGTAAACAATCTTGATATGTCTTTTTATATAAAATAAATCGTATAAAAGACCAACAAATATTATTTAAATTTAGTTAATTACCTAACATCGGTTTAAGTAAATACCTAATTGTAAAAATTTTTAGATTACATTTTTAGTCATTTTTTTAGATAAAAGACATGTTAAGATTGTTTACATTTATTTAACTACCTAAACAGATGGAGTATACATATTATTATTTTTTAGGTTATGGATGTATGTAATGTATCTGTAGGATTTCTTTCCTCATCTATTACATATTATGACGGCACGGTTGGCGCAGTGGTTAAGCGATTGACTGCTGCGCTGCGTGTCGCGGGTTCGATTCCCGCACGGAACAAATATTTGTATGACCTACATGTATTTGTTCCGAGTCTGGGTGTTTTTCTATCTATAATATGTATGTATTTACAAAAAAAAAAAAAAATATATATAAGTAGTTTATCAGCCATCTAGTTACCATAACACAAGCATTAGGTTGCTTAGCTTGGGACTAGGTGGCGCTGTGTGAATTGTCCAGGGATATTATTATATTGTCCAGGGATATTATTATTATAAGGCAAAATCGATTTTCGTGTCTGTCTGTGTGAATATTGCGTTGTTCTTCTAAACTTCTCACCGGATTTTGATGCGATTATCACCATCATTTAGAGAATTTATTCCGGTAGGTTTAACTGCAGGTTTTAGGTATATGTAATAAATAAAAATAAAAAATATAGGTAAACCTTCCGAATTGAAAACCTCCTTCTTTTTTGATATTGGTTAAAAATACAATAATATTAAACTGACATAAATAAAGAAATCTCGGTGCTTGATCAAGTCGTAAAAACCGTCAAACTAAAACTCGACTCAACTTGAGTTTGGGTTTCTTAGTGCATATTCTACCTGTTACCTATATTACTATTCACCCAATCTAGAAAGCTAGAAGTACTTGCTATAGTAGGTAAACATTCTGCTATCCCACAGAATGTGGCAATCAAATCCATCCACTCTGTTAACTTAGCAATTTTAAATATAGTTCCCATTGACATTTTAAAAGTGCTATCGAATAAACACGGATAAGTGTGCAAGCGCAGCGATTTATGATAATTCCTGTGTTGTCGATTACTTCGAGTGGCTATTTGTGTCAAGAAGTGTCGGTTACGTCGTCGGTTAGTCACAAGTTGGATGGAACTGCCTTACTGCCTATTTGTGGTTGAGGAAAAGGTGTTTGTGAGTTTTAGAATTTCGGATTGATGGCGTTTGTGTTTTGTTTCGCTTTGCATTTTCATCTTGTGTATTACGATTATGACCTTTGCTAAACTCCAAATCACTTGTTCTTAAACCATAATAAAATTTTAATGATATGTGATTTAAGTATGATGAACGCTTTACTTTGTGTAAATTATTTTAATTATTACATCACCACTGCTCATAAAACGGTGAAGGAAAACATCGTGAGGAAACCGGAATGTCCTAGAACCAAAAATTCGAAGTCATGTGACATCTACCAACCCGCACCGGGCCCGCGTGGTGGATTACGGCCCACTCCCTCTCACAGAGAGGAGGCCTGTGTCTCAGCTGTGGGAACATAACAAGCTGATTATGCCGCGGGTTTTGCACTTAGGCCGCTTTCATATTAGGACGTTAGCAGCGCGACAGTCGCGCGGCAGAAGCAGTTTAGCCAATCCAATTAAGCGGATTGCTTCTGCCGCGCGAATGTCGCGCTGCTAACGTCTTAATGTGAAAGCGGCCTTAGGATCTTTTCTGAGCCAAATTTCTTGGTAAATGTCTTCTCGATGATAATGATTTGGTTTACATTACTCTTATTCCTGGTTACCTATCGTGTCATCCCAACAATATTAGAATTGTTAGGCCTTGTTTCAAAATGTTTGCACTGAGCTACTGCAGATTACTTGATATTACTAAATAACTACTAAAGTGAAAACGTAGGCATAGAGTTGTATTGAGTTAAAGTCACTCTTTTCAAAGCTTTCAGTCAGTCTTTCTACACGTGAAGTCTTTGGACCCGTTTTACGCAGAGGACGTAGGTACAGTGATCTGCGTGTCCAATATAATGACGCATTTAGGATACTGTTGGGGCTGTCGTGGCGTTGTAGTGCGTCCACAATGTTTGCGGAGGCGCGCACAGACGACATTTACGCCATTATAAGAAAAAGGACCGCCTCCATAGCCGGCCGGCTGCGCGCCTCCACCAACAGTCTCCTGAGCATGTTCTTAGATCGGTGGGATTCCCCTCTGCTGCGTCACTGGGTAAGAATCCATACCAGCAGTGCGATTCTGTAACCATCTCACTGTGAAAACTTAGGTGAAGTGAGCGTGGAGTGAGCTGTCATTCCAAATAATGCTAGGGATTGGCACTACTGACAACTCACATCAAGCTCACTTCACTTGAGTTTTCACGGTGAGATTTTTACAGAATCGACCGGCTGCTGATATTTTGTATTTGTGTGTCTCTTATTTATTACTAACACTAGTTATTTTGTTGATACTAACACTATGGACTCAGGCCTGAATTAAAGAATTTGAATTGAAATGAATTGTGCTATGTACTTAAATCCCATTTTTTTACTTGCCATTAATGTCCCACTGCTGGCCAAAGGTACGCTCTTTCCATCTCTCTCTGTCCAGAGTCTTTATTTAATAACATTAACGAGTACATAAGACTTACAACTATTCGAACTTTCGTCCATCGAACTATCGCTCCACATTCGACAACATATCTTCTTCGGCCACCGATAAGCTGTCTTCACACGACTATACTATCAATATTTGCTCTCAAAGATTTTTGAGTAATTGCCTTACCTTAAATAGTCAGCGGCGTGTGTGAACTCACCATTACCTGCATCTTAGCGGTATGTATTTCACTTTGACTTATTTTAAAGATACCGCTAATACAGTTTTATGGTGTTCAATATTTAATGTTTTGAGTAAATGTTGTTTGGGAAATGTATGGTTGCATGGATATGGTGTGTCAGTATTTTGTAAGGCAGAGTTGATTAGATATTGTAGTGCTAAGTCGCTAGCCCTTTCTTTATAAATATAGAATGCCGGTGTAGTGTTAATTGCATCACATCCAAGTTCTAACTCAGGGTTTCGCCTCTCACCAGAGGGGCAATTCTCTTAATTTTAAGAACGTTCACAGTCTGATCTCAGTCTCAATCTATCAAAAAATACTTCTAATTTCCCTACATTTTGACAAGTTTTTGACATTTGTTTGTCGCCGAGATGAGACTGCGACTGATGGTTACGGAACTGATCGGCAGGTCCACTCAGGACCTGCCGATCGATTCTGTAACCATCTCACCGTGAAAACAGGTGAAGTGAGCTGTCAATAGTGTTAATCCCTAGCATCAAGTGGAATGACAGCTCACTTCACCTAAGTTTTCACGGTGAGATGGTTACAGAATTGCAATGCTGCACAGTCAGTGCACGCATATGTCAGTAATCATGCAGCTCAACTCGGAACTTAAGGAGCCCAACAATTCGACAAACAATACCAAAGAAAAGACATTTGGGTAGGCCGCATAATACGGTTTCTTTCAAAAACCATTCTTGTAAATGAACAATTTCAGGTATGTTAATGTAACCCTAATTCACAGCACTTTAAATCCCTTTCTCACAAACTATTTGTATTAAAAACGACCGGAAGGCACTTCGAAATGGTAAAAGCGGAAATGGATCGGTTGCTTGTGAGTTGGTAACACTATTAGTCAGTGTTGCCCACCTTATAGGATGTTAGCACGCGATGCGTTGGTTTACTTTAATATTATTTTAGTATAAGAACATTGTAATAAGTTTAAATCACTTTTACATTTGAATTTGTTTGTTTAAGAGGTTTTCATGCTGTGTTAGGAAATTGGAATCAATGTTTCTACTTTGCCAGTTCTAATTCGGCGTCGAAGTCTTTTTTACTGATAATTTTCTCGAGTCCAGTCGAGTCAAAGTCAAAACGTTTATTGCGAACTAATGTTGGTCTTCTTCTTTTCGTGTCGATGGTACTCTTCTTCGATATTTTATATTGTTTGAGCCCAGTAGGTGGCCACGTTGATTGCGGCATCAGTGGCATTCATTAAGTCATCCAAGGTGCAGGTGAACGGGCACTTAGGGCACTCCAGCAAGTGGGGCATGGTCTGATTAGAGGCACCGCACTCGCACTGTGTATTGGATGGGTCAGTAATCCTCCATTTCGGTAAGTTGTGTCTGCAGCGCCCTACTTGGGTACGCAAACGATTGAGAGCTTTCCATATAGGCCACTGCAGATCACGGCCGAGACGCAAATGTTGGTGTTATGTTATGTTAATCCTTATGACTTAGCAACCTTTTACAAGGCCTTTCTTCTCAGACTAGTCAGATAGGAAACGCCGACCTCATCTAGTTTTAAAAAAATATGATGGACGTGTAAAAGTGTATGTACAAATAGGTTTGTACATACACTTTTACACGTCCATCATATTTTTTTACAAGGCCTTTCTTCTCAGACTAGTCAGATAGGAAACGCCGACCTCATCTAGTTTAAAAAAAAATATGATTGAGGTGTAAAAGTGTTTGTACAAACCTACTTACAAAATAAAATCATTTATCATTTATTGCAATTATCATTCGCCTACCTTTATCATCCTAAAGTAGCATGCATTAAACATAATTATTACATAATTATTTGTCATAAGGACAAAAATCAAAATCAAAAGCCATTTATTCAAATTAGGCTGAGAATCAGCACTTTTCGGACGTCACAATTACAAAAGACGGTCCCCCAAAACGCCCGCCCTTCACCACTTCCTAGTGCTTTCGCTGGGAAGAAGAAGTGGCGCAACAAACTCCCCAACAGCAGAGCTGTCTGTTCAGTTAGAAAATACTTGATTGTATACAATACTAGGTATGTAAAGTAATTAAAATTACAAGACACTTAAATTATTTGCCATATGTCAGCTAGCCACGCCAATACACCGTTAAATTTTGATCGTTTTAATCGTTTAAAGGGGTCATTGTATTCATCATTATGAACAACTTTTACTACGGGACCAACCCTGAAATCGTGAAAAAAAAAATCTGTTGATCCATAGAATTATGTTCTCATAACTCAACATAATGCATGGATCAATTGTTTTTTTTTTTCAAGATTTCAGGGTTGGCGAGAATGCGCTCTTATTGCGCCTCCTACTGCTTCGCGCAGTCAAAGAATTCAAGAATACGAAGGTCTATAATTGGTTTAGCACTCAATCTTGAACAACAACAACAACACCGCTGACCGACCCCTCGTGAAATTACGTGGATAAGCGTACTAAAGGCCAATTCCCGTAAATAAAAACGTTAAAATCTAGTCACGTTCTCATCTCATCGACAATCAATGTCAAAAACTTGTTAAAAATGTATGAAAATTATATGTATTTTTGACAGATTGAGACTGAGATCAGAATGTGAACGTTCTTAAAATTACGAGACTAACCCCCTGATAACAGCCGATTTATTCTGTAAAAACTCACCGTAAAAACTTAGGTGAATTGAGCTGACCATAATGTATAATAATCCCTAGCATCGTGGAATCACTTTAAGCTCACTTCACATTAGTTTTCACAGTGAGTTTTTATAGAATAGATCGGCTGATGATGCTACACTGCTAGTCAACTTTGTTTACGTGTGCAATCCAACTGAATTCCAACCTTTCCACGTAAATTCTCAGTATAATTAATATCAGTGGTTCCGTGTATCCACTTGACACAATTCCTGGGATTCGTCGGCTCCTGCAGCCAGAAATTGGGTGGCGTATGTTTGTAAATGTTGTTTTTTTTTTTCGCATTTTTTCGGAGCGTAGCTTAAATTGAATGTTTTTTTTTAAATAAAATACTTGATTTTAATATTTGAAAGTCTCAAAACTGTGAAGGAAAACATCGCGAGGAACCGGCATGTCATAGAACCAAAAAATTTGAAGACATGTGACATCTACCAACCCGCACTGCGGGCCCCGCATGGTGGATTACGGCCCACTTCCTCTCTCAGAGAGGGGGTCTGAGTCCCAGCAGCCCCACTGCTGGGAGATTATGCTAACAGTCAAAGTCGAAGTTGTTTGAACCTACTTCCCACTCCCAGCAAAGCCGTATTTAGGAAGGGGCCTTTATTTGGCAGAATTGTAAACTTCGACCTTGGTTTCGCTGATTATTATTTTTTTACTGGCAACCAATCCAACAACGTTTCTCGTGTTTCACTGCCTTGATATTTAAACGAGGATCGGTTTCGTCAACACACTGTCTCTCCACGACACTACTCATGCACATACCTTGGTTCAAGAATTATGAAAAAATGTTTACAACCACTGCGTTCCACTTACAACCGCAATCAACATGCTATACCTGAATTAACTGCGGCAATTAAAACAGGGGTCACAAGCACTAATTAAGGCTGAAACTCTTAATAAAAAGAAAGAAAGAAAAAAATCGTATAAGAACCTCCTTAAGCACCATTGACCCCGCAATACAGGGATTATGACGTCACAAATCCTATCTAATTACATGGATGACGTAAACAACGTTCCCTCCCCTATTTAAACGTTGAATGTGCTTCCCCGTCAGAACTACGGTGCACGTGCGACACTCAAGGTCCCACAACCCTTTACACATCCTCTCAAGCTTGCAATTAAAACGAAAAACAGAGCGAAACAACGCCATACTTACTCAACAAGCCAGAAAGAGACAACACGCCTCATTTACCCAAGCACTTTTATTTCCACTTGCACTTGAGAGGTCGTCGGCCAATCAACGGTCGTGCCGCGCCCGCCTCGCATTGGTCCGTTTGAATAGAGAATATTTTTTCGAAAAAGGAACAAAAGCCGAGGGTAGGTAATAGCGAGTTTTGTTTTATTCGAGTGGCATTTCGCATTTGAGTGGAGGAGGCCGCACGGAGCGGACGTCTCGACTTTTAATTACCTTATATTTTTGCTATTGTTTCTTTAAGGACACTCGTACGTTAAGCTGGCTTTTCATTTTATGATGTTCAACATTGTTATTTTATTACACGGAACTCGTTTAGTACTTGAGTGTGGGGCTTATTACAAAACAAGCAAATTAGCTATGTTTATTTCGTACTAACCACTATCTTGTGTTTGTCAGGAACTGGCTTCATTCAAGTGTTTGTAGTCAAAGTACGGGATACATTTCATGTCTCTTCATTCATATGTAAAGGAAGAGGGGTTCTTGTAATGTCAGTATGGATGGGACATCCTGTTCACGAATTATTTATTTATTAAATCTAGCAAAGCCTCTAATATCTTTAAGAGCCTTTGAAGTTTTAAGTAGGTTTCTAGTCTATTCATCACTCAATCTGCCTAGCCTTTTCCCAGCTGTGTTGGGGTTGGCTTCGTGTCTAACCGGATGCAGCTGAATGCCAGTATTTTACTTGGAGCGGCTACCTATGCGACCCCCACAACCCAGCTACTGGGTAAAACGATACTCCTTAAACCTACATGATGTACAAAACGTTCATAAGCAATTGATCGGTTCATCAGGCGACCAAAGGGCTGGCCCTTTTTTTGGCCAATGAATCAGCATTGCCACCTACATATTCATAGCTGACCTCGAGGTCTTTACCATTTCCGTTGTACATAAAACTTGGTTTAGTTTCCCACTAGACTTTCTATGGTTTCGTGGGCGCATTTATGACCATAGGTACATATATTGGAATTCTGAAACAGAATTGAAGCACAAAAGCGGTCAGGCGACATGTCCATTTGCATCATTCTGAATTCGGGTACCGGGATTTTAAAATAGGTCTCTACACATAAGAGTGGCTGCTAAATATGAGTTCTTAGGCTGGTTTCTTAAGTTTAAGAAATTTTTATCAGCAAGTTTGGAATTGTGTCTGAGTATGGGTTTCTTAAACCCAGAACAGTGAATCTACTTGCTTAATCTCAAGATAACAGGCCCGAGTAACGACTACAGACAATTTATGTAAAAGAACCACTTCTTATACATTCATCATCATAATTTATTAATAAATAGTTGCTAAGGAGGCTAAGTATTGCCATACAATGTGGTAATGCCGCCAGTCCCTTGGGTACATTACCAGTCGACAGCGATGCGGATGAATTTTTCGACGCTATATTTTAGTGTGTGTATAGTTTTAGTTAAGTTAGGATTTAATTTTGTTATTTTTATTTATTAATTGCTTGCATTTGCTTACTTAATAAATAATTAATCTAAATAATTCGGATACTTTTCAATACGTTATATAAACGTTTTTTTGCAAAAAACTTGGTTCATTACATTGATGAAACTAACCACAAATCTCTCCTTTTTCCAGGAACCTCGCAGCCCCGCGCTCTCAGCTTGCGCTCGGCAACACATCACTAGAGACGTTCACATCACTACACAAAGAGAACTGCCACAGACTAGAGTACCTCGTGGAGCGACAGAAACAGCTGTGTATGCTGTCTGATACTATGATTAAGGTGAGGATCTTAAACTATGAAAATAAGTACAACACACCACTAGAGACGTTCACATCGCTACACAAAGAGAACTGCTACAGCCTAGAGTACGTCGTCGAGCGACAGAAACAGCTGTGTATGCTGTCTGATACTATGATTAAGGTGAGGTGATATTCAAGTATGATATTAATTACAATACACCGTCAAAGACGTTCACGTCGCTACACAAAGAGAATTTCCATAGACTAGAAAACCGCGTCGAGCAACACAAATAGCTGTATATACTGCGGACAGCATACATAGCTATTTCTAGCATCAGAATGCTGTGATTAAGGTAAGGAGATCTTGCACTATGATAATAATTAGGTATAACTAGCAGACGATCACATCGCTACACTAAGAGAACTGCCACAGACTAGAGAACGTTGTCGAGCGACAGAAACAGCTGTGTATACTGTCTGATACTATGATTAAGGTGAGGAGATCGTACACTACGATAATAATTACAACACACCACTACAGACGTTTACGTCGCTACACAAAGAGAACTGCCACAGACTAGAGAACCTCGTCGAGTGACAGAAACAGGTGTGTATGGTGCCAGATACTATGATTAAGGTGAAATCATTTATATGATAGAGAATTGAACTAGTATCCTCATAGTTACGGCCATTGGAAGATCTTCATAGATACCCTCCGTCTTGGGAAAACGGAGGGTTATTTCGGACTCAGACCTTGCGGGCTCTGTCACAGGTGCGGCCGAACCCACGACCGTAACTCCTTCCACACGTAAGGTCTGAGTGTACAGGGCAATCGGCCTTGCGACCTTGCAGTCATTAAGCTGGTTTAACTGTTTACTACGATATGCTTCGATCAATAATAGTACTAGATTCCCGATAAGCGCTTCAAAAACGGCCCGAAAAATAAGACCACAAATACTTTTGTGGTCTTATTTCAAATTAGTATGTTTTTAACCTTATTAATTAGACTTTCAGTTTCATTTTAGAATAAATGACTGAAAATTTAAAAATAGAATGTATTTATTTTCAAGCGACATTTTAGATATATTTTGCAATGGTAATTAAATTTATGTTTAAGCATTAAGGTTTATAATAAACTGTAGTTGTTAATATTATTAATCTTTTTTTTATGAAATGTAGATGTTTACGTGTGTGCAAACGTGGCCACTTGAGCGACTGATTTTTGTTCCTGATCCTTAATCTAGTACTATTATTGATCGAAGACGATATGAGAAAGTGTCACTATTCAAGATAAATAATTTTTAAGGTGCAACATTTTGCAACATGATAACTTAAGTAACTTTCTTTAAGGGCTGATTTTACAATCCACAGATAATTTTGATTCGTAGAATATAATTGATGATTGGCAGGTTCTGTATGGAAGAATGTCAAAAATTCAAAATTATTCCTCGGATAAAATTATCTGGCGTTGGAAAAATCAGCCCTAAATTTAATTCAGTTTACTAAATAACTTTGTGTTGTATTTTGCAAGTAGTTTGTGCAAACAATAACTAGCTAGCGACCCTGTAATGTCGTTGAACATTCTCTACTTATAATCAACTTAAAAGTAGTTTAACACTCACAAAAAACGCGTTCATATAAACAAGCCTAGATCGTAAATAAATTGCATCTGCAAGTCCGTGCATAAACAATGATTAGGTTCAATACTTGTGTTATATTGTGTGGGCTAGCGCCACGGAGGAGACAGCGAATGGAGTGATGCAGTGTGCGAGCTATAACATATAGTGAAATTGGGACATATTTTCGCAAAAATATTTTGAATATTATTAATGATCAAGATGAGATGGAGATGGTGGGATGAGCAGGACTCCTTTAATAAAGATTGGTCCTTGGGAGCTCTGGACAGAGAGAGGTAGAAGGAGAGTAGAAAGGCTTTTGCCCAGCAGTAAGACATTAACGGCTAATAAAAAAAATATATCAAGAATAAAAGACAAGTTCATTTACAAAAAAATAGTATTATGAAGATGATGAAACAGAAAAACGACAGTTGTTCATGTAATTTGGGTGTCTCGCTATTACAGTAACCAGTTTAATACATAAAGGCAGCTATCGGATCCACGACTTAATTAAATAAATTTTCTTGACAGCAAATTATTGAAATAGACTCAGCCTTAAAATTTCGAAGAAAGCACAACTGGCAATATGAAAGTCAAGCATCACTTTCACACTGCAAAATTATGTGCATAGATTAACATGATCACTCCATTATGTAACTACTCCATGCCACTCGCCTACGCTTGTCACTTGGTGTCGGAAAGTAAGTCAGTTCAATCCTGCCTGCATAAATAACTCGATTAGCTGGAGGTGCTCATACGTGAAAGGACTATAAGGCTTGGTTGGATACCTCACATTTTTGTATCACGGTCCTTGTTCACACCACATTCTTGAGATTTTTATAATAATAATAATCAGCCTGTTTCTTCAAGATGTTTTCCTTCACCGTTTTGAGATCAGTGGTAATGAAATAATTTATGCAAAACTTATTTTTCGTGCGATGTTCCTGATGTTCTAGAACCAAATATTCGAAGATATATGAGTTCATGTGACATCTATCAACCCATACTGGGTCCGCGTGGTTTATTACAGTCTACTCTACTCCCTCTCGCCAAGAGGAGGCCTGTGTTCCAGTAGTGGGAACTTTATAGGCTGATTGTGCTAACCACGGGACGATACGTCCCCCAGCACGGCACATGCCTCCCTTTCCTTTTTCCACTTAACTCGATCCTGAGCCAACATGGACCAATTCCTCATATAGGCGTCAAGTTCGTCTCACCATCTACGCCTGGGGGCCTACTCCGAAGTGCAAAGTGCGAATGTTCGGATCGGACCGACACATGGCCGAACCGAATATTATTGAAAAATGCGAAAAAGTTCGGATCGGCTCATTTGGGTCGCAACCATAGTCAATATTCGAAAAAGTGTAGGAGTGTAGGATCGTAACCGACCGAACCAAATAGTAACTTCGTAGCAGGAAACGGCCGAACATTCGGCCGATACTACTTCGGAGTAGACCCCCTGGTTCTTCCGCGATGCTGTTGGACGTTTCAGGAACCCATGTTGTAGTGGTCTTAACCCACAGTTATGGCATATATTAGAACCAATATTGGATACCTGACATCTTTTATGCTTACGGTTGTAGATGTAGATGCTATTTTGGCACTAGATAAACCAAGTACTGACATGTCTTCAAATAAAATAAAATGTAATTGTGACCTTTAAGATCAAAGAGCCAATCAATCATAGTTACATTTATTTTGTAAAATATTGTGGAATAACCTGAACAGCTGGAGCAGATCGATTCTGTAAAAAACTCACCGTGAAAACTTAGGTGAAGTGAGTTTAGAGTGAGCTGTCAAAAGTGTCAATCCCTAGCATTAGTTGGAATGACAGCTCACTCCACGCTCACTTCACCCAAGTTTTCACGGTGAGATGGTTACAGAATCGCACTGCAGTACCGGATTTTTTTAATATAAACGTTTTAATAATATAGTTTGTTGCCAGAAAAGACTCTAATGTGTTTACTGTTTTTTAATTAAAGATTAAGTGTCCTTGTTAGCAACTAACTATATTATTTTAAAGTACAAATCCATTTTAAAGTTTCGCCCCGATTCACCCCTGCATCCCTATTCACCCCGTTTTACCGGTAGTTTCTTAATCCTACTAAAATTATAAACGCGAAAGTTTGTGGGATGGATGGATATTTGTTACTCTTTCACGCAAAAACTTCAGAACGTATTTGTATGAAATTAGGCACACTGATAGTTTATAACCAGGATTAACACATAGGATACATTTTATCCCAATATTACCACGGGATCGAAACTTATGTGGGTGAAACCGCGGGGCGCAGCTAGTCTGAAATATATTGTTGAAGGTCTGAGTTGAGCGGCATGATTGCTGACAAATGCGTGCACTGACTGGACAGGTTCCTAGGACCCTATCTGTGTGGTTCTTTTCTCAAAAGACCATTTCAAATCAATCTACATGGTCTTCACATGATCTGACCTAGATTATGTCTGTAGTTTAAAAGAGACTGTGACCTCTGAGTTTGTTTCGGCCTTTCTTCTCAGAGTAGTCAAGTAGGAAACGCCGACCTCATAAATTAAAAAAAAAAAAAAAATTGTAAAATTAGTTGTACAAGCCTACTTACAGAAATAAAATAATTTATCATTAATTATGGGCTAATAAGTAGCTAAGTGAGCAGTGAGGTGTGGTGGCCCAGTGATAATGGCCGTGACTTACGAGTTGTAGGTCGTAGGTTCGAATCCAGACAGGCGCTTTACTTTGTGTAAATTATTGCAACACCGCTGCTCTAACAACTCGCATTGGGCCAGCAGCGTGGTGGATTACGGCCCACTTCCTCTCTCGAGGCCCGTGTCCCAGCAGTGGTAACGTTATAGGCTGATTATGTAAATAGCTAAAATAAGAAAGAACTACTACGAGTGATTTTCACTCGGAAATGTTGAAAACTCATTGCGAAAAGCAGATTAAAATATTTAATTAGGCAATTAAAGCCCATGCGATCCCGTTACATTAATTCCTTGTTTTAGTAACCATACAAATAAAATTAAGGATGCAGACACTAAAATAGCCGTACCGGTAAACAAAACTGGTTCACAATAAAATTAAAATGATTAAAATCAAATTAAAGGAACTCTTAAAGACAGATACGGAACAAACGACTTTATAAGGCGCTCGTAAAATCGTATTACTAAGAAATAAGGGGACTGTTCCATTTACGCGAGCGTAGGTGGTGATTTCAAAATTAGATGTTAGATTTTGGTATTGCAGATCTTCCGGAAAACACGTTTTGATGAAAATTTATGTATTAGTCCAATGTTACAAGATATCCTACTCGTATATTTTAAACTGATATTGACCCTAATGGGCTAGTTTCCAAAAAAAATCTAATTAGTCCGTCAGTTCGATTATCAAAAAATATTGGACCCGTATTTTTTCTTTTGTCAATTATATGTATAGAAAACGATGAAGATATCGCCCGTTAAAGTTCCGCGTGACGTCACGCCTTGCTACACTTTTTAGCATGGCGTGACGTCACGACCTCCCACTCCCAAATTTTGACGCACTTTATCTTTGTAATTTTTTGTTTGATTGACAAAAGAAAAAATACGTGTCCATTATTTTTCGATAATCTAACTGATGGACTAAATAGATTTTTTTTGGAAACTAGCCTATTAGGGTCAATATCAGTTTAATATACGAGTAGGATATCTTGTAACAATGGACTAATACTAAAATTTTCATCAAAATGTGTTTTCCGGAAGATCTGCAATTTATTTTTTTACCCAGGCAACTATCCTATTGTCTTTAACTAGTATAAATTGCAAGTACTAATTTTGCCAGTGGTCCCAAAAATAAGTGAGGCTGAGCATCTTCACGTTCAGATTCTCATCAAAACAAGTGACTCGAAGAGAGATGACTGGTGGAGTCTGAACGTGTACCCGGTTAATGGCAACAGGCTCGCTCCGTATTACATATTGGGACTTAAATATAGCTGGTGGAATGTGGGTGTATACCTCTTCCTAACACTTCAGGGATTACAGGAGTGATGTTCATTGATATAGCGCTATAACAAATCAAATAAAAATCCTTGAAGTTCCAAGGTATTGCGTAATACACTAACAGTAGCAATGGCATTCATATTGATAGTTCAACAATACTCATTGCGTTGCAGAGCAGACAAAAACGAACATATGAAGCCATTGCTTCATATGTTCGTGTAAAAATGTTCCTAATCCATTGATTAGGAACATTCTTCAAAATGATTCAAATTGTGGTTGCTAGTGTATTATGCGATCAATTCCCAGGTCTAATCAACGACTCTCTACACATTGATCTACAAAACCGGTTAATAACTCAATAAGGAACTAAATAACCAAGATCAATTTAATGACAACGCCCCACAAAGTAACACAAACGATCGCATAAAAGAAAACTGACCCTAACTTTAGCATTAATGACAGTTTTATTTTAGTTAATAAAAACATACAATTACCATTCGCAATTCACTTTGATAACGACATAAAATTTAATCTTAACGATGTCGAAGTTAATTGAGATCTCTTTCTAGATAATGTAAGAATTATTGAATTAATCGGTCTGATTTATTGCCGCCCGAGTCGCGGTAAATAAACGGTTACATGGATTGTAGGGATATTTTAATTATAATACTGTTGTTTGATTTTAATTTGAATACAATTTGTGCGTGGCAAGGTTGTCAACGGTTTTGAATATGGCGCAGAAGTGCATGCACCAGTAAAATAAAAAATGATATCTATCTCTATCCTTCACTGCGCCCGCGTGGTGGTCTATGGCCCATTTCCTCTCACAGAGAGAAGGCCTGTGTCCCAGCAGTGGGAACATTAAAGGCAGTTTATGTATGCACAAGTAATCTTAATAATACCGAAAGATACAATAACACTACATAATAGTTCTTCAGGCCGTATTATGGTCATGACGGCCAATCCAAACGGAGACTAGCCTTCGGCGCGGTATATATTATAGTGCACAAGTGTGTGCGCAGACTCAGGTGCACTCTCTCATCCCTCACCCTCAACAACAACATAACATCACGCCTGGGTTCTCCGAAGGGTTAAGCAAAGATGCACCTAAAGTAAACCCACATTTCACCATTTCAAAAAGTAACCATGTGAATAATAATTTTCTATTTGAGATAGAAGACAACTATGGTCCTAACGGACGTGTGATTGGAAAGGCCCAAGTCCAGTGAACTGATGTAGGCTGATAATGATGACAATTTAACGGTTAACTAAAAATTCTTCCATTGGGCAAGGGCCGAAGACGTTAGGATAGTTATAGCAAACTCATCTGTCATCTTCATCCAAGATGCCAATTAGTGCATAGCTTCCTTTACCAAAGCAGGCCACAAAAAAATAGAAAATAAATTAAAGAAAAACTAGAGCGAGTTTTATGAAAAGGACTCCTCAAAAATCTCTGAAAAGAGCTCCTCTCTCGTATTCCACCATATTTAGGTCAGTCCGACCACCCATCTGGTCTTGTCGGCTTAATTTTCAGAAACTTCTGCTTTAAAACTTTTAGTTCCCGATTTTATATTATATATTCGATATTTCGTGTACCGAAGACTAAGCACCGATTTGGGGTATAATTTAAACATTTTATTGCTTTCAACTAAATAACTTCCAAGTTGTGATATGAATTTTTATAGCCATTTGATGTCCAGAAGTTTTCGTTAAAGTGTACCGTACAAGGACGAGGAATGTTAAGTATTATCAGAATTCAGAAATATGTAGGTTAATTGTGGAGATTTCTTGGAGTTTAGTAAAGTTTGGTGCAAATGAGAAATTCCACAAATGCGAATATTTGGGTAAGAATGTGTAAGGGCAAGTTATAGGACCAGGCGCGGGTCGACGGCGCGTTGTGTTCCACGCGCGCCTCAAAGAGATGTCAGCACGAACTGACGGGGTCCGCTAGGGCCGATGCCGCCGGGGCCGCGGGTTGTTCGAAAGAGATACCGTCGCCCCTGGCATAGGCAAATGAAGGAACACGGGTGGGTTTTAGTCAGTAAAAGTCTGACACGCCCTTCCGCTCAGCCCAGACCGGGAGAGGTCATTTGATGATATCCCAGCAAAAAAAAAAAAGTGCAAGTTGTAGTAATCCATAGAAGTATAAAATATATAACATACACCTCATCATTGTTCCACTCACTGGTGAGTATAGACCTTCTACCTTTTGTGCATGTTCTTTGATATACACCTGATCAAGATGAAATTTAGCTTCTTTTTTTATGAATTTCTGTGTTAAATGAAGTTCGACAGCAACAGCGTCAACTTGCACTGGTCCTGTTTGTTATTGTAGACAACCAACTACTACATCTTGAGATGTCTTTGATACGCCGAAGACAATAGTTACAGAATTTTTGTGAGTAGAAGTAGAGTGAGATGAATGTCGATAGCTATAAGAGTAGGGGAAGACCAAAAAAACGATGGATGGAATTTGTGAATTATGATATGGTTAGAAAGGGGGTGGCTAGCGAGATGACGACTAATATGGAAGAAAAATAAATTTTGCGCCGACCCCAAATAAATTGGGATGAGGGCAGGAGAATGATGATATCTGTAACTATTGTCTTGGGTTAGTTTTATCAATTTATATTCTAGATCTCTATAGTAATCAGTTTCATATCTCAAAATTCTAGGTCCTTCAGACTGGTGCGCAGCAGGCAGTGGAAGAATGCCAGCACCAGTTTCGACACAGCCGGTGGAATTGCAGTACCGTGGAGAATTCTACGGATATCTTCGGAGGTGTGCTCAAGTTCAGTAAGTATTTCAATACAAATTTATATGACCTACACATAATCATTCCAGATCTGGGATCTCTTTTTGTTATGTTAATGAAAACAGTGTGTTTACAGAAGATATCCTAGTAAGAATAATGTAAAAAAACGCGAAACATATAATAAAAATCATGATACAAAAAGTAATTTCTGTTATTAAAGTATAGATGTAAAGTAAATCCATTTACATGAGTATGAAGAAGTAATTTGGTGTAAAACAAGAAAATTTTCCATAACAACGCACTATGTAGTTTGTACGAGAAATGCCAGCATATGCAAAAAAATATACGAAACATTCTACACAAAACAGATCATGATTTTATTTTAGATAATATCAACTAATTCTCAAGCTGTTTCCGCAATCCACATACAGAAATATGAAATACCACTCATCGCTCAAGTTCAAAAGGATCGTAGCAAGCATTCCATCTGTTTTTGTTTGAAGTACTTTTACGTCTTTGAACGCTTGTCCATCATCAGGAATGTTTATCTTCCGACAACTTAAGTCTGGAAGACATTTAGAAAATTGATTTTGGTCTTGTTAGAATCCCTTATGCCTTCTATTATTTTGTAGTACATCGGAGAGGTTTCTGGGATCTATGAACAAAATTGTGATTGAGCTAACGACATCTATAAGTAAAGTTATGATCATTTCAGGGTTCGTATCAAAAGCAGTATCTAAGTAAGATACAGACAGAACGATTGTCTCATCAGTTTTGAACATAGATAAAATTGAAGATGACACATTCATTTATTTATCTATTACATCTGTTAACTTTTACTTGTTCATTCGCACACAATCGGTTTTACATATTCTTGAAAGAGCTAAACAATAAGTACTTACTCATAAACACAGAAACATGTTTCTTTCATTCTCCCAAGACAATAACACAGCTGATCCATTCGGTTCCCTCCATCCTTCTCAAGCCCAGTTGTGAAAAGACAAGGAGCACAACGATATGCACTCAGTACCCTGTTATTCTTATTAACAAACGAGAATCATCTGAATATACTATTTGACGCGTTCTTCCGTTGCTGATCAAAATCAAAGTTTGTGTATAAGTTTACATCAAGACCAATTTCATAGAACTTCATCGTCTAAGACGTGAAATGTTTATTTTCATATGTCGATTACTTCGTGTGTGTTTTGTTGACGGAGTTGCTCAGTTTGTTTACTGTAAACTACTAACAACGTAGCCAGTTCTATAGAGCTTCCATTCTCCTCTGTTGCCTTGGTAGCATGGATGTCAGGATGTGTGGTTTGCCTTTTAAGGCATCTAATTTCTTGGTTGCTTCAAAGATTACTGGTCAACGAACTTATGCATGGATTTTCAGTTTCATTTTTAGAATTTGAATGGTTTTTGCATATTTTGCTTGTGCAATGCTGATGCATTTGTCTCGTGATATTGTTTTGATAATATTAATAATATTATACTGTTTGAATCAGTGCACATTTTTTCAACGAGAGAAAAATAACAATGGATTGTTCTTGAGAATTCAACAGACATCTGGTCTCGAGAGATAAATAAATGTAAAACATGTTTATCTAGAACATTCTTATTAGCTAAGTATTTTAGATGACCTTTATACGGCTGTTACCTGGATATTATCTGGATGTTTCTGAACTTTTGTTAAGTTTGAGTTTGTATGTCTAATTGGGGATAAATCCCCAAATAGATTCAAGTGTTGTGACAAATTCAGCTGTAGTGTGCCATTAGGCTTTAGTCCAAATAAAGTAATCGTATGTGTAACATCGGAAAGATTTTCTTAATCTGTCATAATTACTACGAGCTTTTACATGAAAATCTTTTATCCAATTAGGTATGTTGATAACGGCAGTAAACCCAGCGGTAATTTTTTTGGTGCAACTTCTAGTCTTAGCGTCAGATAGGTATTCCCAAATCTGCAGATTGACCAACATACTTTTTTAGCCAACACTCTCTTACATAGGCCTCATAATTTTCCAGAATCTCGTGAATCAGCATTCGTGCACGCGCTGTCAGCGGCTGCGTTAGCGCATGCAGTAGCGCGCGCCTGCAGTCGTGGGGAACTCAATGAGTGCTCTTGCGACTCGCGCGTCAGAAAGCGCACGCCGAGGCACTGGCAGTGGGGAGGATGTTCTGAGGTAAGAGTTGGAAGATTTTGAGACCCTGAATTTGTGGTGTAGACTTAAGTTTTGAAAAACTTGAGGCTCCCTTCGGACTGCATGCCGGTCCCGTATATCTATTTACATACGTTTATTTCAAGTGTTACGCTAGACGCTAGGCGCTAGAATAGTCTGAATTGTCTGTATAGAGCATTTGGGGAAGCAATCGTGAAATAAAATATAATCATTGCTTTTTTTCAGGACATAAGATATGGTGAGATGTTCAGTAAAGATTTTTCGGATTCCAAAGAAGATAAAAATACTGATGAGGGGCTGGTGAATTTACACAATAATGAGGCTGGAAGAAGGGTGAGTTATAAACCATTTGAAATTGTACACGCAACAATGTCAAGCAGTACACTGCTATAGGCTAAAAATGATGATGGAGTAAATACATCGTGGCAATGCTGCCAGCCTTTTGGGCACTGTTCGTGTTGACAGCGATGCGGACGAATTTTTTGATGCCCTATGATTGTTTTGCTTAGTTTTTCATTTATACATGTACATATTATTATTTTAAATGTTAGCTTATATTATCTCGGACAAGTAAATAATGTTACCTACTGATAATGATGAAATTACGATCAGCGAAACGTTGCTCACAAAAAAATGTTTGAAAATATGGTTTTGTTTTAATTAAAGTTACACGAGATGCTTCTTTACGGGTCATGTTATTACAATCACAGCAGTCACATCAAAGTTTTTTTTTTTATAAAAATCAAGTTTTACACTGAAAATTAATACTTTTGATTAGCATCGCACTTATTTATCTTGCTGTTGCAGTTTGTATAATTTTTGGCTTTTTAGTACATTACTTATTCTACTATTAAATGGGTGGTGAAAGTCGATGTACACACGGCTACACATCAAGCTATGCAAAACCAGTATTGGCTGACCGTTCATTTTGAGAAAATATCATACAAAGTGAGGCCAAGACAAACTGGTTTTGTATAGCTTGACGTGTAGCCGTGTGTACCAACCCTTCAGGGTCAGACGTGATGTAACTTATTCTTCAATTCTATATTCCACAGGCTGTACGCGGTCGCATGCAACGTGTCTGCAAGTGTCATGGCATGTCTGGATCTTGCTCAGTCCGTGTCTGCTGGCGTCGTTTGCCGCAGCTGCGGATGGTCGGCGACGCGCTGTCTACCAGATATGAAGGGGCTTCACATGTTAAGGTTTGTGAAATGTGAAATGTTAATAATTTACTTTTAAACGAGAAAAAAACCAAATGCATTAAGTTTACGCTACCTCACGTTAGGCAGGTGAAAACTAATGTGTTGATAAAGGGCGAAGAATTGAATCCTGAAGACAGCACAGTATTCTTGGGCATAACTTTGGATGCTAAGCTTCAGTGGGGTCCACATATAGATAAATTGTCAAAAAAGCTAAGTTCCGCAGCATACGCTGTTAGAAAAATTCGTAATTTAACTGATGTAGAGACAGCCCGTTTAGTGTACTTTAGCTATTTTCATAGTGTAATGTCATACGGTATTCTATTGTGGGGAAATGCCGCTGATATTCAGACTATCTTTGTTTTGCAGAAGCGAGCTGTTCGATCAATTTATAAACTGAGTCCGAGACACTCGCTCAGAGACAAATTTAAAGAGATTAATGTTATGACTGTGCCTTCTCAATATATTTATGAAAATCTTTTATATGCCCATAAAAATATAAAATTATTTAAAAAATACAGTGATATCCATGATATAAATACTAGGAACAAACACAAATTTGTTGTACCTACAACAAGGCTCAAGAAAATAGGTGGCTCATTCAGATGCCAATGTATACGCTTTTATAATAAAGTTCCAAGCCCAGTTCAAGATCTAAGCCTTAATAAATTCAAATCATTTATTAAACGTAAGTTGTGCCAGAAAGCCTTTTATACCGTTAAGGATTATATCGAGGACAAAAAGGCTTGGGATTAAGCTGCTTCCAATTTTTTTTAATTTTTTTACTTATTGAATGTTTTTATTTTGTTTTTCTCTGTTTTGTTGTTGTTTTTTTTTTATATACACTGACATTAATGAATTTTATATATACTATGACATTTGCTTACTTAGTAAAGTATTATATTATTTTAATTATTGTGAATGTGAAGACTATGTGGGTCATTGTATTTATATTATTTTTCTCTCTGTTCTCTTAGTTTTTGTCATGGTCTGGCAGTTTGAGTAATTAATGTGGCCTACCCAAGTCCTTTCTTTGGTATTGTTCGTCGGATCGGTGAGCTCCTTAAGTTTTGAGTTGAGCTGCACGATTTCTGACAAATGCGTGCATTGACTGGACAGGTCCTCTCAATCTGTGTGGTTCTTTCCTCAAAAGACCATCTCAGACATCGACCTACATGGTCTTCATATGATCTGACCAAGATTATGTCTGGACTTTAAAAGAGACTGTGACGTCTGAGTTTGTTTCGGCCTTTCTTCTCAGACTAGTCAGATAGGAAACGCCGACCTCATCTAGTTTTAAAATATGATTGACGTGTAAAAGTGTTTGTACAAACCTACTTACAAAATAAAATCATTTATCATTTAAATTATATTATTGCTTATTAACTAAGAATTTGTTATACAACACGAGACCAGCACCCTTTCCATCTCTTAAAAGTAAATTGTTTATCTATTGCTTCATAAGTTTGAAAACTCGTTTGCTCGGTAACGTAAATGGCGCAATGAATGTTCTTCTTTTTAGCGTGTTGATGAGAAAACTAACACGAAAAAATATATATAGGGACTCGATCACTAAAATAAACATAATTAGGAAAAATTAAAATTTTATCAGCCTAGGGTAATATTTAGGAACTGTCACATGCGGTATACGAGTATAGGTAGCTTTTTAATGTTGTTCGGTCAAAAATTCAGCAACGTGAATACCGTTGAATGTTGATGAATTTTCAAAATGACAGGCATTGCAATTGTAAGTGTCTTGATCAGGGATGGGGAAACTACGGCCCGCGGGCCATCTCCGGCCCGCGAAGGCCTGAAATCCGGCCCGCGACCATCAAACAAAAATCAAGAGAATATTTCGTATTGTTAGTAATTTCATTCTCATTGGCAATGGCCAGCTTGCATAGAACAGTTCACATGTCACATGTCCCCACAAAGACCAGCGCTCCTCAACCTTCTACTTCGCATCTAACGTTCATTACAATTTCCAATTTATTTTTTATTCCAATAGTTATTTTGTAATATTGCACAATAAATTAGTCTTTCAAAAATACATATCAATATTTTTATTTCAGTAATTAACATAGCCAAAAATGAAACAACTTGGCTCGCCATATATTTCGTTACTATTATATTGGCACGCGAAGGAAAAAGTTTCCCCATCCCTGGTCTTGATCAATTACCCCGCAGTTTATATCTAAGGGAAATGTATAGCTTGATATTATGTCACCGTTTGTGCTGAGTACTTCATCACATGAATCTGGTGCAGCTCGTGATTCAGAAAAATAGTTGTATGAATGATTTGATAATTATGTATATTCTGGTACGATGGTCATTCATAAGACATTGGTGATTCAACAAATTCAGACCAGAGACTTGGTGAATCACAAAGTGGCACTTAGCCTGCTTGTATTGGCATTATTTACTATCATTGGTTTATAACCGTGCTAATTAAAGTTATTAAATCAATCACAAGACGCTAGCAACAGCGCTAGGTACTACTGTAGTACATATAATGGTTTCTGCCTGCTGCTAGTAAATTAAGTTCATTGCCGCGTATATAATGGAAGCAACAATACATTTTTATACATCGAACAAAGCACGGTCGAACGTACCTCCGACTCTGGCTTACCTCCTAGGTGTCAGGACTTTTAGTATGTTCACTCCATAAGCACCCTGAACAAGTTTCTGAAGGAATCGCTTAGGTCCCTGCTCACACACTCTACACACCCTTTTGGGCCATTCGTTGACTGAACTACATATAGGCGCAGTTGCCGTTCCACGTGCGGAGCGTGAGAGCGATACATGATGGTTATGAACCGCAAGATCAACAATTAGTGATAGTGTCATGGCAATCGATAGTCATGAGTCAAGATTTATCGATTATCGACTTAGACAACTGAGGGGCAATTCTCGTAATTTTAAGTACGTTCACAGTCTGATCTCAGTCTTAATCTGTTAAAAATACGTCTAATTTCCCTACAATTTGACAAGTTTTTGACATTTATTTGTCGCCGAGATAATAATAATAATAATATAATCTGTGGCCCGACTGTCAAGCTGACAGTGAAAAAAAATTTTACTCCGATATTTTTTAGTATTTTTTAATATAAATAATCAGACAATAATCTTTTGATATGTGTTCCTACACCATTTTTATGACCGGAATTTCATACTACGAGTACTATACTACGAGTACACCATTATGGATGCAACAAATGTCACAATAGAGAGAAAAATATAACAATGCTGACACGAAGTCGGGCACGGCAACAAGAAACCACACACCCAACACCTTCGGGTTCGTCGCTCAGCTCCGCCTCGCAGTTGCCGGAACCTGCTCCAGACGTGAGTCCAGTGACACCGGCCGCTGCAGTTGCGTCGAGCTCGAGCGACGAATACTTTTCGCCGCCGACGACACCACCACCAGTACGTCGGCGCGGAAGAGGCCGACCACCGGCCAGCTTAGGACTCCGAGGCCCACCGGCCTCTGATAGGGTCCCCGCTGCCGGTGGAAGTGTGCAGCGCATGAGATGGACACAAACCGTCAATGAAAATGTCATGCGCGCATACTTTGGGGCTACAGAGGGGGGAAGTAACTTGACTGCGTACCGTGGTCGGATGCTCTCTCTGCTTCAGGTGCTTGAGCCAGCTGTCAACGTGTCGACGCAACGACTATCGGATCAGGTGCGGGTCATCCAGCGTAACCATATGCTGGATGACGTTGTACTTGATCGACTACGCCTCGAATCACGGAATAGCCACGTTACGCCTGCTTCGTCATTGGTCGCGGTGCAACTGCAAAATTTACCCAGTTTTTCATCGCGACCCAACCGCGTTGATGAAGAGGATGATGATGAGGCTATATCCGTGAGCTCCCAGTGCAATGTAAGATTGAGGAGCGCTTTGGAGGATGCTTTCCGTGAGTACCGATCTATTTCGCCTGGACTCAGACCACGTTTACCTCGTTTGCCCATGCACAAGAAAAACAAGGCGCTGGTGTGTGCTCTAGACTCGCAGCTGGCAAATTACTTTAACGACAGCAAAGACCTCACCGATACCCATTCAATCTTGTACTGTGCAGCTGTTGCGGCATGTCGTGTGGCTCATGTCAAATTCCCGGACAGTGACAGAGCCACACGACCAAAACCAGCTGTACCAGCTTGGCAGTGCAGGATTGAGCGTCGTATCGGGGAGACTAGAGCACTCATCGGCAAGCTAATCTGCTTCAGGGAGGGCAATACTCGCCCTAGAGTGATGCGCTTTGTGAGGCGGGCATTCTCCGGGACTGATATTAGTTCTCGAGACTATTTGTCCCGCGTCACAGAGCGTATCGACTTCCTGAAGCAGAAGATCTGTGCATGGGCAAACCGTATTCGTCGGTACAGGCGGAGAGTGGAGCGGTACACTCAGAATCGCACATTCCAGAGCGATGAAAGGTGGGTTTACAGGGATTGGGAGCGACTGGACCAAGGTGTGACTGACACGTGCCTACCAGATGATGACGCCATGTGTTCGTTCTGGCAAAACATCTGGTCGGTGCCTGTCAGTCACATCGAGGGTGATTGGACTGGGAAGATCGAGCGAGCGTGCGAACTAATACCAGAAATGGGGCCACTTATCATCAGCCCCCAAGATATTGCTCGTGCAGTCCGTCCGATGCCTAACTGGAAATCCCCAGGACCGGACGGGCTGCACAACTTTTGGATAAAGTGGTTCCAAAGATCGCACGCCCCCTTGGCATCCCAATTCCAGTCGGCCTTAGAGTCAGGGTCGCTGCCCCAGTTCCTAACGACAGGAATAACCCACCTGCTCCATAAATCAGGTAGTACCGCGGATCCCAAAAATTACAGACCGATCACTTGTTTACCGACGGTCTATAAAGTTCTTACATCCATTGTGAGAGCTAAAATTAATAACCATATAGACACCAACTCCATCATGTCTGTCTCTCAAAATGGATGTAAGAATGGGTCCCGCGGTACTAAGGAGCTACTTCTCATTGATATGGCCATTAGCCAACAGGTTCGTCGTTCCCGAAAGGATCTGTCGACATGTTGGATAGATTATAAGAAGGCCTATGACTCGGTGCCACATACATGGCTCATGAGGGTGCTGGAATTGTATAAAGTAGATACAACTCTACGCACCTTCCTGATGACGTGTATGGGGCAATGGAGGACGGTCCTTCGCTATCCAGGATGTCGAAATATCCAGAGGAATAGCGAGCCGATAAGGATTGAGCGAGGCATATTCCAGGGCGACAGTTTGAGTCCGCTTTGGTTCTGCTTAGCCTTGAATCCTCTAAGCACGCTGCTGGAGGATTCAAGTCTGGGCTATCGGCTGAGGAGAGGTGGTCAGGTTATATCTCACCTCCTCTACATGGATGACCTAAAACTCTTTGCCCCCAACAATTTGCAACTGATGGAGCTACTGAATATCACTGAAACTTTCAGTAGCGCCATCAGGATGGAATTTGGTGTGGACAAATGTGCGGTCATGCATGTAAAGCGAGGGGAGATCGTGGAATCCGTGGGAACACAACTCTCGGATTCCACAAATCTTAGAGCCCTCTCCGCATCCGAAACCTATAAGTATTTGGGTATGTCGGAAGCGTTGGGCATCAATGTTACTGACATGAAGCAATCGTTGAAGGAGCGCTTCTATGGCCGCCTGAAAAAAGTATTCAATAGTCTTTTATCAGGCGGAAACAAGGTGCGCGCCTTCAACGGTTGGGTCATGCCGGTTTTGATGTACTCTTTCGGCATACTCAAATGGACTCAGACCGAACTTGACGCCCTGGATAGGAGGGTCCGTACGCTGCTAACTGCAAATCGAATGCATCACCCACGGTCATCGGTAATGAGGCTGTATATCCCGCGAAAGTGTGGAGGTCGAGGCTTTTTGAACGCTAAGACCCTCCACAATCGCGAGATATGCAGTCTCAGGGAATATTTCTTAGAAACCGACGTGGGGATGCATCGAGATGTAGTCGCGGTGGACAAGGGCCTCACCCCGCTCTCCTTGGCTAAAGAGAACTGGCGCAAGCCAGTAGTGCTTGACACCAATGATCGCATGAAAGTATGGCAGAGTAAGGAGCTTCACGGACGCTTTTACCGGGCCCTACATGGGCCCGATGTAGATCTACTAGCGTCCGTAGCCTGGCTGCGTTTCGGTGACCTCTTTGGAGAAACCGAAGGTTTTGTATGTGCAATTATGGACGAAGTTATGATGACGAACAATTACCGGAGATTTATTGTGAAAGACGGCACGGTTGACATCTGTCGGGCATGCCACCGGCCGGGAGAATCAATCAGGCATATTATCTCTGGGTGTTCTCGTCTAGCTAACGGAGAGTACTTGCATAGACACAACCTTGTAGCTAGGATAATCCATCAGCAACTTGCTCTGAAATACAACCTTGTGGAATCGGAGGTGCCGTACTACAGGTATGTGCCCGACCCAGTTCTCGAAAATGGTAATATCACATTGTACTGGGATCGATCCATCATCACTGACAGGACTATTGTTGCCAATAAGCCTGATATAGTGGTGGTGGATCGATCAGAGCGACGCGCAATGATTGTTGACATAACCGTCCCGCATGATGAGAACCTCGTGAAAGCCGAGAAAGATAAACAAATCAAGTATCTTGACTTGGCTCGCGAGGTTGTCGACATGTGGGATGTGGACTCAGCGATCATTGTGCCGATAGTCGTGACAGCCAATGGCTTAATAGCCAAGAGCCTCGACCAACACCTGAAGAGGCTCTCGTTGGGCAGCTGGATCAAGGGCTTGATTCAGAAAGCGGTACTTCTGGACACGGCTCGCATTGTCGGGAGGTTCCTCTCTCTGGAGCCCTGACCGCCGGTAGCTTGGACCCTGTTCCCGATACCGGTGGGCTACTATTTTTTATATTTTTAAATGTTTTTTTTGTTTTTATACTAATATTTAAAAATATAATAAAATAAGAAGTTAAATGAATAAACGACATAATAATAATATCCCTGGACATTTCACACAGCGCCATCTAGTCCCAAGCTAAGCAATCTAATGCTTGTGTTATGGTAACAGGATGACTGATAAACTACTTATATACATTTTTTTTTTGTAAATACATACATATTATAGATAGAAAAACACCCAGACTCGGAACAAATACATGTAGGTCATACAAATATTTGTTCCGTGCGGGAATCGAACCCGCGACACGTAGCGCAGCAGTCAATCGCTTAACCACTGCGCCAACCGTGCCGTCATGCCGCCGAGATGAGACTGCGACTAGATTTTGAACGTTCTAAATTACGAGAATTAGTCTTCTGATGATAAATTGAGGCCAGGAGAGCCACAGTGGAGCCAATTTTTAGGCCACTGTGGCGCTATGTCTTTTACAGTTTAGAGCAGAGAGCCACAGTGGCCTCAATTATCAGCGTAGAGATGGAATATAGATAAAATATTTATGGAATATGGATGGATGTATAGATAGAAAATAATATGTGTATTGTGTAGTGTTAGCTACGTATTATGAGAGTAGCCTACAGAAGCAATAACTATCTGAAACTTCAAAAATAATTTTAAAATATTATCATCAGAATCTCACTAGCTTTAAACTCATTTTCAGGTCGTCGAACGCAAGAGAGGCAAAAATATAAGAAAGCTGAGACCAATGCACATGGACATGAAGAAACCTAACAAGACTGATCTTGTTTACTTGGAGGACTCGCCAGATTACTGTGAACCTAATGATGAGTAAGTTACTATTCAAATAACTATCTTCCAAGTTGTTTATCATTATCATTTCAGCCAAAAGAAGTCCATTGCTAGATATAGGCCTCCCCCAAGCAGGCTTCGACCGGTTCTCGAATCCAGCAGATTCTTGCAGCCTTCATAAGGTCATCGGAGGTCATCGGTCCACCTTGTGAGGCCATCCAACGCTACGTCTTTCGGTATGCGGTCGCCACCCCGGAACCTTGCGGCCCCATCGGCAGTCTGTTCTGCGAGCACTATGGCCCTGTCCACTGCCACTAAAGTTTGGCAATTCTTCGGGTTATATCGGTTACCTTAGTTCTCCTACGGATTGGTTTATTTCTGATTTGATAACGTAGAGAAACTCCAAGCATAGTCCTCTCCATTGCTGTTGTTTTTATTAGCACGTAGAATACCGCAAGGACCAATACTAGGACCATAACTGTTCTTTTTTACAATTTCAGTTTTAATTCTTCTTCTTCTTTTGTATTGCCGGTACAGTTATATTATACTTCACTTTTTATGCAACAATATTTGTCTTTCCAGGTTGGGAATCCTAGGCACCCGCGGTCGTACTTGCAACAGGACATCAGCTGGTCTCGACGGCTGTCGCCTACTCTGCTGCGGTCGAGGCTACCAAACCCGAGTAAGAGATCACGAAGAGAAATGCCGATGCCGCTTCGTATGGTGTTGCAGAGTCGAATGCGAGATCTGCCGGTTTAAACGCGACCACCATGTTTGTAACTAATAAAGAAAGATGTATCATTTTGGTTCGAGAAAAATGTACGTTTGATTATTTTAGTGAAGTCAATGTTATGAAAGATATAGATGATTAATTTAAAGAAAGATTACGTTTTGTTGGCTTCGATTGTGAAATCGGTTTTGGTGACGTCAGATTTGAAGTGATTAATGTTATGAGAATAGAAATGGTTACTGTTGCGGAAGAACATGAGAGGCAATGAATACTGGAGATGCACGAAGCAATATAGTATCATATTTATTCCTTGATTCTCTAATAACTTATCCCTTCGTATGCCGGAACGTAGATCTACGCGAGACACAATGGCTTTTTAATTGTGTCTGTAATTACGGCATTCAAGAGGTTAT
The DNA here is from genome assembly GCA_945859715.1 of Apamea sordens. Classification (NCBI taxonomy): domain Eukaryota; kingdom Metazoa; phylum Arthropoda; class Insecta; order Lepidoptera; family Noctuidae; genus Apamea; species Apamea sordens. The sequence continues at coordinate 7,109,278 of OX244010.1, read as the reverse complement.
GAAAGATTTTCTATAATCTGTCGGATATTGCAATCTTATTTTATTAACTTTGAAGTAACTACAAGGCCTAAATGATTTAAAGATGAAAAGCTTATAGAAGCTATTACTATTTATAAGACAACTAAACACGTGACTTAACGAACAAATAATTTATTTTATAAATAATATACATAACTTGGAAGATTATATAAGTGAACTTAATATTGTGAGGGAACATTCATTTAACTGTTGCAAATTCAACCAGTTTTTATAGTTTAGAGCTCTCTTGAATATTTCGATCTGAATAGGTTTCCCTTTTAATTATTTACTTTTGTACTTCTCTTTAGTTGATGTTATTTCGTTTTCATTAAATTCGTCTATAAAAAGTCCTTATTATAAATCGCTGACTGATTATTAATTTTAATTAGTATTTTAGATAACATTTAATTTTCTGAAGATTAAGCTTTAAAATTATTTACAGTATTACTAACTTATTTTATTTTTAAATGTACAAAGATGTAAATAGTGCTTTTGTTAATATTCTAATATTGATAGTTATAGATTTGAGGCATTTTCTTCTTATTTATGTGCCGAATGTAAATATTAATATTTTGATTGTGTAAACATATTACACATATTGATTTTCTACCTCATGAGGAAAATGATTTCGTTCATGCCATGATATAATATCGGTTAATTTAAATATAGGAAACAGTTCTGTGAAAGGGACATTAACGGTATTTTGGCTATCTTCAGATAAATTAGAATTCTCACCAGGTTATCCTGTCTCAGACTAATTCTTTCCAAAATCTTTAAGGATTTAGGAAGGTACGGCAAATTGAGTCTTAATTACACCAAATTTTGACACAGAAGCGTCTAGAATTCTGTGACAAGTATCTACACATATAGAATTTCATAGAGCTGCTTCCTAAAATTCGCCAGTTGTAAATATTTTACCCAGTAAGCTAGTTCTAGTAACTTATTGTATTAGGAATGTGATAGCTTTATTCCTTTTAGTGATAACTCTTATCTACAAAACCTTTGGTATGTAATCGTCGATGTTATTTGTACATACTCTATAGTGATATTATGTAACATAAATAGTTGTAATGTCTGTGTTTAGTGTAAGGATTCTGTTCTCTTTGAGGTTCTGAGACTGGTCTTTAAATTCTGTTATTCTAGTTTCTCTATTTTATTTCTCTGAGTCTTAATAAACTACTAAGGTTTTCGAGTTTGCGATTATTGTTATGATTTGTTTCATTTGTTCTACTTGATTTATCGATAAGTCTTTATCTTTTAACGAGTTTATCTTTCTTTCAACACTTTCATTTGTTTGTATCATACTTGTAGAGCCTTCAAAAACATTTTAACCTTGACAAAACTTTTGCTTTCTTAGAACCTTGAAAAGGCAGTAACAAATCAAAATTTTACACTTGCCAACTTAATGTAACGTGTCAAATATAAGAATTCGAAATCGTCTAATATAACTTAGTCTTAAGTAATTTTTCTCATTGACTCAAACGTATCACCAATGATATTTAAGTACTTAATCTATATGTAGAGATTCAAAGCTAACACGTTAACTTGAAATAAGATAACGTTAGTAGAATGTCGTCCATTAAATTATTTGATAATGTGATGCCTGTCTTTGATTCAAGTGTAAAGGCGCAGTTTCATTACTGCCCACCGTCATGCTACGCGGCTTCTTCGGCGAGCTTCGCGCTACTCGCGGATGCATGGCTACCAAACTAATAAACCCAATGAAGTAAAATGTATGACATCTCCGTGTACATTCTTACGCAGCAGAGGAACTGTGCCTCTAAACAGAAATTTGACGTCTCTCATTGCAAAAATGTTACTAATATTTTTTTCTACAATGAAGTTTTAGACTGTAACTGTATTTAAAAGTATTTTAAAGGTTAGACTATGTTTCAGTCTGAAACTAAGTCTAACTTTAAATAAACAGTTTTGAGGTAAGACTTAGTATTTACCATTTTGGATATGGAATAGTTACTATTTGATGTAAATGGAATAAAGTAAATGTATTAGAGACCAGTTTTTATTTATTTATTCAACCATTTATGTACACACATAAAACTGGTAAGAAGAAAATAAGATAAAAAATACGTATGCGTATACAGCACATTTATGTTTATCAGAAAGTTGTGTGGTACAGACCATCAAATTAAGAGAGATGTTAGTAGTCCCACGGAGAACCGTGGGACTACTAACATCGCAATCGCGAATAAAATATCAACTGTTCCGTGCAAAACTTCGACACCTACTAGACCCAAATGTATGGGACGCCTACAGATTGCGATGTTAGTATTCATTATTAGTATTGATGACATCAAATTAATAAACAGGTACCTATTATCAACTAGAAACAATCTCTTATCAGATAATACTTTCATAAATACAATCAAAACAATAAATCACGAAGGTAGATTGCTTGTAATTGAGTTTTCATGTTAAGTCAATGTTATCCGGCTGCAATTGAATAAACAGGAAGCCAACCATATATTACCGATATATGTGGCTGCTGTATATACGTGTTTCGACACGAAGGACCAAATCTGAAGATAGCTGCTAATTCGGAGGATTCAAAGGCGTAGATTCTGTCTTTAGATTGACTACGGTCAATGAATTCGTCGATTGTATTATATCTGTTGATAGTACCAAATTCTTGTGAACCGTTCATAAACTATTCATATAATAAAATAGTAGCGAAGTCAAAACTGTGTGCATTTAATATTTTTCATCTATGACGTGCAGTGTGTTTGTGTGTATTTCCCAATATCACAAAATAAAATAATAAAAAGAAACATTTCCCGGAAATGATTAAGTTTTTCAACTAACCCCGCTATCACGTTAAGGGGAATGCGCTAAGTTAGTCCGCAAAATTAAAATTTACTCACGTTTTTTGCAATTTGCACGTAGTATCAGGTTGTATGTTTCAAGTATCGGCAATACAACCCCTTAGGTAATGTTATGATTTCAAGAAATAGCCACACAACAAATTAATATGAACTAAGTTGTATATGAACTGTATTGATGATTTTTATGATTATAATCTATTATAATCTATTATTATACTTATAATAAATCTGTAGAAGTGAAAATTCTGTACATTGAAAATATCAAAAAAAAAAATGGCAGGGGGTGTTACTAGACCGACACCGAACCCAAAAATGTGATTAAAAAAAATTTTGTCTGTCTGTCTGTTTGTTAAGGCATCACGCAAAAACTACCGGTTCGATTACGATGAAACTTGGTATAATTATTCTTTAATATCCTGGGCACCACACTGGGTACTTTTTATGCCGGAAAAGTATATACAATAAAAAACAAACTTAATTTTGCAGTTTGATCCCTAGACCCGATTACTGTTCCAACCGCAAATAATAAGTTTGTCGTAGGTTACGTCACCCGCAATGCACAGCTATTAATAATAAGTATGTAAAGTTGTCGAAAATTTACCACTGACGGGACAAAAAGGTGTAATTCAGTTTTTAAGGGGAGGATTTGAACTTGAAACTGTATGTTACATTTTCACGCCTAAACCACTGAACTTCTGATTTGGCATAGAGATAGATGGCATCCTGAGGAAGCACATACATTTTATCCTGTTAGCACGTTCCCGTGGGATAATTTCCGACATCCACGCGGGCGAAGCCGCGGGCAGAATCTAAATCTATAAATAAATAGGGGCGCGTGGCTAAATAATAAAAGCCGCACAGGTCGATCGGTCGGGTTAAGCTACGCTTGCCGCGGTTGGTCTGTGGATGGGTGACCATCTTTACATACCGAGACCTCTCCGTGCCTCGGAAAGCACGTTGAGCCGTTGGTCCCGGCTGTCATTCGTGGATCTTTGACAGTCGTTACGGGTAGTCACAAGCCCGAAAGTCTGACAACCAGTCTTACCAAGGGGTATCGTATTACGCAGTAACTGGGTTGTGTAGGTCAGATAGGCAGTCGCTCAATGTAAAATACTGGTATTCAGCTGCATCCGGTTAGACTGGAAGCCGACCCCAACATAGTTGGGAAAAGGCTAGGCAGATGATGATGAATTCTATAAATAAATATACATATATTTATTTATAGAATCGCGATCGCGAATCTTATTTAGATCAACATACAACCTGATAATGAAGTGCGAATTGCTAAAAACGTAAAAAAAAAATTATTTCGAGGACTACCCGGATGATTTCGCCTTAAGTAATCACGACACTGCACCCTATTATTGGCAGATTAAAACGATAAACGTATTACACGATAATCAATTAAACTGTGAGATTAATGTTCTATATAAGTACCAGGAAGGAATTTCAAACTACTCATTTGGAAAATAGGCTATCAAAATGAGGTCGGTTGTGTTGTTTTCTGCTCTATTCTTGGGGTTGGCGATAGCTGTTGTTCAGGGTCAATTGCCAACACCTCCACCATTGCAGACCCCTGGAACATCGACGGTCCCTGCACCATCAACTGAAATTGCCGATTTAACAACGCCTGAGTCAACCGAAAACCTTCCATTGGCAGAACAGTGTGATGAAGAACTGTGCAAACTACCCGAATGCAGATGCTCGTCTTCGGAAATTCCTGGTGGTATCTCGCCGAGGAATACTCCTCAGGTAAGATTTTTTATTTTGGTGGAAATTCCTTTTAATGAGTCCGCTCTTTTCCTTAAATATTGCATTATAGGTCAAAATCTGTTTAATTTTCATTAATGTGTACAAATTGAATCGATTATTTTATCAAAGTAGTCGCGTCATAATTATGATTAGATGTTTGATAATGATAAACATATTTTTATTGGTTTTCTACTTTAGAGTTTCCTTATAACATCATATCTCTCTTTTTCTTTAATTATAATATAATTATATATGTTATATTTTTTATATATATTATGTGTTAGCTTGTAAATTGTAATTGTTGTGATTGTAAACAAATCCAAAAAATAATCTTAAAATTAAAATCTCCCAAAAATAATTGAATGTCGTAACGATTTTTAGGGACCCATAAGATTATTCATTTATGTATTGCACAATATAAACACAGTTGCAAGCTATGACTAGGTCAAACTTATGAATTTCACCTAGTCATAGAACGAAGAACGAAGTTAGCGGTGGGAGTAAACTGGTAGATATCGTAACGAAAAAGAGGTAGGCCCCCTCCATGCGATTTTTTATTATATCATAGAAAGAGACACACACACACAGAGAGAGATAGCTTTCATGGTTTTTGAGGGTGCTAAAGCCAATAGTGAGGTCCATGGTGGACCTCACTATTGGCTTTGGAAGAAAATCCAAGAAAAAATAAATAAAGTAGTGATTAACAACTGTTCATACATACATGTGAGCTCCCTGACTGCAGATGTATAAGCACTGACATTCCTGGTGTATTATTGCCTTATAATCTTAAAATTATCGTAATTTTAAGAACGTTCACAGTCTGATCTCATTCTCAATCTGTCAAAAATACCTCTAATTTCTAAGTTTTTGACATTTGTTGGTCACCGAGATGAGACTGCGACTAGATTTTGAACGTTTTAATTAACGAGAATTGGCCTTCTGATTATATACACAATGACATCAATATTTACTCTATGAAGTATTATTTAATTATTATTTTATCTACCGTGAGTGTGAGGAATATGTGGTAATAATACTTTATTCAATTATTTTAACCATTGTCTGACAGTTTGAGTACTACTTAACGCGGCCCACTATAATTATTTATCAAAATTTAAGTCAAGTACATCAATCGCATCGAATATTGTTTTAGTATTTTGCACGGTATTTTGTATATTTCCAAAATGAAACATTATAGCAGTACCAGTTCCACTTAAAACGACCAGTTCTTATGCTTCACAAATATTTCTTTCCAGTTCGTCACAGTCACCTTCGACGACGGTATCAACGTCAACAACATCGTTACATACCGTGAAACTCTCTACAACCGTTTCAACTCCAATGGCTGCCCTGCTGGTGCCACTTTCTACGTCAGCCACGAGTATACCAACTACGTCCTCGTCAATGAACTGTACAACCGTGGTTTCGAGATCGCTCTCCACTCGATCACTCACCAGACCCCTCAGACTTATTGGTTACAAGCCACCACCGAGGACATGAGGAGAGAATTTGGTGACCAGAAGGTTCAAATGTCTCACTTTGCTAATATTCCTTTCACATCTATCAAAGGTGAGAATTTCAATTACAGCACTTACCCTATTAGGTACTAGGCACTTTGGAATCGTCCGCGTGAATTTAATATTAATCCATAAAAACTTTAGCACCAAAACATTTCATCCTCTTTAGTGATTGATTACTATGCTCATACAAAATGTATCTAATTGATTCATTTATCCTGAAAAAATAGAACTTGCAGAAGCAATGATAAAAAGCGAAAATGTCGACAGTGAGTCTCGCTCTCAAGACTTTACTCACTAAATAAAATTGTTACCATCACATAATTGTTTACAAACTAACTTTACAATTTTAATATTTTATAATGTTTCAATTTATTTCAGGTCTTCGCATTCCCTTCCTCCAGATGACCGGAAACGCCAGCTTCGAAATAATGAATGAATATGGCTTGGAGTACGACTGCACTTGGCCCACAATCGCAAACACCAACCCTGGTCTATGGCCTTACACCCTAGACTATGCTTCCACCCAGGACTGCGTCGTCCCTCCTTGCCCAACAGCGTCATTCCCTGGAGTATGGGTTAAGCCTTTGGTAGCCTGGTCTGATCTCCAAGGAGTTCCCTGCTCGTTCGTGGATGCTTGTTTCTACATGTAAGTACTCAATACTCAAATCTTTATTGTATTCCATATGTGTGTGAAGTAGTTATAATTTAATTCAGTTTAGCACATAAATGTCTATAATACCGCTTGAATAAACTATTGGTAGTGTTACTATTCTTATTCAAATGTTTTACCGCATCATCATGGTTCACGTCAAGAAGTTAAATTTGAGCCGATTTGAAAAGTGGTACTAGTGCTATCGACACTATAATTTTGTTAAAATAACTTAAAAATTGAACAAATGTTTTTTTTGTTCACATTTCAATGTGAAAGTTAAACTTTATGTGGGGATTCCTCAGGGCTTGATCTTAGGACCTCTAGTTTCTACAATGTTTTTTATTGCATCCTTGAATTTGTATTTCCTACGATTAAAAAATGTATCATTATTATTATGTACCTATAGTTAGTTACTTTATTTAGTATCTAGTGTATATTATAGTTAGTTGTATAATAATTAACTATTGTTTCCTCATATTATTTATACTTTTATCCGCTGACTTTTTTTGACAATTTCTTACCTCCATTCTTACAGCCCCGACCGCAACAATGAAGATGAATGGTACGAGTTCATCCTCAAAAACTTCGAGAGGCACTACTTGGGCAACCGCGCCCCCTTCGGCTTCTTCGTTCATGAGGCGTTCCTGAGTGCTTACCCTGCGGTCCGACGTGCTTATGTCCGGTTCATGGATATGATCAACAAACTCCCTGATGCTTTCATGGTAAGAATAAAACACCATTTTGAACGACGAAAGTTTCTTGCCAGGGGCATACAATATAATTGAAGAAAAAAAATATTTGCACCGTCTTAAGACATTTTACTGTTGCAACTTATAATATGCCATACGCAATACCATCGCATCGTGTATATCAGGCTTTACAAAAACTTCTCCACAAAATAATCCACCATGCAATAATCGCGGGACATAATGTATAGTGTTACTGACATTAATGCAATGCAAATTGTGTCGAAGGCAAACCAACTATACGCGAATCCTGTAGATATGTGTTTGTGCTTTTCTGTTCGCGTTAAAAACTGGCATCCGATGGATCAGCGCGAGCGCCAGCCCGAGCATGCGCCGCCCACACATAGTGCCGTCCATACGCAAAATTTTCGTTACATTACACGATATATTACATTACACTTTACAGTCGTCTAGACCCGGCTTTATTGATGAGTTCTGTTCTTTATTTCCGAACGTTTTCATGCGATCTTCACCAAAATGGTTGAATACCAAAAATATATTAGATACCCAAATCGAAGTATAGTCAAGTCTTTTATATCTTTATATAGAGGGTGGCAGAGACATCGACGCGCAATCTGTTACCATGGATTCATGAGTACATGAATTTGAACAGCCACGCGTTGAAACTTTTCGCCGGTTATTAAAAAAACTTTTACTGTTCCATACATTTTTAAGTATAGTCGCACTTTTAGACTCAAAGTTGACAAAAATATTTTGGTTGTCCGAAGTTATTCCCAAACTTCTTAAAACTCGGATTTGTACCATTGTAGCTCCTAGCTATATCGTTGACATTACAAAACTTTTGTAAACTGCTTCACGTAATGATAAAATTATTTCTCCTCCAGGTGAACACGCACGAAGTTATTGACTGGGTGAGGAACCCCGTCCCAGTTGATGAGTACAAGCGCCAGAATTGCCGCACATTCATCCGTAGCAACTGCGATCCCAAAACCTGTCCTCTTACCTCAAGCCACAATGGAGTAAGTATTTAAATTATATAAAGGAATAATAATAAAATAATAGAAAATCTTGACATTACATGGCAGTTATCAAAGTCAAAGTCAAATGGTATATCTCAACACTTTTGATTGTAAAAAATTACAAGCAAAAAGAAGAATTGAATTGAGTTGCCCTTTCCAAAAGGTAGTTTCAAATGGAGAGGAATGGGCAAAACTACATAAATACTCGGTTAAAATATTGATTTTTACAGTATTTTGTTCACGTAACATTAACATTCCTTGGGCCTAGCTCATACATACGTAACGTAAATTGTTTTTTTTTTAATTCTCTCATATGTTTTAGCCTTTATATCTATGGATAATCCCTATTGTGCTTATCGCAAAAACCAATATGCATTTGGATAGGTGTATTTTTTATTCAAAAATTGTTAGATTTTACGTGACGTTTACGTGACGTTTACGTGACGTTTACGTAATATAATAATAGTAGCAGCTTTCATTTTGCCAGTTCAACAACATCCATTGCGTTATTATTTTCGTCGTTGAGCAGACTTCGAATATTATGACACATTTTGTTTGAAAGTGTGTTGGGCAACTAAGGTGCTGTCCTCAACCAGGAAGTATTTACTTCCAGAGAGAACCTATTATAAACTAATGCATGGATTTCGTTTCTTTTACAGTTGCAATATTGGATGCAAATCTGCAACGTGTGCCCACAAGTCTACCCGTGGCTCGGCAATCCTCTTGGACAATAATCTGAGATTGAATGCGTTTTGTGATAAATAAATATTTCGATCTAAAATGTACTGTTTTTCTGTTTTTTTTTTAAGTACGGTAGGCCGCTCGTCAGTAGTATCAAAACCTTTTTTTTGCCCTAATCCACGTTCGTGACGTAAAAATATCACGGCGGGATTTATCGTGCATTGAATTTTTAACTATCGGTATTGAGCCGAGCATTGAGAATCTAACAGAGCGCATCCCAGCGCGTCAAAAAATCACACTGTTCGATTTACAACTTTCAGCGCTAAGCAGAGCGTGGAAAATCGAGTGTGTGAAAAAATATCGCCGTGAGAAAAACGCGCTCGTGCGTACCTAGGCTTATTCTATGTACTTAAAGTCAGTGCTACGCTAGGCCAGCTTACGCAAGCCCGATTAAGCAGACGACAACCTTATAGGTTGAACTGCGAGATGCCATTTTAAAAAAAAATAGGCCAGCTCACAGTCACAGTGTTACCTGCGGTGCTAGTCTGTAAAATCTCACCGTGAAAACGTAGGTGAAGACGTGAGCTTCAAATGAGCTCTCAATAGTGTCGAAATGACAGCTCACTCCACCTAAGTTTTTTTACAGAATGTACTGACTGTTACTGACTTGCGGTACTGTACGGGCCCCCAACTATAGCCACTGAACGGTATAGCGATTCCAGTGTTACCGAGCAACCGACCTCAAAATCGTCAATTTAATCAATTGTAATAAATCGCAAAACTGTTAATATATACATTTATTTAGCGGACATAACAAAAATATAAACGTCAACATATCCAGCGTATAATATTATTTGTCGAGTTGTTGAGCTTCATAAGTTCTGAATCGAGCACTGACAAATGATTGCACTGACTGCACTGGTCCACTCAAATCTTGTGTGGTTTGATCCTTAAAAGACCATTTCAGACTTTAATCGTCGTCGTCACATGATCTGACCAAGATTATGGCTGGACTTTAAAAGCCGCAGCCCCTGAGTTTGTTTCGCCATTTTTCCCAGAGGTCAGATAGGAAATGTCGACTCCGTCCAGCTTATTTTTTTATTATCTACAATAGTGTTTCCGATATCCTATTACAGAACAAACAATTTCATTTCATTACAAATACTGTTGAAAATGACAGAATTTCATGACACCGCTTTCCTTAAAAACCCATGCTAAGCCTTGTAGTTCCGCTGATTTTAACCTGTTTTAATCTCCTTGAACGAAGAGAAAAACAATGGAGGAAAGAATGATCGGCTGGTCCTTCTTTACGGTACGAGACCAGTGTTATACGTGGTTAGAGAACCTGCTTTCAGGTCGCAGATTATAAACCTAGCAAGCGATGATGCTACTTTTAGAATTTTATGTTGACTGTGTTTTGTTATTTTTTTCATAGATAAGGGTTTTATATTCCCACGAATGTTGGTGTATATATTGTATACCAGTGTCAATGTGCAAAAAGCAGGAAAAACAGCGGTTGGATTTTCAATTATCTTATTATACGGCTACTGCTTTTGCGATCATTTCGATTAGTAATGGGTTGCACTTTGATTTTCATCGATAATTATAATATCGAATGATTCTTTTTCTTCGCGCCTATCAGGATTATTCATCGAAGTATTGCTATTAATCATGAAATTTTGGTAGTTATGGTATGTTCCAAAAGTCTATGATGAAAGTGTAAACAACCGTAGAATGAGTAACACATTCACCCGTATTAAGAAGGTTTCAACTTTATATCTCATTACTGTTTCCAACAACTATTGTTTTAGTAATATTATAACATGTACTTAAAAAGTCATGTAAAGAACATCAGCAATAAGGTCACTATACGTCCTTCTGGAGCGTCCCATTCCGGCGTTTCGACTCACATCTACTTTATATATACCTTTTGTTAGTCGTCTTTCATTCATCCTCTCAACATGACGAAATCATCTAAGCATACTCTTTTAAATGTTTGTCACTGCATCTTCTTTTAAACCGCACCATTGCCTCATCACATCATTCCTATTAATTGTTACACATGTGTGCTTCGCAAGGAACGTATCTCCATAGCATTTGTTCTACTTTCATACCTCTCTTGCCTTACCCAACATTTACTTCCATGCACAAGCGTAGGCAACCGTGGAGTTTCTTGCCTTTCATCAGAAATAGGTTTATTTAGGTAGGTAGATATTAAATTTTCTGTTATTGAGTTTTGTTTTTTTTTAATTAGTTATGTATTTAGGTAAAGATATCATATAGGTACCCTCTTAATCACCACTAATGAGACACAATTGGTTTTCTATTGTAATTAGCCACAAAGGGCCCGCGAGATAGATGGCATTCTGGGGAAGCACATACAATTTATCCTGTTAGCACGTTCCCGTGGGATAATTTCCGACATCCACGCGGGCGAAGCCGCGGGCAGAAGCTAGTCACAAAATAAAATTTAAAAAAACATTTCCCGGAAATGATTAAGTTTTTCAACTAACCCCGCTATCACGTTAAGGGGAATACGCTAAGTTAGTCCGCAAAATTAAAATTTACTCACGTTTTTTGCAATTTGCATGTAGTGTCAGATTGTATGTTTCGAGAATCGGCAATACAACCCCTTAATGTTATGATTTCATGAAATATCCGCACAAAAAAATAATATGAACTTAGAGAGTTGTATTGATGATTATTATGAATATAATTCTATAAATAAATATATGTTACGGCCGCGAATCAAATTTAGGTCAACATACAACCTAATATACTGACCTGCAAATTGAAAAAAAAACGTAAGAAAAATTTAATTTCGAGGACTACCCTGATGGTTTCGTCTTAAGTAATCACGACACTGCACCCAACGTATTATTGGCAGATTAAAACGATAAACGTATTACGTGATAATCAATCAAACTGTAAGATTAATGTTCTATATAAGTACCAGGAAGGAATTTCAAACTACTCATTTGGAAAATAGGCTATCAAAATGAAGTCGGTTGTGTTGTTTTCTGCTCTATTCTTGGGGTTGGCGATAGCTGTTGTTCAGGGTCAATTGCCAACACCTCCACCATTGCAGACCCCTGGAACATCGACTGTCCCTGCACCAACAACTGAAATTGCCGATTTAACAACGCCTGAGCCAATCGAAAACCTTCCATTGGCAGAAGAGTGTGATGAAGAACTGTGCAAACTACCCGAATGCAGATGCTCGTCTTCGGAAATTCCTGGTGGTATGTCACCGAGGAATACTCCTCAGGTAAGATTTTTTATTTTGGTGGAAATTCCTTTTAATGAGTCCGCTCTTTTCCTTAAATATTGCAATAAAGGCCAAAATCTGTATAATTTTCATCAATGTGTACAAATTGAATCGATTATTATGAAAGGAGTCACGTCAAAATTATGATTAGATGTTTGATAATGATAATCATATTTTTATTGGTTTATACTCTAAAGTTTCCCTATAGCATCATCTCTCTCTTTTTCTTTAATTGTAATATAATTATATGTATATATTATATTTTAGTGTTAGCTTGTAAATTGTAATTGTTGTCTTTTTTTTTTTTTTGGATTGTTGTCTTTAACAATGAATCCAAAACTCTTAAAATTAAAATCTACCAAAAAATTTGAATTTCGTAACGATTTTTAGGGACCCATAAAATTATGTCAAAACAAAAAAAAAAGAAAATCCAAGAATAAATAAATAAAGTAGCTGTTCATCCATACATTTGTGACGTTCAATCGTCGTGTGTCGTTTGTGTCGTGTTTTTTTTTGTGTGTTTATGTCCTTTTTTTTATGCGTCATGTTTGCCGCAAATAAATACTTTTTCTTTCTTTCTTTTTTTTCTCCTAACTTTAACCAACGTGTATAAATAAACCTCTAAATAATTATTCTTTTCCAGTTCGTCACTATCACATTCGACGATGCCATCAACGTTAGAAACATAGAGACCTATCGCAGTATCCTCTACAGTCGCAAAAATTCCGATGGCTGCCCTGTAGGAGCTACTTTCTACGTCAGCCACGAGTACACCAACTACCGTCTTGTTAATGAACTGCACAACAGAGGCTTTGAGGTCGCTCTGCATTCCATCAGCCACAGAACTCCTCAGACCTTCTGGGCGACTGCTACCTACAATGTCATAAAAGAGGAGATTGCTGATCAAATGGCTCAGATGTCTCACTTTGCCAATATTCCTTTAGAAAGCATTAAGGGTACATATTTTTGGTAACGTTATTATTTTATTTTTGTGTGATGTCTTTGAGTTTCAATGGTTAAGTAAACTGCAGTACACACGGCTACACATCAAGCTATGCAAAACCAGTATTGGCTGACCGTTCATTGTGAGAAAATATCATACAAAGTGAGGCCAAGACAAACTGGTTTTGTATAGCTTGACGTGTAGCCGTGTGTACTATAAAAAAACTATTAACTTCATTTAGAATTTATAAATTATTTAGTTTATCCGCAAGAGTTAACTTGAGACTTCGCTCGAGGCGTCCATGGCGTCCATGGCGTGTCGGGAGAGGCCGGTCGGGTCTCAAGTTAATTCTTGCGGGGTGTAGCCGTCTTACATAGGTATATCATTACAGGTTTTTTTATAACTTAACGCGAGTGTTGAGGACCTCGCTGACCAGGGCACCATGAACTGGTGTTAACATCAATTCAACATTACAGGTGTCCGTCTCCCGTTCCTTCAAATGGCTGGCAACTCTAGCTTCCAAGTCATGGCTGACTATGGTTTAGAGTACGACAGCACCTGGACAACCATTGAGCATGTAGACCCTGGTCTTTGGCCCTATACTCTGGACTATGCTTCCATCCAGGACTGCCAAAACCCCCCTTGCCCAACAGCTTCCATTCCAAAAGCTTGGGTCCAGCCTATGGTTTCCTGGACTGACTTGCATGGATTGCCATGTCCGATGGTTGATTCTTGCTATTACACGTAAGTACTTAAATTGAAGATTTGTTAATGGTAGGCCTGAAAGTGAGTTGACAAAAAAAACGCGTTGCACTCCGGGAGTGCCGGCAGAAGTGAAAACTTGAATATTAACGTTGTGCATTTTTGATATTTTGGAATGCGGTCTACTCTCCCTCCACCTTACGGATTTTCGATCAGGTCACGTGTCTTGACGCGAGCTTAACATTTTTTACCCATCACAAAAAACTCTCCCTCTGTCTTACAAATTTTCGATCAGGTCGCGTGTCCTGACGCCAGCTCCGTCTTACGAATTTTCGATCAGGTTACGTGTCCTGACGCGGGTTTAACATTTTTTACCCATCAAAAAAAAAGTGCACAACGCCGCTAAAGAAGTTTTCACTTCAAAATCCCCAAACAATAACGCTAGTATAATTTAGCATTAGGTTTAACTTATATACTTTAATAGTATTGGTTTGAACTCGTATCAGCTTGGTAACCACTCAATCATTATTGTACTCAAGAAATCAAATATAGTTTGGTTTGATGTTGTACATAATAAAGAAGGAGCATTCTATATATCCATCTATGAGTATATGCTGGGCCGCCATTATCACACTGCTAACTTCTTTGTTTTGGCCAAACGCACTGTTGTATTCAACCACTACCTATTTTCCTGTTTAGACCCGACTTGGAAGACGAAGATGCTTGGTACCAGTTCATCGTCAGGAACTTTGAGAGGCACTACTTTAGCAACCGCGCTCCGTTCGGCTTCTATGTCCACGAATGGTTTCTGGCCACAAACCCAGCTGTGCAATCCGCCTTTGTTAGGTTCATTGATTTGGTCAGCAACTTGAGTGATGCTTTCATGGTAAGTTTGAACGTTTGTATGGAGCTATACTCCATTCGAAATAAGATTACATAGATATTTAAACTAACCTTTCTACAGTTCGTTCAACCGATTTTGAATTCTATAGCGTTGGTGGCATGACAAATGACAGTTGTGGTCAACAGTTGGTATCGTAACCACTTTTTTGCTTTTAATGCCATCCTTATACCTACGGTATAGAAGTCAAAATCGATTGAACGGACTGTAAAAATGTTTATTGAAATGTCTAATCTTATTTCAAATGGAGTATAGTTTCTTTTTGGTAAAAATTGGTTTACAATAAAAAGTACACTGCTTCAAGGATATTTTGGTACTCGAATGACGTTGACAGACTTGTTGGTAAGTATTTGTGCAATTGTTTTGTGAAATGTATTGAAAAACCCGGAGTTACCGACATAGCTTGTACAGAAAGCAAACTGAAGTGGCAGTGGCCATGTATGTCGAAGGATTGATGGCCGGTGGAGCAGACTAGTCCTGCCCTAGCAGTCTCGACATTAGTGACAGGACTTTGCGACCGAATTCAGTCGCAAAGTCCTGTCACTCCATACATTTCACCTGTCAATCCGGGACTTTGCGACCGAATTCGGTTGTAAAGCGATCGCTATGAATGTCGAGACTGCTGGGGCGGAGTGGAGACCGAGTATCGAAAAGGGTCACCCCCCGGCTAGATGGACCGACGACCTAAAGAAGGTGGCTGGGATGAAGTAAATACGGAAGGCGGAGGACAGGGTATTGTGGCCCAGCCTAGGAGGCTGAACTTATGTTGATGATGATTGAAAAAATAAGATGGCGGTGTTTCTTTCTGTCTTTTTTCTAGAAGTTTTTGCAGTTTTCATGTTAGGTTACGAAAACGTTTATCATTTTTGATTGACGCGCCTCATTTTTGATGTCGCTGTTGCCATTTGCATTGTACGAGTATATATAAGAAGACAAGATTCTATGTAAGGTTTTTGTCGTACATCTGGCTTAATCCTGATACTAATAACATTTTTTTAACGACGATTGACATGGCAAAAAATAGGTAACAAAACGCTATACCAAGTCATGATGAAGGTTTTTTTTTAAATGTCCAGGTGAATACCAACGAAGTCATCAACTGGGTGAAGAACCCGGTCTCTGTGACTGAATACAGGACTCAGGGATGCAGAAAATGGAATACGACTGCCTGCTCTACCAACTTTTGTGGTCCTCTTGATTCTGAACACAACACGGTTTGTATTCAATGCATCAAACAGTACAGATATCCCCAATAAAGTTTGCGTTTCGGTAATCTTCGTGTTTCCGAATTAACACGAATGTCGCGCCACAGAGTTACTCCCCCACCGCAAAGGCTAAGCTTGCTAGTTTTGTCGTTGCAGGCTTTATAGTAGTGAGCCAGTGGTAGGGTAGTGGTGGCCCAGTGATAACGGCTGCGACTTACTAGTCAACCGTCGTGGGTTCGAACCCCAAACAGGCACTTTACTTTGTGTAATTTATTTTCTTTTATGATATTTTGATGTTGACTTGAAAGAGCATGGCAGTTGAGAATAAGTCATGCTCACTTAAATGTCTCACTGGTGGTGGCGTGTGTGTTGGATCATTCGGTTCCCTACGAAATGGTTGAGCTGGGTGGTGCTGATCCACGCGTCATGTTCGTGAACGGGCGCCATCTGTTGAGACTGGTCATCTCTTACCTGCCAGGGCTTATTTTTAATTTTATATTTTTAATTTTATATTTTAATTTGTTTCTTTACATTGTTCTCACATATAGAAGCAATAAGAATAATGTAACCAGGATTTTGTAAAAATGTCTTGATTTAAAAGAGTGTCCGTGGAGTTTCTTGCCCGTTCTTCTCCATAGAGATCTACGCTTTGGAATGGGCAACTAGCTTCAACTTTCTGACTAACTGACTAACTATTTAATTTTGACAATTCAAAAGTACCTGTAAATGGTTTAATTGAAATAAATGATTTGAGTTTGAGTTTGAGTTTCATCACCAGTGTTCCCAAAATGGTGAGGGAAAACTTCGTGCGGAAACTCCGCCCGCCAACCCGCACTGGGCCCGCGTAGTGGACCACTCCCTCTCGAAGAAAAGCCTGTGTCCGAGCAGTGAAAATATTACAGGCTGATTATGCTATCTAGGAGTGCACCTATCATTGCGCATTTGTTATGATTTTTTCTCTCCATCGGGTCATCTGCCTCTTAAAAGTTTTGAATAGTTTTTTGGAATTGCATAGAGTTGCTTATCTATAATTCATGTTAATGCAAAAAAAAGCAAGTAATTGTACAAGCAAGCTTATCTTGTGTAGCTTGTTGTCTTTTTGCTTGGTTATAACAGCTCTTTAATAGATCTCATCATCGCCCATTCGTATTTCCGAAGATGGACGATGATTCTCGAAGCCATAGCCGAGCATAACTGTATCTTCATTTGCATTCCACTGCTACGTGGTTCTGAATGCAGTAATAAAATAATCTCAGTTTTGTACTGCTTCAAGATTCTTCTAGTATTGATGTGGATATTACTTTTTATTACAGTTGACATATTGGATGGAAGCATGCCAGGTCTGCCCCAGAGTCTACCCTTGGACAGGCAACCCTCTCGGATTATAAGAAAATATCTAGTTATTAATGTATTTATTTAATTTATTGTAGGTATGCTAAATCCAAAACTTATGCGTGATGTATGTGAGGCTTTATTAAAAAAATATTCATTCAGTATTTCATTGATTTTATTTCAAACACCTATTTTTGAAATGAAAACTACTTTAGGCGCGTTGGGCGATTTTTGGTCGGGGTAATTTTGTAACTCACCAACTGTAGCAATGGGATTCATTTTGACAATTCAACAACATTCATTGCGTTATTTACGTTGTTGACCCGGCAAATTTTTTGAATATTTATAAAGCAATGGATTAGCAATATCCTTCAAATTGATTCAGATTGTGATTGATAGTCTGTTACGTAATTAGGGTGCTATATATCTGTAGCTATGACTTGTCGCGCTTGTACTTTTTTAAATGACGATACTTCGGCTACTTTCATATTATACTTTCGTGGATCTTTGACAGTCGTTACGGGTCGTCAGAAACCCGAAAGTCTGACCATCGGTCTTACCAAGGGGTATCGTATTACCCAGTAACTGTGGGTTGTGGAGGTCAGATAGGCAGTCGCTCCATGTAAAGTAGGTACTGGCTGCATCCGGTTACACTGGAATTCGACCTCAACATAGGTGAGAAAGGGTTAGGCAGATGATGATGACTTTGACTACCTAAATCAAGATGATTTTAAATTATTATGAAACAATAATTCACGTGACACATCAATAAGTACTTTTAAAGTTAAATACATCGATCAGTGTTGTGATTTGACCGTGACTACCTAGTTTGATAACCCTAATCATTCCAATATACCTAGTGACACACCTAGGAACCATATCTTAACCCTAGAATTGTAATCTTATTTTATCACAGCTTATTGCTAATGATCGCCTGGGGAGGCTATTTTATAAATAAATCGAAATTTTGTTAGAAAACTTTTACGGATAAAGAAGTTTCAAACGAAATAATAGCCAAGCCTATTTTACAATCTAGAGATTTGATTATTGGGGTCGAAATACTCGGGACACGGGGCTTGAGTGCGCGTCTCCTTTTTAATTAAGGAAATTTCACGCCAGCTGATCGACGCTTCTCGTGACCAGAGGGCTGGGTCGTTCTTTGGCCAAAGAATTAGCATTGCCATTCAACGTCGTAATGCTGCCAGTCTTCTGGGCACGTCCGGATGACAGTGATGCGGACGTGTACCTACACGTCCGCATCACTGTCATCCGGAAACAAAAGGATATTTAGGCGTTGAGGTACCTACCTCAACGCCTAAATATCCTTTTGTTTTTGCATTTATTTATATAGTTAGTTAGTTAGTCTTTTAATTTAGTGCCTTGTGTAAATAATTTACCTTAAATATAGTATATGACATGCATCAGGATTCAGGCATGTGTGCAATAGAAACAAAACAAAAACGATTAAAAATATAGTTTAAATAAAAACTAAAAACACGCTTTTATCTCGCAATAAAAATGATAAAATAATTCAATCAATTTCAATTGAATTCAAAGAGCGCGTAGCGCTTTTTCTTGATTTCCGTTTGTATATTTGGGGAACTAAGAATTGCCAAACTTAAGTGGCAGTGGGTAGGGCACATTGCTCGCAGAACAGATGGCCGATGGGACCGAAAGGTTCTGGAGTGGCGACCGCGTACCGGAAGACATAGCGTTGGAAGGCTTCCCACAAGGTGGACCGGCAACCTTGTGGGGGCCGCAGGAACCTGTTGGATGCGAGAAGCACAAAACCGGTCGAAATGGAGGTGCTTGCAGCAGTGGAAGTCTTTCATCTGAAATGATGATGATGATGATTTGGGGAATCTGTTTACTGAGGTGGAAAAAAATACGAAGGTTTGGAAAGGAGAGTGAATATAAGAAATAAAGTGTATGGTGCTATACGTGCAATTGTGCCCAACCAGTCGATTTCCATAAAGGTTCGACGGGCTGTTCATGTGCTGGTGCCTTTTTTTTTGTGGAAGGGAAATCATCAAATGACCCCTCCCGCTCTGGGTGGAGCAGAAGGGAGTGTCAGACTCTTACTGACTAAAACCCACCCGTGTTCCTTCCTTAGCCCTTTATGTTCCAGGGCAGCGGTAACCCTTTCGGACGATCCCGCTACCCGAACGATCCCGCTACCCGGACGATCCCGCTACCCATGTGCTGGTGCCTGCGCTTATGTATGGAAGTAATAGAACAAATGCTATGGAGATACGTTCCTTGTGAAGCACACATATGCTGGTGTAACAATTAATAGGAATGATGTGATGAGGCAATGGTGCGGTTTAAAAGAAGATGCAGTGACAAATATTTCAAAGAGTATGCTTAGATGATTTCGTCATGTTGAGAAGATGAATGAAAGACGACTAACAAAAGGTATTTATAAAGTAGATGTGAGTGGAAACGCCGGAATGGGACGCTCCAAAAGGACGTATAGTGACCTTTTTGTGATGTTCTTCATGACTTTTCAATTACAATGTAATAATATTATTAAAACAATAATTGTGAGAAACAGTAGTGGGATATAAAGTTGAAACCTTCTTAATACGGATGAATGTGTTACTCATTCTACGGTTTGTTTACACTTTCATCATATACGTTTGGAACATACTATAACTACCGAAATGTCAAATGAAATAAAATGTAAAAAGAATCATTCGATATTATAATTATCATTACTAATCCAAATGATCACAACAACAATCAGCCGTATAATAAGATAATTGATAATCCAGCCACTGTTTTTCCTGCTTTATTGCATATTGACACTGATATTGTATAAAAACAAATTATTGATAATGATATCACCAACATTCGTGGAAATACAAAACACTTATCTATATAGATATAAAAATAAAAAATCACCTAGTAACCTGTCCAATGTCAATCTGCAAGCTAAAATAAATTTGCTATAAGGATTTTATGGCGCTTGACACCTTTGGTAAACAGTTGTAAATTATTTCATGGAATTGTTAATTGTATTGAAAAAACAAGATGGCGGCGTTAGTTCCAATTATGGTCGCGCGCCAAAAGACCCACTACAACTGTACTTATTTTGATATATGTGGTGTGGTGTGGTGGGGACGTGGTCACTCATGATGTGCTTCATTTGAAAGCTGAAAGTCACCCAAAGGGCAATGGAGACGGCTATGTTTGGAGTTTCCCTACGCGATTGAATCAGAAATGAACAGATCCGTAGGAGAACCAAGATAACCGATATAACCCGAAGAATGGCCAGACTTAAGTGGCAGTGGACAGGGCACATTGCTCACAGGACATCTGGAGGAAACCGTCATGTCCTAGAACCAAAAATTCGAAGACATAATATGTGACACCCACCAACCTGCACTGGGCCCGCGTGGTAGATTATATAATAGCCCTCTCCCTTTAAATCAAAAGTCATTTATTCAAATTAGGCTGAGAATCAGCACTTTTTGAACGTCAAAATTACAAAAGACAGTCCCCCAAAAACGCCCGCCCTTCACCACTTCCTAGTGCTATCGCTGGGAAGAAGAAGTGGTGCAACAAACGCCCAGCAGCACAGCTGTCTGTTCAGTTAGAAAACACTTGATTGAATACAATACTAGGTACCCTTGTTCAGTAATTAACATTACAAGACCAGAACATAAAATTAAATTATTTGCACTGTCAGCTAGCTACGCCAATATACCAACAAATATATATATATATTTTTTTGCTGATGGGAAATCATTAAATGACCCCTCCCGCTCTGGGTGGAGCGGAAGGGAGTGTCAGACTCTTACTGACTAAAACCCACCCGTGTTCCTTCCTTAGCCCTTCATGTTCCAGGGCAGCGGTAACCCTTTCGTTGCGGGTTCGTACAATAGGGAGCTGGGCTATTTTTTTAATTTTATAAATGGCATCTCGAAGTTCAACCTATGAGGTGGTCGTCTGCTTAACCAGGCTTGCCTGTGGATGCCTAAATAAATTAAGGCCTCCAGCCAGGGCTTAAAAACTAAGCGACTACACGCTAAGGCCTCCCCCTATGCGGTACGGACCTCGCGTTACGGCATCGCTGGGAGTGGGCAGCAAGGGACAGGCTGGATTGGAATTATGTGATCTGGCCTAGCGTAACACGGAATTTAAATAGAATAAGCCCGGGTACGCTCGAACGCGTTTTTCTCGCGGCGATTTTTTTCGCGCACTCGATTTTCCACCCACAGCTTAGCGCCGTGAGTTGAAAATCGAACAGTGTGTTTTTTGACGCGCTGGGATATTTTTACGTCACGAACTTGGGATAAGGGACCAGCTTATACTGGTGTTGATACTACTGACATACGGCCTACCGTACAATAAAAAGGAAAACAGTAGATACATTTTATATCGAAATATTTATTTATCACAAAACGTATTCGATCTCAGATTATTGTCCAAGAGGATTGCCGAGCCACGGGAAGACACGTGGGCACACGTTGCAGATTCGCATCCAGTATTCCATCTGTAAAAGAAACGAAATGTATTATTGTATATGCATTAGTTATTGTAGGTTCTCTCTGGAAGTAAATACTTCGTGGTTGAGGACAGCACCTTAGTTGCGCAACACACTTTCAAACAAAATGTGTCATAATATTCGAAGTCTGCTCAGCGACGAAAATAACGCAATGGATGTTGTTGAACTGTCAAAATGAAAGTTGCTGCTATTATTATGTTACGTAAACGTCACGTAAACGGCACGTAAAATCTAACGATTTTTGAATAAAAAATACACCTATCCAAATGCATATTGGTTTTTGCGATAAGCACAATAAGGATCATCTATACATATAATAAAACAGTAACGAAAGAAAAACTGTACATTGAGAATTTTCGAGAAAAAATAAGTGGCTTTTGTTAGAAAAACGTAACTGATGACAAAAAGTGACTTTTTAGAATTTTTGTCTGTTTGTCTGTTTGTCTGTGTGTATGGTACGGCTTCACGCCAAAACTACTGGATAGATTGAATTGAAATTCAGCAAAAATGTTCTTTGTAAACCAAGGAAGGCTTTAGGCTACATATTATCACGCCGTATGTTATAGGAGGTAAGCAATATTGATTTTAAAAGGTTTTTGTTCGTAATTTAATGCACAAAATAATTGAATGCACAAAATGACATGTTATTTATTTAGTAAACCATAATTTAACTCTGGAAACATATTATCACGCTATCACCTACGGGGGAGGAGCTGTGAATCTTTATTTTTCTTACCTACGTATTCTGTCACAGCGTGTAATCTAACGACGCATATTTAAATGTTGTTTTTGAGTAAGCCATGTTATTATCTAGCTTTACACTATAAAAACTACGCCATTCAAGTAACTTGGGCAGAGAAACATAGTTTAATTAATGTTAGTAGTATAATGAAAATTTTGAAGCAGCGCCATCTATGAGATTTCATAAAAATCAAATCAAGTTACATGTTAACACTTTTTGGAAATTAATAATTTAAATTTGATCATGTTGGCGAGGTTAGTAGTTAGTTATTCTTAAAATTCATAGATGGCAATGTGCATTTTCTTCATAAAAGTTGTATAGTATAGTTCGTTTCGACAAATTCAAGTTCCAACAAAACCCTCAAAATCTTGAGCAGAGTTGAGGAAAACAATTTAAAAAAACACGCTCTGTGAAGTCGACCAGTTTGCGAGATCCCTTACGTATGACGAGGTGCCTTCATATTACATGTACGACAAGCAAAGGGGTGTATTTAACCGACGTCGACGAGGAGGTGCTGTGGAAGGCTTTCCGGGAATTTTCAAGGACACCGCATTGGGTAGGGTTTATACCGTGCATCCGAATAATGGCGAATGCAATTTTCTGCGGTTGTTACTTCACACTGTCCGAGGCCCAACGTCTTTCGCCTTTCTGAAGACATTTGATGGCGTGGAGTATCCCACTTACCGCGCAGCCTGCGTAGCACGTCACCTTCTAGACGGTGACCAAAATTGGGATGACACCCTCGCGGAGGCGAGCTTCAGTGACAGTCTCAGCTGCATGCGTCATCTGTTTGCCGTCATCTTGGTGTTTTGTGGAGTCGCGAACCTGGTAGCTTTGTGGGAGAAGTATCGCCATCATCTGTCTGAAGATTTTCTACGAGCTTTGAGGCGTGTTACTGGAGACGAAGTCGAAGTAACTGATGAACGCGTGCTGAACACCTGTCTCAGTTCACTTCAAGATGTGGTCATTTCTATCGGCGGCAATCCACTGATCGAATATGGGTTATCAGCTCCCACATCATCACCGCATAAAGACCGTGGAAATCGGGAGTATAACGCTGAGACAAATTACGATCCGAGCGAAATGACCACCATACGAAATGACTATGTCGCTTTGTTCTCTTCAGAGCAAAAACACATTTATGACACCGTCCTTGAAAGCGTTGGGCAAAACCAGGGTAAAATGTTTTTCTTGGATGCTCCTGGTGGAACAGCAAAAACATTTGTTACCATTGGCATACTTGCATAGGTCAAGAGGCAAGGCAAAATTGCTATTGCTGTAGCGTCGTCGGGAATCGCTGCCACACTACTTCCGGGCGGCAAGACAGCACATGCCATGTTTAAAATTCCCATCGATTTAGAGAGCGCCGAAACGCCTGTTTTTGGTGTGTCACGTAACAGCAATAAGGGACACGTGCTCAAGGATTGTTCTCTAATCGTATGGGATGAGTGTACGATGGCCAATAGGAAGGCAGTTGAGGCCGTGGACAGAACCCTGCAGGACATCTTCAGGAACGAACTTTTGATGGGTGGTGTCATAGTTCTGTTCAGTGGCGATTTCCGGCAAACGCTTCCCGTGGTAACGCGGGGATCGAGGGCTGATGAGGTGAATGCTTCATTGAAACGATCTTCGTTTTGGTCACGAGTTCGTACGCTGCGCTTGACCATTAATATGAGAGCTCAGCTCGGCGGCAATGCATGTGCTCAAGAATTCTCCGATGTCCTTCTAAGTCTTGGCGAAGGCACTCTACCAGAAGAGAGAGGTGGACAGGTGGTGCTTCCAGAGTCTCTCGGTAGAGTGGTATCCAGCTTAGAAGAACTCATTCGCTGTGTGTACGGGGACATCAGTCGTATACTGCACCAACAGAATTCTTGGGTGTGTGAGCGGGCCATTTTGACGCCCAAAAATAATCAGGCTGCAGCAATTAACAAATGCATTCTCTCGGAAATTGAGGGGAATGAAGTGGTCTACACCTCGATAAACACTGTTGTCGAGCAAGATGACGCCACACATTATCCCGTGGAATTTCTGAACTCCCTGTCAGCAAGTGGACTTCCAGCGCATACCATCAAGCTGAACGTCGGTGTCCCGATTATGCTTCTTCTGTACCTATCTCCTCCGAAGTTGTGTAACGGGACCCGCCTTAAAGTCATCTCGCTCCACAGACACACCATTGAGGCGGAAATTCTTACGGGCTGTGGCGTCGGCGAGGCAGTATTTATACCACGCATTCCTTTCATACCTCATAACTACCCCTTCCAGTTCAAGCGCGTACAGTTCCCCGTGAATGTTTGCTTCGCGATGACCATCAATAAGTCGCAGGGGCAGACACTGAGGGCAGCGGGTGTCGACCTCAGGACGAGTTGCTTCTCACACGGGCAACTGTACGTCGCTTGCTCTCGCGTCACCAGTCCTGACTCTCTTTACATTTTGGCTCCTGGCAGCATAACTACCAACGTAGTTTATAGGGAAGTGTTGTAAGGTACGTATTTTTATTCTTTTGTGTCCTGAAATGTATTCCTGCATTATTTTCTCTATTTCCTTCAGTCACATCTTATGACTGAACTAAGCAGGATTCCCATATAACTCTCTTCACTTGCTTCGCTTCACTTGCTTCGCAAAAAATCTTATATTTTAATGCAATTTTAAAAGTTGTTTACTTATAATGCTATAGCGACACTGGCATCTTAGGTATTTTTGGTGCTGTAGAGCCTTCACGCAGACGACGTCGCGGGCAGCAGCTAGTCCATAGATATAACTAAAGGCCTAAGAGAGAATTAAAAAATAAAAACAATTTACGTTACGTGCGTACGTGGTAGGCACAAGGAATGTTAATGTTATATGAACAAAATACTGTAAACATTGATTATTTTAACCGAGTATTTAAAAAAGATAAAAGATTTTATTGTTTCTCATACAATTGTTCTACAGCACAACATTGAGGCGGCCCCAGTAAGTTATAAGGATACTTGTGATGGAGTTACCTCGCAACTTCCCATGGGTTACTATCTACAATGTTGAGACATAATTAAAAGAAAAAAGAAAAGAGTTTTAACCGAGTATTTATGTAGTTTTGCCCATTGATTCATCTCCATATCCACACTAGGAATTTCCCCTGTATCGTGGGTGCGTTTACAAACATTCAAACTCACATACACAAACAGCCAGACCCGGAACAACTACTTGTAGGTCATACAAATATTTGTTCCGTGCGGGAAACGAACCCGCGACACGCAGCGCAGCAGTCAATCGCTTAACCACTGCGCCAACCGTGCCGTCAATTTTATTTTAGTTTATTATTATTATTATACTTACTCCATTGTGGCTTGAGGTAAGAGGACAGGTTTTGGGATCGCAGTCGCTAGGGATGAATGTGCGGCAATTCTGGCGCTTGTACTCATGAACTGGGACGGGGTTCCTCACCCAGTCAATAACTTCGTGCGTGTTCACCTGGAGGAGAAATAATTTTATCATTACGTGAAACAGTTTACAAAAGTTTTGTAATGTCAACGATATAGCTAGGAGCTACAATGGTACAAATCCGAGTTTTAAGAAGTTTGGGAATAATTTCGGACAACCAAAATATTTTTGTCAACTTTGAGTCTAAAAGTGCGACTACACTTCGAAATGTATGGAATAGTCATAGATATAGGAAAGAAGGAGATGTGCCCCGGTTGTTGAAAATGTATCAGAACTCAATGTCGTTACGTCTATCCTACCACCGCGCCACTACTACACATGTAGTTCAGTAAAAGCAATAGATACACAGTCACGCGCACACTTGCAGTTCATAAATCAGAACGTACTACACAATCAATTATAAACGGTAAATAATAAAGCTTCCGAAAAACAAATTAACTTCCAGCGATCTGTGGTTGACTGTAATACTAACTAAGCTGTGTTAAAATGAATTAACGAAAAGTTAATACAAAATTAACCGACAAAATATGTTGTATTTAACAAACAAACATGAAGCTTATTCAAATTATAATTTTACGAAAAATATTCTATACTTTCAAATAATAAACTAAATTTCCGAAAAAGAAATACTAAACTTCCGACAAAAATACTAAGTTTCCGAAAAGTTATAGTTTAGTGAAATTTGCAACGTAACTTGCATATATCTTCTTTAAATCGAAAGAGCTAGGTTAGGTTAGGTTAGAACAGTAAACGTTTTTTTAATAACCGGTGAAAAGTTTCAACGCATGGCTATTCAAATTCATGTACTGAATCCATGGTAACAGGTTGCGCGTCGATGTCTCTGCATATAAAGATATAAAAGACTTTACTATACTTCGATTTAAGTACCTAATACTTTTTTGGTATTCAACCATTTTGGTGAAGATCGCATGAAAACGTTCGGCGATAAAGAAGAGAACTCATCAATAAAGCCGGGGCTAGACGACTGTAAAGTGTAATGTAACGAAAATTCTGCGTGTGGACGGCACTATGTGTGGGCGGCGCATGCTCGGGCTGGCACTCGCGCTGATCCATCGGCTGTCAGTTTTTAGCGTGAACACAAAAGCACGAACACATACAGGATTCGCGTTGAGTTGGTTTGCCTTCGACATAAATCGTATTGCATTAATGAGAGTAAATGCGATTATTGGAATTATTTTATTATTTTGTGGAGAAGTTCTTGTAAAGCCTGATTTACACGATTTAAACGATTCGGTTGTATTTCATAGGGCATACTAGAAGTTTCAACAATAAAAAGTCTTAAGACGATGCAAATGATTTTTTGCTTCAATTTTATTGTATGCCATAGGCCAGAAACTTGCGTCGAGCCAAAATGGTGTTTTATTCTTACCATGAAAGCATCAGGGAGTTTGTTGATCATATCCATGAACCGGACGTAGGCATGTCGGACCGCAGGGTAAGCACTCAGGAACGCCTCATGAACGAAGAAGCCGAAAGGGGCGCGGTTGCCCAAGTAGTGCCTCTCGAAGTTTTTGAGGATGAACTCGTACCATTCATCTATATTGTGGCGGTCGGGGCTGTGAAAATGGAGGTAAGACATTGTCAATAAATGGCA
Organism: Apamea sordens; assembly: GCA_945859715.1. Classification (NCBI taxonomy): domain Eukaryota; kingdom Metazoa; phylum Arthropoda; class Insecta; order Lepidoptera; family Noctuidae; genus Apamea; species Apamea sordens. The sequence continues at coordinate 7,081,451 of OX244010.1, read as the reverse complement.
GCGGATAAAAGTATACATAATAAGAGGAAATTGTTTATTTACAATTAACTATTATACAACTAACTGTTTACGCTAGGTACCAAATGAAATAACTAACTATAGGCAAATAATAATTATGATGAATTTTTGAATCGAAGGAAATACAAATTCACGGGTGCAATAAAAAATATTGAAGAATTTAGAGGTCCTAAGATCAAGCCCTGAGGAATCCCTACATAAAGTAACTTTCACATTGAAATGTGAACAAAAACAATATTTGTTTCATTTGTAAGGTTTTTTAAAAATAATAAAGTGTTGACAGCACTAGTACCTACCAGTTTACGAATCGACTCAAAAACTTCTTGACGTGAACCGATGATGCGGTAAAAGATTCGGATAAGAATAGCAACACTACCAATAGTTTATTTAAGCGGTATTATAGAGATTTCTGTGCTAAACTAAATTAAATCATAACTATTTACCTATAGTAACAACCATCCACGTACGAGCAGGGAGCTCCTTCTAGATCAGACCAGGCTACCAAAGGCTTAACCCATACTCCAGGGAAGGACGCTGTTGGGCAAGGAGGGACGATGCAGTCCTGGGTGGAAGCATAGTCTAGGGTGTAAGGCCATAGACCAGGGTTGGTGTTTGCGATTGTGGGCCAAGTGCAGTCGTACTCCAAGCCATATTCATTCATTATTTCGAAGCTGGCGTTTCCGGTCATTTGGAGGAAGGGAATGCGAAGACCTGAAATAAATTGAAACCGTATAAAATTTTAAAGTTAGTTTGTAAACAATTGTGTGATGGTACCAATTTTATTTAGTAGGTAAGTAAATTATTGATAGCGAGACTCATTTTCTAACATTTTCGCTTCTTATTATGATGAATGAGCATAGTAATCAACCACTAAAGATGATGTAATGAGTGCTAAAGTTCTTATAGAAAAATATGAAATTCACGCGGACGAAGTCCTGCGATTTATTCCAAAGTGCTAAGTACTAATAGGGTAAGTGCTGTAATTGAAATTCTTACCTTTAATAGATGTGAAAGGAATATTAGCAAAGTGAGACATTTGAACCTTCTGGTCGCCAAATTCTCTCCTCATGTCCTCGGTGGTGGCTTCTAACCAATAAGTCTGAGGGGTCTGGTGAGTGATCGAGTGGAGAGCGATTTCGAAACCACGGTTGTACAGTTCATTGACGAAGACGTAGTTGGTATACTCGTGGCTGACGTAGAAAGTGGCACCAGCAGGGCAGCCATTGGAGTTGGAACGGTTGTAGAGAGTTTCACGGTATGTTCCGATGTTGTTGACGTTGATACCGTCGTCGAAGGCGACTGTGACGAACTGGAAAGAAATGTTTGTGAAGCATAAGAACTTGTCGTTTTATGTGAAACTGGTACTGCTATAATGTTTCAGTTTGGAAATATACAAAATACCGTGCAAAATAATAAAACAATATTCGATGCAATTGATGTACTTGACTTAAATTTTGATAAATAATTAAAGTGGGCCGCATTAAATAGTACTCAAACTGTCAGACAATGGTTAAACTAATTGAATAAAGTATTATTACCACATTCCTAGATAAAATAATAATTAAATAATACTTCATAGAGTAAATATTGATGTCATTGTGTATATAATCAGAAGGCCAATTCTCGTTAGTTAAAACGTTAAAAATCTAGTCGCAGTCTCATCTCGGTGACCAACAAATGTCAAAAACTTAGAAATTAGAGGTCTGGGTGTTTTTCTATCTATAATATGTATGTATTTACAAAAAAAAATGTATATAAGTAGTTTATCAGCCATCTTGTTACCATAACACAAGCATTAGGTTGCTTAGCTTGGGACTAGATGGCGCTGTGTGAAATGTCCAGGGATATTATTATTATTATTATTTTTGACAGATTGAGAATGAGATCAAACTGTGAACGTTCTTAAAATTACGAGAATTTCTCCTCGGATGGGAGTCTAAGAGCTGACTCAGATTTTACTTTACACCTTCACTTTATTATCACCCAAGCTTACCTGTGGTGTATCTCTAGGCAGTAATCCACCAGGAATGTCAGTGCTTGTACATCTGCAGTCAGGAAGCTCACATACAGCATCTGGATCGCAGGCTTGACCTGCAGGTAGTTCCTCATCAGCAATAGCTGCCGAAGCAACCAGCAGTAACGCTATTACACCAACCAACTTCATTCTGATAGATTCACCAGAGAGTGACAACGAACGAATTTACTGCGACTTTTTATATAAAGTTCGATATTATCGATCTCTTTAGTTTAATCAATACTTTTTGATAAAATTAGGTTCACATATCTTATCTCCAATGCGGCGGGGTTTGGTTTTTACTCTTTTTCTCATTTAGGTATTTTGATGATTTTTACTTATTTAAAGTAAAAATTTTGTTTCCATCCGAAGCAGAAGATTCCATTGGGGATTCCATATCCATTTCCTCACACAAAAAGTTTAATATAATTTTTTTTAATTTATCTTAACGGCCAGTAACCAGAAGACCATTTCTCGTAATTTAAAACGTTCAAAATCTAGTCCATGTCTCATCTCGGCGACAAAAAAAATTACAAATACCTGTTAAAAATGTAGGGAAATTAGAGGTATTTTTCACAGATTGAGACTGTGAACAGACTGTGAAGTGGCTTAAAATTACGAGAATTGCCCCTCTGATCACCAAAAGACACAATCAACTTTAATGAAGTGTGTACAAAGTAACAAGGGTCAAGTGTATAATGCAGAAACTGCTTATTTTGGTTATCGCGCGTCCTCCCTCATGGCGAGAATATTTTTTCTTCCGTTTTAATAAACCATTAATTAATTCCATACAAAACCCATTTCTTATTCTCAAAAGGATATGTTTTCATAACAGAATAATCGTCGCCATAATAATATTTCCAAACAAACGGATTGAAGCATTTCTTATTATTTCGAAGAAATAACTGCAGATCGCTTGATAAGCGATAATTTTTATCACAAGTCTGAATTGACATAGTTTTCATCTGCCTAGCCTTTTCCCAACTAAGTTGGTGTCGGCTTCCTGTCTAACCGGATGCAGCTGAATACCAGTATTTTACATGGAGCGACTGCCTATCTGACCTCCAAAACATGAATTGACATAGATAATGCTCCAAATATAACGTTTGCATAGCCTCATTCAAACTCTTTTCGTTTATAACACTTTGGCAGTTTGAATAGGGATTTTGCTACTACATTGAATTTTCTCATTTTGATATGATTACGATGGGAATATTCCTATATTCCCGTTGTAGTCATAATCATTTCTATCTTTTGAAAATTGAACCCGAAACTGTCAAATTTTCCCAATCAACCTTGAAACTTAATGCTTTGGCGATAAAGTTAAAAATCTATTAAAGAAATTTGACAGATTGCAATAGCTTGATGTGCTGGCGTCTGTAACTCCAGCTGATTTAAGTTGTTATCTATCTATCTATATCCATATATATAAAATTCAAAGTACATGACTGATACATCAACGCACAGCCAAAACCGCTGGTCCTAGGGACATGAAATTTAGAGGGTGTATTTTTCGTGAAGAGTAGGTATCCACTAAGAAAGGGTTTTTCAAAATTCCACCCCTAAGAGGGTAGGTAAATGGAGTGATTTTGTGTGTATGAAAAATCTTATTCCTTGAGTTAATAAACTTGAAACTTTGCACGAATATGTAAATTATGAAGTTTGCCATTTTTTGTTTTTCTAAACTACCCCCTAAAAGGGGATTGGGGGGTTTCAAAGTTTGTATGGAAGAATTTTAGCGCGCGGTCCGATTTACTCGAAACTCAGTATTTATACCTAGGATCAAAAGTAAAGAATAATGTATATCAGGGTACAAATATTTTCTTTAAAAGTGTTTCGCTATGTTTTCGTCTATGAACTAACCATCTAAATACTGTTGGAGAGATAAGATATAACAATATCACATGATATTAGGCCAACGATTGCAGTACGTCAGAATGACCGTAAAAAACTGCACCTTTAAAGATAATAAAGTGCGGTAATTATCGGTAGCAAAATTCAATTGCCTCGTGTTGAAAATTATCGGAATAAAATTTAGACAAAAACCAGCTTTAGGTTATTAACTTTAGGTTATTAGTTGTCTGATTAATCCTGATCACTAAAGACGAATTTCACCAATTTCACCATCGCGATCGGCACATCTAAACTGCGTTCAAGAGCGGTCAGTGTCATCATTGTTGTAAAATATTGACACTGACAGCTCTTGAACACGGGTTAAATGTGCTGATCGAGTTCAAGATCGCCCTAAAGTTCGTTTATAAACCCAGATACCAATTTGACTAGTGTAATGTCAAATTTCTATACTAAAAAACGCAAACACAAAAGACTGCCGATGGCCAACATTTTAAAAGAGTAACGGTGGAGTTTCTTGCCCATTCTTCTCCATACGAAAACTACCTTTTGGAAGGGGCGACTAGAATCAATTTAATTTAAATTTAAATTTTGACGTTCAAAAGTGCCTTTAATGTGCCTATTTGAAATAAATGATTTGACTTTGACTTTGGCCGTTTTACGTGGATGTGACGCATGTTTACCCCCAACGTTTTATTTATTTTTGTGTTTGTGTTCTTTTTTATGCGTCATTTTTGTTGCAAATAAATGTATTTTCTTTCTTTATCTTTCTTTACTTAAATGTCTGATTAGTATCTGGGATTAAAAAAACGAACTTTAATAATTATGCTATAAAAGGATGCCTCACTGTAAGTTTCAATAGCTTTACCCAGTTTCAACCCGTCAGCTATGGTCCTGTTTAGTTACCAGTGTAGTTAACAGCTGCACAGTGGCGTTTACATCATAAATAAGAGGCAGAAATTTTCTTTCTCACTTCACTATGGACTGCATTCAAAGCTCCATGAAAGGAATAATAAGGCCAGTACCCTAGCTACTAACCAATTTCACCACCATTCAAGTTTTACCTGGATATTTCAAGTCGGCACCAGGAAATTCCCAAAGATAATGCTTCGAGAATAACTATAATTGGTTTTTTATCTATAACTAACACGATTGATATAGGAAAGATTTTCGGTTTAAGATTTAAATATGTAGAATATGCAATTGAATTAGGTGGGTTGGTTTGATAAAGCGATAAATGCTTTCCTAGAATGGGGTATAATTAGGTATTCATTTCTTTTGTTCAGTGAATTGAATCCTTGTCAAGATATTTTCATGTTCTGGAAGTAATTTACACAAAATAAAGTGCCTGTGTTCGAACCTAAGACTTACAATTCGTAAGTCACGGCTGTTTCCACTGGTTCACCACTGCTCTGAAAAATAAAACCTCATAATCTAATCAAAAGGATGAATTTTTGAATATTCATCCCGTAATTTTTTGAATAGACTATGCAATTTTGTACGGAAAATTCGTCATTTTTTCCCAATGGAAAATCACATCGGACACATGACTTGTACCTAATAATAATCGGCGGTACTTCTTTACTTTAATTTGATAATAATCATAACAAGACTATTCCATTATAGTGTTTACTTATCTATTCTAAATGTAACGATGACAAACAATTTAAGCACATAATTCGGCGGGTCTCTATTAATAGTGTCATAGATAAATCAGTCCATACCAGAATCTCCACTTTGAGACTCATTTATTGTAACTACGCAATTATCTTCTTTGATTTTAAGGGGTTTGTGTTAGGTTAGGTTAGTTAAAAATTCAAATTTACTTAAGTTTTTTGCACAGGTCCGTGTCAGGTTGTACCTACCTATGTTGATTAAAATATGATTCGCAACTGTAAAAACATATGTCTACATATAGGTAATTATAATCATTAGAATCAGCATTTATGGACATTATTTATAATTAGATTATAGAAAAATTTAATTCAAATGTATAATTTATTGTTTAAATTTAATTTTTAGTTTATGTGAAAACGTAATAATGTTTATTAGCTTTGTTTAAATACTTAGAAATTACTTTTACCTTTATATTTGTATGCCACAAAGGCCGAACATGACGGATCTTTTTTTCTTTATGAACAACCTGCATGCCTCGTATGTATACTCATGCTTCTACAAATCAATCAATCAATCAGCATTAAAACTTTTTGAGTTAGAATTGGCCTCGATTTCATGAAATAGTCATTTAGTAGGGCAATGAATTTAGAGAGTTGTATTGATGATTTTTAACATTATAATTAAAAAACTAAATATTTGTTACGGCCGTGAATCATATTTAGATCAATATACAACCTGATACTCACCTACAAATTGCAAAAAAAAGTACGAAGAATTTTGCGGGGCTACCCTGGCGCTTTCGCGTTGCGTGCAGAGTCCTCTTTCGTTGTCAATCAGAACTTTCAGGGACTACACAGTAACCAAAATTACTAACACCAACACCAAGGACCAAAACATGCTATGGGAGTAAATGTCCAAATCTCTTCATAGATGGCGTTAGTCTTTTACCGCCATCTATCGGTTTTTTACAGAAACAACTCCTGTTTTAGGTCAGAGAGGGTTGTTACGAGTCCAATCCACCCTGGATTGGACAGAGTAGTAGTTCTTATTTGATACGAAGGATGGAGCTTAGTGAAACAATAATATGCAATCAATGTAAACCAAAGTTATGTTTAAAATGTTCCTTAAATATAGGGGCACGTGGCAGCAAAATATAATAACCTTTTCTTATGAAAGAGAATATTGTAGATAACATTTAAGTGGGTTCACATTTCTCCAAAAACAAACAATTGATAAACTTATTAAAAAAAAAAACATTTATTCGGTTACCTATTTTATTGAATTTCTTCGACACTAGTTTTGGATTCGACTTTTGTAGTTACGTAACCAGAGAGCCAGAGAACCAGGTCGTTCTTGAGCCAAAGAATTAGCAAAGCTATTAAACGTGGCAATGCTGCCAGTCTTCTGGGCTCGTTTTCGGATGACAGCGATGCGGACGAGTACTTCGACGCATAAGTGTCGTTTTGTTTTTATATTATAGTTATAGGCCGACCGCTTAACTGAGACACTGTCTGAGGTAGCAGCGCGGTGCGGGAGGGGTGTGGTAATGTGCTGCGAGAGTTCAGTGATTCGTCAACTTGCGAAAACTATCACCCCTCCCGCACCGCGCAGCTACCTCAGGCAACGTCTCAGTTAAGCGGTCGGCCTATAGTCATTAAATTTAGTACCTAGTGTAAATAGTTTTCTAAACATACAAAAAAGTTACTTTAGTTATATATCCGCAAGTTGAATCAAATGCCCTATCAATTAACGTCCCATATCAAGCGTGCCATAAATCCTCTTATCTTTCATAACCGAACATCCGAACGGTGTCACAAACTAATTTATAACCACAACTAAATAACGGTCCCAAAGGACTAATATCCAAATAATTTCACTACAACATGCCTTTTCCCAAAATTGGGACATCAATTATTTCCCTGTTTGTCACAAAAATAGGACATCAATTATTTTCCCGGTTTATATGGCTCGAAAGGAATTTAGGATAGTGGGCATAAGGGGTTTACACCTGGGACATCGTTACAGTACGACCAAAAGTCTCGAGCCCTATAGGGATTTTCGGGATTTCGCGGTTTTGATACGTAACTAGGGATGCCTTAGCGAGATCCTGGTCTTTTTCTCCGCGCGTTATGATCTTTGCGACCCCGATTATGTGTTTAGACAGTGCTATAAAAATATAAAGAGGGTTATCTCTAGCACAAGATAAAAATACGCGAAATATTTTGTAGGATTTCTTACTCGTTTCGTTACTTATTTGCATTACTTTATGCGGGAGTCATATTGTTGGGTTTTATATGGTTATAAGGTAAAAAGGTAGGGTCCTAAACGCTGTTTATTTACACCATGAGATATTCATTCAATTTTCCATACTGGCGTGGAAACGAGTACTCGTCCATCATTCTGTGCACATAACTCTAGACTTTATTAAAGCGTAAAGGTTATATTATATTACGATGGTTCTTAAAGTTATATGTTCTTATTCATATCATCAGCTACTAGCATAAATCTAAAGCTAAATAAGACTAAAAAAAAAACTAACCTATAAAAATATATACAAAACAAAAGGACATTCAGTCGTCGAAGTCCTCCTCTACGTCGCTGTCATCCGGAAACGTGCCCAGAGGACTGGCAGTATTGCCACGTCACAAATGGAAATGCTAATTCTTTGGCAAAAGAATAAGCAGCCCTTTGGTCACACGAAGTGTCGACCAATCGGTGAGTTTCCTTACAACGGAAATTTAATTGATATTTGAATATCGTGGGATATAATATTTATTTCTGATTTATGACTGATTTTTTATGTAGCAGGTTTTAAATGATAAAGGATTAATAATTGTTACAGAGCTATATTATTGCCAATTGGTGTTCAGATAATAGAAAATGGCATTATGATAAATGATAAATGATTTTATTTTGTAAGTAGGTTTGTACAAACACTTTTACACGTCAATCATTTTCAATTTTCAAACTAGATGAGGTCGGCGTTTCCTGACTAGTCTGAGAAGAAAGGCCGAAACAAACTCAGAGGTCACAGTCTCTTTTAAAGTCCAGACATAATCTTTAGTCAGATCATATGAAGACTATGTAGGTCGATGTCTGAGATGGTCTTTTGAGGAAAGAACCACACAGATTGAGAGGACCTGTCCAGTCAGTGCACGCATTTGTCAAATATTGTGCAGCTCAACTCAAAACTTAAGGAGCTCAACGATTCGACGAACAATACCAAAGAAAGGACATTTGGGTAGGCCACATTAATTACTCAAACTGCCAGACCATGACAAAAACTAAGAGAACAAAGAGAAAATAATATAAATAAATGACCCACGTAGTCTTCACATTCACAATAATTAAAATAATAAAATACTTTACAAAGTAAGCAAATGTCATAGAATAAAATAATAATAATAAAATATATAAAAAAAAAAACAACAACAAAACAGAGCAAAAAAAAAAAAAAAAGAACATTCAATATGTCAAAAATTGGAAGCAGCTCAATCCCAAGCCTTTTTGTCCTCGATATAATCCTTAACGGTATAAAAGGCTTTCTGGCACAACTTACGTTTAATGAATGATTTGAATTTATTAAGGCTTAGATCTTGAACGGGGCTTGGAACTTTATTATAAAAGCGTATACATTGGCATCTGAACGAGCCACCTATTTTCTTGAGCCTTGTTGTAGGTACAACAAATTTGTGTTTGTTCCTAGTATTTATATCATGGATATCACTGTATTTTTTAAACAATTTTATATTTTTACTAGCTTCTGCCCGCGGCTTCGCCCGCGTGGATGTCGGAAATTTACCCACGGGAACGTGCTAACAGGATAAAATGTATGTGCTTCCCCAGAATGCCATCTATGTCGCGGGCCCTTTGTGGCTAATTACAATAGAAAACCAATTGTGTCTCATTAGTGGTGATTAAGAGGGTACCTATATGATATCTTTACCTAAGTACCTAACTAATTAAAAAAAAAAACTCAATAACAGAAAATTAAATACCTACCTACCTAAATAAACCTATTTCTGATGATAACTAATCTAAACTCAATAAATAAGCAAAATCCCTAAAAACTAATATCTATACGAATGACTAAACCTACCTAACAGTATTATAAAATAACCTACGGTCACTACGTACACTATCAAATATACTACCTATACTTTAAAATTAAAATCTATACCTACGACTCATATAAAAATAAACCTAAATAACTCTAAAAACTAAAAGGAATAAAAATGAACTCCACTGCGGGTGACCCAACCTACGACAAACTTAGTATTTGCGGTTGGTACAGTACAGACAGTGGTAATCGGGTATAGGGATCGAACCGCAAAATTAAGTTTGTTTTTTTATTGTATATACTTTTCCGGGATAAAAAGTACCCAGGTGCCCAGGAAATTAAAGAATAATTATACCAAGTTTCATCGTAATCGAACCGGTAGTTTTTGCGTGATGCCTGAACAAACAGACAGACAAAAATTTTTTTAATCACATTTTTGGATTCGGTGTCGGTCAAGTAACACCCCCTGCCATTTATTTTTTGGATATTTTCAATGTACAGAATTTTCACTTCTACAGATTTATTATAAGTATAGATGGGCATATAAAAGATTTTCATAAATATATTGAGAAGGCACAGTCATAACATTAATCTCTTTAAATCTATCTCTGAGCGAGTGTCTCGGACTTAATTTATAAATTGATCGAACAGCTCGCTTCTGCAAAATAAAGATAGTCTGAATATCAGCGGCATTTCCCCACAATAGAATACCGTACGACATTACACTATGAAAATAGCTAAAGTACTTACACTAAACGGGCTGTCTCTATATTAGTTAAATTACGAATTTTTCTAACAGCGTATGCTGCTGAACTTAGCTTTTTTGACAATTTATCTATATGTCTATAATCTTATCAGACTATATAATCAGTTGAATATTCAGTTATGCATAAATATTATTCTGGGCATGTTGTTTGACTATATGACATGTGTACATTTAGTATTTTCCAGAATCATAAGTCCAGGAGCAGTAAAATGATGAAAACACCATAAGGCGGATATTAGACTGCATAGGATACTGCTCCGGTGTGCGGTGCTGCGGTTTTTAACTTACTGTAGACAGCAGGGAGATGAGGTGTAGTGTGTAAGCCACCTAATAATCATCATGATCAGACCATAAATTTCAACGGTGGTCATGGACAATCGTTCCAATCGACTTCGACTTGATCCTCGGGTACTCTCATCCAGTTGCTAACAGCCACCCTGTGGAGATCGTTACTCCACCTGACTTACTTTCCGAGGTTTACCGATTTCCAGGCTCTAGTCAAGATCAAGTCTACAACAATAGCCATCGGTTCTATAGTCAATGTAGCCGGCATACAATCAAAAACCAAAAGTTGTACCCATTTCTAAGTTTCAAGATATAAATTATGCAGAAAACTCAATTTATATTTACAGCCAACCCTGCCTAACTATATTCAAATGGTAGCCTAAGTGCCTGAATATAAATAAGTCTGTATATCGTCAATTGTGAATTGTGTTCGTACAAAAGCGTCTGATCAATGCCACTTTTTGGTGTCCCGCAGGGAGCACCGTAAAGTTTGGCTACCGCTCGCATAGTTTGCAACTTATTGCGGGTTATAGAACAATGGAAGATATAATGTTTGGAGGTATTTATCAGCGGCTGTTTGTGTTTGTTATTTGTGTAATTGTTTGTTTTGTACAAGGAGAGTTGGGCTGAACGTTGCTATGAGAAATTAGCGAGTTTCTTTTAAGATGGGAGATGTTAAGCGTAGGTTGTGTCATTAATTATTTTTTTTCTGGGTTATATCTAGATACCTTCTTTATAAGTAATAACAGCCGCACAGGTCGATAGTGCAGGTTAAACCAAGCTTGCCGGGGTTTGTCTGTGGATGGGTGACCATCATAACATACCGAAATACCTCCGTGTCTTGGAAAGCATTTTAAATTGTCCCGGCGGTCACTGGTATGTCTTTGACAGTCGTTACGGGTCGTCAGAAACCCGAAAGTCTTACAACCGCTCTTACCAAGGGATATCGTATTAACCAGTAAATGGGTTGTAGAGGTCAGGCAGGCAGTCACTCCATATAAAATACTGGTATTCAGATGCGTTTGTTTAGACTGGAAACTGACTCCAACATAGTTGGGAAAAGATTAGCCTTTTTCAACTTTTCCCTTTTCCTTAAGCTTTTTTCCAATAAAAGTCATCACTTGCTTAGGCAAATGATGACTTTTTCCAGGCACCGGTCGACATCATCATGTCAACGCCGGCTGTCGCTGAAAACCAGCGCCGTGACGCGGGCCCGCTGTATAGCTCTGGTTCTAGTTTTGTGTCCATATTGAGATGTGACGCATATTTTCCTAGCTTAACATAACATCGCGCTTGTATTTCTCGAGGGGTAGGCAGAGGAGTGCCTATAGTACATTCTCATTTCACCAGTCACACTTTTTTTAAGTTTATGCATCATATTAGACGCAAATACAGTTATCTTCTTTCTTTCTCCTTTCTAGATAAAGCTGGCTTTAGAGTAAGCAGAGAAATCAGTTGTACGGTCGATGCTTCCCAGAAAATCGTGTGTTGATGATGTGATGCTTATTGCCCCGAAAGAAGAGAATTCCTCATACAAAGGATAAACTATACAGAAAAAGGAAACAATTTTGAGAGAATATTTATCACCGGCGCACCAATTTAATTTTTCAACAAACGTGAATGAAATGCAGAAGGAGTAAGAAAAAAAGATTACGGAAATGTTTTCTTGTATGCAATTATCGTAAGAGGAAACAAAGATGACGATTATAATTATCTTAAGTAAATAGAATTAACAAATGAAATAATAGTGATCACTGTCACTAATATTTCCAACAATAATTTTAGCCAGTAGATAAGTAAAGCCATCGAAAATAAATAGACTAATAAAAAATCCGAAAAAATAAACATAACGACGATATCGCATCTCAGTATCAAAATTAAAATCAAAAGTCATTCATTCCAACTAGGCTGAGAATCAGCACATTGTGAACGTCAACATTACATAAGAAAGTCCCTCAAAACGCCCGCTTTTCACCACTTCCTAGTGCTTTAGCGGGAAAGAAGAAGTGGCGCAATAAACTCCCTAGCAGCACAGCTGTCTGTTCAGTAAGAAGAACTTGATTCTATTCAACAATAAGTAATTAACATTATTTATTTATTTATTCAGCCATTTCTGTCCCACTGCAGGACAAAGGCCTCCTTTCTCTCCTTCCGCTTATCCCTATCCAGAAGATGAGGAATTAACAATACGAATCACAAAACTTTATTTCAATGAAATTACCTATTTGCCATAACTATGGCAGCTAGTACACGCCAATATACCATCAAAAACATTAAAAACCATCTCATCATCATCATTTCAGCCGAAAGACGTCCACTGCTGGATATAGACCTCCCCCAAGTACCTCCACTTCGACCGGTTCTGTGCTTCTCGCATCCAACGGGTTCCTGCGGCCTTCACAAGGTCGTCGTGCGTGTTGCCAGTGATGATCAATGCCACTGAAACGTGGTCACTCACAATGGGCCTTATTAAAAGGCTAAAAGTCACCCAAAGGGCAATGGAGACGGCTATGTTTGGATTTTCCCTGCGTGACCGAATTAGAAATGAAGAGATTCGCAGTAGATACAAGGTAACCGATATAGCCCGAAGAATTGCCAAACTTAAGTGGCAGTGGGCAGGGTACATTGCGCGCAGAACAGATGGCAGGTGGCGCCGAAAGGTTCTGGAGTGGTGTCCGCGTACCGGAAGACGTAGCGTTGGAATGCCTTCCACATGGTGGAAAAACTATCTGAAACAGAAATAAACGTAAATAGAACTTAATACTGTAAATAAAGGCCTCGCACTTACAAATCCCAAAATAATTCAAGGATTAAAAACAGGGGTTTAAAAAACCCCTAGTAACAAATTCAATAATCTCACAGGACCTCAGGCGAGTACTGAATTGCGAACAACAAAAATTTCACAGAAAACGCTTCCCTTGCCAAAAGGGTGGACAGACAAAAAGGCTATGTTCACACTGACACCGTGTTTTTGTCTCGTCCGTCATACGCTTGACAAGGGTCCCGGATAAGCCTCGCCTGTGTGCGCACCCCTTTAATTATTCTCGGTTTTTGCACGAGTGATTTCAAATATGGGACAAATGAAAGGTAAAGGTCGGTTTACCAAGTACTAGGTTTACGGAATAGGCAAATTATTTTACGCTGGTCAAATTGAGGTTGAAACTCAATATCGTAATTATATTTAGTCTTAACAGAATTTGGTCGGAATGGATATTTTTGTGCGGCTTCCATATTATGTTCATTTTATTGTGTCGAATTATTCCTGGATTTTGTTGTTTGCCTCGTTGGTCTTGTGGCCGTAAGTGCGACTGCTGAACGTGTGGTCCTGGTGTGTTATTGAATTTTTCCATAGGGAATTTGTTAGTAACAGCCCGGAGTTTGGAAGTTGACGACGTGATACCCCCGTGCCTTGGAAAGCATGTTGAGTCGTTGACCCTGCGCCTGATCCGGCCGTGTCGGATTGCCGTCCTATCGGACTATGAGAGTGAGGGAAGACAGAGTGCACCTGTGTCTGCGCACACACTGGTGCACTATAATATCTCCCGCGCCGATGGCTAGTCTCCGCTGAGAAAAGTGTCGCCATGGCCGATATTCGGTCTGGAGGACTTTATTTCTTTTTATTTGGAGTTTGTTTTGCCTATAAAACTGTTCAATTTACAGCCTGCATAATTTAACAATGATATTGGTAATTAAGACAAATACGTTGGATATGGTAGGTACAAAGTTGATTACTATTATAGATAAGTTCAGGGGGCCTACTCCGAAGTGCAAAGTGCAAATGTTCGGATCGGACCGATACATGGCCGAACCGAATATTATTGAAAAATGCGAAAAAAGATCGGATCGGCTCAGTTGGGTCGGGACCATAGTCAATATTCGAAAGAGTGTAGGATTGTAGGATAGGAATCGACCGAACCAAATAGTAACTTCGTAGCAGGAAACGGCTGAATATTCGGCCGATACTACTTTCGGAGTAGACCCCCAGGACACATCCGCCGCTAAAAGCGGCATACGAATATTTACAATATTAGGTAACACGTGGGTGTTAAACCTAGCTTATATGTAGGTATACTACTTATACTGTAATCCACAATACAAAATACTTACACATAATAATAAACTAAATTAACGAGAAAAACAAAATAAAAGAAGAGAAAAATAAATTAAATAGCAGTTCTTCGAAGTATGATTGTTTATGAAACTGACGTTTGTTGGCATACATGTTACATTTTGTACGTTAAATGTCATTTTCTTATTTATCAGCTGATGTAGAGTCAGCCAATTTATCCTTATAGCATTCTTAAAATAGAGTTCTGGCTTTCATAACTTTATAATAGGTTTATGGAACGTTTTAGTGTTAAATTACGTTTATGAGTAACAATTTTTGACAACCAGACTTTAGCAAGCTTTTAGATTGTAGCGGTATCTACAACGCCACATGTGAAGAAAGCTTCACACTGACGTCACGAAAATCCTGCATCTCGCAAGCAGAATTTACCGTGCAACTAACATGAGGTTTAAGATCATTTTATTCTCATAAGAATTACACTATTCACTTACATGAGAATATTTAAACTAAATACTTTAAAAAAAGAACAAAAAGTTGGGGTATTACAAAATTTGACGTCGATTATATAAATGTTTTGAGGGTAGATTACAAGTCATTATGGACAAAATGTTCGTTCGATACATGTAAACAAGTATCCGTGCCGTGTAACATAGATAAACGGTCACTGGATGTGGCTCGACACTATTGAAGGGAATGTGAATTTTTTAATATAAATTGTTTAAGTAGGTTTTTAAAAGTGGTTTTGGAACATACATACAACTTCCCAACATCAACCGTTGGGCAGTTGCCCGCCAGGCACAACACCCGTCTGGTCGGAGGATCCTCCGTTTTCTATGGAGTATGAGTGAACTTTACACCCTGTTCCTCATATCTTTATACTGGTGAACCCGACGCGATAACTTTTTATGATTAAGACATTTAGACTAGGTCCCTAGTCTAAATGTATAAAGATACATTATTAATAAAGATACATTTATAATCCATTACTTATACAATATAAAATAAAAACACAAAAATAACAACATTTCTACTATATTAGTTTTTTCATATTAGTATATGAAAATAATAATAATCTAATATAATCTAATCTCTTAAAAGCTACCCTTATAATAAAAAAAAACCTTTTATTGTGTAAAAAGTATTTTGGAAAAGCCAAACTTTTAGTTTTTTTTTTTTTGGAAACATGAAATGGTAGCTCTCTTATTACTCTTGCAATTAATTAATTAAGCGAAAAATAAATTAAAGTAATATGTTGTATAGTTTATTAGAAACCTCTAGTTCAGAAGACTTGACAAGACCGAGGTCCGCTGATAACAAATAAACAATAGTTACGTTCATTTTGAAAACACAACTTTAGAATATTGACCTCTAATAAATTGCGTTATATAGAAAATTGCATAGTCCATTCGTTTCAATACCGATAATAAAGAATATCTACGTTTACATAACATGTATAAGTAGCCTATAATGTTCCCACTGCTGGGACACATGCCTCCTCTCTGTGAGAAGGAGTTGGCCGTAATCAACCACACGGGCCGAGTGCGGGTTGTTAGATGTCACATGTCTTCGAATTATTGGTTCTAAGATATGCCGGTTTCCTCACGATGTTTATGGGTTCGAACCTACGACCTAGAACTCCTAAGGCGCGGCAGTTGCCACTGGGCTACCACTGCAGTGCTATTCTGTAACCATCTCACCGTAAAAACTTAGGTGGAGTGAGCGTGGAGTGAGCTGTCATTCCAAATAATGCTAGGGATTGACACTACTGACCACTCACATCAAGCTCACTTCACTTGAGTTTTCACGGTGAGATTTTTACAGAATCGACCGGCTGTTCTCTACCAAATACATAGTAGACCAATAACAAAGTACATTTCCCGTTCCCCACTATAAAGTTGAACGTAATATTTTTTACATAAACGTCAACCCCACAGCTCCACATCACCTGTGTTAAAACTATCAAAGTGGCACACAGTTATTTAGAGTACATTAGCGCTATAGAGACCTCAATTTGTGAGTTCGCGAACAGTTTAAAACTACTGTAAGGCCCCAGGGCGGGGTTGATGTTTTAAACAGGGTTTCGGAACAGTTGGTGGCGTGGAGACGCTTTTGTCTTGTTACTGTTTACATAGCGTAACAACACGCCTGCACCCACATATACATGTGTTTTTTTTATATCCCATAATTCTAGAGGGTCATTGTAGTCATCATTATGAACAACTTTTACTATGGGACCAAACCTGAAAACGCGTAGTCATCATGTGCACGGGATTTTGTTTTTAAAATGGTGGTTTTGCCGACAGTAGTTCTAATAACCCCTTCGGGAAATATTGCCACCATTCAAAATTTAATTTAATTTTTATAATAAAAATATGCATGTTTAGGTTAAGGTAGGTATTTATCCATGGGCCTGCGTCGCCTGAAATAAATAAATAAATGTTGACTAAATGTTTTGTTATCTTCTATATTTTCGTGTCTTAATAATTGCTGAGCTTTAAGCCTCAATGAGTTTCTAAGTAAATTAAAATAAACAATTAATCCAATTAGCTTAATTAGACAACAACACGCGGAGATTTAATGAATTCTATGAAAACAGACATTTCACACTGTTGCTGAGCGACGAATTTTCGCGAAAAGCTTTATTGGCATTTTCCATCAGAAATTTCTCAGTATCAGCCCAGGGTTCAGATTGTAGCAATAGGTGCGCTTTCTATTAGATGCGATTTAAAAATAACTGGCCAAAATATGAGTGTACCTACTGTAGAGGCTGTAACCTGACATGGTTGTGGCATGCAACCTCCATCTGTTATAAATAAATGATGATTCAAAACGGGCCCAGTATATGTAGGTACCTCGAAAAATCGAGAAAAATCCCTGGAATTCGGGAAAAATACAGAAAAATTGCATAAATGCATATTTTTCTTGTAATCATTTCATATTTATCAATTATTCTTATCGACTTTTAATATGGCGTCTCGCCAATTTAGTTACTCTGTGGTTAAAAAACAATGACAGTATACCATAAATCGACCATTGATCATAGATCGTGAACTCGTCTACTGTCACATCTTTTCAGAATAAAAGTACGGTAACGTAGTGATTCTCTTTGACAATGTAATATGACAGAAATAAACATATCAACCGTCAATAATCAATCAACATGACAGCTTACCGCCATGACGGGTTTTTGTTGTGTGTTGTAATTTCAAGTGTACATTCTTCTGCTTTACTACAATACCAAACAAAGCCAATTTCTAGTAATTGGATGATTGAAAACTGTTTTAATTATGTTTCCTCATTTTTTAGTATGGCGTACAAAGACCTGGCTGGGGCTCCATACATTTTGCAACATCTCCTTTATACTAATAACAAAGCTAATGAGTAGTTTTATTCAACGCACTAATTTCTGGAACTACCAGTCGGATTTGTTTTTTTTTTACTTTTTGCACCTGATAGCCCAATTCTTAAGGCCGCTAGGACCAATCGGAGACGAGCAAAAATAAAAAAGTGTCAGAAAGAACGCTAAGCGAAAACAAAGTATTATAATAGTGATGAGGAGTTTTATATAAATGTGGCTGGTTTTAGGGTTCCGTAGCCAAATGGCACGGAACCCTTATGGATTCGTCATGTTTGTCTGTCTATCAGTCCGTCCGTATGTCACAGCCACTTTTTTCCGAAACTATAGGAACTATACTGTTGAAAGTTGGTAAGTAGATGTATTCTGTGAAACGCATTAAGATTTTCACACAAAAATAGAGAAAAAAACAATAAATTTTAGGGATTCCCCATACTTAGAACTGAAACTCAAAAATTTTTTTTTCATCATATCCTTACGTGTGGTGTATCTATGGATAGGTCTTCAAAAATGATATTGAGGTTTCTAATGTCATTTTTTTTCTAAACTGAATAGTTTGTGCGAGAGACACTTCCAAAGTTGTAAAATGTGCCCCCCCCCCCCCTCTGTAACTTCTAAAATAAGAGAATGATAAAACTAAAAAAAAATATAATAATGGTACATTACCACGTAAACTTTCACCGAAAATTGGTTTGAACGAGATCTAGTTAGTAGTTTTTTTTAATACGTCATAAATCGTAAAACGGAACCCTTCATGGGCGAGTCCGACTCGCACTTGGCCGCTTTTTTTGGTATAGGCATTGTGTATCTTACGACTTCCGCACGAACGAAGTCGCGGGCACAGCCAGTGTAATATAAATTTAAAAAAATATAAGGAGTCTCCATCCCTTCCCCTCTTCGGGATGGCCGTACCACTTTTATGTAGTGACTGTTTAGTGTTTAATTTCAACTGTATTAGATTACCGAGAAACCGTTGTTACTATGTATTATTTAACTAATAAACGTTAACTATGACGACAAAACTTTCTTTTAGTTGCGATGCTGAAGGTGTTAATAAAAACAAACGACTTTCATTATGGGTTGAATGTTGGAATCCAAACTTCAAGTTTGGATTCCAAGGTTTTATTTTTCGAGATATCCTTGTTTTGGCTGGTTAATGAGCTGGCTATGTTGATGATGTTATTGTATTCTTAAAAAGGCCTTTGTTATTTTTGTCCTTGTTGGTGCGACCTTGGCATGAAAGCCTTTCCAATCCTTGGATGGATATATTATAATCGTATTATGGATTCTAACTCACGCAAACGACACGGCTCTTTACACTGTGTAATTTATTTTCTTTTTCACTAAAAAACGGTAAAAAATACCAATTTATTTACAGCGGTATACAGCGTGAATTTCTGATGTGTAGTGGGCGTGGAAGGCCAAATCCAAAACTATGAGGCATAGCGAAAAGTACTCAAAGGAGTCACGGGCTCGATTTTGATGAAAACTAAAACTGCATCATTAGATTTTTGAAAAATTAATATTTCTAGCCAGGAATCGAACTCGTTGATTTTGAAAAAAAAACACTGTATTATTACACCATTCGATAGTGTCGTTAATAAGGATCGAAGTCAGGGGAGGCGTCTTTCGGCTAAAATGATGATGATGATACAATACAATCATATATACATGTTCGAGCAATACAATATTCCCGGAAAAAGTTTCATGTGTTAAAGAGGTTAGTAGTGTAGGGTGTGCCGGACGTTCTTAAGTATCGTCACTCGAGGAAGAATTTTTATTGCACCCCATTTTACTTACCGCAAATGCGCCCTACCCTTAATAGCCGGAAGGCTTGAAAGAGGTGTGCTGCACAGTGCAATTCAGTTTGATAGTTTTAATTAAAATAATATTTTAGCAGCTAGTTTCATAATAACCTCCTTTTCATTATTTATTTGAGACACTTGGTTGTCTCAGCTTTTAATTCTATATATTACGAATAATCTGCGATTGGATACCTATTCATGACCCTAATTCACTATGACCACTTAACGATTTCTTACTTACCTTATCACGACATTTACTATTAACGTATTCTCTATGACACAATGGCGTTGACATTTCGATTCCGTACCGATAACAACAAAACACGATATTGACTTGTTAAGATTTCGCGGGGAATAATACAGAATTGGGGTCCCGATTTATAAAAAAAAAAAAAATATTGTGCTTCTTGACAAAATTAATACAAAAATATAGGTCATCGGTTCGACAGCTATATAAGCCGTAGAGCCGATGACCGTTGGGCTACCCCAACCGTGGCCGTGGGCGACGTGATCTTGAGTGGAAACCGCGAATCTGTAAACGTAAGTTAGGACGCGCTCATGCTCAGGCTGAGGCGACGATGTCCGGGCTGGTAGCAGCTGAATAACAGGTGCCTATTTAATCGAGCAGAATGACGTGCAATCAGAGACGCCTATTTCCAGCAGTGGACTGTTGTAGGCTGATGATGATGGCCCTGTAATTCTTTTATTTATATTGTACATACTTTTATTCATGAACGCTTCTGAAAATAAGCCACTCCAGAGTTGCCGAAAAAATTGTTTATTCTTCATTGTATCTTGTACGAGTATAAAGAAGGCTTTTGGCTAAAGTAGCCAAAGGCCTCGTATTCAAAACCTTAGAATTATGACAGTTTGGTCCATTGCTTGATGTCAGGGCAGGTCACAATTTACTAGTCTACATCAAAACCAAAGACAATACACATTGCATAATCAGCCCCTAATGTTCCCACTGCTGAGACACAGGCCTGATCTCTTCCAGAGGTAGTGGGCTGTAATCTACCACGCGGGCCCAGTGCGGGTTGGTTACATGTCTTACAATTTTTGGTTCTAGGACAAGCCGGTTTCCTCACGATGTTTTCCTCCACCGTTTTGAGAGCAGTGGTGATGAAATAATTTACACAAAGTAAAGCGCCAGTCTGGGTATGAACCTACGAGCTACAACACGTTAGTCGGTGCCATTACCACTGGGCCACCACTGCTCTCCCCTACAACTCATACACATTGCGTAATGCATAATTCTTCTTTCATCCCGACCGGTCTACTATACGCAGCTATCATTTAGCTATAAGATCCAGCATCATTTAATCTCAGAAAAGAGCGTGCCAACAGATAAACAGCCAAAATTACCATCCCAACATTGACCTAGCATTAATTTAAGTGCTTTTGTCTTAATGATATGTAATGCCCGGTTTACACGAGGCGTGTTTTTGAGGGGCTTGTCGCACGGGTCGACCGATCGGTTAAGCTACGCTTGCCGCAGTTGGTCCGTGGATGGGTGACCCTCTTTACATACCAGGACCCCTCTGTGTCTCGGAAAGCACGTTAAGCCGTTGGTCTCGGCTGTCATTCGTGGATCTTTGTCAGTAATTACAGGTCGTAAGAAGCCCGAAGTCTGTCGACCAGTCTAACCAAGAGGTTTCGTATTACCCAGTAACTGGGTTGTGGTGGTCAGATAGGCAATCGGTCCATGTAAAATACTGGTACTCAGCTGCATCCGGTTAGACTGGAAGCCGACCCCAACACAGTTGGGAAACGGCTAGGCAGATGATGATAACACGAGGCTTATTTTTGAAGCTAAGATAGCAAGATAGCGCTAGTAAGCTATCTATAGCTCGTGTATACAGAACTATCCTGATTTTTTGGCTAGTACGCTAGTGAGAAAGGTAGTAAGCTAGTCTGATAGTTTAATGGGATGAGATTCTATTTTTCCCCCTCCACTGATTTTACTATCCAACGTCATGAGGCTGGCGAGCCTAGTTACCACTTTGTGTCATTTTACTCGACGGAGCTGACTCCGTGGAGTCCAACGCTAGTAATTTGTAAACATACCGGTGACTGTTCACCGGTATGTTTAAAATTTACTAGCGTCGTGAAAACAGCCCTGCACGTGGCAAGCCGGAATAGTTAGCCAGGATATTACTTGCTTCCTGTCTTAGCTTAATACCACGGGGGACTACCGTCGGGAAAGAAGTGCCTTACCCAATATTCCCACGCACGCACACTCGTATATAATAGAAACAGACGGAGAGAGAGAGAAAGTGTGAATCCAGAGCCATCTAGTATATGTTTTAAGAACCTCTCATAAAGTTGTCGCCATCTTGGATTTTCATTTTGACATCGCTATCGGCTTTAGCACCCTCAAAAACTGTGAAAACTATCTCTCTCTGAAAGAGAAAGTGGCATGGAAGGGGCGGTTTTTCGTTATGGGACTATTTTTACCAGTTGACTCCAAACAGCGAACTTTGTTACAAAAACTTGCCTCGTGTAACCTGGGCATTATGTTCGGTTCCCACCGCATGATTTGGTGTTTCAGTGAAAGTATTTAGGATATACGCACTGGGGAGTTTTGTATTTGGGTTCGGGTTTAGAATTCGTATGCGGAATGATTTTAGTAATTAAGCAAAGAGCGAGTTGTTAGAAAGATTCTGTTTCATTGTGAGATTATCTGGTAAAGACAAAGACGAGATAAAGGCGTCTTAGGGATTTTAAAGTCCAATACTCACATTTATGAATTATTGGTAAGATTGGAAACATAATACTTTATTCCTGGAAACTATGTAAATTCTATTTATCGTATGGAGAAAAATGGGCAAGAAACTTCACCGTTACCCTTTTAAAATGTTTTACAATATTTTGCCTACATAAATTATACAATTCCATTTCTAAGACGATACACCTATAATAAAATTACTATACCACAATAGGTAAAAGAATTAGAATAAAGCAATTACAGATTAATTTTGTATAGATACATAGTAGAAGGAAGCAATAAGCAGTAAGCTAGACAGCCCAATGGTGTGGAGCCTCACCCAAAAGACTAAGATTATTTTTTTAAGTTCATACTAACAATATAAATGTAATGTAATGGATCAATGGTTGTCAGAATAAATTAATTATATTATTATTATTATAGTGCTCAAGCTAGCTGTAGAGCGTGCCAAAGAAAAATACATGTACCTACCTACCTAGGCACTTTGAAAAACATTATTACCTTCCCTCTGTTTTTAGGGTTCCGTAGCCAAATGGCATAAAACGGAACCCTTATGGATTCGTCATGTCTGTCTGTCTGTCCGTCCGTATGTCACAGCCACTTTTTTCCGAAACTATAAGAGCTATACTGTAAATTGAAACTTGGTAAGTAGATGTATTCTGTGAACCGCATCATACTTAGAACTGAAACTCATTTTTTTTTTCATCAAACCCATACGTGTGGGGTATCTATGGATAGGTTTTCAAAAATGATATTGAGGTTTCTAATATCATAGTTTGCGTGAGAGGCAAAGTGGTAAAATGTGTGCCCCCCTGTAACTTCTAAAATAAGAGAATGATAAAACTAAAAAATATATATGATGTACATTACCATGTAAACTTCCACCGAAAATTGGTTTGAACGAGATCTAGTAAGAAGTTTTTTTTTAATACGTCATAAATCGTAAACCGCAATTTACCTTTCATTCAATCAACTCATGATTGATATTTATAGATAATGGTACGGAACCCTTCGTGCGTGAGTCCGACTCGCACTTGGCCGTTTTTTTTCTTTATTACAACAAATTACCAGGCACTAAAAATAAAGTGCCGACCTAACAATATATTCTTCCAGGCTTTTTTTTCAGCCTTGTTAATTCTAGCCTTTGATAAATAGTAGGTATCTTCAAAGAGGATTTACTTAAAACTTGGCCAAAAGAAATCGGAGCTGTAGCGATTAAAAGTGACAAGTTACCGCTATTAACCGCATTACCGTTTCTCTAAAAGCCTAAGTTCGAGGCGTTGAATTAAAATATAGGGCTCTAAGATGTTGAAATTTTACTTTTTGGGTTTTATTAACAGTATTTGGGATAAGTTTAACAGCTTTCTAATATATTGAGTCTTGGTCTTGTTCATCTTTTTTGGTTTAATTTGTTTTCTTTTGTTATAAACCAACACTACCCATCGTACGCCCACAGTAATTAAAATATGCCTGATGTTAACGAGAGGCAGACATACCTTCTCCGTCATATACATATATTCATACTTTTGAGTATCCGTTTCACATAGTAGCCATATTTGTAGTTTCTGCTAATTTCGTTTCCCCACCTTAGTTCCTTCCTCTATGTCAATACACATCATCATCTGCCTAGCCTTTTTCCAACTATATTCGGTTCGGCTTCCAGTCTAACCTGATGCATCTGAATACCAGTGAGCGATTGTCTATCTGACTGACCTCCTCAACTCAGTTACAAATAACAGTTCAGTTATAAATCACAGCCGAGACCAACGGCTTAACGTGCACGGAGGGCGGCGATATGTAATGGATAGTCACCCATCCACAAGATGACCTTGCCAAGCTTAGTTTAACCTTCGATCGAGCCGTGTGGCTTGTATTATTTAACCACGAGCCCCAACTATGTAAAACACAACATTTCACCATCATCCATTTGCATGTCCATAACCAGAGTGGCAATTCTCGTAATTTTAAGAACGTTCACAGTCTGATCTCAGTCTCAATCAGTCAAAAAAACCTCTAATTTCCCTACATTTTGAAAAGTTTTTGACATTAGTATGTCGCTGAGATGAGACTGCGACTAGATTTTGAACGTTTTAAATTACGAGAATTGGGCTTCAGGTGTGTTATATATGTTTTTCTAGCTCTGACGCTAAACTATTTTCTTACTTGAACCTATATTTTTTATGATAAAACTTCCAACATGTTATTATTCGTCCAAGCCTCAAATGTACCCATGTAAAACAATAAAGCAAAAACACAAACTTTTACATTCTTTTTTCCAAGTTCTTTAATTTGACTTTGATTAGCAAATGTTGTCACGCGAAATGAAAATCAATCATGTTTCCTCATACTAATGTGTTGTATGTATGTTTCTGTTCAAATAGAAGCTTTCAGGTAATTCTGGGAATACGCTACGGGCCCAAGATGGAGCCATTCATCTTTTGATGTAATTGAGTAATGAAGATTATTCATGGAAACATTTGTGGGGAGCGCCTTATACATAATTTTTGGTAAATTACTTCCCCGAAATGGGAATTAGTTTTGGGAAATTCGTTTTCAGTTTTTAAGAGCCTGTTCAAATCTATGATTGATATAACTGTAGCGGTATCTACAACGCCACATGCGAACAACGCGTCATACTGACGTCACGCAAATCCTGCATCTCGCAAGCAGAGTTTACCGCGCAGTTAGCATAGATACAATTTCCCAAAATCAATCGTTGGGCAATAGCCCGCCAGACACGACACCCGTCTGGTCGGAGGATCCTCCCTTTTCAATGGAGGATGAGTGAACTTTACACCCTGTTAATCATACCTCCAAATAACCATACGATTATAAACATAACATAACAACACACCTGTATGACTTGCAGGGTTAGGCAGAGGTGTATCGGAGTACAGTCACGAGCAAAAATATGTATACACTCGGCATTATTCAAAAGCGATTTACTCCTTTATTTTTGAATGAAATTTTATGTTGTTGCGAACATAGCATTTTCGAACCCATAGGTTTATGTAATGTGTCGTATTTCAACGTTGCATTCGTTATTTCACGAAAAAATCGCAATTCAAAGTTGCCAAGTGTTGACATATTGGTGCTCGTGACTGTACACATTACGTGTGCTTGCATTCATGAAAAGTAATGAATTTGGTTATTTTTATTTTACTTGAATACTTGGATTTTGGTTTCTAACAGCTAGCACATCATCATTATCATCATCCACAGCCCGACTACACCCTCTGCTGGGCACATTATGCCTCTCTTTTTTGTGCCAATCACCATGCTAGCGTCATCCATGTTTTGCCCACGATGGCAACAATGTTGTCTGCCCATCTCGCCGCCGGACGACCGACATCTTGTCTTCCAGTCCTTGGACGCCACTCTGTCACAGCCTTACTCCACCTATCATCACTGCGCCTTGCCAGATGTCCTGCCCAACTCTTTTTGAGTTCCCTAATACACTTTCCGATATCTAATTCCAGTTTTAGCTGACCTCTCATTGTTTGGCTTTCCGTATAATGAGAAGTCAGCTTATACAGGGAATGTATATGTTTATCTTATTTGTCGTAGACATATACGTAGATACGCATGCGTACGCATAAATTCTTTGGTAGATTTTTATCGTTAATAATGTTTATTTAATTTTTTATTTTCTGTTTCATTTAATAAAAGTCTGCTATTTCTTCCGAAAATACAAACGTGATATGGGATATATCACGTTTGTACATATTCCAGCCAATATTGACATTTGCGTTATTACAGTTTGATATTTTAAAGATAACGGGTTTCCTTATAAGGGCACCTTTTCTACACTTTCCTGAAAGAAGTAGCAATTTATCTTTCATCAGCATTTTACCATTTTCCTCCAAACTAAGCTAAATAAAACTCGAGAAAAAACTGCCACTGCAATACTTATCTCCTATTGGAATCAACGATCGCTCTGATTCATTCGCACACTGAGTTACAGCCGGTAATACCTTTTGAGTTATTCTTGAGAATCGCACGCTTCACCCGCGGGCCCACTCATTTCTCATTTGGTACGAAGTGAACAAATTACAAGTAGTTACTGAGGCACTAACGTCCGAACGGTGGCCGTACTAGGGGATGGAATAGTGTGAGTTTGAGATATCGAATGGTACAAAAAGTTTTTTTGCTTTAAAGTTTTATGCTTTTTTTTTCTAATGTCCGTTTTCACGAACACTACGCGACACCTAGAAGTATTGCGAGCGTTAAAAACCTAACAGACGCGCTTTTATTGGGCAATAGCTGAACATTATTCAAAGCTAAATCGTCATCAAGTCAGGCAAAAGCTTTGATAAAAACTACTTCTTTAAACTTATCAAAAACATTTGCTTATATAGTCTTACTTACATCAATCTTAAAATGTTGCCACTGAGTTTCATTTCTATCAGTATTTTTTTTAAGAAATCATGAATGCTTTACGAAATACCTACCATTTACGTTTCTATTCTACTCCCTTTCTTCTTCAGACGATCTAATGCTGAGATCAGCAATGAGAATTGCTAGGTGAACCAATTTGGAAATATTCCCCTACACTTGTCTTTTTGTTTGTATTTTTAAGAAAATAAAATAGTTAACTAGAGTTAGCGATATACCTTGCAGAGTTAACAAGTGGTGGTAGCCTGCCATGTTTGTCGAAGGACCGATGGCCGTTGGAGCAGACGAGGCCTTGAGTGGCCGCGAATCGGTAAGTGTGCAACAGCTCGCAAATATAGCAAGAATAATCTGGCATTAAAGTAGTTCGTGAGACCGCCCATTGTGTCACCCTTTGTAAAACTGTATATATTTATGTTCTGTAATTTGTATGGTGTACAATAAAGAGTATTCTATTCTATTCTATTCGTGCTTAAAATAAACTTAACTTTGAAATAAGTAATTATATAACCACGCCTATTGCAGACACGTTCATTTATTACGTAAGACAATTTTGAGCACTTTCTGAAACCCCCCTCACCTACGTCACAAAAAATAAGACTTGGATGAACCCCCCTTTCAATCTTACGTTAGATCATTATCTACCAAAATTGCAAAGAAAAAGTATCAAAATAATAAGACGTAACGTAATAAATGAACAGCTCCAAAGCAGATGAAGCTAACAATATACCAAGTGATAAAAAAAAAGAAACAATAGTTATATGCAAAAAGTAGAACGAAATAAAAGTGAGTTCCCGTCGTAGCAGCGGTACTCTGAATGATGTGGAATAATGCGCCAGGCTTCCGTCATTACGGAACCAACGAGATTGTTTAGGCAATGAGTAGTGTATTGTTTGTTTGCTTTCCTACTCTTTCGCTTTTTTCCTCAGGTGGAACGGATGGCGAGTTATTGTCGTGGTTTGTCCGACGTTGTTTTGTTAAAATTAGCTGCATTTTCACGTGAAATGGTCAGATTGTACGGGAGGGGCCCGTGGCTAAATAATAACAGCCGCACAGTTCGATCGATCAGGTTAAGCTACGCTTGCCGCGGTTGGTTTGTGGATGGGTGACCATGTTTACATACCAAGACCCCTCCGTGCCTCGGAAAGCACGTTAAGCCGTTGTTTCCGACTGTCATTCATAGATCTTTGACAGTCGTTACTGCGGTAGTCAGAAGAAAGTGTGATAACCAGCCTTACCAAGGAGTATCGTATTACCATAATAAAAGCAAATAAGTAGGCCAACTCAAGCCCCGAGCGAGCGATAATAGCCTAAACTCGTAGGGCTGTCACTTGTACTTTATTCAATAGTCAAAAATGCATAGTCAATCTCTATACAAAACAATGTTCCCCTGTAGGGTAAGCATCAGGGACCTTTAATACAAAGTTTTTTTTAATTATTTTTTCTACACACGGCTACACATCAAGCTATGCAAAACCAGTATTAGCTGACCGTTCATTGTGAGAAAATATCATACAAAGTGAGGCCAAGACAAACTGGTTTTGTATAGCTTGACGTGTAGCCGTGTGTAAGTACATAGACCAGAAGCCGACTACATTTTTTTCATTGCCTACGTCATCTTATCTGTTTAGTTATTTGAAAAATTACGATCGAAATATGACTAATAAAAACGTGGTTTTACTGAATCATGTATTTATTCAAATAAAATGAAATGATTATGAAGTCTTTGTAGTTAAAGGAGGTAGGTAGGTACACGTACAAATTATTTATTACGAGCAGCAGGGCAGCGGCGAAGCGTACGCGGGCGCGGGCGATATTACCGGCGTCACAGCCACGACTGGCGCACCTTTAGCAGCGATAAATTTTGTCAGTGTGTGCGTGCGACGACGCATACGTACGAGCGCGCTCACATACAAACCGTGCGCGGTGCGAATGTATGAAGATGTCGTACTTGTTTGCTTTTACTATGGTATTACCCAGTAACTGGGTTGTGGAGGCCAGATAGGCAGTCGCTCCATGTAAAATACCGGTATTCAGCTGCATCCGGTTAGACTGGTAGCCAACCCAAACATAGTTGGGAAAAGGCTAGGCAGATAATGGTCGGATTGTATAGAAATGGTAGTGATGCGTGCATGAAATGAACGGCGAGTTATTGCAATGGTTTGTTCGACGTTGCTTCGTTTAAATTAGCTGTCTTTTTATGTAGAATGCTCGTGTTGGATGGAAATGTTGCTGATTCTTGTAATAGTGGGTCTCGTGGCTAAATAATAACGTGCTTTTTACGTTTTTAGAAAATATTGTTTAATATTATACTTAGTACGGTGATATGGAACCCTTTGTGTGCGAGTCCGACTAATTTTCTATGTTTTTTTGTAATTTGCAAGTGAATGTCAGGTTGTATGTTGAACAAAATATGTACCGCGACCGTAAACAGTATTCATGTTTTAATTATTACTAACTTCTGCACGCGGCATCGCCCGCGTGGATGTCAGAAATCGTCCCACGGGAACGTGCTACCGGGACTAAAAGTATAGCCTATATGTTACACCATAACATCACCTATCTGCCAGTGAAAGTTCCATTAAAATTCCATAAAAACCAGCCGTTTCGGAGTTTAGCCGGAACAAACAGACAAAAATTAAAAAGATTTTTTTTGTTGTAATTAGCGTATATACCTACTTTTATAAATATTCATTTAGTAAAAAGCTGTTATTTTAATATTACAAACAGTCACTTAAATTTTATTTATTTGTATAGATAATTCTGTAAATACATACTTGTTACGGTCGCGATATATATATATTTTCTTCAACAACCTGACACACTGACCTGTAAATTACGAAAAAAAAGTAAGAAAATTTGAATTTCGCGGGCACTTCCCCCTTAAACCACAATATCTAACCCTTTAGAGACTTATATTGTAGGTTTCATATGAATATTATACCACGTTGATCATTTAATATTCCTAACAGCAACGTGAACTATATCTATAGGTACTGTTCTTACTACGGTGGGGAATTTCATATTAGAACGTCGGATTTTCCCGACATTTTACTTGCTACGAAGTTGTTGATAGTATACGTAGTGCCAACATTTTATATTTATCTATAGGTATACTACAATCGTGTCAACATTCATAATCTATAAATATTATTAAAAACAAAGTCGCTCTTCGTTTTCGGGCACTAATTAAGTACTTCGCCACAAAAGTTTCTTTTTTTTTTTTGGTCTCAATATCTCCCGTGCCGGACGGCGTGCACGTGTTCCACGCGCGCCTCAAAGAGATGTCAGCATAAGCGACGGAGCCCCATAGGGCCGAAGCCTGCCAGGGTAGCGGGATCGTCCGAAAGGGAATAAAGTAATAATAAGTCGCTGCCCTGGAACACGGGTGGGTTTTAGTCAGTAAGAGTCTGACACTCCCTCCTGCTCCACCCAGAGCGGGAGGAGTCATTTGATGATTTCCCATCCTCAAAAAAAAAAAAGGTCTCAATATCTCACTAGTTTTTAATCAAGGAGTTGTCTTTGAAATGAAGGAGTTATCGTAATCAGAGAGTGCATTCTCTGATTACGATAACTCGGTGCGGTAGATCGACATCGAACAATTAGAATTTTGAATTAGCATTAGCAGGTGGTCGGTAAAGTAGGGGTTTCGTATTACCCAGTAACTGGGTTGTGGAGGTCAAATAAGCAGTTGCTCCATGTAAAATACTGCTACTCAGCTGCATCCGGTTAGACTGGAAGCTGACAACAACATAGTTGGGAAGAGGCTAGGTAGATTTGTAGATGGTCGGTAAAGTATAATAGACATTGAGATTAAGATTTTTAGAATATTACTTACACCTATACAAAGAAATAAAATTAAAGTGTCTGTTTGAAACCTCAAAATAATTTGCACTAAATGCATGTGAAAGCTACCTACTTTATAACAAAAAAAAAAACAATTTTTTTTTCTTTGTTCCGGCTAATCTCAGAAACGGCTGGACCGATTTTGACGGAACTTTCACTTGCAGACAGCAGCATTTAAAACGTTCAAAATCTAGTCGCGGTCTCACCTCGGTGACAAACAAATGTCAAAAACTTGTCAGAATGTAGGGAAATCAGAAGTATTTTTTGACAGATTGAGACTGAAATCAGACTGTGAACGTTCTTAAAATTACGAGAATTGCGCCTCAATTATTATGTAGTAACGTGTAGGCTACTTTTTGTCCCGGTACCATGGTCCTGTGGCATAATTTCCGACATCCATGCGGGCGAAGCCGCAGGCAGAAACTAGTTTTTAAATAAGTTAACACTTAGAATGGTACCTTTCTTACTTACAATTTTTATAACGATGAAAACTTAGGCGAAGCCTATGTCCAACAGTGTTTTTCGGCTGAAATGAAAAAATTAAAACGGAAAACTACTTTTAAAACTTGTACAAAGACTGCTACAGATTTCTTGTTGCTTTTCTGCCAGATGTATGTATTTATTCTTTATAGAATACTAGCTGCGTCCCGCGGTTTCACCCGTATAAATTTCGATCCCGTGAATTTTCGATTTCGTTCGAGAATATCGGAATAAAAAGTATCCTATATGTTAATCCTGGTTATAAGCCATCTGTGTACCAAATTTCATCCAAATCCGTTCAGTAGTTTTCGCGTGAAAGAGTAACAAACATCCATCCATCCATCCATACAAACTTTCACGTTTATTATATTAGTAGGAAGTAGGTATATTTATTTATAAAGTAGTATAGCTTCTGCTTGACTTCGTCTGCGTGAAATTTCGGCCACCGACCCACCGCGCCGCATAACATCGCGCTATCATTTCGTTTTCGCTTAGCGTTTGCTTGGCTCCTAATGGTCATAGCGTGATCTTAAATAGCCTATAGCCTCCTCAAGAATGGGCTAACACATGCAATAAGAATTTTTCAAATCCGACTGGTAGTTTCAGAGATTAGCGCGTTCAAACAAACAAACTCTTCAGCTTTATTATTAAATATGTATTATATTGTATTATACAAGGTGTCGTTTTGTATCCTCGTTAAAATCAAGGAGGTAACCATGCTACTGATTCTCGACACGAATCAATAATAAAATAAGTAAGTAGGTAGGTATTTTTTTTTCAAATTTTCGGAAATCGGCATGTGTGGGTCACGCATTTTAAAACGCGGCCTGTGTGAGACCACACTGTAACTGCCCTTTTACACATAAAAACGCGGCCATTTATACTATACCATAACGCAATTCTGTTCTTTAAAAGTGGTGTATTCTGAAATACTGTCAAACTTAAATAACTAAAAAAATAAGTATGTATTCATTATTTACCAGGAATCGGAATTTTATTTGATTATTTATATCTCTCATAACAGCCTACTGAAATTTGACGAGGATGCAAAACAACAGCTGTATAGATTTTATAGATGACGTGCAATTCTAAAATCTTGATATTTAGAAAGCTCTAACGTTATGTCCTGGTCTTGACACTTCCTGCTAGTTCCAAGTTTCCACGTCTCCCTGTTCACTATAAGTGCATGTCTACCGTAAAATTGAGTTCCTTTCCAACGGAATGCGGCCGACGTGTGCCGAAAACCAATATAAACATACACCCCACAAC
This sequence comes from Apamea sordens, assembly GCA_945859715.1. NCBI lineage: Eukaryota > Metazoa > Arthropoda > Insecta > Lepidoptera > Noctuidae > Apamea > Apamea sordens. The sequence continues at coordinate 7,048,896 of OX244010.1, read as the reverse complement.
ACCCTTACACCCCCACAATAAGACCTACTTTACTTTGATTGAAAACGAAAATAACATTGCCAAGCGCAAGAGACGGCTGCACTGACCATTCAAAGTTGATCCGTAGTTGGCACCTAAGTTCCCTCGTATCGCCTTATTGGAATGGTTCGTGGGGTAACGGGGTAGTTCAATTTATGCTGGTGTATTCTAAAACGTTTTATGGTACACATGTTTGACACTTCAACGCTGAATGACGTCAGGATATGGCTCGTACACTATCTGGTGCCGGCTCGGGATTTTGGATTGCTAAATATATTCTCAGAGAGATTTTCCGGACAAACTTAGGTAAGAAGTCTGAGGCTATGTGGGTCAAATAAAGGTGCCCCTTTGTGGTTTTATTGAGTTGCTTTTATACATTTATAAAAACAAAATACGGTCACCAATGGCTTATTAGTTGATTCGCACGAAGTTACTCACCCGAAACGTCCGAGGCTTTTGACTACGTTGTATGTGTATATTTTATGTTTTTTTTATTTGTAATGTGTGTCTTGTTAGTGCACAATAAACAAATTATTCTTTCTTTTGTTTCGAAACGGGACTCGTCACTTTTAAATAATATTAAATTTTCTATAGGCGAGTCGACAATTCCAGTTGTTGTTGTTGTTGCAATGAAGTTAAGAAAAAATACACGTTTTATAATATTTAACTCTTATCACTTCTGTGCGCTAGTGACCTTATTCTATGTCCGCTGGACCTATACTAAACGAGTACGTTGGACTTCAAACTATCGCTGACAAAATGAAGACATTTGATTTTCGCCATTTTGGCGCTGACAGCAACGTGAGCGTCTGTGGAACTAATGTTTTTGATAGCGAGTTTTACAAGATGCGCATTCTCTCATGATAAAAATGTTCTAAATATCTCGTAGTAAACACAAAAAAGTGTTATTCTACGATTTAGGGCTGACTTTTAAATCGCCAGATAATTTTTATTCAATCTAAAACCTAAATCATCAGAGACGTACCAAAACAAAACGACGGCCATTTGCGGCAATGTATCAATTTTAGTTCCTGAGACGCTCGAGTGGAGCGCTTTGAATCGGCACAAATTTTATATCGTATATTTAGTCCAGCGTATTTGTATAATATAAGTCTGTGCCTAAGCTTCGCCGATTTGCTTGGCAGTTGTTTTTTATAACAGTTCATTCATTCTACCGCGTTATCATGTAGCCCCATGTACATAGTTGCACTAAAGCTTTATGACCTAAATTCACGTATATTCAATACGCTTATTCTCGAAAAGTCGGTTTATGGAGTGCATTATGAGCTATAACGGACTAGTGAGCATAAACTTCGATTTTGGTTCATATTTGAGAGTGTTTATGCAATTTATCGACTTAGATTTAACGATGTCGACGAATTTAGATCGCTGGCAATAGCGCTGTGCTGATACTGAAGTATGTTTATCCTACCCAGCACCTCAGTAGGCTTATACAGGACATATTTTTAACTATTGCTTCGGGCTTCGGGTTTTTTGACTTTATTTATTACTAGCTTCTGCCCGCGGCTTCGCCCGCGTGGATGTCGGAAATTATCCCACGGGAACGTGCTACAGGATAAAAAGTATGTGCCAAATCAGAAGTTCAGTGGTTTAGGCGTGAAAATGTAACATACAGTTTCAAGTTCAAATCCTCCCCCTAAAAACCGAATTACCCGTTTTTGTCCCGTCAGTGGTAAATTTTCGACAACTTTACATATTTATTATTAATTATTTTCTGTCAAAAGTATCAATACTGAGTGTCGGGTTACTCAGACCGCGCATTCAATTTCTTCGACATACACTTAACACCCCTATATCCCCCTTTGAGGGTTAGTTTTGAAAAACTTATAATGATAAACTTTATTACTTACTTAGGCAAATTTCAAGTTTATTAACTAAATGAATAAGATTTTTCATATAAACTGTATCCCCGCTTTTCACCCACACAGGAGTGGAATTTAAAAAAAATCGTTTGGGATGTATTCATAACTTGACTCAAAGATTATTTATACTAATTTTCGAGTTAATCAAGCCATGCAGTAAAATCCTCCCCTGAAAAATTTACTACCCAATTTCAGCCCCTTAAGGGTAGATTTTCAAAAAACCCTGATACATATTATTCTTTACTATCAATATCTATATATATAAAATTCAAAGTCCTGACTGACTGACTGACTGACTGATAGATCAACGCACAGCCTAAACCGCTGGTCCTAGAGACATGAAATTTGGAAGGTGTGTTCTTCGTGAAGAGTAGGCATCCACTAAGAAAGGATTTTTCGAAATTCCACCCCTAAGAGGGTGAAAAGGGGGCAATTCGTTTGTATGAAAAATCTTATTCCTTGAGTTAATAAACTTGAAACTTGGCACGAATACTTATCTAAATAAATTATGAAGATGGTCAGTTTTTTTTTCTTCTAAACTACCCCCTAATAAGGGATTGGGGGGTTTCAAAGTTTGTATGGAAGAATTTTAGCGCGCAGTCCGATTTACTCGAAACTCAGTATTTATACCTAATAGTGAAAGTAAAGAATAATGTGTATCAGAGTTTTTTGAAAATCTACCCCTGACGGGCTGAAATGGGGTAGTCAATTACTGCATGCCTTGATTAACTCGAAAATTAGTATAAATAATCTTTGAGTCAAGTTATGAATACATCCCAAACGATTTTTTTTTTAATTCCACCCCTGTGGGGGTGAAAAGCGGGGAATACAGTTTATATGAAAAATCTTATTCATTTAGTTAATAAACTTGAAACTTGGCAAGAATACTTGCCTAAGTAAGTAATAAAGTTTATTATTATAAGTTTTTCAAAACTACCCCTCAAAGGGGGATATAGGGGTGTTAAGTTTGTGTGGAAGAAATTGAATGCGCGGTCCGAGTAACTCGAAACTCAGTATTGATACTTTTGACAGAAAATAATTGATAATAAGTATGCAAAGTTGTCGAAAATTTACCACAGACGGGACAAAAAGGGGTAATTCAGTTTTTAAGGGGAGAATTTGAACTTGAAACTGTATGTTACATTTTCACGCCTAAACCACTGAACTCCTGATTTGGCATAGAGATAGATGGCATCCTGGGGAAGCACATGCATTTTATCCTGTAAGCACGTTCCCGTGGGAGAATTTCCGACATCCACGCGGGCGAAGCCGCGGGCAGAAGCTAGTTAATAATAAATATGTAAAGTTGTCGAAAATTTACCACTGACGGGACAAAAACGGGTAATTCGGTTTTTAGGGGGAGGATTTGAACTTGAAACTGTATGTTACATTTTCACGCCTAAACCACTGAACTTCTGATTTGGCACATACTTTTTATCCTGTAGCACGTTCCCGTGGGATAATTTCCGACATCCACGCGGGCGAAGCCGCGGGCAGAAGCTAGTTAAAGAATAATTATACCAAGTTTCATCGTAATCGAACCGGTAGTTTTTGCGTGATGCCTGAACAAACAGACAGACAGACAAAAATTTTTTTAATCACATTTTTGGGTTCGGTGTCGGTCTAGTAACATCCCCTGCCATTTACTTAAAACTAAATAATTTAAAAGGAACGATCTAATTAATTTAAAAATTAAAACGAATTTAGACATACAATTTTAGTATCTACTAATAATCGAGATCAAACTAAACTTACATTATACAACAACCAGACAACCCAACAAATAAACCTTTTAATCGACAAATACAACGGAACCAATTTTGAAAACAACCACCAGACTACCCAACAAATAAACCTTTTAATCTACTAATACAACGGAGCCAATTTTAAATTTACGAAACGATCAATCCACAATTCCACGACAGTACCGAAGCGCTCGGCCGATAACCAACCAAATGCGTGTAACGAAACCATAGCGCGATCTATTTCGATCCCAACGCCATCTATCGAGCATAGTGACTCGGATTATTTATCTATACTCCGTTCGGGCATTTTCTTTGTACTAAAAGTTTTATTATATTGATATTATTTCTTTCATACCTTTTTACTATTTATTTACTTTTTTCCGATGAATTAAAACAATAACATGAACCGAACTCGTATAACGATCGACACCATTGCGCGATCACCAACTCGACATATAGTACTAATAGAATTATCTATACTCCGTTAGAGCATTTTCTTTGTACTAAAAGTTGTATTATATTATATTTTCATACCTTTTTACTATTTATTTACATTTTTCCGATGAATTTTCAGTACTGAATTGATGCCGACACTTGACCAATAGATGGCGCTGTATTTCCGGAATAAATTTTATTTTTTATTTTATTTTTTTGTAATAAAAATTATCCTATGTCCATTCTCAAGATCCAAACTATGTCTGTACCAAATTTCACACAAATCGGTTCAGTAGTTTAGGCGTTAAGCAAAGACAGACAGACAGAAAGACAGACAGACAGAGTTACTTTCGCATTTATAATATTAGTTTGGATAAAAGGCCTGCTTAGTTGAAATACTGGCCATCTTACTACTAACCTTTTTGAATACCTGTTCTTTTTGCCACATCATCGTCATGATCAGTTATTCTCATACAGTGCTTTCACAGTTATTTAACCTCTGACCGCAGAAACTCCATAGAAACCTTAAGAAAACGAAAATAAAGATCACTGTGATTTTGACAGATTTGTTTCAGTGGCGGCAACTCAACAGCAAACTTATTCTAATGACAATATAGATCACTTGCCATTGATAGTGATGCAATATCAGAACAAAATAACTCTGAGAGGACTGTACAATACAAGTTGTATAGAAGCAAAAGAAAATCATCCACAAAGGGGTCCATTGGCGAAAACAACTGACAACTCGAAATGAATTGGGTTTTTAGCCATTCCAGCCATTTGATGTATGTGAGTTACTTCAAATGGACACATGAATGCATCGTATAACCCCACTAGTACGACCTATTCTATACCAAAAGGAGAATTCAGAGTTGGCTCGCTCACACTTCACAGTCAGCCAATAACTGTGCTTCAAAAGCCTCGAATCTCTTTGAACTTCATGGAAGCGAATATTAAAAAGTATTTATTACGAAAAGGGGGAACTTTGTAATAAAATAGCCAAAGTTTTTGACAAGGGATGTTAGATTACAAGACAAAAGAAAGATGTAATTAAGGACAAAATACTTATTTGGTCTCTTTCATATTTTTGATAGCTTAGACAGTGCGCACACCAAAGGCGAGACCGTTTTGACTGTCATGGAGAGAAATATGTAAAAAAAAAATTGCAATAGATTTTTGTTAATATTTTCTATGAAACTGTTTTCTTACGAGTATGTGCGCCATCATTGTTTTTATAGTGTGATAGGCTGCCCTAAGTCAGAAGCCCGAAAATCTGACAACCAGTCTTACCAAGGGGTATCGTATCCAGGGTAGCGGGATCGTCCGAAAGGGTTACCGCTGCCCTGAAACATAAAGGGTTAAGGAGGGAACACGGGTGGGCTTTAGTCAGTAAGAGTCTGACACTCCCTTCCGCTCCACCCAGAGCGGGAGGGGTCATTTGATGATTTCCCATAATGGAAAAAAGGGGTATCGTATTGCTCAGTAACTGGGTTGTGGAAGTCGGATAGGCAGTCGCTTCATGTAAAATACTGGTATTCAGCTGCATCCGGTTAGACTGGAAGCCGACCCCAATATAGTTGTGAAAAGGCTAGGCAGATGATGACGCTGCCCTAAGTACCTGGCTATAAACTACTGTCCTATCTGCCTACTGCCTAAGACCTGCTCCTAAAACAGTGCAAAAAGACATCCAGAGGAAATGGCATTTCCTTAAATAAAACCAAAAGTTCAAGGGCATATAATATATTATGTATATATGACATTCACCAACCCGCACTGGGCTTGCGTGATATATTACGGCCCGCTCCCTGTAACAGAGAGGACGGTGGTGTCCCAGCACTGCGAACATTATATGTAGGCTGATTATGTAAATGCATTTTTGACAGTAAGCAGTCTCAGGGCCCCAATTCTGTATGGTAAGTATTGTTCCCAACGTAATCTTACCCCGTGTAAACCACGTACAGTCACGAGCAAAAGTATGTATACACTAGGCTTTATACAAAAGCGATTTACTCCTTTATTTTTTTATGAAATTTTATGTTGTTACGAACATAGCATTTTCTAACCCATAGGTTTATGTAATGTGTCGTATTTCAACAAAAATCGAAAAGACAAGCGAAAAAATCGCAATTGAAAGTTGCCAAGTGTTGACATATTGGTGCTCGTGACTGTACAAAGCCACGTCAAGCGTGGTATTTTGACAGGTTCAAACCACGCCAACTTCGCGTTAATTTCACGCGGTTTCGTTCATTGTGTCATAGTGAATAAGTTCCAACAAGAAGTCGTGATTAGCTAAAGAATTGACGTGGTTTCGAAATAAGGAATCATTAAGTGGTCATAGTAGTCGTTACTTCGCAGGTTGCGTGACAGTCCCAACATCATTCTGCATGCGATCGCTGCCCGGGAAGATAGTCCGCTTGTGTGGGCGTTAGCGGACCGAACCAGATCTGTTTTAGTTATTAAGTACTAACATAGACTAAGTAAGATTGTTACTAACACAATGGACCGCATTTGTAGTCTGAATAAATAAATGATTATATTATATAGTGAACTAGAGCCCCGGGGAGGGGTGCGTGGCTAAATAATAACAGCCGCACCGGTCGATCGATCAGGTTAAGCTACGCTTGCCGCGGTTGGTCTGTGCATGGGTGACCATCTTTACATTCCGAGACCCCTCCATGCCTCGGAAAGCACGACAAACCGTTGGTCCCGGCTGTCATTCGAAGATCATTGACAGTCGTTACGGGTTGTCAGAGGCCCGAAAGTCTGACAACCAGTCTTACCAAGGGACACAGATAACACAGATACGGGGATACGGGGATTACATAGTTGTGGAGGTCAGATAGGCAGTCGCTCCATGTAAAAAACTGGTATTCAGCTGCATCCGGTTAGACTGGAAGCCGACCCCAACATAGTTGGGAAAAGGCTAGGCAGATAATGGGTGAATTAGGGCCCTGGTCTGCACTCAGCCTTAGATCGTTAAGTCACTTGTTATAAAAGGAGGTTATAATCTTCGCGAAAGATCTTTGATGACGCCTTTTATTATCTTCGTGGCCTAGTTGTTCTTTGGTGTTCAAGAAAACTTTGCTGGTAAATGAAAAAGTTTTTAGAGATTAGGGATTATGATATTATAATCTAGTAATTAGTATTAGCGTTGCTAGACTGGGTGTAATTTTGGTCTGATTATGCTTCATCATAAATATAATCAGCCTATAATGTTCCCTGCTGGGACACAGGCCTCCTCTCAGTGAGTGGGAGTGGGCCGTAATTCACCACGCGGGCCCAGTGCGGGTTGGTAGACGTCTCATGCCTTTGAATCTTTTGTTTTAGGACATGCTGGTGGTTTCCTCATGATGTTTTCCTTCACCGTTTTGAGAACATCATCATCATCATTCTCCTGCCCTTATCCCATTTTATTTGTGGTCGGCGCAACATGTCTTTTTCTTCCATACTTCTCTATTAGTCATCATCTCGGTAGTCACCCTCTTTTTAACCATAATTATCATCATTCACACATTCCATCCATCGTTTCTTTGGTCTTCCCCTACTCTCTTATAGCCATCGACATTCATACTCAAAACTCTCCTCACGACATTTTCCTCATTTCTCCGTAACACATGCCCATACCATGACAACCGATTTCTACACAACTTTTCAGTTACCGGTGCCACTTTCTGACTTTTTGAGAACAGTGCTGATGAAATACACAAAGTAAAGTGCCTGCCTGGGTTCGAACTCACGACCTACAACTTGTATTTCGGGGCAGACACCACTCGGCCGCCACTGCTCTCATTATGCTTGACACGTTGTATAATTCCGTTAATTTAGTATTGGAGAGAAGCCATGGCTATATAAGAAGAAAATTACGTTTATAACGTGAAACTATATCCAATGACTTCCGCCACAATCCGTGCGCTTCTGGCGGAAACTCCTCTCGTTTCCACTCGGCCAATAATAGCGAAACGTAGCTTCTAGAACATTCTAGAAGCTTCCTTAAGGACAGACGACGTACCTACCCCCTTCTATTTGACAGAAGCCATCTGACATTAATAATAATATCCCTGGACATTTCACACAGCGCCATCTAGTCCCAAGCTAAGCAACCTAATGCTTGTGTTATGGTAACAAGATGGCTGATAAACTACTTATATACATTTTCTTTTTGTAAATACATACATATTATAGATAGAAAAACACCCAGACTCAGAACAAATACATCTAGGACTTACAAATATTTGTTCTGTGCGGGAATCGAACCCGCGACACGCAGCGCAGCAGTCCGATCGCTCAGCCACTGCGCTAACCGTGTTGTCGACATTATTCGTTGCTCATCTGAAGTGTTGACATTTTGAACCGTTTATGTTTTAAGCTAATGTTATTCTGATTCATTGAAAAATTAAACTGTTGATTATATGGTGTTGATATTTTGATTGTTGATGTTTTGGTTTTTGAAGTTGAGTATCCAATCCATTGTATTGTTTTGACATACAGATATGTATGTATATTTATGTTACTTGAGCTAAAGCACTGACAGTAAATTATGTTTGTATGTTAAACGTTAACATTGTAAAGATAATTTAAGTATGGTTATATTAAGATATTACAAAATCTTTTTTTTATTATTTTTCATGGCCCTACAAACCTAACCTAACGTACCTATATGATATTTAGAGTAACATTGAACAAAAATATTGGTATTCACTGCATTCAGTTAGACTGGAAGTCTACGTCATCGTGGTTGGGAAAAGGCTAAGCAGCCGGTCGATTCTGAAATCTCACCGTGAAAACTCAAGTGAAGTGAGCTTGATGTGAGTTGTCAGTAGTGTCAATCCCTAGCATTGTTTGGAATGACAGCTCACTCCACGCTCACTTCACCTAAGTTTTCACCTTCGATCAACAATGTTTTCACGGTGAGATGGTTACAGAATCGCACTGCTGATCAATTTTGAGTTCTCTATTTGTTGTCATCTCGGTAATTAGTCACGCCCCTTATAACCACCAATCACAGGAAAGAACAAGATGGTGAAGTACTATTTTATAATAAAAATATGTATGTTTATTTTAAGGTATTTATCTATGAGCCTGAGTCGCCTGAAATAAATAAATAAATAGCCATATTATCTTTCATGAAGACGTTAAGAATTATTAGTATTATAATTAGAACAAAGCGTATAGACCCCAATTTTATTCTTAAAGGTTTTATTTTTTTTCTTTATCGATCAAGGCCTTACGGAAATTTAGAATAAAAAAATCTAGGGACGATCCCTTGAACTTACAAACATTCAGCCAGTAAGAGCTTTGTTAGACCTTAGAAAGGGAAAGGATCGGAGTAATGTCCTTAATGTTTTCTGATAAAAATAAAGTGGCACATTCAAAGATTCTATCGCGAGATAGTCAGGTGTACGGTTACCCTTGGAACGGTTTTTTGCATTTAAACTCATAGAGTTACGCCTTGAGATTTTTTGTGTGGGGGTCTTACATGGGATCTGAAATTTACTCTTGGTCTTAGCCAGAGGTACTGCCGTTTGGTAGCTTAGGGCCAGGCTAGATGACAGCTTAGGTCTAATCGTACTAATATTATAACACGCGAAAGTTTGTTTGTATGGATGTATGGATGTTTGTTACTCTTTCACGCAAAAACTCTTTCACGCATTTGGATGAAATTTGGCACACATATAGTTTATAACCAGGGTAAATACATAGGATACTTTTTGTTACGATTTTTCCACGGGATCGAAACTTATGCAGGTAAAACCGCGCGGCGCAGCTAGTGACAATATATTTTTAACACATGGAAATATATGTGCACTTATTGTCATTACAGTGAAAGTAAATACACCTTAAAACTGTGTATAAAAACAGAAAACAATGATTATAATCCCAAAAGGGCCTCAGCTCAGCATAATGACAGGTGACAACACAAGGTGTACCACCTGACGCTGACTTTCAGCAGCAAATGGAAGTTTGTCCATTATAATCTTCTTCTTCTCAGCGTGTGGATAGCAATCTAAATGGACTCTGCCCAGTATTCGGCTACTTGTTTGGATCCATCACCAGTATCCATCAGTTTCTCTAACGTACAGCTGACAGGACACGCAGGATACGATATTAAGTATTCCATTGTTTGTGGAACAGCACCACATTTACACTCCAAGGAGGAGTCGTCTATGAATCTCCACCTGAACAGGTTTTCCATGCTTCGGCCAACCTTGGTCCGGAGTTTATTTAAGGACTTCCAGGTTACCTAAGGTAACCAAGTGGGAGGTCTTAAGCGGGTGGAACGATTGTTTTGGGAAGCTATCCGTTATACTAAAAAACTTGAGAGGTGTCAAGGGACACCCGGATGGAACGAAGTTCAAAGAGAGAGAGAGAGAGACAGAGAAACACGCACACGCCGCACGGCTTACAACTATAGCAAAAAGTGTCGTTCCAACGTTTGGTCCTAATTTTTTCCGTCTAGCCTCCTTTCGCAACGCGCGATAAGGAAACTTCGTTCCAATTAATAAAAAGGTCATACAATATCAAATAAAATGTTGTGACATGCATGTCTCTGTTGTGGTTAATGAAATAGGTACTAAATTAACCAATATTTGTATACTACCTACCTACATTAAAATAATTAATCTATGTAAGAAAGTATCTACATATAGATAGATTTTAGGCATATTTTACAATAGACTCCCAAAAACTTGACATCAGTAAATCCTTATTATTTACACGCATCATCATCTGTCTAGCCTTTTCCCAACTAGGTTGGGGTCGACTTCCAGTCTAACTGGATGCAGCTGAATACAAATATTTTACATGGAGCGACTGCCTATCTGACCTCCACAAACCAGTTACTGGGTAATACGCTACCCCTTGGTGAGACAGGTTGTCAGACTTTCGGGTTTCTGACGGCCCATAACGACTGTCAAAGATCCACGAATGACAGCCTTATTATTTACACGTAGAGTATGTGAAAAGTCTGTGGGACTAATGTTGCAGCGACTATTCGATAAAAGTGTTAAGGCACTAAGTGTTAAGATAGGAAAAAATCCGTCACCCATTTTCGTAATGTTTAATCCATCTTATAGCTACAAAACAAACGTTTTTTCTTATTTCTTAATGAATAGGTAGTATGATTGTTTAGCATGATTCGCTGAGTTTGACTTGATAAAATGATGAAAATAATTACTATGTCTAAAATAGGCCAAATATCCACGAAATGCGCGAGCTCAATCACTCGCGGGCCTACCTCAGTCGCGCATCGGCGCTCTTAGACGACGCGGACTGGCTTATATCAGTGCTTTCCGCGCGATCACGTGACTTTATTGTTGAGCAACAATGGGTAATAAGGGAATGAAACGGAAAAAGAAACCACGAACAGCTTTAAAAAAAAATACAAAGAAAATGTTTTTTTTTAAGTCTTTATCCTTTTATACCTCCTAAATATAGGGTTTTGATCATGCATGATCATGGCTCATTTTGGCCTCATTGGCCTCACAATCTTTAAATGTAACTGTGTGATGTGACCACACGGTTAGCGCAGTGGCTGAGCGATCGGACTGCTGCGCTGCGTGTCGCGGGTTCGATTCCCGCACAGAACAAATATTTGTAAGTCCTACATGTATTTGTTCTGAGTCTGGGTGTTTTTCTATCTATAATATGTATGTATTTACAAAAAAAAAATGTATATAAGTAGTTTATCAGCCATCTTGTTACCATAACACAAGCATTAGGTTGCTTAGCTTGGGACTAGATGGCGCTGTGTGAAATGTCCAGGGATATATATATTATTAACTATTAAAGAAAATGATCTCCAAAGAGACGTGGTAAAGAAAGTAAATGTTGAATTTTATATCTTAGATTTTATTTTGATTTATTTAGATGAATTTTATATTTAGATAAATTGACAGAATGGAGTTGTCAGAATCAGCTGGTGTATTCTGTAAAAATCTCACCGTGAGTTAGGTGAAGTGAGCCTAAAGTGAGCAGTGTGATTCTGTAACCATCTCACCGTGAAAACGTAGGTGAAGTGAGCGTGGAGTGAGCTGTCATTCCAACTAATGCTAGGGATTGACACTATTGATAGCTCACTCTAAGTACACTTCACCTAACTTTTCACGGTGAGATTTTTACAGAATCGATCGGCTGATACTAAGGATTGAAACTATTGACCACTCACTTAACCTAAGTTTTCACGGTGCGATTTTTACAGAATAGGTCGGCAGATGTTTATCATACGAAATGTGGTACAAAGGTAAGTGCAAGTGATGTTAGGTGAGGACCCCACTGTAGTTTTGAGTCAAGCGTGATCCCCAAGAAAACCGTATTTTCGACGAATTCAAGTATCTCCCTATTCAATACAACGTCACATTCACTATTTCTAACATTCGGTAAAGCGAATCTAATGCATTTAGTTTTTTTCTCGTTTATTACTAAATTATTTACAGTAAACCAATTATGGACCAAGCAAAGCATTATTTACAAATGGCATTCTTTTAAAAATAGTGCTTATGCTGAATTAAATATTTCAAGTAATAAAATTGGTAATATTCCCATTTTGTTTGCGATTCTGGATTTCATTCTATCTATAAGTACTACATATTAATTTAATCCAATTTGACTGGAACCGAGAACCTCATTCACATACCAGTTTTAATGGCAATATTGGCAGTTCCTTTGAGTAAAGAATCCTAAAAAAATTGACTGATTGGCTGCGGGGAATATTGCCGGCAGTGGCAATATTGCCACCGGCACGTCACTAGGTACAGATAACTTAATTTTGCTCTATTTGCAGCCAACCGACAGACGCATAGAAAGGGTTTACGGATGTTATAAATCAGCTGGCAGCTACCAACACATTTTCTCCTTTGAGGTATTTCGACGAAATGTCAATAATTAGATAATACCCCATAGAGAACATCTTTAAACTTTTTTCAAATGATTACCGCTTGAATCAGACATGAATTTCAATTTGTTTTCAGTAATGCTGTTTTTGACTTAAATGAACCATTAATGATAAATCATAATGAATATAATGATAAATGATTTTATTTTCTAAGTAGGTTTGTAGAAACACTTTTACACGTCATTCGTGGTGGAAACAGGGTGTGATAATTTTCAACCGGTTCAAGGACGAAGGATAAATTTATATCAATTACCTACTTACCCACCCAGATTCAAGAAAAAAACACATCATGATGGATTACTTGACTGTAAAGTTGCTAATTTTAAATTAGTAGGAGAGAGAAGAAGTGGTCTTTCGTCAAAATTCAAGTTCGTATGTAATGTATGCCAAGAAGTAGTTGCGATTAATTCCGAAAAGGTTAATGATACAGATAGTGTTGACATTAATATAGCGGCTACAACGGGCATAGTATCTGCTGGCATTGGCTCTTTATAATTTGAGGAAATATTTTCAGCTATGGACATCCCCATATTTTCATCAAAGTTTTATGGTTATCTTCAAGACCAAGTATATGAGAGATGGGAGGGAATCGCTGTGCAATGTATGCAACCTGAAAAATAACAAGAAGCTGCAGTCGCAGAGGGTCGAGTAGTAAATGGAATACCTACGGCAGATGTTTATGTGGATGGATGCTGGTGCGCCAGGTCATACGGGAACAATTTCAAAGTTTTGTCAGACGCGGCTGTAATAACTGGAAGAGGGTTTGGAGAAGTTCTTTTTATAGGGATAAAAAATAAATATTGTCTACTTTGCGTTCGAGCTGAAAAACAAATGTTTTAAAAATTTTTAGATACCGGATCATCTACTTACATGGAGTCTGACACACATGGAGAATCATACACACACACAATCATTTGGTAGTTTAAATAAAATAATCAAGTAATGAAATTAAATTTCGCTAACATGTTCTGTGCGCGCCGTAAAAAGTTCCAAATAACATTAAGAAGGCATAATTAAGGAAGGCGTTAGATAGTACGGTAAAATTATTAAATGTCTTAGGAAAACGATGATAAAGCAAAAAATCATTCAGCGTCAAAAAGCGACAATTTCCATAAATAAGTTAAAGCTCACTTCTCCCATCGTACCTAATGAAATGAAAACACAAAATACAGCAATAAAGAAATAAAATCTGAACACCCTCAACTTTAAAGAATGGCTCACTTTACCATAACGAGGTACCTAACACCCTTGGTACAGTCAACATAAGAGATAAGTATACACGCCGCTAAAATATTGTTTTTTATTTTTCACTAGCAACCCGCACACCTGCTTCTCACTGTTTTAACGACTTGACAAACCATCGAGATTTCTTTATTATAATAATCTAAGTTTAATATTCAAATATTATACGAATAAACCTTCCGCAGTAACTTATCTAAATTATAAAGAAAAAGCAATAAAATCCGGTGCGAAGTTTACAAGAGCAATGCGGTCACATATACAGACACGCAGATCGACTTTCATTGATAATAGTATGTAACAAATATAGAGATATTTGTGCGTTTGGGTGTGCCAAGTCGATGAATACGCAACGAAAAGTTCTTCGTGTTTAAATCGGTAATGCTTTTTATACCTTTGACTATCCGGTGCGTAATTTCGCTGGTGTATTGTTCCACTTGAGTTTATAAAGTTACGTGTATACCCAAAAATAAAATGTACAGACGCCAGCTGCCAGGTCAAGCTACTCTAAATTGTCAAATTTTCCCAATCAACCTTGAATCTTAATTCTATAGCGATAAAGTTGGAAATCTATTAAAGAAAGACAGATTGTAGTAGCTTGATGTGCTGGCACTATTGATTCGATAAGAAGAAGAACCAGAAAGATGTGTGTATTATGCCTGTATACCAAACTCTTTTGTTGAGAATACCACGTAACTGTACAATTTATGGCACAGATGTAAATAACAGGAACAGGGGGATCCAATCTGAAACACACGTTTAAGATGTTCACAATTTCTGAGAGTCAAGTGTACGCATTATTTATATTGCAGTGTTACAGTTGAGGCCGAGAAAAATGAGACGTTGTTAATGATAATGTAAGTTGCCTACAGAAGTTACACATTTTGGTATTAAAATGAGAGATTGTCATACTAGATGGTTAGGAACACCGGATTGTTACCGTTACGCAATTAGGGTGCTGGTTACACAAAATAACGTTTTAAAATTAGGTAATTTTATGATGCACCTATTTATTTCGGGACATCGTCAAGCGGTTGGTCGATTCTTCACGTGACCAGAGGACTAGCTTATTTTTAGGTTAAAGAATCGGCACTGCCATCCAACGTAGCAACGCTGCAAGCCTTTTGGGCCGTTTTTCAGTGAAAGCGCAGGCATCGGCCCAAGTGATGTCAGCACGAACTGACGGGGTCGTTCGTGCTGACATCACTTTGAGGCGCGCGTGGAACACAACGCGCCGTCGACCCAGGCCTGGTTCCGTACCGTTCCGTGCCTCTCCCTCACGCGCTCCGCCTCCTCCTTTGCGAGCATTACTGCTTCGCAGCAGAAGGTGACGGCTTCCCATGCACTCTCGCTCCGTACCATGGCCTGGAACAGGGCCGGACGCGAGAGATCGCTGCCGCCGATCCCCGCCACGAGGACGCGGCGGTGCTCCACCCACCACCCACCACCGCCAGGTGAGGCGGCACTCGGATGAGGCACAGCTCAATAGTAATAGGAGGCCCTCACAGAGGACGGAGGACGGAGGCGTAGGCAGGGTCCATCAGGTACCGGAGCGGAGCGGACAGCGGTACGCTGGTTATTCCTGGGATAGGTAGCCCTGGAGTATATATAAGTATAGTAGAAGGCTTTTAGTTGTATTCGCTTTAGAGGCGAAACCCGAACTGATCCTTGCATTGCGTGGATCTACTAAGTCAACTCGTAGAATAACATTATGTAGAAAATATGAATTTGAGATATGAAAGTGGTCAGTGATTAATTTTGCATAAGTTTGCATGTATAATCAGCTAAAAAGATACAGGCCGGTAAGGATTTCAAAGTTGTCATGACGACGTTTTAAACATCATTGTCAAAACTGTCATAATAATATATATATTATTAAAATGCAATAAAATCTATAGTTATATTGTATTAGAGGTATATAGTGTTTATAGGAAAAATGATATCCATCAATGCGGCTTAGGGTATTAGTGTTCTGTGCATCAATGTGGGCGAAATTACCAACCCTTGGATGTCACTAATTCGTCGTAGTCTCATGTTAAAATTGGAGCTGTGTCTGTGTACTGATTGTGGATAAAACGTGTCGTGAGGAATAATCAGATCAGCGCCTAACGGTCACAGAATGCTTGTTCTGTCCTGGAGGAATTAATGAAGATAACTGTGAGTATGTACATTATATTACATGGTGACACCCTGGCCTTTCCTCCCGCCTTATCCTGAACAGGAACTTCCCGAAACAACCGTGTCCGGTGAGGACCTGCGTCAGATGTGTAGATAAATATATTTTAGTGTTACATTGTATTTAAGATTTCAAAATGAGCATGTAAATAAATTACAACCTATTTATTAAAATTACTAAAAATGTACACAACGCTAACCGCTACTGTACCTACTAAATAAGCATCCTTGTTACAAAATCCTAAAAAAAAAATTGCCTGTCATAGCAACCACTGACATCTGAAGCCCAATTTCCGTAATGAAAAACGTTTAAAATCTAGTAGAAATCTTATCTCAGCGACAATCAATGTCAAAAACTTGTCAAAATTGTAGGGAAATTTTAGGTCTTTTGGACAGTTTGAGACTAAGATTAGACTGTGAACGTTCGATCTGATTACTTTTTTTTTTTTTTTGAGGATGGGAAATCATCAAATGACTCCGCCCGCTCTGGGTGGAGCAGGAGGGAGTGTCAGACTCTTACTGACTAAAACCCACCCGTGTTCCTTCCTTAGCCCTTTATGTTCCAGGGCAGCGGTAAACCCTTTCGGATGTTCCCGCTACCCTGGCAGGCTTCGGCCCTGTGGGGCCCCGTCACTTTGCTGACATCTCTTTGAGGCGCGCGTGGAACACGAACACGCCGTCCGGCACGGGCCTAGTCCTGATCGGACGGAGAGCTACCCATTACTCTCCGCCCGCAGGCCCGCGCCTACGGTGGCCGGGAGTCGTCACGCGGCTCCCGACGCCCGGAGCGTCTCCCGCGGCGGCTGAGGCGTGAGGTGCGCAAGGCGCGTTCCCTCGCCCACCCCGCCACCTCCTTCGCTAGCATGACTGCTTCGCAGAAGGAGGCGACTGCCTCCCACTCCCTCTCACCCCGAGCCACGGCTTGAACCAGGGCCGGACGCGAGAGGTCGCCGCCGCTGCCAATCGCCTCTACGAGGACACGGCGGTGCTCTGCCCAAGCAGGGCAGACCTCCACCGTATGCTCCACCGTGTCCTCTGGGCGATCCTGACAGTGGTGACACCCGGGCGTCTCCTCCCGCTCGATCTGATTACTTTACTCATCAATCAAAAATATCCATTAGTTTAGTCACTATAGCTAGTCAAAGATTGTCAAAAACCATACTCCGCCAATCGCTACTAATGATTAGTTTGTTTGAAAAAATCACTTTTTTATTTTGATGCTAAGATTTCTTTGATAGTTTCAAAATACTCTTATGCGATTCAAGGTCGCTCAGAGCGCTATGGAGCGAGCTATGCTCGGAGTCTCTTTGAAGAATAAAATCAGTAATGAAATTATCCGAAAAAGAACCGGAGTTACCGATATAGCGCGCAGAGTAAGCAAACTGAAGTGGCTGGCCATGTTTGTCGAAGGACCGATGGCCGATGGAGCAGACGAGTCCTCGAGTGGAGAGCGCGTATCGGCAAGCGTAGTGTGAGACGCCCCCCAGCTAGATGGACGGACAAACTAAAGAAGGTTGCTGGGATGGACTGCATGCGGAAGGCGGAGGACAGGGTGTTGTGGCGGGGTAGCGGGATCGTCCGAAAGGGTTACCGATGCCCTGGAACATAAAGGGCTAAGGAAGGAACATGGGTGGGTTTTAGTCAGTAAGAGTCTGACACTCCCTTCTGCTCCACTTAGAGCGGGAGGGGTCATTTGATGATGTCCCTTCCTCAAAAAAAAAGAAAAAAAAAGAAAAAGGGTGTTGTGGCGCAGCCTGAGATATTATGTCCAGCAGTGGACTGCGATAGGCTGAGTTGATTCTTATGCATTAGTATTGCCAGTGTGTTTATTTATTGTCGTATTGTTGTCTCCATATTGTAGAATACCTTCCACAACACACAAACACTTTTTCTCAATCACCTCACTCGCTCAGTTTTTTGTTTTACACAATTTTTTCTCCTGACAGTTAATTTTGTTTATATGTATGTATGTATCTATCTATTTATTAGAATTTATCAAGAATAAATTCTAATATATAGATAGATATTTTATAGTAATTTCCGAGCTATTCATCCCATATGTACAGACAGCACATCAAGCTACTACAATCTGTCAAATTTCTTTAGTAGATTTTCAACTTTATCGCTAAAGCATTAAGGTTCAACGTTGATTGGTAAAATTTTACAGTTTAGGGTAGCTTGACCTGCTGGCGTCTGTACGTATACCTGCCAAGTTTGCTCTCTGCATCACCCTAAGGTTGACTGGTAGAAAACTCCTCAGGCATTAAGTACGTCTATGTACAGACGCCAGCACTTTAAGCTAACCGAAACTGTAAATTTTTTCCAATCAACTTTGAACCGGTTTAGCGATAAAGTTGAAAATCCATTAAAGAAATTTGACAGATTGTAGTAGCTTGATGTGCTGGCGTCTGTACAGTACAGTTTTAATAAATAAATAAACACTTAAAACACAAAACCTAATCCAAAAACTCAATTACAAATCAATAAAGTACAACCACAATTCATAACATAGCTAGCAGAACGAACCGAAAGGGATTACGAGATAAAAGGGTATGGAAAAAATAAGGTAACATGAGGATTATTGCATGAAATGAAATAACACAAACAGAAAGGAGACAATCGTTTTAACCCTGAGGAGAATGTAAAAGAATACTAATCCGGTTCGCTTTAGAGGATTCTGCGAGTAATAAAAACCGCAGCACAGCTACGGGTTTTCAGGACGATTTTGCATGGCTTCTAGTCGAGATCCTTATAATACTTTTGTTTTGCCTTTTCAGGATATATTTTATATGGAAATTGGGGTCATTGTACAAGTTTATTTTAACTTTGATTGCATGTGATTTTAACTTTAATTTGGAATTTGGTGGAAAACAAAATTATGTTCGGAGAGTAAATGAACTCAGTTAATTTTAAGTAGGCGCTCGATATCAATCGACAAATAAGTAATGTATGATTACCTGTAATAAATTGGTACACTAGTCTATAATTCTATTGGATGTATCTCATATCTTTGTATCAATGTATTCAACTATTGTTGGTGAGCCAAATAAATAAAATAGAGTGGCCTAAAGGCGGCTTCTAGTTTGTGAATAGTTTTAGTTAAGTTAGAATATAATTTTGTTATTTTTATTAATTATTTAGGTTTTACATAATAAATAAACTTATCATTAGTATTATGCGTTTAATAGGATTTGGATGAAATTTTCTTCTTACCGACTGGTGAAATCAGTCCTAAATAGCAAATATTTATTTCGTCGTACTTATTTTGCGCGAAAAGTGTTTTAGAGGTATGAGGAACAGGGTGTAAAGTTCACTCATACTCCATAGAAAAGGGAGGATCCTCCGACCAGACGGGTGTTGTGTCTGGCGGGCAATTGCCCCACGGTTGATATCGGGAAACTGTATGTATGCTAATTGCGCGGTAAACTCTGCTTGCGAGATGCATGATTTGCGTGACGTCAGTATGACGCGTTGTTCGCATGTGGCGTTGTAGATACCGCTACATTGTCAATATTGAGAAGAGTGAGCTCAAACATCCCGTATATATGACGTTTCCATGACAGCACGTGACATTGTGTGCGCTCCAGAGGTGTCAAAACGAAACAAACGCGCGAACATCTTTTCACGCGATAGGCCAAATTTGCAAACCACCATTCAACAAAGAATTAAAAGTCAAAGTCAAAGATTTTTATTTGTTAAACATAGGTGTATCAATAGGTATTTGAAATAGAATAGGTATAGAGATCTCTATGTCTTGCCGTTAACGGCGTACAAATATCAAGTAGGTAGGCTTTTAGACGATGTAAACCTTTGCTGAATAGTTTGTCTAGTCGAAACCGTGACTCAAACGCGGGAACCCGTTTTTGATCGCCTATGTTATTGGATTTTTCAAAAAGGCGATTCTCTTTAACCTCTCGCAACCTGCTCAGTAGTAGCAGGGTTGGTGCAATAGTCTTGCCTCCATTTACTTGGAACTTTGTCATAGCTGGCGAGTTCATAATCAGCCTATAATGTTCCCACAGCTGGGACACAGGCCTCCTCTCGGCGAGGAGTGGGCTGTAATCCACCACGCGGGCCCAGTGCGGGTGGGTAGATGTCACATGTCTCCGAATTTTTGGTTCTAGGACATGCCGGTTTCCTTACTATCTTTTCCTTCGCCGTTTTGAGAGCAGTGGTGGTAGTGAATTCACACAAAGTAATGCGCCTGTCTGTTTTCGAACCTACGACCTACGTAAGTCACGCCGCTGCTCAACGAGTTGATTTTGGTTATATTCAGATTAAAGCACTAACTATTCTGAATTTAAGCATTACGTACCTACCTAATTTAAGCACGACTAGCTTTCAGACAAGATGCAACGTTGAACTTTTAAGAGCCTAGTTTAAAGTACATATTGTGGAGTGTCACACAACTTCCGACATCATACTAAATCCAATAACGTTTGTAGATACTTCGAGTTGCTTGCGGATATATAAAAGCTTTTTACCCACAAATATAGACATAGTATTTGGCCAAAGACCCTAGACAAGACCGTGCCTCGGAAATCACGTTAAGCTGTTGGTCCCGGCTGTCATTCGTGGATCTTTGACAGTCGTTACGGGTCGTCAGAAGCCCGAAGTCTGACAACCAGTCTTACCAAGGAGTATCGTATCACCCAGTAACTCGGTTGTGGAGGTCAGATAGGCAGTCGCTCCATGTAAAATACTGGTATTCAGTTGCACCCGGTTAGACTGGAAGCCGACCCCAACATAGTTGGGAAAAGACTAGGCAGTTGATGATGAAGAATAGACATGGTATTTTTATACATAGGCAAGGCTGTTACCTGTGTTTTGACTTCGATGAAAATGAATAGCTAGGTTCTTTTTCGCTTATCCGCTAGGTGTCACAATAGTTGAATATGACATTATTTAACGCCTTCATGAAAGCTAATGCTTTTTTTAATTGCGAAATCAGCTGTAGTGATAAAAATTGGCAATGCTGCCAGCCTTTTGGGCACTTTTTCTGTTGACAGTGATGAGGACGAATTTTTGATGCCCTATGATTCCTTTCCCTCTTTTTTATATACATGTACTTTTTTATGTACTTATTATTAATATTATTTTAAGTCTCTCAGCTTATATTAATGTAAATAGTGATAAAATAATTTTCATACTGCGTTTATCGACTTCTGCAAGCTTTTAGTAACTCCACATTGAATATTTAGTGATATAGAAAATTTTACATTGAGAATTTTATTGTTTGGAGTTTAAAACGAAAACTTGGATGTCTGCAGGGCTACGAGCGAATGTAAAAGTTTTCCAACGCTTTATTTGAAACGAGTCAATGAATCACATTATGCTTATACGTACGCGTTGCGTTCTTTGTCTGTGTCTATAACGCTTGAGAACAAAGAAAGATAATAATATTCTGGTAAAATGTGATTCTAATTTCTGAGTGAACTCGAATAAATGCACATTATGTACTGGATGACTTTACGACTCAGTGGTTGAGCAATGACTTTATTCATAACATAAGATTTACATTATAGAAGCTAACATTTAAAATAATAATATGTACAACATGTGAAAAAATAAGCAAAAGAATCATAGGGCATCAAACAATTAGTCCGCATCGCTGTCAACAGGAACAGTGCCCAAAAGGCTGGCAGCATTGCCACGTTGTATGGCGATGCTAATTCTTTGGCCAAGAAACAGGCCAGCCCTCTGGTCACGTGAAGAGTCGACTAACCGCTTGGCGATATCTCAAAAAACCAAGTGGGCACTCGGATCCCATGGCCCTAATGTTTCGACCCCAAACGGCTCGAACATATAACTCTCAATCAGGTTGGAATATTTTCGCCGTAGAGATTTTCTGCATCAGCAGCAGCCGCTCCAGCACAGCCCACCGTGCTAGGAAGATGGGATGGCGCAAGGGTGTCGACACATGTTGTTGTTGTTGTTCAGTTGTTTCTATTATTATTTTTTTATTTACCACCTGTAATTGTAAATGATTAAATGATGGATTGCAATAAACGATTTGAGATTTGAATCCCACCCCAAAGGTCTGCCTGAAAAATGAAGGTTTGATTCCCTCATGACATTTAATATTTGAATGTTTTAAAAATTGCTGTCTGGTTATAAATTGGATAGCATCACCATCCATTCAGGATGCGCCTCTGGCTAACCCTTCGGGGAAATACCGGCGTGATGTTATGTTATGACACTGCAGGTAGGACTCCAGGGGCTGCAGTCTCGACAATTCGTAAAGTGATCGCTATGCGATCGAATCTTGCAAACACTGAACTGAAGGCCAATTCTCGTAATTTAAAACGTTCAAAGTCTAGTCTCAGTCTCATCACGGCGACAAACAAATGTCAAAAACTTGTTAAAATGTATGTAAATTGGAGGTATTTTTGACAGATGGAGACTGAGATCAGACTGTGAACGTTCTTAAAATTACGAGAATTGCCCCTCCTATGAATATCTAAACTAATAATATTATATAATAAAAGTGAAACACAAAACATTGGATTTTTTGCAAGTTTGTTTATTACGCTTTCACGTTAAAACGGCTGAACGGATTTGGATGAAATTTGGCACATGGGTAGACCATGATCTGGATTAGGACATAGAATACTTTTTATTCCGATATTCCCACGGAATGGATATTTATGCGGGAGAAACCATGGGGCGCAGCTGGTGCCGGATTATGACGGTTTATTGCTATCATGATTCCAGTGTAAGAGAGAGATGGAGCTACACATGACCTATAGTACCATCCCTTTTTCGGACTGGAATCATGAGGGCATTCATACTTCATAATACACTGGTAATAATACACTGATAATAATCTGACACTTTTGAATATCGTCCCATCATCATCTGCCTAGCCTTTTCCCAAATATGTTGTGGTCGGCTTCCAGTCTAACCGGATGCAGCTGAATACCAGTATTTTACATGAAGCGACTGCCTATCTGACCTCCACAACCCAGTTACTGGGTAATACGATACCCCTTGGTAAGACTGGTTGTCAGACTTTCGGGCTTCTGACTACCCGTAACGACTGTCAAAGATCCACGAATGACAGCCGGGACCAACGGCTTAGCGCGCTTTCCGAGGCACAGAGGGTCTCGGTATGTAAAGATGGTCACCCATTCACAGACCAACCGCGGCAAGCGTAGCTTAACCTGACCGATTGACCTGTGCGGCTGTTATTATTTAGCCACGGGCCCCTCTTTTGAATATCGTCCCAATACTTATATTATAAATCTTTTACAGACAGTCGTCATCATTCTCCTGGCTATAACTCAATTTATCTGGAGTAGGCGCAACATGTCTTTGTATTCTGTACTAGCCTTTTACAGGAAATATCATATTCATAATCAACCTATATTGTTCCCACTGCTGGGACACAGGCTTCCTCTCTTCGAGTGGGAGTGGGCTATAATCTACCACGCGGACCCACTGCGGGTTTGGAAACGTCACATTTCTTCGAATTTTTGGTGCTAAGACATGCCAGTTTTCTCACGATGTTTTCCTTCACCGTTTTGTGAGCAGTGGTGATGAAATAATTTACACGCGCCTGTCTGGGTTCGAACCTACAAACTCGTAAAGCCGCGGCTATTACCACTGGGCCACCACTGGTGTCGGAAACAGGAAACACACACACAACACACACTAATCACACACAACAACACACCCGTGGGGGTGTGAGGGATCTAAAATTATTGTGAGCGACTAAGTGTGTGTTGTGAATTATTGTGTGTGGACACAATAATTCACAACACACACTTAGTCGCTCACAATAATTTTAGATTACAGGTTCGTAAAAAACAATTCAGTGAACTATATTCTGCATTACTTTGTGGCTTTCATTTTTAGATATCAAAGGTGAGTACTTCACTCTAGTTTAAAACTTTCTACAGAATAAACATAGCACTTAACATCACGATACTAACCACGCCTTGCTCTCCTCTTAACAACAGTTACACTCCACCTGTTTCAAATAATTCTACACAGAAACCTTAGCTTTGGACAATAAAACAACAAACGTAGGAACTTAGATTTTAGAGTAAAACCGAGTAATGTGGCACTTTCAAGTCGGGAACTGGGCTAAATACGGAATATATCTCGAATAGACGACCCGTGCAGATGGTAGGATGGTCGTTCAGCTAACAATTTACTTGGAGGTACTATTTTAAAGTTAACGTTACCTAGATGAAGAAGAATTTTGTGTGTTGTAAGATAAATATTTATTAGAGAGTAAGATAGTTGTATTACTAGATCGTGCTCGTATCATAGTTATATTCCTAGTAAGACAGTTATGAATCGCTTTCATAAAACTAAATTACGGTATATAGCTATACAACCTATACAGGGTGTTAAAGAAATTGCGTGCCATAGCTTAGGGGTAGGTTCAAAAAAAAGCCCTTGGGTCACGGGAAGTGTCAAGTGTTTTGTGTATTTGGATGATGTTTTAAATTCTTCTTGTTTATAAGGATGGGATATATAGGATTCGCAGCTGTGTTCCAATTTTTAAAAGTCATGATTTATTGACATTTCGTGCCTATACATTTTAGGAATTGTTAGATGTTATCGACATCTATTTTTAACTTTATTGGAAACCAGATATCGAGATGTAACTTTGCGATCTCAATACCAAAACTTGTTACGCACAGGTAGATTTAAGACTGCTTTGTTGAAAAAAGTGTTTTTGGAATGGCACCGGCTATTTTAACTACATTCCTAATTCTATAAAAGAGGAACCAGTTTCAAAAAGAAACTAACTGCACTTCTATTGAATAAATGTTACTACTCCGTATCGGATTTTCTAGCTGAAAAATTTTAGTTGTATCAACTGTCTGTATGTTTGATGATGAATTGCATCAATTTTGAGCAAATAAATAAATATTCTATTTTATTCATTCTCTCCAAAAGGTATTTAAATATTAGAATTTAAATTAAACTAACTAAGTTTCTAAGTAAACTAAGGCCTTTTTGTTTGTATAAACCACTCTTTGAAAGTTCGTATTTTAATTAAGAGTCTCATTTACAGTTAGTTATTTCAAGGAACTCTTTTGAAACGGTAAAGTATAACAATCTTTCTGACTGTAAACACCACTTTACAGGGTAAATACAAATCAATAGTAGACTGACGCATTCTATAAAGGCATTTGGAATAACCCTTTGTATTGATTCGTTTTGGTATTTACGTGTATGGGACTTCCAATAGTTTGTATTATTGGAGTTAGTTAATTATTAATCACAATTTGTACCTACAAGAGTAGACGATGACCCCCAAACTAGGTATTTGCCTGTATCTTGGGAGTCAGGTAAAGTGATTGATAGGTGGTGACGAATCTACCAACTTGCCGCCACGTGCAAAAGATAGGAATACGTTTCAGGGACAGTTGAGTGTATTGACTCGTGTACATACAGGGTGTTATTGACAGCCCTCCACAAAAACACAGGATTGATTCAGCTCCTTATTCTGAATCATATCCCACTGGAAATTTTCTCAGGAAAAAAAAAATTATGCCGTTTTTCCTGCTGATATTCCTTTATTTCAATGTAAAATTACGTTCTCTGTATGCAACACTCCATTTATGTAAATAAAACAGCTAAAAACAGCCTCGCTCAAGCTCGCTGCGCTGCCGTCCGCTACGTGCGTTTTGCCACGGTAACGATACGTTGCGTGTGAGGTAATAAAATAAATCTGGTTTTTTGGATTCCCTTAATGTTCCTGAAAGAATTACATGTACCGGTCATCTTAATATGATGTACTGAAGCCACCCTATCAGTTTGCGGAGGGCTGTCAATAACACCCTGTATATTATTACGATAAAACCTCTGACCGCGGCTTTGCCCACCTGGATGTCTGGAATTATCCCACCGGCACAAAAAGTAGACTATGTACTTTTCCATGATATCATCTATCTCCTTGCCAAATTTAATCGTAATCCGTTCAGTGGTTTAGCCGTGAAAGGTAAGAAACGAACACATTTCAATGAATAGAGCTACGAGATCGACGCAAACCGAGCGTTTAGTGAATAGACTGTCCCATTGGTATCAAACTAAAATAAACCTAAATGAAGGTATATTAGGTTTAATTTTGATTTCAAGGTTTTTTTTTGCGCGGAGGCTTATGTTTTTTCTATTTCTAAAATAAAAGTATCCTAAGTAACTCCACCGTTTTGGAGATTAGACGGAACAAACAGACATACAAATATAAATTTTAAAAATTGTTTTTATGTGTAGGTACCGTATATACTTTCATATGCATTAACTAAGAAGCTGCAAACAGACACTTTTATTTATTTGTTTGTATAAGATAGTGTGTAAGCTTAGAAATCTCAATTCCCTTTAAGCGGTTATGTACCCTGCAATTTTGTTGTTATTACAACGAAGTTCTCTAAAGCGGATATATTATAATAGAAAGAGACGGAGAGAGAGAAATAGTTTTTATGGTTTTCGAGGGTGCTGAAGTCAATAGTTGAAAAGCCAAGATGGCGATAACTTACGAGAGCTTTTTAAAAGTCATACTAGAAGGCTCTGTAAAAAACGCGTATTAAATTCACAATTTCTCTCTCTCGCAGTTGTAATGGGCGTCGAAATATTCCGACCTCAAATAAACAAAAAATCAATCTCGTCAGTGAGAATTTAAGTGTACCAATTATTTCCATAAACTTTAGCATTGAATTCAGTAAGGCTCTTTTCAAACCACAAAGCACGACGCCCTATATAATACTTATTTAATTAGTACAAATTGTTCCCAAAACCTAGTTCCTTCAAAACGTTTCCTATCTCTCGTACATCATTGGCCCGTCTCAGTTCATTAACAGCGATTAATCACGCCGTCCTTCGAGCGGCCTTGAGCCAACGTTGCTACAAACACAGAATATATAAATACAGAAGGCCGGCTCCATACAACGAACAACAACAGGCGCACGCATACATAGTCGCGTATGTACGGCGATCTCAAACTAATGCCAGTCGCTGGATCCACACCGGACGATTCAAAATTAGATCGGCGCGATGAAAGAAAGAAAGAAAGAAAAAGTATTTATTGCGACTCATACAGGAAGAATATCACCAACTAAACTAAACACAGTTATATATAAAAAAGTAACAAAAAGAAAAATGAAACAGAAAGTCCTATACGAGGCCAAAAGGCTCCTTTCTCAGCGTGATGCTGCGGTGCTCTACGATTCACGATCATGGAGCGCCGATCGTGGATAGGACATTCTGTCCCACGATCCGTTTACGCAAAACCGCGACCTAACGCGTGGCTGGTGTACGCGGTAAGATCCCCATCCATTTTTTTCAGCTAGATTAAGTTCAGTTGAATATTATATCACTATTCATATTGCCCGATCGCCCGATCCATTCATAATCGTCCACACCAACAGCACCAAACGACAGAGACCTATGAGCATTGTCAAAAAACCGAAAGCGCTTGCAGCACATGTCCTCGGATCGCGCGCCACGTACACCGACCGCACATTTAGATCGTGCTCATACCGCGCCCAATCGTAGCGCACTGGAACGTCCGGTATGAACCTAGCTAATAGCGAGTGCGCTCTCACTCACTGTACGTGAAGCGTACCTTATCTATGTGTGCGAGCGTTTTCGTTCGATGTATGGAGTCAGCCTTCTGCACTTATCTATTCTGTGCCTGAGCCAACGTTGCTACTACTACTAATCTACTAAACGAGTGTTAACTTGGACTAATATTCCAACATACATCAAGATCTTTAGCCATTTAGAACATTGATGTATTAATCTACTAGGAACTGGACGGTAACGGAACTATTGATTACTGAATGGTCGTTTTGTTTCTGTGGTTTTCTTTGCAAGTGGTTTGATCATTAGGTACGTTCTGGTTATTTGTCAACTCTACCATATCTATAGCTGGACATGAGTCTATTCCGAGTTAAGCCAGATGAATTGGTCTTCTGCCTTTTATATTAAATTTGTTCTCACTAACCACAGATTCAAGAACAGAACATCAGAACTCAAGTGGTGTTGGGCAGGACACCTTGCAAGGCGTAGCGATGGCTGGCGGAGTAAGGCTGTGCCCGAGGGGCGTCCAACGACTCGAAGAGGTGTTAGTCACTTTAGAACGATAAAATAACCATTGATTTCACACAGACAGATATTGATCTGTCTAAGTATTAAACAGCGTTGTATTGAGAGCATCCATTGTCTCGTTAATGTGGTACTTGTGGCGATATTGCCTATTATGTTTGTGTCTATTAGAGAATTCAGTTCAATAATGGGTACAATATGGTTAATAATCAGCTGTCCTATACATTTGGATCGAGTAGGTATTGAAGTTTTGTATGGGGCAGCTGGCTTACCATCATCTCTTATAGCAGGGCAGCAGTTGAACTGAACTGCTTTTTTGTTCTATGACTTAGTACAAAAAGCAATGCAAACTGCTTTATGAGCTGGTAGTAAGCCCCTGATTATTTTTAATTGATTTCTTTATATTTGTTACCTTTGAACTCCGTCATTATAAACCGATTACAAAAATTCCTCTTTTCTTTGAAAGGGCAATCCCATTAACATCAGGTCCAGTTTTGTTGAGTAGTTTTTAAGTTAGTTTCAATAATACGTATTTTTTCCACTTTGTTTATTTTGATGATGTTATAATAACTTCCTGTCACTGTTATTTGCTTACCAAGTGAAGGAAGAGGAGGTGAATTGGTGTGGGGTAGGTACCACAATTAAAAAGATAAATAAAACAAATACTTTAATTTTGGAAGTTGGTGTCTTTTTAATCAACAATACAAAACCAAAGACACAAACTTTTGCCACCGACTTCCGAAATTAAAGTTATGTTTCACTTTGCAGTTTTTTTTTTTTTTTTTGTAAAAAAGTTTTTTTATTTCGATTACGTTTTTGGTCCCATAGAGAAAGTTGTTCAGTTTGATAGTCTCTACCACATCCTTAGATATGACCACACATTTTGTGATACACGCTGCATAGCCGCAATTCCGTATGATAATACTTGATGGCTCGGTTGCTACTGTGGTTTAGTGATTGGTTGTTTCGATTGTCGCATCAAATAAATATTAATATGACCTACATTACCTACTACATATAGTTGACTCAGATTCAGGTATTTTTGATTTTATGGTCATGCTTATTGTTAAAATTAAAATTCACTTTGATGTAACTATAACGGAGCTTTTGATGCAACTCACCCTTAATGTCGAGGCGTTTTTACAATACGGGCTAGATACCTTTTTTGAAAGGACCGTTTTGGATTAAGAAAACAGACAATTAAATTATCATTTTCAACTCAAACTTTGTGTTATCGTGTGCACTATCTGTAACCATACAATGTCGAGACTACAATAAATGAAACACTGTCAGTACTGGTACAAAGGAGTACAATGAAACTATCAGATAACTTTAACATCGAAATTAAAATATAGTTATTTCTTCAAACAAACTACATAAATAGTAGTGATGGACCGACTATCGGTTTTGTCAATCATTGAAAGAAAAGAAAGAAAGAAAATAAGTTTATTTGACCCAGGTTAAGGAAGGCACACATTATACACACAAAAAACAAACAGGAAAAAAGGCACTGACTGAATTGACTAGCTTGGTGAATAAACTATTGGATTTATTTGATTGAATTTTTGTATGCAGACTGGGAACGTTTCACTATCGTATTGTCATTTTAACAATATATAGTAATTCCATGTCCCGAACAATAACTTTTCAAAAATTCCGACAGAAGCATATAATATCGCACATTACCAATTCAATCTATTTATTTCCACGGTTCCATTTACAGGAAGAGATTGGAGTGATAAAATTTTATGGTAGCTCCAATACCAACATACCTAATAACGAAACAACTATTGTTAGCCATGCTACCCAAGTCACTGTAGAATTGGATACGGAACAAGGACAACGAAATAAATGAGAATCTATGAACGTACTAATCTTTTGAAGGAATCGTTTCTGTCGTAAAGTGCAATGCTGTCGGCACAGTCTTATCATTTAAATGAAAATTAAATAGTATGTTTTATAGTTCTTCTTTTATTTTCTTGAAACTTAAAGAAAAGAATAAAAGCAACAGTAATAATAATAGTGGAGCAGCTAAAAATGGCTTAGATCATACGTGTTATAGTCACGATCTAGACACAGATATACATTTATAATCAAAAAGAAAGAAGAACGAAATAAACTACATTTTATTTGGGATAAACATGACGCAGAGAAAGAACACCAACGCAAAAAAATAACAAGTTGGGGGAAAATATGCGTCACATCCACGCAAAACGACCATCGCGCAGCATAATGCTACGACCCTATGCGAGACAGAGCTTCAGCGACAGCCGGCGTTGACGTGATGACGTCAAATCACTCAGAAGGCCAATTCTCGTAATTTAAAACGTTCAAAATCTAGTCGCAGTCTCATCTCGGCGACAAACAAATGTCATAAACTTGTCAAAATGTGGGGAAATTAGAGGTATTTTGACAGATTGAGACTGAGATCAGATTGTGAACTTTCTTAAAATTACGAGAATTGCCCGTCAGTTCTTCTAAGCTACGTAATGGATTTTAATGTCATTTTTATAATCATTAAGAAATAATGATTCCGATTTATGTGGTTCATAGATTAATATTTAACTTGGGCTGATTTTTCAATCAACCGATAATCTTTGTTCGTGGAATAAAATTGACGTCTGACGGATTTTGTATGGAAGTACTGTCAGAAATTCAAAATTATTCCTCGGATAAAATTATCTTATCACAAAAATCTAGATATTCTGACACAACGCCATTGCGCCCGTGCAAAACAGCGGCGGGTCGCTAGTAAACAAATAAAACATCGTAAAAGTAACTCACACTCAAGAGAGTGCCGCATGACGAGTTGCTCTCTCGCTGGCTTTTCCACCAAATTTATATAAAAACATAAAATACACGTGCATTGCTCGACCCAGTAACACTTAACTTCGTTGGCAATAAAACTTTTGAACTCGAAATAACATAATGTAACATCACGGCTATATGCTCCGAAGGAGTAAGCAGAGGTGTACCTATAGAGCACCCACATTTCCCCAGTTATGTCAGGGGGCGAGCCTTTTTGAACGAATCCAGACTCCGGGCTGCTAACTCTAGATAACAACAAGACACAAGGCGGAGACGACAATAAATTAAACTGCTAATGCCGTTCCCAGTCTGCATACGAAACTTCGATCAAATACTACTAATTTAATTAGTTAAGTAATTTAAAGTGTTATAGTTGACCTATTCATTAACTATTTTTACTTCATTAGTCAATTTGAAAATGTGTACAACAATACTCTATTGCTAACTGTGGAGGCTTGTTAATAGCTTGTCGTCAATTACCTCACTACTACTTCTGTATTTGATAGCTGTAAGCCACCCAAAGACAATAAAATAAAATAAAAAATAAAATACAATGTGTCGACACCCTTGCGCCATCCCGTCTTCCTAGCACGGTGGGCTCTGCTGGAGCAGCTGCTGGTGCAGAAAACCTCTACGGCGAAAATATTCCAACCTGATTGGGAGTTGCATGTTCGAGCCGTTTGGGGTTGAAACATTAAGGCCATGGGATCCGAGTGCCCACTTGGTTTTTCGAGATATCGTCAAGCGGTTAGTCGACTCTTCACGTGACCAGAGGGCTGGCCTGTTTCTTGGCAAAAGAATTAGCATCGCCATACAACGTGGCAATGCTGCCAGCCTTTTGGGCACTGTTCCTGTTGACAGCGATGCGGACGAATTTTTTGATGCCCTATGATTCTTTTGCTTATTTTTTCACATATGTATATGTATTATTTTAAATGTTAGCTTATATAATGTATATCAAATATATCTAATAGTTTAGTCACGTAGTATAGGTCGTCAAAGATTGGCAACACCCATAGTTGGCACATCACTTCTATTTAGTTTGTTAAAAAAAAAACCACTTTTTTAGTTTCTATTTGGGGATTTATTTGTTCGTTCCAAAATACTGTTATGTATTAGTGTTGTCAGTGTTTTTATTCATGGTCCTGGTTTTGCTGACAGTTTATTTTGTTTATATGTATGTACCTATCTATCTATGTAATAGTATTTATTGGAACGAAGTTCCTTATCGCACGTTGCGAAAGGGGGCTAGACGGAAAAAATTAAGACCAAAAGTTGGAACGACACTTTTTGCTACAGTTGTAAGCCGTGCGGCGTGCGCGTGTTTCTCTGTCTCTCTCTCTCTCTCTCTCTTATAGAAAGCAAGCCAGTTATACTTCGTTCCATTTGGGTGTCCCTTGACACCGCTCAAGTTTTTTTTCTTGTATTTTATAGTCATTTTCGAGCTATTTATCCCGTATGTTGCACCTGCCATGTTTTGTCTCTGCAACACACTAGGAGCGGTTCTATACTGCATTCGGTCTCCGAGAAATGATGGTCCGAAGTAGCCATAGTACTATTTGTATGTGGGGTTGCGGAATACATCCGAACTCAGTCCGTCCTAATTTAGAACATTCCGAATGCGGATTCAACTCGGATCTCTTTTGTATTAGTGTTGCCAGTGTTTTAGTTTATTGACGTATTTTCTCCTTGTCCCCGTCCTCGTGTCTCCTCCTTGTATATAACAAGTTTCAGCAGTAAGTAATATAATAATACATGACATTGTACCGTATTGATTCGGCTGTAATATCTACTTGGATGATTTCGTTGTAGACAATGACAATAGCCAGCGGCTAAATTTGGCCTTTGTTCTTGTTGAACTGTAATGGCAATTATGGTCCAACTCCAGATATTATTCAGTTCAGTAATTACATTATTACTTGATACAATTATGGTACTTGGCTACAGAAAAATAAGTAAGTATAAGAATTCAATCATGTTTTGGAACTATCTTTTATATAAATTGTATTGAATTGGGAATTGTTTTTTCTTCTACTCTTACACACGTTGTTTGATGAGACATGCATGATTCTTTAGAAATAAGCATCACCTTTGTTTGTATTATTCTGTTCCTTTCTTCTTGTATGTTTATATGTATAATTTGTGTACCTATATAAATGGTTAAATTTTCATGAGAAACGATCATTGTACTGAGTTGGCGTTCGAGCACAGAATTCGTTTTTATAATTAGAGGTATTTTGTCTGAACCTTTATCAAAAGAAAGGAAACAAGAAAATCCCATTACGATTAGAGTTTCAGAATTACAATAATTCTAAATGACGATTGACTTTGAGAGCCCAAAAAAAATAAGAAATAAGAAATATGGACGTCAATGTCAATTGACAGGTTTCACTTCCAATCATTACAAACATAACTTCACTCTTTGTTATTTTCTCGTCCATTTGGGCCCTTAATATCCTTGAACATTACAAGCTTGATTCTCAACTTAATACTTACTCAGGTTTATTGGAAACCCTCGTCGAATCATAAAATACTTATTATTGTTATTTCATGTCGTCACTTCTTGAGAGAATTTGCTTTAGTATTTATTACTATAACTTGCAGTGCTATTCTATAAAAATCTTACCGTAAAAACATAAGTGAAGTGAGCTGTCATTTGATACAATGCTAGGGATTGACACTATTGACAGATCACTTCACCAAAATTTTCACGGTGTAGTTTTTACAGAATAGATCGACTGCTTCGTTAGACCGCTTTTACATTTAGGCGACTTTAGCAGCGCGACAGAACGCGACAGTCGCCCAGTCAGAATTTCATATTATATACAGAAGCGCGGCGGCTGCGTGTGCTCAGTCGGTGATGAGCTGTACTATCAAAATCAGGAGTAACAATGTTTCCCCGTCGGAATCCATCCAAGTGCGCCATACTGATCTAAACTGCGAGGCGGCAGCCGCACTGCTATCGCACGGCAGTTCTTATAATGTGAAGGCATCTGCTTCTGCCGCGCTACTATCGCGTTGCTAACGTCCTAATGTGAAAGCGGCCTTAGTCTAGCTATTATATATGATTGCAAGCGTATCTGTTTAAAAAAAAAATCGAAAAGACTATTGCGTTCTTAAATCGGTAAAATAAACATTAGATTTACATACTGCTTCAAAATATTATCATCACGGATGGGCGGGCAATCACAACGTCGTTAGTGAAGACGGACACAGTAACGTGGTGTTTACTTAGAATAAAAGTGGCAGCAGTTCCATTTAGAAATAATTTTGAAATTGGTAAAATGGTTTTGAAAGCATAATCAGCCAAAATGTTCCCACTGCTAGTCCGGCCTCCTCTCTTCAAGAGGGAGTGGGCTGTAATCTCCCACACGGGCCCAGTGCGGGTTGGTAGATGTCACATGTCTTCGAATTTTTGGTTCTAGGACATGCCGGTTTCCTCACGATGTTTTCCTTCACCGTTTTGAGAGCAGTGGTGATGAAATTATTTACACAAAGTAAAGCGCCAGGATGGGTTCGAACCCATGACCTACAATTCGTAAGTGTCGGGGGCGATACCACTAGGCCACCAGTGCGCCGAGGTTAAAAAACTTTGAAAGAAAACAATAATAAGAGAAAGAATGTTACTTTGTTAGTTACCTGGTTTCTAACCCACCATCCTAAACTTAAGTTGAAAACAGGAACCTAAACTGATGCGCTAAAGAAATTAATTGGTGGAATCCAAGCTTCGTGACTTGCCACGTTCAATTATCGTAGCTCCATCAAATTACCGTTCTGACATTTTCAAGAAACTGATCTTTCTAGTAATATACATAGAGGCGTAAAATTTGATTTAAGTAATAAACAATAACTATTTCCATTTTTAAAGTAAATTCCTGAAGAATACAAGCATCATTCCTTTTTTAGTATTGCAAAATAAAAGAACTACTTACTCCCAAGAATTCGTTGAACCACTGATTCACGCGCACAATGTCCTAGAGCTGTCACATCTGTTTTTATTTTTTAGTCCCAGCACTTACTATTTATGTTAAACGTAAACGTTCCTTACATTAGGCCCTTAAAGGGCCTAGGGGTAGCCGATAAGGCAAACGGCTCCAAGATATTTTTAGTGTGCCATATACCTACTTGTTGCGGAATTACCAGGATCAAACTTTTAAAGTAATGAAATGGAGTGCATTCGAACTTAGGAACAGAATAGGCTTTTAGGAGCTTGTAAAAGAATTCAAGTAATAAAGCTGAAGTATTTTTTTTGTTGGATGGTAACAGTGAAAAGTTGTTAAATTCTTTGATGGGATCAAGTTAGGAAGTTTAGGGTTTTGAAGTGAAAACTTCTTCAGGAGCACTTTGCGCTGTTTGCCGTCATGTTCTGGTTGGTGATGCTAAATCGTGTATACTCGGCTTCAGTCATGCAGTCAGTCATTCAAGTTTTCACTTCGATCGTGTGGTCATAAACATACACCATAGGGTGTATCATCACGTCAATGCCGCCGGCTGTCGCTGAAAACCAGCACTGGGGTTGTCTCGCATAGGGTCTTAGCATTATGTTGAGCAAAGGCCGTTTTGCGTCGATATAACACATATTCTCCCCCAAATTGTTCTTTTTTTATGTATGTGTAGGTACTTACTCAGCGTCATTATTGCCGCAAATAAACGTATTTGGTTTCTTCTTTTCTTTTCCGTACGCAAAATACGCGTATTGACGTGGAGTTGCGGACACCAGCCCATATGACCTACCTATTAACTTCTTTTCTTTTTTCACCCACTTTTGTATTTATTTTTGAGTTACCGTATACATTTTTAAGCACGCTATACTACATATGTTCGAAGCTTAAAACAAAGAAAAATCAAACTTACGTTTTCAAGCTAAAACCAAGCGGGTTTTGTAAAAAACGCTGTCACGTCTATTCGCGACAACCATCTTTTACCCCTATAATCAGTCTTCAATTACTGCCTTATTGCCATGTCCCCAGCATGTCGTCTTTTTGGTAACAAGCAAGCCTTGGTACCGTCAAACCTTGAAGGCATCTGCAAAGTAAATTGTACATTCCTATACTTTGTTTCTTTTGAAAGTTCGCGGTACTACGATCAAATTATATTGAAGCACGTCGCGTATCGATTTGCGCTTTCTACGGTTTTAGGGGCCTGTGAGGTGCTGAAGAATTTAGCGTGGAATTGTAGATTTAATACTGCTGATAGCTGAAAGCAATTGTATTTACCGTATGATGGTGATTGCTTGATATAGAGCGTGCTAGTAACGGTTATAACGACCCGGCCATAGGTAGTGTAATATAGGGGTCATAGTGAAGGTCATATTCAGCAGAGGATGTTAGCGGGCTGATGAATAGTGTGATAAGTTTATGATATTCTAAGTAAGTAGGGTCTACATACATCCATATACCTGCAGCACAATTTCATATTGAAACTAATTTGTATCTAGGTTGGGTTGTTCTTTAGCCAAAGAGCATTACCATTCAACGTGGCAATGCTGCCAGTCTTCTGGGCACGTTTTCAAATGACAGCCATTTTGAAGGAGTGCTTCCACGCCTAAGTGTATTTTTGGTTTTTAATTTATTTGTATAGTTAGTTAATAAGTCATTAAATACCTAGTGTAAATAATTAGTTGTGTTAAATATTGTAAAAATTGCTTATCTTTCTCAAAAAGTTTAATTATTTAAATATCTGATGCGATTTAATGTTGGTTTTATATGAAATTGTGATTTAATTGACAGCCTTTGAAAAGTCCTATGTTCACTTCGTGTGGAAATTCATACATTTCCAACTTGTGCCATTACTAATCTTCAAAAAATTACAATAATAATATTATCTAATAAACAAATCAAGTATCTTGACTTGGTTCGACATGTGGGATGTAGACTCAGCGATCATTGTGCCGACGTCATGACAGCCAATGGTTTAATAGCTAAGAGCCTCGATCAACACCTGAGGAGGCTCTCGTTGGGCAGCTGGATCAAGGGCCAATTCAGAAAGCGGTACTTCTGGACACGGTTCGCATTGATAGGAGGTTCCTCTCTCTAGAGCCGGCTACTATTTTTTGTATTTTCATATGGTTTTATATGCTTTATATTCTAATATTTAAAAATATAATTTATGTGTAAATAATGAAATATAAAAAATATTATCTAAAACGTTAAAGTACTCAAAGTCACTACGAGTATCAAAAGTAACAGATTTATTATCCACTTCGCAGTTACAATCCTCATCTTGCCAATTCACTAGTCCAAAATTTAATAATAGAACAAAAATTAATAACAGCCCTTTTTCCATTGGACTAAGTTCTCCTCGACTCAATATGATATCAGAGACAGTAAAATGAATGGCCATCTGCAGATAACTTAATACTGGCTTGACCCATAAATTAGGCTTTTGGTGTCAACTGGTATAGGCTAGTGGATTGTAGGAAAACCTTTTAGCTATTTTCGGGTATGTGTTTTAATAACGTAAGTGGGATTGTGTCATGTCGGGGCTTACAAGTGATTGGGACGACCTTTCCTAGACAGAGTTTTACTTTTTTGTTCTTTTTTGGGTCGTTTCGCTTTTGTTTGTGACCGGGCATTATAAGTTTGTAATAAAATTAATCCTTAAGGACCAAATTAAATTAGCCAGCGAAACTCCGTAGACATGGTAGGTATCAATTTCTAAACATGCGTAAGTAAATTTGTCTGTCTGTCTGTTACCTTTCACGCTCTAACGGCTAAAAGGATTCTAATGAATTTTATCAGACAGGTTGACCATGACGTGGGTGTTGGACAAGGATACTCTTAATCTCGGTAGTACGTTCCCGTAAGTTAATTTCCGATATGAATGAAGCCGCGGGAAAAAGGGTAATTTTTAATCAACGATTGAAATTATGTTATTGCCTGTACTTACATAAGGCATTTAGCTTTATCTCTGGGATGGTAACGAATCTGCGTCACTTTTGAACCCTAATCTAGTCGCAATCTCATCTCAGCGATCAATGTCAAAAACTTGTCAAATGTAGGGCTAATTTGACAGATTGAGACTGAGATCAGCCTGTGGGTGTTCTTTAGGCCCTATCCGAATACCAGCGCAGCGATATTTATTTTTTAAATATCGCAGCATTATGCTGACATAGGAGCCTTTTTGGCTCGCAAACGTCTTTTTTTATTGGTTGTTTTTACTATAGCTTTGTTAATTTTAAATGCTCCTTTTTTACTGTTTGTATTTCCTGTGTGTATCCATAGTAACATATTTTTCTTTCCTTCTTAAAATTACGAGAATTGCCTCTCTGGTGTCGTCTATAGCGGTAACTTGAACCATCGGCTTGTTTACCACCCAATAATTTCAAAAATACTCTACGTCATCATCTGCCTAGCTTTTTCCCAACTATGTTGAGGTCGGTTTCCAGTCTAACCGGATGCAGCAGAACACCAGTATTTTACACGGAGCGACTGCCTATCTGACCTCCACAACCCAGTTACTGGATAATACGATATCCCTTGGTAAGACTGGTTGTCAGACTTTCGGGCTTCTAACGACCCGTAACGACTGTCAAAGATCCATGAATGACAGCCGGGATCCACCTTCCGCGGCACGGATTAATCTGAAATACTCTAGGAAAAGTTTTCTTAACAAAAAATGCCACGGAACCCTTCAACCGAAGACATTAAACTATTCTTCGTTCAAGTCATTTTACTTGATGCCGTGCAAACTTTTATGAATGCCTTGCCACAGTATTGATTTATTTTCTTTTTTTTGCTTCCCCTATTGAACGAAGTTCGGCAAGTCAGTGTGGCGTGCTTTGCTGTAGGTATATGGTGGATCCACAGCCATTTTATTTTGTTTACGAAGTCGGTAGAAGTAGGTTGGTAGTTTCACCGTGGTTTTCGTGGTAAATAGAAAAGAGATTTTAGAGGTAAGATTTTTTTGGGTTTATTTGGGGTGTGAAGAACACCATCACATCATCAATTGACTTACATCAACTTAGTTCACCATCTAGTGTCATCTTATATCACTACTTTATAAAACGTTTTTCATGGGCACAATCATTACTATTTCCACCAGCGTCTTCTATAAACACTGATTGTCGTGGTCGTATATTCGAACCGAGACAGGTGCATTACTTTGTGTAAATTATTTCATCACCACTGTTCTCGAAACGGTGAAGGAAAACATCGTGAGGAAACCGGCATGACTCAGAACCAAAACAATTCGAAGACATGTGACATCTACCAACCTTCATTGAGCCCGACTTCATTCTACCAACCTTCAGTCACTCTCACCGAGAAGAAGCCTGTGTCCCAGTAGTGGGAACATTATAGGCTGATAATACTTTGTGTGTGTATTGTATATGCTATTATAAACTATCAGTAGTTTCCAAAACCTAATCCACCACCAATCAAATCTCAATAAATATATACTAGCCATTTGGTTGTAAAATCTTAGATATTTTTGGAACGAAGTTCCTTATCGCGCGTTGCGAAAGTGGGCTAGACGGAAAAAATTAAGACCAAAAGTTGGGACGACACTTTTTGCTATAGTTGTAAGCCGTGCGGCGTGCGCGTGTTTCTCTCTCTCTCTCTCTCTTATAGAAAGCAAGCCAGTTATACTTCGTTCCATTTGGGTGTCCCTTGACACCTCTCAAGTTTTTTTTAGTTTTAGTAAAATAAATCAAAAGTCATTTATTTGCATACCGAAATAAGGCACTTACAGAAAGTTCTAAAGATAACAACATCGATATCTTATTATGCCTTTAATGTCGGCGTGCAAATACATATATAATTATTATTTTAAGAAATTATTTAATTAATAGTGACAAAATATTAATAGTAACGAAATAACAAAATAACTTAAGTTACTTATCTAGAACACTCTGTTAGTAATTTTCCAAAAATCCAGTAAGAACACCGTCCCGTAAATAAAAGCAATATCAGCTCAGCAATATCAGGTCAGCTCAGCAATATCAGGTCAGCTCAGCAATATCAGGTCAGCTCACCATAACAGCTAGAATGTTAGTTGAGGGCAGATTTATTAAATTCGATAAGGCACCTTGCCTCACCTCTGCCCAACTCTTCGGGGAGACATGGCGTGATGTTATGGTATGTTAAGTTATTTCAGACGCTTCTGAGTTTGTTTATTTATGTCTTTCATTCGGCATCTTTCACTCGAACACGTGAATCGTCTGAACACAAAAAATAATCAAAAGTGAAAAATTGTGAACTAATCCATTTTTCCAATCCTGTATTCGGCAATTTTCAATCGTGCTCCGAATGATCTAAAAATTAAATGAAATGAGCACTGATGAACGTTCATCTCTATGTCAAAATCAAAATCAAAAGTCATTTATTCAAACTAGGCTGAGAATCAGCACTTTTCGAACGTCAAAATTACAAAAGACAGTCCCCCAAAAACGCCCGCCCTTCAGCACTTCCTAGTGCTATCGCTATGTTTTGTCGGTGTCATGTGAATGTGGAATGAAACAAAAATGAATCAGATGAGTCTGAAACGGTTCACTCGAGTGATTATCATATCAGCTCAATCAATCGTCAGAGCTCGTACTACTAGAGCAACAGCCAGCACCGTACTGTTGCAAAAAAACAGATGGCACCATTCATCCTAGCATCCATCCTTCATTCATAGCTGCATCCCTCTCACACAGCAATATCAAAGTGCTACTGGTTTATCAGTCGATTTTAAGCGTCCAGAGCCTCGATCAGGTTACCGAAAACCGATGCTTAGTCGGCCCTCGTACTGAGGTCATTATTTTCGCCATGTAAACATTGGCCAGTTCCCTGAAATAACGAGTGAGGCAACCGTATATAAGCTGCCCAAGGAAATATTGGGAAACAGATTACATTGCCGAGTTTCGTACAATATTACGGTTAAAATGCAGCAGTGAAATTCTTTACGTTGCTTAAAACCGATTTCCTTTGTTCAGAGTTTTGAATATGATACAATAGTGAATTTCACAAAATAAACATTATACAGGGTTTCAAAAGAACCTTCACAAAGACCCGTCGTCCACGCATTCTGTACATCAAATTACGTATTGGTGCGAAAATAATTTCTGGAACACGAAGTTTATTTTCAGTGTAAATGGTGATAACGCAACGGTACAGGGATCGTGGGAGAATTTAAAATTAAGTTATAACATTTAAAACTGGTTTTCATAGAAAAACGTCAAGAAAGATGGAACTTAGACCTTCAATATCTCCTTAACCAGAAGGTTCCCAGGTATGATGCAGTACAAAAAAAGTTCATAATAACAGGAAGAACTGAGTGACTCTTGGCTTCGTTGAGAGTATTTTTACATCTATTATTAATGTTCTATTGTTAATTTTCGATTCTAGGATATGCCAAAACAAATTACAAATTAAAACTAGGTGTTTAATTTGTAATTTGTTTTAGCATATCCTAGAACCAAAAATTCGAAGATATGTGACATCCGCAAACCCGCACTGGGCCCGCGTGGTGAATTATAGATTACTGCCTCTCACAGAGAGGAGCCCTGTGTCCCAGTTGTGGAGCATTATAGGCTGTCTTTATGTAATAATATGTCTTACAATGCAAAAGAAAGATGGACTGACTTTCAGCTCTCGTCATTATTCAACTTTCATACAACCTTTAGATCAGAAAAA
This sequence comes from Apamea sordens, assembly GCA_945859715.1. NCBI lineage: Eukaryota > Metazoa > Arthropoda > Insecta > Lepidoptera > Noctuidae > Apamea > Apamea sordens. The sequence continues at coordinate 7,007,024 of OX244010.1, read as the reverse complement.
GAAATCATTGTTAGGAATAACTATTCGTTATTTTGTTCCAGAAACTAGTCATTAACCGTAAACCATAAAGCAATCACCGTTATCAAATCAGCATGTCACTCAACACTCGATCACAAACATTCCTTACCTATCAATCATACAGGGTGCCAGGGACATCGACGCGCAAGCTGTAACCATGATTTCAGCACAGCCGATCGATTTAGTAAAAATCTCACTGTAAAAAGTTAGGTGAAGTGAGCTGAGAGTGAGCTGTCGATAGTGTCAATCCCTGGCATTAGTTGGAATGACAGCTCACTCCACGCTCACTTCACCTAACTTTTCACGTTGAGATGGTTACAGAATCGCACTGCAAGATATAAGACCCCAAAAAAAGCGTTTTCATAAAAAAGTTTACCTACGTGGTCAAAAAGTATAAAACAGGTAACTTTTTTTTTAATAACCCACGAAAAATTTCATCGCAGGAGGGTTCATAATTGTTTACTGAATGTAACAGGTTGCGCGTCGATGTTCCTGCCACTCTGTAAACACTTTTTTTTTTGGGAATGGCATTTTTATTTCAAGCTATGAGGTCTTCGATCAATAATAGTACTAGATTCACGATAAGCGCTTCAAAAACGGCCCGAAAAATAAGACCACAAATGCTTTTGTGGTCTTATTTCAAATTAGTATGTTTTTAACCTTATTACTTAGACTTTAAGTTACATTTTAGAATAAATGACTGAAAATTTAAAAATAGAATGATTTTACTTTCAAGCGACATTTTAAATATATTTTGCAATGGTAATTAAACTTTATGTTTAAGCATTAAGGTTTATAATAAACTGCAGTTGTTAATATTATTAAACTTTTTTCTAAGAAATGTAGATATTTACGTGTGTGCAAACGTGGCCACTTGAGCGACTGATTTTTGTTCCTGATCCTTAATCTAGTACTATTATTGATCGAAGTATGAGGTTGTCATCTGCTTAACTGGGCATTCCTGTAGATGCCTCAATAAATTAAGACCTCCGTCCAGAGATTAAAAACTTAAAAACTAACCGACTACACGCTAAGGGCACCCCCTGTGGGGTATGGGTCAGCTTCGGGCGTCGTTTATTGGGTGTAAACACCCATATATACATAAACACACGCCATCATTCCATGAAGGTAGGCAGAAATACAGAGCACCACCTGCCATGATCCTTACATACTCCTTTTGCTTCGTTGTAACACGCTTTCAATCACAATCCAAGGATTTTGAAAGATATTCCTAATCCATTGCTTCATAGGTTTAAAAATTCATCTACTCAACAACGTAAATTACGCAATGAACGTGGCAGATCTATCAAAATGGAAGACATTGCTATCATTTGTCTATGTGTGTTACGTAATTACCCCGCTGGCGGTACACTCACACCGGTTGCGAGTACTACGCACCTGACCTTCCTGAAGAACATCATCAATAAGGTTACTATATGTCTAAGGGCTGATTTTTCAATAATCTGATAACTTTATTCGAGGCATAATCTGCGTCTCCTCCCGGCGTTTCCACTCACATCTGTCTTCTAGATAATTTTTATTAGTCGCATTTCATTCATCCTCTCAACATGAACAAATTATCTAAGCATACTCTTTTAAAATTTTGTCACTACAACTTTTGAACAGCAACCAGTCCCCCTCACCCTTTACTCCCTCCCCTGCTCTCCCTCCCTCCCTCTTCCTACCAATCACTTGTGATGTTTATGTGATAAAAAACAAACTTACAAAACAAATGGTAGAAACTGATTGTGTAACATTCTGACAGTAAACATAAGTAGATGTGAGCATTAGTTCACGGCAACTAAGTTGCTGCTCTTATGAATAGTGTTGTCTGTGTAATTTATCGATAACATCTTCAATTTGCTTCTCCTCCATATTTATTATGTGCACGGCCAAACTGTGGAACTCTCTGCCAGCGTCTGTGTTTGCTTCCACCTACAACACGTCAGCCTTTTTTTTTATTTTTGGATAGGAAATCATCAAATCACCTCTCCCGCTCTGGGCTGAGCGGAAGGGCGTGACAGACTGAGATCCACCGGTGTTCCTTCAGTTGCCTGTGCTAGGGGCCTTGGTATCTATTTCGAACAACCCGCGGCCCTGGCAGGCATCGGCCCTAGCGGATCCCGTCAGTTCGTGCTGACATCTCTTTGAGGCGCGCGTGGTACACAACGCGCCGTCGACCCGGGCCTGGTCCTTACCGGGTGGCGAGCTGCCCATTACTCGCCGCCCGCAAGCCCGCTACGGTGGCCGGGAGTCGGCTGTTGACTCCCGTCCAGGGCGTCTTCTGCGGCGACTAGGGGCGTGAGGGCGCAGAGATTGCCTCTCCCTCACGCGCTCCGCCTCCTCCTTTGCGAGCATTACTGCTTCGCAGAAGGAGGTAACGGCCTCCCATACACTCTCGCTCGTACCATGGCCTGGAACAGGCCGGACGCGAGAGATCGGCGCCGCCGATCGCCTCCATGAGGACACAGCGGTGCTCCGCCCAAGCCGGGCAGACCTCCACCGTATGCTCCACTATGTCCTCCGGGCGATCTACACAGTGGTGATACCCTGGCGTTTCCTCCCGCCTGAACCTCCATCCTGAACAGGAACCTCCCGAAACAACCGTGTCCGGTGAGGACCTGCGTCAGGCGAAAGGTGAGGGCGCCGTGGCGCCTCTCCAGCCACTCCTCAAAGATGGGACTTATGGCCGCAATTGTGGCGTGCGCATAACCCGTCAGCCATCAAAACAAGAACTATCCGGTATGTTTTGGGCGCGCTTGTTCCATTTTAGACCTCATCCATCGCTTTCCATCAGGCAAGATCGAAGACAAGAGCAGGCCCATATATCGCAGTAAAAAAAAACCTTTACTCACTGTAGATAAATGTCAAAATCCTGCGGCAGACTTTGACAATTAGGTATATTGCTCTCGGATATCATACTTGCTTGGGGATTTTGAATATTAGGCGCAACGTAGCAAACTGAAAAAAAAAACAAAATGAAATTGGAACAAAATGAAAATGGATATATACTCATAAGAATTCATCACCATCAACATCGACCTAGCCTTTTCCCAACTATTTTGGAGTTGCCTTCCAGTCAAACCGGGTGCAGCTGCCTATCTGACCTCAAAAACCCAGTAACTGGGTACCGATACCGGTAGTTAGACTGGTTGTCAGAATTTTAGGCTTCGAATACCCGTAACGACTGTCAAAGATCAACAAATGACAGTCGAGACCAACGGAAGAATTGTAGGCAGTAATTGTCTATGATAAAAATGTTACCGGTAATTTGAAAACATCGAAACCTACAGTGTCACATCACTATATTAGCAGAGAAACTTGCCATAGTGTAAGCAAACATTTGAAGTGGCCCAAACAATGATACCCTTATTTAATCAGACGCACCTGCTTGCCTTGATTCCTGGAGGCTAAGTGGTAGGGGTCTAGTTAAATAACAAGGTCTTTGTACTGAATTGGGGTAAACTAGAACTAAATGTATTAATAAATGTATATTTTGATTTATTGTATCCCTTATTTCATTGAAATACTTATAAATTAAATTATATTTTTATTAATATTTTTATAACAAAGAGATAAAAACACATTAAAAATATAAAAAAATAAATAATTAAAAATATAGCCCACCGGTATCGGGAACAGGGCCCAAGCTACCGGCGGTCAGGTCTCCAGAGAGAGGAACCTGCTGACAATGCGAGCCGTGTCCAGAAATACCGCTTTCAGAATCAAGCCCTTGGTCCAGCTGCACAACGAGAGCCTCCTCAGGTGTTGGTTGAGGCTCTTGGCTATTAATACATTGATTTATTTGTTTATTAAGGTACACCAACAACTTCTATGTAAGAATATATCTTAAGTACTATAGATCACAATAGTCTCGGTCTTACACAGTCCCCAATTATAGATTAAAAGAGAAAAAAGAATAGATGATGGGATTTAAAAGAGTGTCCATGAGTAACATGTGCAACTAGCTTCATCTTTCTGACTAACTTGCCCTTTGATAATTCAAAAGTGCCTGCAATTCGTTTGATTTAAATAGATGCGTTGGGTTTGTTAGAATAATAAATGATTCAAATCCAATCAGAATTCAAAATGTCTTGGGTATCAACAGCTCTAAATACCATAATTCAAAATCTAAACGAAAAAAGATCTGATACCAAAACCAAGGAGGTTCCAACAGCATCAAGCTATGTAAATACTTTTCTCAGTAAACTATTTGCAATTATAGATAAAAAAAATAAGCTTTCAGTTTGACATTAGTTTCAGATCGATGAATGTAAACAAATAAAACTATGTTATAACGAATTATTTATTTCTTTATAGTTTTACATTTACTTACTTTGTTTTATAGTTATTTTGAAGGTACAGTAAGCACAGGTAATTTTTTGTGAGGTTTTCTAACAGTTGTAATCGTTGTGTACTTATGTAGGTAGTTACTGTGTTGAATGGGTACCTTAGCTATAATTTCCTCAGCTATAATCTGAAGCATTAATAGTCGGCAAGCGTAGTGTGGGATGCCTCCAAGCTAGATAGACCGACCACCTCAAAAAGGTAGCTGAAACAGACTGGGTGCGGAAGGCGGAGGACAGGGTGTTGTGGCGCAGCATGGGGGGACCTATGCGGGCATATGTCCATCAGTGGACTGCGATAAGCTGAGTTGATTGATTGATAAATAGTATATCATAATAAAATAATAATAATATAATTCCTTTAAGACAGTTTAGTGCATTAACATAGCCTCTACAAGCGCGGATACTTAAGTATCAGGGTATACTGTATATTTAAACATAACTAATTCCAGACAGCAAGGAGATATCCTTGCTGACAGAATTTAGTTATTTTATATCCTACCAGTCATACTATTCTACTATCCGTCCTACTAATATTATAAACGTGAAAGTTTGTATGGATGGATGGATGGATGGATGTTTGTTACTCTTTCACGCAAAAACTACTGAACGGATTTCGATGAAATTTGGCACACAGATGGTTTATAACCAGGATTAACATATAGGATACTTTTTATCTTGATATTCCCACGGGATCAAAACTTAAGCGGGTGAAACCGCGGGGCGCAGCTAATAATATGATAAACGCGAAAGTGTGTATGGATGGATGGATGTTTGTTACTCTTTCATGCCAAAACTACTGAACAGTTTTGGATGAAATTTGGCACACAGATAGTTTATAACCAAGATTAACACATAGGATACTTTTTATCCCGATATTCTCACGGGATCGAAACTTATGCGGGTGAAACCGCGGGGCGCAGCTAGAATAAAAATATATTTAAATACCAAATATTTTTACCAGGACATGAGCTATGTTCCTGCTGAAAATAGAGAACAATAAAAGTTTGCTGCAGCAGTCTAGCAATTTACATTTATAGGCTGTGAATAAGGTTTACAAATCCTTGTCCTATATCCAGTAGTAGACGTCTTTGGGCTGCAATGATGGTAATAAGGTAAATAAGGGTTTTTTTTGTTTCCAGCTAACCAATCATGGCAACCGATGCAGAGGCTCTGGAAAAGATGAAACTGTTAGAAGAGAGGATAAAAGCTCCTTCTATATGGGGTCGAGTGCCCTGTGGAGTCAGGTTTGAAGACTTACAGGACAAGAGATATGAGGATGCGGTACGGTTGCTCAAGAAACATTATTTGACTGAAAGTGGAGAGGTAAGATTTTTTAATAAGTGAACAAGCGGTGTGCTCGATACCGTGTGATAAACTTTAATCTCTTTAACCTTTTTAGGGGATGAATTTTCAAAAATCATTTCTAAGTGCTCCTTAGTACGATTTTTTTTTTTGCAAAATTTGCAAAAATTGTTGCTGCTTCTAAACCCAGCGGTTTACGCCGTTGTATTGCAGTGAATTTAAGTTTTTTATTTAGTTGAAGATAGCTGTTGCGTTACCTATAAGGCGTGTTATATACAGCGTGTAACGGAAGGGGAGTATCAACCCTGAAGGAGGTGAATGTGCTCATGAAACTCAACAACTTTCCCCAAAGAACATAGGTCGAAATATAAAAAAAAATTTGGCCCTCCCTTACAAAACTGACTACCAGCTGATTGATTTACTATGGGAGGGCCAAATTTTTTTTTCATATTTCGACCTATGTTCTTTGGGGAAAGTTGTTGAGTTTCATGAGCACATTCACCTCCTTCAGGGTTGATACCCCCCTTCCGTTACACACTGTAGTTGTTCGGGCGGCAAAATCTAATATATTATTATGTACTAGTTAATCGCTTCGGGTCGGCTTTCTTGTTCAAAATAATGCCAAAATGAATGTGCCGACCCGAACAAGTGTGTAGCACGCCTAAAGTTACAAAATATGGATAATCAGACAGAGAGAGACGTTGTAGCTTATAATAATGTGAGACAAAACACACATACTTTACTCATGGAGTTCAAGAAAGATCACTCGCATGCCACGCCACGCTACGCGTTGTGCTACGGCGTAGCTTACATAATGCTACGACCACGTAGTCACGTCCTTAAAAATTTGTATCTAATCTGCATTCGCCAAAAATGTAAACAAATATGAGTTGATGGAAAAATAACTTTTATTACTACACAATAAAGTTCAGTTTACGCTACAACTTCAAATAGTCACTTTGAAATCAACTTAATTGTCATTAAAATAAAGTTGATATTTGTTTAACTTGAAATAACGTCAATTTAGCCGTACTGTCCCACTGCAGGGCAAAGGCCTCCCTTTCCTTTTTCCGCACACGTTTGTCCACTGCGGGTCAGTCCTGTCGGTAGGAGTAAAATTCGTCCCTCCATCTTCGTCTTGGGTCTTACTCGCAAGCGGGCAGTTTTCCAGTGGGATTGGGCTGGACATATCTGCCGCACGTCAAATGAGTGGTGGGCTAAAAGAATCACTGATACCATCAAATGCTAGACGACATCGTGAAAATACTATATCTTGTGTTTTAATTTGAAACGCACTGTTGCTTATTCAAAACGAACCGTTTTTAGCAGTGTTGCAAATCATTGTTTTAGCAGAGTAAATTAATTACCTACAAAATCAAAAATCATTTATTCAAATTAGGCTGAGAATCAGCACTATTCGAACGTCAAATTTTTTTTTTTTTTAATCGTTGCCCCACACTTCGAATTTCTCTTGTGTCGTGGGTGCGTTTACAAACATTTAAACTCACATACACAAACATCCAGACCCGGAACAACTACTTGTAGGCCATACAAATAAGTTCCGTGCGGGAATCGAACCCGCGACACGCAGCGTAGCAGTCAATCGCTTAACCACTGCGCCAACCGTGCCGTCGATTACATAAGACAGTCCCCCAAAACGCCCGCCCTTCACCACTTCCTAGTGCTTTCGCTGGCAAGAAGAAGTGGCGCAACAAACTCCCCAGCAGCACATCTGTTTCAGTTAGAAAAACTTGCTTATAAATAATAGTAAGTATGCTAAGTAATTAACATTACGAGACCCAGAACATTTATTTATTTAAACTTTTCGCACGAAAAGGTACCAAGGCGGACTTAATGAATTTAGCTCTCTCTACCAGTCAACCAACGGTGGTGAAGAGATTAGATGGCAGGTGCTTTGGTTGAGAGGTACAATGATGAAAAAAAAAACTACTAGTTTTAAGTTTTTTTTTAAATCATTGTTCCTCTCATCATGTCATTGTATCATTAATTATCTGCCACATGTCAGCTAGCCACGCCAAAACAGCACAAAACATTTAAAAAAATCTTTCTGTGATGTAAATGAAAAAAAGAAAGTACCCATTTTACATCTCCTTAAAAATATATAATTTCCACGAACAATGCGGCAATCGGTTCAAATCTGAACATTTAATTAAAGGGGCAAAAACAAAAAAGATGAATTGCCCGTTCGGAAATCTTAATTTACTTAATTAAGATGTTTTGTGCTGAGAAAAAGTGGGCGAAAAACAAACTGCCTGTATTTTAATCTAGGCTCCAGTGAGAGCGTGGGACTGGCTGTTTCAAAAATTGTCTTTTTATGTAAGATCTTTACATATTATATAATTAAGAGTGCCTTAAGAAATAGATCTCCGAATTTCTTGATTACTAAGGTTCCATATGATACCCAAAGGGTGCTAATTATTATTATAATTTATTTAATTCAGACACAGTGATCCATATTCATGTTAGTATAATTAAAAATTATGTTAGTAATCAAAAATCAATACATGCCAAAATAATACTATTATAACAAAAACTAAAATTAAATAACCAGAATACATAAAATCAAATTGTAAAATAAATTTATTAGCCAAAATCGCAATCATCTTTAAATTCATTAAAATCTTTAAAATAATTTTTCTAAGGGGACCTCATTTCTTTATGTGAATACAGTCAACCATTTGAGAATTTAACACAACGGCCAGCCAGAAAACAAGGAAAAGTTTATTACTTTTTGTGGTAAGGAACCCATAAAGTACTAGGCTGTCTTTCAATTGGCTGGTTGTTTTTAATCATCATCAACCTATAGCAGTCCACTCCTGGACATAGGCCTCACCTAATGCACGCTATTCAACTCGAGTTTCAGCAACTCTCATCCAGCTGCTACCAGTCATCCTGCGAAGATCGTCACTCCACCTAGCCTGAGGGCGTCCCACCTTACGATTACCGATTCGCGGTTTCCACTCAAGAACACGTCTACCCCAACGGCCATCGGTTCTACGGCTAATATGGCCGGCCCATTGCCACTTCAGCTTGCTTATTCTGTGAGCTATGTTGATAACTTTGGTTCACCTCGTTGCGGATTCGATCCCTCAGAGAGACTTCAAGCATAGCCCCACTTTCATAGCTCGTTGAGCGACCTTAATAATAATAGAAATTAAATTGAAGGTTTTGATATGGCAGGGCCAGATATAAAGTCTGTAAACTTATTGCCTACACTGGAACCCCACACTTAACTCCATCAAAAAATAATTGAAAAATACTTCAGATAGACATTGTTTTAATAAACCTTCTTTAAAGTTTATTAAAGAAACCAATTCGCTAAAAGGAACCAAATTGTTGAAATTGAACTCAAATTCAATAGAATTTGAGTTCAATTTCAACAATTTGTTATAAAAATATCTAATCTGTAATTTTGATTAGATTAAAATACTTTTCGGGTCTTTATTAATTTGATGAAATTAATAGAGAATATTTGAAAATAATATTTATAGCTATTTTCTTTCAAATTACCACGATTTTATGAATTACCACAAAATATTGACTGCATGGTAGTCCTGGGGGTTAATTTCTTTTGTTTTTCAGCTAACGTATAGATCAGTGAAAATAATAGACGACAAAGAAGGTACAGATGAGTTCATCCACAACGTCCGGATATGGATGAAAGATAAGATGTCTTTAGCAGCCGTCAAAGAAGGAACGGATAAGTTGATTGGGGTACTCATCATGAGGATACAGGAGAAAAGTTAGTAATGTTAAAGCTTTAGCACTGAAATAGCTAATTGTGCCTTTTACCAATGCGTAAAGCTTGGCCATCATTAAAAGCTCTGTATTTGTATTACCTTTAGACATTAGGGCCAGCACAGAATGAGCAGCAGTATGAGCTCGTGGATAAATAATAACAGCCGCACGGGTCTTTAGAAGGTTGAACTACGCTTGCCGATGTCGGTCTGTAGAATAGGTAACCATCAATTACATATCGAGAGCACCCTACGTCTCGGAAAGCACGTTAAACCGTTGTTCCCGGGTGTCATTTGACTGGAAGCCGACCCCAACATAGTTGGCTAAACAGATTATGGCACAAATAGCAGCAAAATGATCTGGCATGCACGAACATGTTCTTTGCTGTCAAGTTTTGAGAGAAAATATGTAAGAGCTTGCGCAAACATATGCCATCAGAAATCATTTCTTGCACGATACTTACAACTCTATTTTAGGTGTTGTGATTTAGTTCATTATCAATTCATCATCATCTGATTAGCTTCTTTAACTATGTTGGGGTCAGCTTCCAGTCTAACTGGATGCAGCTGAATACCAGCATTTATCATGGAGCGACTGCCTATCTGATCTCCACAATTTAATTACTGGGTAGCAAAAATTAGGAAGCTTTCATTTGTATTTGTGTGTTGGATTTTATTGAAAGTATCATGTATCTGCACTTATGTAACAATAAATCTATCTAGCTTATAAGTAAAATCTGTTTTGTTACTGAATTTTCTCCTTCTATGTATATTGCATGCCGTGGCAGCCTTTAATTAAGGCTACAATATAAAATGTAAAAAATGTGGAATCTTTAGCTTGTATTATGGTGTTTGCTTTGTTGGTTGTCCTCAAATAAATAAAGAAAGAAAAATGCGTGATGCTTGCCTGTGCATAAACCTGCTTGATAGATATTAGATTGGTCAATGTAAAGGCAGGGAATTTAACTGTACGCAAATTGACTACCAATTTAAATTTTCTGTATATTCAAATCACAACTATAGTAGCCGTTGAACGGCTGACTGGCAAATGTTAGATAGGCCGCCCTCAGGCACTTGGGTGAGAGAAGCCGAGGATTGACTTAAATGGCGTGTGATTGGAGAGGCCTATGTTTAGCAGTAGACTGCTGCGACTGTGTGACAACTCCTTAACTCAACTCGATTACTTAACTCAATTGACTATTATTAGGAAGTCGTATTTAACGAAATACGACCTCCTACTATTAGTCAATCGAGTTCCCATAAAAATCGAACACACACAAAGCTAGTCGCATCACTATTCTGAATCTATTTGCGTATCAATCGAAACGAATGGAACTCGATTCGTTCTGAACCGATGGCAGTTACATTAGGGGGCAGATTCCTTGAATGCTTCGAGCCTAAATTTTTACTGCATCCGTAAAAAGAATTCCGATTCAGCTACAGGGTTTTTTGGTTGGTATAAGTTGGAAGATTGCGCGAGTTCATTAAGTCTCTTTAAAATACTTTTTTAAATTAATTTATGGGTTGTCTTAGTAAATACTGAAATAATAGCCTCTTAAAAAACGTGTTGTTTACGTTAAATTAGCACAATGTTGTCAAATAAAACACAAGTATTCTGCCGATCTATACCGCAAAAATTTCACCGTGAAAACTTAGGTGAAGTGAGAAGTGAGAGTGAGAAGTCAATAGTGCCAATCCCATGCATTAGGTGGAATGACAGCTCACTTTAAGCTCACTTCACCTTAGTTTTCACGGTGAGTTTTTACAGAGTACACTGGCTGATCTAGGGAGCTGATCAGTGAGCAGGCTTTCAGAAAGCAAAGAATTGCAGTATTTATATTAATACATTTAGCTCAAACCGACTGCCAAATGTTCATTATTACTAGGTAACCATTAATAATAATAATATCCCTGGACATTTCACACAGCGCCATCTAGTCCCAAGCTAAGCAACCTAATGCTTGTGTTATGCACATTGCTACGCAAAAGTGCCTTTGTCTTCTGCCTTTTGAGCAAACCCAGACGGACACGCCTCGTTGGCCATACACCTCCGTAACACTTCCCGTACAAGTCATCTGTCCCATACAAATTTCACCGTTTTATTGCACTACGACGTAATAGGCGCAAATAAACGGACGGCTTTGAATGGCGGTCCCAGACAGAAGTAAGCGGTCATCGCACTCACGGCATCACTAATTTTATTAGGTACTACTGTTTTTAGACGGTGACGAGACTCCATGCTCTGTGGTGCTAACCGTTTTAAAAGCTGCCGTGAAAGCAATAATCCGCGAGGCGATTTTTATAAACCGCTACCTCTCAAACCTCAATCCCTATTTCTTGTACGTAAATTGGATTCCAAGTAGTAGATACGGGTAGGTCTATATTAGGGGCGGTGATGCTATCGAAGCGTATACAGAACACTACACGGACTACAGTATCAAGTCAACGTAAGGTGAGCTTATTTTCTGATTCGCTATTGATAAACAGAAAAGGACCATTTGGATTCAAAGCGAGCTGAAAATAAATACAATGCGAATTTTAGTGGGTATTCGAAATGAGACCTGCTTAGTTTGGGTCGTTTAATCTGGATTTGGGTATGTGCTCAATATATAAAATGTCTGGATAAGAATATTGCGTTACCTTGCTGTGACGTTAATGACTATCATCTGCTCCTTTCGCCCTTACTCTTTAGCCATTCTATGAGATACGTTCATGAATGCCACAAATAAACGTATTTTCTTTCTTTCTATGAATCTGATTCTTCGTATGACCACTTCATACTCTTTGATCTCCTTAAGTTCTGAGTTGAGCTGGTCACGTCTGATCAGGTCTGAGCAGGTCCACTCATCTGTGTGGTTCTATCAATCCCTTCACCATAATTGTTTAGAATTTTGCAAATTCTCTGGACTGGAGAGTTAGACCCTGAAACAGTTTTGCGGAAAGGGGGACGTAACAGTCTTATAGGGTGACGCGGATATTTATAGAGTAGGTTGAGATTTATTTATTTATTTGGGAAACAAACAATTGTACACTAGGTAATACAAACATAGTAAGATTACATAAAGTGGTTAATGAACAATTAACGACGTTTCCACAGATTACTACTTTTATGTTACAGTGCACAGTAAATACAAACAAGACAGAACTACAATTCATATAAACAAATTAAAACTAAAATATGATAATTAACATAAAAAAATTAGATACAAAGACAAAGTGACAATGATCGTGAATTATGAGGAAAGGACCTGAATTAGTTCCTTCCTAAATTTGTTGTACGACAAATAATTGAGATTCAACTTACTTAACAAGTAGGGGCAGTCTATATTGAAGAAGGTAGTAAGTCTATGAAGAATTTTGAACAGAAAGATTAAATCATTATTATCTCTACATGTTTCGAGTTTTTAGATTTTAACCGCATACTTAATAACTTCACTGTTTTCTTACAATTCCAGATGCCTTCTCCAGAACTTTCAGCCGAGTTAAGTTAACCCACAATCCGTTATACACCACTGTAATGAAATTCTACAATGAAATCGAGAAGCCAGTCAACGTCTATGAAGCGCTGAACGTCAGGCGATACTTCAAGATATATATCCTCGCTTTGAAAAGCAGGTATAGGCATCGAGGTGCGTAATAATTCGTGAACAATATTTTTATATTATAATACTAGCTGCGCCCCGCGGTTTCACCCGTATAAGTTTCGATCCCGTAGGAATATCGGGATGAAAAGTATCCTATATGTTAATTCTGGTTATAAACCATCTGTGTGCCAAATTTATCCAAATCCGTTTAGTAGTTTTTGCGCGAAAGAGTAACAAACATCCATCCATCCAAACTTTCACGTTTATAATATTAGTAGGATTAGCTGCGCCCCGCGGTTTCACCCGCATAAGTTTTGATCCTTTGGGAATATCTGAATAAAAAGTATCCTATATGTTAATCCTGGTTACAAACCATCTGTGTGCTAAATTTCATCCATCAATCCATCCATATAAACTTTCACGTTTATAATATTATAAGTTACTTAGGCGGGATGAGCTGGACTCATTCAACAAAACTGGTCCTTAGCAGCTTTAAACAGAGAGGAGTGGAAAGAGTAACGAGGCTTTTGCCCTGCAGTGGGACATCACAGGCTTTTAATAATAATAGCTTAGGTGTCTCTTAGAAAAGTCCTCACTAGGCCGTTGCCTAGGCAGCCTTTGGTCTAGGCAGCCGAGTATTCGTGTGTTGAAATAAACTTGAGAGGTGTCAAGGGACACCCGGATGGAAGAGAGAGAGACAGACAGAGAAACACGCGCACGCCCCACGGCTTACAACTATAGCAAAAAGTGTCGTTCCAACTTTTGGTCTTAATTTTTTCCGTCTAGCCCCCTTTCGCAACGCGCGATAAGGAACTTCTTTCCAAAAAAAAAATACGGTTACCAATTTTTCTTCCATGCAACATCACACAATAAGTGTGGTGATTATACAGGGCTAAATTAAATCAGCTGGCTATACTTCACAGACGTGGTGGGTGGGGTCTGTCAGTCAGAAAGATGAAGCTAGTTGCCCATTCTGAAGCATACTAAGGTACCTGTGGAGAAGAACGGGCAACACTCTTAACTCACACTCACACCCTAAGTAACTAAACTACCATAACGTCTGTGAAGTTTCGCCAGCTAATGACCTCTTCTTGTTTGTGTCACTGGCACGACTGTAATTCAAAATCTTGTTTTCCCAAAACTTTTGCCACTTCCACGGCGTTGTCAATGGAAAGAAAGAAAGAAAGAAAAATCCGTTTATTGGCATTACACAAAATCAATGGCAGCGCACTCACAAGGAGGAGGTCACTTGCTTTGAGGGCAGAGTAACGTAGGGGTAATCCACACCTACGTTTGCGCACATACTTTGGCACTTTAATATCTCCTGCATACTTGGCTTGTCTCAGTTGAGAAAGGCTGTCGTGACCGACATCGGTCGTAAGGATAAATCATTATTACTGAAAGCTTATCTTTGTCTTAATTTTTCAGGCATAGCAAAGGAGATGTTAAAAGCAGCAATTGCGCTCAGTTCCAGCGCAAATGTGCCTGCTTTGGCGGGTATATTTACAACTGCAAGGGCACAGACTGTAGCCTCAGAGTTGGGCTTCACCAAACTGCACGAGATATACTACATCAGATACCTGATCGATGGAGAAGTAAGTTTTGAAAAACAGAACACAATGCTTTTTTCTTTACATGTTGAAACTGGCAGGCACATCGACACGCAAACAGTTACCATGATTTCAGCATAAAAAGCTGAATTTTTTTTTTTGCGTAGAAATTTTTCGTCGGCTATCAAAAAGAAAGAGAGCTGTTTCATAGAAAAGTGCAATACCTACGCGGTCAGAATGTATGGAACAACTTTTTTTTGTACAATTATTTTTAGGCTATTTTAGCATTCAAAATAATTATACAAAAAAAAAAACTACAGGTGACGAAGTAGTCGAGGTTTCTCCAAGTAAGACATGTACGATCTGGGCCTCAACAGTTTTTTGGGTCTGCATAGTAAAAAAAGCTTTCTCAGGGATCAGGTCAAGGAAGTGCCTGGTGAGTATTTAGCCTATACTGGAGTCAATTCTAAGCAAAAAGCAAGGGATACCTGGAAGGATTTGGGGGGGCGGGTGGCCAAATCCTTCCAGGCATCCCTTTCTAGAGCCACCTCGATCCATCCCTGACGGTACGGTTTAAGGTCGTCTGCCCACCTCTTCCTTTGCCAGCCTCGGCGGTACAACTTTTTTTTTTTATTACCGACGAAAAATTTTATCCTAGGGGTTCTAGAGTCATAATGTTGATGTCAGTTTGCGCACTGGTTAATTTTTTTTCCTATATAAATATAAATGGAATGCTGTTCGTAGATACGCGTATTACTTGAGAACAGCTTAACATATTTGGTTATTTTTTTTATTTAAAATGTTCGTAGTAGTCCGAAATTATATGTTCATATGGATTGAAAAATTGGAAATGATTACCGGAAAAACTGAACGTCCTTTTTTCTATGGATTGTTTGTATATTTCCAATGGCTTTTCACAACATCTGTCAGATCAACTAGTTATGAATACAAAAGAAGTTACACGCCACAGAATAACTACAAAATTACAAACTAAACTCTCGTTCCGTTTTCGTACAAAATCGGTTTACTACAAATTTTGTTACTATTTTGCCTGGGTGTACGTTTCATACGCTCTGGGCGCGACTAAAATAATGCTATAAGCCTGAAACTTTAAGGCAAAAGATGCACTAACTAAGTCATTCCTCCACTCCACTCTCCTGCTCCTTACCCCAATTTATTTAGGGTCAGTGCACCATGTCTTTTTCTTCCATACTTCTCTATTAGTCGTCTCTTGGTAGTTAACACCCCCATCTAACCATATCATCATTCACACAGTCCATCCATCGTTTCTTTGGTTTTCCCCTACTCATAAAGGCAAAAATGATGCACTAGTTTTCAGTTATTATTTCTCTTCCATTTGGTCGCAGAAATTAGAATAGTGGCAGTACTTATTCGGACATACCCTTTCACAAAGGTTTACTATTATTCCTACCTGAAGGCAAATTCCCGTCATTAAATACGTTCAAAATCTAGTCGCAATCTCATCTTAGCGACAATCAATGTCAAAAACTTGTCAAAAATGTAGGTAAATTGGACCTCTAATTTATCTACATTTTTGACAAGTTTTTACAATTACGAGTTTATTAGATTACGAGTCTATTACAGAATTAAACATTCTTAAAATTACGAGAATGGCCTCTTTGATAGATTTTCACTGCACCTTAAAACGCGACGAATAATCTTCAAATATTTCAGTAGATCCCTTAAGTCACTTTACCGCTCAATTCCTGCGTTCTTTTCCAATTTCCAAATGATTGGTCGCTTGTCGTGGCGTTCGGGTGGGTGATCTATGCACCAGATTTTTTGCTCGGGAGTCAGTATGCATCGTTAGTACTGATTGATGCTAACAGGTGGTAATCGTGGTGGATGGTTTAGTATGTGCCATTATTTATGTGGTGAAATAGATGACGATATTTCTGGGCTTATTTGACAGCACTTTTCAGTAAGCATTCCTGCACGTGTAGCATGGCATAGAAACCGAAGGAATGAAAGACAAAATGACAGTTGGACAAACATTTCTAGGGCATGATGTCATGTTATTGAACAAAAGAAATGGCACTTTGTATAGAAAGCCATATGTCTATTCTGCGTAGAGATAGGTTTTGCTACGTGAGCTGATTTGGATATATTGAGTTTAGATTTAAATCTTTCTTCGGTTTACCAAACGTAGTTAAAGCTAACACTCGCCACAAATTTTCTATTTGATGAAACTCGCAGGAATCCGCTGAATGCACGAAGCACAGGACCGGTCTATGCGGCGACGCTTGTAGGGTACTTATGTCCAGCAGTGGACATCTTTCGGCTGAAATGATGATGAAAATGAAGAAAACTGGGCTCATTAACACACATTTTCTGCCTACTTTCGTTCAAATAGTACATTACGATACGTGTGACTCAATTAGTCCATTATTTCACGGCGTGAAATAACCATCGTGCATTAATTGCACTTATCGTATAGTCAAAGAAAAGAATGACTTAAGTACGGGCTAAGGTCACACAGTGGTATATAACTTATTTTTGCAAATTAGATCAAAGAAAAGCCCCCCTTAATTTAATATTAATACTAACCCATTTTCTCTGCACTATCTTCAATAATAAAACTATGTTCTTTCAGATCGTCTTCTACGACGTCGGGCTAGGCAACTATGGGGCAGCTATGATGGCCTATCGTATACCGAACGTGGAGGAGCCTAAAGAGTTGGCAGCGCAACACTCATCCAGGTTTAACATACCTTTAATTGACGCAGATGACGCAGAGCAAGAAGGTGAAACGGCTCCTCAAGTTGCTGCTCCTGAAAGTGATAAAAAACCTGAAAAATAGAACAAATAATTATATTGAAGAATCTGTTTTTGAATTTTTTTTTTTTTCTTCTCAACTCCTAAGCTTCTGAATAGGGTTATAGGGTGATTAACAACTAGGCAGTCTTAAGGTTAATGCGGTCTCCGCCGCGTACACCCATACATTTGCAATACCAAAGGTATCGTAGTATTGTTGCCTTCTCAGAGATAAAGCTGAAATGTTTCATGTGACTGCATAATTACAATGTCAGAAAATTGTATTCTGGAATTTCTTCCACTACTGGCGAGATCATTGACAAAGAAACTCCTATACAAGACTTGCGCAAGAATAACGCTTAATAAACGTAACTTGCAAGGGTTTTGGCTAACCATTATTGCTGTCACTTTCGCACAATTATCAAACTACAAGTTTAGTGCAATATAGAGACGCGACTGCTTTCAAAACGGTAAAGGAAATCATCGTAAGGTAACCGCCATGTCCTAGGACCAAAAAATCGAAGACATGTGACATCTACCAACCCGCACTGGGCCCGCGTGGTGGTTTACAGCACACTCCCTCTCGAAGAGAGGAGGCCTGTGTTCCAGCTGGGGTAAAATTATAAGCTGATTATGTTATGTAGATTATAGAAAGTGAGAGTTTATTAAGCTCGGCCTTAATATTCCACTGCAAAATGATATGATATTCTAATACAATTTTTTGTTATGCAATTGGACAACTACAGGTTTTTATTGTTACAGCTTTAATTTACGAATTATCACCATCAATATAGGGCGCTATATCATTTCTGTCGGCATCCTTACATCGCCGTGAATTTTCCGATGTACAAAAAAGATGTTTGACGTCAAATTACACGCCATTTTATTACGTTACGACACGTTTACGAGACGACTGGCCTGTGAATAAACCTCTTGATATACAGATAGCAATGCGAAGAGCGATAAAAGCGAATTAAGGGAGAGCGAGGTGAGCCAGGAAATCGAGCCAATTTGGGCTCGATCTCAGAATACCAGATTCTCAAAATAGCAGATTCTCAAAACTCTGCTCAATTTATTTCATCACCACTGTTTTTAAAACGGTGAAGAAAAACATCATGAGGAACCAAGAACTAAATATTGGAAGACATGTGTCATCCACCAAGTGGGCCCGCGTGGTGGATTAGGATAATTACATGCTGAAGATGCCTCAAAACAAAAGCCTGATATCAGACTAGCATATGCCAGGCATCGAGGTAAACCGCCAAGCACCTCACATATCGTAGTGAGGTATCTTTCGGCACGAGCATGCATGTCTATTAGTATGCATTTGTTCTGCATGGAGGTGGCATCGAGGTAGCGAACTATCGTATCGCAGTGAGGCATCTGCGGCATGTAACCTTTACTATCTCCTAGCACTGGGAACGTTAAAGTCGATATGCTTATGCTATTAAAATTGTATATATGATTGTTAAGTACACACGACTACATATCAAGTTATACATTAACCTGACTACCACAAAACAGTGTTTATCAGTTGTTTAGGCTAAACACCTTTTAAACACGACATAATTATATGGAATTTGACATAACACTGACATGAAACACTCGTTCAACAAGTGTTTAAGTTTTTGTAGCAACACCCTTAAAGTTTTAGCTGAGATCGCATTGTATAGGCTTTCCGTACAATGAGAAGTCAGCTTACTGGAAATGTATAGCTTATATGGTCATCATCATCTGCCTAGCCTTTTCCCAATTCTGTTAGGGTTGGCTTCCAGTCCAACCGGAAGCAGATATAAGATAGCAACATAGCTTTTCCTCAGTTGCACCTTCCGTGTACCAAATCTCAAGGATTTTACGACACGTCCATAAAACTTGTAATCGTTGGGAACGAACGGGCGGATGCTATTGGCAGCCGCCATTTTGTTAAAAATTCTACAGGTGGTGGTATGAGGTATAATCAAGCTGGTTTGTTAGAAGTCAGGCAGACGAAAATATAAATGGGGTCTAATTTTGGATAGTAGCGCAAAAGTTTAACTTGAAATTGAGGTAGTTTGGCCAATTTTGCGATGTTAGGTTGACGTAGCATTAAGTGTTTTTCAGCTTTAGAAGACATGCATTTAATTTTTTTTCCATTAAATTCTTGTAAGGGCTGATTTTTCAAACGACAGATAATTTTTATTTGATGAATAAAATTAACGTCTGGTAGTTTTTGTGTAGTAGAACTGTCAAAACTGAAAATTATTCTTCAAATAAAATTATTTGGCGTTGGAGAAATCAGCCCAAAGACATATGTGAGCCCAAAGAGCCCAAAGACATACCAAGTGACCTTATAGATGATGTTCTTCAGAAACGTCAGGTGCGTAGTCTGTACTCGTAACCGGCGTGCGTGTATGACTAGATATTTGAATGTAAACGGGGCAAAAGGATTAAGTAAGGATTGTAGCAGGTGGCGTTCTGTAGTTTCTGCCTACCCCCATGGGAAGAAGTCGTAAGTTTATATATGTATTCTTATCTCTATTATGTATATAAGTTCGTATGCAGAAATAGGAACAAGTGAAAAGAAATATTGAAATTCCTTCGTTTCAATAGGTAAGATTCTTTTAGCTAAATAAGAAGCCATTAAACAAGTGTTCAGCCTTATTGAGTAAAAAAAAAACATACTAAAATGATGCGGGAGACATTCACCCCTTTATTCCTAAACGTTGCTTTATGAATAAAGGAAATACTGTTTAACCATACATTTTTGACGTTTAAATAAAACCCTCTATCCTAAAATAAATTAAAACAAAACAATATAGGACCTCAAACTTTTTCTTCTGTCTCTCAGCATCTCCCTAACACAACAAAATGATCGATCTCCCGTAACAGAAGCACTTCTTCCCCCAAAATAAATTTTCAATGAGTTCGAGATGTTTATAACAGGTGTCCCCGAGAAACTTTGATTAAATAACTTATTTTTAGTAACTAAGGTAAAGTTTAGAGCATCTCAATGAACATTCCCCTTCCTTAGGAAAAGCGTAAAAGACGAAGATATTATCAAAATACTGTAGAATAGACAGCCGCGCCCTAATTGCGTAACACACAATCAATCAGAATCAGAATCATTTTGAAGCAAATTGCTAATCTATTGCTTCATAAGTTCGAAAAAAAAATCTGCTCCACAAGTAAATAACGCAATGAATGTTGTTGAACTGTCAAAATGAAACCGATTCCGATTGATTGTGTGTTACGCAATTAGGGTGCAGTTCCTACTCCCACGCACATAATGGGTATAGCCCGAAGAAAGCTTCATGGCGGCTTGGATCACGCGGCGAGTCATTGCGCAGTAACAAATTCATGTAGCAGCGGGGGTTAAGGGTGGGATACTGGGCAGGGCGTAGCTCACTTCTGAGCAGAAGCTGTGTCGCAAACTAGGTTCCAGCCCTTCTCCTGATCTCTGTGCCCCAAAGAATGCAGCCAAAATTGACGACACGGTTGGCGCAGTGGCTGAGCGATCGACTGCTGCGCTGCGTATCGTGGGTACGATTCCCGCACGGAACAAATATTTGTATTGCCTACAGGTAGTTGTTCCGGGTCTGGCTGTTTGTGTATGTGAGTTTAAATGTTTGTAAACGCAACAACGTTTTTTACAAAAAAAAAAAAACCTCTGAGCTGCCACCGACGACACCGTGAATGTAACGAAGTTGGACCTACAAAATTGAATACACTGTCGTACCATCGCATCGCCACGCAGAAGATAATTAAATAAATACGTTCAAATTGGTAATATCCGCATCCATGCGAACGAAGTCACGGGCAAAGCTGGACTAATTAAGAAAGTAAATGAACAAGGAACACGAAATTTATAAGTAACTTTTCGAAATCAAAGGGGACAAATTAATACAAAAACACATAACAAAGTAATACAGTTGGAATTAAGAGGACCAGTCAATCAATGTGATCTTTTTGGACTTAGAGAGGGATATAAATTGTATGATTAAACGCGTTAGAAAGGGACGGAAAATGGAAATTTTAATCAAAAACAATCCATTTAAATATTATTAATTAGCGTCGGGACAAGGTTTTGTTAGGAACAATGATGGAAAAATTTTGGATGCGGTATTACAAAAAACTTTTTTGGTCCGGTTTTTTGGCATTATTGATAGAGTTGTTGCTAGGGGGGCTTGTGGCTAAATAATATCAGCCGCACAGGTCGATCGGTCAGGTTAAGCTACGCTTGCCGCGATTGGTCCGTGGATGGGTGACCATCTTTACATACCAAGACCCCTCCGTGCCTCGGAAAGAACACTAAGCCGTTGGTCCCGGCTGTCACTTGTGGATCTTTGACAGTCGTTACGGGTCGTCAGAAGCCCGAAATCTGGGAATGGAATAATGGAATATCAGTAACTGGATTGTACAGGTCAGATAGGCAGTCGCTTCATGTAAAATACTGGTATTCAGCTGCATCCGGTTAGACTGGAAGCCGACCCCAATATGGTTGGGAAAAGGCTAGGCAGAAGATGATGATAGAGTTATTGCTTTTAATAGCTATCGGTCTTCTTTCCTCGTATTGGGTTGAGGTCTACGAGAACAGCTGATGGTTAAGAGATAGCAAGTCAGCAAAGTTGGTCGTGGGGTTTCATGGCTGATAGACCAGCATCCTAATTGCGTAACACACTATCAGTAAATTGTTACTCAAAGTGTGTTACGCAATTACCCCTTTTCATTTTGACAGTTCTACAACAGTCATTGCGTTATTTATGTTGTTGAGCAGACAAATTTTTCTAACTTATGAAGCAATGGATTAGCAATTTGCTTCAAAATGATTCAGGTTGTATTTGATAGTATGTTACGCAATAAGGGTACAGTTTAGCAATGAACATTTTTTTATGAATTTCATACAATTTTTGCCACATCCAATTCATACAAACAGTTGAAACAAAATTTCTCAATTTATGTAAATTAATCGAGTTTCGTTTTGCCCGTAAATGTCTGTCATTATTACGGAAATTATTCAATTCGATCTCTTGTTTATTGTAGGCCGTAAATAATAGGTCTAGCTTACTAAGTAACGTCACAGTAAAACCTTATTTGGTATATTCCATTAATCTTTTTCAACTTTCTTACGGTTTTCAAGTTCTTGAAACCACTTTGTTTGAAGAGTTCCTTGATATATTATGAAGGATTCTACCCTGATTTATAGGTTTCGTGGAAAATACCTACCAAATTAAATAATAGCTTACTAAGTTACATCTAAGTAAAACCTTATTCGATAATGTTCCATTAATCTTTTGCAATTTTGTTTCCGTTTGAAATATCTGAAATTGCTTGAAGGTTTCTTTGAATTATTATGAAGGATTCCACTCTGTTTGAAGGGTTCCTTAAAAATACTAGATTCCATTTTAGGTATAATAAAAATTAAATGCTGTTCCTTGATTATCACTTGACAACGGCTGGATAATCCGAATATTTTTTAAGAAACAAAAAATAAAGATATAAACTAAAATTGCTTCTTTCTATAGATAATGAAATTTAGACAGGAAAACGTCTGTCGGAACAGCAGTATATGTACTCAATAATAGATCCACTATGAGTAACAGTATGCCAACCTGCTGAGTGGGTAAACTACTAACCAATTAATCATGATTTTTCGTATCATCCTAATCAGCCTACTATGTTCCCACTGTTAGGACCCAGGCGGAGGTCATTCAACAACAGAGATTCCTCCCACAGAGAAGAGTCTCTGTGAGTGGAAGTGGGCCATAATTCATCAAGCGGGCCCAGTGTGGGTTAGTATCTCTCACATGTCTTCAATTTTTTGGTGTAGGACATACCAGTTTCATCACGATGTTTTCCTTCACTGTTTTGAGAGCAGTGGTGGCCTGTTTGGGTTCGAGCCCACAACCTACAACTCGTAAGTCGCGGCCATTACCACTGCGCATCCACTGCCCACACATTTTCTCGTATAGCTTCTGCCAATACCTACAAGGGAAAAAGCAAAATAATAAAAGAAAGAAAAATTGTTTATTCTGCACAAACAAAAGGAACATATAAAAAAAAATATACACATACAAAGTAGTCAAAAGCCTCGTACTCAAGCATATAAAAATTTTACAATTTTGTCCATTGCTTGATGTCAGGGCCAGGGACCAAAGACAATCCGTGTTGCGCCTACGTCACTGGCAGATGACAACAAAAAAATAACAATAAAAAAAAAACAGAATTCCAACTGTCATAATCATTTATCAGGTCCACGCAATCTGTGTGGTTTTTTCCTCAAAAGACTATTTCAGACACCAATCTACATGGACTTCACATGATCTAACTAAGATTAAGTCTGGACTTTAAAAGACACTGTGACCTCTGAGTTTGTTTCGGCATTTCTTCTCAGAGTAGTCAGATGGGAAACGCCGACAACATCTACTCGTAGTATAAAAAAAATATGATTTAAGTACGTGTTTGTACAAACCTCAAACCTGCTTACAGAAATAAAATCATTTATCATTTATTAGAAATAGAACAAGTAAAAGTAAACATTTACATGTTATTTGATATTATTCTCAGTACTACAAATATTTACCTAAAATAGTTTTTCACAGAAATCATTTTCCTCAGCAAAACAAAGCGTTTATTTACCGGTTTGCTTCTTTTATAGAAATATAAACAAAAAGGCTCACAAAGAAACTTATACCTCTATAGTGACCACTAACGAGGGAATCGGGTCAAACAAAACGCTACTGTAACTGCTCTAACTATGGTGAACTGAAGATATTCCAGTAAGTAGTTATATTTTATAAGCCTTACATACACCGTGGGCCAAAATAACCAATACCCTGATACAGCAAGAAGGGGTCGCGGTAGACCCCGTAAAAGATGGCGGGACGAGGTGAATAAAACAAAAGACCAGCCGATCGATTCTGTAAAAATCTCACCGTGAAAAGTTAGATGAAGTGCGCTTAGAGTGAGCGGTCAATAGTGTCGGTCGACCCCTAGCATTAGTTGGAATGACAGCTCACTCCACGCTCACTCTACACGGTGAGATGGTTACAGAATCGCACTACTGCAGTGCGATTCTGTAACCATCTCACCGTGAAAACTTAGGTGAAGTGAGCGTGGAGTGAGCTGTCATTACAAATAATGCTAGGGCACACTACTGACAACTCACATCAAGCTCACTTCACTTGAGTTTTCACTGTGAGATTTTTACATAATCGACCGGCAGTGGTCTACTCTAGCCCTGGATCGAAATAGCTGGAAGTCATGGGGAGCGGCCTTTGCCCAGCCGTGGGATGATGCAGGCTAACAGTAACAGTAACACATTTCGTCAGTTATGGTGGCCCGTTTGAAATGGATTGAAAGAAAATGTTTATTTATGTAAGTAGAATTTTAAGACACTTTCACACGTCAATAATTATTAAAAAAAGAAAAAGATGGCGCCTGCATTTCCTAACTGACTGTTCCCTGCGAAGAAATGCCGAAACAAACTCAGAGCCATTGGACGGGGCCTTAACGTCTTTTTTTTTTTTTTTTTTTTTTTTTTTTTTTTTTTTTTTTTTTTTTTTTTTTTTTTTTTTTTTTTTTTTTTTTTTGAGGATGGGAAATCATCAAATGACCCCTCCCGCTCTGGGTGGAGCAGAAGGGAGTATCAGACTTTTACTGACTAAAACCCACCCGTGTTCCTTCCTTAGCCCTTTATGTTCCAGGGCAGCGGTAAACCCTTTCGGATGGTCCCGCTACCCTGGCAGGCTTCGGCCCTATGGGGCCCCGTCTCTTTTGCTGACATCTCTTTGAGGCGCGCGTGGAACACGTACACGCCGTCCGGCACGGGCCTAGTCCTGATCGGACGGAGAGCTACCCATTACTCTCCGCCCGCAGGCCCGCGCCTACGGTGGCCGGGAGTCGTCACGCGGCTCCCGACGCCCGGAGCGTCTCCCGCGGCGGCTGAGGCGTGAGGTGCGCAAAGTGCGTTCCCTCGCCCACCCCGCCACCTCCTTCGCTAGCATGACTGCTTCGCAGAAGGAGGTGACTGCCTCCCACTCCCTCTCGCCCCGGACCATGGCTTGAACCAGGGCCGGACGCGAGAGGTCGCCGCCGCTGCCAATCGCCTCTACGAGGACACGGCGGTGCTCTGCCCAAGCAGGGCAGACCTCCACTGTATGCTCCACCGTGTCCTCTGGGCGATCCTGACAGTGGTGACACCCGGGCGTCTCCTCCCGCCTGATGATGTGCAGGAACCTCCCGAAACATCCGTGTCCGGAGAGGACCTGCGTCAGGCGGTAGGTGAGAACGCCGTGACGTCTCTCTAGCCACTCCTCAAAGAGGGGTCTTACCGCCGCTATCGTGGCGTGCCCTGCGCTGGGTTGCGATAGTCGCTCCTTCCATGCTACCATGAGATCGCGCCGGAGGTTCGTCCGCTCCGCCGCGGTTTGCCGCGGATGCGGAGTTTCCCCCCGGCGTAGTGCCTCCGCGCGCCAATCGTATAGGCGCGCGAGGACTATCGCCTCCAGATCCCATGGTGGCAGTCCGGCAAGGAGGCTTGCTGCCTCGCCTGAGATCGTGCGGTAGCCCCGGATCAGCCTTACGGCTACCACCTTTTGGGGCGCGTTCAGGTAGTGTGCGGCTCGAAGCCGCAGTGAACCCGCCCATACCGGGGCCCCATATAGGGCCATGGACCGCACGACCCCCGCGTAAAGCCTCCGGCAGGAGGCGTTTGGCCCCCTCAGGTTGGGCAAGAGCCGCTTTAGGGCGGCCCCGGCCCGTTCCAGTTTGGGGGCCAAACGTCGGAAATGCTCGACGAAGTTCCATCGGCTGTCGAGGACGAGACCCAGGTACCTCATCGTGGTCTCGACGCCGATGTGAACCCCTCCTACCACTAGTTGGGATCCCGGAGGTGGCCCGTACCGAGGCCCATGAAAGGACATGGCCTCGGACTTGTGCAATGCCACCTCGAGACCCAACCGCCGGATCCTTTCCACGACTATCGCAACCCCGCGTGTCATCGCGTCGGCCGCCGCCTGATGCGACCTCCCCTGCGCCAGGACCAGCGTGTCGTCAGCGTAGCAAACTACGCTGACGCCTTCAGGGAGGTCGGCCCGCAGCACCCAGTCGTAACCGATGTCCCACAGGAGCGGCCCCAGAACCGATCCCTGTGGGACACCGCACGACATCTCTCGCCGGTTCCAGTTCCCGTCGCGATCGGGGTAGATGACGGCTCTGTCCGTCAGATACGCCCCGACTACTCGACGGAGGTAGGTCGGCACCCGGTGATACCGGAGTGCCTCCCCAATGCAGCTCCAGGGCAGGGTGTTGAACGCGTTGGCGATGTCGAGTGACACCGCCACGACCACCCCACCCCGGGACACCGCGTCCCCCGTCGTGAGGGCTCTCACGCGCATGATGGCGTCCACCGTAGAGCGCCCCTTGCGGAAGCCAAACTGGCAATCCGCAAGATCCGGCCCAGTTCCTACAAGGTGCCCGACGAGGGCCTTAACGTCTTGGACGTCGTTTTGGATTACTGTAAATGGGTCATTCAGTATAAGTTAAGTCTTATGTCACAGAGCTGGTCAGCAGCAACGACGCTGAGAAAGGTGCTGAGAATTTAACTTATTAACGCTTTGCCTGAGCCAGTATCTGTAGCAATCAGGGCTTATTAATATACCAGTTTTATTTAAAAAAATTATTCCCTTGAAATGTAAAGTGATGGCCTGACACACAGGTTTGAATTAAACCTAGTTTAGGTGGGTCGCTACCTAACACTAGAATTCCGAACCATCATTACTTGCACCTGTAATTAAAAATTTTTTTTTAGTTTTAGTTTATTTTTAGGCACTATAATTGTATGGGAAATTTGCCACTTGGATAAATGTAGTTACACCTTTTGTAAACGTTTTTTTTTTTGTTATATTATTATTATTTCCTTTATTTCATCTAATTATTTATAAATTACATTTTTCAATATTTTTATAAACAAAATGATAAAAAAAAACATAAAAAAATACAAAAAAAAATATAAATTAAATTATTATTAATAATATTATCTTGATTAACTCATCACGCGCGATAAGGAACGAGGTGGCTAGACGGAAAAAATTAAGACCAAAAGTTGGAATGACACTTTTTGCTATAGTTGTAAGCCGTGCGGCGTGCGTGTGTTTCTCTGTCTCTCTCTCTCTCTCTCTTATAGAAAGCAAGCCAGTTATACTTCGTTCCATCCGGGTGTCCCTTAAACCTCTCAAGTTTTTTATTTCTAGAATCATCAAAGATGGTAAGATTTAATTTCTTTCACTTTTCAAACTTTAACAGCAACACACGCAATATAATATATAAAGAGTGTATTCAATGACACAAAGACGACATCAGAAAGGATTCTTTGCGAACGATCTCCTTTGTAAAATCTCAGTAAAAATTCGATGGACGCAGAGAACGACTCATATTCCTTTAAAATGTTCTTGAATAAAATAGTGTTTGCGTTTCAATGTTTTCCTACATAGTAGATGGGCTTGTGCACTGGGCCCGCGTGGTGGATAATGGCCCATTTACTCTCACAGAGAGGAGGCCTGTGTCTCAGCAGTGGGAACATTATAGGCTGATTATGCTACTTACATGTCAGTTGAGGGCCACTCATCATCATCTGCCTAGCCTTTTCCCAACTATGTTGGGGTCGGCTTCCAGTCTAACCTGATGCAGCTGAGTACCAGTATTTTACATGGAGCGACTGCCTATCTGACCTCCATTAACCGCTAATACTCAATAATACGCTTCAGTGTGAACGCGGCTTAGGTAATACCCTTAAACTCGCCAGTGATATCGAAAAACACAAAACCTTTGTTTGTTCCTTTCAATCACATAATATTATTCGATTTACTAGTTTTTATGAAAACTTTTCGTACAAAGAGTCGTCAAAGAAATGTTTAGGAACGATCTTTGAGCGGTCGGATGACGATAATTTAAGTTTTGACGTTGATTTCTGTGATTGTGACAGGATAGGATAAAGGTTTTATTTAAATTAACTTAAATATCAAAGGTGAAGTAATAATCATAATCACAAATCTTTATTTATCTCCATTATATTACAGGCACTGATCAATATAATGCACAATCTTAAATAGAGAAAGGTGTCTTAAATAGATAAGGTCCTGAGTTACATATCAGTGGCCAGCATAAAACCTATATAAATCGATAGCTTACATCAATGCAAACAAAAAATACCATGTGGATTAATGCGTGGCCGCCATTTTGAAAAAAAAAAAAACAAAATGGCGTGGCAGTAGGTATGCGGCTCAATATATAAATCGTCAATTCCCTTTATTAGAGTTGCAGGTGTATATAGTCCGTCATTATGGTTCTATTTTTGATTTCATCATTAGAAGTTAATTTAACTCTACTCCCTATGGTGCAAAGCACAAGTTGCAGTGCTAACTAATCAAGTTGCACACACAGCACAAACGCAATTACATTATGTGCCTACCTATGTCCGGTAGATCAGGTTAGGCCTAATTTAGATCGCTCGATATTGGAGCTAACTAGTTGGTGCTGATGTCAAGTTCATTATTTTGTTATGATCATCACATCATTCCATCAATATCCATTGCTGTCCATGATCCTGGAGGTTTACTCCCTAAACTCACAATCCATAGTTTCGGCCGAAGTTAGGGGCGTTTTCTATGGAAATAAGTTTGGTCCGGGACTAAGAATGAATGGAACGCGATTTGACTGTTGGTTTTAGTTCCGATGTGTTTTTGCCTGCCCAAAAAAGTTATTTAATCGGGAGTAGGGTCCCTCTGAAGTATTGAACTACTTTCGAACGGGCCCAATCTTTGTTACTGGACTTATGAGGATCAGGGTCAATGGTGTGTGATTTAAGAGGCCTTCGTTCGGCCTTTAATACGGTAATGACTGATCATAACCCCTTCAGAACATCTGTATTCTTGTCAATTACTCCAACCAAGAAGGAAATTGTAAAAGACATGGGTTCAATCTGACGACCTTTCGCTGGCCAATAACCTCTTTTGAACAGAAGAGAATGCTGATGCCCAACCTCTTAACATCGCCGATTTACGAGTTGTAGGTTATGCGATCAAACCGAGGCCGGCGCTTTACTTTGTTTATAATTTAATCAACACTGCTCTCAAAACGGTGAAGGAAAACATCGTGAGGTAACCGGCATGTTCTGAAACCAAAAAATCGCAGACATTACATCAACCAACCCGCACTGGGCCCGTGCAGTAGATTATAGCCCTGTATAGGCCTGTGTCACAGAAGTCATAATCAAAAGTCATTTATTTAAATTAAGTTGAGAATCACAACTTTTCTAACGTCAAAATTACAAAAGACAGTCCCCCAAAACGCCCGCCCTTCACCACCTTCCTAGTGGTTACGCAGAGAAGAAGTGGCGAAACAAACTCCCCAGCAGCACAGCTGTCTGTTCAGTTAGAAAATACTAGAGTGGGGAACATTACAGGCTGATTATGCATCTTTTCAAATAGCTGTGAAATCCGATAATAATCCCAGATAAATGGCAAAACTTGGGATAAATAGGGATGGTAACAGCGTAACAAATCGGTTACGTGATGTGTTTATTGTTCGTTATTTCGGCCAATTTTCATCCAACCTTTTCCTAATTTTCTAATAACTACCCAGCCCCTATAAAACGCATATGGCCTTTATAATTCCGGTACAATTAGTGCAGTTCACTGGGCATGCGTGACGAGATAGTGCGCCAAATCTAACGGCTCATTGTATTAGTTTAGTGCTGTGAGCTTGAAATATTGACAGCGGTGATACAGTGGGTAGTTCTGTTGCGAATGCTGATATTATCATGGCGCTTTTGGAGTGAAAATTGTTGGTTGATAAATACTAGCATTTGCCCGCGACTTTGTCAAAGAACTTTGACGAAGAACTTTTGTTTGTGTAGACTTTGTTGAAGTCGCCCATTAGTAAAAGAAATTTCGGAATCGGATCAGTAGTTCCGAAGATTACTCCCTACATACAAGCGCACAAATCTTACTTTTTTATAGTTTACCTATATTAAGCCTACTAATATTATAAACATGAAATTTTGTATGGATGGATGGATGTTTGTTACTCTTTCACGGATTTGGATGAAATTTGGCACATGGATGGTTCATAACCAGAATTAACATATAGGATACTTTTCATCTCGATATTCCCACGGGATCGAAACTTATACGGGTGAAACCGCGGGGCGCAGCTAGTTCATAATAAAGCTGAAGACTTTGTTTGTTTGAACGCGCTAATCTCTGAAACCGGTCGGATTTGTAAAATTATTTTTACATTTGATAGCCTTATAAAATTACGCTATGACTTTAAAGAGCCGAGCAAAACGAAAAAAATCAGAACGGAAACGAAGTGATCGCGTGGGCAAGTGATGCTATGCGACGCGACAGGGTAGGGGTGGTGGTGGTGTAGTGTCAGTGGTGTGTTGTTAGTATTATTAGTATAGATGACATACCAATTTAGAGGACTGAGGAACAGGGTGTAAAGTTTACTCATCCTCTAAAGAAAAGGGAGGATCCTCCGACCAGACGGGTGTTGTGTCTGGCGGGTAATTGCCCTACGATTGATGTTGGGAAATTGTATCTATGCTAATTGCGCGGTAAACTCTGCTTGCGAGATGCAGGATTTGCGTGACGTCAGTATGACGCGTTGTTCGCATGTGGCGTTGTAGATATCGCTACACCAATAAACATAAGTGTACAACCCGCAACAGTTAACATGAGCGCTGTTACCGTTCTGGTACTTGCCATCGACGACGCCTCAGTATCGTGCGCTTACGTCATCCGAGCGTACTCTCATGTTAACGGGGGTAACGGTAGTAATAGCTTTTGAATTACTGATCTTGTGCAAGACAGTCTAATCTATAGGTATTTTGGCGTGTTACAGAACGATATTTCATATTTCAATCTAATATTTGACAGCAATTTGTGACGCTTTCAATACGGTGAAGGAAAACTTCGTGAGGAACCAAAAAATCGAAGACGATCGTGACATCTACCAACCCGCACTGGCCCCGCGTGGTAAATCATAGCCCACTCTCTCTCGAAGAGAGGAGGTCTGCATCCCAGCAGTGGGGATGTTCTAGGCAGATTATGATTTGTGACGATAAGTCTAACGCGGACATCAGCTCAGTTGCCAAAGGAGAAAAAAAGGCGAAAACGAAATACATTTTTTACATTTTTTTTGCAAAGTAAAAATCCTCTATTTGACATCAAATCATTTATTTCAAATTAGGGACACTAAAGGCACTCTTGGACATTAAAATGTACGAAAATAGAATTGATTCTAGTCGCCCCTTGTGAAAGGTAGTTTCGTATGGGCAGGAAACTCCATCGTTAGAGCGGTTCTGCACTGCATTCGATCTGAATCCGAGAAATGACGGTCCGAAGTAGCCATAGTACTATTAAATAGTACTATGGCTACTTCTTTGTATGTGGGGTGCGCACTACATCCGAGCTCAGTCCGTCCGAATTTAGAACATTCCCAATTCGGATTGAACTCGGATCTTAGATTCGGATAGGACGTAATGCGAAACCGCTCTTACTCTTTTAACTATCGTCCTTTTTGTTTGTTAAAGATAGCCAAATTTATATTTTATAAAAACCAAAGAAACAAATCACAGCCTTCTTCCACCTTAATAAAATATTTTCAAGAATTTCATCACACAAAATAACCGATACCTACAGGCTGGTGTTAAATGGTGTAACATCATATAAATATAATTTATGGTGTAATAACTGTGTCACTACTAGTAATATATGGTCCAATGAGGCCTGGGGTATTGTGTTCACTGTACCATGGTTTTTTTGGTAAATATTATACTATTTAAGGTACCTTTGTGAGAAAAGGCCTCGGAAATGAGGATATTTTTGGCATCTTAAAAAATTAAAAACAGTTGGATAAAGCAAAGTGCAGTGTTTTGTTAGTCAGTATAATATGCTTTTATACAAGGCGGCAGGGACACCGACGCGCTATCTGTTACCATGGATTCAGTACATAATTCTGGACACCTGCGTTGTATATTTCGTCAGTTAATAAAAATCAGCTGTTTCCTACAAAAAGTCCAATACTTATGCGGTCAAAATGTATGGAACAGGTATTTTTTTAAATAACTGAATTATAATTTGAAGGCAGTGTGCCCCTGCCACCCTGCATTAGCCCAGCTCTTAAAACAGCGAATGAACGAATTGTGAGGAAATCAGAAAAAGTGTCGTTCCAACTTTTGGTCTTAATTTTTTCCGTCTAGCCTCCTTTCGCAACGCGCGATAAGGAACTTCGTTCCAAAAAATTCGCAGCCACGACATGATGACACATCCACTAACCCGCGCTAGGCCCGAGTGATGGACTTCGGCCTATTCTTCACAGAGAGGAGGCCTGCGACTGAACAGTTGTTTCTCTAATTATGCCATTACCATGCGACTGGCAACCTCGGAATAAGAGATAAAAATCGATCTGCCTCGTCTTTTTCCAATAATTTTAGCCTAACCGGATACAGCTACTAGAATTTTTCATAAAGTGACTGCCTATCGGACGTGCACAACTCAGTTACAAGATAACACGATACATCTTAGACTTGGTAAGACAGGTTGATAGACTTTTTGAGCTTCTGAAGGAATCTTTTGGCTTCGGCTTCTGAAGAAAGGCTTCGGAAGGTATTCTGCTTCTGTAGGAATCAAAGAATAAGAGATATCAAGCTGAATTTTTGCAAACACTTTTCTTTTGACCTTCTTCTTAGTGTCTTAAGTTATTCAAGGTCAAAGGTCAACCAATTCAATAACCTAGCCATTCGCTTTAAAAAATGGCCGTAGTATAACTACCCTTGATTATAGCCATGAAAAACTATAACCCCATGATGGCTATACGCTTTGATTGCTTTGTAATGAATAGTTTCACAATTACAGGCCTCAAGAAGTAAATTAGAATAGCGATAAATAATGTAAGGGTGGTGTAGTGAGTCATTTCTAGCTTAGCTCCGCTTAGCTTACCACCTGCCAGTCTATTCTGTGAAAATCTAACCGTCAAAATTTTGGTGTAGTGAGCCTGAAGTGATCTGCAGTGCTATTCTGTAACCATCTCACCGTGAAAACTTAGGTGAAGTGAGCGTGGAGTGAGCTGACATTCCAAATAATGCTAGGGATTGACACTACTGACAACTCACATCAAGCTCACTTCACTTGAGTTTTCACGGTGAGATTTTTACAGAATCGACCGGCTGTCGTTCCACCTGATACCGATGGTCGATGGCGGGCTGGTATCGTCAATATTTCTCGCTTAGGTACAGACGCCAGCACATCAAGCTACCCGAAACTGTCAAATTTTCCCATCAACCTTCAACCTAATGCTTTAGCGATAAAGGTGAAAATCTATTAAAGAAATTTGACAGATTGTAGTAGCTTGATGTGCTGGCGTCTGTACACTTAGGGATATAAATTATTAAAAAAATTGATACACTACGTCAATTTACCGTGTTATAGCCATTTCATACAACTGTCAAAGAATGACAGTTTTAAACTGATTATACGGACAATTTAACTTGATAGTCAGTTTGCCAAACAATTAATTTCTTTTACATTACGTCTAGCGTCTGTTTACGCCTGCCTGATTTGCGTTAGCAATATATCCGTGGCTGGCGTGAATATGTTGATATGTCTAAAATGGCAATTTGTCAGGACGGCCATTTTAAAGGTTTGACCTCTTCTGGTAAATCGGTAAATTAGTTTACCGTATGTGTTTTAGTTGTTTTAAGGGTTATTTTGTACCATCTTTTAAATGATGACAATAAATAAACGAAATACCCCATAGTTTGCATAATAATAGACTTGTCAAGTCGTTCACCAACGAGTTATCAACTTATTCACCGAGTTGTCAACTTATGCACCAGCAGTTATCAACTTATTCACCTTTTGAGTGGGGAATATTAGTATGTAAACAATGTTATTAAAGACAAACACAATGAGGACCAATTAAACAACTGATGACGAATATAAATAAATTTGTTGATTTGTTGAAGGACTTACTCAAATCAAGCTAAGTTTTTCTAACCGAACAAAATAATATTAAATTGAAAAACCACGAACCTATCAGTTTCCTAGCGTTAGCGCAATAAAAAAAATATAAATAGTAAATTGTTTTATTGGGCCAAACAACGGAAACATACTTAATAAAAAAAGAAAAGAATAGTGGTTTCTGAACTTTGCAAGTCCTCACTAACTGCACCCAATCATATAAGGCTAAAGCAGTATGTTTAAAAAGGGATCATTCTCACTAGTTCCACCAGCAATTGTTCCATGGAACTAGTGAGACTTTTTTTTTCTCAGTAGTTCCATGGTTCTTCTTGGTGGAACAAGTGAAACTAAAGTTAATCAACATCATTCTCATTAGTTCCAGTTTCTAAAAAGAATAATACGTGTTACTCTGCTCGAACTAGCGCTACTGCTGAGCATGAGGTCCTAGGTTCGATTCCCGGGTCGGGCAAAGTGTTATTGGGTCTCGGCTTCCAATCTAACTGGATACAGCTGAATGGCAGTATTTTACCTCCGGAGCGACTGGCTATCTCCGTCACATACCGCCACAACCCAGTTACTGGGTAATACGATGTCCCTTGGTAATATTGGGTGTCAGACTTTCGTACTTCTGACGACCCGTAACGACTGTCAAAGATCCACGAATGACAGCTGGGACCAACGGCTTAACATGCTTTCCGAGTCACGGAGGGGTCTCGGTATGTAAAGATGGTCACCCGTCCACGGACCTACCGCAGCAAGCGTAGCTTAACCTTCAATCGACTCGTGCGGCTGTTATTACTTAGCCACGAGCCCCTCACCTCCCTAAGTCAGTATGCTATATTCTTTATTTTGTAAAAACAATACCCTCTGTAGCTTCACAATGGATAAAAAGGCCCCCCAAAAAAATTTGATACAGGGCCCCATTAGGATGAGTTACGCCACTGTTCTGATGGCAAACTGTTGCAGAAGCGCCACAAACATGACGCAATTTGGTATGCTCCTCGAGCTCCTATAGTCTCGTCCCACAGTATGTAGCATAAAGCCTCATTAGTTGCTAAATCATGTATAATATTGTCAAATTAAAAGACCAAAGCTGTCGTTTGTAAAACGAGACAGACGTTTTTAAATTATGGTGTCGGCAAGCACTGCTGTAGGTCAAACGCAAATGCCCTAACAGATTTTTACTTTTAACGGAAGCATCTTGACAACTCGACAACTTAGGTCCATAAGTTGGCAACTAAGTTTCATTTAATGTCAAAGTTTTTGTAACCGACATTTAGTGATACTTAAGTTATACTTATTACATTTAGGGTTCAGAACTTAGCTGGCCGTAACTGGACATCTCAATATATCACAATTTAAACAGAAATATTTCGGTTGGCTATAACTTGACATCTCAATTTGTCAATTAAAAGAGAAAACTTGTATGTGTATAAGTTGAGATATCAAATAATAAATAATATTTTTGTTACTGGGTATAAGTTGATATAATAAAATATCAATGTTCGTTCACAAAAACATGTGAATCGTTAATTTGACATGTTGTGTTGTCAAGTAAAACACGTAAAAATGCGAGATGTCAACATAATACCATAGTCGATTGCTCCAAAAGTTATGTATATTATGAGCTGTCAATTTTTTTCATATAAATTCCTAATGCATACGACGTATTAAGCCAATAAAAAAAAAAACATACAAGTCGAGTTGTCAATGTATTCACGCCAGCCACGGATATGTACTTAAGTAGTGCCTAGATCATACCTTACAGTTTGATCAACTCCCTTTCCAACTTTGTATGCTCATTAAGTTTTAATGACAATACTTTTATCAGGTGGCAAAGATTTTGCAGTCTAGAGTGTCTCTACTAGAAAAAATTGTCTGTGCTGTAAAAATCCTGAAAAGTTTGAGGACATCCCCCCCCCCCTGTTACTTTGGACGTAAACATAACTAGTGAAATATGGGTTTACTATGGTACACCCCTGCCTAACCCGTAAAGCGTGATGATAAGTTATGTGTCTGGCATTCCTAGCTTAGTTACCGCTAAGACGCAGACCCTATCATTCGAAATGAGGTGTTAGCTGTTGGTTGTATTAATAAAAAGCTAATGCTCACGTAGTCTATTGCTGTTTAGCATGCAATCTCGTGACTTATCGCATTTAGCGGCTGGTTTATGTCTGGACATGGTAGCTGACTTTTTGTGTCTGACTTTATAGCTGTCTGTGTGATTTTGTTGGTTTTCCAAATTGAAGTGTATATTATCATCTCTTCGTACATGTAGGTATCCGCCTTCTAAGAAAATATTTTCTGTAGTTTGGACCGTGGAAACCTATGGAATTGTTATCGAACGTGGCACAGCACCCTGTTTACCTTTATAAAATTATATGCTCATGCACACGATCGATACGCGTGGACGATAGAGGCAACTGCAGCCGCTGCGCCAACGTGACTTTTTTGGGAATGGAACATTCTGCGTCAGATCCGTAGACGCGTGGGTGAATGGCGTCGACAACATCGCTCGTGTATTTGAGCACCGTACTCAAATACCCAAGCGACACGTTGTCGCCGTCGGGCGTCGTCGGGTGTCGACGGCTGCCGTCGGCGCGTGCCAAATGCCGTTGCCTCTGTCGTCGACACGCGTATTCATGTTCTTAGAACATAAATAATTACAAAATTTTAACAAAACAAAACGTTATACAAAACGAGTTCGAAAAGTTATAAGGACAAATCAAAGCGTTTCCTTACAAAAAATTTCTCCTAATGGATGTATGTACTATGGGCAAAAAGTCCGCGTGCTCACCTTAAAGGCGATAATCGCATAGCACGGTTCACGACTCGATCGCACAATGCATGCGTTTTGACCAATAGGATGCACGAACCGTATTTTAGTCGTGTGCGTATTAGTATAATGATGTATAGAAGTGTGCGACTCTCACTAGGCGCGTGCTATGCTCACTAAATTGTTTGTGAGACGATTTCCTTAATGGGCATGGCTGGCGTGAGCTCTTCATGAATTCTTATTTTGTTATTGACTAGCTTCTGCCCGCGACTTCGTCCGCGTAGATTTCGGATTTGTGACAGGATTGCGTATATCAAAAGGAAATCAAAATAACCCATAAAGATACTAAATATATTTTTTTTAAATAAATAGAAGTAAGAAGATGAATTTTTTAAACTTTGCGAAAATTATGAAAACTTTATAACACTATACAGATGCGATGTAAATAGTTATATTATGACTTGATTTTTGATTTTGTAAATTTATTTACCGACAATCGTAATATTTTAATTTCGCCATAACTTAAAAACCAAACGTCCAATTTTAATCATTCAAAGACCAAATATTATATACATAAACTGTACTTAGTGATGAAATAATTTATTTTGATAAGCATTAATAGCTTGAGTAAAATAAAAGCGCTTAAATGTAGTCCAAAAAAAATTCAAGATTTTTAAATAAAAAAATGGTTGTTGTGCCTCACTCGACATAGATATGTATAGTGTGTCGCGGACTTTTTTGTGGATATTTATAAGATCTACAATTAATTTAAACATTTTATGGTTCTATCTTTTATAGTTTAGGCAGCGTACGCAAAATACGTAACTTTTCTGGTTTATTTTTTACACCTTGTCTCCGAAAAACCCAAATGTCTTACGGAACCCTATTTTTTCCAAAATAAAATTTAACCTACGTTACTCGTGGATAAGGTAGCTTTCGAATGGTGAAAGAATTTTTTAAATCGGTCCAGTAGTTTTGAGCTTATTCATTACAAACAAACAAAGTTTTCCTCTTTATAATATTAGTATAGACAAGAAGTAATTTTAATAGGTACTCATACTCATTTACTAGATACTCATATCTTCTGTTTGGTTTAGACAATCGATGTATTATTGATATTGCTGTATTAAATTAGTATCAACTTTCCACAAAAATAGAATAATTTGGAATAAGAAATGTCAAACTATGTATTTACATATCTATTACATCCACTTTAATTATCTCTCTCTATCGGGGCTATAAATTTACGTTACTTATGAACACTTTCACTTGACTGTCCAATTTTCACCATATTATCCTATGCGATGCCGCCATACAAATCGGAGCGAATGCACATAAAGGTATTCTTTTTACTTGTGCAGTGCTATTGAAAAGTAAATAACTATATGTCTATGTGATTACACTTGGGAATACGTATATGTCAAGAAAGAAGCAAGTTACGTAATTTTATTGGAAATTGACAACATATTTTGGTATCTTTTTCTTTTATTGCTCTACAAATTCGAACATATGAAGCAATGGATTAGCAATATCCTTCAAAATAATTCAGGTAGAGATGTTTTGATTGAAATAGCACAATAATTACAGTAATAATTCTTAACTAATACTTAGCGCAGTTCATACTATGTTATCAGAGCTTTTTGTTTATAGTTGCCGCAACTTTTGCCGTAATGCCAACGTATGGCCCTTGTATTAAGCCGCCCTATTGTTTAACCGGATTTCCAGACATTCCCACTAAATAACAATGGGACTTAAATGATGAACTTATTTTTATTGCAGTTGCAAAAGTTGCGGCAGCAACATAGAGCAATAAAAGAATAAAAATAAGTTCATTGTCTTAATCCCATTATTATTTAGTGACAATGTCTGGACACCCGGTTAAACAATAGGACGGCCTACGGCCATACGTTGGCGAAAAGATAACCAATTTTATTACCTTAAGATTATCTCAAATGTTTTGCAGTTGTTACTTGTATTTGGTTCAATACTTTTAACAGTTGTAATATTCGTTTTATCCATTAATTTATCACACTATTGAATTGATTGTAAATAAGCATAATAACGAGATTTCACAAATAAGGTATCTTTCTAATCAACTCGACAGGCGCGTTGCCGGCATTGCAACCTACCTATGACAAGTTTTTTTTGACAAATATAACATTCATTTAGTTCCTACGCCACGCGCTACTTTAAAATTAGGTAAATACAGCATTTTCTTATTATTATGTTCTCTAAAAATATTGTGTAACAAAACTAGAAAAAAACTAGTTTAAGATTGTTCACTTAGTAGGTAATAATAAGAAAATGCCGTATTTACCTAATTTTAAAGTAGCGCGTGGCGTAGGAACTAAATGAATGTTATATTTGTCAAAAAAAACTTGTCATAGGTAGGTTGCTATGCCGGCAACGCGCCTGTCGAGTTGATTAGAAAGATACCTTGTTTGTGAAATCTCGTTATTATACTTATTTACAATCAATTCAAAAGTGTGATAAATTAATGGATAAAACGAATATTACAACTGTTAAAAGTATTGAACCAAATACAAGTAACAACTGCAAAACATTTGAGATAATCCTAAGGTAATAAAATTGGTTATCTTTTCGCCAACGTATGACCGTAGGCCGTCCTATTGTTTAACCGGGTGTCCAGACATTGTCACTAAATAATAATGGGATTAAGACAATGAACTTATTTTTATTCTTTTATTGCTCTATGTTGCTGCCGCAACTTTTGCAACTGCAATAAAAATAAGTTCATTATTTAAGTCCCATTGCTATTTAGTGGGAATGTCTGGAAATCCGGTTAAACAATAGGGCGGCTTAACACAAGGGCCATACGTTGGCATTACGGCAAAAGTTGCGGCAACTATAAACAAAAAGCTCTGATAACATGTATGAACTGCGCCAAGTATTAGTTAAGAATTATTTCATTTACATCATTACTTATCTAGTGCACTAGATAAGTAAACAAATAGTGCGTTGCGAATGCTGGGGCGCGGCGGTACTAACTACAAAATACAGATCTAAAAAGTGTTATTACAACAAAAACTTGAAAGTCTATTTTTGGTTTTGTCAAAAGTCATAGAACAAAAGTGGTTGTTTTTGATGTTACTATTATAGTCCTGCACTCCTGCCAAGTGTTTTAAAAATAACCCTGTATAATGTAATTATACAGTACGTTAACTAACGAAAGGCTTTCCCGCTAACCCGCAATAGAATAGCGTCATGCTAAAAAAATATGACCACTCAAAAATGGTAATGGTGGTTTTTAAATGGTAATATTTATTTAGCATGTATGGACGCTATTATAGAACGCCTTTCGTTAATTAACATACTGTATGTTAAAAATTATAATTAAATTAATATTTCGTCGCTGCTCCTCTCGCATCTAAAATGAAATGTCGTAAAATTATATGGCGATAGTAATATACGGGAAGCGTCAACAATTAGCGAGATGCAAATTGCCACTGCCGCACTCTGGCTAATGACTTTGAAATTTTGTTACACGCCCTTTACTCACACAAATGCATATTGTCTCTAATTGGGCGACACCAGGAAGGGGTGTGGCTTGTCACTAGCTGCGCTTCCGCAGAAATATTTTCTTAAGTGAGCATGCTCATCTTTTGCCGATAGTACCTATGTATTAATGTAACCCATAAATTGTTAAATTGTTTATAGCGGCTCGCCAACATGCAGATAAACCCTGAGAGGTTTTCGTTGTGTGGCTAAAACTGAAATGTATTAGGTTAAGTGTTTTAGAAATAAATAAATAAAAGTCGTTTACCGTGTTCCATCCTTCAACAGCGTTCTCTAGTAAAAGGTGCATTTGTTTAGCCTTTGTGCGAATGTTTTAAAGAAAGTGTTGTTTGTTTGACTTCACTCTTCTATTGAACACGAAAATATATTTTACACTCGAAATATTGAAGTTGAAGCAGGATTTTCGTTTTGGTTTATTTATATTTTCTTTTGTGAGTGGATGTAATGGAAGAATGTTGCGTGATGAACTGAAAATGATTATTTATTTATTTATGTACTAGCATCTGCCAGTGACTTCGTCCACGTGAAATTTCGGTCCGTTGCGTCCCATCCCATCGCCCGTGCTAATACTTCGTTTTAGCTTAGTTTTTCATTTTGCTCGGCTCCTAAGGGTTGAAGCGTGATCTTAAATAGCCTATAACCTTCCTCAAGAATTAGGATATTTTGAATAATGCAATAAGATTTTTTTAAATCTGACTGGTAGTTCCGGAGATTACCCCTACATAAATACAAAAAAACAAACAAATTTTACCTCTTTATAATATTAGTATAGATATACGAGGGCGGAGTGATAAGTCTGGTAAAATTCTATTTTGGAATAAAATGATCGCAAATTGCATGGAACCTCCTTGTTCACAACTCTTTTGAAGGACTAAATTAAAATTTTCAGCCAGTACTGCCGGTTCGTTTTTTTTTTTTGACAGCCATTAAAGAAAAACAACTGAACACGTTTTTGAAAAGATGGACAAAAGTGAATTTCGTGTCGTGATTAAACATTATATTTTGCGCAAAAAAAACTATAACGGAAACGAAACAAAAACTTGATTGCTGCTCCGTCGATTAAAATGATTCATAAGTGGTTCAACAATTTTCAAACACAAGCGCGTATAGTGATTGACTAATGGATGAGCGTTTATATTATGTATCTTAAGTTGTTTATGCTGTGTGTTTTCTATCAGTTAGCCAGTCAAGAAACTGCTTTATGTCATAAATACTTGTACATCAACAATAGTCCCTCAATTCTGTACTCCACAAGTATCGTGAGTGATAGCATACCTCCTAAATCTAAATCTCCGTGTGTTATAACACGAACGATGTATGGCACGATTGACTACAGTTAGTCCGGGCGGATGAGAGGTATATATCATTGTATAAACGCTGTACTATCGGAACACCTCGTCAGTTACAAGCGAAAATGTAAGCTGGATATTCGTCCAGCTAACAGCTATATTGGGAACAAAACCCACAGGAGTTTTTGCTCCCCGTATTTTATCTGGAAAAGGTACCAGTGCGCAAACTATAACCATGAATTCAGCACATGATTCTAAACCCGCTAGCGTAGAAATATTTAGTAAGTTATCCAAAAAAAAAAACAACTGTTTCATAGAAAAGTGCGGTCAAAATGTATGGCAGAGCACATTTTTTTTTAATAACTAATGCAAAATTTCAACCCACATGGTTTCAGAATCATCTACTGAATTCATGGTTTCAGTTTGCGCAGTTAAAAATTTATGCCGTAAACACCGTTAAATTTTGATCGTTTTAATCCATAAAGGGGGGAAAAATAAATCAGTTGATCCATACATTATGTCGAGTTATGCGAACATAAATCTATGGATCTACTGTTTTTTTTTTCACGATTTCAGGGTTGGTTCCGTAGTAAAAGTTGTACAAAATGATGAGTACAATAACCCTTTTTAAGGATTAAAACGATCAAAATTTTTACGGTTTATACAAACTGTCTTTGTGCTCATAGACACGAGCGACACGTTTCAACGGCAGAGACAACTGTAGCTGTCGACAACGTGCCGCTCGTGTATTTGAGCACCGTACTCAAATACACGAGCGGCACCGCGTCGTCAACGGCAGCCGCCGACGCGTCTACCGGTAGCTGCCGTTGACACTCGTCGACGACTGTAGTTGCCGCCGCTGCCGTTGGTGCGTCTCACTCGTGTGTATGCACTATTTTTGGTCTCATTTGGTCTAAACCAGACAAGGGATCATCATCATTATGATCAACTTTTATGGACGAACCAAATCGCAAAAAATATCTGCTGTTCCGTAGGTACATTTGTGATCACATAAATCGACAAAATGTAGGGAACAGTTGATTTTTATCGCAATTTCAGCGTCGGGTTCACAGTAAAAGTTATTTATAATGATGAGTACAGTGACCCCTTAATTTTTTTTAGGTAAACGACTATAGCTCTCGGGGCAACAAATAAGGTTCAAAATATCAATGCGTTTGATGTTACTTGAATCGAATGACCACTAAAATAAAAGTCATTCTGCAGTTTTAATTAAATTAAAAAAGAAATGCATGTCTCAGTGGAATATTTTTTCATATTTGTTCAGTTGATTTTATTATCTATACTAATATTATTCAGAGGAAAGATTTGTATTTTTGTGTGTATGTTTGTAATGAATAAACTCAAAAACTACTGTGCCGATTTTAAAAATTCTTTCACCATTGGAAAGCTACATTCACCCTGAGTGACATAGGCTATATCTATTGCTAGAAAAGATTAGTGATCCTTACTAAAACTTAACCACCCGTGCGAAGCCGGGACGGGCCGCTAGTCGTTACATAAAATTTATGATAGTTAGATAGTTCAAAATTTTGAGAATAATGCGACGAAAAATATTTTTTGAGGTCTGTTTTACGATCGTTTTATCATGATACTATTTAATTTTTATGAAATATTCCTAATTATGTCTTTTCTTTGAATATTTGACAATACACAGAAAAATCTAGGCAGATAAGAGAAACAAAGTGTTGTATTTGCAAGTGGTAGGTATCGGTTTTATTGACGATGTATAATAAATACTTTTTCTTTCTTTCTGTATCGGTTTTATTGACGGTGTGGTTTGTGATGTGGTGTGTGTGCGATGTGTGTGTGGCATTTGGTTAGCCACAACATAAAAATTACCTTCGAGTTCATTCTTGCAAAAAAAATCTGGTTTGTAATATGTACGCCAGTACATTAAGCTACTACAATCTGTCAAATTTCTTTAGTAGATTTTCAACTTTATCGCTGTAACATTAGGTTCAAAGTTGATTGGGAAAATTTTAACTGCGCGACAAAACACTGAGCGTTTT
The DNA here is from genome assembly GCA_945859715.1 of Apamea sordens. Classification (NCBI taxonomy): domain Eukaryota; kingdom Metazoa; phylum Arthropoda; class Insecta; order Lepidoptera; family Noctuidae; genus Apamea; species Apamea sordens. Next base: position 6,963,056 of record OX244010.1, on the reverse strand, counting down.
ACGGTGTCCTACGTTTGGGCAGCGTCTCTGAGGATGACGTATTAACCTGTGACCTGCTCCTTTTTTATGGGTTAGCCAAAGTTTTTTTAAACACGGTTTTAGTTTACCAGTTTATGAAAGATCCACGGGAAGATGTATGAAAAAAAAACTGCATAAACCTCTTTCTTTCTTTATTGAACCATCAAAGGGTCTCCCATCCGGGCACAACCTACCTTGGCCTACTTGGAAAACCTTAAGTAGACTTCGTAACCAAGTAGGCTGCAGCAAGGGCAACCTCCACAAGTGGGGGTCCATGGAAGGCTCAGACCTCCGGTGTGTATGAGGCGTCTATGCACAGACAATGGCTTACCTCCCATCTTGCACCGCATGCCTTGTCACACATGAGGACCTAAAGTTCGTTTTATAATCCCAGATACTATTCTGACATTTATGTCTTTTGTGTTTGCGTTTTTTTTTTTGGATAGAAATTTGACATTACACCTGTCAAATTACTATCTGTTCATTTATGCGTCATTTTGGGCCAAACAAATTTAAAAAACGATATTATATATTTTTTCGTGTTATTTTGCCATCGAAATGTTAAAAAGAAGACGAAAATAAATCTAAGGCATCAATTTATTCAATAACAACAATAAAAATGCTTAAAAACAAAACAACAACCAAAAGATCGAGGCTAAACTACTAAAGTCTCAACCTTGATCTAAACTAACAAAAACAGAACGTATTAACGGTTCAGCTAATCAAATTAGTAGGCAATGGATCTATTCGTCACGAAGTTACGATATAAGGGAGAAGTCGGCGACGATAAAACAACAACACAGTGCCCCAGTGTCTATAAAAACCTTGGAGATATACGGTTAGGGTTGGCAAGTATAAATATTAGTTTTTCTTTACTCAAAAGTTCAATTGTAAAGAGGATCAAACTCAAAGCACATATTTCAATTAAACCATTTACAGGCACTTTTGAATGGTCAAGGAGTCAGTCGTAGGGAGGAGACCTGTGTCCCAACAGTGGGAACGTTATAGGCTGATGATGAAGGAGTCAGTCAGTCAGAAAAATATGAAGCTGATTGCCCATTCTAAAGCGTGTGAAGAAGAACGGACAAGAAACTCCATGGACACTCTTTTAAATTTTATTGTTACAAAAATATTTGTGCTTATTTGTTTCTGCTTATTATTGTTAGTGGCTAGTTGCTGATAATATGACTATATTTAAAGATTAGCATAATCAGCCTATAATGTTCCCACTGCTGGGACACAGGCCTCCACTCGGTGAGAGGGAGTGGGCCGTAGTCACACTATGCTCTGTGCGGGTTGGCAGTAGTCACATGTCTTCGAATATTTTGTTCTAGGACATGTCGGTTTCCTCGCAATGTTGTCCCGTAACAGTGTTCCGCGTCCAAAGATGGCCGCGTTTCTGTTTCATTTTGACATCTCTGACACACGACGTCACAGAGACTGGCCTTGATTGCATTGGAAGAACTCACTCTTCTCAGGTCACTTTTCGCACTACAAACCAGTAGTGCGATTCTGTAACCATCTCACCGTGAAAACTTAGGTGAAGTGAGCGTGGAGTGAGCTGTCATTCCAAATAATGCTAGGGATTGACACTACTGACAACTCACATCAAGCTCACTTCACTTGAGTTTTCACGGTGAGATTTTTACAGAATCGACCGGTGTACGGTTACGATGATTTAAATATTTCGCTGTACTTAGCCATAGTACAGTGAAAGATTTAAATCATCGTTTAAAATAAATAGGTAATTCAAATACAGTAACTGGGTTGTTGAGACTACGTAGATAGGCAGTAGCTATAAGTAAAAATCATAGCCTTCCATTGACTTTGCCGTAGTCGAGTAAAAATATTCATATACCTACAGCTGCATTAGGTTAGACTTCAAAGCTTTTTATTAGGTTTTTTTGTCTGTCACGAAGTGTCAACGATTGAGGTTTTCTGGTTGTTGTAAATAATGACGTAAATAAGATCAGGGGCCTCTGCAAGTTGGCTTCAGCTCCTTCCAAAGATCCGGGACCCGAGGGTCCCGAGATAGGTCATAGACATCTTGAAAGGTAAATTATTAGAGGAAAAAAAAAGCGATTTCGTCAACCCTACAATGAAGAAACGTTTTGAGTCAGTCTGACGAGATTTAAAGGTATATTGGGTTTATGTAAATGTGTATTACATTGCAGCGTAGTAAAACGGTTTTTATTCGATGCAGCCGAAGTGATGATTTTTACATTTGTTGAGACATTCGCAATAACAATAAGTGATGAGAATTGTCATGGGTTATGTTTATTTTTTCTATGGATTCTCGATTGGAATTTTTAGAAGTCCGTAAATGTTAGCGATAGCCAATAGAAGAAGGGATAAGGCTGAAGAAAGATCTAGAAAAGCTACTTCCCTAGAAGGCGCTTATTAACTTCCTTTTCACCGTTTTGAGAGCACTGGTGTAGAGGTCACTTTGACCGCATGTTTTGGGACACAGAGAGCGGGATAGGAGGTGGAGCGTAGTTTGCGAGATAGCTCCATATTTTTATTTTATTTTAATAAGTACAGTGACAGACTACAGACTAAGACAATTCAGCACAGCTATACACCATACAGTACATAAATCTGAAATCCAATTATTACTGTACACAGCGTTCAATGTTTAAACATGTTTCATTAGTGACAGTAAAGGTAAAATAATATGGAGAAGTTAATAAATGACGCTGTTGTAATTACGATTTATATAAATAATTTCTAAATTCATTAAAACTGATTAAAAATAAGTCTACTTTAGGGCATATTGCATTATATTGACTGCACATTCTAGATAACGGATTGTTTTCAGAAACATTATTGTTACTAGCGGGAATACTGAATAATTGTGGGGTGCGCACAGATCGAGTTGGTATTTTAAAGTTTATCTTGTCAAGTAATAATATCCACACCCTGCTGCCGTTCCGTCAAGGTAGCCCCACTTTACCAGGTTGGGGTTGCATCAGCCTACTTGTGTCCGGAGACGGTTCAGGGACTTCCAAGACCACGAAAGGTTACACGTAAACTCGTTCTCACGAGATAACAAGTTTACTTACACTTTACGACATCCAAGATTATAGAGAAATTGGTCTTTCCTTTGGCAAATACCACGACCAATGTCCTTTTAGATCAAATATAATTATTATTGCTGTATTTGGCTTGAAACTGCATTCCTTATCTTGTCTTGGCACCGTTTGGGGTTAACTTCGGCTTCGAAATAGGACATATATTTTAGTTTCTCCCATTAAAGCAAGTCCCTCGGAAATCGAAAATTGATGTTGGTTCATTTATAATCTCGCAACTGGTGCTATGTTGAAAATGTTCGATGCTGACATAAGACTATCATGTTCAATCAGCGGGGTAATTGCGTAACACACTAACAGTAGGGGCTTTCATCTTGACAGTTCATCAACATTCATCGTTCGAAACAATTTTGAAGAGCCCGTGGCTAAATAAGTCCAGGCCCGTGCCGGACGGCGTGTACGTGTTCCACGCGCGCCTCAAAGAGATGTCAGCATGAGTGACGGGGCCCAATAGGGCCGAAGCCTGCCAGGGTAGCGGGATCGTCCGAAAGGGTTACCGCTGCCCTGGAACATAAAGGGCTAAGGAAGGAACACGGGTGGGTTTTAGTCAGTAAGAGTCTGACACTCCCTTCTGCTCCACCCAGAGCGGGAGGAGTCATTTGATGATTCCCCATCCTCAAAAAAAAAAAAACAAGAGCCCGTGGCTAAATAAGTCGATCGATCAGAGGGGCAATTCTCGTAATTTTAAAAACTTTCACAGTCTGATCTCAGTCTCAATCTGGCAAAAATACCTCAAATTTCCCTACATTTTGACAAGTTTTTGACATTTGTTTGTCACCGAGATGACACTGCGACTAGATTTTGAACGTTTTAAATTAAGAGGATTGGCCTTCAAAAAAAAAAAAGTTGCTGCGGTTGGTCTGTGGATGGGTGAGCATCTTTACATACCGAGACCCTTCCGTGCCTCGGAAAGCACGTTAAGCCGTTGGTCCCGGCTGTCATTCACGGATCTGTGACAGTCTTTACGGGTAGTCAGAAGCCCGAAAGTCTGACAACAAGTCTTAACAACGGGTATCGTATTACCTAGTAACTGGGTTGTGGACGTCAGGTAGGCAGTCGCTCCATGTAAAATACTGGTATCGAGCTGCATCCAGTTATACTGGAAGCTGACCCCAACATAGTTGGGAAAAGGCTAGGCAGATGAGTTCATCAACATTCATTGCGTTATTTACGTTGTTGAGCAGACAATTTTTTCGAACATAATTATGAAGCAATAGATTAGCAATATGTTTCAAAATTATTCAGATTGTAATTGGTAGGGTGTTACGCATTTAGGGTGCTAAATTTAATAGTGAAGACATCCTTGAATTACAGACTTATTGCTGTCACTAAAAACCAGCGCAGGGGCTCTTTCTCGCATATGGTTTGTACGGCAATGCTAAGATTGCTGTGCACACCGGTGCACATCTCCTGCCTACACTACACCACTAAGGCGGAGGACATCGTGGAGTACGTGCGCCAGAAGACGAGGTACACGCCGACGGTGCAGTTACTGGAGTCGCACCGCAACGTCAACTTCAAGGCGTTTGTGGTGCGTTTACCGAATTTTTATCTGCCCGTCGTCATGGACGAAGACTTCTGGCCGCAGGACGTGGTGTTCCGTCGCTTCCGCGGACAAGTACCACAGAGCAGCACCAGAACTAGCTAGTGAAGCACTATTTTATAGTAAAAATGTGTATGTTTAGGTTAAGGTATTTAACTATGGGCCTGCGTCGCCTGAAATAAATAAATTATGCTGAGCGATGGCCGTTTTGCGTGGAGGGGACACGCATGTTTTCTCAACATGTTATTTTTTTATGTTATTCTTTTTCTGCGTCATGTTTACCGCAAATCAACGTATGCTCATCCCTCTCTTTTTTTCAGATTTTCTATCAAGAATAGCATGGTAACCTCGTGTTGGAAAGAAATATATCAATTTGTTTTTTTTATTTCAGTCAATTCTCAACTAATTATTATTGGTCTTTCGAAATAACAATTTCATTACAATCATGTTGACCTTTACCATCAGACTAACGAAACGAATATAGATCCAAATCAAATTGTGATCCCTCCTCTTTGAAGTTGGCTGAAAAGTACAATATTCCCTTCGTCCTACGAGAAGATTGATTCTAAACAGCAGCTCTCTTTATTAACGATATAGATTGTACAGCTACAAAATAGTGCAGAAGGTCGGCTCCATACAACTGCAACGAGGGGAAACGATCGCACACATTTATGCACACTAGAGCATTTCCGTGTGATGTAACATTCTTATAAATGGTACCTACAATACAAGCAAAAGCACAATTTCAAAAAAACGACTAAAAAGGACTAAAAACTAAACGTACCGCACGACTAGGCAAAATACGCTGAAAAAAACGCGTTTCTTGTATCAGATTAATGGGAGTCTTTAATTTTTAACTTTGTTTTATCTTTATTAATAGTTGTTATAGCGGCAACACACTCTGTGAAAGTTAAAACTGTCAACCTATTACGGTTCATGAAATACAGCCCGCTGACAGACAGACGGACGGACAGCGGAGACTTAGTAATAGGGTTCCGTTGGCACCCTTTGGATTCGGAAACCTCAAAAGCCATTCCATGTAATGTAACGTTATGGCGAGTGAGCATTAACCCGTAATATTCCTTTCTATTTTGCGTTAACTCTTTGTTGAAATATCGGAGCTGCAGGCGTGTGCTGCTCGATGAAATGTTACACAAATTCGCTCGTTTGTTTGCAAAATCGAATTGTAACAAAGCGTTGAGTGTTGTGCTCATTGTTCGATTCGTGTAAGGGTGATAATTGAAGCGGCTGGACGATTTGTTACAAGTAAATGCTCTATACTGTTCCTCTTTCTCTGTAGTCTATACTAACCTTCAAGCGAGTTCAAGCGCACTGGTGACTAAGGCTGAATTTAGTGCTCAACCGACGGTCAGCGCTGACATCGGTCGAACGAAGCTATATCAATGAAAACTTATGAACAAATACAGTGCAGCGCTGATGAATCGCTACGCGCGTACAGCTCCTTCACCCTGACGAGGACCGTCGATCGAGCTCGTCGGTTGGGCGTACGCCAGTCGATTGATGCGCTATGTCGGGCATTTAGTGCAACGCTGGCCGAACGATCGACGCAATATCGCGAACAAAAATGAACATTGATACCGAGCGTGTTATTTCTGAGGTGCGTCTTTGTCCGCCGTTGTAGGACTTCTCTTGTGAGTACTTGGTTTGCCGACAGCTGACCACTAAACGCTCGGTCACGACTGCCTTAGCGCGTACGGTATGCTCTGATCGTCAGTCGAGCACTAAATCCAGCCTGAGATTCACTATAGATTGTCGTACGTACGCGTCTGTGCTTGTGTGCGCCTGTTTTTGTTGTATGGAGCTGACTTTCTGTACTATTATTTTGTGGTACACACTTTCCTGTAATATCCGGGACAGAACAAAAAGATACCGCACCAATCTCCCTTTGTTTTCCTTTCCTATTGATTGCCACAGTCATAACAGTGTGTATTATGATGATGAGGGAGACCTTTGCATCATCCTTTATTAAAAGCTGGTTTTGTATTAGGTACCTATTGTTCTTTTTGAATTCTCTGAAGAAATATTTGGATAATTTGCTGCGGTCGTGGTTTCGAGACCGGGCAGGCGTTTTACTTTGTGTAAGTAATTAATTTCATGCTCTCAAAACGGTGAAGGAAATGGCAGTGGCAATTGGCATCGGCGGAATCAAAAATTCGAAAACATTTGACATCTACCATGTGGCATTGGGCCCAACTGGTGGATTACGGCCCACTCCCTCTCTAAGAGAGGAGGCCTGTATGCCAGCTGTGGGAACATTATAGGCTGATTGTGCTTACGATTGCAGCTAAAAATAGATGTTTTGAAGATGTCGTTAGAGACCAATTATTTATGTCGGACGGGTCAACAGCTGCTATTGTATATTTACCAGCAGTCTTTTCTTGTCTTAATGAATTATATATGTTTCTAGTATGTAATATCTAAGTACAGTCAAGGAGGGTGGTTAAGAAAATTGTCATATCTACTCAATTATTTGCCGTTTTATAACCAAGTCATACTACTGTCAAAGAATGGCAGTTGTGTGTCATCAACTCTATCGCAGTCCACTACTGGACATAGGTCTTTACCAGTTTGCGCTACAACACCTTGCCTCCACCTTCCACATCCAAACTGTCCCAGCCATCTTATTAAGGTTGTCAGACCATCTAGCTGTGGGCGTCGCACATTACGCTTGCTGATAAGCGGTGTCCACCCCAGGACTCGTCTGCTCCACCGGCCATTGATCTATCTACAAACTTGGCCAGCCCACTGCCACTTCAGTTTGCTTACTCTACCAGCTATATCCAGTTCTTTTCCGGATAACTTAATTTCTGATTTTATCCTTCAAAGAAACTGCGAGCAAGCAGTTATGTGTATAATTTGCTTAATAATTAATTTTTCTGACTATCCATGCCAGTCGTAAAGCAGCATATTCAAGACCAATATTTTTCAAATTCAGCCAGTCTAAAACAGAACAGCATTTCCAATTTCAAGCTCTAAATTCGCAGAATAATGCTACAAATCCAAGATGTCTGCTTTGAATTATCGCCATTCGTTTTCTCTCCCAAAAAAGCCAACCGTACGTGTTACGATTGTACCTGCCACATTCACCATATTCCACGTTTCCGTAACCAGTGAGACGGCAAACCGCAGAATATACATGGACTCCACTGAGGATGTAACTTCCCAACTCCGTCAGCGTTCCCACGCACACATATACCGCCTTCATCAATATAAAATTCAAGTGGGAATTACGGGGTGTCTCATACCACCCACTCACATCGCCTATAATTCTTTAATAGAGGCATAATTGCCAACATCATCATCATCATATTCCTAGCCTTTTTCCAACTATGTTGGAGTCAGGTTCCAGTCTAAGCGGATGCGGCTGAATACCAGTATTTTACACGGAGCTACTGCCTAACTGACCGCCACAGCTCATTTAATGGGTAATACAATATACCTTGGTCAGACTTCCGCAATATTGCCTAAATATGTTCTAAAAAACTTAAAAGATTTTTGTTCGATGAAGCCTATTACTGTGTATCTGAGTAATTGCAGGATAAAAATATTATTTAATAAATTTTATTAAATCTTTTAAATTTGATACCTGTTCTTAATTTTATTTTGTTTAATTTTCATTTTTTTTCGTTTTAGTGATCTGTATTTTGAATACCAAAAGGTAAAATATTATGGTGATACCAAAATTGTAATATACCGTTCTAACATGATTTTATAATATCGACATATTCATTTATTTACAAAATTAAGGGTAAAACATTTCACATATTGTTTACCTATATTAATTTATAAATAAATGATATTGAATTTGAACATTTCCGCTATAAACACATGAATTTTGCGCATGTGTGCGTGTATTTAGCAGTAAAAATAGCACTTCAATACCAGTAGTGCTAGAACTGCCTGTACACAGTACTACAAACAACAGTCTACGAACAACATCAGATATGCAGTGATAGATGTCTAGCAACTTGTTTGTGCAATTCTGCTAAATGCTGGATACAGTGCTTGTGGTAGGAATTTTGCTTCACGTGCTTTCAAACCTCGAACAGAATGTTTGAACGAAAGTTGGTACACTGATTTTGTTTCGTCGAACCGTGAATTAAGGTTAGCTGGTGTAAGGTTATCATGGCATCGTCTACGTATAAAGTTTGAAACGTTAAATTACTTTATAATGATCATGGTTTTCTTTATGGTTCGAGTTTTAAAAATGAAGAATTTAAATAAAACTTTTTGTTAAAAATATGTTGCAGCAGGAAGCCGTAGATTAAGAAACGTCTATGACAACGTCTGACATTTATTACAAGATGGCGGTAGTGAGGTCATTCCATCTGTCAGTCGGTTGTCACTGTAAAGTAATGTCATTTAAATAAGGAAGTGTCATTGTCAAGTAATGTCATTTAAATAAGGAAGTGTCATTGTTTTGACAAGTGCGAATGGGGTGGTCATTCTATCAGAGAACGTGCGTGTGAGCAGAAGGCCAATTCTCGTAATTTAAAATGTTAAAAATCTAGTCGCAGTCTCATCTCAGCGACAAACAAATGTCAAAAACTTGTTAAAATGTATAGGGAAATTAAAGCTATTTTTGACAGATTGAGACTGAGATCAGACTGTGAACGTTCTTAAAATTACGAGAATTACCCCACTGATAACCTCGTAACCTTCATCCTTTTCCATCGTAGATATTCGTGATTATTTTGATTTAAAAAGTTTGTGAAATAATTAAAGAAGATCAACGTTATCTGTTTGTGGTATTATTTCCTGTTTTGTGAAGATGTACGAGAAGGAAGGCTTGCCCGAAAGTTACATCCCTTTTTCCTCTTCGTGAAATACATAATCATTAATAATCTACGATGGCAATAAATTGGTGCAGATTTTTAACAGATCAGATGGCTTATTCTCGTAATTTAAAACGTTCAAAATCTAGTCGCAGTCTCATCTTGGCGAGAAACAAATGTCAAAAAAACTTGTCAAAATGTAGGGAAATTAGACGTATTTTTGACAGATTAAGACTGAGATCAGACTGTGAACGTCCTTAAAATTACTAGAATTGCCCCTCAGATATAGTGAAAGTGAAATGAGCTGTAAATGACACTAAATATTGTTACGTTTTAAACTTACCACGCATCATTAGACTTACCTATGTTATTAACATTAAGTATTCTTTCATAAATATATATATATAGCATGAGATCCAGGGGGCCTACTCCGAAGTGCAAAGTGCGAATGTTCTGGTCGGACCGACACATGGCCGAACTGAATATTATTGAAAAAATGCGAAAAAAGTATGGATCGGCTCAGTTGGGTCGGGACCATAGTCAATATTCGAAAGAGTGTAGGAGTTTAGGATCGGAACCGACCGAACCAAATATTAACTTTGTAGCAGGAAACGGCCGAACATTCGGCCGATACTACTTTCGAGTAGACCCCCTGGGTTCGATTCCCAGGTCGTGCAAAGTGTTATTGGGTTTTGTCGTCAGGGATTTCTTACTAGCAGCCCGGAGTCCGGATTTGTGCACGGTTGACCTTCTAGTAAACATACCTGGCGAAATGTGGGTGTCCTATTACACCTGTGCCTAACCCTTCGATGGTTACAGGTGATGTTAAGTTATATTGAGAATTTACTTTTAATACATAATGGTTTGTCTAGCTTTAAGTCAGCCTATAAATACTTAGATAGCCTGGCCTAGATAAAAAGTATTTTTCGTACTTGCCACTAATATTTTGTATAACTACCTTACACGCGTCTGTTAAACCAGCAATATAAATTTACCCGTAGAACTATGTATCAAAATCTATTCTCCGTCCTTTTAGTGGGGTATATTGTTTATATCTGGATGCATATTGCATTATGATAAACCAGCACCCTAATTGCGTAACACACGATCAATCGGAATCGGTTTTATTTTGACAGTTCAACAACATTCATTGCGTTATTTATTTACGTGTTGAGCAGACAAATTTTTCGAACTTATGAAGCAATGGATTAGCAATTTGCTTCAAAATGATTCAGATTTTAAAATGATTGAGATTGATCGTGTGTTACGCAATTAGGGTGCAAATTTCCGGTGACTAAAAAGTTATGCAATATTTACTGTGCAAACAATTTTATAATTAATTCTGAAATAATTAAATTGACTAACGCATTTTTTGGTTAATAATTCAGAAACAACATCTGCAGTGTGATTCTGTAACCATCTCACCGTGAAAATTTTGGTTAAGTGAGCGTGGAGTGAGCTGTCATTCCAAATAATGCTAGGGATTGACACTACTGACAACTCACATCAAGCTCACTTGAGTTTTCACGGTGAGATTTTTACAGAATCGATCGGCTGGTGGGGATTGTTACTTATTTTTCCAAAAATCCCCACTAGGCTGAGTTTATTTAACTAGTGGGGATTTCTGGAAAAAAAAACCCATTTGGTGGAGATTTGTCAGTGGGGATTTCTGGAATAAACCCTCGTTTTTATGTCAATCAGAATTAGAGACACGGTGTATATGTATCGAAGAAAAAAAAAAGACAAAAATCGAAAGACACTGCAAACCCAAACGTAAACACTACTACTTGTAAAAAATCCATCTCGCCTAGTTTGAAATGAAAGAATTCGCTTCACAAATCCGGCCTGTGATTGGGGTTGTTGTCTACAATGCGTCCGGGGACGGCCGGACGCCGGACACGGCAGTCGGACGTGATCGATGATGTCGTGTTGGGATGGTTTGGTCTAAGCGAGTTACTTTTGGAGTTTTGTAAAGGAACCTTGGATAAATTGAATGCCTCGTGATTGAAGCGTTTATAGAAGACGATGGTGCAAAATCGAGACCCATCCAAGGGGTACCCTTGGTCCAAGGGAGGTAATAAAGGAGTTTCATTAAAGGTGGTTGAAGGGTGTTAAATTCAAGGGAAAGGTGAAGTCATCAACAGCGTTAACTATGCTTTTATTTTATTATATGTTTTGATTGTTGTTTTTGTTTGTGTCGAATCATATGTTGCAATGGTTTATTTTTTTATTTCTTGTTTTGTGAATGTGACGCATGTTTACCCCCAAGTTGTCCTTTTTTATGCGTCATGTTTGCCGCAAATAAATGCTTTTTCTTTCTTTCTTTCTATATTTTCATTATTATTTTATTTATTAAAACGGACAAATGTTTATACTACTGACTATTCGAGCGTATGACACTAAAAATCAGCGTCCGGTGGTATACCTTGCGTTGTCATCTGACAGTATGCTGAGCTAAGGCCCTTTATTTTTTTATTACAAGCATTGCTTTTTTTCGTTTTTTTTAAAATAGATTAAGGGGTTTGTATTGTAATGCCAATAAACACATTTTTTCTTTTCTAATATTATAATTTAATTAAACTCATTTCTCACTACATCAGTTCGTAAATATTTAGACAATACCATCTACTTCTCTAATTCTCGCTTGTCGTTCGAGTTACACGAGAATAGTTCAACATGTTGTGAAACAACCTGACTGGAAAATTGGTAGTGAGGATGACTTATAAACGACGTAGAAACGTTTTCGTTGAAATGTCTTATCTGCTGCCTGGCACACACAATAACTACAATCGCGTTTTTAGAATTTGTAATGTTCTAACTCATCTATATTAAAGCTGGGTTTACATTTCACTGTTCTGTGAACGCCCGCTTTACAGATTGGTTTCGAGGAAACGTTAATAAAACCACGTTTGTTGTGTCTGCTGAAGTTTGTCTTTGAACTTACACGTTTACTTTACACAGGAAAATTAATTGAAGCACGCGGTGAACGAACTTTGCATTCCCGCTGTTTGCTTGTCTTTTGGACTTACATCTTCACGTGCTAAGTAAGGAGTATGAAATAAAGCATTACGTTGTACAGGAACGTTACGTCAGTTATCTGTCATACAGGAAAGCTTACACTTACAATTTAATAGCTTCTACCTTTGTAACATTTTAAAATATTACGAGTTGTGGTCTAGATTACTTGGCGATTAGTATAGCCGCTTATTTCAAATTATTTCTTTAATTTTCGTTGAATTTTACCAATTTTTGGAGAAAGACATTCAGTTTTCGTATATAAACTTTAAAATCAACCAATGTGTAAATAAGACTAAGGGCTAATTTAGCGCCAGCTAACTTTTATTCGAGGAATAAAATTGACGTTTGACAGTTTTTCTAAGAAATAACTGTCAAAATTTCAAAATTATTCCTCGAATAAAGTTATCAGATCAAATCAGATGATTGAACAATCAGCCCTTAGTGATAAAAGTTGATAAGGAAAGATAGAGTTGACCGATTTGTAATGTGCAAAGCTATAAGTCAGTAAGCTTTAGTGAACTTTTCAAATCAACTCATCATCCTAGCAACAAATATTTCATCATCATCATCAGTCTATAGCAGTCCACTGCTGGACATGGTCCTCTGCTATTGCACGACATTCAATTCGATTTTCGGCAACTTTCATTCAGCTGCTACCGGCTAACAATTATTTATCAGTAGTCATTTCAGAGTTCACTTTCATCATCATTATAATCGTTTGCCTTTTCATCTTACCTTTTAAATACCTCTAACTAAAATAATATATCCGTTATATCATGCCATGTTTCGACACAAAGTCTTCAAGTCATTTTGCCAACACTTTGACAAAGTAGTACCTAATGCTGTAACGACGCGAATCTAACTAGATACGTTTACGTATTCCAGTCTATTGTCAACTCTGAGCTAGTAATGGCTATTTCAGATGGAGAATGATTTTAGGGATTTTGTATATGAATACTGACGTGATTTAAGAAACAAAATTGCATTGACTTCTGTCAATGCAATTTTGTCTATCCATTGACTCAATTGAATCAGTAAGTTGAGGTTTCCTCACGTTAGTTTTCTTCATCATAACCCCGGTTTTGCACCCTAGCTATGATCTTGTTTATCGACGTTGACGACGAAGTTTTGTACAAGATTTGTCAAAAACATGTGACACAATTTTAATGACGTTGTTGTTGAGGAAAAAAAAACAGTAAACAATATGTCTGAAACATTTTGTTTACTATATATATGTCGGAGATGTTGAGGGATTCTTATCCGAAATTCCATCGGTATCCGTCAGGTTGCACGTGGTTGGGTAGAATCAGTGCGCATACCTGGCGCGGTCGAGCTCTGGATGTCCAATGTATGTCGCTAACACACTAGTCTCACCATGACATCTGACAGATGTCAAACGCCACGCGACAAGACATTGACAACCCCGACTCGAACTACTGACTCAATGACAACTGTTTTCGATTTGGTTAATCGAGTAAGGTATCTTAAACGCTAATAGATGGCGCTACTAGTACGTAATCAAAACCTTTTACTTCACTGCTCCGACATATATATTTTTTTTTACAAGTTTTTTGTTGATGTAAACGTAGGTACATGATACGATGCTGGATTAAATAAATATCTATTCCTCGAGTTTTCATAATCGCGCCTACCACTGCAGTGCGATTCTGTAGCCATCTCACCATGAAAACATAGGTGAAGTAAGCGTGGAGTGAGCTGTCATTCCAACTAATACTAGGGATTGACACTATTGACAGCTCACTCTAAACTCACTTCACCTAACTTTTCACGGTGAGATTTTTACAGAATCGATCGGCTGTTTGTCTCTGCATCACCAGGTTGACTGGCAAAAAATGCCTATTGCATTTAAACCCTCTGTAAGTACAGACGCCAGCAGGTCAAGCTACCCGAAACTGTCAATTTTTTCCAATCAACATTGAACCTTAATGCTTTACCGATAAAGTTGAAAATCTATTAAAGAAATTTGACAGATTGTAGTAGCTTGATGTGCTGGCGTCTGTACATTTTTGTGCTTGAAGTATCAAATAAATAAACAAATACAGGAAATTAGTAGACAGAACATGTAGAAAACATGTTTTCTAACTTGATGTAAGCACAGTGTAACTCATTAGTGTCCTATATTACCTTTATAAACACAGCATATCATTGAAAAAGTTATAAATGTCAGGTTTCGAGCCTACCATCCTACTCACAGTTATATTTGCATCATTTGATACTGCCTAAATCTACAACGAAACTCAGTAACTTAATTAATAATCTCCTGCAATAAAACTTTCCAAATAATATAAAACTTCTGCCTCCAACAATTCCATCTGAGCCCGCCAGAACGTTCCCACAATAGAACTAAACTTTGAATCACTTAGCGATTCCCCATTAACTTGCTTCTAGTTCGGAGTTATTTCATGACGTCATAATTATTGCCCGCATTCGGGCAATTATGTACGACAATACTGCCAGTAAGGTATGCTGGGTTTTAGATTGTAACAAGCGATTTTGAACTCTATTATGTTGTAAATAACGGTGAAAGTGGTGTGTGAGTGGATAGTTATATGGACCAAATATTAATTTTGATTTAAGGAAAGCAGTAGCAGCATATGGAATTAAAGTTGTCAAAAAATAAAACGCCCGTTTTGACATTTAATTTTGTCATCGCGACGTAACTAGAGAAGTCACCATACGACTCGTACTCGATACTCACGATAAATCGATTCAAGTTTGTATGAGTATGATCGATTTGATTATGTATTGTAAAGTGCATTGGATTAAAGTTCTGATTCGAAAATTTAACTTAATCTTAATATTGTAGGTATTTTGAAATTATACAATGGTACGAAAGGTCAATTTGTCTTTAATTTAATATTTTTATTTACAATAATAACATTCACTCAATCACAAAAAATCTTCATTCAATCATTTTCATCGGGTGATGACCCAAAATCGTCAGTTGAGCTATCGTCACTTGTAAATATAATTATTTCATTTTCAATTCTATTATCAATATTGACGTCTCTGTCAAAATCTTCCTTTATTATTTTTCGAGTTTTTTCTACCACTTTTGCCCGGTCTTCTTTAGTAATTTTGGCACAAGCTTCTTTCAGCAATGTCATCATTTTCTTAGTGGAGAATGGCGGCTTTGTATTGTGGCGAGCTGCGTATCCTTTGACTTGAGCCCAGATCAACTCAATAGCATTGTACTGACAATGGTACGGCGGCGTTCTTATCACAATGTGTCCATGCTGAAGTGCCAATTCATCAATTTTTTATTTTAGTTTCGCAGGTTTATTTTCTTTTACCAGTTCCAGCAATTCAGCTTTCAACATGCCACTAAATCAGCCTTTTTGTTTGCTTAAGTAGGTGCTTTATCTATTTGAACTGAATGGTAAGATGCATTGTCCCTAATGATTATGCACTGTTCGGGGAGGTCTGTTAACGAGTTAGTAAACCACTCTCTGAATTTATTTGCGTCCATTTCTTCGTGATATTCTTTTGTACTTTTAGACTCAAATGCGAGTAAGACATCATTCACAAAATCTCTCCCGACTGATCCGGCGTGGCACCTTTTCCCATTGGCACTTTTGAGCAAGATGCCTTGGTATCGTCCGTCCACGACTGCGGCATGGTATGATTCCAGTTCAGCCAAGTCTCGTCAATAAATATGACATTGTCCCAATTTGTGATTTTGTTCATCGCCCACAAAAATACTCTGTGCAAAATTAAATCATATCGTTCCATCATAATTTTCCTCTAAAAAGCCAGGTGCACCACTCAAAAGCCAGGTGCGTCGCTGCAAGTACAACTTAGGCTGGTTTTATTGTTACGCGTTTCGGCAGCGCCGGCGAAGAGCGCGCGTTTTCTGAACGGCGCTGCTCAAGCGCGCGACTTTGAAATGCAACTACTACGCATTACATCTCCGAACGCGCGCGCTCCAGCGGGGCGCTGCCGAAATGCGTAACAATAAAACCAGCCTAAGTAGTACCTGCAGCGATGCACCTGGCTTTTTAGTAGTGGCCTTAAACAAAAGAGATCGTCACACGAATACGCGGTCGTCACGTTCATAAATGTTACTTTTTGTTTGGTGAACCGGAACGCGTGGTCATGCTGATAGAGAGCCCCTTCCGGTTTTGCAAAATATGAGTTAACTTTGGGGTTTATCGATATCCAGTTTTCTTAAAATTCGATACGCCAAAGGAATGGTATGTTGTATGTCAGGTTGTATGTTGAACAAAATATAATTCACGGGCGTAAGAAGTATGTATTTACAGAATTATTATCATTAAAATCATCAATACAATTGTCTATGTGCATTTAGGTATGTAGCTATTCGTCTTCTTCTTCGTAGCACTCTTGTGAGAACGGTCGTGGTCCTCGTGTAGGTTCTTGTCTAGGGGCTGATGTGATTCGCCTCACGATTTCGGTAATTTTTACGCGCATCCTCAAATACTTCGGACATATCTCTAGGCGTGAGGGAGACTCTATAGAGCGCCTTGTCGTGCAGGGTCGAGTGGAGGGCCACTGACTTAATTAAATCTGTAGTGGGCGATCCCTTGTATGAGTGCACAAAAAAATGTAGCTATATTTATAGTAGTATGACTATTTCGTGAAATATCAATCTCGAAAATTTGAATTTCGCTGGCTACCCTGGTGTTCTCCCCTTAAGTTTGCCTAACTTAACCCTATATTATATATTTCCTTAAACACTCACGATGACCTTTCGAAAGGTTGATTAACCTTTGAGTACCGACGTGCCATTTTAGTTGCATAAGTACCGACGCGAGGTCTGCTAGACCACCATAGCTATACTATAAAAAAATATTGTACATCTATTTATTAATTTATTTTACCATTCACATCTACATCACAATAAAAATACACAAAAATATCATCACCTATATCGTTTTTTTTTACATCTTTGTATTTTAAAAAAAATGCTCCTGCGTTATTGTATAAATAAAATAAAATATGCAAGATTTTACATTTATTTCTAGCATTAAAATCATAGACGTCGATTGTTAGGAAGCAAAAATAAATTTTAACTTATTATTCAAAATGTATTAAATACACTGTTTTTTTTTTTTCTCGGAAACAAACAATTCTTAAAGATTAATAACTAGGTGAACTACTTAAATAAATAAAGAAAACACAAATAATCAACCGTTTTCTCAAAAACCACATGGCATCGAATTATCAGATTTTACAAAGTCTTTGCATACAGGCTTGCTGCATTGAAGACACATGTTTCGAGCAAGTATCACATTTGTAAGTAGTCTTAGTGTGCTTACACCAGCGGCATGCGTCAACGGCATAGGCAACAGCCGGTCGATTCTGTAAAAATCTCACCGTGAAAACTCAAGTGAAGTGAGCTTGATGTGAGTTGTCAGTAGTGTCAATCCCTAGCATTATTTGGAATGACAGCTCACTCCACGCTCACTTCACCTAAGTTTTCACGGTGAGATGGTTACAGAATCGCACTGCTGTTTCGGACTCGGAGCTGTCATTTTGCCATTCCGCTGAAAATATCTTCGTGTTTTCTATTTTGAGGCTGTGTGTTACCTATATTTCTTCCAAGAAACAGGAACACTGTTATTTTTATTTTTGGTTGCCCGTTTCATGCCCGAAGAACTTTGCTGATTCATTGCAGTATTTGACTGAAAATAAAACAGAAAACCCATATAATCTGAAATAAATTTTATCCAAAAAAAGTTACATAAATACCGACGAGTGGTCCAATAGACCACTTCGCGATCTTTGAACGATCAAAACTTACCGAAATCGCACGTGCCGGCAATACCACTCTCCACCCCTCGATCAGTCGCTCAGCAAACGCTGCTCGACTGCTTGAGGGGTAGAAAGAAGCGCGGGATGATACTATTACGCTAACACGAGTAACTAGACTTTTCGAACGGCCGAAGTATCAGCTAGACCACACGTCATAATAGAAAGGTATTTTTGGAATGTCTCATTAGCCATCCGCTGAACCCAAGCTTGTTGAAAAGGTATTCTACAAAGATGTGATTGAGGCATCTCAGTAATGAAAGGATATTTCATCATGTCAGATTTTTGACATTACCACAATGGTTATACGTATTCCACGGTAAGGTACGTAGGTAAGGTAGGTTACCGTGGAATACGTGGGTAGCCTCAAATATTACAGGTATTACAAGAATGGAAATAGATAACAATGTTTAAGGGGCGAACCATGTGGCCCTGTGACCTTGTTTGGTATTAACTTGATTTTATAATAACTTTGTATTCTGTGGTTCATTTCAAAATGTAAAGTTCTCCAGACCGAATTTAAGTCATGGTGACCAATCTCGGCGGAGACCACCCTTTGGTACAAGATATATTATAGTGCACAAGACAAGTGTGTTCGCAGACACAGGTGCATTCTCTCTTCCCTCACTCTTATAGTCCGATGGGACGGCAATCCGACACGACCGATCAGGTGCAGGGCCAACGGCTCAACGTGCTTTCTGAGGCACGGGGCTCAAAACTTCGGGCTCTTACTAAGAAATTCCGTATGGAAAATTCCAGTAACATTCTGCCTGACCTGGGAATCGAACCCAGGACAGCAGGTCAGCAGTCTCGCTTGCGACCACAAGACTAGCGGGGCAGAAAAAATATACAGCGCGTATCAAAAAGGTGTGGTCAAATTTAAGGGTGTGGTACAGACCATGTCCAGTCTGCTGGGAATATTTACCACTGTCCGTGCGTCCGTCGTCAGGTGGAGTTTGTGGCCATTATACAAGCAGTTAACGTCATACAAGCCTGGAGAGTTACGGACACCCATATACGTATACTTTTTGACAACGCCTCAGTTCTCCAATCCTCAGGGGAAAAATATATTACCTCCAGACTAACACTAGAATGTCACAATAGACTAGAACAGGAAACGGTATCTTACCCCAGCATAGTGACACTGCAATGTGTAAAAAGGCACAGCGGATCACTAGGTAATGACGCAGCTAACGAATTAACTAGAAGAGCATCCAGCACGTCAGTCTGTGGTTCCGAACCTATCGTACCCATCTCCTTCACTCAGCTACGCAGGTGGCTACAGGAGTTCGCCCACACACAAGCGGAGAGCTGGTGGACTTCGACACCGAGCTGCATGCAATCCAGGAAAATAATGTTGTTTTCTGTGTTTTACAAAGATTTGAAGTCCTTTAATACATGCATAGGAACAAAAAAATACTTGAGAAGCAGTGCCCAAAACGAATAAAACCTCTCCGACAACACATTTGAAACTCCCATTCCATAAAACAAAATATTATGTCATTAAAGCTAAAAGCACTTCATTGGTTCGTTCTATAAAAAGCTGGAACCCTCAACAATCGCACACAGTATTAACCCCGTACGTAATAGCGAACATTAAGCGCTGTAGCGCTATACTTAATTACGACTGTGTTTACGAGTTGAGTGCAGTTGAATCACATGCAAAATGCCGCTTATAATCTAGGAGCTTGGGACCGAAGTTTGCATGTTATCACGACCACTTTTTACTGTATCGTTCAATCACGGAAAACGGGTGTGCAAAGGCCGAGATCATCGTTTGTGAAACGACTGTTCTCCGTTTCTCAAAGAACATGCTAAGCTATCAGTCTAGGTGTCAAATGAAATGACAGTTGTTGGCGAGTAGTCAAAAGCTTGAATACGGATCTTTCTTGATATTTCGTAATCTCAATTGGGTAGCAAAAGTTAAATTGAGATTTTACGAGTTTAAAGATGATAATTGATATTTTACATGATGTGATAATGTGACCTTTTTGTACATATTTGTTGAAATGGAAGCAAAATTCAATCCTAAGTTTTATACTAATTGAATTGAATATTTTGGTGTCAACTCATCTCATACATTTGCGGCACGGTAAAATAATCACCGTCCTTACGACTTACGAGTTGTAGGTCGTAGGTTCGAACCCTGACCGGCGCTTTACTTTGTTTAAATTATTCCTTCACCTCTGCTCTCAAAATGGCGAAGGAAAACATCGTGTGGAAACCGGAATGTCCTAGAACCAAAAACTCGAAGACATGCGACATGTATCAACCCTCACTCGGCCCACGTGGTGGATAACGGCCCATTCCCTCTCACCCAGACGAGGCCTGTGTCCAAGCAGTGAAAACATTATAGGTAGATTATGCAAGTAATAATAATAGCTAACCTGCATGATGACACTCAGAAATCAATTGTAAAAACCTCAAAATGTTGATCACCTAAACTCTAACAGCAATATATAATAATACCAACATCCCAAAGAGCGTCCGGTTATTTGCATTTTAGTTCGCAAAAATCCTAAAGTGACCAAAATATTCCGGCGCACTAGCTCCTACACTATAGCCCCCAGCAATCGAGTGCACATGATCGCAGCGCTCAGTCAGACGCTTCCCTGGTATTTGCGAGGCAGATGAGATAAAGAAGCAGTGTTTACTTACATAGCACATGCAGAAGAAATGCTGGGATACTTTCTGAGGATAGGAATTCGTAGGTTTTACTTATATTTTGCTGTCTTTTGAATAGTTTTGCGCTTATTATACATTTATATATCTATATACTTAAATAAAAAACAAACACCGAAAGTACGTGCATAACTTCCGATCGACTGCACCAAATTGGATATTTTTTTTTGTGTTTGTTATTGTCAGGACCAGGTATGTATAGAAAAAAATAAAAGAAAAAAAATATATATGGCGACCGACGTTCGGCCGGGTCAGCTAGTTTAAGATAATTTATGTGTGTTGCAAACTAAAAGTCTACTATACTATAAAGCAGATCATGTTGTTTTAATAGTTGTAAAGCCTGAAGTAGTTAGTTATTATCTATGACATTCAATGAGCCATATTGAGTATTGTATATGTATAATATTTCGACCCTTGTCAGCATAATTGATTATTTTATGGGCACCTCTAAATATGTTTTATACTAGGTTAGACAGCTGATTAAATGAAGAGGTTTTCCCTGAAACTTATATGCGTAATGCCATAGATTTGAGAGAAATGGTGTCAAAATTTCGTGAACGTAGATGATTTTTTAAATTTGTTAAAATCTTTTTATTGTTGGTTTTACCTGTTTCGTGTTTTAGAACATTTTCAGCTTCCAAATAAAATATCATTTTCAGTTGCAGAGTAATTAAAGTATCAGCTACCAAGTTAAATACCAATTAAGACCATTTATTTCAGATTATTTCAGAGAAAACACATATTTATGACGAAATCTGTGTAGTTAAAAAAAACATAGAGGTATCTTGAGTTTTCTCGAAACCAGTGGATTTCCGATTTTGATTTATTGGGTGCTTAATTATTGCATTTCAATCAACTCATTTAATTCCTCATTCATTTAATTTAATTTAATGTGACCTACATGATAAGCCTGTCGGGAATACGTTGATTACTAGGTATTAAGTTGTTAGCTACGAAATTACCGATTTTTGATACTGGCTATAATTGTGAAGACCGATACCTTTCATTCTATTTAGAATTCCAAATTCAAATAAATTTTATAATATAGCATGATATATATTTTGTTTTTCCAAATCAGTGGTTCATTTGTTTTCCCGCCGTCCGATTTTTTTTAAATCGCTGTTTCTGTTATCATGGAAATATCGAAATTGCGCGCTATTTTCGAATACGAGTTCCGTCGTGGCACCAACCCAGGGGCTGCAGTCTCGACATTCATAGCGATCGCTTTACGACCGAATTCGGTCGCAAAGTCCTGTCACTCCATACATTACACCTGTCAATCCGGGACTTTGCGACTGAATTCGGTCGTAAAGCGATCGCTATGAATGTCGAGACTGCTGGGGCTGGTCATACACGGACGCCGGTTGCGAGTACTTACATATTTATTTGTGCACACAGACAGACAGCACGCAATATTAACGACGTGTATGGACATAGTAAAACATGTGAACGAGTGGTTCCTTTTTGGTTTGATCAATACTTCGATTAATGAAATATAATAATTAAAAATATATATAGGTAAGTATATATATTTTTAATGTAAAATGGCACTTTCATAGGTAACCTAATAATAACCTTGTATACTTTTGTAGACATAAGGTTTAAAATGACCTACCAAAAGTAGGATGTTACATAAACTTAACAAGGCCTTTCAAGCGAGAATGGTCAAGTCCAGATGTGTCCTTATTCAAGGCTGAATAATCGAACATATGGGTAAGAGACCCTTCGTCGATTGGGAACCTTGCCATTCTTGTGAAGGTACTCTCCAATATCATCTGCATAATATGTCCCACCTTTTATATCTATTTTTATAGTAGGTAAGTACCTACTGTAGAGATTATGACAAGCATACATCGTCGAATTTTACACTGTTTGTAAATATGTAAGCACCATGTATGTTAGAAATATAAACGCGAATACTTAGACAATTCACTTTATTTGTACTCTACAAAGTAAAATAGTAATTTAACTTGAGACCACTTTTATCATCTCTAGCTGACAGAAAAAAAAACCATAAAACCTTTCCCGCCGTTTTTCATCAAAAGTCATCTATGGGTTGCCACAACTCAAAAGCATCAAATGTTAAAAATGACAATGTTGCAACCCACAAATAATAACCTTAGTTAAATAGTCGATTATTGTGTATGCTAACATGTATCTATCACATATTTAATGTATCTGTCATGTCTTTATTTTTAATTCTTTTACCTATTGTGATCTTGTTACCATAACACAAGCATTAAGTTGCTTAGCTTGGGACTAGATGGCGCTGTGTGAAATGTCCAGGGATATTATTATTATTATTGTGGTATAGTAATTTTATTCTAGGTAAACAGATCGTCTTCATAATAAATAATTGATTAATTATAAAATGAATGTATGCAAAATATTCTAAAACATTATCAATGAGTAACGGTGGAGTTTGTTGCCCATTCTTTCCATACGAAAACTACCTTTATGCAGGGGCGACTAACTAATTCTGTTTTATATAGTAAATTTTGACATTCAAAACTGCATTTTTTGTGCCTATTTGAAGTAAATGCTTTGACATTGACAAAGTTTGTGGTATGCAACCTTTTCTAGTAATTATAAACTACTGGCATAGAATCATGAGATGAACGCCAAAGAATAGAAGAAAAAAGAATTAGGAATCCGGATGTCGGCTGAGGTGGCTGCTGCAGGTGCGGAAAACCTCAAACGGCGCAAATAGGCCATCTTTTTGGTAATTATATGTTCGAGCCGTTTGGGGTTAGACCATGGGACCATGGGATCCGAGTGCCCGCTTAGTTTTTTGAGATATCGCCAAGCGGTGATTCACGTGACCAGAGGGCTGTCAACAGGAAACATGCCCAAAAGGCTGGCAGCATTGCCACGTTGTATGGCAATGCTGATGCGGGTGAATTTTTTATGCCCTTTGACTATTTCCTCCCGTTTTCATACACTTGTATTATTATTTTAAGACTGCTGCTATTATTGAAATACTAGCTGCGCTCCGTGGATTCACTTGCGTAAGTTTCGATCCCGTGGAAATATCGGGATAAAAATCCTATGTGTTAATCCTGTTTATAAGCTATCTCTGTGCCAAATTTCATCCAACTCCGTTCGGTAGTTTTTGCGTGAAAGAGTAACAGACATCCATCCATACAAACTTTCACGTTTATAATATTATTAGGAAGTAGTATATTAAGCTTGTTTAGAATAAATTTCCATAAAAAATCAAACGTTAAATTATTACATAAAACCTCACACTTGTATTTCCTGAATCCGAGTTAAAATCCCGGTTGGGCAGAGATAAAATACCTTATCTATATCTATATCTTCTTCTATATACTTATAATAAATCTGTAGAAGTGAAAATTCTGTACATTGAAAATATCAAAAAAATAATTTACAGGGGGTGTTACTAGACCGACACCGAACCCAAAAATGTGATTAAAAAAATTTTTGTCTGTCTGTCGGTCTGTCTGTCTGTCTGTCTGTCTGTTTGTTCAGGCATCACGCAAAAACTACCGGTTCGATTACGATGAAACTTGGTATAATTATTCTTTAATATCCTGGGCACCACACTGGGTACTTTTTATCCCGGAAAAGTATATACAATAAAAAACAAACTTAATTTTGCGGTTCGATCCCTATACCCGATTACCACTGTCTGTACTGTACCAACCGCAAATACTAAGTTTGTCGTAGGTTGTGTCACCCGCAGTGGAGTTCATTTTTATTCCTTTTAGTTTTTAGAGTTATTTAGGTTTATTTTTATATGAGTCGTAGGTATAGATTTTAATTTTAAAGTATAGGTAGTATATTTGATAGTGTACGTAGTGACCGTAGGTTATTTTATAATACTGTTAGGTAGGATTAGTCATTCGTATAGATATTAGTTTTTAGGGATTTTGCTTATTTATTGAGTTTAGATTAGTTATCATCAGAAATAGGTTTATTTAGGTAGGTATTTAATTTTTTGCTATTGAGTTTTTTTTTTTAATTAGGTAGGTACTTAGGTAAAGATATCTTAAAGGTACCCTCTTAATCACCACTAATGAGACACAATTGGTTTTCTACTGTAATTAGCCACAAAGGGCCCGCGAGATAGATGGCATTCTGGGGAAGCACATACATTTTATCCTGTTAGCACGTTCCCGTGGGATAATTTCCGACATCCACGCGGGCGAAGCCGCGGGCAGAAGCTAGTTTACAAATATATCGTAAGTACACAATTCTTATTAGATTCACTGTTACTCGTAGGTGGGGAAAACTCACCAATTCCGATTTCTGCCGAACCATCATCTACCTAGCCTTTTCCCAACTATGTTAGGGTCGGCTTCCAGTCTAACCGGATGCAGCTGAATACCAGTATTTTACATGGAGCGACTGCCTATCTGACCTCCACAACCCAGTTACTGGGTAATACGATACCCCTTGGTAAGACTGGTTGTCAGACTTTCGGGCTTCTGACTACCCGTAACGACTGTCAAAGATCCACGAATGACAGCCGGGACCAAAGGCTTAACGTGCTTTCCGAGGCACAGAGGGGTCTCGGTATGTAAAGATGGTCACCCATCCACAGACCAACCGCGGCAAGCGTAGCTTAACCTTACCGATCGACCTGTGCGGCTGGTATTATTTAGCCACGGGCCCCTCTTTCTGCCGAACCATTCTGTAAAAATATAACCACGAAAACTCAGGCGAAGTGAGCTTATAGTGAGCTGTCAATAGTGTCAATCCTTAGCATCAGATGGAATGACACCTCTTCATCTGAGTTTTCGCGATGATATTTTTACAGAATAGATCGGTAGTTCTTTGCATGAGATTATATGTGTCTATTTTGTTCTTTTTCTACATTTTTATAGTTTTCTTTTCTTTATTTCCTTTTTTTTCATTTGAAAAAAGAGATTTAAAGAATTTACTAAAACAAAACATACTGAATGTGTTACAGATTTCACCCAAATTCTTCGTCTTGCACGTGTCACTATTATCGAAACAAACATACAAATCCATTGTAATTCCATTTTAAACCAAGCTGTGGCCCTAGTACGAACGCGCGTTCGACTTTATTTACGAGTACGTTTGCTCCGCGCGGAGTTTCGTAAATAAAGTCGAGCGATTTTAACATTGATTAAACTCGTTCCGCACATAATTAAATACATAGATTAAGGTTTTATTCATATTTATGGGTGATACTAATCGTGCTTGTTGCAAAAATTTTAAACGAAAATATTATAAGTTAGTTGTATTTTCGATTCAAATGGGCTCCTGCCTAAATAATAACAGCCGAACGGGTCAATAGAAGTTTAAGTTATGCTTGCCAACGTCGGTCCGTCGATGGGTGACCATCCATTACCTTACCCCTCCGTGCCTCGGAAAGCACGTTAAGCCGTTGATCATGGCTGTCATTTCTAGATGACACTCGATACGGGTAGCCAGAAGCCCGAAAGTCTGACAACCAGTCTACCAAGGGGTATCGTTTTACTGGGTTGTGAAGGTCAGATAGGCAGTCGCTCCATGTAAAATACTGATATTCAGCTACATCCGGGTAGACTGGAAGCCGACCTCAACATAGTTGGGAAAAGACTTCGTAGATAATGATTTATAGCAGTGTTCATAATCTCAGATAATTTACATTCCATCGCCACTTAATAATTATTTACTTTAGAGAAATGTATATGTATTTTAAGTTGATTTTTGAGTGACCATTTGTAACAAAAAGGTAATTAAATAATAAGTTTTTGGTTGCAATGGAATTTGAACTTTGTCAAATATGACATTCAGTTTGTTGTTCCATAACTCTATTACTTATCTCGAATTCTTTAAAAATATACCTTATGTTTACGTCGCACGTTCGTGCAAAGGACTTTGCTTTCCACTGAGCAAGCGACGATCGATCAATGTAAAGTACTGCTATACAGCTCACCACCTATGTAACGTATCGACGTTCAGGGGTTTCGATGATAGATGGCGCCACTTCCCTGACTGTGGGAGCTCGGATTGAAATGTACATACAGCAAATTGTATTTGGAAGACGTTGATTTATTTCGTTTGTAGCACCTCCTTGTATTTTAAAGAATGGGTAAAATACTGTTAGTTTCGGAATTAAGCTTTTACCCGATTACGGCTAAGCAAAGGAGGGTTATTTACTTATTTATTTATATATACTTTATTGTACACCACAAAAATACATAACATAAAAAATACATAGGTATGTTATGGTTTAGGGTTGGTATGTATGTATATTCATCTGTTTCATAGCTTCTAAGCTCCTCGTTGTATCTTGATTTGTTAATCAGAGGTTGTTCCGGGGTATCTTTGGAAGCGTCACATATAACTTATAATTAAGACGTCTCATAAAATACAATATGGAGGCTTATAGTGGATGTAGAGTATTACCAAATAATATATATTTTAGATAAAAAAAATCAGTTGATCCATACACTTGACGGCACGGTTGGCGCAGTGGTTAAGCGATTGACTGCTGCGCTGCGTGTCGCGGGTTCGATTCCCGCACGGAACAAATATTTGTATGACCTACATGTATTTGTTCCGAGTCTGGGTGTTTTTCTATCTATAATATGTACCTATGTATTTACAAAAAAAAAATGTATATAAGTAGTTTATCAGCCATCTTGTTACCATAACACAAGCATTAGGTTGCTTAGCTTGGGACTAGATGGCGCTGTGTGAAATGTCCAGGGATATTATTATTATTATTATTATAATTATGTCAAGTTATGCGAACTATGAGTCAAATGATTTTTTTTCGCGATTTCAGGGTTGGTCCCGTAGTAAAAGTTCCGTAGTGTCACCCATCCACAGACCAATTCTTTTGAGGATTAAAACGATCAAAATTTAACGGTGTATACTTTTCATCTCTTAACAATTTGTAAACAATGTTCCTCTTAGATAATACATAGGTTATATAAACAGCAAGTAATATAAATGATGTATCCGCACTAATAAACTTTACTTTAACTGCACAAAAAAGCGTGAAAACCCTTTTGTGGGGCAGATTTTTATAAATAAACTAGCTTCCGCCAGCGGTTTCTCCCGCGTGGATGTCAGAAATACATGGATTTTATATTTTTATCGCGGAACCCTAATTATTTTTATAAAATAAAAGTAGCCTAATTTATCCACCTATAATATAGCCTTCTTGTAACATTAGCTATCTGCCAGGGAAAGTCCCGTCAAAATCGCGCCAGCCGTTTCGGAGATTAGGCAGAACAGGCAGACAAATTTTTTGAAAATAGTTTTTTATTATTAGTACCGTATATATTTTCATATGCATTTAGTAAAATGCTGTTATTTTTGAGTTACTAACAGACACTTCAATTTTATTTATTTGTTTTAAAAATTAAAAAAAAAAACATTTCTAACGGCAGCACAATTTTAAAACCTTGTTTCATGACACTTAACACGCGACTCAAAAAACCAAAAATAAGTCTCTAAGGTCTGACAGCCGACCTTGCATCCCCTTTCAAAACTTGTTCGAAACAAACTCCACGTTCGAACTCATGACAGATTTAGCAGTTCTCCTTCACAAACACACGGAGCAATAGATTCAAACGTTTTACTGCACAAAGTTTAAATGAGATAGCATTTTATGTTACTCTTCCGGGCACAGTTTTTTGGTTGTTTGATCGAGTTTTGTCTCTCTTTGGTTTGGGTTACTTTAGAGTTAGTTTGTGTTCGGATTCGGAGGTCATAGTTGGGAAGGTTAAACGAAACGGTTTGGGTACCAGTGATTATTTTGTGATGAAAACTATTTGATGTTAGTTTGAAAGAGATATTTTCGTCAAACGTAATAATAGCAAAAAAAAATTGTATCCGGCTCGAAGCACCATTTTTTTCTGTTATTGGCAGGTCAACTAATTATGTTTATATACCGTGTGGTGGGACCCTAGTGATCTGCTCTTCAGGTATTCCTAGTGTAGAGAAAAGTCTCTTACAAACTAAAGTAAATATTTTCTAGGCTTGTCTAAATTCATATGATGCCATTGTTTGTGAAAAGAAAATAAATTATTTGAATTTCTTCTCCAATTAAAACAACAATATAGTGTCTTACACAATAAAGGTAAAATATATTATATAAAAGCTTTTAGTAATTTTAACATCGAAACTAGTTCATCAGTGCACACCTTATGTACGTCTCAGGAGATGAAACTCGACCACGAAGTTAATGCTTCCGCTCCTTTGGGCCTTAACTTATAATAGACTGGCGACCGACGACCGAAACTGTAATTTATTTATTTAATTAACATTGAAATACAGCTAGACGATCGGGGAGTAGAACAAAAACTAAGATGGCTGCTTTTAATACGAAGTTTGAAGAGGACCTGCTTAGATCTTGTATAGAGTTTTATAATTCGCGTGAAATACACGCGTACTGAAGTAAACAAAACTCCAAGTATCTGCACTTGACTTCGAAGCTATAGAACAAATTTCTGTGGTAGTTGTAGGAAGATAGGTTCCCGGAAAATCTGTTAGCAGTTCCACTATTTGGATATCGCTATCTCTTCAGTAAATAGTGGTACCTACTCCGGGTAAAACACCCAGCGTGGTAATTGCGTAATACCTACACTATCAGTAGCAATGGGTTTCATTTTGACAGTTCAACAATATTCGTTGCGTTATTTACGTTGTTGAGTAGACACAATTTTCGAACATATGAAGCAATGGATTAGCAATATCCTTCAAAAAATTCAGATTGAGATTGAAAGTGTGTTACGCAATTAGGGTGTTGTTTATTACTGATTTTGAGTTACGTGGTAAGATCGGAAACTGACTTCAACCAACTTTGAGTTACGTGGTAAATCATCGGAAACTGACTTCAACCAACTTTGAGTTACATGGTATGATCGGAAACTGACTTCAACCAACATTGGGTTACGTGGTATGATCGGAAACTGACTTCAACCAACTTTGAGTTACGTGGTATGATCGGAAACTGACTTCAACCAACTTTGAAGAGAAATTGAGAAACGCACAAGGCATACCGATGCATTCGTGAAAATACAAGGGAAAAAAACTTTGCCCATTCAAAACACGGAAAAATCTAAAGGACCAATCAGTTTGCAATCTACATTTGACATCTAATTAAAAAGGAATAAAAAAAAATCCTTGCAAAAAATGCTAGAATCGAAACGACCGATTAACGTGAACATTTCAAAGAACGAAAAGAATTTATTACCTTTAATAATAGATCAAAGAGAGAAAGAATCGTTAAAATAGAATCCAATTATTTCTATGTCCATTGCAAATTGTACAGGATTTAACTGAGCTAACTTTACGTGGGTTTTTGCTTGAAATAAATTATGAAATGGAGAAAGTTGGAAAGAACTTTAATTACAGTCTATTTTTATCTAAGCGCGAGTTATAAGATAGAGTGTTTAGCTCTTGGGCTCCAAATCTTGTTTGGAAGAGTCAATAACTTCATCATCTGGCTGGCTTTTCCCAACTATGTTGGGGTCGGCTTCCAGTCTAACTGGATGCAGCTGAATACCAGTATTTTACATGGAGTGACTGCCTACTCAGGTTGGCAGTCGCTCTGGGGGCTCATGCAGCAGTCCACCACATTCGTAATTTACCTGGTTCTCAATTTACCACATTCTGAAATGACCAGATTCTCAACACACTAGATTCTCAACTCGCCATATTCTCAATTCTTCAAAGGGTGGCAGGGACATCTATGCTCAAACTGAAACCATTATTTCAGGACATGATTCCAGCGTAGAAATTTTTCGTCGGTTATCAAACAAAAAATCTTCTGTTTCATAGAAAAGTGCAATATCTACGCGGTCAAAATGAACCTGCTGCTGCTGCTGTTTCTTTCATCGCAGGTTCAGAATAATGTACTGGGCAGCGGGATCGTCCGAAAGGGTTACCGCTGCCCTGGAACATAAAGGGCTAAGGAAGGAACACGAGTGGGTTTTAGTCCCTTCTGCTCCGCCCAGAGCAGGTGGGGTCATTTGATGATTTCCCATCCTCAAAAAAAAAAAAAGAAGTATAATGTACTGAATCCATGGTAACAGGTTGCGCGTCAATGTCCCTACTGCCCTGTATACTTGTCCTTTTTTTTGGGTGGGACCATCAAAATCATCAAACGACTTCTCCCGCTCTGGGCTGAGCGGGAGGGCGTGTCAGACTTTTACTGACCAAAACCCACCCGTGTTCCTTCAGTTGCCTGTGCCAGGGGCCACGGTATCTCTTTCGAACGACCCGCAGCCCAGTGTATACTTGTCCTTCCTTAATATATGAAGGAAGGACAAGCCAAGGGCGCTTTTTTAGATGACTTCAAAATTAATCAGTCATCTTCATGCAGAAGAATATTCATAACACCACCGCCTTTTTTTCCCGAAGGATTAGGCAGAAGTTTACCTGTACCTAGTTCCTAGTTTCGCTAGTTATGTTTAAGTCCCATGCCATAGAGGGCGAATCTAGCACCCTAACTGCGTAACACACGATCAATCGGAAACGGTTTCATTTTGACAGTTCAACAACATTCATTGCGTTATTTACGTGTTGAGCAGACGAATTTTTCGAACTTATGAAGCAATGGATTAGCAATTTGCTTCAAAATGATTCTGATTCCGATTGATTGTGTGTTACGCAATTAGGGTGCAGGACTTCATGGTCAGTAGCAGCGCTTGCCACCACGAGACCAACAAGGCAGTCTTACTGTTTGGCTATTAAACATTGTCTAATGTAGCTTTAAAGTTGCACTCCTACACCGTATATTATGTCAACGCCTTTGTGGTGGGCCGGACACTCAGTCCAATTTATGTGACTCCGTATATGAGCCCACGTACAGTAAGATTTGTGTCGTCAATGATTTGGATAACGGACAAAGAGGAGGCGCTACCAATCTTGCTGACTGGCTTGTCCACCAATCACATAATGAGCTTTAATTTACAAAAAGATGATGAAAGATTTAAAACTGTTACCAGTATTTTTATAATTAAATAGGTCTTCCTGTACACCCATTACCTAATGGGTAAGAAATATTTGTACGCCTTCCAAGGCAACACAACATTTATTTTTTTATTTTATACCATCATGTACACATTACACCTATGTGTACAAATAAATACATTTGAATTTGAAAAGAGAGAGCATTTTGAAGGACGGCCGCTCGCGTGTCATTCTCTGAATTTTACCATTTTATAAATATTATGTTTAGTATAAACGTTTTGAAATAGATATTATTTACTAGCTGTGCCCGCGACTTCGTCCGCGTGGAATAGTGACTTTTCGGGCAGCATATTTTGAATTACATATACCGTCGTTTGGGTAGCTAAAAATTTACTTTACAGTAATGCTTCTCTGTATACGATATTTGACGTATGGCCATCGGGGATGAAAGCATAGCCTGTATGCTTTCATCCCCGATGGCCATACGGCCTAGGATTGCTAACCCGTGACAGAGCCACATACAACTGACCGTGCGAGAAACAGCTGATACTTAGATCTACACCCACAACTTTCAGTATTAATTGTCATCGCAAAACATAGGCTGACTGGAAACTGGACTCGTTTAAAACTAAACGGAAAATTGTTTGGAATGAGAGGAATCCGAGGAATGAAAACACTTTCACCTTTTCCACACCCTGTTAAAATCTCTGCTTCTATCAGATTTCGTTGTAAATTGGTCACTTTTAACCTGGTGCTATTGCAAAGTTTTGGGGGGCTTAAATTTCTAAGAAGCATTATGGGTTCGCAGAAGTCTCAGACTCACGCGATAGCGCGTGAGCTTCGCGATCGACAGATAAACGTGCCTTTCGTTGTTCCCCGTTTTCCCTATTTCGAGTTGTCATCATTCGAGAACGATTTGAACTCAGTCGAGATTCTCGCTGAGTCGAAGTTTTTGCAGCACGAAACCTAGCCTGATGTTCCCGAGTTGCGGAGAGCCTTGCCTTCACGACCTTCCTTAGATTTCTGTGATCGAACTAATTTCATCCTTTTAGCATTTCTGCTACATTGGGAGTGGTTGGATCTTCTTCGAGGCATTCTTACAATAAAATAGTACCTACTTACTACTTAACACACAGTTATTTAGTAAACACGTACGTAAAAAATTAAATTATAAATACTTACAGATTATTAGACAGTCTAAAATTATCACAGTTTAAGTAATAAGTGTTAAGACGTGTAAACCAAACGTACTAACTTTATAAAACAAAAGAATTGCTAGAAAACGTTATTACTAACCTGAGCTAATGAACTTATACTTAATAAAGAAAATCAAGAAAAGAAATGCCTAACCTATACCATACTTATAATATTTATATACAAACCCTAAATTCAAATTAAGATAAGTATACCGAAAATCAATGAAAGAAATGCCTAACCTTATATTATAACAAATGCTTACAATATTTATTTACAAACCCTAAATAAAAATTAAGATAAGCAAATACCCAAAAATCAAGGAAAGAACCGCCTAACCTATACCAAATACTTACAATATTTATTTACAAAATTTTAAAGAAAATTAAGAAAAAGAACCTAACCTACAAACCCTAAAATATAAATAAATGAAATATGCAAACAGTCAGTATTCAAGTGAATCGCAATAATCGAATGCAACTATTCGTCTATACTCTCCAGGATACGTGCGTTCGCTACGAATAACTGAATCCTTATGGCAGCGGCGCGTTTTTTTTTTATGAATGGCATCTCGTAGTTGACCTTGAGAGGTCGTGACTATAACCGGACTATCCTGTGGTTGCCTTAAGAATTCTTAAAGCCTCCAGGGCTACATCTAGATTAAAACTAAGTGACTGCACGCTAAGGGCACCCCCTGTTGGGTACGAACCTCGGCTTAGGGCGTCGCTGGGAGAGGGCAGCAAGGGGAGAGGCTGGATCGAATTAGTATTATTAATGCTTTGATAAGCGCGGCGTTTCCTAGGACTATCTCTGAGAAGAAAGGCCGAAACACACTCAGAGGTCTCAGTCGGGGAATTTAAAGCTACAGGCTCAGCTACGGCGCGGGCTGGCACTTCAGCGGGCAAGGGTCGGGGGGTCAGCGGCGCGGCTCTCAGCGCGCTTTATATAGCCACGGACACGCAGGCGCGAGGCGTGTACGTACGTATGTTCGCCGTGATTCTTTAAATTGACATAACTTTTTTATTTATGAACCGATTGACATGAAATAAACACTAACTGTTAAGTGAAGCTAACTACAATATATTAGTGAAAACCACATCTAAATCGAATAAGCCGTTTCTGATATTAGCGTGCACAAACACACAGACAAACAGACAAACCGACAAACAGACAAAAAAAAAATTAATTACAAATTCGGGTTCGGCATCGATATAATAACAACCCCTGCTACTTTTTTTTTATATATTTCCATTGTACAGACACCACTTTTCTGCAATTTTATTATATGTATAGATTTACTAGCTGCTGCCCGCGACGTCGTCTGCGTGAAGGCTCTACAGCACCAAAAATACCTAAGATGCCAGTGTCGCTATAGCATTATAAGTAAACAACTTTTAAAATTGCATTAAAATATAAGTTTTTTTGCGAAGCAAGTGAAGCGAAGCAAGTGAAGAGAGTTATATGGGAATCCTGCTGAGTTCAGTCATAACATGTGACTGAAGGAAATAGAGAAAATAATGCAGGAATACATTTCAGGACACAAGAATAAAAATACGTACAAAGGTACCTTACATATACCTTACAACACTTCCCTATAAACTACGTTGGTAGTTATGCTGCCAGGAGCCACAATGTAAAGAGAGTCAGGACTGGTGACGCGAGAGCAAGCGACGTACAGTTGCCCGTGTGAGAAGCAACTCGTCCTGAGGTCGACACCCGCTGCCCTCAGTGTCTGCCCTTGCGACTTATTGATGGTCATCGCGAAGCAAACATTCACGGGGAACTGTACGCGCTTGAACTGGAACGGGTAGTTATGAGGTATGAAAGGAATGCGTGGTATAAATACTGCCTCGCCGACGCCACAACCCGTAAGAATTTCCGCCTCAATGGTGTGTCTGTGGAGCGAGATGACTTTAAGGCGGGTCCCGTTACACAACTTCGGAGGAGATAGATACAGAAGAAGCATAATCGGGACACCGACCTTCAGCTTGATGGTATGCGCTGGAAGTCCACTTGCTGACAGGGAGTTCAGAAATTCCACGGGATAATGTGTGGCGTCATCTTGCTCGACAACAGTGTTTATCGAGGTGTAGACCACTTCATTCCCCTCAATTTCCGAGAGAATGCATTTGTTAATTGCTGCAGCCTGATTATTTTTAGGCGTCAAAATGGCCCGCTCACACACCCAAGAATTCTGCTGGTGCAGTATACGACTGATGTCCCCGTACACACAGCGAATGAGTTCTTCTAAGCTGGATACCACTCTACCGAGAGACTCTGGAAGCACCACCTGTCCACCTCTCTCTTCTGGTAGAGTGCCTTCGCCAAGACTTAGAAGGACATCGGAGAATTCTTGAGCACATGCATTGCCGCCGAGCTGAGCTCTCATATTAATGGTCAAGCGAAGCGTACGAACTCGTGACCAAAACAAAGATCGTTTCAAGGAAGCACCACGGGAAGCGTTTGCCGGAAATCGCCACTGAACAGAACTATGACATCACCCATCAAATGTTCGTTCCTGCGGATGTCCTGCTGGGTTCTGTCCACGGCCTCAACTGCCTTCCTATTGGCCATCGTACACTCATCCCATACGATCGGAGAGCAATCCTTGAGCACGTGTCTCTTATTGCTGTTACGTGACACACCAAAAACAGGCGTTTCGGCGCTCTCTAAATCGATGGGAATTTTAAACATGGCATGTGCTGTCTTGCCGCCCGGAAGTAGTGTGGCAGCGATTCCCGACGACGCTACAGCAATAGCAATTTTGCCTTGCCTCCTGACCTCTGCAAGTATGCCAGTGGTAACAAATGTATTTCCTGTTCCACCAGGAGCATCCAAGAAAAACATTTTACCCTGGTTTTGCCCAACGCTTTCAAGGACGGTGTCATAAATGTGTTTTTGCTCTGAAGAGAACAAAGCGACATAGTCATTTCGTATGGTGGTCCTTTCGCCCGGATCGTAATTTATCTCAGCGTTATACTCCCGATTTCCACGGTCTTTATACGGTGATGATGTGGGAGCTGATAACCCATATTCGATCAGTGGATTGCCGCCGATAGAAATGACCACATCTTGAAGTGAACTGAGACAGGTGTTCAGCACGCGTTCATCAGTTACTTCGACTTCGTCTCCAGTAACACGCCTCAAAGCTCGTAGAAAATCTTCAGACAGATGATGGCGATACTTCTCCCACAAAGCTACCAGGTTCGCGACTCCACAAAACACCAAGATGACGGCAAACAGAGGACGCATGCAGCTGGGACTGTCACTGACACTCGCCTCCGCGAGGGTGTCATCCCAATTTTGGTCACCGTCGAGAAGGTGACGTGCTACGCAGGCTGCGCGGTAAGTGGGATACTCCACGCCATCAAATGTCCTCAGAAAGGCGAAAGACGTTGGGCCTCGGACAGTGTGAAGTAACAACCGCAGAAAATTGCATTCGCCATTATTCGGATGCACGGTATAAACCCTACCCAATGCGGTGTCCTTGAAAATTCCCGGAAAGCCTTCCACAGCACCTCCTCGTCGACGTCGGTTAAATACACCCCTTTGCTTGTCGTACGTGTAATATGAAGGCACCTCGTCATACGTAAGGGATCTCGCAAACTGGTCGACTTCACAGAGCGTGTTTTTTTAAATTGTCTTCCTCAACTCTGCTCAAGATTTTGAGGGTTTTGTTGGAACTTGAATTTGTCGAAACGAACTATACGATACAACTTTTATGAAGAAAATGCACATTGCCATCTATGAATTTTAAGAATAATAACTACTAACCTCGCCAACATGAACAAATTTAAATTATTAATTTCCAAAAAGTGTTAACATGTAACTTGATTTGATTTTTATGAAATCTCATAGATGGCGCTGCTTCATAATTTTCATTATACTACTAACATTAATTAAACTATGTTTCTCTGCCCAAGTTACTTAAATGGCGTAGTTTTTATAGTGTAAAGCTAGATAATAGCATGGCTTACTCAAAAACAACATTTAAATATGCGTCGTTAGATTACACGCTGTCACAGAATACGTAGGTAAGAAAAATAAAGATTCATAGCTCTTCCCCCGTAGGTGATAGCGTGATAATATGATTCCAGAGTTAAATTATGGTTTACTAAATAAATAACATGTCATTTTGTGCATTCAATTATTTTGTGCATTAAATTACGAACAAAAACCTTTTAAAATCAATATTGCTTACCTCCTATAACATACGGCGTGATAATATGTAGCCTAAAGCCTTCCTTGGTTTACAAAGAACATTTTTGCTGAATTTCAATTCAATCTATCCAGTAGTTTTGGCGTGAAGCCGTACCATACACACAGACAAACAGACAAAAATTCTAAAAAGTCACTTTTTGTCATCAGTTACGTTTTTCTAACAAAAGCCACTTATTTTTTCTCGAAAATTCTCAATGTACAGTTTTTCTTTCGTTACTGTTTTATTATATGTATAGATATTACTTTTTCATTCTTATTTATCTCATCGTATACTACATCTGTTGACGTCATGACGTTAACGCCGGCTGTCGCTGGAAACCAACGCTGGGGCTCTGTCACGCATAGTAGCATTATGCTAAGCGATGTCCATTTTGCATTGATTTGACGCATATTTTCCCCCAACCTGTTATTTTTTATGTTCTTTCTCTGCGTCATGTTTACCGCTGTTTTCTTTCTTTTTTTCATTACGTAAAATAACATAAAAACACAGTAAAGATGATATAAAAAACTTCATTCTTACAACGAAACGCAATATTGGTAATACACCAGAAAGATTTATTAATAAATCAACAAACTTTCTTGTTTAATGGAGGCATAAAAAATTGCCAATCATCCTCCTTCACCGCCTGAAACTTTATAATCTCCATTTTAATTCAGTGAGAAGTTTTATCGTAGCTAATGAATTTACAAATCCTTCTGGATTATTTCCCGAGTTTTCGAAGTTAGTAACGCTTATTCTGGCTCGCTGGTATACTCTGTGAACTGTTTTGTTTTGATTTTCGGCTGAGTAAGAACAATAGAATAAAATGGCCGCGACTTACGAGTTGTAGGTTCCGAATCCAGACAGGCGCTTTACTTTGTGTAAATTTCTTTCATCACCACTGCTCTCAAAACGGTGAAGAAAAGCAATGGAGGAAACCGGTATATCTTAGAACCAAAAATTCGAAGACATGTGTGACATCTACCAACCCGCACTGAGCCCGCGTGGATTACAGCCCAGTCTGGCCTGTGTCCCAGCCGGGGGAACATTATACGCGTTCTCTCTTCATGCCACACCTACTTACTTAGCTATCAACTTTACGTCCTGCATAAGCTTGCTCAAAATTCTCAGTGGAATAATTTTTAGGTATTTCTTTACTTGATTGAAATCCTACCTTTATACAAATTTTAAGAATTTAAAAAAAATGAGCTGTGTTATCTAAAGATACTGTTTTATTTTTATGAAACATTTTTAAACAAGTCTTTTCTTTGAACCTTTGACAATACACTAAATTTTTTTCTAGCTTGTACAATACGTCTCAAAGTGAAAAAAAAAGAAGTAGTGCTTTTGGGTAGTGCCCTAAGAAGGCCTAACGAAGATAAATTCCAAATAATTTTACGTATCCTTTTTCCCCATCCATCATAAGTCCACTTCATTTCTCCGATGCCATGAACAGTACACCATCATTTCTTAACATGATTACACCTATCATTTTCAACTGCAAACATCAAAACAGCTATATATCCTCATAAAACTGGTACAAGTATCAATATATCAAAGCTTCGGGGCGAACAATCTAATTGCCACGAAAAACTAGGTCAAATGAGTTCTGCTCGGCACAATGGAGTTCTCCTGTTATGGATATCCTGTCAGATCGAGTTCATGAGTGTATTGGCTATTTTGCGGAAGAAATCTTTTGTTTTTAGTTTTAGGTGCCGTTATTGGTATAGATGGGGAGTTTGTGATCTGTTTGAATTGAGATTTTTAGTAAGTGGTAGTAGTTTCGAAACTTTCACTGCTTTCAGAGATTGTCTCGTGACAATGAGACAATGATCATTGTCTCATGCTAAGAATGCGACGTTAATAATCTCTCTCTCTCTTAATCATGTTAAGAAATTATGGTGTTCTGTTCATAGCCTCGGAGAAATGAAGTGGACTTATGATGGATGGGGAAAAAGGATACATAAAATGATGATTGACAATGATCTCATTGATCATTTTTTTTTAATTCCATGCCCAGTTACGGATATCGACATAGCTTGAGAAGGAACAGTGGTCACCCCGTGGAGAAATAGATAAATAAAAGTCTTGATATTAAAATAACCATCTAAAATTGTAATTATAATAAGAATAATTAAAGTATGATCATAGTTTTTGTTAAATTATTGTAATAATATGAAATTATTCTATAATAAATATTTAAAGGTTATCAATATGCAATAATTCGAAGACGTGACTGACATACATTCACCAATCCGCACTGGGCCCGCGTGGTGGATTATGGCCCACTCCATCTCACAGACAGGAGGCCAGTGTCCCAGCAGTGGAAATTTTATAACCTGACTAGCTTTTGCCCGCGACTTCGTTCGCGTGGAATAGTGACTTCCGGCAGATTTTTGGTTTTACCCAAATAGTTCTTACTATTTATTTACATTTTTCCGATGAATTTTCAGTACTGACTTGATGCCGACTCTTGACCAATAGATGGCGCTGTATGTCCGGAATAAATTTTATTTTTTATTTTATTTTTTGTAATAAAAACTATCCTATGTCCATTCTCAAGTTCCAAACTATGTCTGTACCAAATTTCACACAAATCGGTTCAGTAGTTTAGGCGTGAAGCAAAGACAGACAGACAGACAGACAGAGTTACTTTCGCATTTATAATATTAGTTTGGAAGTTTGGATTAAATCGACACTATTGTAGAAAAATTGGTATGAGTGCTGCGTAGTCTTTTTATTATCGTATTACAAGGACCAATATTTCGTTCCGTTGATCAGTGGCTTACTCAAGGATTGCGCTCTTAGTATTGAGCTATTCTGACTTGTCATCATCATCATTATCATTTAAAAAAAAAAAAATGTATATAAGTAGTTTATCAGCCATCTTGTTACCATAACACAAGCATTAGGTTGCTTAGCTTGGGACTAGATGGCGCTGTGTGAAATGTCCAGGGATATTATTCTTATTATTATTATTATTTTCCTGCCCGTATGCCAATTTAGTTGTGGTGAGCGCAACATGTCTTTTTCTTCCATACTTCTCTATTAGTCGTCATCTCGGTAGTAACCCCCTTTGTAACCATATTATCATTCACATAGTCCGTCAATAGTTTCTAACTTGTCAATTTGATTAAACTGTACTGTCAGTCTTCTATGACCTGTCGCTAGAAACGTCGATGAACAAATCCAGTACTAGAGCATATTTATAGGTCATCAATCTTTTCCCAAAAAAAAAAAAAACTCCACAGAAATTGAGTCCAAAAAAACTCGTACTCGTGGAACGTCGCTTTCTCAAAGTCCAAGAAATCAAAGTGCGGGATTACAGTAAATCAAAAATGTAGGATACACTTATTCGAAGCCCGACTGAAGGATTTGTTATTCAATTTCCTCTCTCGAGTACTCTGACACATATTTTCCCCATACCTTTGTTATCCGATACGGTCTGAGGGATATCGACCTTTTGTGGTTTCATGGGAAATCGCTCTTTATTACCAAGAGGGTAAGGTCAAGAATGCTGTTCAATGCTAAAGCTTTTTGTTTTAAGATACTTATTCTGATACGGTTCATAATTATTGGACTTATGTGTTGACTGGCTGTGCCCAGCTCCGCTCTTTATACCTACGTTAAAAGTTTTTTTGCGGATTGTGTACAGAGTTATGTCAAAATTAATTTACACAAAATACTCGTAAAACATCATTTATTTCATTCGTAAAACTATTAATCTGAGAACGCTAAACATAATGATTCCTTGTCTATTAGTCTATGTCGTGCAGTGGTGATTCTAATCATAAAACCAGACAGAAAATTGTAGGATCAAACCTCGCTTATAATATTAATCAACATCAGCCTATAACGTCCCCACTGCTAGACACATGCCCTCTTGGTGAGAGCGAGTAATCCACCACGAGGGCCCAGTGCGGGCTGCTAGATGTCACATCACATGCCTTCGAATTTTTGTTTCTAGGACATGCCGGTTTCCTCCCGATGTTTTCCTTCAACGTTTTGAGAACATTGGTGATGAAATAATGAACACAAAGTAAAGCGCCTGGCTGGGTTCGAACCTACGACCTAAAACTTCGTTACCAGAATCAGAAGGTCTAAAAGCAAATAGACTGAGACTTAGAGAATAGACTACTTATTAGAAACTTGCCAATATACATTTAGGTCGCGTCCTAACAACGGTATACTAGTAAACCAGAAACCATCAATCACTCATCATTGTTTACGATGTCCAATTGGTCCGTAGTCCTATTTAATGGTTCTTCGATCCAAACTTACCCTTCGAACCCAACACTTACTGGAGAGGTATAAGAAAAAACTAATAAAAAGAAGCCCTATAAAAATGACAGTCCACTGTGGATCACATAAAACGATTCAGTATATACTACTCTTTATAAACAAAGTTGTGACAGGGGTGCGACTCACGGATTAGATAAAGTTAGTGGGCCTTTGTGTGTGGCCGAATGTGGAAGTGAGAGCGAATTGTAGTTGCAGTAGTCATTCTACCTAGCTTTTTTCCTTTGCCAGCAAACATGTTTTTTGCTGACAAAGTTTTGAGTGAAAATATGCAAAAGCGCGCAAACATATGCTACGGGAATAATCTCTAGCACGATACTTAGAACTCTATTTTAGCTGTTGTGATTCATTATCCAATCATCTGCTTAGCTTTTTCAACCATGTTGAGGTCGGCTTCCAGTCTCAACGGATGCAGCTGAATACCAGTATTTATCATGAAGCGCCTGCTTATCTGACCTCCACAACCCAGTAACTGGGTAACACGATACACGTTGGTAAGACTGGTTGTCAGACTTTTGGGCTTCTGACTACCCGTAACGAATGTCAAAGATCTACGAGTGACAGCCGGGACCAAAAGTTTAACGTGCTTTCCGAGGTGGCATGTTAAGTAGACAATGCTAGCAAAATAACAAAGAACGGTGGTGTCCCGAATTTAAGTTTGGTACACACAGACTGAAGAGGTATCGTGTTACCCAGTAAGTAAGTTGTGGAGGTCAGATAAGCAGGCGCGTTACGTCATTAAATACTAATATTCAGCTGCATAAGGTTAGAATAGAATCCAACCCCAACATAGTTGGGAAAAGGCTAGGCAGATGATGATATCTGCTCAACTTCCTTTTAAGAATTGACTTTTACACCACACATCCACGAAGTACAAACGCCACCCTGCCTTGAATTGGATCGCAACGGAAATTGAAAAGCAAGAACCATTCAAACTTGACCTGATCAAGGATTCTGTTCGACGGCATGGCCAACGTGACGTAAAACTGAACATTCTAATATAGATTTTAAAGCTCTGAATTGTTAAAAAACCTAACATTGTAGCATCTTCTTGGCAGCTCTGGACAGAGAGTAAATAAATAATAAGAATAATATCCCTGGACATTTCACACAGCGCCATCTAGTCCCAAGCTAAGCAACCTAATGCTTGTGTTATGGTAACAAGATGGCTATGGTGTGTTATGGTATAGATAGAAAAACACCCAGACTCGTAACAAATACATACAAATATTTGTTCCGTGTGGGAATCGAACCCGCGACACGCAGCGCAGCAGTCAATTGCTTAACCACTGCGCCAACCGTGCCGTCAGCCTAATAAAGTCTTCCAGACCGTATTTCGGCCACGGTGGCCAATCTCAACGGAGACTAACCTTCGGCGCGGGAGATATTATAGTGCGCAAAAAAAAAACAATAATCATTTGACGGCATGACGGCACGGTTGGCGCAGTGGTTAAGCGATTGACTGCTGCGCTGCGTGTCGCGGGTTCGATTCCCGCACGGAACAAATATTTGTATGGCCTACAAGTAGTTGTTCCGGGTTTGGCTGTTTGTGTATGTGAGATTAAATGTTTGTAAACGCACCCATGATACAGGAGAAATTCCTAGTGTGGAGAAATGTTTAAAAAAATAATAATTGCATAAATAAGGTACAGAAGGTTAGTAAAATGTACAGAATTGTTCTCTTCAAATTCAAAAGTGCAAATATAAAATAAGGTTAAATATTTTATTGGAATTAATTATTGATCATAATCATGCAGTCAGTACATAGAAAATCCCATTAAAATTGTGTCATTGAATTAATAAATAATAAATAATGTCACTATAAAATTGAAAAAATAATAAACTTAATAATCATAAATGTCAATAATAATCATGTCAATAATGGGAGAGATTCGGCACACAATAATAATAACAATAATGCAGCAAGTAGCAAGTGTGCGCGCAGACACAGGTACACTCCCTCTTCCCTCACTCTCATAGTCCGATGGGACGGCAATGCTACGACCGGAGATAGATCAGGCGCAGGACCAACGACTTAACGTGCTTTCCGAGGCACGGGGGATCACACCGCCAACTTACAAACTCCGGGCTGTTACTAAGAAGTTCCTAGTGGAAAAACCCAATAACACTTTTCCCGACCCGGGAATCGAACCTAAGGCTCAGCAGTTGCGCTTGCGACCACGAGACCAGCGGGGACAGAGAGTAGAGAGGCCTTAACGGCTAAAAATGAAAAATAAAAATAACATCATAACGTCATGCCTGCCGATCGATTCTGTAAAAATCTCACCGTGAAAAGTTAGGTGAACTGAGCTTAGAGTGAGCTGGCAATAGTGTCAATGCTAGGGCATTAGTTGGGATGACAGCTCACTCCACGTTCACTTCACCTAAGTTTTCACGGTGAGATGATGTTGATGGTTGATGGTTACAGAATCGCACTGCTGTAATCCCCCATGAGTTAGACAGAGATGTATCCATAGTAACACCCAGATTTCTCCAGTTAAAGTTAAAGTTTATACAGGGTGCCAGGGACATCGACGCGCAAACTGTAACCATGAATTCAGCACATGAGTAGCGTAGAAATTTTTCGTCGGTTATTAAAAAAAAAATCTTCTATTTCATAGAAAAATGCAATGCCTACTACGCGATCAAAATGTATGGAACACCAATATTTTTTTTTAATAACCGACGAAAAATTTCGACGCTATGGGGTCTAAACTCATGCGCTGAATCCATGGTTACAGTTTGCGCGTCGATGTCCCTGTCACGCTGCATATAGGAGGTAATCTTTGGAACTACTGATCCGAATTC
Source organism: Apamea sordens (assembly GCA_945859715.1). Lineage (NCBI taxonomy): Eukaryota > Metazoa > Arthropoda > Insecta > Lepidoptera > Noctuidae > Apamea > Apamea sordens. Next base: position 6,918,710 of record OX244010.1, on the reverse strand, counting down.
GAACATTCTTTCACTAATGGGAAGCTATAGTATTGCCAAGTGTCATAGGACTCTTAACAGCCATCCACATTGATACTCAAAACTATTCTCACGAAATTTTCGTCATTCCATAAAAATATTAATAAATTACACATACTACCCACATATTTCAGCAGAACGATAACATTTACTGTATGGCTTATATTACCGGGTCCTAATTCCGGCCTACTAGTCGTTATCCGTGAAAATTACCACGGTAAACGACACTTTCACATACCACTTTTATCTACCTCTGTAGCGTTATGTATTGTGTAGGTTTTCATTAAATTTTAGGGTGTAGGACGAATGGGTGTTGGCGAATTCAGACTTATATTAACTACTAGATCCAGTCCGCCACTTCGTTCGCGTGTAATTTTTCGCGGACTATGAGAGAGTGCACCTGAGAGTAAGAAAGAGGGAAGAGAGAGTGCACCTGTGTCTGCGCAAACGCTTGTGCACCATAATATCTCCCGCGTCGAAGGCTGTTATTTGCTGAGATTGGCCGCCTTTGCCGAAATTCGGTCTGGATGACTTTATTTGTTTATTTAATAAAAAATAACGTAAAATTCATTGGACATCAGCCTATAACGTTCCCACTGCTGGAACACAGGCCCCTCTGTGAGAGGGAGTGGGCCGTAACTCCACGCAAGCCCAAGGCGGGTTGGTAACTGTAACATCATCATTATGTCTTTGAATTTTTGGTTCTAGGACATGCCAGTTTCCCCACGATTTTTGAAGTGAAAACTTCTTTAGCGGCGTTGTGCATTTTGGTTGTAATGGGTAAAAAATGTTAAACTCGCATCAGGTCACATAACCTGATCGAAAATTCGTAAGACAAAGCTCGCGTCAGGACACGTGACCTGATCGAAAATTCGTAAGACGAAGGGAGAGTAGACCGTATTCCAAAATATCAAAAACGCACAACGTTAATATTCAAGTTTCACTTCTGCCGGCACTCTCGGAGTGCAACCCGTTTTTTTTTCTTCACCGTTTTGAGAGCAGTGGACATGAAATGATTTACACAAAGTAAGTAATGCACCTGCCTGGGTTCGAACCCACAACCTACGACTTGTAAGTCAGGGCTGTTACCATGGCCACCACTGGTCTACCATTGGACGTATAAACTGTTTATTCGCTTGATATTTGACGGCTCAGAGACCGTTGTTTGCTCGTAGGCAATTAACGAGAAGCGAGTGGAACTAGCAAGTACAAACGCGTTGGCGAGCAGAGAGTACGCGACGACGACGAGTGATTGATCGCTGGTATACGTATGTGTGTTTAACGTAAGGTGGTATGCTCTCAGGCTAGGTGGAGCGACGATCATCACAGAATGGCTGGTAGCAGCTGGATGAGAGTTGCAAAAAATCGAGTTGAATGGCGTGCGAGAGGCCTATGCCCCGCAGTGGACTGCTATAGGCGAATGATGATGATGATGATGCGTATGTACCAAGCGTGAGTCTTTTGGCGAGTGTCGTGCACGCCAAGCGAGCGTCGCTAACCAACTGCTCTCATTAATAGCTCTTGTCGTGCAACAAACGAGTACTCGCCGGCGACGTGAACAGTTATCATCCACAGCCCGACTTCACCTACTGCTGGGCTCTCTTGTGCCAATCACCACTCTCTAATACCTATGGGCCACCACTGCTCCTAGGATGCTGGCAGTGTTGTTATTTATACATATTACAGATATACCGATTTTTCTCAATCGCAGTTACATAAAAACGTAATATTTATTTATTTTATTTATTTATCTCATGGAAAACCAACAGCTTTGGAAGGTAACGATCTCCTCAGTGACCGACAGTACGGGTTTCGCCGTAATCGGTCTACTGGGGACCTACTAGTGTATGCCACTCACTTGTGGGGCGAGGCCCTCGAGAGGAATGGTGAAGCGATTGCGGTCTCCTTAGACGTCTCGAAGGCCTTCGACAGGGTATGGCACGCTAGCCTTATGAGTAAGCTTCCAGTGTACGGCATTTCCCCTGGTCTGACTGGCTGGGTAAAAGACTTCCTGAGTGATCGGTCTCTCCGAGTTATTGTCGACGGATGCTCATCGGAGCCTATGAAGACTAATGCCGGTGTTCCTCAGGGGTCTGTTCTCTCTGCAACTCTCTTCCTGCTCCATATCAACGATCTGCTTATGCCCGGAATCTATGGGTATGCAGATAACAGCACAGTTGTAGAGAGATACCTGCCGAGTGCTCGGGCTAGTAAGGAAGTAATCCGGTCCGAAAGAGAGGCTATGGTAGAGCGTACGAATGTCGCACTTCAGGCAGTCTCCAAGTGGGGTGAAGTCAACCTTGTGGGATTCAACGCCGCCAAAACACAAGCGTGTCTGTTTACCGCCAAAAGGAGCCCGTTCACCTTGGCTCCTGCTTTTCAGAATGTATCCTTGGAGTGCACCGACCGCCTTCAGCTCTTGGGAGTTGAAATTTCCTCAAACTTAAACTTTGGGCGGTTCATTGAGTCCAAAGCCAAGATGGCTGCTAGGAAACTTGGCGATCTTGCAAAGGTCCGGCAGTACTTCACACCGGGACAGCTTCTAATGTTATACAAAGCGCAGGTCCGATCGTGTGTGGAGTACTGCAGCCACATATGGGCTGGTGCTGCAAAATGCCATCTAGCAGCTTTGGACTCAGTGGAGAGGCGTGCGAAGAGGCTAATTGGTGATCCAGATTTGGTTAAGACTAATCTACAAAGCCTGGAGCACAGGCGTAAGGTAGCCAGCCTTTCGGTATTCTACAGGATGCATTCTGGAGAGTGTACGCGGGAATTACATGATTTAATTCCGCCGTCACCGTTCTATCATCGGACAACCCGTCGTACGGCAAGTATCCACCCTTACGTTGTTGATACCGCCGCGATCCGGACGAAGCGTTTTGCCTCGTCGTTTATACCGCGTACATCAAAGGACTGGAACAATTTGCCTGCAGCGGTCTTCCCGTCCGATTATAATTTGGGTGTTTTCAAGGCTAGAGTGAATAGGCTCATAATAAATTAGTGCGCTTACCATCAACGATTGCATCTCTGCTTTCCATCAGGCGGGATCGCAGTCAAGCGCTAGTTTATAACATTTAAAAAAAAAAAAAAGCTTTACATAAATACAATAAATATACTAGAATAACAAACATGAAGCCAATTATAGGTTTTCGCGGCTAGCTATACAATAATACATTAAGAGATCTTATACACGACAAATTATCAAGAACATAAGCGCACCAAGCATCAAATCGGGACCGCCAAACATATGAAATAAACTACAATAAAATAAGTACCAGGACTAAATGAACACTAATTAATTAAATTAAATTGAAAATTAAAAAAAAAGAAAAAAAAAGAAAATTAATTAAATAATAATTAATTAATTAATTAATTAATTAAACAAATTAATTTTGAAGAAATCAAGGTTCAGCCTATTGCGTACGCTTGAGCCTTTCGTTGAAAACAAGTCAAAAGAGAACTGCTTGCATAAGTCATTAAAGGTTATACTCGCTCGCTCTAAAAATGAGTTTTGCCTGTAGTTGGAAGAAGATAACGCGCGATATGCTTATAATCTTGGCTAAAATTAAAGTCGTTTTTCGGTAGCCGTAAAAAAGTAAGAACCTACGCAAGTAATCATGTAGGCAACGTTATTTCCGAGATCTCCTCGCTCTTTATGTGAGCTGTTATTTTTAGGTGCGTTCTGAGGCTAAAGTAATAAGTACTTACATGAAAATATTGAAGACGTTAAAGAACATGGAAAGTTATGTGAAGAGCTGTATGAGTAAATGTTGGTCAATCGTTTATTTTTATGGTGGTTGTAGACTCAATTACTTGCAAAATAGAATGGTTTTTGTATGTCAAGTAATTTGGTCATTTAAGTTTTTGTGAGAGCAGTGACTTTGTGTAAATTATTTCATCGCCACTGCTCTCAAAAACGCTGAAGGAAAACATGGTGAGGGAACCTGCATTACCTAGAACCCAACCTAGAAAAAAATCGAAGACATGTGACATCTACCAACCCGCACTAGGCCTGCGTGGTGGATTACTGCCCACTCCACACCACACACCATTTCTTATTTATTTGTTTGTGTTTTATGTTCTTTATTGCGTCATGTTTACCGCAAATAAACGTATTTTCTTTCTTTCTTTCACTCCCTCTCACCGAGAGGTGGCCTGTGTCCCATTAGTGGGAAAATTATTGGCAGATTATGCTGACTTTTTTGATGTGATGGCCCTTCTGAAATAAGATCTTTCAGTAGTATTTACGGTATATGAATTGCAAATGTGGAAATGAGCAGACGGGAGAACGCTGTCACTAATCCTTACGATGTAACGACCTAATAGCATTTTGCTTGGATTTCTATTTTAAACTACCATAGTTGCAAGTAAGCCATCTACATAAACAATAATTCATTTACTGACAGCCTAAACCGCTGGGTCTTTTTTTTATTTATTTTTTTCGGGGGGAAACCTTCGAAAGGCACCCGACCTCCGAGGAGACGGGTCGGGGAGTGTGGGATTTTTACCTCAATAAAACCACCCCGGTGATCACCATCCGCACATAGGGGTGGTCACGGTTCCTCTTAAAAGACCAACTCCGGAACCACCCCTGCGCAACGCCTATAAGGCACATCCAAGCACAACCGCTGGGTCTAGAAGCGTAAAACTTTGCACAAGAATTCTTAATTCAAACAAAAGTGAGCACAAAGGAAGGATTTTTGAAAGGGATTAAGTCACTGACCTCTAAGAAACAAATATGCTGGACATCCTACATACTATACGAAATGACAGTTGTTTTTTGTGCCGATTCAAAGCGAGCTCGAGCGTCTCAGGAACTAAAATTGTCACATTGTTGCAAATGGTCGTCGTGTTATTTTAATACATCTCCGATGATTTAGGTCTAAATCGTGGAATAAGATTTTTTTAATGTTTACTACGAGATATTTAATTTTTTTTATTATGAGAGTATGCGCATTTTGTAAAACTCATCTAAAATCAAATGTCTTAGGTAATTTTGTCATTGATACTATGTCAGGTCAGTTTTAAGTAGGAGTTTGTCCCGATGGAAAATTCCAACGGGCACATGGCTTGTGAAATAAATTTATTAGTACATACGAGTAAGAACTACAACACAGTTCATAACATATTTAAACAGTGGCCTGTACTACCAAGTTTAAAATTATTGTCAGCTTTCTGAGCTCCTAAACTAGGTACGCAGACCTGTGTCTTAGGAGTCGGAGAAATTGCGGATTCAATTTATATAATACAACTGTGACTTTTCTGTTTGTCTACAGTGGTTGATAACACAACAAATGGAGTGAATGATTGTGGTTGTGTATCTAAGTGTGTATTTGAAGTGTGAGTGTTTTAGTAAGCTTTCCTTCAACACCCATCAATCAAAGTGTGGTCCTACTGTTATTGTATAATTTAAGTATATACTCTAATCCTGTTAGTAATAACGTGACCGTGAGAACGCGAAAAAATATAAAATAAGTGATGGTCAGTTATTTTATATATATATTTTTTTTTTTACATACCAAGTCTCCTCCGTGCCTCGGAAAGCACGCTAAGCCATTGGTTCCGGCTGTCATTCGTGGATCTTTGACAGTTGTCACGGGTCGTCAGAAGCCTGAAAGTTTGACAATCAGTCTTACCAAGGGGTTTCGTATTACCCAGTAACTGGGTCGTGGAGGTCAGATAGACAGTCGCTCCATGTAAAATACTGGTAATCAACTGCATCCGGTTAGACTGGAAGCCGACCCCAACATAGTTGGGAAAAGGCTAGGCAGATGATGTTTCTAATACTTAGAATCTTATACCATTAACCACGCTTGTCAATAACAACAAAACATAAAACTCCAAGTTAACTTACTTTTAAATAAAAGTCCGAGACGGTAACACGTCAGTAACGGAAGAGTATATTACGTCACGATCGATGGAATCCAGCTTTAACTTATTCGCAAGCTTACCGGACTTCAGGAGAGACTTACAGTAAAATATGCTAGCTATGCCCGCGTCTATGTCAGTGGGGGAAGGTTTTTTTTTTTTTGAGTATGGGAAATCATCAAATGACTCCTCCCGCTCTGGGTGGAGCAGGAGGGAGTGTCAGACTCTTACTGACTAAAACCCGCCCGTGTTCCTTCCTTAGCCCTTTATGTGCCAGGGCAGCGGTAAACCTTTCGGATAATCCCGCTACCGGGGGAAGGTTTTATTGTTTTATCGTTGTTTGTTATACCTACCTGACAGTTCGTCTTCTTCGCGTGTCGATGACAACAATATAGTTTTTGGAACGAAGTTCTTTATCGCGCGTTGCGAAAGGGGGCTAGACGGAAAAAATTAAGACCAAAAGTTGGAACGACACTTTTTGCTATAGGTAGTTGTAAGCCGTGCGGCGTGCGTGCGCGTGTGTCTCTGCTGTCTGTCTCTCTCTCTGTCTTTGAACTTCGTTCCATCCGGGTGTCCCTTGACACCTCTCGAGTTTTTTTTTCTTTTTGTTTGGCCCAAAATTCAGCAACGCGGATAGCATTTTCCGAGTTCCTCACGTGTGCAGGTGACAGGACATGCGGAACAAGATGGGAGGTGAACCAACCACACACCGGAGGTGACCTTCCACGAACCCCCACTTGTGGAGGTTGTCCTTGCTGCGGCTTACTTTGCTACGAAGTCTATTTAAGGTTTTCCAAGTGGGCCAAGGTAACTTAAGTAACGCAACGCGAAGTAACGTAATTTGAACATTTATTTTTTTGTTTATAGGTTTATATGGTTAAATTAAGTATTTATTTATCTACGATACAATATTAGTTTAAACTTGTTACTGAATGGGCCTGCTCTTCTCCTGCCGATTGCCGCTGGAGTAGACGAGTCTTGGAGTGGAGACCGCATATCGGCAAGCGTAGTGTGGAACGCCCCCCAGCTAGGACGGACGACCTAAAGAAGGTGGCTGGGGTAGACTGGATGCGGAAGGCGGAGGACAGGGTGTTCTGGCGCAGTTTGGGAGAGGTTTATGTCCAGCAGTGGACTGCGACAAGCTGAGTTGATGGGCCTGCTCTTAACCTCGATCTCGCCTGCTGGAAAGCGATGGATGAGGGTTGTGATTGAACGAGCGTGCCCATAACCCTAATCTACTATCACCCCTACAAACTGGGCAAATTTTAATCATGGCATATAACGAGAGTAATTAGTTACAATAAAAAGAAACAAACACATACACACACGCCCTACTTATGTCAGAAATACTAGCTATTCGTTGTGAATGGGTAAGGTTAGGTACCTCCTACGGCCTATCGATATAAGACGTATGTACTCAAAGACATAATGAGTCAACGACCGAAAAATTACAATTTGTTTTAATCTATATAACATTGTAATAAGGATATATTGTAAACGCCAATAATTTTAAAAGAGTAACTGGAGTTTCTTGCCGGCTCTTCTCCATAGAAAACGACTATGCCTAGCTTCTGACGTTTCATAAGTGCCCTTTATATGAAATGTATAAACAGGATGACTTGTAATGTGACGTATTCCTTCGACGAGGTGATAGTGGGACCCATTTGCAACAATTAAGCACCCCATAAAGTCTAGGCGGAAATTCATGGGATGCGAGAAAACTCTATAAGACACCATGGTAGCGCAACCACGGTCACGGTGACAGCAAGATAATTATGTACATAGCTTTATGGTGGGTATCTCACAGGCATCCAATCGGTTGGGCAACCAACCATAAATTTTTTGGCAGTGCGACCATGGTTGCGCCGCCATAGTGTCCTAGTGAGATATGGGCCTAAATATACAGGGTGTTATTGACAGCCCTCCACAAAAACACAGGATTGATTCAGCTCCTTATTCTGAATCATATCCCACTGGAAATTTTCTCAGAAAAAAAAAAAATTATGCCGTTTTTTCTGCTGATATTCCTTTATTTCAATGTAAAATTACGTTCTCTGTATGCAACACTCCATTCTGGTTTTTTGGATTCCCTTAATGTTCCTGAAATAATTACATGTACCGGTCATCTTAATATGATGTACTAAAGCCACCCTATCAGTTTGCGGAGGGCTGTCAATAACACACTGTATATTGTATACCTTATTTGTCCTTATTGATTGCCTACATTTACCTAGAGTATAGATTAGTTTAAAAACTGATAGCTAATAATTAAGAATTATAACTTCTCAGTACCTACAAGTACCGATCTAAGGTACTCAACAAGAAACTGCATGTATTTTTCTCGTCGTACAAAGTACGCACACGCTTCAAATCGTTTTATCAAAGTAAGCGACCAACTTCAAACGTTTTAAAATTCTAAAAGAGTTTTAAAGGAAAGCGCTTATTTTAGATCTCGGGGGAGATTTGTCTAACATTGCAAACACAGCGAAAATAATATACCTGACTTTACTACGATTTGTCTTAAATTCTTGAGTGGGGGAGACAGAAATTTGTGGATGAATGAAGACATGTTTTCCTTCAGTTAACTTGCATGTTTTGGGATAGTTTGACTTATTTCATGTGTTAATAGAGCCGTTATATGATTAGCGACTCTTATCAAAGTAGAAAGGTGATTAGAGGGGCAATTCACGTAATTTTTAGAACGTTAACAGTCTGATCTCAGTCTCAATCTGTCAAAATACATTTCTGACCAGTTTTTGACATTGATTGTCGCTGAGATGAGTATGCGACGATCATGTTTAGATATATCGATAGCTATCACGTCTGCGAAGTTTAGCTAGCTAATTTAAAATAACCCTGTATTCAATAACTGCTACTACAACAAAACGTTTCACAGACAAGTGAAGTCGTAATTTTGACTTACACGAAAATACTAAAATACCCTCGAGAAATCTGAATAATTAGCTATCCAAACTATACCCAAGTCCTAAGTTCATTATTAAACAACTAATTACTTGCTGAACCGCCGACGGCTATGTATTAATAATTCTATATTATGCGGAGGTCTTAATACCCTGGTCCAGACGTATATAGACCTGGATTACATTACATTACAAGGCTGAGTGAAAGCCTTCCTGTCACAGTCATGACGTCCAGCTGTTGACTATTTCTGCTTTGTGCTTGTGATTATAGATATATTTTGTTTTTATTTTTCCTTGTTCTAATAAGAATAATAATATCCCTGGACATTTCACACAGCGCCATCTAGTCCCAAGCTAAGCAACCTAATGCTTGTGTTATAGTAACAAGATGGCTGATAAACTACTTACATACATTTTTTTTTTTTGTAAATACATACGTATTATAGATAGAAAAACACCCAGACGATTCGATTCCCGCACAATCAGTGAAGAATCAATTATCTTTTTGTATGCACGAGTTTCTGTGACAAATAAACCTAATATTTCTTTTTTTTATTTAGTACGTCAGACCGACACATTTATCGAAGCGATTGTCTGTAGTAACGGCTTTCATTTTGACGGTTCAACAAAATTCTTTGCGTTATTTAAGTTGTTGAGCAGACCAATATTTAGAACATATGAAGCAATGAATTAGTAACATCCTTCAAAATGATTTACATTGTGTTACGGAATTAGGGAGCGACTTTGTAAAATCTTGATGCAAAAAAGAGATCTACGTTTTGGAACGGGCAACTAGCTTTAACTTTTTGACTAACTGGAGTTCTTGACAATTCAAAAGTGCCTGTAAATGGTTTAATTGAAATAAATGTTTGATGTGACCTATGTATATTGGCGTATGTATTTTGTAAGGACTACAGAGGGGCTTGTGGTTATGTAACAGCCGCATGAGTCGATCGTTCAGGGTTAAGCTACGCTTGCTAGATCTGTACGTAGATGAGTGAGCATCCATTTTATACTGAGTCGTTGATCTTGGCTGTCATTGATAGATCTTTGACAGTCGTTAGCATTACGGTTAGTCAGAAGCCCAAAAGTGTGACTAAGTCTTATCAGAGGGTATTGTATTATCCACTAACCGCACGCACCGCCAATCATCTGCGTGCTCACCGCAGCGGTAACCAATCGCTGCACAGCACTGTGATTTAGAGAAAATTGTCACCATATTGAGTTAGTTCTCCTGTTGCAACCGCTCCGCAAACCGCTCCGCAATACTACCGCGCCGCGCCGAAACCGCTAATATATCTAAAACTATTATCCTTGTTGGACGACGCACGTGTGACATATACAGACCAAGTGAAGTGCACAGCAAGTGCAAATGCAAGTGAAGTGAAGAAAAGTGCAACACGTACTACATCTTCTCAGGCTGTTCTTGTATCAACGTGTTTCACCTAGAAGACTCCCAAGTAAGTCCTTCATTCCATTTTCCTACCATGGTCAGCTCATTACTGTGTGTTGTCAATAGCTCACCCCCGCTTAAATTACATTCCCGCAACGGTCCTTCGAAGCCGCATGTAGAAACTTATTCACCAGAAGCCGTGCCCAATAATGTAGTTGGGAAAAGGCTAGGCAGATGATGTTCGCATTAGTCGGATACAATAAGATTGTCGATCCGATCAAATGTGAACCTGCTCTTAGACCTATCAACATGTATTGTCGCTGAGATGAGACTGCGACTAGATTTTGAACGTTTTAAATTACGAGAATTGGCCTTCAGTTGATAGCTTTGGGATTAATGACGTTCCCATAAGGATCGTTAGGGTTCTCGTGATGAAAAGTTTATATTAGTGTTTCTTAAGAAAACTTGTCTTTTATGAGGTGTTCAAAACGATCTTGTAACTTTTTTTAATAGAAATGCTTTATGTTCTCTTTTACACTTGAAATTTTGGTTTCAAGAATATATTTCTCCAAAAAAAATAGAATTATAAATTATTAAAGAAAACTTTCACTACCTATTTAACTATTTGATGTAATAGCTAACACTTAATGTGGTCGAAACGCAATAAGGCTACCTAATTTTAAAACTGAAAAATAAATACATGCAATATAAACGTGAAGTCACGACATTTTAAAACGCTGAAAGACAGAATCTACTGATAGCCTAATCAATACAATGGCATCATCATCATCATCATTTCAGCCAAAATATGTACGTCCACTCTGGACATAGGCCTCCCCCAAACCCCGCCACTTCGAATGGTTCTGTGCTCCCCACATCCAGCGGATTCCTACGGCCTTCACAAGGGCAATATCGACAAAGACATGAACCAACTAAAATAAACAGGTTGTAACTAAATTATATAGTATCAACCCTAAGCTTATAGACTTATAGAGCGGTTATTCCTATCGACGAGTTTCAACTCCTTCGGGTGTCGTTTATGTGGCTAAATTAGCTTATGTAGATGTACGACCAGCAAGGGTCGTCTGCGAAGTTTCATACTAATAATCTATGTACGGAAATTGTGAGTTATGGCTACAAAGGGTCTGGTCCTTTGGCTGCCTTACGAAGTGGATTGGAGTAGGAAGAGAGTACTTATGTGGGTAGCTTATGAAAGTAATATTGTTTTACTTGTAAACAACAAAAGATGTTGATTTTATTCTTAATTTAGAGCTTGAGCTTGCCTAAAGGCACGGGTTTCCACCCGTGCCTTGAAAGACAAAGTGAGGCCAAGACAAACTGGTTTTGTATAGCTTGACGTGTAGCCGTGTGTACGTTCTAAGACAGCTGTCAAAAAATGGTTAACCTATTGGACAGGGTATAAGTCCAGGGTTCTCTCTGAAGGTGTCACGTCTTATTTTTTACAAGAGTAAGAAAGTATTTTATCATCTTTACATAATTTTATAAGTCTTACTCCGAAACCGGAACCAGGTTTTAAATTATCAATTGACATTAAAAACTCCTCGCTAATTCAGCCGCGGAAAACCGATAGCTCATTACCATTTCCGATGTTCAATTATACAGAAAACTATCTCAAGAAAATTCCTTAATTCCTCAAAGAAATCCTTTGGAATAATTTAGGCGGCGCTACGAATTAATTTACGAATATCTCTTTCCGTCGGGTCAAATTTTTTGAATGAATTGCCACGAACAGTGAGAACTTTTTTAATAAAAAGCCCAACGACAGGTGGGCACTGAGCTGATTTATTGACTTTTCAAATTTTCTATGAAAAATGTTCGATCTACTAACTGTATACTAATGCGTAAAGAATTAATATTGAATTTTGTGAGGTGAAGTTGCTTGAAGCAATATTGTAAATGGTCTTTTGAAAAGTGTATGAGTTTGATTGGTTTTGTTTTTAACCGACTTAAAAAAAGGAGGAGGTTCGCAATTCGGATGTTTAAAAAAAGTATGTTTTCGGCCAAAACTCCGTCACATATAAACGGATTTGCAAAATTATTTTTTTGATAAATAAGGTATGCCTCAGAAGTGGTCCCATATAAATTTGGTTTACTTTGCTTGAGTTTTTGAGTTAGCTTCAATAATACGATTTTATTCCACTAAGGGCTGATTTTTCAATCGACCGATAATTTTTATTCGTGGAATAAAATTTACGTCTGACTGTTTTTGTATGGAACAACTGTCAAAAATTCAAAATTATTCCTCCGATAAAGTAATCTGGCGTTGGAAAAATCAGCCCTTAGTTTATATTGATGATTTTTTAATAACTAAATGAATTTGTGTTGCGTAAAAAGTTTTATTTTTCACTTTTTAGTTTTACCTAAAAACTAAAAAGTGAAAAATAAAACTTTTTTACAAAAAGAAAACAACCGACTTCTAAAAAAAAAAAACACTACTCGTAAAGTGAAAACTGAATAACTTTAATTTCAGAAGTCGGTTGTTTTTTTTTTTGTAAAACGTTTTTATTAAAAGTCAACACGATTCACGTTCTTTATGAAAGTTTTTGCTCTCTTCATCTGTCAGTAGGAGTTTTACTTGTGTAACACAAATAAAATGATTTTTCACTTCTCATGCTCTGAAAGTGCTTCTTTGTGCAGGGTATAGGCTGCACAAAATGGAATTTTGTGCACAAGGGTATTAACTTTATTATTGATTATTGATAATGATAATGACATAATTGTGATGATTTATTTTTCTGTTTATATTTAGTTCTGTTATTATTTATATATTTTTTCTGTAAGTATTTATAGTTTGAAATTGTATGGATTGATTTTATCTGAAATAAATTGATTAATTAACGTATCTACTCATAAATGTATTATATTAAGGCAAAGAAAATGAGCCATACAGCCAAATGCAATAAGAAGTTCATAGATAGAATTTGTTATTATATAATATTTACTTTAATTTATTTGCCTTATGTGTTTTTTAAGATATAATAGATATTAAAATTTTAATTCAAGTACGGTAGGTTAGTTGATTTAAGAAAATTATTATTACAAAATTAATTTAATAGTAGGCTGTATAGGTCTGCAGCCAATTTCCTTCAGTATTCAAAACTGTTCTAATTTTACTTTGAATTTTAATTAAAGAAATGTTATGTTATACTACTGTTTTATTTCCTCGCAATCTAAGTGAAAAGCAGAGTTTATAACTCGTCCACAAAACCATTTTTATCCTCGACATTACTATCAGCCCTCGCCTTAAAACAGTAGTATAACATAACATTTCTTTAATTAAAATTCAAAGTAAAATTAGTTTGTTTTGTGCACTTGTTGTAAAATCTACTATTTATGCTCTAAACCATTTTGTACACACGGCTACACGTCAAGCTATACAATACCAGTTTGTCTTGGCCTCACTTATGTATGATTTTTTCTCACAATGAACGGTCAGCCAATTACACTAGTTTTGCATAGCTTGATGTGTAGCCGTGTGTACCTCATTCGCCAACACAACAAACCGACACTCAGACTCATCATCAGCCTACAGCAGTTCGCTGCTGGACATACATAGGCCTCTCCAATTATACAACATTCAACTCGATTATCGGCACCCCTCCCCTGCGATCGTCGCTCCACCTAGCCTGACGTTTGCCGATTTGCGGTCTTCACTCAAGAACGCGTTTGCCCCAACGGTCAACGGTTCTACAGCTAATGTCGCTGTCCAATTGACAGTTGTTAACTTTTTCATCAGTCGTAATCTTTGAAACGATCTTTGGTCCTTGTCCTTTCTAAAAGCAAAATATACAAATTTTCAACGCGACGGTAGTATATGCATCAGAATACTATTTTACTTGCTAACTACTTAATCTTTTACATAAAGGAAATTACCAGACAGCTACCTAACCAACCAAACCTAACCAAAAGACTTACGTTCTTAGTCCAAGTTACTCAAACAACCAAGTTTAATATGAACGTGCAAGTTATAACTTTGTAATTCAAGAACACTTGTTGAGAAAATGTGATGTTCATTAAGTAGTTTTAATGTATGCACTTAATAATCTTAATAGTATGGTAATTACTTAAAGAGAGAGATAATAAAGCCGAAAATGGCTTGAATTTAAATAGTGTTTTCTATTACTTATTGTTCTTGAATTTTAAATAGTTCTTTGCTAATTTACAGTCTTGTGGTTGAATCCATTTGCGGGGTTAAGCTGCCCTTAACGCGGTCTGTGTGTAGATGGGTCTAGTTTCTGATGAATTAAATTTTCAGTTACGAATACTTTGATTATGAATGTGATGGATGTCTGTAAGAAAAAGGGGAGGACCATTATCATCATCTGCCTAGCCTTTTTCCAACTATGTTGGGGTCGGCTTCCAGTCTAACCGGATGCAGCTGAATACAAGTATTTTACATGGAGCAACTGCCTGTCTGACCTCCACAACCCAGTTACTGGTTAATACGATGCCCCTTGGTAAGCCTGGTTGCCAGACTTTCGGGCTTCTGACGAAAAAGGAAAAGGGGAGGACGAAAGCAGGTAATACGTAAGGGCTGGAGGGAATGAACGGGAGTCAACAGCCGACTCCCGGCCACCGTAAGCGCGTGCTTGCGGGTGGCGAGCAATGGGCAGCGCTCGCCGCCCGGTAAGGACCAGGCCCGGGTCGACGGCGCGTTGTGTTCCACGCGCGCCTCAAAGAGATGTCAGCACGAATTGACGGGGTCCGCTAGGGCCGATGCCTGCCAGGGCCGCGGGTTATTCGAAACAGATCCCGTGGCCCCTGGCACAGGCAACTGAAGGAACACGGGTGGGTTTTAGTCAGTAAAAGCCTGACACGCCCTTTCGCTCAGCCCAGAGCGGGAGAGGTCATTTGATGATTTCCCACCAAAAAAAAAAGGGGCTGGAGCTGGAGTCCGCAACTCAAAGCTTAAGCGCGTGTTTGCGTACGGGTGGGTAAATCGATTATTCAACCCCAACTCATCAAGGAAAGCCAGCAACGCCTTGGTGTTGTTGACAATCTCACGTAGGGTACCGAAGTGCTTTGCCCTGTATATGGCAACCATCGGGCAGTTTATAAGCACATGTGCTGCTGACTCGTCGTCCTCGATGCAGGCCCTGCACAGCGGACTGTCTGTGACTCCTATGACAAAGAGGTGTTTATTATGCATGGCCAGTTATAGCTTGTGTAACTGTAAGCAGTTGTTGTTTAGTTATTCGGAGAACCTGTTTCGTGAGGCAGACATCAACTGTAAACGTTTCCTTAACCTGCTCCTTTTTAGTTAGAACTCTTTTTCTAATAAGACGGAATGTGTTATGAAATAAATGACTTATTTACTCACCGTTAATGGAGATGTATCGAATAAGAAAACATGCTGCACCGAACACAAGTGTAATGATAATGCAGGAGGATGATGGCGAGATAAATTGAACCGCTTCAAAAACAAACATCTCCCCTCTTTTATTCTTAACTCATTCTCCTCAACCCTATGACGCTGCCAAAAAGTTTAATTTCTGTCCGTTCACGATCTCCAGCGATGACTGGCGGTATTCAATGTTCGATAACATTACTTATGTATTCCTTGTTGGCTCATTAGGGGAGTGACCATCATTCTTTTGGCTTTTGATGTATGTTGTTCTTCGATGTGTGTGTTTACTATTGTTTTGATTGAAACAGTTTTGAAGCAATGTAAATAAATAAAGTTCTCCAGACATTTTTCGATGTTGCATCTCGTAATTCAACCTATGAGGTTGTGGTCTGTTTAACTGGGCTTGCCTGTGGATGCCTTAATAAATTAAGGCCTCCAGCCAGGGCTTACAAAACTTAAAAACTAAGCGACTACACGCTAAGGGCACCCCCTGTGGGGTACGGACCTCGGCTTAGGGCGTCGCTGGGAGAGGGCAGCAAGGGACAGGCGGGATCGGAATTATTTAGGGACGGATTTAAAACTAAAGGCTCAGCGGCGCGAGCTGGCTCGAGCAAAGTTCAGGGCTAGCCTTCGGCGCGGGAAATATTATAGTGCACAAGTGTGCGTGCAGACACTGGTACACTTCCTCTTCCCTCACTCGTGTCGGTGAAGCAAAGTAAATAGTCATTAAACTATGTAAAAACAAGAGGAGGTTATGCACATTGCGAGTATTGTTTTTGGGCTAGCGGCTAAATAATAACAGAATTGAGATGAACTGTTAGGGTCGATCGAAGGTAAAACTACGCTTGCCACGGTTGGTTCGTAGATGTTTTCAAGGTCCGAAGGCGGGAACACGCAATGAAACGCACAAACTGTTTCAATTAGGACAATTTTATTCACAAGGCTTAAATTTTCATTCATAGCATATGGGTGATCATCCATTAAATTTTGAGACCTCCTCCGTGCCTCTTATAGCACGAAAAAATATATAGCCTGTAAAAAATCAGTTGATCCATAGATTTATGTTCGCATAACTCGACATAATGTATGGATCAACTGATTTTTTTTTCAAGATTTCAGGGTTGGTTCCGTAGTAAAAGTTGTTCATAATGATGAGTTCATGATGAATGACCTCTTTTAAGGATTAAAATGATCAAAATTTAACGGTGTATAATTTGTTTTTTTTATTTTATTTTTGACTGTGTTTGGTTTAGTTTGTGACCTTCCTGTAAGTAGAAGTCGCAATAAATACTTTTTCTTTCTTTTTAATTGTATTTGGAACATTTTGTAGTACGATCAGCAACAAAAAAAATGCACTTTTACATTTATCATCAAGAGTTAATATTCCTTAAATCATCTTATGAGTTAATATTCCTTAAATTTTACATTTGTTATTGAGGATTTATATCACTAAAGTGTTAGTTGACTTTTGTTGCTGACTTTAGGTACAGTTTTAGCTTAATACTGAAAATATTTGTACAAGAAAAAAGGTTATAGAGATTTCAAATATAATGAGCGTTGGGCAGCTTTTAATGAAAAAAGTTTTATTTAATTAGGTCCACAGCACGATCAGCCTATAAGTTTCTCACTACTGGACCACAGGCCTCCTCTCTGTGAGAGGGAGTGGGCAGTAATCTACCACGCGGGCCCAGTGTGTGTTGGTAGATGTCACATGTCTTTGAATTTTTGGTTCTAAGACAATGCCGGTTTCCTCACGATGTTTTCTTTCACCGTTTTGAGAGCAGTGGTGATGAAATTATTTACACAAAGTAAATAGCCTGCCTAGGTTCGAACCTACGACCTACAACTCGTAAGTCGGGGCCAATACCACTTGGCCACCACAGCTTTTCAAGGTCCACAAGTTATCCAAAAATAATAAATGGAGGGAATTACATCAAACGGATATTTAGGTGCTCATATGAAACAAAATTCACATCCCAAATCCAACAGTGAAATACGACAAAAACGCCAGAAATAGACAGACACATAAAACTCATTTAATTCCATCCTTAATTTCAAGCGTTAAATCCAAAATGGCATATTAAAACATATGTTTTATGATATGTAACTCAGTTGAAATGAGCGACCGGGTGAATCATGAAAAATAAATTGCAGAAGGACCGTTTTAAATGAAATTAATAAAGATTATTAAAATTTCTGTAAATAGATCTTTTAAGACACGTCAATTTTTTTTTTAAAGATGGCTCCGGCTTTTCCTAGTGACTAATCCCTGAGAAGAAATGCCAAAACTAACCCAGAGGTCATGGTCTCTTTTTAAGTCTAAACATTACTTTATTAAGATATTATGTAAGTCTAGCAATGCAGGACGATGTCTGGAAGGCCTTTTTGAAGAAAGAGCCATTGCAAATTAATTTATATCATATCCATTTTCAATTTAGTTTGTAGCACTATGTGACCAAAACCCGCACTTATGTCACGTTTTTCTGTGACTTAAGTAGTCCATTTTTACACAAAAAAAGCATGACTTAAGTTCGGGTTAGGTTGCGCGAGCTATAATAATAATATCCCTGGACATTTCACACAGCGCCATCTAGTCCCAAGCTAAGCAACCTAATGCTTGTGTTATGGTAACAAGATGGCTGATAAACTACTTATATACATTTTTTTTTTTGTAAATACATGCATATTATAGATAGAAAAACACCCAAACTCAGAACAAGTACATGTAGGACTTACAAATATTTGTTCTGTGCGGGAATCGAACCCGCGACACGCAGCGCAGCAGTCCGATCGCTCAGCCACTGCGCTAACCGTGTTGTCAAATAAATACTATTATGGTGTACTTCAGCTATGCTGTAATGCATTATAGAGAAGTGGTCCTTCTGTACAATTACTTGTATTTTGGACATAAACCGTTATTTGACAATTGTCAATAAAACCCTTAAAATATCCAGTTACAACCGGAGTGGAGGAGTTAATTGAGCCATTGTATGTCAAGCGAGTTGGAACATTTTCAGCCATTTTCATGTTGTTTGATTTTTGGGGTTCGCTTTGGGCGAATAACAAAATGTAAAAAATCAAGGGTGGGTATTGGTTTTTATGTGATTTAAATATTCTTGTTTGTTTTACGCATTTTTTTTATTCAATAACACTAGTAACAGTCTAATCGTGCATAACTTAAATCATTTCGGATGGAAGGGCCAAATGTATTTCAAAGGTAAAGTAAAGTCCTTCAGACCGGCCATGGCGGCTTATCTCAACGGAGACTAGCTTTTTTTTTCGATTTGGCATCTCGCAGTTCAACCTATGAGGTTATCGTCTGCTTTACCGGACCACAGAAAAAGTAATAGTACTGACCGGACGGAGACTAGCCTTCGGCGCGGGAGATATTATAGTGCACAAGCGTGTGCGCAGACACAGGTGCCCTCCCACTTCCCTCACTCTCATAGTCCGATGGGATGGTCATTCGACACGACCGGAGACAGATCAGGTGCAGGACCAACGGCTTAACGTGCTTACCGAGGCATGGAGGGATCACACCGCCAACTTACAAACTCCGGATTCTTATTAAGAAATTTCTAATGGAAAAACTCAATAGCACCCAAGACCCCCACGCTCAGCAGTTGCGCTTGCGACCACGAGACCAACGAGACAGTTATTATTTCAGAAATACCTATGTATTTCAGTAATCATAACCTAACACCTATGTGTTAGGTATGTTATGTAATACTACTGTTTTGTAATTCGGAACGGCAACTTACGAAACTACGAACGAAATGAAATGAAATGTTTATTTCTGTAATTTTTTTTTTTTTTTGAGCATGGGAAATCATCAAATGGCTCCTCCCGTTCTGGGTGGAGCAGAAGGGAGTGTCAGACTATCACTGACTAAAACCCACCCGTGTTCCTTCCTTAGCCCTTTATGTTCCCGGGCAGCGGTAACCCTTTCGGACGATCCCGCTAGTTATTATTTCAGAAATACCTATGTATTTCAATAATAATAACCTAACAACTATGTGTTAGGTATGTTATGTAATACTACTGTTTTGTAATTCGGACCGGCAACTTACGAAATTCTACGAACGAAATGAAATGAAATGTTTATTTCTGTACTCGTAAGTAGATCTTTTAAGAGACTTTTACACGTCAATATTTTAAAACTACATGAATGACCGGCATTTCCTAGTTGACTGATCCCTGAGATAAAATGCCGAAACAAACTCAGAGCTCACGGTCTCTATTAGAGTCCAAACATTATTACCATTAACGATTGTTAAGACGTGTACGTCCCAACCATCAGCTTTCAAAGATAACTACAAAAAAAGTTTCGCCCAACGTGGGGCTCGAACCCACGACCCTGAGATTAAGAGTCTCATGCTCTACCGACTGAGCTAGCCGGGCATATCAACGATTCTCTATATTTATCGCTCTATCGTTTTCACATATTATCCAGAACCTGTCATTATTATTAATACTATAATACTACTAATAAATATAACAAATGTTGAGAGAATGACACTTATTTTCCCTATCAATTATATAAAACATCGATGAAATTTAATCATATCATCATCTGCCAAGCCTTTTCCCAAATAGGTTGGGGTCGGCTTTTAGTCTAACTGGATGCAGCTCTGAATGCCAGTATTTAACTTGGAGTGACTGCCTATCTTACCACCACAACCCAGTAACCAGGTAATACAATACTCCTTAGTAAGACTGGTTATCAGACTTTCAGGCTTCTGACTACCGGTAACGACTGTCAATTACTCAGCTAATTGTAAGGCGAAACTTTTTGTAAAAATAAATTGTTTACAAAAAGTTTCGCCCAACGTGGGGCTCGAACCCACGACCCTGAGATTAAGAGTCTCATGCTCTACCGACTGAGCTAGCCGGGCATGTAATGAAGTGTTAAAATGGCACTTCTGCTGCAAGTTTTTGTCTGTTTGCCAAAATGTAATGCTTAAAAGTAACAACGTTTATTTCACGTGTCATAAAAGCTATTTTTGTTATAGCGGAGCGTTCCGTTTTTATAAAAACACTTTGTGTCCGATAGCATTTCCCATCGGCTTAAATAACAATCTTCCATACAAACTTTCATACCCTATTTATGCATTTTTATAAGTCCTTTCTTTGTGCTCACCTTCTTTAAAAAACGCACTCTTGTACAGACATCAGCAGGTCAAGCTACCCGAGACTGTCAAATTTTCCCAATCAACCTTGAACCTTAATGCTTTAGCGATAAAGTTGAAAATCTATTAAAGACATCTGAGAGATTGTAGTAGCTTGATGTGGAGCTGGAGTCTGTACAAGACTTGTCCGAAATCTAACAGCTTAGGCTGTGCGTTGTCTATCAGTGAATTAAAGTTTTGAGGATTTTTATTACGTAGATTGCAGGTACCTACGATATTAGAGTAAACCAATAATTGTTTTACTATTTAAATGTAAAACAAATATAAACAATTTACTTTTACCTATTGTGGTATAGTAATTTTATTTTAGTTAGGGCATCGTCTTCACATATAATTATAATATAATATAGGTAAGCTTTATTTCATAAAAAACAGTACTTAGATTACATTACAGTTTAAGTGCTGTGATAAAACAAAAGTAAACAAAAGTTTTAGCATCTGGAGCCAAACTAGGAGGAACCTTTATCTCGGCTAACAGCGCCAATCCCCTCGAGTTACATTAAGTAAGAGTTCTTAAATGCTAGCATTTTACAAAACAAAGAAAATTATTATATAATCAATGTTTGCAAAATATTGCAAAACATTTTAAAAGAGTAACGGTGGAGTTTCTTGCCCATTCTTCTCCATACGAAAACTACCTTTTGGAAGGGGCGACTAGAATCAATTCTATTTTAATGTAATTTTTGACGTTCAAAAGTGCCTTTTATGTGCCTATTTGAAATAAATGATTTGACTTTGAATGGATTTGTTAATATTGTATTAAATTATTTATTTTTATAAGTGATTTGTAACAAGTCTAGTGTATTGCGAGGGAAAGGATTTTTCTCTTGGTTGTCTGGTGTTTGTCAGCCACAAGAACTTTTTTTTTGGGAGATCTTCTGTCCCACTGCTGAGCAAAAGCCTTCACAAATCGTTCCAGGAACTGTTTTCGCGCCACCTCGAACCAGCCCTCGTGGTACGCGTCCAGATCACTTCGCTATCTCGGCTGGCTTCGGCGGCGCCGTACATCTTCAGAACTTACCTTTATAATTTTAATTTCACCCTATAATTTTATCAGAACAGTTATTTCACACAATTTACACAAACACAACTGTTTATTCCTTATGCGGTCTCCTGTCCTGCGTGCATACGTTTTTCCTCATTAAATATAAAGCGGGCAGCATTTTGCATTTCAACCGCGTTCATTTTGCAGTCGTAAATTTTGACACCGCAGTAGTGCGCAGGTGACTTTGTGTTTGTGCAGAAAGTCACCTGCAAAACTAGCTGTTTGATATATACAAACAAATATAATAAGCATCTCAACTAGCAAAATAATCCTGGAATGCGATTTTATAATGCTACGTGGACTTATAAAGCTCCGATGAAGGTTTCGGGGGTTGCTACTACGCTTTTAAATAAATAAATACATGCTGTTTTTACTCAAGTACGTTGTATATATAGGATCAAGACTCCTATAAAAGCATGAAATAAGAGTAATTACACTCAAGAGTAATTACTCTGGTAAGTCAGACTTAAATGCGCCTATAACATACATCTGCGGGCCATTTAAATCTTAATACTCCTGTAGGAGCATGTACCAGGAAGATATGCACTGAGGAGCAATTAAAACTCTTGTTATTTTTACCTATAGCCTCATACAAGCTAATATTTTGTGGCCAATATAAGTAAATTAAAGTTAAATTACTGTAAGTAATTTATGTATTTGGTTTGGTTTAACATAAGCTTAGAAGTAACTGTTAAATGAATTTCATATCCACGTTTTAAAAATAATAAATCACTAAGATTATAACAGCACTCGGTAGGATAAAATGTTCTCTATATTTTTTTTTTAGACTTATAAAGTCCTTTTCGCGACTTATATGTGGATATAAGTCTCATATAGTCCTCGATAAATGATGGTTCTAGGATAGTATAAAAACCACTTTTTCTAGTTGGGATGTATTGAATCGAACCTCAAGTAATAAAAAGAAGAAAGAAAGAGATTTATTTAGCACAGACTAAACGACTCGTTAAGATACATGAGATGAGACAAAAATAATAAACAAAATGTTATGTACCACATGGAGCCCTGACACAGCTAGAAGGCGTCAGACCCCTTAGAAGATGGCGGGACGAGCTGGAGAAAACAAACGACCAGTGGGCCACTTTAGCCCTGGATCGAAAGAGCTGGAAGTCATGGGGAGAGGCCTTTGCCCAGCAGTGGGATGATCTAAGCTAACAGTAACAGTGTGATGTAAGAATTTAGCAGGAAATTGTGCCTCACGGCTGCGCCAATAAGACGCCAGACAACTAGTGCCTGACGGTTTTCAGCTGGTGGGTACAATTCTCATTTTGCCTGGCTTAAAATATTATTGAACACTCTAATATAATGTTTGCGTCTCTTTTTGTGAACCCCAAAATATAATTACTATTTTGGGGTCCTAAAAATACTACACAGCCAAGTAACTGCGATTAACTTGGATCTGTTACCTACTCGCTTGTGTGTAATTTCGAAAAGCGTTCATAACAGAAGTTCAATAAATTAGATTTAAGAGGAACAGTTTTTCTTTTTGAGAGAAATAAAATTACTATTATTATAGTTACATTTAATTTCCCAATATAATTCATCCACTACACCGTCAATATTATTTTGCGTTATTTTGTATTGTATGTTATTGTCATTATTATAATATATTGTTTTGGATATTGCTAATTCATTGTTTCATATGTTCGAAAAATTTGTCGGCTCAACAGCGTAAATGACGCAGTGAATGTTGTTGAACTGTCGAAATTAAAGCCATTCCTACTGCTGGTGTATTACGCAATTGCCCCGCTGTATACTTACTCGTACATAGCCCGCCCAATTCCACTTCTGTCTAATGAGACAATAAGGTTGAAAATAAAATACGTACGAATTTTACCGTCTTCTGTGGTTCAAATTTGACAGAATGTGTACTAGGATATTTTACGAGGAAACTGCAGGGTGTGTGGAAATAAAACTGGCTGAAGTTGACGTTTTACAACTTAGATGTCGCCCGGTTCATAATGTTTAGTGTTAGCTGTGGTAATTTAGGAATGAGCACTATAGAATTGTTTCGTTTATTTGTAATTTTTGACGAAATTCTCCTCTTCAAAATGTATCCGCAGGATAAAACATATATCCTGCGAATAAATTTTGAAGAGAAGAATTTAATTGGTATTAAAGTTTAGTCGAACTTAAACCCAAAGCATTTATTTCAAACCAGCTTTTGCACGCGGCTTCGCCCGAATGGAGGTCGGAAATTATCCCACGGAAACGTATTACCTAAACTCTAAAGTTTCTAATATAAATCAATAATGATTCAAAAGACAAGTGGCGCCATCTATTATCATAATAACGTTATTGTCCTTATCCTCGAGAACAGCACTTTTTTTCGGGATGAAAGGTACCCTATGTCCGTTTCTGTACACCTGACAACGTATTGCAAAATTTCAGGATGATTGATTCTTTGGTTTATGCGTGAAGAGGTAACAAACAGCCAGACTTACTTTCGCATTTGTAATATTAGTTAAGATAAATCAATTACAGGCACTTTTGAATTGTCAAGGGCTCGGTCAGCCAGAAAGATGAAGCTAGTTGCCCATTCCAAAGCGTAGTAGATGGAGAAGAACGGGTTACAAAATATTGGTTCCATCATTAATGTTCAAATTATACATGTGAGAACGATGTAAAAAGACGTGCACGTTAAAAGCGTCCGTATTAAAAAATATTAAAAAACAAACGATACAGAAATTAAAATAAGCCGTGGCGGCTAAGTGATGACCGGCCCCTACTGACGGCGCCCGTTCACGAACATGACGTATGGATTATCACCATTCGCTCAACCACTTTGAAGGGAGCTTTCGCCCTAAGGATTAAAATCACTTTACTAAACCTCTTACCATCATCAAAATTTCAGCATGACATACCTACTTCTCTCAGTAAGGTAGAGCTGATTAACTGTTTACTTATTAATATTACTCGTATGTTATGAGACTTGTTTAGACTAATATTATGAAGAGGTAAAAGGACATTGCCCAGAATCATTCCGCTTTAAAGCAATAGAGTATGGCCATAAAAATCCTACTAATATTATAAACGTGAAAGTCTGTGTGGATGGATGGATGGATGTTTGTTTGTTACTCTTTCATGCAAAAAGTACTAAACTGATTTGGATGAAATTTGGCATACAGATAGTTTACAACCAGGATTGACACATCCTTTTTATCCCGATATTCCCACGGGATCGAAACTTATGCGGGTGAAACCGCGGGGCAGAGCTAGTATACTCATAAATTATAAAATATATATATATTTTTTTTATATATTATAAGTTTCTATGTAGGGGGTAATCTCTGGAACTAGCAGTCGGATTAGAAAAAATATTTTTGCATTTTGGAACGAAGTTCCTTATCGCGCGTTGCGAAAGCTAGACGGAAAAAATTAAGATCAAAAGTTGGAACGACACTTTTTGCTATAGTTGTAAGCCGTGCGACGTGCGCGTATTTCTCTGTCTGTCTCTCTCTCTCTCTTATAGAAAGCAAGCCAGTTATACGTCGTTCCATCCGGGTGTCCCTTGACACCTCTCAAGTTTTTTTTGCTAGCCTACATAGTGTCCCACAGCTGGGCAAAGGCCTCCCCTTTTTTCTTCCAAACCTCCGTCTTGTGCGATCTCTGGCCATGTTGTTGTTGTTGCTTTTTGTATTTGATAGTCCATTTTTTGATGTGGGCTATACTCTATTCAACGTCAAGTTTTGAACCTTAGGAGCCGATCAAAGCGAAAACTAGTCAGAAAAAACGCTAAGTCAAAACGAAGTGAGTCGGGGTTAACAATAAATTTCACGCGGATGAAGTCACATGCAAATGTTAGTACGTGATAAAGGTAGATCAATAAATAAAATAGGAAATAGATATGCCCGGCTAGCTCAGTCGGTAGAGCATGAGACTCTTAATCTCAGGGTCGTGGGTTCGAGCCCCACGTTGGGCGCACACTTTTTTTTGTACGTTTTGTAGTTGGCGCGCGCAACTGCTTACAGTGGGTGGAATCCGGTTGTAAATAAATTATTATGATAATGATGATCTCTTCGCTTTGTCATCGACAAAAAAATAAAATAAAAAGGGTAATATTGAACTGATCCTCTAAAAATTAATTGACCATTTAATGATGACTTTTTAAAACGAATAAGGCTCTATTAAATTTTTTGCGCTTCTTATGATGCTAACTTTTTTAAATAGGTGAGCCTCTTTAGACTTTAGGGTCTTATCTCACAGATGGTCGCAGTAACTAAGCTAGGGTATCTCGACTAAACGGGTTAGGTAGGTTAGGTTGGAATAGTGACCAACCACGCGCAAGTCGAATAGCGGGGTAATTGCGAACACTACACTATCAGTAACAATGGATTTCATTTTGACAGTTCATCAACATCCATTGCGTTATTTACATTGTTGACCAGACACGTTTTACGAACATATGAAGCAATGAATTAGCAATATCCTTCAAAATGATTCAGATTGGGATTGATAATGTTTTACGCAATTAGGGTGCTGGCCACCACGACGTAGATTTTTAAATGTAACTATTTCTAAAGACCTTGTACAGACGCCAGCAGGTCAAGATACCCGAAACTGTCAAAATTTTCCAATCAACCTTGAACCTTAATGCTTCTGCGATAAAGTTGAAAATCTATTAAAGAAATTTGACAGATTGTAGTAGCTTGATGTGCTGGCGTATGTACCTAAAAGGTGAAGAATGGCCGCGAGGGAAGTGCTATCCTATCCTAAAAAGAAAAAGATCCTATCCTACTAATATTATATATGTGAAAGTTGTATGGATGGATGGATGGATGGACGTTTGTTACTCTTTCACGCAAAAACTAGTAAAAAGTATGTAACTATTATATAACATCAACTGAGACACTTTTTTATCGGACCCAGCTGGAAGGACCATATTCGTGACGTCATAAAAATGGCGCCCACTACGAAAATTACGTTCGAACAACTGACACACCTCAGGTAATTAACTCAATTCACTAATGAAAAGGAGAAAACATAAAATGTATTAACTGACATAAAAGTTTTGGAGTTTACTGAAATTCAGTAATGTTGAAAGTTTGACTTACCGTGTTCTTCAGTCTTCTATCTCTGTCCCCCGTATGATTTTATCTTGCTCTTTAATAAATGAGAGAGCATTACTTACGTCCAATAATTGGTGAAACATTTCGCTTTATCATTGGGCCTGACAGAAAGCTGATATTCCCGTATTTCAGTATTTCTCAGTATCATTTCTGGCTCGTGATTGGTTTGTTTTCATAATTTCTAGTACATACCAATTTGTTTATTATTGGTAACTTTGATTGGTAAAACGACCTGCTTTTGACATCAATTATATTGGTTTCTAGAAATACACATTTCGAGTCCTTTAATACGCTTCTTGTTTACTGGTAGGTATATTTAAATATTTCGTGTGGTCGCAAAAAATAATAAATTATTCAATATTAACTACTTAATGTATAAGCAGTATTAATATTATTTGTATATTAAGTTAGCCCGAAAGTCTAAAAACCAGTCTTACCAAGGGGTTTCGTATTACCCAGTAACTGGATTGTGGAGGTCAGATAGGCAGTCGCTCCACGTAAAATACTGGTACCTACTCAGCTGTATCCGGTTAGACTGGAAGCCGACCCCAACATAGTTGGGAAAAGGCTCATCTGCCTAGCCTTATCCAAATTATGATCGGGTCGGCTTCCAGTCTAACCGGATGAAGAAGATGAAGCAAATTTTAATGTCACAACTGAAACACGGTAATATTATCTATAAGTATTACCGTGACTGAAGCGTCACTACGTGCTGCGAAGTGAATGGTCAATTCTGTTTTTATTTTCATTTGTTTATTTTCCCTATTGATATCTGAACACTTCTATAATTAATGCGCGGCGCCGCCGTTTCGTGAGTAAAAACTGCTTAGTTTTTTTTATTGTCAGTTCCTCAGTATAAAGACGTGACGTAGTAGTTAGTACTTTGAATTGGTGTATTTCATGCCCGGCTAGCTCAGTCGGTAGAGCATGAGACTCTTAATCTCAGGGTCGTGGGTTCGAGCCCCACGTTGGGCGCAGACTTTTTGTCAGTCGTATGCTATTTTGTGATATAGTGCGACATCGCACTATATCACAAAATAGCATACGATTTGTAACATAAGAGGTTTTATGCTATTATTAAACGAAGTAGGAAGTTTAATAAAAAAAATATTAGCATAAAATCAATAAATAACTGACCTAAACTAAATAAAATAAATTATCAGTACTTATTACAAATTATTTACTTTTAAATGTATTAATTAATTAATACATTTAATTGTATGGGAAATTTACTACTGTTGGCTAAATTGCACACACACACTTTTTGTAGACGTTTTATTAGGTAAATAAAATTATTCTATTCTATTCTTATTCTAAATATTAATTGGTCCTTCGTGGCGATGAGATAAAGTGATTCGTTTTGTTTTTAATTATTATAGTGTTATAGAATATAATTGTTATTTTTAACCATTAAGGGCTGATTTTTCCAACGCCAGATAACTTTTATCGGAGGAACAATTTGAATTTTTGTCAGACGTCAATTTTATTCCACGAATAAAAATTATCGGTCGATTGAAAAATTTGGCCAAAGTAAGGGTTGATTTTTCCATCGCCAGATCATAACTTTTAGTCGATGAATAAAATTGACGTTTAACAGTTTTTGTATGAAATAACTGTCAACATTTCAAAATTATTCCTCGAATAAAGTTATCAGATGATTTTTGCAAAAATCAACATGTGTATAATTCCAGCAGTACACAGATATGCCCGGCTAGCTCAGTCGGTAGAGCATGAGACTCTTAATCTCAGGGTCGTGGGTTCGAGCCCCACGTTGGGCGAAAATTTTTGTAATTTTTTTTTCTGCTACATTATGTTGACCATAATACTAATAAAATTAAACTATACTTATTATTATCTAATTTGTTACCAAGGTTATTTCTGAAGTAACTTGTTATTACAAACTATTATTCATAATTATGAATAATATTTTGTAATAACAAGTTACTTCATAGGTCATATTATGACCTACCAGGAATTCTGTTGTTTGATGAATACTTAAACAAAAACAAAGCTTGTTATAGATCTCAAAATACCACGGAACTTTTAACAAAATATACTGAAACAAAAAGTATGTTCTATTTGGGACTTTTGGTAGGCATCCTATCATCAGCCCGGTCGTGTCAGGCCACGTATAGAATATTATACGCATATAGGGTTCCGTAATCAGCCATAATGGCACTTTAAATGTTAGGCCTCTATAACTCCTGATCTAACAAGTTATCTAAGCCGTTATATATAATAATTTTCCTTTAAAGTTCATCACATGGACTACCATCACGAATTTTTTCAGATTTTTTGAGCCAGCCGTTTAGCTTTTAGCGGAGGGGGACGCACTTTAACAAAAAAAAAATGCGCTTTAAAGTTGAATATCTCGCAAAGGAATACCTAAATCAAAAAATCGTCTTAGCAACCTCTCAATGTTTTTAAAAGACCTATCTAATGATATCCCTCCCACCCTATGGGGAACACGCGACAAAAAAAAAACATTCCCACTTTACGTGTAGGGGAGGTACCCCAAAAATTTTTTTTATCGTGATTTTATTTTAGCACTTTGTCGACGTGGTAAATACACATATCCATAGAAAGTTTCATCTTTCTAGCACTAACCGTTTGGAACGTAAGCCGTAGAGGACGGACGGACGAACGGACATGACGAAACCGTATTTATAAGGGTTCCGAGACGTGAACTACGGAACTCTAAAAAACGGGGTGGTTATTATCTTATAATACTGATTGGGTATACTGCGCGGGTAATTGCGTAACACACTATCAGTAACAATGGCTTTCAATTTGACAGTTCAACAACATTAATTGCGTTATTCACGTTTTTAAGGGGACAAATTTTTAGAACATGAAGCAATAGATTCTTTCAAAATGATTCAGATTATGCTTAATAGTGTGTTACGCAATAATGGTGAAGCACCCTTTGGTCTCTTGTAATACTGATTGGGTATACAGATACCCAATCAGTATTACAAGTGATCAAACTACCAAAGGTTATCGTGGCACCACTGAAAAATTTAAATAAGTACTACATTCTTTTGACGCTTGAATGACATTGACAGGTGGGCGTTGTCGGCAAACATTTGCGAGAATGTATAGTGAAAATGTATTAAAAAAAAGATGGCGGCTTTAGTTCCGATTTTAGCCACGTGCTAAAATATTCTTAAACCATTATACAGGCAAATTACAAGTTTGTATGCACCTACAATCATGATTACATTATTTGTTCGAACAGTTCTAATTTAATAATAACTGTCATCAACTCTGTGATATATTTTGGCAGGTAGTGAAAAATAGAATGAACGTTATTGTATCTTCCTTCATAATATTATCAAAGCGTTTCGAATCCTTTTCATCTCATAAAAGCGTGAAATTGCCTCCAGAATCGTTTCAAAGGACCATTTGAAAAAGATACGATTGGTAAGCCAACGATTTGTTTTTTGTGTTTAGGAACTAGGCTTTCTTATTTTGATTGTTGTTTTTTATTTATATCTAATCGTATGCTGTACTGGTTAACGTCATCACGTCAACATCGGCTGTAAAGCAGCGCTGGAGCTCTGTCTCGTATAGGGTCTTTGTATTACGCTGAGCGATGGCCGTTTTGCGTGGATGTGATGCATGTTTTCCCCCAACTTGTTACTTTTTTGTGTTTATGTTCTTTTTATGCGTCATGTTTGCCGCAAATAGACGTATTTTTTAAAAACTTTTATTTTTTACAAGCTTTTATTTAGTTTCACCTGTCCCGAGGTTTGCCTGTAATCAAATCTTGCAAGTTAAATTTGACCCACTTTCCGATTACCGATTGAGCTGAAATTTTGCATGCATGTGTAAATCGAACGACAATGCAGAATTATTATGACATGGAGCTGATCTGATGATGGAGCTGGAAGATGGCCATAGGAACTCGGTAATTAAATGACACAACCCCACCGAGTTTGGGTTCGTATGATTCGTCTTGACGAGTACTTTGGTGCTAGATGGTAACCAGTGTCTGATGAAGTACAGGTAGCTTAAGTACAGTAAACGCATATAACGAAAAACACTGCTACGCGCTACGAACTACGCCGTAGTCAATCTCGCATCAAAGAATAGAATAGAATACTCTTTATTGTACACCATACAAATTACAGAACATAAAAAATACTAAAAAGTTAAAAATTTAATTAAAAGAAAACAAAAAACTTTTTAAAAGCCATCTTTTGTAAATAAAAAGAATTTAAAACTTATAAATAATTTAAATCTGATAAGAAATAAATAAAAGCGTGGTACATTTTGATGGAACATTAAAGAACATTTAGCTTGTTATAACACTTTCATTATTTGTGCAGGCAATCCCATGCGACGGGGTGATAAAAGTAGATCAATAAATCTAGCTCAGTCGGTAGAGCATGACTCTTAGTCTCAGGGTCGTGGGTTCGAGCCCCACGTTGGGCGCATTTTCTTTTTATACGTTTCGTAGTTACGCTAGACAGATGAGATGAATATAAAATTATTGGATATCAGCTATGTATTATTTCTCCGTCCAATCGGTGAGGAACGAGTCCAGAGTTAGGAGAAGGCACAGCTCAAAGAAAGGTGGAAGACTATGGGGGACGAGGCCTTTACCCAACCGTGGGACTGTATAGGTTAACGGAAAAAATAAGTATTATTTATATCATAATTTTTATTTTTTCACATGCCATTAAAAAAATTATAGCTTATATGTGAGGCCATGAGAGCCACAGTGGTAATGACAAAAATTTAACTAATTTTTAGGCCACTGTGGAGCTATAACTTTTACAGTTTAGAGCAGAGAGCCACAGTGGCCTAACTGAAAAAAATTAAACTAATTTTTAGGCCACTGTGGCGCTATGACTTTTACAGTTTAGAGCAGTTTTTTTAAATAAAGTCAGTATTGAAAAAATGACAGTTAGGCCATTGTGGCTCTCATGGCCTCATGTATAGGTAATGTGAATATACAAAAACGTAATTGTGTCTCAGTATTATTATTAATAGAAGATTTACACAAGATAGACGGTTTCATATTAGTTATTTTTTCCATTGTTTTCTTATCAAAGATAAAAATATTTTATCTTTGAGTATAAGATCTTTAATATACGATTATTTTGCATAACAATTTTATTACAGATCCTTGGTAACAAAATTATGAGTTTGTTTTTCATTGGATTACATTTTATTTAGGCGTAATAACTTCCTTCCATATAAGAGAAGCCATTGTTACGCTGGTTTACTTTTCATAACTTTATGATAAAAATAATGAATACTTAGGGTTGTCAGTAAAAAGAGCACGGATCAATCGGACTGCGAGGACAGTCTTTTTGCAAGTTTACACTTCGAGATATCTTCGTGATTTGTGCATCGGAATATCTATGACACTTTATGAAAAAGAATACTTTACTTGGTATTGGAGATAAGAGATCATCACCATTTCAGCCGAAAGACGTCCACTGCTGGACTTGGCCATCAAGCTTCGACCGATTCTGTGCTTCCCGTATCAAGCGGATTTCTGAAGCCTGTCCTAACAGGTCCCGCGCACCATAATGGTTTGACTCGTTAATTGACATAATATACTATTGTCACGCCTATTTCTTGGAAATACATTTTGATTCACAAACATAACTACTTCGTAAATATAAATAAACAATATGTAGCACGCTCAATACAATAATGCACTGAGAGTAGGTACTGTTGCGGCTGCCGTGGTTGTAATGCGTCAGGGATGTTTGCGGATAATAATGTTAATGGTTTTGCCGCCATTATCTATTCTATACTTATAATAAATCTGTAGAAGTGAAAATTCTGTACATTGAAAATATCAAAAAAATAAATGCCCTGCCATTTATTTTTTTGAAACAATTGGTGTTACTAGACTGACACGGAACCCAAAAATGTGATTAAAAAAATTTTTGTCTGTCTGTCTGTTTGTTCAGGCATCACGCAAAACTACCGGTTCGATTACGATGAAACTTGGTATAATTATTCTTTAATATCCTGGGCACCACACTGGGTACTTTTTATCCCGGAAAAGTATACATATACAATAAAAAACAAACTTAATTTTGCGGTTCGATCCCTAGACCCGATTACTGTACCAACCGCAAATAATAAGTTTGCCGTAGGTTACGTCACCCGCAGTATTATCTGTGCGACCTTTTTATTCCTTTTAGTTTTTAGAGTTATTTAGGTTTAGTTTTATAAGTCGTAGGTATAGATTTTAATTTTAAAGTATAGGTAGTATATTTGATAGTGTACGTCGTGACCGTAGGTTATTTTATAATACTGTTAGGTAGGATTAGTCATTCGTATAGATATTAGTTTTTAGGGATTTTGCTTATTTATTGAGTTTAGATTAGTTATCAACAGAAATAGGTTTATTTAGGTAGGTAGGTATTTTATTTTCTGTTATTGGATATTTTTTAATTAGGTAGGTGTTTAGGTAAAAATATCATATAGGTACCCCTCTTAATCACCACTAATGAGACACAATTGGTTTTCTATTGTAATTAGCCACAAAGGGCCCGCGAGATAGATGGCATCCTGGGGAAGCACATACATTTTATCCTGTTAGCACGTTCCCGTGGGATAATTTCCGACATCCACGCGGGCGAAGCCGCGGGCAGAAGCTAGTTAGGAATAAATGCCCATCACTTCTGACGCGTGTTCGCGGCAGCACCAACAGTATTCTTATATCTGTGTCTGTTACCTACTAACATGTTACTAACCCTATGGACTCCTGTCTGATATAAAAGTTTTCTATTCAATTCTATTAGGCTTACTATGATTCTCTAGCTTTTGTTCCTAACATCCGCGCCACAAAGGAAACCTACCTTTCGCGGCAAATTACGGAGAAACTTACGGAGCAAATTACGGAGAAACACGTCGTTAGTGCACGCTTGCGCTTATCTTGTTTGCACACCATCCTAGATATGCTTTTTCGGCAATAATGAATGCAAGTTTCACGCAGTTGTAGGTACAGGGGTTTGTGGTTAAAACATTATGTTGTAGACAGCCACGGTCCGAGGGGCGGGGGCGGGGGGGCTGGTCGTGGGGTCATGACCCCCCCCCCCCAAATCATTCAAGCTGTCGAGTGTCTAGACTTGAAGTGATTGGTGTAGATTGTATACGTACATCTAAGGCATAGAGGAGGGCTATCTTTCGTTACCTTGCCTTTTACAACTATGGAAGTATTGGCTTTCTGCCTATTCAGTTAAAGTTACACTCAAATCACAATCTGAAGGATTTTGAAGGGAATTCTTATTCCATTGCGTCATACGTTTGAAACATTTGTCTGCTCAACAACGTAAATAACGCATTGAATGTTGTTGAACTGTCAAAATGCATTGCCAATTTTGTTTGTTACGTTTGAGACAAACAAATTGCCTTTTTGTTCTGAAAAACTACTTACTTGTTATCTTCAAAGGTATAAAGATATTTTCTCTTTCTCAATTTCGTAAATATCGGTAAAGTTGTGAAAACATGTTTGATAAGTCTATTCAGACGGGTGAAATGCTCACTTTACATTTGTAATAAATTCTCCTTCTTCGTGGCGCTGGCACGACAGTTATTCAAATTATGTTGGCCCAAAATTTCGCCGCTTCTACGGCGTTATAAGCGGCAGCGGTCACATTGGTTGTATGTTTGGGAATCAGAGGGCAGAATAGGCGGTGGAGCACAGTTTTGAGACATCTCCACATCTACACCCTGCTGCCATTCCATCGAAGTAACCCCGCTTTACGAGGTTCGATATATCCTTATTCTTAAATAAATAAAGAAACTCATTTATTTCAGGTAAATAACATTCATTACATACATTAATAGAAAACATATAAAATAAAGTCAAATAAAACCAAATAAGAAAAAAATAAAATTTATATCATCATCATCTGCCTAGTCTTTTCGCAACTATCTTGGGGTTGGCTTCCAGTCTAATCGGATGCAGCTGAATATCAGTATTTTACATGGAGCGACTGCCTATCTGACTTACACAACCCAGTTACTGGGTAATATGATATCCCTTGGTAAGAATGGTTGATAGACTCTCGGGCTTCTGACTACCTGTAACGACTGTCGAAGATCCAAGAATGACAGCTGGAACCAACAGTTTAACTTGCTTTCCGAGGCACGGAGGGGTCTCGGCATGTAAAGATGATCACTCATCCACAACCGTGGCAGATCGAACTGTTATTATTTAGCCACGGGCCTCTCGATTATATCATATCAATATAAAACAAATGAATTAATAAAAAAAAAATAGATATTATTAATTTTGATTTAGCCTTAGTCGAACAAAAAAATAATTATTACACTCCTAAAATGTAACAAACAGTATCAACATTTCCAAATGACTTACTAAGCGCTACATTCTTCAGAAAAAAACAAAAGCGATCGGATGTCGTTCCGGTACGAATAACAAGAAAAGCGAAAATAAATAGAATGTTCATCTCAGAACGTTTTGGAAGGGACGGTTAGGCA
This sequence comes from Apamea sordens, assembly GCA_945859715.1. Taxonomy (NCBI): domain Eukaryota; kingdom Metazoa; phylum Arthropoda; class Insecta; order Lepidoptera; family Noctuidae; genus Apamea; species Apamea sordens. The sequence continues at coordinate 6,883,346 of OX244010.1, read as the reverse complement.
AATAAATGTAATGTGTATCTCGTAAACTTGATACATGGGGTGGGGTAAATGAAAGCTGGAATGAAATAATCTTTTTATTAAAATGAGGCTTCATTTAAACTGAGTCGATACCTACTAACTACATTTTTAAAATAATTTGTTTTTTCAATGTTTAAAAAACAAATTAATTTTAAAAGTGTACTCCAAGGAGTTTCTGTCCGGCCGTTTCGTATGATATGTGCAGTGCAGTTCGTTCACAGTTATTTTATCTCTGATAGAAGCAACCTAACAACAACCTTATTGTAACGACAATAAAGATCACAGTCATTGTGACACACCTGTCAGTGGCAGCCACCCAACAGCAACCTTATTAAAATGAGAACAAACATCACAGTGTCGTTGACAGTGATGCAAACCGACTGATTGTACAGACGCCAGCAGGCCAAGCTACCCGAAACTGTCAAATTTTCCCAATCAATCTTGAACCTTAAAATACTTTAGCGCTAAAGTTGAAAATTTATTAAAGAAATTTGACAGATTGTAGTAGCTTGATGTGCTGGCGTCTGTACGTTTGTGTGAAATTCAAAATATTTTTTGAATTAGAATTCAAACATGAAAACAACATTTTGCAAAAAGATTCGCCCAACGTGGGGCTCGAACCCACGACCCTGAGATTAAGAGTCTCATGCTCTACCGACTGAGCTAGCCGGGCATATCCACGTAGCAGTATAATTAGAAACATGATGATTACTCTATTTACTTAACGGTTAAAAATGACAATAATAGGTATTTTTCACACTATAATTCCTAAGAACAAAGCGAATTGCTTTATCTCACCGTCTCGAAGGGCCAATTAATATAAATGTCAAAAAATGATTCGTCAAAAGGTCAGAACGCAAATAGATAATTAATATTATGAATCTAAATAATAAAAATGAAAGTTGAAAAAGAATCTTTAATGTCAAAGATAGAAGAAATTATTTTTAAATAGAGACTAAGTAGGTATTTCGTTTTTGGTATAGATTTTGATTGTGGCTAAGTGATAAGCCGCGCGGGTTTACGCTTGCCGCTGTTGGTCCATGGATGGGTAACCATCTTTACATATCAAGACCCTCGTGCCTCGGAAAGCACGTTAAGCCGTTGGTCCCAGCTGTCGTTCGTGGATGTTTGGCAGTAGTTACGGGTCGTCAGAAGCCCGAAAGTTTGACAACCAGTCTTGTGGAGCAGTTGCGGACCAGTGGTGACGGCCGCGACTTTGAAGTTGTAGGTTCAAACCCAGATATGCACTTTACTTTGTGTAAATAAATTATTTCATCATCACTGCTCTAAAAACGGTGAAGGAGAACAACGTAATGTGTTAGAACCAAAAATCGTAGACATGTGACATCTACCAACCCGCACTAGGCCTGCGTGGTGGATTACGGCCCACTCCCTCTCGCCGAGACATGGCCTGAGTCCCAGCAGTGGGAACATTATAGGCTGATTATGCTTAATAAATCCGAACATCGAAATTTAAGTACAGACACATTAAGCTACCTATACTACAATCTGTCAAATTTCTTTAATAGATTTTCAAATTTCAAATTTATTGCTAAAGAATTAAGGTTCAAGAGTGACAGTGGGATTTGACAGTTTCGGGTAGCTTGACCTGCTGGCGTCTATACTAAACTATTGGATATATTTGTCGTATTGTCGTCTCCATCCGTTTGTATAAGTTATCTTACACGAAGATGGTTTGAATCAAAGTGTTGTTGGATTTTTCCAGCTGGAATTTTTCGGTGGCAGCCAGGAGTTTTGATTCGTGCTCTTTTGATGCCAATAGACTCGCCCACGCGGGCGCGGACTTAAATATTACGCGCGAAATATGTCTGTACTAAAGGTCGCCTCTAGGTAGAGGTGACCTTTATTACAGTACCCTTCAGAGAAATGGGCGTGATGTAATTTTGCAAAAATTACAATAGGATACACAGACCATTTAATATAATGTGGTGTAACATAATTTCAGGCAGTATCTCTGTGACTTATGTAGCTAGATGACAGGCGCAGCTTCGAATGTAATGCATTCACGTCTTGACTGTAATTCATAGGGGTGAAGGTGCTGGAGTAGATATGCAACAGAGACCAACCTCTGTAGAATTGTGTTACGATTGTGCTGTAGTGGATATGATGGTATACAGGGTTATTTGTAAAACACCAACAACCTCTTAAGAGGTCATTGTAGTTATCATTATGAACAACTTTTACTAGAGGATCAAACCTGAAATCGCGGAAAAAAAAATCAGCTGCTCCCTACATTTTGACGAGTTATGCGAACATAAATATAGGGAACAGCTGATTTTTTTTTTGCGATTTCTGTTCTGGTCCCACAGTAAAAGTTGTTCATAATGATGAGTACAATGACCTCTTAAGAGGATGCTGGTGTTTTACAAATAACCCTGTATACGTGGCATATAAGTGGTACAGACTGACAGCCGGGTAATTGCGTAACACACTTACAGTAACAGTAGGAATGGCTTTCATTTTTACAGTTCAACAATTTAATTCATTGTGTTATTTACGTTGTTGAACAGGCAATTTTATCGAACATTATGAAGCAATGGATTAGCAATAACCTTACAAAATGATTCAGATTTTGATGAATAGTGTCACGCAATTAATGTGCTGGTTCGGGTAGGCATACATCGGCACAGCCGGGCTGTAAAATCGAATAAATATGGATATTATATGTTTGGTAATAAGGCCGCTGGCCTAGCCGTTCTTTCACAGTATGCGGCTAAAAACCAACTGCGATATCCCAATTTGGCGAAGATAAGAACTAGCGGAATGAAAGCCGAATATAATTTAATCATTAATTGCTTCGGGGCGGTTTTGTTAGGCCCTTCAAACACATATGTTTTCAAAGGACTTTCGTAGAATTACGCTATAAAGTACTTATGTCTGTTATAAGATGTAGACAAAACATTACCAGAGCCGAGCTTTTCAGATAAACTTCAAACAATCTATTCACATTCCTGAAACATAATAAGTAGGTATCCTGGATTGTCTATTTGTGGAACTTACGAGAATGCGGCGCTCATACGTAACGCTTGCTACACACTTGTTCGGGTTGGCAGAATTTGTTGAATAACGCCCTTTGTACGCATTGTATACGGCTTTTCGTACAACGAAAAGTCAGTTTATACTTGAAACCGATAGCTTGATATGTTGTCGTGCGTACACGGCACGATTTATTTACGGTACGGCCTATACGATCCATACAACACTGACAACCGTGCAAGGCGAATAAACTGTAGTTTTTCACGGCAAAAAAAAACATGTGTGTACAATGGGCCTGAGGCTTACATCATTGCTGTGCGCAGTGTTAAAATTAACATGACTTTACATTTAGTTTAAGACTAATAAAGAGAACAAATTGAAATGGACAAACCTAAGTCTCTGTAGAATATATTACTCCTGTCAGGTATGTCTCAGTCACCCGCAAGTCAGTGATACGACCGTGCACTGTAGTCATGTGTGTACAATAGGAAACTTGATAGTTGTCAACCCGTAGGGTTAATATTAGCTACCAGTGTCAGCGGTTCTACAACTGTCTCAAAAATAGGGTTAGGTCTGATTTAACCAAAGTCAGATGGGTAATGTTATTTTAAGAACGTTCATAGTCCTATCTCAATCTGTCAAAAATACCTCTAATTTCCCTACATTTTTGTTAAGTTTTTGACATTGATTGTCGCTGATTTGAGATTGCGACTAGATTTTGATGGGACTTTACCTTCAGACCCAGATTGACTAATAGGAGGTACTACTTAGTACTTCAGATATCATTTATTCGTAGCACAAAACAACGTCTGACAGTTTTTGTTCAGGAAATCTGTCAAAAATTCAAAATGTATTCGCTGTATAAAACTTTAAGTATGTATAAAAGTTTGGTGGAATTCGACCTTAATGAGATAAATAAAATATCTATATGTCACAGCGCTTAAATTTATTCCTAGTAATAGTTTTGGTCCTCTGTCATGTGCGTAATTAAATATGACAACAATAATTGCGCTAGCTGTGAGTAGCGTTGTTAATTTATTTTTAGATCTTGCAAAGTAATGAAGATATTATTGTAGAGAACACATTATTTTACTGTGAACACATTTTACAAACTATCTAAAAGAGCATCCTCTAATAATCAGTAATTTCGACGATCTCATCACCGGCCTCGGTGGCGCAGTAGGCAGCGCGTAAGTCTCATAATCTTAAGGTCGTGAGTTCGATCCTCACCCGGGGCATATCTTTTTGTTAATTCGACAACCGAATAAAGTTATCCTGTTGCGTATTTGCTGCCAATTTATTTAGATTACGTGTAATAAAATAATCCACATTATTGTTATCATTTTTTAACAAATTAATATTTCGTTATTTTCCTTCAATACAAGTTTATGTCGTGCAGAATTTTCATCTGATATAGGTACTATAATACCTACTTATATTATGAGTTTTATTGTTTGACATGATATTTTTGACACGAGTCATTTTATTATTTGAATTTTGATGTTTAAGACCTTTGTTACTAACGACTATGAATATATTATATAATTAGTCTGTTAAAAATAAATTCAATTTAATTAAACGATTAGCAAACAGAATTGAACTTTACGTACCTATCTTAAGACCACAGTCCACATAAAAAACCAGCCCAAAATTTTAACATACCCCTTTTAACCCCCTTATCTCAACTCCCGGACGTCAATATTAAAATAAACCATAATTCTTAATCGCAAGACTTACCGTTTAACTCAAAAAGATATTTCACGAGCTCTTAACCCAGTTAATAACAACGTTCCAAATGCAGTTCCAACGAAAACCTCAGTGATATTAAATTAAAATGAGAAACGTAATATCCTTATAATGGGATTATTCTTGGCAGGATTAATATCTTGCAAATTAGTCGACCACTGAGTGAGTATAAATATTCAAGGAGCGATTAAAGGGTTAATGTTTCAAATTCTGTGAATCGTTGAGCTGTGGCTTAGCTGGGTAAAAGCCTGATTCTTGAAGCCTAGTAAGTCTTTCAATATTAGCCTTTTCTTAGCTAGGTTACGGTCGGCTTCAACACGGAATATCAATATATTTTCATAGAAGATTGCTACCAGAGGGGCAATTCTCGTAATTTTAAGAACGTTCACAGTCTGATCTCAGTCTCAATCTGTCAAAAATACGTCTAATTTCCCTACATTTTGACAAGTGTTTGGCATTTGTTTGTCGACTAGATGAGACTGCGACTAGATTTTGAACGTTTTAAATTACGAGAATTGGCCTTCTGATTTCAATAATTCGACTACTGAGCAACTTTTGTACTACCTACTATTTTGATTTAAAAAAGTGTCCATGGAGTTTCATGCACTCTCTTTTCCAAAAGAACCTACTACGCTTTAGAATGGGCACCTAACTTTATCTTTCTGAGTGATTACTTGACAATTCAAAAGTGTCTATAAATGGTTTAATTTTTAATTAATTTAATTTAATAAATGCTTTGAGTTTTGAGTAGCCGACTTCCAGTAATGTATCAGTATCAGAAAGAAAGAAAGAAAAAGTATTTATTGCGAACGTACAGGAAGAGCAGGGCATCAGCTGTGTTAGTTCCTGCCAGTCATTTAAACTTTATGGTGGCACAGAACATGAGGCGAGTCTCTGCGCAGTAACAAATTCACGTGTCAGCGGGGGTGCGGGGTGAGGTACTGCGCAGCGAGGGGTTAGGGGGAAACTGGCCTCTGGTCCGCGGCCCACATTACACGGAATAGGAACAGTAGTGGAAAAGTCGGCCGAATTCGTGGGCCAGAATAGCATGGGAAAAAAGTATCGTAGTTAAATCGACCCATTGGGATTTAATGTCATTAAAATGAAAAAAAAAGGTGCGAAATAAAACGTAAATATCAGAATATGTATACTCATATCATCTGCCTAGCCTTTTCCCAACCACAACCCAGTTACTGGTACTGGTAATACGATAACCCTTGGTAAGACTGGTTGTTTGACCATCTTTACATACCGAGACCCCTCCGTGTCTCGGAAAGCACGTTAAGCCGTTGGTCCCGGCTGTCATTCGTGGATCTTTGACAATCGTTACGGGTACTCAGAAGCCCGAAAGTCTGACAACCAGTCTTACCAAGGGGTATCGTATTACCCAGTAACTGGGTTGTGGAGCTCAGATAGGCAGTCGCTCCATGTAAAATACTGGTATTCAGCTGCATCAAGTTAGACTGGAAGCCGACCCCAACGTAGTTGGGAAAAGGCTAGGCAGATGATGAATGTTGTTGTTGGGACACAGGCCTCCTCTTTGTGTGTGCTGTAATCCACCACACGGGCCCAGTGCGGGGTAACTTCTTCAATCAATCAATTGAGCCTATTGCAGTCCACTGCTGGACATATGTAGGCCTTTCCTAGGCTGCGCCACAATACCCTAACACCCGGTCCTCCGCCTTCCGCATCCAATCTGTCCCAGCCACCTTCTTTAGGTCGTCCGTCCATCTAGTTGGGTAACCTCTTATTGACTGGCTATATTTGATTTATTTATACACTGACATATATCGCACTGTCTTAAACCACTGGGTTTAGAAGCACAACATTTTGCACAAAGTTTTTATTGTTTTGTTTAATTCACAAACATACGTATATATTTCTTGTTCTTACAATAATTTTACTCGCCAAACTTTCTAGTTAGATGTCGAGAAGCGCTTGTTAATTAATAAAAAAAGCTAGTTAAGAACAGACCTTAAAACTACTAACTAACTATGTTAGTACTGTAAGCTGTGAATTTATTTCTCGGTAAAAGCTGAATCCTCGTTATCGAGAAATAAACTCCGTAATGTTTATTTTAAAATACAACAAGTACTTTAATTTGGGTATTGTCTGAACACCTGTTTTATTAAATACTTTTGGAACTTCTCTTCTTAGCGTGTCGATAGCCATCTAAATGGACTCGGACCAGATTTCAGCTACTTGTTTGGCGCCATCACCAGCGTCCATCAGTCACTTACGCAGTCTGTCATCACTTTTGGCACTAAATATCGTAAAATTCTTTTCCCATAATAATTTGTTATTATGATTGTATTGTATTGTTAGATTGAACTAGTCTTTTCTCTCTTACACTTGTCTTCTTGTATTTTTTTTTTAACAGTTTCTCTATAAAACGTTGGAAAATCCTATCGGGCACAAAGCTTGACATATTATAATGTAAACGGGAACATTAGTAGGTAGGTATTTACTATGTAGAATTTACTAGTTCTTAAAAACAACCTAACCTAAGTCCAACTTTAAGAAATACTTCTAAATATTAATTTCTCAATCAGCAGAAATTTCATCCAGTTTTCCTCAACCATTGGTCTACCACAATATTTCTTTGTTCTCTTTTAGCTTTTTAGCAAAATTATATTAAGGCAGAATTTCCAAACTCGTTGGAACCTCTCTTAAAAGTCTAAATAGAACGCATTAAAATTAATGACAGTTCCCTCAAAAAGGTTTCAACGAATAAGATAGTAAATTCATCGCGTTTAAACTTCGGTGTATTTTTTTTTTAGATTTTATTGTGTTCTAAATAAACGATTGAATATTTGATTTTTTATAACACGCTGTGGTGACTTACTCGTCAAAACGAGCTTCTATTTTTATCTTCTTTTTCTTTGTTTCGTGTTTTATTGCTTTATACGGTAACACTAAAGGACGATTCTCGTATTTTTAAGAACGTGCACAGTCTGAAGGCTCGTTCCTACATTTTGACAACTTTTTGACATTTGTCCGTCACCGAGATGAGACTGCGACTGCGACTAGATTTTGAACGTTTTTAGATAGGGGCCTTCTGATTCAGTGTTGTGATAACCATCTTCATAATTTGTAGTTTTGTAGTCTGTGTGTAGAGATCTGTGTAGTATTCTAGCATCTTGTTGGTTCTTAGAGTCAAATGATTTGTGATCTTTTCCAACACTTAACATCAAACCTGTATTCCCTTCCTACCTTCCTCTTCGTACGTTTAATGCACCTACATTTTGCCAGTTATGTTTAAGCCTTATATAACCCCCGTCAACCGAGTAAGCACAAATTCAAGCTCCAAGCGCCTAATGAAAAAATCCAGATGGTAAAACTCAATATTTTTTTGCAAACGCCATCTATATTGAATTGCTTGCTTGGTATTTAATCTTCGGTCTCACTGATATTGAACCTAATACAGAAACCTAAGCGTTTCTTCCCCGACATTTTATACTTCAATGCCCAGTAACAGTAAACTTGAGTAAACTTAGCAGAAATCCCCCAACTTACAACTTCACTTTGAAGAATATCGAATGTCCTATTTTCCTTGTACCTACTCAAAGTTTAGTAAAATATTATGTTGATATACCTATGTTGAAAAAAAGCCATTCGGCTTAGCTCGAATTGTGACGAGCCGACCCGAGCATGATTCAGCAAGAGTAGGTGCCGAACGAAGTTTGCCGACTCGCATGAGCCGAATAAAAGCCGAATTAATATTGTATAGTTATTACTTCATCTCAGCTTTGTAGGTTAACAAATACTGCCGACCAACTCGCACTGGGCCCGCGTGGTGGATTATAGCCCACTCCCGCTTACAGAGAGGAGGTCTGTGTCCCAGCAGTGGGAACATTATAGACTGTTTATGCTAAATACTGCCAATTCATATCTGCCAAGCCCAACATGTATGCAGCACCGCTGATATTCAGTCTTACCAGAAACCTTAGCGTCAGTTTCTTCCCCGACATTTTTATACTTCACAGTAAGCTTGGATAAACTTAGCAGAAATCGCCAACTTCCAGCTTCACTTTGAAGGCCTTTTTACCGAGCAGTATAAATATCAAATGTCCCCTTTTCCTGTACTCAAAGTCCAGTAGAATAAAGTCGACTACCGAAGTTTTTGTACTTTAAAAAGCATCCAAGAACACCTTTCAATGTGCTACAAGATATCGGACGAAGTTTAAGACAACTTTAACTTGTCTCAAACAAGTTTTCTAGTGCTGTAAACGCTGATGTCGAAAAATTTTCTGCAGTGCAGCTGGGTTTTGTAGGTACTTACTGCTAATTGGTTTGGTTTGTTCAAATTTGTCTGTAGAAGCCCAGTGTATTAGTATTAGTGTCAGAAATAGTGTTAGTGTTAATATTAGTATTAGCGACAGGCGATAATATTTAGGAATTAAAATGTACTGAAGTGAACCTACTAAATTTCGTATGTTATACGCATCAGGCATCAGCTCGGCTAATCAGTCATTTCATGAAGTCAGGAAGGATAGTAACAGGCTAAATATTTATTTTGTTATTTATAAAATATTATCATTCGTTGTTAAATTTGCTACAAACGACCATTATACTCATTTCTCACACTTAACAAAACATTGTTTTTTTATCATTTAATTTCTATATTATTATTACTCATTCCGTTTACGTTGTTATCAAACTTAAAATATGTATGTAAATAACCTTGACACCGATAACCCAACATCGATAACTCTCTTATCTAGACTCGCACATCACTGGCCGTGCAAATAGAAAAAGATAACAGAGAATAGTGGCAGAGACATTTTAATGGAATTCCTCTCCTGTTCTCCAACAAATATCGCGAATAGAACAATTTATCTTAGCACTCCGTATTTTAAGTCTTCAGATATGTCAGGGTTAAAAGAGTTATTATAATCATATTTCTTTTAGTTTGAAATCCTATGTTGATCTTAGAAGATTGCTACTTTAATATCTGTTTGATAGTTCTGACGTATCTTCGAGTTTAGAGTTACTTCTGTTTTTATAATGGGAAATATTTCACTGATCCTGTAAAAATGATAATATTTTTACGTTCCCAAAGACACGCTCAAAAAAATAAAAATTGAGCCCCTTTTTTAACTGTCTGGCCTTTTTTCACAGTTGGTCGCAGTTACTAAACTAACGTACCCCGGCCACACGAGTAAGGTTAGAACTGTGACCATCCACGCGCGAGCCGACTTGGTCGTAGTAACCAAGCTTGGGCACCCCGACCATATGGGGTTAGGTCAAAACTGTGACCACCCACCTACATACAAATTGAACGCAGTTACTTGGCTATTTAGTTCGTCTTTTCATGGGGAAATCCTCATGGATTCCCTCCGTCTGGGAAGAAAAGAGGGATATGCAGGACTCCTACCGACTAAAACCCCACTGTTCCTTCCAGTACCTTGAGTCGAGGGCCCGGGAGATACTTTTTTATTATTATTTATTTATTATTCCCAGCACAACTATCATCACATCATACATCATCTCATCATCATTCATCATCTATCATCATTTACTTGTATCTTCATTCGCCGCACCCTCGTCTGGACTATAGCAGCACCTAGCAACCGGCCCTAAAACAAAGTACTTAACTGTAGATATACTAATAATATCAGCTGATTAAACTATAATCTAACAACATGATTGATGAGGAATACACATCAGATGTCTCGTACACCAGCGACCAGCAGCTGTTACGTTCGACAATTTAATTTATTCCCAAAGTGTTTATGAGACAGGCGAACTGCTCTGTACAATGTTGTGACGACAGTTAATACCGAGTTTTCTGAAGAGGGGTACGGACTTTTGCAGACTATTTTTTTCAATGTTTCTTTGGTGATATTTTGTCCTTTTCTTAATGGAATAGAAAGAAATAGATGCACTGAACTTAAATTTAGTTTAGTTTGTGAACACGGGAATCGGCGCCACTGTCATAATCAGTCTATAGAATGATCCCACTGCTGAGACGGAAACCTCATAAATGTGAGAGAGAGGGGTTTAATCCACCACGCAGATCAGAGCAGACGCGGTTGGTAGATGTCACATGTCATCGAATTTTTGGTTCTAGGACATGCTGGTCTCCTTACGATGCTTTTTTTTTTTTGACAGTTCAACTACGTTCATTGCGTTATTTACGTGTTGAGCAGACAAATTTTTCGAACTTATGAAGCAATGGATTAGCAATTTGCTTCAAAATGATTCAGATTAGGATTGATTGTGGGTTACGCAATTAGGGTGCAGCTCTATCTCACATATAGGTGGTATGTGTCTGAAGCGTCCCAGAAGTGGAAACATTATGGGCTGATTATGGTAATGCCTACCTCTTTACTTGAATAGATAGTAAAATCATGAGTCAACAAAGGCTGGATTCCGTTAGCTTAACACTGACATAAACTGCGTCCTATTTACATACATAAACTAGCGCCATTCCATTAGGCGGAAACTATAGGTAGTAACGCCATCAGCAACGATCTATTATTGATCGAAGGTTACTATCTTTACATACTCCTAATAATTCGTTTACGCTCACCTGCCCCAGTAGTCTCGACATTCATAGCGATCGCTTTACGATCGAATTCGGTCGCAAAGTCCTGTCACTCCATACATTACACCTGTCAATCCGGGACTTGGCGACCGAATTTGGTCGTAAAGCGATCGCTATGAATGTCGGGACTGCTGGCGTTGGTCATACACGGACGCCGGTTGCGAGTACTTAAATATTTATTTGTGCTTTCTACGTATTGGATTTGTGCCCAGTTGAGGGAAATAGGCTCGCTACATAACTGGCCAAATGCGGGTATACTAAGGCACACCTCCTGCCTGACCCATCGGGATTTGCAGGCGTGATGGTATGTTCTATTTAATGCATCCAAATATGGTAAAAAAAAATAAGCATTCTATATTAGCTTCTCAGCCAAAATAAATACTTAGCGCTAAAACGACAAACCCCGGCTAAAGCGAAGGCTTTACAAAAATGTTTGAATATTCATGAAGGAAAGTTGGCTCTCATTAACCAAATTAATACGGAACTGTAAGAATATCCCTCAGTTTAAATAGCTAATTTGTTTCAATATACTATTTATTATATACTTCAAATATTAAAAAGACTTAAAGTTGACTTGAAGACTTTTTTTTTGGGTGGGAAATCATCACATGACCTCTCCCGCTCTGGGCTGAGCGGAAGGGCGTGTCAGACTTTTACTGACTAAAACCCACCCGTATCCCTTCAGTTGCCTGTGCCAGGGGCCACGGTATCTCTTTCGAACAACACGCGGCCCTGGCAGGCATCGGACCTAGCGGACCCCGTCAGTTCGTGCAGACATCACTTTGAGGCGCGCGTGGAACACAACGCGCCGTCGACCCGGGCCTGGTCCTTACCGGGCGGCAAGCTGCCCATTGCTCGCTGCCAACTGTTCGTGGTCCCTATGTCCACAATCCGCTTCTATTATATCATAAGGACTAGCGGGGTAATTGCGTTACACGCTAGCAATGGCAATGGCTTTCATTTTGACAGTTCAACAACATTCAGTTTTAATATGCATCAGTAATGGTAGATCGACACACATTCATTCTTGTAAGTTTTAGTTTTACTAAATTTAAATTTTGGCCAATCACTGTCTCTTATGTATGATACAGGTTTCTTCGTAGTTTAAGAGACAGGGTTCATTATTTTTTTGTATGTTTATTCTATTGTATTGATTTGCTCTGACCTGTGTCTGTGTGTATTTATTTATTTTGGATAAATAAACAATTTTATTATTATTATTATTCATTGATTTATTTACGTTGCTGAGCAGACAATTTTTTTAATATATGAAGCAATGGATTAGCAATATGATTCAAAATTATTCAGATTATGATTGATAGTGTGTTACACCAAGGTCTTTTCCAAAAAAATAGCTACCAAGGTCTTGTCCAAAAAAAAATTGCTTCCAAGGTCTTGTCCAAAAAAATAGCTACCAAGGTCTTGTCCATAAAAATAGCTACCAAGGTCTTGTCCAAAAAAATAGCTACCAAGGTCTTGTCCAAAAAAATAGCTACCAAGGTCTTGTCCATAAAAATAGCAACCAAGGTCTTGTCCAAAAAATAGCTACCAAGGTCTTGTCCAAAACAAACAGCTACCAAGGTCTTGTCCAAAATTTTGCAAGTCTAATTCAAATTCAAATTTATTTATTTGTACACATACGTGTAATGTAGTGGTACATGATGGTCTATAATAAAATAAGTTGTGGCACTATGTGTTGCCTTGTAAGGCGTACAAATATTTCTTACCCATTAGGTAATTGGTGTACAGGAAGGCCTATATAATTATAAAAATACTGCTAAGTAACAGTTTTAAATCTTTAGCTATACACAAAAAATAAACAAAGAAAATAGTACAAAATGTGTGAACAAAATAAATATACCAAAATAAATGTCTTGAAACTTGCTCTTATTCAAGATTGTGTTAAATATATCAAAATAAAACAAGCCAACATTTTATTTATTACCACGATAATGGGTCATTATGACCTAGATTACAGGCCTGACTTTGTAAAAACAGCTCTCAGTTCAAAGTTTTAAATATTAAGTTCTCCGTGATGAATAAACAAATCTGTTTACTTGAAACTTAGTTAGGGCATTAGGGTCGCGTTCCAGAATTTTTTTTTTGAAAGTCAAGTAGATCAATACTTTCTTTTAACATCATAGTATCACGCCTGTTATCCTTGAAGGGTTAGGCAAAAGTATACTTTGATACTCCCACATTTCGCCAGTTATGTACATAATCAGCCTATAATGTTCCCACTGCTGGGACACAGGCTTCCTCTCTGTGAGAGGGAGTGGGCCGTAATCTACCACGCGGGCCCAGTGCAGGTTGGTAGATGTCACATCTCTTCTAATTTTTGGTTCTAGGACATGCCTGTTTAATCACAATATTTTCCTTCACCGTTTTGAGAGTAGTTACAGTTAAGTTTAAAAGCCCAGTTATGCACGGGCGATTTTTTTCGTGCACTCGATTTTCAACGCTCTGCTTACCATCGAGAGTTGAAAATCCAACAAAATGTTTTCTGGATGCGATGGAATGAGCTGTTAGATTCTCAATGCTGAGCTCAATACAGATAGGTAGTTGAAAAATCCGTATCCTGCGGGGTAGTTGTGTAACACACTAAAAGTAGCAATGGCTTTTATTATGACAGTTCAACAACATTCATTGCGTTATTTACGTGTTTGAGCAGACCAATTTTTGGAACATATAAAGCAATGGATTAGCAAGATCCTTCAAAGTTATTCAGGATGTGATTGAAAGTGTGTTACGCAGTTGGTGTGTTGGGTTCAGTCGTCCATTGCTATTAACTAGGCACAAATGCTGTGCAAAGATTTTCTTGTTCATGTGATTCTTCTAGTAAATTCATCATTTGTGGCATAATTTCGAGAATTCTTATTTCATTTTCAATTTTACTTCGACCATTTATCTTTTCATAATCAAAACCAAAACCCAGTAAAATCTATTGAAATGTAATAATATATTTATTAGACCAAAATAATATTTATATATTGTTCTGACGAAATTGTTAAGTAAAAGTTGTACCTAAATTAAATAACATCAGCATAAAAAAATCTCTTTGTATAAAATCTGAACTAGGTCAGACACACGAACTGTAAAGAAACTTCATCGCAGTAAGATACCAACTTATCCGGGCTTTGTAATCATTTGGATAAATTGTGAACTTCCTAGGGACCTAGAATAACAATGCGGGGATGTCTACAAACGCAAAATTATTTTGCATAGCTTGGGCACCTGTGACTCCTTTCGCTCATATTATTATATTTAGGCGGTGTTCTAGATGGTGTAGGAGGGGGTGGCCCAGTGGTAACGGCCATGACTTGCAGGTTGTAGCTCGTAGGTTCGAACCCCGACAGGCGCTTTACTTTGTGTAAATTATTTCATCACTATCTGCTCTCAAAACGGTGAACGAAAACCTCGTGAGGAGACTAGGATATTCTAGAACCAAAAATATATTCAACAAATTAAAATTATCTACATTAAATTACTACAATAATACTTATTGGAGTTAGTTTATTTTTCATTTATTATACTTTAATGAATGGTGGCCAAGGTTCGGCCAAATAAACCAGGACCGTCCAAAATCGCAGTGGGTTGACGATATCGTCAAAATCGCGAGAAACACCTGGATGAGAGACGCACTGAACAGGGAAGTATGGCAGACGAAGGAGGGAAGGAGGAGGGAGGAGAGGAGGAGGGATGAGGGAGGCCTATACCAAGCAGTGGGTGATTTCGAGCTGAAATGATGATGATGTGATATTATGCTTTGCACAGTAATCACTGACAGACACTGTAGTATTATTGTATGCAGTCCCCATTTTGCTTTCTTGGTTCCCCTCGCCAATTTGCGTCTAGAACGTTGCACGACTAGGACCATTGTCCCACGATCTTACATAGAAGTGTGTAGTGGTGTTATGTTGTCGATATAATATACTATTGTGTTAGTTTTCAAATTAAGAAAAAGGTGGAGTTCAATTTGTCATAGAAGAGTGTAGAAATTATATTTAACCCAGAATTGTTTACTGGCTAAATATTAACAGCCGCACAGGTCGATCGATCAGGTTAAACTACGCTTGCCGTGGTTGGTCTGGATGTTGCGGTGGATGGGTGACCTTTACATACCGAGACCCCTCCGTGCCTTTGAAACCACGTTAAGCCATTAGTCCCGACTGTCATTTACAGGCGTTACTGGTAGTCAGAAGCCCGAAAGTCTGAGAACCATTATTACCCAGTAACCGGGTTGTGGAGGTCAGGTAGGCGGTCGCTCCATGTAAAATACTGGTATTCAGCTGCATCCGGTTAGACTGGAAGCTGACACCAACATAGTTGGGAAAAGGCTAAGCAGATAAGCAGATGATGAATTGTTTTACCCAAGGTCTCGGGGGAAGAGATCTGCGTGGAGATTTAATAAAGGTTAAGCTCCTCTCACCACGCTCAATCCGTAGATTGGTCATCATTGTTTACAGATTTCGTACCAGTTGTGAATAATAAGTACGCATTAAGATGTTCTTATACAAAGACAACACGGTGTAGCACGCCAACATTAGTCAAAATATCTGCCTAAACAATTTCTTCAGCTAATCATTACTTATCAGTTCTTGTTTACTTGCATTTGAAAGATCTGAAAGATTATCCTACTAATATTATAAACGCGAAAGTTTGGATGGATGGATGTTTGTTACTCTTTCACGCAAAAACTACTGAACGGGTTTGGATGAAATTTGGTAAACAGAAGGTGTATAACCAGGATTAACATATAGGGTACTTTTATCCCGGTATTCCCACGGGATCGTAACTTATGCGGGTGAAACCGCGGGGCGGAGCCATTTTATTTATATATACTTTATTGTACACCACAGAAATACATAACATCAAAAAAAAATACAATACATCAAACACTACAAAATCGCTTTCTGCGATATCTTCCAGGCAACCTTGGAATTGATGGAAGATTTTCGAAATGAAATGATTTTTTCATCTACCAGAATTTTATCGACATCTTTTCTCGTCACTAGTTAAGCTACATCTCGCGTGCCATAGACGACACTTAATGGTCTGCCACTTCGCTCATTTTCTCCACCGCGTTATTTTACCATCGTGTCAAGTTCTGTCGCATTCTTACTATTTTAATGTTTAAAATTATAAATATATTATGTCTATCTGGTATTTTGATAATATTCGTGTAATATGCTGAAATATGGATATATTTTTTTAAGCTTATCGAAACTGTTATAAAAATTCATTCTAATATTGTCTGAATAGCTTCAGGCTGGGAAGGAGAATATTCTTTAAGTTCTTTCTTTTTTCTTTTATTCTAGATCATAAAATCATAAGATGACGTCACGAGTGTAAAGGTTACTAAAACATGACTAGAACGGTAGATTTCGTTTGTAGTTTTAACATTATACTTTTAATATATTATATTAAAATCATTTATCAATAATTATGAAAAATATAAAATTAGTACTACGTACGCGTAGACGTGTTTAACTATTATTAGCAGGACTAGCTTCTGCCCGCGGCTTCGCCCGCGTGGATGTCGGAAATTATCCGACGGGATCGTGCTAACAGGATAAAATGTATTTGCTTCCCCAGAATGCCATCTATCTCGCGGGCCCTTTGTGGCTAATTACAGTAGAAAACCAATTGTGTCTCATTAGTGGTGATTAAGAGGGTACCTATATGATATCTTTACCTAAGTACCTACCTAATTAAAAAAAAAAACTCAATAACAGAAAATTAAATACCTACCTAAATAAACCTATTTCTGATGATACTAAACTCAATAAATAAGCAAAATCCCTAAAAACTAATATCTATACGAATGACTAATCCTACCTAACAGTATTATAAAATAACCTACGGTCACTACGTACACTATCAAATATACTACCTATACTTTAAAATTAAAATCTATACCTACGACTCATATAAAAATAAACCTAAATAACTCTAAAAACTAAAAGGAATAAAAATGAACTCCACTGCGGGTGACCCAACCTACGACAAACTTAGTATTTGCGGTTGGTACAGTACAGACAGTGGTAATCGGATATAGGGATCGAACCGCAAAATTAAGTTTGTTTTTTATTGTATACTAGCTGCTGCCCGCGACGTCGTCTGCGTGAAGGCTCTACAGCACCAAAAATACCTAAGATGCCAGTGTCGCTATAGCATTATAAGTAAACAACTTTTAAAATTGCATTAAAATATGAGTTTTTTTGCAAAGCAAGTGAAGCGAAGCAAGTGAAGAGAGTTATATGGGAATCCTGCTGAGTTCAGTCATAAGATGTGACTGAAGGAAATAGAGAAAATAATGCAGGAATACATTTCAGGACACAAAAGAATAAAAATACGTACAAAGGTATCACACCTTACAACACTTCCCTATAAACTATAACGTTGGTAGTTATGCTGCCAGGAGCCAAAATGTAAAGAGAGTCAGGACTGGTGACGCGAGAGCAAGCGACGTACAGTTGCCCGTGTGAGAAGCAACTCGTCCTGAGGTCGACACCCGCTGCCCTCAGTGTCTGCCCCTGCGACTTATTGATGGTCATCGCGAAGCAAACATTCACGGGGAACTGTACGCGCTTGAACTGGAACGGGTAGTTATGAGGTATGAAAGGAATGCGTGGTATAAATACTGCCTCGCCGACGCCACAACCCGTAAGAATTTCCGCCTCAATGGTGTGTCTGTGGAGCGAGATGACTTTAAGGCGGGTCCCGTTACACAACTTCGGAGGAGATAGGTACAGAAGAAGCATAATCGGGACACCGACCTTCAGCTTGATGGTATGCGCTGGAAGTCCACTTGCTGACAGGGAGTTCAGAAATTCCAGGGGATAATGTGTGGCGTCATCTTGCTCGACAACAGTGTTTATCGAGGTGTAGACCACTTCATTCCCCTCAATTTCCGAGAGAATGCATTTGTTAATTGCTGCAGCCTGATTATTTTTGGGCGTCAAAATGGCCCGCTCACACACCCAAGAATTCTGCTGGTGCAGTATACGACTGATGTCCCCGTACACACAGCGAATGAGTTCTTCTAAGCTGGATACCACTCTACCGAGAGACTCTGGAAGCACCACGTGTCCACCTCTCTCTTCTGGTAGAGTGCCTTCGCCAAGACTTAGAAGGACATCGGAGAATTCTTGAGCACATGCATTGCCGCCGAGCTGAGCTCTCATATTAATGGTCAAGCGCAGCGTACGAACTCGTGACCAAAACGAAGATCGTTTCAACGAAGCACCACGGGAAGCGTTTGCCGGAAATCGCCACTGAACAGAACTATGACATCACCCATCAAATGTTCGTTCCTGCGGATGTCCTGCAGGGTTCTGTCCACGGCCTCAACTGCCTTCCTATTGGCCATCGTACACTCATCCCATACGATCAGAGAGCAATCCTTGAGCACGTGTCCCTTATTGCTGTTACGTGACACACCAAAAACAGGCGTTTCGGCGCTCTCTAAATCGATGGGAATTTTAAACATGGCATGTGCTGTCTTGCCGCCCGGAAGTAGTGTGGCAGCGATTCCCGACGACGCTACAGCAATAGCAATTTTGCCTTGCCTCCTGACCTCTGCAAGTATGCCAGTGGTAACAAATGTTTTTCCTGTTCCACCAGGAGCATCCAAGAAAAACATTTTACCCTGGTTTTGCCCAACGCTTTCAAGGACGGTGTCATAAATGTGTTTTTGCTCTGAAGAGAACAAAGCGACATAGTCATTTTGTATGGTGGTCATTTCGCCCGGATCGTAATTTGTCTCAGCGTTATACTCCCGATTTCCACGGTCTTTATACGGTGATGATGTGGGAGCTGATAACCCATATTCGGTCAGTGGATTGCCGCCGATAGAAATGACCACATCTTGAAGTAAACTGAGACCTGTGTTCAGCACGCGTTCATCAGTTACTTCGACTTCGTCTCCAGTAACACGCCTCAAAGCTCGTAGAAAATCTTCAGACAGATGATGGCGATACTTCTCCCACAAAGCTACCAGGTTCGCGACTCCACAAAACACCAAGATGACGGCAAACAGATGACGCATGCAGCTGGGACTGTCACTGACGCTCGCCTCCGCGAGGGTGTCATCCCAATTTTGGTCACCGTCGAGAAGGTGACGTGCTACGCAGGCTGCGCGGTAAGTGGGATACTCCACGCCATCAAATGTCCTCAGAAAGGCGAAAGACGTTGGGCCTCGGACAGTGTGAAGTAACAACCGCAGAAAATTGCATTCGCCATTATTCGGATGCACGGTATAAACCCTACCCAATGCGGTGTCCTTGAAAATTCCCGGAAAGCCTTCCACAGCACCTCCTCGTCGACGTCGGTTAAATACACCCCTTTGCTTGTCGTACGTGTAATATGAAGGCACCTCGTCATACGTAAGGGATCTCGCAAACTGGTCGACTTCACAGAGCGTGTTCTTTTAAATTGTCTTCCTCAACTCTGCTCAAGATTTTGAGGGTTTTGTTGAACTTGAATTTGTCGAAACGAACTTTTATGAAGAAAATGCACATTGCCATCTATGAATTTTAAGAATAACTAACTACTAACCTCGCCAACATGATCAAATTTAAATTATTAATTTCCAAAAAGTGTTAACATGTAACTTGATTTAATTTTTATGAAATCTCATAGATGGCGCTGCTTCAAAATTTTCATTATACTACTAACATTAATTAAACTATGTTTCTCTGCCCAAGTTACTTAAATGGCGTAGTTTTTATAGTGTAAAGCTAGATAATAGCATGGCTTACTCAAAAACAACATTTAAATATGCGTCGTTAGATTACACGCTGTCACAGAATACGTAGGTAAGAAAAATAAAGATTCACAGCTCCTCCCCCGTAGGTGATAGCGTGATAATATTTTTCCAGAGTTAAATTATGGTTTACTAAATAAATAACATGTCATTTTGTGCATTCAATTATTTTGTGCATTAAATTACGAACAAAAACCTTTTAAAATCAATATTGCTTACCTCCTATAACATACGGCGTGATAATATGTAGCCTAAAGCCTTCCTTGGTTTACAAAGAACATTTTTGCTGAATTTCAATTCAATCTATCCAGTAGTTTTGGCGTGAAGCCGTACCATACACACAGACAAACAGACAAAAATTCTAAAAAGTCACTTTTTGTCATCAGTTACGTTTTTCTAACAAAAGCCACTTATTTTTTCTCGAAAATTCTCAATGTACAGTTTTTCTTTCGTTACTGTTTTATTATATGTATAGATGACAAAAGGCAGTACACTATTTCATGACATTACCCTGACTATGATTCATGATCATTTAAATTAGTATTCAGAGTTAAGAGAGGTAAAGTAAGTAAGAGTAAGAGAGTAGAGTAAGATTTTTGGTCTTTGTAAAATTAAAATTAACTCTTGGTGTCAACCAAGAGTTAATTTTAATTTTACAAAGACCAAAAATCGCAAACCGCAATCCCCAACTACTACCCCACTTTCCAAACCAAACAACAACAATACAAATAAAAATAACCCTCAAATAGAAAAAAAAAAACAAACAAACACGGTACTTCAATTTGTAACTATGACCTAAGCTCAAACATTGTGCCAGAGTACTTTGCGCAACTTGGTGGTCCCATAGTAACAACACAAAATAAGGATACAGAAGGACGGCTCCATATAACGAGCGAAAACAGGCATACACTCACATAAATGCGTACGTACGGCGAACTCAAACAAATGCCAGTCGCGAGTGCGCTTGCATTCGCTGCACGTGACGCGTGAGATCGTGAGCATAAATCGTACGTTTTTGTTTGCGTGCGTTTGTGCAGTTGCCTCTGCCGTTGACGTTTGTCGCTTGTGTGTATGAGTCGACGAGTTCTGATATACCTACCTAAATCTATAGGGGTTAATGCTAGATCAGCGCCTCGTCGGCGCTGCCAGTTTTTGTCTACTTCTCGGCTGGTGACGTGATCTTTCTGAGCCAGTTGACACTCAACAGACGGTTCTGCCCAAGGGTCACGCGTGTTATCCTAAACTATAATATCCTCAATTACGTGTGTTATTCTAATCTATAATATATCAAAATATACTTATCAACCTAAAACAAATAAGTATTAAAAGATAAAACACGAATCCGTGAAGACCTATAACAGTTCGATGGCTGCAGTTCTTTTAGCGTTGACGCGTGTCCCTCGTGTGCAGATCTGCATCATCGTGCGGGTTTTTTACGCACTCAAGTGCGTAGTTGCGTTTTGTTCATTCAAAGCCGTTCGCTGTGGTGATAGTGCAGCGTCAAGCCCATCCAAAATCACGCACGGCACTGCGGTGCCATACCTTGCGTCTCAACCCGCACCCACCCGCGTGTGCGCATATTTCTCCGCTTGTAGGCGCGTGATCTGAATGAACGCGCGTGAATGCATTTTCTGTGTGTTGAACTGTGCGTGTTTTCGATACAAACGGAGATACAAGCAACGTTAAAACACGCATTCACGCGCTACGCTGCGTGGTGCGTGGCAGTGTGTTAATCGCCTTAGAGTAGGTAGGGAACCTTCTGTACCAATCTGCTCAGTGGTAATAAAAACAAATTGCAACTAGGAACGTTTATACAAGAACTTTCCTCGTGTGGTGCAGTTTTGGTACCCTATTGTTTGTAGAAATTACTTCGTAATAACTGTTCGTTAGTTATTGCTTATTTGATTTTGGTTATAACTAATAATGGACGCGTACGTGCTGTGGTATTGAGTTGGAGTAAGCTTGGTTAGTACCTATTTCTGGACAAATGGTTTAGAAAAATTAGAGAAGTTTTTTGATGTTGTTGAGTTTGGTAGGTGCTATGTTGATATCTGTCGGGAAAGAGATCTAAACAGTGCTAAATTATTAATTATAAATATTTACAAGGTTTGCTTAATTTAAGTCTATGGGGAAATGTGATGTAAACTATGATAAAAAAACGAATCATATTTTAATCACGAAAAGAAACACATATGCATCAAGCCCTGCTAAAACTATTTAGCAACAAGTCACAAGTGTAAAAAATACAGTCAGTATAGTCATATATCATTTAAGTCCGCTTTATTACTTTACCTTTAGATCGCTTATCAGATAATTCAGTTTTATAGCAAGGTAACTGGCATATAAATTGAACTGCTGGGATCAAGATGATCTGTTACTTTAGTTATCTTGTCTGCAAAATAGTTACGGACAAAGAAGATGAAAAAACCGTCATCATCATCATCTAAAGCCTGACTACATCGGCCTCTCATTGCTTGTTTTTTCCCACGCCCCTGTGCCAGCTTCATCCATGTTTTACCCGCGATGGCAACAATCCTCTGCCTATCTTACTGCCAACCATAGATATAAGAAAGAAGGAGATATGCCCTGGTAGTTGAAAATGTATCAGAACTCCATGTCGTTAAGACGATCCCACTACTGCGCCACTCCTACACATGTAGTTGAGTAAAAGCAATAGATACAAAGTCGCGCACACACTTGCAATTCATAAATCAGAACGTACTACACAAATAATTATAAACCTTAACTCTTCAAACATAGCGTGCATTTATTTACCATGCACCGTACAACTTACACAAAAACATCTGTCGCAATCGTTGTGCTGTGCAAAAGCCATTTATTTTACCTACTTACTCGTTTAGGCTAGTGATTGATTAAATCGGAAAATTATCAATTCTCCCATTTATTATTGTACCTACTAAAAAATTTGGAGTTCTGAAAATAAAATAAATATGTCCAAAAAATATTAATAATTATAAACTAAAAAAAAGAAAAAAAAATGAAAGTAAATAAAAAAAAATAAACATTATTTTACATCTTCTCAAGGATCTTCCAACCGGATTTAAACGTCATCTTTTCAGGTCTTCCAACCGGGTTAAAACGGTTGACAAATTGTAAAATTAACTATATAGTATATTCGTTGGGTAATCGACAATGTTTTCGATAGCCTATGTTAGTGGATCTGCACAGACACATCACTGGCCGCAAAAAGCAGTTAAGGAGCAATGTATTTACTGCGAAAATAGTACAGTCGCTGCGATATTTGAAAACAAAATTAACATGGTAAAAGCAAGAAATATTTTACAATTTGTGGTTTTTCATGATTTTAAAGACAAATATAGTAAAATACTTTTATTTATATATGGTTAGTCATTCCATGATTTACAAAGTTTTGGTTTTGGCTTCAGTTTTTACAAGAATCCACTCACCGACACAGCATTCTTATATTTTTTCACGATCACGGTCGAACGCACTAGTTCGCGGAGACAGCCATTTGACAAGAACATGGTCATTTTGAACATTCCGCGACGACACAGGCACACCCCCTTGCCACTTCTCCTGTTTTTTATATTTCTATGGGGTCGACATTTCTGATTCCAGTTCTTGGACGCCACCCGATCACATCCTTAGAGCTTTAATTCACTGGCAATTTGCGAGCGTACTTCTAGCCAGTCCATTGTTTAATGGGCTCGCTGTGTGTCCGTAGCGAGCACGCCCTTTGTGAGCAACGTGTTCGCCACGTTCTATTGACGTAACTGTACAAGAGGGATCGAGACGAGCTAGTGTACATTATTATAAAAACGCGTAGAACACGTCGTCATGTAGTCGCAGCCAGTTCGCTTCGCAGCCGCGGAGACACGCTGGAAAATCATCAATGTGATAATGCTCTTACTCAACAAAGAGACGTAGATTAGACCAGTGAAAGCATTCACATTAACGTAAACATCCAATCTTAGCTTACACATTCAAATAGAATCCGACCATTTTAAAAATACATAATTCAGACAAGAATTAATTCCAACTACGCGGAGAATTTGAATGAAGTTACAGGTGGATGTTGCAAGGGAATTAGAGTAGCTACCTGAACAAGTCTCATTTAAATTTCATATTGAAGTTGCATCCGCCTTTATTCCAGGCTAAAGTTTGCCCGAGTTTGCGCAAGGGCGGAGTGACTTTCTTTTTACGAATTCCTTTGCATAATAATTGGCTTAGTAATACTTTAAGACGTAGATTAATTCGCAGCGGTAAATGCGTTAACTGTGTTTTGTTTTAATGCTCTAAATTCTCTTTAATTACTTTCTAGGGGTGTCTGAGATTTTTAACTTGCAGATTTTCTTTTGTTTGGATTCTGGAAATTTGGAATTTGCTTTGTGATTGCAATTTTCCATTAAAATGCGTTTGAATATTTTGGAGTTTCAAGAAAGGGTTCTGGTTTTTAATAGAAATTCTCGCAGATTTTATTAAAGATTTTGTAAAATTTCACAACTTTTGCCACGTCATCTATAACTGACTGGATAGCTGTCTCAACGTTAATTAAAAAATATCGTCGAATACGTCTGTCCGAGCTAAAATGTATCGAAAATAACTTGAAATTCTGCTACAATTTCTGTCTCAAACACCACCAAATTACCATTAGTTTCCATCCTATATTCCTCACAAGCAAAACACTTGACTTACTTCCCTGACAAAAAGAAATTGTTCTCGTAAAACAACATGCAGCACAAAGCTAGCATTCGTCAAGTAAAACAAGACGTGTAATCCATTAAGCTTTGTATGTTTTGGAGAAGTTGGAGCAAGAAGCGAACTTCCGAGCAATTTGGCCGCGCCGACACAAAATAGACCTACCTACAGAAGGTCGGCTCCGTACAAAGGGCTAAAACAGGCGTACGTACACATAGACGCGTACAGTCACGAGCAAAAGTATGTATACACTCGGCTTTATTCAAAAGCGATTTACTCCTTTATTTTTGAATTAAATTTTATGTTGTTACGATCATAGCATTTTCGAACCCATAGGTTTAAGTGATGTGTCATATTTTAACGTTGCATTCGTTATTTCACGAAAGAATCGCAATTGAAAGTTGCCAAGTGTTGACATATTGGTGCTCGTGACTGTACGTACGGCGATCTCAAACAAATGACAATCGCGCGACAAGATAAGGGGGGCCAAAAAGGCCACTTTGGCAGAATCATAATATTATAGGATAACAATATGAATCATATTAAAAATCGTAACATGGTCACAAACTGACAATTCATAATATCATCTGTGTCCAATTCATATCACAATGAAATAACATTTAAACTGTAGAAATAAAAAAAACTAAAAAAACAAATTAATTAATAAAAACTGCAATGAAAAATTTACCGATAAAATTACGGTTTTTATTTTTTATTTAATGTTGAAATTAAATTTTACGAATATTAGAAGAATTGCTAATGATCTGCTGGGAATTCAGGAAATGAATAGCTTTTAGAGGTATTGCTTAAAGTGGTCTTTTTAGGTCCCCAGATATATATATATTTATTTGCTCCAACATGTGTTCGCATGATGACAATCATAATATCAAGCTATATACATTTCCAGTATAAGCTGACTTCTCATTGTACGAAAAGCCTATATAATGGGAGGTCAGCTAAAACTGGAAAAGTATAGCTTGAGGTATCGTCGTGCGTTCACATACAAGAATAAAAATGTGCATGCAAAAAAAAAAGCGTTGCAAACAAAAGCGTGTAAGTCTATGTTTGCGTACATTTTCGCTCGTTGTATGGAGCTGGCCTTCTATACCTATCTATGTGGCCCCATCTTGCTCGAACGCCAGTTGCGAATCCGCTTTCACTCGTTGTACGTGAAGGGAGTATATTTGTGCGTGCGTTTCGATAGACCCAACCTTCTGTATTTTGTCTATTTTGTGTCACAGCGCTGCAGCGACGCCTGTGAGCGTTGGTGTAACGTGTGGCTGAAAGTTGAGGAGGTTGCGTGAGTATGTGGGTTAAAAAGTCATTAGGAGTTGTTTTTTGTTTTTCTTGATTTATTATTTTTGTTCTAGAAGAAATAGTACTTGTACTAGAACTAATAACGGCTATTATTAGCATTATAAGGACGTAATTTTACCGCATTTAAAACCACAGAATGATTAGAAAATGACGAGGTGATTTTTTTGAGTGAGATTCTACGCAAACGAAATCGCAAGCAAAAGCTGGGAATAAAAATATTTTTCTATGGATGTTGTTGTTTTTCACTAGAATACATTATTCCACAGCACAACATTGATTTAGATGATGATGACATAGAAGATTTGCTAAATTTATATCAACCGTTGTCCCTTTGATTAAAACAAAATCATTTAAAATTCGATTTGAATTCTCCAGGTCAAGTTTTCTTTTCAACGCTTGTATGTATTTCTTTCATTCATTGATTACGTTCTCTAATCTTGGCAATATCTCAGAATTCATCGTCCTTATGGCGGGAAGCGCAAGGGTAGCCCGCGAAGCTCAAATTTTGTTACGTTTTTTTGCAATTGGCACGATAGTGTTAGGTTCTGTGTTGAACAAAATATGATTCGTATTCCGTAACAAGTATGTATTTACAGAATTGATGCTCCATGAAGTAATCATTCAAGAGGGTTATATAATATGAACTTAAAGGGCTGTATTGATGATTTTAATGATTATAATTCTGTAAATACGTATTCGCAATTCATACATAGTCACGAATCATATTTTGTCATACAACCTGACACTGACCTGAAAATTGCAAAAAACGCAAGAAAATTTTAATTTCGAGGGCTGCCCTGGCGCTCAATCAAATAAAATGGCCCTGATTTAAACAGGCAGTTGTAAATAGCGGTTTTGGTAAGTTAAAAAATATAAATGGCACGTTTAATAACTAGTTCAGCAGTTAAAACTAAGCAGTAAAGTAAACAAAAATGAGTAATAAAAAATAATGAAATGGATCAGTGAATATATTATAATTGAGCAGGAAAATAATTAAATGGGCGGTAAAAATTATTGAACGAGCGGTTACGTGTGGGCATATATTTAAAATGTTTGGTTTTGTATTCAAAAATATGTTTCTGCCACTCGCCGGCCGCTGCTGCGGCACCGCTCGCTTCGCTCGCTCGGCTCGTGCGTTGTGTGGTCACAGTTCTAACCTAACCTAACCTAGCTGTTTCCGATAAAATAACCGACTAATTGATTTTTTATTACTGTCCATGTTTTACTGTCGCAATAATTAATCAACCGCCATTAAATTAAATAACTGCTCAATATGTTTTTCAACTGATCATAACAACATCTCGAATATTTAAATAACAGCTCAAAAAATTAGTTCCCAAATAAAATCATTATAATTTCTACTCGCCATCTCTCCTCCCCTATCCCACACATAAAGCAACTAGTAGATAAGTTAATATTTGACCCGACTCTTAGTTAAGGGCGTGTTTACATATGTCATAGGCAGGAATCTAGCTGATGCGGTTCTGTTCTGTTTCCTATTAATTAATAACTGGGCTTGATAGTACTTGCCTGGCGTTTGTGGTGGTAGATGTATGTTATGTTTTACGGAATGGTTTCTGTATTTTTGTGTGAGTTTAATGATTTTGTATGTTTAACTCTGATTGTAGTTCTAGGTTTTCGTTGTTTCTACAGATTTTAATACAATGATCACCGTAAAAAGTTAGGTGAAGTGAGCTTAGATCAATAGTGCCAATCGCTACCATTGGTTGGAATGACAGCTCACTCCACGCTCACTTCACCTAACTTTTCACGGTGTGATGGATACAGAATCGCACTGCAGTTCTAAACGAACACAATCAAATCTCTCGCAATTTCGCTCCAAAACTGAACGTTTATTCCAACTCAAATACGATTAATAGAACAATTAGTTAAAATAAAGCTAGACCAAGATGGTTAACACTAAGTAAAGTTAAATAAGAGTCAATTGTATAGTTAGGAAGACAAATCTGTTAGTTGTCTGGAATGGTCGCTGAAAGGTGAAGTAATTGTCCGTACTCTGTACTTGATTGTTGGAACAACGAGAAATATTTTAAAGATTTGTAGTTTAGAATAAAAGGTTAATTGCTTTCAAGGTTAATTAATTTAGTTTTTTTTTATTTAGCAAAGAAAATGCTATGTCTTTCAATTCAATTCAATTAATCTTTATTGCAATCCATAATGTGCACATACAGGTGGTAAGTATTAATAAATATTATAAACAATTATGGACCCTGTCGTGTGCCCGATAGGGTCCGTAATTATTTTTATTGATGAATAAAAAATAGTAAAATTTTTAAATAAGTAGGAGAGAGGAAGAGCGCTTTTATAGTTTTCCTTATTATTCAATTTTTTTATACCCTTTCTATCATAACTCCTAAGTCATCTCTTCCTTCAGTCATCTTTTCTTTCTTATTCTTTTGTCTTGTCTTTTGTACACAAATTGGAATAGAATGATGTTCCAGTTGTATTAATGTTTTATGTTGACAAACCATCATGAACGCGGCATTTTACAACTGCAAGCAAACTATCCCAAGTGATACCTTTAATTATTATTACAGCTCGATGCCAACTTTATGGTAGCTCGGAAAATGAGGCGAGTCGCTGCGCAGAATCAAGTTTATATCTTAGCTGGGGTGAGGGGTGCGGTACTGCGCAGCAAGTAGCACTTCAGAGCCACCATCAAGTTTGACGCTTAATATAACTACCATGCAATTTGCTTCTCATTTCGACTTCATAGGGGAATAATTAATGATAATTATCAGTATATCCGTCTCGAGGATAGGAGGCCTGTGTCGTAGCAGTGGGGAACATTCAGTATATTCTTATTCTCTTCCTAAAATCTTGATCTCGAAAGTACTAGTAAATGTTATGATTGGTATAAATAATAATAATAGCATTTATGTCGGACAATGTCCATATTTGGTTAGTAAAACAAATTGCTTAAAGACCTAAGTATGTTAGTAAAAAAAAGTGTAACAATAATTAAATTACTAAAAATAAATGACTTGGCCTTGCCCAAAATATAATAATAATAATATCCCTGGACATTTCACACAGCGCCATCTAGTCCCAAGCTAAGCAACCTAATGCTTGTGTTATGGTAGCAAGATGGCTGATAAACTACTTATATACATTTTTTTTTGTAAATACATACATATTATAGATAGAAAAACACCCAGACTCGGAACAAATACATGTAGGTCATACAAATATTTGTTCCGTGCGGGAATCGAACCCGCGACACGCAGCGCAGCAGTCAAATATTGTTATCGTGGATCACAACGACACGTCAACTCTAACACACATGACATTTTTGACTACTAGTCATATTTTGCCTACCCCATAAGAGCCTACGACAGTCAAAAGATAAACGATCATCAGTAAAGTTGTTATTTCAAAGTTGTTACGGCACGTGACATTGCTATATAAATCAGAGAATGCTCACTGAACAACATCTCCCTAGGTATACTGGAACTGGCATTTACTACACACAAATAAAACCTAATACGTGTGTGCTACTATAACAGTCCAACATTCGAGAGAATGCGTTCATAACAGTGTCAGTGCAACAATTCTAGTAGCTAATAAATATAAAATTCGTTAAACACTTATTCGTTTGTATGAAACTGACATATGTCAATACGCATTCTCTCGTCGGCACTGTAAACACTGTAAACACATTACCTTGACTCTCATAAAAAGTGTAAAAAGGTTTGTGCGAGAAACAAAAGACGATTTGCGGAATTAAATATTCAACGGCAGTCTCGCTTGCTGCTTACTGGCACAGCGTTAATTTGATAATGCCTTCCCTTTTGATGGGAACGGAATCGTAGTAAAAAAATATTGCTTTTGGCTGTTGACAATAACGGATGATTTAAGTCTTAGATGTCAACGCTCAGATTACTACAAACTACCGGCATAAGCTTCACAAAGCACTGCTTATATATATTTTTGTTCTTGGCGGAATCTACATCATCGCCACAAGTGAACTATGCATCACACAGACGTCACGCAAAATTCTGCATCGCGCTAGCAGAGTTTACCGCGCGATCAGCATACGACAACGTCGGGACATTATTTATATGCTAGTCACGTGGTAAACTAAATCAACATCAATCGTCAGGCAGTCGTGCTCGGAGGGTCTTCCCTTTTCTCTATAGAAAAATCCTCTATAGGATGAGTGAACTATACACCCTGTTTCTCATACCTCTATAAAACTATGGCCAACGATATCCATGACAATGCTACCTTTATTCAAATAGGGGTTATTTTACGGCTGCAGTCTCTTCTAAAATCTTGATAAGTACGTGTCGTGATCCTCCTGTCCTTATCGTAATTTATGGGGTCGGCGCAGCATGTCTTGGTCTTCTTCAAACGTCTGAAGTTTAGTTAATGATTTTATGATTACTGTACCTACATGTGGTCTGTTGTCTCTTTCATTTACTTTATGTTTCAGCGTGGAAATTCACATATTTTTAAAAAGTTTGCATTCTAATGTCAGTTTCAATCTGTAAAAAAAAAACTCATTCTTTTTCCTTCATTGGCAATCCGAATCTTTCATGTCATGTGATGTCAACTATTCTGCCAGCATCATGTGAAATACATAATCATAAACTAAGGTAATATATTTTTTTTTGTTTCAAACAAAAAAAAATATATTACCTAAGTTTATATCATTGATTGTTGCTGAGATGAGATTTTAATTTGAACGTTTTTTAGGTACGAACATTATTAATAGGTCTAGTCTTGTTTATGTTTACATTCACTAAGAAACAATTGTCTCTTCTAGAAACTTCTCTACGTCTAAAGTGAACTTTAACAAGAGCACACAATTAGGTGTCGCACGAGCGGCGCCGCGTGCTGCACTTGTGTTGTTTTATCTCGTTACGTGTCAACTGGCTCAGATTTACAGCTTTGTTATTAGTGAAATTGTGTAGCTGGAGTGTATTGACGCTCTGTTTTGACGGAGAAAGAATTATGAGGAAATTTTTACAAATAGTAAACAGTGTGTGTTTGATTGGGTGAATAGGGGTTAGAATAGCCTGAGCTCCAGCCTAAGCATGCCCTGTGATTATCAATCCGATTCTCGGTACAGTATTTTTATCTCGCAAAACGATGCGCGCTTTACTTGTGGTTAAGTCTACAAACACGCTGTGAATGTGTGCATGAAGACGTGTAGTGTTACCACTTAACAAGTCTGTCTGTGTTCACACACACACATTTTTGACCTTGCAATTATCTTGAACGGCCCCTACGCTTACACACACATTCACAGCGTGTTCGTACACTTGGAAACCACAAGTAAAGCATACGTCGCTTCATGAGACAAAAATACTAACAGTCTGATCTGTCTCAATCTGTCAAAAAATACTTCTAATTTCCCTACATTTTGACAATTTGTTTGTCTCCGACATGAGACTGCGACTAGATTTTGAACGTTTTAAATTAAGAGAATTGGCCTCCTTTTCAAAGTTAAAGTTCTCCAGATGAACATTCTCTACATTCACGGGATCATCTCTCTCTTTCCTCTTTATAAACAGAAGTTTTCTCAAATTCTAACATAGATACTTTAACATCTTTTCAACTTCAACTTAAAAAGTCATTAACAGAATCATAAACTTGATTAAACAGTTGGTCAAACCAAGCAAGTTCGTGCTCTAATCAATTATCAAAGGCAGATAGATAAACTCAATAAGTTATTGAACTCTCACTAAACACACACAAAGAATACGCCTAATATTCAAAGTTCTCTCGAAACATTTTAAAATAACTTCACTACAAAACAACAAAACGAATAACTCACAGAGATCTTGAAGGCTATTTTGAAGGAATAAATCTTGAAAACTATGACGTTTAATACAACAATAAGGAGTTGCTGAAGAATTTTAGACCACAAGATAGTACAGAAAGTCTGCTCCATACAACGAGTAATGTAAAATGCACGCACAGATAGACACACTTCACGTACAGCGAGTGCAAGCGCACTCGCGACTGGCATTTGTTTCAAGTCTCCGTACGTACGCGTCTGTGTGTGCATGCACCTGCGGGGTAATTGCGTAACAAACTATCAGTAGCAATGGGTTTAATTTTGACAGGTCAATAACATTCATTGCGTTATTTACGTTGAAGCAGACAACTTTTTCGAACATAATATGAAGCAATGGATTAGCAATATACTTCAAAATTATTCAAATTGTGGTTGTTAGTGTGTTACGCATTTAGGGTGCTGTTTTCGCTCGTTGTAAGGAACCGACCTTCTGTCCGTACTATTTCTGTGTTAAGACTGTGTTCAACTAAAATTGGGTACTACATACCTTTGTGAATGTTTCTCGAGGGAGTCGTTTTATGGAAGTTGTTTTGTTTTGAAGAATATCTTTGATTGCTATGTTAGGTACAAGGGTTGTGGACAATGTGAGTTAAGTTTAAAGTTTTGGCAAGAATTTATATTATTATCTTTTTGAAAACGTAGGTGGTTGTAAGAATGCACATGATAAAAAGTAAATAGCGTTGTTCAGTGACAAAACAGCGCACTTTTTGTATGAAAAATACAGTGATATAGTTATGTAGAAGAAAGAAAATAATGTGATGTCAAAATTGATGTCAAAGTGATTTAGTTACTGCATCTACCAAATAAATAAAAAAATCAATAAGTTTATAAATTATTATCAAGGTGTTTCTTTTAAAACAAGGATAAATCCCAACCGAAACAACTAACTGGTAGGTCATGGAAATATATTAATATGTACATACGCCAGCACACCAAACTACCCGAAACTGTCAAATTTTCCCAATCAACCTTGAACCTAATGCTTTACCAATAAAGTTGAAAATCTATTAAAGAAATTTGACAGATTGTAGTAGCTCGATGTGTTGGCGTCTGTACTTTGTGAGCAGGAGGAACCCACGAACAATCTCATTACAGCAAACCGCAGCCAGTACGCTATAACTTTTATAACGCAGATATATTTTGCAGTAACTTTTCCAAGAATATATATGTGTACATAGAAATTGTAAACCACGATAGCTTCCTATCGATTTAATCGAAGTACCGCGTTCCAATTCCCAATATCATTAATACTGTCCCCAATTCAAAGCCGTAGAACTAAAGATTAATAACCATTAAATCCCCACGTACAAGTATTAAAACGAAGCTTTTAAACGTTCGAAACCACCGAAGACGCACTCCTGTTTATTTATAGCACTTTGATGAAGTTTTAAGTCGACTGCGTTGTAAAATTTATAACGTAACCAGTGGAGATAGATCTCTGGATTCATCAATAGAAGTACCTCAGTGTCCCAGGTTTTGGTAAAGTAAGGGAGAGGCGGCAGGTCACAGTAGTGTGGTAGTGATTTTAGAGTGAGGACAGAGTCTACAGATTGTTTGCTTCTCAGCGGTTTATGGAAGTAGATAATGGGGGCGTAGGAACAGCAGATGGGTCTTGGTCGAGGCTATGAAAAGGGCGGGGAAAACTTTTTAAGAAAAGATGTTCCATTCGTTTTATGTCTTGCTGAGAATTAGGAAACACCAGGGGCCTATTTAATAATCGATGGGCGACGAAGAATGCACCAGCTGACCTGCGGGGCTATTCTATAAAAATCTCACCGTGAAAACTTAGGTGAAGTGATCTTAAAGTGAACTGTCATTCCATCTTATGCCAGGGATTAACACTACTGACAGCTCACTTCACACAAGTTTTCAGTTAGAAAGTTGTAACTAGTGGTCTGTTCTAAAACGAAGATTTCTCCAATGATGACTTTTTCTTCATAAAATGTAAGCTGCAACCAATAAAATGGTAGTAATAAACCCACCTAGCCGTTATATCCCCCCTTTATCTCGTGGCCCAAACCGCAGCATCTTGGTAGATGATTCAGCCACGTACTTTTGGTCTTTGTTACCAACTTTCTTGTTTTACTTGCCTACATCTGTAGCATTTGTATTCGCTAAGATATTTGTGCTAACATCTCAGTAGGTACCAATGTCGACATTATAGAAATTAAAAAAAAAACTAAAATTAGTGAGCTTGTATTGATGCTACTGAAAAATTATTTACGGTTAGCAGTGTCTGTTCCCAACTTGTTCTTTTATGTGTTTGTGTTCTCTCTCTGCGTCATGTTTACCTCAAATAAACGTAGTTTCCTTCTTATTTTTTCTTTTTTTATGTGTTTGCGTTTACCTTGTGTAAATAATTTCATGACCACTGCTCTCAAAACGGTGAAGGAAAATTTCGTGAGGAAACTGATATGTCCTAGAACTTAAAATTCGAAGACATGTGACATCCACCGACCCGCACTGGGCTCGCGTGGTGGATTATTGGTCCACTCCCTCTCATCGAGAGGAGGCCTGTGTCCCAGCAGTGGAAACACTGATTATGTGTGATTATGTGTTTGGGCAGTTAGTTATAAGTTTGGAGTTCAAAATGGTGTTAAAGTACGTTACAAAACTGATAAAATTAAACTGTTTATGCCAATCTTGGTCGAATTAAAAAGCAGTTTTAAAAGTTGCAGAAAAGCTAGGGCAATGCTGAAATGAATAAGAGAATATTTACGGTTGGTATTAGCTATGCGCCGCGTACAAGTTTTACCGAGTAATCTACCAAGAATTGTTCGGCATTACCGAACCGAATAACTCAGTTTATTTGACGCAGGTATTGTGATTGTACGAAACGCTTGAAATATTATAGAATAACGCCATGCATGTTTTTGGCATTGCTACGAGGATTTAGCATCTACAGTGCCGCAGCAACAGCGTTAAGATCCAAAAGGTGCCATCGCTATAGTTAGACCAATATCTAAGCGAAAATGATCACCACGAGAGACTGATTTTTTAATTAAATATGTTCTTGTTTTTCAAGGGATATTTCTGACAATGACTACATTGATATTG
Organism: Apamea sordens; assembly: GCA_945859715.1. Lineage (NCBI taxonomy): Eukaryota > Metazoa > Arthropoda > Insecta > Lepidoptera > Noctuidae > Apamea > Apamea sordens. The sequence goes on along the minus strand of OX244010.1, from coordinate 6,848,387 downwards.
TAAAACGTTCAGGTCAATTCCCGTAATTTTAAGAACGTTCACAGTCTGATTTCAGTCTCAATCTGTCAAAATTTTGACTAATTTCCCTACATTTTTGACAAGTTTTGACATTGATTTACGCTGAGATGAGATTGCGATTAGTTTTGAATGTTTTCAAATACGGGGATTGGTCTTCTGGTTACAAGTTGAGTTCTTTTCGAGTAAGTACCTCGGCAGTCAAACCGAATTATTCCGCCTATAACGTGTACCTATCAATGGCCGAGTATGCCAGGTACCGAGTAGTAAACCAGTACTCGGCGCATTTCTAGTTGGTACTGATTATTTCCGACAAAGTGATAAAGTTGTCAAAGTTGATAAAGGTGCCAAGCCAAGGATGTCGTAATGACATTAACGAAAAAAAAAACTGTTGTAATTTTATTTCAGGTTTCCTAATAGTGGATTTAAATTACGAGAAAATAAAAACAATTAATATAAAAATTATTAATTTAATATTTGCGAGAAGCTGTTTAAATCTACTTAAAACCTATTATTAAGAACACTTTTTGGTCTCAAAATTAAATAGAACACTTATGTACAATTATTTACATTAAAACTACTTAACGTAATTATTGTAAAAGAGTTTAAATTCATCAATTAATTAATCTGCATACTTTTTAATTTCTGCTTCTTTTCTCCATTGTTTCAGGTGAAGCGTGCGTCGTTTCGAAAGATAATAATACTGTACTTGATATTTAATGTACTTATTTTAAGTATAAGAGTCAATCAATATAATAAAAAAAACTCTTTCTCTTGAAACTCATTTTCAAAGTTTTAGCTAGGGACATTGTAATAATTTAATTTTAATTAGCTCTTTAAAAAATGAAGTCCTAAACGTTTCATTTCATAATTTCATGATTCTAGGGCCACGAAGGTCAGTAAAATATTTTTCTTCTATTATTGATCCATTCTATTATGTACGTTTTACTTCCAGATTAGCGTGGAAGCATTCAATAAACATTAAATAGTATATTCAATTACACTAGTAACTTATTAAAATTATAACCATTCATCCTTGATCATATCTGAAGCTTTTTCTGCAATCATGATAGTAGGAGCATTAGTATTACCTCTGACAATCAATGGCATTATAGAAGCATCTACTACTCTTAGTTTTTCAATACCATACACTCGTAATCTGGGATCAACCACCGCTTCTTTATCCCATTTAGGACCCATCTTACATGTACCTACTGGATGGAATATAGTTGCTGTGTACTGGATAAGCAGACATGTCCAATACTCATCAGTACCCCAAAGTAGCCCAGAACAAGCCTGAACTGGTATTTTGACATAGCTTGCCCCACTGGCTCTAAATGCGTCAGTTTCTTCTAGACTTACAACGAATTTTAGTCCATCAATCAAAGCTTCCATATCTTCTCTCTCAGTTAAGAACCTTGAGTAAATCAATGGTGGACCAAATATTGGGTCAGTAGTATTCAGAAGAATAAACCCTCTACTTTTAGGAGTTAACAATAAGGGCCTAGCTGATAACCCATCGTAGAATGCTAAAGGAAATATGTTTGTTGCCAAATATGTTGTCGGATCAGCATAAAAGTCTTTAACATTTCTTCCATCAAAATGAAATTGTATATTTGGCTCGTCCTCATTGTAATAAGTACTCATAAAAGCAGTACCAGTAAGAGTACCAGTTGAAGCCAATGGCCCATGTTTGGGCAAAGATTGGGCATAGTATTGGTGTATTTCTTCGCTTAATTGCTGGCCAGTGACAGCTGTTGATGTTTTATTTGACAGAGCCAAAGTCAATGCATCTGTAGTGATATGGTCTTGAAGATTACTGCCAACACTTAATTCAGCTATTACCGGAATATTTAAACTCTTTAAGTGGTATTTTGGTCCTATACCTGATAACATCAACAATTTTGGAGAGTTAATTGTACCACTGCTTACTATGACTTCTTTCTCAGCATGAGCTGCAAGTATTTCTCCATTCTTAACATACTCGATCCCATAGGCCTCTTTCGTGATGGGGTCAATAAGTATTTTAGTTACAAAAGCGTTGTTGATAATATGAATATTAGGTCTTTCATTCCTAATAGGGCTTATATATGCTCTATTCGCAGAGTTTCTTTGGCCTAACTTTGAAGTAGTTTGGGCTATGTCAGTTCCGAATTGGCTTTCACCGTTAAAATCAGTAATGGGAAGTCCTTTTTCTTTGAAAGCTTGGACTAACATCATGGAGTTGATGTCGAGGTACTTGAACCGTTCAACGTTAATGGGACCGCCGACAGCGTGGTAGAAGGTGTCATGGGCTTCGACGTCTTGATTATTTTCTGCTTTCTTAAAGTAAGGCAGGACCTGGAAAATGTGAAATGCTGGGTTTCAATCTAAACCGTTATAATAAATTCTTATGATTTAATTTAAGTATACCGTCGAGGTAGACCACGGCGACGGTGGTGTGACGATCTAACCAACCAGAGATCGCTCAAGACAGAGAGGTTTGGAAGAATAAATGGGAGGCCTTTGCCAGCGATGGGACACAAAAAAAAACCAATTGGTATGTACGAACTAAGAGCTGAATATTGCAATTTAAAACAAGCGGGGCAATTGCGTAACCCACTAGCTGTAGCAATGGCTTTCATTTTGACAGTTCAACAACATTCATTGCGTTATTTACGTTGTTGAACAGACAAATTTTCGAACATATGAAGCAATGGATTAGCATTACCATCAAAATGATTCAGAATGTGATTCATAGTGTGTTACGCAATTAGGGTACTAGTCATCCAGACACGACAAGATATGAAGTTACGAAAAATCATTATCATTTAAAAAGCCATGATGCTTTTATAAAGTGACACCCTTTGTATAGGTAATAGAGGAAACTAGACTCCCATATGTTCCAATTATCACATTCTCATGTATTTTGAATCTATCATATATTCAGATACATAGAATATCGTCTTTCTAGAACACTAATAGTAAAATAAGGTTTCCTTTGAGTAGGGAATCTCATTTGGCCATTAACGGTATTGTTGACCTCGTAATAGCTTTGACACTCTATGGTTGAACGTCACTTGCGCGGCACAAAACTACAAGGCCTATTTGTTTATGTAACAGTTAGATAGTATCAACCTCAGTGAAATTTCAATTTATATCTGTACAAGGATCTTTTGGCGTGTGGACAAAATCAGAACTGTCGCCACCGATTTCTTTTTTCAATACATTTCACAAAACAATTTTCATAAATGTTTACCAACAGCTCCTCCCTATCATTGTCATTCGAGCGTCAAAAGATCTTTGTAGCAATGTACAGACGCCAGCACATCAAGCTACTACAATCTGTCAAATTTCTTTAATAGATTTTCAACTTTATCGCTAAAGCTTTAAGGTTCAAGGTTGATTGGAAAAATTTGACAGTTTCGGGTAGCTTGACCTGCTGGCGTCTGTACTAGGGTTGATTGTTTAAAGTGGTAAAGCACTTATGAGTTCGGCTATATATAAGTTAACTGACCTCTCTAAAGCTCCATCCATGGTTGCCAAGTTCTGCCCAGCTGTCGTAGTCCCTCCGGTTTCCTCTCATGTATATCATGTAGTTTATGGCACTCGAACCTCCCATGGTCTTCCCTCTGTAACGTTATAGTTTTAAAGTTAATTCTTCTGTATGATAAGTTCGCTTGTTAAGTCAAAATTATGAAATCGTACGGTTTCAGAAATTAATGTTTCAAAATTCTAAAAGTTTTTCATGACTAGTGACATTGATATCTCATTGGAAAGTTTTTTAAAGCAAGCATTTTTCATTTTATCATATTACGAAGGTTTTTTAATATAATGCCTTTTGTTTTGATACATAATCTAAAGAGAATACAATACAATTTTTATTAGAGTAGCGACAGTAAAAACATAATTATATATTTTTGTTATTATAAGTTTTGGCACCAAAGATATCCGATTTCATAATTTACCTAACAAGCTTTTATATTTTAGTACGAACAACGGCTAAAATTAAACACATTTTAATTAATTCACAAAAACGTGCAACGGTAACTAAAAAGTTAGGTTTACACAACAACAAAAATCACGTGAGCTAAATAAACATAAATTCAATCAACATTATAATTAAAAAGTGAAAAAGTGACAACACACTACACAAAATGTTTTAAACAAAACCAAAAACAACTTATAAAAATAAAACACACGAGCAAAAGCATTAAACTACATAAAAATTGTGTTCTAACGAGTAAAAATACGTGCCAAAAAAATATATGTATACATATACCTCACTATCTCAACATAATGATAAGTCACTAAATAAATCAACCTGTTTAGTCTTTTCCCAACTAAGTTAATATTGTCAATAAAAATAAAATAAAAAAAAAGTTAGTGTCAGCTTTCAGTCTTACCAGATGCAGCTGAATAACAGTATCTTACATGGAGCGACTGCCTATCTGACCTCCACAACCCAGTTATTGAGTAACAGGATACCCCTTGGTAAGACTGGTCGTCAGACTTTTGGGCTTCTGACTACCCGTAACGACTAGGCGACTGTCAAAGATCTACAAATGACAGCCGGGACCAACGACTTAACGTGCTTTCCGAGACACGGAGGGGTTTGATGGTAACCCATCGACAAATCGACCGACCTTCGATCTATCCGTGCGGCTGTTATTATTTAGCCACGAGCCCCTTATAATGTTAATTCACAAACTATGTTTAAACGAAACAACATATAAAAAAGTATTAGTAAACAAGTAACAAATCTAAAAATACAACCTACACATATTACAATTTCGGTTAAAAAGTTTAAGTTTGAAACTAGAATAGAATTTAATGTTAGAATAGAATTTATATTCTAGTTTCAAAATGAGATACACTAGACTAAACATATTGGTTATCCAATGACAAACACTGAAAGAGTTTATTTAATATAGTCCATCTCTGAATATAGTAATAAAAATAGTCCAGATATTGATGTTTTATCAAAAACAACTGACACATGTATGACGATGTATGTAAATAATGGGTATATATAAAAGGGTCGGTGTCATCCTGACGACATCACGTCTAACATCGAAGTGGCTTTTTTCCAATTTAAAAACTGTCAGCGCCAGAAGAATTTTGATGTAAAAACTTTGCTGTTATACAGGTAAGATGCAATAGGTCAGTTAAAATAAAAATACGAGAAAAAGAGGGTAGTGCAAAGTAAAGTTTAGCTGCACAAGGAAAGACAGTAGCTGTAGAAACTTTCGAAGCTGTAAATTCTTCAGTTCCTCACTGATTAAATTTATTTTCCGTAGCGTTGTTTGTTTTTTTATCCGCACTGAGTAAATTGTAAAATTATATAAACACTACTAGCTACGCCACGCGGTTTCACCCGCATAAGTTTCGATCCCATGGGAGTATCGGGATGAAAAGTATCCTATGTATTATTCCTGGTTATAAACTATCTGTGTGCCATATTTCATAAAAATCGTTCAGTACTTTTTGCGTGAAAGAATAACAATCATCCATCCATCCTTACAAACTTTCGCATTCATAATATTAAGTAGGATTTATTTATTTATTTTATTTTACCATTTATGTACACACATATATAAACAGACAATGATAGACAGAATAGAAAAAAGAGGTACAGAGGTGATGCTTATTTCATAAGAAATCTCTTCTAGCTTTATATTGAATACTAAAGTCTTTTTTGACATATGATGAAGTTCTTACAGCTTGGGTAGAAAACTGGTCAAAATTCAATCGCTTAACTTCTAATCCTTACCTGTTTTGTAACTGAGACATATCTACAAAATTTTACACGTACCGACTAAGAATGTATGTTAGAAAGCAAAATAACATTAAAATATACAGCTAAACAATTATCTACGTCGATAACTAAAGTTTTAGTAACAAATTCTAGGTTACTAAAAATTGAGTTGATTTTCACTTACCATCCTGTAGATAATCGCTTTTTAGGCAATAAGGTCTAAATTTTGATTAAGGACTGACTTTTCCAACGCCAGATAATTTTATCTGAGGAATAATTTTGAATTTTTGACAGTTTCATATAAAGAAAGGAAGAAAGAAAAAGTATTTATTGCGACTTGTACAGGATCATAAACTAAACTAAACACAGTTAAAAATAAAAATAAAACGTATATCTGTCATATATCTGTCAGACGTCAATTTTGTTCCACGAATAAAAATTATCTGTCGATTGAAAAATAGCCCTAATAAGGTAAATAAAATACTTATTCTTTGGCAATAGTTTTAATTACATAGTAAAAATTATTTAAATTACTTAAGCTAATGGATGACATTGAATACTTTTGGGTTCACTTAATCATATTCACAGATTCTGTCTAGTTTTCATTGAGTAAATTATAATTAAACAGCAATGAAAAAAATAGAACAAAAAACTTTCCTCACTACTACTAAAATATGATTATTAGAATATATTCAAATTACTGCATGGTACCTTATTCACTAAACTTAATCAACGAAGCCCTATAAGTTTTCACATAGGAAACACGGAAGGCTATAATGTGGAAGATCCTACTATGGCGAGAGATACTTGAAAGAAAATCAAAAAACAATAGTTCTGAGAATTATTGCCCTTAAAAGAACATATTTTATATTTAGTATCTGTGTCTTGTGTGTCATTATTTTTTATCTACTTCTAGCAATTTCTACTATATTTTCTAGTTACCCACTACATAGTAATTCTTAAAATATGTTCTAACTTAAACTATATACACTTAGTAATTTATACTACTCAAAAAGTTTTGAGTGCTGTATTTGTTATTTATTGTTCCCAATAAATGGTACCCCAATCCTCCTTAATCATATCAGAAACTTTCTCTCCAATCATCATACAAGGAGCATTGGTATTTCCTCGAACAATAAGAGGCATTATAGAAGCATCGGCGACCCTCAAATTTTTTATCCCATACACTCTTAATCTTGCATCAACTATTGCATTTTCATCATGCTTAGGTCCCATCTTACACGTTCCAGCAGGGTGATATATAGTTCCAGTATAACTCTTTAAAACACAAGCGAAATATTTATAACTACCCCATCTATGTGGAGTGCAAGGCTTTACAGGTTTTCTTATAAACTTCACATTGTTTTCTTTAAAAGCTTTTGTCTCTTCCAGTTTAGTTGCAAACTTAAGCGCTTCTACCAAAGTCTTCAAATCATTTTTTACTGTGAAGAATCCTGGATAAATGAGAGGTTGGCCAAGGATAGGATGGGTTCGGTTTAGAGTTAAATATCCTCTACTCGCTGGTTGTAGAAGAATCGGTCTGACGTTTATACTATCATAAAACGAAAGCGGGAATATATTAGTAGCTAAATATGTAGTAGGATCCTTGTAAAAATCTCTTTTGTTTCTACCGTCAAAATGGAATTGTATATCTGGGATTGTTGGGTCTTTACTTGCGTATTTTGTTCTATGAAAGGCTGTTATTTGCAGAGGTCCAGTTGCGGAAATCTCGTCAAATCTGGTTGTGTATTTGTAAAAATCTTGAATTGCTTTCAACATTTTATTTCCTGGTAGACTCGTCGATGTTTTATTAGTGAGTTTCATCAATACTGCTTCTGTCGTAACATGATCTTGCAAATTATAGCCCACTTTTAAATCCATTATTACAGGTATTTTCAATTGCGCCAAGTCTAGTTTTGGCCCTATACCAGATAACATGAATATTTTTGGACTATTTAATGCACCTGCACTAAGAATGATCTCTTTACTGGCAAAAACTTTGTATACCTTATTATTTCTAGTATACTGCACTCCATGAGCAAACTTACCTTTATTAATAAGTACTTTGATTACTTGAGAATTTGTCATTATTGTAAGATTAGGTCTTTCACCGCGAATGGGTCTTATGAATGCGTCGTTTGACGACACTCTTCTACCGTCTTTAGTTGTTGTTTGCGTGGTCATAGTTCCAATCTGCCGTTTTCCATTAAAATCCACCAGTGGAAATCCTTTTTCACGAAACGCCTTTACAAGCATATCAACATTCGGGTCGGAGTAAGCAAATCGTTCTACATTTAGAGGGCCTTCGGTTCCGTGATAGTGTGAAGACATAGCTTCAAGATTCTGGTTGTTCTCAGATTTCTTAAAATAATACAAGACCTGAAAGCAGAAAACGTAAGTTTTCTTCGGATTCAGAATTTAAATTTTAGGCTGCCATCAGACAAACTGAATCGCAGCAACCGCGCGCAGTCGATATATTCAACTGCATACAGTTGAATATATAAGGGAAGATGATGATGATGATACAGTTATCTGCAGTCGGATCTGACCTTGCGCAGTTGACGCCACGCATCTAGCCCAGGAGCTCAGTGTAAGATTTAACGTCGAAATGGAAGCACAGACGTTACTTCTCTTACTGTATACGGTTAGCGATGGACAGCGTGGGTCGACACTACACGACTGTTATAGCCGACCGCGTGAAGTTGATATCATGACTGAACGAAGTTGAACGTACAACTGCATGCAGTTGAATATATCGAATGCGCGCGGTTGCTGCGATGCAGTCCGTCTGATGGCAGCCTTAGATTGATATTTTGTATTCTTAGCAAAGTTGATAGAAAATAAGTTTGTTATTTTAATAGCAAAATGATTTAGAATGAAGGTGTTAGTAAGCTTTGATGATGTAATTTGGCTGAATGGTGTAATTCAAGAATAAGAAAAATGGTTACTACTTTATGTTAATATACAACGATGCTTACATCTTTATAGCTCCATCCTTCGTTACCGAGCAATGCCCACTCATCATAATCCTTTTTATTACCTCTCATGTATACTACATAATTAATAGAGCTTGATCCTCCCATAACTCGTCCACTGTAATGTCAAAATTAGTTAGTAAATTGCTTTATGGCGAAAGCGTTAGAGTAGCCCGCGAAATTCATATTTTATTACGTTTTTTGCAATTTGCAGATCAGTTTCAGGTTGCATGTTGATCTAAATCTGATTCTTGGGCATAAAAAATACTTAAGTATAGAATTATAATCACAAACATCATCAACACAACTCGCTAAGTTTGACTATTTAATGAAATCATGACATGTCAGGCAAATTCTAACTCAATGAGTTACTTGTATTGTAATATTGCTAAGGCATATTTGTTACGGTTACGAATCATATTTTCAACATACAACTTGACACTAACCTGCAAGAAAATTTGAATTACGCGGGCTTTATCGAGTCAGGTGATAGCTAGGTTGACTGCAGTCAGCCAATTCAAAATACCAATGATTTCAGTGGTATTAAAGCATACAACAGTAACAATATATAAAAACCAGTCTATAATGTTCGGTCGTATCGGGAATAAAATTCCCAGTTGCTACCGGGTGGCGACTGGGAAGTTATTGCCCCCACTTCAAATCGCTGTACACTGCGGCGTGGATCGCCGACGCCATCCCCCCTCATCGTTGTCTGTCTTAGGGCCGCGGTGAGCGGGTTGGCGGTCAGACTTTTTCAATACGGGGCGACTGGGAATATACCGGATACAGGTGGGTACTGGCCTCTTTGATGTAAGAGAGAGCGTGATGTGGTCTACAGCGGGGGCTGGTATGGGTTGGTGGATATCACAATAAATGATTTTGATTTTTTGTTTCTTGGACATGTCCAGTATATTTTCCTTCACCGTTTTTACCGTTCGCGCTAAGTTTTCCGCTGACGACGTGACGTCACTCCAACTATCCAGAAAACTGAATAAGTAATGATCACACTGGCTTGCGATGACGTTGCATACGTTAAGGAGAGGGCGACTCAGGAGTGCGGTAGGACGGTTAGGGGAGGGGACGATATTTGGCAATTATGTACACTCCATAGTTGAGTTATTGAATGTTGTATTATCCAATATGTTGTTGCCCACATACATTGTAAGAAAAATATTTGCACATCTACTACTTACTAGCTTATTTACGAGTACCTACGTTTTCCATAAGTTCGTGTATCAAGTATTAACTAGTAGTATTATTAACTTGTATTTTTCATGATAAGTGTATTTATTCTTTTTGGTAAATACATGTCTTAAACCGTATATGACGAAACCATTTCACTTGTCACTTGTTTTGCTTCGTGGTCAACCAAAAGCAATAAAAAACCTAAGACGTAGGTATTTGGATAAATCAGGTCGACTGAAGATGAAAACAGCTAAAAATAAAATTTCAAAGAAAAAGTACTTTAGCAAGTATCAATAGAATTTTTACTATCAAACTTTTTTAATTCAATCTGATTTCCATCACGAATAATAATATTATGATTATTAGAATAAATCTTCAAGATTTAACAAGCTCTTAATGGATTCTTGAAAATCTCTCTTCTTCAAGAGCAAAGAAATAGACTAGGCTAAAATCCTGCAAAGGAGTTAAAAGGTTCTAGAATAAGTAAAATATCCTTTAATGTAACCCGCGAAATTCTATTAACGTTTTTCAAATCATCATATTACATATTTTTATGAGATAGACAGCAGAATTGGTAGCAAAATAATAATTTCAAGAGAGCTACACTTATCACCCACCAACCTAGCCTTTTCCCAACTATGTTGGGGTCGGCTTCCAGTCTAACCGGATGCAGATGAGTACCTAACAGTATTTTACATAGAGCGTCTGCCTATCTGACCTCCACAACCCAGTTACTGGGTAATACGAAATCCCTTGGTAAGACTGACTTTCGGGCTTTTGACTACCCGTAACGACTGTCAAAGATCCACGAATGACAGCCGGGACCAACGGCTTAACGTGCTTTCTGAGGTACGGAGGGGTCTTGGTATGCAAAGATGGTCACCCATCCATGGACCAACCGTGGCAAGCGTAGCTTAATCTAATTGATCGACCCGTGCGGCTGTTATTACTTAGCCACAAGCCACTCGAAATTTCGAGAACTATACTGATGTTGTAAATGATTATAATTATGTAATTATTTTATCTTCATGTAGGTAATGATTGAATGTTCATGGCTTACGAGTTGTAGGCCATAGGTTCAAACCAGCAAGGCACTTTATTTTGTGTTAATTATTTCACCACCACTGCTCTCAAAACGGGGAATGAAAATATCGTTACCAAACGCACTGGGCTCGCTTGGCGGATCACGGCCCACTCTCTCTCCTCACTAAGAGGAGGCCTGTGTTCCAGATGTGGGAACGTTATAGGCAGATTCTGCATTCGTGCAACATAAAACAGTTTGCAAAATGGAAAAAAAATCGAATTTTCGGGCTACTTGGACGGATTATTAAAACATCATCCAATATGCAAACTGGTTTCGCAATCATAGACAATTTGATATCCGAGCTTTTTGAAAAACTGTCATCGTAGTTCTGCTTTTAAAATTGCTTAATCAATTAAATTGGAAAGATTCCAAGTTTAAAATTAATTTACGTTTAAGTACTGGCCCAAAAATTCTTCTGAGTAAATTCAGTTCTATATATTAAAATAAAAGTAAATGGAATATTTTTGGTTAATCTTCTGGAAGATTGAATTGGGTTAGGATTAAAAATGTGAAGACAGATTTTCATCTACAAATTGAATTCTAAATTAATGTAGAACAAATGAAGATTTTGACAAAATCCTCTACACATTAAAAAAACTACATTTAAAACAAAACCATTACTTTAATTTCGTTTCGGAATCTAATAAAAATGGCGTCGAAAAATTCCCCCGTATCGCTGTAAATTGGTAATGTACCCAAGAGCCTGGCGGCATTATTTAAATTACTGTAGGAATCTTCAAAATACCTGTTATAATGTAAAATTCCTAAAAAAAAATCTGATCTGAGACTTAATTAATGAATAATATAATGGGGTTAAGGTATGAAATTGCCGTTTTATTGTAATAAGTACTTCGAATTGACATAGAACCTTCATGTCTTGAGATTTTTGAGTGAAACTTTTTTCACATGGTACCTATTTTTCTTTTAAAAAATGTGCAGCATTCGATTATCGACTTTCAGTTGTTTTTTTTTATTCGGCTTAGACAAGAAAGATGGATACTTCGAAAATTCGAGTTATTTTTTAATACGAGTTCCGACGCGGAACTAACGCGGCAGAAACAGCTCGCAATATCAATGTTGCGTTTTTAGAGGGGACTGCTAATGAACGCACCGTGCGATTTTGGTTTAAACGCTTTCGTGATGGAATCTTTGATTTGAAGAACGAACCACATGGAAGACCGCCCACAAAATTTAAATAACAATGAATTGAAAGAGATGGTGGAAGCCGATTCGAGCCAAACTACCCAGGAATTACCGACATGGTTTAGAAAGAAAGAAAGAAAAGTCATTTATTTAGCACAGACTAAAAGACACACAGTACACCAGATACATACATCAGATAGCAACTAATAAAAAAACAAATAGAAAGTATAAATACCGATGTAATAAATTAGCAGCTAAGTGTGCCTCACGGCTGCGCCAAAAAGGCCCAGTTCAGAAAAAATGCCAGACAGCTAGTGCCTGACGCTGGTTTTCAACTGAACCTGATGTGTGAAGTGACGGATGTAAATCAGTTTTAAACTGCAACGTGACGTGTGTATGCATACTTAAATGAGATAAATATGTGACAAATATAAAATAGTAACGAATAAATAGTGTGAGTTGAGTAATATTGCAAAAATAAATAAAATACTGACAAATATAATGAGAGGGCCGCGTGACAGACCTTCGTTAGTAACTAAATAAATTCTTCGAAACGACTCAGAACAACATAAACCAGTTTTAAAACGATGCCTAGCTGTCACGTTCCAACACATTGTCATAATTAATTAATCCGTGCATTTCATCGCACAATACGCTGCAAGCAGCCGAGCGCGGCGGACTATTTAAGGACAGTTAGCAACTTGTGTAAATTGAAATTGTCTTAGCAATGGTTTGTATTGGAATTAGCCCAATACGATGGATATAACGTGTATAATTAAGTCAGTTAAACATCGTTGGCGAAAAGTGGAGATGAAAGTAAAAAAACATGCACGAAAAGTATACGGATGAAAGGTAAGCACTAGTCGATAATAGTAATTATTATTTGGATAAAAAAGAGAGGTTTAACGTTACCTTACCAACAATATTGACTCATTTGCGTCAAATCAATAAAATAAAAAATATGAGAAATGGGTGCCTCATGATTTGACTGATCTGCAGAAAGAAACGCGTGTTGATACTTGTGTTGCCTTGTTGAATCGATACAGAAATGAAGGAATATTGGATCGAATTGTGACATGTGATGAAAAATGGATTCTTTACGATAACCGTAAGCGAAAAATGCAATGGCTGACCCCAGGTCAAACGCCGCAACAGTGCCCTAAAGCAAAGCTTACCAATAAAAAGGTAATGGTAACTGTTTGGTGGTCTCAGCATGGTGTTATTCACTATAGCTTTCTCCGATCTGGTCAAGCAATAACGGCAGATGTCTACTGTGCCGAACTCCGAACAATGATAGCAAAACTAGCAGTGAAACAGCCCTGACTCATGAATCAATCTTCACCATTAGTGCTCCATCATAACGCAATACCTCATACAGCACGAGAAACCGTTTTAACTCTACAGGAACTGCAATTAGAAACCATTCGTCACCCTCCGTATTCGCCATACCTTGCTCCAACGGAGTACCATTTTTTTTCGTGATTTGGACAATTTTCTACGTGATAAAAAGTTTTCTTCTCAGGAGGCAGTACAAAACAAAAAAAGCTTTCACACAGTTTGTCGAATCTAGATCACGAGAGTTCTACCGCAAAGGCATAAATGACCTTCCTATTAGATGGCAGCAATGTATAGATAATAATGGTAATTATTTTGACTAAATAAATATGTTAAATTAAGAAAAAAAAACGTATTTCAATTTTTCAGTACAAATCGGCAATTTCATACTTTAACCCCTAAGTGCTACCCCTAAGCACTTAGGCGCAAACATATGGCGTTGTATGAGTGCGTTAACGGAGAAGCGATTTTAGACGCGTTTGCTTGAAATGGAGCGTTTTTTGCGGCCGAGCCCGCGGCTGGCACCGCCGCGTCTCACGCGGCGTTTATCGCGGCGGTGCACGCAGCGGCAATTCTCGATGAAGCGATGCCCGCGTGTCATATTTAGAAATTGCAGAACGCAATTAATTAATTATTAGTAATTACTAATTAATTTAATTTCCGCTCCCATCTTTCGCTAACCTATAACTGGTCGGTTTGATTGAGTATCCCGCGTGCGCCGCAGCGTTGCCCGCCGTGTCTCCGTAAATGAGGCCTAATACTTTCGAAGTCTTCATTAAAGTACCTGCCTAATTGCCAACTTCTAAAATGCTTTGCGGCGCGGCGTATCCTGCACCCGAATGGCTTAACACACTTTTAATCACAATCTGTATCATTTTGAAGTATATTGCTAATCCATTGCGTGATATGTTCGAAAAATTTGTCTGCTCAACAACGTAAATAACGCAATGAATGTTGTTGACCTTTCAAAATTAAAGCCATTGCTACTGTTAGGGTGTTACGCAATTACCTAGTTGGATAGTCAGCCCCACTATCAACTCATGGACTGGTTAATTTTATTAGGACATGACTTATTCTGCTACAGTTCGTGGAGATACGATTTTTTTTGTTTTTGCTCAATTATGCTTCTCTCTGACAGCATCAGATGCAAAGGCATACAGCTCTGAAGTGTCTTCTTCTTGAAGAGCTCCAATAATACTGGTAGGTACCTATCTTCATATATTCTTCGCTGACTCGGAAAACCCAACAAGAACCTTTTGAGTGTGATACTCGCGAAAATTAGTGAAGTCACCGGGCGCGTTTTTTTCCGCGGCAATATTTTTCGCGCACTGGATTTTCAACGCACTGCTTAGAGACAAGAGTTGAAAATCTAACAGTGTGGTTTTTTGACGCGCTGAGATGCGTTCTGTTGGATTCTCAATGCTCGCCTCAACAGCGAGAGTTGAAAATCCTGTGCGCGATAAAATCTCGCCGCGATATTTGTACGTCGGTACGAACGTCGGCTAACTCCTTTCAAATTCCTCTACATACCTCAGCCAAGCACATGTCTGTCCCCTCTGTGCCCTGCAAGTCAACTCCTCAGGCTGGGTCCGGTAGTTCCAGTCAATACTGGACCTGCCCAGGACTGGGGCGAACGCTGGAACGCTGGTCACATCGGGTTCTTCTGGACCGGCTTCTATTAGCAGGACCTGAAAATTAAAAATGTAGATTTGAAATACAGGTTTGTATGAAACTCAAATCGCGTGGTAAGTAGGAAAAATCTTAAACAAGGTTC
The DNA here is from genome assembly GCA_945859715.1 of Apamea sordens. NCBI lineage: Eukaryota > Metazoa > Arthropoda > Insecta > Lepidoptera > Noctuidae > Apamea > Apamea sordens. Next base: position 6,833,139 of record OX244010.1, on the reverse strand, counting down.
AATATGTAGCGCGAGCTTGCGGGCTGTGAGCAATGGGTAGCTCGCCGCCCGATAAGGATCAGGCCCGGGTCGACGGTGCGTTGTGTTCCACGCGCGCCTCAAAGAGTTGTCAGCACAAAGAGACGGGGTCCGCTCGGGCCGATGCCTGCCAGGGTCGCGGGTTGTTCGAAAGAATTACCGTGGCCCCTGGCACAGGCAACTGAAGGAACACGAGTGGGTTTAGTCGGTAAAAATCTGACACGCCCTCCCGCTTCACCCAGAGCGGGATAAGTTATTTGATGATTTGGAAAGGGTCAATATGTAGAGAGAAAAATACTTTAGAACCTATCGCGAGCTAGGCTTCCAATTTTACACCATGGCTTCTTACATAATTTTTATTTATTTCTTTCAACTTATATGCGTAAGTATAATACATGGTCGATCTACATGATCTGACCAAGATTATGTCTGGACTCTAAAAGAGTCTGTGACCTCTGAGTTTGTTTCGGCCTTTCTTCTCAGAGTAGTCAGATAGGAAACGCCGACCTCATCTAGTTTTTTAAAATATGATTGACGTGTAAAAGTGTGCACCTTCGTACTGAAAATAATTAATTTATTAATACGGTTCACAATGAAATTGATCAAACTCAAAGCAATTAAAATTCAAAATTGCCTTTTTATTTCAATTAAAATATTTACGGCATTTTCTTTCAAACAAATATGTTTTTGAAATTAAAATCAATAAGCTAATTTTAGTGCCAAAGGTCATCACTGGCAACACGCACTGGCCAAAGACTCGTCTTGAGACACTGCGGTATGTGGGCTGAAAGGTTCTGGAGTGGCGACCGCGAACCGGAAGACGTAGCGTTGGAAGGTCCCACAAGGTAGACCGACGACCTTGTGAAGGCCGCAAGGAACCCGTTGGATGCGAGAAGCACAGAAAAGGTCGAAGTGGAGGTACTTGAGGGAGGTCTATGTCCAGCAGTGGCCGTCTTTCGGCTGAAAAATGATGAGACTAATTTCTATCCCACTCAAAAAAAAAAACTTGAGAGGTGTCAAGGGACACCCGGATGGAACGAAGTTCAAAGAGAGAGAGAGAGACAGACAGAGAAACACGCGCACACGTGCGGTGGGCTTACAACTATAGCAAAAAGTGTCGTTCCAACTTTTGGTCTTAATTTTTTCCGTCTAGCCCCCTTTCGCATCCCGCGATAAGGAACTTCGTTCCAAAAACGCCACGAAACTACTTAAAATAAAATCCTTTCTAGAAATAACCACTCAAAAAACTCTGCTACTACAAAAATTTGCCAAATTCAACCAAAAAACTAACATAATGCTTCAAACGGACCAAGTGAATTATTCGAGTCAGCATAAACGCAAACATCCCCGATTTTGTACGAGAAAATATTACCGTATGATTATTATCATAATATATTGGTGTAGGTATAAAGAAATGGTGAATGCTTCGTAAGATTTATTTTAGGTTCGAACTTCTAGTGCTTCGCTTTGCCTTGGGGGTCGATTTAACCGATATATTACTACTAGAACATCATGTTATCTCGTTTAGTAGCCTCTTCTTATAAATTTTGATATTGGTTTTATAACATTACTGTGTCTCGTCTGTAGATAAAGCCTTGAACTACTTCAATATATTATTTTTAAACTCATGTTATATGTTATCGAAAATATTTATATCGTCTATTTTTTGTTGGATATTTTTTTACGGCTCTAACCATAACAGTATTTTACATGGAGCGACTGCCTATCTGATCTCCACAACCACTCACTGGGTAACACGATACCCCTTTCTAAGACTGGTTGTCAGACTGCAATGCCAATCACAAAATACATTTCATCATCATTTCAGCCCGGAATCACCCACTGTTGGGTCTTAGGCGTACCCTTTTTTGCCATACCTCCCGCTTCCGTGCGTCCGTCATCCAGATATTTCCTGCTTCATAATACATTTTAATTAAATGAAGAGGGCCTGAAAAGTCAAAACGAAAACCAAATCCCGAATCACTTTCACCAATAAACGACTGCAGTTGCAAATTAAAAAGTAATCCGATACAGCGTGAATAATGGCATAAAACGAGCACAATTCAATTAAACAGCAAACCTAGTATAAAAATAAAATAAAAGTTACAGGCTCGAATTACTCTTGAATAAAAACGCTACCCATCTACCTCGTTGGAAAGTTTGATTGAGTCTAAACTATCAGAATTATATTAATTGGCTACCAGGCCAGGCGTGCCTTGCTTCATATAAATGAAACTTGTTTATATTTTCATTTTACGTTTTCAGCGAGGCTACCCCTACCACGGTTGTTAAAAGTTTTTATTTGAAACTGTGGCAGTGTCCAAAGTTCGTTGCAGATGTATGACTGCAGTTGCTGGAGTTCAGAAAAAAGTAGGATGGAATGAGTTTCGAATGAAGTGAGGACATAGAGGATTGTGTTAGTGAAGTGTTATAAAACTGAGCTCTGACAGTTCAGCTTTTTTTTAATCCAATTCGTAAAATTAAATGGTATTTTAATGGGTATACGTCACTTTTCCCTAAAAGTTCATTAGAAAACCAGCGTCAGACAGCATCTGTCTGGCATTAATGCTGAAATGAACCTTTTTGGCGCAGCCGTGAGGCACACACTATTGTTGTCTGAAACATTATTTTTTATTTTATTATTTTTGTATTTTGTGTTTCACGAACTGTGTCCAAATAAACTTTTTTTATTTCTTTCTTTCTTTAATGGGATGTCAAGGTCACCTTCGGATTTTGGACAGCTAGCAGAAATAAGACGAAAAATCTAATGAGACGTATTAGATTTTTCGTCAAACGAAAGTTTTATAATGTATACTTAAAAAGTTATGACGCATTAGTAATTGAGAATAATTTTAATTAATGAGTTGAAACCCTTTGATGAAGAGATAATTTTGAGGATTCATAGGGCAGGGCACAGCTTTCCTGTCGTACTTAAACTTAAAGTGGCTTAATATGGCTAGGCTTTACGTTGCAAATTTCAATGCACCATGCTTTGAAATTTTTCTAGGGTTATTTAAAAAAATTTGCTGTTCCTTATTTTGGCCGCGTAGGTATTTCACTTTTCCATGTGACAGCAGATTTTATTTTAGATTAACGACGAAAAATATCACACGTCTTGAATCATGTCCTTGGGGTTTCTTGCCCGTTCTTCTCCAAAGAGATCTACGTTTTGAAATGGGCAACTAGCTTCACTTTCTGACTAACCGACTGACTATTTAAAATGTTGACAATTCAAAAGTGCCTGAAATGGTTTAATTGAAATTAATGATTTGAGTTTGTGCTGAATTCATGGGTACAGTTTGTGCGTCGATGTGATTCTACTCTGTATAATGTACACGTATGAATCCATTTAGTTTTATCAGGAAATACCATAAGTATTGCAATATTATATATTCCTCACTTTATGGTTGTTGTTTTTTTTTGTAGTAGGGGTTTAATAGTTTCAAATTACGGCGCTTGTTTTCAGAGTGAATTTATTCTAATTACGTTTTCCAATCTTTTCTTTATTAGAAATCTGTGTATGTATTAAATTATGGTTATTGTATGGTTTATATTCATGGAAATATTTTCAATTTTTTTTTATGGGATTAAATTCCTTTCGAACTATTGTTTTACTGATTACACAAGACTGGAAATATAACTTGTTGAAGCTAATGAATGTGAATGCGTGCTTAAAGGTATTTTGCTTAAGGCTAATTTTAACAAACTCTTTTATCTGTGGAATAAAATGAACGTCTGACAGTTCTAGTATGGAAAAACTGACAAAAATTCAATTTTTTTTCCTATTTTTTTTTTCATTTTTTTCCTATTATTATATGACTTATTCTAGGTATAAAAGTTATGTAAAATTCGCCCTCATAATGATAAATCATCAATTTTAATGTTTTGTATAAAACTGTACTACTTTCAATAAAAAATAAAAGCAGTCTGAAATCGCCAACCTGTCTTGAGCAAGCTTGGTGGTTATTGATCAATGCTCGTCCCTTCTCTTCTTAGAAGAGGCCAAACCCTGCAGTGGGACAATAATAGGCAGGTATTACTTTAAATATATTTTTGTTGATATTTCCTTTTTTTGTGTAAATTTCCTTCTTACCCTGTTTTTCTTGCGTATGTACTTCACCGTTTAGTAGACCATTTGGTCTTCTTCGTCGTGTCGCTGGCACGACTGTAGTAGTAAAACTTTGCCACTTCCACGGCGTTGTCAGCGCAGAGGTTACTTTGACTGTATGTTTCAAGACACAGGGGGCAGGATTGGAGGTGGAGCATGTCACAAATGACATAGCTCCACAATCACACCCTACTGCCGTTCCGTCAAGGTAGCCCCACTTTACCCGGTTGGATTTACTTGGTTGGTGTAAAGCATAATTTCCTTTCATAGATTCCATTCATTTCCCTAATTAATTAATTATGATTCCACTTCAAACATCAATAGATTAATATTTGCATACAATACAAACAATCATCTGTTCTTGATTACATCCTCATTTTGAAATAGTATTGTAATTAGCCAGGAAATGGTAATGTAGATCGTTTTATTAACGCTGTGTGCATTTTGCTGGGATAACAGATATTGGATGAATAGGTTTTGTATTAGTTATTGCAAGTTTCTACATGTTTGGTTCTGTATCATTATCATCATCACATTTCATCTGCGTATCACGCTCTGCGGGGTACCTATAGGCCTGCCAAACTTTGACGATGTTCTCAACTCAACGTGACGGCATGGTTGGCGCATTGGTTAACCGATTTACTGCTGCGCTGCGTGTCGCGGGTTCGATTGCCGCACGGAACAAATATTTGTATGACCTACAAGTAGTTTTTCCGGGTCTGGCTGTTTGTGTATGTGAGTTTAAATGTTTGTAAACGCACCCACGATAAAGGAGAAATTCTTATTGTGGGGCAAAGTTTTTTTATTAATATAAAAAAGTGCTATTCGCGGCTTTATGATAAAAATAATGAACATAATTAATGGCACCTGCAGTTGTTATTAGATAATGCAGTGTAATAATAATTATTATCATTATTATTATACTGCATCATCTATTTTCATCAAGTTCACGGCGATTCAAGAGAAGAAGATGTAGCTAAGTTTGTGGTGGCATCTACATCGCCACATGCAAACTACGCATCTTATTGTACGTGCTAATATGTTACGCAAAATCTTGCATCGCGCAAGCAGAGTTTACCGCGCGACTAGCACATATACAACGCCCCGACTTCGTCGGGCAGTAGCCCACCAGAAACAACAGCCCTCAGGTCGGAAGATCCTCCCTTTTCTATAGAGGATTAGTAAACTTTACACCCTGTTCCTCTTACCTCTTTATGTAACAGTAAGCCGTACAGTCACGAGCATAAGTATGTATACACTTGGGTTTATTAAAAAGCGATTTACTTCTTTATTTTTTAATGAAATTTTATATTGCTACGAACATAGTATTTTCGAACCCATAGGTTTTTGCAATGTGTCGTATTTCATTGTTGTTTTCGTTATTTCACGCAAAAATCGCTATTGAAAGTTTCCAAGTGTTGACTTATTAGTGCTCGTGATTGTACGTCTCAGTGGTAACAAAACCAGTATGAGTTTATCTCTTATTCTATTTAAACTCCGAACACCTCTAAGCTTGCTCAAAGTCAAAGTGTTGACTGGTGTGCGGTCACCTGTGCAAGCGGATAATATGACTGGTATGGCTCTTAATAACTTAAGAACAGTTGTCAAACTGCCTGTGAGGCAATTGCGTAGCACACAATCAGTAGCAATGGCTTTTATTTTGATAGTTCAACAACATTCATTGCGTCATTTACTTTGGAAAGCAAACCAATTTTTCGAACATTTGAAGCAATGGATTGGCAATATATTTCAAAATGATTCAAATTGAGATTGCTATCCAGATCCAAAGGGCCTCAGGAACAAAATTACACCCATAGCTTGTCTTGAGAAGATTGCAATCGTGATAATTACTATACAATGTATTTACGGTTGAACAGTTTTAAATGGGTGCGCCTATTGACAAAGGCATAGGGCCAACATTACTACCCAGTTTCATAGTCTCGTAATAATATAGGTATTTGTGGTCAACCATTCGATTGGTAAATGTTAATTTATATCGCCATGCACTTTAAATTTATTGTCTCGACGATTTTGTAATAGATTAGCTTCGATAGAAAATAGTACGAGTATTGCACAATTTTCAAACATAGTATTTAGTTAAATTACTTGTTTAAGTGTGCGATTCATGAGGTATTTCAAATAATACTACGTATTTGGGCTTGTTAAACTACTTTAAGGTCGGTCCAAGATAATGTCCACCAGTATTGTGACAGACTGACTATGATAGTGTCTCCACCGACTTCTACTTCTATTTCTTCACTGTGCACGCGGTTCGTATGTGGAATTCACTTCCGCCTGATTGCCAAACTGTTGCAGTTTTTAAAAGAATCTTTCCACTTCGTCATAGTTGCGTATGTATTTATTTATTTATTTGGTTAGCCAACAATTGTTTACACAACACTTACATTAAGTTTAATTGTATGCCTACTTACACCACATACACAATTTTTGGTTAAGCAATTAAAATAATTCATATTCATATGTATTAATTATTTTGTTTAAATTATAATCATAAATAATAGTGTAAGTTATTTTAGAAGTTTGTGTACTAATATTAGATGTTTATTTTATTTTAATGTGACTTGTTTTTGATTTTATGTATTTTATTTTCTCTTAAACACGCTGTCTACACCTCTTTATCCACTTTCCTATCGCAGGTGTTCTGGGAGAGTATTCTTTAGAAATAAGGATCACCTTTGTACCCACCACATTTGTACCTTTTCTGTACTTTTCTTCTTGTCTGTTTATACATATATTTGTGTACATAAATCCTACCAATATTATAAACACGAAAGTTTGTGTGGATGGATGGATGTTTGTTGCTCTTTCACGCCAAAACTACTGAACGGATTTGGATGAAATTTGGCACACAGATAGTTTATAACCAGGATTAACATATATGACTTTTTATCCCGATATTCCCACGGGATCGAAACTTATGCAGGTGAAACGGGGTGCAGCTAGTGGTTAAATAAATTTAACTTTTGAGATTAGATCAATCAAAAATTAACCTTATACCTAGTGTTGGGTAAACTGCCATTAGCTAGACAATAGAAGGTCATATTGCTACAACCAATGAAGGAATTTCAGTTGAATCTTAGGAAGTTCAAGGTGGACAGAATAATTGATTTGGCAAGCTCAAATAATTGCCCAGAATAATTGTTCACAAACACAACCCGACATCCAACTGTAATGAGTAGGTAGATATTAAAGAATCACTTAGCGCAAAAGAAACATTTCACCAGCCACCTAGGCAATCACTAAGGTTGACCTTGATTTGCCGATGTGTATTATACAACTCTTGCGAGTTGCCTAGCAACAGATTATTAACAAAATTTTCTAACACTGAACTTGACTGAAAACTACAGATAATTGTCATTTCAAAGCTTTCGAGTTGCCTGTTGAGAAATTAATGGTAAAACAAGAGTGGTTGCTTAGGGATCTGCTTACGATTGACAATACCTAACTAAGCGTTGCTAAACTTGGCGTTAGTGAAAACGGGCACTAAATTTGAATTAAGAATTTGAGTCAATTTCCCCGTTATGGAACAACAAACTGAATGCCATACTTAACAAAGTTCAAATTCCATTGCAAACGAAATCTTATAAGGACCTTTTGTTACAAATGGTCATTCAAAAATCAACTTAAAATATATTTCACTAAAGCAGATAACTCATTAAGTGGCGATGGAATGTAAATTATTTGAGATTACGAATACTGCTGTAGTTTCATTTGCTATAGAACAGTGTTTTTCAACCTTTTTCATGGCGTGGCCCCCTTAGTACGGAAAATATTTCGCGACCCCCGTCCCTCCGCTGCTTCTAACTAGGGATTCAAGTCTGTCACCTTAGGTAACTTTTGGTTAAACAGAAAAATAGAATTCCCACAATCAACCACAGAAGCTTTGAAGTGTTTGATGCCACTTGGAACCTCCTATAATTTTAAAGAAACGGCGGCCCCATTTCAGAGGCCTGGCGATTCCCTAGGGGGTCGCGACCCACACGTTGAAAAACACTGCTATAGAACTTACTTTAAAACAAAACACTATTGGGCAAAGAGACTCGTAACTACTGCAATTGTAAAAGTTTTTCACTCAGTGACTGTCTTATTGTTGTATCTTTGTACCTGGGAATTAGTTTCACTAGATATGATGCCGTATTGTGCATTTCCGATTATAGTATGTGTTTAGGTTTTTGTGCACTTGTGTGGAAAAATGAGATAATAATTATAGTTGTTGTTTTAACGTTGTGTTCCGTAGTAATTTGTTTGTTATTTTTTGGCGCAAATTGAGAAGCGGGGTAATTGCGTGGCACCGTAGGAATGGTTTTCATTTTGACAATTCTACAATATAAAATCAAGACAGTCAAATAATCCTTTTGCCTAGGCTTCCCCAACTATAATGGGGTCGGCTTCCAGTCTAACCGGATGCAGCTGAATGCCAGTATTTTACATGGATCGACAGCCTATCTGACCTCCACAGCCCAGTTACTGGGTAATACGATACCCCTTGGTAAGACTGGTTGTCAGACTTTCAGGCTTCGTAACCACTGTCAAAGATCTACGAATAGCAGCCGGGACCACCACCGAGGCATGGAGGGGTCTTGGCATGTAAAAATGGTCACCCATCCATAGACCGATCGCGGTAAGCGGAGCAGATCGACCCATGCGGCTATTATTATACTTAGACACGAGCCGATAAAAAATTATCAAAGCAATCAATCATAATTAATAAATCAATAAAAAAAAAAATCGATAGTAATTATATTATAATCAGGGCTCTGAAACCGGTTTAAATTCTTAACCGGTTACGGTTATTGACCCCAAACCGAAATCGATTTAGGTTAAAGGTTGCACTTTACCGGTATTAACCGGTTTTTGTGGGAAACCGGTTTTTCATGAATTTTGGTTTTGGTAGTGAAAATTAACCGGTTAAAACCAAATTTGAACCCCCGCGGCCCCCGCCACTCTCGCAAGCACGGTCTGGACGTTGCGATGTCATTTAGTTACAAAATAGTCGCATCAAGTCGCATGCAAGTTCGCAACGCGCGTCGTTGCCACCGTTTTCCTTCACCTTTCGTAACTTCGGAGTTTTATTTGAATTAATAATGTTGACTTAATTTTAACTAGCTTTCGTCTTTTCTTTACTTAATTTACTTATTCTTTCCAGGAAGCGAAGCAATTCACCATTTCCTTTAGACTCAGAAAAAATTTAACTTGAGATGAAAAAATACTTTGATTGAATTTGAATTACCAACGATTCATAATCAAGAAATTAATAATAATAATATTTTGATACAGCTCACACACGGCCATCTAATCCCCAAACTAGGCAGAGCCTGTATTATGTCAACCAGACAACTGTTAAATATACTTAAAAAATTCTATATACATAGATACATATACAGGTTGACTGATAACTCGACGTATTCCTTCCAGGGCGTGATAGTGTGACCCATTTGCAATAATTAAGCACCCCATAAAGCCTAGGCGAAAATTCATGGAATACGAGAAAACCGATTTTCATGTTTTTTTGAAAATTTCCCAGAATTCGTCACTAAATATCAATAAGTGATATTTATAATAAAAACTTAATGTCCAGCCAGCCTGAGTTCAAGCTGGCTGGACACATGTATCTCCGCTGCCTGATGATCTACGGCCTTCGAAATGTGTTCAAAATTTTGTGACGGGGACGATAATGATAACCTAAATTTGTGACGGAGAAACTTTGCGTAGTTTCAAAGATATTGATCATTTAAATTTTCCCATACAAACACTGCAGTATGGTTACCAAAATACCAATATTGTAGGTTTTATGTAGGACTAAGTATATTTTAAGGTGTTTTCTTTAATGGACGAAAATCCGTGTATATGAACTAATACGAACAACTGTAGGTATTTAAATCAATAGAAGACAAAAGTGTAGAAGTAAGGAAGCCCCCCCCCCCCCCTTCCTCACTTCTACACTTTTGTCTTGGTAATTTTTTAATGTTATTCATCATCATCATCAGGCAGCGGAGATACGTGTCCAGCCAGCTTGAACTCAGGCTGGCTGGACATTAAGTTTTTATTGATTTCTCGTAAACCCCTACATGTGACGCCATAAATCAAACGTTATTACTGTTACACATTGCATCACTAAATGTTAGTAAAGGAATCATATTCGAAAACGCTCCCGTTATTGAGATTCGGAAGTGCCAGCCAGAAGTTTTATACGTAGCCGGCTGGACACAGATTTTTGCATTTTTCTACTAAACCGCTGTTACAAATTTATGTGACGCCCGTTGATATGCAAAAAGTCGTCAAAATCACTTCCGTTACCGAGATTGAGAGACCAGCGAAAAGTGGTTTTACAAGCTGGCTGGACACGTTTTCGATCAATTATCTAGGATTCTGTAGCGTTACAAATTCTGAAATAAGGTTGTTTAGCCGTCATAAAGTGACCTATTGACCTAGTTAAACGCGAGCTATTTTGAAGATTTGTCCAGCCAGTCTGAGTCACATGATTAATGACATGATAAATAAAAGATTATTTCTCAAAAGCTTAAAAAACCGAAGTATGTTTAAAATTTAAGAGTTCATACGTGCGCAGTAGTTTAAAAATCAGGGTAAAAATACGCGAACTAAGTGACAAACGCTCGGTGATTAGCTCATCGTCTGCGAGTAATACCACTCGAAAGTGTGGTCTTAACTTGCTGGAAGGTGCGGAGATAAAGGGATAACATAAACCAGTTAATTAATTCAATTATCACATAATTTTAAAATATTTCTACGATTTGCAAATTCGACCTTTGCCAACAGTATCGACTGTTTTATCGACACCTTTGAACATTTATGAAACTTTTGTACCTCGTTGCATAGCTGATTAAATGAAGATGTCTTCTACGTAATTTGTACGCTTAGTGTTTTTGTAAAATTTTGAGATAACTGCTTTCAAAGTTCGTGTACGTAGATGATTTTTGAAAAAAAAAATTTATTGACAATGGGCTCATTCTTGACCTCAATCCAGCCCAGAGGCAGGGATGAAATCTACGGTGGAACGAGCTTGCCCAGAAGAAGCTTGCCTATTCACTCTCGCCTTGAAGAGATTCGGGTTGTATGAACTCGGGAATGCAGACGCAGGTAGACGGTTCCACTCCTTAACTGTGCGCATCAGAAAAGATGACGAGAAGCGCTTAGTTCGTATATATGGTATATTAACCAAATAGGGGTAGTATCCCGCAGTGCGTCTGGACTCTCGATGGTAGAAAGGTGAAAGCGGGATGAGCTCATGTAGCTCTTGAGCACACTCCCCGAAGTACAGTCTGTAGAAGACGGACAGACAGGCGACGACACTTCGCCAGTGAGCCAAACTGTGAAGCTTTGCCTCCACCAGCTTTTTATCTCCAATGAGTCTCTTAGCTCTGCGCTCCACGGGGTCTAAAGTGGCGAGTTGGTATTTAGCTGAGCCATCCCACAGGTGACTGCAGTACTCCATACACGATCGGACTTGTGCTTTGTAAAGGGTCAAAAGCTGTCCCGGTGTGAAATACCGCTTAACCTTGTTCAGGATGCCCAGCTTTTTGGCCGCCGTTTGTGCTTTAGACTCGAATGTTTTCGCCGAAATTGAGATTTGCTTTCAATTTCATGCCAAGAAGCTCGAGGTTGTCCGTCACAGGTACAGCTGCACCCCGGAAAGTAGGAGCCAGATCAAAAGGGCTCCTTTTCGCGCTGAACAGACAAGCCTGTGTTTTGGTGGTGTTGAAGCAGACCAGATTTTTGTCACCCCACTGGGAGACAAGACTTAAGGTCGCATTCATTCGGTCCACCAGGGCCCCTCTTAAGGAACTGACTTCTTCCCCTCCAGCCTTTGCGCTGGACAGATATCTCTCCACGACGGTGCTGTCATCTGCATACCCAACAATACCTGGTATCAGTAGGTCATTGATGTGCAGCAGGAAAAGAGTCGCAGAGAGAACAGACCCCTGAGGAACGCCAGCATCAATCGCCATGAGGTCAGAGGAGCAGCCGTCAATGACTACTGTGATTGACCGTTAACTCAGGAAATCAGATATCCAGCAACAAAAGCCAGCTGGGATTCCATAGGCTGGAAGCTTGCTCAGCAGACTTGCGTGCCAAACCCTGTCGAAGGCCTTCGAGATATCAAGAGACACGGCCAGACCTTCGCCGTGTTTCTCGATGGCCTCGCCCCAGCAGTGTGTGACATACACCAGAAGATCGCGCGAGTGGAGCGCCCGCGGCGAAAGCCATATTGGCAGTCACTCAGGAGATCATTCTGCTCAAGATATGTCAGCAGCTTGCTGTTGAGAACCTTTTCCATTACTTTGGAGAGAATGGAGGTAATGGCGATCGGTCGGTAGTTGCAGGGATCGGCACGACTACCCTTCTTGGGTACTGGTTGCACATTTGCAAGCTTCCAGCATTTGGGGACAGTTCCAGTTTTCAGAGAGAGGCGGTAGAGGCGAGTCAGTACAGGAGACAACTCAGGCGCACAACACCTCAGCACTCTCGCAGGAATGCCATCAGGCCCACTAGCCTTGCCCACATCCAGACACTGAAGCACCCTTCGAACCTCTTTGTTACGCACTGTGATCTCCGGCATGAAAGAATCACATCGAGGCAGGGTTGGAGGGTGCTTGGAGCGATTGTCTAGACGCGAGTTCTCCGCAAATAAAGAAGCAAATAAATTTGCCTTTTCAGTAGCGGAGTGAGCCAGTGAACCATCAGGTTTCTGCATAGGAGGCAGCGTGGGACGGCAGAAGTTGGTTTCGACCGATTTGGACAAGGACCAGAACTGCTTACTACCCGAAGGGTAGGATGCAAGCTTGGTCCCTATGCGATTGACATGGTCGAAACGTGCCCTTCGGAGAACCTTTTAGAAATAGTTAATAAACTTCTCACTTTAACCTTTAGCTGTTTGATATTTTAGAAAATTTGGTTACATCGATAGGTGTGTTAAAGTATTAGGTAGCCAATGGAATAGCTATGAAAACCACTGAACTAGAGAATTTAGAGATGTGATATTTAGTGACGAATTCTGGGAAATTTTCAAAAAAACATGAAAGTCGGTTTTTCTCGGATTCCATGAATTATCGCCCAGCCTTTATGGGGTGCTTAATTGTTGCAAATGGGTCACACTATCACACGCTGGAAGGAACACGTCGAGTTACCAGTCACCCTGTATACAGGGTGGATACGACCTATGAGATTTCCTTTGAAATACCTACTGCTTCTGCCCATAGAAGTGAACAACTTTTCCAAGAAAGTAATAGTCTATTCCGAAAAAAAAGTTGGACCTCCCGTACTAATTTTGATCAGCTGATGATAACTTTATATAGTAAGGCTATTTTTTTGTGGGAATAGACTATTACTGTCTTTTTAGTTTAATAGAAAAAAGCACACGAACATATTCCTTTTTTTTCTCCCCAAAATAAATAGGTACCTACTTAGCTATCACATTCACCACAATAATAAAAATAGTTATATCTCCGCTGTGAGTTTACGAATTGTCCAAACCAAACGCAATGAACGAGGAGTGAGTAGCGACTGGCGTAGGTTTGCTCGACGCTTTGTTTGCGGGCGCGCAAGAACTAAGCAAGTCGAAACATGGTTGTATTTGACGTCCTCAGAATTCACATCAAACATTTTTTTTCCTAATATTTTCTGGGGTACTAATGTCACTATAAATTGTTAGAAGTGTTAAAAAAGTAGGCGAAAAATATTTACGAATTACGGAATTAACCGGTTAATTTGGGTGTCAAAACCGTTTGTGCTTATGTAACCGGTAACCTTTATCATTTGTGTTACATAAGAAAAGTTCACTTGTTTAACCGGTTAATGAAGGAACGAAATATTTACCGGTATTTAATCGAAATTAACCGCTCTTTTTAAACCGGTTCAGAGCCCTGATTATAATAATAAGATAAGTATTATAATTATCTTAAAAGATTGATTGCTAATGTAAATATTTAAAATCGGAAATTACTCGACGTCATTCAGAATCGCGTGAAGCAATATCCTCCCACATAGAAGACTGCATAATATCAAGAATACCAGACCAATATATGTATGTGATATTGCCTGTATTCCGATATTGAACAGATAATATTATGACTGGCTGCATAGATGCATTATTATAGGTTCGTATTGTTAGTTTCTTCCGAAGATAAAATCGGTTTTGAAATAGTCAAAATACCTTGTACCATTGCAAACAGACCCAGTATCAACTTCGCTGATTTACCCGAAGCTAAAAGCATAGTTGTACACGACACGGTTTTTTTACGGTACGGCAACCGCGCCGTAGAACAATCGTGTGAGCTTGTATATGATCTTACGGCGACGGCGACTTGCGTAGTGCCACCGTGTCTGGCTACAAGCGTCCATCGTGATACATACAGCACTGACTAACATGCCTACACGCAGCGTATAAAACATGCCGTGGAAAAAACGTGTCCGTCAACAAGCTTCCATAGTGATCCATACAACACTGACCACCGTGCCTACACACTGCGAATCAATCGTAATTTTTCTTGGCAAAACCGTGTTTTTAACGACATGAAAAAACAGGATTGGAATAAAAACAACGAAAAACGGCTAGCAAAAAGTTAAGAAAAATCGTGTGAGCTTGTATATGTCCACCCATACGGAGACGGCGCCGTGACGTACCGTAGTGCCGCCCTGTCTATCAACAAGCGTCTATAGTGATCTAACACTGACGACCATGCTTACACACGGCAAATCAGCCGTAGTGGGATTGAATTTATTTATTACTTTAATTAAAATGGTTTAAAACCAATTAAATTAATAAAAGATATAATTTGTATATACACGAACACAAGATAAAATAAAAGATAAAAAGTACCTACACAAAAGATACAATATAAAATCATCAAGTAAAACAACACTTTCATAAATCCCTCTCACAGTACTTCTGGCATGCCGATAAAATCTTCGTCCATTCATCCGCAAACAGATCGTTTGTTGGATTAGAGTCCGAAAGATCATTAAGTGCGGCCAGAGTACGTGGTATTGGGGACTTAGCACGAGCTAGTGTGCGACATGGAGGCACAGCAAACAGCCTGTGCTTTCTGCCGCGGCAGTAGTTGTCTGGCACAAAGAAGCAAGCTAGCTCAGCATGTAGATCAGGTGCGTCTATAGTGCCACGGAGCGTCTTATACGTAGTATGTACGGCAAGAGAAACGTGTACGTGTATAAAGGGCCTTAGGCCAACGAAACCGAAAATACCTTACAGAAACGTGTCATATACAAAGTCACACGATTTTTCTGCGACGCGGTTAACACGCCGTAAAGTAAAGAAGCCGTGCCGTGTGGCAAGCGCCTTACTGTGTGTGTGGTATGGTCTAATTAAAATCAAAGATTTGTCATTGATTCAATTTGTACGTACGGTATTCTAAGACCGATATTGTCTCTATTGATACTATTTCCCGCGCATCTTAGATAATGAGTGAAATGGTTAACTTGTCTAGTTATTGTGTCATTACTTGTGCTAGATTACAATCTTTCTCTTCTATTGTTGGCACGTGATTTCTACAGATTATCACTTTCGATTGTAGTGATTTATTGAATGATTAGTAGATCATAGCAGTATAAGGTGGAGACGACATCATCATCTGCCCGCCCTTTTCCCAACTATGTTGGGGTCAGCTTCCAGTCTAACCGGATGCAGCTGAGTACCAGTATTTTACATGGAGCGAATGCCTATCTGACCTCCACAACTCAACCAGTTCAGTTCTCAGTTACTGGGTAACACGATACCCCTTGGTAAGACTGGTTGTCAGACTTTCGGGCTTCTGACGACCGGTTGGTGCATGACATATGTCTTGGAATTTTTAGTACAAGGACATGCCGGTTTCCTCAAGATGTTTTACTTCACCGTTTGGAGAACAGCGGTGGCCCAAAGATCAGTTGTGGCCCTGTGGTAACAGTCGAAACTTACAAGTTGTAGGTCATAGGTTCGAATCCCATCAGGCGCTTTACTTTGTGTAAATTATTTTATGTATTTAAACGGTGAACAAAACATCATGAGGAAACCGGCATGTCCTAGAACCAAATATTCGAAGCCATATCACATCTACCAACCAGTCTTACCAAGGGGTATCGTATTACCCAGTTACTGGGTTGTGGAGGTCAGGTAGGCAGTCCATGTAAAATACTGGTAATCAGCTGTATCCGGTTAGACTGGTAGCCGACCCCAACATAATTGGGAAAAGGCTAGGCAGATGATTATGATGATGACATCTACCGCACCCGCACTGGGCCTGCGTGGTGGATTAAGGCCCACTACCTCTCACCGAGAGGAGGTCTGTGTCCCAGCAGTGGGGATATAGGCTGATAATAAACTCTGCCTACATCTTTGTCCAATACAGGCGTGATATTACGTTAACAACTATTGTATTTTCTTAATATTCTGTTGATTTGGAGTATTGATCGTTGCCTTGGAAACGGTAAGTGACCACGACGAATGATCAAGGTCATTGTCAACAAAGATGATTGTCTGATGAAGCAATTTTTGTTGACGGTTAAATTACTGTTTTTTTGCAATGTCAATTTCTCACTTTAGTGTTAAAAATTTGCATGGCATGCAACTTAACGACGGAATCGAAAATCGAAAATCGAAAATCGAAATTTCATTAATTATATCGAGAGTAGACTCTCGATATAATTAATGAAATTTCGATTTTAATACTTTAAAGTTGAAATTATTAATAACTAGCAGCGCCCCGCGGATTCACCCGCATAAGTTTCGATCCCGCGGGAATATCAGGATAAAAAGTATCCTATGTGTTAATCCTGGTTATAAACTATCTGCGTGCCAAAACTCATCCTATCTGTTCAGTAGTTTTTGCGTGAAAGAGTAACAAAAATCCATCCATCCTCAAACTTTCGCGTTTATAATCCTACTACTATTATAAATGCGAAAGTTTGTATGGATGGATGGATGAATGTTTGTTACTCTTTCACACCAAAACTACTGAACGGATTTGGATGAGATTTGGTACACAGATAGTTTCAAATCAGGATTAACACATATAATACTTTTTATCCCGATATTCCCACGGGATCGAAACGTATGCGGATGAAACCACGGGGCGCAGCTAGTATTAATTAATTAATTATTATAGTATGAAGTAGGATTGCCTCAGTGTTTGAGGCTTTTGCGCTGTATGTAGCAGATCTAGCACGAAACAAAACTATTATGTGTATGGTATACACAGTGGATCTGCGAGTTTGTTTATTGCATGTGAGATTCGCTCTTTTAAAACGTATCTGTAATACCTACTTACAAAATCAGCCTATAATGTTCCCACTGCTGGGACTCAGGCCTCCTCTCAGTGAGAGGGAGTGTGCTGTAATCTACCTCGCGGGCCCATTGCGGGTGAGATGACATGTCTTTGAACTTTTGGTTCTAGGACATGCCGGTTTTCTCACGATGTTTTCCTTCACTGTTTTGAGAGCAGTGGTGATGATATAATTGATCCAAAGTAAAGCGTCAGTCTGGGTTCGAACCTACGACTTACAACTCGTAAGTCGCTACTTACCACAGACAACTTACAACAGATTTACTTGTGGGGTAGGTTGGCAATAAAATAAGTATTATGCTAATTATCGTCATTGCTACAATCTATTGAATTTCAACAAAAATTGTCCATTGCAACATTTCTCAAAAAGACGATGAAGATCTTGCAATTTATACCAATGCCAAAGAAAATAGGTATTTGTTCCAAAAATCTAGAAACTGGTTTCTTATTTTATCACAATTCGCCCGATCCAGTTATCCGATCACGGTCGAATGCCTACAATTATCTCATTACAATGCACTCCAGTGTATGGGTTGCTACACTTTCGAAAGTCTTGCTCAACGCAATTGCACTGGCGTGCATATTTACATGTTCTTTTAATTGGTCACTTTTACGACAAAGTTGGAAGGTTGCTATTTTTATTAGTATTTTGTAAAGTCCATTGTGTTTTTGGGTACTTGGGTTTTATAACATAATTGTCTGAAGGATGTTGGTCGTAAAGTTCTTAGAGTTGTTGTGTTGAAATGTGGGTTTATCATCAGCCAAGCATGGGCTTTTAATGAGAGGAATATCATTTTTATCGTCATGTTAATCACCCGCTTATCCTTTTTGGAAGGGATTTAGCTTCCAGTCTAACCAGATGAACATCAATACTCAACACTAGCTAGTTGTAATCAACATCAACCACGCGAGCCTAGTGCAGGTTGGCGGATGTCACATGTCTTCGATTTTTTTTTTGGTTCTAGGACACGACGGTATCGTCACCAAGATTTTCATTCACCGTTTTGAGAGCAATGGTAATGAAATCATTTACATAAAGTAAAGCGCTTATTTCTGGGTTCGAATCTACAACCTGCAACTCGTATGTTGCGGCCGTTAGGTACTGCAGTATATTAATATGCATAAGTGATAAAATGTGTGTACTATAATACGAAGGGGTAGCCAGATGTAGCGGGATCATCCGAAAGGGTTACCGCTGCCCTGGAACATAAAGGGCTAAGGAAGGAACACGGGTGGGTTTTAGTCAGCAAGAGTCTGACTCCCTTCCGCTCCACCCAAAGCGGGAGGGGTCATTTGATTATTTCCCATCCACAAAAAAAAAGGGGGTAGCCAGATATGAACACTGACAGTGGACCAATTTTCAACCATATTACTAAGGGCATTAAGTTAAAAAGTGATGGTTGTGCCTATTACGTCGCTGGCTTAGCTCAAACCAATTAGGTAATCTAGACATTCTTCTGCTTAGAAAGCTTAGAATTTTTACGAGTGAACGATATAAAAAGTTTTCTAGACCGTAATACAAGCCACAGTTGATTAACCGGAGACAAAAAAAAAAAACAGACATTATAAAATTCCGGTAAACTCGAGTCGAATTCCAGTTACAAATCACAATCTCAGATGTCTGGTAAGTGTAGTGACTCATTTAACGCAAATTACGCGACACAAATTCTGCGTGAATGTCCTTTAATATTGTCCTTACACGTTGAAAAAACGTTGCCCCACACTAGGAATTACTCCTGTATCGTGGGTGCGTTCTTAAACAATTAAACTCACATACACAAACAGCCAAATCCGGAACAACTACCGGAAATATTTGTTCCGTGCGGGAATCGAACCCGCGACACGCAGCGTAGCAGTTTATCGCTCAGCCACTGCACCAACTGTGTCGTCAGTTATTGTTTGGTTAGACCCATAGAAATGCTTTCCAATATCTATGGTTAGGCCAAAGAAACCAGGGCCGTCCAAAGCGCGTTAGGTTGGCGGTCGTCAAAGCAGGCAATACTTGTATGAGAGACGCACAGAACAGGGAAATATGGCAGAAGAAAAGGGAGGCCTATGCCCAGCATTCCAGGATGAAATGATGATGATAACTGTCCTCATGGAGGCACTTGTGGCTAAGTAATAACAGCTGTACGGTCAATCGGTCATGGTAAGCTATACTTGGCGCGGTTATGCCATATTATGCTTTAATATTGTCCTCGTGGAGGAGCTTATCGCTAAGTGATAACAGCCGCACGGGTCGATCGGTCAGGTTAAGCTACGCTTGGCGCGGTTGGTCCGTGGATAGGTGAACATCTTTATATTCGTCCGTGTTTCGGAAAGCATGTGAGGCCGTTGGTCTCGGCTGTCATTCGTGGATTTTTGACAGTCATTACGGATCAGTCGTCGGTTAGGAACCAGTCTTACCAAGGGGTCTTTACCAGTATTACCCAGCAACTGGGTTGTGGAGGTCAGATAGGCAGTCGCTCCATGTAAAATACTGGTATTCAGTTGCATCCGGTTAGACTGGAAGGTGACTCCAAGATAGTTGGGAAAAGGCAGATTGAGGTACCTAATAGTTTTAATGTTGTTTTTTGTAATTTTTTATGTATTATTTATCTTGTTGCTGTACCCTTACAGCGTCCATATTTTTTACCTAGCCAAATACCGACTTATTTGGCTATAAGCCCCGGCTTCCTCACGATGTTTTTCCTTCACGGATGTAAGTAATGTGCAAGATAAACTTAGAAAGTACATATGAATTGAAAAACTCATAAAACTCTCTCTCTGTTCTTGTCCCGATTTTGACCCACGCATGGAGAGGAGAGAGCTGAGGACTTTACCACTGGGCAGTCACTACAGTAAGGGCGCTTTTCCTGTCATGTGTATTTTCGCCCGCGCGCGGATTTGGTCCGCATGTAGGCTGTCCGCATCCTACCATGTCATACATGTTTTTCCTACAATGCGGGTAGCACGCGCGCGGAACGCGGATTGGTTGCGGGCGCGCGGCGCGCATGCGTGCCAACCGGATGCGGGCGGCGTTCTTCTGCCTTCAGTGTTATTTTTACCGTGACGCGGGTCGCACGCATGGAGTATGTTCATTTTTGTGCACGAGTTTAGTCACTGGCGACACGCACGACACTGCAGCAACAAACGCAATCTTTGTCCTGCGTGTGGCCAGGAACGTGTAATCACCCGCATGCGGACAGGATCAGCACGCGTGTGATAATACGCATGACAGGAAAAGCGCCCTTATGAACATGAATGACTGAATGTGTAGTTGTTTTATTGTAAAGGTGTCAGTAGGTTAGTTTGATTGCCCCGTTGGTCTCGTGGTCGCAAGCGCGACTGCTGTGCATGGGGTCCTGGATTCGATTCCCAGGTCGGGCAAAGTGTTATTATTGGGTTTTTCCATTAGGAATGTCTCAGTAGCAGCCCGGAGCTTGGAAGTTGATGGTGTGATACCCGTGCCTCAGAAAGCACGTAAAGCCGTTGACCCGGCGCCTGATCTCTCCCCGGTCGTGTCGGATTCCCGTCCCATCGGACTGTGAGAGTAAAGGAACAGAGAGTGCACCTGTGTTTGCGCACACACTTGTGTACTATAATATCTCTTGCATACCTGGCTAATCTTCGTTGAGATTGGCCACTGTAACCGAAATCGGTCAAGGGATTATTATTATGTACTGTACGTTTCTAAGAAGAAAAAAGTCTGTGCCCTGCAGTGCGATAGTAATTATTATTGACACAAAGAGAAAATCTGGTACATCAAGGTTAAGAGCGGTCGAATGAGAAATCGTTCTACCCTAATTGCTAGTCATGTACAAACTTTGTTAACAAAAGGGCTGACTTAGTCATTAGTGGAAACCTAGTACTTTTGTTAGGGCATGTACGTACGTATGTTCTGAGTAATGAAGAAGGGTTTGTTCTTGTTGAATTTGGTACAGAACATGGTCACATTCCTTTGGTTCGTTATTTTGGTTTATGAGTGTTTATGTTATTTGGTTGTTCCATTAGAAATTTCTTCGTAATAGCCCGGAGTTTGGAAGTCGGTGGTCTGATACCCCTGAAAGCATGTTGAGGCGTTGGTCCTGCGCCTGATTTTTCTCCGGTTGTGCCGTTGCCGTCCCATCGGACTATGAGAGTAAGGGAAGAAAGAGTGCACCTGTGTCTGCGCACACACCTGTGCACTAAAATATCTCCCGCGCCTAGTATCCGCTAAGATTGGTCGCCATGGCAGAAATTTGGTCTGGAGAACTATTTTCTTATTATGAGTTCGTATGAGGGGCCCGTGGCTTAATAATAACGTCGATCGGTCAGGTTAAGCTACGCTTGCCACGGTTGGTCCATGGATGGGTGAGCATCTTTACATACCGAGACCCCTCTGTGCCTCGGAAAGCACGTTAAGCCGTTGGTTCCGGCTGTCATTCGTGGATCTTCGACAGTCGTTACGGGTAGTCAGAAGCCCGAAAGTCTGACAACCAGTCTTACCAAGGGGTATCGTATTACCCAGTAACTGGGTTGTGGAGGTCAGATAGGCAGTCGCTCCATGTAAAATACTGGTATTCAGCTGCATCCGGTTAGACTGGAAGCCGACCCCAACATAGTTGAGAAAAGACTAGGCAGATGATGAGTTCGTATGACAACAAAAAAATGGAGATGAATTTAAAATCTTTTGATAAAATTCATAATCATCATCATATCAGCCGAAAGACATCCACTTCTGGAGATAGGCCTCCCCAAGCACCTCCACTTCAACCAGTTTTGTGCTTCTCGCACATCTCGGTTCATGCGGCCTTCACAAGTTCATCGGTCCACCTTGTGGGAGGCCTTCCAACGCTATGTCTTCCGGTGGCAGTGGGCAGGGCACATAGCTCGCAGAACGGATGATCGATGGGGCCGAAAGGACCGCAGTTCTGCAGTGGCGACCGCGTATTGGATAAAATTCATAGTAATATTATGAATGCGAAAGTAACTCTGTCTGCTTGTCAGTTTGACTGTCTGTTGCCTTTGCACGCTTTTTAACGGCTCAACGGATTTGGATCAGGCACACGGACAGAGCATTACCTGGATTAGGACGGAGGATACTTTTTGCCCATGTAGCGCGTTACCGTGGGATTAATTTTCGACCTCCACGTGGGTGAAGCCGCGGGTAATCGTTAGTGTGTAATAATTTTAAACAGTGGTATTCCACTGTTTAAAGTGGTAATTTCAGCGACTTACGAGTTGTAGGTCGTAGGTAGGTCGTACCTGCAGAAACGTTTTTCTTTATGAAAATTATTCATCACCACTGCTCTCAAAAAGGTGTAGGAAAACATCGTGAGGAAACCTGCATGTTCTAGAACCAAAATTCGAAGACATGTGATATCTACCAACCCCCGTGGTGGATTACGGTTCACTCCTTCTCACCGAGAGGTGGCCTGTGTCCCAGCAGTGGGAACGCTATAGGCTGATTATGCAATAAGTATAAAAACCATTTTAGAAAACTATTTAAGAATATAGTCATTTACCTTGAAACAGTTTATATTCGGCGGAACGAATGCCCGTTACAAGACTAAT
Source organism: Apamea sordens (assembly GCA_945859715.1). Classification (NCBI taxonomy): domain Eukaryota; kingdom Metazoa; phylum Arthropoda; class Insecta; order Lepidoptera; family Noctuidae; genus Apamea; species Apamea sordens. Next base: position 6,810,162 of record OX244010.1, on the reverse strand, counting down.
CACTATGAGCAATGATAGTGGATATAAATAATTCTGAATCCGGAAGCCTGTTCTTTTCTATGTAGTCAAAAGTTATAAAAACAGTCCCCGAAACACCCTCCCTATACCACTTCCTAGTATTTTGGCTGGGAAGAAGTGGCGCAAGAGCCATGGAGCAAATAAATCCCAAGAACCAGAGATTTATTATTAGCTACACAGTCAGGGACATTAATTGTGTATCAAATTGACAAAAAAAAAGATCAATCTGCCGAGCCTTTTCCCAACTATGTTGGGGTCGGCTTCCATTCTAACCGGATGCAGTTGAGTGCCAGTTTTTTACATCGAGCGACAACCTATCTAACCTCCACAACTCAGTTACTGTCAATTAACACGATACGCCTTGGTAAGGTGGGTTGTCAGACAATTGGGCTTCTGACGACCCGTAACGACTGTTAAAGATCCAAGAATGACAGCTGGGACCAACGGCTTAACGTGCTTTCCGAGGCATGGAGAGGTTTCGTTATGTAAAGATGCTCACCCATCCATGGACCAACCGTGGTAAGCTAACCTGATCCATCTACCCGTGTGGCTGTTATTACTTAGCCACGAGTCCCTCTGTACCGAATTGACACACAACGTCAATTTGCCATATCATACCATACAACTTAAAATTTCAAAGTTAAAATACACCCCAAATCACTAATGTCCTGTACTGTTTATTTTTATTTTTGTCTCGTTTTTTTTTTACTTATTTTTTGTTTTATTATTAACTAACAAAGTCTAAATTAATTTAATTACGTTTTAAGCACTTTTTGCATGGAACATCATTCCATTCTGTATCTGGAGAAGGGCGTTGTTAGCTGCGCTACAGTTTATACTTTTGCAGCTATCATCGTTTTACTAAAAAAAAAAAAACAACTGTCAAAGACATAACAGTTGTAACTTAATTTGTTAAACAATTAAATTTCCTGACTTACAGCATAACTCCGCAGTGGCTGGTAAAATGTGGGCTAAAACGTAGGGTAATTTGTTGGTTTAAACGTAGATAGAAAACAGCGTGATGTCATGTTATGTACGAGTATTATTAAATTGTGAACTCCCGGAATACTTTAGGCGTCGTAAATTCGTAACCGTAATTCACCAGAGACTCAATTGCTTTACGAAGATACTTATTAGGTGTAACTTTTTCTTATTATTGTGTTATAGTATTTTATTGTGTTTAACACAAACATGCTGTGAGTGTGTGTAAGCGTAGGGGCTCTCGGTTCCAGCCGAGAATGGCAAAGTCGGAAGGCAGTTCCGACTACGAAATCGAAAGTAGTATAGTAGCGTTAGCACAAAACACACACGCAATGACGACATTGTGTGTGTGTTTTGTGCTGACGCTACTCTTCTTCACACACACACATTCACAACGTGTTCGTACGCTTGGTTAACACAAGTAAAGCGCGCGTCGCTTCGTGAAATAAAAATACTGTATAAACGTTACAGTGCAAGAGTAGTTTCATAAATGATGTTTTTTTATGGCTAAGATCTGAAGTTGGCTAAGGATCGATGGCAGATGGAGACTATGTATAATTATATCGGCAAGCGTAGCGTGGGATTCACCGCAGATAGATGGATCGGTGGCCGAGACAGACTGAAAGCGGAAGGCGGAGAGACGGGTGTTCTTGCGAAACTATACAGCATGTATCAGAAAGATGTGACCAAATATAAGGGTGTGGTACAGACTATTAAAATGAACAACATTTTCACGGGACAAACATCGTAATTCCGAAAAAAATATCAGCTGTCCCATTCAAATCTTCAATACCTACCCGACCCAAATGTCATCATCATCTGCCTAGCCTTTTCCCAACTATGTTGGGGTCGGCTTCCAGTTTAACCGGATGCAGCTGAATACCAGTATTTTACATGGAGCGACTGCCTATCTGATCTCCACAACCCAGTTACTGGGTAAGACGATACCCCTTGGTAAGACTGGCTGTCAGACTTTCGGCTTCTGACGATCCGTAACGACTATCAAAGACCCACGAATGACAGCTGGGACGGACCAACGACTTAACGTGCATGCAAATGTATATGTAGCTACTAAAAATAGAATGAGGCCAAATTATATTTGGTACTAATTTTGATTACAACCCGTAAGAATTATTTTGAGACTTCGCTCGTATGACGTAAGCGCGCGATACTGAGGCGTCGATGGCGAGAGCGGTAACAGCACGGGTGGATCATTATTCACACAGTCCATCCATCGTTTCTTTGGTCTTCCCCTACTCTTATAGCCATCGACATTTATACCCAAAACTCTTCTGACGACATTTTTCTTATTCCTCCCTATCACATGCCCATACCATGACAACCGATTTCCACACAACTTCAGACTTCCTCTTATGTACTCATTTCTTATTCTATCCATTCGTGTAACTCCAAACATCCTTCTTAGCATTCTCATCTCAGCTGCATACAATTTCCTTTCATTCATACCTGTGTTGCCAAATTAGGTTTAAAAAAAAGGGGACTCCTCCTCCTTATATGAATGATAAGTGAAAGGTAGTTGAAATAGTCAATAAAAACGTTATAGCAGTTCAAACATTTGGATCACTAGAATTTTAAATCATAATGTGGAAAAATGTCAACTAACTTTTGGAGGCCACTCTAAATCATCAATTACAAATCTTTAACTCTTCAAGCTGTACGGTTACAGAATTACTTTCCCGAGCCGGTAAGGCGTGCTCAATCTTAGTCTACTTTTAAAATTATGATAAAAAGCACTTCCTCTCTCCATAAACATCATCATTATATTTTTTGTTGTTCTTTTTTCTTGATTATTATTATGTGTTTTGTTTTTAACCATCACCCCATACTAGGAATTACTCCTGTATCGTGGGCTCGTTTACAAACATTTAAAGTCACATACACAAACAGCTAGACCCGGGACAACTACCTGTAGGCAATACAAATATTTGTTGCGTGCGGGAATCGAACCCGCGACACGCAGCGCAGCAGTCGATCGCTCAGCCACTGCGCCAACCGTGTCGTCATATTAGATTAGTTGTATTACGTAAATGGTACACCACAGACTACCTACAGTATTGTCTCTCCTTTCTTTTTTTTTAATCCATCCAAAGGTTGTCAAACTCAAACTCAAATCATTTATTTCAAATAAACCATATACAGGCACTTTTGAATTGTCAAAATTAAATAGTCGGTCAGTTAGTCAGAAAGTTGAAGCTAGTTGCCCATTCCAAAGCGTAGATCTCTATGGAGAAGAACGGGCAAGAAACTCCATGGACACTCTTTTAAATCAAGATATTTTTACAAAATCCTGGGTACATTATTCTTATTGCTTCTATATGTGAGAACAATGTAAAGAAACAAATTAAAATTTAAAATTAAAAATAAGCCCTGGCAGTTAAGAGATGACCAGTCTCAACTGATGGCGCCCGTTCACGAACATGACGCGTGGATCAGCACCACCCAGCTCAACCATTTCGTAGGGAACCGAATGATCCAACACACGCGCCACCACCAGTGAGACATTTAAGTGAGCATGACATATATGTCATGTATGACATATATATTGTCTTTAACAGACCTCTTAGCGATAAGACCGCCTCCGCCCCGACTCTTGCTCAAGCTCGTCCGTGCCGCTGAGCCTTAAATAAGTCCTTAAATAATTCCGATCCATCCTGTCCCTTGCTTTCCACTCCCAGCGCCCCCCTAAGCCGAAGTCCGTACCCCACAGGGGGTCCCTTAGCGTGTAGTCGCTTAGTTTTTAAGTTTATTTTAAGCCCTGGCTGGAGGCCTTAATTTAATAAGGCAACCACTACTACGGCTACTAGATTGAACTGATGACAGCCTACTACATTGAACTGAGAGATGCCATTAAAAAAAAGAAGACCGCCCATTGTGTCACCCTTTGTAAAATGTCTTCGTATCCGTAATTTATATAGTGTACATTAATGAAGAGTATTCTATTCTATTCTACATCAGTCGGAGAGACATACAAACTCAAACCGTAAACGGCACGGTTTGACGGCACGGTTGGCGCAGTGGCTGCTGCGCTGCGTGTCGCGGGTTCGATTCCCGCACGGAACAAATATTTGTATGACCTACATGTATTTGTTCTGAGTCTGGGTGTTTTTCTATCTATAATATGTAAGTATTTACAAAAAAAAAAAAATATGTAAGTAGTTTATCAGCCATCTTGTTACCATAACACAAGCATTAGGTTGCTTAGCTTGGGACTAGATGGCGCTGTGTGAAATGTCCAGGGGAAAAAAAAAAAAACAATTCCATGCGAGAAATGTCAATATAAAGACTATTCTATTACTAACTATTCGTTTGATTTATAATATGAATGAAAATGTTTATGGGAAAGCTAAGGATCCTTTTCACACACTATTATTTTGACAATGACATTCCATTAATATAAGAAACGCGATTGTTATCGTATTAGAAATATTTGTCCTGTTATATTTATATTAACAAGTAAAGTTATGGGTACTCATAGTATTCTTTTCATTGATAATGTTTATAAAATAGACGTATAAAGAAAGTGCGCTGGACGAGTTAAGTATCTGTTTTACTACATCATCATCTGCCTAGCCTTTTCCCAACTATTTTGGGGTCAGCTTCCAGTCTAACCGGATTTAGCTGAATACCAGTATTTTACATGGAACGACTGCCTATCTGATCTCCACAACCCAGTTACTGGGTAATACGATACCCCTTGGTAAGACTGGTTGTCAGACTTTCGGGCTTCTGACTACCCGTAGCGACTGTCAAAGATCCATGAATGACAGCCGGAACCAACGGTTTAACATGCTTTCCGAGACACGGAGAGGTCTGAATATATAAAGATGGTCACCCACCCATACACAGACCAACCGCAATGTGTGCGGCTGTTATTATTTAGCCATGGGGCCCTCTAGTATCTGTTTTATTTATCACTTCTTAAAGAGCAAACCCCTGTAGCGGTATCTACAACGCCACATGCGAACAACGCGTCATACTGACGTCACGCAAATCCTGCATCTCGCAAGCAGAGTTTACCGCGCAGTTAGCATAGATACAATTTCCCAACATCAATCGTTGGGCAATAGCCCGCCAGACACAACACCCGTCTGGTCGGAGGATCCTCCCTTTTCTATGGAGGTTGAGTGAACTTTACACCCTGTTCCTCGTGCCTCCAAACTGGTGACCCCGAACATGAACGTCAGCGCAGCCTTCGTGCAAACACTTCAGCGTTATGTCATCATCATCACTCCCGCAAGCTTCAGCAGCGAGTCACCCAGCCAGCCAGCATCCACGGCTTCAACAGGTATCCTGACCACCAGCATGCAGCGTCCGCGCATACCTGGTCATCACCCTCAGCCTCATCAGCAACCTTGGCACAGCACACTGCACCTTCGGCCGGTCAACAAGCAGAGCACCTTCTCCTGGTCGACGCAGCAGCCAGCCTCAACCCGGCGCTGTACGACATCCGACGCACTGGAGTATAACGCAGCGCCACCCCGACTCACTGGGGACATCTCCGCAGACAGTTCCGACTCACCGTGAACTATGCGACAACCGGTTCCGACTCACTGGAACCTCAGCTGGCCTGGCAAGCGTAGCAAGACACAAGACTCAGCCCACTATCGACCTCCGTTCTCCGGAGGGGAGTGATGTAGCGGTATCTACAACGCCACATGCGAACAACGCGTCATACTGACGTCACGCAAATCCTGCATCTCGCAAGCAGAGTTTACCGCGCAGTTAGCATAGATACAATTTCCCAACATCAATCGTTGGGCAATAGCCCGCCAGACACAACACCCGTCTGGTCGGAGGATCCTCCCTTTTCTATGGAGGTTGAGTGAACTTTACACCCTGTTCCTCGTGCCTCCAAACCCCTTATAATCTTTGTGAAAATATGTTAAGACAAGCTTAAACATCTGAAACTGTATTGTTACACAGACGTTAAGACGTAAAATTCGAAGACATGTGTGACATCTACCAACCCGCACAGGGCCCTCGTGGTGGATGACTGCCTACTCCCTCTCACAGAGAGGAGGCCTGTGTCCCGGCAGTAGGAACATTATAAGCTGATTATGCCCATGCTGCAGATGTTAATCATGAATTAACTTTACTTTACTGTTCCTGTTGACAGCGATGCGGACGAATTTTTTGATGCCCTATGATTCTTTTGCTTATTTTTTCACATGCACTTTACAAAGTGTTAACAAATACGGGGAACATGGCTAATTGATTTTAAATAGTTATTTCAAATGCATATTGATAATAATCAAATGAGTGACTGAGTTTTAAACGGAGATGTAAAGTTGACCTCCGAAATCCAAAAACTGGGTAAATGATTTATTTCTGTTATTAGGTTTGTACAATCACTTTTACACTTCAATCATATTTTTTCTTAAAACTAGATGAGTTCGGCGTTTCCTATCTGACTACTCTAAGAAGAAAGGCCGAACAAACTCAAAGGTCTCTTGTAAAGTGAAGATGTAATCTTGGTCAGATCATGTGAACCCCATGTAGATTGGCGTCTGAAATGGTCTTTTGAGGAAAGAACCACACAGATTGAGTGGACCTGTCCAGTCAGTGTAAGCATTTGACAAAAATCGTGCAGCTCAACTCAGAACTTGTGGAGCTCAACGATTCGACGAACAATACCAAAGAAAGGTAAAACTACAAATTGAATCTTCTAATAACCAGTTACTACAATCATAGAAATAATTCGTAAGATAACAGTGACCTCACTCTGAATTAGTTATGTTTATCCAAAATGAGCATTAGGCACTCTCCGCTACAGGAATTGTGCAATACAGAACTCCATTTAGCCAAAGGAAGTCAAGTACCTCGGGGTCATACAGTAAGTTAAACTGGAGTAGGTAGTCATTTGAGACAAAAAACTAAACTGGTCTTGCATCACCTTCTGGCTGTGCAGGAAAATGATAGGTAAAAAGTGGGGCCTATCCCCCAAAATAATACTGTAGCTGTGGATGGCAGTGATCCGCCCCATGATGACCTACGGGGGGCCGTGGTTTGGTGCCCCCGCACCAAATTAGTTACAACCTCCAACAAACTACATATAACGCACGCATAAAGACTAGCGTCTTCATAATATGCTATCCAACGCACAGATGGGTCTTCGAATGCCAATAATCCATGGACTGACCTTGGTAAACGCAGCTTTACTTCAAGGATCTACACCAACCTGATCGAGGATTTGGTCACACTTCTAATATAAATTTCAAGGAAGTTTACGGTGCCTGCAGTTTTGTTACTGTATTTATCGTAACCACCGAGGAATATGAGAAAAGAAAAAGTATTGCGCTGACCCCAAAAGCGCCGACGCACATAATATGGGTCAATGGCGGGAAGATGAGGATTTAACCTAATCGTAAAAAATAATTCCTTAAAAAAAAAAAAAAAACAAATATCTGATTAGAGTAAAAAACGCACGAACAGACAAACAGAGAAACGTTGAGTTTTATTACATACTAGCGGACCCGGCAGACGTCGTCCTGTCCGGTTGGGTCTTCATATACCGACAGCAGCACCACCTAGGGCGTTTTCAAACCATCCAGGAACCCATTAAAATATATAACACAAAATTTCATCCAAATCGGTCTAGCCGTTTAGGAGGAGTTAGGTGACAAACACACGTACAGAAGAATTGTAATTATATTATATAATATGTTAAGATAAGTAAGATTTATAACTAAGTATAAAAAGATTCCAATGAATCACACACTTAATAAAAACTCAAGTTAAATATAAGTTATAAGGTGCTTTAAGAAAATTGAGAAATAAAACGTATTATTTTAACAACTCTCAAGTTACATTGTTATTACTCAACAAGGTACTATAAATCAGTTAAATATGGTCAAGTTCAAACGAGAATTGAGTGAAATCGTTTTGTAGACCATAACATTCTCTTTGTTCATTCAGTTTTACTAAAGTTATCATGACCGTACTTTACGCATTCAATAGTAAAATGGTTCAAGTACGTGACAATTATTAAATTAGTTATAATATTCTTTCTATTCAAGGGTCAGGGACATCGACGCGCAAAGTAAAACCACATGATTCTAGACTTCTCCATTCTAAAGACATCCTCTGGCGTAGAAATTTTTGGTCTGTTATGAAAAAAACATCAGTATGCAAAATAAAATAAAATGTCAAAATGTAACATGGAACATCAACCGACCCGTTGACGTCACATATCTTCGAATTTTTGGTTCGAGGACATGCTAGTTTCCTCACGATGTTTTCCTTCACCATTTTGAGAGCAGTGGTGATGAAATAATTAACAAAAAGTAATGCGCTTGTCTGGGTTCGAACCTACTACAATCGACAACTCGTAAATCGCGGCCGTTACCACTGGACGATCACTGCTCATTGATATGTAATAGGTACGGTATATTATAGTGACAAGACTTGAATTGCTCCACAACAATTGAATGATTTAAACAGATTAATATCAAGATTTACTTATTTTAAACCACTCATAGTTAATTTGGATGTAATTAAGTGAACGATATTTTATTACTGAAGATAAACGTCATATCTTAAAATCATAAGCCTCCTTATAATTTCTATATGGAAAAAAAACTCACCTTCCATTGTTTTACTTCAGACAGGCGATTTGCAATCACGCATCCAGCGGACCCCGCACCAACCACAATGAAATCAAATCGTTCAATCGCCTGTCTTCTTCTTCTTGTCTTAGAACCGGGTTTCTTCTCCGCTTTCACCGTAACCTTCTCAGAATTCGCCGGTTCCGCATCCGGAAACATCTTCCTTGCGAACCCGAAATTCAAATCCCTCGAATGGTACTTACTATTGGTAGTCGTGAACGGATTCTCGTATTCGAATTTCGGATCTCGCTTTTTACTGTCAAAATCGAATGGTTCGAAATCTTTGTGGAAAGTTTTACCGTACTTCTCGAATTCGAACGTCGGGAAATATGATCTCACTTGGGATACTCCACGACTACCACCCGGGCCATGACTGTGAACATTCGTAGTTTGAACCGGACTTCTAAACTTTTCGGAGTAAAAGTCATCATGCGATAATATTGTTGGTCCTAAAGGCTGTTTTGATGGTAGTTCACTTGCTTTTAAAGGTATAGGTCCTAAAGGAATGTTCGTGTCTCCAAAATATGATGATAACGTGCTTGGATTGTCATTTACAACTTTATCCCAATAATCTGGATAATTAGTTTGTTTGTTGTCTATAGACCCACTGTATAGCTGAGAAATTAGGGCGAGGAAGAGAAATCCTGTTGATGAACATTGCGTAAGCTGGGCTTGTTGTTCAGGGCAGATCGCGCCTATGTTCGGAGGGGTCCAAGTTTGTCCTGACATTTTTATCACTTCACTTCACTCGCGGGCATACGACCTTTTTGTTCGTGTGTTCGGTGCAAGCTCTGGCGGTACAATGGCTTGGCGTAAAGCGATGCTAGGTAAGTGGGAGATTGGTTGACGACTGTCCTTAGTGATTGCATGCTTGTTAATATTATTAGTAACGCGGTTATTTATGTTTGGATTTAGAGAGTAAGGTTGTGTGACATTGGTGTCAGAGATGGATTTGATGCGGAGTTTTTATTGCCTATTTGTTTTTAGAATAGTACGATTAAATTGTATTTTTTTTTTCATATTACGTAGAGCCCTGACACAGCCAGAAGGCGTCGCGGTAGACCCCGAAGAAGAAGACGAGACGAACTGGAGAAAACAAACGACTGGTCTACTTTAGCCCTGGCTAGAAAGAGGTGTAAGTCATGGGGATAGACCTTTGTCCAACAGTGGGATGATGCAGGCTAACAGTAACATAGTACGATTTAGATTATTTTGTAGTAGGTACGGTTAATTACATATTCCAAAATTAAGAGAGTGAGTGAGATTGCTCAATAAACATGATAGCACATTTGGGGCGAGTGTTAAAAATTATTCTTATAAGGAGTACGATGCTCAACTGTTTGGAACTGCATAGTGGTTTAGCTGTTGGTTTCGTACGGATTGAAAATTTTTGCGACCTATATAATGCGTAAGTATTTCCGTAGTGGAGATTAAATAAATAAATAAATCGACTTTATGTAAGTACTTGCTTATGGCTGTGTTTTTGAACTTTAGTGAGAGTCTCTACGTTTTAATCATAGAAAAGAAAGAAAAAAAAATACGCCATAGCTTTTAAGATACCCATTGCTAGGTTCATGCCCAAAAAATAAGACCTTTTTTTGCGTGTGGAAATCCTCATAGATGTCCTCCACCCTGGGGCGGGTGGAGGCGTCTGTCAGACTCTTACTGAATACTACACGGTGTTCTTCGGGCCCCGTTCTCCTGGAGCACTTGCGCAGTTCGTCACGCTCCTCGAAAACGAAACAAGCAGACAAAGTTGGCATGGCTAGTCTATACTCTATACAAATAAATAAAATTGAAGTGTCTGTCTGGATTTTCAAAATAACAGCTTTTTACTAAATGCGCATATGAAAGTACATAAGATATCTATAACAAAAAAAATGGCCTGTCTGTCTGTTTGTTCTGGCTAATCTCCGAAACCGGTTTTCATGACATTTGGTATGCGGACACTTGGAACTGTGAGGAAGGGATTTTTGTACGACATACCACGCGGGCAAAACCGTTGGTGGAAGCTAGTTAAAAATAAATCGGAACTGAACAATGAGTAGTTTTATTAGTCTATTAAGTTATGTATACGGCAAAGAGCAGGTAACGATGCATAAATTACATAAAATCTTATTACAAGCAAAAAAAACTATGATGCATTTCATTTACGTGTTCAATAGTTACATGGGAGAATGAATACGTGTATGAACGGAAATACTACATTATATTGTTTAGAATCCCGTGTGATATTATCTGCATTTATTGATGTCTGGTATATGGTGAAGAAAAACACCGTGAGAAAACCGATATGTCCTAGAACCAAAGACATGTGACATCTACCAACCCGCACTGGACCCGCGTGGTGGATGACGGTCCACTCCCTTTCACTGAGAGGAGGCCTGTGTCCCAGCCGAGCAGACTCATAGTCGCAGCCGTTACCACTGAGCCACCACTGCTCTTCGAATGGAATAAACTTCCGTCTTCCCGCTTCCTGATCAGCTAGACAGACCCCTACTTGTTTCATATTCTAATATTAGAATTATATTATTATTATTTTATTTGTTATTATAATTCTATACTATAAAAAAAAAAAACTTAAACTAAATTTAATGTATGTCTCGTATTTCCTGTTGTAGCGGAATCTACAACGCCACATGCGAACAACGCGTCATACTGAAGTCACGAAAATCCTGCATCTCGCAAGCAGAGTTTACCGCGCAATTAGCATAGATACAATTTCCCAACATCAATCGTTGGGCAATAATGGGCCCGACAGACACAACATCCGTCTGGTCGGAGGATCCTCCCTTTTCTATGGAGGATGAGTGAACTTTACACCCTGTTTCTCATACTTCTAAACTGTCAATAACATTTAACGGAATCGCGGAGGTTGCATGTAAGAATCAAATAGGCTGTAATCTCTAAAGTACCTACTACAGTTCAAATATTAAGGCATTGATTGCCACCGCGGTCACCGGTGTCCGCCAAAAATAGATTTTCTATTGTGTCTGTTGTCTGGCAGTCTTTGAACGCTCTTCTAGCCACAGCCTTTCGATCAAACTCACAGTATTGAATAAAAATATTTTTAATCAAATACAGCACTATGATTCTGTTACCATCTCACTGTGAAAACTTAGGTGAAGTGAGCGTGGAGTGAGCTGTCATTCAAGCAAATACTACGGGTTGAAACTATTGACAGCCGATCGATTCTGTAAAAATTTCACCGTGAAAAGGTAGGTGAAGTGAGCTTAGAGTGAGCTGTCAATAGTGGCAATCCACTATGGGCAGCTCACTCCACGCTCACTTCACCTAAGTTTTCACGGTGAAATGGTTACAGAATAACACTACTGCTCCCCTAAGTTCACTTCACCTAACTTTTCACGGTGAGATTTTTACGGAATCGATCGGCAGATAAACATCTTAATATTAAAACAACTACGGAACCAAAGGTAATAAAATTTGTTTACATAATTTCACGCTAGAGAAAGTGAACCGTGGTTAGTATAACCAGCGTTTACTGTTTATTAGATGATTTAACTGTTGGTTATATTAACGGCAATTAAGTCATAATGGTAGCATAATAATTAATTTTTATCAAGATTAACGCGTTTTAACGCCTTTTTGCTGAGTGATCTTAATTCATTATTGATAATTAGCTGTACGACAAGGCTGTGTTGTTTTGTTTAAAATGTTATAATTTTGGCGTGACCAACAGTGGGTACCTACTTACTACTTTTTAAGATAAAAAAAAAAAACCCGTTGGTCTCGTGGTCTATGTTCTATGTTACGGGTTTGGTTTCCGCACTTAGTCCCTCAGGTGGACCATTGTGCGTGGTAAATGGTCTCGTGGTCGCAAGCGCGACTGCTGAGCGTGGGGTCCTGGGTTCGATTCCCGGGTCGGGAAAAGTGTTATTTCATTTTTCCAATAGGAATTCCTTAGTAACAGTCCGGAGTTTGTAAGCTGGCGGTGTGATACCCGTGTCTCGGAAACCACGTTAAGCCGTTGGTCCTGCGCCTGATCTCTCTCCGGTCGTGTCGGATTGCCATCCCATCGGACAATGAGAGTGAGGGAAGAGGGAGTGTGTAGCGGTATCTACAACGCCACATGCGAACAACGTGTCATACTGACGTCACGCAAAACCTGCATCTCGCAAGCAGAGTTTACCGCGCAATTAGCATAGATACAATTTCCTAACATCAATCGTGGGGCAATTGCCCGCCAGACATAACACCCGTCTGGTCGGAGGATCCTCCCTTTTCAGTGGAGGATGAGTGAACTTTACACCCTGTTCCTCATGCCTCTAAACTGGTGACCCCGAGTATGAACGTCAGCGCAGCCTTCGTGCAAATACTTCAGCGTGACGTCATCATCATCACTCCCGCAAGCTTCAGCGGCGAGTCACCCAGCCAGCCAGCATCCACGGCTTCAACGGGTATCCTGACCACCAGCATGCAGCGTCCGCGCATACCTGGTCATCACCCTCAGCCTCATCAGCAACCTTGGCACAGCACACTGCACCTTCGGCCGGTCAACAAGCAGAGCACCCTCTCCTGGTCGACGCAGCAGCCAGCCTCAACCCGGCGCTGTACGACATCCGACGCACTGGAGTATAACGCAGCGCCACCCCGACTCACCGGGGACATCTCCGCAGACAGTTCCGACTCACCGTGAACTATGCGACAACCGGTTCCGACTCACTGGAACCTCAGCTGGCTTGGCAATCATCGCAAGATACAAGACTCAGCCCACTATCGACCTCCGGTCTCCGGAGGGGAGTGATGTAGCGGTATCTACAACGCCACATGCGAACAACGTGTCATACTGACGTCACGCAAAACCTGCATCTCGCAAGCAGAGTTTACCGCGCAATTAGCATAGATACAATTTCCTAACATCAATCGTTGGGCAAATGCCCGCCAGACACTACACCCGTCTGATCGGAGGATCCTCCCTTTTCTATGGAGGGTGAGTGAACTTTACACCCTATTCCTCATGCCTCTAAAAGTGCACCTGAGTTTGCGCACACACTTGTGCACTATAATATCCCGCGCTGAAGGCTAAAATACGGTCTGGAGGACTTTATGTACAGCAGGTCAGCAGGTCAACCTACCCGAAACTGTCAAACTTTCCCAATCAACCTTGAACCTTAATGCTTTAGCTATAAAGTTGAAAATCTATTAAAGAAATTTGACAGATTATAGTAGCTTGATGTGCTGTTTTATTTTTTGAATATGAAAACAACCTTCCTTTATTATTGTGTTGTTGTTTTCCGATTTTATACAAACTAAAAAACTTTAATACGAAACAAATCCACCAACAAAAACGGCACGGTTGGCGCAGTGGTTAAGCGTTTGACTGCTGCGCTGCATGTCGCGGGTTCTATTCCCGCACGGAAAAAATATGTGAGTTTAAATGTTTGTAAACGCACCCACGATACAGGAGAAATTCATAGTGTGGGGCAACGTTTTTTTTAAAATAAAAGAGAAAAAAATCGCTTAGGTAACCATACCGCGTAAGTCGAAAATTGGTCATAATTATGACGTTTTATACTTCATTGGATAGATTTCAAAGATAATAATCAGTTTTTTATCTCTCCTGGAATCTTGTCAAATTTAACTTGCGCCGTATTGTTACCTAAGCGACGATAATGCTTGGATATCATAATCAGCCTAAAGTATTCCCACTGCTGGGACATAGGGCTCCTCTCGGTGAGAGGGAGTGGGCCGTAATCAACCAGCAGGCCCAGTGCAGGTTGGTAGATGTCACATAGCCAGCTAACAAAGGTAGTTTGGACATACCTCATAATCAGCATTTAATGTTCCCACTGCTGGGACACAGGCCTCCTCTCTTCGAGAGGGAGTGGGCTGTAATCAACCACGCGGGCCCAGTGCGGGTTGGTAGATGTCACATGTCTTCGAATTTTGGTTCTATGACATGTCGGTTTCCTCACAATGTTTTCCTTCACCGTTTTGAGAGCAGTGGTGATGAAATCATTTACACAAAGTAAAGCGACTGTCTGGGTACTACAACTCGTAAACTGCGGCCGCCGCCGCTCTCACATGACATACTTAATATTATGAAGTCTAATAAAATGGTCCCATCATAACTGGGTAATTAATTTGTGCAATCACATACAAGGAAATGAGTATTGACCATCTGGTTTGGCCACTGCATGTTGGGTATTACGAACCATTAATATATTTTACCTTCACCGTAAGCCACAGGTGTTACCAATCTTAGAATGTAAATTAGCATTGAACAAAAAATACATTTGAACGTGCAAGGTTTTACACAGCGAGTCGGTGCGTAACACTATGTCGTAAAACAAATGAAAAAAAAAAACAATTAAAACCTTATTTCCTGGTTAGTTATGACCGTAAATCTAAGTAACTTCTTTGTTTTCAAAATACAGGTTAAAAAAATATATTTCAACAAATAGGTGATGATTAAACTTGAGTGATTATAGTGATTATTCATGTAATCACTCAAGCTAGCCAGCAGGTCAAGTTATTCGAAACTCAAATTTTCCCAATCAACCTTCAACCTTAATGCTTTAGCGATAAAGTTGAAAATCTATTAAAGAAATTTGACAGATTGTAGCAATTTGATGTTCTGGCGTCTGTACCATCTGTCGCTGTCACAAGTGCCCCATTGCCGATTTTACATGTTAGTAAACAAATTAGCAGACGAGTAGAGTAGATATTGCTAATCCATTGCTTCACATGTTCGAAAAATAAGTCATCTCCACAACGTAAATAACGTTATGAATGTTGGTGAACTGACAAAATTACAGCCTATTTTATTCATTTATTTATTTCAGGCGACGCAGGCCCATAGATATATACCTTAACCTAAACATACATATTTTTACTATAAAATAGTACCTACTTCACTAGCTAAGTAGTTCTTGTGCTGTTCTGTGGTACTTGTCCGCGGAAGCGACGGAACACCACGTCCTGCGGCCAGAAGTCTTCTTCCATGACGACGAGCAGATAACAATTCGGTATACGCACCACAAACGCAATATTCCTTCTTATTGTTATTGTGTTACGCAATTACCCCGCCACTGGGGTGAAGGCTGCGAATCGGGAAACGTTGTGTGGGAATCCCCAGCGCAGCTAGATGGACCAAAGAACTTAAAAAAGCAGACACTTTTTTAAGGTCTTCGGTTAGACTGGATGTAGAAGGTGGAGGACAGGGTGTTGTGGCGCAGCCTGGGAGAGGCCAATGTCCAGCAGTGGACTGCAATAGGCCGAGTTGATTGGTGTTTTTTTTTTTTAAATAATCATAATCTTTATTGGAACAAAAACACACGGATTGAAACGAATGATTACCTATCTGTCTGTACTAATTCATTAGTAAACGGTTCTTGTTAAATAAGTGTGTATATTCCATTGATGAATTATAAATTTAATAAAAGAGTCTAAAGTAACATAATTTAAAATTTTATTGAATTTTATGAATTGACTTATGACATAAATTTTTATATTTTTTATTATTTTTCTGATTTTAATGTAATTTGGATAATTGTAATGATCTCTCTCTCTCGTAGTTATACAAATTCAGACACTATGTAAAAATAGTTATTGAATAAATGAATTGAATTGAATTCTGGGGTAAGTTTTTCATCAATCACAATACCACTCCTCACTGCACGACATAATATGCAATTTGCATGCTTTTTAGGGTTCCGTAGCCAAATAGCAAAAAACGGAACCCTTATGGATTCGTCATGTCTGTCTGTCTGTCCGTCCGTATGTCACAGCCACTTTTTTCCGAAACTATAAGAGCTATACTGTTGAAACTTGGTAAGTAGATGTATTCTGTGAACCGCATTAAGATTTTCACACAAAAATAGAAAACAAACATGTATGGGGTTCCCCATAATTAGAACAGAAACTCAAAATTTTTTTTTCATCTAACCCATACGTGTGGGGTATCTATGGATTTTTTCTAAACTGAACAGTTTGCGCGAGAGACACTTCCAAAGTGATAAAATGTGTCTGTCCCCCCCCCCCCCGTAACTTCTAAAATAAGAGAATGTTATCATTCTTTTATTCAACTAAAAAAAAATATATGATGTACATTACCATGTAAACTTCCACCGAATATTGGTTTGAACGAGATCTGGTAAGTAGTTTTTTTTAATATGTCATAAATCGTAAACCGCAATTTACCTTTCATTCAATCAACTCATGATTGATTTTTATAGATAATGGCACGGAACCCTTTGTGCGCGAGTCCGACTCGGACTCGCACTTGACCAGTTTTTTATTTTTGCATGTTTACGATATTTATTTATTTTAGCTTAACTGTACCCATGTCATATTTAAGTCTGAAACTTTTAACTTTTGTAGCTGTCATTGTTTCCATTATATGTTCCACAGTATGTACATTTGTTTTAGTTAAAAAAAAAAAAAAAAACTTTTGTTCAAAAATCATCATCTGCCTAGCCTTTTCCCAACTATGTTTGGGTCGGCTTCCAGTCTATCCGGATGCAGCTGAATACCAGAACGTTACATGGAGTGACTGCCTACCTGACTTCCACAACCCACTTATTGGGTGATACGATATCCCTTGGTAAGACTGGTCGTCAGACTTTCGGGCTTCTGACGACCCGTAACGACTGTCAAAAATCCACGAATGACAGCCGGGACCAACGGCTTAACATGCTTTCCGAGGCACGGAGCACTTGGTATGTAAAGATGGTCACCCATCCACGAACCAACTATAGCAAGCGTAGCTTAACCTGATCAATCGAACCGTGCGGCTGATAGGCCATTATTTCTAAGCCACAACCTTTCACTTCCTTTTTACTTTTATCAATGTGACAAATATATACCCATCGTAATCTCAAACTGTTGTAAATTCCATACCGGTAACATCGCCGACATCCATCGGTAACATCGTAACAAATCCATCGGTAACATCGTAACCAATCCATCGGTCACGTCAATAAAGGGTCAGAGTACTTAATTCCGCATTATCTGCGGATAATTAGTAAGGGCCGGTGCTACGGAACATTAGGCTTATTTCCCTTGACTTACCACGCATTTGATCGGGCCATCGATTTTGTTTGTTATAAGAGGGATTGCTAGACTTGGTGTTTGTGCGTTGGCTGTTATAATTTAGAAATGTTATATTCGTGGGCGGACAAACGTGGTCTTTGACAAATCAGCAGAGGTCCACGCTCGAGGTTTGCCAGAGGGCTATGGAACGGAGTATTCTGGGTATCAAAATAACAGACCGGGTTAGGAATACGACCATCCGTTCCATAACAAAAATAACTGATGTCACTTGGAAAGCTGCCACGCTAAAATGGAATTGGGCTGGACACATCTGTCGCATGTCAGACGACCAATGGGCCCAACTTATGACCCAATGGGTCCCTCCTAATGGCAAGCGACATCGCGGCAGGCCCAGATGGAGATGGCGGGATGAGTTGGACTCCTTCAACAAGAACTGGTCCTTAACAGCGTTACACAGAGAGAAGTGGAAGGAGAGTAGGGAGGCCTTTGCCCTGCAGTGGGACATCATAGGATGATAATAATAATATTCTATTGCCTCGATGGTCTAGAGGTCGCCGGCACTAATGCTAAGCATGAGGTCCTGAGTACGATTTCCAGGTCGGGCAGTGTTATTTAGTTTTTTCATCAGAAATTTCTCGGTAACAGCCTGGAGTCTGGATTTATGCCTGGTTGATGGTAAGGCTCGCTCCCTATTATATATATATTTTATTTACATTTTAATTAATTATTTTTTATAGCTTGAGTAGGTACGTACTTGCTTCGGCGGTTGATCTGTGGATGGATCTTTACATACCGAGACCCCTCCGTGTCTCGGAAAGCACGTTAAGCCGTTGGTCCCGGCATAATTATGTCATTCGTGGATCTTTGAGGGTCGTTACGAGTAGTCAGAAGCCTGAAAGTCTGACAACCAGTCTTACCAAGGGGTATCGTATTACTCAGTAGCTGGGTTGTGGAGGTCAGATAGGCAGTCGCTCCATGTAAAATACTGGTATTCAGCTGCATCCGGTTAGACTGGAAGCCGACCCCAAAATAATTGGGAAGGCTAGGCAGATGATGATTTTTTAGCTTGAGAACGTATAGTTTTTATTAAGTATATTTGTTGGTATATTGGCGTGGCTAGCTGACGTATGGTAAATAATTTAATTCGATGTTCTGTGTATTGTAATGTTAATTACTTAAAACCTAGTATTGTATAAAATCAAGTATTAAGTATTTTCTAACTGAACAGCCGATCGATTCTGTAAAATCTCACAGTGAAAAGTTAGGTGAAGTGAGCTTAGAGTGAGCTGTCAATAGTGTCAATCCCTAGTATTAGTTGGAATGACAGCTCACTCCACGCTCACTTCACCTAAGCTTTCACGGTGAGTTGGTTACAAAATCGCACTGCAGACAGCTGTGCTGCTGAGGAGTTTGTTGCGCCACTTCTTCTTCCCAGCGATAGCACTAGGAAGTGGTGAAGGGCGGGCGTTTTTGGAGGACTGTCTTTTGTAATTTTGACATTTGAAAAGCCTAATTTGAATAAATGACTTTTGATTTTGATATAACATGGGACTTAAACATAACTGGCAAAATGAAGATGCTGCTATACATAGGTATGTACACCTTTGCTTAACCATTCGGGGATTTACTGGCGTGATGGTATGTTAGAATTTGAGCTAAATGTTTTTTTATTTTTTTTATATGTAACTTAGAAAAATAATAAATATCAATTCAATTTATTCATTAATAATTCACATTGTGTTTAAAATAATTCAATATAATAAAAATATAAAAAAAACACTCAGAATACACGTAACACAATGGTCATTTAAAAATTGACCACATAACTCACATCATAAACAATAATATTATTCAATGTCAACTATAATTAACAATAGATATAAACTATAATAATTAACAATAGATAATAACTTTTATGACATTAAAGATTTCCTTAACAAGTAAATATAAAATATGTTCTACAGGTATTATTATTGGTGAAATCGAATGTTTATATACGAGTATTGTTATTAAATTGTGTACCTATAAATTATTTTGCATGCAATTGATACAATTTGTGTATAGCTAAACATGTGAATATTATATACAAAAACCAGACTGTAACACCTTTATACCATGCTTAAAGCAAATAAAGACTTATCTTATCTAGAAAATAATTTAGAAATTAAATCCAAATAAAATAGTTCAATGTCAATCAAAATAAATTAAAGGATTAAACTGAATTAATCATTGCTTAAACATTTCTCATTTAAAAATAATGTACATTAAACAATTATTTCAGTCGACTTTAGTTACATACCTAGTTACTTTTATAAAAAAAAATATTAGCCTCTACTGTCCCACTGCTGGGCAAATGCCTCCCCCAAATCCTTCCAGGAACTCTTTTCCCGCACCACATCGAACCGGCCCTCGCGTTATGCGTCCAAATCGTTTCGCCATCTCTTTTTGGGCCGGCCTCGGCAGCGCCGTCCATCTTTAGGTTCCCTATTGAGTGGAGGCTTTTGCCCAGCGGTCATCGTGCACACGGCTGATGTGACGCGCCCAATCCCATTTGAGCCTGGCAGGCTTCTTTCCTACATCCATTATGCCCGTTTTGGAACGCAGCGTGGAGTTCCGAATTCTGTCCTGTGTTTTAACACCCAGAATGCTGCGTTCTATCGCTTTTTGGCAAACTCCAAGGCGGAACTTTTGTGACTCGGTGAGCGACCAGATCTGAGCACTGTAGGCAGGATACACATGTCGATGAGTTTGCGCTTCAGGGAGGTCATCGGTAGATCACCCTTCATTAGCGTCTTCATGGACCAGTAGCTTTTTAGGCGTTCTTAATCCGGCGATCGATTTCCCTCTCCTGCCTGTTTTCAAAAGAATTATTTCCTGCCCATCTACGTCGAGGTACTTAACAAGAGAAAAACCTCCCACCCACTTTCAATCACAATCTGAATGAATCATTGCTAATCCATTGCTTCATTATGTTCGGATAATTTGTCTGCTCAACAACGTAAATAACGCAATGAATGTTGTTGAACTGTCAAAATGAAATCCATTGCTACTGTTAGTGTGTTACGCAATTAATTGAGTAATTAATAATAATTATTGCGTAACACAGCGACAATTGAAAATGTTGTGCGGTCGAGTTTTATTGTGGTGATTGCCGTTGCTGACGGTGAGTTTGTTGTTCGTTCGGGACTAGATATAGTGAGAAATTTGTATTTTTCAAGACGATGTCTTGCTTAGTTTTACGATGGTAAAGTTATGGCAAGTTTGTGAATATACAGGGTGGCAGGGATATCGATGCGCTAACGGAAACCATGAATCCAGGCACAAGATTCTAGATCCCCAGGTTAGGGTCTTACGCAATAACCCAGCGATTTTGTACTCCTTGCATCTAGCGGATTTCTGCAGCCTTTATACGGTCATCGGTCTATCGGTCAAGTAAATTAGGCTACCAGAAAGAAAGAAAGAGAAATAAAGAAAAAACCTTTAATTAGCACAGACTAAAAGACACAATACACCAGGAGGCCAATTCTCGTAATTTAAAACGTTCAAAATCTAGTCGCAGTCTCATCTCAGCGACAAACAAATGTCAAAAACTTGTCAAAATCTAGGGAAATCAGACGTATTTTTGACAGATTGCGACTGAGATCAGACTGTGAACGTTCTTAAAATTACGAGAATTACCCCTCAGAATGTGAACGGTCTTACATTCTTTCGTTTTGCTCGGCTCCTAAAAGTCAACAAACTCTTCAGCTTAATATTAGTATAGATTAGAGTTTTCTTTTGATTTTATGTATTCTGTTTTCCCTTCTACTGTTAAACACGTTGTATACATATTTTTTATGTACTCTCCTATTGCAGGTATGCTGGAAGAGATTTCCTTAGAAATAAGCATCATTACCTTTGTACGTATTTTCCTGCCGATCGATTCTGTAAAAATCTCACCGTGAAAAGTTAGGTGAAGTGAGCTTAGAGTGAGCTGTCAATAGTGTCAATCCCTAGCATTAGTTGGAATGACAGCTCACTCCACGCTCACTTCACCTGAGTTTTCACGGTGAGATGATAACAGAATTGCATTGCTGTTCCTTTCTTCTAGTCTGACATAAATAGTTAAATAAACAAATATTATAAATTAGAAAGTAACACTGTGACTTTTCACGCATTCCTTACTGTTTTTTATCTAACACAAATTTATTTTATTTATATATTTAAGTAGGCACACACACGTCATGTTGCAGTATAAAACTGATTTACATCTGTCACCTCACACATCAGGTCTGGCATTTTTGCTGAACTGGGCCTTTTTGGCGCAGCCGTTGAGGAACACTTTCCTGCGATTTTCTTACATCGGACTTTTTATTTAATCTCTTATTTTTTTTTTTATTGTTTGTCTTGTATTGTGTGTCTTTTAGTTTGTGCCAAGTAAATGTATTTTATTTCTTCTTCTTTTTTTCTTTCATTAACGGGTTTCGATGAAAATTGGCACACGGGTAGAACATGACCTGGGTTAGGATATAGGATCCTTTTTATTCCGGTAATACGGTCCAGTAGGATAATTTTAGACTTCCATGCGGGCGAAGCCGCATAAACGAAACAAATTATTTTCGAGGCCAGGAATAAATTTTGACATAATAACATATAAGTATGATATTCCTTGCTCCCCACAAGGAATATCATGCTTGGGGCCTTGAGAGGCAAATGCGGAACCAATTGTTCTTGGTGTCTCAGTTATCCCCAGGGATGGTAAAAAAATTTTGTCGGGTGGGAAGCTGCTATATTCTTCCCTGGCGCGGAAAATACACGCGATTCCCTCGCCTTAAAAAAAGACAAACTTATTATTTATGAACGTATCTTTGTCGTTACGCGTCGTCAGAAGCCCGAAATTCTGACAACCAGTATTACCAAGGGGTTTCGTATTACCCAGTTACCGGGTTGTGGAGGTCAGATAACCAGTCGCTTCATGTAAAATACTGGTACCTACTCAGCCGCGGTTAGACTTGAAGCCGACCCCAATATAGTTGGAAAAAGGCTAGGCAGCTGATGATGATGATGATTTATAAACTTATTTTCTTTCTTTTATTTCCATAATTAAATCTTTTGACTGTCAAGAGACAAAAACATCAGCTGTCTATTCACTGAAAGGTACGGAACACCAAAAAAGCGGTTTAAAACGAATATAATCTTATGTAACCACCAAAAATAACAATAAATACTAACACCCATAATACGTCTGATAACACACGATTATCCATAGCAACCGTCCTTCTAAACGGTCTGTGATAGGCGGGAACAAAGTGTGTTATCTTCCTTAGTCGTAAAAACAGACTGGGTTAATAGTTGGTCTTGTCGTCTTTTGGTAGTTAGGAATTAATGACCTGCCACTATTGGGTGTTATGCTCTATTAGTTTTACTCTCGCGGTTTTCGTAGAACGTTTCAGGGTTAGGTAAAAGGTTATGGGTTTTGTGACGTCACAGGATGTAGCTAATGGTGTTTGAATGCTATTCAAAGTTTAGATGAATTTAAATTTATTTACTAATCACAAGATCCCTCTCGAAGGAGCAACAATATAGGCTGATTATGAATCACAAGAAATCAGAATAGAATAGACGATGACCCCCAAACTGCCTATATTTTGAGAGTCAGAGTTGCGACATTTTCAAAGTGTGGTACAGTCACGAGCAAAAGTATGTATACATTCGGCTTTATTAAAAAACGATTTACTCCTATATTTTTAAATTAAATTTGATGTTGTTACGAACGTAGCATTTGCATACCCATATGTTTATGTAATGTGCCGTATTTCAACGTTGCATTCGTTATTTCACGAAAAAATCGCAATCAAAAGTTGCCAAGTGTTGACATATTGGTGCTCGTAACTGTACTAGTGATTATTGTAAGACAGTTAAACAAAAACTAAAATTTAACTAATCTAAAATCAATTAAAATAAAATAAAAAACTTAGAATACGTATACATTGCCATCAGAGAATATTTATAAATTAGAGCCAGGAATTTGAGATAATTTTCAAGTTATAGAATAACAAACTGAATGTCATTCTTAACAAAGTTCAAATTCCATTGCAACTAAAAACTTATAAGGCCCTTTTTGTTACAAATGGTCACTCAAAAATCAACTTAGTATGCATTTTAGTAAAGTAGATACAGTTGTATTTTCCTAACAGTTGTATGAAATTTCAAAAATTCCATCGCCACTTATTCAGTTGATTAAGTGGCGATGGAATTAAATTATCTGAGATTATGAACACGGCTATACAGCATGGCTGTGCTTCCGTTTGAAGGATGTTTGTACTTTCCCATTAACATTTTGTAACAATTTATATAATCAGCTTATAATGTTCCCGCTGCTGGGACACAGACTTCTTCTCGGTGAGAGAGAGTGAGCCGTAATCCACCACGCGGGCGCAGTACGGCTATGTAGATTGTCATATATTTTTCCATTTTTTCGTTCCAGGACGTGTGGTTTCCTCACGAGTCACGACACAACAACAACAATAAAATAATTAAAAGAGTGCCCATAAAGTTTCTTGCCCGTTCTTCTCCATAAAAACCCACAAGGTTTTGTACTGGGAAACTTTCTTTCTATATAAATGTGTAGTACTGTGTATTAAATGTTAGGTACTAGGTTATACATAGTTGTTCTGTGTTATTGTTATGTATGAGATTTATATAATTTAGGATAGGTAGTATGTTATAGAAGTTCCTTATTACGTTAATTTAATATTGTAAGTATATAAATATCACACCATCGCATTAGGTTAATCCTATTATGATAGTTGTAAAGTTAATCATAAATAAATAAATAAATAATATTTCTGATTGACCGACTCTTTGACAAATGATGAGGCGCTTAGACTTAAGTTTGCAATGTACAAATTATAAAGTAACAGTGTACTCATTGTTGAAAAGCCTAATAAATAAATAAAAAAACAAAAGTGCCTGCAAGTTGGTATAATTGAAATAAATGCTGTGAGCTTGAAGCGGACAATGCATGAACGTGCTATATTGCAGGTTTGTAAAGGAAGCTGTTACAACATTTTAATATTGGCCACTAAGAAGTTTCAAATGTTTGAGGACCATGAAATATCTATTGTGACTGACACTTGCACCTCATTAAATTTAAGAAAAGAACTTTATTTCAAAGTATTGCATAAATATTGACACAGTCACCTGTCATTCTGAAATCTAGGAATTTTCTAGCGTATACTTTTGTAGTTACATTATTAAGTTTTAGACCACCACGCGGGCCCAGTGCGGGTTGCGGATATAGCATGTCTTCGAATTTTTGGTTCTAGGAAATGCCGGTTTCATCACGATGTTTTCCTTCACCGTTTAAAGAGCAGTGTGATGAGATAATTTACACAAAGTAAAGTGCCTGCTTGGGTTTTAACTCACGACCTGCTCGTAAGTAGCGGCCGTTATCACTGGGCCACCAGTGCTATATGGTGACCATGAGAGCAGTTCAACGAGTCCCTAAAGAAGTGCCAGATATTACCAAAACTTTGAAACAAGTGCCATTGATTAATTATATAGTGTCATCACTTAGATATACAACGTGGCGCTTTAATGGCGACATTAATTTAACACACGTATACGGTTTTGCGTTGTAGTTTTATGAATATATTTTAATTTAATTAAACATTAATATTTATTTATTTATTAACAATTTTATAAAATAGCATCTTAGAGCAACCTGACTTAAAGAACTGTAGCGCAGGGGTCATTTGCCGGGGTCACAGATCATAACATCGCATCAATGTAATTAAAACAATTAACGAGCAAAGAGAAGGCGGATTGAAGGAAAGAGAGAGAGCCCTATGTCGGCGCGCGGCGCAGGTGGAAGTTTTCAAGTTACGATTTTTTTTAAGTTGTTATAATTTTTATGATTACTGGCCACTAGCCCTACCCGTGTGTTAAATTAATGTCACCATTGTAGCGCCACGTTGTATACCCTAAGCTTTCTCAGAGATAAGAAACTCTTAAAATGTTTCTCCCACACAGAGATCAGCAAGCAACCTAATTACATAACACACTTTCAATCTCAATCTGAATAATTTTGAAGGATATTGCCAATCCATTGCTTTATGTGTCTGAAAAATGTATCTGCTCAACAACGTAAATAAAGCAATGAATGTTGTTGAAATGTCAAAATTAAACCTGTTGCTGCTGATAGTGTGTTTTACAGATTTCAATGATGTTACACAATTTTCGACTCAGAAGCATGACATTCACGTATTGTGGAAGACAATGCATTTCTGAAAGTGCAATACAGCAAAGAATAGTCTCATTCAAATCTCTAGACCGTGACATATTGTGCCTGAATATATTGCAAAAATATATTTTATTTTATAAAGACATTTAAAAATGTCATGTTTTTAAGACTGTAATGAAACATTGAGACCAATCGTATTGTAATGGGTTTTATTAGGTAACATTTTATTGCACTTTGCATTTTTTTTCTCGTAACGTGAAAGTACGATCAATAGCAGTGTTTATAATCTCAGATAATTACATTCTAACGCCACTCAATCAGTTATGTACTTTAGTGCAATTTATTTTAAGTTGAAGTTTTTTTTTTTTTTCAATTATACTAAATTACAGGTACTTTTTGTTCGTCAATGATTCGGTTAATCAGAAAGATGTAGCTAGTTGCCCAGTACAAAACGTAGTGAGTTGCTATGAAGAATACGGGGAAGAAACTCTGTAGACACTCGTTTATTTTATTTTTTTATTGTTGCAAAATGTTAGAGGGACAGTCGAAATATCCTTAATCAGTCGCAATGCTGTATAGCAGTGTTCATAATCTCAGATAATTTAATTCCATCGCCACTTAATCAGTTATTTACTTTAGTTAAATGTATTCTAAGTTGATTTTTGAGTGACCATTTGTAACAAAAAGGTCCTAATACGTTTTTGGGTGTAACAGAATTTAAACTTTGTTAAGTATGACATTCAGTTTGTTGTTCCATAACTTAAAAACTATCTCAATTATAAGCAAAAATAGCTCCTACAGTGGTGAACAGCAAACAGTAGCAATGGCTTTCATTTTGATAGTTCAACAACATTCATTGCGTTAATTACGTTGTTGAGCAGATAAATTTTCCTTCAAAATTATTCAGATGGTGATTGATTATGTGTTACGCAATAAGGGTGCTGGGCTGACTGATATGAATCGGTGAATCGCTGCGCTGCCGCTGTTTTTACTTAGATATTTTTACATGGGAATTAAAATAAAAGTCATATTAGTCAATAAAAACGTTATAATAATTCAAGCATTTGTAACTAGAATTTTAAATCATAATGTTGCATCACAGTTGAAATCGACAAAATCTTAACTAACTTTGGAAGCCACTGTACAACATAATAATAACTCTTAGCAACACGATAAAAAAGTTAAATAAAAACAAAAGAAAATTACGTTGTCATTCAAGGTTGTCATTTGAATAATAAATAACAAATAATCAACCAAAGCGTAACATAAATTGAGAGAACACTGTAATATCGAAAACAAAAGAATGACATTAACATAAAAGATGAATGAACTGATTGACAGTTACACATTAACGCTTTTACCTAAGCTGCTGTATATTGAAAATTATATCTAATAATTATTATAAAGAGAGCAGATGGTGGCCCAGTGGTATCGGTCGCAACTTACGAGTTGTGTGAGTTGTGTTCGAACCTAGACAGGCGCTTTACTTTGTGTAAATTATTTCATCACCACTGCTCTCAAATCGGTGAAGGACCACATAGTGAGGAATCCTGCATGTCCTAGAACCAAAACTTCGAAGACATGTGACATCCACCAACCCACACTGGGCCTGCGTGGTGAATTACATTCATTGACCCGAAGTTCACTGTCACGATAAGAATCGTGCAAACGGACTATATACTCTAAAGGCATTCAAATCTGATTTGGCAATTCTTGCTTTTACACCTATTAGTAACTATTTAATAGCTTGACAACGTTGGGTAATAACTTGACCATGAAATCTGAGATAGCGCTATCAGTTTTAATTGAAACGAAAAAAGTATTCGTTTGTCGTATTATATTGTTAACCGGAACATATTGATTGGTGCCGAAATCATAATTGCTGCCGAGATTTGTCGGTCTTGGTGATATATTTCTTTTTATTTTAGGGGCTCTTCATTTATTACGTAAGACGATTTGAGGGGAGGGTCCGAACAAGTCTTATTTTTTCTTTTCTTTTTTCTTATTGGGCTTAGATTATTTTTACGTAAGATCACAAAAGTAAGTTTTATGAATTTTTGCGACTTTTTCCTTGTAGTTATTTTTGGTAGACACTGATCTTACGTAAGATGCAAAGAGGGGGAGAGGGTTCATTCGAGTCTTATTTTTTTCTTACGTAAGGGGTAGAAATTGGTAAGACCCCTCTTTGAGGAGTGGCTAGAGAGACGTCACGGCGTTCTCACCTACCGCCTGACGCAGGTCCTCTCCGGACACGGATGTTTCGGGAGGTTCCTGCACATCATCAGGCGGGAGGAGACGCCTGGGTGTCACCACTGTCAGGATCGCCCAGAGGACACGGTGGAGCATACAGTGGAGGTCTGCCCTGCTTGGGCAGAGCACCGCCGGGTCCTCGTAGAGGCGATTGGCAGCGGCGGCGACCTCTCGCGTCCGGCCCTGGTTCAAGCCATGGTCCGGGGCGAGAGGGAGTGGGAGGCAGTCACCTCCTTCTGCGAAGCAGTCATGCTAGCGAAGGAGGTGGCGGGGTGGGCGAGGGAACGCACTTTGCGCACCTCACGCCTCAGCCGCCGCGGGAGACGCTCCGGGCGTCGGGAGCCGCGTGACGACTCCCGGCCACCGTAGGCGCGGGCCTGCGGGCGGAGAGTAATGGGTAGCTCTCCGTCCGATCAGGACTAGGCCCGTGCCGGACGGCGTGTACGTGTTCCACGCGCGCCTCAAAGAGATGTCAGCAAAAGAGACGGGGCCCCATAGGGCCGAAGCCTGCCAGGGTAGCGGGACCATCCGAAAGGGTTTACCGCTGCCCTGGAACATAAAGGGCTAAGGAAGGAACACGGGTGGGTTTTAGTCAGTAAAAGTCTGACACTCCCTTCTGCTCCACCCAGAGCGGGAGGGGTCATTTGATGATTTCCCATCCTCAAAAAAAAAAAAAAAGGGGTAGAAATTGCTTGAAATGGTCTTACGTACTAAATGAAGAAGAGAGATTGGTTGAAATTTTCTTACGTAAT
The DNA here is from genome assembly GCA_945859715.1 of Apamea sordens. Lineage (NCBI taxonomy): Eukaryota > Metazoa > Arthropoda > Insecta > Lepidoptera > Noctuidae > Apamea > Apamea sordens. The sequence continues at coordinate 6,781,297 of OX244010.1, read as the reverse complement.
AAATGAACAGCTCCTTATACATACATTATTTTAATGAGCACCGCCGCGGTGGGCTACCAGACGCAAGTTCTACTGCTGAGCAGGAAGTCCAGCACCCAAACTGCGTAACACCCTATCAATGTCCGTTACCTATCAAGCCACATCTCTACCGTCAAATTCTGACGTTATTTGCTATACCACAAAATGATTGGCTACTAAAATAAATAGTTACATCGCATTCAGTTGTTTCAGCACACATAATGAAGCGTCAGGTGAATATTTATGAGCTGGCTGTAGATATATCAAATGATATACAGGGTGGCAGGGACATCGACGCGCAACCTGTAACCATGAATTAAGCACACAATTTTAGACCCTAGTGTAGAAATATTCTGTCAGTAAACAAAAAAAAAAAATAACCTACGCGGTCAAAATGTATAGAACAGCTAACTTTTTTTTATAATAACCTATGACATCTATCGACGTGAGGGTATTTAAAATGCATGGTAACAGGTTGCGCGTCGATGTCCCTGCCACCTTGTATTATTAGTTGAGTTACTGGTTACATTGGTAATGGACCAATGTGACTTTCAGCAGTTGCAGTATCAAAATTGTATTTTTAAGTTTATCTTAGACACTAGCTTCTGCCTTGCGACTTTGTCCGCCTGAAATTTCTTGGTCCCCCGACCCATCGCATCGCATCGCCCGCCCGCGCCATTACTTCATTTTCGCTCGGCGCTCTTTCTGACTTTATTTCTTTTGCGTTATGTTCCTTCCTCAAACACTGGGCTAGCACATTCAAGAATAATTTTGCAAATCTGACTGGTAAGTAGTTCCAGAGATTACCGCGTTCAAAAAAACAATCAACCTCTTCAGCTTTATTATTAGTTTCAAATCTGACTGGTAGTTCCAGAGATACCGCGTTCAAAAAAACAATCAAACTCTTCAGCTTTATTATTAGTTTCAAATCTGACTGGTAGTTCCAGAGATACCGCGTTCATAAAAACAATCAAACTCTTCAGCTTTATTATTAGTTTCAAATCTGACTGGTAGTTCCAGAGACACCGCGTTCAAAAAAACAATCAAACTCTTCAGCTTTATTATTAGTTTCAAATCTGACTGGTAGTTCCAGAGATACCGCGTTCAAAAAAACAATCAAACTCTTCAGCTTTATTATTAGTTTCAAATCTGACTGGTAGTTCCAGAGATACCGCGTTCAAAAAAACAATCAAACTCTTCAGCTTTATTATTAGTTTCAAATCTGACTGGTAGTTCGAGAGATTAGCACGTTCAAACAAAAAAAAAACAAAATGTAGCTTTATTATTAGTAGGTCATCATCTGCCTAGCCTTTTTCCAACTATGTTGGGGTCGGCTGCCAGTCTAACCGGATGCAGCTGAATACCAGTATTTTACATGGAGCGACTGCGTATCTGATCTCCACAACCCAGTTACTGGGTAATACAATACCCCTTGGTAAGACTGGTTGTCTGACTTTCGGGCTTCTGCCTACCCGTAACGATTGTCAAAGATCCACGAATGACAGCCGGGACCAACGGCTTAACGTGCTTTCCGAGGCACGGAGGGGTCTCGGTATGTAAAGATGGTCACCCATCCACAGACCAACCGCGGCAAGCGTAGCTTAACCTGACCGATCGACCTGTGCGGCTGTTATTATTTAGCCACAGGCCCCTCTTTATTATTAGTAGGTATAAGTATAAATAAAACACTTGGATAAGAGAGACTGTCAGAAAGGTATAGAACGCAGTTTCATGAGTATCAAACGCAAAGACCGAGTGAAACACTCTCTAATAAGGGAAGAAACGCCTTCGTTTCTTTTCTTATTAGAGAGTGTTTCACTAGACGTTATTAAACACATGGGGTGGTTCCGGAGTTGGTCTTTTAAGAGGAACCGGGACCACCTATAAGTGCGGATGGTGATCACCGGGGTGATTTTAGTGAGGTAAAAATCCCACACTCGCCGACCCCTCTCCCCGGAGGTCGGGTGCCTTTCAAAGGTTTCCCCCAGAAAACAAAAAAAAAAAAAAAAGGTCATAGGTACTTAGACAAAAATGGCAATTGGCTGGTCACCTTCAGAGACTGACACAAACGTGAGCACAGATCACTACAAGTTGGATACCGATCAATGAGATATGCAAAAGAGAAAGACCATTCAAAAGGTGGAACGACGAAATAATAAAAACAGCTGGCAAAACTTGATGCAGATTAGCGAAAGACAGAGGGTCATGGAAGCATGAGCAAGCACCTGTATTTAAAAAAATTGTAATGTTTTAAAAATAAAAATGTAGTAATACAATTAGAGGGGATCGGCACTGTTACTCCTTAATACAGGCTATGTCATAGCCTAGCAAGGAGAGCAGCACGTCACCCACTTGATTGTCAGATATTTAATACTACCCACTTTATTAAAACTATTACATGTACTATACAATCTGTGCTTTTTATATAAATAAAAGCTTATTATTATTATTTGGAGGAGGCTTTTACCGCCTACAGCGGTCCTTACTTAGAAAACTAATACTACAATTTAAGATTATATGATAAGTATCTACTAACTTTTTATTTCAATTTTTCTATTTTTCATTTGTTAAGTAAGGATTCAATACGCTATTTTATTTTTATTTATAAGTATAAATTACCGAGAAAATGGCGCCGATTCCCTTGTTCACAAACTAAACAATTTCAGTGCATCTTTTTCTTTCTATTTCATTAAGGAAAGGACAGAAAATAAATATTAGTAGTCCTGTCAAATTAGTCAGCGCCTCATGTAAATTGACGTATTTTTAGTAGCCATGTTTTTAATCACGTCTAATTAGTCTATAGAATCTAAACTAACTGAATCTAAATTTAGTTTAGTTTGTAAACAAGGGAATCGGCAACAATGTCAAATTTTAACTATACCTTTGTTAATTAAGACATTACTGAAACACTCCGTGTTAAGATTAAGATCAATAATACATTCCAATATTTTAACGGTCTAGAAATATAATAAAAGATATTATATAACTACGATAAATTATAAGGTGGGCAATTTAAATTATCTTCATAACCCACACTAATAATAAAAATGCGAAAGTAACTCCGTCTGGTCTTTTCACGCCTTAACGGTTGAATGGATTTGAATCAAATTTGCCACACGCATAGACCATGACCTGAGTTAGTACATACAATACTTTTTATCGTAGTAGCACGCGGAATAATAGCTGACCTCTACGCGGGCGATGTCGCGAGTAAAAGCTTGTATTCTATAATGAAACAAATGACACGTGACAGAAGGCCGGCCTATTTTTAACCGACTTCAAAAAAGGAGGAGGTTCTCAATTCAACAGTATGTTTTTTTTTTTGTGTGTTTGTTACGCGATTACACCGCCAATTGTAAACCGATTTTCAAAATTCTTTTTTTGTTCGAAAGGAGATACTTCTGAAGTGGTCCCATATAAATTTCATTAAAAACGGTTCTGTAGTTTGGTTTTTAAACCAAAATTACTGGTAAAAATTACATCTTAAAAGTGAAAAATAAAAACTTTTTTGCAAAAAAAGCAACCGATTTCCAAAAACGACACTACAAAGTGAAAAATAACTTTAATTTCGGAAGTCGGTGGCAAACAACGAAAATTCGAACCCAACGACACCGACTTCCGAAATTAAAGTTATTTTTCACTTTGTAGTATCGTTTTTGGAAATCGGTTGTTTTTTTATTGCAAAAAAGTTTTTAGCCCAAAGAATCAGCTTTGCCATCCAACGTGGCAATGCTGTCAACCTTTTGGGCACTTTTACGATTGACAGCGATGCGGACGAAGTTTTTGTTAAGGGAATTGTTTAAAGATATTGACATCATGACGGTACCTTGTCAATATATCTGTGAAAACATTATGTACGTAAGAAAAAATCTACATCTTTTTAGTAAAAGAGGTGAAAGACACAATTATATCACTAGAAATAGGGAGCAATTAGTTCAACCAGGTTTCAGGCTGGCTAAAGTACACTCATCTTTCATGGGGTACTGTTTAAAATGTTACAATAAAATACCTCCCCACATAATTTGACGGCACGGTTGGCGCAGTGGTTAAGCGATTGACTGCTGCGCTGCGTGTCGCGGGTTCGATTCCCGCACGGAACAAATATTTGTATGACCTACATGTATTTGTTCCGAGTCTGGGTGTTTTTCTATCTATTACATATAATAAAATTGCAGAAAAGTGGTGTCTGTACAATGGAAATATTTTAAAAAAAAGTAGCAGGGGTTGTTATTATATCGATGCCAAACCCGAAATTGTAATTACATTTTTTTTTGTCTGTTTGTCTGTGTGTTTGTGCACGCTAATATCAGAAACGGCTTATTCGATTTAGATGCGGTTTTCACTAATATATTGTAGTACGCTTCACTTAACAGTTAATGTTTATTTCATGTCAATCGGTTCATAAATAAAAAAGTTATGTCAATTTAAAGAATCACGGCGAACATTTGTTAAGTTATTCTATCAGAGTACGTACACGCCTCGCACCTGCGTGTCCGTGGCTATATAAAGCTCGCTGAGAGCCACGCTGCTGACCCCCCGACCCTTGCCCGCTGAAGTGCCAGCCCGCGCCGTAGCTGAGCCTGTAGCTTTAAATTCCCCGACTGAGACTTCTGAGTTTGTTTCGGCCTTTCTTCTCAGAGATAGTCCTAGGAAACGCCGCGCTTCATCAAAGCATTAATAATACTAATTCGATCCAGCCTGTCCCCTTGCTGCCCTCTCCCAGCGACGCCCTAAGCCGAGGTTCGTACCCCACAAGGGGTGCCCTTAGCGTGCAGTCACTTAGTTTTAATCTAGATGTAGCCCTGGCTGGAACCACAGGATAGTCCGGTTGTAGTCACGACCTCTCAAGGTCCACTACGAGATGCCATTCATAAAAAAAAAAAACGCGCCACTGTCATATTGATCCAGTTATTCGTAGCGAACGCACGTATCCTGGAGAGTATAGACGAATAGTTGCATTCGATTATTGCGATTCACTTGAATACTGACTGACTGATTTGACTTGAACTGACTGTTTGCATATTTCATTTATTTATATTTTAGGGTTTGTAGGTTAGGTTCTTTTTCTTAATTTTCTTTAAAATTTTATAAATAAATATTGTAAGTATTTGGTATAGGTTAGGCGGTTTTTTCCTTGATTTTTGGGTATTTACTTATCTTAATTTTTATTTCGGGTTTGTAAATAAATATTGTAAGCATTTGTTATAGGTTAGGCATTTCTTTCCTTGATTTTCGGTATACTTATCTTAATTTGTATTTAGGGTTTGTATATAAATATTATAAGTATTTAGTATAGGTTAATCATTTCTTTTCATGATTTTCTTTATTAAGTAAGTATAAGTTCATTAGCTCAGGTTAGTGACAAATTTTTCTAGCAATTATTTTGTTTTATAAAGTTAGTACCGTACGTTTGGTTTACACGTCTTAACACTTATTACTTAAACTGTGATAATTTTAGACTGTATAATAATCTGTAAGTATTTATAATTTAATTGTTTACGATAGTACGTGTTCACTAAATAACTGTGTGTTATGTAGTATGTACTATTTTATTGTAAGAATGCCTCGAAGAAGATCCAACCTCTCCCAATGTAGCAGAAATGCTAAAAGGATGAAATTAGTTCGATCACAGGAATCTGAGGAAGGTCGTGAGGCAAGGCTCTCTGCAACTCGGGAACATCAGGCTAGGTTTCGTGCTGCAGAAACTTCGACTCAGCGAGAATCTCGACTGAGTTCAAATCGTTCTCGAATGATGACAACTCGAAATAGGGAAAACGGGGAACAACGAAAGGCACGTTTATCTGTCGATCGCGAAACTCACGCGCTATCGCGTGAGTCTGAGACTTCTGCGAACCCATAATGCTTCTTAGAAATTTAAGCCCCCAAAACTTTGCAATGGCACCAGGTTAAAAGTGACCAATTTACAACGAAATCTGATAGAAGCAGAGATTTTAACAGGGTGTGGAAAAGGTGAAAGTGTTTTCATTCCTCGGATTCCTCTCATTCCAAACAATTTTCCATTTAGTTTTAAACGAGTCCAGTTTCCAGTCAGCCTATGTTTTGCGATGACAATTAATAAAGCCCAAGGTCAGACGCTGAAAGTTGTGGGTGTAGATCTAAGTATCAGCTGTTTCTCGCACGGTCAGTTGTATGTGGCTCTGTCACGGGTTAGCAATCCTAGGAGCCTGTATGCTTTCATCCACGATGGCCATACGTCAAATATCGTATAGGTACAGAGAAGCATTACTGTAAAGTAAATTTTTAGCTACCCAAACGACGGTATATGTAATTCAAAATATGCTGCCCGAAAAGTCACTATTCCACGCGGACAAAGTCGCGGGCACAGCTAGTCTATAATATGTATGTATTTACAAAAAAAAAAAATGTATATAGGTAGTTTATCAGCCATCTTGTTACCATAACACAAGCATTAGGTTACTTAGCTTGGGACTAGATGGCGCTGTGTGAAATGTCCAGGGATATTATTATAATTGAACAGAATGAAACGAAATTTAAATCTTGTATAAAACGCACACTATGTAGCCAGGCATATTATAAATTGGGAGATTACATTGCTGATAAAAATGCTTGGATAGACGCTAGTCCTGCTCCATAAGGACGCATAAATAAATTGATTAGCAATTGAAAATACTGTTGGAGCTGCTGAAGATTTCAAAATTTTTTTTTTTTTGCATTACCTATATAAATTCAATCTCCTAGTATTGTATAATTGTATAGCACATGTGTGAGTACTATGTACGTACTATAAAGTTACCATTTACTGGGTACGTCTTTCATTGACTTGAATGTGCCCTGGAGGCTGAGAGTATGTCATGCTCACTCAAATGTCTCACTGATGGTGGCGCATGGCGTTGGATCATTTAGCTCCCTTCAAAATGGTTGAGCTGAATGGAGCTAATCCATGCGTCATGTTCGTGAACGGGGCCGTCAGTAGGGACTGGTCATCTCTTTGCTGCCATGGCTTTTTTTAAATTTAATATTTGAATTGTTTTTATTTTTTTTTAAGTTTTCATCACGGACGCTTTTAACGTTCTGCATCGTTCTCACATGCGTAATTTCTAACATGAATGATGTTACCAATACTTTGTAACCATATTATTTTGATTTAAAAGAGTGTCCTTAGAGGTTCTTGCCCGTTCTTCTCCATAGGTACCTACGCTTTGGAATGGGCAACAAGCTTCATTTTTCTGACTGACCGACCCCTTGACAATTCAAAAGTGCCTGTAATTGGTTTAATTGAAATAACATATTTAATATAGAATTATGATGAATATCTATACATATAATAAAACAGTAACGAAAGAAAAACTGTACATTGAGAATTTTCGAGAAAAAATAAGTGGCTTTTGTTAGAAAAACGTAACTGATGACAAAAAGTGACTTTTTAGAATTTTTGTCTGTTTGTCTGTTTGTCTGTGTGTATGGTACGGCTTCACGCCAAAACTACTGGATAGATTGAATTGAAATTCAGCAAAAATGTTCTTTGTAAACCAAGGAAGGCTTTAGGCTACATATTATCACGCCGTATGTTATAGGAGGTAAGCAATATTGATTTTAAAAGGTTTTTGTTCGTAATTTAATGCACAAAATAATTGAATGCACAAAATGACATGTTATTTATTTAGTAAACCATAATTTAACTCTGGAAACATATTATCACGCTATCACCTACGGGGGAGGAGCTGTGAATCTTTATTTTTCTTACCTACGTATTCTGTGACAGCGTGTAATCTAACGACGCATATTTAAATGTTGTTTTTGAGTAAGCCATGCTATTATCTAGCTTTACACTATAAAAACTACGCCATTTAAGTAACTTGGGCAGAGAAGCATAGTTTAATTAATGTTAGTAGTATAATGAAAATTTTGAAGCAGCGCCATCTATGAGATTTCATAAAAATCAAATCAAGTTACATGTTAACACTTTTTGGAAATTAATTATTTAAATTTGATCATGTTGGCGAGGTTAGTAGTTAGTTATTCTTAAAATTCATAGATGGCAATGTGCATTTTCTTCATAAAAGTTCGTTTCGACAAATTCAAGTTCCAACAAAACCCTCAAAATCTTGAGCAGAGTTGAGGAAGACAATTTAAAAAAACACGCTCTGTGAAGTCGACCAGTTTGCGAGATCCCTTACGTATGACGAGGTGCCTTCATATTACACGTACGACAAGCAAAGGGGTGTATTTAACCGACGTCGACGAGGAGGTGCTGTGGAAGGCTTTCCGGGAATTTTCAAGGACACCGCATTGGGTAGGGTTTATACCGTGCATCCGAATAATGGCGAATGCAATTTTCTGCGGTTGTTAGTTCACACTGTCCGAGGCCCAACGTCTTTCGCCTTTCTGAGGACATTTGATGGCGTGGAGTATCCCACTTACCGCGCAGCCTGCGTAGCACGTCACCTTCTCGACGGTGACCAAAATTGGGATGACACCCTCGCGGAGGCGAGCGTCAGTGACAGTCCCAGCTGCATGCGTCATCTGTTTGCCGTCATCTTGGTGTTTTGTGGAGTCGCGAACCTGGTAGCTTTGTGGGAGAAGTATCGCCATCATCTGTCTGAAGATTTTCTACGAGCTTTGAGGCGTGTTACTGGAGACGAAGTCGAAGTAACTGATGAACGCGTGCTGAACACCTGTCTCAGTTCACTTCAAGATGTGGTCATTTCTATCGGCGGCAATCCACTGATCGAATATGGGTTATCAGCTCCCACATCATCACCGTATAAAGACCGTGGAAATCGGGAGTATAACGCTGAGACAAATTACGATCCGGGCGAAATGACCACCATACGAAATGACTATGTCGCTTTGTTCTCTTCAGAGCAAAAACACATTTATGACACCGTCCTTGAAAGCGTTGGGCAAAACCAGGGTAAAATGTTTTTCTTGGATGCTCCTGGTGGAACAGGAAAAACATTTGTTACCACTGGCATACTTGCAGAGGTCAGGAGGCAAGGCAAAATTGCTATTGCTGTAGCGTCGTCGGGAATCGCTGCCACACTACTTCCGGGCGGCAAGACAGCACATGCCATGTTTAAAATTCCCATCGATTTAGAGAGCGCCGAAACGCCTGTTTTTGGTGTGTCACGTAACAGCAATAAGGGACACGTGCTCAAGGATTGCTCTCTGATCGTATGGGATGAGTGTACGATGGCCAATAGGAAGGCAGTTGAGGCCGTGGACAGAACCCTGCAGGACATCCGCAGGAACGAACATTTGATGGGTGATGTCATAGTTCTGTTCAGTGGCGATTTCCGGCAAACGCTTCCCGTGGTGCTTCGTTGAAACGATCTTCGTTTTGGTCACGAGTTCGTACGCTGCACTTGACCATTAATATGAGAGCTCAGCTCGGCGGCAATGCATGTGCTCAAGAATTCTCCGATGTCCTTCTAAGTCTTGGCGAAGGCACTCTACCAGAAGAGAGAGGTGGACACGTGGTGCTTCCAGAGTCTCTCGGTAGAGTGGTATCAAGCTTAGAAGAACTCATTCGCTGTGTGTACGGGGACATCAGTCGTATACTGCACCAGCAGAATTCTTGGGTGTGTGAGCGGGCCATTTTGACGCCTAAAAATAATCAGGCTGCAGCAATTAACAAATGCATTCTCTCGGAAATTGAGGGGAATGAAGTGGTCTACACCTCGATAAACACTGTTGTCACTGCAAACACTGTTCGCAAAACATATACATCAATATGAATCACAAAAAGAAAGAGAGCTGAGAGAGAGCACACGAAGGAAAGTTATTAAAAATATAATGGTGCCTAAATTTACCATAGCAAAGCATTGTTCACGTTACCAAGCAGTAGAGTTATATAACAATTTACCTACTGATCTAAAAACTTTGGTCTATAACAACCACTTATTTAAGGCAAAGCTGAAAGCCTTCCTATTAGAAAAATGTTTATATTCTGTATCCGATTTGATGTTGAATGATTCCAGATAATTTGTGTATGAATTATTTTATATGGTATTGACATTTAATTTATTGACATTTCGTTTAATTGCTATTTATTTTGATTGACAAATGATTTACTTGATATTTAATTTGATGGACCTTATCTTCATTTAATTGACATTTGGTCTCCCTATAATTGACATTTATTTAATTTTGACTGACATTTAATTTACATTTAATTTTTTTTTTTTTTTTTTTAAATAACGCAATATGGGATAGACATGGTTGTTTTAATTGACATCTAATTGACATCTATTTGCCATTTAATGGTTGGACATGGCTGTGATTGAGCTTTTTATGGTTGGACATACAAACAGTAATTTTAATGAAATTTAATTCTCAGTTTATTTAAGTAAAATTGATAAATTAAGGTGGTTTTTGTGCTTTTATGGTTTGACATGTGGGTAACGGTTTTTGATTGATGACATAGTACTGTTATTATTTTTATTTGCTATATGTTTGATTATTGCCTGTTATGATTTAAAAAGTATTTATTTTGTATTATTGTATATGTATTATTTTGTAAAATTCGAACACAATGTAAATTGTTTGATAAATGAATAAATGAATGAATGAATGAATGTCGAGCAAGATGACGCCACACATTATCCCGTGGAATTTCTGAACTCCCTGTCAGCAAGTGGACTTCCACACATACCATCAAGCTAAAGGTCGGTATCCCGATTATGCTTCTTCTGTACCTATCTCCTCCGAAGTTGTGTAACGGGACCCGCCTTAAAGTCATCTCGCTCCACAGACACACCATTGAGGCGGAAATTCTTACGGGTTGTGGCGTCGGCGAGGCAGTATTTATACCACGCATTCCTTTCATACCTCATAACTACCCGTTCCAGTTCAAGCGCGTACAGTTCCCCGTGAATGTTTGCTTCGCGATGACCATCAATAAGTCGCAGGGGCAGACACTGAGGGCAGCGGGTGTCGACCTCAGGACGAGTTGCTTCTTACACGGGCAACTGTACGTCGCTTGCTCTCCCGTCACCAGTCCTGACTCTCTTTACATTTTGGCTCCTGGCAGCATAACTACCAACGTAGTTTATAGGGAAGTGTTGTGTATTTTTATTCTTTTGTGTCCTGAAATGTATTCCTGCATTATTTTCTCTATTTCCTTCAGTCACATCTTATGACTGAACTCAGCAGGATTCCCATATAACTCTCTTCACTTGCTTCGCTTCACTTGCTTCGCAAAAAAACTTATATTTTAATGCAATTTTAAAAGTTGTTTACTTATAATGCTATAGCGACACTGGCATCTTAGGTATTTTTGGTGCTGTAGAGCCTTCACGCAGACGACGTCGCGGGCAGCAGCTAGTGAATAAATAAACAATCATACTGAAGTCCTTTTTCATGGCAAATTGAAGCCTACACCAAAGTGTGGTTATCATAAAAATCAACAACGACCTGAAAGCAGTTTGAGCCTAAGAAGTACCTAATCAACATTATTTTGCAGCACGTTTCAGTCATAAAAATAACCAATAAGCTCCCTAATATTTCACAACTAAGTACATAATGACTTCTATAAAAACTCCAATACTTCTAAATTACGACTGTGCGAACATTGACCGTTGCCTTTCTATATCAGAATCCTAATGTGTTTGGGACATGAAGTTACTAAAATCAATGGAGCCTGCAGTCATCTTCTTGTGTTGTAAGCTGCACAATACATTAATGTTGTTTTCTTTGTAATTGTGGGTATATTGTATATTTGGGCGTGGCTAGCTGACATATGGTAGGTATATAATTTCATTTAACGTTCTGTGTATCGTAATGTTAAATCCTTTGCATACCTACTATTGCACAGAATCAAGTTTTTCCATTTGAATAGCCAGGTGCTTGTGAATGATAGGAAGATAATTATTTTATGTCTGCAAGAATATTCCATAACAATGAATATTACAAAAAAAAAATTTAAAAAGGCCTTTTAAAAATAAAGATTGAATTTTTTGAAGCGGTTCAAATAGTTCCTAGCGGATCAAGAAATTAAAAAAAAAATATAACTCGAAAACTATCAAGAATCGCGGAAATTACATGGGGTATTTTCCGATACCCCCGAGCATGACGAGTCAAAATTTTTTTTATGACGTTACTGTTTGGACCATCCTGTATAGTAGATTCGAAACAAATAATACCCCACATGGGCTATTTCCTAATTCGAGAAAACTTACTTTAAACCACGAGCGCTCGTGCGCATCGGAGAGCATATAATGCGTGTGGGATGTCTCCCAGCTGGATAGACCGACGCCCTTAAAAAGGTGGCCAAGGCAGACTAGATGCGGAAGGCGGAGGATAGGCTGTTGTGGCACCTTGTGAGAGGCTTATTTCCAACAGTGGACTGCGATAGGCTTAGTTTAATCACAAGAGCTGCTAATTATATAAAATCTGTACAAGATTTTTTTAATCTAAATAATTCGTTTTAGATTTATTTTGGCACCTTAATCAGCCTATAATGTTCCCACTGCTGGGACACAGGTCTTCTTTCGGTGAAAGGGAGCGGGCCGTAATCGACCAGGCCAAGCCCAGTGCGGGTTGGTAGATGTCACATGCCTTCGAATTTTTGGTTCTAAGTCTCCACACGATGTTTTCCTTCACTGTTTTGAGAGCAGTGGTGATGAACCAAATAATTTAAACTAAATAAAGCGGTTGTCTGGGTTCGAAACTTTTTTTTCCGGGTTGGAAAATCCTCATGGATATCCTCTGCCCTAACGTTTCTTGCCATAGTGTAGTTTAAAATAAAAATGATCACTATTTCGTATTCCAATAAGTACATTTTTGAATATTATAACAATATTTTATTTAACAGTTTTTGGAAAACTTACAGCTAAAAACTTTTGCACGATTGAGAGTAACAAAAATAAGGCCAATTACAAGTTTTCACAGATAGAAGAGAGAATATAAACAAAAAATATTTAAGAAGGTATACAGCGTTTTCAGTAAATACATTTTCATAAGTAAATCAATTGAGTTACGCGATCAAAAAAGAAATCACAAACAGTCTTTTTTAATTTTGAAAATATACTGGTATTGAAAACATCGATGTCGACGTCCCGGTAGGCCGCATTATACGTATGACTCGCTCTGATTAAGTATGAATTTCGTCTGTAATTCGTTCCTACCATAGGAGTATGCAATATTCTATGAGAAGAACAACACAGGAGCGTCCATTGCTTCCTACTCCATGTCAACCCTCGCCAATTTCACAGATAAAACGATATAGGCCTTTAGAAATTGAACATTAATTGGACATTAGATTTAACGGTTTTATATTGCTTCCAATCCGCTTTCGTAAATGAGGAATTTCTAGAATTTGTGCAATCCTGGTAAATTGCGATTGGCATTTCCTTTATGGGATGACACATGTCACTGAAATACACAATCAAAGATACAGAACTTAAATGCCGGATGGCGTAGGTTAATTGACTTTGACAGTGCCTTGTTGTCGTATCAGTCAGGATGATATTTGTAGTCTAGTTTACAGGTAAACGTCAGTGATGTGTGCATTGACGTTTTGTAGTTCCTGCAATTTTACTTTCATCCAAATTAGAGACTATAAATGTATCATGACTAGTCATGAGCCTGAATCTACTTTGTAAACCGTAACCATCAAATTGAAATAGCAATGTAGCTTTAGCACAGGAGAAATTCCTAGTGTGGGGTAACGTTTTTTTAAAAAGAAGAAGAAACAAGAAGAAAAATAAACCGGGATCAAGTTCGGTAGAAATACTTTCACTAAAACCACATACAGGGTAAAGTACTTCGGTAACCCAGATACGCTCCGTGAGATTGTCAGTAACACCAAGTACACCCACATTTCGTCAGTTAATGTTTAAGTCCCATAGGAGGCGAGCCTATTGCCATCTACCGAACATAAATCCAGACTCCGGATCGCGCTACATTCGCTTTTCAGACCACTAAAAAAATCCCAATGGACAAAACCAAATAATATTTTGCACGACCCGGGTATCGAACCCAGGACCTCGGCAGTCACGCTTACGACCACGAGACCATCGGGGCAGTCAATGCATGTATTAAGCCATGTCTCTTGCACGTGTTTTTTCGAAACAATGTGTTTGTACATGTGACTATCAAATAAACAAAGGAACAATCACTGAACAGGTCGCGATGTAAACTATTCACATTTTCACAAAAGCCGTATAGTCTTTAGAAATGGAACATCAATTGCACATTAAACGTTCAAATTATTGCTCTCGATTCCATACAGGACCTCGTAAAATCTAAACTGTTAGCCTGGTTCTAGAGCAATACCTATTTATGGTTGCAATGTTCAGCTACGTTGATATTGTCCATTTGTGTTGAACTTAGTTCCTAACTTTGTTTAATTTTACTAAAAGTTTTGTGGTGTAGGTGTTTTTTTCACATTCCCAACTTCATAATCAGCTTATATAATGTTCCCACTGCTGGGACACAGACTTTATCTCTGTGAGAAGGAGTGGGCCGAAATCTACCACGCAGGCTCAATTTGAATTACTATTAACACTATTAATCTCAATCTGAATCATTTTGAAGGATAATTATTGCTAATCCATTGCTTCATATGTTCGAAAAATGTGTGTGCTCAACAACGTAAATAACGCAATGAGTGTTGTTGAACTGTCAAAATGAAACGCATTGCTACTGTTAGTGTGTTACGCAATTAATTGAGTAATTAATAATAATTATTGCGTAACACAGCGACAATTGAAAATGTTGTGCGGTCGAGATTTATTGTGGTGATTGCCGTTGATGACGGTGAGTTTCGTGCGATTCGTTCAGGACTAGATATAGTGAGAAATTTGTATTTTTCAAGACAATGTCTTGCTTAGTTTTACGATGGTAAAGTTATGGCAAGTTTGTGAATATATAGGTGGCAGGGATATCGATGCGCTAACGGAAACCATGAATCCAGGCACAAGATTCTAGATCCCCCAGCGTAGAAATTTCAACGCAGTGGGTTAGTAGAATCATATACTGAATCCATTTTAACATGTTGCGCATCGGTGTCCATGCCACCTTGTGTAGATACTTACTATCGCCAAAACTTGTATCAGACTATGATGCACCGTGCACATAATGACCACAGCTGCGTCCGTAAGTACAACAAAAGAGGATCCTTTTTAGGTCGACTAATAATATGCGCTGCAAGCAGGAATAGTCCTTACGGTGGTCAATTATAGATTTTCGCGATACATACATATAAAGGCAGATGACTGATTGTTTGTTTGTTTGCTGATGACGATTTGATTCTGACTACCATTACGGTATAAAGTACTGCCTCAATTATTTCTGTAAAAATGTAAGATTAGAACTTTCTTGTAATCATCATCTGCCTAGCCTTTTCCCAACTATGTTGGGGTCGGCTTCCAGTCTAACCGGATGCAGCTGAATACCAGTATTTTACATGGAGCGACTGCCTATCTGACCTCCACAACCCAGTTACTGGGTAATACGATACCCCTTGGTAAGACTGGTTGCCAGACTTTCGGGCTTCTGACTACCCGTAACGACTGTCAAAGATCCACGAATGACAGCCGGGACCAACGGCTTAACGTGCTTTCCGAGGCACGGAGGGGTCTCGGTATGTAAAGATGGTCACCCATCCACAGACCAACCGCGGCAAGCGTAGCTTAACCGGACCGGTCGACCTGTGCGGCTGTTATTATTTAGCCACGGGCCCCTCGTAATCTTTCTCCTCGTAAAAAAGAACTTTCTTGTAATCGTACTTGACTCATTGGAAACTGACCCATGCATTATTATTATTAGATCTCTTGACCAAATTTCGTTCATGGCGGCCAATCACGGCAGCGACTAGCCAATACCAGCCAACCCAGGACATAATAGGGCAAATAAGTGTGTATGCAAACAGGTGTACTCTCGCTTCCCTCATTTAACGTAGGTACAGACGCCATCTGGCAGGTCAAGCTACCTGAAACTGTCAATTTTTTCCAATCAACCTTGAACCTTAAGAGCCTGCGCGCACTAGCGATTTTAAGTTGGCCGATAGTTTGATCGGTCAGAGCATCTGTATAGAGTTATATGGCAGTGTGCGCACTTGAAGATTAACAATTGTACGACTATTAAGATTGCGACTGAACTATCGGCCAACTTAAATCGCTAGTGCGCGCAGGCTCTAATACTAAAGCGATAAAGTTGAAAATCTATTAAAGAAATTTGACAGATTGTAGTAGCTTGATGTACTGGTGTCTGTACAAACTTTTTTTTTTTTTTTGAGAATGGGAAATCATCAAACGACCCCTCCCGCTCTGGGTGGAGCGGAAGGGAGTGTCAGACTCTTACTGACTAAAACCCACCCGTGTTCCTTCCTTAGCCCTTTATGTTCCAGGGCAGCGGTAACCCTTTCGGACGATCCCGCTACCCGTCTGTACATACTTAGTTGTTGAAGATTGGAAATAACTTCTATTTAATTTATCAGCCATCACCAAAATTATGTAGGTCATACTTTAACCGGTTTCAAAAGTAAAGTATATTGTAATATATACAGGTGAAATTGATTACGTGCGCCAAATTAAAATATCCAACGGTTGGCGCAGTAGCTGCGTGTCGCGGGTTCGATTCCCGCTCGGAACAAATATTTGTATTGCCTACAGGAAGTTGTTCCGGGTCTGGCTGTTTGCTGGTGTAGTGTGGGGTAATGTTTTTTTTTTTTAATAAAACAAAAAAAACGTGATATTACGTCGGGCGAAATTAGGTAAATACCACATGTTCAACGCGTGATAAAATATTTTTGTATTGGAACGACGATAATTTGTGTCTACTTGAAGGCAATAACTTAGTTTCCAGTATCTAAGACGCTGATTTCATGAGTTTAGATTTGCGAAATGCCAATTTATAATGATTATGTAACAGTTACTGCATGACCTATTTCGATTTGGCGTAAGTTTTCAATTTCATCCCGTATATTTACAGTAAAAATATCTTGTTCCAATTTGCATTTAAATCTTTTACCGCAATGCAATATGGTTTACTTAATTAATTCTCATTTCCATGGAAATCTGTCGTTACGCAATATCGAAATTACCTCAATTTGTATTGCTTTACCAACCTGCTTTTGGTTGGCAAACAAGCATACTAGAGTCCACCTTATTGTTAGTGGTCACCACCACATCTGCAATAACAGATGCACCTATGGTGTGTAGCCATTCCAGAGTTAAAGCTGAAATGTCTCATGCGTCAGGACACGGTTGACGTATATCGGCAAATGCGTGCACTGACTGGCTTGGTCTTCTTGAATATGTGTGGTTCATTCCTGAAAAGAAAATTTCAGACACCAATCTCCATGGTCTGACCAAGATCATGTTTGCGATTTAAAAGAGACTGATCAAAGAGTTTGGTTCGGCGTTTTTTCTTAGGGTAGTCAGATAGGAAAAGCGACCTCATCAGAATTTTGTTTTAATTGAAGTGTAAAAGTGATTGTACAAATCAACTTACAGAAAATCATTTGCCAAACAAGCATACGGTCCTTCTGATGGTAAGTAGTCACGCCCACATGGACATCTACAATACCTGATTCATAGATGCGTTGCCTTTCCAGAGACAAAGCTAAAATGCCAGAGTACTTACACCAGCACCTACCCACCCACCAAACCAAAACACAGCAACACTGCATGGCGGCAGACTCGGGTATGGTGAACTACCCCGGAGCTCTACTAACACATACTTTGATGGGAATGTTTTTAAAATCAATAATTTTATGTTATTTTTATACGTATAGATAAACAAATACAAATGCACACTTTTATTTAGAAATCTTAAATACAATATACAATCTAATACTAAAATATTAAATATGTACAAGTATACAAAGGAAAAACAGGGAAGAAAAATTGGGCATCAAAAAATCGTCCACATCGCTGTCGATGGGAAAAGTGCCCGAAAGACTGCTAGCATTGCCACGTTGGATTGCAAGCGGTTAGTCAACTCTTCACGTGACTGGTCACACGTGAAGAGTTAACTTACCGCTTGGCGATTTTTATGTTATAAATTATAATAATAGTAATGAAAATAAATAGATAACAATTGTGTATAAGAAATTACACGTTCCGTTACGTGTGTGGTCAAAGAATGTTGTTTCATTATTACTTTTAATAATAAAATTCTTTACTATAATTGATTCCAAAACATCAGAAGGCATGCGGCGTAATTAAAAACGTTCACAATCTAGTCTCAATCTCATCTCAGCGACAATCAATGTCACAAACTTGTCAAAACTGTAGGGAAATTAGAGGTATTTTTGACAGATTGAGACAGATCCGACTGTGAACGTTCTTAAAATTAGGAGAATTGCCCTTCTGGTTATTAGTAGGGCAGTTTAAGTGCAGGTCGATTTTATTCAAGGTGACAGTTTATAGTCGCATCATGGTCTCGTCAAACAAGTGCTATACAATCGCTAGACACAGAAAGAAAATACGTTTATTTGCGGTAAACAAAACACAAGTTGGGGGATAATATGCATCATCATCATCATTTCAGCTGAAATACGTCCACTGCTGGACATAATCCTCCCCCAAGCACCTCCACTTCGACCGGTTCGGTGCTTCTCGCATCCAACAGGTTCCTGCGGCCTTCACAAGGACGTCGGACCACCTTGTGCCGAGGCCATCCAACGCTACGTCTTCCGGTACGCGGTCGCCACTCCAGAACCTTTCGGCCCCATCGGCCATCTGTTCTGCGAGCAATGTGCCCTGCCCACTGCCAATTAAGTTTAGCAATTCTTCGGGTTATGTCGGTTACTTTGGTTCTCCTGCGTATATTAATATGCATCACATCCACGTAGTAAAAAGGCCATCGCTCAGCATAAAGCTACGAATCTATGCGAGACAGAGCTCCAGCGCTGGTTTTCAGCGACAACCAGCGTTCACTTCCCTTTACGTCTAATATCAATTGACCTGCGGGGTAGTTACGTAACACACTATCCGTAGCAATGGGATTCATTTTGACAGTTCAACAACATTAATTGCGTTATTTACCTTGTTGAGATGACAAACTTTTCAAACATATGAAGCAACTAGCTGCGCCCCGCGGTTTCAACCGCATAAGTTTCGATCCCGTGGGAATATCGGGATAAAAAGTATTATATATATTAATCCTGGTTATATACCATCGATTTGCCAAATTTCATCAAAATCCGTTCAGTGGTTGTTGCGTGAAAGAGTAACAAACATCCATCCATCCATACAAACTTTCACGTTTATAATACGTATTAGTAGAATGGATTTGAAATATCCTTCAAAATGATTCAGATTGAGACTGATAGTGTCAAACTCAAATCATTTAATTCAACTAAACCAATTACAGGCACTTTTGAATTGTCAAAGGGTCGGTCAGTCAGAAAGATAAAGCTAGTTGCCCTTTCCAAAGCATAGGTATCTAAGGAGAAGAACGGGCAAGAAACTCCATGGACACTCCTTTAAATCATAAAATTGTTACAAAATATTTGATTACATCATTCGTGTTGAAATTAACCATGTGTCTTATGCAATTAGGGTACTGCTCTATAAGTCTGCGGTAACCCTCAAAACTTACTTCCTGAAGGTAAGGCAGTATACCTTCTTTTTTTCTTAGCCAAAACTGTCTCGCTGATTTCCCGCGCTATGTCCAAACTGGTCCTCGCGATACTTGTCCATATCGTCTTCTTCAGAACGATGACGGGTAGCAGCGTCATCGTTGCGAAAGGATTGGCTCTACGGTAGCCAACCTGCATGCCCAGCGTGGTGACTATTATGGGCATCAAACCTCCCACATGACCAAAATGCCAAAACAACGGCCCCCAGTTCCTGGTGGTCCCGCGCTTCCTGGTCAAGGTAGCGGTCACGGTACGGACGACCTGAAGAAGGTGGCTGGGACAGACTGAATGCGGAAGGCGGAGGACAGGGTGTTGTGGCGCAGCCTAGGAGAAGCCTATGTTCAGCAATAGACTGCGATAGCCTGAGTTGATCGATTGATTGAATCCCCAAACATTAATGCGAGCATCCTTGTTCACAAAAGTATACAATTTTTACAAGTTTATCTCGACGCCACTGAACCGGGTTTATGATACGTTCGCCGATATATTCAATATCAGATGTTGTCGATTTATGCATGGCAACTTTCTATACGACTTTGTATTTTACGATGCTCTGAAGTTCGCTCGGTATTTTGTTGGATTTTTAGGTTCCTTATCTAAGAATCAGTGTGAAACTGAGACGCTTTATACTGCCTAAGTTTTGGTGTAACAGAGTCAGTGATAAAAGTTACATAAAATATAACATTATTACGTTACAAAACATAACATCACGCCTTGTTTCCCTGAAGGGTTGGGCAGAAATGTTCCTATAGTACACCGACATTTCGCCAGTTATATTTAAGTTCCATGTAATAGGGGGCGAGCCTATTGCTATCAACCAGGAACAAATCCAAACGTCGGTTTGCTACTGAGAAATTCTAGAAAAAAAACCTAATAACACTTTGCCGGATCTGGGAATCGAACCCAAGACCAACGGTAGCGTTTGCGACCACTAGATCATCTAGGCGATCGTCACCATCCACCACCACCACCCGCGACCATCTTAGCGATAAGACTGCCAATTGTGTCACCCTTTGTAAAATTGTATATAATATATTATTTACTAGCTGCTGCCCGCGACGTCGTCTCCGTGAAGGCTCTACAGCACCAAAAATACCTAAGATGCCAGTGTCGCTATAGCATTATAAGTAAACAACTTTTAAAATTGCATTAAAATATAAGTTTTTTTGCGAAGCAAGTGAAGCGAAGCAAGTGAAGAGAGTTATATGGGAATCCTGCTGAGTTCAGTCATAAGATGTGACTGAAGGAAATAGAGAAAATAATGCAAGAATACATTCCAGGACACAAAAGAGTAAAAATACGTACAAAGGTATCATACCTTACAACACTTCCCTATAAACTACGTTGGTAGTTATGCTGCCAGGAGCCAAAATGTAAAGAGAGTCAGGATTGGTGACGCGAGAGCAAGTGACGTACAGTTGCCCGTGTGAGAAGCAACTCGTCCTGAGGTCGACACCCGCTGCCCTCAGTGTCTGCCCCTGCGACTTATTGATGGTCATCGCGAAGCAAACATTCACGGGGAACTGTACGCGCTTGAACTGGAACGGGTAGTTATGAGGTATGAAAGGAATGCGTGGTATAAATACTGCCTCGCCGACGCCACAACCCGTAAGAATTTCCGCCTCAATGGTGTGTCTGTGGAGCGAGATGACTTTAAGGCGGGTTCCGTTACATAACTTCGGAGGAGATAGGTACAGAAGAAGCATAATCGGGACACCGACCTTCAGCTTGATGGTATGCGCTGGAAGTCCACTTGCTGACAGGGAGTTCAGAAATTCCACGGGATAATGTGTGGCGTTATCTTGCTCGACAACAGTGTTTATCGAGGTGTAGACCACTTCATTCCCCTCAATTTCCGAGAGAATGCATTTGTTAATTGCTGCAGCCTGATTATTTTTGGGCGTCAAAATGGCCCGCTCACACACCCAAGAATTCTGCTGGTGCAGTATACGACTGATGTCCCCGTACATACAGCGAATGAGTTCTTCTAAGCTGGATACCACTCTACCGAGAGACTCTGGAAGCACCACCTGTCCACCTCTCTCTTCTGGTAGAGTGCCTTCACCAAGACTTAGAAGGACATCGGAGAATTCTTGAGCACATGCATTGCCGCCGAGCTGAGCTCTCATATTAATGGTCAAGCGCAGCGTACGAACTCGTGACCAAAATGAAGATCGTTTCAACGAAGCATTCACCTCGTCAGCCCTCGATCCCCGCGTCACCACGGGAAGCGTTTGCCGGAAATCGCCACTGAACAGAACTATGACACCACCCATCAAATGTTCGTTCCTGCGGATGTCCTGCAGGGTTCTGTCCACGGCCTCAACTGCCTTCCTATTGGCCATCGTACACTCATCCCATACGATCAGAGAGCAATCCTTGAGCACGTGTCCCTTATTGCTGTTACGTGACACACCAAAAACAGGCGTTTTGGCGCTCTCTAAATCGATGGGAATTTTAAACATGACATGTGCTGTCTTGCCGCCCGGAAGTAGTGTGGCAGCGATTCCCGACGACGCTACAGCAATAGCAATTTTGCCTGGCCTCCTGACCTCTGCAAGTATGCCAGTGGTAACAAATGTTTTTCCTGTTCCACCAAGAGCATCCAAGAAAAACATTTTACCCTGGTTTTGCCCAACGCTTTCAAGGACGGTGTCATAAATGTGTTTTTGCTCTGAAGAGAACAAAGCGACATAGTCATTTCGTATGGTGGTCATTTCGCCCGGATCGTAATTTGTCTCAGCGTTATACTCCCGCTTTCCACGGTCTTTATACGGTGATGATGTGGGAGCTGATAACCCATATTTGATCAGTGGATTGCCACCGATAGAAATGACCACATCTTGAAGTGAACTGAGACAGGTGTTCAGCACGCGTTCATCAGTTACTTCGACTTCATCTCCAGTAACACGCCTCAAAGCTCGTAGAAAATCTTCAGACAGATGATGGCGATACTTCTCCCACAAAGCTACCAGGTTCGCGACTCCACAAAACACCAAGATGACGGCAAACAGATGACGCATGCAGCTGGGACTGTCACTGACGCTCGCCTCCGCGAGGTTGTCATCCCAATTTTGGTCACCGTCGAGAAGGTGACGTGCTACGCAGGCTGCGCGGTAAGTGGGATACTCCACGCCATCAAATGTCCTCAGAAAGGCGAAAGACGTTGGGCCTCGGACAGTGTGAAGTAACAACCGCAGAAAATTGCATTCGCCATTATTCGAATGCACGGTATAAACCCTACCCAATGGGGTGTCCTTGAAAATTCCCGGAAAGCCTTCCACAGCACCTCCTCGTCGACGTCGGTTAAATACACCCCTTTGCTCGTCGTACGTGTAATATGAAGGCATAGGCCTCCTCGTCATACGTAAGGGATCTGGCAAACTGGTCGACTTCACAAAGCGTGTTTTTTTAAATTGTCTTCCTCAACTCTGCTCAAGATTTTGAGGGTTTTGTTGGAACTTGAATTTGTCGAAACGAACTATACCATACAACTTTTATGAAGAAAATGCACATTGCCATCTATGAATTTTAAGAATAACTAACTACTAACCTCGCCAACATGATCAAATTTAAATTATTAATTTCCAAAAAGTGTTAACATGTAACTTGATTTGATTTTTATGAAATCTCATAGATGGCGCTGCTTCAAAATTTTCATTATACTACTAACATTAATTAAACTATGTTTCTCTGCCCAAGTTACTTAAATGGCGTAGTTTTTATAGTGTAAAGCTAGATAATAGCATGGATTACTCAAAAACAACATTTAAATATGCGTCGTTAGATTACACGCTGTGACAGAATACGTAGGTAAGAAAAATAAAGATTAACAGCTCCTCCCCCGTAGGTGATAGCGTGATAATATGTTTCCAGAGTTAAATTATGGTTTACTAAATAAATAACATGTCATTTTGTGCTTTCAATTATTTTGTGCATTAAATTACGAACAAAAACCTTTTAAAATCAATATTGCTTACCTCCTATAACATACGGCGTAATAATATGTAGCCTAAAGCCTTCCTTGGTTTACAAAGAACATTTTTGCTGAATTTCAATTCAATCTATTTAGTAGTTTTGGCGTGAAGCCGTACCATACACACAGACAAACAGACAAACAGACAAAAATTCTAAAAAGTCACTTTTTGTCATCAGTTACGTTTTTTCTCGAAAATTCTCAATGTACAGTTTTTCTTTCGTTACTGTTTTATTATATGTATAGATGTTCTGTAATTTGTATGGTGTACAATAAAGAGTATTCTATTCTATTCTAGGCAGTCATTATTAAGCTAAAGTCAATTTTGGAGAACCGTTACCATTTTTTTGCCGTGAATATATCGCAGTAACATTTTTTAAGCCGTAATATAACGGGTGAAATTGAATACATGGGCATCCTTTTAAGGGGTCATTGTAATCATCATTATGAACAACTTTTACTATGGGACCAAACCTGAAATCGCGAAAACAGCTGTTCCCTACATTTTGATGAGTTATGCGAACATAAATGTTAGGGAACATCTGATTTTTTTTCGCGATTTCGCGAAGTAGTCTATTAAGATAGTTATGAACCGCTTTCATATAACTATATTATGGTATATTATGTAGCTATATCCCTAGGGATATAACTATATCACGGCTTCAACCATCTGACTGCGACAAATATACCACTACATCGGCCTCACCGGATCGGCGCGTTTTCGTTTTGGTACAGATTATTTACCGAGCGCATACACACGTGTCTGTACCGAGTACTACCGAATCATTCGACTGTACAGTTCGGTTCAGAAACGAAAATGAAAGGATCCGGTGAGGAAGGCACATAAGTGTCTTTTGTTTTTGTATGTCATTGTATAGTAAGTTAGTTAGTCATTTAATTTAGTATATAATGTAGTTAGTTAGCTGATGACGCGGTATCGGTAAATACGCCAGCAGGTGAAGCTACCCGAAACTATCAAATTTTCCCAATCAACCTTGAACCGTAATACTTAAGCGATAAGGTTGAAAATCTATTAAAGAAATTTGACAGATTGTAGTAGCTTGATGTGCTGGCGTCTGTACCATCAGTGCTTTTGTAGTTAAAATACACGCTTGGAAAGTTATTGTTCTTGCAACACTGTTTTAGTATCCAAGGTGTTGACAACAATGTAAGTGCGGTGTTCAACTACTAGTACTACCGAGTAATTGTTACACACTCAATGTTTTGTAACACATTTCAATCATTGATACAAGCACGCATTTTTACCATACGGCAGGTAGGAGGACAAAAGAAGGTACACAGAACTTTATTCAAGGCTTTAATAATCCAGAAGACCATATAAAAAAAAGGAATATTTTTTTTTTAAAGGAACTATACATTTGTACTACAAATTGGTGATGGGAAATATGTAGTTGGAAAAAGGCAAGGCGGAATGATGATGATAATATAGTACAAATTGTTGATCTCATTTTGGTTTTATTAGCCGAATTATATAAACATAATCTGCTTAGCCTCTTCCCAACCATGTTGGGGTCGGCTTCCAATCTAACCTGATGCACCTGAATGCCACTATTTTACATGGAGCGACTACCTATCTGACCTTTACAACCAGTTACTGGGTAATACGATATTCCTTGGTTTGACTGGTTGTTAGACTTTTGGGCTTCTAACTACACGTGACGACTATCAAATATCTACGAATGACAGCTGGTACCAATGGCTTAATGTGCGGGGACGGGTCTCGATATTTAATGTCCCTTGGAAAGAGTGGTTGTTACCCTACTAATTATTAAATACTCAGATAGGAGATATCGACTCCATCTATCATTTTTTATAACATGACGTGTAAAAGTGATTCCGATATCATATATTTACAGAAATTATAATTTTAAATAATTTACTGACCATTCTTTTGACATAACACCTCTTTCATTACTGTGTACGAAACCAATTGATAAATAAACAACATACCTTTTGTCCACCTGTTTCAGAAAAACAAAACAACATCGAAACTTTAATCAACACTCTCATTTCACACAATTTCAACTGGTAAAGCAAAAAGTGTAGCTTTTAAAATATAAATCCTGAGATATGTGATACAATGGTTGTCCGGGAGCCAGTAATGAGTGCCGGGACAATGGAACATG
The DNA here is from genome assembly GCA_945859715.1 of Apamea sordens. Lineage (NCBI taxonomy): Eukaryota > Metazoa > Arthropoda > Insecta > Lepidoptera > Noctuidae > Apamea > Apamea sordens. The sequence continues at coordinate 6,755,583 of OX244010.1, read as the reverse complement.
TGCTGCGGGGGTCGGCTGGTAGTTCAACGATCTTTACTACCATAGATACGGACAGCTACGTGCAACAAACCACCAACCAAACAAATATATAAAATTGCTTGCTTTACGATGTGTAGGACTGAAGGTACGAGTATACAACGTGGCGCTACAATGGCGACATTAATTTAACACACGGGTAGGGCTAGTGGCCAGTAATCATAAAATTATAACAACATAAAAAAAATCGTAACTTGAAAACTTCCACCTACGCCGCGCGCCGACATAGGGCTCTCTCTCTTTCCTTCAATTCGCCTTCTCTTTGCTCGTTAATTGTTTTAATTACATTGATGCAATGTTATGATCCGTGACTCCGGCAAATGACCCCTGCGCTACAGTTCTTTAAGTCAGGTTGCTCTAAGATGCTATTTTATAAAATTGTTAATAAATAAATAAGTATTAATGTTTAATTAAATTAAAATATATTCATAACACTACAACGCAAAACCGTATACGTGTGTTAAATTAATGTCGCCATTAAAGCGCCACGCCGTATACATTCAGGCCTGCACGTTGTAAAGCAAGCAATTTTCTCCAATAGTGTGGCTTTTGGATTTTGGGCAGAATATGTCGAAATTGATTCCAGTCAGATATTTATGTTGTATTTGTTGCGGTTTATTTATTTATTTATGTATTGGATCGCCAACAGAGGCTACACAGTTATATGCATGTTGGCATGAACAAGGAAAAATACAAATGTGCGCTTCCAATTATAGGTGACCACGTCATTCACTTAACATCTATAGTCCATTTACAATAGCATTAGAAAGAAGTTAAAAAAGGTTATTTTTAATGCACACTTTGTAACAAAACTACAATAAATATTGTTACATTACGATAGACGCCGAATTTATTATGATCTATTTTTACAGTAGCTGTCACACTTAATTGTAACCATTTTAACTATTTATCTTATGAAATTATGTGGCTTTCATTTATTTATATTATTTAACTCCAATTTAAAATTACAGTGTCAATGCTAAAAACCTAAAAGAAGCAGGGGTGAACAATACCTGGAACGTTATTCGCTTCACTATAATTCTACCGAATTTACAAATTAACGTTGGTGAAACTTCTTCATCTTCATCATCAGATGATAGTCACTATCATCTGATGATGAAGATGAAGAAATGTCGCCAACGTATTGTGTTGTAAGTTGTTATTTAAAATAAAATATTTTAAAAACATGATTATTATTTCCATTAATCTTAATTTTTAAATCATCATTGTGATCGGTTGTTTCATTCATTCATTTTGTTGTAAGTTTGTAATGTGTGATGAAGACGTTACTATAAATAAAGCATAATTTTAACCTACTTGTTTATATTGTACGTCCATATTTGTTAAAACAATTTTAATTAAGGTGGATGCGCTGCAGTAGCCCGCGAAATCAGACGAATTCGGAGCAATTCTAATTTAAAGGGATGTATTGATGATTTTTAAGGTTAAAATTGTATTATTACCCACAGAACAGATAAAAGATTACCTACATATTTCTTATTGTTGTGCATCATATTATTTTTATTAAGGTACAACCTTACACTGACCTGCAAATTGTAAAAACGCAAGAAAATTAGAATTTAAGCATCTCCCTTAAAATTGTTTTATCATAACTTTGAAATAAAATGTTTTGCACTCCTGCTTCTACGAGCCTCTTTTTTCTAACGCTATTATAAATGGAGTATAGGTAGCCACAACAAGTTTGACAAGGACGAACAAATCAAAATAAATCACAATATAATACACGAAAAACAAAGAAAAGAAAAGAAAATTTAAAACAAAAGCTAAAGCAAAACAGCCGATCGATTCTGTAAAAATCTCACCGTGAAAAGTTACGTGAAGTGAGCTTAGAGTGAGCTGTCAATAGTGTCAATCCCTAGCATTAGTTGGAATGACAGGTCACTCCACGCTCACTTCATCTGAGTTTTCACGGTGAGATGGTTACAGAATCGCACTGCAGTATGGGTACAAAATGAAAAATAAAAAATAATCCTACTTATCCTACTAATATTATAAACGTGACAGTTTGTATGGATGGATGGATGGATGTTTGTTACTCTTTCACGCAAAAACTACTGAACGGATTTGGATGAAATTTGGCACACGATTGGTTTATAACCAGGATTAACATATAGGATACTTTTTATCCCGATATTCCCACGGAATCGAAACTTATGCGAGTGAAACCGCGGGGTGCAGCTAGTACAAACTAATTTCAAATAAAATAAACTAATAATTAAAGAATAACCATAGCAGTCAACACAAAAAAGAAATTTAACTTCGAATGGGTGAACAGTGAGGTCCACTAAACCGCAACAACACATAAACTCACGCGTTATTTCCATGGGGGTAGGTAGAAACAGAACCTACTACAATCCTTACTCATACTCCTTTTGTTTCGTTTAAGTCCATACAACTGCGGGGTAATTGCGTAACACACAATCAGTAGCAATGGTTTTAATTTTGACAGTTCAATACCATTCATTATGTTTTTTACGTTGCTGACCATACAATTTTCTCGAACATAATGTAGCAATGGATTAGCAATATCTTTTAAAATAATTCAGATTGTTATTGTGTTACGCAATTAGGGTGCAGGTCATACATGCACGCTGGTTACGAGTACTATGCACCCGTCCGTTCTGATGAATATCACCAATAAGGTCACCATATTATGTCCTTCTAGGGCGTCCCCTTTCGGCGTTTCTACTCTCATTTGCCTTGCACCTTTTGTTAGTCGCCTTTCATTCATCCTACAAATGACAAACAAATAACGAATGTTGTACACATTGAGAAAATCCCGTTTATTGATCAATATACTTTAAAATATCCTCATTGCCCCCTTCTAGATCTTTATTATATACTAGCGGGCCCGGCAGACGACATCCTGCCCGGAAAAGCAGCGCCACCTACCGGGTCCAATTGTGTTTTTAAACCATCCAAGAACCCAATACACACAAAATTTTATCAAAATCGGTCCAGCCGTTTAGGAGAAGTAACATGACAAACACACGTACAGAAGAATTATGTATACGACGACGAGAATATTAAAGAAGATGCCAGCATTTAATAGATCCATCGAGAAGAGAGTACTATTATAAAACCTTGCATAGCATGGCAATATTCACAACAAACACAGACTAAAAACATCAACAGCTAAAAGCAACAATACCACCAGTATAAAAACAGTATTACTTATAATTTACCCCATTCTATATACCCTCTTTATACCTGTACTTCAGTGGGTATCATATAAGCCACCGGACAATTGCATGCGAAAGTGGCTAGCGACGAGTCATTTCAACGAAAACTGTGTTAGACCCACGAGGGATATAGTTGAATCTTACTATAGGAAGTTGAGTATTCTTGGGTCGAGTTATGAGTGAGTGTTCTGCATAGCAAAAAGTAATATTTTAGTCATACTGTTATTTAACACATTACTCTAACACTTATTTCCCGAAGGGTTCCTCTTATTCAACTAATTTCGCTTGTTATGTGTAAGTTCCATGTTATATGTGACGAGCCTATATCGTTCTACTAATATTATAAACGTGAAAGTTTGTATGGATGGATGGATGTTTGTTACTCTTTCACGCAAAAACTACTGAACGAATTTGCATGAAATTTTGCACACAGATGGTTTATAACTAGAATTAACATATAGAATACTTTTTATCCCGGTACTACCACGAGATCGAAACTTATGCGGGTGAAACCGCGGGGCGCAGCTAGTTACACACACTATTGATGACCCTAATTATTTAGGCTGCCAACCTTACTGCAATCCTAACTTACTGAGAGTCTTTTACAAGACGTGAGGAGTTTTTACATAGCCCATTCTAAACCAGAGAGTCAGAGGCAATGAGCGATTATGGAAAGGTCTAACTACTTGTGAACAATTAGGTACCTACTCATACCCCCCGACATATCCCCAAGAATTGCCAAACTTAAGTGGCAGTGGGCAGGACACATTACTCGCAGAACAGATGACCGATGAGGCCGAAAGGTTCTGGAGTGGCGACCGCGTACCGGAAGACGTAGCGTTGGAAGGCCTCCCCACAAGGTTGACCGACAACTTTGTGCAGGCCGCAGGAACCCGTTGGATGCGAGAAGCACAGAACCGGTCGAAGTGGAGGTGCTTGGGGGAGGCCTATGTCCAGCAGTGGACGTCTTTCAGCTGAAATGATGATGATAATGATGAATTAGTTACTTACGGGCTATATAATCATGATGACAGCACATTTTTAAAACGCTCTTCATTTATTCTAGTTCACGCAAATGGTAGGATCTCTTAGAGAAGTGTCTCCAAACCACTTTGTATTGTCTCTGTTTGTAAAATGCTCTTCAGGAACCTTGTTTCAATAACTACAGCGGTTATGTCCAAACGTGGACGTGGGAATATGGACCTGAACTGTTTGCTGTATACGGGTTCACAGTTTTCTTTTACGGTGCAGGTTTAAATGCAAGTGGTTTGGTATCATTTGGATAAAATGTATTATGGTTGTTGTTTTTTAGTCTTGGTGTTTTGAGTCGTACCATAATGTTACAAGCAAAGATCTGAATTAGATTTTAATTTTATAAGACAAAGCAGTGACTGACACTCAAATACTCAAATCTTTATTGTATTCCATATGTGTTACATGTATGGTATATACAAGGTAAAAGATCAATATGGACCCCGTCGGGTACAGCAAAATTTAGGAGAGAGGAAGAGAGCTAATTAGCAATTCAAACAATTTAATATTATTACATGTGCTTAATTGGGTGTATAATTATGTATATATATTTAGTCTTTTGTCTATAGGTATAATATATGTTATTTTGTGTATTGCCTAAGAATATGCAGGTAATTATTAAGAAGTGTTTTCATTATTATTAAATTACGTTATTATTTATGAATTCATATTTTAATATCTATATAAGATTTTCTATGTTCCATATTATATAATATATATTTCATAATGTTTGGTGTATACGAGATATATAGATAATTTTATTTTGCAATTGATTTGTCATCTAAAAACTCCTTTACTTAGTAGTATGACTTGGATTCCAGAAATTGCTTCAATTTATTAATAGTTAGTTAGTATTTGTTTTGTTTACTTCTCTAATTACATTTGGCAATTTATTGTAAATTTTTATGGTCATAACTAAAGGGCTGGTTGAGTGCATTTTGAGTCGGGATTGAGGTATGTTTATTTTGTTTCGAAAGGTGTATCTTGTTTGTGTTTCTTCGCAAGTGGTGTAAAGCTCTGGGTGTTTTCTGACAAATTTACATAATTCTAAGATATATAAACTGTGAAGTGTGAGTATTTTGTGTTTTTGGAAGTGTGGTTTGCAGCTATCTGTATGTTCTATGTTACTTATTAATCGAATTAACATCTTTTGTAAAATAAATATGGTTTGTGAATCTGTACTGTTACCCCTGTGACCCCATGGCTGAGCCATGCCTGGGCAAATGCATAGTAAGTGACAAGTGCAGGTTGCAGATTGGTACTTTTTTTTATTTCTTGTAGGGCATATGAAAATTTTGCTCTTAATATCTGTATATGGGATTTCCAATTTATGTGGATATCTAAAGACAAACCGAGGAGAGTAAATTTGTTTACTGAAACTTAATTTAATTTTAATGGTGGTTTTTGATGGGGATGAAAAGTAATTAATTTTGTTTTGGTGAAGTTAATTTCTAGATTATGGTTATCCATCCAGTTTAATTTGGCGTTTATATCGTCATCGTTCTGGCATGGGGTGAGCAGCGAGATATTCGTCCACAAATAGAACACAATGGTCCGTTTATGATTTTAGGAAGGTCGTTTATATAGATAAGAAACAAAAAGCAGCCTATTACACGAAATCCCATATTAATAGCAGTTCGAGACCTTCACTTTCACAATGTTTTCATTAATCTAATTTAATACCAAAACTTAGTGTTCTCAATCAATTATAGATAATACCTCTCAAAGAAAGAAAGGGTTACCGCTGCCCTGGAACATAGAGGGCTAAGGAAGGAACACGGGTGGGTTTTAGTCAGTAAGAGTCTGACACTCCCTTCCGCTCCACCCAGAGAGGGAGGGGTCATTTGATGATTTCCCATCCACAAAAAAAAAATACCTCTGTCTCTCTCTCTTAGTGAATAATGTCCACAAGAGACCAAACAATCACAAACTGTGTTTTTCTGCGAAAATAATCAACATTTATACATTTCCATTACTAGACCGCAATCCAAATACGATTAAGGGCAACACTTGATTAATCGCTGTGAAAATGTCGCAACGAATGCTCCGATATCAATAAAGCCACTTGCCTGTAACTAGCATTCAAGTAAAACTATATGCAAGCGTGCATGTACCATGCATGCCATTATAAAGTTACAATGAATATACATACCATAATATATGCTATTTCATACAACTGTCCAATAAAGGTAAAAATGATTTGAATATGCGGACACTTTGATGAACAAATAATTTCCTTGAATTTCAAATCAAAATCGAATCAAATCAAAATTTAGTAATCACAAATTGTACAAGAACAGAATAGACGGTGACCCCCAAACTAGTCTTTTTCGAGTCTTTACTATAACAACTTCTGATACGCGATTGTCACAATGCCTAGCAAGCTACTTGCTGTCCAAATTAAAGGACATGCGACTGTGACAGCTCGGCAACTAGACGCAACGACAATCTGTGACCGACAATTTTCATATATTTTGTTCTACTAGACGCACGGTGCATGCGCACATCTGAAGAAAGTCGCCTGCGACAGGTCAGCGGCAGTCTTCGCATGATAAGAACCAAGGCAAGTACAACTAGAGGATCCTTCGTCACTCACAAGATGATCAACATGAATACCTACTCAAAGAAAATGATTGCTTCTTGCACGACGTCTGTCGTAATTACTATACGCAGACGCAAACGACAAGCTCTGCTTCTAGCCGCAGCGACAAGATGCAGATGCATACAACAGCTCTGAATCTTGTTGCAGACGATACAATTCGCAAACTGTGCGGAGTTTGCGCACCACTTGCGAGCTTTTTCATTTTTCGACATAACACAACCAACCCGACAAGTCAGGTAACGACCTTAGAGATGACTTCCACGTTCGGATTACCATAAAAGCTGTTTTAATATTTGCTTCGCTCTCATGCAGGGACTCTGCGATTACATATACAAATCTCTTGCACAAACATCAAGCTCGGCACATACCGAGTATTTAATTGTTTACCTAACTGAATGTAATTCTCGTATATACCGTGTCTTTCGTGGAATTGTCATGGCTGTGAATGGTCCAGGATTTCATGCTGTTAGAAATAGAATAATATAGTGTGTTTGTTCAGAAATGTTTGAATTTGGATAGCTTATACAAGGTGGAGATGACAATAAGACTTTGTATGTGTAAAGACGTTCCCAGTCGGCATATATATATTTTACCAAATATATCTAAATGAGTAGTTTAGTCACTATAGGAGAGGGGCAATTAATTCTCGTAATTTTAAGAACGTTCACAATCTGATCTCGGTCTCAATCTGTCAAAAATTTCTCTAATTTCCCTAAATTTTTGACATTGATTGTCGCTGAATTGAGATGAGATTGCGACTAGATTTTGAAAGTTTTTTTTTGTTCGATAATTGGATGGTTCAGATCCCATCAATAATTTTTTTTGAAAAATCACGTTTTGAATTTCGATGTTACATGTGGAAAAAGCTAGGCAGATGATGATGTGGATATTTCAAAAATACATATATGCATTGTTTAGTATTGCCGGTTTTTGCAGATATTGTCGTATTGTCATCATCACTTTGAATGGTCGTTTCCAACGCAGGAACTTAACTCAGTGCTTGTTATACTTCGTTTTAAACATTTGTGTTTCTAGAATCTGGTTTTCATTCAAGAGACTTTTGTTTTACGGAAATATGATGGTAGAGAGCTCCTTTAAAAGGGCCGTTCGTCTAGGATATTTCTTTTTTCCTATAATAGTAATAATTGATTTATAATAGCTATTTCTGATGCCACGTAGAATTGCTATGTTCCGATTAAAAAGGTAAACGGTAAAGTATACGAGGCGGGAGGAACAGTATAACACAGTATGTTACCAGGGAGTCATTGCATGATTCTAGACTCCTAGTTTCTTACAAAAGTGCAATACCTACACGATCAAAATAAATGGAACAGCTGATGTTTCAACGCTGAGTGGTGCTAGGATCATTAATCACGTGATCATGATGTACTATTAGAGGTACGTCCAGGCTGCTTTTTTTTTTTGTATATGTATCTCGCAAGTCGACATAGGAGGTTGTTGGCTGCTTAACTGGGCTATCCTATGAATCCCTTAATAAAATAAAGCCTCCAGACAGAGCACAAAACTTGCAACTAAGCGACTACACGCTAAGGGCACCCACTGTAGGGCCCTCGGCTTAGAGCGTCTCTAGGGGCAGCAAGGGACAGGCGGGATCGGATCATCGTCACACAGTCTGGACGCACTGTTCTCTCTGTTTCAGTTATTTTCCAGTTTTAGCTGACCACTCACTGTATAGGCTTTTTGTACAATGAGAAGTCAGCTTATACTGGGCATATATAGCTTGATATGTCGTCGTCACATACATCTTTATGTATACCTTTCACCGTGTTTGAGACATCGCAACGTTGTCATCTTATGTTGCATGTTTACTTTAAAATAACGAGTTTTAACCCTGAATGGATTTTATAAGTAAACCTTATTTCCCTAACGACTAGCATCCATTAACTTAGTCGTTAGCGTCATCCGATGCATTTCTACATTATACGCCATATTTCTTTCTTTCTTTTTTTTATTTCTTAGAGTTCTAATCTGGGTAGGAAATACACGAATGTACGTATACGACGACGTAACCAATCACAAACTAGTTAATTATGCGTTATAGTTGTCGGGTTTTATCATGGAAATAGCGGTGATTGACTACCTATATTTTCTAGCCTTTTTAATAATAATAATATCTCTGGACATTTCACACAGCGCCATCTAGTCCCAAGCTAAGCAACCATGTGCTTGTCTTATGGTAACAAGATGGCTGATAAACTACTTATATACATTTTTAATCAACCAACAATCATCAATCAATCAAAAAATCATTCAACAATCAAATTCAATCATCTTTTTTAATCTAAAAAACTGAAATAAAGTCCGTTAACGTCCTAAATACGTCCAATATCTATCGTGATCTTAAACATGTTCCATAAGGAAAAATCATACGTATAGTTTATTATTTAGGTTCCTACGAAGAGATATTAGGACTAATAGTAAAGTCGCTTTTAAGTAGCGTCGTAAATGATGGGACTAGTAAACTTTATAAGCTAGTACAGTAATGTGAATTAACTAGGCATTGAACGCCAGTCAAGAAATTGCTCCACTGCTTAGGCAATTGTCAGGCTCCAAAAGAGCATAATAACATAGCATCGCGCCTCTATTTCTTGTAGGATAAGGTAGTCAAGTGTTGTTCAGACGCCAGCACAAGCTACCCGAAACTGTCAAATTTTCCCAATGAACTTTGAATCTTATACTTTAGCGATGAAGTTGAAAATCTATTAAAGAAATTTGACAGATTGTAGTAGCTTGATGTGCTGGCGTCTGTACATTGTACAGTCATCAAAGGAGATGTAATCAGGGTTGTCAGGTTGACAACATTATCGACAATATAAGGGGAAGTAAATGCGTAACGGTCGAATTGGCGTTGTCAGATCATACAGCGCAAATACTACAATGTCCTGTTAAAAAAACATGCGTACTTCCATATTGGTACATATTTAGACGTAGTTTCTGTAGAGAAAATATGCAAAAGTTTAAAAGTTGCTTACAAAATTTGACATTTAATGATATTTATTCCTCCACAGAACCTAATGACGCATTTAATAAGTTCCACGACACATTTAAATTATTTTATGATATGTGCTTTCCGCTTATGAAATTAAAACGTTATGCAGTAAAATCACCTAAATGGATTAGTAAAGGTATAAAATTATGCTGTAAACGCAAACGCGAGATGTTGTGGAAATTTCGAAAAGACCCCAACACCAATACTGAAACAATTTTCAAAACATATACGAAACGCTTAAAAACAATAATTCGCCTGACTAAGAAATCCCAAAATAACAACCACATTAATAATGCGTCTAATAAGTGCAAAGCAACATGGCAAATCATTAATAAGTGCAAAAATAATAAGCCGATCGAAGGAATACCAAAACTTAGAATAAATAACGTAGATATAACTGACCCGAAAAGTATCTGCCAAACTTTTAATGACTATTTTATTGACGAAATTGAATTAGTAACTGACATTAATAATATTAATCAAAATTTAAAATTTGTCATGCATCGTGACTCATTATTTTTAATACCCACAGTTCCCCCTGACATTGTAAAATTAATAAATTCATTAAATAATACTAATAGCTCTGGCTATGATGACATTACAACAAATGTTATTAAATCGGTTTCAACAATTATAGCACCGGTACTTAGTTATATAATAAATATGTGCTTAGAATCGGGTGTGTTTCCGGATAGGTTAAAATTAGCTGTTATAAAACCACTACATAAGAAAGGTAGCAAACAAGATCCAGCCAACTACCGTCCTATTGCCTTACTACCCATATTCTCTAAAATTGGTGAAAAAGTGATATATAATACATTATATACATTTTTTGAACGTAACAATCTTTTTGCTGATGAACAATACGATTTTAGAAGAAAAAAGAATATAAATATGGCAATTTTCAATCTCTTTGAAAAAATTATAACTGGCATTGATAACAGAAGTCCGGTAGCTCCTTCATTCATGGACATGAGCAAGGCGTTTGATTTTGTGGATAGAACAGTACTGTTGAAGAAGCTGGAAAGGTATGAAGTTAGGGGCAATGCTTTGAACCTTTTGAAATCGTACTTGTCCGACAGAAAACAAGTTACTAAAGTGGGTAAGGTGTGCATCACGTCAAAAACCGAGCGTACGTATATATCGAGTCAAAGAGCTAATAACTACGGTCTACCCCAAGGAAGTATTGTAGGATCTTTATTATTTATTATTTACATTAATGACATGCCCAGAGAAACACACCATCCAATGGTTTTGTTTGCTGATGATAGCACGGTCATTTTCAGTGGTAAGGATGATGCGACTACACTTGAGGGAGAGATAAACCACTGTCTCCAAGTATTAGTAGAATGGATGAGCGCGAATAATTTAAAAATTAATATTGACAAAACTAAAATAATGACTTTTGAACAAAGGACAAATCATAAAAAACCTGACATAAAATATGGAAACAAGACAATTTCAGAAACGACAACTACAAAATTTTTAGGGCTTGAACTGGATAGAGACATGTCGTGGAAAACTCATACTGACAGTGTATGTAAACGCCTGAGTCAACATTCATATGCTTTACGTAATCTTGCAAAGGAGGTAAATCAAAAGGTTTTAGTTATGGCGTATAATGCATATGTTACGTCTGCATTACGATACGGGATCATATATTGGGGTAACTCCACCAACATGGAGACAGTATTTAGAGCGCAAAAGAGGTGTGTTAGGGCGATATGCGGTATTCAAAGCACGGAAAGTTGCAAACCGTTCTTTGTGAATTTCCGTATTTTAACAGTACCCTGCCTATACATATGTGAGGTGGCTGTATTTGTCAAAACAAACTTCCACCTATTTGAAAAACTGCACAGTTTGCGACATAGAAATAAAATAAGCAGCAGGCAACACAAAAAAGCAGTATTCCAAAAAAACTTCTTAGGAATGGCACCACATATTTATAATAAATTACCTAATACTTTGTTATGTATAACAGATATAAATGTATTTAAGAAGCAACTCAATAATCTACTGATAAATAAGACATACTACACAATTAATGAATACCTGTCAGATAGAAATGTGGGTGTATAATAATAATACATAATATAATTATGGTGAAGACTAGGGTCCGATTTATTTTATTTGTATTATGTGTTGACTGTATTAGACATTACTTAATTATTAAAACATTATTACTCTGAAATTACCTACTTATTAATTTGAATTTATGAAATTACTTAATTATTTATTTATATTTATGACATTGTATACTTTACTTATTGATTTCGGAGTAGACCCCCAGATTCCAGGCTATCGTAAAAAAGTCCAGATAGAAAACCCCATAATAATTATCCCGACCCGGGAGTCAAACCTAGGATCTTATATTCAGCAGAAGCGTTTGCGACGACAAGACCGAAGCGGCATTAAAAGCTTATAGCAATGGCAAATAGCTTGATCGCTATTGCAATACATACATAATCAGCCTAAAATGTTCCCACTGCTGGGACACAGGCCTTCTCTCGGTGAGAGGGAGAGGGCTGTAATCCACCACGCGGGCTCAGTGCGGGTTAGTAGATGTCACATGTCTTCGAATTTTTGGTTCCAGGACATGGCGGTTTTCTCACGAGGTTTTCCTTCACAGTTTTAAGAGCAGTAGTGATGAAATAATTTACACAAAGTAAAGTCCCTGTCTGGGTTCGAACCTACGACCTACAACTCGTAAGTCGCGGCCGTTAGCACTGGGCCAACCCTACTCTGATATAACAAATATCAATGGTAAATAGCTTGATCGCCATTGAATAACATGTTTTTTCACTATTTTCCTCACAAAAATCAAGTTTAAAACTGTAGTGTATACAATTCTGAATCATTACGGTCATCGGATGCGTTCCCATATTATTCCTCATTCTCGTACGAGGAACTGAAATTACATGTCAACGCCGCGAGATGCACATTGTTCCCAGACATGAATATTTTGTGGTGTTGCCAACATTTTTGGATATTTTTCACGCTTGGTAATACTGTTCGTTGTTGTTTTATGTAATGTTGCCACGTTTTGTTGGGGTATTTTAATGCTTTTGTTCTGTCATTGTGCCGTATGTCCATTGTTCATTATTGTCTATTTCGAAATTATATTTGATATAACATATTCTACACTGACATGGATTACTAGATCGGATTACTTTAGGCACTTACTAGTCGTTTTAGTTGAAAAGACATAAATTATAAAAACTGTTGACATTAAATATTGAACCTTAAACCATTGTTTTGCGATTCAATATTGATTTATTGCGTAACACACAATGAATCACAATCTGAATAATTTTGGAAGGATATTGCTAATCCATTGCGTTATAATATGTTCGAACATGTTGTCTGCTCAACAACGTAAATAACGCAATGAATGTTGTTGAACTGTCAAAATTACTCCGCAATATGGATTCTCTGTGGTCGGTAACAAGGGTTTATTATAATGATTAAATACGCCGAAACTATTGCTATGTAAATCAAGGAATCGAAAGATCAAAACTGTAATTTCCAAGGAACACAATTCCAGCCCCAGAGTACAGTTGTTGTCAAAAGTCCTACCACACACCATAAAAATACCCCACAACTCATAACACTTTGACACAGGTACATTTGAGCATCATAAACCAGACCGAATCCCAGCAAGCTTTCAATATTGTTATCGTCACAAATGTAGCGAAAAACACGCAAAGTTCACGTTTGACATTTACCACTTCAGATAATGGTAGCGACTGTACTTTGCTGCGGCCATTACCAGGAAATACGAGGTGCTTGAGAGTGCTTGTCGCTTGAAGAAGATTGTGTGCGGATTAAGTTATTTTATTTGTTTGAAGGACTTTATTGGTGGTGTTCTTCAGCAAGGTCAGGTGCGTTGTACCTACTCGCAACCATCGTGCTTTTATGATCAGCGAAGTAATTGCGTAACACACTAAGAGCGGTATCGCACTACGTCCGCTCCAAATCCGGATTCAGGTTCGACTTCAATTCAAATAGGGAATGTTCTAAATTCGGACGGACTGAGTTCGGATCATCATCATCATCTGCCTAGCCTTTTCCCAACTATGTTGGGGTCGACTTCCAGTCTAAGCGGATGCAGCTGAATACCAGTATTTTACATAGAGCGACTGCCTATCTGACCTCCACAACCCAGTTACTTACTGGGTAATACGATACCCCTTGTTAAGACTGGTTGTCAGACTTTCGGGCGTAACGACTGTCAAAGATCCACGAATGACAGCCGGGACCAACGGCTTAACGTGCTTTCCGAGGCACGGAGGGGTCTCGGTATGTAAAGATGGTCACCCATCCACAGACCAACCGCGCCAAGCGTAGCTTAACCTGACCGATCGACCTGTGCGGCTGTTATTATTTAGCCACGGGCCCCTCTCGGATTCAAGGTCCGAGTTCAATTCAAATAGGGAATGTTCTAAATTCGGACGGACTGAGTTCGGATGTAGTGCGCAACCCCTCATACAAATAGTACTATGGCTACTTCGGACCTCGAATCCGAATCCGAATCCGAGAAATGACTTCTCGGATTCGGATCGGATGCAGTGCAGAACCGCTCTAATAGTAGCATTGGCTTTCATTTTGACAGTTCAACAACATTCATTGGGTTATTTTCATTCAAACTCAAGTCATTTATTTCAATTAAACCATTTTAGGCACTTTTGAATTGTCAAAATTTTAAATAGTCGGCCAGTTAATCAGAAAGTTGAAGCTAGTTGCCCATTCCAAAACGTAGATCTCTTTGGAGAAGAACGGGTAAGAAACTCCAAGGACACTTTTAAATCAAGATATTATTACAAAATCCTGTGTACATTATTCTTATTGCTTCTATATGTGGGAACAATGAAAAAAAGCAGCGTTGTTAAGCAGATACATAATTCAGAATTACTAAATAACCCTTATGCCCGAGATACACGATTCTAGCTTCTCAAGCTAGGATAACAACACATGTGTCTCAGGCATTAGGACCAAAATTGTCTAAGGACCAATATTTGCTCAAGACATTAATGAACAGTCATTGCACTAGGGGGTTAATCGCGTAACACACTGACAGTAACAATGGCTTTAATTTTGACAGTTCAACAGCATTCATTGCGTTATTTACGTTGTTGAGCAGACAGATTTTTCGATCATTATGAAGCAATGGATTAGCAATATCCTTCAAAAATAAATCAGATTGCGATTCAAAGTGTGTTACGCAACTAGGTTGCTGTGCAGTTTTTTTTTGCAATAATTACGAGTATAATCTCCTTACGTAACTAAAGGATCCGTTATTGTAACAAAATGACGTGAAAGGTTTGGTTGTTACCGGTTGTGCAATAAAGAATGTTGGTCACCTCCAAGATCAAGTTTAAGGGGTCAGTGTGCGGGTAGCGGGATCGTCCGAAAGGTTTACCGCTGCCCTGGAACATAAAGGGCTAAGGAAGGAACACGGGTGGGTTTTAGTCAGTATGACACTCCCTTCTGCTCCACCCAGAGCGGAAGGAGTCATTTGATGATTTCCCATCCTCAAAAAAAAAAAAAGGGGTCAGTGTGTGAGAAGAAATTGTGAATGCTTGTGTTAACTTTAGATTAACACATATAAATAAAATGTTCCTCCACGCCATGCTATCAACACCTTCTCTTTTTGCCACTAAAACTTTTTGTATTTTCTTATCCTATTTTAACACACTATCAATAACAACCTGAATCATCTTGAAGGATGTTACTAACCCATTGCTTCACATGTTCTACAAATTTGATTGCTCAATAACATAAATAACGCAATGAATGTTGTTGAACTGTCAAAAGGGAAGCCTTTTCTACTGTTAGTGTGTTACGCAATTGCTCACAGGTATGTATAGAGTAGAATAATTAATCAAACTTCAATAATAGTCAAAGCGAAATTAACGTATAATAATTATTAACAAACCACACTTAACAATAGCATAATAATTAATTAAACCTGTACTGCTATCGGTTTTCGATCTGAAAGCTCAATAATGCTAATTAAAATTTACCAGATTTCGGTTCATAGGACCTCTATGGCCGTGAGCTGATTATATCAATTATTGTTAATAACTTGTTTATTTCGAATATACAAATATATAAAATTGAAGTGTCTGTTTGTAATATCAAAATAACAGATTTTTACTAAATGCGTATAAAAATGATGATAATGATAATAAAAAAAAATTAAAATAACTGACAATAACAAGAGTGAACCGGCATTTTCTGGCCACGCTCATTCGCTCTATCCATCATAGACTTCATTCGTCGCTTTCCATCAGGCGTGATCGAGGTCAAGAGCAAACCCAAGCCAGCAAGATATAAAAAAATAAACTTAAAAAAAATCTCCATCTGTTCGTTCTGGCTAATATCTGAAATGGCTGGCATATAGCTGATCTTATATGCTACTTTTTGTCACATTAACATGTACCCGTGGGGTGGACTATCCCATAGGAATCATCAAAACTTTTCCGAGATAAAGTTGACAACGAGGCTGAAGTGGGACTGGGCAGGTCACACTTATAGGATGCATCTAGACAGATGCAGGACCAAAGTCGTCACACGGTGGGTGCCTAAAGACGAGGCAGGCCTAAAGAAACGCTGGCGTGACGATTTGGACTCGTTCCTAACCGATTGGACGGAGAGGGCACAGCACAAGGAAAGGTAGAAGAATATGGGGGAGGCTTTTGCCCAGCAGTGGGACAAAATAGGATAGCGGGAAAAAAACGTTGACGAAATGTATAGGCCTGTATCATTCACAGCCCCATAAATTTCTTCTATGCGTAAGATCACTTCGATTCATGATTACATTATTTATTGGCTACGTGAAATAGGGACAAAATACTGTAATTACTTTAATGTGGGGTGTTCAAATGATACGACGTTATAATTATTAAGTTTATTCCAAGCGAGCGTGTTTACATCAACGCGCCTATCTATCGCTGTTTTTGAAACAAGAAACCTCAACCGAACCGAAGTAACCTAACCGAAACCTAACCTAACCGAAATATTTTGAATGCTTGTTCTAATATTAATTTATTTAACGTTAATTTATTTAAATATTACTGTATATCTTACATAATCTAGTTTTAAAATAATGTATCCAAATAGTAATTACTGTTTAAGTCATTAAAAAAATATATATATATTATACCTTCTTTTCAATTTAGCTTCAAATACTTACTTTTATTGTTGTCTTCTTTTTAAATGTTTGATGTAAATTGATGGCCTGAAACACAGGTTTTTCATAAACCAAGATCAGGCAGGTCTACATTACAGTCAGAATTTAACTTTCCTCGATTGTAATTAATGTAAATCATATTTTTACTTTACTTTATACTTCAATTAAATGTTTATTATTATATTATTATTATAATATCGAATGTTCGAAAGCTGATCTATTACTTCATAATATGTATGAAAAAAAAATCTGCACAACAGCATAAAGAATAATAATAATAATATCCCTGGACATTTCACACAGCGCCATCTAGTCCCAAGCTAAGCAACCTAATGCTTGTGATATGGTAACAAGATGGCTGATAAACTTATATACATTTTTTTTTTTTTTTGTAAATACATACATATTATAGATAGAAAAACACCCAGACAGAATGCAACAAATGTTGCTGATCTGTGAAATGAAAGTCATTGCTACTGATAGTATGTTACGCTATTACCCCGCAGAGTTAGTTTTCTGCCAGCCTCCAAAACATAAGGTCGACTTTTGCAGACAATCTTTACAATACACCACTCTTTCACGTTTATGACACGTTAGTACTCGTAAAACTTATTCTTACGTCCTCTTCATTAATCTTATTCTGAAACTATTTATACAATTTATCAAAATATGCTATAATAATTATGTAAAAGAAAATAGTTGGGTATAAACCTCTTCTTCTACTTCTTTGTAACACTCTTGTCAGAGCGGTCGTGGTCCTCATTTAGTTTCTTGTCTAGAGGCTGATGTGATTTGCCTCACGTTTTATTTATGGTATAAACCTCGCTCCCACAAATTGGAAAAAATCAAATAAAACTTTGCCTAACCTGTGGATTGAAAACCAGACCACATTTTCAGCAGTGTGTGGTGCTTGCTACAACTAGATACAGACGAAACGTTGACAGATTACACTACCATATTCCATCAACTCCGCACATGCCATTGAATACCGTTTCCCCTATGATTAGTCATGAACACAGATCACGGAGACGACTCAGCAGCCGCTACTAAAGACGGTATTGTCAATAATTTCCATACAGACTTAGTATGTCAGTGAACGTGATCAATAGAAACTGAAACTGAAAGATGATCCGTCACGGTTCTGACAATGTCTGTACCAGCCAACACTGCTCTCAAAACAGTGTAGAAAAACATCCTTAGGAAACCGGCTGAATATCATAGAAATGAAAATTCGAATTGTGTTGAGAAAAACTGTTTTCTTTTGTTTTGTCGTGATTAGATATCGATGTCTAAATACGATAAAACAAAAGAAACCAGTATTTTTCAACATATACTACAAGTAACAATACTAATAGCAAGCGGTCGTTGACCTCCGAAAAAAAAACATGAAATCTTTTTATTTATTATTTTATCGTGTTTAGTAGATGTCAAATCCATAGGAGCTAGGAATATAGTTAGCCAATATACAATAACAATATATAACAAATATACAACAACGATATATAGCCAAAATATGTTGCTCGTCAATTTAAAATAACTCTGAAATCGAACAACCCTGAAATCGTGAAAAAGAAAATCAATCGATGCATACATTATGTCGAGTTATGCGAACATAAATCTATGGATTAACTGATTTTTTTTTTCATGATTTCAGAGTTGGTCCCGTAGTAAAAGTTGTTCATAATGATGACTACAATGACCCCTTTTAAGGATTAAAACGATCAAAATTGACGGTATATATATAAATGTATTGTGAAAATAAACGTAAATTTTAATAATAAATAGTATTTTGATTGTGCATATTTCGCCACTTCTTAGTGCATATTTTCGTGTTTCGTTGTTGCATATAATAAATGTCTAATTATTTGTAATGGCGCCTCTAGCCGCGGCAATTCCGTGCTCTGTAGTCATGAATATTCACACGCATATTACAGTAAGCGATAGTCGTGAATACACATTGTAACTGCAATTGTTGATCGAAGATGCGATGCATTGTTCCATTGCTGTGTGAGCACGCAATTGATCGGGGAGATCAGTGAATGGGAGGCAATGGAACGTGATGTGCGAGCAACAAAGGATATCGTAGGAATGAAATATGTATAGTAGGTACGTATATTGTTATTGAAATTAATTGTGTCATGTAGACATATCTGATGTAGCAATATGCATTTTAGATATGGATATTTTATTTAAAAATATATGCATTTTTTTCTTCTTTCTTTCTTGAAAGAAAGAAAAATTAAAATGTTTATGTGCACCTCACGATGTTTTCTATCACCGTTTTGAGAGCAGGTTGATGAAATAATATACACAAATTAAAGTACAGGTTGGGTTTAAACCCACGACCGACAACCTACTGTCAGTGCCACATAAGGAATAAATAGTTTTATTTTTTTGTGTTTGGGGTTTCGTATTAGGTACTTTATTTTGACAATTCAAAAAGTGCCTGCAAATGGTTTAATTGAAATAAATGATTTGAGTTTGAGTTTTGTACCCAGTGACTGGGTTCTGGAGTGCGGATAGGCAGTCGTTTCATGTAAAATACTGGTACTCTGCTGCATCCGGTTAGACTGGAAGCCGACCCCAACATAGTTGGGAAAAGGCTAGGCAGATGATGATGTTTTTTCTGTCTTTCTTTTGTGATCAATAATAATAATAGGTATAATAATAATATCCCTGGACATTTCACACAGCACCATCTAGTCCCAAGCTAAGCAACCTAATGCTTGTGTTATGGTAACAAGATGGCTGATAAACTACTTATATACATATTTTTTTTTGTAAATACATACATATTATAGATAGAAAAACACCCAGACTCGGAACAAATACATGTAGGTCATACAAATATTTGTTCCGTGCGGAATCGAACCCGCGACACGCAGCGCAGCAGTCAATCGCTTAACCACTGCGCCAACCGTGCCGTCTCAATGCCCGGTTCTCAGTATAAAAAGAAGTATTTTCCCTTTGTCTAGCATTGGGACAGATTATTATCAACTAGCCGTGCCTCACGGTTTCACCCGCATAAATATCGATCCCGTGGGAAAATCGGCATAAAAAGATCCTACATGTTAATCCTGATTATAAACCGTCTGTGTGCCAAATTTCATCCAAATCCGTTTAGTAGTTTTTGCGTGAAATAGTAACAAACATCTATCCATCCATACAAAATTTCACGTTTATAATCTATTAGAAGAATGAATAAGTCAAACGTCTCCATTGACACACTTACACACTATTAGCTTCATACTGAATTAATGAAAGGGATTACTCCGATCAAAGATTAACCCCAGCTCCCGATAACGTGGTTGACGCCTAAATTACAGATTGAGTGTGAAACTTTAGTTTCAATCAACTAATCAATCAACGGGGACTAAAAACGAAACTTAATGGAACTTAGTTTAACTGGGTTAATGTTTGAAGTACTTTTGATAATTATTTACCTATACATTAGATAGTAACACATGCCTTAATGGCTAAGTAATAACAGCCGCACGGGTTGATCGATCAGGTTAAGCTACGGTTGCTGCGGTTGCGCGGTTGTTCCTTGGATGGGTGTCATCTTTACATAGCAAGACCCCTCCGTACCTCGGAAAGCACGTTAAGCCATTGATCCCGGCTGTCATTCGTGGATCTTTGACAGTCGTTACGGGTAGTCAGGAGCCCGAAAGTCTGACAACCAGTCTCACCAAGGGGTTTCGTACTACTCATGCAGTAACTGGGTTGTGGAGGTCAGATAAGCAGTCACTCCATGTAAAATACTGGTACTCAGCTACATCCGGTTAGAATGGAAGCCCAACATAGTTGGGACATTTGCGATTTTCCTTGTCAGATGATGTAATAACATCATCATTAATTCAGAAAGACGTCCACTGTTAGACATAAACCTCCCCCAAGCACCGCCACATCGACTATGCACTTATATTAGTCACCATTTATCCTTGCTAAAGAAACACTAAGGTGGTTCACACACTACAACGTGCCACGCGACGGCGCGCAGATAACGCGCCCCCGCGCGTGATTTTTTACATATAAATTCAATAAAAACGCGCTTCCGTGCGGGAAATTGGTACCGTTTTAATGTGTGATTCGCCTTAATGTCACTGATGTGAAAACAAAATTGTCCCAGCTGTTGTAAACAAAACTGACTGTACAGTACAACTCAATTCGGTACGTGTCAACTTAATTAAACGGGAAAGGGTTACCTACTTCAATTTCATTATTGGTTTCGAATTTATTTTCTACAAAAACCAAAAGGCCAATTCCCTTAATTAAAAAAGTTCAAAATCTAGTCGCACTCTCATCTCAGCGACAGTCCATGTCAAAAACTTGTAAAAAATTAAAGACATTTTTGACAGATTGAGATCAGACTGTGAACGTTCTTAAAATTACGAGAGTTGCCCCTGATATTATACCTATTATTATTTCACCTATTAAAATTAATTAATTTTACATATTACTAATTCATATATTAGCAAGCTAGACGCTTAAAAACTTCCGCAGACAGACGCGATGCAACGTTGCGTTGCGATTTTGGTAGAACCATTTCTATGAAGTATTCATTGAAATTGTTCTACTAGAGTCGTGTCGCGCTATCGCGTCGGGCCTATCTGCAGGGGCCTTAAATTATAGGTACACTGCCAGGCCAAAAATGTTGAAGGTCAAACCTCTACTAGCGTCAGACACGTATACCAAACGGGTTAAATAAAAACATTACAATAACATTGCCAGTCGAACGCGAGATAATTATTTTCTTTTCTCTTCCAACAAACGAACACAAAAAAACGCTCTCAATTACAGCCTTACTAAACGCATAAATAAAGGTAAAACAGAAAAAAGTCCCTTCAAACCGCAACCCGTGGGTAATATTATGAACTAAACCAGTAAGGTGCGCGGGGAGGGGGCAGTCGTAAAAATGACAAATGTTCGCGCATTACAGCCGTACTGCACATGTGGCTAGCACTGTTTTTGTTAATATCTACCGCGAATTTGAACATAGGTTTTGAGTGTTCAAGTACGAATGCGGAGAATAATTTACGGGGGTTGGTAATTTAGTGTGTAAAGTGTGTTTATTTTATTTGAAGACTCTATAAAGGTGTGAATTGTATAAACTTTTATGTGTATCTTGTGGGACTGCACCTTTGCATCTTCATCAGACAGCTGAAATGACCCATTTACTTAACTATTAATTACCTCACAGGGCGAGGCGCGCTTTACTTGTGGTAACCAAGTGGACAAACACGCTGTCTGTGTGAAGACGAGTACCGTCAGTATATACACACACACTTCCACTTACTGCGTTTACACACTCATTCGCTGAGTGTTTGTACACTTGGTCACCACAAGTAAAGCGCGCGTCGCTTGGTGAGATAGGTAATACGGGCTGGTGTCCGCGACTCTACGTCAATGCGCGTATTTTGCTTCGTGAGATAAAAATACTATAGCATAATATTATCTCTTACCCCATGGTTTTATGAGGCTTTTTTGCAAAACAAAGGTAAGGTTTTCAAAAATTCGGACCGGGTACCTACCATAGTGGCTATTGTATAGACATGCGGACTAGCTCCGGAATCCAACAATTCTATTCCAGTGGCTTGCATCGAAAACCCTCCTTCGCTACCCCGTAAAAGCTCCTTCATTGGTTGGTAAATCATGCTATCATCATCATCAGCCTATAGCAGACCACTGCTGGACATAAGCCTCTCCTATTTCAGGCCATTCAACTCGATTTTCGGCAACAGACTCTCATCCAGCTGCTACCAGCCATTCTGCGAATCCTGCTAGTTAGAATGAAAATCAAGACACATAGTACAGACACGGTTATCGTCTTAAGAACATGTTAAATGTATAAGAATTTATAACAAAGACAACATAACTACAACATTACCACGTACTATATCTTCACTCTAGTACTTTAATCAAAGCGACACTAGAAGAAAATGTTTCAAGCATTTTCATACTACTTTTACAAATGGTCGGAACAAAAGCATGCACATTCATCTCAGCTGACAACAATATGTCTGTTATAAACGATGCACGATTGTGCATAAGCTCTCTCATAATTCAAATGCTTCAAGTGAGAAACGTCTGGTCTGTGAGTTCTTGAGAACAAATTAGACAGACATACAGAGGTTTTGCTTTCAGCTGCAAAAGCACTCTTGTTGTTGTTGAGGATGAATGTGCTGTAGAGCGCATATTAGCCTATTGCAGTCCACTGCTGGACATATGCCTCTCCCAGGCTGCGCCACAACATCCTGTCCTCCGCCGATCGAGTCTGTTCCAGCCCCCTTCTTTAGGTCCTAGCTTGGGGCGTCCCAAACTAAGCTTACCGATACGCAGTCTCCACTTCAGGACTCGTCTGCTCCACCGGCCATTGGTCCTTGGACAACATGGCCAGCCCACTGCCACTTCTGTTTGCCTACTCTGCAAGCTACGAGAGCGCATATTATGATCAATTATTGATCGATCTCTTGATATGAAGTAGAGCTGATTGCTAAGGTGTAAGTGAGGCAGATGACATATGCTAAAGACGTATGCTTGGGATGACGTGGAAGGAAAAAGATAGAATGACAGTTAGCTTTTGAATGACGGAGAAGACTGATGTGTTTTTTTTGTGTTATATTCAAACTCAAATCACTTATTTCAATTAAACCATTTCAGGCACTTTTGAATTGTCAAAATTAAATAATCGGTCAATTAGTCAGAAAGTTGAAGCTAGTTGCCCATTCCAAAACGAAGATCTCTATGATCGTATATAGAATAAACCAGTATATTTGCTGGATTCGTTTTCTCCTCTACCGATCATTTTTGCTCCTGACAGTTAATTTTGTTTATATGTATGTATGTATCTATCTATTGGAATAAGCTGGACTCCTTCAACAAGCACTGGTCCTCAGAAGCTTTAAACAGAGAGAAGTGGACAGAGAGTAGGGAGGCCTTTGCCCAACAGTGGGACATCACAGGATTTTAATTAAAAAAAAATGTATCTGTCTGTATATTAGTATTTATTCTTGTATTTTATAGTCATTTCCAAGCTATTTATCCCGTATGTTACACCTGCTACGTTTTACCCTGAGGTTGACTGGTAAAAAATGCCTCAGGCATTAAGTCCGCTTTTGTACAGTATTTTTTTACTTGTGTATAAAGTTTTAAATAAATAAATTCGTATTTATATACACCAAATCACGTAGCGTATTGTGCTCGTGGGGAGGTTCCACAAGCACACTTTACACTTACACCCACAGACACGCACTTACCTAATTTACCTTACATAATATTTACTTTTGCCTTTTTCTGTATTTTTTCGTATTATATAATTGTATATTGTATATATTAGTGTTAGTTTGTTAAAAAATAGTATTTACGAATAAACAAATTTATTTGTTTAAAAAAAATTATGAAAATAAAATAATTATTTTTACTATTTTAATGTTTTACTACATATTTAATTTTCTACTATTTTAATTTTTTACTACATATTTAATTTTCTACTATATTAAATTTTTACTATTTTATTTTTTACTTTTTCATTTTTTAATATTTTTATTTTATTATAATAGTTATTGATTGTTCTTTTCAACCCCTACTGTACCTACTTTTATTTCTGGAATCTGGAACGCTGTCGTCTCCCTTCTTGGAGGTGGGCGTTAATAGCTGCGACACAGTTTTGTAACTAATGTAGCTATTTGCGTACGCAATGAACTTGTAAAATGATCTTGTTCCAATCAAGATAACTATTATTATATGTTGTGCTTATCTTCTGACATCAGCCCTTTTATTCCCACATTCATATCTTAGTATAATCCGTCTAAAGCTTGTCTCATTCGTACTCCAAAGCCCCGTCCAATCACAAGACAATTCATGTACATGCTTCTCTATTCAATCTAAGCCAAACAATAGTTCATATTGTGTTCAAAACAGAACAATAAACCAAAGGGGAAATCGCTATATGTTAGGAAATAGACTTTTTATGCGCCAACTAACTTCATCTGAGTCGGGTCATAACGTAAGGCGTAGTATATGGGAGTTGTGACGTCATCAAGTCTATGGGAACTTGCTGGTGGAATGTGACGTTTACCTTTACTTTACGATAGGAATGTATTCGACACAACTTGGGTTTATGTGCTGTTTTCTAGTTCGAATAATCACTTAATTTTAAGCGCGTGTAAACCCTTTATTGTGTGAAAATCAGAATGGTGAAGTCAAAGTTATTAAGTGAACATTGTTTATTATTACAGTCATAATCTTAGTAAGAAATCTGTTATCTACCAACAAAATTCAAAACTGAGCAACGATCTAAAATCGAGGCTAACCGAAAACTTTATAGATCCCAAACTTCAGATCAATTGACTGTTCAATTTATCAACAATGTCTGCTTTCATAACAAAAATGTTCTAAAGAAAACCTTAATCATTTTCCTTCTAAAACTGTGCTTGGTAAAATCTAATTGTTGCGCGTTTGAATTGCTTTTCTCGGAAACGTAAATATTTATAAAATTTATCAAAGAACCTTAATTTGATTCACTTAATTAAATTGACGTAAAAAATTACGAAGGTTTTTGGGTATTTATTTATTAAAATAATCGACCCAACGCGCCTAAGTTTTCCAACGTTCCTAGTACATAATAGCCGACAATGTTCCCTATGCTGGGACACAGGCCTCCTCTCCACGAGAGGGGGTGGGCTGTAATGCACCACGCGGGCCCAGTGCGAGTTGGTAGATGTCACATGTCTTCGAATTTTTGGTTCTAGGACATGCCGGTTTCCTCACGATGTTTTCCTTCACCGTTTTTAGAGCAGTGGAGATGAAATTATTTACACAAAGTAAAGCGCGAGCCTGGGCACGAATCCACGACAAAAAAAAAATCCACAAAAAAAAAAACGCAACCAATCCACCCCAACCAATCAATCAATCGCTCACAACCAATTCCACCGACCTCTTTCAGTGACGAAATCACTATAAAACTATAAACCTTGCTGACTGACTAATTTTATTCGGAGGATATGACTGTAGGTAATGTATTCTTTTCCTATAATAATAATAATAATCCCTTTGATCGATTTCGGTCACCGTGGCCAATTTCGACGAAGATTAGCCAGATTCGCAGGAGATCTGTTCCTTTACTCTCATAGTCCGATAGGACGGCAATCCGACACGACCGGGGAGAGATCAGGCGCAGGGTCAACGGCTTTACGTGCTTTCCGAGAGACGGGGTATCACACCACCAACTTCCAAACTCCTGAGAAACTGAGAAATTCCTAGTGAAAACACCCAAAAAACAAAAAAAATCTCTCTCAAAAAATCTTGTATAGCTCATGATACGTGAAAAAAAGAAGAGATCCATATAACCTCTAAATTATCAAGGACCATTAAAATGAACCAAACTGTAAACAACATGAAAACCAATGCATCATTCACCAACTCAATCGCATGTATCGCTAACGTGTTTACTTCTCGATTCAGAAAAGAGAAATAACAAAATCGATTTAAAAGATTGATAATCGGAAAAGTTGAACAATTCGATAGAGAGGAAACAGGAACTGCGTCTGAGGAACCTAAATAAATTGTAGTTTGTGAGAAAAATGTTGTATTTATTGCATAGTGTATTTTATTTTCTGGGTTATCTTTCAAATAATTTTGGTGATACAGGCTAATTCAAAAAGCCAGTCCAATCTGGATAGATTGGACTGGCTTTTTGAATTAGCCTATCGCAGACCAGTGCTGCCCAGCCACCTTAAGGTCGTCTGTCCATCTAGCTGGGGGGCGCCCTACACTACGCTTGCCGATACGTGATCAACACTCCAGGACTCGATTGCTCCACTCCACACTTTGGACTGGCTGGCACTCGCAAAAGACACAATTGTGTGGAAAAGGCCTCCCTCTTCCTTTTCCACACAAATACACGGTTAGATATCTAACTAGATATCTAAATAAAAATTATATATATGACGGAAAAGGTACGTGTGTCTCATTATCATCCGTCATATTTTAACTGTTGTGTGCGTAACGTGTGGGCGTTAGTAACCAACACTACCCCTATGGGTAGTGTGGGTGGCAATAGAAAAACTATTTGCAGTTCAAATCAGATTATAATTTACAAACAAGTTACCGTTGACTCCCACAAGCTTGGACTAGACTCCGTCAAGCGCCGCCTGGCGTCCCGAATAGTCAAACGAATGACTCCGACAGATAGATATTCGGATTTATAACAAGTTGGCTTCTAGCGCGTAGTCTCTGTCACGAATATCTGTGAGCCAGTCTTTTTCTGCGCAATGTGTCCAAGTCCCATGTAATAGGGGGCTATTCCCATCCCAGTGGTAACGGCTCCGACTTACGAGGTGTAGTTCGTGGATTCGAACCCAGACAGGCGCTTTACTTTGTGTAAATAAATTCATCACTGCCTTCAAAACGGCAAAAGAAAACATCGTGAGGAAACTGGCATGTTCTAGAACCAAACATTCGAAGACATGAGACATCTACCAATATTTGGTTCTAGAACATGCCAGTTTCACCAAGCCAGTGAGAGTCCCTCTCTAAAAGAGGAGGAATGAGTCCTAGCACATTATAGGTTGATTATGCTATTCCCAGCTATCTGGTACAAATGCAGACTCCGGGCTACTACTGACGAATTCTTGATAGAAAATCCCAATAATACTTTGCGCAACCTGGGAAGTAAACCTAAGACCTCATGCTCATCAGTAGCGATGATGACTAAACCAACGAGGCAGTCCGACACACTACAAAAAAAAAACAACGATTCCAACTATCGCATTTCACAAACCATTACCCAGATTATGTATGGCTGTTTCTCTGTTCATTCATAGTTTTCCTGTTGATTAATTGTCATTTTTTCCATATAGCGTACCAGTGTACCCAACAATGGGTTGCTTCAATGGAAACTTGTTATTTCCGTGAACAATACTGTGCGTCAGTTAATGGATACGAAGCTGGACTGTGGGTGGTGGGACAGGTGAAAGGAGAGAGCGTTCATCTGCATTTATCCATTAAATAGTCCTTGGGGTACAGCCGAACGTGCCATTTGGTTGCTCTAGATAAAAATTTAAGATAAATATTTTTACCATAAACAAATCTGCTGGGTGTCTATCTCTTTTACATTGCATTGTGTTTAGGACAGCGAAGTCGTGGTTTTGAACGGTCGATCTTAAAAAATTACCACATCCGTGAAAAGGTGAATCTGGATTTCAAATAATATTGGTAAAGTAAGATGGTACCGTTTACCATCTGCTAAATCCACAATCTAGTGCCTGGATCAAATTCATATTTTCTTGTGACTTGTACCACCATCAAGCATATAGATAGTGCATCGTGATGCATATTGAGTCACAGTCTAGCCCAGGGTTCCCCAGAGACGTACATTAAAGCATTGCTACAATTTAACCTTAATTATGACACTTAATGAGAAGAAGGTAATAGTATCATAATATCGTACAGACAATGGTTTTCTTACGATGTGTTCATTGACGGCGTACAATGAAGAATGTTTCCTAAAGATACTCGTATAAGACGCTATTTCCTATAACTTGTACCATGATCAAAACACACACTAGGATAGGGCATCGCATTGTAATTGAAGCCAGCTTGTTATTAACTAGCTGCACTCATCTGTACTACCGACATGAATACTAAATCGTCAGTAACTATTATTGGTTGTTATTCATTAACTTCTCGTTGGTTTAACGTTACGTTTGAGTTACCCGTGGTTGAAGACACAGAGAAGTTGTAACTCGTTATACGGGTAATTTTACCAACGAAAATGTTACATACATAATTTGACGGCATGGTTGGCGCAGTGGTTAAGCGATTGACTGCTGCGCTGCGTGTCGCGGGTTCAATTCCCGCACGGAACAAATATTTGTATGACCTACATGTATTTGTTCTGAGTCTGGGTGTTTTTCTATCTATAATATGTATGCATTTACAAAAAAAAAAAAATGTATGTAAGTAGTTTATCAGCCATCTTGTTACCATAACACAAGCATTAGGTTGCTTAGCTTGGGACTAGATGGCGCTGTGTGAAATTCCCAGGGATATTATTATTATTATACATTTACAGAGCTAGATCCGAGGTTTTGTAAGCCCGATAAAGTCTTTACATAAAACATAATTAATGTTCCCACTGCATGGACACAGGCCTCCGCTCTTCGAGAGGGAGAGGGCTATAATCTACCACGCGGGCTCAGTGCGGGTTGGTATATGTCACATGTCTTCGAATTTTTGGTTCTAAGACATGCCGGTTTCCTCACGATGTTTTCCTTTACACTTTTGAGAGCAGTAGTGATGAAATAATTTACTAAAGATAAAGTCCTTGATCAGGAAATATGCTGCCTCGTTGTTGTAGTGGTCACAAGCGCTACTGCTGAGTATGAGGCTTAGGTTCGATGCGCAGATCAGGCAAAAATTTTATTGGATTTTTTCATCAGGAATTTCTCCAGCTCGGATTAGTGCCCGGTTGATGGCTTTAGGCTCGCCCTTTTGGGACTTAAAAATAGTGTAGGTAAGAAATACATGGTGGCAGGGACATGGACGCGCAAACTGTAACCATGAATTCAGCACATGAGTTTAGACCCCATAGCGTAGAAATTTTTCGTCGGTTATCAATAAATTAATCTTCTGTTTCATAGAAAAGTGCAATACCTACACGGTCAAAATGTATGGAACAGCAATTTATTTTTTAATAACCAACGAAAAATTTCTGGGGCCAAAAAGCTATGGGCCTTCTTCCTTTCGACTCGTTTGTACTTTAGATTAGTTAGGCACACGTTGGGTTATAGAAGAAAAAAGAAGAATGAAAATACGTTTTTGTGGGAAAACATGACGCGAAAAAAAATGTTTAACATGATCAGTCTATAGCGTTCCCACTGCTGGGACACAGGCCTGTCCGTGGGAGGGAATGTTGCCGTAATTCACCACGCGTGCCCAGTGCAGGTTGATAGATGTCACAAGTCTTCGAATCTCAATGGGGGAAAATATGTGTCACATCCACGCAAAACAGCCATCGCTCAGCATAATGCTGTGACCTTATGCGATACAGAGCCACAGTGTTGATTTTCGGCGACAGCCAGGGTTGACGTCATATAATACCTACTATTCTACAATACCAATAACTGAATAATTAAATATTTGTACGAACTTCACTCATTCATTCAAAGTTTCATTCACAACTATAACTTCAAACATATTTACTCCTCGCTAGTTTTATTAACCTTACATTCTTAGTAAAATCGTAGTTTAAATGTACAAATTTCCCTTAGGGTATCGTAGTGAAAGAAGATTCTCTTTATTGTAGCGTCATATTTCTCTCGGTCTGCCACGATAAAGGCTTTAAATCTTATTTAGAAAAGGTTATACATTATTCTAGGTGTTTTCTGTGACTATATTTATGCTGTGCTTAAACCTGTCCATTAGGTAAACCGTTTTTTGACAGATGGAACTAGTGTTTGCAGCAACACACAATACATTGATTAATACACGTACGGTATTATAATGTATTTAAGAAGCCATAAATAAGATAATTCAATAAGATAAGGCAGTTTAATATATTTATTTTACTACGCATTTTAATGTTAACTTTTACGTAATCTGGAATATGCACGTTCTAAGACAGCTGTCAAAAAACGGTTTACCTAATGGAGAGGGTATAGAGGCTTGGATTTCTTAGTGTTTGCAGTTAGACATGACGTAGATTTTTTATCTTTTTATTCCATTTTACAGAAGAAATCATTATGAACCATTATGCAGATCGTGAGGAAACCTGGACTTTCATATAATAAAAAAAATTCTGAAATCACCAATCCGCTTTTAGCAAGAGTAGTGATTATTCCTTGTGCCCTCTCTGTGTCAATTTTTGTGAGTCTACAGCTACTGCTAGGGACAGGCAATAGGCATCTTACAAATTACGCAATAATGACACTAAATAATATGAGCTTTATGAGAAAGACACAGATGGGAAAATAGGAAAATGAAGCAGCAATCAATAATAATCACACGGATGTTATTTAGCAACGATCTTAAAGTTTTTTTGTAAATATAATAACATTGACACAGGTCGATTGAATAAGTTAAGCTTCATTTGCCGCTGTTGGTTGATCTGTGGATGAGTGTCCATCTTTACCCCTCCGTGCCTCGGTAAACACGTTAAGCCGTTGGTCCCGGCTGTCATTCGTGGATCTTTGACAGTCGTTACGGCCAGTCAGAAGCCCGAAATTCTGTCGCTCCATGTCAAATACTGGTATTCAGCTGCATCCGGTTAGACTGGAAGCCGACCTGCACATAGTTGGAAAAAAGCTAGGCAGATGATGATTGTATTAACCCCGGGTTTTAGTTGTAAGGCGATCAAGAGCCCCCGGTGACTAGGGTGTCGAGCATGTAAACGCCGCCTACCAATAAGTCTAAACACTAAAAAGTTTTAGGTTTAACCCTACCGATGCTGGGCCTAAGCAGCAAACCTACCAAGAATCACATAAAACATCCTATAAATATAGAAAACAAAAGAACACATAAAAATCTTAGATACTCGTACTAAAACTTGTGCCCTAGAATAAAATCGAACTTAAAAGCGAGCGTCAAACGCGACCCCATAACTTATTCAAACCGTATGTTTAGACAAAATCGAAGACACACTTTCAAAAGAAACAATAGTATTTCTGAACATTTATCGTCAGAAGTTCCAGCAAATAGGTTAAATTCAACGTATACGGTGCAATAATAGCCAACAATGTCCACAATTGCAAATCCCTGTACGTATTGAAATGTGGGGAGCAGAAGTTTCATATTATTGTCTTTTTTCGCATTGCTTATTTGTCATGGTTTACTTTATAGAGATATGAGGAACAGACTTCCGTCCATCCTCCGACCAAACGGGTGTTATGTCTCGTGGGCAACTGCCTGATGATTCAGGTCGGGCCGTTGTATACAGGGTGGTAGGGACATATTTTTCTTTCAATTTCATTAAGAAAAGGACAGAAGATAAATATTAGTTTAGTCCTGTCAAATTAAAATATTCCATAGACAAATTAGACGTGATTAAAAACATGGCTACTAAAAATACGTCCATTTACGTAAGGCGCTGACTAATTTGACAGGACTAAACTAATATTTATCTTCTGTCCTTTTCTTATTGAAATATAAGGAAAAAGATGCACTGAACTTAAATTTAGTTTAGTTTGTGAACAAGGGAATCGGCGCCAGTATCTTGTCGTTGATTTGATTAAGATAGTCTAGTTAGTTTGCAGGCAATGAGATAAGATTTTCTTTGCACGAGAGGGAACTCTAGAAAGGTTACTGGTATCTACTGCATCTTACCTATATGACTATGTATTAATGATTCTGATATCCTATTTACAGAATAAATAATTTAATTTCATCGTCACGAAATACATGTTCAGATTTTATAAGCAAAACATGATATTAATGAGGACATTATCAAATCCTCATCAGCATCATTTTAGTAAAAACATTCATTAATATTTTTTTTTTAAGAATGTTTTTGCATTAAGTAGAATATTATTTTACGTAAAAATGTACAACTTGCATTCTAATGAAGTTAGCGGGAGCAGGTCAAAAGAAATTCTGGAACTTCAATAAATGCTGTGGACGTCAACAAGCTACAATGAAATTCAATCGTGGTTTTCTCTAAGTTTTCTGCTCCTCCCCTGTTCTTTGACCTAAGCCATACTAGCAGACATGCAATCTCATTCCGTTTGCGATTACATAAACATGTAATACCGTACATTGTAAAGGAAAATGGAGTCGGTACGGGTTAGTCGATAAAACGCGAACGAACGATGTGGGACATTCACATCATCTATTAGAATAAGACTGTGGACAGGAACAATTTTTATTTGATAGGAGGTTGATATTGGTGCTAGGTTAGAGATAGATTCCTTCTAAAGCTAGTTCAGCTAAATGATAACAGCCGCACAGGTCGTTCGAAGGTAAAGCTACGCTTACCGTGTTCGATATGTGGATGGGTGACTATCCATTACATATCATGTCCCTCGGTGTCTCGGAAAGCACGATATGCCGCGGCTGGTCCCGGATGTCATTCGTAGAGCTCTGACAGTCGTTACGGGTAGTCAGAACAACCAGTCTTACCAAGGGTTATCGTGTTACCCAGTAACTGGGTTGGTGGAGGTCATATAGGAGGCAGTCGCTCCATGTATAATACTGGTAATTAGCTGCATCCGGTTAGACTGGAAGCCAACCCCAATATAGTGGAGAAAAGGCTAGACAGTGATTGACCTTCAGACTATATATTTTAGTAACGTTTACTTACGAATAAATCTGTATTGGATAAGAACGATTGGGGTTTTTCACTAAAAGGGTTCAGATTCGGTGTCTAAGATTTTCACTAAAATTGTTCTAATTGAAAAATCCCATGACACACCTGAATCCACCGTTCCCTAGACGCCGTTAACTGCATATATTCAGCTTAATTTAATAACTTCGTCATAATAATGCAAGCAAACATTAAAAGACTGGAACACACAGGAATCCGTGAACTAATCCGCATAAAAAACTCACCCCTGTAAACACTCTTTTCCACAAACAAAACTTACATTTGAACTGGCTCGCTCGCGTTAACGAAGTAACAGGATAAATAGTGCATTTTAAATGAAATGATGATTAACACGTACTCATTTGGATGCGGTGTTGTGATGACAAAATTAAAAAGAGCAGTTTTTATTCCGCTGTTGATTCGGGAGTTGAAAGGAAAACTGTGTAAAGTTTGCAAGTTGAAAGGACATCGTTACGCGTTCGTGGAAGGGTTTTGAAACTGTGAAATCTGTGGTGCATAGAACGGTGGGAATGCTAATTGACACTTTTTTATATAGTGACGTGTGACTGAATGCATATATTGCATAATAACAGTTTATGAGACGTAACATTAGGTTAAACACAGTATGAAGATTAGAATAAGTTGCCGAAAGATCCCACATACCGCAATGTCTCAAGACGAAAGTCCTTGACTAGTGCGTGTTGCCAGTGTTGACCTATGGTACTGAAACGTGGTCGCTCATAATAGGCCTTATTAGAAGGGTCAAAGTCACCGAAAGAGCAATGGATAGGACTATGCTTGGAGCTTGGATTCCATCACGCAGGGAAACCTGCGTGATCGAATCAGAAATGAAGAGATCCGCAGGAGAACCAAAGTGACCGACATAGCCCGAAGAATTGAAAACTTAAATGGTAGGTAGTGGGCAGGGCACATTGCTCGCAGAACAGATGACCGATGGAGCCGAAAGGTTCTGGAGTGGCGACCGCGTACCGGAAGACGTAGCGTTAGCAGGCCTCCCACAAGGTGGACCGCCGTCCTTTTGAAGGTCGCAGGAACCCGTTGGATGCGAGAAGCACAAACCGGTCAGAGTGGAGGTGCTTGGGGGAGGAATGGTGCTTGGGGGAGGAATATGTCTAGTAGTGGACGTCTTTCGGCTGCTCGCCGCCCGGTAATCAGCTCGCCGCCCGGTAAGGACTAGGCCCGGGTCGACGGCGCGTTGTGTTCCACGCGCGCCTCAAAGAGATGTCAGCAAGAACTGACGGGGTCCGCTAGGGCCGATGCCTGCCAGGGCCACGGGTTGTTCGAAAGGGATACCGTGGCCCCCTGGCACAGGCAACTGAAGGAACATGGGTGGGTGTTAGTCAGTAAAAGTCTGACACGCCCTCCCGCTCAGCCCAGAGCGGGAGAGGCGATTTGATGATTTCCCACCCAAAACAAAAGGGCTGCCTCGTTGGTCAAGTGGTTGCAAGCGCTACTGTTGAACACGAGGTTTGATTCCTAGGTCGTCGGGTAAAATGCTATTGGGTTTTTCTTTCAGAAATTTCTCTGTAGCAGCTTGGAGTCAGGGTTTGTCACCGGCTGTAGGGCATAGGCTCGCCCCCTATTAAATGGGACTTAAGCATAATTGGCTAAATATGGGTGCACCTCTGCCCAACCCTTTGGAACATACAGGCGTGGTGTTATGTTATCTTAAGGATCTTAGGAGAAAACAAACATGCAAGAAAGTTGAATATTCATCATATTGCGTGTCAGATATAAGTGCCAATGTGTGTTAAAGCGAACCGATTTGATTCTACAAAGGCTATTATCACCACGGAATGGTAATAACAGTGATAATACCTAATGGTTTACTGTGATATTATAGATCACGCAACAAAATATTGATATTTTAATAATACCAGCCTGTCACTGTCTTATCTTTTATTTACGGAACAAAATGAACATAAATCACCACTCTTACCAACCAATCAAGGAACCAACCAAACAAATCAACCAGCAACCTACCAGTCTTACTAAGGGGTATCGTTTTACCCAGTGACTGGGTTGTGGAGGTCAGATAGGCAATCGCTTCATGTAAAATACTGGTATTCAGGTATTCAGATGCATCCGGTTAGACTGGAAGCCGACCCCAACATAGCTGGAAAAAAGCTGGGCAGATGATAGTGATGATCACCCTGCGTGTTACCGATTCCTTATCATGAATTTTCCTCCACCAATAGTGTGGTGGACAACAGTGATTGACTGTTTGATTGATTAGTTGGTTGGGTGGTTGGTTGGTTTTAGATTGAGTTCCAGAAGAAGAAACTTTACAACCAAGGAAAGGTCTTAAATGAGAATTGATAGTTTAATCACAGCAGACCAATCGATAGAATAAAAATCCAGCCAGATATAAACTCTCAGAGCTCCGTTGGTCAACGTTCACATCAATTTCAATCGCGTGAAGATAATTGAAAGTGTTGTACTTCGTATACCCGATACATTGTATATTTTCCTAGTCCCAGTATATGGAAAAATATCAGACAACATCTACGTAATTTTCTTCCAGCGTACAATAGATCTCACATGACCCACATTTAGACTTGTGCAATGAACAACGATATAACATTTTTCTTGGGAAACTGTGATAAAAAATGATTAGATTCGTGTGAATGGCTCCTAACTAGTTATTATAATGGCTATGGTACGTTTTATAGGGTATAAAAAGAGTTGTAGGTTTGTGTTAGTTTCCGGAACGGACTATTAAACAACGATTATGTGTATGGAATTACTGGTTTTCAATCGCGTACTGTTTTATCGTACAGCCATTTTGGACGGAGGACTTAAAGAAGGTAGCTGGGACAGACTGGATGCCGAAGGCGGAGGACAGGGTGTTGTGGCGCAGCCTGGGAGACGCCTATTCCCAGCAGTGGACTGCAATAGGCTGAGTTGATGCTAGATATACAACAATATCGATGTAAAGGCGTCGTCTTTATCAAAATAAATAATAAAAACTTGAGAGGTATCAAGGGACACCCGGATGGAACGAAGTTCAAAGAGAAAGAGAGAGAGAGACAGAGAAACACGCGCGCGCCGCACGGCTTACCACTATAGCAAAAAGTGTCGTTCCAACTTTTGGTCTTAATTTTTTCCGTCTAGCCCCCTTTCGCAACGCGCGATAAGGAACTTCGTTCCAATAATAAATAATATTTATTATGGTCCATTTACAAAGTAATACATTTACAAACTTATAAATACTTAGTAGTACCAAGTTCTTAACAGATTGGCTTAAATACTGATATTAAGCTAGTTTAATTTATACGTTAAAAGACGTATAAATTAAACTAACATACGTTTAAAGAGGTCTTATTGTCTCTTATGCGTGGGTATTCGGGTGAGGAGATGCTAAGTAATTGAAAATCAATAATATTCCGAATAATCACAAGTCTCTGATAACATTAGGGAATTAACAATAACGTAAACGACGACGTTCCACCGAGTACGTGTGGCGTGAGCACATAGCAATCAACTCAATGCATTACAAGGGCAGTCACAATAATCACCATTAGCCTAGTAGCCATAAATCAATGCCGGCTTCGATCATTCTCGCCTTTGGAAGACAGAGGGCAGTACCCGGGGTTACGTCAAGTTGACAGCTGTCAAAATCGTTCTAAAATCAACTCTGTAAAGGCGTCATTAAACTTTTGGACGCACCGTCAGATATATTATACATAATGTAATTGAATAGGTGCGACAAATTAATAATATCTAATTTAACGTGTTATAAAATAAATTTTCCGCAGTCGGTTCATCATGGATGGGTGACCATCCATTATAAATCAAGATCCCTTCGTGACTTGGAAAGCACGTTAAGCCGTTGGTCCCGACTGTCAATTGTAGAACGTTGACAGCCGGTACGGGTAGTCAGAAGCAAAAAGTCTGACAGTCAAACTTCTCATGACCAAATCAAAAATCAAATCAAATTATTTATTTGCAAAGAATGTAGGTATTGTACAATAAAGTTGTTACAGAAATATAATGAACCGGGTACATTCTGCCAGAGTTTTGGCATGCAAAATTTAACAAATAGTATCAGTATCAATGCGATTAAATATAATATGAAAATTAATACTAAAGAAAATTATTACAATACTATTAAATTATTTAAAGATAGTCAAAGTTGATATTAAATAATGTCAATAATATCATTATGTTGAAATGTCATACATAACTATAATATCAAAATTAATAAGAAAATGATTACAATATTGATAAATTATTTTAAAATAGTCAAGTTTAAGCACTAAAGTAGATATTAAATAATGTCAATAATATTATTATGCTGAAATGTCACACAAACCATAATATCAAAATTAATAAGAAAATGATTACAATATCAATAAATTATTTAAAAATAGTCAAGGTGAAGTACAAAAGTAGATATTAAATAAGGTCAATAATATTATTATGTTGAAATGTCACACATAGGGTCATTCAAAAAATCACTTAACGAATAATAACATTTTTGTATCAAAAAGACCTTAAGTTTATTTTTAAATTGTTGAAGGGTGTCATTTTTTATAGTGTCTGGTAGTTTATTAAATATTATTGGACCCATGCAAAGAACACTTTTTCTAAGTAGTGCTGTTTTATAACTACCGACAATTAAGAGGTTTTTGTATTGGCTTCTTACGGGACCTTTCTTGGTGTCCGATACCTTAGCAAACAAATGTTTATTTCTTTTTACAAAAATTGCCATCTCTAAAATATATAAGGACGGAAAAGTAAGAATTTTTAAAGACGTAAACAGAGGTTTACAGCTATCTGTAGGTTTTAGACTACACATAGCTCTAACACAACGTTTCTGGGCTTTAAATAAGCTATCTCTTAGGCTACAATTACCCCAGAAAATTATTCCGAACCTTAAGACTGACGCAACTAAACCATGGTATGCTACTAAAGCAGTCTTTATGTCAACTTTTTTTGCCAGGTTAAAAAGAACATATGCTGCAGTGCTTAACTTTTTGCATACCTCTTCTGCTTGCGGTTTCCATGTCAATTGGTCGTCAATATGAATTCCTAAAAATTTCGCGACCTTTGTTTGATTGATCACTTGACTATTATATTGTACATTGACGTTCGGTGGACATATTCGTTGGTGAAAATGCATCACACTAGTCTTTGATAAGTTTATTACCAGGTTGTTTTTGTCAAGCCAATCAATAATATTTCTAAGGTTTAGGTTGATGTCCTGTTCATAATTTTTTATATTTGTGCATGGGTATCGCATTACCCGTAACTAGGATGTGGAGGTCAGGCAGTCGCTCCTTTTTAAATACTGGTATTCAGCTGCATCCAGTTAGATTGGGAGCCGACCCCAGCATAGGTGGAAAAAGGTTTAGCGGATTTACGTCTCTTCAATGGAATGTCATTTAGTGCGATCTCCAGCCATTTTAATGTATCCAATCACCGTTCCAAAACAGTTACTCCACCGATCTTGAGAGGGCAACGTTTGTTGACATGCGATCTCCACTCAAGATCACGTCTGTCCCCAACGCTTTCGGTTGTAGAGCAAATACGACTGGCTTATTGCCAATTTAGTGTATCTTTTCATGTATGTACAGACGCCAGCAGATCAAGCTACTACAATCTGTCAGATTTCTTTAAAAGATTCTCGACTTTATTGCTAAAGCATTAGGTTCAATGTTGATTGGGAAAATCTGACAGTTTCGGGTAGGTTGACCTGCTGGCGTCCGTACTTTAAATAAATAAATTATCTTTTTGGGTTGTGGATGGACTTGCGGCTAAGTAATAACAGCCGCACGGGTCAATCGATCACGTCGGATCGCTTGCCGCGGTTGGTCCGTGGACGGATGACCATCTTCACATACCAAGACCCCTCCGTGGCTTGGATAGCACGTTAAGCCGTTGGTCCCGGCTGTCATTATTGGATCTTTGACAGTCGTTACGGTTCGTCAGTAGCCCGAAAGTCTGACAGCCAGTCTACCCAAAGGGTATTACCCAGAAACTGGGATGTGGAGGTCACATAGGCAGTCGCTCCATGTGAGATACTGGTATTGAGCTGCATCCGGTTAGACTTTAAACCGACCTCACCATAGTTGGGAAAAGCCTTGGTAGATAATAGGTTGTGGAGGTCGGATAGGCAGTCGCTCCATGTAAAATATTGCTTTTCAGTTCGGTTAGACTGGAAGCCGACCCCAACATAGATGAGAAAAGGCTAGACAGATTGTTTGAATTTCTTTATTTTCACTTCTAGACACAAACATCTGTTTAGCCCTGGCTCTTGTACTAGGAGTTTCTTTCACAAGAGCCAATGTTCCTTCCCTTTCATCTCAGAATACCAGATTCTCAAAATATCATATTCTCAAAATATCAGATTCTTAATATATCAGATAATTATCGGACAATCTAAATCAAAATATTTATAATAATATTATGAAAGAAACCTAGCTAGTTTTTTCAGCAAATAGATTGCATATTGCACATTTTACAATAAAATACTGTTTGACTTTGGTTGTCTCAGTTACTCCTATTTGTATCTCAATTCTTTTTTACTTCCTTATATCAACGGTGTCTTCTCTTTCATATGATTGCCAGGCATCGTCATTTGGTCTCTTTCAAACAAAAAGTGTGATCTCCATCATGATAAGCTATATTCACAAAACAACAACACAACAAAGATATGATTTGTTTGTTTATCCTACGAGTACTATTATATCACACTAATATCCTACTAATTAATATTATAAAGGCGAAAGTTTGAATGGATGAATGGATAGATGGATGTTTGTTACTCTTTCACGCCAAAGCTACTGAACAGATTTGGATGAAGTTTGGCACAAAGATAGTTTATAACCAGGATTAACACGTAGGATACTTTTTATACCGATATTTCCACGGGATCGAAACTTATGCGGGTGAAACCGCGGGCGCAGCTAGTGGTTAAAATATGTGTAAAAGTTAATTAATATGTTAGTAAAAATATTCTTATCAATAACAAAATGATTTAGCATGTATTTTGTAATTTATGTATATGATAAAATGTGGCGTGTCACACAACCCACGCGATCGTTTACGTAACTTTTTATAGGTTAAATCAAGCAGCCCAGCCAATTCTTCTTAGCCAGGGCTCTTTCAAACTGCCTTTACTCTAACTGCATTGCATTTAATAACGTCAGTTTCCAGAAACAAGAAATATTTAGCTCAATTTTACTGTACGTCACTCAAAAACGTTCAGCTATTACCTACCTCCATTTCCGAATGCACCGAGAATTTGACCTTATTTTTCAGCTCGGGCATAGAAATAATGACGTAAACCAGCTAGTATATCGATAGGAATGGAAAGCAGTAGTCCATGAAATCGGAAGTACTGCAATTAAGTCGATTCGCCCTTCATAGCGCGTTGAGCGTGGTAAAAGTGGGGGCAGAAAGCGGGTTGCAGTGTGATTGAGAAGCTGTAGCGAGTTGGTTTGTTATTTTAGGTCTTAATTTTCTACTTTATAGATTAATAATGATAGCTTCTACCTGCGACTTGGTCCGCGTGAAATTTCTTGATTAATTAATCATGATTCAAAAGATACGTGGCGCCATCTATTATCATAATAACGTTATTATTGTTTTCCTCGAGAACAGCGCTTTTTTTCGGAATGAAAGGTACCCTGTGTCCGTTTCTGTACACCTGGCAACGTATATGCAAAATTTCAGGATGATCGGTTCAGTGGATTAGGCGTGAAGAGGTAACAAACAGCCCAACTTACTTTCGCATGTATAATATTAGTTAGGATGGACTAACAATCAGGTAAAGATCGTGGATACCCATTAAATTTGATGCAAGTAGGTAAGCTGAACCTGTCCTGAAGGCTTCTCGTAAGAAGTCTCGTAATTAAAAACGTTAAAAATCTAGTTGCAGTCTCATCTCGGCGACAAGCAAATGTCAAAAAATTTTCAAAAATGTAAGGAAATTAGAGGTATGACAGATTGAGAACTGAGATCAGACTGTGAACGTTCTTAAAATTTCGAAAATTTTCTGTTCTGAATGAATTTCATCAAGATCAGAGGGGGTCTGATCTGGATGAGATTCGTTCAGACAGGGGAAGTAATATACAAATGGAGGGATGGCGGCTTAAACTCAGCAGTGCGTGGGTGGAATAATGATGATGGTGGCTACCAATGATGATGATGATGAAGAGGTAAGCTGAAGATTTTCTCCTAAGGTTAAGCCAAACCTATTTTATAAAACCGACAGGAGACAGGTGACTGGTGATTATTTACCAATCTCACGGTTTTGTAAGTATATTTTTAATAGTTTAAACCAAACTGTCGTGAAAATGTGACAACTAGGTCATTTTTTTACCAATAATTATTGACAATTATATCAATTAGGGCCACGACTCAATTCCCCGAAGAGTTAAGCAGAGTTGTTCCTATAGTACAGCTACATTTCGCCAGTTACGTTAAAGTCCCATGTAACTGGATTGTGGAGGTCAGATAGGCAATCACTGTGAGTCGCTCCATGTAAAATACTGGTATTCAGCTGCATCCGGTTAGACTGGAATCCGACCCCAACATAGTTGGGAGCAAAGGCTAGGCTGATGATGATGTTAAAGTCCCATGTAATACGGGGTGAGCCTATTCCAGCCAGACTCTGGGCTGCAACTGAGAAATTCCAGATGGAAACACCCAAAATCACTTTGCCCGATCCGGGAATCAGAACCTTATACTCAGTAAGCGTAATAGCGCTTGCAACCTCTAGACCAACGAGGCAGTCAATAGGACCTTAAGTCTATCTTGATTTAAAAGAGTGTCCTTGGAGTTTCATGCCCGTTCTTCTCTATACAGATATACGTTTTCGAATGGGCAACTAGCTTCAACTTTCGGATTAACTGACCGACTATTTAATTTTGACAATTCAAAAGTGCCTGTAAATGTTTTAATGGAAATAAATGCTTGAGTCAGTCATATTTGTAGCTATAATTTCAAAATAAACAAAAGAAAATCGCTACCGCTTACATTTGAGTCACTGTCAAGTGCAGGCGACGTCGTCGTTCACTCGTATCGATCGTTAAGTTGCGTAATCGATGCATTCTCGAATGCTGTTTTGTCATACCGATTGTTCGTTATGCAACTCGAATGCACTTTTAATCGGTATTTTTGCGGTATTGTAATAATGATTGCTTGTATTCTGTATGCGGGTCGTTGTTGGGATAAATGAGCAGATTTCTTGTATTGTTTGTTTTACATAAAAAGCTTGGCTGTTTTGCATACTTAATCGTTCATATTTATGCATGATTAAGTATGCAAATCATGGTACGGTGATGCCTGCAGATATATACTTGTTATGTTATTTAATGGTATGTATTATACCTATCATACATTTTATTGGCTGTCGCAATTAGTATATTCTAAGTACAGCCGGTTGATTCTGTAAAAATCTCACCGTGAAAACTCAAGTGAAGTGAGCTTGATGTGAGTTGTCAGTAGTGTCAATCCCTACCATTATTTGGAATGACAGCTCACTCCACGCTCACTTCACCTAAGTTTTCACGGTGAGATGGTTACCAAATCGCACTGCTGTTTTATTTTACTTTTTTGGATTCGGTACGTAATTTTCGTGTGACCAATGAAAAACAGCGCTGCCGCATCATGCTGAGCAGAACCTTCTTGTCACAGTCACCAGAGCCACCGACTATATCTGTTCTATGTTAGTTATAACATATTTTATATCTATTTTTTTTTTCTTTAATATTGGAATTGATCTTTGTGTATGCACGTGTTTCTGCTAATAAACCAATTTGTCGTTCTTATTTCGTTTTCTAATCGCTGTAATAATAGTTTGTAAGATAGTAATACAAGATAACTATTACAGTGATAGACAACGATTCTGCTGGTGACCAAAGTTAAAGTACACACTTTAATTTCACTGTTCAGTTACTTAATACACATAGGCCAATGACCTATAGAATAGAATAGAAGACTCTTTATTGTACACCATACAAATTACAGAACATAAATATATAACATTTCATAAAGGGTGACACAATGGGTGGATATTATACAAGTACGCTGGACATCATACTATGATTTCCAGCGTACTTGATTATCGATGACAAAACGAAGACATTTGATTTTCGCCATTTTGTCGCTGATAACAACGTGAGCGTCCGTGGAACTAATATTTTTTGATAGTCAGTGTTACAAAATGCACATAATCTCATATTAAAAATGTTCTAAATATCTCGTAATAAACATAAAATACATAAAAAGTAGATTCCACGATTTAAACCTAAATCATCAGAGACGTACCAAAACAATTAATTGTACTTTTAATTGTACTAATATAAAAGATAATAATTAATTAATAATAATGTTAATGCATGCTAATTTATGATGATAAGGGCGGGCGAATGATAAAATTGCAATGCTTGTAAAAGGCTGCTAAGTCATAAGTATCTACTAACATAACATAACACCAACATTGTACACTTAGCTTGCAATAAAAGTTTTGACTTTGACTTAACACGACGACCATTTGCTACAGTGTCAATTTAAGTTTTTGAGACGCTCGTGGCTCTTTGAATCGGCACAAAAAAGAACTGTCATTTCGTATAGTATATTTAGTCCAGTGTACTTTTTTATTAGAGGTCAGTGACTTAAGCTTAGGCTTTTGAAGGTACTTCTTCGACTCTTACTCGTCTCAGGTTGCCATGACAACGGCCGCAAAATTCTCATATTCTAATCTCGAACCAGCCAGCTACGAGTATCTATACCATATTATAAATTAAAGTCGCTTGTCGTGTCTGTCTGTGTGACAGCGTTATTCTTCTAAACGATGCATCGGATTTTGATGCGGTTCTTACCATCATTCAGAGAATTGATGCCAGAAGTGTGTGTATAACTTATTAATATTAAACTAACATTTACAAAATAAATCTCGATGTTTTGTCAAATCGTAAAAATCTTATTAATATAGTAAAAATTAATTAAATTTTTAATATTTTTTTCAGGGACGTGCGGGCTACCCCCGAGTCAGCCGTATCAATGATGCATTTTTCAAATTTTCACGACAATGCGCGTATTTTGCGTACGGATGGGAAAATCGATCATTCGATCCACCAGGCCAGCAACGCCTTGATGTTACTGACCGTCTCACGTAGGGTACCTGGGTTACCTAAATACTTTGCCCTGTAGGTACTTGACGACCACCGGACAGTTTAGCAGCACACTCTAAGGAACATAAAATTATTATCATTTTTCGAATTACGTGGTTATATCTTCAGGGAATCTGCAATTTTCGTAATTTTAACAACTTTTACAGTCTGATTTCAGTCTCTATCTGTCAAAAATACCTCTAACTTTCCTACATTTTTGACAAGTTTTTGATATTGATTGTCGCTGATATGAGTTCAGAAAACGTTCAAAATCTAGTCGCAAACTAGATTTTGAACGTTTTTAATTGAAAAGATGAAAGTGTAAACAAACTCTGTTTCTTCCATATTTTCTATCAATTATTTG
The DNA here is from genome assembly GCA_945859715.1 of Apamea sordens. Classification (NCBI taxonomy): domain Eukaryota; kingdom Metazoa; phylum Arthropoda; class Insecta; order Lepidoptera; family Noctuidae; genus Apamea; species Apamea sordens. The sequence goes on along the minus strand of OX244010.1, from coordinate 6,710,703 downwards.
AATAAAATTATCGAATAAAAAATCGATTATTAAATTGTACTGTGTTGTATTGTATTGTTGGCTGGGACGGACAGGTTGCGGAAGGCGGTGGACCAGATGTTGTGGGGCAGCCTGAACCTATGTCCAGCAGTGGACTGCGATAGGCTGACTTGATTGATTAAATTGTAAATGAAAAATCATAGATGAAAACTGAGGTTATAAAATTTATCTGTATCAATTGTGGAATGAAAAACATATATATGGAGGTTTAAAACTGGAATTTCGGGTTTGCATAGTACCTAATCAAATCAAAGATTCTCAATTTGTAAGTGGCAAGACAAATTATTGGTAACCACTTTTTGGTTTCCTAATCCATTTATTTACATTTGTATCAAATACTTTTGGAACAGACCATAGACGTGTAGGAACTGCGAACTTGGTCAAATGACAGACGAGTGCGCTTGCGTGCGCGTATATGTGTGCGAGCATTTTCACTCGTTGTACGAAGCCGACCTTCTGTACTAGTCTGTGATACGAGTACAGTCGTAAACAGAAGTGCATTTCGCCTGCCGAGAGCGTTTCTCTTCTCAAATTTATTGTTCCGGTAAATTCCAATACGAATGTGGTATGTTTCACACGCTACTTTCTGTGCGAGGATGTACTATAAATTAGAATGACGTAGGTAAATAAGAATTATTTTGGAGCAGTCCAGTGGTAACAGCCGCGACTTACGAGTTGTAGGTCATAGGTTCGAACCCAGACAGGCACTTACCTTTGTGTAAATTATTTCATCATCTCTTAAAACGGCCAAGGAAAACATCGTGAGGAAACCAGCATGTCCTAGAACCAAAAATACGAAAACATGTGACATCTACCGCACTGGGCCTGCGTGGTGGATTACGGCTCGCTCCCTCTCACAGACAGGAGGCCTGTGTCCCAGCAGTGGGAACATTATAGGCTGATTATGCTACGGATTATTTATTAGTTTTTAGTCATTTACTTTCAAGAAAGTTGTTGTAAACATAACATTACTGTGGTAAGGTAGGACGAAATCTATGGCGGGAACTGTATAACCCCCTGACAATTTTATCGAATCATCTCAAAGCCTTTCGCCTGGGCACTCGTTACCGTGGCCGACTTGGAAATCTCTCCACAAATGGGGGACAATTTCCACAAATGGGGGTTCACAGACGGCTCAGATCTCAAGTGCGTATGCGGCACACACCCACCAAATACCCAATATTATTCATCTGCCTAGCTAGTATTCAGCTGCCTTTTCCCAACTATGTTGGGGTCGGCTTCCAGTCTAACCGGATGTAGCTGAATACCAGTATGTTACATGAGTGACTGCCTTTCTGACCTCCACAACCCAGTTACTGGGTAATACGATACCCCTTGGTAAGACAATCAGTCTTACCAAGGGGTATCATATTCGTCAGACTTTCGGGCTACTGACGACCCGTAACGACTGTCGTAGATCCACGAATCACAGACGGGACCAATGGCTTAATTTACTTTCCGAGGCACGGACGGTTTCTTGGTATGTGAAAATGGTTACCCATCCACGGACCAACCGCGGCAAGCGTAGCTTAACCTGAATGATCGATCCGGCGGCTGTTATTACTTAGCCACAAGCCCCGTAAATATACCCAATAATATTATAACACAATATTATTGAATTTTTATCATGCAAGATTTTCACATAATAGTCTTCTAACTATTCCTTCCTATATATACAAATCGGTAGTTATTAGAAGAAATACCTCTAATTTTTCAATTTCGCTGCTTGATTTGTGCAGTAGCTGAGTGATTGGCTTTCTGAACGTCGAGTTCCGGGTTTGATTAATGAAAAAAACATTTGAATGGCCTACAGACAGTCGTTCCAGGAGTGACGAGCAAGACTTATTTCCCACAATACTGGGGTAAGCCGCGTGTGGACCAAAGACTTTTTTTAAAAGAAATTCGACATTATGTTTTGGTTTTATTTTGTTTCTAAAAAAAATGTATATAAGTAGTTTATCAGCCATCTTGTTACCATAACACAAGCATTAGGTTGCTTAGCTTGGGACTAGATGGCGCTGTGTGAGATGTCCAGGGATATTTATTTATTTATTTTATTTATGTATTCTACGCAAATTATAAACATAGCTCATGTCGTGGCCGAATAAAGGAAGTCAAAATAAAAAGAAAACAACTTCGGGACACATTAAAGCGAGTAACGAATACTGTGAAACCAAATAATACATAGATCTACGCAACTATTAACTTCCTCATCCTCTCCCACCGAGTCCTGTAATTACGTAAATTCCTTCTTCGTAAATATAGGCAAGAAACTCGCGGATGAGATTATAAAAACGCAGTAGTCACAATCCCAGCAAACTCCAGTAAAACAGCTAGCATAGTAGATGGCCAGTAGGCTAGCTGATTACCCAAGAAGCGCCAGACTATTCTAATCTGTGATTTAATACACCCCATTATAGTCGAAAATCAAGTCGTACCTACGTACCTACACAAACTCACACCTTCTAGAGGGTATCCTTCTGGAGTTTTAGCGTACTCCCAAAGGAGTACCCTACATACTCCTTTTGATTCATTTACCTTCATACATCAGAGGGGCAATTTTCATAATTTTAATAACGTACACAGTCTGATCTCAGTCTCAATCTGCCAAAAATACCTCTAAGTTTCATATATTTTTGACGTTTTTGATATTGATTGTCGCTTGAGATGAAATTTCCACTAGATTTTGAACATTTTTAATAACAAAAATTGGCCGTCTGGTCATACACGCACGCTGGTTGCGGTTGGTTTACTCTATTTTCAACTTAAAACCATAATGATATCCCCACAGAAGTTATTTTCACGCAAAATACACTACTTAAACATTTATTATTCCCAAGTCTATCAGAAATGACAAGTTTTATTAACAGAGATCCAGCCAGCTTATCGGAACAATACCAAACTACGGACTCAAGTACTTATAGTTTTTAACTCCGGTCTAGAACTTTGAAGACGAAAATCTCTTGGAGTTCCAACTTATTGCTTTTCTTCTCTATAGCCGCTTAGTTCAATACTTTTATGGTAAGTAGCACGAGTTGGACGGACTGTTTGTTGAGCTGTATTACTGGCTAATCGTTGGTCGCAGAAATATAATTATTATCTTCTTGTATAACTGCCTCATTGGTCTAATGGTCGCAAGTGCTATTGCTAAGCATGAGATCCTGGGTTTGATTTCCGAGTTGGGTAAAGTGTTATTGGGTCTTTCCATCTGGAATATCTTAGCAGCAGCCCGGAGTCTGGATTTTTGTCCTAGGTAATAAGCTCATCCCCAATTAGATGGGACTGAAATATGACGAAATGTGGTTATACATTAGGTGCAGCCCTGTCTACGACCTACCTGTGACGGAATGCATGATGGTAAGGCTAAAGGTACTAAGATGAAGTCTGGGTGTCGTAAAACACGACTAACAGAATGTAAAATGTACACTTAGCTAGATAGAATACTCTTTATTATGTATAGCATAAAAATTACAGATATCAATGTAGAAATTAGAAAGAAATAAAAATTCATTATCATGCACAAACAACGAACATTACAAAAAAAAAACAGACAAAATATACAAGGTAGCCAAAAGACTCGTATTCAACCCAAAATCAGTGATCAAGCAATGGAAAATATTGTCAAAAGTTAAAAGTTTGACAAAGTTGTCCTTTGCTTGATGTCAACGCAGGTAACAATTTACTGGCCTACATCAAAACCAAAGACAATAAACATTGCATAATTACTCACTACCATTACCACCCTTACGACTTATACTCGTAGTTTGATCACTTAGCCGCCGTTAAATGATATCGGCTCAATTGCCAAAAGGGAAAAAAAAAACAAAAATTCTATAAAAATACGGAGACTGATGTCATTAAATATGTAACATTACACAAACATGTTCCCTATGCAGTTCGTGTCCCACTTTTAAATTCACATAACTTTCTTTCGAGGTACAATTCCAACCATTTTGATAAAAACAGTCATTTATATGCAGCATAGGTACAATAAATCTCAACGAACTGCACCCTAAGTTTATTTAAAAGCAAAATTGCACTAGAAAATATTAAGGCTAAGTTAAAAAGACGAGCGAGCCAACGAAATGCATTATACGCAACAGAATTTTAACATTATCGGCTTATAAAGTTTGGTGGAAACCGTACGATCGGCAACGATAGCGCGTGATACAGTCCAAATATTTCAAGGAACTTTTGCCTTTATGGTAGTAGTCCTAAAGTTTATAATGGCGGAGATAGAAAAAGAATTATGTAAGACACTGCGTTGAAAGTCGTGAGCGATAACTCAGGGAGTGCACGATATACGCGGCACAGAGTTGAGAAAGTAATAGATAGGGACTTGGCTTAGTTCGAAAAGTCTTGCTCAGTGAAAAGGGATAATTTTGTGAAGGTTTATATATAGTAAGGTTCAGTTTAGTTGGTTGTTAGTTTGATGTTATTTGTATATAGTTCTGCGAAAATATGGGGTGAAAAGAATTGTTAAGACCGAAACTTCACGTAGAATTTTCATTGAAACTATTACTCATCATTACATGTATAAAAGATAAATATATACGAGTATAACCCTTCTCTCAGTACGCACGAGTTTGTTTCATAAATGTATAGCATGACACGGCATTTTGTTGAAAATCATCTGCACACACGCTTGCTTTTGACAATGTCCCCAGTGCGGACTGCCTTCATTTCCACGATACGTTTAAGGCACTATTGGGGCAGGAACCTGTAACAATACTTTATTCTATGCACTTTGTGATTAAAGGGTACCGTACGGTGATCAGGGACGGTGATGCTATTAAAGGTAAATTCTGAAGTTTTTCGCCCATTAAGCATAAGCGTAATCAGCCAATTATGTTTCCACTGCTGGGACACAGGTCTCCTCCCTTAGAGAGAGGTGAGCTGTAATCTACCACGCGGGCCCACTGCGGGCTGGTAGATGTCACATATCTTCGAATTTTTGGTTATAGGACATGCCGGTTTCCTCACGATTTTTTCCTTCACCGTTTTGAGAGCAGTGGTGATGGTGGTGGTGGTTTCATCCATTATGAAGTCCTAATCCAAGTACAATTCAACGAATTGTCAGAACTTAAGCAATGAACTTCAATCAACTTCACCATTGTTTTAGACAAAATTACCATCCTTAACTAAATAAATCTGTATATATTTTTCGTCCCTACTCAAATATGGTAATCAAAAGCCTTTTGAAGATGTTTTAAACTTTTTCCTTCAGTTTATCTTTGTGGCTAATAAAACTGCGCTCTTGGGAAATGTCATTCTTAAAGATGGCGAGATAAAGAAGCTCAGAGATTGTAATATTTCGATGAACAAACAAAACGCTATTTAAAAGCTTGGCTTTAGGTCTGTAGATCTGAGCAGTGAAATACAGGAGTTTTATAAGAAAACTAATTATATTTCAACTAGCTGTTCGTGACCCGGGTGAATTTCATGTCTCTATCTCCAGTGGTTTAGGCTGTGCGTTGTCTGTCAGCCAGTCAGTAAGTTCATGAAGAAGAAAGTAATGGAATTCATCTACCTGATTTTTTTCTTGAATTTGTGTGAATTGAAACAATTAGCATCATATATAATTCCTCTAGAAAGGGCTTACAGATTTTCTTATTTCATATACAGACAAGAAAAAATAGAACAGCAAAAATAGGTACATACAGAGGTGATGCTTATTTCATAAGAAATCTCTTTCAGCATACCTGAGATAGGAAAATAGATACAGAAAGAAAAGAAAGAAAATGCATTTATTTGCAGCAAACATGACGCATAAAAAAGAACATAATATACACAAAAAAAATAACAAGTTGGAGGTAAACATGCGTCACATTCACGCAAAACGGCAGAGATGTAGACAGAGTGTGAAAGAGTAAAGGAGACAAAAAAATAATACATAAAATCCAAAACAATTCACTTATAAAAATAAACAAAACTTATGAGAATATACTAACATACACACAAATAAACATACATACATACTTCTAAAATAAATATTACTAGAATGATAATAATTATAACATACTCAAAATAATAAATACATACCTACTCGTTCACAACTATGATGAAGTGGACAGATAGTGTTTTCTTGTTCTCTTCCACTTTAGAAATATTAGAATGCAATAATAATTTGTAACATTTCCTTGGGTATTACTGCACTTTGATATTATTTGCTTTATTGTTTCACAAATATCTCACGTTACATACTACAAACACGTCGATTCTAATTTAAGGGATCTTAGGATATACGTGCTTTTGTTTCGTGTGTTGTATTCATTTCTCTTCTTTTTCAGGTATGAAAAAAGTGTCTCCTAATCTTCCTGGCTACTTAGAGGTAATAAAGTAAGCACTGCGGTAACCATTCCATCAAGTTATACTACCTAAGGCCTTATTCGCGGCCTTGAGCGATGCGACTTGCGTCAAGCGACACACGCGTGCGTCGCGGTGACTCGAGGCATGCTCTAGTCAACCTTTCTCATTTATTTTCTCCGCAGTCACTGTCGTCGGTTCATTCGTCCGTCCTCCGTCTGTTCGCCAGTAGGTCCTTCCATCCGTCCGTCCGTCCGTCTGTTAGCGGGCTGTATCTCATGAACCGTAATAGGTAGACAGTTGAAATTTTCACAAACTGTGTATTTCCATTGCCACTATAACAACAAATAATAAAAATAAAATAAAGATAAAAATTAAAGGGCGTCTCCATTCAAGATACGTGTTTTTTTCGGCGTTTTTTGCCTTGTATTACGGAACCCTTCGCATGCGAATCTGATTCGCACTTGACTGGTTTTACCATTTATTTTGAGAGGGAAGCCCAGTAGAGTTTGAGATAATTAATATGATAAAAAAAAGTCCACCGAATCTATACTCTGCAGACACCTTTCCTAATTCTATACGAAAACTAAAGCCGGGAGGCACTTACGCTAAATATATCGAAACTTGGACGATCCCGTTTTCGCCGATTTATCGGGCCCCGTTCTCGCACCAAAACTTTTGCAAACTCACTGTACTAAGGCGTAAATTCAATTTTAATATTGCCAGAATACCAATTGGGAACGCTTAAAGTAATAGCTTGCAAATAACTAAGTTATAGTGAGTCGCAAGTAAATTATTAAGGGAGAACTTCGGTTATAATAACTTGATTTTCGACAAACTTTTGCTAACGATTTGTTATTGTGACTTGCTTTTGGGGTTATTCAATCATTTGTTCATTTATTTTCTTTCTGAACAATAGCTCCTACATCTATCTTTATCTACAATAATAATAAAGCTGTAGCGTTTGTTTGAACGCTCTAATATCTGAAACAAAATCATCATTTGCCTAGCCTTTTCCCAACTATATTGGGGTTGCCTTCCAGTTTAACCGAATGTAGCTGAATACCCGTATTTTACATGGAGCGACTGCCTTTTTAACCTCCACAACCCAGTTACTGGGTAATACGATACCCCTTGCTAAGACTGGTTGTCAGACTTCCGGGCTTCTGACTACCCGTAACGAATGTCAAAGATCCACGAATGACAGCCGTGACCAACGGCTTAACGTGCTTTCCGAGGCACTAATATCTGGAACTGCTAGTCGGGTTTGAAATGTTTTTGTATTTGATAGCACAATTCTTGAGGAAGGCTATTGGCTAGCATTTAACATCATGCTAAGACCCTTAGGATCCGAGCAAAAAGAAAAAAAAAACTTGAGAGGTGTTAATGAACACCCGGATGGAACGAAGTTCAAAGAGAGAGAGAGAGACAGACAGAGAAACACGCACACGCCGCACGGCTTACAACTAAGTATAGCAAAAAGTGTCGTTCCAACTTTTGGTCTTAATTTTTTCCGTCTAGCCTCCTTTCGCAACGCGCGATAAGGAACTTCGTTCCAAAAGCGCTAAGCAAAAATGAACTAATAGCGCAGGGAGACGATGCGATGCACAAGCTAGTAAAATATAAATATTTGCGATACATAGCTACTTAGTCAATAGAATCGAATTGTCGACACGGTTGGCGCAGTGGCTGGGCAATCCACTACTGCGCTGCGTGTCGCAGGTTCGATTCCCACACGGAACAAATATTTGTAGTGCCTACAGTTAGTTGTTCTGGGTCTGACTGTTTGCGTATGTGAGTTAAAATGTTTGTAAACGCACCCACGATACAGGAGTAATTAGTGTGGGGCAACGTTTGAAAAAAAAAATCGCAACAAAATTTTGCTTACATTGCAACTCTTTCTAAATTTGAAGTACGGTCTCCATAATTATGGTTTTAATCAACCGACTACAAGATTTTAATGCGATAGGTAAACGTGGCTGCAAAATGCGAATGTTATAACAAAACCAACCGAGACCGCATTGGTCTTGGTATCGGTCCAATCAAGACCAATATTGAGATTGATACCAACACTGCACCTGTAGTCACGAATAGGGTTAAGGACTTGCTGATATTCGTGACTTTTAATAGGACTCGTACCTTGTAAGCCCAAGGCAGGTGAATGTGACAGTAACAATGGCACTGCATTTATGGTTTCATCGCATGAGAAAAAATGACAAAACATCGGGTATCACGTAGGTAAAGTTACGTGACACCCGACATTTTGTAATTTTTTCCATAATTGGCCTACTTTAAAGGCTACATAATTTACATTTTCATTAGTTAAGTAGCGAGTTAAGTGCCTTCGCGTCCCCGTCCTTCCACAACACAGTTACTGATAATACGATACCCCTTGGTAAGACCGGTTGTCAGAGTTTTGGGCTTCTGACAACCCGTAACGACAGTCAAAGATCCACGACAGACGCTTAACGTGCTTTCCGAAGAACGGAGGGGTCTTGGTATGTAAAGATGATCACCCATCTACGGAACAATCACGGCAAGCGTAGCATTTAACATATTACCAACCATGTTCTTCGTAATACTAATTTAAATACAATTTCCCTTGGAGGGGAATAAGATAGCCAAAGAAGAATCTATTCTTCTCAAAGGCGAACCAGGAGGCTCACACCCAAATCCCACAAAGAATACTAGACCGCATTGCGGAGAATGGAAAAGAAATAAAACGTTTACGCTTTCGCCGCTTGATTGTTAAATATTTTATGATCCCAGGAGATTTAGGCGTGTCGTGTCAAACCAGGATATTAACCGGAGTTTTTACGGCGGCAAGATTGGTTGGAGAGTTTGTTTTCTTTTTTAACAATAGATGAAGTGGGGTACGTGGGGACTGGGTTAGGAGTTTTTGGAATAGGAGTGGCGCTTAGGGAATTACAACTAGAGATGAATTTGTAATTGATAAATTATAAATGACTAGCCGCGCTCCTCGGAATCGCTCCTCGGGATTAAAAGTATCACATTTGTTAATCCTGGTGATAAACCATGTGTGTGCCAAATTTCATCCAAATCCGTTCAGCAGTTTTTGCGTGAAAGAGTAACAAACATCCATCCATACAAACTTTCACGTTTATAATATTAGTAGGATTTATTTTCTGTAATTTGGTTTGTACAAACACTTTTACACTTCAATCATAATCTTTTTAAACTAGGTGAGTTCGGCGTTTCCTATCTGACTACTCTGAGAAGAAAGGCCGAATTAAACTCAGAGATCACAGTCTCTTTTAAAGTCCAAAGATAATCTTGGTCAGATCAAAATTATGAAGACCATGTAGATTGGTGTCTGAAATGGTCTTTTGAGGAAAGAACCACACAGATTGAGTGGACCTGTCCAGTCAGTCAATTGGTAATGTTCTGGTAGCAGAAGCGACAAAGGTATATCATAATTCTATCTTTGATCAACAATGGCACTAGATTAAGGATTAGGAACAAAAACACATCGTTCAAGTAGCTGCGATTGCATACTCGTATAACTTGATTATAAACTTTAACTTTCAAATATAAAGTTTATTATCGTTTTCATTAGATTACTACTTTTAGTAAAAAGTAAATATATTTTTTAAGTAAGAACAAAATATTTATGGAAAAATAAAACATAATTTCTAAGCAATAAGGTTAAAGAGACTATGTTGCAAAATAAGTCCACAACATTACTAATTTAATCGAAGCAATCTATTAACGAAGTATGAAACAATATAATATTGCTTTTCTAAGGAAAAAAAACTATTAAATTACGCTTATAACCTATTATAAAAGTAATGTTCAAACTGTATAATACGGCAGTAAAAATTTTCACTTTATAAAATAATTTGTCATCAAATGTTTTCTTCGACAACTTGATAAAAAAAAAATAGATAGTTAAATAAAAACTAACCTGGGGGTCTACTCCGAAGTAGTATCGGCCGAATGTTCGGCCGTTTCCTGCTACAAAGTTACTATTTGGTTCGGTCGGTTCCGATCCTACACTCCTACACTCTTTCCAATATTGACTATGGTCCCGACCCAACTGAGCCGATCCGAACTTTTTTTCGCATTTTTCAATAATATTCGGTTCGGCCATGTGTCGGTCCGATCCGAACAGAAAGAAATACCTCAAAGACTTAAATCTTCACTTAAATAAAATGATCTCCTAACTCCCTTAGGATGAACTTCAAAAGGGGAGAGTTCTCGTACATTTTCTTTTCCACATCTAAATTCCCTGAGATTGCATCTAATGATGCCGCCGTATTTGTTTCCTTGGTTCAAAGTTAACATTATTTGGTAAAACGCCTCGTGTGAGGCATTCCTTCCGATTTACGAGCTCTTAAATTTTTACGCACTTCGGAGTTTTTAAGTGTTTATCTTTATGGTTTTTACATTAATAGGATTTGTGAAGATTGGTGGTTAATCTTTCTACATTATGTATTTTTATTTCGTTTTAAATTAGATTATCTTCTTTTAAATCATGCAGCATTGCCATTCAACGTGGCAATGTTGCCAGTCTTCTGGGGTCGTTTCCGGAAGACAGCGATGCGGTGAGTACTGAAGAACTCGCCGCATCGGTCGCGCGCATCCTTTTGTTTTTGTATTTATTTATATAGTTAGTCTTTTAATTTAGTACCTAGAGTAAATAGTTAGTTAAGAGATTATGACAATAAAGACTAAAGAAGTTGTATTGCTAGATTCTCTTCAATATCATCTTAATGTAGTCTTCTGTCTCCTACTTAAGTAAACGAATGACATGGGAACACTGACGACTAATAACTCCATAAACCAATAATTACATTACAAGATATCCGACGCATCTTGGGTAGTCAGTCCCACTAACATCTTGTCTGATTTGTATGTATTATAATTACTACGGTATCAGGAAATTTTGAGGATAAAATACTTACCCCATTTTTTTTATTGGACTTGTCAGTTTTGCGGACTGTTGATTATCTGTAATTAGCTTCGTCTTCTCCATCCGCGTGAAATTTCTTGTTCATCCGATCCAGCCCGCCGTATCGCCTGCCTGCGCTATTACTTAGTTTTAGCTTAGCGTACCACTGACCTTTTTTCTTTCTGCTTGACTCCTTAGGATCCTAGTGTGATGTTAAATAGCCTATAGCCTTCCTCAAGATTTGGGCTATCAAATTAGCAAAAAAATAAATTCAAGTCCGACTGGTAGTTCCAGAGATTAGCGCGAACAAGACAATCAAACTCTTCAGCTTTATTATTAGTATACAGCGTGGCGCTTTAATGGCGACATTAATTTAACACACGTATACGGTTTCGCGTTTTAGTTTTATGAATATATTTTAATTTAATTAAGCATTAATATTTATTTATTTATTAACAATTTTCTAAAATAGCATCTTAGAGCAACCTGACTTAAAGAACTGTAGCGCAGGGGTCATTTGCCAGGGTCACGGATCATAACATCGTATCAATGTAATTAAAACAAATAACGTGCAAAGAGAAGGCGAATTGAAGGAAAGAGAGAGAGAGAGCCTTATGTCGGCGAGGGGCGCAGGTGGAAGTTTTCAAGTTACGATTTTTTTTATATTTTTATAATTTTGATGATTACTGGCCACTAGCCCTACTCGTGAGTTAAATTAATGTCGCCATTGTAGCGCCACGTTGTAGATATACATACGTTTGGAAACTGCTTATAAAGAGCAGTTGCCATATTTCCCATAAAAAAAAAAAAAAAAGAAGAGATTATTGCTGGAGGATGTCATTAGCGGAATAGATTAGTACCTACTTAGTCAGTTTTATTATTAATCCCTATCTAGCTTATTTTTCATGAAAACGTTTGAGTCACTTACTTCTTATATTAATTATCTATGTTTGGTTTAATTATTATAGTTGCTAATGTACAGATTAAAAGGGTTTTCATCTGAAATAATTGCAAAGATGCAATTTTCTCCAAAGAGTTTTACAAACATTGTTAATCCGATTTCCAGTATTTCCTGTTATGTTTTATTTATTAACTAGACTTCGTTCGCGTGGAAGCTGTAAGACACTACAATATACTAAAAGGACAGTTACGTTTTTAAAAAAACTTCCCTGTATACTACGTTTGTAATTTTGGTCTCAGTAGCCAAAATATGAAGAGAGTTAAGTGGGTGCACACAGGTCCACTAGCGCCACTCCTTTAAAAAAATATTATCTCGTGACTGAGAAGGAATTATGAAAATCGTTCAATCAGCGACCTCGGTAAATGTGTCTAGAATTTTCTAATACCTTTTATAAAATTTCATATTGAGACACGAAGCAACAAAATTCGATCTAAAGAAAAGCGGCCACATTCCTATATGTCGTATTTAGTTGCTTCGTGTCTCAATATGAAACTTAATAAAAGGTATTAGAAAATTCTAGACACACTTACCGAGGTCGCTGATTGAGCAGATTTTCATAATTCCTTCTCAGTCACGAGATAATATTTTTTTAAAGGAGTGGCGCTAGTGGACCGTTGTACAGGCTCTTAAGACTGGTGACGCGGGAGCAAGCGACGTACAATTTGTCCATGTGAGAAGCTGCTCATCCGGATACAGCCGCCTTCAGTAGCAATTTCCTACTGCTTGAATTTATTCATTACAGATTCTCAGTACCTGGTTTTACAATATAAAATACTTACAATATGAAAGAAAAGAACAAGTGTATCTAGCTTATTGAGAGACGTACAGTTAGTTTAATACACAATTGCATTATAGTTATTTTTTATTAACTGAATTACTGACCAACATGTAGTTTTACCAAACATTTTTTTGATAGAAATAACTTCTATGTTATCAGCACAACAAAGAAGTTTTCATTTTGATTTTACGGTTTAACGCTGAGGGCTTTTAATCATGAAAGAGCTTTAAGATTTTTTTTTAATTTTTTTATTTCTTCAGGACAACAAACAATTGCGTAATAATGCTTAATACTAGTACAGATAGATTATAGAACAATTAGGTAATAACGCAACCAGCACCGTTATCCACATAATAATAGATGATTTGAATATATTTGATTTGAGAGAAGATGTTGATTTGAATATGAGAAAATAAGGACAAGCAACTCCATCTCTCATCTGTCTCTTTTAATTGTTTTCAATTACAGTGTAGGTAACTTATTAACACTGTCATACCTGCACTGGTAGGCCTGTCAACAAGTACCAGGTACTCAATAAAATAGAAAATGGTCTACAAATCTACAGTCTACAAGTATAGGTAAAAGAACACAAATGAAATATAAAATATTTTTTATTTATTTTTATTGGTTTATTTAAAATTCATGCACAACATTACAAAATTGAATCCCATGGCATTGTACAGCGGAATTTACAAACAAGAAAGTGACACAAATACATACTAAGTAGGTTAGATAAAAATAAAATTTTAAAAAATAACACAAGGTAATAACAAAATTAACGAAGCAAAACAAAATACAATAACACTTATAAAAATAAACAAAATGTAATGAAGAAGATTAATAGAATAATTTACAAAAATATCACCTTTGCGAACTCGCTCAGTGAACATGAGAAAATGTCTAATTTATCAGCCACCAAATTTAGTGTGCGCATTGTTCGCGTCAGAGGGACGTTATGCAACAGTTTAGTTCGACCGCGCGGCACCGCGAACAGGTTGGGCCGTCGTCGACGATACACGGTACCCACCCAGCACACACAAGCCTATCCCCTGTAGCACACCCGGATTATTTATGTAACCCCGGAACACTCCAAGGATATACGACGCCAGTGATAGATCCCTCCTTGTTTCCAACTTGTTGTATTCCACCATGCCCAACACAAACAAGGTTGGATACATTAAGGGGTAATCTAACTAAAACATAAATGAAATATAAGAACCTATTTAAACCAAATGACATGATTGCCATTACAACCACTAATAAAGCGTCAAAATTATAATAGCAGGTATAGATTGTCAAGTGGGCAGATTATGTTAAAGTTATCAGGATGTTAACATTCTTATTGTTTAGATTTAGCAATTTGTGCAAAACAACTTCATGCAACTTACTGCAATGAATATATCATCAGGCGTTTTTTTGTAACGGTGAATTAGTTTTAGATCCTACCTACATACTTTTGTGTTTTTTTATTTTTTGTTCTTCGGAATACATACGTAATTTACAGCTCCAGGCTATAATTTAAATTTTTCCTGCTTAATCAAACATCTCAAGATAATTTGGTCCTTCGAGCTGGATAAGATATTCAGGAATATGGATAAATCCAGGAAATATAAAATTTATCGGAAAATACTGCCATTTGGAGTTTTGTGAGTAGCTGGCTAAGGTCAAAAGGGTCACAGCGCAGCATAATGCAGTCCAGTGCAGTGTTCATATTTATGTTTAATTCAGACCCCAGTATTAAACACTTTTTATGGAATTGTAAAGGTTAGTACAACATTGTTATCTAACTTTGTTCATTTGCGCATGTATGATATCTTTTCAAGTCACCAATTATTATTATCGTTTTGTTTTGCAGTAAATCTATTGTACTAAAGGTAATTAAGCAGCAAACTAGGTTTCAACTATTGTTACCCATTAATCTAAGTAGTTTCCTTTGTTATCTTGCAATAAATATCATAAGAAATCATACTATGTCAACTAACAGCTACATTGTATTCTGTTACATTTTAGCTTAATTTTAGTAAAGTTCATAATATATTAGGTGAATAGTACATACATTAATGTTATTGTCCATGATCTGTCATGTAAGCAGATTAGTACTTTATTGAATGGCTCTATGTGTATTAATGGATTTAGAACTTTAGGATTTTTTTTTCTCTCATTTTGTTTTTTGTTTTCTCCACACGTTTTCTCATATCACATCTGACATTGGCAGAATTGTCGACATCGGCACCATTGCCATAGAGAAAAATAGATAGATAGAATGGCTCTATGATGTTTGTAGTGTTTGTGTAGGGATTTAGTTTTTCTATTTTCACATCCAAAGCAGCAATTTTATAATTTAATGTTTGCTCTAGCGATTTATTAAGCCCTCTAGATGTTTGTCCTATATTGTGACCTTTTAATTGATTTTAATCGGTTTTCAAACCTTTCTCGGCTTAAACACACAGTAGCATATACTTATGTATGTTACGATTTATTAATGTTTGTAAAAAGCAACCACCCACCACTTCACATATTAGTGATGATTTAATTGTTAAACTCTCTCAAATAGAACCATTTCCCGAATATGAACTATTAATAAAAAACATTGCTTACCAAAAGGAAGTCCACAAACTAAACTTAACATATTTTTAGATTAAATTAAATTAATTCGTGTGGGTGGTCGCTTACAAAATTCTTCATTGTCATGTGAGAAAAAACATTCGTTAGTAATACAGTCCACTCATCGATTTTCTAAACTATTATTTGAATTTAAACATAAAACTCTAATGCATGCAGGATCACAACTGCTATTGGCTTATATAAGAGATACTTATTTGCCAATAGGTGGTCGCAACCTGGCTAAATTGTGTTATCATCGTTGTGTCATTTGCAGTCGCATTACAGCTAAACCAATAAATCCCATTAGGGGAAACTTACCTGTACGACGTGTGGCGTCCGGTGGTCATCCATTCGAATGTGTTGGGGTTGATTACGCTGGACCTATACTGTCAGCGTCTCAACAAGTTCGTGGTTGTAGACTTGTAAAAGTTTCTCTCGACAATGTCTCAATAATCTTTAAAAAAAACTGCTGTATTCAGTCAAATATAACATACTAGGTATCATCATCTGCCTAGCCTTTTCCCAACTATGTTGGGGTCGGCTTCCAGTCTAACCAGATGCAGCTGAATACCAGTATTTTACATGGAGCGACTGCCTATCTGACCTCCACAACCCAGTTACTGGGTAATACGATACCCCTTGGTAGGACTGGTTGTCAGACTTTCGGGCTTCTGACTATCCCTAACGACTGTCAAAGATCCACGAATGACAGCCGGGACCAACGGCTTAACGTGCTTTCCGAGGCACGGAGGGGTCTCGGTATGTAAAGATGGTCACCCATCCACAGACCAACCGCGGCAAGCGTAGCTTAACCTGACCGATCGACCTGTGCGGCAGTTATTATTAAGCCACGGGCCCCCTATAACATACTAGGTATATAAACTTAAAAAAAACAACAAAATTAAACATCGAAACTTAATCGACTTCATTTAACACGTACGACACAAAAGCCACGGTATATTTCCATAAATGATTTTGCACCAATCAAACAAATGGGAACATGCATTACTGATTCGAGAGCACGTGATTAACATATCGATAAAATTTATCGAAACCTCCCCATCCCCATATGTGACAATGATTCGAATTAACCAATTCCCTGTTATGGTTGGGCTACTGACAAATTGCCTTGTACGCAGCGTGCAGTGTCGAATAGATTTTTGCGTTGTACCAAATTGAATTTCAGTATTTTTTGCTTGTAGAGAATTTATTTGTAATGGATATGGTGAAATAGATGGATTCATTTTTGGAGCTGTGAATAAAAGGTAAATTTAACGTTTTTTAGGTGCTCAATAAAGAACAATAAAAACATAACTGTACATTTTGATTTGGACATAGTAATAGTAGAAGAGTTTTAGCCTTGGTACAAGCTCTACAGTCCGCACCCTAATTGCGTAACACACGATCAATCGGAATCGGTTTCATTTTGACAGTTCAACAACATTCATTGCGTTATTTACGTGTTGGGCAGACAAATTTTTCGAACTTATGAAGCAATGGATTAGCAATTTGCTTCAAAATGATTCTGATTCCGATTGATGGTATGTTACGCAATTAGGGTGCTGGCCGTCGAGAGAATGCGTTCCTAACACCTGTCAGTGCGACAAATCTAGTAGCTATAATAATAATAATAATATCCCTGGACATTTCACACAGTGCCATCTAGTCCCAAGCTAAGCAACCTAATGCTTGTGTTATGGTAACAAGATGGCTGATAAACTACTTATATACTTTTTTTTTTTTGTAAATACATACATATTATAGATAGAAAAACACCCAGACTCGGAACAAATACATGTAGGACTTACAAATATTTGTTCTGTGCGGGAATCGAACCCGCGACACGCAGCGCAGCAGTCCGATCGCTCAGCCACTGCGCTAATCGTGTTGTCGAGTAGCTAATAATAATATCTAATTCGCAGAACACGTATTTGTATGAAACTGTCAGGTGTCAAGAAAGCAGTCTCTCGGCGGCCGGACTGTAATTAAATTTTGAGGCATTTGTTTCTTTAAGAAACTCTTAGGGATGATTTTACCAAAGTCAGATATCTTTTATACGTGGAATAAAATTGACGTCTGACAGTTCTAGTATGGCAAAACTGTCAAAAATTCAGTTTTTTTTTCAGGTTAAGACTGTTCTATGTATAAAAGTTGAAAGGTGAAATTCGCCCTTAATCGCATTACAGCTACTTATACTTTTGGGCGATCGATAGTAGTGATAAATTCAAAAGTTGTTGTGGATGGTCCATTATCTTCCCTCACGCATGCCTCTCGAAATTTTACCCTCACTTTTAGACATTTTTTGTCACCCAACTTCACTATGTAAAAGTTGGGTAAAGTGAGACTGTTACATTATCTCCTTCTAGGTTGAATTTCAATCCTTTGCTTACAGACGAAGCAAATACGATAACACTGAAGTGTTCAGGCATCGAAAATCATTGTTCTGCTGGAGTTTGGTTGCGTCTGACCTAACTAATGATGACGACGAGAATATCTATCTACCTTTGCAATATATTGACATAGTCTACATTATGTACCCCTCGGTTACTTTCCATCCTCTTGTGTGAATACTATAAATGAAGTTAGTTAAATTCGCCCTGCAACTACGTTCATTTAATTTTTCACAAAGACCTTGAAGAAAACCCTTTGCCAAAAAACCTTACTATCATTTGCCTAGCTTTTTCCCAAATATGTTGGGGTTGGCTTCCAGTCTAACCAGATGCAGCCGAATATCAGTATTTTACATGAAGCGACTGCCTATTTGCCTTCCACAACCCATTTATTGGGTAAAAAACCTATACGTCATAATTTAGACTCAAAACAATTTAAAACATCCCTGAAAGGCAAACTGCAGTGACCACACCAGAACAAATATTTCCCCTGTGCAAAAAAAAAAACTCCAAAAAAAGAGTAAAACCATTCACACAAGCGTTTCCATTCCGATAACAATGCAATATGAAAGTCCCAAAAAAAATGTACCAAAGCCTATCGGAAACGGGACGACATCTGCGCTGTTGGCTGAATTGGTACTAAATCTTCTAAACAACCTGAAGTCCTGGAACACCGAATGTTTACGAATGCTACATTATCCGATTGTGGTATTGAAAGGAAGGGTTATGAGTTTCACAGGCGTGTATGTGAGATGCTTTGTCATCCCCAATTTAGATAGATCGGTGTTGATCCAGAATGTATTTTACGCTGAATGACATCACATGTCAATATGGCATATGCTAGCCTTATCAACATCATCATAGTGTTATATCAGTTCAATTTTTCCGAAACCGAAGTGTGGTTTATAGATACTGACGATGCCTACGCATCTACAATTTCACCATCGTTCTTATAAGCAATTTAGAATCTATAGTTGTGTTAAACTTTAATGAAGCCCTGTCCCATTTTTAAAGAGCAAGCCTGCAAGCTGCTTCTCAGGTTTTACAGTGACAAATCCTGATTGCTTAATGCATAATCAGCCTATAATGTTCCCACTGCTGGGAGACAGGCCTCCTTTCTACAAGAGGGAGTGGACTCTAACCTACCACGCGGGCGCAGCACGGGTTGGGACGAGTAGATGTCATGCCTTTGAATTTTTAGTTCTAGGACATGCCGGTTTCCTCACGATGTTTTCCTTCACCGTTTTGAGAGCAGTCGTGATGAAATTATTTACATAAACTTAAGCGCCTGTCTGAGTTTGAACCCACGACCTACAACTACCAATACCAATCCAATACCACTAGGCCACCACTGCTTAAACCCTTTTTTTTTTTTTATAAAAAACGTTGCCCCACACTAGGATTTTTTCATGTGGCGTGGGTGCGTTTAAACTCACATACACAAACAGCCAGACCCGGAACAACTACTTGTAGGCCATACAAATATTTGTTCCGTGCGGGAATCGAACCAGCGACACGAAGCGCAGCAGTCAATCGCTTAACCACTGCGCCAACCGTGCCGTAAATTAAGTAAGACATATGAATAAAATCTCCAGTCTTAGCAAGGGCGTATAATAATAAATAAATAATAATTTATTTTGAACCAAATACGTGTAAAAATTTTATAAACCTGCCAAACTGCTTGACAGTTTGTCGGCAGGAGTAGCGCTCGTCTTAGAACATACACAATCTGATCAACATCTAAGTAGGTAGAAGAATTACTGATACATTAAACGGACGATTACAATTACAGCAGCGCAACTATTTATTAATTATTGTCGCATGGTGCGACAATTTCACTAAGCAGTTCAGTTTTTAATCTTTAGTGTTCGCTTACTAATTCCACTATTATCTTTACCCAGTAAGTAACTGGGTTGTGGAGGTCAGATAGGCAATCGATCCGTGTAAAATACTGGTACTCAGCTGCATCCGGTTAGACTGGAAGCCGACCCCAACATAGTTGGGAAAAGGCTAGGCAGATGATTAGACAGCCGATGATGATATTAATAAAACCTTACCACTGGTAGATACAACGGTCCTTTCAACGACGGAACCAACTAAACCATCTCGTCACTTCAATACAAAAGCACAAACTTCACACCAAAAACATAATTTAAATCAAAAACAATGTAAGGGAATTAGCACCTTAAAATGTGGGTACAGGTAGGGAGAGGAATTTGCATGTGTTAATCCCCTAAGCCCCTTTCAATTCAAGTTAACGACTCGGCTACAGTTTGATCGTCGGTATTAACGGGTCGGTTCGTGACATCGACGGGATGCCATTAAAGATTAAAATTGAATGTGTTAATAGAAATACGTGTTGGATTTAAAGTTCTGCGCGATTGGTATTGATTGAATTTGGGGTTTTTAGGTGACGCCACTTTATGTGGGATGATTCGTTTTGGTGGTAAAGGCCCATAAATCAAGCTTTAATAGGACGAAGTACGCTTTAAAGGACGCATCAAATCACCTTTAATAAAATAAATAGTTAGATATAATAATTTTTGTTACTAATTAGGTACGGTCACCAAAGGAAATAAGTAACCACGTCGGATATAGTTGGAGTTTAGTAAGAAACGGATTGATGTTTTCGGATATAATTTTATTTAATTAATAGAAAACAAACAGTTCATTTATCAAGCTTAATTTAATTCGAAAACATTCATCGGTTTCTTACTAAACTTCAACTATATCCGAAGACCCTGTTTACTTATCTCCTTTGGTGACTGTATGTACACCATAATGAATAACAAATTATAAAAATAGAGGGTGACACAATGGGCAGTCTCATCTTTAAAAGCGGTCTCTTTAAGACCACCTTTGGATGGATTTAAAGAAACAAGGAGAGATAATACTGCAGGAAGTTTGTGGTTCTGTAATTAGCTTGTTTTGATATCATAGTTTCCACGATACAGCCAGAAGTGAGCTGAATTAAAATATGCGTTTCTTACACGAATCAATTAAATTGGATAGACCATGGTGTGTCCATAAT
The DNA here is from genome assembly GCA_945859715.1 of Apamea sordens. NCBI lineage: Eukaryota > Metazoa > Arthropoda > Insecta > Lepidoptera > Noctuidae > Apamea > Apamea sordens. The sequence continues at coordinate 6,689,682 of OX244010.1, read as the reverse complement.
TTTCCTAAAGTCAAAGTCAAAGCATTTATTTCAAATAGGCACCTAGAAGGCACTTTTGAACGTCAAAAATTACAGTAGAATAGAATTAATTCTTCCAAAAGATACTTTTGTATGGAGAATATTTTTTTACAATTATTTCATAAATTCATTACATATGTGAAGACGATGCACCTAACATAAAATTTCTATACCACAATAGGTAAACGAATTAAAAATTAAACCATGACAAATAAACCCCAAGCCTAAAGATACTAAATCAAACAAAGTCCCACAAACAAGTTATCAATAAAATTGTTCCCTTACTTTGCATAAACTCCTACCCCTCAACAGAATTAGTACAATCAGGCTCTCAAAATCCATTTCAAAATTTTGATCAGAGTTAAAAACTTGCTTAAACCGTTTCACTAACTGAATCGCTTCAGGCTTTTACGGGGAATTTAACGCGTGTGATTTTCTTTTTAAACTTTTTCCACTTTCTATATTGGGGTGACAGTTCAATTTTTGTCACCTCTGTTGAAATTACATTTCATAAAGCACCCTTATTTTATTATAAAATTGGGTACAGGTTATATTGGAGCTTTATTCCACCTTCTAGGGAGAATATGTTTGATAAGAATAAGTTTGTTATGTTTTTTTAATAGCAGTGGTGGCTCAGTGATAACAGCCCTGACTTACGATTTGTAGTTCTTAGGTTCAAACCCCGACAGGCGCCTTAATTTGTGTAAATTATTTCGTCACCAATGCTTTCAAAACGGAGAAGGAAAAAAAACATCGTGAGGAAACCGGCATGTCCTGAAACCAAAAATTCGAAGACTTGTGATATCTACAAACCCGCACTGGGCCCACGTAGTGGTTTACGGCCCACTCTCTCACAGAGAGGAGGCCTGTGTCCTAGCAGTCGGAACATTATAGGCTGATTATGTAATGTGTTTGTTTGATTGAGAGAGAGAGAGAGAGAGAGGAAGGCTAAAGAAAATATGGATGGAATGTGTGAGGAATGATATGAAAAAGAAGGGAATGAATGATAGCGTGAAGGTTGTCAGGGGATAAAGGATGAAGAAAACATGTTGCGCAGACCCTAAGTGGGAGCCAAAAGGTTCTGGAGTGGCGACCGCGTACCGCAAGACGTAGCGTTGGAAGGCCTCCCACAAGGTGGACCAACGTCCTTGCGAAGGCCGCAGGAACCCGTTGGATGCGAGAAACACAGAACTGGTCGCAGTGGAGGTGCTTGAGGGAGGCCTATGTCCAGCAGTGGACGTCTTTCGGCTGAAATGATGATGATGAGACCCTAACAAACCTAAGACAAAGGCAGAAGCATGATGATTTCTGTTTATAGCACGTTGACCTTGACGAAGAAAGGCCCACTTACTGGTCGCACCTTGAGGTTATTATCTAATTTCATTATCATTTGCCTAGTTTTTCACAACAATGATGGTGTTGGCTTCCAGACTAAACGGATGCGGCTACCAGACCAGTATTGGACCAGAGTATTTTTTACATAGAACGACTTCCTATCTAATCTTCACAATCAAGTTACTTACTGGTTAACACGATACTCCTTGTTGAGACTGGTTGTCAGACTTGCGGGTTTCTGACTCCCTGTAACGACTTTCAAAGATTTACTCTTCTTTTCTCTCTCTCTTCAGATTTCTTTATCATATGTTAGTTTTAGCTAAAGTTTTTGTTCTCTTGTTGTTTTTGTTTTCTTTTATTGTTGTTATTATTATTTTTTTTGTAGCGTGAATGCTGTGTTTTTTTTCTTCACTCTTGTTGTGAATGCTGTGCACGTCTGTAATTGACGTAAACACTAGTTCATGTCTCTGTTCTATGTTATTTGTAAATGTTTGTGTTTGTGTTGTTGATGTGCCTTAATAAATAAATAAAATAAATAAATAAATAGTTCTCATAACATGGAACATGGATTCATATAACTTTCGGAATTCTAAATGAGAGTCAAAAGGGCATCAACGTCCGTTTCGTAGTTTAGAAGAACAACGCGGTCACACAGGTGGACTCGAAAAGTGACTCCCTCTGCTAGGTGGATTACGGCCCACTCCCTCTCACCGAGAGGAGGCCTGTGTCCCGGCAGTGGGATTGTTATAGCCTGATTATGCTCATGCTATAAAGCATGTATTGACCACCTTTCTGATACACGCTGTAGCTATATAGATTTTCTTGAGCATTTTCACAATTTATTACGTAACACTGCCTGCCAATCTCTGCCTGTCAATCAATAGAAAACCGATTTCCATCACACCAACAACAAAATCAAAACAAAAACCTCAAAATGATAATTTCTCCCCAAAAACAATAAAGTCATCAAGGTATACAAATTAAAACAGCTAACCGGATTCAACATACATACGTCCGAAACAAGCGTTAATCAATTACCAGATTTTATGTCGAAATTAAATAAAAATACCCATGCGAGTGTTCAGAACAGGGGTCGCGAATGCAAATGTCACCCCGACAGACTGAATAAGCAATGACGGCGTTCGATTATGGAAGAATGAATGACTTTAAAAAGAACATGATGGACGCTTTTGATTCGTTATCGAATTATCTTTATTGGCTATTCGATATGTCAGTTGGAGTTTAATCGATTATCGTTTTTGATCCGGTTATAGGCGACGTTTTGAATGGTGTCTTGTCCTTTGCATAACCAATGATGTCCAACATAGACTTATAATTTAAAAAGTCTTATTATACACGTCCGGATTTTATGTACTCTGAAAGTTTACTTTGCATTTTCTCATTACAGTCGGAGCCCAGCTACATTCATTTTACAGTTAATTTACCTCTGAGAACAGCAACATAAACGCAACCTTATTATAACGACAATAAAGATCACTGTGATGTTGACAATGATACAATATCATAGGTAAAAATTGTAAATGGACTGTAGAAGCTCCGTTTAGTGAATAGAGTAGCTCGAATCAGTGACAAATTAGTCATGAACTGACGGACTGTGACGTGTGATGAACTGTAGCACAAAGCATCAGTGTGGCCATTGTAAACAGTACAGCCAGTGATATGAAAAGATGCAATATAGATCTCTCTCTTTGGGAGTAGCTGATAAAGGATAAATTTATTTGTAGGCGTTTGGTAAAACAAAATGTTTATGACTTTAAAGACCGCGGAAGCGGAAGTGAGATCTCGACAGCAGGCGAGATCAACTCAAGAGTAAACTATCCTGCAACATACAATATCGTGGCCACAATGTCCGCACAGTGTTCGCACTGTGCACGTACCTTTAAAGCCAAGAAAGGTTACATTAGCCATATCAGAGCACACGCCCGCAACCTATAGCTGTCGGAAACAAAAACAGTCACCTTAGCCGAAATCGGCATGGGATGTTTACAAAGAACCGCACATCCGTTCTAACACTAGCATTACGAAAATCACCTTTATTGCTGAGATTTATGGCGCTGTAATTGCAAATTGTGATTGATTGGTTGACTTTAAAACCATGCAACGGCTCTTTAGGAGCATGTCAACTAATACGCAGCCAGCGTTGATCTGTATACTAAACGAAGAATAGAACAGAATAGAAGATGTTTTATTTCCCTGGTTCATATTATTATGTTACATTATGTCAACATGTCGGCGGCGTATTTGGCCTGTGGGTGTGTCAGCTGCTTACAGTCTACCTATGTTTGTCTGAAAGAGATCGATATGTGTCGTGTAGTGTAGTGAGCTTGTTAGTGGGAATACATTTATATTGCCCTATCATATTTACTGCTAATTACAATTTATGGGGACGTGGAGCGGTCGTTCGCTTGCTGAGGAGCCGACTCCTGTGTTTTTTTGGTACATAGTCAATTTCACTTTACTTTAAATCACAATCCGAAAGATTTTGAAGGAAAATGCTAATCCATTGCTTCATATGTTCGAAAAATTTGTCTGCTCAACACGTAAATAACGCAATCAATGTTATTGAACTGTCAAAACGAAACCGATTCCGATTGATCGTGTGTTACGCAATATTAGTGTGCAGGATCAACGGCTAAACGTACTTTCCGACACACGGAGGGGTCTTGGTATGAAAAGATGGCCACCCATCCACGTACCAACCACGGCAACCGTAGCTTAGCCTGATCGATCGACCCGTGCGGCTGTTATTACTTAGCCACAAGCCCCTCCCTTTGCCTGCTGCTCCATAACGTAAATGACGCAATTAAAGTTGTTGAATTGTGAAAATAAAAGGCATTGCGATTGTTAGTGTTACGCAATTATTCCACACAACATTTCCTTTAACACATTACCTGAAAGTACTCTCCATACCTGAGTAAGTAATTTTACGAGAGCTAACTAATCCTTATCGTTGCTTACATTACTCAACCGGACGGAAAAAGATAACAGAGAATTTAAAATGCACGGCACTAATAATGTTCAAAGATCCTCTCTCCATGAGAAAACAAACAAAGATACGGCAGGAAGGAATAAAAATGCAGAAAATGAACTAAACGCCTGAGTTTTATCCGGCATTAGTACTTTTTATTCTTATAACACTATGCAGCAACTTATTGCTCTGCACAAAATGGCAGGAGTTAAAAGATAAATAGCTTATTTTATTGGTCATTCCAGCATTTATATTTTTCATAAGAAAATAATTGTAAGCATTTTCCATAGTAAACAAATAAATTCAAAGAAGCTTGAGCTTGCTGTAAGAACTATTCTTGTAAAAATGTATAATTATTATTGTGGCGCATTGACATAGAAAATTGTAAATAGGATTTATTCGGATTGCTGTAATTTGATGCTCTATGGAAGAGAATGTCAGTTCTTAGAAAAATCCTGTCTTTAATTTGTTTCAGTTTTTAGTTTTTCACATGTGCCAATAATAAATATTGCTTTAACTATTTTATGATTATGATTATACAGGCTGACCATGATTCAGCACATGATTCTAGACTGATTCTAGACATTTACGTCAGTTTTTTTTTCGTTAGCCTAAATGACAATGCTCATGGATGTATGGAATCCCGTATCATGCTGCATCAATGTCAGACTTTGTTTTTTATAGACTACACTTATCTTTTTGTAAATAAAACCCGGGTTTCGGAGATTTTCAAAAAAATCGAAATAACCTGAAAAGTAGGTAACTACTTTTTTTTGTTTGCAATTCATACACGAACGGTCATTGTTGCTCTAACAAAATTATAACCGTTTTAATAAAAATTCTGTTCTATTTTATTCTAGTTATTTTTAATTAATGTGACATCGGCAAAGTATATTTTTTTTTCACGTTCTTTGAAAGATGTGATCATGACCCTTTAAAAATTCAAGGTTATATTAATCATGTCGTTTGAAACGGAACATCATGTTAAGGGAATAAAACAAAATCAACACTTTTTTACTTTAAATTAAATTTCCGGTTCAAAAATCAAATTCCTGACGCGTGATGTAAAAAATTATGAAAATAATTACTATAATATTTGATCTTGATGCATGAGACTTTTTGGTACGACTTTTGTTCATTGTCTTTTCCCACTGTTGCCCCATATTCGTCCACCTTTCCTTGTGCTGTACCTTCTCCGTCCAATTGGTTAGGAACGAGTCTAAATCGTCACGCCAGCGTTTCTTAGGCCTGCTTCGGTGACGACGTCCGTCTTCAGGCACCCACTGTGTAACGACTTTGGACGCATGCGCATGCGTCTGGATGCATTCTACAAGAGCGACCCGAACAGTAGGTTATCAAAAAAAAAAAACTGTTTCCATGGTAACAGGTTGCGCGTCGATGTCCCTGCCACCCTGTATTGGTTTTATGCTTCTTATCAGGAGGGTTTACAACGACGGGGTCCGCTAGGGCCGATGCCTGCCCGGGCCGCGGGTTGTTCGAAAGAGATGCCGTGGCCCCTGGCATAGGCAACTGAAGAAACACGGGTGGGTTTTAGTCAGTAAAAGTCTGACACGCCCTCCCGCTCCGCCCAGAGCGGGACGTCATAATATGATGATTTCCCACCAAAAAAAAAAAGGGTTTAAAACCACTTCTTACTATAATTATGAAGGATCATTCATTGCCCTTGTTTTAAAACATGTTTTTATGAGTTAGGTACTAACTCATAATAACATGTTTTAATTAAAGAGGCTCTAAATGGCCCATAATCTGCATATGTAAACAAAATAACTATATCCACTACTCCCAACAATGTTCATAAGCCCAAAGCTGTAACACAGTAATAAACAATGAAATTTGATGGAGACATAACTTATTCAAGTCGAACCAGTAAATTGAGCATATAAATCGGTTTTAGTATCACACAGCCGCCCTGTTTGAGTTTTGACTGGAATAGCAATTAACATGACGGTGATAGGGAGTGATTATTTTTAGGGAAGTGAATTTGAATGTTGGGAAATGGAGATAAAGTTCCAAATTAAAAGTGGACGGTGGCGCAAAAAGTCTTTTTTTTTCCTGTCCTTGTCCAATGTTACTTGGGGTTGGCGGTTACTATTATGGCAGTTTTGCGTGGACGTGACGCATGTTTATCTCCTACTTTTTTTTTGTGTCTTTGTTATTTTTCTGCGTCATTTTTGCCGCAAATATATGCATTTTCTTTCTTTCTTCTTTCTGTATCAGCCGCCAGTCAGCCTATCATACACTCCTTTTTCTTTCGGAAGTGAAGCGAATAATAAAAATATATAACTAAGACAACCAGGTTCTTAAATCTACCACTTCATTGTCACAATCAGTCCCTAAAAGGACAGTCCTGAATATCAGCTTCTTAATGCAGTAAAGGGTGAAGTAATCGCAAAATTGCTATTATCACAACGCTTGCTCAAATTCTCATGCCCTTTCGCAACACCTACGGATTTGAAAGGGATGGCCATTTACTTATCTATAATCACATGCATATTATAAACAGTAAGCAGTGGTGGCCCAGTGGTAACGGCCCCAACTTACGAGTTGCAGGTCGTGGGTTCGTACCCAGGCAGGCGCTTTACTTTGTGTAAATCATTTCATCACCACTGCTCTCAAAATGGTGAAGGAAAACATCGTGAGGAAACCGGCATGTCCTAGAATCAAAAATTCGAAGACATGTGACATCTGCCAACCCGCACTGGGCCCGCGTGGTGGGTTACGGCCCGCTCCCTCTCATAAGAGAGGAGGCCTGTGTCCCAGCAGTGGGAACATTATAGGCTGATTACGTAATCACATGCATAAAGATAAAAATCATGTTCAGTATCTGTGGGTTATATTGTATCGATCACAAGAATTCAAACTGTCTACACTATTTTATAAATACCTGCGCAACATTATAGTCACTTTATCATTTCTTTGTTAACTTCAACACAAACTTGTATGATATTGATTATTATATTTCTATATCCAGTCGAACAAAGTTACTAGAGAACCCAGATCAATATGCCACCCACACCTGTGTCAAATCAAATCAATTTTATTCCTCCTTCGAATCCAATACACCTCAATACTATTCACAAACGAAACAAAATAAAAACTCTTCTAAATCTACATAGAACGACACTTTACACAGACACATGACAAATTGACGAATCGCACCAATGCCAGCCACGACGCCATTTTTCGCCCCCGAACCGAAAACCCAGGATTTATTATCGAAGAAAGTAGTTGAAAACTCGATTATTCATTTTCATTGTGTCTTATTAAAGGTGAACTAACTATAAAGTGGAACAGTAAACAAGACTTTAGAAAGGTCTATTTACACGGGTCGATTTTCACAATGCGAATAATCACTTACCAAATTGACTCACAAAGCCGCATAGCTTCCCCATGTACTGTACTGTCAACTTGCTAAAATCATAACCTTACTTAGAACCTTGTCTCAATGTGACGCCTTAACAAACGAGGTTAATGTGATATAGTCTAAAAATTATCAACGACTTCGTAAGGTGTCCGTACAGTCGACTGAAATCCAAAATACCATAGTTAGTGGAACAACACAGCACAAAACACGTTTAAAGTGCATTCAATCACTCGCGACTAAGCATTTGCACGGTCGATTTTAGTCACCGTAACCGCATGCGGCCTGTAGGCGCACGTCAGATGTCAAATCTACTCATAATAGTTGGCGTTTGCGTTTTCAGCTGTTGTCCAGTCGATTTGCGCCTTGCAGCCTAGTCGTGAGGTTGAAATCGACCCGTGTAAAAACCCCATAAGACACAAAGTCAGACACAAACTACTTTAAAAATTCACAACTTGGCTATGCGGCCTCCTTTCAAACACAGTCGAAACCTTTTATTCGCGTAGTTTTGGCCTCTAATTCACTTAATTCGGTGTACGCCAATGCAGACTGCTCCGAATCGTATGTTTGTTCGTGACCAGAATTTCTATAGACTTTTTCACCTGGGCAGAGCATTATTTTTCTTCTTTAATCAGGGTAATGTCTTGGGTCTCTGGATTTTCCGGGGAGCGAGAAATAACTGTCTGCAAATGGTAAGATTTTTAAGACGTTATAAGATTACTGAATGAATTTATGTTACGTAGCTTTTTGCATACCTAAGCATTATGTTTCTAAGCTTTCTTAAGGTTTTTTAAATAGATTTGACGGTCAATTACTTACTTTCGTGTTTTTGTGAGAACAGTGCGCCAGCTTTAAATGCTTCGCTAAAAATATATTGACTGTTTTATTGACTGACGTTGTTTAAATTACAGTATCCAAGCCGTCATTTGTCATTTTTGTATAATTATGATTTTTTTATTGTAATTCAAATAAATTGGAATAAACTGATATTATATTTTATACTTTAACACGTCACGACACGACGTCGTCACGTCACGTTTAACTCACACTTTAGCAATTTATTTATGATCCTTTTATATATTGTTATTTTAAATTATAATATCATTCTTTTAAACTAATTAAATATGATTTGCATGACTATGTGACGGTAAAATATGAAGGCCTATATTATAAAAAAAAAACATCTATGTACCAATTACCAACATGAATTACACTAGATTTTATGGTTACACTTATCTAGTCCGCCCCCTAATAGCACAACACACTATGGATCACAAACTGAACCATTTTGAAGGATATTGCTAATCTATTGCTTCATAATGTTCGAAAAATTTGTCTGCTCAACAATGTAAATAACGCAATCATTGTTGAACTGTCAAAATTTAAGACATTGCTCCTGTTACTGCATTACGCAATCAACCCACAGTTCATTCACTAAGTTTCCTTATTACGTCCAAATTAATATCAATATGCCAGCATCAAACATCTGCAACTCAAATTCCACTTTGATCTCTCTCCTATTCACCATCAAACCCCAAGAGTACTATACGTTTAACATAATAAATCGATGGATAGCTTCAAGTTCTACCATGACTGAATAGCGGGCAGGGAGCTCAGTAGTTTCCAACTCCAACGTTATGGGATTATGATACTTAAGTGAATGTGTGGGAGGTATGTGGATCGGTTAAATTAATAATTTGATTGATTATAGTGGAGTAAGGATGTGTTTTGTGTAGTAGGGGTGCTGTTTGTTTTAAAATATGTATTGTTTGAAGGTCGAGTCTGGAACAGGACGAAAGAAGGACTAGTGAAGTCTTGTTTGTTCAGAGTTAAGTCGAAATTTTCGCTTGATTCATAGCGTTGATCCAATATTGTAATATTGCTAGTTTTTTAACTTATGTGCTGTGACTACCAATGTACTAAGGTTGTGCGGTCCCGCATTAGTCAATGTGAATTTTTAATCAAACCGTGAAATAAATTTTATTAGGTATTGTATTTTATAGTTATATGCTTCCCGTGAACTCTGAATCTTGGAATTTGGTACGAAGCAACGTCTTATAACACAGTTACAGGAAAAATTGCGAAAACCGTAAAATTTTCCGGTTTAACGGGTCAAGTGTGAGTCCGACTCGCACTTGACCGGTTTTTTTTAATTTACTAAACCAGAAAACCAATTAATAATAATCAGCCTATAATTTTCCCACTGTTAGGGTACAGGCCTCCTCTGGTGAGAGGGAGTGGGTCGTAACCTTCCACGAGGGCCGAGTGTGGGTTGGTGGATCGCGAGATTCGACAAAACCCATTACAAGATTCGAATTATAAAACCGAACACTGGATATCAATAGCGTCATCAAAAAAAAAAAAATAACGTCAAGAATATCTGCTCACTACTCGTAAAATTAAAACAAGCATTTTATTTCAACAGCGCTCTACATAATTTTATTATGATCAAGAAGCTCTTAGTCGTAAACTTCGCTTCAGACGCCAGCAGGTCAAGCTACCCGAAACTGTCAAATTTTCTCAATCAATCTTGAACCTTAATGCTTCAGCGATAAAGCTGAAAATCTATTAAAGAAATTTGACAGATTGTAGTAGCTTGATGTGCTGGCGTCTGTACATTAGCATCATCGATAAAAAGTTACTTACTGTTATAAAACTTTATTTATTTGCATTTTTAAATTACCCCTCAATAAGATCGGGCTATCAATCTTAACGAGGGATGAGATCAGGAGAGACTGTTTTTCTTTGGGCTTTGGAGCCGAATAATGTCCTCCCTCTGTCTGAAAGCTTGGCCAAATTTCTGATTAGTAAATATGCGGTCAAATCTCTTATTAGCTGTCGAGTATGGTTGCCAAAATTCTATTAATCTTTTTGCATAGACCATGGGCATGGCAGTCACCAAATAGGTAGATATTAAAAACGATTTCTTTTTTTTTTACGAAATAATAAAAAATTAAGGCAACTTAAGTGCACTGTGGACCCCTTTAGAAGTAGTGTACAGTGTAACTGCACATTGTTTATTTGCATTTGCGCCCTCATCAAAATTTCATTCATTTACATCATATTCAGTTCACATTCTTCTTAGCGTGTCGGTGGCAAAAATAGAAAAAGAATAAACATAGTTTTTAAATTTGTTTGGCCCAATATTCAGCAAAACGTAGTCCTCGGCGTGGTCCTCACGTGTGCAGGGTGGGTTTGTGGAGACACACCTCGTACTCACCGGAGGTCTGAGCTTTCCAAGTAGGCCACAGTAACTTGTGCCCAGATGAGAGACTCTCTGATGGTTTTATAAAGAGATCAAAGGGGCGATTCTCGTAATTTTAAGAACGTTCACAGTCTGAGGGGCAATTCTCGTAATCTTAAAACCGTTCACAGTCGGATCTGTCTCAATCTGTCAAAAATACGTCTAATTTCCCTACATTTTGACAATATTTTGACATTTGTTTGTCGCCGAGATGAGACTGCGACTAGATTTTGAACGTTTTTAATTACGGGAATTGGCCTTCTGATCTCAGTCATAATCTGTCCAAAATGTCTCTAATTTTTTTACTTTTGTCAGTCGCCAAGATGAGATTGCGACTAGATTTTGAACGTTATAAATTACGAGAATTGGCCTTCAGGAAGTTTAAGCTCTTTCCAAGGATCACCTCTATACACAGTTCACATTCGGATCGCGTCCTAGCAACACCTCACTGTTATTATCATTCAATACATGTATCAAGTGAAATACATAGAACCCACAAGGGTTAACTTCAGACCCGAGCGAACTCTAAGTACCACGTGCTTACGTCATCCGACCGAAGTCCCAAGTTAACTCTCGCGGGTTAAAGTTTTGTTATTCCGTATCAGGATCTATATCCCGTATCAATCATCATCAGTACTTTGTCACCATACGTCTTTTAGTGATTGAGTAAAAGACGTGTCGTGACAACCGTCCAAGTAGATAGCTGTTTTTTGCGTCCTATTTTCTATGAATCCACCTTCTCCCTTAGGCCCTTGGTACACACACTTTTTTTTTTGCCGTGAAAAACTACGGTTTATTCGCCGCATGTAGGTACGGTTATCAGATTTGTATGGATCACTAAGGAAGTTTGTCAACAGACACGTTTTTTCTACGGTGCGGTTTATACGCCATGCGAAGGTAAGGTTATCAGTCAAAGTCAAATCATTTCTTTCAAATAACATTTGAACGTCAAAAATTACATAAAATAGAATTGATTCTAGTCGCCCCTTCCAAAAGGTAGTGGATGTTGTATGGATCGCTATGGAATCTTGTTGTTGATAATAACAACTCTGTAACCACTGTCTCACAACAAAGATCTTCGACTTTGACTTTGTTGACAGACACGATTTTTGTACGTCGCGGTTTATTCGTCGTACCGTAAAGAAACCGTGCCGTGTACTTAATGCCTTGCTGTATTCATTGTTGGTATTTCGTTTCATCACAGCAGCATTGAGCAGTGGTGGCCCAGTGGTAACTTTTTTTTGCCGCCATTTTGTTTTGGCCCGCGTGGTGGATTACGGCCCACTCCATTCTTCTGAGAGGAGGCGAGTATCCCAGCAGTGGGAACACTATAGGCTGATTGTGATGATTTAATTTCACTATTTATATTTGAAACGAAATAATTATACGGAAAAGAAACACTTTAAACAGCCTTAAAATTACTGAAACACTTATCTTCAATCTCCATAAATTACTTTTTTCACAGCTACGCAATATGTCGCCATTTTGTTTCGAAAGTACATGCACCAGTAAATAAAACTGAGAGCCGTACGAACAGAAAGAACAATAAGTTCAACCGCTTATTTACCGAACGACCGCCTGCTGTAATTAATTCTCATGCCCACTTATATATTTATACTGTTTTTCACGAACTGAGCCAATTTCATCACCACAGTGTTATTTACATTTGGTTGAGGCATGAAAAACATGAAGCCTACAAAAAAATGTAGGTAAGACCCACGTTGTAAGTTTAATATGTTATGTGAGCCAATAATTAAAAACGAATTAAAAATCAAAATATTTTATTTCACATACTTAAACCTACGTGGGCACTTATGAAACGTCAGAAGCTAGGTGCTCGGGTTCAATTGGTCGTTTCCTAATGGAGAAGTAAGAGAAACTTTTAAAAATAATTGGCTTTTACAATATTTTCAAATTACAGTGTAAATAGGTACGGGAAGACGGTTTAGGCCTGTCAACAAGTGTCCATTTTGCAACCATTTTCTATTTTGTTAGTACTTAACAAAATAGAAAATGGTACACAAATCTTCAGTCTACGAGGCCCACAAAGTTCTCACATTCACAAAATAAATATAAAAGAATCTATTTTATTTTTATTTATTAGCTTTATTTTATCCCTTACATGTAGTTATGTGTTGTGTACTTATTTATTTATTTGTTAGTAATTTTAATTTTGTACAGTCGCCAGCACATTAAGCGAACACCAATTAAAGAAGACAAGATAGGCACGGCAGTATCTTCCAATTCCGATTTGCAATCCAGACACGGTAGGTACCCAATTCACAATATTCCTAACAAGTTTTTTCACAGAGCTTGAAAATTAGGCTCATGTTCCGTACGGCACGCGTATCCCGTCTAAAAATAAAAAAAAAGAAGTCTGAACATTTTTCTTTCTCATCCCACACAAACAATATTTTAGGAATCCCAACCCGTTAGACAGTAATAAGAAAATAAAACGATACATCTGGAGATATAACCGTAATTTATTCGAGACAGACTCGTAAAGATTCTTTTTACCTAAAGATAGTCATCTTAAGCTCAGTGCATTAGGACTTTCTTCTTTACACCGTAGTCATAAAACACACAGTATGAAGATATATATTTTGAACCAAAATTTATAAAGAACCGTGTTTTCTAGACTTTGTATATAAGTTTTGTTTGGATATGTTAGACTACTGAGTTACGGTGGACGTAAACATGTATATACACTGACCTGCAAAACTAACACTTCACTTTTAAAATTAAAATTTTTTCTAAACTGTAGAAGTTATAGATTTAAAATAAAAAACGTTTTATAGAAAATTTTATCAGCTTTCTTTCTTTGTAGTAAACTACACATTTGTAACATTTGTAACTTAAAAAAAAGATAAAACAATAAAAATAGCAATTTTTACCTTAGTGTCAAAAAACTCAATTAGCATTTAAAAGTATGTTTTACAATGTTATTTAATTTTTAATAACTGGTATTGCCTCCTCGGGCTCTGACTACAGGGCACGAGGTTTCGGAGCCGATGTTAGGGAATATTCTCCCATTCTTCAATAATAGGGCCTGTTTTAGTGCCCTGAGGATGGTAGGTGGTGGTCTGTGGCTTCTGAGTAGCTTCCCTAGCACATCCCAGGCGTGCTCAATCGGGTTGAGATAAGGACTTCTTGATGGCCAAGCCATCACGCTGATACCAACCTCCTGAATATACTCTTGTACGACCTGAGCCATGTGTGGCCGGGCATTATCATGCATCAGCATCGATCCATCACCCATATTTGCTATATACGGCCCTGTATACTCGTTGAGAAACTCTTGGGCATATCTTTCCCCAGTCAGAGTGCCATTTTCTATGGCCACTAACTCTGTGCGACCTTCTGAAGATATGCCAGCCCATACATGTACACTGCCTCCACCGTACTGGACTTTTTCTTAGAAGCAGTCTTGAAGGTATCACTCTCCAGGCTGCCTGTAGACACTTCGCCTTCCATCAGAAGTGTAAAGTGAGAATCGAATGTCATCTGTGAACAAAATTTTTGACCACTCTTCTTCATCCCACTGTATATGTTCACGGGCGTATCGCAGGCTCGCTACTCAATGCTCTCTCTCGAGTTTGGGGCCACTCGCTGGTCTTCGGGGTTTCAGATTGGCTTCAGCAAGTCTTCTTCTCACTGTACTGTCACTAATGTAGTCCCTTCGGGTCTGTAGAAGCTGTTGCTGGACTTCAACTGCATTAAGGTGGCAATTTATCAACACAGTGGAAGCAATATAACAGTCTTCTCGGGCACTAGTATACCTGGGTCTGCCATAACAAGGTCTCCTCAGATGATTTCCAGTCACTTCGTACCTTCGCTTCACCTTCTGGACTGTTCGTAACGTCACACCCATCATTCTTGCAGTACGACACACACTGATGCATAGTTCCAGAAAAGTCATGATCCTAGTACATTCTTCAGGTGAAAGAGACATGATAAATAAAATGTATGTGCTTTTGTCTAACTTAGTTTTTGTAACAAGACTCATCGATCAAGAAAAATTTTGAAAACAGAAACAAAAAAAAAATAAAAAACTCCTGACACAAAATAATAATAAAAATAGTATGAATGTAAAAAGCCTAAAACAATAAAAAAAAAACCATTGAAAAAAATAACCTTGAAATTATGACCCTACGTAAGTACGTATGAAATTTTTTGATTTAATATTGTGTCGTCGGGGGACCGCTGCTATTTTAAACTTACACAAAACGTTAGGCTAATAATTAGAGCGGTCCCCCGAAAAAAAGCTTAAAGAATCAACCTTCTTTGTAGGAAAAGAAGTGTTTGATCTGAGAGCGAGAAAGGATGATTAATGAATTCTTATTTTTTGTTCATTTTCATACAAACTAAATAGGTACCTTGACGTAAATCACCCGATATGCATGCCTCTTTATCTCTTTATCCGAAGCATTTGATAGATTTATCATTTTAATTGCACTAAGCGGCAACATAGGCCAAATTAAGACCCTTTCTTACGGCATAGCTCAATTAAATTTCATTAAATGAAATTACAAATATCTTTGTAACGAAGCTTTTTTAAGTACTACTTCCTTTGTTAGATATGATTTGTGAAAGCTATAGAAGCGTTTGCCAAAGTTTATGTATAGCGTGAAGAACAAGGTGTATACACTCAAAAAATAATGTTACAAGAAGGTGTGACTAACGTCACAAAGATACAAATTTTAATAGAATTCTCAGCACACAGCGCTCATAAAGGTATTTTTTAATATTCGTATAATTGAGTTGTCTATTCACTGTGAACGCTCTTGTTTATTTTATCAAGCGAACTGTATGTGAGTGTAAAACTCTCAAGTGTTGAAACTCAATTTGTTGTACTTAATATGAAGAGTGTTTCAAGTTAGTTCAAGAGTAATTTTGTTGATCTTTGGGAATTAGATTTGACTTAGTTTAGATTTCATCGTCTTTTTTAATTATTTGCCGTGTAACTCTAGTACTATTTAATTTGTCGTGGCTCTTAAGATTTTCTTGATAATTGAGTCTGCCACCAACTATGTTATAATGAAACTTGAAAGAGATTCAACTACGAACTGAAACATTGTGTGCCCTTCTTTACAAAATACAAAAAGTTTTATTGGATAAAAGAATAGGTGATGACAGACAGTAATTTTATATAAACACAATTAAGTTTGCACATCACAAGTTTTTTGGTAACAGCAGTGCGATTCTGTAACCATCTCACCGTGAAAACTTAGGTGAAGTGAGCGTGGAGTGAGCTGTCATTCCAAATAATGCTAGGGATTGACACTTCTGACAACTCACATCAAGCTCACTTCACTTGAGTTTTCACGGTGTGATTTTTACAGAATCGACCGGCAGGGCTTGTATCTTGGGGGTCGGGGTGCGAATGAGCAGAAAGAATTAATTATATGTCGGTTTACAAACCTGGTTTAGCAAAGCGTGTAATATATTGTGAGTGTGTTTGTGTGAGTGTCAAAGTGTGAAAGAGAAGTTTTTTTTTTAAATAATTGTTTTTTTTTTGTACTTAATCGAGTCAGTATTTCCAGAGTTTTCTCGTGGGCTAAGCAATCACAGCCGCACAGGTCGATCGGTCCGGTTAAGCTACTCTTGTCACGGTCGTTCCGTGGATGGATGGTGGATCTTTACATACTAAGGGCTTATTTTTAATTAAATATTTTAAATTGTTCGTTTTTCATTGTTCTCATATGTAGAAGCAATAAGAATAATGTACCCAGGATTTTGTAATAATATCTTGATTTAAAAGAGTGTCCTTGGAGTTTCTTGCCCGTTCTTCTCCAAAGAGATCTACGTTTTGGAATGGGCAACTAGCTTCACTTTCTCACTAACTGACCGACTATTTAAAATGTTGACAATTCAAAAGTGCCTGAAATGGTTTAATTGAAATAAATGATTTGAGTTTGAGTTTAAGATCCCTCCGTACCTCGGAAAGCACCTCTTTAACAGTCTTTAAGTCTGACAACCAGCCTTACAAAGGGGCTATCGATTACCCTGTAACAGCAGTGCGATTCTGAAACCATCTCACCGTGAAAGGTTAGATGAACTGAGCGTGGAGTGAGCAGTAATTCCAACTAATGCTAGGGATTGACACTATTGACAGCTCACTCTAAGCTCACTTCACCTAACTTTTCACGGTGAGTTTTTTACAGAATCGATCGGCTGGTCATATAGGCAGTCGCTCCATGTAAAATACTGGTATTCAGTTGCATACTGTTAGATTGGAAGCCGACTCTAAGATTATAGTTGGGAAAAGGCTGGTGATGTTTTCCACAGATTACTTTTTAAAAACATGTTATTATAAACAAACAATTTTACTTATTTTCAATATTAGTTTATCTAAAGTAATACTCATAATCTTATGATAATACACCAGCTCAAACCATTTGAGCTAATAAATTATTCATGAACAGTTTAAGAAAATCACCATTATTCAGACCAATCTATAAAATCTTTTTTTTTTTCCGTCATCTGTCAGGCAGGATGACACCTCAAAATTGTCCGTGTTTTTCAATTTTAATGTTTTTACTTTGAAAACTCATTAAGTTTAAAAAATCGCAATGAATGTGCGCAATATGGAAGGAGTGATGGGGTTATGGACAAATGCTGCACTTGCACGCTGCGTGAGCGTGCCCGAACCATCGCCACTCGTTCGATGTCCACCGCGCACAGAATGGATTGAAAGCAGCACAGTGATTTTATGCTCCATTGGTGTAATTGCCGTATGGCGTTCCAGTGTGAGGATAAATAAATAAATAATAATAAAAACTAAACTTAATGCCATACTAAAAACGTTCTCTTACGTGAGATCCTAATAATACTCGTATATCACCATTATCCAAGTTCTCACCTCCAGCCAGAAATTTCAATTTATCTGAATACAAAATCAGCTTTTTTTATCTGTCAATATTATAAGTGCTACTCAAATATTTTAAAACTTCAATGCTTTAATTTCCATGGAGTATTTTTTCTTGGAATTCTTAAAATATTTAGTGCTTTTTCTTATTACTGTTTGATGATCGCTTGGATATTAAAGAGTTTGTTTTTATATAACAATCCTGTTTTCGCAACAGACGACACTTCGCAGTAGTCCTCATTCTTTATTGTATATTAATTACAAAATTAATACTGCAGTACTGTAGAAACTACAGTCGTTAATGCTAATACAATTTTCGCAGTATGAGGTAGTAGAGGCCCTTATACAATATCGGATTCAAACTAATCTACTCGTAGGTATACATTATAGAAATTGAAGTCACTATTTTAAGAGCGATGGTGGTCCAGTGGTAATCGCTGCGACTTACGAGTTGTAGGTCATGGGTTCGATCCCAAGCACAGGCACTTTACTTTGTGTAAATTATTTTATCACCACTGCTCTCAAACTTTTCATCTCAGAATACCAGATTCTCTAAATACCAGATTCTCAAAATATCAGATTCCACGATTTTGTTTTTCAGAAAGTACTGTTATATATTTCCCAATAACTTTGTTGCTCACAATGACCTTAAAAATAATATTGAAAAAAATTAAATACAGGTTGTACAGTCACGACCACCAATATGTCAACACTTGGCAACTTTCAATTGCGATTTTTTCGTGAAATGACGAATGCAACGTTGAAATACGACACATTACATAAACCTATGGGTTCGAAAATGCTATGTTCGTAACAACATAAAATTTCATTAAAAAATAAAGGAGTAAATCGCTTTTGAATAAAGCCGAGTGTATACATACTTTTGCTCGTGATTGTACCTATTTAATTTTTTTCAATATTATTTTTTATTTCGCGGTAACGCGCGGTAGTCGCGATTGCTGCGACTTACAAGTTGTACCTATCCCGTAGGTTCGAACTGACACGTGCTTTACTTTGTGATAATTATTTCATCACCGCTGCTCTCAAAACGGTGAAGGAAAATATCCTGAGGAAACCGGCATGTCCTCGAACCACGAATTCAAAGACATGTGACATTTACCAACCTGCACTGGGCCCGCGTGGTGCATTGTGGCACGTTCCTTCTCACAAAGAGAAGGTTTGGGTCCCAGCAGTGGGAAAATTATAGGCGGGTTATGCTAATATTTCTATGTGTGTCTATACAGCCTCCTTCAATATCAACATAGCCAGCCATGTAACAGTTTCATTCAATATAGCGTTATTAGAGCATAAGCTTCTAATGTTGTGTGCTGCGAATTGCCTTTAACAATTCTGTTTGTAGTTGAAGGAGCGGGAATGTAGTTACAGTCACTCAATTCTCTTGCATCAGTGCACCAATTAGATAGGTACAGAAGGTCGGCTCCATACAGCGAGCGGAAACGCACGCACACATAGACGCGGTTCACGTACAGCGAGTGCAAGCGTTCTCGCGACTGGCATCCGTTTGAGTGACATCCACCATTGTATTTTCGTTACCTTATGGGTAATTTTTGGTCTGTTCTTTGCACGATAGAATCTGCTTTACTGAGTCAGCATTAAACAGGGTGGCAGGGTGATTGAACCTGTTACCATGGAGTGAGTACATGATTCTAAACTAAAAAAAAAAATTCGCTCTTCCATACATTTTCGTATAACCGACGAAAGATTATCTACGCTTAAGTTGTCAAAAAATAAAAAGCCCGTTTTGACATTGACATTTCTAGTAGTTAATAAAGATCAAATTCGCAAAACACGTATTTGTATGTATGAAACTGACATGGGTCAAGAACGCGTTCTCAAATGTCAAAAAGGGCTTTTTATTTTTTGACAACTTTAGGGAGATCTAGAATCTCTGATGAATTCAGGGTAACAATACCGCAGACTGACATTTAGCCATCACGTGTCTAGACCAAATTAAAAATGTGACACTGACAGAGTCTGACAGTTAAATTAAATAGATAATAACATTTTCATAATATGGCCAGGCCATTAAAAAGGTTTTAGGTGGATGTCAACTCGACGTTGGTCAAAGGTATTTTGATCTTTGTTATTAATTATTTAAATATAGTTTTTTTTTGCAATAGCTTCAAAAGGTTATTATGTATCCTAACTTGATAAAGGAAAGAATTTGAAAACTGAAGAATATATAAAAACACAGTACAGTAAGCGCATTTGCGACTAGGGTTCAAATAAAATGAAGAAAAAAAAAAATTATCCATCAAAAACATAAAATCATGATAAATGATTTTATTTTTCTAAGTACGTTTGTCCACACATTTTTACACGTCAATCATATTATAAGGCATTTCCTATCCGATTCGTTTTTCGAATTCGACATTTTGAGTCCTGTTTTAACAACGTAAAAATACTTTATCCTCTTTGTAACAAACTCCTAGAATCAATTTTTTTATTTTTGTTTTCTATGCTATGCTACGATTTTTTATTCAATGAGGGTGCCACTTAGCTCGGTGTACCGCCTTAAGTCACTCAATTGTCTTCCTTCGTACATAAGGCAATCGTCGAAGCGAGGTCAGACTTACGGTTCGGTGTTCAGTACAAGAACGCCATTAAATATAGAATTGTTGCAATTCCGATTTTCGAACAGTGTGCATTTGTGTTTAAATTGCAAATTATTGTCATTGATAGCTTGTTCGTGTATTTGAGTATGGAATTTCTAACTTCGTTTTCTAATTACTGGCTCGGAATTCAAAGGCAAGGTTTGAATATTGGTTCTATAATGCGTAGAGGAAGTGGGGGCACTGGTGGTCCATTAGTATCGGCACTGACTTACGAGTTGGTCGTGAGTTCGGACCCAGACAGGCACTTTACTTTGTGTAAATTATTTCATCACCACTGCTCCCAAAACGGTGAAGGAAAACATCGTAAGGAAACCGGCATGTCCTAGAACCAAAAATACAGCTCACTCACTGTCACAGAGAGGCCTGTGTCCCAGCAGTGGGAACGTTATAGGCTGATTATGTAACACTAATTCTGAAGATAATGTAGCGGCATACTGACGACACGCAAAATCCTGCATCGCGCAAGCAGAATTTACTGCACAACTGCCGTAATATATATAATGTCCTGACATCAACCGTCGGGCAGTTGCAAACCAGACACGACACCCGTCAGGTTGGAGGATCTTCCCTTTACTATGGAGTATGAGTGAACTTTATACCCTGTTCTACTATTAGAGAAACGAGCTAAACCAACATGAAAAGACAAAAACATAACAAAAAGTCTGTGGCTAACAACATAAATTCCTAAGATAACAAAACAAAGGCATCTCAACCTGTAAAATATAATACAATACAGCCGACAAAAGTCTTTCACATTCAAACAATTCGAATTCCCTTAATCCACATTAAACTTCTTTAATTTGAATTCCCTTCAAAAGCATACGTGACATCAAACACATACCATTGACATTTGCAAGACCAAATGCTTTAACAAAATTCGAACGAATAATTTCCTTAAGGCGCTTCTAAATGGGTGTTTTTTTACTGAAAGGTGTGGCTTTTAGTGGCCTTTTACGGCAACATTACGGCAACTTTTTTGTTGCTGACTATTATTACCCCGCCACCCACCCCAGGGCGGCGGACATCCATGAAGATTTTTCACCCCGGGGAAAAAAAGGATGGCAGGGACATCAACGCAAAACTGTAACTTTGACTTCACTACATGATTCTAGACCCCCTAGCGTTGAAATTTTCCGTAAGTTATCAAAAAAAATCTGAGTTTTCATAGAAAATTCTATACCTATGTGGTCAAAATTGTAACCTCCTTATGGGGCTCAGAATCATGTACTGAAGGGTAACATATTGTGTGTCGATGTCCCTGCCGCCCTGTATCTGCAACCCTAGTCTTTTACATGGGCTACAGCCAAAGCAATAGTAGCTGGTGAAACCGATTGAAATAAACCGACGCACGATGTCAGAATGAGATGGACATTACTATGGTACGAACCATATGCCCGATGGGATTTCCCATCTATAAACGAACTTGAATCTGGTATTTTGAGAATCTGGTATTCTGAGATCGAGCCGAACATACAAACTTTCATCCCCTATTTAACCCCTTTAGGGGGTTTATTTTATATAATCTTTCCTTAGATAGATACATATTTATACACCTGTTATTTGGTGCACAGAAAATAAATAGCAGAACACACAAACGTACAATTAAAAGATAACAATTATGTAAATGAATATGAAGAAAATATAAGCTGCCATTATATTAAAAAATTGTGACACTAATTATTGCAAACCGACGTTGGAAAATAAAATGTTGTACAAAATTTCATGTTTTTAAACAGTACACAATAGTAGTAGTTTGTCAGAGAATTAATATTTTTTAAGATTATTAATAAGTAGAACATGAAACAATAACAGAAATTCCGGCAACATTTAAATACTCGATAGCGGAGCGATAGTCCGGCAACTGTTAATATTGGATGAAATAGGGGGCTGATCATACTCAAAATATTGCTGAATGTTGTCAGCAACTTATTGCAGCTGAAAAGAAAATGGCCCGTTTAGACGCGCCTTTAGCAACTCGTTAGGCGTACGCCTGATGTGAATAAAATTGATGTTGATACAGGACCCGATTGACACGTAATTCGGAATGAGCCTACTTTACATAGGTACACATTGGAATTTGCGACAGTTAATTTCAGTGAAGGGTTTCTGTAGTGTTTGACATTGAGTTGTATGTCACCTTGGTATGTTGTGAGGGTGCTGGTACTGGCTGAATGTTGCTAGGTGTGTTTTTCTTGAGCTGAGAGTGAAAACATTATTTGCCCTATTGAGACTTTTTGGAAACACATACTCGTACTTTTAAAATCGTTTGATACTAAATATTGTAGGCTCATTATTTTTTAACTTTGGTGTTGATATATTTGTATTTCATTTGGGTAAAAATAAATTAAATAGCAATAAGAAGTAATGAGACTTTTAACAAAAAAACATAAATTTCAAAGACTACAAGTATTACATAAGATAGGTATAAGTTTGATTTGATTTTAATGATGCACGTTTCACACAAATTGAAACACACTCGTCACAAAATAGAAACTCAAAACAAAAACCAGCGACAAACGCGTCCACCATTTCCCAAAACCCCCCAAAGATAGCGAGCCCCAGAAAAGTCCAAAACTGCCACCGTATTCGCGAAACTCAAGTATTTGATTACGAAAGGATTATTAAACAGGAAAATGATGAAGTTACAGCACTAAATAAATACACACAGAAGGCTCTACACAATGAGTAAAAACTGGCGAATACACTTAAAGACACGCTTCACGTACAGCAAGTGCAAGCGTACTCGCGACTGGCATTTGTATGACATCACCGATTTATATAAACTTTATTTTATATTACACAGAGAGAAGGTCTTGTGGCTAAAGTTATAAGAGCCGCACGGGTTGATCGATCAGCTGTGCGATTCTGTAACCATCTCACCGTGAAAACTTAGGTGAAGTAACCGTGGAGTGAGCTGTCATTCCAAATAATGCTAGGGATTGACACTACTAACAACTCACATCAAGCTCACTTCAGTTGAGTTTTCACGGTGAGATTTTTACAGAATCGACCGGCAGGTTAAGGTACGCTTGCTCCATAGATAAGTGACCATCTTTACATAACAAGAGATTAGGTTAGTCCCGGCTATCATTCGTGGATCTCTGACAGTCGTTATGGGTCGTCAGAAGCCCGAAAGTCTGACAACCAGTCTTATCAACGTGTTTCGTATTACCCAGCTAGGTTGTGTAGGTCATATAGGCAGTCGCTCCATGTAAAATATTGGTATTCAGCTGCATCCGGTTGGACTGGAAGCCGTTCCCAACATTGTTGGAAAAAGGGTTGGTAGAAGACTTTATTGTCATACTAGAAAATACATAACATAAAAATAAATTTAACACTACAAAACATAAAATGGGCGGCTGTATTGCTTTCCGCGATCTCTTCTAAAAATATTTTCATTAAACTATTTTTTTTTGTCTATTCGTGTTCAGATATCAATACCCATCACATGTGCGGAGTTTCGCTAGCAATTTAATATCACTCTGTATAATCAACAAAAATAAATGACGGCTACAGATTATTACAGCTATGAGAATAACGACTTGCACGTCACCTACAGTCGTCGGCTGTCAATATGAAAATGTTTTGTGTGGTTATTGTTTTGTGTTGTACCTATTGTAATGTAATGTATAATGTATTCAGTGTGTTCTAGTGTAAGATTTGTGCTATATTTAATTTCTGTGTATTAATGAGTCCTTGTTAGGTACTCGATAAATAAATGAATTATTATTATTATAAGCTCGTCTATGCGTGCGTGCGCGTTTATGTGTAGGTGCGCCTGTTTTGGCTCGTTGTATGAAACTAGCCTTCTGTACCGATTTATTTTGTGGCTTGAACAGACTGACACAAAACAAGATAAAGTTTCAATTATATAAATTGGAAGGTTTAAACTTCAAAGTGACGCCGGCGGGTGCTCTTTATAGGGTAAAGATGTTGACTACCAATTAGTAGGAGCTATTAAGATATTATTCTTTCTATTTCAATTTGGTGAAAATTGTGGAAGGCTTTTAGAATTAAAAGTGCTTTTATTTATTCTAAGTGCTATACAAGGAAATGATTTTATTTATTGTCATTATGAGAGACAGATATTATGGTGATATACAGGGTAGCAAGAAAATCAACGCGCAAACTGTTACCATGAATTCAGTACATGATTCTGAACCTAACTTCCTACTAATATTATAAACGCGAAAGTTTGCATGGATGGATGGATGTTTGTTACTCTTTCACGCAAAAATTGCTAAGCGGATTAGGATGAAATTCGGTACACAGATAGTTTATAACCAGGATTAACACATGGGATACTTTTTATCCCGATATTCCCACGGGATTGAAACTTATGCGGGTGAAACTGCGGGGCGCAGCTGGTTATTTATAATTAAATTTAATAACCGGCGAAAAATTTCAACGCAATGAAATCCTTCGCGTATTATTAAAAAAAATTGCTCTTCAATAAATTTTAACCACGTATTGCACTTTACTATGAAACAGCAGATTTTTTTTTTGATAACTTACGATCTAATCGATCGATCGATTTTTGTTTTCTTCGAGTCATTTACGGAATTCATTGGTTACTGTTTGCGCGTCGATGTAAGTGAGTACGTCAGTAAGGTGTAATTGAAATAACTGAAAACTTATGAACAACTTTTAGCATGGAACCAATCCTGAAGTCGAGAAAAAAAACCGGCTGATTTTGACGTTTTTTTGAGTTATGGGAACATACTCGTATTATAAAGGTGTAGATGATGTTTTTTCACGATAGCAGTATCTATCCCGTAAACAAAATCATAATGATGAGTAGGTAGGTACAATCGGTGACTGGCAAGTTTTGTGGAAAATTCGTTGTCATTGTATGGACGTGTATTGCAGAGGAGTGATTTTTAATTTTATTTTTAATTTTATATTTTAATTTGTTTCTTTAGATCGTTCTCACATATAGAAGCAATAAAAATAATGTAACCAGGATTTTGTAAAAATGTCTTGATTTAAAAGAGTGTCCGTGGAGTTTCTTGCCCGTTCTTCTCCATAGAGATCTACGCTTTGGAATGGGCAACTAGCTTCAACTTTCTGACTAACTGACCGACTGTTTAATTTTGACAATTCAAAAGTGCCTGTAAATGGTTTAATTGAAATAAATGATTTGAGTTTGAGTTTGAGTGAGGAAAACGTCACGAGGAAAGCTTTGAGTGTGAATGTCGATGGCTATAAGAGTAGGGGAAGACCAAAGAAACGATGGATGGTCTGTGTGAAACATTCTATAGCTAGAAAGAGGGTGACTACCGTGAAGACGACTTATCACGCATCGACATGCGCCCACCACAAATAGATTGAGATCAGCACCCTAATTGCGTAACACACGATCAATCGGAATCGGTTTCATTTTGACAGTTTAACAACATTCATTGCGTTATTTACGTGTTGAGCAGACACATTTTTCGAACTTTTTATGAAGCAATGGATTAGCAATTTGCTTCAAAATGATTCAGATTCCGATTGATCGTGTGTTACGCAATTAGGGTGCAGGACAGGAGAATAATGAGTAGGCAGAGAGCCAAAGTTGTCGATAAATAGCTTACAGAATAAGCAAGCTGAAGTGGCATTGGGCCGGCCATATTAGCCGTAGAACCGTTGACCGTTGGGATAGACGTGTTCTTGAATGGAGACCGCGAATCGACAAACGTACGTCAGGACGTCCTCAGGCTAGGTGGAGCGACGGTCTTCGCAGGGTGGCTGGTAGCAGCTGGAAGAGAGTTGCCGATAATCGAGCTGAATGGCGTGCAATTGTCGGCCTTTGTCCAGCAGTGGACTTCTGTATAGATACAATGTCCATTGTCCATGTCCAATATCTGAAGAACAAAATAACACAACACATTATGAACCTTAATTAAACCGCTGTAAAGACGACTTACAAAAATTCCTTCAAATATTTCAGCAAAAATATTAATTAAAATAAACCATGTTTTTAAACTATCTTGAGACGATCTTCGTGGAAATATTTTATCGCTGCGTTGGTCGTTTATTCGGAGAAATGTGCTGTTGAACCACTGAGATTAGCTTTAATTAAGAAGCTTTACGAAGAAAGGTAAAAAATGGCGGCCTGGGGGTTCGACGACCTAAAACGCCTGGTTTCAGCACGTCAGTTGCGTAACACACTTTCTTTCACAAGCAAAAGGTAACGCAAAGAATGTTGTCGAAATGTCAAAATGAATGGCATTGCAATTGATACTTAGTGTGTTACGCAATTACCCCGCAGATTTTCAAAAGGACCATTGTGATCTTTGTTGTTGCAATTACATTTCTCTTTGTGAATTTAGACATATGAATAGAGGAAACTTGGATTTTAGTCCAAATCGGCGGCATAATCAAAAATCAAAAGTCATTTATTCAAATTAGGCTGAGAATCAGCACTTTTCGAATGTCAAAATTACAAAAGACAGTCCCCCAAAAACGGCCGCCCTTCACCACTTCCTAGTGCTATCGCTGGGAAGAAGCAGTGGCGCAACAAACTCCCCAGCAGCACAGCTGTCTGTTCAGTTAGAATATAGTTGCATGTTTACAATAATAGGAACCCATGTTCAGTAATTAACATTACAAGAAACTTAAATTATTTGCCAATATACCAACAAATATAATGAAAGTATACGTACTCTAGCTAAAAAATAATTAATTAAAATAAAAATAAAAACTTACTACCTAAGTAAAAGCCTCCAGGCATAAAGGGCGTGACAGCTTACATATTTATGCATTGCTGGGTTCTGGTCACATAGCTGTCACTTGCAGTCACAGATGATAAACTAGGACCATCGAAGTAAAAAAATAAATGAGTTAATACTAATAACAGTAACCTGTCAGTAAGCTAATTCTGGAGAAAGAACATGAACATTGTCTTGAGATAATTAGGGCGACCAACTATTCTTATCGTGTAAGTAGTCGTTGATGAAATAGTAAGCCTTTGAAAAACAATGTTTATCAATCACAGTCCACTGCTGTACATAGGCTTCTCTCAGGCTGCGCCATAACGCCCCCGCCTTCCGCATCCAGTCTGTCCCAGCCACTTTCTTAAGGTCGTGGGGCCATGTATGTAGCTGGGGGCCGTTCCACATTCCAATACGCGGTCTCTGCTCCAAGACTCGTCTGTTCCACCGGCCATCGGTCCTTCAACAAACATGTCCAGCTCACTGTCACTTCAGTTTGCTTACTCTACAAGCTATGTCAGTAACTCCGGTCCTTCTCCGGATAATTTTCACTAATAAAAAGACAAAATCAAAATAAACTTTTTAAGCTGCTGCCCATAACGAATTATTTATTGAAAAAATTGAGAATGTGTAAAAGAATCGACTTTCAAACCATAACAACATCATTTTTAAAAGCGGCCCCATGAAATTTTATTATTTAAAAATTATGGTGCATATTTTTGAAACGATAATTATTAAATTACGATAGAGTACAGAAAATTCGAGAACTTTTTCTCTTGAAATAATATTTGCTGCCCATAGCGAATTATTTATTGAAAAATTTGAGAATGTGTGAAAGAATCGCCTTTCAAACCATAACAACATCATTTTTAAAAGCGGTCCCATGAAATTTTATTATTGAAAAATTATGGTGCATATTTTTGAATCCATAATTATTAAATTACGATAGACTACAGAAAATTCGAGAACTTTTTCTCTTGAAATAATATTTGCTGCCCATAGCGAATTATTTATTGAAAAATTTGAGAATGTGTGAAAGAATCGCCTTTCAAACCATAACAACATCATTTTTAAAAGCGGTCCCATGAAATTTTATTATTGAAAAATTATGGTGCATATTTTTGAAACCATAATTATTAAATTACGATAGACTACAGAAAATTCGAGAACTTTTTCTCTTGAAATAATATTTGAAACGTTGTGTAAAGTTCTATTTGATAATAGGTAGTATAGTTTCTATAATCGTATAGTCATAACACCATAAAATATTTATCGATACATAGGAGGAAATCACTTTTGAATCATGTGTAAGTGTAAGATATTTATGCTCGTGACTGTACTTTTTTGTTCCTTTTTTTATATGATTTGTTTTTTTGTTTGTGTTTAGTTTTGTTTCATGCTCCCTGTACGAGTTGCAATAAATACATTTCTCTCTTTCTTTCTTTTACTTATTTTTGAAACTATATAAATAATCCTACTTCCTACTAATCTTATCTATCAACGCAAAAGTTTTTGAGGGTGGATGGATGGATGTTTGTTACTCTTTCTCGCAAAAGCTACAGAACGGATTTTGATGAAACTTTACAGTAATATAGTTTATACATCAGAATAACACATAGGATACTTTTTATTTAGATATTTCCATGGGATCGACACTTGCACATCAGCCGACTATACCCAGAAGAAGAAACAGGGTATATACTGTACCTCATCCATATTTTACTTTTACAACAAGATTCTTTTGTTATCAAGGACCATCTCTATATAATAAAATTAACGCTATAATCCCACTGCAAACATGCTGTAAGCTAACATGCAAAAAGCGAATTACTGAATTTCTATCTACCAAAAATTACGATGATACCGAATCCCTTCTTACAACAATGAAGTAACTCACAATACACAATATACACACACACTTGAACACACACACATTCGCACGCGCACACACTCACACACACCCCCACACACACACCTCCACACACCCCCACACACCCCAACACACACACGCGCGCGCGCACACACATTGCTATATTGGACTTTTGTTAACCGGCTCTAAATTTTATTAATAATTATGTAACAGTCTAAGCAATACTTTGTCCTATTTTTCGGGAAATGAGTGCTGATTGTCCTTAATACAGGCTACTAAGTAACCTAGCTAGGACATCAAATCGTTAAATTGTTTTGTTACCTACTCATCAGTTGTAAACTATTCCTAAATTGTCATCCTATTTTTGTAACAGACTGTACCACTTTATGAAATAAAAATTATTATTATTATTATTACTTATGCGGGTGAAACCGCGGGGCACTGCTAGTTATTTAATAACCAAAGAGCATTATTGGTTAAACCTCTTGTGTTTATTAAACTACATTTAAGCACGTGCTGTATAACGTAGACACGTGCATGCCGACGTGTAGCATGCCGACATGTAAGAGCATGTGTCTTATTCCGTGAAAGCGCTTTATGTATACGGCACCTGTGTGTATGTGGATGTGGATATAAATTGAACAAAAACCGCATTGTCCAGGCGTATCGGGCGTTAATATCGGCACGTGTGGCGCTTCCATCGAGTTAACGATTCAGCGATACAGCGCTGTAAGGGCGGCCGCATATTTACGGCTGAGCTGTAAATTCAGTGTTGGCTGCTGTGAAAATGTAGAAGAATTTCAGTTATTTTTCAAGGAGGTCTGACTTCGTTACTGTATAAAATAAAATAAAAAAAACAAACAAAATATCTCTGGTACAACAATTATTGTTTTGTTGCAAAAAAAATATATATCTAGCTGTATCACGCGGTTTCGCCCACATAAGTCTCGATCCCGTGAAAGTATTCTATGTCGTAATCCGGGTCATGGTCTACGTATGTCTTTCATTCAAATCCGTTCAGCCGTTTTAGCGTGAAAACGTAACAAATCAAATTTATTCAAGGTTTTCCAATCCTTAATATATGTACACACGGCTACACATCAAGCTATGCAAAACCAGTATTAGCTGACCGTTCATTATGAGAAAATATCATACAAAGTGAGGCCAAGACAAACTGGTTTTGTATAGCTTGACGTGTAGCCGTGTGTACTTGTCGAGATAGAAATCTTTTTGGCCGCGCACAGGTCTTAATGTCAGTTTTTTTTCTGTTGTAATTTTGATAGTTTTAAATGTTCCTTTTTTTCCTTTCTTGTATTATTTCGTTTTCACTTAGCGTATTCTCTGGCTTTTATTTTGTGTTCTGCTCCTAAAGTATCCTGATGTTAAATAGCCTATAGCCATCGTCAAGAATTTGGCTATCAAATGAAAAAATAATATTTCAATTGCGTTTGATAGCTTCACAAATTAGCGCGTTCAAACAAGCAAATTCTTCAGCTTTATTATTCCTACCTATACATACCTACATAGTTGGTCGAATCTTTCCCTCTCTATCAAATCCTGGATTTGCAACAGATTCATCCTAAGCCATACTTAACAATACAATGACATCTTCCACGTATTATAGTCTGACCAAGAACAATACACGCGGTTTCCCATTCGTGTGTACTGGCGTATCTACATATGATTGATTATTAGGCGACCTTATAATAGGATAATACTACAGATTGACTCATGCGTAAAACACTAGCAGTAACAATGGCTTTCATTTTGACAATTCAACAACATTAATTGCGTTACTAACGTTGTTGAGCAGAGTTCCGAACATATGAAGCAATGGATTAGCAATATCCTTCACGGTGAGATTTTGAAACGTAGGTGAAGTGTGCTGGCAATAGTGACAATTCCAGAAGCATCTGCCGGTCGATTCTGTAAAAATCTCACCATGAAAAATTAGGTGAATTCAAATTCAATTCAAATTCAAATTCAAATTCAAATTCAAATTCATTTATTGTTTGCTACAGGTGAAAAAGCAGTTCTTACCATGATAATACAACGATCGCTGTAACATACCCATAGGGTGTACAATATCTAGTAGTCATTTAAAATTCATTTTATCATTATTTATGTCAAAATACATTATTATCAATTAATATTACTCATGCCTAAATACACAATAACTAATTAATACTATCACTCATGTCAATATACATTAATTTTATCATTCATTTAAATATATATTATCATTAAATATAAATGTAAAAATACACATAAACCAACTTTAATTTAATATTCACATACTTTATATCAATGTTTTTATGTTGACATCTTTATCATCTAAGAAGTCATTGATCGAGTAGTATGCTTTACTTATTAAAAATTCTTTGAGTTTAGCTTTAAAAATATTCAGTTCTTCAATGCTTTTTATACTATTTGGTAGTCTGTTATAAATTTTTATCCCTATCCCAAATATACTCTTTTTAAATTTAACTGTCCTACATTTAATAACATTCAATTCATTTTTATGTCGCGTACTTCTTAATGTTTTATAATTGCCAATATCGCGTTTTATCATCACCGCAGCCTCATAAATATATATTGACGGAAGAGTTAAGATTCTCAAACTAGAAAACACTGCTCTACACGTCTCAGTTTGTTTAAGTCCACATATACTTCTAATACATTTTTTTTGCGCTTTAAACGCAGATTCCCTGTTGGGAGAATTACCCCAAAAAAGGACACCATATTTGAGCACAGAACCCACGTATGCATGGTAGGCGCTTAGTAATGCACTTTCGTGTACAACCTTTCGTAGCATATAAAGTGCATAAGAGGACTGATGCAATTTTTTGCAGACATCATCGACTTGCATTTTCCAGTTCAGCCCAGAGTCAATGTGAATGCCTAGAAATTTTGTGTTGTTAACTTCTTTCAATGTTTCGTTTTTATAGTTAATGTGAATTTTTGTTGTTTTTGAGTTTTTGTTATAGAAAGTCATGTAGCTTGTCTTTTCTATATTTATTTTTAGTTTGTTTACATTCAGCCAGTTTATTATATCTTTAAGTGATTTGTTAATATTTGTTTCATGGTCATCTTGTTGGCCTTTAGTAAAAATAGCTGTGCTATCATCTGCGAACAGTATTAGTTCCTGTTTTATGGATTTGGGTAAATCGTTTACGTAAATTATGAACAAAAGTGGTCCCAATATACTTCCCTGGGGCACTCCATGTTGAACAATTCTGGAATTCGACTTATATGTTTGTTCATAATTTGTGCCATTTGTTATTCTAGTTATTTGCGTTACTTGTAATCTGTTTGCTAAATATGATTTTAAAAGATTTAATGCAACTCCTCTTACCCCATATTTTTCTAATTTATTAAGAAGTATTTGATGGTCCACATAATCAAATGCCCTTGTCAAGTCCATGTAGATCGCAGTTACTTGTTGTTTTTTATCAAGTCCTGTCATTACTTGTTTTAAAAATTTAAAGAGAGCGGTACTTGTAGACCTACCTTTTCGAAACCCGAATTGCTCATTTGCAAATATGTTATTATTTTCAAAGTAATTGTACAAGTTATTATAGATAACCTTTTCAAAAATTTTTGCAATAACTGGTATTAATGCAATTGGCCTATAAAACTTCAACTCTTTTCTGTCTTCTTTTTTGAATACGGGAGTTACGAGTGTTAATTTTAATTTTGAGGGAAACACCCCATGCTCAAGGGACAGGTTTATTATGTGGCTGAGCACTGGAGCAACGAGATGCGATATTTTTTTAATTATTTTTACGTTTATGTCATCGTAACCTGTACTATTCGTATTTTTAAGCATTATAATAATTTTTTCAACCTCTTGTGGATTAGTTGGGTTCATGAAAATAGAATTAGGATTATTATATGTCACTATTTTAAGAGCTGTACCATTGTCATTGGGTTTTGGGTTTATATCGTCAATAAAGTAGTTGTTAAATGCTTGAGCTATATCTGTCGGTTTGGTTATTAATTTGTCTTTAACTTTTATTTGATTTATTTCTTCTTTAGGTGTTACTGTCTTGCTATTATTTATAATTTTCCATATCGCTTTACTTTTGTTATTAGCCGAATTAATATAATAGTTGTTTTGAGATTTTTGAGTCATTTTAATAATAGTTCTTAATCTTGCCGCGTATTCTTTAAAGTTTAACTTGTCTTTTGTATTTGATGACAGTCGATACTTCCAAAGTAAATGACGTTTCCTTTTAGAGCATAACCTTATTCCTTTACTCAGCCATTTAGGTCTTTTAGCAACTGTTATTCTAATTCGTATTATAGGAAAACATAAATCATAAAATAATTTGAATAGCTCATAAAAACTATTGTACGATATTTCAGGATCATTATTTGAAAAACATTCCATAAAACTAAGGCTTTTAATGCAACTTATAAATTTAGAAATATTATCCTCACAGTAATCTCGTTTAGATTTAAACCAGTGTGTTATGGTGTAGCTTTTCTTCACAGGGCATGTCAGCAATTGTGCTGTATGATCAGAAAGCGAAAGTTCCAAAACTGTAGATTTTGCTCCTCTAATATTATGAGCTATATTATCAATGCATGTCATGCTACTTAACCTGGTCGGTTGACTTATAGTTAAATTCAGGTTATAACTGGCTAACAAATGTTCAAACTGTTGAGATACTTTGAAGTGAGCTTAGCGTGAGCTGTCAATCCCTAGCATTACTTGGAATGACAGCTGACTCCACGCTCACTTCACCTAAGTTTTCACGGTGAGATAGTTACAGAATCGCACTGCTGGTGGAGTGACAGGTCACTGCAATCTCACTCCACCTAAGTTTTCACCTTACAGAATAGACCGGCCGGTCAGTGAGGGGACACCCAACACAATATCAAAAATGGGTAATATAGAATAGCATACATACAACACGTCATGCAACTCAGAATACCTGCCGATCCATTCTGTAAAAATCTCACCGTGAAAACATATGTGAAGTGAGTTATCATTTCAGTTGATGCTAGGGATTAACACTTTTGACAGCTCACCTAAGTTTTCACGGTGAGATTTATACAGAATAGACCGGCTGTTCTTCACACTTTCTTTAAAGACAAACCCTGTGACCTGGGTTCCCGTCGGTAAAAATTACGAAATTCCATACAAACTTGCATCCTATACACCGCTTTAGAATATGAATTTTCAAAAATTCTTTCTTATTGCTCACCTTTGTTATAAAAAAGAAATCTTTTGCAGTTTTATGCTTCTAGGCTCAGCGGTTCAGGCTGTGCGTGTTGTCTGTGAGTGAATAAATGAATTTAGGATTTTTGCGCTACAAAATACAGGATTTTCCTAGTTTGAAGGGCAGGGGTATTACTAATCTGTAATAGCTATACCAATTCCTTATTGAAACACTACTGATGTTACCTAAGCTCAGTCTTTGGTAGATAAATGATTCATCAACTCAGCCTATCGCCGTCCACTGATGGACATAGGCCTCTCCCAGACTGCGCCACAACACCCTGTCCTCCACCTTCCGCATCCAGTCTACCCCAGCCACGTTCTTTAGGTCGTCCGTCAATCTAGCTGGAGGCGTCCCACACTACGCTTGCCGATACGCGGTCTCCACTCCAGGACTCGTCTGAATCACCGGCCATCGGTCCTTCGACAAACATGGCCAGCCCACTGCCACTTCAGTTGGGTTACTCTGCAAGCTATGTCGGTAACTCCGGTTCTTTCCCGGATAATTTCAATCTCGATAATAAAAAATAAAAAAATACTTTTTAAAATTTAGTTGATGCACATACATGGCACCGGTTGTCACAGGAGATGAAAGTTTGTATAGATGTTCATCATTTATGTTTATGTGAAGAGTGCACGGCATGTCACAAAATAAAAACGCGAATGTGTCGCCGATATAATGATTCGCTGTCAGTGACCACCACACGAGAACGCTTTTGTGAGCTGTGACATTTTTGTTATCGCTCTGCTAAACTATGAACCCGGATTTTTGGACTATTTTCCCAGTTTCATATACCTATCCTACATGTTTTTTGGATGTGTTGCTATTTGCATGGAGTTTTGTGTTAGAAAGTTTTTTAGTTGATGGAAATGATTTTGTTGTCCAATAAAAAACAGTAGCAAGCGTAGTTGAGCAACACAAATAGGAGTCTATTTGGAGCTCAACTATCAACGCAACGGCTAAAAAGTAGCTACAGTTTATCAAAATCGACAGCGACCTGGTCGACGCCCATTGCAAACTATGGCTGGATACCTATTCCTCACCTACTCACTATTTACCACCAAATGAGCATCTTTCTGCAGAGTGTAGTGAATCTCGTAAAGTTGGGTTGCCTCGACGGAACGGCAGCTGGATGGAACGTAGTGGAAGTGGCAAGCGAAGTTTTGGCCTAACAAAATTTGAATAACTGTCGTGCCAAAGACACAAAGAAGAAGACAAAAAAAAATCAACGGGTTGCACTCCGGGAGTGCCAGCAGAAGTGAAAACTTGAATATTAACGTTGTGCATTTTTGATATTTTGGAATGCGGTCTACTCTCTCTCCGTCTTACGAATTTTCGATCAGGTCACGTGCCCTGACGCGAGCTCCGTCTTACGAATTTTCGATCAGGTCACGTGTCCAGACGCGAGTTTAACATTTTTTATCCATCACAACAAAAGTGCCCAACACTGCTAAAGAAGTTTTCACTTCAAAAATACAGTACTTACCTGCCTATGTCTTATTTGTAGCGTGAATACTGACAATCATTGTTTTTTTTTACGTGTATCGAAAATAACGAATTGAATTTTAACTCCGAATAAATGTGCTGAAATATAATTTAAAAAAAATGGTTTCTGACGGTCCGTTTCTGACCAACATTATAAATAAGTATATCAAGCTTCTATCTGCCTTTTAATACTTGTAATTGAATAACTTTTTAGCTTCGTATAAAGGCGCCGCTAAACAGAAGGCCACAACCAAGCTACGCATGTGTACTTAGCTTCGTTTTGTATAAAAATTAAGGCGAAACCGTCCACTGCAACTCTCAGAGTAGTTAGATAGGAAATGCTGATCTCATCAAGTTTTAAATAATAATAATTTGATCCAGCCTGTACCATCTTGCTGTCCTCTCCCGAACGACGCCCTAAACCGAGGTTCGTACCCCACAAGGGGTGCCCTTAGCGTGCAGTCGCTTAGTATATTAGATATTCATCCGGCCTGGCTGGAGGCTTTGAGTTTACTTAGGGCAACCACAGGATAGTCCGGTTTAGTAGTCTCGACCTCTCAAGCTCAACTACGAGATGCCATAATTATAATAACAAAAACAAAACGCCCACTGAAACCCACACGCCACACCTATTAACCGCACAGCTAACGTGGCAAATCTCTCCGTGCACAAGCACATCCTACGTACACTGCTACAGTCCCTTCGCAGTTACTTTCTCTCTGTCAGAAGCAACCTTATTGTAACGAGAATAAAGACCACAATGATTTTGACAGATTTGTTAGTGACAGCAATCCAACAGCAACCTTATTCGAATGACAATAAAGATCACTGTGATTTGGACAGTGATGCAAAATCAGAGGTAAAATAATTGGAAAAGAACGGAACAAGGACCTGTTGGTGTTCGAATGACGATGACCGTAGGCCGTTGTTGGGAAACATTTGAGCAATAATTGTTTTGTGAAATGTATTTTGTGTCACAAGAAGGCCGTCGTCGCCGAGGCAGGCCTAGGAAACGCTGGCGTAACGACTTAGATACGTTTACAGGAGATTGGTCGGAGAAGACCACCCACAATGAACAAATAGAAGCTATGGGGAGACATTTGCCCAACAGTGGGACAACACAGATTTCTTCTTCTTCTTCGTGTCGCTGGCACGACTCTATTTAAAATGTTGTTTTCGCAAAACTTTGCCACTTCCACGGCGATATCGGTGGTAGCGCAGACTTCACTTTGATTGCATGTTTTGGGACACAGAGGGCAGGATAGGAGGTGGAGCATGGTTTGTGATATACCTCCCCAATCACACCCTACTGCGGTTTCGTCAAGGTAGCCCCAGTTTACCAGGTTGGACTTACATCTTCCCACTTGTGTCTGGAGACGGCTCAGGGACTTCCAAGTGGACCTCGGAAGGTTACGCCCTGCAGGGAGATGCTCCTTTGGTGGTAGGTATAAAATACACCTAAAGTAAGTTTTAAAATATGATTGACGTGTAAAAGTGTTTGTACAAACCTACTTACAAAGTAAAATCATTTATCATTTATCAATAGGAGGGGAAGAGTATTCTGCCACAATTTGCAACGGGCATCAGCCGGGTTTCCGGACAGAGATGCTGTCGATTTTAATAAGCTGTGTCTGCTTTTTAGCCTTTGCGTTGGAAGATGTGCGCCAGATAGTGAGTGACTGGTATCAGATTCCTTTTGACACAGATAGAGGAAGGTATTAAAAAAAAGACGCTGTATGTTCCGATATTCACCATGTGCCCATAGAAACTTATACCGCTATACCCGTGGACGGTCGACTCAATACGGGTCGATGATACATTCCTTGTTTATTAATTTATCATGCCGAACCCATGTCGATATTTTAATGTAAAGCTGCTATCTTCTCGGCTTTACAAGTAATCAAAATAAAACAATAATAAATTGAATCTGTGGTTGATATTTTTGATGAGTAAAAGTACGTGTTTAGTTATTTTTGTAAAACATTTTGTAGTTAAACATTATTTTTTTAAATTTTAAAACAGATTATTCTTTTGAAAATATAGTTCTAAGTAGAAGTCAGCCAAGACGAAAATGTCAGGGCTTATTACTGGACTCCTGTCTAAAGGATAAGACTAATTGCAGACAGAAGGATAAGAAGAGCGCCCTGGGTTTAAGCCAGCTAGCCAGCCAGCCAGCTCTGTGAGAGGGACTGGGCCATAATTCACCACGTGAGCCTAGTGCGGGTTGGTGGATATCACCTGTATTCGAATTATTGTTTCTAGGACATACTGGTTTCCTCACCATGTTTTCCTCCACTGTTTTGAGATTGCGTGATGAAATTAAATACATGAAGTTAAATGCCTGTCTAGGTTCGAACTCATATTTTACAACTCACAAGTCAGGGCCGATATCACTAGGCCACTATTACATAAAGAGAGATATTTCACTTAGTTTCTCACGAATATAATAGTTAATATAACTCGAAATGCTCCAACAGCCGGGCGATTCTGTAACCATCTCATCGTGAAAACTTAGACGAAGTGAGCGTGGAGTGAGCTGTCATTCCGAATAATGCTAGGGATTGACACTACTGAAAACTCACATCAAGCTCACTTCACTTGAGTTTTCACGGTGAGATTTTTACAGAATCGACCGGCTGATCTCATGCAAATTAGATTTGAAATGCGAAATTCCCAAATCCAATCGTAGAAACCTCTGAAACTATGTTTTGACTAGACCATAACGTTCTCTCTGTATACATAATCGTGTTAGATAACTGTACGTAGGTACTTACTTGGCCTAATGCAATGTGTCGTCTGAAAGCAATTTGCTACACCGCATGCGGTCTTTCTTTCATTACTGGCGCCCATCTGGGTCCTTAGGAAAGTTCCGGAATTTTCTGCAGACAAATTACATCTTTTGTTTGCAAGCTTTTAAGTTCAATTTTGTTTGGCCCTTTTTGGGAGTTGAGACGTTTGTCCATTGCGATGAAGGCGGTTAGTTCAGGAAGGGTCTGCTGTTTTTAAAGTGAATTATTTTAAAGGAATACTTAGTAGGGACGTAGGGAGTTCGGAAATATATGATTTTGACGCTCGAGTTAATATTTTAGGCAGTACTTTAGGGTTGTTTAGTAGGCTTTCCGTGTATTAGGTTGAAGGGATCGTAAAAATCTGTATGTACGTGCATTTTATACGATTTTTATTTCATGGGGTGAACGGGGATTCAATAAAAACGTTCTGATAATGTTAACTTTACTCCGAGAGATGTTTTATTTTCGTTTTATTTTTTGTGGGAGTAAGCTTTTGATGGAGTGTAGGGGAGTAACTGACAACATACCGCTCTTCTCTTTCATAACTTGGCTTGATACGGAACATCATTAATTTGAATATCAATTGGCAATCATATCACTTGGTTTTAATAAGTTTTTGTATTTTGTTTATCCTTTTGATAGATTGTATTACATTTTGAAAATGTGATTTTTGAGAACCAGTAAGGTAATCATATCTCGGTAGTGTGAAAAAAGCCTGTATTTGGGAAGTTATAGACTTGTATACTGATACATCTGTAGGAGAACCAAGGTAACCGACATAGCCCGAAGATCGGAAGACGTAGCGTTGGAAGGTCTCCCACAAGGTGGACCGACGACCTTGTGAAAGCTGCAGGAACCCGTTGGATGCGGGAAGCACAGAACCGGTCGAAGTGGAGGTGATTCCTATGTCCAGCTGTGGACGTCTTTCGGCTGAAATGATGATAGTGATGACACTGATACAAGTCTATAGCTTCCAAAAGGATAATTTCAACGCAGCGGGATTTAGAATTATATACTGAATCCATGGTTTCAGTATTGTATGTAGTGTATTAGTTGTCATAAAAACTTATTCCACGTTTTGGTTCTCCAAAATCTATTTCCAACTCGAAGCTGTTAAACCAACAACAATAACTTCCCTAACTACACGTCTTCCGCAATTATTACCATATAATATCCTATCATCACATCAACCATATTGTTTTATAATAACCCCCATACGCGACACGCTTGCCACCTTGTTTTAATTAACGCAGCCTGATTGACATATATTGAATTAGACGCTTTCAGCGCTTTAATGATCCTCGACGATGTATATTTAAATAAAATATATTGGGTTTTGCTGTGGTGTCGCTCGATTATATTATTTTGTTTTGGGTTTTAGGTTTATAAATATGTTCAATCAACTCAGCCTATTGCAGTTCACTGCTAGACATAAGCCTCTCCCGGCTGCGCCACAACACCCTTTCATTGGCCTTCCGCATCCAGTCGGCCTCAGCTACCTTCGTTAGGTCGTCCGTCCATCAAGCTGGGGGCTGTCCCACACTACGCTTGCCGATACGCGTTCTCCACTCCAGGACTCGTCTGCTCCACCGGCTGCGGCTGCTTCGGCTGGCCATGTTTTCTTTTGACAAACATGGCCAGCCCACTGCCAATTCAGTTATAAATATGTTGGGTTGACGATCGTCAAAGGAGAGGCCCGTGGCTAAATAATAACAGCCGCACAGGTCGATCGTTTAGGTTAAGCTACGCTTACCGCGGTTGGTCTGTGGATGGGTGACCATCTTTACATAGTGAGACCCCTCCGTGCCTCGGAAAGCACGTTAAGTCGCTGGTCCCGGCTGTCATTCGTGGATCTTTGACAGTCGTTACGGGTAGTCAGAAGCCCGAAAGTCTGACAACCAGTCTTACCAAGGGGTATCGTATTACCCAGTAACTGGGTTGTGGAGGTCAGATAGGCAGTCGCTCCATGTAAAATACTGGTATTCAGCTGCATCCGGTTAGACTGGAAGCCGACCCCAACATATTTGGGAAAAGGCTAGGCAGATGATGAGTCCTTTGATAGTTATTTTACCTCTGACAGCATCAACCCAATAGCAACCGTATAGTAACGAGAATAAAGATCACTGTGATTTTGACAGGCTTGTGAGTGCCAGCAACCCAACCGCAACCTTATTTCAACGAAAATAAAAGTCACTTTCACATAACTGTGAAAGGACTATACCCCACTGGACTTCTTTAATGGCTGACATAAATTATTCTGTCAATGTCACCTCTGGTTCAAAAAAGATGATATAATATTATTATATTTTATTCCTAGCTTCGTGCCATTAGGGATTCATATTTAGATCAAAAGGCCAAGATGTTCTCTTGGCCTTTTGATCTAAATATGAATCCCTAGATGAATAAAAGATAGAAAAATAATAGTCCTTAATGCCACACAAAAATATCTAAAAAAACAAACAAAATAAAAGCTAAGGTACAGTCACGAGCTCCAATACACCACTTGGCAAATTTCAGTTTCGATTTTTTCGTGAAATAACGAATG
Organism: Apamea sordens; assembly: GCA_945859715.1. Lineage (NCBI taxonomy): Eukaryota > Metazoa > Arthropoda > Insecta > Lepidoptera > Noctuidae > Apamea > Apamea sordens. The sequence continues at coordinate 6,648,598 of OX244010.1, read as the reverse complement.
AAACGTTGAAATACGACACATTACATAAACCTATGGGTTCGAAAATGCTATGTTCGTAACAACATAAAATTTCATTCCAAAATAAAGGAGTAAATCACTTTTGAATAAAGCCGAGTGTATACATACTTTTGCTCGTGACTGTACATACAACAGTATCATTGCTCATAGCGATATCTACCAGACGACGTCTGTATGAATACAATGTCCTCTAACAAATTGATATATTTTTTGGTAACAAAATTATGTGACACAGTTTCGTTATCATTGCGAATTATCTAGTACCTAGGGCTAAATAATAACAGCTGAACAGGTCGATCGATTAGATTAAGCTACGCTTGCCGCGGTTGGTCTATGGATAGATGACCGTCTTTTCATACCGAGACCCCTCCGTGCCTCGGAAAGCATGTTAAGCCGTTGGTCCCGGCTGTCATTCATGGATCTTTGGCAGTTACGGGTAGTCAGAAGCCCGAAAGTATAACAACCAGTCTTACCAAGGGGTATCGTATTACCCAGTAACTGGGTTGTGGAGGTCAGATAGGCAGTCAGTCTCCATGAAAAATACTGATTATCAGCTGCATCCGGTTAGACTGGAAGCCGACCCCAACATAGTTGGGAAAAGGCTAGGCAGATGATGATCCAGTGGGGTTCTGATTTCATCTGCGTATATTGAGTATATACTAACAGCGAGGCTGATTTTCCCATCACATCTTTTGATCGGTTGCATGCCGCAATTACAGAAACAATTATAAAAAAACCATTCTGTCTCGTGTGGATACACGTTCCGACCATATGTATGGTTAAAATCTAATTTTAATTGATTTCGTTTTTGATATTGTTTTTATTTTTTTGAAAGAAAGAAACTGAACGCAATCTGCTCTCAATATTCAACAATAATGACGACACTGACTGACAGCTCTTTTACACGTTTAGATTGCCGATCTCGATCAGTTTTTAACCCCCCCGACGCAAAAACGACGGGGTGTTATAAGTTTGACGTGTCTGAGGGTGTGTGTGTGTATGTCTGTCTGTGGCATCGTAACTCCCGAACGGAAAGGTGAATTTGTCGGAAGTGTTCTTAGCTATGCTTAATGAAAATTGGTCCAAGATGGCCGCCGCCACAAAATGGCGGATTACATATTTTTTCACAACTCCCTCAATATGGGTATCAAATGAAAGAGTTTGACTAGTAGAATACTATACACTATGATAAAATTCAAATCCAGGATGCCCACCACCACAGAATGGCGAATTACAAAAAACCTGATTAAACACCGAATTACCTGAATTTTAAAACGCAAAAAAATAAAAGAAATGAAATAATATGGAGTCCCTACAAAAAGCATGAAATAAACCCCCGGCACAAAATAATAATAATAGTACACATATGAATGTAAAAAGCCTAAAACAATTTTTTTTTAATTATTGAAAAAATAGCCACAAGTATAACAAAAAGTATTCTGAACGTATTGAGAAGGTTCAAAGAAAAATTTTAAAAGCCATGCATGACCGTTGCTTCCACACAGATTTATCTTACGATTATTTGCTTAAAAAGTATAAACTACTTGACCTTAAATCAAGACGCACGGTATTTTTGTTTGATTTGTGTAGCAATGTATATGACTGTATTGATATCCGTAATAAAATAAGTTACATAGTTCCTAGAACGACAGTGAGTCGCGGGGTGCGCGCACGGCCGCTGTTTGCAGTTAACTCTTGTCGGAGTAACGCAGGTATGCGGGCACCCCTGCGGCGACTTCGATATGTTTGCTCTTTCTGCTGGTAGTTTCAAAAATATTGTACTCAAAACACTTGGTCAATAGTCATTTTAATATTGATTAAGATTTGCATGCCTTCTAAGTTTTTGCTTTGTTTGCTTTCATTTTTGTTTTACTATTTAACACAAGAAATGTTTTCTTAACTTAAATTGTTGTAGTTTGTAGGTTTTAGTTTAAATAGCATGGTTTGTAAAGGTTATTATTTTTTATGTGTATTCCGTGGAAAATGTTGTTGGTTACACATTTGGCCGTATCTTTTTGTATTTCTTCCTATAAAATGTAATGTGTCACTGTTTGTTTTCCCAAATAAATAAATAAAATAAAATTTTATTAGCCAAAATTCGCACTTGAAAGAAAGAAAGAAAGAAAAATGCATTTATTTGCGGCAAACATGACGCATAAAAAAAGGACATAAACACACAAAAAAAACACAAGTTGGGGGTAAACATGCGTCACATTCACGCAAAACGGCCATCGCTCAGCATAATGCTAAGACCCTATACGAGACAGAGCCCTTGTTGCATTTCTATAAATTGTAACAAACTCGTCATGTCTGCAACTTTACTGGTTTCTACTATTCTTTGCTCGTTTCTTCTTCAGCCCTTATCCAACCATTAATGCTGAGTATAGGCCATTGCTCGCAATTTTTTTAAGTCTCAGGCCTTTTGCTTTCAAATTGCCTTCCAATTCTTCCTCTCCGGATGTATCTCTTGTAGACTCTTAAGTCAAGTTGATAAACGTAACTAAGTTATATGTTCGGACACTGTCTTGCACTTGTAGTCTGACAGTCGTGCGACAGTGACAGCAATAATGCTTAGCCAGAGTACATGCTACAGTCCTTACACTAAGGTAAGATAACTATCTTACCTCTGATTTTACACTATTGTCATCTTTCATCATCATCATCAGACTTTAGTAGCCTCTCCTATTGCACGCCATTCAACTCAATTTTCGGAAAGTCTCATCCAGCTGCTACCAGTCATCCTGCGAAGACCGTCGCTCCACCTAGCCTGAGGGCGTCCCACCTTACGTTTACCGATACGCGGTCTCCACTCAAGAACACGTCTACCCCAACGGTCATCGGTTCTACGGCTAATATAGCCGGCCCATCTGTCTGTCATCTTTATTCTTATTTTAATAAGGTTGCGATTGGGTTGCCTTAGTCACAGGTAAAATAAATTTTGAAAGGACTCTCAGCCTTAGATATTTTTAGAACATACAATCACACCAATCCCAATCCAATCTACGTCAAAGTCACCTTAATTATCGCTAAATTCCCTATTCATGACGTCACCGTGTCGTGCTGTGAGTTACAGTGTACGTCATTGATTGCTGAGTTCGTGCGGTGTTGCCAATTAGTCCTTTTCAATCAGCGCCTGTGTGAGGTTTATTTAGCCTTTTTAAAAGGTTAATTACTGTTAGTGTCGGGTTGTATCTAGGCATTGATGATCGGGATATGTGTAGTTTAGAGGATTTTTCTTTTGTGGTGTTTATTTATATGGACAGTGATTTTCCTTGACATAAAATGGGACTGTCGTTGGTGCAAACATTATGTATACAATAAACTAAAATAGATACACAAATATATACATATCCAAAATTATAGATACATAAATACATACATACTATATATACAAGCAACGAAAAATAAAAGAAGACTGTACTTAGATGATTGCAGTTAGGACAACAAGATCACAACGACAAGTAGTGCTCCTTTACAAGTCTTTTGAACACCTGTAACGACTGCGCGCGCTTTATTTCAACTGGCGATGCATTCCACAAACGAGCGGCCTGGACAGTAAAGGATTTATCAAGGAAATTTGTGGAATGCATTGGCATTTTGAGCTTCAAATTATCTGATGATCTTAACAATTTCGTGTGGGAGTCGCAAAGAAACTGAAAACGTTTCTTGAGATAGAGAGGGTTGGAAGGGGAAAAGAGCACATTAAATAGAAGGAAAAGAATATGAGCATTCCGGCGAAGGCGAATTGGAAACCACTTGAGCTTCACACGAAATTCGGAAACATGGTCATATTTGCGCAAACCGAATATGAACCTTATACAAAAATTTTGAATCCGCTCAAGTTTATCTAGTTGGTCTTGGGTAAGATCAAGATAGCTGGCATTGGCATAGTCAAGGATGGGTAGAAGAAGCGATTGTGCAAGCGCAATCTTGGTGGCAGTCGGTAGGAAAATACGCAATCTCTTCAAAGACGCGGCGGATGCAAATAGCTTGCGGCTAACTTCCTTCGAGTGTTTTTGCTGGACGTAGAGTAGGAATACCGTACGTCTATTTTTTGAAAAAAAAATTGCGATGTTTATGGACCTAGTGCAGTGTCTGTGAGAGTAGCACAAATTTGGTTTAAGCGTTTTCAATCCGGAAATTTTGATGTCAAAGATGCACGTCGCTCTGGTCGCCCTATTACGGATAAAATGGATGCCATTTTTGAAAAAGTGGAGCAAGACCGGCATATCAGTAGTTACAACGTAGCTGAAGAACTGGGACTTGACCACAAAACAGTTTTGGCGCATTTGAAAAAAACTGGGTACACAAAAAACTCGATATTTGGGTACCTCACGAGCTCACTGAAAGAAACCTAATGAACCGTGTACTCATTTGTGATTCTTTATTACGACGTAATGAAACCGAACCATTTTTGAAGAAGCTGATAACTGGTGATGAAATGGATCACGTACGACAAGAACGTGCGAAAAAGGTCGTGGTCAAAGGCCGGTTAGGCTTCACAGACTGTGGCGAAACCCGGGTTAACTCGCAACAAGGTGATGCTGTGTGTGTGGTGGGATTGGAAGGGCATTATTCATTATGAGCTGTTACCATCGATTCTGAACTCTACTGCGAACAACTGATGAGATTAAAGCAAGAAGTTGAGAGAAAGCGGCCGGAATTAATCATCAGAAGGGGTGTGGTTTTTCATCATGATAACGCTTGACCTCACACATCTTTAGCCACTCAGCAAAAATTAAGAGAGTTTGGCTGGGAGGTGTTAATGCATCCGCCTTATAGTCCTGACCTTGCACCTTCAGATTTCCACTTGTTTCGGTCTCTTCAGAATTCTTTATGCAGTTTCAGGTTAACATCACGAGAGGACTGCCAAAACCACTTGTCGCGGTATTTTGATCAGAAGTCCCAAAATTTCTATAGCAATGGGATCATGTACCTACCTACAAGATGGCAAAAGTTATCGAACAAAATGGTACCTACATACTTTAGTTAAATGTAAATAAACTATATTAAAAAATGTTTTGAATTTTCTTAAAAAATGCGAAGAAACTTTTTCCCCAACCTATTATATCGGAAATTCCGACTCCTACTTCGGCGGCCATGCGTTAAAAAGGTTCAATAGATTTAATTTATCGTTTCCCTAAAAAAATAAACAAAACAGAAAACCCCATGGAAAATACCCCTTTACACAAAAAAGGCAAGACAGGCAATGTTTTTAACATCACCCAAAACATTTAAGGTTCACATAATCGTGCACATACTAAGCGCAAAATATCGAATTTCAATTTTCGCCCCGAAAGCTCATGTTTCGTAGCGAATCCCATACAAAAACCCTTTTTAGTGCGGGCACAATGGATTCGTGACAAGGAATTATCGGGTAGAGCTTGACGACCCGAATACTACAGTAGAATGAGTTCAACCGGGATTTTCCCTATGTATGTAGTTTCGAAACGTTTTCGGTACTTTTCAAATGCCTATTCAAAGTTTTTTCGGGATTGGGTGCTGGATGCGGAATCTATAGGAGTGCCGGTTTCGTATACTATAGATAATCAAAGAAGGTTAACTGCGGGGTAATTGCGTAACACACTAACAGTAGAAATTATTTTCATTTTGACAGTTCAACCACATTCATTACGTTATTTACGTTATTGAGCAGCCAAATTTTTTGAACATACAAAGCAATGGATTAGCAATATTCTTCAAAATGATTCAGATTTTGATTGATATTGTGTTACGCAGTTGGGGTGCTGCTTAGATGCTGTAAAATAGCAGGATTTTGGTTCTAGGACATGTCTGTTTCCTCACGATGTTTTCCTTGACCGTTTTGAGAGTATATAGCAGTCCACTGCTGGACATAGGCCTCTTCTATTGCACGCCATTCAACTCGATTTTCGGCAACTCTCATCCAGCTGCTACCAGCCATCCTGCGTAGATCGTCGCTCCACCTAGCTTGAAGGGGGCGTCCCGCATTTTGAAAGTGATGGACGGTGATGAAATGATCGCCTGCCTGGGTTCGAACCCACGACTTACAACTCGTAAGTCGGGGGCGTTACTACTGGGCGACCATTGCTCCCACCAACAGAAATTTCGTTAAATTTTCATACAAACATGGCAAAATTCCCTAGGGCTACTTGATTTTTGGTCCAGACCCTAAAATTCATATTAAATATATTAATTCAATGTAACACTAGAGGGTTCCATTCATAAACTCTCCTTTCTAACAATGGACACTGGGAAAATATATATCAAAATGTACCCTTTACTTATATTTGCATGAACAAAAGGCACACAAACACACACACACGAATAGATGAACACACACACATTAATTCCAACAGTGAAAAAGGTACAGTCATAAACAAAAGAGGAATAAACTAAGCTTTCGACAAACAGGAAAAATAGTCCCGCAGAATGTAGCCGAACAAAATCAGAGTTCGTTTAGTTTTTCCATTACAAGTTCCGCACGCAACCGTAGGATTACATTGCAATATTCTATTTTTTCAACTCTCTTTTATTTCGGTTTTAGTGGATATTGTTTGCGATTATACTAGACTATTATGTGTGTTCTAGGAATTTTGTGGTTTCATTCGATGCTTAATGTATTTATTAGCTACGGCACCCTGATTGCGTAACACACGATCAATCGGAATCGGTTTCATTTTGACAGTTCAACAACATTCATTGCGTTATTTACGTGTTGAGCAGACAAATTTTTCGAACTTATGAAGCAATGGATTAGCAATTTGCTTGAAAATGATTCAGATTCTGATTGATTGTGTGTTACGCAATTAGGGTGCTGGTCTTGTTTTTTTTTTCTGATTTGAATATTATTTCATTGTTATTGTCTGTTGATTGTTCATTATAAATTATGACAGACTATAGACAAACTGTGGGCCCAAATTACACAGAACTGCCGATCGATTCTGTAAAATCTCACCGTGAAAAGTTAAGTGAAGTGAGCTGTCAATAGTGTCAATCCCTAGCATTAGTTGGAATGACTGCTCACTCCACGCTCACTTCACCTACGTTTTCACGGTGAGATGGGTACAGAATCGCACTGCTGGGGGTCTACTCCGAAGTAGTATCGGCCGAATGTTCGGTCGTTTCCTGCTACGAAGTTACTATTTGGTCCGGTCGGTTCCGATCCTACACTCCTTCACTCTTTCGAATATTGACTATGGTCCCGACCCAACTGAGCCGATCCGAACTTTTTTCGCATTTTTCAATAATATTCGGTTCGGCCATGTGTCGGTCCGATCCGAACATTCGCACTTTGCACTTCGGAGTAGGCCCCAGGTGTCCTGAGACAGTGAGGCGGGTTGCGACAGTCCACGTAGGAGATGGCGGGACGAGCTGGATAGGTTCCGTCAAAACTGGAAGAAGGACGCGCGGACTCGCGAAAGATGGAAGGAGAGGCTAGTCAAAAAAAAAGTTAATTTTTATGACGATATCCCATGTGCTCTTAATTACGTCTGCCACTATCCTGCATCTATTCTGCCTGCGTCTATTCTGTAAAAATCTTATCGTGAAAACTAAATCATTCCACCCTGATGCTAGGAACTTTGACCGACTATTGACAGCAGTGCGATTCTGTAACCTTCTCACCGTGAAAACTTAGGCGAAGTGAGCGTGGAGTGAGCTGTCATTCCAACTAATACTAGGGATTGACACTGTTGACAGCTCACTCTAAGCTCACTTCACCTAACTTTTCACGGTGAGATTTTTACAGAATCGATCGGCAGGTCACTTCAAGCTCACTTCACCTAAGTTCTCACGGTGTGAATTTTAATGAATACTCGTAGATCGGCTGATTGACGATTGCACAACCATAAGCATATAATTATGCTTTGGAACGTTATAGGCCGATGGCTATAACGTACCTACTGTTGGGATTTAGGCTTCCTATAGGAGGGTATTGGACGTAGCGACAATTGACCTTGCAAAAAATCTCGTCCCTGATGTATGTCATTCCAATATCTTCAGTGCAACTGAAAGAACTTGACTTGCCTTCATTACTGTCTCTCTGTGTTATATTTTCAGATATGACGTGAACCAAATGATAACTGAATGCCAATTCCAGTAATTTAAAACGTTCAAAATCTAGTCGCAGTCTGATCTCGCCGACAAACAAATGTCAAAAACTTGTTAAAACGTAGGGAATTTAGAGGTATTTTTGACAGATTGAGACGGAGATCAGACTATGAACGTTTTTAAAATTACGAGAATTGCGCCTCTGGTCTCGCCGTAGCGCGTCGTCGTACTTTTTACGATATCAAAATCAAAATATGTTATTTTAAATAAACCTACATGGGAACTTATGAAACGTCAGAAGCTAGGTGCACGGTTCCAATTGGTCGTTTCCTATGGAGAAGAGCCGGAAAGAAAGCCCACGGCGCTGCGGCTCAAAATAACTGGCTTTACCATGTTTTCAAATTACAGTGTTAACAGGTTTGGGAGGGCTGTCAACAAGTACTAACGAAATAGAAAACTGTCTATAAATGTACAGTCTACAAGGCCTACCAAGTTCTCAGATTTACAATACAAACTAGTCTGCAAGGTTTAGTAGGTTTATTGTCCATCCACCGACATAATTATCGTCCACATAGAGGCTCTATAAGCCGGCTGAATAGTAACAGCAGCACGGGTCGGTCAAAGTTTGAAAGAAAGAAAGAAAGAAAAACATTTATTTAGCACAAACCAAAAGACACACAATACACCAGATACATTACATCAGATAACACAAATAAAAGAACAATTAGAAAACAGTTTATAGACCGATGTAAGAAATTAGCAGGAAAGTGTGCCTCACGGCTGCACCAAAAAGGCCCAGTTCAGCAAAAATGCCAGACAATAGTGCCTGACGCTGGTTTTCAACTGAACCTGATGTGTGAGGTGACGGATGTAAATCAGTTTTAAACCGCAACGTGACGTGTGTATGCATACTTAAATAAAATAAATATGTGACAAATAAAAAATAGTAACGAATATGTACATAAGTCCTAGTGTGAGTTGAGTAATATTGCAAAAAACAAAAAATAAAAAACTGACAAATATAATGAGACGGCCGCGCGATAGACCTTCGTTAGTATGTAATTCTTCGAAACGACTAGAACAACATAAACCGGTTTTAAAACGACGCCTAGCTGCCACGTTCCAACACATTGTCATAATGAATGAATCCGTGAATTTCACCGCACAATACGCTGCAAACAGCCGAGCGCGGCGGACTAATAATACTCGTAATTACGGACAGTTTGCAACTTGTGTAAAATTGAAATTGTCTTAGCTATGGTTTGTATTGGGATTAGTCCAATACGATGGATATAACGTCTATAATTAAGTCAGCTAAACATCGTTGGCGAAAAGTGGAGATGAAAGTAAAAAATTATAAAAAATAAAATAAAATAAAAAACATGCACGACAAGTATACGGATGAAAGGTAAGCACAGTCGATAATACTCGTAGTAATTATTACTTGGAAAAAAAGAACTCGTCATGGATTATTGTATAATGTGCAAGCACCTACCCGCATTTATTAATTTTCTGCCTCCTTTCTACAGTCTCATGAATGGCACATCACAACTGCACAGAGGTTCGTCCACTGCCAGGTCCTGGTGAAGGATGGGTGAAAGGCGCCATCCCGACCTCGTACGTCTCATCTGCATGCAAGTAGGCCAGGCAACATCGGGTACGTTGAAAAACAAACATTTCACAACGATGCCCAAGTTGAAATGTAACTTTTATTTTAATTGATTTTTCTTGCATTTTGCAGGTCTCACATCTGCGAATGGGACGCAGCAGTGCCGCGGATAACGCAACCATTACCAACGGACCGAGGATACAGAGGACACCAGCCAACCAACCAAGCCGAGCGTCATCATGAGCAAGAGTGATACCCAGCAATGAGTCTGTCTGTATAGTATTATACCCAATTATTTATATTTTCGTGCAACACTCACCGAAACACTGACACATACTTTAGTGGTAGGTACATACATCATATAATTGAGACATTTAGAGTGACCATATCTACCTTCCTTTGCGCTTCTATGAGATACTGCCGTAAGCGTCGTCTAAAAGCGACTATGGTGTTAATTGCTCTAATCGGTGGTGGCAGGTTATTCCATATTTTGGAAGCCGCGTAACGGAAGCTACCTCTAAAAGCAGCTGTACTATGTGACTGGGTCGAGAGTTGTTGCGAGCATTGTCTTCTCCCACATTCTCGTCTACTGGCTATCCAACTTAACTTGTCGTACAGGTAGTCTGGTTTCTGGTATTTAATTACACCAAACAGAAGGCACGCTAAGTGTAGTTTGCGTCTCGATTTCATTTTCAATGTGAAATGTTTGTTTAAAAATGGAGTCACGTGGCTTCTGGGAGGAATTTTATAACAAAACCGAGCACAAGCGTTTTGGACCCTTTGAATGAGCCGATCTGTGCGAGCCAATAGGCGCGGGCCGTAGACTGTATCCGCGTAGTTTAGCCTAGACAAAACCAGGGTTTCAACTAGACGCTCCCGCAGCCTTTCGGACAAGTACGGCCTAATCTTGTACAGAACTTTCAGGCGGTAAAAGCAGTTTCTTACTGAGTCAGCTACGTGTTTTTCGAAACGGAGGTCTTTGTCCATAATAAGACCGAGATTCCGCGCCTCATAGACTCTGTCAATTGGTTCGCCCATTAGCTCCAGGTGAAACGTTGCGGGTAATTTAGCCAGTTGCTGCCTTGTGCCAAATACCATGTATTTCGTCTTGGTTGGGTTTAGTGACAGGCAATTTTCCCCAGACCAGGCTGCTATTCTACGAAGGTCTTCGTTTAGACCTTTAATGGCACTATCGTATTCCTCTGGACTAAAAGATAAGTATAACTGGATGTCATCAGCGTATATGTGATACTTGCAATTTTGGAGGCACTGAATTATATCTGCACAGTATAAAATAAATATAATTGGGCCCAATATAGATCCCTGCGGAACCCCTCTCTCAATAGAAGTAAGAGTCGATGTAAGAGCAGTGCCGTCACCCAAACGCAGATCTACTAGTTGTTTTCTATCACTAAGATAGCTGCGGAACCATTGCGTAGCGCTGGGGTCAAACCCGTAATAATTTAGCTTCGATAGCAATAACGGAATATTTATTGCGTCAAATGCCCGGGAAAAATCCAACAGGACCAGCAATGAGCACATACCCTTATCTTGGGCTGATAGAAGATTATCAGTCACATCCAGTAAGGCAGTGGCAGTACTGCGCTGTTTTCTGAAACCAGACTGTAAGTCCGGTAACACGTTATTTTGTTCCAGAAAAAGCGTTAACTGGTGGCTGACGACTTTTTCCAGCACTTTAGACAGACACGGTAAAATGCTAATAGGGCGAAGGTCTTTTACATCAATAGGGTTGTCATTTTTTGGTAAGGGCCTAACGGAAGCAATTTTCCATTGGTCAGGGAACGTTGACGTCACTATTGAGCAGTTTATAATCTCAGTTACAGTACTTAGTGCGTAAGGCAGAATCATGTTTAGCATGTCAAGTGTGATGTTATCATGACCTTCGGCGTTACTTTTAAGGTTGGATATAATACGAGAGATGTCGTTCTGTTCCACAGGATTGATTGTGAAAATTGCTTCACCATGTCTATGGTTCTCAAAATAAGTCATATGTGACGTGCTTGCAACGGGGTTACCGGGAACTATCAAAAAAGTATTATTAATTAAATTTGGATCTGTAAAATGCGACGGAAGGTCTTGTCTGGGTTTATAGGGTGATAAAGTGGATTTGAGATTTTTCCATAATAGTTTAGGATTATTTATTTTATTATTTATATTATGCTTGAAAAAAGCAACTTTTTCGTTGTACAGAGAACTTAAGACAAGGGACTTTAACTCTTTATAATATTCTTTTTTGGAAACTGATTTCGTTTTCCTGAAACAAGTTAATGCATCGTCCCGTAAACGCATCATGAGTTTGATCGTATCAGTAACCCACGGATAGGACTTTTCCTTGATAGTACATGTCTTAGTTGGGGCGTGAACGTCGAACAGAGAAATTATGCGGGAGTTAAAAACATGCACCATGTCATTCACATTGTCAAACGATGAAACACTTTCAAGGCATAAAAGCAACAAGTCCATATTAAAGCTATCCTTGCAAACATTTTTAAGTGGTCTAAATTTTACTACGTATGGTTTAAACTTGTCACGTTTTACGTGAAATTCCCCAACTATGATAGAGTGACCGTTAAGTGAGCCAAAGGATTCCACTGACGTGTATCTTGCTCTTAGGTCGGTACACAGGAGGTCGATGAGAGTTTCACTGGAGGCTGTGAAGTGAGTAGGAGAGGTAACTAATTGAGTAAGACTGAGGCTATTCAGAAATTCGTTAACTTTTTTTGTCTTTATGCAGCCTGTGTCCAGCAAGTTCACATTAAAATCACCTAGCAATATATAATGGTCACACTTTCCCAGTGAGCTAAGCGAATCCGTTATAGCGTCCAGGAAAAGAACAAGGTCAAGCCATGGTGGCCGGTACGCAGTACCTATAGCAATTTTTTTTCCGTTCACTGACAGCGTTAGCCACATTTGTTCGACCGATTCGAACCTCGGATCGATCGCACTAGTCCATGTACGCGCGCTCAGTCCCCGCCGCAGATAAAAACCAACGCCCCCACCACGACCCGAGCGGACACACGCCGGCCGCGGCGTGTGACGCAGACGGTAGCCCGGCACCACCGGCGCGCGCCCCTCCTCACCAGGACGCAACCAAGTCTCATTAATGGCCATAACATCAAAACAATGCTTGTCGAGTGCGCCAATCAAATTATCGTGACCTGTGCCCAATGAACCAGCGTTAAGAAGACCAACTTTAAAAAACTTTTCTCCTTTAGTCATCATCATTATAATAATTTAAGAATAATTCCTCATTTAATAATATCAGTGCACATTCCGTAGTTTTAATTCTAATTTCAAATAACATTTTTAGTTTTAGTCTTATTATAGATATGTAAATAATGAATATAATTGAATGAAAATGAGGCAAAGGCAAGCCGCGGTATACCAATAAAAGTTTAAGATAAAATAGTAGTTTGGGAATAAATAGGTGTAGGTAAATATGTGTAGTGCTATAAAACTGGTTTACGTATAGTTGAGTGAAGCGCGCCACGACTGCCGCGAGACACACACCTACCAATATAAATAGCGGACAGTAGCAACATAAAGTTAATATTCTTGAAATGCTGATCAGCGTGACAGTACAAGGAAGTATAACAAACAAACGATTGACAAACAACAGACTCGTGCAAACTAGATAAATAATCGGTTTAACAAAACAAACAAATAAAAAGGTATTTTTAAATTGCGCTATTTCCTCCGTTACCGAGTGCCGGTCCAAAGGTGCGCTGTAAGTCAGCCTCGCAGCGGATCTGGCAAATGGCATCTCCAGGTTTGTACCGGGCGAAAATACGGCCTCGTTTTGCCCATACGTATTGCCAACCGAGACGACTCCCGGCTTCACGCGCGCTCCGAAACAACTCCCTATTCAGCTTCGTAAGGCGCTCGTTCACATAGAATCGCGTCGCAGGGCCAGGCAGGTCTAGGTCCGCAGTAGTAATGCCGCGTCGCGCTCGTGCGCCCTCCAGCAGCTCGTCACGCAGGTCGCGGCGCGCGAGGCGCACGACGAGGAAGCGGGGGCGAGTCTCCACAGGCGCGGTCGCCTGCGTCGCGTTGATGCGCCTACCTCCGACACGTTCGGCACTCACTATGTCGCGCGCTTTGATCTTGACGCCAATCTTGGACGCAACCAACATCGCCGTGTGAATTGGATTTTCACCACTTGTCTCGGGTATGTTGGAGATCTGGATATCATTAGCGAGCAGCTCCTGATCTCGGTCATTGATGTCGCTCCGCAATTGTGCTATAAGAACATTTACCTCCGACGATGATTGTGGCTGAGTGTGGTTATTTTCTAACACAGCTACTCTCTCCTCTAGATTACTCATCCTGTCGTTCGTTGCGTTCAGAGAGGATCTTAGCTCGGAAAGATCTTCACGGAGCAACTGAAACTCATTTCGTACCGTCTTAAGAAATTCCTCTCTAAAAACGCTTAGCTCTGCCCTGAGAATGTCCAGATTGAGCTCCTGAGTGGTGTCTAGGGCTGTGCTATTTATGGGGCTCGTGTCCATCAGATTTACGAGGCTTTCCTCGTGCGCTTCTGGCGCTGGTGTACGCGCCCTTACCGGTGTTTCAGCCTGGTTGTCCCTCACCAGGTTTTTATTGCACTCAGGGCAGTGCCAGGGGGTCGTTAAAGGGCCGGTATTCTGTATACCCACACACGCACGATGGTACCAAGCCCTACATTTGTAGCAATTTGCGGCCTCTGTCGACGACAGAAACTTGCCACAGCCACCGCACTTAGCCATGGTAAACTTGTTGACAAATTGAGTTAATGATCACGACCAAGTAGTACACCGATAAGGCAACAGATGGCGCTGTTTCGATAAACACGTTTATGGCGGTTTCCACGGTGTGTATGGTACGTATAGACACCATAGGCTGAGTACAGTATCAGTGTAAAGGTGCGCACACACTAAAGTTTGGTCACACTTTGTGACCCGTTCACGAAAAAAACACTATTTATTTTCCCTTGGGTGTCAGGTACTTAAAATATTTTTGGGGAACGATAAAACACTTTTTAAGTTTATTATACTTAACACTGCACATACACACTGGAAAATATTGTTACGAGTAAGTTGCAAAAGTTTAAGCTATGCTTGCCGAGGTCAGTCCGTGGATGGGTAACCATACATTACATATCGAGTCCCCTCAGTGCCTCGGTCTCAGCGGTCATTTGTTATGTAGATCTATGACAGTCGTTACGGGTAGAAAGAAGCCCGAACGTCTGACAACAAGTCTTAATAAGGGGTGTCGTTTTACCCAGTAACTGAGTTGTGAAGGTCAAATAGGCAGTCGTTTAATGTAAAGTACTGGCATTCAGCTGCATTCAGTTAAACTGGAAGACAACCCCAATATAGTTGGGGCATGGCTAGGCAAACAATGATAGAAGTTCTTTAAACCACAAGCATTTTCAATGAAACCTTGCATGTGCAGGGTGTTGAAATAAAATCATTTAATATTAAAGTTTTGTTTTAAATCAAAATGTTTTGATACCCAGCAAAGGTAGTTTTACATCAAATTTTAATTAACCTGCTCATAGTTATAACTCTGCTGCGCTCAAATGTGAGAACTTTGTTTAAATTTTTGATATAATTGTTAAAACAGAGTTAAATTATTTTATTTGATGTTGAAGTTGCATCGTGTTTTTGCACCTTTTCACTGCAAGTATTCAATTTCATCAGCTTAGATTGCCAATCTCATTTTCTATGTATCGTATGGCATGATTTCAAGGCCATCATTGGTCTCCTCAATGTTGATGAAATTGAGTTTTTGGTCTACAACCACCTAATCTAGTTCAACGGAACAATTTAAATAAAAAAATAAGCTTCAGCCCGCATCTTCAAACAGTACGTATGCAAGTATACCTTATGAACCTTTTGTAAGCAATTATATGATTTGATTTGAACGAAAGAAATTTATATTACTCCATAACATTATTACTATCTGCTAGTGAAGGTCCCATTAAAATCAGTCCAGCCGTTACGGAAATTAGTAGGAACAAACACACAGACAAAAAAAATTGTTATAGCGTATATACTTTCATATATGCATTTAGTAAAAAGCTGTTATTTTGATATTAAAAACAGACACTTCAATTTTATTTATTTGTATAGATGTATGGTAAAATAATTCATAGTTCTTGAGCTACACGTGTCTCATTGTTGGTGCCGTACAATAAAATAAATCTAATATTACCTTTAATATTACATAACTAGCTTCTGCCCGCGGCTTCGCCCGCGTGGATGTCGGAAATTATCCCACGGGAACGTGCTACCAGGATAAACTGTATGTGCTTCCCCAGGATGCCACCTATCTATATGCCAAATCAGAAGTTCAGTGGTTTAGGCGTGAAAATATAACATACAGTTTCAAGTACAAATCTTCCCCTTAAAAACTGAATTACCCCTTTTTGTCCCGTCAATGGTAAATTTTCGACAACTTTACATATTTATTATTAATTATTTTCTGTCAAAAGTATCAATACTGAGTTTCGAGTTACTCGGACCACGAATTCAATTTCTTCCACACAAACATAACACCCCTATATACCCCTTTGAGGGGTAGTTTTGAAAAACTTATAATGATAAACTTTATTACTTACTTAGGCAAGTTCTTCTTTCTTTTTTTTCTTGCCAAGTTTCAAGTTTATTAACTAAATGAATAAGATTTTTCATATAAACTGTATCCCCCACTTTTCACTCCCACAGGGGTGGAATTTTGAATAATCGTTTGGGATTGTTCATAACTTGATTCAAATATTATTTATACCAAATTTTTTCGAGTTAATCAAGCCACGCATTATAATCCTCCCTTGTAAAATTAACTACCCCTTTTCAACCCGTTAGGGGTCGATTTTCGAAAAACCCTGATACATGTTACTCTTTATTTTTGGTCTTAAGTATAAACACTGAGTTTCGAGTTAATCGGACCGCGCATTCAAATTATTCCACACAAACTTCAACACCCCTATATCCTCCTTTGAGGGGTAGTTTTGAAAAACTTTTAGTGATAAACTTTATTACTTACTTAGGCGAGTATTCTTGAAAAATTCAAATTTATTAACCTAATGAAGAAGATTTTTCATATAAACTGTTATATCCCCGCTTTTCAACCCCACAGGGGTGGAATTTAAAAAAAATCGTTTGAGATGTATTCATAACTTGACTCAAAGATTATTTATACTAATTTTCGAGTTAATCAAGCCATGCAGTAAAATCCTCCCCTGAAAAATTGACTACCCCATTTCAGCCCGTCAGGGGTAGATTTTCAAAAAACCCTGATACACATTATTCTTTACTTTCAATATTAGGTATAACTACCGAGTTTCGAGTAAATCGGACTGCGCGCTAAAATTCTTCCATACAAACTTTGAAACCCCCCAATCCCTTATTAGGGGGTAGTTTAGAAGAAAAAAAATTTTACAATCTTCATAATTTATTTTGGTTAGTATTCGTGCCAAGTTTCAAGTTTATTAACTCAAGGAATAAGATTTTTCAAACAAACGAATTCCCCCCTTTTCACCCTCTTAGGGGTGGCATTTCGAAAAATCCTTTCTTAGTGGATGCCTACTCTTCACGAAGAACCCACCCTCCAAATTTCATGTCTCTAGGACCAGCGGTTTAGGCTGTGCGTTGATCTATCAGTCAGTCAGTCAGTCAGGACTTTGAATTTTATATATATAGATGTCATAATACAACCTGGGGACGGAGCCAATACAAAATATTCCCATTATCCTTTTAAGTATTCTCTTTTTATCTACCATTTTTACTACAGACGTCCTTGATATGGTCAAGTACCCCCTGTAGGTACTTTGGTCTCTTAGCATTAATGTATATTTATGAAATTCTGTATGTATTATATATACTTGGTAAAGACTAGTACTACCAAAGGTTTTTTTCTATAGACGATCATTTATTCATGTCTGGAATTTTGCTTTGACCTTGAAGTCTAGGAAAAGATTTCCAAGGCCAAAAAATGTTACTGGCTCTTGTTAGCTTGTAACATAATGTACATACCTACTCACAGTTATTTGCATTCATTCCTCCAGGCCAGAACAAGCATTTCGTTACAGTTAGGCGCTGTTTGGATTGTCCCTCACGACACGTTTTATCCACAATCAGTACAAAGACACAGCCCCAACTTTAACATAAGACTACGACGATTTAGTGACACCCAAGGGTTGGGAATTTCACCCACATTGATTGATATCATTTTTTCCTATAAACACTTCGATCAATAATAGTACTAGATTCCCGATAAGCGCTTCAAAAACGGCCCGAAAAATAAGACCACAAATACTTTTGTGCGTCCTGCTCTTGCTGTGTGCGGCATGGAGGCTACCCATAGGGGGGGGGGGGGGGGGGGGGCTACGGGTCACACGGCCACACGCATCAGCACCTGCCCTCACCTGCAGCTCCACCTGAATCTTCATCTCAGCCTCCATAAACCACCTAACGCGCATCGTCATACATACATTATACACACCTCTGCCATTCCACCTCCATCCTTACCTTGTAAATAAATCTTTAATTGATATCTACTTCCCTTTCTTTAATTTAATTACCTTTGACTTTAAAATTAAGCTTTTCTTGTCGCACGACAAGTTTTCCTTCGAAGATTAGCCATTATACCCTTCTTTTTCTGTATATTATCTGTCGTTACGTGGTTCGTAGGACTCCCACAAGGTGAACCGATGACCTAGTGAAGGCCGCAGGAATCTGTTGGAGACGAGAAGCACAGACCGGCCGCGGGGTAATTGCGTAGCATACTATCAGTAGGCTTTCATTTTAATAGTTCAACAACATTCATTGCGCTTTTTACGATGATGGCACACAATTTTTTGGAACATGAATGAATCAGATTGAAATTGATAGAATGTAGGTCGAAGTAGCAGTGCTTAGGGGAGGCTAATGTCCAGCAGTAGACGTCTTGCAGCTTAAAATGATGATGTGTCATTATAGGCCATCAAGGACGTTGACAGTAATATCCTCTTGCTGCCAACCTGCTCCTAATAACCATAAATGATGATCACTGATCAGCAATTCATTTTCCAAACGCGATGATAAAAGGATCTGTCCCATCATTTTAGCGGTCATTGAGAGGCCCGAATTTTGTAATGGACACTATAATAATATTAAATGGGTAATAAATAAAGTATAATGATGATGACAATAATTCTTATATCGATATAATGATTATGATAATGGCCCGCCTCAAAACATGGGACTGGCGTATTTATTGGCATAAACTGCACCCTCATTGCGTAACACAGTTTGGTAGGATATTTCTAATCTATTGCTTCATAGGTTTAATTAATTCGTCTCCTCAGCAACGTAAATAACGCAATGAACGTGGTTCAACTAACAAAATAATCGAAAAACCGATACATTATTGTAATTCTATTAACTGACGAAAGAAAAGAAGGTGGTCCACTAGTCGATGTGTTTTTTTTTTGCTTCTTGTATGACCACGCTTAAATTTTTACACAGTAGTCCGATTTGAACGATTCTTATTTTATTGAGGAGGGTAAGCATTGAAGTTGATCCCATATAAAATTAAAAACTTGAATCCACGTCTAAGAGTAGAAAAATAAGGGTTAATAACTTTTCAGCTTCCGATTTTTTGTGAGTTACGCAATACCCCGTTGCTTTACCACTTTTAACTACAATTCCCATTCAACTGGAACTTTGCTAAGGTTGAAACTGCCTAACTGTGACATAGACAAATATACCTTGTTGTTTTGTTACGTGCAAGTGACCTTGAACCTTAAGGTGATAAAGCAATTACTAGATCGACTATACGATACACTCCCATATGCTCCATCGGGATTTATACAGGCGTGGTGTTATTATATATTCATCATATTTTAGCATAACAGCACGCCTGTATTTCCTGAAGGTTTGGGCAGAGGTGTACTGTTGACGCTGATACGTCGGGTGCTCAGTTCCAGGAGCGAATAAATCAAAGACGTGGAGTGTACGATCTGAGGGGCAATTCTAGTAATTTTAAGAACGTTCACAGTCTGATCTCAGTCTCAATCTGTCAAAAATACCTCTAATTTCCATACATTTTGACAAGTTTTTGAAATTTGTTTGTCGCTGAGATGAGACTGCGACTAGATTTTGAACGTTTTAAATTACGAGAATTGGCTTTCAGATGTAATGCAAAATACAAGTATAAAGAGACGCAGTGTCTTCGTCGTGGTAAAAATTTTAGTGACGCGGCGCTCGGAGCGGCAGGACTGCGCAAGCGCCCGCGCTGCCCGCGCGCCCGCTTAGCCACCGCGCGCCTCCAACCAGTTAAAGGCATGCCATGCATAGACAGTACCTACAGTAGGTACCCACATTTCGCCTAATACGTTTTAGTCCTATGTAATAAAGGCGAGCCTTTTGCCATCAACCGGGCACAAATCCAGACTCCAGGCTGCTTGTGAGAAATTCCAGGTGGAAAACCCAAGAACAGTCTGCTCGACCCACGAATCGAATCCAGGGCTTCAGGCTCAGCCGTAGTGCTTCGAGGACCAAGGAGTCGATTGTACATTATCGTATCTCCATAACTTTTATCGAGGTATTCCACTTAGAGCACTGATTTCAACAGCACTTCCGCGAACCGCACTGAAACAAAATTTCGTAGCGTGCGGTTCGGAGGAAAAGTTTATCAGTATTGTTTTTATTTCCCGAACAGCACCTGCATACAGTTTGTAGTGATGGGACGTATGTATTCTTTGTTCAGGACATCACGGAGATTAAATTCACTCAATCGCTCCATATGATAGTTTTTCAAACGAACGCTATCAATTTAAAATCGGTGAAACTCATACCAAAAGTGCAACGTTTGCTAGCCAGGAGTTTCATATCCGCGTCGGAAATTCACTCTGATTGTGTGGGCTCTACTGTGAAAACTTAAACCAAAAAATTTTGCAAACTCGACTTCGTAAGTAGTGGCTTTATAAGCTCTCTGTTACGAATTATTTTTTACAATTGAGTATATTACTTTGGGTATCTATATTATTCCTTTATTTCATTACATATTACATATGTATGTAAAATCTATAAAAACAGTAGCCCACCAGTATCGGAAATAGCGTCTAAGCTATCGGCCAGGGTTCCAGAGAGAGGTATCTCCTAACAATCCGGAACGTGTCCAGAAGTACTGCTTTCTGAATCTAGCTCCCCAAGCCCTTGATCTGGCTATCCTGCTTGATCTGCTCAGGTTTTGGTCGAGGCTCTTGGCTATATCCATTGGCTGTCACGACTATCGGCACAATGATCGCTAAAACCACATCCCACATGTCTACACCTCGCGAGCCTTCTCGAGCGATCTCTCAATAATATTCGTATGTTGAGAAAGACATAATCTATTCTACTAATTAAGCTGAAGAGTTTGTTTGTTTGAACGCGCTAATTTCTGGAACTACCAGTCGATTTGAAAGATAAAAGTTAAAGATAAAATACTCTTTATTAGGTACACCATATAAATTACAGATAATATTATAATTATAATATTTTACAAAGATGGCACAATGGGCAGTCTTATCGCTAAGAGCGATATTTTAAAGACAACCTTTAAAAAACTCTTTTGCATTTGATAGCCCAATTCTCCAAAACTGTTTTGTGGTCAATTCCCAGTTCTTCAGCTACGTCGTAACTACAGATATGCCGATCTTGCTCCACTTTTTCAAAAATGGCATCCATTTTATCCGTAATGGGGCGACCAGAGCGACGTGCATCTTTGACATCAAAATTTCCGGATTGAAAACGCTTAAACCAAATTTGTGCTACTCTCACAGACACTTCATTAGGTCCATAAACATCGCAATTTTTTTTCGCGGCTTGCGTTGCATTTTTACCTTTTTTGTAGTAAAATGTATCGAATTTCTTCATTAGATTCACTCATCTTGACAGTACGAAAAACAAATGAAAATCACACATTTTCCTAATTTGAATTTGGAATTATGTTCTTTAAAATTTAAACTTTCAATGATACCAAAATCAGCCAGATACAAATAGTATAGCCAAAGAGATTTTATTACAAGTTCATACATACTATAATGCGAAAAGACTTTTTCCCCAACCTAATACATCGAACGTAAGAACAGGTATTACTATTTTCCACAATACAAAAACAAAATTGATTCAACAAACAAACTGCAAAAATAGCGACGAAAAATCAAATACAAAAACACAGACACTTTAAAACACGAACTAAATCTGGCCAGTTAGTAGGTATTGAAAACTGCAATAAACCAGACATAAAACTAAATTCACTTTTTGGATTTCAAAACTATTGGTTTGAGTTTTATTATTGAGACCGGATTTAGTTTTTTTACAACCTACCAGATTGGTTCCATGAAAGTATTTTTTATACGTTCGTTATGCGCTTTTCAGAATTCCAGTATAAGGTAGTAAGGTATATTTTTTTTTATTTCGTATTAGGCTTCAGGAATTGAGTTCTGAAATAGGAATATTTTTGTGATTGATCCCCGATTTTTCTTGCCTGCTTTTCTGGAATCGATGTCATTTCGTTTGACGTTCAGTCAACTCAATACATCCCATCATTTGATCCAAAAAAAATCTGTTGATCCATAGATTTATTTTCGCATAACTCGACAAAATGTATGGATCAACAGATTTTTTTTTTCACGATTCCAGGGTTGGTCCCGTAGTAAAAGTTGTCCATAATGATGAGTACAATGACCCATTTTAAGGTTTAAAAAGATCAAAATTTAACAGTGTATATTTTTTTTAAACTCAATATTATCTGTTCTAGGACTTTAAGTGTCATCGGCATCACCTAGAATGGCACCTACCTTATATGGTGAAAGAAATCATTGCGAGGAAGCCAGCATGTGTCATAGAACCAACAATTCGAAGTGACATCTACCACCGCACTGGTTGCAGCCCTCTCCTCAGCCCGAAAGTCTGACAATCAGTCTTACCACGGGGTATTGTATTACCCAGTAACTGGGTTGTGGAGGCCAGATCGGCAGTCGCTCCATGTAATATACTGGTATTCAGCTGCATCAGGTCAGACTGGAAGTCGATTCTAAAATAGTCGGGAAAAGGCTAGGCAGATGATGTTATATTAGTTACACGTTAAAAAGAAGGCGTGTAAAAATATTTTCTCCTTGTTTCTTAGATCCGAAAACAGCTCTAGTATTTATTACATTCAGAGTCACACATCGTTTATTGAGAAGAATGTGTTTGTTGGATATTTATTCGTTTTCGTATCTGATAGGATGATGTATTATGATATTGCTTTTATAGTTCCGAACTGAAAATGAAAAGGGATTTAAAGGCAGTGACGTTTTATTTTGCACTAGTGACCCGCCCCTGCTTCGCATAGTTTTTACATCTTGACGAAACATCAAGATTTCTTAGTTATAATAATTATGTAAGTTTCATATTAATGAATTATACACATAATCCTTACGGAATAAATTCGATAATTCAACGGATCGAAATCCGTTGCGTAATTTTGAAAAACAACAACTTGGTCACAGAAGACAGTCACGAACAGCGTCTTCACTATCGATTGACATCTATACAAGATGTCAATCGATTTTGTTTCAAATAAAAAATCAAAGCAAAACCGTAGACACCTTTTACAGGAGTATTTTTTTTAATATGACAATACGTAAATCTCATCTCATCGTTCTCTATTTTCGTCAGCTTCATCCAGTAAGACTCGAAGCCGACCCCAAGATTATGACAAGGTTATGCAGATAACATGCTAGCTAACTTTTTGTTACACAACCAAGAGAAAATATTCCCGTCACAGTATTTTAGAAATACATTCTTATTGTATTCCAAACCAAAATTCTTCTAACGGAAGATAGTCGACGCTGAAGCAAATAATAGAACGGTATTAGAGCGAGAAATATCACATAAAATATTATTCTGTATCGCCCTATGGCCTTACAGTTACAACTGCACTGGAAAAATGTTTGGTGCAATTCAGAAGTGTGCAGGAAGTTTATTTTTATTTTTCGTGGGCATTTGGTATACAAGCTTGGTTTTTGTATACCGTAAACCTTTTAATAGAAGAAATAGCCATTGATATCATCACAATTAACAACTTTGGCAGTTTGGAGTTACATCTTCCTAGTTGTGTCCGGACACGGTTCAGCGACTTCCTAGTGGACCAGGGAAGGTGCTACCTCGATGGAACTGCAGCAGTGTCTGTCGCTGCAAACGCGGCAAGTTTCTTCTTTATTTATCTACGAAACTTCCCTTTTTATTCAATAATATAATCTATCTTTAAATCTAAGACCCTATTTATTAATTCATGTAGGTACCTAAAGTTTTTCGACTACATCTTTGTCGATATTTTGTATTAAAATTTTCTATTACTAAATTTCCGAAAGGTGACATGCACCCGCTATATAGGAACAAAATTTGTTTAAAAAATTGCTTAACATTATCGCTCTCCGACCATACATCTGTTAGTGTTGAAGATTTAGATGTGAAATAAGAAAGTACAGACCCAGCACATCAAGCTACTAGAATCTGTCAAATTTCTTTAATAGGTTTAAAACTTTACCGCTAAAACATTAAGGTTCAAGGTTCATTGGGAAAATTTGACAGTTTCGGGTAGTTTGACCTGCTGGCGTCTGTACCATAAAAAATGCTTTTAAAAATGCTCTACCTCCCAATAAGTATTTAATCACATAAAAATTCAATAAAATCATTAAGGCATAATTTTGAACTTTTGACAGTTCTTCGATACAAAACCTGTCAGACGTCAATTTTATTCCACGAATAAAAATTATCTGTCGATTGAAAAATCAGCCCTTAGATAAAAATAAGGTTTATGTTTTACCAAACAATTCGAACTTTGGTCTATTAAAAATACCCTACGCTAACTTTGGCAGTAAAAAAACTCCTTAATCCTTTAAAAGACTTTGAAAGGTCAAAATAAAATTTTGATATAAATGAAATTACTTTCACAGTAGGTAATTCAAATTGTAATTTTTAGAACTAATTAATTATGGAAAATTTTATCCGTAAAGATTAAATGAATCTTAACGCTATCAAAACTATTGAAATTGCAAAAGTTACAATGAATTCTTTTTGGGAGTTATTGGACTGAAAAGTTGGTAAATAAATTCTATTTGAGCTTTTGTTTTTTTTTTTAAGCAGACGATAAGTTTTGAACAAAGTAACACGCAGTTGTTAGAAATGGTGTAGACAGGTAACAAAACTCATTATTTGATAGTGAAAATAATGTTGATTATTAGAATTACCTTAGAATTCTTTTTAATTAATTAATCTTCTTAATAATTCTTCTTAATATTGAGAATGTATGAAAGAACAAAAGGAAAATAGCAAGTCTGTTAAAACATGGTGGTTGAGTGAGTTAAGTATGTATAGCATGTTTATCTCACAAAACGACATTTGGTAACCACAAGTAAAGCTCGCGCTTTACTTGTAGTTACCAAATGTGCAAACACGCTGTGTATGAGTGTGCAAGAGCTCCTGCTCTTGGTACCATCCGAGACAATGGCGAAGTGGGAAGTGTGTGTGTGCATATGTGTGTTATGTGCTGACACTGAGTCGTCTTCACGCACATGATAGATTTTTTTGGTATAGGTATATACTATAAGTATATATACCTACATATTATCCAAATAACAAGCTTTAAATATCAGGATGGTTACTAGTTAGTTATTTACTGTGTATGAAAGTTATCATTGAATATGGTTTGTAGGAAAAGGGTTTTATGAAATAAAGCACAGACAGACAAGGCTAAACATTTATTTAATTTTAGGCTTGTCAGCAATTAATCAGAAAACTAGTCGTCCGTTCGCAAAACTAGGTCATCATGGAGAAGAAGGACAAGAAACTCCATGGAAACAGTAACAAAGTATTCTATCAATACATTTCTTACGTTATCATAAATTATCGTTATCTTTAAAAACAATTTATTCTATCTCTTGGACAACGGTCCAAGAGAATTCAAAATAATAGCAACATAATAACAATAGCTAGGAGTATTGGCCATAATATGACTTACACAACAACATTTTCATAATAAGCAATAATTAAGGTATAATATGAAATTAATTAACTTACGTGACATCTGGTCAATATATTCCACATAACAATGGCACTAGAGCCAACCAACTGAACATCTTCCAAGCAACTATATCGATAACGTCGTTACAATCCATTTTATACACTACCAACGTCTTTTACGTAAAACATCTACCGCCATTTTGAACCAATCACAGATCATCATATATTTTGGTTTAATATCTTCTAACACAGGTAATAATAAACAAATCTTATATAGTGAAACCATTTTAAAACATTATAAGGTAATTAATCAATTTAATAAGAGTTGATTCTTAATTCTTAGACATCATCAAAAAGTATATCAACATCAACTGACAGTATTGTACCAATCATTTGAAACAACCTATTATATTAAAATAGCAATATAAAATCTAAGATATACTACAAAGATAATCAAATATTACTTAATCATTTATAATAATAACATTAGTGTTTTTTTTACAAGTTAAGATTGTTGTTTTTTGTAAACACAATATCTAGTCAAATTAGGTACTTCTACGTTCACGTTCAATCTGTCACAAGCTTCGTAATTGTGACAGATGTATTATAATTATATTAAGATGATTATATAACTAACACGGCCATACTGACACGTACTTCGTCCTCGAAGTACCTCAAAAAAAAAATTTTTTTTTTTTCTGTTGTTTTTTTTTGTAAACACAAAATCTAGTCAAGTTAAGTACTTCTAGGTTGGTCCCAAGGTTTGTAAATGTGACAGATAACATTATCCAACAAACAATATTCTAATATAAAATTTATATCAAAATGAAATACCTAATACGGCCATACTGACATGTACTTCGTCCTCGAAGTACCTATGAATCTACAATTTCATAAAAACAACAGCGTTTCATATAGACCAATTCAACAGGAAGTTGGTACTTATTTTAGTATTATTATGTTTAAAGTTAGTTATTAAATAACAATCTTATTTTAGTTGCTCAGAGCCAACTTTTTTTTTACCAATGTATCTAAATGTCTTAGCAACTTCTGCTAATGTAATAGAAAAAAGTTAAGTACTTAAACAATTTATCAAATAATGAATTGCTTATATTACATAATTTACAGTTACTAATATAAAATTGGGATAGCAACAATTTGGTAAGTCTAGTTAATTCATATTCAAAAGTTTTTGAATCTAAACAATAATCAGTGATCATGAAAATAATCCAATACCTCATCGCTCGGTCAATCTGACAATATTATTGAAAACTATTTAACCTACATTTTCTGTAAACATTAACAAATATCTAATAGTTCCATTCTGACAAGTACTTGATCCTTGAAGTAAATATCTGGAAATCCTTCTTTCTATTTTTTTTTTCTTTACTTTGGTTTTAAAATTGTATAGTATTGTCATAGCCACAGGCATTTTTTTTTTACAGCCACAGGTTTTTTTTTTCTACAGCCACAGGCCTATTTTTTATTTACAGCCACAGGCGTATTTTTTTTTTACAGCCACGGTCTTATTTTTTTTTTCTACAGCCACAGGCGTATTTTTTTTTTTTACCTCCACAGGCAGCTACGCACCGCCACAGGTTTTTTTTCTTTTTTTTTTTTCAATCATAGGCACAGCTACGCACAGCCACAGGCATATTTTTTTTACCCATCATATTTTTTTTTTTAAATAGTAACCATTCTGACAAGTACTTCGCTCTCGAAATACCTTAGATACCTTTTTTTTTCTATATTTATACCAGGCCAGTGACCGACCAGCAGTAAGTTATAAGTAGTCCCTGACCCTGACATGCCAGTCCTCTCACCTGCTGCACGTGAGATCTAGACCGACACCAGGCCAGTGACTGACCAGCAGTAAGTTATAAGTAGTCTCCGACCCTGTCATATCAGTTCTCTCACCTGCTGCACGTGAGATCTAAACCGATACCAGGTCAGTGACTGACCAGCAGTAAGTTATAAGTAGTCTCCGACCCTGTCATATCAGTTCTCTCACCTGCTGCACGTGAGATCTAAACCGATACCAGGTCAGTGACTGACCAGCAGTAAGTTATAAGTAGTCTCCGACCCCTTCATATCAGTTCTCTCACCTGCTGCACGTGAGATCTAAACCGATACCAGGTCAGTGACTGACCAGCAGTAAGTTATAAGTAGTCTCCGACCCTGTCATATCAGTTCTCTCACCTGCTGCACGTGAGATCTAAACCGATACCAGGTCAGTGACTGACCAGCAGTAAGTTATAAGTAGTCTCCGACCCTGACATATCAGTTCTCTCACCTGCTGCACATGAGATCTAAACCGATATCAGGTCAGTGACCGACCAGCAGTAATGTAAAAACTGTTTTGATATAAGCTTAACTTAATGATTTAAATCAACCAGTGTTAATTTAGACAACAATAATTAAAATAACAACATAGTTAAACAATCGTAAAATGTAACAACATAAACAATGATCTTGTAGCAAAAACAAAAGAAATGGTAACATAATAACAAAGAAATAATAATCTATCATGGCTTATGATGCTGGAGCTATGGGGACTCCTTAAAAGAAGAATTTTGTTCTACCCATTCCCCCGGCCAAAGCCTTAATTTTTCTTTTGAGCATGTTACTAGTTTTTTATATTATTGTATTCTCAAATTATATTTTAAAGCAATTGATTCAATAATTATCACTTAATTGACATAGTCAAAACTGTTCGTCCTTTATAAGCCAAGCGTGATGTTACATAATAATTATCTAAAAGTGTTTTGCAATATGTTACCTTTCAATGTTATTATCTTATCCAATAGCATTTTCGTTTTGATGTAAAAGAGCCTCTAAGGGCCTTACCGACTTCAGATACTTCTTACCGCCTGAAAGCTTCTCGATATTCTTACAGCAGATTGAGTTTCCGTATTTTCAAAGCTCATACAGTAATAAGCAGCTCCGCAGCTCCAACGTCAGAGGCGGCAGCGCGATGTCATCATTATGGTGTGAGTGGAGTCAGCGACCCACCGACCAACGGCTTCCACATCCGGCTCCAACATCAATCATGAAAATAGCAAAATAAAATGTATTAGTAAGTGGTTTTAAAAGCCCAGAGAACTATCCCACTTCTGATGATAGATTTTTTTGGTATAGGTATATACTATAAGTATATATACCTACATATTATCCAAATAACAAGCTTTAAATATCAGGATGGTTACTAGTTAGTTATTTACTGTGTATGAAAGTTATCATTGAATATGGTTTGTAGGAAAAGGGTTTTATGAAATAAAGCACAGACAGACAAGGCTAAACATTTATTTAATTTTAGGCTTGTCAGCAATTAATCAGAAAACTAGTCGTCCGTTCGCAAAACTAGGTCATCATGGAGAAGAAGGACAAGAAACTCCATGGAAACAGTAACAAAGTATTCTATCAATACATTTCTTACGTTATCATAAATTATCGTTATCTTTAAAAACAATTTATTCTATCTCTTGGACAACGGTCCAAGAGAATTCAAAATAATAGCAACATAATAACAATAGCTAGGAGTATTGGCCATAATATGACTTACACAACAACATTTTCATAATAAGCAATAATTAAGGTATAATATGAAATTAATTAACTTACGTGACATCTGGTCAATATATTCCACATAACAATGGCACTAGAGCCAACCAACTGAACATCTTCCAAGCAACTATATCGATAACGTCGTTACAATCCATTTTATACACTACCAACGTCTTTTACGTAAAACATCTACCGCCATTTTGAACCAATCACAGATCATCATATATTTTGGTTTAATATCTTCTAACACAGGTAATAATAAACAAATCTTATATAGTGAAACCATTTTAAAACATTATAAGGTAATTAATCAATTTAATAAGAGTTGATTCTTAATTCTTAGACATCATCAAAAAGTATATCAACATCAACTGACAGTATTGTACCAATCATTTGAAACAACCTATTATATTAAAATAGCAATATAAAATCTAAGATATACTACAAAGATAATCAAATATTACTTAATCATTTATAATAATAACATTAGTGTTTTTTTTACAAGTTAAGATTGTTGTTTTTTGTAAACACAATATCTAGTCAAATTAGGTACTTCTACGTTCACGTTCAATCTGTCACAAGCTTCGTAATTGTGACAGATGTATTATAATTATATTAAGATGATTATATAACTAACACACACATCCACAGCCGAGGGGCGTAGCTTTTTAATAGATATTCAAACAATTCCTTCATATTTTTTTTTCATATTTTTTTTTTTTTATATAATTGTAAAACTGTAGTTATGTACTCTAGTCTTGATACTATGTACGTTATATTGTGGTGAGAAATAAATCTTTATTATTATTATTATTTTCAAGAAATTTTCACCAACATTATTTATACATTCCGTAACCTCTAAAATTTTAGCATTTATTTACCGAGGGCCTAGTATGTAGTACCTACATGTTATGCAAAAAAAGCTCTCAAAATGGTAATAAAGTTTTACATGAAAAACTTTAGTAACTTTAGTGGCTTTCCGCCACTTCTTTGTCTGTAGATTTTTCATCAAAGGAGGTTTTTTAAAGTATGCTGTTGTGTATTTAGGGGGCTTGTGGCTACGTAACGCGTAAGTAATATCAGCCGCACAGGTCGATCGATCAGGTTAAGCCACGCTTGTGTTTCGTCTGTGGAGGAGTGATTATCAGCTTTACATACCAAGACCCCTCCATGCCTCGGAAAACACGTTAAGCGTTGATCCCGGCAGACATTTGTAGATCTTTGACAGTTGTTATGGTCGTCAGACGCCCGAAAGTCTGACAACTAGTCTTACCTTAGGGTAGTATTACCTATTGACTGGGTTGTAGAGGTCAGATGGGGAGTCGCTCCATTTAAAATACTGGTATTCAACTGCTCAAACTCAAACTCAAATCATTTATTTCAACTAAACCAATTACAGGCACTTTTGAATTGTCAAAGGGTCGATCAGTCAGAAAGATGAAGCTAGTTGCCCATTCCAAATAGTAGGTACCTATCGAGAAGAACGGGCAAGAAACTCCACGGACACTCTTTTAAATCATAAAATTGTTACAAAATATTTGATCACAAGCCGACCCCAAAATAGTTGAAAAAGGCTAGGCAGAAGATGATGTTGAGTGTTAAGATAAACAATACATGCCCTTGCATACCACTGAGACAATTCACCAATCAAAAGTTGTTCACGATGGCATGCAAGCTACTTGCCTTATCTGCACTAGTTACAGGCATGTGTATTTACGACTTTATTCATCGATCAAAATTCTCCCTGAAAATTGTCACCTCATACATGTTTTACGAGGACTGCAAATGCAATCTGTCCCAAATACGATTAGATTTATATCAACATCCGTCCAACGCTTCTGACAGGCGCATCTCCACATTACGGATTCGAGTCAGGTAGGACCTCGATACAGAGAATTGAGTTTCACGATGAAACCTTGGGAATAAAATATTTTCGGACCAGTCCGCCTATCGCCGTTGGGGCAAGCGTTGCAAATTATTGATGTTGTGAATTGAATAATGTTTTGGCTATAAGAAAGGAAGGAGTAGTGTTTTTACGTCATGGTTTGAGTAAGGAGATAGAACTAGACTTCTAGTAATATTTAGGTCTGAATTGAAGTCAGTCAAGAACCTGCTAGTTAGAAGAACGATGCGATGCGAATTACCAACGCGTTATTAACTACTGTCTGTTCTAAAAGTATCTGACGAAAGTGTAAACATACTCTGTTTCGGTAAATTCTTACGCAATCAGTCCATCCATCCATTCATCCGTATTTAGAAGATTTTAACGTAACATGTCACCACTCTCTACTACAAGTATTCTTTGAGTAACATTATTTAATTGCAATGAAAGACGAAAATTGAAGCTTTAATAATAATCATTTATTTGTTCAGACTACAAATGAGGTCTATTGTGTTAGTAACAATCTTACTTAGCCTATTAGTACTTAATAACTAAAACAGGTCTGGTTCGATCCGCTAATGCCCACACAAGCGATCTATCTGCCCGGGCGGCGATCGAGTGCAGAATGCTGTTGGGACTATCACGCAACCTGCGAAGTAACAAAGCAAATTTCTTGCGCCATACTGCGTCAAAACTGTCAGCGCGCGCATCGGCAAACATCGCCGACGTACTGCAGAAGCATGGCAGTCGCAAAAGCACCCTGAACGCATTGTTGTAATAGATACGCAGAGCGTTGTAAGCCCTTTGGGTATATCTGAACCACAGGGCCCCCGAGTACAGTGATGTGCAATACGCCTTAAAACGGGCTATTTTACCTGCCACTGTACATCGAGAGAACCTGCGGGCCAGCATGTTCACCCGGACTGACAACGCTCTGCGCCTCTCCAAATCTGAATCGTCTTTCAGGGTATCTGTTACCAGATGGACCAAATATCTAAATGTATACACCCTGTTTATTGGATGACCTTTAAGGAACAGAGAAGGTACTGCAGATGGACATCTAGCACCAGACCTGAAGACGATATACTCTGTCTTTTTGGTGTTGTATATCAGGAGACTCCGCGTACGAATCACAGACAGCCAGTAACTTTCGAAGAGCATTGATTTCAAAAACTCAAACTCAAATCATTTATTTCAATTAAACCATTTACAGGCACTTTTGAAATGTCAAAATTAAATAGTCGGTAAGTTAGTCAGGAAGTTGATTGATGGAACCAGCAGCACCGTGTCGTCAGCGTAGATTTTTAAAACAAACACCATCCACATAGCAGCCGACCCACGCGAAATTACCCTCAATTGTCAAGTCAAAAACACCTACAAGGTGACATAAAGGGGACATAACATAAAAGGGTCATCAAAGGGCTGGGAACTCCGCCTATATTGGTTGATATCACTTTTTCATAATAATCACTATACTTGTCACACAATATAACTTCGGTTTTATAGTATGTTATTAATATATCATGACAGTTTTAACAACGCTGGTTATTACGTTGCCATGACAACTTTTCTTGCAAATTATTGATGGCCAGTCATGTTTTAGCTAATTATACGTTCATACTTCTTCAAAATTATACATGGCCACTAACATATCTCATAATTCATATTTTCTACAAGATATTTATTCTACGAGTTCACATTATAAATTCACGCAAGTAAAGAAAAGACAGCATTAGCCAAGTCCCTTAACTATTTGATAATACCGATGGTATTGTCCATCCGATGTAATTTACAAAGATGTTAAATTAGTTTGCTTGCACACAAAAGCGATTCGTAAAAGCAATTGGACGTAGTTACACGATAAGGATCCAATCCACATTAAGCTAGTTTTGAGATATTGAATTTTAAAGTTTGCATCGGAATTCTTCTATGGTGCAGTGCTGTAAATTTGTTGGTTTTATTGAAATTATAAGGAAAACTATTTATATTTTAACTTTAAATCAAATTTACTAAGTTTAATTTGATATTTCAAATATTATTCAAGAAAATATGGGTTTGGATCCTTTTTGATAAATTGTATTCTCAATAAAACCAGCATAAAATGATGTTTCGCAATAAGGAACCACGTCATGAACTGTTAACTAAATCTTGAAAAATAAATAAAACTACTAATACACTCGAGAGCAATGAATCCGGGTCACTTGAAGAATCCTAAAAATCTCGGAAACTAAAAATGCTAGGTTAATGCAATAAATTGTATTTAATAGACAATGTAATACTCCTTAAATGAAGGTATTAAAACTTCTTAGTTATTGTAAAGTTATATCATAAAAAAATCAAATTTGAAAAAGGGCCACTTTCGAAGATGGAACTACGAAATTACAGCATTTGGTTTTGCTTTTGTTTGTAATCTGTCATTTATGTGGGTACATAAACCATGTTGATAGTGCTCTATATTCATTATTCAAGCTGAAATTATGTCGCTTACGCCTGAAGAATGCACCAGAATACTTACAATGCTGGAAACCGGCCGGAGTCAGCGCGATACAGCCAGGACTGTCGGTGTGTCGCTGTCAACAGTACAAAGAGTTCTCCGACGTTACGAAGAAACTGGTTCTAACCTACGCAGACCAGGAACGGGCAGAACCAGGTGTACCACAGCACGAGAAGACCGATACTTGGTGAACACCATGCTTCGAAATCGCTTTCTCACAGGAACTGAACTCACAAATCAGTTTCGACGCCTCGGAGGAAGTAACCCAAGTGCATGGACAGTAAGACGTCGGCTTGCTGAATCTAACTTAAAACCCCTTAGACCTGCAAACGGCCCTAAACTGGAGCGTGGGCATCGTATTTCAAGACTAAGATATGCCCAGAGCCACGTAAATTGGAGTATTGAAGATTGGTCAAAAGTTATGTTCTCCGACGAATCAAAATTTATGCTCTACAAGCACGATGGAAGACACAGAGTGTATCGAAGACCAGGGGAAAGATTCAAGCAAGCATGCATCGAAGAAAAAGTAGCCTACGGTGGTGGGTCTGTACTTGTGTGGGCCGGAATTTCTTCTGAAAGTCGCACAGAGCTGGTGATCATAGAAAACGGCTCTTTAACTAGCGTAAGATATGTGGAAGAAATCCTCAATGATCACGTTGGTCCATTTATGGTCAATTTAGGTGAGGATACTATATTTATGCATGACAATGCCCGACCTCATACAGGTCGGATTGTGAATGACTACCTTCAAGAGATGAACATTACTCGTATGGAGTGGCCAGCGCGCAGCCCGGATATCAACCCGATCGAGCATGCTTGGGACGAGCTAGGCAGATGCGTAAAACAACGAAACCCTCCCCCAATCACGCTTCGTGAGCTCAAAATTGCTCTCACAGAGGAATGGGAGAATATTCCCCAAAATCGTATAAGGAACTTGGTGTACAGCATGCCAAACCGCGTAAACGCAGTAATGGAAGCCCGAGGAGGCAATACGAAGTATTAAAATTCAAGAAAATCGTAATAAAATTCAAAAATTTCATGTTTCCTATTTTTGTTTTAAGGAGAGATCAGCAGTTTTTTTCTTTACGTAATTTTGTGTTAATAAAATGTATGGTGACTCATATTTTTTTTACTTTCATTTAAGGAGTATTACATTGTCTATTAAATACAATTTATTGCATTAACCTATCATTTTTAGTATCGTTTTTTAGTATCGGTTTTTGAAGTAACAATAATTATCAGAAAGGATCCAAGTGAATTGGATCTCTTTTAAGATTACTTATTTAATACTATTACCAATAAATATTGTTTCTCACTAATGATCCATGAGGATTGGATTTTTTCAGTGGATTCATAATAAACGCCCGCCATACATGTGAACTGTTTCTCACTAATGATCCATGAGGATTGGATTTTTTCAGTAGATTCATAATAAACGCCCGCCATACATGTGGACTGGTACCTCGTGTTTATGACAATGTCATGTGTTCGTATTTCACTGGGATCTTTTTGCTGACCGAAAATATCGACCTTTACGGTCTCTTTGGTATAGTTAACTCAATTTTGGTAGTTTTGTGGATTGGATCCTTATCGTGTAACTACGTCCAATTACAATGTTGCTAGCGGGCTTTTGTAACACTAAATTGTTGTTTATATTCATTGATTCGAAATGAAATCGGCTAATATTTGTTAAATGCTTCAGTTTTTTTTACATATTCTACTGATTTATTTGCGTTAATCCTGCTGGGAGGTAAAATCAATTCTAACTGAGATCAAATAAAAGCATTAAATGCATACGAGTATCTATCTTTTAAGTTCGTCGGTCATCAGAAGCCCGACAGTCTGACAACTAGTCTTAACAAGGGGTATCGTATTACCCAGTAGGTTGTGGAGGTTAGATAGGCAGTCGCTCCATGTAAAACATTGACATTCAGCTACATCCGGTTAGACAGGAAGCCGACCGCAACATAGTTGGGAAATGGCTAGGCAGATGATGATGATATTTTATGGTCGTAACCAATTTTTTTACCATAATAATAATTGATTGGAGAGTTCAGAGCAGTGGTGTCCAAGTGATATCGGCCCCAACTTACCGAGTTTTAGGTCGTAAAGATGGTCAGCTTTTTTTGTCTTCTCTCTCACTGCTTTATACAAGCAAGCTGCTGCAAGCTGCTGCTGCTACTGTGCTGCTTTTGTTTTTTTTTTGCATACCCTATTTTTCATGTAATTTTCAGAGATCCCGGGAGCTTTCTGCACATCTTTACTCTCTACTCTCATGACTAGGCCACCTACTGCTATGTCGTCAGTTTATGCTATTGCGACCAACAATATCAAATCTAGATCTCCACAATATTCACAGGAAGACATCAAAAATACACGCCCTTTAATAGTCGATACTAGTTTGCATGTTACGTGCGCGGGAATTCCGAATGCATTGCACATTCGAGACTGGCTGGCTCGATACAGTCGCTCCGGACAACAGGGCTGCTATTGATATGAAAAATGTGATTGTATGTGTGTTCGTATGAGTAATATGCATTCCATCTGCTCTGGGGAAAAATGTTATTATTTTTTTTTTTTATTGCTTCATGGACCTGCACTAAGACCTTGATCACGCCTGATGGAAAGCGATGGATGAGGTCTGGTATGATTGAACGAGCGTGCCCACAAGATGCCTGTTCACTCTAAGAGTTTGACTATTCAAACACTGCAAATGACTATTCATTTTTGTGTTTATTTTTCTTTTGTTTAAAAAAAGGAAATTTATATCTGTGATTCGTTCTAAAATTTATACTGACTCATGACTCGTCGTCGTGGTATATCTAAGTTGAATTTATACTTTTTTTACACACAGATGTGATACCACTTCAAAATCAATTGTGTAGTTTAGAAGATCTAAGCCGTCACACAGATATCTACACATGAAAAGTGACTTTGTTTTATACTATGTATTAGCAGCGTCCCGCGGTTTCACCCGCATGAGTTTCGATCCCGTAAGAATATCGGCATAAACAGTACCCTATATGTTAATCCTGGTTAATATTATAAACGCGAAATTTTGTGAGGATGGATGGATGTTTGTTACTCTTTCACGTAAAAACCGCTGAACGGATTTGGATGAAATTTGGCACACATAGTTTATAACCAGGATAAACACAAAGGATACTTCCTTTTTTTTCTATATTCCCACGAAATCGAAACTTTAACCAATTTCTCCTACACTCGAACAATAAAAACCGGTCTAATTATTAGCCTAACGTTCTGTTAAAGTTTAAAATAGTAGCGGTACATACACACACACACAGAGACACGTCAGACTTATAACATCCCGTCGTTTCTGCGTCGGGGGTTAAAAAATATCCAAAAACAAAAGAAAATCTGATGTTAAAATGATCCTATCAAAACCCACGGCATCCATCTTGTATTGTTCTACAGACAGTAAAATGAAGAGTTCATTGCACCTTCGAACATATTGGTAACCCTTCCATACAGTCAGTCTTTCGAGTTAGTTTACACAAGACTTTCTTTTCGTAGGAATATTGGCTTTTATCTCCGTATAAGAATATCATATTGCGAATATTCTGCAAAGTTTGTTTAGGTACTTTTTTAATTTAGTAGATGGGGAGTCGATTTTTCATCTCGCACTGGATTTTCTTAAAATAAATAGTGAATTCACAAGAAAATATAGTAAACACCTACATTTCTTTGGTCTCCTTTATATGCCTTGCGTATTTACAATGAAAATAATCATATGCATTGCCTTTTCTTCGCTCGGCTTCTAGTCTAACCAGCTGCAGTTGAAAATCAGTATTTTACATTGACCATCTTACCTCCACAATCCAGTTACTATAAAAAAAAACATTATAGATCACCATTACCCCTTGATAAGACTAGGTGTCAGTCTTTTGTGCTTCTAAATGTCCGGACAACGGTAACGTAACGGTAACGACTATTAAAGATTTACAAAAGATATAGTCATAAGCGAATGTTTGGAAAAGCAATACCTAAGATGATGAATGACGATCATGTCTGGACTTTAAAAGAGACTGTGACCTCCGAGTGTTTCTTCTAAGAGAAGCATCGGCCTCAGTTAGTTTGAAAACAAAAGTAATTTATTTTCGACGTTTTATAGAACCGTTTTTCAAAACCTATTTTTCACTTTAACTACTTCTAACCTACATACCTATAAGAAACAACATCAAACGCCTCTAAATCGCATGTAAATCGTGGAAGCAGTGCATAAACAGACAACACCCACGTTGAACGCCTACAATCGTCTCAGTACGTTGCTAAAGTATGATATATAGCCTGGGGGGAACGCTGAGGCGCGATTCCATTGCTGCCTATTTTATGTTAGTGTAAGTATATATATTTTGGCTTCGGGTTTCAGAGTTTTTGAGTGGAGACCACGAATTGTGAAACGCAGCTTGGATTGTCCTTTAGCTACAGGACTTTGTAGCTGCCTTTTAGAATGAGGTATTATGTATTTATTTTATGTTTTGTTTCTTTTTGTATTATTTAAATATCTCATCGTATACTGCACCGGTTGACGTCATCACGTCAACGCTGGCTGTCGCTAAAAACCAGAGTTGGAGCTCTGTCTCGCATAGATTCGTAGCATTATGTGGCCGTTTTAAGTGAATATGACGCATATTTTCCCCCAACTTGTTCTTTTTTGTGTTTTTTCTATGCGTCATGTTTACCGTATTTTCTCTTTTTTTTTTGTTTATGACGTCTTCGGACCTTACATCTACCTACATTTTCACTCACATAATACACATACAATCAACTTAGCCTACTTAGATCTCTCTTGTGGATCATTTTATTTATTTTTCTCTCTGTTTTGTTAGTTTTGTCATGGTCTGGCAGTTTGAGTAATTTATGTGGCCTACACAAATGGCCTTTCTTTGGTATTGTTCGTGGAATCGTTGAGCTCCTTAAGTTTTGGGTTGAGCTGCACGTTTCTGACAAATGCGTGCAGTGACTGGACAGGTCCACGCAATCTGTGTGGTTCTTTCCTCAAAAGAACATCTCAGACTTCGATCTACTTGGTATTCACATGATTTGACCAAGATTATGTCTGGACTTTAAAAGAGACTGTCACCTCTGAGGTTGTTTCGGCCTTTCTTCTCAGAGTAGTCAGGTAGGAAACGCCGACCTCACCTAGTTTTTAAAACATAATTGACGTGTAAAAATTTGTGCAAACCTACTTACAAAAAGTAAATAATTTATCTTAAGTTGCACCAGAACATCGGTACTCTGATTCAATCCCGCAAGCTAGATGTCCCACTTTCTAGCTAGAAGGTGATAAACGTGAGATACTCAAAGCCAGATCAACGAGCTCCTTAAAAAAGTGGCAGGGATTTGATTCGGAAGGCAGAGTACCGGTGTTCTAGTGCAACTCAAGAGAGAGTTATGTAAAGCTATAGGCTAAGTTGATAGTATGTTTATTATGTTAGTGAAAATGTAGGTAGATGTAAGGTCCAAAGACGTCACTGAAATATGAGCGGGTACCTCTGGTATGTATACCACGCAGTTTGGGCAGGCGAACCTTCGTTACGTCATTTACGGAGAAGAGGTCTGAAAATAGAATACGTCATCGTTGTGTAATGTGCATAACCGTGCGTCAAATTAACCGGGCCAAGTGCTGCTGGATAAATAGATCCACACAGCCAGCATACATACGTAAACTCTTCATACCAGGGCCCCAATTCTGTATTATTTCCCACGAAATCTTACCACGTGTAAACCACGTCAATGTCGTGTCTTGTTAACGGCAAGGAATCGAACTGTCAACCGAACGGACAAAATTTTTGACAGTTCAAACCACGCCATTGTGTCATAGGGAATACGTTAATGGCAGCTGTAGTCATTAACTAAGGAATTGACGTCGATTCGAAATATAGAATTGTTGTAACT
Organism: Apamea sordens; assembly: GCA_945859715.1. Classification (NCBI taxonomy): domain Eukaryota; kingdom Metazoa; phylum Arthropoda; class Insecta; order Lepidoptera; family Noctuidae; genus Apamea; species Apamea sordens. The sequence continues at coordinate 6,609,044 of OX244010.1, read as the reverse complement.
GTTGTATATGTAGTAACAATGTCTGAGCGCAGCCATAGCTGGGAATGGTTAATAAATTGTGCCATTACTGTCAGAATGACATAAGCCCCGCTTTGCTGTCAATTAATAGTTTTAAAAAAAGTGTCAGTACGTAAACCACTTCTGAATGAGTATTATTGCCTTGTTTACATACTTATAGTCCGTCGAGAGAATACGTTTCTGCCACCTGTCAGTGCGACATTTCTAGTACCTAACTATTAAAGGTCAAATTCGTAAAACGCGTACCTATTTGTTTGTATGAAACTGAACGCATTCTCTCGTCGACCGCACTTGTAACAATATCAATCCTGTGCAGCAATGGAACAGCGTCTTAGTATTCTGCAATGCAGTTTTCCTAGCTGTCAGACTTCATAAGCTCGATTTATTCGTACAGCTAACATTTGCAACTAGATGTATCTTTGAATAAGTTCTGTGCCAGTTTTTGGGAAGAATCTATCATTATTAAAGTCGCTCGCTGAATTTCGTGATACCTTCGTATTTTATTAGGTACTCAAACATTGCATAAATCAGCCTATAATGTTCCCACTGCTGGGACACAGGCCTCCTCTCGCTGAGAGGGAGAGGGCCATAATCCACCACGCGGGCCCAGTGCGAGTTGGTAGATAGCACATGTCTTCAAATTTTTGGTTCTAGGACATGCCACGTATAATTTATTTTATTTATTGAAAACTGCATGCACATGTAATAAAATACTGTACAAAGGCGAACTTAATACCTGGGGCATTTTCTACCAGTCAACTGGATATTGAATTATTTATTTGACTAACACTTTCACAATCCAGTAACCCAAATGATAATTATTCACTGTGACTGTAAAATGGTTACCTATGTAAAAATCTACAAGATAATGTAGTAGGTAATCCGTGAGCTTCTAATGAATATTTATTACACCTAATTAGAAGATAAATTATCTTTTTTAATCTTTCATTTATTTTCTTTAATATTTTAGTACTAGCGACTCGCCCCTGCTTCGTACAATTTACAAAGGACGATTTACTTATCGTCCTTTGAAATTACATAAAACTGTAGAAGGCAGGAAGAACTAGAAAACAATGCAAAAACAATGCATTCTTTTGACTCACAAAATGCATTATCACCATTCAAATCTCACATTATTTTACTGCCCCTACATTTTACAAAGTTGAAAGTTCAACACCCTAATGCACCCTATTTTAATTCAAACTCCACGTAAATGAAAGCACCCATAATATTCTTATCTTTCAAATCCAACTACTGAAACCTGTCTCCGTACTACGAATTTGTTGATGAAAAATCTTTAACGCTTACAAAATTCAACTCTGTGATGTGAGGCTTAAAGTGTATTTCAGGTAACTAAGGATTATAATAGAGAAAAATGAGTGTCCCCCTCATCGCTAAAGTAAGCCAATTGTGAGATATTAGAGGAAATTCAAGGCTGGCGTTTTAGATAATGGCGATTCATATTTCGTTGTTATTTTAAGGGACTGCTTGCTTGCTTTGTATTCGTTATTTTATGAAAGGAAATTAGTGAATTTTAGATACGCCTGTGTGGGTATCTTAAATTCATTAATGGGCAGAAAATGGGAAATAATTAAGTTTAAGTAAAGTTGTTATGTAATTGTTTTTCCAGCATTATACATATATAGTGTTTTACAAATTGGGTTACATGCTATGTTCAACTGTATTTTACATAATATTCTTTTGTTTTTTGACCCACTGTTGAAAATAGCCATCTAATACCTATTTTTCCAACAACACTTACAAGTATTTCTTACTTTTCAACTTACTTACTTTACTTTTTTTACTTGACAATTAGCTCACGCATTAAACTACATAATATAATATTTATGTAAACCATTATTTCGCGGAGACGTTACACGTTTACCTAGTTTTTAACCCCCGACGCAAAAACGACGGGGTGTTATAAGTTTGACGTGTCTGCGCTACTATTTTAATAAAAACTTTAACAGAACGTTAGGCTAATAATTAGAGCGGTCCCCCGACGGGACAACATTTAATCAAAAAATTTCATACGTACTTACGTAGGGTCATAATTTCAAGGTTATTTTTTTCTTTTTATAGGGTTTCACGTCTATACCTTTTTAGGGTTCCGTAGCCAAATGGCAACGGAACCCTTATGGATTCGTCATGTCTGTCTGTCTGTCTGTCTGTCCGTCCGTATGTCACAGCCGCTTTTTTCCGAAACTATAAGAGCTATACTGTTGAAACTTGGTAAGTAGATGTATTCTGTGAACCGCATTAAGATTGTCACACAAAAATAGAAAAAAAAAACAATAAATTTTGGGGGTCCCCATACTTAGAACTGAAACTCAAATTTTTTTTTTTCATCAAACTCATACATGTGGGGTATCTATGGATAGGTCTTCAAAAATGATATTGAGGTTTTTAATATCATTTTTTTCTAAACTGAATAGTTTGCGCGAGAGACACTTCCAAAGTGGTAAAATGTGTGTCCCCCCCCCCTGTAACTTCTAAAATAAGAGAAAGATAAAACTAAAAAAAATATATGATGTACATTACCATATAAACTTCCACCGAAAATTGGTTTGAACGAGATCTAGTGAGTAGTTTTTTTTTAATACGTCATAAATCGTAACGTAACGGAACCCTTCATGGGCGAGTCCGACTCGCACTTGGCCGGTTTTTTTTTGTTCTATCTGTCGCTATTTTTTCAATAGTTTTTTTAAAATTGTTTTAGGTTTTTTACATTGATACCTACTATTTTTATTATTATTTTGTCTCGGGGTTTTTTTTTATTTATTCTGTCACACTTAAATTGTAATGTGTAACCGTTTGATGTCCCAAAAAAGAAAAATGAATTAAAATACTTTTACTGAAAGCGATACCAAGAATACCTACTGACAACAATTTCTAAGAATCTTTACTTACGAACTTCCTCCCGAATTCCTGATAAAAACAAACGAAGATCCCGACTTCCAAATAAAATCCAAGTAGAACCGGAGTATCTTCAAACAAATAGTCCCTCTCGTGACGTGGGGTCCAATTATTGAGATAAATCACACCTATGGGAGACGGAGCGTTCTACTAAAACTCGACTGACTATTAACTTGATGTGTGCCTAATATATTGTATCAAAAGGAGCGTTTTGGTAAATTAGAGCAGTGACTTGAGATTAGTGTTTTAGAGCCAGTCTTTAAGTGTTCCTACACACCAGCGACACGCGTCGATAAAGGAGGCAACTGCATCCGTCGATATGCGTCGATGTCGGCCGTTGATGCCCGTCGACGCGTTGTTGTTGTCTGTCTTTTAAAGTCGTAAGATTATTTTATTAGGATTTTATGAGAATTTAACAATGAAGGGCCATGTCTGGTAGGGCCTTTTGAAGAAAGAGAAATTGTAGCTTTAATTTGACCTGCCTCAACAGACGGCATAGATGCATCAGTCATCGTGTAGCTCAACCCTATTTATGGGAGCTCAACGACTCGTCACACGAGGGTGACTGGGTGGGTGGGGAGAGGGGTGATCTGTAGGACATTTGCGTAGGCCATATACAACATACTCAAAACCGCCAGACAGTTATAAAGTCATGTAGCGTGTGAAGAAATTATTAATAGTGATATTAGTTATACTTGGTTTTAATATGACGTGAGGTCCAATTATTGAGATAAACCACACATATATCTATGTATAGCTTTTGTATACAAAAGCTGTCAAACTACAGCTGACTAACTAAGTAAACTGAAAATGAACTCTCAAAAGAGTGTTTTTGAAAATGTCGGGGAGTGAGCATGGCATGTCAAAAACAATAAAATAATAAAAAAAAAAATTCAAGTAAATGTAAAGTAAAAATATGATTTACGTTAATTACAATCGAGGAAAGTTAAATTCTAACTGTAATGTAGACCTGCCTGATCTAGGTTTGTGAAAAACCTGTGTTTCAGGCCATCAATTTACACCAAACATTTAAAAAGAAGACAACAATAAATGTATTAGAAGCTAAATTGAAAAGAAGGTATACTGGCTAGATTATTTTAAAACAGACTGTATTAGAGACGGTTTTCCAGGTACCTTAGTAAAACTACAGGCTGATTTATTTTCCTTATTATCCACCCGTCTGTGGGTATATCTGTCAGTGACACCCGCATAAAATCTACGGTTTTTTTCAACTTGTATTAAAGTTCCCAAACATTGCTTCTGTTGTGATTTATGGTCCAATTATTGAGATAAATCACACCTATGGGAGAGGAAGCGTTCTACTGAAACAGAACTGATTTTTAAGTACCTACTTGATGTCTAACCTAAGAGTCTGTCTGTCTGTTTTAAAGAGAATATTGTGTACTATACTCTGTCCATTACTTTAACCTTTTTTTTGACAGCTGTCTTTGAACGTACATATTCCAGATTACGTAAAAGTTAACTTTAAAATGCGTAATAAAATAAATATTATAAACTGCGTTATGTTATTGAATTATCTTATTTATGACTTCTTACATACATTATAATACCGTACGTGCACCAATCAATGTATCGTGTATTTCTGCAATCACTAGTTCCATCTGTCAAAAAACGGTTTACCTAATGGACAAGGTATAGTTACGAAAGTTTTCTTTTGTTTTTGTGGGTGGAGTAGAGAGATGAGTGTAGGTAATAAGAGCCTATTTTGTATTCTCAGCATAAACTACCCTACAGAAAACTAACCGACCGGTTCTTTCCATAACAACTACACAGTAAAGAACAGGAAAATTAAATCCTGTTATTCGTAAACACGATAGTCTTGTTGACATAGACTGATTAGCTACTACCAAGAACTTAGAAGCAAAATAAACTATGACAAGCAAGCCACCTGATACTATCAAATATTCGACCTTAAATGTAACTCAAGCAACAATTAAGGCAGAGTAATTATCGAGTTTACCTTAATACCGTCTGCACGGAAAACTCGAAACGCGCCCGACCCAGTACCCACCTTTGAAGTTTAATTAAAGAGGACGCATTTCCAAGATGGCGGCTTGATGATAAAGAATAGGAGAGAATGATGGCGGTGGAATAATAAAGCAATTCGATTGGTGGGAGATCGAATGGAAAATTTGACGGTTTTTTTTTCCTGAAATACTAATTCATAAAACATAATCATGGGTTGATCTACAAGTTTAAACATTCTATCAGCTTCCTTTTTTTTGTGGGTTTATATTTTGTTTATTTCGATATTATTACATTTTTATTTAAATAATCTCACACTGTTGATTTTATTTTACTTAGGGCCGATTTTTCCAACGCCAGATAATTTTATCACAGGAATCATTTTTAATTTTTGACAGTTTTTGACAGGTCCATATTATTCCACGAATAAAAAATATTTGTTGATTGAAAAATCAGCCCTTAGTTTCATCTCACGCTGATGGCAATGTATATTTTTTATATTAATTAATTTTAGTTTAGTTAAATTTTAAAATAATCACTACCACTTTGAAAATGTCGCAACTCTGACTCCCAAGATACAGATACAGGCAAATGCCTAGTTTGGCACCGTCTAATCTATTCTTGTACAAAAGCTGCACATCAAGCTAATAGTGGAAAAGTTTGCAATGAACGTCAATGCAAAAGAACGAAGATAATTGCGATACACAGTTAGTCGAAACAATCGTTGGGCGATGAAAAACCAGTTATGACATTTGAAAAACAGTCGTAGAACGTGAGAAAATAAGGTTTAATTTAAAAAATTATTTGAAAACAAATGAAAAATAATACACGAATCGCTTGCACTGCGACCTTGCTCTAAAGAGTACGCGTCAAAGGGACGAAGGTAAATCATGCAATTGAAACATTATAGCATCTGGGCGACAATGAACAAAGTGTTGTTTTGCTTTGAACTTCACTCCCGTAAATAATACAGGAACCTTGGAATTAATGTTGTTTCGATTCAAAACGAGCGGGTAGTTATTCAGGTTAGGGATACTAATTCGAATTCGAGACGTGAAATATGAATAATATTTTAGTCCATAATTCATAAATAATTATTAGGCTTTTCATAGCAATAGTTTTGTTTCAAGCCTCTCTTATTTTACATGGCGCCATGCGTGGTCCTTAGATAATATTAATTATACTAGCCTATTATTTTCCCACTGCAGGGCACCACCACTCATACAGAGAAGGCACGAGTATTGATCACCACGCTTGCTCAAGACGGGTTGGCGATTTCAGACTTATTGTAACTATAAGTCCAGCCGGCGATTCTGTAAAAATCTCACCGTGAAAACTCAAGTGAAGTGAGCTTGATATGAGTTGTCAGTAGTGTCAATTCCTAAGCATTATTTGGAATGACAGCTCACTCCACGCTCACTTCACCTAAGTTTTCACGGTGAGATGGTTACAGAATCGCACTGTAGGTTTCTTCACGATATTTTTCCTTCACCGACGTCAGTATGTCCTACACAGATAAACTTAGAAATTACATATCAATTAAAAATATTTATTGTCATATTGGTAGTCATTCAATAGGAATATATGAACATAGAGGGTTGTATAATTAAGTATAATACTGTAAATACACGTATTGTTACGATGGCAAATCATATTTTGTTCAACATATAAAACCTGATACTTACATTGCAAAAATCGTAAGAAAATTTTGAACTTCGCGAGGTACCCAACTGCTTTCACCTCAACCACAGGACTATCTCGAAATAATATGGTACTTATGTCTCTAAGGACACCTTCCTCATTTATGGACAAATAGGTACCGTGAAACAGAACCTAATAAAAAAAAACAAAGGTACAACACTCAAACACTCATCAAATCATCAATTTTGTTTCTATTCTTTTCTAATTTGAAACTCGAACCAAAAACAAGAAAAGTTTCTTTTACTTTCTCATTAACATTTTTTTTCTGTCGGGAATCTGCTTTATTACTTCCTTGAGTCGCCGATTTCGAATATAATTAAGGAGTTTTATTTAAAAAAATTCGTTATCGTATCCCCAGTTCAGTATCTAACATGTCCAATGTTTGTAGGTTTTTTTTTAATCAAGCCTATTTTTTTTATTGAATCTATTAATCTCGTAGAAAACTTTCTACGCGATGGTTTTGCTGAAATTGATAAAAAAAAATGCAAGCACGCGTAAAAAACAACAGTTTTTGGTAATAATTCTAAAAATATCGAAGAAATAATATAATTCTAGCAGTAATAAATAAGACAAGTTATATACTAGAGAAAATGTAAAATTCAGGGAGGATAAAAACTTATCATTACGACCAGATAAATGGAAAAAACACGAATTTTGGAAAATTCTCATTTTGCTAAGTTTATTCTTACCTTTACAAATAATTTGGGGTAATAGCAAGAGTATGATCTTGCTCTTACCTACATACATACAAGCATTTTACAAAGGTGAAAGTTTCATTTAAAGGATAGGTAAGGTACATACACTGGTTTGGTTGGCATGCTTCGGCACATTCGGGGGACAAAATTGAGTATTACGTAGATAAGTTTTTTTTAAAGTTGTTATTTACTGGAAAAGGCAGATCACCTTAACTCGAATTGTGGCGAGTCGACCCGAACATGATTCAGAGATGGTAGATGCCGAAGGAGTTTGTCGAATTAATGCCGAATATGACGTGTAGCAATAGCTTCGGGTCGGCTTTGTTTTTAATAATAAATACTGCTAAATCAAATTTGCCGACCCAAACCGACAGAAAGAAAGTGTGTAGAACCCGTAAAAGCATGTGCAGATCATGCAAAATATGTTCGCAATGTAAAATGTTGTGTGAGCTATAAATTCTTGACCACGACGAAGGGGATTGTAGGGTTTACTATTCTCAATAAATAACAACTGTCAAATAAAATATTCTGAGTGCATTCTTACAACCAAGGGGCCCTGCTCGCCCTCTAAGGGATTCAAGCTCGATACAAAGAGATGAATTTCCGTATATTTGATTTATTCAAAATTTCTGAGAAGCTTGCATTTTCGGAAATGCAATCACATCGGAAAGGAAGGTACAGTTTGGTATAAAAATAATATTTGGTTTTTACTTTGAGGTTTGTAACATAATGTACATACTCACATTTATTTTCATTTAGACTTAGTGACATCAAAAGGCTGGGAATTTCGTCTATATTGGTTGATGGTCACTTTTTCGTATAATCACCACATCATTAAACACAATATAACGTTAGATTTTATTTTATTAATATATATTATATCATGACAGTTTTGACAACTGATACCTACTACGTTGCCATGACAACTTTTCTTTAAAATTCTTGATGGCCAGTAATTAAAGGGCTGATTATACATTCATACTTCTTCAAAATTACACATGGCCACCAACAATCTCAAATTTATATTTTCTACAGGACACTATTCTACGAGTTCGCATTATAAATAGAAACTATATTCAAGAAGTTAAAAAGTCTAGATTGTAGCAAGGGTGCAGGGCCTGATGAAATACCACCGATCTTCATCTATGAGTGTGCAACCGAGCTGGTTATTCCCCTATCACTTATCTTCAATAAATCTTTGGCATCTGGCGTTTTCCCTTCAAAATGGAAGGTGGCTAAGGTTGTGCCCATCCATAAAACGAACAATGATGATGATGTTTCTAACTACAGACCCATATCGATCTTATCGACTCTTGCTAAGGTCTTTGAATCTCTCATATGTCCTTATATTCAAAAACACTTAAAACTGTACTTGAGTGAAGAGCAACATGGCTTTGTGGAGTCTAGGTCTACAAGTACTAATCTTGTTCTGTTCACGGAACTGTTAGCGAGAACAATTGACTCGGGTTACCAAGCTAATGTTATTTACACAGATTTTAGTAAAGCTTTCGACAAAGTCTCACATTGTATATTAATTGGCAAATTACGAGCACACGGTATTACTGGATCACTGCTTTCATGGCTAGGTTCATACCTAGTGGATAGGTCTTTCTTTGTAGTAGTCAACGGTTTTCATTCAAATTCACGATATATTTCGTCGGGCGTGCCGCAGGGATCACATTTGGGCCCGGTTTTATTTAATTACTTTATAAACGACATCCCTAACTGTTTTCACCACTCAAGTATATTTATGTATGCCGATGACCTAAAATTTGTTAAAATTGTTAAATCGAAAGACGATGCCCTCGACTTACAGTGGGATCTGGATAGGCTGATCCATTGGTGTGACACGAATGATATGCACTTAAATTCAGGCAAATGCTATCACATAAAATTCACGAGAAATCACAATTTAATTGAACATAATTATTTTATTAATGGGGTCAAAGTTGGCGAACTGGACACAATCAGAGACCTTGGTGTCACATTTGATAAAAAATTAACCTTTATTCCGCACGTAGACAATATCATAAAAAAGTCCTCTAAAATGCTGGGCTTTGTTATAAGAAACTCCAAACATTTTAAGTGTTCGAAGACTAAAATAATGCTATATAATTGTCTAATTCGAAGCGTTTTGGAGTACTGTAGTGTCATTTGGCGACCGCACTATGCTTCACATTCGTTGCGGCTAGAACGTGTTCAAAAACAATTTCTATGGCATCTAGCGTTTTCCAGCGGCTTGGCAAAAAAAATACGTTCCTATAGTAATAGACTTTTGGAGGTATGAGGAACAGGGTGTAAAGTTCACTCATCCTCCATAGAAAAGGGAGGATCCTCCGACCAGACGGGTGTTGTGTCTGGCGGGCAATTGCCCAACGATTGATGTTGGGAAATTGTATCTATGCTAACTGCGCAGTAAACTCTGCTTGCGAGATGCAGGATTTGCGTGACGTCAGTAGGTATGACGCGTTGTTCGCTTGCGGCGTTGTAGATACCGCTACATCACTCCCCTCCGGAGACCGGAGGTCGATAATGGGCTGAGTCTTGTATCTTGCGATGCTTGCCAGGCCAGCTGAGGTTCCAGTGAGTCGGAACCGGTTGCCGCATAGTTCACGGTGAGTCGGAACTGTCTGTGAAGATGTCCCCAGTGAGTCGGGGTGGCGCTGCGTTATACTCCAGTGCGTCGGATGTCGTACAGCGCCGGGTTGAGGCTGGCTGCTGCGTCGACCAGGAGAGGTTGCTCTGCTTGTTGACCGGCCGAAGGTGCAGTGTGCTGTGCCAAGGTTGCTGATGAGGCTGAGGGTGATGACCAGGTATGCGCGGACGCTGCATGCTGGTGGTCAGGATACCCGTTGAAGCTGTTGGCTGGGTGACTCGCCGCTGAAGCTTGCGGAAGTGATGATAATGACGTCACGCTGAAGTGTTTGCACGAAGGCTGCGCTGACGTTCATACTCGGGGTCACCAGTTTGGAGGTATGAGGAACAGGGTGTAAAGTTCACTCATCCTCCATAGAAAAGGGAGGATCCTCCGACCAGACGGGTGTTGTGTCTGGCGGGCAATTGCCCAACGATTGATGTTGGGAAATTGTATCTATGCTAACTGCGCAGTAAACTCTGCTTGCGAGATGCAGGATTTGCGTGACGTCAGTAGGTATGACGCGTTGTTCGCTTGCGGCGTTGTAGATACCGCTACAGACTAAAACACTACAATATGATCTCCCTGGAAAAACGCCGACGGCTAAATGACGCAACGTTTGTGTGCAAAGTAATGTCCCATAAAATTGACTGCCCCCAGATATTGAACACTTTCAACTTCCGTGCGCCCTCAAGAATTCCTCGCAATCCAATAACGCCACTGTGGCCACCACAAAGTAGAACGGTTTTAGGCGCTAATTCTCCATTTGCAAGATTTTGTAAGGTAGTGAATAATTGTAGCGATCAAATTGATCTGCACTTTGACTCTTTAAACAAATTGAAAGCTAAAATTTACAAATGTCTTCCGAATTTAGGTTAAGTACTTTCTGGCATATAATGAAACATGTGTTTTTTTTTTTTCTCCCCAATAGTTTAAGTTTCCATTTGACCTATGTCTTCATACAACTTAAATTTACTTATAACTTTCATTTAACTTTACACACGTAGTTTAAGCTTTAGTTCAAAGTTAAATTCTTATTGTTTTCTCTTGTTGCTTTCCTTGTACAACCAAATTTTGTATGCATGCGGAGTTCACCTATAAGTGATTGTTACACTAATTTGTTACATTTTTTACCTTATTTGTTACCCTAAGCATATTACCAGTGTAAACAGTTGTTGGTGAACCAATATAAATAAATAAATAAAATAAATAAATTCACCCAATACTAGGGTCAGTTCCCGCTTGACCGCGAAAGCGAACACTGTAAATAGACCTGATACTCCAGGGCCACCTATCCTGGGAACACCCATCAGCGTGCCTCTGCTAAAGGCTTCTGTATCTGACAGACCCTCTCTGTGCCTCATCTAAAGGCCTAGCCCGCCGCCCGTGCCTGTTGGTCGACCAGCCTGGCCTGACTACAGCTACCGTCCTGTGTCCCCCTGCGTGGGCCCTCTACGGGTGCCCTCAGTGCCGCACGCGCGCCCTATTCTGCGCGTGGCTGTCAAATTTACCTGCCTCTCGTCAGCTCCATCTTCAGTTCCGCCTCAGTTACCTATCACGCATCGTCATTCATACCATACCTCCACACACCACTGTCCAAACCATCTCCATCCTTCTAAATCTATACATATAATAAAACAGTAACGAAAGAAAAACTGTACATTGAGAATTTTCGAGAAAAAATAAGTGGCTTTTGTTAGAAAAATGTAACTGATGACAAAAAGTGACTTTTTAGAATTTTTGTCTGTTTGTCTGTTTGTCTGTGTGTATGGTACGGCTTCACGCCAAAACTACTGGATAGATTGAATTGAAATTCAGCAAAAATATTCTTTGTAAACCAAGGAAGGCTTTAGGCTACATATTATCACGCCGTATGTTATAGGAGGTAAGCAATATTGATTTTAAAAGGTTTTTGTTCGTAATTTAATGCACAAAATAATTGAATGCACAAAATGACATGTTATTTATTTAGTAAACCATAATTTAACTCTGGAAACATATTATCACGCTATCACCTACGGGGGAGGAGCTGTGAATCTTTATTTTTCTTACCTACGTATTCTGTGACAGCGTGTAATCTAACGACGCATATTTAAATGTTGTTTTTGAGTAAGCCATGCTATTATCTAGCTTTACACTATAAAAACTACGCCATTTAAGTAACTTGGGCAGAGAAACATAGTTTAATTAATGTTAGTAGTATAATGAAAATTTTGAAGCAGCGCCATCTATGAGATTTCATAAAAATCAAATCAAGTTACACGTTAACACTTTTAAATTTGATCATGTTGGTTAGTAGTTAGTTATTCTTAAAATTCATAGATGGCAATGTGCATTTTCTTCATAAAAGTTGTACCGTATAGTTCGTTTCGACAAATTCAAGTTCCAACAAAACCCTCAAAATCTTGAGCAGAGTTGAGGAAGACAATTTAAAAAAACACGCTCTGTGAAGTCGACCAGTTTGCGAGATCCCTTACGTATGACGAGGTGCCTTCATATTACACGTACGACAAGCAAAGGGGTGTATTTAACCGACGTCGACGAGGAGGTGCTGTGGAAGGCTTTCCGGGAATTTTCAAGGACACCGCATTGGGTAGGGTTTATACCGTGCATCCGAATAATGGCGAATGCAATTTTCTGCGGTTGTTACTTCACACTGTCCGAGCCCCAACGTCTTTCGCCTTTCTGAGGACATTTGATGGCGTGGAGTATCCCACTTACCGCGCAGCCTGCGTAGCACGTCACCTTCTCGACGGTGACCAAAATTGGGATGACTTTGTGACTGTTCCTAAATTACCCTAGGCTGATAAAATTTTCGTTTTTCCTAATTATATGGAAATGTCAGGGAAATGGCTCAGGTCCCCCTTTCGGGGGAGAGCAGCACACCTCCACCGTGCTGCTCTGTAGGGCTCGGCTCCAGACTGGACGCCCTTCCACCTGATGTAGATTAAATGAATTCCAAATGTGAAGAAGTCCGATGCCTTGTCTCATCAATAGACCAAGGAAAGGATTGAAAGAAATGTTAAATAAAACTTAGGAATTCATAGTTATGAACATAGATTGAACGTGGTTTTAGAAATCTAGTAATAATAGAGGGATGCAAAGTATATTATTATTGTTAAATTGTGAGTAACCCATACGCTAGCGTAATAGGTATTTGATCAGTCATTACTCACACGATACCTCACATCTATACTCGGAGCACTCAGAGCAACACTTCCATATAGTGACGCAAGCAGCTTTTCAGCGGCATTGCGTCGGCATCATGCTCTTTTGGAGACATGGTCCCTAGCAGTTCTTTCGAACTGATAAACGTGACGAAGCGGCCTTTCCTGCGGCAACCAAGCGACTGTCCTTGTCTGACTATGGAGCGGCTAGTTCCAGCGGCATTGCGTCGACATCATGCTCATAAGGAGACATGGTCCCTATCAGTCCTTGGACTTGTTATGAGATAAATGTGGTCACCCAAACCCCTGGAAGTTCACCCTTCGCACAACAAGCATACCTGCAAGACACGTGTTCATGTCAGTCTGAACGAATTATTGGTCTGAGATAACGAATATAATATTCAAGAATCATTTAATAGGATTTTAAATAATCTATCTTAAGGCACTATTATTGGCCGGAAGCAAAGAACACAGCGTTCTAGAATTATGGTACTAGGATTTACTAGATAATAGAGCAGAGTCAAATTTAAGAATTATTAATTAATAGAGTCGTGGATCAACTCTCTTGAAAGTCTACAGACAGCCCCAAAGCGCCAACCCTTCACCACTTCCTAGTGTTTTGGGCTGGAGAGAAGAAGTGGCGCAACAAACTCCCCAGCAACACTTCTCTGTCTGATTAGTTATAAGAACTTTAATAACCCTATCAGCCTAGGATAATTATTATAATTAAAGACTCACCCGGTCGCACCAACACACACACACACACACATAATGCGCTAGATATTACATTAGTCTAATCTGAGCTTCGACCTATCCGTTTTTAACTTATTCCATACTAATCGCTTTCTTACGACAGCTAACGCACGTGGACATGGCCTCTTGGCTTGGCATTTGCCAAATCTCCTAATATAACTAGCGTGGACTCGGAAGCCCGTACCCTCAAGCGGCCCAAAACCGACTGCCCCGAGTTATTACATCAGTCTCTTCACAAGCCCTCCAAATTACCACGCTAGCTCAGCCTCCATCCCTTTTTTGTACGATTTCTCAATTGTTTCAAGGGTTCGTCCGTCCCACGGCCTATCGGCCGACTTATGCTCAACAGATGTTTGGGCTCGTATTGTCCGCTACATGCAAGGATCTCAGCGTTCTCAGAATCAGTACAAAATATTGCATCTTAAGTGACGTTAAGTATCGCCTTCTACTAATGACTCGCCATAATTGCCGGTCTGTTTCCCATAAAATATAAATAGAATGGATTTCTAAGGGTCTCAATATTGTTTTACCATTTTAAAGAAATAGGGTATTTTGTTATTTATTAGGGTAGCATGTCGAGCTGTCAGACCATAAAATTGAGATTTAATGCATTTCCAACGGTCGATATCATGGGACTATTATAAAGTAAGAATTTAGAATAAGATATTTTGTTATTAAATTAGGAGTAAGTGACAGACAGTCACATTCCCCCCTCTGAAAATCAGACGCGTGACGCAGTTCAGCGTATGAGCTTTCACAATAGGATGAACTCTGCCTTTCCTTGAAAGTGTCATAGGTTATAGACCTATACTTATTTGATGTATTTATCTAATCAAATACCTACCAGAATATTGTAAGTATTCTAGTATCAATCCTACAAGATCCCAATAAGATGCAATGTCTGCTATAATGTAATACTGTATCGCAGGAGCATTTTCAATCGATAAATTTATGATTGCTGTTTAATATTTGACCTATAACTGTTCCTGCAAATACTCTTTCCAAGATAATATAAATACCATTACCGCGCCTCATAATCCTGTGCATGCTTATTATTTAGTTTTACATACCAGGGACTCTTTTAAGAGTATTTATGCTATTCAGCACCACTACCTACGGCGCTCCCTCGTTCTAAACTCAGCCTGTTGCAGATGCCGCTGGACAGAGGTCTCTCTTTATGCACCTCAATGCAGAGTCAGCTTAATCAGCTCCCCGCAGGCGTACCCAGGAGTAGCTGAAATAGTCCGCACATAAACATATTAGATTTGATTCCAATTAGACGCCCCCCTCTGATTCTAAGAGTTTAGAGCAGTTTTGAATTCTAATAAGAGTTGGGAAGTTATACTGATTAGAAAATATAAGCATCCTAGACTGTGCAACCAATTTTGGCTTACTAGCACACAATGTCGTTAACTATTCCTTCAGATTATGAAGGTGTTGACAAGTACATTCTATGGTATATTTGAACTGATAACTATAGCACCCACCATTACCCTAAAACAAATCTATAATATCTCATGAGATAACAAAAATCATACCACGTAACTACGGGTAACTGACGTGTATAATAAAATTGAAACTTAGCTTCGCAACAGGAGCCAAGCCAGCCATGGGTACTGCTGTTGAAGTCAGCCGATGTCAGCCTATTTAGAAGGAACTTCTAACCAAGCGCAACTCACAAACCAAAGGTTCAGACATAGCGTAGTGGCAGCCGAGTGAAGACTTAATATCCTGGAATTTGAAATAAGGCCAAACGAGTATCTATTCAATTATACGACATACGTCGCCGATTGCAGAGATGGAAAGATTGATGTTTACTTCTTATGACGATAGTTAATGTACCTTCTTAGTAAATTAATTGTCATTTTATAAGCTTCGCGCTTCGTAAGTCTTACTCGCTAATAATATTAGATTTACCCGTAATAAGGGCGTGTCTTATAGCTAAACTCATACCACATACACACACATTTAGATAAATCGCAAACTCACAAACACATTTTCATATTCACATACTATCAGATAATAAACTCACACTTTCAGAAAGTCGAACCTATTATTACAGGTAGTCACATACTGTCAGATACTAAGTTCACGTTTCCAGAGAGCTGACCCTATTATTACAGGTAGTCACATATTGTTAATTACTAAACTCACATTTGCAGAGAGTTGAACCTATTAATACAGATATTGACATACTGTCAGATACTAAACTCTCGTTTGCAGAGAGTCGAACCTATTATTTCAGTAGCACAGGCACCCAAGCAACAATCGTACCATTACCTACAGTAGCGTCTTAACCAATGGCCTACAATTTTATTGATGCGGGAATTGAACCCACAAGCCGTGACACAGGAATTCCACAAAAAAAAACATGAAAAGAATACATCTTACGGGAATCGAACCCAATATATAATATATAATAATCAAACGCTTACAAACAAAGATTATCAAACATAAGTTATTGTATCATCCAATAACATCAGGCGGGATTCGAACCCAAGATCTACGACAATGGAATATATGTAAGCATATCAGCAATTAAATCATGCGGGGATTGAACCCGCTACCAATAGTTGAAGAATACCACTACCTACTATTATCAACCGTAACTTACACACAAGTATTGTAACCGTTGTAACGCTTGCCGTCGCTAACAATTAATAGAACCATAAAATTACGTTGTGTTATTGCTTACGTTGTGTTATTTTTGTGTACGTTATGTTATTTTCGTAGTAACCCAAATTTTGTTCTTTCTCGTTGCACTGAAGTGAATCAGTACATTTAATGACGAGAATCCTGGTCACGGCACCACATGTGACTGTTCCTAAATTACCCTAGGCTGATAAAATTTTCGTTTTTCCTAATTATATGGAAATGTCAGGGAAATGGCTCAGGTCCCCCTTTCGGGGGAGAGCAGCACACCTCCACCGTGCTGCTCTGTAGGGCTCGGCTCCAGACTGGACGCCCTTCCACCTGATGTAGATTAAATGAATTCCAAATGTGAAGAAGTCCGATGCCTTGTCTCATCAATAGACCAAGGAAAGGATTGAAAGAAATGTTAAATAAAACTTAGGAATTCATAGTTATGAACATAGATTGAACGTGGTTTTAGAAATCTAGTAATAATAGAGGGATGCAAAGTATATTATTATTGTTAAATTGTGAGTAACCCATACGCTAGCGTAATAGGTATTTGATCAGTCATTACTCACACGATACCTCACATCTATACTCGGAGCACTCAGAGCAACACTTCCATATAGTGACGCAAGCAGCTTTTCAGCGGCATTGCGTCGGCATCATGCTCTTTTGGAGACATGGTCCCTAGCAGTTCTTTCGAACTGATAAACGTGACGAAGCGGCCTTTCCTGCGGCAACCAAGCGACTGTCCTTGTCTGACTATGGAGCGGCTAGTTCCAGCGGCATTGCGTCGACATCATGCTCATAAGGAGACATGGTCCCTATCAGTCCTTGGACTTGTTATGAGATAAATGTGGTCACCCAAACCCCTGGAAGTTCACCCTTCGCACAACAAGCATACCTGCAAGACACGTGTTCATGTCAGTCTGAACGAATTATTGGTCTGAGATAACGAATATAATATTCAAGAATCATTTAATAGGATTTTAAATAATCTATCTTAAGGCACTATTATTGGCCGGAAGCAAAGAACACAGCGTTCTAGAATTATGGTACTAGGATTTACTAGATAATAGAGCAGAGTCAAATTTAAGAATTATTAATTAATAGAGTCGTGGATCAACTCTCTTGAAAGTCTACAGACAGCCCCAAAGCGCCAACCCTTCACCACTTCCTAGTGTTTTGGGCTGGAGAGAAGAAGTGGCGCAACAAACTCCCCAGCAACACTTCTCTGTCTGATTAGTTATAAGAACTTTAATAACCCTATCAGCCTAGGATAATTATTATAATTAAAGACTCACCCGGTCGCAATAACACACACACACACACACATAATGCGCTAGATATTACATTAGTCTAATCTGAGCTTCGACCTATCCGTTTTTAACTTATTCCATACTAATCGCTTTCTTACGACAGCTAACGCACGTGGACATGGCCTCTTGGCTTGGCATTTGCCAAATCTCCTAATATAACTAGCGTGGACTCGGAAGCCCGTACCCTCAAGCGGCCCAAAACCGACTGCCCCGAGTTATTACATCAGTCTCTTCACAAGCCCTCCAAATTACCACGCTAGCTCAGCCTCCATCCCTTTTTTGTACGATTTCTCAATTGTTTCAAGGGTTCGTCCGTCCCACGGCCTATCGGCCGACTTATGCTCAACAGATGTTTGGGCTCGTATTGTCCGCTACATGCAAGGATCTCAGCGTTCTCAGAATCAGTACAAAATATTGCATCTTAAGTGACGTTAAGTATCGCCTTCTACTAATGACTCGCCATAATTGCCGGTCTGTTTCCCATAAAATATAAATAGAATGGATTTCTAAGGGTCTCAATATTGTTTTACCATTTTAAAGAAATAGGGTATTTTGTTATTTATTAGGGTAGCATGTCGAGCTGTCAGACCATAAAATTGAGATTTAATGCATTTCCAACGGTCGATATCATGGGACTATTATAAAGTAAGAATTTAGAATAAGATATTTTGTTATTAAATTAGGAGTAAGTGACAGACAGTCACAACATCCTCGCGGAGGCGAGCGTCAGTGACAGTCCCAGCTGCATGCGTCATTTGTTTGCCGTCATCTTGGTGTTTTGTGGAGTCGCGAACCTGGTAGCTTTGTGGGAGAAGTATCGCCATCATCTGTCTGAAGATTTTCTACGAGCTTTGAGGCGTGTTACTGGAGACGAAGTCGAAGTAACTGATGAACGCGTGCTGAACACCTGTCTCAGTTCACTTCAAGATGTGGTCATTTCTATCGGCGGCAATCCACTGATCGAATATGGGTTATCAGCTCCCACATCATCACCGTATAAAGACCGTGGAAATCGGGAGTATAACGCTGAGACAAATTACGATCCGGGCGAAATGACCACCATACGAAATGACTATGTCGCTTTGTTCTCTTCAGAGCAAAAACACATTTATGACACCGTCCTTGGAAGCGTTGGGCAAAACCAGGGTAAAATGTTTTTCTTGGATGCTCCTGGTGGAACAGGAAAAACATTTGTTACCACTAGCATACTTGCAGAGGTCAGGAGGCAAGGCAAAATTGCTATTGCTGTAGCGTCGTCGGGAATCGCTGCCACGCTACTTCCGGGCGGCAAGACAGCACATGCCATGTTTAAAATTCCCATCGATTTAGAGAGCGCCGAAACGCCTGTTTTTGGTGTGTCACGTAACAGCAATAAGAGACACGTGCTCAAGGATTGCTCTCTGATCGTATGGGATGAGTGTACGATGGCCAATAGGAAGGCAGTTGAGGCCGTGGACAGAACCCTGCAGGACATCCGCAGGAACAAACATTTGATGGGTGGTGTCATAGTTCTGTTCAGTGGCGATTTCCGGCAAATGCTTCCCGTGGTGACGCGGGGATCGAGGGCTGACGAGGTGAATGTTTCGTTGAAACGATCTTCGTTTTGGTCACGAGTTCGTACGCTGCGCTTGACCATTAATATGAGAGCTCAGCTCGGCGGCAATGCATGTGCTCAAGAATTCTCCGATGTCCTTCTAAGTCTTGGCGAAGGCACTCTACCAGAAGAGAGAGGTGGACAGGTGGTGCTTCCAGAGTCTCTCGGTAGAGTGGTATCCAGCTTAGAAGAACTCATTCGCTGTGTGTACGGGGACATCAGTCGTATACTGCACCAGCAGAATTCTTGGGTGTGTGAGCGAGCCATTTTGACGCAAATGCATTCTCTCGGAAATTGAGGGGAATGAAGTGGTCTACACCTCGATAAACACTGTTGTCGAGCAAGATGACGCCACACATTATCCCGTGGAATTTCTGAACTCCCTGTCAGCAAGTGGACTTCCAGCGCATACCATCAAGCTGAAGGTCGGTGTCCCGATTATGCTTCTTCTGTACCTATCTCCTCCGAAGTTGTGTAACGGGACCCGCCTTAAAGTCATCTCGCTCCACAGACACACCATTGAGGCGGAAATTCTTACGGGTTGTGGCGTCGGCGAGGCAGAATTTATACCACGCATTCCTTTCATACCTCATAACTACCCGTTCCAGTTCAAGTACAGTACAGTTCCCCGTGAATGTTTGCTTCGCGATGACCATCAATAAGTCGCAGGGCCAGACACTGAGGGCAGCGGGTGTCGACCTCAGGACGAGTTGCTTCTCACACGGGCAACTGTACGTCGCTTGCTCTCGCGTCACCAGTCCTGACTCTCTTTACATTTTGGCTCCTGGCAGCATAACTACCAACGTAGTTTATAGGGAAGTGTTGTAAGGTATGATACCTTTGTACGTATTTTTATTCTTTTGTGTCCTGAAATGTATTCCTGCATTATTTTCTCTATTTCCTTCAGTCACATCTTATGACTGAACTCAGCAGGATTCCCATATAACTCACTTCACTTGCTTCGCTTCACTTTTTTCGCAAAAAAAACTTATATTTTAATGCAATTTTAAAAGTTGTTTACTTATACATAACTTATATAGCGACACTGGCATCTTAGGTATTTTTGGTGCTGTAGAGCCTTCACGCAGACGACGTCGCGGGCAGCAGCTAGTCTTGTAAATAAAACTTTAATTGACTTCAACTTCCCTTTCTTTAACTTATTTACCTTTAACATAACTTTTAACTTTAGTTTAATTTAAAGTCTTCTACAGCAGTGCGATTCTGTAACTATCTCACCGTGAAAACTTAAGTGAAGTGAGCGTGGAGTGAGCTGTCATTCCAAATAATGCTAGGGATTGACACTACTGACGCTCACTTCACTTAAGTTTTCACGGTGAGATTTTTACAGAATCGACTGGCTGTTCTAAGTTCTAAGTTCGCTACACGACAGGGTATTGAAAATTCGAAACGTATTTTTTGTCGGTTGTTATTTTTTATTCACAAAAAGGAAAATAAAAGCATATATGTAAATAAAAGTAAAAGTATTGTTCTTAATGTATTTGTAATGGTTGATATAAAATTATTTTAAAGGTAAAAATTTTATACCTTTACAAAAATAAAAACAATTGCAATATTTCATAAAATAAAACCTTTACAAAAATATGAATATATCAAACCTCTACTAAAAGAACCCAGTTCAAATATCCATTAAAATTCATTCAAACAAAAAAAAAAAAAACACCTTTATTTTCGTTTAAAACTGGAACGCTTTAAATTCAACAGTCATATTTGCTGTGACTGTCCAACACTCGACATTCTTTAGATACAGACGGTTGCAACATTGCCTATATATCCATTTTTGAATGCCACCCGTGAAATTGCGTTCCATACAAAACGTGGACTATAATGTCAGGGGAATGATTTATAAGAGCCGCTGCGGTCTATGTGGCCGCTCTAATATTGCATTTTACCAAGATACAGGTTTTAATCTGAATTTTTAAAGTGATATAAGGATATGAATTTAGAGAGCAGTGGGAACGGCCGCGACTTACGAGATTACTTAGATTTTTTTTTACTTTTGCAGTCGTACAACAAAAACTCGTAAGTAAACACAAATTAAAGAGCATCATCGTCACCGCTGCTCTCAAGGAGTGAAGGTTCCTCATTGTGAGGAAACCGGCATGTCCTAGAACCGAAAATTCGAAGACATGTGACATCTACCAACCAACACTGACCCGCGTGGTAGATTACAGCTCACTCCCTCTCGAAGAGAGGAGACCAGCGTGAGAACATTATAGGTTGATTATGCTTATGCTATGTAATGATATGAATTTAAAAGTAGCAAAGGATTTAAAGAGTACAAGAAAAAAAGGTTTTTTTATCTTCTCTGATATTTATAAAGGCTTATGTTTAACTTACCACCAGATATAGTAACAAATAACAGACTAAAATAGTGAAATGATCACCAAAATTAAACGCGCATTTTAATGTAAACTTATAACCAAAGTTTTAACATCTCGCTATCTTAATTAAGCAAAATGACTCCAAATAAATCATGTTCGGTTGTCGACAGCCTGCAAAAAATAATCTTTATTTCTATACAATCTAGTCGTTTCTGCCACTCGCCAGCCGCTGCCACGGCACCGCTCGCTTTGCTCGCTCGGTTCATGCGTAGGAAGTCACAGTTTTAACCTAAATTAACTTAACCATTTTTTTTTAATTTAACCTCGTTGCAGCAAGCCGGAGACATAACTTAATATGGCATCATAATAATTTATTTGGTAATAAACCTACATTTTATGGCAATCATAGTGGTTTATTTAGGCAGAAATAGCGCATTTATTTGCTCGCTAAGATTTAGTGATCATTTACTACATGTATATTTTGTAGTCACTTTGATATTCTACCCAATTTATAAACTAAAGTAAAAAGCTTTCAGGCAAATCCTGATAGACTCAATTAATGAACAAACAAAAAAAAAACACTACATTATTTTTTACACTACAAAATAATATTTTTGTAGTGTAAAAAAGAACAAAACAATATTTTACACTACAAAGTAATATTTTTGTAGTGTAAAAAAGAATGTATCCATTATCCTTTATCATATTCCTCTTCCCCCCGGACCTCTGAGCTGTTCAGACGTGTTTTAAGCAGTAACACAGTGATATTTTTTATTTAAATAGTAGACGAATTTAAATAAAATCAAATAAAAAAAATTGCCACAGAGCAGTTAACGCCCACAGCTGTTAACGACCTACCAATAACTGTCGCCCAATATAATATATAATATCTTGATCTCATTATAGACAATTCTCTAAAATGGACTGCACATAATTATAACTCAGTTAGTTCGCCGAGTAAGAAAATTGATGCCAATCTTTAGAAAACGCAGGTACTCAGCTGATCACAAAACGTTATTAAGTATGTGTGTATTATGCCCTTGCTTAAAGTTTACTGCAATACTGTGCCGTTGTATGGGGAGGAGTTGGCAAGACTATCCTACTTACTTACTTTTACTAGAGCGTGCACAAAGACCTGTATTGAAGGTCATGCTTGGAGGACCACGAAGGTCTGATCTTTTGTATAGTCACTGATCTTTTGTATAGTGAGTGCTCTGTTTTAACTTTTATACAGCTTTTTTTATTATCAAAAATACTCCGTAAGCATAAAAACAGTGGATATATCCCGATTTCAAAGCGAGACAAAACAAGAGTATGCTCAGGGACACCTCACAGAACGGTACTTGCTAGACAACAATATTAAGTTGCAAGTAATATTTTATACAACGTAGCAAACCATTTGAACAACATTTATGCACTTCCGAATAATAAATGTAAGGATGTAATACGAGACTGGCTCCTACGATTACTATAATAAAACTGAAGAAATGACTAAAAGTTAAACATGTTTAAAGAAAGATACACACCAACTCCTCTACACCTACATTACATACACACCCTCACATACATTACACACCCTCACTCCTTATCACACTAGACACACATTCTTCACTCATCATTATGGCAACGTACTTATTCTAAATAGTTTGTTTTCCCCCGTAAATTTTGTTAGTTTCATTTTACAATCGTTCCATTTCATAAATATTACAGATTTTGTGCTTAAAACAATAAATTGTGGTTTTAATAAATAAGTGTGGAAGACGCTGACGACTGTGACACAGTTTATACTAGTATAGTATACTTGAATTATTGATTGAATTGTTGACCATGTATTAATTTTACTGTATATTGATATTTTGACATTTATAATAACTAAATGGGACATGTAAAATAATTTTAAATCTAATGACACTTCATTCATTTCATTTCAT
This sequence comes from Apamea sordens, assembly GCA_945859715.1. NCBI lineage: Eukaryota > Metazoa > Arthropoda > Insecta > Lepidoptera > Noctuidae > Apamea > Apamea sordens. Next base: position 6,585,350 of record OX244010.1, on the reverse strand, counting down.
TTCATTTATTTATTTGCATACCATAATGTGAATTAAGTTGTTAAAAATAGGCTTAAAGCTAAGATACAATTATGGACCCTGTAAGGGCACAGCAACTTAAGTAAGAATAAAATAATTAAAAGTAAAAATATTAAAATTAAATTAAATTCGTAATAGCATTTACAACATTAATAATTCTTAATTAAATTAAATGTATTTAGATTATAATAATTATACAATACTAGATGTTTAGATTAGAGTCGAATTAAAATTGAATTAGTTGTTTATTATTTATTTAGTTACACTTAATAATTATTGAATGCCTATTAGGCAGGACATATTGGATCTTTAATTTATTGTTAAGACCTGTCGCTAAAATATGCCCCACAATAGTTATTTTGAATTTTGAACGTAGTCTCTTATAAATATGTATTCATTGCCATGATTTTGTACATAGACTAAGAGAAATTTGTAATTTTAGGAGTGATAAATAAACTATTATTATTATTAAAAAACTATTTCCTTTATTACAATGTAAACATATAAATAAAGGAAATCGTTCTTTTAATAATAATAATAGAAACTATTACTATTATCCCAAACAATTACTTAAGAATCTATTCACAACAAAAATACTGAAAGCAATTCTCTTTAGAAAAATCTTCACTTTGAACAAAGCAAAGAATAATGATAACGATTTAAAACCACCGAGGCTTAAGGCACGGACTGGAATTCTAGACTCACCATAGATAATAGCTCTAGGTATTTATCTAGCTTCTTCTAATAAACCGGAACAGACTTATTTCTGTCGCCAAAGGATCCCGGCGAAATAGTTTCTGAGGCGAAGTTTGTGAAGCGCGAAGTCGGATTTTTTCTAGTGTGTCTTTAGCTTTATTATAAATAATGTGTTTCTTAACTTTTGCTGTTTGCACCATTTACTTTTTGCACGATTCTTTTTTATTTTTTTGGTTTTCAGTAATAGTTTTGGCTGCCAATGGAGTTACCTCGAGTAAAATGTAGTGAAATGAGCAGTTTCAACCCTTTCAACGCCGCTTTTAAAACATTTTATAATGATAAAATGTTTAAAAAGCGGTTCTCTACCCAAATGTGTTCTCTACATTTGGGTAGAGCATCTCGGACTACAAAGAAAAGGTATTTTTCTAACAAGTCTGTTTAGAAATCTTTATTATTTTAGACGCTGAAAAACTCAAATAAATTGTAAGAAAAAGAGTTGTTTAGTTATAAAGCATAATTGAACCAATTACAGTTCACTTTTAACCAAATCAAAGATAATCTTATCTAAAACCAATGTATGTATACCTACATGGTCAAATCCAAAGACTGAATTAAGACGATCGTATCTTAAAGCATCACAAAGAAAGAAGAAATACGTCGTTCTAAAGACTAACCTAGAAAGGGTCACTAGTGATACTTGAAATTCTTCTCAAATGCTTGAAAAAAGTAGCTAAGTAATTTTCCTAGGGCTGGAAACTTTAAAAATCCACCTAAAGTTAAAGAATGACTAGTTTTTCTATCTAAAACCAATATAGTTATAACTACTAGAATAAACCCAATGACTGTATCCAGCTGATCACGTCAAAATATCGTTAATCAAAGCAACACCCCACACAGCAAGAAAAATGACGTCGTCCAAAAAAGTAATCCAGAAAGGGTCGTGACATTTGTTTCTCACGGAATGTTGTATAATAGCGTGATACAAGCTGCTAAGTAGAGCAACCACAATTTACAAAAGACTAAAAAGGAAAGAAAGGGTCGTCCGAAAGGGTTACCGCTGCCCTAGAACATAAAGGGCTAAGGAAGGAACACGGGTGGGTTTTAGTCAGTAAGAGTCTGACACTCTCTCCTGCTCCACCCAGAGCGGGAGGAGTAATTTGATGATTTCCCAACCTCAAAAAAAAAAAAAAGACTAAAAAACAAAAACATTCAAGCAACATTAAATTTAATGAACTTTAGGGGCATGAGGAACAGGGCGTAAAGTTCACTCAACCTCCATAGAAAAGGGAGGATCCTCCGACCAGACGGGTGTTCTGTCTGGCGGGCAATTGCCCAACGATTGATGTTGGGAAATTGTATCTATGCTAATTGCGCGGTAAACTCTGCTTGCGAGATGCAGGATTTGCGTGACGTCAGTATGACGCGTTGTTCGCATGTGGCGTTGTAGATACCGCTACAGAACCATTTTATTTTTTATCTACAACAATGTGACTACTAGAATAAACCCAATGACTGTATCCAGCTGATCGCGTCAAAGTATCATTAGTCAAAGCAAGATAAATGACGTCGTCCAAAGAACCAATCCAGAAAAGGACGTGACACTTGAAATTCCTCACAGAATGTTGTGTAATAGCGTGGAACAAGCGGTTAAGTGGCGCAACCACAATTTACTGACTGCTAAAAAAATCAAAGATATTCAAGCAAAGCTCGAATAACCATAAGATTTTCTCTACAACCAATGTATGGCTATTGAAATAAACCCAATGACTGTATCCAGCTGATCACGTCAAAATATCGTAAATCAAAGCAACACCTCACACAGCAAGAAAAATGACGTCGTCCAAAAAACTAATCCAGAAAAGGTCGTGACACTTGAAATTCCTCACAGAATGTTGTGTAATAGCGTGGAACAAGCGGCTAAGTGGCGCAACCACATTTTATTTACGGGTCGTGCTTACAACACAGAACACATTTTTCTTCAACTCCAGCGTCAAAAGGTTTGGGCGTAAACATTCCTTTGGCCGTGAAAGACGAATTTTCTATTGAGAAAAAATCGGGAGCTCCTCACATCAATGTAGTGTGAACCATTATGGATTATGGAAGTGAGCGTTATGGCCATTTAGTTTGAAGTAGGTTTCCCGTCGTGATTCTTTGGATTTTGTGTCTTTTTGGCGAAATTTCTCGCTGAGATGTTTTATGTCAGAAAAATATTTTTAGGACTTGAAATTTTCAGAAAGAAAAAAAGCGACTACGGCTTTTATTAGACACTCGTCAACAATGATAGTAAATGTGAAGAAATGGAGATAAACACAAATATTCTTCATAGTTTTACGCAACCATTGATGAAGAAATCTGATCACACTGTATGGGGTATACGGGTGTCCCACAGGGATCTATTTTAGGACCTATTTTATTTTTATTATTCATTAATGACTTGACTAATTATTTAAATAAAATTTTACCGGACATTGAATTAGTAATTTTCGCAGATGACACAAATGCCATAGTGGCAGCTAATGACATGGTGGAGTTGACAGAAAAGGTAAATGCTACGTTACAAGCATTTCATGTGTGGTTCACGGTAAATAAATTATTTATTAACAGTAAAAAAACTCAAATAATGCTATTCAAAACTACAGCCCGTAACAAAGATAATTTAAAGGTTGCCTTAAATGAAGTCGAAATTGAGCTCGTTACCGAAGTAAAATTTTTAGGTATACATATTGACCAACTGTTAAACTGGAAACCAGAATTAAAAGCAATTGATGCATCGGTATCGTCTGCATGTTACGCTCTGAGAGCCCTGAGAAATGAAATCAGCATAGAACAGCTAAAAATGGTATATTTTGCGCTAGTGGAGTCAAAAATTAGATATAGCATACTTTTTTGGGGAAATAGCTATGAATATAATAGTAGAAGAGCTTTCGTACTACAAAAACGTGCAATTCGTACCATGGTCCGCATCTCACAAAGGGAAAGTTGCCGAACATATTTTAACAATTTAGGCATACTAACAGTACCAAGTCTTTATGTACTGGTACTTTTAAGTAATATGGCCAAATACATACAAGACTACGAGTCAGTAGAAGAACGGCAGATAAGGGAAGGCACCCGTAGACTGGACTTGAAGAATAAAAATTTTACTAATCATACCCTAAGAATTGTTAAACATAGTCCACGATACCAGTCTGTAAAATTATTCAACAGGTTGCCTTTAGACATAAAAAGTGCTATCTACAGTAGCGCTTTCAAAATAAAACTAAAAAAATTCTTATTGAATAAGTGTCTATATGCTGTAGAAGAACTGTAATTTTATTTAATAGTAATTTTATTGAGATAATCATTGGTTGGTAAATTTTATTGGTTTTAGTTCATTCTGATTTATTGACCTAACTATGATCTTAATAATTAATTGGATTTTTTATTTTTTTTTAATTAATTCTATCAATCTATTCTATTAATGCTAATTTATATTTACTTACATAATTATTTTATTGTTATTATTTTAAATTTTAAGATGTTAGCCATATTGTTTAATTGACATGTCGAAGTAGTATTGAGGAAATGTAAATTTATTATTTTTAAATTGTTGATATTATTTAAGAAATTCAAATGTAATTTATATTAGTGTGTATACCAGTGTGATTGTGTAATTTTGTGTGTAAATTCAGATACAAGTTACTTGTTTATGAATAAATGACTATGACTATGACTGTCTTGTTAGGTAGTCAGTTATCAATTTCAATCATAGATGTATCCTACACATACAACTTTAACAAAGCCTTTGACTAACAAAATCCTCTATAGGTTTGTGTATGACTTAATTACCTTCGGGATGTATAGAACTTTCAACTAAGTTACGAATGTCAAAGATACCCCAAACTAGATACGAGGTCCCAATTTAGGTTCCAAACAAAAATTTATTTTTTGAAAATATACTTTAAGAGCCACTCCTAAAGTTCAGTTTGCTCTACAATTTAGAAAAATATACGACTTTTCTATAGAACTTTCACTGTGAAATTAACTTAATTCGCGCAAACGTTGATATTTTTATAATTGAATATAACATCAATTGAAAACAAGTTCTAGTAGTAATAAGTACCTAACCATAGTATCAATTAATTAAAATTATAATGGAAGCACCTTTATACATAATCAGCCTATAATGTTCCCATTGCTGCTCCTCTCGGTGAGAAGGAGTGGGCCGTAATCCACCACGCGGGCCCAGTGCTAGTTAGCAGATGTCATGTCTGTCATGTCTCTTCCATTTCGCTGAACTACGAAGGATGTAGGATGCTGATCTATAAGGCTTGGCATAATCATAATCAGCACGGGCTATAATCTACCTCGCGGGCCCAGTGCGACTTGGTAGTTGTCACAAACCCGCATGTCCTAGAACCAAAAATTCGAAGACATCGAATTTTTGGCTCTAGTACATGCTGGTTTCCTCACGATGTTTTCTTTCACCGTTTTGAGGGCAGTGGTGATGAAATAATCGACACAAACTAAAACGCCTATCTGGGTTCGGACCTACGACCTACAACTCGTAATTTTCAGTAGGCCACCACTGCTCTTGGAAATAACTATAAAGTTATTTCTTTTTAACCTTGCTATAAAGCATGGTTAAAAAATAGTTACCCTTCAACCATGCTTTTGCATAAGGTCAGCCAAAGACATCAAAAATAATTGAAAAAATGAAGCAAATGCTCCATTACTCCTTTATCAAATACAGCTCTGTCCTCCAAACGCTAAAACTCTTCAATAGCAGCTTGTAAAGGATTTTTTTAAATTTCATTTTAGGGTTCCTAAAAGTCGTCAACACGGGACCTTATTGTCCTAAGGCGCTGGACTGTCCATTCGTCCGTCCGTCAAAAGGCTGTATCTTTTGTACACACTCTGTGAAAATTTCTAGGGTCTATCTTAATAGCCTAACCCTTGAAATTTTCACAGAGTGTGTGCTACTAATAAGACAGCAATAACAAAAAAAAAAGTTTAAAATTAAAAGGGTCCCGATACAAGAAAAGAAAAAATATGTAGTGTTAAATGTTGTAAGTAAAGTTGTTCTCTGAACATAGTACCCTTTTTCTATTTTTATTTATTTCGTTCCCACAATACTCCAATGGTTAATCTATTGGCAATCAACTGCAGACCACAATTTTACTGCTCCAAATATTTCACTTTACAGAACGAAAATGGTTGCGTGTAAACAATTGACTGGGTAAACAAGTTTGTTGGCGATAGTTTTTAATATTTTTACACTGTAGTGTTGTTTTTAAAAGTAGTTTTTAGATTCGTTGAAATTGACGTTTCATTCGGTGATTTAGCATTGAATTTTTGGTTCGGTCGGGTATTTTTTAGTTTTTCTATGAGATTTTTTTTAATAGCAACATGCTCGTCTTCTACTCGTACATTAGGCTTTTTTTTTATTGACATTGGGCTCACTCTTGACCTTTTTTTTTTGGGGTGGGAAATCATCAAATGACCCCTCCCGCTCTGGGCGGAGCGGAAGGGAGTGTCAGACTTTTACTGACTAAAACCCACCCGTGTTTCTTCAGTTGCCTGTGCCAAGGGCCACGGTATCTCTTTCGAACAACCTGCGGTCCATTGGGCTCACTCTTGACCTCAATCCAGGCTTAAACATATCTGGCGATATGTGACTTTTCAAATCAAACAGAGGTCTATTTTACTCTTCGGGGAAAACAGGCGTTCAATGTTATGTTTTATAGAATCATTATTTACTCTATTATGTCGTCTTTATTTGGTTTAGGGCTGATTTTTCCAACGCCAGATAATTTTATGGGAGGAATAATTTTGAATTTTTGACAGTTCTTCGATATAAAAAATTGTCAGACGTCAATTTTATTTCACGAATAAAATCTGTCGTTTTTATAATCAGCCATTAGTCTTATCTTAAATTCGTTGACACCTTAATAAATGACTGCCACTTTGGTCTAGTGGTCGCACGCGCTACTGCTGAGCGATCCTGGGTTCGATTCACTGGTCGGTAAAAGTTTTATTCGGTGTTTCCGCCAGAGATTTCTCATTACAGATGGGATTTTTTATTTTTAAAAACGTTGCCCCACACTAGGAATTTCTCCTGTACCTCCACATACACAAACAGCCAGACCCGAAACAATACAAATATTTGTTCCGTGCGGGAATCGAACCCGCGATACGCAGCGCAGCAGTCAATCGCTTAACCACTGCGCCAACCATGCCGTCATCAGTAAGTTGGATTTGTTTTCGGTTGATGGCAATACACTCGCCTCCAAACATAACTGACAAAATGTGTCTATGTCCATAGGTACCTATACCTCTACCTAACCATTCGACATTACAGGCATGATGTTATGTTGTATAACTAAACAGAGCTATCAACAGAATAAAAAAGGCTCAGGCTGTTATCCGAACGTATTTTTTTATAATTTCCTTCCCACTCATAAGAAAACTCCCCTTTATTGTGCGAAAAGGTCATTATGCTCCACACGATAATCTTCTACCTATCGCGGTGAGGGTAAAGTGGGCACATTTTTCATCGCCCGCTAGGCCCATGGGACCGCTTTAGTTTCAATAAGAGAGCACGATAAGAGGAAAGTAGGGAAAAAAAGAACTATGATGTATTTTACGAAAAAGAACGGATAATCTGAAAAATTTGGTAGTTTTGGCGCGTAGTACTGAAAAATGCGGCAAAAAAACATATGATTTAGGTAGATTTGAATGTTACATGAACGAGAATGAATGTATACCTAGTGCGTAAAAATAACGAAATAGGAAATAATAGAATATTTTTATTCATATAAAACTAGGACTATGATCTTACATGTTTTGCCATGAACTGGCATTTAAATATTTAAAGATGTTAAACGTAATTAATTTTCTAGAAGTATGAATGAGATCCAGGTAAAAAACAGATTGCTACGGCGGTTTTCGAAACGATAAGACAGAAAAAAGCAACTGCCTAATCGTATTTTTTTTGACCTTATTAAATAAGTTTATTTACAGGCAATAAAAACTGTAGGGACATTCATTGTTTAATACAAAAACAAGTCATATTTATGTATACAAAAAAATATTAACAATCCTAAAATGAGCCACAAAATAATTTGTTTATCTAGCTTTAAATAGACACACTACACTTAAAAGTACAAGCTGTTTGAATTGATATTATTGACCGTTTATTATTATCTATTCGACACAATCAAACCATCAACTTCTTACCATAATCTGGCTAGCCTGCTCACAACCATTTTGGGGTTGACTCTCGCGATCTACCCTCCACAACCCAATTACTACGTAATATGCAAGTAATTCAACCCCTTGGTAAGTCACCCACTCTACCAAGGCGTATATTGTACAGACGGCAGCACATCAAGCTACCTACTACAATTTGTCAACTTAAAAAAAAAGCGCTAAAGCATTAGGTTCAAGTTTGATTGGGAAAAGTTGACAGTTTCGGGTAGCTTGATGTGCTGGCGTTTGTACTTTCGGACTTCTGACGACCCATAACGACTTAAAAAATCCACGAATGACAGCCGGGACCAACGTCTTAGCGTGCGTTCCGGGGCACGGAAGGGTCTCGGTATGTAAATATGGTTATGTACCCACCAATGGATCTCCCGCGGCAAGCTTAGCTTAACCTGATCGATCGATCCATGCAGCTGTTATTACTTAGCCACGAGCCCCTCCATTTCCTCATCCTCCAAACTATCAACTTCTTATGACCAACAAAATAAGTATGACCCTAAAACCAGGCTACCTAAACCACCGAAAACCACTAAACATGACAATATATCATGCCCCAGTCTTTAATATGAACAAGATACACATAAATCATAGGTTATAGCACCAACAACCGTGTGCCGCGTATAAATTTATTAGCAACCGTCCCTAACTTATGTCGGTAGAGAATTTAATCCAACTTATTGCATTTATGGACAACATTACACAATACATAATAGTTCAGAAGGCCTACTCTCTACGACCAGCGAAAACAGGTGCACGCAGATAAATAAATATAAATAAATAAATATCCCTGGACATTTCGCACAGCGCCATCTAGTCCCAAGCTAAGCAACCTAATGCTTGTGTTATGGTAACAAGATGGCTGATAAACTACTTTTTTTTTGTTGTAAATACATACATATTATAGATAGAAAAACACCCAGACTCGGAACAAATACATGTAGGTCATACAAATATTTGTTCCGTGCGGGAATCGAACCCGCGACACGCAGCGCAGCAGTCAATCGCTTAACCGCTGCGCCAACCGTGTCGTCATAGATATAGACACGTACGTACGGTGATCGATATAGTACATTGTTCACCGAGGGGAGAAAGTGGCCGATTACTGACGAGGGTTTAGTTTGAGGCTCGAGGCTCAGCCGAGGGCCTTAATACACACGAGTTGGGAATCGCAATTTCTTCCGAGTTACACATAGTTGAGTGAGTACTTTTAATGTAGTCGTGTTGTTTTGTGTAGTGTAAGTGTGTGTTGATTACTTTTAGTGTAGTTTTATGTAGTGTGTGTGTGCCGTTGGGTGGGTCGTTTAGTTTCCTAAAACTAGTTTGAGCTACACGATGAGGGTTCCTTGCGAGACGTCAACAGGGAGGTCAACTCAAAGCTGCAATGGCTTTGCAATTTTTTCTGACATATCTTAATAATAATCTACAATGTTTTGACTTAAACAGAGACCATGATTTTGTTTCGGCATTTCTTGTCAAGGATCTGTCAGCTAGGAAACGCGGGTCAGCTAGGAGTTTTGGAATTTTTACCAAATTTACTTATAACAGTGTCTTGTAAGATCTACTTACAGAAATAAGCATTTCATTTCAGTTTATCTGAAACAAATGTCAGTCGCGAGTGCACTTACACTCGCTGTACGTAAAGCGTATCTAAGTGTGCGTACGTTTCGCCTGTTGTATGAAGCTGACCTTCTGTACTATTCTGTGGTATGGACTCAACACAGTTCAGGAATATTGAGCCACGATTTACGTGTCCGATAAAGTTTACTTATTGATTTGCAATTTCTGTACAATTTACTTGATTGAAGAAGTTTTATTCATGATAGAGGAATGTATGATGATTGCTTAGAAGATGGGGAATGAAGATAATGTAGGACGTGGAGTTAGGTAATTCATGTTATGTTCTGAATTATAGAAGTTATGTTTGGTTATGATGACGTATTCAATAATATCGGGATTATTATGAATGTAGATAATTTCATACAAATTTTGTAACACTTTATAATTTACTAGTTTTTTAATGCAGCTTTGGCTGCGTGGAGATCGAAGAAAAATCTAGCGTACAATTTTTCGTCGGTTACCAAAAAATAAATTAACTGTTTCATAAAACCTACGCGGTCAGCGGTCAAAATGTATGGAACAGCAATTTTGTTTTTGTTTACCTTTCTTATATATGTATACTCGAACCAACATGCATGTTTATACACGTAGACCTGGTGGCTAGTGGCTATTTCAGAGGTGGTGAAATAGGCCCATCTCAAGCGCTAATCGATCACAAATAAAAAATAAAGTCAGGTGGACTTTCAAACTTATCGATAACAAAGTCATGACCACTATCGATTACAATGAAAGATGCTCCGACGGTATATTTCATCGAGATGCAACAAAAAGTTATCTGACAACCAGTCTTACCAAGGGGTTTCGTATTACCCAGTAACTGGGTTGTGGAGGTCAGATAGGCAGTCGCTCCATGTAAAATACTGGTATTCGGCTGCATCCGGTTAGACTGGAAGCTGACCCCAAGTCGGAAAAAGGCTAGGCAGATGATGATGAGTTGCCAATGTTCATAAAAGTCTTTTCGCCAAGTGTAACACACATTTAATTTTAACCAATTCCCTGAAACAGTAATTTTCAGCTCATTGAATTCAAAATGCAGAACATATACCCTCTTATTATAAAACGAAATCTAACTTTAGTTCTAGCCTAAACGTTTGAGCCAGTATATGTATTTCGAACTTTATTTCGATTTAGGCAAAGTTCTTAATACTAAAATGACATCTTAGCACCGAATTAAGCTGTCATTTTTGTATAAAGAACTGCATTTCTGTAACAGTTAGGTTCTTATTTCAATAACTGGCTCGGTGGTTTAAACCTGATCTAAAGAAAAGGCTTGTTTTATAATAAGGGGGAAAGCGTTCAACATTTTCCTTAACACATCGTCGTTTAACTAATTAAGTGTAATATGAACCGGGTATTTCGTTTGGTTAGCCACGTAATAAATAAGCACAGAAGGTTGGCTACAAACACGGAGCAAAAACGCACGCACACATAGACAGACACACTTAACGCACTTCACTTCACGCACTCGCGACTGGAATTTCTTTGAGATCGCCGCACTCGTTGTATGAAGCCTATCTTCTGTACCTATCAATGAATACTGGAACGAATCAAAGATTACCTGCGGTTACACTCGTGGTAATACTATATTAACTACATTGTTTAATAAATTAGACGCATATTGGCGAATGTAATAAATTGGTGTTTAATTGTAAAGGGATGGGATACTCACTCGTTTGGATACAATGGGAAGACTTAGCCAAAGAGTTTTTATTGTTATGTGCGCAATATGCGAACTAAACGCCAGCCACTTAAGGCATTTATTTGGTTATTGGCTTGCTTGGAACCTTCGATACTGCACTTTCGTTTGTTACTTTATTGGCCTTTATTTTCGATATTATTAAGTAGGTACTTGTTGACAGGCCTACACTGTCCTCTCATAACTGTTAACACTGTAATTTGAAAACATTGTAAAAACCATTTATTTTTGAAAAATTAACCCTGGAGTTTTTTGCACCGTGCACCTAGCTTCTGACGTTTCATGTTTCGGTTTACGTGAAATAAAATATTTTGATTTTGAACCAGTTTTAACTAAAATAATTTCAACCGAAATATACGTAGGTAGGTACAATGCTTCTTTTATTACCGCAGTGACTCTCCAAGTTTATAAATTGAGACGTTATCTGTAAATTTTAATTCTCCAACCCTTAATAAATGAGGCAATCAAACTAATGATTCTACTTTATTTGGCAAAAACTTCATCTTAGTGATTAGAAATTCAATTGTTTTTTCGACTTTCATTGAACGGTCAAAGTTAATGATTAATTTATTTTGACGATCAATCTCAATGAATTGAAAAAAGAGTTGATCACTTACAAATGTAAGTAAGGGTGTGTGCATGTGGGTGGTATTAGTCTGTTTTAATTTTGTTTTTAAATTTTGTTAAAAAAATATGAACAAAGCGATTATAAACACACACACATTACATTGTAATGTGTGTGTGTGTGTGTTTATAATCGCTTTGTTCATATTTTTTTAACAAAATTTAAAAACAAAATTAAAACAAAATGACTATCATCGTATGGAGACGACGAATGACGTCAGCATGGAATATTCTAGACTGCGTGACATGGCGCGCGCACTACACTCAACCAAAGAGGGCGCTCGTTAGTTTTAACTTAAGTTACGAAAGAGACAAGAAAAAAGTTATCATATGTTCCAGTAATCACGGTATTTTATAAATAATTAAATATTTATATTACTGAGGACCCGCAGTTAGTATCGATTCCATCTACGCCAAGTAGTAATGCTATAGCATTACTACACTGCTGGGACACAGGCCTCCTCTCTTCGAGAGGGAGTGGGCTGTAATCCACCACGCAGGTCCAGTGCGGGTTGGTCGGGACATGCCGGTTTCCTCACGATGTTTTCCTTCACCGTTTTGAGAGCAGTGGTGATGAAATTATTTACACAAAGTAAAACGCCTGTCTGGTTATGATCCCACGATCTAAAACTCGTAAGTCGCTAGGCTACCACTGCTCACAAATATAAATAATGCATAATCGGCCAAAAATAACTAAAAACACAACATTTTTGGGCCAACTTGCTAAATCATTCAAGCTGCTTGAAATATGCGAAAACATACATCTTATTTTGGACGAAAGACTTTCACGAAACGTTAGGTAATACCCTTGTTTGAATTATTTATTCTCAAACCCTTTCTAAGATATACGTATGCATTTGTCTAAACAGTCACGAAATAGAATGATTTAGAACGTGTTTAGAAAAATATAAGGGCGCACTTCTTAACGGGTGGTGAAGTAGCATGATTTTTTTTGTATATTGATTTGTTTTTTTTTTGTGGAATTTTGGAAGAGGTCTGCCCTTAATTCGAATAGTCTTTTAGCTATCTATCACTGGTTATTTTCTATCTTACACACCAATTCTTATTATATAATATCTTGGTCAGTTGTGTTTTAGACTTAAATGAAATAATACATACGAGTTTCCTAATTTAATCTAATCTGACTAGCTTATTTTGTTCCACTGCAGGGCAGCAGCCTCCCTCTCCCTTTTCCAGACAATTCTGTCTTTTGCTAGTGCCAATCAGTCCTTTCGATACGAGTTCCTACCTACTGAAAATTTTAAGCCATAATTCACGGCCAACTGATGTCATCTAGTCGGGTAGTATTAGAGCAGTTTGCTTCGTTATCAAAAACATTAAATGCAAAGCTAGACCAATCTTCAAACCCTGGATAAGGAGCGTTATATTCTTAAACTCTGTAAGCCAAATCTACAAAAAACTTTACAAATAATCTTCTATTCATCCTTCATATATTTTTCTCTATAATTTTTTTTTTTAAATATTTTTCCTTTTCTTCAATGCGAAGACGGATGAAAAAAGTTTGTGTTTCAAAGCAAATCGTTCGCTTTGATTACTCGTGCTTTATGAAAGTTAAATGAAGAACGTTAGGTATGTATTTTTTAAACCATTTAACATCAGTCTTTCAAGAATTTTAAGGATTCAGTTGCTTGGAAGGAACGCAGTGAGGTGATGGTGTTGCTTGAAAGGTTTGTGGCAATCAGTTTTAATCATTATTGGAACATAAGCTTTGTTAATACTTTTCGGTGTCGCTTGCAAGCTTGGATTCTTTTTAAATTAGAGTAAATACTAAATATATACATAAAACACACGTACACACACCACACTTTATTTAAAGTTAGTATTTTAAAATTATTGCACAAATTTTTAATGTTCCAAAAACGAGTGAAGACACTGACTCCTGTAACACAGGTACCACATAGCTCAGGGCCAGGGCTTCAATATAAAATGTAACACAGTTTTTAATTCAATATTTTTATTTATTTAATTATTTATTTATAAAAACATTGGTTATCTTATCTTAAAAACATCGCTTAGCTAAGCGATCATGTCGCGGGAAAAAAGAGCTAGAATCAATTTATTTACAATACTAAAATCATAATGTTTAATAGTAACTTTGATGTCTTTTATAGGGTAAACTTAAACAGCCTAGACAAAATCTTAAAGTCACATTTTAAACTGAAATACAGCAACGACGCTACCCCAATAAAACTTTCCAGAAAATTCCAAAAAAACTTCTTAAATTATTTAAAATAACGGTGGCTTTTTGCACCAATTTCGTCCTTATCATAGTCTACAAACAAGCTATTAATTCTCACACAACGTTAGTCCCTAAAAGCCTCTCAAATCCTCCTCTGTATTTAGCAAAACGCCTTTCATGTCATTGAATGTTACCAGCATTTTAGTTACAACGGCTTAACCTATCCACGGCAATCCAGACAGAAAACTAGACATTGTGGGACGACAAATTTAAACCTGAACAAAGCCCTCCCAATTTCAACTCTGATGCTTTCAAAATAAGAGTGTTTGGGAGTGAATAAATAGTTTTGCCAGATGCCATTCACAAGATCTCAGTGCCTTTATGAGAGGAGTGTCCTTTCATCTCTCCTTTTTAACCCGAGGCAGCAATTATAGTTAGCGTACCTCGGAAGGTTATACTTCGCGTTTCTTTGGCATTTATTCGTGGGAAGAAAAATTGTCACGTTGTAAAACTTGGGTGAAAAGTTCAGTGAGATTTTGATGGCGAAAATATTTTGTACGTTCCCAATGTTCCGGAATTTGTTGAAAGTTCAAGTCAAAAGAAGAGCTGGTTTTTTTATTATTTGTTTTTGAAGACGCTTGAAACCCAATTTTTTCAGTTTGGTTGTTAATCTTGGGCTATTATTGAATACCTACCTTTTGTGAACAGTGGAACGTCAATATAATTTTCTACTTATGGTGACAAGGTCGTGTACTAATATTACTATTGATCACTTTATACTGAAGCTCTGAAACGGTGAAAGAAAACATCGTGTGGAAATCGGGATGTCCTAGAACCAAAAATTCAAAGACATGTGATATCTGCGAACCCGCACTGGGCCCGCGTGGTAGATTACGGTCCACTCCCTCTCACCGAGAGGAGATCTGTGTCCCAGCAGTGAGGGCATTATAGGATGATTATGTATGTACAGTCACGAGCACCAATATGTCAACACTCGGCAGCTTTCAATTGCGATTTTTTCGTGAAATAACGAATGCAACGTTGAAATACGACACATTACATAAACCTATGGGTTCGGAAATGCTATGTTCGTAACAACATAAAATTTCATTAAAAAAATAAAGGAGTAAATTGCTTTTGAATAAAGTCGAGTGTATACATACTTTTGCTGTTAGACGGTGTTACTAACTCTGTTGTCAACACTAAACATCAAGTAAAATTTAAGTCATAATCTACTGCCATAAAATCAATAGATGTACTTAATATAATAAGCAAAAATGCATTTAATGAATCCCTAAAAATAGTAAACCAAAGCAAATAAAAGTCACAACAGAGAAGCAACAAAGAAATCCGACAGAACATCACATTACCTAGCCGAAGAGCATCGAATATTCATACACTACCAACCTGCTGACAGTGCTAGGAATGCTCGTCTTTTATTCGCAGTTTGTGAAGCAGTACTGATACGAAACATAATTAGGTACAGAAGGTAAGCACCATACAGCGGGCGAAAACCGGCACACGCACACATAGGCGCGTACGTGTGGCGATCTCAAACAAATGCCAGTCGCGAGTGCGCTTGCACTCGCTGTACGTGAGATGTGTCTATATGTGCGTGCGTTTTTGCTCGTTCTATGGAGCCGACCTTCTGTACCTATCTATTTTGTGGCAGTGCTGGTTTTGTTGGTAAAATACCGTGGTTTTCAGGTATGAGTTTTGGAAATAAAAATACTGAAGTAAAGCCTAGTGACACAGACATTGGAGGTAGTCATAGATTTTTTTGATTTTTTGTGGGCTATGTAGTTTTGTGCCTAATCTGTGTTTACTTGGGTCCGTATCTTAGGCATTATTATTTTTAAAAGAGTAACCGTGGAGCTTCTGACGTTTCATAAGTGCCCAATGTAGGTTTATATGAAATAAAATAATTAGTGTTTTTGATTTTGATTGAGGCAGGCTGCGTATTCATAAACAAGCATGTATGAATGAGTGTAATTTTCAGCTGTCTGTAACACTTTGCTCTAAAATATTTCACCCTTCTTAAATATGTATTTTAGACTATGCAAATAGCACCAAAATTTCCAGAATCCATTCTGCAACGTAGAACAAAATCAATAAAATTTTACATGTTTGACCATCACTTCGAAAACTGAACGAATTTAGGTGAATCCCACTATTTGACTAACTAAATTGAACGAACGAAGTCGTGCGTAAAAGCTAGCCATTAAATGAGAATGGTGCAGTCTTATTGGCGAAGTTTTTCCCGCTATAAATTCTCGTATATTTGATGTGGCAGCCGGAATTAATGTTTTGGTAAATTATTACTCTTTCATTTCTTTTGTTTTTTTTTTCTATAACTGACTTAGTGAGAAAAGGACTGTATAAGACTTCATCCAGGGAGAACGCGTGGTGACTAGAGCGGTTGCGGACGCGGTCCCAGGTGCGATTAGGTAGTCACAGTGTGTCACTATAGTTGTTGCAATGGGTAGAAGAGGGTAGATAATTAATATGTTTCCAAAGGAGAAAAACAATAGACAATCAATGGCTCATTTCAGTAGCTCTAGGCGCCCGCGACAGTCACTAAACTATGGACGCAAAAGGTGATTCTAAAATGTATCTGATACTGTTTTTTTTCTGGTAGTGTCTGATAATAGTAATAAAATAATAGTCCTCCAGACAGTATTTCAGGCCATAGTGGCCTGTCTCCACGGAAAATAGCCTTCAGCGTGAGTGATATTATTGTGCATAAGTGTATGCACAGATACAGGTGCACTTTCGCTTCCTTCGTTCTCATTGTCCGATGGGACGGCAACCCGACACGATCGTAGAGAGATGCGCAGGACCAACTGCTGCATGTGCTTTTCGAGGCACGGGGGTTTTGTGTCGCCTACTTCCAAACTTCAGGCTGTACATAACTAAGAAATTCGTAATGCATACTCTTTAATACTTACAGCCCGGTTGCCAGAATTTCGGGCTTTTGACCATCCTTTTATAATTTTCAGGAAATTCACAGGTATGATATTTTATAATATTTTATAGGTAACCTGTGAATTTCCTGAAATGATTGAAATAATTTCACTTACCTATATTTTACAATGTTAAAGACGCCAGCACAACAAGCAACCCGAAACTGTAAAATTTTCCCAATGAACCTTGAACCTAATGCTTTATCGATAAAGTTGAAATTTGACATATTGTAGTAGTTTGATATGCTGGCGTCTGTACAAATTAAATATAAACTAGGCATTATAAAGTCTATCAGGAACGGTAAATGATTAGTACAAAAATAGGCATGTAGTTAATTTTATTTTATTAAACACTCTTTTATCACGTGTTGAGAATGGGGTCACTCTAAATAATAGGCGAGTCTTCTTCTGTATAAATTATAGTATATTACTCAACAAGAACAAATATTATTAGAGACACGATGCGTACGCGTGGGCGCTTAGACGCATGCGCTCTAGTTAGGTGACCCGAGAAGACTGTCGGCGGTTGGCCGGCGGCGACGCGACGCGGCCGCTCGGGCCCCCGTCCCCCGCGGCCCCTCGCAGGTGCACAGTGGGTTCGCCGTAGGTACACGCACAGTGTGCGCGTTAACATCACGCACTAAAATTTATAAAATTTACATTGAATTCAAGAAGCGGTTCACGCCTTTTGAATTATTTATAAGTGCACGCTTATTGAATTCAATTTTTAGTATTTTTTAACATTTACTGCGTGATAAAAGCGTGTTTTTTAAACAACATAATTTAATTTTTAATTTTTGCGTCAAGTATATTTTTACTAATAGTCATAGCTTCGTTGACTTTCAACGAATTTGTGACGATTAGGGGCTACTAGTAAACTCAAGGGGTTTATAAGTAACCCCTAAAGAGTTCCACTATCCACCTCCCGGCTCCATCATCAGATCGGATCCAGGATACCAAATTATAGTTTTGTCATCTAAACTACATATTATTATTATCATTATAACTTTTACTATTCGATCAACCCTGAAATCGTGAAAAAAAGCAGTTGATCCATACATTGTGTCGAGTTATTCGAACGTACTCGTAAATGTCATAATAAACCCTCTTTGATTTGTAACTTTATTTTATTTTTATAATTTTTAGTTATAGCGGCACTACACACTCTGGAAATTCCAACTGTCTACCTACCACGGTTCATGAGATACAGGCCGCTGACACACAAACAAACGAACGGACGGATGGACAGCGGAGGGTTAGTAATAGGGTCTCATTGGCATGACCCTAAAAACAGTATTGTCCAGAATAAAATAAAACAAAAGCAAGAAAGAAATGTGTATCTCGATTGTTAAAATTTCCGCTAAGTTCTGCAACTAACGAAGTATTTAACTTACTTCAATCTATTATTATTACAACGTCTCCAAGTCCTTTCGCAAAAACTTTAAGTTTGCTTTTCTTTTAACCCGATACGGCCATTATTATGAGATCCAAATTTTAATTAAGTTGTCGGAAACAAAATCCAGGTCATGAAATGGTTTCAGCTAAATAAGGGTCCCGACACATCAGCATTTTTTCGACGTGCTTCACTGCAAATATTCCACTCAACCTCGCGATCTGGACCAACACCGCCAATATCGTAGTCAGGGAAATTAATTGTTACGCAAATTAAAATTTCAATTCTTTGACAATTATATAACCTATAACACGAAAAATTTACGTAGGGTGTCAATTTGCTTAATAATTAATTTTCCTGACTCGTACATGGCTAAGACTGGCAGAATATGCTCATATGGTGTATTACATTTTTTTAATAAGTTAATGACATGAAAGGGTGATTCCGCAAAATATTTTTTTTGTAGGTTTTTAATATTTAATATTTTTCTTTTCGGAGGTGAACTTTAAAAGGAGTAAACTGGAAAAATAACTGGTAGTCTTCAGACTGCTGAAGACTACCAGTTATTTTTCCAGTTTACTCCTTTTAAAGTTAACGAGCTGTGTACTCAGCAGTTTCTTAATGTATTTCACGACACAACATTTTCTATTTGTTTGAACATTTTGCAGAGGGGCCAAAACGCTGGAACAAAATAAAATGTTATAGCAAACCAGTCGAGAGACATCCACTGCTCTGTGCTTCTCGCATCCAACGGGTTCCTGCGGCTTTAACAAGGTCTTCGGTCCACCTTGTGGGAGGCCTTCCAACGCTACGTCTTCCGGTACGCAGTCGCCACTCCAGAACCTTTCGGCCCCATCGGCCATTGTTATTGCAAACGTTAAACAAATCAAAAGTCATTTATTAAAACTAGACTGAGAATCAGCACTTTATGAACATCAAAATTACATAAGATAGTTCCCCAAAACGTCCGCTCTTCTCCACTTCCTAATGCTTCAGTTGGGAAGAAGTAGTGGCGCAAAAATTCTCCAGTAGCACAGCTGTCCGTTCACGCAGCATTGCTATCCACCGTTCACTTGACGACCACGCACGCTGGTGTGAAAGGAGCCTTACAAACGCGTTGTAATTAGAAAGGATCGTAAAACTATGTTCAGAGAAGAATAAACGTTAGCTGGAAAAGAATTTATGATCATTTTCACGTAAATTGTAATAATAATTAAAGACCGGATGTAATTTATGATAATTGTGTGGGAAATAATATTGGGAGGATTGTGTCATCATCTGCCTAGCCTTTTCCTAACTATGTTGGGGTCAGCTTCTAGTCTAACCGGATGCAGCTGAATACCAGTTTTTTACATGGAGCGACTGCCTATCTGACCTCCACAACCCAGTTACTGGGTAATACGGTACCCCTTGGTAAGACTGATCGTCAGACTTCCGGGCTTCTACAGCCGGGACCAACTGCTTAATGTGCTTTCCGAGGCACAGAGGGGTCTTGGTATATGAAAATGGTCACCCATCTATGGACTAACCGCGGCAAGCGTAGCTTAACCTGATTGTTCGATCCGTGAGGCTGTAATTACTTAGTCACAACCCCTGGTGGATTGTGTGTGTGCTTAAAGTTAAGAGATGTTTAAACATCTCTTAACGTCATCATCTCATTTCGTCGTCGTCTCATCTCTTCTCTTAATTCTCTTACTTTAAACAATGTTTATAAATAAACCCCTATCTAACTATGTTTTTTATAGTTATTAGTTAACATTTACGTTCATACTTAGTATTTCGTTTTGAAATTCCATTAAAAAATGATTACTGAAAATGATTGTATTGTATCTTCTAAACTACTGCCTTATTCCTTACTTTGTTAACATAACACACTTCATTCCCACTGACCGACGGAAAAAAACAATAACAGTTTGCCCGACATGGGAATTGAACCAGGAGCTCATGCTCAGCAGTGCCACCTTGCGCCCACTAGATCAACGAGGCAGTCGGTTATGAAATTCGATTCAAAAAGGGATTAGTGAATTTGATGTTAGGCACATCACATGCTGTGTTTTTTCAAATCAAATCATTTGCCATAAGTGTTGGCACAATTTTGGTCTTCACATACGTAATTTTACAGATCCATAACACTTAGTCATAATGATCTGACATGCCAACATTTAGGTTTATACTTAATTAACCTACATTAGTAGGATGGATGTTTGTTACTCTTTCACGCGAAAACTACTGAACGGATTTGGATGAAATTTAACACACAGATAGTTTATAACCTGGATTAACATATAGGATAAATTATTATTATTACTATCCCGATATTCCCACGCGATCGAAACTTATGCCGGTGAAACCGCGGGGCGTACCTAGTAATTACTAAAGTAATAGTTCAATTAAAATTGAGTATCAATAAATATATGTTTTAAATGCAGCTGCCTTATTTATTACTTTGTGAGTTATCTAAAAGCATTGCCGTGCAATTGCCACGCGTTTAATGATGATCGTAACCGGAAGAAACAACAAAACAAATAAGCTCTTAAAAGGGATGCGCTAAGGTAGCCCGTGATCTTACGTTTTTTTGCCATTTACAGATCAGTGTCAGATTGTATGTTGATCAAAATATGTATTTCCAGAATTATAATCATTAAAGTCATCAATACACCTCTCTTTCTCTTCATCATTTCAGCTGAAAGACATCCACTGCTGGATATAGGCCTCCCCCAAGCACCTCCACTTCGACCGGTTTTGTGCTTCCTGCGGCCTTCACAAGATTGTTGGTCCACCTTGCGGGAAGCCTTCCAATGCTACATCTTCCGGTATGTGGTCGCCACTCCAGAACCTTTCGGCCCCATCAGCCATCTGTTCTGCAAGCAATGTGCACTGCCCACTGCCACTTAAGTTTGGCAATTCTTCGGGTTATGTCGATTACCTTGGTGCTCCTGCAGATCCTTCAATTTCTGATTCGATCACGCAGATCACGCAGGGAAACACCAAGCAATAGCCCTCTCCATTGCCCTTTGGGTGACTTTTAGCCTTCTAAGGCGCATTGTGAGCATTTTAGTGATCTCTCTCTTAATTGATGATTATTATATTTATGTAAGTACATACTTATTACGCTCGCGAATCATATTTAAATCAACATACAATCTGACACTGACATGTAAATTGCAAAACAGGTAAGAAAGTTTGAATTTCGCGGCCTACCTAGCGCATCACCCTTAAGAATTTTTCAAATTTTAGTTAGGTGAGTCTGTAAAAAGTCGAGTTGTTATAAACAGGATAGGACATAAAATTCTTCATAAACAAGATTGTATAACACGGAAGGGCTCGCCCTTGATCTTTACATTTATTCTTACACGTGGCGACGAACCTTTTAACATGACGTAAACAAGATACTTAGGTAACACTACTACACGTACTTAGGAACTTACAATAGTTGTTTGTTGATTACTCTAACGCACAATAACCTTGTGATCGATTCCTTTAACAAATTAATTAGTGTGTATAAGGTGGTGACGAGAATATTTACATAAAAGGCTCGAGCCGGTACTTTGTCATCGTCTGCCTAGCCTTTTCGTCAGCTTCCAGTCTAACCAGTTGCAGCTGAATGATGCTCCTGCATTACCGACAGGTATTTCTATGAGATCGTTTGTATGGAGTGTCTGGGCTCCAAATCCATGAAAAAATGCAAAAGAAGTTTTGATTATAAAAATTCTTACTTATGAAAGAAAGTTATCTTGCTTTGAGTTTTTGACAGTGTTTCCATATAGAAGAACTGTCAAACATCAATTAAAATTTTATTCCTCGGATAAAAGTTATCTGGCGATAGAAAAATCAGCCCTTAATTATTAAGAGTTCATTCATTTGATGAAATTATCTTTCTTTCATTCTCTGAGCTCGTAGATTTTAAGGTTTGTTTTCAAGTAATTTCAGTAAATAAACACAGTTATAATATGAGAGTGTACATAAGATAGTTTTTCTAACTCAAAGTATCATTATTTCCATTAAAAATATGTTGCTTTTTAGAAAAATCTGGTTTCAATAATACTAAATAATTATTCTATTTTTCACGCGGAAATAACTTTTTATTGACCAAAGACGTCTTTATGGTGAAGTTTTGTCTTTATCCCAGGAATTTATCTTGTAGTACTTGCCGCTTTGTAGATTTGAGCTCTCAGGACTTGCAACTGCTGGGAATAGAGTGAAGGGCTGTTCCCATAAAAGCCATACAAATATTTTCTTGTCCGGACATCCCCCGAAAACCAATCACTCAAACCTAAATTTCACAATTTCCCACAACTATCTTGAAAGACAGCTAGTTGAGACAGAAAGCCTACTTTGAACAAGAAACGTCAACCTCTATTTAGTTATCGCCTCAAATCTCAGAACGACAGGTCTTTAGGACATGTCAAGGTCTAAAAACTTCACCTAAAACCTTAGAAACTTTGGCACAAACGACAAACGCCTCTTATCAGAACCTAGGAGACTCTCTCACGTCCTTATAAGCGAAAATTTTGAGATAACACTAAAGACTAGGCCTTGCAAACTTTCCAACCACCCTTTGCAAACGAATTTTAACCTTGGCAATTCACAAATAAAGTTCAAAATCCCTTGCTGTGTCACCAGACGAGGCTAACCCACTTCGAAACGAGTTAATTAGGGCACAACATATGATCAATTAGGTTACTAAGAGATGTGATTATGGACTAATTAACATGAATATAAGTATAAGGACGTAATTTGAATACAAAGATTATGTTTTTGAGTGATGTTGAATTCTAAAAGTTTTCAAAGATGTTTTTGGAAGACGTGGTTTCGCATATTGTATTACTTATTATGTGATTTATGTGCGGAAATGAAGAATTGAGTGAAACAGATTCTCAGAATGAAGTAAAGAAAAACAATTCATGTAAGTACAAGACTTCATTGGAGTTAAGTAGATCGTGTCATCTAGTTTGAATACAAACAAAATTTATGTAAAAACCTTTTTAAAAACAATGAACTCAAAATTACAAAATAAAACTTAAGTTAACATAGAACTTTAAGCAAGCAAAAGGCGGAGGTGATAAGCATCACCTCTGTACCTATTTTTTCTGTTCTGTTTTTCATTGTCTGTTTATATATGTGTGTACAGACGCCAGCACATCAAGCTAGTACAATCTGTCAAATTTCTTTGATAGATTTTCAACTTTATTGCTAAAGCATTAGGATTGGGAAAATTTGACAGTTTCGGGTGGCTTGACCTGCTGGCGTCTGTACGTAAATGGTAAAATAAATAAACTTTAATATTTTCTTAAAAACTTAAGGCTTATTAAGAGCAGTGGTAGCAGTGCTGGCCCAGTGGCCATGGCCGCGACTTACGAGTTCAAGGTCGTAGGTTCGAACCCAGTCAGGCGCTTTACTTTGTATAAATTATATCATCACCACTGCTCTCGAAACGGTGAAGGAAAACATCGTGAGGAAACCGTTATGTCCTCAAAACATTTTTTTTTTTTAAAAATTCGGATACATTTGCCTTTGCTCAGCTCCAAGAATTTGATAGCAGTGGTAGCCACGTGGTAACAACCCCAACTTACGAGTTGTAGGTCGCGTGTTCGAATCCAGACAAGCGCTTTATGTCGTGTAATTTATTTCATCACCACTGCTCTCAAAACGGTGAAGGAAAACATCGTGAGGAAACCGGCATGTCCTTGAACCAAATTTGATTACATGTCACATCTACCAATCCGCACTGGGCCCGCGTGGTGGATTACGGCCCACTCCCTCTCAAAGAGAGGAGGCCTGTGTCCCAGCAGTGGGAACATTATAGGCTGTGTATGTTAAGGCTTATCTTAAAGTATAAGAAGGTATACTTACACCAAGTCTTCAATTGTGAGAAAGTCCAAATCTCTAATCGAACTCTAGAACTCAATAATAAAATGGTGGAACAGTAAAATTTTGCGAGAAGGTCACAGGTGGTACATTTTATTTCAATTCATTAGACAAATGCACGGCATCTGTTCAAATAATTGGGTTAGATATCATTCAGCTGATAAGGCGTTCGCGTTATTGAATATTGAGATTGCTGAAAGTGGATTCTGTAATTGTTGACTAAATATTAGGATTGTGTTCAAGGATAAGTTACAGTACACTGCATTATATGTAGAAAAAAGAAAAATTGTTTACACTCCACAAACAAAATGCACATTACAAAAAAAAAATGACATAAAATACACACATACAAAATAGCCAAAATGAGGCTTATGGCTAAGTAAAAACAGCCGCACGGGTCAATCAATCAGGTTAAGCTACGCTTGCCGTGGTTGGTCCGTGGATGGGTGACTATCTTTACATACCAAGACCCCTCCGTAAGTACCTCGGAAAGAACGTTAAGCCGCTGGTCCTGGCTGTCATTAGTGGTTATTTGACAGTCGTTACGGGTCGTCAGAAGCCTGAAAGTCTGACAACCAGTCTTACCAAGGGGTTGCATATTATCCAGTAAATGGGTTGTGGAGGTCAGATAGGCAGTCGCTTCATGTAAGATACTGGTACTCAGCTGCATTCAGTTAGACTGGAAGCCGACCCCAACATAGTTGGGAAAAGGCTAAGTACATGATACAAAATAGCCAAAAGCCTCGTACTTAAGTAATGAAAGGTTGACAATTTTGTCCATTAATTGATGTCGGGGCTGTGGACCATTGCGATTAAGACACTGGCAAGTGACAAGAAACAAATAACAATCTAAACAAAATGCCAATTGCAGAGTGGAAAAATAACTACTTTTGTAACAAACAAACAACAATAGTAAGAACAATTAAGCGTTGCGTCGCATCTGTGCAAGAACAGAGGGGTAATTCTCGTAATTTTAAGAACGTTCACAGTCTGATCTCAGTCTCAATCTGTCAAAAATACGTCTATTTTCCCTACATTTTGACAAGTTTTTGACATTTGTTTGTCGCCGAGATGAGACTACGACTAGATTTTGAACGTTTTAAATTACGGGAATACGGGCCCTGGTCATTGCTCAGCAAAATGCTGTGACTTCGGACAAAGCTATCGTCAACAGTTCTGATTCTCAGCAACTACCTCTCATTATCAGCCTATAATGTTCCTACTGCTGGGACGCAGGCTTTC
The DNA here is from genome assembly GCA_945859715.1 of Apamea sordens. NCBI lineage: Eukaryota > Metazoa > Arthropoda > Insecta > Lepidoptera > Noctuidae > Apamea > Apamea sordens. The sequence goes on along the minus strand of OX244010.1, from coordinate 6,559,788 downwards.
TCTCTGAGAGAGGGTGTGGGCCGTAATCCACCACGCATGCCAAGTGCCGGTTGGTAGATAAAATACATAGGTACATTAAATATGGAGTCGGCTGCCAGTCTAACCATCCGATGAGACTGGCAGCTGACCCCAACAGACTTTTACATGAAACGACTTACTTTCACAACCCAGTTACTGGATAACACGAAACCCCTTGACTTGACTATCAACTTATAAGTTGATAGTGGGTGTCAAGTCAAGGGGTTTCGTATTATCCAGTAACTGGGTTGTGGAAGTAATTCATTCCATGTAAAATACAATTTCTTAGCTCCTAATGGAGCTAAGAAATAATTCACAAAAAACCGGTGTCTTCCGATGAAGACACCGGGTTTTTGTGAGTCTTAGAACCAAAAAATCGAAGACATGTGGCAACTACCAACCCGTACTGGGTCCGCGTGGTAGATTACAGCCCACTCCCTCTCGAAGAGAGGAGGCCTATTTCTAAGCAGTGGGAACGTTATAAGCTGATTATGATTATGATGTACGTACCACCAAATAATATCCTATAAGCTAAGTCTAAAAAATTATTAATTCTAAAATATAATTCTAAAAATTACTATTTTAAACTTTAACAGAACGTTAGGCTAATAATTAGAGCGGTCCCCCGACGAGACAACATTTAATCAAAAAATTTCATACGTACTTACATAGGGTCATAATTTCAAGGTTATTTTCTTCTTTTATAGGGTTTCACGTTGTCGGGGGTTTTTTTAATTTTTAATTGAATTTTTTATTTCATGCTTTTTGTAGGGACTTCTTATTATTTCATTTCTTTTATTTTCTTGCGTTTTAAGATTCAACTAATTTGGTATTTAATCAGGATTTTTGTAATTCGCCATTTTGTGGTGGTGGCTGTCTTGGATTTGAAATTTATCATAATGTAGGTACCTATTCTACTAATCAAGCCCTTTCATTTGATACCCATATTGAGGGAGTTGTGAAAAAATATGTAATCCGCCATTTTGTGGCGGCGGCCATCTTGGACTGATTTTCAAAAAAAAAAACAAAATTAATATCGGGTCATCCGTTCGGGAGATACGATGCCACAGACAGACATACACACACACAGAGAGAGCGACACGTCAAACTTATAACACCCCGTCGTCGTTTTTGCGTCGGGGGTTAAAAATACTCTCAATCAATACATAAAAATTCGCAGAAGTAAAAGCTATCAAAAGCTTCGAACTCTATGCTCTCGAGGAAATTAAATAAAATGGAGGAGTCGTAAAATCGGCACTTAAGATTATCCAATCGAAATAAAATTGTATTAACATTCCCCTGAATAACATTACTTCACACTCGTTTAGAATTGGCAGGTTAGAGGCCACCTGTTATATGAAAATTAAAACTAAAACCTAATACCAAAGAAGCTGAAAAGCATGAAACAAGAAAATAGGGTGTCTAAAATTATAGCCGTGATGGATCAATGGTAGGTATTTTTTTTTTTACGAGAAACGTGTCCCCACTCTAGGAATTTCTCCTGCATCGTGGGTGCGTTTACAAACATTTAAACTCACTTAAACAAACAGCCAGACCCGGAAAAACTACTTGTAGGCCATACAAATATTTGTCCCGTGCGGGAATCGAACCCGCGACACGCAGCGCAGCAGTCAATCGCTTAACTACTGCGCCAACTGTGTCGTCAGTTCCTGTAACGTGCAGTTGACAATTCAAAAGTGCCTGTAATTGCTTTATTTGAATTAAATGCTGTGAGTTTGAGATTGACAGGTCATGCAGGACATGATATTAAGTATCCCGTCGTTTAGTAGGTTAAAAACTATCTCACATACACACATAGCCAATGAGATTCATAATCCTTCTTTGCCGTAGCGGGGTAAAAAGACCTGTCCTACTATACTATGTATAGAATTTTATCAAATTCATCCATCCTGGTAAGAAATTCCGAAATATTGATCTTCATTTCTTAGACTCTGCTCCCGTAATAATTCAGTAAAAGGATAGTCGGAGAGAAAGTCTGGTTTTCGAAATAATTGGTAAAATGATAGCTTTAATAAAGTTTGGTACCTATTTGGTGTTGGGTTGTTTCTAGAACGAAATTACATTATGGTTTCTTATGAAATATCAGTTTTAATGTACTAGTTTTGGTTTAAGAAAATAACTTGCTTTTTAGAGCTTCAATCTTACTAGTGAAAATAAAAATGTCTACCTCTCATATGTTAAATATCTACATATTTATATCTCTATTTATAGGGTACACACGGCTACACATCAAGCTATGCAAAACCAGTATTAGCTGACCGTTCATTATGAGAAAATATCATACAAAGTGAGGCCAAGACAAACTTGTTTTGTATAGCTTGACGTGTAGCCGTGTGTACATAATGAAGAGTGATCTATTCTATTCTAGTCTCAAGCAACTGTTTTTATTCAAACCATAATTTTCAGAAAGTCTTAATTAGTTTGAGCTATTTTCAAATTTTATATTAGCTGGGCCCCAATCCTGTATTAATATATTATTCCCTGCGAAATCTTACCACGTGCAAGCCACGTCAATATCGTGCGACAAAGAATCGAAATGTCAACGGTAGGAACAACATGTATTTTGACAGTTCAAACCATGCAATTTTATCATAGAGAATACGTTAATTTCAGAGGGGCAATTCTCGTAATTTTAAGAACATTCACAGTCTGATCTCAGTCTCAATCTGTCAAAAAATTCTCTAATTTCCCTACATTTTGACAAGTTTTTGACATTTGTTTGTCGCCGAGATGAGACTGCGACTAGATTTTGACTGTTTTAAATGACGAGAATTGGCCTTCTGATGTCGTGATTAACTAAGGAATTGACGTTGTTTCGAAATAAGGAATCGACAAGTGGTCACATTGAAATATTTAGTGAACCAACAACGGTCAATCAAAATATTGAACAACAGATTCTATTGAACGTATTTTCAGAAACTTGTGAGTAATAGTCTTATTGGCACCTTTTAGATGCTATTACTGTAGCTATAAATTATAATGAAATATATCAAAACAATAAATATTCCTTTCATCCAGGGTATTGACCCAAGAATTTTCATAAATACCCCAAAGGGAAGAAGAAATTTGTCGTCATCAACCTTTGGAATATTAAGAAACAAAACGCCTAATAAATTAATGATAGTAACACAAAATGGATACAGAAGGGTTGCTCCATACAACGATCGAAAACAGACACACGCACACATAGACGCGTAACCCTGAATTGCAATTTATTTGCCAAACATGTTAAAAAATTGAGTTATTGGAAAAATAACTTTAATGCCTACACATTATAGTTTAATTTGCGTTACAACTTCAAACATTTTTGTAACTTTTTCAATAGTACTCTGAAATCAACTAAATTGTCACTTCACTAAAGTTGATATTTGTTTAACTTGAAATAAAATCAATTGGAAACATGAATTCATATAATAGAACTTACGTACGGGGATCTGAAACAAATGCCAGCCGCGAGTGCGCTTGCACTTGCTGTACGTGAACGGTATCTACGAGTATGTGCGCGTGCGTTGTCACTCGTTGTATAGAGGCGACCTTCTGTACTATCCTGTGATAGTAGTATGGCGAAACGCTTAAATCCGTCGTGTTCTCTCAAAGGCCTTTCAGCCTACGGCTGCAATTATAAAGGGACCCTTTGCCGCCTGTTTGTAGACGGTGTCTCCGTGGATTTGCCTTTTTTGATTTTGTGTTTAGCTGAGGAGTTGGATGTATTTTTTCACTGGGATGGGTAGGGTTATTGTGGTTGAAACTGTGTCTTGGTTGTTGTTAATCGGATATTGTGGGCGGCGCTTTCAAAATCACAGTTATAAGACGGATGAAAGATAATTATTTAGTTTAATAGTTTATTTTTGTCACTTAATTACGTTTTGTTTATTTTACTAAGTGTTAATGTGTTGTGTTTTGTTTGTTAATTTTGTTTTTCATGTATTATTTTTTTTAATTATGTTTTTGTGTAACTTTTTAATTTGTAATTTGCTCTGTATAGTCACGAGCACCAATATGTCAACACTTGGCCACTTCCAATTGCGATTTTTCCGAGAAATAACGAATGCGACGTTAAAATACGGCACATTACATACACCTATGGGTTCGTAAATGCTATTTTCGTAACAACATAAAATTTCATTAAAAAATAAAGGAGTAAATCGCTTTTGGATAAAGCCGAGTGTATACATACTTTTGCTCGTGACTGAATATTACAGAATTTAATCCCAAGACGACAACGTTTTGGGATAAAATTCTGTAATATTGTGCATGTAATCTAAGTAAATAAATCAAAATCTTGGTCTTTGTTTTGAGAAATGACTCGAAAACGAAAACAATACTACGAAAAAGAAGTACGCAATTTTATGCGATTGACGATTAGTCACACTCTCCATCGAGTCATTGTAGAAAAAGTATAGAGAGTTGATAATATAAAGATAAAGATATATTTATTTGTATTACTTATAACTACAGGGTCAAATGAAATTAGCTAGCGAAACTCTGCAACTGAGATAGGTGTCGATATCTAACCATGTTATAACAAAAAAATAAATTATTTTAACGACTTTTTGGCGGGTCATCGACCGCAGTTGAAATAGTCACTTGAAACATCAGTTTTTGTGTATACTTTTCAGCAAAAAAAGAAAACAGAAGGCCAATTCCCGTTATCAAAAACGTTCTAAATCTAGTCGCAATCTCAGCGACAATCAATGTCAAAAATGTATGGAAATCAGAAGTATTTTTCACAGATTGAGACTGAGATTAGACTGTGCGAACGTTCTTAAAATTACCAGAATTGCCCCTCAGATTTCTCAACTCATAGAATAGAATAGAATAATTTATTTTGCCAGAAACATGGTTAAAGGGTGTTACGTTACATTATACATTGTAGAAGTTCAGCATGTCTCACCGTATAATCGGTATGCAGAATAGATTCATTTACAATTGATACAATTTAAAATGTCATTATTATTATTCACATGTCATTAATTTATTTAGCAATATTATAAAAACAATAAGTCATTTCTTAAATACAAAAATTGATCCATAACCTCAAAAAAAAAAAGATAAAAAATAAAAGTATTATTATTTACATGTCATGAATTCGTTAATATCATAAAAACAGTTTTCAATAATATCATACTTCAAGTAACGACATTCCAATTTTTATCATGTTTTATTTTAGCTATATAGCATATTTGTTTTATTTTATTGGCTAGTTAGATTAAGTTAGATATCCACACACACCCATCACGACTGCAGCGGTTTGCTAGCTAATTTAATTGGACCCTGTATATCCTACCTCGGACCTTGGACTTCGACCTTGGATCCTGTATAATTATGGAAGCAAATATCTTACAAAACAGAAACCAGACCTGCTTAGCCTATTAGAAAACGATTTCCTAGTCTTTGTAGTTTTGATGGAGGACATGGGATGGCAGGACAGAAAGGTCGCTACGGACGCGCCCCTATAGCATCATCATCTGTCTAGCCTTTTACCAACTATATTGGGGTTGGGTTCCAGTCTAACCAGATGCAGCTGAATAAGTACCTACCAGTATTTTACATGGAGCGACTGCCTATCTGACCTCCACTACCCAGTTACTGGGTAATACGAAACCCCTTGGTAAGACTGGTTGTCAGACTTTCGGGCCTCTGACGACCCGTAACGACTATCCACGAATGACAGCCGAGACCAACGGCTTAACGTACTTTCCGAGGCACGCAGGGGTCTTGGTATGTGAAGATGGTCAACCATTCACGGACCAACCGCGGCAAGCGTAGCTTAACCTGATCGATCGACCCGTGTGGCTGTTATTACTGCGGACGCGCCCCTGTAACCAAATAACGTAATAGCCGAACTATAAGTAGGTACATAACCCCTGCCTCCATAATATTTGTCTCACATCATACCAAAATGCTGCTTTATCGTTGCCCGACAAGACATGAATTGTTAATCGCAAAAAATATTTGCAAAACATATATGAGTTTTAGCGTAACAAGTAGATGAAATATTGAATTTATAATCGACCCTTGTCAAAATTGGGATCCCTTCTTTTCGCATAATATTATTTTCCTAATATACTTTGGCATAATGATTTTGGTATATTTTTTTGCCATAATAATACTTTGCCATTTTTTTTTTGGCATACAGTTTATGTTGGCATAATTATCTTGAAGGCTAATTTGTTTTGGCATAAATTAAATCGCGTAATGTTATTAGGCCTAATGACTATTAGCATACTAGTGTTTAGGCATACAATTATTAGGTATGATGTTTCCTGATATTTACTACTGTTATTGAATCCTATGGGTTAGGTTAGGTTGGAACAGTGACCATTAACGCGCGATGGCGAGCGAGCGAAGCGAGCGTGTCGCGGCAGAGGCCACCGAGCGCCAGATTCCCTCTATTGTTGGTGAATCATTTGGGTTACATTAGGTTATTACAGTACGACGGTTCCATATATTTCCTACTGTTATTGAATCATATGGGTTAGGTCAGGTTAGAACAGTGACCATTAACGCGCGAAGGCGAGCGAGCGAGGCGAGCGTGTCGCGGCAGCGACCGCCGAGCGCCAGATCCCCTCTATTGTCAACTAACCACAACCAACAACACCATGTTGGTTGTGGTTTGGGTTAGATGAGGTTATAACAGTATGATGTTTCCTGATATTTACTTATTCATTACAGAATTTTGGTTTTTTTTTAAGGTTAAATTACAAGTTTGCAATAATACACTTAGTGACAATAGTTTTATGACACCACCGTCCACTTACAAAAATAATACAATGATTTATTCTACCTACAATGTTAAATGCCTACAAATTTAATTAGAGCAATATTGTATAAAAATGTGTATTAGTGTCTAACATTTTAGGAGTTCATTATTATGCTTATTTGTTATGCCTATAAAAATATGTTTTAATATAATTCTGCGTAAAGAAATTTATGCTTTAGAATGTTATGCTTAATCATTAATACGATAACAGAAATTATGCTTAAAAAATTATGCGTAAGCTGTTATGCGTAAATAATGTTATTCGTAAGTATAATTCGGAGAAACAAAAGTATGCCAGGTTATATTAGGTCTTACAATTTTAAGCAAATGGATAGGGAACCGCTTAATCAATAATATGATTAGAGAAATTATGCTTAAAAAATTATGCGTAAGCTGTTATGCGTAAATAATTTTATGCGAAAATATAATTACGAGAAACAAAAGTACAGTTTGGCAAGAAAGTCCTGAAACGGAACTAAAATATTTAATAATTGGAAACACTCGCTCTGCCTTGTCGAGTAAGGTACATATTCTGTCATTTCTTGTAATCGGTGACTGTTTCTCGTGTTTATTATTTATTTATTAATATTTTGCTTTATCGTGGTGATTCTGGTGATCCATTGTGTTCATCTATACATATAATAAAACAGTAACGAAAGAAAAACTGTACATTGAGAATTTTCGAGAAAAAATAAGTGGCTTTTGTTAGAAAAACGTAACTGATGACAAAAAGTGACTTTTTAGAATTTTTGTCTGTTTGTCTGTTTGTCTGTTTGTCTGTGTGTATGGTACGGCTTCACGCCAAAACTACTGGATAGATTGAATTGAAATTCAGCAAAAATGTTCTTTGTAAACCAAGGAAGGCTTTAGGCTACATATTATCACGCCGTATGTTATAGGAGGTAAGCAATATGGATTTTAAAAGGTTTTTGTTCGTAATTTAATGCACAAAATAATTGAATGCACAAAATGACATGTTATTTATTTAGTAAACCATAATTTAACTCTGGAAACATATTATCACGCTATCACCTACGGGGGAGGAGCTGTGAATCTTTATTTTTCTTACCTACGTATTCTGTCACAGCGTGTAATCTAACGACGCATATTTAAATGTTGTTTTTGAGTAAGCCATGCTATTATCTAGCTTTACACTATAAAAACTACGCCATTTAAGTAACTTGGGCAGAGAAACATAGTTTAATTAATGTTAGTAGTATAATGAAAATTTTGAAGCAGCGCCATCTATGAGATTTCATAAAAATCAAATCAAGTTACATGTTAACACTTTTTGGAAATAAATGATTTAAATTTGATCATGTTGGCGAGGTTAGTAGTTAGTTATTCTTAAAATTCATAGATGGCAATGTGCATTTTCTTCATAAAAGTTGTATGGTATAGTTCGTTTCGACAAATTCAAGTTCCAACAAAACCCTCAAAATCTTGAGCAGAGTTGAGGAAGACAATTTAAAAAAACACGCTCTGTGAAGTCGACCAGTTTGCGAGATCCCTTACGTATGACGAGGTGCCTTCATATTACACGTACGACAAGCAAAGGGGTGTATTTAACCGACGTCGACAAGGAGGTGCTGCGGAAGGCTTTCCGGGAATTTTCAAGGACACCGCATTGGGTAGGGTTTATACCGTGCATCCGAATAATGGCGAATGCAATTTTCTGCGGTTGTTACTTCACACTGTCCGAGGCCCAACGTCTTTCGCCTTTCTGAGGACATTTGATGGCGTGGAGTATCCCACTTACTGCGCAGCCTGCGTAGCACGTCACCTTCTCGACGGTGACCAAAATTGGGATGACACCCTCGCGGAGGCGAGCGTCAGTGACAGTCCCAGCTGCATGCGTCATCTGTTTTCCGTCATCTTGGTGTTTTATGGAGTCGCGAACCTGGTAGCTTTGTGGGAGAAGTATCGCCATCATCTGTCTGAAGATTTTCTACGAGCTTTGAGGCGTGTTACTGGAGACGAAGTCGAAGTAACTGATGAACGCGTGCTGAACACCTGTCTCAGTTCACTTCAAGATGTGGTCATTTCTATCGGCGGCAATCCACTGATCGAATATGGGTTATCAGCTCCCACATCATCACCGTATAAAGACCGTGGAAATCGGGAGTATAACGCTGAGACAAATTACGATCCGGGCGAAATGACCACCATACGAAATGACTATGTCGCTTTGTTCTCTTCAGAGCAAAAACACATTTATGACACCGTCCTTGAAAGCGTTGGGCAAAACCAGGGTAAAATGTTTTTCTTGGATGCTCCTGGTGGAACAGGAAAAACATTTGTTACCACTGGCATACTTGCAGAGGTCAGGAGGCAAGGCAAAATTGCTATTGCTGTAGCGTCGTCGGGAATCGCTGCCACACTACTTCCGGGCGGCAAGACAGCACATGCCATGTTTAAAATTCCCATCGATTTAGAGAGCGCCGAAACGCCTGTTTTTGGTGTGTCACGTAACAGCAATAAGGGACACGTGCTCAAGGATTGCTCTCTGATCGTATGGGATGAGTGTACGATGGCCAATAGGAAGGCAGTTGAGGCCGTGGACAGAACCCTGCAGGACATCCGCAGGAACGAACATTTGATGGGTGGTTTCATAGTTCTGTTCAGTGGCGATTTCCGGCAAACGCTTCCCGTGGTGACGCGGGGATCGAGGGCTGACGAGGTGAATGCTTCGTTGAAACGATCTACGTTTTGGTCACGAGTTCGTACGCTGCGCTTGACCATTAATATGAGAGCTCAGCTCGGCGGCAATGCATGTGCTAAAGAATTCTCCGATGTCCTTCTAAGTCTTGGCGAAGGGACTCTACCAGAAGAGAGAGGTGGACAGGTGGTGCTTCCAGAGTCTCTCGGTAGAGTGGTATCCAGCTTAGAAGAACTCATTCGCTGTGTGTACGGGGACATCAGTCGTATACTGCACCAGCAGAATTCTTGGGTGTGTGAGCGGGCCATTTTGACGCCCAAAAATAATCAAGCTGCAGCAATTAACGAATGCATTCTCTCGGAAATTGAGGGGAATGAAGTGGTCTACACCTCGATAAACACTGTTGTCGAGCAAGATGATGCCACACATTATCCCGTGGAATTTCTGAACTCCCTGTCAGCAAGTGGACTTCCAGCGCATACCATCAAGCTGAAGGTCGGTGTCCCGATTATGCTTCTTCTGTACCTATCTCCTCCGAAGTTGTGTAACGGGACCCGCCTTAAAGTCATCTCGCTCCACAGACACACCATTGAGGCGGAAATTCTTACGGGTTGTGGCGTCGGCGAGGCAGTATTTATACCACGCATTCCTTTCATACCTCATAACTACCCGTTCCAGTTCAAGCGCGTACAGTTCCCCGTGAATGTTTGCTTCGCGATGACCATCAATAAGTCGCAGGGGCAGACACTGAGGGCAGCGGGTGTCGACCTCAGGACGAGTTGCTTCTCACACGGGCAACTGTACGTCGCTTGCTCTCGCGTCACCAATCCTGACTCTCTTTTCATTTTGGCTCCTGGCAGCATAACTACCAACGTAGTTTATAGGGAAGTGTTGTAAGGTATGATACCTTTTGTACGTATTTTTACTCTTTTGTGTCCTGGAATGTATTCTTGCATTATTTTCTCTATTTCCTTCAGTCACATCTTATGACTGAACTCAACAGGATTCCCATATAACTCTCTTCACTTGCTTCGCTTCACTTGCTTCGCAAAAAAACTTATATTTTAATGCAATTTTAAAAGTTGTTTACTTATAATGCTATAGCGACACTGGCATCTTAGTTATTTTTGGTGCTGTAGAGCCTTCACGCAGACGACGTCGCGGGCAGCAGCTAGTAATGAATAGATCGGTTATTCGCAGCTCCGCAAGAGCGATAATTTATAAAGTATACGTGAGATGTTTGGCGAAATTCGATGCCGGACCAATTTTATCCTATCTCAACGATGTGTTTATAACAACCGCTGAAATGACAGGTAGAATTATATTTTATACGTGTAATTAGATCCAATGTGTGTATTTCAAGGTGCTTCACGCGGACGAAGTCGCGGGCAGAAGCTAGTACTTACCTAATAATTTTATTTTTAATTCATTAAATAAAATAACTGCAAATGTTATCGTTCTAAACAAACGTTCCAGAGCTTTTCTTGTTTTCATAAAACCCGCCAATATTCACATTCATTTAAAAAAAATAAGTATCAAAACCGTTTTAGTCGTACTATATAGGGTTACAACATGCACGATAGTGGCGCCACCATTATTTTCACGACTTTTTGGCCAAGCTGTATGTCAAGTTATATTAGGTCTTACAATTTTATGCAAATGGATAGGGAACCGTCAAAATCATGCCTGTAGCGGTAGCAAAAAATGTGAAAAATGTAGGTAATATTTTGTTACTATATATTTTAACTTATTTAACAGTTTTTTTTTGTTGACCTTCGCGATTTTGTTTCAGAGGCTGGTATTTTTTTACATATTCTGATTTTAATTATTCGTCTGATAAAATGTGATATAAGTGCTGGTAAAATCTACAACATAATAGCGAACCAAACAATGTTGTATTGTTTTAACGCAAATCATTATACCAACATTTTGCAATCTGCTGAGATGTTTCCCAACTATGTTGAGGTCGGCATCCAGTCTAACTAGATGCAACTGAGTACCAGTATTTTATATGGTGCGAATGCCTATCTGACCTCCACAACCCAGTTACTGGGTAATAGGATACCTCTTGGTAAGACTGGTTGTCAGACTTGCGAGCTTCTAACGACCCGTAATGACTATCAAAGATGACCGCCGAGACCGACAGCTTAACGTGTTTTCCAAGGTACGGAGGGGTTTCCATATGTAATTTATGTTCACCCATCCACGAACCGACCGCGGCAAGCGTAGCTTAACCTTAGATTGACCCATGTGGCTGTTATCATTTAGCCATGAGCCCCTCGATTATTCCAAATTGTTGCAATCATAATAAAATTTCCTGAATAATCTTATGTCAGAATTCCGCATTTCCAAGCCACAATTTGGAGTAATCAGACAATTCTAAAGACAAGCTTAAAACAACAAACAAAATTTTAACAAATTCTACACCCAACGTTGCTGCAATAAATTCCCACTCCACCCTCCTAAGACTTTCACGTAGCCAAAGTGCCGAAAATCCTGAGCCATTTCTTAAAAACCATTTTATCATCTGAACAAAATGAGAACGCAATAGCAAAACGGAACAGTCGCGTGCAATGGCCACATTCCCCTGTTTACACGTTGAAATTCTCTAGAAAACAATTCAGCGCATTCACCTAACGGCCCGGCAGCGGTTGCTCTTATAAGAAAACTGTGGCTCAGACGTGCTAGCATATTGATATTCAGAATGAGGTTGGAGATGAAAATTGTAAATGTAGCTTAGTCGTTGAATGTAAGGGAGAAAATAAATATATATCATGCAAATAATATGGACCTCAAAACAAAAGATCTGGCACTAAAAGAGGAACAAAACTTTTAACTACTAAGGTTTTAAAGAAGCACCTGAAGATGACGAAAAAAATCAATAAAGAATAAACTAGCTATCTACATTTACCCCCCCTCCCCCCTATTTGAGATTGAAAATGCTTGTGAAAGTGTTTTAAGCATATGATTAAAAAATTACCAACTTTTAATTGAATTTGACATCCTGAAGATTAAAAATTATTATAGGTAAAACATGACCTATAATTTTTAATCTTAAATAGCAGCCGGTGGGTTAACTGTGGACTTTCGTTGTAATAGTAAAAAAATGCTTTAGAGGTAATTTCCCATAAGAAAACATTACTTTTTTTTCTGACGTCACTTTAATTTTTGACTTTAATACTTTTTACGAAATTAATGATGTCCTTTAAACCGAAAACTGATTATGAGGCAAATGGATAAGTGGGAGGGGCTTACGCTCGAACTTAGAGAAGTATAACGGAAAGGGATTAAATCCCACAGTAACACACTGTGCTGATGACGATGGTGATAATTTAGTAAAATTATGAATAAAGCTAACCCACCCATTAACACAATTTCTTTAAAATCCATTCATTGACCAAAATCCTCCAAAACTTAACACATTAAGTATTCCACAATCCACAACATCTGTTTCTCATCAAGTATTCATTACGAAAGAAATGCAAGAATTTCCACACAGCGCACGTGTGGCTAAGGTTTTATATTTTAAAACTAAATGCTTCTTCGTGGCTCATATTGCGAAGCAAAATGTTATGCGGAATCCACAGAGAGTAGAGGCAAATGCTCCGCTTGTGGGTTACAACGCGCTACAGCTTTTCGTGCTTCTGCTAATGTTAAGTTGAATTTCTTTAATTTTTTGGTTCCTTTATCTTTGTAGTCTGCGTTATTGTTCTTTTTTGTGTTTGTTTTTTGTTTTTTTCCAGGGTAACGTTAAACTCGGAACGATACCAAGCCACCAACGTTTATCGGTTATTTTTGAAAATGGGTTGATTTTTATACTAAAAATATAATTAGGAATAAGTAGTCCCACTGTAGTAGCACTGGGTCCGCGTGGTGGTTTATGGCCCACTCCCTCTCACAGAGAGGAGACTTGTGTCCCCGTAGTGGGAACATTATAGGCTGATTATGATTATGCTAAGTAGGATGTACAGACGCCAGCAGGTCAAGCTACCCGAAACTGTCAAATTTTTCCAATCCACCTTGAACCTTAATACCGTAGCGATAAAGTTGAAAATCTATTAAAGAAATTATGATTATGCTAAGTAGGATGTACAAACGCCAGCAGGTCAAGCTACCCGAAACTGTCAAATTTTTCCAATCCACCTTGAACCTTAATACCGTAGCGATAAAGTTGAAAATCTATTAAAGAAATTTGACAGATTGTAGTAGCTTGATGTGCTGGCGTCTGTACTATAGGCACACCTCTACCTAACCTACATTTTGCTAACAATGTTTAAATCCCCTGTTATAGGACGCGAGCCAATGGCTATCCACCGGGGAGATTGCTATCCAACAAACTGTATGACTATACTTAACAAAGTTCAAAATCCAACCAAAAACATAACAGGACCTTTTCGTTACAAATAGACACTCAAAAATCAACTTAGAATACATTGCATTAAAGTCGATAACTGATTAAGTGGCGATGGAATGTAATTACCTGAGTATATTAACACTGAGTATTTATTTTATAACAAAATCAAACCAAATCAGCTTAACAAAAGAAACCGAATTCTAATTCTCTTTCACAAAATGTAAACGTATATCAAATATCGACGGTCGGATCAGTGTGTTTTATAAAGCAAATAAAAACGTTTGAAAAGGCAACCTTCGCCCTATTTCCGTGGTAATGAAGTATTCATCACCCGCCTCTGGCGTGTTACAGTGTGGCCTAAGTGATAAGCGGGAAATTATTTAATTGGCTAATCAATTAATAGTCATGGAAAATAGGGTGTCAATATTATTACTAAGCAAAACTTATGAACCAACCTCGAGAAACGGTCGTTTCATATAACTACTATGGTGGTCGCTGTCTAGCTTCATAATAATGATACTGATAGTACGTAAACGCTGACACAGTCAGTCAATCTTGTCGCCAAGAACTGTTCTTGGCGACAATATTGACTGACTGTGTCAGCGTTTGCGTGACTGAATTCAGGGCTAAACATATTATTTAAATTTTAACAACAAATTAGGATTTTTATATCGGGCCCGTAAATCGCCACGTTTCACGGATAGTCACTATGAATGTATGAAATTTCACCTATGCAACACATCTTGATGCATAGGTGAAATTTCAAAAATTCATATATGGTATACGAGTATATGCAAGTTCAAAAAAATAATGATGTCACGCGATCAACTTTTTTTTTCATTATAATATTAACAAACATTTCAATATTCATAAAAAAATTACAGATGTGAAAATTTTAAATGGTAATAATATGATATAATAAAGTATTATTATTTATTTTTAAAGTTATAATTATTAATTATAACTTTATCGTTTAAAAACTTTGAATGATTATTCTCGGAAACGTAATGCTTTACGGGGTTGGGTCTTTGCATGTTTTATGTTTGCATTGATGTCAGCTATCGATTGCCAGCTATGGTAGCCATTTCGAAAAAAAAAAAACAAAATGGCGCGACAGTAGGCATGCCACGAACCTCCAAAGCCCTTTCTTTTTTGCCATCGATGACCGAAGCTAAGAAGAGGAATGATACTGACAAATACTGTGGTGAAAGATAGTATTTTTTAGTTATCAACGATTATAGATTTATGATGCCATTCTAGCGTCGCCGTCGGTCAGGCAAAGGGAGAAGAAGACACTGATGCCATAATGTAAAAAAATATCGAGGAATAGCCTAAAAAAAGTAACGAAATAATAGTGCTCGCTGTCAGGCAGTAAGCTAGGTAAGAAGTTATAATAGCTTAATAGCTTAAGTTTCTATTGCATTGAGAGAAAATAATAAGTACATAACAGCATTTAACTTGAAAATTCGTGATTGCTACTGTCAAGATGAAATAACATAACATCATAATCACGGGTGTTTTCCACGAAGGGTTAGAGGTTACCAATATTACTATAGGTAATAGGTGACCTATATTAATATAGGTAATAGGTGACCTTTAATGCTATAGGTAATAGGTGACCTATATTACTTCAGGTAATACGTCACCTATATTACTATAGGTCACCTCTGCCTAACCCTTCGTGTGGGTGTACATACGTACACCCACATTTCACCAGTTATATTTAAGTTCTATGTAAGGGACGAACCCATTGCCATTAACTGGGTACAAATGCAGACTTCGACCTGTTACTGAGAAATGCCTAATATAAAACCCCAATAACACTTTGCTCAACCTGGGAATCGAACCCATGACCTCATGAATGCTCATGCCCATGCTAAGAAGTAGCGCCTCCGTCCACTAGGCGAATGAGGAAATAAATTCCAATTTATCCACCATCCATTGAAGTTTTTGACTTGGACCACATCTACCAAAAGCATTTTGAGCCGTTAATGAAACGCCATTCGCTGCTTTTGATAGAGCTAATTATACTGACGTCAGTTCATTGAGACACTTCGCGTTTGTTGGTGCATTTGTACCGATGGTATTGGATCTTGGTATTAGAACGTTAATCATTGATGTTATTTTTCACGTATTTCTTTAGGGTGTTTATTTTTTACTGACGTGTTGCTTTAAATTAGCTTGGAAGAGCATGAGGCTAAATAATGGCGGCCACAAGGTTTGATCGAAGGTTACACTACGCATGCCACAGTTGGTTCGTGGATGGGTGACCATCCATTACATATTGAGATCCCTCCGTGCCTTGGCACGTTAAGCCGTGGTTCCGGCTGTCATTCGTAGATCTTTGACAGGCGTTAAGGGTAGTCAAAAGCCTAATAGTCTGACAACCAGCCTTACCAAGGGGTTGTAGAGGTAAGATAGGTAGTTGTGCCATGTAAAATATTGGTACTCAGCTGCACCCGGTTAGACTGGAAGCCAACCCCGACATTGTTAAGAAAAGGCTAGGCCGACTGATTGTCTTGCTTTAAATTTAGCTATCCTTAACGGAAGTAAAGTATTTTTTGTTTGTTTAACAGGTAATGTTTTAGATTATAATCCTACTCATATTATAAACGCGAAAGCTTGTTTGGATGGATGAATGGATGGATGGATGTTTGTTACTCTTTCACGCCAAAACTACTGAATGGATTTGGATGAAATTTAGCACACATTTTTTCTACAAGGAAAATATAAGAAAGTATAAGATTGACAAAACCCTGTTGCCTTCCTGACCAAAATCAATAAACAAAATTTCTACAATCCTCATTGACACCTATCTACATAAATAAAAATAATGATTTCGCAAAGAACGTCTTTGGCTTAGCCTGATCACAGAATAGATAGTTACAGAAGGTCGGTTCCATACAAAGGACGAAAACAGAGGCACACACAGAGACGCATAAGTACGGTTATCTCAAACAAATGCCAGTCGTGAATTCGCTCGCTCTCGTTGAACGTGAAGTCTCTATGTGTCCGTGCGTTTTCGCTCGTTGTAGGAAGCCGGCCTTCTGTACCTATACATTCTGTGTCCAGCCTCCTTGGTTAATAAATCAAATAGATTTACAGTGGATGGGCTGACAGTTCCGGACTCCTGCTATTATCAGTCCCTTCCTGTCGAAGAAACAATTCGCAATTTTCGTCTAACAGATTGTGTGAATCAATTTAGAGTTTAATTGAACACGTGCTCTCCTTTTTCGTGAGCTTGTTCGCTTGGTAAAGGTTTTTTAAAGAATTTATTATCAGTGCGGGCAGGAATCTTAATTATGGTTTTGTCAATCGATTGGGATTATTTTTGAAACTAACAATGGTTTTTGGGATCAGAGTGGCAATTCTCGTAATTTTACGAACGTTCACAGTCTGATCAACCAACCACAACAACAACAACTCAATCTGTCAAAAATACCTCTAATTTGCCTACATTTTTGACGAGTTTTTGACATTGATTGGCGCTGAGATGAGATTGCGAGGGATTGGAAGTTATGAGGACTTTTTCTTGCATTTGTGTTCATTACAGATAATGATTTTTTCATCAGCTAATACTTCACTGACATTGTCGTTATCTTCGTAACAAATTTTGAACCTTAACTTTATTCATTTTGAACTAAAATTCCACCATTAGCTTCAATCACTGGTTGCTCCTTTCTGACTACGGTAACTGTACCGAAAACTTACAAACATACAAAGTACTATTAATTTAGATCCCTACCTGTGGGTTCTACAATATAATTATATAATTCAACCCGGGGCGTCTCGGTCGAAACACAAAATAGATAGACACAGAAGGCTGGCTTAACTGGCTGGTTTGGAAAACGCACGCACACGACACGCTTCACGTACAGCGAGTGCAAAGGCACTCGCGACTGGCATTTATTTAAGATCGCTGTACTTACGCGTCTATGTGTGCTTGCGTCAGTTTTTGCTCGTTGCATGGAACCTGGCCTTCTATAATATATTTCTTCTGTGGTCCCAGTCTAAAGGTGTTAAATGTGGATTGAGAAACTTTTGGGTACTGATTGCTGTATCTCTGTTTCAACAATTTGGAGTCGGAAGGGTAAAGGCATCTTTGTTATGTATAGTTTAGGGATATCCTAAACTTTGTTAACAGTAATTTAATGGACAGGTGTGTGTGCAGGTTTAATGTTACTTGTTACTTTGGTCTAATGAAGACGTGATGGTCTGACAATTATCTCTATTATGCGAATGAAACCTGCCTCCTTACTACACCGTCGGCATGGTAGTAACAACAGCATTCTAAAAATGTTCGCTGCCAGAGCGGACTGTCCCTTTCAGGGACACTGGGTGGAGACAGTCCCAGGTCTGAATTAATAATAATAATAATTGGTTCAAAATGCAGTACTCCTCGATACGGCTCGCATTGTGAGGAAGTTCCTGTCTCTGGAGCCCTAACCACCGGCAGCTTGAACCATGCTCCCGACATCGGTGGATCACTATTTTTAAATGTTTTTTTTATACTTAATTTTTATATTAAAAAATATTTTAAAAAATGTAATAAAATAAGATAACTAAATAAATAAACGACATAATAATTACTGTTTGAAAACTAACAATACTAACCTTTTTACATACCTAAGCATTATAACAATAATGTTGATGAAAAATTAACAACTAACACCAAAATACTAACAAAATTACTGACACCAAAATACTAACAAAATTATGGATCTAGTCTGAAATAAAGTTTTATTTTATTAATTTTTCTCATCTTACTTGGTGACATCATTTTGGTCAACGTCGACATTAACTAATCTAAACTTCAAAACGAATACTATACAGATGTAAAAAAAAATTGTTAGTTTGTAATACGTAATCTCTAGAAGTACGGATTTGACTACAAAATCACTGATAGAATGCTACACTATTGTTGAGTGCCATAGGATACATGTGTTTTGGTATAGCCGATCCAGGTAGGGGAGGTGAGAGGATCTAGACGTGTACCTACCACAAGGGTTTGAAGGTGGCTCTGGAAAAGCAAGCTTGGAAGAATTTGGGGTAGGCCTTTGCCGAGCAGTGGGACAGTGTTGACTTCTACGTTTTTTTTTTTTTTCCTATATGGGCCTGCTCTTGACCATAACACGCCTGATGGAAAGCGATGGATGAGGTTTATGATGGATCGAGCATGCCCACAAGACGCCTGTTCACTCTTGCTTTGAAGGCAGACAGGTTAAATGTGGGAGGGAACGGAACTGCCACGTGACGGGCAGAAGTGTAGAAGTATTTATACTTTTAGTATAAATTCTTCAATCATTCAATTTTTTTACTTAAGCTCATTTAAGGAAAAAACAGGTAATCAAATAATAACTTAGTTCAATATTTGTCCTAGGTTCTTGGGTCATGATTGCGCTAAAAATTAGGTAAAGGGCACAAATAAACGCCCACGAATACTTGCCTACCTTTTTATTTCCTTCATTCGGTTTTTCTTTGAAATTAGGCTAGTATTATTAGCTTAGTCTTAGTTTTGCCAGTCAAGCCGACTTGAAGAACTTGCCTACTGGGTTTAAAACTTTGTTTTAATTTACATACGCTCTTAATTTAATTGGAGTTGATAAGTTTTACTGACACAATTCCACGTAAATTCGCAAAAAAAATCTCTTCTTTTAACTGCATAAGAATCATCCATTTTTATTTTACAAACCACCTAAAAACCTATTTATAAACATGTTAAGTTTAAAATCAACTGCATTTCTTCATGAGCTTCATCTAACACATCTTGTGGTTACGCGAATGGAAACTTCAATCAAGATCCTGCACTTGCGATTTACGGCTTTAAACAATCACAAGTAAGGTAGATTTTATGATAGGCCAGTTTACCGACTGTTTGGTGTAAAGTAGGTCTTATACCTACGCCTAAAGTTGGCAAAACATTAATCTTATCCGGGGTAGTGGCGGAACTAGGGTTGCAACAGAACCTCGTCTCCGCAAATACGGAACTTTCACTAGAAATCGTACCTCCGCATTCACTTCTGCCTCCTCAAGTTTTTAACGGAGTTGGGGATAATAGGGTAGTTGCCTGGGTAAAAGAACAATTATTATATTTAGTCCGTCAGTTAGATTATCTAAAAATAATGGACACGTATTTTTTTCTTTTGTCAATCAAACAAAAAATTACAAAGATAAATCGCGTCAAAAGAGAGTAAGGGGTCCTGCCGGAGGCTTTACGCGGGGGTCGTGCGGTCCATGGCCCTATATGGGGCCCCGGTATGGGCGCGTTCACTGCGGCTTCGAGCCGCACACTACCTGAACGCGCCCCAAAAGGTGGTAGCCGTAAGGCTGATCCGGGGCTACCGCACGATCTCGGGCGAGGCAGCAAGCCTCCTTGCCGGACTGCCACCATGGGATCTGGAGGCGATAGTCCTCGCGCGCCTATATGATTGGCGCGCGGAGGCACTACGCCGGGGGGAAACTCCGCATCCGCGGCAAACCGCGGCGGAGCGGACGAACCTCCGGCGCGATCTCATGGTGGCATGGAAGGAGCGACTATCGCAACCCAGCGCAGGGCACGCCACGATAGCGGCGGTAAGACCCCTCTTTGAGGAGTGGCTAGAGAGACGTCACGGCGTTCTCACCTACCGCCTGACGCAGGTCCTCTCCGGACACGGATGTTTCGGGAGGTTCCTGCACATCATCAGGCGGGAGGAGACGCCCGGGTGTCACCACTGTCAGGATCGCCCAGAGGACACGGTGGAGCATACGGTGGAGGTCTGCCCTGCTTGGGCAGAGCACCGCCGTGTCCTCGTAGAGGCGATTGGCAGCGGCGGCGACCTCTCGCGTCCGGCCCTGGTTCAAGCCATGGTCCGGGGTGAGAGGGAGTGGGAGGCAGTCACCTCCTTCTGCGAAGCAGTCATGCTAGCGAAGGAGGTGGCGGGGTGGGCGAGGGAACGCGCCTTGCGCACCTCACGCCTCAGCCGCCGCGGGAGACGCTCCGGGCGTCGGGAGCCGCGTGACGACTCCCGGCCACCGTAGGCGCGGGCCTGCGGGCGGAGAGTAATGGGTAGCTCTCCGTCCGATCAGGACTAGGCCCGTGCCGGACGGCGTGTTCGTGTTCCACGCGCGCCTCAAAGAGATGTCAGCAAAGTGACGGGGCCCCACAGGGCCGAAGCCTGCCAGGGTAGCGGGACCATCCGAAAGGGTTTACCGCTGCCCTGGAACATAAAGGGCTAAGGAAGGAACACGGGTGGGTTTTAGTCAGTAAAAGTCTGACACTCCCTTCTGCTCCACCCAGAGCGGGAGGAGTCATTTGATGATTTCCCATCCTCAAAAAAAAAAAAAAAGGGGTCGTGACGTCACGCCTTGCTAAAAATTGTAGCTAGGCGTGACGTCACGCGGAACTTTAACGATATCTTCATAATTTTTTATAATAATTGACAAAAGAAAAAATACGGGTCCAATATTTTTTGGTAATTTAACTGACGGACTAATTCGATTTTTTTAGGAAACTAGCCTATTGCGTAACACACTAACAGTACCAATGGCTTTCATTTTGACAGTCAACGACATTCATTACGTTATATACGTTGTACAGCAGACAAACTTTTAGAACATATGAAGTAATGAATTCAGATTATGATTGGAAGTGTGTTATGCAATTAGGGTGCCGCTCCAGCTAAGCGAAAGACCTTTTAAGTGATGGAGATATAACTCGAAGTTTCAAGTTTTTACTCCCAAGTCACCTTCGCCCGCCATCAGGTTCAAGAGCCGCAGCCAGTTTAAGAACAACTTAGAAATCGCTGAGAAGATGACAAAGCCGAAAAACTGCCTTTTGTGAAATTGGATTGATGTGTTTGCCTTGGAATGGATTGCCTCGTGGGTTTTGTGGTCGCAAACGCTACTGCTGAAGTCCTGGGGCAAAGTGTTATTCAGGTTTTCCATCAGAAATTTCTCAGTGGCAGCTGGAAATCAGGGGGTCTACTCCGAAGTAGTATCGGCCGAATGTTCGGCCGTTTCCTGCTACGAAGTTACTATTCGGTAGGTCGGTTCCAATCCTACACTCCTACACTCTTTCGAATATTGACTATGGTCCCGACCCAACTGAGCCGATCTGAACTTTTTTCGCATTTTTCAATAATATTCGGTTCGGCCATGTGTCGGTCCGATCCGAACATTCGCACTTTGCACTTCGGAGTAGGCCCCCAGGACTTGTGAACGGTGGATGGCAATAGGCTCGGCCCCTATAACATCTGGGACTTCTTACATAACTGCCGAAATGTGGGTGTACCAGGTAAAGGTGCACCTCTACTTAACCCCTCGGGGAATGCAGTCGTGATAAATGGTTGAGCTGGGTGGTGCTGATCTACGCGTCATGTTCGTGAACGGTCGCCATCGGTTGAGACTGGTCATCTCTTAACTGCCAGGGCTTATTTTTAATTTTATATTTTAATTTGTTTCTTTTTTTACATTGTTCTCACATATAGAAGCAATAAGAATGATGTACCCAGGATTTTGTAAAAAATATCTTGATTTAAAAGAGTGTCCGTGGAGTTTCTTGCCCGTTCTACTCCATAGAGATCTACGCTTTGGAATGGGCAACTAGCTTCAACTTTCTGACTAACTGACCGACTATTTAATTTTGACAATTCACAAGTGCCTGTAAATGGTTAAATTGAAATAAATGATTTGAGTTTGATGTTATGTTATGTTATGTGTTTCTTCTTTAATAAATGACTATTGAATCTATTTTCTGTATTTCTACTTCCGCCTCCGCTAAAATTTCCGTTCAGAACTTGGGACTATGGATATACCGGAGGCCATTACATCCCTAGTCTGAAGTTCTGAACTAGCTGAAACGGTATTGATTGCGAGGTACGAAATTGAGTTGTACGAGTATTTAGCTAATAATACTGAATATAGGTGAGTCAGTTTAAGGGCAAGTTGATTTAGTAAAAGAAAAATTTATCCTTTTAGTAAAAAGTATTGTTTAGCGATGAGTCTTCAGTTTTTAATTGATACGTCATAATTACTTTGGAGCCTAAATTTTAAGCTTGAATTTGTGTTTGAGTAATTATCTTATTTAGGATGGGTCCTTCGGGAAAATTGGCCTAGACTCTGGAAAGACGGCAATTTGTTCGTAGTAGAATGATAAATTCAGAGAATTTACAGCAAATAATATTATTTACGCGTTCAACTAATGGCGGTCGTTGAGTTATTGACTATGTTTAAAAAAAAATTAGGTACTCGCTGTTCAAAGGGTCGATCGAAAATTTTCATTTACGCTTGCCGCGGACGGTTTGTGGATGGGTGACCATGCATTACATATTGAAACCCCTCCGTGTCTCGGAAAGCACGTTAAGCCGTGGTACTGGCAGTTATTCGTAAATCTTTGACAGTCCTTACGGACATACAGAAGCCCAAAATTTTGACAACCAGTTTTACCAAGAGGTATCGTGTTACCCAGTAACTGGAGGTCAGATCGGCAGTTGCCATGTGAAATACTGGTATTCGGCAGACCCCACCATAGTTGGGAAATGGCTAGGCAGATTGTTTGATCTACCAACTTCTGCATAACATAGAAAGACTGAAGCTGTGACGAGACTGTGCTTCCTTACCCAAACCATTCGTTCCACCCGCTGAAGACCTCCCACCTGGACTTGAGTTACCCTGGGTAACCTGGAAGTCTTTAAATAGACTCCGGACGAAAGAAGAAGAAAAAAGAAGCAAGGAAAACCTGTTCAGGTGGAGATTCATAGATGACTCCGCCTTGGAGTGTAAATGTGGTGCTGTTCCACAAACGATGGGACACTTAATATCGTATCCTGCGTGTCCTGTCAGCTGCACGTTACAGGATGCTGGTGATGGTGCCAAACAAGTAGC
The DNA here is from genome assembly GCA_945859715.1 of Apamea sordens. NCBI lineage: Eukaryota > Metazoa > Arthropoda > Insecta > Lepidoptera > Noctuidae > Apamea > Apamea sordens. The sequence goes on along the minus strand of OX244010.1, from coordinate 6,536,109 downwards.
CGAATGCTGGGCTGAGTCCATTTTGATTGCTATCGACACGCTAAGAAGAACATAGCAAAATCACAAAATCGAACTATTCTCGCACCACAGCCCCTTAAGACCACATCTATCAAACGAGAGTCAGAGTTCTTAAGGTAGACAAACAGTTGAACGAAGTTTACTTGACTCTTTAGAGCTTGATTCATTGCGCTTCCTTTGTTTTTCCGCTCTGACCGCTACTTCGTTTATTACCTATTGTCTCGTGTTATTTTGTGGGGAGAGAATAATAGTATCGTGTTGGGTATTTTTTTGCAAGAGGGTTGGTACTTTTTGGAAGTTTGAATCAGAAGGCCAATTCTCGGAATTTAAAACGTTCAAAATCTAGTCGCAGTCTCATCTCAGCGACAAACAAATGTCAAAAACTTGAGGTGTTTTTGACAGATTGAGACTGAGATCAGACTGTAAACGTTCTTAAAATTGGGAGAATTGCCCCTCTGATGAATGTTTTATTTTAGCTTGAACAATGGATATTTCGTACACTTTATTTCTCATGAAATATTGTGTGTTTAATTTCCTTTGTAAGTGCTCATACACATGAGCGATACGCGTCAACGGCAGAGGCAACTCTAGATGTCGACAAGTGTCGACGGCTGCCATCGACGCGTCGGCTGCTGCCGTCACCAACATGCCGTTCGTGTGTATACGCACTAAAGCAAATTATGTGAATATTTTCGTAATATTATTTTACTATAAAAATACATTGTAAGACAGCTTATTTAATTAGAAATGGCGATAATCTCTTGATTATCCCAGAATATAGCATTCATTAGTTATGAAACATTTATTAACCGTGTCATAACTAATTAATTTAGTAATGAGAACCCTGATACTTAAAGTGGGAAACTGACGCAAGACAAAATTGATATTATCTAACCTACAATTTGGCCGTCGAGAGAATGCGTTCCTGATACCTGTCAGTGCGACAATTTTAGTGACTAATAAAGGTCAAATTCGCACGTTTTCGTTCATACGCAATTGACGGGTGCCAAAAACTCATTCCCTCAACGGCTGGACTATAAGTATTATATTCCAAGTGCGCGTTCACATGCGACTCGGATGACCTAAACAATGCTTCTGATGCCTCAAACAACGTGGTCACCTACAGCTGGGCTCAACCTATAGAAAAACAAAAAAACAACGATAAAGAGTACCTACCATCGGCATACAAAGAGGTAGTGTTTTGTAAAACGTTTCAGAATGTCATGTAGACGCTACAATTTTTCTTTCCTAGCAATGCAACCATTTTAAGATCCCTACATTCTGGATTTGATTTTGGTAAACCTTTCCTATATCTATGGGTAAACCTGTAGTCGCCAGGAGAAATATGTTTAAACTTCGCAAAAATCAAAAGCAATTTTTTCGTGAAATAACGATTGCAATTTTAAGATCAGACCTATTTCATAATATGTAGTATAAAGTCCTAAAATACTATTTTCGTAATAATATAAAATTACAATCAATACAATAGAAGAAAATAAAAATACTGGTATTCAGCTGCGTCCGGTTAGACTGGAAGCCGACCCCAACATAGTTAAATTAAAAAAAAAGTTTCTTTTTTAGCTTCAGTTGCACACAAAACACTTATCTATACACTATGCAACGTTACAACAAAGGAAAAGTGATTTCGATGAACTCTGGCACCAAAACTAAGATTTAACTTGTGTATAGGATGCCAGCATCCTCGCCTATAATTTGAAACATAGTATCAGTAGTTGTAGGACGAGCACAGTATATTATTATGATAACTACTTACTAGTAAATGCATAGATGTGGCCTATTAAAGTACCTATTTATATGTATTGAGAAAGAGATAAATATAGTTATATAGTTGGGAAAAGGCTAGGCACATGATTATGACAGAAGGAAATCACTTTTAAAATTTGCTAAGTCTATACATACAGGCGCCTAAACGGTTTCACTAAACATGCATCGCCTGCAAACAACACAAACATAAACACATCAACTAATTATCTCTCCTCTCAATAAGGATGCCATAAAACCTCTATAGCGCTAAAACGTCCAATAAACTTTATTTTCACGGCATTCGCCATTGTTTAGAGCGGAAGTACGAGCCGGCAACAAAAGCTTCAGTATCCGCTGTCCAGGGTCACAGGATAGATAAGTACAGAAGGTTGGCTCCTGGATATAACGAGCGAGAATGCAGGCACACATAGACAGACACGCTTCAGCCGATCGATTCTGTAAAAATCTCACCGTGAAAACTTGGTGAAGTGAGCTTAGAGTGAGCTGTCAATAGTGTCAATCCTTAGCATTAGTTGGAATGACAGCTCACTCCACGCTCACTTCACCTAAGTTTTCACGGTGAGATGGTTACAGAATCGCACTGCAGGTACAGCAAGTGAAAGCGCACTCACGACTGGCATTTGTTTGTTATTATAAATTACTAGCAACGCCTGTCAGCAAGCAAGGAAGCCAATCTCGATCCCGTAGAAACGTTGGGATAAAAAGAATCCAATGTGTTAATCCAGGATATCAACTGTCTGTTTGCCAAATTTTATGCGAATCCATTCTGCCATTTTTGCGTGATTGAATATCAAACATAAAAATATACAAACTTTCACATAATAATATGTGAAAGTTTGTACATTTTGGTTATTTTTATAATATTATATAGTAGAATAAAATAATAATTGGTAATAGTGGTGGTGGTGGTGGTGGTGGTGGTGGTGGTATGGTGGTGGTGGTGTTGGTGGTGGTGGTGGTGGTTGGTATTGGTAATTGGTAATGGCAACATTCCGTTGCGCGGCCCACAGTTCACGCAGAGGCGCAACACTAACCAAATTACGCATAGGATTTTCAGTTTGTGATAACAGATTAACTTATGAAAGTTGTTGTTGTAGGTAATCAGTGTTTAAGATCTTTATGTAGGAAGGTGTAAACAGCATGTATTCTCTCTTCTTCTTCAGCCTTTCGCCACCCAATGCTGAGTGTAGGCATCCTGCAATGCACGCCACTCTTCTCTGTCTCTAGCCTTCCTAAGCCAGAGTCGTCCAAATCTTGACCAGCAGTGCGATTCTGTAACCATCTCACCGTCAAAACTTAGGTGAAGTGAGCGTGGAGTGAGCTGTCATTCCAAATAATGCTAGGGATTGACACTACTGACAACTCACATCAAGCTCACTTCACTTGAGTTTTCACAGTGAGATATTTACAGAATCGACCGGCAGGTCGTCGGTCCACCTCATCGGCTTTCTGCCCACACTTCCACTACCAGATCTCGGTCTCCAGTTCAGCACTGTTCTACGCCCTATGTGGCCCGCCCATTTCCCTTTTCTTCGCACAATCACCGTGGCTATGTCGGTAAATTTCGTTCTTCTTCGGATTTCGGTGTTCCTAATTCGGTCTAGAATCACTTCGAGTGACTTGCAGCATGTGCTTGCATCTGCTGTGTGAGCGTCCAAGTCTCTGAGCCATAGACCATTACGGAGAGGATACACTGCTCGAAGCATGTGCAAAATGCATGTGTAGGTGACAAACGTGCGTGCGTCCTCTTTCGTTCGTTCTTCGGAGCCGGCCTTCTGTACCTATTTATTTTATGCGAGGGTGCTAACAACAAGAACCAAGTAATTAAATTTTATTCAAGTGAGGATACTTCTATTTGTTAGATGGTTCACTGGTCCCGTTCGTGATCAATCGTGATCAGTATTGGCGCAAAATGTATGATTAGAATCGCTTTTGTTTTTAATTTTTGTCCTTCAATTAATATGAATGATTCGATTTTGACCTATTGAAACAGATAATAATTTTATTCCTATTAAAAATATACCACAGTTACAATATTTAACACTGCATATTTTTTTAGGGCGCCATACCCAAAGAGTGCCAACGAGGCCCTATTGCTAGCGCCGCTGTCCGTCCGTCAGTCACAGGGCTCTATCTTTTGAACCGTAATAGGTAGGTACTTGAAATTTTACTATGCCCGCTATAATAATAAATAAAATAAAGTCAAAAATTTAACGGGGTCCCCATACAAGAAATGTGTTAAAGAATATGCTCCTGGTAGATATACCCTTGTGACTGACGAACGGACACATGGATGGATGATCGGATGGACGGACGGACAAACAGCGGAACCTTAGGTGCAGCCGGCAGTTACGGTTACGACCCAAAGGGCCGTACCCAAAATAAGTCAAAAACATTTTCGACCCATTAAATTAGATATAAACTAATATTATTCCTATGAAAAAGAGAGGAACGTTTGAATATTTTGGGAATATCTATCGCGAAAAAGCTAACGCAATACGATCAAAATGTTTATTGGCATAGGATCAATCTTTTACTCGATTGAAACGAGTAGCCATTTTGAATAGCTTGCTTATAAAACCTTTTTAATAAAAACTCTTTCTCTTAGTACGAATAATATTTTGTGTACTTACCTACTTTAAATATTTTTACAGCAGCAATTTTTACTGTAATATTTTCTTTTAAATATTTCGCGAATACATCTTTTGCTGAATGAAAAATTTTATGTATTTGCTTTATTTTAATTATATCTGTTTCATTTTAAAAGAAATTAAATTGGTACGATGAATGAAACTTATAACGTCTTTATTCAAGCTTGATTTTGTTTCGTTTAGTTTCGATGAATTTATTGAAAGTGAATGAAAATAATATTGCATGTACAGACGCCAGCACATCAAGCTACTATAATCTGTAAAATTTCTCTAATAGATTTTCAACTTTATCGCTAAAGCATTAAGGTTCAAGGGTCATTGGGAAAATTTGACAGTTTGGTTTCGGGTAGCTCTGTACCTCTGCAACTTGATATTATAAGCAATCTCGAATCTCTCACAAAACGTTTTTAAAACACTTTTATACATAATTGGAGTGTTTTTTTTTTTTGAGGATCTTAAACTGTTAGGGGTTGCATCGTGAGAAAACCGGTATAAGTCGTAAAAAAAAAAACTTTGATATATATACGCCCCACTTCCTTATACAGAGAAGGCCTGAAACTCAGCAGCGTCTCAGATCTGTACAACCCAGTTACTGGGTAACACTATACATCTTGGTAAGACTGGTTGTCAGGCTTTTGAGCATCGGACTGCCCGTAATGACTGTGCAAGATCTATAAAGGATAACCGCGTGCTTTCCGAGGCTCGGAGGGGTCTCAATATGTAATGGATGGTCACCCATTCACGTACTTACAGACGCCAGTACATCAAGCTACTACAATCTGTCAAATTTCTTTAATAGATTTTCAACTTTATCGCTAAAGCATTAGGTTCAAGGTTGATTGGGAAAATTTGACAGTTCCGGGTAGCTTGACGTGCTGGCGTCTGTACCAACCGCGGCAAGTGTAACCTTCGATTGACCGGTGCGGCTGTTATTATTTAGCCACGACCATAATCAGCCTATATTGTTCCCACTGCTGGGACACAGGCCTCCTCTCGGTGAGAGGAAATGGGCCGAAATCCACCACGCGGGCCCAGTGTGGGTTGGCAGATGTCACATGTCGGCAATTTTTTTGGTTCTAGGACATGCCCCGTTTTCCTCACGACGTTTTCTTTCACCGTTTTGAGTTTAGCCATAGACACGAGTATTATAATGTTAATAAGAAGGTAAGTATTAATGTATAAACTATATTTATGATTAATATTTTATAAATTGTTAATTAAAACGGACACTACTTACGTTAAGTAACATAGAAACGTTTGTTACTTGATTTAATTTAACTAGCTGCGCCTCGCTGTTTTACCAGTATAGGTCTCGATACCGTGGGAATATCATTATGAAAAGAATAATATGTGTTAATCTTGGTTGTAAACTATCTGTGTGCCAAACATAATATATTTGGATGAAATTTGGCACACAGATAGTTTCCGTTCAGTAGTTTTTGCGTGAAAGAGTAACAAACATCCATCCTCTCAAAATTTCACGTTTTTAACAGTAGAATTTAAAACCAACATGGAACAGTGAACACCAGACATACGCATAATTTTACTCGAATCATGCGCAATTTGTCCTACGTACTGACCAACTCGACGCTTAAATAAATCATCAAGTTTCAAGAAACAATGGCACAACTTAATTGAAATTCACTACCGTCAATTAAGTCCTGTGTTTGAGTTACAGTTAGTTCCAAGTTATTTTAAATTAACTGTCGGATGGATCGCTCCGGGTGAGTTGTTTTAGTGTTCTGTTGAAACAGCTCATATTCCACTAGAAAAAGTTTTTGTAGGACAAATTACTATACAACTAACTTCTAGGGCAGGGCTATTGCTCGTAAAACAGCACCATAATTGCGTTACAATTTTGAAGGATATTGCTAATCCATTGTTTTATTCGAAAAATGTATCTGCTCAACAACGTAAATAACGCAATGAATGTCGTTGAATTGTCAAACTTAAAACCATTGCAACTGATAGTGTTTCACGCCATTACCCCGTAGATGGGCGATGGGGCCGAAAGTTTCTGGAGTGACGACCGCATACCGGAAGATGTAACGTTGGAAGACCTCCCACAAGGTGGACCAATGACCTTGTGAAAACCGCAGGGATCCGCTGGATGCGGGAAGCGGGAAGAAGAACCGGTCGAAGTGGAGGCGAACCCGTAGGCAGAAGCTATTTTACTATAAAATCGATTAAATTAAATTTTTTATGTGTGATGATGATGACGCATAAAAAGAACACAAACACAAAAAAAACCAGTTGGGGCAAAAACATGTGTCACATCCACGCAAAACGGCCATCGCTTAGCATAATGCTAAGAACTGATGCGAGACAGAGCCCTAGCGCTGGTTTTCAACGACGGCCGACGTTGATGTGATGACGTCAACCGGTTTAGCATACGATATATAATATAATTATATGGTATATTACACTTCGAGGCAAACGCAGCTGCCTCACAATTTCTATTTCACAATTTCATATTCTCTAAATCCTAGTATAATACGAACAATGTATGTACACATAAGTTAGATTAAATATTACACCCTGTTGAACTTCGGAACTTAAACAATGTTGCGTATATTAGCTAGTACTTATTTGCTCGACGCTGTACGTTATTAAAACCTTATGCACTTACCAAAGTGTTCATTTTCAAAGCAATTTGTTTCGTGCTCTGCTTTATTGGGAATAGTTCGCAGTATTAACTGATTTAGGTAGAAGAGACGTTTATTGGTTTGATTTGGCTCTAGTAAAAGTTCTTTGAACAATGAAAATGGTTATTTATGCTTCATCTATTTGAATTGTCCAGTGATTTAGAAAGATAGAAAAATAAGCTTATTAGCCACAGCATAATTAGCCTACTAGATAATGTTCCCACTGCTGGGACACAGGCCTCCTCTCTTCGAGAGGAAGTTGGCTGTAATCTACCACGCGGGCCCAGTGCGGGTTGGTAGATGTCACATGTCTTCGAATTTTTGGTGCTAGGACATGCCGGTTTCCTCAGCAGTTCTTATAGTTAAACCCTGAAAAACGAAAAATTATTTATTATTCCTGCCTAGATTTAACAATGAATACGAGCGGCAAAATGCTCCCCACGCGCCCACTGATGTTATACGGAACAGCGCGCCCACTCCAGGGTTAAGTAACGCCACAATACTTCAGCCTTTGGCATTTACTGTACCCAAGCTAACATCTTCAATACGCAAGTCATCTCACACTACGTTTACTGATACACAGTCTGCACTAAAGGACTCGTCTGCTCCAATAGCCGATCGGTCTTGCGACATACATAGCCTGCCACTTAAGTGTGCCAACTCTGTAAGCTTTGTACTTACTTTGTAGAGGTTCTAGTACGACGTCGTAGAGTAAATTCGAACGAGTTTTGAATCGAAAATACTGTCTATGCACGGTATGCCTACGACTGGTTGGAGGCGCGCGGTGGCTGAGCGGGCGCGCGGGCAGCGGCATCAGCATCGGGCGTCAACAAATACTATTATCCCATTGGAAATAACAAATAAATGTGTAATTTTTTCTGACAAGCACATGTTATGTGCCAAACGAGAATTTGACCGCTGGGCAACAGTTTCTACATTATTCTACAAGGCGGCTAAGGATGTACGGCGCCGCCGAAGCCGTACCAGCAGGGTGATTGCGTAACATACTAACAGTAGTAACGGCTTTCATTTTGACAGTTCAACAACATTCATTGCGTTATTCACGTCACTGAGCAGACAATTTTTTTAAATATATGAAGCAATGAATTAGCAACTTCCTTCGAAGTGATTCAGATTGAGATTTATAGTGTGTTACGCAATTAGGGTGTAGGAAGAGATGGAGACATGACTTAGACGCGTACTGCAAGGTTTGGATCGAGGTGACTTTAGAAAAAGATGCCTGGAAGGATTTGGGGGAGGCGTATGCTAAAAAGGAGGATAATGTAAACTCAGTTTAAAACAAACAACGGGTTGCACTCCGGGAGTGCCGGCAGAAGTGAAAACTTGAATATTAACGTTGTGCATTTTAGATATTTTGGAATACGGTCTACTCTCCCTCCGTCTTACGAATTTTCGATCAGGTCACGTGTCCTGACGCGAGCTCCGTCTTACGAATTTTCGATCAGGTCGTGAGTTTAACATTTTTACCCATCACAACAAAAGTACACAACGCCGCTAAAGAAGTTTTCATTTCAAAAACGAGTATTTTAAACTTTAAATCCGAATTTACGTAACGTTTGACTCCGGTACCGTGCTAGGCTCTGAAAATACTCGGGCGTCTTATTCTTCTTCGTCTTGTCGATGGCACGACAGTGTATTACATTTTGTTGGGCCATAACTGCGCTACTTCCAGGGTATCGTCGCTACTTGGGCGTTAATATTGAGCTTGGAGCCCCATTTATACGATACAAATTTCATGCCTGTGGCATACAATCAAATTGAAGCAACAAATGACTTGCATTGTCCTAAACAGTGTTTAGACGGTGCTTCTGGTATGCCACTGGTAGGCAATTAAATCGCACAGTATAATTAGAATATAATAGCATAGAATACTGTTTATTATGTACACCATATAAATTACAGGCATAAATATATATACACAAAGGGCGGTCTTATCGCTAAGAGTGATCTTTTAAAGACAACCTTTGGATGAATTGAAAAGGGGAAGGAGAGACAAATACGGTAATATATACGGTATAATAATAAATAGTAGTCTGTGGTATTTAGTAAGTACTCCATTTACATAATATAATAAATACATACACAAAGTACATTATACTAATCTAAATAAATATTTATATATAATAAACATGAAACAGGAGCAAAGAAAATATAATGATGATGTTTAAGGAGAGAGGAATTGCTTGGAAGTGAATTAGACTTTACAAAGGTCTCTTTGTCGAAAAAGTTCGGATTGGACTCAGAATGTCTATTCTGAGTCAAATCCGAACTTTTTCTTAACTCTACGGCTTCGTACTTAACTTCCCTTAGAGTCAGCGCAGACAGAGAGGAATAATCCCCGCGCGGTCTCGGGCATTTTCTATACGAATCGCGTAGAGAACATGCCGCGCGAGGACGCGCGAGCATTTTGTCAGGTTCAAGCTTATGCACTTCATTGTAATAAATTTAAAGTTTATTTTCAAGTGCGTTAATAAAATCCTCTCCGCTGCGCTCCGCACTATCAATCTCAATCAAACTCAAATCATTTATTCCAATTAAACCATTTACAGGCACTTTATTTAACATACACAGATTAATTACTATTTTTACAAGCTAATACTAATATAAACTATATACAATTATATAATACGAAAAAATATAGAAAAAGGCAGGAGCTCATTGGGCATCAAAAAATTCGTCCGCATCACTGCCAATGGGCTAAGTGCCCAAAAGGCTGGCAGCATTACCACGTTGCATGGCAATACTGATTTTTTGGGCTAAAAATAGGCCAGCCTTCTGGTCACGTGAAGAGTCAACCAACCGCTTGGCGATGTCCCGAAAAATTCGATGAGCACTCGGACCCCAAGGCCCTAGTGTTTCAACCCCAAACGGCTCGAACATATAGCCCCCAATAAGGTTGTTATATTTGCGCCGTTTGAGGTATTCTGCTCCTACAGTAGCCGTCCCAGCACAGCCCACCGTGCCAGGAAGATGGGATGGCGCGAGGGTGTCGACACAGGTTGCATCCCACACCAAAGGCCTATCCAACTTCCAAGGCATTATGGTCATTCCATCGGGCCTCTTTCCATCGTCACGTGGGTTCTAAAACAGCTGGCACCCCGGCGGAGACAAGAGCCCGACGGATGATGTCGTTAATGCTGGCGTGCCTTGCCATCCGTCCAGCGCTCTTGCTGTAGGATAGGCCATGGTGTCCGAGGCAGTCGACTGAATAATTTAATCTTAATTTAATTTTAATCTCAATCTGAATAATTTTGAGGAATATTGCTTATCCGTTGCTTCATAATATGTTCGAAAAAATTGTGTACTCAACAACGTAAATAACGCAATGAATGTTGTTGCGCTGTGAAAATGAAAGCCATTGCTACTTTTAGTATGACGCAATAACCCCGCTGTTTGTAACACAGATTCTTTTCCAATTTATTTTATAGTTATCGAAAACATATTTTTAAATTAATAATGAGAATACCTCAACGTTCAACTGTTGTTATGAATCGTCATTAAAATGTGTGATTTTAATCTACAAATCGAAAATAATAAATTGTTTGTGAAAATTATTTTTTATCGTTCCGACGATTAATTAATTACTGTTGTCGCTAATTATCTAGGTGAAGCAGATATTTTAATGTTTATAGTAGTGATTACATTATTTTGGTTCAGGTTATCTGTCGTTATAGTGAAATGTTTATATTTTTTTAATTATTAAGTAGCCGTATCCTAATTGCGTAACGCACTATCTAAATCATTTTGAAGGCTATTGCTAATCAATGGATTAGCAATAGCACACACCACACAAATTCAACTAAAAAGTGAAAAATAAAATACAAAAAAATAACTTTTGTTTTTTTTTAAACATATTTACAGACTTAACTTCATTCCATTTTATTGCTATCCCAAAAATCCAGTATCCGCTCTCCTGATCCAGTAATGACACCGGCATCCAAATCTTTCATTCCAAAACAAATGACAGCAATAAGTATGATGGTAGTTCTTTCTCGAGCGTGTTCCCGCTCGAAGAGTTCTGTTTGTACTGTTATTGTGCCCACATGTTTCCATTCTCATAAATATACATAAATCGACTCCACCGTGACCTTACGAACATTCCCCAATACAACATACACACGTACAGAAGATAATAATCTCGCATCAATAGAAAAACGCGATGTGAGAAAATCTTCGCACGTCCCCGTCTATTCGAGTCATTCGATTGGTATTCGATGCATAATAATAATCGGTATGCGTTTATACGAATTCCACGCTTGCTAGCGATTCGATTCGATTCCGTGGCTTCTCTTAGAACCTTTTTTCGTACGGGACCTGAATCAAAATGAGGTCGTATTAGTGATTATTTTTATGGTAGAAATGTTTAATGCGTATTTGAATATCGGGTGTAGAATTACAGGGATCTGGGTGATTTGGAGCTGAAAACTGAGTAAGGACGATGAGATAATATAACATCATGCCTGTTTTTACCTCGTAAGGTTAGGCAGAAGTGTACCCAAGTAAAAAAAAACGAAGACATGTGAGACCTACCAACCCGTACAGGGCCTGCGTGGTATCTACTTTATTAGCCCGCTCCCTCTCGAAGATAGGTCGCATCCTAATCTTAGTGTCAATCTGTCAAAAATACTTCTGATTACATTGTTTATCGCTGAGATGATATTGCGACTAGATTTTGAACGTTTTCACGAAATACGAGCCTTCGGATATATAGGCTTGATTAACATAAAACAATTGTCCTTAACGCGTAAAATAGATTTGTCAATAAAAATTTCAAAGCTTAATAAAAAAACATGACATTATAAATCCTTCACTTGGCAGACTTATTGACCCTATGTTTAAAAAAAAAATTGAAGCGTGAAATTAATCTACCAATCCGTTCTGGGTCTCAAAGATAGGTCGCATTCTAATCTTCGTGTCAATCTGTCAAAAATACTTTTGTTTACATTGTTTGTCGCTGAGATGAACAAAAACTTTTAATAATAAGGGTATAAAAATAAGACCAAGCGCTAACTGCAAATATAAAGCTCAGTTTAACAGCCAATTTGGTACGGATTAATAGACCAGGAGTTGAACAACGTTTGGAACAAAGAAAATGGCAGCGTACCTAACTCAACTGAGACGCCTGAGATTTTTGAACGCATCAATTTTTTTGGTGACGTTTGTGTTTCGATTTAGTGATGAATTCGATTTAAAACTTTTGTGATTGTGAAGCCTATATACCACAAATTAATTGGTAATCTTCAGATATTATTGTAAGCTTAGGTTTTACATTGCTGTAATAGAATTTGAATTCATAATAATTGAAAAATACTCGGGCGTTTTAAAGAGACTGCCACACAAATATACGAGTGACAAAAGTAATGGCTTCAGATCAAAGCGTGTCTGTATTATTATTGTATTTTTTCATCGAGTCCTCGAGCACTTGTCTGATAAGCTCATATAAATTGAATAAACCTTAATGTTACAGGTGGAGGGTCCAAATTCGTTTGTTTTTAGGGTGGCTCAGATAATGTTGACAACAGACTGTACAATATTAATTATCCATACGAGAGTAACTGTTAATCCGTTTTAGCTGTCATTTTTATCATCCCTCTAATCCAAATCTAGTTTATGAATTGTGTCAATTTTAGCAATGTTATTAATTTTGTTGATGATTTGAATTTTTAATCCTATTTAAATTTATCCTAATTTCATCTCTATGTTGGTAGTAAACATCGGCGTTAATCATTATTATGAATATAATTATTGTTAAATTATGATAATATGCTATCAATTTTTATATTTATTTAATTCTTGTCAATTTTACGTTATCAATGTTAAAGAATCAGAATTTAATCAATTCAATATTAGCGTTCTCTAATTCGTTGTTGTAGGTATGCATGTGGTGTTTATGTAGCGATTAAATAAAAGATGCTGATAATAACATAAAATAACTATATAGTTTATTACTTCGCACACGCTTCGGATTGTAAAACGGAAGGAACATAAAAAACAGTGTTGCGAACATATAAAAACGCTAAACTATTGTTATCAACTAAATACAATTACTAATTATAATTATTTAGTTTACAACGTAATTACATTACATTGCCAGTTTACAATTAAATAGTTTACCTATAAGTAACGGATGCTCAGTTATTCTATTTAAAAAATATATTAAGCGTTTGTATCAGTGTAATAAATTTTAAGTGAACCAAAAAAAAAAAAAACAAATATTTGAAAAATGATATAACATTATTAGTTTATAAATATCTCGACAACTATTCGAACCAACTTCTACACGATGTTATTTCCAATAATAATCTTTTTTTCCACTCAAACTAACGCCCCACTCAAATCTGTAGCTCTGGCTCACAATGGCACTTCACTTCACTTCGGCGTCCATCAGGCCATTCTTATGAGAGCTCTATACAAGTAGCTGTAGTATGTAATTCATCTTAAGTACTTCAAGTGTTTCTTAGTTCGATAGAAAATAATAAGAAACTAAAAATAATTTTCAAGATCGGTGAGGTAACTACGTAACTTAATAATAATAGTTCTTAGCTTATCCTGGTAAAGTGGGGCTACCTTGACGGAACGGCAGTAGGGTGTGATTGTGGAGCTATATCACAAACCATGCTCCACCTCCTATCCTGCCCTCTGTGTCCCAAAACATGCAGTCAAAGTGACCTCCGCGCTGCCACTGACAACGCCGTGGAAGTGGCAAAGTTTTGGGCCAACAAGATATAAAATTCAGTCGTGCCAGGTACACACGGCTACACGTCAAGCTATACATAACCAGTTTGTCTTGGCCTCACTTTGTATGATATTTTCTCACAATGAACGGTCAGCTAATACTGGTTTTGCATAGCTTGATGTGTAGCCGTGTGTACACGAAGAAGAACTTAACACGTTGCGGGACGGTACTGACTTTTTCAAATTATGCGATATGACAGTAAAATTGTCCATACAGGTTCCGATCACTGCTTTATCCGTACCGCCCTAGAGCAATACTAAAGAATAATATACGATGACAGTACTTTCATCACCGTATTGATGTGGTATGACAGTAAAAATGGGTTTCCTTGTTCCTCTATACAAAATTTCGCTGTAATGCCCGTACCTCAGTTCCGGCGGTGCCCGTACTGTCATTTTCAACACCGACAAATCTACTGCCAATGCAGTGCGTCCCGCAACGTGTTAATAACAATAGTCCTCCAGACCAAATTTTGGCTATGGCGACCAATCTAAGCGGACGGCGCGTGCCTTCGACGCGGGAGATATTATAGTGCACAACTGTATGCGCAGACCCAGGTACACTCTCTCTTCTTTCCCTCTTATAGTCAAACTTTTGTTTACCATGAATGCGAGGCTTTGCTTCATCATCATCATCGGCAACTATGTTCCACCCACTGCTGAGTATTAGGCTTCTCCCTTCCTTCTATTCTGTACTAAGCTGCCCTGGAGGCCTACTCCGAAGTGCAAAGTGCAAATGTTCGGATCGGACCGACACATTGCCGAACCGAATATTATTGAAATATGCGAAAAAAGTTCGGATCAGCTCAGTTGGGTCGGGACCATAGTCAACATACGATTGAGTGTAGGAGTGTAGGATCGGAACCGACCGATCCAAATAGTAACTTCGTAGCAGAAAACGGCCGAACATTCGGCCGATACTACTTCGGAGTAGACCCCCTGGTCTGTGCGAGTCTCAACCAGGTCCTACTAGCGATTTTTTTAATGTCATCCACCCATCTGGCATTGCCTGCTTTCATTGTATTTCAATTTCGTTTTTGTCCTTCTTTCCTATTTATTTCACCGGAATGGTCGGTACCTTTTCTGGCATCAATTGATGAATTATCTGTATAAAATTTTGCAATAGGTACAAATATGTTGGTTCCAGGACACGTAGCTTAGGCTAATCGCTCAACTAAGCTGCTCATCAGACCTGACCGTCAATTAGGACTCTGTCAGTTACACTGTACTTAGTTTTAACCTTTTCCCTGATCACGGGATCATTATGATTCATACATGTTTACTCGTTGTCCAAGGGCCCGTGGCTAAATAGTAACTGCCGCACAGGTCGATCGGTCAGGTTAAGCTACGCTTGCCGCGGTTGGTCTGTGGATGGATGACCATCTTTACATACCGAGACCCCTCCGTGCCTCGGAAAGCACGTTAAGCCGTTGGTCCCGGCTGTCATTCGTGGATCTTTGACAGTCGTTACGGGTAGTCAGAAGCCCGAAAGTCTGACAACCAGTCTTACCAAGGGGTATCGTATTACCCAGTAACTGGGTTGTGGAGGTCAGATAGGCAGTCGCTCCATGTAAAATACTGGTATTCAGCTGCATCCGGTTAGACTGGAAGCCGAAAAGGCTAGGCAGATGATGACATGTTTACTCGTTGTGTCCACTTTACGGCCAGTGAACCTGTTTTCAAAGTATCAGATGTATAAAAGGCACTTTTATTTTCGTTTGGCAAACTTAACGCAGTTGTGTCCAACATTTGATCGATGTGCCAACTCAAATGTTGGTTCAACAAACATTGGAGATTCTATTTGCTACTTGAGATACTTCTTGCAAGTGGGGATATATATTCTCTTATTTATTTTGGGAACGGTCCGGGACTTTGTAATGTTGAGTATGTTTTTTTCTGGTATGAGAGTTTTCCGGGAGACCCGCATTGGTCCTGAAGTACCTAATATGTATTTGTGACCTATCTATTATTATACAGGGTGCAAAAAAAAAACAATTAACATTCTAATCATGTACAGACGCCAGCACATCAACGTATACTCTATACATAAATATAACTACGACGCGCCGTGGAGTGTTAGAAAGAAAGTATCCTTGGCATGATTGGTGGAGTTTTCAACGTTTTTAAAATTGCCCAATGGTTGCACATACTAATAATTGGGAGCCAATCATCATGTTTCACTGGGGCATGTTACATTTGTCAATATTATCACGATACTAATATCGCGATATCGCAGTTATTGAGCACGGTACCGTGATACGGCCTATCATACCATCAATATTACCACGGTATCGTGATATTATTTTGACAATGTAACATGCACCAATAGGAATAAGCCACACCCACTCGCCCCTGCGCGCCCGCCGCTGCTTCCGAGTTCTCCCGATCCTTTACGAAATTAAACGAAAGTCACATCGTTCGTTTACGTCAGTTGCGCTTGATCCATAGCTATGCGTAGGTACGCATTTGAAACCCGTTCGTTAATCGTACTGTGTGCTGTCATGCTGTGCTGTGAAATTTCATAAAACATTTTATAAATATAATATTGTGGCACCTCAGTTGACGCAAATTCAAAGAGGGCGCATCATAGTGCTTCGATTGAGTGGATGCCGGGTGATAGATATTTGTCGGCAGACGGGCATAACGGTGACGGTGAGTAATATTTTTTGTAATCATAATTTTTGAACTAGAAAAGCTATTATTGAAAAAATGTGTCAATGGTATTTTTCTACAGAATTTTCGAAATATAGTTAATGCTACGCGCTGTTCCAAGCGTAAAGCTTAAATTAAGAGTTATACCTACTTAAGTAAAGAGAATTCGATGAACTATTGTTTTTGATTCCATTTAGTCATGAAACATTCTACATAAACAAAAGTTAATCCAGTAGGTAGTGATTGGATTTTAAAGTAAATATCTAAGCAATTACGCACTTTCTTTTTGTCCGTTGAAACATTGCTGGGTCAAATGTGTTCTCGTGCCCAGCGGGCCCAGGGGCTGCAGTCTCGACATCAAGTTTCGCTAGAACATCTTCCATTATTGACTCAAATAACGAAAAGTTCTGATAATTAGGGGGTCTGTAAACGCACACTACAACATGTTTATCAAGCTCAACACAGGACAGTTCGATGCAATGTTCAATCGATAAACCCACTTTGTCATTTCGTTGTTTGGATTTTAAACAATTTTTAATCAAGACTAAAGAACCTCCACGCTGCATAGATTTACGATTAAAACAACTGCCCACACTATAGTTCTCATAACTAATTAGCATTTTACCAAATGCCATTGCCATTGGTTATAGGATTACCATCCTATAACCAATGTTCAGTACAACAAACAATGTCAAACTTTGTTTTTTCCAAAAACATTTGAATTTCTAATAATTTGGAAGACATACCTTGAATATTTTGATGAAATAGTTTCAAGGCATTCTGCTGATCTCCTTTTTGATATTTAAGTACTTAATTTATAGCAAGAAGATACCTTGTTGTTGTTAGGTATAAGAATATTATTACCGGTACCTTCTGTTGTCTTACAAACTAGTCTATATGATTATTCGGAGTTAATCCCAAGACTTCAATGTCATCACCAGGCAGTGAGCTCATAGTGCTTAAGGGAAATGGAACCTCCTTCGTACAATTTGTATAAATATTTATAGCATTTGAGCTACACTTATTTAGGTCAGCCACCTTACTATTAGTATTATTACTAACTGTTATGGTGTTAATAATACAAGACTTCGACATACTACTTATGTCTGAGTTTATGTAAAAAGCTAATAGCCTTGCTATTATCTGTCTAAAGCTAACAGGCAGATACACAGTATCCCTAGTCGACTTTAAAGATTCCACAAAACTGTTGGTGTCAAAATATACAAGCTTGTCACTGTAATGACTAGCTAAAAAGTGCATATGCTTATTAAGCATATGAATATAATTGTTCTGTCTAGTTGTCAATTTCTTAAAATATGGGAAAGCACACAATATTACTTTTCTACAATTTAACTTTAACAACTCAGTTACACAGTCAGTGATTTCATATTTTTTGACATTAGAACTGTTACCTACAAATACAGTAATGTTGGTTTTAGGATTAAATATATTTCCTGTTACTGATGCCATTATTTGTTTGTAGGTTGACCCTGGCATACAATAATTTTGAGTAGAATAACTCAGGTTGTCACTAATTAATTTACCTAAACCTCTTCCTATACTATCTGAGAACATAACTGAATCATGACTACTGAAAGATGGACAAATCCCAGTCTCAAGCTGTACTACTTGAGATAGATCTTGCACTATATTAGGTACGTCTTGGTTAAGGTTACAGACAAACTCTCAGTCTGGGACGGGTCCTCCGTTGCCTCAGGCTGGACAGCAACAGGGTTTAAAATCTGACAAGTACACTGACACATAACTAACTCACTAGCAGCAAGAATATGTTCTTTAATTTGGTTCTGAGAACCCACATATTTAATGTAAAGGGAACTAAGTGTGCCCTCAAGTACCTGTATGTCAGACTGTAAGCGCTGTGTATCAATTTCATAGATTTTTCTGCTGTCTTCTAATTTAATTTGCTGATTGTTTAATTTATTTATTAGATCAACACGTTCTTTCCTCAGTGGAATATTTTTGGAAAAGTGCTTCTGTTGTTTCCTAAATTGATTACATTTTTTAATTATTCTATTCATTCTTGCATATTTTTTCATTTTGTTATGACTAACTTTATAACTATAATTATAATTCTGTTTCAGCAAGGAATCTTCAGTAAGGTCAATAGTTGTTATGGAATGAGGGTTACAATTACTATTTAACAATTCATTATATAAATGGTTTTTTTCTTTAACCTGATTACATTCTATTTGTTTTCCTAACTGGTTAATGCGACTAAATACGAAATAATTCATCTTCTAGGTCCCTAACTTTGCTTAAAGCCTCCTCATACAAAAGACTACTGTTGTTGAAACCATCCGTGACCACCTTCAATTGGTCGCGTTCATCAACAACATTCAGATATTGTTGATGTAGGTATACTAGCTCCCGTTTAAGGCTTGAGTTTTTGTCAACTATTTTCTTGAACTGCTCCTCACTTTCATCATTCTCCAGGAGCAATTGGTCATATTGGAGTTTCTTTGCTTCAAGTTTTTGGAGGGCCGTTCTCAATTTAAGGTCCATCTCCTGAGCAGTAGCCTTACGGGTCATCACAGGCATGGTTTCAGGATTAGTTACTGAAAGTAGAATAGAGAAACGGTGAGAAAAAGTAGGAGACAAATAAAATAAAGTTAGAAATGAAAGGGAATATGAAAGATGTTAGCGTAGTTCAGTGAAGAAATTAGGTTATATAGACTTGAAGAGCTGTTTTCAAGGTAATATTATCAAATTTGGATGATTTTATTGCCTTACGAATTTTACTTTTCTTTATGTGGGTAGGTTGCCTAGATGTTAAAGTTATTTTTTGTTTAAATATTACAGTAGATATAACGGCAATGCAAAAATAAAGATCATGAACCTTTTTATTCTTGTGTATTATCTTAAGGATCACAATGAGAATAACAAAATCTTTGCTAAGTTTCGTTTTCTATGATGTAAACAATACGGTCTAGACCCAATGCAGAGGTCTAAATCAGCGAACTATTTATGCTAAGAGGTCACGAGGATATATGTAACAGAGTTACAATAACGATTGTGTGCTATTATAAAGTAAAAGTAAACAAATAGGTACTCCCCGTTTTATTCCGCAGTACGAACGTCAGCTGTTGGTTTTAGGTTACCGGTACCGGTGTGTAACAAACACTGTGTATTACTCTTTATAATAAAAGGAAAACAATAATCCTGAGTATTTATGCAATTAAATTACGTTTACACATAAAATTACACCTTAATTTTACTTAATTACTAATTAAAATTAATTTTAAAATACCATCATATCGATCTCTTTACGACCAAATTCGGTCGCAACTCGCTAAGTCCCGGATTGACAGGTGTAATGTATGGAGTGACATGGCTTGGCGACTGAATTCGGTCGTAAAGCGATCGCTATGAATGTCGAGACTGCAGCCCCTGCTTAGTTAGAATCTAGTTACCACTCTATCGCATTGGGTGTAACCCTGTAATGGTAGCGATGTTAGTGTGTAAATAAATAACTTAATCACTTTATGTAAGCTATTATTGTAGGGAATTATAAGTATTAATACATCTTTGCATAGTAATTGAGTAATTATGGGCAAATACACTATAGCTATTTGTTTCGTTCCAGAAAAAATCTGTTTACTTCTGGCTTCTCTCTGGCTGGCGGTGGGAAGAAAGAGGAACCATCGGAGCCCATCGCCGCCAACCGGGCGGCAGACGCCGCACGCTCTGCCGATCCTTTTCTGACCACACGAATAACATCAACTTCGTACAGCGTAAGTCCATGTGTAGCTTGTAATCATAAATATCACCTCAACTTATTCATCACTCATAAAATATGGTTTTCTTAAAAAGTGAATAACAAAATTGATTAAAATAAATGATACCTACTACCTAATAGAAATGTAGATAGGTAGTTGGAAGGGCGCTCGGCGCTCACATTATTACCTACTATGTATTAGATAAATCTTCAGTTCTTTACAATCTACCTCAACAAGGGTGGAAGTTCTCAATTCGACAAATTTGTTTATGTTTATATTTTGAAGATTTTTTAACCGTCCCATACTCATATAAAGTCTATTCAACTAATGCTTCAAATTGATGCTATTTCAAGTTAAACAAATATCGATTTTATTCCAATGGCAATTAGGTTGATTTCAGAGTGACTAGCACTACTAGACTAGCAGTTATAAAAATGTTTGAAGTTCTAACGTAAACTAAACTTTATGATGTAGGAATTAAAGTTATTTTTCCATAAACTCATATTTGTTTACATTTTCTGCAAATAAATCGCGAATGCAGATAATAGTTAAATTGGCCCGTACTATTTGTCATACTAAGGAATCCTAGGTAAGTATTAAATTGACAAAATTTTCTTTGTTTTAGATTTCAATGGACACAGGAGGCGGGGAAGCCGGAAGACAACTGCCGCGTGCACACCTGCAGGGTGGTGCAGGCGTGGTTTGCGGCACAGGATGACGTCATCCGCCTGCCATGGCCTGAATAAATACCTATATCTGCTTATATTTGTATTGTTATGTTATTACAATTTTACAGTAGGTATCTATAGTTATTAGAGTTTAATTTATGTAAGTAACTTTTTATTTATCATTTAATAATAAAATATTGGTTTGGCAACGATTTACGCTCCCATGTAGTTATATTTCAATAACAACTGAAAGGCCGATCTTGCGTATTTCTGAGGTCAAGTTTGGGCTCTTTTAGGTCATGTCATATTTTTCGCGCTATTAAGACCCGATCGAACTTAGTTTAGTCTACAACACTATAGGCAGTACACTCAATGTCTGACACCGTGTCTGAACACTTAGACACTCGGTGTCGCAAGGTGTAGGTATTCGTTGAGCTTATAAGTGTTCACACACAGAGACACTGTGCACGGCGTATAGTGTCGTAGCCTAAACTTACCATTAGATGATACGGCACTAGTAAATAATGCACTTCAATCACCCGGGTTTCCGTAGGAACCTATCGTATGTATTCAGCCATCCATTCTCAGAAACTTTCACATTAAATAGTAGCACAGTTTTACAATCCATAAGTTGTATTTTAATATTGTAATTATTTTATTTAGGGTCAGGCGGGGTAAATATGAGACGAAAAACAAATCTTTTCATTTTTGACGCTGTTAAAGATTATTTAGTGAGTCTTGGATCAGATTATATTATACTATCCATTGGTATCTTTTACATGATTACATTAAATTAGAGATAATTGACCTAGATATATAGTTTTTTATACAAAGTATGTGTTTCATTTTTTTCCTCAATAATGGGGGAAATATAAGACACAGAAGTCAAAAAATGAAACAGCTTTAAACTTCTATATCTTGCGTGTTTTTCAGATACAGGGGCAATATGAAGACAACGGGGTTAAATATAATACGAAAACTTTTAATAAATTCAACAAAAATTTGTTGGAACTTTTTAAAATTAAAAAAAAATCAACATACTTTACTCTGCTTACATATAATTTGTTTTTGGTTTAAATTATTAGGTAATCACAACAGCAATCAGCAATTTAATGCTACAATTAAACTTATCTGTCTATATGACAGTATGAAAGACGAAAAAATACAAAACCTGATACAGAATTATGCTTTTTTTTTAACTTAACATAAGTATCAACTGAAAAGTTGTAAATTTGAGACATTTACTCATATCCTCGACAACATTTAGTAGCCATTATTTTGATGTTATCTGCTAGATCTGCTTCTATGCTTAAAACTGTCTTCCTTCTGCTAATTTGTGAATTTTCCTCCATAACAACGATTTATCAATTTTATACTTCGTTTCAGCTTCTCTGTATGATAAATCACTCTTTCTTACTTTATCTATCGCTTCTGGCAACTTTGAGTCGCTATAACTTTTGGGTTTGGCCACATATTTGCGAGGCATTTTGATGCACAATTAATATTAACTGTCTTAATATTACACTACACACTGTCTTATATTTTCCCAAATGCGCGTCTTATTTTTAACCCTAGAAACAAATCGAGTTCCTTGCTAAACGACTGCACGTATACCAAAACTGCCGCCCTCCCGCGCAAGTACGGCTCGTAGGGGATGCCGGGAGCGGGAGTGGGTGCCGCACACGCTCGAATGAGAGGATGCAAACGGAAAGTTCGTAGTGCCCGATGTAAAGTTTTCGCGCCAATTTTTTTTGTACTTAACAAAATGTCTTAAAAAGGGTTCAACCCAATGAGTCACAAGTTTAAAAAATTGTGTTTTAACAGAATACACATAAAGCATATTTTTTAATAAAATAAGGTTCGTTTTAGGTCTTTTTCTACGCAATTATAATCATGTCTTATTTTTATCCGAAATGTTGGGTGTCTTATATTTACCCCGCCTGACCCTATCAAAATAAAGGTATTCACCATTGTTATATTCTTGAGCATTTTTCCATTACTAATTGTTGGTTATAATTTAAGTTAGGGCCGTCACCCACTGGCGGCATGCCACGACAAGGGATTAGCGCAAATGATTTGGGATCTTATTTTATCATGGTTAGCATTCACATTTCGGGATGCCACGGCAGGCCAGAACGTCCCGAAGGATGCCGAAGCAGGCTGTGACATATCAATGAAATTGTCGTGCCGTGCCGCCTGTGGGTACCGGGTCTTATACAGCCCAGTCCAATTATATTAATCTAGGTAAAAGCTGACTTTTGTTTGGCGGCAGCATTTGATTTTGCTTGGCAACCATTGGTGACAGATGTAACTGTATAATTAATCTGTTACAAATATTAATAAAACTAATACTAATAATTGTTTTTTTTTGTTTATGTTCCTTTTCGCGTCATGTTTACCGCAAATAAACGTATTTTCTTTCTTTCTAAAAATAAAAGCGTGTAAAAAAGAAATATTATCTACTTATTTTTAATCTATTGTATAGTTTGGTTTTATAAATTTTATTGTAGGTAAGTATATTTAATTTTAGAGTAGGTATTTGTTTTTTTTAGTTCTCAATTAGGTATATTAAATAAAAAGATTAAGATTATTATTCCGCATTTTATTTTGAGATTTTTTCGCGCTTTCACACGCGTTCCCGTAGTAACCTATCCTATTCCTATGTCCTTTTCTGATAGGTAGGTATGCAAAATTCCATGATGATCGGTTGTGTAGCTAAGGCGCCAAAAGCAGGGGGGAGCTAGCGCCGTATAGAATCTATTATACGGGGCCCCGACGACGCCACATTTATTTACTCAAAAAAACTTTTTAGTACTTAGTTTGGTAACTATTTGTTTACTGGTAAAATTTACAACTCAAAAGTGAAAGATAAAAACTTTTTTGAGAAAGAAAAAACAACTTACTTCCAAAAAAGACAATACAAAGTGAAAAATAACTTTAATTTCGAAAGTCGGTGTCGCTGGGTTCGCATTTTCGTTGTTCGCCACCAAAAAAGTTTTTATTTTTCACTTTTAAGTTGTAACTTTTACCAGTAAACAAATAGTAACCAAACTACTGAACCGTTTTTGATGCAATTTCTATGGGACCAACCTGAAAGTATATCCTTACAAATAAAAAAAGAATTTTACAAATCGGCTTATAAATAACGGAGTTCTGAGGTAACAAACATAAAAAAATACAGTCTAATTGAGAACCTCCTCCTTTTTTGTAGTCGGTTGAAAACGTCACTGTCCTTTTTGTAAAAAACCCCGCCCGAGTTCCCATAGAAATAGGTTCCTACGAGAACCCATGGCCTTTTCTTTCCGAAAATCCAGTTGAATGGCGTGCAATATGAGAGGCGGCATAGTCCACGGCTGGACATAGGTCTAGCAGTGGACTGCTATAGGCTGATGATGATGATGAACTAACGATAATAATAGATTAGAATTTTATTTGAAAATTCATAATCTTCGAAATCGTATCTTATTACTTAGAACTTGCATGTAAAAGCAAACTTCGGTAGGTAGGTATAGATAATCCCGTTACTAAGTTCAAACTTATTATTTTAGTAAAAAGATTGTGTCGCGGACGTAACGGTAACGTTAATCTCAAACACGGCCGGCGGCGGACAAGAGACTTTATAGGTATAATTAATTGGCTAAACCTTACACAGGTTCGTGACGGGGTAAGTATCCATATTTTTTTTCAAAATTTCACGCAGTTGTGTTATGGGTTTTCAGCATTAAATTTTGTAAAAATACAAAAATACTTAGAATAGAAGAGCAAGGAACACAAGACAACGTTGACCGCCAGCCCTCCAATAAGTAGGTAACAAAACCCGCAAAAGGTTATTTAAACCTGCTTGAAATTAAAAAAATATTTGTTTTTCTCACATCGGATTATACCTACCTGATGATAATTAATAAAATTGTGTAACGGTGTATACCGTACCTACCTACCTGTTTAAATGTAGGTAATATGAGTATACTAATACCTACTTAATACTTATAGGTAATAGAAACAAATAATAATATGTAAAAATGAAGGATTAAGAAGATATCATTTCAATAAAACAAATTGATTATAAGCTTTCGTATGTATTTGAGGCATTACGCAGGCCGCCTGTTTTTATTACCATTCCATTATTTCGATTCGATTCAAGTCAAAAGTATTCATTCAACCCAACTGCTAAGCATTTCTTATCGCATAGTAAGTACACCACGACGCGCACACGCACACACTCTCACGTACGCGCTGCAGCACGAAATATTACAAAACAAATGTTCTTTCTTACGAAATTGTACGTTTTTACCGTTTGTTTTTGAAGTCATCTATACTTATAATAAATCTGTAGAAGTGAAAATTCTGTACATTGAAAATATCCAAAAAATAAATGGCAGGGGGTGTTACTTGACCGACACCGAACCCAAAAATGTGATTAAAAAAATTTTTGTCTGTCTGTCTGTCTGTCTGTCTGTCTGTCTGTCTGTTTGTTCAGGCATCACGCAAAAACTACCGGTTCGATTACGATGAAACTTGGTATAATTATTCTTCAATATCCTGGGCACCACACTGGGTACTTTTTATCCCGGAAAAGTATATACAATAAAAAACAAACTTAATTTTGCGGTTCGATCCCTATACCCGATTACCACTGTCTGTACTGTACCAACCGCAAATACTAAGTTTGTCGTAGGTTGGGTCACCCGCAGTGGAGTTCATTTTTATTCCTTTTAGTTTTTAGAGTTATTTAGGTTTATTTTTATATGAGTCGTAGGTATAGATTTTAATTTTAAAGTATAGGTAGTATATTTGATAGTGTACGTAGTGACCGTAGGTTATTTTATAATACTGTTAGGTAGGATTAGTCATTCGTATAGATATTAGTTTTTAGGGATTTTGCTTATTTATTGAGTTTAGATTAGTTATCATCAGAAATAGGTTTATTTAGGTAGGTAGGTATTTAATTTTCTGTTATTGAGTTTTTTTTTTTAAATTAGTTAGGTACATAGGTAAAGATATCATATAGGTACCCTCTTAATCACCACTAATGAGACACAATTGGTTTTCTATTGTAATTAGCCACAAAGGGCCCGCGACATAGATGGCATTCTGGGGAAGCACATACATTTTATCCTGTTAGCACGTTCCTGTGGGTAAATTTCCGACATCCACGCGGGCGAAGCCGCGGGCAGAAGCTAGTTAAAAATAAAAATATATAGAACCGATTACTGGTGATCACTAAACTGCGTCCTAATCTCAATTTGAATCATTTTGAAGGATATTGCTTATCCATTGCTTCATATATGCTCGAAAAATGTGTAGTCAACCATATAAATAACGCAATGAATATGGTTCAACTGTCAAAATCAAACTCATTTGCATTTGATAGTGTGTTACGCCATTACCCCGCTGATTAGAGTGATTATTTGGATAAAAACAATACCATGAAGTTTGTGGCTAAGTGTTGATACCATCGCCCCACGCGTCCTTTTTTTTTACTGCCTACATGGACACTTACTACATTTATGTCTGAGATGACGACTAACACAGAAATATAGAAGGAAGAGACAAGTTGCGCCGACCCCAAATAAATTCGGATAAGAACAAGAGAATCATTATGATATATGGTTTACATAATACATTACATAGTATTCCATTCTAGGTCGGATTTCCATAAGACGTGACGAACCAAAAATTCGAGACATGTGACATCTATCTATCAATCCGCACTGGGCCCGCGTGGTGGATTACGACCCACTTCCTGTCACAGAGGAGCTGGTCTGTGTCCCAGCGGTGGGAACGTTATAGGCTGTTTATGCTACTCCACTATAGTACGTTCGCGTTAAGAAAGCAGTGAGTCATCGTGATTAAAATATGATATTAATGATTTAATTTTGATTTTAAACTTTTAAGTGTATTTTTATAAATTCATTAAACTTAATCTTTTAAAATATAATTTGTTTGAATTTAACACCACTGTGAATGCACCTTTATCTAGCAGTTGCACTGATGACTCACTGCATTCTTAACGCGAACGAACTGTAGGCTAGCTCAAGGTTAAAGTCTAACAACCAACGTACAGACTGTACATTTTAAAAATAATCAACCAATCAACTAAGCCTATCGCAGTCCACTGCTGCACATAGGCATTACCCAGACTGCGCCACAACCTGTCCCCCGCCTTCCGCATCCAGTCTACCCCAGCCACCTTCTTTAGGCCATCCGTCCATCAAACTTGGGGGCGTCTCACAATACGTAGAAAGGCTACTAATGCAGATTTTTAAAGGGAACTAATTTTTTGAGCTGTTATTTAAATATTCGAGATGTTATTTATGATCAATTGAAACACATATTGAGCAGTTATTTAATTTAATGGCGGTTGAACTGTGACCACACAACGCAATAGCCGAGCGAGCGAAGCGAGCGGTGCCGCGGTAGCGGCCGGCGAGTGCCAGAAACATATTTTTGAATACAAAACCAAACATTTTAAATATATATACACGTAACCGCTCGTTCAATAATTTTTACCGCCCATTTAATTATTTTCCTGCTCAATTATATATTCACTGATCCACTTCATTATTTTTCATTACTCATTTTTGTTTACTTTACTGCTTAGTTTTAACTGCTGAACTAGTTATTAAACGTGCCATTTATAATTTTTAACTTACCAAAACCGCTATTTACAACTGCCTCTTTAAATCAGTGCCATTTTTAAACACCCTTTCTGGCCAATCGTATGAGGGTAGTATACAAAATAAGCTACATTTTCCGACACCACAAGTAATGTCTTTAAGCACTATAATAAAACTTCTAATCACATGTAGTGGTCTAAAAACTGTAATAACCCCTTTAGTGTTGACAATATTAAACCTAAAACGCTGGGCTGATGTTGTTAATTTTCAGTTAAAACTTTATTCACTGCTCTCCTTAGATTTCTTGGTGCAGGATAGTAAATCTGCAAATATGGTGGTTGCTTTGTTTAAGTTTATAGTTTCAGTGGGTATTTAAATAAGTAATTGAGCGTTTAACATACACACAAATGTACGTATAGTGTAAATGCTTAATTCCCAGTAACATAAATATAAACAATAGGGTTCGGGGCGAAGATAAATTTCGTAAATTGTATATCTGAGAGTCACGTTTCGGTGCGCAGCCCAGTTGATGGACGTCACATGGCTAATATCCGTCTGTCTCTAACACGGCTTCTAGAATATTGTAAAAGCTGTGGCGTTATTTATTTACGATTACATGCACAAAATGACATAGGTAATTGAATCCCAAGACGTTCTACAGAGCAATAATTTACAAACTAAAAAGTGACACAAATGATAATACAGTGCAACCTTAATATAACGTAACTCAATATAACGACTTCCTCGATTTAACAAATTCTTCGTAATCCCCTTGAATTGACCATAAGAGTCGCCTTTACATTGCGAAGATTTTTTGCGAACAACCCCATTTATAACGAATTTTCAACTATAAAAAAAAAAGTATACCTCTAATTAACTAATTTTGTTAACCCAAAACCTTTATATAACGTTCTCAATAGTATGTGATTCAGTCGCGACAGGTTTTGAGACGTTTTTACCTCTTTATAACAAATTTTAGACCAACCTAACCTCAATATAAAAAACCTGTCTAACGAATTACTTGATATAACGAATATTTACTTGTTCCCTTCTGATTTGTTATATCGAGGTTGCACTGTAATAGCCTCTGGACAAATTTCTGTCTGTGACAGAAATTGGAATATACAACATGTCCCGGAATTAACACACTACCAAACACCCTAATTAGAATATTATGTTATTGTTACGAGCTTCGGGTTAGTGACAATAAAACTGCCGATAAAAATTACCAAAAGTTATACTTTAATTAAACAACACTAATTATAAAACACAATCGCTCTTAAGTCGCACTTGAAGATCGCTTTCGATGTATTCGCTTGTGTCGCAGAACCAAGTCTGATTGCTCGCTTTTTTTTTTTTTTTTTTTTTTTTTTTTTTTTTATTATGTCATCTCGTAGTTGACCTTGAGAGGTCGTGACTACTTAACCGGACTATGCTGATTGCTCGCGGCTAATCCCGGCCTTATAATTATAGTGCCGCAGATAGTTCCAGAACCTTCTATCATAGAAACATCTAGGATGTTCGAGTACATACCGGCCCCGACTGACCAGATGTCGATAGTTCTAGTTAGTTCTGGCTTCGACATATCTACTCGTCAATAGATGGCGCTGACGGATGGCGTGACTATTAGTTCTACTATTCCACAATAGATGGCGCCAGTTAGTTCTGCCAATCCACAATAGATAGCGCCAGTGGTAACTAATGTCACCATTAATTGTGGCGCGTAACATTATCATCATAATTGTATACACAAAATTTTTACTATTAGGTATAAAACATTATTTATTTTTAAATTAGTTTTACTGACTTTGGGAGAAAATTGTGGTCATAATGCAAATCTACGCACGCACACAGTCGCACACGTATAAGGATCTAGCATAGTAGGTACTTCGTCCATTTTGGTACATTTTGACTGTACAGCGAAAGTGTTACTGTGATTTATGTAGTTTCCATTATTTTTGCGAAGAAAAATTGCCTTTAATAAAAAAGACAGAAATCAATTTTAGTCTGTTATCGATTCTCGACAAACTACTTTCTTAATTTGCATATAATTCAGTTAAACATTGTATACATACCCACTTAAGTAGGCTCGGTAAAAATAAAAAATAAAATGTAAAGTCAAGAAAATAACAAAATTAACAAACAAAACAAAATACAATACTCGTATCTAACATAATTGTAAATAAATAAAATATAATCAATGTAATTGTAGGTAATGGAACAAGCGGATTGTGACGGCAGCAGTTCGAAATAGGTTCGCGTTATAAGATTTATATTCATTAGATGGACAGTAGCGTCTACTTTTAGTCTACATCTAAAGCCATTTTGACGATTTTTTGTCTCGAGTTCATAATTACATTTGGGTCAAAGGAAAATAACCTTTAATGTTTTAAAATCTCTTCATTATTCAATTTGTTCATCCAATCCAACATCCATTATATAGATTTAAAACGAAATAACGGTTCTCAAGTGCGTAGGTGTTGTGAATGTTTTGTAAAACAGAAACTCTTGAATTATAAATAGAAATCCACCTACGTAAACGAAAGTTAGACAATCCGTGGACATAATACGGTTCAATTCTCGATGATTTTAAGCCCTTGATCATAATTTATGGATGGGGAGAGTTAACACCTACCATACTCTGTAAATCAGTATATGAATAGAATTTGGTTGGGTGTTATTTGGAACCGAAACATGAAGCACAGTATAATCTATATCTATACTATATATTAACAAAGCTTAAGAGTTTTTTTATTTGAACGCACTAATCTTTGGAACTTTCAGTCGGATTTGAAAAAATTGATTTGTATTTGATAGCTCCCTTTCACCGGCTTCATAAGGTTCATAACTCTTTGTTGGGCTTGGTAAAACCTTTTATAACAAGATACCTTCTTCTTTGCTAGACTTGCCTTTTAATGCGTTTAAAGCTCAAGTAAAATCCAACCTTTATTCAAAGGCATACTATTCCATCAACGACTACACGACTTACACGGTAAGAATAGTTGGTCGCCCTGATTAATTCATGACAATGTTTATATTCTTTCTCCAGAATTAGCTTACTGACAGGTTATATGAGATCATATAATTCTTTATTTTTATTTGACTGTATAAGTCAATTCAGTTTAATATTATTTTAATGTAGTATTGATATAATCTACTCATTTTAATGTTTTTTAATGAGTTGATTGCAATATGTGGTTAGCTAGTGACCTCGACGATTGGTCATATTATTCTTGCCTGAACAACCGGTAGCAAGTTCGTCCGCTCCCTTAGATGTATCTGATTGCGGTAGCGTCAGGGGTCGGGTTGCCTCCTTCCCTCAAATATAGCGAAGGAGGTAATGGCTGATCTTGGCGTTATGCTCGTGAACTGTTTGTGGTGTCTGGTTGTCTTGCTGACCATGGTTTTATTGTTGTTATTAGTATTAACTTACATATTTATTTTACTTTGATGGTCCTAGTTTATCATTTGTGACTTCAAATGACAGCTATGTGAACAGAACCCAGCAATGCATAAATATGTAAGCTGGCATTTCCTTTATGCCTGGATTTTTTTATTTTGGTAGTAAGTTTTTATTTACATTTTAATTTTAATTAATGAATTTTTTAGCTTGAGTACACATATTTTTTATTATATATATTTGTTGGTATATTGGCGAGGCTAGCTGACATATGGCAAATAATTTAATTTAATGTTCTGTGTATTGTAATGTTAATTACTTAACATACCTATTATTATATACTATCAAGTATTTTCTAACTGAACAGACAGCTGTGCTGCTGGGGAGTTTGTTGCGCTACTTCTTCTGCGTGGTGTGGCGTTCAAGTGGTGAAGGGCAGGCGCTTTTGGGGGACTGTCTTTTGTAATTTTGACGTCTTAAAAGTGCTGATTCTTAGCCTAATTTGAATAAATGACTTTTGATTTTGAGCCCAATTCTTGAGGAAGGATATTTAATACGCTACGAATCTAAGGAGCCAAGCAAAAAGAAAAAAGTCAAAAATGAACGCAAACACAAAACGATGAAGGTGGGTCGAGTGATCAAGAAATTTCATGCGCATGAAGGCGCGAACAGAAGCTAGTAAATTATCATCATCTGCCTAGCCTTTTCCCAACTAAGTTGGGGTCGGCTTCCAGTCTAACCGGATGCAGCTGAATACCAGTATTTTACATGGAGCGACTGCCTATCTGACCTCCACAACCCAGTTACTGGGTAATACGATACCCCTTGGTAAGACTGGTTGTCAGACTTTCGGGCTTCTGACTACCCGTAACGACTGTCAAAGATCCACGAATGACAGCCGGGACCAACGGCTTAACGTGCTTTCCGAGGCAAGCTAGTAAATTATATTGTGCATAAATTGATAGATGATATATGTGCTGTCTCATCAGACTATTTTGTTCATTAATATATCCATAGTGATTATGATTTAAAACGGGTAGTAATAAAAGGTACTCAAAATATGAAATTTACTGCTTTAAATACCACCTTTTCGACAACTTATAAGCGAATACAAATAAAGAAACGGCCGAATAAAATACTGAAAATTCCGAAAAATTTATACAATTTGTTGACGTAATATTTATCCACCAGCTTAAATTGCGTTTTACCGAAATCTACAGATAGTCATTTTTATCGTAATTTACCTATATTTTATAAATTTAGAATCAACCTTACACATTTTATAACTGTGGCGCTTGTTAAACTATTGTGACCTTATAAAAATACTTTTCTAAGTGATTCCATAGATACTCCTAAGAAATATTAAAATCAATCTCTCTCTATAATCAAAACTAAGAAATAGAAAAATGAATATACGTATGAAATACAACGTGTTGAGTGCGTAAATAAAAGTACCCCAGTATATTATGAAATAAATTTAATACTTGTAGAAAAACTATACAATATTATACTTATGACAAAAGATGTTTATGTCAGTTGCATAAAATATACAAATTAATTTATAATGTGTTTTGTTGGTTTGGTTTTACATTCAAGAATGTGTTTCTGTCACTCGCCGGCCGCTGCGCGGCACCACTCGCTTCGCTCGCTCGGCTCGTGCGGTGTGTGTTCACAGTTCTAACCTAACCTAACCTAACCTAGCTGTTTCGAATTAAAAAAAATATATGCGTGTTAAACGTTGCAATCACTAAACTATAACCAATAATAGAAATTATGCTGGTTTCTTTAAAGCTTAAGAAAACGATCATTTTAGCAGAATATATGTTTTCGGAACCTTAGAATTTTTTTCGGAAGTTTAGTTTATTATTTGAAAGTATAGATTATTTTTCGTAGAATTATAATTTGAATTAGCTTCATGTTTGATTATTAACTACAATTTTTTTTGTCGATTAATCTTGTATAAATTGTTCGGTAATTCATTTTAACACAGCTTAGTTAGTATTACAGTCAGCCACAGATCGCTGGAAGTTAATTTGTTTTTCGGAAGCTTTATTATTTTCTATTAATAACAGATAAAACATCTCCTCATAAACAAAGGTTAAACAAAGCTGTGAAAATTTATCATATTATTTTATCGTTTCATACAAAAACAATTTTTGTTTTTCACTGGCTAGACAGTTTTTTATTACCTTCTGAAAGATAACTAACTCATTGTAAGAGTATTTACACATCATAAGCCGTCTCCTAGAATAAACAAATATTTTTAAAGGAACCTAAATAAAACAGCCTGTATTTATTTTTAGACACTTTTCTAAACGACCTTCCACACATTCTTCATTTAAAATCGGAATTAAGGCAATGAATATACCAGCGGCAGTTAAAATCATCATTGTTTGTGTATAAAGCACATTTTGCCTTGCTCTGGATTTAATATTACAATCTTTTTGATTTAAAACAGTTTCAATGGAATATCTTGCCGCTCGCTCTTCCTCATTAGAATCTACTATGCTTTGGAATGGGAAACTAGCTTCATATTTCTGACTGACTTGGAATGGTTTAATTGAAATACATGCTTTGAGTTTGAAAATAACAAAGAAATAAAAAATGTTTATTTTGCACAAGACATTCTCACTAGTTGGAGAAGACCAAAGAAACGATAGATGAACTGTGTGAATTATGACGACTAATAGTATAAGTGTGGAAGAAAAAAATATGTCTTACAAAAAGACAACAACTGACTGCCAAAAAATATACTACAATGTGAAAAATAACTTTAATTTCGGAAGTCGGTGTCATTGGGTTCGCATTTTGGTCTTACTCCCAATTACTTTACAAATTATTACAAATCGGCTTAATAACGGAGTTCTGAGATAACAAATATAAAAAAAAGAATTATAAGCTCCTCCTTTTTTTGAAGTCGGTTAAAAAGACATGTTGTGCCGACCCCAAATAAATTGTGTTAAGGACAGGAGAATGATGTTTCTAAAGAAAAATACTTTAATTTCATAACCTCTTTTGTGATAAACTTTTCCAAACCACACAACAGCTCATCAATTTGCTTACCAAGCATATTCCGATGAACCCCAACATATGGGATTGTTACTAAAGTTTTTGGATGAGATTCAGAACGGCCATCAAACTTTATGACTGTACGCGTCCATGAGTTGGCAAGTTTGCTTGCGATTGAAAGAAAATAGTTTTGCTTTGATGTTTATAATATTGAATACATTAAGGCTATCATTCGGAGATCTTTGACAGTCGTTACGCGTAGTCAGAAACACAAAAATCTGACAACTAGTCTTTCCAAGGAAACACCCCTTGGAAAGTCTAGTTGTCAGACTTTTGGGTTTACCAGTGTTACCCAGTTACTGGTTTGTGGATAGGCAGTCGCTCCACATAAAATGCTGCTCCCGGTTACCTGACCCCAAAAAGAGTTGGCAAAAGCTAGGCAGATGATAATAATCTGTTGTTTGAGGAACAGGGAGCGACGCACAAAAAGGACTTCCTATCCATATTTCTAAATTCTAAGCATCTCTCATTGAAAGTTTAAATTCTACATTACAAGTTCCTGCATTGTAATTTCGAAGGGAAATTTTAGTTGTTCCCATAATATCGGTTTAAACTGTGGTGGAGTGTAGTTCCGCGTATTTTGCAAAGATATTAGCGTCAACAATATTGTGCAGTGTTCATAACTAGGCTTGAAGTTGGCAGCTATTTTGGAAGTGACTTTGTACGTTGCTATGCATTTTATTATGATTGAGCGATATTATGTAGTGTTTTTGAGTCATACGAGAATAGATCATCGTCATCTGAGCCGAAAGATGGCACTGCTGGAAATGGGCTTGGAAGAAGGCGTCTGAAAATGTTTCATAGAAAACTTTATTGTACTCTTAGGAAAGACCGTTCCAGTCATCATTGGGGACTGCCGACAGAAGTGAAACTTTAAAACTATGAAATAACAATGGTCACCTTTTTTTTTTTTTTCATGATGGGAAATCATCAAATGACTCCTTCCGCTCTGGGTGGAGCAGGAGGGAGTGTCAGACTCTTACCCTTTATGTTCCAGGGCAGCGGTAACCCTTTCGGACGATCCCGCTACCCTGGCAGGCTTCGGCCCTATTGGGCCCTGTCACTTATGCTGACATCTCTTTGAGGCGCGCGTGGAACACATACACGCCGTCCGGCACGGGCCTGGTCCTGATCGGACGGTGAGTTAACAATGGTCACTAAGGGTGACCATTGTTAACTCGCCTCAAAGAGATGTCAGCATTGAGTGACGGGGCCCAATAGGGCCGAAGCCTGCCAGGGTAGCGGGATCGTCCGAAAGGGTTACCGCTGCCCAGGTTCGCACAGACGATATTTTCCGCCACGTTTAGTTTTCGATCACTCGATTTTCAACGCACAGCTTAGCACCGAGATTTGAAAATCAAACAATATGTTTTTTCGACGTGCTGGAATGCACTCTGTTGAATTCTCAACCCTTGGATCAACACGGAGAGTTGAAAATCAAATGTGGGATAAAACCCCGCCGCGATATTTTTATGCCCGTAGGAACGGGGGCTTATAGCTACAGATATATGCATGCATGTTGGTGACGCGATCCCATAAGATTTCCCCTACCAAAAATCGCAAATATCTTGAGTGCCATAAACGATGCATTTCAATGAACGAAATGCTATAATATAACTATCGCGGGTGATCCATTAAAGATTTATGTTCTCTAATTCTTCAAACCACCCCTCTCCTCCCGTGGGTGTGCCGACTAAGGGATGGTGTAGGTGGTTGATCCACCTATGCACGTGTGGGTACTCTAACAAAAAACTCCACACCACACTAGACCATCTTTGGGCTCGGAAAAGTATTTCCTAGAGGTCTGAATGGAACAGTCAGCATCAGTGCAGGATGACGACTCGGGCGGTGGCGGATGAACGTCACGCACGTCAACGTCAGCGTCCATAAACCTAGTTAGGCGGTCTACTGCGCACACAGACGCCCAAAAGTCTGACAACCAGTCTTACCAAGGGGTATCGTATTACCCAGTCATTAGGTTGTGGAACTCGGATAGGCCGTCGCTCCATGTAAAATACTGGTACTTAGCTGCATCTGGTTAGAATGGAAGCCGACCCCAACATAGTTGGGGCAAGGCTAGGCAAATTATTATTTTCTACATTTATGCGGTCTAATCTGAGACAATAGGGCAATTTAAGGGTTTCATTAGCTACCCATATTGTTTACTTTCTTAGGAACAAATGAATGCGTATTTCAAATGCGCTGCTGTTTTGTTTCAGTTTCTGAAACTCCATTTTCTCGATGCAGATTAGTAAGCTACGAGTAGATACCTATGGGCGCATTCCACCGAACTTTTATACGTAGAATAAGTCTTAACCTGAGAATACATTTTTCATCTTTGACAGTTTTTCCATAGTAGAACTGTCTGACGTCAAATTTATTCCACTCATAAAAGATACTGGTAAAATCAGCCATAAGGCATACATTAAAATTGAATTACCAAATGACTTACATTTCCACTTTTGTTGTTGCTTTAAGTTATAGTATGCCACAGGCTTACCACACCTTCATAAAATCAGGCTTTAAGAAACAAAAGAGAGCATCGGACGCGTTTTACGTGTTGAAAAATAAAACGCAAACTTGATAAATGCAATGAAAGCGATCGTGATCCTGCATCAATTTAGTGGTTTGATCCCAAAGCCGATGAAAAACTTCTAACTCAACCATTAGATATAAGTACAGACGCCAGCACATCAAGCTACCCAAAACTGTCAAATTTTCCCAATCAACCTTGAACATTAAAGCTTTAGCAATAAAGTTGAAAATCTATTAAAGAAATTTGACAAATTGTAGTAGCTTCAGTGCTGGCGTCTGTACATTTGTATGAACCTAACCATATTTTTTTGTATTTTTTTCTCTCTATTTGTCAGTTAATGAATTTGTTGAAACCCTCCGAGGGGAGGGTTTCTACAAATTCATTAATTGGCAAATGACGCCAGCACGTCAAGCTACCACAATCTGTCAAATGTCTTTAATTGATTTTCAACTTTATCGCTAAGCATTAGGTTCAATATTGATTAGGAAAATTTGACAGTTTCGGGTAGCTTGATGTGCAGCTGGCTGTACTTTACATGCCGAAAGGTAAAATATGGTGATATCAATATACTATTACAATTATTGAATTTTTATTTAACTTAATTACAATATACTATACTATATAATATACTGTGATGTACAATATTATTATATGAATGTAAAACATCTGCATATTGTTTACCCATATTAGCAAATAAATGAATTTGAATATTGTTCTTTTAGGGCGTCCCCCCCCCCCCCCCTGGCGTTTCCACTCACATCTGCTTTGTAAATACCATTTGTTAGTCGCCTTTCATTCATCAAATATGCTTACAATACGTTTAATTTTTTTTTTATCCGGTATTAAAAAGAACCAGCCCCCTAATTGCGTAACACACAATCAATCGGAATCAGAATCATTTTGAAGCAAATTGCTAATCCATTGCTTCATAAGTTCAAAAAATTTGTCTGCTCAACACGTAAATAACGCAATGAATGTTTTTGAACTGTCAAAATGAAACCGATTCCAATTGATCGTGTGTTACGCAATTAGGGTACAGGTTCTTAACAATTAATTACAATCTAGGCTAGATTGTAATTAATTGTTAAGAACCTGGTTACGACCAATAAGAAATTTTAATCTAACTTAATTTATTACGTGATAATTATTTTAAAACAGAATAATGTTTATTGTACTTTACACAAGTCCGTTCCACTTTCTTAGAGCATGCTTTTAAAATAACCTTCTACACATGAGGCTTAATTTCCGACGCGTGATTTTCGGAGGTGCGTCCTGAAAATCCCACACTTCTTGTAAAACCCTTTCTTGTCACCTTTCGTGAATCCAATATGCTAACAATGCTTTTAAACGAAGCTTCTCTACACACCAGGCTGATCTTCTGACGCGTGACTTTCGACAGTTAAGTCGGTTTGCATAGGTGCATCATTAATAATAAATAAAATTGAACCAATGTTACAAATTATTACCTTATAAATTAACTTGACGTCGTCGGTCTGAAGCTGTTAGCGATCATCATTTGGATCTTTACGGCGGTCCCCAAACTAGGCGGTGCCTGTATCTTGGGGACCAGAAAAGCGTTATACTTCCAACAACGATCGACAAACGAAACATCGTAGCTAATTCTGATTTATATTCCCGAAAATTCTTCCAGATCAACAGTAATTCCGCAGTAGCCAATGAATTCATTCGACCCACAATCAAACAATAAACTCCGTACCGGCTGTAACTCACAAAGATAGTTACTTAATCCTTCTGGGAACTCTAAATTAAACCGATTAACACCTGTTCACTAAATATCAAAATGTAAATCATTGGGACTATAAACAATACAGTTTAACATTTAGTCAAACACTTGGATATAAACCGGTCTATTTGATCCGTCTGACTATTTATATGTTGAACGATAGTGCTTTTTAACCAAACTATATTTGCTGTCTTTCAGAACCTTATTTCTTTAGCCATAAGTTTCGTTTTACTTTGGCCCAGCTCCAATTCGGTATTTACTTCAGGCTAACTTTCCCTAGTTATAATTGCATTCCTTGTCAACTTTATTTTCAAACCTGTAAGGGTGAAAATTCCTTAATGCAGTGTCAGGTATATTTGTTCCAGGTGTGGTATTCCGCAACTCTAGCACATTTTCCGTGTATCGTATACGATTTATGAGCAACGTATGTATTTGGAAATCTGTAGCGCTAATTAAAGGGGTCTGTGTATAAACATTACGCTTTTGTTGTTACAGACCTGTATTTATATTTAATTTATGGGTAATTCTGTGTAATGGTATGGACTGTAAGTACGTTGCTTCCAATAAAACACTTGTTTCTTAATTCCGGTTTGTTCTTCTTGTTGATTTCTTAGGCGAACAGTTGTAGTATCGACGAACTATATCTCGACTGGATCTAGTGCTCCTTGTTATATCCCGACACGTGGGTGCAAGTAGTGGGTACACTACTGTGTAAAATACAGAAAAATTTGGCGACCCACCAATCTAGTCATTTTGGTTCGTGTCTGGTCTCCGACAGGTTTCGACTTGTCTCGACTTGTCGGGGGCAAGACTCCGCAACCAATCACAATGGTTTTTCATATCTTAAATATATTCGTACAATCGTAATAGTAATATCTTCTAAACATAATACTACTTTCTATACATCATTATATGGCGAGTTCGGCGTCCGTAACATTCTGAGTAAGGTGTTTGTAGATATTTGGGCTTATTGACGGTGCTGATTGATTTCTTCGAACTTCAGCCTGTATTTGTACCATTTCCTGCCTCGTTGGCTAAGTGGTCGTGCTACTGCTGAGGTCGTAGGTTCGATTACCATGTCGGGTAAAGTGTTATTGGGTTTTTCCGTCAAGGCTTTCTCAGTAGCAGCCTGGAGTCTGGAGTTGTTGCCTGTTGATGGAAATAGGCTCGCCCCCTATAATATGACTAATCTTAGACTCATCATAACTGGCGAAATGTGGATGCACTATTGGTACTCTGCCTAACCGTTCGGAGATTACAGCCGGTCGATTCTGTAAAAATCTCACCGTGAAAACTCAAGTGAAGTGAGCTTGATGTGAGTTGTCAGTAGTGTCAATCCCTAGCATTATTTGGAATGACAGCTCACTCCACGCTCACTACACCTAAGTTTTCACGGTGAGATGGTTACAGAATCGCACTGCAGAATCGCACTGCTGGTATGTTGTTATGTTATGTGTACAATTTCAGGAAAAGGCATTGATCACGATGTTCTTTTGGTTGGCAATTTCTGTACCTACGCTGTTTTCTTCTAAGGCGTAACTACCCGCCGAATGATACACTTCCCCCTCCTACTTACTACCTACCACCAAAGAAGCATCTCCCTGTAGGGTGTAATCTTCCGTGGTCCACTTGGAAGTCTCTGAACTGTCTCCGGACACAAGTGGGAAGATGTAAGTCCAAGCTGGTAAAGTGGGGTTACCTTGACGGAACGGCAGTAGGGTGCATTGTGGAGCTATGTCACAAACCATGCTCCACCTCCTATCCTGCCCTATGTGTCCCAAAACATACAGTCAAGGAGACCTCTGCGCTGCTACCAACAACTCTTTGGAGGTGGCAATGTTTTGGGAAAAGAGCATTTAAAATACAGTCGTTCCAGCGACACGAAGAAAAAGAAGAGCGTCAATGATCTTTATTTACACTGTTCAAAGCTAGTCACCGAAGTCTTAAGCCCGGTTGAGCAGACGAAAACCTCACAGGTCGAACTGCGACATGCCTTAAATACTTTTTTTTTAAAGTCACCGAAGTACTGTAAAGGTTGTCTACAAAAGTCAACCATACGTTGTACGGGCTGGCAAAAAAATAACTCTAGTTGCATTCAAACATTCAACGGTATATAGAATTAGCTGTCAATTGCTATTGTGATAGAACAAGGGCCGGTTGTTTCAAACGGTTGGTTAACGTAACATACGTACGTCAACGTCAACGTCAATAACGAGTACGGAATCATAATTATGTTGCATACAGTTTCATACAACAGGTACCGCGAATTGAGTATTCGTTGTGAACTGAGTAAAGTTGACTGTACATTTTTTCTTCCCTTTCTCAGACTAAAATATACACTCACACCTTCTTCTCCCATAGGCAGAAAGTACAGAACACTATCTGCAACAGTCCTTACACACCTTCTTCTCCTTTTGCTTTGTTTACGTTTATACACACACGTCGGTTACGAGTATTACGCCCCAGACCTTTCGGAAAAACATAACCATTAAGGATACACAAAAAAAAACACATACCAAAAAAATTACAGCGTAGAAAATCAGATAAACAACGACGACGATTACAACGATTACGACAGAAAGACCGAATCATACTAGTCAATGAGCCAAACTCCTTTAATCAAAAATCTATCAATATAGACAACGGTAATACAAAGAGAATGAAATACCATTCAATACCTGAGTTATGACGTCACAAAGGATATTTGATACGCTATTGAAAGGGTGAACTTTCAAATTTCCATATTCATCGGTGACATAATTACAGCTGAGAGACGATTATAGGAATCTACAGAATCGTATAGAAGTCGCTTAATCGCGTTCAGTATTGTCGGATTTAATATCAAAATCAAAATATTTTATTTCACATCAACATGGGCAATGGGTACTTATGAAACGTCAGAAGCTAGGTAATAATAATAATATCTCTGGACATTTCACACAGCGCCATCTAGTCCCAAGCCAAGCAACCATATTTTATTTCACATCAACATGGGCAATGGGTACTTATGAAACGTCAGAAGCTAGGTAATAATAATAATATCTCTGGACATTTCACACAGCGCCATCTAGTCCCAAGCCAAGCAACCTAATAATAATAATAATAATATCCCTGGACATTTCACACAGCGCCATCTAGTCCCAAGCTAAGCAACCTAATGCTTGTGTTATGGTAACAAGATGCCTGATAAACTACTTATATACATTTTTTTTTTGTAAATACATTCATATTATAGATAGAAAAACACCCAGACTCGGAACAAATACATGTAGGTCATACAAATATTTGTTCCGTGCGGGAATCGAACCCGCGACACGCAGCGCAGCAGTCAATCGCTTAACCACTGCGCCATCCGTGCCGTCAAAAATAAGGTGCACGGTTCCAATTGGTCGTTTCCTATGGCGAAGAGCTGGCAAGAAACTCCACGGTTACTCTATGCTCTACAGCTATGTGAAATCGAGTTCGTGGTTGCATGCGCACTTCACCGTGATCTGAAGGCCAATTCTCGTAATTTAAAACGTTCAAAATCTAGTCACGGTCTCATCTCAGCGACAAACAAATGTCAAAAACTTGTCAAAATGTAGGGAAATTAGAAGTATTTTTTGACAGATTGAGACTGAGATCAGACTGTGAACGTTCTTAAAATTACGAGAATTGCCCCTCTGAAGTAAACTGCTCGTTTTACAAGATGGCTGCCTCACCAGAGCTCGGTGTTCCTTCTTGACACTTGACATTTTTAAAAGAAGTCAATTGACAGTCTAGAAAAGCGGAGGCGCCGACATGCATATTTATTATTATTTTGATTGTTGGTTTTTTATTTATATCTTATCGTATACTGCACTGGTTGACGTCATCACCTCCACGCCGGCTGTCACTGAAAAGCAGCGTCGTATAAGGTCTTAGCATTATGCTGAACGATGGCCGTTTCGCGTGGATGTGACGCATGTTTTCCCCTAACTTGTTATTTTTGTGGTTATGTTCTTTTTATGCGTCATGTTTACTGCAAATAAACGTATTTTCTTTCTTTCTTTTATGGGCTGAAGTGCATTCACATAGTATATGGTGCCTGCCACCATATAGCTACAAAATATTAGTTACATCATTGATGTTAAATTTATAATAATTACTAGCAGCGCCCCGCAGTTTCACCCGCATAAGTGTCGATCCCGTGGGAATATCGGGATAAAAAGTATCCTATGTGTTATTCTGATATATAAGCTATAATTAATGTAATGTTTCATCAAAATCAGTTCTGTATTTTTTGCGTGAAAGAATAACAAACGACGAAGCTTTGTACAGAACCAATAATGCAGATGCCATTTCTATTCCCTTGTCAAGTTTCCTGTGGACTCGATCGAAGTGCGGGCTTTCACCAATAGTTGTATGAAGTTGCTTAGTAATTTACATTTTGCATTGAGTGCAATTAGCTGTTAGCGTTCTAGCGACTTCTTTTAGTTCTGTAGAGTCTTGTTTGTTATTGTAGTGTTCTAGATTTGAACAGTAAAAACTGCTGAGTGCTGATTTTGTCTATTTATTTAGTATTTTAAGCACATACATGTACACACGGCTACACATCAAGCTATGCAAAACCAGTATTGGCTGACCGTTCATTGTGAGAAAATATCATACAAAGTGAGGCCAAGACAAACTGGTTTTGTATAGCTTGACGTGTAGCCGTGTGTACAGGGCGGAATTAATGCCATAGGAATTTTCTACCAGTCAATCTTTGGGTGACGCAATGACATAAAAGTTGAGGAATAAATATGTTAAATATAAAGATACGCATAAACCTATTAAAACTATAAATTTAGTATAATATACCTTATTACATATTAATATAAGCACTAATAAATATACATCATCATCTGCCTAGCATTTTCCCAACTATGTTGGGGGTCGGCTTCCAGTCTAACCGGATACAGCTGAATGCCAGTATTTTACATGGAGCGACTGCCTATCTGACCTCCACAACCTAGTTACTGGGTAATACGATACCCCTTGGTAAGACTGGTTGTCAGACTTTCGGGCTTCTGACTACCCGTAACGACATTCAAAGATCCACGAATGACAGCCGGGACCAACGGCTTAACGTGCTTTCCGAGGCACGGAGTGGTCTCAGTATTTATAGATGGTCACACATCCACAGACCAACCGCGGCAAGATACATGAATATACTAAAATGAAATAAGACAAACAATGAGAAAATATTACCGTTGTGATGATACTGCCAGGTTCTTGCGAATGTGCTCGCGAATTTTAACTTTAAAGGATAATCAGTTCAGGTTTTTGTTGCGATACATTTGGCCCCCTAGTCTACTCCAACAACAACAACGCAACGTCTATGCAACGGTCTGTAGCTCCATGAAACATGAGGTTTCAGGGGCTAGTGCAAATTTTGGGGTTTATTCGATTAATCGAGTCTGATGAAAACACACTGGGGTCAGTGCATTTCATTCAGTTGTGATGTAATATATTTGGATATACTCTTTCATCATCATCATCATTATTATTTCAGCCGAAAGACGTCCGTTACTGGGCATGTGCTTCCCCCAGGCATCACCACGTCAAACAGTTTTATACTTCTCGTATCCAACAGATTCCTGTGGCCTTCACTAGGTCATCAGTCCATTTAGTGTGCCGAAACTTATACAAAAACTAATTTTTCGTATGGCTCTCTTAAAATCATGAACAGTTACCAAAATACTTCTTTGCCTATACCAATAGCGACTTAATAGGTTTACCCGTGAAAAAATTCAGCGATTCTGAATTTTATGTTATTCACAGCGTCTTTGTACATTGGTTACCACAAATAAAGTGCGCGTGGCTTGTGAAATAAAAATACTGTACGTAAAATAAACGAATGGTTTCACGTTTTTATCGATGGTACAAGTATGGTATATTGGTACAAGTATGGTATATTGGTACAAGGTACGTATCTATAATAAACGCCAAATAAAATATAGAAATTAGATAGTCCCGTTAGAATTCCACTCATCATCATCATCATCTGCATAGCCTTTTCCTAACTATGTTGGGTTCGGCTTTCGGCTTCCTTCGGTTTAACCGGATGCAGCTGAACACCAGTATTTTGCATGGAGCGATAGAATTCTACTAAAAAACAACAAAATGCCG
Source organism: Apamea sordens (assembly GCA_945859715.1). Lineage (NCBI taxonomy): Eukaryota > Metazoa > Arthropoda > Insecta > Lepidoptera > Noctuidae > Apamea > Apamea sordens. Next base: position 6,491,699 of record OX244010.1, on the reverse strand, counting down.
TAAACTGTGTTCAAATAATTTAGTATTACGGAGAACATGGAAATCGTATTTTGAAACAAGCAAACAAATAAACAAAATGAAACGGAACGAGAGCTTTGCCTTGAGTTCAAACGTTTAGGGGGGACTATCACCCCAAATTATCGCCAAGGGCCCTAAGTTTCCTTACTTCACCTAATTTCCACCCCTAAAGAAACAACTTCAACTGCAATGTTAAACTTTGAAACCAAATAGGGTCGGCCCTCTGTGCCTCTCACATTCATATTTTAATATTCCATCAACGAATTCCTTCCGACCCGGTGTTGCATTTATTAAAAAGGTCCTATATTTAATTTAAATATTTCTTTCAAAATTGTGTTGTAATGTGTACTCGGTTGTGGCAGATATAAAAAAATAAACAAAATTAGAGGAGAAAGAAATGCACAGTGAAGGATATTTTTTCTTGTTAGAGGTGTAATGGGCTGTGTTCTTACAGTTGGTGGCTCTTCAGACACAGTTCATTTTTAAGGTTTCGTACCCAAAGTGTGCCAACGGAACCCATTACCAAGCCTCCGCTGTCCGTTCGTCCGTCCGTCCATCTGTCTGTCAGCAGGCTGTATCTCATGAACCGTAGGTAATAGGTAGACAGTTAAAATTTTCATAGTGCATATTTCTATTGCAGCTACCCTTGAATTTATTACTTTTTTTTAGCGTAGCCATAAAAGAAAGGTTTTTTTATCGATGTTTTTCGCGTTGTGTTACCTCTTGGAACCCTTTGTCTGCGAGTCCGACTCGTACGTTCGTTCATACTTTCTATTTAGTCTTAAGAAACCGCTAATGCACTATGTCTAGATGCAAATTAGGCTACTAGTACCTAGTCGCCACTAATAGTCAGGCCGAGCAAATACCGGTGGCCGCAAATTACGTCCGTACCAACATATAGTCGCTCAAACGCGGTCGGTGGTGCTTGCCCATTTTTAAAAACAATTTTGGCCTCGAGAAGAAATTGGCGGGTGAGTGTGATCGAATGTGAATAAGATAGCCACTAGGCCACTATCCGGCTCAAACGCGACGATTTTATCAAACGTAACGTAGGCACAAAGTTCGCGATCGAGTGTATGTGTTCGTGTTCGAGTGTATGTATGTGTGATTGTGTGTTTTTAGTGTAGTGTGTATTATTATCATTGAGGGGCCCGTGGCTAAATACTAACAGCCGCACAGGTCGATCGGTCAGGTTAAGCTATGCTTGCCGCGGTTGGTCTGTGGATGGGTGACCATCTTTACATACCAAGACCCCTCCGTGCCTCGGAAAGCACGTTAAGCCGTTGGTCCCGGCTGTCATTCGTGGATCTTTGACAGTCGTTATCAGAAGCCCGAAAGTCTGACAACCAGTCTTACCAAGGGGTATTATCGTATTACCCAGTAACTGGGTTGTGGAGGTCAGATAGGTAGTCGCTCCATGTAAAATACTGGTATTCGGCTGCATCCGGTTAGACTGGAAGCCGACCCCAACATAGTTGGGAAAAGGCTAGGCAGATGATGATGATGTGTATTATTATCATTATTTTCCACTTACACCATTTCTGACAAAAGGGGTCTTGACCGACTACAAAGTGATAAGCGAGATGTTTCGTTACAAACCCCGAAAAGCAGAAAATTCCTTGTAAATGCATACATACAGGATTTCACTCAAATCTCCATTTATTTTTTCACCATTTACTGTCATAAGTATTTTCCGTAAACCTGTCAGACATTTGAAATAAACAGGTAACGTTAGGGATTATTTTGCATGTATATTATTCTCATTGTTTTATTTTTCTTCCGAATATTTATAGCTTGCAAGGAAGTCTTTTAGATTTACCTGTCTTGCGGAAATATTTCTTTAACTCTGTATTTTTTATCCTTTCAAGGAAAGGAGTAAGGAAATATCGCAAAGAACTCCGCTAGAAGTGTTATTTCATCGTTTTTATTTCGATATTTTTATTTTGTCTGAATAAAACACATCAATTTTAAGTCTAATAATTCAGTAAGTTATTATTATATGTGGTCATAAAAAGGGCTGTTGCACACTAGGCAATAGTCGCCAGTTGCTCGGAGAATAGAGACATTCACACACACACGAACACAATACACACCTCACTACATTTCTAAACTTACACCCTCTTCAACTACTACACAATTCAATGAACTTAGATTCTGACATGCTCCTTTTGCTCTGTCAACTTTCATACATCTGTTCATACACATGCCCTAGTCGCAAGTACTACATACTTACCTTAATAAGGGAGAACCCTAAAAAGTCAGGTATGTAGGCTGTGCTAGGTAGGCTGGTATAGAAATAGCCAAGGGTACTGAAGGGTCCTTTATTAGAACGGTTTATGTCGTCTGTATGTTAGTTTGTCTATCTGACACAAGGCTGTAACTTTCTAAACGTAATAGGTTGTTAGTCCGTTGTCCTAGAATACGTTGATACTTATTCTGTGATAACTGACCACCAGAGGCTATAGTAAAATATAGGGTGGCACTTACATTGTCACGTAAACTGTAACCATGAATTCAGCACATGATGGATCAAAAAAAAAAACTGATATTTCTTTGTGAAGTTTTAAATATCATTTTAAGCACGTGGGTGGAATACCCACGTGCTCCCAATGTATGGAACAGCAATTTTTTTTTTAATGAAAGACGAGATTTTACATGCAAAGGGATTCGGAATCATTTTTGAATCCATGGTAACGGAAGGTCAATTTCCGTAATAAAAACTTTAAAATGTTGTCACAATCTCATTTCAGCGACGATCAATGTCAACATTTTGTCAAAAACTAATGAAGATTAGTATTTTTGACAGATTGAGACTGATATTAGAATGCAAACTTTATTAAAAATACCGGAATTGCCATCACTCTGGTTGCATGTCGATAGACACACTATATAGCCATCATCATGGTTAAGAAGATGAAAAGTGATGCAATAGTTTTGGTTGTATTTAAGGAAATTGTTCCACCTTAAATAGGACATTCACGGTCGACGTAAAACCATTAGTAAGTCATTGCAATGTAACTTTTATCTCGGTAATGTAAGGTATAAGTTAAAATGTGAAGAGTTACAAAAAGAAGTGAGTTTATCTAGTTACAAGTTGACAAACGAGCCAACAGCCCACATGATGGGAAGTCGTGACCGCTTTTGGACACCAATGTGACATAATGGCGGTTTGTGGTTGAAGTGTGTTATGGAGAGCTTTTCGTTACTGTGTTAAATGTTTTCATACATAATAGAGATAGGGCTTGTGGCTAAGCTATAACAGTCGCGCGGGTCAATTTATCTGGTTAAGCTACGCTTGCCGCGGTTGGTCCATAGATGGGTGACCATCTTTACATACCAAGACCCATCCGTGTCTCGGTAAGCACGTTAAACCGTTGGTCCCAGTTGTCATTCGAGGATCCTTGGCAGTAGTTACGGGTCGTCAAAAGCCCGAAAATCTGACAACCAGTCTTACTAAAGGGTATCGTATTACCCTGTTACTGGGTTGTGGAGGTCAGATAGGCAGTCGCTCCATGTAAAATACTGGTATTCAGCTGCATCCGGTTAGACTAGAAGCCGACCGAAACTTAGTTGGGAAAAGGCTAGGCAGATGATGATAGATTGAATACAGACGCAAATACACATGCCTGTATCTTGTAAAAAATATGAAAGTAGCTTCAATGCCATTGTGCCATAACAACTTCTAATGTATTGGTGAATGTTACAAAAATGGCATGCAAGTTATTTGCATACTTTAGTGCAAGTTAAACAAATGTTAAGCATATTTATAATCAGCTCATTCCCACTGCTGGAACACAGGCCTACTTCCTGGGAGAGGGAGTGGGCCGTGATCCACCACGCAGCCCAATTGGTAGATGTCACATATCTTCGAATTTTTGGTTCGAGGACATGCCGGTTTCCTCACGATGTTTTCCTTCAATGTTTTGAGAGCAGTAGTAATAAAGCGCATGTCTGGGTTCGAACCCACGACCTACAACTCGCAAGTCGGGGCCATTACCACTGAGCCACCATTACTGTCTACTCTGGATTTAATTGCCTAAAATCATCAACACGCAGTGAAAAAGCAACTACGTTTCCTCATTGATCACTACATCATTACTAGTTGGAACGAAGTTCCTTAACGCGCGTTGCGAAAGGGGGCTAGACGGAAAAAATTAAGACCAAAAGTTGGAACGACACTTTTTGCTATAGTTGTAAGCCGTGCGGCGTGCGTGTGTTTCTCTGTCTGTCTCTCTCTTATAGAAAGCAAGCCAGTTATACTTCGTTCCATCCGGGTGTCCCTTGACACCTCTTTTTCCTCTGTATGGGAATAGAATTTCTTTCTTGCATTAGGACCATCACAGATCGTGGAAAAATACCTGTTCATCATCATCCACAGCCTGACTTCACCAACTGCTGAGCGTGGGGATTGGCACATGAAAAGAGAGGCATAGTGTGCCAATCCCCACGCTCACCCATGCCCGCCTCATCCAGGTTCTACCCGCGATGGTATGATATAATTATTACCATTCTAGTAATATTTATTTAAAAAGTATTTATGTATGTTTATTTGTATGTATGTTAGTATATTCTCGTAATTTTTGTTTAGTTTTAAGTGAATTGTTTTTTTGATTCTATGTATTATTTTTTGTCTCCTTTGCTCTATCACACGCTGTCTACATCTCTGTATCTATTGTCCTATCTCAGGTATGCTGGAAGAGATTTCGTATGAAATAAGCATCACCTCTGTACCTATTTTTTCTGTTCTGTTTTTCAATGTCTGTTTATATATGTGTGTACATAAATGGTAAAATAAATAAATAAAAGATGGTAACTATGTCGTTTGCTCATCTCGCCGCTGGCCTACCTAAAATACCTGTTACTTGGAAAAAATCTTTGGTGTGGGAAAATAAATTAAAAGCAAAATATAGGTATGAATAAGATTCCTCAAACATTTAGATTCTGTTCACATAATACTGTCTGGTTATGAATCCAGAATACAAATATTATAGGTATATGTATATTTTGTCTTGAAACCTAACAGCATGTACATAAAACGTAGTCTTGAATACGAAATGTATTCGATCCATAAAATAACACACAAGTATTTAGGGTCTACCTATGAATACCTACATATTTACCTAGTAGGCATGTAGATATTCATAGAGAAAAAAGAAAATACACTTTTGTGGTGAACATGACGCAAAGAAAAAATAAAAACACAAAAAGAACAAAATTATCATCATCATTATACACCTGCCCTTATCCCAATTAATTTAGGGTGTGTATGTTTGTTACTGATATGAATATTCCCAATCTTAATGCTTATCTATTACCATACTTTCAATAATAAAGCCTAAATCAACCGCAATTAGTTAATTGCTAAATTCTTTAGTTTAAAGCAAGTCTGAGCTAAAGGGCGACCGCTTTTTACTTAAATTAAGTGGTTTTGAAAAGTAATTATTCCACTGAAGTTAAATTTATTGATGCATAGAGTTCATTATGCTAGCACTTAGAAACGGTTAACCGAACAAGACGTCATTTACGTAAGTCATTTGAAGTTAAAGGCTGTTTTTGAAGGTATTTAGAAAACCACTATAAGTAAGGTACCTACTTAGCCGAACTCTACCTAATGTCATGTGTCAATGTCATAGAGAATCTTATGAGAGATCCTTTTCATCGAGTTGTTTGTCTCCTTGAGTTTTCAGTTGAGCTGCATGATTACTGACAAATGCGTGCACTGACTGGACAGGTTCACTTGGTCCATATAATAATAATATCCCTGGACATTTCACACAGCGCCATCTAGTCCCAAGCTAAGCAACCAAATGCTTGTGTTATGGTAACAAGATGGCTGATAAACTACTTATATACATTTTTTTTTTTTTGTAAATATATACATATTATAGATAGAAAAACACCCAGACTCGGAACAAATACATGTAGGTCATACAAATATTTGTTCCGTGCGGGAATCGAACCCGCGACACGCAGCGCAGCAGTCAATCGCTTAACCACTGCGCCAACCGTGCCGTCAAATAGTCAATATAGAGCAGTGGTGGCAGAGAGAGTGGTAACAGCCATGTCTTACGAGTTGTAGGTCTTAGGTTCGAACCCAGACAGGCGCTTTACTTTAAATAAATTATTTTATCACCACTGCTTTAAAAACTGTGAAGGAAAATATCGTGACGAAACCGGTACGTTCTAGAACCAAACATTCGAAGTCATAATTATAATATGTACTAACCCGCACTGGGCCCGCGGATTGGTGGATTACTCCCTCGCACCGACAAAAGGCCTGTTGGGAAGCAGTGGAAACATTATTGGCTGATTATATATTACGGATTTATATGTATCTTACTTACACTTATTTAAGAGGAAGTCCATATCTGTCACATAGACAAGACAGACCTCTTGGTTTATAAAGCCTAATGTCTTAGAAACTAGGACATTTGATATTCATGTTTGGTATAATATTATAGCCTGAATTCTAAACTATAATATTATACCAGACCTGAATACCTAATGGCTCAGTATAATCACGATGCGGCTATAAAAACGATATTCATAAACAATTTAATTCATATCAAGACGACATTAACCCAGCTAATGGCAAACTATTATAAAAATCTAGACTGAAAAGTTCTAGAAAATATACCGTAGAACAAACGGACACAGAAGATCAACTTGGCGCAAAAGCGAAAAACAAATGAGAAATGATATTTATTTTGTTTTATATTTATTGATTTTATTTAAAAAAATAACACTTTTAACGCGTCAATTTTCTTATTAATACAACATGAGATCGGTGTTTTCAGGCCAGCTACCCCAAAAATTAGAAGACATCATCGACCAACTTGCACGGGGCCCGTGTGGTGAATTACCCACCTAGAGTAAGCATGTGTCTTAGCAATGGGAACATTATCGGCTGTTTATGATTATAATGACCCTGAGTATAAACGCCGAAACAAACCCAGATGTCAGTGTCTCTTTTCAAGACCATACAACTTCGTTCCAAAAATAAAATAAAGAAAGAAAGAGAATACGATCAATTGTATAAGTGCGTGAGTGTGTTTGTGTGTATGAATATATAATAATATAAAGATTCCTTTCCAAAAACTTCGCAGTATAATAATTTTGACAAACACCTTCGTTACCAAACCTTTTGCATTGAACTATTTAGTGTAACTAATGAGTACCGCAAGATTTATAGCCAGGAAAGCTCATTAGCGTATGTGATTTATATTCCTAAGTAACGATCCTAACATTTCGTATGTAAATCCTCTTTTGGAATTCAAAGAAGCCTAATGTGTGTATTAAAAGAATTGAGGGCACTTTACTAGTATACAATTTTGGTAGTTAATGAACCTGAATTAAATAATTAGGTTCCATTGAACTCTGCGCGAGCAGTACTTTAATTTAAAAGCCCAGATTGGAGCAACCTCTTTAATTCCTTATACCTATGTGGTATAGTAATTTATTCTAGGTAAATCGGCTTCAATATACATTGATTATATAAGCCGATTTACGTTATACAACCGGCATGTCCCAGAACAAAAAAATCGAAGACATGTAACATCTACCAAGCCGCTGGCCCCGCGTGGTAGATTACAGCCCACTACCTCTCGAAGAAAGGAAGCCTGTGTCCCAGCAGTGGGAACATAAACAGCTTTCAATTACAATTTAGTAATATTGCACAGTTTTTTTTTTAAAGTAGTAGGATTTAAAGTTTAGTCTTTCTAAATATAGATGAATAATGTTAATTCCATTTAGTAAGTGATTGCGTAGGAATCTAACCTGTAACCTAATCGCACACGACACACACGATCAATCATTTTTCATTTTCATCCATACAACCTTCGTTCTGTTAAGTAGATCGACACCGCTTCTCTATAGTTGCATTAATTAAATTAATAATGGCTGAACACTGCCTCTTAAGACACAGGTCGCCCTAGTTTAAGAGGCAGGGTCAAAAAAAACTATGTACAGATTACTGCAATATTAAATGTCATTTGCCTTCTAATTAGTCATCTACAATATAATGTAACAATGTAACAGACTGATTGCTATTCTTGTGCTATACCTGTATTTTTTTTTTGTGAAATAAACATTTTTATTATTATTATTATTAATCACAATCTAAATAATTTTGAAGGATATTGCTAATCCATTGCTTCATATGTTCGAGAAATTTGACGAAAGAATAACGTAAATAACGCAATGAATGTTGTTAAATTGTCAAAATGAAAGACATTCCTATTGCTAGTGTATTACGCAATTACCCCGCTGGACAGAGTTTGTTTAAACTTTCCTCACTCACTAACTTTAATAAACTCATTCACCTTTGAAACAGACATAACCTACAGGGTGGTAGGGACGCGCAAACCGAAACCATGAATTCAGCACATTTGTCTAAACCCCCTAGAGTAGAAATTTCGGTTATCAAAAAAAAGAAAGAAAGAACAATTGTTTTTTTATTTGCACAAACAAAACGAATAATTACAAAAAAAAATACATAAAATATACACATACAAAGTAGTCAAAAGCCTCGTAAAAGTTGTCAATTTTGTCCATTGCTTGATGTCAGGGCCAGGAACTAAAGACAGCACACATTAATTGACAATACAAATTAAACCTGTCTCGACTGTTTCATAGAAAAGAAAACCTACGCGGTAGTTTTTTTTTTTTTAATTAACTGACGAAAAATTTCAACTAGTGGTTATCCCAAATCAAACACTGAATCCATGGTGACAGGTTGCGCGTCGATGTCCTTGCCAACTTGTATTATTTTCTTTAGATACACAAAATAATTGGCTGTTACGGTAACCAAACTCTAACGGTTTCTACTAATGAGCCTATTATATTTAAGCCCTATGATTATTAGAATTGTTTTCGTAGGAACAGGGATAAAAATAGAGGTAGAGTTTCACTACTAGTTGTAACTGTGTTGTTAGGTACACGTAACAACTAATTAGACAAAATAATGATACAGAGCCAGACTTTATGCGTGTTATCATATAATTAGGCTCCACATAATTACAGATTATGTTTCAACGTTATAATTGTCAGTTTTGACATTTACTATGTTATTCACTGGAATTCAAAATGGAGTAGGCATTTGTTTCGATCAGAGCAGCCGGTCGATTCTGTAAAAATCTCACCGTGAAAACTCAAGTAAAGTGAGCTTGATGCGAGTTGTCAGTAGTGTCAATCCCTAGCATTATTTGGAATGACAGCTCACTCCAAGCTCACTTCACCTAAGTTTTCACGGTGAGATGGTTACAGAATCGCACTGCAGTGGTAGCCCAGTGAAATTGGCCCCGACTTACGAGTTGTAGGTCGTGGGTTGAAACCCAAGTAAGGGTTTTCTTTGTGTAAATAATTTCATCACCGTTACTCTCAAAACGGTGAAGGAAAACATCGTGAGGAAACCGACATGTACTAGAACCAAAAATTTGAAGACACGTGTGACATCTATCAACCCACACAGGACCTGTGTGGTGGATTACGGCTCACTCCCTCTCACAGAGAGGAGGCCTGTGTCCTATTAGTGGGAACATTGCACCGCAGTGCGGGTTGGTAGATGTCCCATGTCTTCGAATTTTTGGTTCATTTCTATGGAAACTCTTTTAAATCAATCGATATTGTATGTATTATTGTCAAATGTTTAAACTACAAATAGGGAATTAAGTTACACATAACACACACTTTCAATCACATTTCGAAGGTTTTGAAGGAAATACCTAAACCACTGCTTCATTTGATTGAAAAATTCGTTGGCTAAATAACCTAAATTACGCAATGAACGTGCCTGAACTATTAAAATGAAAGGCATTGCGGGTTACGCATTTTCCCCGCAAGTTTCTTAAACCTAGATCTAGTCTCTGATCAGAAAATCAGCATTTATGTCAGCTGTTGTGATGAGTTAGTTTGCGAAAAAACAATAGCCAATAAAATTACTTGATGTTCGATTATTTTGCTGAGAAATGAGCGTCAAAACGTCGAAATCCTGGGCACTATATAACATAATATCACGTCTGTTATGGGCTAAGGGTTAAGGATAGGTTACACAGTGCGAGGAGCTGATGTGACAGTAGACAGCTACTGTGCCTATGTACTCGTATGACAGTAGCTGGACTCGCCTCGCTCGGTCACACTATGCAAACTGCTGGCGTCGCAGAAGACAGCTACTGCATCAGTGTACTCGCATACTTCGTCTGTATCATGTCTCGTGCAATGTTGTCGCAAAATACACGTTTAATCACAATACATACCACAATAAAAGCGGTTACGAAAATATTTTGTGTTGAACTACTTAGAATTGAAAGAGCTATACAAAAAAAGAAGAAGAAAAGACGTATTTGGGTCAGGAATTGGCTGCAAAGAAAAGGGGCAACGCATACCATATTTAAAGACCTATATGATGAAGATCCTCGAGAATATAAAACGGTCATGAGAGTGACACCTGAACAAGTGGAAATAAGGCGCGGTGGGGGAAGGCGAGTAGCGAGTAAAAACAAAAAATGTTGAAGTAACTCGGACGCGAGCAACTGTCCCACTCGCACATGACAATACTCGGTATGATGCGGTCACACGGTGCGAGTAGCTGCACCTCAGTAACTGACTCGGTCAGCTCGCATGCCAGCTCGCACTGTGTAACCTAGGCTTTAGACACTTAGACAGGCGGGTTCCTATAGTACACACATATGAACCCAGTTATTTTTAAGTCTCATTATTTTAATAGGAGGTGAACCTATTGCTGTCACCCAGGCACAAATCCAGATTCCGCGCAGCTTTAGAAATTCCTGATGGAAAACCCAAGAAAATTAGTGAAGCTAATATTGGGATCACAAAATCAGATCGAGTATAGTGAAAAACAGTTGTCGATTCACGAAGAGATTGGCTACCACTCACCGTGACACGGAGATTTTCATTTAACGAAACCGTTCGAGTGGGGTCGCCATGAGTTCGGTCTTAAAGTTTCAAAGTAATTTAAGTATTGAACATTTTTTTCTTCATTTTGCGTGAACTGAGTATCGGTCGATTTTGTGAAAAGCTAGCATAGCCGTTAAATAGCTATGCTAGATTTTTGCTAGCTTTAGCGCAAAAGCATTTCATCTCAAAATAATAAGAGGTCCTTACCTCTTCTTATTTTGAGATGAAATGCTTTTGCGCTACATATGTATTAGCAATTTCAGGTTAAGCTACGCTTGCCGCGGTTGGTCCGTGGATGGGTGACCATCTTTGCATACAAAAACCCCTCCGTGCCTCGGAAGTCATGTTAAGCCGTTGGTCCCGGCTGTCATTCGCAGTCTCAGATCTTTGACAGTCGTTACCGGTGCACGGTGGTCAGAATCCCGCAAATAATGTTGTAGACAGATAGAAAATTAGTTGACAATGCAATGATGCGATACACATAGTCACACAGAGAGATAGAGTTGAGAGAGGGTGGGCTTACCAAGTATTTATTTTCAAAGCAATTTGTTTCGTGCTCTGCTTTATTGAGAATAGTTCGCAGTATTATGTGATATAAGTAGAAGAGACGTATATTGGTTTGATTTAAGCTCTAGTAAAAGTTCTTTGAACAATGATAATGGTTATTCATGCTTCATCTATTTGAATTGTCCAGTGGTTTAGAAAGATAGAATAATAAGTTTATTTGCCACAGCATAATCAGCCTACTAGACAATGTTCCCTCGAATATCCCGCAGCCCTGGCGGCATCGGCCCTAGAGGGCCCCGTCAGTTCGTGCTGACATCTCTTTGAGGCGCGCGTGGAACACAACGCGCCGTCGACCCGGGCCTGGTCCTTACCGGGCGGCGAGCTGCCCATTGCTCGCCGCCCGCAAGCCCGCGCCTACGGTGGCCGGGAGTCGGCTATTGACTCCCGTCCAGGGCGTCTCCTACGGCGGCTAGGGGCGTGAGGGCGCAGCGATTGCCTCTCCCTCACGCGCTCCGCCTCCTCCTTTGCGAGCATTACTGCTTCGCAGAAGGAGGTGACGGCCTCCCATTCACTCTCGCTCCGTACCATGGCCTGGACCAGGGCCGGACGCGAGAGATCGCTGCCGCCGATCGCCGCCACGAGGACACGGCGGTGCCCTGCCCAAGCCGGGCAGACCTCCACCGTGTGCTCCACCGTGTCCTCCGGGCGATCCACACAGTGGTGACACCCTGGCGTTTCCTCCCGCTTTATCCTGAACAGGAACCTCCCGAAACAACCGTGTCCGGTGAGGACCTGCGTCAGGCGGAAGGTGAGGGCGCCGTGGCGCCTCTCTAGCCACTCCTCAAAGAGGGGACTTATCGCCGCTATTGTGGCATGCCCAGCACTGGGTTGCGACAATCGCACTCTCCATGCCGCTATGAGATCCCGCCGGAGCTCTGTCCGCTGTGCCGTGATTTCTCGCGGCAGCGGAGTTACGCCCCGGCGTTTTGCCTCCTCTCGCCACTCCCATATGTGGGCGAGGACCTTGGCCTCTAGATCCCATGGCGGCACCGGCATTCTTTCACCGTTTTGAGAGCAGTGGTGATTTAATCATTCTTTCTCTTCTTTAAAATGGTAAAAGAACACGTCGTGAGGAAACCATCATGTTTCCTCACGACGGCAACGTGTTCCTTTACCATTTAGAGAGCAGTGGTGATGAAATGATATGCACAAAGTAAAGCACGAACAAGAAACGACAATATACTTAGACAATTATACGCCTATTAATTTCTGATATTGATGACCTTTTGGAGCTACGTAATACACGTAACAACTGTACCGGTTGACGTCAACACGTCAACGTCGGCTGTCGCTGAAAACCAGAGCTGGGACACTGGTCCCAGCGCTGGTTTTCAGCGACAGCCCTACGACAGCAGCGACCCTAAGTGAGACAGCTCTCATTCTCATAGGGTCGTAACATTATGCTGAGCGATGGCCGTTTTGCGTGGATGTGACGCATATTTTACTCCAACTTGTTCTTTTTTTGTGTTCTTTCTCTGCGTCATATTTACCGCATCTTTCTTTCTTTTTTCATGAAAGGTAATTAATTAATTGTACGAAAAAAAAACAAATAAGTTCATGGTAAATAAAATAATATTATTTTCACTCCATTTTTCATATTATCACATTACATAACATCATTATCAGATAACATTATTTCGTCTATTTAGGACACACGTACTCGTAAGCATAACAAATTTCTCATTATTTCAATGTTTGCTTTCTCTTCGCGTACCAGTAAGAAATTAGATGAAGTTTTCAAGGCACATCGTTTCGTTTCTCTCAGCAAATAGGTTATCTATCTATAACTAATAACGCTAAGTGAGTAGCGTAGAATTTTCTCGAAAAACTATCTTTACAACAAAGTTAGAAGTTAATGTACTCGTACTTAATTCGTTTTACGACGAGGTGTTTTCGATTTAGGAGATTATGCTCACATGTAAAAAACGGGGGCTCGTGGCCGTGTCAGTAATAGCCGCACAGGTTGATCGAAGGTTAAGCTACGCTTGCCGAGGTCGGTCCATGGATGGGTTACCATCTATTACTCAAACTATTGCCGTTTTTAGATCTTTAACTGTCGTTACGGGTAGTCAGAAACCCGAAAGTCAGACAGCAAGTCTTGCTGAGGGATGTCGTATTATCCAGTAACTGGGTTGTGGAGGTAGGATAGATACGCAGTCACTCCATGTAAAATACTGATATTCAGCTGCATCTACAGAATGGTTGAGCTGGATGGTGCCGATAAACGCGTCATTTTCGTGAACGGGCGCCGGCGGTAGAGACTGGTCAATTGGTTATTCCCCAACGCTAACTTTATCTATGAAATGAACATAACCTGATAATGCCAGCACAGATATTATTAATGTTTTATTCTTAATGATAAATAATATTTTAATTTATTATTGTTTCTTCATTTTGTTTTGTTAAATTATTCTCAGATATGTACAGAAGCAACCAGAATAATGTACCCAGGATTTTGTAATAATTATCTTGATTTAAACGAGTGTCCTTGGAGTTTCTTGCCCGTTCTTCTACATAGAGATCTACGTTTTTGGATGGAACTTCAACTAACTTCAACTTTCTGACTAACTGACCGACTCTTTGACAATTCTAAAGTGCTTTTAAATGGTTTAATTTTATAAATGCTTCGAGTTAGAATTGGACAGTCAACCAAAACTATGTTAATTAACGGTTTTCATGTTCCGACTTACCGGAGTTACCGTCATAGGTTGCAAAGTAAGCAAACTGAAGTGGCAGTGGGCTGGCCATGTTTGGCGAAGGACCGATGGCCGGTGGAGCAGATGAGTCCTGGAGTGGAGACCGCGTATCGGCAAGCGTAGTGTGCCCCCCAGCTGGACGGACGACCCAAAGAAGGCGGCTGGGACAGACTGGATGCGGAAGGCGGAGGGTGTTGTGGCACAGCCTGGGAGAGACCTGTGTCCAGCACTGAACTGCAATAGGCTGAGTTGATTGATGTTCCGACTTAATAGGAGGCGTGTAGATAATTGACAACACGGTTAGCGCAGTGGCTGAGCGATCGGACTGCTGCGCTGCGTGTCGCGGGTTCGATTCCCGCACAGAACAAATATTTGTAAGTCCTACATGTATTTGTTCTTAGTCTGGGTGTTCTTCTATCTATAATTTGTATGTATTTACAAAAAAAAAAAATTATATATGTAGTTTATTAGCCATCTTGTTACCATAACACAAGCATTAGGTTGCTTAGCTTGGGACTAGATGGCGCTGTGTGAAATGTCCAGGGATATTATTATTATTATAATATTCTGTTAAAGTTGGATGGTAAGAACATAACTAAACTATTACCGTTTTACTGTCAAACCCTAATAACGACTATATAAAATAAACCCTGTCCTTAAGATCAGAGTCAAACCATAAAACAGTTGTTTCACTCAATCTAATATTATAAGAAGTCATATAATATAAGTTCAGTATTTTACCGACATTCGATATTTTACCGTCATTCGGTATTTTACCGGTGTTACATATATGAACGAGTAGCACACAAACCAACCGTCGGAATTTCCCGTTTTATATCGGTTTTTATGTGCACCCTAATACGGTCAGGGATATGTGGCCAGCCTTTATTATTTTCCGTAGTGGAGGTCAGTAATAAATCATCTTTGCCGATAGAACGGTAAGCAATACATACCAAGCTATTTACTGGTATTTTAGATATATGAGATATTCTTTTATATTAAGAGGGTGCACACAGGTCCACTAGCGCCACTCCTTTAAAAAAATACTATCTCGTGACTGAGAAGGAATTATGAAAATCTGTTCAATCAGCGACCTCGGTAAATGTGTCTAGAATTTTCTAATACCTTTTATAAAATTTCATATTGAGACACGAAGCAACAAAATTCGATCTAAAGAAAAGCGGCCACATTCCTATATGTCGTATTTAGTAGAAAAAATACCGTAGGTAAATTTTGAAAATCTTAACAATAGAAGCATAATTTTAACAGAAATGTTTTTTTTTATTTCACCACAGATGACGTGACGAAGTGACCAACCGAAGTTTATGACTTCGTCACGTGACGTGGTCTAGCACGAACGTGCGGAGTAAACGTAAATTCGGCCCATTGACTCGACAGCTAACTAAAAGCTGCCGTTAAGGTAGAACTAAATTATGCAATCTTATGAAACTGCACACAATTAAAGCAGTGATTACACCACAACAGAAACTCCAGCATTTAATGTCTCTATAACTCCATCAAATGAGAACACAATGCACAAGAAAGCAAATAAAACACACTTGAATTAAACATCAAACTTTAATCTATACTTATAATAAATCTGTAGAAGTGAAAATTCTGTACATTGAAAATATCAAAAAAATAATTTACAGGGGGTGTTACTAGACCGACACCAAACCCAAAAATGTGATTAAAAAAATTTTTGTCTGTCTGTCTGTCTGTCGGTCTGTCTGTCTGTCTGTCTGTCTGTTTGTTCAGGCATCACGCAAAAACTACCGGTTCGATTACGATGAAACTTGGTATAATTATTCTTTAATATCCTGGGCACCACACTGGGTACTTTTTATCCCGGAAAAGTATATACAATAAAAAACAAACTTAATTTTGCGGTTCGATCCCTATACCCGATTACCACTGTCTGTACTGTACCAACCGCAAATACTAAGTTTGTCGTAGGTTGGGTCACCCGCAGTGGAGTTCATTTTTATTCCTTTTAGTTTTTAGAGTTATTTAGGTTTATTTTTATATGAGTCGTAGGTATAGATTTTAATTTTAAAGTATAGGTAGTATATTTGATAGTGTACGTAGTGACCGTAGGTTATTTTATAATACTGTTAGGTAGGATTAGTCATTCGTATAGATATTAGTTTTTAGGGATTTTGCTTATTTATTGAGTTTAGATTAGTTATCATCAGAAATAGGTTTATTTAGGAAGGTATTTAATTTTCTGTTATTGAGTTTTTTTTTTTAATTAGGTAGGTACTTAGGTAAAGATATCATATAGGTACCCTCTTAATCACCACTAATGAGACACAATTGGTTTTCTACTGTAATTAGCCACAAAGGGCTCGCGAGATAGATGGCATTCTGGGGAAGCACATACATTTTATCCTGTTAGCACGTTCCCGTGGGATAACTTCCGACATCCACGCGGGCGAAGCCGCGGGCAGAAGCTAGTACAACATAAAACTCTACTAGACCAATAAAACCGAACTATTGGTCCTTTAAATACACAACAAGCGTCCTACCTTTGCCTAAAACGCAGATCTTGCGTGAAATTCAAGCAATATCCCCACCATGTGTTGTCAAACATGCAATATAAGATGTATTGCAACGTCTTACGGCGTCTCGTAAACCTCTAAGGGTCACCTAAAGCTGCGGTTACACGGGCAATTTTTTGGGCAATTATTGCCCGACAACCTCTGCAGTTGCTGTTGTTGTTGGTATTTCTCAGTCATTGGGTTGTGAAGGTCAAATGGGCAATTCCCGTAATTTTATACTTTTAAGAACATTCACAGTCTGATCTCAGTCTCAATCTGTCCAAAATACCTCTAATTTCAATACATTTTTGACATGTTTTTGACATTAATTGTCGCTGAGCTGAGATTGCAACTAGATTTTGAACGTTTTTAATTACGGGAATTGGCCTTCAGATTTGCTCCATGTAAAATACTGGTATTCAGCGGCATCCGGTTAGACTGGAAGCCGAACCTATACCTGAATAGCTGGGAAAAGGGTAGTCAGACTGATAGAACAGTTGTTGGAGGGAATAGGGCAATCTATTTTAATTTATCAAATTAAGTAGCTCCTGATGGCTCGGTTATGGTGAAGGTTATCTCAACAGCAATTGTCACATGTCAACATTGCACATTTGGTCATAAAGTTGCCCCGATAATTGCAATATATGCTATGTCAGTACTGGCAGCCTGAAAAAGATGCGCACATCGCTAAGAAATTGTTTGATTATCTACAATTTGTGTTCCCATCATACTGTATTAATGTGTAGTTACAATTAAGTACCCATTGTGTCATATGTTTTGTAGCTACACATTGATACAGTAATTATAGAATTGGATTGTAGACAGCTAAATTAATTCTTGTCAATATATACTTTTTTTGAGTCTAACTGTAGCAGTCTCAAAAATTGCTGCAACAGTAAATACATTGATGCTGCCATGACATCTATTCAATCAGTATTGCCCGAGCAATTACAGTTACCCGTGTACACGCACCTTAAGGAGCACCAAAGGGATATATATTTCACTTAGAATGTGTTGCTCTAGTGACGTCCGACTCATAAACTCGTCTACACTAGAATTTAGACAAGATTCCCTTTATTTGTTGGATATAAATTATTTGAAGGCCGCGTGGATGGTTTGCTGAACTTTGACTTAAATTATTGATTGTGTAAAGTTACGCTTTGTTAGTCCCGATTCTTAAATGTATGATTCAGGTCTGATGAAGCGAATCGAAGTGCTTCGGAGCGCGAAGGGACTGGCCAGAGAAGCGTAACCCGGTTTAACCTGGCATTATAGCTCAAAATGACTCGATTAATTTACGTTCAGCAGAATAGTAAATTGTAGAAAGGATAGTCAGTGAAACGTTTTTAAGCGATAACTATAAGAGTTTTTGATGTACACAAAAACCGGATTCATAAAACTGCGTTGTGTCGTGTCGTGACGCCTTCTGATGCAGTGTTAGTCAATCAAAACTCGTTGTGATTTGACGTAGTCCTGAACAGCAGTGCGATTCTGTAACAATATCACCGTGAAAACTTAGGCGAAGCGAGCGTGGAGTGAGCTGTCATTCCAACTAATGCTAGGGATTGACACTATTGACAGCTCACTCCAAGCTCACTTCACATAACTTTTCACGGTGAGATTTTTACAGAATCGATCGGCAGATTCGTTTGATTGGTATCTCCCGACTCACATCACAACACGACACAGTAATGTGTCTGTGGCTTAACACGTGACTTGTACAAGCAGTGTTTGTACAAGTAAAGTTTGTAGATTAGCTTTTTTATGTTATGTTGATGTGTTGGGCGTGTTTAACTTAAATTTGGGTACCGTAGCTAATGCCTGTTTTTATAAGCACTAGTTTTAGTTTAGAAGTTGCCTGGTGTTAGTGAAAACGGGCACAAGGGTACCAACGGGGTCAGATATTAATTGCTAAGCTTGCTGTAAAAATTTCAGTATGTAGCCCAGCAACATGCTGACTGGAAGCCTTTTTATCACAGTCACGACGTGCAGTTGCCGACTATTTCTGTTTTGTGCTCATGATTATAATAATAATAATAATATCCCTGGACATTTCACACAGCGCCATCTAGTCCCAAGCTAAGCAACCAAATGCTTGTGTTATGGTAACAAGATGGCTGATAAACTACTTATACATATTTTTTTTGTAAATACATACATATTATAGATAGAAAAACACCCAGACTCGGAACAAATACATGTGACCTACATGTATTTGTTCCGAGTCTGGGTGTTTTTATACAAATATTTGTTCCGTGCGGGAATCGAACCCGCGACACACAGCGCAGCAGTCAATCGCTTAACCACTGCGCCAACCGTGCCGTCAAATGTAGATGTAATGTAGATCTATTTTTTGTTATTTTCCTTATTACTTTAGTTAATTACCTTTTTCTATGCATGTGTTTCTGTGACATATGAAACTCTATTTTTGCTTTCTATGTCCGAGCATACATACATGTTTCTGTTTCCGCCCCTGGCATGGCGCACTTTTCATAGTGGACATATTTGCGTGCAAGCATTTTTCTACACAGTAATATTTTACTCGAATACCTTATACTTACTTTTAAAAATAAAAAACTCCAATGCAATCCCCAAATTGACATGCATTCCAATTTCTTTAAAATTTCTTGCAGCGAAAAGAAAAACGCGTTAAAAGATTAAATTTCTATATTTGCTCACACCATTAACGGTAAGATTTTATTTAATAAAAATATTCTAATTCCATTATTATGCTAAGCATGTAGCCTGAACTCATTCAAACAAAAATAGAACGCTTTTTAATTTTTTTTTCTGGTTTTTCTTAGTTGCCAGACTTTGCATTTAAAACATTAAAAACCTCCTGGGAAATGTATCTGCGTTTGGTGATTAAAAAGAAAAATTCAAACCAAAAAGTTGCAACGAAAAGAGATTTCGTCTCAGAATATTCTGGTTTTTTGAACAAAGAAGAGACGTGCAATGGGAAGGAATTCAAGCAAAGGTTTGTTTCGCCTATTTTGTCGGGCTCATCATTTTGTGGAGGTATTAGGACTTGTTATTCAGTACATTTTTCATCAAGGAATATTAATTTGACTAATAATATCGGTGTTGTGTAAAACGCAAAGAAAATTTTAAAATTAAGTTTATAGAAATGTATCAATGTTTTTTGACAGATGGAACTAATGATTGCAGCAACACTCAATACAGTGATTGATACACGTGTGGTATTATAATGTATGTAAGAAGCCATAAATAAAATAATTCATTAAGATAAGGCAGTTTATATATTTATTTTATTACGCATTTTAAAGTTAACTTTTACGTAATCTAGAATATGTACGTTCTAAGACAGCTGTCAAAAAACGGTTAACCTAATGGACAGGGTATAGTCGCCGTATCTTCCTCTCAACGACTTAAACCGCAAATAATATCTTCTATTTCCATTTTCAGCTTCAGATATCCTCGCATTTACTCAAGCTACCGTAAACGGCATCCTCCAAGTAATCCGGCACATCACGGCTACCGGTCCGGTTCGGATGTATATCTAGACGTTGCGTGCGGTCACACCGCACACCGCTACACGCTCGGTGGACTGTGTCTATTAATTCAGATATTGGACTAGATCGGTGTTATTGTGTTGTGGGTGGGTTTTGTTAGTTATGGCTGTTAAAGGATGAGTAGGAATAGATTTAGGTAAATATGGTTTCCTGAGATTTTTGGTTGTACACAGTGTTCTTCATAAACTTTGGCAAACGCTTCTACATACAGCTTTTACAAATCAAATATAACAAAGGAAGTATTACTGAAAAAGGCTTCATTACAAAGATATTTGTAATTATATTTAATGAAACTCAATTGAGCTATGCAGAAAGAAAGGGTCTTAATTTGGCCTACGTTGCCGCGTAGTGCAATTAAATTGATAAATCTTTCAAATGCTTCGGATAAAGAGATAAAGAGGCATGCATATCGGGTGATTTACGTCTAGGTATTTAGTTTGTTTGAAAATTAAAAATAATAATTAATTAATGTGTCCATAATTAAAAATGCTTCTTTTCATGGTCTGAACGTTTGGTCAAAATTTATGTATATCGTCCGGAACATGGTGTATAATCATTTTTTTTTATTTTTTTATTGGTTCACCTACAATTGTTTACACCGATTCTATGCTAAATGTAACATGCGAAAGTGTGTGCGCAACAGTGTAACAATCACTTACAGTCAAACTCCGCATGATTAAAGAAGTTGTACAAAAAAAAATTATTATTAATCTAATTTAATGTTAAGTAACTTAAGTATCTAAAAGTCCAGAAGATGTCAATAATGATATAATTTAAAAATGCTAGAAAAAAAGTAAAAAAGGTAGGTACTATTTTATCTAAACACAAACATCTATGGAAGGTATTTAAGAAGTTTGTCTTTCAATTTGCCCAAACTTTCGAAGTGCACATCGATTTGATCAATAGAAATAGCAATTACAATGTTTTCAAACGACACTGTTAATAAATATAGGAGGGCAGTGACATCGTTCCCTTCCTGCTGCTTCTACGCCATTAGTTTATTTTCTTCTTCCATAAATTTTTGTTTGCCGTCATCTCCGAAGTAACCCCCTTTCTAGCCATAATATAATCTTTCACACAATCAATTTTATCACCGCAACTTTTCCGGTCCGTGTCAGATATCATTCTATTCTGAATAGGGATTGTTCATAAATGACACAATGATTAGGTTCTGGACCATTGTTAAGAGACAATCTCACGACTCGTAATAAGAACTCACTCGTAATAGAAAATGCTTTTGCTTGAATACCATTTTGTAAGCTGGCAACATAAAAGGATTGCCTTTAACGTGAAAGAACAAAGGAAGCTGTAATTATGAGTAACACTCCTAGTTATTGTAGGGCATCTAAATAATAGTTCGTTTTCACGTTGTCTGAATACCAATGAAATTGTTGGAATTGCTTTACTTTGAATTACGGTTTCAATGGGAAATAGTTTTGATGATAAAGCTTCTTCTTCATAATACTTTTCACGCGGGATTAAATGTTATAAGTACGAGTACAAAAATATTATAACCTAACCCACAGGTTATTTTGTAACCTTTCTAGGAGGGCACTACGGCACCCACAACTAGATTAACTAACTTTATATTTGTGCTTTATATACTAGCTGCGCCTCGCGGTTTCACCCGCATAGGTTTCGATCCCGTGGGAATATTGGGATAAAAAGTATCCTATATGTTAATCCTGGTTATAAACCATATGTGTGCCAAATTTCATCCAAATCCTTTTTGTAGTTTTTGCGTGAAAGAGTAGCAAACATCCATCCATCCATACAAACTTTCACGTTTATAATATTAGTAAGATTACTTTGCCATGTAATCTAGTCGTAGTTGAACAATAAATCTTTATTTATGATTATTATTATATTATTATTTAACAAAAACCTTGTTTGTGCATCACAGCAACGTTAGCACGTTCAACTTTGATTCCATTTATAAAATTATCAATCTGTAACGGACATGCATAATTATGACGGCACGGTTGGCGCAGTGGTTAAGCGATTGACTGCTGCGCTGCGTGTCGCGGGTTCGATTCCCGCACGGAACAAATATTTGTATGACCTACATGTATTTGTTCCGAGTCTGGGTGTTTTTCTATCTATAATATGTATGTATTTACAAAAAAAAAATGTATATAAGTAGTTTATCAGCCATCTTGTTACCATAACACAAGCATTAGGTTGCTTAGCTTGGGACTAGATGGCGCTGTGTGAAATGTCCAGGGATATTATTATTATATTATTATATCAATCTACAATATACTATATAATATAAATATGTATATTAAATACCAGTTTAGTCAATCTGACTGGTATGGGATCATTTATGCCTATGGTTTAACCTCCGTTTCAGAGAACAAGTTGAAATGCTTCATGTATTTGCTTCCGCTTGGATTACAGACGTTTAGAACCTGTATGAATAAGAACAATCATGTGAGAGAGAAGTTGTAGTTCATGAGTTCAAACCCAGCCAGACGCTTTACCTTGTGTAAATAATTTCATCACCTCTGCTCTTAAAACGGCGAAGGAAATCATCGTGAGGCCCGACATGTCCTAGAACCAAAAATTCGGAAAAACGCGCGGTTTCAAAATGGCGGTCACAATCAAAACCTGCGCGCATTTTCTACGCAACGCCTAAGTCAGCACAAACACGATGTAACCAGTTGTAAATCATAAATGATTTATTTCTGCACAAATTACCTCGTAGGTACAAAATTGTGTTAAATGAAATAAAGCGTGATAAGAGGCCGTAGCACTTGAGTTATTATTACGTAGGAGTTAACTGACCCACAATTTTTAATTAAGTAGGTACCTGCGTACTTTGTAGTTAAATGTAATTTTACGCACTTAGGTTACGCCTCGGGTGGTTAGTGTTTCGTTGATATACAGCGTGTAACGGAAGGGGGGTATCAACCCTGAAGGAGGTGAATGTGCTCATGAAACTCAACAACTTCAACTTTCCCGAAAGAACATAGATCGAAATATGAAAAAAAAATTTGGCCCTCCCTTACAAAATTGACTACCAGCTGATTGATTTACTACGGGAGGGCCAAATTTTTTTTCACTGTATAGTCAAAAACAGGAGTTTGACGATCGACAAAACCAGCATCAGCATCATCAGCATTCAGTCGAAGGAGGTCCACTCCTATCCTGGACATGGACCTCCCCCAAGCACCGCCACTTCGACCGGTTCTGTGCTTCTCGCATTCAGCGGATTCCACCAGAAACAAAACTAGCATGTATCTGTATCGGCATCTACACCGTCACATGAGAACTACGCATCATACTGACGTCACGCAAAATGTTTCAAGCAGAGTTTATCGCACAACTATATATACAACATCCTAACATCAATCGTGGAACATTTGCCCACCAGACACGACACCCGTCTCGTCAGAGAATGCTTCCTTTTCGATAGAGTATGAATTAACTTTACACATTGTTCCTCATGCTTCTATACAGGGTGGCAGGGGCATCGACGCGCAAACTGTAACCATGAATTCAGCACATGAGCTTAGACCCCATAGCGTCGAAATATTTCGTCGGTTATAAAAAAAAACCTTCTGTTTGATAGAAAATTGCAGTACCTACGCGGTCAAAATGTATGGAACAGCAATATTGTTTTTAATAATCGACGAAAAATTTCGACCCTATGGGGTCTAAGCTCATGTGCTGAATCCATGGTTACAGTTTGCGCGTCGATGTCCCTGCCACCCTGTATATACAACTATTTTATTCAAAATCTCAATTTCAACACAGATTCTTTTTCTATCTAGAAAGGAGGCTTTACCCAAGTAGTTGGAATATGTGGATGAAGGAAAAAGTATAATGGAAGAACCGTAGAAGATGGCGTTCTGTAACTGTTTCTGTCAATAGCCTTATGAGAAAAAATGTGAGGGTATGTACTATAAAGGTACAGTCACGAAAAAAAGTATACATGTATACACTCGGCTTTAATGAAAAGCGATTTACTCCTTTATTTTTTAATGAAATTTTATGTTGTTACGTACATAGCATTTTTGAACCCATAGGTTTATGTAATGTGTCGTACGTAACGTTGAAAACGTTGCATTCGTTATTTCACGAAAAAATCGCAATTGGAAGTTGCCAAGTGTTGACATATTGGTGCACGTGACTGTACTAGTAAAGCAGGTAGCAGTACCAAATCCATCGCTGTTATCCACCACCCGGGCCCTTTTACTACCGGACTACCAGACGTACTGCAAGGTACCATTCGCACTTGGTTGATATCGACCGTCATACTCAGCCCAGCCCTTCTCCTCCACATTCGCTATGAGCACAGCCCAAAGTGTGGAACTTTCTGCCAGCGTCTGTTTTTCCTTCCACCTTTAACCCGACTGCCTTCAATGCAATAGCGAACAGGCATCTTCTGGGTACGCTCGTTCCATCATAGACCTCATCCATCACTTTCCATCAGACGTGATCGAGGTCAAGAGCAGGTTCATTCAGAAAAGAAAAAACGCGGACCCAATGGGGGTTGATGGATGCCGCATGTTTTTGAATATGTTGTTCTAGCTAGAGCATCAAAATACGACGAAACGAACACGTAAAACATATTTCAGCCCTAAAAACAATATATTCTTGAAGATTGTGACTGACAGGGTGTCATCTCCGCTGTGGAGGTCCCATAATAAAACAGTCAGGGGGGATTACATCGCTGATAAAAATGCTTGGCTAAACGCTGGTCCTGCTCCATAAGGACGCATAAATAAATTGATTAGCATTTGAAAATACTGTTGGAGCTGCTGAAGATTTTAAAATACTTTTTTGCATTATATAAATTCAATCTCCTAGTATTATATAATTGTATAGCGCATGTGTGAGTACTATGTACATACTATAAAGCTACCATATACTGTGTACGTCTTTCACAGACTTGAATTTGTCCTGGCAGCAGAGAGTATGTCATGCTCACTCAAATGTCTCGCTGATGGTGGCGCGTGTGTTGGATCATTTGGTTCCCTTCAAAATGGTTGAGCTGAATGGTGCTGATCCACGCGTCATGTTCGTGAACGGGCGCCGTCAGTAGGGACTGGTCATCTCTTTGCTGCCATGGCTTATTTTAATTTAACTTATTTTTATTTTTTTAAACTTTTCATTACGGACGCTTTTAACGTTCTGCATCGTTCTCACATGCATAATTTATAACATAAATGATGTAACCAATACTTTGTGTAACCATATATTGATATAAAAGAGTGTCCATGGAGTTTCTTGCCCGTTCTTCTCCATAGGTACCTACGCTTTGGAATGGGCAACTAGCTTCATTTTTCTGACTGACCGACCCCTTGACAATTCAAAAGTGCCTGTAATTGGTTTAATTGAAATAAATACTTTGAGTTTGAGTTTGAGTCATTTAATTATAATTTTGATTTACATTTTAATTATCATTTTAAATTTTTCATTATCATTTTGATCTACGTTTTAATCAATATTATTTTTGTTTGACTCACCTATGGATCCTTGATAATTGAATTAAAATTATTTTATTTTAATTTTAAAAACAACAGCTAAAAATTACCACCCTTATCCCAAAAATATAATAGCATCAACAGTTTCATAAGCAGACACCGAAAAAATATACACTAACGAGCGGTACCCGTTGAAAGGAGGGAAAAAAACAGGGTAATTTGTACTTCATAAACATAGTCATACAAAAAACAGCCTGTGATTTCGGCCCGAGGACATCAATCCAACTTTTTAAATTAAAGCGAGCAAAGAAATTCAGGATAAACGCGAAATGAAAGAAACACATTCAAGTTTTACTGAACAATTTATGGAATCGCGATTTTTTACCATGACTCAACATTTGTTTTTTTAAGGTACCGTACCTTAAAATTAAATACAGAACCCTTATATTATGATAACGCTGTTATTTATCTGTGTGTTGACGATTTACAATAGAATTAACTTTCACAATTGATCAAGAAGGCTGTTAGAGGCAGCATTTACCGAGCGGCACACACTGCAGAAGACCGTATAACTTGGAGAGCGTCGTATGAGGTCGCGATCCTCAGAATTGAGGAAACGACGCAGAAGAAGAAGCCGCAATAAAGTCAAAGATCTAAAATGAAATTCTCATAAATAATACATACATTCGTAGACTTACCTACTTCTTTCTGTTATTTTTTTTTTAACGTGGGACGCTACGTTTGTCTACTCTTGCGCCATCCCATCATCCTGGTTCGGTGTGTTGTGCTGGTGCTGCTGCTGCGGCTGCGGAAAACATTATCGTTAATATTACATTTTCGAGCCGTTTGGGGGCCTTGGGCCGGTGGGGTCGAGTGCTCATGGTTGGTTCAATCTCCAAATGGCTGGTTGACACTTCCCCAAGCCAAGGTTTTACCTTGGCCAGAGGCTAAGCATTGGCATATACTGTGGCCGCTAGTCTCTTGGGTACATTACCAGTCGACAGCAATTCGGAGGAATTTATCGACGTCATAATTATTTTAGAGTTCGTTTATAGTTTTAGTTAGGTTAGGATATTATGCATTTAGTTTGTGCTAAAAAAAACTTAGTTTCATGAGGTTAGCAAAACAAAAGATTGCGCTGGTGCTCTTTTTGTTAAAGTACGGAACCCTTTAATGATCCAGTTATTTTTTCGGACTAGAACGGGGTAGAAAAATGAGGTTGGGATAATATAGTTACTCTATTCTTGTTCCTGTTCGTCTAACTGAGAAAACAATACAAAATCAGAGGGGCAATTCCCGTAATTTTAAGAACGATCACAGTCCGATCTTATTCTCAATCTGTCAAAATTACCTCTTATAATAAACTTTAATTGGTGTTTTTAATGTCCCTTTGACTCCGTTTTGATTAGGGTTAATTATATGCCGACGATGCGTCACTGCGATACCTCGTGGTCGCGGTTTAGCTCACTACCTTGATGTCACTTCCATATAAAACAAATGCATGCTAATAGACACGCACGCATATGCAGAAGGACACCTCACTTCGATACATGGCGGGCTACTTGGGGGTTTACCTCGATGCCTAGGGCATGTGCGTGCGTGTCTATTAGCAAGCATTTGTTTTACATAGAGCCTATATAGCGTAAACCGTGACCGCGAGGTATCGCAGTCAGGTGGGCATCTGTCTGCTGTTAAGACTGCCTTCGAACCTTCGATCGACCCGTGTGGCTGTTTATATTTAGCCACGAGCCCCCCAACTTACTTACTGTTTATCAGACAAAATATACTCAAAATATAATGTGTCTTATACGAGATCCATTTTAACTGATCCGCCAACAAAATTGCAAATAGCTACAAGCTTTTATCGTTTTGTTAGAGGGTTTCCACATTATCCGATGGAATATCATTTTATGAAGTCGGACGATCCGATATTAGGTTGAGTAAAAATCGGATAAAAACGTTGGCAGCACGTCGCAATATTATTTATTTAACTTCTCCTTTGCCAAGCATTGGGACAATGTGTAACGAAATTGAGATTGAAGAATGGTGTTATAAGACTATAATACCTACGTTTAAAAGAATATCATCATCAACATCAGCCTTCGGTAGTCCACTACTGGACATAGGCCGCTCTTATTGCACGCCATTCAACTTGATTTTCAGCAACTCTTATCCAGCAGAATATTTGAAGAATTATTGGGAATTTTCTAAAGAAATGTCAGGTGCGAAGTATTTGCGTGTATGACTAGATGTATACACATGAACGAAGGAAAAGGAGCATACAAGGATGGTATCAGGTGGTTTTCTGTAGTTTCTGGCTACCCCTATGGAGTTCATGTATGTACTCGTATTTATGGTTAACAAAAAGACAATAGCTGTGACGTTACATGCTCCCGCATGTGACGTCGCAGCTCCGGTATCATTTGGATTTTAATCCAAAATGATACCAGAGCAAGTATACGGTAGAACCGCTAAATGGCTACCTATATCGAATCGACTACATCCAACAACAAAATCGCACCAAACAGTGTGAAACCACCCTTAAGCTTCTTAAGGAAGTTATTATATAATAGAGTTGCAATACAGCCATTTCCAAAGCCATTAAATTATTTCCATCCTGAATGGAAGAAAAACTTAAAATGCTGTTTATCAATCGAGGAAGCTAGAACAAGCTTATATAACGTTGTTCAATAAACTGCGGACCTGTTGCAACATTGAGCTCAGTTTAAAAGATTGCTTTGTGATTTTGTTGGCGATTGAGATCTGAGTTTCGGTATTACATAGTTACTGACTGTTGAATACTTTCTGTAGCCTCATTCCTTTTTCCCATGGGGTACGTAGAAACTGCCGTGACTTAAGAGTTGTTACTTTATGTAAATTATTTAATCACCACTGCTCTCAAAACGGTGAAAGAAAACATCGTGAGGAAACCGGCATATCGTAGAATCAAAAATTCGAAGACATGTGACATCTACCAATCCGCACTGGGCCCGCGGCGGTAGATTATGGCCTACTCCCTCTCATCGAGAGGAGGCCTGAGTCCCAGTAGTGGGAACATTACAGGCTGCTTATGCTTAAGCTAGGTAGAAACTACAAAAGCCCACGTGCAACGACTCCTTTTGTTTCGTTCTCGTTCATGTAGTTTTTATAAGTCATATAATTTTTAATCATAAAGTCATAAAGTCATTTATTTCAAAACAATATACATTGTGTAGAAATTTTACTAAACATAAGATGTCATTTAATAATCTATATGAGGAATAAATACAATAATAAAAACAAAACAAAAAGACTTAATAAAAAATAATAATAAAAATAAACAATAGGAAGTGTAAAAAATTTCAGAATAATAATGTCACCATGCCATTTCAAATTAATTCCATTCAATAAATTATAACAACTATAATAAATTATATAAAAATATATTATTATAAATTATAACCAGAACGATAATAATTATTACGATTGTCGCTTATCATCAAGGTACTCATCGACACTGTAATAGCCCTTCCTCAATTTTTTTTATTTTATTTTATTTTATTTTTTTATATTATTTTTTATTTTATTTTTATTCATTTTAAATTATTTATTTCAATTTCATCTAATTTATTTATTGTTAATTATTTATTTAAATATAATTTAATTTATTTTCAAACATTTGTGTCGAGTTTTATGTACTAACATAGTTTTTAAGATAATGTAATTCTAACAAAATATGGACATTTAAATAGTCTGAATTAAACGAAAAAAAAAAAAAAAAAAAAATGTCTTTAATTTGTTTTTAAATAAGTTTGCGCTATTTATGCTTTTAAATTCTACGGGAAGCTTGTTGTATAAAAATAAGCAAAAAAAAAAAATCAAGCAGGTATTAAAATAACGTGCTCATACATGGGGCAAAGATCACTGAATGTGGAGTCGAGAGAATTGAAGTAGTCTATGTGAAAATTAGGACTGTACACCACTGCAAGCAAAACTTTTATGTGATGAACAGAAATTTCAACAAACAAGTATTCAGCCAACTCAGAATAACGTGAAGGAGACGAACTGACCACCCCGTAGGGTAAGTTAGCGCGCAGGTACATGGAAACACCTCCTCCACCTTTGCCGGTCCTATCGTTGCGTATCAAGACGAAGCCGGGGAGTGAGTACTGAATAGAGAAGAGTGATGGCTTCTAAAAGGATTCCGATATTAAGAGTGCATACAAATGAGCACTGCTAAAGGATGCCAGAAGGTCAGATTAGTGACCAGGAACACTCTGAGCATTGATGTGAGCTATATGAAGATTCTTACTTTGAATACTAGTATTTTACATGGCGCGACTGCCTATCCGACCTCCAAAACCCAGTTACTGGGTAATAAGATATATAGTAAGTTCATTCCTTGGAATTGACACAGGTACTCAACTCGACTCGACACAATTCTGAAGAGTAATGTCAACTTAAAATTCGTTTAGGTAGTACTTTAAGCTACTTACGTCATCTCAACTAGCTATTAACCTGTAAACCTGCTTACTACGAGTATATTACCTGGACAGTAAAATATTCTCCAACTACGATAAATGATTTTATTTTGTAAGTAGGTTTCTACAAACACATTTACACGTCAATCATATTTTAAAAACTAGATGAGCTCAGCGTTTCCTATCTAACTAGTCTGAGAAGAAAGGCCGAAACAAACTCAGAGGTCACAGTCTCTTTTATTAATCTTGGTCAGATCATATGAAGACCATGTCGATCGATGTCTGAGATGGTTTTTTGAGGAAAGCACCACACAGATTGAGGATTTCTGACAAATGCGTGCACTGTCCAGTCATCGCACGCACTTGTCAGAAATCGTGCAGCTGAACTCAAAACTTAAGGAGCTCAACGATTCCACGAACAATACCAAAGTAAGTCTGATTGTCAAACTTTCGGGCTTCTGACGACCCGTAACGACTTTCAAAGATCTACGAATGACACAGGCACGCAAGAATAAACGGGTATTTAACTCTTTTGTTAAATTTATAAAGAGTTAAACACCCGTTTATTCTACTCGAATAGAGGTCTTTGCCCTAAATTGGGACTGATATAGCATGATATAATTTTGATATAAACGCGAACGATATACGAGTACTATCAGAGAATACGCTTTCTTTGCTCAACTTGTCTTGCCTGGCTTGGTTCCAAATTGATCTGTAATTTATATCGAATTGATATAGCTTCTTCATACTCATCTGTGAATGTACCATTTTAGTAGTGGCTGTAGACCGAACTGTAATAGAGAATAAGGCTTTGCCAAAATGATTGGGACACAATTCTGGAAAGATGAAATTTCATCAAATTCGTATGTTATAATGTTAAATTACGTCCAGAGCACCCTGAGCACCCCGCTTACTTATTTCGTGACTGGCTTATATTTTATCATAGGATGAACGATTTATTTTTTTATAAAAATATGAGGGTGATCCTTGCTTATCAGTGGGACAACATACGGTAATTGAAACAAAAAAATAGATTTTTTATAAATAGACAGGTATAAAATATACTCTTACGAGGCATAATACAAAATGATTTTAAACCATTCAATGCATATTATTTTCTAAGTCTGTTTAGGCATTTTCATTTCTAAAAATCTTTAGGTAACTTGAAAAATAAAAAGTTCATGTTCTGCGGTTGAACATGCCAAAACATTCCTTAGACAGAATAATTTATTTAAAAACACTTCTTTGAAACTCAACCTCACGTTTGAGGTATTTGAACTTAGACTTGAATTTCATTTCAATATGTCATCGATCAGGCGTGCAAACGATTGTACTTTTCACGATATATTTCCAGACGTTTTGAATTCATTGCTTAGCAGTTTCGCAAGGTAAAGAAAGAATACGTATCGAAACTTGCATAAATAAATATCAATTGCATACAAAACATCGCATCGGGTTCGTAGATTCTGTTGACAAAAAAAAAAATAAACAAAAAAAAAACCGAACTTCGGGAGAAACAAACTGTGTAAATAAATTTTAAGGTTGAACTTTTCTCATGCTGTCTAGCGTCCATATTGAATTTCCTGCGATGTCATTAATTCTAAGGCACAGTCTAGACCTACATAATTGACATTTCATTTGTTGGAATAAATTACATGTGTGTTCATGCTGTGACGACTAACGAGGTCACAAACTTTTTCACAGAAATAAAAATTAAGAAGATACTCGTATTTATAAGCCCTCCATTTTGATTATGCCATAATTGGTTAACAGTAAAATTATTCACGTAGGTAGCTGTAGAGATTTCAATTAGTCTATAAATTAGTCCAGATGAGACTTTAGCCTATTCAGCGCTTAAATGCAACCTTTATGAATATTTTGATATGCTCATGTCATAATTAAGAGAAAAACATTAATTTATATTTAGAAGGCGGAAAAAACAGTTGGAGTCCGATTAGCTGACAAGCGAGGTGACATTATAAAAAATATAAACATGTTATAGTGAACTGTTTATAGAAATAATTAACAAAGTTAGTCGACAAACTTTTGTTTAATGCAATCACCCTGGGTCTCCTACACCCTACAATCTCAATGTGAATCATTTTTAAAGATATCGCTAACCCATTGCTTCATATGTTTGAAAAATGTGTTTGTTCAACAACGTAAATAACGCAATGAATGTTGTAGAACTGATAGTGTGTTACGCAATTACCCTGCTGGTATCGTAAGCTCGAAGTCAGCTTACAGTACCTACTACCATTTATCATCATCATATTCAAACAAAGGGCATGCATAACCGCAGTGCAATTCTGTAACCATGTCACCGTGAAAACTTGGGTGAAG
The DNA here is from genome assembly GCA_945859715.1 of Apamea sordens. NCBI lineage: Eukaryota > Metazoa > Arthropoda > Insecta > Lepidoptera > Noctuidae > Apamea > Apamea sordens. Next base: position 6,459,196 of record OX244010.1, on the reverse strand, counting down.
TGAGCGTGGAGTGAGCTGTCCTTCCAAATAATGCTAGGGATTGACACTTCTGATAACTCACATAAGCTCACTTCACTTGAGTTTTCACGGTGAGATTTTTACAGAATCGACCGGCTGGACACTTAATGACATTACAAGTAAGTAAAACAATCGCTATCAGTACACCACTTCCATAGGCCGTTAACCATTTAAATGATAAAACTGACAAACTCCGCAAACATTCAGCCTCTTCACTATAAAAACTACAATGGAAGAGGAAATCCCTAATTAACTGCACACTTTTAGGTTTTCGGAGCAAGGAAATTTTTTAGAGTCTGACTCAACGCAATTTTGTGCCGAAACCGAAACCGACACCGATTATTCGGCCCCTCTAATAGTTAATAGAAGTAAAGTTTTATGTAAATTCACATTATACGTTGAGAACTTTTGTATTTCCCAGCATGATATTGATGACAGTATTCAATAAAGAGCAGATTTTTCATCATGGGGAACCAACGAGGCAGTCTTTAGTTATTTACCATAACCGATCGCTAGCTTTACCTAACTTCTTGAAACTAAGGCCGAAAGCGGCTTTTTCGGCCGAAACTTACCGAAACCGAAACTTTGGTCAGCCTCTAAAAATTTCAATGGGAACGTCGGTCGGAACGTCGTCTAAAATTTTTGCAAGAGCGCTACCCCTTGAAATAACAAAGCCAGCAGTAATTGTCTGACTGTCGTTTCCTTCAAATCTTAGAACTTGGAATGCTCGGACTGAGTAAGCTACTCGCGGTGGGATAACGAAAAAAATGGTCTCTTCTCCATTTTTATGATTTACTAAAGTGGGTCGTTTGGTTGGTTCTACATAATTGGGCCTGTTTCTGGATTGTCTTCTTTTGGTGGTTCAACGTTTTGAGGAGTTGAAGTTGTTTTATGGTGTTTTATTTTCGGGAGTTCAGCCTTTATGGTGTAATGACTAAGAGCCATTATTTCACTATCGTCTTTAATTAGGCTACAGTTACAGAATATTGTTCCCACAATTTTATTATTTTTGCTTTCCATTTGCAGCTATCTGAGTGTTTCTGAAAATTCATAGGAATTGGCTAAATGAATTAAATTAAATGTTTATTTATGTAAGTAAATCTTATAAGACACTTTTGTACGTTAATATTTTGTTGGTCAATATTTTAAGAACTAGATGACGCCGGTATTTCCTAACTGCCTGATCTCTGAGAAGAAATGCCGAAACAAACTCAGAGGTCTTGGTCTCTTTTCAAATGTACTCCATTTTAACTTTTTAGACACACAACAGACCAAAAATTAACTCGCGTTCTTTTCACAAACTGCGCTACGTCCCGCTAAACTTTCATATAAACCGACACTTTCCCATTTCCTTTTTAATTTCCCTACAAAAACAAAAAGGGCCTAACTGATTCCGTTTCAAAGGTAAATTACTAGCCGTTCTCGTTATTCGAGTATAAAATTAAACGAGGTCAGTCCGTTATGGCGTCAAAGTGAGTGTGTAATATTAGGCACACACCTGTATATTAATTAAAAAGAAATAGCGCTCAGCACGCGCTTTGTGGGGCATGTGCCTTTTTCCAGAAATTTGTATTTTTCCGTTTAAACGGGTTTTGGGGTCCCGTAGGTAAGTAGTATAAAAGCTTGATTTCGTTTTCAGGGTATTGTTATTTATTACAGCTAGGATCAAAATTGTTTGTAATCTATGCCACGAGTTTAATAAGAATTAGCCTGACTTTTGATTGAATAATTATATACTCTTTCGCCAATTTGGTCACGGAATCCTAAAAATGCTTTTGGTGGATATTTTCCACAATTTCCCGCGCACCCTTTCAAGTAGGATATAGGTGGGTCCCTGAATATCAAGTTGAGATTTCCCTTATGGGGCCCCTGAGTGGTGGTTGCATAATTTTCTCTTATAAAGTGATATCAAAGGCCGGTTCAATTTCATAAAAAATAATATCTTAAGTTTTTTTTTATAAAATGACCGTGTTTCTGGATTTTCTGTAACATTTAAACTTGTTGCCACTGTGGACACGTATGACTGGTCGACAGCTGAATAAGAGCTGTGAAATCGATTTTTAGGTCAGGTAAAGTGTGTTGGACGAAACGTATAAACCAAACGGCACCCTAATTGTGTAACACACAATCAATCGGAATCGGTTTCATTTTGATAGTTCAACAACATTCATTGCGTTATTTACGTGTTGAGCAGACAAATTTTTCGAACTTATGTAGCAATGGATTAGCAATTTGCTTCAAAATGATTCAGATTACGATTGATTGTGTGTTACGCAATTAGGGTGCAGTTTAAAACTATCATGTTACTTATTAGTAGGCGCTCTAGTAGATGTCAACTATCTGTCATGGTCGGGTTATACACTTGCATTGTAATAGCTGTACTGGTTCTTTCACTTTATTCACTTTAATCCTGGTTTATTTTCTTCAAAATCTATCAAAGGGATAATGCGTTGCTTTATCATATTTTTTTCAGTAGGCAGTAGGTAGTCGGATTCTGGATTTGTGACCAAATGTGTTCTCGTAATTTTAAGAACGTTCACAGTCTGATCTCAGTCCCAATCTGTCCAAAATACCTCTAAATTTTTGACAAGTTTTTGACACTGATTATCGTTTTTAATTACGGGAATTGGCCTTCTGTTAACTGCAACAGTCTTGCCCCTTATTAGTACCTATAATTTGGATTAAACTCGCATTCCTTCAGGGAGTACAGTGATGATATTACAAAACAAAGAAGAAGCGAAAGAATTCGTCAAGATCATACCACTCCGAGGTGAGTACACTGAACACAAAAAAAAAAAACTAATTCAAAACTTCTGTAAACATTCACGTATACATCTGAAATATTAGCAATCTCACAACTAAGTTACAAGGACTAACTGTAGAGAATATAAATGTTCGTGCGATGTAGTAATCTGTCTCTGCTGACGCTCTATTGTAACTAAACACCATTCAAATCTTTGTTTCCAATTGACATTATTTCCACAGAAATAAAATTGACAACTTTAAGCAAGAGCAGATTAAGTTGATTTCAGAATGAGTAATAGCTACAGTCAGTATCAAAACGATTTATAATTTTATTATGTATCCACAAGAATTCAATTTTGACTGTCTGTAATTTGTCAATCAATGTAAAGCTAACTAAAAAAGAATGAAAATATATCTACATTTATTTGCAGTAAACATGACGCAGAAAAAGAATACTAACACAATAAATAACAAGTTTGGAGAAAGTACAGCTACTTACAATTAATTAAATTGTAGACAATCAAAATAATTTTTGTCAACGTTCACATATTTTTAAGGCTGACTGTACTATAAAAAATGTTGAATTTGTAGCGCAAATTAAACGTTATGTGTCGATACTGGGTATATTTTTTTTTCCAAAAATACTTTTGTTTACGTGTTTGGAAACTAAATAGCGAACACGGGGTACACAGAAACTCTGATATTACAATGTAAGCGGTATAATTTAGCATTGTTATAGAAGTTGAGAGCTCTTGGTTCAACTATGTATGTTTCGTTCGTTCTTAAGGTGAAGTTTGTGCGAGTGGAAAGTTCCGCTTACTCATTGATAATTCCCTGGTACTTTTAGCTCACAAAGATACTTCAGATAGGTAAGTAATCCTTGTAATATTCTGGTATTCATCTACATCTGATTTAACTGGAAGCCAACCCTAACATAGGTTTTATGAAATGGTATTCATTTAATTTTCAAACAAGATACTCGTAATGTTTACATAGTAGATAGAGTCTACAATATTACAAAATTAATCCTACTAATAATATAAACGTGAAAGTTTGTAAGGATGGATGGATGGATGAATGTTTGCTTACTCTTTCATGCAAAAACTACTGAACGAATTTTTATGAAACTTTACAGTAATATAGCTTACACATTAGAATAACACATATGATACTTTTTATCTCGATATTCCTACGGGATTAACACTTATGCGGGTGAAGCCGCGGGGTGCTGCTAGAATGTACATATATATAAAAAAGGAGAGGAAAAAAGTTTTATTATTTCAAAGTAAAATAGAAACTTAAGTTGAAACAATGAAGTTCAATAATGTAACTGATGCCTTGGCTGAAAAAAACTTTTAATTCGTTAATTCGAAATTACTTAACCGCATTTCAGCTCAAGTAAAGGCTTATTAGGCTATTTGCATACAGAGAGCTAAGTAATAACAGTCACACGGGTTGATCGATCTGGTTAAGCGACGCTTGCCGCGGTTGGTCCGTAGATCGGTGACCATCTTTACATGCCAAGACCTCTCCGTGCCTCGAAAAGCACGTTAAGCCGTTGGTCCCGGCTGTCTTGGATCTTTGACAGTCGTTACGGGCCGTCAGTAGCCCGAAAGACTGACAACCAAGGGGTATCGTATTTCCCAGTAACTAGGTTATGGAGGTCAGATGGCACTCGCTCCATTTAAAATACTGGTACTCAGCTGCATCCGGTTAGACTGGAAGCCGACCCCAACATAGTTGAGAAAAGGCTAGGCAGTTAATGATAGTCGATTCGCACGATTTTACTCGCCTGAGTCGGGCGAGTCGTCACTTTTAAATAACATATTTTTTTCTATAGATGACTCGCACGAATTGGCTGACAGTTCACCCGTTTCGGGCGAGAACATTCGGCGACTAATAGGCCGAATAAACACTGCGTACATGGGACTTCCCAGAATTCTATGACCATGAAATAATTCGTAGGTGCAATAATAATGCTGCGGTCGCCAAATGTAAGGTCAAATCAGTACAATTTTCAATTTCCCAAAAGCTGTCTCAGGGGAGTCAGACTTCAACGTGAAATCATCAGTTTTATGGACTTGTTCAATGTTCAAACGATTTTAAACATAATTATATTAACTGTAAGACCAGGTTTCTAAAAATCCGAAGACATGTGACATCTACCAATCCCCACTGGTAGCGTTACATTATTAAATTGTAATTTAAAAACCATCGAAGAAAATTGTGGTTATTGAATTAACCTCAATTGTCAAATAAAAACACCTTTAAGTTGATTTCAAATAAGAATTTCGAGTTTAAGTATACAAATAAACAACCCAGAACACTCAATTGGTCAGTAGCACTACAAATTGGCATCCATTTGTAGGTACGCTCTCTGATGCATGTATTTACATTTTCATTAGATACTTTTGAAACAGACCATAGTCACGATACAGAAACGAACCATAGTAGATACATTAACTGATTCGGATCTATTCATAGTTTGCTTTGTCATGCAACAGACACATTCTATGTTTAAATTGCAGACGCAAATATCCACAGACCAATTTAGTCATCAGACGCGCAAATGGCCACCCGCCCACACTTCACTAGACTACATACGAAGACATGATAATCCCCTGTCACTTCAAATGACACTGCTAGTCAATTGTTCGACAATTACGTCACGACTCGACGTCAATACGGGATGCAATCAGCTGGCGACCCTTTCAAAAGTAGGGGTCAATGCACTGAGGATGCGGTTTGACTGACAGTTGGTCGTGTGTGAGAAGATTGGTTGTGTGGTTTCAAGTTTTGCAGGGATTAGATGGTTGTTGACTGCATTTTGTATGCAATGCATTCATGAGTTGATAATATGCAGCTGATAAGTTTGAATCGAGGTAAAGAGTAATTAAAACATAGAGAAAGCAGTGGTGGCTCATTTGACGGCACGGTTGGCGCATTGGTTAAGCGATTGACTGCTGCGCTTCTTGTCGCGGGTTCGATTCCCGCACGGAACAAATATTTGTATGGCCTACATGTAGTTGTTGCGGGTCTGGCTGTTTGTGTATTTGAGTTTAAATGTTTGTAAACGCACCCACGACACAGGAGAAATTCCTAGTGTGGGGCAACGTTTTTTTAAACATATGAAAAAAAAAAAAAAAATTGGCGTCGGCCCCGACTTACGTGTAGGTCGTGAGTTCGAACCCAGGCAGGCATTTTGTGTATTTAATTTCTTCACCACTTCTCTCAAAACGGTGAAGGAAAACATCGTGAGGGAACCGACATATCCTAGAACTAAAAAATTCGAAGACATGTGACATCTACCAACTCGCACTGGGCCCGCGTGCAGTGGATTATGGTCCCTTCCCTCTCACCGAGAGGAGGCCTGTGTCCCAGCAGTGGGAACATTATAAGCGGATTATGATTGAATCAAAACATAATGGGTTTGTTGAGTATAAATTCACTGAGGGCGTTTGTACAGACGCCAGCAGGTCAAGCTACCCGAAACTGTCAAATTTTCCCAATCAACCTTGAACCTTAATGCTTTAGCGATAAACCTGAAAATCTATTAAAGAAATTTGACAGATTGTAAGTAGCTTGATGTGCTGGCGTCTGTACTTTATACCCAAGAACGGAATTATTGTTGATAGGGTGCCTACCAAAGAACGAAAGGCTGTTTAGATGACATTGATAAAATATAACTAGTAGAAAAAATCAGGGTGCCCCCCTAATACCAGTTATCGATAGCTATATAATCTGTTTTCTTTCTTCCTTTATAAACTGCAAGGCTAGACACAACTGGACCCAGAAGTGACATGAAGAATTGATTCTCTTGTGACCTTTATTAAAACTTTAAAAGTTTATAGAAACTAGTTTAATGCTAGCAAAAGTTCTAGAGGTTTCTTAGGAAACTTTGTAATGCGATTTTATCTGTGGTCACGGAATTGGTCTCTAGGTAGCGAAAGTTTCCATGGTGACCACTGCAGATGTACCAAGTCCAAAGCAAGTTGAGCATGCACAACTTGAACAAGCAGGTTTAAAACCTAACGTAACCTAAGAATGTGACTTTGATACATAGAGAAAACTCTGCACCATATTTTTGTTACATACATTCTATCACAATCTCAAAATTGTTATTCTATCCCTACATAGATGTTTGAAAAAATCGTTTGCTCAACAACGTAAATATCGAAACGAATATTGTAGAACTGTCAAAATGTAAGGCATTTCTATTGTAAATGTGACACGCAGTTGCCCTGCTGACTTAATGATTAAATCGAGAACACGCAGCAAGTTTCGTAATCAATACTCCTTTTATAACAACCAGCAGGGGATCAGATCAGGGGATCCGACCGGAATAACTCTTTTTTTGTTTGAGTAAAAGCATTACCGTGAATGACAATTAAAGCGTTTTCGTCACATTGCACGACAATGTCACAAAAAAGCTTTAAACCTTGACCGCGATCTCGCCTGATGGAAAGCGAAACCGTGAATGACAATTAAAGCATTTTCGTCACATTGCACGACAATGTCACAAAAAAGCTTTAAACCTTGACCGCGATCTCGCCTGATGGAAAGCGATGGATGAGCTATGATGAAACGAGTGTCCAAAAGACGCCTGTTCACTCTTGCTTTGAAGGCTTACTGACGGAGGTATAGAGGTATGAGGAACATGGTGTGAAGTTCACTCATATCGTGATTAAAGTGGTGAATGATCCCGATGCTGTTTGATATAGTGATGAAGCAGAAGGTTCAATCCTAATAATGTAGATAATGAACTCTCAAACAAACTCACTTACCGGAAAATCATTCCAGTTTTTTGACTAACAGAAGAAAGTGTTTCAATTTCACTATCATATTTATAGAGGTATGAGGAACAGGGTGTAAAGTTCACTCATACTACATAGAAAAGGGAGGATCCTTCGACCAGATGGGTGTCGTGTCTGGTGGGCAACTGCCCGATGATTCATGTTGGGCCGTTGTATATATGTTAGTTGCGCGGTAAACTCTGCTTGCGAGATGCAGGATTTATCGTGACGTCATATGACGCGTAGTTCGCATGTGACGTTGTAGATACCGCTACAGAGGTATTACACACAGTGCCGTTTTCAACGTGTTCCTCTAACTGCTCTGAAACAAAATTTGATAAGCGCACTTCGGTGGTTTGACTCACGAGTATAGGTGGAAGGGAGACGCTAGCAAAGAGTTGTGAGAAAACAGGTCTGGATAAGACTGTAATATTCAAATTCTGCTATATTTAAACTACATTGACGTACCAACATCTTAAATAATCTCATCCTCAAAGGTCAATGATCTTTCAGGAGAGTAACTTCAATATTCGCTTCAAATTTGCTCCAAGTACAGCTTAGATTAAATTCCGTCGACGTAAGAACCTTTCCTTGATGACAGAGCATTTTGTAAAGTTACGGGATAAAAGGTATATTAGGATAGGAATAGGTTCCTAGGCAAATATCTACTAGAGCAGCGATATTGGAAATTTTGAGGGCAGTGAGCAAAAACAGAACATTTCACATAAACACATGCTGTGTTTATGTGAAATGTTCTGTTTTTGGGTGGCAACAAAAATATAGATAAAAATCTGTATTTCTTTTTTTTTAATCTTTCTCGCCAACCTTAAAGTTATTTTGACTGGGTTTCAACCCAGAAAGAAAAAAAAAGAAGTTTATGAATAAACTTTTTTTTTCTTTCTAACAAAGGAGCATAATGTGCGAGTCAAAGAGGTCATAATCAGCGCCGCCATTTTCAATACTTTTCTTTATTTAATAATATCCCTGGACATTTCACACAGCGCCATCTAGTCCCAAGCTAAGCAACCTAATGCTTGTGTTATGGTAACAAGATGGCTGATAAACTACTTATATACATTTTTTTTTTTTTTTTGTAAATACATACATATTATAGATAGAAAAACACCCAGACTCGGAACAAATACATGTAGGTCATACAAATATTTGTTCCGTGCGGGAATCGAACCCGCGACACGCAGCGCAGCAGTCAATCGCTTAACCACTGCGCCAACCGTGCCGTCAAAATTTATTTGCACTGGTTATACAGTCACAACTTGAAAGCTTTAACCTCTATCGTCTGTTTGTCTTCTTCTTTGTCATATATGTTATAACAAATCAACCAGTTTTAATAAATATTTCATCAAACATACAGATACAAAAATAAACCCACATTCGATATCCAATACCCATAACCATTAATGCCACTAACACCTATGTTTGCTTTAGCTCCGTTCCCCAAACATCAGTAACATACTTTCCTACCGTCAACAGTTTCGACATTTCATACCACGAAATCCACAAATTTATTGCCTAGTCGCACCTTTCCATTATTAAAGCCAACGTTAATAAACCGAATTTCGTTTCTAAATCAAATATCAAAGGCTTTATGCCTCTAAATTGGCAGCAATAAAAGATTGGTAAATGGATCTCGCTTGCCTTCGGGCTATGTAAGTACAGCGGGCGCATTGGACGATTTTAGTCGAACTTTTTCATTGATAGTGTCGTGTTGCGAATTTTTAGTGTTATGACTGTTTCGTTTCAGCTTTTATTTCTTTGCATTTGTTTTTTTGATCTTTGTAGCTGGAGGAGTGTTCTGTGTACAAATAAATATTGAACACTCATAACGTTGATATAGCAATGTGATTTGCCATCGTCAAAAATGACGAGCTTTCAAACAAACTTTCATTTTATATGGGATAAACTTTCAAAAATCCTTCGTTAGTAATTTGCACAAAAGTTTTGTTGGTAAAGAAGGTTGCTCACCTTGTTTACAAAAAAAACTTTTGTGCAAAATTTACCCAGCGGTTTCTGTCAGTCAATGACTGAATGAGTTTAAGATTTTTTTGAAGTAGTAGGGCTGATTTTTCAATCGACCGATAATTTTTACTCGTGGAATAAAATTGACGTCTGATAGTTATTGTACGGAAGAACTGTCAAAAATTTAAAATTATTCCTCCAATAAAGTATCTGGCGGTGAATAAATCAACCCTTATAGTAAAGAAGTTTATTATCATAGGTACTTACCGTTGAATCAAAAGCCTGTGATTTCTTCGTCTGGCATCTAACTCATGCAAAGATTGTTAAACGTTAGTAAGCAAGTGGCTTAGATATGCCGCGTCTCTATCGTGCAGTTGTAGTTTGAGAGCTACGTGAAATAGACAAGAATATGCTAATATAGTCTGTTCAAAAAATATCTGATGAAAATGTAAACAAATGAAATGAAAACGTACCTGTACCTGGCTGAGAGTTCAGAGTGCTACTTACGAATTAAGTCGTTTAATTTGAATACATAAATACGAAATTCTTATTTTAATTTATTAAAGATAGTTTTCATTTGACAATAAGGTAAGTGCTCTAAGTGGAATACCTCATATTACTGATTGTCGATGATTATTGAATTACAATTTAATAATGTTAAATTGTAATTGAATTGGAATCATTGACAATCAGACAAGCAATTATAATGTATTATGTTTTAAAAGGTAACAGTACAATAGACTATATTAATGCTGTCTTTATCTTCTCCAACCTTTCCATAAATCTCAAAGTCATAGATGATGACTTTGAGATTTTGGGATTTCGGGTTTTCGGGATTTTCGGGTCGCAGGACGCAGCTGAATATCAGTATTTTACATGGAGCGACTGCCTATCCGACCTCCAAAACCCAGTTACTGGGTAATACGCTAGACTGAGTGTCAGATTTTCAGGCTACTGACAACCGGTAACGACTGTCAAAGATCCACGAATGACAGCCGGGACCAACGGCTTGCTTTCTGTTGCACGGAGGGGTCTTGGTATGTGAAGATGGTCACCCATCCACGGATCAACCGCGGCAAGCGTAGCTTAACCGGATCGATCGACCCGTGCGGCTGTTGTTACTTAGCCACAAGCCCCTAAATCTCGAAGTCACCTTCAATATTATAATTTAACTTTCCAAGTACTTAAGCTTTTAGAGTAGACAAATATTTTTTTCATTTCAGTACTTGATACCTTTATTTAATATCGATAGTTTACCAAGAATTTCCGAAATTAGAAATCTAAAAGGCAATATTGATTTCTTGTTACCATCTAAAATGAAGAATTAGCTAATCTCAAGATCTCTTTGTTCGGTTCACAGGAAAATGTTGATAACCCTTGTACGTGTAGTCAACGTACCTTCAAAGTCAAAAGTATTATACAGGGTGTCAGGAACGTCGACGCGCAAACTGTAGGTAACCATGAGTTCAGTACATGATTCTAGACCGTAGCGTAGAAATTTTTGAAAAAAGTGCAACAACCTACACGGTCAAAATGTATTGAACAGCAATTTTTTTTTTATAATCGGTGATGTTCCTGCCTCCTATAATGTATTAAAGCGTTTTAACTAGTTTTTTTTTGCCACAAACGTGCTAGGTCTAATGGGATGTTCATAGAATTACGTAATATCTACTTAATTTGCAATATCCATGACTTTATTTATTTCATTATTTTCCTGTTGACAGCAACGCGGACGAATTTTTTGATTCCGTTTTTATTTTCCCTATTTTTTATATACATTTACATATTATTTCAAGTCCGTTAGGTGTGTGCTGCTTTAAAAAGGCCATTAATTTACGAGTTACACACGTATACGGTTTCCCGTTTTCGTTTTATGAACATACTAGCTGTGCCCAGCGGTTTCATCCGCATAAGTTTCGATCCCGTGAGAATATTGGGATAAAAAGTATCCTATGTGTTAATACTGGTTACAAACTATCTGTGAGCCAAAATAAAAAAAAAAATCATCCAAATCCGTCTAGCCGTTTGAGCGTGAAGAAGAAACAAACACACACACACTCACTCACAAACTTTCGTCTTTGTTATATTAGTGTGATTTTAATTTCATTAAACGTTAATATTTATTTTAATTTTTATAGCATCTTGGAGCAACCTGTACTTAAAGAACTGAAGCGCAGGGGTAATTTGCCATAACATAATTTGATCATAACATCACATCAATGAAATTAAAATGAATAACGTGCAAGGATTAGACAAATTTAAGGAAAGAGAGAGAGCCCTATGTCAGCGTGCGGCGGAGGCGGTAGTTTTCAAATCACGAATTATTTTATGTTAATATACATAATTTTTATGATTAGTGGCCACTAGCTCTATCCGTTTTAAATTAATGTCGCCGTGTGTACATTATGTAAATAAACTGTTAAATGAAATGGTAAAATTATAATAATAACTTTGCAATACGATTCTATCTATAATAATAATAATATCCCTGGACATTTCACACAGCGCCATCTAGTCCCAAGCTAAGCAACCTAATGCTTGAGTTATGGTAACAAGATGGCCGGAGGATGGCGGATGGCGGATGGATGGTAATGGATGGATGGATGGATGGATGGGATGGATGGGATCTATATATTATATGTATTTTTTTTAAAGTCGCTCTTCGTATCTGTCCGTGTTATTTTCCTACACTGCACAATTGATTTTCATTCTCGTTTAGAAAATGTATTCTGGATGCTTTATGTGTATATTTAACTTACATAGTAATAAATAAATCTTGATATTTTGTTGAGACTTCAAAACTGTTCGAAGCAGGGCCGGGAACGCTTGTCCAATAAAATAACAAAATAATTAGGAAACGGATTGGGTTTAAGAAAGAAAATAGTCATCATTATCATCATCAGCCTATAGCAGTCCACTGCTGGACATAGGCCTCTCTTATTGCACGCCATTCAACTCGATTTTCGGCAACTAGAAAGGAAATTGAACCATTGAATAATTATTGAACTAGAAAAAGAATTGAAAGTAGGTTTAAAAAAAAATCGCTAATATCAGTAACTTTTTCTTTGAATTGCTATATCCCATGATATATCTACTTACGAAGCAAATCAGCAGGGTAATTCTCGTAATTTTAAGAACGTTCACAGTCTGATCTCAGTCTCAATCTGTCAAAAATACGTCTAATTTCCCTACATTTTGACATGTTTTTGACATTTGTTTGTCGCCGAGATGAGACTGCGACTAGATTTTGAACGTTTAAAATTACGGGAATACGGGCCCTGATCAAGATGGAAATACAAAGAAAATATAATATAGATCGTGTGTAATGTAAAATTGTGTTCAATTCCGAAAACCACATTATCTAATAAAATTACCTATGTAACAGTAAATCCGATTTTCATTATACTTAGAACTGGTGAGACTGGGCGTTTGGGGTAAGCGTCCTATGTCTGACATCTGAGACTAAGAGAATATAAGGCTTATAACTAGGTCACAATAGTTTTAGTTCTCTGACTCCTAAACTAGGTGTAGGTGCCTGTGTCTTAGGAGCCAGTGATTCTTCGTTAGAAACAAAGCCATATTATATTAAATCGGCACGTTTCAACAATAAGCAAATGGTGTAAAAGAAAACAGGATATATTTTATGTAAGAAATACAAATGCAAGAGGTTTTAGTGTGCTGTGGTGAATTAATGTAGGGTCTGAGTGTGTGTGTGTGTAGAGAGTAAGTATAGGATGTAGGTGAGTGTATGTAGTGAGTAGATGTAGGAAGAGAGTAGTGAGACAGAATAGGGTGTGGCCAATACACAATCGTTTCTGGTTAAATTTAGATTCGTATAGTTCGTTCTCATTGTAAATTACCCAGTAGAAGATTCTCAGTGTTGTCATAACTTAGTGTTTGGAGATAACATCTAACTTCTAACTATCTATAGGTACTAATAATAAAGCTGAAGAGTTTGTTTGAACGCGCTAATCTCTGGAACTGAGAAATGGTGGCCCAGTGTTAACGGCCGTGACTTACAAGTTCTAGGTCAGGTTCGAACCCAGACAGGCGCTTTACTTTGATTAAATTATTTCATCACCACTGCTCCCAAAACGGTGAAAGAAAACATCTTGAGGAAACCGACATGTCTTGGAACAAAAAAAATCGAAGACATGTGACATCTACCAACCCGCACTGGGCCCGCGTGGTGGATTCTAGCCAACTCCCTCTCACCGAGAAGACGCCTATGTCCCATCAGTGGGAACATTATAGACTAATTATGCATTGCGTTACTTATTAAGCAGATAAATCTTTCAAACCTATGGTGGAATTTTCTGAAAAATCCTTTGGATTGTGATTGAAAGTTTGACCGATTTGATTGAATTATTGAGGTGCTGAAATGACAAGAAACTAGAACCTCTGTCATATGCATTGAGCAATCATCGGCTGCCGATAAAATCAAATAGCTACATATTCCAATAATATAATTATTATAATATTGAGCCCACAAACGTAATCACGCTTATAAATATATCTCAGAAATAACACAAAGAAACATCTACCACAAACACCATTCCGTATGAAGCACCAAACCAGCCGAAACAATACGTAATCCAGTACGAACAGAAACAAAATTGAACAAATCTGTCAAACTGAACTCACAGAATATAGCTAGAGCAACAAAAAAAAAATGCAGAATTCCACGGAACTACTGCAAGCGATTGAGGTTCCGTTGCCGTATCGCGAGAACGAAATTTGAAATTCGATAGCAATCGCCGTCGCCGGACGTCAGAGACGTGTCCGGGATGTATCCGGGACGGACGAGGCGAACTAATCATCCGGTAAGTTTGACGGTACTGATAATTGGGTATTGAGTTGTTGTTTTTGGAAGTAGTTTTGTAATTGGGTGACTTCCCAATTTAAATTGAGGTGCGGTGGTTTGTATTGGTTTGGAATTGGTAAAATTTGAATGATGTGGAAGAGCAAAAATTGGTATAGTCGAACTCGTAATGGCTTTACCACTCTTGATAACAATACCCAGAAAATTAAAACTTAATTAGAGTTGACGCTTAGTTCCTCTTGGCTTCAACGTGGTTCTCTTAGCCACGGCTACTGAGCCCCCCCGCCTCGACAATGCGGGAACCCACCGGGGAGGGGGGGGTGGAGCGACTGCCTAATATGACCTCCACAACCCAGTTACTGAGTAAGACTGTCTGACTGTTGTCAGACTTTCGGGCTTCTGATCCACTAATGACAGCCAGGACCAACTGCTTGACTTTCCGAGGCATGGAGTGGGAAAAGTATTATATAGTACCTGTAAAATAAAATGATGGAATAACCGACGTTCGGATAATATATCGTGGTTTTTCGAACAGGCTTCCGTAGTGTTTCAATTGATTACCCAGTATAGCTATGTGATTTTGCATACATCTGCACCACATTTCACCAGTCATTATCCATTAAGTGCGTAAAGGTGTGAGCTACAAATGAGGAACTCGAAATAGGATTTCGTGAATTAGGCGCGGGTCAACAATACCCTGATTAAAGTGACGAATGATCCCGAAACTGTACTTGTTTGATATAGTGATGAAGCAGAAGGTTCAATCCTAATAATGTGGATAATTAACTCTCAAACAAACTCACTTACCGGAAAAACATTCCAGTTTTTTGAATAACAGAAGAAAGTGTTTCAATTTCATTATCATATTTATAGAGGTATGAGGAACAGGGAGTAAAGCTCACTCATACTCCATAGAAAAAGGAGGATCCTCCGACCAGATTGGTGTCGTGTCTGGCGGGCAACTGCCCATTGGATCATGTCGGGCTATTGTATATATGCTAATTGCGCGGTAAACTCTGCTTTCGAGATGCAGGATTTTGCGTGACTTCAGTATGACGCGTAGTTTGCATATGTCGTTGGAGATACCGCTACATATTCTTCCTGTGCTTATTAAAAAAAATTGTGTTTTGTCTGTTTCTATATCTGCCGTTACCTCAGCAGTTGCTCCATTCTTTGTCTTTCTTCTATTATCATCTTCAACAAAATCTATAGATATTTTCTTAGATCTGGTTGTTGACATTTCATTAGTAGGTATCTTAGAATCTGAAAGTAAACATATTTATTTGTTTTTAAACTTATTGAGACCTAGTAATCTATAGTTTTATTTAATAATACTAGCATCTGCCCGCGATAGCATCGTTCGCCCATACTATTCATTGGTTTTCGCTTAGAGCACTTTCTGATTTTTTTTCTTTTTGCTCGGCTCCCAATGGTTCTAGCGAAATCTTAAATAGTCTTCCTCAAGACACACTCACACACACTCTTCAGCTTTATTATTAGCATAATTATATATATTGGATATAGATAGAAGATAGGTTTTATTATAATACTTTCTCTAATGATTGTAAAAAATATGGAATTTTTATTTAGAGGTATATATATTAAATATTATAATATTTGTCGACAGCGATGCGGATGAATTTTTCGACGCTATATTTTAGTTTGTAAATAGTTTTAGTTCATTTAGGATATAATTTTGTTATTTTAGTGTTATCTTGTACATTCATTGCCTTATACATGTTGTTGAGAAGCAATTTTAAATTGATTAAACTCAAATTTATATAAAAAAAAATTGTAAAAGTAGATCTTCTGCTACCATCTTTGTTGGAACACCAGCGCTCGCTCTTTGCAAAGGGCTGACTACGCACGAAGCTTGTTAAGGGATTACGTCGTCCTTTCATTCTGCCAATACTGCATGTCGTCGCAGATATGGAGATTCAGAGAAATGAGGAAGCGCGTTTGATTTGTATAGATGAAATGATGAGTTGGCATTTATAATTACAGCTGCTATTTTGAGGTAGGTACTGTTATAACTGCTGGAAGTAACAATTCTCCGGATGAACTTGTTCAATTGATTTTTGCACTATCATTAGAGTATCCAAAATCAAAAGTACAAACTAGGTTGAGAATCACATTTTGTACGTCAAAATTATATTCATCACTTGCTAGTGCTTTAGCTGTCACAAACCATGCTCTACCTCCTATTCTGCCCTCTGTGTCCCAAAACATGCTGTCAAAGTGATATCTACGCTGCCACTGACAACACCATGGAAGTGGCAAAGTTTTGGGACAACAAGATTTAAAAAAAAAACCCCCGACAACGTGAAATCCTATAAAAAGCAAAAAATAACCTTGAAATTATGACCCTACGTAAGTACGTATGAAATTTTTTGATTAAATATTGTCCCGTCGGGGGACCGCTCTAATTATTAGCCTAACGTTCTGTTAAAGTTTAAAATAGTAGCGGTCCCCCGACAGGACAATATTTAATCAAAAAATTTCATACGTACTTACGTAGGGTCATAATTACAAGTTTATTTTTTGCTTTTTATAGATTTCACGTTGTCGGGGGTTTTTTAAAATTTTAATTTAATTTTTTATTTCATGCTTTTTGTAGGGACTCCTTATTATTTCATTACTTTTATTTTCTTGTGTTTTAAGATTCAGGTAATTTGGTATTTAATCAGGTTTTTTCTAATTCACCATTTTGTGGTGGTGACCATCTTGGATTTGAAACTTGTCATAGTGTATAGTATTCTACTAGTCAAGCCCTTTCATTTGATACCCATATTGAGGGAGTTGTGACAAAAAAATGTAATTCGCCATTTTGTGGTGGCGGCCATCTTGGATTTGAAATTTATCATAGTGTATAGTATTCTACTAGTCAAGCCCTTTCATTTGATACCCATATTGAGGGAGTTGTGAAAAAATATATAATCCGCCATTTTGTGACGGCGGCCATCTTGGACCGATTTTCATCAAACATAGCTAAGAACACTCCCGACAAATACTCCTTTTAAACAAAAAAAACAAAATCAAAATCGGTTCATCCGTTCGGGAGCTATGATGCCACAGACAGACATACACACACACACACACAGACACGTCAAACTTATAACACCCCGTCGTTTTTACGTCGGGGGTTAAAAATAAAAAATAAATAAAGTCGTCCAGCGACACGAAGAAGAAGAAGAAGCAGGGAAGAAGAAATGGCGCAACAGACACTTGACAGATTACAAGTATCTTGACAGATACAAGTATCTGTCAAGTGTCACAGATACAAGTATCTGTTGCGCCACTTGACAGATGACTTGACACAAATTAGGCAAATACTAGGAACACTGTCTTATCATAATGACACTCACTCACTGTCTATTCCTGATAATTGAGGCCCACCAAATGAAAAAGGTTACCATCATCTATAGTCGTTAGTAACTAAAGGGATCGCTGATACTTTGTCTTCTTTGAGGAAGTTTTAAAATAACAGGTGTGGTTTTTCTACCATCGAGTAGGGTAGCAAAAACTGCAAATTATTATTTAATATGTCTTTCGCCAGTAGCTTCAAAGATGTCCCCAAAGAGAATTTCTAATAAAAATCATTAGTGGTTAACAAATGTAACATATTCCACACTATTTCAAGAATTTTGCATCGACGTCCTTAATCCAATTAACACGGATACAATTCCAAACAAATCCACATAAACACAAACTCAATAAGAGCTAAATCTTCATCTATTTTGCGATCCGCCGTTTCATCAAAACGCGAAAGAAGAAAAATAATAAGAATGGAATCGAATCGAAATTAAACACATTCGAAATTCGTTCGAAAAGTGCTGTCTGCGCGGATTCTTTCAACCGATTCTGTACCATTGTCGATATGAGCTCGAACTTTGATTACTGCTACTGCTATACTCTAGTGTTAGCGATCGGAATCACGTTTGAATTTTTCGATTTAAACGAACTGTTGGAGAGGGATTTTATGTTTGATTTTTTTTGGTTTTGATGCACTGTTAATAGACTGGGAGTGTTTTAATTCATTAAACTTTTTTAAAGCATATCATCGTCTACCTAGCCTTTTCTCAACTATGTTCGGGTAGGCTTCCAGTCTAACCGGACTCACCTGAATACCATTATTTTACATGGAGCGACTGTCTATCTGACCTCTACAACCAGTAAACAGTTACTGGGTAATACGATACCCCTTGGCAAGACTGGTTGTCAAACTTTTCGGCTTCTGACTTCCCATAACGACTGTCAAAGATCAGACCAACCAAACAAGACCAACGGCTTAACGTGCTTTCCGAGGCACGGAGTGGTCTCGGTATGTAAAGATGGTCGTCACCCATCCACAGACCAACCGCTGCAAGCGTAGCTTAACCTGATCCATCGACCTGTGCTGCTGTTATCTTCCTTTATTATTAGTATAGATTATAATTATATAGTATAGATTCTCCTACAAGTTATTGCACTTATTGCTGATACGAGGAAATAAAATAAGCTTATGTAGGTACTGATTCCACTTCATCTACGACTAATTTACGAACTTACCTCTGAATATTTTTTGATTATGCAGAATTTTTTTATAGGACAATGAGCATCAAAGTTAGGAAATAGTTAAGTCAGACATAACAAATCTAGACTTCTTGAATAGGCCTAAATTCCCGCAATTAAACAAGTTCTAAATGTAGTCACAATCTAATCTCGGCGACAATCAAAAACTTGTCAACAATGTTGGGATTTTAGAGGTAGTTTTGACAGATTCAGACTGAAAGTTCTTAAAATTACGAGAATTGCCCCTCAGATTACATATTTATTTATTTCATAACAATTTTTACCTTGTGTCGAATATTAATCATATAACTTTTGTGTTACCTATAAGAAAGTGTCTCCTGTATCTATTCCATTCTTATCTACTGAAAAAAATGGAATTCATGCATAGTTCAATGAACGAGTATTTTCAACTGGTATTATAGAAGTAATTTCATTTTCAACGTAGTTACTTAAGTTTAATGGTCGGGGTGCAAGCTTTGACTGTGAATTTGATTGTGTTAACCATTACTTTTTCTGATCTTTTAAATCTATCTTATTTTTAAACGCTTTGACTAGCTTGACCTGTAAGAGTGTTTTCAAATAAATCTTACATCTTTATTTTTACCAAAAATTTAAGTCATTAGATTTGCATTCAACGTACATATGGCCGATTTTTCGATCCGTAGTTAGACTCAACGAATTGTAAAAAACAGTAACAAAATTTTTGCTAAATGTGTTTTTTTTATCAATTTTTAGTTTATCTAATGATATAATATCATTTCTTATGGTCAAATAATTAACTATTAGTAAAAAAATAACCATTAGACTAACTAACAATGATCAAAATATAGTCATACAAAAAAAAAACATACAAAAAGTGCCCATACAAGAGTGAGCTCACTCAATAATAATGGCGTTTCCATGACAATCAAGTCAAGTCTCTGTGACATTGTGTGTGTCAAAGGTGTCAAAATGAAAATGTATGACGGGGAATAATCTACAATTGAACTATTTGATTTTTACCTTCTCATATACTTTTATGACTGTGATCTGACGGACCATTCTCGCAATTTTAAGAACGTTTGTACAGTCTGCGCCCATATTCCCGTAATTTAAAACGTTCAAAATCTAGTCGCAGTCTCATCTCGGCGACAAACAAATGCCAAAAACTTGGCAAAATGTAGGGAAATTAGACGTATTTTTGACAGATTGAGACTGAGATCAGACTGTGAACGTTCTTAAAATTACGAGAATTACCCCTCTGATCTCAGTTTCAATCTTTCAAAAATACCTCTAGTTTCCCTACATTTTTCACCAGTTTTTGATATTGATTGTCGCTAAAATGAGATTGCGAATAGATTTGGAACGTTTTTAATTACGGGAATGCCGGGGTGGTGCCGGATGCGGTGTTCTATATTGCACATTCGCAAGATTAATATCCTTGTTACCTGTAAATAGCACAGAAATATAAAATAAAAACGTATTGTCAATAAAGTCCTCTAAAAGCCTAAAGTATTGCTTTTGGACACATGCGTATCATGAAATACATAAATACAGTTTGAAATATTTTTTTTATATTTGAAATTCAATTTTAAAATAATTGTATTCCGTAAAGCAAGCAGCAGTGACAGTTTTATTGGAATAGATAAACGCACAATCCACTGAATTTCAACAATAGAGGTACTTCAGATGTACCGATTCATATTCCCGTCGTTTCTTTGTTTCACACAATTTCTTCTGCACTTCTATTTTGTCTTTGTGAAGAGAAAAATTAAAGTGCAAAAAGGGCGTTGACCGCACGCTTCCTCTAATGCACTGTTTTTTGGCACCATTTGTAAAACAACATGATACCTTCTAAACATCGTCTTTTATAGACCATATACATCAATATTTTGAATCAATTGGCAATCTATATTATGACAGAGAGGGTATGTCTGTCTCTCGTTAACATCAGGCATATTTTAATTACTGTGGGCGTACTATGGGTAGTGTTGGTTATAGCACAATAGAAAAACGGTTTGCAGTTCAAATCAGATTACAATTCACGAACAAGTCAGTCACACTAGCGAATCACACACTGTAGGTACACAACTCAACGATACGGAATGCGAGACAGTTTCCAAGCACATGTTGTTCGTACGATGTCCAATGTTTCGATGATCCCGAGAGCTCTGCTCACACCGTTCTTGTAGCTGTCGCTCTCGTACCCCTCCACGAACTCAGGCTAGACTCTGTCTAGCGCCACGAGATGGCGCCTGCGTTCCGAATAGTCTAACGAATGACTCCGACATATACGATTGTTGTGAATTAGTTTTGTCAGCGACCAAAGTTTGGGAGACATTTTTTTTAATTTTTAAGTTTAACCTTACTCTGTACTAAGTCCTCAAGCTTTGTATATCTGTTACTGTACAATTACAGTCACGCCTTCTTCCCATGGGGATAGGCAAACACTACAGAAAGCTACCTGCTACGATCCTTAAATACTCCTTTTACTTTGTGTACGTTCAGTCACACGGCGGTTGTGAGTACTACGCACCTAACCTTTCTGAAGAACTTCACCAATAAGGTTACTATAGTTTATGGTTTTGCCAGTCATTTTAGTCAGTCAATCGCAGAACTACCTTTAAAAATGTTAGCATACTAAAGGGCCGTAGTTATCGACATAGCTTGCAGAGTAAGCAAGCTGAAGTGGCTGTGGGCTGTTTGTCGAAGTACCGATGGCTGGTGGAGCAGACGAGTCCTGGAGTGTAGACTGCGTATCGGCAAGCATAGTGTCCGGTGTAGTGTCGTAGCGTCCAGCTAGATGGACGGACGACCTTAAAAGGGTAGCTGGGACAGACTGGATTCGGAAGGCGGAGGACAGAGTGTTGTGGCGCCTGGGAGAGACTTATGTCCAGCAGAGGACTACGATAGGATAAGTTGATTTTTGAGTTGATATAAAGGGCAAAATTATGAATTTTGAATTGGGATACTGGTCATCTTTAGAGAATGGGCACATCCACAGATTATATTACTATGCAAAGGATTGCGATGCTATTAGCATTGCATTGCAGTTAATACATTATGCAGTTAGTAATCTCTCCAGTAACAGGTGCTGTGTATAATATTATTCAGGTGACGTCTATCATCGTCGGTTTATAACGTCTGGTATGGTGATTCATGCAAAAGATTATTATACAGGAGGGTATACATCGACGCGAAACCTGTTACCATAAATTCAGTACATAATTCTGGACCCCCTGCGTACCACGCACAATGGTCCACCTGAAGGACTAAGTGCGGAAACCAAACCCATAACATAGAACATAGAACGCCCCCTGCGTAGAAAAGGTTCATTGGTTATTTAAAAAAAAATCATGCTTGCGTTTTGACCTCGTAGCTATTGCAGTCAGCCGTTTTATTTTTAAAACTTTATGCACATGTAAAAAAAAATACTGTACAGACGCCAGCACATCAAGCTACTATAATCTGTCAAATTTCTTTAGTAGATTTTCAACTTTATCGTTAAAGCATTAAGGTTCAAGGTTTATTGGGAAAATTTGACAGTTTCGGGTAGCTTGACCTGCTGGCGTCTGTACAAAGGCGGACTGAGGCATTTTCTACCAGTCAACTTTAGGGTGATGTTTAGACAAAACATGGCAGGTGCGACATACACGATTTATAGCTCGGAAATGACTATAAAATACAAGAATAAATACTAATACATAGATTTATACATACATAAATACATATAAACAAAATGAACTGTCAGGAGAAAATAATGATCGGTAGAGGAGAAAACGAATCCAGCAAATCAGCGCTGGAATGTTACGGTCCACTTCTGACGGATATCTTCACGTGCCTTCACTTTAAAAATTAACCGACTGGTTGCCGTCCTGATGCATAGAGGGAGCACATTCCAAAGAAAGTCCGCCTGGATAAAGAAAGAAGAATGAATGAAGCCAGAACGGTGAGAAGGACATAGTAGAAGACGAATGTTCGTGGAACGAAGATTTTTAGCATGGGCAGAGCATAAATATTGAATTTGAGTTTATATTATGTATATAGGTACATTTATTTGCATACGGACGTGACGCATAATGAAAATAATTCGTAAGAAAGCGCCACACCCAATTCTACGAAGAAACCTCAGAAACTTTCTGTAGCTATGACGTGCATTGCATTCAAAAGCGACATCGCTTCGACGAAAATGTTCGTAAACAAAGCGTAAATAAAATATCACAAACAGCGAGATATTTCACAAAATATGAAACAAATTGAGGAAGTCACGTCAAAACTTGTTCAATAAATCGAATCAGTTAATTGAGGTGTTAAATAGAATGGATTTCGTAACCCCCAGACGGTTTTCATTAATCCTAACTGTATTTACTTACATACCTCCTTTTTGTATGGCGAGCGATGTTCGAAGTGAGCGAATTCATTTGGTTATGTTCTGTAATTTGTATTGTGTACAATAAAGAGTATTCATTCTATTTATCTATCTATCTATTCACTGGCTCCTGAAATACAGGTACTCTAACCTAGCTCTGGAGTCAGGGTTTCACATTTTTTCTGTTACGTGTGGCCAATAAATAATGTATTCATGTTCTTGAAACTTATTCATCTATTGTCACCGATGACCCATTGCAGTGAAAAACGAAAGAGAATCAGTCTTATTTTTCTGTGTGTTTCTGAAAAAACAACAAAACTGACTATTGTAAAAAATACAAGGTGAGGTTATGAGGTGGGAAGGCCGTCGAAACTAAAGTGGAAAAGTGGTCCAATTTTGATCAAGATCAAAAATCATTTCTTCAAAATTATTAGACTTAGAATCAGCACATTAAACGTCAAAATTACATAAGACGGGCGCCTTAGCCAGGGTTAATGACGCTACAAACTCCCTAATAGCAATTTTGGTTGGAAGCCTGGTGTTTTATTTGTTCAAATTCGATCTTTTTTGCACATAAATATTATCATACTAACAAAAGTATTACAATACTAAGGTATTCAGTTCTGCAAAAGAAATCTGATAAACAAAGGAAATGGTTCTACTCAAAGGGCTGTCCGTTCTGCAATGCAGTAAGTAGAATTGAAACGCTGCGGACTTTTCGGATAATGACCAGTTTTCGCTTTCGAACCGAACAATAATCGAACTCGTATTAAATAAAGCTATTAAAAGTTTCCCCAGCGGGATCCGGTCGCCAGTACCCGCCGGATATTTTTGGGATCTAAATAATGTAAACATATACACAGGTATATAAATAACATAACATAATCAGCCTATAACGTTCCCACTGCTGGTACATATTCCTCTCAGTGAAAGGGAGTGGGCCGTAATCCGCCACGCGGGTCCAGTGCAGGTTGGTAGAGGTCACATGTCTTTCAATTTTTGGTTGTCAGTGGTTGGTTTGGTCGGATGACAGTTTCCTCACGATATTTTCCTTCACCGTTTTGAGAGCAGTGGTGATGGAATAAATTACACAAAGTACCTACGACCTACAACTCGTAAGTCGCGGCAGTTCATCTATGTTGGGGTCGGCTTCCAGTCTAACCGGATGCAGCTGAATACCAGTATTTTACATGGAGCGACTGCCTTTCTGACTACCACAACCAAGTCGCGGCAGTTACAACTGTATAAATATTAATATACTAGCTGCTGCCCGCGACGTCGTCTGCGTGAAGGCTCTACAGCACCAAAAATACCTAAGATGCCAGTGTCGCTATAGCATTATAAGTAAACAACTTTTAAAATTGCATTAAAATATAAGTTTTTTTGCGAAGCAAGTGAAGAGAGTTATATGGGAATCCTGCTGAGTTCAGTCATAAGATGTGACTGAAGGAAATAGAGAAAATAATGCAAGAATACATTCCAGGGGGTCTACTCCGAAGTAGTATCGGCCGAATGTTCGGCCGTTTCCTGCTACGAAGTTACTATTTGGTTCGGTCGGTTCCGATCCTACACTCCTACACTCTTTCGAATATTGACTATGGTCCCGACCCAACTGAGCCGATCCGAACTTATTTCGCATTTTTCAATAATATTCGGTTCGGCCATGTGTCGGTCCGATCCGAACATTCGCACTTTGAACTTCGGAGTAGGCCCCCAGGACACAAAAGAGTAAAAATACGTACAAAAGGTATCATACCTTACAACACTTCCCTATAAACTACGTTGGTAGTTATGCTGCCAGGAGCCAAAATGTAAAGAGAGTCAGGATTGGTGACGCGAGAGCAAGCGACGTACAGTTGCCCGTGTGAGAAGCAACTCGTCCGGAGGTCGACACCCGCTGCCCTCAGTGTCTGCCCCTGCGACTTATTGATGGTCATCGCGAAGCAAACATTCACGGGGAACTGTACGCGCTTGAACTGGAACGGGTAGTTATGAGGTATGAAAGGAATGCGTGGTATAAATACTGCCTCGCCGACGCCACAACCCGTAAGAATTTCCGCCTCAATGGTGTGTCTGTGGAGCGAGATGACTTTAAGGCGGGTCCCGTTACACAACTTCGGAGGAGATAGGTACAGAAGAAGCATAATCGGGACACCGACCTTCAGCTTGATGGTATGCGCTGGAAGTCCACTTGCTGACAGGGAGTTCAGAAATTCCACGGGATAATGTGTGGCGTCATCTTGCTCGACAATAGTGTTTATCGAGGTGTAGACCACTTCATTCCCCTCAATTTCCGAGAGAATGCATTCGTTAATTGCTGCAGCTTGATTATTTTTGGGCGTCAAAATGGCCCGCTCACACACCCAAGAATTCTGCTGGTGCAGTATACGACTGATGTCCCCGTACACACAGCGAATGAGTTCTTCTAAGCTGGATACCACTCTACCGAGAGACTCTGGAAGCACCACCTGTCCACCTCTCTCTTCTGGTAGAGTGCCTTCGCCAAGACTTAGAAGGACATCGGAGAATTCTTGAGCACATGCATTGCCGCCGAGCTGAGCTCTCATATTAATGGTCAAGCGCAGCGTACGAACTCGTGACCAAAACGTAGATCGTTTCAACGAAGCATTCACCTCGTCAGCCCTCGATCCCCGCGTCACCACGGGAAGCGTTTGCCGGAAATCGCCACTGAACAGAACTATGAAACCACCCATCAAATGTTCGTTCCTGCGGATGTCCTGCAGGGTTCTGTCCACGGCCTCAACTGCCTTCCTATTGGCCATCGTACATTCATCCCATACGAACAGAGAGCAATCCTTGAGCACGTGTCCCTTATTGCTGTTACGTGACACACCAAAAACAGGGGTTTCGGCGCTCTCTAAATCGATGGGAATTTTAAACATGGCATGTGCTGTCTTGCCGCCCGGAAGGAGTGTGGCAGCGATTCCCGACGACGCTACAGCAATAGCAATTTTGCCTTGCCTCCTGACCTCTGCAGGTAAGCCAGTGGTAACAAATGTTTTTCCTGTTCCACCAGGAGCATCCAAGAAAAACATTTTACCCTGGTTTTGCCCAACGCTTTCAAGGACGGTGTCATAAATGTGTTTTTGCTCTGAAGAGAACAAAGCGACATAGTCATTTCGTATGGTGGTCATTTCGCCCGGATCGTAATTTGTCTCAGCGTTATACTCCCGATTTCCATGGTCTTTATACGGTGATGATGTGGGAGCTGATAACCCATATTTGATCAGTGGATTGCCGCCGATAGAAATGACCACATCTTGAAGTGAACTGAGACAGGTGTTCAGCACGCGTTCATCAGTTACTTCAACTTCATCTCCAGTAACACGCCTCAAAGCTCGTAGAAAATCTTCAGACAGATGATGGCGATACTTCTCCCACAAAGCTACCAGGTTCGCGACTCCACAAAACACCAAGATGACGGCAAACAGATGACGCATGCAGCTGGGACTGTCACTGACGCTCGCCTCCGCGAGGGTGTCATCCCAATTTTGGTCACCGTCGAGAAGGTGACGTGCTACGCAGGCTGCGCGGTAAGTGGGATACTCCACGCCATCAAATGTCCTCAGAAAGGCGAAAGACGTTGGGCCTCGGACAGTGTGAAGTAACAACCGCAGAAAATTGCATTCGCCATTATTCGGATGCACGGTATAAACCCTACCCAATGCGGTGTCCTTGAAAATTCCCGGAAAGCCTTCCACAGCACCTCCTCGTCGACGTCGGTTAAATACACCCCTTTGCTTGTCGTACGTGTAATATGAAGGCACCTCGTTATACGTAAGGGATCTCGCAAACTGGTCGACTTCACAGAGCGTGTTTTTTTAAATTGTCTTCCTCAACTCTGCTCAAGATTTTGAGGGTTTTGTTGGAGCTTGAATTTGTCGAAACGAACAACTTTTATGAAGAAAATGCACATTGCCATCTATGAATTTTAAGAATAACTAACTACTAAACTCGCCAACATGATCAAATTTAAATTATTTATTTCCAAAAAGTGTTAACATGTAAGTTGATTTGATTTTTATGAAATCTCATAGATGGCGCTGCTTCAAAATTTTCATTATACTACTAACATTAATTAAACTATATTTCTCTGCCCAAGTTACTTAAATGGCGTAGTTTTTATAGTGTAAAGCTAGATAATAGCATGGTTTACTCAAAAACAACATTTAAATATGCGTCGTTAGATTACACGCTGTGACAGAATACGTAGGTAAGAAAAATAAAGATTCACAGCTCCTCCCCCGTAGGTGATAGCGTGATAATATGTTTCCAGAGTTAAATTATGGTTTACTAAATAAATAACATGTCATTTTGTGCATTAAATTATTTTGTGCATTAAATTACGAACAAAAACCTTTTAAAATCAATATTGCTTACCTCCTATAACATACGGCGTGATAATATGTAGCCTAAAGCCTTCCTTGGTTTACAAAGAACATTTTTGCTGAATTTCAATTCAATCTATCCAGTAGTTTAGGCGTGAAGCCGTACCATACACACAGACAAACAGACAAACAGACAAAAATTCTAAAAAGTCACTTTTTGTCATCAGTTACGTTTTTCTAACAAAAGCCACTTATTTTTTCTCGAAAATTCTCAATGTACAGTTTTTCTTTCGTTACTGTTTTATTATATGTATAGATTATGAAGGTTATATTTCTAGGGACAGATAGTCAATCATCTATCGTTCTTTTGACCTTCAAATCGCTTTAGTTTGTATGGTTCCGTACCCATAGGGTGCCAGCTAAGCCTCCATTGTCCGTGCCTCCGTCTGTCTATTAGCGGGTTGTGTCTTATAAACCGTAAGAGGTAGACAGTTGAAATTTCCACAGGATGTGTATATTTATTGCTGGTATAACAAATAATAATAAAAATAAAATAAAGTTAAACATTAAAGAGGGTATACAAGAAACGTGTTTAAAAAAAAAATATAAAGTGTTAATATAGTGGTTGTGGATTCGCATACTAAGGGTTCACTTTGTGTGCGAGTCCGACTAGTACTTGTCCGGTTTTTATCCAATTACACTTAAAGGACTAGACACGTTTGTCTTGAACAGACAAACCTTTTAAAACTTGGGCATATCTTCATTGAGAATTTCCAGACCAGAAAAAGCGAAAGGATATGCAAGGAGTCTCAAAACCGCCATATTGACTATCTTTAACACAAGGAGAGGCTTCAAGATCTTAAGTGGAACACAGGTGCTCCTCTTGTGCTAAACATAATTTCAGGGGTAACTAGATTATCCCCTATTATCTTTTACCATGTTTACGCCAACACGTGTTCTTTCTACATATAAGTCATTCTAAAGATAGACTGTTCTTTGAACTGGTCTTTGCGTATGCAGCGTTGCCAACGACAAGGATATTTCTTATACTTTAAGTACTTGTAGGGTACATACCATATACCATTTAATTTATTTATTTATATTATAAACTTACACATCACAACACATTTATATCCTAACACAATCATAATATTTATTTACATTTATTTATGTTATCATTAATATACACCGGCATTCGGTTGATGACGGGCCACCGGTTAACACTGGACTCGCGCCGGCCGAACGACGTCATTGTGACGTAGCCGGCAAGCGCCGAGGTGGGAGCGGACGCAGCGATCGTCCACTCACCTTGCCACGACCTTTAGTCGAAACTAGCTCACGCGCTACTCGGCTGCGCATGATTTCGTGACACCTCGTTCGCCTATTGTTTTGTAACCTATACTTGTTATATTGTGCTGTGACTATTGTGACTGTGTGTGCCTGTTATAATCTAGACTATTCTCCAGCTTCCCGTCACAACAAGACGAGCATTTTTGTATTTAAGGATCTGCAGACCACTGATCACGTGTTCCTCCGTGAAGACGCATTACGTGGTTCGCTGCAACCAGCCTACACAGGTCCTCACAAAGTTCTGCACAGGAGTGATAAAACTTTTAAAATTTTATTCAAAGGCAAAGAGGTCACGGTCTCAATTGACCGTCTTAAGCCAGCTTACATTTTGGCAGACAAAGCTGACCCAGAAGAAGTCACTCCACCTAGCAGTAGCAAAGAGTACACCACTCGCTCTGGTCGACAGGTCAGGTTTCCCGATTTTTATCGCCCTTGACGGTCTCTGGAGGGGGGTGGTGTAGGGTACATACCATATACCATTTAATTTATTTATTTATATTATAAACTTACACATCACAACACATTTATATCCTAACACAATCATAATATTTATTTACATTTATTTATGTTATCATTAATATACACCGGCATTCGGTTGATGACGGGCCACCGGTTAACACTGGACTCGCGCCGGCCGAACGACGTCATTGTGACGTAGCCGGCAAGCGCCGAGGTGGGAGCGGACGCAGCGATCGTCCACTCACCTTGCCACGACCTTTAGTCGAAACTAGCTCACGCGCTACTCGGCTGCGCATGATTTCGTGACACCTCGTTCGCCTATTGTTTTGTAACCTATACTTGTTATATTGTGCTGTGACTATTGTGACTGTGTGTGCCTGTTATAATCTAGACTATTCTCCTTCTGACTGTTTCTGTGTTGTGTGTGTGTGTTGCTCAATACAATCGTGAGTACCTACTATAAGCAGACTTGACTTTTATTCCTCTGCCTATTACACACCCCTTACATACAACTAAATACTCATAAACAATAGTGTCCCAGTGGCAACGGCCTCGACTTACGAATTGTGGTCGTAGGTTCGTACCCAAACAGGCGCTTTACTTGGTGTAAATAATTTCTTCACCACTGCTCTCAAAACAGTGACGGAAAACGTCGTGAGGAAACCGGTATGTTCCTAGAAAAAAAACTTCGAAGACACCTGACCTACCAACATGCACTGGGCTCGCGTGGAGCCCACTACCTCTCGAAGAGAGGAGTCCTGTGTCTCATCAGTAGGAACATTATGGGCTGATTATACTTATACTTTATGTTTTCTTATGAAATCATTAGACCAGAGGGGCAATTCTCGTAATTTTAAGAACGTCCACAGTCTGATCTCAGTCTGATTCTGTCAAAAATACATCTAATTTCCCTACATTTGGACAAGTGTTTGACATTTGTTTGTCCCCGAGTCATCTCGGGGACAAACAAATGTAGTCGCAGTCTCATGACTGCGCCTAGATTTTGAACGTTTTAAATTACGAGAATTGGCCTTTAGATGTCGTAATGCGTTTCATACGAGGCACCAGTATATCTTTACCCTTAGAGTCACTGAAAAATTGATGCCTCCATTCTCCTCAACTAAAAGCGCAAATTGAAAACACATTTCTCGAACCAAAATACTGACTTTAAACGACGCCATTTTATGGTCGTTAGATGAAATATTTTTTCTGGTTCTCCCGCCATTCCGGGCGACCTCGTTTAAAAACCTATCAGGCTTTTGAAATATAAGCGAAACAGTGCGATGTCAGTTTTTTTAACCCTGTCAAATGAGTGAATTGTTTTGTATATTGATGGTTTGTCGTTTTTTCGGGTAGTATACAATAGAGTCACATAAAGAGGCTTCCGCTTTGATTGATAGAATTTGGACTAAATTTTGTGGGTTTGACTTTAGGATCTTGTGGATGGGTTTGACTTTAGGATCTTGTGGATGGATACCTGAAAAGCAGTCTGAATTTTTGCACATTTTCCAGCAGATTTACTAATCTAGAGGCTTGGTAAGGCTTCCAGAAGGCCTACCAAAGTGACATTCTATCTGCGACAGCGATGAAGCAAAAGTAAAAAATGTATGGGATTGACCTAATCTACCGAAAAGCTTATGTCAATTCTATTAAAAGTAGTAGAAGAAATAACAAACGTATGATAGCGATTGTCACTTGTCTAGGCCCTCAGGAACCCGGGGGTTTCTCTGTCCTACCTATGTAAGAAAGAAAGAAGAAAGAAAATACGTTTATTTGTGGTAAACATGACATGTTGGTGAAAAAAATATATGCGTCACACCCACGCAAAACGGCCATGTCGGCCGTATGTCTGTTTTACTTACTCGGGTCGCTGTCCCAACAATTCCTTGATTCTCGGTTGTTACAAAGAGATGGACATAAGCTACTTCTAATTAGTATAGCAATTTAAACAAACTCCCGGGAAAACTCCAATTTTAAGTAACTTGTGTATTAAATGAAAACTGGGACTGAAACTTCAATATCCTTAACTTCAATTCTAAAATTTAATATATTAATTTCCTAAACATTTCAACAACTTCTGATATTCGATTTTGTTGAGTCCCGCCATCGCAAAGGCTCACTTGAGTTTCCGTTTTCTGCGAATGCTTAGGAACGACAAAGTTGAAAGTGAAGCTTGGGTCACGCAGAAAGCGAAGTCAATCAAGAAATGTGAATATTTCTATGCAACTTTCAGAGATTGGCCACAGATTTTGGTACCTTCATCTGTCTAGCCACAACACAACTCCGTTACTGGGTAATACGATATCCCTTGTTAACCGTTCGTTTGACTTTCGGGTTTCTGACGAACCGTAACGACTGTTAAAGATCCATGAATGACAGCCAGGACCAGCGGGTTAATGTCTTTTCCGGGTCGAGGCACGAAGGGGTCTTGGTATGTATGTTGGTATGTCTTGTATGGTCATCGAAACAACTACGGTAAGCGTAGCTTAACCTGATCGATCGACGCGTGCGGCAGTTATTATGTACCTAGCCACAAGCATTTTTGGTTGCTTTTTATAAAACAGCCAGAAAGTTACTGCTATCTGTCTTCATGAGGACGCTCACTGATACAAAAAAAAATTACTTCAAATCTGAGGAGGCCTTAAAGGCTGGAGATAAGGCTTTGTGTCCTTTTTCACAAAAACCTATGTAACATTTTTGTTGGGTTGAGTCAGTACGCAATATTTTTCTTTGTTAATTCTGACCGCGATGACCGCTTGGCGAAAGTCTCCACACAATGGATGCCTGAAGATGGACGGCCTCGACGAGCTCCGCCCAGAAGGCGATGGTGAGATGACCTGGATGCGTACCGCGAGGGCCGGTTCGAGTTGACGCGGGAAAAGAGTTCCTAAGAGGACAGGGGGAAGCCTTTGCCTAGCGGTGGAGCAGTACAGGCTAAAAAAACTATGTTTGAAGGAATGTCTAGGTTGGAAGAAGGATTAAGACTACCTTTGAGATTTATTCTATGTTCGTTCTAAGATAAATATCACCCCATTCTCTTACCTTATCCGCTCCCCACTCAGTATAGCATTGTCACAACTCGCAAAATAATTACGCAAATGTTTGAAGTTGAATATTTCTTCGTATTTAAACATTTTGATATTTTCCTTTGAAAATTGACCGGTATTTGCGCTTGTTTAAATGCATGTGAATTAATGGAGGTTTCGTTTGATTAAGCAAGTAAACTGTAACCCGGCCCTTGACTAACTCTGTAAGTACTAATTGCGTTTTCCTGGGAAATATGAGTGGGTTTCTAATAACATTATTAGGCTGTTCGTTTTAGATTAATGATATTATGGCTAATGAGGAGTGATGTGTTAAGACAACATGTGCGGTTTAGAAGAAGATGTAGTGACAAAAATTGAAAAGAGTATGCTATAGTACAGTTAGGTATAGTTCAGTCATGTTGAAAGGATGAATAAAATAATAATAATATCCCTGGACATTTCACACAGCGCCATCTAGTCCCAAGCTAAGCAACCTAATGCTTGTGTTATGGTAACAAGATGGCTGATAAACTACTTATATACATTTTTTTTTTTGTAAATACATACATATTATAGATAGAAGAACACCCAGACTCAGAACAAATACATGTAGGACTTACAAATATTTGTTCTGTGCGGGAATCGAACCCTCGACACGCAGCGCAGCAGTCCGATCGCTCAGCCACTGCGCTAACCGTGTTGTCAAAGGTGACTAACAAAAGGAGTGCAAACGTCAAGGACCTAGTGAACTTATTAGTGATGTTCTTCAGAAAGGTCAAGTGGGTAGTACTCGCAACCGGCGTGTGTGTGACCAGAGGGGCAACTCGTAATATTAAGAACGTTCGCGGTCTGACCTCAGTCTCAATCTGTCTGAAATATTTTTTGTTTTTCAACTTTTATTCATCCTTTCCCTACATTCTCGACAAGTTTTTGACATTGATTATCGCTGAGATGAGATCGCGACTACATTTTGAACGTTTTAAATTACGGGAATTGGCCTTCAGATGTATAAACGTATATAAATAAAAGGAGTAGGAATGTAAGGATCATAGCACGTGGCGAACTGTATTTCCCGCCTACCTCTATGGAAATAAGGCGTGAGGTATGTATATTATGTCTCCCTGCTTCCGGGAAACGTAGGGGGTGCCCTCAGGCACACACAGGTGGAGCGACGATTTTCACGGTATCGGTGGTAGTGCATAGCTAAGGCATCATCTCCATGAGCGAGAGAATCGCGGCGATAGTCTGGGCGTGCTATCAAATTCTCGCCGCGATGATATCGCCGTGTGGAGACACGTTCTAAGCGAGTGTATAGAAATACGTGGCACGACGATAATATCTCCGCGATTCTCTCGCTCGTGGAGACGGCCCCTAAGAGTAGACGAGTGACCTGTGATTGGATAAACCTATGTGTCAGCTGGCGCATATCATAAATCGAAAGTTGATTAATGATGGTTTTTCAAATTCAAATTCAAATATTTTTATTTGTAGAACATAGGTAAAAAAAGGGTACAGATGTTTAAATTTATAAAAATGAACGCTATGTCTTGCCGTCAACGGCGTACAAATTTATAATTATTATTTCTAATATTAATAATAGATAATTGGAAAATAAAAAAAATAAAAATAAACAAAATAGTACTAATACATTTAAAATTAATAAAATGTCAATAATTACATAAATGTCATTAAATTACAATTAAAAAGTCAAACCAATAAAATGTCATTAAATTTAAATTACAATATTTGCCTTCCAGGTACTCATTCATTCATTTTTTTTTAAGAGCTAAGTATATGTAGGTGCGCTATAGCTAAAGTTAATCTGCCTAATTTTTTTCCAACTACGTTGGGGCCGGCTTATTGTCTACCCGGATGCAGCTGGATACCAGTATTTTAAATGGAATGACTGCCTATATAACATCCTCAAACCAGTAACAGGGTAAACGATACCCTTTTTTTTTTCAGTATGGGAAATCATCAAATGACCCCTCCCGCTCTGGGTGGAGCAGAAGGGAGTGTCAGACTCTTATTGACTAAAACCCACCCGTGTTCCTTCCTTAGCCCTTTATGTTCCAGGGCAGCGGTAACCCTTTCGGACGATCCCGCTACCCTGGCAGGCTTCGGCCCTATCGGGCCCCGTCGCTTATGCTGACATCTCTGTAAACGATACCCTTTGGTCAGAATATCCGTAACGACTGTCAAAGAACGACGAATGACAGCCGGGACCAACTACTTTCCGTGGCACGGGTGATCTCTGTATGTTATGGATGGGGTCACCCATCCACGGACCGACCTCAGCAAGTCTTGCTTAACCTTGATGCGCGTTATTATTTAGCCATGTATGAAAATTCATCTAAGGTGTTTGGTTAGCCAATTTAAAATAACCCTGCTATATAGTTCAACAGAAACTTGTACCTATAGGTAGAAGGACTACTACTTCTCGTATCTCGTAACACGTCTCTTAATAACAAATCTGCCGTTCTTTGTTCTTAGAACCGAGCCGTCTACTCATTAGCAAGCATAGTTCCTTAACGAGGATGTATGCACATTTATATATTATTCCTGTTAATCCCTCCAACTAACATTAGGCTTATTCAGCGAGTTGTGTTCGTTGATAATGTTGTGTGTTGATAATGAGTTTCTTGCTGGTTCTTCTACATCAGAACCGATTCAAGGAAGCCGTGCTCTTATATAGATAAAATTCTACTTCCTATTTATATTATAAATGTGAAAGTTTGTGATAATGAATGAGAAAACATCTAAAACAAACAACACAACACACAAACAAACAACACAACAAAACACAAACAAACAACACAACAACACACAAACAAACACGCAGAAACATCCAGACTTTCTGTTTGAATGTCTGGATGTTTTTTACTTAACAATAAAACTTCTTTTGTGTCTCGTACAGTGTCCGCCAACTAATCAACTTTAAGCAACATTTATAAACATGGGAGTTAGTGTTCAATCGGGGTACCTATGCTTTAAGCAAAACACTAGCATAAGCATAATCAGATTATAATGTTCTGTGATTGATTCCCACAATGTTCAGGTAAAGGGAGAATGCATATTTATATTCCTGTTAACCGCCCCAACTAACATAATCTATTATAAATAAAATTCAAAGTCCTGACTGACTGACTGATACATCAACGCATAGCCTAAACCGGTGATCCTAGAGACATGAAATTTTGGGGGGTGTGTTCTTCGTGAAGAGTCCACTAAGAAAGGGTTTTTCGAAATTCCACCCCTAAGAGGGTGATATGGGGGGAATTTGTTTGTATGGAAATTCTTATTCCTTGAGTTGATAAACTTGAAACTTAGCACCATTACTAATCTTAGTAAATTATGAAGTTTGTCATTTTATGCTTTTCAAAACTACCCCTCAAAAAAAAACTCGAAATTAGTATTAATACTTTTGACAGAAAATAATTAATAATAAGTACCTATGTGAAGTGATCGAAAATTTACCCCTGACGGGGCAATAAGGTGTTATTCGATTTTTAAGGGGAGGATTTGAACTTGAAACTGTATGCTACATTTTCACACCTAAACCACTGAACTTCTGATTTGGCAAACAGATAGATGGCATCCTGGGGAAGGACATACTTTTTATCCTGGTAGCACGTTCCCGTGGGATGATTCCCGACATCTACGCGGGCGAAGCCGCGGGCGGAAGCTTATACAGCGAGTTGTGTGTTTTAATAATGGAGTTTTTGCTGATTCTTTTACACAGGAACCGATTCACGGGAACCGTGGCCTTAGATGTTCTACTATCCTACTTATAATATTATAAAAAACCTTTCAAACCTTCAAACTCAGATCGACGCGATGTATTTACATGTTGTTTGAGTGAATTCGCAAGGGTATTACCATTTATATTATGCTACAAGCAAAATAATTCTTAATTTTTTTTCTTAATGTAAGTAAAGTATTTTTGTGTTTGTACTATGTGATGTTAGTAATTATGTTAAACAATGTTTTGTAGTTTTAATGGTGTAATAATTTAATAATGTTGTTAGTTTTAATTTTTCTAATTTGGTTATTGTAAGCTTTGTTTATAAGTATAGTTATTAGTTTAAGTTCATAACTGTTGCATAAGGGTAAACCCTGTAATGATAGTTTAAGCGGTTATAAAAAATAAAATTAATGTGAAAGTTTGTATATTGGGATGTTTGTCACTCATTCACGCAAAAACGGCTTAATGGATTTGGACGAAATTTGGCACACAGATTAAATAATACAGGGTCAAATATAAATTTTTTATTTTCGAGCTGATCCAAATTACTTACATACGAAACTATTTATTAAAATAATAATACATATGTACATGAGAAAAAAAAAACAAGCAAAAGAATCATAGGGCATCAAAAAATTCGTCCGCATCGCTGTCAACAGGAACAGTGCCCAAAACGCTGGCGGCATTGCCACGTTGTATGGCGATGCTAATTCTTTGGCCAAGAAACAGGCCAGCCCTCTGGTCACGTGAAGAGTCGACTAAGCGCTTGGCGATATCTCGATAAACCAAGTGGGCACTCGGACCCCATGGCCCTAGTGTTTCAACCCCAAACGGCTCGAAGATATAACTCCCAATCAGGCTGGAATATTTTCGCCGTTTGAGGTTTTCTGCACCAGCAGCAGCCGCTCCAGCACAGCCCACCGTGCTAGGAAGATGGGATGGCGCAATGGTGTCGACACATGTTGCATCCCACACCAAAGGTCTGCCTAACTTCCAGGGCATTATGGTCATTCCGTCTGGTCTCTTTCCATCGTCGCGTGCCAGGCCGTTGGGTTCTAAAACAGCTGGCACCCCGGCGGTGACAAGAGCACGACGGATGATGTCATTAATGCTGGCGTCAAATTAAATAAGCTAGCGAAACTCTGGGTATCAACATTGCAAAAATATAAAATAAAGTTAAGTACTTTTTTTCTACTTTAATTAACAGTACTATCAATTCATTCAATTTTCTGTTTCTTATACTAATTACATATTCATTATTTGATAATCGAGTGTTTGTTTAATAATGTTAGTCTAAACTTACAAAAACAATATCTTAGCTCGCGTATCTAACGCGTAACATTCATTATATCTTCCGAACGTGAAATTAAACTAAAAAATAATCAATCAATCAATCAACTCAGCCTATCGCAGTCCACTGCTGGTC
This sequence comes from Apamea sordens, assembly GCA_945859715.1. Classification (NCBI taxonomy): domain Eukaryota; kingdom Metazoa; phylum Arthropoda; class Insecta; order Lepidoptera; family Noctuidae; genus Apamea; species Apamea sordens. The sequence goes on along the minus strand of OX244010.1, from coordinate 6,421,587 downwards.
ATAGGGTCTCTCCCAGGCTGCGCCACCACTTCCTGTCCTCCACCTTCCGCATTCAGTCCGTCCCAGCCACCTTCTTTAGGTTGTCCGTCCATCTAGCTGGGGGTCCCACACTACCCTTACCAGGACTCGTCTGCTCCACCGGCCATCGGTCCTTCGACAAACAAGCTAAAAAATAAACTGATGCCTATTAATTATCTAGTGAGTAAATTATCCTAATCTAATTATGCATTATATAGTTTCATTCAGTTTGCATGAATTGCTTGTAACCTCAAAATAGAAATGCCTTAACAACCCCCTTAACTACTTAGTTAAGTAAACCCTTAATCATCCTAATATCGAACCCATAATCAAATCTACCCACGCTAATCTTCAAGACACATGCTAACTCAAGCAATTAGCTGGAACTTCTGTTGAACAAAATCGAACGTTGACCTAGAAAGAATATAATATATGGCAATCGGAACTGTTCCGGCAGTACCGGGTCACGAAATTAATAGAACCCATATATCACTATAGAATGTAGGGTCAGCGATTATTTATATAATTTTGTATTATCCAATAATTAGACAGGTAAATGGATATACTTCGTCAGCATCTTTGTTACTGAGTTGATTATTTACCATTACTGATATACAGCTAGTCTATATATATTTTTTTATATATCATTGAATGTTGGCAGCACCTAGATGTGACATTGAATTTAGTTACGTGGTTTGCTCAAAAAGAAATTTCAGCTGTTTTAAGAACATGTCAAAGACATTAACAGCGTCAGGTCCTGTTTTGTTTTTTTTATTGATGTTAACTATGTACTACTTCCCAGTAAAATGATTGGCAAAGACTTCAGAAAACTATTAAGGTCGTTTTGAAAACAAATGCTTTACGAAACAGAGGAAAGTTCCTCAAAATATTATCGTTAGCAAAAACTATGGCTAAAAGTTGGCTAAGAGCCACTTGTTCAGACTTGAGAACAATGTGTTTGCGTACCAAGCAAACTTGCCGAGTTAAGATGGCGGCCGGAAGTTTGGCGGGAGCAAACATGGCCGCTATCGTTTCCTGTTTAAGAGTTTAATTATTGACATATTGATTGATACGCAGGAAGTTGGGGATGTGTTACTTTTTTTTTGTTCTAACATTGTTTTGTGTTTCGATGAGAAGTTTAACTTTAAAGGTTTTTTTTTTTGTAAAACAGGAAGGATTTTAATTGAAGAATAAAATATGTGGATAGGATCGTCACTATATTGGGCATATCAATATACTTGTAAGATTAATAGCACTAATTAAACGTTTGTCTACATAACTTACAGAGATTATTTATTACTTTATTTTTAGCCTATGTTGTCTCACTGCGAAGTATTCTCGTTTGAGCACCTATTTTATGGGCACCTATGCATTGAGCACCAAAAGTATTCCCATTTGAGCACCAATCAATATTTTGACGGGCAACAAGCAGGTCAAGGCTTCCCTTTCTCCTTTTCACTACTCTCTGTCTTGAGATACTGTGGACCAATCCTGTCTGTAGGCATCAAGCGCGTCTCGCCGTTAGACAGGCCCAGGAGAAGTCCTGGAGGCCTACTCCGAAGTGCAAAGTGCGAATGTTCGGATCGGACCGACACATGGCCGTACCGAATATTATTGAAAAATGCGAAAAAAGTTCGGATCGGCTCAGTTGGGTCGGGACCATAGTCAATATTCGAAAGAGTGTAGGAGTGGAGGATCGGAATCGACTAAACCAAATAATAATAATAATATCCCTGGACATTTTCACACAGCGCCATCTAGTCCCAAGCTAAGCAACCTAATGCTTGTGTTATGGTAACAAGATGGCTGATAAACTACTTATATACATTTTTTTTTTTTTTTGTAAATACATACATATTATAGATAGAAAACACCCAGACTCGGAACAAATACATGTAGGTCATACAAATATTTGTTCGTGCGGGAATCGAACCCGCGACACGCAGCGCAGCAGTCAATCGCTTAACCACTGCGCCAACCGTGCCGTCAAAATAGTAACTTTGTAGCAGGAAACGGCCGAACATTCGGCCGATACTACTTCGGAGTAGACCCCCTGGGCCTGTCTCGATGTCTTTTTATAATTAGCAAAAAAAAAAATTACGACAGTTCTTCTAACCAAATACTAACTTCTAATCCTACAATCATCTTTTGGCACCTGAATATCATTGACAGAAGGGTAAAGGATTGTGAAATTTTCGCAGAATTTGTATTGAAAAACAAAATAGCAGCGTTAGTTCTGATAATGACCACGCGCCAAAAGGTCCTTGCACCGCCGTACTTTCAATTAGAAGATGAGACAGTGAATTATAAGCATACCTAAATAATAGACCGCTACTTTATTATAAATCTTTTTCTAGAGAAATCTTGACAGACAGCGACATAATTAATGAGCTAAGATTCAGAAATCACAAATCTAAAAATAGCATTACATTTCTTCCAACTACCCAATTTTAGTGTTAGATTGTTTAACAATATTATATTGAAGATTTCTTAATAAGCGTGTAAATAAATAAAATATATATGTTAAGAAAAAAAAACTACGCGATGGATTTTAGTGTAGTTTTCAGCATCATTTATAGAATTTATTCCGTAAGGTTTTTTGTGCATATTATGGCGAGTCCTGTGTCCCAGAAGTGGGAACATTATAGGCTGTTTACGTTGAAGGATGGGTCGATAGCTTGAACATAAAACTCGAAATGAATAAATAAAGTCTAGTACCTAATACTTACTAAAAATTCAACTTTTTAACCTCGTAATAATGATGGAGATAGACCTTTTAAATTAATTATTAAGCCTTCAGAAAGTGCGTTATAAGCATTATGTTCGAAGTTTTAATGGAGGAAATTTTTCTTTCAGTCCATAAGAAGTCGAGAACTTTTAAGAAGAGCTGTTTTTTCTTATTATTGGAAGTTATGAGGTCAATGACCCGATTAGCGATGATAAATTATTATTTATTTAGGTAAGTAAGGTGATTTTATTTTATGGCCATCTGCCTACCCTTTTCCCAACTATGTTGGGGTCGGCTTCCAGTCTAACCGGATGCAGCTGAATACCAGTATTTTACATGGAGCGACCGCCTATCTGACCTCCAAAACCCAGTTACGGCGTAACACGATGCCACTTGGTAAGACAAGTGGTCATTCAATTGGGCTTCTGCCGACCTGTAAGTACTGTCAGAGATCCACAAATGACAGTCGGAACCAACGGCTTAACGTGCTTTCTAAACGTATTTTCTTTCTTTCCGAGGCCCGGCAGGGTCTTAGGATGTTAAGATGGTCACCCATCCATGGCAAGTGTAGCTTAACCTGATAGATCGACCCATGCGGCTGTTATTACTTAGCCACAAGCCCCTATTTTACTTTATGTAAGTAGACAAATCATCTTACAAAAACGGTGATAAAAACTTTAGATCTTTGTCACATTAAAGTACACTCGAGAGCAATGAATCCGGGTCACTTGAAGAATCCTAAAAATCTCGGAAACTAAAAATGCTAGGTTAATGCAATAAATTGTATTTAATAGACAATGTAATACTCCTTAAATGAAGGTATTAAAACTTCTTAGTTATTGTAAAGTTATATCATAAAAAAATCAAATTTGAAAAAGGGCCACTTTCGAAGATGGAACTACGAAATTACAGCATTTGGTTTTGCTTTTGTTTGTAATCTGTCATTTATGTGGGTACATAAACCATGTTGATAGTGCTCTATATTCATTATTCAAGCTGAAATTATGTCGCTTACGCCTGAAGAATGCACCAGAATACTTACAATGCTGGAAACCGGCCGGAGTCAGCGCGATACAGCCAGGACTGTCGGTGTGTCGCTGTCAACAGTACAAAGAGTTCTCCGACGTTACGAAGAAACTGGTTCTAACCTACGCAGACCAGGAACGGGCAGAACCAGGTGTACCACAGCACGAGAAGACCGATACTTGGTGAACACCATGCTTCGAAATCGCTTTCTCACAGGAACTGAACTCACAAATCAGTTTCGACGCCTCGGAGGAAGTAACCCAAGTGCATGGACAGTAAGACGTTGGCTTGCTGAATCTAACTTAAAACCCCTTAGACCTGCAAACGGCCCTAAACTGGAGCGTGGGCATCGTATTTCAAGACTAAGATATGCCCAGAGCCACGTAAATTGGAGTATTGAAGATTGGTCAAAAGTTATGTTCTCCGACGAATCAAAATGTATGCTCTACAAGCACGATGGAAGACACAGAGTGTATCGAAGACCAGGGGAAAGATTCAAGCAAGCATGCATCGAAGAAAAAGTAGCCTACGGTGGTGGGTCTGTACTTGTGTGGGCCGGAATTTCTTCTGAAAGTCGCACAGAGCTGGTGATCATAGAAAACGGCTCTTTAACTAGCGTAAGATATGTGGAAGAAATCCTCAATGATCACGTTGGTCCATTTATGGTCAATTTAGGTGAGGATGCTATATTTATGCATGACAATGCCCGACCTCATACAGGTAGGATTGTGAATGACTACCTTCAAGAGATGAACATTACTCGTATGGAGTGGCCAGCGCGCAGCCCGGATATCAACCCGATCGAGCATGCTTGGGACGAGCTAGGCAGATGCGTAAAACAACGAAACCATCCCCCAATCACGCTTCGTGAGCTCAAAATTGCTCTCACAGAGGAATGGGAGAATATTCCCCAAAATCGTATAAGGAACTTGGTGTACAGCATGCCAAACCGCGTAAACGCAGTAATGGAAGCACGAGGAGGCAATACGAAGTATTAAAATTCAAGAAAATCGTAATAAAGTTAAAAAATTTCATGTTTCCTATTTTTGTTTTAAGGAGAGATCAGCAGTTTTTTTCTTTATGTAATTTTGTGTTAATAAAATGTATGGTGACTCATATTTTTTTTACTTTCATTTAAGGAGTATTACATTGTCTATTAAATACAATTTATTGCATTAACCTATCATTTTTAGTTTCCGAGATTTTTATCTTTAAGTGACCCGGATTCATTGCTCTCGAGTGTAGTTACTTGTCAATATTGATGTCACTTCTAATACTTATAACATTTTCCATTCTACTTCTTAGCGTATCGATGGCGACAAGTTCAAATATCTTTGGTCCAAAACTCAGCTGTGCGAACTCCGCTCACTGACGCAGTCATAAGATCATCCAAGTGCATAGGTGCATGGCGCAGGTTGAAAAGTGGGCTATTTTCTGTGGGGAGCTGCGCATACACACTTGAGATCTGAGCCGTCCGTGAACCCCTATATGTGGAGATTTTATTTGCTCCAGCCGACTTGGGTTCGAAATATTCGAACATTTTCTATAGTCATTTGTATCATATACATACCTAAATACTATGACAAAGGTCTGGGTATGGGTAGAGGTATGGGTAGAGGTATTCATATTTCAACTGTGTATCATTGTCTTTCCCAACCACTATTACAGGCTGAGTATTTAAGCTGGAAGGACTGGAAGACAGTGTCGGTTGTCCGACGGCGTGATGGGCGGACGACATGGTTGTCATCGCGGGAGGAACCTGGATTTTTTATTAAACCAAATATAAATGGAGAACATTATTTCGCTTACTTTCAAAACACTTAAAAAACAATTATTTGCCGCGCCACGCAAAAAACACACAACCAGAGACTACAATATATACAACCGTGACTTTGACGTTTGTAAGAACGCTCACCATAGACTTAAAGGATAGGTTTTTTCTAAGGACGTTGTAGAATTAGCGTTCGACTCAGTCGTGTCAACTTGGCTACCAACTTATCGTTTTCTAAAATCGCTTACGCCGAGGCGTTAACGATTGTAGAAAGAGATTAGATTAGGGTATAGGTTGTACGTCAAGATCCCTGCCACCCTGTAGAGTTTCGAATCTTACTCCAAGTGGCGGTAACATCAAAATCAGTACTACGCAGAGTCCATTAAAACCCTTTACTAAGATTTACATTTCATTAACGAACAAACACTGACTACATCAAGACCTGCTTATCGTGCTTAATAAATAGGTATAATCAGTTGGTCCTAGTTTTAGCAAAGGTCGGAACTTCGCGATTCGGGAACCAAACTTGAGGTGTTAAACGGATTACAGTTTGTAGGAAATTCTGGGCTCGTTCATTAATCGGGCCGAAGAATCGGGTAACTGGATCTTTCAGTAGATAAGGCTTTTTATAGTTGGTGGGTTAAGTGATTTTGTATCGGTTTTTGTGGGGGGAGCAGATGGGATTGGATTGAAACGTTTATTGGGTAGTTTGGTATCAGTTGACTAGCTGTGCCTCACGTGGCTGTGTGTCCTTGTAGCATTAGGTACTGTGAATTAAGCTCTTTACAAATTTCACGGTACACGAGACGTATAAAACCAAACACGGTTTAACTTGTTAAATTCGTAATTTTATTTAATTATCTATGTCTTTCATAACAGCCTCTTGAAATTTGACGAGGATGCAAAACAACAGCTTATATAATACAGGGTGGCAGGGCAAAAAACTACGTGATCAAAATGTATGGCATAGTTAATTTCTTTTTTAATAATTGACGAAAATGGTCAACCTAGGTGTGTTCAGAATCATGTACTGAATCTATTGTAACAGGTTGGGCGTCGATGTCCTTGCTGTCCTGTATACCTAGTTTAAATTATATCACCCTTAATTGTCCCACTTCAAACCAAAATGCTGCTTTTAACACGTCTTTCATTGACTTGAGTGTGCCTTGCCGGCTGAGAGTATGCCATGCTCACTCTAATTTCTAATGTCTTGACGACACGGTTGGCGCAGTGGCTGAGCGGTCGACTGCTGCGCTGCGTGTCGCGGGTTCGATTCCCGCACGGAACAAATAATAATAATATATAATAATAATATCCCTGGACATTTCACACAGCGCCATCTAGTCCCAAGCTAAGCAACCTAATGCTTGTGTTATGGTAACAAGATGGCTGATAAACTACTTATATACATTTTTTTTTTTTGTAAATACATACATATTATAGATAGAAAAACAACCAGACTCGGAACAAATACATGTAGGTCATACAAATATTTGTTCCGTGCGGGAATCGAACCCGCGACCCACAGCGCAGCAGTCAATCGCTTAACCACTGCGTCAACCGTGCCGTCAAATATTTGTATTGTCTACAGGGAGTTGTTTCGGGTCTGGCTGATTGTGTATGTGAGTTTAAATGTTTGTTAACGCACCCACGATACAGGAGTAATTCCTAGTGTGGGGCAACGTTTAAAAAAAAAAGAAATGTCTCGCAGATAGTGGCGCATGTGTTGGATCATTTAGCTCCCTTCAAAATGGTTGAGCTGAATGGTGCTAATCTATGCGTCATGTTCGTGAACGGGCGCCGTCAGTAGGGACTGGTCAACTCTTTGCTGCCATGATTTAATTTAATATTTGAATTGTTTTTTTATCTTTTCATTACGGATGCTTTTAACGTTCTGCATCGTTCTTACATGCATAATTTTGACCATGAATGATGTAACCAACACTTTGTAACAATATTGTTATGATTTAAAAAAGTGTCCATGGAGTTTCTTGCCCGTTCTTCTCCATAGGTACCTACTACGCTTTGGAATGGGCAACTAGCTTCATCTTTTTGACTGACCGACCTTGACGATTCAAAAGTGCCTGTAATTGGTTTATTTGAAATGAATAGTTTGAGTTTGAACATGAAGCAAAAACTTTTGCTTCATGGCTTTTAAATAGAAAAGAACACATTGATCACCATCATCATTTCACATGAAAGACATTCACTGCTGAACATAGGCCTCCCCCAAGCACCGCCACTTCGACCAACACACTAAGCACTCTATCAATCAAAATCTAAATCATTTTGAAGGATATTGCTAATCCTGCTTCATATATTATGTTCGAAAAATTTGTCTGCTCAACAACGTAAATAACGCAATGAATGTTGTTGTACTGTCAAAAATAAAGCTATGCCTACTGTTAGTGTGTTACGTAATTACCCCTCTGTTCTGTGCTTCTCGCATACAGTGTACTGCTCCACGTACTTGAATGATTTTAATACCACAGTCTTACGTCCAGCTTTCATCAAATACAAAATTAGTATTAGGTAACAATTTATTAATATTCTGGTGCGTAATAGTTCGACTAGCTAATCCGCCTTAGCAAACAAATCGATAAAGTCCATTAACTTGGTAACAGTTAAGGTTAGGAGCGCCACGAAATCCTAAGGGTCGGGGTGTAACCAGAGTTCATAGTTAAGCCTCTGTTGCCCGAAAGTTGGTAATATTTTTGGGTTGGTAAGACCTTTTGATCTGTTGTTAAAGTTTGTCGGTTTTCACTTGTTTTTTGCTGATCAATACCGCTTACCACTTTTTGGCGCGAGCGAGCAGTGAGAACATTTTAGGCTTATTATGCTATACCACATGAGTAGAAAATATCTACTCATGTGGCTATACTATGCAATATAGCCTTTCGTGAATATCTGTATGACCTCATTGTTCTTCTAGTATATTTTGATGCGGTTTTCACCATCATTGAGAAGAGAATTTGTTCCGGTAAATTTATGTGCATTCATATTAATAATAGCTACATATATTAAAGAAATATCGATGTTTCCTGAAGTCGTAAAAACCGTGCGAAGCCAAGGTGGGTCGGTAGTTAAAATACTAGCTAAACTAGCTAGTTTAGCTAACTCATTTTCACTTAAGTTTTATTAAAAAACAACATGTGACGACTATGATTTCAGACTGAAATATTTTCTTTTTTTACGTTTTTCCGAACTATTTTTAAAATTCCGTACCAATGGTAGCGTGCCCCAAAAGTCTACTTATCGAAAGTGACTGCTGAGGTATAAGGTTCAACTCTTGGGTCAGGTTAAGTGATAGCGCCTGTGTTTCCTCGATAATTTTAACTGATAATCAGTAGTCTGAATTTATTCTCGGCGAATATAACAGTGGGAGATATAACAAAACTATACATACATTTCTTAATTAAGATAAGGTTTATTTACAACAATTATATATGTACATTTTTTTAAATGATCAAGAACAATACATTTTTTTTAATTATGCTGTGGGAGACTGGTACCTAAGCCAGGCGCCAGCCAGGCGTAGGGCCTGTATTTCCGAACACTTGAAGGCCAATTCCCGTAATTAAAAACGTTCAAAATCTAGTCACAATCTCATCTCAGTGACAATCAATGTCAAAACTTATCAAAAATGTAGGGAAATTGGAGGTATTTTTGACAGATTGAGACTGAGATCAGACTGTGAACGTTCCTAATTACGAGAATCGCTCCTTCAAAAGTTTGATTTATTTCGGATTATGCATTCGTACACAAATGCGGTAAGTTATATAAAACCACCTCTCATAATACAGTACTTCTATTAGAGCGGTAGTGTCGTATTGAGGCTTCGGGGAAGTTATAATTGTATTACGAATATGAGTTACTTTTAATTCTACGAAAGTTACAACATCCATTCCGTCGATCATTATCACTTTATTCTGCGAACCATCCAAAATTCAAATGTTAAAATATTGATCTAGCTTCAAACTCCTAAGGACATTCCGACGAACTCGTCGGTAACAACTTCAGAACTGCTATACAGTAACCAGAACTTTCACATGTAGAAGATAGCACGGTTACGAAAGAGATAGGGTACAGAAGGCCAGCTTCATACAACGAGCGACAACTCACGCACACATAGATGCGTAGGTGCGGCGATCTCAAACAAATGCCGGTCGCGAGTGCACTTGCAATCGCTGTACGTGAAGCGTGTCTATGTGTGCGTGTGTTTTCGCTCATAGCCTATAACGTTCCATTTGACTGGACTGGCCCATGCAACCGAAAATTTCAATCCCGTTGGGAGTCGAAGAAATACGAAACTCAGCTCAGGATATAATAAGGTACTTCAATTTTCAGAAAGAGACAGTCACACAGCTATGACAACAAGAAACAATGCTCTATAAAGCCGAACTTTGAGACTCGCTGTATCAACATAGTCAGCCTATAACGTTCCCACTGTTGGGACATCGGCCTCGTCCCTATGAGAGGGAGTGGGCCAATCCACCACATTGGTGGATATTACATGTCTTCGAAATTCTGGTTCTAAAACATGCCGGTTACCTCACGATATTTTTCTCACCGTTATGAGATTATGGAGGGTGATGTAATAAATTACATAAAATAATATAGTACCTGGCTGGGTCTGGACCCACGTCCACTCATTGTATGAAGCTGACCTTCTGCGGCGATCTATTCCGTGGTACGGAATTCAACGCTGCAAACAGTTGAAACGTATTGGGTTCAAAGATAGCAAAGATACACTAGTTTCCGGAATTTCAGTCTGTAGAGTTAATGCTGTTAGAATAATTTGAATTATTTACCAGTCGGTTCTAGTAAAACAGTAATATCTTGATTTAAAAGAGTGTCCGAGGAGTTTCTTGCCCGTTCTTCTTCATAGAGATGTACGTTTTGGAATGGGAAACTAGCTCCCACTTTCTGACTAACTGACCGACTATTTAATTTTGAAAATTCAAAAGTGCCTGTAAATGGTTTAATTGAAATAAATGATGTGATTTTTAGTTTGAGTTTTTTAGCCTGGAAAGGGTGATTTTCCTAAATGAATGGGTAAAAACTAGTCTTATCCTAGATTTCAGACGAAGTCGCAAGCAACAGCTAGTTAGATTTAAGTCCTGTTTTCCTTCACCGATGTAAGAAATGTCCACGTTAGTGTCTTAGCTACATACTTATGGAGGGCGTAATAAGATGCTTTATTGGTGTTATCGTATACAGCTATGGTAAAAGTTTGTCTTTTGTTTTACGATATTATTTCTGGATAGCGTTGTCGAAGTAATAATCGAACCTGTTATACAATATTTTTATCAATAAATAAACCTCTCATTACACGTGGATCTAAAAGTTGGATTAATGTTTCGCTGACACGTTCATTTCAACTTTGCAGACTTTGCTCTACATTACGCACCATACATAGTGCGTAATGTAGAACCAAGTCTGCAAAGTTCCCTACAACATAGTTGTAGGTACCTGAGTACCCACAAACATACATAAATTCCCGATGATAACCCTTCTCTTAGCATTGCCATTCAATGTGGCAATGCTGCCAAGTTTAATGGCAATGCTGCCTGTCTTCTGGGCTCGTTTCCGGGTGACAGCGATGCGGACGAGTACTTTGACGCATAATTGTCCTTTTATTTTTGTACTTATTTGTATAGTAAGTTAGTCATTAATGAAAGTAGGTTGGTGTGTTTTCCTACTAACAGACGTTTTTGCCATCGTAAAGTCGAAATCTTTAATTCGAACGAAGACTCATATGGGGTTTGTAACATTGTCCTTAAAACTAAATGTTAAGAAACAACACAATACGGTGACACGTGTAACTGACAAAAGTGAATTTCATACAGACAGTCATTTAACTTAGTACCCACATAGTTTAAATAGTTAGTAGTGTTCAACATTGTTAAAGATACCTATGTGTAATAAATAATGCTTATACTATATTTAAAGAGCAGTTTGACCGTAATAAAAGGTTAAACATTTATTACGGTCAAACTGCTCTTTAAATTTAATAATATAATCACGAGTTTAGGATTCAATATTCTAGGATAGTAATTAAGTTTGACCTTTAAAAATCCTTCACCTACGAAACATACTTCATAATATGAGTATACCATATGATAATATGATTTTACAGTCTTCAAAATGCACCAAACTGACAAACTCATTTTCACACTATGATTTCACTACTGTTATCTCACTATAAGCACATCGAAACCGCATACTTCCCACAGCAATTTAACATTGCAAAACAAATGCAACAGTATCGCTTCAATAAAAAATAACAAATCATAACTGCGGACGCAATGCAGGCAGACACCAATTTGGGAATAACGCGTCAATTATATTACCACAGTCTATCAAGATTAGCTGCTTACAGTCTGACAACGCGAGCTTTTTCGCAGAGCCAACATGCGGGTGGTGGGGACGAGCAGCCATGTTAAAACATTACTGTGCAGACGCCAGCAGATCAAGCTACTACAATCTGCCAAATTTCTTTAAAAGATTAAATTTTTCAACTTTGTTGTTAAGTATTAAGGTTCACAGTTGATTGGTAAAATTTTACAGTTTCGGGCAGCTTGACCTGCAGATGGCGTCTGTACTTATCACTTGTTATTTGTAGGTACATATTTTGTTTTTCGCGTTCTGTGTCCAAGTAAACGTTATTCTTTCAGAGCTTATTATGTCCCAGGCTCAAACTGACAATGCCTATTGCAGTTTGGGGACATAATTTGGATACTACTACAAAATATTATTATTACGTCACTTTTACTGTTAGCCTGCATCATCCCTCTGCTGGGCAAAAGCCTCACCCCATGACTTCGAGATCTTTCGATCCGAGTGACCACTGGTCGTCGTTTTATTATTTCGTAAAAAAATTTAAAGTTTGGGATGTTTGCTTTTCAATTGCATTATTGAATGAAAGAATTTAGATAAACTTCGGCACCTACCTAGACTAGATATATTATAGGATACCTTATTTATAATAGTCTAGATGATAATGGAAGACGTAGCATTGGAAGAATTCCTACACGGTGTACACATGGTGAATGCCGCAGGAATCCACTGGCTGCGAGAAGCACAGAACCGGTCGAAGTGGCGGTGGTTAGGGGAGGCCTATGTCAAGCAGTGGACGTTTTTCGGCTGAAATGATGATGATGATGATGAACTTATTTTTGTCTGGGTATTTTGTAATTAAGCTAGGATGCCAGTGAACCCGTAGGCCACAGCCAGGCCATGTCTCGAAATCTGAAATGGTTTAAAGTTACGGTCGATGAACTACTGGAAGTCGATACACTGTGGGATGCAATTGAATAAATTTAGCAGAAGGGCTCCTGACATAATAGTTTGCAATGCAGACTGTCTCGAGAATACCGAATATTGTCACGGTTGAAGGCATATGAATGGAGGGGTGCGAAGAAATATGGATGTTATTGGAAAGGTAATGATGCAAGGTTGAGACATTGTTTCAATTTTAGAGAGTACAAGGGTCTTAATTTTTGTTTTGTTTGTTGGAGACATGCTAGATATATTTTTGAATAATTAATTTTCAAAATCAAAAGTCATTTATTCAAATAAGGATGATAATCAGTACTTTCCGAACGTCAAAATTAGATAAGACAGTAACCCAAAACGCCCGCCCATCACCACTTCCTAGTGCTTTTGCTAGGAAGAAGAAGTGGCGCAACAGATTCCCCAGCAACACATCACTCTTTCAAAAATTATCTATCTTTTGTCGACTTCACATGCGAGAATTTTGGATGTCAACACTTTCCAGTCAGGCTTCAATGTCGCGATGTTCTTTTAGTGGCAATAACACTCAGTTCACTAAAAAATACTCATTAAACGTATGACATTCACTTAGGAACTTTTGGAGCGAAGGGTAGAGGTAAACTGGTAGAAATCGTCACGGAACGTAAAAGCGTTATGCCCAATCCATGTGACTTTCTCTCTACATAATAGAAAGAGACGACAAGGACGAAGACTGAGAGAGAGATGGTTTTCATGGCTTTCGAGGGTGCTAGCTAAAACCGATAGTGGCCAAAATGAAAATCTAATATGGCGGCGAAACTTTTGGATTTTTCGTTATGGTTGTCGTTTTCATGGTTTTTGAAGGTGCTAGAGCCGAGGAGGTCAAAAAGAAAATCTTAGATGGCGACAATTTTATGAGAGCTTCTAAAAACCTACTTTCTAAACCTTCTCCTATACTAGATTGTTCTGTATTAAAAATGTTTATTAAATTCACACTTTTACCCTCTCTATCCCTTACTATTATACTCGTATACAAGTGTATAGGCGTGCGAGTATCTTGTACCTTAACTTCGCTTCTGACGGAGCTCCCCCGACCGTACACGTTTTTCTGCACCAATTCAATTTTTTCTGTACTTCGTTTGTCAATAAACACTTCAAATGCCTCCATTTCCTTTTCTCCGTTGCAAGCCTCGATTCTCCAGTCAAAAGGAACTAAATATTTCAAGTTTAAGCTAAAATATGAACTTTAAAACCTCCTCTATCCGTCCCGTCGTAAAACTTGAGAAAGTTGCTTTATAAACTTGTTGATAGATGAGAGTTAGCCACCACTTTTGGTCCTGTTCCTTTCGGCTGGATCTCTTTGAGTTTAACTTGATGTTTGTTAAACATTTTGCGGTGCTTTGAATGATTTATTGGGTTATTGACAATACCGTTTGAAAAGAGTTCTTAATTCTTGGATAAAGTATATCCTTATAGCAAAAATATAATATCATGATAATTAACGCCTTAGAAATATTTTGCGAATATTATTTTGATTTCAATGAAATTCTAAATGCATATATCATCAGTTCCGGATAAGCTATTGTAATGCTCGTATTACCTTTCGTATTACTCAAGAACTGGGTGAAGGTCAGATAGGCAGTCGCTCCATGTAAAATACTGGAAAAAACTCAGAGGTTACAGTCTCTATTAAAGTCCAGATATAATCTTGGTCAGATCATGTGAAGACCATGTACATAGGTGTGTGAAATAGTCTTTTGAGGAGAGAATCACACAGATTGAGTGGACCTGTCAGTCAGGGCACGCATTTGTCAGAAATCATGCAGCTCAACTCAGAACTTGAGGAGCTCAACGATCCGACCAACACCAAAGAAAGGGCATTTGGGTAGGCCGCAGAATTCACTCAAACTGCCAGATCATGGTGCATATTCTATTCCATTTGAAATAACGTATTTGCTAGACAGTGCCTATAAGGAAAGTAGTGGTAACGGCCGCGATTTACGAGTTCTAGGTCGTAGGTTCGAACCCAAACAAGCGCTTAACTTTGTGTAAAGGATTTCATCACCACTGCTTTCAAAACTGCTAAGGAAAACATCGTGAGGAAACGTGTTCTAGAATCAAAAAAGACATGTGACATCTACCAACCCGCACTGGGCCCGCGTATTAGATTAGGGCCCACCCCCTCTTACCGAGAGGAGGTCTGGGTCTGAACAGTGGAAACATTAAAGGCTGATTATGCCTATCAGGACGGGCTTTATTTTAAGGCTGTGTATTCATGTTTTAAAGCTCAATACCGAAGTACTCCTTTTAGTTTCACTGTATGAATAGCCCTCGCACACATTTTATTTATATTTTTATTCCACATACGACAAAAAGGTTTCATCTGTCCACGTTTAATCCATTAGTAATGGATGGTGAACCAAAGGCACGTACGGTATAGGTGACACAAAAAAGACTATTTTATTTAGGCTCATGTAGAATACTGGAATATTTCACGATTTTCCATACGATGAAAACAGATAAACACAGCTATGGTTTCCTAGAAGAAACTGAAACTCTATGAAACAAACGCTCGGGTCATGGGGCCCGAGTGCACATCCTCGCCGGCTGGTTGACACTTCACGTGACCAAAGGGCTGGGTCCTTCTTTGGCCAAAGAATTAGCATTGCCATTCAACGTGGCCATGCTGCCAGTCTTCTGGGCACGCTTCCGGATGACAGCGATGCGGACGAGTACTTCGACGCCTAAGTATCCTTGTTTTTGTATTTATTTGTAGGTGTAGTAAGTTACATAGTTAGTCATTATTTTATGAAAGTAAGTTGGCTTGTTTTCTGAGGGACTTTTTTGCCACCGTAAAGTCAAAACCTTTAATTCGAGTGAAGACTCATACGGGGTTTGTAACATTGTCCTTAAAACTATACATATATTATTTTATTTATATTGCGCAATATGTTTGAATCAATTCTTATACCCAAACGATCCATTATTTTCACACAATTACATGTTTTTGCGTGTGCAATTGAAATATTAAGGTGCAATAAAAATTAAACTCGCAAAAACTTTTGTTCAATCATTGAGCAATTTCAAAAACATTGCGCAATTCATGATATTGTGCAATAAAATTGTTCGTTCAGCCTTAGGCGGCCCCTACAATTAAAATAGGTTTGCACAATATTTATATTGCGCAATATGATTGAATCAGCCCTTGCACTTAAGTGATCCGATCCATTATTTTCACGCAATTACATTGACGGCGGTCAAAAAATTGTGCAATATAATTGATCATTTAGGGACCACCTGAACAATACACATAGTAAAATTACAATATTTAAAAAAATATAATTATAATTATCCATATTATATAGTTACAATAATTACACTGCTCAATGCCGAAGGCGTGTATGAAATATAATCAAATAATTATTCAAAACATGATTTAAAATTTCTGGCGGCCGAAAAATTATTACCAAGTGAACATCGATGGATCAACTGCATTATTTCAACTTAATCGAATCATTCACGAATGAAATTCTGAATTCAGTTTACATTAAATCCATGATTAAAATATCAATGGAATGATAAATGAGAGTTTGATATTATTTCACGCGAAAATAATCAGTAACATTATTTTTTATAAGTTTGGTCGATTGATGTCGGGATGTTGTATAATATACATAATTATGCTAGTTGCGTGGTAAACTCTGCTTGCGCGATGCAGGATTTTGCGTGACGTCAGTATGACGCGTAATTTGCATGTGGTGCTATCGAGGCGTATATAGCGCCACAGCCTATTATTTATTTTTTTATTTATGAAGGTACACCAACAGCTTCTGTATAATAAAAAAATCTTAAGGACTTTAAGAAACAATAGCCTCAAACTTACACAGTTGTAAGTAGTAAAACTACTGTTATTAATTTGTTGTTTTACTTGGCTTGTTCTGGTTTGTTTGATGGCTAGCTTTTGGTGTTTATCGTTACGCGCTACTGAAAGAAATCTTGTAAAATCTTAGCGATAGAAAGAAATAAAGAAAAATTGGTTTAAGTTTTTGTCAAAAGATAATTAACTCGAATAATAAATAAAATAAAAACAAAATAGATCTATTTAATCTTATATAGCGGACCAGAAGACTTTGCCCTGACCTTGCTACAGGAATCCGCTGGATGCGGGAAGTACAGAACCGGTCGAAGTGGAGATGCTTGGGGTAGCCTATATCTAACAGTGGACATCTTTCGGCTGAAATAATGATGATGATGATATATAATCAGCAGAGGCAGAACAGAAATAGTCGTCAGCTTCACTTCGTGACAAAGCTTCCACTCAGCATGATGTAGTGCTATGACCTGTGGGTCTCACAGAAAATCAGCCTATGCTGTGGCACAAGCTGATTTTCAGTGGTCACTCAATACTATAAATATAGATCTTTGTCATGGATAACCCATGAATTGCGAAATAAATCAAATTAAATTACTCACTCATTTATTTACTCTTTATCAAATTTATCAATTCGGATTACAAATTAAAATTGGCTCTAAAGACCAGTAAGTAAATAATTTCCTAGAATCCATTATCCTCATCTCGTATATTGACAGCATTTTAAGGTCTTAATATTATTTTAGATTGTCAACTTTTTCAGTACCTAGACGGGTATGCATTAAAATTATTAAGCTGTGACGTTACAATATTGTGAAAGTTTTAAGAGATTTGCTTGAATTTTCCATACTCCCTTAGTTATTTTATTTATCCGATTTGTCAGGTAATCTCCTTTTAAATAGTCATGTTTTAAATCAAAACAATAATTCTAGGAAGCTTACAAGGTTTTTTGTTTTTCTTAAACATTATCTTTAAAACGGTAGGCTTCTGTTTTGTTAGGTACCTGTTTAATCCTAAAAACTGTATTATTATTAACTTCTAATACTTATTTAGGACCATGAGTTACGTGGCTACCAATTTTTGTAGTGTAAAATATAAACCTCTATCAAACGTTTGCTCCATCATTTTGAGAGGAAAAAGTATTTGCGGCTAAGAAACTCCAAATTCATTCACGCATGACCCTTATTTCAATACGATAGAGTCTATATTCAAGGGTCGAATAGTTTTGTGACCATATCGATAAATTTGTGTGACGTAGTTGTGGATGGCCGTCGAAATTGGGGTTCGATTTTCAACGTGCTAAATATTGGTAACTCGAATTATTTTTCAATCAAGCGAGCGTGTGATGCAAGTTTATAATTCTTCCATATTCTTGTATAATGACATTGTGATAGAGGAAGGCTATTGAGATTGGATATTGTAATACAAAGACAATAAAAAATAATATAAAAGAGTTGGCTAGATTTGGTGAAAAGCCAAGACTTGGCACAGAGAGCGTAGAAAAACGCCCAACAAGATGAGTTGATGATTTAACTTAGCTTTTTGAAAAGACTGGGACAAGATAGACTTAAAATAGAAAAACATGACGTAATAAGTAGAAGGCCTTCGCCCAGCTGTGGATAGAAAAGTAACAGTAATTGATGATTATGGGTTTTCGTAGATAACCTAAAGAATGACGACCAAAATAATGCCACTAATGTCGCAATCAAAGTGCTTGTATAAAGAGCTCAAACAATACAAAGGCAGTTAAATCAAAGAACAGTCAACACGACACGAAGAAGAAGGGAAAACAACTGCTGCAGATTTGCTAGGCGCGAGCTAAGCAAAAAACAATCAGGTTATCAAAACACAGAGCGTCAACTCATATAACCGTCAAATACTGAATTGTTATTACAATAATAATATAATGCCAGAAGAGATATAAACAAAAATATCAAGTAACAAAAACAAACCATGTGGTTCATATAATATTACTCGTTTCTATTTCAATATTGAGATACACTGCGAATGAGAGAAAGAAGGTTGTATTAAGGAAAATGCAGCTACGTGTGGGGTCGAGTAAGTATATTACACACATACATAATGTACATATTAAGGAGTCTTCTAATTATTATTATGGCTTTCTCGAGGAGAAAACGTTTTGATTTCGTTTTGAGGGTATGTGTTTGCGTGTCCTTGCCTGTCTTTTCCATTGCTATGCTATTTGAAGGCATAGAAGTGTTTATTTCTTTCATTAAAGATGAAAATCCAGATTTCTACGTCAAGGTGAATTGGTATTTATATTTTTGTGTAAGTGATATAATTGTTTCTTTATATTTGGCGTGGCTCGGTTTTTGACTTTACGATTAATGCTTGTGATGAAATCATGTTATATGATCTTTTCTCCTACTTCTTTCTTTTCGTTATTTTATCCAAAAAACGACACTGCTAATCATAGCTTCCTCCACAAGCATCTCCACATCCACCTGCTCTATGTTTCTTGCATATAATGGATTCCTGTGGCCTTCACAGGGTCATCTACCTTCTGGGAGGTCTTGGAACGCTACGTCTTCCGGTACGCGGCCGCAACTCCAGAAGGTTCCGGCCTCATCGGTCATCTGTTTTGCGACCAATGTGCCCTGCCCACTGCCTGTTAAGTTAGACCATTCTTTGGGCTATGTCGGTTACCTTGGTTCTCCTGCAGATTTGTTCATTTCTGATTCAATCATGTAGAAAAACTTCAAGAATAGCCTCTCCATTATACTCTTTTCTTACATTGTAATGGTAAATTAAAAAGATACTGCAGTAAAATGAATTACGTAGGCTTAACGATATAACTTTTAAAACATAACACTATCATAGCATTCTAAGGGCTATGCTATGTAAAGTTTAACGCACGTACGTTTATGTAATATATCTTTCTATCTGGCATTACCGTTTTCATATAGCAAAGTGATGCTTATGTACATAATTATAAGGATAATTTTCCTTCCTTAAGAGCGGCATAATGCGTACACCCTGCATATAACAATTTTCCTTAACCCACCCACGCAATCTTGGATCAGCATACTTTATTAAACAAATGAACACTCCACAATAAAATTGATGACGTGCAAAATTAGGAAATAAAAACTTATCCATAATACTAAAGTGGCTAAAGTATGGTTTATAAAAAAGGCAGGTGCATCTGAAATCGGCGTTTTACGGCAGCATATAATGTGAGCCGTCAATTTCTCTTTATGGTCTCGTCTCGCATCGCCGACGAGGGTGACTAGCGGAGCGGTAAGGGGGTTGAGTTATTTTGACAGCGGATTTCGCACTTCAAGCAAAACGTGATGAAAATTAGACTGTACAACCGTCTCTTCCTATCTTGTACCAACCTTGTCCAGTCCAGTTCTTGCCGACAGTTTGTGCCATCGTATATATTAGTCTCTCTACTCTTCATAGAAAGAAAGTAAAAAAAGGAAAATAGGTTTATGGTTGGTTGGTGTTGTTTTTAATTGGGTTTTGTGTCGGGTATGTCAATTGTAAATGTAAATCAATTGGTAACTTGTCAAGTTATATTCATTGTTTGTATTTTTGTTGTGTATTTTTGGGTAGATCTGTTAGCCATTTTTAGCATAAATTTGACCAACCTCAAAACTCTTATTTTTCTAACTCCTGCTTATAATTTGCTTTTAGTGACCAAACATTTATATTCAGGGCAGTAAAGAGATATCCACCTTCTTTCCATATCTGACCTGTGAATAAGTCTTCAAGATCATCTCTAACAAAAGCACCCCAAATTTTAAAACAGCGTACATTATTATCCAACAGCCTTGTATAGGGGCACATTTCTGAGGCTTTTTAACGTAATAACATGAGCATAAAAGGTCGGCGAGTAGAATCAGCTAAGTTTATGGTTTTTGTGACATTCCATAAAGTTGTGACCTTCGCAGCGTTTCCCTTTACAATAGAAATGTCAATGGTACCTAATGAATTACTGTGCCTGGCCGTAAATATTACACATCGGGGTTCAAAGAGAGACTGACATATATGAAAGATAGAGACGGCATTCTACAAAGCAGTTTTTTTTCTAGTTCGAGTAATTTGTTGATTGCGTGATGTAGGTAAGTGTTAATTTGTTGAATTTTATATTATTGATAAGCTATGTGTCGCCTAATAGTAGGCATTGATGTGCTCGACGATACAGCACGCTTGCCTAGAAGTAACCTATTCACTCTCGGCTTTAAGATCTTCAGATTATAGCTATCAGGGCATACAGGTACGAACTCCGGCAGAAAATTTCACTCTTTTTGCATAATCAGCCTATAACGTTCCCACTGCTGGGACACACGCCTCCTCTCTGTGAGAGGGAGTGGGCCGTAATCCACCAGCCCAGCGGCCCAGCGGCGGGCCCAGTGCGGATTGGTAGATGCCACATGTCTTCGAAGTTCTGTTTCTAGGATATGCCGGATTTCCTCACGATGTTTTCCTTCACCGTTTTGAGTCCACTCCTTAGCTGCAGACAATAAGTCTTTTGCATGTCTTCTTCTTCGTGTCGCTGGCGTGACTTTTCTCAGATCTTATTGGTTCAAAACTTTGCCACTTCCACGGCGTCATTGGTGGCAGCGCGGAGTCATTTTGACTGCAAGTTTTGGGACACAGAGGGCAGGATAGGAAGTGGAGCATAGTTTGCGAAATACTAAAATCCACCAACTGCTGCCGTTCCGTCAAGGTAGCCTCACTATACCAAGTTGGAGTTACATCTTCCCGCTTGTGTCCGAAGACGGTGCGCCTTCATATTTCATGTATTATTTGTGAAAATATCACCATCGTCATCTCTACCCTTATCCTAATTTAGGGTTCGAACCACGCGGCACGCCACGATAGCGGCGGTAAGACCCCTCTTTGAGGAGTGGCTAGAGAGACGTCACGGCGTTCTCACCTACCGCCTGACGCAGGTCCTCTCCGGACACGGATGTTTCGGGAGGTTCCTGCACATCATCAGGCGGGAGGAGACGCCCGGGTGTCACCACTGTCAGGATCGCCCAGAGGACACGGTGGAGCATACAGTGGAGGTCTGCCCTGCTTGGGCAGAGCACCGCCGTGTCCTCGTAGAGGCGATTGGCAGCGGTGGCGACCTCTCGCGTCCGGCCCTGGTTCAAGCCATGGTCCGGGGCGAGAGGGAGTGGGAGGCAGTCACCTCCTTCTGCGAAGCAGTCATGCTAGCGAAGGAGGTGGCGGGGTGGGCGAGGGAACGCACTTTGCGCACCTCA
This sequence comes from Apamea sordens, assembly GCA_945859715.1. Classification (NCBI taxonomy): domain Eukaryota; kingdom Metazoa; phylum Arthropoda; class Insecta; order Lepidoptera; family Noctuidae; genus Apamea; species Apamea sordens. The sequence goes on along the minus strand of OX244010.1, from coordinate 6,399,682 downwards.
CGCCTCAGCCGCCGCGGGAGACGCTCCGGGCGTCGGGAGCCGCGTGACGACTCCCGGCCACCGTAGGCGCGGGCCTGCGGGCGGAGAGTAATGGGTAGCTCTCCGTCCGATCAGGACTAGGCCCGTGCCGGACGGCGTGTACGTGTTCCACGCGCGCCTCAAAGAGATGTCAGCAAAAGAGACGGGGCCCCATAGGGCCGAAGCCTGCCAGGGTAGCGGGACCATCCGAAAGGGTTTACCGCTGTCCTGGAACATAAAGGGCTAAGGAAGGAACACGGGTGGGTTTTAGTCAGTAAAAGTCTGACACTCCCTTCTGCTCCACCCAGAGCGGGAGGGATCATTTGATGATTTCCCATCCTCAAAAAAAAAAAAAAAAAAAGGGTTCGAACCAGCATTTTTTTCTTCTTCCTAAGACATTTCAGTTATGAAACAATGGATGGATTAAGTGAAAGATGATATGTCATCTTTCACTCAATCCATAAATTGTTCCACAGAGTTCGTTAATTTTATGATTTATGTGAAGTTTCATAAAGTTGTGACCTTCGCAGGTTTTCACGTAACCATAGAAATGTCAGTGGTAATGAATTGCGTTCGGATCGCTTCGGAGGGCGGTTGGCGTAATTTATTGAATGCTTGTAAGTATAAACACTGTTTTGTTTGAATTATTTTGGTGGCAGGAGTTTTTGTGTGATTATGTGGAATTATCTGATACTTTTTAGGATAAAAATTATAACAACTATATCACGGTCGGTGGTGAATAAATGCTCAAATCTTCAACTTGTTACTTTGTTTACTTCAGTAAAAACACTATAGAATAGAATAGAATACTCTTTAATATACACCATATAATTACAGAACATAAGTATACTACTACTACTGTAGTACTATCCTTTTTATAGCGTTTTCTTGTCATTCTATGTCAATCTTTTGTAAAGTTTTTTTATATAGGGCCCTAGTAAAAATTCATAACGCGATTATTTTAATTAATATCCAGTTTTTAGTCATTCTTATATTATATAACAAATTAATAACATAACATAGTATAACATCACGCCTGAATTTCCTGAAGGGTTAGGCAGACTTATACCTTAAGTACACCCCACATTTTGCGAGTCATGTCTTAATCCCTTGTAATAGGACAATCTGGACTCCAGGCTGCTACTAAGCGAACTCAGGACCTCATATTCCTCTTATGTATTGTTCTGCCTATTTCAAATTATGTACTGAATTTCATCTTGACATGGTAAACTTATATTTATTTAATGAAATGTGTTAATATTATATATGTCCGAGATGGTATGTCTGTCTGTCTGTTAATTACTGTGGGCTCACTATGGGTAGTGTTGGTTATAGCACCATAGAAAAATGGTTTGCAGTTCAAATCAGATTACAATTCACAAACAAGGTAGTCACACTAGCGAATCACACACTGTAGGCACACAACTCAACGACACAAATGTTGTTCGTACGATGTCTAATGTTTCGATGATCTCTAGAGCTCTACTCACACCGTTCTTGTAGCTGTAGCTCTCCGTCCACCCCCACGAACTCAGGCTAGACTCCGTCTAGCGCCACGAGATGGCGATGGCGTTCCGAATAAACGAATAACGCCGACATATATTAATTAGTTTTTATTGTTATAACTAAAACTGTTTGCGTGACTTAATGAAGGTAGTTAGTATAAGGATCGTTTTAAACTCAACATCTGTGACTTGTTCCTACTTTCTGTGCAAATAAAGATCTATTCTATTCTATTCTCATGCCCAGCAGTATCGCTTGCGACCACTAGGCCAACGAAGCAACCAATCTCACAAATTTTAACTATTTTTTTTTTGTTTTAAAAGCTTTCCCCACACTAGGAATTACTCCAGTATCGTGGGTGCGTTTACAAACTTTTAAACTCACATACACAAACAGCCAGACCCGGAACATCTACCTGTAGGCAATACAAATAATTGTTCCGTGCGGGAATCGAACCCGCGACACGCAGCGCTGCAGTCGATCGCTCAGCCACTGCGCCAACCGTGTCGTCAAACCTAAAGCCGGGTATCCACTTAGGTTAGGTAGGCGAACGCGCCCGCTCCGCAAACCAAACATAATGGATACATCGTGATCGCGGAGCGCGACTGGAGCACGATCGGAGCACGGCGGAGCGCTCGGGAAGCGGTTTTTTGCGCGATCTCAAAGGGGAGCGCAGTTTGAGCACTGATGTTGCAGCCTAAGTGTGTACACTGTACACGTTCACGTTCGCGGAGCACACAGTGTTCGCAAACCACGGCGAACCTAAGTGGATACCCGGCTTCATACAATTCTCCAGTACGCTCCTCTCACCGACCAAATACGAAAACATACAAATTAGTCTTACAATAAAACCATCCAATATAGATCTAAAAATCTGTAACAAGGCTTCAGATGTCCTATTGAACCGAACGTCATTATTATAATCAGATTCGGCCGGATTTTGGGTTTGCGCCGTACCTATATAAAGGCCGCACAATGACAGCCATACAAATTGGCCGCGCAAATCAAGCCTATTTTGCCCTGTCGAATAGAGTTATGGAGTGAGGGAGGTCGAATTAGATGGGCTGTGTGGTTATATAATATGTATGTTGAACAACTATGATACTGTAACCGTTCGTCAAATGTGGATCCACTCGACACACAATGACTTTTTAATTGTGTCTGTAATTAATTACGGCATTCAATCGGTTAATGATGCTTATACGAAAAGTTATGTGGGGCTTGTGGCTAAGTAATAACAGCCACACGGGTCGATCGATCAGGTTAAGCTACGCTTGCCGCGGTTGGTCCGTGGATGGATGACCATCTTTACATACCAAGACCCCTCCGTGCCTCGTGTCATTCGTGGATCTTTGAGAGTCGTTACGGGTCGTCAGAAGCCTGAAAGTCTGACAAATAGTCTTAACAAGGGGTATCATATTACCGGTAACTGGGTTGTGGAGGTCAGATGGGCAGTCGCTCCATGTAAATTACTGGTATTCAGCTCCATCCGGTTAGACTGGAAGCCGACCCCAACATAGTTGGGAAAAAGCTAGGCAGATGATGATGGTATCATGAATTTGCAGAGAGCTGACAGTACCTACTATTGTTATGCAGACCTACGCTGTGGAACTACTAGTCTTATATGCCTGTTTCGCTTGTCAGCAAACTGACTCTGTTTTTTCCGCCTTCTAATATTTGTTTCATAATAATTATGCCATGAACTTATCAAAATATTCATAAAGGTTGCATTTAAGAACCAAATAGGCTACAATCTCCATGGTATCTCTTAATGAGACATTTATCTCTTACGTGGATATGGTGGACAACGCACTTGTGATTTCCTTAGTATTGTAGACAGTCTTGGGCGGCGGTGAACAGTTTCCTTTTTACTTTCCAGAGCTAATACTTTTTTTAGCATTTTATAAAATGTTATTCAGTATTCAACGCAGTCCACAAATATCTCAAATCAGGATATCATTTTTCCAATTAGAGAAAATGTAATTATAATTTAATTTGCACGAAAATCTACTCTAACGATCTGTTTAAATATCGTATTTACTCTCTGAAAACACTGGCTCATAAACAAAATTCATTCCACAATATCCTAACAACCTGTGTTTAGCCAAAACCACAATTTATAGCCACTTCACAATAAATAATTCAAACAACTAAATATACCTACATTCTGTTTTATACTCAAAAAGCCGAGTTTAGACCAAGCAAGTCTTGCTAGGTACCGCTAGGTCAGTAACCGTGTATTGACAAAGTGTCAATAAGTACCAAGGATGCTTGGCCGAAAAATTCGCGTCAGCATACGGCGTACTACACGGTTTATTCGAGTGGAAAACGTCTTCATCTCGAAGTAACTGCTGCGAAAGCTTGAACTGACTTAGCCTCGAAAGATTACTCAAGACAGGAATTTCCTTCAAAATCCTTCGGATTGTGAATGAAAGTGTATTAGACAATTGCGGTGCAGTTCAATTTTGTCAGGCTTGGCGGGCTAGCAGCTATGGCATTTAATTTCTGGGCCTAGGTGCCTTTTAACGGCCAGACAGAAAGAAAGCAGTATAAACGAGATTGCTTTGACACAAACAGAAAGGTAAATTAGGTCAGCAGGAGATAAATTAGAAAAGTTTTTGAAACCTAAAAACTTATTCATGTGGATAGACCCACGGGCACAGCTAGTCATATAAAATCTAATTCACAATAATTACCTACAATATTACGGTCAACAATTTCAAATTATACATAATTCAAACTCGTAACAAAGTAATAATACATTTCATTGCCTAGTAACATATTTGATTCAGGCATATATATAATTGTAAAGCTTTGATCAGACCTAACTCGTGATTAGCAGCTGCTAATTTTGCAATTAATTTTAGCGTTTTATTGATTTCTATTTAGTTTGTCCGTACATGTTTCGTGTTGTGCTAGCTACATGCTTCTGACATAAATTTTCCTGTCTCGAACACGCGGAGAACCTAAACGTAACTAAATTTGAACGATTTTAAAATTGTTTCCTTACAATGTGTTCCTTCACTGTTTTGAGAAAAATATTTTAACCAAAATGCTGTAAAGTTGTTGTATTTTCGAGTCAGTGGTTTGAATTTACTTTAAGTTTACGTACTAGGGTCCTCTGTAATGCTATTCTGTAAAATGCAAATTTTACTTCGCATCTCACATTTGTGACTGCCCAGTGCATATACTTTTTCAAAAGCAAAGTATGTTTTTCTTCAAATTATCATTTGTTCAGGGTTAAACTTTGTCTGAAACGTACAAACGAAATCCCGGTCCACGACTAGGTCCATAACCTTTAAAATACCGGTATAACCAACCTCGCCCTTACAAACAAAAACTCTAACATCATTATAGTTTTAGGCAATGGAAGCCCAAAACACACCCGCTCCATCAAGTTTATCGACGCGTGAAGGTGAATTCAACATAATTAGTTTAGACTTGGGTCACAAAACAGATATACAAATAAATACAGAAGGTTGGTTCCATACGACGAGCTAAAACGCACGCACTCACAGACACGCTTCACGTACAGCGAGTGCAAGCGTGCTCGCGACTGGCATTTGTTTGAAATCGGCTTCTTCTTCGTGTCACTGGTAGGAATGTACTTTAAATCTTGTTTTTCCAAAACTTCCACAGCGTTGTCGGTGGCAGAGCACAGGTCACTATGAATGCATGTTTTGGGACACAGAGGGCAGCATTAAGGAGTACGTACGCGTCTGTGTGCGTGTGCCTGTTTTCGCTCGTCGTATGGAGCTGGCCTTCTGTACCTTCCATTTTGTTCTTGAGTGAAGGGGTGATTAATTTTGTTACTGAACTTATTTATGAATGGGAAAATGTGGATTTTAGTACATGTCTCAATGGAATTAAGGATGATAAAATTCAACATTCGCTGAACGTAATTGGGTGTTTTATTGGCAAATGAGAGAAAAGTTTGTCGGGTGTTCATCATTAATTTATTTAGGTTAACGTGGTTTGTCGACCAACTACGCTAGTGTGGGACGTCTTTCGATTATATGGACCGATGTTGGTCTCTAAAGGGCAGCTGGGTTGGAGATGTTGTTGAACGTGGAGAACCAAGTTTTATGGTGGCCTATATCCTTATCTAGTAGTGGGCAGCGATAGACTAAGTTGATCTACTTACTTCATTATCTGCCTGGCATTTTCCTAACTATGTTGGGGTCAGCTTCCAGTCTAACCGGATACCAGCTAGCTGAATATCAGTATTTTACATGAAGCGACTGCCTATCTGACCTCGGCAACCCAGTTACTAAGTAAGAGCGCCTTTGTAAGACCGGTTGACAGACTTTTGGGCTTCTGACGACCCGTAACGATTAACACCAATGATCCACGAATGACAGCCAAGGCCAGCGGTTTAAAGTACAATCTGAACCACGTAGATTTTTTACTATCCCCGGATCGGCCTCGGCCAGCGTAGCTTAACCTAATCGATACCCGTGTGGCTGTTATTGCTTAGCCACAAATTAATAATAATAATAATATCCCTGGACATTTCACACAGCGCCATCTAGACCCAAGCTAAGCAACCTAATGCTTGTGTTATGGTAACAAGATGGCTGATAAACTACTTATATAATTTTTTTTTTGTAATTACGTACATATTATAGATAGAAAAACACCCAGACTCGGAACAAATACATGTAGGACTTACAAATATTTGTTCTGTGCGGGAATCGAACCCGCGACACGCAGCGCAGCAGGCCGATCGCTCAGCCACTGCGCTAACCGTGTTGTAAATTGATCTATATAATATTGGTTAGGAAATAATAGAATAGAAAACATTAGGTTAGTTCGTTTATGTAAATAATAGACCCGGTTAGTTGACATTTGGGTTTAGGCATTTAGCTTAGCTATCGCTGCATATCAGGCGAGTGACGTAACCTCACTGCAGTGACGTCAAATTGGCAATCCATCGGCAAATCCTTTGCTGTTGAATGTGTCAATTAGTGGCGTTTTCCACCAGAGGCGCCGTCGCGTCGGACTTTAATACCATGTATTGCAAGCTTCAATTGATATTATCCATTTCTAGTTGTACCCACGGACGGCTCCGCTTGCGTGGACTTTTATATAAAAAAAACCAGCCAAGCGCGAGTCGGACTCGCGCACGAAGGGTTCCGTACCATTATTAATAAAAATCACGTCTGTTGTATCTATTGTTGTTGTATCTTAAATATTTATTTTATTTTATTTTTAGTATTTGTTGTTAAAGCGGCAACAGAAATACATAATTTGTGAAAATTTCAACTGTCTAGCTATTGCGGTTCTTGACATACAGCCTGGTGACAGACAGACGGATGGACAGACGGATGGACAGGCAGCAAAGTGAGTAATAGGGTCCCGTTTTTATCCTTTGGGTACGAAACTCAAAGACAGAAACATTTTATTTCAGTGAAACAAGAACATCCATGGTAACATCAGAAATGCGAATGTAACTCTGACTGTTTGTTACCTTTTCACGCCATAGTGGCTAAATAAATTTCAATGGAACACAGTCAGATCATGACCTGGATTAGGAGGTAGGATACTTTTTATCCAGGAAATACGTTCTCGTGGGACAATTTTCGACTTTCACGCGGGCTACGCCGCAGGAAAAACTAGTGTAAAAATAAAAGAGCACACTAAAATACTAGTCAGTGACATATGTGACTCAGTCAACATTTGAGGCAAAGAAAAACCAATGTTCTATGATTTAAAAAAAACATATTATGCGGTCGGGGAACCCCCGTCAGTAAAGAAGTTCCTTACACGATACTCACACGCACACACTCGTATATAAATAGATAGAGACAGATAGAGAGCAAAAGTAAGAATTTAATTCACGTTTTTAATACAGAACCTGTATAAGTTTTTAGAAGCTCTCATAGAGTGGTCGCCATCTTGGATTTTCATTTTGACCTCGCTATCGGCTTTGAAAACCATGAAAACGATACTCAGAAAGAAAAATTTGAGACTCTTCGCTGCCAACTTCTTAGATTTTTATTTTGACCTCACTATTGTTTTAGCACCCTCAAGAACCATGAAAACTATCTGGAGGGAAAGTCGCATAACGCGTTTCATGACGATTTCTACCAGTTTACTCCTAGCGCAAGAACTTCGTTCCAAAAACTTAACCCTGTAATAAAGCTTACCACCACACGCCCAATGGTCCACTTGAAGGACTAAGTGCGGAACCCAAATCATAACATAGAACATAGAAAGGCACCTATCTGCATCTTGAATAAAATTTGCCTTTCAAACACCACATTAATACGACTCATTATAAAAATGCAGACCTTATCAAGCAGATTCAATTACAAGGCCCAAATCCCAAATTATCCACAAATTACCATAAAAACGCAATTGTTTCCATACAATCGGCCTCACGATCTCCTAAACACACTCATGACATCGCTACGTAGTCAAAACTAGAATTGTATTTAATTAGGCGAGCGAATGCTGGGTTATTATTATAATTGTATACATAACAGACTGTTATCACGCTACCTGCTTGCCTTTGATATTGATACACGCTAGGGATGGCGTGAGTAAAGAATTTTTGGATATGGTACCGTATAAGGATTTAGTTCGGGTAGGGTATGTACGGGTGAACAAGAATCAAAAGTCAAATGTCCGTACACATCCACATCCATACATGTAGACACTGAAGGAGTATACACAGTAAAAATACAATGATAAAACACGATCACAAATCTACAATAACAATTTGAATGGAAATTACGTAATAAATAAGCACACGTATATCTCAGCCATGACAGATCGTTGACAACTACGAGAGCGCTACTAGTGGCTTATTTCTGAACTATGTGGTAGAGGTGAATCCTACAAGGAATTCGGATCAATTTTATAAAGCACGGAGTGAAGTTTTTTGAGTTTTTGTAACTACTACTTAAAAGTGTGCGAATGTGAGCGAGCCTACTGTGGTTGAGTCATTTGAAAATAAAATTGAAAGCGGAGACCAACATTTTAATAGACATGAGGAATATACGGCGGTATGCAACAAGATGGCTTAATGTGTTTAAGCATGATGCCTTTAATTTTATATGCGTACTACTTTAAAAACACTGTATACGCTAGTTATAATAATAATTATTATTAAAAGCCTGTGATGTCCCACAGCAGGGTAAAGGCCTCCCTACTCTCCTTCCACTTCTCTCTGTTTAAAGCTGTTAAAACTAGCTGCTAACAGCTAGTTAAAAGGATCCCGAAAATAATAAAATATCTGATGCGACTGAATGGCACAAGAGCTATATCCAAGGAATACATAAGAGGAAGACAATGCAAGAATGTAGGATTCTAGGGCTTTTGACTTCTTGAATTAGCCGCATCTACAAGCTCAAATTAAATTAGTTAACGAAACTTCGCAGACGTGATGGGATATCTACTACGACGAAACAAAAAATTATATATCGATAATATTATTTTTGGAGTCAACGACCGTGTTTAGTCTAATTAATCAATTTTTTAGCTCTCCCAAAGACTATCAATCTATGGAAAACCACCAACAAATAACGATGAAATTAACAAATAGCGAATCCACGACTAATAGGTACAAATATTCTAATAAACAACTCTGCAGCCAATTAGCAACCAAGAATTTCCATTTGAACTGAAAGTCCTTCATATAACTTCACTGAATAATTATTTTAAAATATTGTATAATCACTGACAGAGTAATAACCGTAACAACTGACAGAGTTAAGCATTTTAACGGAACAAGTCTTCCAGCTAACATTAATAACGGGTTCGTTCAAATTCTCCAATAACAAGTTAATCCAATATAAACCGGTCGGCAAATAAAATTATCTGCTTCCGAAATTCATGAATCTATTAAAAACAGATTCCATCGTGTACGGAAAATCACGAACAAGATGTAAATTCTCGACATTTTCAATACATACTTTTGGTAGTAGTGCTTCTATGTGAAGGAGTCCTTCATAGAACTACCACAACGATAACTATTTCTACCGCCAAGCAGAGTTACCGTGTTTGGGTTTAAAGAGTTTTGAATGCCGGTTTTAAACTAGGTACATGCGACTTTTGAGCTTTGTATCTAGGATAGTAACGCTTCAGCAACTGCTCTAGATTTCCATAGATGACCACATGCAATCAGAGGGGTAATTCTCGTAATTTTAAGAACGTTCACAGTCTGATCTCAATCTCAATCTGTCAAAAATACGTCTATTTTCCCTACACTTTGACAAGTTTTTGACATTTGTTTGTCGCCGAGATGACGCTGCGACTAGATTTTGAACGTTTTAAATTACGGGAATACGGGCCCTGATAGGCCGTCTGCTTCACTGTCAACCGATAGCATATTAAAAAACTTTCATTATTCTTTGTTTTCTTTCTTTTATTTTTCTTTTTATTCTTTACATTTCTCTTTTCTTTCTTATCTTTTGTATGCACTTGTTGACAAATCAAACTATTTTTATTTATTTCTATTTCGACAAAGTCTTAAAGAAACACGGTGCCTATTGGTTGGTATACGGTTGGAAAGACATTGTGTCCACAGTGTAGCTAATTCGTCCCTTTTGTCCAAATCCTTCGGGACAATCGGTACTTTGAATAGAAATGTGAAGATTAGCCCAGGAAAAAAATATTGGTGCTGTAATTAAGGTATTCTGTTATTTAGTGTCCAATATGTTTAATGTTAAGCTAATTGAATTAAAAGACAAGGTTCAGGTTTAGTGGTTTTGGGACTGAGTTTGTTGAAAAAAAGAAAATTAGAAAAATTTGGAGTAATTTTTTGCAACCGCCAAAAAGTTCACGATAGTATAAATGAAATATCTCCCTGAGAGATTTACTTTTAGGTACTCTTATCACAAGTTTTTTTTTCTGTGTTGTAATAAAAAATGTGGAGCACTTGCTTCTCACACTTGCACTGTGCCTACATGGACATCAAATATGCGTTGTGATCCTTGAGAATCTTTTCGTGTGACTGCACTCCACCGTAATTGGAGTAAATTTACCAACAATTCTAAAAACTAAAACAAATTTAATCTAAATAAAAACGAAAATCGAAGGCCAACGTAATTGAAAAGCTTTCCCCACAACAATAAAAACACACTATTAACGGAATTCAGAAATTCGAATCTCAAAAATGCACCCGGAAGTCTCTGTAAGCCGAACTATCTCCCCAAAAATCCATCAGTTGATTAATAGATTCCCGGAATGCTTTCCCAGAATTCAGAAAATTCCTATCGAACAACAATTGTTCGATCACAAAATGCCGTATTCACTCTCTTCGCACTTCGACTTCCCTTCCCAGGGTTGGGCCTCCCTCCGAATAGAAATGTGTTGATTATTTACAAATAGCGCTATTCTGTGATTCGTCGGCAGGTATTGTTCGTCCACTATTGTTGGCTTGTTTTATACTTTCGATATGATGAGCATTTCAACTTCATTTCCTTCAGAGATTGACTGGATTTTCGAATGATTTAATAAAATTAAAGCCGTTACTTGGATTGGTGCTTAGCGTGATTTATTTAGTTGATGTTTGGTAGAGTGGATTAAAATGAAGGGGAGTTTTGTGTCCTTAATCATTGAAATCCATTTGAGGATTGACTGTACAAGGGTATTCTCTTAATATAATAATCAGAGGGGTCGTTTTGGGATTTGATTTCATTACATGTTCGCTATACGGAAAAAAATATAGCCAGTACGCAAACTGTAACCATGAATTCAGCATATAATTCTAAAATGCCTGGCGTAAACATTTTTTATTGGTTATTAAAAAAGAAATCAGCTGTTTCATAGAAAAGTGCAATACCTACGCGGTAAAAAATGTACGGTCCAGCAATTTTTTTTTAATAACTGGCGATTAATTTCTACACTCTATTCAGCATATGATTCTAGACTGTCTAGAATCGTTTGCTAAATTCATGGTTAAAGTTTGCACACTGGTTTTTTTCCTGTATAAGCACTATGAGATCTTTTGTGTAATCTTTTCCAGTAGCCACTAGAGTAGACCACCATTATACGTCAAAATATTTACGCTAGGCTTATAATTCTTTAGTAGACAGTAGACAAAAAGCTTTCATTTAATAATGATATACTACAGACGTAACAAAAAAATACCTTATAAAAACTCAATTTACATAAAAGCTTCATCAACTTGCAAATACAATCTCATTTACTAAATTGTAGCCCATTTTCATGATATTCGTTTGATTCACAAAATATTTTTCAAGTTGACTCACACAATTCCTCCGGGAATGTAATGCACAGGTAAACATTTTACGAGCCATTTCAAAGTTGACAGGTGTCGTAAAATGCATTCAAAATTGAGGATTGCAAGTTTGACGATAAAAAAGTTTCGGCTGAAGCGAATACCGAATTATTTAATGATGGAAACATGAATGGTAGAGTGTATATAAAAGTTAAGTAAAGAGATGATTATGTTGTTGGTTTATTGCTGGAATGTGGAGTTACGATAAGTGAGTACACCAAACAAAAACAATAAGAAACAAATAAAAAAAAACAATAAGAAATGGTTGACATGCGTCACACCACAACACGTTTCACGTGAAGGACACCACATCACGTTTCTCTAGAATATATTCTATTGTTTTTTTTTTTATTCGTGTTCGACTTGTTATCAGAAACCTCATTTTCTTCGACATTTTGAGGTGCTTGTGGCTAACACGGTCAAGATTAATATACGAGTATATTGGTTGTAAAATTGTTATTCTTCTAGTAGATATTATTTTTCAGATTCTATGTTTTTTCACATCATTATTTAATGTTATGTCTTTTTCTACCTGCCGGAGTCCTATGTTACTTGGGGTAGGCGAAAATGTTTTTCTCTTTCGATCTCCCCCCTATCAGTAATTTTGAGACTAAGTATTACTTTTAAAAATATAATCTGCCCCGTTAGTCTAGTGGTCGCAAGTGCTACGAACATGAGGTTTGATTCCCTGGTCAGGCAAAGTGTTACTGGCTTTTTCTATCAGGAATTTCTCAGTAGGGATCCAGTGTCTAGATTTGTGCCCAGTTGATGGCAATAGGCTCACCCCCTATAACATGGGACTTAAACATAACTGGCGAAATGTGGTTGTACTATAGGTATACCGCTGCCTAATCCTTCGGAAATTACAGGTTTTTTTTTTTTTTTGATTATGTTCCAGGGCTGCGGTAACCCTTTCGGACGATCCCGCTACCCTGGCTGGCTTCGGCCCTATCGGGCCCCGTCACTCGTGCTGACATCTCTTTGAGGCGCGCGTGGAACACATACGCACCGTCCGGCATGGGCCTGGTCCTAATCGGACCGTGAGTTACCCATTACTCTCCGCCTGCAGGCCCGCGCCTACGGTGGCCGGGAGGCGTCACGCGACTCCCGACGCTCGGAGCGTCTCCCGCGGCGGCTGAGGCATGAGGTTCGTTCCCTCATCCACCCCGCCACCTCCTTCGCTAGCATGACTGCTTCGCAGAAGGAGGTGACTGCCTCCCACTCCCTCTCGCCCCGGACCATGGCTTGAACCAGGGCCGGACGCGAGAAGTCACCGCCGCTGCCGATCGGCTCTACGAGGACACGGCGGATTACAGGCTTGATGTTATGTTACGAGTATGTTATAATTATCTTTGTCATGACAGAATATTTTAACGACAGTCACGTGTCCTTTCAAAATAATGTCATAAACCTATACAATTACAACCTTTCCAACTCCATAACTACACACAAAATATTTCAATAATATATTTTGTTTTTTTTTTTCTTTATTATTCAAGTTACATAATTATCTTTTTATAATTATATGTGTACGTATTTCTGTGACAAATAAACCTACTTTTCTTTCTTTCTTGTTCGTCAATGTCATATCGTTCGTCAACGTAGACATTTTTTAATAATTGTAATAGAAATAATTCCATAGTTCATAATGTGGGTCATATCTTTACATCACGAATATTATATGGAGTAATGTACACTTAGGAGGCGTTAGGTGCTATTTTAAATCAGATACGGGTCATTAATGTTCTTTGGTGGCAGTAAAAATTATACGTCCATGACAACTTTTTATGGCTTTCTTTTTTAAATTATGTGGGTGTTTAATACGTTATATTTACAGCACCATTACTGTGCATTTTAGTGGCGGGTTAATGCAACAATTTTCTGTGATACATCAATTTGTCAAGTGGATTTGATTAGGTACTCACACATAGTATGGTAGGTGAACGTAGCGCAACATTTCAAATGAAATTAAATATTCATGAAAATTACTTTTATTGTGGGACTAGCACTGAAATATGACAAATAATCAGTTTTATACGAACATGCAATATTACAATTTTTTTTTTTCACATTTGGCCGAACGGTGAAGAAAAACATTGTCCTAGAACCTAAAAATCGAAGACATGTGCACTCGATTTCTGACAAATGCGTGCACTGACTGGTCAGGTCCTCTCAAACTGTTTGGTTCTTTCCTCAAAAAACCATCTCAGACATCAATCTACGTGGTCTTCACATGATCTGACCAAGATTATGTCTGGACTTTAAAAGATACTGTCATGACCTCTGAGTTTGTTTCGGCCTTTCTTCTCAGACTAGTCAGATAGGAAACGCCGATCTCATCTAGTTTTAAAATATGATTGACATGTAAAAGTGTTTGTACAAACCTACTTACAAAATAAAATCATTTATCATTTATCAAAGATCTTTATTGTGAGACAGTGGTTACGGAGTTGTTATGTATATGATAATTGGTGTGCTTTTGCACTGCTCCACCATGTTAGGCATACAATAGTTTACATTTTGTTAGGTATATTAGACCTAAGTTTATGTGATAATTATATTATATTAATTCAAATAGAAATTTCAATTGCAATAGAGCTTTATTTTGCATCAAAACATAAAAACAGTTTGGCACTAACTCATCACGAATCTGTCGGACAAAAATTCATGTATTGTATAATATGGTCTGTTTACTAAGAAGTCATAAAATTTTAAAAGACAAAACGTTTGGCGGAGGTTACTTCCTGAAAAGTCGATATACTATACACGCAAATAAACATGGTTCTTTGATCGACACGAATTACTTACCATGAATAAAAGGAAACAAAAATCTTCCCGAGTGTGTTAAGAATGGATTAATAATATTCTGGCTATGCCGCCAGTCTCTTGGGTACATTGCTAGTGAACAGAGATGCGGAAAAAATCGACGCCATATTTTATTTTGTTAATTAATAGTTTTAGTTAGCTTAGGATATTATTTTTTTTATTTTAATAGTTTGTCAGTGTATTTAGTATTAGAAGATAATACATTTTTATCCTCCTAAGGTTGATTCTACCAAAGTCAGATATCTTTTATCCGTGGAATTAAATTGACGTTTGAGAGTTCTATTACGGAAAAAATGTCAAAATTTAAAATTAATTCTCATGATAACACTTTTTCTAGGTATAATAAATTTGTGAAATTCGCCCTGAATAAATCACTAACTCAATATATTATTTTAAAAATAACATTCCCATTCGAAAATTATTTACAAACTGTTAACAACAAAGTGACACTAATAAAAGCATTTCGTTTGATGCGAAAACTGAAGACATCATCCCTAATAAACAAATAAGCTGTTAAAACTCGAAACCATTTTAATTTGGGTAATCTAAAAACTCTCAATATAGACCTCCTTTTAGAAAAACACGGTATAAAAATTAATCAAAAAGTCTGCGTCGGTACCTACTTTGTAAACAATGTTTAGTTTGAAGTAGAATCAACAGAATTGAATGAAAAACACTTGGAAACGTGTTATTTTATAATGTAAACGGAACACTCGTGTTGGACAATAGCTATCGAAGATTGAAGCCGACTACTCGTTAGCTTAGATTCAGATTGGCATTGTTTGTAAGGCCTTAATTTTGGAGAGGTAGCGGACTGTAGAAGCGGTACTTTTTCTAAACACACACGTTGCCGATACCAAGCACTTCTGTTAGTATCTGACATAATGTGTCTGACATAATAACTAAGGGTTTAATCATTATGTTTAGTCAAGGAAATTCATTGTTAAGCAAATTGATACCCTACGTCAATATATACTGTCATAGAATGCCAGTAGATATGTAGCGGTATCTACAACGCCACATGCGAACTACGCGTCATACTGACGTCACACAAAAATAGGGTACCTACTAATAAGGTCCATTGGACACACAAGTTTTTCTTGCCGTGAATAACTACGGTTTAATCACCGCGTGAAGGTGCCTTCACGCGGTGTCAGTCGGTCAGGCGGTCGTCAGTGTTATATGGATCACTATGGAAGCTTGTTGAGAGACACGTATTTTCTACGGCGTGGTTTATTAGCATAACCTACCGTAAAGAAATCCTGCCGTGTATAAAAGCCTTTTTTTTTTTGAGGATGTGAAATCATCAACTGACTCCTCCCGCTCTGGGTGGAGCAGAAGGGAGTGTCAGACTCTTACTGACTAAAACCCACCCGTGTTCCTTCCTTAGCCCTTTATGTTCCAGGGCAGCGGTAACCCTTTCGGACGTTCCCGCTACCCGTGTACAAAAGCCTTAAGGGAGGGCACCCATGAGCATGTAGTGACGCGACAACTCGGAGACTTTTTTGTCCGCGGGTTTGGACGCAACTGTCAACTGTCTATTGGTTGCAATGCAATTGCACGCACAGCGACAACAAAATTGCCGACTAGCCAATTGCCGCTCAACCGAAAATTTAACATAAAAGTACCGTTGGTGTCGCTCTCGTGTGCGCATCGTCCAAATCTCGGCGAAGAGAGAGCGAAAGAGACAAAAAAGTTGCTGGGTAACTAAGTTGCCAGTGGGGGCCTTAGAATATAAATCAAAACTGATATTAGTAAATTGCTTACCGCTTATTTTTAAACCAATGTTGACACACAGTAAACCGCTTCCCGCTTGCATTTAAACCAATCCTGTCACTCGAAACTTTCAAGGGGTTTTTGTCTTCAATTCCCCTCAAGGTTTGGCAGCCTCTGGATCAACCTGTAATACATAAGTGATCAAACTTAAATAGGCTTTTTATGGGTGCGCCAATTGCTTTTTTATGGAAATAGGCCAAGTTTTATTACGACACTTTAGAGACTAGTAAATAAATACAATTTGGGGAAAGACAACTTGGTTGTTTAAAAGAAGCTGTTAGTAATGACAAAAATTTAAAGGAGTAGGTACGGATGGTTTGATCTTGTTGCAAAGATGTGTGAAAAGTGAAAAACACAAGGCAGATGTGAGTGAAAACGCTGGCCGGGAGGGGACGCTCTAGAAGAACATAATATGGTGACCTTCTTATTGGTGGGGTTTTTCAGAAAGATCAGGTTGCGTAATACTCGCAACCGGTATGGCAAGGCATGAATTTATGTAGTATTTGTAAGTAATGAGTAAAATACAAATGAATCTTCTAAGATGAGATGATCTTCTGTTATGGGGATGACTAAAACGCAATTTACAATAGGAATTTAGGAGGCAAATGTTTGTGGAATCACTGGTACACTTATTGGTTGGCCGCCCTACACTTATTGGTGATGTTCCTCGAAAAGGTGAGGTACGATAGTTCGATAGTTGGCTCAGTTGTAACGATCCCGACTTACGAACTGTGTAGGACTGTAAGTCGAGGGTTCGAACCCAGTCAGGCACTTTACTTTTTGTAATTTAATTCATCACCACTACTCTCAAAACGATAAAGTAAAACATCGTGATACCGGTCGAAACCGGCCTGTCCTGGAACCACAAAAATCGATAGAATGTGACATTCACATACAACAAACGAACACACATCCATATTGTCAAACTTTGTTTGTTGAATACGAGACTTTTGGCTACCTTGTATTAGTGTGTGTATTTTGTGTCTTTGTAATGTGCGTCTTGTTTGTGCAGAATAAATAATTTTTCTTTCCTGTTTTCTTTCAGCAATCCACACTGAGCCCGCGTGGTGGATTATGGCCCACTCCCTCTCACAGAGAGGAGGCCTGTGTTCCAGCAGTGGGAACGTTATTGGCTGATTATCCCGTAGTTTTGCGACCGGTGTGCGTTTTTAACTAAATGTTTTAAATATGATCGAAACATATTATGTAAGAACTAGCAGCGCCCCGTAGTTTCACCCTCATAAGTTACGATCTCGTAAGAATATCGGGATAAAAAGTATACCATGTGTTAATCCTGGTTATAAACTATTATGTGTTCCAAATTTCATCTAAATCCGTTTAGTATATTTTGCAAGAAAGAGTTACAAACATCCATCCATCCATCCTCTCACAAACTTTCGCATTTATAATATTATTAGGATACCTCATCTATTCTATATCTTCTATATCTATATCTATACTTATAATAAATCTGTAGAAGTGAAAATTCTGTACATTGAAAATATCAAAAAAATACATGGCAGGGGGTGTTACTAGACCGACACCGAACCCAAAAATGTGATTCAGGCATCACGCAAAAACTACCGGTTCGATTACGATGAAACTTGGTATAATTATTCTTTAATATCCTGGACACCACACTGGGTATTTTTTATCCCGGAAAAGTACATACAATAAAAACAAACTTAATTTTGCGGTTCGATCCCTAGACCCGATCACTGTACCAACCGCAAATAATAAGTTTGTCGTAGGTTACGTCACCCGCAGTATTATCTGTGCGACCTTTTTATTCCTTTTAGTTTTTAGAGTTATTTAGGTTTAATTTTATAAGTCGTAGGTATAGATTTTAATTTTAAAGTATAGGTAGTATATTTGATAGTGTACGTCGTGACCGTAGGTTATTTTATAATACTGTTAGGTAGGATTAGTTATCATCAGAAATAGGTTAATTAGGTATTTAATTGTTTATTAGGTATTTAATTTTCTGTTATGGAGTGTTTTTTAAAAATTAGGTAGGTACTTAGGTAAAGATATCATATAGGTACCCTCTTAATCACCACTAATGAGACACAATTGGTTTTCTATTGTAATTAGCCACAAAAGGCGAGATAGATGGCAGCCTGGGGAAGCACATACATTTTATCCTGTTAGCACGTTCCCGTGGGATAATTTCCGACATCCACGCGGGCGAAGCCGCGGGCAGAAGCTAGTTCTTATAATATATGTATAAATATGCTTCGCGGAAACTACAGAACGCCACTTACAACGCCAAGTAGAATTCTGTAGTTTTTGCCTATCCCTATAAAAAAATACATGAATTTATGTAGGTATAGGTACCCATGTTTTTACAGCAAATTTGCTACCCGAATTCTGAGAATTCATGGAGGAATTTCTATGAGCTAGAAAAAATGTAGTGGTTTTGTGTTCGCTTTTAATAAATTGGCCTCATGATAGAAAAACAGTGCCCTATTAAAACAAATGGGTTTATTTAACTTTTCAAAGAAATGTAGTTGTTCATGTTTTCTTTCTATCGCGCTTTTCTTGTTAATTTCTTAGCTTGTAGGAAAAGGCATTCCTAGAATTCCTAATTGTTGAGCTCCTTAAGATCTGAGTTGAGCTGCATAATTACTGACAAATGCTTGCACCGACTGGACAGGTCCACCCAATCTGTCTTTCATTAACATTAAACATATCCGGCGAAATGTGGGTGTACTATACTTACACCTCTGCCAAACCCTTTAGGGATTACAGGCGCGATAGTAAGTTATGTTACATGTCATAGTTTCTTACAAAAACAAAAGACGCTCAGCTGAATCAAAATTTCTATGCCACCAAATTATTTTAAGATGTTGAATATTAACCTTGATATTGATTATGATGTATCGGAATTTGCTTCTAAATACACACTTCGTAATTGAGGCATTCCCAATAGTCCAATATATTATCTGTCTCCGAGTTACAAGGAGCTGTGTATAACTTTACCCCAGTTCTGAATTTTATTCGTCCTCTGTCGTCATGCTGGCCTAGTACTTTGAAGTCAACTTTTCATTATTTTACAACAGTTTATATAAGTTTGGATTTCTTTAGCCTTGTTTTATGAGACTGACCATCTTTTGTGGAGTAAAGTAATCAAGAAAAGATTTTTAAATTATTTTTTTATTAGAGAGCAGTGGTGGCCTCACTGCTCTCATATCGAAATAACACACCTAAAACATAAACAAACAATTTTTTAATTCATTTTAATTCATTATTGTTACTCAGAAGTAACAAAATGAACAATTAAAACATAACACGCTCGAAACAATACATTGGAAATCAATCGAATCGCAATAATATTTTGATATTTTTGTTTTCATTTCATTATTCCGTTCGACATTAATTTTGTTTCAGACCACGAAGTAAATACGGGGCAATTCTCGTAATTTTAAGACCGTTCACAGTCTGATCTCAGTCTCAATCTGTCAAAAAATTCTTCTAATTTCCCTACATTTTGATAAGTTTTTGACATTTGTTTGTCGCTGAGATGAGACTACGACTAGATTTTGAACGTTTTAAATTACGAGGATTGGCCTTCTGTTTCAGACTGGATTGCCTGGCCTTATTTGTAAACACTAGCAAACAATATGTTTCACGCTCTAATTAATTATTTGAACAAAAGACAAAAGGATTTAGGTAGTACAATACATTTTAAATGTTCGACAGAATATTTACTGTATATTTACAGAATATTTACGGTAGCAAGTAAATCTACCTAGCCTTTTCACAATTATATCGGGATTGGCTACCAGTTTAACCGGATGCAGCTAAAAACCACTATTTTACATGGAGTGACTGCCTATCTGACCACCATAACCCAGTGAATGGGTAACCGACTCTCTCGATCTGACTACCCGTAACGTCTGTTAAAGATCTATGAATGACAGCCGGGGCCAATGGCTTCACGTGCTTTCCGATATGTAATGGATGATCACCCATCAACGAACCGACCGCGGCAAGCACAGCTTAACCTTCAATCAACCGTGCGGCTGTCATTGTGTGTGTGAGTGTCAGTGGCTACGAGCTCATATATTTATTTTGGTAGCAATTGAAGCATGAATTGGTTTAACATGCAATGGCAATACGTATAATTTTGAAAATTCAACAACATTCATTGCGTGATTTACGTTGTTGAGCAGATACATTTTTCAAATATATCAAGCAATGGATTAGCAATTTCCTTCCAAATCTGTCGGATTGTGATTGAACGTGTGTTACGGAATTCGGGTGCGGGTTAGACGGAACTGTCGCAGTTGTTTTAGTTTCAAATTCATTATTAGCAAAATTTATAAAAGTTCGGGCTTCCTCGATAAAGTCCTTACAAAGCCAACATACCTACTTTTATTAGGTTAGGAAATAAACGTAACTTGTTCCAAAATATTTTTTTTTTAACAAAGGGGAATGCCCAAAAATGTATACAAGAAAAACTATGTTGGTTCACCTTGTTGATACTTGCCTTTACAACTTATTTTAGGTGTAAACTTTGCTATAAACATACATAGTAAACTCAACATGCAGAATACCAATCACTTTCTTAACATATATAATCATCACTGTACATTATAGGCTAATCTATAATGTTCCCACTGCTGGGACACAGGTCTCCTCTCTGTGAGAGGGAGTTTGCCGTCCACCACGCGGGCTCAGTGCGGATTGGTGGGCTGTAAGTTTGACACCTAGTATAAATACTTAAAAGTAAACTAGAAAGGGCAGAAAATCTAAGAACTTTCAAAACTTTACAAAGCTTGAAAAAGTGCCAACCGATTTCTATGAAAAGCCTCTCGTGAAACTGTACAATTAAGTAGTAAACCAAATAATTTTATTGAAGAACACAATTAATTTATAATGTGGTTAAATTAAAATGAACATAATTAAATTCCGGCCGAATGAATTAATAATTCGACTGGAAAAATATCGGGAGCTCTGACGTATGGTAGTGCGTTTTCACATTAAATCTTTTTTTTTTTTACTTCTATGTAGGTAGGTATATATAAAAATGACAGAAATGGCCAATCTGTCGTTATGACGTCCTAAATAAACGATTATTTACTAATAAAAGCTTGGCGATGGACTGTGACAGATGACAATTATGACTAGAAAGAGGGTGACTACTGAGATGATGACTAATAGAAGGATGGAAGAAAAAGACACGCTGCAACGACTTGGGATAAGGGCAAGAAAATATATTCCCAATAAAATATAAACTTAAAAAAAAAAAAAAAAAAAAAAAAAATATAATAAATAACACCAACAACTAAATAAAATTAAATATTATCAACTTTCTTTTTCGTAGTTTGGATGGATGGATGGATAGATGGATGGATATTTGTTACTCTTTCACGCAAAAACTACTGAACGGATTTTGATGAAATTTGGCACACAAATGGATTTATAACAAGGATTAATATAATAGGATACTTTTTTATCCCGATATTCCCACGGGATCGCAACGTATACGGGTGAAACCGCGGGGCCCAGCTTAGTGATTAGTGATCTTATAATAGGTCTGTGGTATGCAAAATGTGGAATAAGCCAGCATTGTGTAAAGTGTGATTGTAAAAAATGGATTGATTGATTATTTTGTTATGTAGGTAGGTATGTATAAAAATGAAAGAAACTGCCAATATGTCGTTGACGCGTCCTAAATGAATGTGTAGGTCACAGCAATCAGACGTTCTGGCTTAGAACTATACTCCGTTTGAAATAAGATTAGAAATTTAAATAAACCTTTATTACAGTCTGTTAAACCGATTTTGACTTCTATTCCCTAGGCATAAGGATGGCATTACAAGCAAAAAAGAGGTGACAATACCAACTGTTTACCGCAGCTGTCATTTGTCATGGCACCAACGCAAAGAGAAGATAACTTACTTTTGTAAGTTTTTCTATGATTGTACGGATTCATTGGTAGTAAGTGTAAGTGCTAAGCATGAGGTCTTGGATTCAATCTCTAGGGCGATCCCCGTAATATTATATTTTTGGTTTTTCTAAAAGTAAATTGTTAGTACGGTAGGCCACATGTTAGTGGCAACAAAACCAGTATAAAAAAAGCATAAGTTTACCTCTTATTCTATTATATTAAAACTCCGTACCAAGCTAGGCCAGCTCAAAGTATTACGATGACTCCTGACTAGAAGCCCGGAGTCTGATTTTGTGCCCAGTTTCGCCTCCGTTATGGGCGGGCCTTCTAACTAAATCGGCGAAAAGTTTACATTTCCTCCAGAATATCTCGTTCGTCCATTGATTACAAGCGCTACTAGTGAGCATGAGGTCCTGAGTTTGATTCTCATGTCGGGCCAAGTGTTAGTGGTTTTTTCCATCGGGAATTTTTCCCCAGCAGTAGCCCGGTGTCTCGATTCTTGCCTAACTAATAGCAAAAAAAAAAAAACTCAAAACTCAGTCTTCAAACAAACCAATTACAGGCACTTTTAAATTGTCAAGGGGTCGGTCAGTCAGAAAAACGAAGCTCCCCCTTCCAAAGCGTAGTAGGGACCTATGGAGAAGAACGGGCAAGAAACTCCACGGACACGCTTTTAAAGTTTTTTTTTTTTAACTTTTCCCCACCCTAGGAATATCTCCTGTATCGTGGGTGAGTTTACAAACATTTAGACTCACATACACAAACAGCCCGACCCGGAACAACTACTTGTAGGCCATACAAATATTTGTACCTTGCGGGAATCGAACCCGCGATACGCAGCGCAGCAGTCAATCGCTCAACCACTGCGCCAACCGTGAAGTCAAATGTTAAAAAATATTTATCCTCGGCAATGGGCTCGTCCCCTATTAAATATTATGGGACTTTTTAACTGCCCCGTTGGCCTCGTGGTTGCAAGCGCGGCTGCTGAGCGCGGGGTTCTAGGTTCGACTCCCAGGTCAGACAAAGTGTTATTGGGTTTTTCTATTAGGAATGTCTCAGTAGCAGCCCGGAGTTTGGAAGTTGGTGGTGTGATACCCCCGTGCCTCAGAAAGCACGTAAAGCCGTTGACCCTGCGCTTGATCTCTCCCCGGTCGTGTCGGATTCCCGTCCCATCGGACTATGAGAGTAAAGGAACAGAGAGTGCACCTGTGTTTGCGCACACACTTATGTACAGTTCCTCGTCAATATTATCTGACCCACCCTAAAAACAAACGAATTTGGACCCTCTGGCTGTAACATTAAGGTTTATTCAATTTATATGAGCTTAACAGACAAGTGCACGAGGACTTACAATCAATACAGACACGCAAATTTCATCTTTATAACGTTAGCATTAGGTTATATGTTATAACTACTTGTTATAATATAATTAGTGTAATAGCTTATTTTAATGATTGCGTTCAAGTAATTCTGGTCTCGTGGTCTGTGTATAAGACTGAGAAAATTAAGGTGCGAGATCAAATCCTGCGACGATGATATTGTTTTGCTTTCAATTTAGAATTTATTCCAAAACTATTTCTTGTATTATTATAAAGAACTATAGACGGATAATCTTCAAATATAAACTTTGTAAAATGGTAATATTTTCGCATAACTTGTAATAAGTGGGTAGTTGAAAAATAAATAATTATTATTTATTATAAAACTGGTATTCAAATGCTACTAAGGGTATGCAGTGACTACGCTCAAACATATTTGACCTTGTCTTACTAAATTACAAAAACAACGTCTCTTTACCATTTTTTATTTTCTATTTTGTAGGTAGATTTTTTTATTATCATGTCTCAATGGAGTGATTATTTAAAATACAAAATAATCTATTTGCACGAGGAAAAGGTTGGCTGCTTGTGCTGTGCAAGAATAAACTTTATGAAAGTATACTATATGGTTCAAATTCTTTAGAATATTGCGTCTAGCATAACAACTAAGATTAAATAATAACTAATCCTATAACTTGGAGCAGAGTACTAGGAAGTACAACATTGACACAGATGCCTTGCAATCAGAACTTAACCATCTACAGGAGAAACTTAGTTCAATGACCAACAAGTATAATACCTCTGAAGACCTAATGAGGGAATATGTGTTGGCAATGAATGAACTGGTAAACACACAAAAAAACAACTGTGAGCATTGTCTAACACCATCCAATGTGCTTACACCGGATCATTCATTGACAACATGCAACACCTCCTTACTGCAGCCCTGTGTTGATTTGTTGACTCCTTCTACTAATAGTTTCAATAAACCTTGCAAACAAAGTTTAAATAATGATATTGTGTTATTTTGTGATGAGATAGGTAAGGACTTAGGTCACTTGTTGACAGATGAGTATCCAGGACACTCAATACTAAATTACTGTATGCCTGGTTGTTCTTTGTTTCATATTATGAAAGAAATTACTAAATGTAACTTTTCCCAGGATACAACATTATTAATTTTTATGGGTAATAGGGGAAATGTAAACAAAGGAGAACTACTTGAGTATTTAACAACATTGTGTAATCTAAGTTTAAGAAAAGTTGTGTTGTTTACATTCCCTTATAGTAACAGTTTGCCACAGGAAGAAAATAGCTTAAGATTCGAATTGAATATGACAATGCATAACTTGACATATAATAATAACATGTTCCATTTGATTGATATTAACAATTATGTTAATAATAATTTATATCTGACAAAAGATAGATATAACATTGTTATGTACTATCTTTCTAAATATCATAAAAGACAGATAGCTGTGTCGCTATCATATTTTTTTTCTATCACAGCCAAAAATTTGGCTAAACAATTTGCTTCTTTTGAGCAATGCAATGACATTATAAATAATTCTGCTAACAATTTAGTCACAACTCATGACATTGCTAATAATTTAAATTAGAAATTAAGACAATAGAGGCAATCTCTAGCTATAATGTACAAAATAGTATCAACCTGGTGCATCAAAATATTCAAGGATTTATGAACAAAGATTTAGAAGTAGACTTATTTATGAATTTTAATAGTATTGATATTCTCTGTATAACAGAACATTGGCTGAAAAGTCACCAGTTCTTGTTCAATTTCAATAATCACCAGGTTGGTAGTTCGTTCAGCAGAATAAATGCTATACATGGTGGCTCTTTAATTTTAGTAAGTAACCAGCTCAAATTTAAAGATCGTAACGATATTGTGAGCCTATCTGTTGAGCGTACAGTTGAAATTGCCTGTATAGAATTGGAGCACTTGGTTGTATTAAGTGTGTACAGACCCCCTTCAGGATTGTATGACTGCTTTGAAAAGGTTATGGATGAAGTACTACACAGGATTTGTAACTCAAACAAGTCCGTTATCATTTGTGGTGATTTTAATGTTAATTTATTAGAAAACTCAGGTTCTTGTAGTAAAATTATAAGTCTGTTTCAGTCCTACAATCTTGTAAACCTATTTTTGGAGCCCACAAGAATAACACCTACTAGTGCCACATGCCTCGATAATATTTATACAGATATTATACCAAGCCACAAAGAAATTATAAATTTACTAGATTCGGATCACTGCGGGCAAAGGATAACTATTCAAAACCAAAACAAAAAAGTGGCTAAAAAGGATATCACTGTTAACCCCAAAACTGCAAGTCGCTTGGAGGCTTTTAAAGTTAAACTCATTAATAAATTACCAGTTTTGTCAACTCATGCTGATCCTAATCATCTATATGATACTTTTTTTAATATATACTGTAAACAATTTGATTCCACCTTTATTCCCAAGACTATCTCGGTTAATAGTAACGCATCTTTCAGTGATTGGGCTACCATTGGTATTCATAAAAGTAGAACGCGGCTTTATGAACTGTACAATGAAAGGTATTATGTTAACACTGATGAATTTAATTTGTATGTTAGAAATTATTCAAAATTATTTAAAAAAGTTTGTTATATGGCCAAGTCACGTTATTTGGGTTCAAAGATTAAAAACAGCAGTAATGTAATTAAAACGACCTGGTCTATTATTAATAGTGAAGCGGGAAGATCTAGTAACCGAAATACTGACTACAGCCTGTCTATTAATGACAACATAATAAAATCAGACTCACAAGTCGCCGAGGCATTTGAAAATTTCTTTTCAGATATTCCCGTTTCAACTACTAAATCCCTAAACTCATCACCTTCTGTTGCTGAGTCTTTGCTTAAGGAAAATGTTAATGGTTGCGATTCGGACTTTCATTTTGAACATATTACCTGTAGAGATATAATTAAAACCTTTCACACTTTAAATGTTAAAAAGACTGCAGATCTGTGGGGTAATTCTGTAGAAGTTGCTAAGTCTATTATTGACATTGTAGCACCTACTCTAGCTCTTATTTTTAATAGTTGTATTAACAGTGGGGAGTTTCCTGACCTAATGAAAAATAGTAAAATAATACCTTTGTTTAAATCAGGTAGTACATCAGACCCTACAAATTATAGACCTATTTCTGTACTACCTACCTTTAGTAAAATTTTTGAGAAATTAATTTTAGATCAAGTGCAAAGATTTTTTAATAAACACAAATTATTACATAGCAAACAGTTCGGTTTTACAAGGGGTCGTTCAACTACTGATGCCGGTGTTGAACTTTTAGGACATATTTATAATGCATGGGAAGATAAATGCGATGCCTTGGGCATCTTTTGTGATTTGTCCAAGGCATTCGATTGCGTTCTTCACGAAACGTTAATCAGGAAACTCCGACACTACGGAATCCGGAACACTGCTCTGGATCTTCTTACTTCATACTTGAGTAAGAGGATTCAGAGCGTTGACGTTAATGGAAAAAGATCTCCCGGATCTATAGTAACAATGGGAGTCCCACAGGGCTCAATTCTTGGTCCTTTCTTGTTTCTTATTTATATAAATGACTTGCCGTACCTCATAAAGGATAATCATGATATAGTGTTGTTTGCAGATGACACTTCACTTTTGTTTAAACTTAAACGTCAGCAGCAGGTTACTGACGATGTAAATAGCGCGATCACTAAAGTAGTCCACTGGTTCAACGTTAATAATTTACTTTTAAACGAGAAAAAAACCAAATGCATTAAGTTTACGCTACCTCACGTTAGGCAGGTGAAAACTAATGTGTTGATAAAGGGCGAAGAATTGAATCCTGAAGACAGCACAGTATTCTTGGGCATAACTTTGGATGCTAAGCTTCAGTGGGGTCCACATATAGATAAATTGTCAAAAAAGCTAAGTTCCGCAGCATACGCTGTTAGAAAAATTCGTAATTTAACTGATGTAGAGACAGCCCGTTTAGTGTACTTTAGCTATTTTCATAGTGTAATGTCATACGGTATTCTATTGTGGGGAAATGCCGCTGATATTCAGACTATCTTTGTTTTGCAGAAGCGAGCTGTTCGATCAATTTATAAACTGAGTCCGAGACACTCGCTCAGAGACAAATTTAAAGAGATTAATGTTATGACTGTGCCTTCTCAATATATTTATGAAAATCTTTTATATGCCCATAAAAATATAAAATTATTTAAAAAATACAGTGATATCCATGATATAAATACTAGGAACAAACACAAATTTGTTGTACCTACAACAAGGCTCAAGAAAATAGGTGGCTCGTTCAGATGCCAATGTATACGCTTTTATAATAAAGTTCCAAGCCCAGTTCAAGATCTAAGCCTTAATAAATTCAAATCATTTATTAAACGTAAGTTGTGCCAGAAAGCCTTTTATACCGTTAAGGATTATATCGAGGACAAAACGGCTTGGGATTAAGCTGCTTCCAATTTTTTTAAATTTTTTACGTATTGAATGTTTTTATTTTGTTTTTCTCTGTTTTGTTGTTGTTTTTTTTTTATATACACTGACATTAATGAATTTTATATATACTATGACATTTGCTTACTTAGTAAAGTATTATATTATTTTAATTATTGTGAATGTGAAGACTATGTGGGTCATTGTATTTATATTATTTTTCTCTCTGTTCTCTTAGTTTTTGTCATGGTCTGGCAGTTTGAGTAATTAATGTGGCCTACCCAAATATCCTTTCTTTGGTATTGTTCGTCGGATCAGTGAGCTCCTTAAGTTTTGAGTTGAGCTGCACGATTTCTGACAAATGCGTGCACTGACTGGACAGGTCCTCTCAATCTGTGTGGTTCTTTCCTCAAAAGACCATCTCAGACATCGACCTACATGGTCTTCATATGATCTGACCAAGATTATGTCTGGACTTTATAAGAGACTGTGACGTCTGAGTTTGTTTCGGCCTTTCTTCTCAGACTAGTCAGATAGGAAACGCCGACCTCATTTAGTTTTAAAATATGATTGACGTGTAAAAGTGTTTGTACAAACCTACTTACAAAAATAAAATCATTTATCATTTATCATTCATTTATCATTTATCATTCATTTATCATTTATCATTTATCAAATTTCAATGCTACTTATAAGAGTTGAGTTGGTCTTGTGGTCACTAAGGTAGTGCGGTGTTCATCGTTGTCTACGTTCGAAACCGAGTTTAACCTAAATGTAGCTTTTTGCTCAGCTGTTTTTTTTATTACACTTTTTTTTTTACATTTCTTTAATGGACGACGTAGGATCTTGTTTTTTTAAACGGGCAGTTGGTATAGAAATAAAATTAAAAAGTTGCAAGTTTAAAATGTTTATTATTTCATTAAAACACTTAGGTAAGATAAAATAAGTAAATGCTCATATATATGTCGGGGATGTTGAGGGATTCTTATTCGAAATTCCATCGGTGTCCGTCAGGTTGCACGTGGTTGGGTAGAATCAGTGCGCACAACTGGCGCGGTCGAGCTCTGGGGGTCCAATGTATGTCGCTAACACACTAGTCTCACCATGACATCTGACAGATGTCAAACGCCACACGCGACAAGACATTGACAACCCCGACTCGAACTACTGACTCAATGACAACTGTTTTCGATTTGGTTAATCGAGTAAGGTATCTTAAACGCTAATAGATGGCGCTACTAGTACGTAATCAAAACCTTTTACTTCACTGCTCCGACACGGCCATACTGACAGCGAGCGCGTTCTCGCGCGATCTTTTCCGACCGCTATAAGTTCAAAACATGGGGTTTCCATATTGGGACATTAAAGTTAAAAGCGTGGAGCTCAATGCAGCGTCACGAACACACAGCGTGGAGATTTAAGCGATCAATCCACACAAGCACAAAGCGCGGAACTTTCAATGCTCAATCATCACAAGCAACAAGCGCGGAGCTTTCAATGTTCAATAGTCACGTGCACAAAGCGCGGAGCTTTCAATGCTCAATCGTCACAAGCACAAAGCGTGGAGCTTTCAATGTTCAATAGTCACAAACATAAAGCGTGGAGCTTTCAATGTTCAATAGTCACATGCACAAAGCGCGGAGCTTTCAATGCTCAATCGTCACAAGCACAAAGCGTGGAGCTTTCAGTGTTCAATAGTCACAAGCACAAAGCGTGGAGCTTTCAATGTTCAATAGTCACATGCACAAAGCGTGGAGCTTTCAATGCTAAATCGTCACAAGCACAAGCGTGGAGCTTTCAATGTTCAATCATCACAAATAAAACTTGTAGGGTACCTTGCACACTACCATAATGGTTCCCTGTTATGTTGACAATATTATTTGCACTCTTGCCAATTCACTTTGACACAACGCAATCTTTGATGCATTCGATGCCAGAATCAAAATAAAACGGATATGACTCACCCAGAACTCATCAAAGCACTGCTCGGATTGCCGACATAGCAAACGCCAGCCCAGCACTAGACATAGCACGCTGCTGCAGGTGCTGCTGGCCTGGAATGAAACATGCCCGCAAAGTATCACACAGCTCTGCCACTCCTGGTCACATTTGGTACAGGCAAAAACACAATGAAAATTCGAACAAACTAAAAATAGCAGAGTTCAGAGCATTACCCACTATTTGATTCCCAAATCTCAAGGTTACAATAAAAATAGTCAACTAAGATGCATGTGTCTCATACTATCTAGTAACCTCCAGTTACTCAACTCGTCAAATACATTTGCGCATCCCCTTCGGATCGCCAAGTCACTTCTGGACTTTATGGTTTCTCACGAAACCCCACACAATACACACAACTTAATCTCTACTCTGTTTCATCAACAAAACTATTACTTGACTCTCCTCAAATTTGTTAGTAATACTCTGATCCAAACTATCATCGATAATAAAAGATTCCTCTAAGCCTCAGTAATAGCTGGTCAGGAACTGTATCAACTTACTCGTAGCTTACATACAACGCTCATGGCTCGGCTATCCTGACCCACGTCAGGGACATTATCACAAAA
Organism: Apamea sordens; assembly: GCA_945859715.1. Taxonomy (NCBI): domain Eukaryota; kingdom Metazoa; phylum Arthropoda; class Insecta; order Lepidoptera; family Noctuidae; genus Apamea; species Apamea sordens. The sequence goes on along the minus strand of OX244010.1, from coordinate 6,369,051 downwards.
ATAATTGGGTCAAATTAAACTGTCTGAGTATTTCGTTTAATGCTTAATTGATTGTGAACCAAACAGAACACTAAAATGAAAGAATAAAGGCACTCAATTAAGACAGTATTTTGACTCTACCAAACAAATCCACAGCACTTAACCAGCACCATGCATCACTATACTTACCCAGTAGTAAAATTCATACAAGTACTTAACCAGTACTTAACATTTTAGCGCTTAACTAACGTTAAAAATCCTATCGCTTAACCAGTGATAATAATAACGCTTAACCAGCGATATTAACCCACTAACGCTTAACCAGCGAAAGCACATAATAACACGCTTAACCAGCGTTAGTCAACATAACTCGCTTAACCAGCGATAATGTCTTGGGAAAGAGTAATGTAAACAAATCATAGCAGAGCCATGTACCATCGTTATCCACATTAACAATCATTTTTATCACTAAGAGCCTTAGACACCTAGAAACCCACACACGAGTAAACCACTCTAACGCCACGGCTCTCGAGCCGACCAGCAATCGCATTGCTCTCACACATCCAGCTCATGGATCCGTGTGTATCACCCTGTGACACCACACAACTTTACTACTGCCGATAGAGAACCCCTACTCGCGTGCTTCCCATAATGTAGGCTTGTTCATCACCAGTGTGATCACTATCTACTTCGACTGGTACATGACCTACTAGCATCTTTCTTTACCTATCGTGAGCATACTTATACCTACGCCTAGAGTTGAAGGCTTTTAGAGTATTGATTCAACCAGGGTATTGTAAACAAATTTTGATTATCTAATCATAATCATTTTAAATTTAACTTAATCCTTTATCAAATTAATCATTTAAATCCAAAATTAAGTTAAGTAACAATTGTAGGAATGCATGAGTGACCAAGTACCAATGTCATATCAACCTGCCATTAGCAGCTATCGTTAAGTTATCACAAAACAATAACACAAAGTGTGAATGCAGCCAGGCATATTATAAATTAGGGGATTACATCGCTGATAAAAATGCTTGGCTAAACGCTGGTCCTGCTCCATAAGGACGCATAAATAAATTGATTTGCATTTGAAAATACTGTTGGAGCTGCTGAAGATTATAAAATACTTTTATGCATTATATAAATTCAATCTCCTAGTATTGTATAATTGTATAGCACATGTGTGAGTACTATGTACATACTATAAAGCTACCATATACTGGGTACGTCTTTCACTGACTTGAATGTGCCCTGGCAGCAGAGAGTATGTCATGCTCACTCAAATGCCTCGCTGATGGTGGCGCGTGTGTTGGATCATTTGGTTCCCTTCAAAATGGTTGAGCTGAATGGTGCCGATCCACACGTCATGTTCGTGAACGGGCGCCGTCAGTAGGGACTGGTCATCTCTTTGCTGCCATGGCTTATTTTAATTTAACTTAATATTTGAATTGTACTTATTTTTTTTTATTTTTTTTAACTTTTCATTACGGACGCTTTTAACGTTCTGCATCGTTCTCACATGCATAATTTATAACATAAATGATGTAACCAATACTTTGTAACCATATATTGATTTAAAAGAGTGTCCATGGAGTTTCTTGCCCGTTCCTCTCCATAGGTACCCACGCTTTGGAATGGGCAACTAGCTTCATTTTTCTGACTGACCGACCCCTTGACAATTCAAAAGTGCCTGCAATCGGTTTAATTGAAATAAATACTTTGAGTTTTGAGTTTCGTGTCAGATTCGTGGCCTGTGGCTTTTCACTAAGCCCTCACACACTATTGCATTCCCTTGAACGCCGAGTCCCACGGACTCTGTGGTCTCTGCAAGACCCGACCTCCGCCAGAGTCACCCGCGCACCGCGCATCCACGGATTACATAAAGTAAATACCGACTTCTAACGGACTACGGCTACGAAATGGCTACTGGTACGGTCCGACCAGCCGAACTAAGATTCACCACTATCACTCAACTCAAACTCTTCTACTTCAAGCGGTACTTGTAAGGTTAGATTTTAAAGTTTTTAACGTATAGCGATCACTCGCCAAAACTTCTGCTTCCGTAAACGGACCTCTGAACTTCTGATCTAACTTAGTCTTATAATCTGATTTCACTTTTCGTTTTCTAATAACACGAAATCGTCAACCGAACATTTTGTTAGAGCTGCCTTTGTTCTATCAAATCTAACTTTCTGCTGTTGACCGTTTAAAACTGAATTTATTACAAGAGCTAAGCTAAGCTAAGCAACAAAAACTCTGTCGCCGACATGTTAATCGAAAAGCCTAGGTTCAATATTTCACATACTATCATAATATTACTTTGCAAGTAAATGTCGGGTAGATCATAGTAATCAAATCTCAAGCTGTTACTCGCTAATTGCAACACTACATACGATTTGTTCTGTGCTGAATACACATGTTTGACCAATACCAGTCATTGCAACAACATTATTAACTCGTTTGCCACTTAATTTGGCTGCACAACTCGCTTTTACTAACGAGCATTCAGCACCAGAATCGTAAACAAAACAATACAGCTCACCTTTATTTTCCAATGTGTCTGAGGGTAGTTGTACGACTTCTACTCGCCGTTCATGACTTCCAGCACATTGTCCACCATCCGCTTAGCTGCCACTACTCATGCACCAGGCTGCGATATGTCCTGGCTTCCCTCACTTGCATCACACGAAGAGCTTCGCTGACGGCTGCGGGGCTGCTTGGCTCGATTCTTAAAGCTACGCTACGCTAGCTTAGCTTTGATGCTACTATTATGAGGGCCTTACTCCTGGCCACAACAAGTTGAAAGGTGGTCAACTAGCAGTGAATTTTCGGCAAAACACAAATCAGCTGTTGTGCAGTGTTATGTTTGCACACGCCTCCTACCGCGCGTTCTAAACACGGGAACGGGATACGTCAAACTCGAACGCCGGTTAGTCTTTTTTTTTATCAAACATGGCGGTAGGCGCAACAGTCGCGTCACTCGGCAAAGGTATTTCTGCATACAGCCTATGTCCAAAACAACATGTACCATAATCGCACATCCGTATCTGACTTGTCTGGTTCCAACTTGAACAGATCCACACGATTATTTAATAAGCGTTCGCATGTTTGCACTTTGTTTTTCAAATGTCAACGGTCACTTTCACTTTCAGCGTTCTTATTTTGAACACGTGGGTCGTTGAGGTCCAATCCCAATTCTGATGTCGGGGATGTTGAGGGATTCTTATTCGAAATTCCATCGGTGTCCGTCAGGTTGCACGTGGTTGGGTAGAATCAGTGCGCACAACTGGCGCGGTCGAGCTCTGGGGGTCCAATGTATGTCGCTAACACACTAGTCTCACCATGACATCTGACAGATGTCAAACGCCACACGCGACAAGACATTGACAACCCCGACTCGAACTACTGACTCAATGACAACTGTTTTCGATTTGGTTAATCGAGTAAGGTATCTTAAACGCTAATAGATGGCGCTACTAGTACGTAATCAAAACCTTTTACTTCACTGCTCCGACATATATTTCCAAATTAATATACCTACATTTTATATTAATATGCCATAATCAAATCTAACCATTTATTAACATTAAACAAGGCATGCTTATGCTTAAAAGTTTGTTATCGAGAAAATTAATTCATGTGTGAAATGCTTTACAGATTTATAGCTGCCTATATGTAGTGAATAAACATGTTATTTAAATAGAAACAATCTATTTATAACAATAACATCACCACATAATCTGCAACATTTTAATGGTTTAACAATCAATCCATTGAGCATTTACTTACATGGTGTGTTTAAAAATAGAAAATAAAAAAAATAAAATTTAAATATTCCTGGGCAAAACGGACCCTTTCTTCGCGATGAGCAGGTGTCAATGCAATTTTCTGTGCCGTTTTATAATTCCTTATCCCAGCAGCGTGTAAATGCCTTCTCACTGTTTCCACTGAAATATTGTGGTTTATTGCGGATACACGAATGGGCAAAAAATGGATTTTCAACTTGACTTGAAACAACGGTGGCGTTCGAATTCGGGACTATACTTGATGGCTTTTGCTCCTGGACGAATCCGCTGAATATTTCCATTGTCTCCATAACGTCTTAGGCATAGACTGACCGTATTTCTCTAAAACAAAAAAAAAAAAATTTTGGAACCGTGTATGTAACTTGTAAGGAGTGAATGTAATGGTAAAATAGCCAACTACGCGTTCGTTAATCACAATCAATAAAATAAAATAGGTATAAAAAAACACTTACTGCTATATTAAGTCGATGACCAATCTCTCTAATTCCAACATTCTACTCATGTAAAAATATGATTTTATGTTTGGTAACACCAAATTGCTTAAATATACTTATCGAGTTATGTGAAACGATTTACAAATGTGTGAGCGCAGTCACTGCTATTAGGCGTAGTGTAACTTTTGTCACTTAGATGAATTTATTATCTACCTCACGAAGCAAATATATTTTTTACTTCGTTTCCAAACATTCTTGGTAAATATAAATTCTGTGAACTTAAAGTTTTTCAATTTACCCACCTGTCTACAAGATAAGTTATTAGGCGTAAATCATATTGGTCGTTCTTTAATAATGCAAGCAATATTGTAGAAATGAAAACAAATTAAAAAAGAAACTGATAATATAGGTGGACTGTATTTTCGAACCCACATGTTGTTCTTTGCCAATTCAGCATCAAACCGATAAGCCACAAGAACTTGTTGGAAATACGCGAAATTAATGATTGGGTTGTAATTATGTAGTGTGACTTAAAAGCTTTTCAACTTTAATGTCAACGAGATAATGATTAAAATAGCTTAACAAAATGATATATAATGCCGGTGGCTCCGACAATGTTGGGTGGGTTTACCTTAACCTTACGTGTTAAAGATCAAATTTGCGTGTCTGTATTTTTACTGTATTTGTCCTTCGAGTGCTCGAGCACTTGTCTGTTAAGCTCATATAAATTGAATAAACCTTAATGTTACATTCAGAGGGTCCAAATTCGTTTGTTTTTAGGGTGGGTCAGATAATTGTGATGACAGACTGTACTATAATATCTCCTGCGTACAGTCACGAGCATAAGTATGTATACGCTTGGCTTTATTAAAAAGCGATTTACTCCTTTATTTTTTAATGAAATTTTATGTTGGTATTTTCGGACCCATAGGTTTTTGCAATGTGTCGTATTTCATTATTACTTACGTTATTTCACGCAAAAATTTCTATTGAACGTTTCCTAGTCTTGACATATGTATTAGTGCTCGTGATTGTAGCTGACTAATCTCCGTTGAGATTAGCCACCTTGACCGAAATCGGTAATATCGGTTTCTTAAACATAACTGCACAAATGTAGGTGTACAACGGGCACAACTCTGCTTACCTTCGGGAATAAAACGTGATATGTTATGTTAAGTTTACATCGCTGCCATCCTCTTCAGGGAATACAGGCATGATGAAACGTTATTTCCCTTATCATAATGACCGTTTGTAGTTTCGTGTAACCGTTTGTTTTCCTTATTTATTTATCGTATAGTTTGATGGTCCGTAATAACCTGATTTATCATGTATCCCACGGAGAATTGTCCGCGGAATGCCTCCCACTGTTTTAATGAACCAATAGTAGTGGGTAATTGAGGCAATATTAGTATAACCTGTAAGAAGAAAAATGAGTTTTACACGATTATTTTCTAATAAAAGGTTGGTGATGTACTGTGGACTGTATCTACCAGCACTGGGCCCACGTGGTGGATTATGTGCCAACAGTAGGAACATTATAGGCTGTTTATGCTGATGGACTGTATAAAAGATGAAATGGCTAGAAAGGAAGTAAGTAGGTACCTACTGAGATGGGGACCAATAGCGAAGTCTTCATCTGTTTAGCCTTTTCCCAACTATCTTAGGATCGGCTTCGAGTCTAATCGAATGCAGCTGACTACAAGTATTTTAAATGGAGCGACTGCCTATCTGACCTCCGCAACCCAATTACTGGGTAATACTACCCCAGCAGTCAACCAACCAGCACCCAACCAGTCTTACCCTTAGTAAGACTGGTTGTCAGACTTTCGGTCTGAGTTACGTATGCGTAACAATATACCATGTTGTCATTAACCACTTCAAATTTTGGCTTTTATGAAAATGTACATATGTATAAGTACAGTCACGAGCACCGATATGGCAACACTTCGCAACTTTTAATTGCGATTTTTTCGCTTTTCTTTTCGATTTTTGTTGAAATATGACACATTACATAAACCTATGGGTTCGAACATGCTATGTTCGTAACAACATAAAATTTAATTAAAAAACAAAGGAGTAAATCGCTTTTGAATAAAGCCGAGTGTATACATACTTTTGCTCGTGACTGTACACAACCTTTAAATTTTCCTGCCAATAACAAGGTCGCGCGAATCTGCATAGAGTAACGTATTTCAACGCATACTAAAGCGGAATTATCAAATAATAAGACATTACGAATATAAAGACATTCCTAAAACGAATTTAATGAGAAACCCCATTCAGTGAAATTACCCCTTTGTAAAAGCGCACTGGTTTTATAATCTGTCGCTCACATCAGTATTTAAATAGCGCGAAACACAATTTTATTTTTCAGACCTCCTTGGGCATGCGCCGTGTGGCACAGTCCGTTTTTCCCGGCTGTACTGTGCACACACACAGATGCGTTCGTAGGTGGTCGGTGCCGCACACAGAGACAAAATTGTACCGGGACTCAAATCACTGACGCGAGTCTAGGATCACTCACACATTTACATTAGCTGTGTGTACACTGTTTACGAACTTCCACTCACACATTGAAGCTTTCACCCCGGCGATGCTGTGTTCGTTAGTTAGTTTCCCGCAAGGTGTCGTGTGAGTCAGACGTGCTGTTGCGTTATTTGACGGTTGACGTACGTCGAGTGCAACGAAATGTGACGTCGCGGGTCGTAAAGTACGGGATATCAGAAAGTGATGAGATTTATGACACATAATAAGGGTTGCCGGTAAAAGTTTGTGAACGACTTTGTGTACTTAAAAACTTTGTTCGGCTAATTGTTTAAGTGAAGTGCTAAGTGTGGTTTACTGTTTAAGTGGAAATTATTATAAACAGGAAAGTTTTACCTTATGAAGTGACTTCAGTTTTATTTTTCTGGATTTATCAGGTAAGGGCGAGATCTTAATTACTGCTAGTTAAGATATCTAGGAAATATAAATGTGTCATCTGCAATGATTTGTATAAAATTTAACATTATTTTTACAGCATTTAATAATTGTGCCAGTTTTCAATATTATTAAAATTACTTATTAACTTTTCAAATAAAAAAAAAACAGTCACAGTTTCTGTATACATTTTTTTTTTCTTTAAATCTGATCGTATTAAAAAAAATCTTAAACGTTCTAAGAAAAAAATCTACAGTATATTTCGGGGTAGCACATAATTATTTATTTAATCACATAATATACAAAAAACTATTTTACCAAAGATTTAATGCCATTTGAATTGAAATATTCAACAGTGAGAAGTCACGACTTTTCTTCGAAAAAGGGTACAAATGTCTGTTCAAGCGATTTTACAAGCAATTTTCAGCACTTTCTAAGAACTGACGTTATAACTAATGGGTGCGGTTATAGCAGAATGTTAAAACGTTCACAGAACTTATTAGGTTTTCATCGATTTTTTACAATGGGCAATATTTCTCTTGAAGTGTCGATTGCAGAGAATTGGTTCGATGAATTACTTTCACTTTGATTTTGTCGCAATCGGCTAAGGAACAATTCTGGGGATCGTTTTATGGTTTTTGTGTTTAGATATTGTTGTTTTCGATAGACAATGAAGGATTACTCTTTTAAGGGGCTAGACAGGCAGTTACTCCATTGTAAAAATACTAGTATTACAGCTGCACCCGATAGACTGGAAGCCGACCTCAACATTGGGGAAAAGGATAGATGATCGTGACTCTTATAAGATATTTATATTCATACATTGTCATGAGTCTTTTCTCAGTTATATTTAAAAACAGTTAAAAAAATATTTAAATATATAAAATATTGCAGCCCTCAACTGGTCTCAACTGTCTATTTTATGAAAAAAAAAGGGTATTCGATATCATTGAGATCATTTTATTTTCTCAAGGAAGGTTTCATAATTAATCAGTCGCCCGTCAGTGATACCAGCGTGGATAGTTAGTTTATAAACACTACTTAGTGCTTGTCTTGCCTTCTAAGCTTTGAACTACTTATCAAACTTGGCAACTTACCTATATCTCCATCTATTAAGCCTAGCTTTGTTCCACTAGACTGCAACTATCAGTAGGTATTAGCAATGTCGTCAAGAAAGTTTTGAGCATGAATTTGGATGGCTATATGAGTAGGGGAAGACCAAAGAAACGATGAATGGACTGTGTGGAAGATGATATGGCTAGAACGGGAGTGACTGCCGCGATGACGGCTAATAGAGAAGTGTGGAAGTAAAGGACATCGCGCCGACCCCAAATAAATTGGGAGATAAGGTAGGAAAATGATGATGATTGAGTAGTAAATTTCTGTAACTTGACTACTATTAATAAGGTAACAGTTTATAAACATGAAGTCAAAGTCAAAGTCGTTTGTAACTCAATCCTACTTCCTACTAATATGGATGGATGGATGGATCTCTTTCACGCAAATAGTACTGAACGGATTTGGATGAAATTTGGTACACAGATAGTTTATAACCAGGATTAACACATAGGATACTTTTTATCCCGTCATTCCCACGAGACCGAAACTTATGCGGGTGAAATCGCGGGGCGCAGCTAGTTACGCATAAAGAGTGAACGGATTTTAATAAAAGACAAATAGGATTCTACTTATCCGAGTACCTACAACGCGAATGAGTCTGATAACCAATCTTTCTGAGGGATATTGTGCTACCCAGTAACCGAGTTTGAAAGGTCGGATTCCAGTTGCTTTACGTAAAATTCTTGTGTTCAGCAGCATCTGGTTAGAGACTGGAAGCCGACCCTAACAAAGTTGAAAATAGAATAGACAGGTGACTTATCAATGCAAATGAAACGCAGGCACCAACTAGTTTCACATACAATTGTAAGGACCCGAAACTAATTTCGTACTTCAAGTTTTAGAGACCAAAATCTCTGACAGTCCGACGGACAGCGTTGCCAAAACGGACTTGATTATACTGTTTAAATGTTAATATAGAACATTAATACTTCCAGTAATGAAAAATCTGTATGCTTTTGGCAAAGAAAACTTTTAAATAAGATTTTGACCCCGATTGTCTTTTTTTTTCTTGAATTGGACTGACCATTTCAAGACATTACACTGGTTTTTCAATTCAGATTTTTGCGTTTCTAAACATTAGTTTTGCTATAATTATTTGAGGCCATGAGAGCCACAGTGGCCTAAAACTGTAAAAATTGAACTAATTTTTAGGCAACTGTGGCGCTATGACTTTTACAGTTTAGAGCAGTTTTTTCAAGTAAAGTCAGTATTGAAAAAATGACAGTTAGGCCACTGTGGCTCTCATGGCCTCGTTTGTAGATTTCCATCTACCAACCCGCCCTGGGCCCGCGTGGTGGATTATAGCCTACTCCCTCTCATCGAGAGGCCTGTGTCCCAGCAGTGTACATTAAAGGCTGATTGTGATGTAGATTTTGAAGAACAAATAATGGAATGCAAACAAAATAAATTATTTTGGTTATAACTTCCTATTTAATTAAGTTACACTAGTACCTATGTGAATACGAAATCTGTTAATGAATTTCAGTACTAGTATGGTAGAATTTGTTACCAAATCTTGTTACAAAATCTTCAGTAGTCTGGTGGTACTGCTATACATGCTGCTTAATTAGATAACTGAGCGTGTTTCCTGAATTTAACTAGAGCGTGATTAATTAGGATATCTTTAGTATATAATATACAAAATTACATATTATGTAATTTTACTCTTCATAGGAGAGACATAACTTGATTCTTTCATTCTTCTTTATAAAGGATGGTAGTGAGATCGACGCTCGATCTGTTACTATAGATTCAGAACATGATTCTGAACCCTCAATGTGTTGAAATTTTTCGTCGGTTATAAAAAAAAAATATCAGTTCCGTACATTTTGACCGCGTAGGTTTCTATGAAACCGTTCGTTTTATAGAAAAGTTACCGACGAATTTCTACGCTAGAGGGTTTTAAATTATACATGTGCTGAATTCATGGTTACAGTTTACGCGTCGAAGTCCCTGCCAGCCTGTATAATATTTTTTCCCTGGCTGTTGGCACGTAAATAAAGCCGTTACCTTATAATCATAAAACGAAAATGTAGGTTACATATTTCCCTAAGAATGCGACCCGAAATAAGGCCTGGTATGGCTTTGCCCTCTCATAAATCCACATCCTACGGTAACGGTTACCTCACAGATCAATCGTTTGGCCAGTTACAAACAATGCCACAGTGAAGTGATGGATTGGCGAAGAATTTTGAAACATCGAGATACCTGGATGCCTCGAAGGTAAGCCGTAAGCCGTCGGGTTGTTATGCCAGTACCTACGTGCGTTACAGCGATTTTAGATTGGAAAGTTCGTGTTATTCTAGATTGGCTGGGAAGTTTTATTTAACTTGATAGTTATTAGAAATGGTTATATTGTGAGTGTAATGCTGACGTGAACTTACTTTTGGCATAAGCTTTCATATAGTTTCGTTTTGAGGGGCCCGTGGCTAAATAATAACAGCCGCACAGGTCGATCGGTCAGGTTAAGCTACTCTTGCTACGGTTGGTCTGTGGATGGGTGACCATCTTTACATACCGTGACCCCTCCGTGCCTCGGAAAGCACGTTAAGCCGTTGGTCCCGGCTGTCATTCGTGGATCTTTGACAGTCGTTATGGGTAGTCAGAAGCCCGAAAGTCTGACAACCAGTCTTACCAAGTGGTATCGTATTACCCAGTAACTGGGTAGTGGAGGTCAGATAGGCAGTCGCTCCATGTAAAATACTGGTATTCAGCTGCATCCGGTTAGACTGGAAGCCGACCCCAACATAGTTGGGAAAAGGCTAGGCAGATGATGATAGTTTCGTTTTGGTAATTGGGTAAGAGTTTTTTATAAGTATTGACTAGTAAAATAGAACCCACAACATAAAATCAAGATTGGTTTGGGATACCTATCTGTTTTAGTACTTGGGAGTTATTTATGTTACAGTTAGCCTGCATCATCCCAATGTTGGGCAAAGGCAGAGGCCTTTGCCCAACATGACTTCCCCATGACTTCCAGCTCTTCCAATCCAGGGCTAAACTGGACCACTGGTCGTTTGTTTTCTCCAGCTCGTTCCACCATCTTCTGCGGGGTCTGCTGCGCGCCTTCTAGCTGTGTCGGGGCTCCACGTAGTGTACACACGGCTACACATCAAGCTATGCAAAACCGGTGACCTTGTCTAAATCTTCCAGTAGTTCGAGATTTCCTTAAGTATTCACGAGTATTGTTTTACGCATAACATATGTCGTTAACTCCTGTAATCCTGAAGTATATTAGTATAAGTACCTACCCGAATTTTGCCAGACATGTTAACCAATATTGTGTTGTGTAAACCACATTGTCAGTTATTTCGACAACTCTTCGACTATGAACCTTGTTGCCAGTAATGTTTAGTACGAAAGTGAGTCAAAGACCGCGTTTACATTATATTCCGTTACACGTGCACGCTCAAAATTATAAACTTTTGACACTTCATTACTTCCTCAGAAGAGCTTCAAAGTTGGATTGCTTTGCGTATCATGTTAACAAACGTTCGCGCAAATTATGGCTTTCAAAGTCTTTGATACAGTTCAAAGACTTTGGTACCGTTCAAAGATTTTGGTACGCTTCAAAGACTTTTATTAATTTTTTGTTGCACGTATATTAGTTAGTTATTATTGGATATTTTGCTATGAAAAGGAAAAAACTGGATAAAGAACAAAAAAGCTTGTAAAGGGGACTTACATGAGCATTAGGTTGTATCTTTTAGCCGCTGGTTATATCTCATTTATTCCTAATTGGACTTCTCTTGGAAGTAACTAACTTGTACTTTTATGATGTTTCTTTTTCTAGTTATATTCTTGGGACAGACATTAATGATGATTGCGTGCTTTGTAAAAATTGTAGGCGTAATTAGTGTCTTTCTACAAGTACACACATTAAATGGGTATACTACACATAATCTTGAAAAGTCGTTATAACATAATACTACAGTGCCATCATCTGGATGATCGTCGATTATCGAGGATAATGTGTCTTGTATATCACACGAACATTCTGGTCATAACTTGTTAAGACTCCTCCAAACTTTACTTGAAACTTGGAATATCTATCATTTATCGTACACTCACACGCTATTCTCTTGTTGAAACGCTTTTATATTCAACCATTTCTTGTGAGACTAACAACCGACTTTCTTTTGTTTTTTTCTAAGACGAGAGAGACTAGTGGCCTCTTTTGTGTTTACGCATTTACGACTCGGAATTCTAGGATAGTCTTATTTGATTTCTTTATAGTACCTAATTTCTTATATAGGTAATACCGTTGGTCTCGTGGTCGCAAGGACGACTATTGAGCGTGGGGTCCTGGGTTCGATTTCAGGGTCAGACAAAGTGTTTTAATAGCTATGTTTATAGCTTTGAAGATCAGCGGAGGAGAGATCTCGACAGCAGGCGAGATCACCTCAAGAGTAATCCACCCTCCAACATTCAATACCATTACCACAATTGTATTCTAACGTGTCCGCCCTGTGCATATATGTACCTTTACAGTGAAGATAGGTTACGTTAGCCAGATCAGATCACACGCCCGTAACCTATAGTTGTCGGAAACAATAGCAGTCACAGTAGCCGAAATCGGCATGGGATTTATATATTGGGTTTTCCATTGGGTAATTTTTAGTAACAACCCGGAGTTTGTAAGTTGGCGGTGTGATAGTCCCGTGTCTCGGAAAGCACGGACGGCGCGTACGTGTTCCACGCGCGCCTCAAAGAGATGTCAGCAAGAATGACGGGGCCCGATAGGGCCGAAGCCTGCCAAGGTAGCGGGATCGTCCGAAAGGGTTACCGCTGCCCTGGAACATAAAGGCCTAAAGAAGGAACACGGGTGGGTTTTAGTCAGTAAGAGTCTGACACTCCCTTCCGCTCCACCCAGAGCGGGAGGGGTCATTTGATGACTTCCCATCCGCAAAAAAAAACAGCTATTGGCCCTGCGCCTGATCTTTCTCCGGTCGTGTCGGATTGCCGTGTCATCGGACTGCTTATGAGATTGAGGGAAGAGAGAGTGCACTGAGCACACACTTCTGCACTATTAATAATAACTGCAGTTTTCCGCTTAGATTGCTCGCCATGGCCGACTTTCGGTCTGGAAGACTATTTATTTAGTACCTTCCTAATGCTTTTCATTGAACAATAAAGGTTCTATACAGCGTGTTTTTTTATATCCCATAACTCTAGGGGGTCATTGTACTCATCATTATGAACAACTTTAAAAAAGAAAATCAGCTATTGTCGCTGAAATCGAGAAACAAAAATCTGGTGTTCCCTACATTTATGTTCGTATAACTCGTCAAAATGTAGGGAACACCAGATTTTTGTTTCGCGATTTCGGGTTCAGTCCCATAGTAAAAGTTGTTCATAATGATGAGTAGGTACAATGCCCCCCCTAGAGTTAAAGATTTAAAAAGAAAACACGTTGTATATTTACGCTAACACAGTAAGGACGGATTTAGGGCATTGACGTTCCATTATCCCTTTACGTGTATTTATAAGACCTCAAATAATATCTGCTTCGGTTGCAAAGATATTTTCGGCAATTTGTCGAGCAGAAAGACCCGTCATTATATTTATAGTGACAGCTAGCTTGGCCAAAGCTTACAGGCCCATTGACCTTATTTTTTGCAGTTGACTTTAGCATGTTGGCCGGATAGTAAGTAGCTGACACTTACCTTTTATTTCGAATGTATTCATTCACTTTGGAACGAAAATTTTATTTTTCGCTTGGAGGTCTGAAATTACCGTATTTTAAAGAACGTTCGCATTCTAATTTCCGTCTTAACCTGTTAAAAATATCTCTAGTTTGAGTACATTTTTGACAAGTTTTTGACAAAAGTGTGCTTGGGGTGCTGATCTAAGTGACAAACTCAAACTCAAAGTATTTATTTCAATTAAACCAATTACAGGCACTTTTGAATTGTCAAGGGGTCGGTCAGTCAGAAAAATGAAGCTAGTTGCCCATTCCAAAGCGTAGGTACCTATGGAGAAGAACGGGCAAGAAACTCCATGGACACTCTTTTAAATCAATATATGGACAATCAATGTCACTCAGATCAGCACCCCAAACACACTTTCAAACACAATCTGAATCATTAATCCATTGTTTCATAATTTTGTCGAAAAAATGTGACTACTCAACAACATAAATAACGCAATCGATGTTGTTGAACTGTTTGGTGTTACGCAATTACCTCGCAGATTGCGACTTAAGTATGAACGTTTTTTAAGAACAAGTATTGACTTTCTGACGCCTGTCCTTACTAAGCCATCACGGGTGTCGCCTAATCTGACACTAACAAAGTTACGGATTTCCTTATCTCCAAGTGGGGCACTGAATTTAGGAACCGAACGACCCTTGTGCAAATTACTCAGATCCTAATTTAAAAATTTCTTAATAACGTATGCGAGTATAGTGCTTAGAATGACGTTTGTGCGAACATTTATGTGTGATTACAATATTTTAAGACAAGTCTATAGGTATCTAGCTATACCCTGTATATTAACGGGCGGGGACATTGACTCGCTAACTGTAACCACGACGAACTCTTGATTCTAGGTCTAGAATCGTAAATTCATGACACCAAGGAAAGACTTCTACGCAAGGGGGTCCCCACATTACATGAAACTTAAACATAACTGGCGAAATTTGGGTACTATAAGTACTAATTCTCTGCCTAACCCCCTAAGGGTTGTAATATTTAGACAAGCCCATTCCTAACAGTAAACTACGCTAGGTTGGACATTATGATGATGAAGATGAAGCTAAGTCTTCACAACAATAAACTGTAGAACCTGTTCCTATCCATCAAAAAGTACAAGTCTATCCAGTTGCTTTTAACTACACAGTTAAGTGCTAGTACAGATATATTTATGTACATTGCCAGAAGCGTTCTTGTCAAAGGCATTTGGCATTCGATTCTGTGCATGGAAATGGAAATGTTACAGGCAGGTTACAGGTTACTTGTCACTCAATATCGAATCACACTGACGCGTTTCTAGGTAAAATACCGATTCTATTTAGAATGTTATTAATAATAATAATTATTTATTTTCAGACAAAGTCCATAACATTACATTAAATTAAAAGACAAAATTACACACACACACATGAATACTAAAAATACCGAACATTTCAATGAATAAATAAATTAAACACTAACAATCAATTTATAAAACCAAATTAAAATAATTAAAATAACAGAGATGGAGATGGAGATGGTTATTGAGATGAATGGATTTGAGAAAGTGTTTGATAGTTTTTATGAATTTTACTGGTGTGATTTGATGTAATAACAATATTTGTGAATCTTTTATCAAATCAAAGAATGTTTCCTTGAAGTTATGGTTGTGGTTCATCGTCTACTTCCCAAATGATTAAACGATACCTCACTCTTGTTAGCATAATCAGCCTTTAGTTCCTAGTGCTGGGACACAGGCGTCCTCAGGTGAGAGGGATTGGGCCGTATCCACCAAGCGGGCCCCGTGCGGGTTGGTAGATGTTGCATGTCTTCGAATTTTTGGTTCTAGGACATGCCGGTTCCCTCACGATGTTTTCCTTCACGGTTTTGAGAGCAGTTATGATGAAATGATTTGCACAAAGTAAAGCACCAGTCTAGGTTCGAACCTACGACCTTAAAACACGTAAGTCACGGCCGTTACCACTGAACCACGTGACCGATAGCGCGTTTCTAATGTTTAGAGGACGATTATCGTTTGATTAACTACAAAGACCTTGTACTTGCTCTGAAATTGTTGAATTTGTTGAATTGTGATTATTTCAATAAACCCGTCTAACTGAAACCTACATGTGTCTTCAGCCTACCAGCATAATCCGGCTAAAACTTGGTCAAACTAAGATAAGACAATTTCTAAAGCAAATTAGCTATATTTAGGGCTCAACAAGGATTTATATCGTTAAATTCAACCAACCCTGTCAAAAGATGTACACGTTTGTGTTTTGTTGACATTTGAATTGTACTGTCATGCTTACTCATAAATCATACCATGGCATGCGACAGAAGTACATAATCAGCTTATTAGGTACCCACTGCTGGGACACAGGCCTCCTCTCAGTGAGAAGGAGTGGGCCGTAATCCACCACGCGGGCCCAGTGCGGGTTGGCGGATGTCACTATGTCTTCCTTATCTTCCTTCTTGGTTCTAGGACATGCCTATGTTTTCCTTCACCGTTTTTGAGAGCAGTGGTGATGAAATTAATTATACAAGTACCTGCCTAGGTTCAAACTCACGACTTACATGCTCGTAAGTCGGATCTCAAAGAAAAGTACGGTGAGGGCAAATCTTACGATTTAAATCTATAGGCCTCAAAGATTATTCTGAAGAACCTTTGAAGGATAGAATATATGTTTTGTCAAAGGCTTGAAGACTAGACTAGATATGGATCTCTGTTGAGCACTTTCATCTTTAGGGTTCGATAAACTTAAAGTGTACCCTTCAGTAATGCTAGATTTTCAGATAACCACTTCTTGGTAATCTGGATTAAATCTAGCAAAAGTATATTATTTTATAGTGTTTCGTTTATCGTGTGTTATAATGGTAGCTTCATGAATTTTTGTGGTTTTAGGGCTCTTTAGGCAAAGTATTACGACCTTTTTTGAGCCATTAGGTTTAGTGATTTTTATAAAATAAAAGTAAGTTAACTAGAGAGGGACCTGTGGCTAAATAATAACAACCGCACAGATCGATCGGTCAGGTTAAGCTACGCTTGCCGCGATTGGTCTGTGGATGGGTGACCATCTTTACATACCGAGACCCCTCCGTGCCTCGGAAAGCACGTTAAGCCGTTGGTCCCGGCTGTCATTCGTGGATCTTTGACAGTCGTTACGGGTAGTCAGAAGCCCGAAAGTCTGACAACTAGTCTTACCAAGGGGTATCGTATTACCCAGTAACTGGGTTGTGGAGGTCAGATAGGCAGTCGCTCCATGTAAAATACTGGTATTCAGCTGCATCCGGTTAGACTGGAAGCCGACCCCAACATAGTTGGGAAAAGGCTAGGCAGATGATGATGAAAAGTAAGTTAACTAGTATACAGGGTGGCAGGGATATCGACGCACAACCTGTTACCATGGATTCATTGAAACTTTTACCGGTTATTAAAAAAAAAAACAATTACTTGCCCTTCTTGCTTTTTTGTCTTAATGTTTAAAGTTAAATTCATTATTTCATTTAATTTTTACAATTTTTTTTTAAATTATTGTTCAAAAAGTATATCGCAGAGTTTAAATTTTTATATGCTAAAAACCACAGAAGCCTTTGATGGCTTATACATGGCTAGTGAGTTCGGAAAAATATATCTAATATAGGTACTACAAAGAAACAAATTTAGATGCTAAGTTAGTTTTACATTGAAAAATATTTCAAGTCTTTACTTATTATACAATGAATGAATGAATCGTGACATTGAATATATATCACTGAATATAAAACAATAAAAACATTACCCTCGTTTTAAGCTTTACCGCTATCGGGTGAAAGGTACACGATGTTTATTATTGTGACTCATAAGCTACATGCCTAGTAATCATAAAATATCCATGCTCATCTCTGACCCTCAAATCAGTGCTAATATCATCGTGTTCTAGTGACGTCAGAGGTTCGTCTGCGTTTATCTTGTATTCTGCTTCAGTTTGGGCTTTATCTCAGCTATCTGTTACTTAAGGTTTCATATCACTAAGTGGTTTTGCTCCTTCTATCGTTTGAGCTTCATTTACTTAATGTAAGGCATTATTCTTGTATTTTTTTTATAACTAAGTTCTCTTGAGTTGCAATTTTTTTTGCGACGCTTTACAGATTTTTTTAATATCTCCTCTATTTCATTTAAATACACTTATAAATTACATTTAGTAATATAAAAAATAGTAGCCTATCGGTATCGGGAACAGGGTTCAAGCTACCGGTCACAGCTCCAGCGAGAAGATCCTCCTAACAACGTGAAGGGTGACCAGAACTACCACTTTCTGAATCAAGCCCTTGATCCAGCTGCCCAACGAGACCTTGCTCAGGTGTTGGTCGAGGCTCTTGGCTCAGCCATTGGCTGTTACGACTATCGGCACAATGATCGCTGAGTCTACATGCCTCATATCGATAACCTCACGAGCCAAGTCGAGTTATGAATATCTTTATTACCTTTAAAATTCTCATCTTAATGATCATGGTTCTTGTATCTTAAAAATCACTTTATTTGTTATATTCTGTGCCACATCGGAAAACGCAAGACTGCGTTTTCCGCATCCAGATTATCCAGATTCCTACGACCTTCACTATCATCGTCGGTCCACCCACACGATCATGACTCAGATTCCTTGCTAAACTTTGTCATATCGAGTAACTCCCACGTTCTATGACTCATTGACTGCAGTTTTGCGGGCGTCGCACTAACAATTTGTCACTACACACCATTGCGATTTAAACTCAACATGTTACGAAGAGGCGAATTGCCAACGGAATATTGGCACGGCCTGAAGCTCTGCCTACGCTTTATGGTGAAATAGGCGTGGCGATACACATAATTCAGCAAAATAATGCAGCGTAATTGGGGCAAAATAGGAAATTATTTGTCCTGTTCCGTTTTCGGCTTCTTACTTTCGAAGTTGTTTTTGGACTAATTATGTTTTTGCTTTCATTGCATTGCCGTGAAGGTCCATTAGTCAAAAGATTTTCCTTAAAACAAGAGGATTTAATTTCATAAAACAACTTAATCGCGGGCAATTTGATTTTATGATTTTGTTAGAAACAGTCATTGTTTTGCTCTGAGCTAGTACCATCATTTATAATAATTATTATAAATTAAAGTCGCCTTTCGGGCCAGTCGGTGCGACTGAATTGTTCTTCTAAGCTTCGCACGGCCTGGTGCGATTTTCACCACCATTTAGAGAATTTATTCCGGAAGTCTTATACATATTTCTTATAAATATATACCCCCTTATTAAACTTTTTTTTTAATTTAAGAGACATTATAACGTCAAAAAGTTTACGGGCAAGGCCACGCAACGTTGGGAAGTTAATTATTAAACTTATGTAGTGCTGATTTGCAATAGTCCAGTAACTTTTATCTGAAGAAATTAATATGACAGTTTGACATATTTGCCATGCAAAACTCAAACTCAAACTCAAACTCAAATCATTTATTTCAATTAAACCATTTACAGGCACTTTTGAATTGTCAAAATTAAATAGTCGGTCAGTTAGTCAGAAAGTTGAAGCTAGTTGCCCATTCCAAAGCGTAGATCTCTATGGAGAAGAACGGGCAAGAAACTCCACGGACACTCTTTTAAATCAAGACATTTTTACAAAATCCTGGTTACATTATTCTTATTGCTTCTATATGTGAGAACAATGTTAAGAAACAAATTAAAATATAAAATTAAAAATATAAAATTAAAAATAAGCCCTGGTAGTTAAGAGATGACCAGTCTCAACAGATGGCGCCCGTTCACGAACATGACGCGTGGATCAGCACCACCCAGCTCAACCATTTCGTAGGGAACCGAATGATCCAACACACGCGCCACCACCAGTGAGACATTTAAGTGAGCATGACATATTCTCAACTGCCATGCTCTTTCAAGTCAACATCAAAATAACATAAAAAACGGATCCATGGTTCTTACATTTACAAAATTTTCAAAAATGCTTCTAAATTATACAAAACCATAGTTTGCAATTTAATTAAGAGATGAGAGAAAAAAAAATTACTACCAATCATGAAGAGGTATTTAATACTGAAGTATTAAAAATCCTGATTATATAAAATAAACACTAAAAAAAACAAAAAGGGGAAGCATCTCCTCCAAATATTGAAATTGTGATCAACTTGTAAACCCAACTGCCTGTGGAGCAGGACCAGCATTAAGCCAAGCATTTTTATCTACTATATACTCGTCCAACTTATAATATGCTTGTCTACATAGTGTGCGTTTAATGCATGTTTTAAATTTCTTCTCATTTAGTTGAAGAATATCGAGTGGTATTTTATTATAACATTTTACACAGTACCCCATAAAAGAAGTTTTTACTTTAGACAATCTGAAGCTCGGTTGATCTAGTTTGTTCCTATTCCTAGTGTTAAAGTTATGCCTGTCACTTATCTTACTAAAAAGATGTAGATGTTTTCGAACGTACATAATGTTTTCGTATATATATTGACAAGGAACCGTCATGATGTTAATTTTTTTAAACAGTTGCCTTAGAGTTTCGCGTCTGCTGAGATTGTAGATGGCTCTGACAGCCCTCTTTTGCAGAATGAATATAGAATCAATATCTGCAGCCCGTCCCCACAGCAAAATACCGTAAGACATGATGCTATGGAAGTAACTAAAATAGACCAGTCTTGCGGTTTCCACGTCTGTTAATTGACGGATTTTCCAGACAGCGTAAGCGGCTGAACTTAGCCGCCCTGCAAGTGATGTTAGGTGAGGACCCCACTGCAGCTTTGAGTCAAGCGTGATACCCAAGAAAACCGTACTTTCGACGAATTCAAGTATCTCCCTATTCAATACAACGTGACATTCACTACTTCTAACATTCGGTAAAGCGAATCTAATGCATTTAGTTTTTTTCCTCATTTAATACTAAATTATTTACAGTAAACCAATTATGGACCATAAGCATAGCATTATTTACGTCGTCAAGCTGCTCTGCACGTCTATCCACTTTAAAAATGAGTGATGTGTCATCAGCAAATAACACCATTTGTGGTCGGGTTTTTAGTAAATGAGGTAAATCATTTATATAAACTAAAAATAGGAACGGCCCTAATATTGAGCCCTGCGGCACGCCCATTTTGACTTTTAAACCCAATGAATTCACACCGTTTATTTGAACTTGCTGAAATCTGTCATTTAAATATGATTTTATTAAGCTAACAGCTAGTTTACCCAGTCCGTAATGCTCAAGTTTCAAGAGCAGTGTTTCGTAATTCACGCAGTCAAATGCCTTGGATAGATCACAAAAGATGCCTATTGCATCTTGTGCCTCTTCCCATGCGTTAAAGATGTGTTTTAATAAGGTGACACCGGCGTCAGTTGTACAACGTCCTTTGGTGAAACCATACTGTTGATCGTGTAGGATGTTGTTACGATTAAAATGATTGAGCATTTGATTTAACATTACTTTTTCAAACACCTTGCTGAAAACCGGCAAAACCGATACGGGTCTATAATTATTTGTGTCTTTGCTGTCCCCAGATTTGAAAAGTGGAATAACTTTACTGAACTTCATTAAATCCGGGAATACCCCTTGATCTACACACAAATTAAATATTAAAGCTAAGTAGGGTGCAATTGTCTCAATAATGGATTGACAAACTTTAGTAGACATGCCCCACAGATCTTCGGTAATTTTGATCTTAAGTTGCCTGAATGCTTTTATAATAACTATAGGGTCAATATGTTTAAATTTAAATTCCACATTACAGGCTGAGACATTCGCTCTCAATAATTCTATAGCTAGTGCGGGCGAGGAATTTAACGTTTCTGTAGTTTTGATTGGGATATTGGTAAAGAAAGTTGTAAATTCCTGAGCAACATCGATGTTATCGCTAATGAGACCGTGGGGAGTGTTAAGTGTGAAATCAGTATTACGTGTTTTGTTCCTGTTCGTTTCATTGTTAATAATCTTCCAAACTGTCTTTATTTTATTGTCTGCTGATTTAACCTTGTTACTAATGAATGAAGCTTTAGCTGCTTTGCAGATACTTTTAAAAGTTTTAGAATAAGTAGCAACATACTTATTAAAAGTATCCGTGTTAATATACGGCTTAAGGCCATACAGTTCAAATAATCTATCCCTACTTTTTCTGATTCCTTTAGTTGCCCAGTCACTGAATAAAAACTTAGGGCAAATAGTTTTAGAGATCTTCTTAAAATAATGATTGAATTCTGTTTGTACCAATGAAAATAATTCTTTATACAAAATATTACCATTAGTCATACTTAGGCCCTGAACACTTAACTTGCTATTTAAAGTTATATTAAACTTATTCAAATTACTCAATGTTATTGGTCTAGTTTGAATCTGCACTTTTTGGATTGGTGTGTTGGACTTAAAATAAACGGTTTGACCGCTGTGATCAGAAGGGAGATAATTTACAATGCCCTTCTCTAGATATTCGCAGCAACAGAAAACATTATCAATACATGTAGCAGTAGCCGTAGTTATTCGTGTTGGTTCCAAAAACACATTTGACAGATTGAATGATTTAAAGAGGCTTAATAATCTATTGCTATTTGAATTGATTTCCAAAATATTAATATTAAAGTCACCACAAATAATTACTGATTTATTACCAGTTGCAAGTTTTGCCAAGACATCTTCCATTACTGACTCAAAAATAGAGTAGTTTTGATAGTTTGGAGGTCTGTATACGCACACTATAAAATGCTTATCTAGCTCAACACAGGACAGTTCAATGCTATGTTCCATCGATAGTTTAACTATGTCTTTACGAGTCTTATATTTTATAGAATTTTTAATTAAAATTAATGAACCTCCACGCAGCATGGATTTTCGGTTAAAGCAACTGCCCACACTGTAGTTCTCAAAATTAATTAGCATTTCATAATCTTTCAACCAGTGTTCAGTTATACAAATAATATCAAACATTGTTTTTTCTAAAAACAATTCAATTTCTAATAATTTGGAAGAAATACCTTGAATATTTTGATGAAACAATTTCAAGGAATTCTGCTTAGCCCCTTTTTTACACTTAACTAATTGAGAGCTAGAAGATACCTTGTTGGAGGTGAGATTAAGAATTTTGTTATTGGTACCTTCTGTTGTCTTACTGACTAGTTTAAACTATTGTTGCTAACCACCTTAATATTAGTATTATTACTAATTTTTATGGTGCTAATTACATGAGACTTCGACATACTACTTATGTCTGAGTTAATAATAAAAGCTAATAGCCCTGCTATTTGAAGTCTAAAACTAATAGGCAGATACGCTGTATCCCTAGTCGATTTAAATGGCTCAACAAAAGTGTTGGTGTCAAAAAATATGAGTTTGTCACTATAGTGATTAACTAAGAAGTGCATATGGTTATTGAGCATATGTATATAATAATTTTGCCTACTTGATAAGTGCTCAAAGTATGGGAAAGCACACAATATTATTTTCTGACAATTAATCTTTAAGATTTCAGTGACACAGTCAGTGATGTCATCTATTTTTACCTTATCACTGTTACCTACAAATACAGAAATAATGGCATTTGGATCATAATTATTGCTAGTTATTGATGACATTATCTCTTTGTAGGATTTCCCAGGCATACAATAATTAACAGCAGATTGACTCAGGTTGTTACTCAATAATTTACCTAACCCTCTCCCTAAACTATCTGAAAACATAACAGAACAACAACAAACTTTACTAGAAGAAGTGACAGCATAAGGATCTGTCTGTGCTACTTCAGATGAACATTGTACAACATGTGGTGTATCTTGACCGGGGATACAGTCCCAAGCTCCTCCAGACTGGGACGGGTCCTCCGTTGCCTCAGGTTGGATAGCCTCAAGGTTGGTTTCCCTTTGACAAGAACATTGAGTGGAGCTCAGAGTCATCGGGTCCACTCTACCTGCCTCATCGCTACGCATTTCCACCAACTCGTTTGCAGCTAGGATGTGTTCCTTTATTTGTTTTTGAGAGCTCACATACTTAATATAATGTAAATGTAGTGACTCTTCAAGTACCTCAACTTCAGACTGTAATCGCTGAGTGTCAATGTGATAAATGTTTTTACTATCTTCTAATTTAATTTCATAGTTTTTTAATTTATTTATTAGAAAAACACGTTCCTTCCTTAGTTTAATATTATTGGAATTGTGATTTTGTTGTTTCCTAAATTTATTGCATCTATTTATGATTTTATTTAGTTTTGCATATTTTTTTATTTTATTTTGACTTACTTTATAACTGTTATTATTATATTTCAGTATAGAATCTTCAGTAAGGTCTATTGTTATTAAGGAATGAGAGTTGCAATTAGTATTAGCTAATTCAGTATACAAGTTATCAGTTTCCTTAGCCTGAGTACATTCTTTGACTTTCTGTAACTTAGTAATTCGTAAATTTGCATGAATTAATTCCTCTTCTAGGTCCCTAACCTTACACAAAGCCTCCTCATATAAGTTACTGCAGTTATTGAAACCATCCGTGACTAACCGCAGTTTATCCCGTTCATCAACAACAACCAGGAATTTTTGATGAAGGTCTACTAGCTCCTGTTTTAAGCTTGTATTTTTGTAAACAACCTTCTCGACTTTCTTCTCACTATCCTCTATTTCCTGCAACAGCTGATCACATTTACTGTTTGAAGCCTTAAGATCTTGAGTGGTTGTTTTTAATTTAAGCTCCAAGTCCTGAGCAGCAGCCTTACGGGTCATCACAGGCATGGTTTCAGGAATAAGTACTGAAAGTGAAATTAAAGAAACGGTAAGAACCAGTAAAACAGCCAAACAGAAAAGAAAAGCTAGAAATGAAAGGAAAAGTTGGAGAAGTTAGTGTAGAATTATAGGTAGAATAAGGTAGGCTGAATCTAATTGAAATGCAACTGATATGATTAGATAAAGTACACAGTTACATTGATTCTATTGATTTAAGATTTAACTTTTTTTTTATGTGGGTAGGCCCAGACAGAAAAATCTAGTTTTGCATTTAGATTACAAATATTGAAAATAACGATAGTTAACGTTATTGTTGTTATGTAACATTAATAGAATTTCAATATTTTAATATTTCACAATATTAAGTTTCGTTATGATTTACACTGATTTACACAAAGTGACATAGACCCAGTGCCGGGTGACAAATCAACAATAATTGTGATCAATGAATGTTTTACAGTCTAGATGACTATCGTGAGTTAAATATAGATTAAAAGTAAACAATACTCCCCGTTTAAATCCGCAGGTCGAACATCAGCTGCACAATCAGCTGTTCGTGAGAGGTTACCGGTAACGGTAGGCAACCAAATACTGTGTTTAACTTTGTAAAACTTGCAGGAAAACAATGGTCCAGAGTATTTAAGCTGTTATTTTACATTTATATATATTATTACCACTTAAAAACACTTAAAAATTAAATAAAACTAATTTTAAAATACGGAGCAAAATTTTGACATGTCACTCGGGCAGTGTTGCCAGTTTCCTCCAAACTGTCACCTCAACTGTCAACTGTCAACTCTCTGTCAACTCAAAACCTGTCAAGCCGCAATAATTATTCGTCAGAGAAAAGAAAGAAAGAAAATAAGTTTATTTGACTCAGGTTAAGTAAAGCACACAATATTCACACAAAAACAAAAAATTTAAAAGTTATCTGACTATAATAATAAAGAAACAATGCTATAACAAGTCGTAAAAACGTTGTCGCTAGTTAAATAACATTGTAGTAAGCTATGATACTCTTACGGTGTACCTACCTACCTAAGTCTATTAGAAATAGTTGCTAAACATAACTCTAAACAAATGCATCTCGTAGATAGTACTGCACTATTGCTAGCAGTCAGCGTAGGAAATTTCGTTATTATGGTCTCGTGAACGATGAAAGTGCATACAGACATGAACGTTCCATTTTCACACTCAATTTGAAGAGCCGATCTCGCAGGCACCCTGCAAATTGCATGGATATCTCTGTGGAGGAGCCCAGATGACTATATAACCACTAGCTGTTATATGCGATAGTATTATTTGATAGATATTACGCGAATATCAGTCTATTCGGGCCCTATCAGAATGCCAGCGCTACGACATTTATCTTTTAAATGTCGAAGCATCATGCTGAGATAGGAGCCTTTTGTCCTCGTATAGGACTTTCTGTTTACTTTTTTTCCTTTTGTTACTTTTTTATATAATTTGTCTTATTTTATTTTTAACTGTGTTTAGTTTAGTTTATGATCCTGCAGTGCGATTCTGTAACCATCTCACCGTGAACACTTAGGTGAAGTGAGCCTGGAGTGAGCTGTCATTCCAAATAATGCTAGGGATTGACACTACTGACAAGTCACATCAAGCTCACTTCACTTGAGTTTTCACAGTGAGATTTTTACAGAATCGACCGGCTGTATGAGTCACAATAAATACTTTTTCTTTCTTTCTATGCAGTGAAGGAACTTTTTGTATGACAGGCCTCATACTGTGAACCATCGGTTTATAGCAGTAGTCAATAATTCTCGGGTAATTTCAGTTAGCCAATCACTTCCTTAATATAATTTTGTTCCCAATGTTGGGACACACGCCTCCTTACTGAGAGAGAGAGAGAGTGGGCCGTATGGCACATGACAGTTACCACAAGATTCTTCCGTTCCAATGGCATTTCCTTGGCAAACGTATATCCCTAAATATATTTTCTTTATTTTTCCTTTTAATGTCAACCACAAATAACGCATATAACAACTTGAGACTTATCAGAGACCTGATAGAGTTTCCGGTATTTTTCTAATTTACTTCGCTATTTCTAGTTACTCTTTATCGCCTCACCGACCATATAGAAATTGAGGAAATACTTACTAAATAAGCTACAGGATATCTCTAACCCCGAACAATAACGTCTTTTATTCCATTCCCCGCCCCAGTTCCAACTGCGAACGGAGCCGCGGGCGAACCAAGTGCTGAGTGGAGTAATATATCCTATATTCTTTTGCGTCAAATCATATTTGACGAGCAAACGAACCGTGTTCAGATTGTCCTTCTATGATTCGGATTTGCCGTGTACAAAGTTTCTTTGCGTTTCTTTTCGACTAATATTTTAATCATGTTTCGTTTTGCCAAATGAATGAATAGAATCTGTGTGACTAAGGTTAAATTCTTTTGTTATGTTAGTGTCTTCTGCAGAGTTCTTAAGTCATACAATATTTGTTAGCTTTTAGGAAAACTTGAATTAATTAGTGATGGAAGAGTCTATATAAAGATGGCATTTCAGCTTCTTTGAATAAGAGATGACATACATATATTATAGTTTGTTAACTTTGGCTGTTTAAGTTGATAAATTATATGATGCGATTGCCGTTTTGCGTGGATCTAACGCATATATTCCCCCAAACTGTTCTTTTCTGTTTATGTTCTTTTTCTGCGTCATGTTTACCGCTAATAAACGAACTTTCTATATTTATTTTATATTCTACTGAAATCTTATATCGCAATCATTATAACCATCCTCCTAGTTATTTATTTAGAAGTTTGCAGAGAGTTGATTAGATATATGTTTAGTCAATCATCTTCTCTGTATCTATTTAATACCACTGTTACTGTTATTCATAGTTTCAAAGTCATTTTGTGATTTGAAGCAAGATATCAATAAAACCATTCTCTTTGATACATAGTCAGTGTTTGGAAAGTAATTCTTCAGCAAATTGCCTACCAACTTAAGTTGTCCGTATGTTTATTCAAATCACAACTATCATTATTCAAGCCTACGTACGCACTGGCCGGTGGCTTGAGAGCCTAGTGACTTAGCATCCTTAAATACACACTAGGCGGCTAGTGAAGGCGCCAAGTGCGCAGTGCAGAAAATTGTGTGAAAATTCTAGAGCGTTGAGCAAGCCACCTGTCAGTAACAGTTGTATGAAATGGCTATACCACCGCAAATTGACATAGTGTGTCAATTTTATACAGTTAATTTCCTACACTGTACCCAAATCCATTAACTAATATTGCTCTCTATTTTCCTCAATAGTACCGAAATATGACGTCACAAATCCTACTAATAATCATGATCCTACTGACGTGTAGTAATCCTTCCTCTACTACGTCACTAAAGAAAAGAGCCGTTCTATTTATAGATCACAAATTGATGTAGGGTAAACTATAATTTGCTGCTGTAGTACCAGCAGGTAAACGCTGCGGCCATTTTTTCTTCGAATTCATCAATGTTTTACGGGTATATTAAGTTCTTTAAAGTCAAGTCGTGTTTGGAAAGTGGTGTTCGGAATAAAAATGAAGACATAATTGGATCGGAATATTTATTATTTACAGTAGAAACCAGTAATTTGACACAATTATTAATACCTACCATTGATTAAATACATTTTATTTATATCCAAACTAATTTTGTGTTAGTTAACAAAATCAATATTTTGGCTTTTCAAATTCAAAGTTAGTCCTATATGTAATAGAAAACTCGAATTTGAATAATAAGCCTGTCTTCTTCTTGTCTTCTATCGGCACGAACAGCATTTGAATAGCTAATGCGGTCGTAAAAATATTACCCAGTTATTATTTATAACTAGCTAATATTTTTAGCTAGTTATAAAAAAATATAATACCAGTCTATTATTATCCCGCAGTAGGGCAAAGGCATCTCGTCTCATACAGAGACGAGATGATTATTGATTATCACGCTTGCTCAAGCCGGGTTGGCCATTTTAGACTTATTGTTTTAGTAATTATAAGTCCTGCACCCCAATTGTGAAACACACTTTCGATCACAATCCGAAAGATTTTTAAGAAAATTGATAATTTTATTAAAAATCTTTCGGCTTTGTACATACATATGTTTGAAAACTTTGTACGCTCGAGAACGTAAATGATGCAATGAATGTTGTCGAATTATCAAAATGAAAGGCATTTCCATTGTAAGTGTGATACGCAATCACCCCACAGGTTGCACTGGGCGAACGAAGTTAGCTCATAATATAAATATTTAATAATAATATAATATAAATAATAAAACGTTTATTTAAGATAACTAGGATCCAGTATGTTAGTAGTACAATAACATATAACTAGTGTTAGTAATAGCCGTGTTTTTCCGGGAAAAAAAAATGCAATAAATTTCACACAGGATTCCGGTTTTCATTTAATTAAAAAACATTCTGTAAGTCAAAGTTATTATGGCCGTTAAAATTGTATACCCAAATTATGCTAGACCACAGCACATGAAAAAACGCTGTGTTTTCTTTCTGTTAAAAAATCACAGTTATTCCTGTGGTGGTATTTTTTCAGTACCGTTATTGTCTCAGTGCAAAGGTTTTTTCACGCAAAAGTGGAATGAGCAGTTATCACAACGCTTGTCGGCAAGTTAGTGATTTTAGAGTAACTTGTGAAGTTTTTATTCACACCCATTAAAGTCAGTCAGTGTCGTTGATTTTATCTTAATATATTAGATTTATAATCGTATAATTTAGAAAAAAATCCACAAAGACTTCTGCGCTTCTGTGCTTGCATTTGTTTTTTTTTTTGTTTGTGTGTTTTTCCATTTATACAAAACGTAGTAAAACCTTTTAGATGAGTTACGGCGGAGTTTCGTACCCATTTTTCTCCATATGAAAACTACCATTTGGAAGGGGCGACTAGAATCATTTCTATTTTATTATAATTTTGACGATCAAAAGTGCCTTTTATGTGCCTATTTTTAAATAAATCATTTGTCTTTGACTTCCATTGCGTCATGGTTTACCGCAAATTAACGTATCTTCTTTCTTTCTTTTCGTTTCTTATAACTCGTCGTTTGCATTAATCTGCATCCTAATTACGTAAAAATCACAATCTAAATCATTTTGAAGGATATTACTAACCCATTGCTTCATATGTTCGAAAAAATTGTCTGCTCAACTACGTAAATAACGCGATGAATGTTGTTGAACTATCAAAATTAAAGCCATTCCTATTGTTAGTATGTTACGCCATTACCCGGTTGGTAATAAGGGTTTGCAATAGGGTTCCGTTGGCACACTAGAGTACAGTAACTTAAAATTAGGCTACATACTAATCGGTACAACGTCCTTTCAAAAATAAATATTTTCAAGGCGTAGGTACTTGCAACGATTTGTGAAAGTAATAATTAAAAGTAATTTATTCAAGCTAGGCTGAGATGATTCTCAGCCTAGTTTCTATAATACTCATGTACTATTTGAACGTTAACATTACATAAAACAGTCCTCCAAAACGCCCGCCCTTCACCACTTCCTAGTAATTTAACTGGGGAAAGGAAGTGACGCAACAAAATCCCCAGATGTTAATAGGTAAAGAGAGATATAGGTACCTAAGTTACGTGTCGTGTGAGTACACAACACGTAACACGACACGACACGACACGAGTGTGTCGTGTCGTGCCGTGGTGTGTGTGTGTATAACGTGAAATTTGATTCCATATTTAGATACGGAATCAAATTATCAGATGTTTACATAAGAAACCCTAATTTTACATAAAATCCTTGTCGTGTAAGCATTTTTTTATTTATTTCAACACGATATATTACATATTCTAGCCTTGCGTAATACATCATCGTATAAATAACTAATGAGATCTTTGTTTTCGTACCCTTGTCTGACAATGTTACGAATTTATTATTTTAGATTATATTCTCCTATCTTTACAAACGAGGTGAAAAAACTAATGTGCCATATATACGTGAAAAGGTTCTATGTAAAGTCTAGAAAATTAATTGTTAACGAATAAACTACCAACTTAAATTGTCCGCATATTCAAATCACAATTGTCATTCTTTGACAGTTATATGAAATTACTATAACTCGGCAAATTGACGTAGTGTCCAATTGATAAATAAATATATGGCACGACATTTTTCGGTTTATCATTATTAAAATGGCAGTACCTGCTGTTTATTTTTTCTGATCAGGTTTGACTACTCAGTAGTAACCAGAAGTCCGGATTTGTGCCTGATTAATGTAATAGGGTTACCTTCTTTTATATGGGACTTGAAACCGACTAAAAGTGGGTGTATTAACCCTTTGGAGTATAAAAGCATGATAAAGGTTTAAGTTCTTCATACAAACTTTTGCTTTCCGCATCTGATAGCTAGTTATTATTTTTATATATTTTTTTACTTTCTGTTATACAAAGCGGTAATGCTGTTTTGCTGACAACCAGTCTTACCAAAGGGGTATCGTATTACCCAGTATCTGGATTATGGTGGTCAGATAGGTAGTCGCTCCATGTAAAACAATGGTATTTAGCTGCATCCAGTTATATTGGAAGCCAACCCCACATAGTTTGAAAAAGGTTAGGCAGATGATGAAAGCGGTAATGCTGTTTTACCTAGAAACATTCTTGCTTTTAAAAGAAGCTTTTCTTACCAATATCTAGCTTTTCTTACCTGAGGAAAGTGTCGCTAAGGAGTTTATTTTTCGCAAGGATGTTAGGTAATGGTTGAAAGAGTCTGTTGCTGTTGGAAAAACAGTCTTTGTTTAACTTATAAGGAATAAAGATCGGTAAAGTATAGGAATCGAGCATTAAAGCTAATAATTTTTTACATTAAGTTAAACTCATTTCATGGTCATCATCTGCCGCCTTTTGTCAATTATGTTGGGGTTGGCTTCCAGTCTAACCAGATGCAGTTGAATCCCAGTATTTTACATGGAGCGACTGTCTATCTGACCACCAAAACCCAGTTACTGGTAATACGATACCCCTTGGTAAGACTGGTTGTCAGACTTTCGGGCTACTGAGGCAGAGACGAATGGCAGCCGGGACCAAAAGCTTAATGTGCTTTCCGAGGCACGGAGGGGTCTTGGTATGTTAAGATGGTCACCCATCCACGGACCAACCGTGGCAAGCTTAACCTGTTCGATCGACTCGTGCGGCTGTTATTACTTAGCCACATCATTTCATGGTACTTAAATTAAATTATTTAATTCGTTTAATTGCATTTTTGACAACTAACAGCGTGTTCTTATTTTTATCAAACAATTTTTTTCATTATGTAAATGATTCGCCATGCGTGACTTGCGTGGCTGACCATTCGAAGCACATGCCTTGCACTGTCTTGATACCCCGTTAAATTTCTTATTGCAAAAAAATTAGCGAGTAAAGATTTTTTCGGTACTTAATTTTTCTAAACTATAAAATTCTTTTAAATTACAGCCACATTGACTTAAGGCAAGGATGAGACTGCTGCTATATTTTTCGCACTAATAATCTAGGACCTTAATTCAGAAATGCGAAACACCGATTTTAAACGTCCAGATTCACAGTAAAGATATGTAAATAAGGCACTAAAACTCTCCTCGCTTTTGGAGCAACTGTTCAAAATTTTGCTTCGGAACTTTCTAGAATCACTCTTACTTGTTCTACAGAATCCACACCGACCATACTGAGAGTCCTATCGAAAACCATCAGGCTTACTACTAACATAGGAGCTACGCCATAATGAGATTTTAATTACCTCCCTACCTTTCTGGTTCGCTACTCTAGTGCTATCAGGATCTTTCTCCTTATTAATATTAATTGCTAGTTTATTTCGCTCAACAAAATCGATAACTGTGACCCAGTTAAATTATCTAGCCATTAGGGGTTCGTGCAGACGAGCAATAACTTGCAGCGGTAAAAAAGTTGCCGGCCACTTTGTCTGAAAAAAACCTAGTTCTCTCCACACGTATGTGTGGAGCCTACATGTGGCGAGCGAATATCTTGTCAATACCAACGAAATACTGGCCAAAAACGCAACCAATCTAGGTACGAGGTACTAACGGCCGAATGAAAAGTTAATATAACAAATTAACTAGACCAACCACACGTTTTTTGTTGTAACGTCAGCGCAAGTTCAGCGGCTGCAAGACCATTCAAAAAGTTCTTCCAGCAATCAGCATTTTATGAACGTCAAAAGTTACTAAATACAGCCCATAAAACGCCCACTCTTCAACAGTTTCTCGCATTTAAGCAGGGAAAAGAAACACGACCACTTCCTGACAACATTTTGTGGCTGTGCTGTAGTTCGTCTGAATAAACTCTAAGGTAGGTCATTCTAAAGATAGGCCAGCCAGCATCCCATAACGTCCACTCTTCACCACTTCCTCGTATTTAAGCATGGAAAATGAAACACGATTACTTCCTGACAACATTTTGTCGCTGTGCTGTAGTTCGCCTGAATAAACCCTAAGGTAGCCCATTCTAAAGATAGGCCAGCATCCCAGATTTGCAATTCCGCTACTATTTTTGGCTGCATACTAAGCTGAAAGTCAGGCCAAGCTAAAGTTTCGTGAGATAAAACAGCACTTATTTAAAGTTTTGGGGAACGATTAAAGTTTTTAGTATGGAAATAGATGTTCTTGTACTAATGTGTTTTCTTAGGAGACAATTTCGTTTTCGGAAATGAGTTTTCGTGATAATTTATGAACGGTAATCT
The DNA here is from genome assembly GCA_945859715.1 of Apamea sordens. Classification (NCBI taxonomy): domain Eukaryota; kingdom Metazoa; phylum Arthropoda; class Insecta; order Lepidoptera; family Noctuidae; genus Apamea; species Apamea sordens. The sequence goes on along the minus strand of OX244010.1, from coordinate 6,335,693 downwards.
GTCATTTCTGTGTAGACTTAAGTTTTATATTGACAATATTGTTCTTGAGTAACTGAAATCTTGCTAGATGTTTTAATGGGAAATTTTGATGTTTATATTATGCCAGTAAACATTTTGGTACATAAATTAGATTTGATTTTGAATTGGATATTTTAAACTGACTGGACAGGTCCAATAAATCTGTGTGGTTCTTTCCCTAAAAGACCACTTCAGACACCAATCGACATGGTCTTCACATGATCTGACCAAGATTATATCTGGACTTATTAAGAGACTGTGACAGTTTGTTTCGGCCTTTCTTTTCAGAGTAGTCAGATAGGAAACATCGACCTCATACAGTTTTTAACACACTTCAAAAAAAGCAGGGGTTCTTAATTCGACAGTATTTTTTAAATATATTTGTTAGATCAGGACTCCTTTATAATTTACTCCTTTATAAGCCGATTTGCAAAATTATTTTTTTATGAAAGGATATACTTTCAGATTGGTCCCATAGAAATTTTATCAAAATCGGTTCTGTAGTTTGGTTTAAACCAAAACTACGGACAAAGATTCAAGTAAATAAAATTGCGTAATTTGCTTTTCACAACTAAAAAGTGAAAAATAAAAACATTATTACAAAAAAAACAAAACAACCAACTTCCACAAAAACACTACAAAGAAAAAATAACTTTAATTTCGAAGTCGGTGTCTTCGGTTTTTGTATTTTGTTTTTGACCACCGACTTCCGAAATTAAAGTAATTTTTCACTTTGTAGTGTTTTTATGGAAGTCGGTTGTTTTTTTTTTTAAATATTATTGACGTGTTTGTACAAACCGACGATACAGAAATATAATCATTTATTTTTAAAAGCAAGATCCAAAAATTTTACTAGAATCTTAAACCATAATTTGCCAGAATCTCAAGAAAACGAATTATTCTATCTTACTAATAATCCTACTAATATTATAAACGTGAAAGTTTGTATGGATGGATGTTTGTTACTCTTTCACGCAAAAACTACTGAACGGATTTGGATGAAATTTGGCATACAGAGGGTATATAACCATAATTAACATATACGATACCTTTTATTCCGATATTCCCACGGGCTCAAAACTTATGTCGGTGAAACCGCGGGGCCCTGCTAGTAAATAATACGCAAGTTTACCAAGCTCATAAAAAATTCTCGCAAGTGACTTAGCTGCGTTTGTCACTTGATATAACTCCTTTACTAAAAGGGTTAAATCCTGTCTTTACCAAGAATTTCTCACAGAGAAAATAATAGAACGACAAAGAAAAGCTTAAAAATACAGAGGAGGATTAAATCAACATTGCATATAATCTGGGACACTTGGAAGCCTGATTGCTGGAAGAACATAATAAATATTAACATTGTTCTCGGCTCTTAGTAAAATTAACTTATATTAAGCTCAGTCTGCACCAAACATGCAAATGGTTTCCATAAAATCTGAGTCTTTGTTTTGGCACATAAGTTTAGCTTTCATGAGAATTCGTTCATCGATATTTTTATTTACCTATAATTTTTGCATAAAAGTACTACACTACACTTCCATCAGAGGGGAAATTCTCGTAATTTTAAGACCGTTCACAGTCTGATCTCGGTCTCAATTTCTGTAAAAAATACCTCTAATTTCCCTACATTTTTGGCATTTTTTAGTCGCCGAGATGAGACCGCGACTAGATTTTGAACTTTATAAATTACGAGAACTGGCTTACTGATCCGAAACCAAAAAATGACTGAACAAAATGTCAAATAAGGTTCTAAATTCGAATGGATGGAATTCGGATTATAATATCCCTGGATAATAATAATATCCCTGGACATTTCACACAGCGCCATCTAGTCCCAAGCTAAGCAACCTAATGCTTGTGTTATGGTAACCAGATGGCTGATAAACTACTTATATACATTTTTTTTTTTGTTGTAAATACATACATATTATAGATAGAAAAACACCCAGACTCGGAACAAATACATGTAGGTCATACAAATATTTGTTCCGTGCGGGAATCGAACCCGCGACACGCAGCGCAGCAGTCAATCGCTTAACCACTGCGCCAACCGTGTCGTCCATATTGGTGGATCGTGGATTTAGTGCGCAACCCTACAGGGACACATGTTTGAGTCCGGCACATTCAAATCGGCAGTAGTTGTCCGACCCGAAGCAATTACTACACCTATTCGGCTCTTATTCAACTCGTGCCGACCGGCAAACTTCGTTCGGCATCTCGCTTAAGCAATTACAGGTCGGCTCGAAATAATCCGAGCTAATCCGAACGGCTTTTTCCGGACATACTAATACTATATAATATAATATTCGGTATTGCCGCCCCTCTTTTACGAATGTGTTTAGAACCATTTATACAATGATAAGGGCACTTCGGACCATCATTTCTTGACTTTAGAACGGATGCAGTGCATAAACGCTCTAAAAATACGATAAGGAATACTTCGGTAAAGGACGATATACTATTAGATACACCTAATTAAAGCACATGTATTTACATTTTGTTTTATTCTTTGTTTTTATACTAGTTGTAAATAAGTTTTGTCTAAAAGAAGAATTAATTTTGGTTTTGTTTGTAGAAAGAAGAATTTGTTTAAGAAGATTATATTTTATTTTTATTTCTCATAACTAGTTAACATAGGTTTTAATTTGTGGAAGCTTGCAAATACCAACTGTAAATCCTAATTGTACATTATTTACCTAGATATAAGACCGAAGAATAAATAAATAAACAAAAACTTTTTTACTATTGCTCATAAGATTTTGCTCTATATTAGGACACTGATTTTATTGACCCACAATTCATTTACCACTTAAGAACCTCCAATATTTTTATGACGGCACTAAGACCCAATAGCCGTTTCTTTATTAAATTAATACTTAAGAGACAAACGATTTCCATACCTCATTGAACGCAAATAATAGGCCATAAAAGAATTAAGTCCGTGAAAAATTCTAAAGCACTTTTTTTTGTGGATGGGAAATCTAAAGCACTTTAAATTGCATTTGCCACGATGATTTAGATCTGACTTAAGAGGTCTGACATCAGTAAAGGCCCAGTGGTAACGGCCCTGACTTACCGAGTTGTAGGTCGTCGGTTCGAACCCAGGCGCTTTATTTTTTGTAAATAATTTAATCACCACTACTTTCAAAACGGTGAAAGAAACATCATGAGAAAACTCGAAAAATTCAAAGGCGTAACATTTACCAACTGGCACTGGGCCTGTGGGGTAGATTGCAGCCCACTCCCTCTCGAAGAGGCTTGTGTCCCAGCAGTGGAAAACACTATAGGCTGAATATGCAAAGAGGTCTTTGACTTTGCTTAATAAAGAAGAATAAAGACTGTAAAGACCAGAAGGCTAATTATCGTAATTTAAAACGTTCAAAATCTAGTCGCAGTCTCATCTCAGCGACAAACAAATGTCAAAAACTTGGAAATTATAAGTATTTTTTGACAGATTAAGACTGAGATTAGACTGTGAACGGTCTTAAAATTACGAGTATTGCCGCTCAGGTGTACGATAAACTTTTAACACAAGAAAAAAACTGCGGTAATGAATAAAAGTGAACGTCCACTGGTCCAAACCGCAACCGACGAACGCAAGGTATTGAATGGATTTGCCGATGGCATGCGTCTATTGTATCCAGTTACCAGTGGACGTTCACCTTAACAGTCGATAAAACAAGAGACGATCTCAATGTGACCACACCTAGTGTTATTCAGATGCCTACAGTTTTACCTGGATTTCTAATTTAAGCCATTGACTCATCATCATCATTTTAGCCTCTGGACATAGGCCTCCCCCAAGCACCTCCACTTCGACCGGTTCTGTGCTTCTCGCATCCAACGGGTTCCTGCGGCTTTAACAAGGCCAAGCCATTGACTCGAAAATATTTTTTTTTTAACTGTTGCTCGTACCTACTGGCTACCTGTCTCATGTATTTGAAAAATCCACTTCTCATACAGAAAAGGAGTGAGCATTAATTCCCAAGTTGGCTTACCTAATTTTGACGATTACAGAATTATAACTCCAAGCTTTCTTTTACCATAAGTCAGTGGTGCCACAAATACTGTGGAAAAGTAATATTGATTTTGGACTCACGACCTCAGAGACACTTAAAAAGTGGAACGTCAATCAAAATCAAAATCAAAAGTCATTTATTCAAATTAGGCTGAGAGTCAGCACTTTTCGAACGTCAAAATTACAAAAGACAGTCCCCCAAAAACGCCCGCCCTTCACCACTTCCTAGTGCTATCGCTGGGAAGAAGAAGTGGCGGAACAAACTTCCCAGCAGCACAGCTGTCTGTTCAGTTAGAATATAGTTGCATGTATACAATACTAGGAACATATGTTCAGTAATTAACATTACAAGAAACTTAAATTATTTGCCATAAAATATGTCAGCTAGCCACGCCAATATACCAACAAATATAATAAAAACTATACGTACTTAAGCTGAAAAATAATTAATTAAAATGGAAATAACTACTTACTACCTAAATAAAAGCCTCTAGGCATAAAGGGCGTGACAGCTTACATATTTACGCATAGCTGGGTTCTGGTCACATAGCTGTCACTTGAGTCACAGATGAAAAACTAGGACCATTGAAGTAAAATAAATAAATAAGTTAATACTAATAACAATAACCTGTCAGTAAGCTGATTCTGGAGAAAGAACATGAACATTGTCTTGAGTTAATTAGGGCGACCAACTATTCTTATCGTGTAAGTAGTCGTTGATGGAATAGTAAGCCTTTGAGCAAAGGTTATATTTTACTTGAGCTTTAAACGCATTGAAAGGTAAGTCTAGCAAAGAAGAGGGTATCTTGTTATAAAAGGTTATACCAAGCCCAACAAATGAGTTATGAACCTTATGAAGCCGGTGAAAGGGGGCACGTAGTTTGTCCTTATTTCTAGTGTTAACACTGTGAATATCACTGTTTTTAGTGTACAAGTGCAAATTTTGCCTAATATATAAAATGTTGGCGAAGATGAATTGTGATGCAACCGTGAGAATACCAATATCTTTAAAAAAATCTCTTAGAGAAACTCTGGCACCTAGCTGGTAAATTGCTCGAACAGCTCGTTTTTGAAGGACAAATATATTTTGTATATCAGCGGCTTTGCCCCACAGCAGAATACCGTAGGACATAACACTGTGAAAATAACTAAAATAGACTAAACGAGCTGTATCAACGTCAGTGTATTGTCTTACTTTCCTGACGGCGTAGGCAGCCGAACTGAGCCTTCCTGCTAGACTTGATATATGAGGTCCCCACTGAAGTTTGGCATCTACTGTTAGTCCTAGAAAAATTGCCGAGCCTACTGTTTCAAGCACCTCTTTATTTAAGACGATGTTGAAGATTTCGCGCCATTAACATCTACACATTGGACCCTATTATGTAAATAAGAAATTATTACGTTGAGAGCCACGTTTCGGACACCGTAATGACGTAACTTACGCAAAAGCGTGTCATGGTGCACGCAATCAAAGGCTTTGGAGAGATCACAGAAAACTCCAATAGCATTCTGTGATTTCTCCCATGCGTCAAATATGTGTCTCAGCAGAGCAACACCCGCGTCTGTAGTTGAACGACCCTTTGTAAAGCCATATTGCTCATTATGGAGGAGGCTGTTTAAATTAAAATGTCTTAGCAACTGCTTGAGTATTAACTTTTCAAATATTTTGCTAAACGCAGGTAAAATAGAAATAGGCCTGAAATTGCCAACGTCATTCTTATTACCTGATTTAAATAATGGTATGACTTTGCTACTCTTCATGAGGTCAGGAAAAGTTCCTAAATCAATACATTTATTAAAAGTAACAGCTAGATAGGGGGCTACGATGTCTATTATATTACTTAAAAGTTTAATGGAGATGCCCCAATAATCACCGTTGTTTTTAGACTTAAGTGTATTAAAAATATTAACTACATCACGCGGGGTTACATGTTCGAAACTAAATAAAGGACTACATTTAGGTACACTACTATGCAAAAGGTCTTCAGCTTTAGACGGGGACGAATTTAAGGAGCGAGTCGTAGTTATCGGTATGTTGGCAAAAAACTCATTAAATGCCTCAGCTACATCAGCTGCATTATTAACTAATTTGTTGTCGACCATAATCTCAAGTTGTTTTTCTTGTTTAACAGATTTACCCGTTTCATTGTTAATAATTTTCCAAGTGGTTTTTACTTTATTATTAGAATTTTTAATTGTATCGCCTGATTTAGCAAAAGCACTAATCTTTTTGAATAATTTTGAATAATTTTTGACATACTCTAGGAAAGGAGTATCAAACCTGTATTTTTTCAAACCATATAACTCGTATAGTCTCGCTCTACTTTTATAAATTCCCGGAGTAGCCCATTGATTAAAGCCAACAGAGGAACCATTAACGTTAATAGTTTTGGTCTTAAAAGTGGATTGGTACTCTTTTTGCACAACATCAAAAAGGGCACCATAAATTTCATTGGGATTCTCGTATTCTACTATAGATGGTGTAATTCTATGAGCTATATTATTTTTAAACATTTTGCAACGACTGGCTGTATAAGGCCTGCATTCAAGTTTATGCGGTTTTTTATGTACTGGCATGGGGAAGCTAGCTAATAAACCACAGTGGTCGGACGTTAAATCAGTTAACACTAATTTATGTTTGGCATCACAATCACTAAATACATTATCAAGACAAGTTGACAAAGATGCTGTGATCCTAGTAGGTTCAAAAAACAAGTTAATTAAATTATAAGACCTAAAAAGATTGAGAAGTCTAATACTTAATGGAGTAACATCTAAAATATTAATATTGAAGTCTCCACATAATATAATGCTTTTGTTACTTGATTTCAACCTATTGAGAGAATCTTCCATTACCGATTCGAAACTAACAAAATCCCCAGAGGGGGGTCGATAAACGCAAATTATAACATATCGCTCAAGTTCAACACAAGACAACTCTATAGTGCGCTCGATTGAAAGATTAACTAAATCTAAACGTTGTTTACATTTTAACTTGTTTGAAACAAGAACTAAAGAGCCACCGCGAATAGCACTTTTTCTTACAAATGCACTCTGTACGGTAAAGTTTTCATCATTAATAAACACTACTTCATGTTCCTTCAACCAGTGTTCAGTCAAACATAACACCTGAACATCATGGAACTCCATAAATAAACTTAATTCTAGCTCTTTGCCGGACAGACCCTGCATATTTTGATGTACAACATTCAACATATGCGGCTGACCCGTTGTCTCACCTAATAGTTTAAACTACAAGGCGTATCAAAAGTAGTGTTAGTATCAGTACTAACAGTAATCAATGGTACACTACAAGTACCAGTGTCACTGAGTATATTGTATGCTAAAAGATTAGCAATTTGTCTCCTACAACTAGGTGGCAAATACATAGTATAATTTGTCAGTTTGTAATCAGTAATGAATTGATTACAATCAAAATATAAAATAGCATCACTGTGACGACAAGTCCTATTATAAATGAACATATTTAAATTATAAATATGCTTATTTTGCTCATCAGTTAAATGATAGGAATAAGGCAAGGCACAAAAAATAAATTTACAGTTATTAGTCTCATTAAGATGCAACATCAAATGGACACATTCAATTAAGTCCTTTTTCCTTACATTTAAACTATCCCCATATAATAATATAACAGTTGAACTGGGGTTTATTTTTGTCAATTTGATATTACTAATTAATTGGCTAATACTGGCACCGGGTAAACAATTATTAATTACATATTGTTGCGAACACTGATTTAGTAAGCTACCAAAACCTTGACCAAATTTATCAGAAAAAATATAAGTAGTGTTAATCAAATTATTCAAACTATTGCTATCATCACTAATACAGCTACCTACTGGCTGAGCCACTGAGGGAGTGGGTGTAATAAGCTGGGGTCCCACGGAGCAGGTACAGCTAAAAGAGAGGTTATTTGTCAAAGACTCATACCTCTCCGCATTATACTTGACCAGGTCTGCCAACTCATTAGCCTCCTGCATGCGCTTACTCAGGTCTTGTTGAGAAGCCTCATATCTACTAAAGATATCCTTTAGAGCGTATTCCCTAACAAACAATTCATCCTGAAGGTGCCGAGTGTCTGTGTCATACATAGCATTACACAATTCTAATTCATTGTTACAGTTTTTTAATTCTTGTATTAAATTTACTTTTTCTTGCCTAAGTTTTGTATTTAATTTGTTAACTTTTTGGCATTTTAAATATTTTTGGGTTTTTCTAATTAATCTATTAATTTTAATATACTTTTTTAACTTATTGTGACTAGTAAACAATTTATTTTTAACTAGAGTATCATCAGTTAAATCTATTGTTACAACTGGCTCAACACATATGGGACCGGACCCGCTACCAACCAACTCATCATAAAGACTGCAGGTGATCGCAGACTCTTCACGGGCTTTGAGAGTTTCCAAAACGGTTATTGTGTTGTGGGCCTTGCTTAATTCCTGTTCTAGTTCAGATATGCGTCTCAAAGCCAGTTCGTGGGTGTCGCTACATTCCTGGAAATTTGACACTATTTGACGGAGGTGCTGATGCTGGTCAAGTATGTCCATATGCTGTACATGTAGTTCAGTCAGCTGATTCTTAAGCTCAGTGTTCTTGTCATTAATGAGCTTTATTTCCACCTCGCTGTCTTCCCTTTCACAGAGCAGCTGTTTGCAAGTAGCTTCAGAAACCTCTAGCTTCATCAAGGTAGATCTTAGTTTTGTTTCCATATCTTTGATTGTAGCACTGCGGGTCATCATTTTCTTTAAAATGTCAGTCACCTGAAATGTGTGAAGTTATGCAGCTAAATAACAGTGTGAGAAAAGATGTTCCAATATTTAGATTAGAAGGAGGTAGAAGGGAAATATAAAAATAAAATTAAAGTAAGTTAAAAAATAAGTAATGAAATGTTAACAAATGGATTTTAAAATTAGTTGAAGTTATTAGAATGAGATGGAGACAAGATGGAGATGTTAAATAGAAGTGAAGTTACAAGGAATAGATACTGCTTTTATTGTAAAACACAAAGAAGCTTAATTGACAATAACAAGTTTAAGACACAGGTTTTATAGTGTGAATAAGCTCTAATGCGCCTATTTTTGTGCAGTAAATTATGTAGTGTTTATTGTCTGGGCGAATGTTTTCGTCGTCGATTTTGCTTCCACTAATTGTCAAGCAAAAGGAGACATAAACCGTGCCAGTGTGTGATGGACGTAGCTCAGAGGCCTGAGCAGTACTTTGTGATGTTCAGTGATAGGTAAATACAAGCACTAAAAGCACTTTAATAGAACAAAATACTCCCCGGGATCGACGAAAGTTTGAAATCCGTCACCGTTGGTACGTTGAGTTGACAGCCGGTTTTGAATCCTCTGCTTTACGAAGTTTTCGCGACAAAAAAACACTTGATAATAACTGTTTAGAATACTTAATACTTAGGTTTGACTATAATACACTAATTTAACATATTTATAACACTTTTATTAATTTACTAAAATAATTAACCTAGAGACCGTTTTTTGACCCGTCAGAGACAGTAGACGAATTTATCACAATTATTATAACGACCTTTTCACGATTTTCGTTTTTTTATTTAGGTTTAAAACATTGGTTTCTTTCGGACATAGTAATGGTCTTGACCTTGATCGTATCCCTTTGTTTCGTCTGATTATTCGCTAGTTATAATGATGTCTTAAAGATTTTAGAACATCAATTTATTCGGACGATTTTTTAGGCGTTAAGCCTTTGGTCCTGGCTGTTGTTCGTGGATCTTTGACAATCGTTACGGGTCGTCAGAAGCCGGAAAGTCTGACAACCAGTCTTACCAAGGGGTATCGTATTACCCAGTAACCGGGTGGTTGAGTCGCTCCTTGTAAAATACTGGTATTCAGCTGCATCCGGTAAGACTGAAAGCTGACCCCAACATAGTTGGAAAAAGGCTAGGCAGATGATGGTAATGATGACAGAACAATGCATTGGTGTCATTCAAAGATCACAATTGCCTTGGCCTTGATCGGAGCCCTTTCATTCACCGTTTATTTGCAGCTTTTGATTTTGGATATGCTTTTGAGATTTTGAACGGGAATGGAGTGTTGTTGAGCCAGAGCCCCTTTGCGGTATTAGCTTCTTTATTGAAGTGTTTTCGAAATTGAAAATAGGGTGAGGGGAATGAATTGTATTCTTATGGTATTTTATTGAATGGCTTTCGTGATGTATGAATTCTCGTTGAAAATAATATAATGATATTATTTTTTATAATATCATTATATTATGTTGGGCTGTGACCATCTTTACATACCGAGACCCCTCCGTGCCTCGGAAAGCACGTTAAGCTGTTGGTCCCGGCTGTCATTCGTGGATCTTTGACAGTCGTTACCCAGTAACCGGGTTAGCAAGGGGTATCGTATTACCCAGTAACTGGGTTGAGAAGGTAAGATAAGCAGTCGCTCCATGTAAAATACTGGGGTTAGAAAGAAAGAAAGAAGGAAAATGCATTTATTTGCGGCAAATACGACGCATAAAAAAAGAATATAAACAGACAAAAAAAATCAAGTTGGGGGTAAAAACGCGTCACATTCACGCAAAACAGCCATCGCTCAGCATAATGTTAAGGCCCTATACGAGACAGAGCCCCAGCGCTGGTTTTCAGTGGCAGCCGGCGATGACGTGATGACGATTCAGCTGCATCCGGTTAGACTGAAATCCGACCCCAACATAGTTGGGAAAAGGCTAGGCAAATGAGATGATACTTGTAGTTTTTCAGTACATTGAAAATACTCTGTATAGGTGTCCCTAAATAAGGTTATTGTACAGTGGGATTCTAAAATAATATTTAGACATGTAATCCAGATTCATTCGTAAAAATGTACAGGTTGCGAGTTTCTTAATTAAATTAACATTTATACAAATATTTTGGGTAAATAAATTGTAGAATTTGGTACTCTTTCACGTACTGAAATCAGAAACTAAACTGAAATAGAAATCTAACTGGAATTTAATTTTAACTGAAACGTGTGTGTATTCTTAATGATTATTAAATTTCAAGTGTGTGTTAATACCTTTTATGTCTAGAACATGATTTACATTTTGCAAATGTTGTTTTACTTATAATCTTCTACAAAGATCTGCTGTCAACTACGAACGCACTCTCTTGGTTTAATCACGTCGCCAAAATTGTAGTTTAATTAAATTTGCGTATTTTGTTTATATAAAACGTGCAGTTTTGTTTTCAACGCAGTTTACATTTTGCTATGAACATAGTAATTAAATTTACATAATATAGGAATGTTTTAGCTCTTACATACTTCCTCTTTGTTGACATATTTTTTTCTTTATAAAATATCAATGCCCCGCGGTTTCACTCGCATAAATCTCGATCTCATAAGAATATCGGTCTTAACCCAGGTTATGGTCTACTTATGTGACAAATTTTATCTAAATACGTTGAGCCGTTTTAGCGTGAGAGCGTAACATACAAACATGCAAAAAAATAAATATTTTCTCTTTCTAATATTAGTTTAGATCATCAGCCTCAAGCAGTTTACAGCTGGATATAGTAGCTAGATCTTCGGCCACTTACTTCCAACCGTTCCAGTTATAACATCTTGACTAGATGGTGCAACGATTTTCGCAGAGATTTATGCGGACCACCAATATTGAGAAAAACTCCTTTTAGCTAAATCCTAATATTCCTTGGTAGACTGGTAGAGAATACATAATCAGCCCATAATGTTCCCACTGCTGGGTCACAGGCCTACTTTCTTAGAGCGGGAGTGGGCCATAATCCACCACGCGGGCCCAGTGCGATTACGGTAGATGTCTTCGAATTTTTGGTTCTAACTCTCGAGGTTTTTCATCACCGATTTGAAAGCAGTGGCGATGATATACGAGTAATTACTTACACAAAGTAAAGCGCCTGTCTGGATTCTAACCAACCTACAATTCTTAAGTAGCGGTCTTTACCTGTCTGACTGGTAGACAGAAAAGTAAGTAAGTAAAGTAAAGTAAATTTATCGACAAGAAGAAAAGATTTACATTTTTTCTTTTGTCGATAAATTTACTTGTTTCGATTTTATTCCACACCAAATACTCTGTTATAAATTCCGCTGAACAGTATTGTTACAGCTAGTATAATAAGTTCAAATTTATAAATCGATATTATTTCTTGAAAGTATATAAAACAGTGTACCCTCGAACGTCTCGATGGCAACTCAAATAAATCGAAACGAAAGTTCAATTTCTACATTACATACATATTTTCGATTAAAAATAAGTTTCATGGAAACTCTTTGAAAAAGACGATAAGTATTTTGTCTAATTAGTCGATTCGCACGAAGTTGCTCGCCCGAAACGAGCGAATCGTCACTTTTAAATAATATTATTTCTTCTAAGGCGACTCGCACTAACTTAATTTAGTCTTATAGAACGAGAAACTATATAAAAAAGGCACACAGAAGTGCAAGTTAAATATTATTAATGTCTACTTTTTGCCAATTTCCATTAGGCAATGGGCACATTTTTAATTTAATAAATATTTCTGGAGTTGTCGACTCGCCCACAAATAATTAACTTCTTACGAGTCGCCTATAGAAAAAAATAACCAATTCGTGCGAATTGATTTAATAAGGCGTATTTTCTAGGTACCCACTCATAAATTACGACAATATTGTTGAATCGAAATAAGAATTTTCTATTTGAACCTCGAATTGTTGTCTGTAAATCCACCTACGAAACGGCGAAATTCCTAGTAAATGAAAAGTTTATTTTTTGTAAGAAAATAAAATAAGGTTAATCCTATTCTTACTGTGAACACATTGTTTTTTATTTTACTTTCGTTTCCAATTCCTTTTATTTACAACACAATATATTTTCAATTAGCAATGGCAACTACTAGGAGTTCAGAAAAAAACAAGATGTGAAGTAATTGGCAAAATAACTCGCGCTCGAACGCAAAACTAAGCTGTGTTCAGAATAAATGTTTGTTTGCACAGGAAAATCACACTGAAGTCCTTTTAAGTGCTATGTTAACTATGTAAGTTTTAGCTTAACAGAATTATTTAGCGTGTAACTTTTGGTGGTAAGTTTGTGGGGAATTTACTTTTCTTTAAGATTTTAAATAATGACAATAGTTACTTAAAAGTAACTATAACGTACTGTAACGTAGTAACTTAAAAGGGGTAAGCTTAAAAGTCGAAAGAGCTTCTTATACTGTACGCAGGCCTTAACGTACTGTAACGTAGTAACTTAAAAGGGGTAAGCTTAAAAGTCGAAAGAGCTTCTTATACTGTACGCAGGCCTTCCAGGTCAAATCACCCAAGTAGAGAAACAAATTGCAGGAAGAAAAGCATCCACCACCTCCCGACTTCGTTAAACTACACACCCATCCAACGCCCAATGCGAGTGCGGTGCTTCTGACCAGACCATGCCCCACTGGGATGTCCTAAGTGCCCGTTCCTCTACACCTTGGATGACCTAAATAATACCACTGATGCCGCAATCAACATGGCCACCTACTGGGCACAAACGATATAAATATAGAGGTATGAGGAACAGGGTGTAAAGTTCACTCATCCTCCATAGAAAAGGGAGGATCCTCCGACCAGACGGATGTTGTGCCTGGCGGGCAACTACCCAACGATTGATGTTGGGAAGTTTGTATATATGCTAATTGCGCGGTAAACTCTGCTTGCGAGATGCAGGATTTGCGTGACGTCAGTATGACGCGTTGTTCGTATGTTCGCTACATAAAAAAAAAACAACGAGTAAGTATACCAGCGATACGAAAAGAAAAAGAACTGTCAAGGCGCGGACTGGCGAATGAAAGGTCGTGAACTCGATTTAAACTCGCATTTAATAATGTTCTTTTAAACTTGTTCTAAAGACGGTCAAGGAAAACGTCTTAAAGACGTCTGAAGGCCACTTCCCGTATTTAAAAACGACCAAAATCTATTCGCAATCTCATCTCAGCGACAATCAATGTCAATAACATGTCAAAAATATCGGTAAATTACAGGTATTTATGACAGATTGAGACTGAGATTTGAATTGGAACGTTATTGAAAATACGGGAATTGCCTCTCTGGACTTGTAACGACCAAAAAAGCAGCTGAAAAAACATTGTAAAGTTTGTAACTAGTGAGAGTTTAGATTACATAATCAGTCTATGCCGTTCCCACTGCTGGGAAATAGGCCTCCTCTCTTCGAGAGGGAGTGGGTTGTAATCCACCACGCGGGGGCCCCAGTGCAGGTTCGTAGATGTCACATGTCTTCGAATTTATGGTTCTAGGACATGCCGGTTTCCTCACGATGTTTTCGTTCACCGTTGTGAGAGCATTAGTGATGAAATTATTTACACAAAGTGAAACGCCTGTCTAGGTTTGAACCCACGATCTACGATTCGTAAGACTGCTGACCGCTGGGTCTCCACTGCTCTTAAGAATTATAAAAGACAAAATATGACTGTCGCTGCATATAGTATAACCTTTTATTTATTAAAGTTGCTTAAAGTTAAGAAATGTTTAACGTCAAAAGTATATGGTTAAATAGTCGTTAATCATTACTTTACTTTAAGCAACGTTTATAAATAAACCTCATACATCATGCCATATTTGATTAGGTTAAAAGCAAACCCCAACATCAAAGGCTACCTTAATGATGACAGGTTAACTCAAAACTACTTAACCAGCGTAACCACGCTGATCTCCTACCTCTATGTCTTCTTATTATGAGATTGTAAGTTGCTGCGAAGCGTAACCAACAATTTATTAGTCACTACTTATTAACTTAAAAGCCAAGCGTTAACCTAATAAGTGTCGATCTCGATATTTCATAGGGTACGTTATTTAACTCAATTTGTGTCCTGGCTATAAGCTGTATAACCTTTCTTCCTTTAGGCACTTTAATCTACGAGTACTGTAACTAATGGCTAGAGAAAGCTGTTAGTTTTATAAAAAAACATTTTAAATCTACTATGAACTTATTAACTTATTTATTTTAGAAGTATTTATGTATGTTTATTTGTATGTATGTTAGTATATTCTCGTAATTTTTGTTTAGTTTTTAAGTGAATTGTTTTTTTGTTTCTATGTATTATTTTTTGTCTCCTTTGTTTCCTTTCACACGCTGTCTACATCTTTGTATCTATTGTCCTATCTCAGGTATGCTGGAAGAGATTTCTTATGAAATAAGCATCACCTCTGTACCTATTTTTTCTGTTCTGTTTTTCAATGTCTGTTTATATATATTATATATGTACATAAATGGTAAAATAAATAAATAAACTTATACTAATTTTAATGATAATATCATCAGTAACATCATCATCGGTTCAGCTGAAAGACGTCCACTGCTGGAGATAGGCCTCCCCCAAGCACCTCCACTTCGACAGGTTCTGTGCTTCTCGCATCCAGCGAGTTCCTGCGGCCTTCACAAGGTCGTCGGTCCACCTTGTGGGAGGCCTTCCGACACTAAGTTTTCCGGTACGCGGTCGCCACTCCAGAACCTTTCGGCCCTCATTGGCCGTCTGTTCTGTGAGCAATGTGTACTGCCCACTGCCACTTAATACTATATATGTCGTATATATATGTCATACTTACTTATGTCGGTTACCTTAGTTCTCCTGTGGATCTCTTCATTTCTGATTCGATCACATGCGGAAACTCCAAGCATAGCCCTCTCCATTGCCCTCTGGGTGACTTTTAGCCCTATAATAAGACCCATTGTGAGCGGCCGATAATAGTTATACCTAGAGATAGAATGAATAATAATATACGTATAAATAATGAAATACTGGAGACTTATAGGAGATGCGCTAAGGTAGCCCGCGAAATTCAAATTTTCTTACGTTTTTTTGCAACTTGCAGGTCAGTGTTATGTTGTATGTTGATTAAAATAAAATTCTTCTTTCTTTTTGCGTCAAGTATTGTACCTGGCACATGCTGAGCTGGACTCCCATTTGGTGCAACCATGAGACACACACCGCCCAGTAGTGATCGACCGTTATAGACTTACTTGTACGAGGTGTTTATGGGTCAATATAGCTTTTTAATCTTTGTTTTTTCTTTTTTATTACTTGTATTGTGTCTTTTGTTGCACTGAATACACGTCTTATCTATCTATCTATTCTCGACCGTATTAAATATGGCTTTACAGAATTATAAATAATTAGAATCAGCAATAAACTCTTTAAGTTAGAATTGGCCACAAATGTCACGATTTCATGAAATAGTCATTTAATAGGGTAATATGAACTTAGAGAGTTGTATTGATGATTTTAATGATTATAATTCTATAAATAAATATTTGTTACGGCCGCGAATCATAATTATTTAGCTCAACATACAACCTGATACTTTCCTGCAATTTGCAAAAAACGTAAGAAAATTTGAATTTCGGGTGCTGCCATGAGTCCCATGACCCCTTTGCCTTAGTGTGAAGAAATACATTGTTGTATTTGAGCAATCACACGACATCAGCGTAACAAGTAGCTATCTATCTCTTTTTTATGAAACAAATAGTCTAACGAATTGACCAATTTTTCAAAAATTGCCAGCCCTTAAGGATAAGCTAACATATTTTGACGAAATTACCATTTCATATATTTAAGAAGTTTGGCGAACATTGGCTGCCGAACTGATGATTGGCCAACATTTGACGAAATAAACAATTTATCAATAACACAACTTGGAAAAACAAACCCAGAAATAACAAGAGGCCACACTTTATAACTACTTCAAGAAGAGAGAACTACAAAACAAAAGGAAAGTGGCGGCCATTTTGAAGAATTTGAAATGGACCTTTTTAAAGTTTGAGAATCTTGTTGGATAAACTTCTAATAATCACTTAAGAACAAGCTTTAAGATGGATACAGCTGAGTTGAGCAAGATGTTTCTTTGAGGTTGAGAAATTTAGAAATGGCTTACTTTTTCATTTTGGCTTACTATACAGAGTGTAAGAGACTGCGACGCGCTAACTGTTACGATAAATTCAATTCATGATTCTAGATTTACCAGGGTTAAAATATTTTACGTAGGTTATAAGAAAAAAAAAAACTGCTGTTGCACTCATTTTCATTCTATAGGACTTGTTCTTTTGTATGAAACAGCTTTTCTTTTTTAAATAACTGACGATAATTTTCTACGCTTGAGAAATGAGCATGAATTTCTTGTAACACTTGGCGCGTCGATGTTCCTTTATACTGTGTAGATGTATCTTTATTTACCGGTGGGTGTGATGAAACCTATTTAAATTTAGAGAATTGCTACATTTGGTCTATCCGATTTCTATTGTTGTAACCTACCTAAGTACTTTTCTATTTTTATTACTTCACTTTATTGTTGTCCTAAGTTCTCTTTTGCGTAGTTTTCTTTAAAAGGTTATACCCGTCGAAACAAATACCAAATAATTTATTTGTTTTAATCTTTAGAATTTCCCCAAACGTCAAAACTATTGACGTGAAAACTCCTAAAGCAAACATTTACATGCAGAAACACTTACCAAAACAATGGGCCAGTCTATTTTAACGGTTAATACCTTATTCATAAACCCAAAGTTCCGTAACAAATTAAAAACACACCATTAATCTACTGCCAACATTAAAAAAGCACACCTTTACAAAACCTTTGATAATTTCTCGGATCAAACCAATCTCAAACAATAGTCCTCATTCACCCAGCTTATAGGAGCGAAATTAAGCATAAAAATCCGGTTCCGAGGTAGGAACAAACACGGTAGATAAACATTCTCCGAAAAAAATGATTATGAATGCAGAGCAAAGGTTGTGATGAAAATTATGTAGGCTGACCTCGTAAATGTTTTAATAGGCACGGAATTTTCAGTGGGTCAGAGTTGAACATTTTGTTTTGTTACATTCTTTGCTGGAGGTGTTTGAGAATCAGTCATGGTTGAATTTTTGGTCAGGTTTCTAAAGTCCAAGAAGAAAAGAAAAGTTGGTGTGGAAATCGGTTGTTATGTTATGGGTAGGTATGTGATGCGGAGGAATTTGGAAAATGTCGGTTTGAAAGTTTTGAGTAAGAATGTGGATGACTATAAGAGAAGGGGAAGACCAAAGAAACGATGGATATTATGGGAAAATTGGACTGTGAGAAAGATGATATGGCTAGAAAGGGGGTGACTACCGAGATGACGACTAATAGAGCAGTACAGAAGAAAAAAGCATGTTGTGCATGAAGGTTCTAAAGTCACTATGACACCCATACTAAGACAACGCCATTACCACTGTCTCGTACAAAACTTCAATACACACTCGACCGAAATGTAAGGGACGGTAAATATTTTTTCGCGATTACGATGTCGCTCCCATTGAGAGAGTAGTTCAATTTGAAGGTCAGTGCTTAAATATGATCACACCTCTCTAATACATGCTATATATATACTTGAATTTTAAGTCCTCCTAATACACATTTCAATTTCTCCTAACCCTTCACGTCAAACAGGCCTCTAATAACCCTAATACTTCGATAAAACATCCAATAAACCACCAGAATCCAATTTAGAAAATCGCTTTTAATCTGCCAGCAGCCCAATCACCCACAACCTTCAATAATCTAAACCGCAGCTGTCACCGATATTAATAGAAGCCATTCAAAATAGTCGTAACGAAGATGAAAATATATTTTATTTATAAAATAATTACGTCGTTCTGGCAGGTACCATTTCAACATGAAAGGTAACAATTTTTGATTTATAAAAGAGTGTTCATGGAGTTTCTTGCCCGTTATTCTCCATACGAACCTACAACGATTTGGAATGGTATAACTAGCTTCTTCTTTCAGATCAACTTCTTAACAGTTCAGAAGTGCCTGTAATTGTTTTGATTTCAATAAATACTTGGAATTAGAGTTTGATATCAATATAACATCAGCCAGTAAATGTCCTACTGCAGAGTAAAAGCCTTTTCTAAGGTATACAGAGAAAGAAAATATGGCATTGATTACCTAGCTTTTTACTGCTAGAAAGAAAAAAAGAAAATACGTTTATTTGCGGTATACATGGCACAGAGACAAAACACGTAGGTACATTTGAAAAAAAATAACAAATGGGGGAAAATATGCGTCACATCCACGCAAAACGGCCATCCCTCAGCAAAAATGCTGCGAGACAGAGATCCAGCGCTGGTTTTCAGTGACAGCTGGCGTTGACGTGATGACGTCAACTGTTGCTCCTTGATGATTGCAGCAGGCACGCCAGCAGTAAACTAACGTGATCGATCCCAGATTTTCTCTGTGTGAAATGAGACTACCATATAGACTACTATAGAGATAATTACAGTGCATACAACATATTTCTCTAAAATTGGCAACATGTACACTGTTGTATTTTAGCCTCCAAACGTAGTTCTTCTGTTATCTAAAAAAAAAACTTCTGTTTCATATACAAGTGCTATACCTACGCGTTCAAAATGTATGAAATCCATTTTTTTTAAATAATTGACGAAAAATTTCAACGTAGTTGGAGTTCAGAATCATGTACTCGATCCATAGTAATAGGTTGCGCGTCGATAGGTGTCCCTGCCGCCCTGTATTTTACAAGCTCCAAAATATTGCCTTTAATATGCTGACCCATATTATAATGAACGATTCCATAAATAAACGTACAGTTCTTTCAGCCATATCATAAATAGGACATAAATTCGATAGATAGATTCCAGTTTCCTTAATGATACTTTCCATCCAATGGTTGTCTGGAAGGAATGGCTTTTAGCGATAAGACCACCGCTTGTACCGTTCTTATTTATGTTTATTCTCGATATATGAGGTACTTCCTTCAGAGTACTAGAAAGTTTATGTTTATCTATCCTATAGACAGCTAATCGAAGCGTATCTTAGAGCAGAATCATCTGAATTTTATATACAAGTCCATTCCTCGTTTCGGCACTTGTTATAAAATTCTTGACGAAGTTCAAAATATTAGTCGCAGTGAACAAGGTGATAATAGGGTACATTTAAGAGGGCAGCGGCAGGGAAGCCCGCGTGATTCAAATTTTCTTGTGTTTTTTTGCAATTTGCCTGTCAATGTCTGGTTGTGACTTGAACAAAATATGATTCGCGAACGTAACAAGTATGTATTTACAGAATTATAATCATTCAAATCATCAATACAACCCTCAAATTTAATCCTATTGATTGATATTTCATGGAAATAGTCATTCAATAGGATTATATGAACTTTACGGTCACGAATCATATTTTGTTCAACTTACAACCTGCAAATTGCAAAAAACATAAGAAAATTTGAATTTTGCGGACTACCCTCATGCTGGTTAGCTTAGGTTAGCTGGTTTAGGTTTAGGTTTAAAGAATTTATTCTCATAAGAACAGTATATAGGTTCACTTACAATGAGATACAACTAATTGCTTAAATCTAAATGAAATACATTTTGCCTCTGGTGCGTGTTGGTGAAGTTATATAAACAAATATTGGGTAGGTAATAAGTTGCTAACATTATTTGATAGGTATGCGGTATGATTACATTTTTCTCTTAAGTATCCATAAGGCTATTTTTATTCAACCAGAACGTCACACTAACAAGTAATGAATGTGTTTAATTAATTCAGTAGTATTTAGTCTTATTTATTTAAGTTTGTATTTTAAGAGACATAAAATTGACTAAACTTCATCATTATTTAACATCACACTTCTTGTTATAGTTCTTTCTTGAACCATGCCATTTGCCTCAGTCTTATGTTTCTCGTTTCAATGAAGTCAGTAGGTATTCTAAGAGACTTAAAACTGACTAAACTTAATCATTCTTTAACATCACACTTCTTGTTATAGTTCTCTCTTGAACCATGCCATTTGCCTCAGTCCTATATTTCTCGTTTCAATGAAGTCAGTAGGTACATATTCTAAGAGACAAAACTGACTAAACTTTATCATTCTTTAACATCACACTTCTTGTTATATTTCTGTCTTGAACCATGCCATTTGCTTCAGTCCTATGTTTCTCGTTTCAATGTAGTCAGTAGGTATTTTAAGAGACATAAAATTGACTAAACTTCATCATTCTTTAACATCACACTTCTTGTTATAGTTCTCTCTTGAAACATGCCATTTGCCTCAGTCTTATGTTTCTCGTTTCAATGAAGTCAGTAGACAAAAAATCAACTAAACTTTTCAACTCATCATCATCGTCAACATCCTTTACCATACTCATTCTTGTTATAATCCTCTCCTGAACTATATGCCATTTTCGTCGACCCTATGTTACTCGTCAGCAAGTAGGTACCTACGTACTTTGTTTTATACAATATCGTCGGGCAATATCAAACTATTAGACTTGCTAATACGGGGCTTAGGAAAGTTTTTCTTTCACAGTACACAACTCAAAGTCTCATATACCGTCTATTGAATATTAGTCTATCTGTGTCAGACTAGCTTAACTTTTGCCCGATGGCTTTAGATCGTCAGACTTACATATAAAAGTTACTAGGATGTTAACAGTACGTCTGTTTCAGGCATTTTGTGGGAGAGAATGCGAGATATAATATCTCGACATATTGTTTTATAACAGAAGGCCAATTCCCATTAAACGTTATAAATCTTGTTGTCTTGTCTTGTGTGTTGTCTTGTCTTGTGTTGTCTTGTCTTGTTTGTCTTAGTGATAAGACCGCCCATTGTGTCACCCTTTATAAAATTTTATATTATACATATTTATGTTCTGTAATTTGTATGGTGTACAATAAAGAGTATTCTATTCTATTCTTGTCGCAAGCTCATCTCAGTGACAATCAATGTAAAAAACTTGTCGAAAATGTAGGGAAATTAGAGGTTATCTTAATAGATTAAGACTGAGGTTAGACTGTGAACTTTCTTATAATTACGAAAATTGCCTCTCAGAAATTGATCGGAATCACGTGGGTATTGGGAATGCATCACGCACGTGATGTCCATACTTGAAATAACAGCTTCTGCATTATGTTCATATTAATCATATGTTGTGTAATAGTGATGATGATTGCTGCCAGATATAAATCAGAATATAAATGTTCCCACTGCTGGGACACAGGCCTTCTCTCTGTGAGAGGTAGTGGCCCATAATCCACTACACGAGCCCACTACGGGTTGATGAATGTCACATGCCTTCGAATGTTTGTTTCTAGGACATACACGATTGTCACAACAGACTCGGTTCCCTCCCGATGTTTTCCTTCACCATTTTGAGAGCAGTGGTGATGAAATAATTTACACAAAGTGCCTGCTTGGGTTCGCACCGTAGACCTTACAACACATAAGTTTTGGCTGTTAAAATGCCATGTAGGCCATGTAGGTAAGAGTCATTTAAAAATATATTTCCCCAGCCACATGTATTTAGGCTGCGTCCCAGTGCGGTGGAGGCCAAAAACTTAAAAAGAAATCTGCGATGACTGTGAACAACCTAAGATTACTCTTTGTTTGTTTGGAACTACGTATCTTATGACACAACAGTCTTTTTGATGAGAAAACGTTTGTTTGTGTCTGTTGGTAGTAACTTTACTTACGTCTAATATACATATAAGATGTTAGAATATTCATTTTAACAAATTAATGTATCCTTTTAATTTTTTACGTGTAACTGTTGGAAGTAACGTAATTATAACAATGATGTTGGTATGTTGCCTAATACACATACATGGAGTTTGTATATATGTCCCTCTATAAACTCTGGTAAGTTAGAATAAGTTTTCTAGACAGATGTCAAAGGCTGGTCTGCTCTGATCGTTTGCCTGTGCGGATGCACAATATATTTTGGTATCTAATATGTTATCTTATTGAGTAGCTCACGAATTTCCAACAGTAACGTGTTTAAATATTTGTACGCCAGTCCTTGGCGAAACATGTAAGTTTATATTTCTATTTATAAGACCTTAATGTACCATGTTTTAAAGCAAATAAATATGATAATTCTATTCTATTCTACAAGAAAGATGGTCTAAATTTTACTCATTTTTACCTTTATATGGTCAGTTATAGGGCAGAGGTAGAGGGGCTTGTGACTAAGTAATAACAGCTGCACAGGGCGATCGATCAGCAGTGCGATTCTGTAACCATCTCACCGTAAAAACCTAGGTGAAATGAGCGTGGAGTGAGCTGTCATTCCAAATAATGCTAGGGATTGACACTACTGACAACTCACATCAAGCTCACTTCACTTGAGTTTTCACGGTGAAATTTTTACAGAATCGACCGGCTGGTTAAGCTACGCTTGCCGCGTTTGGGTGACAAACTTTACATATCAAGACCCCTCCGTGTCTCGGAAATTACTTAAAGCCGTTGGTCCCGGTTGTCATTCGTGGATCTTTAACAGTCGTTACGGATCGTTACGAAGCCCGGAAGACACTGACAACCAGTCTTGCCATGGGGTATCGTGTTACCCAGTAAATTGTGGATGCCAGATAGAAAGAAAATAAGTTAATTTGACCCAGGTTAAGTAAGGCATAGAATAGGCACACAAAAAAAAAAAAAAAACTTAAAATAGTATTGCGTGTCTCACAGCTGCGCCACATAGGCCCAGTTCAGCATAAATTTCAGACAACTAATATAATATATGTCGGGGATGTTGAGGGATTCTTATTCGAAATTCCATCGGTGTCCGTCAGGTTGCACGTGGTTGGGTAGAATCAGTGCGCACAACTGACGCGGTCGAGCTCTGGGGGTCCAATGTATGTCGCTAACACACTAGTCTCACCATGACATCTGACAGATGTCAAACGCCACACGCGACAAGACATTGACAACCCCGACTCGAACTACTGACTCAATGACAACTGTTTTCGATTTGGTTAATCGAGTAAGGTATCTTAAACGCTAATAGATGGCGCTACTAGTACGTAATCAAAACCTTTTACTTCACTGCTCCGACACGGCCATACTGACAGCGAGCGCGTTCTCGCGCGATCTTTTCCGACCGCTATAAGTTAAAAAACATGGGGTTTCCATATTGGGACATTAAAGTTAAAAGCGTGGAGCTCAATGCAGCGTCACGAACACACAGCGTGGAGATTTAAACGATCAATCCACACAAGCACAAAGCGCGGAACTTTCAATGCTCAATCATCACAAGCAACAAGCGCGGAGCTTTCAATGTTCAATAGTCACGTGCACAAAGCGCGGAACTTTCAATGCTCAATCGTCACAAGCACAAAGCGTGGAGCTTTCAATGTTCAATAGTCACAAGCATAAAGCGTGGAGCTTTCAATGTTCAATAGTCACATGCACAAAGCGCGGAGCTTTCAATGCTCAATCGTCACAAGCACAAAGCGTGGAGCTTTCAATGTTCAATAGTCACAAACACAAAGCGTGGAGCTTTCAATGTTCAATAGTCACATGCACAAAGCGCGGAGCTTTCAATGCTAAATCGTCACAAGCACCAGCGTGGAGCTTTCAATGTTCAATCATCACAAATAAAACTTGTAGGGTACCTTGCACACTACCATAATGGTTCCCTGTTATGTTGACAATATTATTTGCACTCTTGCCAATTCACTTTGACACAACGCAATCTTTGATGCATTCGATGCCAGAATCAAAATAAAACGGATATGACTCACCCAGAACTCATCAAAGCACTGCTCGGATTGCCGACACAGCAAACGCCAGCACAGCACTAGACATAGCACGCTGCTGCAGGTGCTGCTGGCCTGGAATGAAACATGCCCGCAAAGTATCACACAGCTCTGCCACTCCTGGTCACATTTGGTACAGGCAAAAACACAATGAAAATTCGAACAAACTAAAAATAGCAGAGTTCAGAGCATTACCCACTATTTGATTCCCAAATCTCAAGGTTACAATAAAAATAGTCAACTAAGATGCATGTGTCTCATACTATCTAGTAACCTCCAGTTACTCAACTCGTCAAATTCATTTGCGCATCCCCTTCGGATCGCCAAGTCACTTCTGGACTTTATGGTTTCTCACGAAACCCCACACAATACACACAACTTAATCTCTACTCTGTTTCATCAACAAAACTATTACTTGACTCTCCTCAAATTTGTTAGTAATACTCTGATCCAAACTATCATCGATAATAAAAGATTCCTCTAAGCCTCAGTAATAGCTGGTCAGGAACTGTATCAACTTACTCGTAGCTTACATACAACGCTCATGGCTCGGCTATCCTGACCCACGTCAGGGACATTATCACAAAAATAATTGGGTCAAATTAAACTGTCTGAGTATTGCGTTTAATGCTTAATTGATTGTGAACCAAACAGAACACTAAAATGAAAGAATAAAGGCACTCAATTAAGACAGTATTTTGACTCTACCAAACAAATCCACAGCACTTAACCAGCACCATGCATCACTATACTTACCCAGTAGTAAAATTCATACAAGTACTTAACCAGTACTTAACATTTTAGCGCTTAACTAACGTTAAAAATCCTATCACTTAACCAGTGATAATAATAACGCTTAACCAGCGATATTAACCCACTAACGCTTAACCAGCGAAAGCACATAATAACACGCTTAACCAGCGTTAGTCAACATAACTCGCTTAACCAGCGATTATGTATTGGGAAAGAGTAATGTAAACAAATCATAGCAGAGCCATGTACCATCGTTATCCACATTAACAATCATTTTTATCACTAAGAGCCTTAGACACCTAGAAACCCACACACGAGTAAACCACTCTAACGCCACGGCTCTCGAGCCGACCAGCAATCGCATTGCTCTCACACATCCAGCTCATGGATCCGTGTGTATCACCCTGTGACAGACACCACACAACTTTACTACGGCCGATAGAGAACCCCTACTCGCGTGCTTCCCATAATGTAGGCTTGTTCATCACCAGTGTGATCACTATCTACTTCGACTGGTACATGACCTACTAGCATCTTTCTTTACCTATCGTGAGCATACTTATACCTACGCCTAGAGTTGAAGGCTTTTAGAGTATTGATTCAACCAGAGTATTGTAAACAAATTTTGATTATCTAATCATAATCATTTTAAATTTAACTTAATCCTTTATCAAATTAATCATTTAAATCCAAAATTAAGTTAAGTAACAATTGTAGGAATGCATGAGTGACCAAGTACCAATGTCATATCAACCTGCCATTAGCAGTTATCGTTAAGTTATCACAAAACAATAACACAAAGTGTGAATGCAGCCAGGCATATTATAAATTAGGGGATTACATCGCTGATAAAAATGCTTGGCTAAACGTTGGTCCTGCTCCATAAGGACGCATAAATAAATTGATTTGCATTTGAAAATACTGTTGGAGCTGCTGAAGATTATAAAATACTTTTTTGCATTATATAAATTCAATCTCCTAGTATTGTATAATTGTATAGCACATGTGTGAGTACTATGTACATACTATAAAGCTACCATATACTGGGTACGTCTTTCACTGACTCGAATGTGCCCTGGCAGCAGAGAGTATGTCATGCTCACTCAAATGCCTCGCTGATGGTGGCGCGTGTGTTGGATCATTTGGTTCCCTTCAAAATGGTTGAGCTGAATGGTGCTGATCCACACGTCATGTTCGTGAACGGGCGCCGTCAGTAGGGACTGGTCATCTCTTTGCTGCCATGGCTTATTTTAATTTAACTTAATATTTGAATTGTACTTATTTTTTTTTTTTTTTTTTTTTTTTAACTTTTCATTACGGACGCTTTTAACGTTCTGCATCGTTCTCACATGCATAATTTATAACATAAATGATGTAACCAATACTTTGTAACCATATATTGATTTAAAAGAGTGTCCATGGAGTTTCTTGCCCGTTCTTCTCCATAGGTACCTACGCTTTGGAATGGGCAACTAGCTTCATTTTTCTGACTGACAATTCAAAAGTGCCTGTAATTGGTTTAATTGAAATAAATACTTTGAGTTTTGAGTTTCGTGTCAGATTCGTGGCCTGTGGCTTTTCACTAAGCCCTCACACACTATTGCATTCCCTTGAACGCCGAGTCCCACGGACTCTGTGGTCTCTGCAAGACCCGACCTCCGCCAGAGTCACCCGCGCACCGCGCATCCACGGATTACATAAAGTAAATACCGACTTCTAATGGACTACGGCTACGAAATGGCTACTGGTACGGTCCGACCAGCCGAACTAAGATTCATCACTATCACTCAACTCAAACTCTTCTACTTCAAGCGGTACTTGTAAAGTTAGATTTTAAAGTTTTTAACGTATAGCGATCACCCGCCAAAACTTCTGCTTCCGTAAACGGACCTCTGAACTTCTGATCTAACTTAGTCTTATAATCTGATTTCACTTTTCGTTTTCTAATAACACGAAATCGTCAACCGAACATTTTGTTAGAGCTGCCTTTGTTCTATCAAATCTAACTTTCTGCTGTTGACCGTTTAAAACTGAATTTATTACAAGAGCTAAGCTAAGCTAAGCAACAAAAACTCTGTCGCCGACATGTTAATCGAAAAGCCTAGGTTCAATATTTCACATACTATCATAATATTACTTTGCAAGTAAATGTCGGGTAGATCATAGTAATCAAATCTCAAGCTGTTTCTCGCTAATTGCAACACTACATACGATTTGTTCTGTGCTGAATACACATGTTTGACCAATACCAGTCAATGCAACAACATTATTAACTCGTTTGCCACTTAATTAGGCTGCACAACTCGCTTTTACTAACGAGCATTCAGCACCAGAATCGTAAACAAAACAATACAGCTCACCTTTATTTTCCAATGTGTCTGAGGGTAGTTGTACGACTTCTACTCGCCGTTCATGACTTCCAGCACATTGTCCACCATCCGCTTAGCTGCCACTACTCATGCACCAGGCTGCGATATGTCCTGGTTTCCCTCACTTGCAGCACACAAAGGGCTTCGCTGACGGCTGCGGGGCTGCTTGGCTCAATTCTTAAAGTCACTCCACGTCACTGCGGTAGCTATTTGCGATAGCCACGTTGATGCTGCTCCTTTGTACGTCTTATTGATGGTCACAACAAGTTGACCACCTTGCAGTGAATTTTCGGCAAAACACAAATCAGCTGTTGTGCACTGTTATGTTTGCACACGCCATATACTGCGTTTTCTAAACACGGGGACGGGATACGTCAAACTCGAACGCCGGTCAGTCTTTTTTTTTATCAAACATGGCGGTAGGCGTAACAGTCACGTCACTCGGCAAAGGTACTTCTGCATACAGCCTATGCCCAAAACAACATGTACCATAATCGCACATCCGTATCTGACTTGTCCGGTTCCAACAACACGATTATTTAATAAGCATTCGCATGTTTGCACTTTGTTTTTCAAATGTCAACGGTCACTTTCACTTTCAGCGTTCTTATTTTGAACACGTGGGTCGTTGAGGTCCAATCCCAATTCTGATGTCGGGGATGTTGAGGGATTCTTATTCGAAATTCCATCGGTGTCCGTCAGGTTGCACGTGGTTGGGTAGAATCAGTGCGCACAACTGACGCGGTCGAGCTCTGGGGGTCCAATGTATGTCGCTAACACACTAGTCTCACCATGACATCTGACAGATGTCAAACGCCACACGCGACAAGACATTGACAACCCCGACTCGAACTACTGACTCAATGACAACTGTTTTCGATTTGGTTAATCGAGTAAGGTATCTTAAACGCTAATAGATGGCGCTACTAGTACGTAATCAAAACCTTTTACTTCACTGCTCCGACATATAATATAAAATCAGCGTAATGCATTAGCTAACGTTATGAGTCCATCTTACTCGAAAATAAATGTTTAATATTTAAACTGGACCATAAAATATGTTACAAGGACGTCTAGGATATCTCGAGGACGGATAGGCAGTCGCTCCATGTAAGAGCTGGTATTCAGCTTCATCCGGTTATACTGGAAGCCGACCCCAATACAGTTGGGAAAAAGCTAGGCAGATGATGCTAAGTCAGGTTTAGGGTAGACAGAAAGAATAGCAGTAATTGTGATTATTAATATACGGAATAGCAAAAAAAATAACTGAAAATTGGAAACTATTTTTAATCGTAAGAAGCCATACAATACTTGTCATACAAATAGTCTAAACATAATTGTTTTTCCATAAAGACGACAGGCTTCGTATCCATTTTGTAAATAATACGCATGACTAAGCAAAATATACCAACAAGTTTATATACGCACGAGTAACTTGTATCCAATGTGCAAACTCCGATAGTACTCGGAGGAAAGGGATCATTCGTGCGTTTCGCGTCTCAAATTCGTACGAAAATGCGTCTCAAATACGGCTTCCTAAACCATCTGTCAAGACCAGTGATGGCCCAGTGATAACGGCCGTGACTTACAAGTTGTAGGTCGAAGGTTCGAACCCAGGCAGGCGCTTTACTTAGTGTAAACTTATTTCATCACCACTGCTCTCAAAACGGTGAAGGAAATCATCGTGAGGAAACCGGTATGTCCTAAAAACAAAAATTGGAAGACATGTGTCATCTACCAACCCGTAATGGGCCCGCGTGGTGGATTATGGCCAACTCAACCTCTAAACATGCATTTTGTAATTTTTATATTTTCCAAAACTACAATAAACAACTGCCGTTTTAAATCAATCAATCGCCAATTTAAATGTCTGGGCTAGGAAAGTAGTTAAACGTAAGCGATCCAAGTCATTTGCCCAGCTGTTTGATTGAATGGCTGATTATCATTCAGGCCGCTAGTTGAACGGCACCGTTTGTTAAACGTCTATCTAGGCGTAAACTGAATGAATAAAGCTACTTGGCTGCGGCGCACATTAACATTAACACAACCAGGCATGAAAATCCTAACTTTCCACTGCGCAGGTACTAGGAAGACATAAGTCTTAGAGATGATAGCCTTACTAGTACTTTTTTCTGTCCTCTGTGTCCTAAAACATGCAGTCACAGTGACCTCTGCGCTGCCACTGACGACGCCGTGGAAGTGACAAGGTTTTGGTCCAACAAGATATAAAATTCAGTCGTGCCAGCGAAAGGAAGAAGAAGAAGATAGTTTGGGCATGAAAATCCTAACTTTTCACTGCGCAGGTACTAGGAAGACATAAGTCTAAGAGATAATAGCCTTACTATTGTACTGGAGACAACACAACTAAAGTCGTACAAGATATCCACTTTAAATATTGAAGTGGCATAGTGTGTCCCATTCCTTTATCTGTTAAGAGCACTCGTGTGTGTTTGTCTTTAATTTCTTGAACAGTGTGGGAATAGTCGTTAGGTTTCGTGTTATGTAACGTTTGGTATTTATTTTTGGTTTATTTATTTGTTTAATAAAGGAAGTCATTGTAATATTTTCTGTTAATTGCTTCCAGTGTTTCTTAATTAGAAATATGTATGTTTCTTCGTTTCGACTTCATTTGCTTATATACAAATTTTTTTGTGAGATCTTTTCCACTAATATACATCTTCTCTGTTAATGTGATTGGAGATTTTTATATGGAGCCTTGGCATACTACTACTGCCTCGCCATTTTCATTCTTTTTTATATCGATAGCTGACATCAATGCAAACGGAAAATATAACAGGACCAAACCCCATAGTGCATCACTTTAAATATAGATGTCACGTGATCACTTTGAACGTTCTTCTATTTCTTCAATTTTAAATCTTTTTGGCACAAAGCTTTGCCACTTCCACGGCGTCATCAGTGGCAGCGCAGAGGTCTCTTTGACTGCATGTTTTGGGACACAGAGGGCAGGATAGGTGGTGGAGCATGGTTTGTAACATAGCTCCTCAATCATACCCTACTGCCGTTCCGTCAAGGTAGCCCCACTTTACCAGGTTGGACTTACATCTTCCCCTTGTGTTCGGAGATGGTTCAAGGACTTCCAAGTGGACCACGGAAGGTTACACCCTGCAGGGAGACGCTCCTGTGGTGGTAAATAGTAAGTAGGAGGGGGAAGAGTGTCCTGCCACAGTTTGCAACGGGAGTCGGCCGGGTTTCCTAACAGAGACGCTGTCGATTTCAAGAAGCTGTACCAGATTTTTAACCGTTGCGTTGGTAGCTGTGCGCCAGATAGTAGGTGTCTGGTATCGGATTCCTATTTGCGTTTCTCCACTGCGCTTGCAACTTCTCCTCGGACCTGTGGTGGTGCTATGCCAGCTGTGGGATATAGTGCGCTGACCGTGGTCGGTTGCAAGCAGCCCGTAATCGTACGGCAGGTTTCGTTTAGAGCAACATCTACTTCCTTGGCGTGAGCGGAACGGTGCCACACTAAGCACGCAAATTCGCCCGAGAAGCAGAGTGCTAGGCCAGTAGTCCAGAGTACCTGAGTTGAAGCACCCCAGGTGTTTGAGGTTAGGCGCCTGAGCAAGTTATTGCGGGAACCGACTTTCTTCTTAGTTTTGAGACAGTGGTTCTTTAACTTTGAACGTCAATATCTGCGTTTGGTCTTATTATGTTTTCTGTTTGTATTGATGTCAGCTATATGTAGAATTATGTAAGTTTCATGCATGACCGCTATTTTGAAAATCAAAATGGCGGATATGTAGGTAGGTTCAAAGCCTTTACGTTCATGTTCGTGGCAGAATAGGAACGTAAAGGCTTTGAGCCTTTACGTTTTGATTAGGTATCAGTAGCTTAGCTATGCGTCGTCTGCCAGTAAGTTACTCGGAGAATTGTCAGTTAGAAGACTGTTTTTTTTTATTATACGTAGAATAAAAACATATTTTATAAATTGATTGGTGCCGAGCAACAAGAGACAACTGACCTAGATAGATTTAATCTATCCTCGTACAGTAAAGGTTAGAGAAAATCTAAGCTAGGATTCAAATAGATCACCTGGCACTTAGAACATACTTTAAATTGCTTATAGTGGGTATACGACTAATCTATACATTTACCAATAATCTGAAAAGCTGAAAAGTTTGTTTGTAAATTTCTTGAGGAAGGCTATAAGTATTCAACATCAGGCTATGACCCTTAGGAGCCGAGCAAAAAGAAACAAAGTGAGAAAAAACGCTAAGCGAAAACGAACTGATAGCTCGGGCTGGTGATGCGATGCGATGGGATGGGTCGGGATCAAGAAATTTCACGCGGACGAAGTCGCGAGCTGATGCTAGTACACAATAAACCTGAAACTAACAGCGTGTCAAGAAAAAGTAACTGTAATAAGACAATGTAAGGTATAAGGGATAAAGTTAATCCTACTGTCCTATTCCTACTAATATTATAAACGTGAAAGTTTGTATGGATGAAGGGATGGATGTTTGTTACTCTTTCACGCAAAATCTACTAAACGGATTTGGGATAAATTTGGCATAGAAATAGTTTATAAACAGGATTAACACATAGGATACTTTTTATCCCGATATTCCTATAGGATCGAAACTTATGCGGGTGAAACCGCGGGGCCCAGCTAGTAAAAAATATATCCAAAAATAAATATTTACTCAATAACAATAATAATTATGAAACATTCAGAAACTAATTAAATCGAGCACAAAATAATTTTCGTGAAATTAATAATACTCTCAGAGGGGTTTTCAAATATTCAGTCACTTTAAAATGAGTTTCGATATCGACACTTGGCATGTATTATTAAAATGAAAATTTTATTTGAGAATTAATTTCCGAGACAATGACATGATGAAAATTGAAAGGTACTTAGGCATTTAGGCTATTAATAATTTACATACAAAACTTCACGCCTGTTATATCTGATGGGTTAGGAAGAGAGAGCTATAGTACACACACATTTTATCAGTTATGTAATCTGCTATCGCGACTTATTTGGCGAAAATGTAAACAAATATGTGTTTATGGAAAAATAACCTTTAATTCCTACTTAATAAAGTTCAGTTTACGCTACCACTTCAAAAAACATTAACTATAACTTTTTCAATTGTGCTAGTCACTCTGAAATCAACTTAACTACATTTAAAACAAAGTTGATATTTGTTTAACTTGAAATAACATCAATGTGAAACAAAGGAGATAGTTTTTTTTTTGGGCCCACTATAAAGTCTTATTATAACATTTTTTTTAATGTATAATACAAGGTATCGTTATGCATCCTCGTTAAATTCAAAGAGGTAACTAGGTATGCTACTGATTCTTGACACGAATCAATAATAAAATAAGTAGGTTTTTTTTTCTAATGTTCGGAAATCGGCATGTGTGGGACACACATTTTAAAAACGCGGCCTGTGTGACACCGCCGTGTAACTGCTCTTTTACACACACATAAAACGCGGCCGCTTATACGATACCATAACGCGATTCTGTTCTTTGAAAGTGGTGTATTCTGAAATACTGTCAAACTTAAGCAACTAAAAAAAACAAGTATGTACCTATTCATTATTTACCAAAGATCGAAATTTTATTTGATTATTTATGTCTTTCATAACAGCCTCCTGAAGGCCAATTCTCGTAATTTAAAACGTTCAAAATCTAGTCGCAGTCTCATCTCAGCGACAAACAAATGTCAAAAACTTGTCAAAATATAGGGAAATTAGAAGTATTTTTTGACAGATTGAGACTGAGATCAGACTGTGAACGGACTTAAAATTACGAGAATTGCCCCTCTGAAATTTGACGACGATGCAAAACAACAGCTTGTATACTTTATTGTACAGACGCGAGCAAATCAAGCTACCCGAAACTGTCAAATTTTCCCAATCAATCTTGAACTTTAATACTTCAGAGATAAAGTTGAAAATCTATTGAAGACATTTGACAGATTGTAGTAGCTTGATGTGCTGGCGTCAGCATACCAGAAAAATACATAACAAAAAAATACCTTACCGCTTTCTGCGATCTCTTCCAGGCAACCTTGGAATGGACAGTGATTGCGTCTATCATTTATAATTTAATCTCTAGAATTTCTGAGTAGGTAATAAGTAGCACTCTAATATCTGATTAAATATTCATTAAAATAACTTGAAAGTTAATTACTGCGTCGTTAGTCTAGTGGTCGTACGAGCTACCGTTGAGCATGAGGTCCTCAGTTTGATTCCCGGGTCGGGCAAAGTGTTATTGGGGTTTCCCACCAGGAATTTCTCAGTGGCAGCTCCGTCGTCTGGATTTGTGCGCGGTTGATTTAGATGGGACTTAAACTTGACTGGTGAAATGTGGTTGTACAGATGCCAAAACATCAAGCTTCTACAATCGTCAAATTTCTTTAATGGATTTTCAACTTTATCGCTATAGCATTAAGGTTCAAAGTTGATTGGGAAAATTTGACAGTTTCGGGTAGCTTAATATGCTGGCGTCTGTACAGTACAATAGGGTACCCCTCTGTTTTGCCCTTCGGGGATTATGTACAATCGTGGTATTAAATGTTATGAAAAAGTTAAATAATTATAAATTTCAGGATTAAAAAAAAACATCCCTGTTTTCTTGTACCAGGAAACGCCGCCTCAATAAAAACTGAATCGACCTATACACCCCGAAAATGATAAACATCTTCCTTCGTTTTCTCTTGAATTTAAAACAAAACCGTTTCCGAAATTCTTGGGAGGAAGTTAAATGGGGAAAGGAAATTAAATACATTTTCGTTTTAATTGAATGTCGGTGAGAAAAATTACTTTTACATGGTAATTTTGTGAACTTCGTTAAAGTATAAGGTTGAACATTTATGGAATTGTTAATAAGAAAAGTGTTGGCACGAACATTTGTGTATGTAAAGCCGTGTCTCCTGCGCGTGTTTTTTCGAAACCTTACACGTAAACGTTAATTGTTTTCATAAACAAGCTGTCACCTGCGTATTAAAATATTTTTAGATTAGTGTCAACTATTTACAAGACAATATAACCTCAAAACCTGTCAGTTGGAATTAGCTTTCAAAATGCTAAAGGTGCGCGATGCGCGTGGCGGTTGAAAATGAAACCCTTCCTCTTTCACCCGCGCAAAACAAAACCATCGTGTTCTCATACACAAATGTTTATGGCCACGCCTCTTGCTTTTAACGTTTTTGTTTAATGTTTCGAAAAAACACGCGCAGGAAACACGGCTTTACTGAACAAAAACTTTTTAACAAAAAAATTAAACCGCCGAAAAAATTTAAAAGCAAAAAATAATAAACCTTGTTTATTTAACCTTACTAAGTTCTTAAACTAATGTAAGTATACCTAAGTAATTTTGAGTCGGCGCCGTTTAAATTTAAGGCAATTTAGTAATCTTTGTTTATTGATTGTTTGGCGCCGACTTAATTCGACGGTTTAATTTTTTTGTTAAAAAGTTTTTATTTTATATTTTTTGTGGCTATGATCTACTAATTGTTTGCCAAAGGGCAGGCAGGCATATGTGGCACTGAGTAGAGTAATAATACACAACTCAGCATTCATATCTGTGAGTGAACAATAAATCACCCCTATTTGCCCACCCTTAGGGTTGGAAAATAGGGATGATAGAATCTCCGTTTTTTTTCGTTGGTTAAAAATACAAAATTTGGAGTCGAAACGTTTGGGTCAAGGGCCCGAGCGCGGTTCTCCTTTTTAAGGAGCAGTAAGAAGCAATTTTTTTAGGTAATGGACAAAAGCGCACCGCGGAAACAAATAAGGTTCAAAACAGCGATTCGTTTGATGTTAGATGAATCGAATGTCCACCAAAATGTAGGTAATATAACAGGTTTAATTAAATTAAAATATGAATGCTCGGCTCAGTGGACAAATTTTTAGGTATTCCTGTTGTTGATTGAATTCCCTTTGTGCCACTTAAAATAATGAACCTCAATATAACGACTTCCTCGATTTAACAAATTCTTCGTAATCCCCTTGAATTGTCCATAAGAGTCAATGTAAAATATATCTTAACATTGCGAAGATTTTTTGCGAACAATCTCTTTATAACGAATTTTAAACTATCAAAAAAGAGTGTAAACTTCTAATTAACCAATTTTGTCAACTCAAAACCTTTATAATAACGTCCATAGTATGTGATTCAGTCGCGACAGGACTCAAAATTACTTAGGTATACTTACATTAGTTTAGGAATGTAGTTATTAAGGTTAAATAAAAAAGGATTATTATTTTTTGCTTTTCAGTTTTTTCGGCGGTTTAATTTTTTTTTTTAAAGTTTTTATGATTTTTTTTGAATAAACTGTCGCTCCATCTACTTATGATCTATTCCCGTATAATTGGTGCCAACACGAGACAATACGGATACCTACATCTAGAAAATGTAATATACTACGCTTAACAGGATGTATTCAAAGTAACCTGTGTGCTATTTTAGTCGATAATCCTTAGGGTAATGGAGTGAAATGGGTTGGGTTGCGGATACAACAACCTATGTTTGCACATAAATTTAAGGTAAACAAACGATGAGTCTTTTTAAAGCAATGTTCAGGAATTTTGAAAGAAAGAAATAAAATACATTTATTTGCGGCAAACATGGCGCATAAAAAGAACAGTAACACACAAAAAAAAAACAAGTTGGGGGTAAACATGCGTCACATTCACGCAAAACGGCCATCACTCAGCATAATGCTAAGACCCTATACGCGACTGAGCCCCAGCGCTGGTTTTCAGCGGCAGCCAGCGTTGACGTGATGACGATAACCAGTGCAGCATGCAATTATACTTATATAAATAAAAAAATTGTGGTTTTATTTTTCGGGCCGTTTTTAAAGCACTTATCGGGAATCTAGTACTATTATTGATCGAAGTATAGATTACAGATATTCTTACAATAATGCGTTTATAGGAGGTACCTAGTATAGAATATCGTTTTATTTTGGCATTAGCTATGTAATTTTGTACTTTTTATTTTTATAAATAGAAACCGTTTTCCCCGTTTAAAAATGTAACTAAACTGTATCAAAAACCAACAATTTAAATAGTTCATGAAGAAAGCCTTTTAGTTCCCTCAAAAATACTACATCACTTAGGAATCCAGGACCTCGTAAAATGCGTCTAAGTAAGTAATGCATGTTACTCCGAACTCCACTAGTGACCAGTTCGAAAGCTCGAAGTTTGAGTTAGTGGATCTACTCAATTCCAATTCGAATTGAACTACGGTTGAGCTAGTTTTGGGCTCAAACAATGGACTCATTGTGATGATAGTATGTTACTTTATAGTTGCAAACCTTGAAAGTTGAACCCAGGGTTGGCTTCTGATGTTGGAACTATGGCAACCTTCCTAAAGAAAGAAAGAAAAAGTATTTATTGCGACTCGTACAGGAAGATCATAAAACTAAACTAACCTAAACACAATCAAAAATAAAAAAACTCAAATTATATAAAATAAAGTAGGTAACAAAACCACATTATATAAAAAAGTAGGTAACAAAATCAAATTATACAAAAAAAGAATAAAGTAACAAAAATAAAAATGAAACAGAAAGTCCTGTACGAGGCCAAAAGGCTCCTGTCTCAGCATGATGCTACAACATTTAAAAAATAAATGTCGCGGCGCTGGTATTCTGATAGGGCCCGCTGTGATATCACGGGCAATTCCTACGCATTGTGAAGAATAATTCAACATTACTATGAAAGAAAGAAAGAAAAAGTATTTGTTGTGACTCGTACAGGAAGACCACAACCTAAACTAAACACAGTCAAAAATTAAGAAAATAAGTAATATAAAAAAACTATCTAAACTATTAGAACAGTGGTGGCCCAGTGATGATAACGGCCGCGACTCACAAGTTGTAGGTTGTTTTGAACCCAGACAGGCGCTTTACTTTGTGTAAATTATTTTTTAGAGGCATGAGGAACAGGGTGTAAAGTCCACTCATCCTCTATAGAAAAGGGAGGATCCTCCGACCAGACGGGTGTTGTGTCTGGCGGGCAATTACCCAACGATTGATGTTGGGAAATTGTATCTATGCTAATTCCGCGGTAAACTCTGCTTGCGAGATGCAGGATTTGCGTGACGTCAGTATGACGCGTTGTTCGCATGTGGCGTTGTAGATACCGCTACAATTTCATCACCACTGCTGCTGCTCAAAACGGTGGCACTGAGACCGCGTGGTGCTCACTTCCTCTCATTGAGAGCAGGCCCAGCAGTGGGACCATTTTAGACTGATTATGCTATGCTTATGCTTCTATACAAATATAATAAATCTGAAGAGTTTGGTTTTTTGTTTGAACGCGCTAACCTCTGGAACTACCAGCGGAGTAATTGCGTAATACACTATCAGTAGCCATGGGTTTTATTTTGACGGTTCAACAACATTCATTGCGTTATTTACGTTGTTGAGCAGACACATTTTTTTGAACATATGGAGCAATGGATCAGCAGTATCCTTCAAAATGATTCAGATTGAGGTCGATAGTGTGTTACGTCATTAGGGTGCAGCAGTGCGATTCTGTAACCAAATCACCGTGAAAACTTAGGTGAAGTGAGCGTGGAGTGAGCTGTCATTCCAACTAATGCTAGGGATTGACACTACTGACAACTCACATCAAGCTCACTTCACTTGAGTTTTCACGGTGAGATTTTTACAGAATCACCCGGCAGTTAGATTTGAAAAAAGTCTTTTTGCATTTGATAGCCTAATTCTTCTCGTGCCTTCCCTGTATGTGACCTGTATGGCCTTTGCCCTACAGTGGGATAATAATAGTCTGGTATTATACAAGCAACAGTCATGGCAATGAGAGAGACAAAGTATCTCCAAAAGACACTGCAGCTTCACAATTGCCAGAATTTCCACAATAATTACGAAAGATGTGGTACGCCAAATTCTCAAAGTGGCGTACAAGGAAATACTATGTATGTAAATTTATGAAGTTCACAGCTAGGAACAAGAATTTGATTTAGTGGCAGGAAATTTAGTTCTGCTGTCAGATCTTTGAGAATTATGTACGCCATTTAATTTTTAAACTGTATATTAAACGTTGCGAGCGCCATGTGGGTTCTAAATAATGAAAATGGTTTCATAATCTTTTCTTTTTAAGTTTTTTAAGGAGCATATTTTTGGTTATGTGCAATAGGATTTTTGATTGATGAAGAAGATTTTGTTGTGGTTATCTATCTGCTAAGCGTGGCATATCAGGATAATGGACAAAAATTTATGAAAATTGGTAGATACTAGTTTCTTCCGTTGTTGTTTGTGAATTATTCTTGAAAGTATTTAATGTTATTCGCAAACAATATTTAGAAATCCTAAGTTAACCTACAATGCCTTTTTGCCCATTATTCTTTTTTTTTCTCGTGAAGTCTAACTAATGAAACAGATTAATGGTTTCCGGTCTACACAGGATTAATTGTTTTCAGAATTTGGAATCGTAATTATTATAAATGTAGTTAAGAAAGAAAGAAAAATATTTTGTTTAGAACACGCACAGAAAATACAAACTGTAAAAAAAGGAGCATTTAAAACACACACAATAACATTATAAACTACCAAAAAACAAGAATAAATAAAGACCTCAAGCCAAAACGATTCCTTTTTCAGCATAATGCTGCGATATTTAAAAAAAAATACCACAGCGCTGGGATTCTTATAGGGCCTGCTGTTAATATAGCCGTACGGTGTAACGTAGGTACGTTACACCGTACGGCTATATTTTATTTTAAACTACGCTTAATGGCACTCAATATAGTGTCACCCTATTTATATTTTCTTTATGTTAGCGCGGAGAGCAATGAAAGAGTGGACTGTATAACTAGGCAATGGTTTAATGCCGTCTTAGATTCCAAAAAATACAACTGTCCCGGACAAACAATTAATAATTTGAGAGTATCGTCCGCTTCAACGGACTCCACCGCTCCACCGCTTGTTTGTCCGGGACAGTTACTTTGTAATATTTGGAATTTAATCGGCAATACAGCAAGCCTATATCTACTATACAGTCCACTTTTATTTATCCCAACGAGCAAATCGAACACTTTATAAGTAAATACGTAATTTTTCAGAGAAATAAATATATTTAACCGTATAATTCACACTTAGAATTCGATGAATAATATTATTTTAACAGACTACAATTTGTTCTTTTCGAGACTTAATGCCTCAAAAACAAAAGACAACCACTAATACCGCTCCGTTTTCCCCTTTCGCACAGCTTAACTTCCTAAGCCCAGTCCACGGCACCATAAGGTAGAAATATTGGACATAAAGAAATTCACCCGCGAAATGGAAGCCGTATTTCTCGAAGGATCGGGATAAAATTTGGTTTATAGCTTTGGTCCAAATCTTGGCTAAGCCGACGGTGGACCAGGCTGGACTTACCGACATATAAAATGGAGTTGCTTTAAAATTTACGAAAATATCGCCCAAATGTTGACGACCCAAGTGATTCGGGATTTAAAAGTAATCTCGTATAAGTGGAAAAGATGGTGTCTGCAAAGGCGTAGAATTAAAGAGAAATAATAATATCAAGTGAATAGCAGCATTATTTCGTATGTCTGTTTACTCTGGGTAAAAATGTCCGTGACGTAGAAGAATATAATATGTGATTTTGAATCACTGTCAATATGACAGTGATCTTTAATCTCGTGATAATAAGGTTGCTGTTGGGTCGCTGCAACTGTCAAGTCTGTCAAAATCACAATGATCTTTATTTGTTGTTGTAATAAGATTGCTGTCGGCTTGCAGCTGTTAAAGGTAACATAAATGTAAAAAAACTTTAAAAGTTATCTCATAGAATAAAGCAAGTGAAAGATTAATTTTTAACAGACTTCCAAAACTTCAGTAAATACCCAAACTCAAATCATTTATTTCAATTAAACCATTTACAGGCACTTTTGAATTGTCAAAATTAAATAGTCGGTCAGTTAGTCCGAAAGTTGAAGCTAGTTTTCCCATTCCAAAATGTAGATCTTTATGGAGAAGAACAGGCAAGAAACTCCAAGAACACTCTTTTAAATCAAGATATTACAAAATCCCGGGTACATAATTCTTGTTGCTTCTATATGTGAGAACAATGTAAAAAAACAAATGAAGAAGCAATCTATACATATAATAAATTTGTAGAAAAGTGGTGTCTGTACAATGGAAATAAATAAAAAAAAAGTAGCAGGGGTTGTTATTATATCGATGCCGAACCCGAAATTGCAATTAATTTTTTTTTTGTCTGTTTGTCTGTTTGTCTGTGTGTTTGTGCACGCTAATATCAGAAACGGCTTATTCGATTTAGATGCGGGTTTCACCAATATATTGTAGTAAGCTTCACTTAACATTTAGTGTTTATTTCATGTCAATCGGTTCATAAATTAAAAAGTTATGTCAATTTAAAGAATCACGGCGAACATTTTTGTTAAGGTATTCTATCAGAGTACGTACACGCCTCGCGCCTGCGTGTCCGTGGCTATATAAAGCGCGCTGAGAGCCGCGCCGCTGACCCACCGACCCTTGCCCGCTGAAGTGCCAGCCCGCGCCGTAGCTGAGCCTGTAGCTTTAAATTCCCCGACTGAGACCTCTGAGTTTGTTTCGGCCTTTCTTCTCAGAGATAGTCCTAGGAAACGCCGCGCTCATCAAAGCATTAATAATACTAATTCGGTCCAGCCTGTCCCCTTGCTGCCCTCTCCCAGCGACGGCCAAAGCCGAGGTTCGTACCCCACAGGGGGTGCCCTTAGCGTGCAGTCGCTTAGTTTTAATCTAGATGTAGCCCTGGCTGGAGGCTTTAAGAATTCTTAAGGCAACCACAGGATAGTCCGGTTGTAGTCACGACCTCTCAAGGTCAACAACGTGATGCCATTCATAAAAAAAAAACGCTCCGCTGCCATAAGGACTCAGTTATTCGTAGCGAACGCACGTATCCTGGAGAGTATAGACGAATAGTTGCATTCGATTATTGCGATTCA
Organism: Apamea sordens; assembly: GCA_945859715.1. Classification (NCBI taxonomy): domain Eukaryota; kingdom Metazoa; phylum Arthropoda; class Insecta; order Lepidoptera; family Noctuidae; genus Apamea; species Apamea sordens. The sequence goes on along the minus strand of OX244010.1, from coordinate 6,294,006 downwards.
CTTGAATACTGACTGTTTGCATATTTCATTTATTTATATTTTAGGGTTTGTAGGTAAGGTTATTTTTCTTAATTTTCTTTAAAATTTTCTAAATAAATATTGTAAGTATTTGGTATAGGTTAGGCGGTTCTTTCCTTGATTTTTGGGTATTTACTTATCTTAATTTTTATTTACGGTTTGTAAATAAATATTGTACGCATTTGTTATAAGGTTAGGCATTTCTTTCCTTGATTTTCGGTATACTTATCTTAATTTGTATTTAGGGTTTGTATATAAATATTATAAGTATTTGGTATAGGTTAGGCATTTCTTTTCTTGATTTTCTTTATTAAGTATAAGTTCATTAGCTCAGGTTAGTAATAAATTTTTCTTTTGTTTTATAAAGTTAGTACACACGGCTACACATCAAGCTATGCAAAACCAGTATTGGCTGACCGTTCATTGTGAGAAAATATCATACAAAGTGAGGCCAAGACAAACTGGTTTGGTTTACACGTCTTAATAACACTTATTACTTAAACTGTGATAATTTTAGATTGTATAATAATCTGTAAGTATTTATAATTTAATTATAATATAACTGTGTGTTAAGTAGTAAGTACTATTTTATTGTAAGAATGCCTCGAAGAAGATCCAACCTCTCCCAATTTAGCAGAAATGCTAAAAGGATGAAATTAGTTCGATCACAGGAATCTGAGGAAGGTCGTGAGGCAAGGCTCTCTACAACTCGGGAACATCGGACTAGGTTTCATGCTGCAGAAACTTCGACTCAGCGAGAATCTCGACTGAGTTCAAATCGTTCTCGAATGATGACAACTCGAAATAGGGAAAACGGGGAACAACGAAAGGCACCTTTATCTGTCGATCGCGAAGCTCACGCGCTATCGCGTGAGTCTGAGACTTCTGCGAACCCATAATGCTTCTTAGAAATTTAAGCCCCCCAAAACTTTGCAATGGCACCAGGTTAAAAGTGACCAATTTACAACGAAATCTGATAGAAGCAGAGATTTTAACAGGGTGTGGAAAAGGTGAAAGTGTTTTCATTTCTCGGATTCCTCTCATTCCAAACAATTTTCCATTTAGTTTTAAACGAGTCCAGTTTCCAGTCAGCCTATGTTTTACGATAACAATTAATAAAGCCCAAGGTCAGACGCTGAAAGTTGTGGGTGTAGATCTAAGTATCAGCTGTTTCTCGCATGGTCAGTTGTATGTGGCTCTGTCACGGGTTTGCAATCCTAGGAGCCTGTATGCTTTCATCCCCGATGGCCATACGTCAAATATCGTATACAGAGAAGCATTACTGTAAAGTAAATTTTTAGCTACCCAAACGACGGTATATGTAATTCAAAATATGCTGCCCGAAAAGTCACTAATCCACGCGGACGAAGTCGCGGGCACAGCTAGTTCAAAATATAAGTTTAAAAATAAGCCCTGGCAGTCAAGAGATGACCAGTCTCAAGCGACGGCGCCCGTTCACGAACATGACGTACATGAATGAACATACTTTTATGGCAATTAATTTCGCATGCCTCTTTCAATTCAGGAAAAACACATCATTACTTCTCAAAATAGCACTAAAGGCCTTTGTCATTCAATAAGACTTATACCAGTCCAATAATTACTATAATCTCCTTCACCATTATCAGTCTTCCCACAGCGAAAATCTTTGCTTCCCTTCAGAATTCATTATCGTAATAAATTATATACTTAATTTAATAAATTGGGGACAATCTAGGCCACTCAATTCAAGCTGTCAACTTGTCCTGAGTGATTGAGTGGACAAATAAATGAAAAACACTCATACATTGGACATAAGGGTCAGGACAGTTCTCATCCCCACTTAAGGATATCAAGGCAAAAGTGGGTAGGAAGTTTTGATGTAGGCAGAATATTTTTTTTACTTTCATCTTATATTTTTAGGCATTGAAGTGACTTATTTGGAGGCTTATCTGTAGCTAATTAAACGTTTAAGTTATCATCAATCAATTAATCAAAAGTCATTTATTCAAAAGGCTGAGAATCAGCACTTTTCGAACGTCAAAATTACAAAAGACAGTCCCCCGAAAACGCCCGCCCTTCACCACTTCCTAGTGCTATCGCTGGGAAGAAGAAGTTGCGCAACAAACTCCCCAGCAGCACAGCTGTCTGTTCAGTTAGAAATATACTTGATACTTGATTGTATACAATACTAGGTGTATAGTAATTTATTAAAATTAATAATAAAAAAAAATAACATTAAAAGACACAGAACATAAAATAAAATTATTTGCCATTGTCAGCTAGTCACACCAATTATATACCAACAAATATAATAAAAACTGTACGTACTCAAGCTAAAAATTAATTAATTCAAGGTATAGAGCACACAGGAAATAAAGAGCTGTTTATTTCGGTAAATTAAAATAATAAGTAAGTAAATAACAACTAATACCCAATGAATTAATAAAAATAACAAAATTATATCCTAACTTAACTAAAACTATACACAAACTAAAATATACCGTCAAAAAACTCATCAGCATCGCTGTTGACTGGTAATGTACTCAAGAGACTGGCGGAAATAATAATAAATAATAATCCCCTGACAAATTCGGTCACGGTGGCCTATCTCAACGAAGATTACCCAGGTTTGCAGGAGATATTATAGTACACAAGTGTGTGCACAAACACAGGTGCACTCTCTGTTCCTTTACTCTCGGGACGGCAATCCGACATGACCGAGGAGAGATCAGGCACAGGACCTTATGTGCTTTCCGAGGCACGGGGGTGTCACACCACCGACTTCCAAACTCCGGGCTGCTACTGAGAAATTCCTTATGCAAAAACCCAATAACACTGTGCCCGACCTGGTAATCGAATCCAGGACCATGCACAGCAGTCGTGCTTGTGACCATGAGACCATCGGGGCAGTCGACTGACGGCACGGAAGGTACTTTATAAGTTTAATAAATTCCAATGAGCTTATCCGACATAGCAACGACCTCTAAGCCTTCATTAACACAAATAGATTTCCTATACCCTCCGAATCTTCGCAGATCCAATAAATTATCAGATATCTATCATTAAATACTTACAGATAACTTATATCTGGATATAGCAATGTCCCAGCAAGTCGTAAAAATATAAATGAGTTTCTATCCTCCGGGAATTTTCACGTTAAAGCCTGAGATCATACAATTTTTTATTTTTTTCTCGATTGAAAGCTATTTCCAATCATAAGAAGGGTCTAGCTGTGTTAACGTTTATCCGCTCTTCAAGGTCGTCTGTTTCGCAAAAAGGACTGGATAAATCTTCCTTTTTGGATGTGTTGGTACTCTGTAATAGGATTAAGGTATTTTATATAGTTAGATTAGTCCTTTGGCAGGCGTATATTTCAGGGAATGATATAAGTTTTGAAGGAAATTGAGAAGGATTTGGCGCAATGCGTCGTTGGTAGAATTTTAATATCGAGGACTATGGAGCATGTGAGAATATCACAGAGTACGGAATGACTGCGCCGGCAGTGTCTAACGTCGTCGGTAGGAAGTATTATTAAAATTCATGGCGCTGAAAGTGCGTCGAGAACATCGCTGCATCGCTTCTGCCACGGACCACCTTCAAGGGCGTCAGTTTCCATCATCATCATCATCAGCCTACAGAAGTCCACTGCCGGACATAGGCTTCTCCATTCAGCTTGATATAAAGCATAAAATAAAGTCCCTGTCTGGGTTCGAAACTAACGACCTACAACTCGTAAGTTGCGGGTGTTACCACTGGGCCACTGCTCACCACTGCTCTCAAGACGGTCAAGATGAAAAGACGCGAATTGCTCGACTATAGGGACACATAGGTCTCTAGCGCTAGTTAGGGGTTTTGTAACGGACGCCGAACTCTCCATAGAAATTAGTCGTATAATTGTATGAATAAATACGAGTATAGTGTAGAAAACCATTGTGATTGGTCGCAGAGTCTTGCCCCCGACAAGTCGAAACCTGTCGGACACCGGACGCGAACCAAAACAGTTTGATTGGTGGGCAGCGAATTTGTAATATATTTTATATCGGACTATACCCACTACTTGCACCCATGTACCAGGATAATAAATATTAAATTTGTAGTTCGTCGATAGTAGATCTGTTTGTCTAAGTAATAAACAAGAAGAATAAACAAGAATCAAGAAACCAGTGGTTTATTTGGAACAAGGAAACCATCATACAGTATACACCACTACAGTTTTCTTATTAAATTCAAGAAGTAAACTTAGAAGCACTTAGGCCATATAAAAGATAATGCACCATTATAAAGGATAATGCACCATTATTTTTAATTGGCATTTTTCCGTACATTAAAAAGCATTAAGAGTTGAATGAAGGAAATATCTTTTGTTGTGCTCAAAGGAAAGAGCATGGCAGCTAATGGAAGAACAGTTATTATTAATTCACGATGATTCTTTTGTAAGCAACCAGCTTGAAAAACTGCTTTTCTTGCTTGACGAAACAAAACGTTGTCGCTATTCAAACGTAATGAGAACTGAGTAACATTTTGTTGTCTCTTTAACTTCAAGGGAAGTGTGACTACTGATATAGAAAATATGCCCTTAGTATCCCATAGTATCCAGAACGTGGATCCACGCGAGATACAATGGTTTTATTTTTTTATGTATGTAATTACGGTTTAGAGGCATGAGGAACACGGTGTAAAGTTCACTCATCCTCCATAGAAAAGGGAGGATCCTCCGACCAGACGGGTGTTGTGTCTGGCGGGCAAATTGCCCAACGATTGATGTTGGGAAATTGTATCTATGCTAATTGCGCGGTAAACTCTGCTTGCGAGATGCAGGATTTGCGTGACGTCAGTATGACGCGTTGTTCGCATGTGGCGTTGTAGATACCGCTACAACGGCATTCAACCGGCAAAAATAAAACTAGCTTTTGCCTTCGGCTTTGCACGCGTTGATGTCGGAAAATATCCCACGGGAACGTAATACCGGAATTAAAAGTAGTAGTGTGCCAAATTTCATTCAAATGAATTCAGCTGTTTTTGCGCCAATCAGGAACATGCATCCAGACAAACAGACAAACATTCTAAAAACGCTATTTTGGGCATCATACTCATTCCCACTTCTCGTAGCCAGTACTTTTTAACCGACTTCAAAAAAAGGAGGGGTGGCAAACAATGAAATTGCAAACTCAACGATACCGACTTCCGAAATTAAAATGATTTTTCACTTTGTAGTGTCTTTTTTGGAAGTCGGTTACTTTTTTTTGTAAAAAAGTTTTAATTTCAAAATTATTTAATGTCCCTACAGTTTTGACTTCTTTACTATTTTATTATATGAAACCAAAAGATTTGATGTATTTTTCGGGGGTTAGTGACCATTGGTAGTGTAGTAACGTGTTGTAGTTCAGAATATTTTTTTTTTTTATATCGTGTTCGATTTTAATAATACCCATCACGTCTGTGAAGTTTACACAGAAAAAAAAACAGATTTTGTAACTAACATTTCAAGTAGGTAGGTAACTGTCGTTGACCCCAAAAATACAAAATTTTTTTTTCGTGTCATCGTATTTAGAATTTAGATATCGATACTCATCATGAGCACGAGCTATGGAACGGGCTATGCTTGGAGTCTCTCTGAGGGATCGAATACGCAACGAGGTGATTCGGCAACCGATGATCGTTGGGGTAAACGTGTTCTTGAGTGGAGACCGCGAATCGGTAAACGTAAGGTGAGACGCCCTCAGGCTAGGTGGAGCGGCGATCTTTGCAGGATAGCTGGTAGCAGCTGGATGAGAGTTGCCGAAAATCGAGTTGAATGGCTTGCAATAGGAGAGGCCCATGTCCAGCAGTGGACTGCTATAGGCTGATGACGATGACTGCTATAGGCTGATGATGATGACTTATCCCGTCTGCGGAGTTTTGCTAGCTTATTTACTACTAGCTGCTGCCCGCGACGTCGTCTGCGTGAAGGCTCTACAGCACCAAAAATACCTAAGATGCCAGTGTCGCTATAGCATTATAAGTAAACAACTTTTAAAATTGCATTAAAATATGAGTTTTTTTGCAAAGCAAGTGAAGCGAAGCAAGTGAAGAGAGTTATATGGGAATCCTGCTGAGTTCAGTCATAAGATGTGACTGAAGGAAATAGAGAAAATAATGCAGGAATACATTTCAGGACACAAAAGAATAAAAATACGTACAAAGGTATCATACCTTACAACACTTCCCTATAAACTATAACGTTGGTAGTTATGCTGCCAGGAGCCAAAATGTAAAGAGAGTCAGGACTGGTGACGCGAGAGCAAGCGACGTACAGTTGCCCGTGTGAGAAGCAACTCGTCCTGAGGTCGACACCCGCTGCCCTCAGTGTCTGCCCCTGCGACTTATTGATGGTCATCGCGAAGCAAACATTCACGGGGAACTGTACGCGCTTGAACTGGAACGGGTAGTTATGAGGTATGAAAGGAATGCGTGGTATAAATACTGCCTCGCCGACGCCACAACCCGTAAGAATTTCCGCCTCAATGGTGTGTCTGTGGAGCGAGATGACTTTAAGGCGGGTCCCGTTACACAACTTCGGAGGAGATAGGTACAGAAGAAGCATAATCGGGACACCGACCTTCAGCTTGATGGTATGCGCTGGAAGTCCACTTGCTGACAGGGAGTTCAGAAATTCCACGGGATAATGTGTGGCGTCATCTTGCTCGACAACAGTGTTTATCGAGGTGTAGACCACTTCATTCCCCTCAATTTCCGAGAGAATGCATTTGTTAATTGCTGCAGCCTGATTATTTTTAGGCGTCAAAATGGCCCGCTCACACACCCAAGAATTCTGCTGGTGCAGTATACGACTGATGTCCCCGTACACACAGCGAATGAGTTCTTCTAAGCTGGATACCACTCTACCGAGAGACTCTGGAAGCACCACGTGTCCACCTCTCTCTTCTGGTAGAGTGCCTTCGCCAAGACTTAGAAGGACATCGGAGAATTCTTGAGCACATGCATTGCCGCCGAGCTGAGCTCTCATATTAATGGTCAAGCGCAGCGTACGAACTCGTGACCAAAACGAAGATCGTTTCAACGAAGCACCACGGGAAGCGTTTGCCGGAAATCGCCACTGAACAGAACTATGACATCACCCATCAAATGTTCGTTCCTGCGGATGTCCTGCAGGGTTCTGTCCACGGCCTCAACTGCCTTCCTATTGGCCATCGTACACTCATCCCATACGATCAGAGAGCAATCCTTGAGCACGTGTCCCTTATTGCTGTTACGTGCCACACCAAAAACAGGCGTTTCGGCGCTCTCTAAATCGATGGGAATTTTAAACATGGCATGTGCTGTCTTGCCGCCAGGAAGTAGTGTGGCAGCGATTCCCGACGACGCTACAGCAATAGCAATTTTGCCTTGCCTCCTGACCTCTGCAAGTATGCCAGTGGTAACAAATGTTTTTCCTGTTCCACCAGGAGCATCCAAGAAAAACATTTTACCCTGGTTTTGCCCAACGCTTTCAAGGACGGTGTCATAAATGTGTTTTTGCTCTGAAGAGAACAAAGCGACATAGTCATTTCGTATGGTGGTCATTTCGCCCGGATCGTAATTTGTCTCAGCGTTATACTCCCGATTTCCACGGTCTTTATACGGTGATGATGTGGGAGCTGATAACCCATATTCGGTCAGTGGATTGCCGCCGATAGAAATGACCACATCTTGAAGTAAACTGAGACCTGTGTTCAGCACGCGTTCATCAGTTACTTCGACTTCGTCTCCAGTAACACGCCTCAAAGCTCGTAGAAAATCTTCAGACAGATGATGGCGATACTTCTCCCACAAAGCTACCAGGTTCGCGACTCCACAAAACACCAAGATGACGGCAAACAGATGACGCATGCAGCTGGGACTGTCACTGACGCTCGCCTCCGCGAGGGTGTCATCCCAATTTTGGTCACCGTCGAGAAGGTGACGTGCTACGCAGGCTGCGCGGTAAGTGGGATACTCCACACCATCAAAAGTCCTCAGAAAGGCGAAAGACGTTGGGCCTCGGACAGTGTGAACTAACAACCGCAGAAAATTGCATTCGCCATTATTCGGATGCACGGTATAAACCCTACCCAATGCGGTGTCCTTGAAAATTCCCGGAAAGCCTTCCACAGCACCTCCTCGTCGACGTCGGTTAAATACACCCCTTTGCTTGTCGTACGTGTAATATGAAGGCACCTCGTCATACGTAAGGGATCTCGCAAACTGGTCGACTTCACAGAGCGTGTTCTTTTAAATTGTCTTCCTCAACTCTGCTCAAGATTTTGAGGGTTTTGTTGAACTTGAATTTGTCGAAACGAACTTTTATGAAGAAAATGCACATTGCCATCTTTGAATTTTAAGAATAACTAACTACTAACCTCGCCAACATGATCAAATTTAAATTATTAATTTCCAAAAAGTGTTAACATGTAACTTGATTTAATTTTTATGAAATCTCATAGATGGCGCTGCTTCAAAATTTTCATTATACTACTAACATTAATTAAACTATGTTTCTCTGCCCAAGTTACTGAAATGGCGTAGTTTTTATAGTGTAAAGCTAGATAATAGCATGGCTTACTCAAAAACAACATTTAAATATGCGTCGTTAGATTACACGCTGTCACAGAATACGTAGGTAAGAAAAATAAAGATTCACAGCTCCTCCCCCGTAGGTGATAGCGTGATAATATTTTTCCAGAGTTAAATTATGGTTTACTAAATAAATAACATGTCATTTTGTGCATTCAATTATTTTGTGCATTAAATTACGAACAAAAACCTTTTAAAATCAATATTGCTTACCTCATATAACATACGGCGTGATAATATGTAGCCTAAAGCCTTCCTTGGTTTACAAAGAACATTTTTGCTGAATTTCAATTCAATCTATCCAGTAGTTTTGGCGTGAAGCCGTACCATACACACAGACAAACAGACAAACAGACAAAAATTCTAAAAAGTCACTTTTTGTCATCAGTTACGTTTTTCTAACAAAAGCCACTTATTTTTTCTCGAAAATTCTCAATGTACAGTTTTTCTTTCGTTACTGTTTTATTATATGTATAGATGACCCTGTAGTTGAGGTAGGTACATTGAAATGAAACGCATTTATCATTCTTTTCTTTGGCTTATTTAAGACCTAACAAACTCCATTATTGTTTAATATACATAGGTTTTACTTTCATTTCATTTATATTTCTTGATGAATGAAAATAAATGCAAAATTATTTATAAGTGCTGGTGCTGAAATAATGAGGTGAATATCTTAACTGAAACTGAAATCTGTTTGATAAATGAGAAGTAAATGAATATTCGTATAGTACGAGTAGCTATTATTAAAAAGAATTGAATTGATTCATAGTTTTCTTTAAGGGCTGTTTGTTCCATCGCCAGATAACTTTTATTCGAGGAATAAAATTGACGTTTGACAGGTTTTGTATAAAATAACTGTCAAAATATCAAAATTATTCCTAGAATAAAGTTATCAGGTAATTGAAAAACAAGTCAAGTGCGAGTCGGACTCGCGCATCGAGGGTTCCGTACAGTAAGTAGGTATGTAACTACAAATTTACGGTTTTCGCAATTTTTCCTTTATCTGTGCTATAAGACATTGCTTCGTACCAAATTTCAAGATTCTGAGTTCACGGGAAGTACCCTGTAGGTTTTGATTCCCTTGCGAGTATCGAAAATTTTCGGCATAAACGGCTGTATCTTTTGATTGCGTTGGCTTAGAAGTTTGATTTTTTCACAGCTCTAAGGGTCAGTAGACTTAAGTGTTTGATATAAATTCCAGCTTGATACCTCCACGCGTTCCTGAGAAAAAGGGTCTTGACAGACACACAGACGGACGGACGGACAACAAAGTGATCCTATAAGGGTTCCGTTTTTTTCCTTTCGAGATACGGAACCCTAAAAATCAGCCCTTAAAAAAATCATTTTTTTTAACATTGCTATGTAGGTTCTATTTATCCAGCGTTTACACCCTTAATCAGCACTCTGCCTATCACACTATCAAACTCAATTTGAATCATTTTGAGGGATATTGCTAATCCATTGCTTCATATATTCGAAAAATTTCCTGCTCAACAACATAAACAATGCAATGAATGTTGTTGAACTGCCAAATTAAAATAAATTGCTACTGTTTGTGTGTTACGCAATTACCCCGCAGGTTGTGATACTTGTTTTCAATAAGTCTTGCACAAGACTTTTCAAAAACATGTCTTGTATTAAACATGTCTCATATTATGTACATATAGAAATGTGAAATGTCCCGGGATATTATTATTATTATTATTATAGACGTCGTTTCAGACATTTCTTGATTACTAAGTAGTTGGTTTACCTTATAAAGCGTGTGGTGGATTATGGCTCACTCCCTCTCACCGGGAAGAGGCCTATGTCTCAGAAGTGGGAACATTATTGTAGACTGATTATGCTTATCTTTTTGACAAGTTTCTACAAGTTTTGCATATAACTATAACGTATTTAGGAGCAAACGATAAATGAAAACAGTAGACATAACATGTAGATTACATGTTTAATTAAATAACTTGGTGTAAACAGGGACATTTAGCGGCGGTTAAGCTAATAGTTTGACTAGACTTGAAAAAAACAATCCAGCACTACCAAACCACCACTTGACCACCACCTAACCGTAACCAACACCACCTATCACCATCACCACCTAAGCACCACCACCTTAACCACCTTTAATTCAGTGTTTTCTACAAAAATATCTATTTAAACACGATTGCTAAAGCCATAAAGGAGCTCCTAAGATCGTTTCTTGAGTTATGACCGCCACAAGATCAACTCAAAATTAACGAGAGTCATAAAAAACAAAAAACGAGTATTAAAAAAATTCTATCAAAACAATCATTGACCGTTTCGTAAAGCTGAGATATAAAATGTAACAAAATATGTACCATAAACTTGACTTTAGTCTTGTTTTTATCTTGACGTTTTACGGCAGCCAGAAATGAGATTACAAAGAATATTATAATACACTTATTTCTTTGCTTAAAGGTGTTGGATCAAGGTTTTTTTTTTACTTCATTTTGAGGCCGGATTAACTGAGATGCCTGGAGTTATGGTTTCAGTGTGTTTTTAATTTATTTTTAAAGGTATTTGAAGGCCAATTTCCGTAATTTTTTTTTCTTAGTTTTATTTGTAATGATATTGTACGTGATTACTAGTTTATTTATTTATTTATAAGTGGGTATTTATTAGGTATGTTGAGACTGTGTGTGCTCCCCGTCACTTTTCCCTAAAGGTTCATTAGAAAACCAGCGTCAGACAGCATCTGTCTGGCATTAATGCTGAAATGAACCTTTTTGGCGCAGCCGTGAGGCACACATTATTGTTGTCTGAAACATTATTTTATTATTTTGTGTTTCACGAACTGTGTCCAAATAAACTTTTTTCATTCTTTCTTTCTTTAATTAAAAACGTTCGAAATCTAGTCGCGGTCTCATCTTAGCGTCAATTAATGTCAAAAATCTAGGGAAATTAGAAGTAATTTTGACAGATTGACACGGATCACACTGCGAATAATCTTGAAACAACGGGACTTGCCCCTCTCTACGCCACAAGATAGCAAAGTTGTGACAGAAAGGTCTACGAGTATTGGCAAATTATCCTAGGCTGATGGACAAATATTTTTCTGTCTAGTGTCGATATTTTGTTTGGTACTGGACGCATATTGATCATTCATACCGCCAAAAACAACAAAGCAATAATAATGTTCTACGGTCTTAAAGACCAATAACGTATGCTTGGCAGGGTTAAACGAAACAAGACTCAAAAATAACAATTCCACTATAAAAATAATAAACATCATTCTTAAAAACAATATATTCTATACCTACTCAAAATATAGCATTTTTTTATTTTTTATTATTATAATAACCTAACATAATATTATTTTTAATTCTGTATCACAATGCTATTGCTGTCAATAAGATAAAATCTATTCTATATTCTTTATGCTTCGCTGGATATATTATTATATTGAAGTTTGCAAAGCTAAACATTGGTTATTTATGTATTTTTCATTTTAATCTATTACTTATAATAAATCTGTAGAAGTGAAAATTCTGTACATTGAAAATATCAAAAAAATAAATGGCAGGGGGTGTTACTAGACCGACACCGAACCCAAAAACGTAATTAAAAAAAATTTTGTCTGTCTGTCTGTTTGTTCAGGCATCACGCAAAAACTACCGGTCCGATTACGATGAAACTTGGTATAATTATTCTTTAATATCCTGGGCACCACACTGGGTACTTTTTATCCCGGAAAAGTATATACAATAAAAAACAAACTTAATTTTGTACTGGTTACTGGGTAATACGATACCCCTTGGTAAGACTGGTTGTCAGACTTTCGGGCTTCTGACTACCCATAACGACTGTCAAAGATCCACGAATGACAGCCGGGACCAACGGCTTAACGTGCTTTCCGAGGCACAGAGGGGTCTCGGTATGTAAAGATGGTCACCCATCCACAGACCAACCGCGGCAAGCGTAGCTTAACCTGACCGATCGACCTGTGCGGCTTATTATTTAGCCACGTAACAGTTATGTTTTGTAATAATTTTCAATTTTCCATGCAAGCAAGCATGTTTGATATCTCTTGGTGTACTATGGGTCAGTAAACCTCTGCCTGACCCTACGAGGAATACAGCATAGCACTTCATGTTAATGAAGCATATAGTACACCAAAAGATACCAAACATGCTTGCTTCCTTGGAAAATTGTCTTTTTTTGTATTAGCTATAGTATGTACTGTAAAGTTTGTCTGTAACTTTGTTGTGTCCGTTCTTCTCCATAGAGATCTACGCTTTGGAATGGGCAACTAGCTTCAACTTTCTGACTAACTGACCGACTATTTAATTTTGACAATTCAAAAGTGCCTGTAAATGGTTTAATTGAAATAAATGATTTGAATTGAGTTTGTAAAATTCGACCTAATTTAATGCAGGCTGGCAGTAAAATAACAAGTCAAGCGAATTTAGAATGAGCTCTCAATTAGTTGATTGTTTGGAAAAACCAGTGATGAATCATAGGCGCGTTCATGTAAACACTTTATTTTATTTTTATTAAGAGGAACAGCAAACATTATGAAGACTTAAAACTAGTATAACAATGTTTGCATTTTGCTAATAACGTGACCCACAACACTGTCCACTTTCACTTGGAATAAACGTATTAACTTTAACGCTGTATAATTGAACGCCCTCACCTCAAAATTATCACACATTTAACGAACATGCTACACAACTACTCTTCAACGCCAATGTCAGTCAAACTGATAACCGTCCCCGGAGCGACTTGTCAGAACGTTCGTCTCTCGCTAAGAAGACAAATTAGCCCCAGGCGTCCGGAAGCCGTCCTAAAGAGGTCACCTAATTATTTTGATAGAGCTTCTAACGTCCACTTAAGTACTGACAGACGATCGTAATAACAGATGATGCGGGTATTATTTTTCATGCTTTTTTAGGACTAGTTTTTTCTCACACTTCGCCTGCGTGGAGTTCGGAAATTATCCCTGTTGACGTCATCACGTCAACGCCGGCTGTCGCTGAATACCAGCGCTGGGGTTCTGTATCGCATAGGGCCTTAGCATTATTCTTAGCAATGGCCATTTTACGTGGATGTGACGTATATTTTCCCCCAAATTGTTCTTTTTTTGTGTTTTGTTCTTTCTCTGCCTCATGTTTACCGCAAATAAACGTATTTTCTTTCTTTTTTCTTCTTCTTTTTCTTTCCTACGGGAAAGTAGTAGGTACCGGAATAAAAGTATCCCATGTCCTAACTGAAATCTTGGTCTATTCCTGTGCCAAATTTCATCCAAATCCGTTCAGCCGTTTAGGCGTGAAAAGGTAACTGACAGACAGTTTTCTTCGCACTTACATATAAAATGAATTTTAGTCGGCACTTGTGCCACAATATCAGCCAGTTATTGCCCAAAATTATTTGCTCGAATAGGCAGGCTCGTTACTTTGGGTAGATATTTCAATTCATCACGTGGCTCTCAAAACGGTGAGGGAAAACATCGTGAGGAAACTGGTATATCCTATAACGACATGTGACATCCATCAACCCGCATTGGGCCCACGTGGTGGATTATTGCCTACGGCACAGAGAGAAAGCCTTTGTCCTAGCAGTGGTAACGTTATAGGCTGATTATGCTATTACCCGAAATTGGTGTAACCGTATGTTCATAAATTGCTCAATTTGTCGAGAAAGGTATTTTAGTAAGGCTTGGTCCCGAATTGGTTGTCCATTTTTGTAACTGTTTTTTATGAAGTCTCGAAAATACTGTCTTCATGGCAACCATAAAGGCTCATGAAATCACAATCACCTACTTTTCAGTACTATGTTTACGGTAAATATGAAAAAAAAAACGTAAAAAACGTTTTTTTTTCATATTTACAGTTTCATACATCAAATTCTTTTGTACTGTAAGCACAATAAGACTATAAGCTCTAAAGCGAATCCAACGATAACACACATAATATCTGTACAATATGCACCAAAACTAATAACTTTCAGAAACGAATGAATTGTTAATCAAAACGATAATTTTCCCGAAATTACTATAGGAAATGGAAAACTAAATTGAACTCTCATTACAAGGATTACAGTCTGCGTGTTTAATTAATCGAACGAGTATTATGTTCATATCATAAAGGGTGGCAGGGACATCGACGCGCAAACTGTAACCATGGATTCAGCGCATGAGTTTAGACCCCATAGCGTCGAAATTTTTATGTATATAATAGTTATAAAAAAAAAATCTGCTTCATAGAAAAGTGCAATACCCACGCGTGCAAAATGTATGGAACAGCAATATTTTTTTTAATAACCGACGAAAAATTTCGTCGCTATGGGGTTACATGAGGTTACAGTTTACGCGTCGATGTCCCTGCCACCCTGTATTATTTGCTATTTTCGTACTTCAAAGAGAATGCAAATGCCAATGCTTTATTATATTTTCGCGGAATCCTAAGTGTGAAAAAAAATAAAGTTTTCGCAGCCACCATCTTGGATTTTCATTTTGACTTCACCATTGTCTTCATCACCCTTGAAAACCATGAAAACGACACCGATGATGAAAAAAATAAAATTTTCGCGTCCCGCCATCTTGGATTTTTATTTTGACCTAACTTTCGGCTTTAGCACCCTCGAAAACCATGAAAATTGTTGCTCTGTCAGACGAGAGAAAGTCGCATAGACTTTCCGTTAAGTGACGATTTCTACCAGTTTACTCCTACCGAAAGCCGCGTTGACTTCGTTCCAAAAATCCTTCCACTACCCGGAAAATATTTTAGTGTAATAGTGAATAGGTAGCATTTAGGACTTAGGTTAGCTAGAGAGTGGACAATGTTTTTATTGTAAGTACACATACACCACAAGTCATGCATATTGAGTACGCATAATAGTTACAACGGCACAAGGATTTTTTGGCGCGTGGCCAAAATTGGAATTAAGCCGCCATCTTGTTTTTTCAACGCTCCCCTGTCAATGACATTTAAAAAATACCAGTAGCACTTTATGTATTCTCCCTTCAAGATGGCAGTCTTTGTAACCATTTTGTATTAGACACGCACGACAAAGCAAAACATGCCACAAGTACGGTTTGACCTCAGACGTCGGAATTATACGCGCGTATACGCACGACTAAATTCGTACAGAATGCGAGCTCCCATACATGTAGGTCCTGAGATCGTTCGTGCGTTGGAGGCAATCGCATGACTCAAATTCTATCGCGAATGCGTTCAAAGTGTAGCTGGCCATATTTCTGGCGATATCAATAAATTGACAGAATAATTAATTTATGGAGCACACCATCAAAACAAATTGATAGTAAAGTTAGCCTGAATACGAATCTCTTTTGTTAACGGTGCATTTAATAGTAGGTACATTCAAATTGTAAGGATGAGGGCACACGAGCGTAATGTCCGTGCCGTCCAAAATGATTTAAGGAATCGATGGATGGAAAACAATCGACAATCGACCAACGCATACGCGTTTGACGATAAATAGTTGATGTGGTCAGTGGTCAATTCTAAACTCGGACTCCGATACAATTCCCATAAACCTGCTGACGATAGGTATCGTAAACCGTTATGTGTGTCAGAGGTTTAAATGTTTAGTCAGCATTTTATGTGATTTATGAGAAGTTGTGGACCAGTGGTAACAGCTGGGGCCCTTACCACTGGGCTTCCATGTCGTTGGTCGTGGGTACGAACCCAGGCCGGCTCTTAACTTGTAGGGTAATTAATTCATCACCGCTGCTTTGAAAACGGCGAAGAAAAACACCGTGATGAAACCGGCATGGCACCAAAACATTCAAAGAAATGTGTAATTCACTAACCCGCGCTGGGCTATAATGATCCCACTGCTCAGACACAGGTCTCCTCTCTTCCAGAGGGAGTGGACTGTTATCTACCACGCGAACCCAGTGCGTGTTGGTAGATGTCAAATGTATTCGAATGTTTGGTTCTAAGACATTGCCAGTTTCCTAACGATGTTTTCCTTCACCGTTTTGAGAGCAGTGGTGATGAAATTATTTACACAAAGTGAAGCGCCTGTCTGGGTTCGAAACCACGACCTACAACTAGTACAGTCAACAGCGAAAGTAGATGATCAAAATCAGAAATTCAATACTAATGAACGGAGTTCGCACCTATATGGCAGCTGTACTAGTAGTAAATGTTTGGTATAATTTACAATCACATACTTTTGAATCACTTCGACTCCACACAGTTCTGACGCGAACTCCGTTCATTAGTATTGAATTTCTGATTTTGATCATCTACTTTTGCTGTTGACTGTACTAGTAAGTCGGGGCCGTCATCACTGTGCTACCACTGATCTCTGAATATTGATTTGTTTTCCCGGGATTAGTAGGAAATTAATTTGGATTATACCTTTGTTATAGGCTTAGTACTCGCCTGTTGGATTACAATGGAATTACTAATAAATAGGTAGTACAAATCTGCATTCGCGATTTATTTGCCAAAAATGGAAACGAATTTGAGTTTATGGAAATATAACTTTAATTCCTACACAATAAAGTTCAGTACACGGTACAACTTGATTTTTTTTTATAACTTTTTCAATAGTGCTAGTAACTCTGAAATCAACTTCATTTCCATTAAAATAAAGTTGATAGGTATTTGTTTATCTTGAAATAACATTTGAAACATTAGTTTGAATAGACTTTAAATCAAACAGCATTAGAAATAGCGCTAAAAACTTACACGAAAAGCTTTAGGTAACTGGTTTTCAAGTTACGACTTTTGTTAAAATATGTTGGCCTAATAGATAAACAAAATAGAAATCGTACCGTAATCTTTTTTTGTTTTGAACAGCCATCTTGACTTAATATTAGTCAAAAGAAAAGATTCGATTTTTTGTGTCTGTTTGTTTTGTTTTGACGCTAAAATGGCTGAACGGATTTAGATGAAATCTGGCCCATAGGTCGACCATGACCTAGATTAAGACGTACAATACCTTTTATCCCGACATTTTCATAGCATCGAGATTTATACGGGTGAAATCGCGGGGTGGTCTTTGAAAACAAAATATAGGTAGGCAGAGATTTTAAAAAAACTATCTAGACACAGGACATGATCTGACCAAGATTATATCTTGACTTTAAAAGAGGCTGTGACGGTGACCCCTGAGATTGTTTCACAATTTCTTAACAGGGGTAGTCACATACGAAATGTCGACTCAAAGCTTTGATTTTTTTTTTATATGACGTGTAAAACTGATTCCGATAACCTTATTCCAGAATAAACCATTTCATTTCACTGTTTCTCGTTCTATCCCCCATTATGTTCTAAAGGAAAACTCCCGAACACACTTTTACGCAATGCGCAAATGATAAATAGACAGTTTGATACATTCCCTGCCCTTTTCACGTCCGACTTCCGAATCAACATGGAAGTTAGCCCATCTTCGCTTTATCAACAAAAAGAATTCTCGTGAAACTTTTCGCATGCATATCTAAGTA
The DNA here is from genome assembly GCA_945859715.1 of Apamea sordens. Classification (NCBI taxonomy): domain Eukaryota; kingdom Metazoa; phylum Arthropoda; class Insecta; order Lepidoptera; family Noctuidae; genus Apamea; species Apamea sordens. The sequence continues at coordinate 6,275,972 of OX244010.1, read as the reverse complement.
AATATCTGAGCAATTTTCGAAGAAGTAGTAGTTATTCGAATAAACAGTACGATGTTTTGATAAATATGTTTTCATAAATCAAGAATGTAAGAAAACGGTTTCAGATGACATTTTTTCCAAGTTAACTGGGTACTGTTACAAAGACAGGTGGATGTTACCATATTGAGATCGTAAATTGACTTTGATTTTCAAATAGAAAAATTTAGAAGCTAGTAGGTATGAATTTTGATAAAAAAAGGTTTGTCAGACGTTTGTCAAATGTTGGTCAGATATTTGTCAAACGTTGGTTAAACACTGGTCAACATTTGTCAAACGTTGGTTAAATGCTTGTCAAACATTGGCCACACGTTTTTCGAACATCAGAAGGCCAATTCTCGTAGTTAAAAACGTTCAAAATCTAGTCGCAATCTCATTTCAGCGACAATCAATGTCAAAAACTTGTCAAAAACGTTGGTAAATTAGAGGTATTTTTAACAAATTGAGACAGATCAGACTGGAAACATTCTTAAAATTACAAGAATTGCCCTACTGGTGTCAAAGTGGTTTCATAAATATTATAGATAAAAATAAACATAGTACGTAAATAAACAAGTGAACAATTCAATAAGACTGGTCACGACTCTACTTGTGACAACCACTGAATTTGTTTTTCACTAAAAAGCTTTAGTAATAACTCGGACAACTTTAGTTTACGACATTATTTACGACCGCAATAAAACAGTGAGACGTCACGTCAAAACAACATCTAGCATTAAAGAATCTAAAATTCTAAGTCACATAAAATCATAAAACGAAGCTGGACAAAAATATCTCACAATCTATAGAACTAACAAACTTCCTTAGGAAAACTGTCAGGAACAAGGGGCGAACGCAGAAACTTTGATAAACTTTGACATAGGTAATGAACTGATGGGCTTACATAACCTTTAGTTTCATACGGATGCGATCTACTAATGTGGCAACATGTCAAAACATTGAGACTTTTTGTAGAGGTTTATTTAAAAAAAATAACGTCTTTATATTTTGTGGCGTTTATACGAAAGAAAGAAAATACGTTTATTTGCGTCGAACATGACGCATAAAAAGAACACAAAAAATAACAAGTTGGGCGAAAACATGCGTCGGTTCTGTGATTCTCGCATCGTTCCGTTGGATGCGCGAAGCACAGAACCGCCGGTCGAAGTGGAGATGCTTGGGACTATGTCCAGATGTGGACGTTTGTCGGCTGAAATGATGATGATGATGATGAATATTTATAGATTTAGAAGAATATATACCATAGAAAAATGGTCAAAGATAGATAAATAAAGACGTTTTATTAGACGAGTTCCAAGACTAAATATTTTGAATATGAAAGTCTGAATAAATATATGTTTCAAGTATTCTTTTTTATCAAAATTATAATCTATATATATAAAAATGAAACCCGTTTTCCGTTGTCACGGCATCACGCGTGAATGGCTGGACCGATTTCACTAATTCTTTTTTTGTTGTATTTGTTATTATTAGGAGAAGGTTCTTACGGAAAAAAATATAAAGAAAATCTCTCAGAAATATTGAAAAATATACATTTAGTTTTGCATATTTAAAAAAACGCGCGTAACGAATGTCAATGTCATTCACAGCCATAGACTATATTGAAAGAGCATTGTTTGTTCGGAAACGTGGTTACTTAATTAAATTCAAGCATCATTTGTTCGGAAACGTGGTTACTTAATTAAATTCTAATTAATTTTTGAAAATAACTCGCCACGGAATAGGTCTACTATATAAAAATAAGTCGGGTTTTCCTTCCTGACGCTATAACTCAAGAACGCACGAACCGATTTCCACGGTTTTGCATTCGTTGGAAAGGTCTCGGGCTCCGTGAGGTTGATAGCAGGTAGGAGTAGGGTAGGAGTAGGGTAGGAGTAGTGTAGGAGTAGGTTAGGAGTAGGGTAGGAGTTGGGTAGGAGTAGGTTAGGAGTAGGGTAGGATTAGGGTAGGAGTAGTGTAGGAGTAGGGTAGGAGTAGGGTAGGAGTAGGGAAGGAGTAGTGTAGGAGTAGGGTAGGAGTAGTGTAGGAGTAGGGTAGGAGTAGGGTTGGAGTAGGGTAGGAGTAGGGTAGGAGTAGGGTAGGAGTAGTGTAGGAGTAGGGTAGGAGTAGGTTAGGAGTAGGGTAGGAGTAGGGTAGGAGTAGGTTAGGAGTAGGTTAGAATTAGGGTAGGAGTAGGGTTGGAGTAGGGTAGAAGTAGGGTAGGAGTAGGGTAGGAGTAGGGTAGGAGTAGGGTAGGAGTAGGTAGGAGTAGGTTAGGAGTAGGTTAGAATTAGGGTAGGAGTAGGGTAGGAGTAGGGTAGGAGTAGGGTAGGAGTAGTGTAGGAGTAGGGGTAGGAGTAGGTTAGGAGTAGGTTAGAATTAGGGTAGGAGTAGTGTAGGAGTAGGGTAGGAGTAGGGAAGGAGTAGTGTAGGAGTAGGGTAGGAGTAGGGAAGGAGTAGTGTAGGAGTAGGGTAGGAGTAGGGTTGGAGTAGGGTAGAAGTAGAGTAGGTTAGGAGTAGGGTAGGAGTAGTGTAGGAGTAGGGTAGGAGTAGGTTAGGAGTAGGGTAGGAGTAGGTTAGGAGTAGGTTAGAATTAGGGTAGGAGTAGGGTAGGAGTAGTGTAGGAGTAGGGTAGGAGTAGGGTAGGGGGTAGGACACCACGCGAACGAAGTAGCGCCAGGCAGCTAGAAATAATTTATATGGCAAAACAACGTTTGCCGGGTCAGCTAGTGTTTAATATTTTTGTAGCAATGTTGGATGCCGGAATTATTTTCCTCTTTCATCAATATTGACAAGTATCAAAATCAAACTTAACCGGTCGAAAGCCTTAATAACAGAAAAAAATTCAAAACCCATTGTGGCTCGCGTGGATCCACGTTCATACGAAGGGCTAAAGGGAATTTTCATTCAGAATAAACAATAAGAATGAAAGGTGGTTGCGTTATTATGACGTGCGAATTCTATTGAAAAACACAATATCCCAACTTGACACGCATTTGAACTTAACACGTCGTACATATCAAGAGTTATTTGAAAAGGCCCTTTAGGAAGCGTATCCGTACGCATAAGCCGAGATGAGCGAAGTGAAACTATGAAATGAACTGAGTGTTTCTTTTCAATCGGATACGAATGGATCTGTACAGCTGTATCTCGCTTCTCTACGCTTCACCTTGCTCCGTGCTACTCCGCATGCCATACTTGAGATACTAGAAAATATAATAAAGTCATTTATTAGACTGAGAATCAGCACTTTTTGAACGATAAAATTACATAAAACAGTTCTCCGCACAGCTGTCTGGTATACTGCTTCTATTGAAGCAGAGCGAAGACGAGAAGTAGATATCAACTAAGTGATAGAAAGAATGATAAAGTTTTTAATGCGATTCGTACAGGAAGATCATAAAACTAAACTAAACACAAGCAAAAATAAAAAACAAATTATATTTTAAAAAAAAGTAACAAAAAGAAAAATGAAACAGAAAGTCCTATACGAGGCCAAAAGGCTCCTATCTCAGCATGATGCTACAACATTTAAAAAAATAAATGTCGCAGCGCTGGTATTCTGATTGGGCCCGCTGTGATGTCACGGTCAAGTGTGCATACACACGAGCGACACGCGTCAACGGCAGACGCAACTGCAGCCGCTGACAACGTGCTGCTCGTGTATTCAGTACGGTGCTCAACTACACGAGCAGCATATTGTCAACAGCAGCCGCCGACGCGTCGACGGCTGCCGTTTGGTCATCATAATCATAATCATTTATTTCTTCGCAAACATGGGTAAATAATTGGTGCATAGATGTTGTCATAGAAGTTGGTTCTCCATGTTCTGCCGTCACCTGGGCATGCAAATCATAGGTAATCCATTTATATAATTTAAATAACAATTAGAATATTATTATAATTCCCTTTTTTCAAAATAATGTCAAATCATTTGAGATACACTAAATTAAAAAAAAAAAAAAATATGTCGTAATATTACATCAAATAATGTACATCTGCTGCACAATTGTCACTTCGCTCCGCTCCCGTGCCTCAATGGAAACACAACCTTATACAGAGCGAAGATCTCAGCAAGTTTTGAATTTCATCAGCCTCTAATCTCAAGCTTACTCCTGCCCTAGTTTTGAGTACATCATTTGACTACTCAATTGGCACATCGGGACAAACATTTGTTTAACCTACAAACTGCTGTTCCGAATCGGGCTGTTTGTCCTTTTGAATAGTATATGTGTGCTGTATAGTAGCTGGTATAAAGCCTAGTGGGGCATTGAGCCATTGTCAATGCAAACGTATTGGTTTTGTATATTTACGTTTCAAAAACCAAATTCTCAGTAGCAGCCTGGATTGGCAATATAATCGGCTCATTCCCTATTTCATAGGACTTGTGAAATGTGGGTGTTCAGTTATGAGCAGAAATACCTTAAAATTAAGCAATATTCAAAGCTGATGTTCTCGTAAACTATAGAACTGTTACAAACGTACCTTTACGTACGTACGTTTTTTTACTTTTATACATCACACCACACCTCTCTCACAATTACCCCACACCCCTCCTACTTCCTAAGCGAACACGCATGCTATAGATATTTTTTGTAAAATGTCATATGTTATTTTTTTTATCACCTAGCCTACCTAAGAAAGAGCGGCGTCTTCTAAAAATTCGCCTTCTTCTGCTTAAAAGGAGGCGCCATCCACCAACAAAATGTAAACCACTATGGTCAAGAAATAAACATGTTTTTAATTTTTATGAAATAAGTCTATTCTCAAAGATACAATCGTTTCACAATCACGAAACATTTTTCTCTTCCATTTTGCGTAAGTATAACATATTTATGCTCGTGACTGACTTTCTTCCTATCCCTTTTAGGAATATACGCTTGGGGTTATGCTTTCCTATTTATTAAGCTTGACCTTAGCAAGTTTGTACCAAACCTTCCTATATTAACTTCATTAGTTATATTGATCTTGTTAACTTAGGAACTACGTGCTACAGCAAGTATTAGAAAGCAATTTAGTAGCCACGATTAAGAAACTTAGGCGTAGAAATAGAAACACAGAACAATAAGCTCTATTTCAATATGATTAAGGTACTTTTTTGAGTAGTTTGTATACTACCCGGTGCACTCACCACCTATGGTCTGTTCCAATAGTATCTGATGAAAATGTAAACTAATGGATCAGAAAATGTACCATTGGATCCTAAATTGTTGTGTCACTTACAAATTGAGCGCTTTGATTTCATTGATTTAATACTTAACATCAAAATTATAAATTAAGACCACCTTAAAGTTGTTTTTCATGTGACAATTGAGGTTAACTTTATAACCTTGATTTTAGTCGATGATTTTTCAATTACAATAAAATAATTTTGTTCAATCAATAATTATTGGAAAAGATGGTCAGATATAAAGTTGAAATTTTCTAAATACAGATGAATGTGTTACTTTCTCTTTAGTGAGAGATAGCGTAAGAATTTAATCTGAACAGGGTTTGTTTACACTTTCATCAAATAGTTTTGGAACAGACATTATGTAGGTTGGGTAATGTCCCGGGACGTGGTCACGCCAGCGGTTTGTACATTGTGTATTGTTTATCTACTTATATTTATACACATTTTCGTTATTGTCTGCGTGACCGCGTCACCGCCGCTTCTTAACTCTGCAACGGATTTTGATGCGGGTTTACCAGGACGGACGGACTTTACCAGGTTTTACTTACATCTCCCCACTTGTATCCGAAGACGGTTCAGGGTCTTCCAAGTATATCACGGAAGGTTACACCCTGCAGGGTGATGCTCTTTTGGTGTCATTTCCATTTAATTATAATTATGAATGTTCCATTTTATCAGGTATTAAATTAATTCTGCTTCACGCTTTTAAATGAAAACCATTTCCAGAAATTAGTCACAAGCTCTCTCCTTAAAATTTAACGACTCGACAATATATCAAGATGAAACAAATTCAACGTTAAGAAATACAATTCTGTTGCCATTACCTAAATATCAGAACAGCACCTTTGACACAGCCATCTCATTCAGTTCCTTTGTCAAAGATTATTATTAGCTTTTTGAAGTACTTTGTAATAAACGAGCGAATGATACCGCAGAGATTGTTGGTTATTTATTCAGCTATTATAATGAGGCTTTTATTATTTTTGGGGTGATATCTTTGTATATGATGGAATGTTTGTAAATATGTGAGCACCATGTATCTATCACATAGTCAATTTATATGTCGTGGTTTCATGAATTCATTTTAATTCTTTTACCTATTGTGGTATAGTAATTTTATTTTTAGGTGCATCGTCTTCACATCATCATCTGCTGAGCCTTTTCCCAACTATGTTGGGGTCGGTTTCCGTCGTCGCGAAAAAAAAAATCTGCTGCTCCCTACATTTTGACGAGTTATGCGAACATAACTGTAGGGAACAGCTGATTTTTTTTTTTCGCTATTTCAGTTTTGGTCCCATAGTAAAAGTTCTTCATAATGATGAGTACAATGACCTCTTAAGAGGTTGCTGGTGTTTTACAAAATAACCCTGTATACCACTGTGTCAGATAAATGGCGGAAAAAGGCAGTAGGTATATTCTTGTAATTTAAAATAAATCTGTTTCAGCGAAACGTCTGTGACCACAGAATATCATTTTCAGAGAAATTTTTAAAAGTGAATTGGCGAAAATGAACCTTTGTTCAGAATGAAAACGATTGAAACCAATCGTGCTCTGATAGTTTTTACTTATTTCAATTTCATTCAAGACGTGACTACGCTACTAGAATTGTTTCCATAGAGATTTTAGCCCCTCACCTCACCCTATGGTAAATTTACCACGGAATACGGAGGGGTCTTGGTATGTAACGACGGTCACCCATCCACGGTCAACCGCGGCAAGCGTAGCTTAACCTGATCGATCGACCCGTACGGCTGTTATTACCACAAGCCCCAATGTATAAAAACAAATACCAATGATAAAAACAGATAGAAAGGAAATATAATAAATATTTAATAATAAGGAAAACCATAAAAGAGCTCTTCGTCTCTTCTACTTATTTATTTTGCTGTGCCCTACAGGGTACATAATTGATTCTATTGATTTATACTTATCACCTGTATATGTATATCTTTACATACCAAAACCCCTGCGTGTCTCGGAAAGCACGTTAAGCCGTTGGTTCCAGCTGTCATCTGTGGTTCTTTGACAGTCGTTACGGATCGTCAGAAGCCCGAAAGTCTGACAACCAGTCTTACCACGGGATTTCGTATTACCCAGTAACTGGGTTGTGGAGGTCAGATAGGCAATCGGTCCATGTAAAATACTGGTACTCAGCTGCAACCGGTTAGACTGGAAGCCGACCCCAACATAATTGGGAAAAGGCTAGGCAGATGATGACCTGTATGTGTACATTAGGATGCAATAAAGATTAATATTGAATTAAATCCATCCATCTTTTTATTTTCAGTATGCTGATAGTAGATAAGGGATCTATAAGCTAATCAGACATACGTAGTTGCATCAGGAACACCTAGATTCCAGTGTTAGTGTCCTATTTCGCTAATTATACACAGTTCAATGAATTCACTGCAGCAGTTTGCACACGATGTCTGTATTTAGAAGATGCACTGATTGATTTTACGTTCCGTTCCTACTGGGTTTTGAAACCTGATCTATGTTTAGGAAAATCTATATGAGCTGAACTGTGATTAGTTTGAAACTGCCAATAAAATCAGTTCAAAACAGATTGAATAGTTCAGAGAATGGAGTTGAGTTTTGAATAAATTATATATTGCCAGTGATAGGTGACAATTTTAAATTAACGCATGCACCTTCTAATTATTTATTAAAATAAAATTATTTTTTGGTGGATTTAAGTTAACTCTTGAACTGAAGTTGAAAGTAAAAATATTTTTCATTTCTATGTTTTCTCTTTTACACAATTTTGTCTTATAAACTTTTTTTATTGAAACTCATAATTTTATTTCTAACGAAAAAAAAAACCTATAAAATTACAAAGATTCCTCCTCCTTAAAGTGAAGATCAATTCTTCAAATATAAACGCGTCTTTAACAAAAGATATGTCACAAACAGATACAAGAAGATTCTATTATAGAAACTTCTCAAACCAATTTATGTTTACAACATAAAAGGTAATCTCTTTAATATTTGCGCTCTTAATAAAATATCTGCTCCGAAATTTATTGGCCAATAAACTTGCTAGTCGTCACACAAGCAATTTAATCTCCCGTCGTTGATAGGTCTACGAATTGTAATAAAAACAGTATTAATGCTTGGCGAAAAACTCTAACGTAACTGAAGGTATCTGAGACACCTCCAGGGAAAGATTTTGGTGCGAAAAGCAATAGAAATTTACATAAAAGATTTAGTTGGGAACGAGTAATTTTGGGCACTTTTTCCTTATGGCTTGAACGGAATTCAGATGGGAGAGGGCGTCAAAATTGTCGCACTTTTAAAGGTTTCTGTAAAATTTTTCAAACTCAAAGCATTCGTTTCAAATACACCAAACACATGCACTTTTGTATTGTCACGGGGTCGTTCAGTTAGAAAGATGAAGCTAGTTGCTTATTCCAAAGCGTAGTAGGTTTCTATGGAGAAGAACGGGCAAAAAACTCTACGGACACTATTTTAAATCAAAATAATATGGTTAAAAATATTGGTTACATCATTCCTGTTGAAATTATGCTTGTAAAAACTATCATCATTCTCCTGCCTTCATCCCAATTTATTTGCGGTCGGCGCAACATGTCTTTTTCTTCCATACTTCTCTATTAGTCGTTATCTCAAGTAGTCACCCCCTTTCTAACCATATCATCATTTACACATTCCATCCATCGAAAAAACTATGTAGAACGTTAAAAGCGTCCATGAAAAAAAAAGAAACAATTGAAATATTATAATGAAAAAGAAACCGTAGCAGCTAAGAAATGACCAGTCCATACTGACGGTGCCCGTTCACGAACATGACACATGGATTAGCACTATTTAGCTCAACCGTTTGGGTTAAGAATGACGCTTTAAAGTAACAGCTTTGTGTAGAAACAAAGTATCCTACTATTCTAGAAGAATTAGCATCGCCATACAACGTGGCAATGCTGCCAGCCTTTTGGGCACTGTTCCTGTTGACAGCGATGCGGACGAATTTTTTGATGCCCTATGATTCTTTTGCTTGTTTTTTTTTTCACATGTACATATTATGTATTATTATTTTAGACTTAATTTAAATTAATTATCTATTCATTTATTAGATTTATCATTAAAAAAAAAAAATCCACTATCCTACTAATATTATAAACGTGAAAGTTTGTATAGATGGATGGATGGATGAATGTTAGTTACTCTTTCACGCAAAAACTACTGAACGGAATTGGATGAAATTTGGCAGACAGATGGTTTATAACCAGGATTAACACATAGGATACTTTTTATCTCGATATTCCCACGGGATGGAAATTATGCGTGTGAAACCGCGGGGTGCAGCTGGTTCAACTATAAAATTGATATAGTACAATACAGTACCTACAACAAAAAAAAAACAGATAAAAAAAATCCCAGTTTAATCTACGAAAAACACTTTTATGAGTAAAACTATTTATTTTTATAGTGTCTGGTCAACACAAGCCATATGAGAATAGGCCATGTCGAGAAGAAAAAATGAGCTGGTCATTTAAGCTGGAAGTGAATCTGAATGCCGAGGGAGCGCCAGAGATAATATAGAAAAGGCCTAAAGCAAAGTTCACCATCGTCTGCCTAGCCATTACCCATCTTTGTTGGGGTCGGCTTCCAGTCTAACCGTATATAGGAGTACCAGTATTTTACATGGAGCGACTGCCTATCTGACCTCCACAATCCAATTACTAGGCAATACGAACCCCCTTGGTAAGACTGGTTGTCAGACTTTCGGGCTTCTGACGACCCGTAAGCCAAAGATTCAATAATGACAGCCTGGACCAATGATTTAACGTGCTTTCGGAGGCAGGAGGATGGAGGGGTCTTGGTATGTAAAGAGGGTCACCCATCCACGGACCAACCGCGGCTAGCGTAGCTTAACCTGATCGATCGACCCGTGCGGCTGTTATTACTTAGCCACAAGCCCTTCAACATTGCCAAGACTGAGGTATATAATACAAATATTATATTATACGTAATTACATTATGTATTAAGTATTTATAAGTATTTTGTGAAACAGAATCATAAAATGATAAAATTTTCTTGCTTGAAAACATCACAAAGCTATCTTTTATTTCCATGCATTTTCGATTTATACTGATTCTTATCGTCACTGCTGAAACAAATTTTTTTTATATCAATCTTACCAGACAATATAATATTATATATATAATATAAGGACAAGAACAACACGTCAGCCTAGTCAAATAACCCGCCCCTAACTGTTCCCGGCGCAAAGGTGCCCAAAACGCTTGCTGCATTGCCACGTTGGATGGCAATGGCTAACCTTTGCACCAAGAACGAGCCGGAGCGGGAGTCCCCCGTTTTGTCACAGAGCTTGTGCCCTATCTCACTAATGAGCTTCCTGGCCTCAGTGCCCCAAGCACCCATGGTCTCCACGGCAATGGGCACAAAATGATAGCGGTCCAGCAACGGTGCCAGAAACCAATCTTACCAGATTTTGGTACAGACGCCAGCACATCAAGCTACTACAATCTGTCAAATTTCTTTAATAGATTTTCAACTTCATCGCTCAAGTACTAAGGTTCAAGGTTGATTGGGAAAATTTGACAGTTTCGGTTAGCTTGACCTGCTGGCGTCTGTACAAAAAATATTAATGGTTCGAAACAAGTAATAATCTCTTCAACATTTTAATGTTGAACAAGTTAAATCTTGAAGGAGCCCGGAGATTTTATTAAAAGTTCTTCAGCACGTACCTACTTTCCTTCACATTTTCATTTTCTCCTCTCATGTTGAATTTTACAACTGCCACAGTTTTCGTTCCTCTTTTGTTTCTGCTATTTGAAATTAGAAAGCATACAATATTGACTAAATACGTTGAGCGCTAAATATGATATTTAAAACATCATTCTGTCAGGGTCACTGCTGGGGAGTTTGTTGCGCCACTTCTTTCCAGCACTAGGAAGTGGTGAAGGGCGGGCGTTTTGCGGGACTGTCTTTTGTAATTTTGACGTTCGTAAAGTGCTGATTCTCAGCCTAATTTCAATAAATGACTTTTGGTTTCGTCATATTCAAGTGATTGATATGACCATTTATTATGATATTATGATAATTATTTCATCAAAACTGCTCTCAAAACGGTGAAGGAAAACGTCGTGAGAAAACCGGCATGTCTTAGAACCAAAAATTCCAACCAACCAGCAATGGGCGAGGTGGATTATGGCCCACTATCTCTCACTGAGAGGAGGCCTGTGTCCCAGCAGTGAGAATGTTATAGGCTGCTTGTGTAAGTGATTGATAGAAACAGAACGATATTTTAAATACGTTTAGCGCTAAACGCATTAATGACTTTCAAATTCAAATTCTTTATTTCAGACGTAAGTCCATAGTCACTTTGTTGAGCATGTTATGATAATTATATTAGCTAGATAGCATTACATTTTTTAATCTAGCCTAGAGCTAAGCATTTACGATATTGCTTCCTTCTGACAGTCTGTTTAAACGCCACTTGTGTTGTTTGGCGTTCAAAAGTGCCTTTTATGTACCTATCCTAACTAATATTAAGTAGTATAGAGTAAGATTGCTTGTTTGTTTGTTACGCTTTCACGCTACAACGGCTGAACGGAATTGGATGAAATTTGGCATAATATGGGTACTGGATCGCAGACGAAGTCGCGGGTAACAGCTAGTTTGAAATAAATGCTTTGACATTGACTTTGAAATATTGAGAAATGTAAAATGATTAACTTATATGTCATGGTTTCATTTTTAATTCTTTTACCTATTGTGGTATTTTATTTTATTTTAGGTGCATCATCTTCATATATTATTATATAATAATGTATGCAAAATATTTTAAAAGAATAAGGGTGGAGTTTCTTGCCCATTCTTCTCCATACGAAAACGACCATTTGGAAGGGCCGCTAGAATCAATTCTATATTTTCTTGTAATTTTTGACGTTCAAACACTTTTGAACAGGCAATCCTTTTATGAGCCTATTTGAAATAAATGTTTTGACTTTGAATGACATCATAATATTTTTTGCGTGATAACAAAAATAAGGAAAAACAGAAAATCAATAAAAAAGAAAATAAGTGGTTTTCTGAGAAACGATAAAATTAGCTGGATCCCAGAAATTAATGAGGAAAGGGAAGACTGTGAACATGAAACGGAACATATAGGTAGGTAACATTGTCGGTTCTCCAAATAATTAATCATGTAATATATTATTGTATTCATCTTATATAGGTACGCCGTAGTTTCTAATATAAATAACATTATAGATAAAAGGATACCAAAAAGGTTTTATTATCTAAATATTTGCTTAAGGATAGCGTAATAATTTCAATAACCTCAAATTTATTACTTTGATTACTTGTTTTGCGTGTTTTCTAGACCAGTTTAGAGACTTAAGATCAATAACTTAGTATGTGGGCGAGTGTGGTGAGTTTAGGAAAAAGTGATATTTAGTCACGACTTAAGGGGAATTTTCAAAAATACATAATAATTGGGTTTTCTCGAATCCCATGAATTTTCGCCTAGGCATTATGGAGTGCTTAATTGTTGCAAATGGGCCAACTGTCATATCCTGGAAGGAATACGTCGAATTACCAGTCAGCCTGTATATGCATTAGGCACAAACAGCCCTTTTTAGAGTGAAGAGGTCCATGTATAGTATATCCTCCATTTTGGAAAAGGTTATAACATCAGAAGGCCAAAACGGCACGGTTGGCGCAGTGGTTAAGCGATTGACTGCTGCGCTGCGTGTCGCGGGTTCGATTCCCGCACGGAACAAATATTTGTATGACCTACATGTATTTGTTCCGAGTCTGGGTGTTTTTCTATCTATAATATGTATGTATTTACAAAAAAAAAAAATGTATATAAGTAGTTTATCAGCCATCTTGTTACCATAACACAAGCATTAGGTTGCTTAGCTTGGGACTAGATGGCGCTGTGTGAAATGTCCAGGGATATTATTATTATAAAAACTCTCTAAGTCCGTCAACAAAGACACAGGCCCGTCAGAAAATAGTTCGATACTTCGGAATACACCCTACTCCCATTAATTAACTTTTTCGGAAGGCAAAAACACATCGGGAGTAAGGGCAACTGTCAAATCGTGTTGTCATTCATTCTTAGTTGGGGCCCCAAAGTAATCTTATGTCCGTAGGTGATACGAAGTAGGAAACGCCTGTGACTTCGGCCGTAACTACGGATTTCGTGCTTAGGGAGTAGATCCCCTGACTTCCTTCCGACTTAAATCATGTTGTGGTCATACTAAGAACTTTTTAAAGGGTGCTTAAGGGTCTAAATTCTCCTGCCAGGGTAGCGGGAACATCCGAAAGGGTTTACCGCTGCCCTGGAACATAAAGGGCTAAGGAAGGAACACGGGTGGGTTTTAGTCAGTAAGAGTCTGACACTCCCTCCTGCTCCACCCAGAGCGGGAGGAGTCATTTGATGATTTCCCATCCTCAAAAAAAAAAAAAAAATGGTCTAAATTCTTCCGATTTGATGTCCCCTCCTGCTCCACCCAGAGCGGGAGGAGTCATTTGATGATTTCCCATACTCAAAAAAAAAAAGGGTCTAAATTCTGTTCCGCTATGAAACGGCCCTTCTATCAATAGATGATATACATTTAACATAAATATGTTATAACATAACATAAATATATAACATAAATATGTTATGTTATAACGTAACATAAATGTGTAACATAAATATGTTAAATGTACGCTAGCGTGTAGATACGATTTCGACGAAGAGCGATGGCCGCCATATTGTAACGGCTGCAGTAAACGCTGTGACAAATAATGGCAGCGGAATTTGACTTTTCGGGGTCAAAAACGCACTATAAGATAACTTAACTTTACAGTGTCAAAAAATGCTCTCTAGGAAGACACATGAACTTACCTTCGTAGATAACGTTTTAGTGACGTCATTCGGCGGTTAATGTCAGACGCTATGTGATGGCCACCGCTCTTATAGAAAATACTAGCTATTTGCTTTAACTATGATATCGTTATATATAGGGTGGCAGGGACATCGACGCGCGAACGGTAACCATGGATTCAGCGCATGAGTTTAGACCCCATAGCGTCGAAATTTTTCGTCGGTTATTAAAAAAAAATATTGCTGTTCCATACATTTTGACCGCGTAGGTACTGCACTTTTCTATGAAAAAGAAGTTTTTTTTTTATAACCGACAAAAAATTTCGATGCTATAAGGTCTAAACTCATGTGCTGAATCCATGGTTACAGTTTGCGCGTCGATGTCCCCGCCACCCTGTCTAATATTAATATGTTTTCACTTATCCTCGTACACCACATAGATACCTTGTAAGTACGTACCTACGTGGTGTATGAGGATAAGTACGAAGGAAAACATCGCGAGAAAACACAAAGTTTAATGGTCTGAATGGAAATTAATAGGAAAATAATATAAGGATGCTATTATTATTATCATAAAAACAAAAGAAATACCAATCATATTTTTGGCTCGATTCATCGGAAAAAGAAATGAATGATTATATTTCTAGAACTTTACTTCCTCGACGATAAATAATCCAATATAATATTTTCGACATTTTGCCAAACCCTTTCCATAACATTTCATTCAGGCCTAGTTCTTAGAAGTCCAATTATCGGTGTGTTACTTGGCAAGGACATTATTTTTATTATAGGAGTTGGCTTCCAGGAACAATCCTTTCATAATTGAAAATATTTTAGACGTAAAAGGGTCAGGACCAAATTTTTGACTACGCTTTATAAAATATACATGTCCTGCTAAACTACCTAAGAATATTATGGTCGCTGTTTTTTTTTAACGTAACCTATCATTTATAATTTAATATTAATAAAGCCTCATAAACACTAGTAATCGTTTTAATAGATAATAGGACAATGAACATCGTTATTATAATTTATACAAGGTAATATTACATACATCCCAAAATTCTTTCCGTTGTGATACTCCTGTTGTGCGACACCATTATTATGAAACCTACAAACCTATGATAGAAGTTTCTTAACTATTTAGTATGGGCAAGATTGGCTTCAAGTATTGGCCATGTATTCCGGATAAGCCGCCATGTTGTTTTACTGTCATTTTAGCATTTTGTTTGTATCGTCAGCGTCATTCCGTTGTGATTTCCGTTGTGCAATTACGTCAAAAATTTGGTCCTGACCCAAAAACCTTTTCCGAATAATTGTTGGTTTAACAAACTGGCATAATTTTTATTATAACTAGCGTCTGCCTGTAACTTCGACCTCTTCAAAGGATATCATTCATGTGTCCAACATTTAATACCCAAAACTTAAGTTGCCAGAAAAAAAAAACTATTGTTTTCTTATGGGAAATAATATCTTGAGCATTTTTACTATTACAGCGAAAGTCTATCTACAATTAACGCCCTGGCTGCTATTTGAGATTGAAAAAAATACCAACTTTTAATTGAATTTAAAATCCTGAACATGTTTTAACTATAAAATTGCTATAAAAATGTGATTTTTGGTATTTTCGATCTCAAATAGTGTTTACTAAATGCATATTATGAACGTTTATACGGAACTACTATGACAAAAAAAAACTATTTTCAATTTTTTTGTCTCTGCTCCAGAAAATTTCCGAAACCCGATTTTGACAGGACTTTCACTGGCAGTCTGATCTGCCAGTGAAAGTACTAGCTGATATTATAAGGAGTAAACTAAGTATACTTTTTTGCGCAAAAAAAAAAATCTTAAAAAGAGAAAAAAAATCTTGCTTTTCAATGGAGGAGTGGTCTGATCTTTAAGCGACAAATTGTTGATACCCGTCATCCGCGCCAAAGAAATAAGCACAGTTAGTAAGAAATAGCCTATAAACGAAACGTTAGCAATAAATAATCCAGGGTGTATTATCACTACAGATAGATCGGACACGCATGATTAGATTCTCTTTTAGTTCGGTTCATAATTCGGTTTGATTAATCTTCTCTGGTGTAACCATATAGGTACTTCGTCTTCTTATTATCACACCTGGAGTTGTATTGTTTTAGGTCTATTTCAGAAGAGAGGTCGTTTGTATACCGCCACGTCAACGGTACGTCAACTCGAACGAGATGGCGGTACCGAACTATCGATACATACATTTACTATAGCCGCGTGTCCACCGCACGCCGCCGTCACCACGATATCACGCTCGGTTCGAAGAATTTCGTTTCTCGTTGACGGTGGCGGGTGGACAAACTGAAGGCACGGGATCTCTATGCGAAAAATAGAACTTAAAAAATTGAAATATCAATGATGATGCCTAAGGACATCGCGGCAACGCTGCCGTCAAAATATAGTTGCATGTCGCGATGCCGGTGTCGCGAAGTCGATGTCACACAAAATCCTGCATCGCGCAAGTCGAGTTTACCGCGCAACTAGCACATACACATGATGTCGGGACGTTCCCGACATCAATAGTCATGCAGTTGCCCACCAGACACGACACCCGTCTGGTCGGAAGATCCTCCCTTTTCTATGGAGGATGAGACTTTACACCCTATTCCTCATACCTCTATATTCCACCTGCTACGAAAATCAAAAGTTCGTCCACCCCCGTCTACCGAACGCACCAAACTATTAAATCCAAAGTAGGTAACAAATGACCAACAGCGGTGCGAGCTTGAAATTTGAATTTCAATGGCGTCGTACCTCTTCTAACAACAAAGGGAAAGGCAATCAATGGACCAAAACAGCCGATCTATACGTTATTATTCTTATATTTACCACAAAATAGATAGGCCTACAGAAGGTCGGCTCAATATAACGTGCGAAAACAGGCAAACGCACCTCTAGACGCGGCGATCTCAAACATAATTATGTCAGTCGCGAGTGCACTTACACTCGCTGTACGTGAAGAAGTCAAGTGACTTGACTTCTTCACGTCAAGTGACTTGACTTTCAAATACCAATAACATAAAAGGCACTTTTGATCGTCAAAATATTTTGATCGTTTACAATAAAATAGAATTGATTCTAGTCGCCCCTTCCAAAATATACTTTGTTATGGAGAAGAATGGGCAAGAAACTCCACCGTTACTCTTTTAAAATGTGTTACAATATTTTGTTTACTTTAACTATGTATATATGTGAAGACGATGCATAGTAAAATAAAATATGCCACAAAGTAAAAGAAAATTAAAAATGAAGCAATGACACATACTTTATTTATGTGATAGATACCATGTTGCTCACATATTTACAAACATTGTAAAAGTATACGATTTCCTAAAATATTAACAAGTAATAAGTCAGTGTGTGAGTTAAAGTAATCACAAAATGTAAATCAATGTCATAAAAATTACAAACTATACAATTAAATAAGCAACCAGTTTAATTTTTTCTAAGCATCCCGTTTGTTTTGGTCTAAGAAACCAGTTTGATTTTGTCTAGCGTGTCTATACTTACAGTGGCCTCCAACAGTTAGATGACATTTTTTCAGCTGTGACACGCCACATTATGATTTAAAATTTTAGTGATCCAAAAGTTTGAACGTTTTATTGACTATTTCAACTACCTTTGACTTATCATAAAAATAATTAAGTAATCCCTCCTTACCTGTTTTTTTTTAAATCATAATGTGGCATTACAGCTGAAGTTGAAAATTGTCAACTAACTTTTGTAGGCCACTAAAATTATAGACACGGTGGACAAAATCAAACTAGTTGCTTAGACAAAATCAAACTGGTTGCTTAGACAAAACCAAATTGGTTGCTTATGCTGGTTGCGTATGTGCATGCGTTTTCGCTCGTTGCATGGAGCCGACCTTCTGTACCTGTCTATTTTGTACTATATTTACCCCACCGCCTTTTGTTTTGCAGTATTAATAAGGGCATCGTTTTTGCGTTGTCATTATTGATCGCGTAAATTCTCCCAGTCATACCTCTAATATATGGTCGGGTGTTTTTATCTTTTACGTGTGTAACTTGCGTTACGTGGACTAGACTGATATCCTTTCTGAATTATGATACACTAATTTCACGTTGATCAACTTTAATCGAGAGAGCTATATTTCTAGAACGAACTTTTATATGAATTATGGGTTTGCTGGAAGTTAGGGTATAGGATGAAACTGACCCCTAGACTATGTAATGTCGCACATCATGCTCTGCTCGTTGTGAACGTCAACGCACGATGTCGCTGAAAACTAGCGCTGGGGCTTGGTGTCGTATGGAGTCTTATCATTATGCTGAGCGATGGTCGTTTTTCGTGGATATGACGCATGTTTTCCCCCCAACTTGTTTTTTTTTTTGTGTTTGTGTTCTTTTTATGCGTCATGTTTACCGCAAATAAGAGTATTTTCTTTCTTTTTTTGTGAACCTGTGCCTCCTATACCTACATAAATACTCTGAACAATCTCTAAGCCCTGCCACTGAAGTTGCAGTCTTGGCTTTCCAAGTATAAAATTCAAAATATTTCATTTTACATGAACCTACATGGGCCCATAAGAAAAGTCAGAAGCTAGGTGCACGGTTTCAATTGGTCATTTCCTATGGACAAGAGCCGGCAAGAAATTTCACAACTACTTTTGTTTTAATAATTGGCTTTTACAATCTTTTCAAATTACACTGTTAATAGGTAGGTATGGGATAATCGTAGAAGAAAGTAACACTTGCCCCTTTGATAATCAGAAGGCCAATTCTCGTAATTTAAAACGTTCCAAATCTAGTCGCAGTCTCATCTCGGCGACAAACAAATGTCAAAAACTTGTCAAAATGCAGGGAATTTAGACGTATTTTTGACAGATTGAGAATGAGATCAGACTGTGAACGTTCTTAAAATTACGAGAATTGCCCCTCTGTTCTCAAGTGCCATGTCAACTTTTAGAGTGGTAGTCTTTTGTTAAAAACGCGAAGTGAAGTGACAACTATTACAAAATTCAGAATGACGACATCATCATGATACATTTTTCAAGGTGTTAATCTGTTATAACTTTACTACGTTTCTACCGCCTCGTTGGTCTAGTGGTCGCAAGCGCTACTACTGAGCATGAGGTACTGGGTTCGAATCCCAGGTCGGGCAAAATGTTATTAGGGTTTTCCATTATAAATATCTCCGTCGTCAACATCTGCCTAACCTTTTCCCAACTTTGTTGGGCTCGACTTCCAGTCTAACCGGATGCAGCTGAATACCAGTATTTTACATGGAGCGACTGCCTATCTGACCTCCACAACCCAGTGACTGGGAAATACGATACCCCTTTGTAAGACTTTCGGGCTACTGACGACCCGTAACGACTGTCAAAGAACCACGATTGACAGCTGGGACCAACGGCTGAACGTGCTTTCCGAGGCACGGTGGGGTCTTGGTTTGTGAAAATAGTCACCCATCCACGGACCAACCGCGGCAAGCGTAGCTTAACCTGATCGATCGATCCGTGCGGCTGTTATTACTTAGCCACAAGCCCCTTCATTAGAAATTTCTCCGTAGCAGTCTGGAATCTGGATTAATGCTCGGATGATGGGAATAAGCTGGCCCGGCCTCTATTACATGTGGACTTTACCTACTATAGGTACACTTCTGCCTAACCCCTCAGGAAACCAATATCATTCATCCAAGCACACGCTAGAATACTGAATGAAAAAATGGTGGATGAACTGAAAAAATGGTTGAGCTGGGTGGTGCTGATCCACGCGTCATGTCGTCGCGTCGTCGGTTGAGACTGGTCATCTCTTCACTGCCAGGGCTTATTTTTAATGTTATATTTTAAATTGTTTCTTTTTTACATTTTTCTCACATATAGAAGCAATAAGAATAATGTACCCAGGATTTTGTAATAATATCTTGATTTAAAATAGTGTCCGTGGAGTTTCTTGCCCGTTCTTCTCCATAGAGATCTACGTTTTGGAATGGGCAACTAGCTTCAACTTTCTGACTAACTGTCCGACTATTTAATTTTTCCAATTCAAAAGTGCCTGTAAATGGTTTAATCGAAATAAATGATTTGAGTTTGAGTTACTCAAGAAAGCTAGAAACCTTTTCCATAATATATTTATTTTGAAAGAGGATGAGGAAACTCGTGGGCATTAAACCCTAATTTCGAAATATGAAAGTCCTTAACATTATCTTATCTTATCCTTATGTTCAGCCAACGTTTAAGGCCGAGCTCAGATTTAGAGTAATGGTCCATTATTTTTGTCATCCTAATACATTTGATTTTCCGACCCCAATTTGCCTTAGCGATCTATTTTGGGATCATCTGAGTTCAACTGCGACTTATTCTTGTTATTCAAAACCCTCGATAAATGTTTATTGTTAGTCCTTATTTTTCTTATAATACTAGGAATCCACTGTCAATCTATTTGTTATAACAATTTGTCCATCTTTGGCAGCCTGGACCCAACCCTCCCTTTTGTACCATGCTTTTTTTTTTTGAGGATGGGAAATCATCAAATGACCCCTCCTCCCGCTCTGGGTGGAGCGAAAGGGAGTGTCAGACTCTGACTCAGACTGACTAAAACCCACCCGTGTTCCTTCCTTAGCCCTTTATGTTCCAGAGCAGCGGTAACCCTTTCGAACGATCCCGCTACCCTGGCAGGTTTCGGCCCTATCGGGCCCCGTCACTTATGCTGAAATCTCTTTGAGGCGCGCGTGGAACACATACGCGCCGTTCGGCACGAGTTTGCATTTCCATGCTTCACTGATCTATCTACAAGTATCATGTTTATTGCCTTCACACAAATATAACCTAGGAAAAAATCTCACAATAAATTATCTTTTACATTTGTCTGGCACCCACAAAGTGCCTCCGTTTGTAACCCTTAATTTGTTCGAAACTTTCTTATAACAACACTGAAAGAGTTTTTAAATAATCAGGCCAGTTCAAAACATTTTTGAAGCTAATAAAGTTTTTGATATTAAAATTTTCTCATTTTATTCCTACTTTTACCCAGTTTCTCGGTTTGTGTGGTGTAAATAATAAGATTTGATATGTTTATCCAGTGAGTTTCTTTCAGTATTTCTTTTTAGAGTAGTCGGGTTGAGAAACCCGACCTCATCTAGTTTTAAAATATTACTTTGACATGTTAAAGTGTTTTTTTATAACCAATTTAAGCAAAGAAATAAAATATAATTTATCATCTTTTAGGACAACATACTTTTAATATTACTGAACGAGAACTGTTTTAATTCATTCTGCTTTCTGAACCACCGTGGTTTGAAAAAGCACCTAGATAAATTATAAGGTAAGGTACACTGAGTGAGAGATTGAATAAAACGTTGTGAATGGAAATGACAGTTTAAAAACAGGTGTCACCCCCCTGCGTGAGAAACGATTGTATTTGCTAATACTTTTTCTTTCCGCGTGTAAACATGCTTAATTGCTTATAGTGTAAAAAACAGGAATACTGACGTTATTTTTGGAAACAAAATAAATTAATTTTTTTTTTAATTTCT
Source organism: Apamea sordens (assembly GCA_945859715.1). Taxonomy (NCBI): domain Eukaryota; kingdom Metazoa; phylum Arthropoda; class Insecta; order Lepidoptera; family Noctuidae; genus Apamea; species Apamea sordens. The sequence continues at coordinate 6,254,390 of OX244010.1, read as the reverse complement.
ATCACTGGTCAATAGAAAACCTATTCAGCTTCAACTAAAAATGCATTGACAGTTGTTTGCAGCTGAGGGTGACTCTCCTGGGAGCGAACATTGGCTTACGACTGTAGGAGACAGGGGTCGAACATGGGTTTAAGAGGACGATTGATTTGATTTGGCACGTGCCTGTATAGATGGCTGGGACAAGTGAGACAACAATAATTGTGATCAACTTCACTTTGAAAGAATGCTAAGAGATGAAAGAGTTGGCAAAAAAAAATTCCACTCTTGGAAATTCAATTCTTAAAAATTAAAATGCTGGTTATTTATAAGTACGCATATATGCATATTTTAAATTAAAGTCGCTTTTCGTGTGTATCTGTTGAACGTTTTCTTTCTTTCTTCTAAACCACGCGACGAATTTTGATGCGGTTTTCACCAGCATTTAGAGAATTTATTCAGGATCGTTTGTGTATAGTAAATAGATTTTGATGTTTTTTCAAATCTATTTATTTAAATTGTTAAAACCGTACGAAGCAGGAGCGGGTCGTTAATGAAAAATATTATTGTAAATATCAAATTGATTGCAGCGAAACCTACAGTTTACACAGTTGGATGCGAGAAGCACAGAACCGGTCGAAGAGAAGGTGCTTGGCCTATGTCCAGCAGTGGACGTCTTTTGGCTGAAATCATGATGATACAGTTTATAACCATTCATTTCAAAAAGGCAGATAAAAGTCACTTTTATACGTCAAAATTTACAATAAAACATAATTGATTCTAGTCGCCCCTCCCAAACGGTAGTTTCGTATGGAGGAGAATGGGCAAGAAACTCCATCATTACTCTTTTAAAATATTTTGTAGCCATTTATTATAAAATTGTATAATTATATGTGAAGATGATACACCTAGAGTAAAATTACAATACCGCAATTTATAGAACATTATGCCGCAAATTATGTCATACATACATGGTTCTGCAATATTTACAAACATTGCAAAACTATACGATTTTCCTATAAATGAAGTGGAAGATCCATTATTTTCAACAAAGATTATAATATTTCTTCATATGAAGGTATACCAACGAAAACTCTTGACTTACACCACACAGTGTTACGCAGGGAAAATGTAGCGAAATGATTTGGCAACCGTCCAAACCTCTGCTACCTACAGCCTTTGGATTTGTCGTCATTATTATAGACTTTACTTCTTGCAACTGGCTAAAGCCTTTTGAGGTAAATGTTAAGTACGGATCTGAATTTATTGCTAGTTTCGGGAGCGCTGAAACTATTAGTTTAATGACTGGCGATTGATTTATATCGGAGGTCAAGTTTACGATGACCAGCCTGGGTTTTATTGGTTTAAGGATTTTTTATGGGAGTCTTGGCAAGCACAGAACTACATAGTTTTTTATTTTGTGATTTATTTTTATCACGGAATGAGGTGTTCATATATTATGCCGCCAGGGTCGCGGGTTGTTCGAAAGACCCCTGGCATAGGCAACTGAAGGAACACGGGTGGGTTTTAGTCAGTAAAAGTCTGACACGCCCTTCCGCTAAAGGTGTTCATATAAATAAAGTTTGTGAAGTTATGATAGAACAAGATGATAGATGTAATCTACTTTACAAATCATTGCATAATCAGCCTATAATATTCTCACTGATTTGACACAGGCCTCCTCTCTGTGAAAGGTAGTGAGCCACAATCTACCACGCGGGCCCACTGCGAGTTGGTGGATGTCACATTGCCTCGTATTTTTGGTTTTAAGGCATGTCGTTTCGTCACAATGTTCTCCTTCACCGTTTTGAGAGCAGTGGTGATGAAATTAAATACCTACTCAAAGTAAAGTGCTTGTCTGGGTTCAATCTAGCGACCTACAACTCGTAAGTTGGGGTCGATACCACTGATCTCTACAGTCTTTGGTTTTCTTAAGTTACTGGTAAGGGCCAAAATTCAGAAAGGTTTTATTTTAAAATATAATATCAAGCTAATGGCCCGTGAGTTTTACAATTCTTAATTAAAGTTCTTCATCTCTTTGTTATTGGGTGAAAAATCTTACAGGAGCTCATAGGTAATAATATTTCTCAAATCACATATTTTACTGTTAAATTGAAATCATACGGTTTATTCTTACGATCAGACAGAATCGTATGAGCTGTTCATTTTATTGAAAATTTATGTCCGGGTTTTCGGCAAATAAAATACATACCCACGAAAATTTCTGAATCACAAAAAGCAATTTACACTATAAATTGCAAAAAGGATACTGAAGCAATAGATTGAAAGCCTAGGAAGGGTAAAAACCTCTTTTAATTATAATTCCCTAAATGGTGGTTCGTGATTTACATTTTCATTTCTTTCTCTCATGATTTATTAGATTGTGGAGTAGTTTTGTTGATTAATGGCCCAGCTTTGTCGGTTCGCAGAATTCTTTGTTTTCATTCAGTGGTTAACCAGATTTGGATTGGTGGTTGTCTCTTCGTGCTCTCATTATTTTTCGGTCATTATTACAATGAATATTTTTGAAGTTAATTTTATGTTAATCTCTTTTTACTTCTTTGTTTTAGAGCTAAGTTGGTCCATTAAGCTTGGCATGAATAATTAAATTAGGTACTCCTTAAGGCTAGGCAACAATTTGTAAAGTAACGGCAGTTTAATGTTCAGGTTTATAAGGGTTAGGTGATCCATATTTTATCTTAATTCATGTTTTATGGGAATCGAATATCGCATATTATAACATTTCTAGTTGAGGTCCTCATGAATGATATTTTAGGATTTATTACCAGAGTTTTTGACTTTTTTATGGAATGTGAATCTTGTTAACTGGCTTAGTGCATATTTACACGAGCGGCACGTTGCCAACAGTAGAGCTGACTACAGCCATCGATATTTGTCGTAGTCAGCTGTAGACGCATCAACGGTAGAAGCGACTGCAGCCGTCAACGTGTCGATGGCTGCAGTAGCTTCTGCCGTTGGCAACGTGCCGTTCGTGTATCTTTCTTATAGCTTAGCTATTCTCAATAAACAGAATTAAAAACAAACCTTACATATGTCTATTGTCAGTGTGGGTGTAGTGGGACTGTGAATGATGAATTAGATTCATTAAAAATCACGATACAATTAATAAAATCATCTAACACTCTACTCACTCCAAAACCTTCAAAATTCGACACAACACAAGGTAGAAACAGTTTAAACGGAGCAATAACGTTGGCTCCAAGCCCCAATGTTGAACACATATAAATTACATCAATTAATATAAGGGTGTTTACGAAACCCCTATCAGGAACCCACGTCAAAATCATTGTGATCGTGCAATAAATTTGTTTTTGTCTCTCTAACTACAAAGAGGCGGTATTATGTATGAGTATAGAGATAGTCAGAGGAATTTCTGCGTATAAATTGGGATATAGTGAAGGAGACGGTAGAAATAAGTAAGGGACTATGGCATGCACGATAAAAAGGGGTTTTGAAAAGGCAGAGAATGCAGGACATACACTAGTACAACTATTAACAGATACCCTACTTTAATATGGTTGGCAGTTATTAAAGAGGGTTCGAAAGATATAGTATATGCATGTAATGAGCAATAAAGTAAAAGATATGTACTTTTTAATGGCAGTCTTATCGCTGATAATTTTATTGTCTTATGGATTGTTGGCTGGATAGGAAAATAGGGGATTCGCATAACACAGGTTCAGCGGATGTTCCAAAAGGTCATCTACCTAGCTTTTTCTCAACTATGTTCGAGTCGGCTTCCAGTCAAACCGGATGCAGAGAATATCAGTATTTTACATGGAGCGACTGTCGACCTGACCACCACAACTCAGTTACTGTGTAATACGATACCCTTTGGCCTTGGTTGTCAGACTTTCGGGCTTCTGACGACCAGTAACGACTGTCAAAGATCCACGAATGATAGCCGGGACTAACTTTACGGTTTCACCGGGCTTAAGTTGCTTTCTGAAGCACAGAGGGGTCTTGGTATATAAAGATGGTCGCCCATCCATAGAACAACCGCGGCAAGCGTAGCTTAACCTAATCGATCGATTCGTGCGGCTGTTATTAATTGGCCACTAGCTCCTCTACATAGCATCGTAATTATCTAAATTAATGATCTATGTAGCACAGTATTAATATTAACATATTCTCAATTATATACATTAGATGGTTTGACAGATGGCGTTAATCAGTTAAGGGATCAACTGCTTCATTTAGTGGATAAACGGAAGCGTTCGCGGTTCAGTTGTGTTTAGCTTTATATAGAAAGAAAGAAAATACGTTTACTTGCGGTAAACGTGACGCAAAAAAGATAATAAAACACAAAAAAAAGAAATGGTTGGTGGAAACATGCATCACATCCACGCAAAACGACTATCGCTCAGCATTATGCTGCGACCCTATGCAAGACAGAGCCCCAGCGCTGGTTTTCAGTGACAGCTGGCGCCGACGTAATGACGTTGCCCGGTGCAGCAAACAATTATTAGGACGCTGTACCGGTACAACGTACTACAGCGTGGCAATATTTCGAAACGTCCTGTTTGACGGACGCGTATATCTTTGTGTGGTACGTCATACATTTTTAGTAATCTGATTAGGAGCTTGTTGGAGATAATATACCTACTTGTACCTGATACAGTATAGCATGGTATGTCTTCTCTACTAGCCTTTTGTGATTTTAGCTTGTCTTAGATCATAAATACCTAACGTTTGTTAAAACGTGTGTGTAAATAAATAATTAGACTAGTTTCTGCCCGCGATTTGGTCCGCCTGTCTAGTCTAGCGTTCTTTCCTCCTTTTGGAACGAAGTTCCTTATCGCGCGTTGCGAAAGGAGGCTAGACGGAAAAAATTAAGACCAAAAGTTGGATCAACACTTTTTGCTATAGTTGTAAGCCATGCGGCGTGCGCGTGTTTCTCTGTCTGTCTCTCTCTGTCTTTGAACTCCGTTCCATCCGGGTGTCCCTTGACACCTCTCAAGTTTTTTTTAATTTTGCTCGACTCCTAAGAATCTTAGCGTGGTTTTAAGTAGCATATAGCCTTTCGCGAGTATTGGACTATCAAAATGAAAGATTTTTTCAAATCCGACTATTAGTTCCAGAGATTAGCGTGTTCAAACAAACAAACTCTTCAGCTCTATTATATAAAAATGTATAACTTTGTTGTACAAAAACTTTTTTTAAATTATTACCAATATTTTAGAGATCACTTACACATTAGTCTAAAATTATATAACAGAAATTCATGCAGAATGTATATCCTTATGCTATATCAAGCAAGTCCTTTTATCATTTTAACTTTTTAAATATTTTGGTCATACCGATACAGTTACATCAACAGTACACGTCTTGGTAGTCATATAGGAATCCCTTCGGGAAATACACATTACAATTCGAGAAAGGAAACTAAAAACAAAAGAATTCTTTCCATTCGTTCTATTTCTTCTAATATTTTCAAACTAACATTATAAGATGAGGTCAAAGGCTTCGTAGGTAGAATTTAGAGTAGGTATGCTCTATTACAATAACTCGGGTTTTGCAGAAAGTTATGACGTCTTTCAAGATATATTATGACTTGAGACACTATTAACGGCTGGGGTACGCTAGAAGAGTTTTCAGAAATAGAATTATTTTCAGAAAGTCTTATTTTTAGAATTCGCGATTTTTGCTGCAAAGATGGAATGGTTTTATTTGGATGCAGGTGAATGCAGCAGAGGGGCCCGTGGCTAGATAATAACAGCCGCAAAGGTAGATACGCTTGCCGGGATTGGTCTGTGGAATGGTGACCATCTTTACATACCGAGACCCCTCACTGCCTCAGAAAGGACGTAGATCTATCTATGACAGTCGTTACGGATAAGCCCGAAAGTGTGACCACCAGTCTTACCAAGGGGTAGTCTATTACCCAGTAACTGGGTTGTGGAGGTCAGATAGGTAGTCACTCCATGTAAAATACTGGTATTCAACTGCATCCGGTTAGACTGGAAAGCGACCCCAACATGGTTGGGAAAATACTACGCAGATGATGATGCATGTGAATGCAGCAATACTGGCTACGGAGAAACCATGGCATGGAGAGATTTCAAAGAAATAAAATAGGTTAAAATACGCAAGACGCTGTAAGAGTTGGTTGCGAAATAAAATCAATCTGTGAAATTTAGCAGCCCTAGTGCATATCATTCCGTGCTTCGAAAGGCAGATTAAGCCTTCTCGGTTCTTATGGTGCGGAATAAACTCCGCACCTGGGCCCCCCCGCTGACTCAGAGTCTCCGCCCTCAGCTGGTGGAGGAGGTGGTGAGCGCTCTGTTCCCTTCACGCGGGGAGCATACTCCCCCGCCTATGACTCCGCCACCTACGGTGCCCGAAGCGGACCACACGGACGACGACGACGACACCCCTGAAGTGACCGGGGTAGATCTGAGAGCGGCGGTAGGCAGGCTGAAGGCCAAAAACACCGCCCCAGGACCCGACGGCTTGCCGGGTAAAGCCTGGGTCCTGGCCTCGACGGCTCTCGGGCCTCGACTGGAGGCGCTCTTAAGCGCATGCATGGAGAGAGGCCAGTTTCCACTCCGTTGGAAGACGGGGAAGCTGGTCCTCATTCAGAAGCCGGGGCGTCCTGCGGACTCTCCGTCCGCATACCGGCCCATAGTGCTGCTCGACGAGGTTGGCAAGCTCTTTGAGAGGGTAATTGCGGGCCGCCTCGTCGGGCACCTTGTAGGAACTGGGCCGGATCTTGCGGATTGCCAGTTTGGCTTCCGCAAGGGGCGCTCTACGGTGGACGCCATCATGCGCGTGAGAGCCCTCACGACGGGGGACGCGGTGTCCCGGGGTGGGGTGGTCGTGGCGGTGTCACTCGACATCGCCAACGCGTTCAACACCCTGCCCTGGAGCTGCATTGGGGAGGCACTCCGGTATCACCGGGTGCCGACCTACCTCCGTCGAGTAGTCGGGGCGTATCTGACGGACAGAGCCGTCATCTACCCCGGTCGCGACGGGAACTGGAACCGGCGAGAGATGTCGTGCGGTGTCCCACAGGGATCGGTTCTGGGGCCGCTCCTGTGGGACATCGGTTACGACTGGGTGCTGCGGGCCGACCTCCCTGAAGGCGTCAGCGTAGTTTGCTACGCTGACGACACGCTGGTCCTGGCGCAGGGGAGGTCGCATCAGGCGGCGGCCGACGCGATGACACGCGGGGTTGCGATAGTCGTGGAAAGGATCCGGCGGTTGGGTCTCGAGGTGGCATTGCACAAGTCCGAGGCCATGTCCTTTCATGGGCCTCGGTACGGGCCACCTCCGGGATCCCAACTAGTGGTAGGAGGGGTTCACATCGGCGTCGAGACCACGATGAGGTACCTGGGTCTCGTCCTCGACAGCCGATGGAACTTCGTCGAGCACTTCCGACGTTTGGCCCCCAAACTGGAACGGGCCGGGGCCGCCCTAAAGCGGCTCTTGCCCAACCTGAGGGGGCCAAACGCCTCCTGCCGGAGGCTTTACGCGGGGGTCGTGCGTTCCATGGCCCTATATGGGGCCCCGGTATGGGCGCGTTCACTGCGGCTTCGAGCCGCACACTATCTGAACGCGCCCCAGAAGGTGGTAGCCGTAAGGCTGATCCGGGGCTACCGCACGATCTCAGGCGAGGCAGCAAGCCTCCTTGCCGGACTGCCACCATGGGATCTGGAGGCGATAGTCCTCGCGCGCCTATATGATTGGCGCGCGGAGGCACTACGCCGGGGGGAAACTCCGCATCCGCGGCAAACCGCGGCGGAGCGGACGAACCTCCGGCGCGATCTCATGGTGGCATGGAAGGAGCGACTATCGCAACCCAGCGCAGGGCACGCCACGATAGCGGCGGTAAGACCCCTCTTTGAGGAGTGGCTAGAGAGACGTCACGGCGCTCTCACCTACCGCCTGACGCAGGTCCTCTCCGGACACGGATGTTTCGGGAGGTTCCTGCACATCATCAGGCGGGAGGAGACGCCCGGGTGTCACCACTGTCAGGATCGCCCAGAGGACACGGTGGAGCATACGGTGGAGGTCTGCCCTGCTTGGGCAGAGCACCGCCGTGTCCTCGTAGAGGCGATTGGCAGCGGCGGCGACCTCTCGCGCCCGGCCCTGGTTCAAGCCATGGTCCGGGGTGAGAGGGAGTGGGAGGCAGTCACCTCCTTCTGCGAAGCAGTCATGCTAGCGAAGGAGGTGGCGGGGTGGGCGAGGGAACGCGCCTTGCGCACCTCACGCCTCAGCCGCCGCGGGAGACGCTCCGGGCGTCGGGAGCCGCGTGACGACTCCCGGCCACCGTAGGCGCGGGCCTGCGGGCGGAGAGTAATGGGTAGCTCTCCGTCCGATCAGGACTAGGCCCGTGCCGGACGGCGTGTTCGTGTTCCACGCGCGCCTCAAAGAGATGTCAGCAAGTGACGGGCCGAAGCCTGCCAGGGTAGCGGGACCATCCGAAAGGGTTTACCGCTGCCCTGGAACATAAAGGGCTAAGGAAGGAACACGGGTGGGTTTTAGTCAGTAAAAGTCTGACACTCCCTTCTGCTCCACCCAGAGCGGGAGGAGTCATTTGATGATTTCCCATCCTCAAAAAAAAAAAAAAAAAAAGCCTTCTCGGTTCCAGTTTTCATCAAAATAGCAATGATAAACGTTACGGGTGCTCATAAGCTCGGAGTTTGACAACTAAATCTAACCACAGCTGAATGTAGGTATTAACCAGTAATTGGGTTATGGATTTCCGATAGCAGTGGCTTCAAGTACAATATTGAAATTCAGTTGTTTCTGGTAACGATAGGACCTGACTCTGGTAACGTAAAGTTGGATAGTTGGTAAATTTTTCATTCAGTCAAATCACAACCGTCATTATTTGACAGTTGTATGAAAGGGCTAGGTATTATACTGATGTAGTGTGTTAATTTGATAAACAATTAATGCCTTTACATGGTAATAATTGTCTGGTAAGCTAACCTGTAAACACTACTTTAAAAAAAGTAGACGTGAGACCGGAAAAAAGTAGCGCAGGATGGAAGTTATAGTTGTGGAAGATTAAATAAGACTATTCAAGTACTATAGCAGACCTAACTTGAAGATCCTAAACGCTCCCAATCAACAGCCTCAACTCAGAAAAAGAAGATACCCACAAATTTCGTTGAGCTCCTTAAGTTTTGAGTTGAGCTGCACGATTTCTGACAAATGCGTGCACTGACTGGACAAGTCCTCTCAATCTGTGTGGTTCTTTCCTCAAAAGACCATCTCAGACATCGATCTACATGGTCTTCATATGATCTGACCAAGATTATTTCTGACTTTAAAAGAGACTGTGACCTCTGAGTATGTTTCGGCCTTTCTTTTCAGATTAGTCAGACAGGAAACGCCGACCTCATCTAGTTTTAAAATATGATTGACGTGTAAAAGTGTTTGCACAAACCCACTTACAAAATAAAATCATCACAAGCCGCAGCAACGAAATGTTTTATCTACCAACGCGAAAGGATTACAACAATAATATATACATCCATAACATCATGTGTGTAATCGCCGAAGAGTTAGAAGGAAGGTGTACTCACCTATAGCACATGCACATTTCAAACACTAATATGAGCCCATTTAATAGGGGACTAACTTATTGCCGTCAACTTGGTACAAATCCAGACTCCTGGCTGCTACTGAAAAATCCCTACGTAAAACTAAGATATATATACTCGTACTATAGTACCTATAGCAGACAATCCCAAACCCTCCCAGTCAACAGCCATAATTCACAAAAAAGGAGAAACCTACAAATCATCCGCACCAAAGAATTATTTCGTCCACAAATGCGAAACGATTACAAGAAAACATTTATATACCTCCATAACATCATCCCTATAATATCCGAACGGAGGTTTAGGTGGAGGTATACTTACATATAAGTACACCCACATTTCGGCAGTCATGTCCAAGTCCTAGGTAATAGGGGCGAGCGTATTTATTGCGAAACCGGCAACCAACCCGGCAAAAATCCAGGACCGGGCAGATACTAAAAACTTGTGAGGGGTCAGTGGATACCCGGATGGAACGAAATTCCTTTCGATTAATTAGTGAAAGAATATTGTATTTTTTTTTAAAGTTATAATTATATTTTTTGTATTATTAACAAATAAAAAAACATAGACAAAAAAAAACTGGCTTGCTTTCTATAAGAGAGAGAGAGAGACAGAGAAACACGCGCACGCCGCACGGCTTACAACTATAGCAAAAAGTGTCGTTCCAACTTTTGGTCTTAATTTTTTCCGTCTTGCCCCCTTTCGCAACGCGCGATAAGGAACTTCGTTCCAAAAATCCCTATGTAAAACTAAGACTACAATATACTACAGCAGACAATTCCAAACCCTCCCAGTCAACAGCCACAACCCACAAAAAAGGAGAAAGCTACAAATCAAGCCGACCACCGAAATATTTCGTCTCCCAACGCGAAAGGATTACAACAAAAAATATACAGTGAACTAATATCAGCTGTTCATGAAACTTGGCTAGTAGCTTGCCCCACTTGGCAAGCGCTAGTGGCTCATGTTTCCCTTTTATATTTACTGCCATCTAAAAGCTATCGCCTTGGTTTTAAGCGAGTAAGGGTCATTCGTGGCAATTGGATGTGTTTAAAAATGTAACGGTTGTTATGAGTTTTTTGATAGGTTTAAATTTACAGTATGTGGCTGTTTTGTGTTTGAATTTTAATAAAGAGAAATTAATACCACTGAGCATTTTAAAGTCATCATCATCTTTGCATTAGAGCATTGTTCACAACTATGTTGGGGTCGGCTTCCAGTCTAACCGGGTGCAGTTGCATACCAGTATTTTACATGTACTGAACATCTGTATGACCTAGTTACTCCTAAGGGGCTGAAAAATCTGCTATTTCCTAGAAAAGAGCAATACTTATGCTGTCAAAATGTATGCAGCAGCAAATTATTTTTTTAATAATCGCGGGAAGTTCAGAATTCATGGTTACAGTTTGCGCGTCGATGTCAAGATGTGATGAGCAAGACCGGTTCAATTCTTAAAAAACATTATTATGAAGGAACGCAAGGAAAGCAAAACTTTATTAAAGAGCCAGCACCCTAATTGCGTAACACACAATCAATCTTAATCGGTTTCATTTTAACTGTTCAACAACATTCATTGCGTTATTTACGTGTTGAGCAGACAAATTTTTCGAACTTATGAAGCAATGGATTAGAAATTTGCTTCAAAATGATTCTGATTCCGATTGATTGTGTGTTACGCAATTAGGGTGCTGTTCATGTAGGCTCCAAAACCATCCATTGTCGTAGAGGAACGTAAGGAAAGCAAAACCTTATTGAAGAGCTAGTTCATGTAGGCTCTAAAACCATCCATTGTCGTAGTTTCGGGACCACATTTAGCATTGGATTGTGACATGCCATTGATGATGACGATAATGACCTTTGCCATGTCACACGTCGGGCTACTCTAGCGGTTTTCCTTTCAGCTCGAACCTAGGCTTTGTGTCAACACTCCAATACACATTAGTGCTATTTTCCGAAACGTCACGAACGGTGAAGCCAATCAGAGCATCTAGAATCAGTATCGTTGTGCCTTTACGTGACATAGGAACACGAGATTATGTTGGATATTGAAATATGGAGGGCTATTAGGCTTATATTGCTAATTTCTTTGGTGTTTGTCAAGTTTATCATGATTAAGGTTTTGGTGGTGTCATCTGCTAATTAAATTGTATGGAAATAAAAGACTAGGCTGTGTTGGCTGCCATCTAGGAATAGGTCAGTTTTTTTTGTAACTATTTATTACAAAAATCACACTTAGGGCGAATTCTGCTAAAATTTTATACCTAGTATATGTAAGTCGTATTCAGTTTGTCAATCTGTCAGTTTTTCTATGGAAAAGCAGTCAAAAATTTAAAAAAAATATTCGCAGGATAAGATTATTAGTCATATAAAAATTTAGTAAAATTCAACCTTAGTAACATAATAATAAAAGCCAAATCTTTTCAGTCTTAAAAAAAGCAGTTCCTATTTTGGGCGACCAAAAACTAACCCAGACGACCGTAATATGGTCAACCAAACTACACTAAGCAATGACCGTCGACCGACGTCATCGCGCGTAACCTACACACTGAGAACCCAAGCCATAAATTCGACAATTTATACATTTCCCAAGTCGGGTAATTTGATAAAGTTGCGTTACGAACTTCGAGTTTGGTTCAAGTTAAGCGATAAGCATCAGCGATCCCAAACTTTGGGTATGATACCCATTAAAATTTGAACAGTTTTTCGATATTCACGAATTTTCTTTGAAAATATAAGAGAAGGTGAAAAGTTTTCAGCAATCTGGATTGTTTTAGTCGACATTATAAGAAAAGAAAATTTTGGTAGTTTCATAATTTCGAAGGTTACAGAAAATACAGATTTTAACAATCTAGAATTTTTTAGTAATCTTGATTGGGCTCGTTACACGAAACATTCTAACGAGTCATTAAAAAAATGCCGGAGAGGAAAATTCATTTCCAGAAAATTGGTCCAATCAGTGCGGAGTTTGAAATCCAAAACTTGGTTCTAAGTTTTCCTAATTGTACTGCAAAGTATGTTTTTCAAATTAATTTTTGTTTTGATTTCAGGTACTTATCAACTGTTGAAGACCAACCTTTACTAAAGCTTTAGTTTAATAAACAAACCAAAAACACCACAAAAGGATTCATTGGTAAGTAGAACATTATAACAAATACTTTCACCACGTAAACAGTTTGCGTTTCAAACTTCAAACGATGCAGCAAATCCTTACTTAATACTACCTTAATCTTCTCCTTTCAAAGCAGAATCCCGTAAAGAGCAGCCGTCAAAAACACGAATCACGTACTCCAAAGGCCCTTAAAGTTATGCGAAGAAAATATCCGATAATAATTCAGACATGCAATTAACAAAGATGACGTACTCTTTGTTTAGGGAAAACGTTTTAACCAAACGAGTTTCATAAAATAGATAGAGGTACAGAAGGTCGACTCCATACACACCGAACACACGCACGCACACATAGACACGCTTCACGTACAGCGAGTGCAAGCGCACTCACGACAGGTATTTGTTATCGTCGCAACGTGCTACGATGCGACATCGTATCGTGTGTATATTTTTTGGCCCTATAGTACATACATAAGTAGTTTTCACGACACGACGACGTGCTGTATATCGTGGCACGTTGCGACGTCGTGTCACGATGCTATATCGTGGCGTGTGTGTGTTACGGCTCTTCTATTTGTGCGCGGGTTTTCGCTCCTTGTAAGGAGCCGTCCTTCTGTTCCTGTCTGATTTGAGCGAATTTCATACATGCCTCCTGCCCCCCTAGATGCCTGAAGACATTAAAGTTAATTCGAAGATATATATCAACGTGTGCAAAGTTTTGGCGTAAACTCAAGTAGACTTAAGACAATGTGTGAAATGAGCGATACTGGAAAACTTTTGAGGATGCTGTGTAAATATGGATGGATTCGTTAGGAATGATAAAGTTACGTAACAAGGGGGAAGTAATACTCGTAATAGAGATGATTCGAGAGAGCTTAAAGATTAATATAGCTCCCATTCAAAGGCATACGTCAGTTAGATTTAAAGCATTCGACGCCAACAATAATGAAGTATAGTTTCTGCAGTATGAATTAAAGAGATAGCTCTTCAGTGATTGAAACAAAATAAAGGTAGTGTTAATATGTTTGCTGTGAGAAAGATAATGGAAATAAAAATAGTCTGCTCCAAAGTATCTGATGAAAATAAATCAGAAAAAGTACATTGTGAACACACGGCTACACATCAAGCTATGCAAAACCAGTATTGGCTGACCGTTCATTGTGAGAAAATATCATAAAAAGTGAGGCCAAGACAAACTGGTTTTTTATAGCTTGACGTGTAGCCGTGTGTACATGAGTGCATTGATTTGTTTATTTGGAAATGTTTTTCATTTGACAATTGAGTTGACCCAAATATTTAAATAATTTAAAAGTTAACAGTCTTAAAATAATAATAATGTACAAGTATATAAAAAGTAGGGGAAATAATCAAAGGGCATCAACAAATTCGTCCGTATCGCTGTCAATAGGAAACGTGCCTAAAAGGCTGGCAGCATTGCAATGCTGATTCTTTGACCAAAAAATAGGCCAGCCCTCTGGTCACGTGAAGAGTCGACCAACCGCTTGGCGATGTCTTGAAATACTAAGTGTACACTCGGACCCCATGACCCTAGTGTTTCAACCCCAAACGGCTCGAACATATAAGTTCCAAAGAGATTGGAGTATTTGCGCCGTTTGAGGTTTTCCGCACCTGCAGCAGCCGCCCCAGCACAGCCCACCGTGCTTAGAAGATGGGATGGTGCAAGGGTGTCGACACACGTTGCATCCCACACCAAAGGCCTACCTACCTTCCAAGGCATTATGGTCATTACGTCTGGTAACCTCCAAGCCATTGGGTTCTAAAACAGCTGGCACCCCGGCGGTGACAAGAGCACGACGCATGATATCATTGATGCTGGCGTGACGTGCTATCTGGCCTGCGCTCTTACTGCAGGATAAGCCATGGTGTCCGTGGCAGTCGACACCTTCACCGCATTGGCAGCGATGCGAAGCCACACAAGGGGTGCCCAGACGCAGTCAAGTAGCGAGCCGGTAGGTAGTGTCATCCAGCAAAGTGCCTATTTGGGTTGGGTGACGGTAGGTACAATTTAATCCTATAATTCAAACAATAAATGTGGTTATAGAGTTGAAACCTTCTCAATACAGATGAATATGTTACTATTTCCCTTTCGTGAGTAATTGCGTAAAAAATTACCCTGAACAGAGCTTGTTTATTATACTACCATATGATACTTTTGGAATTTGTAGACATTATGTCCATAAAGAATTCGAAAGTTGGTTTTCCCTCTCGCTTTTGCTCAAACCATACACCACACACCATCAGTAAGTTTGTTTAGGTTGTCCCTTCTAACCGGGGCCTAAACTAAATTTAATTTTGTATAATTTTACTTAAAGCCCTTATATTTGGCTACTCCTAGGAAAGGGACTCGCAAGCAGTCCCCAGGGCAATGTTTTGTAATAGCTTAATTTCGAGGAGAGTTACTTTCAGCTTTAATCCAGAATATATTGTGCCTTGTGGCTTCAAGTGCTGAAACATAACCATGAACAGCCTATAATGTTCCCACTGCTGGGACACAGGCCTCCTCTCTGTGAGAGAGAGTGGTCATAATCCACCACGCGGGCCCAATGCGGGTTGGCGGATGCCTCATGTCTTTGAATTTTTGGTTCAGGACATGCCGTTTTCCTCACGATGTTTTCGTTAACCGTTTTGAGAGCAGTAGTGATAAATTAATTTACAAAAAGTAAAGTGCCTGCTTGGGTTCGAACCCACGACCGACAACTAAAAAGTCGCGGCCGTTACCAATGGGCCACGACTGCTCTACTAACCACGAACAGCCTATAATGTTCCCACTGCTGGGACGCAGGCTTCCTCACTGTAAGAGGGTGTGGGCTGGTATCCACCACACGAGCCTAGTGTGGGTTCGTTGATGTCACATGTTTTAGAATTTTTGTTTCTTGCACATGCCTGTTTTCTTACGATGTTTTCATTCGCCGTTTTGAAATACGAAGGTTTCTTTGTAAATATTTAATGTTGTTTGTTACCAAATAGAGTTTTCTTTTTCTTGGTTTATGTATTGATTCTATTGAGAGGGTTGTTTCCTTAAGATATTTTCGGTATTGTTTTGTTTATTCTAAGAAGGGATAAGGCTCTTGGTAACAGATTTTTCTTTTGTAAAAACAATCATAGTAACTTATATAAATACTTATACTTACACAAATATTTCTAAGAATAAAACGTTTTTCTTTTATCTGAATGTATTGTTTTTACCATAAATAATATTACACTTCAAGTAGGTATTTATTTATGTTATTTAACTATTATATTTATGTACACATATAAACAGACCAGAAGAAAGGAACAGAAAAATACGTGCAAAGAAAGTTTGTGAGGATGGATGGATGGATGTTTGTTACTCTTTCACGCAAAAACTACTGAACGGATTTTGATGAAAATACAGTAATATGGTTTATACATCAAATAACACACAGGATACTTTTTATCTCGATATTCCTAAGGGGTCGACACTTATGCGGGATAAACCGCGGGGCGCTGCTAGTGGTTTCATAAAATCAGTTATGTTATGGAGTGGTTTATGGACCACTGCAGTATTATTTTGGGTAAATACACATTCACTCTTCTCATTGATACATTATTAAAACTATTTTCAATTATAAATTGAACAAGTTTATTTATTTGATTTTTGTAAATCATTACTAGCTCTTTGAATATCCTTTTTATTTGCTATATGACTTAGTAGCGTTGTGGCGGCATCTACATCGCCACATGCAAACTACGCATCACACTGACGTCACACAAAATCCTGCATCGCACAAGTAGAGTTTACCTCGCAGCTACAACGCGCAACGTCCCAACATCAATCATGTGGCATAAGCAGACGACCACCTCGTAGGTTGAGCTGCGAGACGCCATTAACAAAAAAAAAAAACAGCCATGGGGCAGTTGTCCACCAGATCCGATACCCGCCAGGTAGGAGGATCCTCCCTTTTCTATAGAGGACGAGTGAACTTGACACCCAATTTCTCATACCTCTATTGCGTCAAAAAATTGCGTTATTGCGTCAGTTACATTGAGAACCACTTAATTTAAACAGTGACATAACTATCAAAACCAAAACCAACTAACCTATCAACCAAATAACAGAACATTCAGAGATTGCAATAGTTCCCAACTTGTTTCACTTAAACAATACAGTAATATCGAAACTTACACAATTATTCAAGAAGACTCAGTACCGAGCCATCCTAGATATGAGAGCACAATTTAACTTGTAAAGGATTACTCTTCAAGGGGAGATAACATGACTGGTAAACGAGAATCGTAACAAGCAAGTTGTATGTAAGTTTGGGTCTGGTATTGTCATTTTAATGATGTACACCCTTAAGGCCTGTTTACATGCGACTGTGGTCCGCACCACATTCCAGCAAATTGGGCAAGCAGTGGTTACATGTGAAATATTTTTGCTGCATCATGTTGTAGTTGCGTTGTGGCAACTGCAAAAACTTGGCTTTCGATTTGGTTGCTATGATTGAATTAAGAAGGGGGTTTACTACCGAGATGACGACTAAAAAAAATCTATGGAATTGTATACATAATGTTTGCACCGACGACAGTCCCATTTTATGTCAAGGAAAATCACTGTCCATTCTAAGGTTGCCTGGAAGAGAAGGGTAATGCGAGAGAAGTCGCAGTAATGCAATAAGGCCGCCCATTGGTTTTGTAGTGTGTCATGTATTTTTTATGCTATGTATTTTTGTGGTATAAAGTATACAATATAAATAAATATGGAAGAAAAAGACATGTTGCCCCTACCCCAAATAAATTGGAATAATGATGAATTGAATTAACAATATGAGATAATTATCAAGTTTGGGACCAACAAACTTAACTGTCTACTAATACAAAATACTAATAAAAAATGATATGACACAATATTTTTTTTTATTAATTTAATATTTAAGAAAATATAATATGAAAATTGACCATGCCCAATTGGTCACCACCCTTATCTCCGAAACTATAAGAAAGAAAAAAGCTTAGTTCTATACTTGTTTATAGATTATAGGAAAACCTATAATAAGTCTATGGTCTTAAAATAACATGTTACATCTGTCAATATTTTGTACAAACTGACTTGTTAAGTTTGTTCATCACAACGCCGAAACCCTTTATTGTGCTGCATCGTCCGACACGCACTTAGCCGGTTTTATTATTATAAGTGGTCACTCAAAAAAAACTTAATTAAACATAACACTAAAGATCCTATAAAGTAGAGTAAAAGGCGATAAAATGGAATTATCTGCGATTATGAATAATAGAATTAATGTTGTACTTGGTGTTCCTCGTGGTTGCGTTGTGGCTGCGATGTGGTCAATATCTACGTGGTTGGACGGCCAAAATATGGTCTGTATGAATAAAGTGATGTATTTTCATACTTTGCGCCTACGTGCCTAGTAATTGTTGTAGTAGATCGTTGTAGTAGTGTTGGAATCTTAAATGTTACTAAATAATACAAAAATCACTAGCGTGCGTTCTCGGTAGCCATTTTTATTTAAATGTCTCGTTCATTTTCCTCACGGGACGGGCCATGACAGGTCGACAACGTGCTCCCTCGCCTACTTGATTGATGGTGATTATTGGTGATTATATGATCTCCTTATTTAGAAGAACTGGCCATTTCCTTTACTATAAGTATCTAAGGTCTTTTCAAATATAACTATGTTTCAAATTGATGTTATTTCAAGTTAAACAAATATCAACTTTATTTTAATGGTAATTAAGTTGATTTCAGTGACTAGCACTATTGAAAAAGTTATAAAAATGTTTGAAGTTGTAGCGTAAACTGAACTTTATTGTGTTGGAATTAAAGTTATTTTTCCTTAAACTCATATTTGTTTAAATTTTTGGCATTAAATCGCGAATGCAGTATACACGCATTATCATACAACCCCGAAAGTAGTCACGTGTGTAAGCGCCCTAACTTCACAGTACAAAGATAAGGTAGAATTAATTTTAAACGTTTTCGGCTTCAATTTGATTGTAGATATGTAATGGAATATGGTTTCGGGAATTTTGATGTGCGCACAACAATAGGATGTTGTAATTCACGTTTGCTTGCGTAATGTTATCTGAGTGATTATAATTGTGCGCTGTATACATTGGAGTAATATGTTAATAAGTAGCTGATAGTTACTGAGAGAAATACAAATGATACAAATGTCAGAGAATCTATAAATTATTTACACTACTAATAAAGCTATATTTAGGCATGACTAACCTCACCAAACCTAATGTTAGTTACAATCCCTCTATTGTTGCCAAGGACGTATATTTACTACTAAAGGCTGATTTTTCAATCATCTGAGGGGCAATTATCTTAATTTTAAGAACGTTCACAGTCCGATCTCAGTCTCAATCAGTCAAAAAATAATTCTAATTTCCTTACATTTTGACAAGTTTTTGACATTTGTTTGTCGCCGAGATGAGACTGCGACTAGATTTTGAACGTTTTAAATTATGAGAATTGGCCTTCCTATAACTTTAATCGAGGAATAATTTTGAAATTTTGACGGTTATTTCATACTGTCAAACGTCAATTTTATTCCTCGAATAGAAGGTATCTGGCTATGGAAAAATCAGCCCTGAGATAATAAATAATAATGACAAACAGCAAAATTATCGCGTAAGTTATTTTTATGCATTAAGACCGCCTTTGTACCTTTTTTTGTGCGAAAAGATTAAATAAATAAATATAAATATTTAACAGCCGAGCAAAAACAAAAAAATCAAGCAAGGGTAGCCGCCGCGGGAGACGCTCCGGGCGTCGGGAGCCACGTGACGACTCCCGGCCAAAGTAGGCGCGGGCTGCGGGCGGAGAGTAATGGGTAGCTCACCGTCCGATCAGGACCAGGCCCGTGCCGGACGGCGCGTATGTGTTCCACGCGCGCCTCAAAGAGATGTCAGCATAATGACGGGGCCCGATAGGGCCGAAGACTGCCGGGGTTGCGGGATCGTCCGAAAGGGTTACCGCTGCCCTGGAACATAAAGGGCTAAGGAAGGAACACGGGTGGGTTTTAGTCAGTAAGAGTCCTTTCCGCTCCACCCAGAGCGGGACGGGTCATTTGATGATTTCCAATCAGCAAAAAAAAAAAAAAGGGCAGGCGCTGCGATGCGACGGGATCACGGGCAGACGCTAGTACTAATAATATAGCTGAAGAGTTTGATTGTTTGATCGCGCTTATCTCCAGAACTGCCAGTCGGATTTGAAAAAAAAAATTGCATTTGATAGCCCAATTCATGAGGAAGGCTAAAGGCTATTTAACATCACGCTAGCGCCGTTAGAAGCCGAAAAACAAAGAACCTCAGAAAGGATGTTAAGCGAAAACGCAGTAATAGCGCGGGCAGACGATGTTTGCGACGAGGTGGGCCGGGAACAAGACGTTTCACGCAGACGAAGTCACTTGCAAAAGCCTACTAATATTATAAACGTGAAAGTTTGTATGGATGGATGGATGTTTGTTACTCTTTCACGCAAAAACTACTGAACGGATTTGGATGAAATTTGGCACACTGATAGTTTATAACCAGGATTAACATATAGAATAATTTTTAACCCGATATTCCCACGGGATCGAAACTTACACGGGTTAAACCGCTAGGCGCAGCTGGTAATTTATAAAATTTACTTGAACTTTTGTGATCAGTATAGTCGTTTTCAAATAGTATGTGTTCTAAATCGTTGTCAATTAGCGTTTTTGCGTACATAAATAATTGTTTTATGGTGTTGACATATTGAATATTGATATTTTAAAAGTTGAGTACCTACCCTTCCCATATGAAACAGATTTCCTAAATAAAGAAACTACCTGCTTTCTATCGATCCAATCATAAATCTTAGTTGCTATTATTGTCTATTTCCTAATCTGAGTGCCAAGCGGCATCAGGCGTGAACGAAGTCAAGAGCAGGCCCATTCAACAAGAAAAAAAAGTAGAAATAATTTAAACTAAAGAGGTTATAAAAACAAAAATTACTATACTTAAACTACCACAAAAGCCTATTATTACCCTAGTCTATCACCACAATATTACCCTCATTATCTATATCAAAACAAAATAAAACAACGCATAAACCTTTTACAGCGGTGAGAAGGCTATATATTACTTTTATTAGACCATCACTACTAGCCCTGAAGTGTACGTTATACGTCATTACTACATAATACTGCGGCGTTGTTCAAATAAATTACAGCAGACGGAAAAACAAACATATATAACAAACCAACTTCGACGAAAACAAGAAAATTCTAGACGAAAATAACATTATTGTTTTGACAAGAGTGCGTCGATCCGACGTAGATTTACACCGGACTTTGTTCGGTAGTTGAGTTGGCCATAATCGTCGAGTAATCTTTTAATTAAAGTTGAACTCTTATCTAGTGATATAGTATTTGTGTGTGCTTGTTCTGTCAAATAAATCTTGCAGAATAGTCGTGTTTATACTCAGCTGTCTAGGAAAGAATAGTGTCAGTGTAGTGCTGAGAAAAGTACTGACCTATTTATCATTCTTGGCGATATTATCTCTTACTTTGGTCTCACGCAAATTATGATTATTTGGGCAATCGGCGAGCTTTCTTAAAGAAACAACTTTTCAAATGATAAAAATATAATAACTTTTAGTACATGTTGTCGAATGAACAGAGTAGGAGAGTCTGACTAAAAACTAACTTACATGCTACGCGGCCGGAGCGACACGCCTACGTACCCGCACACACTTACACATATGCACTACCGACACACACTATAACACCCCCCGCACTAGTTCGAAGACCTTTCTTCTCCCAAGAAAAAGGGCTGAGTGCGGCTTCCGTCTGTTGCTGGGACTACCGACGTTTCCTGGTTCCTCTTATGTATTTTTATTACATATAGTATTCCAGCAACCAATCCAATAATACATAGTACCGTATATATAGGTACAGTCCAATAGTGATAACTTTTATCTTGCAGGGCATCAAGGTTTAGAATATTCTCCTTTTCAATTAAATTCTGTAATTTATTGATTTGTTCCAGTGGGGTATTTTCCAATAACAACGGCTTATCCTTATTTTCAATATTGATTTTAAATACCGGAAATGACAAAAGCTTTATAGGTGTACCTTTTAACAGATTTTTATAATTCTTTATGTGGTTTAACTTTGTAGAGACAGTGCATCCTTCAGGCACCTCAAATAAGTAGGTGCCGAGTAAAGATTGGTACTCTTCCCGATCGCACCTATACTCGATCCTTGTTTCTTTCAGGAATGATAGAATATAATGGAAATCATCCAGCTTTTGAATTATTTCTGTTCCGGCTTTAAATTGTACCAAGTTGCAGCTGCTGTCTATTTCTTGTTTTAATATCAGTTGGTAAATGCAATCGTTTGTCTTCGAAGCGGCTATAAGGTCGACTTCTGGGCAATAATATATTTCCTGGAACCTTTTACATTCTCCATCCATATAGTGATAATTATTACTATTCATTGCCAGATAAGGTTTAGGTGGAATTAATATTGTATTGTTAAATGTTGGAGTAGAAAATAAATGATAATAAGTGAAAGTATCTAAATGCATAATAGGGAACTTCAGAACAAATACAATTACATTATCTACATAGTAGGAACCACACTCAATAATATCATAATAGTCTCTTATCTCAGTGTTCTCATGTACAAGCAACTCAGAAGGTTCATATTGGTTTCTTAGAATATTATACATGAAGTTAATATTTTGTGAACTGATTACACTGTGATGGGTTACTGATAATTTGGAAAAACTCAAAGCATTTTCTAGTGATGTAATACAATTCAAAATTTTTTGTAAATTGATTTTTAACAAATTAAACAAACTGTTAATTTTAATAAAATCACTTAACCTAAAATTAGTCATATTAACATTAGACATGATCTCATTTAGTTTAATATGTATTTTGAACTCATTTGATACAATAGTAGACAAGGTCATATTGAAAGTCTGCAAAATTTGTTTGTTCAATGTAATGCCAGCATTATATTTATCTTTCAAACTATTCTGATTATTTTGCAAAATGTTTATGGCTTTACTATAAAATAATGCGTCTTCGTGATCGAGATTACCGGTGATACTTTTTATGATGGAACCCAAACCATTGATAAGCCCACGTTTATTTCTCGGGTGTTTATACATAGTGTTGAACTTATCATAAATTGTTTCTAACATGCTACTAAGGATCTGATTAATAACTAATGAAGTATCGCTAAAATAATTTGGATCGGCTGACTTTATGTATTCTACATAAGTATCTAAATAGCCTTCTATATTACTAATACTATCTCTAATCCTATCTAACTCGTAATAATGTATGAACGCATGTTCAGTTTTAATAAACTTAGCACTACCTAACTTAAAGGGGAGTATCCCAGGATTGTCCACTAATTTCGTAGTCACGATTTGTTCAGCCCGGATTAATATCGGAATCCTGCAACAAGACATTTTGATATCTCAGAGGTTTCTTCACAATACGTTTGTGGTGGACAATGTTCTTATCGTCTATGACCTTTAAACCTAAATTTTTCTTAACTCTACGACCTAAGTAACGAGGTTTTGTCTTATGCCTAACGGCTAGCGGGTTTTTTATATATAACGCTTTTCCTTCTTCGTAAGGAATGGGTTCTTCCCGGTCTTTATTAGCATTCTGTATAGTTTTAGTCCGGTTACAGAGTAATTTTTTGTTTATTTCACTGTATAATTGTTTGGTAATTTCCCTGTGCCTAACTACATAGTTTTGAAGGTAAGTAGCTTCTATATTTATATCAAATGGATCACGATTATTTGAATGTCCATTAATGACATCGATGGGTTTTTGTTTAATTACTGAGTGAATACTATTATTATATCCTATAACAGCATATAGCAATAGCTGGTTAGTGGATAAGGTTGATTGAGTAACAGATAACACACGGATGTGTTCTAATATGGTAGAATGGAATCTTTCAATAGCTCCATTTGACTGAGGATTATTTACACTGATAAAATGTAATTTAATTTTATGTAGGCTTGCAAACTCTTGTACGGGTAAATTTTTAAATTCGGTTCCTTGATCTGCGGTAATGCTAATTGGTACTCCGTGGTGTGAAATAAAAATAGATAATGCATTTATCACATTTATTCCTGTTACTGACTCTAGAGGATATGCTTGAGCATATTTAGAAAATACATCGATAATTGTTAAGAATTTTTGTCGATTTACTGTAAGAGTATCAATGTGCAATACCTCAAAAGGTTTTTCAGGTATAGGAACTATCTGAAAGTTTTGTTTATTTGGATTTCTCTCGTATTTACAAGTTTGACAAATGTTACAATTATTTACGAATTCTGTGACTTGATTTCTTATTTTAGGCCAATAATACTGTAATTTAATTCTTTGTTCAACTTCTTGAATCCCACGGTGATTACTTTTACCTTCGTGGTAGTTCTTAATTATTAAGTATTGTTTGTCTGGACAGGTTACATCTTCGGTTTTAGACTTACAAAAAAACAATTTATAAGCGGAATTTTGAAATACCCTTTGCAGTGTACTTGTAATCAACGGAATAAACTTAACATCTGACAGATATATACCATATTTAATATTTGGTTTTAGGTGTTCTTTGAATAAAGTAACAATACTTTTTTCTAAATCATTTTCATTTATTTGCGCTAATATTCTTTTTTTTTCGGGAAAAATATTAACGGTTTTAGTATTTGTGGGCGAATGATGTACGAAATCTAAAAATAGCTGATTATCAAAGGTGTTTACATTTTTATCAGAAATAGGGATTTCTAAGACAGGGTTTTCTAGTTCAGTATGAATGGTGTTATGGTCATTGATTTGAGTGTTAGGTGCCTTTTTTGAATGATTCATAAACATTGATAACGGTAAGTCATCTTCATCACTGTAAGACGTAGATTCAGTTTCATTATTATGTATTTCAACTCTAGATAGAGCGTCGGCATTTGTATTACTTTTTCCTTTTTGATATATGATGTTATATTCAAATTCCTCTAAGCGTAATCTCCACCTCGTTAAACGACTATTGGGTTCTTTTATATTCATCAAGTACTGTAGAGGTTTGTGATCCGTGATAATATGAAATTTCCTTCCGTATAAATACGGTCGGAAATATTTGGTGGCCCATACAATAGCCAGCAGCTCTTTTTCTATGGTGCTGTATTTTGCTTCGGTATCGTTTAGAGTCCGCGATGCATACGCAATCGGCCTATCGGCTCCTATAGGCCCTTGTGATAATATAGCACCTAGGGCAACATTTGAGGCGTCTGTACGCAAATTAAAATCTTTTTCAAAGTTAGGATATTGAAGAATAGGATCGTTAATAAGTAAATTTTGACAATGTTTAAAACAATCAACGTATTCAGGGGTAAGTTGAATTTTAGCTCCTTTTTTTAAACAAGATGTTAGTGGTTTAACAAGATGGGCAAAATTCGGTATGAACTTTCGATAATAACCAACTAAACCAAGGAAGGACTTAATTTCTTTGGTAGTTTGTGGTATAGGGAATTGTTGTATGATTTTAATTTTATTTGGATCCGGTTTTACGCCGTCGGCTGTTACAATATGACCTAGGAAAGGAGTTTCCTTTTTCAAAAATTCAGTTTTGTCAAGCTGTATTTTAAAATTAGATTCTCTAAGACGTTGGAAAACGGCTTCTAAATTAAGGATATGTTCTTGTAATGATGAACTGTATACTATTATGTCATCCATATAAACTGTCACATTTTTGAGCCCACGCAAAACATTATCCATGACCCGTTGAAAAGTCGATGGAGCGTTTTTTAAGCCAAAAGGCATGCGTAAAAATTCGTAATGACCACGATAACCGTCATCAATACTAAAAGCGGTTTTTGGGATATCCTTGGGATGTAATTCGATCTGATGAAAGCCTGATTTTAGATCTAAAACAGTGAAATACTGACTTTTACCTAGTTTATCTAAAATATCACTGATATTTGGAATTGGATACCTATCACTCACAGTTTTCTCGTTAAGTTTTCTAAAATCAATCACCAAACGCCATTTTGTTTTGCCAGAGGCGTCTTGTTTTTTCGGTACAATCCAAATAGGTGAAGACCAAGGGCTATTTGAAGGTCTTATAATTTTTTGACGTAACATTTCACTTATTTGTTTTTCTACTTCTTGTTTGTGAACATGAGGATACCTGTAGGATCGTGTAAAAATAGGACTGTCATCTTTAGTATTTATCTGATGTTTAATCTGGTTAGTGAAGGTTAAATGACTATTTTCGGTGTAAAATATGTCGTTGTAACTGCGGCATAGTTTTAGTAAATTAAACTTTTCTTCCAAATTTAAATGACCAGTACGAACCAAAGACTCAATGTCTTGTTCACTTTCATTTATCGATTCAAAATTAAATATGTCAAAATTACTGTGAATTGTCTGCGCCTTAAGTGGCGAAACTAAGCTTACGATGATATCATTCTTAGTAGGATTCACTATCTCAAGGTATGCGTAACCAGACACCGACTGTGTTATCGTCGCGGGAATATAACAATTGTTTATATAAGTCTCGGGTATGAATATATCATCACGCTGAATATTAACGGGTACCTTTACACATTTTGTCGAGTTTGACCTAACTAAAGCTTCAAAAAGATTATTAATTCCGGAATTCAGAACTTTAATAGGTATTTCCGCGTTCGGCGTAATTAACTTTTTATTATGGAGGTCAACGTTAGCTTTCAATTTTTCCAGCATTCTATAGCCAATTAAACCATCGAATACATTATGAAATTTATAGATATAAAACTTTGAGGGGCATTTTTCATTGAATTCTTGAAAGGTTGGTATTTCTATGGAGTAGTTATTGTCAGTGGTACAATTTAAGTTTGTTACAGAAAATGGTTCATAATTCATGGGTGTATTTTGAAAATGTTGTTCAATTACTTCCGGAGACAAAAAGGACTGATTGGCACCAGTATCGATTAATAACTTAAGGGGTGGCTCATTAATTTCGATAAAAGGCAACTGTCTTTTAGTATGAATATTTATTTCCGTTAAGTTTCGGGGTTGGCACTCGAACCCTGGTGAAAATTTGGATCATTCTGTGTAGGCCAATATTGTGTATTGTCATATTCGAGTTCATTATTTTCATTAATAATCTCATTGGAATAACTTGCATATGGAGCATCCTTATCAATACAAGGTACGTCGCCACTGAGCTCGGCGTGGGAGTTGTTTGGGTTAGTCTCGAGCATGTGCAGTTCTTCGAACTGATTGCACATTGCTGCCTCGGGATAATGTGTACTATGATAATTGGGCACTGATGGTCTTAATGGAATATTTGCGGAATTATAGGATATTCCACTCATGGGCACAGGTTTAGATTGGATATTATTCGGTTTATTGTTAGTATTAAAGTTATTTGGGTTTTGCTGCAACGCTCGGTTTGGGTTCTGTGGTCTATTCCAGGAATTATTGTTAGAGTTTGGCACATTAAAATAAGGTTTCGGTGCGACAAAATTATTATTATTATTCCTGTTAAAATAAGGTGTAAACGGCTTGAAAGGTTGCGAGTTATTGAACTTGAAATTTTGATGAGTTTGTAAGGGTTTATTTAAATTTGGAAAAGGCAAATTTCTAGAATTATTATTGTTATTCTGGAAAGGCTTGTTGTTATTAACCATTGAAGAATTGTTACTTTTCTGAACATACCTAATATTTTCTTCTTCTTTAATATAATTAAGAGCTGTGGGCAAATCTACAGGGCGCATGGCTCTTATAGTTGTGCCAAAAGGTTCTTTTAGCCCTGCTAGAAAAGTTTTCAGGGTTTGAGCTTGGAAAAAGCTCCTTTTGCAATCCTTTACAGCCTCAACTGTTTCGTGAAGGTTTACGTAATTAATAATAGTATTTAAAATGTTCATGCAGCGGTTGTAATATTCTTGAGCGGATTCGTTTTCCTGCTTCATATTAACTAAGTCTCGGTTCAGCGAATTTTCATCCCTTTGGTCCCCAAAATTTTTTAGCAATACGGTTTTGATATGTTCCCATGATGAAACACCATTAATATTAACTATTTCCTCGGCTTTGCCTTCCAATTTGTTTAAAATATTGTGTAAAATAATGGAATTGTTAAAGCAATCTGTAGTAGTTCTGTCATAAAACTGTGTTAATATAGTTTCGGATGTTTGTATAAATCTGTGTAATTGGTTCGGGTTCCCATCATATTTAGGGATAATCATTAAAGCGGTTTTAATAGAAGATAACTTTTGCGAATCCATTTTGCAAAATATATTATTCGCCTTGCGATATTTTATAGACAACGACAACACACACAAATACACAGTATAACAACAAAATTCAATCAAAATTAACAATTCATTGAGATCTCTCCTTTTCAATACACAACAAAAATTATTAAGTACTTTTTCTGAAGTTCTCCAAAAAATATAATAATATATTAAATCCACCAACAATCAAAAGAATCTGGACTTACGATGTGATGAAGGCCCAGGTCCACAACTTCATGATTGAAGCCACTTCCGTTCTTCTCGCCGAAAACCACAGTAGGAACACGGTTTCAAATGTTAAGAAAAGTCTTTGTTTTTGATTTTTAAAAAACGCGGTTTTTCTTCAACTTTATCCGTTGCGACTGCGCCAATTATGATTATTTGGGCAATCGGCGAGCTTTCTTAAAGAAACAACTTTTCAAATGATAAAAATATAATAACTTTTAGTACATGTTGTCGAATGAACAGAGTAGGAGAGTCTGACTAAAAACTAACTTACATGCTACGCGGCCGGAGCGACACGCCTACGTACCCGCACACACTTACACATATGCACTACCGACACACACTATAACACGCACAATGTTATGTACGGAATACGGAAATTGTTATTTTCATTGCAGTTCTTTTATGTAGTTCTTTCGCAGATCACTAAAATATTTTGTATTATGAGTACCGTTGTCATTGGAGGGCTTATTAGGATTTTATTGATATACTCGTATGTACAGCCAGGGATATATTGACCCCCTAGCCAATTTCCCGTGTTATAGCTATTTCGTAGAACTGTCTAAGAATGACAGGTGTGATTTGGATATTCGGATAATTTAAGATTATAGTCAAATTACTATACGCTTGAGGGCCCCGTGGCTAAGTAATAACAGCCGCACGGATCGATCGATCAGGTTAAGCTACGCTTGCCGCGGTTGGTCCGTGGATGATTGACCCTCTTCACATACCAAGACCAATCCGTGCCTCGGAAAGCACGATAAACCGAACTTCCCGGCTGTCATTCATGGACAGCCGTTACGGGACGTCAGATGCCCGAAAGTCTGACAACCAGCCTTACCAAGGGGTATCGTATTACCCAGTAACTGGGTTGTGGAGGTCAGATAGGCAGTCGCTCCATGTAAAATACTGCTATTCAGCTGCATCCGGTTAGACTGGAAGCCGACCCCAACATAGTTGGGAAAAGGCCAGGCAGATTATGATGAGTACCTACCGTTGTCATTATCGTTTAAATAATTGTTTCAAAATGAAGTTGCGGAGACTATAGTAACCTAGCACCACAGTAACCGAATTAGCCGTCCCCCGACGCGACGATGCTTGGATCAAAATTTTAACTACAAAAAAGGGGCCAATTGATTATATTTTTGACTTTTAAGAGGTTTCTGTTTGTGTCGGGGGTTCACTAACGTAACTAACAACTTTTATTTTTTAAGTTGTTCGTTTCGCTTCTGATTAAAAGATATCAATCTTGTATATTATAGTACTTATTTATGATGCTATAATTACACTTCTGTCTACGTCTATAGGGAATGCAATAAACAATTAAGTGCTGAATGAGTCGTAGCTACTCGTTTACGAGCACCAGAATCAACCATTATCCTCAGTTGAAATTTAAATTTTACGATCCACTCGACGAAACTCGCATTCATCGCTACATTAATATTGAATCGATGTCTATAAATTTCCGAAGAACTTCATCAACATTGTCTGTCACAATCCGGGTCCCAACGGTCTTCTTAGCAAAAAATAATAATTTGACAAGCAACACCCCTTAAGAAAAATGTCCGTTTCTTTTCAGCCGTAAAACTTCCTCCGCATCTCTCAAACAAACAGGATCCCCCTTTTTCACAAACGTTACTTTTACTTGTTGAAATATTAATAATGATTGTATAAATTCTGTCCCCAACTCCTTAGCCGATAACATAGTGAACAAAGTTTCCTTAAATTGCTTTCATTTTAACTAAGTTGAGAATATATTGTTAGAAGTTTTATAGAAAGCGCTGCATGAGTATTATCCTGTAATGTTGTAATTCGTTCTAAGCGAAAAAAGACCCCGAATAATTTCCTTAGAGATAATCGTCGGGATACGAACTTCAACAAAGGCGATCTTGAGCGGTTAATTTAAGATGATTTATCAAGGCCTAACTGAGATGTAAAACAGGGCTTTAGTGAAAGCTGAGGGACCAGATTATGAAAAAATGGGACAAAGTGGAGGCACAAAGGTAAAGAGTTCTCAGATGGAACAAAAAAAAACGGTGCAGATTTTTCAATCGACGATTTATGCGGGAATTACGAGTATTTTGTATTAATAGAAGTCATACCATGAGAGTATTATGAGAAATGATTGAGTAATTTTGCAATTCATTTTATAGTAGGTCCCTCCTATTTTGTCTTGTTTTAGTTCTTATTTCCTTAATAATATTAAAAGTAACTATTAACACTAGATACTAAATTAAATGATAACTAACTTACTAAACAAATAAATAAACAAAAATAAAGGACACTTGTCTTAGGCGTCGAAGTACTCGTCCGCATCGCTGTCATCCGGAAACATGCCCAGAAGACTGGCAGCATTGCCACGTTGAATGTCAATGTTAATTCATAATATTATAATCCTGCATAAATAAGGACATAGGAAGTAAAGCCTGAATATAATAAAATCTTAAATTACAATCGGACAAAAATTTCCCTCATTAATTTATATTCTTTCCTGAGCTATATTTAAATAAAAATTCGAGCCCTTAAATAAATGAGTCTGTTCCCAACCACTTCTAAATTTTCCCGTGTTTTCCGACCAATTAGCTTAATTGAAAGAAGGATAGATTGCAAAAACAACCCCTGTGCTGCCTTTGTAATGTATTTGTTTAGTAATTGGTGCGTCGTCACAAGCTTTTAATCAACAACCCTTCTTGAACTTTTGGATTATGTAATGTAAATGTTTGTTCTGATCTGTCTTCCATGGATTAAGTTTAATGTGTTATTTCTGGAGTTTATCTCATTAAGCATTAATATGAAAATATGTGTAATCATCGTTCTTAATTACTACTTCCATAAAAGAAAAGTTTCTTTCAGTACATTTGATAAAATGTAGTTTTCTATCAGAGACTATGTTCAAAGTTTTACCACATCTTTCAACTCTAACACCACTTTCCTTATAACTTCTAATAGTATCATAGTCTGTTACACGTCTCAACCGCTTAACCACATACAGTTAAAATATACTAGCTAAGTTGGTCAGTGTTAAGTCACCAGTGAATTTACGATCTCACAAAGACGTTGGAGCTACATTTGTATCTTAATCCACACAGTTGACTTCTGCAACTTGAGTTAGTTTAAAGCCTTTAAAGCGTTCTGGTTTTTCTTTGGAGTTGAAACTATCTTCTTGATCATTGAACCGTTTTTGTTCATTATTAGGGTTATATTTTGCTTGGTATAGCTTCACTGTGGTTAATGTGTATTATTGTCTGATATTGTATTTATGAGAGCAGTGGTGGCCCAGTGGTAACAGCCGCGACATACGAGTTGTAGGTCATAGGTTCAAACCCAGACAGGCGCTTTACTTGGTGTAAATTATTTCATCACCACTGCTCTCAAAACGGTGAAGGAAAACATCGTGAGGAAACCGGCGTGTCCTACAACCAAAAATTCGAAGACATGTGACATCTACCTACCCGCACTGGGCACCCGCGTGGTAGCTTAAAGCCCACTCCCTCGAAGAGAGGAGACCTGTGTCCCAGTAGTGGGAACACTATAGCCTGATCATTCTATCCTACTACAGCTATTGAATTAACACCTGCTGTGTTAACATCAAGTAGTTTGTTCTACATGACAGTGTATTCAAGAGGATCTGTGTATATTACCGATACCCGATTAACCAGTCTATCAAATTCAAGATTTCCCGCATAATTAGTTTCCAGTAGATACAACGTCTCAAGTTAACACTAAATAACATCTAATGGAACTTCAAATAAGTTACATAAACCACTATACAATATTCTATATAGCATCAACAAATTCCGAACTAACTGAGAACGGAAACGAAAAACTCAATTATTACGCAGATAATTGTGCAAACAATTATACAACGATCCCTTAGGTACAATGTCGACGAATCCTCTAGTGTTCTGTAATACTCCTGTCAATATTAATTTAGGAAGAGTTGATTACGCTCCGTCAGGGATGTTGTATATTCCGAGTGTTTGCATGATGTCGTCTAAATTTCGTTTGCCTTTAAGTGTATTATCAATTTGTACGTTGTTGGGTAATTGTTCGTTAGGTTATAATTTTCTATTAACATTACGATTTAAATGGTCGTCGATTATAAAATAAAATGCGTTTCCCTACATTTTGACCGCGTATTGCACTTTTTTAGAAAGCAGCTGATTCCTTTTATAATTAACTGACGAAAAATTTTAACGCTGGATTTAGTAAATGGTTCTGGTTCCCAGAATCATGTACTAAATCCATGGATTAACAGGTTGTGCGTCGATGTTGCTGCCACCCGGTATAGATCCCCGACCTCATTTTTTTCAATATAAATTTTCCATTTGACCTTAATATCACCTGGGGGCCTAAAAGGGCCACTTTGGCAGAATCATAATAGGATGATAATATGAATCATATTAAAAATCGTAAAATGGTCACAAACTGACAATTCATAATATTATGATCTGTGTGCAATTCATATCACAATGAAATAACATTTAAACTGTCGAAATAAAAAATAAAAACCGGCCAAGTCCGAGTCGGACTCGCGCACGAAGGGTTCCGTACCATTATCTATAAAAATCAATCATGAGTTGAATGAATGAAAGGTAAATTGCGGTTTACGATTTATGACGTATTAAAAAAAACTACTTACTAGATCTCGTTCAAACCAATTTTCGGTGGAAATTTACATGGTAATGTACATCATATATTTTTTTTAGTTTTATCATTCTCTTATTTTAGAAGTTACATATATACTTCAAACGTATGGGTTTGATGAAAAATTTTTTTTGAGTTTCAGTTCTAAGTATGGGGAACCCCCAAAATTTATTGTTTTTTTTTCTATTTTTGTGTGAAAATTTTAATGCGGTTCACAGAATACATCTACTTACCATGTTTCAACAGTATAGCTCTTATAGTTTCGGAAAAAAGTGGCTGTGACATACGGACGGACAGACAGACAGACAGACATGACGAATCCATAAGGGTTCCATTTTTTGCCATTTGGCTACGGAACCCTAAAAACCAATTTGATTAATAAAATCGGTAATAAAAAATTGACCGATAAAATTACGGTTTTTATTTTTTTTCATGCGGCAATGTTTACACCAAATATGAAATGAAATTTTACGAAAATTAGAGGAATTGCTAATGATCTACAGGGAATTCAGGAAAGGAATAGGTAGTTTTTAGAGGTATTGCTCAAAGTAGCATTTTTAGGCCCCCTGATCGACATAACGTATGATTTGATTGACAATGGTGCACGCTTTCCTAGAAGCAACCAACTATAACATGCTCGTTGGGAATTCAAAAAGATTTCAATGGGTTCAACATCCATCACTAGAGAACGTTTTATTGTAGATTATGACGTATAAGTATAGTATTAACGGGAAGGCCCGGATGTAATTTTGAAATGACAGATATTATTTATTTGTTACTTGGGGATGACTTTCTCCGTAAATGTAACACAATTTATTATTAATTTATTATTTTTATTTATTTTTACGACTTTCGAGGAAAATGTTACGAGGATACTGTTGACAAAACGTAGAATTATGTTCGGTTTTATTGACAGGCATATGTTTGTTTAAACACTCTTCAATCTACACAGAAAAACAATATGTTCTTGTCAAGAAGAAGAAGAGTTCGAACAGTATAATTATGAATTGCTACGCCATTATTATAATAGGATATAAACCCACATATAGTAGTCTGAGTTTAATATATTATATTAAACTATTGAGTTTATGGACACAGTTCCAACATGTCATTTCCTATGGAGAAAAACCGACAAAAAACTTCATCGTAGGCAATCTCTTTTGCGCGGACTAACTAGGTGCTAAAGTTTTCATGAATACAGATTGGCTAATTACGAAGAGGATAACGTAAGGTCTTGATTAAAAATAAATAAATAAGTAAGCAAATAAGAAGCTCCAGGTACATATATAAAATGTGCGACCAAAAGCCAAAACCCAACGAAGTAATTCATGAAATAAATGCCAAGTTTAAATAGTTTTTAGCAAACATTGACTCTAAAGATAAAAAGGGAAACTACATACAAGAACTTAATTTTAACGCACGAATAGCTAAGTAAATAGAAGTACGGGGTGAATTACGTGTGAGAACTATGAAACTAGTTCTAAATGTATAAAGGAGGGTAGCAACGGCTACCAAATTAGAAGGGTCAGACCAGGGTTGCCTAATAAAGCGTGAAAAATTGAACACTCCGTCGAAATTTTCTACGAAAAAGGCAAAAAGAGCCGTTATTTTTTCGGATATTTTTTACGCAGAATTACAAGATAGAAACTTGTTAGAACATACATAATTAATTAAGTTTATCAGTAACCTACGGAATGTAATTGAATTGAATATTCTGGTCTGCGTCTACGAAACTTACATCTGAGCGAGACCAGATAGATGGTAATCCAATTATAGGTTCTGTTCTAATAATATTTATAGGTTTGATGTCTGTGGTTCTCCTTGTGAACTTTAAGATATTTCATTTATTACCTCATTGAAGGTAACGAGAATTGGATTAAGGGAATTTGTTACATGTAGCGTGGTAGTTAATGTTGTAATTTACTCTGACGTTGCTCAAATAACCACTAAGCTGAAGTGGATCAGTGTTGGCCACGTCTGCCATAAGCCCATTGAGATGCGGGCCAACATAACATATGGCAGAACCCGTAAAAATGGTGGGACTACATAGCTGGAGAAAACAAACGACCAGTGGTTCCATTAGCCATGAATCGAAAGAGCTGGTCATGGCCTTTGCCTAGTAATGGCAACTAAATAATGATGCAGGCTAAAAGTAACCAGTACCTTACTGTTTTATCCATAGAAAATCCAACACTTCCTAGTGCTTTAATACTTACATCATTATCAAGTTCTACATATTTATTCAAATTACTTCCTTGTTCAGAAATTCCTTATATGCTACCAACCCTATCTCCACATTTCATATTAAATTTCGTTCCATGTTTCACAGACTCTTAGAACATACATAATGAGGTATGTTTGCGACAGTACTATCAGAGCTTACATACATAGATTTATAGCATAATTATTATTATATTTCCTGTGTGATACAGTTTTGGGTACGGCCTTATTTTCTGACGTACGTTAGTATTTTTGTAATGATATAGGTTATCATATTGGTGTATCTTGTTTAAGAGATGGGTGATGAAAGGTAAAAATGAAGGTTTTCCTAAAAATAGCTTCTTTGGAATCAAGATAGTGACATGCATGGCATATTTAATGTGTGGTTCTTTAAAAAAACAGGCCAAAAGTTAGTTTCGTGTTTGTCTATCAATGGTCTTCTATGGTTTATCAAGCATGGTGAATATATAATTATCTACTTTCAGAAAATTACACCTATAGACACCGGCGACCAACAAATAACCATACTACAAATAATCGTAATGCTGTCATTATTGTTTTGTTCCCTTCATGCTTCTGTTTTTGAATGCAGTGACATACCAGAAAAAATAAATTTGCATTGTAAAACTACCTCGCAATATCGGGAAACATTTTTTTTAAATACCAACATAATATTCCAAATAAAACTGCTGTTAACACAAATATTTTCACATGTTTTAACAATATCCACAATAAAACATCAGATGTAAAATGGCTAAAAGCCAGATATGATCCTGTTTCCGAACACCACAAACGTACAAAATTAACGAAAAATGCCAGCACATTCGTGTTTGAACGTTGGTTACTGAAATGACAAGCAATTTTGGACTGTTTCAGAAGGAGAGAAAGCTTTATTTTGAGTGTGGAATTTGAGGTGTTGGAGCTGAAAATGTGTCAAGGGTTTTATTGCATGCCAAAATATCCAATCGCCACGGTTGTGTGATACCTCAGCTATTAAGGATAACTGGTAGGAACAGTACAGTAGTGAAAAATGTACAATAGATGTAGAACACATTCGTAATTGAAATTCGGGGGTTTTTAAATAACTTTATTCGAACTGACATATCATTAAAAAAACAAGTTAATCGTAGTGTTGTCGCAAGTAGCATATTATACAACGTCCTAACATCAATAGGCGGGCAGCTGCCCACCAGATACGACACCCGCCTGGTCGGAGGATCCTCCTTTTTCTCTGGACGATGAGTGAACTTTACAACCTGTTCCTCGTAACTCTATATACTTTATATTGATGACTCAATTTTATCTCTTTCTTCCTCAGTATTATTTGAAGTTACCAGCTATTATAGAATATTATAAAGTTCGTTAGTTAACCCTTTCATATTTTGAGAGATGTTCAAACTTGCCTTTGTGGTCAAGTTAACAAATTACTGATGCTTGGCTGAATGTTAACGAAATATTCGTTATCAGTCAGCCAAGCATCAGTAATTTTTTAAGTGTTGGTTAGGTCTTGATAATACTTCAAAACATTTCATCTATTATTATTATTTATAATAATATTATTTTTTGTCCAACTTGGTGGTAAATAGTCATCGCCGGCAATGGTCAACACTTTCAATCACAACATGAAGGATTTTGAAGGAAATTTTTAATCCATTATGTCATAATGTTTGAAAAATTCGTCTGCCCAACAACGTAAATAGCGCAATTAATGTTGTTGAACTGTCAAAATGAAATTGCCATAGTACGTGTGTTACGCAATTACCCCACAGGGACATTGCGTTGCCATTCTATCGCCAAAGCTAAAATGTCTCATGTGCCAGTAATTGCACAGATAAGTTATACTCTTAAAATAAGAACACGACAGCGCTGTTTAAGCGCTGCAGAGCTTCAGAACAAAGAGCTTTTTATATTACAAATAAAAATAGAACAACTTTGTATTTAATTAAGGTGCTGATCCTAGTTATCTTATCAATACGATAACTAGGATCAGCACCTTAATTCAGCACCTTAATTGCGTAATACATTATCGATTTCAATCTGAATCATTTAGAAGGATATTGCTAATTCATTGCATCATACGTTCGAAAAATTCGTCAGCTCAACAACATAAATAACGCAATGAATGTTGTTGAACAGTCAAAAATGAAAGCAATTGCTGTAGCAATTTCCCCGCCGGTGTTAAACAAGCGACCTTTTCACATCCCTATTCAACAACATCAAAAATAGGTCACTTAATCCGGAAGCCTATCACATTTTGTCAACAGCAGGATTGACATCAAAAACAGACATACATTAACCTTCAGCCTACATTACGTATGGATTATATTATCCAAACACGCCTGTCTAATACGGCCTTTTCATCAAGGATGTGCTAAGCTACGTGTAGCGAAGAATGTGTTTATTCTATACTAATACTTGGAAACGCCGACCTCATCTAGTTTTAAAATATGATTGACGTGTAAAAGTGTTTGTACCAAACCTACTTACAAAATAAAATCGTTTATCATTATCATTTATCAATAATAAAGCTGAAGAGTTTGTTTGTACGCGCTAATCTCTGGAACTGCCAGTCGGATTTAAAAAATCTTCTTGCATTTGATAGCCCATGTCTTGAAGAAGGCTATAGGCTATTTAACTTCACGATAGGACTCTTAGTCATCATCTGCCTAGCCTTTTCCCAACTATGTTGGGGTCGGCTTCCAGTCTAACCGGATGCAGCTGAATACCAGTATTTTACATGGAGCGACTGCCTATCTGACCTCCACAACCCAGTTACTTACTGGGTAATACGATACCCCTTGGTAAGACTGGTTGTCAGACTTTCGGGCTTCTGACTACCCGTAACGACTGTCAAAGATCCACGAATGACAGCCGGGACCAACGGCTTAACGTGCTTTCCGAGGCACGGAGGGGTCTCGGTATGTAAAGATGGTCACCCATCCACAGACCAATCGTGGCAAGCGTAGCTTAACCTGACCGATCGACCTGTGCGGCTGTTATTATTTAGCCACGGGCCCCCCGTCCCCGGCTCTTAGTAGCTGAACAAAAAGAAAAAAGTCAGAAAAAACGCTAAGCGAAAACAAGGTAATAGCCCGGGCGGGCGATATGATGCGACGTGGACTTGTTAACTTGACTTGTTCTTCCAACCCAGGGTGGGCTGGAGGCCCCCCCGGTGGGTTCCCGCATTGTCGAGGCGGGGGGGCTCAGTAGCCGTGGCGAGCTGGGCCACGGTGAAGCTAAGAGGAACCCCAGCGGGGGCCGCTCGTCCGGGCTGTGCGGTTTAGCCCGGGACGTAGCGGCCCACGGGTAGGTTGCGGTGCCGCTTGCGCGACATCGTGACCTACCCGAGGCGGGCCGCGATGTCCCCCGTGAGGGAGACATTGCGGCTGAGGACAGAGGCCGCGGCGGGAGGGGTTCTCCCTTCCTTCCGCGGCCTTGACGGGGCCGCCACCGTGAGATGGCGGACGCGGCGGGGCCGCAGGGGAAGAGGAGTGTCGGTGTTTCGTTGCCGCTCTCCCTATCCTCTGCGGCCGTAGCTCCCCCAACGCGGGGGGGCATGCGGGGCCTGCCTCTTAGGCGGGCGTGGAGGCCAGCAGGCAACGGGTGCGGGGGCTCCGTTGCCTGTTTTGCACAGGCCTCCACCTTGTGGGACGGGAATGGCCAGGTGTTCCCGGCCATTCCCGTAGCCCCCCAACCTGGGGGGCATGCGGGGCCCGCCATACCACCTTGGCGGGCGTGCGCCGGGAGGGCCGTGGAAGTATTGATTTCCCATAGCCCTCCCATTACGGCGTTTGTAGGAACACCGCTGAGTTTTAGTGGGTATACTGTCCTTCCGACAGGGAGTCCCACATACCCCGTCTGGGTCCCCCGCGAGACGGGGATGCATAAAGCATTTCTCAGCGAGAAAAAAAAAAAAAAAAAAAAAGGGTGGGTTGGAGGAACAAGACATTTCATGCTAAGTCGCGGACAGAAGCTAGTACATAATTATACATTTAATTAAAAAATACCACTTTTTTGTCTACAGTAGATGTTAATGGTACTTAATACAACCAACTAATAGCATCATTTGAATTTCATAGCTCAGTTTAGCACTGATGGAAATGGGTTCAACGAAGCTACATTTTTACCTCGTGTAAAGCTCATCTCTATAGAACAACTTAACCGCTCCGCTACTTGCTCAACCTCTGGTGGATATAGACACATATTATGTATATTAATAGTTTCGTAGCTTAGCTTCACTGCTTAGCAACCTCGCTCATCTTTGGTGGAATGGATGGGTGACCATCTTTCATACCAAGACCCCTCCCTGCCTCGAAAAGCACGTCAAGCCGTTGGTCCCGGCTGTCAATCGTGGATCTTTGTCAGTCGTTACGGGTAGTCAAAAGCCCGAAAGTCTGACAATCAGTCTTACCAAGGGGTATCGTATTACCGTCACTGGGTTGTGGAGGTCAGATAGGCAGTCGCTCCAATGTAAATAATTGCTACTGGTATTCAGCTGCTTCCGGTTAGACTGAAAGCCGACCCCAACATAGGTAGTTGGGAAAAGGCTAGGTAGATAATGACTCGTCTGTAAATGCCTTTAAGTGCATTTGTTCACCAGCGAAATTCGTGCCTAGCCTGCCGTAGCCTGACCGTGGATCGTTGTGAACGACGCCAACATTTTCATACAAAATAAAGCTAAGAAGGACAAGTGCATAGCTTAGCTATGGTCCACTGTGGAGCGGCGCCTTGATGTCAGGTTGTTGTCAAAGCCATTCGCGTATAATATCTCACGGGTTCACCTACATCAAAATACCTTTCCCGATCAGAATGACGTTCCATTAGCGTATCACGTGACGATGTGTGACGAAATTTGTCCCGTTTTGAAGGCCTTGCTCTATTTATGAGTGATTTGGTCGTTGTGATTTTTTTGGGCTCATTCAGTATTATATAGTGAAGGGTACCATCGGGATCCTATTACTAAACTAAGAGAGTCTACCTATCTGTCTGTCATAAAGGCTTCCTTTCAACCCTTATTGATAGATTTCACTGGAAATTAAACCCAGCACAGGAAAATTGGGAAAAAATCAGACGGAATCGTTTGTGCGAGAGACCAATCGCACTAAGGCGGTTCTATTAGTAAAGATACTCGTAGATAGAATTTGTTTTTATGTAATGAAGAGGTAAAAACAAATTATATATATCTTCTTTTGTTTTACCTTTTATAAATAAATAATAAATAAATATCCCTGGACATTTCACACAGCGCCATCTAGTCCCAAGCTAAGCAACCTAATGCTTGTGTTATGGTAACAAGATGGCTGATAAACTACTTATATATTTATGTCAATACGTTATGTATGTAGCTATTATACCCTAATGTTATCATCTGTCTATGTCTATGTAACTATCACCCCTAAGCTTCGTTGTCTTAGAAAACAGGTTTAGGAGGTAAATACTG
The DNA here is from genome assembly GCA_945859715.1 of Apamea sordens. Lineage (NCBI taxonomy): Eukaryota > Metazoa > Arthropoda > Insecta > Lepidoptera > Noctuidae > Apamea > Apamea sordens. The sequence continues at coordinate 6,213,926 of OX244010.1, read as the reverse complement.
TTTCTTCTTCTCAGTGTCTTCATGACAATCTTTATATTTGTGCAGGAATCAGGCACACAGGATTTAATGTATTATTGACATAATCTACTCATTTTAATGTTTTTTTAATGAGTTGATTGCAATAGGTAGTTAGCTAGTGACCTCGACGATTGATCATATTATATCATATTATTGCCTGAACAACCAGCAGAAAAGTTCGTCATGCTCCCTTAGATGTCACTGCTTACGGTAGCGTCGGAGGTCGGGTTGCCTCGAGTGCTGCTTGTGGTGACTGGTCGTCTTGCTGACCATGGTTTTATTGTTGTTATTAGTATTAACTTAGTTATTTATTTTACTTCGATGGTCCTAGTTAATCATTCGATGGTCCTATCAATGCTCTGTGTCTTGTAATGTTAATTACTTAAGATACCTATTATTGTATACAATCAATTATTTTCTAACTGAACAGACAGCTGTGCTGCTGGGGAGTTTGTTGCGCCACTTCTTCTTCCCAGCGATAGCACTAGGAAGTGGTGAAGGGCGGGCGTTTTTGGGGAACTGTCTTTTGTAATTTTGATGTTCGAAAAGTGCTAATTCTCAGCCTAATTTGAATAAATGACTATTGATTTTTATTGATTTGATTCAGAAATTTTTCATCGGCTGTTTCATAAAAAAACGCGGTCAAAATGTGTGGAACAGCTATTTTGTTTATTAAATTAACGACGAAAAATTGCGACGTGTATTTAGAATCATGAACTGAATCCATAGTAACAGGTTGCGCGTCGATGTGGGATGCAACCCTGTTTTATATACTTTTACAGTAAATAAAGGTATTTTAGAGTTAGCTTGCATACTGTATTTAAGATTTGTAAAAATAAATAGCTATAGCGCTAATAATGGTGGCGGGATGAGATGGACAAAATAAACGATCAGTGGTCCACTTTACCCTTGATCGAAAGAGCTGGAAGTCCTTTTCCCAGCAACGGAATGATGCAGGCTAAGAGTATCAGTATAGTGCTAATAAAACTGTTTTTCTTTTACCTTCTATTCTCATCTTCGATCAATAATAGTAGGTAGGTACTAGATTAAGGATCAGGAACAAAAATCAGTCGCTCAAGTGGCCACGTTTGCACACACGTAAACATCTACATTTCTTAGAAAAAAGTTTAATCATATTAACAACTTCAGTTTATTATAAACCTTAATGCTTAAAGATAAAGTTTAAGTACCATTGCAAAATGTTGTAAAGGTTTGTTGTTTGTAAACCTTTACAACATCCACTGGAAATCATGTTCAATAACATTCTGGAAAAAAGAGAAACCCCAACACAATGGTCCGAATCGTCGATAACCCTTCTTCACAAAAAAGGAGATAGATGTGACCTCAGTAACTATAGACCAATTAGCCTCATGACAAACATATATAAAATATTCTCAAAAATACTATTAAATAGACTTACAATTACTCTAGATGAGAATCAACCTCGTGAACAAGCTGGATTCCGTAAACACTACTCAACAACTGACCACATCCAAGTGGTAACACAAATAGTAGAGAAGGTCAAAGAATATGGCAAGACTCTGTATTTATGTTTCATCGATTACACCAAGGCATTCGATTCTCTGGAACATAGTGCAATATGGAAGACACTAGTGGAACAAGGAATAGACATAAAGTATGTAGAGCTACTCCATAGCATTTATTCTAAAAATTCAGCAAGAATAAAGTTAGAATTAGAGGGACCAACTTTTCCTATTAGAAAAGGCGTCAGGCAGGGCGACCCGCTGTCACCTAAAATATTTTCGTCTGTTCTGGAGACAATATTTAGAAACCTGGACTGGGAATACAAAGGTGTGAAAATCGACGGTGAATATTTAAGTCATTTACGTTTTGCAGATGACATCGTTGTGTTTACAGAAGAGTCCGCAGAACTAGAGAACATGTTGCAAGAGCTAGCAGAAGAAAGTAAGAAGGTAGGATTGACTATGAATGCTGCAAAAACCAAAATTTTAACAAACGGATCGGAAGTAGCAATAGTTATAGACGGACAGGAAATAGAATATGTTAAAGAATACATTTATTTGGGACAATCTATCTCATTCGAAGATCAAACAGAAAAAGAAATAAACAGGAGAATAGCAATTTCATGGAAAAAGTACTGGAGTTTTAAAGAAATCATGAAGAACAGAAAGTTAAACATGAATTTGAAAACAAAGTTGTATGAGATAGCAATCCTTCCATGCCTTACATATGGATGCCAAACATGGTCCCTACGGTTAAAAGAAGAACACAAACTCGGAGTTATGCAAAGAAAAATGGAGAGAAGCATGTTGGGTGTTAAATTATCGGACAGAATTACTAATGAGGAAATTAGGAGCAGAACTAAAATAACTGATATAGTAGAGAGAATAAGAAGTCTGAAGTGGAAATGGGCAGGGCACATCTGCAGAATGGAAAACAAAAGATGGACCAAGAAAATCATAGAATGGGTACCTAGAGATGGAAAAAGAAAACAAGGAAGGCCGCGAAAGCGCTGGGAAGATATATTTAAGGAAAGATGTGGACCAGACTGGAGGAGACAAGCTAGAGATAGGGAAAAATGGAGAAAGTTGGGGGAGGCCTACGCCGCAGACGCGACTTCCATAAATAAATAATTTTTACGTGCATGCTAACATGAATAATAATTTATTGATCTTTTATATTATATATTTAAATTTAAATTATATTTTGCTTACAAACACATATGAAATATACAATTATACAATAATAATAAAATAATATGAATTCAACTCAAATAATAAACAATAATAGTAATGATACCTAATGAAATGTGTAGTAAGTATAAAATGTGATAGGATAAAATAATTACTATGCTTATTACTTAATTATAAAATTGTTCTATGTATTTATGGTAGAATAAAGGCTTTTTTATTTTTTTTTATTTATTTTTACCATTGCAAAATATATTTAAAATGTCGCTTGAAAGTAAAATCATTCTATTTTTAAATTTTCAGTCATTTATTCTAAAATGAAACTTAAAGTCTTATAAGGTTAAAAACATACTAATTTGAAATAAGACCACAAAAGTATTTGTGGTCTTATTTTTCGGGCGGTTTTTGAAGCGCTTATCGGGAATCTAGTACTATTATTGATCGAAGATTCTCATACAAATATTTCCTTTACTCTACATCAAAACTTATCATGTTGATTGATTTCTCCCAGAGAGTCTCAATTTAATATGTTGTCAAAACCTACGACCACCAGTGATTGATTACGACTATTTTGGTCCAGGAATTACATCAGCTAACATAATTTAGGTATTGATAGATATTGGGTCAGGATTTAAGTAATCGTGTGTGGGTCTGTCATGATACCAAACAGATTGGGCGTATTTTCCGTGCGTATAAATACGCCTATACAATCAATTTGTTTAGCCTTTTCCAACTATGTTGGGGTTGATTTCCAGTCTAACTGGATGCAGCTGAGTAACTGTATTTTACACGGAACGACTGCCTACCTGACTTCCAGGACCCAGTTACTGGGTCACACGAAACCCTTGGCTAGACTTGTGTTGTTCGGCTTTTTACCTTCTGTCTTTGTCGAAGGACTTGTGGAGCAGACGAGCCCTGTAGTGGAATCTGCGTATCGGCAAGCGTAGTGTGGGACGCCCCCAGCTAGATATACCGACGAACACCTACGTATACACCGTACAAAGTTCCAAGTCAACCTCTTGTCAATTTCGATACTTCAGGACACGTCAACTAAAGCTTCTGGGGTGTGGATGACACATCACGTGACGCACTGAAAATTATCTTAAAATAACTTTTTCGTATCCATTGTTCCTTCAATCTCAAGTCATTTCACCATACCATGTAACTGACATAAAGGACGTACCAACAAAAACAAAAGAAAAGATTTTCTTTTGTTTTCAGCCTTAGTTCTAAGATTGTGCTGAAGATTCTTTCAATTCAACGTCATACGGTTGCAAGCTCCACTGAAATAGACTCTATTGTTGAAACGTCAAAGTTGCAGAACAATACATTCAAAGTCTTTGAACTTGATATCTGCATGTTATCCGTTTTGTTCGTGCGAAGTTTGTTGTTCATTAGTAATCGGATTAGCTTTTAATAGTTTGAAGTGAAGTTGAAACTGTATCGATACCGTACCTAATGTTTTGTTTTCTCGTGTTATCAAATTGTCTATGATACTTATTATTTTCGGATACGGACTAAACTAATATTTATCTTCTGTCCTTTTCTAAATGAAATAGAAAGAGAAAGATGCACTGAACTTAAATTTAGTTTAGTTTGTGAACAAGGGAATCGGCGCCAATGTCAACCCAACTGTCAGACAAATATAACGTAATTGTTCAGGCAAAGTTGATGGTTTAAGGATAAAAATACCTACATTTATTTTCGAATTCCTCTTTTTTCTCTCTACGATATACGGCACACGTGTACCAGTACCTCAAGGTATATGTATGTTTGGGAAAAGTTGAATAGGCTTTTGTTGACTTCCTTTTCCTGTTTTTTATGTGGATTAGTTTTAACCTAAATCATTCGATCATAATAATTGGCTTATAATGTTCCCACTGATGGGACACAGGCCAACTCTCAGTGAAACCGCAAGCCGTAATCCACCACGCAGAGGAAGTGGGCTGTAATCTACCACGCGAGCCCAGTGCGGGTTGGTAGATTTCTCATGTCTTCAAATTTTTGGATCTAGGACATGCTAGTTTTCTCACGATGTTTTCCTTTACCGTTTTGAGAGCAGTAGTGATGAAACAATTTACACAAAGTAAAGCGCCTGTCTGGGTTCGAAGCTACGACCTACAACTCTTAAGTCGCAGCTGTTCCCACTGGACTACTATTGCTCCTAACACACGCACACACAAAACATAAACATTCGGTACACTGCAGGAAAAGCCACAAGCACTCCTAATTTTCTAATTTTGCACCTTATTCTCTTCCGTTAAACACCTATTTTCTAAAACGGTAATCCTTCACAATCTCGAATATTACCCTCAGGTGCTTTTTGAACTAAACCTCGCGGTGTTTCACTGTTGATTCAATAATCTGACTTAATCTCGAACATTCTCGTAAGCTAGATAAACTTAGACAAGAGGACTTTGATTTAAGACCTTGACATTTATCTTAGACGGTTGGAACTGTCAATTTGAATGGTTTAACAAGCGGGTTCTAAATACTTTGGTTGAAGTTTGTTGTTGCTGCCAGTTTATGTTTTGATCGCCTTTATAACCTTTATTGATTAAATCTGACACTTATAACATATCACAAACCATCATTATTTCCCGAAGGGTAAGGTAAAGATGTAACTTGCAATGGTGGCAACTTTTAATTGCGATTTTTTCGTGAAATAACGAATGCAACGTTGAAATACTACACATTACATAAACCTATTGGTTCGAAAATGCTATGTTTGTAGCAACATAACATTTCATTCAAAAATAAAAGAGTAAATCGCTTTTGAATAAAGCCGAGTGAATACATACTTTCGCCCGTGACTGTACACTGGGTTGAAAAAAGGTAATGGTAGTTAGTACAGTTACGTTTGTAGGTGGAAGACAAGTAATACACACGGAAGTGGTTTACACATTGACGCTTTATTTTCAAACTCAAATTAACTAGAGGGCGGGGCTTATGCCATCCTGACAGTTGTGTCACATATTAACCAATCGCAGCTATGACTGCATGCACACATAAAACCTTGAACTGCAACTGAACGCTAATTCTCGTACTTAAAAAAACAAAAAAGCAAATTCAAGTAGCAATCTCATGTCAGCGACAATCAATGTCAAAAACATGTCAAAAATTTATGTAAATAGATTGAAATTTTGACAGATTGAGACTGAGATTAGAATGCAAATGTTCTTAAAAAAAGGGAAATTGCCTCTCAGGTATCTTGCTAGTCAAAGTAGTACCATAGATGGTACAGACGCCAGCACATCAAGCTGCCCGATACTGTTAAATTTTCCAAATCACCCTTGATCCTAATGGTTTGGCGATAAAGTTGAAAATCTATTAAAGAAGTTTGACAGATTGTAGTAGCTTGATCTGATGGTGTCTGTACATACCTGGCTACTCGAGATAGTCTAGCTAGATGCCTTCTGTGAATTGGTATCAGCGCCCGTCAATCGTCAAAGGCTATCGGCCGTCAATCGTAATAGGTAAATTAGACTCCCGCTATTTGTCACGGAAACTGTACTAGTTCGAGGCGACGCAGAAGTGCAGGTGACCTACGAGGTTGGAGGACCAATCTAGGAGTATGAAAAGTTTTACAGTTAATTTCAACAGTTTTTTATTGAGCCTACATATATTGTATTTCAAATGAGGAGGAGAAACTGTCAAATTTTCCCAATCAACCTTGAATCTTAACGCTTTCGGGATAAAGTTGAAAATCTATTAAAGAAATTTGACAGATTGTAGTAGCTTGATGTGCTGGCGCCTGTACTTAACAGTTTTGAACTATATAAATTCACATTGTGAGAGCTGGTGCCTGAAGTAGGAATAGCAGGAATGGAATGTTTATTTCTGTAAATAGGTCATCTAAGACAATTTTATATGTCGATATTTCGCTGCTCAATATTTTAAAACTGGATGGCGCCGGCATTTCTTAGCTGACTAATCCCTGAGAAGAAATGCCGAAACAAACTCAGAGGAGATGGTCTCTTTTAAAGTCCGCGCATTATATTATTTTATGTGAGTCTGTTCCACCAGACGGTATGCATGCTACAGTCATCATGTAGCTCAACCCTATTTTAGAGAGCTCAACGACCCGTCACACGAGGCTACCAGCAGTGCGATTCTGTAACCATCTCACCGTGAAAACTTAGGTGAAGTGAGCGTGGAGTGGGCTGTCATTCCAAATAATGCTAGGGATTGACACTACTGACAACTCACATCAAGCTCACTTCACTTGAGTTTTGACGGTGATATTTTTACAGAATCGACCGGCAGATCTGCCGGGCAGTCTCGTTGCGCCATATACAAAATACTCAATAATAACGTTTATTCATCAAAAAGTAAGAATACAATATGTGTCATGTTCAGTGAGCCACAAACTAAGCATTGCTTGTATCTTGTGGCTCAGGAGTATGAATTTAACAAAGTTATAATGATTACCTTACTTATAACTTAAGTTATAATGATTAGCTTACCAAATTCGAAACTTTACATCATCCGCAAGGTATTCAAGTGTTTGAAAGCCAAGACATTTATCAAGTTGTACAAGACCTACATTACTTCTCTTGGAATATGCCAACGTCACCTGGGACACATAATTATTTAAAAAAATCCGGTCAAGAGTGAGTCGGACTCGCGCACCGAGGGTTCCGTACAGATTTGTAGGTATGTTACCACAAATTTACGGTTTTAAAGATTTTTCTTTAACTTCTGCTACATGACATTGCTTCTTGCCAAATTTCAAGGTCAACGGCAAGTATCCTATAGGTTTTGATTCCCTTGCAAGTGTCAAAATATGCGGCATAAACGCAACATAAACGCCCGCATGTTTTGATTGCGTTGACTTAGAAGTTTGATTTTTTCACTGCTTCACGGGATTGCAGCCCCAAGTATTTGATATTAATTTCAGCTTGATAACCACGCGTTCCTGAGAAAAAGGATCTTAACAGACGGACAACGAAGTAATCTTCCATTTCGTTCCGTTTTTCCTTTTAAGGTACGGAACCCTAAAACAATACATCACTTTATTTGATAATGGCGATGACTTGACGACTTGACGGCACGGTTGGCGCAGTGGTTAAGCGATTGACTGTTGCGCTGCGTGTCGCGGGTTCGATTCCCGCACGGAACAAATATTTGTATGGCCTACAAGTAGTTGTTCCGGGTCTGGCTGTTTGTGTATGTGAGTTTAAATGTTTGTAAACGCACCCACGATACAGGAGAAATTCCTAGTGTGGGACAAAGTTTAAAAAAAAAAAATGTACAAAGAAGGGCAACAAGGTACAAGGTAATTCGCGCCATGCATAATGTTTCTTATGAACAGCGCCCTAAGACCTTGGCCTTATCACACTGGAACAGCGTAGACAAAGGGGTAGGTTCATTGAGACGTACAACATACTTACAGAACTACTACGAAGCACCCAGCCATCAAGACCTTTACACTCTGAATGCCAACAAACATTTGCGTGGGCATTCCCTAAAGTTATGGGAAAAAAAAAAGAAAAAGCCAGTGAAGCAATTGTTTTCTAACCAAGTTGTCGTCACAAAATTATCCGGAATCCTATTCGATGCAGCAGTATTCAACGTATACAGAGGCTCCCAAACTGAACTGCTTCAAGAATCTACTGGACAGATTAAATATCTCCAAGCTATTTGATACACACGCGTCAGCTAATTAGCTGCTAGTATCCCTAATCAAATAATCAAAGCACCTCCAATTCGACCGGTTTTGTGCTTCCCGCATCCAGCGGATTTCTACGGCCTTTCCGACTCTTCTAATCAGAAATTCCAGAAGAATGCAGCCTTGTCACTATGGTGATATGATGACACCGCTTCATCTTCCCTAGAGTACCCATGAGGATTTTTTAAAACGACGTCCCTGAATACAACTGAATACACTTTCTTTCATCCTTAATCCGTCGTCCAAATCGATACCCGCAATCATAATACTCGTAATTCGCTCACCATTTCCAGATCCCCTAAAATAAATCAGCTTACATTTCAACGAAACCACGGCCGTTTCTAAATCAAACCAGCTAAGCATTACATTGATAAAAAACAGTCTCATTCAGTATTCAGTAAACGCGTCGACAAACAGTGGTATTGATTTTGGCTACTCGGTTAAGCATAAATCACGGTCATTATACTGAACCGCTGAAGAGATAACGTGGTCGCTGTTATGGTGGTTGTGTGAATTGTGGAGCAAAAATTAGAAGAATAATTGGTTGTTGTTTTGTTCAGGTATAGTCAGAAAGAAACCCGATCAGTTTTAGTCACCAGGATGTCAATGAGACTGGCTTTTAAATCTTCCTTTTACCGTTACGGATAAGTGGTTTTTACTAGTCATTTTTTTGGAAAGAAGTTCTGGTAGAAATCGTCTCGTGAGGAAAAAACTATTATGCGTCCTCCGACTTTCTTTCTCGGTGTCTTAAATATGAGTGTATGACGTGTGTGTGCGTGCGAGTATCGCGTAAAGAACTTTGTTTGTGACGGGGGTACCCCAATCGCACACTTTTTTTTCGTAGCGACTCATTGCTCGTGCATCGGCAAAAGTCAGGGATTTTAATTATTTCAATCAAATTGACTGAAAACTTAAATTGTCCGTTCATTCAAATCACAATATACTTTGACAGTTGTATGGAATAGCTACAACACTTAAATTGACTTAATGTATCAATTTGACAAACAATTAATTTCCCTGACCGTATAGCCAGGTAGAACCGATGACCATTGGGGTATACGTGTTCTTGAGTGGAGACCGCGATTCGGTAAACGTAAAGACGCCCTCAAGCTAGGTGTAGCGATGATCTTCACAGGATGGCCGGTAGCAGCTGGTTGAGAATTGCCGATAATCGAGTTAAATGGCGTGCAATAGGAGAGGCCTATTTCCAGCAGTGGACTGCTATAAAATGATGATGATGACAGCTAAGTATACCCACTCTTAAAGGCCTTAAAATGCGCCTCATTCTTTTTAGATTGTATACTGCTGTTACCACAAGAAAAGTAAATATTTTCGATATCCTGTCAATTCTACACAACATAACCTTCCAAGTTCCAACTAACTTATGACGCAAGACCACTGACCTGAATACATACTCGTACCTAACAGCATTCTAAAACAATATATATCTGATACTAATGTTACTGGAGTGCAGTATTGAAACAGCATATTAAACAGCTACTTCACGTAGACTGACGCTCTGACGTCATCGATGCAACATGTCGGGAATTTATGAGAGCTAAGGCTGCGACTAGATGGTGGTGCAATAAGGGGGTGGACTGATTTTAATCAATAAATTTAGCGTATCAGCATCTGAGATCTGATGTAGACCTTAACCGAAAATAGTAGGTCTACGAGTACTTACGGATTAAAAAAAATATGCAGTTACTACCTTCTGCCCGTGACTTCATCCGTGTGAAATTTCTTGATCTCTCTCTTGTCTACATCGCATTTCTTTTTTGCTTGGCTACTATGTAACCTGTCGTGATGTTACATAGCTTATATCCTTCCTCAACAATTGGATTATCAAAAGCAAAAAAAAAATTCAAATCCGACGGGCAGTTCCAGAGGGTAACGCATTCAAACAAACAAACAAAATCATTAGCTTTGCTTCTGAGGTGATCAAACCTTTCATTTTGCGACTATACATCACCAATTCACCAGATTAATGAACCTCCAGCTGTTTACTCTTTCTTGCTTGTGATTTTGTCTATCGGTCTGAAAGATAATTCACCCCGAAAGCCCAGTAATTACTATCGAGACTTAATAAAAGTAGATTTCTAAATCAAATTGAATCAAACCTAATATTATGCCCGAGAAATCTAGATTTTCGACGACGCCAAAGGGAGAGCTTCACGAGTGAATTTAATAACTTAGCTGATAAAAGGATATTCGCTCACGGATGACTCATTCAATTTAGTTGATACTTTTATCGAAAAAAATATTAACGAAAGCTAGAATAAATGACAAGGCAAACCGTCCCAAGCAAAGTTGAAAAAAAGTGGAGATCTGGTGGAGTAAGGGCACGTGCTCTACTCTAGCAGAACTCCACTTCAGGTTATACCAAAATAACCATCTGTGTCTGGTAATAGCCTGGTGGAACAGCCTTATTATGCAGATGAGGATAATACACTATTAACGTGGGTTAATGTCGAGTTATACGCGGTAAATGCCGCGTTAGTTGCTAAGCAGAGTAGATGAGCGTGAGTAATGTCTCTCATGGATAGGCAGATATCATTTTTGGACCATGTGTAGATTGTGTGGTGTAACTGTCAACTTGTCTTGGCGTACACACACAACCACAGCCACTAATTTATGTAGTAAATCTTAGACACATTGGTGCTAAGGAACGCCGTATTTTTGCAAAACACGCTGTGACAACATCTATAGGCTTCTAAAAAAACAACAAGGGACACCCGGATGGAACGAAGTATAATTGGCTTGCTTTCTATAAGAGAACGAGAGAGAGACAGGCAGAGAAACACGCGCACGCCGCACGGCTTACAACTATAGCAAAAAGTGTCGTTCCAACTTTTGGTCTTAATTTTTTCCGTCTAGCCCCCTTTCGCAACGCGCGATAAGGAACTCCGTTCCAATATATACACATCGAATTCAAATCAGCTCCTTTTTTTCTTCGGTTAAAAACACTTAAAGTTCGTGACACCTCCTCCTAAGAACATTTTCACGAAAACATTAGACCTCCTTTCATTTTCTCTCTTCAGTTCTCACAACCTCCAAATGTGCGCAATACAACAATAAATCACGGAGTACACATTTGTTAGCCTAATTTCTATGACGTCACGTCTCCCCACATCCCCTTCGCGTCACTTAAGCTGAACGCCTCTATGCATTATTCACCCCGTATAAAATTTACCACACAACAGTTAAGAGCTATTATTGTGATATGGAGGAAATGGAGGATTCAGAAGGTTTAGTCTGAACAATGCTGTATTTTTGGTCTTCTTGGAAACCTACAAAGTGTCCTGCGTGGTGTGGATTGAGTTTCTCTGAGATTTTAAGAGCTGTGGCCGAATAAAGCCAACGTCGTCGGTTCAAAGCGAGAAGATTTACATATATGTATGGCAGAAATAACTGCTTACTAAATACAACAGCAATTCCTTCCGGCCTTTTGCTCACCGAATGCCATTAAAACGCTGGCACAGGCAGACCCAAACATTTCCATGACTTGCTGGCTGCTTGTTTTTAGAAGAATAAGACAGCAGTTGGATCCAAGTAGGTGATGAATAGGACTTTGTCTAAAACACAAAAGAAGAGACGTATAGACCAATATTAGGCTGAGGTTGTGAATTCTGTTTTACCTTTACTCTTTTCGAAGATCTGTCATCATGCTACAGGTCTGAACCCAATAAAATTAAAAGAAAAAAAAACTTTTAAAAAACAAGCTTTTATTAATTGTTAATAATAAGAACTAAACAGTTAAAAATAATTGAAACCTGATAAGATAAATACCATTATATAGGTACGGTCTACTAAACAAAAGCGTGTTACATTTTGATGGAACATTAAAGAACATTTAGTATATTACACCTTCATTATTTTTATTTTGCAATCACATCAGATCAGCTCCATGTCATAATAATTTTGCACTGTCGTCCCATTTACACATGCATGCAAAATTTCAGCTCAATCGGTAACCGGGAAGTGGATCAAAAACTTGCAAGATTAGATTACAGACAAACATCGGGGCAGGTGAAACTAAATAAAAGCTTGTAAAAAACGAGTGTATGAAGCGTCGCATAGCAACATAACCCTCAACTAAACTTCTGAATTTCCTTTACCCTTCCTCAGGGCTGTGTTCCTGACCTTGATTACACAAATGCCACGTGGTTAAGAACTCTCACCAGGGTAGAACGTGACAGACAATATAAAATGAGAAGCAACCCTAAAGTGTTACACGAAACATCGACTAATGTTGTTCCCTTGTTTTGAAGGACGTAAGGAAGTTATACGTAAGTGCACTGCCAAGAATTTTGCCAAGCAAATTAGTGGAATGGGGCCATAGGCTCTAATGATAATGAGGGACTTTGCAGTAACATTATACTTTATAGTGTGTGTTGGTCTTTTGGAAGTGGCATTAACCTTGAGAACGTTGGAACACGTACTTAAGCAGATAGGTATGCGGAGTCATTTGTTTTGTTGTTTCATCTGTAGAAGTAGAGCATGAAATCACCGCGCCGGCAGCGTTTAGAGACCGCAGTACTAATAAAATTTGTGTCGCCGCAGGTGTGTTAAGTGCTTACTTCTGTCACGAGCCGCAATTCAAAGCTGTCAGTTTCTATACGGCATTTGTCGACACAAATGGCTTACAGAAACTAAAGTCTTTGAATAGCACCATCTCCTTGTACTACAACTAGTGCAAGGAAACGGTGACACGGTGGTCAAAAAGTGTTGCCTCTCGCAGCGGCCATCGAGGCATTTCCGTGCTCTGTGGTAGAATATAATTTAACCTTCTTTGTGTTCACACCAGAGAGCAGGGATGGCCCAGTGGTATCAGCCCCGAAAGACGAGACGTAGGTCGTGGGCTCAAACCCAGACAGGCGCTTTACTTTGTGTAATTCATTTCATCACCACTGTTCTCTAAACGGTGAAGGGAAACACCGTGAGGAAACCGGCATATCCTAGAACCAAGAATCTTACAAAAGCTTTCAGTGAAATAATAAAAGTATCTATGTGAAATGTGAATGTAGGGTAAAAAAACAATGTCACAGCTACACAGACACGCTACCAAAGAATAATATTCCGTCACTGGCGTGGGAATTAAAGAATAACATAAAAGTGTGTCCATGCTCTTGTCTCGTACATTTTATATGACACAGACTCTCAGCTAAATTGAAATAGGGCTCGAAGAGACTATGGTCAGTTAAAGCCCGAGACTGAGGCTTGCGTCATCGTTACTTCCCAGTGGAATAACAAGGACTCTTTGCACGGTTTTCTCCCGCGCCTGACTGGGGTTTTGGACCTGGGAATCTCCTATACTTTAAATTGTAGGCAAATAATTTTATATGATGTTTGCACCGTCAGTATCTGCAGATGCTTCTTGCACTACAGAAGTCAAACAGTCGACAGTCCAATGATGTGGCAATGGATGACCACTCATCGTGCGTCATTCCATTATTTAAAGTAAGTTGTTTTGGTGTAGTTTTGTGTAGGTTTGTGTTTTCACGATGTATGTATGTTTTTTGTGTTTTTTGTTTTTAGTATAAAATTTTAATGTGTGTTGTTTATGGACCTGGTCTGAAATAAATAAATTATTATTATTATTATTACTACAACACACTTGTGGCCGCAAAATCAAATACTTACATGTAGTAATTGCTTCGGGATGGCTTTGTTGTTTAACAAATACCTACTACCGAATCGAATGCGCCAATCCAAACAAGTGTGCCTGCTCTATCGACCAATGAAAACGAGCCCTTAGTTTATTTTCTTTGGTCGATGTTGCTCGTATGCGGGGTGCCGGAGGTTTCTGTAAAGCATGCCATAGGACACGTATTCGGGGAACCGTTTTCATTAGTTTAGTCGATAGGGAATGGTTCCGGTAAACAGAGAACCTGAACCGTGCGTTTGGCAGTTTTTTTGAAGACTCATTTGTATTGGTCAATTTGGTGAGTCTCCGCATGCTTTTTACCAACCCATGAATTTCATTGGTCGCTAGGTCCGCTACCGAGATCCCCGCAGACGGTATAACGACCGCGTTATTGACTTATGACTTTCATTAGTCATTATCCCGCTTGCGGGGAAAGTCAAAGTCAAAAGTCAAAGCATTGCAAAGGCACATAAAACGCACTTTTGAACGTCAATTACAATAACATCGTATTGATTTTAGTCGCCCCTTCCAAAAGGTAGTTTTAGTATGGAGAAGAATGGGCAAGAAACTCCACCGTAAACGTACAACCAGCACCGCACTGCACCGTAGGATGCGGGAATCCCCGCATTCTGTATATCGACCGATTTATCGACTAATGAAAATGGGCCATAATAACATCGATTTTAACACATTCTTTAAACTACCGAGCCACGCTTTCTATCATTACATGTGCACTAAAAAGCGTGTAACTGTTTCATTTTCCAAATAAGTAAATGCAAATGATACAAAATATACCTAGGTATTTTGATGCTAAGAAAATTATTAACACACTGGCGTGTTGGCCTTCCTTTGTATCCTGACTCTATAACATAATACTGTATTTCAGGTCTAACCCATTAGTTCCCTAAAATTACATAGTTAACGTTCAACAAACATCGTTAGCCTACATACCTTTAACCCTTTTATAGTAGGCTGGCTATTATTTAAAGACTTTGGGCCTTAAAAATACATTTACATTTTAGGAATTTAGACAAGAAGGTTATTAAGTGTAATTGTAACTTGTCACGAATATTTTTTACAAATATATAATGCGTTTTTATTAACATCATGGTTCTATAACGGGTGTAAAAATACCACTGGCTCTTCCCTGGAAACCTTCTGGTTACGAAGATATTGAAAGTCAAAGTTGCAATGTTTTTTGACGACGAAAACTAATTTTAAATGTTATACCTTAACTTGAAACACTCGTACGATCCCTGTACCGTTGAGCACAATATTTTGTGCGTTACGTTGCGCACTAGCGTTAACAGGGAACTTTTACACCATAAATAAAAGTCGTTTCCGAGCAATATTTTTTCACAAAGTTACTTAGTTTTATATGTCTAAAGAATGAATAGATGAAAAGAAATAAAGAATTCTGACCTATGGACTTGGTCTTTGACAAACATTCAAAATTCCAAAATCACGGTTGAAATAAAGAATTCTGACCTATTGATCCCATACTTGGTGTTTGACAAACAGTGAAAAGTCCAAACATAAGGTTTGCCAACGTGCAATGGTATAATAAGTCAGTGTGTTGAGTTAAAGTAATCACAGAATGTAAATCAGTGTCAAAAAAGAATACATTTTACAATTAAATTAGCAACCAGTTTGATTTTGTCTACATTAAATTTTGTTGATGGATGCGAGAAGCACAGAACTGCCGGTCGATTCTGTAAAAATCTCACCGTGAAAACTCAAGTGAAGTGAGCTTGATGTGAGTTGTCAGTAGTGTCAATCCCTAGCATTGTTTGGAATGACAGCTCACTCCACGCTCATTTCACCTAAGTTTTCACGGTGAGATGGTTACAGAATCGCACTGCAGGTCGAACTAGAGGTGGGGGAGGCCTATGTCCAGCAGTGGACGTCTTTCGGATGATGATGATGAGATTTTGACTAAAGCTACCATGGACCACAAACGTTATTTGTATCATAAATAATTAGTACAAAAACTGTTTATCCATTCTTTGTTCATTCATAACTGCTGCGTATCGCGGGTTCGATTCCCGCACGGAACAAATATTTGTATGACCTACATGTATTTGTTCCGAGTCTGGGTGTTTTTCTATCTATAATATGTATGTATTTACAAAAAAAAAAAAAATGTATATGTAATGTAATGTATGTGTGTATCAGCCATCTTGTTACCATAACACAAGCATTAGGTTGCTTAGCTTGGGACTAGATGGATATTAGTAACTGAGAGTTTTCCTTGTAAAATAAAATAGCCACTATAAAGATGGCATTCGTTACAGTTAGCATTGCTATTTATTTTAGACCATTTATACAAGCTATAACGTCTTCTATGGAACTACCGCAAAACTAAGCCTTAAATGAGATAGATAACTATCCCATACAATGTCGGCCCAGATTAGATACATACAAAACCATATGTATTATAAAGCAGTAACAGTATTTTAAAACCCTGTATATTATTGTTCGTCATAAAACTTGGAAAAGGCTCTTAAGACCTATCCGAAATCTGACGATTTCAGTAAATAAATTCAAACCTGCCGATTGCGGAGTAATCCACAGTCATCCAACGGATTGAGTTTCTCTGAAATCGAATGACTGTATCCTCAAACGATTCATGTGTTTCCTCCACAGTTTCCTTTCACTATGTTCTCAATATCAATCCGCCAAATTGTTTCCCTGTGTTATATATCCCGGATTGGTTGCCGTGGAAACCGTGAATTGTTATATCGAGGTGCTGGATTATTGGATTTTTATCAGTCTGTACCTGAATGTCTTATAGATTATTCGATTTCTATGATGATTATTTTATTAGTACATCAACGCCTATCATAGTCCACTGCTGAACATAGGGCTTGCCCAGACTGCGCCCTATCCTCCACACTATTCAATTTCATTCATCGACAACCTTAGAACGCGTTTTTTTTTAAACGTTGCGTCACACTAGGAATTACTCATGTATCGTGGCTGCGTTTACAAACATTTAAACTCACATACACAAACAGCCAGACCCGGAACAATTACCTGTAAGCGATGCAAATATTTGTTCCGTGCGGGAATCGACCCGCGACACGCAGCGCAGCAGTCGATCGCTCAGCCACTGCCCCAATCGTGTCATCAATTACACTAGTTATGACTTTTTTGTTGAGTGGTTTATGCCTGGGGTCTTGTTTAGTTTGGGCGAAGATTTATTGAGGTTTCCATTCAAAATTTCTTATAAGTCTAAATGTGTGCCCAGTTGATGGCAATGAGATTGCCTCTTATTACGTGGAACTTAAAACATGACAGGCAAATATACACCTACCCCTTATCTAGTTTTGATAGATACAATGACGCAGTGACTTGACTTGATTGGAAACTTGTGAACTCAGCCTTGTCAGTATGAACTCATTTTCGCGCGACTTAGAACGGTGAGGGCAAATCTAATGATTTAAATCGTTGGTTGAAATATGACCTTAGTTCGAAGGAACCTACAAAATTAATCTCATCTATAAATGTCGTAAGAAACTGAGACCAAAAATTCTAAGACATTTGTGACATCCACCTACTGGGCCCGCGTGGTGGATTGTTGCTCACTCCTTCCCACTGAGAGGAGGTCTGTGTTCCAGCAGTGGGAAAATTAATGGCTGATTATGTTACACACTTGACTGAGGCCATCATTTATTTCTGCTTCATAATAAGTACCTATCGGATAATTATCCAATTTTATTGATATTGGGTATCAATTTATCATGCTATTAGTGGTCGCAGCTGCTCGTGCAAGCGATGTAATCCTTTAATGTCTCGTCTATGGGAAAGTGAAGACAATGTATGGTGTTGTTAACTGTCGAAAAGGGTGTGGGTAGAGCAGTCTTGTTGTAATCAATCTGCTGATGAGTTTAAATTGTCCCACAAATAGCAAAGACAAAACAATACTATAAATAAAATGTGAAACTCAAAAGTGTATTCAATAAGCAATGATTTATTGCCGTCTAATGTTTACAAATATTTATACAGTCCGGACAAACAATTAATAAATTGAGTTTGAAACTGGAACAAACTACTTTAGATGTGAGTAGCTTAGACTGGAAGCCGACCTCAATATAGTTGGGTAAAGGCTAGGCAGATGATGATGTAGTTTATCTTGGACATTACTGACATCGGTGAAGGAAAAACATCGGGAGGAAACCAGGGGGTCTACTCCGAAGTAGTATCGGCCAAATGTTCGGCCGTTTCCTGCTACGAAGTTACTATTTGGTTCGGTCGGTCCCGATCCTACAATCCTACACTCTTTCGAGTATTATATTCGAAAGATCGAATTCGATTCGATTATTATATTTTTTTATTATTATTCTCTTTCTTTCTAGATGGCGCTGTGTGAAATGTCCAGGGACATTATTATTATTATTATTCCTATGGTCCCGACCTAACTGAGCCGATCTGAATTTATTTCGCATTTTTCAATAATATTCCCTTCGGCCATGTGTCGGTCCGATCCGAACATTCGCACTTTGTACTTCGGAGTAGGCCCCCAGGACTTTAAAGTTAATATAAGTCTGAAGTCGCCAAAAATGAGTAAGTGTGGTGATCAAAGCTCCTGAATTCTCTGTATGAGTTAGAATAAACGCCTTTACCTAGTGGAACAATAATAGTACGAGTAATAAGCTGGTATTATTATAATTATAAAACCAACCATCATCATCATTTCAGCCACCCCACCAAGCGCCTCCACTTCGACCAGTTCTGTGCTTCTCGCATCCAACGTGTTCCTGCGGCCTTCACAAAGCCGTCGGTCCACCATGTGGGAGGCCTTCCAAAGCGCGGTTGCCACTCCAAAACCTTTCGGCCCCATCGGCCATCTGTTCTGCGAGCAATGTGCACTGCTCACTGCCACTTAAGTAAAAACCAATATAAAAAACCAATGGCTATAGACATTTTAAATCGTACTAATGTTTATATCCGTTCAGTCAACCTGACTGCAAAAAAAAAAAACGAATTTCTTTACTAATAAATACTCACGCTATGTCAAAAACATAGGCGGAGGGAATAAACTCTGCCGACCCCGAACTGTGGAAAAACAACTGGTTGGGAAAACAGCAATGTAAGCCGATTAGAGTTTCCAGTTCAACAGAACAGCATTCACCATTGAAATCGTAACAAAAGTCGAGTGAAATGGCGGAAGGCACTTTAGTAATAAAGTTTACCTTTTACACAATATTTCCAAGTGATATAAATTTTTGAAATTGTTTTAAAAGTTGGAATGAGTGGGTTATTGTTTTTATTCGTCTTTTTTTGTATTTTATGGAAATTATCTACTCTGGTTGATGAACTTATATGTGTGGTAGTGACATTGACGCACAATCTGTTACCATGAGCCCCGTGAGTTGAAATTTTTCATCGTTTATAAAAAAGTAAAACATCAGAGGGGCAATTCTCGTAATTTTAAGAACATTCATAGTCTGATCTCAGTCTCAATCTGTCTATTGTGTTAGCTATGTCCAATTAACATAGCTAAATATCCTCTCAAGTTTGAATGCACACCAGTATCTTGTAGATAGACTATCTGGTTCTCGATCGTAAATTAAACTTTACAAGATGGCCCGGACATTCTGGAACGGCACTGTATTTACTGCCCTATTGAACGCTTCTCCAGTAGATAATGAAAGTAAAATTGAGAACGTAAGCTACTTTCCTTGAAAGTTTCAGTGCTCAATTCCTTAGAGAATCCACTAAGCTGTCAACTCGAGCACTTTCAGATGCAGCGCTTGAGGGAAGCGGGCTTAAGTTGCAATTCGAGCTGGAACTAACGTTCAGGGTCGTTCTGATTTGAAATGTACATCATGTGATAACTCTGGGGACTTATCAGACATTTTCTTCTTTAGATGATGTTATGTTAGTACAATACATGTTACACCATTGACCTCTTGCGATAATCACTTTCTTATTGCAACCCCTTCAAGAGTGTCTGACGAACCCAAGTTGAGTTTGAGCACCGAAATTGAAATTGTTTATTGAAATAATTCAACATACTGACATAGCTTGCAGAGTTAGCAAACTGGAGTGTCAGTGGGCTAGCCATGTTTCATTGTCGAAGGATCGATAAAGCAAACGAGTCTTTAACCCTCAAGCCAATGCAGCGCTGTGTAAGACTTATCAAAGATGTTAAAATGGATTTAGCTTACATTTAGAAGTAGTTTTAATGTATGTAAAATTTAACATTAAAAAAAACATAGTATACATTTATTATACTTTTTTTTGGTGGGAACACAATCGAAATAATTTCAAGTGTCGATTATCGATTAATTATAAAATACCAAAATGTAGATCATTGTCGGGTGCGAAATGGGGCCCGTGGCTAAATAATAACAGCCGCACAGGTCGATCGGTCAGGTTAAGCTACGCTTGCCGCGGTTGGTCTGTGGATGGGTGACCATCTTTACATACCGAGACCCCTCCGTGCCTCGGAAAGCACGTTAAGCCGTTGGTCCCGGCTGTCATTCGTGGATCTTTGACAGTCGTTACGGGTAGTCAGAAGCCCGAAAGTCTGACAACCAGTCTTACCAAGGGGTATCGTATTACCCAGTAACTGGGTTGTGGAGGTCAGATAGGCAGTCGCTCCATGTAAAATACTGGTATTCAGCTGCATCCCGTTAGACTAGAAGCCGACCCCAACATAGTTTAGGAAAAGGCTAGGCAGATGATGATGCCGGGTGGGAAATAATTTCCCTACATTTGAATAAGGGTTAGCTAGAGACAGTGTATCTGCAAGCGTAGTGTTAGACGATCTTAGGAAGGTGGCTGGGACAGACTGGATGCGGAAGGCGGAGGACAGGGTGTTGTGGCGCAGCCTGAGAGAGGCTTATGTCCAGCACTGGACTGAGTTGATTGACTGAAATAAAAAACTGAGCAAGTGTCTGGCTTTTGGCATCTCGGACTAAGCAATTACGATTAGAAAGTGAAGTAAATGCATGAACAATATCAAGCATAGTGTTACAGTTTATGACTACTCTAGTCTCGCAATACGCAGCAAAATAAACCTTTCCATAACCAAACATGTGCAAAGCCTATTACATTTTATTGACTTAGCACTGATATCAAAAATCCATCCATCTATTTGTTATTCTGACTTTTTTGACAAAAAAAAGCGCGGCGTCCATTTTCGAATGGCGTGAAAGCGTATTAAGCTTACATGTTTTTTTTTTCAATACAATTTTAATATTGACGATATTGGTTGGATGCTATCGTTGTCTATTACATGATAGGTGTGAATATTGTTGTTTTTCCCGGAATGGAAGTAACTTGCTATATTTCTGACTGACTGACTCCTTGACTATTTTACTTATTTTTATTGCTGAATGGGACTGCTCTTGCAACCTCGATCATGCCTGATGGAAAGCGATGGATGAGGTCTATGATGGAATGAGCGTCTCACTATCTCTGGCCATTTTTTTTTTGCCCAGCAAACGTTGTCAGATCGTCACAATCGTGGTCTACTTACAACGGCGATGTCCTGCCCACTTCGATCAGTAATAGTACTAGATTAAGGATCAGGAACAAAAATGAGTCGCTCAAGTGGCCACGTTTGCACACACGTAAACATCTACATTTCTTAGAAAAAAGTTTAATAATATTAACAACTTCAGTTTATTATAAACAACAATACAAAGAACATAAAGTTGAACAAGAAGAGAGAGAGTGAGAGTTGAGTTGAAGTTGAACATAAAGTTTAATTACTATTGCAAAATATATTTAAAATGTCGCTTGAAAATAAAATCATTCTATTTTTAAAATTTCAGTCATTTATTCTAAAATGAAACATAAAGTCTAAGTGATAAGGTTAAAAACATACTAATTTGAAATAAGACCACAAAAGTATTAGTGGTCTTATTTTTCGAGCCGTTTTTAAAGCGCTTATCGGGAATCTAGTACTATTATTGATCGAAGCCTGCCCAGCAGTCCAGTGAATGGCGATATTTGTCCATCTCTCCAACATTTGCTACTTGAGTTATAGAGCACAGGGTGGTGTTGTGGAGAAACTCGCTAACTAATGCATTTAAAAATCTGCCTTAAAAGAAAGCTACAAAAGATGAAAATAAATTGTATATTCATAACGAACTGCTCTGTCAATTCACTGACTCACAAAAACAAAACATTTCCAAAGTCCACCTTAAAACAACTCGCTCAGTCAAAAATAATAAGAAACATTCCGCAAACAGAGTGAAAATAAAACGAATATGCTCTCATTCAATTCGAATCGTTTATGAACGAACGAAATGAGTGAACTGAGTATCTGTCGAGTTTTATACAGCCATAACAATGGTTTTATTGGTGCTTACTGTCTTATGGTTTAAACCTTTAAATGTTGCTTTTTATGACGTCATAAAATTGTGAAAAGCCTAAAGCCGTATGGGGTGGGGATGCAATGTTGTGGGTGAAGTTAGTGGTTATCCATGGAGTTATCATATCAGATTAGTCTTTTAAGTATTTAATTAACTATATTAATAGTAAGAAAGGCAAAGAAATTACAAACGACGAAGCGTAGGCATGAACTGCTACAATCGCGTAGCATGCGTAGCGGTGAAGCTACGCCGTAGCGACCGCGTAGCACTTTTATGTAGCCGTACAGAGGGGCAATTCTCGTAATTTTTATCAACGTTCACAGTCTGAGGGGCAATTCTCGTAATTTTAAGAACGTTCACAATCTGATCTCAGTCTCAATCTGTCAAAAAATACTTCTAATTTCCCTACATTTTGACAAGTTTTTGACATTTGTTTGTCGCTGAGATGAGACTGCGACTAGATTTTGAACGTTTTAAATTACGAGAATTGGCCTTCAGACTGATTAGGTATGTCTCAAAAGCTAAATGCTGTGACGATGCAAGTGAATTTTTTTTTAAAGAAGGCTTTCAAAATTATTGGTACTCCATATAAAGCTGATAATATCGCACTAATAAATTCACTACATACATAAATCTATTGAAAATATCACCACGATAAATTGTATGTTCTTTTGCATACATTTTCGTAATTAAAATGATACTCTCTTTGTAAAATATTGCATTTAATGATATACTTAACAGATTTTATTTGTATATCAGTCGCAGTTTTCAACATGAAATCTGTGTATCGTTTACTCAAATATCGTTGATGATTGAACCGGGGTACTTATGCAAATATTAACGAGTTGCATTTCAGTTCTTTAACATTTGTGTCGATATTTTAATAGTGATAATTGCATCGGACAGTCCAAGCGCTTTATTTTGTGTAAATTACTTCATCGCCACTGCTCTCAAAACGGTGAAGGAAAACATCGTAAGGAAACCGACAGGTCTTAGAACCAAAAACTTGAAGGCATGTGACATCCACCAACCTGTACTGGAACCCGTGATGGATTACGGCCCACTCCCTCTCACCAAGAAGAGGCCTGTGACCCAGCAGTGGAACATTATAGACTTAATATGCTTATCGTATTGGATTACTCAACCTTAAACTACCCTGGAATATGTAATGTGGTAGGTAATATACAGGGTGAATTTATGAGATGAAACTTCAGAGTGACCACTATAAATTCGGCAAAATCACCAAAACATTTTGTGTTTTTGAAAAATTTGACACAAATGAAACTCAAAATTATAGTAAAAATATAGTACCTGTAAAAAATATACACCGATAAGGATCGTATGCCACTGACACACCACTAAATTGAATCATTGTTCAAAAGCAACAAAAAATTTTGTTAAAAATAACCTGAAGAATAGACACACGGCCGCATCCATCACCGATTAAAAAATCGAACAAAAGGTTTTAGGGAACATTGTATTACCTATGGCGTTCAAATCCCTGGTTATGACAGCAATTTATTGTTTTACCCCTGTATATCGTTCCATATTTGAATGTGGTTTGATTCATCTGACGTCAACGCTTTTGATTTTAATCTATAGTCCTTTCACAGTTACTTTACCTCTGACTTCTGCAACCAAACAGCAACTTTATTACAACAACAATAAAGATCAATATGATTTTGATAGACTTGACAGTTGGAGCAAACCAACAGCAACCCTATTGTCACGAGATTAAAGATCATTGTAATATTGACAGTGATGCAAAATCAGAGATAAAATAACTGTGTATGGCCTGTAGTCTATTCTTCGGACTTTTATGGTGGGTACACACGTACGTACATGCTTGATAAACTTGTTCGATCTCGAGTAAGTACGAACGTGTGTACCATGCATGTCTCAAGATAAATGCTCGAAGCCAACCAAAATGTTCGATTGGAACAAGATTCAAACGTCCATAATTCTTGCTCGATGTTCGAAGCAAACATGTAACCAAACGTAGTAAGTTCTTGTATAGTGACATATTTATTCGTAAATAGTTACAAAACTCTTCAGGTTCCAACTCTTTTATCAAATTAACATGACTGTGACGTTCTCTTCTTTGCAATATTGGCCTAAGCCAACGACGACGACGCCTTTCGACAGTAAATGTAGCAGGTGATGCCCACCAAACACAAAAACGAATCGTCCATTGCTCGAAGAGTTTCAACACACACTAAAAATGTTATTCGAGCAAGCTTTTTACGTGTAAACGCAGGGTCGAGCATGTTTGTAGATAGCCATGCTCGGATAAAACATGCTCATCGAGCATGTAGCCACGTGGAGGCCTATCATTAGGTTTACTGTTTTTTTTTTATACTGTGGCTTTTTGTTTGTGTATTATGAAGAGTGTCCGGGAATGTTGTTATCTTGTTTTTGTTTTGTAAAAAGTCAGACATCGTTAATTTGTTTGTTTTGTTTTTTACGCCTCTGGTATTTCTTATTTGCTTTTTTTAGAAGTTTTTTATTCATTTTCTAATGTTGTCTTTTATTTTATTAGAGAACTTTTTTTTGTGTAATTAATCGCGCTTTGGTCTTCGTTCGTTACCAAAAAGTGTTTTTTCTTGCGAACGATCTAATTAATGACAACCAAAAATTACGGTTTAATGTTATTTGAGGTTTTAGTCAGAGGGGCAATTCTCGTAATTTTAAGAACGTTCACAGTCTGATCTCATTCTCAATCTGTCAAAAAATACTTGCAATTTCCCTACATTTTGACAAGTTTTTGACATTTGTTTGTCGCTGAGATGTGACTGCGAGTAGATTTTGAACATTTTAAATTACGAGAATTGGCCTTCTGATCTCAGTCTCAATCTGTCAAAAAATACTTTCAATTTCTCTACATTTTGACAAGTTTTTGACATCAGGTAGTACTCAAATACAAATATTTTTTATTTTTTTAACATAGGTAGGTTAGGTACAGATGTTTTAATTATTAAAGAACGCTATATATAGCCGTCATTTGCGTACAAATATTATTTTGGTACAAACATGCTGATTATAATAAATTATCAAACAATTATCACACATTATTAAATAATTCAAATTGTCTATACTGGTGTGTGTATGACTAAATGTATGAACATAAACGAAGCTAAAGAAGTATTTAGGGATCGTAGTAGCGTGTGTTCAGTAGTTTCTGCTTAACCCCATGGAAAGAAGGCATGAGTTTACGTCTGCGTGTGTGAAAATAATTACAAATTCTTTTGAAAATATCGACTTGTTAATAAGACTGTTAATTTCAAAAATACCTGAAGGCCAATTTTCGTCATTTAAAACATTCCAAATCTAGTCGCAGTCTCATCTCAGCGACCAACAAATGCCAAAAAGTTGTCAAAATGTAGGGAAATTAGAAGTATTTTTTGACAGATTGAGACTGAGATCAGACTGTGAACGGTCTCAAAATTACGAGAATTGCCCCTCTGATCATCGCACACAAAAATCTCATATTAAATTCCTTTCATCAAAGAACCCAGAATTCACATTACGCCCAGAGTAAAAATAATTTACCGTCGCAATTCAAAACCCATTTTGAAAAGGATGTTGGGTAGGTACGTATCTATTTTGTAATTGCGAACCCTTACGTCCCTTTCAAAGGGATGAAACAAACTCTGTGTGATAAAAATTGACAGCAGACATCCACAGGGACGTCAAATGAAAACGAAATATTATGTTATTAATAAAACATTAAGGCGAAAATATACTGTATGCAAATAAAATAAGATTTATTTTTGTTTAAACATAATTTTTATTTGTACGTGGTTTTTACATGGGACTTAGTTATAATATAACTAAGTAAAAATCACCAAAAACCACTAAAAACCACGTTTATATAATTATATATGTGGAGCCTTTTACCGGATATCTATTACTTGTAAGGTAATTATGGACATGGCCCAGAGGTCTTAAAAAGACCTGCGTATTACATACAAAATGTAATTGGTAAGAAATATTCTTCATTGTTTGTTTAAAAAAATACTCGTGGCTACAAAAGAAGATGTATGTATACATATGTATAGGACGTCATCATTATTCTAGAAATCGTCTGTTTATCTTATTTTCTGTAGATACCTAACTACCTACAAATACAAAAAAAAAGATGCTTTCCGGAATAAAAGCTTAAAGTAGATGAATATTTGTTTATTCATTTAATGCTATAATAGGCAGAGTATGAACTTTATGAGTGCAAACACTGAGTAATGTCTATTTCTTGTACCCAAAATGGGCAACTGTCTTTGTCTTCCATTTTTTTTTTTGTATATAATTTGGGTAGGTTATACCTTTTCATTGAAATCTAATTATAAAGCTAATAATATCCCTGGACATTTCACACAGCGCCATCTAGTCCCAAGCTAAGCAACCTAATGCTTGTGTTATGGTAACAAGATGGCTGATAAACTACATATTGTAGCGAAATAAAAACCAATCTTCACTTGTACACTTTTAATTTAGTTATGATCAAAAAAATTGTTATTAAAAATTCAATAAAGGGCACAGCACTATTCAAAGGATGGTAATAGCTCTGAGGCGACGTCCCTGGTGTTAAGCCCTATAAATTTCACAATTACGCAAAGAAAAAAAAATTACAATTACGCGTCGGTCACGATACGTTTGCAAACGTTCCTAACTTCCGCAATAAATAAAAAATCGGTAATCCTAAATGGGTAACTGCGCACCAAGTCGATCTGTCAGGTAGCGAGGCAACAATAAAATTGATATAGCTGATTTACATAAAATACGACGATATTAGAGAATCTACTAGAAATTTAAAAAATAGTCTTCAAAAAATACGTAGATCCGGTCCTAGCCTCCAGGATGTCAGTCAGAGGGCTCGCTGGCTGGCTGGTACTTGGAATCACCAGCGTAGGGTACGGATCCCAACACGCAGCTCGCAGTCGCCAGGTCCCAGGCTAGCGGGGGGGGGGCGAATTAAGATTCGCCTACAGTCTTCGGACAAATCAAGTCCTCAAAGATGAAACCTGACTCGCAAGTTTTAGATGCTGTAAATTACGGGAACAGTTCCCTTTGGTCTGGTCGCACAACGGACAAACTCGGACGCTCAAATCTTTATAGTGGCAAATAATTAAATGATAAAACGGGAAAAAATAGTAATATTGACGTCCGTCCTGTGCCCAAATAAAAGCTTCAAATGAAAAAAACACTGCAAGAGAAAAGAAGACACTTTTTGATTCAAAATTCAAAAAAAACAATATGAAGAAAAAAACCTCTGGTTACAAATAAGGTAGGATTTGTTATAAAAGAAGGTTATTCGTGAAAAAATTATAATGTAGCATTTGCCAATGCTGCAATATATACATTTTTTTTTTTTGTAAATACATACATATTTTAGATAGTAAAACACCCAGACTCGGAACAAATACATGTAGGTCATACAAATATTTGTTTCATGCGGGAATCGAACCCGCGACACGCAGCGCAGCAGTCAATCGCTTAACCACTGCGCCAACCGTGCCGTCTGAAGCTGAAGAGTTTGTTTGTTTGAACGCGCTAATCTTTGGAATTACCTATCGGATTTGAAAAAATCCATTTGCATTTGATAGCCCAATTCTCTTTTAACAGACAAACAATAAAAAAAAAGTCAGTAAGAACGTTAAGCGAAAACGAAGTAATAGCTCGGGCAGACGATGCGATGCGATGTGGTGGGTCAGGGGATCAAGAAAATTTACGCGGATGAAATCATCATCATCATCTGCCTAGCCTTTTCCCAACTATGTTTGGGTCGGCTTCCAGTCTAGCCGGATGCAGCTGAATACCAGTATTTTACATGGAGCGACTGCCTATCTGACCTCCACAACCCAGTTACTGGGTAATACATTCACACACGGAGAAAATTGAATTACTTATAATTTAAATATTTAACTTTCATAATTAACAGCCAGTTAATAATATTAATGAAATACAAATACTGTTGGAAACAAACCGTTATTAATTATTATGTTCAGTTTCTGCTCAGTGAAATCAAACATTTAGTTATGTTGATTGAGAATGTGCTTTTTAAATCGGTATTCAGTAATTAAATTAAATTCAATGTACTAGAACATTAATTTTAATTTCCTCTTTTAGACCACCAACAACGATATATTTATTTAGTATGTAACAGAGTATGTGTATTGCAGTATTGTATGGCTAATTATAAATTTCTTTGTAACGTATTTTGATTTTCACTCAATCTCTAAGAAAACAAAATATTCTTTTAGGTTTTCTTGTAACTTGATTCAAAGGTCATAGATATACAGGGTGTTAAAGAAATTATGTGCCATAGCTTCAGGGTGAGTTCAGTATCGATAAAAGAACCCGTAAAAAAGAAAAAATAAAAGTAAAAAAAAAAAAAACGAAAATTATCATAAGATGAACTTAATGTAGTACCTACTAATTAAATAGCAATCGTTTAGAATTGATAAAAAAATGGTTAAAATAGGTTTTTATTTTATTTAAATGCTAATTAATAATTTCCTGGAGTTACCTACCTACTATCGAACGCAATGAAATACCTACACCCGAACACGTTGATAACGCTGGGTGAAGGATAGGTAACTAGGTACGTTAATTACAATTCCAAGTATTTCTTCTTCCTACTTTAGTGTGCTTATCTTCTTCAAAATTAAAACCTACAAATTAAAAAATCTTGTTTAACTAGTAGGTATTCAGCAGCAATAGAAGAACGAGTGGGTATTTTAAAATGGAATCAAGTAGGTAGGTATTTACAATGAATTAAAATCAACTTATTTACTTACAGCCCGTTGAAGTACGAAGGGAAATTTGGAATTGTAATTTACATACCGTCACAGCTTTAGGGGCGCACATCTTGCGCCATTTGTCGCGAGCCGTTTTCAGTAGCCAATAAGGCGCCGGCGCCCTTAGTATTCGGAAGCGAAAAGTGAAGGACAAAATGACAACGCGTTCGATATTATGTAAGTAATTAAAGCATTTAAAAAATTAAAATAATTTAAATTCCAAACAATTGCTAGTTTAAGTTCGTACCTAGGTATCAAATTAGGTTGATCTTGCAATATTTTTTTTATGTTTTTATTTTATTTTAATTTTTCCTAGGTTCCTTTATCGATACTGAACCTACCCCTAAACTATGGCACGCAATTTCTTTAACACCCTGTATAAAGATAGCAACAAGACTTTGTCCTATCACAGAGTTATTAGATCCTAGTAGGTCCTTTGATACCAAACACGAAATTCTAATTTCACATAACCGCGAGACCGTGGCATGAAATATTGCTTTGATTATTTGATATTACCCCTTTAAGGGGGAAAATTATTACGTTATTACGATTTAATAAGGAGCATTTGCAATTTATCCTGCTTTTGTAGGAAAGCGGTATTTATTAAAATTTGTTTCAGTCACTTATGGAATAGCTTTCCCCGCGGGTTCGCCGAAATCATTCCACGGGAATGTACAGTCACGAAAGGAGATAAGTAACCAGGGGCCTACTCCGAAGTCGAATCGGACGTGCGAATCAAAGTGCGAATGTTCGGATCGGACCGACACATGACCGAACCGAATATTATTGAAAAATGCGAAAAAAGTTCGGATCGGCTCAGTTGGGTCAGGACCATAGTCAATATTTGAAAGAGTGTACGAGTGTAGGATCGGAACCGACCGAACCAAATAGTAACTTCGTAGCAGGAAACGGCTGAACATTCGGCCGATACTACTTCGGAGTAGACCCCCCTGTTTTCGAATGAAATTTAATTTGATAAATGAACAATTTTTTTTTGTATTAATTAAATCGCAGAATGGCTGGTAGCAGCTGGATGAGAGTTGCCGAAAATCGAGTTGAATGGCGTGCAATAGAGTGCGAGAGGCCTATGTCCAGCAGTGGACTGCTATAGGCTGAAGATGATGACACTGGCAATCACTACACTAACTGGCAGCCGTCTTATATTATATTAAATTCCTTTCTAATCCACAATAAACACATCTCCCACCCTATATGCAGATCTTAATCTACAGGCCCCATTTTTTAAACAGACAATGAAAAATTACAAAGCCCCTAATGATTGATGGGTACGCTCGTACGTTTAAAAAACGATTCGGATGCTTAATTTCAGTGTCGTCAGATGTCAGTACTGTTCGCCCGTGATGGATTGAGTTTGACGAGAATGTAGTCCGAAGTTCCCAGTGTTTTGGGCCGAATGGTAATCAGTAACTGTTCTGCTTTGTTTCATTATCCCCTTGTCTCTGGGAGGCTGATCTAGTCGCTGATCAGTTGATGTCCTTTCTAATCTCGTGTTTGGTTTCTGTGATTGGGTGGCCGAAATAGCAATGTGAAACTGATCAGAGAAGCAATTTCCGTATTGTTAATAACATTCGCATTCTAATTACAGTCTCAATCTGGCAAAAATACCTCTAATATTTTACTTCAATTTTGACAAGTTTTTGACATTGATTGACACTGAGATGAGTTTGCGACTAGATTTTGAACGGGTTTATTAACCAGAATTGACGTTGGTTACACTAATAAAATAGAGGGGCAGTTTTCGAATTTTTACGTTGCTGAGCAGACGAATTTTTCAAAACTATGAAGCAATGTATGTCAAAATAAAAGGCATTGCGATCGATTCGCATATTTTGTACGTAACAAAATTACCCCGCAGGTATTCTACTATCAGACTGACAGGTATTATGAAGGAAAACGTAAGCATAGTGGAAAAATAAGTTTATCTTTTGTAACAGTGAGGAAAATAGAGCATTTTAAAACTTAGTTCAGTTTGAAATATTATTTAAGTTTTATTTTTAGTTGGTGTCTGAAAATAGATCAGTTAGGTCAGAATTATTTCTATTTTGAAGGAATATGTTGCAGTGAATTTCGAGTATAAATATAATATAAATTACGTATAACTAATGACATTCCCAGTCTGCATACAAAAATTAAACACATACATTGCACACATTGCATTGACACATTGTTATGTATAAGAGCGCTTCTCGCCATCAAACGTAAAAAATTGGAGACTTTAGAGTTAAGTGATATTTTAATACAGAGGTGTGGTATTAAAATATTATCATTAAATAAATAAAATAAAAATAGTTTAGTCACTATTATAATACTTGTAGCTAATCAAAGTTCGGTAAAAGCCATAATTGGCCAATCACTATTATTTAGCTTGTTTGAATTTTTATTTTTATTAAAAAAATTGATCAGTCTAAAAACTCCTTTGTGCTAATGTTGCCAGTATTTTAATTTATTGTCGTATTGCTGTCTCCACATTATATATTTTTTTACAACTTTATCAATAAAATAATTCTCACGTTTAGACTATTCACCTTCCTCACCGGATCGGCGCGTTTTCGTTTCGTTTTTGTTTCTGTACCGAATCTGTGCAGATTCTTTGCCGAGATCCACTTCTTGACTGGCTCGGTTTTCTATGGTTTTTATCATTTGACAGTGAGGGGATGGGCGAGTCGAATGGTTCAGTAGTACTCGGTACAGAGACGTGTGTATGCACTCGGTAAAGAATCTGTACCGAAACTACTCAGTGAGGAAGCTCTCATTTGATTACATGCACTCGGTAAAGTATCTGTACAAATTCGGTACAGAAACGAAAAGGCGCCGATCCGGTAAGGAAGGCGCCTTACCTAGATCTCGCAGGTGTCTCTAATTGGCGGTACTACTTCCCATCAGGTGGAGTGTTGGCATCACTTACTTACCGGGCACCTTTCCAAATACTTAAAATCATCAATTTAGACTGCACAGTAACCAAAATCACATACCTACAAGAGTAGTGATAATTCATTTATGATGTAATGAGTACATATATAGTGGCTTGTGGCTAAATAATAACAGTGGCACGGGTCGATTGGTAGGTTCGTGGATAGGTGACCTCTTTACATACCAAAACCCCGCCGTGGCTCGGAAAGCTTCACGAGTTTTTTTTATGTTCAGTAGCGAATATAGATTTGGATATAGTATTATAGCATGAAGAACAGGTTGTGAAGTTCACTCATCCTCCATAGAAAAGGGAGAATCCTCCGACCAGACGGGTATCGTGTCTGGCGGGCCACTGCCCAACGATTGATGTTGAGAAGTTTGTATATATGCTAATTGCGAGGTAAATTCTGCTTGCGAGATGCAGGATTTGCGTGACGTCAGTATGACGCGTTGTTCGCATGTGGCGTTGTAGATACCGCTACAGTATATAACTTAGATTAAAGGTAAAGATGGTGGAATAAGTGAGGGGCTTGTGGCTAAGTAATAACAGCCACACGGGTCGATCGATCAGGTTAAGCTACGCTTGCCACGGTTGGTCCGTGGATGAGTGACCATTTTCACAAACCAAGACCTCTCCATGCCTCGGAAAGCACATTAAGCCGTTGGTCCCGGCTGTCATTCGTGGATCTTTGACAGTCGTTACTGGTCGTCAGTAGCCCGAAAGTCTGACAATCAGTCTTACCAAGGGGTATCGTATTACCCGGTCCCTGGGTTGTGGAGGTCAGATAGGCAGTCGCTCCATGTAAAATACTGGTATTCAGCTGCATCTGGTTAGACTGGAAGCCGACCCCAACATAGTTGGGAAAAGGCTAGGCAGATGATGATTCAAAGTCATCCTCAACAACGCCTGTGTTTCCCGAAGAGTTAGGCAGAGGTACCTATAATACACCTTCATTTCGCCAGTTATGTTTAAGTACCATGTTATAGGGGGCGAGCCTATTGCCATCAACTGGGCACAAATCCAGACTCCGGGCTGCTACTGAAGAATTCCAAATAAAAAAAAACCAACACCACTTTTCTTGACCCGGGAATCGAATCCAGAACCTCATACTCAACAGTAGCGCTTATGACCAACGTGGCAGCACAGGCAGAGGCGGGTTTTAGTAATGCAATGAATTTACTATAATATTTGGTCACGAATAGCCCAGTGTAGACATTTTTGTGAGTTATGTAACGTTAGGTACTCGTAGTTTTCTAACCTTTCATCGTTTGTTTGTGGAAGTCGACGCGATGCAAAAAAATTTAAACAGCTGTCTCTGTGTTCTAGGTTGCTAAGAAGCAACGTCTGTGGATTCCCAGTAAGAATTTCTTTGAGTCAATTCTATATCACATCGAATATACGTCACGTCAAATACAGCCGATCTATTCTGTAAATTCTCCCCGTGAAAACTTAGGCGAAGTGAACCTTCATTCCACCTGATGCTAGGAATCTCTAGGGATTATTGGTTTTTGATTCATTTGTTTACATTTTTATCAGATACTTTTGGAACACACCATACTTCTCACTATTACGCATAGTGTTTGCCATATTGTTATTAAGTTGCTTTTGATATCAATAACTTAAAACACGTTCTAGATAAAGACAAATTAAACTAAAAACATCTTATTCGTTGAAATCAGTTAAGTAGGTAGAGTCCGTCTCACGAAAGAAGCCCCGCAGACGCGGCACTACAGGCATACGACGACGGAGACAAATCTTTGTATACAGGGTTATTTGTAAAACACCAGCAACATCTTATTTACATGCACTAGTTAATAAAATGCACAATCTTCATTAGAGAAAGGCGTAGGAGGTTGTTGTAGGACTGTTGCTAACTACATGATCAGCCTATTAATGACCCCACTGCTGGGACACAAGCATCCTCTCGGCGAGAGGGAGTGGGCCGTAATCCACCACGCGGGGCCAGTGCGGGTTGGTAAATGTCACTGGTTTTCAACGTTTAAGTTCTAGGACATGCCGGTTACCTCACGATGTTTTCCTTCATCGTTTTGAGAGCAGTGGTGACGATATAATTTACATAAAGTAAACCACCAGTGGACCACCACATTGCTCTTTGAGCTCCTTTGTCCGCATTGTTACTAACTATATCATAATTAGTTCCACTTATTGCCGCTGAACTTTCATGTGACGAAATATACTCAGCTTGCAAAATTCACGAACTTCCATTTCAGCTTTGCCGTAACAAAAATAAAAATAACATAACTCCCTCATTTGTACCTAATTAAAACACCATTGAATTCTCAAACAGCAAAAGCACGACATGTAAATATATTTCATACTTCACGTTAAAATTCCGGAGTAGGTATCTAAAATATTCCGTACCGTGAATAAAACGGTCACGCTACCCCGAAACCTATTTGGATTCTGTCCAAATATGTATAAATATTGCGCGATGTACGCTAAATAGCTTGGTTATGAGCGTAGTGCTGTATCTTATAGCGTGTTGGGCACTTTGATATTTGTGGCATGAGTTGGAAGCAATGTTTGTGAGTGTTGGCTGTGAGTTACGGTTTTAAATTTGAGTATGGTTTTCAAAGACTAGTATCAACGGTACCTAAGCTGATCTATTCTGAAATCTCACCGTGAAATCTTTAGTGAAGTGATCGAGCTGTCAATAGTAACAATTCCTAGCACCAGCAGTGCGATTCTCACCGTGAAAACTTAGGTGAAGTGAGCGTGGAGTGAGCTGTCATTCCAAATAATGCTGGAGATTGACACTACTGACAACTCACATCAAGGTCACTTCACTTGAGTTTTCACGGTGAGATTTTACAGAATCGACCGGCAGGTGGAATGACAGCTCACTTCAAGTTCACTTCACCTAAGTTTTCACGGTGATTTTTTGACAGAATAAAGACCGGCTGGTATGTGTATGATCAGTTATTACTTTTTTTTTGTAGCTGGGGTTTCTTTAATAAAACGAATTATTCCCGTTCATTTTATTGCAAATTTTGTTGATATTCAAAAAACGGGTGAAAACACTGACTTTTGTAACACAGGTACAGACAGCGTCAGTATGTGCTAACCACTTAATAACCACCACCGCCACCTTAGTAACCACTTAATGGAGCTGTGTGTACCACGCAGCTTAGAAGTCAGGGCTTCAATTGAAAATAAAAGACCTCTTTTTTGTCAATAAGGCTGATTTTTCAATGGACAGAAAATTTTTATTCGTTGAATAAAATTGGCGTCTGATAGATTTTGTATGGAAGAACTGTCAAAAATTCAAAATTATTCATCGGATAAAATTGTCTAGCGTTGGAAAAATTAGCCCTAAAACATTTTATTATTATGTATTCTTTTAATACCGTGAAACAAGACTATCTAAGTATCAAGGTATACCTTGTGAAATACAGTTTTGATGTCTAAAAAATCGAGAACAGCTGCGCAGCCCTAAAGTATTTAATTTCCCATAATAAGTTTAAATCGGGAATATTTTACAACTCGGTCACCAGTTTGACCTACTGGGAACAAGCTTGCTTGCATAATTGATGCGGTATCGAATCGGATCGTTTTAAAGCGTGAACATTAAAATGCGGTGTTTTTTACCATAAAGATACGAACAACGATTAAAAGACAAAACATGACTATAAAGCATGTGTCTATACCAAATAAAGTCCATGTACCAAATAAAGTATGTGTATTAAATGAAGTCCATGAGTGAATTGACATATTTTCGTGCAATTTGAGTGAATTCGCAAGAGTTTTGTTGAATTTTGTTAGTTATACATAAATATTAATATTGTGTTGTTGGATTTTATATTTTAGGTTATGTTAGTTATTGTATTTTTAAAGTTTTGTTTTTTTATTTATTGTATAAAGGGCTTGTAGTTTTAAAATTTAGATTTTTATGTATTAGGCGTAAGTTGATTTTTCCTTTTTTGTTTTTATGTGTATTTGCAAACCACTATTGTATTGGGGTCATCCTTTAAAGATAGTGTGTGTAAGTTTAAATAAATAAATAAATAGACTAATTAAAATTCATTAAAATAATAATACAAAATATTGGTAACATTATTCATGATGATATTATTAATGTGACAACGATGTAAAAAGAAGTGGACGTTAATAGAAAAACAAAAATATAAATAAGCCGCGGCAGCTAAAAGCTGACCAGTCCCTACTGACGGCACCCGTTCTCGAATAATTGACGTATGTATCAGCACCCTTCAGCTCTACCATTTTGAAGGGAAATTAATGATTCACCACACACGGCACTATTAGCGAGACATTTGATTGAGCTTGACATATTCTCAGCCGCCAGGGCACATTCAAGACAATGAAAGACGTACCCAGTAAATGGTATCCAGTAGATTTATAGTAGGCACTTGGTACCTACTCACACATGTGCTATTCTTGCCTGCGGTACCATTTCCGTCATGACACGATCACATCATCATCTGCCTAGCCTTTTCCCCACTATGTTAGGGTCGGCTTCCAGTGTAACCGGATGCAGCTGAATACCAGTATTTTACATGGAGCGACTGCCTAACTGACCTCCACAACCCAGTTATTGGGTAATACGATACTCCTTGGTAAGACTGGTTGTCAGACTTTCGGGCTTCTGACGACCCGTAACGACTGTCAAAGATCCACGAATGACAGCCGGGACCATCGGCTTAACGTGCTTTTCGAGGCACGGAGGGGTCTTGGTATGTGAAGATGGTCACCCATCCACGGACCAACCGCGGCAAGCGTAGCTTAATCCGATTGATCGACCCGTGCGGCTATTATTACTTAGCCACAAGCTCATGATACGATCACATAACTGTCCTTATCTTAACTTAAGTTCTTTTAACCCATTTGCCTCTTCCCATCTTGAAATTATTTCACTTAGCATTGCAAAGCCAGCTAAAGCTAAAGATATCATCCTTCCACAGAAAGTCTTTTATACCATTAAGGCTTATATCGAGGACAAAAAGGCTTGGGATTAAGCTGCTTTCAATTTTTACATATTAGATTTTTTTTTTTTGTGTTGTTGTTGTTTTTTTTTATATATACACTTTGACATTAATGAATTTGATATATACTATGACATTTCTTTGTAAAGTATTCTATTATTTTAATTATTGTGAAGGTGGGTCATTTTGTTTATATTATTTTTTGTCGAATCGTTGAGCTCCTTAAGTTTTGAGTTGAGCTGCACGATTTCTGACAAATGAGTGCACTGACTGGACAGGTCCTCTCAATCTGTGTGGTTCTTTCCTTAAAAGACCATCTCAGACATCGACCTACATGGTCTTCATATGATCTGACCAAGATTATAATATCTGGACTTTAAAAGAGACTGACCTCTGAGTTTGTTTGGGCCTTTCTTCTCAGAGTAGTCAGATAGGAAACGCCGACCTCATCTAGTTTAAAAAAAATATGATTGACGTGTAAAAGTGTTTGTACAAACCTACTTACAAAAATAAAATCATTTATCACATGCAATCGAAATTTCACCATATCCGGGATAAAGGAAGTTTCCGTGTGCCTGCATTAATGAGGTCCGGGAATATACTTTGAGTAAAGTGGAAATCGCTTAGAAGAGAATGATGTTCGTTTTCTTGAACACCTAGTTATGTATCTAATATGATCTATCATATATTATAAAGTTGTGAAATTGTATGTAGGGGTAATCTTCGGAACTCTTGATCCGTTTCTGAAAATTCCTCCAAGAATGGAAAGCCCTGTAGCTTCCTATTTGTGAAGTCAAAAATACCCAAGAAACTCGCTTAGAAGAGAATGATGTTCGTTTTCATGAACACCTAGATTATCCCCTCAACTGTGGCTGTCAAAATGACAGATTACCCACGTCTGTAGAGCCCAATTTGGGTCACGCCACAGTATGGGGTGGGGGGGAGGACCTACACTAATTCCTTCAAGAATGGAAAGCCCTATAGCTTCCTATTTGTGAAGTCAAAAATACCCAACACACTCGCCAATGCAGACAAACAGTAACATAAATATCTTATAACACTCGGCAATAACATGCCGAGTGTTATAAGATATTTATGTTACTGTTAGCCTGCATCATCCCAATGCTGGGCAAAGGCCTCTCCCCATGACTTCCAGCTCTTTCAATCCAGGGCTAAACTGGATCACTGGTCGTTTGTTTTATCCGTCCCGCCATCTTCTACGGGGTCTGCCGTGATGTCTTCTAGCTGTGTCATATTTATGTTCACATCAACTCTTCTCAATCGAAGAATCATCACAACATCCACCAACCCGCACTGCCCCGTGGTTGTTTACGGCCCATGTTCTCTCACCGAGGGGAGGCCGATTGTATCCCAGCTGTGGGAACATTATAGGCCGATTATGCATTCGGGTATAAAAAAAAGTTACTGACAATTTTGCAAAGCAACCCAATAAGATTACCAACGCGATATCGGTTCAAAATCGATCATAACATTCAAAGACAGGTGTGAAACAGAACCTCATCGTAATATAAAAGAACTCAAGGCAAAGTATTGTAATCTGCATTCGCGAAATATTCGCCAAAAATGTAAATAAATATGAGTTTATGGAAAAATAACTTTAATTCCTACACAATAAAGTTCAGTTTACGCTACAACTTTTATAACTTTTTTAATAGTACTAGTAACTCTTAAATCATCTTATTTGCCATTAAAATAAAGTTTATATCTGTCTAACATAAAATAACGTCAGTTTGAAACATAAATAAAATTGGAATAAACAATACATGCAAAGAACAGCCTAAGCTAGTCTAGTCACAGGAATCAAATATCGTGAGATCACGAACAGCTGATCCAAACAATATTCCCTTCCATTCCACCAAAATCCATCTTAGCCCAAAGTATTATTACGAACGAAACGGAATAAGAATCTCACTCACACACACTCGATACTCACTTGCGAAGATTTTCCTTTCATCTTCACACACAAAGAACGAGAAAATAGAAATCTCTCCTAAACAATCAATATTGCATGACGTAAGATTCTGAACTGTCTCACTACTTTTTGTTCCCTGTCCGTCATGTGAGGAGAAAAATATTTTTTCCTCTCCACCCTTTGTGCGAACATCATGAATAAATTCTCGAGATTCCTTAAGAGCGGCTTACTCGATCCTTTCCAATAACGTTTTGTGTATCCAACGAGCTAAGATGTGGATAGAAAATTTATGACTACGGTACTGTGTTATGTGGATATATTTCTGGATTCTTTTTCGGTAGCAGGGTATTGAGATTTTTGTGTCGAGGCTTTTAATTGTGTCAACTTATTTGTCGGGAAAAGATACATTTTTGTGTTCATTCATTTAACGGGAAAACTAATAATAATAATATCCCTGGACATTTCACACAGCGCCATCTAGTCCCAAGCTAAGCAACCTTATGCTTGTGTTATGGTAACAAGATGGCTGATAAACTACTTATACACATTTTTTTTTTTTGTAAATACATACATAATATAGATAGAAAAACACCCAGACTCGGAACAAATACATGTAGGTCATACAAATATTTGTTCCGTGCGGGAATCGAACCCGCGACACGCAGCGCAGCAGATTTTAGTTTGATTAATCTATAAACTATTTGAAAGAGTGAGAATTTTTTTATAACAATATAATTAAATGGGGGCTCGTAGCTGAATTATAACAGCCGCAAGAGTTGATCGAAGGTTAAACTATGCTTGCTGCGGTCGGTTCGTTGATGGGTGACCATCCATTACACTTCGAGACATAACATACTTGCGGTAGTCAGAAGCCCAAAAGTCTGACCACTAGCCTTACCAAGGGGTATCGTGTTACCCGGTAACAGATTTGTGGAGGTCAGATAGGCAGTCGCCCCATGTAAAATACTGATATTTGGCTGCTTTTGGTAAGACTGGAAGCCGATCCTTAAAAATAATAGTTTGGAAACGGCAACACACTTGGATTTTGGTGGTGTTAATGAAAGTGTTGTGTGGTCAAATAAACTAGGACAAATGAACGTATTTAGTGTCAAGCGAGCAGTAGAAACTCCAGCACATCAAGGTACAGACGTCAGCACGTCAAGCTACTATAATCTGTCAAATTTCTTTAATAGATTTTCAACCTTATGCTAAAGCGTTAAGGTTTAAGGTTGATTGGGAAAATTTGACAGTTTCGGGTAGCTTGACCTGCCAAAAATGTTGTTTAATGTTGGATTAGACTAGGTTGATTTTCGCCGTGTGGCTGGTCGCTTAACAAATCACCTCACAAGCCAAATCGCCATTCACCTTCCTTCTTGGTCGTGTACTTCATTACTGAAGGTCGTGTCCCTGAAAGGTCTTCGTGGCTTTATGCACGATGACCACATTTACACAGGTCGATGAAAATCGCAGATGACTAGTTCATTTTGCATATAAATGCCGGCCTTCATGCGGCGGGCGATCACCTGCGACTGAGCGTATTTATGGGCGATTTTAGTCACCGCATGCGACTTGTCGCCGCACAACAGAAATCAAAACCT
This sequence comes from Apamea sordens, assembly GCA_945859715.1. Classification (NCBI taxonomy): domain Eukaryota; kingdom Metazoa; phylum Arthropoda; class Insecta; order Lepidoptera; family Noctuidae; genus Apamea; species Apamea sordens. The sequence continues at coordinate 6,173,370 of OX244010.1, read as the reverse complement.
ACTCTAATTAGCAACTTTCGATTTTAATCACCTCCGGCCTAGTCGAATTGCTATTTAGACGTGGCTATAGTCACCTGTATAAACCCCGCATTATTGATGTATTTGGAGGTACAATGTAAGAATAACCCTTTGGACAGCTAAATTCAATTCTATTTTCTTGTAAATTTTGATGTTGAAAAGTGTCTTTTATGTACAGTCAACAGCAAAACTAGATGATCAAAATCAGAAATTCAATACTAATGAACGGAGTTCGCTGCTATATGGCATCTGTATTAGTAGTAAATGTTTGGTATAATTTACAATCACATACTTATGAATCACTTCGACGCCACACAGTTCTGACGCGAACTCCGTTCATTAGTATTGAATTTCTGATTTTGATCATCTAATTTTGCTGTTGACTGTACCTATTTGAAATAAATTAATTGTCTTCGACTTTGACAAAGTGGCTTATTAATAGAAGCTGTTACTAACCCCAGTTTTATAATAAAACATAGCCGGCAATATAAAGTCAAGTGAAGTCAAACGTTAACAATAAAAAACAATAAGTTACACAAAGGATAAACTTTCCATATTCGTAAATTAGAACATGCACTCTTTTGATATTATTTTTTCATTGTATGCTGCCAAGAGTAAAGATTGAAGGGAGAAAGCATTCAAGGGCGTTTTGGTTTCAATTTGTCCTGGTTCCGTACTTCCAACCTATAAATATGAATGTATTGTACACTAGAGTTTTAGACATGCTAAATAATAGTGAAATCTGCATCAAAATCAAAAGAAGGGAAGTTTATATTTAGTTAACAAGTACTAATTATTAGTAACTACTAAGCGAATATGAGAGTAGAGGTGGCTCAGTGGTTATGACCCCGACTTACGAATTGTAGGTCATAGGTTCGAACCTAGGCAGGCGCTTTACTTTGTGTAAATAATCTTATCACCACTGCTCTCGAAACGGTGAAGAAGGGGTACATATTTGAACGTCGAAAATTAAAATACCTACGGGTAAAATGTCAATGTTAAAACATCGAAAATTTAAATATCGATTGTATCGAAATATCGAAAATTGCTTAAAATGTCTAAGATTGAAATGCCGAGTGATTAAAATATCGAATGATTAAAAATGTTTGGTTTTACATTCAAAAATATGTTTCTGGCACTCGCCGGCCGCTGCTTGCTGCCGGCCGTTGTGTGATCACAGTTCTAACCTTTTTTTTTTTTTTCTCGCTGAGAAATGCTTTATGCATGCCCGACTCGTGGGGGACGAGTCGGGGTATGTGGGACTCCCTGTCCGAATGACAGTATACCCACTAAAACTCAGCGGTGTTCCCGCGTCGCCGTGATGGGAGGGTCATGGGAGACTATGACGTCCACGACCCTCCCGGCGCAAGCCCGCCTAGTTGGCAGGCCCCGCATGCCCCCCGGCTTGGGGGGCTACGGGAATGGCCGGGAACACCTGGCCATTCCCGTCCGACACTGGTGGAGGCCTGTGCGATACAGGCAAGGGTGCCCCCGCACCCGTTGCCTGCTGGCCTCCACCTGGGAGGAGTCGGAGATGACCGTCAAACTGACGTCTTCTTCGACCCCTCCTCCGCCTCCGGAGCAGCGCCGCGTGAGGATCTTCCTCTCGCGCGCGCTCCGCCGCCTCCTTCTGGGACATGACGTGTTCGCAGAAGGAGGCGACTGCCGCCCAGGACCCCTCATCCCTCAGCATGGCGTTTACCAAACCGGGGAGTGAGAGGTCCGGTCCGATCGCCGCCATGAGACTGCGGCGCGGCTCGGACCACGACGGGCACACCTCGAGGGTGTGCTGCGCCGTGTCCTCCGCCGCGCCACAGTCGTGGCACGACGGCGTCTCCTCCCGTCCGATTCGATGCAGGTACGATCCGAAACAACCGTGTCCGGACAGCACCTGCACCAGACGGAACGAGAGGAGCCCGTGCGACCGCTCGAGCCAGTCTCGCAGGACCGGCCCAAGCGCGTCGAGGGTTCGGCGGTCAAAGGCTGCGGTGGCGAGGTCCCCCGTCCAATGGAGGACGATGGCGTCCCTCGCCTCCCGCCGGACGGCCTCCCGCTCTTCCGGGGCGGTGCGTTCTCCTCTCGCTCTCCGCCCCGCCGTCCATTCGTACACTCTGGCGAGCACCCACGCGTCGAGTTCCCAAGGAGGGGTGCCGGCCAGAGCGCACGCTGCCGCCATGCCCACCGTGCGGTAGGCCCGCGCTACCCGCTGGGCTATGGCCCTCTGGGGTGCCCGCAAGGATCACAGTTCTAACCTAACCTAACTTAGCTGTTTCGATTTAAAAAAAAGATATATGCGTGTTACGCGTGCGGGTACAGAAACATATTTTTGACATTTTAAGCTCAGGTATAACATTTATTTTAATTTTCGACGTTCAAATATGTACCCTGAAGAAGACAAACCTGAGGAAACCGGCATGTCCTATAGAATCAAAAATTCAAAGACATGTGACATCTATCAACCCGCACTGGGCTGTGTCCCAGCAGTGGGGAACATTATAGGCTGATCATGGTATGTAAGCGAATACATAGTTTTACAAACCAGAAGTGAGGTTGAATTTTTAAAAAATAACGACCAAATTAGCTAAATGAGATTTATTTACGAAAAATAAAGAATTAGAACCTAGGTACCCTATGCTCAATATTCTAGCTACGAGATACGACCGCTGCATCCAACCGCCAACCAAAAGGTGAGCGCCCGCTCCGTCGCCCGTTGCCGCCCGCCGCCGCCGGCGCACAGCTCGCCCCACCGCTCACGTGATCCTGACTCACGATGGCGTTAGGCTCCAACTCCTCGCTTGATATTTCTGACAATAGATATTCTTTTTATTTCTGAATAGTTTACATGACCTAAAGTCGTTTATTGCTCAGTACTTGTCTCTTACGCTAGTATTTTGCGTTCTGAAGTTGTGCTAGTAAATACGAAATCGATATAATTAATCACTAATGACAACTAAATAGATAAAATGAAAACGTGAAATGTCAAGTACTACCTACTTGACATTTCACGTTTTCATTTTAACTTACGTATTTTTTTAATATGTGTTTAGACCATTTCTGTAGTCAAAAAAGTTCATAAAAGCCGGGGTGTTTTTTCATTTTGACATACGTAACCCTAAAACGCGATTGAAGTGAAAAGCAAGATGGAGGCTCAACGATTTTCCTTTGTTTATTAGCCGGATTTTTCCGGGTCTTAGAGTAACAGAGAAAAAACGAAAGGTATCTACCCGTTTTTGTTATTAACCAATTTGTAGAAGTTGATTGAAAAGAAATAGCTATGTTTGCAGGAGAAAAAAACGATGGTAAAATGATAAAATAGATGGACACTCAGATGCCTGAACTTTTAATTCATAAATAAGATTACAATCAACTAAATTCTTTAACTTAGGCGGGTAAAGAGATAAGTAAAAAGTAATTTAAAAGCAATTCTAGAATCTAAGGCTCTTGAATAAAATAATGTGCTAAAACTTTTTAATGCCAGTTTTTAAAATTCATACCTAATAAATCAGATAAAATGTTTGGATAACTTGGCTGAAACCACAAAATTTTTACGTTTTGTACGTCTGTGTTAACAGTAGTTTTTTTTTTTTTTGTAATGTTCTTTGTAGGGTTTCTACATGACATTACTGACCCGATGTCAGTAAAGGAAAACATAGTGATCATAAAAGAGTGGGTGACTTTAAGTGTCATCATAGGATTTCTCTTACAAGTCCTAATATTTTTTTGGAACGAAGTTCCTTATCGCGTGTTGCGAAAGGGGGCTAGACGGAAAAAATTAAGACCAAAAGTTGGAACGACACTTTTTGCTATAGGTCGTTGTAAGCCGTGCGACGTGCGCGTGTCTCTCTCTGTGAACTTCGTTCCATCCGGGTGTCCCTTAACACCTCTCAAGTTTTTTTTATGTAGCAGTGGGACAGTGTACCCTACCCCAAATCCTTCCAGGCATCCTTTTCTGCCACCTCGATTCAACCCTTACGGTTCGCGTCTATGTCGTCTCGCCAGCTATTCCTGGGCCGGCCTCGGCGGCGCCGTCCATCCTCAGACACGCACCTGTTGCCCAGCGGTCACCTTGCATACGGCTGTGATTTATTTTTTACCATTTTAGTAAGGAACCTTAAAAACTGTTCCATTATACAAGATATAAAATCGTCGTTTGTAAACAACGTACAAAAGCCAGCAGGTCAAGCTACCCAAAACTGTCAAATTTTCTCAATTAACCTTGAACCTTAATGCTTTAGCGATAAAGTTGAAAATTTATTAAAGAAATTTGACAGATTGTGGTAGCTTGATGTGCTGGCGTCTGTACAATACTGACAGCGCGTGGTTATCGCACGCCGCTGTCGTAAAGTTTTACTGCCAACGTTCCCTCTATTGTTTTACACGCATCAAAACTACCTACTGCCATTTTGCAGACTATTATGGTGGAGGATTTAGGTTTATTTGTGTTATACCGCTAAGTGAATGTGTAGAACTGTTTTGCATTGATTTCAGGATGTTAGAGGTCCAAAACACAGACAGATATCAATAGGAAATAATGAGAGGGGGCCCGTAGCTATATAATAACAGCCGCACAGGTCGATTGAGCAGGCTAAGCTACGCTTGCCGTGGTTGATCTGTGGATTACCTTCACATACCGAGACCCGCATCGTGCCTCGGAAAGCACGTTAAGCCATTGGTCCCGGCTGTCATTCGTGGATCTTTGACAGTCGTTACGGGTAGTCAGAAGCCCGAAAGTCTGACAACCAGTCTTACCAAGGGGTATCGTATTACCCAGTAACTGGGTTGTGGAGGTCAGATAGGCAGTCGCTCCGTGTAAAATACTGGTATTTAGCTGCATCCGGTTAGACTGGAAGCCGACCCCAACATAGTTGGGAAAAGGCTAGGCAGATGCAGATGATAAGCTTTACCCAGTTTTAAACAACTTCTAAAATGTTTCTCTTAATCTTATCATTGTCCCCTTTACAAAAATCATGTGTTAAAATCCTTTTGAAATGAAACTTTTAGGATGAAAATGACCCAGGCTAAAAAGTTGAGTAAGTAGATCTTGTTGATCTTGTCATGTATAGATCTAAACCGTCCAGCTTAAAATCATTGACCTACGTTAGAAATACTGAAATAAATAAAAATAAACTAGACTAACAAACTAAACGCGAAAGTTTATATGAATGGATGGATGAATGTTTGTTCCTCTTTCGCGCCAAAACTGCTGAACGGATTTGGATGAAATTTGGCACACAGATAGTATGTAACCAGGATTAACACATAGGATACTATTTATTCCGATATTCCTACGGGATCGAAACTTATGCGGGTGAAACCGCGGGGCGCAGCTGGTCTTAGATAATTACATTCCATCACCACAGACACCAGTGAAATGTATTCGATTTTTAGTGACCATTTGTAATATCATAAAAAGTTTTGTTGTTTTAATGGAATTTGAACTTTTCATTCAGTTTCAATCCGTTCAGTTAGAATCCATGATCTTGTTAGAAATACTGGACTAAAGAAAAATAAACTACACTAACAAACTTAGTCAGTTGATTGCTGCAACCTCCTCGGTACATGGACGAGCTCTTCTTTTGTTTTATTTTATGTTGCATGAACGGCAACTGTTGCGCTGTGTTTTTTTTAAATTACCTAGCATGGTAAGATTAGAAATATACGTAGGATACAATAGTCATCATCTGCCTAGCCTTTTCCCAACTATGCTAGGGTCAGCTTCTTGTCTAATCAGATGCAGCTGAAAACCAGTATTTTACTGGAGCGACTGCCTATCTGACCTTCACAACCCAATTTCTGGGTAATACGATACCCGTTGGTAAGACGGGTTGTCAGACTTTCAGGTTTCTGACGACCCGTAACGTTTGTCAAAGATCTAAGAATAACAGCCGAGATCAACGGCTTAACGTGCTTTTCGAGGCACAGAGGGATCTTGGTATGTGAAGATGGTCACCCATCCACGGACCAACCACGGCAAGCGTAGCGTAACCTCAGCGATCGACCCGTTCGGCTGTTATTACTTAGCCACAAGCCCCACAAGCATAGGATAGCATAGTGTTCTTGTTTAGTTACCTAGTTTTAAATTACTTCTAAAATGTGATCATTGTTCTACAAAAATCGTGTTTCAAAATCCTTTTAAAACAACAGCTCATATGAATAAGGGGTCTCCACTCTAACGAAAAATATCAAGGAAAGCGTATAACAAAAAATCTCATAACGCTAGTTGGGTATTTTTATTTTCTTCAGCGTGAAAATGGATGCAAAAGCGACTCGCTAGACAAATCCCGTTCACATTTTCTATGTATTTTTGTATCAAAGCAATGTTTGTTCTCGTATTATTCGTCTTGGTTATGCTTTATTTGCTCAGCAAGGGTAGTTAAAAATTATGAATGTATGTTTTTCAGTTAGATTGTGGAAGTAATACTGTAAAATTGTTTAGTTTTTAACGAGTTGGACATTTCTTTGTGTCTGTGTTGAAAACGAGAAGTTTTATTTACAAAAGCCAAACAGTTAAGTTAATTTGTTACGTTTTTGAGCAGTGGTGGCCCAGTCGTAACTGGGCGACGTCCGAGTTGTAGGTCATAGGTTCGAACCCAGACAGGCGATATACTTTGTGTAAATTATTTCATCACCACTGCTCTTAAAACGGTGAAGGAAACATCTTGAGGAAACCGGTATGTCCGAGAGACAAAAATTCGAAGACGTTTGATATCTACCAACCCGCACTGGGTCCGCGTGGTGGATTACCGCCCACTCCCTCTCTTTGACTAGGGGCCTGTATCTCAGCAGTGGGAACATTATAGGCTGATTATGAAGATGTCTGTTACATTTTTGTCCTAAACGACTGCATACAGGTGACGTGGTTTCAGTTAATCCATCTGTTTAGCCTTTTCTCAACTATACAACGTGGCGCTACAATGGCGACATTAATTTAACACACGGGTAGGGCTAGTGGCCAGTAATCATAAAAATTATAACAACATAAAAAAACTGCGCCGCGCGCCGACGCAGTTGGAAGGATAGGGCTCTCTCTCTTTCCTTCAATTCGCCTTCTCTTTGCACGTTATTTGTTTTAATTACATTGACGCGATGTTGGCAAATGACCCCTGCGCTACAATTCTTTAAGTCAGGTTGCTCTAAGATGCCATTTTAGAAAATTGTTAATAAGTAAACAAATATTAATGTTTAATTAAATTAACATATATAAAACTAAAACGCGAAACCGTATACGTGTGTTAAATTAATGTCGCCATTAAAGCGCCACGCTGTATATGGTAGGGTTGATTTCCAGTCTAACGGATGCAGCTGAATACCAGTATTTTACATGGAGCGACTGCCTATCTGACCTCAACATCCCAGTTACTGGGTAACAGGATGCTCATTGGTAAGACTGGTTGTCAGATATTTGGGCTTCTGATTATCCGTAATGACTGCCAAATATCTACGAATGACAGCCGGGACCAAAAGCTTAACGTGGTTTCCGAGGCACGGAGGGGTCTGAATGGTCATTGGATGGTCAGTCATCCACGAACCAATCGCAGCAAGCGTAGCGTAACCTCCGATTTACCTGTGCGGCTGTTATTATGTAGCCACGAGCCTTTCCATGTGAATCCAGCTAATGTCAGATTATTTTTTTAGGCCCAGAATCCTACTAATATTATAAATGCGAAAGTTTGTGTGGATGGATGGATGTTTGTTACTCTTTCATGCAAAAACTACTAAACAGATTTGGATGAAATTTGGTACACAGATAGTTTATAACCTGGATTAAGAGATAGGATACGTTTGATCCCGATATTCCCACGGAATCAAAACTCATGCGGGTAAAACCGCGGGGCGCAGCTAGTATAACATAAATAATCCGACCATTAATCTGAAAAACAATGCAGACAGACCTACAGGTTACATAATGCGCGAAAAGTAATTAGCACATAATCAATCATTGATAATTATTGTTTGGTTAGTTTTTGTCACCATCATCAAATGCCATTTCGAAACGTATTTAGTGCCACTAATCTCACCTGTGAAACTGAACGCGGCTTAGATGTGCTGACCGCGTTTAGTTCCATTGGTAAAATTCGAAAAATAACGTATATCTATACTAAACTTACTAATAATAAAGCTGAAGTGTTTGTTTGTTTGAACGCGTTAATCTACCAGTCAGATTTGAAAAAATATTTTTGCATTCGAAAGCCCAATCCTTGAGGAAGGCTAAAGATTACGTAAACATCACGCTATGAATCTCAGGAGACGAGCAAAACAAAGTCAGAAAGACGGCTAAGCGAAAATGAAGTAACAGCACGGACGGTTGACGGGGTACAAGAAATTTCTCGCAAACAAAGTCACGGGTAGAACCTAGTAATATAAAAAATAATGTTTCTCTGATCTTGTCTCTCTCAACAAAACGCCAAGCAATAAACTTCCCTACTCACTTTAATAAAACTCCCACAATGTAACCAGTTTCCTAATAACTAAAGTGTTTACCGCAAAACTATCAAAAGTTTTCACCTTCCGCCTTCCGTACAGGGATAAAGTCGTTCTCCTAAGAATAATACATAAAACAGAATTCCCAATGGGGAACCACAGAGCACAGAGAAGCCTCAGCGGCCGCTGCTAGATGGCATTATCAAGACTTCCCGTACAGTCATGAGCAGCTTCTTCTGGGCAAGCTCGTTCCACCGTAGATCTCATCCCTGCCTCTGGGCTGGATTGAGGTCAAGAGTGAGCCCATTGTCAATAAAAAAAAAAAAAGCATCAATATGTCAACACTTGACAAGCTTACCAGTCTTACCAAGGGGTATCGTATTACCCAGTAACTGGGTTGTGGAAGTCAGATAGGCAGTCGCTCCATGTAAAATACTGGTATTCAGCTGCATCCGGTTAGACTGGAAGCCGACCCCAACATAGTTGGGAAAAGGCTAGGCAGATGATGATGTCAACACTTGACAACTTTCAATTGCGATTTTTTCATGAAATAACGAATGCAACGTTAAAATACGACACATTACATAAACCTATGGGATCGAAAATGCTATGTTCATAACAACATAACATTTCATTAAAAAATAAAGGAGTAAATCGCTTTTGAATAAAGACGAGTGTATACATACTTTTGCTCGTGACTGTACAAACCAAGCGTATCACCATTTTTAGTAACTTACTTGTGATATGATACTCAAGAATTTTGTTGATTTACGATTTTACACTACTCTGCTTACACTACATTACTCTCAGATAACCAACATAGCCCGAAGAATTTCCAAACTTAGGTGGCCGTCGGTAGGGCACATTGCTCGCAGAACAGATGGCCGACGGGGCCGAAAGGTTCTGGAGTAGCAACCGCGTACCGGAAGACGTAGCGTTGGAAGGACTCCCACAAGGTAGACCGATAACCTTGTGAAGGCCGCAGGAATCCCCTGGATGCGGAAAGCACAGAACTTATCGAAGTGGCGGTTCTTGAGGAAGGCCTATGTCCAGCAGTAGACGTCTTTCGGCTGAAATGATAGTATGAGCTGAATGTGAGTAGTACTCATCATCATTTATTTATTTTCCAGATCATAAAATACAATTGTTAGTAAATACATACACAATTTAAACACCAGTGTTAGTACAGACGCCAGCACATCAAGGTACTACAATCTGTCAAATTTCTTTAATAGATTTTCAACTTAATCGCTAAAGCATTAAGGTTCAAGGTTGATTGAGAAAATTTGACAGGTTCGGGTAGCTTGTCCTACTGGCGTCTGTACATCAAAAATAATTTGTTAGGTACAAAGGTTTTAAAAACTATGTTTGGATCACACTACAGACTAAACTTGAGGATTTACTAACTCATCCAAAATGGCCAATCCCGCTACTTTCCCTACACATATTAGTTCACCTTTTTTCTCACTTACTTCTCATGTTATTTTATTGTTTTTAATCTGTATGTTTTTATTGATTTTATGTTATGCCCCTTATCCCTTCACATTCCTTTACCTTCTTATAAAGAGTATTACGACAGAAAGTCTAAAGAAAAAGGCATATGGTATAAGACTATGCAAAGTGAGCCTCCTCGGATCCCTTGGTTCGCTGAAAGTCAAGCAAAGAGGTCGTATGTTGTTATGGCACATAGATTGCGTTCTGGTCATTTTCCATCCTGGAAATTTGGATACCTAATGAAAAAAGTCGATTCCCCTAATTGCCAAGTGTGTAATATAGTCGAAGATGCCCAAAATTTGCTGGTGGAATGTGAAAAGAACAGGAGAGAGAGGGAGATAGTGATTCGGGTGTTAAAAGTTAATATGTATGATGTTGGGGCTTTCATTAGTATATTATCTACACCGAATTCGAGAGAAGCGAAACTGATTTATGAAATGGTTGCTGCATCACTATCTCTCTCGCTTACGCAATAATATATTTGTATTAATAATAACGACCCATTATAATTAGGTGTAATAATTAGTTATATTAGGGTATAATGAGGCTAACGTACCTTTGTAAGGTGAAAGCCTCTAAATAAATAAAGAGAAAAAAAAATCCCTTCACATTTACTAAATAATAAACTATGTTAACATACCGAATGGTGGGACCCCGGTGATCTGCTATACAGGTATTCCTAGTGCACGCACCAGTGTCTCTCAAAATACGAGTAGTTTCTATGCTGTCATTGTTTGTGAAGAGAAAATAAATCATTTAATTTAAACTTAACAAAACAATGAGATCAGTTACATAAAAATACCAAAGTACTGCCGCCTCAAGTCGACGCCATGCTCTATGGGAATTACCATCGTTTCCACAGGATGTCCGGCTTATCTAACGATGTTAAGGTTCCGTGGGCGTCTGATTAGTACATTGTTTCTCATTGCGTGGTAGTCATGAAACTCTAGTTCATATTGTTTATTATAAGTTTGGATCTGAGAAATCTATCTCCTTTGGAAGTACAATTAGTTTACGTGATTGACTAGCCGCGATAACTTCTGGAGATAGTCAAAAACTTTGGAGTTAGGTTTCTTAAACCTTAGCAAGGCAACATGAAACGATTTTACTCAACTCGTCTTTGATTATCTGAAACATGGAAATGAAGTTTGTATTAAAACGATGTCTCCGGCAACAGAATATTAAACGACCATCGATAAACTTAACTCAAACTCAAAGCATTTATTTCATTTTGAATTGCCAAGGGGTCGATCCATCAGAAAGATTAAGTTAGCTGCCCATTCCACAGCGTAGTAGGTACCTATGGAGAAGAACGTGTAAGAAACTCCACGGACACTCTTTTAGATCAAAACAATATGCTTAAAAAATATTGCTTACATCATTAATGTTGAAAATATGCATATGTAACGTTAAAAGCGTTCGTAATGAAAATATAAAAAGAACTCTTCAAATATTAAATTAACAATAAAATTATCAAATTAACTACGATACTAACTATGAGAGTAAAGATCCTTAAATTAAAAAGATATACTCACAAACACACACACACAAAATATTACACGATGTACTAAACTAGCCTTGAAAACAGACATATTTCTGCTCATTCGCAATCCGACCCTTTAAGATAAAAGCCCTGCTTAGTTTGAGGGTCAACGGCCAAACCAAAAAAATGAGACGTACAAACTTAATTGTGTGTGTAAGATTACTGTCTGTCATCACGTTTTCTTTTTGCCAACAAATTTATTTGTTTTTTAATATACTTGTATTACATTATATTTACTAGCTGACTGGACTCAGAATCGCCTCAGAATCAATAAGAACATATTATTTACGAGAAAGTGTTTTTTTTTTGTGAATTTTTCCCATGTTTTAATAGTTATTCTGCTAATCGGGGCAGAGACAGATCAAACAAATCAAAGATCACAAAAATCGGCCCAGCCGTTCTTAAGTTATAAATGGTGTAACCACGATTTTGCTTTATTTTTATTAATTTTTTGTACATAAAAACCAAGAAACAAACGACCCATATAAAATGGCATTAAAATAAAATCCACCGCAACAGACAAACACTTAAAAACTCTGCACCTTAAAACAAAAATAGACGTTACTTAGACGAGAAAGCTTTAAAATATTCACCGAGGTAGCACTTGACCAATTTTTTGTTTGCCCACCGAACGACCAACACAAAGAGAATCCGTGAGACACATTAAAACTTGTACTATGGCGATTCTAAAAGACTGTTTTAATGGTCCAAAGAAAGTTGGGACCACTTTCCGAAGCAGTGAACTTACTAATTGAAAAGTTTCGAGATTAGAGGGCAAAGCTGTTTCGGATTACGCTGTTCGGATAATATTTTGTAAAGGGCAGAGAATTTTGATGGGCATGTCAGAAATTTTAATGTGATGGTTGTCTACTGTCTGAAGTTATTATGTATATTTAAATTAGATGAAGGGCAACAGCGTATTTATACATATTTTTATGACTTTCATATTAAAAAAATAAGAGTATTAAGAGAGGTCCGTGGCTAAATAATAACAGCCGCGCAGGTCGATCGATCAGGTTAAGCTACGCTTGCCGCGGTTGGTCTGTGGATGGGTGACCATCTTTACATTCCCCGAGGTACCCCTCCTTGCCTCGGCAAGCACGTTAAGCCGATGGTCCAGGCTGTCATTCGTGGATCTTTGACAGTCGTTACGGGTCCAGAAGCCCGAAAGTCTGACAACCAGTCTTACCAAGGGGTATCGTATTACCCATTAACTGGGTTGTGGAGGTCAGACAGGCAGTCACTTCATGTAAAATACTGGTATTCAGCTGCATCCGGTTAGACTGGAAGCCGACCCCAACATAGTTGGGAAAAGGCTTGACAGATGATGATTAAAAGTATTAGTTTAAATTCCAGACAAAGTCGCTGTATAAAAATTGTTTGTTACGTGGGTTGTATGTTTAGCCATATACTCGTAGAGAGCCATTTTCAATACCCTTGGCGGTATTATATCAATTTATTCCCCTATTTAAATCATCATCCGAGTTTGTTACCATGAGTCTAATTGAGATTTAGTAGTTAATTTGCCTTAATTTGTTTATTCTTGATTTTAAGTGTTTAATCTTTTGTTATTGTAGGTATGTCCTTGGGAATCCTTAGGCCAGAGCAACTAATAAAGATTTATTGTGTCTCCTCTAACCGTATAAAGGTCTGTTTTAATATTTCTTTTGAACTAGTTTTCACCTTCTTTTTTTCACAAAGTATATCAACTTTGACCTCCTGCAGTGCGATTCTGTAACCAAATCACCGTGAAAACTTAGGTGAAGTGAGCGTGGAGTGAGCTGTCATTCCAAATAATGCTAGGGATTGGCACTACTGACAACTCTTATCAAGCTCACTTCACTTGAGTTTTAACGGTGAGATTTTTACAGAATCGACTGATATGCTCACGGATTCAGTTTTTCAACCTACATGTGTCACTCACTATCTCTTTTTGTTTATGATCTCTTAGCACACACGCCAGCACATCTAGCTATTACAATCTGTCAAATTTCTTTAATAGATTTTCAAATTTATTGCTAAAGCATTAGGTCCAAAGTTGATTGGGAAAATTTGATAGTTTCGGGTAGCTTGATGTGCTGGCGTCTGTACTCTAATTTATGTGACATATTACTACAACTTCTAAGAAATATTATTCCCTAAATTTCTGTGTTGTATCTATTTACAATTATTGTAATCTTTCTTCATTTATCGGTTTAGTACTCTGTTTCTTGTATGCCACTCACCAATCTGTTTTATGTATAAGATTTTTTTTCCATGTTTATTTTTAAGTTTCCCAACCACGTCTGATCTTTGTCTATCCTCATCAAATTACTAGGTATTAGAAACTCTCTCCATGTTTAAAGTCTAAAGTTCATAATTAGTTCTGGACTTTGCATGATATTAAATGTATAGAGATAGTGGAAGTTGGCGTTCCCCTTATAGTATGTCTAGTAATTTGTGGTGCTCTTTGACGATATAAGTTGCTAACTTGCTGATTACTGTGTGGTGTATATATATATAGGTACTGTTATGATTCTTATTCTTAACATTATGTTTTGCGGTAGACATTAGGATGACGTCAAAATTGTAGACAATTTTCTAAAAAACATGAGAGAGAGTGTTCGGGCCCTATCAGAATGACATTGACATTTATTTTTTTAAACGTCGTAGCATCCTGCTGAGATAGGAGCCTTTTCGCCACGTATAGGACTTTCTGTTCCATTTTTAATTTTGTTTTTTATTTATTTTTGATTTAGTTTCATTTGTGTTCTTCCTGTACAAGTCGCAATATATACTTTTTCATTCTTTCTTTCTCGCGTTTGTCATGATAGCCCTGTGGAACAAACAGAAATCTAAAACCTTTGTCACAAACTTTTTTGTTTGCAAGGACCTATTTACAAAAAAAAAAAAAGTGGGACAATTCATGTTTGCTGAGTTCTTTCAAGTTAACAGTTAGCTCAAAGAAGTAAAATCGTTTGAACCCCGATCAGATTCAACAAACAGTTTCTAGACAGCAAAGTTTTAGGATTGGATTATAAAGACTTTAGTAGGGTGATATTCGCAGAAGTAGGTGAGCGTAGCAGGCTGTACTAAGCTAAGCGAGACAGCTTTGCCTCCCCTCATTAAACTGCATATTAAAAAGGAGAAGTTACCTACGCTGACTAATTAAAAAGGAAAAAGTTGAAACTTGCTAAAGATGCAGCTAAAGTTTTTTACGTGATTAATATTGATAGTAACCTACAAACCGAAGTTGAATGTAAATATTATGAATAAGATGAAAGCTAAGGAAATATACATCTAAATATGATTTTAACATAAAATAATCTGTAATCAAATCAAAATGCTTGTATATCCTCGAAATATTTAATGAAAATCAAACTTTGTCATTAATTTGTAACTTTGTAACATAATAATCTTTCCAGAGTCCCAAAAACTTTGGATAATAATTATGACGAAGTGCTGTTCAGCAGATCAACGTCATATTCTCTGGATGGAAACAGTACTTACCTTTTTTTTTGTTGCGCGGTGGAACTTCATGGACTACCTCCATCGTGGGGGTGACAGAGGGGTATGCCGGACTCTTACCGGCTAATACTACCGTGGTGTTCCACATCTGCCTGTGGCCGGTGGTGCGGGATTCGCATAAGCATTCACCGCTCCATGGAAACAGTACCTGCCTGAGTGTGCCTGAGCCCTGTTCATTTGATGAAATAAATGAAAGACGTTAATGAAGTTTCGTAAAGTTTCGCGTGATTCATATTGTGGGTCAAGATACAAATGCCAAACGAGTTTTAGAACAAATATCAGTTGGATAATTGATTTAAGTTTATTGTTGGGAGTTTATATGGGGCTTGTGGCTAAGAAATAACAGCCACGCGGTTTGATCAAAAGGTTCGGTAAAATTACTCCCCTCTGTCTGTCCACGATGGAGAAAATCCATGAGGATTTCCAACGCAACAAAAAAAAAAGGTTATTCTACGCTTGCCGCGATTTTTCCGTAGATGGGTGAGCATTTTTACATACCCCTCCGTGCTTCGGATAGCACGTTAAGCCGATGGTCCCGGCTATCATTCGTAGATCTGTGACAGTCGTTACGGGTCGTCAGAAGCCCGAAAGTCTGACAACCAGTCTTACCAAGGGTTTATAGTATTAGTACCCAAAAAGTGGGTTGTGAAGGTCAGATAGGCAGTCGCTCCATGTAAGATACTGGTATTCAGCTGTTTTTTTTTTTTTTTTTTGTCCTATGACACTTTATCCTCTTTTTTATACACAAATGTAAAATAATATGTACATATTATTTTAAGTCTGTTAGCTTATGTATTACATACTAGCTTCTGCCCGCGGCTTCGCCCGCGTGGATGTCGGAAATTTACCCACGGGAACGTGCTAACAGGATAAAATGTATGTGCTTCCCCAGAATGCCATCTATGTCGCGGGCCCTTTGTGGCTAATTACAGTAGAAAACCAATTGTGTCTCATTAGTGGTGATTAAGAGGGTACCTATATGATATCTTTACTAAGTACCTACCTAATTTAAAAAAAAACTCAATAACAGAAAATTAAATAAACCTATTTCTGATGATAACTAATCTAAACTCAATAAATAAGCAAAATCCCTAAAAACTAATATCTATACGAATGACTAATCCTACCTAACAGTATTATAAAATAACCTACGGTCACTACGTACACTATCAAATATACTACCTATACTTTAAAATTAAAATCTATACCTACGACTCATATAAAAATAAACCTAAATAACTCTAAAAACTAAAAGGAATAAAAATGAACTCCACTGCGGGTGACCCAACCTACGACAAACTTAGTATTTGCGGTTGGTACAGTACAGACAGTGGTAATCGGGTATAGGGATCGAACCGCAAAATTAAGTTTGTTTTTTATTGTGTATACTTTTCCGGGATAAAAAGTACCCAGTGTGGTGCCCAGGATATTAAAGAATAATTATACTAAGTTTCATCGAAATCGAACCGGTAGTTTTTGCGTGATGCCTGAACAAACAGACAGACAGACAGACAAAAATTTTTTTAATCACATTTTTGGGTTCGGTGTCGGTCAAGTAACACCCCCTGCCATTTATTTTTTGGATATTTTCAATGTACAGAATTTTCACTTCTACAGATTTATTATAAGTATAGATAGATATAGATTAATATTTAATATGTTTGTTATTGAACAAATAATAAGGAAATTCATTGTTTAGCAAATTGACTACCAACAATATTTTTTATAATTGTATGAAATAGCCAAAACACGGCAAATTGGTGTAGTTTCAATTTGATAATCAATGAATTTCCATAATGGCTGATTTTTCAATAGTCAGATAACTTCTATCTAAAGGATAATTATGACAGTTTGACATATTTTCTATACAAAAGCAGTCAAACTACCCTAATTATTTCCTCAGATAACAGTTATCAGACTATTGAAAAATCAGCCTTAAATGTACTATCTAAGTTACAAAATTAATATACGTCAGTGTCAGTTAGCATTTGTGACTCAAAGCATATTTTGCTTTGAGTCACAAATTCTAACCTAACCACCATAAATGCTATTCCAGTAAAAGACAGGCGTTAGAAAATAGTGCAGATGGTGAATTTCATTGGATTTTTTGATGCGTGAACATTGAAACAGTTGGCAGACATTTCTTGCTGCAATACTTTTTCTTCCATACTTTGGATGCCATAATTTTGTTCTAAAAATGCTTTAAAAGCATCTGTGAATTAGATGTACTTGTTGTACTCTCGCTTGGGACTGTTTGCGTCATCAGGTCATTATTACAAATGTAGGTTACTGCATTACACCTCTGCGTAATCCTTTGGGGATTACAATACAGACCGACTTGATACCTACCTTCATATTAATATTACTAGAGACCCGCTGTTGCTTCGCAAGGGTTTGATCTACTTATCAAAACATCTAGATTTCTGTGCTATATGTAAGTTAAACATAAAAAGTACTTAACTTATGTAACTTATATGTTTAATATATTTATATATGTATATATATAATATTAATATAATATAAATGCGAAAGTTTGTGAGGATGGATGGATGTTTGTTACTCTTTCACGCGAAAACTACGAAACGGATGTTTATGAAACTTTACAGTAAAATAGCTTATACATCAGAATAACACATAGAATACTTTTTATTCCGATATTCCTGCGGGATCGACATTTATGCGGGTGTAACCGCTGGGCGCTGCTAGTGTATGATACACAATTACACACACAAGCCGTGTTCCCAAAAATGATGATCTTCCGTACAAACTTTCATCTCCTTTTTAAGTTCAATGAATGAATTTTCAGGATTTTTTTTTTAAATCCTTTCCTCGTTATAATTTTAATTAAATTAAAATTAAATTTATAATTGTTTTGTTTTGAATGACATATTGACTTGTGTATGTATTTTATATTTTATTTGATTTTTTAAATGTTCAGTATTTTAGTATTCATGTGTGTGTTTGTAATTTTGTCTTTTAATTTAATGTAATGTGTAATGTAATGAATGGACTTTGTCTGAAAAATAAATGAATTATTACAGCCGACACAAAAGCCCTCCGAACAAATAGAATAAATTGTTTAAATATTATTTAATGATAGTTGCCGATCCGCTATGAGCAAGCGTGGTAACAAATGCTCAAACCTTCTCGGTATGCGACATAGATACCTATAGTATAGCGTAGTATATAATAAATATATATATAGTATGAAACCAGTCCTTTGCTCTGCAGTGGTACAATAATATGCTGGTGTTATTATAATTTTATCAAGTAACATTTCCTCTTCTAATTAGCATCCCTCTTATACCAGTCTCTTTTGTTCCAGATGATGCATTCGAGTAACAAAGAACAGGAACACACTGGAAGTACACAACTGTACAACGAATGGATGAGGCAAGGTTGAGTCATGCCGGGGCTGAACTGGAGGGTCGATATGCATGCCATGGGCTTCAGCTACCGACTCAAGATCGGTATCATCGTCATTGTCATCATGGTTCTGGGGTTTTTTAACGAAAGTCAAGGTGAGTTTGCTGAAGTTATATTTTATGATCTTTAGGTAAATACGTTTTGATATTTCTTTAGGATATCTTGATAAGCACAGCAATTTTTTATTCAGTTTGCGCGTCGATGTTCCCTGTCATCCTGTATTAAAGGATGGTCTGTAGAAACATTTGTGAAACTCGAATTCAAAGTGTAAACGATAATCGATATTTTAATTACTGTACTAACAAAGAAAGCAGGTTGCCTTAAGTTGGAAGTAACGGATAATAATTACTTTTAACCAATAACTTTTAAGCGCTATTAGCTAGTCTTTTAAATAAGGACTACGGTGTTGTTAACGAAGATAATTATTATAAGAAACCGGCGTTTACGGATTACGCATCTGAGAACGAAAATGACGAGAACAATAATTATAACAATCTTTTCTGGCATAATGGTGCTATACCTACCTACGTGTTATTTTTCGATGACGTATTTTTTAGCAGTTTTGGTAGTTATACTAAGACCAAATATAATTATCAACAGAAAAAAATGGTATTTGAACGGCAAAGTGCGCGTCACATATACTTAATTATTATGCCATAATTCCAATCCCTACGTTGCATAGATTTCGAGAAAAACCTTTATGACAGATGGATAAAAACGTGATCTTGTAAAGGTTCCGTTTTTTATGAAAGAAAGAAAATACATTTACTTAGCACAGACTAAAAGACACAGAATACACTAGATACATCAGATAGCAACAAATAAAAATAAAATAGAAAATATTATAAAGTCCGATGTAAGAAATTAGCACGAAAGTGTGCCTCACGGCTGCACCAAAAAGGCCCAGGGTAAGCAAAAATGCCAGACAACTAGTGCCTGACACTGGTTATGAAGCTAGTCTTCGTTATCTAAGACATTATTGTTTAAAAAAAGTTTAATACAATCTTGATAATAGTAATACTATAATATGGGGTTAAATATAATGACCACCATAAAATACTTTGATACCCTTAGTTCTTGCACTTCAAATTGTATTTGAACACCAAATGTAGTAAATGATCACTAAATCTTAGCGAGCAAATTAATGCGCTATTTCTGCCATAAACCACTATGATTGCCATAAAATGTAGGTTTATTACCAAATAAAGTATTATGATGCCATATTAAGTTATGTCTTTGGCTTGCTGCAAACTCGAGAGACGAAGCTAATTAAAAAAAATTAAAAAAAAAAAAAAAAAAAAAATTGGTTAGGTTAGGTTAAAACTGTGACCTCCTACGTACGAGCCGAGCGAGCAAAGCGAGCGGTGCCATGGCAGCGGCGCGCGAGTGCCAGAAACGACTAGATCGTATAGAAAAAAAATATGGAAAAAAAGAGATTATTTTTTGCAGGCTATCGAGAACCGAACATGATTTATTTGGAGTAATTTTGCTTAAATAGGATAGCGAGATGTTAAAACTTTTGTTTTAAGTTTACATTACAATGCGGGTTTAATTTTGGTAATCATTTACTATTTTTGTTTGTTATATGTTACTATATCTGGTGTTAAGTTAAACAGCCCTATAATATATACATAGTTCATATCTTAATTCACAATAATAACCGTCTTAATCGTCATCCACATACATAATGCTACCAATATCTCGAACCACATTCCAATAGCCACTTAACTAGTGTAAACACGTCAAATCCATTTGCTCTGCATCATTGGGAACGTCGTAATTAATGTTTCCTAATACCTCATTAATTAGATCATAAGTTAGATTTAGTGGCCTAACGTACTGGGCTATTAGGCTACCATAAACTGTTGAGTATGGACCAGTAAACTCTGGGAAATTATAGACTTTGATATTATGATTTTGTGTTTCGCGTTCTGCGAGCACAATGAATGGTCTTTTGGGGAATATTGGAGTAAGTTTGTAAAGTGGATTTTCAGCCATTGCTGTAGGCAATTTATAGGTGTTTAAGCTATGTTTAAGTTTTAGATAACGTGAATGTTAATGATCATATTTTAAAGTTCTATTATGTATTTACAAGATTTTATGTGGGAAAGTTGCTGTAAAATAATAGATATTTTGTTGTCAACTAAATTGAAATATGGGTCTTGTTCTTAGTCACAACGTCTGTAACAATTACTAAGTATATAGTTTTCAATGCTTTTGTTGGTACAGACGCCAGCACATCAAGCTACCACAATCTGTCAGATTTCTTTAATAGATTTTCGACTTTATTGCTAAAGCATTGGGTTCAATGTTGATTGGGAAAATCTGACAGTTTCGGGTAGGTTGACCTGCTGGCGTCCGTACATTGACGTGTGCTAGCTGATATAATGGCAAACAATTTAATTTAATATTTTGTGTTTCATAATGTCAATTACTTATATTCTATATAAATATATAGTATATAGGAGAACTTGATTTTATAGATTGTATAAAATCAAGTTCTTCTAACTGTATAGACAGCTGTGCTGCTGGGAAATTTGTGTAATTTACGGATTTCAGATAAAGTATAAGAGCAGTGATCAGTTAGAGCGCGATTATGCTAGATATAGTATAAGTCTTAGAAAGAACATTATTTCTAAGAACCTATCAAAAAGAGATCCGCGTGCCAAAAACGATTAACACAAGGACGTAACGGAAACAGCAATTTAGGTCATCCCGATCATCAATAAACATTCCCAGCGTAGTCCCTGAATACACAAATACGCTGTTTTACTATAGTCTAAGATATCGCCGAACTTAGCACAATAGTTGAGAATAATTAGAAGCTCTAGGTAAACTTGGCATTGTCCATGCTAAGTTTGTGGAAGCCACCAACTAATTTGGCACCTCACGTTAGAACTTGCTATTTAATCATACAACAGTTGCTTATCTTAGTTTAATGGACAAGATCTTTGTAAGCTTTCTGAATATCAAGTATCTGAGCCGTAAATCTGCTGTCAAAACTCATGATATAGATTAGCTATGTATCAGCGTATATAGCCCTTATGAGATGGGAAATAAGGTCTAAACATATTTGACACTCACTTGAATACTGGTACTATCTAACGTAGTTGGGTACTACTGGATCTATTGTGTCTTATTATTATTATTTAGTGACCGGTCACTGTTGTGGATCGTGGACGTAAATAACAGTTGACAATCAAATTACGAGTAAATGGATTACTTTTTAATTCAAATAAACCAATTAGGCCTTCAGAAACCAGAATTTCAAGAAAATTGTAAGCAAATTAGAGTTGTTTCTGATAGATTGCCACTGATAATAGAATGCGAACGTTCTTAAAAGTATGGGAATTATTCCTCGGGTGTTGAATAGTAAAAGATCTATCTTAAAAAAGAAAGTTTTTTTTAGAAAAAAACCGTGTGGTCCGTAACCAACTCATTCTATCGATGTTCAATGCTAGAAATAGGTCTCTCTCTCTAGATTCGATTCACCATCTAAAAATAAAAACCCTCTATAAAATAAAATTAGTATTTTCTATGTGGTGTTAGTACACGTGAATGATTAATGGTACACGTTAATATAATATCGGTCTATAGGACCTTATAAAATACATAATATTATATTGACTTGAATAACACGATAATACCTCCGTTGGGCCATATGCTTCAAAAATTTGTGAATTTTGTAATAATAGATTGTGTAATAATTATGCTACTGTTGTGAGATGGGATACAAGATGTTATCTCCTTTGCATTTCTTATTATAAACTAGCTGTGCCCCGCGGTTTCACCCGCATAAGTTTCAATCTAACTATATTCTAACTGAACAGACAGCTGTGCTGCTGAAGAGTTTGTTGCGCCACTTCTTCTTCCCAGCAATAGCACTAGGAAGTGGTGAAGGGCGGGCGTTTTTGGGGGACTGTCTTTTGTAATTTTGACGCTCGAAAAGTGCTGATTCTCAGCCTAATTTGAATAAATGACTTTTGATTTGATTTGAATTCAGAGGGAATATCGGGATAAAAAGTATCTTATGTGTTAATCATGGTTATAAACTATCTGTGCTCCAAATTTCATCCAAATCCGTTCAGTAGTACTTTTTGCATGAAAGAGTAACAAACATCCATCCATCCATGTTTACAAACTTTCGCATTTATAATAATATATAATTATATAAGGAAGGAAGGATTTGTTACACACATAGGCTAATGTATATAATACACAGTAATGATGACCTAAAGAATACCAATGATGCCGCAATCTACGTGACCACCTACTGGGCTCAAACAATATAAAATACCGAAGAAGAATACCATAGACACGAAAAGAAGAAAAATAATGATGAACTACGGTGAAAGAAAAAAAGAATTTGTGCTACATCCATATCACAAATAACAACAAACCAACCATATTATAGGTATTATTAGTCCTAAACCGTATGATATACATCAAATATGAATTAGGGAGGTAGGACGGCTTCAAAAGGCTTACCTAATACCTATATCAGAAGGACAGACAGACCAACATGCCTTCACATTAATCTCTCTTACGATCAGTAATCCTACCAAATTTGATGATTATGACACATCAATGGCTGAATATTGCGAAGGTTCTGAAATGATAGAAAGTTCTGACGTCATCGATACCATCTAACTACATTGGATTACGGGTCCAATGTAGTTTGATGGTATTGATGACATAATGTTTGAGTGATTGGTTACTTTGCTAAAGATCGCGAATATGATTCCTGTCTTTACAGGACTAATGTTTGTATTGCATAAGATTAAAATGTACAGACGCCAGCACATCAAGCTACAACAAGCTGTCAAATTTATTTAATAGATTTTCAACTTTATCACTAAAGCATTAGGTTCAAGGCTGACTGGGAAAATTTCACAGTTTCGGGTAGCTTGATGTGTCTGTACCTTTAAGAGATGAGTATGTTTATTTTTGGTTTCATCATCATCACCGGTGGCAGCTCTGTTGCACCTATTGCAGCTTTTGGGCTTTCTCCACTTTTGTACCATGCTCATTTTTTTATTTATTAATTACTGGCTTCTGCCCACGGCTTTGCCCGCGTGGATGTCCTGCTTCGTGCTACCGGGACAAAGAGTAGCCTATATTCTTCCCCAGGATTCCCCATCTCCTTGCCAAATTTTATCTAAATCCGTTCAGCGGTTTAGGCGTGAACGTGTAACATACAGAGAGAGTTGCTTTCGACAGACAGAGTTCTTTGCTTTCGAATTTATAATAAGAGTATAGTAAAAAAGGTAGTAGGTAAGAAGGTAAGGGGGGGTAGGGGGGGTAAGGGGGGTGGGTGGTAAGGTGGTAGGTGGTAGTAGGTATATGGATTAACTTACCATTATTTTCTACTAAGAGTCTGGTCTTATGCTTAACTGGACCTGTTTTGTGCAGTCATGTGCTACACGGGGCTTTTTTGTTACCCATCTGCAGCGAATGGTATTATGTCTGTACGCGTGACTTTACTTTCCATTATTAAAGGAAAAGAAAGTTTTTTTTATTATTGTGATCAATCAAAACGCACATTAAAAAAAAAACGCAAAATATACACATACAAAGTACCCAAAAGCCTCGTACTAAAGTTGCAAATTTTTCCATTGCTTGATGTCAGGGCTAGGGACCAAAAACAATAATACACACATGTAACATTTATTGAGATGTTGTATATAAAGTGATTAGTTTTTGCGAGATTTGTGTTTGTAAACGTATCAGCGGCACAGAATTCCTAATATCAAAACAAATTTTCAAAAGAATATGCAAAACACCAGCAAAAAAAAAACAACACAGCAAATATCAAATCGTGTCTATCAACAAATAACGCATAGAGAGCTACAATATTTGTGCACCACTACACATATGTTTGTCTAACTAATGTGATTATTTTGTTCAAATATATTCACTCGCATACTACAATATATGGAGAGCTTTGTTCGGAATGTACTTTACTTCCAACGTTTGGATATTGTTTGTCACATTTGTTTGTTGGTTTCAACTTAGATTCATATTGTTTGAGTGGTGTGCCACTAACAATTTAGTGGAATTGATTTTCAATTATAAGTTATTTTACTAACTTTTTTATCGGCTTATCGTTTTGATTTCATGATGGAATTTGTTGTGTGGCTTGTTTTGGTGGGATTTAATTGACAGTTTTAATAATTGTACTTTCAAAACATCTATTTTATTATATTTATTATTATTTTTGAAAATATTTTCTTTGCTCTCTTCCGAAACAGTAAACGGAACTGAACCGCCACGCTCTGGTCAGTGGCGCTGAATCGGGTATCCTCAGTTCCAGTCAGTCGGTGACACTGAATCGCGTATACTCGGCATATACATATAAATCCGTAGCAATATACAAAATGGCTCCTAAAGCTTGGTCTTCCATACCTAATAAGTTCATAAGGTATTTGTATTTTTTCGTATATCGGGCTGGTGTCAAATCCATTTACCAAGCGCGTATCGTTCGTACGATATTTACAAAAAGCAACCTATTAACGAAACAGCTGTGATAGTACTTTTAAATCCAATCATTCAAGCAAAAATAACCTTTACAATATACCAAAAAAGAACATAAATGAACACAAAATCGCAATCATAAACGAAACAGAAACGGATAATTAGATTAATAAATTAATCAGGAAAGCCAGACGCGTTTACTATATCAATTTTTCTTCTAATAATTGGGATCTTTCTAAAAGACCCTTAATTAGGGACCTTTCGGGATTAAACGATCTTTCTTAATAGGATATAATGTTAGTTCGTTCTACTAAAAGGAACACTGTCTCAATTAGTACGTTGTGTTCAGTTACTTCATTAGAACTTTGCTGAATTGAAGTTATTGGAACGAAGTTCCTTATTATTTCAGAAATTGAAGGTTGTACTTTCCTATCCTATTTAATTCTTTATGACATGTATTAAATCGAAACTTAAAAAAATCCCAAATTAGGGACCTAAAAATACTAAATACTGAAGTAACTGTGACCTGCCTTTGCCTAGGAGTAGGACAGCGTAGGCTAGTAAAAATAATAAAACTGTGACCAACTTCAATGTAGCGCTGCGCAGCCGTTACCGCGGCACCTGCGAAAAAGATAATGCGACCAACTGTGATAAAAGACTAAGGGCTGATATTTTCCAACGCCAGATAATTTTATCTGAGGAATAGTTTTAAATTTTTGACCGTTCTTCCATGCAAAATCTTTCAGACGAAAATTTTATTCCACGAATAAAAATTATCTGTCGATTGGAAAATCAGCCCTGCATTGATTATTGTATACGAAATGTGACTAATTACCTATTTATTTATGTGTCGTCTTAATATATTATATAATATAAGGACAAGAACCACACGTCAGCCTAGTCAAATAACCCGCCCCTACTTACTGTTCCCGGCGCAAAGGTGCCCAAAACGCTTTTTGCATTGCCACGTTGGATGACAATGGCTAACCTTTGCACCAAGAACGAGCCGGAGCGGGAGTCCCCCGTTTTGTCACAGAGCTTGTGCCCTATCTCACCAGCTGAGCTTCCTAGCCTCAGCGCCCCAAGCACCCATGGTCTCCCTCTCCACGGCAATGGGCACAAAATTGCTTAATATGGGCTTAATATATTGACATATTAGATATTATTATTAACTACTGCATGAAATTGTGACACTTACCTATTAACTTTATTTTTATTTTGTTAATTGACATTCGATTACCTAAGATATTTTGTATGTCTTTTGGCGGGATATAGCATGGACCAACATTTTTTGTAAAACAATCTGTGTGTTGTACCCTATGTTCACAAAATGAATAAATGGAAAATTCACAAAATTAATTTGATTTTGAAAAAGAGTGCCTTTTTTTTGTTGCTTAATTGGTCCTGCTCTAGCCCTCGATCCCGGCTGATGAAAAGTGATGGATGAGGTCTATGATGGAACGAACGAGCGTGCCCAAAAGATACCTGTTCACCAGTTAGATCATATCATTAGAAGATTCATAAGTTTTTAGAGAATCAGTTAAATATATCCCATTTTTTAGTTTCGTGCTACGGTTGTGCCATTGATATTTATTGGAACGAAGTTCCTTATCGCGCGTTGCGAAAGGGGGCTGCTAGACGGAAAAAATTAAGACCAAAAGTTGGAACGACACTTTTTGCTATAGTTGTAAGCCGTACGGCGTGCGCGTGTTTCTCTCTCTCTCTCTCTCTCTTATAGAAAGCAAGCCAGTTATACTTCGTTCCAGCCGGGTGTCCCTTGACACCTCTCAAGTTTTTTTATCTGCTATTTTAATTTTTTTTTTTTTAATTTGACGAATAGATTTCAAGAATCTTTTAAGTATGATTAAATCTTCTATATATATAAAATTCAAAGTCCTGACTGACTGACTGACTGACTGACTGACTGACTGACTGACTGACTGACTGACTGACTGACTGACTGACTGATAGATCAACGCACAGCCTAAACCGCTGGTCCTAGAGACATGAAATTTGGAGGGTGTGTTCTTCGTGAAGAGTAGGCATCCACTAAGAAAGGATTTTTCGAAATTCCACCCCTAAGAGGGTGAAAATGGGGGAATTCGTTTGTATGAAAAATCTTATTCCTTGAGTTAATAAACTTGAAACTTAGCACGAATACTTATCTAAATAAACTATGAAAATCGACAGTTTTTTTTTCTTCTAAACTACCCCTAATAAGGGATTGGGGGGTTTCAAAGTTTGTATGGAAGAATTTTAGCGCGCAGTCCGATTTACTCGAAACTCAGTATTTATACCTAATATTAAAAGTAAAGAATAATGTGTATCAGGGTTTTTTGAAAATCTACCCCTGACGGGCTGAAATGGGGTAGTCAATTTTTCAGGGGAGGATTTTACTGCATGGCTTGATTAACTCGAAAATTAGTATAAATAATCTTTGAGTCAAGTTATGAATACATCCTAAACAATTTTTTTTAAATTCCACCCCTGTGGGGGTTAAAAGCGGGGATACAGTTTATATGAGAAATCTTCTTCATTAGGTTAATAAACTTGAAACTTTTCAAGAATACTCGCCTAAGTAAGTAATAAAGTTTATCATTATGAGTTTTTCAAAACTACCCCTCAAAGGGGGATAAAGGGTTGTTGAAGTTTGTGTGGAATAATTTGAATGCGCGGTCCGTTTAACTCTAAACACTGTGTTTATACGTAAAACCAAAAATAAAGAGTAACATGTATCAGGGTTTTTCGAAAATCTCCCCCTAACGGGTTGAAAAGGGGTAGTTAATTTTACAAGGGAGGATTATAATGCGTGGCTTGATTAACTCGAAAATTGGAATAAATAATCTTTGAATCAAGTTATGAATAATCTCAAACGATTTTTCAAAATTCCACCCCCAAGAGGGTGAAAAGGGGGGAATTCGTTTGTGTGAAAAATCTTATTCCTTGAGTTAATAAACTTGAAAATTAGCACGAACACTTATCTAAATAAATTATGAAGATTGTCAGTTTTTTTTCTTCTAAACTACCCCCTAATAAGGGATTGGGGGGTTTCAAAGTTTGTGTGGAATAATTTGAATGCGCGGTCCGATTAACTCTAAACTTAGTGTTTATACGTAAAACCAAAAATAAAGAGTAACATGTATCAGGGTTTTTCGAAAATCTACCCCTAACGGGTTTTAAAGGGGTAGTTAATTTTACAAGGGAGGATTATAATGCGTGGCTTGATTAACTCGAAAATTGGGATAAATGATCTTTGAATCAAGTTATGAATAATCTCAAACGATTTTTCAAAATTCCACCCCTGTGGGGGTGAAAAGCGGGGGATACAGTTTATATGAAAAATCTTATTCATATGTTTATAAACTTGAAACTTGGCAAGAATACTTGCCTAAGTAATAATAATAATAATATCCCTGGACATTTCACACAGCTTATCATTATAAGTTTTTTTAAACTACCCCTTTAATAAAGTTTATCATTATAAGTTTTTTAAAACTACCCCTCAAAGGGGGATATAGGGGTGTTAAGTTTGTGTGGAAGAAATTGAATGCGCGGTCCGAGTAACTCGAAACTCAGTATTGATACTTTTGACAGAAAATAATTAATAATAAGTATGTAAAGTTGTCGAAAATTTACCACTGACGGGACAAAAAGGGGTAATTCAGTTATTAAGGGGAGGATTTGAACTTGAAACTGTATGTTACATTTTCACGCCTAAACCACTGAACTTCTGATTTGGCATAGAGAATAGAATAGAATAGAATACTCTTTATTGTACACCATACAAATTACAGGACATAAATAAAGATAGTGGATAGAGATAGATGGCATCCTGAGGAAGCACATACATTTTATCCTGTTAGCACGTTCCCGTGGGATAATTTCCGACATCCACGCGGGCGAAGCCGCGGGCAGAAGCTAGTCTGATATATGATACTTCTTGTCCTATTAAAACTAGAGCTGACTATGACTTAGTAGCATAAGCATAATCAGCGTATAATGTTCCCACTGCTGGGACACAGGCCTCCTCTCTGTGAGAGGGATATAAGTTGATAAGATATTTTTTTTCCTTGGCTAAACTGGTACCTATATTAAAACAGACTTTGAGTAAAACCTTATTTTGAGGTGCACTAGATCGAACTTGTCTAACACGTTGACTGCTAGATAACAGACACAATAGAAAATCTATTGTTGGTGACCGCGGTGACAGTCAATGACTTAAAGTTTTGATCTAGTTCACCTCAAAATAAGGGTTGGCCGTAACAATTTCATATGAAATACATGTAAATTCTATTTCGACTGCCCACATCGAAACCGAAGTAGAAACTGTCACATATTTGGCCATTTCACCTTCATTTCTAAACAATACGACCTTTATTACGGACCATAAGCCTTCATACCGTTTCTATACAATATTTCGGTACATACGGAGTGATTAACCGAATATAACAAAACAAAAGAGGGGTAGAATTTCTGAAATCGCAAGGAACAAAAGACATTTTAGTGAGCGCAGATGTTATTAATGTGTTTCATTAGTGAGGGGGCACGGATAGTGGCAAATGGAAGCGGTAGAGTGAAACTGGTTAGAATTTGAGCGTAGTTTTTGGAAGGGATTTTTTTTTTTGGTTGTTGTTTTCATAATTAGGTCATCATCTGCCTACCTTTTTCTCAACTGTGTTGGGGTCGGCTTCCAGTCTAACCAGATGCAGCTGAAAACCAGTATTTTACATGGAGCGACTGCCTATCTGACCTCTACAACCCAGTTACTGGGTAATACGATACCCCTTGGTAAGACTGGTTGTCAGACTTTCGGGCTACTGACGACCTGTAACGACTGTCAAAGATCCACGAATGACAGCCGGGACCAACGGCTTAACGTGCTTTCCGAGACACGGAGGGGTCAAGACCCCTCCGTGCGTTTGTAAAAATGGTCACCCATCCACAGACCAACCGCGGCAAGCGTAGCTTAACCTGATTAATTGACCCGTGCGGCTGTTATGACTTAGCCACAAGCCCCTGTTTTCATAATTAGGTGTGTATATTCTTTATTTTTATTATTATTTCAATTTGAAGAAAGTGATATTTTTAGATTAAGAATTGCTAGTTCCATTTAACATAAAATTTACATAATTTAAAAGCTAACAGTCTTAAAATACTAATAATGAACCCCCTTATTTATAAACATTGCTTAAAGTTAAGAAATGGCTCGAAACACGCCAAATCATATTACATTTTTTAGGGCATCAAAAAAATAGTCCGCGTCGCTGTCAACAGGAAAATTAGACAAAAGGCTGGCAGCATTGCCACGTTGTATGGCAATGCTGATATTTTGGTCTAAAAATATAATAACGAGAGAGCCGTTCCATTTATTTTAGAATTATGATATTATGCGAGGTTCTTAAACTGATTATTTTTATTTAAAAGTGGCTTTAGTCAAACTAGGAGACGATGATTTTGAACGGACTCCCAAACAATAATAGGAGAAAAATGAATATATTTCCTCATTTAGATTTAATAATTTGATAAAGCTCGATTTGTTTTTCAAAGTATCTATACTGCATTCGCGATTTATTTGCCAAAAATGTAAACAGTTTATGGAAAAATAAATTTAATCCCTACTTAATCAATTTCAGTTTACGCTACAACTTTAAACATTTTTATAACTTTTTCAATAGTGCTAGTCACTCTGGAATCCACTTAATTGCCATTAAAATAAAGTTCATATTGGTTTAACTTGAAATAGCATCAATTTGAAACATTAGTTTGAATAGATTTTAGTAAATTCCGCCTTGAATCATGACATCACTTACGAATTGAAAATAAATAACACAAACATCAAAAATGTTAAGAAACGTCCAAATTATTCAAGGAAAACAAAGCAGAATAATGAAGGTAAATTGCAAAAAAAAATATTTGACAGAACTCATTTCGAGTTGACTCAGTAAAAAATGTTTAAGACTCACTCACAAAGGAATCATGAAATAAATTATTAAGAACTTACAAAATGAGCGAGAACGTTCAATTAAAAGTAAACAAATTTCATTGAATTTTTAAACAGAAATCCATTACAAAGAATAAATAAAAAATTCATGGCAATCTGTTCAGTAATTTATTATTAAAATAGGATTTGATCTGTTTTAGTTATTAAGTACTAACATAGCACAAGCTTTTTTGTTATTATCAATGTGGACTTCATTGTAGTCTGAGGGTAATTCTCGTAATTTTAAGAACGTTCACAGTCTGATCTCAGTCTCAATCTGTCAAAAATACGTCTAATTTCCCTACATTTTAACAAGTTTTTGATATTTGTTTGTCGCCGAGATGAGACTGTGAATAGATTTTGAACGTTTTAAATTGCGGGAATACGGGCCCAGATCTTCTTCTTAGCGTGTCGATAGCAATCTTAATGGACTCGGCCCAGAATTCGGCTACTTGTTTGGCGCCATCACCAGCATCCATCACCAGCATCCATCACTTCCTGCGAAATTTTGGTGTACTTTATACGCTCTTGCCTAGCCCTTTAGAGCATACAGGCATGATATTATAATATTATTTTAAAGATATAACATAATAACTAGCAGCAATTTATTACAAGCTTAAGTTTTTTTTTGGAACAAATTTTACTAACGTCCTTTACACTACGTATATGCACACCTGAAATAGCATGCGCAGTGGAGAAACTCAAAAAGGGATCTGATACCAGACGCCCACTATGTGGCGCACAATTCCCAACGCTACGGCCAAAAAGCAGACACTGCTTTTTAAAATCAACAGCGTCTATATCAGGAAACTCAGCCGACGCCGACGCCCAACGCAAACTGTGGCAGGATACTCTTCCCCCTCCTAGTTACTACCTATCACCGAATGAGTATCTCCCTGTGGGGTGTAACCTTCCCGAACCGTCTCCGGACACAAGTGGGAAGATGTAAGTCCAACCTGGTAAAGTGGGGCTACCTTGACGGAACCGCAGTAGGGTGTCAGAACCCATGCTCCGCCTCCTCTCCTGGGGGTCTACTCCGAAGTAGTATCGGCCGAATGTTCGGCCGTTTCCTGCTACGAAGTTACTATTTGGTTCAGTCGGTTCCGATCCTACACTCCTACACTCTTTTGAATATTGACTATGGTCCCGACCCAACTGGGCCGATCCGATCTTTTTTCGCATTTTTCAATAATATTCGGTTCGGCCATGTGTCGGTCCGATCCAAACATTCGCACTTTGCACTTCGGAGTAGGCCCCCAAGAATCTGTGTCACAAAACGTGCAGTCAAAGTGACCTCTGCCACCGACAACGCCGTGGATGTGGCAATGTTTTGGGAAAACAAGATTTAAAATACAGTCGTGCAGCGACACAAAGGAGAAGTAGACTCTTCACACTAAGCGAATGAGGGATAGATAAAAAAGTGCATCATATATCAATATGATGCACTTTTTTATCTATCCCTTATCCCTATCGTCACGACATTTTTGTTACGTAACAAAAGTCTGCTCAAGCAAAAGGATCTTTGTTCAAAACCGGGTGTTTAAATCCTTCGGGATTTTTTGAAGTCTTGCCATATCCATAGACACTTTAATCTTTGTATAAACAATATTTATGAAAATGGAAAGACGAGTTATAAAGTCGAAGAAACTCAACTAATTACGGGATTTTCAAATGCACGAATCAACGCATTTGAAAATCCCGTAATTAGTTGAGTTTCTTCGACTTTATAACTCGTCTCTCGTCAAGAATTATAAATGTTGACTTGCAATATTTCGATAAATATCTCGGATTTCAAACCCTTTTGCGACAAATTATATTCCAAATAGCAGCATTATTTTAATGACGGGCTAATTATAATTGAAAGACGCTTTATACTAGCTTTTGCGTTCGGCTTCACCCGCGTGAAAGTAGAATGTTTTTCAATGAGAATGTAAGTCCTACGGGGACCAAAAGTATTATATGTTCTAACCAAGGTCATGGTTCATCCGTATGCCACATCCAAATCATCAATCAAATTTGGCTCTTAAGTAGTATACAGCGTGGCGCTTTAATGGCGACATTAATTTAACCCACGTATACGTTTTTGCGTTGTAGTTTTATGAATATATTTTAATTTTATTAAACATTAATATTTATTTATTTATTAACAATTTTATAAAATAGCATCTTAGAGCAACCTGACTTAAAAAACTGTAGCGCAGGGGTCATTGGCCGGGGTCATGGATCATAACATCGCATCAATGTAATTAAAACAATTAACGAGGAAAGAGAAGGCGAATCGAAGGAAAGACAGAGAGCCCTATGTCGGCGCGCGGCGCAGGTGGAAGTGTCAAGTTACGATTTTTTTTATGTTGTTATAATTTTTATGATTACTGGCCACTAGCCCTACCCGTGTGTTAAATTAATGTCGCCATTGTAGCGCCACGTTGTATATATTTATAATTAAGGGCAGATAATTTTATCGGAGGAATAGTTTTGAATTTTTGACATTTCTTCCATACAAACACTGTCAGACGTCAATTTTATTCCACAAATAAAAATTATCTGTCGACTGAAAAATTAGCCCTAAGACAAACACATAGGATACTTTCTCTCTGCAGTGTGTTCCCTTGGGATAACTTTCGACCACCACGCGGGCAAAGCCGTGGGCTGTAGCTAGTAACCCAATAAATTGGAAAATTCTTGCTGTATGAGACCTCATGATCATTAAAAAAGGTAGAGATTGGAGAATCAATTACCAAGTCGCCAGCAGCAAATTACAAAATGTACGAAATGAACCTTTTCGCAAAAACCAAATAAAATATTTATCGTACAAACAAAACATAACACTCATGCCTAACCCTTGGGGGATTACCCCGAAGGGTTAGACAAAGGTACACACCTCTGCCACATTTGTCCAGTTATTTTTAAATCCGGTATCATAGGGGGCGAACGATTAACCGGGCGCAAATCTAGGATTAAGGCCCCATGCTTGGCAATAACGCTTGCGACCACTGGACTAACCCGGCACATACAATACACAATTAGATAATTATAATAAACACAACACAAATGTTGTCGACATGTGTGATGTGCTGCGATCATTGTGCCGATAGTCGTGATAGCCAATGGGGTGATAGCCAAGAGCCTCGACCAATACCTGAGGAGGCTTTTGTTGGGCAGCTGGATCATGGTGTTGATTCAGAAAGTGGTACTTCTGGACACGGCTCGCATGGTTCCTCTCTCTGGAACCCTGACCCTGTTCCCGATACCGGTGAGCTACTATTTTTTATATTTTTTTATATTCTAATATTTAAAAATAATAATTTATATGATGTATTTAATGAAATAAAGGAAATAAACAACACAACACAATTTTAATTACTACTACATTACATATATACATATTGGGGTCGTGTTCCAGTCTAACCGAATGCAGCTGAATACTAGTATTTTCCATGGAGGTAACACGATACCCCTTGGTAAGACTGGTTGTAAGACTTTCGGGCTTCTGACGACCCGTAACGACTGTCAAAGATCTACGTTCAGATGCCAATGTATACGCTTTTACAATAAAGTTCCAAGCCCCGTTCAAGATCCAAGTTCCAAGCCTCGTTCAGATGCCAATGTATACGCTTTTACAATAAAGTTCCAAGCCCCGTTCAAGATCTAAGCCTTAATAAATTCAAATCATTCATTAAACGTAAGTTGTGCGAGAAAGCATTTTATACCGTTAAGGCTTATATCGAGGACAAAAAGGCTTGGGATTAAGCTGCTTCCAATTTTTACATATTGAATGTGTTTATTTTTTATTTTTGTTTTGTTGATGTTTTTTTTTTTTTTTATATACACTTTGACATTGATGAATTTGATATATACTATGACATTTGCTTACTTTGTAAAGTATTCTATTATTTTAATTATTGTGAATGTGAAGACTATGTGGGTCATTGTATTTATATTATTTTTCTCTCTGTTCTCTTAGTTTTTGGCGTGGTCTGGCAGTTTGAGTAATTAATGTGGCCTACCCAAATGTCCTTTCTTTGGTATTGTTCGTCGGATCGTTGAGCTCTCTAAGTTTTGAGTTGAGCTGCACGATTTCTGACAAATGCGTGCACTGACTGGACAGGTCCTCTCAAACTGTTTGGTTCTTTCTTCAAAAAAACCATCTCAGACATAAATCTACATGGTCTTCACATGGTCTGACCAAGATTATGTCTGGACTTTAAAAGAGACTGTGACGTCTGAGTTTGTTTCGGCCTTTCTTCTCAGACTAGTCAGATAGGAAACGCCGACCTCATCTAGTTTTAAAATATGATTGACGTGTAAAAGTGTTTGTACAAACCTACTTACAAAAATAAAATCATTTATCATTTATCATTTACGAATGACAGCTGGGACCAACGGCTTAACGTGCTTTCCAAGGCACGAAGGGTATCGATATGTAATGGATGGTCAGTGGTCACCCATCCACAAACCTACCACGGCAAACGTTAGTTAACCTTCGACCGACCCGTGCAGCTGTTATTGTTTAGCCACGAGACCCTCGTCAAAATTAGAGGATTGTAATAATCGATAAAACAAAAGAACATCACATCCCTACACAAACACAAACAAACTACATACACTAGAGTACTCACATAAGCTGCTTACAACCCCATAGAGGCAAAAAGGGTTATTGTGTCGATCACGGACGGGTTCTTATACCTAAGCGCACGCTACCAACACTTGAACTGCGAAAACCGTCCTTACTGCTATGGAATTAAGGCACTGTCAATGTCATATTGTTACCATTAGACGTATACTTGTCATCTTGAAGCTCACATGTCTGGGATGCACGTGCCTTTTGATTGGAAGTGACGGTGCATACTCGTAGGTCGAGAAGTGTCAAAGCTAAAGGGTAGTGATACTGAGACTAAATGGGTTTTGACCGCCCCGTAGGTCTCGTGGTTGCAAGAGCGACTGCTGAACGTGGGGTCCTGGATTCGATTCCCGGGCCGGACAAAGTGTTATTGGGTTTTCGATTAGGAATTTCTTAGTAACAGTCCGGAGTTTGGAAGTTGGCGGTTTAATACCCCCGTACCTCGGAAAGCACGTAAAGCCGTTGGTCCTGCGCCTGATCTCTCCCCGGTCGTGTCGGATTGCCGTCCCATCGGACTATGAGAGTAAAGGAACAGAGAGTGCACCTGTGTTTGCGCACACACTTGTGCACTATAATATTATAGTGCACAAGTGTGTGCGCAAACACAAGTGCAAAGTCTCTTGTACCATAAGCATAATCAACCTATAATATTCCCACTTCTGCTGGGACAAAGGCCTCATCTCGGTGAGAGTGAGTGAGCCGTAATCCACCACGCACGCCCAGAGCGGGTTGGTAGATGTGACATGTCCTAAATTTTTTTGGTTCTATGACATGCAAGTTTCCACACGATATTTTACTTTACCGTGATGAAATAATTTACCTAAAGTAAGAAGCCGGCCTTGGCTCGAACTCATAAGTTTGTAAGTCGTGAGTTTGAACCTAGGCCGGCTTCCTAAACGAAGGATTAGGTGAACTAAGAGATTAGCAGGGAAGTTGCTAATCCCCCGCGCTTCTGCTACGCCCTTACTTCTCTTTTAGAAAAACGTGTATCCTTAACTAAATGTCGAGAGATTCCAACCCAAGTATCTAATCCTGCAGTAAAAACAAAAGAAACTCAACTAAAATTCGTTTTATAATCCCAGATACTAATCTGACATTTAAGTCTTTTGTGTTTGCGTTTTTTTAGTATAGAAATTTGACATGTTAAATTAGTATCTGGGTTTAAAAAACGAACTTTACAGTGTCAGAGTGGTGTCACTTAGGTTACTGTGTATTATGTATGTGTATTATGATATGTTTTAATATCTTCCGACGGAACGCTTCGTATATTTATGATCGAATTTCGCTTATATGTAAATTAATTTAATCACTAAATATAAAACCAAGGCCCTATTTCACTATGACCACTTAATGATTCCTTTTAATGGATATAATAAAGAAATCAAGATGTTTGCCAAGCAGGGCCGGCCTTGTTATACAAATAGCTTGTATCTCAAAAAAAATAAAACATAGAAAGAAAGCGACAACTTTATCAAAACAAAACATTTACTTGTTTATCAAACTAACTGGGTTATACGACCCTCTTGAACAAAAAAAAAAACATGGATACTAGAGAAACAGTATTTACGTCACAAGAGATATTTCCTTTGACAGCACTAAAAGAATATGGCAAAGTTGAGTTACCTATACCACAATCAGGGTCGTCACACGGATTTTTTCGAGACATTCTGCATATTTTGCTTTTTCTTTTCTTAACATCATCATCTGCCTAGCCTTTTCCCAACTATGTTAGGGTCGGCTTCCAGTCTAACTGGATGCAGCTGAATACCAGTATTTTACATGGAGCGACTGCCTATCTGACCTCCACAACCCAGTTACTGGGTAATACGATACCCCTTGGTAAGACTGGTTGTCAGACTTTCGGGCTTCTGACTACCCGTAACGACTGTCAAAGATCCACGAATGACAGCCGGAACCAACGGCTTAACCTGCTTTCCGAGGCACGGAGGGGTCTCGGTATGTAAAGATGGTCACCCATCCACATACCAACCGCGGCAAGCGTAGCTTAACCTGACCGATCGACCTGTGCGGCTGTTATTATTTAGTCTGCAATCGCCAATCCACCTTGTGCAAGCGTGGTGAATGAGCCTATAATGTTCTCACTGCTGAGCTTAAAGAGAGGCCTGTGGCCTCTCTTTAAGAGGGAGTGGGCTATAATCTACGACGCGGGCCCAGTGCAGGTTGGTAGATGAAACATTTCTTCGAATTTTTGGTTCTAGAACATGCGATTCCTGACGATGATTTCGTTTACCGTTTTGAGAGTAGTGGTGATGAAACTGAGATTATCTACACAAAGTAAATGGCCTGCTTGGTGAACCTACGACCTACAACTCGCAAGTCACTGAGCCACCCCTGCTCTCATGCCTTCGTGGACTATTTGGCTTGATATTTTTTTTAGATCTATGTGATTAACTTAATAATGCTACCGAAAACCTAATGCCAATCCTGTTGAAAGTCGTTGTAGAAATACGAAACGCTTTGAAAGCGAATGTCACTTGTCTAGATCCTCAGGCTGCGGATTTTGACGTCCAAAAGTGCCTTTTAATGGCCTGCTTGAAATAAATGATTTCAATTTTACCTTAATAAGCATTTCCTGGTTTTTAAGCGACTTCAAAAAAGGTTCTCAATTCGGTTGTATTTTTTTTATGTTTGTTACCTCAGAAATCTGTCATATACAAACCGATATAAAAATCATCTTTTGTTTTGTTTGAAATGGTATGCTTATAGGGAGGTCTCATATCAATCCAGTTCTGACGAGTGGTTTTTGAATTAGCTTCAATAATACGTATTTATTTTTTCCACTTAGTGTATGTTGATGATATTATAATTACTTCCTGTCACTGTAATTTACCTACCTACCACAAATAAAAGTGGAAAATAAAAACTTAAAAAAAAAACAATTGACTTCCAAAAAACACTACAAAGTGAAACCTAACTTTAATTTCCGAAGCCGGTAGAATTAAAAAAAAAACTAATATACCTACAAAACCAAAGACACTGATTGCCGAAATTAAAGTTATTTTTCACTTTTTACTGTTTCTTGGTTTTCACTCGACAACCCTGACTTAGGTACCTATCGATGCGGATGAATAAATGACGATACTTTTTCATCTCGGTAAGGGATCAGAGAACTATAAATTATTAAAGACGGTTCCGAGGCAAAGAATAAAATACTGAACACCTTTTTTTTTTAGGATGGGAAATCATCGAATGACCCCTCCCGCTCTGGGTGGAGCGGAAGGGAGTGTCAGACTCTTACTGACTAAAACCCACCCGTGTTCCTTCCTTAGCCCTTTATGTTCCAGGGCAGCGGTAACCCTTTCGGACGATCCCGCTACCCTGGCAGGCTTCGGCCCTATCGGGCCCCGTCATTCGTGCTGACATCTCTTTGAGGCGCGCGTGGAACACATACGCGCCGTCCGGCACGGGCCTGGTCCTGATCGGACGGTGAGCTACCCATTACTTTCCGCCCGCAGGCCCGCGCCTATGGTGGCCGGGAGTCGTTACGCGGCTCCCGACGCCCGCCTCCCACTCCCTTTCGCCCCGGACCATGGCTTGAACCAGGGCCGGGCGCGAGAGGTCGCCGCCGTTGCCGATCGCCTCTACGAGGACACGGCGGTGCTCTGCCCAAGCGGGGCAGACCTCCACCGTATGCTCCACCGTGTCCTCTGGGCGATCCTGGCAGTGATGACACCCGGGCGTCTCTGAATACTGAACACCTGAAGGCAGATTATGGGTCAACACTAAAATAAAAACTGTCTAATACAATCTATAAATAATATAACCACTTTCTGTATGTAGGTTTATACAAACACTTTTACACATCAATTATTGAAATATATTTTTATATTTTAAGTGCAATAAATAACATACAAATATATTTCAATAATTGACGTGTAAAAGTGTGTGCAATAATAGTTAAAAATGATATGTGTGTGTATCCAGGGTATCCACTGTTGTATCCTACTCTATTTGTGCTGGGCATGGTGGGCTATAATAAACTGGAAGTAAGAAGGGAAGTAGCTCTCGCCACTTATTTATTTAAAATTATGCGTGGTAAAATACACAACCCAGGCGTTCTACACACGGTTGGGTTGTGTGTATCTGATGGGCACGTGGGGCGGCGGAGGCGGCCGCCGCTGCTGTGGGTGCCGCCCGCTCGCACCAACCTGCTGCAGCACGCGCCGTTGACGCGCGCGCTGCGTACACTCAATACGTTGTCACAACAGATTGACTGCTTCAACTGTACTCTGAGTGAATTCACACGGGCCGCATTTTGTAAAATTAGTTTCGGTTAATATGTAGTATTTTTGTATATAATTGTAAGTCTAGTCGTAAGCTATTAACTATAACTACACTATTGTATTAGGTAAGCCTGTGATAATAGTGTATGTGTTTTAAAATAAATAAATAAATGTGTGCAGAATGCACGGCACGTGAGTCGGTAAAGTAATGTACGGTTCCATACAGTATGGTTGATACTAATCGTGCTTGATGCGCAAATTAAAATAAAAATGCTATAGTATCTTTACTATAGCATTTT
Source organism: Apamea sordens (assembly GCA_945859715.1). Taxonomy (NCBI): domain Eukaryota; kingdom Metazoa; phylum Arthropoda; class Insecta; order Lepidoptera; family Noctuidae; genus Apamea; species Apamea sordens. The sequence goes on along the minus strand of OX244010.1, from coordinate 6,133,343 downwards.
AGTATTTAATCGGTTCGGTTTTAACGAAAACGTGAACGTGTGACGTTAACGTAACGTAAGTAAGTACTTTACGTTTACGTCGCGCGTCCCTGACGACATGTACTTAACTGTTACCTTGTCTTAAAACATGAGAAATCCCACATTGTTCTCGTAAACCGCGCTGAACTAAAGCTAATTTTCTTCCTTCTGAGTAGTTGGCTCATTAGTAAGGATCGTGACTCCTTAGTTCTACATCAATCTCATCCACAACTTAATGGAATGTCTTAGTAACCGCTAGTCTATCGACCCTTTTCACTAACAAACTGTTGAGATTCTAAAGTGATAATAATTATTAGGCTAACACTTGTTTTTTATACAAGCTATGTGTATATGTGTTCACGATTTTGTTTACATATGTAGACAAAGTTTAGCCTAAACACAAATAATAATGAGACAAGCATACTTTTCAGATCCAGTAGTAAGCGTAAACGAGACATATATAAATGATAAATGATTTTATTTTGTAAGTAGGTTTGTACAAACACTTTTACACGTCAATCATATTTTAAAACTAGATGAGGTCGGCGTTTCCAATCTGACTAGTCTGAGAAGAAAGGCCGAAACAAACTCAGACGTCACAGTCTCTTTTAAAGTCCAGACATAATCTTGGTCAGATCATATGAAGACCATGTAGGTCGATGTCTGAGATGGTGTGAGGAAAGAACCACACAGATTGAGAGGACCTGTCCAGTCAGTGCACGCATATGTCAGAAATCGTGCAGCTCAACTCAAAACTTAAGGAGCTTAACGATTCGACGAACAATACCAAAGAAAGGACATTTGGGTAGGCCACATTAATTACTCAAACTGCCAGACCATGACAAAAACTAAGAGAACAGGGAGAAAAATAATATAAATAAAATAACCCACACAATGATATACATTTTCTATGTCTACTCGCGTATGCAAACTTTTTTTTTGGCCCCAGTTGTTAGCCTACAACTGGGACCCAACATAACGACACAACAATGTCATGGCACGATTTCTTTGAAAAGTTAAATAATCCAAACTACAGTAGATAGTCTGCTATCTCATACGGTATACGATAATCCGCTAAGAGGATTATTTGGAAAATTCTTTATCATTTCATTCTCTAAAGATAGTTTTTTTCTACCTTTAGTGGTTTATTATTAAGCATTGTCTGCCAGACACTTACGGAGCTATTCAGTTAGAGATTAGCAAAAGACAGCTTCAAAAGCCATTTTCTGTACAGAAAGCACCTGCCTGCACTTATACCGTTTGTTGTCCAGATTGGCTTAAAAGAACAATGTCCAAAATGTATGGACACCGTCCCCACCCTTGTAGCACTTTAAAACCTATGTTAATCGAAGGGCCATAGTCATCTTATCATTTTATTGTAGCACAGCGAAACAGAAATGTGCATCCGAAAAAAGTTATATCGACATGAAGAAACCGGTATCAATCAAAATAATAATTATGTTACAGATCACGATGCTTTTTTTTTTTAATTATTACTGTGGGACGATTTCATTCGGAGCTTTCAAACAACTCTTTGAACGAAATAAACCAACTTTCAGGGAATAACTAATGTAACTTAGACTATGAAGGAGTAATATTTTTTTGTATTTATCTGTGGAGGCTTGTAATTAGCAATTAAGTTATATATTACTGTTATTAGTCTGTAAGCCGTCCGAAAATAAATAAAATAAAATCCACCATTCTTACAAAAATGACTGCCACGCCAGGGTCAAAGACCCTTAAAATAACTTCGGAGCGATCTCAACGAGTCGTGCCATTGTACGAAAATTGTTCTAATCTTCTCCGGAATGTTCTGGAATTTCCGTACCTTTATCTCTCAATCCTCGATCAGCATTTAAATTGGAAATCGAATTAAGTCTTGCACTGGGAACTGATAGTATTGCATTTTTACGAGAGTTAAAAGTAAAATAAAACTGTGGATATAAAATAAACATTGAAAATTGCAATTTTTTACGCGGTATTTATTTTGTTCGAAGATTTTTTGCGTTTCAGATCATTTGCGTTTAAAACGAAGTGTATTTTTCGTTAGTTTTAATGATCATTTTTGTTATGAGAATGGCTGAGAATCGCTTTTGTTTTTAGTATTTTTTGTTATAGCGGCAACAGAAATACATAATTTGTGAAAATTTCAACTGTCTAGCTATCGCGGTTCTTGAGAACAAAAATCTGGTGTTTCCTACATTTTGACGAGTAATACGAACATAAATGTAGGGAACACCAGATTTTTTTTCGCGATTTCGGGTTTGCTCCCATAGTAAAAGTGGTTCATAATGATGAGTACAATGATCCCCTAGCGTTATGGGATATCAAAAAAAAAACACGTTGTATATTGCGGGTGCTAGCTGACATATGGCAAAAATGTAAATTGTTGTGTTTCGTACTTTGCATAATAAATTGTATAGAATCGTTTGTAAAGAATTGTTCTAACTGAACAGACAGCTATGCTACTGGAGATTTTGATGCGCCACTTTTTCTTCCCAGCTAAAGCACTAAAAAGTTATGGGATATCAAAAAAAACACGTTTTATATTGCGGGTGCTAGCTGACATATGGCAAAAAATGTAAATTGTTGTGTTTCGTAGTGTTAATTACTTTGCATAATAAATTGTATAGAATCGTTTGTAAAGAATTGTTCTAACTGAACAGACAGCTATGCTACTGGAGATTTTGTTGCGCCACTTTTTCTTCCCAGCTAAAGCACTAAAAAGTTATGGGATATAAAAAAAACACGTGGTATATTGCGGGTGCTAGCTGACATATGGCAAGAAATGTAAATTGTTGTGTTTCGTAGTGTTAATTACTTTGCATAATAAATTGTATAGAATCGTTTGTAAAGAATTGTTCTAACTGAACAGACAGCTATGCTACTGTAGATTTTGTTGCGCCACTTCTTCTTCCCAGCTAAAGCACTAAAAAGTGGTGAAGGGTGGGCATTTTGGGGGACTATATTATGTAATTTGGACGTTCAAAAAGCTTAGGTTTTGATTTTGATTTTTGATTCTGTGTTTATCCAGTATCAAGGCCAAATATGTTTCGTATTTCACCCGAAAACAATAGAATCAAACTTCTTTAATCGGTTAATCCTTCCAAATTCAAATCTATGTCAAACAACGCCAAAAAACGAAGCGGTTCGTTGAAAACTTCTTCCTAAAACTTCCCGGTAGGGAGAGAGAAAGGTTGTAAAAATAGACATAATCATAGAAATTCGCCCATTTATACGTCAGTGCTTGCTCAATGTTACGAGCAGGGTCCCCAAGGTGTGCTGAGAATTCATATAAAGGTTATCTCTGTGTGAGATATTTGGGTCTTTGCGGCTGTATATTTTGAGTGCGTTGAAATGTGTATGTATCACTCTACCTTATCTTGGCGGCATAGTCTTCCTGTATTAAGAAATATACGCGAAGCATTGAGTTATATTTTGTAATGAAATATTTTTGGGATTTTTTCAGATGTGATTTTCTTCGCAAAAGTAGAAATAATTTCACTGTAGAATACGCTCAAATTGGAAATTTTATCTATTATATCGAGTGGATTATAGTAGCTTAACAGTTGTTAACTTTTGTATTGCCATTTCGGTCTAACCTCGTAAATCAAATTGCAGTTTAGCTCTTCTCATACAATGAAATAGATATCAACTACCAGTTAATAGCTCTCAACTTGCCCTTAAATACTTTGTTCCACTGGATGACGCTGATTCTAATAATGATCAGCACTAGGTATAGTTAAAATAATATGAAGAGAGCTTTGACAGCATTTGAGTTAATTTCGACAAAATATTGCCAATATCGATATGAATGTATCGTCTACTTGAATAATCCCTTACCCCAAGTAACATGGGATAAGGGCAGGAAGATGATGATGATGAATGTATCATCTACTTCAGTAATATTACGAAGCCCGCGGTGCAGATAGACATGCCAGTGTCTGCCAGTGAACTAGTCTGTTAGTACTAAAACCATAAGTCTCAGTCTCAAATTCAAAGCATTTGTTTCAATTAAACCGTTTACAGGCACTTTTGAATTGTCAAGAAGTCGGTCAGCCAGAAATATGAAGCTAGTTGCCCATTCAAAACCGTAGTAGGTACCTAAGGAGAAGAACGTGCAAGCAACTCCACGCCCCCCCTTAAAAACAATTTTTTTTTTAAATGAAATGAAAAAGTGTTTATTCACATAACTAATTTTAACCTAGACATATTACCTTCGCCAAACTGCAAAGCAGAATATAACATACTCGTAGTATGTTGAATAACTTTTTTTATATAATTTTGTTTTTTATTATGACTGTGTTTAGTTTAGTTTGTGATCTTCCTGTACCTACGAGTCGCAATAAATACTTTTTCTTTCTTTCTTTCTTTCGATGACCACAACCGAAACAGTAACAACACAACGCTCAAAAACCTTGATAATTACAGATTGTCACGTCACTAGACCATTATTTAAGGGGAAGTAATTATCACGTCTCTTCCAGTCCGTCTCGAAGTCGGGAAACGTCCGATGCAGCAAGGCTTCTCTTTAATTGGAGAGTAATTGCCATAATCGGTGCCCTCAACAGGCTAAAGCTGTGTGATATTATAAGGTTCTTTTATAGTAGAAGAAATACTGCCTATTTTAAAGGAAAAGGCAATCATTTTTGGACAAATTTGGATTTATAGAGTGATGAAATGAGATTTTTGTTACAAAATCCCAATATTGAAATAGGGGTAAAATTACTGATGCTTAGGATCCACTATTCCTGTTAACATTAGTAACGACTTTGGTAGCAGTTCGGACATTTAAAACAATAACATTTGCGAATTTTTCTTCAAAATTATAGTAACAAAATTATATCCGTTTGCAATATCAGGGAAGATAATTATATTATTGTCATTATTTATATTTACTTATTTCTGTAAATATTGAGTATCACCATGATACTAATGATTTTTAATTTACTACTCTCAATGATAATAATATAATTATCTTTCGTTCGATGTTTCATTTTCTATCAAAACAGCTTCCACACTACTAAGCATTGTATCTTCATCAGCCAAAAATGTTTCCTTTCCTCATACACCATCAACCTAGACTTTGACATCCTCCCTACATCCTCAAACACGGTCATTAACTCCACCGAAATTGCCTCCTACATTACCACCAGCAGGTGCGTCCATTAACATATACTATACCTCAAAGTACTCAAGTACATTCGAAGTTCTCTTCTGGGAGGCTAGCCACTTACACGTCTATAGGCCTTCCTCCGCTCTCCGTCTTTATTATAAAAGTTGCGCTCGTTCAACAAACACTGTGTATTACATACTGCTATAATATACAGCCTTTATGAGCTCGGTAAGGACTAGGTTATGTTGTTAGCGGGGTTTTAATGGAAATTTTATTTATGGGCAAACATTTAGGTAGGATGAAATTATGGAGGTGTATGTTACCCCTGAAATGAGTGGGCATAGCACCCTTGGAATTAGTGAGTGTGAGCTTAATGGTGTGAATGGAGGATGTAATGTTGGTTAGTTTCGCATAAAACGGAAATTACATGATAATGATTTAAATATTTGGGCAAGACCAAAAGATTACATTATGTTCTTACTAAGTCCGCCCCGCGGTTTCACCCGCATAAGGTTTGATCCCGTAAGAATATCGGGATTAAAAGTATCCTGTGTGTTAATCCTGGTTATAAACTATCTGTGTGCCAAATTTCATCCAAATCAGTTCAGCAGTTTTGACGTAAAAGAGTAACAAACATCCATCCATGCAAACTTTCGCGTTTATAATATTAGTAGTGATATACGAGTATATATAGCCAACCAAGTCGTTATACAGCTGCATTTACTTATTTCATCATGATCACCTGCCTAGCCTTTTCTCAACTATGTTGGGGTCGGCTTCCAGTCTAACCAGACGCATTTTACATGGAGCGACTGAGTATCTGACCTCCACACTGGGATACGATACCCCTTTGTAAGACTTGTTGTCTGACTTTGGGGTACCGTAACGACTGTCAAAGATCCACCAATGACAGCCGGGACCAACAGCTTAATGTGCTTTCCGAGGCACGGAGGGGTCTTGGTATGTAAAGATGGTCATCCGTCCACGGACTAACCGCAGCAAGCGTAGCTTAACCTGATCGATCGCCCTGTGCGGCTGTTATTACTTAGCCACAATAAGCCCCTCACTTATTACATCATCTTTACCTTTAATATAAGTTATATACCATTATCCAAATCTATGTTATTCACTGCTGAGCAAAAGCTACGCCATTTAATCCAAAAAAACGATTGGCTTATACCAACAAGCCTTAAAATTCGCAAAAGAAAACGCTGAGTTAGAATTATTTATCTCGTACCTCTATAGATTCTAGTACCTCTTTTTCATTTCGTTAATTAGATACTTCTGTACCTCCTCAATTATTCTCAGGGCAACGCTCATCAGAAAGGTTTTCCTAAAAGGACTCTTTTATGAAAAATATCCTTTGGTAGTACTAAGATCGCTACCTAATGGATTTTTGCAGAGAAAAGAAGAATTCCTAGGCCTTTCAATAAACGTGAGCGTCATGGACAGGTCCTTAATTGAATAAGTGTCCCTTTACGTGCAGCACTTTACCTGTGCCATGTTCTGCAGGTTTAAATAGCACTTTAAACTTTCAATGTGTGTCATAGAGACTTTTTATCGTAATTTTTGGGAACATAGTTCCTAAAGTTCAACTAGGAAAATTATTGTCACATTATTTAGCCCAATGTGCATCAGCAAAAATGACGATCTTCCATAAAAACCAAAAAAAAAATCCTTATTTGATTTCTTTAAGGGAATAATTTTAAAAAATCCTTATTAAGTGCGCACGTTAAATAAGGTATTCTAGACCCAGCTGTTTAGGCTGTGTGTTGTCTGCCAGTCAGTGAATTTAAGATGTACAGACGCCAGCAGGTCAAGCTACCCGAAACTGTCAAATTTTCCCAATCAACCTTGAACCTTAATACTTTGGCGATAAAGTTGAAAATCTATTAAAAAAAATTGACAGATTGTAGAAGCTTGATGTGCTGGCGTCTGTACAGTAGAAGACCAGTGGTGGCCTAGTGGTAAAGGACGCGACTTCCGAATTCTAGCTCGTAGGTTCGATCCCTGACAGGCGCTTTACTTTGTGTAAAAAATTTCATTACCTTTTCTCTCAAAACGGTGAAAACAATTGACATGTAAAACCTACTCGCATTGGGCTCGCGTGGTGACTTACGGCTTACTCATCAGCCTATAATGTTCCTATTGGGACTATAGTGGGAAAATTATGGGCTGATTTGGGAAAATTATATAACTGTTTTTGTTGTTATAAATCTAACTTTTAATTTGAAAGCTTTTTCACTTAAGAAAATTATTTCAGGTCTGAAGTTTTTTCGCATCTTACGGACGAACATTGCTTGTTCTTCCCATTCCACTTCACCGATCGTTGTTTCAAGGACTCAGTTTCATTTAGCGTCTTCCTAGTGATTGTCTTCAACTTTTGCATTCATCGCAAGTGGGTCAAACATTTATTAGTCACACAACAAATAAGAATCGGCATATCCCATACTCATTTTGATCCGTCCCTGAGCTAAGCTTCGGTATAATAAATCATTGTTTTGTCTACCTTTTTGGAGCACGAATGCATAATTTCTCCATCAGAAATATTCGTTTGACTTTGAATGCTGCTTAGTATTATGCATTCAAATGTATGGCACGCACAACCAGAATAGATTTGGCATCTAATATTGTTTTGTTTCATCGAATATTCAATGTATCAGCCGCTTGTCAGTTTTGCAAAGAGAAGCTCGCAGGCAAAAATGAAGGCAGTGCCTCATTGTTTATTCTAAGTCCTATTTATCCTTTATTGTGTTTCAAAACATAGTCTTGAATTGTAAAAGTTAAAACGAAAGGTGCCATCTGCCTAGCCTTTTCCCAACTATGCTGGGGTCGGATGCAGCTGAATACCAGTATTTTACATGGAGCGACCTGTCTGACCTCCACAACTCATTTACAGGGTTATATGTTGGCCTTTGGTAAGACTGGTTGTCAGAGTTTCGGGCTTCTGACGGCCCGTAACGACTGTCATAGATCCAAGAACGACCGATCCAGGGCCAACGGCTCAACGTTCCTTCCAAGGCATGGGGGGTCTCAGTATGTAAAGATGGTCTCACATCCACGGACCGAAAACGGCAAGCGTAGCTAACTTGATCGATGAACCTCGTTTCATAGTCAGTTTTATGAAGTCCAATATTTCTTACGACCTTGTGTGTACCAAACACGGTACGTGTGTTTTTACAAAAGACATTCTCACTTTGACCACTGTTATTCGGTACCTGGTTCATGTTTACTATTGTGGTGTTGAAGTCAAATACGGTGACACCTCTGAATTTTTTTCGAAACTAAATACGTGTGCACGGAGTTTTAGTATTTTACAGCTGCAGCAATTTGAAATGCCTGTCTTTCACAGTTTTGTAGTTAGGCACTATCAATCAGATACATTTACACAGTTACGGATGGTCAGAAGCCCGAAAGTCTGACAACGAGTCTTACAAAGGATGTCGTGTAATCCAGTAACTGGGCTGTAAAAGTTAGATAGGTAGTCGCTTCATGTAAAATACTGGTATTTAGCGGCATCTCTCTAGACTGAAAGCCCTACCACTCTGTATAGTAACAGATAATATTATTATAATGAATATGAAAATACAATACCGGAAAATTAACAATTAGTCGCTCTGAGATAGTACTTCAGTGATTAATGAGCTTCGTATAAGTACGTACTAAGTAGGGTAGTTAATAATTAAAACGGAAATATAAATTTTAATCATCTTTAGTGTAAAATAGCAGTTTCTGACAGGAATAGTGTAATGAGGTCTCTTGTCTAAAGGAAGATGTACTTATAATATGTGGATGCGGGTTCAACTTTGCGATTTTTTTATGCATCTTTAGACAAATCTTGGGTATCAATTTTTAGACTATTCTTGCAATGAACAAATAGAATAAATCAGTATTTTACTCTCTAAACTAGTATTTTAGTCTATTATCAAAATTATGGCGCGGTTACCCCAAGGCATAAAATATGTATTTTTAATGTTGTGTCTAGTATTTTCGGTTATCGTTTTTACCAAGTTGTAAACACTAGTTGTATAAAAAACTTCTAAAAAACTTGCCAAAATAGTGAACAAAATTGATAAAACTCAGTCTGAAATAACGTCAATATAAATATGAAACATGTTTTATACACATCACAACTTTTATAATATGGGTGTACCTAAATCAGCGGTTAGATTGGAAAATTCAGACATAACAAAACAAAATGAAAAGTACTTCTTTGGCGAATTGAACAAAACACACTTAGTTTAACTCTTTAGGGAGAACGAACGTGAGTTGTTTACCTAAAAACAAGCATTTCAAGTAAACAATTAACAGTGTCTTTCAACAAGTATTGATTAGCCCGCTTGTCGCTTCTTCTCTGACCTTGCCACAGTTCTATTGCCCAGAAAACTTTACCACTCTCAAGAAAAACGGTAATACGTATTCAAAGTGCGTTCTGCGGTAACCTTTCACTTGACCGACCAAAAACGTTACCACTTCGTTTGATGGCTCTTGCGTTCAAGTTTGAACCTTAAGTTTAGGGCAGGTGTTTCTACAAGTGTTGTTCGGGTTTCTTTTGAACTATATGAGGGAGGTTGGACATTGCTGCGGCTCATTCCGTTGGGTAGCATGCTCAAAAGTTGTTTTGCGTTTTCCTTGAGTACGCCTTGACGGCGTTAGCTGTTCTATCATTATGTACCTCTAGACCATAGCTAAAAGGGTTTCTATTAAATATAGCATCGTAAAATATATTTTTTCTTTCATCTTAGAACTTGTAACGGTTGAATTTTCATATTTTAATATTCGAGAATTTTTCGACAGTCCCAATTCATAACTTTAATTGTTTATGACAGATTAATTTAGGTTCCACCAAGGCTCACGATATTTTGAGTGATGTCTTCTCAAGAGCTTAAGAAATATTTCATAAATGTTAAATTAATAATTAAATAGAAAGAAATTACTGTCCAAATCCTTAATCATATTAATTACTAGTTTCTGCCCGCGACTTCGTCCGCGTAGATTTCTTTAGCCTATGTTACTCGTGGATAATGTAGCTTTCGAATGGCGAAAGATTTTTTTAAATCGGTCTAGTAGTTTTTGAGCCTATTCATTACAAACAAACAAACAAAGTTTTCCTCTTTATAATATTAGTATAGATAATAAATCTATCTATCTATATCTATACTTATAATAAATCTGTAGAGAGGTCAATTCTGTACATGAAATATATTTCCAAAATAACTATCAGGGGGTGATTAGGGATCGATACTGATGCCAAAAATGCAATCAGTAAAATTTTTGTCTGTCTGTCTGTCTGTCTGTTTGTATAACCGTTATAGAAACAAAAACTACTCGACGGATTTTAACGAAACTTGGTACAATTATTTTTCATACTCCTGAGCTGGTTATAGTATACTTTTCATCACGCTACAATCAATAGGAGCAGAGCAGTGAAGGGAAATGTTGGGAAAACGGGAGAAGTTACTCCATTTTTTAAGCTTCCGTCGCGTGTGCAACGTTAATGGTTAAAGCTACACAGAAATCATGTATGACGGAAATGTTCTCCTTAAAATTATATAAAAAATATCCAACGACAGCATATGTCTATCTTTTATGGTTGACTCACAATAACACGTGTAACTCCCGATAGCTTAGCAGTTCGAAGCTTTCTGATTAGGTATATTTGTCTATTCTTACGTTTATAACACTCTCAGTCATCCCTAATTAAAAAAGTTAACATTATTAACTATTCCATAAAAAAGAATCATAGAAATCGGTATAGAAACACCAAAGTTATACATGAAATACGCTAATAATAAGCCATCGCGCGTGAATACTGAATCACTCTCGACGCGTCTCGCGGCCGAAGGTATAAAAAGGCGGGGCGTCCGAGCGCGAGCGCGAGCTTCATACAATTTTTGCCTGTTGATGCGAATAGACGTTCAGAGCGTTCGACCTTATTGACAGACAATACTTAATTGATATTAACAAACCGTGCTTATCAGCGCGACTTATAGTCTTTGATAATTTATTTTTAGATTTCTTTTGTTGTTATTTTATAAAATAGGTATTAGTTATTTTAGTAGTGTTTAAATATTCGTTCAAATTACAAATTATTAATAGTTTACATTTTTTTTTTAGGTGAAGTAGTAGTAGTTACGCATAGATTTTTAGATACCGATAGGTAAGTTTTGGCTAATTTACGTTCACTTTTTTTAAATTAGTTTTATTTTCATTTACGTTTTAGCTTTATTTTCATTTGCCTGCATCAATGCCACCTAAAAAAACGATTATCTTTATCTCGAAATTCAAGAGAAGCTAAGAGAATGAGAAATAGGCGTTCTCAAGAATCGGCAGAGGAAAGAGTACATCGGTTAAAGATACGAGAGTTAGTGCCTCAACTTCTCGAGCCAATGAAAGCTCTTCCGAGAGAGAGATGCAATTAGCAGCTCACAGAGCGAGACGAGCTACATCACGGGCATCTCAAAGCTCTTCTCAACGAGAGCTAAGGCTTACCATTGACCGAGAACAACATGTGTTATCCCGAGAAGCTGAAACTGCTTCACAACGAGAATTGCGGCTCACAGCTGACCGCGAACGGCATACATTATCTCGCGAGTCTGAAACCTACACTGAGAGGGAATTACGTCTCACAGCTGATCGCGAACTGCATGTACAGACGCCAGCAGGTCAAGCTACCCGAAACTGTCAAATTTTCCCAATCAACCTTAAACCTTAATACTTTAGAGATAAAGTTGAAAATCTATTAAAGAAATTTGACAGTTTGTAGTAGCTTGATGTGCTGGCGTCTGTACTATCCCGTGAGTCCGAAACCTTCACTGAGAGGGAATTACATCTCACAGCTGATCGCAAACGGCATGTACTACCCAATACATTAACTTAATAACACACAAGGAGTTACACGCTGACGGAGTCGCGGGCACAGCTATTAACAATAATTAATAATAAGTATGTAAAGTGGTCGAAAATTTACTACTGACGGGACAAAAAGGGGTAATTCAGTTTTTAAGGGGAGGATTTGAACTTGAAACTGTATTTTACATTTTCACGCCTAAACCACTGAACTTCTGATTTGGCATAGATTTAGAGTTAGCACGTTCCCGTGGGATAATTCCGACATCCACGCGGGCGAAGCCGCTGGCAGAAGCTAGTAAATAATAAATTTATTGAACCAATGTTACAGTTATTACCTTAAAATTAACTTAACTTAACATCGGTCTGTAACCGTTAACGATCATCATTTGGATCTTTACGGCGGTCCCCAAACTAGGTGGCGCTTGTATCTTGTCCAGAGTTGTGATACATAATGCTATTTACCACTGGAGTTTATATAAGAATAGGTAAGTAATTGCAAATGATTATATAAAACTAAATTAAATATTGAGATCAAAATGTAAGTAAAACTTAAATCGTAAATTATTAAAATCAGAAATAAAGCTTAAATTGCACTGAACAAAGCCTAAAACTAAAAATATTAAACAATTAAAAATAAAATGTTAAACAATCAAAAATAAAATGCTAAACAGTGAAAAATAAAATGTTAAATAATCAAAAATAGGGTGGGGGTGTATTGGTGTGCGTGTGGTGTGTAGGTGTCTGTGGTGGGATTAGGATTCCGAGTGTGAGTTGAGTGATGTGAGAATGTTTTCCGATTCATCGTATGAAAGAGCCATTGTTTGACTACAATTCAAAGTACCTACTTTACTAAGAGAAGTACCTTTTACAGGAATCCCTACTTTCATTATAATTGGATTACCACTCAACAAGGAGGAAAACTCCCAGTGTTTGTCAAACACTTTTATGTCAAAACTTTTGTGAATAGCAAAATCTCTTTACAATAAAATCAGATCCAATCTAATGCAAATCTTTTTATTACTATTAGGAAACAAACAATAAGCGTAAAAGAATATTTGGATGGTAAACATGTTCTTATTTGCAATGCTTTTACGTATTTTAGAATCATAATAACAACGGTCATCAAAGCTGTTTTGGGGTAAAAAAATACAGCAAATATTGAACGTAATATGAAACGTGCTCTGTTAATACTGAATTTGTTACTTTATTAACTTTGTCCATATTTAGGTATATGTTCATAAAATGGGGTGAAATATGTATAAGTTTTTGTCATAAAAAAGTTCATTTCGTTTCGTGATATCACGTTCCGATCTGAATCCCAATTTATTCTGTTTTAACAATGAAATGTCGCTCTCTGTCTATTGTTATATGTATTTAACAATATTGTTCATTATTTTTTCTGTTATTGTAAACTCTTTCACAAGCTACTACTAATATAATTTGGTTATCTTTTTTATTATTTTCATCTTTATCAACATCATCTTTCTGCCCTTATCCCATGTTGTTGCTGCATCCGTTGACGTCAAAACGTCAACGCTAGCTGTCGCTGAAAACCAGGCTCTGTCTCGCATAGGTTCTTGGCATAATACTGGGTGATGGCCGTTTTGCGTGGCAAAACGGCATCGCTCAGTATATGTGATGCATATTTTCTCCCAAATTGTTATTCTTTTTGTGTGTGAGATGTGTGATTTCTTGCATTTATGTTTACTGTGAGTTGGTGCAACTCGTTCTTCTCCTCTATTCTCCCTTCATTCTGTCAACAATCACGCTATCATTCATTTTCATCTCCATCATCCACCCCTTCAATTTCATCTTCTTTAACAAAACTACGTGCCATAATCCCAAGGATTTCAACCACTACTACAAACTCAATCCCAAATTGAATCAGCACCCACACAGAGATTTCTCTGCATTTAAGTCTGCAGAAGGTTCCAGGATTCTTATTAATGTAACAAGCTTAACTAGAAGCCACACACGACGGCCACTTGACCTAATAGTCTTACACTAAGCCTAGGCTTTAAAGGAAGTACTAATATCTAGCTATCTAAACGCATTAGGTTGAGGATGCGAATGCAAAAAGGTTTTTCCTTTAGCATTTTATATGTGAGACCATGTTTTCCTTTGATGGCGATTTTTGTAAAAGGTTGTGAAGGATATTCTCGTTAGCTTGGAGTTTTGTGGGCTTTTTTTTAAAGGAGTTGGCTGTTCTTTTGTATGATTAGTAATATAATGTAGATAATGTGTGTTATTAACATTAAGACTTAATAATATTAGAATGCAAGGTTTAACTTTAACGATGAATGTTCAAAATTTCATTGATAATAATAATTATGAAATCTAGACATACTTATTTGATTAAAAAAAATGATAGCTTTGTGTGAATCCTGTCCAACTTATCAACAAATTATATCTTAATTATACAACATGGATACTAGAGGGGCTCGTGGTTAAGCAATAACTGGGGTCGACCGATCAGGTTAAGCTACGCTTGCCGTGGTCGGTCCGTGGATGGGTGACCTTCTTTACTTTACCTCCATGCCTCGGACAGCACGTTCGTTAAGCTGTTGGTCCCAGCTGTCATTCGTGACGTCGTAACGGGTCAGAAGCCCGAAAGTCTGACAATCAGTCTTACCAAGTTGTATTGTGTTACCCAGTTACTGGGTTGTGAAGGTCAGACATGCAGTCACTCTACGTAAAATATTTGTATTCAGCTGCATCCGATTAGACTGAAAGCCGACCCAAAAAATATTTGGGAGAAGGCGAGGCAGATGATGATGATACAACATGGATACTAACAGACTTCTAACTGCAAATAATGGCAAACATAGATGAACCCAGTGTATTCTAATAACAGGATATATAACAAAATACATCATCTCCGTAATATTTAACCGATAACGATCGGTAATTCAAAGAAACCCAACCACACAATACAATACATTACTATACAGTAGTAAATCCAACCATTAACATTTGATAGTAGCAGAAACACTATTAATAGGCTTACGTATGCTTACCTTTGTATAATCGCATTGAAGCCGTTGTAATGCTATCTATTATACTTTCTGTGATAGTAGCAGTAGGCATTGTTGTATTGAATTAATTAGATGGAATAAGGTTGATGCTTTTGAGTTTAATTAAATTACTGTTAAATATTAAATACCTTCCATTGTTATTTTAATTATCCTTTTCAGCCATTAATCATTGTTGCTGATATAAGTATTACTATATAATATTTGTTTTATCTGTCAAAATATAATTCAATGGCTTTGTGATTTATACAGCTCATTATCATGCTTAACTGTTATCAAGTGTTTTTTTAAGGCTTGCTTTGCATATTGATTTTCACTATCATTATTTCTGTCCAATTACCAACAAAAAGAAAAAAAATAACTTTAAAAAAACAAGCATTTATTACTTACTAGCTTCTGCCCACGGCTTCGCCCGCGTGGATGTCAGGAAGGATAAGAAGTATGTCCTTCCCCACGATGCCATCTATCTCTTTGGCATCTGCTGGCAGGCAATTTTATCGAAATCCGTCCAGTGGTTTAGGCGTGAAAATGTAACGTACATACAGACTTTATAATATTATATATAGTATAGTACTTTGCCCGCGACTTCGTCCGCGCGTACTTTACCATAAAAATTTCGAAGATGTATGTTTACGATCTTTATCATTTATTTATTTAATTCGGGTTAAATTTAAAGTTTACAGATCAAATGAATAAGATTTTTTAAATAAACCTTTTCGTCCCCTTCTACCACGACAGGCTTTGTTTTTAAAAAAGCGTTTGATATGTTCCCATTGTATGACTTAAAGACTATTTATACCCATTTTCGAGTTAATGGAAGCAAGCAGTAAAATCCATCCCTTAAACTTTATTACCCTTTTCCACCCCGGTAAGAGAGGATTTTTGAAAAACCCTTAAAACCTTACCTTACCTTTTTGTTTTAAGTATTAGTACCGAGTTTCGAGTTAATCCGTCCGAGTGGTTTAATATTTTTTCTTACCTGTTAACTTTTTCACCCCCTGAAGCCTCTGTGAGGATTTTTTAAATTAAAAGTGACCATCTGTATTAATTAATGAGGCAAATATTGTCAAGTATAAAGTTTATTACAAAGGAAAAAGATTTTGCATATTAATTCTATCTACTGGCGTAGAAAACAAAAAAAATATATTGGGATGTTTCCATGATTTGACTCAAAGATGATGAATACCAATTTTTTTGTTTATCAAGCCACGTAGTAAAATACTCCCTTTAAAAAAATTTATTACCAAATTAGACAAACAAAATCCTCCCATTTCACCCTCTTAGGGGTGGAATTTCGAAAAACCCTTTCTTAGTGGATACCTACTCTTCACTAAGAACACACCCTCCAAATTTCATGACCCTTACTGTACATCGCAAGTTAAATAAAAGCTTGTAAAATAATAAGCTCGGGAACACAATAGATTCATCTAATATTACATATTTGACCTCATAATCACGATAGTAACCTCTAAATTCTTCACCTTTCCTCCAGAAGCTGTTTAGCAACTTGAAATTTTTCTTTTTGTTTGCTTCTCAGCTTAACACACTTAGTACATTAGTCTATCGTATTTAAGTACATATATTAGGTATATTGTCTCCAGGTGTTCTCGTCTAGCTAATGGAGAATACTTGCATAGACACAACCTTGTAACCAGTATCATTAATCAGCAAATTGCTCTGAAATACAACCTTGTGGAATTGGAGGAGCCGTACTACATGTATGTACCCGACCCAGTTCTCGAAAATGAAAATATCACATTGCTGCATCACTGACAGGACTATTGTTGCCAATAAACCTGATATAGTGGTGGTGGATCGATCAGAGCGGCGCGCTATGATTGTTGACATAACCGTCCCGCATGATGAGAACCTCGTGAAAGCCGAGAAAGATGAATAAATGAAGTGTCTTGACTTGGCTCGCGAGGTTGTTGTGTGGATGTGGACTCAGTAATCGTTGTGCCGATAGTCGTGACAGCTAATAGCCATGAATTTCCGTTTAATACATTAATTAAATTTCAAGGTTTTATAGAGTGTGGTGAATAAGGTTTTTCTACGCCATAAAAATCTATACATCTGACAAATAAATAAAATTAAAGTGCCTGTTTGTAATAACAAAATAACAGCTTTTTACTAAATGCATAAGAAAGTATATATAACAAAGGTAATCTCTGAAACGCCTGGACCGATTTTGACGAACCTTTTACTGGCAGATATGTAGCTGACGTTATAAGGAGTAACTTAGGCTAGTTTAATTTGGGTAGCGGGACCATCCGAAAGGGTTTACCGCTGCCCTGGAACATAAAGGGCTAAGGAAGGAACACGGGTGGGTTTTAGTCAGTAAAAGTCTGACACTCCCTTCTGCTCCACCCAGAGCGGGAGGAGTCATTTGATGATTTCCCATCCTCAAAAAAAAAAAAAAAAAAAGCTAGTTTACTTTTAAAAAAAGAATTAGGCTTCTACGCAAAAAAAAATTAAAACCTATGACATTTCCGACACACAATTTTCTAAACAAGCTAGTAAAGCACTTGGTTGAAAAAAACTTGGTTGGCTGATGGTTTTATTTAATAGGCCCAAGAGGTAAAATTACGTTGTTTTTTTTTTTAATCTCTGCCCTCACTAGGAATTACTCCTGTATTGTGGGTGCGTTTAGAAACATTTAAACTCACGTACACGAACAGCCAGACCCGGAACAACTACCTGTAGGCAATACAAGTATTTGTTCCGTGCGAGAATCGAACCCGCGACACGCAGCGCAGCATTCGATCGCTCAGCCACTGCGCCAGCCGTCAATATTGGTCCCATGGTGAAACTTTTTCAGTTTGATGGCCTCTACCTCCACACCCTTAAACTTGACCACGGCTTTCTGATTTTATATGATATAATTTCCGTTGGAAGTTTTTCTTTTAAAAACATGGAATAAAATCGTGAAAACAGGGTAAATGAGACGTAAACTGCGCGATTTGATTCTGGCAATTTGGCAAAATGGCGGACAGAATGTGAAAGGGTTTCACTGACGTTCAATATAATTGGCGACTGATGCATTATACTACCAATAAAATGAATCAAAATACCTTTTGATTCGGTTGTTTCTCAGTCAGCCGAAATATGTACAACAGTTTCACGTAATTTGTTCCGGAGAGTGAAACCAATAAAATTATATTTATTCATGGTGAAATGAAAAATACGATATTTTTCGCGATTCTTCAGAGGATTTCATTATCTTCGGCATCGATTTAACTTTTGACTTAGTCTTAAAATATACAAGGCGTGCCGTCGATAAGATTTATGGCAAAAATGAATAGCAAAAATTACGAACTTCTACAAAATCTTTCATCCCCTATTTAATGCAATATAGTACAGGTGACAGAAGCATGCGGCGCCAAATGTAAGGTGGGCCATGATCTGTGGGGAGACGCCACTTTTTTATATTGCTGAATGGGACTGCTCTGGACTGTTAGGTGGTACAACAATACCACTCATTATTATACCGTAGCAATACTGTCATGGGCTGGAACGAACTGGATACAGAACGCGAAGGACACGGTGTTCTGGCGCAGCTTGGAGAGGACTATGTCTAGCAGTGGACTGCAATAGGCCGAGTTGATTGAATACTGTCGTTATTACTGTTACTGAGGGATTGAATCCACAACGAGGTGTTCCGGCAGAGAACCAAATTTATACTTATACTCACAGAATAAGCAAACTGAAATGGCAATGGGCCGGCCATGTAGCCGTAGAACCGATGACCGTTGGCGTAGACGTGTTCTTGAGTGGAGACCGAGAATCCGTAAACGTAAGGTTAGACGCCCTCAGGCTAGGTGGAGCGACGATCTTCGCAGGATGGTTGGTAGCAGCTGGATGACAGTTGACGAAAATGGAGTTGAATGGCATAGCAGTCCACTGCTGGACATAAACTTCTTCGGCTTATGTCTAGCAGTGGACTGCTATAGGCTGTTGATGACCATTACGTGAAACCAATACGCACTGACATACTTGCCTGTCTGTAATGGTCTATCTGTAACGTATATCGTATCTATAAAAGTATACTATTGCTTACCTACTGGTTGACTTCATATTTCATACACCTGAAGGCCAATTCTCGTAATTTAAAACGTTCAAAATCTAGTCGCAATCTCATCTCGGCGACAAATAAATGTCAAAACTTGTCAAAATTTAGGGAAATTAGACGTATTTTTGACAGATTGAGACTGAGATCAGAAGGCCAATTCTCGTAATTTAAAACGTTCAAAATCTAGTCGCAGTCTCATCTCGGCGACAAATAAATGTCAAAATTTATGGAAATTAGACGTATTTTTGACAGATTGAGACTGAGATCAGACTGTGAACGTTCTTAAAATTACGAAAATTGCCCCTGTGATCTCTCCGAAGACGTCCTACCTACGGTCGCTCCACGTGATATTCATACTGCACATTGACCTCATTATATTCATAGACATTGAAGATCGGAACAATTCGAGAAAACCCACCTGTTAAAATTGTCTTTGCTGCGGCTGACTTGAGTTCGGACTCTGTTTCAAGTTTTCCAAGTCAGTTTTTAAATTGTACTTAAAAGTTGGACCTGTCACAAGATCTTCAGAAAAATCCGAAAACATTTAGATAAAACTAAAAACCTCCCGCGACTCAAGTCCAGTTGTAATTGGTCGCGATTTTCTGGAAACGAGTTTAATTTCTTGAACAACGGTATGTAATAACAGCTGCTATTTCTAATATGAAACGTTAGTGCAACAATACACTGGGTCGCAAAACATTTTACAAGTAATTGGTAGTTTGTTTGTTCACAGACTTTTATAGTATTTTCCTCTAATAAGCTTGAGTTACACAATTACAGTTACATGGAGGGGCCCGTGGCTAAATAATAACAGCCGCACAGGTCGATCGGTCAGACTAAGCTACGCTTGCCGCGGTTGGTGGGTGACCATCTTTACATACCGAGACCCCTCCGTGCCTCGGAAAGCACGTTAAGCCGTTGGTCCCGGCTGTCATTCGTGGATCTTTGACAGTCGTTACGGGTAGTCAGAAGCCCTGACAACCAGTTAAGACTGGTTGTCAGACTTTCGGGCTAGTGGGTAATACGATACCCCTTGGTAAGCCAAGGGGTATCGTATTACCCACTAACTGGCTTGTGGAGGTCAGATAGGCAGTCGCTCCATGTAAAATACTGGTATTCAGCTGCATCTGGTTAGACTGGAAGCCGACCCCAACATAGTTGGGAAAAGGCTAGGCAGATGATGATGAAGCTTGAGTTACACAACGATGCATGCACTAGATGCATGGTGGGCAGGGCACATTGCTCGCAGAATAGATAGCCGATGGGGCCGAAAGGTTCTGGAGTGGCGACCACATACCGGAAGACGTAGCGTTGGAAAGCCTCCCACAAGGTGGACCGTCGACCATGTGAAGGCTGCAGAAACCCGTTGGATGCGAGAAGCACAGAACCGGTCGAAGTGGAGGTGCTTGGGGGAGGCACATGTCCAGCACACCAGTGGACGTCTTTCGGCTGAACTGATGATGACACAACGATGCATTTAATCTATACATATAATAAAACAGTAACGAAAGAAAAACTGTACATTGAGAATTTTCGAGAAAAAATAAGTGGTTTTGTTAGAAAAACGTAACTGATGACAAAAAGTGACTTTTTAGAATTTTTGTCTGTTTGTCTGTTTGTCTGTGTGTATGGTACGGCTTCACGCCAAAACTACTGGATAGATTGAATTGAAATTCAGCAAAAATGTTCTTTGTAAACCAAGGAAGGCTTTAGGCTACATATTATCACGCCGTATGTTATAGGAGGTAAGCAATATTGATTTTAAAAGGTTTTTGTTCGTAATTTAATGCACAAAATAATTGAATGCACAAAATGACATGTTATTTATTTAGTAAACCATAATTTAACTCTGGAAAAATATTATCACGCTATCACCTACGGGGGAGGAGCTGTGAATCTTTATTTTTCTTACCTACGTATTCTGTGACAGCGTGTAATCTAACGACGCATATTTAAATGTTGTTTTTGAGTAAGCCATGCTATTATCTAGCTTTACACTATAAAAACTACGCCATTTAAGTAACTTGGGCAGAGAAACATAGTTTAATTAATGTTAGTAGTATAATGAAAATTTTGAAGCAGCGCCATCTATGAGATTTCATAAAAATTAAATCAAGTTACATGTTAACACTTTTTGGAAATTAATAATTTAAATTTGATCATGTTGGCGAGGTTAGTAGTTAGTTATTCTTAAAATTCATAGATGGCAATGTGCATTTTCTTCATAAAAGTTCGTTTCGACAAATTCAAGTTCAACAAAACCCTCAAAATCTTGAGCAGAGTTGAGGAAGACAATTTAAAAGAACACGCCCTGTGAAGTCGACCAGTTTGCGAGATCCCTTACGTATGACGAGGTGCCTTCATATTACACGTACGACAAGCAAAGGGGTGTATTTAACCGACGTCGACGAGGAGGTGCTGTGGAAGGCTTTCCGGGAATTTTCAAGGACACCGCATTGGGTAGGGTTTATACCGTGCATCCGAATAATGGCGAATGCAATTTTCTGCGGTTGTTAGTTCACACTGTCCGAGGCCCAACGTCTTTCGCCTTTCTGAGGACATTTGATGGTGTGGAGTATCCCACTTACCGCGCAGCCTGCGTAGCACGTCACCTTCTCGACGGTGACCAAAATTGGGATGACACCCTCGCGGAGGCGAGCGTCAGTGACAGTCCCAGCTGCATGCGTCATCTGTTTGCCGTCATCTTGGTGTTTTGTGGAGTCGCGAACCTGGTAGCTTTGTGGGAGAAGTATCGCCATCATCTGTCTGAAGATTTTCTACGAGCTTTGAGGCGTGTTACTGGAGACGAAGTCGAAGTAACTGATGAACGCGTACTGAACACAGGTCTCAGTTTACTTCAAGATGTGGTCATTTCTATCGGCGGCAATCCACTGACCGAATATGGGTTATCAGCTCCCACATCATCACCGTATAAAGACCGTGGAAATCGGGAGTATAACGCTGAGACAAATTACGATCCGGGCGAAATGACCACCATACGAAATGACTATGTCGCTTTGTTCTCTTCAGAGCAAAAACACATTTATGACACCGTCCGTGAAAGCGTTGGGCAAAACCAGGGTAAAATGTTTTTCTTGGATGCTCCTGGTGGAACAGGAAAAACATTTGTTACCACTGGCATACTTGCAGAGGTCAGGAGGCAAGGCAAAATTGCTATTGCTGTAGCGTCGTCGGGAATCGCTGCCACACTACTTCCTGGCGGCAAGACAGCACATGCCATGTTTAAAATTCCCATCGATTTAGAGAGCGCCGAAACGCCTGTTTTTGGTGTGTCACGTAACAGCAATAAGGGACACGTGCTCAAGGATTGCTCTCTGATCGTATGGGATGAGTGTACGATGGCCAATAGGAAGGCAGTTGAGGCCGTGGACAGAACCCTGCAGGACATCCGCAGGAACGAACATTTGATGGGTGATGTCATAGTTCTGTTCAGTGGCGATTTCCGGCAAACGCTTCCCGTGGTGCTTCGTTGAAACGATCTTCGTTTTGGTCACGAGTTCGTACGCTGCGCTTGACCATTAATATGAGAGCTCAGCTCGGCGGCAATGCATGTGCTCAAGAATTCTCCGATGTCCTTCTAAGTCTTGGCGAAGGCACTCTACCAGAAGAGAGAGGTGGACACGTGGTGCTTCCAGAGTCTCTCGGTAGAGTGGTATCCAGCTTAGAAGAACTCATTCGCTGTGTGTACGGGGACATCAGTCGTATACTGCACCAGCAGAATTCTTGGGTGTGTGAGCGGGCCATTTTGACGCCTAAAAATAATCAGGCTGCAGCAATTAACAAATGCATTCTCTCGGAAATTGAGGGGAATGAAGTGGTCTACACCTCGATAAACACTGTTGTCGAGCAAGATGACGCCACACATTATCCCGTGGAATTTCTGAACTCCCTGTCAGCAAGTGGACTTCCAGCGCATACCATCAAGCTGAAGGTCGGTGTCCCGATTATGCTTCTTCTGTACCTATCTCCTCCGAAGTTGTGTAACGGGACCCGCCTTAAAGTCATCTCGCTCCACAGACACACCATTGAGGCGGAAATTCTTACGGGTTGTGGCGTCGGCGAGGCAGTATTTATACCACGCATTCCTTTCATACCTCATAACTACCCGTTCCAGTTCAAGCGCGTACAGTTCCCCGTGAATGTTTGCTTCGCGATGACCATCAATAAGTCGCAGGGGCAGACACTGAGGGCAGCGGGTGTCGACCTCAGGACGAGTTGCTTCTCACACGGGCAACTGTACGTCGCTTGCTCTCGCGTCACCAGTCCTGACTCTCTTTACATTTTGGCTCCTGGCAGCATAACTACCAACGTTATAGTTTATAGGGAAGTGTTGTAAGGTATGATACCTTTGTACGTATTTTTATTCTTTTGTGTCCTGAAATGTATTCCTGCATTATTTTCTCTATTTCCTTCAGTCACATCTTATGACTGAACTCAGCAGGATTCCCATATAACTCTCTTCACTTGCTTCGCTTCACTTGCTTTGCAAAAAAACTCATATTTTAATGCAATTTTAAAAGTTGTTTACTTATAATGCTATAGCGACACTGGCATCTTAGGTATTTTTGGTGCTGTAGAGCCTTCACGCAGACGACGTCGCGGGCAGCAGCTAGTACATACATAAATATCATTATGTACCTAATTACGTAATTGGCATAGACAACATAGCATTACCATAATCAGCCTGTAATCTTCCTACAGCTGGAATACAGGCCTCCTCTCTGTGGGAGGGAGTGGGCCATAATCCACCATGCGGGCCCGGTGCGGGTTCGCGGATATCACAATGGCTTCGAATTTTTGGTTCTAGGAAAAGCCAGTTTCCTCACGATGTTTTTTTTTTAATTTTATGTGTAAGGAGGTTGAATACAAACAAGTTTTTAGGTCAATAATATTTTTTAAACTAGATGAGGTAAATGCTATTTGATAATTGCATTTCTAATACCGTTAGCCGGGTTCAAACGATAGAATAGAATGCTCTTTATTATTAAACACCATGTAAATTACAGACATCGTCTTTTTTTACAAGTTCAACAAAAATTGAAAGTCTGTTCAAACGGTCCAAATCGCTTAAGACTTAGCAGTCGATCAACTAAAATCGAACCGTGTGACTCAGAATTAAATTGCATTTTCAATTACACAATCGTCGCACCTCTGTTTACCTTATAACTCCGGCACCCGTATACCTACATACTCTTTTAACGGGAATGCGCTAAGGTGAGGTGATACAAATTTTCTTAAGTTTTTTGCAGTATCAGGTTGTATGTTGATCTGATAATGATTTGCGGGTTATAAACCCTGACGCTTTTGCCTTAATTGAAACACAGCAACACGAAATTAGTAAACTTCGACGAGATCCTTCACAACGCGCTCCTACTAAACGAAATGCATATATCAAACATGCTAACACATCGTATTCAGTGTTTAAAACATCGTCTACCGTGAAAACATGCTTGGTTCGATGTAAATGAAAGTTATGCAAACGATTGCATAAATATTTGACTTGCTTTATACGTTGGTAACGAGTTGAGCGGGAAAGTTGCATTTAGTACTAAAATGTTCTGCTTAAAATGATATTTGACGTAATGTAATGTACTGCTAACTTTGTTTGGCGTTTTAGCGATGTGATGCTTTCGTTTACTCTATTTAGCGGTAGTTTTAGTTTTATTATGTTACTAGCTTTTCCCGCGGCTTCGCTTGCGTATAGGTCGGAAATTATCTTATGGGAACGTAACGTAATACCGGTATAAAAAGAATCTTAGTTAGTAAATTATACAGGGTGGTAGGGACATCGACGCGAAACCTGTAACCATGAATTAAGCACATAATTTTAGACCCCCTCGTGAAGAAATTTTCTGTCGGTTAACAAAAAAAATCTGCTGTTTCATAGGCAAATGCAATACCTACGCGGTCAAAATGTATAGAACAGCTAACTTTTTTTTTATAACCGATGAAATCTATCAGGCAGGCTGGCAGCAATCAATGTGTGTACAAAAATAGTTAAATAAATAATGAATAAAAAAATAATATATTAAAATAAATACATTTTTTATTTGAGAATGAATACTGAAAACCGCTCTATGTTATGGATTAAGACTTACATCAGCATTATTAACATTATTTCAGCCCAGAATCATCGACTGCTGGATATAAAGCTCTCCTTTCTTCTGCCATACTTCCCGGTTCCGTGCGTCCCTCATCCAGGTATTTCTCGCGATTTGGACAATATTATCAAAGTAACGCGCTTTTAGACGGCATCTTTCTTTTTGTCTCGTATAGGGTCTTAGCATTATGCTGTGCGATGGCCGCTTTGCCTGGATGTGATGCATATTTACCCCCAACATGTTATTATTTTTGTGTTCTTTTTTACGCCTCATTTTTGTCGCAAATAAATGTAGGTATAGAAAATACTAATAAATAATAATTCTTTCTTCTTTTGGCCTAAAAGAATAAAATTTAACATTAAAATACGAAATAATCATTTCAGCCCGCAATTTTCCCATTCGAGGGGAAATTCTAGGGAAACCGCAAACATTTAGGAACATGTAGAAACAAAAAGAAAATGATCATCTAGGACGTGACCAGTTCCTTCAATCCATACTTGGTTCTGCTTCTAAGCTTACTAGGTGCAGCTAAACCTAGATATTTTACACGAAGCGCCTTCCTTCCGCAATCCAATTACTGAGCGAAAACCGATATCCTAAGGTTAGACCGTGGTCAGACTTTCAGGTTCTAGACAAACCGTAACTATTTGCGACTGAAGTAACTTACGGTGAAGCTACATGCATTATTTTATAATAGTGTTTTGGGATAGTGAGGTAAACTTTAAGCAAGGGGCTAGTCTTTAATTATAAACGTTTTTTTTTTAATTCAAGTACTGATTAGCGACTGTTTAACCATACATTTGCGCCGATTCCCTTGTTCACAAACTTAACTAAATTTAGGTTCAGTGTATCTTTTTTTTTCTATTTCATTAAGAAAAGGACAGAAGATAAATATTAGTTTAGTCCTGTCAAATTAGTTAGCGCCTGACGTAAATTGACGTATTTTTAGTCGCCATGTTTTTAATCACGTCTAAACTTGCTATGGAGTATCTAAATTTGACAGGTAAACTAAACTAATATTTATCTTCTGTCCTTTTCTTAATGAAATAGAAAGAAAAAGATGCAATAAACTTAAATTTAGTTTAGTTTGTGAACACGGGAACTGGCGACATTTTTGACGTTTAAACGTCTTTTATCTTTAAATGACGTTTATAAATAAACCCCTAAAAATATTGATGTGGAAAAACTAAATTGTTGTTACGTTGTGCGACTATTTATTGTCGACCGCGTACCGGAAGACACAGCGTTGGAAGGCTGCTCAAGGTCTTCCAACGCTATGTCTCAGCCCAGAGCGGGAGAGATCGTTCGATGATTTCCCACCAAAAGGCCGCTCAAGGTGAACCGATGACCTGTTGAAGGCAACAGAAATACGCTGGATGCGAGAAACCCTTCTGGGCTTCACGCATCCAGCGTATTTCTGTTGAAGCGTATTTCCGTTCCAGTCGAAGTGGCGATGCTTGGGGGAAGGAAGCCTATGTCCAGCAGTGGACGTCTTTCTGCTAAAATGATTTTGATGTGCAATATTTTATGTACCTACTACTTTTTGATGGAGTTAATGATTTGTGTACGTAGTGACACGAGACACTAAAAAAAAGTAAGAAAAATACTAAAGAAAACCGGACTGGGACTGTAAAATACTGGTATTCAGCTGCATCCAGTTAGACTATTAGATGATGATGATGAGTTACAAGCCCCTCGGTTGTCTTTTAACAGTAAAATTATTATTGCCGAACCACTGTGACACTCTCTTGATATATATTTACCGTATATACCACGTCCATTTCAGCATTTCCTCATCAACAAAAAGGCTTCAATGACCCCTAAAATTGGGGTTCGCTACCTGAACAGAAACATTATAGTTCTGTCCTGAATCATTTCTTAATCAGCACGACCTTTTGTTTTGTATAATTGTGTCATTTTGTATTCTTTTTGCTGAAAACAGAATCCCTAGGTATGATATAATGAGCTGCATTAGTCGTTGCGTTTGTTATAATATTTAATATTAAAAGAGTACCTACTAGAATTCTCTGGCATATAGTGGGTGGTTTTCACAGACACAAATTAATTATAATAATAACACATGCACTGCTACACTCACACGACTGTTTCTGACACGAGCATCGGAGTGGAAGTTTGTTTTAGATTTCGTAAAATTAATTGAAAATTAAATTAAAATTTTCGGAAATAGACATTTTGAAGCCGGTGGACATTTTGGGAATTAGAGATTGTAAACCTCCCGGGGGCCAGGGGGCTGTGGCTAAATAATAACAGCCACACCGGTCGATCGATCAGGTTAAGCTGCCCTTGCCGCAGTTGGTCTGTGGATGGGTGACCATCTTTACATACCGAGACCCCTCCGTGCCTCGAAAAGCACGTTAAGCCGTTGGTCCCGGCTGACATTCGTGGATCTTTGACTGTCGTTACGCGTAGTCAGAAACCCGAAAGTCTGACAACCAGTCTTACCAAGGGGTATCGTATTACTCATTAACTGGGTTATGGAGGTCAGGTAGGCAGTCGTGCATCCGGTTAGACTGGAAGCCGACTCCAAACATAGTTGGGAAAAGGCTAGGCAGATGATGAGAGATTGTAGGTAAACCTAAAGGGATTGAGAGGTGTCTTTATTTTTATTTTAGAACGAAGTTCCTTGTCGCATGTTATACTCTGCACACTTTTCGAATGAGACCGAAAAAAGTGTACAATTTGACCGTCACGGCACTTTTACTATAGTATGTTTCTTTTACTCTCAAACGAACGTTAATTTACTTAATTGAGCCTTTTTGTTCATATAGTTACTCTCAAACGTTGTTAATTTAATTAATTGTGCGTGTTATTTAATTTGTCATTTTTTCACTTCAGCTTTGACACACCATATTACGATTTAAAATTCTAGTGATCCAAATGTTTGAACTGCTATAACGTATTTATTGACTAATTCAACTACCTTTGACTTATAATAAAAAATAATCACGTAAACCTTTAGGGGTACCTACCTGACATTTTTTTATTTTATTTTAAGTCATCTGAAGTGGAACATTTTCTACTAACTTTTGGAGGCTACACTGATCTCCAAAATTTATAGCATAAGGAACTTCGTTCGAACTGGGTGTTCCAGGACACCTCTCGACTTTTAATTTATATTTGTATACTTTTACAAGTACTGCAAGACTACTTGCAAGAAAAAAACGATTCACAATGTTTTTATTTTATTTTTGTAATCTCTGATAATATTTTTACGACAAAACTATT
Organism: Apamea sordens; assembly: GCA_945859715.1. Taxonomy (NCBI): domain Eukaryota; kingdom Metazoa; phylum Arthropoda; class Insecta; order Lepidoptera; family Noctuidae; genus Apamea; species Apamea sordens. The sequence continues at coordinate 6,104,888 of OX244010.1, read as the reverse complement.
AATTGTAAAACAATGATCTAGCTAGGTACATGGTCAAACACGCAAACAAAATAAATTAAAATCACAAAATCGGAAAACCGGAATAGTTTTGGAGAACTAATGTGTACAAATCCAAACACCCATGTATTCGGAACGTCAAAGTGACCCTTTGCGCATAATTTATTATAGCTTCGGACTCGCTGCAAGATAACCAACATTTCTTTTCCTATTTTGACTTGCAAAGAAGATAAATTGGACCAATTTATCTGGGAAAAGGATGCAAAATAGAATGCAAATAAGATGTTAATTCGGAGGGAATAGACATAGAATCTTAGAAGCCAAATACCAAGCCAACCATGCCACGTAATATGTATGTAATTACAAAAAAAAAATGTATACAGCGTGTAACGGAAGGAGGTGAATGTGCTCATGAAACTCAACAACTTTCCCCAAAGAACATAGGTCGAAATATGAAAAAAAAAATTTGGCCCTCCCTTACAAAACTGACTACCAGCTGATTGATTTACTATGGGAGGGCCAATTTTTTTTTTCATATTTCGACCTATGTTCTTTGGGGAAAGTTGTTGAGTTTCATGAGCACATTCACCTCCTTCAGGGTTGATACCCCCTTTCCGTTACACACTGTATAAGTAGTTTATCAGCCATCTTGTTACCATAACACAAGCATTAGGTTGCTTAGCTTGGGACTAGATGGCGCTGTGTGAAATGTCCAGGGATATTATTATACTAGCTGTGCCCGCGACTTCGTCCGCGTGGAATAGTGACTTTTCGGGCAGCATATTTTGAATTACATAATACCGTCGTTTGGGTAGCTAAAAATTTACTTTACAGTAATGCTTCTCTGTATACGATATTTGACGTATGGCCATCGGGGATGAAAGCATACAGGCTCCTAGGATTGCTAACCCGTGACAGAGCCACATACAACTGACCGTGCGAGAAACAGCTGATACTTAGATCTACACCCACAACTTTCAGCGTCTGACCTTGGGCTTTATTAATTGTCATCGCAAAACATAGGCTGACTGGAAACTGGACTCGTTTAAAACTAAATGGAAAATTGTTTGGAATGAGAGGAATCCAAGGAATGAAAACACTTTCACCTTTTCCACACCCTGTTAAAATCTCTGCTTCTATCAGATTTCGTTGTAAATTGGTCACTTTTAACCTGGTGCCATTGCAAAGTTTTGGGGGCTTAAATTTCTAAGAAGCATTATGGGTTCGCAGAAGTCTCAGACTCACGCGATAGCGCGTGAGTTTCGCGATCGACAGATAAACGTGCCTTTCGTTGTTCCCCGTTTTCCCTATTTCGAGTTGTCATCATTCGAGAACGATTTGAACTCAGTCGAGATTCTCGCTGAGTCGAAGTTTCTGCAGCACGAAACCTAGCCTGATGTTCCCGAGTTGCAGAGAGCCTTGCCTCACGACCTTCCTCAGATTCCTGTGATCGAACTAATTTCATCCTTTTAGCATTTCTGCTACATTGGGAGAGGTTGGATCTTCTTCGAGGCATTCTTACAATAAAATAGTACATACTACATAACACACAGTTATTTAGTGAACACGTACTATCGTAAACAATTAAATTATAAATACTTACAGATTATTATACAGTCTAAAATTATCACAGTTTAAGTAATAAGTGTTAAGACGTGTAAACCAAACGTACTAACTTTATAAAACAAAATAATTGCTAGAAAAATTTGTCACTAACCTGAGCTAATGAACTTATACTTACTTAATAAAGAAAATCACGAAAAGAAATGCTTAACCTATACTAAATACTTATAATATTTATATACAAACCCTAAATACAAATTAAGATAAGTATACCGAAAATCAAGGAAAGAAATGCCTAACCTATAACAAATGCTTACAATATTTATTTACAAACCCTAAATAAAAATTAAGATAAGTAAATACCCAAAAATCAAGGAAAAAACCGCCTAACCTATACCAAATACTTACAATATATATTTATAAAATTTTAAAGAAAATTAAGAAAAAGAACCTAACCTACAAACCCTAAAATATAAATAAATGAAATATGCAAACAGTCAGTTCAAGTCAAATCAGTCAGTCAGTATTCAAGTGAATCGCAATAATCGAATGCAACTATTCGTCTATACTCTCCAGGATACGTGCGTTCGCTACGAATAACTGGATCAATATGGCAGTGGCGCGTTTTTTTTTTTATGAATGGCATCTCGTAGTGGACCTTGAGAGGTCGTGACTACAACCGGACTATCCTGTGGTTGCCTTAAGAATTCTTAAAGCCTCCAGCCAGGGCTACATCTAGATTAAAACTAAGTGACTGCACGCTAAGGGCACCCCTTGTGGGGTACGAACCTCGGCTTAGGGCGTCGCTGGGAGAGGGCAGCAAGGGGACAGGCTGGATCGAATTAGTATTATTAATGCTTTGATGAGCGCGGCGTTTCCTAGGACTATCTCTGAGAAGAAAGGCCGAAACAAACTCAGAAGTCTCAGTCGGGGAATTTAAAGCTACAGGCTCAGCTACGGCGCGGGCTGGCACTTCAGCGGGCAAGGGTCGGGGGGTCAGCAGCGTGGCTCTCAGCGCGCTTTATATAGCCACGGACACGCAGGTGCGAGGCGTGTACGTACTCTGATAGAATAACTTAACAAATGTTCGCCGTGATTCTTTAAATTGACATAACTTTTTTATTTATGAACCGATTGACATGAAATAAACACTAACTGTTAAGTGAAGCGTACTACAATATATTAGTGAAAACCGCATCTAAATCGAATAAGCCGTTTCTGATATTAGCGTGCACAAACACACAGACAAACAGACAAAAAAAAATGTAATTACAATTTCGGGTTCGGCATCGATATAATAACAACCCCTGCTACTTTTTTTTTAAATATTTCCATTGTACAGACACCACTTTTCTGCAATTTTATTATATGTATAGATTATATAATGTTCCTACTGCAGGGACGCAGGCCGTACCTCCCTCTCAAAGAGCGAGAGGGAGTGGACTGTAATCTACCATATATGGGCCCAGAGCGGGTTGGTGGATATTACATCTTTGAAATCATAGTTCTAGGACCTGCTTGCTTTTTTCCTCCGATGTTTTCCTTTATCGTTTTGAGATCAGTGGTGATGAAATGAAAATCTGATAAACCAGCGTTACTAAAGGGGTGTTACCCAGTAACTGGGTTGTGGAGGTAAGATAGGCAGTCGCTCCATGTAAAATACTGGTATTCAGCTGTATTCGGTTAGACCAGAAGCCAAGCCAACCCCAATGTAGTTTGAATAAGGCAAGGTAGATAACAATATTTCATACTCTCTTTTTAATGATATTTTTTTTATATTTTCTCAGTTATTATAAGCAATTTAGGTGGTGTAGACTATATGTACATATACACCGTAAAGCGCAGTCTTCATTAGCTGGAATGAGCTCAAATGGCGCTTATTGCATTCGTGAACGTGATGTCTATATGGTATGACGAGTATATCTGATATCTAGAGTGCCAAGCTTAATGCAATCAAGCTGCGATAGGTATATCATCATATCGGCACTGTGCCACATACCAACACATACAATAAAACGAATTTACCAATAGCGCCATCTAGTATCGACTGACAGAACTAATAGATCCTTCTAGAAATTTCGATACTAGAACTATCGACATCTGGTCAGTCGGGGCCGGTATGTACTCGAACATTCTAGATGTTTCTACAATAGAAGGTTCTGGAACAGGAACATCTGCGGCACTATTTAAGGCCGGGATTAGCCACGACCAGACAGTGTTCGATAAGCGATACATGCGAGTACATCGAAAGCGATCTTAAAGACAACTTAAGGGTGTTTTATAATTAGTGTTTGAATTGTTATTAGTGTTGTTTAATTAAAGTGTAACTTCTGGTAATTTATATCAGCAATTTTTACTGTCACGAACCCGAAGCTCGTAACAATAGTAATGATATAGACAGTTAACGACTTTTTTCTGTGTCTGTCTTGAAATGGCATTCTAAACCATAACGGCCACAGCAGAAATCGAGTTTAGAATCTAATAAACAGTTGAAATGCGGGACTGTAAGCGCGGTGTGCACAGACTGGAACAGAATGTCAACGTCACGTCAGTGTGCGTTGAATGCAGCTTGATTTCAAAATATTGGCACACAGTTATACCTGGCCAGTACGTTTGTTGAAAGTGGGTAGTCCGAATAGATTTGAAAGGAATGCGAAACAACTTTTTATATTTTCTACATTTTTATCTGTTATTAATGGATCATTGACAGTCGTTACTGGTCGTCAGAAGCCCGAAAGTCTGGCAACCAGTTTTACCAAGGGGTATCTTATTACCCAGTAACGAGGTTATGGAGGTGGTCAGATAGGCAGTCGCTTCATGCATGCATGCATCCGGTTAGACTGGACGTTGACCCCAATATAGTCGGGAAAAGGCTAGGCAGATGATGATGATATATGTAATATTTATGGTGTACATAATCAAGAGTATTCTTTCACCTATTCAATAGAATGGCTTGTTTATGGGGGAGATTTTGATTCGCCTTTGGAACAAGTGAACTTTTCTCGTTTGATTTTATTAAATACGATTTTATAGTACAGGCGCAAATTTTCCCAATCAACCTTAAACCTTAATGCTTCAGAGATAAAGTTGAAAATCTAATGCTTCTGAAATAAAGTTGAAAATCTATTAAAGAAATCTGACAGATTGTAGTATCTTGATGTGCTGGCGTCGGTACATAGTCCTAATTCACACTATCTACATACAATTAATCCAGCATCTTTACTGCATAACACAATTAGAATAACTATTTCAATAATTTTGAATATTACTAATTCATTGCTGGTATTGCGTGTTCGAAAAATGTGTTTGCTCAACAACGTAAATAACGCAATGAATGTTATTGAACTGTCAAAATCAAACCCATTGTTACTGATAGTGTGTTACGCAACTACCCCACAGTGTAACTATTTACTTTTGCAAAGTGATAATGTTGAAACATGGGCCGACATCCTACCTACATGATGGAAAGTCAAACAAAATAGTTTGCGTATTCTTTGCCGAGCTAACAGACCAAATTGTTTTGTTGAAACGAACTGGTATCCCAGTGCGGACACCAGTTCGTTTTAACAAAACAATTTTACGTCCAAGCGCGAACCTTGCGTACGGTACCTATAAATTGTTTCAAGTGCCTATAATGTTAAAACCATTTTTTTTTTACCCGAAATGCAGCAATGCATGATTATAGTTATCATAACACAAATACTTTCCCGGATAAGCACTTTCATAAAGGGCAAAACTGTTTTGTAAAAATGGACTACCTACTTAGGTAAGTCACAGAAAAGTGTGACTCAAGTGCCAGTTTAGGTCACACAGTAAATTACCAAACTTAAGTGGCAGTAGGCAGGGCACATTGCTCGCAGAACACATGCCCGATGGGGCCGAAAGGTTCTAAAGTGGCGACCGCGTACCGGAAGACGTAGCGTTAGAAGGCTTCCACAAGCTGGACCGACGACCTTGTGGTGGCCGCAGGCCGCAGGAACCCGTTGGATGCGAGAAGCACAGAACCGGTCGAAGTGGAAGTGATCACTGTGTGACCTAAATTTGAAACAACAAATCACACAGGAATCACATCTGGTTCCTGGTTCTGGTTTCTGGTTCTGGTTGGTTCTGATTCTGGTTCTGGGTTCGAATTTAAGTCACACAGTGCTATAAAATAATATACTATACGTGTGACTTAGTCACATAGAAGGGGCATAACACATGTTCATTACATGTCGATTTCTATCAGTTTACTCCTACCGCAAGCTGCGTTAAAGAACTTCGTTCCAAAAATATTCAACACTAAACCAACAATCTCTTTGCCCACAGGTACAGCGCACTACGGAGAGGACAGTGTGGGGTCATTTCCGTACTTCGAGTACAATGTGCCTCGGAACGTCACCACCGTGGTCGGACAGACCGCGTTCCTGCATTGTAGGGTTGAACAACTTGGGGACAAAGCTGTAAGTAACATTGTTTGTTTGGCTTTTGTAAATTAGTATGGACGTGTGAGGGTTGGCGATGTTATTGCGTTAGTTGTTTATAGTTTCGCAACAAATCGGTAAAAGATAAAGTGACAACTTAGGAACCATCGGGTGACGTATACGTATATGTCACCCGATGGTTCCTAAATTGTCACATCGTATATTACGTACGTACGTATATACGATGTGTATGCAAAATGGGTGATAGCATGTTTCCTAATAAAATAAAAAGTTTCTCAATTTGTTATGAAACAAATTCAGTTAGGTTAAAATTTAAACATTAATAACAATAATGATGCTGCACTGTTATTTTTATAATATTTAAAAGCAGTGTAAAAGTCTTTCTGTAAAATGCGTAATAAATAAACAGTCTGCACAATTATTAATTGATTGTGTGGGGTAGGTATACTATATTAGTCTATCTAATATACAGGGTGGCATACGTCGACGGACAAACTGTAACCATAAATTGAGCACATCATTCTGAACCTATAAACGACGAAGAATTTCCACGCAGGGGTTGACATTTTTCGTACGTTACAAGAAAAATAAAAAATTGGAAATCCATACATTTTGATCGTGCAGGGTTTGCACCGTTCTATTTTTTGAGCTGATTTTTTTATTTATTTATTTTTTAATTCAGACTATTTAAATGTCCATATATACACCGTGATTTTTAAGTCGTCTGACAAAGGTGGTCCACTCAATGTATCCGACATAAAATACCTCTAGGCGTGTTTTTTTTTACCATTAATTAAGATAATAGGTACAAGGAAAAATAATTAATACATTAGAATTATGAAACATCCTGTTAATAATGTTTACGTATCAAACAGTAGAACATACCTAACCATCGCACGAGTCGAGTAGATAGATCTTCGCTCGCAACAGAATGTTTCAACTACGTTATGCATCATAATAATGAATATTTTTTTCTTTTTTTTTCTCTTAAATGCCATTTTTTTTGTTATGAATGTGTAGTAGTCATTGGATACATAATAATAATAATATCCCTGGACATTTCACACAGCGCCATCTAGTCTCAAGCTAAGCAACCTAATGCTTGTGTTATGGTAACAAGATGGCTGATAAACTACTTATATACATTTTTTTTTTTTGTAAATACATACATATTATAGATAGAAAAACACCCAGACCCGGAACAAATACATGTAGGTCATACAAATATTTGTTCCGTGCGGGAATCGAACCCGCGACACGCAGCGCAGCAGTCAATCGCTTAACCACTGCGCCAACCGTGTCGTCACATGAAGTGGGCTGCCGTTGTCAGACGACTAAAAAGTCACGGTGTATTATTTTGTTAGAATTACATTATCTTAAAACTATGTTCGTAACATAAAATCGACACAAATGTTTGAAAGCGCTTACGACAACTTGGTGGATTTTCTTCTATTTTACCACCCCATACAAAATGCTCGTCATGTCCCATTGCGTCGCTCCGCATCCCATAGAAGGCATAAGGGACATCAACGCTAGTAACCTTGACCTTCTTCCGATCCTGCGGTAAAGCGTAGTGATATAGCAATTATGTGTCAATCAAATGCGTCAGTAATTATGTGGTTAAGTTAATGGTAGTGGGAGATACATGGTTAGTATGTGAAATAGGAATCTATACTAATACTAATAATAAAGCTGGAACTACTATAGTTGGATTAGAAAACATATTTTTGCATTTAGTAGCCTAATTATTGAGGAAGGCCATAGGCTATTTAAGAGGGAGAGGGGCCCGTGGCTAAATAATAACAGCCGCACAGGTCGATCGGTCAGGTTAAGCTACGCTTGCCGCGGTTGGTCTGTGGATGGGTGACCATCTTTACATACCGAGACCCCTCCGTGCCTCGGAAAGCACGTTAAGCCGTTGGTCCCGGCTGTCATTCGTGGATCTTTGACAACAGCTTCCTGCAGCTTATTGCAGGGAGAATGGATGTGGATTGCTCATTCATGGAGCATTGGATAAAACTCCATATACGAGTAGTGCGGTCCTGATCCAATATTTCTATTGTGTAGTTTTTATAAGTTTACTAAGATAGTTTTTTAAGTCATTGTCACTAACATTATATGGATTATTGTACTTGTATGTGTAGTCCGAATTAGAGAATATTATTATTATTATTATAGGGTATTTAACATCAAGCTAGAACTCATAGGAGCCGAGGAAAGAGAGGACGACGAACGCAACGAAGTAATAGCGTGGGCGAGTGATGCGATGCGACGAGATGGGTCGTGGGAACATGAATTATATGTTAATAAGTAGTTTATCAGCCATCTTGTTACCATAACACAAGCATCAGGTTGCTTAGCTTGGGACTAGATGGCGCTGTGTGAAATGTCCAGGGATATTATTATTATTAATTATATGCAGACGAAAACGCGGACCGAGGCTTGATCGATAATTTTCTAATTTTGTGAAACGATTACTTAGAATAATACAGGGCAAACTAAATTAGCTGACGAATCTTGATAGACGTGTTGGGTGTCGATAACTAAACAGAATCGAACAAAAAAAAAATCCTAAACTTCAAGTCAAGGCGGGGTCAACGACTGCAGGTAGTGTTATAAAATCAGTTTTTTTTTTTGTGTGTACTTCACATTTTTACTACGACAACATAAAAAAAAACTGATTTGCAAAACTATAACTCGTGTAAATACACTACCTGCGGTTATTTTTGTTTTCTGTTTTGTCCTTGAAGTTTTGCTAACTAATTTAATTTGACCCTGTACAATCAGAACGTTTCGTTACCTCGTTGGTCTAGGTCGCAAGAGCGACTGCTGAGCATGAGGTCCTGGGATCGATTCTCAGGGTGGGCAAAGTACTCGTATTATCCATTCATCCATTATTTCCATTTGAGATTTCTCAGCCCGGAGTCTTCATTTGTAACCCCGATGAAGGCAATAGGGTCGCCTCTCTGTGACTTAGCGCCGATTCACACCGGAGCGGCACGGCGAGCACTTTCAGTGTGAAATAATTTTAAACTTTATCTACATAATTAAAAGACCAGTATCGCTTGAAAAGGTCGTGCGGCCACGCGCGTCTGCCCGCGGCTTCTGCCGTTCCGGTGTGAATCAGCCCTTAAACCTATCTGGCGCTATAAATATCATTAATGTGGGTATATCTATCTACTATACTATAAACCCCTGTCCAAACTTTCAAGGAAATACAGGCGTCATGTTATGTCTTCGATAAACTCCAACTAATAGAAAAGCAAGGGGATTTGATTAGTTTCTAGATTAGTCACGATTCAACATAATTTATGTGCCCCTAGATTGACTGGAAGCGAAATGTGTTCCAGTTAATTCGTGACCAACGTAGTGTTGACACAAGCTGTTGCTCTCCTGGGTATTACATGTTAGATTATCCTACAACAATACGGCCGTACACTTAGGCCCAGTTCGCAATTTGTTGTGACGACAGATAGTCGTGACATGTTTAACTTTAATGTTGTAGGTATCGAGTTTTAGTATTTTATTTCTTATTATTTTCTGTGGTTACGATACAGTGGGAATAGCCATAAACGACAGTCGTCTAACTTAGAAAAATGGCAGTATTTAATCGCACCACATTTTGGTGTCCTTAAAGTATTAATGGACACTCTAATAGGTATAAAAAATGTGTCTCTTTATGTGCGCCTCACATAATATCCATTTTCATAATACCCATTTTATTGTTGTCCTAATAGACAATTAACAGCGACTAACTTGGAAGTAGCGCTCGGTGGCCGCTGCCGTGGCACGGCTCGCTTCGTTCGCTCAGCTCGCGCGCCGTATCGTAACCAGGCTAAGTTAAGGTAGAACCTTTCTAGAAGAATTTGGTTGTGGTGCCTTAGATTAGTTATTGCGGATAACTTTGTGAAAAGGTTAGAGGCACATTTATTTAAAAAAAGCACACCATTAGAAGCACAAGAAGTTTACAAAAGAACTATTAAACGGAAGGGGCGACTAGAATCAATTCTATTTTTTTTGTAAATTTTGACGTTCAAAAGTGCCCTTTATTCATTTATTTATATAAGGAAAAACAAGCAGTAGCACAATAAGAAATAGTCATAATAACTTAAATATTACTTTTTTAAACGATTATGCTACTCACTACGTTCTCCACAGATCACAATTTAAAGTATTTAAAACTAGCTAGTAACACAGATACCTACAATGCCTATAAAAACAGTCATTATCCTAGAACTCATATCTGATTTTTTAAATTTATAAAATAAAAAATAAAAAGTAGATAGTTAATTTTGTGTGCTACCAGTTTGTCTTGGCCTCACTTTGTATGATATTTTCTCACAATGAACGGTCAGCCAATACTGGTTTTGCATAGCTTGATGTGTAGCCGTGTGTACATTATTAAGCATTACGTTATTATACATTACTTTGCTGATTTATGTGCCTATTTGAAATAAATAATTTGACTTAAAACCTTTCCTTTTTAAAATACTACTCGTATCTGAGAAAACTCAATTTGGATCTCCACACTATGAAATTGGCGCAGTGCTATGCCAGCAGTCGATAAGGTTTTATTTTGCCTTTTGTCAATATGAAATGGACACAAAATTTATTGTACACAGCACCATCTTCATGCCCAGTGGGTGAAATTCTTTTGGTGCAATATTAAATGAACTTTCCACCTGTATCAGATCAATACCCAGTACTATGTGCAGTTACTGTGGACATAGGCTAATTCACTGATTGGTTAACGAGTCTGTCAGATCAATGTGATTATTGGGACGAAGTTCCTTATCACGCGTTGCGAAAGGGGGCTAGACGGAAAAAATTAAGATCAAAAGTTGGAACGACACTTTTTGCTTTAGTTGTAAGCCGTGCGGCGTGCGCATGTTTTTCTATCTGTCTCTCTCTCTCTCTCTCTTATAGAAATCAAGCCAGTTATACTTCGTTCCATCAGGGTGTCCCTTGTTTAAGAAAATTCAGAGGCAAGTAATGATATTCAAACAGCCTCCACTAGTAAGGGTAGGTACTTCAGTATCTCTGTTCTGACTGATGTACAGTCACGAGTATAAGTATGTATACACTCGGCTTTATTCAAAGCGATCTCCTTTATTTTTTAATGAAATTTTATGTTGTTACGAACATAGCATTTCCGAACCCATACGTTTATGTAATGTATCGTATTTCAACGTTGCATTCGTTATTTCACAAAAAAATCGCAATTGTGAGTTGCCGAGTGTTGACATATTGGTGCTCGTGACTGTACTATAGGCAGTTATCACTACTATATTCTCCAAATAAATTAAAAAATATACTTAACAGAATTTGAAATATCACATGAAATCATCCCAGTGCCGGATTCGTTTTCTCCACTAATTATCGTTATTACTCCTGTGAATTTTCTCTGATTTTCTCTACTTCACTTTGGTTGGTTGACTGGTAAAGAATGCCTCAGGTATTAAGTACCTATGTCTTGAACAGTTTTTTTTTCTTGTGCATAAAGTTTTAATAAATAAATAAATTGTATAGAATTATCTTCTTCTTCGTCCTATCGATGATTCCACGGTCACCAAAGGAGATAAGCAACCATCGTCGTCGGATATAGTTGAAGTTTAGAAAGAAACCGATGGATGTTTTCGAATAAAAATAATTTAATTAATAGAAAACAAACAGTTCATTTATCATATCAAATTTCAACCGAAAACATCCAGAAGTTTCTTACTAAACTTGAACTATTTCCGACGACCCTGGTTACTTATCTGTTTTGCTCGCTTCGACCTGAATTGGGCCACTTGAACAGAATAGAATTATCTAGGTCCAAGGAATATCAATGAAAATTGTTGCAACGTGAAATTGACCACTGAAATAAAATACAAACATTTCCATTATTTTAAAATCTCCTAATACTTTTGTCACCGGCTCAGTTTGACATACTTTCCGCTACAAAAATAAACAGGCAGGCCACAGCCTTCTGGATATAGACTGTTCCAATTCCATACAATACCAGTAGAGTAACAAAGAGCCTAGTATTGATTATTAGTTATTTTAGCATCGCACACTGGACTGGAAGCTGCCCCGAGAACTTTGCTTAGTAAATTCTAGTAAACGGAAATTAAATGTTGGTTTTTAATTAAGAATTGATGAAGTATTTGTTTTAGAATTCTATCTATAGTGAAGCGTTCTTGACAATCATAATCAGCCTATATTGTTCCCACTGCTGGGACACAGGCCTCTTCTCTTCGCGAGGGAGTGGGCTATAATCTACCACGCGGGCCCAGTGCGGGTTGGGGCGTACCTATTCTGCCGATCGATCCTGTAAAAATCTCACTGTGGAAATTTAGGTGGAATGAACTTAGAGTGAGATGTCAATAGTCTCAAATCCTTGTAGGTAAGTATCAGGTGAAATGATAGCTCACTTCACCTACGTTTTCACGGTGATATTTTTACAGAATAGGTCCGGCAGGTGGAACGACAGCTCACTTCAACTATCTTTTTACGGTGAGATATTTACACAATAGATCGGCTGATATATTTTGTGCCAAGATTCACGCACGTAAATTCAGTGTGTTCCAGAATATCAAATGTCATCGACAACAAATTGTCAACAAAACAAAACACTCCTAGAAAATAGAACAATTAGAATTCCATGAGAAATAAACTCAAAAATCGTTCAGGGGCAAAATGTCCAATTCTCAAAATGTCCAACGGCGTCAAAAATTCTTTCAGGACACTCTCTTTGAATTTGATAACGATGAACGGATTTGCGGGTGTTGAATTATTAAGTGCCATGATGAAAAGTCCGTTTTTGGGAATCAAAAGTGGGTCAAGGGAACGAGAAAATGGCGAAAGTTGGTACTCAAGTTTCCCTTCATTGCAGGTATCTTGGATCCGGAAGCGAGATCTTCATATATTAACGGCCGGGATCCTGACTTATACATCGGATCAACGGTTTCAGGTATGATTTATATCATTAATATACATTTTGGTCACGTAAAATAAAAGGTGCAGTACTTCAGAGGGACAATTCTCGTAATTTTAAGAACGTTCACAGTCTGATCTCAGTCACAATCTGTCAAAAATACCTCTAACTCTCCTCCATTTTTGACAAACTGTATTTGACATTGATTGTCGCTGAGATGAGATTACGACCAGATTTTGAACGTTTTTAATTACGGGAATTGGCCTTCTGGTAATGTTTAGTTATATGTTTGGTAATGTTTTGATAACCCGTACGAATTAAATTCTTCACCATTTTATTCTGCCCTGACGATCGGGGTAGAATATTTTTTTAAATTAATTTACTATTTTCAATAACCTTCGTTTTCACAGGTGCAAACCCAATTTAATAATTCACCAATTGCCACACAAATGACGCTGAACACAATATTCTCAGCATTAAAAATATTGCTATTATTTTGAATTTGATTTGTACGGCACAATATTGCTATCGTCGGGGATTTGATTTAAGTATAAGGTCTTATACCAATGCCGAACTTAACACAACATACTCTCAAGATTAATAATTCGACAAAATTACTGTAAACTTGATACGACTGCCAAATTAAATATTGAAAAATACTGTTTAATTCCCCAATGAATAGGATACTCACTTTGAGTACTTAATTATACAGCATGTAACAGAAAAGAAAAAAATATCAGCCGTCCCACACATAATCAGCGTATAATGTTTCCACTGCTGGGACACAAGCCTCCTCTCTGTGAGAGGGAGTAGGCCCTGATCGACCACGCGGGCCCAGTGCGGGTTGGTAGATGTCACATGTTTTCGAATTATCGGTTCTAGGACATACCGGTTTCCTCACGATGTTTTCCTTAACTGTTTTGAGAGCAGTGGTGATTAAATAATTACACGACCTACAAATCGTAAGTCCCGTTATCTCTAGGACACCACTGGTCTTACATAAAAAAAGTATCTGTCTGTTACCTTTTGTCGCCTTAACGGCTGAACGAATTTCGATGAAATATGGCGCACAGGTAGACCATGACCTGGGTTAGGACAAAAGATAGAAATACGTGCACGTATTTCTACATCGTTCTCGCATGGTTAATTTCAACACGAATGATGTAATCAAATATTTGTAACAATTTTATGATTTAAAAGAGTGTCCATGGAGTTTCTTGCCCGTTCTTCTCCATAGGTAGGTACCTACGCTTTGGAATGGGCAACTAGCTTCTTCTTTCTGACTGACCGACCCTTTGATAATTCAAAAGTTGCTGTAATTGGTTTAGTTAAATTGAATGATTTGAGTTTGATACCTACTTTTAATCCCGGAAGTACATTCCCGTGGGATGATTTCCGCTCCCAGTCCCGCCGTCCCAAACATTTGGGTCGAATACGTGTTGAAATATTAGAGGAGCTCGTGGCTAAGTAATAACAGCCTCACGGGTTGATCGATCAGGTTGAGCTATGCTTGCCGCAGTTGGTCCGTGGATGGGTGACCATCTTTACCGTTTATCCGTCCGTGCGTCGGAAAGCACGTAAAGCTGTTGGTCCCGGCTGTCATTCGTGGATCTTTGACAGTCGTTACGGGTCACCAGAAGCCCGAAAGTCTGACAACCAGTCTTACCAAAGGGTATCGTATTACCCAGTAACTTTATTGTGGAGGTCAGATAGGCAGTCGCACCATGTAAAATACTGGTATTCAGCTCCATCTGGTTAGACTGGTAGCCGACCTCAACGTAGTTGGGAACAGGCTAGTCAGATGATGATGTGGTATTGAAATATTGTACGGGACCGTTGATAACTTTTTAGAAATTACGATATTAGTGCCATAGAGAAAGTTGTTTGTGCTTTTGGATGGTCTGTACCATAACCTTAAATATTATCACTCCTTTCTGATCGGTACATACTGTATTCATGTGACAAAGACACAAGATACTATTAGTTATTACCGATAACGTTTACAAACGAATAGGATTTGGAAATCAAAGGGATTGAGTTGCTAAATCGCTTCATTACCGAGAAATTATTACCACTAATCCTATTCAAACTTAGTCCGTAGCATGGTTTCCGCCGGTCTGTCCAGCTGTCATCCTAATTAATGTACGGAAATTCAGTAGCATATACCAACTGTGCATATTAACACATAAATTCTCTATGATATTCTAACTTCCAATGTCTGCGTTCCCTTCCACATTTAACCCGTCTGCCTTCAAAGCAAGAATGAACTTCTGGGCACGCTCGGTCCATCATCCATCGCTTTTCATCATGCGTGATCTAGGTCAAGAGCGGCAATAAAAGATTCAAAGAAGAAAAAAAACAAAAACATATCTAGGATAGACAAAAATACTTGAACCAGATTTTATCGACAAAGTTGCAATAAATCTAGTTTTCCAAAATCGACTTTTATCAAAATCGTCTCTTCGAGAAATTCGACAAACAGGAAATTCAATTCTTTGAGAAAACTTCCCAAACTGCTACAGTTCGAAATAAACTTCGGCTTCTCTATGAAACTAGAGGTTCACAAACTCGTTCCGAAAGACATGACAGTGACTGACTTGGCGAAAGTTTTGCAAACGAAGCGAACGATTCTATGCAAAATGTCATGTAATTTCATCAATATTCTAGCTTTCTACTTCCCATTTTTATCTAGTCAAGAATAAAAAGAATTGCATTTAAAATCATTTCAAGGACATGCATCCTTTTTAGGGTTCCGTAGTTCACGTCTCGGAACCCTAATAGTTTCGTCATGTTCGTCCGTCCGTCCATTCTCAAGTGGGCATAAATTTTTTTTCTCGCGTCTTCTCCATGTTGTGGATCATTAGATAGGTCTTTTAAAAACATTGAGAGAGATATCTGTACGAGATATTTAAATTTAAAGCGCATTTTTTTGTTAAAATAGCCCCCCCCCCCCCTCTCTAAAATCTAACCGGCTTGGTAGTCCATGTTATGAACTTTGAAGGAAAACTATAATGGCTTAGATGACTTTGTTAGTTCAGGAGCTATAGAGGCCTAACTTGTAAAATGCTGCTAATGCTTACTTGGAAAACTTCGTACAAAAATAACAAAATAATAAGTAAACGTAAAATATTAAAAATAAAATCATAACAATTATCTATACGGAACCCTTTGTGCGCGAGTCCGACTCGCACCTGGCTGGTTTTTTATACGGTCTTGTCTGCCGTAACAATGACAAAATAGTGTTCATCATCTGCCTAGTCTTTTCCCAACTATGTTGGGTTAAAGAAAAGAAAGAAAAATGCATTTATTTGCGGCAAACATGACGCATAAAAAAAAGGACAGAAACACACAAAAAAAAACAAGTTGGGGGTAAACATGCGTCACATTCACGCAATACTGGTATTCTGCTCCGTCCGGCTAGACTGGAAACTGAACCCAACATAGTTAGGAAAAGGCGAGACAGATGATGATGATGAATTTTGTGATCATATGGCTGTAGTATACTGCATATGTTTTGAACCGTATGAACATGGATGGAATGGATTTGGACGTCTGATCCCAATTTTTTAAAGTAAAATATCATACTGATTATAACTGTATGAAAGGGGCCTATAGCTATTATATTTATCAACTATCAAGTGTATGTTATCTAATAATTACGAACTATCAAATAAACTATTTTGAATGGCTAAACGCTATACAAGTTTAGCCATTAAGCGCAGATAACGTTCGACTTCAATACGATGCGATACAATCTGCAAATTGAATCTCGGACCCGCGTACCTAACTCAAACCAGGAACTGAAGATCTCCTGTTACTATCTTAAAGTTCAGATTTCCCAACTATAGTCAGTTCTGGAAGGGGCGGGCTGTACGACAAATGCGAAAATAACGTTTTACATTTATTTTGTTAGCTAACAGTTCAATCAATGATTATCAAATAACTAACTTTTCTTTGAAATATTTGACATCTATAACAAACCAAACCTATCTTGAACAGACTACGACGTTAGCTAAAATACTCCATTAAGTGCTCATTCCTATGAGTAACACGCGTCAACGGCAGACGCAACTGCAGCCGTCAACGCGTGTCGTCGGCAACTGTAGACGCGTACACATGCCGCTCGTGCATTTGAGCACCATACTCAAATACACGAGCAGCACGTAGAGGACCCGTGTCGACGGCTGCAGTCAACCGCAGAGGCACTGCCGTTGAGGAGTGCTGCTCATGTGTATATACACTAAAACTCGCGCACATTTGGACGCGCCGCATCGCAACACAACACAAGAAGCCTCCTACATCACTAATGCCCAAATATGCGAGCCTCATTACACTGGAGTGGAAAAAGTACAAATTCAAATTTGAATCTGTCAATTACTGCGTTGCGGTGCGGCCCGCCGCGGCTGCTGAAGGCCAATTCCCGTATTGAAAAACGTTCAAAATCTAGTCGCAATCTCATCTCGGCGACAATCAATGTCGAAAACTGGTCGAAAATGGAAATTAGAGGTATTTTTGACAGATTGAGACTGAGATCAGACTACCGAACGTTCTTATAATTACGAGAATTGCCCCTCAGGTATGCTGAAGGGTTAGGAAGAGATGTAGCTATAGTACACCTTCATTTCGCCAGTTATATTTAACTCCCATGTATTAGAGGGTGAGCCTATTGCCATTAACCGGCCGCCGCCCGGTAAGAACCAGGCCCGGGTCGACGTTGTGACGCGCGCCTCAAAGAGATGTCAGCACGAACTGACGGGGTCCGCAAGGGCCGATGTCTGCCAGGGCCGCGGGTTGTTCGAAAGAGATACCGTGGCCCCTGGCACGGGCAACTGAAGGAACACGGGTGGGTTTTAGTCAGTAAAAGTCTGACACGCCCTTTCGCTCAGCCCAGAGCGGGAGAGGGAGCGGGGAGGTCATTTGATGATTTCCCACCCAAAAAAAAAGGCATGCTTTGTTATATTTTTGAAATCCGGTGCACTGCGACCCACCGCGTTTATAATGTGCAAAGCTGTAAAGTTCAGTTCAAATTCAAATTAATTATTTTCCCTCAGGTGATCAGACCAGAAAAATCAGAAAACTGGACGCTTCAAATAAAGTTCCCGCAAGAAAGGGACGCAGGTATCTACGAATGCCAAGTCAACACCGAACCGAAGATGTCGCTGGCTTTTCAACTCAACGTCGTCGGTAAGCCCAATTATATCAATTGCTTTAATTTCTTAATCTTTCTGAGGTCCGTACGTGATCGAAAGTTGGGAAAGAAATGTAGAAATTACTTCGTTAAACGTAGTTAGGATCCAATTAATATGAGGGAAACTTTTGCTGGGTAGGTGGGAAATAAAATTGGGGAATTCTTCTTAGAGATTTATTTATAAGAATTTGAACAGTCGTTTTGGGTAGCCCGAAAGTCTGGCAATTAGTCTTACCGAGGGGTATCGTGTTATCAAGGAACTGGGTTATGAAGGTCAGATAGGCAATCGCTCGCAGTATGTGAAATAGTGGTATTCAGCCGAATCCGGTTATATTGGATTCCGACCCCAACAAACATAGTTAGTAAAAAGCTAGACAGATGATGATTAATGAGCAATCTGAAAATAAAACCTCCTCTTAGACATTGTTGGTTTTGTATACAATAAAGAGTATTAAATTATAATGAAATCTTCATAAAAAAAGGTGCTAAAAACAAGAGAATGTTTGTATTCATCCAAAGAAAGGTGTCAACGCCCTCGTGAGAAGTCTAATTTTATCATCCGCATTGCAGAGTCGTTGAAAGGAGTTTTTTATTTCAAAACACAAAAGCAACCGGAACCATTCTTTAGTTAACAAAATGGTTCGTTCTCTCCAGATATTTTTGCTTTGGCTTTCATGTTTCGTGTTTCATTCCGAGGGCAATCGTTCGAAAAGCCATTTAAATCGTCACGCCAGCATTTCCTGATTGATTAGATGCACGAAACTACTTTCGAACTGAATTCTTTATTAAATAAATCCAACGCATTTTATCGTAGGTCACGCGTTGATTCACTTTATCGTTGCTTTTGATACGGTCTCAAATCACAGAATGATTAACGCTTGAAAATGTTTCAACAGTTATGTTATCAGTTTCGTGTATTGCCATTTCCACTAAACGGAGATTAACCAGGTACGCAGGAGATATTAAAGTGTACAAGTATGTGCATAAACACAGGTCCACTCTCTGTTCCTTTACTCTCATTGTTCGATGGAATGGCAATCCGACACGACCGGGGAAAGATCAGGGGCAGGACCAATGGTTTAACGTGATTGCCGAGCCACGGGGGTGTTTATTTATTTATTTTGGACAAACAAACAGTAACACATTATATCTGCGCAAATAATATAAACAAAGATATTATATAAATGTGAAACTCACACCGATATCCACAGCATATACAATTCATATAACTTTACTAATGAACAATCTATGCGAGTAAGACTACAAGACTGTTCAAATAACTATACATCGGAATCCTTAAGTTTCTTTAACAAAGCAGAACGAAATCTATTTGCTGACACTGAGAATAAATCTAATTCTGTAGTTTCTGAACAAAAATCATTATAGTTTTTGCACAAGCGACGTAGAGGCGCCCGCAGACCAGCATTGGTGCGGCAGTGGGACACAGCAAAAAGAGGACGTGCACGCACCTCTCGTCTAATAACAGTTCTTGGGACACAGTGGCATATTTTATTAATAATCTCAGAGCATTTATACCTTTTATAGCATACGTCGAAAAGAAACATAATTTCTAGATAAACCGCCAACTTCCAAACTCCGGGCTGGTACTAAAAATTTTCACCAATTTTCACAAATTTGGACCTAGAGATCGAACCCAAGACCTAACGTAGCTCAGCAGTAGCGCTTTGCAACCACGACATGACTATATCAAAGAGGTAGAATCTAAAACGTTACGATAGTCTCAGACACTGCACCAGTAATGTCTTCAACATAATTAATTACCAACACAAAACTGTGTCACCCAATCAAAACTCGCAAACCCTAACGAGATCATCTCAAATCCAGAAGCAAAGCATCAAATAACTTGAATGAAGCATAAACTAAGCGAAACAGGAGCGTTCACTACTGACGCAGTCTAAGTTTCACCGCAAACTTTCCAACTACATACAATACAAAGGGTAAAACTGGCGTCACTTGACATTGCAATTTTCCTAGCTTCCTGAGCACTTAATGCTCCGCTGTCTTGCCACTCGCCTCCCTTGAGCCGGTCTAATGACACAGCAAAACATGCACCCCAAACTTGAATATTTACGAACTAAGTGGGTCAAATGCTAAGATGTTTTTGGTGATTACGGCTGTCACACGAAGTTTTGATTTGTATAGATATTTGGTGAGGTCGTAGTGAATGATAGATCTGGTGCCGAAATTATAGCTGTTAACAACGTTTTTGAAATAATAGATGTTGCTTAGAAAGCAGTAAATAGTTTAGACGAAGGATAATAAAATAAAATTATATTGTTGCGTACGCAATAAATCTGAAATAATATATAAGATTGTCTCAATGAGTTCTTAGAAGCGAAATCTAATATAATATTTTCAACTAAGGGTACACAATATGAAAGCTGAATTTCATTATCCTTTATTCATGGTTCATAACGTAAATATCTTTCACAAGATCACAACGAAAACTATGTACACGTAAACTGATGGTAATTGCGCTATAATTTAATTTATACTTTAGCGTGCTACACCAGTATATCGTTAAACTTGATATCATATAATATAAAGCGAATAAAAATTTAATTCATGCTTGTATTCATTTTCATCATTTATTTCTGAGGATCTTTGCTCTAAAAGAGGTAAAAAAGCTATTTCTGTGAGATTCTCCATTATTTTCATAACTTAATTGGGTTCTCTTAACTTTCTTGGAAACTGTTTCACTTTATAGTTATTGTTACTTGTCGCTAGTTAACACAGCGACTACAAAGTCTATAGTTCCAGTTATGCAAATTTAAAATTGTTTGCTGAGACGATTATTTTCTTAGTTAGAGAACTTGGCTTTTTAAATAAGACCGTGTTGTTGTTAACAAGCAGTTTGTTTTCATTTATATTGTTAATCGGTTTTTAACAGCCCCTGATTATCTTTATCATTACTTATTAGCCTTGACTTTAGAAACTCTTTGCATGAACCCTCTTGAACTTTTCAAATCCCCCGATAACAATGTGAAATGAGGGCTTCAACGCAACCTTCGAGCTTCGTCAGATTTAATCTTGGCCTAATTTTTCCTTCATCGTTTTAAGGGGCATTTTCTTTCTACTATACACGTGCTGTATCACAGTTTGAAGGTACTTGATAGGCTCTTGTGTCTTTAATATCTTAACAGACAACATCTTTTGCGGAATTAGGACAGTAAACGAGAAAATGTTTTTTTTTTTTATCTCCTCTATTACACAACACTCTTAGATATTCATAGAATTATTATTGTTATGGAGAACACTTGTGTTTAAGAATTTCAGTCGTATGAGCTGAGTGGATTCTGCGAATACATTTTTCATATTATGAAGCATAATTTGAATTTTAAATGTCGTTCCGGTCTCGATGATGTTGAGTTAGGAGATTCGGCTTTTTGGTTATTTTAGGATGGCAAAATCAAGTCTGGAAATTGTCTACTTTATAAAAAAGATTTGGAATTAGTCGTTACAAAATGTAGGACGCTTTTCTAAATGTATGAGTATTTACAAAGCTGAATATTTGTTTCTTTAAAAATTACTGTGGGGAATAACTTAATGTATTCATTAACTTAAACAGTTGCTTATTTTGTAATGAATATTTACAGACTTGTAAATAAGATTTGTAAGCTAAATTCTTGATTCCATTTCATTTTAAAATGGATATGACTTGGTTTTCTAGCAATCAACGGGATGATTAATATTATAGCGGCAATCCTACCCGATATAGCAACAAATCTTCAATACCTTCTCGACGACGACTGATTATTTTTCGCGATTACGATGTTAGTCCCATGGAGAAAGTTGTTCCGTTTGATGGTCTGTACCACACCCTTCTGATAGACCCTGTAGAACCTAAAATAATATTCAGTATTAATAATAGTCCTTCAGACCGTAATTCGGCTATGGCGACCAATCTCAACAGAGACAAGCCTTCGGCGCGGGAGATACGAGTATTATATTGCACAAGTGTGTGCGAAGACACAGATGCACTCCTTCTTCATCATTCTCATAGTCCGATGGGACGACACGTAATCCGACACGACCGGAGAGAGATCAGGCGCAGCACTAACAGCTTAACGTGCTTTCTGAGGCACGGGGGTATCACACCGCCAACATCCAAATTCCGAGCTGTTACTAAGAAATTCCTAACGGAAAAACCCAATAACAGTATCGGCCGAATGTTCGGCCGTTTCCTGCTACGAAGTTACTATTTGGTTCGGTCGGTTCCGATCCTACACTCCTACACTCTTTCGAATATTGACTATGGTCCCGACCCAACTGAGCCGATCCGAACTTTTTTCGCATTTTTCAATAATATTCGGTTCGGCCATGTGTCGGTCCGATCCGAACATTCGCACTTTGCACTTCGGAGTAGGCCCCCAGGACCCCACGCTCAGAAGCCACGCTTGCAACTACGAGACCAACGGAAGATTAAGTACTGTGGGTAGAAACTACATAAATACTGATGAATTAGGGGAATTAGTTCCAAAGTTCTTTAAGCCAGTTAGTAGTAGAAATCTTAGCAAGTAATTTCCCTGGGGATGTGCACAAACTTGTGCAACATCTCCTGTGGTTGACTACAGTAAAGACTAGAATTTAGAATTTCAATAGTGTAATTAAGTTTTAGATGCAATTGTGAACTTAATCACCGTAAGTAAACTGTATGTAATGAATCATTTTTTTTTTTAATAAAACTTTGCCCCACACTAGGAATTTCTCCTGTGTCGTGGGTGCGTTTACAAACATTTAAATTCACATAAACAAACAGCCACACCCGAAACAACTACTTGTAGGCCATACAAATATTTGTTCCGTGCGGGAATCAAACCTGCGACACGCAGCGCAGCAGTCAATCGCTTAACCACTGCGCCAACCGTGCCGTCATTACCATTTACCACAAGACTTAGCCTAGGTAATATCAGTATTGCTTCAATAAGCGATGGATATGGGCTATTACAGATAAGTAAGACCCCTGTCCTTCAATCTAGGATCCTGTATCTTAAAGGTACTTTAGTGGGATGTGTGTCTGGTGTGGCCGTTGTGCGTGGATGCATTTATTTATTTATATGTATTCTTTATTGTCCACCACAAAAATACATAGCATACAAAAATAAATGACACACTACAAAAAATACAATGGGCGGCCATATCGCATTATTGCGATCTCTTCCAGGCAACCTTAGAATGGACAGTGATTTTCCTTGACCTAAAATGGGACTGTCGTTGGTTCAAATAATAAGTATACAATAATACACTAAAATAGATACATAAATATATACATATCCAAAATTATAGATACATAAATACATACATACTATATATACAAGCAACGAAAAATAAAAGAAGACTGTAGATGATTGCAGTTAGGACAACAAGATCACAACGAGAAATAGTGCACCTTTACAAGTCTTTTGAACACCTGCAGTGCGATTCTGTAACCATCTCACCGTGAAAACTTAGGTGAAGTGAGCTGTCATTACAACTAATGCTAGGGATTGACACTGTTGACAGCTCACTCTAAGCTCACTTCACCTAACTTTTCACGGTAAAACTTTTAGAGAATCGTTAATAAAATTATTTTCATTCTTCTTTTCTTTCTTTCTTATTCATAAATTGTGTTATAATTCTAATGTTAACATGCATATTTATTAAATGGGCTTACAAGTTAATTGTGAGGAGTGTTAGTGTGTATGTGTTGCTGTGGAGTTAAATTGGTCAAAAAACGGTCTCTAGGTTAATTATTTTAGTAAATTAATAAAAGTGTTATAAATATGTTAAATTAGTGTATTATAGTCAAACCTAAGTATTAAGTATTCTAAACAGTTATTATCAAGTGTTTTTTTGTCGCGAAAACTTCGTAAAACAGAGGATTCAAAACCGGCTGTCAACTCAACGTACCAACGGTGACGGATTTCAAACTTTCGTCGATCCCGGGGAGTATTTTGTTCTATTAAAGTGCTTTTAGTGCTTGTATTTACCGATCACTGAACATCACAAAGTACTGCTCAGGCCTCTGAGCTACGTCCATCACACACTGGCACGGTTTATGTCTCCTTTTGCTTGACAATTAGTGGAAGCAAAATCGACGACGAAAACATTCGCCCAGACAATAAACACTACATAATTTACTGCACAAAAATAGGCGCATTAGAGCTTATTCACACTATAAAACCTGTGTCTTAAACTTGTTATTGTCAATTAAGCTTCTTTGTGTTTTACAATAAAAGCAGTATCTATTCCTTGTAACTTCACTTCTATTTAACATCTCCATCTTGTCTCCATCTCATTCCTAACTTCAACTAATTTTAAAATCCATTTGTTAACATTTCATTACTTATTTTTTAACTTACTTTAATTTTATTTTTATATTTCCCTTCTACCTCCTTCTAATCTAAATATTGGAACATCTTTTCTCACACTGTTATTTAGCTGCATAACTTCACACATTTCAGGTGACTGACATTTTAAAGAAAATGATGACCCGCAGTGCTACAATCAAAGATATGGAAACAAAACTAAGATCTACCTTGATGAAGCTAGAGGTTTCTGAAGCTACTTGCAAACAGCTGCTCTGTGAAAGGGAAGACAGCGAGGTGGAAATAAAGCTCATTAATGACAAGAACACTGAGCTTAAGAATCAGCTGACTGAACTACATGTACAGCATATGGACATACTTGACCAGCATCAGCAGCTCCGTCAAATAGTGTCAAATTTCCAGGAATGTAGCGACACCCACGAACTGGCTTTGAGACGCATATCTGAACTAGAACAGGAATTAAGCAAGGCCCACAACACAATAACCGTTTTGGAAACTCTCAAAGCCCGTGAAGAGTCTGCGATCACCTGCAGTCTTTATGATGAGTTGGTTGGTAGCGGGTCCGGTCCCATATGTGTTGAGCCAGTTGTAACAATAGATTTAACTGATGATACTATAGTTAAAAATAAATTGTTTACTAGTCACAATAAGTTAAAAAAGTATATTAAAATTAATAGATTAATTAGAAAAACTCAAAAATATTTAAAATGCCAAAAAGTTAACAAATTAAATACAAAACTTAGGCAAGAAAAAGTAAATTTAATACAAGAATTAAAAAACTGTAACAGTGAATTAGAATTGTGTAATGCTATGTATGACACAGACACTCGGCACCTTCAGGATGAATTGTTTGTTAGGGAATACGCTCTAAAGGATATCTTTAGTAAATATGAGGCTTCTCAACAAGACCTGAGTAAGCGCATGCAGGAGGCTAATGAGTTGGCAGACCTGGTCAAGTATAATGCGGAGAGGTATGAGTCTTTGACAAATAACCTCTCTTTTAGCTGTACCTGCTCCGTGGGACCCCAGCTTATTACACCCACTCCCTCAGTGGCTCAGCCAGTAGGTAGCTGTATTAGTGATGATAGCAACAGTTTGAATAATTTGATTAACACTACTTATATTTTTTCTGATAAATTTGGTCAAGGTTTTGGTAGCTTACTAAATCAGTGTTCGCAACAATATGTAATTAATAACTGTTTACCCGGTGCCAGTATTAGCCAATTAATTAGTAATATCAAATTGACAAAAATAAACCCCAGTTCAACTGTTATATTATTATATGGGGATAGTTTAAATGTAAGGAAAAAGGACTTAATTGAATGTGTCCATTTGATGTTGCATCTTAATGAGACTAATAATGGTAAATTTATTTTTTGTGCCTTGCCTTATTCCTATCATTTAACTGATGAGCAAAATAAGCATATTTATAATTTAAATATGTTCATTTATAATAGGACTTGTCGTCACAGTGATGCTATTTTATATTTTGATTGTAATCAATTCATTACTGATTACAAACTGACAAATTATACTATGTATTTGCCACCTAGTTGTAGGAGACAAATTGCTAATCTTTTAGCATACAATATACTCAGTGACACTGGTACTTGTAGTGTACCATTGATTACTGTTAGTACTGATACTAACACTACTTTTGATACGCCTTGTAGTTTAAACTATTAGGTGAGACAACGGGTCAGCCGCATATGTTGAATGTTGTACATCAAAATATGCAGGGTCTGTCCGGCAAAGAGCTAGAATTAAGTTTATTTATGGAGTTCTATGATGTTCAGGTGTTATGTTTGACTGAACACTGGTTGAAGGAACATGAAGTAGTGTTTATTAATGATGAAAACTTTACCGTACAGAGTGCATTTGTAAGAAAAAGTGCTATTCGCGGTGGCTCTTTAGTTCTTGTTTCAAACAAGTTAAAATGTAAACAACGTTTAGATTTAGTTAATCTTTCAATCGAGCGCACTATAGAGTTGTCTTGTGTTGAACTTGAGCGATATGTTATAATTTGCGTTTATCGACCCCCCTCTGGGGATTTTGTTAGTTTCGAATCGGTAATGGAAGATTCTCTCAATAGGTTGAAATCAAGTAGCAAAAGCATTATATTATGTGGAGACTTCAATATTAATATTTTAGATGTTACTCCATTAAGTATTAGACTTCTCAATCTTTTTAGGTCTTATAATTTAATTAACTTGTTTTTTGAACCTACTAGGATCACAGCATCTTCGTCAACTTGTCTTGATAATGTATTTAGTGATTGTGATGCCAAACATAAATTAGTGTTAACTGATTTAACGTCCGACCACTGTGGTTTATTAGCTAGCTTCCCCATGCCAGTACATAAAAAACCGCATAAACTTGAATGCAGGCCTTATACAGCCAGTCGTTGCAAAATGTTTAAAAATAATATAGCTCATAGAATTACACCATCTATAGTAGAATACGAGAATCCCAATGAAATTTATGGTGCCCTTTTTGATGTTGTGCAAAAAGAGTACCAATCCACTTTTAAGACCAAAACTATTAACGTTAATGGTTCCTCTGTTGGCTTTAATCAATGGGCTACTCCGGGAATTTATAAAAGTAGAGCGAGACTATACGAGTTATATGGTTTGAAAAAATACAGGTTTGATACTCCTTTCCTAGAGTATGTCAAAAATTATTCAAAATTATTCAAAAAGATTAGTGCTTTTGCTAAATCAAAATTTTTAGGCGATACAATTAAAAATTCTAATAATAAAGTAAAAACCACTTGGAAAATTATTAACAATGAAACGGGTAAATCTGTTAAACAAGAAAAACAACTTGAGATTATGGTCGACAACAAATTAGTTAATAATGCAGCTGATGTAGCTGAGGCATTTAATGAGTTTTTTGCCAACATACCGATAACTACGACTCGCTCCTTAAATTCGTCCCCGTCTAAAGCTGAAGACCTTTTGCATAGTAGTGTACCTAAACGTAGTCCTTTATTTAGTTTCGAACATGTAACCCCGCGTGATGTAGTTAATATTTTTAATACACTTAAGTCTAAAAACACCGGTGATTATTGGGGCATCTCCATTAAACTTTTAAGTAATATAATAGACATCGTAGCCCCCTATCTAGCTGTTACTTTTAATAAATGTGTTGATTTAGGAACTTTTCCTGACCTCATGAAGAGTAGCAAAGTCATACCATTATTTAAATCAGGTAATAAGACTGACGTTGGCAATTTCAGGCCTATTTCTATTTTACCTGCGTTTAGCAAAATATTTGAAAAATTAATACTCAAGCAGTTGCTAAGACATTTTAATTTAAACAGCCTCCTCCATAATGAGCAATATGGCTTTACAAAGGGTCGTTCAACTACAGACGCGGGTGTTGCTCTGCTGAGACACATATTTGACGCATGGGAGAAATCGCAAAATGCTATTGGAGTTTTCTGTGATCTCTCCAAAGCCTTTGATTGCGTGCACCATGACACGCTTTTGCGTAAGTTACGTCATTACGGTGTCCGAAACGTGGCTCTCAACGTAATAATTTCTTATTTACATAATAGGGTCCAATGTGTAGATGTTAATGGCGCGAAATCTTCCGGGCTACCAGTTCAGTTAGGTGTTCCGCAAGGCTCAATACTGGGTCCATTTTTGTTCTTAGTATATATCAATGATTTACCATTCCATTTGAAGGACATCTGTGACGTTGTACTGTTTGCAGATGATACCTCTCTTATTTTTAAAGTAGACAGGAATAGACAAGATTTTGACGACGTAAACAGTGCACTCTCAATAGTTACAGATTGGTTTACGTCAAATAACCTAGTTCTCAATGCCAAGAAAACGAAATGTGTAAAGTTTGCCTTACCGAATGTCAGAAATCTAGGACCCAACATCGTCTTAAATAAAGAGGTGCTTGAAACAGTAGGCTCGGCAATTTTTCTAGGACTAACAGTAGATGCCAAACTTCAGTGGGGACCTCATATATCAAGTCTAGCAGGAAGGCTCAGTTCGGCTGCCTTCGCCGTCAGGAAAGTAAGACAATACACTGACGTTGATACAGCTCGTTTAGTCTATTTTAGTTATTTTCACAGTGTTATGTCCTACGGTATTCTGCTGTGGGGCAAAGCCGCTGATATACAAAATATATTTGTCCTTCAAAAACGAGCTGTTCGAGCAATTTACCAGCTAGGTGCCAGAGTTTCTCTAAGAGATTTTTTTAAAGATATTGGTATTCTCACGGTTGCATCACAATTCATCTTCGCCAACATTTTATATATTAGGCAAAATTTGCACTTGTACACTAAAAACAGTGATATTCACAGTGTTAACACTAGAAATAAGGACAAACTACGTGCCCCCTTTCACCGGCTTCATAAGGTTCATAACTCATTTGTTGGGCTTGGTATAACCTTTTATAACAAGATACCCTCTTCTTTGCTAGACTTGCCTTTCAACGCGTTTAAAGCTCAAGTAAAATCTAACCTTTGCTCAAAGGCTTACTATTCCATCAACGACTACTTACACGATAAGAATAGTTGGTCGCCCTAATTAACTCAAGACAATGTTCATGTTCTTTCTCCAGAATCAGCTTACTGACAGGTTATTGTTATTAGTATTAACTTATTTATTTATTTTACTTCAATGGTCCTAGTTTTTCATCTGTGACTCAAGTGACAGCTATGTGACCAGAACCCAGCTATGCATAAATATGTAAGCTGTCACGCCCTTTATGCCTGGAGGCTTTTATTTAGGTAGTAAGTTTTTATTTCCATTTGAATTAATTATTTTTCAGCTTGAGTACGTATAGTTTTTATTATATTTGTTGGTATATTGGCGTGGCTAGCTGACATATTTTATGGCAAATAATTTAAGTTTCTTGTAATGTTAATGACTGAACATAGGTTCCTAGTATTGTATACATGCACTATATTCTAACTGAACAGACAGCTGTGCTGCTGGGAAGTTGGTTCCGCCACTTCTTCTTCCCAGCGATAGCACTAGGAAGTGGTGAAGGGCGGGCGTTTTTGGGGGACTGTCTTTTGTAATTTTGACGTTCGAAAAGTGCTGACTCTCAGCCTAATTTGAATAAATGACTTTTGATTTTGGTTCGGTGGGGTTTGTGTGCGGGTGTGGTATACTTAGAAATTATCTGTCAAGTGGTTTTAAATAGTTATTTCTTTACAGTTGTAGGCTTGTAGCCGTATCTTTTGCCGTCTTCATTGACGCAGTGTCTAAGATCTTCAAGTAACAGTTATTTTTCGGACGAATCAAATATTTGAATGAGCAACATAGTCTCCCAAAATCTAGTAGCTATTTGTGAAAGTAGGATTTGTAGGTATTTTGTTTACGCTCCCACGATACGACACAAATTCCTATTGTGGACAGCTGTTCACTTATTTATCATGAAAATGACGAAACTTTTTTTATTAGCTGTTAATGTCCTACTGCGGGGCAAAGACCTCCCTACGCTCTTTGCACCTCTCTCTGTTTATCTTTCAACTTTTTTTCACGTCGTTATTTACATTTTATTTTGTCAACAGAAGCGAAAGCACACATCCTGGGTCCGGTGGACTTGTACGTGAAAACTGGCAGCTCATTGTCACTGACGTGTATATTGAGTCAGGGTCCGCACGACCTTGGCACGATATTTTGGTATAAGGGTAAGTCAGTTATCCATCCTTAATCATTGTTGACTCAGAGTCAATCTGTGTGGATCTTTCCTCAAAATACTATTTATAGCTCTATAATGTGACCTGAATCCGCACTTAAGTCACGCTTTTCTGTGATTTGTAGCGGTATCTAGAACGCCACATGTGTACAACGCGTCATACTGACGTCACGCAAATCCTGCATCTCGCAAGCAGAGTTTAACGCGCAATTAGCATATATACAATTTCCAAACATCAATCGTTGGGTAATTGCAGGCCAGAAACAACACCCGTCCGGTCGGACGATTTTCCCTTTTCTATGGAGGAGGAGTAAACTTTACACCCTGTTCCTCATACCTATATAGACTTACGTAGTCCATTTTTACACAAAAAAAAGCGTGAGCTTAAGTGCGGAGTTAGTTTACGTATCTAAAAGTACTATTCAGACACCAATCGACATGATCCGACCAAAATTGTGTCTGGTCTTCAAAAGAGACTGTGACCTCTAAGTTTGTTTGGGCCTTTCTTCTCAGAGTAGTCAGATAGTAAACGCCGACCTCATCTAGTTTTTAAAACATGATTGATGTGTAAAAGTGTTTGTATAAACCGACTTACAGAAATAATATAATTTAAAATGCTGTGTTGAGAATGTAAGTGAGTCGCTGTGTGATAGTACGTTCATAATCAATCTTTAAATTGATTGCTTTGTTTTCAATTAATTTATATAAAATGAGAACAAAAGAGAGTGAAGACTACCCCGGTATATCTAAAAGCCTAATCAAGACTTCAATTAGTGAACCTGCTATTAATTTTTATGTTAGCAGTTAGTTAGCCATAATAGTAACAGCCAATCAAACCACATCATATGAGACACATCACACAACATATTAAATTTAATAGACTACCAAGTACTGTGTGGTTATGTTATAGAATGATCTAACACTGCAATTTATGTCATGAAAAAATTTATGTGATAAAAAAAAGATGTTTGATATATATTTACAGAGTGGCAGGAACAACGACGCACAACCACAATCAGTACATGATTCTGAAAAAAAAATATGCTATTCCATTATATTTTGACCGCGTAGCAGGTATTGCACTTTATTAGCAAACCGCTTTTTTTTAAATAACCTGCGAAAAATATGAACTCGTGGGTCCCAGAATGATGTGCTGAATCCATGGTGCTATATTGCGCGTCGTAGTGCCTGCCACCCTGTATATATTTTCTATTGATTTAGTGAATAAAGATTTTTATAATTCAAATCATTTACACAAACTACAAAATCAAACCCTAATCATACACATACGGAAACTACAGAATGCCACCTACTCCGATCATACTCTCTTTGCTTCGCTTAAGTTCATACATCTGCCGATCGTTTCTGTATCAATCTCGCCGTAAGTACTAAAGTGAAGTGAGCTTGAAGTGAGCTGTCGATAGTGTCAATCCCTAGCATCGGGTGACACACTTCACTTAAGTTTTCACAGTGAGATTTTACAGAATTTACCGAAGGTCATACACGTACGCCGGTTGTAACAAATGATAAAATTTAACCATAATCTTCCATCCCCAGGATCAAACATAATAGAGTATAAGGAACTAGAAGATAACGAGTTGCAGGAAGAGCCTCGTGTGAGACTGAAGACGGAATGGACGGAGCAGCTGACGTCACGGCTGACGGTGGAGAAGCTCCTTCCAGGCGATAGCGGGAACTACAGCTGTGTGCCGACGATGGCCGAAGCTGCTTCGGTTAACGTGCATGTCATAAATGGTGAGAATCTTTGTGTACAGTTATTTTACGAGACTTTGCATCACTGTCAAAATTACTGTGAACTTTGTGGTTATTACAATAAATCTGATGTTGGGTTGTTGCCACTGATAGGTTTGCCAAAATCACAGTGATTTTGATTTGTTTCTTAAGACCACTTACAGTCACGAGCACCAATATGTCAACACTTGGCAACTTTCAATTGCGATTTTTTCTTGAAATAACGTATCCAACGTTGAAATACGACACATTACATAAATCTATGGGTTCGAAAATGCTATGGTTGTAACAACATAAAACATCATTCAAAAATAAATCGCTTTTGAATAAAGCCGAGTGTATACATACTTTTGCTCGTGACTGTACTTACATAACAAATCACAAAATACATTTAGCTCTAAACGAATTGAATACCTCATTCTAT
Source organism: Apamea sordens (assembly GCA_945859715.1). Taxonomy (NCBI): domain Eukaryota; kingdom Metazoa; phylum Arthropoda; class Insecta; order Lepidoptera; family Noctuidae; genus Apamea; species Apamea sordens. The sequence goes on along the minus strand of OX244010.1, from coordinate 6,072,625 downwards.
ATCTATTAATCGTGTAAAGATGACAGGCACAGAATGATGTTTTGTATCAATTTTACGCTAAACGCATTCAGTGATTTATGGTGCAAGTGGGCTTAAGAAGCTCGGCCAATAATAAATGAAAAATACCGACCAAGTGCCCTTCGAACTCCCACACGAAGGGTTTCCTTAATTTTTTTGGTAACCTTATTTTGTTTTAATTATTTATTGTTAAAGCGGCAATAGGAATACACTGAAAATTTCAACCTATTACGATTCATGGAGATACAAGCCCGCTGCAAAAAACGCCGATTTCTTCTATGGAGACCCCTTTTAATTTTTAACATTATTTTATTTTTTGTTATGTTAGCGGCAAATAGAAATATATACACTCTCTAAATAGGCTAAGTAGTTAATAGGGTTCCGTCTGGGTACAGAAAGAACCCTATTTAAAAATAAACAACACTTATTTTTAACTATGTCCGTCCTGTCCATATTTCGCAAACGTCTTAACTTGCAAGTGCCAAATTAAGCCTTATTATAGTTTATGGTCTACTCAAGAACACGCTCCACGTGTATCTTCGACCCCGTCCATCAGATATAATCTCCAAGTTGCCACTTACAACACCCTTGTTTAAGATATGAGGTGACCTACTTAAATACAAGTAGCAAAAAGGGTCACATGGAAGCAGCCTTGATTGTGTTGTGTGACAACTTAACTAAGCTTTAAGTATTGCTGTCTCTTACTTGACAGTCGAATAATAAAGAGACAAGATAATAAGAGCTGTCGAAATATGAAACTGAATTGGAATTTCCATATAGGCGACAAGCTGGAATATGTTGAAAACATCGTGAGGAAACCGGCGTGTCCTAGAACCAAGAAATTCGAAGACATGTGACATTCAATTTAAAAAAAATGTATATAAGTAGTTTATCAGCCATCTTGTTACCATAACACAAACATTAGGTTGCTTAGCTTGGGACTAGATGGCGCTGTGTGAAATGTCCAGGGATATTATTATTATTATAATAATTATTATTATTATTCACACAACTCGCACTGGGCCTGCGTGGTGGATTATGCGCCAGTCCCTCTCACAGAGAGGAGGCCTGTGTCCCAGCAGTGGGCACATTTTAGGCTGATTATGATGGAATATGGTGTCTCAAAACGCGCTAAAGATTATACCAAAACAATTTGACAGTATTAATTGTTACCAAGCCGACCCCAACATAGTTGGGAAAAGGCTGGGATGATGAATTGTTACCATTTCTACCAAACTTTGAGTATTAGTAGAAGATACTGTCAACAATGTTATTTTCAATCAATACCAGGGTGTGAACGTGGTGCTATATCACAAACCATGCTCCACCTCCTATCCTGCCCTCTGTGTCCCAAAACGTGCAGTTAAAGTGATATCTGCGCTGCCACCGACAACGCCGTGGACGTGGCAAAGTTTTGGGACAACAAAATCTGAGTAAAATCGTGTCAGGGCCACGAAGAAGAAGAAAAAAACTTGAGAGGTGTCAAGGGAAACCCGGATGGAACGAAGTTCAAAGAGAGAGAGAGAGAGAGAGAGAGAGACAGAGAAACACGCGCACGCCGCACGGCTTACAACTATAGCAAAAAGTGCCGTTCCAACTTTTCGTCTTAATTTTTTCCGTCTAGCCCCCTTTCGCAACGCGCGATAAGGAACTTCTTTCTAATACCGACAATTAGATAGATAATTAATTAATAGATAGAATTTAGAGTTTCAAAATCTCCCAAAACTGGACAATAAAACAAATGAAACATTAAACTACATTCGAAGAAAACTTTCACAAAACCAGTTTTCATTTTAACCTAAGCAGTTTTGATTCTTATTTTACTAAAAGCCATTACCTAACCCAAAATCTTCTTTCTCAACAGGCGAGCATCCAGCAGCAATGCAACATGGAAACGCAAACACAGCATCTCCCTGTGCATTGTCGGTTAATTTACTCATTTCATTATACTGCACGCTTGCGACTCTCTACACGAGCACCGTAGATGGATTCAGATGAAAATTACACAAGGTACTATGAAACAACATTATGATACGATGTTGTTATGTATAAACGAGTCTTATGTAGATTTTGGTAAGGGATAATTGTTGCGGATGTGAACTTTTTGTTTGGTTGACGTTATACGGCAGATTTTCCTATATGTTATTGAAACACTGAAGAATAAGTTCAGTCATAATATCGGAAGGCCAATTCTCGTAATTAAAAACGTTCAAAATACAGTCGCAATCTCATCTCAGCGACAATCAACGTCAGAAACTAGTCAAAAATGTAGGAAAATTAGAGGTATTTTTGACAGATCAGACTGTGAACGTTCTTAAAATTAAGAGAATTGCCCTTCTGTTAGTCAAACACTGAAAGTACCTATGCTGCTCTTTAGAATTTTCCCTATAGTAATTATTAGTCAGTTGATTCTTGCTGAACTGCATAAAACATTAAATTTATACTGCGTTTGTGATTTAGTTTCCAAACATGTAAACAAAGATGATTGTGTTTTTGGAAAAAAAGCTTTAAATTCCACACCACATAAAGTTAAGTTTACGCTGAACGTAATACAGTACTTTTTTAATAACTTTTTCAATAATGTTACTCATTCCGATATCAACCTAATTTACACTTGCATTCGTTGTTTTAGTGGAAATAACAAGGTTGTATTATGTAAATATACGAGTATGTGTTTTGAAAATAAAACCATTATTGATTAATTGGAAACAATAATTTGAACAGACTGCAGAGTGTATGTCATCACTTCTACTCTCACGTCTGCACGTAGGAACTATACACGAAAATTACTTTGGCCTCTCTGTATGGTTAATTAGAAACGAAGCCTTGTGTCCAATTAGGAGCGCCTTACGTGTTAAAATGACTGACCAAATTATATTTCGCTTAAATATTTTTGTTTGATTTTGAGATTAGTAGAAATCTTTGCAAGGTAAGTAGGTATACAATGTGGAGACGACTATACGACAATAAATTGAATTTCGCTAATCTAATAAACTCAAACTCAAATCATTTATTTCAATTAAACCATTTACAGGCACTTTTGAATTGTCAAAATTAAATAGTCGGTCAGTTAGTCAGAAAGTTGAAGCTAATGAGTCACCCCAGACCCAGTCTGCATACAAAAATTGTAATGTTCTAATCCGTCGTACCCGGATGTTGTCTCCACATTGTCTAACATAATTTGAAACTACTCCAATTAATTCCAAGAAAATATCCAACTCGATTGGTACAAGTATGTCCCCTTAGCCATTTAATATTAATGATTAAATTCATTCCTATCATTGTATCTAGATACTTAAATGTGTCAAGACCGGTCCAATGGGTTTTAAATGTGTCAAGACCAGTCCTGTGAGTTTTAAATGGAAGGATTTTAACGGACCAGTTGTAATGGGCGATCAAATATTCAAGTAACAAGGTACCCTTCCCTTGCTCTTTGCTACTGAAGTGTTAATTTAGATTTTGTCAATGGGATTTTTAGTTCAATGAGCGTGTTCAGTGGTTTCATAGAATTACCTTTTCGGTTTGATTTTGTAAAACACGTTTAAATTAGCTTTTCATTTGTAATGGCGTAGTCTCTTGGTTCAGTGTTTGTTAAATTTGTGGAATCATTTTTAACTGCTGTAAGGGAGGGATACAGTTTTGAAAAATAGTTTTTTTACATACTCTGAGTTTATTTCGACATTACTTTCGCCTCTCAGGTGTAGTCAGATAGAAGATTTCGACTCATTCAATCTTTTAAGTCATTCTGCAAAAAAAATGTTATTTAGAAGTGTTATTTAAACCTCAGAAATATTATACTTCGATTTTGCAAAGATTTTATTGAAAGAAAGAAAGAAAAACAGGAAGATCACAAATTAAACTAAACACAGTAAAAAAAAAAAATAATAATTTTAAATTAACAAAAAGAAAAATGACACAGAAAGTCCTATACGAGGCCAAAAGGCTCCTATCTCAGGTAGTAAAGGCTCCTATCTCGCTGGTATTTTGATAGGACTCGCTATGATGTCACGGAACGAAGTACCTTATCGTTCGTTATACTTGTCACACTCGGCGAATGAGAATGAAGCCGAAAAAAGTGTAACATTTTGACGGCCAAGACACTTTTTTTGAATTCACAATAAAACGTAATTGACATATACAACACGGTTAGCGCAGTGGCTGAGCGATCGGAATGCTGCGCTGCGTGTCGCGGGTTCGATTCCCGCACAGAACAAATATTTGTAAGTCCTACATGTATTTGTTCTGAGTCTGGGTGTTTTTCTATATATAATATGTATGTATTTACAAAAAAAAAATGTATATAAGTAGTTTATCAGCCATCTTGTTACCATAACACAAGCATTAGGTTGCTTAGCTTGGGACTAGATGGCGCTGTGTGAAATGTCCAGGGATATTATTATTATATATTAAATAAAAAAAGGTTTATTTATTTATTTTTGTTTTTTGTTTTTTTTTTTATTTTATTTTTTTTCAGTAAATCTTAAATAGGGACCTCCTTTTAAGTAAAAGATATACCTGTGCTAGAAGGCCCATTAAGTTTATCACATTCAAATAGTTCACGTCCGTAACAATTTATCCATAAGAAAACCTTTTTCATTGAACTGTGTATAGAATAGCCTTCATGTTAATAAGAAATAGGCTTAGATACGAATACATTATTGTAATTAAAATTATTGTTAATTTTCACTGTATTGCCGGAATTATCTTTGTAATGTACAGTTTCTTTATAAGAGACTTTACTAAGAGTGTGAAGAATTACGTCTTTATTATTGTAGTAACTAAAGCTAGTTTTCTGAGAGTGCGGTGGCCGCGACATAGAGTCCGCAATTTACGGTCGAATGACGTCACTGAACGCGTTTTTTGAAAACGTAATGTCAAACTCAGATGGCATCGTTTTTAAGACAGCTGTCACTACGACCGTTTTGTGACGGCCACCGCTGTCGTATGAAACTAAGCTTTATCTCATTTGTCTTTATAAATTAGACCTACATTTGTATTTCTTTACGAACAACACACTTTAAAAAAATAAGCGGTTACTCTGTAAAGGTTTTGTTGTCAACCCAGACATTTTCAACTACAATTTATTTTCTTAACTAAGAAAATAATTATTTATGAAAATGAAATTTCACCTAGCTCGAAATATTTAATTACATTCTTCGTAACTCCTTGACGGTAAATGTTTTAATTTAAAGCTAGTTTCTTAATTATTTCAATGGTTAATTGTGTTCCAGTCCCAAATTGTATATATAATTTTAAGATTTTTTTTTTAACTTAAACATGTTTTTAATGTTTGAGTTAAAAAAAAAAACTTAAAATTATATATACCTACAATTTGGAACTGGAACACAATTAACGAGTAGTTTGCACCATCTTGAAAATTCTATAAACACTGACCCAGCTTTATCTTCTAAACTATTTTATCCAAGAAAATGGCCTTCTAATTTCGGCAAAATGTAAATAAACTTAATTTAATGTTAGATAGGTATACCATTGAGAAAAAAGTGGTATAATTTATAAGAAATAGCGATTGTAAAAAGAGTAGAATTTTTAAATGTCAATGCTATTACTATTTTAAAATGAACAAGCCGTCACAACTACGCGTCGAATTGCATTCATTTCGTAAAACACAGCCAAAAAGCAAACATGTTCAGTTCTACATTCAGATCCGTTTGATCAGCAGTGCGATTCTGTAACCATCTCACCATGACAACTTAGGTGAAGTGAGCGTGGAGTGAGCTGTCATTCCAAATAATGCTAGGGATTGACACTACTGACAACTTACATCAAGCTCACTTCACTTGAGTTTTCACGGTGAGATTTTTACAGAATCGACCGGCTGATCTACGAGTATATACATACCATTTGAGAATCAAGATCGCTAAGGCAATTTCTATTTGTAGCAAACCTTTAACAAACAGTCCAGCCGATGTATTCTGAAAATATCTCACCGGGAAAACTTGGGTGAAGTGAGCTGTCAATAGTGTCAATCCCTAGCATCAGGTGGAACTTCACCTAAGTGAATTTTACAGAATAGACCGGCTGTTTCGTGTATCCAGCCAGATTAATCTGCTGTAGATTCGTCTGTTCAGATTGACCTCCTCAAGTAAAATCAGTCTGCAAAAAAAAATAACGATTGCTAAACCTAGAAAGAAGAGCGTTGGCCGTCATATTATAACGGCCGTCATAAAAATCTGACATTTTCATCAGTATTTGACAATAAGGTGTCAAAAAACGAACTGTGTTTGGACAACCGCCTTTATGAGAAAGTTCACCGCTTTCTTTGGAAACCAGCCTTAGCAGTAGTTCTTTTGTTTTTATGGCAAACGACGCTCTTTGTGTAATTTTGAAACCAATTTTATATCAATTCTGAAGAAGAATAAATAATGCCACCTAATAAAATGATGTGTGAATGAACTATTGGCACATTACAGAAGGTAACTCTTTAATATTAGTGAAAATGGACATGGTCCTTTCCTTATGTTTTTTTTTAAGAATTATTAAGCTGGTAAGACTAGTAATTTACACAAAACATTTTTTTGTTTTTGTCACACCAATGGAAGCTTTTTAAAAACCTCTCAACGAATTACTTTAGTTGCCAATCTCTTAAAGTTTGAGATAGCAATTATACTTTCCTTCAATTCCCTTTGCGAAATCTTTTTAGCAATTTAATTTAAGTTCTAGGTATTATGTAGCAAATTCAATTCTATCTCACAAAATTGCGAAAAGGAAAGAATAAATAAAATGAACAGTTTAATTTATTTTATAGAACAAGTTTGAGTAAAATAATTTTGTAATTTCATTTAATATTTATTATTGAAATCCTAAAAGACTTGTAAATTTTATAGGAAATTATATATTTTTTTTGTTTCTAACTTTTAAATCTATATTGTTAGAATTATTACACAATTATGGTTTCCAAATATAAATGTTATATTTAATTGTTAGGAAATTTATTGTAAATAATTATATTTAAACAGAATTTTAAGTACACGATCGAAAATAAAATAGCACGGAATTATACTTATATTGTTACTTTGTAGTTGTTTTTCTAGTCGAATGTTTAAATAGGATAAAAAATAATAAAGTGTAATATAAATTGTAAATAATTATTTGTAAATAGTAAAATAATGATAATTTATTGAAAAAATAATTATTTGTTATTTTATTTATTATGCAATTATGTGCGGTAGACAATTGAACGTTGGGTAAAAGTTGGATTAATTTTCAAAAACAATTTACAAATCGTAGAAAATTGATAAATAAAATGATCATGTAACTAATGGTAAGGCAAACTTTGACAAATAAAGATAGAAACATTAAAATTGTGTTTTATTTTTCAATAAAATATTTGTTCAAGACAATCCCTTCAACCATCTGAGTGCTAACCTAACCAAGGGTATTAAATTATCTTGTAGAAACAAAAGACTACTTAAAATACTCACCACTAAAACGAACAATCCCATACTATCAAAATATTATAAAAAATATGAAAAAACCCTAAAGCAATCTGTAACGACAGCAAAAAAATTGCAATACATAAATAAAATAAAAAAGTCAACAAATAAAGTAAAAACTATGTGGAATATAATAAATGAAAGAACAAATAAATCAATAAAAAACGAAAAAATTAATATAAAATTACATAAAAATGATAACTTGATAACTGAACCTAAACAAATAGCTAATATTTTCAATGACTTCTTTGCTTCTATTGGGGATAAAACCTCACCAGCAAAAGGAGCCCCTGTGATGTGCCCCACAGAGAACACCATGTTTCTCAGCCCTGTTGATCCCTATGAAGTAAATCAAATAATAAAAAACTTAAAAAATAAAAGGAGCTATGGTGTAGACGAACTTCCCCCATTTCTACTTAAACAATGTGCAGACGAACTAACCCTACCATTTTACAAATTAATAAACCAATCGTTTGAAGAAGGCACCTTTCCCAATCAACTTAAAAACGCACTGATAAAACCTATACATAAAAAACATTCCAAAACCGACCCTAACAACTATCGCCCTATCGCGCTGTTACCAACAGCATCAAAAATCTTTGAAAAGGCTATGTGTGAGCGCGTATACTCTTTCTGTGAAAAATATAAAATACTTGACGACTGCCAAAACGGTTTCCGTAAAAACAAGTCTACAACGTTAGCAGTCTATAAATACGTACAAGGGGCTCTAACTATTATTAATAATAAAAACTACGCCATAGGTATGCTGCTTGATATGACCAAAGCCTACGATAAGGTACAATTTAAAATACTATTAGACAAGTTACATGGCATAGGAATACGAGGAAAAGCTCATGAGTGGTTTGCATCATACCTAAAGGATAGAGTACAACTAGTAGAAATTGAATATTTTGATAAGAACACAAATGAAATAATTAAAATAAGATCCGACAGTAAAGCAGTTAACGCGTCAATTCCCCAAGGGAGTGTAATAGGCTGCCTTTTGTTTCTTATCTATATAAACGACCTTCCTAAAAACATAAACGGACCATGTGTTCTATTTGCGGACGATATCTCGCTGCTCACCCCATGCCAGAACGATGACGATATAAACGCCAAATTAAATTCCCTTCTTTCTACAGCTGTAAACTGGATGAATAACCATAATCTAGAAATTAACTTCACCAAAACAAAATTAATTACTTTCCATCCCCATCAAAAACCACCATTAAAATTAAATTTCATTTTTAATAATGCAAAACTGGAACAAGTAAACGAATTTACTCTCCTCGGTTTGTCTATAGATACCCACATAAATTGGAAGTCCCATATACAGAAAATAAGAGCAAAACTGTCTAAATTTTCATATGCCCTACGCGAAATTAAAAAAACTACTAACCTGCAAACTGCACTTGTCACTTACTATGCATTTGCCCAGGCATGGCTCAGCTATGGGGTCATGCTGTGGGGTAACAGTACAGATTCACAAACCATATTTATTTTACAAAAGAAATTAATTCGAATAATAACCAATATAGAACAAACAGATAGCTGTAAACCACACTTCCAAAAACACAAAATACTCACACTTCCCTGTTTATATATCTTAGAATTATGTAAATTTGTCAGAAAACACCCGGATTTTTATACCACTTGCGAAGAAACACAAACAAGATACACCTTTCGAAATAACAAAAACAAAATAAACATACCTCAATCCAGACTCAAAATGCACTCAACCAGCCCTTTAGTTATGTCCATAAAAATGTATAATAATTTGCCTAATGTCATTAGAGAAGTAAACAAAACAAATACATTTGTTAACAAATTGAAACTATTTCTAGAATCCAAGTCATACTACTCAGTAAAGGAGTTTATAGATGACAAATCAATTGCAAAATAAAATTATCTATATATCTCGTATACACCAAACATAATATAATATAATATATAAAATCTAATATATATATGAAAATATGAATACATAAATAATAACATAATTTTATAATAATGTAAACACTTTTAAGAAGTACAAATAATTACCTACATATTCTTACGCAATACATAAAATAACTTATATACTATACCAATATACACAAAACAGTAAATAATAATATATAAAATAATAAAAATAAATAATAATAATCCCAATTAAGCAATAAATAATATTTAATTGTTTGAATTGCCACTTAGCTTTCTTCCTCTCTCCTAAATTTTTGCTGTGCCCGACAGGGTCCATATTGATCTTTTACCTTATAATATATACCATCTATACACATATGGAATGCAATAAAGATTTGAATTTGAATTTGAATTTGCAATGGTGGCCCAGTGCTACTCGTAACGGCGCCAACTTACGAATCGGTCATGGGGTCGAACCCAGCCAGCCTACTTTTTTGTATTAATTATTTCATCACCACTTCTCTCAAAACGGTGAAAGACAACATCGTGAGGAAACCGGCATAGCTTAGAACCAGAAATTCTAAGACAAGTGACATCTACCAACCTACATTTGGCCCACGTGGTGGATTATGGCCCACTCCCTCTCGCCGAGGAGGCCTGGGTCTCAGCAGTGGGAACATTAAAAGGCTGATTATGCTTCAATCATCAATAAATTCATCATGATACGACACAGTACGTCTTTTACTTCAATACGAGTACATGTCTATGAGCCGTCATACATTTCGGCTTTTGTGGTTCGGCTCGCTGCACTGACTACTGTATCGCGTTTCAAAGGAATTAACTAAAAAGCCGAAAGTCGAGGATCCGGCGCTCGCATCGAGCGGCTCGGCTCGCATGCACTGACTACTGTATCGCGTTTCAAAGGAATTAACTAAAAAGCCGACAGTCGAGGATCTGGCGCTCGCATCAAGCGGCTCGGCTCGCATGCACTGACTACTGTAACGCGTTACGAAAACGCCATACATTATAAACAAACGCTGCAAGTCAGTCTCCGCCTTAAAATACAATACCTACAATATCAGAATCCAACAAAACAAAATCGAAGGATAAAAATAAAATCTCAAGAATACCTAGGACTATGATAGACTGATACATAAATATGACAGCGGCATATTCAGAAAATATGAAGCAGTAAAACGTGTATAATAAAGTTACGTTTATGATTTTTTCCTACTATTTTACTATTCCAGGAACTCGTACGTGCCTACGGAGATATTTTTATGGCTTGAATCTTGGTGACTGTCTGCATGAATAAAACCTTTGGTTTGATTTTGTATAAATAAAATATCAAGATTTAAATGTTTTCCATAATATCAGCCAGCCATCCGTTTTTATTTTTCTGGAGGGTAGAAATCACAGACCATAAAGACGCCTACGGCTCGCAAACACATGTTAGTTTCATACAAAGGAATTCATACGTGTTTTACGGTTTTAGACATTTATTTTCTCAAAAGATTTACAATCACATACAGAGAAAATACAATATTATAATTAAAAATACTTATAGCCGATTGGCGTAGTGGGTTAGTACCCACTATGACAAAATTACATTAATATTTCTTAATAGTTAAAGTAGCAGTAAAAGGGGTAGTTGCAAAGAAGTTCACACGAAACAAGTGCGCGACGTCGTCGTATGCGTATCGCCACTGCGGGTAGGTGTGCATGAGTTGAGGGATAGGTACAATACATGTTTATTAAGGCCCATGACACAGTGATTGTTTCACTGCGTTTAAAGTACTTAGATGGTTGTTGTTTTGCGAATTTGATCTTTATAACAATCCGGCCGTTGAGAGAATGCGTTCTTAACACCTGTCATTTTCGTACAAACGAATATATATTTTGTGAATTTGATCTTTGTTAGCTAATAGAATTGACGCACTGACCGTTGTCAGAAACACATTCAATCGACGGCCGGTCTGTAAAAACTAAAAAAAAAAATGAACGGTGTACTCTTTGGTTGGGAAAAATTTAACATGACAGGTATTCTCGCTCTCTAGAAATTCTCAGTAGCAACCCGGAGTCAGGATTTGTGCCTGGTGGATGGCATAGCCTTGCCCTCTATACCATAGGACTTAATCATAACTGGCGATATGTGGGTGTACTATAAGTACACCTCTGCCCAACCCATCGGGGACCGTCGTGATGTTACGATGTTACTAGCAGCGCCCCGCTATTTCACCCGCATAAGTTTCGATTCCGTTGAAATATTGGGATAAAAAGTATCCAATGTGTTAATCCTGGTTATATCTGTGTGCCAAATTTCATCAAAATCAGTTTAGTAGTTTTTGCGCTAAAGAGTAACAAACATCCATCCATCCATCCTAACAAACATTCGCGTTTATAATATCAGTAGGATGTACTAAAATGCTTGATACATTTCAGGAATCATAAAATCTACTCAATTAATAACAAAACAAACACAGCATAATGTTTTTTTTAATCACGTCTATTTGTAAAATGAGTTAAATTAAATAAATACTCTATTTGTAAAATGAGTTAAATTAAGTAAATACAATAACAACGTAACATTTTAAATGAGTGCAACATTGCATAAATTATCGCTAATTATTTAATTTAAACATCATCTTATTTGCTAATTTAATTAATGAAACTGGATACCTTTAAATTAAAGCAAAATACAAATTCATAATTTTATTTCAAAAAGCCATATTTAATCTGGTTGTGTATTATGCAACAGTGAGGTTTTCTTTGTATTTAAATATTCTATTGAAAAAGAAAAGAAAGAGAAAATACGTTTATTTTCGGCAAACATGACCATAAAAAGACACAAACAAAAAAACTATTTCATATTTATTGATATATTCGAACTACTTGATACTCGTAATATCCTTGTGTCATATTTGTTACTTCTTCAGAAAGCTGTTGATGAATTCTGTAAAAATCTCATGGTTAAAACTAACAGTGCGGCGGAGTTCTTTTTTTTTTTTTATTGACAATGTGCTCACTCTTGACCTCAATCCAGCCCAGAGGCAGGGATGAGATCTACGGTGGAACAAGGTTGCCCAGAAGAAGCCTATTCACTCTCGCCTTGAAGAGATTCGGGTTGTATGAACTCGGGAATGCAGACGCAGGCAGACGGTTCCACTCCTTAGCTGTGCGCATCAGAAAAGATGACGAGAAGCGCTTAGTGCGTATATATCTTGACGCCTGTCAGTTTCATACAGAACGTAATGCGTTCTCTCGATGGCCAGACTGTAGGTTAAGTGAGCTGTCAATAGTGTCAATACCTTGCACAGCATCAGCCGGTCGATTCTGTAAAAATCTCACCGTGAAAACTCAAGTGAAGTGAGCTTGATGTGAGTTTTCAGTAGTGTCAATCCCTAGCATTATTTGGAATGACAGCTCACTCCACGCTCACTACATCTAAGTTTTCACGGTGAGATGGTTACAGAATCGCACTGCAGGTGGAACGACAGCTCACTTCTAGCTGCACTTCATAGACCCAGCAGTTTTTTGATCGCTTATCGACAAAATTACTAAACGTGAAATCATTCATAGGACTGATTTAACTCCGTTTATTTAATTTGCTAGACTAAAATGACAGCTGCGATTTTTTTTTGTCAACATGACTAAAAAGGTCGTTCGTAGCTAGCTAGAAGGGACGCCCTAGTAGGACATAATAGTGACCTTATTGGTGATGTTCTTCAGAAAGGTCAAGTGCGTAGTACTCGCAACCGTCGTGTATGAACGGATGTATGAACGTAAAGCAAGCAAAAGGAGTATATAAGGTTCGTAGCATCCTGTAATTTTTGCCTACCCCCAAGGGAAGGTGGCGTGGATTTATGTGTATGTAATTCATACTTTGATATTATTTACGTAGTGTATCGATACTTTACGTCACAAGCACGATTATCGATACTTTTTATTCGATGCCAAATCCCTAGCGTATCACACACGGAGTATATTATGCAACAGTCAGCCATGAGGCATATTAAATAAACAAAATATTATACTCCGCGAGTGACGTACACCACTGTATGGCTTCACCAATTTCAGTTATTGCATCCGTCTCATGCATGTTGTATAAGGCTGGCGAAATGCAATTATTTCGTTGGTTCTGTTCTGCATAACGTTAGAATTTTTTGATGCCTTTGATGACGTAAATTTTAGTGTTAGCTACTTAAGATAATGTTTGTTTTATAGTCAATAGAAGTAGTGTTTAGTTAAAATTATTAAAAAGCGATTAACATGCCAATGCCCAAATGTCAATGTACTATCGCCAAAACCCATATCAGCAGTGCGGTTCTGTAAACATCCACCGTGAAAACTCAGGTGAAGTGAGCGTAGAGTGAGCTGTCATTCCAACTAATGCTAGGGATTGAGACTATTGCCGGTTCATGCCGGTTTCCTCACGATGTCTTTCACCGTTTTGAGAGCAGTGGTGGTGAAATAATTTACACAGAGCCTGCCTGCCTGCTTTTGCCTGGGGATTGGCAATTGAAAAGAGAGGCCTATGCTTAGCTTTGGCTGAAGTCGAGTTGTGGATGATGATGATAAAGAAAGCACCTGTTTAGGTTCCTTTTAGTTTTTGTCATGGTCTGGCGTTTTGAGTAATTTATGTGGCTTACCCAAATGTCCTTTTTTTGTTCGTCGAATCGTTGAGCTCCGTAAGTTTTGAGTTGAGCTGCACGATTTCTGACAAATGCGTGCACTGAGGACAGGTCCACTCAATCTGTGTGTTTCTTCTCAGACATCGATTTACATGGTCTTACGTAGGTAGGTACCTACTTTTTTTGTCACCAGCCAGAATTATAAAATCACGTTGACCCGACATTTCATTCCTGTAACACACCTACAATATTATGCATACCTTTCGAAATTGATTGTACCATTGCATCGTCAAAAATACCAACATCGTCAATTTCCTCTGTACAAAACGGGAATGAATGCTTTGATTGTGCGCCTCCATAATTGATGAGAGGTGAATGGCGATGCTACCTTCGTTCCACATTATTGCGACAATTCTACTTCAATTTTCCGTTCCATTCGATGTATGGAAGCGTTGGTTGGAGGCGAGGTGTTTAGTATACGTGTTCAATTTGAACCAAAAGAGATAAGTAACCAGGATCGTCGGATATAGTTGAAGTTTAGTAAGAAACCGATGGATGTTTTCGAATAAAAGGACAATGACCACAAGTCGCACCAAAAAGTGTCATGCATCAAGATCAAAATATTATAGTAATTATTTTCATAATTTTTTACAATATTAGGCGTCGGGTATTTGATTTTTGAACAGGGAATTTAATTTAAAGTAAAAGAGTGTTGATGTTGTTTTATATTAATACTAGCTGCTGCCCGCGACGTCGTCTGCGTGAAGGCTCTACAGCACCAAAAATACCTAAGATGCCAGTGTCGCTATAGCATTATAAGTAAACAACTTTTAAAATTGCATTAAAATATAAGTTTTTTTGCGAAGCAAGTGAAGAGGGTTACATGGGAATCCTGCTGAGTTCAGTCATAAGATGTGACTGAAGGAAATAGAGAAAATAATGCAAGAATACATTCCAGGACACAAAAGAGTAAAAATACGTACAAAAGGTATCATACCTTACAACACTTCCCTATAAACTACGTTGGTAGTTATGCTGCCAGGAGCCAAAATGTAAAGAGAGTCAGGATTGGTGACGCGAGAGCAAGCGACGTACAGTTGCCCGTGTGAGAAGCAACTCGTCCTGAGGTCGACACCCGCTGCCCTCAGTGTCTGCCCCTGCGACTTATTGATGGTCATCGCGAAGCAAACATTCACGGGGAACTGTACGCGCTTGAACTGGAACGGGTAGTTATGAGGTATGAAAGGAATGCGTGGTATAAATACTGCCTCGCCGACGCCACAACCCGTAAGAATTTCTGCCTCAATGGTGTGTCTGTGGAGCGAGATGAATTTAAGGCGGGTCCCGTTACACAACTTCGGAGGAGATAGGTACAGAAGAAGCATAATCGGGACACCGACCTTCAGCTTGATGGTAAGCGCTGGAAGTCCACTTGCTGACAGGGAGTTCAGAAATTCCACGGGATAATGTGTGGCGTCATCTTGCTCGACAACAGTGTTTATCAAGGTGTAGACAAAACGGTGAAGGTGAACGGTGTAGGTGTAATAGTCAAAACGTCAAATATAACACTACAATTAGCATTGTGACAGCTGCGAAGGCGAACGCGCACAGATTATGCAGATTGCATAAGTTTCGTTGCCCGGAATGTTACCATTATATTGTCTGTATATTTCATGTCTCACCATCTCTTTTTTTCTGTTTTTTTTAATGTATGTTTATTTTATGTTATTTCATGTTTTGATTGTGGATTTTTGTTTGTGTCGAATCATATGTTGTAATGGTTTATTTTATTTCTTGTTTTTGATTTTTGTTTTTATTTATTTATGTTTAATTTCATGCTGCACTTGTACGTCACACGTCAGTGCCGGCTGCCGCTGAAAACCAGCGCTGGGGCTCTGTCTCGTATAGGGTCTTAGCATTATGCTGAGCGATGGCCGTTTTGCGTGAATGTGACGCATGTTTACCCCCAACTTGTTTTTTTTTTGTGTGTTTATGTCTTTTTTTTTTATGCGTCATGTTTGCCGCAAATAAATGCTTTTTCTTTCTTTCTTTCTTTCTTTCTAGACCACTTCATTCCCCTCAATTTCCGAGAGAATGCATTCGTTAATTGCTGCAGCTTGATTATTTTTGGGCGTCAAAATGGCCCGCTCACACACCCAAGAATTCTGCTGGTGCAGTATACGACTGATGTCCCCGTACACACAGCGAATGAGTTCTTCTAAGCTGGATACCACTCTACCGAGAGACTCTGGAAGCACCACCTGTTCACCTCTCTCTTCTGGTAGAGTGCCTTCGCCAAGACTTAGAAGGACATCGGGGAATTCTTGAGCACATGCATTGCCGCCGAGCTGAGCTCTCATATTAATGGTCAAGCGCAGCGTACGAACTCGTGACCAAAACGTAGATCGTTTCAACGAAGCATTCACCTCGTCAGCCCTCGATCCCCGCGTCACCACGGGAAGCGTTTGCCGGAAATCACCACTGAACAGAACTATGAAACCACCCATCAAATGTTCGTTCCTGCGGATGTCCTGCAGGGTTCTGTCCACGGCCTCAACTGCCTTCCTATTGGCCATCGTACACTCATCCCATACGATCAGAGAGCAATCCTTGAGCACGTGTCCCTTATTGCTGTTACGTGACACACCAAAAACAGGCGTTTCGGCGCTCTCTAAATCGATGGGAATTTTAAACATGGCATGTGCTGTCTTGTCGCCCGGAAGGAGTGTGGCAGCGATTCCTGACGACGCTACAGCAATAGCAATTTTGCCTTGCCTCCTGACCTCTGCAAGTATGCCAGTGGTAACAAATGTTTTTCCTGTTCCACCAGGAGCATCCAAGAAAAACATTTTACCCAGGTTTTGCCCAACGCTTTCAAGGACGGTGTCATAAATGTGTTTTTGCTCTGAAGAGAACAAAGCGACATAGTCATTTCGTATGGTGGTCATTTCGCCCGGATCGTAATTTGTCTCAGCGTTATACTCCCGATTTCCACGGTCTTTATACGGTGATGATGTGGGAGCTGATAACCCATATTTGATCAGTGGATTGCCGCCGATAGAAATGACCACATCTTGAATTGAACTGAGACAGGTGTTCAGCACGCGTTCATCAGTTACTTCGACTTCGTCTCCAGCAACACGCCTCAAAGCTCGTAGAAAATCTTCAGACAGATGATGGCGATACTTCTCCCACAAAGCTACCAGGTTCGCGACTCCACAAAACACCAAGATGACGGCAAACAGATGACGCATGCAGCTGGGACTGTCACTGACGCTCGCCTCCGCGAGGGTGTCATCCCAATTTTGGTCACCGTCGAGAAGGTGACGTGCTACACAGGCTGCGCGGTAAGTGGGATACTCCACGCCATCAAATGTCCTCAGAAAGGCGAAAGACGTTGGGCCTCGGACAGTGTGAAGTAACAACCGCAGAAAATTGCATTCGCCATTATTCGGATGCACGGTATAAACCCTACCCAATGCGGTGTCCTTGAAAATTCCCGGAAAGCCTTCCACAGCACCTCCTCGTCGACGTCGGTTAAATACACCCCTTTGCTTGTCGTACGTGTAATATGAAGGCACCTCGTCATACGTAAGGGATCTCGCAAACTGGTCGACTTCACAGAGCGTGTTTTTTTAAATTGTCTTCCTCAACTCTGCTCAAGAATTTTAGGGTTTTGTTGGAACTTGAATTTGTCGAAACGAACTATACCATACAACTTTTATGAAGAAAATGCACATTGCCATCTATGAATTTTAAGAATAACTAACTACTAACCTCGCCAACATGATCAAATTTAAATTATTTATTTCCAAAAAGTGTTAACATGTAACTTGATTTGATTTTTATGAAATCTCATAGATGGCGCTGCTTCAAAATTTTTATTATACTACTAACATTAATTAAACTATGTTTCTCTGCCCAAGTTACTTAAATGGCGTAGTTTTTATAGTGTAAAGCTGGATAGTAGCATGACTTACTCAAAAACAACATTTAAATATGCGTCGTTAGATTACACGCTGTCACAGAATACGTAGGTAAGAAAAATAAAGATTCACAGCTCCTCCCCCGTAGGTGATAGCGTGATAATATGTTTCCAGAGTTAAATTATGGTTTACTAAATAAATAACATGTCATTTTGTGCATTCAATTATTTTGTGCATTAAATTACGAACAAAAACCTTTTAAAATCAATATTGCTTACCTCCTATAACATACGGCGTGATAATATGTAGCCTAAAGCCTTCCTTGGTTTACAAAGAACATTTTTGCTGAATTTCAATTCAATCTATCCAGTAGTTTTGGCGTGAAGCCGTACCATACACACAGACAAACAGACAAACAGACAAAAATTCTAAAAAGTCACTTTTTGTCATCAGTTACGTTTTTCTAACAAAAGCCACTTATTTTTTCTCGAAAATTCTCAATGTACAGTTTTTCTTTCGTTACTGTTTTATTATATGTATAGATAACCTTGAATTTTGGAAAGTGTTATGATCACATCTTTCAAAAAACATGAAAAAATACTATACTTTGCCGATTCTACATTAATTAAAATTCTAAATTATTAAAACTATTTTTTTTTAAACTTGACGTCTATTTTTTTAAAGGTTTTGAAAAGAGACCTTACTCTAAATTACCAATGATCACACACACATGAAGAAATGTCACAACAAACTCCCCAGCAAAATAACCATAGCATTATAATGACTAAGACTCATCATACGAACCATTTAGAATCAGGCTTACACAGTCATTCCCATCACAAGCAGTTACTAGCCACTTCAAATTCTCGTACTCGCCCTCGAACCTAACCACTGAAGCTTCACCACTGAACAAATGACGTTCAGAAGTTCCATGCGTAGGTGCTATCGCCAAAACCTATATCTGACCATTTTGAAAACAAAATCCCATGCACATGTAATAATATGCGCTGCAAGCAGGAATGGTTAAGGACCATTCCTGCTTGCAGCGCATATTATTTGTCGACCTAAAAATGATCCTCTTTTGTTTTACTTACGGACGCAGCTGTGGTCATCATGTGCACGGTATTTTGTTTTCAAAATGGTCAAATATAGATTTTGGCGATAGTACGTTATAGTAAATAGATGGACTTACACAAATTATATTAAGAGAATAAATAAATGAGTAACAAATAATACATAAATACAAATAGATACTAATATGCTATTGTTAAAAACTGATAGAAAGGATATTTAATAAATATTTAATAATAACGAAAACCATAAAAGCACTCTTCCTCTCTCCTACTTATTTAAAATGTTACTGTGCCCGACAGGGTCCATATATTGATTCTATTATTTTATACTTAACACCTGTATGCGTACATTATAGATGCAATAAAGATTGAATTGAATTGAATCCATAACTTTGTAAGTATGGATTATATACCAATATTGCAAAAGAAACCCTGTCTGTCTGTTTGTCTGTTACCCTTTCATGCCTGAACAGATTTGGACGAAAGGACATTGATTTGCACCCACACATTGTTCGCCCTGGAACCAAGAGCTCCGGAAAATTATGTGTTGTATTGTCGACCATTAGTAAACTCCTATAAGATCTTATTTGTATAGCGGACTTGCTGTAGAATAGACATATTAAAAAAAAAGTATCAGTTTTTGAGGTTATAATCGAACCATAACAACGAATGTTAGGTATAGTTTTTCATAGCTCCGAGTGATTTTTAAGAAACTAAAAAAACAATAACATAATACATTTAGAAATTTTTTGTACCTACCTAGATAAGTAGGTATATATGCAGTTTTTTTCTGAAGCCTAAGTGTATGTAATTGCAACGTTTAAATGCATAGAATCTGACAACAAACTGACAACCACCATTTAGTCACGTCAAAAATAGGGGTGGCAAACTCGATACGATTTATCGATATTTCTTAAGATTTACTATGACCATACGTTACAAACTGAATTACATCAACTTTTGTCATACGATAATATTAATACCATTACAAATAAGACAATGTCCTACTTTACTTATAATAACACTCTTCTATATAATACTTGTAATAATATTAATACATAAAAACATCTGTATCTAATCTGCAATATTGTTTTTTTGAAGAAAATATATATAATGTATTCAGTAACGATAAGTATTTTTTACCCGACTGCGGCGAAGTCCAAAAGGAGGGTTATTTAAATTAATTGTCGTAAATACTCGTTTAGTTAGAAGTAAACCACACACTTTTCTAAGCGATCATTAGAAAACCCTGAATAATGATCGTAAATAGTCGTTTAGTTAGAAGTAAACCACACACTTTTCTAAGCGATCATTAGAAAACACTGAATAATGATCATAATGAAATATCTAGGTTTTGTTCAATTCAGCATTATTCTAACTACCTATTTAAAATCGAGTATGACCTCATTCATAATGTAGGTACCTATACTTAGTAGGTTTTTTAAATTATACTTTTAGGGAATAATAATATATAGAATATAAAATGGTGATTGAATTGTTTTATTGATATATTAAAAATAAATTCAAAATTTGATTCAGATTCAAAAACATGCATTTATTAAAAATTTATTGGGCATCCCTAATCTTTTTCAATGCGATATGATGTTTGGCGAAGATGGCGGCGATTAATGTTATTAGTCGCGTAAAATACTTTAAAATATTCAATTTGGCATGCAGCTAGTCCATGTTACAAAAGTATTTGTAACTAATATAATAAAATAGACAATTAATTGTCGTGTATGTCCGATATTTCTTGTGCACAGGGCGATTCCGGACAATGTCCTTTGGCAAACGGATATACCATGATCTGGGTTACTGTTTAGTTTATCCTGTTATAAAATCTACTTGAGAAAGTAGCAGCAGTGCAGAAGAAAAAGAGAGTGTAGTAGAAGTGTCTCTTAATCGACAACAAATACCTACTGGCCGCTACTCGTAACAACCAGCCAAATGCAAGTCGAACTCGCGCACGAAGGGATCCGCACCATTATCTATAAAAAGCACGTCTGTTGTATGGGAGCCCCCTGAATATACAACTAAATATTCTGTGAATATTTCAAGCGTCTACCTGGGCCCGTATTCCCGTAATTTAAAACGTTCAAAATCTAGTCGCAGTCTCATCTCGGCGACAAACAAATGTCAAAAACTTGTCAAAATGTAGGGAAATTTGACGTATTTTTGACAGATTGAGACGGAGATCCGACTGTGAACGTTCTTAAAATTACGAGAATTACCCCTCTGTTGTCGTTATTAATATCGAGCAAAAAACGGCAAAAAATCACGTTTGCTGTATGGGAGCCCCACTTAAATATTTATTTTATTCTGTTTTTAGTATTTGTTCTTACAGCGGCAACAAAAATACATCAGAAAATTTCAACTGTCTAGCTATCACGGTTCATGGGATACAGCCTGGTGACAGACAAACAGACAGACAGACGGACAGTGGAGTCTTAGTAATAGGGTCAAACCTTTTGGTGCCTAGATACAGCCCCTTAGTAACTCTAGTTTGTGGCATGGACGAAGTGACTCTCGCCAAGTGTATGTCAAGTTCATTGAAAATGAAACATTGCGGCGGCGGCTTGTAGTGGCCACTAGCCGTCGAGCTTTGACATCTACTAGCTTAATATTTAGCGGCACTGGGTAATAGATAGAGAAAACCGTTTAAAGAAGGGTGCTTACTATCTAGGCAGCGTAAACAAAGCTAAACGTGTAATGTAAGAATCGTGGCATATGTAGTGCTGTGGTATTTTCCCACCAACCCCTAATTAACACACCCAATACACACCACACCTCAACACAAAACACATACACATACTAATACTTCACACTTAGTATAAGTTTACATGTGTTTGTACCTTATAGTCCAAAGCAGTCTATTGGATTTTTTGTACTCCTTCTGTGGAAATCTGGGCTGGCGAACCTTAATACAGGTTACCACGTAACCTAGCTAGGACGCCAGATTCAATTCATTTGTAACACTTTATGTTTTACCCTAAATTGTAAAATTATATTTATAGTAACAGACTGTATGAACCACAATTTTTTAAGGAATAAATAAATTATTAATTTGGTACCCCTAATAATACAAACAAACTCCGCGTGAGTTTGTTTATTTATTATGAACTTTATTCCGAGACCAGTAAAGTTCTTAATACGAAACTGACTACTTACACCAGGTAAAGGGTATTAAGAACTTTACCTTTACTCGCACTAAAGATGGAAATTCAACAATTCCTTAACCCTGTTTACTTTTAAAAAGGTAATGTTTATCAAACAAATTATACAATGTCACTGCGGTACTTCTGAACATATCTTCTTACTGCTCCACCCGTCAATATTGCGTCGAACTGCCTTTAATGTGGTAACAGGTCTCCAGCAATCAATGCTAATGTAAATCTAGGAATAGTTCCTTCTGAGTGGCAAGTGGCAAGCGAGGGCCATTAGGGGATATAAGGGTCTGACGGAATTAACATCACAACTATATTCCCATAAAGGCATAAACAGAGGTGACCTCCTCCGAGCTCTCTGTACCGGGATAAGTATTAGGGGTCAAAGTATGAAATTGCCGATTTGTACTGAAAAATTGAAATTCGTTTTTTTTTAATTTAACATATTTATTTAATCAAAATAATTACCATTATTATCTATACATTGCTGCCATCTAAAAGGAAGGTCATTTATGCCTTTGCGATAAAACTCTCGTGATCTAGATTCGACAAACTGTGTGAAAGCATTTTGTAGATACTGCTTCCTGAGAAGAAAACTTTTTATTAGAAAATTGTCCAAATCACAAAAAAATTGGTAGTCCGTTGGAGCAAGGTCTGGCAAATACGGAGGGTGACGAATGGTTTATAATTGCAGTTCCTGTTGAGTTAAAACGGTTTCTCGTGCTGTATGAGGTCTCGCGTTAACATGGAGCAATAATGGTGAAGATCGATTCATGAGTCGGGGCTGTTTCACTGCTAGTTTTGCTATCATTGTTCGGAGTTCGGCACAGTAGACATCTGCCGTTATTGCTTGACCAGATCGGAGAAAGCTATAATGAATAACACCATGCTGAGACCACCAAACAGTTACCATTACATTTTTATTGGTAAGCTTTGCTTTAGGACACTGTTGCGGCGTTTGACCTGGGGTCAGCCATTGCACAATCCAATATTCCTTCATTTCTGTATCGATTCAACAAGGCAACACAAGTTTCAACACGCGTTACTTTCTGCAGATCAGTCAAATCATGAGGCACCCATTTCTCATATTTTTTTATTTTATTTAACTGACGCAAATGAGTCAATATTATTGGTAAGGTAACGTTAAACCATGCCGCTAATTCCTGGGTAGTTTGGCTCGGATCGGCTTCCACCATATCTTTCAATTCATTGTTATTTACCTGTGTGGGCGGTCTTCCACGTGGTTCGTTCTTCAAATCAAAGTTTCCATCATGAAAGCGTTTAAACCAAAATCGCACGGTGCGTTCATTAGCAGTCCCCTCTCCAAACGCAACATTCATATTGCGAGCTGTTTCGGCCGCATTAGTTCCGCGTCGGAACTCGTATTAAAAAATAACTCGAATTTTCGAAGGATCCATGTTTTTTTCTAAGCTGAAAAAAAAAAAACAACTGAAAGTCGATAATCGAATGTTGCACATTTTTTAAAAGAAGAACTTCATAGGTACCATGTGAGAAAAGTTTCACTCAAAAATCTCAAACCATGAAGGTTCTATGTCAATTCGAAGTAGGTACCTATTACAATAGAACGGCAATTTCATACTTTAACCCCTATTATATTAAACAATCAGCTTGTTATATAACATTCATGCATGAGGGGCCCGTGGCTAAATAATTTTTTTTTTTTTTTTTTTTTTTTTTTTTTTTTTTTTTTTTTTTTTTTTTTTTTTTTACCGGTATCCAGTTAGACTGGAAACCGACCCCAACATAGTTGGGAAAAGGCTAGGCAGATGATAATGATATAAAATGCATAGCTATTCCTAGAATGGATGTACGTGTCTAAATTTATATAGGGTGTAAAAAGACCCATCACATAGCCGCCAACTACGCATTCTGTACATCAAACTAAGTAACTGTGCAAAAATAATTGCTGGGAAACGACTTTCATTTTTGCTGTGAAAAACCACTGTTTGCGGTATCACGCAACGTACCAAACGGACGCAAAACATTATGCTTACCCCGACGACGCCTGTACCGTTTCATGCATCCATGCAACGGCACATGGATCGTGAGGATTTAAAGTTGTATTATATCATTAAAAACTGATTTACGTAAAAATGTATATTATATGGAACGCATTTATACTAGGTGTCAAACTCACAGACTGCATTAGAAACTCTATACTCGTTCCAAAACACATTTAGCGGACGCTGACCGCACAGCTGCTGGACTAAAGAGGAACTGGGCTGGCCATATCTGTCGCATGTCGGAGCAGCAATATGCAAAAGCCACCACTCAGTGGATCCCCAATGGTAGGAAACGACTGGTTCAAATCAAACTGGTTGCTAATGTAATTGTATAATTTATTCTTTTTTTTTATTTTCTTTGACATTGATTTACATTCTGTAATTACTTAAAGTCACACCCGGACTTATTACTCCTTATTTATTTATGAAAATAGTCTACTTTTGGAATGTTTGTAAATATGTGAGCACCATGTATCTATCACATAGTCAATTTATATGTCATGGTTTCATTAATTCATTTTAATTCTTTTACCTATTGTGGAATAGTAATTTTATTTTTAGGTGCATCGTCTTCACATATAATTATATAATTAATGTATGCAAAATATTGTAAAACATTTTAAAAGAGTAACGGTGGAGTTTCTTGCCCATTCTTCTCCATACGAAAACTACCTTTTGGAAGGGGCGACTAGAATCAATTTTATTTTAATTTTGATGTTCAAAAGTGCCTATTTGAAATAAATGATTTGACTTTGACTTTTGCCCTGATAAAAACTATGTATTTTAAAAAAATGAGATATCCCACAGATAGTCTTTATAAATTAAGCGGGTTACTCTCAGTAAGAAAATTATACATAGTTCAAACTATATTAAGGAAACACAAGATCCTACCTTACGATGTAACTAAATTAGCAAAGCGAAGAAAGGATGCTGTTGCAGAAGTCCCCCAAACAAAAACTTTGGTTGCCACCATGCAATTTAATACACGGTCTTCTCGGTTATATAATAGAATAAATAAAGAAATATGTATATATAAAAACCAATATTATGAATGCAAAAAAAGAATACTGAAATGGATCAAACCACTTACTTATAAGGAAACGGAAGAACTTTTGAAACCCACGACATAACCTATACTCTCACACAGGCACACAAACACACAACACACATACATACTCGTACACACGCACACACGGGGTGTGTTTGTTTTAAGTACCATCCGAGGACGTGCGTATGAATACACAAGGCACGACCGAGGACCTTTTCAAAGCGAGGACCTTTTCGAGGGTCCTCGGTTTGACTTGACCAAAGATTCGTATTCTGCAAGCGATTTTGAGTCTTTCTATATACTTATCACGAAAAAGTTGTCTGAACCTCGGTTTGATCAAAAATATTCATATGCATACACAGACATTGTGTATCCACCAGATGGTGCCACTCTCGACTCATACACAGGCTCTTTACACTCATTTCACGTTTGTTGTATTATCCGAGGACCTATGTGTTAACTTTAACACAAAAGTCCTCGGTTAGGTAGCTTTTCCACACAATGTGTATTTAAGACCTCGGTTTGCTAGATTTTCCGAACAGTGTGTATTCTAGTCCTCGTTTCGACAATTTTCCTAGTGTGTAGAAGACGAGTTATGTGCTATCATTTAAATAAAATTATGAAGGAGAAAAGCGAAGGTAGACTGAATCCTTAAACAAATCGTTAGCTACTAGGTGCACGAGGAATAATCAGGCTTCTTCTGCAGTATGTGCTAAGTACCTAGGCCTGCTTAGATTATACAACATTATGATTTGCACCATAAAATATTATATTGGCAGGAGCTGAATACGTGTGCTCTTCATAAAGAACCTAAAGTAAATGTCTTCCAAGGCGAAATCTCAGCAGCAAGATTTGAAGCAAACAAAAAGTACAAAGAAATAAAGAATATGAACGTACTAAAGAAAACAACATAAACTTTACTGAAATAGAAGTAAGTTTATTTTAAAATGAATAGAATAGATCTTTATTTGCACAGAAAGTAGGTACAAGTTACAGATGTTAAGTTTAAAATGATCCTTATACTAACTACCTTAACTAGGGCACGCAAACAGTTTTAGCTAAAAATGATCGGACACATACATTAAATACTTTTCTTTATTAGGGCGGTATCGGAACCACTAACAATTAGCAAATTTTTATATTGTCTCCTGATTGTCCGGTTTCTATTTGCGGACACTTTATTAAACAAAAACAGCCACCTCAATAGTATAAAGTGATGGGAATGTTAATAATTTTAGGGACTTAAATACGTACGCAGCTATCTGTATGTAATTGCACCTGTGCCGTGTTAATTAACTATAAATAAATAAATAAATAAATAAATCTGTTACTATTAAATTGCACACATACAGCGTTAGGTTAAAAAGTACATACGCATCTACACTAAGTATTTTTGTTCAAGCCAGCGTATAATGATTATTAACGTTTCATTTATGTCATGTTCGTATATTTTTTTGTAAATACATTCAATTAAGGCACTACTATCGTCAGCGAATAAGACCATATGATGTTCAATGTGGCGAGGTAAATCATTAATATATAGCAAAAATAGTAAAGGGCCCAGGACACTGCCCTGTGGTGCGCCATGCCAATATAAGTCTGTGGCTATACCTAATAATTGTTGCCTTAGATAAATATTTTTCTTCGTGCTTACTTTTTGGACATATTCTAGATATTTCTGTGTGCTGCTTACGATTGTTAAGGTATGATTTTAAGAGATTAAGTACATTTCCTCTGATGCTTATGATGTCTAGCTTTTTTGTAATAATTTCATGATTAACACAATCAAATGCCCTCGTCATGACCGTGAAAATTGCGCAAACTGGTACTTTTTTTATCCACATTTTGCAATATGACATTTATTAAATCGTAAACCGCTGTATTTATACCCTTATTTTTTTCTGAAACCCTTTTGTTCCGCACTTAAAACATTATATTTGGATAGGAAATTATTAACAGAGTTATAAATCATTTTATCTATAACCTTAGAAAAAATTGGGTATTAAAGCAATTGGTCTATAATTTGCTAGATCTTCTTTAAAAAAATTCTAAAGTGGCTTCATTATAATTGTTTTTAAACTATCCAGAAATACTCCAGTACTGATACATAAGTTAAGACACATGCAAGGCGATGTCGCCTGGTACGAATTTTACAGCCTTTGTTCATATACCATCATAATCAGTGCTACTTTTATTTTTTAATGATTGTATCGCTCTCATAATATCTTGCGGTAATACTGGATGCATTAACATTTAGTTAGGGTTACTTGTCAAATTCGTAGTGTCCGGTGGTTTCGTCATGTTATTTTATGTCTGTTTAATAAAATAGTTATTAAAAGCGTTTGCAACGTCTGTCGGATTAGTAATGGTACTATTTTGAACTTTATATGAAACAAATTATTTAACAAACTTTTACCAACGATCCACTTATAGAAATAATCATCAAGTTGCAACAATACCTTTGAGAAGCATGATTACAAAACTTACATAACAGTTATTAGAAAACGAGTCAAACAAAACGACTTATAGAAACCATAATTATAAGAGATCAACATAATTTGGGCTAAAAACTTAACATAACATTACTTAACACAATGCTTAGTTAGAAAACAACAAAGAAATATTATCAAGTGAGATCAAAATAATTTGGGAAGTCTGAAAACTTAATAACTAGCTATAAAATGATTAAAGATAAATCATTCATGTCAACGGCCTGTTAAATTCAAAAGTTATTGCTTTTTTCGCTAAATAACACAATGCGGGATCATGGAAACTGATAATAAAAAGGATTAATTTATTGTTGTATCATCAGTTTTGATCATCGTATTTATCGTCGATCATCGTAGTAAATAGCGAAAAATGCAAGAAAAGAAAAAAAGGCAGGTGAGCTGATATGTGACATGTACCTTAAAGAAATAACGATCTTTGGTATAGTCAACACTATTAGTTACATCACGTTTAATAAAACAAAATAGCAAACATTCTTTGGAATAATCAATACCAGTATCTTTGAGATCTAGAATTTAGACTTCAGTTGTCTTTTCTTTAACCCGGCTTATGTGAAAAAAACGAAATACCTAATAACTTGATATTGTATTGAATACCTATCATGAAACTGAAGTATCCGAATTCTGATTTATCTACTCATTTAAAACCTGAATTCTAGTTTTACTTTATTTTTGTAAGCTATATTGAAGACGATGCTACCAGCTATTGAGGAGTTCCCCCATAAAGAAACGACCCTGGCTGCAGCATCAGCACAAACTGGTAATTATTTTAGTTTTACAACTTAAACCTAACGCGTATGCTAAATTTGAAAACGCTGCTATCAACTGTTGAGGAGTTCTCTCATGAAGAAATGACCCTGACTGTAGCATCAGCACAAACTGGTAATTATTTTGGTGTTACTAGATAAACTTGAGGAGTTCCTTTATGAAGAAACAACCTTGGCTGCAGCATCAGCACAAACTGGTAATTATTTTAGTTTTACTACATAAACCTAACGCGTATGCCAATTTTGAAGACGATGCAATCAAGTGCTGAGGAGTACCGTCATGTAGAGACGACACTGACTGCAGCATCTGATACTATAATAATATACTCATTTTAAAGTTGTTTATACATATAAAATTAAAAACTTACCTTTCCTTCACAGTGATTATACCCATCTTATTCGCGGTCCGCATCAACGACAAACGTAAAGACATCGACTTGTCCTCGCTTGGTACTTCGTTTTAGTTATAAAGTGTGTAAGAAATAAATCGGAACATTCTACTAACATTGATATAATTATTATCTTACACGTAAAATGTTTTAGGTAGGTAGATTTTCCAGGTCCTCGGTTTGTACAAGTTCTACGCGAAAAACGGTCCTCGGTTTAGTGATATAAAGTCTAACACAACGTCCGCACTTTGTACAAGCTATAAGAAATATTGTGTAAAAATACGTCCTCGGAAGGGCGTCGCAGGGCATACGTCAGAGGTCCTCGGTTGGCTTACACAAAGTCCTCGTATGTGCATCGCTGGTCACATTTAGCAGTGTATTTCAGGTCCTCGGTATGATAGCCGAAATTCATACAGAAAAATGTTGAGATAGCATTATCCCAATAAGCTCATCACTATAGATTTTTTCACCTGTCTCTTTCTATCTTACTCTAAAAGGCCAACGAGGTATTTAAACCAGTTTTTTGGAGGGTCCTCGGTTCGTTCTAGGAATAACAAGGTCCTCGTAAGGGTGTCTGTACAAACAGGTGTGTGTGTGCGTGTGTACGAGTATGTATGTGTGTGTCTCACACACACTCACTCACACACACAAACTATACTTATGCCAATCTTGTCTACTTACCTATGTCAAATATGTTATATCTTTCTTTTTTTTTTTGTTATGGAAGAGCGGAGTCTTCTAATACAGGCATTGTTTGCTTAAAAGAAGGCTCCAATCACAAACTAATTGTTGTAATCTGGTTGAAGAAATAAACAATTTTTTTGATTTTTTTCATTTTGACTTTGACTTTGACTGCGTGGCAGGCCCAGAAAGAGATGGCAGGATGAGCTGGACTCCTTAAAGGATTGGCCCACAATCGCAGTAGACCGCGAAACGTGGAAAGAAGGAAAAGATGCCATTGCCCTGCAGTGTAACAACACAGAGTAATAATAATAAAAAAAAAAACATAAAAAAGCGTCAGTAAAAGTTCGAATTTCGATCTTCAATATCTCCGTAATCATACCAGGTATGGTCCAGTACAAAAAAAAAAAATACAATGACGAAGAGCACACGTGACTCTCGGCTTCATTAATAATGTCTTTTTACACCCGTTATATTTTTTCATCTCCTACTTGTTTTTATATCTACCTGTTTTTTTCCAATCTTAAACTAAATTAATGTTTTTCTCGTATTTCCTGCCAATAACTTTTAACGATCTCGCGGAGGTTACATGTAAGCACCAAATAGGCTATAATCTTTAAAGTACCAACACTCACATTTCGCCAGTTATGAGTACCTCGTAAAAGTAGTTGAAACTATTGCTATTACTCTGGCATACATAACATACATAATCAGCCTATAATGTTCCCACTGCTGGGACACAGACCTCCTCTCTGTAATTATGGCCCACTCCCTCTGAGTGGGCCATAATCCACCACGCGGGCCCAGCGCGGGTTGGTGGATGTCACACATCTTCGAATTTGTAGTTCTAGGACCACGCTGTTTTCCTAAACCGTTTTGAGAGCAGTGGTGATGAAATAATTTACACAAAGTAAAGTGCCTGACTGGGTTCGAACTCACGACCTACTCGTGAGTTGGGCCCATTACCACTGGGCCACCACTGCTCCCCTGGCAATCTGGCATAAATGAATGAAAATGGACTACGGGAAATTAGAAGTATTTTTGACAGATTGAGATTTAGACCAGATTTAGAACATTCTTAAAATTACGAGCATTGTCCCTGGACATCGAACACAGTAACCCCATGCCCAGCAATGGCGCTTGCTAACACTACACCAACGAGACACTAAATCATAATAGGATTCTATTCCAAAATATTTGTTGCTACGTCGGAAATCTTTGGCAAAAGGAAACGGCAATACCCAAACAAATGACGATCAATCAAAATGACACTACAGTCCCATTCATTTTACCTTTGACAGTAGCCACTTAACAGTACCCTTATTATCACGAGAATAAAGAAGACAATGATTTTGACAGACTTGTCAATGGCAGCGACCCAACAGCAACCTTATTAGAATGAGAATTAAGATCACTGTGATTTGGCCAGTGATGCAAAATCAGAGGCACAAATGTGAACGTATACATTTGTAATTTGTTACATTGAGTAATTAATTTAGTAGGGATGAAAGGTATTGATCAATTCTAAGGGGAAGAAATATGGGTAGCGGGATCGTCCGAAAGGGTTACCGCTGCCCTGGAACATAAAAGGCGAAAGAAGGAACACGGGTGGGTTTTAGTCAGTAAGAGTCTGACACTCCCTTCCGCTCCACCCAGAGCGGGAGGGGTCATTTGATGATTTCCCATCCTGAAAAAAAAAGGGGTAAGAAATATAATCTATGAAATACGACACATTTCATAAACCTACGGGTTCGAAAATACTATGTTTGTAACAACACAAAATTTAATTCAAAAATAAAGGAGGAAATCGCTTTTGAATACAGCCAAGTGTATACATATTTATGCTCGTGACTGTACTTAATTAGTGAAATATATGAAACATTACTGAGAGGCAATCACTTTTCATACAGAAAAGGAACGACCATTTGTTACCAAACTTGCTAACTGGGAGTTAGCGTTTTCAGACCATGCAGTCTTGGATTTCTCACAATGTTTCCTCTCACCACAATTCAGCTGTAGTGTCTTTGATTCATTATTAACCGACTTCTAAAAAAAGAGGAGGTTCTCAATTCGGATGATTATAATATATTTTTATTTTCTATGTTTGTTCGCGCATAACTCCGTCGCTTGCCAACCGATTTGAAAAATTCTTTTTTTGTTGGAAAGTGTCTACTTCCCAAATGGTTTCATAGAAATTTCATCAAAAACGGTTCAGTAATTTGGTTTTTAAACAAATATTACAACTTAAAAGTGAAAAATAAAAACTTTGTTGCAAAAAAAAATCAACCGGCTTCCAAAAACGACACTACAAAGTGAAAAATAACTTTAATTTCGGAAGTCGGTGGCAAACAACGAAGATGTGAACCCAACGACACCGACTTCCGAAATTAAAGTTATTTTTCACTTTGTATTGTCGTTTTTGGAAGTCGGTTGATTTCTTTTGCAAAAAAAAATTATAATATATTATTTTGGGAGTATCCAAGTTTCTAAACGTTTGTTACGCCACAGATTGTCTCATAGAGCTTTCATTACTTTGTTTTATGTATGGCTTCTCACATTCCAACCTTGGAGGTTGCGTCTGCTGAACCAAACTTGCCTGTGGTTGCCTTAATAAATAAAGGCCTCCAGCCAGGGCTTAAAAAACTAAGCGACTACACGCGAAGGCACCCCCTACCTGCCAGAGCCGCGGGTTGTTTGAAAGAGATACCGTGGCCTAGCACAGGCAACTGAAGATCCCGCCCAGAGCGGGAGAAGTTATCTGTTGATCTCCCAGCCAAAAAAAGGGCTCCCCTATGGGGTACTGACCTCGGCTTTTAAGCTTTCACTACAACCTTAAATCTCAATAAAAACACGACAATTTGCGAACAAACATCTAAATACCAACATAACGAATTCAAAAACGTAAACATTCCATTTATACCAACATACAGGATTGCACAGCTAATATATTTATGAGTATGCTAAACATGGTATTATTGAGAAGTACGATAGTAATGCGTATGTATGTACAGCCACTAATCTTGGTGCGATGTTGCTAATGAATATATATTGCCTCTTTAGAGCAGTGAAACACATCGTGGTTCGTTTAGAGCTTTTGTACTAGTGTGTTTGAATCGGTTTATTTTAGGTGGGAAACTACTTTATTTATTTAAACCTAGATAGATTCATTTATTTGCCTGAAATATGGTATTTTACAGATTTTATAACACATACACAATAGTTCTTCATATTCCGCTTACTAATTTCGGCATGCAAATATTGTGACAATTCAAACAAACAATAACAACAAAACAACAACAACAACAAATCAACAAACAAACAACCACAACAACAACAACAATTCTAATGTGTGTAATAATAATTCCTATTTGGATCTACTCCCTCAAATATTTCTATTGCTCTCTCTCTCTCTCTCTCGCTACTACTTATTTATTTAATTACTAGCTGCGCCCTGCGGTTTCACCCGCATACGTTTCAATCCCATGGGAATATCGGGATAAAAAGTATGCTATGTGTTAATCCTGGTTGTAAACTATCTGTGTGCCAAATTTCATTCAAATCCGTGCAGGAGTTTTTACGTGAAAGAGTAACAAACATCCATCCATCCATCCATACATACTTTCACGTTTATAATATTAGTAAGTCTTTACACACAAATGAATAGAGGCGGACTTAATGACATAGGCATTTTCTACCAGTAAACCTTTAGGTGATGCAGAAACAAACAGTACCTACAGTACTTCTTGTTTTTCTTGGGTTTTGAAAATGATGCGACTCTTGGGTGTGGTAAAAAGCCAGATAAGTATGTTCCTACATACAGTCACGAGCACGAATATGTCAACACTTGGCAACTTTCAATTGCGATTTTTTCGTGAAATAACGAATGCAACATTGAAGTACGACACATTACATAAACCTATGGGTTCGAAAATGCAATGTTCGTAACAACATAAAATTTCATTAAAAAATAAAGGAATAAATCGCTTTTGAATAAAGCCCAGTGTATACAATACTTTTGCTGGTGACTGTACATTAGTGTTAACAAATCTATGTATGTATATCATCTGCCAAGCCCTTTCCAACCATGTTGGGGTCGGTTTCCAGTGTAACGGGATGCAGTGATGCATTTATGGAGCGACTACCCATCTGACCTTTACAACCCTATAACTGAGTAATACGAGACCCCCTTTTTTTTCTGGATGGGAAACCATCAAATGACTCCTCCCGCTCTGGGTGGAGCAGAAGGGAGTGTCAGACTCTTACTGACTAAAACCCACCCGTGTTCCTTCCTTAGCCCTTTATGTTCCAGGGCAGCGGTAACCCTTTCGGACGATCCCGCTACGAGACCCCTTGATACGAGTAGTTGTAAGACTTCTGGGCCTCTGACGATCCGTAACGACTGTTAAAGATCCACGAATGACAGCCAGGACCAACGGCTTAACGTGCTTTAAAAGGCATGGAGGGATCTTGGTATTCAAGATGGTCACCCATCCACTGATTAACCTGACCGATCATTTCATGCGGCTGGTATGACTAAGCCGCAAGCCCCTCTAACCAAGACAGACAACAACAACAGATCTATCTAAGTGCTAAAAATACCTGAAAATTTTTGTTTACTACAATTCTAATTAATTCGATTTTATGTTATCTTAATACAGTTCACTACCCTTATTGAAATAAGTATTCTGTCCATTTTTAAACACCATGAACTGGAATTGAAGTAAACGCATACAAAGTGGCAATGCTGCCAGCCTATTGGTCACTGTTCTTGTTGACAGTAATGGGAGCGAATTTTTTTAGACCTATGATTCTTTTGCTTATTTTTACATATACATGTATACATATTATTATAATGTTCCCTTATAATAGGTAAACATTTTTAAGATAACGCAACGTAGGTCCCGAAGAAACAGGCGCTGCCTAGTTCGGGGCCCACAGTTCAAATAACTATGTTTTATATTCCAGTTACAGTAAGCATACAGTATATTTTTTTTATATTTTATTTTATTATATAAAGAATAGGTACACGACGATGATAATGACCAATAAATTATTCTTATTCTTATTGAAGTAGATCTAAATAGATACGACTTTTGACCATCATATTCAACATCATCA
Organism: Apamea sordens; assembly: GCA_945859715.1. Taxonomy (NCBI): domain Eukaryota; kingdom Metazoa; phylum Arthropoda; class Insecta; order Lepidoptera; family Noctuidae; genus Apamea; species Apamea sordens. Next base: position 6,037,923 of record OX244010.1, on the reverse strand, counting down.
TCATTAGCTGAAAGACGTCCACTGCCTGACCTAGGCTTCCCCCAGGCACCTCCACTTCGACCAGTTCCGTGCTTCTCGCATCCAACGGGATTCTGCGGGCTTCACAAGGTGTGAGGCCTTCCAACGCTACGTCTTCCGGTACGCGATCGCCACTCCAGAACCTTTCGGCCCCATCGGCCATCTGTTCTTTGTTTTTTGAGCAATGTGCCCTGCCCACTGCCACTTAAGTTTGCCACCATCTAATTATTATCGACGATGAAACAAATAAATAGCTATTCCTAACATTCCAATAAAACATCCCTAAAGAACGATCGCATAAAGCAACCAAAGCCTTCAATCGCACAATCACTTCACCGCAGCTCCTCAACATTCCAAATTAACACCTTTAATATTAAAATACATAAATAAAAAAAGGCATTCGACTTTTTCATTCCGCCAGATTCCAGCCAGTATTCGAGGGTCGAGTGCTTACAAAAAAATTTAATATTGACAAAAATGCCTTTTATATCTCACCAATTTGGAAAAGTAATTTTTCCTTTTTGAGAAATTCTTCCTTTTGTAACGTACCCATTGTGAGATTGGTCTTGGTTCCACCTTATATTGAATAAGTGTGGGTATTATGAGGATTTCTTCCTTGTTCCCTGACAAATATTCGTATTTTTCTGATGTCATAATGGGTATTAATGTTTTCATATCTGTGACTTCTTTTTTTGTCAGCTTCGTGTTGAGTATAAATTAGAATTTTATATTTTTTGTCGTTGTTACTTTGACCCAGTGATTTATATTTATAGCTGGTAAGGTACACTTTTAGTAAATAGCTATTGTTTATCATCTCATCTCTTTTTCATTATGAACGATAAAAAACCTGCAAAGCCACTTAACAAAATCTGTTTGTGTCATTCAAACCTTATTACGCAAACAGACCAACCATTTAGGGCATTCAAAATATTTTTCGAAATATTAAAAACCAGTTCAACCCGAAAATTATATTTCCAGATGTAATGTTAGCTCTTCATAAACCATTACAACGAATGGTCAAACGCGTGGCAAGCGAAGTAATCGCCGTTATTAGGGCACAGGTGGCCGATGTTACGCATCCACGAAGGATAATCCCTTTTTACGGCTCCCATGGCGAATGTAGGGTTATCTAAGTTTAAACTGTAAACCAAAACGGATTAAGAGCGGTTCTCCTCTACTCCTATCTGATTCGTTTTGCGATCATTATCGGAAAATCCATAGTTTGTTATAAGAGTAACTCCAACAACGGTGTCATCATCTTCCTCATGCCCTTGTCCCAATTATTTAGGGCCGGCGACGTAATTTTCACTCTTTTACTCTCACATAAACACACATTCACAACATAATGAACGCTTTACTAAACATTCCTTATAAGCCGACTTATTTTTCTGCGCATTCGCATTCCGACCCCCAAGACACAAGCCCTGCTTAGTTTGGGGGTCAACGGTCAAGCCAAAAATTTTGATGTATAAACTTAATCTGTTTTTATGTAGAATTGCTGTCTGTCATCACCTTTTCTTGTTGCCAATAATAATTTTGTATTTTCTTCATCAGCCGTCATCTCAGTTTTCACTTCCTTCCTAACTATGTTTATTGTCTTTCACACCATCCATCTTTTCGTTGGTCTGTCTCTTGTCTTGTGGTTGTAAACTATCTACATACAATACTTTTCTTGTCCCATGCTCACATCATATCCATACTATTATTGTTATAAATCTAAAAGTAACACTGCCTGTCTGTAATGTTTTAACGGCTGAACGCATTTGGATGAAATCTGGCATACAGACAGACCATGACCTGTATTAGGACATAGCATATTATTTTATCACGTTTGTACGTTCTCGTGGAATAATTCCCGACACAAATGCAGGCGAAGCCGCGAGCAAAAAGTTAGTCAAACTTTATTGAATTACATAGAATTCAACTAGCTTTTGCCAGCGGGTTCGCCCGCGTTGAGGTCAGAAATTATCCCACGGGAACGTACGCCTGGGATAAAAAGTATCCTATGTGTTAATTCAGGTTATGAATTATCTGTGTGCCAAATTTCATCCAAATACGTTCAATATTTTTGCATGAGAGAGTAACAAACATCCATCCATCCATCCTCACAAACTTTCGCGTTTATAATATTAGTTAGTAGTAGGATACGTCAGAGCGTTTTATAATTCCAGATTCTACGTTTGTTCAGGCATTGATGTTTCATAATCATCACATTTGTTGGTGAAATTCTTCTGATCGATCGCATTAATAAACGTAGTCCCTAATGATTAAGGCACCCATCACACTTTGCTACAAATTACATAGTTATTGCGTTTCGAAGCGACGTTGATGCTTGCAAAAGACATTTGAGACAGTAGGTAATTAATTGTGTCAAATTCAGTATATTCGAAGTTATAACCCATATATTTGTCGCCTTCATATTATGCAATTGGAAATGTTACTATGTCACTAACGGTTTGTTTTAGTGTATGCCTTATATCTTCCATGTCACTATTGAAAAATAACATTGCAATGGGTAATTCTATAAGGGGGATACTTGGGTATTTAATTATATCATTTTATGGGTAATTCTACGGCACTGATTTAAAAAGGCAGTTGTAAATAGCGGTTTTGGTAAGTTAAAAAATATAAATGGCACGTTTAATAACTAGTTCAGTTAAAACTAAGCAGTAAAGTAAACAAAAATGAGTAATAAAAAATAATTAAATGGATCAGTGAATATATAAAAATTATTGAACGAGCGGTTACGTGTCCGCATATATTTAAAATGTTTGGTTTTGTATTCAAAAATATGTTTCTGAATATGTTTCTTTCGTTGTGTGGTCACAGTTCTAACCTAACCTAACCTAGCTGTTTCGATGTAAAAATTGACATTGTATGATAAAATAATCGACTAATTGATTTTTTATCACTATCCATGTTTTACTGTCGCAATAATTAATCAAACGCCATTATATTAAATAACTGCTCAATATGTTTTTCAACTGATCATAATAACATCTCGAATATTTAAATAACAGCTCAAAAAATTAGTTCCCTAATTCTACCCGTCTCCAAAAAAAAAGTTTATTGTACCATTCAAACTCAAAACATTTCAATTAAACCAATTACAGGTACTTTTGAATTTTTAAGGGACATAGTCAGTCAGAAAGAGAAAGTTAGTTGCCCATTCTAAAATCTAGGTTACTATGGAAAAGAACGAACAAAAACTCCATGGACACGCTATGAGCAATGGATATTGTTGTAGCGTCCTGATACAAATTACTTCGAATCTGGAAACACTGTTAGGTACACGTCGTCTTTTATCAGAATAGAATAGAATATTCTTTATTAGGTACACCAAATATTACAGAATATAAATGTAGAAATTTTACTAGGCGTGACACAATGGGCGGTCTTATCGCGAAAAAACCGGTCAAGTGCGTGTCGGGCCACGCGCAGTAGAGTTCCGTAGTTTTTATAACAGCCAAGTGCGGGTCGTATTCGCTGACTGATAGTTTCATACCATGCTCTAACTAAAAGCCAAACATGACTACCTACCTAGTTTGACTTTCTATATAAATCCTCACCTGATCCGACAATTTTGCACGGAAAGTTTTTTTTTTGAGATTTGTATAAGACTTGTCATAGCCGGTGTAACAACTGTTTTTTTTATAAAACTTATTTAGGAATGAAACAATAGCGCAGTACAACTGACGCTTAGTGCCATCTATCGACATTTCTATGGAGTTGTTCGAAATTTTCGAGTCTAATACAATTGGTCGACTATTACTCGTAAACTTATAAAGCCCACTTAAGTGTGATAGTTTTCCTTTAAGCTTCGTTAAATATAGGTACTACTACCGTGACATTTGAATTTATAACTACAACCGTTTAGTTGGTAAAGGGGGGGGGGACACTTGACTCTAACGAAAATTGGTACTTTAAAGCTTGATAAGTCACGAAGGGTTTACTTAATCAAAAAGCGATCTTCTCAAACCCCTAGTATTTTTGAAAGACCTATCCAATGATATCCGACACTATGGGAAAGACGAAAAAAAATTATTATCCCCACTTTAGATGTAGTGGAGGTACCTTAATTTTTTTTTAAATTTTATTTTACCTCTTTTTCGGCGTCATTAACGTGTATACTCATGCCAAATTACTCCTTTCTAGTACCAATAGTTTTTGAGCTAAACCGCGGACAGACAGACAGACGACATAGCAAAACTATAAGGGTTCGTTGACTACGGAACCCTAAAAAGATCTTTTAAAGATAACCTTTGGATGGATTTAGAGAGAAAGGTGAGACAATACCGCAGGTAGTCTGCGGTGTGCCATTTACATAATATATATGCAAATACATACATAAACAAACCATAATTATACTTATCTATATAAATAAATACATACATACAATAATAATCATAAAACATGATGTTTAAGGATCAGCCTTCAAACATCTCAATAGTATGCCTTTTAATACTTGTGTAAGTATGCGAAGACTTAGTGATAAAATGACAGTCTCTTAAAAAAAAAAAAAATATGAAAACGCTTTCTTCAGACAAAATGTAATATCTCGTTTCTTATTAAAAAAAACACATCGTGGAATAGAAAATGAAAAGGCAATACTAAGATAAGGAAGTATTCCCTAGAAATAGCGTAGGATACTCGTATTACCGACAGTAAAAACTATTCCCATAGCAGTTCACATTTCCAGAAATGTTTAATACAATATCCTTGTACAGTCACGAGCATAAGTATGTATACACTCGGCTTTATTCAAAAGCAATATACTTCTTTATTTTTTAATTAAATTATATGTTGTACAAACATAGCATTTTCGAACCCATAGGTTTATGTAATGTGTCGTATTTCAACTTTGCATACGTTATTTCACGAAAAAATCGCAGTTGAAAGTTGCCAAGGGTTGACATAATTGGTGCTCGTGACTGTACATACACGTTATCCGTAAACTTTGGCAAACGTTTCTATAGCTTTTACAAATCAAATCTAACAAAGGAAGTAGTACTTAAAAAGGCTTCGTTACACAGATATTTGTAATTTCATTTAATGAAATTTAATTGAACTATGCCGTACGAAACGGCCTTAATTTAGCCAATGTTACCGCTTAGTGCATATATCTATCAAATGCGTCGGATAACGAGATAAAGAGGCATGCATATCGGGTGATTTACGTCAAGGTATTTAGTTTGTATGAAAATTAACAAAATATAAAAAATAAGAATTCATTAACATGTCCATAATGAAAAATGCTTATTTCCATGGTGTGAACCATCTGGTCGAAGTTTATGTATATCGTCCGGAACACGGTGTATAGATAGTCTATATTGTAGAGATTAAAATCTCTCTTCCACGTCGCACTTCAAACGGATCACATCTCAAGTTGCATTCAGCTCTAAGGTAACACCATCATTTTCTTTAATTCTCTCTATAAACGAGTATATAATTATCTTAATTATCGTTTGAAGTATTCTTGAAAGGGATTAAATTGTTAATGAGGGCTTGTGTTTTGAAGTACGCTTGAGATTATTGATCTTTTGCTGTTTCGTCTTACTTGCTGTGAAAAGCTTATATGTTCTCTGTGTTAAGATGATAATGGTTGTTCAACGAAAAAGCGGAGGAGGATATAAAGAAGCGTGATAGTAAAATGTTTTTTTTTTTTTGTTAGCATATACTGTCCCACTGCTGGGCAAAGGCCTCCCCCAAATCCTTCCAGAAACTCTTTACCCGCGCCACCTCGAATCAGACCTCGCGGTACGCGTCCAGGTCATCTCGCTACCTCTTTCTAGGCCTCGGCGACACCGTGCATCTTCAGGCACCCATTATTGTGTGTAGATTTTTGCCCAGCGGTCACCGTGCATACGGCTGATGTGACCCGCAAAATCCCATTTGAGCCTGGCAGCCTATCTTTCTTACATCCAGTATAACCGTTTTAGAATGCAGCCTGATGTTCCGAATTCTGTCCTGTCTTTAAAAAAAAAAACTTAAAAAAAATATGTACAGTCAAAAAAAGAGATAAATATGCAGGGTCGTCGGATAAAGTTGAAGTTTAGTAAGAAATGGACTGATTAAAATTTTATTTAATTAATAGAAAACAAACAGTTCATTTATCAAACTAAATTTCATTCGAAAACATCAATCCGTTTCTTACTAAACTTCAACTATATCCGACGACCCTGCATACTTATCTCTTTTGTTGACCGTACGAGTATGTACCCTGTAACGTGGCCAATGCCCCAGAGTCTAATATGATATTATTTATTATTTAGATGTACGCACTTTGTATCTTATTTTAAGTGAACTGTTACTAAAGTTCTTATAAGAAATAAAATCACTTTAAACGTCATTAGTTTTTTATTTAATAACTAGCTGCTGCCCGCGACGTCGTCTGCGTGAAGGCTACTTTTTGAGTTTAGCCCGGAAATACATACAGACAAAAATTCTAAAAACTATATTTTTGGCTTCGATATCAATTGTAGATCACGCCCTAAGTATTCTTTTAAAAAAATATTCAATGTACAGTTTTGACTTTCCTACGATTTTATTATATGTATGTATATATGTAATGATCCTTTTGAATACGCTTATAAGACGGCTTTTTTTTTCATAAAAAAAAGTAGTATTTCTAGGGTATTCTTATTATGTAACTCCGTGGTGTTGGAAACAAACTTGGAAATCACATAAAAATTAATATCGGAAGAATCGCAGATGATGAGCTAGCAACATCTTTTGACGCCCCTAAGATTCTTTCCCCTCTTTATTTTATTATATCATGTACAATTCTGACGACACGGTTGGCGTAGTGACTGAGCGATCGACTGCTGCGCTGCATGTCGCGGGTTCGATTCCCGCACGGAACAAATATTTTCATTGCCTACAGGTAGTTTGTTCCGGGTCTGGCTGTTTGTGTATGTGAGTTTAAATGTTTGTAAACGCACCCACGATACAGGAGTAATTCCTAGTGTTGGGCAACGGTTTGAAAAAAAAATTGTACATGTACATATTAATATATTTTAAGTCTGTTAGCTTATATTCATCATCTGCTTAGCCTTTTCCCAACTATGTTGGGGTCGGCTTCCAGTCTAACCAGATGCAGCTGAATACCAGTATTTTACATGGAGCGACTGCCTATCTGACCTCCACAACCCGAACCCGAACCCTGTTACTGGGTAATACGATACCCCTTGGTAAGACTGCTTGTCAGACTTTCGGGCTTCTGACTACCCGTAACGGCTGTCAAAGATCCACGAATGACTGCCGGGACCAACGGCTTAACGTGCTTTCCGAGGCACGGAGGGCTCACGGTATGTAAAGATGGTCACCCATCCACAAACCAACCGCGGCAAGCGTAGCTTAACCTGACCGATCGACCTGTGCGGCTGTTATTATTTAGCCACGGGCCCCTCCCGGTCTGTTAGCTTATATTATTATGAAAATATTATCTAATCGTCTATTTAAATAAAATCATGATTTACTTTTTCTTCTTGTCACTCATAAATGTAAGCCAGTTACAGTCAGATCTTTATCTTCCATTGGTCCCTGTTAATTTGACTGTGTATTGTCCAACTACCCATTTGATTGATTCCAAATAAGCCTGTTTGATTATTATCCACTCGACTGAACTCACAACAAAGGGTAGTATGTTACTGGGTCACGACCGGTTATTAAGGTCTGTATTAGCTGTAGCTCCCAACAGACTACATTGGCATTCCAAATTCTATCCTTCGTCAGACCTGAAAAAAATCCTTTGTAGTACTCCTAGTACAAAATCCTAGTACACCTTGACATGTTCTAAGAAATATCTGGGGGCACGGAGCCACATATTTTGACTCAGGTGTAGAGTTTGCGAAGTTAGGCCTTGTAGAGTTAGGGCGTGTAGAGTTAGACTTAGAAGCTTGGCTCTAAATGAGATCTGATTACTTTTTGACAGTGCGAGCTATATGGTCTCGTCTTGGCTTTTATATAATTTTACAACTTATTTTATGTACCTACATTCTAAGCAAATAAAGACCTATTCTATTCTATTCTATTCTTGGCAACATTTAACATGAAATGTTTTTGTAGGATAATTTTCTTCTGAATTTCCTGGTTCTATCTTCTGTTATACCTTTAGGTATGTAGTCATAAAACTGATTGAGTCTACATTATACAGCATAATCACCCATAGTGTTCCCACTGCTGGAACACAGGGCTCCTTTCTTCGACAGGGAGTGGGCCATTATCCACCACATGGGCCCAGGGTTCGTAGATGTCACATTTCTTCGAAATTTTATTGCTAGAACATGCCGGTTTCCTCACGATGGTTTCCTTCACCATTTTGAGAGCAATGGTGATAAGGTAATTTACACAAAGTATAGTGTCTGTCTAGGTTCAATCTTACTACCTAAAACTCATAATTCGCGCCACTGCTCTCACATAATAGAGCAATAGCATAATAAGATCACATTTTATGTTAATTAATCCTACTGTAAGTGGCTATCTAGCCTTTTGTGTTTGTGTATTGTGTTCCACGCGCGCCTCAAAGAGATGTCAGCATGAGTGACGGGGCCCGATAGGGCCGAAGCCTGCCAGGGTAGCGGGATCGTCCGAAAGGGTTACCGCTGCCCTGAAACATAAAGGGCTAATGAAGGAACACGGGTGGGTTTTAGTCAGTAAGAGTCTGGCACTTCTTCTTCTCCACCCAGAGCGGAAGGAGACATTTGATGATTTAATTCCCATCCTCAAAAAAAAAAAAAAACCTTCTGTAAGTGGCTATCTAGCCTTTTGGGTTTTTAGGTGTAACCAGGTGACTGGGTTGTAGAGGTCAGATAGGCAGTCGCTCCATGTAAAACACTGTAATTCAGGTGCATCTGGTTAGGGTGGACTCCAACATAGTTGGAAAAAGGCTAGGCAGATAATGAAGGAAAACGTTAACTGCATTGAGCCTTCAAAAGTGATGATACAGCATCCAATACCGCTAAACCAACACTTTAACTACTAAATTGTGACATTTAGTTTTGGTTACCCACATATCGAACCGCAATTAGTTGAAACTGCAAATATATTTGAAACAAATAATTGACGTCTAAGCCGTTAATTGGTTACAAAATGTCGATAGCTAATTCAATCACAATATTGGTCTTCCACAATTTTCGTAATTGGATTGGATCAATTTGAATTTTAATGATCAATAAATCCTTTTCACCTTATCCGTAATTATATTTTCGTGCCGTTTGGGGTTGAAGCCCTCGGGGGTCCGAGTGCTCATGGCTTCCTGCCAGGGTAGCGGGACCATCCGAAAGGGTTTACCGCTGCCCTGGAACATAAAGGGCTAAGGAAGGAACACGGGTGGGTTTTAGTCAGTAAAAGTCTGACACTCCCTTCTGCTCCACCCAGAGCGGGAGGAGTCATTTGATGATTTCCCATCCTCAAAAAAAAAAAAAAAAAAGTGCTCATGGCTTGTTCAATTAAATCTCCAAAATTCTTGTTGATACTTCCTTCCTTACCTTGGCCAGAGGCTAAGTATTGCCATATAAAGTAGCAATGCCGCCAGTCTCTTAGGTACAGACGCCAGCACATCAAGCTACTACAATCTGTCAAATTTTTTAAATAGATTTTCAACTATATCTCTAAAGCATTAAGGTTCAAGGTTGGTTGGGAAAATTTGACAGTTTCGGGTAGCTTGACCTGCTGGCGTCTGTACGTTACAAGTTTACAGCGATGCGGAGAAAGGACATGTCCAAAACTGTTTTTTTATTATTCAATCAATCTGACCAGGATACATTAAATATATTTGGATAGACATCCCAAAAACTTGTGGTTCTAACTATATCATACATTTTTAAAGACCTCCAATTTTGAAAAAAATCGTTTTTTATTTTATTGTGAATTTGGGTACTCCTAAAACGAACAAACCTTTCTAATTAAGGTAGGAAAATAAAGTGAACACGCCCAGAAAAAAAAATCTGTCCGGGGCAGTGGTCCAACTGCTCTGTGCAACTAGTTTTTTTTTTTTTTTAAGTCTTTCTTTATCTATCTCCATGGACATGAGAGCCCCAACGTTACCTAAACTAAATTACATCCCTAATAATTTATAAAGAAAGGAAAGGGCAAGAGTCACTGGTGCGAAATTATATTTTCAACAATTGATATTGCTGCATCAGATGTTGGTTCTGCTAATATGCTTAGGAACAACTAGTTAAACAATGGGTCTTTACTAGGGGCAGTTGTCCAACTTTAAAAATAGTTAGACCATAGCACCTTTTGAGAGTTCCGTGGTCCAATTCATATAAAAAATTAAGTACTAGTAAATACTTAATTTTTGGACAAAATTACTTGTCAAAATTGACACATGGTTCTGCCATTACTGTCAATCAATGTTTGATAATATGTCAATGAGAACGAAACGAATCTAATCAGATTATTTTATTTACGTTTGTAATACTAGGCTATGCCCGCGACTTCGTCCGCGTTAAACTGTCGGTCCCCCTTTTTTGTATAACTATTTAAGGCGGACCAGATTGCCATACATTGTTTTTAGTTTTATATAACTGTTGAGGCAGCGCATGCAAATAATTCTGTTTTAAGAGGTATTTCTTTTCGACTTGCTAGACAAAAGTTGTGATAGCTCAGGTAAAATGCATGATGTAATCATAATTTATAGCCTATAGTACTCACACATAGTGTAGCTTTCTACTAGTGAAAACCTTTTTAGAATTGGATCATTAACTAACTTAACTAAAATTAACATTGAATTATCGGAGATTACCCTACATACAGTAAACAAACTTTTACCTCTTTATAATATTGGTATAGATAATCTACACTAACAATAAAGCGGTTAACAAGAAGTGCATGTTTCAGCATAGTCCACATGGGTACCAGAAGTAAATGATATTAGTAGCTATTGATCGAGGACATTTTTTAATTACGTAGGAGAATTCCTTTTTAATGACTAGGAATTCGGAAGTAGATGAAAAGCCTTTTGAAAATTATCCTATTTAAAAACTGAATTAATATGCTTTAATTGGACGCAAGTGTTACAGTTTCGTTATGAAATAAAACTTATATATTCTTTAATTAATTTTCTTTATTTTTAATGTTGTCTCTTATTAAAACATTCGAGAAACGGAGCAGTTGAGGGTATATCATTTTGATGCCGAGCCCATCCAAGACACCAGACAATTGTCATCACATGAGCACCGCTTCCAATGATTCTTTTCCCGTTTATGAAACTGCAATAATAATCAAAATATACCTTTGCCAACTAGTCTCTGCCCCTTTCAAGATTATATATGTGTAATACACTCTATTACTATAGTAGCGTGACTTTATTCGTCCTCTAATCAAAGCAAAATGGAATGGAAATGGTTTGGTCGAAAAGCAAAACATAAATAATTAAAATACGATAACATGAATGAAGCCGGTCAGCACTTTGTCATATTTGATAGATGAATAGAACATCTGTCAATTTTGACAAATTTGACGGCACGGTTGGTGCAGTGGTTAAGCGATTGAATGCTGCGCTGCGAGTCGCGGGTTCGATTCCCGCACGGAAGAAAATATTTGTATGACCTATACAAGTAGTTGTTCCGGGTCTGGCTGTTTGTGTATGTAAGTTTGAATGTTTGTAAATGCACCCACGATACAAGAGAAATTCCTAGTGTAGGGCAACGTTTTTTTTATATAAAAAAAATTAAGCCTCCTATACACGGTCCATCTGGCTGTAATTCCCACCAAGGTTGTGCACGATACACGACGTGAAACAACGTGAATAGGTTCGACGTATGTCGATCATTATTATTATTTACTTGCTGGATTTGCACGACCAATTTTGCATCAAGCGAGTGCCCCTACCACCGCGAACGTCGTGCAGATAGACAGTGAATAACGCAGACGCACGACCTAAGGAACGTGCGTCGTATAAATGTGCGTGTATAAACTCGCTGTAGGTATAGCAACATTCACCATTCAGAGCGTGTGTCGAAAGGTGGCACGTCAAAATGAACCGTGAAACACTTTCACGATTCATTGAAATTCAAATTTTTCATGATATTATTCATTTGATATACTCAAATGAATAATATTATGAAAAATTTGAATTTACGCTTTTATGATAAAAAAAAATCATCCAAAACCTCTTCCTCTATTTTTTTCCTCTCTTCCGCTGCAGCAGCTGCTGCTGAAAACATCTTCGTCGTTGATCAAACTGGTAGCATTTTAATTTAAAATCAATAAAACACTTCCGCTCATTTAATTCGTTCGATTACATCTAGATTGCGCGCAAGATAGCGTGTTATCCTACGTCCAGCACCGCGGCCTTGAGCGGACATACAGCTGGGATGGACCGTGTATAAGAAAGAGGCTTAATTGTTTTTGACTTTGAATAATTGAATTGTTGAAAAGTGTGTGGGAGGTTTAATTTGGGCTGCCATCAACAAATAAAATATATGTACGCACGGCTACACGTCAAGCTATACAAAACCAGTTTGTCTTGGCCTCACTTTGTATGATATTTTCTCACAATGAACGGTCAGCCAATACTGGTTTTGCATAGCTTGATGTGTAGCCGTTTGTACTACCATTATATAGTTTATCATTTTCTATTAAATAGTGGGGTCTAAAAATATTATTTCAGTGTCAAAGTCAAATCATTTATTTCAAATAGGCACACAAAAGGCAGTTTTGAACGTCAAATATTACATTAAAATAAAATTGATCCTAGTCGCCCCTTCCAAAAGGTAGTTTTCGTGTGGAGAAGAATAGGCAAGAAACTCAACCGTTACTCTTTTAAAGTGGTTCCAAGTTCCATATTTTTGTAGCTTTAATTTAAGTATAGTTTGATTCTTGTTTGATTTTTGTCGGACTTAAAACTAACGTCTATACAAAAAGCGGACATCTCTTTTTTCGACGCCATATTTAAGTTTATTAATTGTTTAAATTATAAATTAGCATATTATATTTTTATTTTAATAGTTTATTTAGTATTAGAAGCTTATCCGGTCAGCCTATTAATTTGTATCATTAAATTAATGATAAATTGATTGTATCTTATAAGATTCCTGCTGAAACCAGTTTATCAGACAAAATTTTAATACCATTAGTCACTGCGACATAAACGGTATTATTTATTTATTTAACTTCTAGCTTACGACTTCGGCTGCTTGTATTAGTATTTCATTAATTTTGGTACAAATATCCAGGACGGTAGTCACCTATGTTCTTCTCCAGGTGACCAGCCGGTCTATTCTGTAAAAATCTTACCATTAAAACTTAGGTGACGTAAGGCTCGAAGTGAACTGTCAATAGTGTCAATCACTAACATGAGGCTCGCTTTACCTAAGTTTTCCCGGCGATATTTTGACAGAATTAACAGGCGTGTCGTGGACTACCCTATCTGTCCATTACGATCTGTTTCGTGGTTTGGGCATGAAATGATAACTGACAGGTGGGGATACTTTCATATTCATAATACCTAATGAATTAAAAATATTTTGTTAACCATTCGACATTAAAATGTGCCTTTATATGTAATTTATTTATGAATCTATTAAATTCCTTTGTTATATTTTAGTTATTATTAATATTTCTATTCAAACGACATAGCCTTTTCTTCTTTATAAATTAATTACTCTCAAAGTCAAAGATCAAAGAATACGATCTCAAGTTGAGGTAATAAAAATAATAAAGAAGAAAGAAAAGAAAGAAACGAAAGAAAAATGCATTTATTTGCGGCAAACATGACGCATAAAAAAAAGGACATAAACACACAAAAAAAAACAAGTTGGGGGTAAACATGCGTCACATTCACGCAAAACGCCAAACGGCTGAAGAGTTTGTTTGTTTGAACGCGATCTCTGGAACTACCAGTCTGATATTATTATAAAAAAATATTTTTGCATTTGATTGATAGCCCAATTCTTGAGAAAGGCTATTTAACATCACAAAAATATTCCTTCGATAAAATTATCTGGCGTTGGAGAAATCAGACCTAAGAATTACAAAAAAAATAGGTTTTCAAGTAGTTACAATGGTAAAGACTGCAAAATTAATTGTTAAGGAAATTGACTACCAACTGAAAATGGTCCGTATATTCAAATCACAACCGTCATTCCTTGACAGTTGTATAACACAGCCAATCGACGTAGACTGTCAATTTGCTTTGCAATTAATGTCCCTGGCTGCACAGACTAATAACTCTATCAACCCCAAAGCTCTTAAGCCCAGAGTTTTAATATTTTTAATTTCAAAAACGTCCCTAATTGCCATGTCAGTTGTCGGCCGAGTTTGGGTAAACATCGTAAATGTCCCCCTAGAGTTGGCTGGGCCCGTTTTATTTAATTAAGTGGGTACCGCAACGGTAATATTTCATTGGCGGACCAGTTTTTTCTGGAGAAGTATCCCTGTATAATATTTGTTCTGTACTCCGGTTTCGAGGTCGTTTAATTAGTTAATGTGTGGTTCAATGTACGCAATATTCTGAAAATTTGTTAAGTAGAGATGTTTGTAATCTGGCTTCAAAGTTAAGTACTAATTACTTACTGTATATATGTTTTTAGTCTGGGATAGAATCCCTCATCATCTCATTTATTTAGAGTTGTAAAGCCCAACTCTCATTATTTATTCAAAGTGCTTAATTATGTTTGTCTCCATGCCACAGAGGAATTTTTTGCCAAAAATAACACACTGATAATAATTGCCAAATTTAAGTGGCAGTGGGCAGGGTATTGCTTTGCAGAACAGAAGGCTGATGGGGCCGAAATGTTCTGAAGTAACGATCGCGTACCGGAACACATAGCATTGGAAGGCCTCCCACAAGGGAAACCGATGACCTGGTGAGGGCCGCAAGAATCCGCTGGAAACAGGAAACACAGAACCGGTCGAAGTGGCGGTACTTGCCTATGTCCAGCAGTCTGTGGTGTCTTTCGGCTGAAATAATGATGATGTAATGACGATTATTTACATGAACTGTTTACAGTATCCACATTCGATAAACAAGTTTTGAAACCAGCAACTACATCCACCAAAAATAGCGTCCAAATGCAAGTCAGACTCACACACGAAGGTTTATGTGTCACCGCATAGTTATTATTTAACACTACATATTTTTTGACGTTTTTTTTTTTGAAAAAAACACTGTTCTAGAACCCACTTAATGTTTTAAATTATTTTATTTTTATTATTTTCTGTTAGGGTGGCCATAGTAGTATCACTCTGTAGAAGATCAAGTGTCTACCTGTTACGGTTCAAAAGATACAGCCCTGTGATAGACGGACGGACTGGCAGCGGAGAGCCTTAGTAAAAGCGTCCTGGCCACCCTTTGGGTACGGAACCGTAAAAACATCCACTGGCCACAAAAACGCACCCTGCGTGATTTTGTACATACAAATTCAATAAAAACGCGGGGAATTTGGGTCCGTTTTCCGAGCCCCGTCACGTGGCGCGTTCTAGTGTGTGATCAGCCTTACACAAACTAAAACTTACATGCACATTTCAGACCAATAAAAATTCACTACAAACTAGGTGAGGTTAGGGGTCATTCGGCCCACTATGGAACTGGGACCGCAGACCAGTTACTCCATTTAAAAATTGATAATGTTTAACGGGGCCCACATCTGTGGCGCAAAAGTCATCAGTTCCTCACCCTATCGGGAAATGCAATAATTTTTGCAAATGGCAATTCTACTTTGAGATTTGAGAAGTAAACAGATACAAAATACACATTAAAAAGACATGAATCGCTGTTACTTCTAAAGAACGCGGAATAATTGTTTCAAGTCGCCTAATCTCTCGTTTTGACGATATTCATTGGCCGACAAGATCACCTGATTTAACCTTTCCAGACATCTTTTTCTGGGGTTTTTCAAGTCACGAATATATCAACAAGCCCTTTTCTCAGACTTTTGAAGCCCTCAAAGAGAATATCCGTCAAGAATGTGAGGACCTATCGTCTTACCAACGGGTGTCGTATTACCCAGTAACTGGGTTGAGGAGGTCAGATAGGCAGTCACTCCATGTAAAATACTGGTATTCAGCTGCATCTGACTTTTAGATTAGACTGGAAGCCGACCGCAACATAGTTGGGAAATGTCTCGGTAGATGATGTATGTGAGGACCTATCGCCGGAAGTTACTGCAAGAGTGATGGAAAATGCCATAAATCGGGCCGGAATGTTCATCAATTTTGGCGCCGGCCACTTAGTCGATATAATTTTCTTGACTAAATGGAAAAAAATTAGAAGAAAAAAGAAAAGAAGAACGAAAAATTGTTTATTCTGCACAAACAAAACGTACATTACAAATAAAAAAATATACGAATGTTTATAAATTTCCTAGGAAATTTATAAACTTGCGTATCTTGTTATCTTCCGGTGACATATACATACAACGTAGTCAAAGGCCTCGTACTCAAGCATATTTATACAAATAAGGCATCTTACATTCATTAAAAAAATTACAGCCAAAAAACACAAACAACTTTTGTGCCACCTTGTACATTCGTCAGATATTTATACACATCCCATAGATCGTATCTACCTAATATTCTCGTACCGAAAATATCTAACAAAGGGCCAGCTGTTGACACGGGATCGTAATATCTGACGGATAAAAATGATCCTGAACTAACAGTTCTAGGTTGTGTTGCGTAATCTCGAGTTACCACACTTCTTCGGGTAATATCTCTGATTTTGGATTGTTAGATGGATTTAGCAGATTCGCTCATAAATCAGAGATATTGGACTGGCTTTAGGTTGATTTATTGAATGAAATTATTGGATGTCTGTTAAGATCTTAGT
Organism: Apamea sordens; assembly: GCA_945859715.1. Taxonomy (NCBI): domain Eukaryota; kingdom Metazoa; phylum Arthropoda; class Insecta; order Lepidoptera; family Noctuidae; genus Apamea; species Apamea sordens. Next base: position 6,021,128 of record OX244010.1, on the reverse strand, counting down.
ACGTTACTTTACTTTCGTATTCAGTTAGTTGAGCTTCATGATGACTTATTCAAGCTTCTTATAAGGTGTTTATTGCCAAGACAAGTGTGACTGCTAAGCATAGGGTTCGATTTCCAGGTCGGGAAAAAGTGTAAATGGCATTTCCTATTAGGACTTTCTCATTAGTAGTCCGGAATATGGAAGTTGGCAGTGCTGTACACCCGTGCCAAGGAAGACGCGTAAAACCGTTGGTCCTGCGCCTGATCTATGCCTGGTCGTGTCGGAATGCCATCCCATCGGAATATGGGAGTAAAGGACAATGATCTTAGGAAGTTATGAAGCAAGATGTGTACAAAAAACCAAGTATATATGTGTATGTATCTAGTATGTCTGTGTGTTTTGTAGTACCTAATTGCCGAGCTAATATACCTATCTCTTATGTTGCATCTACCATGTTTTGTTTCAGGTTGACTGGTATAAAATGCCTCAGGGATTAAATCCGCCTTTGTCTCAGAATAAATAATACCTTTACACAGTATTTTTTTTACTTGTACCTACATAAAATGTTAATAAAAACATAAATGACATACACAAGAGCAGGCTCTTCTACCAAATAACATTAATCTCGCAACGAATAATGCGTACGATAAATACTTCTACTTACACTTTATTAATCCAGACGCCATGTTTCGCTGAAGTCTCTCCCAATAAGAATTACTGATGGTCCGGAATACTTTCGGCCGACATTCCCTTCATCTACATTTTATTAAGATAGAACTTATTTTAGAAAACTTTTCGGCGTGGCTATTGAATTTTTCATTTCAAACTTGAAGGGTAAGGTAAAGCTGATTAATATTATATTCCTGTATTAAACACTTTGTTATTGCCTGAGGGCCTAGATAAGAGGCAATCGTTTTCAAAGCGTATTTCTACAACGACTTTCAACAGGATTGACGTAAGCTTTTACATAATCAGCCTGGGACACGGGCCTCTTCGTTGTTAGAGATGGTGGCTCGTAATCCACCACGCGCGCCTATTGTGGGTTGGTAGAATGTCACATATCAACTGAATTTTTTGGCTGTAGGACATGCCGATTTTCTCATGTTGTTTTCCTTCTCCTTTTTAAGAGCAGTAGTAATGAAATAATTTACACTAAGTAGAGCAACTGTCTGGGTTCGAACCTACGACCTACAACTCGTAAGTCGGGGCCATTGCCACTGGGCCATCACTGCTCTTGAGTAACGATGAATATAATATACTGCTAGCATACAAAATGATAGACTATTTAATTAATACCGACCGTCTATTATTTATGGGTTGCACCATTGTCAAAAGCATAAAATATTTAAAAATGACAATGTTGCCACCCACAAAAAATATTAGATAAATAGTCGATCATTGTGTATGATAACAATACCCTACCAAAATCGCTTAACGTGCCTGAAGAAATTATCATTTCAAAAATAGGAGGCATAAACAAAGTAAAGTCTAAAACAAGAACTAAAACTAAATCCATATCCGTCGAAAGTCACAAAACTCAAACTTAATCCACCCTTGCAACACCAACAATTTTAATTATATTTCCTCAGTAATAAATTATAGATCGCGCCGTATAATTCGGTCTAAGTGTGTAATCCAGCCTCGCCTTATGAATATGTAAATACTATAATTAAGAACGAAATTCGGTTCCCATTGGAGTATTACGATTAACTTTTGGGTAAGTTTCTATCGGGGCTTTGAAATTATTTCTGTAGCGGTCATTTTATTATTTGTTCTTGTTTTTTGTGGGCCGTGTCAAATGACCATTCCTGTTTGAGAGCTAAGCTGTCAAACAGAAGATGTCATCAGCTGAACTTCATGCCATGTGAGTACCAAGAAGATAATAAAAGAAAATAAAATAAAAAATCCCCAAAACAAATAAAGAGAAAAAAAAGTAAATATTAAGAAGAATTAATCCTACCGAAGCTAAGAAGTGATGAAGCTCATGTACAGTACCTAAAATATGTAAATACCTTACAGTTTGTTTAGCAACTTTGAGAAAAGAGCAATTTCAAAATGGTATAGTTTTGATAATACTATGTTCGTTGCACCATATAATATGTATTTAAATATCAATACTTTAGGAGAAAATTTCTTTTGAATCTGTCGTAAGTATTAAGGTATTTATGCTCATACTTAGACATCGGATTATATGCATTTGCATGTTTGCATATGCAAATGCATGTAATTCTGACGCCGAAAGATGCCGACTCTTGACTTCGAAAGGTCATTTTCAGCCTATTAATAATAGGTAATAGCCATCCTATTAATAATATTAATAATTAATAATAAGTGACAATCGTCACAAGTTTGCTGCAAAAAACCTGGAAAAATATGTTATCGCTTATTGTCACAAGAATTATAATAAATAAGTTATAATTCTTATGTATAATTTATCGTTTATTATTATGTTATAATAATATTGATTATAACTAATATATATAATATTATATAAATATAATGTAAAAATAAACGTAAATTCTAATAATAAATGGTTTTTTGATTGTGCATATTTTGTGCATATTTCGCCCTTTTTTAGTACATATTTTGGCATTTTGATAGTGCATATAATCCGGTGTCTACTCATCATCACCATCTGCCTAGCCTTTTCCCAAATATGTTGGGGTCGGCTTCCAGTCTAACTGGATGCAGCTGAATACCAGTATTTTACATGGAGCAACTGCCTATCTCACCTCCACAATCCAGTTACTAGATAATACGATACCCCTTGGTAAGACTGGTTGTCAGACTTTCGGGCTTCTGACTACCCGTAACGACTGTCAAAGATCCATGAATGACAGCCGGGACCAACGGCTTAACGTGCTTTCCGAGGCACGGAGGGGTCTCGATATGTAAAGAAGGTCACCTGGTGTCTTATGGAGCTGGTGCTTTAGAAATACATATGCTTTTGTTAATAACAACTGTCAAGGATATGAAAGTCATCAATAGAAGTAGAATTTGAAGCGCCTGAGCCGATTTAAAAAGAATGCTGAACCATTTTTGTGTTGTGAACTACGCATCACACTGACGTCACGCAAAATCCTGCATCGCGCAAGCAGAGTTTACCGCGCGACTAGCATAGTACATATATACAACGTCCGGACATCAACCGTGGGGCAGTTGGCCACCAGACCCGACACCCGTCTGGTTGGAGGATCTTCCCTTTTCTATGGAGGATGAGTGAACTTTAACTGATCCTCATACCTCTATAGATGAATTTTAAAATCTAATAAGTATGAAACTTGTTTTTATAAACTAACAACAGCAGTTTGTACTTACTGTACCGCTCCATTCAAACTTTCTTGCAGCTTCAAACTTCTCACATGCTGTTTTTACGTCACCCTAATCTTGCTTACATTTTCCTCAGAGTTCTCTGTACATGAAAATTTCATAACATTGTAATACATGCTACTATTAAGACTGACGAAATACTTTGTATAAAGTCTTGAAAAAACTAATAAGGCAACGTTTGCTGCACAAAATTTAAGGAGCTTTGTTGTACGAAATAAAGTTTTTACTATGGAATCGGTCTCTGGCGTGTGGCTCCAAACATTCATTTTGAAGTCTTTTAGTGGTTCTTCATGGTTTACCGCTTTGGAGGTATTCTATTGTATTAAGCAAAGAAAATTGTGTCTGTTTATTAAAAATATTATGAGAGGAATGAACTTTCAGGTAGATGAAATTGACTGATCAGCTGTGTTGCATCTTAAAAAGGTTTTGTCTTGTCTTTAAACTATAATCTGTTTCATAAATTAAATCTGCTATCTTTTTGATTGAGGTAGGTACTAAAAACTCTTAAGAATTTAATAAAATGTTATCCTTATTTTCAAAGGATTAAAATCTTATTAGGAATTCAATTAAATTACCAGGCACAACCCCAGAAATTGCTCGAATCTAAACCGTTAAAATTAAAAATTAAAATTCCAAGGACATGTTATACATTTTGCGCCTGACAGATTTCTTTAAGCAAAATTAATCTTGAAAGAGAGATTTTAAAATCCGTAGGCGCCTACTAGTTTATTAATTAAAGGCAGTAATGAGCGAGCGAGTCGGGTTCATTGACATTTGCAGTAAACAGGACGGGGATGATAACCGGAGCTTTAGTAGCAATATAATGTTCATATTTAATTAACTTTTTATCAGCAAGCAGCAGCTTGTCATAAAACAAAAGAATGCAGCATAAAATTAAAAACAGAAGCGGTTCCTATAAAATTTGAAATGACATCTGCATCAAACGAATTTGCTTCGTTGCTCTAGTGGACGCACACGTCCGCCTGCTGAGACATAACAGACTTTTAATTTTATAATCCTACAAATATTATAAACGCGAAAGTTTGTATGGATGGATGGATGAATGGATGGGTGGACGTTAATTACTCTTTCACGCAAAAACTGAATTTAAAAATGAAGTTTTATTTTTTATAAAAATACTGTAACGGATCGCACGGAAGGAAAAAGTAAAGAACTTTTATAGAACCATATTTATTTATTTGTACACCAACAGCTTCTGTATACAAAGTATCAAATAACAGTAGATTACAGTCATGGGCTTATAAAGTTGCCAATAACAGATGAACCAAAATTCTGAAATACAATGATAACCTGAAAGAAATGTATAAAAATTAAGTGGTAACAAACAGTATAAAATGACACAAGAAATATGTTACAGGGGTTGCAAGAAATACCTACATACTAACACAATGAATCTTTAGATTGTGTGGGTGAAACATATCTATTGTTTTCGCTAGATAAATAGCCCTTATTGATGACTGTGTGACGACATTCAAGGACAGAATATGATTATACTGGCTATCATCAATAGCGATCCGTCTTTCACTGAAAATAGGTTATTGAGTTCGGTCGTTTAGGTCCATCACTCGTCTGTCAATGGTGCTAAAAGCCCCGCCTATTACCTTTTTCGTTTCTAGGCATTGTTAAGAGCTATAACGGCTATATAGTCTCTATACGCTTCTTATTTGTAAAGTGCTAAGTATTAGAATAGAATACTCTTTATTATGTAGTACCATACAAATTACAGAACATCTGTATATATAAAATTCAAAGTCCTAACTGACTGACTGATATATCAATGCACAGCCTAAACCGCTGGTCCTAGAGACATGAAGTTTGGAGGGTGTGTTCTTCATGAAGACTAGGTAAGCCACTAAGAAAGGGTTTTTCGAAATTCCACCCCTAAAAGGGTGAAATGGGGGGATTTTATTTGTATGGAAAATCTTATTCCTTGAGGTAATAAACTTGAAACCTGGCACTAATACTAATCTAAGTAAATTATGAAGATTGTCAGTTTTTTTTTCTTCTAAACCACCCTCTAAAAGGGGATTGGGGGGTTTCAAAGTTTGTATGGAAGAATTTTAGCGCGCGGTCCGATTAACTCGAAACTCAGTATTTATACCTAGGATCAAAATTAAGGAACAATGTGTATCAAGGTTTTTCGAAAATTACCCCTGACGGGCTGAAAAAGGGTAGTCAATTGACAGGGGAGGATTTTACTGCATGGCTTGATTAACTCGAAAATTAGTATTAATCTTTGAGTCAAGTTATGAATACATCCCAAACGATTTTTTTAAATTCCACCCTTGTGGGGGTGAAAAGCGTGGGCCACAGTTTATATGAATAGTCTTCTTCATTAGGTTAATAAACTTGAAACTTTTCAATAATACTCGCTGATAAACTACTTATATAATTTTTAATAATAATATAATAATAATAAGTAATAAAGTTTATCATTATAAGTTTTTCAAAACTACCCCTCAAAGGGGGATATAGGGATGTTGAAGTTTGTGTGGAAGAATTTGAATGCACGGTTCGATGTCGATGTTCGATGAAAAGCGGGGATATAAACTTGAAACTTGTTGTTTGAAACTTGAACTTTGTTTTTCAAAACTACCCCTCAAAGGGGTGTTGAAGTTTGTGTGGAAGTAATTGAATGTGCGGTCTAATTAACTCGAAACTCAGTATTAATACTTTTGATAGAAAATAATTAATAATGAGTATATAAAGTTGTAAAAAATTTACCCCTGACGGGACAAAAAGGGGTAATTTGATTTTTAAGGGGAGGATTTCAACTTGAAACTGTATGTTCCATTTTCACACCTAAACCACTGAACTTCTGCTTTGGCAAAGAGATAGATGGCATCCTGGGAAAGGACATACTTTTTATCCTGGTAGCACGTTCCCGTGGGATAATTTCCGACATCCACGCGGGTGAAGCCGCGGGCAGAAGCTAGTAGGTAAATATATAAAATTTTACAAAGGGTGATCTAATGGGCGGTCTTATCGCTACGAGCGACCATTTAAAGATAACCTTTGGATGGATTCAAATTAAGGACAGACAAATATAGTAGGTAGTCTGTGGGGTATTACCTAGTGAAGGCATGAAACGAAATATTTAAGCAAAGGTTACCTAAATACCTGTGTCATATTGCACAGTGGTTGAACTAAAGGATTAGTGTGAATACATGGAGCTGGCTTCAAGCATTACTGAAGGCAAGCAAGCGCTGATTAATTATGTACTTACAACGTGTCAGGCAATTGGACTTAACCCGCCATACTCTAGCATTATAGTGCTTGGTTTCACGGAGACTGACTGTGTTTAGGGATACGTTGCAGTGGCGAGGCGCTCTAACAAACCGATTCCCACCGGCTTCCCTTCGAAAATTCAGAACACAACCACTCCATAGTCAATTAATCATTGAAATATATTCACATCATACTGTAGGTATTTAATAAACCATAAAATTAAAACATTGCAAAAAATGTAATGAAGGCGTTCAATACATTTTTTGTCATTCTTTCCCAATCAATCTTTCTTTCTTTCTTTTAATCTTTCTTTCTTTGCTCTAAAATAACTCGTAGGCGTGTGCGGCTTGCCGTGAGTTCAATTGCTATTCAAAACAAACTCGTCATGACGTCACTTCAGGTCACGTGGCTTGTTATTTTTTGTAAAATATAAATATCAATGGCTGACTGGCAGTTATAAATTAAATAAAATGTATTGTTTGTCGTGTTTACTTTTCTCAGATTCTAGTAGTTTATGGAATAAAGGGGATTTTACAGATAATAATAGTCTGACGAAATAATCAAAGAAACATCTCACAACTGAAAAACATATAAGGAGTTGGTTAGCATTACATGAATTCCATACCAACTCATTCTAGGGATTGACACTACTGACAACTCACATCAAGCTCACTTCACTTGAGTTTTCACGGTGAGAGTTTTACAGAATCGACCGGCAGGATGAAAGTCCGAATTCCCGTTTTTTTTTTAAAAATATATAAATATAAATATATATAAATAAATATACCCTGGACATTTCACACAGCGCCATCTAGTCCCAAGCTAAGCAACCTAATGCTTGTGTTATGGTAACAAGATGGCTGATAAACTACTTATATACATTTTTTTTTTGTAAATACATACATATTATAGATAGAAAAACACCCAGACTCGGAACAAATACATGTAGGTCATACAATATTTGTTCCGTGCGGGAATCGAACCCGCGACACGCAGCGCAGCAGTCACTCGCTTAACCACTGCGCCAACCGTGCCGTCAATATGTAAAATATGTCATAAATTCACCCTTCGCCACTGATATGTTGTACTAACTGTTTCCCGCGGTTTTACTCGTGTTTTAGGGAAATCACAGAGCAGGGGATCGTCGGCGTAAATCACGTCGGCAGTGTCTAGTTAGCAGTACTAAGACACATTTAGACAAAATAAAACATTACAAATCAGATTCATGAAACTAGTAGATACCTAGATTATAACACAAAAAGCCGTTGTGAAAGTAGTGATTACAAACAATTATTTTTGGAATGTAAAATGCTGCCGGTTCATGAGAGGGCGCTGTAGCTTTAGAACAGTATTGTAGTGATAAAGGGGATGGAAGATTTTTATATACAGCCTGGCATACTACTGTCGCGCCATTTTGATTTTCTTTCAAAATGGCAGCCACGTATAAAACCTATATAAATCAATAGCTGACATTAATTTATTTATTACTTTAATTAAAACGGTTTAAAACCAATTACATTAATTAAAGATACAATTTGTATATACACGAACACAAGATAAAATAAAAGATAAAAAGTACACAAAAGATACAATATAAAATCATCAAGTAAAACCACACTTTCATAAATCCCTCTCACAGTACTTCTGGCATGCCGATAAAATCTTCGTCCATTCATCCGCAAACAGATCGTTTGTTGGATTAGAGTCCAAGAGATCATTAAGTGCGGCCAGAGGACGTGGTATTGGGGACTTCGCACGCGCTAATGTGCGACATGGAGGCACAGCAAACAGCCTGTGCTTTCTATGCAAAAGCTAAAGCGTAAAAATATCAGCAAATAATGTATCGGTTTCCCAACAATTTCTTACCGTTAGTCAGCGAAGTCGAAGATTAACTGCAAATGTCTTATTGATCTATACGAGGTTTTAAACACGCAACCTGGTGCTTAAGATCTATCCATTCGCGTCAAAGAGTTATTCGATTTAAAATCTCAACTGGTCTTTAGAAACTAACTTTGACTCAAAGGACCAAAAAAAACAAGTCTACTAATCACCTTTTTTCCTTGTTCTTTACCCCTTCTTATTACTGTAATTCTTCCAACCCCTCTTTCTGGCAATGAACAGAAACAAAGGGAGATTTAGCGCTAAATCATGGAGCAGTTAATTACTCGTCAGCGGACTAACTGATCATAATCAAACCTCAGGAGATAGCCGTCCGGTTGGTGCGCTGAAATGTCAATTAATCATAGTATAAATAGGTTATAATACCTTGCAACCGAGTGATGCTTCCGTAACAATATTCTGTGGTCGTAGACGTTGAATTGAAGGAAGCGGTAAGGTCTGTTTTTAACCGACTTCTAAAAAAGGAGGAGGTTCTCAATTCGGGTGCTTGTATTTTAAAAAAAATTTTTTTTTTGTTTGTTCGCATCTAACTCCGCCTCTTGCCAACCGGTTTGAAAAATTATTTTTTTATTGAAAAGGGTATACTTTCCAAATGGTCCCATAGAAATTTCATCAAAAACGGTTCAGTAGTTTGGTTTTTAAACCAAAATTGCTGGTAAAAATTACAACTTAAAAGTGAAAAATAAAAACTTCCAAAAACGACACTAAAAAGTGAAAAATAACTTTAATTTCGGAAGTCGGTGGCAAACAACGAAAATGCGAACCCAACGACACGATTTGATCTTGTGGTTGGAGAGTATGAGGTAGGGAATTATCCCACAGGAACGTGCTAGCGGGATAAAAAGTATCATGTAACCTAACCATATTATCATCTGCCTAGCCTTTTCCCAACTATGTTGGGGTCGGCTTCCAGTCTAACCGGATGCAGCTGAATACCAGTATTTTACATGGAGCGACTGTCTTTCTGACCTCCACATCCCAGTTAGTGGGTAATACGATACCCCTTGGTAAGACTGGTTATCAGATTTTCGGGCTTCTGACGACCCGTAACGACTGTCAAAGATCCAATGACAGCCCGGACCAACGGCTTAACGTACTTTCCGAGGGAGAGAGAGTCTTGGTATGTTAAGATGGTCACCCATCTACGGGCCAACCGCGGCAAGCGTAGCCTAACCTGATCGATCGACCCGTGCGGCAGTTATTACTTATCCAAAAGTCCCTCCAAGAGATTAAGGAGCCTTTTTCATAAAAAATGTGAGTAGGACTACCCTGTCCATGATCTAGAGTAAAACCCCTTTAACTTGAACAGATTTAACGTTTACCAAATATTACATTAAAGTGGATTTATAGAACCACTAGCTGCAACCCGCGTTTTCACCCGCATAAGTTTCGATCCCGTGGGAATATCGGGATAAAAAGTAGCCTATATGTTAATTCTGGTTATAAACCATATGTATGCCAAATCTCATCCAAATCCGTTCAGTAGTTTTTACGTGAAAGAGTAACCAGACATCCATCTGGATGGATGTTTGGTTACTCTTTCCCAAACTCTTTCCATCCATCCATCCATACAAACTTTCACGTTTTAAATAATATTTAATAAGATTAACGAAAGCTTAGATAGATAAGAAAAAGATTGAGAAGACCGCGGTGTCTTCGTACTTACTTGCGACATTATAGCGCTCGTTATTTATGTTATAACTACTAAAGCTATTGTATAATCTGTAATAATGTTTTAGTGGTTATAACCGGATAGTACCTATCTTATTCAAATGACTATTAAAATGACGATAAGTCGCGTGTATTACCTAGATAGCTCGTTTTCACTTCATTAACGGTCTAGGTCTGCTTCTTTAGTCTAGTAGTTGCAAGCATTACTTATTAGGTTTCTCAGCGAGCTGCAGCTAAAAGATATAACCCTTAACACGTTCAAGGTTTTTTTGGGTTTCCCTATCAGGAATTTCTCAAAAGTAGCCCGGAAATGGCAATAAGCTCGCCCGGTATTACATATCTGGCGGAATTTGAGTATACGACAGGTAGACCTTTGACAAACCCTTCGAGGATTATAACGTGTGCATGTTACATGTTATTTTAACGGATAGGATGGCGTGCGTATCTAAACATCAAACTCATGGTCCTATAGTGTAACACTAACACCCTTACTACTACTTAACTCATTTTATTATAATAAACCGTACATTTTGTAACTTAAACATTCAATATTATGTGGGTCCATACTAAGACTTGCACATACCTAGTATTTAAATTTTTTTAAACGATGTAGATACATTATAAGTAAATTCATGTCAACTCAAAATAAGAGAATAAAAATATGTTTTAATGTTTGTAAAGGCGAAATATAGCCTATGTAACAAAAATTACTCATGACCTGTGTACAAATAGAATAAGATCATTTGTAAACACCATTGTAAGAACCTTTGTAGCAATAAAGACCTTGAAAAATCATCAATCTTTAACACCCTTGTGTGAGTTTACGAAACGCGCTTGTTGGGTGTTACTTGCGGCAAACTCGCGTAGCAGCCTGGTTCTCGTGCGATACTTTCAAACTGTTAAGTCTTAAGACGTTTGATGAGTATACAAGCATCTTAAACAGCATCTAGGCAACTCACACGATGTATTTACATTGTCTGGCACAAGTGAATAAACACCTAACTTTGTAAATAAAATCATTCATGCAACCATAATTAATTAAATGTTTAAAGTCTTCTTGTTGAATAAATACAGAATAAGAAGAATTAGTGACGACAACTTTGTGTAAATTTGTATTGTATGGTTTCATTTGTTTGTGTTTGATTGAGTTCCGTTTATATTCAAACAAAACGTAATTTATTTTGAAATATAATTAAAATAAATAATATACATATCTCTGGCATCCTGCATGTTACGTTTCACGCCCTAACCACTGATCCGGTCATTATATAATCTGACAAATAGGTACCCTGCGATCAGGAGAAGGACATACGTTACTTTTCATCCTGGATATCTATATGAAATAATAGGTGTGTTTAAAAAAATAAAAAACACGCTTATCCATTCTATTGGACTCGTCAAAACAAATCTTATGATCCAAAACTTGAGGGGTTTACTAGTAGCCACTGAAGAGTTCCACTACCCATCTCCTGGCTCCATCATCAGATCAGCACCAAAATACCAAATTATAATTTAGTCATCCAAACTACATATACATGCAAAGTTTCATTTCGATACGACAGTTAAAAGTAGATTAAAATTGACTTCTCAGTTTTTATTACATTGTTTTTTAGTTAATTACAAGTGAAGCAAATAAAAGCGTGTTAAAACGCAGATGAACACGTGGACATCAACTGCTATCAATTATAATTTAGCTTAGCATAATCAACCTATAATGTTTCCACTGCTGGGACACAGGCCTCATGTCTTTGAGAGGGAGTGGGCTATAATCCACCACGCGGGCCCACTGCGGATTGGTAGATGTCACATGTCTTCGAATTTTTGGTTCTAGGACAGGGATGGGGAAACTTTTTCCTTCGCGTGCCAATATAATACTAACAAAATATATGGCGGGCCAAGTTGTTTCATTTTTGGCTATGTTAATTACTGAAATAAAAATATTGATATGTATTTTTGAAACACTAATTTATTGTGCAATATTACAAAATAACTATTGGAATAAAAAAGAAATTGGAAATTGTAATGAATTAAACTTTTAAGTTAGCTGCGAAGTAGAAGGTTGAGGATCGCTGGTCTTTGTGGGAACATGTGACATGTGAACTGTTCTATGCAAGCTGGCCATTGCCAATGAGAATGAAATTACTAACAATACGAAATATTCTCTTGATTTTTGCTTGATGGTCGCGGGCCGGATTTCAAGCCTTCGCGGGCCAGAGATGGCCCGCGGGCCGTAGTTTCCCCATCCCTGTTCTAGGACATGCCGGTTTCCTCACGATGTTTTCCTTCACCATTGTTGAGAGCTATTGTTATGGATTTATTTACACAAAATAAAGCGCCTGCCTGGGTTCGAACCCACGACCTTCAACTCGTAAGTCAGGGCCGTTACCACTGGGCCAACACTGCTCTAATTTAGCTTACAGATCACTAGCCTCAGCAAGACACACCAGAACCTTCCAACGCGCCACTTCCAGAGCCAAAGCATCATTGCAATACGCATAATTCCAAATCTAACATGCACTAATGAGATGGTTAACCGAGCATTAATTGCTGTAGCCTGGCCGTTCGGATTGTCATGATAAATTACACCAACTAATGAATTTGGTGCCATAGTCTGGTTCGCTTGTATAATTTTTATTGAGTGACTATCGGTGACTTCGTTTTCATGACTTTGATTTCATGGATTTTTTTGCGCGGAACCCTAATTCTTTTTCTAAAATAAAAACTAGACTTTACTCCTTATAACATCAAAGGGGCAATCCTCGTAATTTTAAGAATGTTCACAGTCTGATCTCAGTCTCAATCTGTCAAAAGTACCTCTAATTATTTCCCTACATTTTTGACAATGATTGTCGCTGAGATGAGATTGCGACTAGATTTTGAACGTTTTTAGTTACGGGAATTGGCCTTCAGTTATCTGCCAGTGAAAGTCCCGTCAATATTGGTCCAGGTTCGGAAAATACCCGGAACACACAAAAAAAAAGTTTTTTTTGTTATATTATGTGCCGTATACACTTTCATATGCATTTAGTATACATAAAGCTGTTATTTTGACATTACAAAAAATCACTTGTATTTTATATTCTATATATTATATCGGAGAAGGTATGTCTGTCTCTCGTTAACATCAGGCATATTTTAATTACTGTGGGCGTACTATGGGAAGTGTTGATGACCTAACTAAAGGTTCGTGAATAAAAGTAAAGTGGACTGTATACACTTATAATAATTATGGTTCTACAAGACAGTACAATGTTGGACTAAACTTTGACAATACAAGTAGGTAGATAATTATGTTAGAAAAACAGTTTGCAGTTCAAATCAGATTACAATTCACGAACAAGTCAGTCACACTAGCGAATCACGCACTGTAGGTCCACAACTCAACCTTACGGATCGCGAGACAGTTTTTAAGCACATAATGTTCGTACGATATCCAACGTTTCGATGATCTCGAGAGTTCTGCTCACATAGCTTTTGTAGCTGTTGCTCTCGTCTCCCCACGAACTCAGGCTAGATTCTGTCTAGCGCCACCTCGTGGCGCTAGCGTTCCGAATAGTCAAACGAATGACTCCGACATATACATGTAGATAGGCAGACGTTCCATGTAAAATACTGGTATTTAGCTGCATCTGGTTAGACTGGAAGCCGACCCCAACATAGTTGGGAAAAGGCTAGGCAGATGAGATGATGATGACAATGATGTAGATTGGATGATTTTAGGGAAAAAATGTTGGCTGAATATAACTGAACGATTTTTGTTTCCTTACAGTCGTCCGTCGTCCTCATACCTATTTTCACAAACACTGAGCGTTGTCTAAAGTGATGTGTAGCAAGTTACTTAGCGTAAAAAAACACTTCGCCAGCCACTACAGTTACGACACCAATTCCCAGATGCATAATGTTCAGACAACACTTGCGGGGTTTTTTACCTAAATTGACAGGCACCGAACTAAATCTAAATAATATTTTCACGTTGACTGCCAGCTAACAGACACAATAGAAAATCTATTGTTGGCGGTCACCGGTGGCCGCGGTGGCATTCAATGCCTTAAGTAAATAGTTTAAAAAAACTTGGCTTGACTAATTAATAACAGCCGGACGGGTCGATCGATGAGGTTAAGCTACGCTTGCCGCGGTTGGTCCTTGGATGGGTGACGATCTTTATATTTCAAGACCCCTCCGTGCCTTGGAAAGCACGTGAAGACATCTGCCAATGTAGCGGGCGCATGACGGATTAATTTTTATTGTCAATGTCAAATTACTTTGTGTTGTGTTTGGTCCTTGGCCCCTGACAGCAAGCAATGGACGAAATTGTAATTTTTTTATATGCTTGAGTACGAGGCTTTTGACTACGTTGTGTGAGTATATTTTATGCCTTTTTTTTATTTGTAATGTGCATTTTGTTTCAATCAACTCAGCCTATCGCAGTCCACTGCTGGACATAGGCCTCTCCCAGGCTGCGCCACAACATCCTGTCCTCCGACTTCCGCATCCAGTCCGTCCCAGCAACCTTCTTTAGGTCATCCGTCCATCTAGCTGGGGTGGCATCCCACACTACGCTTGCCGATATGCGGTCTCCACTCCAGGACTCGTCTGCTCCACCGGCCATCGGTCCTTCGACACACATGGCTAGCCCACTGTAACCCCAAACCCCAAAACTTTACACCTTGTATTAAATCTTTGCGTTTTTATCACAGACCCAATTTGTTATAAATAAAAGCGCGTTACATTTTGATGGAACATTAAAGTACATTTAGCATATTACACCTACATTGTTTTTCTTTTGCAATCACAATGTAATACACTTTTGTTTATAAAAAAATGGATCTGTGATAAAAACGCAAGTGTAAAGTTTTGGGGTTTGTGTTAATTATCGTTAAAGGTTGCAATGTAGGTAACTACAAATATAATGGTATTTTTCTTATAAGGTTTAAATTTTTTTTAACTTTTTAGATTGTATTTATTAACAAATAATAAAAGCTTGTTTTTAAAAATATTTTTATTTATTTCTTTCTTTCTAATGGTTTTATTTTATGTAGTAAGATTTATTTTATTTTTATTGAAACGAGAACACAATAAATTCACAAAATTCACTGGCGTAAACTTTCCACAAATTAATTATAATGTCTTAATTCTACAAAACAAAACATCATTCAGTTACAACTTTAATCAAATAAATTTGCGATTAATTTTAAACTAACAGCTATTCCCAATAATTTGGTAGATAAGTTTAATCCATCGAAATGTTTTAATTAATTCGCAGATTATAATTATTTGCAGCCATTATTTGCTCTTTTGATTTCAAATCCAAACTGTTTGGCAGTTAATATTAACTTTCGTATAAAATGAAAGTGTTTGTACAAAGCTACTTACAAAATAAAATCATTTATCATTTAAAGTAGAGTAGGTATTTATTTAATTGAATTATTTATTTCGGGGTTTTTATTATGAATATAACCAGTAGCTTTTTTCTATTTTCGCATACAAACTTTAACACCAATCTGTGCCATAGTCTTTTCCCAACTATGTTGGGGTTGGCGTCCAGTCTAATCGAATACAGCTGAATACCAGTTTTTTTTTTTAATTGTGTGACATCTGACCTCCACAATCTAGCTACTGGGTAACACGATACACCTTGATAAGCCTGGTTGTTAAATTTTGGGCCTCTGACTACCCATAACGACTTGCAAAGATCTACAATTGAAAACCAGGAACAATGGCGGCACGGACGGGTCTCGATTGGATGGTCACTCGGCAAGCGTGGCCTAACGTGGTATTATTTAGCCACGAGCCCTTTCACACAAAAAAACACCACAGGTTCGAAATATCCATTCTTAGTTTATCTCTAAATGCTGAGGAAATATGAAAAGGTGGAGGTACACCAACGAAAAGATGGATGGATTGTGTGAGGAAAGATATGAATGAAAGGAATGAATCTTAGCGTAATGGTTGACGTCACAAGGGAAACTCTGACCCCAAGTAGGTAACAAGGGACGAGGGTAAAAATAAGAAAAAGAGTTATATATTTTTTGTATCTCTTGTTACTGTCTTCATTGGCTTAAGTTGTAAGATGTTTTTCACTTTGTCTGTTTCACAGGGTGGCCAACGAATGTTTCGTCAATTTTGAACACTTTGTGAAATTTGTGACTTTGATAGTGGAATACCTAATAAAGTATGCAAAAATTTGGTGAAGAACACAATGAAATGCGATCGCAATTTAGACAAGCATAAAGTCAGAGATTTCGCAGATATTATTTTTTATACAAAATTGAAAAACCTGTTTTATACATAAATAATCATAGAGAAAATATCTGGTAATTTTCGTTTCTAATAAAAATAATCTTATTTTAAATTTGCAAGTATACTTCCGAACCGGTCACACTATACATTCTCCATCCACAGCATGTTCGATAAAAACCGTCGTAGACTTTAACCATGAATGATACGTCATATATACGGCGCAGCCCAATATAACCAACCACATACTCATGCAACCACACATCCATAACACTCATGTACACTCAACAACATATGCACACTCATGCACACGCTCTCACACACGTTCACATTATGTAATTTTATTTTTGTCTTACTACACCCATGTACTGTTTTTATTGTGTTTTAAGTAAGTACCTACTGTTGTGAAGGAGCGGAGTCCTCTAATACAGGCACTGTGTGCTTAAATGAAGACTCCAAACCAAAAATTGTTTGTGTATAACTTTTGGACACAATAAACGTTATTATTATTATTATAACCTGATCGATCGAACCGTACTGCGATTATTAGTTAGCCACAGGACCCTCAATAGCAATATTTTAATTTACTTAATATACCCCTAAATTGCCCTTACAGATACACAACTTCCAAAGTCTTCTTTTTGCAAAAGGATGGCAAAATGCGACAAAATAATCCCGAATTTGTCACGAATACGTTCCAGGAACCGAAAATGCAAACCAAAACACTTCTCTTCCGAAAGCCAACCGTCTAAACAAATTACATAATTGTTTTAATTTCCCCAAAAGATTTCTTTGTCCCTCTCATATTGTTCCCTGTCCTCTTAGTCTAAGATTTTTAATTAAAATAGTTAGCAACTTTCTAAAAGCAAG
This sequence comes from Apamea sordens, assembly GCA_945859715.1. NCBI lineage: Eukaryota > Metazoa > Arthropoda > Insecta > Lepidoptera > Noctuidae > Apamea > Apamea sordens. The sequence goes on along the minus strand of OX244010.1, from coordinate 6,003,893 downwards.
GTGCTTAAAGGCTCATTTAGACGACGACAGTTTCTCGCCCGTTTGGGTGAAACTCTCCAAGCGATTATAGCAATCATTTGTGTTGGAGAAACAAAAACTTAAATAACGATTATGTCCTACGACTTACGAGACTTGCCAGACAATTTTCCTGAACTGTCAAATTTGAAAACTCGAAATATTATTTTTTTTTCTTCCTCTTTTGAAAGAAGATGTGAATGCTACTTTTTAGGGAGATGACGCACAAGGAGTTTACATGGTTGTGCAATTACAAAATTCAACATTGGATCTTTACCTCTATTGTGAGCTTTCTGTATGACTCTTAGGTTTGTTAAGACAAAAATCAACTTTGAGTTGATCTGGCATGACTCTTTATTGCATGTCTAAATAAATAATTTGGTGTAAAATAAAGAATTCAGAATGACACATTTAGAAACTGATATGCCGCTTTACTAATCCTAAGTTATTGTAAAAATCTATGTGCCATAATTAGCGACCGCGAACTAACAAACTGTCAATGATTTTGGCTTCCGGGAGCATAAATATTGAAAAACATACCTGACTGATTCTCTATGAATTTATGTTGTTACCTGTCAATACCGCTTTTGTTCTAACTGCTTGAAAAATTGCTCTGCAAATTGCTCTAACGCTGTGTCTTTCTTTCGGAGCATAACGACTGAGAGTGTATAATTCATGGTCTTAAGACCATGAATTATACACTCGATCAAACATGTGTACTATTAATAGTACACATTGTTTACTGTTTACACGACTCGAATCAACATGTTTACCTCTTTCCGTATATTCCCTATGCGAGGCTAGAAACTCTCCTCGTGTAAATGAGCCATAGAAGCACGGTGCTTAAATAAGATTCGAAACTTTTACATCGCCGTAAACAGTGTGGGGATTAATTGCCGTCTTTTGTTTTTGCTGAGCACGTTTTCAGTTTAAGAGATAATGGTTTATTAATTTTCTTGCTAACCTTGAGTGGAAGAGAAATGGAGCTTGCAGTTTTGTATGGAAGTCTTGGTAATGGAAGATTTATGGGGACACTTGTGTAGATGTTTTTGTTGGCGAAGAGAAAATCTCGTTTCCTTATAGGTTAGGCAAGCGACTTCATTATTATTTCGACTTTCATACTGGCATTTTGGAACGTTACAACCGACGTAATTCTTGAGGGTTTATTAGATTTTATAAAAGCATATTCAGTTTTTATAAGGATAGGTATAAGTGGCAGTCTTCTAGCAACAAGAAATAAACACAATATTGTAGTTGTACCAATGCAAACTAAACGATTATTAAACACAAACAGTATGATGAAAATATCAGCAATTTTGGCAGTAGGTCTGACACAGCCCCAATTTTGGCACCTCGCAGGTCAACTAGCTAAATAACTAACAAGGAGGTTACCGGCTACTTTTTTTTTTTTTGAGGTTGGGAAATCATCGAATGACTCCTCCCGCTCTGGGTGGAGCAGGAGGGAGTGTCAGACTCTTACTGACTAAAACCCACCCGTGTTCCTTCCTTAGCCCTTTATGTTCCAGGGCAGCGGTAACCCTTTCGGATGATCCCGCTATCCTGGCAGAGGTTACCGGCTACTTAACTGGGCTTTTCTGTGGTTGCCTCAATAAATTAAGGCCTCCAGCTAGGGCTTAAAAACTAAAAAACTAAGCGACTACACGCAAAGCCCCAAGTGGGACACGTTACTCGGCTTAAGGCCTCACTGGGGAAGGGCAGCAATCAATCAGCCTATAATGTTCCCACTGCTGGGACACAGGCCTCCTCCATGTGAGAGGTAGTGGGCCGTAATCCACCACGCGGGCCCAGTATGGGTTGGTACTCGTAGATGTCAAATCAAATGTCATTTATTCAAATTAGGCTGAGAATCAGCACTTTTCAAACGTCAAAATTTTCGAAAACAAAAGACAGTCCCCCAAAAACGCTCGCCCTTCACCACTTCCTAGTGCTATCGCTGGGAAGAAGAAGTGGCGCAACAAACTCCCCAGCAGATGTCACATGTCAACGAATTTTTGGTTCTAGGATATGCCGGCTTCCTCACGATGATGTTTTCCTTTACCGTTTTGGTAGCAGTGGTGATGAAATTATTAACATAAAGTAAAGCGAATGTCTGGGTTCGAACCTAAGACCTCTCTCGACGACTCGTAAGTCGCGGCCATTACCACTGGACCAACACTGCTCCTGTACACTTGAGGCTATTTAAAAACACCTTTAAGTTCAATATAGACAGTCTATAATAACGTACTTAAAACTACTTCCCACACAAAAATTCTATTAGAAAAACCTAATATTGTTTTTGGTTCCGATAAAACGCCCCTTCCCTCTCGAATAGAGATGTGAACAAATACTTTCACGCCGGTTTGAGCTTTTCGAAATAACAGTGGAATTGAATGGCGACCTAGCTTGTACTAAGAACGATAACTGTGTTCGGGACGAAAGGTTTTAGCGTTGGGATACACTGGTGAGATAAAATCTGTGGGACAACAGAATATTGCTGTTACTTTTAGCACTGAAAATCATGGGGCCGTTGCCCAGAAGTGGGAAATTCTGGGCAACGGCCCCATGATTTTCAGTGCTTGCGACCCAGGGCCAATGTGGACCACTGGTCGTTTATTTTATGTGTAAGACGCTAGTTATTGAATATAGTCTCCAAGACAAATGAAATGAGCAGAAAATGAGTTGTTTGTTCCTCTTAGTAGTCGGTACACATGTCTGACTATTCATTTTATTGTTTGTATGTATTTGTCCATTTACCGTTGTCTTCTTTTCCCATATGTTTGGAAGTATGACAAATAACCATATCGTTCAGGACAAGTCCTGGTTGAATGGGCCCACTCGCAATCACAAAACTTAATAAAACGGATCATTTCGCTACACATAAGGTGCATCATAGCACTAATATAAACTTCTAATAAAGCTGAAGAGTTTGTTTGTTTGAACGCGATAATCTCTGGAAATACAAGTCGGATTTAAAAAAATATTTTTACATTTGATAGTCCAGCACCCTAATTGCGTAACACACAATCAATCGGAATCAGAATCATTTTAAAACAAATTGCTAATCCATTGCTTCATAAGTTCGAAAATTTGTCTGCTCAACACGTAAATAACGCAATGAATGTTGTTGAACTGTCAAAATGAAACCGATTACGATTGATCGTGTGTTACGCAATTAGGGTGCTGTTCTTAAAGAAGGTTTAGGTATGCTTATAAACCTTCTTTAAGAACAGCACCCTAATTGCGTACCTTATTACCTTAACGCTATGACTCTTAGGAGCCGAGCAAAAAGAGAAAGAGTAACAGAGAGTGCAAATCGAAAACTAAGTTATGGCGCCGCCAGCCGATTCGATGCGATGGTTGGGTCGGGGGAACAAGCACGTCGACGACGTCGCGAGCAGAAGAGAAGCTAGTGTCGTTATTATTATTAGTTATTCCTTGTTTGAAAGAAATAAAGAAAATACATTTATTTGCGGCAAACATGACGCATAAAAAAGTACATAAACACACAAAAAAAAAGAACAAGTTGAGGGTAAACATGCGTCACATTCACGCAAAACTGCAATCGCTCAGCATAATGCTAAGACCCTATACGAGACAGAGCCCCAGTGCTGGTTTTCAGCGGCAGTTTTAAACTAGGTAAACCACGAAATTTCCAAAACATATATAAAAAAAAATGCAAATAGCAAGAAGAACATTATTGTGCACGACATAAATTAAATAAAATAAATTTTTAATAACTTTTAAAAACCTTAATTTAACCTAAGCACTTACTCAATATTACGAGCTTATTTTTGGCTCTAGAGTGATTATCGTCTCAGTCAGACTTGCGAAATCGCACTATTAAAATTCTGCGTTGTGCCATCAACCTAACAAATGAAATACCCCTATATTTGTGTCTAAACCTACGCCTGAAAGTATTGATGAAATTGGCTGAACCCATTTTAGAGAAAGAAACTAGTTTAGTTTCGAACTCATTTGTGGAGGTCAATAGGTTTGACTTCTTTACGGGGTTCAATATCAGGGGCACAGTAAAATTTGATGCGTATTGCTAACCTTTTGTGTTGGAGACTCATTAGGTTTCATTTTTAGGAGTTATACAAAGGGTGCCAAAGCGAACGATGTCAGTATTACTGTTCGTTTGTCACTAAGCTTTATGTCAGCAGGTGTAACTGTTACACAAAGGTAAATGGGCATTTTGTTCAGACCTGTGACCCACCTGCGACCATTAACGAAACTAGTCGGAGTATGTTAAAGACCATGAATATTACCCAATGAGATGAGTCGCATTCCTCAAAAGTATGGGAAAGTATCATCATCATCTGCCGAGCCTTTTCCCAATTATGTTGGGGTTGTCTTTCCAGTATGGCAAAGTATATCCTTCTAAATAATAATTATATATAGAAGATTATAATTATGTTTTAAAGATTTTGTGCTAATATTGCATAAATCTTGGCAAATAGTATTTGTTGAAAACTATGAAAGTTAGAAGTAGAAAATAAAGCCAGAATATTCATAAACTGGACGTTGTGGCCACTTGTAAAAAGCAATAACATTGAACTTACCTGGGAAATGGACGCGATATCTGCGTGCCACTGATTAAATTCGCACTAAATAGGATACACGTATTATCACACTCACTTTTACATCCTTTGCATGTATTAAAAATACTATTAAATGTATCAATACACATTTAATAGTATTTTTTATTTTTTGATGGAAATTGACTTTATTTTATACTATTTAAAGACACTCACCTTACCTACATAAACTTATTTGCCATCTGTTCTTGTTTGCCCGTCAATAGTAACAAATAAAGTAAACGGATGTTTACTTTATTACGTAGTTAGTTAATCCTCAGTCGGGAGGAAACGACAAATAACTCTGTTATCAAATAAATTAGTAGAGGAGGAACCCTGCGTGGGAGAGCGTTAACAAGCAAATTAATGAACCGAATTTACTCCTAATTCGTGTTATTTTTAGAGTTTAAGAGGTATTAAATAAATAATTTATTAATAAAGTACATAGATAAACTATCGTACTTGTAAAGTCAACAGCATTGAAAGGTCAGTCTGGAATGACGAACCCACGTCACATACACGTGCACATACACGGAACGGTAAAACTGTTTAGCATTATTAGCCTTTCAAGTTCCCACTGCTGGGACACAGGCCTCTTTTCTATGAGAGGAAGTGAGCTACAATCCACCACGCGGGCCCTGTTCTGGCTGGTCGATGTCACATTTCTTAATTTTTTTTAGTTCGGGGACATGTTGGATTCCTCACGATGTTTTCTAAAGCAGTGGTACCTGAGCAAATAAAATGCATGTCATGCTGGGTAAGCCCATGGAAAATAAAACTACCATAACATAACCTGACGCCTCGCTCGTATTCCCCGAAGTGTACCCATAGTTGACCCATATTTCGCCAGTTATGTTTAAGTTTCATGTAACAGGGGACGACCTTACCATCAACTGGGTAGCAGCCTGATTTCTCAGGCTGCTACTAACACATTCCAGATGGAAGAACCCACAATAACTCTTTGCACGATCCTGGAATTGCACCCAGGACCTCATACTGAGCACGCGCGCTTGGACGACTAGACCAACGAGGCAGCCCGTGGAAATAAAATTATGTATGCAACGCCAGTTGCACATCAAGCTACTACAATCTGTAATTTTTTTTTAATAGATTGTAGAAAATCTATTTAAAAAAAATTACAGATTTATCGCCAAAGCATTAGGTTCAAGGTTGATTGGGAAAATTTGACTCTTTCGGGTAGCTTGACCTGTCTGTACTATAAAAAAACATCTGTAACTTAGCATATTCCCAGCATTAGTTAGATGATTTATACACATGTAAACAGGGTTCAGCAGTTAGGACCATGTTTGCGTAAGTTCTGAGCCGCATAGACAACGCAATGTCAACAAACTTTCAATGTCAGACGAGAACAACCTAAAAATACAACAAATAATAAATTAAAAAGGGTTTATCTGTATTGTATTGTCTTTGATCTACTACCAAGTTCTTTGAATCTGAAAATAAAATATAATACCAGTTTGTGACGCTTCTTATGTAAGTTAAAGGTTTCTTTCTCACTTATAAAAGAAACGAGTATTGCTCATCATGCTTGTTCACTGTGTGTTGGATTTCAGATTATAAAGTCCAGGGGGCCTACTCCGAAGTGCAAAGTGCGAATGTTCGGATCGGACCGACACATGGCCGAATCGAATATTAATGAAAAATGCGAAAAAAGTTCGGATCGGCTCAGTTGGGTCGGGACCATAGTCAATATTCGAAAGAGTGTAGGAGTGGAGGATCGGAACCGACCGAACCAAATAGTAACTTCGTAGCAGGACACGCGGTCGAACATTCGGCCGATACTAATTCGGAGTAGACCCCCAGGTTTCCTTACGGTCGTGAATCATATTTAGCAACTAAGCGTTAATCTGGCGTCATTGTTGTCAATGTTGTGTTTACTTGTAATTGGAATATGTATTAGAATATTACCGTACGATCTACTATCTGTGTCTACATATTATGTGCCGTGAGTGAACCTTTCAGTAAATAAATACATATTTTGATCAACATACAACTTGATATTTTAGTATTTTATCTCACGAAGCGTCGCGGTAAGCGGTAACGAAGTGTACAAACACACTGTGAATGTGTGCGTGAAGACGAGTAGCGTCAGCATACTCACGCATACACACATACTTTCGACTTTGCCATTGTTCGGTACCGAGAGCTACTGCGCTTACAAAACTCTCACAGCGTGTTTGTACACTTGGTAACCACAAATAAAGCGCGCGTGGCTTCGTGAGATAAAAATACTGTAATGACTTGTAAATTACAAAAAAACGTAACATAATTTGGATTTCACAGGATACCCGGGCACTTTGGCCTTATACAACGTGTCGCTACAATGGCGACATTAATTTAACACACAGGTAGGGCTAGTGGCCAGTAATCATAAAAATTATAACAACAAAAAAAATCGAACTTGAAAACTCCCACCTGCGCCGCGCGCCGACATAGGGCTCTCTCTCTTTCCTTCAATTCGCCTTGTCTTTGCTCGTTAATTGTTTTAATTACATTGATGCGATGTTATGATCCGTGACCCCGGCAAATGACCCCTGCGCTACAGTTCTTTAAGTCAGGTTGCTCTAAGATGCTATTTTATAAAATTGTTAATAAATAAATAAATATTAATGTTTAATTAAATTAAAATATATTCATAAAACTACAACGCAAAACCGTATACGTGTGTTAAATTAATGTCGCCATTAAAGCGCCACGCTGTATACTCGTAAATCGTGACGTAGGAACTGAAGGTTGAACGATTCGCCAGCTCGAACTCACTGGTGGGCTGATGACCAAAAAGCACGCTGTTTCACGTGGCATCGTGTCCGACAGTGGTAGTATCAGTGATGAGCAGTTAGACGCTAGTCTACACGCACAACGTCTAGTTCGCATGCACACAAACACCGTTCCAAACTGAAACGCGCGTAAAAAATACGAAGTCCTTTGGAAAAACGAGTTTTATGAAAAAACCACTCCATAAATCAATTAACAATAAAGTTTATTGAACTCTTCAATTAATTATTGAAAAGTTCAATAAACTTTATCGGTGCTGACTTAGTTTTGAAGACTTTACAATTCTTTTATTAGTTATTTACACCCAAAGTTACGTTAAAATTAGCAAGAAAAACTAATCTTAGTTTGTTCTGTTTCCGCACAGACAAAATCTATACTTATAATAAATCTGTAGAAGTGAAAATTCTGTACATTGAAAATATCCAAAAAATAAATGGCAGGGGGTGTTACTTGACCGACACCGAACCCAAAAATGTGATTAAAAAAATTTTTGTCTGTCTGTCTGTTTGTTCAGGCATCACTCAAAAACTACCGGTTCGATTACGATGAAACTTGGTATAATTATTCTTTAATATCCTGGGCACCACACTGGGTACTTTTTATCCCGGAAAAGTATATACAATAAAAAACAAACTTAATTTTGCGGTTCGATCCCTATACCCGATTACCACTGTCTGTACTGTACCAACCGCAAATACTAAGTTTGTCGTAGGTTGGGTCACCCGCAGTGGAGATGATTTTTATTCCTTTTAGTTTTTAGAGTTATTTTTATCTATGTCGTAGGTATAGATTTTAATTTTAAAGTATAGGTAGTATATTTGATAGTGTACGTAGTGACCGTAGGTTATTTTATAATACTGTTAGGTAGGTTTAATCATTCGTATAGATATTAGTTTTTAGGGATTTTGCTTATTTATTGAGTTTAGATTAGTTATCATCAGAAATAGGTTTATTTAGGTAGGTAGGTATTTAATTTCCTGTTATTGAGTTTTTTTTTTTAAATTAGTTAGGTACTTAGGTAAAGATATCATATAGGTGCAGACGCCAGCACATCAAGCTACTACAATTTGTCAAATTTCTTTAATACATTTTCAACTTTATCGCTAAAGCATTAAGGTTCAAGGTTGATTGGGAAAATTTGACAGTTTCGGGTAGCTTGACCTGCTTGGCGTCTGTACCCTCTTAATCACCACTAATGAGACACAATTGGTTTTCTATTGTAATTAGCCACAAAGGGCCCGCGACATAGATGACATTCTGGGGAAGCACATACATTTTATCCTGTTAGCACGTTCCCGTGGGTAAATTTCCGACATCCACGCGGGCGAAGCCGCGGGCAGAAGCTAGTTAATAATAATTAAGACAAAACGATATCATATTTAACTTTGGATATACAATGTCAAACAGTAACAGTAATACCCTCCCGAAATCCGTATGGAAAAGATATCGACTAGTGTCACCTTACATTCTAAGAATTGAGCAACATTATATGAGTTTGGTATGTTGTATTTAGATTAGATATTTTAACTTCTTGCGGCTTTCTCCTTGTAGCTTGCCAGTCTAAATAGTTGAGCAAATTAATACTTAGTCCCTTGTGGTTTTAGAGCGATGACATCTATAATCTTTGTTGAAGTTTCGGTAAAGACGAATATTTTATTGATTAAATATTCGTCGAAATATTTGTCGTAAAATAGACGTATATATATGCTTCGAATATTGCAGAAGGTTTAACTGATTTGTTTAACTAGTGAGTCGCCTTGCTTAGCACTAGTGCAATAGCTATTCATGTACCTTATGTAAGATAAATATTAATGTATTACACTCATGAACCTTCCAGAATTAGTATCCTAAATGATGGTGAAAACTGCATCAAAATACTAAAAAATATTTTTTTTATTTAATAAGTGCCTCGGAAAGCACGTTATGCCGTTGGTCCCGGCTGTCATTCGTGGATCTTTGACAGTCGTTATGGGTAGTCAGAAGCCCGAAAGTCTGACAACTAGTCTTACCAAGGGGTATCGTATTACCGAATAACTGGGTTGTGGAGGTCAGATAGGCAGTCGCTCCATGTAAAATACTGGTATTCAGCTGCATCCGGTTAGACTTGAAGCCGACCCCAACATAGTTGGGAAAAGACTAGGCAGATGATGAATTTATTTAATAAGTACACCAACAGCATTCAACATTGGCTAGGTTTTCATTATCATTAACATCTTAGCGAAGCCTTTTCCCAACTAAGTTGGGGTCAGCTAGCAGTCCAACGATGCAGCTGAATACCAGTATTTTACAAGGAGGCATATTTAATCAGACGCAGCACCAATGGCTTAACGTGCTTTCCGAGGCACAGGGGTGTCACATCCCCCACTTCCAAACTCCGGGTTGTTACTAAGAAATTCCTAATAGAAAAATCCAATATCACTGCCCGACCCGGGAATTGATCCCAGGACCAGGACCAGGGCAGTCGCGTTTACGACTACGAGGCCAACGGAGCAGTAAAAGACATGTAGTGCCGAACTCAAGTACATTGGGATAAAGGAAAGAGAATGTTGACAGTGATGCAATCTTTGAAAATGGTTCGTCTAAGAATGTTAATGTGTACAATCTAACAGGCTATTTTCCTAAAAAATTCTAATTAGTCCGTCAGTTAGATTATCAAAAAATATTGAACCAGTATTTTTTCTTTTGTCAATTATATAAAAATGATGAAGTTCGCCCGTTAAAGTTCCGCGTGACGTCACTTGCTTGCGACACTTTTGCAAGCAAGTGACGTCACGAAAAAATACGTGTCCATTATTTTTCGATAATCTAACTGATGGACTCAATATAATTATTATTTTTTTTACCCAGGCAACTACCCTATTCTTTATGTCTACAAATAAACCCCGGAATGAAACGAGTACTTACTTACAGGCACGAGTACTTACTTAAGCAACTAGCTATTTACCATGCCGTTGAGAGCCCTTTTACAACTACATTAAATATGCTGCCTCGCTGGTCTAGCTGGTGTTTCCAGACACGACTGCTAAACATGAGATACTGAGTTCGATCGGTCGTACAAAATGTTTTTGTATTCCTGCATTGGTCCGTGCTTCGGGATTTGAACATAACTAGCGAAATGTGGGTATGCTATTGTACAGGGTGACAGGGACATCAGCGCGCAACTTTACTGTTACTTTGGACTCAGTACATGATTCTGAACTCCTTTGGGTTGAAATTTTTCGTCGATCATTTGGAAAACATAGTTTTATGAAACAGCAATTTTTTTTCTGGAGTCATGTTTTGTTTTCATGGTTTCGTCGCGTTGATGAGGGAATGTTACTCTTCAGGGAATATAGGTAAGATGTTGTAGTTTTTTCTTTGTTTCTTGAAATTAGTGTGTGTACTTCTGACACGTGAAAAATAAACATATTTTATACAAGGTGTCGTTTTGCATCCTCGTCAAATTCAAGGAGATAACTATGCTACTGATCCTCGAGGCGAATCAATAAAATATAAAATAAGTACGTATTTTTTTTTCTAATTTTCGGAAATCGATATGTGTGGGACACGCATTTTAAAACGCGGCCTGTGTGAAACCAGCTCCCTAATTGCGTAACACACGATCAATCGGAATTTGAATCATTTTGAAGCAAATTGCTAATCCATTGCTTCATAAGTTCGAAAAATTTGTCTGCTCAACACGTAAATAACGCAATTAATGTTGTTGAACTGTCAAAATGAAACAGATTCCGAATGATTGTGTGTTACGCAATTAGGGTGCGCACTATAACTGCCCTTTTACACACACATAAAAACGCGGCCGCTTATACGATACCATAACGCGATTCTGTTCTTTGAAAGTGGTGTATTCTGAAATACTGTCAAACTTAAATAACTAAAAAAACAAGTATGTATTCATTATTTACCAGGGATCGTAATTTTATTTGATTATTTATGTCTTTCTGTTGCGTATGTAGGTAAGTAGTTATGCGGAAGGACAGTGACACACGTAAATCAAACTCGCTAGCCTGTTGCACACTAGTTTATTCTTATAACTAACTCCCGGCGTGGGCAGGGGCGGGGCGCAGCCCGCTTACCTACCAAGCGCACGCACACATACGTAACATCCCTCCCCCTTATGCTAGGCTATACTATTATCCTATTTATGTCTAAATTTACACTTAATCTATGGTTGTTCCGTTTGATCATCATCATCTTCATCATCATCACTGACGTGTTGGGCCGTAGTTGGTGTCGAGAAGATCGGACTGATTTCCTGCCGCCTGTGTGTTACCGTGACGTGCGGCGGTGTCTCCGGAGTTCCCTGTTCGGGATCAGTTTCCGACTCTCCTCCCTCTCCTGGCTGCGAGACGGCCTCTGGGTGATTGCCGATAAGTGACGTTATGTCGGGTACCACGTCTGGGTCCCACTCCCACTCCTGGTCGTCGTTTGGTGATGATGATTGTCTTGACCTTATTTGGTCGATGTGCCTCGTGACTTCGCACCCCAAATGTGGCAAGTATACCTTGTACATTGTATTGCCAATTTTTTTTCTTATTTTTCCTTGTATCCAACTATATTTTTTATTATTTGTATTTTTCGTTATCCAAACGTTATCGTTTTCTTTGTAGTCTGTTCTATGTCTTCCACGGTAATATTTAGCCTGTAAGGACTGATTGCGCGCGACGGTTTGAGTTAGGTCTGTGGACGATGGTGACGGCGCGGTTGGATTCAAAAGATCTAGCCGCGAGCGCAATGCACGTCCGAATACAATCTCCGCGGGTGTTTTATCAGTGGTGCTATTTTTAGAGTTCCTGTAATCGAATAAAAATTTTGCAATTTTCCCTTGAATTATTTTTTTATTACACCCCTCCAAAATTATAGCCTTTAGCCCCTTTTTAACAATTTTCACAAAACTCTCGGCTTGCCCATTACTAGCCGGGTGATATACAGGAGATAGGACATGCTCGATACCGTTCAGTTTACAAAAGTCCCTAAATTCCAATGAAGTAAAAGATGTACCGTTGTCACTCACCAACGTGTGTGGAATCCCAAATCGCGACATAAAATCATTTAATTTACTTATAACTGCCTTTGAATTATAAGTTGAGGACATATCGTAACATTCCACCCATTTGCTATACGCGTCTACTATAACTAAAAACATGTAATCGTGGAACGGGCCCAAGAAATCTATGTGAATTCGGTAAAAAGGATGCGGCGGCAATGGCCAAGGCGCGAGAGGGGCGTGCGGGGGCGCGGGGCGCAGCGCACAGCACACGCCACAAGCACCCGCTAACCGCTCTAGCGCCGCGTCTACGCCAGGGAACCACAGCCGCTTGCGAGCCTCTGCCTTCATCTTAACTATCCCGAAATGAGAACTATGTAATTCCCTACACACTCTTTCTTGTAATGTTGCGGGTATAACGACTTTATGTCCACGCATTAAGATGTCCTTTTCATACGATAACTGTGTACGACAATTATAAAATGGTTTTAAGCTTGCGTCATCGACTTTCCTGGGCCAGCCGTTTAAAATATAGTGCTTAATAGTGGCCAGGTGAGTGTCGCGAGCCGTCTCGCGACGCATGTCGTTTAGTGTCACCGGTAGGTCGCCTTCCACTACAAAGTTGACGTAGGTCGCGCGGTCCTCGCAGTCTGCGAGTTCGTCCGGCGCCCTCGTCCCGCTCTCTCCCCCGCTACCCCCGTACGCCCGAGATAAATAGTCCGCGCTGTTATGCTTGCTGCTGATGTACTCAATGGTATAGTTATACGCAGCTAGAAATATAGCGTATCTCTGCAGGCGGTTGGCGGACACTTCGGGAATGCCTTTGTGGGGCCCGAATATAGCTAACAGGGGTTTGTGGTCTGTTCTTAGTACGAAAGGCTCGGACCGACCATATAGGTACTGATGATATCGTCTTACCCCAAAAATTATCGCTGTTGCTTCCTTTTGAATTTGTGCGTAATTTTTTTCCGCTGCCGACAGCGTGCGGGAAGCGTATGATATTGGCCTTTCTAACCCTTCAGCACCTACTTGTGATAATACCGCCCCTAACCCCGTTGGTGACGCGTCTACAGTTAATATTAACTTAGCGTTGGGGTTGAAATGAGCTAATGTCTTATCGGATGCTAAAATGTTTTTTATTTGGTTAAATGCGTCATCATGATTGCGGGTCCATTCCCACTTTGTATTTTTATTTAATAAATTATATAATGGACTTAGTACGGATGACGCGTCCGGCACGAAGTTCCGGTAATAATTAGTTAAACCTAGAAATGACTGCAACTGTGACACGTTTGTTGGCTTAGGAGCTTGTATAATAGCTTTGACTTTCTCTGGCGACTTCCTAACTCCATGTTTATCTATGACGTGACCTAGATATGAAATTTCGTCTTTGTAAAATTCACATTTATTTAGCTGTACCGTTAATTCGGCATCGTCTAAACGTTGCAAAACCATGATGAGTCTCTGCCTATGCTGATCTTTATTTGCCCCCGTTATTAGGATATCATCTAGTAAAAATATGATTCCGTCAATGCCCGATAGCAAACATTCCATTGCCCGCTGGAAAATGGCGGGTGCGCTGGCCAACCCAAATACTAATCGAGTGAAATTAAAAAGACCGCGGTGCGTATTAATGCAGGTTAACTTCTGTGATTCTTCATTTAAAATAAATTGGTTATATGCCATTGACAAATCAATTTTACTGAAGTGTACGCCCCCGTGTAACTTGGCCAATAAATCGTGTACCGTCGGCAAGGGATACTGATCAATTATTAATTGTTTATTAATTGTTACTGAGTAATCTGCACATAACCTGATGCTACCGTTCTTTTTCAATACAGGCACAACTGGCGACGCGTATTCCGAGTGTTCCACAGGCTTCAGTATGCCTAATGACAATAATCGGTCAAGCTCCTTGTCTATCAGTTCTTTTAGGGCATATGGTACCGGCCTTGCTTTACAATAAATCGGTTTAGCGTCGGATTTTAAATGTAAACCAATTTTATGTTTGTTAAACGAACCGAGGTTGCCTGAGAAAACTTTAGGGAACATGTTAAGGAGTTGCTTGTCAATATTAGCATGGTTTGTAGACCCACCTACCTCTTGCGCTTGGTCGAGCACGGTATGTACACGTGCAGGCGCCAGCTCAAGGTCGAACTCACGAATGAAGTCGCGACCAAGCAGCGGCGGTCCGCCTGCGCGCACTACGTACACATTCATAGTTTGCGTTCGGCCCAGATACGATACAGGCAAATAAACAACTCCGATCGTTTCAATATTTTCCCCTGTATAACTGAATAACTTTTTGTTGGTGACTGACAATGGTAATCGTTTAAAATTCGAGTTGTAGGTTTTCTCAGAGATGACGCTCACTGCTGATCCACTATCGATTTCGAACTCTAAAGCTAGACCACTGATTGTTACACGCTCCGTCATTGGTTTCCCTTTCACGCACCGAATATTGTAAAAACACTCACCGTCGTCGCCTCCGTCGTCCACAGATCCTTCCTGCACGAACTTTACTTTACCCTCGTTTGGACACATTTTTCGCAAATGGCCCTTATTTCCGCACTTTTTACACTTATAGTTTTTATAACGACACTGGTTTTCTTTGTGATTAGTGAACCCACACACACTGCACTTTTCCTTTTTGGAAATATTGAAGACGCCGTCCGGGCCCGCTGCGCCGATGCCGCTAGTGCCCGACGCTGCCAGCGTCGAGGCATCGCGTGCGCAGCGCATGCTCTCTGCCAAGTCGATGGCCTTTGCGAGGGTCAGCTCCCGCTGATCCTGCATGAAAAGTTTGTCCCGCTCTCGTCCTGCCGCCATGCCCATGATAAATTTGTCTAGCAAGGCCTCCTCCAAATTTTTGAATGCACAGTGAGTCGCTAATCCTCTTAACCTGGCCGCCCATTGAGTATGCGTTTCTCCTGGTCGTTGTGTTGCCGAATAGAAGATTGACTTCTCAGCAAACCCGAACCTTTTTGGTGTGAAGTGCTCGTCGAGGAGTTTTACTATTCCTTCGTAACGTATTTCTTCCACCTTGTTGGGTAACGCCAGGTCACTAGCTAGCTTGAACGTTGGTTCACATAATGACGTTAACAATATCGCCCTCCGTTTGATCGATGCTTTGTCCGTTTCTGGAGTTATGTCGTTAGCGATAAACCACTGATTTAATCGCAACTTATAACTATTCCTCCTCTTGCGACTGGTGGTCAAATGTGGACAAAACGCCATAAGTCGCTCCCGTAGACATTTTAATATTATACAAATGAGTCCGCTCGTCGCCACGTGTTGCGTATGTAGGTAAGTAGTTATGCGGAAGGACAGTGACACACGTAAATCAAACTCGCTAGCCTGTTGCACACTAGTTTATTCTTATAACTAACTCCCGGCGTGGGCAGGGGCGGGGCGCAGCCCGCTTACCTACCAAGCGCACGCACACATACGTAACACTTTCATAACAGCCTCCTGAAATTTGACGAGGATGCAAAACAACAGCTTGTATACCTTTCTGTCTGTTACAATAAAAAAAATGTTTATTGGAATTACATAAAACGCTTTACACACATGAGGTGGATCACCTTTCATCAAGGAGATGCTTGTGTTAGGTGACTCCGCTTTTCCGCTTAACAATATAACGGGTATGCAATTGAAAAAAAATGTTCTCAAAAATGTGCGATCTTCTTACATCGTCTTACAGTTCCATTTCCCCTCAATTTCATCTAAAAACTTGAACACCCACTGTCCAACTATTTGTCCCCTAACCTCCACTCTTTAGCTACCTGATTTGCTCAATATAAGCAATGTGAATTCAACCCTGCCAATGCGAACAGAGAAAACGGACCGGGTTGACCGCTGGGCAATTTTTCGCACTATTTCACCTGTCTGAACCAACACTCGCCCGTTTTCACCCCTCGGCATTTAAGGTTACGCTGGATGTGGCAGGTTACATTGTTGGAGTTTTATTTTTGAGAAATTCGCAGCAGAAATTATTCAACGATGTTTCGTTTGAGCACCAATTTGTTTTACTTGGAGTTGAAATGTGGGGCTGCGTTTTGTGCTGTGTTTGTTGTGGGTGAAAATTGGATCAATGTTTCTACTTATAACGGCTGACTTATTTACAAAAACAGGGCAAAAAAAGGTGAACGGAGTAGACCGCCTAATAGCACAGTTTTTTTTACACAAAAATAAATTAATTACATTCGTTCCTTTCATTGAAGCCGGCTAATGGATTCAATCATAGGATTGAACGTCGCTACGAATTCATTCAAACATTGTGATGACGTCACGCAAACATTGTGGTGACGTCACGTTTGGAGAGCCTTTTTCAGACTGGCTTTAATGTCTAATTCTCACAAAGCCCATTCCAGCGGCCTTAGTTTGCTTCAAAACGGAATATATTTAGGATGTGGCCTGATGTGGGTCACTTATTTTTCCTTCGAATGCTGATTGCGTAAGCGGAAACGGTTTGTTTTGGTGCCTTTATCAGTTTTACATATTTGTCTTATTGTTCTACAATAGTTCAAAGGAATGAACGGGAATTTGTAGGAGTGAATTGTCTTCCAACGCAAGATATTTAAATCTAAAGCCGGCTTTACACAGGACCACATTGTTACATTGTCGCAATAACGTGAACTAAACTTAGCGCGCTCTGTCTCGCACACCGCTCGCCGTCTCGCTGTAGAACAGAGAGCGCGCGAAATGTAGTTCGTTTCATCGCGACAATGTAGCCGTAGCATTAGTATGATTTGGCGTGATTTAAGAGTAATGGAGTTTCTTACTTATTCTTCTCCAAAGAACCACTCTTTCGAACGGGCAACATTTGTGAATTCACTGACAAACTGACAAAAGCGGACTGCAGTTTTACCCATGGGCTAAAAGTGACACGCTCTTGCGACCGCGACTGTGGAGAAAAAAAATGAAAGACTTTGTTTAGAGCATGCCATGAGTCACCGTGACTTGACTTGCGGAGCGATGGACGGAAACAGGAGACGCGAGCGCGTGTCGCTTGACGCAAGGGTCCAATGCAGGCTTTGCACAGGTGACTATAGCCGCACGATTTTCGCTGCATGGCTATCTGAACGGCAATTTTACTAAAATCGCAAGTTCTAAAGTAGAGTAGGTTTCGACTTTTGTCGTGCGGCAACAAGTCACATGCGGTGGGTGAGTAAAATCGACCGTGAAAATGCGCAGGCGATTGACGTTAAAATTAACTAGTCACCTGCGATTTTCATCGATCTTTGTAAAGGGGATGGCGATTCGGCTTGTGAGACAATTCGGTAAGCGATCAGCCGCACGGCGAAAATTGGCCTAATGTAAATCCTCCATAGCTTTATTTTTGACTAACTACCGACTCAAAAGTAATTGTGAATGATTTGTCTGATATACGGAATCAAATGGTTTATTTTTGAACACAAAGTCTGAGTAATGCTAATCTAGTGGCACTTTTTACCTTTTTTTACCTTATTTTAATTCTGTTAACATGCGGATAATGTAGTGGGCTGCAATATTGTTAATACTACTTATGAGCCTATTTTATTGCTATTTGTAAATATTTTATATTGTAGCTGTTTATTGTCCCATAATAAATAAAATTAAAAAAAAATACAAAGAAAAAGATACTGTACAGCATTAGTAGCTACAAACAGTGCCAATCTCTGCAATGTCGTCACATAACACACGCGAGGCATGCTCCGATGTTGCAAGATGTTGTCTCGGTGCAAAGCCAGCTTTAGGAGCTTCGAAACACCAGGCGTGGTGTGACTGATGCAGTGCCAAACGGTTGTTGTGCTTTTGTTTTGTGTAACCAAGAAAGCGGTACCGACATTCACGACAGTAAAATAACGACTGTCTTGAAAACTGACGTTTGACATAACGAGGTGTCAAAAAGACGTTCTCTGGCACCGCTGGCAGAGCTGTTATTTTAATGACAGCACCACTTTCTTGGGTAACCTAAGCTTTACACATAAAACCCAATTATGTTTAGTCTGTCATTTCACGGTTTTTTATATCGTTTGTCCACCGCCATCATCAATGGGACGTCAGCGAAATTAGATTATTTGAACCGAACGTGCGGTAGGCACAGTAACCGGTGGCCCTAGTAAATGTATGTATCGATACTTAGTCGCCGTCATCTCGTTCTCGTTGACGTCCCGTTGATGTGGCGGTGGACAAACAGCCACTTCACTGAGTCCGGTAAAATGCTGTCAAGGTTCGTACCCAGTTAATTGCAATAGTCTCGCCTTTTATGACATGGAACTTCATATAACATTACTAGCGAACCACAGATCATAATATTTTTCGTATTTCCAATTAACTTATAGGTAGTTACCCCAAAGAAATAGTTCAAGATAAAATAAATTTAAAGCACTAAAGCGTGGATAACCAGTGGAACTCAGCTTGAATATCTTGTAGCTATTCCTGATCGGAATCGGAACGAATTTATTGGTCCATTAAATCTTCTTGAAAAGACTTATTTAAGTACAATCGAAGATGAAATGCCGAATTAGAATGTTATAGATATGGGAATGATTTTTAATCAGGAAGCCTTACGCGTTAAGTTTTTTTTCTGTTTCAATTCTTCCTTTATAGATATGGTTTCTTATCTATTTTTATTCTAAAAGGTGGTTAGTTAATTTAAGATGAGAAGTTTATCTATCCTAATAATAATAATAGCTAGCAACACCAACGTCAACGTCAACGTCTTTTTGTCATCTCCTCACAATTTTCATATATATAATTTTTAGAAACAGTTTTATAGTTACATATCACTTGAAACCATAATAGGCAAAATAAAAATTATTTAAAACATAATTTTCTATAAATATAAAATAAACCATAACAATTTTCATCAAAAACTGCCGAACCGGAGGTGACATGACAGATGTCACCTCCGGATAAAAACATGAAAGGAAAAACGAAAACTATATAACGAAGATGTTGACGAGATTAGCGGCTCGCCGCGCACTTCTACCACCTCCGGATTCGTCGCTCAGCCCCGCCCCGCCGCCGCCGGAACCTAGCCCCATCGAGAGTGCTGTGACACCGGCCGTAGCAGTTGCGTCGAGCTCGAGCGACGAATATTTTTCCCCGCCGACGTCGCCTACACCTGTACGTCGGCAGGGGAGAGGCCGGACACCGAGGAGCTTGGGACTTAGGGGCCATCCGGCCCCGAGCCGGGTCCCCGCTACCGGTGGTTGTGTGCAGCGCATGAGATGGACTCAGTCTATGAACGAGAACGTCATGCGCGCATATTACAGGTCTACAGAGGGGGGAACTAACCTCACTGCGTACCGTGATAGGATGCTGTCTCTGTTTCAGGAACTGGAACCAACCGCCAACGTCTCGGCCCAACGACTGTCGGATCAGGTGCGGGTCATCCAACGTAATCACAGGTTGGACGATATCGCACTTGATAGGCTGCGCTCAGAGGTACTGAGCAACCAAATCGTCTCGTCTCTGACACAAACCGCGGCACAAGCGTCAAATTCTAATGCCATCCCGCCGCGGTTCAATCATGTTGAAGAAGAAGATGATAGGGTTGACACAGTAAGTAGCCAGTGCAACGTCCGACTGAGGAGCGCACTGGAGGATGCGTTTCGCGAATATAGATCCACTCCAACCGAATTTAGACCCCGATTACCACGGTTACCTATGCACAAAAAAAATAGGGCGCTGGTGTGTGCCTTGGACTCGCAGCTCAAGAATTTCTTCGAGAGCAGCGAGGATCTCGTTGATACACACTCGATCCTGTATTGCGCGGCTGTGGCGGCATGTCGTTTAGCTAACGTCAAATTCCCTAGTTTTGACGGAGCTACTCGACCAAAACCAGCCGTACCAGCTTGGCAGCGCAGGATCGAGCGTCGTATCGATGGGGCCAGGGTACTCATCGGCAAACTATACTGCTTCAGGGAGGGCAATACACGACCACGAGTGATGCGCTTTGTAAGGCAAGCATTCTCGGGGACTGGAATCAGTCCTCGAGAATACATGTCTCATGTCACAGAGCGCATCGACTTCCTGAAGCAGAAAGTTTGTGCATGGGCGAGCCGTATTCGGCGGTATAAGCGGCGGGTTGATCGATATACGCAGAATCGCATGTTCCAGAGCGATGAGAGGTGGGTATATAGAGCTTGGGAGCGACCTGAACAAAACGTGACGGACGTATGCCGCCCGGATGATGCCACCACGAGTGCATTCTGGCGCAGCATCTGGTCGGTACCCGTCTGTCACGCTGAGGGTGGCTGGATGCGCGATATCGAGCGAGTGTGTGGAACTATATCAGACATGGAACCAGTCATAATTACGTCATTAGACATAGCCAGAGCAGTCCGTCCGTTACCGAATTGGAAATCACCGGGTCCGGACGGACTGCATAACTTTTGGTTAAAATGGCTAATTAGTTCACACACTTGCCTGGCATGTCAGTTCCAGTCATCCTTAGAGTCTGGGTCGCTACCACAGTTTCTAACAACAGGCGTTACCCACCGTAAGTCCCTAATGCTCCATAAGTCAGGTAGTCCCGCGGAACCCAAGAATTATAGACCGATTACATGTTTGTCGACGGTTTATAAACTTCTTACATCCATTTTGAGAGCGAAAATTAACACACACATAGACAGTAACTCGATTATGTCTGCCTCTCAAAATGGATGTAGGAATGGGTCCCGCGGTACTAAGGAGCTACTCCTTATAGACATGGCCATTAGCCAACAGGTTCGCCGATCCCGCAAGGATATGTCGACATGTTGGATAGATTATAAGAAGGCCTACGACTCTGTGCCACATACATGGCTCATGAGGGTGCTGGAGTTGTACAAGATAGATGTAACTCTACGCACCTTCCTTGAGTCGTGTATGGGGCAATGGAAGACGGTCCTTCGCTATCCAGGGTGTCGACAGATCCAGGGGAATGATGAGCCTGTATGGATTAAACGGGGAATATTTCAGGGCGACAGTTTGAGTCCTCTTTGGTTCTGCTTAGCCCTGAATCCTCTAAGCACACTGCTGGAGGATTCAGGTCTAGGCTACCGGTTGAAGAGAGGTGGTCAGGTCATATCTCACCTCCTCTACATGGATGATTTGAAGCTTTTTGCCCCCAACAAATTGCATCTGGTGGAGCTACTGAAGGTAACTGAAACTTTCAGTAGTGCCATCAGGATGGAATTTGGTGTGGACAAATGTGCAGTCATGCATGTAAAGGGGGGGGGAGATTATGGAATCCGAGGGAATTCCACTTTCCGATTCCATACACCTTAGATCCCTCTCCTCTTCCGAAAGCTATAAGTATTTGGGTATGTCGGAAGCGTTAGGCATCAACGATGCTGACATGAAGCAATCGTTGAAGGAGCGCTTCTTTTGTCGCCTGAAGAAGGTATTAATTAGTCTTCTTTCGGGCGGAAATAAGGTGCGCGCCTTCAATGGTTGGGTCATGCCGGTTTTGATGTACTCTTTCGGCATACTCAAATGGACTCAGACTGAACTCGACGCCCTGGATAGAAGGGTCCGTACACTACTGACCGCAAACCGGATGCATCACCCACGATCATCGGTTATGAGACTGTATATCCCGCGGAAGTGTGGGGGTCGAGGCTTTTTAAATGCAAAGACCCTCCACAACCGCGAGGTGTGCAGTCTCAGGGAATATTTTTTAAAAGCCGAAGTGGGTATGCACCGTGATGTGGTCGCAGTGGACAAGGGGCTCACCCCGCTCTCCATGGCGAAAGAGAACTGGCGCAAACCTGTAGTACTGACTACCGATGACCGCAAGAAGATATGGCAAAGCAAGGAGCTTCACGGGCGCTTCTATCGGGCTCTTCATGAGCCCGGTGTAGATTTCTTAGCGTCCGTTTCCTGGCTACGTTTTGGTGACCTCTTCGGGGAAACTGAAGGTTTCGTCTGTGCAATTATGGACGAAGTTATCTTGACGAATAACTACCGGAAACATATTATGAAGGATGGGACGGTTGACGTATGTCGGGCATGCCACCGTCCGGGTGAGTCCATCAGACATATTATCTCTGGTTGTTCTCGTTTGGCTAACAGCGAGTACTTGCACAGGCATAACCAAGTGGCCAGGATTATTCACCAGCAACTTGCTTTGAAATATAAACTTGTTAACTCTGAGGTACCATATTACAAGTATGTGCCCGACCCAGTTCTCGAAAATGACCATGTCACGTTGTACTGGGATCGGTCTATCATCACTGACAGGACTGTTGTCGCCAACAAACCTGATATAGTGGTGATAGATCGATTAGTGCGCCGCGCAATGATTGTCGATGTTACCATTCCACATGACGGGAACCTCGTGAAAGCTGAGAAAGATAAACAAATCAAATATCTTGACTTGGCACACGAGGTTGTTGATATGTGGAATGTGAGCTCGACTGTCATAGTGCCGATTGTCGTATCGGCTAATGGCCTGATGGCCGAAAGCCTCGATCAACATCTATCGAGGCTCTCGTTAGGCGGTTGGATCAAGGGCCTGATTCAGAAGGCAGTACTCCTCGATACGGCTCGCATTGTGAGGAGGTTTCTGTCTCTGGAGCCCTAACCACCGGTAGCTTGGACCCTGCTCCCGACACCGGTGGATTACTATTTTTTTATATATTTAAATGTTTTTTTTTATACTAATATTTAAAAATGTATTAAAATAAGAAATATAAATAAATAAAGGACATAGTAATAAAGCTGAAGAGTTTGTTTGCTTGTTTGAGCGCGGTAATCTCTGAAACTACCGGTCGGATTTGAAAAAATATTTTTGCATTTGATAGCATTTTATTTAGCAAGCCAATCAAAAAAAAAGTCAGAAAGAAACGATGGGGTGGGTCGGAGGAAATTTCACACGGACGAAGTCGCGGGTGCAAGCTAGTTTAGTATAAGAAGTATATCCAGTGTATATATTTTAAATCGCAAACATTGAATTACATTCAACGAGCCTTTTCACAAGGATCGTCAATTATAAATTATATTTATATTATGTTTGGGTACGACTGGGGCTTCTCTATGAAAAATAATTCTCCAAGTTTTCCGAAAAAACTTGTTGTTTTTTAATTATAAGGCGTGTGCCCGAGGGGATTTCCCATTGGCAGAAATGACAAACTTCCATGTCCCTTTATGGTATAGAAAGAAGTAAAGAAAGGAAAAATAAAGTTTATTTGAACACAGTTCGTGAAACACGAAATAAAAATAATGTTTCAGACAACAATAGTGTGTGCCTCACGGCTGCGCCAAAAAGGTTCATTTCAGCATTAATGCCAGACAGATGCTGTCTGACATTGGTTTTATAATGAACCTTTAGGGACAAGTGAAATCAAAATCAAAAAATCAAATTAGGCTGAGAATCAGCACTTTTCGAACGTAAAAAATTACAAAAGACAGTCCCCCAAAACGCCCGCCCTTCACCACTTCCTAGTGCTTTCGCTGGGAAGAATAACTGAAGTGACGGGGAGTACACACAGTTTCAGCATACCTAATACATACTTTTTATACTTATAAATAAATAAACTAGTAATAGATTAGAACATATTTATTTGGTTCCCTATCCATTTGCATAAAATTTTAAAACCTAATATAACTTGGCATACTTTTGTTTGTCCTAGTTTCCGTTATTTCTATTAATTGTATGCCTACATATTATTATGCCAAAACAAATTAGCCTTCAAGATAATTATGCCAACATAAACTGTATGCCAAAAAAAATATGGCAAAGTATTATTATGGCAAAACAAATTATGCCAAAATCGTTATGCCAAAGTATATTAGGAAAAAGAATATTATGCGAAAAGAAGGGATCCCTATTTATTTGCTTTAAAACTGGGTACATTAAGTTCTTATACTCGTAAATGGATTATGATCTAACATGTTTCGCCAAGGATACAAATATTTAAACATGTTACATGTAAAAAAGTAAAAGGATACATTAATGTGTCAAAGTTATAATTCCAACATGTTTAATAACTTTAGTGAATTGAAATCAAATACATAACATAACAGCAGCAAGTCTGAACAAAACCAGAGGGGCAATTCTCGTAATTTTAAGAACGTTCACAGTCTGATCTCAGTCTCAATCTGTCAAAAAATCCTCTAATTTCCCTACATTTTGACAAGTTTTTGATTACGAGAATACGCCTTCTGTTCTTCGCGATCATCCAGATTGATCCGTGCACGGTATTAAAAGCAAAGTATGAATTTTCAAAAATTCCTTCTTTAGTGGTCATTTCTGTTATGTAAGGAACTCTAGTGCTTTTAATTTTCATACTTCTGTGGTAAAGGTTGTGCCTTGTCTGTTCGTGATTGATTTAATGAATTTAGGCTTTTTGTTAGTAGAAGATTCTAGTAGTGAGTACTTGTAGCTAAGTAATAACAGCCGCACGGGCCGATCGATCCGGTTAAGTTACGCTGGCCGCGGTTGGTCCGTGGATGAGTGACCATCTTTACATACCAAGACCCCGCCGTGCCTCGGAAAGCACGTAAATAAATCTGTTGGTCCCGGCTGTCATTCGTGATCTTTGACAGTCTTTAAGGATCGTCAGAAGCCTGAAAGTCTGACAACCAGTCTTGCCAAGGGGTATCGTATTACCCAGTAACTGGGTTGCGGAGGTCAGATAGGATACCAAACTTTGACCCTACCCTTGATGTGCACACAGCCAGCCTTGGTGGTCCAAGCGTTCGGCAGCGATTGTTCACTGAACAGGCACAGCAGTTGTTTCGTATCTTGTTTTTGTGTTCGATAGGTACATATTCGACAGTGAATTAAAGAAATTTTCTTCTTTATTCCACGGTTTTACTGCAGCATCTATAGATGAATTGTTATTGCCGGCGCGCGGCGCCTACACAATGTTTTGTTTCGTTGTCTGTCATTTGTTTCTAAAAGCTATAGCTCGATAATCATTAGTTTATTTCTATTTCTCCACTTCATCCATGCCGTTAATTAACTACCACATTCCACTTTTCTACTACACAGCCGCAATGTATAATGTATTTATTGATTTTCGCCGGTTTTTTTATTTTCGGCGCATGCGACCGTTCACTTGTCACTACAATGCCACAGAGTGCTTCTGACACTCAGGGCATAGACAAGTAATGAGGTTACGTCTGGCGCGGATTAAAAATAAATAATATTTATTTTATTGGTAATATTTTACATAATTATATCTATTTTTAACCGACTTCTAAAAAAGGAGGAGGTTCTCAATTCGGATGTTTGTATTTTTTTTTTTTTTTTATTTTCTCTTTCGCTTGCCAACCGATTTGAAAAATTCTTTTTTTGTTGGAAAGGGTATACTTCTCAAATGGTCCCATAGAAATTTCATCAAAAACGGTTCAGTAGTTTGGTTTTTAAACCAAAATTACTGGTAAAAATTACAACTTAAAAGTGAAAAATAAAAACTTTTTTGCAAAAAAAATCAAGCAACTTCCAAAAACGACACTACAAAGTGAAAAATAACTTTAATTTCGGAAGTCGGTGGCAAACAACGAAAGTGTGAACCCAACGACACCGACTTCCGAAATTAAAGTTATTTTTCACTTTGTAGTGTCGTTTTTGGAAGTCGGTTGATTTTTTTTGCAAAAAAGTTTTATTATTTATTTATTACCGTGACATCACAGGCCCTATCAGAATACCAGCGCTGCGACATTTATTTTTTAAATGTCGAAGCATCATTCTGATATAGGATCCTTTTGGCCTCGTATAGGACTTTCTGTTTCATTTTTCGTTTTGTTACTTTTTTTCATTTAATTTGTTTTATTTTTTACTGTGTTTAGTTTAGTTTAGTTTATGATCCTGTACGAGTCGCAATAAATACTTGATTTTTCTTTCTTTTTCTTTCTTATAGGCAGTCGCTCCCTGTAAAATACTGATATTCAGCCGCATCCAGTTAGACTGGAAGCCGACCCTAACATAGTTGGGAAAAAGCTAAACATAGTTGGGAAAAAGCTAGGAAAATGATGATGTAAGTAGAAGATTTTATTACTCGTAGCAGTTACATTTTAGAAGGAATTACGTTATGTGTTTTCTTCAATGAAAATCAGTTGTCGACTAAAAAGGATACCATTAGTAATAGGATTACCTACTACTTACTCTGATTTTTACTTTTATGATGCTCAAGACAGAATAATCCAGTAACAAAATACCAATTTGAATACGCCGTGCTACGAAAAGCTTGCTACGCCGTAGCAGTTCGTAGCCATCGCTACGCCGATAATGCACACTAAACCGGCTACGCGTCGAATCATGTTACTGCTACTTTATACTCGTATATTACAGGCCCTGTGTAAAATTAGGATATCGTTGTTACCCAGTAAACGGATTAGGTATAAAGCCCTCATTTTTACTCACTTTTGGTTAGACTGAAAGCCAACCGCATTTTAAGCAAATGCAGTACAAACAGCATAGAATGACCTCATCTAAAACCATTGTAGCGGTATCTACAACGCCACATGCGAACAACGCGTCATACTGACGTCACGCAAATCCTTCATCTTGCTAGCAGAGTTTACCGCGCAATTAGCATAGATACAATTTCCCAACATCAATCGTTGGGCAATAGCCCGCCAGACACAACACCCGTCTGGTCGGAGGATCCTCCCTTTTCTATGGAGGATGAGTGAACTTTACACCCTGTTCTTCATGCCTCTAAACCATCATTTATTTTCGCATTAATTATCTGAACATATTATAAATCAAAGCCACTTTACGTAAGAACGCTGTCACACAGATAGCTGTGTGACCGCGTTGTTCTTCTAAACTACACAATGTATTTTAATACGCTTTTCACCATCTTATTCCCGGAAGGATTTTTCGTGCGTGTCTAAAGCATAATCATATCAAGCCTATAATATTCCCACTGTTGGGACACATGCCTCCTCTCTGAGACGAAGTAGGTTGTAATCCACCACGCGGGTCCAGTGCAGGTTTGCAGATGTCACATGTCTTCAAATTTTTGGTTCTAGCACATGCCGGTTTCCTCACGATGTTTTCTTTCACCGTTTTGAGAGCAGTGGTGATGAAATAATTTATACAAAGTAAAGTGCCTGAGGGAGGCCTTTGCCCAGCAGTGGGCCAGTACAGGCTAATAAAAAAAAAAGCGCTTGACTGAGTTCGAACTTACGACCAACAACTCGTAAGTCGTTTTATGTCTATAATACATTGATATAAAACTTTAGAGGCATGAGGAACAGGGTGTAAAGTTCACTCATCCTCCATACAAAAGGGAGGATCCTCCGACCAGCCGGGTGTTGTATCTGGCGGGCTATCGCCCAACGATTGATGTTGGGAAATTGTATCTATGCTAACTGCGCGATAAACTCTGCTTGCGAGATGCAGGATTTGCGTGACGTCAGTATGACGCGTTGTTCGCATGTGGCGTTGTAGATACCGCTACAAACCTTACATAGTTATAAATTTATAATAAATAAATCTCAATGTTTTGTCAAGTCGTAAAAAAGCACGAAGCGATTTATTCCGGTCGGATCCCCTGAGCTGATCCCTTGCTGGTTGTTATTACGTTTTAATTCTGACCCACTATAAACTTGTCATTCCGT
The DNA here is from genome assembly GCA_945859715.1 of Apamea sordens. NCBI lineage: Eukaryota > Metazoa > Arthropoda > Insecta > Lepidoptera > Noctuidae > Apamea > Apamea sordens. The sequence continues at coordinate 5,975,969 of OX244010.1, read as the reverse complement.
TCTGATCCCCTTCTTCTTTTGTTTTATTCCGGTCGGATCCCCTAGTTATCTAAACAGATTTTTGGGATAGTCAGCAACAAAACATACGTACAGAACGAAGCAGATGCGGGTCATTTTTAAAATAAACAACAAACTCATCTGAAAAACAAACACATATTATTATATTTTCTTAATACACGAACTCCTCGTAATTCCACGTTTATCGTTAAAACGTCCAAGGTCTTACATCTCGCGACGAGTTTTCCCAGCGTCTGCGCGGATAAATTCTTTCTTCTTTCATGAATAAAAGTGTTTTTGAATGGTAAATTATTATCTCTTGCGATAAGGCGACCTGCCTTTTGTTGGTTCATGGGACATGACGAGGTTGTGGTTTTTGCTTTTTTCTTTGTGACGTTTGAAACTGGGTAAGGGTCTCTTGTAGGTATATTATTTGTCTGTTGGTCTGGTGGTTGCAAGCGTGACTGCTGTGCGTGGTGTCTTGGATTCGATTCCCAGATCGGGCAAAGCGTTATTTGGTTTTCCATTAGGAATTTCTCAGTAACAGTCCGGAGTTTGGAAGTTGGCGGTTTAATACCCCCGTGTCTCGGAAAGCACGTTAAGCCATTGGTCCTGCGCCTGATCTCTCCCCGGTCGTTGCGGATTGCTGTCCCATCAGACTATGAGAGTAAAGGAACAGAGAGTGCACCTGTGTTTACACACACACTTGTGCACTATAATATCTCTTGCGTACCTGACTAATGTCCGTTGAGATTGGCTACCATAACCAAAGTCAGTAGGGTGGGAATTTGTCTGTTTGAACGTTGGAGTTTGCCGACCAATAGCGACAAAATTATGCTATATTATTTAAAATATTTCATAGCCCGATGCAAACCTTATGTGGTCCAATTGAAAAATAATATAATTTCGATGCTCATAGGAATCGCGTAATTAATAGGATTATAATAGACGTAGGTAAGAAGGCTCATGTGGGATTGGGCGGGTCACATCAGATGCATGCAGGCTGACCGCTGGGCAAAAGTTTCCACACAATGGGTGACTGAAGACGGACAACGCCCGTGGTCGTCCCAGAAAGCGGTGGCGAGAGGACCGGACGCGTACCGCGAGGGCTGGTACGAGGTGGCGCGGGAAAAGAATTCCTGAAAAAATGGTTCCATACCAGTTACAATTAAACCCTCACAGCGTACGCGTAGCGCGTAAAAGATTAAAACATAAATCATTGACAAGTTTATTAACAAGTAGAGCAAAAAAAGGGTAGTAAGGATGTAAGGGTAGGAAGGAGCTTCTGTTTTTTTCGATACGCTCCGACGCGATCCTTGCTACGTTTTTAAGCTGCCAGTATTTTTATGAGCTGGACTCCTTCAACAAGAACTGGTCCTTATCAGATTTGAACAGAGTTTCACACAGTTCCTTTCTTCTTGTTTGTTTATACTCGTATGTGTATAAATAATTTAAAAAATATAAAAAACTTGAGAGGTGTCAAGGGACACCCGGATGGAACGAAGTATAACTGGCTTGTTTCCTATAAGAGAGAGAGAGAGAGAGACAGACAGAGAAACACGCGCACGCCGCACGGCTTACAACTATAGCAAAAAGTGTCGTTCCAACTTGTGGTCTTAATTTTTTCCGTCTACCCCCTTCGCAACGCGCGATAAGGAACTTCGTTCCAATAAATAAGGGTTTGCCACGAAAAAAACAGTTTCGAAAATATGTGGTCACCGTGTCGTATGAGTGTAAAGCGCGTATAGTAAGCTGTGTCGCTCACAGAATAGGCGGTTTCAGTAAATTATTTCATCTGCTGAAGAAAATGTACGGAGCTGCGTAGATGGAATAAATTCTTTGGGTAAACTCATGTAAGCATAGCGTGGTTTGGTGGTAATGTTAAATAACTCAGTACCGAAGTTTTGTGTGGTATGAACAGATATTAGGAGTATATTAAGACTATATTGAGAACAAAAAGGCTTGGGATTAAGTTGCTTCAAAAAATTAACACAGTGAATATTGATTTTTTATTTTATGTGGGTTTTTTTATTTTTCTAGATACCTTTTTACATCTACAATGACTTGAATATTTACTGTTAGTATTATATTATTTTAATTATTGTGAATGTGAGGACTATCATGTGGGTCATTGTTTTAGTTTTAATCATGATCTGGCAGTTTTAAGAGTAGTTTATGTGGCTTATCCAAATGTCCTTTCTTTGGTATTGTTCCTGGAATCGTTGAACTCCTTAATTCTGAGTTGAGCTGCACGATTACAGAAAAATGCGTGCACTGACTAGACAGGTCATTTAATCTGTATGATTCTTTCCTCAAAAGTCCAATTCAGACACCAATCTACATGGTCTTCACATGATCTAACCAAGATTATATCTGGACTTGAAAAAAGACTGTCACCTCTGAGTTTGTTTCGGCCTTTCTTTTCAGAATAGTCAGAAAACGCCGACCTCATCTAATTTTATAAATATGATTGAGGTGTAAAAGTGTTTGTTCAAACCTACATACAGAAATAAAATCATTTATCACTTATAGTGAAAATAATAAGTGATTTTCGTATTCTTTCGTAGGTAAATATCGCCACTTAAGAAGATTTTACTACGTAAAACATGTTATTTAGTTATAGATTAATAGCCCATTGGCACATGTGTAAATGATCAACACTTAGGTACATTTAAGAGGGGCTTGTAGCTAAATGATAACAGCAGAACGGGTCGATCGGTGGATAAGCCACGCTTGCCGCGGTTGGTTCGTGGACGGGTGACCATTCATTATCGAGACCCCTGCGCGCCTCGGAAAGCACGTCAAGCCGTTAGTCCGGGCTATCATTTGAAAATCTTTGATAGTCATTACTTATAGTCAGAGGCCCAAAAGTTAAACAACCAGACTTTGGCAGATTCCTATAATTTACTAACCTTTATTAGTTAAAATTAAGACTGTTGTATCTTTACCAATAATGAAACAAAAACTTCATAGCATGCATATGGAAGTAGCTATCACAGGTAAAATTAGCTCAAGAATCTATTTATATGCCCAGTTTGGCAACAATAAATTCTACCATTGGTAAGCAAAACGATTCGTTTTTGTTTATAGGAACCGAGGATTAACAAGGAGTATCATGTTACCCAGTAGCGATGGATTGTGGAGGTCAGATAGGCAGTCATTCCATGTAAAATACAGGTTTTCAGCTGTATCTGGTAACACTGGAAGGCGACACCACCATAGTTAGGAAAAGGCTAGGCAGATGATGATAGTAATTACAAACTTTTATTATTTTAAAACATGTTTGAAAATAAAAAAAAATTCAACAACACAACAACAACAAAATAACAACTAACATATAACAACAACAACATTATGTTCAACAACACAACAACAACAACATGACGACGACACGGTTAGCGTAGTGGCTGAGCGATCGACTGCTGCGCTGCGTGTCGCGGGTTCGATTCCCGCACGGAACAAATATTTGTATTGCCTACAGATATTTGTTCCGGGTCTGGCTGTTTGTGTATGTGAGTTTAAATGTTTTTAAACGCACCCACGATACAGGAGTAATTACTAGTGTGAGGTAAAAGTCTTTAAACCAAAAAACAACAACATACATACAACACAACATACACCAACAACAACAATAACAACAATAATTACTTATTATTCAAATATAATGTTGAGCCATTTATCAAAACAACTTAGATTGTATGATGTCTACAAAAAGCAGCCCACTTCGTAGGTTTTGAAGTATTATGTAGGTACCTATCAACGTGAAAGTAGATTATATGTTTTCCTTTGTCGTAAATCATCTTGTTCTAGTGGTTACCAAGTTCCCTAGGAAATACAAAACAAATGAATTCTCTCCAGGATTTACTCCCACGTTCTCACAGAATTCACAGAACGCAACCACAATTTAAATACAGAAATTCATCAAAATGTTTCTGGCATAAATGGTCAGATGACGTCATTACAGTATGCTAATTAGTTTTTATGTTTTCAGCTCACGTGAACTAATTGCTCATATTGATTTCACAAGAAATAATTGGAAGCAACGTACTTTAAATTGAATAATTTTGGCTGTTGACGTCGGAGATATACCTATTGTCATTAATATTGGTATGATATTACAAGGTTTCCTAAAAACAGCATGCGTAACGTGATCACCATAGAAACATAGGAAAAATTCTCGTAATTCTGTTAACGTTCACAGTCTGACGGCCAATTCTCGTAATTTAAAACGTTCAAAATCTAGTCGCAGTCTCATCTCGGCGACAAACAAATGTCAACAACTTGTCAAAATGTATGAAAATTAGAGGTATTTTTGACAGATTGAGACTGTGAACATTCTTAAAATTACGAGAATTGCCCCTCTGATCTTAGTCTCAATCTGTCAAAAATACCTCTAATTTCCCTACATTTTTGTCAAGTTTTTGACATTCATGCTGAGATGTAGAAAGCCCTCGTATAGGACTTTCTGTTTCATTTTTCTTTTTGTTACTTTTTTTTAAATATACATTTTTTTTTTATTTGTGACTGTTTAGTATGTGATCTTCCTTTACGAGTCGCAATAAATACGTTTTATTTTATAAATACATTTGTTTGTCACCTAGATGAAACTGCGACTAGATTATGAACGTTTTAGATAGGTAACGATATTCTGAATAAAATAACAGCAAAATGACAGATTGTACCTACTACATTGGTTCAATGATCTTTTGGCACTCGTATGACGTCATGTCTCCCTGACGACATCATTCATACAAATTGTTGGTCTTGGTGACTTTAGTGCCATCATTTCGTGAAATGTATTGAAAAAACCAATTATAGCGGCGTTAGTTCCAATTTTGGTCACGTGCCAAAAGTTCCTTATACATCTATAGCATGATCACCGTAGAAAAAAAAAGAAATGAATGACAAAGTGACAGATTGTACAGTCCATTGACAGCTAATATTTTACCCCAGATTGTCATTAGTGTCAAATCACACTTCCATCCATACAAACTTTCGCGTTTATAATATTAAAGTAGGACTAGCAGCGCCCCGCGGTTTCACCCGCATAAGTTTCGAACCCGTGGGAATATCGGGATAAAAGTATCCTATGTGTTAATCCTAGTCTATCTAGTACCGTAACTATCTGTGTGCCAAATTTGATCTAAATCCGTTCAGTAATTTTTGCGTGAAATAGTAACAAACTTCCATCCATCAATCCTTGCGTTTATAATATTAATAGGATTCTCGTCCCCACCTTGTATATAGATAGATAAGTCCATGTTTTGTCAGAATGTTTTGTATGTCTTGTTTTGTACATTTTCAAAAATCCTTCGTACTCACCTTATAAGGAACTCTTGGTCGTAATTAAAAAAAAAAAATAATAATAAATAATAACATATTTATTTAGGTCCTTTTACAAAGTAATACATTTACAAACTTATAAATACTTAGTAGTACCAAGTTCTTAACAGATTGGCTTAAATACTAATATTAAGCTAGTTTAATTTATACGTTTTTAATTACCTATGAAAGGTGCGTTGGTATTGACATTATAACTTGTGGCGACCTGCCTGAGCTAGGCTAATAAAAACCTGTGTTTCAGGCCATCCCCATACTAAGCGATCAGCTGATTATTTGTCCATACATAGTTAGAATGATATCCTACTTCTAGTAGCTAATAGTAATAGTAGTAATTTCATGCTTCTAGAGTTTCTAGACTCAGTGGTGCAGTCTGTACGTTGTCTGTCAGTGAATAAGATTTTTATTAAATTAAAATCGCTACAGAAGGAAACAGTAACTCATTTTTATCGTCCATTTATGTCCTTTCGGTGCTAAATTGCTGACAGCGCATTTTTTTAAATTCAGTTCAGCGCCGTGTCGATCAACTTTATTAATGAAATTCTCTTTTCCCGCGGTTTTATCGAGAGATTTTGTAATTTGACATCGAAGTAATCTTCACTCGTAACGTTGCTGAGCCTCGATTCTAAAAGTGTTGATAAATTCAAAAATAGAAACGAGTTTCAGTTTTCTCAGAATCATAAAATTAATTCGACGACACGGTTGGCGCAGAGGCTGAACGATCGACTGCTGCGCTACGTGTCACGTGTTCATTCCCGCACGAAACAAATATTTGTATTGCCTACAGTTAGTTGTTCCAGTCTGGCTGTTTGTGTTTGTGAGTTTAAATGTTTGTAAACGCACCCACGAAACAGGAGTAATTGCTAGTGTAAAAAAAAATCGTCATTGCCTACTGAACGCATGTAGATGAAAGGCACACATATAGTTTATAACCAGGATTAACACAAAGGATACTTTTTATCGCAATATTCCTACAGGATCGAAACTTATGCGGGTGAAACCCCGAGGCGTAGTTATTATAAAATAATTCGCATTAGAATTTTTTTTCAAAGCATTCTCCTTAACTATAATCATGCAACTATTATTTCAACTAATACTACCTACTAACACAAAGTATTTAAACAACAAAAAGTAATGACGTAAAAAATCTCTAAGAACTTACAGATTTTCAAAAACAAATAATAAAAATAAACAAATTTCAGAATACAAATCTTACAATACACTTAAATTAAAACTAAACTAAATTAAAAACAAAATAATTTAAAAAGCATGAACTCGTATACTTACCTATTTAATTATAGTTTATTATTATACCTATTTTTAGTTTTACGGGACGTAAGACACCCTATGTGCTTCTCCGTATATCAGACATCAAAATTTCATTATTATTTGTTTAGTAGCTAAAGCGTGAAAGCCTATCAAACATCTATATAGTTCGCGCTTGGCGATGATCAATTCTGAAAACAGAGTTATTACTGAGCCACTTCATATATTTTTTGTGGTCACCCAGCCTAGTTGGAACCACGACCAGGGTTGCTTAACATGAGTAAGCGCTACGACCACAAAGAAATCCATCGAGCTTCTCACTCATTCCTCATTGTATTATATACTTCAATGATTAGTTAATACCTACGTAAAGTTTCAGCCAATTCAACTGATCGGTTATTCTATACAATTTTATATATTACTCTTTAGATTGATATAACATTTTTATTTATGAACCGATTGAAATAAAACAAACACTAAATTTTAAGTGGAGCAAAAAGAAAAACAAAACGCGTTAGTGAAAACCGCATTCAAATCGGTTAAGCCGTTTCTGAGATTAGCGTGCACAAACGTACAAACAAACAGACATACAGACAAAAATTCTAAAAATCATTGTTTTGGGTTCTATTTCGTTCAGAAAGCCCCCCTATAATAGTTTTTCTTATATATCCTCCATGTACAGACAGCGACCAGTTACCATTTTATTATATGTGTCGCATCCGGCAATTGACGTTTACAACAAAACAAGGCACGCCACCTAGCGGCAACTATCAGGACTAGGATTGGCGCGCTTTGACAGAGTCGGGGCGTTTCCGGTCGGTTACGAGGTTGAAGAGAACGCGCCAAGTTGGCATTCTTGATCCTGGTGATCGAGCAGTGAAGACGCTTCGGAACTGTCCTACGTTTTGTTGATCCATCATCCTTATTGCCTGCCATTGTCTCACAGCAGGGTAAAAGCCATAAGAGTTGTTGATTGTGTTGTAATGATTAATTAAAGTGATCATTTTGTTATTTATTTGCACGATACCCACATAAACCCGCCTGATGGCTGATCGTAGCTCAAACCATCCTGACGATCCGTCATCAGAAGTGGGATTCAGTCGTGTAAATGAATCGACAAACGGTGTGAGTAACAGTGATACACAATGGCGTCTACTTATCGAATTACAAAACTGTCCAAGTTCGACCCAGACAATGCCGATAATGATGCGCGAGCATGGGACATGTTATTTTGGGCATAGGCTGTATGCAGCAGAAATACCTTTGCCGAGTGACGCGACTGTTGCGCCTACCGCCATGTTTGATAAAAAAAAAAGACTAACCGGCGTTCAAGTTCAACGTGTCACGTTCCCGTGTTTAGAACACGCAGTATAAGGCGTATGCAAACGTAACAGTGCACAACAGCTGATTTGTTTTTTGCCGAAAATTCACTGCTAGTTGACCACCTTTCAACTTGTTGTGACCATCAATAAGACGTACAAAGGAGCAGCATCAACGTGACTATCGCAAATGGCATACCAAGGAATGACATGGAGTGAGTTTAAGAATGGAGTCAAGGAGCCCCGCAGCCGTCAGCGAAGCCTTTCGTGTACTGCAAGTGAGGGAAACCAGGACATATCGCAGCCGCCTGCAAGAGCAGTGGCAGCCAAGCCAAGCGGATGGTGGACAACGTGCTGGAAGTCGTGAACGGCGAGTGGACGTCGTACAACTACCCTCAGACACGTTAGAACGTAAAGGTGAGCTGTATTGTTTTGTTTACGATTCTAGTGCTGAATGCTCGTTAGCAAAGGCGAGTTGTGCGGCCAAATTAAGTGGCTAACGGGTCAATAACGTTGTTGCATTGACTGGTATTGGTCAAACATGTGTATTCAGCACAGAACAAATCATATGTAGTGTTGCAATTAGCGAGCAACAACTTGAGATTTTATTACATTTCTACCCGACATTTACTTGCAAAGTAATATTATGATAGTACGTGAAATATTGAAACTAGGCTTTTCGATTAACATAACTGCGACAGAGTTTTTTGTTACTTTTAGCTCTTGTAATAAATTCAGTTTTTAACGGTCAACAACAGAAAGCTAGATTTGATAGAACAAAGGCAGCTATAACAAAATGTTCGGTTGACGATTTCGTGTTATTAGAAAACGAAGAGTGAAGTCAGATTATAAGACTAAGTTAGATCCGAAGTTTTCTAACCTTACAAGTATGCTCACGATAGGTAAAGAAAGATGCCAGTAGGTCATGTACCAGTCGAAGTAGATAGTGATCACAGTGGTGATGAACAAGCCTACATTATGGGAAGCACGCGAGTAGGGGTTCTCTATCGGCCGTAGTAAAGTTGTGTGGTGTCACAGGGTGATGCACACGGATCCATGCGCTGGATGTGTGAGAGCAATGCGATTGCTGGTCGGCTGGAGAGCCGTGGCGTTAGAGTGGTTTACTCGTGTGTGGGTTTCCAGGTGTCTAAGGCTCATAATGATAAAAATGATTGTTAATGTGGATAACGATGGTACATAGCTCTGGTTGATGATTTACGCTATGATTAGAAAATCAAAGTTTGTTTACATTACTTTGGTTGAATCTTTTGTTGTCGATGATAGTTTGGATCAAAGTATTACTAACGAATTTGAGGATAGTGATAGTTTTGTTGATGAAACAGAGTAGAGATTTAGTTGTGTGTGTTGTGTGGGGTTTCGTGAGGAACCATAAAGTCCAGTAGTGACTTGACGATCCGAGGGCGATGCGCAAATGAATTTGACGAGTTGAATAACTGCAGGTTACTAGATAGTATGTGACACATGCATCTTAATTGATTATTTTTATCGTAACCTTGAGATTTGAGAATCAAATAGTGGATAATGCTCTGAACTCTGCTATTGTTAGTTTGTTCGAGTTTTCATTGTGTTTTTGCCTGTACCAAATGTGGTCAGGAGTGACCGAGCTATGTGATACTTTGCGGGTATGTTTCTTTACAGATTAACGCACGTGGACATGGAAGGATACTACAGCAGGCCGATGCTTATCGAAAGTTCCGCTTCAAGGAAGTGCATTGATGATAACCTTGGGCAAGATGTCCACGAAGCAATTATGGAGGCGCCTGCACGGCGAGTGGCCCAGGCGGTACCGGGCCAGCGCCTGCAGCAGCGGCTAATAGCGAGCGACGCGCTTAAGTTTGCTATGTCAGCAATCCGAGCAGTGTACTGACGAATACTGGGTGAGTTATATCCAGTTTATTGCGATTTTGGCATCAAAAGATTGTGTTAAGTCAAAGTGTACAAAGTACCCTACAATTTTTATCAGATTTTGATTAATAATCTGCATTTAGAGATGTCATTTCATGTTGTACCGGTTATCTTAAAAAGATAATTTAACTGGCCGTAAGCTATTAGATCAAGGATTTAACGTTAGTATGGCATCTGATAGTATTGTTTTGCGTAATCACAACAGGTTTGGTTGTTAGATTATGTAAAGTTTCAAACGCTTGTTTTCGTATACTGAGGTTCGGGCAGAGTTCGTTCCCAGTTAATTGATCTTTGTTTTAGAATACCGTCTTATTTTTCTGGTGGTATGTCTAGATCCCGTGTTACATGAGGACAGTTGTAAATTCAACTTTTAGATCGTTGTATTACTGTTAATCGTCTGCCTTATAGGCTTAGTTTAGTGACGACTGATGACGATGTGACTGATATTAACATAGACGAGATAATAGAGTACGTGACACAGGAATGATAATAAAAAGGCCAAGTACATTGAGGTTGTTGAGGAAGACGAGATAGTAGAAGTAAAGTCGAATTGAATTGTTTGTGTTAGATGCACAGGTTCTCGATTCGTTGGGTCGGAGACCGTACCAGAGTATCGTAGCCATAGCCCGTTAGAAATCGGCATCTACATGTTAGACCGTGGGTACGTGGTACGCGGTAGCTCTGGGTAGTATGGTCGGGTCTAGCCTCGAAGCCAAGACCGTAGAGTCAAGGACGACTCGGCATTCCTGCGGGAAGTGCGTATGTGACAAATGTGATGCAGCTATGTTATAGCTGTGATCGTTGACCGCGAATGAGATACCTGGGGCTTTGTTAATTGGTTAATAACTTTGGGTCAATTCCTAAATTATCAGTGTACCTTATCCTCAATAGTACTTGGACTCTGATTGATTGTCACATTGCTTATTTAGTTGTTATCTCTGCCTACTACTTGACTTGTTACTTAATTGTTTGGCTATTGTTTTAAATTGATTTTGCTATTTGGGAAGTTAATAGAATAATGTTAGAAATATGATGTAATTGTTAGTTAAATAAACAAACTTTACAGTCCGAATTTCTTTAATTGATAGCAAGCAGATAGCAACATAGACTTTGAATCGATGCCAGGCATAGCCGAACGTATACTGTGCTGTTGTAATATTGTTTCAGATTAACACACGAGGACGTGTGTCCTCGTAGGATGGCCGTGTCGCATCCGGCAATTGACGTTTACAACAAAACAAGGCACGCCACCTAGCGGCAACTATCTACTATTAGACTACTATAGGACTAGGATTGGCGCGCTTTGACAGAGTCGGGGCGTTTCCGGTCGGTTACGAGGTTGAAGAGAACGCGCCAAGTTGGCATTCTTGATCCTGGTGATCGAGCAGTGAAGACGCTTCGGAACTGTCCTACGTTTTGTTGATCCATCATCCTTATTGCCTGCCATTGTCTCACAGCAGGGTAAAAGCCATAAGAGTTGTTGATTGTGTTGTAATGATTAATTAAAGTGATCATTTTGTTATTTATTTGCACGATACCCACATAAACCCGCCTGATGGCTGATCGTAGCTCAAACCATCCTGACGATCCGTCATATGTATTAATTATAAAACTTGTATAATATATATTATCTGTTTGTATAAGTTTTATATAAAAAGGTCGATAGACAAGAAAAAACCTTCTGTCGCTTATATATTTAGATGTATTCAGCAATAATAAAAAAACAAATAAAAGATGCATTCCTCCATGCGACGTTCCGTTTTTTCAATAATGCACACAATCGTAAAACTCCTGGCCACAGCGCATAACCGAGAGAAAAAACAAGACATAAATAAAATATTTAATTAAGAAAAACTCAGGTAATAAAAAATGTTATTTACAGTAAAGCTACTGAAGTGAATTCACTTAATCGGTCCGCTGAAAAACATGCCCATGGGAATTAATCTTACTCTAGAGTGCTTTGCAGTGAAATAAGTAAGCTGCCATAAAAACTTAAACTCTTTCGACGGTTCATAGTGATGGGAAAACGATTTATCGATTGATTGGAACTTCGATATTTCGGTTTGAATAATCTTTGAACGTTTTTAGTATAAAATTGACGTGTAAAAGTGTTATGACCGATTTATTGAATAAAATGGCATTTATAATTAAAGTAATTATGTTAAATCATAATTAAATTATAATTACTGACTTGGTTCCCCAGAACAATAAAGCAAACCCGAACTGAATTTGAAAAAGTACTTTATGTTTTTAAATTGCTAACTCTGATTCGAAAAGACTTCATAGTTTCTAAAAAATAAATTCAACGAATGTCATACGTTTCAGTTTTTGACAGTTAAAAATCCTATTTAAATTCACCCACATCGGTTTGATTGAAGTCCACAAGAGCAGACATTCAAAAATAAAAAAAAAGAACTCACCAACGCGTTTCAACGGATATTACATTCAAAAAAATACACAGTACATTAAAGATGAAAGAAAAACAGATCAACGTGACCTTTCCTGAATAGCCGATTCACTAAGCTGTATCGATTACCGATTCGATTATAATTCGACATCGAATAAATCGACTAGGGTTGAACGGACGATCTGCGTCATTACATCACTACCTCATCGAGTATTCAGTTCAGGGTTGTCTCGTAAAAATTGGCATTAGTTCACACTTAGCCCGACGTTTAAAATTCAAGTGAGGATGTCGTTTTTGCATTGAAAGTGGCAATTACCTTACTTCGCCGGCATGTGTGGACCTGATGTATGAAGTCTTTGAAAATTCATCTAGTAGACGGTTTTTTGTAGTATAAAATAGTTTTTTGCATATCACAGGGGGATTTTTTTCATGGTAATTTTTACGAAGGGTTTAGATACGACAGGGGTTTTTTGGTTCCCCATTATTATTTTTGCTTTAGGGATTTGAACTTTATTTGTTTTTGTTTGTTCTGGATATTTTGTTCTGAAATTCTATCCATTAAATCTCATTCATGGGTACCTAATTGCAGCGATTTTATTGTGACCGTAACATAAATTCGAGATTTGACATTTCTTGTTAACAAACACCTCGAAAAATCACCAACTAAAAAAAGTCGACCAGCGGTGCGACATTTATTTTTGGAACGAAGTTCCTTATCGCGCGTTGTGAAAGGGGGCTAGACGGAAAAAATTCTTACGAAAAGTTGTCACGACATAATCGCTACGAGTGCTACGCCGTAGCTGATGCGTCGATTACCCGCTACGCAGCTACGTCGTCGCAGAGCTACATAATAAATTGTGTGGTACTTTCTGGCCGCGCCACAGTCGTATTTTGAATCGGAGTAAATAAGAATAAATGTACATAATATGTTCATTATTGTACTAAATAAAATAAAAATAGTACTTGATAGATTCGCGAGATATTTAACAAAATCGGTGGCGCGGCCAGAAAGCATGCTTCCTAGCCGCGCCACCGCGTACACTGCAACAAATAGGATATTTATGTGCAAACTCAATAGTAAACAATTGTACGACTATTGTTTATTCTATTCGTAATGAGAAATAGTGAAAAGTCATTCTCATTACCTACATGATAAATTTAATAATATCGAAACTAAAATACTACTTCGACTATGGCAGAACTGTCAGACAGTTACAATCGTTGTTCCTATACATTATAATTATTTATTGTCAAATTAAAAATAATATGTTGTCAAAAAATTCATCAGAAATTAAAGTCCAAATAATACACCGTACCGTACAATTCAGTATTGATATAGAAGTACCTACGAAAGCCTTGTAATTTCTTTTTTACAAGAATACCTACATTACCTACTGTAATTAGTATTGGCATAACCGATTTTGAAGTTTCGATATTCATCCTATAGGTAATGACTTCTTGCAGTATTTTTAATCATCAATAGAATAAACAATATTCGTACAATTGTTTACCAGTGAGTTTGCACATAAATATCCTATTTGTTGCAGTGTACGCGGTGGCGCGGCTAGGAAGCATGCTTTCTAGCCGCGCCACCGATTTTGTTAAATATCTCGCGAATCTTTCAAGTACTATTTTTATTTTATTTAGTACAATAATGAACATATTTTGTACATTTATTCTTATTTACTCCGATTCAAAATACGACTGTGGCGCGGCCAGAAAGTACCACACAATAAATTATCTGCTCAACAACGTAAATTGATTTATAGAAGATTTTTATTGGAACGAAGTTCCTTATCGTGCGTTGTGAAAGGGGGCTAGACGGAAAAAAATCTTACGAAAAGTTGTCACGACACTTTTTGCTATAGTAAGCTATTGTAAGCTGTGCGGCGTCGCATGTTTCTCTGTCTGTCTGTGAACTTCGTTCCATCCGGGTGTCCCTTGACACCGCTCAAGTTTTTTAAATGTCGAAGCATCATGCTGAGATAGCCTTTTGGCCTCGCATAGGACTTTCTGTTTAATTTTTCCTTTTGTCACTCTTTTTTTTTTATTTTTAACTGTGTTTAATTTAGTTTTTGATCCTTTACGAGTGGCAATAAATACCTTTTCTTTCTTTCTTTCTAAAAAAAGAGAATGTCAGATAAGAGCTAAGTTAGAGATGTGAAATTAGTTTATGTCTTGAATGTGTCCATTTTATTTTTATGGAAGTTTTGGATCAAGTAACATTTAGATAGACAATGTTATACAAGATAAGCTTGTTTACTTAATTTAGGCTATTTGTATCTCCTACAAATAGCCTAAATGAAGTAAATAAGCTTATCTTGTGACTAAAGGAATAGGCATCAATAACTGCTGCTATTGATACCAAAAATAACAACAATATTATATCATTAAGAGAACTTGAGGCAAAGTTTCAGAAAATATGTATCCAAAATCTATAAAGTTACTAAGCACGTGGTTTGACTTCGATGTGTTCCCGTCTTTTTCTTGCACTTGTAGTTTGGCAGTTGTGCGACACTGACAAGTACAACGCATGCCACACTTAGTGCTATAAGTGACTTTTGTAGATCTCAGCTTTAATACAGACAGATCATATCTTTTTCTTAGCATGTCAATGGCATTTTGTAATATACAGTCAACCCAAAATTTGGTCGTTAACTCCTGCAGCATGCAGACAACATCACACGTTGGACATGATATTAAATGCCCCATTGTTTGTGGGAGAGTACTTACAATCCAGGGCAGATTAATATGTGAACCTCCACCTGAGCAGATTTTCTTTGCTTCTTGACCTGAGTCCGAAGTATATTTAAAGACTTCCAGGTAAGCCAAGGCAACTCAGGTCCAGGTGCGAGATTTTCAGTAGGTGGAACGAATGGGCTCGGTAGGGAAGCAATATCTACCTTACCTTAGTCCGTTCGCCAGTGAGTGAGAGGACACTCATTAAATAATAATAATATCCCTGGACATTTCACACAGCGCCATCTAGTCCCAAGCTAAGCAACCTAATGCTTGTGTTATGGTAACAAGATGGCTGATAAACTACTTATATACATTTTTTTTTTGTTGTAAATACATATATTATAGATAGAAAAACACCCAGACTCGGAACAAATACATATACTCGTAGGTCATACAAATATTTGTTCCGTGCGGGAATCGAACCCGCGACACGCAGCGCAGCAGTCAATCGCTTAACCACTGCGCCAACCGTGCCGTCATTGAAAAGCTGTTGCGGCTTTTTAGCCATTGTGACATGAGGATGTTATCGTACGGAGTGGTGTCGGAAATGATCTTGGATTTTTCAACAATCATACGATAAACAGTCATGTAAAACCTACCAACAAAAAAAAAACTAAACTTATTGGTACCTACATCAAATACAGAAAAGAATCCCCTCCCACCAGCTACATCATAAATACCCATCTATTACCCCAGCAATATACTGATTAACTCCAATACACAAGCAGACACGTAGGGTCCATTTCCTTAACAAAAGGGGAAGGAAAAATAAATCCACATAATGCTTAGGGAAAATTCTTAAAGAAAACGTTGACCACGTTTACCGGTCTAATCAGAGTTGGAATAAGTATATATAGTGGAGCGTGAACAAATATGTGATGAATGGATGATGCGAATGAAACAGTGGGTTGTCCCCTTTGTATGTTTTTACTAACGATTTATTTTTCTCGTTAAGTTAGATATACATATACAGAGTTGATATGACAGAGGGGCATTAAATTACACTACGTTTACTATACGTATTTAGGTGTTAATACGACATACGACATAGTAATTACGTATTAATACGACATAACAATAAAAAGCGCCAAAAATGAGAAAATATTTTTTTCAAACAAACTAAATGGCTTACAAATCAGAATAAAACGCACCCACCCTTTGTAAATAAATTTGACTGACCTTAGATACCTATATAGGTAACGAAGTGGCAACGTCTTTATTGTTGTAATATGTATGACCTATGCTTAGACATAATCAGCTGTTAGGAAAGATACGTCGTGTTCAAACGGTGCAAAAACTTAAAAAATCATTTGCGACTAAACTACTGCTCCAATTTAATTGATTTTTGGTACAGAGCTTGAAAATGGTACAGACGCCAGCACATCAACCTACTACAATCTGTCAAATTACTTTAATAGATTTTCAACTTTATCGCTAAAGCATTAAGGTTCAAGTTTGATTGGGAAAATTTGACAGTTTCGGGTAGCGACATTTAGCAGAAAAGGATTTAACGTAGATACTTTTCCATAGGTCCGTATCACACATTAATACCAATCATGTACTGGCCTTTACAAAACCAGCTAACATTGATCTCAATTGGTAGCCTGGTTAACCCGAACGCTGTTTGATCAATCGACACATTTACCCTAACTTTCAGTATAATAATTTGCCCAATGTGTTTGAGCAAGCTTACCCACATAAAACAACAAAGCAAGAGCCCTTAAACTAAGATTAACACCGCAACATCAGGTAAGCGGTCACTCCTACTTCCTATGCGAAACGAGCTAACATTAAGGAAAGGAGGAAAGTGCGTAAAAAACCGGTATTTGCCGAAAAACACCGTAAACAGAGACATAAAGCTTAATGACACTGATATTATCGTATCCTCCAAACAACGCTGGGCTACTATTTTGTATTGGATTGTTTTTGGGTTACAAAATTAAATTAAAAATACAATTACCTTCTTCTTCGTGTCGCTGGCACAACTGTATTTTAAATCTTGGTTTCCCAACACATTGCCACATGCACGGTGTTGTCGGAGGCAACACAGAGGTCACCTTGACTGCATGTTTTGGGACACAGAGGGCAGGATAGGAGGTGGAGCATGGTTTGTGACATAGCTCCACAATCACACCCTACTGCCGTTCCGTCAAAGTAGCCCCACTTTACCAGGTTGGACTTACATCTTCCCACTTGTATCCGGAGACGGTTCAGAGACTTCCAGGTGGACCACGGAAGGCCCCGCAAAGAGATGCTCCTTTGTTTTTTTTTTTATTTTAGTTTAGAATATTCTCCTGGATTACCACTCCCGATATTTCGGGGAATTGGTTTACCTAGGCAAGATGTCCTATTTACTAGTACTACTCAGCATTATATTGAATAACTAGCTACGCCCCGCGGTTTGACCCAGATATGTCTCCATCCTATGGGAATATCGGGATAAAAAGTATCCTATCTACCAAATTTCATCCAATTCCGTTCAGTCGTTTTAGCGTGAAATCGTAACAAACATACAAAAAAAATTATATATTATGTTCCCTTTATAATATTAGGTTTAGATTCGTTTCTTTAGATAATAATATTGAGAGAATTCACTTCTTATACTATTTTTATCCTCCTCGAAAAATTATTAACGCCGTAAGAACCCATAATTATTATAATAGCCGGTGATAAGTGCACCGGCACGGGCCCATTATGATATTATTATTATAATATTCTGTGAAAATAGATTATTTGCATAATAATATGCGGAACCCGCCAGTTTTATTATCGGATGTACTTACCTACCTTCTTTGAAAAGTACCTACTTAAAATTTGAAAAAAAACACTATTTTTAGACTGGAAGATGGCTGAAATAATTAATCATGGCCCCATACTTAAATAAACGGGCCGTCCAAAAACGCGCTGGGTTGACGATATCATCAAAGTCGCGAAAAACACCTGGATGAGAGACGCACAGAAACGGGAAGTACCTATTTTATTTTATTACAGTTTTACAGCAAATTTTTCTACGTTCATAAAGAGGAAGTAGATGGAATCTTTTACAGCGTAGGAAATAAGTGGGAGAATAAGTTTACATGTATGGCAGAAGAAAGGGAAGACCTATGGGCAGCAGTGGGTGATTCCGGGCTGAAATGACTTAAACAAATTCCCATTTCAGGGCTTTTTTTTTTTTGAGGATGGGTAATCATCAAACGACCCCTCCCGCTCTGGGTGGAGCGGAAGGGAGTGTCAGACTCTTACTGACTAAAACCCACCCGTGTTCCTTCCATAACCCTTTATGTTCCAGGGCAGCGGTAACCCTTTCGGACGATCCCGCTACCCTGGCAGGCTTCGGCCCTGTCGGGCCCCGTCACTCATGCTGACATCTCTTTGAGGCGCGCGTGGAACACATACACGCCGTCCGGCACGGGCCTGGTCCTGATCGGACGGTGAGTTACCCATTACTCTCCGCCCGCAGGCCCGCGCCTACGGTGGCCGGGAGTCGTCACGCTGCTCCCGAAGCCCGGAGCGTTTCCCGGGGCGGCTGAGGCGTGAGGTCCTGTCCCTCGTCCACCCCGCCACCTCCTTCACTAGCATGACTGCTTCGCAGAAGGAGGTGACTGCCTCCCACTCCCTCTCGCCCCGGACCATGGCTTGAACCAGGGCCGGACGCGAGAGGTCGCCGCCGCCCATTTCAGGGCTGTAAAATACTTCACATTGTAGGAGTAGGAGATCCTACAACATCAATCGTAAGTTGGTTGAACTTTAACCAGTTAATAAATTGTAAATATTTTTTTTTTATAAAAATATTTATAAATATAATTTAATAAGTAAGAAGATGAAATAATAAACGAGAAAAATTTACAAATATTTTAACCGGCTTAAAATAATGGTTTACAATGACGAACACTTTGTTAAAGGAGGTAGGTATATAAAAAAAAACAATGCGAAACCATTGACTCAGAGCCAAAATAATCTTGACCAATATTTTATTCCTTTTCTACTTACCGAAGTCAGCAATAATATTATGTGGTTACGTTATTACAAGTACTCTATCGAAGAAGTGTAGTAACATGACTGTTATGAAAGGTCCCGTCAGCATTTTATCCAAAGAGTCCTATAAAATTCTTTATATTTTCTCCTTAAACTGATTCTAGAACAAATCATTTGAACTATCTTTTTAAAAGATTTGACATTGACATTTTTAAGGTTTCCTATGGTCTTGGGTGACATTTTGTTTCTCTCGAAAAAACAGGAGCTTTGGGCCTAATCACTAAGTCCATCCACGAATATACGGACCCACCGGAAAGTAGTTCGTAACTGAACCCTACTCCCGATGAATTGACTTTTGACATGATTTGACCGTCGTCAAATCATGTTGGCATTCAAACGTAGGTGTAGAAGGCGTACAGACGCCAGCAGCAGGTCAAACTACCCGAAACTGTCAAATTTTCCAAATCAACCTTGAACCTTAATGGTTTAGCTATAAAGTTAAAAATCTATTAAAGAAGTTTGACAGATTGTACTAGCTAGATATGCTGGCGTCTGTACGTAATCTCTCTCTAAAATGCCTGATTCTAGCGTAGAAAATTTTAATCGGTTATTAAAAAAAATCTGCTTTTTCATAGAAAAGTTCAATAGGTACCTACGCGGTGGAAATGTATTCATATATGCATATGCGCGGTTGTATGTACTCGTATTTATGTATTTGCATTCCATAATGTTGTAGAGGAACACCTCTGAAACCATTGTAACAACAATGGCTTCAAGCTAAGGTACAATTATGGACCCTGTAGGGCACAGCAAAAAGTATAAAATAAATAAATATCCCTGGACATTTCACACAGCGCCATCTAGTCCCAAGCTAAGCAACCTAATGCTTGTGTTATGGTAACAAGATGGCTGATAAACTACTTAAAATTAATTCTTAAAATAAAAGTAGAAAGAAAGAAAGAAAAAGTATTTATTGCAACTCTCGTACAGGATCATAAACTAAACTAAACACAGTTAAAAATAAAACAAATTATATAAAAAAAATGAAACAGAAAGTCCTATAAGAGGACAAAAGGCTCCTATCTCAGCATGATGCTTCGACATTTAAAAAATAAATGTCGTATCGCTGGCATTCAAATAGGACCTGCTGTGAAAATACATTTAGGACACAAATTAACAATAAGCCATTTTTAAAATATGTTATTAACATTAAAGAAGTAAATATAACCTTTTATTTTATTGAGTTCAGTCTGTTATAGGTTGTGATCTATACTTATAATAAATCTGTAGAAGTGAAAATTCTGTACATTGAAAATATCCAAAAAATAAATGGCAGGGGGTGTTACTAGACCGACACCGAACCCAAAAATGTGATTAAAAAAATTTTTGTCTGTCTGTCTGTCTGTTTGTTCAGGCATCACGCAAAAACTACCGGTTCGATTACGATGAAACTTGGTATAATTATTCTTTAATATCCTGGGCACCACACTGGGTACTTTTTATCCCGGAAAAGTACATACAATAAAAAACAAACTTAATTTTGCGGTTCGATCCCTATACCCGATTACCACTGTCTGTACTGTACCAACCGCAAATACTAAGTTTGTCGTAGGTTGGGTCACCCGCAGTGGAGTTCATTTTTATTCCTTTTAGTTTTTAGAGTTATTTAGGTTTATTTTTATATGAGTCGTAGGTATATACGTAGATTTTAATTTTAAAGTATAGGTAGTATATTTGATAGTGTACGTAGTGACCGTAGGTTATTTTATAATACTGTTAGGTAGGTTTAGTCATTCGTATAGATATTAGTTTTTAGGGATTTTGCTTATTTATTGAGTTTAGATTAGTTATCATCAGAAATAGGTTTATTTAGGTAGGTATTTAATTTTCTGCTATTGAGTTTTTTTTTTTAATTAGGTAGGTACTTAGGTAGGTAAAGATATCATATAGGTACCCTCTTAATCACCACTAATGAGACACAATTGGTTTTCTACTGTAATTAGCCACAAAGGGCCCGCGAGATAGATGGCATTCTGGGGAAGCACATACATTTTATCCTGTTAGCACGTTCCCGTGGGATAATTTCCGACATCCACGCGGGCGAAGCCGCGGGCAGAAGCTAGTACATAATAATTATTTGGTAAGAACAATTAAACATATATCTATCATATTATAATATTTATCTATGTATGTATGAATGTATTTATACGACTAACTCATCGTATGGAGCAATGTCAGTAAGTTTCAACGCCGGTGGATCCAGAATCATGACCTAAATTCATGATAACAGGATCGAGGATCAGGTAGGAGGATCGAGGTCGATCTCCATGAAATCCTGTATAAAAAGGGTCTTACTGAATCTTGTCAATAATTTCGCACAACATGCTAAACTACACAAATCTACATGTAAAACCGCGTACATCCCCGTACCAAGATAAGCTGGTCATTACATGATACATCGATAGTTTGACGTCATAATATGCCTTAATTACGTGATTTATAGTTCAATTCACATGGTAATGAGAGCGCAGTCATTTAATGTGACGTTCTAATTAATTGTTGTGTTATATTTCACGCATAATTATGCTTTTAGGGTTGAAAGTTGAAATGTAGGTTTGTGATACTGCGATACCTGTTTTTTTGTCTAATTATGTACGTTATTTTGTGTTCAAGTCGCTTCTAATTATGTTTAAGTTTGTGCGTTTGAATTTCACTTACCCACACCATTGCAACTGCACTCGCTCGCTAACATAACCAAAAACGACAGTCGCGCGTCTACTGCTAGGACACAAGCCTCCCCTCTGTGAGGGGAGTAGGCCGTAATCCACCACGAGGACTCAGTAGATGTTACAGCAGTTGGTAGATGTTACACGTCTCTGAATATTCTGTACTAGGACATGCCGGTTTCCTCACGATGTTTTTCTTCACCGTTACACAAAAGTAAAGCGCCTGACCGATTTCGAGCTCATACCACTGGGTCACCACTGCTTAGTCGCGCATTTACGCAATCGCTTTCATTAATTTTGTCGTACAACCCCAACTTGATTAACCAGATGAGTAAGTCATACTTATATAAAAGAGCGCGAAGCTCGTACTACAATCGCTTTCGGTTAGGACGGGGCCTCAGGCTTGAGCAGCTCACAAATTAACTAGTAAGAAGATAATAGTGTGACGCTATCCAACGTGCATACCTTCAAGACAATACCAATAACGAGAGTTGCAGAAACAATCTCAGTGGAAGTATAGAGCTATGAGGAACAGGGTGTACAATTCACTCATCCTCCATAGAAAAAGGAGGATCCTCCGACCAGACGGGTATTGTAACTGGCGGGCAACTGCCCAACAATTGATGTCGAGAAGTTTGTTTGTATGATAATTGCGCGGTAAACTCTGCTTGCGAGATGCAGGATTTGCGTGACGTCAGTATGACGCGTTGTTCGCATGTGGCGTTGTAGATACCGCCACAGAAGCATCAAATCAATCAATCTATTTAGCCTTTTTCCCAACTATGTTGTGGTCTGCTTCAAGTCTAACCAAATGCAGCTGAAAACCAGTATTTTACATAGATTGACTGCCTGTCTGACCTCCACAAACTTCCCCCTTCGTAGACCTCCTTGGTAAGATTAGCTGTCTGACTTGTTCTTCTGACATCACTATTAAACAAATGTTTTATGATCAGAACGAAATGCGTAGGTATATTTCAATTGGACAGGCCATGAAGAAGTTAGTCGCGGTTGGTAAATATTAGATTGCTCATAAAAAGTTGCCGGTAAACATGTTTTTTTCGACGGGCAACAAAATGACAAGACACATTGTAACTGATAGGTGATATCTCAAAAGCGAATTTTTGTTATTGAACGGAAAATTCCAAGAAAATCCTGGAGACATCACGCTCGCTTGCGCTTAAATAAGATGTTCTCACGAAAACACGGCGACGTTTTTGTTGTGTGTCACAAGTAGAAGCGGGCAGAGCGTAGCTTCTTACGTAAGTCGAAGTTCCGAGGGTAGGAGTGCTTTTGCTTACAAAAAACATTTTCCTTGATCTTACTAGATCTTCTTAGTTCATCATTTTTATTATTCTTCATTTTTATTCATTCATCATCATTTCATCATGTCATTCATCATTGGTCATTTAATGTCATGGTCATTTTTCTTTACTTCTTTCTTACTTTTACGTGTGTTTTTCTTCTACAGTTAAGAGTTGCTGTAATATCATGCACAAACATAGCTGAATTTGCATGTCCGACCTACACTCTCTCTGCTCTCTGTAGGTATGCCGAAGAAAGAACAAACGAAAAAAAAAAAAGTTTATTTGACCCAGGTTAAGTAAGGCATACAATATAATAAAGGTGATTATGAATGCAATTGCACTAAAACCCATAATGTAATGAACTCCGTTGCAGTATTTATAAAAGTAAATAACAGCAAGATTAAATTATCAATCCTAGAACCAAGGAAAATATTGCCGTGCAGAACTATTGGACGTGTGTTGGTTAAATCAATAAAGAAACTCCAGGAAACTGTTAGCACTGGCAAGGTACAACCACTTTCTATAGTTAAGCTCAAAGCAAGGATTAGAATAGTAAAAGTTTTCTCTTTTTCCTAGACAAAGAGTGGAACTTTCTCCAAAAAATATAGTAGATTTCTAAATTATAGTGACGGAATTTCCAGTCCCGACCTCTTCAACGCTGTCCCTCCCAACTTGAACCACAAAAAATACTCCCAGCCACATGAGGGAACCTGTCTGCTCTAAGCAAATGTGACGCGAACACACTTTGAGAGTAAATTTAAAATTTTACTTTTAAACCAACTAGTTATTGGTGTGTTGAATTATTCAGCGCGTTGTGATGGAGCGCGTACTTTGTGCGATATTACTGGGCCATCCGGGTTTTTGTTATGTGTACATACTACATAGTTATATTTTCGTCTTTATACTTTATTTTTGTACAAGCTAAACCTAGTCTGGTTTAAGACTTGCAAAACAGTTGCCCTACTAATCTTACTAAAATTATAAACGTGAAAGTTTGTATGGATGGATGGATGTTTGTTACTCTTTTACGCAAAAACTACTGAACGGATTTGAATGAAAGGCAAAAAAAAAATATTGTAGGTGGGCTAAAGGTATTGTGGAATGGAAATTAGAGGTGTTTTTAACAGATTGATACTGAGATTAGAATGCAAACGTTCTTGAAAATTCTATAAATGCCCCTTCTAATTCTAATTCTCATGATCTTTAATGGTTTCAAAACGCTAGGAAACAATAAGCGATCCTAGCCATCCATAGGTACTCATTCCTTCTCTATATCAGAAGAAATTTTCACCCAGGTGACTACAAGAAACAAGCGAGGCACGATCATTATCCTGCCTATATCTCAATTGGTTTGATATCGGCCCAGCATATATTTTTCTTCCATACTTCTCTATTAGTCGTCATCTCGGTAGTCACCCCTTTTTTGCCATATCATCTTTCAAATAGTCCATCCAAGCAAGCCACGCTATTTTGGAGTAAAAACCAACCTAATTTAATAGTCATTTTAAACCTTGAAACCTTAAACCTTTTTATGAATTTATTTGGCCATCAGTTTTGGTGCTTTTACGAATATTTTTATTTGGCGAGTTAAGTGGTGTCACAGGTTTACGGTCGAGCACAGCAACAAAGTTCGTGGGTGAGATAAAACATTTCTCAAGACTCTAAAAAGAGAAATTAAAAGAGCCTTTAAAGATACCAACTGAGAATTCATCATCATCTGCCCTGCCTTTTCCCAACTATGTTGGGATTGGCTTCCAGTCTAACGGGTTGCAGTTGAATACGATTATTTTACATGGAACGACTGCTTATCTTACCTCCACAACCCAGTTACTAGGTAATACGATGCCCCTTGGTAAGACTGGTTGTTAAATACCAACATAAAATTATCACGAGTAAATGGTGCAAAAATTAAGCTTCTAAAACTAATCGGAGCAGTTAAAAAGTTACTGATATCTCAGATATTTTTTAGCAATCTGGAAAATTACGGGATAAAGCCATCAGTGATTCTTTTTAAAAATACCTCATCTGCAAATGAAAAATCGGCACAATAATGAAGTTAAGTGGAATTTAGTATGAAAAGTTTAATATATAAAAGTTACAAAACGCATTAATAACCCAATTATTCTAAAATAACAATTTTTTAAAATTTAAAACATTCAAAGATAAATAAGACAGATGAGCCGTTAATATCAAGATTCGAATAAAGACTTTGAAAATCGGAATTTAAAATTCGCAAAAATGCTTCGCGTATTTTGAATTCATTCTCGTTCACTCGTTCATGACGACATAGCGTAGATAGCGTCAGTTCAGTGAACGAGCGAGGTGAGTGAACGAATGAACGATTTAGAGCAACTCAGGTGTAAGTATCAGGAAAATTTTAGAGATATGCGCTTTTGTATGGAAGGGGTCTGAAACTTGTTGTAAATTATTTTGCTGTTTCTATTTTAAACTACAGAGCAAGTTCACCGTCCTTTTGAAAGGCCAATAATGAAGATAAAGTATTATTTGCAGCTGAAAAAGGCATTAGTTGGCTCTCGAGTAATTTTTCATTATTGAAACAGTTGAAATATTTTTTGCTGTCGACAGAACCATTTATCATTATCCTTAAATAAAGAGTTGAACTGCAGCTTTGTTCAACATTTATCTGTTAAATTAATGGTCTAAGCTTAACACATTTTATGATTGTGCGGTATGTTAAAAAAAAAGGATCCGGCTCGAAGGACCAATGTTAGCGCGGGGAGCAATGAAAGAGTATACTGTATTTTAAGGACAATGGATTATTGTCGTTCTTATGAACAAGTATAAACTTTCCCGGACAAACAATGAATAATGTAAGTTAGGTGTATCGTCCGTCGCGGAGTCGCATGCAGCGAGTGGTCATCGGGCCGAGCCGTGTCACCGTCGCCGTCGCGCCGCGCCTCAGCTTACCGATGACGCGTTGATCACGCATCCTGTACATGCAGACCGCGCGCTAACAAGCTAACTATTTAGTTAAATAAATAATTCTGTGCCAACACCTAGCTCTATGTTCACATAAATATAAACACACAGAAAAAAAAAACAGAAAAAAATACATAGTAATACTTATTTCTTAAGAAATCTCTTCCAGCGTACCTGCAATGGTAAAATAGAAAAAAGAGACGTAGACACGTGTAAGAGTAGAAGAGAGAATATACTAACAAACATACATACATACTTCTAAAATAAATGTCACTCAAATATTAATAATTATAATGTAATTCTAATTATATATTAATATGTATTCAAATTATACATACATATGCAACTATGACGAAGTAGAAAAATAGTGTTTTTTCACTCTTCTTTTAAATACTGCAACAGTTTGGCAGTCCCTAATGTCAGGCGAGAAATATGATGTAAAATGGGTTTGAAATCTGAATACTGTAAAATATCTTAAGAGACAGATCATGCGCCACGACTTTACGGAAAAATTTAATTTCGTTTCTATGCTCTTGGTCCTTCTGCACGTAAATAGAACAACACCGATTCTAACTTTTTACTTCACAAAGGTACTTTCGTTTTGATCCGCTTAATAATTTAGCTTTGGTACAACTAACACGTAGAACAGTTTAACTGTGATCCCTTTTTAATCCTATTTGTTTTAACGAAACTTTGTTCTAAACCAAAATCTAGGCCTTTGTGTAAAGGCTTTTATCCAAAATTATTTGGATTGTTAAACGTTAGGCTAATTAAATAATTTTTGAACTAAACTTTCTCGTATCAGTTAACGAACAGGGGTCGTGCTATGACGTGTTAAAATCATAATTGTTCCAGTGTTAGAAAGAGATGGAGCTATATAGGACGAATAACCTTTCATCCTTGTTCAGGCAATAATATTTTCCCATAGGTTCGAAAAAATGAAAGAGGAATTATGTCAATATTATTAAATACTAGCAGCGCCCCGCGGTTTCGCCTGCATAAGTTTCGATCCCGTGGGAATATCGGGATAAAAAGTATCCTATATGTTAATCCTGGTTATAAACCATCTGTGTGCCAAATTTCATCCAAATTTGTTCAGTAGTCTTTGCGCGAAAGAGTAACCATCCATCCATCCATACAAACTTTCACGTTTATAATATTAGTAGTATTATTTAATTACTAGCTTCCGCCCGCGGCTTCGCCCATGCGGTATCTCGATAAAAGTATACTTATGTCCAAGCCTAATGATAGCCTCATAATTAGTCTATGATGTTCCCACTGCTGGGACACAGGCCTCCTCTCTATTAGATGTAGTGGGCCGTTATCCACCACGCGGGCCTAGTGCGGGTTGGTAAATGTCACATGTCTTAGAATTTTCGGTTCGAAGACATGCCTCACGATGTTTTCCTTCGCCGTTTTGAGAGCAGTAGTGATGAAATTAAATACAAAAAGTAAAGTGCCTGTCGGGGTTTGAACTCACGACCTACACTCGTAAATCGGGGCCGATATCACTGAGCCACCACTACTCACAATGGTAGCCTGAGATCATTGAATTATTCACAAATGCCAGTCCACCTTACTCTCCTTTACCCCTTTGTAAGTAAACAACGTTCTCGCAAACATAACCCACTCTACGCACAACGTAATATCATGCCCATGAAAATGATGACTCAACTTTAGCCTTCAACGTAAAGTAATAATTATAATAATCGTACCCAACGAAGTTAACTCGAAAAAATTAATTTACAACAAGGGCCTAACCCAAGAATTATGTGAAAACATATTACTTAAGACCTGCGTTCATTTGTTAGCTGTACACCCTTTCTAAAACCAACCTTAACACAAAAGTAGAGAGTCAAAATTCCTGTGATAAAATTCTGGTCCTCCAACGCAAGTTATATGGTATAAGAGGTAATATTATGTTATATTTATGATAGGGTCGGTTGGGTTGGTCCCCAGCCTCATATTTGGTGGTTCTACGGGAAATTACTTATCTCACCTGGCTGTTCGGGATTCTAGTACAGCCTCTAAATCATCATGACTTACAGGATTAATTTCTGCATGGTGTTTTTATGGACTCTTTTGGTGTGCATTTTTACTATGTCACAACATTTAGGCAGATAATGGCGCCGATTTCCTTGTTTACAAACTAAACTAAATTTAAGTTCAGTGCATCTTTTTCGTTCTATTTTATTAAGAAAAGGACACAAGATAAATATTAGTTTAGTCCTGTCAAATTAAGATACTCCAGTTGCCAAAAAATTAGCAACAAAAAATACGTCAATTTACGTCGGGCGCTGACTAATTTGACAGGACTAAACTTATAGTTATCACTGACTGAACAGGTTCACTCAGTCTGTGTGGCGTGCACTGACTGAACAAGTTTACTTAGTCTGTGTAGTTCTTTCCTCAAAAGATCATTTCAGACAATCTACGAGTACACGATCTTCACATGATCTGACCAAGATTATGTCTGGACTTTAAACCAGACTGTGACCTCTGAGTATGTTTCGGCCTTTCTTCTCAGAGTAGTCAGATAGAAAAAACCGACCTCATCTAGTTAAAAAAAAATATGATATACGTGTACAAGTGTTTGTAAAAACCTATTTACAGGAATAAAATCCTTTATCATTTAAAAATACTTAAAATAAATTAATACAAATTAGTTTACCTTGCAAGCTTAGCTAAGAATTAAAATAAACTCGCCAAGCTTCTGCAATCTGCAACAATTTATCCAACAGCTGTGATCTTTGGCACGACGTTTAAATCCTGAATACATAACGCCAGTACCAAGCCAGGATAGTAAGCCAACAGTATCAAGTCAGTAACTGGCTAGAATTGTGTAAACAACGTTTTCGATTCGATCTAGTAAATACTGAGCTTAGTAAGCTTAGTAAGGATTTACTGGGTAGTTTGATTAATCAAGGCTTTTTTTTTAATTTTGCGCCATTATAAGATTTTGTTGCATCATAGTACAGTCAAGGGTCATTAATTGATTACCAGCTTAAGGACTGTATTGCTGTGAACGCGCGGTAAAGTCCGTACCTACGTCTGTGTGTAGTGATGTACCAACACAGAACGCACATCTCAGAATTCGCACACTGGCTGGCGTCTGGAGTTATATTATTATATACCATGTCCTAACCTGATGTCCTTATCCCACAGGGGGTGCCCTCACCCTGCAGTCACTTAGTTTTACCTGGACATAAGTTACCTTGGGTAACCTGGAAGTCTTTAAATGGACTCCGGACCCAGGTTGGCCGAAACAAGGAAAACCGGTTCAGGTGGAGATTCATAGACGACTCCGCCTTGGAGTGTAAATCCACAAACCGCCGCCAACCCCCTGTTCCACAAACTCATCATCATCATCTGCCTAGCCTTTTCCTAACTATGCTGGGGCCGGCTTCCAGTCCAACCGGATGCAGCTAAATACCAGTATTTTACATGGAGCGACTGCCTATCTGACCTCCACAACCCAGTTACTGGGTAATACGATACCCTTTGGTAACACTGGTTGTCAGACTTTCGGGCTTCTGACTACCCGTAACGACTGTCAAAGATCCACGAATGACAGCCGGGACTAACGGCTTAACGTGCTTTCCGAGGCACGGAGGGGTCTCGGTATGTAAAGATGGTCACCCATCCACAGACCAACCGCGGCAAGCGTAGCTTAACCTGACCGATCGACCTGTGCGGCTATTATTATTTAGCCACGGGCCCCTCAAACCACACACCACAAACTAAAAAAACAAACCACAAACCAAAAAAAAAAACAAACGATGGGACACTTAATATTGTGTCCTGCGTGTCCTGTCAGCTGCACGTTACAGGAACTGATGGACGCTGGTGATGGCGCTAAATAAGTAGCCGAATTCTGGGCCGAGGCCATATATATTGCTATCGACACGCTAAGAAGAACACTTAGGTATTTTTTAAGTTGCTTAAGCCCTGGCTGGAGGCCTTAATTAATTAGGGTACCCACAGGCAAGTCCGGTTGAGCAGATAATAATAATAATAATATCCCTGGACATTTCACACAGCGCCATCTAGTGCCAAGCTAAGCAACCTAATACTTGTGTTATGGTAACAAGATGGCTGATAAACTACTTATATACAACAACCTCCTACCTACAGATGACAACCTCCTAGGTTGACCTGCGAGATGCCTGCATGAAGTTCATGTTTTCTATATATAGACTTATAAGCCAGAAACTATTATTTAAAGTTTAACCTACAGTTCATATACTATTAACTCATAACAAACCTTGTATAACATAACCAAATGTAGTTACTCATACTAAAGAAAAGCGCTAGATTCGCAAGTAAATTAAAGGTGAAATGCTAAGTTCGAGCATGTACATTTGCCTTTGAGCAATTTCTGCTTCAACTGAAGGAGTACCACACGTTATCATGTAGTATTAAAACTAACAGACAGCATTCATGTTTACTCGCACTGGTCTGCTTCTCCGGTATCAGGAATAATAAATTTAAGACTAGCTCATGCTGCATGCTGTGTAACACAAACGGACACAAAAACCCGCACTGGGCCCACTCCCTCTCACAGAGAGAAGGCCTGTGTCCCAGCAGTGGTAACATTATATATTATGTCCATACACATAAACTGCATCAACAATTACGGGGTAGGTAACTTTTAAACACAAAAAAAAATTAAAACAAAAGAAAACCGAATGTTAGCTTAGATCTTTTTATTAATTTCCTTTCGAATATAAAGGGGTTTTTTTGAAAAGTCAAAAAAACCCCGTTAACCCCGTATTACTAAAATAAAACGGCAAAGGCCGTGTATAATTTTAGTATTACCATAACATAACTTCACCCCGTTTTTCCCCGAAGAGTTAGGCAGAAAATAAAATAGTAGCAGAAAATAACAAACAGAAATTCTGTAATATGCGTTGTATTTACGTAATGCACAAATTTTGTATTTGTGCAGAATAAACTGTTTTTCTTTCTTCAAATATTTTTGCAGAAACTTACGCGGGTTGCATTTTATGTGTCTGTCATTTTGTTTGCCAGTAAGCAAAATGATAGCGGAGTTTACAGGGTTGCCAGGGTGTGCCGACCTAGATTAAAATATCGCACTCGTGGAGGGTAATATCAATTTATTTAGGTACTTGACCGTTCTAAGTTAAGTCAAAAAACATGTTTGGTGGCTTTTACTGGGTATCGTGTTTGATCCAAAAGTGTTATCTCTCTCTCTCTGTAGTCGGTCCCTCATGCCTAAGAATCGTGGTCAGCTTCGGAGTTGCATCTGGAGCGGATGATCCGCCTCCACCGGTTTCTGTCCAGTGCATCCCTTACCACCGTGTAGAATTTAGAGGACGATGATTCCTGCATCTGATCGGTCCATCGTGTTTCTGAACGACCGCGCGATTGCTTGCCTTCGCGTTATCTACCCAATATTATATTCATCATAATAATATTTGAAAATATGTGAGGAGCACCATGTACATACATACATGTACAGGGTGTGGCGTAAATAATGGATAACCCTGAAACTATCGATCGGTCAGATTATTATCTATCATTTACCCCACTATATCGCTTTAAGCCCATGGATGACCATGACATGTACTTATATGCACATAATTAGTTTACCTGTCATTGCTTTATTTTTCATTTCTTTTTACTTTTTTAGTTGTGGTATAGATAGGTACTTCGTCTTTGCATATAATTGTATAATTACTCGTAATGTATACAAAATATTGTACGTTTTTAAAAGAGTAACGGTGGATCTTCTTGCCCATTCTTTTCAATATGCGACGGCTTCAGGGGTGACTAGATCAATTCTTTTTTTTTTTTGGAAATTGTTACGTTTAAAAGTGCGTTTTATGTGCCTACTTGAAATAAATGATTTGACTTTGATTAGCATTGCAACAGTTACGTCACTGACTGACTGCCGAAGAAAGCAGCCCTCAGGGGTTTATTTATAAACGATGATTTCAGTTAAGTGACATTTAAACGTCAAAAATGCACGGTTACACAGTCACTAATCACGAATTAACTTTAAGCAACGTTTATGAATAAAGGGGTAAACGTAGGTACATGAGTATGATAATATTTTGTAACTGTATTGGACCATTGAAAAGGATTCAGCATTTTGTCGGGTCGTGTACGTTTACTGAGCGTAACTTTACAAAATGCCTAACGAGCCCTTTTTAAAGTATCTACCGGCAGTTTTACCTGTAAATTCTCGTGAAGGATAAAAAGGGATCCAGAATTTCACAAAACAGTGATAGATGTAAGAATGTTTTTTTTTATATATATTAATACGCTGTATTGATAACGACGACATTTTATGTGAGTGTTAGTTTTGACTAATTATTATCAGCAAGACATGAATAATTACATATTATTTATCTTCAATATTAAAATTACAGTAGACAATGGATCGGTATTAATCCATACTAATAAGCATCACATCCGAACCCGTAGGATGCAAGAAGCACAGAGCCGGTCGAAGTGGAGGTGCTTGGGGGAGGCGTATGTCCAGCAGTGGGCATCTTTCGGCTGCAATGATGATGATGATGAATAAGCATCATCATCATCCGCCTACAGCAGTCCGGTGCTGGACATAGGTCTCACACACTTACACAGCACAGTTACACTTCAATAAATAATCTTTTCTACAAGCCTACAAGCCTGAACTCCAGAACGTGCCTCTCCAGAAAGTTCAAAGCTCTTTCAAAAGTCTAATCTCACAAAATTGTATAACAAATGCCACAGTGTAACGCACCAAGTCCCTTTTGTCAAGAAGATAAGTCCTGCCTTAATGTAATCCCAGTTTATTTAACTTTCTAATATATTACAAAGTTTTTGGTCCTAAGTTACGCGAGAGATACCACGATGCATATTGGGGATCTTAAATTTGTCAGTGTTTTGCTTAAGAACATTTTCTTGTTGATGTTAAGTTAAGATTGTATTGTCTGAGTAATTTTATTAATAATTCGTTGTATAGTATATCGAAGGCAGATTGCATAATTTGCCATTATACATACGGCGCCATCCGTTTGCATACTGTCGCCGTTATGTATAATGCCCAGTAACTGGGTCGTATCAATGTCTGGTCGCTCCATGTAAACAGTATTTTACATACTCAGCTTCATCAGGTTAGTAAACCCGACCTCAACTTTATTGGGAAATGGCTAATCAGATGAAATGTGCTTGTAAGTGGTATGCACGAGGTGAGAGGGACCTATTTAATTCATACGTTCTTTCTGAGTTTATCTTGCACATTACTGACTTACGGCGAAGGTCCCGAAAAACATTGTGAGGAAAGCTGAGGGACAATTCTCGTAATTTTAAGAACGTTCACAGTCTGATCTAAATCTCAATCTGTCAAAAATACCTCTAATTTCCCTACATTTTTGACAAGTTTTGACGTTAATTGTCACTGAGATTAGATTGCGATTACATTTCGAACGTTTTTAATTACGGAAATTGGCCTCCTGGACTTACAGTTATTATAAGACGTAGTAGACCTTTTTGTCATGGTTTCGTCTTGACTATAGTAGGACTCTGTTACTGTGCCACTGCAGAGCAAATATCTCTTCTCAGATATTTAATTTTACTTATATTCTTAAGCCAATAAATGCTTTATCTTTCTTTCTTTCTATGATGATGGCACCTAGAGACTTTCTATAAGGTCTTAAATAAATCTTTTAAAACCGACCAGTATCCTCATCCTAAGTTCCATTTACAGTATCTTCCTCAGTTCCTTAGATCACTTTAACACAGACGAATTTCCAAAATTGAATTATGACGACCCCCTAAAACGAGATCAGGGACGAAATAAAATCTTACAAGATAAAGTCAATCTAACTTTTTCTTTTATAACATAAAGGTCACGGGATTATAAGAGAGCGCCGGTGTCCATAGCAACGTCATTGAACATCGTAAAAAAGACAAATGTGACAATCAGAGTGACACATCGGTATTTGTGGTGTAATCCGTTTTGCCCTGAACTGGGAATATTTTATTGGCTATTTCAAACAAGGTCGGTGTTAAGGAAAATATATTTGCAGCCTGATTGAAGGCTGATTCTTAGTTTACGGACACCCTTTGTCACTTGATTGGTTGAGCTGATGGATACATGGTATAGATCACTGTGTGTTACTTTGAACGTGTTTGTTTTGCTTTTATGTTCTTAGTAAATCACTATTTGATATGGCGACTAAACAAAAGGTATTATACAAGGCGGATGTGAGTTGAAACGACGGGAGGGGATGCCCTAAAAAGACATCTAACCTTATTGGTGATGTTCTTCAGAAACGTCGGGTGCATATTACTCGCAACAAGCGAGCGTGTATGGCCAGATAAATGGACGTAAACAAAGATAGAGAAGTATGTAAAGATGACACACATGATGCACATGGGAAGAAGGGTTGAGTTTATAATTATATGAATGTCTGTGTGTCGGTTGCTTCTTGACAGTGGTGTTTTTAACACTTGTGTATACAAGGACCGATCTTGGACATTGTGGTGATACTTATAACACTTAAAGAATAGTCAGCCAGTCACTTTTTTGGTCTTGCGATACACAGATGCAGAAAAAGAAAAATTTCTCCAGACAAAAGTGAAAAAAATAGTTACTTTGTACGAATAGAACATACGAACATATTTATTTTATTTAAGTATGCATAAACACGTCACGTTGCAGTATAAAACTGCTTTACATCCGTCACCTCACATTCAGGAATCAGGCATCAGGCACTTGTTGTATGGCATTTTGGCTGAACTGGGCCTTTTTGGTGCAGCCGTGAGGCACACTTTCCTACTAATTTCTTTTATCAGACTTTACACTTTCTATTTGATTTTTATTTGTTGCTATCTGAAAGGTATTGTGTGTATTTTCTTTCTTTCTAATAGTAAAAATAGTACAAAGCTCAAATTTTGTCACTGATTGAACAACCAAAATCAAATAAATCTGGCTCCGTCACATTTTAATATAAATACAAAGTACAGAATTTGAAAGGCCTCATTTTAAAATTAAGACCGATGACCAACTCAAAGCTAAGTACCAAAGCTAAGTCAAAGAAAATCGTTTAAACGAAGTCCGCCATAAAACAGCGAAGTTTGAGTTAAGAACTGAAAACTTCGGGAGACGTTCAATATTTTACATTTAATAAGACGTGACTAACGCGAATTCGGTTAATGTTCTTAATTTTCATGAATACGATATAGTATTTATTGGGTTAACGTGATTTCATTGCTAACAGGAAAATGGATGTCTGGCCAGGGTATGATCGACACTAGTCCGGGGTGCGGCGGATGTACAAGTATCTCTCGGGCCCCCCACTCATGGTAGCTGTAGGAACATTGGAGGTTTAGTAGTCCTCCTTTCTCTGGGGAGAACGGAGGATTATGTCAGACGCCGGAGGATTTCACGAAGGAAAAAAAAAAACAATATGACAGACGAACTTACCTAAGTACTCTCAAGTAACTGTCAAATGATCTGCCTAGCTTTTTCACAACTATTCTAGGGTCGGCTTCTAATTGGATGCAACTGAATTCTATAGCATAATATTGCCGATCTGACCTCCATAACTGGGTTACACGATGCCCCTTGGTTTGACTGTTTGTCAGACAGCTTTTGTTGCAGGTATCGTTACTGGTGAAACCTGCTGAAAACCTTCCACCTGGACATGATTTGCCTACCTGGACCAAAGACTCCCAGGTAGGCCTAAACAAGGAAAACCTGCTTTTTTTTCCGGTTGGGAAATCATCAAATGACCCCTCCCGCTCTGGGTGGAGCAGAAAGGAGTGTCAGACTCTTACTGACTAAAACCCACCCGTGTTCCTTCCTTAGCCCTTTATGTTCCAGGGCAGCGGTAACCCTTTCGGACGATCCCGCTACCCTGGCAGGCTTCGGCCCTATCGGGCCCCGTCACTTGTGTTGACATCTCTTTGAGGAAACCTGCTCAAGTGGAGATTCACAGACGACTCCACCCTGGACTGTAAATGTGGTGTTGTCCCACAAACAATGGGGAACTTAATATCGTATCCAGCGAGTAATTGCTTAGACGTTAAAGGAACTTATGGAAGCCATTGAAGGTGCCAAACTCGTAGCTAAATTCTGGGCTGACTCAGAGACTAGATTTCCATCGAATCACACACTAGGAAGAAGAAGGAGCAAATTAAGAATATCTTCAAGCTCGTCCTACATG
The DNA here is from genome assembly GCA_945859715.1 of Apamea sordens. NCBI lineage: Eukaryota > Metazoa > Arthropoda > Insecta > Lepidoptera > Noctuidae > Apamea > Apamea sordens. The sequence goes on along the minus strand of OX244010.1, from coordinate 5,939,846 downwards.
TAACAGAAGTCAAGTCCAATAGAAAAACGAAGAGCAAAATCCATCTTACATTTCCGCAAACATCTAAAGCTTAAAAAGCGCTTTCCAACTTGAGGCCAGTTTATAATGCAGCAGCTTTAAGTAAGGAATCAAAGTATAAAGTATGCGGACTAAGATCAGTTGTGTAGTATAAAATACAGTACAAGTTTTACCGTGTGAGTCCACCAAGGCACAACTTTGGCTAGCGTTGTTATTTGGTAGTTTTCTAGTTTGGGAAAAGTTGATTTGGGATAATAGAAAATAAATTCGCAAAAATAATTATAAAATAATGGCAGGCCGCGACTCTATCGTAAGCACCAATTAATATTAGTAAATAATTAAAGGGGAGGAATAATAAGAAAAAGGTGAGGAATCCTGAAATTAATTATATCATATTATCAACAACATGCTTGTGATGATAAATACTCGTCCCTTATATATAATAGACCTTTCTTCCTGGCCTTGACTGAGCGATAAGCTAAAAATATGCATACATGCACTTGTAGGGTATGAGCTAGCCCGCAAGGCCAAAGTTAAATATCGTCACTAAATAAAAGACCCGCTAAAACATGTTTTCTTTCAATTTCAACCGCAACTATTTGTACGACTGAAATAACCACTTTAAAACAACTACTTCCCAGTGATTATCTCAATTCGCTGCGAAGTAAAAGCGTAAACACGTTTACAAAGTCAGCACTTCACAGAGCTGAGGCATGATAAATGCCTCAGCTCTGTGAAGTGCTGACTTTTATATATACCTATTATAATAACAAGTTGATATCAAATAAAGCTTTCGGCAGTTTTATCTTGTACATTTTTATCAGCCAGTATGGTCCCACGTGTAGGCAAAAGTCTTCCCTTTAACTTTTTCTTTCCCTATACGAATCTAATAATCTTGTAAAATAGTTTTAAGATATGGCAAAGTTCAATAAATCCAGGATTTTTTTCTTACGTTAATATCGCTATCCGATTAAGACGGGAAATAAAGTTAAAATGAAACGGTTATTAACTAACAACTTTAATTAGGTATTCCAGTCAAAATTCAGAATATAATAAATTATAACACATTTATTAATAAGCGGTCGACCAACCTTACATTGTCCGTTCAATCATGTAATTATTTTGATTTAATAACGACAGGCTCTGGCATTATCAATAATTATGAATTTTAATAAGTAAATTAATGTCCGGCCGACTTAATGATTATTAAATGATTATGTTTGTAGTTAATTAGATATTTAATATATTATTGTAGTTTGATCTTTGAAAAAATATAACAAAGCATCACGCCTGTTTCCCCGAAGGGTTGGGCAGACGTGTACCCATAGTACACCCACATTTTGCCAGTTATTTTTAAGCCCCATGTAATAGGGTGCGAGCCTATAGCCGCCAACTGGAAACAAATCCAGACTTCGAAAAGATACCTACTGAGAAATTCCTGATAGAAAAATCCAATCAAAATCAAAAGTCATTTATTCAAATTAGGCTGAGAATCAGCACTTTTCGAACGTCAAAATTACAAAAGACAGTCCCCCAAAAACGCCCGCCCTTCACCACTTCCTAGTGCTATCACTGGGAAGAAGAAGTGGCGCAACAAACTCCCCAGCAGCACAGCTGTCTGTTCAGTTACAATATAGTTGCATGTATACAGTACTAGGAACCTATGTTCAGTAATTAAAATTACAAGAAACTTAATTATTTTATTTCGGAACAAAAATACCATAGAGCAATGGGGAAATGGGCGAATGGGCAAACCCAAATAGAAACTCCCGAACTAGAAACATCCCGACCCAACATCGGTCCACCTCGACGTGGGACAAAACTAAACTTTTTAAGTATTCAAACAGTTTTACGCGACGTTTTGACGTAAAAAAAGGCGCGAATATCGATATAATTGGCAGCTTAGCTTCTGAAAAATGTATACAGATACTCTTACGGCTTTTACCTACGGTGTTTAAATTATGCCTATGTTCACTATAATTAATAATAATATTTATTTCAGTTAACTTTACAAACTTCTACAATATAATGCTTACAATAGAGGCCTCATTTTAAGTAATAAAGATACCTGTGCTAGGAGACCCCGCTCTCTAAAACTAGAAACCATAATAATGTTGGAGTGTACTACAGCATTTGCTGCAGCTTCAAAAAGATACCAAACTCTGAACCTACCCTTGATGTGCACGCAGGTAGCATTGGTGGTCCGAGCGTTTGGCAGCGATTGTTCACTGAACAGGCACAGCAGTTGTTTCGCATCTTGTTTTTGTGTTCGATAGGTTAATGTTCGATAATTAATAAGTAAAATTTTCTTCTTTATTCCACGTTTTGACTGGCAGCATCGTTAGACGAATTGTTATGTCTTTGCCGGCCTACACAAGGTTTTGTTTCGTTGTCTGTCATAGCTATAACTCGATAACACTTACTATTTTATTTATATTTCTCCATTTCATCCATGCCGTTAATTGACTACCACATTCCACTTCTATTGTATATTCACTGTAATACTGTTCCACTACACAGCCGTAATGTTTATCGTATTATTTATTGATTTTCGCCGGTTTTTTTTATTTTCGGCGCATGCGACCCTTCACTTGTCACAACAATGCCACAGAGTGCTTCTGACACTCAGGGCATAGACAAGTAATGAGGTTACGTCTAGCGCGGATTAAAAATAAATAATATTTATTTTATTGCATAATATTATATCTATTTTATTATTTACTAGCTGTGCCCGCGACTTCGTCCGCGTGGATTAGTGACTTTTCGGGCAGCATATTTTGAATTACATATACCGTCGTTTGGGTAGCTAAAAATTTACTTTACAGTAATGCTTCTCTGTATACGATATTTGACGTATGGCCATCGGGGATGAAAGCATACAGGCTCCTAGGATTGCAAACCCGTGACAGAGCCACATACAACTGACCATGCGAGAAACAGCTGATACTTAGATCTACACCCACAACTTTCAGCGTCTGACCTTGGGCTTTATTAATTGTCATCGTAAAACATAGGCTGACTGGAAACTGGACTCGTTTAAAACTAAATGGAAAATTGTTTGGAATGAGAGGAATCCGAGAAATGAAAACACTTTCACCTTTTCCACACCCTGTTAAAATCTCTGCTTCTATCAGATTTCGTTGTAAATTGGTCACTTTTAACCTGGTGCCATTGCAAAGTTTTGGGGGGCTTAAATTTCTAAGAAGCATTATGGGTTCGCCGAAGTCTCAGACTCACGCAATAGCGCGTGAGCTTCGCGATCGACAGATAAAGGTGCCTTTCGTTGTTCCCCGTTTTCCCTATTTCGAGTTGTCATCATTTGAGAACGATTTGAACTCAGTCGAGATTCTCGCTGAGTCGAAGTTTCTGCAGCATGAAACCTAGTCCGATGTTCCCGAGTTGTAGAGAGCCTTGCCTCACGACCTTCCTCAGATTCCTGTGATCGAACTAATTTCATCCTTTTAGCATTTCTGCTAAATTGGGAGAGGTTGGATCTTCTTCGAGGCATTCTTACAATAAAATAGTACTTACTACTTAACACACAGTTATATTATAATTAAATTATAAATACTTACAGATTATTATACAATCTAAAATTATCACAGTTTAAGTAATAAGTGTTATTAAGACGTGTAAACCAAACCAGTTTGTCTTGGCCTCACTTTGTATGATATTTTCTCACAATGAACGGTCAGCCAATACTGGTTTTGCATAGCTTGATGTGTAGCCGTGTGTACTAACTTTATAAAACAAAAGAATTGCTAGACAAAATTTATTACTAACCTGAGCTAATGAACTTATACTTAATAAAGAAAATCAAGAAAAGAAATGCCTAACCTATACCAAATACTTATAATATTTATATACAAACCCTAAATACAAATTAAGATAAGTATACCGAAAATCAAGGAAAGAAATGCCTAACCTTATAACAAATGCTTACAATATTTATTTACAAACCGTAAATAAAAATTAAGATAAGTAAATACCCAAAAATCAAGGAAAGAACCGCCTAACCTATACCAAATACTTACAATATTTATTTAGAAAATTTTAAAGAAAATTAAGAAAAATAACCTTACCTACAAACCCTAAAATATAAATAAATGAAATATGCAAACAGTCAGTATTCAAGTGAATCGCAATAATCGAATGCAACTATTCGTCTATACTCTCCAGGATACGTGCGTTCGCTACGAATAACTGAGTCCTTATGGCAGCGGAGCGTTTTTTTTTTTATGAATGGCATCACGTTGTTGACCTTGAGAGGTCGTGACTACAACCGGACTATCCTGTGGTTGCCTTAAGAATTCTTAAAGCCTCCAGCCTTAAACATCTAGATTAAAACTAAGCGACTGCACGCTAAGGGCACCCCCTGTGGGGTACGAACCTCGGCTTAGGGCGTCGCTGGGAGAGGGCAGCAAGGGGACAGGCTGGACCGAATTAGTATTATTAATGCTTTGATGAGCGCGGCGTTTCCTAGGACTATCTCTGAGAAGAAAGGCCGAAACAAACTCAGAGGTCTCAGTCGGGGAATTTAAGGCCCGGTATTATGCCGTTGCCCTTGCTCAAATGGGCGTTACCGCTGAAAATGCCCCGCGCGCCCCTCATCGTACTTACGCGCGAAGCGGACACGAAGTTTCTATTTTGTAGGGCTAGCTGCCATAGTGTCAGACGCGCGACGCTCACATATAGGTAGCTAACAGCATTTATTGCAGAGCAGTGGTGTATATTTATATTTTTTTACAAACAAAGAAATCGTAATATTAATAAAATAGAAAATATTATCAATGTAACCGGGCGGCAGAATTTAGACAGTTATTATTAAATTAGCTTTTCCCTACAATTTCGCTCACAAATAAAAGTGAATAAGTTAGTACCTACTTACTTTTTTTTTTTAACGCAGAATAGATCAACTGGAAATTCTGAGCAATATACATATCTGCCGACCGAAGATCAAATGCCATATTGGGTTCATGGAGCCCATGAACCACAATGCGCCCTATATCGATACCTCGGGGCTCAAAGGATGAACACGACTTTTCACGAAATCCAATAAATCGATACAGAAAGAAAAACTGAACAAGATGGTGTAAATAACTCTAATTGGCCAAAATGTGCTATATATACGCCCTTTGAGCCCCGATGTATGGAATTATGGTTTGTGGGACCCGTGTATAACCCGTGACCCCCAATTTAATTTATTATCCAGAAGTTTATCTAGAAGCCACAAGCGGTCGTGGGCTCGAAACTTTTTAGTTCAATAAGGCCGGCCACATACGGACGGAATTCCGTTTCAAAATATCGATTCGGCATTTTCGAAGGCAACGAATCCATACAAAATCAAGGAACTACCTCACCCGTACTTACAATAGTTCTCCATTCGAAATTTTCTGCCTTCGAATTTATTTTGTATGGATTTGCTGCCTTCGAAAATCCGAATCGATATTTCTGAACGGAATTCCGATTTTGCCAGACGAGTAAAGACTATACAGGGTCCAATTTTTAGTTTGTGATGAAAGAAAAAGAGAAAGAGAGCGAGAGTGAGAGAGAAAGTGAAAAAAATTGTGAAAGTGAGAAAGAAAAAAATCAAAATGAAAGTCATTTATTCAAATTAGTCTGAGAATCAGCACTTTTCGAATGCCAAAATTACAAAAGCAGTCCCCCAAAAACGCCCGCCCTTCACCACTTCCTAGTGCTATCGCTGGGAAGAAGTGGCGAAAAACACTCTGCTGGGGAGTTTGTTGCGCCACTTCTTCACGCACAGCTGTCTGTTCAGTTAAAAAATACTTGATTGTATACAATAATAGGTATGTTAAATAAAGTAACATTACAATTACAAGACACAGAACATTAAATTAAATTATTTGCCACATGTCAGTTAGCCACGCCAATATACCAACAAAGATACTAAAAACTATACTAAGATTGATGTAGGGATTAATTTTGTTCAGGTAAGCGAACATTGGCGCCGATTCCCGATTCGAATTTAGTCATCAACCTGACAAACGTGCAGATACGATTTCAATTGACTTTAAACCGCAGTCTAAAGGTCCGGCTTGATATTTCTTGGAGTGATTTAAAAAAATTACTGATGTTTACTTTACGTCCACCAATCGATAATTTTTCAGTTTCCCTAAAACAAAGTAAAATATAAAATTCAGTTGAAGTACTGACGGCTTAGAAATATATATAATATTCAAACAGGCAGGTTTTGATCAAACAAAATCCACAATGTTGAAAACTACCTTTCAGCTTCATAGGTCGTTTGATCTAGTTCTTCGTGTAAATTTACATCGAAATCAAAATCACAATCAAAAGTCATTTATTCAAATTAGGCTGAGAATCAGCACTTTTTGAACGTCAAAATTACAAAAGACAGTCCCCCAAAAACGCCCGTCCTTCACCACTTCCTACTCCTAGTACTATCGCTGGGAAGAAGAAGTGGCGCAACAAACCCCCAGCAGCACAGCTGTCTGTTCAGTTAGAAAATACTTGATACTTGATTGTATACAATACTGGGTGTTAAGTAATTAACATTATAAGGCACAGAACATAAAACTAAATTATTTGCCATATGTCAGCTAGCCATGCCAATATACCAACAAATATAATAAAAACTATACATAGGTACTCATAAAATAATTAATTAAAATTAAAATGTAAATAAAAACTTACTACCTAAATAAAAGCCCCCAGGTATAAAGGGCGTGACTGCTTACATATTTACGCATTGCTGGGTTCTGGTCACATAGCTATCACTTGAAGTCACAGATGATAAACTAGGACCATCGAAGTAAAATAAATAAATAAGTTAATACTAATAACAATAACCTGTCAGTAAGCCAATTCTGGAGAAAGAACATGAACATTGTCTTGAGTTAATTAGGGCGACCAACTATTCTTATCGTGTAAGTAGTCGTTGATGGAATAGTAAGCCTTTGAACAAAGGTTGAATTTTACTTGATGAATACTTTACTTTGATGATGACATCGAATTCAATAAATGATGATGGCTTTTCAGTAGGAGGACTGCAAAAAAACAACAATTATTTTTGAAAATAATACAATGTATTCTATGATAGGTATGTTTATATCTATTACTTTGTCATTTGTTGTCGGATACTAAGTTCAGATTTTATTCAATAGATTGATCACTAAATATTTCATTAAACCCTATAATGTCTTAATCAAGATGTTGTAGTGATAGATCACTAAATCCCACAGGACTAGAACAATAATACGAAATTCGAAAAATTCCGTTTTCTTCTTGAAATGCCTTTTGATTTGCTTGAATATTGTGAACAATAGATGATGATGGCTTTTCAATAGTTGAACTGGAAAAATACAATATTGATTTAATATACACTAGCTTATGCCCGCGAATTCATCCACGTGAACGTATAAAAGGTATACGTAGGTAAGTAAAAAAAAAAAATTCAATTCCGAACCGATATTTCGAAACGGAATTCCGACTGTATGTGGCCGGCCTAATATTATTACCCCGTATTTAACAGTCTGGTAGTTATGAGTAATAAAACAATAATACAGAGTGAAATTAAATTAGCTAGCGAAACTATATAATATTTCAACACGATAAAACAGATTTTATCAACTTACACTTCAAGTAACAACAATAACAGCGGTCATTGACCCCAAACAAAACATTTTTTTTTTATTTTGTCGTGTTTAGTAGATATCGATACCCATCATGTCTTGAGACAAAATAAAAAATAATGATTTTTGGGGTCATTGACCCCACTGACCTGAGACCGCTGTTATTGTTGTTACTTGAAGTGTAAGTTGATAAAATCTGTTTTATCGTGTTGAGATATCGACACCCGTCTGTAAAGTATACAAAAAAAAAACGGATATTTTAATTGACTACACTACGACGGTGGATGACCCCAAAAAAGTCCTAGCCCAACTAGAAACAACACCTAAAGTTGTTATTCCCCGTGGGAATCGAACCCGCGATCGAGAAGATATCCCTTTCACCACTAAACCAAAGAAGCATTCCATTGTAATGAGTAGGTAGGTACTTACTCAACATCCAATCGAGAAGCAGTATCATCCAGTTCTTGAGTAGCAATTTGCTTATTCGCCAATCTAAAATAATAAAATCATTGAAATACAATTGGAAGCACAGCTGACCCTACTGTAGGTACTTACTCTGTGGCCTTCGGTGAGTCTCAAGTCACTCAGGTGATATGATTCGGAAAATCAATTTCAACTTAGTAACAATGCCTATAATATAGTGTACTCTATATCTATAGGCATTATTAATTACTAACTTAGAAGTATTAAATTCACGAGAAATATATTTATTTTTATCATTCTTTATTTAGGTAGGTACATATAATAAAGTTTCTTACAGTCTTCGTGCTATATTCTGCACACTCTGGAGTAAACGCTTTCGACGAGCAGCTTTCCATCTTCCCACTGTTATATTTATTTCTCATTTTTATTTTCACGGTACAAAACGTAAAAATTCCACTGCGGAGCAAAGCGACACAGGTCCGTTCTCAACAACGTTCCAAGGAACACTGGCGCGGTGCAGGCAGCAAGGAAATGAGCAAGCGTACGTCGTAAAAACGTTTATAAAATCGTATAAAATTAGATATTAACTATTTATTAAAAACTACTCGATCACTGGATGCAGTTTGGCATTAGAAATTTTATGGTATATTTTTTATTATAATTATTGTTGTTAATAAAGAGATAAACTGCTTTTAAAAACAAAGAAGAGGTTTGTTTGAAGATTTTTTTGATGCATTAATGTATGTTTAATTATGATTTGGGCTCGATCACTGTATTAAAATAAGACTTGAAAATATCATACTTTTTTTTTAGGTCCTAATTATTTACGGTTTAAGAGATACACTGCTTTAAAAAACAACTTTTTGACCGTTTTCGAGAAATCTGCGCCTTAAAGCTACAGGCTCAGCTACGGCGCGGGCTGGCACTTCAGCGGGCAAGGGTCGGTGGGTCAGCGGCGCGGCTCTCAGCGCGCTTTATATAGCCACGGACACGCAGGCGCGAGGCGTGTACGTACTCTGATAGAATACCTTAACAAAAATGTTCGCCGTGATTCTTTAAATTGACATAACTTTTTAATTTATGAACCGATTGACATGAAATAAACACTAAATGTTAAGTGAAGCTTACTACAATATATTGGTGAAAACCGCATCTAAATCGAATAAGCCGTTTCTGATATTAGCGTGCACAAACACACAGACAAACAGACAAACAGACAAAAAAAAAATTAATTGCAATTTCGGGTTCGGCATCGATATAATAACAACCCCTGCTACTTTTTTTTTTATTTATTTCCATTGTACAGACACCACTTTTCTACAAATTTATTATATGTAATAATATAGATTTATTACTGTGATTGCCCGTGACATCACAGCGGGCCCTATCAGAATACCAGCGCTTCGACATTTATTTTTTAAATGTCGAAGCATCATGCTGAGATAGGAGCCTTTTGGCCTCGTATAGGACTTTCTGTTTCATTTTTTTTTTTTACTTTTGTTACTTTATTTATTTACAATTTGTTTTATTTTTTATTTTTAACTCTGTTTAGTTTAGTTTTATGATCCTGTACGAGTCGCAATAAATACTTTTTCTTTCTTTCTTTCTTGTACTTAATAAAAGAAATTCAACTTTTATCTAGGAAAGCATGCGTGTGTGTGTGTGCGTGGTGTGGTGGGGTGTGCGTGTGTGTGGTGTGGTGTGTTTGTGTGTACATATCGTCATCATCATCATTTCGGCCGAAAGACGTCCACTGCTGGACATAGGCCGCCCCCAAGCACCTCCACTTCGACCGGTTCTGTACTTTTCGCATCCATAATTATACTGAAAGCTAATTTAGACCCTATTACTAAGGCTCCATTGTCCTTCTGTCACGGGGCTATATCTTTTGAACCGTAATAGGTAGGTAGACACTAAAATTTTTCACAAAGTGAAATGGCTACTAAGTATGTATAAAAACAACTAATGAAAATATGTAGTGTTAAATATTGTAAGGTGGTACTGAACCGTTCGTGTGCGATTCCGTCTCGTACTTGGCCGCTTTTTTTTGGGTTCCGTATCCAAAGACCCCATAATAAAGACTAGATCATTTGTATGTGTTTTTCTGCTCTATCTGATGGTACAGAATCTTTAGCGAGTGAGTCCGACTCACACTTGACCTTTTACAAATACATACTTCGGGAGAGCATTTCCCGTAATAATTAAAACGTTAAAATTCCCATCTCAGCGACAGTCAATGTCAAAAACCATGTACCATGTAGATATAGAGAGGGACCGCAGAGCACTCGCTGTCCGGTGCAACATGTTGGCCCGTAGATTTCCTCGATGTACAGACCTAGTAAAAATAACTATTTTCAAGGCGTACTGCCAGAGTCTGTACACGAGTAATCTATGGGTCAATTACACTAAAAGGTCGCTGGATGTCCTTCGCGTTCAGTACAACAATGGTTTCAGGATGTGGTTGGGACTTCCTCGCTTCTGCAGCGCGTCGGAAATATTTGCGCTTGCTTGTACCGACGGGTTTCACGCGATTATTCGCAAAAAAACAGAGTCACTCCTGAGGAGAGTGAGAGACAGTCGCAAGAGCATTCTGAGAACTGTATAGCGGAGAGTTTCGGCTCTCCAATTATTAAGCAGTTTGTGCGAAGGGTGATTGGCACTAACACTAGATAATAAGTTGTTTTAATATTATGTACTATCACTTTATGGATTCTTTGATTCGAAATAAAAATCTTTAGTATTCTCTTATTTCAATGTAAACACATATAAATTATATTTTCAAATATTAGAATATAAAAAGTACAAAAACATTTAAAAATATAAAAAATAGTAACCCACCGGAATCGGGAACAGGGTCCAAGCTACCGGCGGTCAGGGCTCCAGAGAGAGGAACCTCCTAACAATGCGAGCCGTGTCCAGAAGTACCGCTTTCGTTGGGCAGCTGGATCAAGCTCTTGATCCAGCTGCCCAACGAGAGCCTCCTCAGGTGTTGGCCGGCTGTCACGACTATCGGCACAATGATCGCTGAGTCGACATCCCACATGTCAACAAAAACGTAAGTCAAGTCAAGATACTTGATTAGTTTATCTTTCTCGGCTTTCACGAGGTTCTCATCATCGCGACGGTTATGTCAACAATCATTGCGCGCCGCTCTTATTGATCCACTGTCATTATATTAGGCTTATGGGCAATAATAGTTCTGTCAGTGTGATAATTTATTATTATACTCCTTTTGCGTCATTTACGTTCATACATCTAGTCATACACGCAAACCGGGTGCGAGTACAACGCATCTGACCTTTCTAAAGAACATCACCAATAATAATAATAATATCCCTGGACATTTCACACAGCGCCATCTAGTCCCAAGCTAAGCAACCTAATGCTTGTGTTATGGTAACAAGATGGCTGATAAACTACTTATATACATTTTTTTTTTGTAAATACATACATATTATAGATAGAAAAACACCCAGACTCGGAACAAATACATGTAGGTCATACAAATATTTGTTCCGTGCGGGAATCGAACCCACGACACGCAGCGCAGCCGTCAATCGCTTAACCACTGCGCCAACCGTGCCATCAATAAAGTCACTATACAATATGTATGTCTTCCCAGGGCATCCCCTCCCGGCGTTGCCATTCACATCTTACATCCAGTTCAGAAAAAACATGGCAGAAGGAACCAGGAAATTATGGGCACATAATAAAGTGGAACACTAGTTTCAACCCCAAGCTTCCGAAAGGATTGGTTCCTAAATTATTTACTGTAAGGAGACATTCAAACTTTGTTGTCGCGTGGGATTAGATGCGAAACTAACGAACAATAGTGATGTTACTTACTCGGATTATTTAGTCATAGTAATGTTGACGCAAAGTGAAATTATTGAAACGGACAAATGTACTTCCCTATGTGTTTATTATTCGAGCTTATGGCAGTCGTGGGCTGCAGCTGAAAATTGGCGTCAGTTGGTATACCTTGTGTTTTCATCAGACATTATGTTGAGCTGAGGCCCTTTTAGCATTACGAGCAGTTTTCTTTTTGTACTTTTTTTATAATTGTAAATTATTTTTATTGTAGGTAATGCCAATAAACGCATTTTTTTAAAAACGTTATTAAATTGAAATTGAAAAATCATCGACGACAATTGAGGTTATAAATTAACCTACGTTATAAAGTTGATTTAAAATGGTTTTAGGTATTAACTATTCAAATAATTAAATCAACGCACTCAATTTGTAAGTAGCACAACAAATTGGCATTCAAAGGTACGCTTTCCGATCCATTTGTTTATATTTGAATCCAATGCTTTTAGAATAGCCTATACTACATATTTTAGAACAATGTTCACGTATAATATACTACCATAGTCGATTCCGAAGGAATATCGGAATAAAAATTATAAGTAAAGTAGTGTGCGTGTACACACACGCACGCTACTTTACTTACTTACTACACACTACTAAACACACGCACACACACGTGTGCATGTGTTTAGTAGTGTGTAGTAAGTATTCTATATGTTAATCCTGGTTATAAACTATCTATGTGCTAAATTTCATTCAAATCCGTTTAGTATTTTTTGCGTGAAAGAGTAACAAACATCCATCCATCCTCACAAACTTTCGCGTTTATAATATTAGTAGGATTAGCACAAATCCTGTGAATTTCAAATACGGGGCTTAATTTCTAGTACAGCGTCATTTGGTTATCAAACCAGACTTTGTCCACTTCTAGCCAATACCGTCATTGCAAAGTAATCTGTCAAATTCCTTTAATTATTATCAACTTTATCGCTAAAGTATTAGGTTCAAAATTGATTGAGAAAATTTGACAGTTTCGGGTAGCTTGATGTGCTCGCATCTACGCGTCTGTACAAATAGACTATAAGTCTGTACATATTCAATTCAATTTAGAGTCGCTTTTCGTGTCTCTCTGTGTGACCGCGTTGTCTGGAAGGTTTATGTTTATAGGTAACCCATTCATATAAATCTTAAATATAATAAGGTTATCTCGGTGTTTTGCAAGTTGTAAAAACCGAGCGAAGCAGGGACGGGACGTTATCTATACTTACAATAAATCTGTAGAAGTGAAAATTCTGTACATTGAAAATATCCAAAAAATAAATGGCAGGGGGTGTTACTTGACCGACACCGAACCCAAAAATGTGATTAAAAAAATTTTTGTCTGTCTGTCTGTCTGTCTGCCTGTCTGTTTGTTCAGGCATCACGCAAAAACTATCGGTTCGATTACGATGAAACTTGGTATAATTATTCTTTAATATCCTGGGCACCACACTGGGTACTTTTTATCCCGGAAAAGTATATACAATAAAAAACAAACTTAATTTTGCGGTTCGATCCCTATACCCGATTACCACTGTCTGTACTATACCAACCGCAAATACTAAGTTTGTCGTAGGTTGGGTCACTCGCAGTGGAGTTCATTTTTATTCCTTTTAGTTTTTAGAGTTATTTAGGTTTATTTTTATATGAGTCGTAGGTATATATTTTAATTTTAAAGTATAGGTAGTATATTTGATAGTGTACGTAGTGACCGTAGGTTATTTTATAATACTGTTAGGTAGGTTTAGTCATTCGTATAGATATTAGTTTTTAGGGATTTTGCTTATTTATTGAGTTTAGATTAGTTATCATCAGAAATAGGTTTATTTAGGTAGGTAGGTATTTAATTTTCTGTTATTGAGTTTTTTTTTTTAATTAGTTAGGTACTTAGGTAAAGATATCATATAGGTACCCTCTTAATCACCACTAATGAGACACAATTGGTTTTCTATTGTAATTAGCCACAAAGGGCCCGCGACATAGATGGCATTCTGGGGAAGCACATACATTTTATCCTGTTAGCACGTTCCCGTGGGTAAATTTCCGACATCCACGCGGGCGAAGCCGCGGGCAGAAGCTAGTTATAATATAAAACGGAACTTTATAAAACTATAAATAGCAAAGTATTTTTTTTGCGGATATGTAACGCTTAAACATCCGCAACAAGGCACATCACTACGCCAAAAGTTAGGCGGAATAAAATTAAATGGGTGATGTCGAGGGAACTGTTTTGTCCCCACAACGACATGTCCGGTGTTCCACTTTGTATCCTCATAAATTAACCCTTTTGAATGACCTGCAACTGCAACGGGTGACTTTTTATTCGTCCTAGTAACTCAAAACGAGCTGGAGTAACGGATAACTTTATCAGATTTAATTTGCAGTGTAAATGTTTCTATAAAAAACGTATAGAATTAAACAACGTCACCATTTTAGAGTCTGCACTTACTTTTTTTTAATTACAATCTGCGGGTTTTACACAGGTGACTGTAGCATGTCTAAATGGCAATTTTAAAGACTAAACGCCTATAAGACTGTCTAAATGGCAATTCAACCAGGCCGCTGGCGACTAAAACCGCAAGTTCCAAAGTAGAATAGGTTTCGAATTTTGTCATGCGACGTCGCATGCGGCGGGTGACAAAACTCGACCGTGAAAATGCTGAATCGCAGACGATCGCCCGCCGCATGAAGGTCAATATTTTGAATCAAAATGAACTAGTCACCTGCGACTTTTATCGACCTGTGTAAATGGAGTGGTGATTCGGCTTGCGAAGCGATTTGGTAAGCGACCAGCCGCACGGCAAAAATATACCTAAAAAAATGAATTACTTTCCAGAACTTAATTTAAACGGCCTCTACCAAAAATAATTGAAAAAATTGACCGAAAACGAAAACGGCCTAAAATTATTATTTCTGCCGAAACTTTCTGGATAGCGAAACGAAATTCGGTCGGACTCTAAGTAAGTATTTACAACCAACAGGGCTACGTTTGAACCAAAGAACTACTTATTTAAACTGCTGAAACATCAATGCGGTGCTCAGAACAGCATAACAATAGAACTTTCAACTCTGGAACATACACAATGTGCATTGAAATTACATAGATCTGCTACCAACATTTTATATTGGTTGCACAATAGTTGAAATTTGAAGTTAACATGCATGAAATATAAACGCAGCTGTGCGGCAAGGAATAGGGACGCATTATTGCAATAACGCATCCGATATTATCGACCGATAAAACGGGCCTGTGGGAGAGAGCCTTTAGGAACTAGGCTCTTCGCGGAGTTTTCTTGGAATTCAGACACAGCGTGTTTGTACAATTGGTTACCACAAATAAAACACGCGCCGCTTCTTGAGATAAAAATACTGTACCTACCATTATTACTTCATCAGATTCAATAAAAAGTTGAGAAATTAATTTTAAATCTCGTTTATTCTTGCCTACGATAAAACAATTAAACTGAATCTACTTACGTTCTAATTTAGAAACAGAATTAGTAAAATTAATTTTTATATTACTTCAGACGACACAAAATAAAAAATATTAAATTTTGTTTAGAGTAATATTGCTTAAACAAATGTAGATATGTATAATTACATTTTTCAAGGAGAAGTTGAGGAACATTTTTGTAGGAACATATTTTTTTTTACATCTACCCGCACTGGGCCCACAAGGTGGATTACGGCCCATCCTCTCTCACCGAGAAGGAGGCCTGTGTCCCAGCAGAGTAAACATTATAGGTGTTTTTTTTTTTGGAGGGGCTTTTTGCCAAGTAATAAGTAACAGCCGCACGGGTCGATCGATCAGATTAAGCTACGCTTGCCGCAGTTGGTCCGTGGATGGGTGACCATCTTTACATATCAAGACCCCTCCGTGTCTCAGAAAGCACGTTAAGCCGTTGTTGGCCCCGGCTATTACTCGTGGATCCTTGACAGTCGCTATGGGTAGTCAGGAGCCCCAGCATCCAGTTAGACTGGAAGACGACCCCAACCACAAAAGGGAAAAGTCAGTTGGGAAAAGGCTTGGCAGATGATGGTGATACATAAATCAAAATATTTTCATTCATCCTTTTTTTTGGGATACTTCATCAAGTGGGTCGTACTCTGGACAGCACCGCACTCACAGTCAAATCCCTAATTTTGGCAGCAGGTGATAAAAGGAAATATGAACAATAGACAACTAAAACAGTCCATATCAATTGTCAGCTTAGTAAGGCCTCTACGCATTTTATAGTATTGAGGTCATATCTAAGATCTAGACTAGACCCAACTCAAACTCAGACATGTTTTATACAAGAACTGTGACAGCTAAACGTACTACATGAGTAAATATATTTATTTAATTTCGAGCTTACAAAAGGATTTATACCGCATATTAAAACCTGACAAATATTCCAATGCTGTTCTCTGAAATGAAACCATATAACATTACGCCTGAATTTCTTAAAAGGGTAGACAGGGGTATGCCTACCGCATTTCAACCCAGTCAAAGCTTCACATCACAAAATATTCCATATCTGGGCCCTAATTCACTATGACCGCTTAACGATATCTTCCTTCGAAACCACATCAATTCCTTAATCACGACATCTGCTATTAACATAATACTCTCTATGATACCATGGCGTGGTTTGAACTGTCCAAATACATGTTGTCCGTACGGTTGACATTTCGATTCCTAGCCGTGAACAAGTCACGATGTTGACATGGTTTACACGTGGTAAGATTTCGCGGGGAATAATACAGAATTGGGGCTCCGAATTCTCTAAAAATAAACGAATCACGCTCAAATTATGTAAAACAAATGGAGAGCAAAACAAAACAGAATTGCTCTTATAATAAAGAAAAGATACAAACCAAATACTTCAAGAACACGATTTGAAAACAATCACGAAGCTACACAAAGAAATTTAAAAAATGTATAAAAAGAAACACGTGTCCTTACAAAGAATTATAACAAAGACGTTGGTCGTGTCTGTCTGTGTCACCGCTCAAATCTTGTTACGAGTAACTAAGCAATGTATTTTGAGAAATCTTTCACCATCATTTTGAAAATTATTTATTCCGAAAGGTTTGTGGGTTTCACTTTAACATTTAGCTCCAATCGTCATCACCATCATCACCCTACAGCAGACCACTGCTGGATATATGCCTCTCTACTTGAACGCCATTCAGCTCCATTCTCGGCAACTCTGAAAAAATTGTCGCTCCACCTAGCCTGAGGGCATCCTATCTTATATTTGCCGATTCACGGTCTCCACTCGAGAACATGTCTAGCCAACTTAGATATATTACAGAAATATCGATGGTTTGTCGCATTGCACGCGTGTGAAGCAGGGGCGGGTGGCTTGTCTATACTATCAATACTAATATTATAAAGACGTAACATTTGTTTGTATGTAGGGGGTTATCTCTGAAACTACCAGTCGGATTTGAAAAATTATTTTTGCACTAGCTGCGCCCTGCGGTTTCACCCGCATAAGTTTCGATCCCGTGGGAATATTGGGATAAAAAGTATCCTATGTGTTAATCCTGGTTATACACTATCTGTGTACCAAATTTAATCCAAATCGTGTTTTTGCGTGAAAGAGTAACAAACATCTATCCATCCATCGATCTATATAAACTTTCGCGTTTATAATATTAGTAGGATTTGACCCTTAAGTGCAGAGCAAAAAGCAAAAAGTCAGAACAAATGCTAAGTGAAAGCGAAGTGGTGCGTTGTGACAGAGTGGGTCGGGAGAACAAGAAATTGCACGCGGACAAAGTCGCGGGGTGGAAGCTAGTATTATATAAATGAAGACGTCACCACAAATTCACAAAGCATAGTTAATGAGTTCTGGGAGGCTGGCCGTTTTTAATTAACATTTTGCTTTAAGCATCTTTGGAGTCACGACGTTACGAGGTATGGTTGTATACACAGCGTGTAGCTTTTACGCAAGTGTTACCGAATGCATTACGAGCACCGTAATTTTATTATCTCTTAAGCCTCGCGAGGTATTAAGCTGGCGAAAAATTTTTAACCAACCATTGAATCTTTACATCGTAAATTGAAATCGGTTTTCGTGTCTGTTTGTGTGGCCGCATTGTTCTTTTAAACTACGGAACGGATTTCGATGCGGTTTTCAACGTCATTTAGAAAAATTTTACCCAAAGGATTATGTACGGACGCCAGCAGGTCAACCTACCCGAAACTGTCAGATTTTCCCAATCAACATTGAACCTAATGCTTTAGCAATAAAGTCGAAAATCTATTAAAGAAATCTGACAGATTGTAGTAACTTGATGTGCTGGCGTCTGTACATTAAGATTTAACATAAGTACTTCATCTGCCTAGCCTTTTCCTATGCTGAGGTCGGCTTCCAGTCTAACCGGATGCCGGGACCAGTATCTTACAGAGTGACTGCCTATCTGATCTCCACAACCTAGTTACTGATACTGGGTAATACGATATGTTAAGATTTAACTTACCTACATATACTCGTAATAGAGAACTCTCAATGTTTTGTCAAGTCGTAAAAACTATTGCGAAGCAGGGGTCACTAGTCCAAACTATCCAAACTAATATTATAAATGCGAAAGTAACTCTGTCTGTCTGTCTGTCTGTCTTTGCTTCACGCCTAAACTACCGAACCGATTTGTGTGAAATTTGGTACAGACATAGTTTGGAACTTGAGAATGGACATAGGATAGCTTTTATTACAAAAAATAAAATAAAAAATAAAATTTATTCCGGACATACAGCGCCATCTATCAAGACAAGAGTCGTAGAGTATCTGGTCAAGAGTCGGTGTCATCTATTGGGGAAGTCACTATTCCACGCGAACGAAGTCGCGGGCAAAAGCTAGTTTACAATAAAACGCACTAACACTACTTTATCAGAATGATTCACTCTTAAAGAATTTTAAGCACTTTCGGTTACACGCATCATAATACTGAATGACAATGTCCAATACGGCAGCCACAATACATTTGTTTTTAAAAACTTTCCATGACGACAAAACCTTAACTACAACAAAAATAAAAGAAGACTATGATATTATAATGATTTTATTATTATTACGAATTCTCTTACAAAATTTTCAAATACAAATCAAGATATTTTTATACAGTAATAACATACGAGTAAGTATTATATACATAATCAGCCTATAATGTTCCCACTGCTGGAACACTGGCCTCCTCTCGGTGAAAGGGAATGGGCCGTAATCCACCACGCGGGCCCAGTGCGAGTTGGCAGATGTCACATGTCTTCAAATTTTTGGTTCTAGGACATGCCGGTTTCCTCGCGATGTTTTCCTTCACCATTTTGAGAGCAGTGGTGATGAAATAATTTACACAAAGTAATAACAAAGAATGCTTAATAATATAGCCTGTATTTAATAAAACAACAGTCCTCTCCTAAGAACTAAAACTTGAGAAATAAATTAACATTAAATTTCTCCCGCCCTCACTGGGACTTCAGCTGGAAGAAAAAAAAAACAACAAGTGATACTTAAATACGTTACGTACGTTGCGTGTACGTTTGTACGCACAACGACATGTCAAACAGCAATTAACAAATATTTGTATTGCTTACAGGTAGTTGTTCCGGGTCTGGCTGTTAGTGTGAGTTTAAATGTTTGTAAACGCACCCACGATACAGGAGTAATTCCTAGTGTGGGGCAAAGAAAAAAAAATACAAGGTCAGTTCAAAGCAATATAATGTCCCTGGACATTTCACACAGCGCCATCTAGTCCCAAGCTAAGCAACCTAATGCTTGTGTTATGGTAACAAGATGGCTGATGAACTACTTATATACATTTTTTTTTTGTAAATAAATACATATTATAGATAGAAAAACACCCAGACTCAGAACAAATACATGTAGGACTTACAAATATTTGTTCTGTGCGGGAATCGAACCCGCGAAACGCAGCGCAGCAGTCCGATCGCTCAGCCACTGCGCTAACCGTGTTGTCGTCGTGTCATATGTGTCGTGTGTACAAATTGTATCATGTTTAAATATCGACAGCCATCACGTTTGCGGAGTTAGCTAGCCAATTTAAAATAATATTAATATAATATTTGCGTGAAGCTTAACACTCAAATAAATAACACGTCGTAATAATGGACGATAATGTGGCCGTATTCCACATTATCATCCATGATTATGGCGTGTTATTTTTTTGAGTGTTAAGTTTTAGGATATCTGCCACACTTTTAGGATACGAGGATTTATAACACCTTTCCTTGACTACAACTAAAATAAAGGAATACCATAATATTATTATGATACTATTACGAATTCTCATACAGAATTTTCAAATACATAACAAGATACTTTTACACAATGACAACAAAGAACTCTCAATTGTATAACCTGTTCGATAAAATAGCAGTCCTCCCCTAACTAAAACTTTAGTTAGAAATACAATAACATTAAATTTCTCCGGCTCTCACTGAGCTTCACTAAAAAGAAAAAAAATCTCCAAGCGATACCTGAGAGGCAATTCTCGTAATTTTAAGAACGTTCACAGTCTGATATCAGTCTCAATCTGACAAAAACACCTCAAATTTCCCTACATTTTGACAAGTTTTTGATATTTGTTTGTCACTGAGAAATGTGTAAATGTTGATATGGTTAGAAAGGGGGTGACTACCGAGATGACGAGTAATAGAGAAGTATGGAAGAAAAAGATATGTTGCGCCGACCGCAAATAAATTGGGATAAGGGCAGGAGAATGATGATGAGACTGCGACTAGATTTTGAACATTTTAAATTACGAGAATTGGCCTTCGGAATAAATGCGTTTGTACAATGTTTAAAATATAACGATTCTCGCAAATCAAGTATAATCATATTACTTTTTAACAGTACCTAACTTAATTCCCTAATCGTTGTCGCTCTTAGAATCTCTCGCCCATATTTCAAGACCAGCTCATCCGCTAAGAAAATTTATTCCGGAACGAATACACTCGAACCCGTGACATTGTGGATCCTGTTAACTGTACTTAATGACTGGCCATTTGGTCCATTAATCTGGTCCTTTATGGCCCTTTTTGTAGGACATTCATTATCCCTCCTTCGGCTGTTGAAGTCGGTTTTGAATAAGAAAATTAAGCGGATCTAAGGACCAAGTTTTATTTTCATGTTGTGTACTAAAATGTAATGGGTATGAATTTTAAAGAGTACTAAGGAGTACTAGCTAGCTGTTGTGGTATTATTTTTATTTTGTTTCTGGACACTGTTAAATATTCCTGCACGGTCATTTATGGATTAGCTGTTGTGGTATGATTTTTATTCGGTTCCTGGAAACTCTCTAATATTCCTGTACGGTCAGTAAAATTATACAGGGTAGCGATTTAGACAACTGCATCCGTCAACGGGGAGATACGGGTCATTCTAAACAATTTTTGATATGAAACTCGTACACGAATTGTAAAAAAAATAAAAACAACTGTAAAAAAAATATGACAGTTTTAAATATACAGACAATTTAATTTGGTAATCAATTATCTTAACATTTCCCAGACTTAACTGAAGTGTGTTAAATTAAAATTGTTTTTTTTAATTACACCAGTGAAACTTCTGGTATAAACCATTTCACTTTTTCTTCAAGAATCATAATAATTGCAAACTTTTATGAATAGTCGGACGGAATTATCTAGAAAATGTGTCCCTAGAGGAATTAAGAGTAACAACAATGAAAGCACATTCAAAACATTATGCCAGTAATACAAACGTGACAAAAACATGACAAACGTTAAAAAAAATACGAGTAATATACATAAACGTGACGGAACCAGTAATCGTGCGTTCGAGATACATTAGATTAACATTTCGCGTTTCGAATGCACGAGGAGAATCTAAATTTTTTTCCTGTTTTGTATAAAAAAAAAAAAATATGGAAAAGCGGCCGTAAAATTATGTACAGTGCCCTCCAAAAGTTAGTTGGCATTGGCATTTTTCCAATAACAGCTGTGATGCGACATAATGATTTCTTCTTTTCCAACTATGTTGGTGTCAGCTTCCAGTCTAACTGTACTGTGTAAAAATACTTGTACAGACGCCAGCACATCAAGCTACTACAATCTGTCAAATTTCTTTAATAGATTTTCAACTATATCCCTAAAGAATTAAGGTTCAAAGTTGATTGGGAAAATTTGACAGTTTCGGGTAGCTTGACCTGCTGG
Source organism: Apamea sordens (assembly GCA_945859715.1). Classification (NCBI taxonomy): domain Eukaryota; kingdom Metazoa; phylum Arthropoda; class Insecta; order Lepidoptera; family Noctuidae; genus Apamea; species Apamea sordens. Next base: position 5,917,760 of record OX244010.1, on the reverse strand, counting down.
TGTCTGTACTTTACATGGAACGACTACTTATCTGACCTCCATAATCCAGCTACTGGGCAACACGGTATGACTGGTTGTTAGACTTTCGGGTTTCTGACGACCCGTAACGACGATTATTTAGCCAGAAGCCTAAAAATTCAACCAAACAGTCGAAACCGTCTATCTTAGTGTACCTAGAAACAAAATTGGACAGCCAATCATAGATGAAACATCAATTTGAATACCAGTCATAATCATGGTGACACTGTCAATTTATTTACCAGAAAATAAACAAAACATTATCTCGATTATTTATGTACTCATACTCACTGATATACTTAGCGAAATTACAACAGAACTAAGCGTATCTTTTCCCGTAATTTTTGTAGCAATACGTTATATTTTCTTGTCCGGAGACAAAGAATAATGTACTAAGAGATAGCCTTAGTGACTAGTATATTTATTTATTTGTTACCCGATAACTTTGGAAGGCTTGGACGAAATTTCGTTCGAAGAGGTGTATATTAGTTTTGTTAGCTGCCAAGGCGAAGCTACAAATTATCTTTATCTCGAATCTATCTGAAAAATGGTTGTGTGTGTCTCTCTCGCAATCCAGTTCGTTAGTTTAAGTTTGGTTGTAAAAATATATTTAACTAGCTGCGCCCCGCGGTATCACGCGTTTGTGTTTCAATCCCGTAAGAATATCGGGATAAAAAGTATCCTATATGTTAATCCTTGTTATAAACCATCTGTTTGCCAAATTTCATCCAAATCCGTACAGTAGTTTTTGCGTGAAAGCATAACAAACATCCATCCATACATACATACAAACTTTCGCGTTTATAATATTACTAGCTGCGCCCCGCGGTCTCACCAGCATAAGTTTCGATCCCGTGGGAATATCGGGATAAAATGTATTGTATATGTTAATACTGGTTATAAACCATATGTGTGCCAAATTTCATCCAAATCCGTTCGGTAGTTTTGGCGTGAAAGAGTAACAAACATCTATCCATCCTCACAAACTTTCGCGTTTATAATATTAAGTAGGAAGGATTTATTGATTTTCATCGTATTTAAATATGAATTGGCGATTCTCAATGTTTTGTTTTAATAATAATACCAGCTTATTATTCCCAGTTCCACTGCAAGCCAAGAGCTCTTCTCACACAGAGAAGGCACGAGCATTGATTACCACGCTTGCTGAAGACGGGTTGGCTGTTTCAGACTTATAACTACTACAAGTCCAGTTTTCCTCATGATATTTTTCTTTCACTCATGTCAGTGTGTCATAGAAAGAAAGAAACAAAGAGAAAGTCTTCGATCAATAATAGTACTAGATTCCCGATAAGCGCTTCAAACACGGCCCGAAAAATAAGACCACAAATACTTTTGTGGTCTTATTTCAAATTAGTATGTTTTAACCTTATTACTTAGACTTTAAGTTTCATTTTAGAATTAATGACTGAAAATTAAAAAATAGAATGATTTTATTTTCAAGCGACATTTTAAATATATTTTGCAATGGAAATTAAACTTTATGTTTAAGCATTAAGGTTTATAAGTAAACTGAAGTTGTTAATATTATCAAACTTTTTTCTAAGAAATGTAGATGTTTACGTGTGTGCAAACGTGGCCACTTTAGCGACTGATTTTTGTTCATGATCCTTAATCTAGTACTATTATTGATCGAAGGAGAAAGTAGATAAGAATGAAATTGTCATATTGGTACTTACCTGGAATTAAATCCACAACATTGTGCATGAGGCGAGGTCTTACATAATCAGCCTATAATGTTCCCACTGCTGGGACATAGGCCTCCTGTCTTCGAGAGGGAGTGGGTTGGTAGATGTCCCATGTCTTCGAATTTTTGGTTCTAGGACATGCACACACACACATACACAAAGTGAAGCGCCTGTCTGGGTTCGAACCCACGATCTTTTTTTTGTTTTTTTTTCGGGGGAAACCTTCAAACGGCATCTGACCTCCAGGGAGTGTGGGATTTTTACCTCACTAAAACCACCCCGGTGATCACCATCTGCACCACCGTAAATGGGAGCCGTCGCCACTGGGCCACAAGCACTCCAAGCCTTAACCAATCCATAAATGAATGTAAATCAATAGAACATTTTCGTAGATCTCTATAGATCATGCTTATATCGATTTGGTATAATCAAAACAAAAGAAAGATGTATGTATACACCTTCTCAGTGACGATACTTAAGAAAGTGCAAGGCGCCTTATCAAGAGACTGCCCCGCTACTTAACTTGCTGATTATCTAATCAATTCACCATCAATGAACTCAAACTATCGCAGTCCACTGCTGAACATAGGCCTCTTCCAGGTTGCGCCACAATACCCTGTCCTCCATCTTCCGCATCCAGTCTGTCCCAGCCACCTTCTTAAGGCCCTCCAATCGTCGTGGTCGTGGTCAATTCACCATAGCTTACAATCATTCAACTAATTTCGAATATGTGAAAGAAAATATATTTATTTGGCACAGACTAAAAGGCACAGAACACAACATAATATTATAATACAAGTACAAAAAAAGAAATCACTCTCATCAATCTCTCTCTCTCTCTCTCTCTCACACTGTCTTTCGTCAACACTATAAATAGCTAAGCTAGAAATAATAAAGGAACAAGTAAGATAATATAAACTTGTAGGTTTCACTCCTAAACCCTGGTTCAGAAATACGCCACTAGTGGCGCTGCTCTGATGTCAACCTCCTGTCATGGTTGAGTCAGACGCCTCTAGACTTTTCGTCAGTAATTTCATTTAATATTATTATTATTGTTGTATTGTGTTGTGATCTCGCCCTTTCGATTGTGTTTCTTATATCTTACTCCTTCTGTGTATATATTTATATCGTGTTGTGTACGGACATTATATTTCTATAAATTCTAAGTTGACTTTTGTTTCTTGTTCGTCCGTACCTACATTTTCTACTAGAACTAAACTGGTGACCCCGTAAAGAACACGGAGAGACAATGAGTGACAGTGATTCGGAACACACCGCGTCGTCGCAGCCCGCCGACCACGGTGCGCACCGTGCGCGCAGGACCAAGCGCCCAGCGGATCCAAAGGTCGAGGCGGCCGAGGCGTACCGCGTCGCTTTGCGCCTACCGCCGTTTTGGCCCGAGGAGCCCGATATTTGGTTCGCGCAGATAGAGGCTCAGTTTGAGAATGCAGGGGTGACGAATGACGTCACCAAATTTAATTATGTGGTCGGTCATCTCGACCAGCAATTTTCAAAGGAGGTGAAGGACGTCATCATGTCCCCTCCTGCCACCAACCGATACGTCAAGCTGAAGACCGAATTAGTGAAGCGGCTCTCGGCGTCCCAGGAACGGAAGGTGAAACAGCTGCTGATGCACGAGGAGCTAGGGGACCGGAAGCCGTCACAGTTCCTTCGCCACCTGCAGGGATTGGCAGGACCAACCATCCCCGAGGACTTTGTGCGCACCATCTGGTGTAGCCGACTCCCCACCAGCATCCAACCCCTCCTGGCATCGCAAGCCCACAGCACCCTGGAGGTGCTAGCCGAACTGGCTGACCGCGTGCACGACATCGTCGCGCCGGCAAGCCACGTCGCAGCAACTTCTGCAGTAGGACCCTCGGTTAGTGAGATGGCAGCCGAAATCGCAGAGCTGAAGCGCGCCATGAAGGACCTTATGCTACAGCTGCGTGACAACCGTTCGCGGGACCGCTCCCACAGCCGTGGTCGAGACGCGCGACAGTACTCACGCAATCGCTCATCAACTCGCTCGGATTCCAGCTACCGGCAGCACCCTGTGTGCTGGTACCACGCGATGCACGGCGAGAAGGCGAAGCGCTGCGTCAAGCCCTGCGACTACAGGCAGGGAAATGCCGCGGGCAGTCGGTAATGGCGACATACGATTGCCCTCGCTCGACTGGTCGCCTGTTCGTCACGGAGCGGAGCACCAAGACGCAGTTTCTGGTCGACACTGGTAGCGACCTCTGCGTCTACCCTCGTCGTTTGCTAAGTGACCGTCGTGTGTGCACAAACTACCAACTTACGGCCGCGAATGGGACGCCCATTAAGACATTTGGTTTCGTGCAGTTAAATTTAAATTTAGGACTCCGTAGAGACTTTAATTGGCGTTTTGTAGTTGCCGAGGTAACCAAACCAATTATCGGTGCGGATTTTTTGTCTTTTTATTCACTAGTTGTTGACTGTCGTAACCAACGACTAGTCGACAATAATACGAACATTTACTCTGTGGCCTCGAATCACTCAGACTCATCTATATTCTCTGTAAAAATTTCTTCTGGTGATTCGAGGTACCACAAAATTTTGGACGGGTTTCCCGACATCACCCGACCAGCCGGTATACTACGCACTACACCGCACAACACCGTACACCACATCCGCACCACCCCAGGCCCTCCAGTTTCATCTTCATTTCGGCGACTAGCGCCAGACAAATTGAAAATTGCTCAGCAGGAGTTTCAGCTGATGCTGGCCAATGGAACTGCTAGACCGTCGGAGAGCCCATGGGCATCACCACTGCACCTGGCCCCTAAAAAAGATAACAGTTGGCGACCTTGTGGTGATTACCGGATGCTGAACGCCCGGACCGTCCCTGACAGGTATCCGATTAGGCACATCCACGACTTCTCACACAGTATCACTGGTTGTAAAATTTTCAGTACAATAGACCTAGTGAAAGCCTATAATCAGATACCTGTCAGTCCAGACGACATTCCGAAGACGGCGATCACCACACCGTTCGGCCTGTACGAATTTCCGTACATGACGTTTGGTTTGCGCAACGCAGGCCAGACTTTCCAACGTTTTGTCGACGAGCTGACGAGAGGACTGGACTTTTGCTACTGCTATTTGGATGACTTCTTAATCTTTTCAAGGTCACAGGCTGAGCACGAGGAGCACCTCCGCATTATCTTCGGCAGGATGAAGGATTTCGGTATGCTGATCAACACATCCAAGTGTGTTTTCGGTGTTCCTGAGGTAACCTTCCTAGGTTACCACATCTCCGAGAAAGGCACCAAACCGCTTCATTCTAAGGTCGATGCCATCAACAACTTCCCGCCGCCCAAGGATGTCCGTCAGTTGCGCCGATTTCTGGGTATGATTAATTTTTACAGGCGTTTCATACCCCACGCAGCTCAGATCCAGGCGCCGCTGCACAATCTCTTGATTGGCAACGTAAAGGGCTCGCAGCCTATATGTCTTGCGGAGAATACTTTGCAAGCATTTGAAGACTGCAAGGCAAGCTTAGCTAACGCTGCCCTATTAGCTCACCCCGATTGCAATGCCAAACCCGCGTTGATTACTGATGCGTCGGATACTGCAATCGGCGCGGTGTTACAGCAGCTTAGCGATGATGGCTGGCAGCCATTAGCTTTCTTTTCCAGGAAGCTCAGCCCTTCGCAAACAAAGTATTCTCCCTATGACAGGGAACTACTGGCCATTTACGAGGCCATCAAATACTTTCGCCATATGCTCGAGGCCAGACACTTCGTCGTGTACACGGACCACAAGCCGATCAGTTTTGCATTCCACGAGAGGAAGAAAAACTGCTCGCCTAGGCAATTCCGGTACCTAGACTTCATTGCCCAGTTCACCACCGACATAAGGCACATTTCCGGCAAGGACAATGTCGTAGCCGACCCCTTATCTCGCGTGGAAGCGCTTCAGGTACCGGTCAGCTTTGACACTCTCGCGGAATCGCAAGCTGCGGATCCGGAGCTGTCCAAGCTACTCCAGGAAGGATCATCATTGATTTTGGAGAAGGTGCAGGTCCCAGGGGAGCGTTCATCTGTGTACTGTGACGTCAGTACAACGCCTCTCAGACCATTTGTGCCCGTAATGCTGCGAAAGCAAGTCTTCGACAGCCTGCATACCCTCAGCCACCCTGGTGTCTCAGCTTCTGCCAAATTAATCGCAGAACGCTTCGTTTGGCCAGGTATTAGGAAGGACTGCAGGGAGTGGGCACGAGCTTGTCTTGAGTGCCAGCGGGCCAAAGTGAGCCGACACGTTTCTGCGCCATTAGGGTCGTATCACCTCCCACGTGCAAGGTTCACCACCGTCCACATCGACCTTGTGGGCCCGCTCCCAATTTCGGAAGGCTTTAGGTACTGTCTGACGGCAGTCGACCGTTTTACCAGGTGGCCGGAGGTCGTACCTATTGTCGACATAACTGCTGAGACAGTAGCTAAAGCGCTGCTATCCGGATGGATTTCCCGGTTTGGCTGTCCCGCAGACATTATCACGGACAGGGGTCGTCAGTTCGAGTCGGCCCTGTTCGATCAATTGTCCAAATTGGCTGGTTTTCAGCACAAGCGGACAACTGCATACCATCCGGCATGTAATGGCATGGTGGAGCGATTTCATCGGCAACTTAAGGCGTCCATCATGTGCCATGCAAATGACAAGTGGACAGAGTCTTTGCCGTGGGTATTGCTTGGTATACGGAGCGCATTCAAAAAGGATGTCCAAGCGTCTGCAGCCGAACTTGTATACGGCGAACCGCTAAGGCTCCCGGGAGAATTTTTCACTCCTAGAGACGAAGGAACGACCGACGTCACAGATTTCACTGCGCGCATTCGCAAATTCGCTCAAAACCTGCAACCTACTCCAGCATCCCGTCACAGCAAGTCCAGCATTTTTGTTTTTAGGGATCTGCAGACCACTGATCACGTGTTCCTTCGTGAAGACGCATTACGTGGTTCGCTACAACCAGCGTACACAGGTCCTCACAAAGTTCTGCAAAGGGGAGACAAGGTCTTCAAAATATTATTTAAGGGCAGAGAGGTCACGGTCTCAATTGACCGCCTTAAGCCAGCTTACATTTTGGCAGACAAAGCTGACCCAAAAGAAGTCACTCCACCTTGCAGTAGCAGAGAGTACACCACTCGCTCTGGTCGTCACGTCAGGTTTCCTGATTTTTATCGCCCTTGACGGTCTCTGGAGGGGGGTGATGTAGGTTTCACTCCTAAACCCTGGTTCAGAAATACGCCACTAGTGGCGCTGCTCTGATGTCAACCTCCTGTCATGGTTGAGTCAGACGCCTCTAGACTTTTCGTCAGTAATTTCATTTAATATTATTATTATTGTTGTATTGTGTTGTGATCTCGCCCTTTCGATTGTGTTTCTTATATCTTACTCCTTCTGTGTATATATTTATATCGTGTTGTGTACGGACATTATATTTCTATAAATTCTAAGTTGACTTTTGTTTCTTGTTCGTCCGTACCTACATTTTCTACTAGAACTAAAAACTTTAATACTTTGTCTTTAAAGTTGAGAATAATAAAGCACCTAAACACACAAACAACAAGATAAGCCTTAGTCTTATCTCAATAATAATTATAACGCTAACAGCTATGTTCCTAAGGTGCGTTCAAAACTTAATGTAACTAGCGACCTGCCCCTTCTTCTCACGGTTTTTAAGACTTTACAAAACATCGTCTCTTTATTATAATTATGTAAGCTTGACTATGTTTATTATACACATTAACCTTTCGGAATAAATTCTTTTAATGGTGGTGAAAACCGCATCAAAATACGTTGCGTCGTTTTCAAAGAAGAGCGACTTCAATTTTGGAAAACCCAAGTTGGATAACGCATGGACGATGCGAAAATATGTACATTTCGTTTGCAGAAGGGGCATGCGTTAAGGCGCCGTACCACAGAAGCCCACGGCTAAGCTACTCATACTAAGAAGGTCATCATCATAATCAGACGATATTGTGTGCCCACTGCTGGGACATAGGCCTCCTGTCTTCGAGAGGGCGTGGGCTATAATCTACCACGCGGGCCCAGTGTAGGTTCGTAGATGTCACATATCTTCGAATTTTTTATTCTAGGACATGTCGGTTTCATCAAGATGTTTTCCTTCACCGTTTTGAGAGCAGTGGTGATGAAATAATTTACACAAAGTAAAGCGCCAGTCTGGGTTCGAACCTACGACCTACAACTCGTAAGTTGCGGCCATAACCACTGGGTCACCACTGCTCTGCTCTAAGAAGGTACTATGAATAAAAAGACTAAGATAATATGAAACTATAAGCAGGATCGTCCACAACCACACACGCTACGCTGGAATGCGTGGCTGACAAACAAATGAACCGCGCAGCTAACGTGGCAAATCTCTCCCGCACACCCGATATCTGCCTGGCCTTTTTCCCAACTATGTTGGGGTCCGCTTCCAGTCTAACCGGATGCAGCTGAATACCAGTATTTTACATGGAGCGACTGCCTATCTGACCTCCACAACCCAGTTACTGGGTAATACGATACCCCTTGGTAAGACTGGTTGTCAGATTTTCGGGCTTCTGACGACCCGTAACGACCGTCAAAGATCCACGAATGACAGCCGGGACCAACGGCTTAACGAGTTTTCCGAGGCACGGGAGGGTCTTGGTATGTAAAGGTGGTTAATCATCCACAGACCAACCGCGGCGAGCGTAACTTAACCTGATCGATCGACCCGTGAGGCTGTTATTACTTAGCCACAAGCCCCTCCTGGCCCTGCCCTGGTCGATAGTAGATATTTATCACAGCTTATTAATGACCGCAATTCCTCATTGAGATTTGGTGATTTAAGATAATAATTAAAGCCAAGGTTTTCTCACAATGTTTTCCTTAGTGGAATCAGCAATGATAAAGTAACACAGTCAAACAAGTGACACGTCAAAACTTGGCTAATTAGCCAAGTTTTCTTCGTTTTGTCTCTTTTTCTCTCCCGATAATTACGACATGCTGTTCTACTTCAATGTGACTTCTAATAATGTCACATTGTGCCATTTTTGAAGACTAAATTTTGGATAGGTTTTCTTTTACTTATAATATCATTACTGGCAGTGCGCAGGGCACATTGCTCGCAGAACAGACAGCCGATGGGGCCGACAGGGTCTGGAGTGGCGACCGCGTACTGGAAGACGTATTGTTGGAAGGTCTCCCACAAGGTGGACCGACGACCTCGTGAAGGCCGCTGGAACCAGGATGCGGGAAGCGCAGTACCGGTCGAAGTGGAGGTGCCTTGGGGGAGGCCTATATCCAGCAGTGGACGTCTTTCTGCTGAAATGATGACGATGATGATCATAGTAGAACAGTTATCACATGCACACGTGAGGACCTAATGGCCGCGTCAGCGTTGCTGAATTTTGGGCCAAACAAATTTAAAAAACTATGTTTAATTTTTCTGTTTTTGCCATCATCAAGCTAAGAATAAAATAGGCAGTCGCTCCAATATAAAATACTGGTATTCAGCTGCATCCAGTTAGACTGGAAGCCGACCCCAACATAGTTGGGAAAAGGCTAGGCAGATGATGATGAGGCTAAGAATAAAATTAGTAGTTAGTGATTTCGGCAGAAAATTCCTGAAGAAGAAGGTAGTTGTATTCCATGGAATGCACATTCATACTTAGTCTTCGACGAAAACTGAGCCCAGTTCCAGCGAACGTTTAGCGCGTAATGATTATTACTTGCTATTAGTCCCGGTTGCTGAAGTGTTGGTAGAATTAAAGAAAGTGAGGTTACTGAGGTAAACTGTTTAGTGGGGCCACGAAGGTTGCGAGTATTCGGACTTGTTTATTTACAAAAAAAAAAAATAAGAAGATAAAAACAGAAGCGATTACCGATACTTTGCCAAGTCAAAGAAAGGTTCGTGAATTTGTAATTGGACAGACGCCAGCACATCAAGCTACCCAAAACTGTCAAATTTTCCCAGTTATCTTTAAACCTTATCTTTTATCGATAAAGTTGAAAATCTACTAAAGAAATTTGACAGAATATAGTAGCTTGATATGCTGAAGGCCAATTCTCGTAATTTAAAACGTTCAAAATCTAGTCGCAGTCTCATCTCCGCGACAAACAAATGTCAAAAACTTGTCAAAATGTAGATAAATTAGAAGTATTTTTTGACAGGTTGAGACTGAGATCAGACTGTGAACGTTCTTAAAATTACGAGAATTGCTCTTCAGGTGTCTGTACTAGTATCCATGTTTTTCAACACTAATCCGTAGTAATCTAAAATAGAAGAGATTTGATTTTTGTATATTCGTTTGTTACGCTTTCACGCTAAAATGTGTCAAATTTCATCCGAATCCATTCAGCTGGAACGGATTTGGATGAAATTTGAAACATTAGACCATGGATATATAATACTTTTATCCGGATATACCCACGGAATCGAGTCTTATGTGGATGATACCGCGGGGCTCAGCTAGTAAAAGTTATGGTGGTACTTGCCTGAAGAGTAAAGAAGTAATACCTATTAAAAGAATACAACGAGCTGTGCTACTATGAACTTCATTCAATACGTCACAAAGCCTTTCAAATAGACTGTCTGAGAGGACCAGTTCTATTGATCCTTAACAAACTAATAGGATTGTTGTCGCTTGGTATTTCTCAGGTATAGTCGTCTTGATGTGTTTACATTTACTCATCTAAACCCAGAAATGCAATTAACCCTGTAACAGGTAACACATCAATCAATTTGACATGATATGTCTAGCAAAATTTATTGAATACAAAGCATTTAAGCAATAGAGAGGTGCTTTGCTCTTTCGATAATATTTTATTTCACATGCATAAACCTACATGGAAGACAGAATTGTGTGGAAAGGGGAGAATCCTTTGCCCTCTAGTGGGACAATACAGGCTAGTCAGATTAGATTAGAAGCCTACATGGGCACGTATGAAACGTCAGAAGTTAGGTGCACGGTTCCAATTGGTTGTTTCGTATAGAGAAAAGCCGGCAAGATCTACACTAGGTACTCTTTTTAACATTTTTTTTATTTTTAAACTTTGCCCCACATTAGGAATTACTCCTGTATCGTGGGTGCGTTTACAAACATTTAAATATTTAAATCTCACATACACAAACAGCCAGACCCGGAACAACTACCTGTAGGCAATACAAATATTTGATCCGTGCGGGAATCGAAACCTTTTTAAAAAAATTAATGGTTTTTGTTCATTCTGATTTATCGATCTAACTATGATTTTAATATTATTATTTTCAATTAATTCTACTCGTATCATTTAATATTATGTGTGTGTGTTTTATCACAGTGTTTGCATGTGTTTTCAAATTAATGTGTTAATATGTATGGGAGGACAGAGTAGGCCTGTAAACAAGTACCAGAGGAGCAATTCTCGTAATTTTAAGACCGTTCACAGTCTGATCTCAGTCTCAATCTGTCAAAAAATTCTTCTAATTTCCCTACATTTTGACAAGTTTTTGACATTTTTTTGTCGCTGAGATGAGACTGCGGCTAGATTTTGAACGTTTTAAATTATGAGAATTAATCTTCTGATTTTTGGTTTACAAATCATACAGTCTACGCCCTACAACGTTCGCTCATTCACAAATTGTAATTCATTCAGTATCTAAGGCGCATTTATTCCATCTTTATGGCCACAACGCAACATAACAAAGAGCAACTTTGTTATCTCCCCACACAAAAGAATTTGAGAGCAGTCAATCCTAAGGACAGTTACGGAGCGTTAATCTCAAATAATGTCTATGGGAAAAGCCGTTATCACCGAACAACTGAATAAACAAGGAGATTATGGGCACTTAAATTCATGATATTGTTTTTATAACATAATGCCTGTATTCTTCAAAGATATAAGCAGAGATTGGTTAGTCGACCTCATATCTGATTTACCAGCATGCTTTCGTTTTTGGTGCTTCGAGCCGGATCAGAGGACCAAAAATGAAGGCGATGAAAATGGACTGTATGTGTGAAATGGAATAAAACTAAAATTCAGTGTATTAAAAGGAAGGAGGACAGTTAGATATGTAGTCTCAACCTTAGCGAAGTTTCAATTTACGATTCGAGGTCATGATTCGATCGATCGGTCGATTGAGGTCGATTATACCTACATCAATATTTCGTCAGTTTTTTGAAGTCCCATTTAATGGAGGGGAGCCTATTTCCAACAAACGGGCACAAATCCACACTGTAAACTGATTGGTACCGAGGTTTGCGCCGGTGGCTCTCTGACGTCTAATTCGTTTGCGGCGGCGGCTTCATCGGCGTAATCGGCGTGGATGGTGAAAATATCGCCATCTGATGACAACTGAATTCACACAGCTCTTTAAAGCGGCCTGGGTTCCAGTCCTGAGAGAGCTTGCCAGTCTTTTCAATTCCTTCACCCAAGAAGGTACAGCGCCTGAGATGAGGCACGGGTTGCAAAATCACAATTTGCATAATAATCTAAGAAAAAGTCAGCTATGCCACGCATGCTATGCCATGCATGGTATGCCATGCATGCTATGCCATGCATGCGATGCCATGCATGCTGTGCCATGCATGCGATGCCAAAAACCCTTGTGCTAACCCAGGGACATAGGATACTTTTATCCCGGAAGTACGTTCTCGTGGTATACGACCACCTTAAAATCTAGTCTAATAATATTTCTACTCCTCAAACAGGTAAATCAACTTGATAATATAATCAAAGCAAATCTGTTTACACACAACAAACAAATCAGATAACTTCGCAATAACAGAATTCCAGGAAAGAGCTGATCCGTTTAATAACGAAATTGAACGAAATAACGCGTTCCTTAAAACAATAAGTTTATCTAGCAAACAGGATATGCTTGTATTATATTCTTTCACATTATAAACTCACGCCATTTTCCCATGGGTGTAGGCAGAAACGACAGAGCGCCACGTGCTGTGTACTCCTTTTGCTTTATCGGTGTTCATGCATTTGGTCATACTCGCACGCCGGTTGTGAGTACTATGCACCTGACCTTTTGAAGACCATCCATAATAAGTTCAGTGTATGTACCTTCCAGTAATCACCGTTTATAAATCAGCCAGGTACTTGCGTATCGCACCAACAGTAGCAATGGCTTTCATTTTGACAGTTCAACAACATTCATTACGTCATTTATGTTGGTGAGCAGACCAATTTTCGAACATATAAAGCAATGCATTGGCCATATCCTTCAAAATGATTCAGATTGTAATTGATAATTGTGTTGCGCAATTAGGATGTAGGTAGTTTTCTTTTATAAACCAGTTATCTTTCATCCTCTCAACATGGACCAATAAGAAGACTAAAGATAAGCTACAAAATCTTCTTCAAAAACACATGCAAAAATCATTTTTAACGTACGATATCTATGCTAATCTAATTGCTTGTAACTTTCCAGACAGCCATTTAGACTAAAAGCCAACCCCAAAACACACATTTGTAAAGCCCTGACCACACACACATAGGCCTACCTAAGCTCGTAGATTGAATTCATCGGAGGACCATGCACGGTTCTACGTTTTCGACACGACTGTCACTATCGATTCTTTCGACAAATTGCATGTGTCATCGGACGCCCGTGGACATTCACCTTAATGGCTTTTGTTATATGCTTTGTTTAGGAAATTTCAATGTGCCTTTTTAGACCTGTCTGCAGTTTTGAGCTGAATAGTGACGGATTAGGAAAGAATAATGAAGATTCAACCAACACATTTTGTTGATAAAAAAAAAACTAAATGAGAATTTAATTCGGATCAATGGATAAAAGCTTTTGAAACATCAAACGAACATATTATAAGACCGAGTTCCACATAATCTACCAATTGTTTTCCCACTGTTGGGTTACAGGCCTGCTGAGCAAGTGTGCCGTATCCACCACGCGGGCCAAGTACAGGTTGCTAGATGTCACATGTCTTTGAACTTTGGTTCTAGAACATACCGATTTCCTCACGATGTTTTCCTTCACCATTTTGAGAGCAATGGTGATGAAATAATTTACACAAAGTAAAGAGCCTGTCTGAACCGATTTACACGATGCGATTTAATTGCCAGTGACATGCAATAACTTACAGTAACAATAAAAATTTAACCAGCTAATGAGCGGTGTTTGATGATGCAGCATGAAAGGTGTATCATGTGTATGGGGCCTTAGTTTTGCCGAAACAGCCGACAAGCAGGTCAATATAAGACGAAAAGTAATATATTATAAATTATTAAGATTTGTTTGAAATATACACCATGAGCTGGCCTAGCGTAGCACGGAGTTTCAGTGGAATACGAGGCCTTCTCATACGGTATTGTTACCCCTGAGGTGCGGCTCTACCATATGCATATCAATTGTAAGCTGTCTGTAATCTGCCCTAATGATTTACATAGGGCCTTAAGGGTAAATTACATGCCGAAGACGCCTCACTGCGATACCTCGCGGTCGCGGTTTAGCTCGCTACCTCCATGTCACCTCCATGTAAAACAAATGCACGCATATGCCGAAGCATATCTCTCTGTGATACATCGTGGGAGTTTACCTCTATACCTAGCATGAGCAAGCGTGGATTTGTTTTACATGGAGGTGACATCGAGTTAGCGAGTTAAACCGCGACCGCGAGGTATCGCAGTGAGGATCTCCGGCATGTAATTACCCCAAGACATTTTCAAAAAGATGTTAAGAGAACAATACTAAAAATATTTGAATAGAACTCCAACGCTAAATCCAAGCATACAGCTACATATGCGTTCAAAGACAAAGTCGAAACTACAATATTAGTTAACACAGCAAAGTTAGTCGTAAATTGAAAGTTTTGTGCGGTTTCGTTCACGTTAGATGTTGGCGTTTATACCTAGGGTTTGCACACGCTTCGTGGAGCAACTTAAGCTTCTCGCCTTCGGTGAGGCTGTGTAGAATGCTGTGGTTTGTATGTAGGATAAACTTGGGGGGTCTTACTCTGAGGTTTTATGAACGAGTTTTTGAGTAACTGGTTGTCAGTTCCGACTGTCGCAGTGTGAGTTTTTCAATGTTGTTTGGTCAATCTAGATTGTTACAGAACATAAAATTACGCCTTTTCCCATGCGGGCAGGCAGAAATTATAGAACACTATCTGCTACGATCCTTTTGCTTCGTTTACCTGATGAACACTTATAGAAAACAGGATTTTTTTGTTTTTTTTTTCTGGTTTTGTTTTGATTTGTTTTTTTTTTGTTTTTATTTTTATTGGCTTTGTAAAAAATAAATGTGTAACTTATACCTATTTAGCACAACGAAACAATTGTATTAATCGAGGAAGAGCGAGGTTTATCCCATCACAAGTATCTTCGGATTACTTTCTGGGAAGCCCCGGCAACTTAATTGTATAGATTTAAGATAATAGACACATTTTTTTTTTAATCTGGACGTATTTTCGGAATATCTTGGCTTTTTGAAATCTCGGAACTACACAGGCATGTGACTGCCTGACTGCAGGGTAAAAGCCTCTACTCTCTTGTCAAACAAATTGCTTACACATAACAGTCAGGTCCTCGCATCCTAATTTTGTAACACACTTACAATCACAACCCGTGCGATTTTGAAGTAAATTGCTAATCCATTGCTTTATAATGCTTAAAAATCGTCTGCTTGGCAACGCAAATAACACAATGGACATTTTTGAACTGTCAAAATTAAAGGCGTGAACATTGAAAGCGTGTTACGTTATTACCCCGCAGGTCTGTCAACTACATGAAACTTGTGTGTTGACTATTTCACGTATTATAATAATGCATGCCAGGTGTAGCGGTATCTACAACGCCACATGTGAACATCGCGTCATACTGACGTCACGCAAATCCTGCATCTCGCAAGCAGAGTTTACCGCGCAATTAGCAGATATACAAACTTCCCAACATCAATAGTTGGGCTATTGCCCGCCAGACACAATACCCGTCTGGTCAGAGGTTCCTCCTTTTTCTATGGAGGATGAGTGAACTTTACACCCTGTTCCTCATACCTCTAAACACAAAGATTTCCTTTATCATCAATTAGGTAATTCAATCCAATCGCGTGACTTTCTTGCTCGCAGAAAGATTTTTCCGAATCCGACTGATTTTTTCAAATAGTCTATTTCTAACAGCCTAGATTTTTAAATAGCCTTAATCCTTCCTCAAGAATTAGGCTTTATAATGCAGAAAGATTTTCTCAAATCCGACTGATTTTTTCAAATAGCCTATTTCTAATAGCCTAGATTTTTAAATAGCCTATATCCTTCCTCAAGAATTAGGCTTTCAAATGCAGAATGATTTTTTCAAATTCGACTGACTTTTTCAAATAGCCTATTTCTAATAGCATATATCCTTCCTCAAGAATTAGGCTTTCAAATGCAGAAAGATTTTTTCAAATACGACTGATTTTTTCAAATAGCCTATTTCTAATAGCCTAGATTTTTAAATAGCCTATATCCTGGGCTTTCAAATGCAGAAATTATTTTTCAAATCCAACCGATTGTTTCAGAGATTAATGTAAGACAACATCAACCATCTTTTTGGACCTAAGTCTCCCAAAAATATTGGTACTAATCCTAAGTATTATTTTGCCGAAAAATATCACGGAAATCGGGTCAAATACATTGCGGACGGCGGTTGCCGTAACTCACCGGTTAATCCGATCGACCACTGTCTGATTTAGGTCCCTGTAGAAGAATCGTGCTCATTTAATATACAGAGAATTAATTCCAAGTCTTGTTCACGACATTTGTCTCTAGCAGATACTCGTGGACTTGTGGTTGTAGGGAGAGTTGGTGGAAAGGTTATTTTGGAAAGTGACTAGGAATTAGCGGATTATAAATGCAAAATCTGTTTCATGTAATCTATTTATCTGACCAAGATTATGTCTGGACTTTAAAAGGTATTGTGACCTCTGAGTTTGTTTAGGCCTTTCTTCTCATAGTAGTCAGATAAGAAACTCAAACCTCATCGGTTTTTCGAGATATCGCCAAGCAGTTAGTCGACTCTTCACGTGACCAGAGGGCTGGCCTTTCTTGGCCAAAGAATTAGCATCGCCATACAACGTGGCAATGCTTCCAGCCTTTTGGGCACTGTTCCTGTTGACAGCGATGCGAACGAATCTTTTGATGCCCTATGACTCTTTTGCTTATTTTTCACATCTACATAATAATATGTATTATTATTTTAAATGTTAGCTTATATAATGTAAATAAATAACCTCATCTAGTTTTTAAAATATGAGTGAGGTGTTGAGGTCCTGAGTCCGATTTCTGGGTCAAAGTGTTATTGGGTCAAAGTGTAATTGGGTTTTTAACATCTGGAACTTCTCGGTAGGAGCCTGGAGTCTGGATTTGTGCCGGTTAATGGCAACAGGCACGTCCCTCATGAGACTTAAATATATCTGGCAAAATGTGAGTGTACTGTAGGAACACCCCTGCTTAACCGTTCGGGGATTACAGGTGTGATGTACAAAAAAAAAAACGGGCATTTGCGAGTCGGACTCGCGCACCGAGGGTTCCGTACAAATTTGTAGGTATGTAACTACAAATTTACGGTTTTCGCAATTTTTCCTTTATCTGTGCTATAAGACGTTGCTTTGTACCAAATTTCAAGATTCCGAGTTCACGGGAAGTACCCTGTAGGTTGTGATTCCCTTGCGAGTGTCGACAATTTGCGGCATAAACGGCTGTATCTTTTGATTGCGTTGGTTTAGAAGTTTGATTTTTTCACAGCTCCAAGGGTCAGTAGACTTGAGTATTTGATATAAATTCCAGCTTGATACCTCCCCCAAGCACCTCCACCTTGACCGGTTCTGTGCATCACGCATCCAATGGGTTCCCTTTAACAAGGTCCACCTCATAGATATAGTTTTTACATCCACGCGTTCCTGAGAAAAAGGGTCTTGACAGACAGACAGACAGACGGACGTACGGACGGACAACAAAGTGATCCTATAAGGGTTCCGTTTTTTCCTTTCGAGGTACGGAACCCTAATAAATAAAAATGCACAAAGAAAATCTTTTGTAAAACGTGTAAGTTAAATCAACCTAAGTAGCTAAGTGGTAGTTCATTTGCTAGTCTGCACCTTACTGGTTGAGTTAGGTACTACAGACCAGCTGATTAGTCTGTCTGTTTGTTACTTGCGGTCGGTGCGTATCCACGGCTAAACCACTGTAGACATGTTGGTTACTTCGAATTGAGAGCGTTCTTTACTGGTTTAGGAAGTCGGATAAAGTTGGCAATAACAGTATTTTGTAGAAAAGGTTGTTTTTTGACCGTTGCATCCTAACTCAAAATCAAAAGTCATTTATTCAAATTAGGCTTAGAATCAGCACTTTTCGAACGCCAAAATTACAAAAGACAGTTCCCCAAAAACGCCCGCCTTTCACCACTTCCTAGTGCTATCGCTGGGAAGAAGAAGTGGCGCAACAAACTCCCCAGCAGCACAGCTGTCTGTTCAGTTAGAAAATACTTGATACTTGATTGTATACAATACTAGGCGTAACTCAATCAAACAGCTCAGCCTATCGCAGTTCACTGCTGGACATCGGCCTCTCATGCTGCGCCACAAGAGCCTGTCCTCTGCTTTCCGTATCCAGTCTGTCCCAGCCACGTTTCGTTCGTCGGTCCATCTAGGGTGACCCACGCTACGATTACCGATACGCGGTCTCCACTCCAGAACTCGTCTGCTTCACCGGCCATAGGTCCTTCGACAAACAAACACATTGCCAGCACACTATCACTTCAGTTTGCTTACTCTACAAGATATCTCGGTAACTCCAGTTCTTTTCCAGATAATAACATTTCTGTATCTTATCCGAGCATAGTTCGCTCCATAGGGCACTGTGCGACCATCCTAACTGGCGCGCACATAAAAAGGGCATCCTTTAAAAAAAACTTCTACGTTTGATACGGCGGCGTACTTATGCCGCCAGTTAGGCCCGCTAGTGGCGTGTATTGGTTTTCAGAATAGGTAGGTACCTTTTTCTTTAGGGACGTACGCACTTTAAGTAAAAAGTTATTCATTTACTGGGTATAAAAACGTGTGTGGTCGGGGAATCCCCGGCAGGAACGATGTTCAAAATGAAAATCCAAGATGGCGACTGTAAAACTTTTAATAAGCAAAATTTTAAAATTTCGCATCCGCCGTCTTGGATTTTGATTTTTTTTTTCAAAAATTGAAGGCGGCTTAATTTTTTTTTAATTTTTCGTCATGGGCGTCTTTGATTTTAATTTTTACCCACTATCGGCGACCTCATTATCCATCCCTTTCTTTCTTCGCACGGCCAAATTACGAAGTATTTTTAAAATTCACACTCGGTTGGTTATTTGAGTAGGCACTGATAAATTGATAAATTGATTGCAGGTGATAAATTGCGAAGGTCGTAGGTATTCCGCGTGAGACGTACGTATTTTTAATTTTGTCGTATTAACTTAAACCAGTAAAGACCAATGACAATGTGCGAATAGTACGGGAGCCGAGACCGTCTGGCGACTGCCTAGTGCCGCGCGTGTTTGTATGAAGATTTTGTTTTTTGTTAGGTAGGTATGATAATTTTGTGAGTTTCTTATTTGTGGGGCACACACACTAAAATGTAATTAACAGGCTCATGGTTTATCGATTTATCGAGGTAGGTAGGTACTGCTTATATGCAATACACGCCATCTGTCCGCTACCAACTTTTCTGACCTGCTTACCTAACCTGTAAAAGTCAAATGCCACATTTAGTTTACATGATAAATTAATACTTCACTTCAATCCAAGAACTTGCTCAAACTACGCAATTTCAAATACCAACCGCGACATAGGCCGTATACTTTCTTAGTCATAAGTACAATAAATATGATACAACAATAGAAACGTGAGAAAGTATTCGTTAGTTCTACTGTTCTGTATACAGTCAGGTACAGTAAACAAAAAGGTTTATCTTTTTGTCATGTCAATCAGAGTCTAGTGGACTGTGATTTTTTTTTTGTTTGACGAATTATCACTTTTAAGCTGACACACTTAGAAATATGATTGTGAGTGTATCAAATTCTCAAGACTTTTAGATTTGAAATTTTGGTACACTCACAATATACAAAAGTAATATAAAGTTGGCTGCTGGTATCCTTATTTCTTTGTTCGACTGTACATCAGCGTCTAATTACAGTTAAATTTTAACTGTACGTTCTTCACGGTGTTTGACACCCATAATATCTTAACAATTAAATTAAAACTTATTTTTAGTTGTGGTGTATTTATTCTGAAACAGCCCGTAGTATTTGAACGGTCTGTTCGTCCCGATATTTTTGACGCCGGCTGTAGGTACACACAAGAAAACAAATGGGGGATACCGTCGTAACGGTTATTTGTCTGTTTTATTCGATACAGCGATCTTCTTCTCGCAAAAACATGGCGAACCATATTTTCAGCAATGTTATATTTAAGTAGGTAGAGCGAAGGTAGTCAACCTTAATGAAGGCTTGCGAAAGGAAATGTATCTGTACATCGTATATCAGAAGGGTGGGGTGAGGTGTGATCATATTCATGGGTGTGGTACAAACTATGAAACTGAACAAATTTCACCATGGGGACATCATCGTAATCGCGAAAAAATAATTAACTGTCTCATACATTTATTTAATACTTCAAGCAATTAAATTTACAGAGGCCTAGTTAATTTACAGAGGCCTACTTAATTTACAGAGGCCTACTTAATTTACAGAGGCCTACTTAATTTACAGAGGTCTACTTAATTTACAAAGGCCTACTTAATTTACAGAGGCCTACTTAATTTACAGAGGCCTACTTAATTTACAGAGGCCTACTTAATTTACAGAGGCCTACTTAATTTGCAGAGGCCTACTTAATTTACAGGGGCCTACTTAATTTACAGAGGCCTACTTAATTTACAGAGGCCTACTTAATTTACAGAGGCCTAATTAATTTACAGAGGCCTACTTAATTTACAGAGGCCTAATTAATTTACAGAGGCCTAATTAATTTACAGAGGCCTACTTAATTCGGATTTTCTATCAGTCAACCTTTGAGTGACGCAAAGACAAACTGTGGTAGTGTGCAAGCATGAAAATTAGAAAAAGTAAAAGAAAAATTAGAAAAGATACGCATAAACCTATTAAAACTATAGATATAATAATTATATACTGTAACAAACATACAGTGTAAATTATGCAAAGCACTATGATGAGCGGCTTCATAAGTTAGAAGACAGCTTCATCATCTGCCTAGCCTTTTCCCAATTATGTTGGGATCGGCTTCCAGTCTAACCGGATGCAGCTGAATACCAGTATTTTACATGGAGCGACTGCCTATCTGACCTCCACAACCCAGTTACTGGGTAATACGATACCCCTTGGTAAAACTGGTTGTCAGACTTTCGGGCTTCTGACTACCCGTAACGACTGTCAAAGATCCACGAATGACAGCCGGGACCAACAGCTTAGCGTGCTTTCCTAGGCACGAGGCCGAGGCACGAGGAGGGGTCTTGGTATGTAAAGATGGTCCCTCATCCACGGACCAACCGCGGCCAGCGTAGCTTAACCTGATCGATCGACCCGTGCGGCTGTTATTACTTAACACAAACACAAATGATGTATAGACATTTACGGCTTTGAAAATGGTCCGTGACAGAAGTTGTACGCAAGAAAAGGCCACGATTTTTTTAGTACAGCCATCTATAGACGCTGCGACGCGGCAGTTTCGGGCTCTGTGGTCTTTGATACGCAGACAATACATAAAGTAGGCTTCTGAGTCTATGTAATGTATTGTCTGCTTATCAAAGACACACTTTACGCACCTTTTGTTGGATATTTCTGGGAGAAATGTGTTATATCCATACTATTTAGTATTTTTTCCTGGGGGGGAAAAACGTAACCCAAACAGATTGGGAAATAAACTTAGAGATAGCTTTTGTTCTGTTTACACATAATCTTGTTTACAACCATTTAGTAAATTAAGATGGAAGTACCGAATCAGAAAAAAAATCTATTTGTAACCTTATACAGCGAAATGGCAAACAACAAAACAAACGAAGATCCTGTAAATAAAACAAAGCCGAGTATTATCCAGCCAATTTACTAAATTAAACATATCTTCTCCGCAAAACTCATACAACAAAAAAAAAAACTATAGGCCACAAAGGGCTTTAACAATTCACTTACCTTTCGACAAAAAAAAACGAAGCCAGAAACTTTTTCTCCCACCATTTTTAATTCTCACACAAAAATCGCGGTAAACGCCAAAAAAATATAATAAAGGACCTTTACTTAGCGCTACATAACTTAAACACCCTACATTATGCCCTCTCATTCTATCTCGCGTTTTGGGGCAAAAATATCTAATGTTACTAGCACAAGCAAAAATAGACCTTATGTTGTAGGCAGCAAGGTATTCATTATGTAATGCTATTTGCAAAATGCGGATATGTTCAACGTGCTTAAAAAACCGCGTTCATTTGTCACCGGCAGATGCAGTCGAATCAGTTGTGGGGCCATTAAAACATCGGAGGACTTAGTGTTATGCCCTTATTCATATGTGACTCTCTCGCCTCATTGATATTAAAATTTATAAGACTTACTGGTACTTCTAACCGGAGACATCACGAAGCAAAAAGTCAATATTTTCTTTTATCAATGTAAAACCATGCACGATGTCGAAGAAGTGGAATGAGTTGAAAAAAACGAAAAAACATCGCAAAAACAACCTAAATTTATGATGTGAAATCGACAACACGCTATGTCGAACCCTTAGTCAACGCTTATGAAGAGATCTTGTTTCGTACTCTGCAGTTTATTTAACTACTTTCCATAAAAATTAAGGTCGCACTCTCGCTCTCCTAATGGCTCAACCGCAGTCGGCAGGTGATTGAGCACTGTCCTTTGACACGGCCCAGAGGAAAAATTACGCGGGTTTTTTGCGAAGAATCCAGGTAAGCATTATGGCTGCGACTGTACGTTCCTTCATGCCGACTGAGATTTTAAAGATTACTTTACTTTACTGTAAAGTATGTCGCTCTTTTGTCTTTGTCCCCTCACATTAGAATTTTTCTGCATCGTATGTGCGTTAATGATGCTACGAATAATGTTTGCTACGCTATACTCCGGAGCTTTTTCTACGAATTTTAACTTTATGCTACGGAGTTTGTGATGCTACGCGTTGAAGTCGCTCTACGCTACGTTATACTGCGGTGCATAAGCTACGATTTCAATGCTACTTTACGCTACGAACCCTTTCATACTACGCGTTGGAGTCACGCTACGTGTATGACATACGCTACGCCACACTTCGCCCCGCTTTGATTTCGAGGCTACTTTACGCTGCGCGTAACATAGGCTACGTTGTTGAAATTTCGCTACGCATTGGATTCGCACGACGGAGAATGTTGCCTACGGCTGGTGCCTACCGAGTTGTATTACGTTTTTAGTCCTTCGGTACATAAAATACATTATTTACCTCGTTTTGGGATACACCGCATTCGGGTAAAAACAAATCAACACCATCAAACACACCCTTTATCTCTAAACCCTTCATACAATACAAATCCGAAATCAGCACCGAATTCCGGGTCCCATTAGCATGATCTAAATGCTGAACAAAACCCAAATTAATTTATACAGACCGGTTTCCACAAAGAGATATAGGGATAAAAACCTCCCGGATTTCGGCTCGTTTCCTTATTGTATGATTTTGCTACCCATTCGTCATTTCCCTTGTCGGATTTCGCAGATCACGGCTGGTCGAATACATTATCCATTTACTTTGGTACGTAGGTAAAAAGAATCGGATTGCGAATGGCTATATACCTATGTAGATGGGTTTTTGTTTTTTAAAGGGATATAGGCTAGGGTTAGAATTCCAGGTATTTCATTTGGAAAGCGGCAGTGTGTTGTTTTAAAAATAAAATAAAGGTGAATAAACGAAGTTTGTCAATTCAGTTTCATTTAAATATTACTCTGTATTTCTACGACCAGATCAAATTATTAATAATTCTACATATATGAACAGTGGTGGCACAGTTGTAACGGTCGCGACTAAGGAGTTGTAGGTCGTAGGTTCGAACCTAAACAGGCGCTTTACTTTGTGTAAATTATTTCATCACCACTGCTCTCAAAACGGTGAAGGAAAACAACGTTAGGAAATCGGCATGGCCTAGAATAAACACTTCAAAGACATGCGACATCTACCAACCCGCACGGCCCGCGTGGTAGATTACGGCCTACTGCCTCTCACAGAGATGGGGCCTGTGTCCCAGCAGTGGGAACATTGTAAGCTGATAATGCTTAATATGCTATATGAAATGCATATAATTATATTCCTTTCCTAATTCCGCATAACTGAAATTAAGCTTCGTGAATAACCTTCGATCAATAATAGTACTAAATTCCCGATAAGCGCTTCAAAAACGGCCCGAAAAATAAGACCACAAATACTTTTGTGGTTTTATTTCAAATTAGGATGTTTTTAACCTTATTACTTAGACTTTAAGTTTCATTTTAGAATAAATGACTGAAAATTTAATAATAGAATGATTTTATTTTCAAGCTACATTTTAAATATATTTTGCAATGGTAATTAAACTTTATGTTTAAGCATTAAGATTTATAATAAACTGAAGTTGTTAATATTATTAAACTTTTTTCTAAGAAATGTAGATGTTTACGTGTGTGCAAACGTGGCCACTTGAGCGACTCATTTTTGTTCCTGATCCTTAATCTAGTACTATTATTGATCAAAGTGAGTAACGGTCGAACTTGAGCTCAATTCCGGAGAAAACCAAAGTTTAGCTGAACTGAAATTTATCCGGAATCCCGATAATAATCCTGCCTGTATTGTTTCACCATTCAAAAAAGCAACTGAATCTATACATACAAATAAATAAACCTAAAGTGTTTATATGTAATATCAAAATAACAGCTTTTTACTAAATGCATAATTATGAAAGTATATACGCTACATATAACAAAAAATAATTTAAAAAAAAATTGTCTCTCTGTTTGTTTGTTCCGGCTAATCTCTAAAACGGCTGGACCGATATTGATAGGACTTTCACTGGCTGGGGATAGCTGATGTTATGGAGTAAGATTATAGGCTACTTTTGTCCCGGTAGCGGTACAAAAAGTAGTCTATCCACGGGAACATTGCCCGTGGGATTATTTCCGAAATCAGCCACGCCGAAGCTAGTCTGAGCATAAATCTGAACTAGTTATGTTATGTGGAATTTCATTAAAGCATCTGATTACCCCAGAACCAGATTCGAATTCTATTAAAATAATCGTCACGTTCACTCAAAATTCCTAACGTGATATTCGGATCACGTCGAATTTGATCCATTGAGGTATGTGCCGCTTAGATTGTATTATACTGTAGCGTTGTGAGGGTCTCAACGGCAAATAGTCGACTGATAAATTAGTAAGTTGTAAGTCACATCACTAGCTTCATGGCCCAACAATAATTTACTAAGAACACTCTGGCATTTTAACATCCACCTGCTCAGCTAGCAGGAGTGATTCCCTGATCTTAAAGATACTGGTATCCCAAATTTAGGGGTTCTACCTACTGGTTCTACGTATCAGTTCTACCTACCGATTCTATGTAAGTACGTACCAGTTCTACGTACCGGATTCTACGTCCAGGCTGAGGACAGGGTAGCTCACCTACTGCGCGCTGCACGCGTAGCTGAACTGCGCACTGCATGCGTAGCTATACTGTGCGCTCACCTACTGCTCGCTGCACGCGTAGCTGAACTGCGCCCTGCATGCGTGCTATATTGTGCGCTGCATGCACACCTACCCGCGCGCTACCGGCGGCCTGTTGACGCGCCGCGGTCCGCGGCCTACTGAGGCCTGACCGGCTTCCTGAAGTCAAACCAAATCAAATCAAATTATTTATTTGCAAAGAATGTAGGTATTGTACAATAAAGTTGTTACAGAAATATAATGAACCGGGTACATTCTGCCAGAGTTTTGGCATGCAAAATTTTACAAATAGTATCAGTCGTACTGGCAAGCCTGTTCCCGGGCCTGAGTTTCTGCATCCCGGAGACCCAAGGACGGTACCTTTCCAACCTTATAAGTATGCTTCTGCTCAGAAGGACAGTGTGTCCTTACCCGCTACCTAGTCTACTTCTATTCCTACCTACCTTTCTATGTAACCTACGAGTAACATTATACATATGAACCTTGCATAAGTGTTTTACTACCTAACCTAATTTGTTAACGGCCTGCGCAGCCTACCTGCAAAGCCCTAGCCGTTATAATACCTTAGTCTAGAGACACACCTGACAAAAATTACATCGCGTAATTCTGCGCAGAGGCTCTAGCACGAATGGGTAACGTAAACGTAACGTAATTTTGAACGGTTTTTTAATCGAAAATACAACTTAGGATAATGGTATTTTAGCATTTTGATTTACATTTTTGCAACAGTTAGTTACCGATGGATAATATATGAATAAAGTCCTAAAAATATAAAGAAAATATGGCCGAAACGAGTTTTTCCAATTATATAATCGTTCTAATTTCGCCACAGAAATGTATGTTTCGACATATCCGAATGCTTTGACACACCAAGTCGAAAATTACCTATGCTAAAAAAGAAAATGAAAAGAAGGTTGAAATTCCGATCGATGGATTTTTACGCAGGGACTGATTTTTACGTTTACGCCAAAATGCGACGCGATTTTCGCCAGGTGTGTTGGTGTTCATTTAAAAAACACTGAGAGTCAATTGCGGCTGGTGTATCGGTTGACTAAAGGCAGGTTTTCTGATACGTAGTTAAAGTCAACCAATTGTTAAAAATAGGAACTAATGGTTAAATTTTTGCAAAATGTGTTTTTTGATCAATGGTTAGTTTATTTAGTGGTATTTTTTTACTGATAGTTATTTATTGGACCATTAGCAATGATATTATACCATTAAATGAACTAAAAATTTAACTACTTAATAAAATAATTAATTAATTAAAATTTAATTATATATTGCTAATGGTCAATTCAATTTTGACAGCACGGTTGGCGCAGTGGTAAAGCGATTGACTGCTGCGCTGCGTGTCGCGGGTTCGATTCCCGCACGGAACAAATATTTGTATGACCTACATGTATTTGTTCCGAGTCTGGGTGTTTTTCTATCTATAATATGTCTGTATTTACAAAAAAAAAATGTGTATAAGTAGTTTATCAGCCATCTTGTTACCATGACACAAGCATTAGGTTGCTTAGCTTGGGACTAGATGACGCTGTGTGAAATTTCCCGGGATATTATTATTATTATAATTAGATAAACTAACAATTGATCGAAAAACACATTTTGCAAAAATTACGGATCATCGGAAAAAACCGGCCCTTAGTCGTTAATTTTGGCTCGTGTATCGGTCGACTAAGATTAGAATAGAACCTTCTTGGTTACGAAGTATTTCGGACCGATATCCCCAAAATCAATAGTGTAACGAACTCTTCAAAGAATTGCTGAAACTCAATTGCTATTAACCGGTTTCGAGATTGGAAAAGGTTTTAAGATTTTCTTCCTTTTTTTTCTTTGAAATAATTTTGCGGTATCTTTGAGCATTATTTTGTGTAGAAGAAGTGGTTTTCTTTGAGATTTAATTACGATTTGAATCGTCATTATTTTAAGCCCTAGCTTTATGTTGTATCATCATCTGCCTAGCCTTTTCCCAACTATGTTGGGGTTGGCTTCCAGTCTAACCGGATGCAGCTGAAGACCAGTACTTTACATGGAGCGACTGCCTATCTGACCTCCACAACCCAGTTACTGGGTCATATTGGGTCGTGGGGCTTTCGGGACCGGGACCGCGGTCCCGAATTCCCCCTATTAAGACTGGTTGTCAGACTTTCGGGCTTCTGACTACCCGTAACGACTGTCAAAGATCCACGAATGACAGCCGGGACCAACGGCTTAACGTGCTTTCCAAGGCACGGAGGGGTCTCGGTATGTAAAGATGATCACCCATCCACAGACCAACCGCGGCAAGCGTAGCTTAACCTGACCGATCGACCTGTGCGGCTGTTATTATTTAGCCACGGGCCCCTCAGCTTTATGTTGTATATTTTTTTAAATAGTTGTGACTTCTGCAATTCCAGAAACATTGCAGATGAGAGGTTATTCAAGAGACAAAACTGAAAGGTCTCAATCAACAATCAACTTAGCCTATCGCAGTCCACTGCTGGACATACATAGTCCTCTCCTAGGCTGCACCACAGCACCTTGACATCCTCCTACGGCATCCAGTCTGTCCCAGCCACCTTTTTAATGTCGTCGGTCCATTTAGCGAGGGGGCGTCCCACACTACGCTTGCCGATACGCGGTCTCCACTCCAGGTCTCGTCTGCTCCACCGGCCATCGGTCCTACGACAAACATGGCCAGCCCACTGCCACTTCAATTTGCTTAAAGCCGATGTCCCTGCCACCTTGTATTGTGGAAGCATCTACAACGCGACATACAAACTAAACAAAATCCTGCATCACGCACGCAAAGATCCAAGTGCGATTAGGATACATACATTATATACAACGTCTTAACATCAATAGTCGGGCAGTAGCCCACCAGAAACAACACCCGTCTGGTCGAAGGATATTCCCTTATTAAAGAAGGATGAGGAATGTAAGACCCTATTCCTTATGCTTCTATAATAATTATCATTACTCTAGGTAATATTGTTTCAACATATAAATTAACTACAAACTCGTCGAGACACCTTGATATTGTGATAGAAATAGTAAACAAAATTTAATATTATATTTGAACGCCATTAAAACATCTCTCTGGGGGTTTTTGTAAAGTAAATTCATTGCTCCCTTCATAATGTACACTTCAAAGGGGCTGTTTAATATGTAAAGTGGGAATTTTTACTAATTTTGCATAGTGGCTGCTTTTGTTTTGTTACTGTGTTGCTTATATTTTTGAAGGTACTTGGCAAAACATCGTTCTTTATTATTTATGGAACTTAATCTGAAGTATTTGCACGAAGGCTCCGTTGACGTTCATACTCGGGGTCACCTGTATAGAGGTATGAAGAACAGGATGTAAAGTACTCATCCTCCATAGAAAAGGGAGGATCTTCTGACCAGACGGGTGTTGTGTTTGGCGGGCAGCTGCCCGATGAATCATGTCGGGCTGTTGTATTATGCTAATTACGCGGTAAACTCTACTTACGCGATGCAGGATTTTGTGTGACGTCAGTATGACGCGTAGTTCGCATGTGGCGTTGTAGATACCACTACAGTATCATAAACATAAACTTTCCAGAATGAAATTCTAAATCAATGTGCAAGTTCAAAACCCCGAATACAACAAATATGTAGAAATATTCCTTCATGAATGTCTAGGTTCTCATCAGACATTCCAAGTGGTGGAGTGTCACGATCTCCCAAGGACTTGCAAGCAAACGTAACAATGACAACAATCAGTCAAATTTCTTTAATGGATTTTCAACTGTATTGCTAAATCATTAGGTTCAAGTTTGATTGGGAAAATTTTACAGTTTCGGGTAGCTTGGTGTGCTGGCGTCTGTGTAAAGGTACAGACATAGACACACGCAGACAGACAGATAGACATCAGACAGTTATTATTTTCACTTCTTTTTTTATTTGTATATTTTGTTCCACGCATCTTGCCAAATAAATTATATTATTTCTTTCCTTTCTTTCTTTATGCATTGGTACATCGACTAGATTTCAATTTATTGTCTACAATTTTTCTATACAAATAAATAAAATTAAAGTGTCTGTTTGTAATGTCAAAATAACAGCTTTTTACTAAATGCATATAATAATATCCCTGGACATTTCACACAGCGCCATCTAGTCCCAAGCTAAGCAACCTAATGCTTGTGTTATGGTAACAAGATGGCTGATAAACTACTTATATATATATATTTTTTTTTTTGTAAATACATACATATTACTACATAAACTACTTTAATAAATCATTAAAGTAAGACCTAATATACATTTTTTTTTGCGTATGCTAATAAAAACATAAATTGGATGGTTTCTAGTACCTACCTATATCAATATACAGACTTTATAAAACTACGAAACTCTTCTTAAAAAATATTTATCATATTTTTTTTAATTAATGTATTTATTATAAACATTGCCGTTAAAACAATGCCTAAAAAAATCTATTAAAGTTAGTACTATTAGTAAAGTTATTCTGTAGTAAAGCTAACAGCTTTTTACTTTGTGGTAAAAACTTTAATGTAGCCTATTGTTTTGTTTTGCTGCTTTCATTTTATAAAGTCCACTTTAAGAAACCTGTCGTAATTATTAACGTCATTTTCACTCAAATATATTTTGACAACATAAAATTTTTAATAAATAAAGGCAAACGAATGAATAATATAAAAAAAATAACATTCACATTAGTAAACTGGTCAAGCGATTATCGAAATCTCGCGTTGACGTCATTTAGGTACTACGATTGTAAAAACTTAATATGTAAGTAGTGTGACGGCATATATATCACCATATGCGAACTACGCATCACACTGACGTCAAGAAAAATCTTGCATCGCGCAAGCAGAGTTTACCGCACAACTAGCATAATTGTATACAACGTCCCGACTTCAACCGTCGGGCAGTTGCCCACGAGACACAACACCCGTCTGGTCGAAGGATTCTCTCTTTTACATATATGGAGGATGAGTGAACTTTATTCCCTGCTTCTCATGCCTCTTCTATAAGTTGATAGTTTGCATAATACCTATATCATGCAAACTATCACAAAAAACGGAAAGAATACAACTATTTCCATCCAAAAAAACAAAACCTAACATTCATTATATCAACTACGAATCCAAAGCCTAGCCCATAATTTCCAATTCACTCTCTAAGGAATATCATACATTACAATATAGTCTTTCACAACCATATTCCCATATATTTTCGGCTCTAAATCAGGCGCGAGACAAACATTATAACCGTCGCCATCTTTCTTCCCTCTCATGCTATTTCAATACAATAAATAGATATTACTGTTATGCTGGCGTAATGGTCTATACGTCTCTTATGTGACGTATAGACCATTACGCCAACAGTGGTGGGTTCAGATTTTTATGTTTAGGATTTGAATGGCGTATTTTGGTGTGGTGGTGGTGGTGTGTTTTAAGGAATCCTCCACTACTGGACATAGGCCTCTTCCAGGCTGCGCCACAACACCCTATCCTCTGTCTTCCGCTTCCAGTCTGTCCCAACTAACAAACAAAGTGCTGAAGCCAATCTAGATACCCGAAACCAAGCAAACGTGTTTGGTAACCCTTCGTTTCGAAAGTTTTGTTATATATGACATTTAATAGTGGATGAGGTTATTGCTATCTTCTTAGCGAATCGAAGTTTTTGCCATAAACTTCAAATATGTATGTTTCAGTTTTGCGAACTCGCCCACTGACACAGTCATAAGGTAGATGACAGGGCATGCGTTACAAGATTGCCATTAACCGGCCAAATACGCAGATCCTAAGCTGCTGTTCAGAATTCTTTGAAAAGCTCAAAGAGCAGTGCGGCTTAATTATTGTTTGTTTTGTTACAAATGTAGTTATTTATTTATTTATATGTAGGAAAACCAACAGCTAAACCTAATTAATAACAATAACTGTTTTTAGGTTAATTAATAACAATAATTAATTAGGTTTAGCTAATTATTATACTAGCACTAGTAGAATTAGTAGTAGTACTAGTTTGGTAGTATTATACTAGTTATTTCGCCACTCTGCAATTGGCATTTTTGTTTTTGTTATGATTATTTTTTTATTGTTATTGTTTTGTGGCCATCTGCCAATATCGTCTTGTCGTATTGTCAATGTCAATTTATTAATGAGAGTGGTCATTGGTCCCTGGCCTTGACATCAAGCAATAGACAATGTTTTATGCTTGAGTATGAGTCTTTTGACTATGTGTATGTTATATCTTTTTATTTATTTATTATTATAATTTTTTATTTGTAATTATGCGTTTTGTTTGTGCAGAATAAATTATTTTTCTTTCTTTTTTTTCTTTTTTCAGTGCAGCATATCCAATGAGGTGAAGCGAGATCAACTCGTTGCAAATCTAGTGTGGACGAACTCTACCGTCCCTAGTGCTCAATAACACTCTACACTTTTCTATTCATCATCATCATCTGCCTAGCCTTTTAACAGCTATGTTGGGGTCGGCTTCCAGTCTAAATGGATGCAGCTGAATACCAGTTTTTTACATGGAGCGACTGCCTATCTGACGTCTGTCTACAACCCAGTTACTGTGTTATACGATACCCCTTGGTAAGACTGGTTGTCAGACTTTCGGGCTTCTGACTACCCGTAACGACTGTCAAAGATCCACGAATCGCATGCGGGACCAACAGCTTAGCGTGCTTTCCGAGGCACGGGCGGGTCGTGGTATGTAAAGATGGTCACCGATCCTCAGACTAACCGCGGGAAGCGTAGCTTAACCTGATCGATCGACCTGTCTGGCTTTTATTATTTGGCCACGGGACCCTCTCACACTTCACTATTATCATAGACAATGCCATAACGTTCTCCCCGCCTATTTGGCAACTTGTCATCGGCACAATAAAAAGAAAGCCTAAAATACCAGTCACAATTTGTCCAGAAAGTAATATTTCACCAAAAACAATGATTTGTATTCCAACAAAAATAATGGTTTATTTTATACGACAAAAAATATTGTAAAAATAATTTTATTGTGTAAACAAAATATGGAGCGGTATTTAGATATGGGTAGCGGGAGAGTGATCAATCATATATAATTTATGTGCCATTACACAATGAAAGGGAGCAGAGTATGACGAAAACGAAGATTGAGAAACGGATTTTTTTGGCAAAACAATATACCTACTGTTGTTTTTGTAAACATATGTTTTTTGGGTCATGCTTTTATTTTTGGTATAAATTGGTTGTGGAGGTCAGATAGGTAATCGCTTCATGTAAAATACTGCTATTCAGCTGCATCTGGTTAGACTGGAAGCCGATCTAAACATAGTTGGGAAAAGGCTAGGCAGATGATGTTGATGAAATTCTTTAAATGATGGTGAAATCTAAAACACTATTGAAACTAAAATTTTAATTTGGCGGGCTATACCCTGACGCTTTCGCATTAATATTACAGGGTTATCTTGGGCTCTTCATGTAAACATAGGCTTACTACACAATAGATAAGCACAGAAGGCCGGCTCCATACAACGAGCGAAAACACACGCACTCATAGATACGCTTCACATACAGCGCGTGCAAGCGCACTCGCGACTGTCATTTATTTGAGATCGCCGCACGTACGCATTGTATGAAGCCGACCTTCTGTATCTATATATTTTGTGGGCTCATGGGGGACACTCTGAGGACCTCAGTTGGGCCCAAAGTTTAATTAGCTAAGTTTATGGTAAGCTCAAATGTTGGTGTTTAGAGGATTATGTGAAACTCATTACAGAATATTATAGATTATGTGAATTTTGTTGTGAGGAAGATGGCCGAGACTGGCAGTTAGAACGGGCGATTTTTTTTTATGTGTGATATAATCTTCTTCTTTTCAAGTCGATGATACAACAACAAGACTTGTTCACCTACTACATAAGTTTGGCCCAAAACTAAAAAAGGAACTGAAACTTATGTGACGCATATTATCCCTCAACTTGTCCTATTTTATATTCTTTCTCTGCGTCACATTTGCCAAAAATAAACGTATTTTTTTTTCTTATCAGATAACAGTATGGTTTACTGATTCCATGATCAGAACCAATCCAGCTGATATACTAAGTGTATTACTATCACGTCATTACTGATATAACCTGTGAAAAACATGTACATGTACTTGGTTATTACGTCATATTTTTTCTCCGAATATTAAAATTGTTCGACGCCCCTACATCAATGTCAAAATCGAGACACTGACCTAATAACATGCTGGAAATTATAAAATGGTGGACCTTAAATAATTCATGTGTTTTCACTTAACAAAATATTTGACCAAGATTTTGAATCCCGACAGGATCGTTTTAATCTTCCTTCGTTCTCCGAGACATCAACTTTAATTTTATAGAATCTTTTTTGCAAAATTTCATCAATGAAAGAGGAAGGTTCCAATCTTCTCAGCCGAGCTTTCATATTGTTTTTTTTTTCTCTCTTTTCCGCCCACAAAAAAGATTCTCCTCATTCGAAGATTAATAAAATGCAAATTTTCTGACACGGCTCGCGTTTCCGAACAATTTTGCGAAAGTGTTTCTTAAAATTTCTTCGAGATTCGAGAGTCTCAAGGCTGTGGATGATAGAGCTAATCTTTTCAACAAACTGTATATTTTAAAGTTGATTTTTGGGCCGAAGCTTTTGAGGGTAGATCGTGTAATGATACTAGAGGTCATTTGTGAAGTAGAACGGTTTATGTAATCAAATCTTCAGCTAGAAGTTTACGAGGCTGGTGGATAATGGGTATTCAGATTTATTCATCGCTGAAGAGCTTAGAAAGTCATGAATGATGGTATGAAAATTCGCACTAAGTTATTATACCTAACTGCGAAGGAGACTGCCAGTCTACTTGATTCAAGGTCAAACCACTGAATTGAATTTTGATATAGGTGAAATGGTGTCTGGGAAAAGGATACTTTTCATTTTTAAGTAATAACTAAAAGGAAAGGGAAAGGAGTTCCTGAAAGGAGTTAGGGGAGGCCTTTGCCCAGCAGTGGGACAGTATAATAAACAAAAAAAAACTTGAGAGGTGTCAAGGGACACCCGGATGGAACGAAGTATAACTGGCTTGCTTTCTATAAGAGAGAGAGAGAGAGACAGACAGAGAAACACGCGCACGCTGCACGGCTTACAACTATAGCAAAAAGTGTCGTTCCAACTTTTGGTCTTAATTTTTTCCCTTTCGCAACACGCGATAAGCAACTTCGTTCCAAAAACTAAAATGGACAGGTTCAGTCAAAACTGGAAGGTCGATGCGCGGGCTCGCGAAAGATGGAAGGAGTGGAGGAAGGCTTTTGTCCAGGAGTGGGACAGACAAGGCGAGTAAAAAAAAATTAACCAACTTTAAACTTCTCTTTCATCGATTAAGGGCCGATTTTTTTATCCGTAGTTAAACTCAACCAATTGTTAGAAATAGTAACGAATGGTTAAGGGGTATCGTATTACCCAGTAACTGGGTTGTGGAGGTCAGATAGGCAGTCGCTCCATGTAAAATACTGGTATTCAGCTGCATCCGGTTAGACTGGAAGCCGACCCCAACTTAGTTGGGAAAAAGCTAGGCAGATGATGAGTAACGAATGGTTAAATTTTTGCAATATGTGTTTTTTTTATCAAATTTTAGTTTATCTAATGGTCACTAGTGGTTATTTTTTTAAACTAATAGTTAATTATTTGACCATTAGCAATGAAATTATATCATTGGATCTAATGATATAAACTAAAAATTGATCAAAAAGCATTTTCCGAAACTTTTACCTTTACTTACTTAAACCGGCCCTAAGGGCGAATTTTAGCAATGAAACTGAATGCAACCAGCACATCTAAACTGCGTTCAAGAGCTGTCACCAGTGTCGTTATTGTTGCGGAATATTGACACTGACAGCTCTTGAACATTCAGATGCGCTGATCGTGTCCTCGACTGAGAAGATTGGAACCTTCATTGGTAAAATTCGCCCTAAATTATATTATTATGAGATGACCTACTTTACAAAATCAAAAGCTTAGCTTGCAACAAAACAAAAGAAAAGGGTCACATATTCAATATTGACATCAAACACACGAAACAAGACCAACATTTTTGAATAAAATATGAAGAGAATGTAAAAGACCAATTTCCCTTACCTTCATCAAATATTAAGTACGTACAAATGTATAAAGTTTGTAAATACAGAAAGTAGAGACCACCCGAAGCTTCGGTTTCGGTTTTGGTCAGTTTCGACCAAAAAGACCGGTTTCGGCTACTATTTCTATTTTGGCCAAGCAGAGGCCGAAACTGCGGCTCTGCAGAAACTAGCGTTCCTGAGCTAACTGTTATGATAGATAAAGACAGTCTCTTGGTCTGGTCATATGGATCGACCATAACACTTCGCCCGACTTAGAAGTCGGGCCCTGAATGATGATGATAACTCGGGGTTTGATTAAATAGTACCTTAGTTACAATGTTAGGAAAGAAACAATAAATTCCAGGGTATAATGTGAATTTACATAATTATATAAGTTTTGGTTTCGGCCGAAACTAAAAGAGAGGCCGAATATTCGGTTACGGTTTCAGCCGAAAATCATATTTCGTTCTATCTCTAACAGAAACAGCAAGAACCTTTTAAAACGAAAGTGACCCGTGGACGGTCGAATGAGGAAATTAAAGATATCAACGTATAGAATTGCTCAGGAAACGAACGAGAGATGAAGCGAAATATTGGCAACTCATTCGTGTCGTTGGTCTCGACTGTAGGTATTTATGTATGTCATAAAATTGATGGTATTTGTTTGAAGTTGTATAAAATATTTTGTAAAATAAAAATATACTGCTAAGACTTGAACAGTAACAAATATATGGAAAACACTAACATTGTGTTTAACAGCCGCATTGAAAACTTTAATAAACAGCTACATATGCATACATCGTAGACTCCAACCTAAATCTGCCCTACAGTTATGATACCTTACCCTACAGTTATGATAGCTATGAAACCTTACACAAACATGGCTTAAAATTTTTTGTCTCGGATTTGCAATACCTAATTATTGACATGTCCAACCTGAATATTACGCACTCAGAAGTGGACTGCTCCATTCTAATTCTTCAATACACTGGCGAGTCCAAAGACCCTTTGCAAGTTAGCCGTTTCATCGCACCAACTACGTCATATTCAAGTCCGTCTGTATTTGTAGTCAAACTGTTCCAGATACGGTATTGATATTTGCTTGTGCTGAGAAAGCAAGAACATTCGCACATTCACCTGATTGACTTTTCGTCAGGGTGCCTTATTCTAAAACGGAGACGATATTTTGCTTTTCGTAGTCGTAAATTATATAATATTTTAAATAATAATAATAATTAATTTGAAATTGAAATTGTTTATTGAAATAATTGATTTACATAAATATTTACAAAATAGGGCCTTAATACTAGGTGTAGGTAAAAAATATTTGGATTCTACCTGAACTAGGAATAAACCTGTATCTCAGGTAAATTTATTTCAGACGACGCATTATAAAACATGAACAGCTTTGTGTATAGTTGTTGAGTACTTATCTGAAAAGCGACTGACAAATCTTCTCACCACAGCATAAGCTGTAATTATATAACGTGATAAAATAAAAAATGCAGTTGTAGGGAAACAAGGTGGCAGGGATATCGACGCGCAAACTGTAATCATTAATTCAGCATATTATTATGTTTCTTGACAGCAAAATCAGCTATTTCATAGAAAATACCTTTGCGGTCAAAATGTATGGATTAGTATTTTTTGGATGGACTCCATGGTAACAGGCTGCGCGTCGATGTATCCATCCTGTATAACGCGATAAAATAAAAAATCCAGTCTGTTGAAGATTTATATTTACTACCGTTTTTACATTGAAATAAAATCAGAGAAACGTATACCTACATATAAATACTCGTCATATTTAGATCTTAACACACTCCAAACGCGCGTTTTAACGTTTCTCGTCTGAACGCACTCTAAGAGACCTTTACGGGAAGTTGTTGAAACTTTATTCCAATTAACTAGTAATGTTTCAACATTTAGCCGAGTCGAAGCTAAATAACTTGGAGTGAAATTACGGAATAACTATGAGAATTTCGTCGAACAACTTTGTTGTGACTTCAAAAGATTTTTTGACCTTTAAGAGACTCTTTTGGCTAACCTAAATAAGGATTCTGTGGTCTTTTTACTGTCGGTAAAAGAGAAAGGTGGAGACGAAACGGCCGGAAGACGAAGCGTTGGAAGGCCTCCCACAAATTGGGCCGACGACCTTCTGAAGGCCGAAAGAACCCATTGGATGCGAGAAGCACCGAAACAGCCGAAGTGGAGGTGCTTGGGGGATGTCCAGACATGGACGTTTTTCGGCAGATGATGATGATGAAAAGAGAAAGTTTAGTTGAAGTTGATATTCTTCTGCACCCTAATTGCGTAACACACGATCAATCGGAATAAGTTTCATTTTGACAGTTCAACAACATTCATTGCGTTATTTACGTGTTGAGCAGACAAATTTTTCGAACTTATGAAGCAATGGATTAGCAATTTGCTTCAAAATGATTCTGATTCCGATTGATTGTGTGTTACGCAATTAGGGTGCTGGTTATTGTTTTATTATTAATACTTAAGGACTAATTTCTTAGTGATATTACACAGGTCTCTGACAGGTTTATTACAAAACAAAAACGCCTTCTCATACAGAGGAACGGGCATTGTTCTCTGCGTCTGCCTTGCACGCCCTCTGCGTTTAGGCGATTTAGAACCATGAATGTAAAGTCTAGGTTTTCTTGCGACGTTTGTCTTCACTGTTGTCTGAATAACGGTGAAGACAACCGCAAGATTATCAATGACATCTTTACTGATGTGCAAGATCTTAATTAGCACTCTAGTAGCTTTATTAAAGAGGATAAAAATGTATACACTGGATAACCTGCTTATACTAAAGGCTGATTTTTCAATCGACAGATATTTTTATCCCAGGAATAAACTTGAACTTTGACAGTTCTTCCATACAAAATATTTCAGACGTCAATTTTTTTCCACGAATAAAAATTGTGTCGACTGAAAAATCTGCCCCAAATTAACTAATAAACTATTAAAATATACCTAACCTAACTAAAACTATTCACTAACTAATATATGGCGTCGAAAAAATTCTCCGCATCGCTGTCGACTGGTAATGTAAGTACCCAAGAGACTGGCGGCATTGCCACGTTGTATGGCAATGCTGCCAGCAGCCAGTTAGCACTTAGAAAGAAATTTAAAAAATCATATTGGTACCTTCCAGGTTTGAATTTGGGTCTTCGTATTCGAAAAGCAGCTCACTTCAACTAAGTTATCACGGTGAGATTTTTACAGAATACATATTCATTTTTTTGCGTTCCACAAGGTGACAAGGCGAGCCGTCGTAGACCCTGTCAGGACACAGCAAACAGGGAATAGCATCGCAGGCCCTTTTAAGTTCGACCCATCACTAAAAGTGATAAATTACAAACGATAAATTCTTTTCTACTTATAAAAAAATGGCCCTCAAAAAGATAGAAACAACATTAAATCGAGAAAATGAATCAAACTGTAATCCAATTTCCTAAAACGACATGAGCAAAGATTTATCAGAATAAGCTTTTAACATTTTCAAAGTAATATTAAGATTTCGACATTGGCATCATGTGACGCCCTTATCGCCTCATATCCTGCGTAGAGATCAGGGTCCTATATAACTTTTTGAAAATGTGGGAGCAGGGAGTTGATTGGTCTTGTCAATGACAAAATTGACGGGAGGGGAAAAAGACTGATTTTGTGAGAAGATTATTATTATGGAAGAATGCTTTTGTCAGCCAGTGGGGTAGTTAGCACTAACAGTAGAACAACATTAATTGCGTTATTTACGTTATTGAGCAGATAAATTTTTCGAACATAATATTCATAATAATGTAAATTAATAATAATGTTAGAAAAATTTGTCTCAATCATCATTTTCTTCAAAATTATTCAGGTTGTGTTTGATAGTATGTTACGCAATGAGGGTACTGGGGTCGGTGTCAGCTTATTATCTAGTAGTACTTTGAAGGTTTAGTCATGGGGTTGACAGTTTACGTCAATTTTGAATACAAAAGAATGCATGAAACTAGAATTCACATTAAAGATACAGTATTTGACAAAAACAAACTTTTACTGGCACTTTTTGTGCCATATGTGCTGCTAATTGGTAGTTTGCGCGGTTTTTTTTATTTTTTTGATATAAAGAACTACTCTCTATTCAACCTATGAGGTTACTGCTAGGCTTGCCTGTGGATGCCTCAATAAATTGGCCTCCAGCCAGGACTTAAAAAACTTTAAAACTAAGCGACTACACGCTAAGAGCTCCCCCTGTGGGATACGGACCTCGGCTTAGGGCGTCGCAGCAAGGGACAGGCTGGATCGGAATTATTTAGGGATAAATTTAAAACTACTGGCTCAGCGGCGCGGGCTGGCTCGAGCAAGTGTCGGGGCGGGGTTGCCTTGTGTACAGTCACGAGCAAAAGTATGTATACACTCGGTTTTATTCAAATTCGATGTACTCCTTTATTTTTTAATGAAATTTTATGTTGTTACGAACATAGCATTTTCGAACCCATAGGTTTATGTA
Organism: Apamea sordens; assembly: GCA_945859715.1. Classification (NCBI taxonomy): domain Eukaryota; kingdom Metazoa; phylum Arthropoda; class Insecta; order Lepidoptera; family Noctuidae; genus Apamea; species Apamea sordens. Next base: position 5,877,736 of record OX244010.1, on the reverse strand, counting down.
ATGTGTCGTATTTCAACGTTGCATACGTTTTTTCACGAAAAAATCGCAATTGAAAGTTACCAAGTGTTGACATATTGGTGCTCGTGACTGTACGGACCACCATTTAAATACCTACTAGTGCTGACATTCTGGCTACTCATTGATTATTTGAGTTTGAACACGTTACTTTTTAATAGTGTCTTGAACGACGGGCCTAAGGCTTCGATCAATAATAGTACTAGATTCTCGATAAGCGCTTCAAAAACGGCCCAAAAAATAAGACCACAAATACTTTCGTGGTCTTATTTCAAATTAGTATGTTTTTAACCTTATTATTTTAGACTTTAAGTTTCATTTTAGAATAAATGACTGAAAATGAAGAATAATTTTATTTTCAAGTGACATTTTAAATATGTTTTGTAATGGTAATTAAACTTTACGTTTAAGCATGTTAAGCATTTGTATACGCTTTTATAATAAAGTTCCAAGCCCAGTTCAAGATCTAAGCCTTAATAAATTCAAATCATTTATTAAACGTAAGTTGTGCCAGAAAGCCTTTTATACCGTTAAGGATTATATCGAGGACAAAAAGGCTTGGGATTAAGCTGCATCCAAATTTTTTTTTATTTTTTACATATTGAATGTTTTTATTTTGTTTTTCTCTGTTTTGTTGTTGTTTTTTTTATATACACTGACATTAATGAATTTTATATATACTATGACATTTGCTTACTTAGTAAAGTATTATATTATTTTAATTATTGTGAATGTGAAGACTATGTTGGTCATTGTATTTATATTATTCTTCTCTCTATTCTCTTAGTTTTTGTCATGGTCTGGCAGTTTGAGTAATTAATGTGGCCTACCCAAATGCCCTTTCTTTGGTATTGTTCGTCGGATCGTTGAGCTCCTTAAGTTTTGAGTTGAGCTGCACGATTTCTGACAAATTCGTGCACTGACTGGACAGGTCCTCTCAATCTGTGTGGTTCTTTCCTCAAAAGACCATCTCAGACATCGACCTACATGGTCTTCATATGATCTGACCAAGATTATGTCTGGACTTTAAAAGAGACTGTGACGTCTGAGTTTGTTTCGGCCTTTCTTCTCAGACTAGTCAGATAGGAAACGCCGACCTCATCTAGTTTTAAAATATGATTGACGTGTAAAAGTGTTAGTACAAACCTACTTACAAAATAAAATCATTTATCATTTATCATTAGCATTAAGGTTTATAATAAACTGAAGTTGCTAATATTGTGTATGTTTACGTGTGTGCAAACGTGGCCACTTGAGCGACCGATTTTTGTTCCTGATCCTTAATCTAGTACTATTATTGATCGAAGGCTAATAAAATGCCGAAGATGCCTTACTGCGCTACCTCACGGTCGCAGTTGAGCTCGCTACCTCGATGTCAATTCCATGTATAACAAATGCTTGCTAATAATCTTACTCCCGCAGGATACAACGTGGGCTTCTTAGGGGTTACCTCGATACAGCTGTTCTGCTGGGGAGTTGGTTGCGCCACTTCTTCTACCCAGCCATAGCACTAGGAAGTGTTGAAGGGCAGGCGTTTTGGGGGACCGTCTTTTGTAATTTTTACGTTCGAAAAGTGCTGATTCTCAGCCTAATAGTTTGGATAAATGAATTTTGATTTTGATGCCTACGTGAAAACAAAATATTTTGTTTTTACATCGCGGTCAACGGCAAGCATCGATGAACCTAACCTAACCCCAACTAGCTGTTTTAATTTAAAAACACATATGCGTGTTACGTTGCCAATTTCACTAAACTCAAAGAAAATTATAAACTATAGATGTCAATTAATATTGTATATATAATATTAAAATGGATTCTCACCTAACCTACAGTGCACGTGATTGGTCAAATAACTTCACCTCAGCTTATCGTATCTGCCGGTCGATTCTGTAAAAATCTCACCGTGAAAACTCAAGTGAAGTGAGCTTGATGTGAGTTGTCAGAAGTGTCAATCTCTAGCATTATTTGGAATGACAGCTCACTCCACGCTCACTTCACCTAAGTTTTCACAGTGAGATGGAATTATTACAGAATCGCACTGCTGCTTCACTCACGTGCCATTTTCGTTTGACTGTTTACTTGTGTGAATTGAATCATGGATAAGAACCACCTTATACATCATGCTAATTGATTTGATTTTTAATATTCCTGCTAAGCGGCATAAGCGGGAAAAAACTCACAACAGCAGATATGTTTTAGCCAGAGAATGGAAGAATCTACTTCTTGTAGGAGTGGTAGTCTTCTAGCGTAGGTAGCTAGTGCAGCACCTGAGCTTTCAGGCGCTATACGGACGTCTTTTTTTTTAACGTTGCCCCACTAGGAATATCTCCTGTATCGTGGGTGCGTTTAAAAACATTTAAACTCACATACACAAACAGCCAGACCCGGAACAACTACTTGTAGGTCATACAAATATTTGTTCCGTGCGGGAATCGAACCCGCAACACGCAGCGCAGCAGTCAATCGCTTAACCACTGCCCCAACCGTGCCGTCTTCGCACCACCATCTATGTAAAATATCGAGTATCGCAGTGAATCTTCGTGTATGTAATTACCCTTAGACCACGGTTCACCAGTCATTTGTTTATCTGCATTCTGCAACACTGGCTGCTAAAAGTTTTCTTGTTTCGTGTATATGTCATGACTTGCTGAAAAGATTATTAGCAGTCAGCAAAGTAAGTGAAAACTGTTTTCTGGAAAACGAAATTGCTATATTATGTTACCGTCAGTTTCGTAGAAGAAAGAAAGAAAGAAAATACATTTATTTGCGGCAAACATGGCGAATAAAAAAGAACATAAACACAAAAAAAAATAACAAGTTGGGGGTAAACATGCGTCACATTCACGCAAAACGGCCATCGCTTAGCATAATGCTAAGACCCTATACGAGACAGAGCCCCAGCGCTGGTTTGCGACTTACACCCGCGGGGTAATTGCGTAACACTTTACACATGAAAACCATTTTCACAATTCAACAACATTCATTGCGTTATTTACGTTATTGAGCAGTCTTTATCAGATATAAACAATGAATTGGCAATATCCTTCTAAATTATTCAGATTATAATTGATAGTGTATTACGCAATTGGGGTACCGAAGAGTCTGGGGTTGGTGTCAGGTCTTCTAGAAGTAATTCATCTAGAAGTAATTTGAAAGTTTAGTCATAGAGTTTGCATCACCGTCCAAATCACAATGATCTTTTTTTCTCATTCTAATAAGATTACTGGTTGAGTTGCTGCCATTGACAAGGCTGTCAAAATCATTCTGATCTTTATCCGCGTTAAAATAAGGTTGCTGCTGTAAGAGGTAAAATAACTGTGAACTGAAGGGCAATTCTCGTAATTTTAAGAACATTCACTGTCTGAAGGCCAATTCTCGTAATTTTAAATGTTCAAAATCTAGTAGCAGTCTCATCTCAGCGACAAACTTAATGTCAAAAACTTGTCAAAATGTAGGGAAATTAAAGCTATTTTTGACAGATTGAGACTGAGATCAGACTGTGAACGTTCTTAAAATTACGAGAATTACCCCACTGATCTCAGTCTCAATCTGTCAAAAATACCTCTAATTTTCCTACATTTTGACAAGTTTTTGACATTTTTTTGTCGCTGAGATGAGACTGCGACTAGATTTTGAACGTTTTAAATTACGAGAATTGGCCTTCTGACTGTAGAAACAGTTATAACGTGGTAAAAATATGAATTACCAGGCATCAAAGTTTATGAAAACTCTTTTCTGGAAAACGAAATTGCTATATTATCGTGCCGTAAGTTTCGTATGCAACTTACACCCGGTTTCTAAAATGTGAATTTGATGTTGAACTCTTTTGAAAATTTAATTAAGCTTCACATAGGCTGCCATACTCATTTCTGTACGTGCACATAAGGAAATGAAATATACAGAGTATATACTCTGTATATAAAATACAGAGAAATATACAGAGTATATACCTACTCTGTATATTTAATTTAAAGTTAATTTTAAGTCAATGTAGTATGGGTATGTGTGGTATGTGTTGTATGGCTACTAAAAATATGTCAATTTACGTCAGGCGCTGTCTAATTTGAGAGGACTAAACTAATATATTTTATCTTCTATCCTTTTCTTAATGAAATAGAAAGAAAAAGATGCATTGAACTTAAATTTAGTTTAGTTTGTGAACAAGGGAATCGGCGCCAATAACTTTTGAAAAGACGCCATATTTAATAGTTTTAAATAGTTCCAAACTATTCAAATATGTAACAAAGTCAAAGTTTTTTTATTTGTAAAACATAGGTGGTTTAAAAACAGGTGTTGTTATTAAAATATATAGGTACACTAAATTTGGCCGATGACGGCGTACATATATGAATAAGCAATAATTAATTTAAAGTGAATTCAGCAAAAATAATAATTTAAACAATGTTGTCAAAACAATTCTTTTGGACTAAATAATTTTCTTTTGTTGTTTTATTGTATCGCTAGTTTCCATTCATTTGTGTTATTACTTCGTTTATAAACAGTGTTAAAATCCAATAGTTGTTTTAATGTTGTTCTACAACTTCGCATCGGTATTGTTTAGTATAAATTTAACTATCAAAACAATTATTTTAGATTTAAACAAGTTTACAATTACTTGAAGTTTCATTCTATTTATTCGATTTCTATTTTTATTTGATTAAAGTGTTGGTTATTGTTATTTTAGAATTAATAACATTGAACGAAAATCACTTTAAAATGATATTTATAATTTATAATAACATCGTAGCACAGATTTAATCATTCGCACAGTATTAGAATAAGCAGTGGTGGCCCATGGATAACGGCTGCGACTTACGGGTTGCAGGTTCGAACCCAGTCAAACGCCTTACTTTGTGTAAATTATTTCATCACCACTGCTCTCAAAACGGTGAAGAAAAACATCGGAGGAAACCGACATGTCCTAGAACAAAAAATTCGAAGACAAGTAACATCTACCAACCCGCACAGTTAATGTTCCCACTGCTCGGTCACAGTTCTCCTCTCAGCAGAGAGAGGAAGTGGGCTGTAATCCACATAGTATATGTACAGACGCCAGCACATCAAGCTACTACAATCTGTCAAATTTCTTTAATAGATTTTCAACTTTATCGCCAAAGCATTACGGTTCAAGGTTGATTGGGAAAATTTGACAGTTTTGGGTAGCTTGACCTGCTGGCGTTTGTACATGCCTTCGAATTTTTGGTTCTAGGATATGTCAGTTTCCTCACGATGTTTTCCTTCACCTTTTCGAGAGCAGTGATGATGAAATATTTTACACAAAGTAAAACATTTAAATAAACAATTTACTGTCTGACCTGACCCAAACGTTACTTGGAACCCTGCCACGAGGGATCAGCTGATTCGCTACTTCGTTGGAATTTAAGTAGATAATATTATTCTATGTTCTTATGTGTTTGCAAATCAGCAGAAAGTGAGAGAACGCTTCGACTATAGGTATTTAGAATTACTCATGTTTGCTATGAGTCAGCGCTTTGGAGATCTTTGCTACGTACGGTCACTAGAGGAGATAAGTAACCAGGGTCATCGGATATAGTTGAAGTTTAGTAAGAAACCGATGGATGTTTTGCCAGAGCATTAGCTCTAGTTCTGGAACAACCAGACGTATTTGTAAGTTTGTATGTAGGGGTAATCCCCTACATACAAACTTACAAACAAAAAAAAACATCTTTAGATTCCTAACTAATATTATAAATGCGAAAGTAAGTTTGTTTGTTCGTGTGTTTGTTAAGCTTTCGCGCTAAAACGGCTGAACGCTGAAATTTTGCATGTGGGTAGACCATGACCTGGAAAAGTACATAGGCTACTTTTCATCTTGGATCGCAGACGAAGTCGCGGGCAACTGCTAGTATTAGTATAGATGCTTTGGATTCTAATTTAAATGGCAAACTGAGGGTCTGTAAAATTAGAAAATGATTAATATCCAATATTCCCCGCGATGGGATTAGCTGGAATGATTGACATTTAATCGGATCGTAAAGTGGCGAGAGTGAATTTATCAATTAAGATTTACGAATGGTTTTGTAGTCAGGGAAATTAATTATCAAATTGTCAGACGACGTAAATTTTCCGTGTTATAACCAATTGATACAACTGTCAAAGAATTACAGTTGTGATACAGATTGTAGTAGCTTGCATATATTTTAATTTACTTTAATTCAATTAATTTAAATCTTACTCATGACATTTATTTATTTTTTTACCATTATGACTTTGACTTTTTGTAATGGATTGACTATTAATGATTTCTTTTATTTAATAACTTTATTGTTTTGACTTTACTATGACAATTGTATTGTTAATATAATTTGCATGCTAACATAGCTGAATATGGTGAAACTGTACCTGTGCAACATCTTCTGTAAACCCATATTATGCAAATAAAATGATTGATTGATTGACAACCCGACAACGCACAGAGTCCAGCACGGCCTCTGTACGTTGTCAGGTTGTTGGTGTAACGTGGTAGTGGTTGATGTATTGTCTTTGGTCCTTGACCCTGACATCAAGCAATGTACAAAATCGTCAACTTTTTTTTGTACGAGGCTTTTGGCTACTTAGTGTGTCCCTATTTTATGTCATTTTTTTTTAAATAATTTGCGTGTTGTTTGTGCAGAATAAACAATATTGTTCTTTCTTTTCTTTTTATTTAATAAACAATTAATTTCCCTGTCTTTATCTGTGAGGCAAAACGGTCATATTAGAAACAGCAGAGCCTTTTTTTGGGTGGAAAATCATCAAATAACTTCTACCGCTCTTCGTGTCAGACTTTTACTGACTAAAACCCACCCATGTTTCTTCAGTTGCCTGTGCCAGGGGCCACGGTGACTCTTTCGATAAACAACAGAGCCTTAGATCCCATCCATCCATCTTCCCATCCTCAAAAAAAAAAAAAAAAAAGCCTTAGATAGCCCGAAAAGAGTGTCCTAAATCAGTATTCCAAAAAGATACTCTAGGAAAATTCCACCAATGAAACTGAGTACATTCAGCACAGTCTAAAACGCCTTCAAGAGCTGTTAATGTCAATATACATACTACAACAATCATGACAATGACAGCTCTTGAACTCCGCCATAGGAATCCCGCCGCGAAGGGAAACCGCTTACCGAATTCAGCTAAGAAACATTTCCAAATTATGTCGCTATTCGAGTAGCGGAACATCATGACAGCCAGTTGAATTGTAGCAATCGGAGCAAAATGTCGTCATTTTCGACGAAGTAAAGGTCTATTTGAGACCTCTTAGATTATTTTTTCCGTAAACTCATCATTCATTTTACAAAAATAAATAAGTTTCACTTTATATTTGTTTTTTTCGACTGACTGACTTCGATACGTGCGAAACGAACGCGGCACCGCAATAATATAGCGGGCTGATCGCGGAGTTGTAACTGGCTTACGAGAAGGTCAAAATCAAAATTAAAAGTTTGTTATTCAAAATAGGCTGAGGATCAGCGCTTTTCGAATGTCAAAATTACATAAGACAGTCCCTCAAAACGCCAGCCTTTCACCACTTACTAGTGCTTTCGCTGGGAAGAAGAAGTGGCGCAACAAAGTCCCCAGAAGTACAGCAGACAGGTAAGTTAAAAAAAATGGCCAAATCAAGCGGAAAATCATAATCAAACCAGTGCGTAAAAACAACAATATAATAATATATTATGAATATATTGTATAGAACAGGCAGTTCCGCTTGTTACACTTGTCATACAACGGACAAGTCATGGCGGAATTACTGCAGTTACGCTGCTATGGTTGCGCAGCGAGATGTGATACCCGCCTCAGATGTGTTGATTACGTTCTATTTCATTGGCATAATAATTCGCCCTCAGTGTACGGTCAGCAATAAAAGTCGGTTAACACTTTAGTTTTTTAAATCTTAATTATTGAGCAAAATATTCTTAAAAAACATATAGTAATAGAATATTTAAGAATAATTAACTCTTTGCTATTACATGAAATAGAGAAAATTAATGTATCGCATCATTTTGTATCAATTTAGACGATTTGTAAAAGTAACAGTGTTAATTGACTTTTGTTGCTGACTGTACCATCTCGATTGAAAACTGATCGATTACAACACTAGTTTATAACATACCGAACATGTTCGTAGAACCTTGTAACCTTTATAGACAACCCGCTTTCCGCTTTCAAAGCAACCAGAACCATCCCTTAAGTACCGTCATGACGAGCCATCAGCCCCGAGATGTCTTAATAAATTAACATTCAAAGCGTTGTTTGCTAAATGACGCGCTCGACCTTCGCTTAAGTTATTAACAGTATTACAGGGTTAACGTGACTTCTGAAAACTTGGACCGACCATAGAGAATTATAATGAGGAGCGGTTTTGGGTTAGGTTCGTATTAATGTAAAATTATCATTTGAGAGTTCTTGAACCTTTTTGCTGTCAACTGAAATGTAGATTTTTAAAATGGAACATAATTTTAATGTAGGTACTTCCAAGAACTTTTTGTCGCGTTCCTAAAATCGAAACTAACTCCGCCATCATTGTTTTTTTTTTCATTACAATGTCATAAACGTTTACCAACATTGCCAAAGAAGAAAAAAAAATAACCCCTGTCAAGTGTCATTCAGACGTCAAATTATAAAAGAAAGAAAGAAAGAAAAATAGGTTTATTTGTCACAAAAACACGTGCATACAAAAAAATAATTAATTCTAATAATAAGGAAAAATAAAAACAAAATAGATCTATAATCACGAGCACAAAACAAAAATAGATCAGAGAAGATCTTTGTAGCATTCTAGTTTTATGTTGTCGAATGTATATATTTAGCGGTCGGCCCAGAGGCTGAATGCCGTGCAATAGGAGAGGCTTATGTCCAGCATTGGACTGCTATAGGCTGATGATGATGATGATGGTGGCTAGGCTACGATTTCCTAGAAGAACGTTTCCGTCATATTTGTAACGGACGTCATGAAGTTCACCAGTATTTGACATTAAGGTGTAAAAAAACGCTTTGTATTTGGACATTACAGCCGCATTTGGTGGTCACCGCTCTTCTAGGACCGTAGCTTCAGCAATTGGCTTTTGTACTACATGTCGTGGGTTTGATACCCGAATGGATCAAAAGATTTGTATGGTCAGAAAAATTAAGAGTTTGGGCTTCTGTGAATGGGACAAAGTCTTAAAAATATTATTTAGAAATACTAAACAAATCGAATCAAACCATGAAAGGTACTAAACATTGGTACGACTCATTATTTGATTATTTTTAATAGCGTGTGTAACTTTTATCTACTTTTTTTTTCCTTTATAAAGTATCACAATTGGTGACACTTTATTTACATTACAATCTAGCCTATTAGCTAAAAAGTAATTTAAATACAACTTAAACTGCTAAGTAACTATGTAATTATGAAATCGTCCAATAACGTGTTTCTTATTCACTATAAGTTATGGGGAAGACACTTGTTTCACGTGTTCTTTTTAAGATTCAGCACTTGCACTACAGTTTGAGTTCACTTACACTGCACTAAAGTAACTCAAAAGGTTTAACCCTTTTTAGTCTTCGAACTAATTCAGTGTTGTCAAGGAGTTGGATCGCCTCGACATTCACGTGATGATGAAGTCTGTGTTCATGAGCTTCTGCATATTTTTGTATAGCTATGTTTACGACATCCATCTTGAGGTCCCGGTGAAGGTCGCTTTTTCTAATGTACCAGGGCGCGTTCACTATACCCCTGACTACTTTATTTTGGAAGCGTTGTATAATTTGATGATTGTTTTGGCTGGTGCAACCACACAGCTTTTATCTACTAAGGGCTGTTTTTTCCAACGCCAGATACAGTTCTTCCATCCAAAATCTGTCAGACGTCAATTTTATTCCACGAATAAAAATTATCTGTCGATTGAAAAATCAGCCTTCAGAGTTTCAATAATCACTCTTTCTCAGACATCATATCAGCAATTTATCAATATGCCCCAAGTTCATAGATAAAACTAAAGAAAATCCAGATAGATGGTGATAGGTGTTTACTAGAATTATGTTACGACCTGGAATCTTTTTGTTATAAAAGAATAAGGCTAATGGAGTGTGCAAAAGAGTTTGCTATGAAAATTTGAGGGCACGAAGCACGGAATCATTATTTATAAGAAACACATTAAGGCACTTTAATGTTACTCTGTCTGCGATTCAGAAGTCTAGTTTTGTACAGACGCCAGCACATCAAGCTACCCGAAACTGTCAAATTTTCCCAATCAACCTTGAACCTAATGTTTTAGCGATAAAGTTGAAAATCTATTAAAGAAATTTGACAGTTTGTACTTATGGCTCCAAAATCTGATTGATAGACAGAAACTCGTAGATAGATAGAATATAATAATATATTGTGAGTTATATTAATATTGTATTGTATGTACTATTTATATGGGCCTTGTTGCCTGAAATAAATGGATAAATAGATAAATATAATATACATATTTAATAAAAATATATATATATTATTATTATTATATATATTATTTTACGCCATTATTTAGTTTATTAGACTATAAGTCAGTAATGATTCCCTGATTTTTTATGTCACCTTATTTTTGCGCAACGAGGGAGGCCTTTGCCAAGCAAAGGGACAGTATAGGCCAAATGTCCTTTCTTTGGTATTGTTCGTCGAATCGTTGAGCTTCTTAAGTTTTGAGTTGAGCTGCATGATTTATGACAAATGCGTGCTCTGACTGGACAGGTCCTCTCAATCTGTGTGGTTCTTTCCTCAGAAGAGCAACTCAGTAATCGATCGACATGGTCTTCATATGATCTGACCAAGATTATGTCTGACTTTAAAAGGGACTGTGACCTCTGAGTTTGTTTCGGCCTTTCTTCTCAGACTAGTCAGATAGGAAACGCCGACCTCATCAAGTTTTTAAAATATGATTGACGTGTAAAAGTTTTATCATTTAAATAAAAATAAACTTTTCGGGATCACCTTTAGGTTTTGATGTGGTGGAAAGATTTAATCAAACTGGCTACGTGAACGAATTCGATTATTGTATGGAGGTTGCAGTTTTTGGCATTATCTTTCCCGAATGTACTCGTAGTGGACAATAAAAGTCTTTCGTCTGTATTGAGATTTATTTTTTCTGCTAACAATAAAACCTGAGATTAATATGTTCCGAAATCCAGTTTTCTTATAGAAGCTGGCATCAAATACTTGATTGGCCTGCAGGGAATCCTAAATGAATAAAGTTAGCCTTTGTATATTTATGAATAAATAAGTTCTGTTTCTTAATGAAGAATTCCGACCCCCAAGTCACAGGTATTAACCTAGTTCAGGAGCCAGGGGACCTATGTTTAAAATACTGTGTAGCGGTATCTACAAACGCCACATGCGAAATACGCGTCATACTAACGTCACATAAAAACCTGCATCTCGCAAGCAAAGTTTACTGCGCAACTAGCATATATAAAACGGCCCGGCATGAATCATCGGGCAGTTGCTCGCCAGACACACCACCGGTCTGGTCAGAGAATTCTCCCTTTTCTTACACCTTTACACCTTGTTACTCATGTCTCTATAACTGCTTCTGTATGTTGTAAATAGAAAATAGAAACAGAAAATATTTATTGTCCAGGTAATACAGTCAGCAGGTTCACAGGTTAACAGCAAGTTAAAACGACATGAGTGGCTTAAAATATTACCTACAGCTAGGTTACAATATGATATTTGGTAGTGAGCCCCAAACTAGACAGTTAGTCTGTATCTTGGGGCTCAGAGTATGAATTCCAAAGTGGAGACTAGAGAGGTGATTTCAGGTATGGTATGGTGCGTGTGTATGTTTGTGTGGTGTGTGTGTGTGATGTGCGTGTGGTGTGTGTGTGTCTGGTGTGGGTGTGTGTTTTTTCCATTGTGCTTCGTTTGATGTGGTGTCAGGTCAGGGTCTTTATATTAGTTGTTACGAGTCATCATAACCAGTGTTATGCAAAATTTCCCTTACTATTTTTTGCAATTGAATGAAGTACTATTTTTAATTTCGCAGAGTTTGCAAACTTTATTGTAAGTATTAATGAGAGAGTAGGCCGGGGAGCGTCTTGCTAGCAATGAGGGTTCTTTTGCTCATGATAGATGTGTAGTCGGGTCTCCTTTTAGTATTTTTGTGCGTTTTTGTGCAGACAGAAAGAATGAAAAGCTGGCGGACTCTGAGGACTCTCGTTTCGCGGTAGAGTAGATCAGAAGAGAACTGGTAGGGCTTCTTAAAAGTTACTTTAAGAAGATTAGAGCCCTTTGTGCTCTTTCGGCTTCAACAAGTAGGTCTTTCCAGCACTACCCCACACGCTGATGCAATACTGAATTATCGATTGGCATAGCGCTAGGTAAACTTGTTGTAGTGTGTCTGTGGGCAGACCGTCTCGTAGTCTACGCATCGTGTGAATAAATTTTCTTGTTCTGCCAGAAAGGTTGGATACATGTTGTTTAAGTGTGGTGGTCGTCGATAAGAATACCGAGGTATTTGATGTAAGAGGCACATTTAAGAAGAGGAAAGTCGCAAGTGGAAGTAGAAATGTTAGAAGAGCAGTGATGTAGTTTGAGTTTGAGGTGTTCCGGTGGGTTTGAAGCGGCGGTTTTGGAGAAAACAATATGTTTAGTTTGACTGCCATTTAGCGTGAGTAGGTTTCTGTCCAGGTTGTTCGCGATTAGTGATAATCCCTGCTCTGCTAGAGAATAGACATGTTCCCACGATTTTCCGTGTAATATTACGGCAGTGTCATCTGCATAAGTTATAATTTCAGCATTATTTACGGAAAGGTTTAGTATGTCGTTAATATAGACAATGAAAAGCGTGGGACCAAGTACGCTACCCTGTGGAACTCCGAAATCAATGTCTGTAACAATGTCACTTTTTAAAATAAAAAAATATTGATTTTCTATTTGTTTAATATTACCAATCTGCACTGGGCCGTGGAAGACGATAGTCTAATCTAGAAGAGAGGAGGCATGTGTCTCAGCCGTGGGGACATCATAGGATGATTATGACGTCATCAGTATCTGCCTAGGCTTTTCTCAACAAAGTTGGGGTCAGTTTCCAGTCTAACCGGATGCAGCTGAATACCAGTATTGCACATCTGACCTCCACAACCTAGTTACTGAGTAATACGATACCCCTTGGTAAGACATTTGTCAAACTTTCAGGCTTCTGACTACCCGTAACGACTCTACTGTATGTAACACGACATAAAGTTCACATTTCAAGGTCTCAGGTATTTTGAGTCGAGTAAATGAGTCCGTAAGGTAAGTGACGGCCTTAACCTGCCCAAAAATACATAAAAAAGTCATAACTTTACGGAGTGTCCTTGACAACAGCCATTACAACAAGTAAAGCAATCGTGAAAGTCATCACGGAATCCATGAAAAGTTAATTTTGTTTAAGAAAATTACTTGGAAGGCGAGGCGATGTAACTTTTAATTTATTCACATACCAATTTGACTAGTAAAGTGGCACGCTGCAGGTTTAAAGGTGATGTCTTTGAATGCAGTAAATAGGAGTAAAGTTGGGTACTCTCCTGTGGTATGTAGGTTGGATAGTTTTAATTAATTTTGAGTTCAAAATTAATTAAAACTATCCAAACTACTCAAACGTACCTCAAATACAGTTGTATTTGAGGTACGTTTGAGTTGGAAGTTGTGTTCTTGTGTTAGCGTGACATTTTAGAGTGTTTTTCAAAAGTAACTGATGAAAGTGTAAACAATCCCTGTTTAAGTTAAATGCTTACGCAATCAGTCACTTCAAGGAATCAGTAACACATTCATCTGTATTTAAGAAGTTCTAACATAATATCTGACCACTTTTTCTAACAATTATTGTTTGAATAACATTGCTAAATTGTGATTGAAAAATCATCGACGATAATTGAGGTTATAAAATTAACCTCAATTGTCAAACGTCTTTAAGGTGTTTTGTTTTTAAATTAGAATTTAGGGTTTATAATTGTATTACTGTAGTACTCAAATTGCCAGTGGCATCCACAAGTACATTTTCTGACTCGTATGTTTAGATTTTCATTAGATACCTACATTTAGAACAGACCATAATGAACAGTTTAATCAGAGAGTAATATTGGTAAAAGGTACTGGCCTATAATAAAAATGTACGCTGGACTTCATACTATCGATGACAAAATGAAGATATTTGATTTTCGCCATTTTAGCGCTGACAGCAACGTGACCGGCGGTGAGCGTCCGTGGAACTAATATTTTTGATAGCGAGTTTTACAAGATATTCTCATCATAAAAATATCCTAAATATCTCGTAGTAAACATAAAATACACAAAAAAAAAGTTTTATTCCACGTTTTAGATCTAAATCGTCAGAGACGTACGAAAACAAAACGACGACGGCCATTTGCGGCAATGTGTCAATTTTAGTTCCTGAGACGCTCGAGCGGGGGCGCTTTGAATCAGCACAAAAAACAACTCTCAATTCGTATAGTATATTAAGTTCAGCGTACTTGTATAATATAGGCCAATGCTAACAGGACTGACTGATCCTTCCGTGTATGTTTGAATTAAAATTGAAGTTATGTCTAATCTAAAAATAATGAAGCACAAAGTTTGCAAAAACTAAAGTTAAATAAAAGTTTTACAGCGAGAAAGGGCAGTTTGTTTTAGAGATGTCAAACCAGCACCTTAATTGCGTAAACCACGATCAATTGGAATCGGTTTCATTTTGACAGTTCAACAACATTCATTGCGTTATTTATGTGTTGAGCAGACAAATTTTTCGAACTTATGAAGCAATGGATTAGTAATTTGCTACAAAATGATTCAGATTCCGATTGATCGTGTGTTACGCAATTAGGGTGATGTTCATGTTTTTAAACGGCATAATATTTTGAGATGTTGTATAATCACGCTTAAAACTTGTAGTTTCGTTTAATGATTAATCAGTTTTCAGACCGCTGCGCGCTGTGCTGCTAGGGAGTTTGTTGCGCCACTTCTTCCCAGCGAAAGCACTAGGAAGTGGTGAAGGGCGGGAGTTTTGAGGGATTATCTTATGTAATTTAGACGATTGTAAAGAGCTGATTCTTAGCTTATTTGAATAATGTCTTACACAGACTGGGCGTATTGCCCAGTAACTGGGTTGTGGACGTCAGATAGGCAGTCGCTCCATGTAAAATACTGGTACTGAACTGCATCCGGTTAGACTGGAAACCGACCCCAACATAATTGGGAAAAGGCTAGGCATATAATGATATTTTTTATTCCGATATTCCACAGGATCGAAACTTATGCGGGTGAAACCTCGGGGTGCTGCTAGTTATCAATAGTGTTAGTGTTAGTAGCAGCATTTTATCCATCCATTGACCACCCACATTATCTACCTACTTAAAACAATAGCCTACCGAATCACCTAATAAAATAACCGTCCTAAGTGCTCCTTAGTAATATGATCCGCGTCCATTCTTGCGCTAGTCTAGACAAGTTTCATGACAGCAAGAAAACAAAGTCATAAAAATAAAAAGTGAAGATCGTAAAAGCACATTTGTGAGAGGGTGGTATTAGATTACAAGTTCCGTAGTTATTATTTAAAGTTATCCAACGCGATCATGCACTTTTCGAATTTTTTGGCGAACCTTTGTTCACGAACCTTTCATGTTTGGATTCACGTAAAAGATCATCCTTTTAACGCCTGAATCACATTAACAGGAGGGCGTTGTTGGTAATTATTTGTGAAATTGTCACAGAAATTGCAGTAACAAAAAAAAAACGGCGGCTCTAGTTCCAATTTTGGCCACGCACCAAAAGAAACCTTCTAGCGTTGTACTTGTGGCGGTATTTACATCGCCACATGCTATATACGCATCTCACTGACATCACGCAAAATCCTGCATCGCGCAAACAAAGTTTACCGCGCGAGCATATATAAAGTCCCAATATCAATCATCGGGTAGTTGCCCACCAGACGGGTGGACTTCACACCCTGTTCCTCATACCTTTATATACTCACTAAACTGTTGGTATCGCGAATAAAGGCTTACAAAAAAAAAAACCTTGAGAGGTGTCAAGGGACACCCGGATGGAACGAAGTTCGGAGAGAGAGAGAGAGAGACAGACAGAGAAACACGCGCACGCCGCACGGCTTACAACTATAGCAAAAAGTGTCGTTCCAACTTTTGGTCTTAATTTTTTCCATTTAGCCCCCTTTTCGCAACGATAAGGAACTTCGTTCCAATATCAAATTCATGAGAGTTTCGGGCTTCCCATTACACGAATGTATGTATAACATCTACGAATGACAGCTGGGACCAACGACTTAACGTGCTTTCGGAGTCACGGAGGAGTCCCGATACGTAATGGATGGTCACCGATCCACGAACCGACCGCGGCAAGTGTAGATTAACCTTCGATCGACCAGTGCTGCTATCATTTAGCCACGAGCCCCTTTTTACTTACACCTTACAGCTAGTATATTAACCCAATACCATCTTGTCACTCTACAAGTTTCAATCACCCTCTAATGGAATATAATTGTGGTTTTGGGTCGATATAGGCACCATTACTACCCACTTGTTAGCAGCAGACGAAGATTAGATTTTATGTTTTACTCAAAACATCGATTATGGGCTTCGATGGGCTCTAATGGCTATTGTTTTGACTATAAATAGACTATGTTAATACCCATGGGTATCATTAGGGTAGTGGGACAATTTATTTAGCGGTTATTGAGAACTGCTTAGGAGAATAGAGGGGTAATTGGGTAATCAATTGCAATGCCCTTAATTTTGACAATTCGAAAACATTCATTGCGTTGTTTACGTTGTCGAGCAGACGAGTTTTTCACCGGAGCAATGGATTAGGAATTTCCTTCAAAATCCTTTGTATTGAGATATCCTCGATATAGTAATAATACGTGCGGCACGTGACATATGGGTAAACTTCAGTAAATACTTATACCTAATACAAACATGCGACATCATCGATTTTATCATAGCCAAAAATCAACGATTAATGTTTTCGGTTTAAAGACATTTATTTTCTCAAAGAATATAGAATCTCATACAGTTCACTTATAGAGAAACTTAACTAAATTAACAATATGTTGTAGGTTACATTACGACGTCGAGCCATCCAATAAACAGCTCCATACTAATATTTTCTTTTGTAAAAAATATAAAAAAAAAAAAAGTAATTATGTTGTTAGGTAGGTAACTAAAATACAAAGCAACTCACGCTAAACTTATGTCTAATAAAAAAAAAAAAAAATAGTGAAAATACGAACCAATCTTATGTGTCTAACGAATGATTCCAATGTTGGTATGCTTGTGCACTCTCTGACTTTTTTAGGTAATTTATTATACAGCCGAACCCCCTCATACTGTATAGTTTTTCTACCGTGCAGGGTTCATACTCTTGGTACTTCCAGGTCGTCTTGATTACGGGTATTATATCTATGAGTCTTTTGTGTGAATGAAATATTTGTGTGTATGTTGGTCTTAAGGATCTTTCGGATTGTCGTTCGTTTTACTGTTCGGGACTTTAGCTCGGTTTGTTCGGAGTTGCAGGCCGCAGGTTCGAACCCAGTCAGGCGCTTTACTTTGTGTAAATTATTTAATCACCACTGCTCTCATAATGGTGAAGAAAGACATCGTGAGGAAACCGGCACATCCTAGAACCAAAAATTCGAAGACATGTGATATCTACCAACCCGCACTGGGCCCGCGTGGTGGATTACGGCCCATTCCCTCTCACCAAGAGGAGGCCTGTGTCCAGCAGTGGGAACATTATAGGCTGATTATGTATACTTATTATGTTTATTTAGCTCGGAACTCAAATTAAGGACTTTCTTCTTCTTTTCTTTTTCATTTCAAATAAGCTTTGTACAGAGTTTGGCCACTTCAACAGCGTTAGCGTTGGCCTCGCGAAGGTCTTCCATAGTGCAGGTGCTTTTGCACAAAGAGCAAAAGTTGAGGCATCGTCTGTGATGTGGCTCCACAATCGCTCTGTGACTCATCGGAGTACCCCCACTTGACTAAGTTGTGCCTGCAGGGGTTTTCAGGTCAGCCATGGCAGTAGGAGGCCCTGGCCCTACTTACGCGCAGAGGTTCATCCTAGAACAATTAAACATGAATGTGTCTTTTGATACTTTGTTAACATAACTACCGATCTATTCTGTAAAAATGTCACGGTGAAAACTTAAACGAAGTGAGCTGTCAATAGTGTCAATCCCCAGCATCAGGTGGAAAGTTCACTTCAGGGTTTTTTAATTACATGCCGAAGACAGACCTCAATGTAAAACGTATGCATATGCCAGGCATCGGGGTACACCCCCATGCAGCCCGCGATGTATCGCAGTGAGGTATCTTTCGCCATGTGCGTGCGTCTACTAACATGCATTTGTTTTACATGGAGCATCGAGGTAGCGAGCTAAACCACGATCGCGAGGTATCGCAGTAAGTCGGTAATCTTCGGCATGTAATTACTCTAAGGCTCACTTCATCCAAGTTTTCACGGTAAGATTTTGACAGAACAGACCAGCTGATATTATCTGTAGTTTTCAACAAAGTTATAAAACGGACCTTCCTCTCAAAATCTTTATCTACACATTTCAAATTCGCAACATATTAAACAGTTTTATATGACCAAACTCAGTTGTGTTGTGGTTTTTAGAATGATGCTCGCGTGTTTTCAAATCCGATAAACTTCCAAATCTCATATTCATGCCGTTTAGTACTGACATCGGATCAGAGCCGCGCTACCCACTATTCTATGCGAGTGACGGAAGCTATGCTATAAGACGCGAGGCTTCTCCTGCGAATTTGTCCGTGTTGATTTCTGATTTTCCCCATTTGATGGCAGAGTTGAGATGTGGTGGTAGTATTTTGCCGGACGAGCTCATTCACAAAGACCTAATGACAGAATAACTAATAGTACTAACCCTATATTACTAATGGTTACCCACCTTCTAACATATTTTCTTTCACTTTAACAGAAAGGGCTGAAAGGTTCTGGAGTGGCGACCACGTACCGTAAGATGTAGCGTTAGAAGGCCTCCTCCCACAAGGTGGACTGATGACCTGGTGAGGGCCATAGAAATCCGCTGGATGCGGGAAACATACAACCGGGCAAAGTGGCAGTGCTTGGGGGAGGCCTAGGTTCAGCAGTGGACGTCTTTTTGCTGAAATGATGATGATGATGACACTCTCATGATGACACAAATGCATGAATACAGTAGGATACAGTGCATGAGTTTCGACTCTTTTTTTTCGTTACCGAGTTGTGACAAATTCCTCCAGATCCCTTTACATAGAGAGAATTGGATTGCGAAGAGATTTTTTGGCACTTTTTTCTTTCCCCATCGCTTCGCTTCGCATCGCAAACATCACGCAAACAGGACGTATCCTAAGCAGTAACGTCAGATCAAAGACACGTAACCCTTCATTTTACGACCCTCAAGTCTCTCATAAAATGTCTTTTTATGGCGTAACACACTCCGTTATATGTTTAAAGGTTAACTGTTTTCGGTCATTTACTACATAAAATTTCATATACTTGTTGATAAGGCTGCGGGTGGAAAATTGTCAGTTTATGACAGCGGCGATGATTTGAGTGGGTGAGTGGGTTCCATTTTGGGAATTGAAGATTTGGTTGGTTCTGGATTTGGTTGCGATATATTCTGATTTGAAAGAAAGAAAGAAAAAAGTTTATTTGGACACAGTTCGTGAAACACAAAATGCAAAAATAATAAAATAAAAAATAATGTTTCAGACAAAAAGCTGCAAAAAGCTGTTGCATGTAATCAGGGCCCGTATTCCCGTAATTTAAAACGTTCAAAATCTAAGTAGTCGCAGTCTCATCTCAGCGACATACAAATGTCAAAAACTTGTCAAAATGTAGGGAAATAAGAAGTATTTTTTGACAGATTGAGACTGAGATCAGACTGTGAACGGTCTTAAAATTACGAGAATTGCCCCTCAGGTATTCGCTGTTTTATTGCTATTCCTGTTGTAAAGCTTGACTTTGAGGTACTGCGCTTGGTTTTGTGTTAGATCCCGAGTTCTTCGTGCAGTCTCATAGCTACCCCTATGAGACTGCACGAAGAACTTCTCAGTAACAGCTCGTAGTCATTTTTTTAAAACTATTTTCATTACTCCCTTACCCATTAATGTAATTCAGTGGTTATCAACCAGAAAAGTGCTGCCATCTGACTTCTATGTACAGACGCCAGCAGGTCAAGCTACCCGAAACTGTCAAATTTTCCCAATCTACCTTGAACCTTAATGCTTTAACGATAAAGTTGAAAATCTATTATAGAAATTTGACAGATTGTAGTAGCTTGATGTGCGCCAGCACATCAATCTACTACATTCTGCTACGGTCTGTACTACCATTTACAGGTACCTACAACCGTCGATATACTAAGATTAGGTCAGCGTAGTTAGCAGGTAGTTTTAAACATACTCTCGGGCAAACTTTAAAACAACATTCTGTCTCTGCCATCTCAAATAAATTGAACGATGTATTATATTCGGTTAGCACTAAATGCGTTCACTGATTAATGGTGAAATAAAATGAAAAAAAAAACTAGATGAGGTCGGCGTCTCTTATCTGACTACTCTGAGAAGAAAGACCGAAATAAACTCAGAGGTCAGTCTCTTTTGAAGTCCAGGCATAATCTTGGTCAGATCATGAGGAGACCATGTAGATCGATGTCTGAAATGGTCTTTTAAGGAAAGTACCACACAGATTTAAGTGGACCAGTCCAGTCAGTGCAAGCATTTGTCATTAATCGTGTAGCTCAACTCAGAATTTGAGGAGCTCAACGATTCGGCGATTAAAGAAAGGTCATTTGGGTAGGCCGCATAAAGTAGAAAGGTGCCAATAGACCCTAGTGACTGTCGTGTCTATCTATGATGACGAAATCAACCCTGGTTTAACGTGCACCTCGAAAATAAAACGACACTTTCTACAATTTTATCTCTTTTCAAAACTATACACCGTGTTCCGGACGATATACCTAAACTTCAACCAGATGTTGAGACCGAAAGTAAGCATTTTTCATTATGGACACATTACTGAATATTAATTTTTTGTTAATTTTCATACAAACTAAATATCTCGACGTAAATCATCCGATATGCATGCCTCTTTATCTCTCTTATCCGAAGCATTTGATAGATTTATCATTTTAATTGCACTAAGCGACAACATAGGCCAAATTAAGACCCTTTCTTACTGCATAGCTCAATTAAACATAAAATAAAATTACAAATATGTTTGTAACGAAGCCTTTTAAGTACTTCTTCCTTTTATTAGATTTGATTTGTAAAAGCTATAGAAGCGTTTGCCAAAGTTTATGGATAACGTGAACAGCACGGTATATATGTACGTATGATAACCAAACCAACCCTGGTTTAACATGCACCTCGAAACAAAGCGACACTTTCTACAATTTTATCTCTTTTCAAAACTATATGAGGGAACGGTACATTTTCTCAAACAAATTATGTGGCACTGCGTTCTATCTAGCAAAGCTCTGTCACTTCACGTTACGGAGTGTGCGAGAGAAATGCTTCACAGACAAATTTATGAAAACGTGGAGTCTTCATGCAATTTGTCTCGCGAATCTAACGATTAAGGTTCTTTTGAACGGTGTAAAGGAAGGTTGGAGTGTTAGGTTGTAGTTTTTATGCAACTGCAAAATGTTCGTAATACGAGGTTTTAACAAGCTACGTAATAGAAATTATTAAAGAATTAGTTAACTTATAACATAAATATGTCAAATTTAAATTATTACTTAAAGTAATATTCTTTTATACCACAAATAATACCAATTAACTGATTAATTTCTTTTTTTTTTATATATTCACAGCCTGCTAGTACACTTGGTAACCACAAATAAAGCGCGGGTGGTTGTCTAGTCGATATATAAAATAAAATAACTGACGAAAAGTTGGCGTATAAAACAATCCTACTGCCTTCCTACTAATATTATAAGGGCGAAAAGTTTTTGAGGATGGATGGAAGTTTGTTAAATTGTTACTCTTTCACGCAAAAACTACTGAACGGATTTTGATGAAACTTTACAGTAATATAGCTTATATATCAGAACACATAGGATACTTTTTATCCCGATATTTCTACGGGATCGATACTTATGCGGGTGAAACCGTGGGGCGCTGCTAATGATATTATAAATTAAGAAAACGTACATAGGTTACCTGGAGCCCGCGCAAAATAAGTCTGCGCACGACGTTTGACCTTCAAGATATCCCTGCCAGCACTTTTAATCAGTTTCGGCATAATGATGGCGATTATTTACTTTGGAAAACACGGAACACAGCAATCTCTCTTGACACCTGACATAAACTTCAAGATGGCGGCAAGCGATTATTTCCGATTTCGGCCGCGCGTAGCCTCATTTTGCGCACTTTACCCAACATTTGATCTTCAAAAACGGTAAAATGTCACACTATAAGATGACACGTGAACGCAGTAGTGACGTGGACGGAGTAGGACAGCATGTTGTAATTATTGGGAGCGAAATAAAGACGAAGAAAACTTGGCTAATTAGTCAAGTTCTGACGTGTCACTTGCGGGGCGTGTATAGCCTACCCTTCTTTTTACTTCTAATATCATTGGTAAAAACATAAGAGTCCTGGGACAGACGGGTAAAAAAGACATTATGACTACGTTCAACCTTTTAAACTTTATACTATCTATTATCTAGGGGCTTGTGGTTTGGTAATAACAGCCACACAGGTCGATCGATGAGGTTCAGCTACGCTTGCCGTAGCTGGTCCGTGAATGGGTGACCATCTTTACATACAAAGACCTTTTCGTGCCTCGCTGGTCCCGGCCGCGTCGAAGTCCGAAAGTCTGACAACCAGTCTCACCGGGTATAGTATTACCCAGTAACTGGGTTGTGGAGGTCAGATAGGCAGTCGCTCCATGTAAAATACTGGTACTCAGCTGTATCGGGTTAGACTGGAAGCCGACCGCCACATAGTTGGAAAAGGCTATGCAGGTGATGATGACTATTTAGTACATAAAAAAATCTTTTAAGATTTCCAATACGAATTGTCCGATACAATTGCTACATATAAACCAACAACTGGGAAGAAATCCCAATGTTAACATGTACGTAGGTAAAACCATTACAAAGTTATGATATTAGTAGCTTGAAACAAAATCGATTATGTTCAACCGAAGTTTTTCTAGTACATGCTATTAACCTCTTTACAGTTTCGAGTATGGCAACATTCATGAACATTATTGTTATGAGTCACGCATTGCATTAGTTTGCTTCAAGGGGTCTATTTATAAAAGAGGTTTCATTAATTAATTGTCAAAAATTAATGTGTGTTATTAAAGAGATGTCAGCACTAACTGATGGGGTCCGCTAGGGCCGATGCCTGCCAAGGTCGCGGGTTGTTCGAAAGAGTTACCGTGGCCCCTGGAACTGGCAACTGAAGGAACACGGGTGGGTTTTAGTCAGTAAAAGTCTGACATGCCCGTTCCGTCCATAGCGGGAGAAGTTATTTGATAATTTCCTACCCAAAAAAAAGGGTCTAGTTTCAAAAAATCTCACCGTGAAAACTTAGGTGGAGTGAGCTCTCATTACACCTCTTCTGGTGCTGGGGATTGACACTATTGACAGCTCTAACTCAAACTCACTTTACCTGAGATTTCCTTTGCCTTTAGAATAGCTACAGATTTAAAATTGTTGAGTATGTATAACATTAGACAGAGGAGTTAGAATGCCTTGAGAGACTTTCGTAAAAAAAGTTTAAAAAAAATAAGTACATGAAACACTGTTAACGGCTGATTTTACCAAAGTCAAATATCTTTTATCCGTGGAATAAAATTGAAGTCTGACAGTTCTTTTAATGTTATGACCAGAGGGGCAATTCTCGTAATTATAAGAACGTTCGCACTCTGATCTCAGTCTCAATCTGTTAAAAATACTTCAAATTTCCCTACATTTTGACAGGTTTTTTTGACGTTTGTTTGTCGCTGAGATGAGACTGCGACTAGATTTTGAACGTTTTAAATTACGAGAATTGGCCTTCAGTTATGAAAAAAAAATCAAAATGTACTCTTTTTTAACCGACTTCTAAAAAAGGAGGAGGTTCTCAATTCGGATGTTTGTATTTTTTTTTTTTTTATGTTTGTTCGCGCATAACTCTCGCTTGCCAACCGATTTGAAAAATTCTTCTTTTGTTGGAAAGGGTATACTTCCCAAATGGTCCCATAGAAATTTCATCAAAAACGGTTCAGTAGTTTGGTTTTTAAACCAAAATTACTGGTAAAAATTACAACTTAAAAGTGAAAAATAAAAACTTTTTTGCAAAAAAAATCAACCGACTTCCAAAAACGACACTACAAAGTGAAAAATAACTTTAATTTCGGAAGTCGGTGGCAAACAACGAAAGTGTGAACCCAACGACACCGACTTCCGAAATTAAAGTTATTTTTCACTTTGTAGTGTCGTTTTTGGAAGTCGGTTGATTTTTTTAGATACCTTTCCCCACACTAGGAATTTCTCCTGTATCGTGGGTGCTTTATCATCATCTGCCTAGCCTTTTCCTATGTTGGGGTCGACTTCCAGTTTAACCGGATGCAGCTGAATACCAGTATTTTACATGGAGCGACTACCTATCTGACCTCCATAACCCAGTTACTGTTGTTACCCTAATCAAAAGATGATAATGTTTAATGTTACCTTAAAGTTGACTTACATAACATAATGTCAGTCTGTAACTGTTAGCGATCTTCATTTAGAATTTTACGGCGGTCCCCAAACTAGCCGGCGCCTGTATCTTGGGGACCAGAGTTGTGATAATAATCTTTATAGCTGTAGTAATAAAGTCCATAGTTTTTACTTTAAATGTAAATTCTACCACCATTCATTCATCTTATTCTCATTACAATTTCTAATTACTGACTTACTTAAAACTCTCTCTTTACTGACTTATTCAAATAAAATAATCTTTAGTGAAGGCGTGATGAAACTCTGTTCTGTCTAGGTCATTAAGTTTCAATGTTATTTGTGATAATCAGCCACAAAAAATGCAGTCATTTCAATGGTTTCATGGCACTATACCCGTCCATTAGGTAAACCGTTTTTTGACAGATGGAACTAATGATTGCAGCAACACACAATACATTAATACACGTACGGTATTATAATGTCTTTCAGAAGCCATAAATAATATAATTCAATAAGATAACGCAGATGCATTAAGTTAACTTTTACGTAATCTGGAATATGTACGTTCTAAGATAGCTGTCAAAAAACGGTTAACCTAATGGACAGGGTAAAACTAACAGTACTCGTATTACAGAAACCAAAATAGAAACATTTCATGAGCCTGTATTTTTATTAAGGTTCAATAAAAATAAAATAATCTGATAATAATAAGATGTAGGTCGTAGGTTCAAACCCCGACAGGCGCTTTACTTTGTGTAAATTATTTCATCACCACTGCTCTCAAAACGGTGAAGTAAAACATCGTGAGGAAACCAACATGTCCTAGAACCAAAAATTCGAAGACATGTGACATCTATCAACCGGTACTGGGCCTGAGTGGTGGTTTACGGCCCACTCCCTCACACCGAGAGGCGGCCTGAGTCCCAGCAATGGGAACGACACACAACATTCGTAGTAAAAACTACAAGCAATTCATAAATTCACAACTACCGACCTATC
This sequence comes from Apamea sordens, assembly GCA_945859715.1. NCBI lineage: Eukaryota > Metazoa > Arthropoda > Insecta > Lepidoptera > Noctuidae > Apamea > Apamea sordens. Next base: position 5,852,048 of record OX244010.1, on the reverse strand, counting down.
CCTAATTAAGCACGAATCACCTCACCCTGACAAACTTCCACAAGCACTATTTTATTTGCCTGTTAATCACAGTTTCCGTAAAATTAGAAGGGCCACCCAATACCCAAATTAAAATAAACAAAACAGATTTTCGGGGGTAACCCTTCAAATGTCAAGTCATTCCCTAAAACGAAATTGCTGGGACCGTAAAATAAACGCTTGTCAGCCGTACCAAATGAAGTTCGAATGAATGAATGTCAGTCCTCATTTGCCTAAAAGTTGGGTGTAATTGCTCCACGTTTCCGTACCCGGGTCATGCGTAGGTACTTTTTACAATGTGTTGATATTAAATATGTGGTGTTATGTTGATGGAGAATCTAATTTTGGAATCTTTGTGTTTATAATTGGCACCGGTGACTTAAAAGTTGTGTGGAAATCGGTTGTCATGGTGTGGGCATGTGATACGGAAGAATGAGGAAAATGTCGTGAGGATAGTTTTGAGTATGAATATTGATGGCTATTAAAGTAGGGAAAAACCAAAGAAACGATGGATGGACTTGTGTGAATGATGATATGGTTAGAAAGGGGGTGATTACCGAGATGACGACTAATAAAAATTCCTCCAGCGTGGTATTTTGACAGTTCAACAACATTCATTGCGTTATTTACGTTGTTGAGCAGATTTTTAATAACCATCAATATTTCGGGTTGTGATTGATCGTGTGTAACTCAATTAGGGTGCAGACAGACCGAATCTCGGCGAACAATCTCAGCGGAGACCAGCCATCGGCGCGGGAGATATTATAGTGCACCAGTGTGTGTGCAGACACAGGTGCACTCTTTCTACCGCCACGCGATGTCCGATGGGCAGGCAATCCGACACGACCGGAGAGAGATCAGGCGCAAGACCAACGGCTTATCATTTTTGCCGAGGGACGGGGGTATCCAACCACTGACTTCCGAACTCCGGGCTGTTACGAAAAAATGCCAATGGAAAATCCCAAAACATATTTGATTTTATCGATTTCTGTCAGACTGAACGATGTTCTGGCAAATGGGTATATTCGATTTTAAAAGTAATTATTATTAGCCATTAATGAGAATGATCCACAGCTGGGCAAAGGCCTTCCTACTCTCTTTCCAACTCTCTCTAGAGCTGCCAAGGGCCAAACTTTACTAAAGCAGTCCAGCTCATCTCAATGTTTATTTTTTTTTATTTTTACTTTTTTTTTAATATTTTTTTTTTTTTTTTGACTGTGTTTAGTTTAGTTTGTGATCTTTCGGTACGAGCCGCCATAAATACTTTTCTTTCTTTATCTCGCTAAAAAAGTAAGTAAGCAAAAGTAAGCTAATTAAAAATGTAATAAAATAAGGTTTTATTTTACTGTGAGCATGTGACATTCTACACTGGCCCGCCAAACTAAGTATCACACTTTTAAAATTGGAATAACTTTTTAAGTGCACAAGATATACTTTCGAAATAAAAAGGACTCGAAAAAGAGTATAATTTCGTATATAAAAACTTCATATTCGAGACCCTTCTTTTAAGAATTGGCTGAAAAAACTTTAAAAACATAAATAATTCTTTTCGAATTACAATTTTACCATTAATTTTTTTGTTTCTGTTTTTGTTTTCAAATTTTTTCGTGATCGATGAGTCTTGTTACAAGAGCTAAGTTAGACAACAGCCAAAGACATTAAATTATTTATCTTAAATCTCTTTGACAACAGCACATACATTTTATTTATCATGCCTCTTTCACCTGAAGAATGTGCTAGGATCATGACTTTTCTGGAACTAGGCATCAGTATGCGTCTTACTGCAAGAATGATGGGTGTGACGTTTCAAACGATCCAGAAGATGAAGCGAAGGTACGAAGAGACCAGAAATCATCTGAGGAGACCTTGTAATGGCAGACCCAGGTGTACTAGTGCCCGAGAAGACCGTTATATTGTTTCCACTGCGTTGAGAAATCGCCACGTTATTGCAGTTGTAGCCAGCAACAGCTTCTTCAGACCCGAAGGGACTACATTAGTGACAGTACAGTGAGAAGAAGACTTGCTGAAGCAAATCTGAAACCCCGAAGACCAGCGAGTGGCTCCAAACTCGAGAGAGAGCAACGAGTAGCGAAGCTGCGATACGCCCGTGAACACATCTCAGAAAGAGTCCAGTACGGTGGAGGCAGTGTATATGTATGGGCTGGCATATCTTCAGAAGATCGCACAGAGTAAGTGGCCATAGAAAATGGCACTCTGACTAGGGAAAGATATGCAAAAGAGATTCTCAACGAGTATGCAGGGCCGTATTTAGCAAATGTAGGTGATTGATCGATGCTGATGCATACCCAATGCCCGGCCACACACGGCTCAGGTCGTGCAAGAGTGTGATGGCTTGGCCATCAAGAAGTCCTGATCTCAACCCGATTGAGCACGCCTGGGATGGCTAGTCAGAATCCGCAGACCACCACCTACCACCTTCAGGGCACTAAACAGGCCCTGATTGAAGAATGGGGGAATATTCCCCAACATCATCTCCGAAACCTCGTGTTCAGTATGCCAAACCGGCTCGAAGCTGTAGACAGAGCACGAGGAGGCAATATCAGTTATTAAAAATTAATAACATTTAAAACATACTATATAAATGTTAATTGATTTTTTTGACACCAAGCTAAAAATGGCTATTTTTATTGTTTTATCTTTTTTTTTAAGTTAAAAATGTTAGCAATGTATAGTTTACTAGAAGCTAGTTTCAAAGAAAGCTGATAAAATTTGCTATAAAACGTTTTTTATTTTAAATCTCTAACTTCTATAGTTTAGAAAAAAAAAAGAAATTTTTAAGTGTAGTACTTAGTTTTGCAGGCCAGTAGTCATAACATGTCGGAAGGAAATAGAAAATCAAAAGCGCTTAGAAATAAGTACCTAATTAAAAAGTAATTAACTCGCAATTCCTTTAATTCTTTCAAACATTTCGAAACCAACTTTAAAAGTAAATCTCCAGTAATAATGAGATTTCTTAATTGAAAATAAGCGAATTATTATTCTATCTAACTTTGCCCAACAAAATTAATTATTAAACTAGCAAATAATAAAAACTAAAATTAAAAGTTTTCGTCTATACCTACTGGGTTCGCGTGGCGGATTACGGCCCAATCCCTCTCACAAAGAAGATGCTTGAGTCCCAGCAGTAGAAACACTATAATATTATACTGATTATGTATCCATTCTTATAACAGAATACCAATTCTCGTAAAACGTTCAAAATCTAGTCCCAATCTCATCTCGGCGACAAACAAATGTCAAAAAGTTGTCAAAAATGCAGGGAAAATAGAGGTATTTTTGACTGCGAAGAGAATTGCCCCTCTGTTCTTTGACTGTCTGACAAACTAATATGTCGATGATATGACTCTATCAAATGATCGTTATCACTTAACTTTGAAAACGCCTAAGTTCTCGTACCTAAAGCCTTTTTTCACCTGTCGGATTTTCAACGATTGACTCAAGGCCTAGCGTATCCAGTAGGCATTCGCGTAGGCGTCGCCTCTCCTGGGCGTTTTTAGCTATAAAAATGCGTTGCACCATGCGAGAGACGTAACAAGTATTTGGTATTTAGGATTAAAAATTAATTTAAGAGATTACCTTGTAGCCGACCCCAACATAGTTGGGAAAAGGCTAGGCAGGCAGACCTTGTAGCTATAATCATCCTATCTGGCCTCATAGATCGATAGAATTAATTGAAAATTGTAGGCAACTCGTTAAATATGTACATAGCAAATTACGCTACTTTAATAATACTATCGAATAACGCATGCGCAGTGCGTCACTTTTGTGTTCGCGCGCGCGCCGCCGTTCTATGCGGCGCGGCGGCGGGACGCAACCAGTGCCCCTTGAACCGCGACTGTGAGTGGGTGTACGTAGTTTCGTTGGACGTTCCCGCCAAAAGTTTAGTTTATGGTGTCCAATGTTCAAATAATAGTGTTAAAACTGTATTACCTACTGTGTCTTTGACTGTTTTGTACGAGAAGTGAAATATAATTGTAAAAACCGGTAACTTTGTGTCTGTTTTTGTGTTGATATCCCGCCATAATGAACATTGGTCCTTTGAAGCCGGATAAAATGGACAGCAAAGTTACTGGCGTCGTCACGAGGAGCAAAGCCCACCCTGCAGCTGAGCCACGACCTGAAGCGAATACGACGTGTGTCACTACGATCCCGCGTAGTGAAGTTATTGCCACGTCGCCGTCGACCGGATCGCGATCAAGCCGTTTAAGCCGCGAAGCGCTACGCCTCCGTGCCGAGTACAAGGCCGAAGAAGAACTCGCAAAGTTGAAAGAACAGCTTATAAAAAAGAAACTAGCGTTGGACATCGCGGAGATCGAGGACGAAGTGTCAGAAAACCGCGGTCACAGTGTATGCAGTAGTAATAAAGTGGATGAGTGGCTAAGCTCAAGTCAAGACCCATGCGTGCACGCGGAAGTACCGCCAGCGCCCCGTACGCCGGCTGGCGCGTGCCCGCCCGAAGGCCTAACTAGAGAGCGCGCGCGCGGGCCCGCGCATGCGCCGTACGCCACGCCCGGTGTTCCCGCGCTTTTCGAACCCGCGGCGGCGGCGGCGTCCTCCCCGTCCAACCCGAAATATGCGCCTGTCGCTCCGCCCGAAGTCACCACCGCTGGTACCGTCGCTGCCTCCGACATCATGCACCTAGCCGACGTTATCATTACGAACATGACGAAGCGGCCACGACAAAATTATGATCTTCCCGTGTTTGATGGCAGCCCGGTAGAGTGGTTGGCGTATCGTCGTACCTACGAAGCTACCGCGTCCACGTATAGCTTGTACGAGAATATCGTACGACTACAAGCTTCGCTCCGTGGCGTAGCAAAGTGCGCCGTTGAAGGTCTGCTGCATACCGGGTCCGACCCATCGGACGTTATAAAAGCCCTAGAAGAGGAGTTCGGACATCCCAATTTACTATTAGAAACAGCACTTCATAAAATTCGTAGTCTACCACAAGTATCCGACAGTGGCGTCGAGTTAAGAAATATGACGTGCGTTATTCGAAATTGCGTGTACATTCTCAAAAACATAAAAGCAGAGGGTTATATAAATAACCCCCAAATAACTCACGAAATACTTAGTAAATTAACCCACGTTCAACGGGCGCATTACGGCGAGTTTGTGATGAAAATGAACACCGACAACAAACAAGATCTTCGTGTATCGCCGAGCATAAATATTGTGCTCGATTTCCTGAGTCATTTGTCACGGGCATCAGCTTATTACCTACCACTGAGTCATCATAACCGACCCACCGCCGTTGCCAACTCCGCTAACGCAGCCGCTGTGAACACTTCGCGCGCCGGGCGCGCGGATCCTGCTCGGCGACAGCAACGGGAACATACTCACCGTGTACATATTACCAGCGAGGAATCTGCGTCATCGAGTAGGTCGCCGTGTACGTCGTCGTCATCGAATGTGTGCGTGTTATGTAGTAGTGCGGGTCACCGACTACCCGAGTGCGATAAGTTTCTAAACAAAAGTGAACAAGAAAAGTGGGACTTCGTAAAGGTAAATAAACTATGTTTTAAATGTTTAGTGCAAAGTCATTCTCGTTATCGCTGTCGCGCAAAACGGTGTGAAAAGTGTCGTTCTCCGCATCACATACTTCTTCACTACGAGAAGTCGAGCGCCCCGGACGCCCGAGCCGCTGCCGGCGCAGGCGCGCCAGCCGCGGCTGGCGCGGCCGCCGTACAATCGCCGTCGGACGCCGAGTCAGTGACGAGTATGGGTGAGCAGTGTCGGAACACAAAAACATTATTAAAAATTGTGCCTGTAACTATTATTGTAAATAATGTCGAACATAATTGTTATGCATTGCTTGATGATGGTGCCACTGTGTCGTTAATTGATTCAAGTGTTTGTAATTTTAGTGGACCATTATCCCCGTTGAAAATTGTTAGTGCACGCGGTCATGTTGTTACTGATAAGAATTCTTGTAGGTTGACTGCACTAATACGCGGACCCAACGGTTTGTGTCATGATATTGCATTACGTACTATCGATAACTTAGACTTACCCACCCAAAGTGTGCCCGCCAAAGTTTTAGCTATAAATAAACATCTACGAGATTTAGATTGTTGTGAGATGTCTTGCGCAAAACCAATGTTATTAATCGGGCAAGATAATTGGCAGCTAATAGTTAACCAAGAAATTAGACAGGGTAAATCCGGACAACCCGTAGCGTCGCTTACGAAGTTAGGGTGGGTTGTTCATGGGCCTGTAGGTACTTGTAGCGAGTCTGGTCGTGAATCGGTCAATCTAGTCTTTGATAATTTAGATGATTTAAATGAACTTGTTAAACAGCAATTTCTACTTGAGTCTATCGGTATCACAGAAGTGTCACGCAAAAATGTTGAAACTGAACGCGCCTGTAAGATCCTAGATAGCACTAGTCGCCGTGTCGATGGAGGCTGGGAGGTAGGACTACTATGGTCACGTGACGCTGTACACTTACCCGATAATTACGATTATGCTGTCAAACGTTTACGCGGCATAGAAAGTAAAATGGATAAAAAACCCGATTATGCTGAATCGTATTGTCTTCAAATTGATAGGTTAATTTCTGAAAAATATGCTAGGCGTTTGGATACTCCGCTGACTGTTAGCCCGGTATGGCACTTGCCGCATTTTGGGGTCATTAACCCGAATAAACCAAATAAGCTCAGATTGGTTTATGATGCCGCGGCCAAATACAAGGGCGCATGTTTAAATGATTATTTGCTAACAGGGCCGGACATGTTAAATTCTTTGTTAGGTGTGTTGTTCAAGTTTCGATCTGGTCCTATAGCTTATACAGCGGACATAGCTGATATGTTTCTGCGTATTAAAATAAGGAAGGAAGATCAGGGCGCGCAGCTCTTTCTTTGGAGAGGCCGGAACAAAGAGCGCGACCCTGACACATACGTTATGGACTCTATGATTTTTGGTGCCAAGTCGTCGCCTGCCTCAGCCATATATGTATTGAATAAAAATGCTAGTGAGTTCCGAGATTCGTATCCAGAGGCCGTCAAGGCAATTCACGAAAACCATTATATGGATGATTACCTAGATAGTGTTCATTCAATAAATAGTGCACGTCAGCTGATTAAAGATGTTGCCATGATACACTCCGCTGGTGGATTCTCTATCAGGGGGTGGGTGACCAATTCACTCGAACTTCGAAAAGAATTACCAGCTGTCGTGCCCGGTACTATAAATTTTGATAAATCTCCATATAGTGGTGAACGAACTTTAGGTATGATATGGATGCCGGAGTCAGACGAGTTAGCGTTCGACTTATCGTTTAAAAAAGTGACACCTGACGTAGTTGACGGCAGAGTTATTCCTACTAAACGACAGTTTCTGAGATTTGTTATGAGTATCTTTGACCCTCTAGGCTTACTTTATCCTTACACGATAAAGTCTAAAATTTTGTTACAGAAAATATGGAAATCTGGTATAGGATGGGACGATCAGCTAAAGGAAAACGAGTTCAAGGAATGGGAAAGGTGGCTGCAGGATATCAAACAACTAGGCAACAAGCGAGTGCCGCGTTGGTACAGGCTTGATCCTTCAACTGTCGAATTACATGTCTTTGGTGATGCTAGTGAATCAGCTTATGCTGCAGTAGCATACTTAGTTGGTAGGGATGAATTTAGCAAACCAACCGTCACACTTGTTATTGGCAAAGCTCGTGTCGCCCCGCTGAAGGTGATATCTGTTCCCCGCCTTGAACTACAAGCGGCTGTGCTGGCGTGTAGATTAGCTTGCGTCGTTGTTAAAGAGCAAGGCTTATCAATAACTCGCAAGTACTTGTGGTCCGATTCGAAAACGGTTTTAAAATGGATACATTCGGATCCTCGTGATTTTCAGAAGTTCGTTTCACATCGGTTGGCAGAAATAGATCGGAAGTCCAACCCAAGTGAGTGGCGTTGGGTGCCGTCGGCAGAAAACCCTGCTGATGAAGCCACGAAAATGTACTGGCCTACAAATTGTAAGTTGTGGTTTTCAGGTCCCTCTTTCTTGTACGCGGGCCAAGACCAGTGGCCGGTCAACGAGTTCGACGATGCAGTCGATACGGATTTGGAGTGTCTTGAGAAGGTTCACCTAGTAAAACGGTATGAACCTCTATTTAATGTTGATAGGTTCTCTAGTTGGACACGGGTTGTTAGATCTGCGGGTCGTGTTCTTGCCTTTTTAGGTTTGTGTCGTAAGAACCAGAATGAGAAGTTAACAGTTAGCAACGTCCGTGATGCTGAAATTCTTTTGTTAAAACAATGTCAAGCTGAGACATACCCCAAGGAGTTGTCATTACTGAAATCAAAAACTGCATTACCTCCTGATAGTAAAATTCGCGATTTAGATCCCTTTTTGTATGAAGATGATGGTCTGCTTCGGGTCAGAGGACGCCTGAGTGCTGCACCAGAGTTAATGTTTGATGAGAAGTATCCCATTATTTTAGATGGTCACAGCTATACCGCGCGTCTTATTGCACTCGAATATCATAAACGCGCTCACCACGCCAATACTGAAACGGTCATAAACAGTATTAGGGAAAAATATTGGATAACTCAGTTGCGACGTACAGTCAAATCAGCCGTATCTAAATGTCAGCTTTGTCTTGTTCGTCGTGCTCGCCCTTCATTTCCCAAGATGGGAGATTTACCGACCGCTAGACTTGTAAATACAAGAAGAGCTTTCGTACATTGCGGGGTAGATTATTTTGGTCCGATGGAAGTTTCGATAGGCAGGCGTCGAGAAAAAAGATGGGGCGTTATTTTCACTTGCCTTGTCACTCGCGGTGTTCATATTGAGCTCGCCTCTTCACTATCAGCTGACTCAGCCATAATGGCAATTCGACGCTTGATAGCTCGCCGTGGACAACCCTCTGTCATGTTCAGTGATAGAGGCACGAACTTCGCTGGTGCTGACGCAGAGCTGAAAGCTGCCATTCAGGCAATGGAGAAGGACAAAATTTCCGATTTCGTCGTTACCAAGGGCATTTCTTGGCAATTTAACCCTCCTGCAGCCCCGCACATGGGTGGGTGCTGGGAGCGGCTCGTTCGCTCAGTAAAGACTGCACTTAGAACTACTTTGTCGGCGCGAGCGCCTAAAGAGGAGTTGCTTATGACATTGATGGCTGAGGTAGAGATGACCCTAAACAGCAGGCCATTAACTTTTGTGGGTACGGACCCCGACGGGCCCATCGCTCTTACCCCCAATCATTTATTGATAGGTACAGCGACCGGGGCATCTACGTTAGGTATATTTGATGCATCGGACTTAACCAGTAGAAAGGCTTGGTTAAAGGCTCAGACTTTGGCGGACATGTTTTGGCGACGCTGGCTGAAAGAGTATGTCCCCACTCTTCAAAAGCGCCAAAAGTGGCTACACGAAGTGCCGCCAGTGAAGGTGGGAGACATGGTTCTTATTTTAGACGAGAATCAGCCTCGTAATGTGTGGCCTAGGGGCGTGATTAGCGCAGTCCACCCAGGTCACGATGGCCATATTAGAGTAGTGACTGTTAGAACCTGTAGGGGCTTTATGAAGAGACCGGTTGTAAAGGTCGTTGTGTTGCCTACTGACGAGTTTGTTCAGGAACAAGGGGGTGGAATGTAGGCAACTCGTTAAATATGTACATAGCAAATTACGCTACTTTAATAATACTATCGAATAACGCATGCGCAGTGCGTCACTTTTGTGTTCGCGCGCGCGCCGCCGTTCTATGCGGCGCGGCGGCGGGACGCAACCAGTGCCCCTTGAACCGCGACTGTGAGTGGGTGTACGTAGTTTCGTTGGACGTTCCCGCCAAAAGTTTAGTTTATGGTGTCCAATGTTCAAATAATAGTGTTAAAACTGTATTACCTACTGTGTCTTTGACTGTTTTGTACGAGAAGTGAAATATAATTGTAAAAACCGGTAACTTTGTGTCTGTTTTTGTGTTGATATCCCGCCATAATGAACAAAAATAATAATATTATAATCATAGTTAGATCGATAAATCAGAATGATCAAAAACCAATAAAAATTTACAACCCACGATTATCTCAATAAAATTACAATTCAATACTTTAATTAGGCTTTGACGACACGGTTGGCGCAGTGGCTGAGCGATCGACTGCTGCGTGTCGCGGGTTCGATTGCCGCACGGAACCAATATTTGTATTGCCTACAGATAGTTGTTTCGAGTCTGGCTGTGTGTGTATGTGAGTTTAAATGTTTGTAAACGCACCCACGATACAGGAGTAATTTCTAGTGTGGGGCAAAGTTTAAAAAAAAAAAAAAAAATAACAGTTCTTCTACAGCTACTATTCAATAGGATTTTTTTTAGTTTCATTTTTTGAAAGCGCTACTGTAGAAAGCACTTTTCATGTCTAAAGGCATGCCTGTTGAATAATTGTACAGACTGGTATCGTGGACTATGTTTAACAATTCTAGTGCAGTCCAGCAGTGCGATTCTGTAACCATCTCACCGTGAAAACTTATGTGAAGTGAGCGTGGAGTGAGCTGTCATTCCAAATAATGCTAGGGATTGACACTAGTGGCAACTCACATCAAGCTCACTTCACTTGAGTTTTCACGGTGAGATTTTTACAGAATCGACCGGCAAGTCAGGCAGTGTTACTGGGTTTTGTCCACTAGGAATATCTTAGTAGCAGCCCGGAGTCCGGATTTGTGCCCGGTTGATGGCATTAGGCTCGCTCTCTATTACTTGAGAGTTAAACATAACTGGCGATATGTGGGTGTACTATAGGAACACCACTGCCTTACCCTTCGTGAAAATCAGGCGTGATGTTAAGTTGTGTTCGTGATGGAACAAAAGAAACACTTGGATTTGGATTCTAATGCGTATAATTATAGTTTTAGCAAGATTTTACAATAGATACTTGGAACGATTAATTTAAAAGGTGGCAATTTAACAGAGTAATTTTGGGCTATACCGATGTGGCGGTATATGGTAAGTAAGAAGTGTTTTTGGAGGTGCTAGAGAGCTACGATCGCGTGAGAATCGGCTTTGACGATTGGCTGTTGAATATGACGCCGTATTCGGGAGCGGTCATTGGTCAACCGATGCGCCGCAGACATGACATGATTTTGGGCGTTGATGATTGATCAAGTAGTGGCGTAGACAATTTGTGTTAAGAGTTTCCCAGTTAAACTCTGACTTACCCAACTTTAGTCATGGTGGGTATAATTCTTAAACATAGAGGTGCATTCGAACCACCGGATCAAACGGGCGCTTGAAGTTGGTCTGCAAGTTCTAACATAAGTTTAATTGCATAGACAATTAACAGGTCTGCCAACCTCAGAGAGTTGTTCAAGAGTTGATGAACCAATACTATTAAAGTTGTAAAGCACCTATCTCCCAATTTCATTGTTTGGCTTTTTTTTTGTGATTTTCCAATGTGTTTCAAGATGTCGGTCTTACCAAGTAGTAACTACCGTTTCTTGGTATAACAGTAGGTATACCAGGCTCTAATTTTACAATATTTGTAATTATGTGACCACCATGTATCTATCACATAATTAATTTACAGTCGCGCGGCAGACGACCGTCGCGCGTCGTCGCCCAGTCAGAATTTATCAAAAACAGGTGCAACAATGTTTCCCCATCGGAATCCATTTTTTAAATGAAGAACCAGAACAACCCCCAAATTTTTAAGCCCCAAATTTTGGAAACCCCAAATTTTTTTTTTTCTATTTTTGTCTGAAAATCTTAATGCCGTTCACAGAATACATTTATTTACCAAGTTTCAACAGCATAGTTCTTATAGTTTCGGAAAAAAGTGGCTATGACATACGGACGCAGAGACAGACAGACAGATAGACATGACGAATCCATAACGGTTCCGTTTTTTGCCATTTGGCTACGGAACCCTAAAATGGTAAAAAAAAATACGTTACGACAAAAAAGCCAACATTTATATATTTTTTAAAATACACAATTTCCCTACGCCTAACTTTGAAACAACTGCCTAACACAGCATTCAAACTTAGTTGACCTAAATGCGTATACTAGCAAAACAACGGCTACCCGAAATACGTCAATTAATTCACACAATAAACTAAATAAATTGGAACGAGCCAGCACTGAAACAGTACAGCTTATACCCCGACAATTTTGATAAATAATTGAAAAGGTTAAATTATGTTTTAGGTGTCTCGGGTAAGTAGGTAAGGTTCTCCTGACTCATTGTCAGTCTTCATTATCGTTAAACACGTGCGTATTTAGTAGAGGTATCTTGTTAGGAACTGGGTTGTGGAGGTCACTCCGTGCAAAATACTGTTATTCAGATGCATCCGTTTAGGCTGGAAACCGATCCCAATTTATTAGGGGAAAGGCTAGGCATATGATAATAGCAAAAATCATATTATAAGATTAAAGACTACGTTGAAGACAAGGTAGTTTGGCAATGATTTCTTCTGCACATGTGACTTCCCCGGCACCTCATTAACGGCATAACTACGTAAATGTCTATTAACTGCTCTCAAATTACGATGTTTATCTATTTTTTACATATTCTTTGACATTATATACAGACAATTCTAGTTTCAACTCTTTATTAGTGGTTGTAATGGCAGTCATGCCACTTGTTTTTAATAGGTTTTTATACTATATCTGTCCTTTTGATGGATTCTTCTATATTTTGTAAATGTGAGGACTTAGTAGGCCTTGTAGACTAGATCTGTAGACCATTTTTTATTTTATCAAGTACCTGGGGGTCTACTCTGAAGTGGTAAATGTATCGTATCGGCCGTTTTCTGCTACGAAGTTACTATTTGGTTCGGTCGGTTCCGATCCTACACTCCTACACTCTTTCGAATATTGACTATGGTCCTGACCCAACTGAGCCGATCCGAACTTTTTTCGCATTTTTCAATAACATTCGGTTCGGTCATGTGTCGGTCCGATCCGATCATTCGCACTTTGCACTTCGGAGTAGACCTCCAGGTACTCGTTGAGAGGCCTAAGCTGTCCTCCCATAAGTACTGTGATTTAAAAACATTGTAAAAGCCAATTGCCGGCTCTTCTCCATAGAAATCCGTTTTGAGTCGCTTCTAATTTTTTTTTCTTATTGCTCGGCTCCGAAATATTGTAGCGTGATGTTAAGTAGTTGCAAAGATTAGCGCATTCAAACAACTCTTTAGTTTTACTATTAGATAGATAATTCCAGAGGCTTGTAGCTAAGTAATAACAGCCGCACGGGTCGACGAGTTTCAGGATATTTTTTGAGTGTTTTTGCTTTAGTTCAATCTAGTTAGTAGTATGGAATAGTTTGAACAGAGGGGCAATTCTCGTAATTTTAAGAACGTTCACAGCCTGATCTCAGTCTCAATCTGTCAAAAATTACATCTAATTTCCCTACATTTTGACAAGTTTTTGACATTTGTTTGTCGCCGAGATGAGACTGCGACTACATTTTGAACGTTTTAAATTACGAGAATTGGCCCTCTGGTGTGGAACTAGGTAATAAATATTTTTATTATTTTTTTAAATAATTGGCACGGACTTGTGGCTAAGTAATAACAGCCGCACGAGATGGTCGATCAGGTTAAGCTACGTTTGCCGCGGTTGGTCCGTGGATGGGTGACCATCTTCACATACCAAGACCCCTCCGTGCCTCGGAAAGCACGTTAAGCCGGTGGTCCCGGCTGTTATTCGTGGATCTTTGACAGTCGTTACGGGTCGTCAGAAACCCGAAAGTCTGACAACCAGTCTTACCAAGGGGTATCGTATTACACAGTAACTGGGTTATGGAGGTCAGATAGGCAGTCGCTCCATGTAAAATACTGATAATCACCTGCATCCGGTTAGAATGGAAGCCGACCCCAACATAGTTGGGAAAAGGCTAGGCACGTTTCCTCACAATGTTTCTCTTCAACGATTTCAGTAATGTCTAAGATAAACGCAGAAAGTACATATGAATTATACAAGGTGGAGACGACAATACGACAATAAATAAAACTGCTTATATCTAATGCCATTCCTATTCTGCTTACGAAAATTCAATCAAATAATATCCAATAGTTTAGTCACTATACACCGTGACTTTTTAGTCGTCTGACAACGGCAGCCCACTTCATGTATCCAATGACTACTACACATTCATAACAAAAAAAATGGCATTTAAGAGAAAAAAAAAAGGAAAAAATATTCATTATTATGATGCATAACGTAGTTGAAACATTCTGTTGCGTGCGAAGATCTATCTACTCGACTCGTGCCATGGTTAGGTATGTTCTACTGTTTGATACGTAAACATTATTAACAGGATGTTTCATAATTCTAATGTATTATTTATATTATTTATTTTTCTTTGTACCTATTATCTTAATTAATGGTAAAAAAAAAACACGCCTAGAGGTATTTTATGTCGGATACATTGACTGGACCACCTTTGTCAGACGACTAAAAAATCACGGTGTATATGCCATATGCATAACACATAGGCAGCTCATCAGTTTGTTCGAAAAAATCACTTTTTCAATTTCGATGTTAGGTTTAATTTGAAAGTTCCAAATTATTGCTATGCATTAGTATTGCTAGTGTCTTCATTTATTTGTCGTATTGACTTCTTCACATTGTATACATAAGCAGCCTATAGAAAGAAAGAAAGAAAGAAAAAACATTTATTTAGCACAGACCAAAACACACACAATACACCAGATACATTACATCAGATAAGAACAAATAAAAGAACAAATAGAAAACTAGTATAAAGACCGATGTAAGAAATTAGCAGGAAAGTGTGCCTCACGTGGGCTGCACCAAAAGGGCCCAGCCGGTCGATTCTGTAAAAATCTCACCGTGAAAACTCAAGTGAAGTGAGCTTGATGTGAGTTGGCAGTAGTGTCAATCCCTGGCATTAGTTGAAATGACAGCTCACTCCACGCTCACTTCACCTAAGTTTTCACGGTGAGATGGTTACAGAATCGCACTGCAGTTCAGCAAAAGTGCTAGACAATAGTGCCTGACGCTGGTTTTCAACTGAACCTGATGTGACGTTAACACGTATAACGTTTCCACTGCTGGTACACAGACCTCCTCTCGGTGAAAGGGAGTGGGCCGTAATCCACCACGCGGGCCCAATGCGGGTTGGTAGATGCCACGTCTTCGAATTTTCGGTTCTAGGACATGTAGGTTTCCTCACGATGTTTTCCTTCGCCGTTTTTGAGAGCAGTGGTGATGATTTTACACAAAGTAAAGTGACTGTCTGTCCACTACTTTTGACCATCTCGCCACATTATACACCGTGACTTTTTAGTCGTCTGACAACGGCAGCCCACTTCATGTATCCAATGACTGCTACACATTCATAACAAAAAAAATGGCATTTAAGAGAAAAAAAAAAGAAAAAAATATTCATTATTATGATGCATAACGTAGTTGAAACATTCTGTTGCGAGCGAAGATCTATCTACTCGACTCGTGCGATGGTTAGGTATGTTCTACTGTTTGATACGTAAACATTATTAACAGGATGTTTCATAATTCTAATGTATTAATTATTTTTCCTTGTACCCATTATCTTAATTAATGGTAAAAAAAAACACGCCTAGAGGTATTTTATGTGGGATACATTGAGTGGACCACCTTTGTCAGACGACTTAAAAATCACGGTGTATACATACGCCAGCACATCAAGCTACTACAATCTGTCAAATTGCTTTAATAGATTTTCAACTTTATCGCCATGGCTTATTTTGATTTTGAATTGTTTTTTTTTTAATATTTTCATTACGGACGCTTTTAACGTTCTGCATCGTTCTCACGTGCATAATTTTAAACATGAATGATGTAACCAATACTTTGTAACAATATTATTATGATTTAAAAGAGTGTCCATGGAGTTTCTTGCCCGTTCTTCTCCATAGATACCTACTACGCTTTGGAATGGGCAACTAGCTTCATCTTTTTGACTGACCGACCTTGACAATTCAAAAGTGCCTGTAATTGGTTTATTTGAAATAAATAGTTTGGTTTTGAATTTGATCGCTAAAGCATTAGGTTCAAGGCTGATTGGGAAAATTTGACAGTTTCGGGTAACTTGATGTGCTGGCGTCTGTACATTAAAGTGCATATGAATTGTCACAATTGTCAAATTATTATTTTAACGCTCCACAAATCCACTTATTCTTTCAAACAGTATCACTATAGCAGCCGTATCGATTCTATAGCATCCGAGCAGTTTCTCGATGATATTGTGTTTGCGTTCGGTCATTAGAAGTCCATGTCTTCGGGCGGTTTGGTCGAGTCTGTACGCTTTGAGCATCCTTATCGTATCCTTTTAGCGATTTCCTATCGTAGCTTTCGAAAGTTATCTTGTATCTTTCGATATTGAGATAGCTATTGATATATATATCGTAGCAGTAGTTATCGATGTATATATCGATAGCTATATATGTATGGTAGTATTTTTTATAAGAAATAAAGAAAGAAAAATTGTTTATTCTGCATTTATACAAAATGCACATTACAAAATGACATACAAAAAGCGGCAGTGGCAGCGGCAGTGTCATATACATACATACAAGTAGCGTAAAAACGTCGTACTCCAACAATAATAGGTTTACAATTTTGTCCATTGCTTGATGTCAGGGCCAGGGACCAAACACTATATAAACATTAATGGCTTAGTCGCAGAATGTACAGAAGCCAGTACATCAAGCTACTACAATCTGTTAAATTTCTTTAGTAGCTTTTCAACTTTATCGTTAAAGAATTAAGGTTCAAGATTGATTGAGAAAATTTGACAGTTTCGGGTAGCTTGACCTGCTGGCGTCTGTACATTAATCTGTGTTACAACACTGGCAAATGACAACATCAAAATAAAAACTAAATGCCGATTGCTGAGTGGAAAAATAACTACTACAGATATTTTTACTTGCTCTTTATACTAGTTTCTCTCTCTCTCTCTCTTTGCATCTAGGGTTAAATGAGTCAAATTCAATCAATCAACTCAGCCTATCGCAGTCCACTGCTGGACATAGACCTCTCCCAGGCTGCGCCACAACACTCTGTCCTCCGCCTTCCGCATCCAGTCCGTCCCAGCCACCTTCTTTAGGTCGTCCGTCCTTCTAGGTGGCAAATTACGCTAAAAAAAAGGTTGAGTGAATAAATGATATTTATATGAGGGTTTGGTCACATTGAGAGGATTAATGAAAGGCGAACCAAAGATTTATATGCAGGCATAAATTGCATTGTATTGTCAAGTGTGTAGCCATAGTACACACGGCAACACATCAAGCTATGCAAAACCAGTATTAGCTGACCGTTCATTGTGAGAAAATATAATACAAAGTGAGGCCAAGACAAACTGGTTTTGTATAGCTTGACGTGTAGCCGTGTGTACATAGAAGGAGTATGTAAGGTCCATAGCAGATGGCGGTCTGTGTGTTTCTGTCTACTCCCACAGGAAGAATGAGTGAGCTTATGCGATTATTTTCATACAAACCCAGCTTTTTTATCCACCGACAGTACTGACAGTGGACAGTTTTTTGGGGCTTTTTCAAATTTTGTACTTTTTTTTTTTTTGCTTTCTTCCTAACTTCTTCCCAACTATGTTGCTGCAGCTTAATTCCAGTATTTTACATGGAGCAACTGCCTATCTGACCTCCATAACCTAGTTATCGTTAACACGATACCCCTTGGTAAAACTGGTTATCAGATTTTCGGTATTCTGACGATCCGTAATAACTGTCGAAGATCCATGAATGACAACCGGGATCAATGGCTTAACGAGCTTTCCACCCACGGAATGACCGCGGCAAGCTTAGCTTGAACCATCGACCCGTGCGGCTGTTACTTACTTAGCCACGAGCCCCTCGTAATTTTGTACCGTATCCCTCTTATTAGTGCATCGAAGAATACAGTTGAAATGAAACTAAGGGCTGATTTTTCCAATGCCAGATAACTTTATCGGAGGAATAATTTTGAATTTTTGACATTTCTTCCATACAAACCCTGTCAAACGTCAGTTTTATTCCACGAATAAAAATTATCGATTGATTGAAAAATTTGCCTTATTACATCACAATTTAAGGGTGCAAATTGAAAAGATGAAAAGAGGTAAAAATACATAATTAATTAAAGCTGTTCGATGATTGTTCGTCCAAAACGAACATCGAACTCAATCAAATTATTAATCTTTGATTTCTAAACTCAAACTTAAGTTTCCATTGTGATATTATGATGAAATGAACTCCGTTCTTACAACCTTTAAAGGTTAACCAACCGGGGGTTTCTTAAGAAACTCTTGGTTTATAACCTTTCAACCTTCAAAGATTGCTATTGAAAAGAAAAGAAAGAAAAATACGTCAAAAACAAAATGAAAATCAAAATGTTTATTTCTAACTAGCAGCGCCCCGTGGCTTCACCCGCATAAGTGTCGATCCCGTGGGAATCTCGGGATAAAAATTATTTTATGTGTTATTCTGATGTATAAGCTATATTACTGTAAAATTTTACCAAAATCCGTTTGGTAGTTTTTGCACGAAAGAGTAACAAACATCCATCCATCCATCCTTACAAACTTTAGCGTTTATAATATTAGTAGAAGTAGGAGAGTAGGATAAACCCATGCCCATGTAGGGCACTTATGAAACGTCAGAATCTAGGTACACGGTTTCCATTGATAGTTTCCTATGGAGAAGAACCGGCACGAAACACACAAAGCCTTATGTGTAGCAGTTATAAACATAACGGGCGAATTTCAGCAAAGAAACTGAACGCCATCAGCATTCACGGAATCTGATTAATTTTGAAGGATGTTGCTAATCCATTGCTTCATATGGGCAAAAAGTTTGTCTACTCAACAACGTAAATGACACAATGAATGTTCTTGAACTGTCAAAATGAAAACCTTTGCTACTGATATTGTGTTACGCCATTACCCCGTGGCATAATGTCAATATTCCACAACAATTAATATATATGTCGGAGATGGTATATCTGTCTCTCGTTAGCATCAGGCATATTTTAATTACTGTGGGCGTACTATGGGTAGTATTGGTTATTGCACAATAGAAAAACGGTTTGCAGTTCAAATCAGAAGGCCAATTCTCGTAATTTAAAACGTTCAAAATCTAGTCGCAGTCTCATCTCGGCGACAAATAAATGTCAAAAACTTGTCAAAATGTAGGGAAATTAGAAGTATTTTTTGACAGATTGAGACTGAGATCAGACTGTGAACGTTCTTAAAATTACGAGAATTGCCCCTCTGATTACAATTCACGAACAAATCAGTCACACTAGCGAATCACACACTGTAGGTACACATTTAACGATACGGAACGCTGACAGTTTCTCAACACATGTTGTTTGTACGATGTCCAATGTTTCGATGATCCCGAGAGCTCTGCTCATACCGTTCTTGTAGCGGTCGCTCCGGTCCACCTCCACGAACTCAGGCTAGACTCTGTCCAGCGCCACGAGATGGCGCTGACGTTCCCAATAGTCAAACGAATGACTCCGACATATATAATGACACTGACAGCTCTTGAACGCTGTTTAGATATGCTGATGTCATTAAGTTTCTTTAATGCAATGCGCTATAAAAGACGTTACTTGTCTACGATACTCGTGCATTTGTGAAGAAAAATAACCTGCGAATTAGGAGTTGAATACGCACTTTGAGTAGAGTCCCACGCGAATTAAAGTACTCTATGTGTTAATCCAGGTTATATACTATCTGTGTGACAAATTGTATCCAATGTTTACGCGGCGCACGCCAGTAATATCTGTAGGGAATGTAGCGGGATTGACTATTTTGGATAAGATAGTAACTCCTCGGTTCCTTTATAATCTAAATGATTGAGCCATTCAACTAGAGCAATCTTACAAGCCTTTGTTTTTAGGTGATATTTTATTATATTAATAGGAACCTAAGAAAGTATAAAAACTTTATGGACAGTATACCCTACTTGTATCTCGAACTTCTTTTGATAATATCAGACATTTTTTTCAACAAAATTCATTATTTTCCAAATAAGTTTTGTTATAATTTTGTAGATTTTTTTCCTCTGATATCTTCTCATGATCATCATCTGCCTAGCCTTTTCCCAACTATGTAGGGGTTGGCTTCCAGTCTAACCGGATTCAGCTGAATACCAGTATTTTACATGGAGCGACTGCCTATCTGACCTCCACAACCCAGTGACTGGGTAATACGATACCCCTTGGTAAGACTGGTTGTCAGACTTTCGGGCTACTGACGACCCATAACGACTGTCAAAGATCCACGAATGACAGCCGGGACCAACGGCTTAACGTGCTTTCCGAGGCACGGAGGGGTGTTGGTTTGTGAAAATGGTCACCCATCCACGGACCAACCGCGGCAAGCGTAGCTTAACCTGATCGATCGACCCGTGCGGCTGTTAACATATACCATTATAAACCCAAACTTTCTTCTCAATACGGAACCCTAACGGCAATTTGATAGATGCTTTTCTCGTTCGCACCCTCCACCCATTGGGGCCATAAATTATAATATTGATATATTTATGAGTAAAAAAGTTCAACAACTTTCCCCTCGGCACATGTTGAATATTTAATTGTAGTTTCCAACGAGTTTCAGGATATTTTTTCAGGGTTTTTTGCTAGTTACATCTAGTCAGTAGTATGGAATAGTTTGAACTGGTTTGAAACTAGGTAATAAATATTTTTATTATTTGTTAAAATAATTGGCAGGGCTAAGTAATAACAGCCGCACGGGTCGATCGATCAGGTTAAGCTACGCTTGCCGCAGTTGGTCCGTGGATGGGTGACCATCTTTACATACCATGTCCCCTCCGTGCCTCGGAAAGCACGTTAAGCGACAGCTTAACGTGCTTGGAATCAAAGATCCACGAATGGCAGCCGGAACCTGTCGGTCCCGGATTCATTCATGTGTCATTCGTGGATCTTTGATTGGCGTTACGGGTCGATAGAAGCCCGAAAGTCTGATAACCAGTCTTACCAAAGGGTATCGTACCCAGTATTCCTCATGCTTCTATAGAACTATGCTAAGCTAAATTGAAACAACAACTTTCTACACATTTTCCCCCAACATAAATTGTAAAGCAAAACAAACATCACTCGTTTCCGGAGCAGTTAAATTTACATAATCACGAGAGAACTTTCCTAGTGTCCATCTGAAACACTAGCGAAGTCTCAAGGATGTTCCGAATTGCTGAGAGCACGAGGGACACAATGTTTTTGTTTTAGGATAGTGTAAGCTGATTATGTGCTAACAGAAAAGAGAAGGAAATGTTTTGCATATACAGGGTTTAGGTTAAACGAAAGACATGTTCTACGGAAGTGAACCACTTTTACTAATAATAATAATTCCGGGGGCCCATTTTTGAGTGTGCAACTCACCCCATGCCATATTATCCGTGTATAATAAAACATTGATCAGGTAGGGGCCATTGTCTCTCCATAGTTCTAGAAGCCCTACCTAGCCCTTTCCCAACTACGTTGGGGTTGGCTTCCAGTCTAACCAGATGCAGCTGAGTACCAGTATTCTTACAGGGACCAACTGCCTATTTGATTTTCACAACGCAGTTACTGGGTATCTAATACGATACCCCATCTTTACATACCAAGACCCCTGCGTGCCTCGGAATGCACGTTAAGCCGTTGGTCTCGGCTGTTATTCGTGGATCTTTGACAGTCGTTACGGGTCATCAGAAGTCCGAAAGTCTGACAACCAGTCTTACCAAGCCTTGGTAAGACTGGGCCACAAATAACAGCCGAGACCAACGGCTTAACGTGCATTCCGAGGCACGCAGGGGTCTTGGTATGTAAAGATGGTCACCCATCCACGAACCAACCGCGACAAGCGTAGCTTAACCTGATCGATCGTCCTGTGCGGATGTTATTATTTAGGCAGTAAACACACTAACTTGATTTCGTAAAGTGACGTCATTCGACAGTAAATTGCGGACGCAATCTGGTCACCGCAGTCTTAGAAATACAAAGCTCTACTCAAAAATCAATTTTCGTCACACCGTCAATGTCCATTTTGACCGTAGGTATTTTAGTTTTATCATTTGGTCATCGGAAGCCTTTCAGGCGCATCGAATTTTTTATCCGATAGTTGGATGACATGGAAAACCGATTTTTAGCGCTTTTCCCTCACCAGAATTGAGCGTTGGAAAAAGGATTTTTATTTTATGTTCAATGTAGGGTGTTAATCTTTGTCCATGACTTTATTAATTGAAGTGTGACCTGTTTAATAAGGAATTGATTAGTTAACATAGGTTTACGTTTAAAGATATTTATTCTAAAAAAACACAAAATCACTTACATGAGAACAACGCTTAAAGTAAATAACAGAATAACAATTGATATAAATAAATAAACAGATTTATAATACTATACTATACTACTATTGTACGGGTTCCCTACGTGTATTCGAAAGTTGTTAATTCGATTTTTATTATATCGAACACGGTATGTCGATAATTCGTTTGTACGATGTTTTATTACATCGATGCTTTATTAGTGCGATGTAACGTTTGTGCGAAACACCCTACAGCGATTGCTCATTAGTTCGACAGTATGTCGGTTCGAAACGCCTACGGTTTTCCGTGATATTTTATTAATAATCTTATTTTGCATCATAGACGTAAAGGAAATACATTATAAATACCATACATATCTTCACGTCTTTTTTCCTAAAATGAGGAAGACAGGTAACTAATTCA
Organism: Apamea sordens; assembly: GCA_945859715.1. NCBI lineage: Eukaryota > Metazoa > Arthropoda > Insecta > Lepidoptera > Noctuidae > Apamea > Apamea sordens. The sequence goes on along the minus strand of OX244010.1, from coordinate 5,829,344 downwards.
CCACGTTTAGCTGTGGCATGGGCCAAAGATAGCGCACTGTTTATTACACAGCTACTGTTTAGTACAGAGAGGTACTGTTTATTACTGAAGAAATTTCTTCCAGCAGACCTGCGTCTGGCGAAATGAAATATTTAATTTAACAAAAACTAAAAAACACGCTTTTAAAAAGCACACAAAAATATAAAATAATTAAATTGCAAAAAAGCACTCCACGCTTTTAGAATGAATTTAATTATTTTACAATTTTTAGTTTTTTGAAGTGAAAACAGCGGCGTTGTGCACTTTTTTGTGATGGGTAAAAAATGTTAAACTCGCGTCAGGACACGTGACCTGATCGAAAATTCGTAAGACGGAGCTCGCGTCAGGACACGTGACCTGATCGAAAATTCGTAAGACGGAGGGAGAGTAGACCGCATTCCAAAATATCAAAAATGTGTGTATTTTTGATATTTTGGAATGCGGTCGCAACAAATTATGCTGTTTAAAAACTAGAAGTCACTCTTATCATCCTACCGTCATATTTATAAACCCTCAAAAACAACAAGTAACCAGGCAATCAACATCTTTACCTAAAAATTTAAATTTCTTTACCAAAAGATTCACTGGACGGCTTCATCTGGACGTAAATTTCCAAGCCTTATGGCTTTACACGGAGTAACCTTGAAATTACGGGCGCGAACGTTTTCATTCTCAGCCGTATCTTACGCAAATTTACGCGATGTTTTAATCTAAAAAGCTGAGTGTGTTCACTTGGAAAATCCCAAATTAAAGGGGCCTTTCGCGTAGGTGATTTAAGAGTAGGGATGTGACGTGTTATAGGCTAAAGACAACGATTTTTTTTTTGTTTGACTGCAGCAGCATAATCAGCCTACAAAGTTCCCACTGCTGGGACACAGGCCTCCTCTCTGTGAGAGGAATTGGACCGTAATCAACCACGCGGGCCCAGTGTGGGTTGTTAGAAGTCACATGTCTTCGAATTTTGATTCTAGGACATGCCGGTTGCCTCACGATGATTTCCTTTACCGTTTTGAGCCGCTTTCTTTTGACTATGGTTTCGATAAATCCACAGATCCCATATAAATTACAAATTCGGTGTTATTGACTTGTAGTGCGCCAGCAGGGCGGAGACGTTTCTTGGGTTCAGAGGCGTTGGAATAAAACGATGTTGTCGTGTTGATTCATCAGTCATTTTTCATTAAGAATTTGAAATAGCTACCTGGAGTCTGGATTTGTGCCAGTTTGATGGCATAAGCGTGACTTGTGGTTGTAATATTGTCACAGAGGTGATCTATGACTCCCTCATCAAGGAATATACGAGTATTGTGTTACGATAACAAAATCAAAATATTTTATTTCACATAAACCTTTATGGGCACTTATGTAACATCACAAGCTTGGAGGACGGTTTAAATTGGTCGTTTCCTATGGAGAAAAGCCGGCAAGAAACTCCACGATTACTCTTTTAAAAATAATTCGGTTTTAAAATGTTATCAAATTAAAGTGTTAATAGGCATGGGAGGACAGTGTAGGCCTGTCAACAAGTACCAAATACTCAATAAAATAGAAAATGGTCTGCAAATCTACAGTCTATAAACCTAAGAATCTATGAATTTAATAAATACTTCAAGTAACTACGTAATCGGAAAAGTTAATCTCATTTTGAAGGGCTGACGAGCAGATAAAAAACTTAAATATAATATTCAAGGAAAGACGTTTATTAATATTCCTTGAAACAAAGGATAAATGACTAAAGTTCTGGATTAAGTCTTTGAGCAGTGGTAACCCAGTAGAAATAGCCGCGACTTACGAGTTGTAGGTCGTAGGTTCGAATCCTGACTGGCGCTTTACTTTCTGAAAATTATTTCATCACCACTGCTATCAAAAGGGTGAAGGAAAACATCGTGAGGAACCTAAATATTGAAGACATGCAACATCTACCGACCAGCAGCGCGATTCTGTAACCATCACACCGTGAAAACTCAGGTGAAGTGAGCGTGGAGTGAGCTGTCATTCCAACTAATGCTAGGGATTGACACTATTGACAGCTCACTCTAAGCTCACTTCAACCAACTTTTCACGGTGTGGTTTTTACAGAATCGATCGGCTGCACGTGTCTGTGGATTACGGACCACTCCCTCACACAAAGGAGGCCTGTGTCCCAGCGTGAGAACATTGTAGGCTAATCATGTGTGTAGCCATCGACACGTTAAAACAAAAAAGTGTAAGCCACATCCCTACTAAAGACCATGATTCTTACAGGAACAAGAAATACGAAGACAGTGTACGACCTATCACGTAAACCTGTAACGTAAACGTAATGTCTTTACATAAGGATACTCATTAGAGTATTTAAATAAATTGAGGTAGATAGACCTTATAATTCCTTACCTTTTTAGTCAGGCGAGGTCAAAAGGTTTGTTAACTTTGTTCTACGTAAACATTCTTCGCATTTTGGGTACTTCGTAGTTTGAAGCCTTGATTGTTTGTTAAAGGAAATTTATAGTAACGGCCTTTAGTAGAGAAATTCTTAAAGATTTTAAAGATCTCGTCGGGATGTGGAGTTGAGGGTTTACAGCGTTCCTAATTTTATAAACCCGATTGTTAGGGTTCTGTGTTTAAATCATAAAAACTAAATCCCTCTTTGAGCAATGGCCGACTGTATTTCCTTCCATGTACCGTAATCATGTGGTTATTCTACAGTACTATGGGATTTTTTTTTATTTTTTTTATCAGTATAGTGAAAATAAAGTTTTGTTCCCACGTACTCCAAAAGGACATCATTATAGTGTCGAACATTTTATACTCAAAAATTAAAGTAAAGCCAGAAAAAAGGGTACTGTTTTGTTATAGGAAATAACTTCTTGACCATTTTTTTATATTACTGTGAAAGTCTACAATTAACTCCCTGCCTGCTATTTGAGATTTAAAATGGCAAATATCATATTTTTATAACAAGCGTTTTAAAGCATAACCTTTTAAAAATACCCACTTTTAGTTTTATACAACATCCCGAACATGTTTTAACTATTACAACATAGATCTACAATTAACCCCCTGGCTGCAATTTGAGATTGAAAATGGCAAATATCATATTTTTATAACAACCTTTTAAAAATACCAACTTTTTATTTTATACAACATCCCGAACATGTTTTAACTATTACAACATAGATCTACAATTAACCCCCTGCTATTTGGGTTTGAAAGTACCAAAAATCATATTTTTTCCAACAATATTTTGGACATTCATTTAAAGACAACCAGTGAATATTTTTTCAACAATATTTTGGACATTCATTTAAAGACAACCAGTGACGCCATGGTAAAAATGGCCATGAGTGTTAGGTTTACATAATTAGTATTAAATACAGAATTAAAATTATATTTCCATCAATAAAATACAGTCTTCTTCTTAGCGTATCGATGGCAAAATGTTCAATCATCTTTGCCTAAAATTTAGCTAGTAGTCCACTGGCGCTGATTCCCTTGTTCACAAACTAAACTAAATTTAAGTTCTGTGCATCTTTTTCTTTCTATTTCATTAAGAAAAGGACAGAAGATTAAATATTAGTTTAGTCCTGTCAAATTAAGATACTCCATAGACAGATTACACGTGATTAAAAACATGGCTACTAAAAATACGTCAATTTACGTCAGGCGCAAAAATTAACTAAATTTAATTTATTTTGTGAACAAGGGAATCGGCGCCAGTATCTAGCTGGATTAGGAAGGTCAAATAGGCAGTCGCCCCATGTAAGATACTGGTATTCTGCTGCATCTGGTTAGACCGGAAGCCGACCCCAACATAGTACGGAAAAAGCTAGGCAGATAATGATTTATTAAAAGTTACCCTAATTGCGTAACACAGTCTTAATCACAATCCGAGAATTTTGATGGATATTACCATTCCATTGCTTCATAGATTTAATAAATTCGTCTGCTAAACAACGTAAATACCGCAATGAACTGTCAAAATGAAAGAAAATGCTATCAATTGTCATGTTATGTGTGTGACGTAACGAAACAGCAGAATGCCAATTCCCGTTATTAAAAACATTCAAAATCACGTCGTATTAGAGGTATTGTTGTCAGATTGAGACTGAGATCAGACTGTGAACGTTCTTAAAATTATGAGAACAGCCCCTCTGGTTTCTTCCAAATGTTTACAGCGCAAATTCTTCATACAAAAACACATGACCACTTATAATAATCTACTTATTACATGCCGACGTATAACAACAAAGAATGTTGGTCCCCATATAAATAAGAGGAATGTAGTCACAAGTATGAACCATTTATCACGAGGCGGGACCAGAAGATATATCGTTCGTGTATTAAAAGCTGTTGTAATAAAGTAGCAAGAGTAGCTGAATAAAGGAATTTATTAGATTTTGTAAGTAAGAACACTATAGTTAGACCCTTATTTATAAACGTTACTTAATGTAAAGAGAAGTTTAAACGTCAAAAAATGTATCGCTAAGCCGTCTTTAACCATTACGTGACGATGGTGTGAAACTGCTCAGGATTTGTTAGCAAAACCAGAATTCCATAGTACTTATGAATTTCAGCCTGAACTTCTTCAAGGAATGCGATGAATTAGCGATTTCACACTTTTATCAAATAATAATGAATATTACTATGTAAGGGAGCGTCGAATCGTCGAATTCGATTCGGCTGAACAACGATCGCGAAGCTGCGCAATAATCTTCTCTTCCCACATACCGCAGTATCTCAAGACGAAAGTCTTTGACCAGTGCGTATTGCCAGACGTCCACTACTGGACATACGCCTCCCCCAAGCATCGCCACTTCGACCGGTTCTGTGCTTCTCTTATCCAGCGGATTCCTGTAGCCGTCACAAGGTCATCGGTCCGCCTTGTGGAAGGCTTTCCAAGACTACATCTTCCGATTCGCGGTCGCCACTCCAAAACCTTTCGGCCCCATCGGTTCTACGAGCAAGGTACTAGGGTACATTGTAGGAGAACTTAAAATTGCCAAACTTAAGTGGCAGTGGACCTACCCACTGGCACTTAAGTTTGGCAATTTTAAGTTCTCCTACGGATATCTTTAATTCTGATTCGATCGCGTAGGGAAACTCATACCTCATCTTCATATTACTGAACTGTAAAAAAAAAAAACAAGGAAAAAAAAAATACTTTATGTATTATATTAATAGTATAATGTAAATGGTACACCACAGACTACCTACTGTATTTGTCTCTCCTTAATTTTTATTCTATCCAAAGGTTGTCTTTAAAAGATCGCTCTTAGCGATAAGACCGCCCATTGTGTCACCCTTTATAAAATTTTATATATTCATGTTCTGTAATTTGTATGGTGTACAATAAAGAGTATTCTATTCTATTCTTTTCATCGTAGGAAATTCAAGCTACACGTGGAATATTGTACAATATTCCACGTGTAGCTTTGTTTATGGAATAATCCCTGGGGCCATTGGGCCTATCAAAATAGAACTAAACATTTTGTATGTAGAATAAACCGATCGTAAATGCAAATAAGATTATTTTCTTCGTCACATGTCTTTGTAAAAATATTACATAATCAGCCTATATGTTCCCACTGATGGGACACAGGCCTCATCTGCGGGCCCGTTCGGGTTGGTACATGTCACATGGTTTAGAATTTTTGGTTCTATGCTTCGATCAATAATAGTACTAGATTAAGGATCAAGAACAAAAATCAGTCGCTAAAGTGGCCACGTTTGCACACACGTAAACACACTACATTTCTTAGAAAAAAGTTTAATAATATTAACAACTTCAGTTTATTATAAACCTTAATGCTTAAACATAAAGTTTAATTACCATTGCAAAATATATTTAAAATGTCGCTTGAAAAAAAATAATTCTGTTTTTTAATTTTCAGTCATTTATTCTAAAATGAAACTTAAAGTCTAAGTAATAAGGTTAAAAACATACTAATTTGAAATAAGACCACAAAAGTATTTGTGGTCTTATTTTTCGGGCCGGTTTTGAAGCGCTTATCGGGAATCTAGTACTATTATTGAACGAAGATTCTATGACATGCTGGTTTCCTCACGATGTTTTCCTTTACCGTTTTGAGAGCAGTGGTGATGAAATTATTTACACAAAGTAAAGCTGCTGTCTGGGTTCGAACACGACCTACGACTCGTAAATTGGTACCATTACCACTGGGCCACCACTGACTGATCAGTGTAAAAATATTAGTTAGTTAGCAAATTGGTAGCGGGACTGACTGCCCAGGGTGCCTTTGACCTCAGAGAAATTAGTTGTTTAGCAAATTCATCGTAAATGCAAATCGTAACTGTTATTTTATGACAGTTTTATGAAACAACAATAACATAACAAACTGACGCAGTAAGAAGAAAAGAAATAAATAAAAGAAACAAAGGAAACAAAGAAAAGAAAGAAAAGAAAGAAAAGAAAGAAAAGAAAGAAAAGAAAGAAAGAAAGAAAAGAAAGAAAAGAAAGAAAAGAAATTAAAAGAAAAGAAAAGAAATTAAAAAAATGAAAAGAAAAGAAAGAAAGAAAATAGTGAAAGAAAGGAAAATTGCTTCTTCTGCACAAATAAGACGCACATACACACACTAATACAAAGTAGCCGAAAACCGACAGATAAAAAAACAAAAAGAGATGTTTAAAATGTCAGCAGTGCGTCTTGAATAAATGACTTTTGATTTTGATTTAATACCCAAACAATTAATTTTCCTGGCTTTACATTTATACATATATAGCCAGTGCTACGAATTGATACGTGAATAAGTTTATAATATGTAGAAAAAATCTAAAAGCAATCTTAACCATTCAAAGACCACCCCTTAAAAACTGCTAAAATAGAATTCCTCCAAAGAGCTTCTGGACCGCAATTGCATACTATGACAAAGTTGCAACCCCACGGAATGCTGACAACACACCATACAATGTTTTGCTCAAAGTCCTTTGCGAATTATGAGGTAAGAATGTTACTTCACTACGTTATGTTATTATAGCTATAACCATCTCGCCTAAATACTGGAAGATAAAACGGTTGGTAACCAATATCAAGACAAGATATTTGACTAAGACCTGGCTGTGGACCGAAGACCTGGTTATAAGGTCTCGAGAAACCGTTGATAGCAGGTAGCACAGAACCGGTCGTTGCGGCAATTCTAAGGAACCAGGAGAAGTATTTTTGTTGGAGGATGTCCAGCAGAAGTATTTTTCGACTGAAATGTATGAATTAATTTCCGTTTTGTATTATTTTATTCTCTTAATTGTTATTTAAAATTACTTGCCGTGCCCCGCGGTTTCACCCGCATAAGTTTCGATCCCATGGGAATATCCGGATTAAAGTATCCTATGTGTAAATCCTGGTTATAAACTGTCTGTGTGAAAAACAAGCTGCATCCGGTTAGATTGGAAGCCGACCCCAATATAATTGGGAAAAGGCTAGGCAGATGGTAATGTGTGCCAAATTTCATCTAAATTCGTTTAGCAGTTTTTGCGTGAAAGAGTAACAAACATCCACCCATCCATCCGTACAAACATACAAACTTTCGCATTTATAATACCTATTAGTAGGTTATTATGTTACTTTAAATTTGTGTAAATTAAATAATAAATAATGATTTGCATGCCCATCTGACGATAGAACATGGAGGACTCTTATAATAAAACACCTTTGTACTAAACACCCATGTTTGCAAACCAATAAATGATTTGATTTGAATGATGATGGAAATCTTTGTTCAATAAATTGTTATTGGGTTCAGTAGCAACCCAGAGTCTGTATCTGTGGCAATAGGATTGCTCCCTATTATTTGGGACTTGACCATAACTGGCGCAACGTGAGTATAGTACCTAACTACTCGTATATATAATAGGTACACCGCTTTTTTTTTTTGGGTGGAAAATCATCAAATTACCTCTCCCGCTCTGGGCTGAGCGGAAGGGAGTGTCAGACTTTTACTGACTAACACCCACCAGTTTTTCTTCAGTTGTCTGTGCCAGGGGCCACGGATCTCTTTCAAACAACCCGCGGTCCTGGCAGATATAGATACACCGCTACCAAACCATTTGGAGGAATCAGCCGAAGTTTTATGTAAAAATCTCACTGTTAAAACTTAAGTGAAGTGAGCTGTCAATAGTGTCAATCCCTAGCATCAGGTGGAATGACAGCTCACTTCACCCAAGTTTTCACGGTGAGATTTTTACAGAATGGACCTTCTAGAGTAATGTTATGAATATTTCTGGGTGCAAAGAACGTCTTTTTACAAACGGAAACACATGTTCCGACAGTGTCAACAATGCACCAATAGATATCTCCAAACTGACACAGAAAGACACCAACCTAGTTTACAAGACAAGATATATTGATGAATTGTTTACGGGAACCAATAACATGGTTACCGCAACGTCACTGCGTCGTTGCCACAGACCATCATCTGATAGACAGTGAACTTCATTGAATATTGAGGTGAAAGCTGTAAAGGGTATGGCACGGCCATGCGAGGTACAATACTGTATGGCACGACTATTTGTGTACCTAACAAATTGTAAAGGGATAGTCCAATCATCGCGCGTATATGCAACGCATGCAATATCAACTAAAGGAGCGAGATGATAAATGATAATATTTACAACTAGCTTCTGCCCGCGGCTTCGCCCGCGTGGATGTCGGAAATTATCTCACGGGAACGTGCTAACAGGATAAAATGTATGTGCTTCCCCAGGATGACATCTATCTCTATGCCAAATCAGAAGTTCAGTGGTTTAGGCGTGAAAATGTAACATACAGTTTCAAGTTCAAATCCTCCCCTTAAAAACTGAATTACCCCTTTTTGTCCCGTCAGTGTTAAATTATCCGACAACTTTAGATACTTATTATTAATAGCTGTGCATTGCGGGTGACGTAAACTACGACAAACTTATTATTTGCGGTTGGAACAGTAATCGGGTCTAGGGATCGAACCGCAAAATTAAGTTTGTTTTTTATTGTATATACTTTTCCGGTATAAAAAGTACCCAGTGTGGTGCCCAGGATATTAAAGAATAATTATACCAAGTTTCATCGTAATCGAACCGGTAGTTTTTGCGTGATGCCTTAACAAACAGACAGACAGACAGACAGACAGACCGACAGACAGACAGACAAAAATTTTTTTAATCACATTTTGGGTTCGGTGTCGGTCTAGTAACACCCCCTGCCATTTATTTTTTTGATATTTTCAATGTACAGAATTTTCACTTCTACAGATTTATTATAAGTATAGAATAGATTAGAATCAATTTTTATACAGAATTTGTCTGAAAACATCAACAACAACAACATACTCAGTCAATAAAGTTCCCACCACTGGGACACAGGCCCACAAAATTAGTAGAAAACTGGTAAATGAGATGTCTTCGTTTCAGAAGACTCTCAGTTTTATAAAAAAATCAATCGGCGTAACCATTTTTTTTTTTTTTTTTTTCTCGCTGAGAAATGCTTTATGCATCCCCGTCTCGCGGGGGACCGAGACGGGGTATGTGGGACTCCCTGTCGGAACGACAGTATACCCACTAAAACTCAGCGGTGTTCCTACAAACGCCGTAATGGGAGGGCTATGGGAAATCAATACTTCCACGGCCCTCCCGGCGCACGCCCGCCAAGATGGTATGGCGGGCCCCGCATGCCCCCCAGGTTGGGGGGCTACGGGAATGGCCGGGAACACCTGGCCATTCCCGTCCCACAAGGTGGAGGCCTGTGCAAAACAGGCAACGGCGCCCCCGCACCCGTTGCCTGCTGGCCTCCACGCCCGCCTAAAAGGCGGGCCCCGCAAGCCCCCCGCGTTGGGGGAGCTACGGCCGCAGAGGATAGGGAGAGCGGCAACGAAACACCGAACACTCCTCTTCCCCTGCGGCCCCGCCGCGTCCGCCATCTAACGGTGGCGGCCCCGTCAAGGCCGCGGAAGGAAGGGAGAGCCCCTCCCGCCGCGGCCTCTATCCTCAGCCGCAATGTCTCCCTCACGGGGGACATCGCGGCCCGCCTCAGGTAGGTCGCGATGTCGCAGGCACCGCAACCTACCTGTGGGCCGCTACGTCGGGCTAAACCGCACAGCCCGGACGAGCGGCCCCCGCCTGGGTCCCTCTTAGCTTCACCGTGGCCCGCCCAGCCACGGCTACTGAGCCCCCCCGCCTCGACAATGCGGGAACCCACCGGGGGGGAATCGGCGTAACCTTTTTTTTTTTTTTTTTTTTTTTTCTCGCTGAGAAATGCTTTATGCATCCCCGTCTCGCGGGGGACCGAGACGGGGTATGTGGGACTCCCTGTCGGAAGGACAGTATACCCACTAAAACTCAGCGGTGTTCCTACAAACGCCGTAATGGGAGGGCTATGGGAAATCCATTACTTCCACGGCCCTCCCGGCGCACGCCCGCCAAGATGGTATGGCGGGCCCCGCATGCCCCCCAGGTTGGGGGGCTACGGGAATGGCCGGGAACACCTGGCCATTCCCGTCCCTCAAGGTGGAGGCCTGTGCAAAACAGGCAACGGAGCCCCCGCACCCGTTGCCTGCTGGCCTCCACGCCCGCCTGAAAGGCGAGCCCCGCATGCCCCCCGCGTTGGGGGAGCTACGGCCGCAGAGGATAGAGAGAGCGGCAACGAAACACCGACACTCCTCTTCCCCTGCGGCCCCGCCGCGTCCGCCATCTCACGGTGGCGGCCCCGTCAAGGCCGCGGAAGGAAGGGAGAACCCCTCCCGCCGCGGCCTCTGTCCTCAGCCGCAATGTCTCCCTCACGGGGGACATCGCGGCCCGCCTCAGGTAGGTTGCGATGTCGCGCAAGCGGCACCGCTACCTACCCGCCGGCCGCTACGTCGGGCTTAACCGCAAAGCCCTGACGAGCGGCCCCCGCTTGGGTCCCTCTTAGCTTCACCGTGGCTCCGCTAGCCACGGCTACTGAGCCCCCCCGCCTCGACAATGCGGGAACCCACTGGGGGGGGAATCGGCGTAACCTTTTTTTTTTTTTTTTTTTTCTCGCTGAGAAATGCTTTATGCATCCCCGTCCCGCGGGGGACCGAGACGGGGTATGTGGGACTCCCTGTCGGAAGGACAGTATACCCACTAAAACTCAGCGGTGTTCCTGCAAACGCCGTAATGGGAGGGCTATGGGAAATCAATACTTCCACGGCCCTCCCGGCGCACGCCCGCCAAGATGGTATGGCGGGCCCCGCATGCCCCCCAGGTCGGGGGGCTACGGGAATGGCCGGGAACACCTGGCCATTCCTGTCCCACAAGGTGGAGGCCTGTGCAAAACAGGCAACGGAGCCCCCGCTCCCGTTGCCTGCTGGCCTCCACGCCCGCCTAAAAGGCGGGCCCCGCAAGCCCCCCGCGTTGGGGGAGCTACGGCCGCAGAGGATAGGGAGAGCGGCAACGAAACACCGACACTCCTCTTCCCCTGCGGCCCCGCCGCGTCCGCCATCATACGGTGGCGGCCCCGTCAAGGCCGCGGAAGGAGGGAGAACCCCTCCCGCCGCGGCCTCTGTCCTCAGCCGCAATGTCTCCCTCACGGGGGACATCGCGGCCCGCCTCAGGTAGGTCGCGATGTTGTGGCACCGCAACCTACCTGTGGGCCGCTACGTCGGGCTAAACCGCACAGCCCGGACGAGCGGCCCCCGCCTGGGTCCCTCTTAGCTTCACCGTGGCCCGCCCAGCCACGGCTACTGAGCCCCCCCGCCTCGACAATGCGGGAACCCACTGGGGGGGGAATCGGCGTAACCTTTTTTTTTTTTTTTTTTTTTTTCTCGCTGAGAAATGCTTTATGCATCCCCGTCCCGCGGGGGACCGAGACGGGGTATGTGGGACTCCCTGTCGGAAAGGACAGTATACCCACTAAAACTCAGCGGTGTTCCTACAAACGCCGTAATGGGAGGGCTATGGGAAATCAATACTTCCACGGCCCTCCCGGCGCACGCCCGCCAAGATGGTATGGCGGGCCCCGCATGCCCCCCAGGTTGGGGGGCTACGGGAATGGCCGGGAACACCTGGCCATTTCCGTCCCACAAGGTGGAGGCCTGTGCAAAACAGGCAACGGAGCCCCCGCACCCGTTGCCTGCTGGCCTCCACGCCCGCCTAAAAGGCGGGCCCCGCATGCCCCCCGCGTTGGGGGAGCTACGGCCGCAGAGGATAGGGAGAGCGGCAACGAAACACCGACACTCCTCTTCCCCTGCGGCCCCGCCGCGTCCGCCATCAAACGGTGGCGGCCCCGTCAAAGCCGCGGAAGGAGGGAGAGCCTCTCCCGCCGCGGCCTCTATCCTCAGCCGCAATGTCTCCCTCACGGGGGACATCGCGGCCCGCCTCAGGTAGGTCACGATGTCGCGCAAGCGGCACCGCAACCTACCCGTGGGCCACTACGTCCCGGGCTAAACCGCACAGCCCGGACGAGCGGCCCCCGCTGGGGTTCCTCTTAGCTTCACCGTGGCCCAGCTCGCCACGGCTACTGAGCCCCCCCGCCTCGACAATGCGGGAACCCACCGGGGGGGGAATCGGCGTAACCTAACCTAACCTGATGCAACTGAATACCAGTATTTGGTAAGACCAGTCGTCAGACTTGAACTTCTGACTACCCGTAACGACTTTCAAAGATCTACGAATGACAGCCGGGACCAACGTCTTAATGGTTTTATACTGCGGTACATTTTACATTACGGTTAAGCAGGATGCCAGGGCATCAATGCGCAATTTTTTTTTTAATAACCGACGAGAAATTTTAACTCTGTGTTCAGAATCATTTACAGAATCCATGATAACAGGTTGTGCGTCGATATCCCTGCCACCTTACCTTTGACGGCACGATTGGCGCAGTGGTTAAGCGATTGACTGCTGCGCTGCGTGTCGCGGGTTCGATTCCCGCACGGAACAAATATTTGTATGACCTACATGTATTTGTTCCGAGTCTGGGTGTTTTTCTATCTATAATATGTATGTATTTACAAAAAAAAAATGTATATAAGTAGTTTATCAGCCATCTCGTTACCATAACACAAGCAGTAGGTTGCTTAGCTTGGGACTAGATGGCGCTGTGTGAAATGTCCAGGGATATTATATATTATATTATACCTTATATTGTAAGTTTACTAACGTAGTTGTTAAGAAATATAGTTACTAAGGGCTCGAGCAGTTGGCGATTGATCAACATAGACGGACTGCTCTTGCAATCATAGTCAACGGCTTGAAGCTGCCATTGATAACTGCTGGAGCAGTAGATACCAACTGCTCGACATTCAAATCAGCGCGTCACAATCTACATCGTCCATTTTGCTCAAAACAAAAAGCGTGCGGTCGGGAAGCGCGCGCAATGTGGAATGAAGAGCGCGGGCGGAGGTAACTGCGCGAGAGCAGTCAGTATATGCCTGGCGACTGCTTGACCGCACGACCGCCCGAAGCAGTTGCAACTGCCCGAGCGGTTTCATGTATGTGTGTACGTAGAAGACTGTAGTTCTCAATGCAGTCGAAGCTTGAAGCAGTCCATCCTGACTGCTTCAAGCAGTCCGTATATGTCAGCCCTAACATATGTATTTGAGTCCTTTGTTACTTGTTATTAACTATTAATAAATAAAAATAATTGTATATGAATATAAAACTTGGTGTCTGTTTCAATACCTAGTCTGTGGTGCTATGTTATAACATTAATATAACTAACAAGGTCATGCAGTCTCGTACGCGCTCTAATTGAATGATAGTCTTATGCATATGCAGTGTTTTGGTACCACGCAAAAGGAGTTTGTGGCGGAAAGCTCCCGATTGAACGCTTTTTGGTAAAGTGCGCTCATTTTGTTACTCGTATACTAGGCAACAGAGTCTCTCAGAAAGCACCTAATGCGCTTTGGAATGAGCAATTAGCTTCATCTTTCTGTCTGATCGCATAATCAGCCTATAATTATTCCCACTGCTGGTATGCAAGCCCCTGGGATTATTTTCGACCTACGCGCGAACGAAGGCACAGGCAAAAGCTGATATATATTTCTTTCACGCACACGAAGTCGCGGGCAATTACTCCTACTTAAATGAGACTTAATAAATAATGCCTAAAGAAAAATATAAAATAAAAAAGTTTGGCACATCAAGCTACCCGAAACTGTAAAATTTTCCCAATCAACCTTGAGCCTTAATGCTTTAGCGACAAAGTTGAAAATCTATTAAAGAAATTTGACAGATCGTAGTAGCTTGATGTGCTGGCGTCTGTACAATACAAAAGTTGTATAAAAAGGCACTAGGGTCTATCTTTTGATAAAAATTAATTTCAAAAACATTTTAGCCAAGTTACTATAGCCGCAGTGTGTCAGTGACTGACTCGTTGCTCTAGTACAGTCGTGGCAAACGTTACTGCTGAGCATGAGATCCTGGATTCAATTCCCAAGTCAGGCAAAGTGTTATGGTAAATATTGGGCTTTCCATCTGAAATTACTTAGTCACAGCCCGAAGTCTTTTTGTGCCAAGTTGATGGTGTAGCGGTATCTACAACGCCACATGCGAACAACGCGTCATACTGACGTCACGCAAATCCTGCATCTCGCAAGCAGAGTTTACCGCACAATTAGCATACATACAACTTCCCGACATCAACCGTTGGGCAGTTGCCGGTCAGACACAACACCCGTCTAGTCGGAGGATCCTCCCATTTCTATGGAGTATGAGTGAACTTTACACCCTGTTCCTCATACTTCTATAATAGCAATAGGCTCGCGCCTTAATACATGGGACATAAACATAACTAGTGAAATGTAGGTGTACACACGGCTACACATCAAGCTATGCAAAACCAGTATTGGCTGACCGTTCATTGTGAGAAAATATCATACAAAGTGAGGCCAAGACAAACTGGTTTTGTATAGCTTGATGTGTAGCCGTGTGTACTAGGTAGATAATAGCGTCCCGACCGATTTCAGTCACGGTGGCCAATCTCAACGGAGATTAGCCAGGTACCCAGTAAAGAAAGAAAGCATGCATAGCCCAAATGTGAGTACTATCATCATCTGCCTAGCCTTTTACCAACTATGTTGGGGTCGCCTTCCAGTCTAACCGGATGCAGCTGAATATCAGTATTTTACATGGAGCGACTGCCTATCTGACCTCCACAACCCAGTTACTGGGTAGTACGATACCCTTTGCTAAGACTGGTTGTCAGACTTTCGGGCTTCTCACTACCCGTAATTACTGTCAAAGATCCACGAATGACAGCCGGGACCAACGGCTTAACGTGCTTTCCGAGGCATGGAGGGGTCTCGGTATTTAAAGATGGTCACCCATCCACAGACCAACCGCGGCAAGCGTAGCTTAACCTGACCGATCGACCTGTGCGGCTGTTATTATTTAGCCACGGGCGCCCATATGTGAGTACTATGTACATACTATTAAGCTACCATTTACTGGGTACGTCTTTCATTGACTTGAATGTGCCTTGGCGGCTGAGAGTATGTCATGCTCACTCTAATGTCTCGCTGATGGTGGCGCATGTGTTGGATCATTTAGCTCCCTTCAAAATGGTTGAGCTGAATGTTGCTAATCTATGCGTCATGTTCGTGAACGGGCGCCGTCAGTAGGGACTCGTCTCTTTGCTGTAATGGCTTTTTTTGAATTGTTTTTTTTTTTTTTTTCTTTTCGTTACGGACACTTTTAACGTTCTGCATCGTTTTCACATGTAATTTTTAACATGAATGATGTAACCAATACTTTGTAACTATATTATTGTGATTTAAAAGAGTGTCCATGGAGTTTCTTGCCCGTTCTTCTCCATAGGTACCTACTACGCTTTGAAATGGGCAACTAGCTTCACCTTTTTGACTGACTGACCCTTGACAATTCATAAATGCCTGTAATTGGTTTAGTTGACACAAATAGTTTCAGCTTGAAAAAAAGAAAGAATAAAGTTTATTTGTTCACAGTTCGTGAAACACAAATTAATAAAATAAGAAATAATTTTTCAGACAACAATAGTGTGTGCCTCACGGACAGGACATAGTGCACAAGTGTGTGCGAAAAACACAGGTGCACTCTCTGTTCCTTTACTCTCATAGTCCGATGGGATGGCAATCTGACACGACCGGAGAGAGATCAGGCGCAGGACCAACGGCTTTTACGTGCTTTCCGAGGCACGGGGGTATTAAACTACCAACTCCGGGCAGTTACTAAGAAATTCCTAATGTAAAACCCAACAACACTTTTGCCTGACCTGGGAATCGAACCCAAGACCCCACGCTCAGCAGTCGCGCTTGCAACCACGAGACCAACGGGGCAGTCCACACTATATAGGTACACCTCTAAATAACCCTTCGGGGATTAAAGCTGTGAAGTTATATTATGTTACTAAATCCAGTTTGTCAAGACAGAAACGTTCTAACTTACACGAGCCAATCGATCTTTTACCAACTACAAGGTCAAGATCAAAGGACCTCTGTTAGACTGTGGAGGCCTATCTCTAGAGAAAGGCCTCAACTAACAAATAGTTAGAGAAAACGTGGAATTCTAATGTTTGGTATTAAAACTTTTTGTTCTATGTATGTGTTTCAATACCAGACTTAGTTTGTTAACTCCCTAGAGTGTTGTTATATTTTTATGTTAGATTGAATAGATTTTTATTCGTGATTTATTTCGAAAGAGATATTTGTTTCGATTCTTAGCTTAGTCTATTAATAGTTGTAATTGCTACTCGTCAAAAAAAATTTGAAATAAACCCACCTCGGCCTTTTTAAAGTGAACAAGTATATAATAATAATTATGAAATACGTCACGTTCGTGAACGGGCGCCATCACCCGTCAGTAGTGACTAGTCATGTCTCAGCTGCCACTCATTTTAATAATAATTTTTTTTAATTGTTTAACTATAAACGCTTTTAACGTTCATAATTTTACATCGTTGAAAGTTGAAATTATACATGTGGGACTTCGATCAATAATAGTACTAGATTAAGGATCAGGAACAAAAATCAGTCGCTCAAGTGGCCACGTTTGCACACACGTAAACATCTACATTTCTTAGAAAAAAGTTTAATAATATTAACAACATCAGTTTATTATAAACCTCAATGCTTAAACATAAAGTTTAATTACCATTGCAAAATAGATTTAAAATGTCGCTTGAAAATAAAATAATTCTATTTTTAAATTTTCTGTCATTTATTCTAAAATGAATCTTAAAGTCTAAGTAATAAGGTTAAAAACATACTAATTTGAAATAAGACCACAAGAGTATTTGTGGTCTTATTTTTCGGGCCGTTTTTGAAGCGATTATCGGGAATCTAGTAGGTACTATAATTATTATTGATCGCAGATGTGGGATGTACAATTTCAACTTTCATCAACTTGCATCAACTTGTTAATGTCACCAATATTTCATTTATTTTATCTATTAATAATACATATGTACATGAGAAAAAAAAATTAAGCAAAAGAATCATAGGGCATCAAAAAATTCGTCCGCATCGCTGTCAACAGGAACAGTGCCCAAAAGGCTGGCGGCATTGCCACGTTGTATGGCGATGCTAATTCTTTGGCCAAGAAACAGGCCAGCCCTCTGGTCACGTGAAGAGTCGACTAAGCGCTTGGCGATATCTCGATAAACCAAGTGGGCACTCGGACCCCATGGCCCTAGTGTTTCAACCCCAAACGGCTCGAAGATATAACTCCCAATCAGGCTGGAATATTTTCGCCGTTTGAGGTTTTCTGCACCAGCAGCAGCCGCTCCAGCACAGCCCACCGTGCTAGGAAGATGGGATGGCGCAAGGGTGTCGACACATGTTGCATCCCACACCAAAGGTCTGCCTAACTTCCAGGGCATTATGGTCATTCCGTCTGGTCTCTTTCCATCGTCGCGTGCCAGGCCGTTGGGTTCTAAAACAGCTGGCACCCCGGCGGTGACAAGAGCACGACGGATGATGTCATTAATGCTGGCGTGCCGTGCTATCCGACCTGCGCTCCTACTGCAGGATAGGCCATGGTGTCCGAGGCAGTCGACAGCTTCACCGCACTGACAGCGATGCGGAGCCCCACAAGGAGCACCCAAACGCAGACAGGTAGCGAGCCGGAAGGTGGTGTCACCCAGCATAGTGCCTATGTTGGGTGACGGGAGTGCTTGAAGCCACAGCCCCGACTCCCACTCACCCACAGCCAGCAGGCGGGCACGCTCAGCAGTATTGGTGGACGTATTGATAAGTTTATTCCGTACCAACCTGCAGAGCGGCTCATCCCACTGTCTCTGGGAAGATGGGTTTACGGGCCGATCTGTATCCGGGCAAGCCGCTTTCCAGGCGTTCACCGCGTCGGTCAAGCAAGGCACTTCAGAGTCAACCAGGCAGGGGGCTAAAATTTTCCCGGTCAACTTTTCGGTGCTGTGGACAGAGGACAGGAACGCCGGTAAGCTAATACTGGTAATTTTGCGGACGCCGAGGCCACCAAAACGGATGGGTAGTGTGGCTTGAAGCCACGCTCGGTCGTCCAAGGCCACATTTAAAATGGTTGTTAATGTGCTGCGGATAATGTGGTCAATTTTGTCCAACAGATGTGGTTGCTTCCATAAAGGGGAAGAACGTAGAAAATATATAAAATTTGGACCAAAACAACAGTATCTAATTAGGGTGAATGCCGAATGTAAATTAATTTTGGAGAGTCTGACCGAAATGTCGTTGAAATTTTTGATTTTTTCATCGATGAAAGGTGAAAAACTATCTTCTAAAATTGGGGAACCTAGGAGGTGTAGTGAACTTTTGTCTAAAATTTTGATTTGTGGGGCTATTGCATTAAATTTATCTAGAGTCAATTGTCTGTCGGTTATGTCAGAAAGGTAAAGTTCACATTTTGAGGGGTTAAGGTCCAAACCAATGGATTGAAATTCCTGTTTGAGGAGATGTAAATCCTCCAAAACAGTGTCTACATTACCTCCTAGCGTTCCATCGTCCAAATACCACACATTAAATTTTGAATTTAGTTTCTGTAAAATTGGATGAATAGCTAAACTGAAAATGACTGGCCCGAGAGGGTCACCTTGTTGGCATCCAACTGCAGATTCTAAAACATTGTCCTTGTATAATAATTTAGAGGGGTGCCTGTAGCACTGCCACATGAAACCATAAATTTCGGGTAGTTCCTTTTTGACTTCAGCCAACAAAGTGTCCCTGTTCACAGAGTTAAAGGCGTTCTTAACGTCAACCTTGAGGATGACCTCACCTTTGTTGGACTTTAAAAAGGTAGAAAGGGCATGCACAGCAGCCTCACAGCCCCCTTTCGAGCCAAAACCAAGCTGCAGGGGCTGAAACTTAGCTGTAAGCGATTCACTATACAGCTTACAGCATATTTTGGCTGCCGTACGCCTGTAGGTGCACCCAACGGCAATGGGACGAATACCGCCATCCTTCTTACGCAGGGCACACAGGTTGGCCCCGTACAAGACATCGACGACGGCCTCGTTCACACCGCCGGTAAGCATGAGGTTAATCATGGCCGCAAGCTCCTTCAAAAGCAACTCACCAGCTTCCCCGGCGCCTGAACTCAATAGATCCTTTAGATGTTGTGGAGTCAGGCCGTCGAGGCCGCCAGCGGAACCACTTCGGAAGGAGCTCACGGCTGCAAACAACTGGGGAGCCGAAACGTTGAGGAAGGTTGAATTTAGGTCGGGAGGGTTGGGGGGATCGGGGAAGGTGAGACCATCCGCAGGCGCTGGATGTTTACTCTCTAGAGCTGTTAGTGTTTCGGGAGAGTAAGGCGCCACCACATCGCTGCTGAAAAGTATCCTGGCCGCACCCCTGATGTCACCTTCACTTAATTTGGATTCCACATGTGAACATAATCCTTTTTGAGATTGGTTATGGAAAGCAGGCAATTTTGGATCTAAAATTAGGGCCGAATTGTTACAATTTTCTTTAATTTGGTTCGTTAATGTTTTTTTAGATGCCAAATTTTTTTGGACATGTAAAATCCTGTAAGGGAAGGTAAGTAATTGCTCCCAGGCACTTTGTGAGTTCTCCTGGGTCGCAAGACGGATACATTGCGCCAAACTCGCAGCAACAGATCGTCTCGCGCCCCGGGGAACTCTCTTTAATACAGGGGTAGAATTTTTTAATTTTGCTAGTATTTTCCAAAAACATTGTACTAGTGGTGTTGATGTTGGAGATGAGGCTGGGGGACACAATGGTACACTATGCGATTTGTGGATCTTGCCATAGTGTATCTTCAGCCCCCGTTCGCCTTTAAAAAAGCGTGCCTGTGAGCAATGTGGACATCTCACCAGCTGAACATCAAGCGATGTGGCAGGTTGACTAGCACAGTTTCCGGCGTCGCTACAGCCGGCATTGAACATATATATAAAAACACAAACTTACAATAAAACTTACCTAAAAAATAATAATTAATAAACTATAATACACGCACTCAAAAAAAATTAACTAAAATCACTATTTCTATTATTTACACAAATGTCACTATGAAATTGTCACGACAGTTGACGGCTGGGGCGCAGTCGCGCTCGGAGCCTGGGGCGCTGCGCATGCAGGGCGCAGCCTTCACACCCGTTGCCTTGGCTGCAGGCGTCGCGTCTTCGTCGAGGGAAATTTGTTAAAAATTGTAGATATAAACTTGAAGCAAAGGTCCATAAATTTCTTAAAAAGTCAATTAAATATGACTTGGGCTCTCCTGCGTAAAGTGATAATGACCTGGTTTGGTTTTAGGGTCCGAGTGATATTATTATCATCGTATTTTTGCAGTTGGCCATTATTGAAAGCTGGTCAAATAATAATTTGTTATTAATAATTTCTAATAATAAATAAATATTGTGTTGTTTCAGTTGACAGCTGTCATTTCACCAATATTTTGATTCAAAAGAGTTTTATGAAGTTTCTTACCCGTTCTTGTTCTTACATAAGAACCTACCACGCTTTAAAAATGAGCAACTAGTTTCATCTTTCTTACTGGCCGACTCCTTGACGACTCAAAAGTGCCTGTAATTGCTTTAATTGTAATAAATTATTTGAGTTTGAGTTTGAATGCATTAATGAATACAATCCCTACCTAGATGGACCGTTGAACTTAAGCAAGTGACTGGGACAGGCGCTGCGGTAAGCGGAGGACAAGGTGTTGTGGCGCATCCTGGGACAGGCCCATGTGCAGCAGTGGACTGCGAATTGATTGACCACAAATCAAATCAAAAGTCATTTATTCAAATTAGGCTGAGAGTCAGCACTTTTCGAACGTCAAAATTACAAAAGACAGTCCCCCGAAAACGCCCGCCCTTCACCACTTCCTAGTGCTATCGCTGGGAAGAAGAAGTGGCGCAACAAACTCTCCAGCAGCACAGCTGTCTGTTCAGTTAAAAAAATAGTTTTTTTGTTGATTGTATACACTACTAGGAACCTATGTTCAGTAATTAACATTACAAGAAAATTTAATTATTTGCCATATGTCAGCTAGCCACGCCAATATACCAACAAAATACACACAATCAGCAGCCATCTTTGCGACCACTAGGCCATCGAAGCAATCATTGCCGACCTTCCTAAAAAGGAATCCCAACCGTGTAGCCTATGTACTGTAAAGGTTGTCTACTAAAGTCAACTTTATGTAGTGCAGGCTGGCTATAATTTAGCGAGGGTTCCATTCGAACATTCAGACAAGTTTAGAACGGGGTGTCAAATATTTTATTAGGTTTTTTGTTTAGGAAAAGGAGGGACCCGTGGCTAAACAATAACAGCCGCACAGGTCGATCGGTCAGGTTAAGCTACGCTTGCCGCGGTTGGTCTGTGGATGGGTGACCATCTTTACATACCGAGACCCCTCCGTGCCTCGGAAAGCACGTTAAGCCGTTGGTCCCGGCTGTCATTCGTGGATCTTTGACAGTCGTTACGGGTAGTCAGAAGCCCGAAAGTCTGACAACCAGTCTTACCAAGGGGTATCGTATTACCCAGTAACTGGGTTGTAGAGGTCAGATAGGCAGTCGCTCCATGTAAAATACTGGTATTCAGCTGCATCCGGTTAGACTGGATGGCGACCCCAACATAGTTGGGAAAAGGCTAGGCAGATGAGATGATGATGTTTAGGAAAAGACAGTGCTAGATTAGTCGGCAATGTGGAAAGTCGTTCAGTCAATATAAACGTAAAGGAATAGTATAGTTGTTTCATTCCTCCCGGTACCTTGTAGGGCTCATCAGCTCTTCACAGTACGCTTTCAAGAAACACTGACAACAACTTTACCCCTTTTCCAAGTACAACAGAATCTTTAAAAGAACTAAAAGAACAATACACGTGTCGTGTTTTTCTTTTTATTTCCTAAAAACCTGAACACACACGAAGTCAGTTTTAAGCCTAAACAAAAAACTTAGGGCGATGTATGTCTTAAGTTTTCCGAATATTTTTCCAACTTAGTTTCTTAGGGATTCTTAGGGTGGTTTCCCAAAGGAATGGAAGTATTTAAAGTTAATCTGCCTAGCCTTTTAGTGACTCGGAAAGCGTTACTACCCGTAACGCTTTCCGAGTCACGGAGGGTCTTGATATGTAATATATGTTATGTATATATGTAATATGGTTACCCATCCACGAATCGACCGCGGTAAGTGTAGCTTAACCTTCAATCTACACGTGCGGCTGTTATCATTTGGCCACAAGCCCCTCTCAAATGGCATACATAATTTTAAAGTACGCAGATAAAATTGTTTTGTTGAAAAACTGAATAGGTACTGCAAAGGCAGCCTACATACAATTGGCCAAAGATCAATTGAAAGATTTCTGGGTACCCCAGGTTCTCCCCCGGTGGGTTCCCGCATTGTCGAGGCGGGGGGCTCAGTAGCCGTGGCTTGGTCACCCACGGTGAAGCCAAGAGGAACCCGAGGAGGTCAGGCAGGTCAGGCTCGTCAGGGCTTTGCCAGTAAGCCGACGACGTAGCGGCCAACAAGTAGATTGCGGTGCCGCTTGGGCGACATCGCAACTGAGGCGGGCCGCGATGTCGTATGGGAGGCATCACGGTTGGAGGCCGCGGCGGGAGAGGAGTGCCGGTATTGCGGTGCGCCGCTCTACCTTCCTTCCGTGACCTTGACGGGGTCGCTACCGTCTGATGGAGGACGCGGTGGGGCTGCAGGGGAGGAGGAGTGTTGGTATGACGTTGGCCGCTCTCCCTATCCTCTGCAGCCGAAAATTTGCAGGCGGCGGGGTCAATGACCTGACCCGTCGCAAAGCAGCCAACGGCACCCAGACACGGGGGGGTCGTCTGGCGCCCATGTGCTGGTTTGGTCCCTGGGGTGGTCACAGCGTGCTATGTGTTCTGGTGCGCCGGTGATGGGGAGTACTCCTCAGAGGAGGGTCCGGTGACGGAAAGCCGCGGCGGGTTCACGGATGAGTGCTAACGCGTGCCCGTGTTCCCGCCGTAAGTGGCAGAGGAGGACACCGTGGAGTTTCAGTGGGTTAAAGTCCCACATAACTGCACTATCTCCTCGTGGTAGTGCAGAATGCATGAGCATTATTCCACGATTAAAAAAGAAAAAAGGCCCCAAGTTCTACCCGCGATCATATCAATATCGTCCGCCCATTTCGCTGGCTGGCGACCAGCTCTTCGTCTTCCAGTACTTGTACGCCACCTGGTCACTCAGTCGTAGACAAGAGTCCGCCATAATACTCGTAATTTACCATGCGATACTCGTATCTAACCGAATATTAGATTTGATGATTCTTAGTATGTTTGTTTGTTACGCTTTCACGCTAAACTGGCTGAATGGATTTGATTGAAATCTTGCACATGGGTAGACCTGGATTAGGACATAGGATACTTTTTATCCTATATCCTTTTTTAACTTTATATCTATAGTTTCGGCTCTCCAATCAAGGGCGGATCCAGGGGGGGGGTCATGGGGGTCATGACCCCCCCCTGGGCTGGGTCCAGGACCTAGGTGGACCACTAATTAAAATTGTTGAACATAATGTTTTTCAATATTTTTTGTCACAGTATAGATTTTATTTAAGTACTTTCAATATTTAATTTATTTAATACTAGCTTCTGCCCGCGGCTTCGCCCGCGTGGATGTCGGAAATTTACCCACGGGAACGTGCTAACAGGATAAAATGTATGTGCTTCCCCAGAATGCCATCTAAGTCGCGGGCCCTTTGTGGCTAATTACAATAGAAAACCAATTGTGTCTCATTAGTGGTGATTAAGAGGGTACCTATATGATATCTTTACCTAAGTACCTACCTAATTTAAAAAAAAAACTCAATAACAGAAAATTAAATACCTACCTACCTAAATAAACCTATTTCTGATGATAACTAATCTAAACTCAATAAATAAGCAAAATCCCTAAAAACTAATATCTAAACGAATGACTAAACCTACCTAATAGTATTATAAAATAACCTACGGTCACTACGTACACTATCAAATATACTACCTATACTTTAAAATTAAAATCTATACCTACGACTCATATAAAAATAAACCTAAATAACTCTAAAAACTAAAAGGAATAAAAAAGAACTCCACTGCGGGTGACCCAACCTACGACAAACTTAGTATTTGCGGTTGGTACAGTACAGACAGTGGTAATCGGGTATAGGGATCGAACCGCAAAATTAAGTTTGTTTTTTATTGTGTATACTTTTCCGGGATAAAAAGTACCCAGTGTGGTGCCCAGGATATTAAAGAATAATTATACCAAGTTTCATCGTAATCGAACCGGTAGTTTTTGCGTGATGCCTGAACAAACAGACAGACAGACAGACAAAATTTTTTTAACCACATTTTTGGGTTCGGTGTCGGTCGAGTAACACCCCCTGCCATTTATTTTTTGGATATCTTCAATGTACAGAATTTTCACTTCTACAGATTTATTATAAGTATAGATAATACTTTGTTTGACGTTACTAGATAATCCAGTTTCTGTCGTTGTAAACGAATATCGGCTGTGGATGGTGAAGTGGCAGCGGAGTCAGGACATACCGCAGTCGATTTCTGACCTTATTTTAAATTGCGATATTCTCTTATCCTAATATAAGAAAATGTTTATATTGTTTATGTATTATGGCTACACTACCTGTTGGTGTAGCGACAGCGGAAAGATCTTTCTCTACGTTACGAAAAATCAAACCGTGGCTAAGAGATTCAATGGTTGAAGAACGTCGAACCGGACTGGCACTTCTCCACTTCCATAAAAACGTACCCATTGAAGCAGATGAAGTGCTAACGCTTTCGGGAGAAGACGTAAAAGAAAAATTGATTTTGTTATTTAAATATAGGTAGGCATTTTTAAGTATAATGTAATGTAGTACTTTATTTAGTTTCGGACATGTAACCCCGCGTTATTTAGTTAATGTTTTTAATACACTTGGAGTTTTCTGTGATCTCTTCAAAGCCTTTGATTGCGTGCACCATGACACGCTTTTGCGTAAGTAACGTCATTACGGTGTCCGAAACGAAGCTCTCAACGTAATAATTTCTTATTTACATAATAGGGTCCAATGTGTAGATGTTAATGGCGTGAAATCTTCCGGGCTACCAGTTCAGTTAGGTGTTCCGCAAGGCTCAATACTGGGTCCATTCTTGTTCTTAGTATATATCAATGATATACCATTCCATTTGAAGGGCATCTGTGACGTTGTACTGTTTGCAGATGATACCTCTCTTATTTTTAAAGTAGACAGGAATAGACAAGCTTTTGACTACGTAAACACTCTCAATAGTTACAGACTGGTTTACGTCAAATAACCTAGTTCTCAATGCCAAGAAAACGAAATGTGTAAAGTTCGCCTTACCGAATGTTAGAAATCTAGGACCCAACATCGTCTTAGATAAAGAGGTGCTTGAAACTGTAGGTTCGGAAATTTTTCTAGGACTAACAGTAGATGCCATACTTCAGTGGGGACCTCATATATCAAGTCTAGCAGGAAGGCTCAGTTCGGCTGCCTACGCCGTCAGGAAAGTAAGATAATATACTGACGTTGATACAGCTCGTTTAGTCTATTTTACTTATTTTTACAGCGATATGTCCTACGGTGTTCTGCTGTGAGGCAAAGCCGCTAATATACAAAATATATTTGTCCTTCAAAAACGAGCTGTTCAAGCAATTTACCAGCCAGGTGCCAGAGTTTCTCTAAGAGATTTTTTTTAAAGATTTGATTGACAATTTGATTGACAATTCATCTTTGCCAACATCTTATATATTAGGTAAAATTTACACTTTTATACTAAAAACAGTCATATTCACAGTGTTAACACTAGAAATAAGTACGAACTACGTGCCCCCTTTCACCGGCTTCATAAGGTTCATAACTCATTTAATTTTGTTGGGCTTGGTATAACCTTTTATTACAAGATACCGTGTTCTTTGCTAGACTTGCTGTTTAATGCGTTTAAAGCTCAAGTAAAATCCAACCTTTGTTCAAAGGCATACTATTCCATCAATGACTACTTACACGATAAGAATAGTTGGTCGCCCTAATTTAACGCATGTCAATGTTTATGTTCTTTCTTCAGAATTAGCTTAGTGACAGGTTATTATTATATAACTTATTTATTTATTTTACTTCGATGGTCTTAGTTTATCATTTGTGACTTCAAGTGACAGCTATGTGAACAGAACCCAGCAATGCATAAATATGTGAGCCTTTATGCCTGGAGGCTTTTATTTGGGTAGTAAGTTTTTTATTTACATTTTAATTATTTTTTAGCTTGAGTACGTATAGTTTTTATTATATTTGTTGGTATATTAGCGTGGCTAGCTGACATATGGCAAATAATTTAATTTTATGTTCTGGTCTTGTAATGTTAATTAGGTACCTAGTAATGCCTAGTATTGTATACAATCAAGTATTTTTTTTAACTGAACCGACAGCTGTGCTGCTGGGGAGTTTGTTGCGCCACTTTTTCTTCCCAGCGACAGCACTAGGAAGTGGTGAAGGGCGAGCGTTTTTGGGGAAATTTTGACGTTAAAAAAGTGCTGATTCTCAGCCTAATTTGAATAAATGACTTTTGATTTTTATTTTGAGTTTACATTTATTAATAAAATACCTACTTTTTACTTGTATCTATTATTATTAAAATTAAATTATAACTTCTTGTGACTTGACCATGACTATGTGACCCCCCCCTGGTGCCAAAGCTGGATCCGCCCTTGTCTCCAATTATATCTAAAGCAGTTTGTGCAGAGGGTGATTGGTACTAACACTTAATCAGAACACATATAAGCTTTATATGACACTATAGTTCTTACCATCTTTTGTATGTAAGGGTATTTTGCTAGTTGGGTAGATAATAAGTTTAAATAAAAACCATTATTATTATATTCCCATGGAATCGAGATGTCTGCTTGTTGAAACCGCGGGGTGCAGCTAGATCTATACTTATAATAAATCTGTAGAAGTAAAAATTCTGTACATTGAAAATATCCAAAAAATAAATGGCAGGGCCTGGTACTTGACCGACACCGAACCCAAAAATGTGATTAAAAAAATTTTTGTCTGTCTGTCTGTCTGTCTGTTTGTTAAGGCATCACGCAAAAACTACCGGTTCGATTACGATGAAACTTGGTATAATTATTCTTTAATATCCTGGGCACCACACTGGGTACTTTTTATCCCGGAAAAGTATATACAATAAAAAACAAACTTAATTTTGCGGTTCGATCCCTATACCCGATTACCACTGTCTGTACTGTACCAACCGCAAATACTAAGTTTGTCGTAGGTTGGGTCACCCGCAGTGGAGTTCATTTTTATTCCTTTTAGTTTTTAGAGTTATTTAGGTTTATTTTTATATGAGTCGTAGGTATAGATTTTAATTTTAAAGTATAGGTAGTATATTTGATAGTGTACGTAGTGACCGTAGGTTATTTTATAATACTGTTAGGTAGGTTTAATCAATCGTATAGATATTAGTTTTTAGGGAGTTTGCTTATTTATTGAGTTTAGATTAGTTATCATCAGAAATAGGTTTATTTAGGTAGGTAGGTATTTAATTTTCTGTTATTGATATTGGTTTTCTATTGTAATTAGCCACAAAGGGCCCGCGACATAGATGGCATTCTGGGGAAGCACATACATTTTATCCTGTTAGCACGTTCCCGTGGGTAAATTTCCGACATCCACGCGGGCGAAGCCGCGGGCAGAAGCTAGTCGTAAATAAAAGTTAAGGCACGGTCGAAATTGTAGACGTGTTATGTAAATGGGAATAAAAAGACTACGCGGCCAGTCAGATGACACCCTTATAAAAAACTTTTTGGTAGTTTACGTAGAAAAACGTAGGTCTTTTGACTTCCTTAATTGAGTTTGTTGGGTCTGAAGACGTAAGTCGTTACGGAATAAAAACGAGTTGAATGAAAAGTTAACGAGATACGAGATCTTTTGAACGCAAATATTGAAATAAAATACGTTTTCTAGGATCCTTGAATAATATAATATGTTGTTATTTTTAATTTTTCGAGCTAAAGTCTCTTAGTTTTTTTTTCTGTTTGGGTTTGCTCTTGACCTCGATCACGCCTGATGAAAAGCGATGGATGAGGATTATGATGGAACGAGCGTGCCCAGAAAATACCCGTTCACTCTTGCTTTGAAGGCAGACGTGTTAAATGTAGAAGGGAACACAGACGCTGGCAGAGAGTCCCACACTTTGGCTGTGCGCATATATTATATGTGGAGAAGCACTGAATACAACAAGTCGGGATGAGTGGATCAATCAAGTGTGACTACCAGACGCACTGCAGCGTACCATCACGCTGCAGTGCGTCTGGTAGTCCGGTAGTAAAAGGGCGATAGTGGGATCAGGTTGTGGCGCTCCTGTGCACACTCTCCGAAGTACAATCTGTAGAAGACCGACAGGCCAGCAACATTACGTCGATGAGCCAGGCTGTGAAGCCTGGCCACCAACACCTCGTCGCCTATAAGCCTTTTAGCTCTGCGTTCCACTGAGTCAAGTGCAGTATCCAGTTGACATTAAGAAAATTATTTTTATCAAAATAAATAATAAATAAATATCCCTGGACATTTCACACAGCGCCATCTAGTCCCAAGCTAAGCAACCTAATGCTTGTGTTATGGTAACAAGATGGCTGATAAACTACTTATATATATTTTTTTTTTTTGTAAATACATACATATTATAGATAGAAAAACACCCAGACTCGGAACAAATACATGTAGGTCATACAAATATTTGTTCCGTGCGGGAATCGAACCCGCGACACGCAGCGCAGCAGTCAATCGCTTAACCACTGCGCCAACCGTGCCGTCGAATAAATAAGGGCCTTCAGTTTTTTCTTCATTTATGGCCGTCAAAATGAGTTCACGAAACTGAAAAAGAAATCATTTACTGATAAATGATTTTATTTTTGTAAGTAGGTTTGTACAAACACTTTTACACGTCAATCATATTTTAAAACTAGATGAGATCGGCGTTTCCTATCTGACTAGTCTGAGAAGAAAGGCCGAAACAAACTCAGAGGTCACTTCACGAGATTCAAGACTCATTTCAGAGGTACTGAAATGAGTCTTGAATCTTGAAAACTTGCTTAACCTTTTCCCAACTATGTTAGGGTTGGGTTACAGTGTAACCGGATGCAGCTGAATACCTTTTACGTGGAGCATCTGCTTCTTTGACCTTCACAACTCAGTTACTACGTTGCGTGGGTAATACGATACCCCTTGGTAAGACTGGTTGTCAATTTCACCTTCTAAAACGGTAAATCTAAAAATAAATTAAACAAAAGACAAACCGTTTTGAAAATAAACACAAACACATCACAATTTTACCGCGAGTTTACTTAAAAAAAAATCAACCGTTTCAAAACATACCATTATAGATGACAAAGTATCAACCATAATAAATCGTCATAATTTTTTACGACAGGGTCTGGACATAATAACGATAACAGTGTACCAATACTGTCAAATAACAGACTATAAAATTTTACGCAAAACATAACTCCTCGCAAAATTGAAGTGCACAAAATGGACGCGGCGTGTGACGCACGAAATGGACGCACGGCGAGTACAAATGTGTTTTAGAGAATTTGATTTGCTTCGACCAAGGGCAACTACTATTATTTATTCAGCAACTAGCTTTATGTAAAATACTGGTATTCAGCTGCGTCCGGTTAGATACTAGGCAGATAATGACGGTTTTCTTTTACCGAGAAGTTGTGTGGAAATAAAATCTTACTAATATTATAAACGCGAAAGTCTGTTTGGATGGATGGATGGATGTTTGTTACTTTTCACGCCAAATCTACTGAACGGATATGGATGAAACTTGGCACACAGATAGTTAATAACCAGAATTAACACATAGGATACTTATTATCCTGATATTCCTTCTGCGAGTGAAACCGCGGGGCGCAGCTAGTACATAAACCTTTTTCCGATGGGGGTAGGCAGAAATTACAGCAAGTAACCACAGGCTACGATCCTTTCATACTTCTTTTGATTCGTTAACGTTCATACATGTGGTCATACACGCACGCGGGTTACGAGTACTACGCATCTAACCATTCTGAAGAACTTCATAACAATAAGGTTAGTATAATTATATTCTTGTGCGAAATCAAATAAATCGAAAGTAACTTTTATTTCGATTTTTATTTATATTATAATAAATCTAAAGTAATTTTTGTAGAGATGCACATTGCCTGGACTATCGTAACTTAGAGAGAAGGCGTTCCTGACAGCTGTCAGTGCGACAATTCTAGTAGCTAATAATTAATTGACAACACGGTTAGCGCAGTGGCTGAGTGATCGGACTGCTGCGCTGCATGTCGCGGGTTCGATTCCCGCACAGAAAAAATATTTGTAAGTCCTACATGTATTTGTTCTGAGTCTGGGTGTTTTTCTATCTATAATATGTATGTATTTACAAAAAAAAAATGTATATAAGTAGTTTATCAGCCATCTTGTTACCATAACACAAGCATTAGGTTGCTTAGCTTGGGACTAGATGGCGCTGTGTGAAATGTCCAGGGGATATTTATTTATTTATATTTATTAATAAATATCAAATTTTCACAACACGTATTCCTTTGTATGAAACTGACAGGGGTAAGAACGCATTTTCTCGTCGGCTACACTGTAAAATATTTCATTATAAGCATTGATATAATATAATATATCAATGATCATAAGATAAAAAGAATATTTACAAAAAAAAAAGCATTTTCAAAAGTAGTTTTTCATGTACATCGAGAGCTTGTCATTGCATATTGAAAGCCTTTGAACCAACAAAAATATCTTATTTTATATTATTTCACGTCATAAATTCCGATATTTTTTCTCTTGTTATTCATGTTGATATTTTTATTTCATTACAAAGTGCTGATGGGGCGTATATTTTAAAGTTTTATTTCGTCTGCTTTCTGTGGAATGACTCTTTGACATTCATTTATCATTTTCTGATTTACGTGTGCCGATAAATATTTACGTTGGGTCGTTGGTTGTTTGTATTGAAAATATGAATAAAATGGCAGTAAACACTTGTAGTTTGATGAGTAATAAACAAAAAATACATTTTTCTTGTCTGCAATCGGTATTTTTTTTGTTTTGATTTTTTGCTATCATTTGCGAGTATCGCAACACAGATTAATTACGCAATCTTGTCTTTGGTCTTGGTGTCACCATTATATTGTGACCCTAGAACCGTACCCATAAATAAACTTAAGTAACAATACTTAGGTCGCAGGGGTACTGGAGTGCCCCTAATAGAAAGTCATTACTTCGAAAGAATAAAAATGTATTAAAATCTACTTATACCTATAGACTCTTATGGTACTAACATAAGCCTTACTAGGTAATAAATCTATATAAAAATAAGTTTAGGTTACAATTTTGGGGTTTTTTTTGTTGCTCTAAACATAGATGTTTACATTAATTACATTTGGTTCGTGATTGATGGCCTTTTGACCTTGGATATAACGAACATCTCCCAAATTTAAAATCGAAATAAAATAAAACGAACAAATACAAAGTAAAGTATACTTAGTTACCACACGAAGAATTTAATTGAAGAGAGACAACAACTTGCTATGTACACACCAGAACACATATCGGTTGACCGACTTGTTAAACGCAGTATTCGCAAAGACTTGAGAAACCGTAACACACATCTCATATAGATTGCTTTAGAGCAAAACACCTCACTGAAATCAGCCAAGCAAGGAAAATCAAGCAAAGGATGACCTACAATTGCGTGTTTAAAGGATTGTGCAGGTGTGAGACAGAATGACAGAGACCATATTTTGAACATTTGTACAGAATTTTATAAGAATCTGCACAGCGAGGCACCGACTGTACAACCTAAGTCAACTGTATATTCGTGCTCCGATAACATTCCACCTTCCACAGGCTGGGAAGTTCATAAGGCACTGCAGAGCATGAAGTATATAGTAAGAGCCCAGGCGATGATGGCGTAACCACTGAAGCCTTAAAAATAGGAGAGCCTGTCCTTCTTCCACATGTTACAAATTTTTTCAACAGTATTTTAAAAACCGGAATTCTGCCACTCACATTTTGTCACTCGTTGATTATTCTTCTCCACAAAAGGGGTGAAAAAACAGACATAAACCAAAGCTGTAAAAAATGCTCAAAGCTGTAGGAAAGCTGTAAGGATATAACATTTGCGCCGCTTGAGGGTCGAGTAGCCGCAGCAGCGGTGCTAGCACAGCCCGCCGTGCTACGAACATGTGATGGCGCAAGGGTATCCCTTGCATATTGATCTTGTTTTTGGAACGAAGTTCCTTATCGCGCGTTGCGAAAGGGGGCTAGACGGAAAAAATTAAGACCAAAAGTTGGAACGACACTTTTTGCTATAGGTAGTTGTAAGCCGTGCGGCGCGCCGGTGTGCGCGTGTTTCTCTATCTGTCTCTCTCTCTCTATCTTTGAACTTCGTTCCATCCGGGTGTCCCTTGACACCTCTCAAGTTTTTTTATTTTTTTTTATAATATTATTATGTCTCTTATTTAATCAATCAGTCTTTACATGAAAACTACACACAACTTAGTAGTTTGCTCTATTTATGTTGCGAGTATGTAAGTTAGACGATTCGAGGAAAATAGTTCTATTGATTCAATTACTTCGAAGTTAGTGTTTACTTAAGAAAGTGGTAGTGGGTTGCGTAATGAACAACTATTTGTTGAAATCAAAATAGAAATATATCAACTTAGCTTTATCATCAAGCCGGAATTCCCGAAGGGGTAGGCAGGAGTAAACCTTTCGAGAATTATCCTTGAATACTCAAAAAAATTGACAACAATTACAAACAACATTTACAACTAACAGCTACATGCAATTTCGTTTGCGATCCAAGATGAAAAAAAACCTATCTTCAGATAATGGCCTACCCATATTATATGCAAAATTTCACCCAAATCCGTTCAGCCGTTTTAACGTGAAAGCGTAACAAACAAACAGACTTACTTTCACATTTATAATATTATAAGTTAGGATTAAAAGCCAGCAGATGTATGTAAACGGAAGTTTAGGCTTCTGTTAACTAGCTGGCTCCACTCTCTACTACTTTCCATTTATCTTTGACATGTAGTGGTTACATGCTGTCTTGCACCTAAAGGGTGGTGAGCCAAATGACTTAGGGGCCTCCGGAATTTGCCAAAGGCATAGATAGCACCGGTGCGAACCACTAGCTGGAGATATGAGCCTTACTTATGTACGGTCACTAAAGGAGATAAGTAAACCAGACTCGTCGAAGAAACCGAGTGATATTACCGAATAAAATTTAATTTCTTTTATATTTAGTTTTTTTGGAACGAAGTTCCTTATCGCGCGTTGTGAAAGGGGGCTAGACGGAAAAAATTCTTACGAAAAGTTGTCACGACACAATCGCTACGAGTGCTACGCCGTAGCCGATGCGTAGATTATCCGCTACGCAGCTACGTCGTCGCAGAGCTACATAATAAATTATCTGCTCAACAACGTAAATTGATTTATAGAAGATTTTTATTGGAACGAAATTTTGGAACGAAGTTCCTTATCGCGCGTTGTGAAAGGGGGCTAGACGGAAAAAATTCTTACGAAAAGTTGTCACGACACTTTTTGCTATAGTAAGCTATTGTAAGCTGTGCGGCGTCGCATGTTTCTCTGTCTGTCTGTGAACTTCGTTCCATCCGGGTGTCCCTTGACACCTCTCAAGTTTTTTTGTACTTGTGACATCTACCAATTTGCACTAGGCTTGCGTGGTAGATTACAGCCCACCCTTCTTGAAGAGAGGAGGCCTAAGTCCCAGCTGTGGGAACATTATAGGTTGATTATGCTAAAGGATTTTCGCACAAACGAACGCTGCATGAAGTTTTAAATGGATTACCAGTGTAGGGTAACCTTTACTGAAAATCTATAACTGCAGTCACACATTGGTAAGTAAACAAATGGTAATATTCTTCATCCTGTTAACTGTCACGTTCAATATTTCCATACTTAACGTTTGATTCTCGAATCACTCGTAAAAATAATCACTCGCTTTGTGAGGCGAGCGTTTCGTATCGTGTTCATATTTTGATATTACTGAATTTGTTCACGAAGAACATCGTGGCTAAGTAATAATTGCCGCACGGGTCACTCGATCAAGTTCGTGGGGTCCGTGGATGGGTGACCTTTATCAAGACCCCTCCGTGTCTCGGAAAGCAGTAGATATAGGTACTCGTAATGATGTAATACAGTAGCAGTTTACATGGAACGACTGCCTATCTGACCTCCACAACGCAGTTACAGGGTAATAAGAAACCCCTCGGTAAGACTGGTTGTCAGATTTTCAGACTTTTGACGACCCGTAACGACTGTGAAAGATCCACGAATGACAGCTGGGACCATCAGCTTAACGTGTTTTCTGAAGCACGGAGCAAGACCCCTCTTTGTGTGAAGATGGCCATCCGTCCACGGATCGACCGCGGCCAACGTAGCTTAACCTGATCGATAGACCCGTGCGGCTGTTATTACTTAGCCACAAGTCCCTCTAATATACCTTCAAACACATCGCGTGAAAAATTTCTTCTATAATCGACCCCCACGTTTGCATTTACTTCGCCGGAACATTTCGCGTGATGTTTGCTTGTAGTACCTACAGACTCGTACCTACTGCTATATGTACTCTGCGGTGTTGTCTTACATAGAGACTTTTATTTATTCGTAAATGCTTCTCTGACATTATGTAAATATTTTGTTTGTCCTGTTTTAGTAGTAGGTAGGCGTTTTGGTAGATGTTTGGCAAAGTTTTATTGGAACAGGATTAAACTGGTAAAAATCGTCATGTAACGAAAAATCATTATGCCTCCTCCATCTGACTTTGCACTCTCTCTGGTTTTCGAGGGCACTTAAGCCGATAGTGAAGTCAAAATGAAAATGCAAGATGGCGGCTGCGAAAATTTTCAAGTTTTTCATCATCGGTGTCGTTTTCATGGTTTTCTAGGTCACTGATAAGGAAAAATCCCTAAATAAAAAAGTTTAATTCACATATCTTAAGACCTCGGGGGTCCCCCGACCAAACACGTGTTTTTTTTATTTATGTATATTTTTTGTTAGAGCTAAAATAGGTAAATCATGTTTCTGTTCTTTGGGGTGAGAGGATACACAGACAGGTCATCATCCTTTGCCATTGTCATCACAAAAAGACAGGTAGTATTGACGAGGACGAGGTGATAACCCCTCGTCTGTTAAGCAAACTTATTAAGTTCGGTAACAATAGAAAAAAGTAATGTCTCATTAGTGACAGTTGAGCTCCTATTACGGCGAATTTAGGGTGTCAATTTGATTAACAAATAATTTTCCTGACTACATATTCCAAGTAGAAGATGGCAGGACGAGCTTGACAAAACAAACGACCAGTGGGCCACTTTAGCCCTGGACCGAAAGAACTGGAAGTCATGGGGAGAGGCCTTCGCCCAGCAGTGGGTGCAGGCTAACAGTAACAGATTCCACTGAAAAATTAGTTCAAAACTTCGAAAGTCATTATTATTCTTTACTAGCTTTTGCCCGCGACTTCGTTCGCGTGGAATAGTGACTTCCGGCAGATTTTTGGTTTTACCCAAATAGTTCTTACTATTTATTTACATTTTTCCGATGAATTTTCAGTACTGAATTGATGCCGACTCTTGACCAATAGATGGCGCTGTATGTCCAGAATAAATTTTATTTTTTATTTTATTTTTTGTAATAAAAACTACCCTATGTCCATTCTCAAGTTCCAAACTATGTCTGTACCAAATTTCACACAAATCGGTTCAGTAGTTTAGGGGTGAAGCAAAGACAGACAGACAGAGTTACTTTCGCATTTATAATATTAGTTTGGATCTCCACTTCACTAAATTCATCTAAAACACCTATACGATACTAAATTGTTAGGGGTTATAACTTCGAAACCGGCGTATTCTGAAACATTTTTGTGTGCAACAGAAATTGGTGCCAAGTCGTAGTTTACCGACTACGTTCGACATGCTACCCCGACGGTCGGTATCCTGGTTAACGTGGAAAAGCCATGTTGTCTACATAGTGTAGTGTAGTTGGTATCGATAGCCGATAGGATAGGTACGTGTTGTAGTTTGTGCGACATGTAACGGAATAGATAAGTTCTGGAAGGTTGAGTGATTACTATAAAAAAGAAACCATGATCTCTGAGTTTGTTTCTGCGGTTCTTCTCAGGGATCAGTCAGGTAGAAAATGTCTTAAAGATCTACTTACAGAAATAAACATTTTGTTTTTTTTAAAACATTGCCCCACACTAGGAATTGCTCTTGTATCGTGGGTGCGTTTACAAACATTTAAACTCACATACACAAACAGCCATTTCATTTCACTCGAGCTCATTTAGAATTTCCGCTGGCTCGTTTCAAAGATCAGAAAGAAAAAAAAACTCCATAATATAAAAAATATATACAGTGTGTAACGGAAGGGGGGTATCAACCCTGAAGGAGGTGAATGTGCTCATGAAACTCAACAACTTTCCCCAAAGAACATAGGTCGAAATATGAAAAAAAAAAATTGGCCCTCCCATAGTAAATCAATCAGCTGGTAGTCAGTTTTGTAAGGGAGGGCCAAATTTTTTTTTCTTATTTCGACCTATGTTCTTTGGGGAAAGTTGTTGAGTTTCATGAGCACATTCACCTCCTTCAGGTTTGATACCCCCCTTCCGTTACACGCTGTATATATTCTAGTAAGAAAAGTACCTAGTACATAGTAGTTTGTCGAAGAATCGATGACTGGTGGAGCAGACGAGTCCTAAGGTAGAGACCGCGTATCGGCAAGCGTAGTGTGAGACCCCCAGATAGATCGAATGACGACCACAGGTGGCTGGGACAGACTGGATGCGGAAGGCGGAGAACAGAGTGTTGTGGCGCAGCATAGGAGAGGCCTATGTCCAGCAGTGGACTGCGATAGCCTGAGTTAATTGTTGAAAAGTACTCTACACCATTACAAAGTTCACATTTTCAATCGTTCAATGAAAATACATCAGTTAATTGAATAAAAAATTGTTTATAAAAATATTCTGTAACGGATTTTACATATTTTACTATACTATAAACCGATATCAAGAACCAAAAACATACCTATTCTTTATCGTCTTTACAAAACGGAGCCATCTGTGCTTGAGCAGTCAATCCGTTGTTCCCCATATATTCTTCATACACCCCGAATCTATTCAATATGAATATTTGAGTACAAGGAAAATGTATACAAAAAGCTTCCTTCAGACACGTCGCCTCAAGTTGTGACGTCATTATATTAAAATATATGAGGTTCTTGAACCGCAAAAAGGACATACTGTAAGGTTTACAGGCTAATTTATTCGTCCCTTCAGAATGGGTAATGGATGATGTAATGTGGAGCAAAAAGTGATGTGGACTTTGGAGACGCATGATAACCTTATTAATATCATCGTCATCGTGTTAACTATAATGGACGATTTTATGATATTACTAGCTTTTTCCTGTAATTTCGGTTGCGTAATACCTTCAACAACCGAGGGGCTTGTGGCTAAGTAATAACAGCTACACGGGTCGATCGATCAGATTAAGCTACGCTTGCCGCGGTTGGTCCGTGGATGGGTGACCATCTTTATATACCGAGACCCCTCGAAAGCATGTTAAGCCGTTGGTCCCGGCTGTCATTCGTGGATTTTTGACGGTCGTTACGGGTCGTCAAAAGCCCAAAGGCTGACAACCAGTCTTACCAAGGGGTTTCGTATTATCCAGTAACTGGGTTGTGGAGGTCAGCTAGGCAGTCACTCCATGTAAAGTACTGGTATTCAGCTGCATCCGGTTAGACTGGAAGGCGATCCTAATATAGTTGGGTAAAGGCAAGGCAGATGATGATGATGAGTCAGAAGGTCATAATCATCTACCTGGCCTTTTCCCATTTCATCATGATGAGTCAAAAGGTATGCATATGATACAAGTACACCGGAAAAAAAAATTGAAATACAGTAGAAGAGTGACAGGACTGGGCTCAGCCAAAATTAGGAGGTTCTGAAGTACCTGCCCGAGAAATCTCCTATCACGTACACACGGCTACACGTCAAGCTATACAAAACCAGTTTGTCTTGGCCTCACTTTGTATGATATTTTCTCACAATAATCGGTCGGCTAATACTGGTTTTGCATACCTTGATGTGTGGGTGGGTGTTTTGGGGGACTGCCTTATGTTTGCCAATTTGAGTAAATTACTTTTTATTTTTTGATTTAATAGTCCACTTGACGAACTGATTGTGGAATCAGAGAACATAAAAATACCAACCAGAGAAATGGGAAACGAATGCAGGTTTCTCGTTATGCGAACTAAAAAGGACAATGCTCATGGATGTATGGACTCCCTTCCCATGCTGCATCAAAGTCAAACTTTGTTTTTATAGTAGTCTATAAAAACCAAGTTTATGTAAAGTTCTTATGGTAAACAAAACCCGGGTTCCGGAGATTTTAAAAAACATCTAAAAACTAGGTTCTTTATTTTGTTTGACATGTCATACACGAACGGCCATTATTGTTGTAAAAAATGGTAATTGTTTGAATAAAAATTATTAGTTAATTGTTGTTGTTGTTTGTTGATGTTGT
Source organism: Apamea sordens (assembly GCA_945859715.1). NCBI lineage: Eukaryota > Metazoa > Arthropoda > Insecta > Lepidoptera > Noctuidae > Apamea > Apamea sordens. Next base: position 5,790,332 of record OX244010.1, on the reverse strand, counting down.
TAATTGTTTGTTGTTGTTGTAAATTGTTATTGTTAGTTTTTATTTTAATCTAGTTATTTTTAATTAATGTAGAATCGGCAACGTATAATTTTTTTACATGTTTTTTGAAAGACGTGATCATGACACTTTCAAAATTCAAGGTTATATTAATCATATCATTTGAAACGGAACGTCATGTAAAGAGAATAAAACAATATCAACACCTTTGTAATTTAAATTAAATTCCCTGTTCAAAAATCAAATCACCGACGCGTAATGTCGTAAAAAATTTAAAAAAATTTGAGAGGTGTCAAGGGACACCCGGATGGAACGAAGTATAACTTGGCTTGGCTTGCTTTCTATAAGAGAGAGAGAGAGACACGAAAAACGCGCACGCCGCACGGCTTACAACTATAGCAAAAAGTGTCGTTCCAACTTTTGGTCTAAATTTTTTCCGTCTAGCCCCCTTTGGCAACGCGCGATACGGAACTTCGTTCCAATATTTACTATAATATTTTGATCTTGATGCATGAGACTTTTTATTACGACTTTTGGTGATTGTCTTTTAACATCGTGGCATTTTAGCTAGTAAGAAAGAACCCGACAAACAACCTTCCCCATCCCTTACGAAGGGTATCCATGAGGATTTACCCACCCAAAAAAAAGGTTTGACAACAGACCTTCACTGCGAAAACAAAAAAGCGGGTTCCATACCATCGTACATTATTTCACACTACATAATCATTTTGAATACTTTAATATAAAACGCAAAAAAAAAAACACATTATTGTATCCTTTACTTTAACTTTATTTATTTATTTAAACTTTTAGCACAAAAAGGTACAAAGGCAGGCAGGTATTTTTATTATTTGCTGTTATAGCGGCTATAGTAGTACTCATACGTAAATTTTCACAGAGTATTTCTGTGAAAATTTCAACTGTCTATCTCTTACAGTTCATGAGATACAGCCCGGTGACAGTCAGACGGACGGACGGACAGCGGAGGCTTAGTTATAGGGTTCCGTTGGCAGTCTTTGGGTAAGGAACCCGAAAAAAACATTCCTTTTATGGAGATTCTTAAATTTTCAACCTAAGGGTGCCAACGGAACCTGATTACTACGGCTCCGCTGCCTCTTTTGAATCGTAAGCTACACACTTGAAAATTTCAGTGTTTACTACTTTAGCCACTAAAACAGCAAGTAATAAAAATAAAATAATTTGTATATTATTTGCTTAGTACCTAAGTTATATTCAAATATACCTTTCCAATTTAGGTTATTTCAAGTTAAACAAATATCAACTTTATGTTAGTATAATTAAGTTGATTTCAGAGTGAGAAGCATTATTTAAAAAGTCTTAAAAATGTTCGAAGTTGTAGCGTTAACTGAACTTTATTGTATAGAAATTAAAGTTATTTTTCCATAAACTCATATTTGTTTACATTTTTAGGGCGGTTCAAATTTACACATTCTGTGAAAATTTCAAGTGTCTACATATTATTATTATGGTTCAAAAGATACAGCCCTCTCAAGAGACCACAGAACTTAAGTAATAGGGTCTTACTGACACCTCAAAAAGAAGGTAACTACAATTCTTTCCGCCCAAGCGGTCCCGCATTCATCATAATATTACTTATCATTACCACGTATTTTAAAACAAAAGCACATCATCAATCACTGTCTAACGAGAAACGTGTGTTTGTTCGAAACAAAATGTACATTTAAAAGGTTTTCTTTGCTTCCAAATGTACATGATTCTGTTTTGCCTGTTAAAATATTAAAATTTCGCGTGTTTCGTGCAAATGGAGTATACTCCTGTGGTCTATTATAGCGTACTCGCTCTTCTGTACTTTGTTCGAGTTGAAATATATCAGTTAATTTGTTGTTGGATTTATTTTTGTGACTGTTCTCGTTGGTTTAGCGATACTGCTGAGGATGAGATCCTTGAAAGAAAGAAAGACAAATGCATTTATTGGCATTACACAAAATGACACCTTAAAACTATAAAACAGAAAACAAAGATTATAATGCCAAAAGGGCCTCAGCTTAGCATAATGTCAGATGACAACACAAGTGTACCACCTGACGCTGATTTTCAGCTGCAACCCACGAGTGCCATACGCTGGAATAAAAAACACATAGGAAAGTGTGTGTCCGTTATATGAAATTGAGAGAATTTATTTACATGCTAGAAATTATAGAAAAGCTCATGCAAAATCAAATAAAATGTCGTGACATACATGTATGTGTGTGTGTGTGTTGTATTGTAATGTTCGATCCTTGGTTGGATTCCCAGGTCGGTGAAACTATCATTGAGTCTTTCTATTAGGAATGTCTGTGTAACAACCCGAAGTCTGGATTCGTGAGCGGTTGATGGCAATAGCCTCACCCCCCTATTTCATGTGAATTAAACATAACTGGTGAAATGTGGGTGTACTATAGCTACATATCTGCCTAAGCTTTCAGGGAAGACAGGCGTGATGTTATATTACTATTTCAGAATATTTCTTATACAAAGGTTAGTTTACGTCAGAATATTATTTTCGAGTAAAATAAAATAAAAAAGTAAAAGAAAACTCTTGATTTATTTTCTTATTGTACACCCTCGAGGTGTGTTGTAGATCGGGCTGCTTAATTTTTCTACAAATAAATAATTATATTATGATCAAAGTTCATTAATTGAGAATAACAGAAGAGTCGATAGAAGGTTAAGGCTACGCTTGCCGCGGTCGGTTGGTGGATGGGTGCCCATCTATTACATATCAAGACCCCTCCGTGCCTCGGAAAGCACGTTAAGCCGTTGGTCCCGGCTGTCATTCGTAGATCTTCGACAGTCGTTACGGTAGTCAGAAGCCAAAAAGTCTTACCACCAGTCTCACCAAGGGTAACGTGTTACCCAGTAACTGGGTTGTAGAGGTCAGATTCAAAATCAAAAGTCATTTATTCAAATTAGGCTGAGAATCAGCACTTTTCGAACGTCAAAATTACGGGTCTACCCTTTATAGCAGAACTTTTTATGTCATAATATTGTTTTGCATAACAGCGGATAGCATAAACTTCATTTCGCAGAAAATCGTTTGGCAGACAGTCATTTATCATACATTCAAAATTCATAATTTTGTAAGTCAGAATCATCTTTAGGCATAAATTTCATATCCATAATAATTAAAAAGTAGAACCATCATATCGCAGAAAGTTCACAGTCAGAATCGTCTTTTGGCATACATTTCATACCGATAGTCATTAAAAGGCATATCTCAGAAATTTTAGAGTTAGAATCATCTTTTGGCATACATTTCATATCCATAATCATTACAGAAAATTCATTCATTCATTCACCATGCATGCAGCATGCAAACAAGCATACACCATGCATGCAGCAATCATGCAGCATGCAAGCAAGCATGCAGCATGCAAGCGAGCATGCAAACATGCAAACAAGCATACACCATGCATGCAGCAAGCATGCAGCATACAAGCAAGCATGCAAGCAAGCATGCAAGCATGCAACATGCAGCAGGCATGGTTTCTGTCATGGCTCCGGCGCTGCGGGGCTCCGGCGGTCCCACGCGAACTTATCGTCGCAGATGGTTTCAAGGCTCACCACCGGCCAAACAATAATTATATTAAATCATGTTTATGCCTTAAAAATATTCGTTTAAAGAAGATTATGCCAAATGTGTTATGCCAAATAAATTTCGGAGCATCAAGATTCTGCCAGATAGAGGGAACCCCAAAATTACAAAAGACAGTCCCCAAAAAACGACCGCTCTTCACCACTACCTAGTGCTGTCGCTGGGAAGAAGAAGTGGCGCAACAAACTCCCCAGGAGCACAGCACACAGATTGGCAGTCGCTCCATGTTAAATAACTGGTACTTATTCAGTATTGTTGGGAAAAGCCTAGTAAGATTGAGCATACTTCCGTAATAGTAAAATACGCAATATTATTTTTGAAGTGAAAACTTCTTTACCGGCGTTGTGCACTTTTTTTGTGATGGGTAAAAAATGTTAAACTCGCGTCAGGACACGTGACCTGATCGAAAATTCGTAAGACGGAGCTCGCGTCAGGACACGTGACCTGATCGAAAATACGTAGTAAGGCGGAGGGAGTTTTTTGTGATGGGTAAAAAATGTTAAACTCGCGTCAGGACACGTGACCTGATCGAAAATTCGTAAGACGGAGCTCGCGTCAGGACACGTGACCTGATCGAAAATTCGTAAGATGGAGGGAGAGTAGACCGCATTCCGAAATATAAAAAATGCACAACGTTAATATTCAAGTTTTCACTTCTGCCAGCACCACTTCTGCCAGCACTCCCGGAGTGCAACCCGTTTTTTTTAACACCATTATAGTTTCCTTAATTTGACTGGTGGTAGCTGGTAATTTGAGTACCAAATCTTTGTAGCGTGTCAAATGACAAACAACGAGTTTTTAATGTGAAAAAGAACAAAAGTGATCAACGTTTACCTAACCTCTTTGTACTTTTAACAACCGTCACCATATCACATATCCCAGTAAACTCTTGAAACAATCGAAGTAAAAACAAAAGCGGGTGTCGTATTATTTCAGTCGGTATAAGAAGTGCCCGTGAATTCTTACAAACTTTGACCATCTGAGATACTAGACGATAAAAATGTCATACTTACGTATTATAAAATAAAGTCATTGTTTGTGTCTGTCTGTGTAACCATATTGTTCTTCTAAACTACGCCACGGAATTTTATGTGGTTTTCATCATCATTTAGAAAATTTCTTCCAGAAGTATTACGTATGTAAAACATTAATATTTATGTTATAGGTAATAACGAAATCGGTGTTTTGTCAAGTCGTTAAACCGTGCGAAGCAGAGGCGGTCGCTAGTAACTTACTTAGTGGACGCAAAAGATTTTGAATCATTTAAATTACTCTAAAACTACAGCAACCTTACCCTACATAACTACTTCGTACTTTCAGCAACAGCCACATATCCCGGTAAACTCTTGAAGAAATCGAAGTAAAAACAAAAGCGAGCGAAGTATTATTTCAGTTGGTAAAAGCAGTGTCCGTAAATTTCTCTCACAAGCTATTTGTCAAGGGGATTCGGTGCCACCTGAGCGCTAAGCGGTCTCCCCAAGCTACGGATTCGAATAATCACTGAAGTTTTTAGTGAAGGACAATAGAGACGGTTTCATGGATTTTGTTCGTGATAGTTTTTTGCGAATTTAGTGTTGAAGTATGAAGGATTTTTCGGGAATGCTATCTATCGAGATCAGTGGTGGCCCTGTGGTAACTGCCGCGACTTACGAGTTAGTCGGTGCGAACCCAGACAGGCGCTCTAGTTTGTGTAAATTATTTCATCATAACTGCTCTCAAAACGATGAAGGAACTGCTGTCACTAAATATATACTAATGAAAAAAAAACAATTACACAGCCCGGGTATTGTCTTACCCAGTAAGTGGTTTGTGGGGTTCAGAAAAATATCGTTAGGAACAGAACCCCTTTGTGTTTTTCCGAGCGATATTTTTCACAAGGACGACTTTCACTAAAACCCAGCATCAAGTACTAGTTGTCTGGCATTTTTGCTGAACTTGCGCAGCTATGAGGCACACTTTCCTGCTAATTTCTTACATCGGACTTTACACTTTTTATTTGTTGTTACATATATGAAGGGCAATTCTCGTAATTTTAAGAACGTTCACAGTCTGATCTCAGTCTCAATCTGTCAAAAATACCTCTAATTTCCCTACATTTTTGACAAATTTTTGACATTGATTGTCGCCGAGATGAGATTGCGCCTAGAATCCTTTGAAGGATTTTAATTAGGTACGAGACTTGGCCTTCTGATGTATGAATCTGGTGTATTGTGTGTATATTAGTCTGTGCTAAATAAATGTATTTTCTTTTTTTTTTTCCTTCTTAATAGTAGCAACACTACAGACGTAACAACTTCACAACCAACTAAATGAACTGTGAAACCCTGTCAAAACAGTCCGTTCAATATACCGAGGGCCAATATAAGGACAACGTCCAATAAAAAAGGACATGATACAAAAGGTAATCCATAACTTTCCTCATATCCACACTATCGACTGCCGTCTATATTTAGATATTGGAACATATACAGGGAGGAAAGAACGCCTTATGAATAGATTCAGATACTCTGAATCTGGCACTTATAGAATGTATTCAGAGTGTCTGAATCTATTCAATAAGAGTACAATAGTGGCTGGAAGTGGAAGAGCTGTGTAAATTATTTCATCACCACTGCTCTCAAAACGGTGAAGGAAAACATCGTGAGGAAACCGGCATATCCTAGAACCAAAAATTCGAACATATGTGACATCTGCCAACCAGCACTGGACCCGCGTGGTGGATTACGGCCCACTCGCTCTCACCGAGGAGGCCTGTGTCCCAGCAGTGGGAACATTATAGGCTGATTATATACAATAGTGGCTCAGGTCATGATGGCCTAGTGGTTCAGCCCTCGCCTCATGTCAGGTTCTTGGTTCAAATCCTGGCAAGTACCAATGTAACTTATTCAATTCAAACGTACTTTCTGAATATATTTTGGACATTACTGTCGATGGTGAAGAGAAGACAAGATGTAGAAACCTGGACTTATAGTTAATATAACTTTGAAATCGCCAACTCGTCTTGAGCAAGCGTGGTGATGCAATGCTCGTGCCTTCTCTGTATTAGAAGAGGCCTTGGACTTGCAATAGGACAGTAATAGTCTGTTTTGTTTAGGTTGTATGATAATAAAAGTAACTTAGTAAACAAGTAGTAACAACAACAAGTACCTAATTAGTTAGTAGAAGTAACTTTTATACTCCAGTTCAAATTAAATTGATTAGTGAAACTTCACATAGGTACGTGATGAGTATAAAAAAAAAACTATTGCGCAGTAACTGATGTAATTTTCATTTTGTTTTATTCTGCAGTGCCCTTACAGGGTGCGTGTTTGAAACTTAAATTTTATCCCAACCTCTGTACACAACAAAAAATAAACTGTCGCAAGAAACTGATTTGTTTTTTTTTATTACAGTTTACGGGATCAATGGCCGCTGCTAGTATATTTATTTCAAATTACTATGAGTTGATATTATGGCAGATTTGACTCGTATTCTTTTTTACCGTGACCTACAAACGCAGCATGCTATGCGTTCTCTAAAATAAAACCGCATATAACTAAATTCTGCTACCAAGCTCAGATAGACGATTCCATTTAGCGTATATTCGCACCCTGTATATACAATGCTATCGAGTAAATAACAGTTCGATTCACACATGGAACCATTAATACCACAATATAGGTACGTACAGAAGGCCGTCTCCATACAAGCAGCGAATACGCACGAACACAGACGCGTACGTGCGGCGATCTCAAACAAATGCCACTTTGCTGATTGCACTCGCTGTAGGTACGTGAAGCGTGTCTATGTGTGCGTGCGTTCTCGCTCGTTGTATGGAGCCGACCTTCTGTACTAATCTATTCTTTGATTAATACCTTTACGTGAAATATTTCAATTGGAAGGATCAACGGATTGTACGCGATTTAGTTTTTGTTTGCTGCTCTTAACAGCTTTAAACGTTTTTTTTTTATCCCGGCGTAGGTATTACAGGTGTTTTGGATGTAAAGGATTTGGTTAAAAGGTTTGGTTGTGTCAATTTGGTTGGTGTAGGAGACCGCAAATGAGTGATGATTTTTAACTGACTTTATTGTTACCTTTCTTCCGATTTGTCATTCAGCTGAAAAGATATCTGTACCCAAGGACCATTTTTTGAAATTATTCGTTAATGTTTTTAAAAGCATTTTTTTTTTCATAATTTAATTTGCATATCTTCGACTAATGTTGGACACCGGCTCAGTAAGATGGAGCGAGCCGTAATACACCATCCGATCCCAGTGCGGGATGGTACACACGGCTACACATCAAGCTATGCAAAATCAGTATAGACTGACCGTTCATTGTGTGAAAATAGCATACAAAGTGAGGCCAAGACAAACTGGTTTTGTATAGCTTGACGTGTAGCCGTGTGTACATGTCACAGCGTGTCTTCGAATTTTTGGCTCTAGGACATGCCGGTTTCCTCACGATGTTTTCCTTCACCGTTTTGAAAGCAGTGGTGATGAAATTATATACACAAAGTAAAGCGCCTTTCTGGGTTCATACCCACGACCGTAAGTCGGAGTCTTTACCACTGAGCCGCCACTGCTTACCATCGACCAATTGCAAATATATTGTTCCCTATACCTACCTTAATCTGTGGTTGTACGAGACAGGTTGATAACAATACATCTATCCGCCTATTCACGTAGGCCGCGCTACAATAGTATGGAATATTTCTATGAAAACCTAAGAAACTTCTCTCGGCAATATTAACTATAAACCGTAATATTATAAACGCGAAAGTATGTGAGCATGGATGGATGTTTGTTACTCTTTCACGCAAAAACTACTGAAAGGATTTTGATGAAACTTTACAGTAATATTGCTAATCAGCTAAGCATCAGAATAATACACAGGATAGGTACTTTTTATCCCGATATTCCCACGGGATCAACACTTTTGCGAGGCGCTGCCAGTTAACTATAACACTGTATCAATTAATATGCTATTATTAACACCCTTAACATCCAGCAAAGACTAAGACAATGTGACCACTTTCTTAGCTAAAAACAAAAAGTTTTTCTAACAACTGCCTAAACCAAATGGGTGATTCGGCGTTGAGAAATAAAACCTATATAAGATTTAAGCAAAATGAATGCACTCAAAAGATATTTGCCAAATCTCAAACGACACTTTGCTTTAAGTAATTCCTAAAAGTAACTAACACGACATAACGCTGATAGACTGTAATTTTTTGTTGAAAGAAAGAAAGAAAGCAAAGAACGAAAATACGTTTGTTTGCGGCAAACATAACGCATGAAAAGAACGAACACAAAAATAAAGCAAGTTGGGAGAAAATATGCGCCACATCCACGCAAAACGGAAAAATCCACCATCGCTCAGCATAATGCTAAGACCCTATACGAGACAAAGCCCCAGCGCTGGTTTTCAGCGTTGTAGCTAACAACCTGAAAGTTTGACCATGTATACAAGGTGGAGACGACAGTACAACAATAAATAAAAATTAAATTAAAAATTTAAAAAACCCCCGACAACGTGAAACCCTATAAAAATTTCATACGTACTTACGTAGGATCATAATTTCAAGGTTATTTTTTTCTTTTTATAGGGTTTCACGTTGTCGGGGGTTTTTTTAATTTTTAATTTAATTTTTTATTTCATGCTTTTTGTAGGGACACCTTATTATTTCATTTCTTTTATTTTCTTGCGTTTTAAGATTCAGGTAATTTGGTATTTAATCAGGTTTTCGTGGTGGTGGCCATCTTGGATTTGAAATTTGACATAGTGTATAATATTCTACTAGTCAAGCCCTTTAATTTGATACACATATTGAGGGAGTTGTGAAAAAAAAATGTAATTTGCCATTTTGTGGTGGCGGCCATCTTGGATTTGAAATTTATCATAGTGTATAGTATTCTACTAGTCAAGCCCTTTCATTTGATACCCATATTGAAGGAGTTATGAAAAAATATGTAATCCGCCATCTTGTGGCGGCGGCCATCTTGGACTGATTTTCATCAAACATAGCTAAGAACACTCCCGACAAATTCTTCTTTTAAACAAAAAAAACAAAATCAAAATCGGTTCATCCGTTCGGGAGCTACGATGCCACAGACAGACATACACACACACACACACAGAGAGAGAGAGAGAGAGACACGTCAAACTTATAACACCCCGTCGTTTTTGCGTCGGGGGTTAAAAACTGCGTATACCTGATGACGTTCACAGTCTGCATACAAAAATTCAATCAAATATATCCAATAGGTAAGTCACTATATCTAGTCAAAGATTAGCAAAACCCATAGTCGACATATCAATTTTATTTAGTTTGTTTGAAAAAATCACTTTATAAATTTCGATGCTAGGATTTATTTGATAGTTCCTAAATACTAGTATAATTAGTATTCCTATTGTTTTCATTTATTATTGTATTGTTTCTCAACATTATATAGCCTTAGAAGGCAGTTTTTGTTAATAAAGAATGAAAATACGTTTATAACAGGTTAACATGGCGCAAAGAAAAACCACAAACACAAAAAGTTACAAATTAGGGGATAATATGCGTCACATACAATGCAAAACGGTCATCGCTCGGCACAATGCTGTGACCCTATGCGAGACAGCCAGACCGCTGGGCTTTTCAAAAACAACTCGAATCAATCACAAACCATAACCCAAAATGCAGCTTATGTAAGTGTTTACCTGATTGTTATACTCCAACCTTAATATTATTCAAACCCTCTACTCAAATACAAGTAAACCAAACGTTAGCCGTTTAAGGGACCTAATCCTTCGTGGTTTAATTAATCATCTTGTGTTTACCCCGTGTCTTGGTGTTTGCGAGCATCTGAGGGTTACACAGCATGTCTGATGGGGTTAACGGTCTTGTTCAATATCGCGAGCTTAATTTTTGGTCCTTAGGTTTTTGATTTGGGTAAGAGATAGCTCTTTGTTTTCTTTTTTATTTAAGCCTTTTTATTGTTATTAGCCGTTAATGTCCCACTGCTGGGCAAAAGCCTCCCTACTCTCTTTCCACCTCTCTGTCCAGCACCCTAACTGCGTAACACACTATCAATTATAATCTGAATCATTTTGAAGGATATTGCTAATCCATTGCCTTATATGTTCGAAAAATGTATCTACTCAACAATGTAAAATAACGCAATGAATGCTGTTGAACTGCCAAAATGAAACCCATTGCTACTGATCGTGTGTTACGCAATTACCCCGCTAAGCTATCAAGGACCCATCTTTATGATAGGAGTCCAGCTTATCCCGCCATCTCCGTTACATTTTATTTCGATATTTTTTTTTGGCTCTGTAGGTAAAGAATTTGAGGCTGGGATATACAGGGTGGCGGGGACATCGACGCACAAACTGTAACCATGAATTCAGCACATGATTATAGACATAGAAATTTTTCATCGGTTATCAAAAACAAACCAGCTGTCCCCAAGAAATTGCACTACATGTAAGCCTTCCTCAAGAATTGGGCTATCTATTACTAAAGGATTTTATCAAATCTGACTGGCAGTTCTAAAGGTTAGCGTGTTCAAATAAACCAAATCTTCAGCTTTACTATTAGTATTGATATAGATTATTCGAAGTCAAATATAACAACAGAATACCTCACATATCAGTATCGAATTAAATTTCCTACATACATTACTCTCTAAAGTTAGCAGCCTCTAATCTAGTTAAACATAATCCGACGTGTACTGTACACATTTCAAATAATTCAGAATTTCAGTAGAGATGTACTGACTAGTCGGGAAGCTGAATACCTGGCCATATTTGCAGTGGGCGACTAGTCGCCAACTGATAGGCAAAAAGCGCCGATGAGTCGGCTCTTTACTTTATACATATTTCTATGCTTATACTCAAATCAAATAAATTCTAATAAAAGGGCATTTATTCAAATTACGCTGAGAATCAGCACCTTTTTGAATGTCAAAATTATATAATACAGTCCCCAAAATGCCCGCCTTTCTCCACTTCCTAGTGCTTATTTTACTTACCTTTGATAATCAATCATTGAACTAACTTAAATCAAGAAAAAATACAATATAAATAAAAAAACTCAATTGTGATTCAACAGCAACTTTAATGTAACGAGAATAAAAATCACAATTATTTTGACAGACTTGTCAGGGGCAGCAACCCAACAGCAACCTTATTAGAATGAGAATAAAGATCACTTTGATTTGGGACAGTGATGCAAAATCAGAAAAAAGAATGACGTGAAAGTATTTTTTTTTTAATCACATTTTCGGGTTTTTAACGCCTGAACTCCGCGTGACTCCTCCCGAAAGCAATGATCGGCTTGTCCGACTAGTCGGTCGTTTCGCAACCGACTTGTTGGCCAGTCGGCTAGTCGGTCAAAGTTGGCCCATCTCTGAATTTCAGACTGCTGGTCCTTCGAGACGCAATACCAAACTTGATGTATGACTAGACTGTGAGACGCTTGCAAATGTTTAAACTTTACTGAAAAATGTTTTAAAAGAAAATTACTTCGTCTAGGGATTTTTTTTAAATGTCTTGAAATCATAACTTGAAATTTAATATACAAGGACGGCTGGAAAAATTACCCTCACTTTATTTGAATTTTTTATCTTTTTAAACGCCCTTTGCTAGAAATCAACCGTTTCATTTTGTAGAAAAATAGCCAGCCTATGTTTCATCTAAGTACCTACCTATTTCTATTTTTCTTAATTTTTTTTTCTTTCCTCTTTCGCTCAGACACAACCTACCTCCCAAGAAATTCCAATGTAACTTCACATTCCCTTAAAAAGCGGCCAAGTACCAGTCGGACTCGACACATGTCATGAAAGATTCCGTACTACAAGGTAAAAAATGCCGAAAGAAAGATTTTCTTGTATGGAGAAAGGGAGACCCCCTTTAATTTTAAGTTTATTTTATTTTTATTATTTCCAGTTATAGCGGCAATAGAAATACACACTTTGTAAAAATTTCAACTGTCTACCTATAACGGTTCATGCGATACAGCCTGCTGACAGACAGACGGACGGAAAAGCAGCGGAGGTTTAGTAATAGATTCCCGTTACCACCCTTTGGGTATGGAACTCTAAAAACTACTTCTTTATTCATTTTCATTAGCCGTTAATGTCCCACTGGACAAAGGCCTCCCTAATCTCCTTGCAACTCTCTCAATCCAGAGCTGCCAAGGACCAGTCTTTATGAAAGGAGTCCAGCTCATCCCGCCATCTCCGTCAGGGCCGGCTGCGATGTTGTTTGCCGCCTAAATTCAGCAAAAATGTTGTCAAATTCTGTAACAAACTACCAACCTAACCCTCAGAACGTTACTGAAACTACCAACCCACAAATAAATCTATTTAGCTACAGACTACACATAAACTGTTGACAAATCGAATCAAGATCTATATTAATTGGATGCCGCAGTGTATCAAAGAGCGAAGAGATGGTACAAACGTGGCTATCTCTGAGCTATCTAGTTCCGTAAGTCTTGGATAAGTTGCTATCCGTTGAGAAATGTCAATGCACCGGAGAAATGTCGGGTCCCGGAATGAGAGACGTGGATAAGAAACTGCTTTTAAACATTTCTCTTGAGCATAAAAGTGCGAGCTAGTAACGGTCGCGACTTACGAGTTGTCAATCGGTTTACTTTGTGTAAATTATTTCATCACCACTGCTCTCAAAACGGTGAAGGAAAACATCGTGAGGTAACCGGCATGTCCTAGAACCACAAAATTCGAAGACATGTGACATCTACCTACCCGCACTGGGCCCGCGTGGTGGATTATGGCCCTCTCCCTCTCACCAAGAGAAGGCCTGTGTCCCAGCAGTGGGAACATTATAGGCTGATTGTGCTATGTTGTGCTACGATGAGGATTGCACGCAGTTATAGTCCACATTATAATGTAAATCTGCCTAACCGTCCCCAACCATGTTGGGGTAAGCTTTCAATCTAACCGGATGCAGCTGAATACGAGTATTTTACATGGTGCGACCTGAACTCCACGATCTGAACTCCACAACAAGCAACGCCGCGCAGCAGGCTTAGTTTAAGTTTCCACATACTTAATGAAAATAAATGTGGGTTTCTTACAAGCTGTCACCAAATGTGTACCCACTGATGACACACTCATTTATGCCAGTGATCTAGAATTGTTAAAAATAAGTTTCTTTATTGATGATTTTAACGATTTGCGAGCGTTCTCACATCCATTAGAGCCAATCTTTCAATCAAGCATTTCAAGCCAGTCTTTAAATTTTTTTACTATTTTTTTATATTGTAAAAGAGCAGGCACGGTTTTTCACGGGTACGGTGTATTAACCGCGCCGTAGGAAAAACTGTGTCTGTCAGCAAGCTTCAGTAGTGATCCATACAACACTGACGACTGTGCCTACACACGGCGAGTAAACAATAGTTTTTCATGGCAAGAAAAACGTGTATGTACTTTTAGTAGTCAACCAACTACCACACTTGACGTGATATCACGTCAACTGTGGTAGTGGTGTAATAATGTAATGACATATTATTGTAAAAATGTATCAATGACATATTCTGTAATAACGACATAAATTTCAATAATTTGCACGCTTGCTTGCAGGCCGAATACAGTGACTTTTAGGCTATAAGATCTTCCTTGTAAAAATGTATTTCTTGCAAATAAATATTATTATTATTGGTTGACAGCAGTGACTAGATCTGAGGGGCAATTCTCGTAATTTTAAGAATATTCACAGTCAGAAGGCCAATTCTCGTAATTTAAAACGTTCAAAATCTAGTCGCAGTCTCATCCCGGCGACAAACAAATGTCAAAAAGTTGTCAAAATGTAGGGAAATTAGAGGTATTTTTGACAGATTGAGACTGAGATCAGACTGTGAACGTTCTTAAAATTACGAGAATTGCCCCTGTGATCTGTTTCAATCTGTCAAAAATACCTCTAATTTCCCTATATTACTAGATTTGGAACGTTTTTAATTACGGGAATTGGCCTACTGGCATTCGAAAACCGTTTTGTTATTTGAGGCGCATAAATCTTCCCATCAAAACGTTCACACTTTCGTATCCACTTCTACTAAATCCAAGTTTTATTTGGTGTGGAGTCAATCCAAATGATATAGCACATGCATGGCGAAGATCCGAAATCTATACGCTTCAGTCAGTGCATCGTTTGTCTATACACATTATATGGAGTATATGTCAAGGGAATACCATTTGTTTTGAACTGTGTGTGGTCAGTTGAGTGACATGTTGAGTGAGTCAACTTTACAGCATATTGAGAAAACAGTAGCTTTTGTAGGCACCTGTCCCACAGTCGGCGATTGACAAGAAGCGAGTAGAGAGCACAAATGAAGATTAGGCGAGCAACGAGTGCGCGACGGCGATGAGCGATTACTCACTGGTATGCATCATCATCTGCCTCGCCTTTTCCCAACTTCCAGTCTAAACGGATGCAGCTGAATACCAGTATTTTACATGGAGCGACTGCCTATCTGACCACCACAACCCAGTTGGTAATAAGTACCATATCCCTTGATAAGGTTAGTTGTCAGACTTTTGGGCATCTGACTACCCGTAAGGACTGTCAAAGATCCACGAATGACAGCCGGGACCAACAGCTTGACGTGCTTTCCGAGTCACGGAGGGGTCTTGATATGTAAAGATGGTCACCCATCCACGGGCCAACCGCGGCCAGCGTAGCTTTGCCTGATCGAACAACCCGTGCGGCTGTTACTACTTACCCACAAGCTGCTGCAGCTCTGGTATGTATATATGCCAGGCGCAAGTCTCTTTGCGAATGTTCTGCCCGCTAAGCGAGCGTCGTTGAGCGAGTGTTCACTTTTAGATAGCTCTTGTCGCGTTGACAGGCGAGTACTCTCCGGCAGTGTGAATAGTCAGTGAGCAACCATTGTTAGAAGTATCTTTTTTACTTACACGGGACCTACAATCTTTTGTACGTTTCTTGAGCGACAAAGTCGTTGATAGCAAGTAGCTTCCTCGTCAGCGATGTGACAGGTGCCTGAGACTAATAGCTGAATCAGCCTGTAAAATGTTCACTGCTGGGACACAGGCCCCCCACTTTTCACACACACGGAGTGGCCGTAATCTACCAATCGCGTCCAGTGCGGGTTGGTGGATAAAGTTTACTCCATATTACTAAGCGAGACTAATAACATCTTTGGCAAATATACTCGTAGAATGGTTTGGGATTAGAAACAAAAGAAAAAGTGTCAGATTTTCGCGATGTCATATAGAAGAAAAGAAATGTCACTTTTAACCGACTTCAAAAAAGGAGGAGATTCTCAATTCGATTGATAGTTTTTTTTTATGTTTGTTACGAGTCAAAACTCCGTTATATAGAATACGATTAGCAAAATTCGAAATTTAATGGATAAGTCCATTAGAAAAAAGAAACAAGAATTTTGCAAATCGGCTGTGTGCCTCAGGAGTGGTCCAATATATTTCTTAATAACTCTGCTTGGGAAGTTTTTGAATTAACTTCAATAATAAGAATTTTTTCTACTTAGTTTATATTGAAGATGTTTTAATCACTTCCTGTCACTCATACTGGCACCAACTTCCGAAATTAAAGTTATTTTTCACTTTGTAGTGTTTTTTTTGGGTGTCAGTTGTTTTTTTTTTTGTAATAAGGTTTTTTTTTTGTAGCAACATTATGTCCATTCTTCGTAGAGTTGAGATAGAAATGGTCATGCGACGCGTTCAGAGAGAGAAATAGAACCGATTTACGTTGCTTCACCTCAAAATATTCCATGTTTCCATAACAAGTTTCCAGTGCAATAAAACCGCAAATGTGCAATTTCGTTTACCATTTTAGTATTCCTGTATGTTTTTATTTACAACTTACTATTTGGCAGCCCGAATAGCGTCATATTGTATTTTCAATGGCCATTCGAAAGTTGGGACGTAAACAAGGTGATTTGTATCTGTGTTTTGACTTAGTAAGGTGCAAATCTGAATGTTTTGTTATAGGAAAGTAATTCTGGAGCGTGTTTTCTGGCAAGATTCATCTTCTTGCTCCTTTGAGTTTCTTGCCCGTTCTTCTCCGTGATACAATGATTTTCATTCATTAGTACAGGCACCAACGATACATTTTTTTCTGTAATGTTCATTTTTAACCGACTTCTAAAAAGGAGGAGGTTCTCAATTTTTTTTTTTTTTTATGTTTGTTCGCGCATAACTCTTTCGCTTGCCAACCGATTTGAAAAATTCTTTTTTTGTTGGAAAGGGTATATACTTCCCAAATGGTCCCATAGAAATTTCATCAAAAACGGTTCAGTAGTTTGGTTTTTAAACCAAAATTACTGGTAAAAATTACAACTTAAAAGTGAAAAATAAAAACTTTTTTGCAAAAAAAAATCAACCGACTTCCAAAAACGACACTACAAAGTGAAAAATAACTTTAATTTCGGAAGTCGGTGGCAAACAACGAAAGTGTGAACCCAACGACACCGACTTCCGAAATTAAAGTTATTTTTCACTTTGTAGTGTCGTTTTTGGAAGTCGGTTGATTTTTTTTTGCAAAAAAGTTTTTATTAGTTGGAAAATTGTTTTGTGAACCTTAAATGTATTCTCCATAGAGATTAAATTATTTAGACAAAGTAAAGCGCCTGCCTAGTTTCGATCCCACGAACTACAACTCGTAAGTCTGGGCTGTTCTACTGGGCTCTCTGGAACGGGCAACTAGCTACGACTTTCTGACTAACTGACCGACTCATTGATTATTGCATATTTAAATGCCTTTGCAGAACGCCAATTCATGTCGTTAGCATAACAATGTACAACTTCGTAAATAAAAAGTTAAAAATTGATTCGTGCCCAGAATACCAATCCAAAAACTTACTTAGAGATTATCTCCAAACACTAACTTATGATAACACTGATCTTCTATTGGATAATTTACAATGAGAATGAACTATACCCTGTATTGGCTACACCCTATTATTTCTCACTACTCTCTTCCTACATCTACTCACTACATACACTCACACACATCCTACACTTACTCTCTACACACACACACTCAGACCCTACATTAATTCACCACAGCACACTAAAACATCTTGCATTTGTGTTTCTTATACATAAATTATATCCTGTTTTCTTTTACACCATTTGCTTATTGTTGAAACGTCCCGATTTAATATAATATGCCTTTGTTTCTAACGAAGAATCACTGGCCCCTAAGACACAGGCACCTACACCTAGTTTAGGAGTCAGAGAACTTAAACTATTGTGACCTAGTTATAAGCCTTATATAAAAAAATAAAAAAAAGTTTGTCCCAGCTACCTTCGTCCATCTAGCTGGGGGGCGTCCCACACTACGCTTGCCAATATGCGGTCTCCACTCTAGGACTCCTTTGCTCCATGGCCATCCATGGCCATCGGCCCTTCGACAAACATGGCTAGCCCACTGTCACTTACTCTGCAAGCTATGTAGGTATGTAAATGTGTCTGTAAATGGTTTAATTGAAAGAAATACTTTGAATTTGAATTTGTTACCAGTTTGTTTGTTCTACTGTGATGCTCACTAATAGAGAAGGTGTACAAAGCCCAAGTTGAACAAAGAACTATCGATCGCGCCCTGTATAGCCTATCACTGAAAGACCGTGTCCGAAACCCAGAGATCCGACGTAGGACTAAAGTTCATTATCATAACTACAGAATCTTCTTATCAGAATTTTCTTCATTCTAGTGATATTTATTTCAGAAGTATGTATGTATGTTTATTTGTTTGTATGTTAGTATATTTGTAAATTGGTCGTTGCTGTCGTGTCCATAGAATTCAAAAACACAACTGTTCGATCGGAATAAAAGTTTTACTTCGTCCAATCACTACATCGACCAAAGTAAGGCTACATTTTGAACCATTGTTACAAACCACTTGGCCAACACTGCTCCAGAGCAATGGTGGTGCAGTGGTAACGGTCGTGACTTTCGAGTTGTAGATTGTAGTTTCAAACCCGGACAGGCCCTTTACTTTGTGTAAATTATTTCATCACCACTGCTCTCAAAACGTTGAAGGAAAACATCGTGAGGAAATCGGCATGTCCTGGAACCAAAAATTCGAAGACATGTGACGTCTACCAACCCGTACTTGGCCCGCGTGGTGGGTTACTGCTTACTCCCTCTCACCGAGAGGAGGCCTGTGTCCCAGCAGTGGGAACATGATAGGCTGATTACGCTAAAAAACAATTTCTAACTTAATTTTACTCGATATTTTGCTGTTCATAAAACGTAGAAGGTTTTTCTAAAAATCTTCGAAACGTCAGCAAAACCCTACACGAATTTAGGGACCCGTCATTTGGGTAAAAACGTGAACATACAGGATCGAAGGCATCTACGTACCTTTTCGTTGCCATCGTATTCAAAAATTCTCCTCCGCGGTGAAAATCTTGCGAAAGAAAACAAAGTAAATGTGTGGCGATTTATTTTCTAAAGAAAAGCAAACGGTTACAAAATGCACTATTCAGCTGTAAGCTGTTACTTACAGCTAAATAGAGCATTTTGTAACCGTTTTCGTGAAGGTTGAAGTATGAATCTGTTGCCAAATCTCATTCATATTATTTCAGACACCAATCTACATGATCTGACCAAGATTATGTCTGGACTTTAAATATTATTCAATTATACCAAGGTAGCCTAGAAGCGATAAGTTTTTATAAGTTCATTGTATGTTTTGTAGTCTCCAATGTATTTTTTTGTTATTTATTTTCTAGTGTACAATATAAATAAATAAATTACAACATGTCAAAGACACATACTATTGGTTAATTACATTTATATTCATTAACTTCCAAAGTTTCATAGCTAATCATGAACCAACACCCTAATTGCTTAGCACAATATCAATCTTTTTTGAAGGATATTGCTAATTCATTGCTTCATATGTTCGAAAAATGTGTCTGCTCTACAACGTAAATAACGCAATGAATGTTGTTGAACTGCCAAAATGAAATCCATTGCTGCTGATAATGTATTACACGTTAAATGTACTTTTGCTATGTTTTTTTTATGTGTAAATAAATTACAGTATGTCAAAAACATTATTAGACTTTTATTGTATCTATAGATGAATAATAATAAGTTTATTGTACAAAGAAAAAACACACAAGATTAGACATACAATAAACATGATTGTACAAGCAGTGGGCAAAGTTGAACAGCAGGCTCCTGAACTAAGTAGAAGGATACTTTTATCCTAAGAGCCAAAGTATTTACAATAGATACTAAATTAAATGAGTAACTAACTTACTTTACAAATAAATACAAAAAAAAGGACATTTTGGCGTCGAAGTACGAATTCTCGTCCGCATCGCTGTCATCTGGAAACGTGCAGTATGGGTAATTATTATAAACATACATACTTTAGCTTACAAAGTTTCATAGGTAATCATGAACCAGATATTTTTTTTATGCGAGATACCTAACGTTACTAACAGATGCCTCTCAAGTAAAAGCTTACTGAAGCATCGTCGTCGTCGTCTCCAAATACGAAATGTGACCTTCTCCAGCCCTACAGACTTAAACTCCACTTTAGTGGAACCTAAACAATGAATCAAGGCATTAGGGTGGAATAACATAAATGTTCAAGATAAGATCCTTGAGGGTCAAAATGGAAAAGAATGTGGACGATTATCGTTACACATTAGCTTGAGCTAAAAAGTTTTGGTTTAGAAATCATTATCTATTACTTTATGCCGTGACAATTAAAGGAGACATACATACATACAATAGGAGGCTCATGGCTAAGTAATAACCGATACGGGTCGTTCGGTCCGGTTAAGCTACACTTGCTGCGGTTGGTCCGTGGATGGGTGACCGACCATCTTTACGTACCCGAGACCCCCTCGGAAAGCACGTTAAGCCGTTAGTCCCGGCTGTTATTTGTGAATGTCTTACTTTCGTTATGGGGTGTGATAAGCCCGAAAGTCTGACAACTAAGTAGGGTAAGGGGTATCGTGTTACCCTGAATATGGCAACCCCGCTACATAAAACGCCGAAAAAACCTTGTTTTTTGTATGGGAACCCCTTTGATTTTTAACTTGATTTTATTTTTATTATGTGCTGTTATAGCGGTAGTAATAATAATATCCCTGGACATTTCACACAGCGCCACCTAGTCCCAAGCTAAGCAACCTAATGCTTGTGTTATGTTAACAAGATGGCTGATAAACTACTTATATACATTTTTTTGTTGTAAATACATACATATTATAGATAGAAAAACACCCAGACTCGGAACAAATACATGTAGGACTTACAAATATTTGTTCTGTGTGGGAATCGAACCCGCGACACGCAGCGCAGCAGTCCGATCGCTCAGCCACTGCGCTAACCGTGTTGTCTAGAAATACACAAATATTTCAACTGTCTACCTATTACGGTTCATGAGATACAGCCTGCTGACAAACAGCCGGGCGGACGGACAGTAGAGGCTTAGTAACAGGGTTCCGTTGGCACCCTTTGCGTATGAAACCGTGAAACCGTGAAAACCGTGGTGCGGCCCGTCTGTAGTGTGCGATAGTTCGTACAAAATTTACGAAAGTGATGTAGTAAGATTTTTGCAATGCGGTACGGAGAGCAGTGCTGGCCTGTAGTAATGACCCCGACTTACAAGTCTTAAGGTCATGGGTTCGAACCCAGACAGGCACTTTACTTTGTGTAAATAATTTCACCGCCACTGCTCTCGAAACGGTGAAGGAAAACATCGTGAGGGAACCGGCATGTCCTAGAACCAGAAATTCGAAGACATGTGACATCTACCAAACCGCACGCGTGGTGGATTACGGCCCATTCTCTCTTACTGAGAGGAAGTCTGTGTCCCAGCAGTGGGAACATTATAGGCTGATTATGTATGTATGTATGTAATGCAATACGGCCCACATCTGCGTCAGCCTTAATTAACTACAGCAAAAAGTACCCTAATTGCGTGCGCTACTTTAATTTTGATAATTCAACAGTATCCATTGTGTTGTTCTTGTTGTCAAACAGACTAATTTAAGGTCTCTGCACACAGCGGGCGGGACGGGGCGGGACGGGACGGCGACGCGGCGCTGAGCAGTTGTAATGTAAGTACTAGATATTACGGACGACGCCAAACAGAGCTGCCCCGCTCGACGCGACGGTAACCGGCGCGCCCCGCCGCCGTGCCGCCGCGCCGAGCTGGAATACAAGTCAGAAGCGGCGGGGCGGGGCGTGGCGGGACGCGAGCGCGTTTTTTATTTATTTCATGCACCCATTTCCGTTTACGTTGTTTTGTCTTAGCTAGCGCAACTATGAGCAATAGCGTTTCCATCTTTTTTGATGAAAGAAAGGCGCGGCGGGACGAGACGTGATCGCGCCCGCAGTGTGAACATTGCCGCCGCGCCAGCGCCGCGTCGCCGTCCCGTCCCGCCCCGTCCCGCCCGCTGTGTGCAGAGACCTTTATCAAACGTTTATTGTATCTTCAAAATGGATGGCATTGTCATTCCGAGAGTGTTACGCAATAAGGATGCAGGTATTTAAACTTGCTGCCTCGTTAGTCGCATGAGGAGCTTGAGGTCCTGAGTTCGATTCCCGGATCAGGCAAAGTGCTATTCAGTTTTTCCATCTGGGTTTTCTTAGTTGTAGCTCGGTGTCTGGATTTGTGCCTAGCTGATGGCAATAGGCTCGCACCCTATTAAATGGGACTTAAATATAACTGGCAAAAGGTGGATGCACAGACGCCAGCAGGTCAAGCTACCCGAAACTGTCAAATTTTCCCAATCAACCTTGAACCTTAATGCTTTAGCGATAAAGTTGGAAATTTATTAAAGAAATTTGACAGATTGTAGTAGCTTGATGTGCTGGCGCCTGTACTATAAGAACACCTCCACCTTACCCTTCGGGAAATGCAGGCGTCATTTTATACCTCCATTCCAATGTTTTTAAGGAAAGGGAAACTATTGCCCATCAGGAACAAAACACTACCAATCAATATTCAACCCACCTATGCAATCTCTAGAATAATTGATTACTCTTTACTTAATGTACCTTGTACGCATCTGGCCGGGCCTAGGACGAACGCGCGTCATAAGCATAACGTAAAATAGAACGACTTTTTAGGAAGGACTTTTTTGGGGAAGGGCCTTGTGGCTGTTATTATTTAATAACAGCCGCACGTAGATGGTTGACCATCTTTACATACCAAGACCCCTCCGTGCTTCGGAAAGCACGTTAAGCTGTTGGTCCCGGCAGTCATTCGTAGATCATTGACAGTCGTTACGGGTCGTCAGAAGCCCGAAAGTCTGACAACCAGTCTTACCATATTACCCAATGACTGGATTGTGGAGGTCAGGTAGACAGTAGCTCCATGTAAAAAAACTGGTATACAGCTGAATGCAGTTAGACTGGAAGCCGACCCCAACATAGTTGGGAGGCTAGGCAGATGATCAAACTCAAACTATTTATTTCAAATAATCCAATTACAGGCACTTTTGAATGGTCAAGGTCGGTCAGTCAAAAAGACGAAGCTAGTTGCCGATTCCAAAGCGTAGGTACCTATGGAGAAGAACGGGCAAGAAACTCCATGGACACTCTTTTAAATCATAATAATATTGTTACAAAGTATTGGTTACATCATTCATGTTCAAAATTATGCACGTGATAACGATGCAGAACGTTAAAAGCGACCGTAATGAAAATATAAAAAAAAAACAATTCAAATATTCAATTAAATCAAGATAAGCCATGGCAGCAACGCCACGGCACTGATAGCGGCGGTAAGACCCCTCTTTGAGGAGTGGCTAGAGAGACGTCACGGCGTTCTCACCTACCGCCTGACGCAGGTCCTCTCCGGACACGGATGTTTCGGGAGGTTCCTGCACATCATCAGGCGGGAGGAGACGCCCGGGTGTCACCACTGTCAGCATCGCCCAGAGGACACGGTGGAGCATACGGTGGAGGTCTGCCCTGCTTGGGCAGAGCACCGCCGTGTCCTCGTAGAGGCGATTGGCAGCGGCGGCGACCTCTCGCGTCCGGCCCTGGTTCAAGCCATGGTCCGGGGTGAGAGGGAGTGGGAGGCAGTCACCTCCTTCTACGAAGCAGTCATGCTAGCGAAGGAGGTGGCGGGGTGGGCGAGGGAACGCACTTTGCGCACCTCACGCCTCAGCCGCCGCGGGAGACGCTCCGGGCGTCGGGAGCCGCGTGACGACTCCCGGCCACCGTAGGCGCGGGCCTGCGGGCGGAGAGTAATGGGTAGCTCTCCGTCCGATCAGGACTAGGCCCGTGCCGGACGGCGTGTACGTGTTCCACGCGCGCCTCAAAGAGATGTCAGCAAAAGCGACGGGGCCCCATAGGGCCGAAGCCTGCCAGGGTAGCGGGAACATCCGAAAGGGTTTACCGTTGCCCTGGAACATAAAGGGCTAAGGAAGGAACACGGGTGGGTTTTAGTCAGTAAGAGTCTGACAGTCCCTTCTGCTCCACCCAGAGCGGGAGGAGTCATTTGATGATTTCACATTATCAAAAAAAAAAAAAAAAAGCCATGGCAGCAAAGAGTTGACCAGTCCCTACTGACGGCGCCCGTTCACGAACATGACACATATACTCTCAGCCGCCAAGGCTTAGGCAAGGCAAGGATAATAATGAGAACGACTTTTTAAATGAAAATACAGCATCAGCTGTCTTGAAAGCAGTGGTGTTGGAATAATTCACACAAAGTAAAGCTCATGTCGGGGTTCGAATTCGAAGCTATGACTAGTCTTAAAACTAAGAACCTAAATATTGTTTCATTCATTTTAAAATCGTTCAGCGTTTAATATAACGTCGCGCGTTCGTACTAGAGCCTAAGGTAAGATATATGCCTCCATCTCAGTATTTTACTGGTCAATCGAATCGGGACGTTTGCGTGTATCCAGCCCTTTATTGAGTTTGTAAATCTGTTAGTAAAATATGGGAGCCATTTTGTATTCGATTTGAGGTGGGAAATAGTTTTTTTTTTGTATTCTATACGCACTGGAGTTTACGTGTCTGTGTTTTTATAGGCAATAATTATTCTTCAAAAGTAGTTGCTGGTGAAGGAAGCATCCAGTAAGCACTATTATAATAATAATAATATAATAATAAGTATTTATTAGCACAATACAAGTTTGACACATTAAAATTCACATAGTAGTCACTAGGGTACATAGAAATTAACAAGAATAGTGTACAAGAGATGGGAAAGTACAGTCAATACAGAATTTGAGCCCTGACTCCTAAACTAGGAAGATCCTGTATCTTAGGAGGCAGTGTCTTCGCATAAATAGAGGACGAGTAAATTATGAGCGTACTAGCAGACTCGGATAGTCACAAACAAGATATAGACTATAAGGTAAGAAATTTATCTATATACTATATATATTTTTAATTAATTAATTAGTATTAATATTATATTATTATGATATTATTAGTATTAATAGGTTATATGTTTGTATTGAGTGTGTGTGAAGTGCATTTGTGTCGTGTCATGTGCAAGTGTTGTGTGTGTATGTGTAAGGGAGAAGGATGTGTGGAGTGATGCGATGTAGTGAGGTGTGGTGTGATGTGATGTAGTGTGGTGGTGTGTGGTGCATTGTGAGGGTGTGTGGGGTGTGTTGAGTGAGTGTGCATTTATGTAATAATAAAACGCTTCTATAACTTTTACAAATCAAATCTAATACCGGAAGTAGTACTTAAAAAGGCTTCGTTACAAAGATATTTGTAATTTCATTTAAATAAATTTAATTGAGCTATGCAGTACGAAAGGGTCTTAATTTGGCCTATATGGCCGCTTACTGCAATTAAAATGATAAATCTATCAAATGCTATTTGCATTTCATTTGCACGTACAAGAGGAACCTTGATCTACGTCAAGGTATTTAATTTGCATGAAAATTAACAAAAAAAAAAAAGAATGATCAGAAGCAAGGTATGTGCTTTCCTTATCCTATGCTCTACTAGTACATCTTGTGCAGAATGCCCTATCACCTGTGTACTTGGAGATCCTAAGACTGTGTCAGCAAGCGACGTTCACGTAGCTCAATGTTAGGCCAAACATGATTGAACTTTATCAACCACCTACCTACCCTCGAGGTGGTGGTGGTGGTGGTGGTTGATAAAATTCTACATTCCCACCTACTATTAGATTTATTAGAATTTAAATTTATAGCCTGTAAAATTTGATCCTAGTATTTGATATAAGTAGGTACAAATGTTTGCATGCCAACTTGTAGAGTTATGAAACGAAAGATTATTTGGCAGCAACTCACCCTTATATACTCTGATTATTAATTTACTAACCTAAAATGACAGCAGCGGTCGACCTCGCGATTGCAGCTGTCATTTTGGTCTACCATTAAAAATCAGTGTTACCCATATAGATGCATCAGTGATACACATTTTCTATTCTCACAAATTTCTTTATTGCCTTCGAAACGCTAAGAAGAAGATAGTACCACTATGATACATACGCACTTTCTTCTCTTGTATCGGTATAATTATACCTTGGGCCTTTTTCTCTATCACATAATCAACGCGAGATTGGCGGGATTAGCTAAGGCAGTGTTTGTCAACCTTTTTCATGGCGTGGCCCCCTTAGTACGGAAAACATTTCGCGACCCCCTTCCCTCCGCTGCTTCTAACTTGGAATTCAAATGCTCTAGCACAGGAATACCTTTTACTTAAAAGGAGGTCCCTATGTAATATTTACTGTAAAAGTTGTACAAGTTTCTGCAATAAACCTTTTTATTTATATTTTATTTATTTTATTTGGGTACCTTTTGGTTGAACTGAAAAATAGAAGAGGCTATTCCTCCGTTTTTTCCTAAAAAAATCTAATTAGTCCGTCAGTTAGATTATCAAAGAATATTGAACCCGTATTTTTTCTTTTGTCAATTATATAAAAAATTATGAAGATATCGCCCGTTAAAGTGTCGCATGACTTCACTTGCTTGCGACACTTTTGCAAGCAAGTGACGTCACACGACACCCCACTTCCAAATTTTGACGCGCTTTATCTTTGTCATTTTTTGTTTGATTGCACAAAGAAAAAAATACATGTCCATTACTTTTCGATAATCTAACTGACGGACTAAATATAATTATTATTTTTTACCCAGGCAACTACCCTATTCCCACAATCAACCACTGAAGCTTTAAAGTGTTTAATTGCATTTGGAACCTCCTATGATTTTAAAGAAACGGCCATTAAAGAGGCTTGGTGACCCCCTAGGGGGTCGCGACCCACACGTTGAAAAACACTGAGCTAAGGAATTGACGTGGTTTCGAAGTAAGGAATCGTTAAGTGGTCCTAGTGATCATTCACGACCACGATAGTACGGTACGCGTTCTAAGGGCCCTAATCTGCCCTTATGAGAACAACTCATACCTCGTTAAGAATATTTGTCAGTCAGCAAGTTGGTATTATTCTCGCTTGCGACCATGAGAGCAAAGGCGGTGGCGGGGCTGAGCGTGGGGACCTGGGTTCGATTCCCAGGTCTGGCAATGTGTTATTGGGTGTTTTCATTAGGAATTTCTCAGTAACAGCCCGGAGTTTGGAAGTTGGCGGTGTGATATCCCGTGCCTCGGAAATCACGTCAAGCAGTTGGTCCTGCGCCTTATTTCTCTCCGGGAGTGTCGGATTTCCGTCCCGTCGGATTATGAGAGTTAGTGCACCTGTGTCTGCTTACACACTTGTACACTCCGCTGAGATTAGTTGCCATGGCCGGAATTCGACTCTGGAGGAATATTATTTATTATTGAATCGAATGTAAGGGACAATTTACAAAACAATTTTGATTATACATACTGTCTAAAAATATTATCTACTAGCTGCGCCCCGCGGATTCACCCTCATAAGTTTCGATCGGGATATCGGGATAAAAAGTATTCTATATGTTAATCCTAGTTATTCTCTTAACGTTCAGTAGTTTTTGCGTGAAAGAGTAACAAACATCCATCCATACAAACTATCACGTTTATAATAAATTAGTAGGATTTAAAATTCCCTTACGTTAGGAAACGTGACATCAAAATTATTCAGTATAGCCTTAATGCAAATATTTATTTAGGGAATCTTAGAAACTATCTTCAGATACTTCGTTGCTTTGTTTATCTTTATTCTCGACCTTTACAAGACAAAGGGGACACCTTGGGCATTCAGAAAAGCCTAGTTAAGTTAGGTCGCCTATTTTCAGACGCTACAATTTGTCCAATATTGAATTGTTGACGTAAATGAATAAGATTTAACTAGCAATACAATATATCAAAATATATCTACTTGGAAAATAGTGTGAAATTTAATTATTCTATGTGCTAACAGTTGCAGAACATGCAAGATCATAATTCCATTTAAAATAACCTAAAACCTAGGTACTTTATTTTGTTTGACATGTCATACAGGAACGGCCATTATTGCGCTAAATAAATGATAATCGTTTCAATAAAAAATATATTCTATTTATTCTAGTTATGTTTAATTAATGTTGAATCGGCAAAGTATATTTATTTATTTATTTATTTGCCAGAAACATGGTATGTTATAATTTTTATACATATTTTTTTAAAGACGTGATTATGACACTTTCTAAATTCAAGGTTATATTAATCACACCGTTTGAAACGGAACGTCATGTAAAGGGTATAAACAAATATCAACAGTTTTTTACTTTAAATTAAATTCCCTGTTCAAAAATCAAATCCCCGACGTGCAATGTCGTAAAAAAATAATTACTATAATATTTTGATCTTGATGCATGACTTTTTGGTACGACTTTTGGTCATTGTCTTTTCTTTAATAGATTTTCAACTTTATCTCTAATAATAATAATAATAATATCCCTGGACATTTCACACAGCGCCATCTAGTCCCAAGCTAAGCAACCTAATGCTTGTGTTATGGTAACAAGATGGCTGATAAACTACTTATATACATTTTTTTTTGTAAATACATACATATTATAGATAGAAAAACACCCAGACTCGGAACAAATACATGTAGGTCATACAAATATTTGTTCCGTGCGGGAATCGAACCCGCGACACGCAGCGCAGCAGTCATTCGCTTAACCACTGCGCCAACCGTGCCGTCAGCATTAAGATTCAAGGTTGATTGGGAAAATTTGAAAGTTTCGGGTAGCTTGACCTGCTGGCGATAAAAGTACTCTATTCTATTCTAAAGGCGAACTTAATGCCTTAGGCATTCTCTACCAGTCAACCAAGGCTGGTGAAGAATGATGGCAGGTGTTCCGTATGAAAGGAACAATAATATTATTTTTAATTTAAAGTTGTTTAAGTGAATGGAATGTTAGCTAATTTCTTAGGTAACGTGAAAGAAAGAAAAAAAGAAAAGATCTGCTTCCAGTCTAACGGGAGGCAGCTGTGTAACAATAGTTTGCATGGGCGACATCCACAACCCAGTTAGTGCGTAACACGATACCCCTTGATAAGGGCTTTTTGTCAGACTTTTGGACTTCTACTACCTACCCGTAAAGACTATCAAAGATCAAAAAAAAAAAACAAAAAAAAAATGCATTTTTCTTTCTTTCTATCCATGAATGACACCCAGACCAACGGCTTTACATTCTTTCCGAGACACGTTAGTCTCGAAATGTAATGGATGGTCACCCATCCACGAACGGAGGGCAAGCGAAGCTTAACTTTTAATCGACCCGTACGGCTGTTATTATTAACCACGAGCCCCCCATTCCATAAAATTTACTAATGTTAGTAATAATAGAGGTTTTTCAAGAAAGAACTGAATACACAGCTAGCCAGATTATAATCATCAGTTCGTACAAAAAACCGTTGGTCAATTTCTAGCAAAATTATTTTTCTTTGAAACTTGAATGCAAATTGAACAATTTTGCATGGAAGTCTGTTACATGCCGTTTTTTACGTCCCAACTACCATTTTAGTATGAAAAGGTACCTACTAGAGACCAACCAGAATATAAAAAGAACTTTATATTTTTCGGAACATCGCACTTACTTGAATAAATTGGAGAGTGCACTCTGGTCCCATAATAGAACCTCATTTTCAACGTATACTTTATTTTCCATTTTATTAGATTAGATGTCTCACAAAGTACCCCTTGCATGCATTATGCAAATCAAGTACCATCTAAATTATATTTCCTTTTAAAACCATAAAAAACGAATTCTTATTTTTATGGGTTCCGTGCCCAAAAGGTGCCAACGGAACCCTATTACTAAGCCTCCGCTGTCCGTCCGTCTGTCTGTCAACGGGCTGTATCTCTTTGACCGTAATAGGTAGACAGTTGAAATTTTATTCACAGAGTGTGTAGCTGTATTGCCGCTTTAACAACAAATAGATAAACTTTTAATTTGTTTTTATTTTATTTTATCTATTTATATCCATAAAAGAAACTTGTTGTTTTCAGTGTTTTATGCCTTGTCATACTGAGACCTTCGTGTGCGAGTCCGACGACTGTAAATAATATTTTTTAATCCTATTAAATGCATTAAGGGACATAGATACCTACCTCCTAATTTTGTTCACTCAATAACCATTCATCTTGACCACAGGGGCAATTCTCGTATGTTTTAGAACGGTCACAGTCTGATCTCAGTCCCAATCTGTCAAAATTACGTCTAATTTCCCTACATTTTAACAAGTTTTTGAAATTTGTTAGTCGCCGAGATTAGACTGCGACTAGATTTTGATCATTTTAAATTACGACAATGGGCCTTCAGCAGATCTCAGTCTCAATCTGTCAAAAATATCTGTAATTTCCCGACATTTTCGACAAGTTTTTGACATTGATTGTCGCTGAGATGAGATTGCGACTAGATTTAGAAAGTTTTTAATTACGGGATTTGGCCTTCAGGATACCATAAAAATTCAGTATTTCTTTTTACCTCGAAAACCGGTTTAGCGAATGAAAACGAGAACAAATAAAAATCACTGTTACCGGCCAGTGTTTTAAAAAATCCATTCACCCTTGCGAAAAAACTAACTCATCACAAAAAGGTTCAGCCCGAAGATTACATGCATTAAAACCAAAAATAGTAAAAAAATAATCAGTTTGCCGGGTAAAAACCTCTTTGTAAACATAGTATTCATTTGAATGCTTGCTTTGTAAACTGCTACAAAGTTCTTCCGGCGCGTGGCCATAACTGGAACTAACGCCGCCATCTTATGTTGTAATTATATTCAACGACAACTGACAAATATTGACATTGACAATACAGATATTGGCAGATGGCCACAAAACAATAACAATCACTCTTACTCTTAAGAAGTTAAGACTAATAATATATTAACACAAGTTTTGGTTACAATAAAAATATGTAAGCACTAGCCTTTGCCCGCGGCTTTGCTCGCGTTAATTTAGAATTTTATCATGACACGAAAGACACGTGGCGCCATCTATTATCAAAATAACGTTATTGTTGTTGTCCTCGGGAACAGCACTTTTTTCGGGATGAAAGGTACCCTATGTCCGTTTCTGTACACCTGACAACGTATATGCAACATTTCAGGATGATCGGTTCAGTGGTTTAGGCGTGAAAAGATAACAAACAAACTTACTTTCGCATTTATAATATTAGTTAGGATAGTTAGAATGTTCAAAAACAAAACCACTCGCAAAAAATTGCCTTTTTTATTTATTTCTTGGCTGAATTGAAATCTTAGACACTATATAGTATTAATTGAGGTGCGTTTTATTGCCACGAGTAGAAATAAAATCCAATTTTATATCTACTGTTATAGGTACTATTTATTTGCCTTTATTACATACAAGATCAGGGACCAAATTAAATTACTGTGTCGTTTGCAATGCCTTTTTTCGTTGAGTATTCAATTTCAGTGTGACCTCTTTCATTATTAGAACGAGATTAATAAGACCTCTTTCGAATAAGACTATCTCTTCTAAAATGCACAAGTTAACGAATCTGTTACACGATGAAAAGTGTTACCTATTTCGTTAAGAGCTTATGTATGTAATACTTAAATTGCCTCCAATGGGCAATTTAAGTATTCATATTCGTTTATTTGCACTCCACGAGGTATAACAAGATGTTCTCAAAAGGTTTAGAGCTAAGAATCCTCCAGACCTTATTTTGGCCATGGCGGCCAATCATAATGTAAAAAAAAAAATTACGTATTTTTTTTTATAAATGGCATCTGTAGTTGACCTTGAGAGGTCGTGACTACTTAACCGGACTATCCTGTGGTTGCCTTAAGAATTCTTAAAGCCTCCAGCCAGGGCTACATCTAGATTAATGCTAAGCGACTGCACGCTAAGGGCACCCCCTGTGGGGTACGAACCTCGGCTTAGGGCGTCGCTGGGAGAGGGCGGCAAGGGGACAGGCTGGATCGAATTAATATTAATGCTTTGATGAGCGCGGCGTTTGCTAGGTCTATCTCTGAGAAGAAAGGCCGAAACAAACTTAGAGGTCTCAGTGGGGAATTTAAAGCTACAGGCTCAGCTACGGCGCGGGCTGGCACAGAGAATTTACTTGGGGGCGTCGCGAGGGACCTCGGCGGCGAGGTCGGAATGTCGGTTGTTTGTGTTTGTGAACTGTACTGGTTGCCCTATCGCTCTCCTGAAGGAGGGTTATGGGGTCATCGGGTAGGAGACTTGCTTTCGGCGCAGGAGATATTATAGTGCACAAGTGTGTGAAAGAGAAGAGAGAGTGCATCAGTGACTGCACTCACAGGTGCACTCTCTCTTCTCTTTCTGTCATAGTTCGTAGTGATGTATGTGTGAAGATGGTAAACGAGTGTTTGCCAAACCTTGTTCTGACATGGCCCGGTAATTTTTCATACTGCTCCTTTGTGACCCACTCAATAGTTTTAACTCCAACTGGATACATTAAGTAAAAACAAACACATTTTTTGTTATTAAAACTATGTACATACTACGACATATGTATTACAATTATTATTTGTTTTACTATAACTTTTCCAACTATATTTCTATATTTCATTGTCGGCTATTTAGTGTGAACTATGGAGCTGCTTATTTATTATTATTTTAAAACAAGGCGGGAATGCTGCGACCCGGTATTTTATTTTGATGGCCCGGTACCGGGTCCCGAACCACCAAATACGAAACCATAGATAGCTGTGGTAGACCATAACATGAGGTTCTCTCACAAGACATTAAATTACTAGCAGTGCCCCGCGTTTTCACCCGCATAAGTTTCGATCCCGTGGGAATATCGGGATAAAAAGTATTCTATATGTTATTCCTGGTTATAAACCGTCTGTATGCCAAATTTAATCCAAATCCGTTCAGTAGTTTATGCGTGAAAGAGTAAACGTGACGAGTAACGTGTACGAGTCGCTATAAATACTTTTTCGTTCTTTCTTTCATCCATGCATCCATACAAACTTTCACGTTTATAATATTAGTAGGATTCTCCGTGTTCGAAACTTATAATTCCTATTAATTATAATATTGGTAGGAAGAATTGAAGCATGGATTTCGTAAAAAATAATTAGCACCGCACAATTTAAACACGATTCAAAATTCGACAATCGCTTTCAAAGCGTTTATCGCTGATAGAATAGAATATCAGAGTATTAGGCCCTCAGTTATTTTTTCAGTCGTCTTTTTTGAACCGATAATTGAAAATAACAATAAATTGAAAGTCTTATTTCAGAGTCCGAAATCAGAACCCCCTCAAAAATCCTGGTAAAAACATTATTTAAATTATTTTGCTTGCTCAAACGTTTCAAACGCTACGTTATTGTGCCTGTCAGTCAGTGCGCTTATGACTAGAGAAATTTTATTCCAATTGATGATTTATGTTTTAATTCATAGTTTATTATCTGTTCAAGTTTCATCAGAACATAGATGTTATCCCACACGAGCCCATCAAACATTACATAAAGGAAACACCACCAAACACACGTTCAAAATCAACAAAAGTAATATAGCAGATTACGTTTAAGCCAGGTCGGACATTATCTTAGAACAAACACAGATCGATTAACCCCTTGCCGTAAAGTAAGCAACTTCGCTCCATTAGGGAAGGCAAACATATTTGTATTATTATTAGAAGGCAAACGAATATGAAACTCTGATACTTTGACGAGGAGGGTTGGATGCAATAAGCGGATGTTATGAGACATGTGTTGGAAGATATAGGTATGTGACCAGAGGAAAGGCTTAATAAGACACAGGCCATCTTCTCGTTGACGGTGTGACGAAAATACCTAAACAGGGACATGAAAAATCGTCATGTAGTTTCTTGTCTAGTAGCTGATGTGATTCGCCTCATGATTTCTCGCCAGCTAGCCCGATTTTTTGTATTTTTGGTACGACAAGGGATCGCCCATTGTGGGTTTAATTTGGTCAGTCCATCTCATGGATGAGCGTCTGCGTGTTCTTGTGCCCACCACCCTACTCTGATCGACGCTCTTTAGAGTGACCCTCACGCCTCGAGACGTATCCGAAGTATTTGAGGATGCGCGTTTGGATCAGGACAGACAGACGCTTTTTGATGTCGAGTTCCTGGCGTATATGTAGGGAGAGATGTTGGTGCGTAACTCGATCCACGATCATACATACATACGCAGGGGTACATGGGGGTACGCAGAAACTACTGAATGCCGTCTGTGGCCTACTTTTGCCTTCGAAAATATACCTTTAAGGATGATTTATGGTAAACGTCACGGGTGCGAACCGCGTGGATCTCTACTCTATTTGCAGGAACCAAGACTCGAACCGGACACGAACACTGCACGGTGTAAAATGAACTGCTCCATATAAAATGTTCATAGAACATTGGTGGTAACTGCCGCGACTTACGAGTTACGGTCGTTGGTTCGACCCCAGATAGGTGCTTCACTTTGTGTATATATATTATTTCATCACCACTGTTCTCAAAACGGTGAACGGTAAAACATCGTGAGGAAACCGGCATATAATTGAAACAAAAATTCAAAGACATGTAGCATCTACCAACCCGCACAGGGCCCGCGTGGTGGATTACGGCCCACTCCCTCTCACAGAGAGGAGGCCTGTGTCCCAGCAGCGGGACAAAACGTTAGTGAAGTTTGCCACGGCTCGCGCCTGTCACGGTCTAGCTTTAATCAGTATCCTGAAATGTGGACTCACAGTCCCCCCAAAATTCATCATCAAATAACACTAATTTCATAAAACGTTTTCCACTTTCCCAAATATTTTGCTCCCATCTAACATTCAGCACAGTTCTACAAACGTCAGAATTCAGACAGTTCTGAACTTCTGACCAGGTAACCTAAAAGCGGAATGAATTAGGATATTCATATTCCTAATTTCATAGTTATTAACCTAATTACTGTTTCGTGTACAATTTCGTATCTCATTTTAGTAAAGTTAAGAGAAAACTGATCGCGTTTAATAACCTTAGTACACTTAGAATAATTTAGTAGCTTAGAACTGTACTGATGAAAATTAGTTTGTTGCAAGCAACAGAGGCTGTTGTTGTGTTAGTTTTTCATTCGGTTCTGCTGCCAATTGTAAATATAATATTATTCGAGGGGCCCGTGGCTAAATAATAACAGCCGCACAGGCCAATCGATCAGGTTAAACTACGCTTGCCGCGGTTGGTCCCGGCTGTCATTCGTAGATCTTTGACAGTCGTTACGGGTAGTCAGAAGCCAGAAAGTCTGACAACCAGCCCACTCTTGGTCAGCCACGGGTTATCGTATTACCCAATAACTGGGTTGTGGAGGTCAGATAGGCAGTCGCTCCATGTAAAACACCGGTATTCAGCTGCATCCGGTTAGACTGGAAGCCGACCTCAACATAGTTGGGAAAAAGCTTGGCAGATGATGATTCGATAACAGTCGGAATCGATTTGACGATCGATTCGAGCAATCTTTGATATACGACCCAAGACAATCATCTTCCTTTAGCAATAATAATAAAAAATAAAAAAAACTATTTTTATGAAGATTTAATTGGCACATGCAAAAATATGTTGTTTTTGTTTATGTTTTTTTGTTGTAATTGTGTATGTTTTTTGAACAGTGCCAAAAACGACCATTAAGTTTACAAATATTAATCTTCGAGTACTTAATACATAAATGTCCGACACGACCGGAGAGAACCGTCGGACAATGAGAGTGAGACAATGAGAGGGGCACCTGCGTCTGCGCACACACTTGTGCAGCGTCGAAGGCTGGTCTCCACTGAGATTGGTCGCCATGACCGAAACTCGGTCTGGATGACTTTATTTTATTTATTTTCTAGAAATGTAAAAGTTTTTATGTTTGTTAATCAATCACGCAAAAACGGTTGAATAGATTTTAAAGCTGGACAAAGGATGCTTTTAATCTCATCTAGATGTCGGAAAATATCAAGCTACCCGAAACTTGACAGTTTCGGGTAGGTTGACCTGCTGGCGTCTGTACTTACATCGCTAGACGGTTTTGTCGTTGATGTGCGCGCTCGCATACACTTCAAAGGGAAGCCGACAGTCGTTAGTCAGACTTGTCGCCGTGCAGTTTTTGTATGCATTAGACAGCTTTGACTATGAGACGTTTTGTTTCAAATGTGCGTGTTTAGTACTTTTTATTATATCATAGTCTGTCTTGACTCTCTGTCGTGACTATAGTCTGCTCTCAGCCTTACACAAACGAGTAGAAACCCCACACACCAATTAATAAACAAAAACAAACAATAAAGCCACTCATACAAAGTGCTACATAAGTGTGCGACAAACAGCGCTACGACAAAACGACAGAACCGCTTCACTTAAATTTATTGCGACGCGTTGGCCGCAAAAATACGCAAATAAATTTTTACAGCAACTTTATTGCAATTCGTAAAAGTGCATGATATTTCGTAAATCTGCTGAAAAGTTTACGTCAGAAAATAAAAGACGGGAAATTCTTTTCTCTCTTATTTCTTTTAGGGCTGATTTTTCCCACGCTAGATAATTTTATCCCAGGAATTATTATGAATTTTTGACAGTGTTTCCATTAAAAATCTGTCGGACGACAATTTTATTCCACAAACAAAAATTACCTGTCGATTGAAAAATTAGGCCTTAGAAATATAACTAATCAAACATAACACCACTAAATATATATCAGAGTGAATGGTGAAGAATTGAAATATGTTCTTGAATCCATCTACATGGGCCAGTTAGTATCTTTCCAGTCCAGACAAGACAAGGAAGTCTTAAGATGAACCGAATATGCTTGGAAGAGCTATTGGTCCATGAAAGAACTTATGAAACGAAACCTTCCTTTGTCACTCAAGCGAAGAATTGCATCCTTCCTATTTAGACTTTTTTTTTTTTATTGACAATGGGCTCACTCTTGACCTCAATCCAGCCCAGAGGCAGGGATGAGATCTACGGTGGAACGAGCTTGCCCAGAAGAAGCCTATTCACTCTCGCCTTGAAGAGATTCGGGTTGTATGAACTCGGGAATTACCTATTTAGACTCATGGATCTGTCTTTGATAAACATTCAAAAATCCAAACTCAAGGCTTGCTAACGTCTCCGGCGGGATCTCATGGCAGCATGGAGGGTGCGATAGTCGCAACCCAGTGCTGGGCATGCCACAATTGCGGCGATAAGTCCCCTCTTTGAGGAGTGGCTAGAGAGGCGCCACGGCGCCGTCACCTTCCGCCTGACGCAGGTCCTCACTGGACACGGTTGTTTCAGGAGGTTCCTGTTCAGGATAAGGCCAAGAGGAGGAAACGCCAGGATCTCACCACTGTGTAGATCACCCGGAGGACACGGTGGAGCATACGGTGGGGGTCTGCCCGGCTTGGGCGGAACACCTCGTGCACATGACCTCGTGGCGGCGTTCGACGGGGTGGGACTGGGCTGGCCACGTCTGCTGTATGTCCAATGAGCTGTGGGCCAAAATAACCACTACGTGGAGCCCTGACATAGCCAGTAGACATCGCGGCAGACCCCATAGAAGTTCGTGGGACGAGCTGGACAAAACAAACGTCCATTGGTCTAAAAAGTATACTGAGAAAATCTCAATAACACTTTCACCAAACCAATGATCTAACCCAGGACCAGTAGGGTCAGCAGTCGATCTTGCGACCACAAAAACATCGAGCTATAGAGGTATGGTGAACAAAGTTCACTCATCCTCCATCGAAAAGTGATGATCCTCCAATCAGACGAGTGTTATGTCTGGTGGGCAACAGCCCGACGATTGATGTCGGGAAACTCTGCTTGCACGATGCAGGATTTTGCGTGACGTCAGTATGCTGCGTAGTTCAAATCAAAGAAAAGAGAGCCTTTAAAAAAATAAGTAAAATCTAGCTCATTATTCCGCCTATTACAAACAAACAGACAAACAAAATGCTGATCATATGCATAGACAAGCGAGTCTCACATATACAAGTACTAAATATGATATACCTAATTATAATTCACCTAAATGCAATGCTTCTGGCCGTATCACATTCTACTAATTAGCTTTAACTATGATTCAAATTTTCAAACTAAATTGCTCTAATATAAATACATAGGAAAGTATCTCTACTTGTTACAGTTTTTATATTTGTGAAAGGATTTTTAATTAGCTTTTGTGCAAGGGTTGAGAGGCAGAGTAGTTTAAATGACGTAATGACAAAGAGGTTTTTATAGAACTCTTTCGTGGCATCAGTGGAATTTTTAGGTCCTCAGAATTAGGCGAATCGACAGTCCAACATAATTATGAGACATTTGATTAGTTTTCTAATAGCGTTAACGATTGTAGGTTGTCAACTTGGCTAGGCCTTCTGGTTTGGTCAGGAGCACCGCATTTGCACTGGGTGGACGAATAGGTATGAATACTAGGGGACTAAAGTGGGCTTAGGGGTCAAAGTCGCGAGCAACAGTTTCTCGAATCATCAAAATTGTTTCATACAAGGGAACCCTTCTTCGTCTTAGTCGTTACGGATAGTCAGAAGTCCGAAATTCTGACAACCAGTCTTACCAACGGGTATCATATTACCCAGTAGCTGGGTCGTGGAGCTCAGATAGGTAGTCGCTCCATTTAAAGTACTGATATTCAGCTGAATCCGGTTAGACTGGAAACCAACCCCAACATAGTTAAGAAAGGCAAGGCAGATGAGAACAAGGGAATCCTTCTTCTTTTAGTGTCGACGGTACTTTGATTAAACCACTTCGTCATCATTTTAGCCGAAAGACGTCCATAGCTGCTGGACATAGCTCCCCAAGCTTCGCGACTTTGACCGGTTCTGGGTTCTCTAACTCCGTCAACCAAAATCGCGACCGTCCGAAAGTAATTAAATTCGGAGTAAACCCAACTCTCGATTAATAAGTTTTTCGGTCGGGCAAAAACTGAACAGGAGTTCGGGAGCAAGGACAGCTGTCAATTATTGTCGTCATTCATTCATAGTTCGGGCCCTTAACAAATTGTATGTCCTTAACTAGGTGATACGGTGCGATCGCTCAGCGCGCTATGGAGCGAACTATGCTCGGAGTCTCTTTATAGGATAAAATCAGGAATGAAATTATCCGGAAAAGTACCGGAGATACCGACATAGCTTGCAGAGTAAGCAAACTGAAGTGGTAGTGGGCTGGCCATATTTGTCGAAGCACCGATTGCCGGTGGAGCACGCGAGTCCTGGAGTTTCAGAACGCGTATCGGAAAGCGTAGTCAGGGACGCCTCCCAGCTAGATGGACGGACGACCCAAAGAAGGTGGCTGGGACAGACTGGATGCCGAAGGCGGAGGACAGGTAGTTGTGGCACAGCCTGGGAGAGACCTATGTCCAGCATTGGACTGCAATAGGCTAAGTTCAGGTGATACAGTGTAGGAAACGCCCGCAATTTCGCGTGCTTAATGAGTACACCTTCTTTACTTCTCGCATCTAGT
Organism: Apamea sordens; assembly: GCA_945859715.1. Lineage (NCBI taxonomy): Eukaryota > Metazoa > Arthropoda > Insecta > Lepidoptera > Noctuidae > Apamea > Apamea sordens. The sequence continues at coordinate 5,750,937 of OX244010.1, read as the reverse complement.
GGTTTCCTGCAACCTTCACCCAGTCACAATAACTACATAACAATGCACTTAAAATAAAGATGAAGAGGAATTGAAATCAAGGAAATCGAACTTCAAAACTTATTTCCCGAACGTAATGTATTTCACCACCATCCAAAGCCCACCGTCGGAGGATAGTTCCATAATCCTCAGTTGATATAAAAACTTTACTCTTGATTCCGCGGTCGGTTCCGGATTCTAACAAAAACCCTGATTCACTGTTTTCGTGGAATTTCGCCAAACTTTCGTTTGGTAAACACGGGACATTGAGTAGACAGTTAATGGAGAGGTTACAAATGGGTTGAGAAAAAATAACAATGTGTCACTGTCACCTTTCGAGGTAGACTTCTTCTCATACAAAGAAGAATTTATGATTAATTGCCATGCTTGCTTAAAGCGCTACGCCATCACATTGTATGAATAAAAAAGTTAACAATATTTTAAACATACTTAAACTATAGTATATTCCTTGATTTGAGGATGTTTTAAAACTGGTACTTATCTTGGATTTCACATAAACAATTACTTTTACAGAAACACATCATAATAATTATCACCTAGATGGAAAACATCAAAACCTTTTTTTATTAAAATAATGTAATATTGTTTAGGAACCGCATGACTTCTTGAAGTATGTTTGTGTCTTTTGTATTGTATCATAGATTTTATAATTTACTTCGTATCTGCCTGTGCAAGAGGAACTTATGGCTAAATATAACAGCCGCGCGTGTCGATCAAATGTTAAGCTTCGCTTGACGCGGTCGGTTCGTGGATGAGTGACCATTCGTAGATCTTTGACAGTTACGGGTAGTCATAAGCCCAAAAGATTGACAACCAGTTTTAGAGGTATGAGAAACAGGGTGTAAAGTTCACTCATACTCCATAGAAAAGGGAGGATCCTCCGACCAGTCGGGTGTTGTGTCTGGCGGACAATTGCCCAACAATTGATGTTGGGAAATTGTATTTATGTTAATTGCGCGGTAAACTCTGCTTGCAAAATGCTGGATTTGCGTGACGTCAGTTTTTCGCATGTGGCGTTGTTGATACCGCTACACAGTCTTACCAAAGGGTTTCGTGTTACCCAGTAACAGGGATGTGGAGGTCACATAGGCAGTCGCTCCATGTAAAATGCTGGAACTCAGCTGCATCCGGTTAGACTAGAAGCTGACCCAAACATAGTTGGAAAAAGACAAGGCAGATTGAATTACCTTCCTGTGCAAGACCCAATAAATACATTTTCCATCTTTCATGAAAAACGTTACAAAAAAAATAAGCTAACACTCCATTCCCTCAAAATCCGTAACCAAATAACTAGTAATTAACATAAATGTTATATAAGTAAAGGGGCAACTGCTGTATAAGTACCAACTTAGACCTTATCTGTATATCTATGACCCTTCTAAGTTATTTGAGTGAAGTAACACCGACTGACAAGGGTCTATTAAGTTACGCGCTCAAGTTTAGCATCAGAACAACTCGAGCAATCATTTTTAATAGGGTTAACGTCGTTCCGAGTGAATAATTATGATTTAAAATTCGGAAATCAAGGTTTTGGAGGATAAGTTAATGGAGGTATTATTATATTTCAGATGATTTATACCTGGTATCTGAGATCGACATAGCCTGCAGAGTACTGAAGTGGCAGTGGGCTGGCCATGTCTGTCGAAGGACTGATGGTCGTTGGAGCAGACGAGTCCTAGAGTGGAGACCGCGTATCGGCAAGCGTAATGTGGGACACCCCCACTAAAGAAGGTGGCTGGGGTAGACTGGATGCGGAAGGCGAGGGACAGGGTGTTGTGGCGCAGTCTGGGAGAGGTCTATCTCCAGCAGTGGACTGCGATAGGCTGAGTAGATTGGATGACTAATCTGAGATCGAAGAGCAGTGGTGGCCCAGTGGTAATGGCCGCGACTTACGAGTCGTAGGTCATGGGTTCGAACCCAGACAGGTGCTTTAATTTGTGTAAATTATTTCAAGTAAAGGAAATGGATCATGACTCTTATGTATGAGGAGACAAAAAAGCTATTAGGAAAGTTACTCTAAAAGAACCGACTAATTTATTCGTGCACTCCACAATATAATTCACATAAATAGCGCAAACATATAATGGACCCGCGCATACACACATACGCATACATTCACACACTCACACACTCACACGCTATGCACACATACAAACACACACACAATACACTCAGAGAATGGCTACAGTTTATAATGTTATATATTTTTTTTTTTTGTTATAATTTTTTTTTCTATTAAACTAACCATACTACTTACTCCGGCAATTGGTAGTGACACTAATCACTATGTAACTCCGAATCTTGTTTAAAGAGAGAGCCCTGACACCCATAAGACAAGTTTAATATTAGCTTGGGTGCCAGAGGTTTAAACTCAGTGGTATTCTTACAATTTTTAGGTTTATATAGTCTGTTCTACATAGTGTTAATTGTGTTAAATTGTAAACTTGGAAATAAAGCATTATTATTATTAACTCCACTGCTCTCAAAACGGCGAAGGAAAACATTGTGAAGAAACCGGTATGTCCTAGAACCAAAAATTCGAAGACATGTGACATACGCAAACCCGCACTGGGGTCGCGTGGTAGATTCCGGCCCACTCCCTCTCACAGACAGGAGGCCTGTGTCCCAGCAGTGGGAACATTATAGGCTGATTATGCTTATGCCATTTCTGTCATCAAGCACCTGTTAGTATACCAGTTTAAATGTACAGACGCCAGCAGGTCAAGCCACCCGAAACTGTAAAATTTTCCCAATCAAATTTTCCCAATCAGCCTTGAATCTTAATGCTTTAGCAATAAAGTTCAAAATCTATTAAATCTGTCAAATTTCTTTAATAGATTTTCAACTTTTTTTTTTCTATTAAAGAAATTTGACAGATTGTAGTAGCTTGATGTGCTGGCGTCTGTACAACCAAGAATGGACATAAGTACAATACCAGCTTCGCAAGTGCGTTGCTATCTCAGTAGGTAATAAAGACGATGTATCATGGTGCATTTACATAGACAACATGGTTAGCGCAGTGGCTGAGCGATCGGACTGCTGCGCTGCGTGTCGCGGGTTCGATTCCCGCACAGAACAAATATTTGTAAGTCCTACATGTATTTGTTCTGAGTCTGGGTGTTTTTCTATCTATAATATGTATGTATTTACAGAAAAAAAATGTATATAAGTAGTTTATCAGCCATCTTGTTACCATAACACAAGCATTAGGTTGCTTAGCTTGGGACTAGATGGCGCTGTGTGAAATGTCCAGGGATATTATTATTATTATTTAAACTGGAATACTAACAGGTGCTTGGTGACACCTACCTACGATACTAGATATCATTTGGTTCGTCCAGCGTACTGTTTAGGCTAAACGGTAAACTATTAAAGGAATTTATAGTAGGTGCCTAAACTAGCTACAAAAGGCAACCATTAGGAAATTACAAAGCATCTTACCTTTCCGAGAAACAGTCGCAAATTCCAAAACCAATATAATTTAGCATTCTTGTCGTAATACCCCCGGAATTCAATGTCAAAATTGTATCATATATACCTTCGTTATCTAAATAATTATTTCCCCTTAATTATTCACAGCCTAATTCTGAGGAAAATTCTTGACTGCATACTAAAAGAGGGTCACTTGGTAGGTAAGGGCTGTCACTCAATTTTGAACGACGCTTGCCTTCGTAATTGAAAATGGGGTTGTAAGATGTTCGGGCTAATAGTTTTTTTTTTGACACGAGTTTGTTAGGGAGGTTTTAAAATGATTGCTTGTTGGAATGGCATGGTTTTTTATTGGATTTTGGGTTTTTATAAAGCGGGCAACATGAGGTGGAAAAACATGAGAATCCAATTCATTAATGCACGTTTTGGGACATTTTTTAAAAGTTTTGTGATCATAAAGGTTTTTTTTTTTTTAAATTGCCATGATTATGTGGAAGTGGGCAGGGCACATTTCTCATAAAACATATGGCCATTGAAGGCCGAAAGGTTCTGGACTGGCGTCCACGTACCGGAAGACGAAGCGTTGGAAGGCCCAAGGTGGACCGATTACCCTGTGAAGACCGCAGGAATCCGCTGAATGCGGGAAGCACAGAAGCGATCCAAGTGGCGGTGCTTGGGCTCCCCCAAGCACCGCTACTTGGACCGGTTCCGTGCCAATGTCCAGCAGTGGACGTCTTTCGGCTGAAACGATGATGATGATTTACATTTACCTTCATAAGTATCTTATGTGAAAAACACATTTTGCATTTGATAGCTCAATTCTTGAAGATTTAACATCACGCCATGACCATTAGAAGCCGAGCAAAACGAAGAAATGGAAGAAAGAACGATAAGCGAAAACGAAGTGATAGTGCGGGCGATGCGATGCGATGCGATGCGACGCGGTGGGTCGGGGAAACAATAAATTTCAGGCGTACGAATAAAAAAGAAGAAATAATAAAGCTGAAGAGTTTGTTTATTTGTTTGTTTGAGCGCACTAATCTCTGGACCTACCAGTTGGACTTGAAATTCATTTATTTAATTATTTATCTACTTACATGTACCATTACAGGATATAACCCACTGCGGTAAATGCGCTTATCCTAACTTACACTATACTAACACCTATAACTTATTATAAACAATGCATTCCTTGTGAATTCACTCAGAGAACAACAGAATAAGTCCGTCCCACTCGCTATGAGGTTGAGCGTGCGGAGTACGCGCGTCAGGGGCGCCTTAGAAAAGTCAGAAAGAACACAGTAATAGCGCGGGCAGGCGATGCGATGCGATGCACTGCGATGCGCTGCGACGGGGTGGGTCATGGGGGAACAAAAAATTTCACGTGAATGAAGTCGCGGGCATTTATGCTAGTAAATAATAAAATATTTACAGCACACTTTCCATTCTGAATTAATTATTATTATTATTCCAATTTTTTTTTATATCTCGGGACCCTGGAGTCCCGGACCTTTAAAAGTCATAACCTTGGGCCGAAGCCAACTCGCAGAGGCCCTTTAGACAATTTTAAATGATGAGGAGGCATCAACTGACGATTATCCCTATATGCACCATGCAAGTGCACCCAAGGACAACCCCCGGTTGATGCAGGACTATTGCAGACATGGAAACAAAATATAGTGAGCTATGCTATGGGTGTGGGTGGCTATAGTAGATCGGTTACCTTGAACTATTCCATATAATTATTATTATTTCTTTTATTTCACTTAAATACCTACTTACAAATTACATTTTTAAATATTTTTATAAACAAAATGATAAAAAAACATAAAAAAAACAGTAGCCATCGCGAACAGGGTCCAAGCTACCGACTATTATTAATATTATATTAATCATGTTAGGTTAAGCTAAATTTTCTAGGTAAATAGTCAATCATTTTAGCTCAGAAATTCCTTCTATAAACCCTATAGATTACATTACCTGCCCATCAATCTTCCAAGGAAAACCGTGTTTGTATAATTAATTGTTACTTAGCCTCAATTATAGTTGCCTAGATAAATCTATAAGGAGGCTATTAATAAGGCAATAGAAATGTCTTAACCCTGTCCTTCAAATTGGCATTTTTGATGAATATGGGTCCTTATACCCTGTCCATTAGGTAAACCGTTTTTTGACAGATGGAACTAGTGATTGCAGCAACACACAATACATTAATTGATACACGTACGGTATTCTAAAGTATGTTATTTAAGGTGGGGGTGCATGAAATAAATCAAAAACGCGCTCGCGGCCCGCCACGTCCCGCCCCGCCGATTCTGACTTGTATTTGCCGCTCGGCGCGGCGGCGGGGCGGGGCGCGACGGCTACCGTCCCGTCGAGCGGGGTGCGACGGCTACCGTCCCGTCGAGCGGGGCGCGACGGCTACCGTCCCGTCGAGCGGGGCGGCTCTGTGTGGCGTCCACCGTACTATCTAGTACATTACAACTGCTCAGCGTCGCGTCGCCGTCCCGTCCCGTCCCGCCCCGCCCCGCCCGCTGTGTGCATAGACCTTTATTCTTATAAGACTTTGTTATTCCACTGCATGGCAAAGGCCTCTTTCCACTTTTTTCGGTCTACTGCGATTATGGGCCAATCCTTTAAGAAGGAGTCCAGCTCGTCCCACTATCTCTTGCTGGGCCTGCCGCACAGTCGCTTCCTGCCATTAGGGATCCACTGAGTGGTGGCTTTTGTAATTGCTGCTCCGACATGGGACAGATATGGCCAGCCCAGTTCCTCTTTAGTCCAGCAGCTATGCGGCCAGCGTCCGCTATATGTGTTTTGGAACGAAGTATAGAGTTCTTAATGCGGTCTGTTAGTTTGACACCTAGTATACTTTGTTCCATAGTCCGTTGGCTGACTCCAAATGCGGACTTTTGACGCTTTGTAAGAGACCATGTTTGCGCTCCGTAAGTGAGGGTAGGAAGAATACACATGTCCAAGGACATGTCCATGACCTCTCCCGCTTTCACTAAAACGAAAGCTCATGGACATGTGCATTCTTCCCACCCTCACTTCTAATGTTTGTAAGAAGCCATAAATACGATAATTCAATAAGATAAGATACCTATTTTTTTATATTTATTTTATTACGAATTTTAAAATTAACTTTTACGTAATCTGGAATAAGTACGTTCTAAGACAGCTGTCAAAAAATAGTTAACCTAATGGACAGGGTATAAGGCCAGGTTCCTTTGATCATAATAAGACAGATAAGCCTTTATCTTGAGACTTTATCTTTAGAGCAGTGGTGGCCCAGTATAAATGGCCCCGACTTACGAGTTGTGGGTCATGGGTTCGAACCCAGGCACTTTGTGTAAATAATTTCATCACAACTGCTCTCAATACGGTGTAGGAAAATATCGTGAGGAAACCGGCAAATCAAAATCAATCAAAAGTCATTTATTCAAATTAGGCTGAGAATTAGCACTTTTCGAACGTCAAAAAAGAACGTCATGTCCTAGAACTAAAAATTCGAAATCATATGACATCTACCAATCCGCACTGGGCCCGCGTGGTAGACTCACTCCTTCCCACTCCTTCTCAAAGAGAGGAGTCCTCTGTCCCAGCAGTGGGAACATTATAAGCTGATTATTATATTTTATACAGAGCAATACATGGCATAGTAATGTAAAATAGAGAGAGAGCAAAAGATAAGTGCGAGTGAGTAAAAAAAAAAAAAAATTTATGGTTTCTTATACAATTGTTCTACAGCACAACATTGAGGCGGCCCCAGTAAGTTATAAGGATACTTGTGATGGGGTTACCTCGCAACTTCCCATGGGTTACTATCTACAATGTTGAGACATAATTAAAAGAAAAAAGAAAAGAAAAAGTTTAGTTAGTAATGTAATATTAAGGATGCATTCCAGATCCCACACTGTAGTACCTACACCCTTCAGCAGTTGTGTTTGAGTTCCACGTAATGGGGGGGGCGAGCTTATTGCTGAGCCGGCTGCTACTGAGATGTCCCAGGTAGACAAACCGAATAACACTGCCGAATCATTTTGAAGAAAATTGCTAATCCATTGCTTCATAAGTTCGAAAAATTTGTGTGCTCAACACGTAAATAACGCAATGAATGTTTTTGAACTGTCAAAATGAAACCGATTCCGATTGATCGTGTGTTACGCAATTAGAGTGCCGGGCAATCTAAGAACAATGTTATTGTAACACCTTCCGGAATAAATTATGTAAATTATGGTAAAAAACGAACCATACTTCATTGTGTACTTTAAGAGAGCCAATTAGAAATTATGACAACTTCTAACCGCATAACAATAACATCACTTCACCAGACTTTCAATAATACGAGTTGTTGTCTAAAAATTTTAAAAGGATTACGGCGGTAAACCCAAATAATGATAAGGTTTGTATTTGTTCACATTCGCTTAACTAATATGAACATTATTTGCATAAAAATAAGGTTCATAGTCGTCTACTAATAAAAATAAATTCTACTAATAATATATATAATTTATTCATCAAAAACATTGTAGTAGGTAATAATGAGTCGGCAAACCATCGTTTTCTATCACCATATTGTTCTCCCAATCAAAATTAATGTATGATCTAGCAAACTGTAGTCGGTTTTGTCGGTGCGCAGTGGACAGCAAAAACTTCCGCGCTGGCTCGCTGCAACGTAAACCAGCTGAATGTAAGTGATTTCTCACAGTTTTTAAGCACATTGTGTGCTGTTGCTGTTACGCGGGTGGACAGGAAGGGATCAGCCTCGTGCCTTGCCACGATGTCGTGGTGTCGATCCAATGAATTTGCCTTTAATTTTGGCCCACGTCGAATATGTTCTACGTCTCCTGAATCCGCATATCGGCGGACCCATAACTGCACGGTTCTCCTCTGCGGATACAAAACAAAACAGTATTTAAAATACTTACCTATAATAATAGCTATTATTATAACAAATAGATATATATACCTAGTATATTTATATACTGTGTACATAATATACTTTATTATTAACTTTAACAATAAACATAATATTTAGAAACTTCTAATACTAAATAAACTACAAATTATTAAAATAAAAATCTTGGACAAAAAAAAACTACTTATAATACATTTATGATAATTTACCTATTTTATAACTATTGTGAGTATTGCACGTCAGTTACATTAATTTATTCCTAGGTAAACATTGAAAGGTGAGACGAATTAGTTAAGTTGAAGTAGGTATAATATCAACGTAATATAAAACTGTTACTCACCGATATCACTAAGCGCCTTGCAATTTCACATTGTAGATACGTTTTGCTCATGCAGAACAATGATTTCTGCCTTTTATAACATTGATAAAAATGTTGGATCCACAGAAATAAATCTGCACATGAATACGAGTAGCAATCAATAAACTCAGTAATGCAAACACTTGTAGACTGACAACAAAGAACGCTCATTTTTTATAAAATAGGGTGCTTGAAAACAATTTTTTTAATTGTCGGTAGATATTTCTTAAACAGTCAAAATAAAATAGCCTTTTTTTTTTTTTTTTTTTTTTTCTCGCTGAGAAATGCTTTATGCATCCCCGTCTCGCGGGGGACCGAGACGGAGTATGTGGGACTCCTTGTCGGAAGGACAGTATACCCACTAAAACTCAGCGGTGTTCCTACAAACGCCGTAATGGGAGGGCTATGGGAAATCAATTCCTTCCACGGCCCTCCCGGCGCACGCCCGCCAAGATGGTATGGCGGGCCCCGCATGCCCCCCAGGTTGGGGGGCTACGGGAATGGCCGGGAACACCTGGCCATTCCCGTCCCACAAGGTGGAGGCCTGTGCAAAACAGGCAACGGAGCCCCCGCACCCGTTGCCTGCTGGCCTCCACGCCCGCCTAAAAGGCGGGCCCCGCATGCCCCCCGCGTTGGGGGAGCTACGGCCGCAGAGGATAGGGAGAGCGGCAACGAAACACCGACACTCCTCTTCCCCTGCGGCCCCGCCGCGTCCGCCATCAAACGGTGGCGGCCCCGTCAAGGCCGCGGAAGGAGGGAGAGCCTCTCCCGCCGCGGCCTCTATCCTCAGCCGCAATGTCTCCCTCACGGGGGACATCGCGGCCCGCCTCAGGTAGGTCACGATGTCGCGCAAGCGGCACCGCAACCTACCCGTGGGCCACTACGTCCCGGGCTAAACCGCACAGCCCGGACGAGCGGCCCCCCCGCCTGGGTCCCTCTTAGCTTCACCGTGGCCCGCCCAGCCACGGCTACTGAGCCCCCCCGCCTCGACAATGCGGGAACCCACTGGGGGGAAAAATAAAATAGCCTGAGAGTTCCGTGGCAACCAGTCTTACCAAGGGTTATCGTATTACCCAGTAACTGGGTTGTGGAGGTCAGTTAGGCAGTCGCTCCATGTGAAATACTGGTATCACGCTGCATCCGGTTAGACTGGAAGCCGACCCCAACATAGGAAAAGGCTAGGCAGATGATGATGTAACGCGATATCTCCGACAATATTGTAGATCGATTTCAAAACGGATCATCATATTTCATTAGATAGAGGCTTGCGCGGTGGTTCAATATAAAAAAAATAAAAATAACAACATATTACAACAACATACAACAACAACATATACAACATATTTTATTAACTTTGCTAGGGTATTTTTTGAGTTACCTTAGATAATAATCAACTTTGTGTATCTTGTTGAAGTTTAAAATTAGGGTTTGGGTCCCGGGACGTCTCGTGTCTCGAAGTCCCGGAAAAGGGACTTTTCGTAATTTTAGTTGTCTCGAGTCCCGGGACTTTCGGGTCGAGACTCGAGACGAGACTAGATTGTCGAAATTGTTAGCCTTAGGCCGAGAAAACACTTCAGTACCTACTTACAGCCGAAGCAATAATTTATATATTTATCCATTTATTTCAGGCATCAAGGACCATATAAATACATACAATACAATTTTAATATAACTTAAAAATACTATAAATACATACAACATTATAATTACACTAAAAACTAACTAACGCACACGAAGTGTCTGCGTCGTGTTTCGCTGACTGGTGTCATGTAGCCGGCCACGAAACCGGCGGTACACAACACCCTTCGGTCAGAACTCTTCCTTGAGGAACTTCTCGTGATGATGTGTCGGAACACGCACCACGAACGACTTGAAGTTCGTGTTGTGACGCGACTCCAACTTCTCGACCCTCAAAGTCCAGTTGGTCTTCACACGCATGTACTTACTCCACGATCTCCTCAACGATGTGATTGACGTGTTGTTAAAAAAAATTCAATCGACAACGACTAATAATGATTTGGCGAAGCGGTTGTTCGTTTGAAAGCTCGCCTAGAAGAGAGAACAATACAACGAGTTCTATGCTTGTTAAAATATTTGCACACTGGCAACCACACCTCACAATCTCAAAACACGGACTTTTCTACCTCGAATATTAGTAAAACTGCACTAATTGGCTTTGCGAGAACTGTATTGTAGGCTTTTCGAAAATATCCCTAGTATCCGGACACCAGATGTGGAAATAATGGGCGCTGAACCTAGTACCAGTAGCTCTCAAGTACACAACGACCCTGACGAGCTTTTTGTAAATCAAATGGAACAAGCAATAAAAAATATCTAAGAAAATATACTCGAGATTCTGGAATAAAAAACAAGAGCAACATTAAAAAAGTAGTTTCATTTGTTTGAAGCAACCGGAAAGTTTGGAACTACTGTATAAAGCTTTAAACACAATTAAACCGACATCTGTTGAAAACGAGAGAGTGTTCTCCTTGTCCGGTGGCATTATTACAAAAATCAGAAATATAATAATAATAATATCCCTGGACATTTCACACAACGCCATCTAGTCCCAAGCTACGCAACCTAATGCTTGTGTTATGGTAACAAGATGGCTGATAAACTACTTATATACATTTTTTTTTTTGTAAATACATACATATTATAAATAGAAAAACACCCAGACTCGGAACAAATACATGTAGGTCATACAAATATTTGTTCCGTGCGGGAATCGAACCCGCGACACGCAGCGCAGCAGTCAATCGCTTAACCACTGCGCCAACCGTGCCGTCAAATATATTGTCGGACAAAGCTGTTGACGCTCTGAATTTTTTAAAAGCCTATTTTATTAAATCAGCAAGGAAGTCTAATTAATGTATTAGTTGATTATTTAAAAGAGTGATTTATAAGTCTGTTTTATTATTTATATTTAGATTATTTAATTATGAAACAAATCTGTGATTATGAGGATTAACAATGTTGTGATTATGACCAATGATAAAAACTAGAATTACTAATACTAAATATATTAGTTAAGTTATTAAGAATTAGTATGATTTTTAACAAAGTTCGTTTTATAACTATAAGATTTAACTGCTTAAAAGTGAATCTGTGTGTGATTACAAGAAATAAACAAAAAAATTATTAAGACTGAAATTACCGTTAAAGTTATTAAGATTTAATTTTCTGTTTAATAAATATTGATTTTTACAAAAAATTGCCTTTTTTTAATACGTTTCACCAGAAATTAACTCAACAAAAATCCTTAAAAAAAAAAACAAAAATATTTTTTTTCTTAAAAGTCTCGAAGTCTCGGAAATTCCCGGGACTTTGATTGTAGGCTGTCTCGTATCCCGGGACTTTGAAATTGTCGGGAGTTCCCAAACCCTATTTAACATACTTCCAGACACTGTTGTTTACTTAGCAAATAGTGGTGTACGAATTGGTATAATCGTATGTATAATGGTATAATGCCATAACTAAAAAAGCTTTTTTTACCATCCAAAAAACACTACAAAGTGAAAAATAACTTTAATAACGGAAGTCAGTTAAACTATTTATTTATTTAAACTTTTCGCACAAAAAGGTACAAAGGCGGACTTAATGCCTTAGGCATTCTCTACCAGTCAACCAAGGGTGGTGAAGAGATTAGATGGCAGGTGCTTTGGTTGAGAGGGACAATAATAATAAAAAAAAAACTCTTAAAACTAGGTACACAAATACATAAATAGGTTACATACACATACAAATTATTACTATAATATATACTCATACTTAAACTATAGCTAAGCTTTAGGACAATGTTTTCATATTATGTATTTATTATGCCCCTATAACGCGCACCTTGCGTGTACTTAATGACGTAGCGGCCAGCATAGATCTTTTTACTTGTTCTCTGAGTGAGTTCACAAAAAACACGATGTACAGAATATGTTATTGTAAATAATAAAACTGTAATTATGGCCACACTATTGAATTAGGAAATTCCTGTAATGATAGTGATGTTGAGTTAATAAATAAATAAATAAAATGTTTAGTAGGGCGACATAACCTAATACACTATATTATTCGTCCGGTATCGTTCTAGATTTCGTACTTCATGCTTTTCTTATTATAACATTGTACTAAATTACCAAACCTGCTTTGAACAAGTTATCTATTTTCTAGCTTGTAAGTCAAGTTTCTGTAACAAAAAAAAAACCTCGCAGTGCAACAAAAAACTACCCCGAAGTCTTAAGTTTGCATAACAAGATGTATTCCTAAAGATAAACCAAGACCGAACCCTGAAAACGAAAACCCTGTGCCGAGAAGCTCTTGTAACATCATAAAAACAAAAGCTATTACAATTTATTGGCATAATTGTGCCGATGACAAAAGACGGGAGTTCTTTGTTCGGGGCGAACTGGTAGCCCACCAAATAAATATGTGTTTAACTTTCGACCACGTATCTGTCCGTCAAGACCTCGCTTCATATGTCTTAGAGCATCGAGATGACGACATTTTCCTAGCACTTTTAAATAATATACAAGAATTTCTCCCTAACAGCAATCTCTTCCAGGAACAAAGGATAACAAAATACATAACCACACAGTTTAAACAAAACACAAGGAAATCAAGACAAAAGGAAATGCATGAAATCTTAGGAGCAAAAATAACCAATAACCAAACGCATCAAGACCGACAGGATGTGTTAACTCGCACATGTTCATAGGCGCCGCGAACTACACCTGCTGCATACAGCAATGCAGTACAAGGCCAAATCCAAGAAGATCGGCCAACCTATTTGCACATGGAACGACAATTTAAAATAGCACATGAAATACTTCGACAAGGGAATCAATTTTTGGAGCGATGCGGTGGAACACAGAAACAAGATCAAGAAACCTGCTAGTGAGATTGACAAAAACACTGGCAGTAAAACGCTGACAGTAGCAAGACCTACGACGAAGACATTGAAAACAGCAACATTTAACACAGCAGAGCAAGGACATAGAAAAGAGTTGAAACCCCGCCAAAAGATTCACAGGTGAAGCTCGACCTGAAGCACCTGGCCGCGACGTCGTTAAAAGATGCCCATCCATAGACAAATATCACCCATCTCTCCACTAGTCCAATGCTTACTCTAGGATGCATATCCGGTAGGCTCTTAAATCCTAATCTTTCCTACGGGCACATCTTCCCTACAACTACCGTGCCCCCCGGTCTCCTTGATATGCAATGGTCGCTGTAGCACCATGTACATGAGGCTACAGGAGCTAGTGCGAATCTTGGGGTTCATTTGAACCCTGTTTGAATTTCTGGTTTAACCACGCTGGGATCGGTGCATTTCATTCATTCATTCATTGTAGTGATTTTTTTTCCTAGTCGGTTATTTTTTTTTTTTTTTGTAAAACGTTTTTTGTCAAAGACATTTGATAAAAAACTGCTAGATTTTGTTCGATCCCAATTTAGTCAAAACCGGATTATAACAGGCATCTTTAAAGCCATTTCAATTCACCACAACACACTCTGGTCCGGAATGCTTGCAAGTAAATCTTTTCAGACATTAAACTTCATCATCAGATAATTGGATTGTGTTCGGAATACCAATTGAAAGGAGAATCGTGATATTGTTTTTGATAACTTTTCATATTTCTCGGTTATAAAATATTAATTTAACGGACTCTTAAAGCCCTAGGGGCGAATTTCACCAACAAAACTGAATGTGATAAGGGCATCTAAACTGCGTTCAAGCGCAGTAAAACATTTTTGGTGATTACAAACTTATTTGCAGTTGGTAAACTAACCGCGACCTACGTATATGGGGACAATAGTTTACTCACGGCAAAGTTAAGTTTATCCCTCAATCCAGCTTACCTTTTCATTAGAGCAATATTCAGTGCTTTCATAATTTATGAACTTCAGTAATGTTACCTAATTATTTTGGTGAATGTAGCTGTACATTACCTAACTGCTTCACTGTTACACGTACTTATTATTATATCAGTAAGTACATAGATTTATCAAACGAAAAAACGGGAAAAATATTCGAGACACGATTCCCGTGATAAACTACTCGTAAAAACAGACGACAGCGAGTCCGACTCGCAATTGACCGGTTTTTTTTTATTAAGCGTGTGAGCAAGAACTGATAATTGTAGTCGCTACTAGGAAATTCCTATCGGAAAAACACCATAACACTGCTCGACCTGGAAATTGAACCAAAGGACCCAACAAAAAAAACACATACTCTCATATAGACCGTTTCATTTCGCTTAATAAAGCCTAAAGCCACTTTGCAATACGTATTTGCATAACTATGCGAATACCAACAGCACAAAGTTCTAGCCATAAACAACGAAGGCCCAGAAACTACAGTGGGAGCAAAACAAATGTATACATTATGAATTCTTTTCCGCATTTTTGCAAACACGACACCGTGCGGCAATATGGAGTTATTTAGAATTTTAAAATTGAAATTTATATTCCTTTAGGAGCAGTTAAAATTGTGACCGTAGGTGTAGCCGTAATTTTGGCACGTAGTGTAATGGTTGTGGTGCGGTAACGGATCTGGACTTATTGAAATATGGCTGAGATGTGACTTTTTGTGCTTGAACCAGCGACAACTTTAAAGACAGTCATATCAACTACAGTCCGGCCGGCGTCGTGAGAATGCGTTCCTGGCACCTATCAGTGCGACAATATCCACTAACCTTGCAGGAATGTCGAAGGATCACGGATAAATGGCTTCATACACTCTCTTATGAAGAATTAGAATCATATGTAAAAACGTAAACTCACTTTTCAATTACCCTTTATATGTATGTATAACATGCGCATACACACACCCCCTGCACAAACGGGCACCCCACTCCCACACACTCACACACACCCTCATAGACACACATATACCTACATCACACGCACACACATCATACACAATCCTTCCATACGTAAACACACAATCTCACATAAAATTTCATAGTGGAAATAGTGTTGTTTTAATTTTAAGTTCTAAGTTTTAATATTTTGTTTAGTTTTAATTTTTAGTGTTTTAGTTTTACTTTTGTCTCGACTGTTTGGAGGTAGACGTTAATGACTGCGACACAATATTATACTAATGCAGTTGTTATCGAACACAGAGTTTCTGTAAACTGAGTTTGAGTTTCAATAAATTATTATTAAATTAAATTACATCATAGAAAAAAAATCTAGTAGTATAAAAATCAAATTCACAAAACAGGTATTCGTTTGTAGGAAACTGACAGGTGTCAAGAACGCAGTCTCCGGTCTGCCACACTGCATGCTTTGGTACAAAATGACCCTAATGACCATAGAAATATAAATTCTTCTATCTATGCATACCCATACTCAACTGACAAAAAATAACAGCACACACAATTATTATGCTTAATCTTATTCTTTTTCCATATTTTTCTAGCCGACCGCGTCTAAATATTTCATATAGTTATCAAAAATGATTAGCCAGATATCACAACTGCTTGCGAAGCTTGAATATTATTCATCCATCCGTCCATTCGTCCGTCCGTCCATCCATTCGTCCGTCTGTCTGTCAGCGGGCTGCATCTCATGAACCGTAATGGGAAGATAGTTGGAATTTTCACAGTTTGTATTTCTATTGCCACTATAACAAAAAAAAATGAATTTAAAAATTAAATGGGGCTCCATACAAGAAACGGTTTCGATGATTTTTGCCCATTCGTGTGCGAGTCTGACTCGCACTTGGCTGCTTTGATATTATTGATCACACATTACCTTTCACATAATATTAATTTAAAAATTCTAACAAAATTTGAAAATGTCATAGAGTTCATGCCACGCAACTCAAATTATGTTTGTATTATTATATTTTCCCATTTTATTTGTTTTCCGCTGCTTATTATTGCCTCCGCGTGATTTGTTTTCTCCAAGTCAATTCAGACATGCTGTCTTAGGATTAATTCAACTACTCCATGAGGGCAACAAAGATCAAAATAGTTCATAATGCTGTAGCATTATGAACTAAGTTGATCTTTGTTTCCCTCATGGAGTAACTTTGAGTTTCGGTACGCTCCACACTGTATCATTATCACGATCTAGCGGAACTTTATTCATTCTTGCGCGAATCGTTCTTTTTTAATTTCAAGTGACATAAAATGTTAACATTATGATGTTATTTAGTATATTGCAACTCTTCTTATTTATTTATTTATTTCTTCCAACCAATCTGCATATTCTGCCAAGAATCTTGTTTTGTTTCGCATACATTTCTCCCATTTGAATTGTATTCTTGCGGTGAGACTACTTATTGACATTTGAAGTGATCGTGGAGGATTTTCACAGTCATATATGTCTTAATTATCCAGATTTTTTTCAATTTTAAGGTTATTTCGACCATATATCAAAAATATCTCGTTGTGCATCAATCTGTTAGAAAACAAAAAAAAAACGTATGAGCGGGGCAAATAGGAGCAAGGGATTTCTACTAAATTTCACAGAATATTAACCGTAGAATGGTATAACAGTGATTTCCCGGTGTATACACATGTATACATTTTTAAAAGTCAACTCTAATACAAAACATAAAAATATTTTTCAAGACTTCCGCAAAAACTTAATGTACTAAAAACATTCAATATAAAAAAGGTTCAAACCTACCCTTAACGTATGCTCGATGATATACCAAGCAATAAAAATTACCACTTAATAGCACTTAAGACAAGAACACACCTGTTCGCATTCAGTATTAAGTAAATCAGTACTAAACAACAGCGCGCGTGCTAGTACGGACAAACATGTTTCGGGACTTTCCCTGAGTTATGTGGTGTTGCTAACTTATTAATTTGGTTAAATATCGGTTATATACTTATACAACTGTGCAATGAAGGGAGTTTTAGGAATATTTAGAAATATATTATTTTTTAATTAAGTTCCGCTAGATCGTGATAATGATACAGTGTGCGCTCTTATCCATTCTCCAACGCGCCACCTGTAGTGTGTGATCCGCCTTAATCTCGCGGATAACTCTGCTTGCGCGATGTAGGATTTGCGTGACGTCAGGTACAATGCGTAGTTTTTGTGTGGCGTTATAGATCCCACCACAGTCTTACTGGGTAATACAGGGTGGCAGGGACATCGACGCGCAACCTGTTACCCTGGATTTATGTATTTCATGATTCTGTTTAACCGTCGTACGGTATTGACCTACAAATTGCAAAAAATGTAAGAAAATTGTTTGAATTACGTGGACTACCCTGACGTTTTCGTCTTAAAAAGTTTTCGTTGAATAAAAAAGTTTTCGTTGAATAATAAGTCTAGACTGTCTAGTAGACTGATCTATGTCTGTCTTTAATGTCTGTCTATGTAAGCAAAGATGGCGCGAACACACGCGAGTCTCATAGTCAAATACAAGCTTTTGCACACGGCTTCACCCACGCGGAGGTCGGAAATTATTCCACGGGAACGTACTACGGGAATGTAAAATATCCTATGTTACGTGATACGTGACCCATAAACTAGGTTAGGACCCAGGTCGTAGTCAATCTGAGTGCGATAAAAGTTAACAGACAGACGTATTTAATTACTTTCGCATTTTTAATTATTAAGGGTTGATTTTTCAATAGTCAAATAACTTTTATCTGAAGAATAATTATTTATTTATTTATTAAAACTTTATGCACAAGTAAAAAAAATACTGCACAAAGGCGGACTTAATGCCTGAGGCATAATTACGTCACAGTTTTACATATTTTCTATACAGAAGCCCGCAAACCGCTATATTATTCCTCAGATAAAAGTTATCTGACTATTGAAAATCAGCCCTTAGTATGGATTGTCTTAGTTTATTATTAAAATAACCTTTTTTTTTATAAATCAAATAAAATTACTGTCGAAACCACAAGAAAAAACACTACCTAGTCCGTCCATGTCAACAACCTCGTTCAGTATGAAAATCACGAGCACACAGAGAAATTCGGTACTACGGTATTCGGTAAGCTCAAATGTTAAAAACACCAGTAATATAATAATTTATATGTTGTGCACTACATACGATAATTGCCAATTAGTTCACTAGTGCAATAAGGTCCAGATTCGAACAGAAAAGAGTAGTTAAAACTTTAATATAATATTTGCAAACTACAAATACTAAATAAACTACAAATTATTAAAATAAAAAGCAGCCGTCTGTCTTGCAGCTGAAGTGCGGATCGCTTAGCGCGGCACGCGAACATTAATGACATCATCCGACGAGCTCTTGTCACCGTCGGCGTTCCAGCTGTATTAGAACCCAATGGCTTGGTACGCGACGATGGCAAGATACCGGACGGCATGACTTTATTTCCATGGAAGGTGGGTAGGCCTTTAGTGTGAGACGCAGCGAGCGTCGATACTCTTGCGCCATCCCATCTTCCTGTCTCGGCGTGCTGTGCTGGCGCTGCTGCTACAGCTGCGGAAAACCTCAAGCGACAAAAATATAAAATCCTTGTCAGAAATTATATTTTCGAGCCGTTTGGGGTTGAAACCCTCGGGCCGTGGGGTCCGAGTGCTTATTGCTTGTTCAATGAACTCTCTAAATGGCTGGTTGACACTTCCCGTGACCCAAGGGCTGGCTTTTACCTTGACCAGAGGCTAAGCATTGCCATACAACGTGGCAATGCCGCCAGTCTCTTGGGTACATTACCAGTCAACAGCGATGTGGAGTGTATAATTTAGTTTTTTAATAGTTTTAGTTAGTATAGGTTATTATATTTTTTAGGCGTTAATTATCGTTTAAATAAATGGAACACGAAAATATCTCCAAGAATGACCTTTAACGTTTTCTATTTTAATGAAGGTGGTCGCTCACAATGGGCCTTATGAGAAGGCTTAAAGTCACCCAAAGGGCAATGGAGAGGGCTATGCTTGGAGTTTCCCTGCGTGATCGAATCAGAAATGAAGAGATCCGCAGGAGGACCAAGGTAGCCGACATAGCCCGAAGAATTGCCAAACTTAAGTGGCAATGGGCACTGCACATTGCTCGCAGAACAGATGGCCGGTGGGGCCGAAAGGTTCTGGAGTGGCGACCGCGTACCGGAAGACGTAGCGTTGGAAGGCCTCCCACAAGGTGGACCGTCGACCTTGTGAAGGCCGCAGGAACCCGTTGGATGCGAAAAGCACAGAACCGGTCGAAGTGGAGGTGCTTGGGGGAGGCCTATGTCCAGCCGTGGACTTCTTTAGGCTGAAATGATAATGATGATGATGATTTTAATGAAATACTTGGTAAGTCATTACTTTTATTGAGTGTTATTTACGTAGTGTATTAGATCCTACTTGTCGGTTCTATAAAAATCTCACCGTGAAGTGTGCTTAAAATATCTAGGTACATTTATATCTAGATATATCTTGAAGTAAGCCATCATTCCACCTTATGCTAGGGATTGACACTATTGACAACTCACTTCAAGCTCACTTCACTGTTCAAGTTTTCGCGGAGAGATTTTTACAGAATAAAAATAGAACGCCACGGAAAGGAACGTCGGAATAGGTCGGCTCTTATTCATAGACTCATAAAGTGATAGATACTCGTAGGTGTCACATGTTTACGGTTTTTTGGTTCTAAGACATGCCGGTTTCCTCACGATGTTTTCCTTCATCGTTTTGAGAGCAGTGGTGATGAAATAATTTACACAAAGTAAAGCACCTATCTGGGTTCGAACCTACGACCTACAACTTGTAAGTCAGAGCCGTTACTACTGAGCAAACACTGAGCACTGCTCTCTGTAAGTATCATCATTATAACAGTACCTATGTTTGACTATCGTTATAACTCCCAAAAAACGTATCCAATAAAAAACATCGATAAATACCCCAAGTCTGACGTCCGGCATCAAAAGAATAGCTTTGTGTACAAATTCGATAGCTGTAATGAGCGCGTTTCTCATTCGATCCGCGCGCCTGCTACGTTGTTTTAGCGTTTGGCTAGGAAATACGCGGAAAGGTGTACTTATTAGCGACTCTAAATAGCTTAGCTTTTGAATTTTTGGTTCTAGGACATGCCGGTTTCCTCACGATGTTTTCTTTCACCGTTTTGAGAGCAGTGGTCTTGAAATTATTTACACAAAGTAAAGCGCCTGCGTCGGCGTCGGTGCGAACCCACGACCTACACTCTTAACTCTCGTAAGACGGGGCCGAGATATGTGGCATCTACCAACCCGCACTGGACACGCGTGGTGGATTACAGTCCACTCCCTCTCGAAGAGTGGAAGCCTTTTTTTTGGGTGGGAAATCATCAAATGACTTCTCCCGCTCTGCCCTGAGCGGAAGGGCGTGTCAGACTATTACTGACTAAAACCCACCCGTGTTCCTTCAGTTGCCTGTGGGGGCCACGGTATCTCTTTCGAACAACCCGCGGCCCTGGAAGGCATCGGCCCTAGCGGACCTCGTCAAGGCCTGTGTCCCAGCAGAATCGGAATATTAAAGGCTGATTATGTTATGTTAGCTTTTGAGTTTTTTTGTTAGAACTTATAGGAAATGCCTATTTCCTTGAGCAGTGACTACGTCCACGACCTGATCCCCCCATCTCCCTTTCACTACCAGACGTACTGCAGGGTGACATGCGCAAATGATAAATGATTTTATTTTTGTAAGTAGGTTTGTACAAACACTTTTACACGTCAATCATATTTTTTTTAAACTAGATGATGTCGGCGTTTCCTATCTGACTAGTCTGAGAAGAAAGGCCGAAACAAACTCAGAGGTCACAGTCTCTTTTAAAGTCCAGACATAATTTTGGTCAGATCATATGAAGACCATGTAGGTCGATGTCTTTTTTTTTTTCAGTATGGGAAATCATCATATGACTCCTCCCGCTCTGGGCGGAGCAGGAGGGAGTGTCAGACTCTTACTGACTAAAACCCACCCGTGTTCCTTCCTTAGCCCTTTATGTTCCAGGGCAGCGGTAACCCTTTCGGACGTTCCCGCTACTAGGTCGATGTCTGAGATGGTCTTTTGAGGAAAGAACCACACAGATTGAGAGGACCTGTCCAGTCAGTGCACGCATTTGACAGAAATCGCACTTGTTCGATATACCGACTAATCGTACTCGTACAGGGCTTCTCCTCCACATCTATTGTGCGCACGGGCAACGTGTGGAACTCTCTGCCAGCGTCTGTGTCCTCTTCCATGTATAACCCGTCAGTCTTAAAAGCAAGAGTGAATGATCTGGGCTTACTCCTTCCATTATAGGTATGCTGGCGAAACTATGCAGATGGGCCAGACTTTAATTCTAAACACGAATCGGCTTGCGTATCGATTTGGCTTGTCGACCTTTGGACTGTGACAGAAAAGACGTCTGTCTTTTGTCTCAATCTCCTACAAAAATTTGATCCGAAGAGCAAGATGGTAGCCGGGTGGCGCCGGGAGAACATTTTAATCATTTATTTATTAAAACTTTCTGCACAAGTAAAAAAAATACCGTACAACGGCGGACTTAATGCCTGAGGTATTTTTTACCAGTCAACCTTAGTGATGCAGGGACAAAACATGGCAGGTACAACAAAGTGGATAGAGGACTCGAAAAATAATTAATACTGATGTATGAGATACATGCATACAAACAATAAACTTTGTCAGGAGACATAACGATAGGTAGAGAAGAAAACAAATCCAGCAAATCAGCGCTGGGAGGTATCTGCCAACTTCTTACGAACATGTTTTCTCACTGTTTCTATTTATGTAGGTAAGTATATAGTAGTATAAGTGTATTTGTGTAGGATGGTTTTTATGCCATCATGCGGAAGCGTTGTGCATCTCTTATGAGGCGCATGCGGGCCAGCTCGAACAGCCTTCTGAGCGTGTTTGTGGGCCGCTGGGACTCGCCGATGTGGAGGCACTGGATGCGACTACACACTGTGGGTGGTTGCATCCAGGGTTTGCCATAAACTGGCACTCCTGGCCGGTGCCTCTTTGTGATTTTGATTTTTCTGTGGAGTTGTTGTATGTGCTAACAACAGTTTTTTAATGTTTTTTGTGTTACTAACAATATATGGACTTCGTCTGAAAAAAAATTCTTATTATTATCTCTTTTATTTCTTTTTTTATTATTATTCATATAAGTCATAATCAACTAAGTAAATGATAGGTCTAGGTACCTATTTGAAAAGCTCATATCAAGACCTGCCAGCTTAAAGTCCGCACCCAGTATCTTGCAAAACCGATCCCTAACTCCTCATCATATTCCTTTGAACAAATCGCTCCCTATCCATCGCTCCCTTCCCAACCACACTATTAGGGATGCAAGAGAAAAAACCCAGCAATATACAAGCAACGCCGCGCGTGACTGGGAGCAACGATTGTGTTTAATGACGTTGTAATGCTTGCTACATAAGTTACAACAGATTTAACGAGAGTTTGACTAATGCTTTTTTGACGGGCGTGCGAGCTTTCGTTGTGGTAAAAATAGAGGGAACTTTGAAACTTTTTTGGTTACATTTGCTTAATTTGTATAGTACTTAAATAAACTTGCAGGATACATTAGAATTTTATTTACTAGTTTCTGCCGACGACTTGGTCCGAGTGAAAGTCAACAATACCATAATAGATAAAAACAAATGCAACAAAATTATCTGACCAAAACCCCATATCCACCCACCCCGGAAAGCAAGCAAGCCCTATAACGATTAAGTAAAATTACTAAAGTTTTCCTTATCAACTAATGTTTAAAATCCTATCTAATAGGAGACGTTTCCGTACCCAAGTCATGGCGAGAACAAGGGATTTCCATTATTATATTATTAAGGGATAGCGTATGAGAACTACGGGGTTATTGCAGTAGTGAAAATAGATTGGTTGAAGGTAGGCATTTGTTTTTTGTGGGTAGATGTGTTGTTATGTGTTTTGTATGATGCGATAGGCTTTTGTTTTGTTACATTTGAGGAGTAAATCTGAAGGCCAATTCTCGTAATTTTAAACGTTCAAAATCTAGTCGCAGTCTCATCTCGACGACAAACAAATGTCAAAAACTTGACAAATCTTTTCACAGATTGAGACCGAGATCTGAGGGGTAATTCTCGTAATTTTAAGAACGTTCACAGTCTGATCTCAGTCTCAATCTGTCAAAATTACCTCTAATTTCCATACATTTTGACAAGTTTTTGACATTTGTTTGTCGCTGAGATGAGACTGAGACTAGATTTTGAACGTTTTAAATTACGAGAATTGGCCTTCTGATTGTGAACGTTCTTAAAATTACGAGAATTGCCCCTTTAATGACAATAATCAAACTCAGTTTGACAAATATACCCTGTCCATTAGGTTAACCATTTTTTGACAGCTATCTTAGAACGACCTATTCTAGATTACGTCAGAGCTAACTTTAAAATGCGTCATAAAATAAATAGATATAAACTGCCTTATCTTATTGAATTATCTTATTTATGGCTTCTTACAAACATTATAATACCATAAGTGTATCAATCAATGTATTGTGTGTTGTTGCAATCACTAGTGCCATCTTATAGTTGTGTTATATAATTATGTCGGAGTCATTCGTTTGACTATTCGAAACGGCAGCCCCATCTGGTGGCGCTCGACAGAGTCTAGCCTGAGTTCGTAGGGGCTACAGCTACAAGAGCGGGGTGGAGCAGAGCTCTCTGCACCATTGGACATCGTATGGACATGTGCTCAGAAACTGTCTCGCCTTCCGTATCGTTGAGTTGTGTACCTACAGTGTGTCATTCGCTTGTGTGACTAACTTGTTCGTAAATTATAATCTGATTTGAACTGCAAACTTAAACCGTGTTTTTAATGCGCAATAACCAACACTACCCATAAAACACCCACAGTAATTAAAATATGGCTCATGATAACGAGAGACACATACCTTCTCCATCATAATTATATGATAAATAAATGTGACCAATAACATTTATATTAACTTCAGCTTATTTTACTGAATTCTTTTGAAATAGGTAACTCTTCTACTGCAGGGTAAAAGTCAGTTTTCATACCGAGAAGACACGAGGATTAATCACACAAAACCCACCAAAAAAATTGGACTAAACGGAATTACCCAAACGACGGACGATTTCAAATTAAGATTACCCAAACCGTTAAACCCCACGAACTTGAAACGTGGATCACCAACCTTCAACTCGACCATTTCAAAGGGCACGACCCACCCTCGTCATTACACATAACATTCAGGGACAAATAACACACATGCAAGAAAGTTCAAGGCTCCCGGAAGAACCTTCCCCATCTATGCCATAAAAACTAAATGCAAACGGCCTCCTTCCTGAATTTCTTCAGTAATTGTTGTTCAGGCAATTTAACCCAGACTTAAAATACAAATCGCCTGATTAAAATAACGCTGTTACACAATTTCTGAAACAAAATCGTTTGGCCACAAAAATGTGAACACTAAGATTAACATTTTAGTACTTTGTTTATCTTTCCATTTCCATCTCTTTCTTATCTACTGGTTTCTATTTGTGAAAATGGAGGATTTACACTAGGGCGATTTTCTCCGTACCGCCTGGTTGCTTACCAAAAATCGCCTCATAAGCCGAATATAGACTTTGAACCCAAGTCGGTCGGAACAAAAACAATCTCTACTGCGGCACTGATCTCCCCACAAACAATGGCCCACCTTCCGTCCTGCGCCGCATGACCTGTTTCCTGTGCACTTGATGATCTTACTCGTATGACTATGTCAGTGAGCGGAGTTCGCGCAGCTGAACTTTGGGCCAAAAATATTTAAACTTTTTGCTATCGATACGCTAAGAAGAAGAGCCGAATCCTCACCCCATTTACTCAGGTCGATAAAAATCGCAAGTAAGGTTCATATGAAGAGCCGAATCACCACTCCATTGAATCAAAATGTCGACTTTCATGCAGCGGCTATAGTCACCTGTGTAAAGCCCGCATAAAGAAAGAGAGGGAGAAGCTTGTCATTGATGAAAAACAAAAGAAAAATAATGTTAACAATTACGTCTTCTATTGGGGAATTTCTCAGTAGCAATCCGGGGTCTCAATTAATGTCCGGTTAATAGCAATAGGCTCGTTCCCTATTACATCTGACTTAAACCTTAACTGGCGAAAAGTGGTTGTACAGACGCCAGCAGGTCAAGCTACCCGAAACTGTCAAATTTTCCCAATCAACCTTGAACCTTAATGCTTTAGAGATTAAGTGGATAATCTATTAAAGAAATTTGACAGATTGTAGTACTTAGCTTGATGTGCTGGTGTCTGTACTATAGGAACACTTTTGCCATACTCTTCAGGGAATAAAGTCGTGATGTTATGTTTATGTAATTTAATCAGCCTATTATGTTGCCACTGTTGGTACTTAGGCCTCGTCTCTGTGAGAGGTAGCGGGCCGTAATCCACCACGCGGGCCCAGTGCGGGTTGGTAGATGTCTTAGAATTTTTGATTCTAGGACATGCTGGTTTCCCCACGATGTTTTCCTTTACCGTTTCGTGATTTAAAACTATAAATTAAGTAGGGGCCGATACCACTAGACCATGACAGCTCAATATTTATGTAATTACTTTTAATAATAATAATTATTATTTATTTATTTGTTAACATAGGTATATATAATTATGCTGTGGATAACGGTGTGAGTTTCACATTTATATAATATCTTTGTTTATATTATTTGCGCAGATATAATGTGTTACTGTTTGTTTGTCCCAAATAAATAAATAGGTAAAGAATACAAGATCTTATGTTTGATGAACAGAGCGCTATATATTTTAAAATTGTGAAGTAACACTAAATTGCTTTGAAATATTAACAAAGCGGTTTCGACTGTCCTTGCCCTACTCACTTAGTCCGTAACTAATTAAAAAGACCTAAAAAGGGAATGGATAATTAAAGTAGGTTTTGAAGCAAAATGGACGCAGAGTGACGCGAAATAAACAAAGTTTGTTTTCTTTGAATTTGTTTTAATTGCGAAATAGGAGAGTTAAAGCCATTTACACGACGCGTCGACGCCAGTTACTTGCCTGTGGCATACAATAAAATAATTGTCTTAAAACGTTTAGACAGTGAAACTATTATTATTTCTTCAACTAGTAATAGTAATAATAGTATGCAACCACTGATCTATAATAAACAGGCTTCATACTATCGATGACAAAATGAAGACATTTAATTTTCCGCCATTTTGGCGCTAACAGCAACGGGAGCGTCCGTGGAACTAATATTTTTGATAGCGAGTTTTACATGACAAAATGAAGACATTTGATTTTCGCCATTTTGGCGCTGACACCAACGTGGGCGTCCGTGGAGCTTATATTTTTGATAGCGAGTTTTACAAGATGCACATACTCTCAAGATAAAAGTAAACACAAAATACACACAAAAGTCTTATTCCACGTTTTAGACCTAAATCATCAGAGACGTACCAAAACAAAACGACGGCCATTTACGGCAATGTGTCAACTTTAGTTCATGAGACGCTCGATCAGGGCGCTTTGTATCGGAACAAAAAACAACTGTCATTTCCTATAGTATATGTAGTCCAGCGTAATTGTATAAATTGTATAATAGAGGCCAGTGTAAGCAACAGACAATTAAATGGCACCTTATAAATCAGGCTTTATAAAAAGTGCATGATGAAACTATCTATGACATTGACCCATTTAACATAAACAAAACCCAATGGAAGGACCCAAACCCGTAGTCAGCACCTACAAAAACAAAGACACAATTCGTCCCCAAACATTTCAACCCAAACGAACAAACTGAAACTATTTAATAATTGTTCAAAACTTGTTGAAACAAGATGGCCGCCAGTTTAATACCCTCGCTACAAATTAAACTATAAATTAAGAGCAACAATGTATATTTAATTATTTGATACCCCATTTCATTTCATATTAACTCGAGCTTAATACCACCTAAAACTTACCTTGTTCGTGTAATGAGATCTTATTCAAAATGTCTGACTTTCGAGTTTATTCATTACCGTCTTTTGTTTAAATTCTTAACTCATTTGAATGGGTTTCATTTATTTTAGTTAAACAAACATGTTCTTTTAAGAATATTGAAAATAAATTATTATCAGATTGTGTGAATGTTGATATGGCTAGCTACACATACAATCAGCCTATAATGTTCCCACAGCTGAGACACAGGCCTCCTCTCGGTGAGAGGGAGTGGGCAGTAATCTACAACGCGCGCCCAGTGTGTGTGGATTGGTAAATGTCACATGTCTTTAAATTATTATTGGTTCTAGGACATGCCGGTTTCCTCACAATGTTTTCCTTCGCCGTTTTGATAGCAGTTATGATGAAATAATTTACACAAAGTAAAGTGCCTGACTGGGTTCGAATCTACAAGTTGTAAGTCGCGGCCACCACCGCTCCTTGATATGGCTATGAAAGGGGTGAATACTGACTGAGGTGACATCTGAAAAGAAGACATGCTGCAGTCCAAAAAAAAGGAAAGTGCAGGACGATGATGATGACTTATCAGTTCTAAATGGCCTCTTCATGACAAAGTCCTACGGGGTATAAGTAATTGCGCAAAAACCTTTAATTTTGACAGTTACACAACAAACATTGCGTTATTAACGTTGTTGTGCAGTGGAATTTTTCAAACTTATGAAGCAATGGTTAGCAATTTCGTTCAAAATCTTTCGAATTGCGATTTAAATCGGCAATTTTTTTTTATTTTATTTATTTCATTTATAAAAAAGAATACAGGATTATTCATAAAAAATAGCAACCAAAAACGACAAAGGTTTAAACTTGACTTTAACCCTTAATTTATCTGTTAGGTCCCAGGGACTCCGCGCGAAGTTTCATTTTGGTCTAAAAACTTTATTGTCGCGTTTTTGTTTTCGTGCGTCTCAGTACCTTCCTGCAGTAGCAGTCCGGACGCGGGGTGAAGAGGACGTGCGGCTGCGCCACGCGTATAGGTGAGTAATTGTGCCTATGGAGTCCGCTGGACTCCATGGGGGTATTTGTGTGGTAAAAATATTATTTCCCTGGATTGTTACGTTATCATTTATTCAGTGTTATTTTTGTGTTTTAGGCTACCAAATGGCTTCACACAGTCGGTCAGTCAATTTACTTCAACCCGAAGCTGACTCGGTAGTACTAGACTGGCTCAGATGTGATGATGAGGAGTCTAACGACGAGGAGCTCAAAGTACCCCTACCCACAGATGACCAAAATGCTCAAGATGAAAAGTTGCCCAGAGACCAAAGAAAATACTGTCATATGTCCCAGCCGCCTAAAAAGAAAGACGGTATACTTATGCCATAGCTGTGTGAAGCCGGTATGTTTGGCATGTACAAAGAAAATCTGTGTTCGGTGTGCAGCTAAAGATAAGGAGTAAAAAGCGCTGCAGGTTTTTTTTTTTTTGTATAAATGTGTTCCAATTTTTATTTAGTTTTTAAAAGTTGATTATATTTTAAACTTATTATAGAAGGAAATAGTTTAAAATTATAATATATTGTATTTAAGTTTTAAGCCAGAAGTGGCCATTGATTTTTGTTTTCTTATTTTTTAGTCTATTAGGTTTTTCAATTGTCAAGAAGACTGTTACAAACTTATAACGAAATATGATATTAAAAAATATAAGTATAATGTTGCTAAGTATAATAAACCATTTTTGAGTACATATTTTGCTTTTATTTTGACCATAATCAATGATTATTGTGCAAGGAGTCTCATGGACTCCATCGGGTAAATTAAGTGATTTGGGATCACCAGGTAAACTAAGGGTTAATTAGAGTGCTGGGCTCAATTCCCGGGCAATGTGTTCATTGACTTCGTTACAGGGAACTCTGCTATCACCGCGTCTTATTTTGGTCATCCCCAAAAGTAGAAGACTGACCACAGCCGCTCTAAATGCTCACTACGCTCACATATACACTTTCTAAGCGACAAATGACCACTTTTACGAACATTCTGAATACAGAAACTAAATATACAGAGACTGTTTTCCCTTCTCACCGAAAGAATGGCACATTTATTTTGCCTCGTGACGTCACTGACGCCAAAAAGTCTGCAATAAGGGGTCAACATTCTGAAACGTGCAAAGAGAGTTGTTTGTCGACAAGCGAGGAGATTGTAGCTATGGGGAACGGTTTATACGAGTATCAGGGTGATTTATCTTTGAAAGAGTTACCTGCATTTATAAGGTAACCTTTTGCATTATATTATTTTTGTTATTTTTAGTATTATTCTCAAATATGGCCCAGCAGTGGAAAAAATCATATACTTCTCATTCTCAAACATTGAACATTCTTTGGAAATGATAACCTTATGTTACCTACCTTACGAAAGACAGTTTTTTTATATATAAGTAGGTACTTTAGTTTTCTATTTTCGAAAAGAAAAAAATTGGTTCTTACTGACCTAAACTTAGTAGGAGAATAGAATAGTAGAAACCGAATTTTTTTTTCGTTCGGATTTTTTTGCGTAATTCTGATTAATTTTAAAAAGGAAATAAAACATTTTTAATTAAAGAAAGAAAAAGTATTTTTTGTAACTCGTACAGGAAGAAAAGAAGAAAAAAATATAAAAATGAATGAATAGAATAAAAAAAGCAAAAATCTATCTTAGCAAAAAAAAAAACAAAAATCCGAATCCGAACCTAATCTATTGGTTGATAAATTTATAGTATAATTATCAATAGGTTACCTAAGTTGAAGCGTTTCCTGCGTTTATAGGACGTACCTACTCTTTGCGCATTCAAATTCTTCGAGAAGCCGTGAATTTTGAAAATAATTAAGAAGAAAAATACAGGGAACTTAAGTGAATTTAGAAAATAGACACTGGGGAATACTGCTTTTGCTCTGTATTCTCTAGACATGTTCCCCTCATTTGCCTTTAACGGCCGCACCCACAGACAAGAATTTGATGGCCGCAAAAAACTTCACTGCCTCTTTTACACTAACTTCAATTAAACTTTTACTGTTGGTAAATAAAATTACTAAAACTATTGCATTAAAAAATCCTTTTCGAGCGACTAAATGATTACAACAGGGCGCTCGTTACACTCTACTTCAATAAAACTTTTACCGTGGGTACAGACGCCAGCACATCAAGGTACTACAATCTGTCAAATTTCTTTAATAGATTTTCAACTTTATCGATAAAGTCAATCTACAAAGGCACAGGCGTAAGGTAGCCAGCCTTTCGGTATTCTACAGGATGCATTCTGGAGAGTGTGCGCGGGAATTACATGATTTAATTCCGCCATCACCGTTCTATCATCGGACAACCCGTCGTACGGCGAGTGTCCACCCTTACGTTGTTGACACCGCCGCGATCCGGACGAAGTGTTTTGCCTCGTCGTTTATACCGCGTACATCGAAGGACTGGAACAATTTGCCTGCAGGGGTCTTCCCGTCCAATTATAATTTGGGTGTTTCAAGACTAGAGTGAATAGGCTCATAATAAATTAGTGCGCTTCAACGATTGCATCTCTGCTTTCCATCAGGCGGGATCGCAGTCAAGCACTAGTTTATAACATTAAAAAAAAAAAAAAAGTATTAAGGTTCAAGAATGATTGGGAAAATTTGACAGTTTCGAGTAGCTTGACCTGCTGGCGTCTGTACCATATTTTAAAGCAAATAAAAGTACTCTATTCTATTCTATTTTGTCTATTTCAGAGAGGACGTAGAAGACAGCAATTAGACTTTAACGTAGATGGTGTTTCTTTAAAATCTATATTACATCCCGTATGTTGCACCTGCCATGATTTGTCTCTGCGTCACCCTATGGTTGACTGGTAGAAAATGCCTCAGGCATTAAGTCCGCCTTTGTACAGTATTTTTTTTAAATTGTGCATAAAGTTTAATTAATAAATAAATTATAAGAGTGGCTCAGAAGTGAGATAGCTTGCAGAGTAAGCAAACTGAAGTGGCAATGTGCGGGCCATGTTTGTCGAAGGACCGATGGCCGGTGGAGCAGACAAGTCCTAGAGTGGAGACCGCGTATCGGCAAGCGTAGTGTGGGACGCCCCCCAGCTAGATGGGCCGATGACCTTACGAATGTGGCTAGGATGGAATAGATGCGGAAGGCGAAGGACAGGGTGTTGTGGCGCAGCCTGGGAGAGGCCTATGTCCGGCAGTAGACTGCGATAGGCTGAGTTGAAATAAAATTACAACACTATTTCTTTAAAAAACCTTTTTTAGTGACGATACTAATTACGTATAGCAGGCCGAACGTTACTGGTAACATAACCAGTATAGGCTGGTTTCTTATTCTATTGAAATTTACACTCTAATCTCCGTTCGTGATTAACTTTCCAAACATGAAAACAAAGGAGACGTTTCAAAACAGGCCCAGTATTATGTACAGTACCTCGAAAAATCGAGAAAGATCCCTAGAATTCGGGAAAAATACAGATAAATCGCTTAAGTGCATATTTTTCTTGTAATCATTTGATATTTATCAATTATTTTAATCGACTTTCAATATGGCGTCTCGCCAATTAGGTACTCTGTGGTTAAAAAACAATGACAGTATACCATAGATCGACCATTGATCATAAATCGTGAATAGTCTTCTGTCACATCTTGTCAGACTTAAAGTACGGTAACGTAGTGATTCTCTTTGACAATGTAATATGACAGAAATAAACATATCAAACGCCAATAATCAATCAACATGACAGCTTACCGCCATGACGGGTTTTTGTTGTGTGTTGCAATTTCAAGTGTACCTACATTCTTGTGCTTTACTACCAAACAAAGCCAATTTCTAGTAATTGGATGATTGAAAACTGTTTTAATTATGTTTCCCCATTTTTTAGTATGGTGTACAAAGACCTGACCGGGGCTCCATACATTTTGAAACATCTCCTTTATGAGTTATTGGAAAAATAACTTTAATATCTCTAGTAGTCACTCTGAAATCAATATAATTTTTGCGACCGTAAAGTTGATATTTGTTTAACTTGAAATAACATCAATTGGAAACATGAATTTGAATAGCCTTACTCGTATTACGTTCGGCCAGCTCAAGGTGTACTACCGATATCCGATTGACAGTACATACGAGTACGTGGGGTAGAGGGCGTTTTTGTACATTACATTATTTGTTTTTTTTTTATTTATTTTTTTCAACCTATATTTACCTACTCTATGTAAAATTATAAAACTTGAAATAATGTAAGGGCTGTGCACATCATTCTATAAGTGACATTAAATTCACTCTAGATTTAAGTTCAATTGTTACAGTACCCGAAAAAATGTACTAGTGAATAAGTCGTTGGAGTGCCACAATTA
Organism: Apamea sordens; assembly: GCA_945859715.1. Taxonomy (NCBI): domain Eukaryota; kingdom Metazoa; phylum Arthropoda; class Insecta; order Lepidoptera; family Noctuidae; genus Apamea; species Apamea sordens. The sequence goes on along the minus strand of OX244010.1, from coordinate 5,717,978 downwards.
AATAAATAAATAAACATTACCAAATATTATACGAGCTCATTAAGTATTACGACACGACATAAAACAAATTGGATTCGAATTTTTTTAATAGCAGCCCGGAGTCTAGAGTTGTGCCCAGTTGATGGCAATAGCCTCGTCCCCTATTACATGTGACTTTGACATAACTGGTGGAATGGGGGTGTACAGTCACGAGCAAAAGTATGTATACATTCGGCATTATTCAAAAGCGATTTACTCTTTTATTTTAATATTAAATTTTATGTTGTTACGAACATAGCATTTCCGAACCCATAGGTTTATGTAATGTGTTATATTTCAACGTTGCATTTCACGAAAAAATCGCCAATTGAAAGTTGCCAAGTGTTGACATATTGGTGCTCGTGACTGTACTATGGGCACAACACCTCTGTCTAACCCTTCGAGAAATGCAGCCGTAATGTTCTGTTAAGTTAACAAATTAACACTTTTAGAAAAAGTCTACATACTTCAACATTTTCAAATATTAAACTCATAATTTCTTACTCTGTCTACGTTAATTTCTATTTTCTAGATAATAGCAGAACGATTTAACTTAACTGGAGTTAAACTTAACCAGCTTAAAACGCAATTTCATAAATCTCTTTTAGCGCATAAAACTTATTTTTATGCGTTCAAGTTATACTGCATAATTACTTGATACTTTATGGACCGTATAAATTAGCTAATGGCTCGAAATTCTAATTAAATTATACGTGCTTTGCACAGATTTTCTGCTGTTGTGCATAGAATAATTAATGTGTGGAGCGTAAGCTTTAAAGCCATGTTTGTATTTACTTCTTGACTGTAAAAATATCAGTTTAAACATAAATTAACTTTTGCGCCATTTACTCTGACTCACATTGAACGTTATTACCGGTTGTCAGAAGCCCGAAAAGTCTAGAAAAGAAAGAAAGAAAATACGTTTATTTGCGGTTAACATTACGCAGAGAAAATGACAAGTTGGAACAAGCGTCACAACCACGCAAAACGGTCATCGCTCAGCATAATGCTACGACCTTATGCGAGACAGAGCCCCAGCGCTGGATTTCAGCGACAGCCGGCGTCGACGTGATGCCGTCCATTCACTGGTCTCACACCCAGTCTTACTAAGAGGTATTGTGTTGTGGAGGTCAGATAGGCTGTCGCTCCGTGTAAATTACTGGTATTCAGCTGCATCCGATTACACTCCCGGAAGCTAATCCCAACATAGGAAGATGGGAAAAGGCTAGGCAGATGATAACTCTGAGTCACTTAGCTGTAAATCATCATTCAAGTATCAACACTACTAACCATGAATAGTAATTGTCAATAGTGTCAATCCATATCATCAGGTAGAATGACAGCTCACTTCAAGCTCATAATTAGCTTATAATATTTCCACTGCCGGGACACAGGCCTCCTCTCTTTTTTTTGAGAGAGAGCGGGCCGTAATCCACCACGCGGGCCTAGTGCGGGTTGGTAGAGGTCACATGTCTTCGAATTTTTTATTCTAGGACATTTCGGTTTCCTCACGAGGCTTTCCTACACCGTTTTAAGAGCAGTCTGGTTAAGAAATTATTGACATAAAGTAATGCGCCTGCCTGGGTTTGAACCCACAACCTACAGCTTGTTAGTCCGAGCCGTTCACAAGCTCACTTCACCTAAACACGGTGAGATTTTTACAGAATAGGTCGTCAGGGTACATAATACAGTTCACGTGTCTGGTGTAACCGAAAACCATTATCTCAAGCGAAAACATAAGAATGCGGCAACAATAGGTATCAATATCAAAAGTTCTTTCATGATCAAAACAAACAGATTCATTGCTTGAATCATTTATACTAATAATAATAAATCTGAAGAGTTTGTTTGTTTGAAAGCGCTTTTCTCTGGAACTACCGGTTGGATTTGAAAAAATATATTTTGCATTTGATAGCCCAATTTTTGAGAAATGCTATAGGCTACTTTATATCAAGCTAAGGCACTTTGGAGCCAAGCAAAAAGAGAGAAAGTCAGAAAAAACGCTAAGTGATAAGAATAGCGCAGCTGGGCAATGCATGCCGCGGGGTGGATTGGATGAACAAGAAATTTTGCGCAGACGAAGTCGCAGGCAGAAGCTAGTAATATTATATCATTATTATTAAAACGAAAACCAGTCTTACCAAGGGTTTATCGTATTATCCAGTAACTGAGTTTTGGAGGTTGGATAGGCAGTCTCTCCATGCAAAGTACTGGTGTTCAGCTGCATCCAGTTAGATTGGAAGCCGACCCCAACATAGTTGGGAAAAGGCTAGGTCTACCTAGCCTTTGATGATAATATTAAAAGCCTGTGATGTCCCACAGCAGGGCAAAGGTGTCCCTACTCACTTTCCACTTCTCTCCATTTAAAGCTGCTAGGGGTAAGTTTTTGTAAAAGGCATCAGCGCCATCTCTGGGCCTGCCGCGATGTCGCTTGCCATTAAGAGGGACACATTGGGTCATCAGTTCGGCCATTTGATCGTCTGACATGCGGCAGATGTGTCCAGCCTAATTCCATCTAAATCATTTAAGGTTTTTACACTAGAAAGGATTTTGTATCGTGTTACCAGTACTTAACTAGGTTGTGGAGGTCAGATACGAAGTAGCTCCAATTAAAAATACTGGTATTCAAATGCATTCGGTTAGACTGGACGCCTTATTTTTCCCCGGGACGGAAAATCCACATGGATGTCCGCCGCCCTGGGGTGGGTGACGGGATCTGTGAGACTCTTACTGACTAAACACCACCCCGGTGTTTCATGTCACACCTACGCCGGGGGTAGCGGGAACGTGCAATCCTTCCGCAACCCGCCACTGCGGACCTCCTTTGGTCAGGGGGGGGAATGAGGTGTTTGACTCCGCATGCGCGTGCGGAACACTACGCGCTAGCACCTCGGGTCCTGATGTGTGGGGAGCGACGGACGGACGGACGAATCCGTCGCCCCTGGACCCATCGCTGCGGGCCGGGTGAGCGGACGAGATCTCCCTCTCCCTTTCCGCAGCCTCCTTCTGCGAGACGACTGTTTCACAGAAGGAAACCACCGCGTCCCAGGACTCTTCGCTGCCAACCAGCGACTCGACTACGGCCGGCAGCGACAGGTCACTGTCCACTTCTGAGATGAGGGCACAGCGAGGCTCCTCCCACGCGGCAAACTCTGCCAGTGTATGCCGCGCCGTGTCAGACTGGAAGCCAACCCCAACATAGATAGGATAAAGCTACGTAGATAACGTCTAAGAAAGGAATTTGATTATGGTACGAGTCTCCCCAATCCTTGTCAAACGATGGTAAAGTTTCACGCAAACAAAGTCACAGGCAAAAACTAGTTAAGCAACGTATTATGTTCTAGATAAGAAGTGGAGTAGCGAAGGTGTGGCAAGTTAAAGTAGATAACTGAACTGTCGGGCACAAGAGGAAGCCGCGATGTTTAGTGGTAATTCTGAACATTGTTGAGAGACCACCGGCGATTGTGACACACGGACTTGGTGGGATAGGGAACTAGTGAGAACATATTTTGTGAAAGTTTAGATTTTGTACTAATAAACCCGGAGTAAAGTTATCCTAAACTGAAACCTCACTATCTTAAAACTAAAACCTAAAATACGTTTATTAATTAGACGGATATACGGGGCTAAGTAATAACAGCCGCACGGGTCGATCGATAAGGTTAAGCTACGCTTACCGCGGTTGTTCCATGGATGGGTGACCATCTTTACATACTAAGACCCCTCCTTGCCTCGGAAGACACGTTAAGCCGTTGGTCCCGGCTGTCATTCGTGGATCTTTGACAGTCGTTACGGGTCGTCAGAAGCCCGAAAGTCTAACAACCAGTCTTACCAAGGGGTTTCGTATTACCCAGTAATTTAATAGGGTTGTGGAGGTCAGATAGGCAGTCGCTCTATGTAAAATACTGGTACTCAGCAGCCAGCCAGCTACAACTGGTTAGACTGGAAGCCGACCCCAACATAGTTGGGAAAAGGCTAGGCAGGTGATGATTCTTAGTTCTCGTACCTATTACTGATTTTCTTTTTTTTTCTTTAAATTGTTAAAATATTTTTTTATTCATAGTTTGCACACGGTTCTTATAAAATTAATAAAATCTCGGAACACTACTAATACACATTATTATCTGTAATAATTGCTCTATGTTAGATCACAATAGACTTTCGGTAGAACCTCATGATTTTTGGGTTTTTTAAAGGAACCAAATAAACCACAAGAGCCTGCTAACATGACATTTAACTGTTATCTATACTAATACAAAAGAGGTTCAAAAAAATCAGTTGATCCATACATTATGTCGAGTTATGCGAACATAAATCTATGGATCAACTGATTAGCATTAGTTTGCTTAGCTTGGGACTAGATGGCGCTGTGTGAAATGTCCAGGGATATCATTATTATTATTTTTTTTCACGATTTCAGAGTTGGTCCCGTAGTAAAAGTTGTTCATAATGATGAGTACAATGACCCCTTTTAAGATTTAAGATTAAAACGGTCAAATTTAACGGTGTATAAAAATGAATCCCTATTTCCCTTGGTCACGTCATAACTTGAGAAAGACTTTACCGATTTCACCCATCTTTTTTTTTTAAGTTTTTAATACTTTGTAGAAGGTTACTACGGAAAAAAATTAAGAAAGTAGCTTTACGCGGACGAATTCGCGCGCAAAAGCTAGTAAGACAATAAATATTCCCCATCCTTCCCCATCCGTGTGTCACATAACAGAGTCCTCGACTTTCCTCTCTCGCCCGCAGGAATTTGTCGTTGACAGTTGTCACAGCTGGTGCAGCTTGTGGAAACCCTCAGCCAAGGATAAAAATTAAATTAATTTATGCAAGAAAGCTTGGGTAACGAGATGCAAAGCGTGTTTATTGAAAGAGGCTGCAAGATGACGGAAATATTATTTAAATATTATTCGGATTGCGTTTGCAGTGAGCGGCTTGGATTGTCTTTCAAAATGTTTAGGGTTTTCTTATCTTATAAATTGTGGTGCACCAGCTGTAAGTATTGTTTATTTTAGTGTTAATAAAGTAGCGATAGACGGATGACCTAAGGAAGGTGGCTGGGAGAGACTGGATGCGGAAGGCAGGGGACAGGGTGTTGTGGCGCAGCCTGGGATAGGCCTATGTCCAGCAGTGGACTGCAGTTGATTGGTTGATTGATTGAAAGTCGCGGTTTTACTTAGTCATTTCATATTTTATCCAATAATTTGCAGGCCTTTGCAATTTCCTCTCTGTGAGAGGGAGTGGGACGTAATCCTCCACGCGAACCCAGTGCGGGTTGGCGGATGAGAAATATCTTCCAATTTTTGGGTCTTGAACATCCCGGTTTCCACGCGATGTTTCCCTTCACCGTTGAAAGCACGTGAAATAATTTACAGTGGTGATGAAATAATTTACACAAAGTAAAGTGCCTGTCTGGGTTCGTAACTACAACTCGTAAGTCGCGGTCATTACTGCTGAAAGTACAACATTCACAGACGTTTGATTTGATCACGTTGTATATATATGGTAATATTGACGGCACGGTTGGCTCAGTGGTTAAGCGATTGACTGCTGCGCTGCGTGTCGCGGGTTCGATTCCCGCACGGAACAAATATTTGTATGGCCTACATGTATTTGTTCCGAGTCTGGGTGTTTTTCTATCTATAATATGTATGTATTTACAAAAAAAAAATGTATATAAGTAGTTTATCAGCCATCTTGTTACCATAACACAAGCATTAGGTTGCTTAGCTTGGGACTAGATGGCGCTGTGTGAAATGTCCAGGGATATTATTATTATTAATATGCCATAAAACGAAAGTGAGTATCGAATCATGAAGTAAAACGAATTGACGTTACGCCATTGATTTCAACCGGTTGGTTTAACATCAAAACTGATCGTGAATTTGCAACTTAAATCAAGCATTGAGTCACCTACTCCGATTTTGCCCGAAATAAATAAAGGCCTCCGAATTTCGGTCATGGCGACAGATCTCAGCGGAGACCCCGCCGCGGGAGATATTATAGTGCACAAGTGTCTGTGCAGACACAGGTGCACTCTCTGTTTACTCTCATAGTCCGGTGAGATGGCAATCCGACACGACCGGGGAGAGGCTCAGGACCTTCCATCAATAATAGTACTAGATTCCCGATAAGCGCTTCAAAGACGGCCCGAAAAATAAGACCACAAATACTTTTGTGGTCTTATTTCAAATTAGTATGTTTTTATTACTTAGACTTTAAGTTTTATTTTAGAATAAATGGCTGAAAATTTAAAAATAGAATGATTTTATTTTCAAGCGACATTTTAAATATATTTTGCAATGGTAATTAAACTTTATGTTAAAGCATTAAGGTTTATAATAAACTGAAGTTGTTAATATTATTAAACTTTTTTCTAAGAAATGTAGATGTTTACGTGTGTGCAAACGTGGCCACTTGAGCGACTGATTTTTGATCCTGATCATTAATCTAGTACCTACTATTATTGATCGAAGCTCAGGACCTACGGCTTAACGTGCTTTCCGAGGCTCGGGGATATCACACTGCCAACTTTCAAACTCCGGGCTGTTACGAGTACTAAGAAATTCCCAAAGAAAAATCCCAATGACACTTTGCCCGACGCGGGAATCGAGCCCGGGACCCCGCGCTCAGCAGTCGCGCTTGTGACCACGACACAAACGGGGCAGTCTGCCTGTAATATGTAGTATGTTATGTATGTATGTTATATGTCGACGTATGTTCCAAATACTTCTGTAAACTCACTCCTAAACATGAAAATAATCGAGTAGAAACGTCCGCCATTTTGAATTTCCCGTGACGTTCAAATTAGTCCGGGAGTTGTTTTAATGTTCCGAGATAATGAACATAACCTTTGAGATACATAACCTTGCCATAACATAAAAACAACAAACACATCTAAAGTTTTGTATTTTTATACAAGTATATGTACTTTTAGGGAACGTTATGAACTAAATAGTACCTTCCTTTTTGCCCAGCTGTGTACCTTAAGCCCTAGCTTCATCTCACCGTAATTTTGCAAGGAACATCTGTGACCATCAGTTTTTCTTACCAGAAAGACTTTACTAGTTTAGGATGTACGAGTATTAAAGTTTGTACTGCTGTCTGAATAAAATTTACATAATTAGTTCATTTCTTAATAAACGTCATTTCTTTTCCACATTTTAAATTCCATTTTTTCGTGAGTTTGTGATTTCGACTGCTGAGCGATTGGCTACTTTTATACACGTCGCCAATTCGATTTTTTTCTCGCAATTTTAGGTTTGATCCCTTTGTAAAAGTTAATCACTTTTATATACTCCCTTAAAGTAAGTCCCATATTTAACCCAACGCAAAGAGCGTTGGGTTAAATATGGGACTTACTGACTTATAGGACCAAACCAAATTAGCTTTCTTTAAAACAACAACAAAGTTTCTGACCAGCCAATCTGCTGTCAAATCTAATGCTACTTGTCGTGATTGTTGATCGAAATAGAACCATTCAAATCGTTTAACATAACATCCAAAAACCGGAATAGGGTGTACTAAGCCACACATAAACAATTGGGTCTCTCAAGGACAATTTGCTGTCATTCATTGAAGACATTATCTTTGAAGGATGTCCTCATTAGATCATGAAAATTCATATTAACTATATTCGGTTCTAACTTGATAGTATCTCATTTAGAAATCTCTCTATTGTACTGAGGTTTGCTGTAAAAGCACTCAATTCTAGATTCGCAGAATTGGGTGCGTGCGCAGTAGCTTCGTTTACGATCATACACGCACGCCAGTTGCCAGTTCACCTGCCGGTCGATTCTGGAAAAATCTCACCGTGAAAACTCAAGTGAAGTGAGCTTGATGTGAGTTGTCAGTAGTGTCAATCCCTAGCATTATTTGGAATGACAGCTCACTCCACGCTCACGTCACCTAAGTTTTCACGGTGAGATGGTTACAGAATCGCACTGCTGACCTTTTTGAAGAACATTTTATTTATTTTTATTTTAATCTGTTTGAGAAACTTACAGCTAATATACAGTTTTCTTAAACAATATGCAATAGGCTAGTTTCCTAAAAAAATCTAATTAGTCAGTTAGCTTATCAAAAAATATTGGACCCGTATTTTTTCTTTTGTAAATCTATCTATACATATAATAAAATTGTAGAAAAGTGGTGTCTGTACAATGGAAATATATTTAAAAAAATTAGCAGGGGTTGTTATTATATCGATGCCGAACCCGAAATTGTAATTAATTTTTTTTTTGTCTGTTTGTCGGTTTGTCTGTTTGTCTGTGTGTTTGTGCACGCTAATATCAGAAACGGCTTATTCGATTAAGATGCGGTTTTCACTAATATATTGTAGTATGCTTCACTTAACATTTAGTGTTTATTTCATGTCAATCGGTTCATAAATAAAAAAGTTATGTCAATTTAAAGAATCACGGCGAACATTTTTGTTAAGGTATTCTATCAGAGTACGTACACGCCTCGCACCTGCGTGTCCGTGGCTATATAAAGCGCGCTGAGAGCCGCGCCGCTAACCCCCCGACCCTTGCCCGCTGAAGTGCCAGCCCGCGCCGTAGCTGAGCCTGTAGCTTTAAATTCCCCGACTGAGACCTCTGAGTTTGTTTCGGCCTTTCTTCTCAGAGATAGTCCTAGGAAACGCCGCGCTCATCAAAGCATTAATAATACTAATTCGATCCAGCCGGTCCCCTTGCTGCCCTCTCCCAGCGACGCCCTAAGCCGAGGTTCGTACCCCACAGGGGGTGCCCTTAGCGTGCAGTCACTTAGTTTTAATCTAGATGTAGCCCTGGCTGGAGGCTTTAAGAATTCTTAAGGCAACCACAGGATAGTCCGGTTGTAGTCACGACCTCTCAAGGTCAACTACGAGATGCCATTCATAAAAATAAAAAAAAACGCGCCGCTGCCATAAGGATTCAGTTATTCGTAGCGAACGCACGTATCCTGGAGAGTATAGACGAATTCGATAATTGCGATTCACTTGAATACTGACTGTTTGCATATTTCATTTATTTATATTTTAGGGTTTGTAGGTTAGGTTCTTTTTCTTAATTTTCTTTAAAATTTTGTAAATAAATATTGTAAGTACTTGGTATAGGTTAGGCGGTTCTTTCCTTGATTTTTGGGTATTTACTTATCATAATTTTTATTTAGGGTTTGTAAATAAATATTGTAAGCATTTGTTATAGGTTAGGCATTTCTTTCATTGATTTTCGGTATACTTATCTTAATTTGTATTTAGGGTTTGTATATAAATATTATAAGTATTTGGTATAGGCTAGGCATTTCTTTTCTTGATTTTCTTTATTAAGTATAAGTTCATTAGCTCAGGTTAGTAATAAATTTTGTCTAGCAATTCTTTTGTTTTATAAAGTTAGTACATACGTTTGGTTTACACGTCTTAATAACACTTATTACTTAAACTGTGATAATTTTAGACTGTATAATAATCTGTAAGTATTTATAATTTAATTATATAACTGTATGTTAAGTAGTAAGTACTATTTTATTGTAAGAATGCCTCGAAGAAGATCCAACCTCTCCCAATGTAGCAGAAATACTAAAAGGATGAAATTAGTTCGATCACAGGAAGGTCGTGAGGCAAGGCTCTCTGCAACTCGAGAACATCAGACTAGGTTTCGTGCTGCAGAAACTTCGACTCAGCGAGAATCTCGACTGAGTTCAAATCGTTCTCGAATGATGACAACTCGAAATAGGGACAACGGGGAACAACGAAAGGCACGTTTATCTGTCGATCGCGAAGCTCACGCGCTATCGCGTGAGTCTGAGACTTCTGCGAACCCATAATGCTACTTAGAAATTTAAGCCCCCCAAAACTTTGCAATGGCACCAGGTTAAAAGTGACCAATTAACAACGAAATCTGATAGAAGCAGAGATTTTAACAGGGTGTGGAAAAGGTGAAAGTGTTTTCATTCCTCGGATTCCTCTCATTCCAAACAATTTTCCATTTAGTTTTAAACGAGTCCAGTTTCCAGTCGGCCTATGTTTTGCGATGACAATTAATAAAGCCCAAGGTCAGACGCTGAAAGTTTGGGTGTAGATCTAAGTATCAGCTGTTTCTCGCATGGTCAGTTGTATGTGGCTCTGTCACGGGTTAGCAATCCTAGGAGCCTGTATGCTTTCATCCCCAAAGGCCATACGTCAAATATCGTATACAGAGAAGCATTACTGTAAAGTAAATTTTTAGCTACCCAAACGACGGTATATGTAATTCAAAATATGCTGCCCGAAAAGTCACTATTCCACGCGGACGAAGTCGCGGGCACAGCTAGTTATATATAAAATGATAAAGATATCGCCCGTTAAAGTTCCGCGTGACGTCACGCCTTGCTACACTTTTTAGCATGGCATGGCGTCACGACCCCCTACTCCCAAATTTTGATGCACTTTATCTTTGTCATTTTTTGTTTGATTGACAAAAGAAAAAATATTTGTTCATTATTTTTCGATAATCTAACTGACGAACTAAATATAATAATTTTTTTTTACCCAGGTAACTACCCTATTGATGGCCATTTACAAGTTTCCACTGATATACACTCAAAACAAAAAAGGTCGGTACAAAATACCTACAACATAAATTAGGAAATAAAATTACATGATCGACTAATACAAACTAAAAATCATTTAGACGTAATCAATTACTTTTCCGTTAATAACATTTTCACCAATAGCTTAAGCCAAGAAACACTGGTATTGAAAATGTGCAAATCATATTCACTAGTCAGTTTATTAAAACTTCTGTTCGCATGGATTAGAAACGAGTTCTGCCGGTACACGGCATATCACACCAATAAGGTCACTATATGTTGCTTCTGTAGTGGTATCTACAACGCCACATGCAAACTACGCGTCATAATGACGTCACGCAAAATCCTGCATCGCACAAGCAGAATTTCCCGCGCAATTAGCATATATACAACAGCCCGACATGATTCATCGGGCAGGTGCCCGCCAGACACAACACCCGTCAGATCGGAGGATCCTCCCTTTTCTATGGAAAGTGAGTGAACTTTACACCCTGTTCCTCTATTCTGCCACTCACATCTGCCTTGTAAATACCTTTTGTTAGTCGCCTAAAAAGGTACGGTAATGTAAGGTAAATTAAAAATACTTATTTAAAAAACACAATTTATTCTCAAGCATGAACACTTTTCAAGTCCAGAAGCTGGGTTTTAAACTTGATTTAAGTAAACCGCTGCAGTGAATCCTGTTATAAATAACGTTAAGTGCCTATTGGTTAAGAGATCGGACCAATCGGGGAGAACTATTGCCGTTAATAGCTTCCGATGGCCACGTGTTTCCTCCCTGACCTATATTTGGTTGAAAATGGAGAAGATTTAATTGGGTTTTCGTTTTATAGGCGATAAATGATTTTATTTTGTACCAACACTTGTACACGTCAATCATATTTTTTAAACTATGAGGTCGGCGATTCTTATTTTTTTTTTTTTTTTTATTATAATTCACAAAACTGATGTACAATCACAAATGCATTAAAACCTTTACGACACAATATTTCTGATTGACATCTACTAGATGTGAATCTAGCATGCATAATTTAAGTAAAACAATTAGTTATTTAAAAACAAAACTTACAAAATGTGAGCTTTTCCATAGATAATAAAAAAGTTTCGGGAAAGAACAATTAAATAAACATAAAACAATATAAAAAAAATTATACCATTAAGACTCTAAGTTTAGTCCTGACTGAGGCTACTACAGAACCTAACTAACTTATTTGACTACTGTGAGAAGAAAGGTCGAAACAAACTCGCTCTTTTAAAGTCCAGACATAATCTTAGTCAGATCATGTGAAGACCATGTAGATTGTTATCAGAAGTGGTATTTTGAGGAAAGAACCACACAGATTGACTGGACCTGTTCACTCAGTGCATGCATTTGTCAGTAATCGTGCAGCACAATTCAAAACTTACGGAATTATAAATTGTTACATAGATTTTTGACGGGCTTCCGCATTGAAAAGTTTATTGTGTTGAACTTGTCTAAAAACTTTCAACCGGACTCAAAAGATTCGATACGAAGCATAATTTGAACGATAGGTACAATCCGGCTTCATTCACCTCTTCCAGCATTTGTTCCGTGTTCCCCGAGTTTGTTTCGTCATTTGTTATCAAGGGTAGTCAGATAGTAATTATGTCGACTACATCTAGCTTATGACGCATAAAAGTGATTTCGATATCCTATTTACAGAATAAACAATTTCATTTCAGTTTATTTCACTCGGGGTCGGTGCAACACGTTTTTTTTTTCATTCAGTTCCGTCAGCATTCTGTCTTTCACTCCTTTCTCATTCATATCATTCCATCCATCCATCAACATTCATATTCATCATTATTTTTACTTGTATTTTCTTCACTTCCATTTATTCTTTAATTACGCGCGTTTCATCCGTCTTTATCACATGCCAAGACAAAAGAAATGTCTATCTATACTAATAATCAAGCTGAAGAGTTTTTTTGTTTGAGCGCGCTAATCTCGGTTCGGTTCTAGGACATGCCGGTTTCCTCACGATGTTTTCCTTCACCGTTCCAAAAATTCGAAGACATGTGACATCTACCAACCCGCACTTATGCATTATGTTTAAGTTGTGCATGCGCTATTTGCTACTTTGTGAGCTATAGCTACTGCTACTACCTAAACCACATACAGTACAAGCTTTGTATGCTTCACCAGTAAAATCTAGTTATAGTGTTGTCGGCAAAACACATCCACAACATCAACATTGGTTCAAACTGAATCCTTCGGAATTGCGGCGTACTATGTTTGAGTAGGATAACAAAATATAGAATATACTGTGTGTTTATTAATACTAGGTACCTACGTAATATTACACATAGTGTGATAATAGAAATGTAATTCATGTTCTAAAACATTACTAATACAGGGTATAAAAAGACACATTACATAGCCGTCCACTACTCATTCTGTACATCAAACTAAGTAAAATTGCATAAAAATAATTGCTGGGAAAACTACTTTTATTTTTGGTGTGATGCTGTTTGCACATTGTGCTTATGGATGCATCCAACGGTACTGGGGTCTTGGGGCTACTTAAAGTTGTGTTACATTAAAAACTTGATTTCGTACAAAACAACGTCAGTTAAAGTTAGAAGTTTGACCGTCAATATCTCCGCAACCAGAAGGTTCCCAGGTATGGTCTCGTACAAAAAAAATATCACAATGACGGGAAAAACAAGTGACTCTCGGCTTCGTTAAGTGTCTTTTTACACCCGTTATACAAACGCAAGTACTAATAGCCTGGAAGTCACAAAATCTCGAGAGAGCACATTAGAACAGAGTGCCGATAGGGCCGAAAGGACCTGGGGGCCTACTCCGAAGTGCAAAGTGCGAAAGTTCGGATCGGACCGACACATGGCAGAACCGAATATTAAAAAATGCGAAAAAAGTTCGGATCGGCTCAGTTGGCTCGGGACCATAGTCAATATTCGAAAGAGTGTAGAAGTGTAGGATCGGAACCGACCGAATCAAATAGTAACTTCGTAGCAGGAAAAGGCCGAACATTCGGCCGATACTACTTCGGAGTAGACCCCCTGAAGTGGCGACCGCCTACCGGAAGACGTAGCGTTGGATGGCCTCCTCACAAGGTGGACCGAGTTTATGAAAGCCGCAGGAATCCACTAGATGCGAGAAGCATAGAACCAGGCATAAGGACGATGCTTGGGAGAGGGCTATGTCCAGCAGTGGATGTCTTTCGGTTGAAATGATGATAATGATAAGGCATTTTTTTTTTTTGAGGATGGGAAATCATCAAATGACTCCTCCCGCTCTGGGTGGAGCAGAAGGGAGTGTCAGACTTTTACTGACTAAAACCCACCCGTGTTCCTTCCTTAGCCCTTTATGTTCCAGGGCAGCGGTAAACCCTTTCGGATGTTCCCGGATGATAAGGCATGCTGGTGTATTCGTTCAACGTTGGTACGGTCAGCAACAAAAGTCGGTTAACACTTTAGTTGTTTAAATCTTAATTATTGAGCACAATATTCTTAAAAAACATAGTAATAGAATATTTAAGAATAATTAATTCTTTGCTATTACATGAAATAGAGAAAACCAATGTATCGCATCATTTTGTATCAATTTAGATGATTTGTAAAAGTAACAGTGTTAATTGACTTTTGTTGCTGACTGTTCATTGCACGAATCATTGTCGGAACGAAGTTCCTAATCGCGCGTTGCGAAAGAATGCTAGACGGAAAAAATTAAGATCAAAAGTTGGAACGACACTTTTTGCTATAGGTAGTTGTAAGCCGTGCGGCGTGCGCGTGTTTCTCTATCTGTCTCTCTCTCTCTCTCTTTGAACTTCGTTCCATCCGGGTGTCCCTTGACACCTCTCAAGTTTTTTTTATTGTTAGATGAGGTGTAATAAAGGTACTTCTAAATATTTTATTGAAATTTTAATCTTGACCAATTATTTTGAAACACGCTTTCCTTTTGCAACAACCACTGTCATGTTGTAGACATGAATTGCTGTATTAAAGATTATTTCCAAAATCTTTCAAAGGTAATTTTATATCCCTTTGACGACATTACCGAAAATTGTATCAACCAACAATAACAAACGTTCAAAATAATGACATATCTCTCTTCAAACAGCTCGAACGACATAAAAATTTCATCAAAGGAACACAAATCGGAAAGAAATACATCAACCATGTAAACGGAACAAAACAATATCTGTGCCGAAACAAAAAAGGTTGTAGTCTATGTAATTTTGGCAATTTCACATAAAAGAAAATAAATATTGTAACGTGAACCGAATTCTTTTTGTCAAATCGTTTGTGTCTCTTGGTTTCTTTCAGAATTTATTTTTTCACCATTTATCATTTCAAACCCCTTTTTCTTGGAACATTAGTACGTCGTACCAGTGACGTATTATGAATGGCCTCCGTGTTAAGCCTGTCGTCCACGACGCTACCCAAAACTAACCCTGAAGGCCAATTCTCATAAATAAGAAGAGAATTAGATGTATTTTTGACACATCGAGACAGTTTTTTTTTTTATTTTAGGGTTCCGTACCTCAAAAGGAAAAACGGAACCCTTATAAGATCACTTCGTTGTCCGTCTGTCTGTCAGTAAAGACTATTTTTCTCAGAACGCGTGGAGTTATCTAGTTGAAATTAATATCAAATACTCAAGACTGCAATCCCTAGAAGCAGTGAAAAATCAAACTTCTAAGTCAACGCAATCAAAAGATACGGGCGTTTATGTTCCGAAATCAAAACCTATAGGGTACTTCCCGTTGACCTAGAATCATGAAAGGCAAGAAGCAATGTCATGTAGCACAAGTAAAGAAAAAAATCCGAAAACCGTAAATTTATACTTACATTACAAAAAAAATAATTTTAAAACTATTTACATACCTATAAATCTGTACGGAGCCCTCGGGCAGCGAGTCCGTCTCGCACTTGACCGGTTTTTTTTTTTTGCTGTATGGGTGAAAACTCTTGACTGCTTGGCTGCTAGAAAGTGATGGATGAGGTTTATGATGGAGCGTGCCCAGAAGATGCCCGTTAACTCTTGTCTTGAAGGCAGACGGGTTAAATGTGGAAAGGAACACAGACCACAGACATGTTTCAGAGAACTCAACTCTTTGGCTGCGCGAACATTTTTAAAAACACGGAAACTGCCGAAGTTCAGTTACAAACTCAAATCACCAATACTCATTGGTGATTTAAGGTGTAACTAAGGGGCAGTTCCCAGAGTGCAGCCAAAAGTCACAGCACAAGTATTTCAATGGTGGTTCGTACACGTCGCAACTTAGGTACTAACGTCTTATTAGCTAGTTTGTAATACGTTTCTATTGAGTAGCGTCGTGAACGACGGGCCTAAGTCTAAATAAATAAACTTCGGACCGACTCGGCCGTCTTCGACAAACTTCGCCCGGCGACGAACACCTAACAAAGACTTGATGCGATAATTAATTGGCCTCTTGAATTTTAGCTTTATAATTTAAGATGTTGTATTTTTAAAGGATTTTTGTGTATTTTCCTGTTTAGATGTTTGCTGTTCACCGTAAACTTTATTCAAGCGTGCTCAATCTTTGTCCACTTTTAAAATTATGATAAAAAGTCACTTCCTCTCTCCTTAAACCTAATCGAAAATAGAATGATGATTCTATTTTCTTTGCTCCTGTTTCATGCTTATTATTGTATATTTATTAGGATTAGTATAATATACTTTATGCACGTATTTATTGTATTATGTAAATGGTACACCACAGACTACCTACAGTATTTATCTCTTCTTCCCCTTTTATCCATCCAAAGGTTGTCTTTAAAAGATCGCTCTCAGCGATAAGACTGACTGAAAAAAAAATGTAGAAATTTTACAAAGGGTGATAGAATAAATACCCTTTGTAAAATTTCTACATTTTTTTTTTTCTTTTTAAACGTTGCCCCACACTAAGAATTTCTCCTATATCGTAGGTGCGTTTACAAACATTTAAACTCACATACACAAACAACCAGTCCCGGAACACAGCCAGTCCCGGAACAACTGCTATAGGCCATACAAGTATTTGTTCCGTGCGTTCCGTAGAACCCGCGACACGCAGCGCAGCAGTCAATCGCTTAAGCACTGCGCCAACCGTGCCGTCATTTATGTCTGTAATTTTTATATGGTGTACTTACATAATAAAAAGTATTATATTCTATTTAAACGTTTAAACGTCAAAAATGTAAAGACCATCAGATTCCGGGTTGTTACTGAAAAATTTTTAATGAAAAAATCCCATAACACTTCACGAGCTGGGAATCGAACCCAGGATCACATGCACAGCAGTAGTGCTTACAACTAATAAACCAACGAGTCAGTCAACTGTTTTTCATTGCTTTTAAAACGCTATCCAAATCACTTTAAACAATATTTTTGAACGCACAACTCAGCAGTGCCAAAGTTTTTTTTTCCTAGCCTTCGCTGTCCCACTCCTGCGCAAAGGCCTCCCTCCTCTCCTTCCATCTTTCGCGAGCCCGCGCGTCCTCCTTCCAGTTCTGACAGAATCTATCCAGGTCGTCCCGCCACCTCCTACGTGGTCTGCCGCGACCTCGCCTCGCTGTCTCAGGGCACCAATTCTGTGCTATTTGGGCCCACAGTTTGTCCGGCATGCGGCAGACATGTCCTGCCCAGTCCCATTTAAGTTGCGCAGCTTTTTGAGCCACGTCAGCTATCTTTGTTTTGGAGCGCAGTATTGTGTTTCAATTCAATACTAATGAACGGAGTTCGCGTCAGAACTGTGTGGCGTCGAAGTGATTCAAAAGTATGTGATTGTAAATTATACCAAACATTTACTACTAGTACAGCTGCCATATAGCTGCGAACTCCGTTCATTAGTATTGAATTTCTGATTTTGATCATCTACTTTTGCTGTTGACTGTACATACCTACGTTAAAAACTTTTAATCTACATACAATTCCCGAAAACCTCATACGACGCCTAATAGTTCAACAATTCCTAAGAGCATAGATGCCCTCGAAATTCCAAGACGAAAATTGAAACTGGGATAAAACGAACAGAATTGCTCTTCTGAATTCCGTCAAACAAATTCCAATGGTAATTTTAAAAGGTAATGTCTATAGATAGCTGAATTCTGAACGTGCCTGAGTTGGAGAAAAGAAAAGGGGAAAAATCTTCGAGTACTCAGATGATACTTGAACTACGTAAGGAATTGCTATTAAGGAGCAATGTTCTTATAAGGGAGGGCGGCGAACTTGTGAACATGTTAGGAATTAATTAGGGATTCTTATCATTTATGATTTCCTGGTACTTGAAGATGGAGTTAATATTGAAGTTTATGAGCTATTTGTAAAAAGACAGTGTGAAAGATGATAAAACTAGTTGAAAACTTTTTATAACAAAAAAAACCGACTTCGAAAAACGTAAGGAATTGCTAATAAGGAGTAATGTTCTTGGAGGCGAATATTTGTTGTGACTTGTGGAACATGTTAGGAATTAATTAGGGATTCTTATCGTTTATGATTTCCTGTTACTTATGGGGTAGTTAGATAGGAAATGTCGACTCCATCTAGCTTATTTTTTATATTATAACTAGCGGTGCCCCGCTGTTTCACCCGCATATTTTGCGATGCCTTAAAAATATCGGGATAAAAAGTATTCTATGTGTTAATCCTGATTATATACTATCTGTGTGCCAAATTTCATCCAAATCTGTTTAGTAATTTTCGCGTGAAAGAGTAACAAACATCCATCCAATCCTCACAAATATTCTATTAGGATATGACGTGTAAAAGTGATTCCGAACTCCTTTTTACAAAATAAACAGTTTCACTTCATTTCATTTTATAGGATTTAATATTTTAATGAAAAACCAAACAATTAGCAAACTAATTGCGCTGCGTGTCGCGGGTTCGATTCCCGCACAGAACAAATATTTGTAAGTCCTACATGTATTTGTTCCTAGTCTGGGTGTTTTTCTATCTATAATATGTATGTATTTACAAAAAAAAATGTATATAAGTAATTTATCTGCCATCTTGTTACCATAACACAAGCATTAGGTTGCTTAGCTTGGGACTAGATGGCGCTGTGTGAAATGTCCAGGGATATTATTAAAAAAAAAAAAAATACTACAAACTATACCAACACGAAAAGTCTGATTTAAAACAAGGTGTAAAAAACACAGAAACAAGTTTTAGACACCACTCAATATCTACCACCATTTATTTGTTTGAAAAATAAAGTCCTCTCAAACGAAACCAAGCGTCGACAGCAAAAAAAAGAGTGCACTATCTGCGACATTTTCACATTAAACTTACACAAGATTTTGAACTTAAAACTTAAGTAACTAGAGTGTAATTTTGTGTGCAGTTGTTTCATGTTCTAGTAGTAACTCAGTTCTTGATGGGAAACACCTTTCGGGACTCAATGCAAACATGAAAACTATGAATTTTTTCTCCATTTTCATATTACGAGTATATTGAAATAGTTGGCTCATATATGGGATTGTTTCGAGAATGTTTCCTAAATTACCTTTTGAAATACGTGTTTTAATTACACCTGTATTCGAATAGCTATTTACCCAGCTACGGCAACGCTGAAAGGTTTTAAATATTCATAAACTTTTGTAATATCACTGGCTGTGTATGTTTCCTCGTCCTGCCTAAATTACCTACTGAACTGGTTTAATCAAATGAAGTGTCGTTAGATTTGTCCGAACATGAACATGGGACCTCCCATAAGGCGCTCACACTAATTCGGGTCGGCATTAATCGGTACAGCCGGGCGGCAAATGCTGAGGGCAATGGTGGCCCAGTGGCAAAGGCCCCCCGACTTACGTGTTGTAGGTCGTGGGATCGAACCCAGACTGGCGCTTTACTTTGTGTAAATTATTTCATTACCACTGCTCTGGAAACGGTAAATGAAAACATCGTGAGGAAACCATATAAACCGGTATCCTCATATCCTAGAACTACTTAAAAAAAACTAAACTTTGGTAGATGTCACATGTCTTTGAATTTTCAAATTCAAAGACATGTGACATCTACCAAAGTTTAAATGGTATAATTTATCGAATGTTATATATAATGTTATAGCTGCCTGTATATGTGTGTGTAGTGTACATAAATGGTTAAATAAATAAATAATATTGCTGAAAACTAACACTCCCAGTATCGTCGCAACAGCAACAAAGATATCCATTGTAAAGTAGCATTTACCTGGCAGAACTTGTCGCCAACACTTTTTCGTACCGAAAAAATTCAACTGAAGAATCACCCCTCTACGGCTTATCGTAACTCCAGCTATCGCCACGCCTCTAGCGGAATAAATCCGAACTAAGTGAAACTTATATACGTTTAGTGCGAATCTGTTCTCGATTGAATCGTAACTTGCAGACTTATCGATTTAGAATCGTATTTATTCTAGACTACGACCAACTACGACTATACTCGTATTTCTGGATTGTTTTACATAGAATACCTGTTTTTTGGAAGCTTTAGTCCGGTCTTTATAGCGTTATGTAAGGAATCGTGTAGGTTATTGCGTTTTGGTGATGATATCTTTGTGCACCAACTAAAACTATTGCTATCTTTTACTAGCACATTAAGTTGGACAGAGATGGAAGATAGTAAGAGCTTGAAAAATTAGGTTGAGATTCTACTTTTTCAACTTGGCTGTCATTGCATTTTAATCTTGGTATTATTTATTATTTATTTGGTGTTCCATACATCATTTTGACCACCATACACATTGAACTTTTGTATGAAATAGCAGATTTTTTTTGATAACCGACGATGTATTTCTACTCTAGGGGGTTCAGAATAATGTACTGGATCCATGGTAACAGGCTGGGCGTTGATCTCCATGCCAGCCTATAGAGAGAGAGTTAAGAACCTATAAAATTATCTACCTACATAATACACTCGCGAGCAATGAAAAAGTTCCAGTGACATAGCACCAAATTACTCCTAAACGGGAAAGGCTAGCTTAATTTGGCTGCAATATTGAAGTACATTTAACAGCGCATCAGAATATTACCAACTAAAAACGTAAATATTGTGTTCAAATTTTAAATTATATGTCTTAGGAGATATTAAGGTGTTTGTCGGCATTTTGTGGGTGGAACTTTTTCATTGCTCGGCACTGTAATAACTAAAAATACAGCATTCAACCTTATATGGTACGAAACTCTTAAATCAAACAAATTATGCACAAACGATTTTGTTTACGTACCTATTCTTCGACACGTATTTCTTGGTATTCATCATCATCATCATCTTCCTGCCCTTATCTCATGTTACTTGTGGTCGGCGCAACACGTTTTCTTCTTCCATTCTCCTCTGTCAACCGTCACGCTATCATTCACTCCCTTCTCTTTCATATCCATTCATCTTTTCTTCGGCCTTCCTCTCCCTCTACATCCATCAACATTATATTCATCACTCTTTTACTCACATGCGTTTCGTCCCCTCTCATCACATGCCCAAAACAAACCAAACGATTTCCTTTCAACTTTTCTGTCACTGGCGCCACTTTCAAACTTCCTCTTATACAGTTTGAGTCTTTATAAAGTGCACATATTAATAAGGGTGAAAATATAAACAATTTTATCGACGGAAAAAATGTCAAAAAAAATCTAAATTTTTTTTTAATTTTTTATTGACTTTTAATTTTTTTACTTTCGTCTTGGTACCCCATGCAAACAAACTGTAACTTATTATTTTTAGTATTATTATATATTTATTTGTAGTAACAGTTTAAAATAAAAGTCCATATTTTTTAATTTTTTTTTTAAATTTATTCCGTCGATAAAATTGTTTATATTATCAACCTTTTTAATATGTGCACTTTATAAAGACACACTGTATATACTCATCCATTTAAACCACCAACAATAAAACACTAAACTTTAACGTTATTTAAAAACGAACAGCAAACGCTTCTCTCGTCCTTGTGACGTCATCGGACGTGCTGGCGTCCATCTTGCATCACGGTTTCATATTTTACACCCCTGTCAAGAAAATAAAGCGATATTTATGTTTAGTCGAGATCGTTTCAGGAAGTATCTAATATTTTCTTCTGCGACCTAAATAATTACATTTTTAGGGTTTGTGCTCTAAGCAATGTCCGTCTGGCAAAGGTATAATATAATTAGTGATATAATGTTATTATACAAGGTGGCAGGGACATCTACGTGCAACCTGTTACCATTAACACAGCACATGATTCTAGATTTATTGAAAAAATAAATTGCTGTAGGTACCATACATTTTGACCGCGTATTGCACTTTTCTATGAAACATCAGATTTTTTTATAACTGGCGAAAAATGTCTTCCTAAGTGGGTCTAAAATCTTGTGCTGAAGTTATGGTTATGGTTTGCGCGTCGATGTCCCTGCCACCCTGTATAGCGCTACAAAGTTTTTTTGGTGCGTCGCCAAAATCGAAACTAATGCCGCCATGTTGTTTTTTTATACAGTTCAAGTTTACAAAACAATTGCACAAATGTTTACCAACAGCGCCCCCTTGCACTATCAACGTCATTCGAGCGCCAAAATATCCTTGTAAACGGACTCTCCATTTTACGAAAGAAGTCACTCAGACGCAGCGCTATGGGCATGCGACGGAGAAATACATCTTTATTTATATATTTATCTCAACATCATATTACATTCAATGATTAATAAAATACACAATCTTAAATACACAAAGGTGTGTGAGGTAGAAGGGTTGTTGCAAGAATGTTGCTAACTAGAATTTAAAAAAATAGTTACCTTTCGTGAGACGGACTCTAGCAGTGTAACAGAAGCCAATGTGAAGTGTCATGTCAACTGATTTTGTTCAACCAATCACAACAGCTTAAAATTTGACAGCAAATCCACCAATCAAAGACTTGTACTCCGTTTCTAAAAACAAAATGCCCATTCTAAATCCAAAATGTCACCGAAATACGTCACTGCATCAACTATCAAATTGAAATAAATCAACGCAGTGTCGATTAGATTGATCGACAATCGAGAATTGTGATAAATCGATAACGCTGTGCACTGCACTAGTGATTAATCGTCGTTAGCTAATTGATTTTCGTCTCGGTACACCGATCGCGATGGTTAGAATCGATTATTATGTAATCAGTTTTGTGATCGATATGGTTTTGATGGTGGTGCATGTGATTAGTAAATAGGTACAGCTTGAAGTAAGTCTAACGCTTAACCTTTAAACTACTGTTTTTGAGGTTTGACGGTTAACTCCTAGAAGTTAAATGTCATAAAAGATACTTTAAAACGCTTCTATCGTTATTCAACTACAGAACGCGACCTGCTACAATCCTTACATATTCCTTTTGCTTCGTTATCGTTCATATATCTGGTCAAAATCAAAATCAAAAGTCATTTATTCAAATTAGGCTGAGAATCAGCACTTTTCGAACGTCAAAATTACAAAAGACAGTCCCCCAAAAACGCTCGCCCTTCACCACTTCCTAGTGCTATCGCTGGGAAGAAGAAGTGGCGCAACAAACTCCCCAGCAGCACAGCTGTCTGTTCAGTTAGAAAATACTTGATACTTGATTGCATACAATACTAGGCGTTAAGTAATTAACATTACAAGGCACATAACATAAAATTAAATTACTTGCAATATGTCAGCTAGCCACGCCAATATACCAACAAATATAATAAAAACTATACGTACTCAAGCTGAAAAATAATTAATTAAAATGTAAATAAAAACTTACTACCTAAATAAAAGCCTCCAGGCATAAAGGGCGTGACAGCTTACATATTTATGCATAGCTGGGTTCTGGTCACATAGCTGTCACTTGAAGTCACAGATGAAAAACTAGAACCATCGAAGTAAAATAAATAAATTAATTAATACTAATAACAATAACCTGTCAGTAAGCTAATTCTGGAGAAAGAACATGAACATTGTTGAGTTAATTAGGGCGACCAACTATTCTTATCGTGTAAGTAGTCGTTGATGGAATAGTAAGCCTTTGAACAAAGGTGGATTTTACTTGAGCTTTAAACGCATTAAAAGGCAAGTCTAGCAAAGAAGAGGGTAGCTTGTTATAAAAAGTTATACCAAGCCCAACAAATGAGTTATGAACCTTATGAAGCCGGTGAAAGGGGGCACGGTCATACACGCACGCCGGTTGCGAGAACTACGCACCTGACCTTTCTAAAGAAAAACAATAAGAAAAGCAATAAGCTCACTATATGTCTTTCTAGGGTGACCCCACCCAGTGTTGCTACTCACATCTGCCTTGTAAATACTTTTTGTTAGTCGCCTTTCATTCATCCTCCCAACACAAACTCTTTTCAATGAGTTCATCTGCTGAATTAACCAAAACCGGAATCCCTAATGAACCTGAAACTTACTCTATGATTGGGTGAAGAATTGGCGCGAACAAATTCTTTAGGAGAAAATCACTTTCGAATCATGCGTAAGTGCCCAAAAACTGGCTAGCTACTGGCCGACTTTTTTTTATCGTCTGGTAAAAATGGCTGGTTTTCATAGGCTTCTACTCCGTTCACTTTTTAAACCCTGTTTTTGTCGAGACGTTAAAAAAATTCAGCCGGTATAGATAATGACAATGGCGCCATTCTCTTGTTCACAAACTAAACTAAATTTAAGGTCAGTGCATCTTTTTCTTTCTATTTCATTAAGAAAAGGACAGAAGATAAATATTAGTTAGTCCTGTCAAATTAGTCAGCGTTTGACGTAAATTGACGTATTTTTAGTAGCCAATTTTTGTCTATGGAGTATCTTAATTTGACAAGACTACACTAATATTTTGTCTTCTGTCCTTTTTGTAATGAAATAGAAAGGACAAAGATGCTCTGAAGTTAAATTTAGTTTAGTTTTGTGAACAAGGGAATCGGCGCCAATGTCAATGATAGACCGGCTGTTATTGATTAATCATTAATATCATTACTCACGATACTGACGCCTTTACCTCCATCTAGACTCACTTGTAACTTCTTCAAACAAAACAAAAAAAAAATCTCCAAGTTTCTAATGCCATTAGCAATCTCTTCGGTCTAATTTACCAGCGGCTTTCAAGGCAGTCCCATGTCTCCTGAGACAGCCAAGTTTAATTGCTTCGAGTTGCAGCGCTGTTGATCTTAGCTGGACTAGAATTACGATAATGGGGGAAAAGGACCGGTCTCAATAAATTAATCCCAGTGCAGGCTTGATAAGTGCAGCGTCGTTATTTAACCACTGCGTTTTTAAGAAAGAAAGATAATACATTTATTTAAATTACAAACATGACGCATAAAAAGAACACAAACACAAAAAAGAAATAAGTTGGGAAAACATGCGTCACATCCACGCAAATCGGCCATCGCTCAGCGCCACAGCACTGGTTTTCAGCAACAGCCGGCGTGGCGTTCACATTTTCTTACGTTTTTTGCAATATGCAGGTCAGGGTCATGTTTAATGTTGATTAAAATATGATTCGCGAGCGTAACAAGTATGTATTTACAGAATTATAATCATTAAAATCATCAACACATAAGGTTTGCGCTATGAAATGCAATAAAACTCAAACGAAGTTCCAGGCACAGGTTGTCCTTTTTTTTTTAGTGGAATATCATCAAATAACTTCTCCGGCTCTGGGCGGAGCGGGAAGGCCTGTCAGACTTTTACTGACTAAAACCCACCCGTGTTCCTTCAGTTGCCTGTGCCAGGGGCCACGGTATCTCTTTCGAACAACCCGCGACCCTGGCAGGGCACAGCTAGTCCTTAAATATAATTCAACTCCAACATGAATTGCAAAGGATAACGAAATTTTATCGAATTTCGATAAAGACTATTATTTATAACAAAAGTTGTCGGTAGAAAAATTTTCTTTAGTTTTTTTGCCGAACTAAAAAGTTTTTAGTTAAGAACTATTATAAGTCTAGATATAACAGGCCTCGGGCTTGAAACTTTTGAGTCGGGCTTAAAGGTTCGATAGTGGACACGTGTTTAGCTCCAAACTTGTCTATTTTAAGTTTCTTTTTTTTGTTAAAGTTTCAGTAAAATTGGCCCATTATTTTAGCTGGTGAATTTGGCACGGGTCGATCGCTCGGGTTAAGCTATGCTTGCCGCGGTCAATCCGTGGATGTGTGACCATCTTTATATTCCGAGACTGCTCGGAGAGCACGTTAAGCTGTAGGTCCCGGCTGTCATTCGTGAATCTTTGACAATGTTATGGCTCGTCAGAAGCCAAGAGGTTTATTGTTACCCAGAAACTGGGTTGTGGAGGTCAGATAGGTAGTCGCTCCATGTAAAATACTGGTATGCAGCTGCATCCGGTTAGACTGGAAGCCGAACCCAATAACATTTGGGAAAAGGCTAGGCAGATGATGAGTTGAATCATATTGATAATAATACATATTATGAAACAACGTCACTTCTGTTTGTCTGAACGCGATAAACTCAATAACTACCAACAATCAACTAAAAACCAAACAAACTCTTCAGCTATATTTTTCATCATCATCATCATTTCAGACATAACATTAAGGCTTTTTGTGAAAGATATCCATGAACCAGTCTTCAATCTTTTTAAAACTTTTTCAAAATTCCATTAATGTTAGTTAATTTAATTTATTTGATTGAATCGAGGAGTCTTGATTGATCGAGAAATTGATTTATAAAATTATTATATTTTTAGACTGAAATTTTCTCAATAATTTTTGATGTATTGGTTAGCGCACAGGCTAAGCAAATGGCTTCTGTGATGCTACAAGTAGTGAGTTTGATTCCCACACGGAGCAAATATTTTTTTAACTGTTTATTGTTCCAAATTCTTGTGTTTGTCCTTAGTTGAGCTTGCATGCTTGTATAAAGTTAAGTCAAAGTATTTTATTTGTTGAACATAGGTAATATGGTACATGGTATAAAAATTTGCGTTGTAT
This sequence comes from Apamea sordens, assembly GCA_945859715.1. Taxonomy (NCBI): domain Eukaryota; kingdom Metazoa; phylum Arthropoda; class Insecta; order Lepidoptera; family Noctuidae; genus Apamea; species Apamea sordens. The sequence continues at coordinate 5,691,530 of OX244010.1, read as the reverse complement.
CACTATGTTTTGCCTTGCAAGGCGTATAAATTAGGCGTAAACAAGTGCGAGTCGGACTCGCCCATGAAGGGTTCCGTTTTACGATTTATGACGTACTAAAAAAAAACTACTTACTAGATCTCGTTCAAACCGTTCAAGGCAAATGATGGTGACATCATATATTTTTTTTAGTTTTATCATTCTCTTATTTTAGAAGTTACAGGGGGGGGGGGGGGGGTACCCATTTTACCACTTTGGAAGTGTCTCTCGCGCAAACTATTCAGTTTAGAAAAAAAATATATTAGAAACCTCAATATCATTTTTGAAGACCTATCCATAGATAACCCACACGTATGGGTTTGATGAAAAAAAAATTTGTGTTTCAGTTCTAAGTATGGGGAACCCCCAAAATTTATTGTTTTTTTTTTTCTATTCTTGTGTGAAAATCTTAATGCGGTTCACAGAATACATCTACTTACCGAGTTTTAACAGTACATTTCTTATAGTTGCGGAAAAAACTGGCTGACATACGGACGGACAGACAGACATACGGACGGACAGACATGACGAATCCATAAGCGTTCCGTGTCATTTGGCTACGGAACCCTAAAAACTACAAACTACATAAAACTGTTTCAAACAAGTAATTTCGTAAAGAAGATAGAATAACAAGTGGATCAGACATTTAACATACGATACTGGAAAAAAATATACGATATAGTAATCCATAGTAACATTTACGATACTAAAAAAATATAACAAACAGAACGAACACGCATGGTGGCAGGGACATTATTGACATTGGTTATTAAAGAAATAGCTATTCCATACATCTTAGCGCGTTTATATGAAACAGCAGATTTTTTTTATAAAACCCAAAAGAAGAAAAATTTCTAGTCTGGAATCGTGTGCTGAATTCATGCTTACAGTTTGCGCATCGATATCCCTGCCACCCTTTATAATAAGCCATCTCTGCATAACTTTTCGAAGAAAACAAGCTTAATGGTATGTATGTGTGACAAGGAAAAAAAAATAACAGGTATTAAATAGAGATCAAACACTGAAAACAAAAACAAGCGACAACGATACCTCATTTCCTTTCTCACAAGACACATCTCACCAATAAAAAGTGACTCAGACCTATTTATATTCAACTACCCACATATTGTTGCGGAAACACATCATAAATTCAATCGGTCGCAAGTGTTACGTCACCGATGGTTGATTTGTAGTGGTGACGTCATCGCAGCGAGATTTATGACGTAATCTAGATGTGGTACAACTTGTGGGAGTGACTTTGAGTTTGTTTGTCTGCGAAAATATGTTAGTTTCCCGTGTTGTTGGTAGGTATCGTGAAAATAATGTGTGTTAGGTAAGTTTGTACAATTACTTGAAATATGGGGAAACGTGTATAAAAGTGTGTGTGCCATGTTCCCACTGCTGGGACACAGGCCTCCTCTCTTCGAGAGGAAGTGAGCTTTAATCTACCACGCGGGCCCAGTGCGGGTTGGTAGATGTCACATGTCTTCGAATTTTTGGTTCTAGGACATGCCGGTTTCCTCACGATGTTTTCCTTCACCGATTTGAGAGCAGTGGTAATGAAATAATTTACACAAAGTAAAGCGCCTGGGTGGGATCGAACCTACGACCTTCAACTCGTTAGTGGCGGCTGTTACCACTGGGCCACCACCGCTCTCTAGTGTGTGTGTGTGTGTTTATATTATCATTGATTGGATCAAATATATGCAGTGTCTAACCAGTATTCGAGATGTTTCATTTCCTTTAACCCCCGTCCTTATTCAAGGTTATTGAGTTAAAAAATTGTGAAAGTTTTTCACATTAACATAACCAATTTTAAGTAATCTCTATTTCAGCGTCAGATACTTATTCTGTCTACAAAACGAGATTTAACTTTAGCCCGAGTTTAAACGAGTCAATTTTTGTATTTAAATCTTTAAATAAAAATGGCTCGTTCAATTGATAAATATAAATGAATTTATTCCTGTAAGTAGGTGTGTACAAACACTTTTACACGTCAATCATGTTTTTAAGAACTAGATGAGGTCAGCGTTTCGAAGGTACTCTAGAGGTCTCTACTCGGAGGGGCCCGTGGCTAAATAATAACAGCCGCACAGGTCGATCGGTCAGGTTAAGCTACGCTTGCCGCGGTTGGTTTGTGGATGGGTGACCATCTTTACATACCGAGACACCTCCGTGCCTCGGAAAGCACGTTAAGCCGTTGGTCCCGGCTGTCATTCGTGGATCTTTGACAGTCGTTACGGGTAGTCAGAAGCCCGAAAATCTGACAACCAGTTAAGACTGGTTGTCAGATCACGATGACCAAGGGGTATCGTATTACCACTGGGTTGTGGAGGTCAGATAGGCAGTCGCTCCATGTAAAATACTGGTATTCAGCTGAATCCGGTTAGACTGGAAGCCGACCCCAACATAGTTGGGAAAAGGCTAGGCAGATGATGATGAGGTCAGCGTTTCGTATCTGACTACTCTGAGAGGAAACGCCGAAACAAACCCACAGTCTCTTTTAAAGTCCAGACATAATCTTGGTCAGAACATGTGCATGTGCATTTAACCCGAATTTCAATGAGTTAGTTTTTGTATTCCAATCTTTAACTAGAAATGGCGCGTTGATTGTCGCTGAGATGAGATTGCGAATAGATTTTGAATGTTTTAATTACGGGAATTGGCTTCTTATTCCAAAGACAAATCTTCTGTTCTGATAAGGCCGATTGATTTTCTTGCATAGTTCAAAGAAAAATAAACTACGCGACGAACTACGGCGAACTGCAGTGCGATTCTGTAACCATCTCACCGTGAAAACTTAGGTGAAGTGAGCGTGGAGTGAGCTGTCATTCCAAATAATGCTAGGGATTGACACTACTGACAACTCACATCAAGCTCACTTCACTTGAGTTTTCACGGTGAGATTTTTACAGAATCGACCGGCTGGGCGTTCTGTACGAGTCAGTACTACGCATCGAGGCAAGATGCAGTTTCTGCTCCAGCGTTGCAACGCCTACATTCATTTTGGGAACCTTTTTTATCATACGTTCAACTCACTGATAAATAAATAATCCGTAGCATAATCAGCCTATAATGTTCCCACTGCTGGGACACAGGTCTCCTCTCAGTGAGAGGGAGTGGTCCTTAATCCACCACCCCAGTGCGGGTTAGTAGATTAGATTCTCAGCGATTTCAATAGATTTTTTGTAAGCCCAAACTCTAACCCAGATCATTGCCATTTTCCTATTCCTTATAGTATCCTGTATAAATGACACAAAAGATTATAATACACTTCGTTTAGCAAAGGTCAAGAAACAAGCTCACAAACAGAACAGGAACACGGAACTTCGAAACATGTTCCGATAACTTAGCGGGAAATCCGAGAACGGAATCCGGGATTAGTTAGGAATTGATTTCTGAAGCAAAGTGGGTAAAGTTTCAGTTAGATTATGACGTCATCGGTAAAGTTTCGCGAGTTTTTTCGCATATATTTTTGAGTCTTCTATTCTCTATATTCGAGAGGAAATACTTGGATTATAGGGATCAAATAAAAAATCTGAGAGAAATGGGGAAGGATAACTTTTGATGGAGTGAGCTTCATACTTTGTAGACCTTGTAGACTTTAGATCTGTAGACCATTTTTTATTTTATTAAGTACCTGGTACTTGTTGACAAGCCTACGCTGTCTTCCCATACCTACTATAACTTGAAAACAGTGTAAAAGCCAATTATATTTAAAAGAGTAACCGTGGAGTTTCTTGGCGGCTCTTCTCCATAGGAAACGATCAATTGGAACCGTGCATCTAGCTTCTGACGTTTCATAAGTGCCCATGAAAAAAAAAAAAATAAAATAAAAAAAAAAAAAAAAAAAATATTAAAAAAAAAAAAAAAAAAAATAAAATAAAATAAAAAAAAAAAAAAATATGAAATAAAATATTTTGATTTTTGATAGTTCAAATTTTAGTAAATGAAAAATAATAATAATAATAGTCATCCAAACCGAATTTCGGTCATGGCTCTCATCTCAACGGAGATGAGCCTTCGACGCAGAAGATATTATAGTGCACATGTGTATGCGTGGACACAAGAGCACTCTCTCTTCTCGCTCTCTCATAGTCCAATGGAACGGCATTTGGATACGACCGGAGAGAGATCAGGCGCAGGACCAACGTCTTAACGTGCTTTCCGAGACACGGGTATCACACCGCTAACTTCCAAACTCCGGGCTGTTACTAAGGAATTCGTAATGGTAAAACCCAATAACACTTTGACCGACCTGGGAATTGAACCCAGGACCCTGAGGCTTAGCAGTCGCGCTTGCAACCACGGCAGTGCTACCAACGGGGCAGTTAATTAGTAATGTACGGAGATTACATCAAATATTTTCGAAATAAACTAGGTGATTTTTTATTATAAGTATCTAAAGTCAATCAATGAAGAGATTATAGCAAAAACATACTACACAAAAGATTCACAACCGCTCAATATGCTACGGCTACGCATCGAGCTACGGCGTAGCTTTGCGTAGCTCGGCGTAGCACATGCGCTAAGTGAGCTAGAACAGAGGGGCAATTCTCGTAATTTCAAGAACATTCACGTCTGAGGGGTAATTCTCGTAATTTTAAGAACGTTCACAGTCTGATCTGTCTCAATCTGTAAAAAAATACTTCTAATTTCCCTACATTTTGACAAGTTTTTGACATTTGTTTGTCGCCGAATTGAGACTGCGACTAGATTGTGAACGTTTTAAATTACGAGAATTGGCCTTCTGATCTGTTTCAATCAAAATATCTCTATCAAAAATACCTCTAAATTCCCAACATTTTTGACATTGATTGTCGCTGAGATGAGATTACGACAAGATTTTGAACGTTTTTAATTACGGGAATTGGTCTTCAGGACTCAAAAGGAGCATAGGAGCAATTCCTGTATTTTTAAGAACGTTAGTTTTTGAACGATTTAAATTACGAGAATACAACTTCTGAGGGGCAATTCTCGTAATTTTAAGAACGTTCACAGTCTGATCTCAGTCTCAATCTGTCAAAAAATACTTCTAATTTCCCTACATTTTGACAAGTTTCTGACATTTGTTTGTCGCTGAGATGAGACTGCGACTAGATTTTGAACGTTTTAAATTACGAGAATTGGCCTGCAAATCTCCGTCTCAATCTGCCAAAAATACCTGTAATTTCCCTACATTTTTGACAAGTTTTTGACATTGATTGTTGCCGAGATGAGATTTCGACTAGATTTCAAAACTTTTAAATTACGAGAATTGACCTTCTGATCTTTAAAAAAATGATCCTTTGAGTCTACCTCCACACATTACACCCCTTCACACATCCTAACTAAATTATGTAGGAACCAACTCAAGCGTCCATTCCCAGTGTGAAATGTCCTCACGATTTGAATGCCGTCCTGTATAATGCTGCGATCAGGACCATTACTCAAATAAATCCTTCATCTTCTCCGAGGGGCTCTGATCCGAGTGAAATGGGTCCACTTTCCGTTAGGAGTACCATATGTTTTATGATGGATTTTAGAGGTATTCCGTATGCAGGCGATGTGTCTTGGTTTAACTATAAATATAATATTAAACTTAGACGATATTTTTATTGAGTAAACTACATAATTTACCGGCTTTACTCAGTTTATTTAACAATGATTGATCATCATAGTCTTTTGTTTGTGTTTTTTCTCAACTATGTTGGGGTCGGCTTCCAGTCTAACCGGAGGCAGCTAAATACCAGTATTTTACTTGGAGCGACTGCCTATCTGACCTCCACAACCCAGTTACTGGGTAATACGATACCCCTTGGTAAGACTGGTTATCAGACTTTCGGGCTTCTGACTACCCGTAACGATTATCAAAGATCCACGAATGACAGCCGGGACCAACGGCTTAGCGTGCTTTCCGAGGCACGGAGGGTTCTTGGTGTGTAAAGATGATCACCCATCCACAGACCAACCGCGGCAAGCGTAGCTTAACCTGATCAATCGACCCATGTGGCTGTTATAACTTAGCCATAAGCCCCTTTAATGATCTTGATGATTGATGTACTTAATAATAAAGTTAGATTTGTTAACAAAGATTACATTATAATCGTAAATTATGTCAGTGAGCCTTAAACTAAGCTGTGCTTTTATCTTGAGGCTGGCGCTGGTTTTGTGATTATGAGGTTCCAGGATTGATTCCTGACTCGGTCAAAGGGTTATTGACATCCAGAAGACTCTAGTTTTGTTTTGTTTATGGAAATAGACTTGTCTTCGATGGCACTTAAAGTCATTATCAATCAAAATGTGAGTATCTTTTACAACACCACTGCTTTCCTCTTCTAGGGTTACAGGCGAGATTTTATGCATTTATTATTCATATAATCTTTTCGCACACAAAAAGGTACAAAGGCGGACTTAATGCCTTAGGCATTCTCTACCAGTCAACCAAGGGCGGTGAAGAGATTAGTTGGCAGGTATTTAGGTTGAGCCGAACAATGATAAAAAAACTATTAAAATTATTGAATTATAAAATAAAACGTACACAAATATATAAATAGATTAAAAACCTATAGAACACATACATACTATTTACTATAATACATACTATTTACTTATAATCTACATATATACAAATTCAACACGATGATTCATGTCGGGCCGTTGTATCTATGCTAGTCGCGCGAGAAACTCTGCTTGCGAGATTCAGAATTTTTGCGCCCACTATCGACCTCCGGTCTCCGGAGGGGAGTGATGTAGCGGTATCTACCACGCCACATGCGAACAACGCGTCATACTGACGTCACGCAAATCCTGCATCTCGCAAGCAGAGTTTACCGCGCAATTAGCATAGATATAATTTCCCAACATCAATTGTTGGGCAAATGCCCGCCAGACACAACACCCGTCTGGTCGGGGGATCCTCCCTTTTCTATAGAGGATGAGTGAACTTTCCACCCAGTTCCTCATGCCTCTAAATGCGTGACGTCAGTGTGATGCGTAGTTCGCATGTGGCGATGTAGATGCCGCCGCAATATATTATATATCCTTATATTATTTACCGTATGGTATTAGTCGTGCCGGTACTCAGAGTCGTTATTTGTTAATTAATCAATCACGTTAATCGACAGGTATAAATTAGAACCGGTTCAGTCAAAATATGACAGTTTAATTTTTTTTTTTAATTTTTTGGGGCTGTTGTGTAATTGGTTTTTGGGTGAAGTCTGTGAGTGTGGAGATTGTGACTACATTGTTGTACTGGGTCATCATCATCAGCCTATAGCAGTCCACTGCTGGTCATAGGCCTCTCCTATTGCACGTCATTCAACTCGATTTTCAGCAACTCTCATCCAGCTGCTACCAGCCATCCTGCGAAGATCGCCGCTCCACCTAGCCTGAGGGCGTCCCACCTTACATTTACCGATTCGCGACCTCCACTCAAGAACACGTCTGTATTGGGTCCCACGTGTAAAAACAAATGTAAGTGGTATTTTTTTATTATTATACTAGCTGCGCCCTGCGGTTTCACCCGCATACGTTTCGATCCCGTGGGAATATCGGGATAAAAAGTATCCTATATATTAAACCTGGTTATAAACCATCTATGTGCCAAATTTCATCCAAATCCCTTGAGAAGTTTTTGCGTGAAAGAGTAACAAACATCCATCCATCCATCCATACAAACTTTCACGTTTATAATATTAATAGTAGGAAGCCTGTGTTGTCCCACTGCAGGGCAAAGGCCTCCCTTCTCTCCTTCCACTTTCCCCGGTCCACGGCGATTGTGGGCCAATACTTAAAAAAAAAAAAACTTTTCTTCAGACCTTGATCCATATGATGTTAGTAATACACACTACTTATAATCTTTAAGAAGATGTCCAGCTCATTCCACCATCTTTATCTGGGCCTGCCACGGTGGCTTTTGCGTATTGCTGCTCCGACATGGGACAGATATGGCCAGCCCAGTTCCACTTTAGTCCAGCAGCTGTGCGGCCAGCATCCGCTATTTGTGGTAAAAGTAAATAAATAAATATATCTAAAACTACTCGAGTAGTTTAAGAAATCAGTAGTAGTTTGGTAGTGTTATTGTAGACAATAACACTACATAAAACCCCACATTAAGAATTACTTCCCATAGACCAAAACCCAGTTATGTTCCCATTAAAAATTCAACAAGTAATAGATGGCCTCCCTACTCGCCCCGTAAACTCCAAACTGGTACATTTGCTTCGATTACATTGCGTAACTGCCCCTGATTCGGACGTGCCTTGAAATTTTATGTGCTATGCATGTGTTGCCGGCAGTGTATGATGTATGGCGTCCCGATAAATGACTAGGACTGGTCCTTGTGGGCACTTTATTGCGTTGTTGGGGTAGATTGTTTGTATTGGTGGATTATTGTTTGTAATGAACGATTATGCGAAAAGAGTTTAAAAAAAAAAACAACGGGTTGCATTCCGGGAGTGCCGGCAGAAGTGAAAACTTGAATATTAACGTTGTGCATTTTTGATATTTTGGAATGCGGTCTACTCTCTCTCTGTCTTACGAATTTTCGATCAGGTCACGTGTCCTGACGCGAGCTCCGTCTTACGAATTTTCGATCAGGTCACGTGTCCTGACGCGAGTTTAACATTTTTACCCATCACAACAAAAGTGCACAACGCCGCTAAAGAAGTTTTCACTTCAAAAATCGCTTGACTGAATCACTTTGCGTTCTTTTTCCTGCATTTTAGAAAACGTCCGTCTCGATCAAAAAATCTTGTAATTTACCTTTTTGTGTTTATTTTATACTGTTTAGATATTGATACCAATCACGTCTGCTAAGTTTCGCTAGCTAATTTAATCTGACTCTGTAATTTTCATTGTCTTACCAAGTAGTATCATTTTACCCAGTGACTGGGTTGTGGAGGTAAGATAGGCAGTCGCTTCATGTAAAATACTGGTATTCAGCTGCATCCGGTTAGACTGGAAACCGACCCCAACATGGTTGGGAAAAGGCTATGCAGATGATGATGACAGTAATTTTGACAATGATTGTGGCTGAGATGAGATTGCGACCAGACTTTAAACGTTTTTAAATACGGGAAGATTTAAAAACGTTTAAAGCTTTAGATTTCTAGACTATAACCTAAATTTACCATTCGCCTCACCTAACCGCAACAAAAGTGTAACGATGCTGAAAATCGATGGTGAGGTCATCCAGACATCGAATGTAACGTCTATTGCCTTTCAAACTTATATCTTATTGAAGTTTTGTTGTTGCCGTCTGAGAATAAATGGATTTTACTTTGCTTGAATGTGTTCTGCTTTATGATATCGGTGAAAGGAAATAGGTAAGTGCTTTTGTATTCCATGTATGCCCCCATTCTTTTTCTCAGCTAAGGGTAAACAGTATACGGGCTTACACGGGAGCCATTGCAACATTAAAACAAACAAAATGTTACCTTCAGCCGATCGATTCTGTAAAAATCTCGCCGTGAAAAGTTAGGTTAGCTTAGATTGAGCTGTCAATAGTGTCAATCCCTAGCATAGTTGGAATGACAGCTCACTCCACGCTCACTTCACCAAAGTTTTCTCGGTGAGATGGTTACAGAATCGCACTGCAGTTGTACAAAAACACTTATCTAAACACTATGCAGCGTTACAACTAAGGGAAAGAGTGTTTTCGATGAACTCTGGCACCCAAAGTAAATTTTAACTTGTGTTTAGGGTGCCAAGATCGAATCTGCTGTGGTGGTAATATAAGCCAGGGCTAGTTTAGAAATGAGACTGGTTGCCTGTTTGATAGCATAACAGAACTCGCGAAATGTGGATGTACAGTCACGAGCACCAATATGTCAACACTTGGCAACTTTCAATTGTGATTTTTTCGTGAAATAACGAATGCAACGTTGAAATACGACTCATTACATAAACCAATGGGTTCGAAAATGCTATGTTCTGTTATAAATAATTTCCGAACCAATACTTTAAATTTGCTGATTCGAGAATCAATGTAATATATAAAACTGCTCGCCATGCACGCAGGGCAGTCAACCTACAAAATTTCTTCAATAAACACATTTTTCCGACTCATTGTAATTTTTGTGTGCAAGTTAAAATAAATTCAGTGCAGTAGAACCAAAGTGTTTCAATTAAAAGGGACCCACGGAGTGCCATCCTAACAAACTGGTGTCAGAAGTGGGATGTATCTCAGGAAAAATCATCGAGTACTGGGATCGATATAGGTGTAGGCGTTGTCAATTTGTTGCCACTCGTCTACCACCTAATATTTGTTGGCTCCGTGGCCTAGTAGTCCTTTTGGGAAGTGGTCGACGATAAGCCTTGGGTTCCTCAAAAACCTAAGCCCGCGCTACTAAATTCCACGTGATCGACGATCAGCCTCCGCTATTGAGCGTGAGCCCGCATCACCCCGGAACACCTGCTGCCCGTGATCGACGATCAGCCTCCGCTATTGAGCGTGAGCCCGCATCACTCCGGAACATCTCCTGCTGCCTTGTGGTCAACGGTCAGTCTCCACTTCCGAGTGCGAGCTCGCATCACAAGAGGACCCTCCGTCGAGGTCTTGCTGAAGACCTCCAACTGCACATCATCCGTCATCAGCTACGTGGTCGCACCGCGTGCAAGTAGAACGCAACGTGTCGTGTCGACGACCTGCAAATACGATTCGCTGAATCGCCAGGTCACCACATCGCGCGCCGTGTCTCGCCACACTACGCGTGTGTGACGTCATCGTTCCAGAATGTTCGCGTGCACTGCTGCCATATCACTATTACTGTGAGTTTTTCTATCTATTTACCTACCTAGTGAAAGTGATCTCAAGTCTATTTTAGTGAAGTGAATTTTCCCAAATTTTTGAAGATACATAACTCAATTTTCCTATAATAACTCTCTTAAGATTAGATTTATCCTATTTTACAACTTTTAAGTTCAAGTTTTGTACACAATTTTATATTCACATTTTGTTTTAGCATTTATGTGTGTCTGATGTTCTGTAGTGCTCTACGATAATTTTATCATCAGTATTTTAATGCCTCTAAAAAAGGAGAACTCCGAAGAAATCGCATCTTCATCTAATTCAGATTCTTCAGAGGACAGTCCAGCACCAAAACCAAAAGCAACTAAAATGGCAGATAAAATTACCCTCTCTGTCCTCACAAAATTCATCAAACCCTATAATGGGGACCGTGAGTCGTTGCCCGCGTTTTTAACGAATTGCGAAAATGCGATTGGCCTAGCAACTACAGAACAGCAGAACGTCTTATGTAAATATATCATCTCGCAGTTGGAAGGCAAAGCCCAATTAGGATGTTGTTTAAAACAATTTAATAGTTGGTCTGAGATTAAAAAATTCCTTAGAACCACTTTTGGAGAGAGAAAGCACTCTACTCACTTATTAGTCGATTTACAACAATGCAAACAGTTGCCTTCCGAAGACGCGATGCAATTTTCTATCCGCATTGAATCATGTTTAACACGACTACAAGCTGACATCCATTATAGCTGCGAAAATGATAAAGAACTTGTAGGTCGTATAGCCGCAATGGAAGATTTGGCTCTAAATACGTTCTTGTTAGGGTTGAACTCAAATTTTTCCCATATTGTGCGGTGCAGGAATCCTAAGACTTTATCAGAAGCGATAACAAATGCCATTGAAGAAGAAAAAATATTTAATTTATCAAAACTTTCAACTCGTTCTAATAAACAATGCACAACATGTAATATGAGCGGCCATGTCGCTTCAGAATGTTATAAAAATAAAAACAAGCGCTCTTCTCCTAATTTCTATCATGTAAACACACCGAATAATAACGAACAAGATAATTCTAACACTAATCAATATTCTAATTCTAAATTTGATCCAAATAAATTTTGTGCTTATTGTAAAAAACGTGGTCATTTAATAGGCGAATGTCGTAAACTTAAAGCGAAAAACAATAACAATTTGCGGACCGATCCACGTAACTCTACACTATCAAGTGCAACTGCACCGAGTTCAAATAACGTGTCGAGCAATAATCGCTCTAATGTGCATCATGTCGACACTTCTAACGACGATGATGCTTTAAACTAAACAGGATTTCGGTTTCGTGTCTGCCGAAATCTAATGTTAACAATTTAATTGACACGAAAGACGTTTCAATTCAATCCTGTGTTCCTAAATTTGCTTCAACACAGGTTAGTACCACTAAAGGTATTAAAAGTCCTTCAAACTGTGTTCTTAAATTTTCTCAAACACAGGTTAGTGCACATACAGAGACTTCTAAGTTTCCTAATTCAGATTTTAAAAACAGTCCCTCATTTCTCGAAAAATCGAATCTTTCTTCTAGGGATTTTTTGCGTGAGAAAACATTTACTATTAACTACATTAATGACAAAGTTTCTTTACCTCACGTTTATTTAAAAACAAACTATAATGATAATCTTTTGTGCTTTTTGATCGATACTGGTTCTACAGTTTCTATTGTAAAACATTCCAGTTTGCATAATAAACCAGTTCTTGATCCTAAAATTATAAAACTTAAAGGCCTAAGCGATAACGATTCCTATTGCGAATCTTTGGGGTCTATTATAGTCCGTTTTGATTATCGCGTTTCGTCAAAAAGTAAAATAATATTTGACTATTTGTTTCACGCGATTGACGATACGATCAACTTACACTACGATGGTATCATTGGTAGTGATTTTATACAACATTTTAAAATAGATATTCAATATTCAACCAACACCCTTAGGTTAGAGGATTACGAAATACCTATTTGTTGTAGTAAGCCATCATACGTCATACCTCCGCGGTCAGAAATGGTCATTGAGTGTCCGGTTTCCAATTTATCAGAGATTACCAATCTAAAAGAAGGTTTGATACTAGATCATAGAATAAGTGAAGGTGTATTCTTAGCAAACTGCATAGTTAACTTAAAGTCGAATAACAGAGTTAACGTTTCTGTTCTTAACACCACCGAAACTAAAGTCGAAATTGATAATTTTCCAGTTCAAATAACTCCATTTAAATTCCCACCTTCCAAATTAGACGATACTCAACAGGAACTCATTCATCAATTAGATTCCTTAGTTATTGACCGGTCTCAAAAAGTTGTTGAGCAGATTAGGTGCTCCCATTTAAATCCGCAAGAAAAGAAAGCTTTGATGAACTGTCTTTCTAAATATACAGACATATTTCATCTCGATGGTGAATTTTTAACTTGTACGAATGTGATCAAGCATTCTATTAATACTAAGGATGCAGCCCCTATTCACGTTAAGTCGTATCGTTTCCCTGAAGTACATAAAGACGAAGTTGAGAAGCAAATCAAGAAAATGCTTGATCAGAATATTATTCGCCCTTCAACTTCCCCTTGGAATGCACCTGTATGGGTAGTCCCTAAAAAACTCGATGCTTCCGGTAAACAAAAATGGCGAATTGTCATTGACTATAGACGTCTGAATGATGTCACTGTTTCAGAGATATACCCTCTCCCTCTCATTACTGACATCTTAGACCAGTTAGGTCACTCAAAATATTTCAGCACACTCGATCTAGCATCAGGTTTTCATCAATTATTGTTAGACTCAAAAGACACTGAAAAAACTGCATTCAGTGTTACAACTAATAGCATTTCAGGTCAATTTGAATTTACAAGGATGCCTTTCGGTTTAAAAAATGCCCCCTCTACATTTCAGAGAATGATGAATCTAGTACTTTCAGGATTACAAGGTCTCCACTGTTATATATATTTAGATGATTGTATCGTCTACTCCCATGACCTTGAATCTCATATTCAGAAGCTTGAAGCAGTGTTCTCCAAACTCAGAGAGGCAAACTTAAAACTACAGCCGGATAAATGCGAATTTTTGCGACGAGAAGTTGCTTATCTAGGACATATTATCACAGATAACGGTGTTTCGCCAAATCCAAATAAAGTGAAGGCTATTTCTCAATTCCCCACACTGAAAACCCCCAAAGATGTAAAATCTTTTCTTGGCTTAACGGGTTATTATCGTCGTTTTATTGAGAATTTCTCCCATATTACAAAGCCTCTGACATCTTTATTAAAAAAAGATGTTAGCTTCCACTGGTCTCATGAACAAGAGCAAGCTTTCAACACGCTTAAACAAAAGCTCATCTCCGCTCCCTTGTTGCAGTATCCAGATTTTTCACAGCCTTTTATAGTTACGACGGATTCCTCCAATTATGCCGTCGGAGCAGTTTTATCCCAAGGCGAGATTGGCAAAGACAAGCCCATTTCATATGCATCTCGGACTTTAAATAAACAAGAAGGGAACTATTTAACAACTGAAAAAGAGCTCCTTGCTATTATTTTCGCTGTTAACACATTCCGACCCTATCTCTACGGTTATAAGTTTAAAATCGTAACAGATCATCGACCTTTGACATGGTTATTTAATGCGAAAGATCCAGGTGGACGTTTACTAAGATGGCGACTAAAATTAGAAGAATACGACTACGAGATTGAGTATAAGCCTGGTCGAGTAAATTCAAATGCAGATGCCTTATCTCGCTATCCAGTAAATTCAATTATTCATTCCAACTTAAATAAAACTACTTATGAAGAATATCTAAAAAAACTAGTTACTAAAACCATCTTTAATGATACGAAGATTGAAGAACACAATCAAAGTTTACATTTATCGAAACAAAAAATAATTGCGTGTCCCGTTTCACTTGATTTCGACAACACTATGCCGCACTGCGAACAGCTGTTGGCAATGATACCAAATTCCGCTGAGTTGCAATCAGCTGAGCGCGAACTTGAAACCATACAGTCGGTCGATGCAAACAATAAAATGGTCTATTTCTTATTTACTAAAGTTCATCACTATGACGAAACTTCTTACAAAACAATTTACAATTTATTACTAAAATTAAGGGATCAAATTATTACAAAAAGGGAAATTGAAGAGTTATCTGTTTCAGATTTTACAGAACCCTTTACTAAATTAGTTTATTTAAAAATATATAACATGATATCGTATATTTTCCACGGCACTAACATTAAAATTCATGTTTATAAAAACCAAATTCGATATCCAAATCCTGCTGAAGTTCCAAATATCCTTCAAGAAAACCATGGGACTACCGTAGCCGGTCACCCAGGTTTCAAAAGAATGTATAACAGGATCAAAACGTCATACTATTGGAAAAATATGCGATCTGACATAGAACGTTTTGTTAAAGATTGCAAACTCTGCCAAGTGAATAAGCCATTGCGTGGTTCTAATAAGGCCCCTATGGTTATAACTTCATCAAGTACTAAACCATTCGAAAGATTAGCATTAGACATTGTTGGTCCTTTACCTGAAGCTGGGCTTCAGAAATTTAAGTACATTTTAACTCTCCAAGACGACCTAACTAAATTCTCATGTGCATACCCTATGATTACTTCAGCAACAGATGAAGTTGCACGTAGCCTAATTCATTTCATTTCTCTATTCGGGTTTCCAAAAATGATTCTCACCGATCAAGGTACATGTTTTACATCCGAGTTGTTTCGCCAATTGACTGAAATTCTTAAAATAAAAAAAATATATTCTACCCCTTATCATCCTCAAACAAATGGTGCGCTAGAACGTAGTCATGCAACTCTTAAAGAATACCTAAAATCTTTCGTCAACGACGATCACGATGACTGGCATTGCTATCTTGCAACCGCAATTTTATCATATAATACAACACCCCATTGTACCACTAATTTTACTCCTTATGAACTTTTATACGGGTATAAGCCATCTATTCCTAGCAGTTTTGAATCTTATGATAACGTCACTTATCACGAGTATATCCGCGCTTTACAGTATAGAATGAAATACTCGCGAGAAAGAGCTTTGGAAAATATCAACAAAAGCAAGGAACAATCAAAACGGTATTATGATGTTTCTGCTAAAGTAAAAAATTACAAAACTGGAGATATGGTATATTTAAAACAGCATCATAGACTGCGTAAAGCTCTGTCCCCAATCTGGAAAGGACCCTACAAAATTATGAAGACACACGGAAAAACTAACGTTACCCTATGTGTTAACAGAAAACGCATAAAATACCACGTTAATGAAATAAAACCAGTCTGAATAGATACGTATATTTGCAATTTAATCCATCTCACGCTTTTAAAATCACCTTGCCAATTAAAAATCGAATTTAAAATTATTGATGATGATTGCTGTAAAATTAAAATTGTAAATAGTAGTGCTCATATGCTTTCCCCAATAACCTTGACTGACGTTGACTTAGAGTCCTTAAAATTAGCGTCACATAAACTAGACCATTTAGAAAACCAAATTCATGAAGCTGAAAATCAGTCTCACATTGTCAAATATGGACACTACTATTCAACACTCACCATTATTGTAATTATTGTTATTTGTTGCTATATTATTTATAAAATTTAATTAAAATGCTTTTCTACTGGTAAATATACATCTTGTTGCATTCATCAATGTTTTAGGAAAAATCCACCCGAGAAACCGAAAGCCACAAGAGTAACCTCAGTTGAGCTAACGGATATCCAAAATGAATCTGTAGAATGCGACAAGAAGTCGGTCAGAAGTCTCCCTGAAATGGAACTTAATAAAAATAAAAATAGAGTCGCTTTCAGAACTTTAGACAGATCTTCATCTAGTCGAAACTTAAGTAATTATTAAACGAAAACTAATACTGTTATTGATTTCCATTTCGGAACTTTCTTAAATTTACTTAATTACCTTTGTTAATAAGTACCTATTTGTATGTTTTTGTTTTGTAATATTTGTGTAATTTTAATTATTTTTGTAATGCTTAAATTAACTCTATGTTTACCTTTTTGTGACATAATTTTAATTATTTTGTAATGTTTAAATCTACTCTATGTTTACCTTTTTTTTTGTTAAATAATTTTCTGTACCCTCATTTTTCCGTTTGGAGCAACTTAATTCTTGCCTTTTATCCTTCGCTTAATTTATACATTATAAAGCTCCGTCTAAGGGGGGAGATGTTATAAATAATTTCCGAACCAATACTTTAAATTTGCTGATTCGAGAATCAATGTAATATATAAAACTGCTCGCCATGCACGCAGGGCAGTCAACCTACAAAATTTCTTCAATAAACACATTTTTCCGACTCATTGTAATTTTTGTGTGCAAGTTAAAATAAATTCAGTGCAGTAGAACCAAAGTGTTTCAATTAAAAGGGACCCACGGAGTGCCATCCTAACAGTTCGTAACAACATAAAATTTCATTAAAAAATAAAGGAGTAAATCGCTTTTGAATAAAGCCGAGTGTATACATACTTTTGTTCGTGACTGTACAATAGGTATGCCTTTGCCTAATCTTTCGAGGAATCAACTGGGCACATAACCAGACTACCAACCAGGCTGTTTCTCAGAAATTCCATATAAATAAACCCACGCTAACGCCGGCTGTCGCTGAAAACAAGTGCTGGGACTCTGTGTCGCATAAGGTCGTAGCCTTATGCTGAGCAACGCCCGTTTTGCGTGGATGTGACGCATATTTTCCCCCAACTTGTTTTTTTTTGTGTTTTTTCTCTGCGTCATGTTTGCCGCCAATAAACGTATTTTTTTATTTCTCTTTCATTTTCTTTCTTTGTTTCATTCATACTTTGCCTGCCCCGGGAATTGAACCCAGGAGTTCATGTTCAGCAGTAGTGCTTGCGACACTACACCAACGAAGCAGTCATATACCACATATGTGTAGCGATAAATTAATACTCGCAGCTAATCTACTGGATGCAGTAGCGTTATTACGTATATAGATTGATGGTGACTGTCGTCCGACTTCCATACTAGATATGTTGAATACAAATAGCCCTTGGTATGTGGTGCGCTCCTGTTGGGAATCGCACCCAACATACACGCAGCCGGCACGCGCAGGCGGCGTAACCGACCTACGTGTCGTCGCCGTCGGCGAGCGAGCGGCGTTCGAGTGTTAGGATCGCAGCCAACAAACACGCAGCGGGCACGCGCAGACGACGTGACCGACCTACGCGTCATCGCCGTCGGCGCGTGAGCGAGGCGGACGCCGGCGGACACTCGCTTCAACGGACTCCACCGCGACGGGCGATACTTTCAAATAATTAATTGTTTGAAAGTATCGTCCGTCGCGGTGACAGCTGTACAACTTTATTACTAACCAAATATTACAAAAGCTTACTATTTTAAGTAGGAAATTTTATTTTAAATAGGTTTACTTCCTAGGGCTTCCGCTAGAGCTTATTAACTATGAAACTTGAACTTCTTTATTCCTTACTAGCTGCTGCCCGCGGCGTCGTCTGCGTGAAGGCTCTACAGCACCAAAAATACGTAAGATGCCAGTGTCGCTATAGCATTATAAGTAAACAACTTTTAAAATTGCATTAAAATATAAGTTTTTTTGCGAAGCAAGTGAAGCGAAGCAAGTGAAGAGAGTTATATGGGAATCCTGCTGAGTTCAGTCATAAGATGTGACTGAAGGAAATAGAGAAAATAATGCAGGAATACATTTCAGGACACAAAAGAATAAAAATACGTACAAAGGTATCATACCTTACAACACTTCCCTATAAACTACGTTGGTAGTTATGCTGCCAGGAGCCAAAATGTAAAGAGAGTCAGGACTGGTGACGCGAGAGCAAGCGACGTACAGTTGCCCGTGTGAGAAGCAACTCGTCCTGAGGTCGACACCCGCTGCCCTCAGTGTCTGCCCCTGCGACTTATTGATGGTCATCGCGAAGCAAACATTCACGGGGAACTGTACGCGCTTGAACTGGAACGGGTAGTTATGAGGTACGAAAGGAATGCGTGGTATAAATACTGCCTCGCCGACGCCACAACCCGTAAGAATTTCCGCCTCAATGGTGTGTCTGTGGAGCGAGATGACTTTAAGGCGGGTCCCGTTACACAACTTCGGAGGAGATAGGTACAGAAGAAGCATAATCGGGACACCGACGTTCAGCTTGATGGTATGCGCTGGAAGTCCACTTGCTGACAGGGAGTTCAGAAATTCCACGGGATAATGTGTGGCGTCATCTTGCTCGTCTTTATTCCTTATAAAGAAGTTCAAGTTTCATAGTTAAGATGGTTTTGCCAGAAATTGACCAACGGTTTTTCGTGCGAACTGAAGATTATCAGGCTAGGTGTATTTTTAGATCTTACTTGAAAAACCTCTATTAATACTAACATTAGTAAATTCTATGGAATAGGCGGAGCTTGTGACTAATTACAGCCGCACGGGTCAATCAAAGGTTAAGCTACACTTGCCGCGGTTGGTACGTGGATGGGTGACCATCCATTACATTAGAGACCCTTCCGTGACTCTGAAAGCACGTTAGGCATTTGGTCCCGCCTGTCATTCGTTGATCTTTGACAGTCGTTACGGATAATCAGAAGCCCGAAAGTCTGACAACCAGTATTACCAAGAGGTATTGAGTTATCCAGTAACTGGGTTCTGGAGGACAGATAGACAGTCGCTCCGTTAAAATACTAGTATTCAGCAGAATTCGGTAAGACTGGAAGCGGACCCTAACATACTTGGGAAAACGTGAGGCAGATGATGATGAATTTAGTCCGAAAAAATTGCTGAACGCTCGAAAAATAATATTTTTCAACTTTACTTTTCTCGTTTTTCTGTCTTGAAAAGATTAACCGGGCGACAATTTGATCCGGAGCTTATGGAGCGTCGTTTCTATTAGGTACAAGAGTAAACGAGTCCTTAAGACTCTCTCCTCTCCTTAAGGTGACTCCGAGTCTCTCCTTAAAGTGGAATTTCTTGCCCATTCTTCTCCATACGAAACTACCTTTTGGAAGGGGCGGCTAGAATTAATTCATTTTTTTGTAAATTTTGATGTTCAAAAGTGGCTTTTACGAGTATGTGCTTATTTGAAATAAATTATTTGACTTTAACTTCTCCTTTCATAAGATATTTTTTCTGGAAGTTGGCTCGTCCGTTTATGCTCTTAAATATGAATTATAACTAAACCATGAGTTACTAGAATAGGTTGATATATGTATAAAAAAGAAAAGTCGTGACTAACTCACTCACTGACAGACTCATCGACGCCCAGCCCAAACCTAGAAAGCTTAAAATATGGAACAGAGGTTAATGATGAAGACAAGAAGTACGGATTTTTCGAAATTTTCACGGAATAGAGAAATGACGAGTGAACGAAGTAGCTGGCAAAGTTCTAATTAGTACTCAGTAACCATTATATTTCTGCAGCTGCGAAGAACAGTAATAACATATGGTATACATACCACACTTTCCACAAACTTTCAAAGTTGGTACCAACATTTGTCACGGCTACAAACACGGCCAAAGTTTTTGGCAATCCATCGCTGGTTAACTAACGTGAACGTAGCTGTGCCATTAACGGAGCCATCAAGCGAATTGCAGTCATTATCGCAACTATGTATCTTCGATGCTTTGTCAGGCCTAAGTTTGGTGTGGAGTGCTGTGACCTGGGTAATCTCTTACCATTTAATCATTGAAAGGGGTGAGAATATGTATTGGTGTACGAACAAGTAAGTAGGTGCCGAATGAATATGATTTCGATTGGTTGTTGGGCTCTTGTCAAATAAAACTATACAGTGCACCTTCCTAGAGGCTAACTAAAGGTTTTTTTCTAAAATCTACTTCAAGCACCAGCTCTCACAATTTGAATTTATATAGTTCAAAACTGTTAAGTACTACAAAACCATTGTGAGAGAAAATAAATAAACTTATTATTTTTATATGAGGTTCTTGTATCTGCAGTACAACCCGTGCGTGGTAGAAATCGACGAATAATACCTAATACTTTTAAAAATAGTACAGACGCCAGCAGGTCAAGCTACCCGAAACTGTCAAATTTTCCCAATCAACCTTGAACCTTAATGCTTTAGCGATAAAGTTGAAAATCTATTAAATAAATTTGACAGATTGTAGTAGCTTGATGTGCTGGCGTCTGTACATTACGATAAATGTGATTTAAGTAGTGATAGGTAGATTTTATTGCACGGCGTCGTGAAATTACCCCCCAAGCATAGCAAGGGCGCAAAAAGCCGTGCATTAATATACATACATACTTAAGTCACACGCATCGTAAACTATTTTACAGCTTGTGTGACCTAAACTTGGACTTAAGTCACACTTTTTTTTCTGTGTAAAAATGGACTACATAAGTCATCTGTGTTACGGTGTTACGACACTGACAAATGGCAACAAAAACACAACAATCAAAACAAAAACAAAATGCCGATTGCAGGGTGGAAAAATAACTACTTTTGTAACAAACAAACAACAATAATAAGAACAATTAAACCTTGCGTCGCATCTGTGCAAGAACAGAAGGCCAATTCTCGTAATTTAAAACGTTCACAATCTAGTCGCAGTCTCATCTCGGCGACAAACAAATGTCAAAAACTTGTCAAAATGTAGGGAAATTAGAAGTATTTTTTGACAGATTGAGACTGAGATCAGACTGTGAACGTTCTTAAAATTACGAGAATTACCCCTCTGGTCGTTGCTCAGTAAAATGCTGTGACTTCGGACGAACTTATACTGTCAACAATAAAGAGAGCAGTGGTGGCCCAGTGGTAACGACCGCGACTTACGAATTGTAGGTCATAGGTTCGAACCCAGACAAGTGCTTTAATTTATGTAAATGATTTCATCACCACTGCTCTAAAAACGGTGAAGAAAAACGTCGTGAGGAAACCGGCATGTCCTAGAACAAAACAATCGAAGACATATGACATCTACCACCCCGCACAGGGCCCGCGTGGTGGATTACGGCCCACTCCCTCTCAAAGACAGGAGGCCACTGTCCCAGCAGTGGGAACGTTATAGGCTGATTATGCTATACTTATGCTATCGTCAACAGCGCTGATTTTCAGCAACTACTTTTCAATCACACTATAAACTCAGGACCTGAGGACGAAATATAAAGCAGGTACCAATAAAAGACGACAAATGCACATTTTTCCTCCCACATTAGTCCGCTTGGAAATGCCTATTTGATCCTAAACGACTTCCTTTGAGTATCACGTAGCCGTAGGTTGCATGCGTACTAATTGTCATCGGTATACCCCTATGAAACTGATACAGTTGAGGACTGCAATTATTTTAATGATTCTGGAGATATGTGTGGGGGATATGCGTTTAGTAACTGATATGATTGTAATCCCCAAAGGGTTAGGCAGGAGTGTACCTAAAGTACTGCAGAGGTTTGTCTGCCGAAGGCAACCTTATGTGGTGCAGGCTGGCTATAATTTAGCGTGGATAGCATTCGAACGTTCAAGCCAGTGTCAAATATTTATTATATATAAATATATTATTATTTTTTATTATTTATTTCATCATCATCATCATATTTTTTATTATTTATTTATTATTATATTTGGTATTTATATTTTATTATTATTTATTTTTTTATTTTAATTAGGATTTTTGTTTAGAACAGTCAGTGGTAATTTAGACAGAAATATCTTAAAGGAGTTGTACCGTTGTTGTTTGATTCCTCCCGTTACCTCAGAGGGCTCTTCTAGACCTCTATAGTACACCCACATTTCACCGGTTATGTTAAAGTCACATGTAATAGGAGACGAGCCTATTGACATCCATCATCTGCCTCGCCTTTTCCCAACTATGTTGGGGTCGGCTTCCAGTCTAACCGGATGCAGCTGAATACCAGTATTTTACATGGAGCGACTGGGTCCATAATTGTTTCTATTATTTTTCTTTTATTTACTACCTGTAATTGTACATTATGGATTGCAATAAACGATTTGATTTGATTCTATCACATTCCGAAGGAAATTCCTTATTCATTGCTTAATTTGTTGGAAAGTGTGTCTGCTCGACAACGTAAAGGACGCAATGAATGTTTTTGGATTGTTAAAATGATAAATTGCAATTGTAAGTGTGTTACGCTTTTACCCCACGGGTTCTATTGTTGTATTTCTTCATCGCTCTTTCTTAATTTGGGTGTCGAAATAAAGAAAGATTGTTTTACAGTTTTTGTCTGGATTTTTGACTCGGAGCCCGATACAATCAGTTCAGGAGAATGTCAAACAATCATTAAGGACAAAACGTGCCCGAAATACGTATGACTTGATCCCATTCATAACAATTCAATACCACTGTATTACTTTAAACGATTTCAAAGAAAACTGTGTTCGATTTACTTTATTTCGATATGATATACGAAAGATCGTCTCCAGTGCAAAAAAAATTGTGTAGAACTTTGATTATGGGGCCTGGTGACCTGACATACAGGTTTTTTTTAAAACTTAGTTTAGGCACCAGTCTTCCACAAACTAATTATGAAATTGTAATTTAAAATAAAAAAACATGGCTACTTTAATATTTTCGACGTATTCATTCACCTATCAAACAGTTCGTAGAATTATCTTCACTGTAGGACCCCCGGCAAGAACGAAGATCCAAATAAAAATCTAAGATGGCGGCTGCGAAAATTCTAAAATGAAGAAAATTTTCATTTTGACCTCACTATTGGCTTCAGCACCCTCGAAAACCATGAAAACTACCCCTCTCCCTCTCTCTGTCTTGCAAAAATAAAAAGTTGTACGGAGTAGGCATATCGCTTTTTCGTTACGAGACGATTTCTAACAGTTTACTCCTAGCGCAGGCTTCGTTAAGGACGTTCTAACAAAAACATAGTCAAGGAAACACAAAATAGAATTACAAAAGAACACAGAGTACCACAGACAGTATTTATGTTCGTGGCTGTACAATACATTTACTTTAACTCCCACATGAGCGTACTAAACCAAACTACATCAAAACAAGTACATACCAACAGTTTTATATTCGGGGTATTATCTCAAATACTTGGCTCACTGCCCACCGCATAGGCCGTTTACATGGTTGGGACTTTAAATCCGGGACTAAAGTTACTGCACAGTTCGAAGTAGGGATATTATAAGCACGAAAAGTTTTACCGCTGAACATAGTCATAGTCAGCATAACTACGAATCATTTTAGTCAGCATAACTAAGAACAATTTTAGTCAGCATAACTACGAATCATTTTAGTCAGCATAAAACTACGAATCATTTTAGTCAGAAAAACTACGAATCATTTTGGGATGTACTAGGTGAGAGAAACCTGAGATAACGTCTGATAGAGATGCAAGGAAGAAGAAGACATACTGGGCCGACCACGATATAAACTGAGATAATTATGGATACCAGGATATCGTATTGGAAAAGCCTTAACTTTTTAGCTGTTTTCGCCTAAGTTTCCCAATGTAACAAAATACTAAACCTACATAGAAACATACATAATCAGCGTATATTGTTCCCACTGCTGGGACACAGGCCTTCTCTCGGTGAGAGGGAGTGGGCCAAAATCCACCACGCAGGCCCAGTGCGGGTTGGTAGATGTCACATGTCTTCGAATTTTTGGTTCTAGGACATGCCGGTTTCCTCACGATGTTTTCCTTAACCGTTTTGAGAGCAGTGGTGATGAAATTATTTACACAAAGAAAAGCGCCTGTCTGAGTTCGAACCTACGACCTACAACTCGTAAGTCGCGTTACCACTGGGTCACCACTGCTCTATTCGACGTTGCTTTTTGTAGCATTAAAAGAAAATACTTCAAAAATAAAAATAAAACCTTCTTTCTGCGAAATGAAATCACATCTCTACACCTCAAAAATCGTATTAAGAACCCACTACTTTGAGATTCAGTAAAAAATCTTAAGACGTTTTATCTTCTCGTCGTTTTACGAGCCCCGGAGGAGAGGCTGTAACCTAATCTCGGTGAGCAGCCTTGTGGAGGCAAACTTGTAAATTAGTCAGACACCCACATAAGTCTTGGTCTGAACCTACTACCAAATATTCGGTAAATTGCGGTCAGTACTATAAATAGGACGTTCAGACATTCTTTATGTTCACCTACATGTTTAATACTTTTTGGTGATGGAGTACGTTTGAATGGAGTGCCAATGTGTATTTGGATTCCATCGGATCAATACATTGCCAGACGCGCAGTAAAACATGATATCTTTCTTCTGAAAAAACGTTAGAACGTGTATGTAGGTTGCAGATAGCAGTATCATCACACGAGCTTTTAAACGTTCACAGATGAACATCATAAGCCTCCTAAGGATTGCTATGATAAAATATCACTAGGGAGCTTGCAATGAGTTCCAAAACATAAGGGATGGTTGATGGAAGTTTCTTAATATCAGCCGTCAGGAGGACAAACAAACTGTGGTGGTTCCATGACATCCAAATAATTGCCTTGTATTTCCAAGAAATCACTTTGCCCTTTGATTCAGTTGGTGGTGGAATGCAAGTTTTCAACAATTGCATCAGATTCAAGCCACATCACAGGTTAGCGTAATGAAGGAACCTATACAGTCAAGGATTAGTGAAGTACATGTACAAGGTACATGAGTACTCCATGTTTTCATACTCCTGTTTAACGACCCCCCGACCTCAGATATAAGGACTGAATATATTACAGATATTTTTTCACTTTAGCCCTACTTTATTATGACAGTAAAATGTTAGGCTCGGGTGTGATGTATTTATTTTTTTACAAAATCGTAAAATGTACGTAAAATTTAAACATAACAGACTAGCTTTACGTCACAATAAACTGCCAGTCAAATCTAAAGCTACTGTCAGACAAAGGCAAGCAAACTTAAATATAGGTATTATTTTTGTTACCCATTTATCAATTACAATATCAGTATTTTACACAGAGCAACTGCCATCCAACCTCTGTAATCCTGATACTATTGGAGTGAAAGTGGACTTAAACATCGATGATGGGTGACTGAATTACAATTATGAGGGAGCGCTGCTTCGGGATCTCGTCGCTTCTCGAGGATAAAACATCATTTCAAATCAAATAGTCAATGAATCTGCCTAGGCTTTTCCCAACTGTGTTAGAGTCTGCTGCTAATTTACATGAGACGACCTATCTGGCCTCCACAAACCAGTTACTGGGTAACACGATACCCCTTGGTAAGATTGGCTGTCAGAGTTTCGGGCTTCTGACTACCCGTAACTGCTGTCAAAAATCTACGAACGACAACCGGGGCCAACGTGCTTTCCGAGGCACGGAGTAGTCTCGACTTGTTATGAATAGCCACCCATCCGCGGACCGACCGCGGCAAGCGTAGGTTAACTTTCGATCGACCCGTGCGGCTTTTATTATTCAGCTAATCAGTCACAACCATGCGCTTTACTTTTTGTAAATTATTTCATCACAACTGCTCTCAAAACGGTGAAGGAAATCATCGTGAGGAAACCGGCATCTCCTAGAACCTAAAATTCGAAGACATGTTACATTCACCAACCCGCACTGTGCCCGCATTGTGGATTTCAGCCCACTTTGGTACTAATGAAGATGCCAAACTCGTAGCCAAATTCTGACTGACTCTATATAGATTGCCTAAGAAGAAGTAGAAGAACTTTGAATGATGGTGGACACGCGTAATCTAGACTTGTTAAATCTTTCTCTAAACGATTTTAAGCATAGTATTAGATAATAGTAAAATAGTATCCTAATACTATACTAGTATACTCCACCGACAGGAGGCCTGTGTCCCAGCAGTGGGAACATTATAGACTGACTATGCTATACTATAACATTAATAGTTAAACCCTCGCCTGATAAAAGAATCCAGCACAATGTTCACAAGAATTTTAAACCCCAAACTCACGCCAATGCTATACGTCATTTACGACAATGAACAAAAGAATATTGAGCACGTATGTGATCTGAAAACTACGGTGTTATATGCAGGCATAGCCAATTGAGCCGATTCAGTTTTATGCCTCCCAAGCGATATAGGCAAAATCTCGTATGTATATACTCTGAAAGCAGTTGTGGACATTCCCGAATTCGTATTTGGATTTTAGTACGCTGTAATCGTGGTTTGGTTAGTGGAGCGAGTCTTTGGAACTGCGTTTGTTGGATATAAAATAGTACTTGTGCTGCTACTAATGTTGGCAGTATTCCTAATTTTAGTATGAAATGTGAGAGGGGTCTGAATACATGGTCACGTGTTATCTGGAGGCAATATAAAATCGAATCTGAAGGTTTTTTTTTTCTTCTGTGTTTTAATGTTATTTGTAGCATTTGTGTGACCTAAACTCGCACTTAAGTTACACTTTTCTTTGACTTAAGTAGTCTATTAATGCACGGCGTTTAGAATGCTCGCTGCCGAGCCCACCCGCGCCGTTACTTCTTTATCGAGAAATATTTCAGGCTTTTCTTCCTTTTGCTCGTCTCCTAAGGGTCGCAGCGTGATTTTAAATAGAATATAACCTTCAAATTCAACTGGTAGTTCCGCACCCTAACTGCGTAACTAAGGATCAATCTCAATCTGAATCATTTTGAAGGATATTGCTAATCCATTGCTTCATATGTTCGAGAGATTTGTCTGCTCAACACGTAAATAACGCAATGAATGTTGTGGAACTGTCAAACTTAAAGTTATTCCTACTGTTAGTGTGTTACGCAATCACCTCGCTGGAGATTACCCCCTACAACCTACATACAAATAAACAAATTTTACCTGATGAAGTATATATACATAGATATGTCAGTCCTCTCCTCGGACGAAAATGATGGTCCTCCCATCCAACACTGTCGGCGGTACCGGCCACTATGTTAAAGGACCTCAATAAATATTTATGTAAGAACATTCACGACGTCGCCCGCTTAATATATCTATGACTATATCTTATTCTGCATACACTTCAGTTATATCAATACTCTTTTGAGATAGCGAGTGGTTATGTATATTTTTATTTTCCTTTGCGTTAGTATGAACCTTACATTACATGACAAGATTTGATTATTATAATGTACTAGCAGAGCCCCGCGGTTTCACCCGCATTAGTTTCGATCCCGTGGAAATATCGGGAATAAAGTATCCTATGTGTTAATCCTGGTTATAAACTATCTGTGTGCTAAATTTCGGCCAAATCCGTTCAGTAGTTTTAGCGTGAAAGAGTAACAAACATCCATCCATACAAACTTTCGCGTTTATAATAAACTAGCAGCGCCCCGCAGTTTCACCCGCATAAGTTTTGATCCCGTGGAAATATCGGAATAAAAAGTATCCTATTTGTTAATTCAGGGTGTCAGCTACATCCATACTAAATTTTATCAAAATTGGTCCAGCCGTTTGAGCGTAAAGAAGTAACAAACATACAAACACACACAATCACTCACAAACTTTCGCCTCTATAATATTAGTGTGATTAGTAGGACATTCACGACGTCGCTTAATATATCTATGTATTGTATAATTGTATAGCACATGTGTGAGTACTATGTACATACTATAAAGCTACCATTTACTGGGTACGTCTTTCATTGACTTGAATGTGCCCTGGAGGCTGAGAGTATGTCATGCTCACTCTAATGTCTCGCTGATGGTGGCGCATTTGTTGGATCATTTGGCTCCCTTCAAAATGGTTGAGCTGAATGGTGCTAATCCACGCGTCATGTTCGTAAACAGGCGCCGTCAGTAGGGACTGGTCATCTCTTTGCTGCCATGGCTTATTTTAATTTAATTTAATATTTGAATTGTTCTTATTTTTATTTTTTTAAACTTTTCATTACGGACGCTTTTAACGTTCTGCATCGTTCTCACATGCATAATTTCTAACACGAATGATGTAACCAATACTTTGTAACCATATTATATTGATTTAAAAGAGTGTCCATGGAGTTTCTTGCCCGTTCTTCTCCATAGGTACCTACGCTTTGGAATGGGCAACTAGCTTCATTTTTCTGACTGACCGACCCCTTGACAATTCAAAAGTGCCTGTAATTGGTTTAATTGAAATAAATACTTTGAGTTTGAGTTTATGACTATATCTTATTCAAATCAAATCAAAAGTCATTTATTCAAATTAGGCTGAGAGTCAGCACTTTTCGAACGTCAAAATTACAAAAGACAGTCCCCCAAAAACGCCCGCCCTTCACCACTTCCTAGTGCTATCGCTGGGAAGAAGAAGTGGCGGAACAAACTTCCCAGCAGCACAGCTGTCTGTTCAGTTAGAATATAGTGCATGTATACAATACTAGGAACCTATGTTCAGTCATTAACATTACAAGAAACTTAAATTATTTGCCATAAAATATGTCAGCTAGCCACGCCAATATACCAACAAATATAATAAAAACTATACGTACTCAAGCTGAAAAATAATTAATTCAAATGGAAATAAAAACTTACTACCTAAATAAAAGCCTCCAGGCATAAAGGGCGTGACAGCTTACATATTTATGCATAGCTGGGTTCTGGTCACATAGCTGTCACTTGAGTAACATGAAAAACTAGGACCATTGAAGTAAAATACATAAATAAGTTAATACTAATAACAATAACCTGTCAGTAAGCTGATTCTGGAGAAAGAACATGAACATTGTCTTGAGTTAATTAGGGCGACCAACTATTCTTATCGTGTAAGTAGTCGTTGATGGAATAGTAAGCCTTTGAGCAAAGGTTAGATTTTACTTGAGCTTTAAACGCATTGAAAGGCAAGTCTAGCAAAGAAGAGGGTATCTTGTTATAAAAGGTTATACCAAGCCCAACAAATGAGTTATGAACCTTATGAAGCCGGTGAAAGGGGGCACGTAGTTTGTCCTTATTTCTAGTGTTAACACTGTGAATATCACTGTTTTTAGTGCATACACGTTTATTCTGCATACACTTCAGTTATATCAATACTCTTTTGAGATAGTGAGTGGTCATGTATATTTTTATTTTCCTTTGTATGAACCTGGTCATCTTCTATCTCGTCCTTTGTATTTCATTCATAAGTTTCTTATAGCACAATCAGCCTATAACGTTCCCACTGCTAGGACACAGACCTGCCCTCTGTGAGAGAAAGTGGGCCGTAATCGACCACGCGGGCCCAGTGTGGGTTGGCGGATGACACATGTCTTCTATTTTTTAGTTCGAGGACATGCCGGTTTCTTCACGATGTCTTCTTTTACGTTTTTGGGAGCAGTGGTGATGAAATAATTTATACAAAGTAAAGACAGGGTTGGAACCTACGACCTACAACTCGTAAGTCGCAGCTTTTACCTCTTGTCCTTATCTCAATTTATTTGTAGTCTATACTACTTATACATCTTCTCTACCATCATCTCAGTATTTCCTTCCTTATCATACTTCTCACAGTCAGTTCATCTTCGGTGCTGTTCCACAAACAAAGAGCCTTTGAATATAGTGTCCTACGTGTCCTGTCGTGGGGCTTGTGGCTAAGTAATAACAGCTGCACGTGTCGATCGATCAGGTTAAGCTACGCTTGCCGCGGTTGGTCCGTGGATGGGTGACCCCTCCGTGTCTCGGAAAGCACGTTAAGCCGTTGGGTCCCGGCTGTCATTCGTGGCTCGTTGACAGTCGTTACGGGTCGTCAGAAGCCCGAAAGTCTGACAACCAGTCTTACCAAGGGGTATCGTATTACCCAGTGACTGGGTTGTGGAGGTAAGATAGGCAGTCGCTCCATGTAAAATACTGGTATTCAACTGCATCTGGTTATACTGGAAGCCAACCCCAACATAGTTGGGAAAAGGCTAGGCAGATGGATGATGTCCTGCGTGGCGTCTGCACTTTACAGGAACTGATGGACACTACAGATGGCGCCAAACACAAAGCCGATTTCTGGGCCATCAAGACGCTAAGAAGAAGTCCATTCATATTTTCTTAGTGCTTACACTAAAGACCTCAAAAAGGCCTGTCTCCTCTTCCAAAAGCCTCCAAGCCGAAATAACCAATTCCATTTTCATCCCAACAAAATACTTCGCATCAGAGCAAATTACTGGAACACGAAGACAATTGGTAGTATTAGAACGAAACGCTACAGTCCTTGTTACGTTGGCCACCTTCCAATTTGCTTCGTAAATTGCCCCTTGCTCAGAATACTGACTTACTTCGCTGGACATTTTGTAGTATTAGCTCACGTGTCGTCTTAAGTTTAGAGTTTAGTTGGATCATAATTGTGATTAGATTCTTGAGGCTTTGTTGTATGAGTAAAGTTAGGTGTTGTGGAATATTAACACCACAATTTAAAGAAATCTAAACAGAAAAGTGTGTGTATGTATACCTACATAGAAATAAAAAATAGAAAATATTTATTGTCCAGGTAATACAGTAAGCAGGTGCAGGTTTACAGCAAATTAAGACGACATGAGTAGCTTAAAATATTACCTACAGCTAGGTTACAACATAGTTTTTGCTGATGAGCCCCAAACAAGACAGTTCGTCTGCTCGTATCTTGGTGCTCGGAGTAGGAATTCCAAAGTTGAGACTAGAGAGGTGATATCAGGTATGGTATGGTATGTGTGTGGTGTGTGTGCATATATATGTAATAGTGTGTGTGTTGGAGCTTGTGGCTAAGTAATAACAGCCGCACGGGTTGATCGATCAGGTTAAGCTACGCTTCCGTCGATGGGTGACCAAGACCCCTCCGTGGCTCAGAAAGCACGTTAAGCTGTTGGTCTCGGCTATCATTCGTGGATCTTTGACAGTCGTTACGGGTCATCAGAAGCCAGAAAGTCTGACAACCAGTCTTACCAACGGGTATCGTATTACCCAGTAACTGGGTTGTGGAGGTCAGATAGGCAGTCGCTCCATGTTAAAAACTGGTATTCTGCTGCATCCGGTTAGACTGGAAGCCGACCCCAACATAGTTAGGAAAAGGCTAGGCTGATGATGATAAGTTTATGTGTATCCATTACTGCCTCTTAGCACCATATTGATGTCCCGACTCCAAAGGTTTCTATTTACGATCCCAATCAACCTTTCCTAAACATTCTATTCCACTTCAACGCACACACACACACTTATACGAACACTACACACATAAACCACTACAGGCTTTTCTAACCATGTTTTATTATTTTGTATTACTTTGGTCTTTTTTTTTTGTCCTATTAATCTTATTGCATAAGTTTATTATAGTACTAGCAGTGTCCTGTGGTTTCACCCGCATAAGTTTCGATCCCGTGGGAATATCGGGATAAAAAGTATCATATATAAACTATATGTGTGCCAAATTTAATCCAAATCCGTTCAGTAGTTTTTTCGTGAAAGAGTAACAAACATCCATCCATCTTCACAAACTTTCGCGTTTGTAATATTAGTAGGATTTCCTCCCGGGAGAGGGCACTGGCTCTTGTAACACAGATTAACTACCTAGCACAATTGTCAGTGACGTCACACAATTTGAAACCACTTTCTTAAGTAATAAAGATTATTATTGAATGTTTTGTGCAGCGGCAGGTTACAGGCGATTAGTGTCCCTATACAGTTAGAATGAGGCCATTATAAGATTAATCAATTACCAAAGTTTGTAGCAAGGCTTACTGTAAAGTGTGTCATCATCATCATCAGCCTATAGCAGTCCACTGCTGGACATAGGCCTCCCCTATTGCACGCCATTCAACTCGATTTTCGGCAACTCTCATCCAGCTGCTACCAGCCATCCTGCGAAGATCGCCGCTCCACGTAGCCTGAGGGCGTCCCACCTTACGTTTACCAATTCGCGGTCTCCACTCAAGAACACCTCTACCCCAATGGTCATCGGTTCTACGGCTAATATGGCCGGCCCATTGCCACTTCAGCTTGCTTATTCTGTGAGCTGTGACGACAATTTTGTTTCTCTGCCGGATCACCTCGTTGCGGATTCCATCCCTCAGAGAGACTCCAAAAGTAAAGGGTGATACTGAAATAATTAAGTATCGTTACTCGTAAAGATTTAATCCATTCCACGTAACAAGTAATACGAAGAAACAAACGAAATGGACACAAAACAATACAATTCCATTCAAATATGACTACTACGGAGCAAACCAAAAATTATATTCAGTGCAATACAGTTTGCTACTGAGAATAGTACCATTTCCGTGTTCATTTTCCGGGCAGTATCCAGTAAAAAGAATCCAATCCACATAGTGTGGTCCTACTGTCCGGCAGCCGTTGTCCGAGCCGTCTGCGTTTTTATCTATCAAACGGCTTGGCACCGGTCTAGGCTAGATGTCGTGACTGTAGTACTGTGCCTTGCTGTTTTAGATGTATTGTTTTTAGGTTAGGGAAGTTGTTCGTTTTAATGGATTTTAGTCGTTCTTTTGTTGATTCAAGTGAGCTAGTTTTTAGTCTAGTATCTTGAAAATATTAACTTAAGGGGATGCGCTGGAGCATACGGTGGAGGTCTGCCCTGCTTGGGCAGAGCACCGCCGTGTCCTCGTAGAGGCGATTGGCAGCGGCGGCGACCTCTCGCGCCCGGCCCTGGTTCAAGCCATGGTCCGGGGTGAGAGGGAGTGGGAGGCAGTCACCTCCTTCTGCGAAGCAGTCATGCTAGCGAAGGAGGTGGCGGGGTGGGCGAGGGAACGCACTTTGCGCACCTCACGCCTCAGCCGCCGCGGGAGACGCTCCGGGCGTCGGGAGCCGCGTGACGACTCCCGGCCACCGTAGGCGCGGGCCTGCGGGCGGAGAGTAATGGGTAGCTCTCCGTCCGATCAGGACTAGGCCCGTGCCAGCCGTGGTTAGAGGACATAACATAATATCATATTGCCTGTATTCCCCCAAAGGTCTGGCAGAGGTAGTTGTGTTTAAGACCCTTGTAATAAGGAGCGAACCTATTGCCGTCAACCGTGCCCGGATGGGAAACCCAATAACACTTTGCCCGACCCGGGAATCGAACCCAGGATCACATGGTTAGCAGCATTAGCTTAGTTAACTATAACCATGAATTCAGCACATGACTCTAAACCCTCTAGCGTAGGAATTTTTCGACGGTTATCAAAAAAATATATCAGCTATTTCATAGAAAAGTGCAATGTATGGAAAGTCGAAATGTATGGAACAGTTCATTTTTGTTTGAATACCGACTCCGGTCCAGAATCATGTACTGAATCCATGATAATGGTTGCTCGTCGATGTCCCTGCCACCCTGTATAAAGCCTGATACATAATCAGCCTATAATTTTCCCACTGCCACAGACACAGGCCTCCTCTCGGTGAGAGGGAGTGGGCCGTAATCCACCACGCGGGCCCAGTGCGGGTTGGTAGATGTCACATGTCTTCGAATTTTTGGTTCTAGGACACGCCTGTTTCCTCACAATGTTTTCTTTCACCGTTTTGAGAGCAGTGGTGATTAAATAATTTACAAAAAGTAAAGCGCCAGTCTGAGTTCGAACCTGCAACTTGTAATTCGCGACCGTTACCACTGAGCCACCACTGCTCCCTGTCTGAATCCCATACGTGTTGTTAATCACTTGAACAAAACCTGAAATGTTGGTCATTTTCTCCGCAGACAGACCACATCGTAAAACAAAGGTAATTTCTCAAACAATTTAAATAGCTCCGCACTTCATTAAAACTAGCTTTAATTCCCAACTATTTCATCTCGAAAGCGTGAAACTTAACATTTGAAAATGATTAAGAAGCTGCAAGTCTTCACAACAAACTTTTAGTGGTTTTCGCCGAGATACGAGTTAAAATTCTCGAGCCGTTTTATATTTCTTTATTGAAGTGTAATTCAGGCTGGAATTAATCTTGCGGTACGTTTTGTATTCAAAATACCTTAGGTTTTTTTTATTCAATTACGTTTTATGAGAGAGTAGAGTTTTACCAGAGGACTATGGAACGGAGTATTCTGGATATGAAACTTACA
The DNA here is from genome assembly GCA_945859715.1 of Apamea sordens. Lineage (NCBI taxonomy): Eukaryota > Metazoa > Arthropoda > Insecta > Lepidoptera > Noctuidae > Apamea > Apamea sordens. The sequence continues at coordinate 5,656,889 of OX244010.1, read as the reverse complement.
GACCGGGTTAGGAATACGACCATCCGTTCCATCACAAAGATAACTGATGTCACTTGGAAAGCTGCCAGGCTAAAATGGAATTGGGCTGGACACATCTGCCGCATGTCAGACGACCAATGGGCCGAACTTACGACCCAATGGGTCCCTCCTAATGGCAAACGATGCCGCGGTAGGCCCAGACGGAGATGGCGGGATGAGCTGGACTCCTTCAACAAGAACTGGTCCTCAGAAGCTTTAAACAGAGAGAAGTGGACAGAGAGTAGGGAGGCCTTTGCCCTTCAGTGGGACATCACAGGCTTTTAACAATACGTTTTAAATTTAAATTTAATTTGCGTTCGTTGAATGTTGACTATCAAGAGAATCAATTTTCTAGAATTCATTTAATCCCCAAAGAATGTACGTACGTGACTACGCGTGTAATCCCATCTTTGAAGATGAAGTTAAATTAATTCTGGCACTGAGTATTGCTTAGTCTGAACGACTTTACTTTGAAACGTCCGTACATTCTTTCGGGGTAAAGTCAGCCGTCCACCAGTACGTACGTAGAATGTCCACGGAGAGGTTTGCCACGTTAGCTGCGCCATTCATTTGTTTGCCAGCCACGCGCAGTAGACGATCCCATCAAGGTTTTTATAGTAAGTATAAAGTGAACTGCACGTGCCTGAGGATGAGCGTCGGGCGTCGTCACGAGGCAGGCCTAAGAAACGTGGCGTGACGACGAACGTCATCTGGCGTGACGATTTGGACTCATTCCTAACCGATTGGACGGAGAAGGCACAGTAAAAAGAAAAGTAGAAAAATATGGGGGCGACCTTTGCCCACCAGTGGGACAAAATAGGTTAACGGAAAAAAAAGTACACGCGCGTAGCTTAGCTGTGGGCCGCTGTGGAGCGGTGCCTTTATCCCGTCAGGTCACAAACCAAGTTCATTTTGCGACCTCGCCACAATAGCAGATCATTGTTAAAGGAGCCCCATTTTAGTCTAAAAGCAGTCAATCTTCATGACTGACTTAGCTGTACAAAAAAAACGACCATAAAGTTCAAACGTTAATATTGCCTAGGTATTCTTTATACGCTTCATCGGATTTTATTGCGCGCGTATTTGAATTTCAGCTGAAAAAATGGCAGTAAAATATATTTAAGAGATACGGGATAGGTATACCGTTTGAATTTTTTTACCGTCTGGACAAAAACAGGGTATAAAAGGTGAACGGAATAGCAGCTTATGGAAAAGAAGTCTCTCTTTTTTCACAAAAAAAAAAAAAACAAGTCAAATGATTTAACATTAATTTGTATTATGTTATTCTACTAATTTTTATTTAATATTATAATATCTTAATTAAGTTAAATAATAATATGTTTTGCATGCCCATGTGACGGTAGAGCATGGAGGACTCATAAAAGAAAACATCTTTGTACAAAAACCCATGTTTGCAAACCAATAAATGATTTGATTTGACAAATAATATAAAAATTCAACTTAAAGGCATCTCTACGCGCGGAAATTATCAATGAATTCGTATGACATATGCTTCGACTCCCTTCACATTCTATACCATTTTTTGTCCAGACGGTAAAACAAGTCAGCCAGTATATTTATATTATGGAGTAGTACTAAAATCAAAGCCGATTCTTCTTCTTCGTCGCTCCCTCAATACTGAGGATCGTGACCACATACGACGCGACTTCAAGTTATGCGCTCTTCTGTAGTGTGGACCGCTCGGTAAATGAGATCTAAATTTGGCTAATTATGTATTTATGTGCTTACAGTTAAGTTATGATTAGAGACTGCTTAACCATACATTTTTGATGTGTAAAAGCAACGTTTAAAAAGAGGGAAGAAACGTTTAAAAGGGAGAAGTTCATGGGTGATACTAATTGTGCTCGTAGCAAAAATTAAAACCAAAATTCTATAGGATAGTTTTATTTTCCCGAAAATAACGAGGAAGTTATATAATATGATATAACAACAAAATCTCTAATATTTACAAGATATAACAACTGAATCTATAATTTTATTTGACATAATGATCAGTTAATATAATAAACGATTGATATAATTTTAAAGTAACTAATTTTAATAAGCATAACATACATCTATATATATAAAATTCAAAGTCCTGACTGACTGACTGACTGACTGACTGACTGACTGATAGATCAACGCACAGCCTAAACCGCTGGTCCTAGAGACATGAACTTTGGAGGGTGTGTTCTTCGTGAAGAGTAGGCATCCACTAAGAAAGGATTTTTCGAAATTCCACCCCTAAGAGGGTGAAAAGGGGGGAATTCGTTTGTATGAAAAATCTTATTCCTTATAAGTATAGATAGATTTTAAACGATAGGCCCAATGATTTTCGATTAAATAAACGTTATATCCAATAACATTATACGAAATAAGTTTTAGAGTATAAAAATGTTATATATAAAGAAATTATATCAACAGTTGGTATAACTCACGTTTATTATATCTTGTGAAGGTTATTGAAATGAAAATACACCAAATAACTTTATATGATATGAGCCGAAAATAACTGGAGTAACCGACATACTAGTAGCTTGCAGAGTAAGCAAACTGGAGCGGCATGTTTGTCGAAGGACTGATAGCCGATGGAGCAGACGACTCCTGCAGTGAAGACCGCGTATCGGCAAGCGTAGTGTGGGTCGCCCCCCAGCTAGATGGACCGACGACCTTAAGAACGTAGCTGGGACGGACTGGGAGAGGCCTATGTCCAGCTGTGGACTGCTATAGGCTGAGTCGATTGAATTGTATTTTCTGGTGCTGGGACATCTGAGGAATTTACACTAGTGCCTTTCGTAGTTCAGAAATAATTGCACCAAACAACAACAAAAACCCCTTTTTCATAAATAACAACAGCACCATCCACTTGAACGAAACAGCCCAATTCGGAGCGTATTGATTTGTCTATCTGTGTTATTATTATAGCCTTAATATCGTACTCGTTACTTGCGACGGGTTTACCTGTATCGAAAAAGTTTCACCGTGTACCTATCGGGCGATGGGATTTCAGCTTCATCGGCAATTCCCTTGATGTTTTCTTTATGAAGCAGTAATCATTTTCAAGGCCTTTTTTTTTTTTTTGAGGATGGGAAATCATCAAATGACCCCTCCCGCTCTGGGTGGAGCAGAAGGGAGTGTCAGACTCTTACTGACTAAAACCCAACCGTGTTCCTTCCTTAGCCCATTATGTTCCAGGGCAGCGGTAACCCTTTCGGACGATCCCAAGGCCTTCCCTCAAGTAGACCGGTGACCTGATGACTGCCGCGAGAATCCACTGGATGCCCCCTGGTATCCGTCATTGAACGAAAACAACAACAAACAACACAAATACAACAACAACAACAAAAAACAACAACAACCAAAACAACACAAACAACGAAAATGCGAACCCAACGACACCGACTTCCGAAATTAAAGTTATTTTTCACTGTGTAGTGTCTTTTTTGAAAGTCGGTTGTAGGTATATAATTTTTTATTGCTAGGTTCCACGGGCTGCCCTTTTTCCTTGAGCAATCCATAGTCTGCAGCTGTAGGCTTTTGGATCGATTCTAACAGTACCATTTGTAAGAGAACCTTAAATAGTTTTTAGCAGTCCATCGGACTATTACATACCACATTTTATTTACACCACTCACTGCCTCGTATAAGACTTTATTTGATTACACTGTGCTATTTATTACTTAACAAACAATCCCATCTCAACAAACAACACCAGGGCACCATATGTTCAAACAAATATTTCCTCCACAAACATCGAAAAAACAAACACAGCCACGGAACATTAGTACGGAAATACAGGCCAAAAACGTTCCACTTAATAATATCGGGTATTACCATACGGTATTCGTAAAATTTTATTGTTCACGCACTTTCAGTAACAACCCTTGATATTCTGTATGTGATGCTGTGTCGTTTGTGTTACGATAAATATTGGAGAGTATCAAATGATGGAGAAATTTTATGGGGGCTTGGGATTTGCACGTTGGTTTTTTATTGATGGATGGGTAGGTACTGTAAAGATCTTACGAAGGGGTATCGTGTTTCCTAGTAACTGGATTGTAGAGAGCGGCTAGGCAGACTGTTTGGGTAGGCACTGTAAAGATTGTCTGCCAAAGGCAACCTTACATCTTGCAGGCTGAGAATGTATGAATTCGATCACTCAAGCATATTTAGAATGGCCCGTGCCGGACGGCGTGTTCGTGTTCCACGCGCGCCTCAAAGAGATGTCAGCGAAGTGACGGGGCCCCACAGGGCCGAAGCCTGCCAGGGTAGCGGGAACATCCGAAAGGGTTTACCGCTGCCCTGGAACATAAAGGGCTAAGGAAGGAACACGGGTGGGTTTTAGTCAGTAAGAGTCTGACACTCCCTCCTGCTCCACCCAGAGCGGGAGGAGTCATTTGATGATTTCCCATCCTCAAAAAAAAAAAAAAAAAAGCATATTTAGAATGGGTGGCGGGAACATCCGAAAGAGTTACCGCTGCCCTGGAACATAAAGGGCTAAGGAAGGAACACGGGTGGGTTTTAGTCAGTAAGAGTCTGACACTCCCTTCTGCTCCACCCAGAGCGGGAGGAGTCATTTGATGATTTCCCATCCTGAAAAAAAAAAAAAAGCATGTTTAGAATCACAATTACATAACATATCACGACTGTCATCCTCGAAGAGTTATGCAGAGGTATACCTAGTACAGTCACGAGTAAAAGTATGTATACACTCGGATTTATTCAAAAGCGATTTACTCCTTTATTTTTTAATGAAATTTTATGTTGTTAAGAACATAGCATTTTCGAACCCATAGGTTTATGTAATGTGTCGTATTTTAACGTTGCATTTGTTATTTCACGAAAAAATCGCAATTGAAAGTTTCCAAGTGTTGACATATTGGTGCTCGTGACTGTACACCCACATTTCGTCAGTTATGTTCAAGTCCCATGTAATAGGGAGCGAGACTATTGCCATCAAGTCTTCGATCAATAATAGTACTAGATTAAGGATCAGGAACAAAAATCAGTCGCTCAAGTGCCCACGTTTGCACACACGTAAACATCTACATTTCTTAGTAAAAAGTTTAATAATATTAACAACTTCAGTTTATTATAAACCTTAATGCTTAAACATAACGTCTAACTACCATTGCAAAATATATTTAAAATGTCGTTTGAAAGTAAAATCATTTTATTTTTAAATTTTCAGTCATTTATTCTAAAATGAAACTTAAAGTCTAAGTGATAAGGTTAAAAACATACTAGTTTGAAATAAGAGCACAAAAGTATTTGTGGTCTTATTTTTCGGGCCGTTTTTGAAGCTCTTATCGGGAATCTAGTACTATTATTGATCGAAGCATCAAGAGTATGCTGGATGAAAGCCAAGTACTGTCACTCGTAGAGACTCCTGCACCCTAGGTGACCCTTTTTGATGGGTAGCGGGATCGTCCGAAAGGGTTTACCGCTGCCCTGGAACATAAAGGGCTAAGGAAGGAACACGGGTGGGTTTTAGTCAGTAAGAGTCTGACACTCCCTTCTGCTCTACCCAGAGTGGGAGGAGTCATTTGTTGATTTCCCATCCTCGAAAAAAAAAAAAACCTTTTTGATTCAAGATGCACCCGTGGGATTCCTACTAAGTCGTACTCCCCATTTTTTTTTTCTTTTTCTGCGTATCAATCTTTTGACAATTAAATATATTATGTATTTTGGTCACTGACCTGTAGTAATAAGTTATTTATTTATTTATTTATCCTCACACTGGAACGCCATACGGCAATTACACCAATAGAGCAAAAAATCACTCTATGTGCTGCTTTCAATCCATCCTGTGCGCGGTGGACATCGAACGAGTGGCGATGGATCAGGCACGCTCACGCAGCGTGCAAGTGCAGCATTTGTCCATAGCCCCATCTCTCCTTCCATATCCTCCTCTATGAAATGACAGTTGTTTTTTGTGCCGATTCAAAGCGCCTCGAGCGTCTCAGGAACTAAAATTGACACATTGCTGCAAATGGCCGCTGTACGGGCAGTTTGTCCGTACAGGGAGATGTAGTATGTAGACTGTTGATGGATACGAATCACACGGGATGTATACAGGAAATAAAATCACTGTTTTGTGTCCGTTACTGATTGCTCGATTTATTAGGTAAAATGTTAAATTATATATAGGTACATAAAGTAGGTTACTTGTGTTGGGCGCGATAGCTTATTCAGCGAATGTAAGTAAGTAATCGGCGAATAAGTAAATGCTTGTTAAGGTAAAAACTAACACAATACATTTCATGTGGCGATGCTCGTACAGCCGCCGTTTTGTTTTGGTATGTCTCTGATGATTTAGGTCTAAATCGTGGAATAAGACTTTTTTGTCTATTTTGTTTTTACTACGAGATTACTATTTAGAACATTTTTATCATGAGAGTATGCAGATCTTGTAAAACTCGCTATCAAAAACATTAGTTCTATGGCGCTCACGTTGCTCATCATCTGCCTAGCCTTTTCCCAACTATGTTGGGGTCGGCTTCCAGTCTAACCGGATGCAGCTGAATACCACTATTTTACATGAAGCGACTGCCTATCTGACCTCCACAACCCAGTTACTGGGTAATACGATACCCCTTGGTAAGACTGGTTGTCAGACTTTCGGGCTTCTGACTACCCGTAACGACTGTCAAAGATCCACGAATGATAGCCACGCTCACGTTGCTGTCAGTGCCAAAATGGCGAAAATCAAATGTCTTCATTTTGTCATCGATAGTATGAAATCCAGTACCGGTACTTGTTTATTATAGATCAGTGAGTTTGGTATCCTAAACTATGTCATTAGCAAGTGACATTATTATAGGTCAGTGAGTTTGGTATCCTAAACTATGTCATTAGCAAGTGACATTATTATAGGTCAGTGAGTTAGGTATCCTAAACTATGTCATTAGCAAGTGACATTATTATAGGTCAGTGAGTTTGGTATCCTAAACTATGTCATTAGCAAGTGACATTATTATAGGTCAGTGAGTTAGGTATCCTAAACTATGTCATTAGCAAGTGACATTATTGATTGTATTGCTATGATTTCTTTAGAAGGAGAGATAGCTTAGTTCACGTCAGGAATTGTTACCTAAACCAATTGACTACCAACTTAAGTCTCAACTGTCATTCTTGAACAGTTTTATAGAACGGCTAGCATAATCAACCTATAATGTTCCCACTGCTGGGACTCAAGCCTCCTCTCGGTGAGAGTTGGTAGATGCGGGTTGGTAGATGTCACATGTTTACGAAATTTTGGTTCGAGGACATGCCGGTTTCCTCACGATGTTTTCTTCGCCGTTTTGAGAGCAGTGGTGATGAAATAATTTACACAAATTAAAGTGCCTGCTTGGGTTCGAACCCCCGACCTACATTTCGTAAGGCGCAGCGGTTACCACTAAACCACCACTGCTCTCGGAACGCAATGGAACGGCTATAACACGGCAATTAAGTAAGGTGTAAAATTTCTTAACAATTAATTTCCCTGTATTTAAATTAACAACATTGAAAAAAAGCGTGATAGGGGAGACCGGGGCAAAGCCGTATAGCTAAGGGTTTGTGGATGCTGATCAATAATTTTAAAACACAGTTGTACTAAATCAACATTTATTTTTAACCAGTCTCATAAGGTACGCAATCACAATATTTTAACTTAGATAATTAAAGCGTAAATTGAAAAAAAGTAGCAAAAATAATTCTTCTACGTTTTACGGTTTTGCCCCAGGGCATGGACAAAACCGTATACTGTATACGATTTTACCCCAGTATATCAATGTGCAGCTATGCAGCCCATGCACACAAAATCATCCAATTCTTCTGAATCGTAACCTGTGCAGCCTTCATGAGCCCAACCTTTGCACTCTATACATTGGACCCAACCTTCATTCAATCGAGTAGTGCCGTATTTCTCAAGACAGTACAGACAGTTATCGTTGCCATTGGTAGTTGTTTGTTTTTTAGTTTTCTTTTGGTGATCTAGATTAAGTTTTGGTATAATATAAAAGGTATAAAATAAAAGGTTAATACACTTAAGTACATCCGGGTCAAAATCGTACATATACGATTTTACCCCATACGATTTTGACCCATACCATTGTATGTATAAATACGTTACTCACTACTACATTCGTAATTGATTTCACCGGTACAAATGTACTGAATTACATAAAAATATACACACTTTCAACATGACTATTAGTTACTTACCTATTGTACACGTAAATTTGACGATTGGCACTTCTTTTTGCACATAAATTACATAAAAACCACTAAAAAACAATAAAATAAAATATTCTAAAAACGCGCATGCCTGTCGCGACAAGTGTTTGTTGACAAATAGCTGTGATTGGTTGACACCGCTGAGCTGCACTGGCGCGGGAAATTTGAATTATTAACAGAAATACATACGCTATACGGTTTTGCCCGGATATACGGTTTTGGACAGGTCTCCCCTACATTCAAAATTAAAATTACATCAGAAAAACACTAGAATAACAAAAACTTCATTAACAAACATAGGCTCACTCCAAAACCTAGACACAAAAAAGTCTACCATTTAATAAATGAATCGCACCTCGCGAAACGAAATGAACTAAATTATATATGAAAAGGAAATTAGGCAGCCCGCATACTCTGGATTAGTCGTAAAAAAGTTGTAAAGAATTCAGACGTCGTCAATCGTTTTTATATATCCGTTTTGTATGCTAATTTTGTATTTAGGTGCGTCGTATTATTCTTCGAGTTTTAGGGTTTTTTTGGCAAGAGATGGGCAGGTAACGTAATTATTTATTTACGTAAGTTTGTTAATATTACAAGGCTTAGATGGTCTTGAGGTTGTGATAAAAGTAGACAGCTACATAATTAAGTTAGGTTTTAGGGTTCTATATCCAAAGGGTGCCAACGGACTCTATTAGGTACTAAGACTCCGCTGTCTGTCCGTCTGTATGTTACAGGGCAGTATCTTTTGAACCGTAATAGGTAGACACTTGAAATTTTCATAGTGTGTACTATAATATCCGCTATAACAACAAATAATAAAAATTAAATGAAGTTAAAAATTAAAAGGGGTCTTTATACCAAGAAACGTGTTTTTTTCGGCGTTTCTTGCCTTGTGTTACGGAACCCTTTGTGTGCGAGTCCGACCCGCACTTGGCTGCTGTCTTTAGATATTATCTAAATAAAATATATAGACATAATAAATTGTGAGTAAGTAAGTCTTCAGTGTAATTAATAAGTCAACAATTCCCAGAAAATTAAAACTTCAATAAGGTTGAAATTATCTAACAGTCACATAGAAAAATAGACCTTGTCGTTTTATGACGACATTCAACCTTACGGGGATAAAGCAATTGCGAAGCGTCAGCGATCATTCCTCCCACATTCTTTAATTAGAACACGCACAAGTTCAATTAAAGTGACAATCGATTTTAATCGAGTTCAATCGATTATCAGTAACGGATTAATCGTTAACAGCAAACCGCGATCTGTATTAGTGAATCGAGAAACGCTGACGTCACCGTCCTCGCCTATAATTACAAATTAGTGCACATGGCTACATGTATGTACATAATAACGTTATGTAAACAGTGTGTAGATAAATACGGTTATGTGCAACCATGTCTACGTATGTATGTAAACATACTACACTAATTACGTGCGTCTCATTTGATGTTATTACATCATCATCTGCCTAACCTTATTCCAACTTTGTTAGGGTCAGGTTCCAGTCTTACCGGATGCAGCTGACTACCAGTATATTATATGGAGCGACTGCCTATCTGACCTCCACAACCTAGTTAATGGGTAATACGATACCCCTTGGAAAGACTAGTTGTCAAACTTTCGGGCTTCTGAGGACCCAGCTTAACGTGCTTTCTGAGGCACGGCGGGGTCTTGGTATGTGAAGATGGTCACCCATCCACGGACCAACCGCGGCAAGCGTAGCTTAACCTGATCGATCGACCCATGCGGCTGTTATTACTTAGCCACAAGCCCCTATGTGCGTCTCATTTGATGTTATTACATAAACATAACATAATATAATATCACGCCGTGTTTCCCCGAAGGGTTGCGCAGAAGTGTACCTATACCACTCACGTGAGGAAAAATTCGAAGATATCTACCAACGCGCCCTGGGCCCGCGTGCTGGATTACGGTCCACTCCCTGTCACCGAGAGGAGGCCTGTGTCCCAGCAGTGGGAACATTATCAGCTGATTATCTACATTAGCTGATTATACATTTATTTGCACTAATAGTCTCGCATAAAGAAAATCACAACCACAAAGAAACAAGTCGGGAGAAACTATCCTAAACCAATTGGCTACCGTCACGGTTAACGTCATTACGTCAACGCCGGCTGTCGCTGAAAACCAGCCGGTCGATTCTGTAAAAATCTCACCGTGAAAACTCAAGTGAAGTGAGCTTGATATGAGTTGTCAGTAGTGTCAATTCCTAGTATTATTTGGAATGACAGCTCACTCCACGCTCACTTCACCTAAGTTTTCACGGTGAGATGGTTACAGAATCGCACTGCTGTACTGGGGCTCTGTCTCGTATAAGGTCTTAGCATTAGATATGCTGAGCGATGGCCGTTTTGCATGAATGTGACGCATGTTTACCCCCAACTTGTCATTTTTTTTATGCGTCATGTTTGCCGCAAATAAATTCTTTCTTTCTTTCAATTGAAATGCAAAATTTTACCATAAGTAAATAGGGTGGCAGGGATATCAACGCGCAAACTGTAACCATGAATTCAGCACAAGATTCTAGCGATGAAATTTTTCGTCGGCTATCTGTAAAACAATCAGCTGTTTCATAGAAAAGTAACACCTATGGGGTCAAATTTATCGCGGATTTTCTTTTTTAATGAGCGATGAAAAAATCAGTATCATATCAGACTCATGTACTGAATCCATGGTAAGAGCTTGTGTTTCAATGTCTCTGCCACTCGGTATAGATCAGGGATGGGGAAACTACGGCCCGCGGGCCATCTCCGGCCCGCGAAGGCTTGAAACCCGGCCCGCGACCATCAAACAAAAATCAATAGAATATTTCGTATTGTTAGTAATTTCATTCTCATTGGCAATGGCCAGCTTGCTTAGAACAGTTCACATGTCACATGTCCCCACGAAGACCAGCGCCTCGCAACCTTCTACTTCGCAGCTAACTTAAAAGTTTAATTTAATTATAATTTCCAATTTCTTTTTTATTCCAATAGTTATTTTGTAATATTGCACAATAAATTAGTGTTTCAAAAATACGTATCAATATTTTTATTTCAGTAATTAACATAGCCAAAAATGAAACAACTTGGCCCGCCATATATTTCGTTAGTATTATATTGGCACGCGAAGGAAAAAGTCATCCATCCCTGGTATAGATGCTTAATAAGTATATTTAGCACTTTAAGCCCGATACACTATTCGAGACACTTATTCGTATGTTGTATTATCTTTATCAAAATATCTTAATTAAATCCGTTCCGAAGGACCAATCGTACCGAAGGACCACTCGCAGTCCTTAACTAACAAGGGTCGACAAACAGCTGACTTTACAGTTTTTGTAATTAATCGCAAGTCCGCAACAAGCCTAAACAACGCTTGCTTGCTAAAACTGGTGCTCTTGCGTCCCCGACGGTGGCAGTAATTACAAATTAGTGCACGCCGCTACCTGTGCTGTCAAAAGTGCAGCTAAGTGTGACGGAAGGTTAGTTTAATGTGAGGTGGAACCAAGAAAAAAAATGGGAATAAAGTTAACTGAAAAAATGTGTGAAATGAAGTTTGTGTTACAGGGGTCATCCATCCGTCCATTATACTAATTGCAGGTAAGTAAGTAATACCTACGCACTATTTAGGCGAGCAATTATGTGCTTATATCTAATGTGAAAAAGGTGTGGGGACCGCGTTTGTGAGGGTGTGTAATTGTGTATTTTTAGGGTGTGTTTGTGTGTGTGGGGATGGGTGTGTGAGGGTGTGTGCGTGTTGGTCATGTATATTGTGATTTTAATATATGTATGCTGAAGAAAATTAAATTCTGGAAAACGAAAAGTACCCTGTACAACAATTCAAATGGTTTAATTGCCATAAGGCGAACGTCGTGACTTTAGGTAACTGTTTTTAGGCAGTACTTACCTTTAGTATTTCTTACAATAATAATTTTTAATCCATTTTAACAAAATGTCGAGATACAAAATATCAACTGCTACCTCTGTATAACCGACTAGCTTCTGCCCGCGACTTCATCCGCGTAGATTTCGGATTTGTGACAGGATTGCGTATCTCAAAAGGAAATCAAAATAACCCATAAAGATACAAAATAACTTTTCTGGTTGATTTTTTACACCTTGTGTCCGAAAAACCAAAATATCTTACGGAACGCTATTTTTTCCAAAATAAAATTTAGCCTATGTTACTCGTGGATAATGTAGCTTTCGAATGGTGAAAGAATTTTTTAAATCGGTCCAGTAGTTTTTGAGCCTATTCATTACAAACAAACAAACAAAGTTTTCCTCTTTATAATATTAGTATAGACATGTATCGAGTCTAACCTTAAAATGATCTGACGTCTACAACCAAAAGAGTTTTAGTACTCCATCTATAAACGTCTAAAATTCACCGCTGCCGTAAAAATAAGTCATTGTCACGTCAAATATACAGTCTGACTGGGTAAACGAGGGACATATTCAGAATTCTCGTACCAAATATGAAAAAAGCGGCTAACCTGCCTAGGCTTTTTCCAAGAATGTTGGAGTCGGCTTTCAGTCTTACTCTATGCACACCAGCCTGAACACCAGCCGATCTATTCTATTTATTTTTTTAAACCACACTTATAACACCTTTACAGAATCATCCAAGGCGATGTAAGTTACAATGTCTATATTGACAAAAAATAAAATAAAATATCATGAAAAAAATAAATAAATAAAAAATTTCACCGTGATAAATGAAAAAAAAAAGTAGATATCTCACTGTGATATAGTTATCACGGTGAGATATTTACAGTTTTTTTTTTCATGACATTTTACAAAAAAAAGTAAAATAAAATGACCTTTATTTTTTTTTTGTAAAGGTACAATATAGACATTCTCACTGTGATATAGTTATCACGGTGAGATATTTACAGTTTTTTTTTTCATGACATTTTACAAAAAAAAAAGGAAAATAAAATTAACTTTTTTTTTTTTTGTAAAGGTACAATATAGATATTGTAACTTGGGTCCTTGGGCCTTGGGTGATTCTGTAAAGGTGTTATAAGTGTGAAGGTGAAGTGAGCTTGGAGTGAGCTGTCGGTCTACCTGATTGACCCATTGACGGTTTACTTCACCTAATATAAGTTTGCAAGGTGAGATTTTAACAGAATAGATCGGCAGTACTTTACGTGGAGCGACCGCGTATCTGACCTCCTTAACCCAGTTACATTTACCACTGAACTAATTACTAAGGGGATACCCCTTTGGTAAGACTGTTTGTCAGACTTTCGGACTTCTGACTACACGTAATGACAGATCTACGAATGAGATCCAATAATTACAACAACAATGATTCAATAATTTTAATAGTTTTTAGGGTTCCGTAGCCAAATGGCAACGGAACCCTTATGGATTCGTCATGTCTGTCTGTCTGTCTGTCCGTCCGTATGTCACAGCCGCTTTTTTCCGAAACTATAAGAGCTATACTGTTGAAACATGGTAAGTAGATGTATTCTGTGAACCGCATTAAGATTTTCACACAAAAATAGAAAAAAAACAATAAATTTTGGGGGTCCCCATACTTAGAACTGAAACTCAAAATTTTTTTTTTCATCAAACCCATACGTGTGGGGTATCTATGGATAGGTCTTCAAAAATGATATTGAGGTTTCTAATATCATTTTTTTCTAAACTGAATAGTTTGCGCGAGAGACACTTCCAAAGTGGTAAAATGTGTCCCCCCCCCCCCCCCTGTAACTTCTAAAATAAGAGAATGATAAAACTAAAAAAAATATATGATGTACATTACCATATAAACTTCCACCGAAAATTGGTTTGAACGAGATCTAGTGAGTAGTTTTTTTTTAATACGTCATAAATCGTAACGTAACGGAACCCTTCATGGGCGAGTCCGACTCGCACTTGGCCGGTTTTTTTATCATTGTTCGGCTCAACCAAAGCACCTGCCATCTAATCTCTTCACCTCCCTTGGTTGACTGGTAGAGAATGCCTAAGGCCTTTGTAACTTTTTTGTGTGCGAAAAGAATAAATAAATGAGCTTTTTAATTTCTTACAAGTAATTATAAATTATCATATCCTTGAATGAATATGTCCATCGTTTACCCAGTCACACTGTATATACCGAGTACCATCCATCTACAAAGAATGGGGATGCCATTCTTTTCTATTGTAATCCGAAGAAGAAGGTTACGATCTGGATAATACAGGTTCAAAAAAAAGGTTCTGGAAAAGTTAGACATTTAACCTGAAAGTGGGTCTTCTATTTAGAATATGAATAGACATTTTATACGGCTGGTTTTATTTAAATTCAAGAAATAGATTTCCCTTTTTTTGTATGTTTTTGTGAGGCATGAATGAAATGCTATTTACGTTATTTTGTGGTTTTTGTTTTAAGGATGAAAGCAAATATCATCTGGTTTTTCAGTTTCTTTTCATACGAATGTAAAGTTTTATTTTATTTTATTTGTTTTAGCCCTAATTTTTCCAACCAGATAATTTTATCCGAGGAATAATTTTGAATTTTTGACAGTTCTTCCATACAAAACCTGTCAGACGTCAATTTTATTCCACGAATAAAAAATATCTGTCGATTATAAAATTAGCCTTAAGAAAACTTACAGCTAAACTGATACAGTAAATAATAGTTTATACAAAATATGGTCAATTACAAGTTTCCACATATAATATCTGCCTAGCCTTTTCCCAACTATGTTGGGGTTGGCTTCCAGTCTAACCGGATGCAGCTGAATACCAGTACCTATTTTACATGGAGCGACTGCCTATCTGACCTCCACAACCCAGTTACTGGGTAATACGGTACCCTTTGGTAAGACTGGTTGTCAGACTTTCGGGCTTCTGACTACCCGTAACGACGGCCAAAGATCCACGAATGACAGCCGGGACCAACGGCTTAACGTGCTTTCCGAGGCACGGAGGGGTCTCGGTATGTAAAGATGGTCACCCATCCACAGACCAACCGCGGCAAGCGTAGCTTAACCTGACCGATCGACCTGTGCGGCTGTTATTATTTAGCCATAAATCATACGAGACAGAAAACTGATATGCTACTCATATGCGGTGGACAGTCGCATTTACACTTTTTTTTTTGTTTTGCGGTGGAAATCCTCAAAATTCCTTTATCGTGTGGGTGACAGAGGGGTATGCCGGACTCTTGCCGGCTAAAACTACCGCGGTGTTCCACCTCTGCCTGTGGCCGGGGGTGCGGGATTCGCATAAGCATTCACCGCTCCCCCGACAGGCCTCGACCCGCTGTTCGTCAGCGGGTCCCACCTCCCCGTGCGGCCATTCCCACAATGGTTGCACGGTTGCACCCACTCTTGAGTGGCCCGCGTGGAACAGCCCCAGCCCCGAGTTGGCGCTGCACCGCTGTGGGTGCAGCGCCAACTCGGGGCTGTCTGACACTTATACCTAAGACATATATTATATACATTTTAATTCCCAGTTAAACATTATAAATCATTAAGTATCGAAAAAGATTACTACAGGTTTACTGTCCACAAAGTAGACACAATAGTTAAACAATCAACCTGAATCATATCTGATTCATGGGACAGGGAATGGGTTAAAGTTTGCAATCTGAACAACTATAATTGGTGGTGATACTGCAGGTAGTGGTGGCCCAGTGGTATCGGCCGCAACTTACAAGTTATAGGTCGTAGGTTCGAACCCCGACAGGCGCTTTACTTTGTGTAATTTCATCACCACTGCTCTCAAAACGGTGAAGCAAAACATTGTGAGGAAACCGGCATGTCCTAGAACCAAAAATTCGAAGACATGTGACATCTACCAACCCGCACTGGGCCCGCGTGTCGGATTACGGCCCACTCCCTCTCACAGAGAGGAGGCCTGTGTCCCAGCAGTGGGAACATTATACACTGATTATGTGATGTAAAATAGAGAGAGAGAGAGAGATAACAGCGAGTGAGTAAGGTAATATTAAGGATGAGTTCCATATCTCACACTGTCTCTTCTTCTCGTAACACTCTTGTCTTGTAGTTTCCTGTCTAGGGGCTGATGTGATTCGCCTTACGATTTCTCGCCACCTACTCCGATTTGGGTTTCCCAGCAGTGGGGTTCCCAGAAGTGGGAACTTCATAGGCTGATTATGCAGGTAATCGAATTTTAAACTCTATTTTTCGCGATACATTATAACAAACTTAACGAGTTTTGTTCACTGCCACACTCTCACATAACCACGGCCAAATGCCACATAGGTGTACCGCAGCTGCCAGTTCGGACCACCTAATTAAAATATTTCGCTGACTTCATGCAAGAAAAGTAGGACCTTAATTACTGCCCGAAAATTCGGCGAAAATAATAATTTTTCGGTGTAAATTATTTTGCGAAACCCAACGGCCGATGTCATTCTGAAACCGGTGGCTGGAAGAAAATAATTAATAGCCATATTAATAATTGAAATGCCTACATAATTAAAGCTTCATTCATCGTTAACGAATTGTTTTAAATGGTAACTATATTTTTATAACTAAAAATAATTTAGTTTGTGATTGTGACCTTTTTGATAGTATATTTCATTAGTTATTCAATTTGAATGTTTTTTTTTTTGAGGGGCTTGGCTAAATAATGACAGCCGCACAGGTCGATCAGTCAGGTTAAGCTACGCTTGCCGCGGTTGGTCTGTGGATGCGTGACCATCTTTACATACCGAGACCCCTCCGTGCCTCGGAAAGCACTTTAAGCCGGTGGTCCCGACTGTCATTTGTGGATCTTTGACAGTCGTTACGGGTAGTCAGAAGCCCGAAAGTCTGACAATCAGTCTTACCAAAGGGTACCGTATTACCCAGTAACTGGGTTGTGGAGGTCAGATAGGCAGTCGCTCCATGTAAAATACTGGTATTCAGCTGCATCCGGTTAGACTGGAAGCCGACCCCAACATAGTTGGGAAAAGGCTAGGCAGATGATGAGTTATTCAATTTGAATGATTATAAATCTGTAAATACATACTTGTTCCGGTCGCGAATAATATTGTGTTCAACATACACGTACCACACTATCTGAATCATTTTGAAGGATATTGCTAATCCATTGCTTCATATGTTCGACAAATGTGTCTGCTCAACAACGTAAAAAACGCAATGAATGTTGTCGAACTGTCGAAATTAAAGCCATTACTACTTTTACACTGTGTTATGCAATTACCCCGCTGACACTGGCCAGCAAATTAAAAAAAAACGTAAGAAAAATTGATTTTTCTACAATTTCTAGATTATCTGGTTCCCGGCGGGCAATGTGACAAATTTATAGTCTTTGGACCAAACTAACCGAGAATCCTTTGGTAGCACGTCTTTTATGCGTTAAATATAAGATCTACAGTAAGCAAATATGCCATGAAACCAATGAATGAATTTATTTCAAGCGAGCTGTTCCATTTCAAATTCGCAATGAGCGGGTCGGGTATTTTAGCATAATCATTTTGTTTATTATATTATATTTTACTATGTATTACATTTTACAACTTTCTCGTCTTACAAAGTCTTCAAATACTAGTATTTCAAATATTAACAGCTACATCTGGCGTCGAAGCAAGAACAGCCATAATCACACAAGACTGTAAAACATGGGCAAGTCGCGCTTTGGCTTTATAAGTAAAGTAGGTAAGTGTTTCATACGAATATGAACATTAATACTTATGTACTAATGTTCGTATTTGTATGAAAAGTTAGGTAGAAGTGTACTTGTAGTACACCCACAGTTCACCAGTTATGTTTAAGTCCATGTAATAGATGGCAAACCTATTGACATCAACCAGGCACAAATCCAGACTTCGCTCTGCTACAGAGAAATTTCTGATAGAAAAACTCTATACCTCTATATGTTATAGAGGTATGAGGAACAGGATGTAAAGTTCACTCATCCTCCATAGAAAAGAGAGGATCCTCCGACCAGATGGGTGTTGTGTCTGGCGGGCAATTGCCCAACGATTGATGTTGGGAAATTGTATCTATGCTAATTGCTCGGTAAACTCTGCTTGCGAGATGCAGGATTTGCGTGACGTCAGTATGACGCGTTGTTCGCATGTGGCGTTGTATATACCGCTACAAATACTAGCCACACCTGGGCATTTGACCCAAAACCTCGTATTCAGCTATAGCATTATGAACATTTATACTAAACAAATAATGTTCACATTCGTATTCGATGCTTAGCAACGTAACATCATGGTACGGTCTGTGAATTTTCCCTTTATACAAAACGGTGAAGGAAAACATCGTGAGGAAACCGGGGTGTCCTAGATCCAAAAATTCGAAGCCATGTGACATCTACCAGCCCGCATTGGGCCCGCGTTGATTACAGCCCACTCACTCTCGAAGAGAGGAAGCCGGTGTCCCAGCAGTGGGAACATTATATCCTGATTAAGTATGTATATATATGTAGGATGAGTATTTTAATGTAAGTCTATGGATGAATGGAACGTAACGCATGAGAGAGAGAAGGAACGACAGTGAGAGGGAGAGAATGCAGAATGGCGGATCAGCACTTGAAGGGATCGGTTGTCATTTTCTTATGGAGAGTAAAGACGAATGTTTAATAAATATAATTAAGAAGATATATAAATATAAACGGTTTTCTATCATTTTACTTGCCCCACAATCCCCATTCCACATTTTGGGGGCTCGTCCGGGATTCCTTCTTATTGTTTTTCTTCTGTTGAGATTTTATAAGTTGATACAATATTATAGTATTGCTTCATTATGTTAATCGCAGTTAAGTTTTTAAGGTGTAATAAGTTTTCTATACTTAGAAACTTCCTATTGCTGTGTGTTCTTATTTATGTACTTACAAGAATTTAGATTCTATCATAAAATATGGTACAATGTTCTAATTTAGTAATTCTGTGTAAAGTTTAAAACATGATGGATTTGATAGAAGTAGTTTTGTTTAAGTTAAGGTATATGGTGAATTTGGGAAGTTATGTCAGTTGCAGCGAGAGTATGAATGAGGTCTGACAGAGTAATGCATATCTGGGGACAGATATGGGAGCAGGATGGCCGAATGTAGGATGAGTATTTTAATGTAAGTCTATGGATGAATGGAACGTAACGCATGAGAGAGAGAAGGAACGACAGTGAGAGGGAGAGAATGCAGAATGGCGGATCAGCACTTGAAGGGATCGGTTGTCATTTTCTTATGGAGAGTAAAGACGAATGTTTAATAAATATAATTAAGAAGATATATAAATATAAACGGTTTTCTATCATTTTACTTGCCCCATAATCCCCATTCCACATATACAAAAGCAGCAGCTCCAAAAATAGGAAAATTGCCACTATCACAGTGTAGCGCCTTGAACTAAAGATTAATTATAATAACAGCTATTAATATTCATAGATTTTCAATAATTACTTGGAGAATAACACGCACATAATAGGATGAGGCACAGAGTACGGAGACGCCTCGGCGGCTGCTGCTAGAGGCGGCATTGTAAAGACTTTCCACACAAACCGAGCGTGTTACCGTTTACTCCCACTACGACACAAATGACGTGTAGAAACTCAGGCACACGGCCAGCTGAGCCAACTTCCGTCCCCGAGCGATGCGACTTGCGTCAAGCGAAACGCGCGCGTCGCTTGTTTTTCCGTATGTCGCACCGCCAGTAGCATTGCGATGACTCATCAATCAATCAATCAACTCAACTTATCGCTGGACATAAGTCACAAACACCCGGTCCTCCGCCTTCCGCATCCAGTCTGTCCCAGCCACTTGAGGTCGTCGGTCCATCTAGCTGGGCGTCCCACGCTAAGTCTGCTCCACTGGTCATCGGTCCTTCGACGAACATGGGCAGCCCACTGCTACTTCAGTTGACAACTCGTGGCATGCTCTAAACAAAGTTTTTCATTTGTTTTCTCCGCAGTCGCTGCCGCAAGACGCGTGTCGTTGGAGCATGTAACCATAGAACAACATGTAACTTGTGGCCACGGAGGCGTCTTTCCATTCTATACAAGGCCAGAACGCTAGGGTGTGAAACTAATCGCGCATGGATTGGAAATTACTGTTTTACCAAGGTCTTCCAATCTATACAAGAGTAGTACGCAAATACTCGCGTATACTTCGTAGCGACCTAACTAACTACCTACCTTATTCCATAATAATACCTATACAGTGCCAGTACGCATCGTATTAATTTTCGTAATAATTTACAGACAAGTACTGAGGTTCTTTAAACCTACTAAAGTATTTTTTTCTATATAATCTAGTCGTTTAGTCGTCGTGGTTAGGTTAAAACTGTGACCCCCTAGGTCACAGTTTTAACCTAACCTACCGTAACCATCTTTTTTTTGTCAGTGTAAGTGATTTAGTATAGTTTAGAACCAGGACGCGCACGTACGCGTTACAAACTGCACAAGAGCAGTACGCAAAATGCGTTATACATTGTAATCGCAGATTTAAAACTAGCAGTACGACGCACCACGGAGTTACAGCTTGGAAGGCGGTCCGTGACAAAATTTGACCACGAATTTTATTAGTGATACTGTCTCTAGACGCGGGCGGGGCAACGATTCCGAGCTCTATGGAATAAGGAGTAATTGGAAGCTGTTCGCCGAATCAGCGAGACGGCGAAGGCGTTGTATGAAATAATTGATTTCTACTATAATAACATAAAATATCATCACACCTGTTTTGCCTGGAGGGCTAGACAGATTTCGCCGGATATATTAACATTCTATGTAATGTAAAAGTGGGGGCGTGCCAATTTCCTGACAGGCTCTCCGAGAGATACGTCAAAAATGGCGTTAACTGTCGTCAAACCAAAAAAAGCGCTGTTTCAAATTACAATTACAAAATTATGGCCTTGACTTACGTCGAATAATTACGATTACGCACTCATTAATATTTGACGTACATATGTTACGGTAATCAACCGTTTGAAACAACCGGCCCTTAGTTTCAACCTTAAAGAAGATTCAAGTTACTGGAAATTGTAAAAACAGTCGGAAATGATATAGCTCTTACGGAGTCGACTATTAGTCATGGTCAATGACCATTATTTTAGTTTATCAGCCATCTTGTTACCATAACACAAGCATTAGGTTGCTTAGCTTGGGACTAGATGGCGCTGTGTGAAATGTCCAGGGATATTATTATTATTATTATTATTATTTACCTACAAGGTACACCAAAGCCTCAAAAAAGAAAAAAACTAACATCTCTCGTAGGACGACTACCAGCAGCAGTGCAATTCTGTAACCATCTCACCGTGAAAACTTAGGTGCAGTGAGCGTGGAGTGAGCTGTCATTCCAACTAATGCTAGGAATTGACACTATTGACAGCTCAATCTAAGCTCACTTCGCCTAACTTTTCACGGTGAGATTTTACAGAATCAATCGGCTGTTGTTACCCCAGTAACTATTTCATCTTCTTCCTGAAGAAGGAAGACCAGCACTTAAATGCCCAAAAGACAGCAACTACTTACCGGCAAAAAATAAATATGACGGCTTGTCTCTGATCGGGCCCTTCTACAATAAGCTCTATTACCAAAAAGTATTCTGGCCATTTCTAAATTTCTGAATAAAAAAATCCACTTAAAATCTGTTACACAGTAAATTACGACGTCAGATAAAACCTTTTTCAACTTTTATGCTTTAATTTTTATTATTAAAGCAACAATTTTACGATTGCAACACAATGAAAATAGAACTGCACACAGTTACTCAAGAGTCTACAATTTAAAAACTCGTTTGAAAATCAACCTTTTGTGTGTACAATAAGGTTTTATGTAAAATCATAAGTGGTTTTGCAACAGCAAATATAAGTTGGTATTCAGTAGATTTTATCAAAGCAACACTGTGTTCAGAACTAACGCTAAATTTAGACTATTAATTAGACTAATTTGATCGGTAACGAGTTTCTATGGGTCAACTTTAATTATGGACATTATATTATGAGATCGTGTGGAAGCTTCGATCAATAATATTACTAGATTCCCGATAAGCGCTACAAAAACGGCCCGAAAAATAAGACCACAAATACTTTTGTGGTCTTATTTCAAATTAGTATTTTTTTAACCTTATCACTTAGACTTTAAGTTTCATTTTAGAATAAATGACTGAACATTTAAAAATAGAATGATTTTATTTTCAAGCGACATTTTAAATATATCTATTTTGCAATGGTAATTAAACTTTATGTTTAAGCATTAAGGTTTATAATAAACTGAAGTTGTTAATATTATTAAACTTTTTTCTAAGAAATGTAGATGTTTACGTGTGTGCAAATGTGGCCACATTTGCACACACGTAAGCATCTACATTTCTTAGAAAAAAGTTTAGCGACTTGAGCGACTGATTTTTGTTCCTGATCCTTAATCTAGTACTATTATTGATCTAAGTGTGGAGGATAAAAAATATAATTCAGCAATCATAACATCTACGTGGCTTCTCAGTATGAGAACAGGCTTTTACCCTGCAGTGGGACAATAATAGGCTAGTATTATTATTATTCAGATTTAGGGTCTCCCCACATTTATCGACGCGGAATCGGCTAACACCGGTCAAAAAAGCCTTTATGTCTACGTAATAAGGGTGTTATTAATACCATTCGCATCGGCTCGGCTCGGACGACGCGTCGCGACGCCGGCCGACGGCGAAACGAGCCGTTTGTCGATTAGCTGATCGCATCCGGTCGGCGATAAGTCGAGTAGTGTGGTGATACGCACTCGGCTTAAGCCGATTCCGCGTCGATAAATGTGGGGAGACCCTTCGGCGGCCTCATTACAAAACAAGGTTTATGTTTAGAAACAGGTTTAAACCATCGCGCCATTTTTGAAATTCAAACTTTTAATTCCGACAAGATCAGTTCTAATAATAAAAATTTACTCTAAACCCGAGTCTAATTTGCCAATTTTGTAAAGATAACTTTAACGTTCTCCGAATAAAGTTTAAAATACAATAACTGGTTCGATGGCCTTGGACTTAAATTAGAACGCGTTTTGTAATAACACGGAGGATGTTCAAATAGTCGCATTCACAAATGGTTGCAATCTACAAACTAAACACGAATTTCTCCTAATAAATCCAACTACATAAATTAGGAATATACTAAAACAGACTAAATAACCAATCCACCAGTGCAACTAAGATTAGGGTGACCGCAAACTGTGGTGGACGATGCAACCGCGACGCGGCGAAGCCACTCCGGATTGTTTAAGGATATTATATTTATATCTAGTTTTAGCCGGTTTAGACTGGTTTCGGGACGGTAATTAGAGAATTTGGTTTGAGGTGTGAAGGTAGATTTTGGACTTTATATACGAATTTTCTGATAAAAGTGTTTTTGCTTAATTTATTAATTTAATTTATAACGGCCATGGCCAATTAGATAAGTTATTACAAATACCATTTATAACTTAAAGTTTACAACTACAGGATAGTCATACGTTCATCTCAGTTAGCGTGATTAGCATCCAAGAGAGTTAAACGTATTTATGTTACGTTAACTTACAATATCAGGAACAGACCGCAAACAATAAGCAAGCAATAGCCTCCTATTGCATGGCACCTAAACATAACTAACGAAATGTAGTAAAGGTCATAGGGCACCTTAGTATGGAAACCATACCCATGGCGGACACAAACCAAATATAGCAGAGTGTATTGATATATGTCTCTGATTTACTATGGCATTAGTCGCATTAATGTGAGCCACGGGAATCTCGAAAAATTCAAGTGTTACAAATTGATACAGGGAAGATGAATAAAATGCTAATTCATTAAAATATTTGTTATTCAATTTGATCCAAATCAAGCATAAGATCATTTAAAAGGCAGCGGGTGCGCCAAGACAGATAATAAACTACGCTAGCGATATGGGCGCAGCTCCCGACCGTGCGGCGGTCGTGTATACATGAGCAGTAGTACTCATTTATACTTTGTCTTCCGTGTTGTGTTGGGTTTATCAAAATCTCATCGTGCACAATGCTGTATGGTATCGAAATTTTTTTTATGCCTTTGTAAGATGATATAGGTAAAATCCTCTGAAACCGTTTGTTTGTTTTTTTTTTAAACGATCCTGTACATTTTTCTCCATCGATTTTTAATGAAATAATTATATGCAATGAAAGGACATATTATTCCCCTTAGTTTAAAACTATTTTGGTTAATGTCCGCCACTCTTCGCAAAGCGGGTCAGATATGCCCAATGACCAATTAGTAATGTATATGTACTTTAGTATAGTACACCTCTGTCCAACCCGTTGGGGAAACTAGGCGTGATGTATACCACTAGCAATTCAGCCGTACCTTATAGGCTTTACTATGAAAAAGTGTTTGAAAAACCCTTAGCATTTTTTAATAGCAACCATTTCTGCCTATGGTTGCTATAAATATTTTAACAGGAGTGGTTTTACTTTATGTATTTTTATAAATCTAGAAAAACCTCGTTTCCCTGAAGATTAATAAACATTTAGCGTCATAGCTCAAGTATTTAATCTATGCTTCGTTAAAGACATAGAATATTGAAATGGGTACTATGAAAGTGTTTGACCCTTAGCAATTTTTAATAGCAACCAATTCTGCCTATGGTTGCTATAACTATTTTAACAAGAGTGGTTTTGATTTTATGTATTTTTATAAATCTAGAAAAACCTCCTTTCCCTGAAGATTAATAAACATTTAGCGTCATAGCTCAAGTATTTAATCTATGCTTCGTTAATTAGACATAGAATATTGAAATGGGGATTTTTTACAAGGTGTGGGTGTCATTTTTAGGTTAGCCAATATCATGGTTATTTAACAAAACTTCTATTTATCGGCTTCAAAATAATGAATGTATTATAACCGTTATCAAAGAATTCATTGACACACGTTACACAGTCATTATCCGATATTGACACATAATTATTATGGAATGCATTAATGTCGAAATCGAATAACACTACCCTATCCAATTTCTTTCTAATAATAGAAGTCACTATTATAAATACTTAAATAGTGATTATTATAGGGTTTTAAAAAGTGGCCAAAAACAGCGTCAGTTATTCAACCCACAAGTCTGCGATAGTTGACTTGTGGGAGAGCGGACTTGAATCACAAAGAATCATATCCTGGGATCATCACCCGCTGTTCAGTCGAGTCAGTTAAGACCCTCCTGATGGCAACTTGTAATAGAGCGCGCGGAGATCTTATACTTGGCGCGGTAACGAAACCATAGCGCGCATTTAAATCGGCCAACGCCATCTATCGAGGTGTGGTGTAAACTTTTGATATTTTTTTTTGTGAATTGTTTATAATAATTTAAAAGTTCTAAACATAATAGGTACTATTTATACATACCTAAAAAAAATCTTGTGGTTACTAGACCATGATTGTAGAGTTCCTATACATAGTGTATAATCTATGGGTATTAGAACCTCAGGACGCTATATAGTTCTCCGTGCACCTTGACATGTACTATAAAAAGGTTGACAACAAAATAAAATAAATAAATTCAACACAAAACAAACATCAAATTGTTATGTCAAACACCGCAACATTCATACAAGATTTATTTTAATTATATTTTCTTTAAAATACTACAAATGATACGCAAGTATTAATGGACAACAACGAAAAAAAAATAACAGATGGAGACAAAACTACGTCGAGTGAAGTGAAGGCAGCTGATAGTAAAAGTCAACGATCTACTGCAAACGAAGATGCAGGTCCTTCAGGGGCAAATAATCTACCCGGAGCCGTTAACCATGCCAAAGTAATGCAAGCCAAACCTGGTATATCGAAATCTGAACACAGCATACGACACATTATAACCAGCAAAGATGTGACAGAAGCATTGAAATCTCTAAGCTTCGGTACACCAGCGCAAGCAATACAAAATCTAAATATCAAAGAACTGAAAATACCAATACTGGATAACACAACAGCTGCTTTAGATGATTCAACAACCCTGATTGATCTAAAGAAATTCATGGCATCATGTTTCAAGTTTGTCAAGGAAGCCCCGAACTTAGTTCTGGATGAAATGCCGAACGTTCAGAGTGTTCACCATGTATTAGTACCCAGTCCAGAGACGACAAGACCAGTCACTGTGGACATTCCAAACCCTGGCCACAGTATGGTGCAAACTGAAAATGTTCCAATCAATACGCATGAAGTTATTGTTACTAAGCCTGTTGAAGCGAAAATATCGAAGTCGGATAAAAAGAAGACTCCTGGGAGCCTCTCTGAGAAGTCTGATTTGGGAATTACAGCGAGGGATTCACTTTCCAGTATTGGGTCCAATGTTTGCAGAATATGTATGACGCGTGGTAGGGAAAGGTTGGTAACGGGCAAATTCTTATACAACGTGGCGCTACAATGGCGACATTAATTTAACACACGGGTAGGGCTAGTGGCCAGTAATCATAAAAATTATAACAACATAAAAAAAATCGTAACTTGAAAACTTCCACCTGCGCCGCGCGCCGACATGCGACATAGGGCTCTCTCTCTTTCCTTCAATTCGCCTTCTATTTGCTCGTTAATTGTTTTAATTACATTGATGCGATGTTATGATCCGTGACCCCGGAAAATGACCCCTGCGCTACAGTTCTTTAAGTTAGGTTGCTCTAAGATGCTATATTATAAAATTGTTAATAAATAAATAAATATTAATGTTTAATTAAATTAAAATATATTCATAAAACTACAACGCAAAACCGTATACCTACGTGTGTTAAATTAATGTCGCCATTAAAGCGCCACGCTGTATATGTGTACCCAGTGTACCCAAATATTTATTTACTTGAAAGATATTAGTTTTAGTATTACATAAGATGTTTGGTAAACGTGAGATCGTGGGATTGAGTGAGTTTTTTATTTGGCTGTTGAGTCTGACGATTGGACATCGCATATTGTCCGGCGGGATCTCATTTCGTATCTTATTTACATTGCTAGTATATTACTCGAAAGGTCATGAGAAAGTTTATTTACGTACCTAAAAAAGTTAACAAAATAAATAAACTATTGCTTAAAGTTCGACAGATGCTGATAATCCATACTTTATGTAGGGAATCAGAACTCAGAAGCGAGCCTACTTATAGTGATTTCCATTTACAGGCCATCTAATACTTAAGATACAAGTTTATATAAAATCGAAACCCCACATTACGCACATGTTGTCTGAGACAATGTTGAACGACCTAGCTATTTAAAGCCTGTAAATTATTACATTATTATGTACTGCACTAGCATTGTCTTCCATATCTAAAAATGAAGTAGCTTTTCGTGTCTGTCTGTGTACGCGTCGTTCTTTTAAACTACGCAACGGATTTTAATGCGATTCTCACTATTTAGACTAATTTAGAGAATTTATTCCGGATGGTTATATGTCATCATCTGCCTAGCCTTTTCCCAACTACGTTGGGGTCGGCTTCCAGTCTAACCGTATGCAGCTGAATACCAGCACTTTACATAGAGTGACTGCCTATCAGGGGGCTTTTTTAAGCCCCCGATCAATCTCCAATCAATCTCCTTTACGAAAATTAGAGGAATTGCTAATGATCTGCTGGGAATTCAGGAAATGAATAGCTTTTAGAGGTATTGTTTAAAGTGGCCTTTTTAGCCTTGACCTCCACAACCCAGTGACTGGGTAATACGATACCCCTTGGTAAGACTGGTTGTTAGACTTTCGGGCTTCTGAAGTTCTGACCACCCGTAACGACCGTCAAAGAACCACGAATGACAGCCGGGGCCAACAGCTTAGCGTGCTTTCCGAAGCACGGAGGGGTTTTAATATATAAAGGGTCCTCAATCCACGGAAAAACCGTGGCAAGCGTAGATTAACCTGATCGATCGACCTGTGCGACTGTTATTATATAGCCAGGAGCCCCTCAATATTAAAATTACGTATAATAAAGAAATCTCGATGCTTTGTTAAGTTGTAGTAAAAAAAAAAACCGTGCGATTTAGGGGCGGGTTGCCAGTTTTTAATTGTCTTTAGCTTGGATTGTGGCTGATTTATGGTAAATTTTCCTCAGATTGATTTCCCCGTGCAACTGTAAGGGATCGATGGCGAACGTCCACCTGAGCTGTCTGGAGAGATGGCTAAATCAAGTGGGTAGGAACCACTGCGAGCTCTGCGGGTTTAGGTACGTATATTCATATTGTTCCAAAAGAAAAATTGCTGTTCCTTACATTTTGAACGCATAGGTTGCAATTTTCATTATGAAACAAAGGAGAATGGGCAAGACCGTACCCAGACACAAAGTTAATTGTAG
Organism: Apamea sordens; assembly: GCA_945859715.1. Taxonomy (NCBI): domain Eukaryota; kingdom Metazoa; phylum Arthropoda; class Insecta; order Lepidoptera; family Noctuidae; genus Apamea; species Apamea sordens. Next base: position 5,628,427 of record OX244010.1, on the reverse strand, counting down.
CATTATGAACGATGTTGATTTTTGTTGCCTTCATGGACTAGTTGTATTTAATCTTACAACAGCACATCTGAATTCACTTGGAGAAAAAAGATATGTTAGGAAATTAAATTGATTTAATAAAGGGACATATTTAACTTAGGGCTGATTTTTCAATCGACAGATAACTTTTATTCGTGGAATAAATTTTACGTCTGACAGTTTTTGTATGGAAGAACTGTCAACAATTCAAAATTTTTCCTCCGATAAAATTATCTGGGGTTGGAAAAATCTGCCCTTATTATACTCTCAAACAGAATATTTTTTTTGATAGCCGTCGAAAAATTTCAACGCAGATTCAGAATCATGCACTGAATCCAACAGGAAGGAACAGAAGCAGGTTGCGTTGCGAGTCGACGTCCCTGCCACCCTGTAAGAAATATATGTTACACAAAAGCTCACAAATGAATCATATCTATTATTACAACCAATCTTCCCAGCTTTTTCCCCATACCCCTTGGTAAGACTTGTTGTCAAAATGTTGGGCATATATGTATTATTACTACCCGATAATTATATTACTTTACTCTATGATGTTGGGCTCCTGACTACCCGTAATGACTGTCAAAGATCTGCAGCAGTGCAGTCGGACTTTTTTTGATTAGCTGCAGTAAAATCACAGCTTATGTGATACCACTTTTTAACTAATCGATTCATTCAATTAATATTCAGTTCAAAATCGATCAATGTTAAATTGATTTTGTAAAAAAAGGATAGTATATTTTAATATAGTCTTTACATAAATTATGACATTGGCGTTTGGAAAAATCAGAATGTTTTTTTAAATAAAATTATGTTTTTAATCAATCATAATGTCTATGTACTATTGTTATTTAGGCACTTTCGTAATTTTATAGGTAGTTCATTGATTCCTTGTTTTAAAAAAATTGTGGGAGCGTGAATCAATCAAATCTTTGAAGGCGGGTTTGATTGCTTCATCGGAATTGAATTGAATGGCAACCAGCACCCAAATTGCGTAACACGTTGAATTTAAATGGGGTAGGCGAAAGTTTACTAAAAAGTGAAAAATAAAAACTTTTTTACAAAAAAAACGACCAACTTCCAAAAAAAAACACTACAAAGTGAAAAATAACTTTAATTTCAAAAGTCGGTGTCAAAAAACAAAAATGCGGAACCAACGACATCGAGTTCCGAAATTAAAATTAGTTTTCACTTTGTAGTGCTTTTTTTTTTTAAAGATAAAAGTTTTTTTCCATTTTGCTCCGCTCCTAAGGGTCTGAGCGTAATGATGAATAGCCTATAACCTTGCTCAAGAATTGTGTAAACAAATGCAAAAAGAATTTTTCAAATCCGACTGGTAGGTAGTTCCAGAGAGAGAGACAAACAAAAAAAATACAAAATTTTAATTAATCGCAAATCAGAAACTAGCAATTTATTCACAAAATAAAATATGATTTATTAAATATCTTCAACAAAACCGAATAACGACAAAAACGTTGCTCGCGAAGTTTCCGATAGCCGATTGTTAAAACTTATTTTACGGATTGAAATGGAGTGGAACAGTTGACCAACTTGCCGCGGGCTTGTTCGCTTTGGTTCGCTCCGTGATCATCAGGTAGGGCTGTCACTAAAACTGTCGCCTTGGGTGTCAAATTTTCTATAACTGCCCGTGACATCACAGCGGGCCCTATCAGAATACCCTAGACAGAGAATTATCCTCTGTCTACGCAGAATACATACCAGTGCTGCGACATTTATTTTTAAAATTTCGCAGCATCATGCTGAAATAGGAGCCTTTTGGCTCGTAAAGGACTTTCTGTTTCATTTTTATTTTTGTTAATTTTTATACATTAACTTGATTTTTAGTTTTTGACGGTGTTCAGTTTAGTTTGTGATATTCCTGTAAGTCGCAATAAATACTTTTTCTTTCTCTCCTTCAACATTATAGGCCACTCGAATCCCACAGGAATCGTAAATGTTTCCGGGAAAGTAGCCTGTCACTCCGGTCTATAACTTTAAATTGTGTTTTTTTATATTGTGATAGAGGCTTTACATTGTGTTTTTTTTTACTGGACTATGATTGCTGGGAACCTGAGGTTCCACTGTTGCGAATAGCTTATTCCAATATCTATACTTATAATAAATCTGTAGAAGTGAAAATTCTGTACATTGAAGATATCAAAAAAATAAATGGCGGGGGGTGTTACTAGACCGACACCGAACCCAAAAATGTGATTAAAAAAATTTTTGTCTGTCTGTCTGTCGGTCTGTCTGTCTGTCTGTCTGTCTGTCTGTCTGTCTGTTTGTTCAAGCATCACGCAAAAACTACCGGTTCGATTACGATGAAACTTGGTATAATTATTCATTATTATCCTGGGCACCACACTGGGTACTTTTTATCCCGGAAAAGTATATACAATATAAAACAAACTTAATTTTGCGGTTCGATCCCTAGACCCGATTACTGCGCCAACCGCAAATAATAAGTTTGTCGTAGGTTACGTCACCCGCAGTGGAGTTCACTAAGGTTATGCTCTAAATGTAGTGCTGAAGGTTGAATTTGGCTTGCACCCACGGATCGCTACCGTATATAAGGACATTTTTTGAACTTTGATTTGAACGGACGTGTCGAGTGGCGAGCGTTCGTTCTTATTTTAACTGCTACTTGCAATTCTAAACCGTGCTTTTCAGTGCGACCTTTTTATTCCTTTTAGTTTTTAGAGTTACTTAGGTTTATTTTTATAAGTCGTAGGTATAGATTTTAATTTTAAAGTATAGGTAGTATATTTGATAGTGTACGTAGTGACCGTAGTTTATTTTTTATTACTGTTAGGTAGGATTAGTCATTCGTATAGATATTAGTTATTATGGATTTTGCTTATTTATTGAGTTTAGTTATCATCAGAAATAGGTTTATTTAGGTAGGTAGGTATTTTATTTTCTGTTATTGAGTTTTTTTTTATTAGGTAGGTACTTAGGTAAGGATATCATATAGGTACCCTCTTAATCACCACTAATGAGACACAATTGGTTTTCTATTGTAATTAGCCACAAAGGGCCCGCGAGATAGATGGCATCCTGGGGAAGCACTGCATACATTTTATCCTGTTGGCACGTTCCCGTGGAATAATTTCCGACATCCACGCGGGCGAAGCCGCGGGCAGAAGCTAGTTTATATAATATTATCGTGGTCGCGAGTTCGATCCCCAGACAAATTCAGATTGGAATAAGCTATTCGCAACAGCGGATTTTGATACCAAGACTTTCGTGCTAGTACCATTCAAACAGTTTTTCGAAATAGCGTGCGTCGCTATAATGTCATTCGATATAACAGTTTTCGACCCAATGTGTTTTCGAACTGGCGTACCACTCGTAAAGTTTTTCGAAATAGCGTGCGTCGCAATAACGTCATTCGAATCTTCATATCACTCCCACATCGTAATATTATTTATCTCATGAAGTCATGTCTATAGTCAAAGTGATGCAACTTCCTCAATGAAAGAAAATGAAACGATTTTCCTCTAGTGTTGTTGCGCCAAAGTTGAAGGCATTTTCTAAATACTGGAAAAGACTGAAGGACCAGCTTTTCTTTCACATTTTTATAAGTAGTACATCAGCCTTTGTTCAGCAGGGTACTGATGTAGGCAGATGATGTACTACTTATAACCTACATCAGTTACCCTGCTGAACAAAGGCAATTGCACGCCATTCAGCTCGATTCTCCGCAACGTTCACCCAGCTGCTGCCAACTCCCCTGCGAAGATCGTCGCTCCATCTAGCCTGAGGGCGTCCTACGTTACGTTTGCCGATTCACAATCTCCACTCAAGAACACGTCTACCCCAAACCGTCATCGGTTCTACGGCTACTATGGCCGGCCCATTGCTACTTCAGCTTGCTTATTCTATGAGCTATGTCGACAACTTTGGTTCTCTGCCGGATCACCTCATTCCGAATTCTATCCCTCAGAGAGACTCGAAGCAAAGTTCGTATGTAGTACAGTCACGAGCAAAAGTATGTTTACACTCCGCTTTATTCAAAAGCGATTTACTCCTTTATTTTTGAATGAAATTGTTACGAACACAGCATTTTCAAACCCATTGGTTTATGTAATGTGTCGTATTTCAACGTTGCATTCGTAATTTCACGAAAAAATCGTAATTGAAAGTTGCCAAGTGTTGATATATTGGTTCTAGTGACTATACAGTACAATCTGTCTATTTTTATAATTATCAGACATTTAAAACCATTAAATTATAGTAATAACTGAGTTGTTGGTAACCCTAGCTGCCCTCAGGTAAATGCCAGTAACAATTTAAATTTAATTCCATCAACTGCAATATTGCGGGACTAGATTATGCCTTCGGCTTGATTCGGCCCAAATCGGAGCTATTCGGTACGAACAACTTATTTTCAGTGGTAGTTTGTTTGAAAGCAGAACTATTGTATGTTACTGATATTGGTTATGTCGAAAGTTCTAATTTTGAAGCCGGTTTTGGATTTGTGTGACATTTTAACGTATTTTCATTGTGGAAATTCGGTAGGTACCAATCTTGCTAACTAAACTCTGAGTTTTAATTTGCTTAACCATAATGACAGCTATAATACTTACCTTTAGGTACTAAAATAATAAGGTTATGTTTACCAAAAAAAGGTCGATCGCAGCTGTCATTTTAGTCTAGCAAATTAAAAATCTCTTTTCTACCATTTCGCGCGGGTTCGGTTCCCGCACGGTACAAATATTTGTATGACCTACATGTATTTGTTCCGAGTCTGGGTGTTTTTCTATCTATAATATTATATATGTATTTACAAAAAAAAAATGTATATATAGTTTATCAGCCATCTTGTTACCATAACACAAGCATTAGGTTGCTTAGCTTGGGACTAGATGGCGCTGTGTGAAATGTCCAGGGATATTATTATTATTTCTAACCTTTACCTACTATTATTTTTTCATTGTACTAATCGATAATATTCTGATAAAATATTAATAAAATCTATCTTTCACAAAATTCCTAATGAAACTGCCACCGCCATTCCACACTAAAAATCTATCTATAAGATAATCTCTCAAGGTATGTACCTCAAAAACCGGAATTGAAATTCAAATAGGTATTAAAAAAATCCAAATCCATTCTTACATAATTCCAACGATTAAAAAAAAAGAAGGACCAAAGAGAAAATAATAAAAAAGTTGATTCCAATAATGACTCGGATTATGACCGTCCAAGATAAAGAATCCTATTCACCGGGGCGCGGCGACCCCATTCGTACTACGAATGAATTTGTCAAAGAATTTAATTCTGTTCCCGATTTCGGTTAGATTGGGATTCTTTAATTTAAATGCAGCTGAGGTTCGATTAGAGGGGCAGCTAATATCTCTCATTGAATTATTATGGCAATCAATCACATTGTGACGTCACACCTGTTAACCCGAATAAGATAGAAATGTGCATCTCAATCAATCATTGTCAGTTCGGGAGCGGCCACTGCGGAACCCAACCCTTGTAATAGATCGCTACAATAAGGGATCGTAGGGAAAATGTATCCAAAATCAAAACTACGGCTAAACGCTATTTTTTGCAACGTGGCCGTGGGTGGGTGGTTCCTAGTAGGACTGAAAAAGTGCTGATTTTCAATGTCACGACTTTTCATTGTAGAGGTCGACAGAAAAGACGTGGTTTTGTTCTTTCCACAGTTTTGCAAAAATCGAGAGAGATTGATTTACCATAGGTAGAATTTGCTGCTTATATTTAATGTAAATCACCTCAAAAATAGGTCGTATGAAACTGAATGCTAACTTAACTCAGACTGAAGGTCCACACAATCTGTATGGTTCTTTCCTCAAAAGACCATTTCGGACACCAATCTACATGCGGTCTTCACATGATCTGACCAAGATTATGTCTGGACTTTAAAAGAGATGTGACCTCGTGAGTTTGTGAGTGTGACGGCCTTTCTTCTCAGAGTAGTCAGATAGGAAACGCTGACCTCATCTAGTTTTAAACATATGATTGACGTGAAAAGTGTTTGTACGCACGGCTACACATCAAGCTATACATAACCAGTATAAGCAGACTTCTGATTGTACGAAAAACCTATATAATGTGAGATCAGCTAAATCTGGAAATGTATAGTTTGTCTTACGTAAAAAACCTACTTACAGAAAACAGCGAACCAACCACTATGATGTACCTAGCTAGGAACAAAAAAAATAACTTTAAAACAATAAAAAAATCAACGGGTTGCACTCCGGGAGTGCCGGCAGAAGTGAAAACTTGAATATTAACGTTGTGCATTTTTGATATTTTGGAATGCGGTCTACTCTCCCTCCGTCTTACGAATTTTCGATCAGCTGGTCAATTCTGTAAAAATCTCACCGTGAAAACTCAAGTGAAGTGAGCTTGATGTGAGTAGTCAGTAGTGGCAATCTTTGGAATGGCATTATTTGGAATGACAGCTCACTCCACGCTCACTTCACCTAAGTTTTCACGGTGAGATGGTTACAGAATCGCACTTCAGGTCACGTGTCCTGACGCGAGTTTAACATTTTTTACCCATCACAACAAAAGTGCACAACGCCGCTAAAGAAGTTTTCACTTCAAAAATCCCTGGCGTCTGGTCATTGCTTAAAAGATTTTCGGGGACTGCGCACAAGAAAGACGGTGCTACCGCCTCGACGGATAATCCTTTAGTGTCTTCTACGACGACGCTTGCAGAAAGAAATAGGGTAGTAAGTTCTGAGCCAGAGGCCACATAATAAACAAAAGCATAGCTTTACATGTTTATTATGGAGAATATATAACTTGATGGCACGGTTGGTGCAGTGTAATTAACTTTTGCGGAGCGAGTCGCAGATTTTGCTCCTACACGAAACAAAATATTTGTGGGGTCTCTCTCTAGGTGCTTGTAAGTAGTAATTTAAACCTGTGGGGTAACTGCGTAACACACTGACAGTAGCAATGGCTTATTTTGACAGTTCAACAACATTCATTGCGTTATTTACGTTGTTGGGAAGACAAATTCTTCGAACATATGAAGCAATGGATTAGCAATACCCTTGAAAATGATTCAGATTGTGTTACGCAATTATCCCGCTGTTTTGAATCATTCGCACGGTTATTGTATTATGGCAGAATGTGTCCTGCACGAAAACATACTTTATATTTACCACATCTTATGCAAATAAATACTTACTTTACTTATTAGTTCATCTTATGAGTGTGGTGATTCAAAACGTGTCCGAACACGAGGTGGACGAATTTCTTAGTTACCCTGACATTTGTAAATGCAAATCTTAGCATACGCTCTTAAAAAAGGGTCAATAGAAACAATACATCGTTGTCGTTTATGAAGAAGATATACGCAAATAGCTAGCTGCTGATAAAATAAAAACCATTCTAAACCGCAGGCTAGCCACATTCCAATGACACTTCTCTACTGACATGTGAAACGACACACCACGCTTTTTCCCTCCAAAAAAGTAGTTTCCGCTAAAATTCTGTTTTTTTTTTTCAGCTACCCTGCAATTCGGACGCCGAGGTACACTGTGCTACAGGCGCTTCGGCTGTGGTTCGGGAACCCGAGAAACAGGAGCCATTTGCAGGTGAGGAGGTTTATGTTCGAATAAATTTTGATGCAATGTGAAATGGATTGGTCTTTTGGTACGTTTGAAGTTTTGGAAGGACCAATTTTTTGAAAAAGCAGCGTACCTAACTGAATATAAGGTTACAAATTAATAAGTCGAATTAATTATAGTCGGATTAAGTATACAGCGTCAAATTAAATTAACATCGAAACACGATAAAATAAAAAGATTTGATGATTTTTTTCTGGGGTCAATGCCCGCTGATAGCTACTTGAAGTGTAAGTTGATAAGTGACTACACACGAACGGCGGTTGGTGACCCCAAAAAATAACATCATCAAATTAATTTCTTTTTTGTTTTATTAGGTTTAGATATTGATACCAATCACGTCTGAGAAGTTTCGCTAGCTAATTTCAGTAAACGATTTTGAAGAAAAAAAAGTCTGCCGTTTCTAACAAAAAGTCGGTCAAAATGTACTTATGAAACAGCAGATTTTTTTTAAACAGTTTACTCGTCTATTTCCGTACCACCCCGTATGTCTACAATATGATTTCATTCAAGTGACAATAACCAACTCAGCCTAGATCACTCCCAACCAAAGTGATATCACATCATTTATTTCCTTCGTTTGCTTGAACTAGGACATGTTAGTTTTTCATATGATAAGAATCTCAATATCCTATCAACATTCTATTAAACCCAAACTACAATATACAAACTTTCCCGAACTAGAAAAGAACATTCCCGTCAATAAAGTCCTATCCAAACAAATGTTTCGCAACATTTTTGAAGGACGTCACTCAGAATCGAGAGTTCCTGCAATCGATTGTAATCTTGAGTTAGAGTGACGGGCGTTGACGCGACAAGGGCATATTGAGTCGCGTCTGCTAGGTTTAAAGGTACTTTCCCCCAATTGAAACTGGCTTCCTTGAAAGCCGTTGAATATTTCCACCGTTTTAAGCTTTCAATGAAGCGTGGGATGGAATTTGGGAAGCTGGATTTTGTAAGATAATTTTTGTACGTTGTCTTGTTGTTCGTTGGATTAATGGGATCTTAAATGTTTTGACAGCATGTTTATTTATTAATATATACTTTACTAGCTGACCCGGCAAACGTTGTTTTGCCATATAAATTATCACATGTTTAATTAGGCTCGCGCTACTTCGTTCGCTGGTGTCCTACCCCCTACCCTACTCCTACACTACTCCGATCCTATTCCTACCCTGCTCCAAACCTACTCCTGCCCTACTTTTACCCTACTCTTAACCTACTCCTACACTATTCAAAATCCTTAATTTAATACGTGCTTCAATTCGAGTAGACCCGAGTCTACCGTACCGAAGGGACGATCGTCAAATGTTTGACAGGAAAGTAAGTAGAACAGTTTATATGGGAAAATAAAATTGTTGTTTTTACTATCTTCCTCGCAATTTTTCCATATTTTCTCACCGTTTAAACCTTCCCTGGACTACGATAAACATTTCAAAACCAAATCAACTAAATCAGCCCAGCCGTTCTCGAGTTTTAGCTAGACAAACGAACAACAATTGATTTTTATATTGTACATACTCCACAAAAGTACATAGCAAAAAATAAATCAAACTTGTTCTTCGTGTCGCTGCACGACTGTATTTTAAATATTGTTTTCCTAAAACTTTGACACTTCCACGGCGTTGTCAGTGGCAGCGCAGAGGTTACTTTGACTGCAGGTTTTGGGACACAGAGGGCAGGATAGGAGGTGGAGCATGGTTTGTGCCATAGCTCCACAATCACACCCTACTGCCGTTCCGTAAAGGAAGCCCCCACTTTACGAGGTTGGACTTACATCTTCCAACTACAAAATATACAATGGGCAGCCTTATCGCTTCCTTCGATCTCTATGTTATTTATGCTATGTTGTGTGTCTCTCTTTATATTCTTAGGTATTAGCAGATGAAAAGGTTTATTATAATCTAATAAATTAGTAATGGGTTACCTCAGTGATCTAGTGTTCGCAAACGCTCCTGCTGATCATGAGGTCTTTTTTTTCAGGATGGGAAATCATCAAATGACCCCTCCCGCTCTGGGTGGAGCGGAAGGGAGTGTCAGACTCTTACTGACTAAAACCCACCCGTGTTCCTTCCTTAGCCATCATGAGGTCTTAGTCTTGGTTCTTCTAGCCGTTTTGCGTGGATGTGACGCATGTCAACCATTTCTTATTGTTTTTTTTTCTTTATTTGCTTTTATGTTCTTTTTTGCGTCATGTTTACCGCAAATAAACGTATTTTCTTTCTTTCTATCAGGAATTTCTCAGTTGCAGCAAGGAGTAATGTATTTATTTATTTATATATACTTTATTGTACACCACAAAAATACATAGCATAAAAAATACATGGCACACTACAAAATATACAATGGGCGGCCTTATCGCATTACTCGATCTCTTCCAGGCAACCTTAGAATGGACAGTGATTTTCCTTGACGTAAAATGGGACTGTCGTTGGTGCAAACATTATGTATACAATAAACTAAAATAGATACACAAATGTATACATATCCAAAATTATAGATACATAAATACAATGTACCTATATGTTATATGTATGTCAACTGTCCTATGTGATGGTGGCTGCTGCTATTTTGGATTATCAATGACAGCTAATATCATATTTATTATGATAGTAGATGCACCAACATACTTGATATTATAAGGCTTTTAGGAGTCTTTCAGGATTTGTCAGGGTTTGTCAATCAAAATCAAAAGTCATTTATTCAAATTAGGCTGAGAATCAGCACTTTTCGAACGTCAAAATTACAAAAGACAGTCCCCCAAAAACGCCTGCCCTTCACCACTTCCTAGTGCTATCGCTGGGAAGAAGAAGTGGCGCAACAAACTCCCCAGCAGCACAGCTCTCTGTTCAGTTAGAAAATACTTGATATGCCTTTTAAGGCCACCCAAAGGGTACCTGGACTGGGGCCCGATAGGGCCGAAGCCAGCCAGGGTAGCGGGATCGTCCGAAAGGGTTACCGCTGCCCTGGAACATAAAAGGCTAAGGAAGGAACTCGGGTGGGTTTTAGTCAGTAAGAGTCTGACACTCCCTTCCGCTCCACCCAGAGCGGGATGATTTCCCATCCTGAAAAAAAAAGGGTACCTGGACTGGGATTAGGGATGATTGGTCCTTGGCAGCTCTGGACAGAGAGAAGTGGAAGGAGAGTAGGGAGACCTTTGCCCAACAGTGGGACAGTAATGGCTTATAAAAAAAAGGAAAAAAGGGTACCTAATCCCAGGGCGGGATTAGCCACGTAGCAGGTGTAGTAAATTCTATTTGACAGATTGTAGTAGCTTGATGTGCTGGCGTCTGTACTTTTATATTGTATTATCTGTGGTCGCCTCGATTTTCTCGTCCGTGGAGATGGCGCCTAAACCTACATACCTTCAAGCCTATCAGCCTAATTCATCTTTAAACTATTACGTTGTCTGACAAGCTCTTACTTACTTAGTTTCAGAGATTTCAGACTGTCCTTAAGCACATTAATCAGCAATTGACATATACAATTTGCTCTTCATGCCCTCTACATTTCAATATTTTGGTTTGAACTGAGACTTAGTCGCGTAATTTCAATGGAAATTCCGACTGGCTTCAATCGACACTCCAATTGTTTGACGGGAGCTCGATTAACATTAAAATTATTTGACTATGCTGTGGATTGAAACTCTTAATGAATCTGAGTTGTATTTGAATCGTTAGTTAACATTGAGGGTTTTCATTTCCAGGTAAAGTTTAAGTAATGCTATTAGGAAAATCAATTGGATTTTCGGCAGTATTTCTAGACCTTTTTTTTAAGTGAAAACTTCATTAGGCGTGTTGAGCGATTTTTGGTAGAGGAAAATCAGTTGGCCAGGTTGCTAGTTTCTGTTGAACTCCGTATGGAAAAAGGAATTTGCTCTGCAATTGGACAATTTCAAGCATTAAGTAAAAAACAATAAAGTCCTTCAGACTAAATTTCAGCCATGGCGACCAATCTCAACTTATAGTGCACAAGTTAGTGCGCAGACACAGCAGTGCGATTCTGTAACCATCTCACCGTGAAAACTTAGGTGAAGTGAGCGTGAAGTGAGCTGTCATTCCAAATAATGCTAGGGATTGATACTACTGACAACTCACATCAAGCTCACTTCACTTTAGTTTTCACGGTGATATTTTTACAGAATCGACCGGCTGGTGCACTCTCTCTTCCCTCACTCTCATTGTCCGATGGGACGGCAATCCGACACGACCGGAGAGAGATCAAGCGCAAGGCCAAGGGCTTAACGTGCTTTCACGTGCACGGGGGTTTGTTACCTTAGTAACAGCCCGAAGTTTGAAAGTCTTATTTCGTTTTGAAGTAAGTGTTATTCGGTTTTTCGAATGGAAAAACTAAATAACATATTTGTGCTCGACCCGGGAATTGCAGTCCCACTTGCTACCACGCGGCCAATGGGACAGTCATATAATAAGTGTAGGTAAAGTTAGTGACAGCTGACAGCCAATTTATGAAAACAGATTTTTGTAAATAATTACCTACTTACCGCTGTTCTCCTTATAAGCAGATAAATGAACGGTTTCTCTTTCTTTAGTAAATGGAACTGTATCATTTCTATTTGTTAATGTGAAGTGTTTAGCTTTGAAAGACTAAGCTAAAATCACTTTTATTCCATTTACTAGCGATTGCTAAGCGGAATCGAATCCTTTGAAGGCTAAACATAGCGGTTTTAATAGCAAAGCTAGGGTGAACCTTCGTTTAGATGCAAAACAAAGATTTTCTGAAGGACAGCACTTGCCTACTAGTTCTTGGTATACCTAGTAAATAGTAGATTTGTTCACGCTTTGGTGTAGAAGTCGCAAGTCCAATCGTCAGTTTCCTCGTATCATTCTTAGGACGGGCAAATTCTTAAGTACAGACGCCAGCAGGTCAAGCTACCCGAAACTGTCAAATTTTTTCAATCAACCTTGGACCTTCATGCTTTAGCGATAAAGTTGAAAATCTATTAGAGAAATTTGACAGATTGTAGTAGCTTGATGTGCTGGCATCTGTACCTACTTAACTTTTTTATTACAAGAAGTTGTGATGACTTAGTAACAGCTAAGAATCTGTACCTACCCGCACTCTAATTGCGTAACACACTATCAATTACAAACTGTATCATTTTGAAGGATATTACAAATCCATTGCTTTATATGTTCGAAAAAATTTTCTGCTCAACAACGTTAATAACGCAATGAATGTTGTTGAACTGTCACATAGAACGACGTTGCTAGGTACTGTTAGTGCGTCACGCAATAACCCCGCTGTTCCCAGTGAATGGCATTAGGCACGCCTCCCATTAGATGGGATTGGGACTGGGCCTTATTACATGGGAGGCATTACCTACATACATTTTAATATATTACACGAATGGGGTACCTATATTACATGAGCCATATACTCGTAGTGTGCCGAAATACAGCCAACCCCTTTGGAGAAATAGACGTCTAAGGATTTTGTACGGCAGATTTACCGTTCAGAGTCTTGATCACTCGTAGGTATGCGAGGTATGTGTCCCCAAAACATAAACAAAGCCTTTGACGTCCTCAAATTAAATTCAAGAACATACAACGTGTCGTCGTTCAAAATTAACGTCTTGTCAAGCGTTTCTCAAACGTTGACGATATTTCACGCGCGCCCGCTGACCGCAAGATGGCGTCTCAAAGATGGCTGACACGAGTTGACGTGACGCGTCACGCATATATTGGATTTCTGTTGTCAGACTGTCATTTATTGAATTACGTTACGTTGCGCTGAGCGGCGACGTGCTCGCTTTGAAATATAATATTAAAGATGGGGTTTTGTATAATAGATTTTTGATGTGATATTATTGAAGGGGTTTTTGCCAGCGGGGTGATTGCTTACCAAATGGCTTTCATTTTGACAGTTCAACAACATTTATTGCGTTATTTACGTAAGTACATTGTTGAGCAAAGTTTTCAAACATATTCAGAAGCAATGGATTAGCAATATCCTTCAAAATGATTCAGATTCTGATTAATATTGTATTATGCAATTACCTATGTACATAATGACATTGACTATAATGATATTGATTTGACGGCACGGTTGGCGCAGTGGTTAAGCGATTGAGTGCTATGCTGCGTGTCGCGGGTTCGATTCCCGCACCGAAAAAATATTTGTATGGCCTATAAGTAGTTGTTCCGGGTCTCGCTGTTTGTGTATGTGAATTTAAATGTTTGTAAACGCACCCACGATATAGGAGAAATTCCTAGTGTGGGGCAACGTTTAAAAAAAAAAATGCTAATCCATTGCTTTACCTATATATATTCGAAAAAATAGTCTGCTCAACATCGTAAATAACGCTATGAATGTTATTGAACTGTCAAGATTAAAGCCATTGTTTTACGCAATTACCCCGAGGCTATGACAAACAAGATACATCTTGATTCGGTAATTCTACCGGTGCATCATTTCGATCGACTATTTTTCCTAAGTACCTACAGCAAAATCCTGAATACATTAAAGGCACAAAGAACTTCGTCCCAGAACTATGTAGGCATAATCATCATTAAATCGATTTGCAACACCCAGTCTTTTGGAAATATCACAGTTGCGAAGTAGATGATGAAATATTCCAGCGATATAACACTGTCGCTTCAAATCTTCGGGTTTGGCCCAGAATTCCGTGGGTAGGTACCACTTTTGACAAATACCCTTTTGACGTGGACTCCCCCTTCGTTAGTTACGGCTATATTTCATTCGGAAACGCTGAAAAACAGTTTCAGTTTCTTGTACACTGATATTTTGGAACAATTCTCTTTGAAGACAAAATATTCAAAATTTGAAGTTAGTATTATTTTATTGTATGTCACACTAGGTACTAAATTAAATGACTAACTATACAAAAAAAAAAAAAAAAGGACACTTAAGGGCCGGTTCTCTGATCCGCAGTTAAACTCAACCAATTGTTACAAAATAGTAACTAATGGTTAAATTTTTGCAAAATGTGTTTTTTGATTAATTTGTAGTTTTGCCTTGAAACTAGTAGGGGGTGAGTTATGTGATATGCCGACGTGGTATAAAAATCCTGCCGGTGGATTCTGTAAAAATCTCATCGTGAAAACTCAAGTGAAGCGAGCTTGATGTGAGTTGTCAGTAGTGTCAATCCCTAGCATTATTTGGAACGACAGCTCACTCCACGCTCACTTCACCTATGTTTTCACGGTGAGATGGTTACAGAATCGCACTGCTGGAATTGTGCCTGTTTGTTGACAATAGGACCCCATAGTACATAGGACTTAAACACAACTGACGAAATATGGGTGTAGGTAGGCATTACAAGTTCACCTCTGCCTAACCCTAGGGGGTTACAGAATGTTATGTGACATGAAAATGTCTACCACAACGCATTTTCACTATTTTTTCCAACTTCTATGCGGATGGCGCCGCGAGCTAATCCACCCTTTATAAACATCACATGATGACCCTAATGAAAAACCCTGCACATTATGCAGTATGTATTCATACCATACCTTTTATTCCACAGTCGGATTGTCTGATATTCTGGTTGCTATCGACCGTGACTGCGGGCCTCCTCGCAGTATGCATCGTTGGAACTCAATACTTTGTGATTGAGGGAACCAATTTTGGTAAGCTCAACGCAAGCGCTCGAAAAGAGGAAGGTGTGTTTTGTTTTTGCTTTTTTAATTTTTTTTCTAGGCCTCCAGGGTTAAAAAAGGAAATTTTGCTGTCTGAGAATTAAAAATTTGTTTAAATTTTGAGACATTTTTGTTCATCGTGAGAAATGCAAAAGCAAAATTACCTTTTGATTCTTTTTAGAGGCAATTACAGAGTTTGAGAAAGGCTGTATTTTTTTCATTAAATAAATGCTTATTTAGAGAAGGTGCCCTAATTTAAAATAGCCATGCTATTGGCCCCAAACAATTGCAGACCGAAATATTTACCTGAGACCCTAATCTTCATGAGGCATTCAGGAAGCTCCAATCTCATTTAGGCAAAACTTCAAAACGAGTAGGTTAACCACCTTCGAGTGTTAGATAGGTACGTGTTACCAATTTACTGTACAAAGGTGTTCCATCCGATTACATAAATCACACCATACAACCAACTTAGCTATACGTCGTGTAGATATAGCTCCGATTCTTTCCAATACTGAAGTAAGATTAAAATAATACTGGTATAAGAGGTGGTGGTAGACCCCCAGCAGAAACCGTCCCGTCCACAACAACTCTGTCTACATCTTGTACGAATAAAAGACAGTTATGTTATGAATGAATCAGTTGGTATACTTTCAGGCATCTCCCACCGCATCACCGAAACTGCTATGGACTTCTTTATGGCCATAGTTCTCTGTGGGTACTCAGTCACGGTCTACCTTCTTTGGAAGGACCATTACGTCATGTGGAACCGATGGCGAAGGGCCAACGTCAACGTCAGACTACTCCTGACGCCAGATTCGCTACCAGTACCATTCGTACCAAGAGCTAGGTATAATGTGGTTTAATTTTTCTTTGTCGTATTATATTATTTAGCAACTTTGTGTGATCAGTATTAAATATTATATGGTATGACTTGTAGTTTGAATTTGTGTTTATATTCGTTTTTCTCCATGCCTAAGTCCTTGAAGAACTTTTTCGTCAATACAGCAATGTATCTACAGATCTCGGAAATTTTTCTAACAATATCTTTCTACAAGTTTTTGTCGGTTATCAACGTCATATGGACATTCAACAAAAACAGGATGAAAGTAGATAAAATGTCCTATGCCTGGACTTTTTCGTAGGTAAAATGTGCACGAGCTTTTTGCTGAAGCAGTATGAAACCCTGCCACTGACTCGTCGCATGGCCTGCGTCAGTAACATCAGTTATCTTGTTCATTAGAGTAAATTAATTCAAAGACATCAAACAAATTAAACCTTTAGAATAAATGATAAATATTTATTTGCAGGGCTTTGTAATAACCATAGGAGGGGCTTCTTACGGCCCTATCACTTCCTGTAAATGCACAATACTTTGGTAAAAACAAAAATACGAAATACAACCACGATACTACCATTATTCTTTAACAAAAGACCTTGTTTACAAGTAGTTACAGGGATGGCAAACGCCTATGATTTGCAGCCAGTGCCGTTTGGCACTCTGCCAAGGCCCAGATACCCCTCTCGAAGGTGGGTGTTGAGTGGCTTTGTAAATTCACCCAATGAAAAGATTAGATAGGGAATTTATGCAAAATCAGGTGTGTTAGCAAATTGGCAAGATGCCATTTTGAATTAGCGCAGGAAATACCGCATGCGGCCTCTGTTTTGGTAAGTGGGGACTATTTATTTAATAGGCATAAATAAAATCTTGTGATCTGGTGTGCTGGTCAGTTAATATTTGACCGAAGTTGAGGGAGGCAGGGAGGGCTTATGTGAGGGACAGACGTGGTGATAGAAGTGACAGGAGTGAAGATTACAAGCTAAGACATGGCCATGTCAAAGCTCAAAAGTGCCTGGATATTTGGATAGGATTCACGCATCCCAATGAATGAATCCACGTTTAGCACATAGTGATTGCAATTCTTTAAGATGCGGGGCGTAACCTCACAGTTATGGCCTCATGGTATGTTCTGCTCCGGATAAAATAATTTGGAAAGAGTTTATGCTGGATTTATCCTTACGCAAAAATAAAAATTCAACACTGAACGCAACCGTAGAAAAAATAAAACGAACTACGAACGAAGACGAACTGACGAACGCACCCGAACATAAAGTCGTTAATGGCGGGCCGCGTTTGTTGACTTTTATTTGTTGTTGTAACGGAAAACGTGATTTATTAGTAAATACTATTGCGATTAAATAAATTTAACGAAGAGTCAGTGCTTGTATAGTTTTCGCAGGGTTTAATAAGGTTTAAAGATGAGTTTCAACTTCGGTTCGGCTACTACGACGGCAGGTAGCACATTCGGCACTGCCACCCCTTCTACAGGTAAATTTCTTTAAATGTCTCTATTAATTCCCACTAATTACTAAGAAATATCTGTAATACGGCTATTTCCATGCTTACTGGATATTTAGAGATAATTTTGTGAATATTCAATTGAATTGATGTCAAAACCTAACCTAACCTTTTATAACATTGTGAAACAGCAGAACACAAAAGTAATCTATTTTCTATTCAATTTGATTGCTCGGCTGTAAAGATACATTTCAAAAAAAATAAAAAGTTCCTATCATTATCTTCTTGCAAATTAATTAGACATAACCAAAATACATCGCCAAAATTTTTATTTTTGTTCTGTCAATGATAAAATTAAAAGGTTTTGATCAAAAAAAATCAAACAAGTTCAACTGTTTTAGGTTCTGGGTTTGCATTTGGCAGTGGTGATGCTGCTAAACAAGGATTATTTGGATCTGGAGGCAATAATGCAGGTAAAATTATAATTTCTTTAAGTGATTCATTAATCTTTCATGATTAAACTATAAAGATCAATTATTGAACTTCTTTCAAAAGATCTCCCCCATTGGTGATTGAAAATGCATTCTATGAAGGTCCATACTTGCCTTAAAGTAACCATTCACTCGCAACTATAAACTATGGCACTTCTAAAAGGGTTTCTGTCATTGCAATGCACCTTGACAGACAGCATGAGACTCAATAGCATCTTAACCGAACGTAGATCTACGCGAGACACAATGGCTTTTTAATTGTGTCTGTAATTACGGCATTCAACAGGTTAATATTTGGTTGTTCTGTAAGTAAGTATCTTTAATTGCATAATTGTGGTAAATAATAATATTGTTTATTCATCAAAAAGTAAGAATACAATATGTGACATGTTCGGTGAGCCAGAAACTAAGCTTTGCTTGCTTGTATCTTGTGGCTCAGTACATATTAAGGATTTATAGATATTTTTAGAAAAACCCCCTCTGTGCCTCGGAAAGCACGTTGAGCACGTTGACAGCCGGGACCAAAGGGTTGTTGGGGATAGTTGTTACAGGTAGTCAGAAGTCTGAAAGACTGATAAACAGTCTTATAAGATCCTAAGATTTCTATTACCCTCTCTGTGTCTACTCGTGAGAACCTGTAATTGGCTCTGTGTCGCTTATAAAATATTGTTATTAATTTGGTTTAGCTGTTGGTTCTCCTACTTTTAAATAAATAAGGTATCTTATTAGTACCAGTAGCCAGGTTGATGAGGTCAGGAAGGCAGTTGCATTCATGTAAAATACTGGGTTTCAGCTGCATCCGGTTAGACTGGAAGCCGGCCCCAACATAGTTGGCAAAAGGCTAGGCAGATGATGGCATTCTGCCATAATAGCATGCAAATTATTTACAGTGGTAGCAGTATTCTAAATCGCGAACCATTATAATAGCTAGGTAACTTTTCTAAACAAGGAATCAAATTGTTTACTTCTTATACTACAGAAAACAAACCAGCATTCAATTTTGCAAGTCCTTCGGGAGGTGGGTTCGCGTTTGGTGCCGCTAAAACTACAGCAGCCCCCACATCTTCACTTTGTAAGTACTTTGCTTCATGTTTTATGCCAAACAGTTACTCCTCATGCATAGAAATAAAAACAGTGAGGTTATTGCAAAAAGCAATTTCTTACAGACTACCATTGGCTTAGATGGAAAGAATCATAAGAAAAGCATAAAGGGCAGTTTGCTGTGTACAAGTATTAAATAATACTAAATAATCTCCATAAATAAATACTATAACACAGAACGCAATAATACAAGAACAGTAAATTGAACTAAACCAATAATTATTACTCTCTAAGTCTTTACTTGAACATTGTGACAATACTAGACTATTGTTAACCTTTTTCCTTATCTTAAAACGTTAATATCCACAGTTTCCACACCAACCACAAGCACCGGCGCTAGTCCAGCCTTTGGTGCAGCTAAACCACCGGTGAACTTTGGAGGGTTTGCATCACCACCCAACCAGACTGTTGGCAGTCCAGGTTTTGGACAAATGCAGGTATGCTTCTTTAATTCCTGATGTTTATAAATCATCATTATCTGCGTAACCTTTCCCAACAATGTTGGGCACGGCTACCAGTCTAACCGGATGCAACTGAATACCAGTATTTTACATGGAGTAACTGCGTATCAGACCTTCACAACCCAGTTACTGGGTATCACGATACCCCTTAGTAATGTTGGTTGCCACACTTTTGGGCTCGCAACTGTCAAGGATCGCAACAAATGACAACCGGGACCAACAGCTTAACGTGCTTTGCGATGCTCAACTGGCTTCGATATGCTGATTTAGCCAAGAGTCCCTAAATTCCCCAATCCTCAGCATAATAAATAATAATACATTTTACTTAACACATTGACTGCCAGACAACCGACATAATAGAAAATCTATTATTGGCGGTCACCGGTGACCTCGATGGCAGACAATGCCTTAAATATTTTGGCTTTAAATTAGACATGAAATAGCATTGTGGGGTCTTTGATCAATGGCAGAAAAAGCATGGAGATAAAATTTAAAAAAATATTATTCTTTTCAGGGTGGTGCAGGCTCGCTCGGTGGAAATCCACAACAACCAGCACCTGCATTTGGTACTCCTACCACACAAGGTTAGTAGAGCACAGCAAATATTCCTAAAATATAACTTTTTTCATGATTTGTTTAAAACTGCTTGAATAACCTAAACTAAAATAATAAAGCTAATGAGTGTTTGTTTGTTTGAACGCGTTAATCTCTAGAACTACCAATCGGATTTGAACATTTATTTTTACATTTGGTAGCCCACTTCTTGAGGAAGGAAATATTATATTTATTATTATTGAGTAACTATTTAACATCTAACACACTACAACCCTAAGGAGTCTAGCAAGAATAAAAAGTTTGAATGAACGTTAACCGAAAACAAAGTAATAGCACGGGAGGGCGACGCGAAGTTTTATAAAATAGTATATTGTATATCTTATGCCTTCTATATAATGTATATTTATTAACTTCGCTATTTAGTACAGTATCCGGCCTAGGGCTCATTGGGGTGCGTCTCATAACGTATAAACTCATTTGGTCTAATTTCATTTTATTATCGTTCATAACATATAATCAACGTGAGATATTCCAACTGTTGATATAATTTCTTTACATATAACATTTATTTATTCTAAAACTTAATTAGTATAACGTTGTTTGATATAACGTTTATGTAATCGAAAATCATTTGGCCTAACGTTTAATATGTATATTGTTTATTTAATCGAAAATCATTATGTCTAACGTTTATTAAATATAAAAACCGTCATTATGGTTAACACCCCGACTCAGATTACCCCGACTCGGATAGGTTAGGTTAGAAGGCTAAGGCGGGAGCGAAGCGGAGCGGAGCTCCCGCCTTAGCCTTCGTGGTTATTTTTTTTTAAACCACCCAGAAATAGGAGCCCCGCTAAGCGGGGCTCCGTCGACCTATCTTAGCACAGGTGGTAATCAGTTACTAGTTATGTTTAATATCTACTTAGGTTACTATTACCTACAACTACGATAGAACTTACAGAGAATAAAACAAAGAAAAAATACTTTTAAATATTTATTAAAGGTTGCATATTAGAAAATCAAAACTTTCTCGAGCAAATTTAAAATGACAATAAACGAAATAACATAATTTAAATGACCAAATGTTTTATTTAGAAAATTTTTAAAATCCCAATGTATGTGACATCAAATGAACGACTGATCAAAAGTTTTTACATCGAAACAGCTACCTAGGTTAGGTTAGGTTAGAACTGTGACCACACAACGCACGAGCCGAGCGAGCGCAGCGAGCGGTGCCGCGGCAGCGGCCGGCTTTGGGATTTCATCGATTTAGTCAATAGTGTATTATATAATTTAAACATTGATATTCCAGACTTTGGTCAGCTGAACTTTTGATCAAATGACCATCGTTATTTTAAACTTTGTTGATTTGTACGTTGTTCTTTTGAAATTTGCTCAGGAAAGTTTTGATTTTCTAATATGCAACCTTATTAAACTAACCCGTGTCTATGCAATTTTGCTTTGTATTTTAAAGTGGCGTTAAGGCGTTTTCATCATATTAGACCAAATAAGTTTTAAATCTTTTGAGTGGTATGTCAAACGATTTTATATTTAATGTATGTTATGTCAAACGATGTTATATTTAATGTATGTTATGCTTATAAAAATTAGTTACTTTAAAATTATATCAATCGTTCATTATATTAACTAATCGTTATATTAAATAAAATTATAGGTTCCGTTGTTATATGTTGTAAATATTAGAGATTTTGTTGTTATATCATCTATTACTTACCCGGCTCATTGAGTTTTATATCAAGAAAATATCCGGCTTTGCAGAGCGTCGTCTCTTTTACTATTTAATAGTCTTAGATGTGTTTTATTGACTCGTAAGAATAACATACTTATAGAAATAAATATCATTTGTCCGTATTATTTATGATTACTACCCTGTACTGTCCCACTGCTGGGCTAAGGCCATTTAGTACTGTGTAATATTCGATCATTCCCTTTTTCCAGCTTCAGCCGGTTTCGGCGCATCGCCTTCTGGTTTCGGTTTCGGCCAAACCAATACAGCCGCGTCTTCGGCTTTCGGCCAATCGCCTCAGCCAGCAACTACCGGTTTCGGCCAACCCGCTCAGCAAGCTAACACCGGTTTCGGCCAACCCGCTCAGCCAGCTAGCACGGGTTTCGGCCAACCCGCTCAGCCAGCTAGCACGGGTTTCGGCCAACCCGCGCAGCCAGCTGCTGTTGGCTTCGGTACTCAACCTGCGTCTTCTGGTTTCGGGTTCTCGACACCTGCTTCTGGATTCTCTGCGCCTCAACCTAGTGCTGTAAGTGAATAATTGAGTATTATTTTATTAGAGACAGAGCAAAAATTAGGGGAAATATTGGTGTTTGAATTGGATTATTTTCGACGTGACAATAAAAAAATCCTGAGGTTAACCTTAAACCATTTAGCCGTCTAATTAGAAATTCATTAATTCAAAATATAGTAAAATTGTGTTTTCGATATTTTGTGCAGGCATTTCACTGTAAAAAGCTAAGAGCCAAATCGATCCAGGCGTTCGCAAGTGATGCGTTTGCCAACGAACAGCATTTAATTTTTGGAACGAAGTTCCTTATCATGCGTTGCGAAAGGGGGCTAGACGAAAAAAATTAAGACCGCTTTCGGTCTTAATTTTTTCCGTCTAGCCCCACAACAACACTTTTTGCTATAGTTGTAAGCGTGTTTGTCTGTCTGTCTGTCTGTCTCTCTCTCTCTCTCTCTCTCTCTCTCTCTCTCTCTCTCTCTCTCTTTGAACTTCGTTCCATCCGGGTGTCCCTTGACACCTCTCAAGTTTTATTTATATTGATCATTATATCTTTATTTTGTAGCAGGCCGCCACTACACCAGCGGCTGCCCCGAGCCAGTCGTTCCTGCCGCCCGGCGCGCCCGGCGGGTTCGCCCCGAGCGCGTTCGGCGGCAAGCCCGGCTCGGCCTTCAGCTTCGGGGGGAATGCTGCGGCGCCGCCTGCATTTAGTTCTGCTCCGGCGCCTAGTAAGTACTTTTGAGAATAATTTCGCGTGTTTCGTGCTAAAATTGGTGAAAAATTTATTGAACTTTTTTGGCTGCAGTCCTACAATAATACTGTTATTTAGTAACAAATGTATTATTAGAAAATAATCATGACGCAGTGTCATTTTGCCAAAATGAGAAACAAAACTATTTTGCTCATTCATGCTGTAGGTAGGCTTTGTAATTGGGTAGCGGAATTGTCCGAAAGGGTTACCGCTGCCCTGGAACATAAAAGGCTCAGGAAGAAACACTGGTGGGTTTTAGTCAGTAAGAGTCTGACACTCCCTTCCGCTCCACCCAGAGCGGGAGGGGTCATTTGATGATTTCCCATCCTCAGGCTTTATAATTACACCAACTAAAATGCCGAGCTACAGCTAAAATATTGGACCCACTGCTATTCAAAAACCTTATCTCATACAGAAAACAACGACTCTTAATTACTACGCTTTTTCAGTGTGAGTGAATCATTTTGAATCCATTGCTTCATATGTTCGAAAAATTGACAGCTCAACAACTTAAATAAAGCAATGAATGTTGTTGAACTGTCACACTCAAAGCCATTGTTAGTGTGTTATGCAATTACCGCACCAGTTACACAAACAAACAAATACTAATATCTGAACATTATTTATTATAAGTCATTTATTTTTCCCAGCATCAACCCCAGGCGGTTTCGGCCAAAAACCAGCCGCCCTTAGTTTCGGCGGCATCGGTGGTACCACCGGGGCCCCGACTGGTCAAAGCACCGACCTTTCTATGAGTCAGAGCGCCAGCAATACCGGACTAAGCTTCGGCGGTGCCCAAACTACGGCCTCAGCTGCACCGGCATTCGGCACTATGACGCCGAGCTTTCAAGGTTCCACTCAACCTCTTGCCGGGGACGGACGACAGTTTAGTACCGCGTTTGGTGGTGGACGTGAGTTCTCAATGTTTTTTTAACTCATAAAATAAACAAATTAGAAGGATAGTAGATCCTACTATACAAGCTGTTGTTTTGCATCCTCGTCAAGTTTCAGGAGGCTGCTAGGAAAGACATAAATAATCAAATAAAATTACGATCCCTGGTAAATAATGAATACATACTTTTTTTTTAGTTATTTAAGTTTGACAGTATTTCAAAATACACCACTTTTTTTTATAAAAAAAACGTTGCCCCACACTAGGAATTTCTGCTGTGTCGTGGGTGCGTTTACAAACATTTAAACTCACATACACAAACAGCCAGACCCGGAACAACTACTTGTAGGTCATACAAATATTTGTTCCGTGCGGGAATCGAACCCGCGACACGCAGCGCAGCAATCAATCGCTTAACCACTGCGCCAACCGTGCCGTCAAAGAACAGAATCGCGTTATTGTATCGGTAAAGCGGCCAGTTACAGTGCGGTCTCAGACAGGCCGCGTTTTAATATGCGTGACCCACAAACGTTTCCGAAAATTTGAAAAAAAAAATATACCTACTTATATTATTATTGATTCATGTCGAGAATCAGTAGCATAGTTACCTCCTTGAATTTGACGAGGTTGCAAAACAACACCTTGTATTATAAACGCGAAAGTTTGTGAGGATGGATGGATGTTTGTTACTCTTTCACGCAAACACTGCTGAACGGATTAGGATTAAATTTGGCACACAGTTTATAACCAGGATTAACAAATAATATAATACTTTTTATCCCGGTATTCCCACGGGATCGAGACTTATGGAGGTGAAGCCGCGGGGCGCTGCCAGTCTATATCTAAAAATGAAGTGGCTTTTCGTCTCGGTCGGTGTACGGTTCGTTCTTTTAGCTAGAAAGAAACAACAATACTTAAAACTGACGTCTTCAAATACAGCTTTTTCCACTTTCGATATTCTTATAAGTATGGCATTCTCTCATACATTTTTTATTTTAGTCCTTCTCACTGATACAGATTTATAAAAATTTAAGAGACTGTAGTGAGCTCTTAAGGTACCTATTCAATTAGGGCTGATTTTCCAACGCCAGATAATTTCATCCGAGGAATAATTATGAATTTTTGACAGTTCTTCCATAAAAAACTGTCAGACGTCAATTTTATACCACGAATAAAAAAACTTGAGAGGTGTCATGGGACACCCGGATGAAACGAAGTATAACTGGCTTGCTTTCTATAAGAGAGAGAGACAGAGAAACACGCGCACGCCGCACGGCTTACAACTATAGCAAAAAGTGTCGTTCCAACTTTTGGTCTTAATTTTTTCCGTCTAGCCCCCTTTCGCAACGTGCGATAAGGAACTTCGTTCCAATTATCTGTCGATTGAAAAATTATGCCTAAGTCTGTTGTCAAATCTAAGTAATTTTATTGGCTGTAACTATTTCAATCAACCAATCATAACAGCAAACATGTCAACAGTAGCTTTATTGATGACAAGTTGCGCACTGCGGTGTCACCCGCATAAGTCTCGATCCCGTGGGAATATCGGGATATTCCCACGGGAATATATGTCCTAATTCAGGTCCACCAATGTGCCAAATTTCATCCAAATCCGTTTTAGCATGAAAGCGTAACAAACAAACTTAAAAAAAAAACCAAATCAACTTTTTCTTTATTATACAACTTCTCTTACACATAAAATCTTCTTCTTCGTGTCGCTGCACGACTGAATGTTATATCTTGTTATCCCAAAACTTTGCCACATCCACGGCGTCGTCAGTGGCAGCGCAGAGTTCACTTTGACTGCATGTTTTGGGACACAGAGGGCAGGATAGGAGGTGGAGCATGGTTTGTGACATAGCTCCACAATCACACTAAACAAAACCACACACAAAAATAGTTAGAAGATAGATAAATCGTTTATTCAGTGCAACAAAAGACACAATACAAGTAATAAAAAAAACATCAAAAAAAGGTGTAACAAAAAAAAACAAAGATTAAAAAGATAAATTGACCCATAGACACCTCGTTTATGTAAATCTACCACAATTCCTATCTCATTTTCAGAACAAGCCCCACTGAACTTCGGTACTGCCCTACCAACAAGCCAACCACAGCAACAACAACAACAACAACAATCTGGGCTTAATTTCGCACCAACATCAACGGCTACTGCCCAACCAGGCCTTAGTTTTGGGACACCCACTACATCTCAACCTGGCCTTAGTTTTGGAACGGCTCTACCTACACAAGCTCCTATAAGTACTGCTGGGGTGATTGGAACGTCGACAGCCAATCAGAAGCCTTTACTGTTGGGACAACCGCAGCCAGCCGGACAAGGGGCACAGTTTCCTAAAACATCTGCTGCCCCGATTAGTTTTGCTCCAGTTTCTACTGCTCAAGGTTAGTTGTTAACAGAGGCCGGAAACGCAACGTAAACTTTTTCAGGTCCTTTCGCAGGTCTGCTAGAAAAATTAAGCAGTACCTTTGCACTCAATACGAATTTGTCGTATCTATATATTTTACCGTCTGTACTATCGCCAAAATCTATATCTGATCACCGTAAGGACTATTTCTGCTTGCAGCGCATTTTATTAGTCAACCCAAAAAGTATCCTCTTTTGTTTTACTTACGGACGCGGCTGTGGTCATCATGTGCACGGGATTTTGATTTCAAAATATAGGTTCTGGCGATAGTACATAAACATTAAAAAAATACTAACCTATCCTATAGCATTTTGGATAATAGAATCCACTGTTCAGATTCCGATCTTCGGTCAACCATAGCGGTGATGCTAAATTACATGACGTAATTATATCTTTAGTCACGACAAAACTTTGCGTGAATTTATTCTCAGCCTTAAAAGAAACGTCTCTCTTTCCCAGGCGTCAGTGCTGCATCAACCACACCAGCCGCATCAACAGGTCTTACAGCCTGGTCAACTCCACTTGCTACCACAACTCAATCCACAACTGGGCTTGGTTTTGGCACCAGTACCGCTGCGCCAACAGGGCTTAGTTTTGGAGCGGTGTCTACGGCCGCGTCGACAATCCAATCTGGGTTTGGTTTGCCTGGCACAAGTGCTAATAAAAGTGTGCTTGGTTTTGGAAAGCCAATTACTTCCATTGCTGCTTCGTCTGCAGGTAATTTATTTTTTAGTCTAGAATGATCCATGTGGTTGTGGAGGTCAGATAGGCAGTCGGTCCATGTAAAATACTGGTATTCAGCTGCATCCGGTTAGCCTGGAAGCGGACCCCAACATAGTTGGGAAAAGGCTAGGCAGATGATGAGTAGAATGATCCATGATGTTTCGTGATTGTGTATTTACTTTAAGACTTATTGAAAGGAAAGATTATCTTTCGAAATATGAGTGTCATTTAGATGATTTTATTTTGTAAGTAGGTTTGTACAAACACTTTTACACGTCAATCATATTTTAAAAACTAGATGAGGTTGGCTTTTCCTATCTGACTAGTCTGAGAAGAAAGGCCGAAACAAACTCAGAGGTCACAGTCTCTTTTAAAGTCCAGACATAATCTTGGTGATCATTATGAAGTCCATGTAGATCGATTGTCGAGTTCATCTCTGTCTAACTCTTCTGGGAAGGTGTAGTGTAATGTTGTTTTTATTTAAAAAAGTTCGTTACTGATAAAAATAACGATTTGTTATTCTATTCTCAAATTAAATATTCAAAATGTTGTCATGATGACACTGTCTAAAAATTGTTTGTCATAAAATTATTTGTTTTCTAATTATTTTACTAAATTATTTGTAATCGAATATAGCACTTATCTTTTTGAAAATAAAGGTTATTCTTACCTACACCAATCACCTAGTATTTTTTTTTTGACAAAAATTACCAAAGTCACTGGTTAGTCATGAAAACTTATCAAATAGGTTTATAAATTCACTTTTATATACATAATCAGCCTATAAAATTTCCCACTGCTGGGACACAGGCCTCTCTGTGAGTGGGACTTAATCCACCACGCGGGCCCAGTGCGTATTGGTAGATGCCACATGTCTTCGAATTTTTTGGTTCTATGACATGCCGGTTTCCTCACGTTTTCCGTCACCGTTTAGAGATACTTTTATATACATATTTTTTTAGTTTCCTTTATTATCATATATTATCCCTTTATTTACTTTATGCATTTTCTTTATATTTCAGCATCTACAACAGCGCCATCTGGTATCATAGCTCTTGGAAAAACCACTGCTGCAACAACTATGGCGTCTTTGAGTACAGCCACTACGTAAGTATGAACAAACGTTTGAGTAACCCTACCCTGGCAGCTGACACAGTTTACCACCATAGATTCAGTACTTATATGATTCTGAACACCCAGCCAAGAAACACATTTTTTTGACACTAAATTTCAACACAGGGGGGTTCAGAAGTCAGTCATCGTGTAGCTCAAGAATTGACATTTATCTGTTTATATACATATTAGACAAAATAAACTTCACATGCCATACCACAGGCTAAATAGAATATAAGAACGAATAATGTATCATGAGAAACCATCGATTGTAATTACTCTATTTAAATGTGAATAAATGAATTTGAATTTAGTCTGGATTTGTGCTGGGTTTATAACCATGCACAAATCCAGACTCCAAGGAGTATGTAAGGAGCGTAGCAGGTGACGGTCTGTAGTTGCTGCATTCCCCATGGGAAGATGGCGTGAGCTTATGTGTTTGTAAATCCAGACTCTAGGCTGCTTTTAGTTGTAATAAGAAGGCATACACACGATACCGACACACCTATTTAAGTTATAAGATAGAAGACGTCGCAATTAATTAATTATTACAATTTAATTTCCAGTACAACAGCCTCAGTCCCACCTCAGACAATAACATCAATATCGTTCGCTCAGCTAGAAGAAAACATCAATAAATGGACCCTAGAATTAGAAGAACAAGAAAAAACGTTCATTAACCAGGCGACGCAGATCAACGCGTGGGACCGACTGCTCATAGCTAATGGAGAGAAGGTATACCTGTCTTATTTGTATCTGAACGCCAATTCCTGTAATTAAAACGTTAAAAATCTGTTGTAAAAATGCAGGTAATACAGTACAGTGAGATTATCATACATTGTTCTTGGAATGTGAGAATCTTTAGTTTCACCAAATAAGCAGAAAGAAATGTTCAAAATTACAATTGTTACAAGTACAAGTGTGTCCTTATTGAGTTTTTCAAATTGTAACAAATCCAAAGGGGACTACGGTGTCTGTCTGTCACAGGGCTGTATGAAATTTTCACAAAATATTTGTACCTATGCCTGCTATCATGGGAAAAAAATAAATAAAAGAAAAACACAAACATTATTATAATATGAGTAGTTTTGGTAGTATGGAATCCTTTGTGCGCGAGACCTGGTCTCACTGTAGAGGATTCTTATACAATCCACTTTTTTTCTGTAAAATTACTCTAAATTTCCAATAATCTCTATTCTCTCTGTCGATTTTTGTTCTCTTTTTAAGTGTGCTGGTACTGGTTAAACAAATAAATAATCAACCTTCTTTCTCAGATCGTAGAACTAAACGACGCCGTCCAATCAGTGAAGAACGAACAACAGAGTCTTGAACACGAGTTGGACTTCGTGCTGGCTCAGCAGAAGGAACTGGAAGATCTGCTGGCGCCGATGGAGAAACAGCTGTCTGAGGAGACTGTCGACAGGCTGCGGGATCCTGAGAGGGAGCATATGTGAGTAATATTAATTACACACGCACACGAGTTAGACTTTATGTGTTGGAAAAGCAGCTGTCTGCGGAAACTCGTCTGACTTCGAGATCCTGAGAGAGGGCATACATGTAACTTCATCGAAAGAATGAAGCGTAACGGCTTTATTACCCGAAGGAGTAGGCAGACTTGTTCCTATAGTACACCATCGTTTCGCCAGTTCGAGTCCCATGTAATACGGGGCGAATCTATTGTCATCAACTGGCCAAAAATCCAAACTTCAGACTGTTATATATGGCGCGTTTGTGTTCCACGCGCGCCTCAAAGAGATGTCAGCAGCGACGGGGCCCGATAGGGCCGAAGCCTGCCAGGGTAGCGGGATCGTCCGAAAGGGTTACCGCTGCCCTGGAACAGAAAGGGCTAAGGAAGGAACATGGGTGGGTTTTAGTCAGTAAGAGTCTGACACTCCCTTCTGCTCCACCCAGAGTGGGAGGGGTCATTTGATGATTTCCCATCCACAAAAAAAAAGGCTGTTATATATTATAACATAGTTTTAACTACTATTTAAAATGCTATAATTTATATTTTAAAACCTTATTTCCCATTTTCAGGTATTCGTTAGCAGAGAACTTGGACACGCAGCTGAGACAGATGTCAGAAGACTTGAAAGAAGTTATTGAACACCTCAACGAGACCAATAGAAGTCAGGACAGTAATGACCCTGTAAGTAAAATCTCTATACCAACCTTCATTGGTTTTGATGATTGCGAAATGCATAGAACTTTACTTGAATAACTTTCTGTCTATCGAAAACTTAAGCCCACTTGAAAACATCATTCTATCTCTGTCATCCTTCGATCAATAATAGTACTAGATTAAGGATCAGGAACAAAAATCAGTCGCTCAAGTGGCCACGTTTGCACACACGTAAACATCTACATTTCTTAGAAAAAAGTTTAATAATATTAACAACTTCAGTTTACTATAAACCTTAATGCTTAAACATAAAGTTTAATTACCATTGCAAAATGTCGCTTGAAAATAAAATCATTCTATTTTTAAATTTTCAGTCATTTTTCTAAAATAAAGTCTAAGTAATAAGGTTAAAAACATACTAATCTGAAATAAGACCACAAAAGTATTTGTGGTCTTATTTTTCGGGCCCTTTTTGAAGCGCTTATCGGGAATCTAGTACTTATTGATCGTCTAGTAGTAGTTATTGATCGAAGCTGTCATCCTACTAATATTATAAACGCGAAAGTTTTTATGGATGGATGAATGTTTTTTACTCTTTCACGCAAAAACTACTAAACGGATTTCGATGAAATTTGGCACACAGATAGTTGCCCATGGTCTGAACATGTGGTCGAAGTTTATGTATATCGTCTGGGACAGGGTGTATAGTTCTCCAGACCGTATTTCGGGCATGGCGGCCAATCTTAACAGAGACTAGCCTTCGACGCGGGAGATATTGAGTGTCCACGAGTGCACTCTATCTTTCCTTTCTTTTCTGTAGTAATATACAGTATTCGAATATTTATAAAAAATAATCCTTAACCGCCATGTGTATCTTTTGCGATACACACTGTCTAAACACTTGTGTATCCTTTTTGATACACAAGCACCATTCCAGTCTAAGCGCCGTGTATCGCTAACGCGCACACTTTCCATACATTTTGTATACAAAAAAAGTTGCCCTGGCCTAGGGAATTTTCCTGGTGTAGTAGTATTGGATTATGGGGCTTGGCGCTGAGCGTGTTAAGGTCCATTTTGTCCACAAATCACTAAATGTATTTAGCGCTAAACAAATTAAAAGCATCGTTCTAATTCTGTCAATTATTTGAAGACTAGCTGCGCCCCGCGGTTTCATCCGCATAAGTTTAGATCCCGTGGGAATATCGGGATAAAAATATCCTATGTGTTAATCCTGGTTATAAACTTTTGTGTGCCAAATTTCATCCAAACAAAAAAGAAAAAAAAGGGAAAAGAAAGAGAAGAAGAGAGAAAGAGTAACAAACATTCATCCATCCATTCATACAAACTTTCGCATTTAAAATATTAGTAGGATTTTTGTGGTGTACAATAAAGTATATACATAAATGAAACATATTGAAATGCTTATGATATTTAATTCCTACTACAATATCTTTCCAGATCGTCCAAATCGGCCGCATACTCAACGCGCACATGTCGTCAATGCAATGGATCGACAACTCCATAGCCCAAATATCTACAAAACTGGACCAATTGAAGGCGACACACGACACTCTACGGAGAGATAATGAAAGGTCATACCAACTGACTTACAATTGATGTTAACAGTATTCGCAGTTATTAAGAATTGATTGTTAGACTATTCCGCGATTTTGTTAAGAACTGGCTAGGTTAAATGAGTGTTGCTGTCTTTAAAAAATGGGTAAAGTGAGAAAGAGATGAACATAGAAAGAAACAAAGAAAAACGTTTATTTGCGGCAAACATGACGCAGCGAAAGAACACAAAAAAATTGGGGGGAAATGTCCAGGGATATTATCATTTCCTTTATTTCATTTAAATACATATAAATTACATTTTTAAATATTTTTGTAAACAAAAAGATAAAAAAACATTTAAAAATATAAAAAATAGTAGCCCACCGGTATCGGGAACAGGGTCCAAGCTACCGGTGGTCAGGGCTCCAGAGAGAGGAACCTCCTGACAATGCGAGCCGTGTCCAGAAGTACCGCTTTCTGAATCAAGCCCTTGATCCAGCTGCCCAACGAGAGCCTCCTCAGGTGTTGGTCGAGGCTCTTGGCTATTAAGCCATTGGCTGTCACGACTATGGGCACAATGATCGCTGAGTCCACATCCCACATGTCGACAACCTCGCGAGCCAAGTCAAGATACTTGATTTGTTTATCTTTCTCGGCTTTCACGAGGTTTTCGTCATGCGGGACGGTTATGTCAACAATCATTGCGCGCCGCTCTGATCGATCCACCACCACTATATCAGGCTTATTGGCAACAATAGTCCTGTCAGTGATGATGGATCGATCCCAGTACAATGTGATATTTCCATTTTCGAGAACTGGGTCGGGCACATACCTGTAGTACGGCACCTCAGATTCGACAAGGCTGTATTTCAGAGCAAGTTGCTGATGGATTATCCTGGCTACAAGGTTGTGTCTATGCAAGTACTCTCCGTTAGCTAGACGAGAACACCCGGAGATAATATGCCTGATTGATTCTCCCGGCCGGTGGCATGCCCGACAGATGTCAACCGTGCCGTCTTTCACAATAAATCTCCGGTAATTGTTCGTCATCATAACTTCGTCCATAATTGCACAGACAAAACCTTCGGTTTCTCCAAAGAGGTCACCGAAACGCAGCCAGGCTACGGACGCTAGTAAATCTACATCGGGTCCATGTAGGGCCCGGTAAAAGCGTCCGTGAAGCTCCTTGCTCTGCCATACTTCCATGCGATCATTGGTGTCAAGCACTACTGGCTTGCGCCAGTTCTCTTTAGCCAAGGAGAGCGGGGTGAGGCCCTTGTCCACCCCGACCACATCTCGATGCATCCCCACGTCGGTTTGTAGGAAATATTCCCTGAGGCTGCATATCTCGCGATTGTGGAGGGTCTTAGCGTTTAAAAAGCCACGACCTCCACATTTTCGCGGGATATACAGCCTCATTACCGATGACCGTGGGTGATGCATTCGATTTGCAGTCAACAGCGTACGGACCCTCCTATCCAGAGCCTCGAGTTCAGTCTGAGTCCATTTGAGTATGCCGAAAGAGTACATCAAAACCGGCATGACCCAACCGTTGAAGGCACGCACCTTATTCCCGCCTGATAAAAGACTATTAAATACTTTTTTCAGGCGGCCAAAGAAGCGCTCCTTCAACGATTGCTTCATGTCAGTAGCATTGATGCCCAACGCTTCCGACATACCCAAATACTTATAGGTTTCGGCTGCGGAGAGGGTTCTAAGGTATGTGGAATCCGAGAGTTGGGTACCCACGGATTCCACAATCTCCCCTCGCTTTACATGCATGACCGCACATTTGTCCACACCAAATTCCATCCTGATGGCGCTACTGAAAGTTTCAGTAATTTTCAGTAGCTCCATCAGTTGCAAATTGTTAGGGGCAAAAAGTTTTAGGTCATCCATGTAGAGGAGGTGAGATATAACCTGACCACCTCTCCTCAGCCGATAGCCTAGACCTGAATCTTCCAGCAGCGTGCTTAGAGGATTCAAGGCTAAGCAGAACCAAAGCGGACTCAAACTGTCGCCCTGGAATATGCCTCGCTCGATCCTTATTGGCTCGCTGTTCCTCTGGATATTTCGACATCCTGGATAGCGAAGGACCGTCCTCCATTGCCCCATACACGTCATCAGGAAGGTGCGCAGAGTTGTATCTACTTTATACAACTCCAGCACCCTCATTAGCCATGTATGTGGCACCGAGTCATAGGCCTTCTTGTAATCTATCCAACATGTCGACAGATCCTTTCGGGAACGACGAACCTGTTGGCTAATGGCCATATCAATGAGGAGTAGCTCCTTAGTACCGCGGGACCCATTCCTACATCCATTTTGAGAGACAGACATGATGGAGTTGGTGTCTATATGTTTATTAATTTTAGCTCTCAAAATGGATGTAAGAACTTTATAGACCGTCGGTAGACAAGTGATCGGTCTGTAGTTTTTGGGATCCGCGGTACTACCTGATTTATGGAGCAGGTGGGTTATTCCTGTCGTTAGGAACTGGGGCAGCGACCCTGACTCTAAGGCTGACTGGAACTGGGATGCCAGGGGGGCGTGCGACCTTTGGAACCATTTTATCCAAAAGTTGTGCAGCCCGTCCGGTCCTGGGGATTTCCAGTTAGGCAACGGACGGACTGCACGAGCAATATCTTGGGGGCTGATGATAAGTGCCCCCATTTCTGGTATTTGTTCGCACGCTCGCTCGATCTTCCCAGTCCAATCACCTTCGGTGTGACTGACAGGCACCGACCAGATGTTTCGCCAGAATGAACACATGGCATCATCATCCGGTAGGTGCGTGTCAGTCACACCTTGGTCCGGTCGCTCCCAATCCCTGTAAACCCACCTTTCATCGCTCTGGAATGTGCGATTCTGAGTGTACCGCTCCACTCTTCGCCTGTACCGACGAATACGGTTATATTATCATTATTATTATCCACGCAAAACGGCCATCGCTCATCATAATGCATGCATGCATGCATTAGATAGTTTAGAGCTGCCAAAATCACTACTTAGTACAAAGTCAGTGTCTGTTTGGAAGTGCTAATATCAAAAGTGCTAAACTGATTTCATTATAATTTAATTTATACTAAATGGCCACAGTAGCGGGTAAGTGTATAATCTTATCTGAAAGAATCATTCAGCCCGATTTGATATCTCTTACTTTCTTCCGTCTCTTTCTTGTTATCTGCCAGAAAAAGATAGCAATAGTTTTAGACATTTAGCCTAGTGAGTGCCTAGCAGAAACTGTGGCATAGTTGTATATTAAAATGTAAAAGAATACGAAGTGCATTCGTGATATTTTGTATGACGTACAGTTGGTATACAAATGTTTTTTTTATATCCCATAACTCTAGGGGGTCATTGTACTCATCATTATGAACAACTTTTACTATGGGACCAAACCCGAACTCGCGAAACAAAAATCTGGTGTTCCCTACATTATGACGAGATAAACGAACATAAATGTAGAGAACAGCTGATTTTTTTTCGCGCTTTCAGGTTTGGTCCCATAGTAATAGTTGTTCATAATGATGAGTACAATGACCCCCAGAGTTATGGGATATAAAAAAAAAACACGTTGTACAGGTGAGGACCATTTTAATAATGTCAGTTGGACTAGTCTTCATTTTATTGTCAATGAAATAAATTCATATAATTAATCATTCTTGGTGTCTGAAACCAGCATAGCATTCGCTCGATATGTTTCCGTACCGAATCTAACATCAATCAATGTTATCGCTGAGTCCTCTAAACGCTGTTCACAAGTCCAAGACCCGAAAATTTAGCAGTTTAAGGGCGGTACTTGCCCGTGGTCCCCCAGTCTAGATCCCCTTGGGGTACCACAGGCAAACACCTTTGACCGTGGAACCCCCTGAATAACAATATTTTTATTAAATATATTTTTATTCCCCGTGATACCCCATCCCAAACATTTCAATTAGAAATTAAAAAATCATTTAAAAAAACTAACTGTTGCTTGACAACTAAAGAAATACAAATAAATTGTTTTCCCAATTCATATGAGATTTTTCAATAAAAATCATAATGTTGACGCTGGAAGAATTTAGAAAAATTAAGAGAGTTTGAAGAGGAAGTTTTTTTTAATCATAGGTCAAAGAGAGAGATTGTATTTGCATTTTATTTATTTGGCGATTAGCGTATTTTGGGTACCACGAGCCAAATAATTTGCCCATGGTACCCCTTTGTCCCCTTGGGGGTTCCACGGGCAAAAATATTTGCTTGTGGTACCCCAAGGGGAACTTGACTGGGGGACCACGGGCAAGTACCGTTTAAGGGCTGATTTTTCAATCGACAGATAATTTTTATTCAAGGAATAATATTGACGTCTGACAGATATTGTATAGAAAAACAGTTTAAAAAAAAAAATTATACCTCCAATAAAATGATCTGTGGATGGAAAAATCAAACAGACTGCTGCTATTCTTCCGACAGCTTCTGTGGGGGATAAGGCAAGTCAGGTTATCATCAAAATGTGTCATTTTCGATATGATAGCCTGTCGGATGGCTGGGAATAGCCATTCTGATTTCCTTTGCATGGTGAGACAACTATGTAATATGCAATAGTTAGAAAAAAGAACATTTAATAAAAATAGAACCCGGTGATGTATCAATTTATTTTCATTTTGTTTTCTGGATAGGTCTTGCATGTTCCTTAAATTAAAGCCCAATACTTGTAAAAAATAAACCCTCGTCCTTTGTCTAAGCAGTGGTCGTAATAATATTCCCTATTTATGTAGCTACAAGTTTTGTGTGAATGATATAATTAATTAACTTAAACAAACAATATTTTTATGGACATAATGTTGGTCATGGCCAAAAATATCAAAATAACATTCTAGACTACATTAAAATTTGTTAAAAACCTGGATAAATTGTTTGTTACTTGTAGGTAATTCGTATGAAAAGTGTATTTCTGGGAAATAAAAGTGATTATTAGTTCTTAATGTTTTATTGGCGAAATGTGGGTGTGGCTCATCATTTTAGCCGAAAGACGTCCACTGCTGGACATAGGCCTCCCCCAAGCACCTCCACTTCAGCCGGTTCTGTGCTTCTCCCATCCAACGGGTTCCTGCGGCCTTCACAAGGTCGTCGGTCCACCTTGTGGGAGGCCTTCCAACGCTACGTCTTCCGGTATGCGGTCGGCACTGCAGAACCGTTCGGCCCCATCGATCATCTCTCTGTGTGTGGCTATACAGGGTCAAATTGAATTAGCTAGCGAAACTGCAGACATGAGTTAAATAAAAAATTAACTAATATGATGACTTTTTTTTTGGGGTCTTCAACCGCAGTTAGTGTAGTCACTTGAAATGTCATTTTGTGTAAACTTCACAGACGGGTATCTATATCTCAATACGATAAAAGCAAAACAGATTTTCTCAACTCATACTTTATGTAACATCACCAGCGGTCGTTGACCCAATAAATATCACTTTTTTTGTCACGTTTGGATATCAATACCCATCACGTATGTGGAGTTTCGCTAGCTAATTTACTTTGACCCTGTATTGATGATATCAGAAAGGCTTGAAAACTTGGAACTGTAAGTAGATACACAATTGCACGTAGAAATTAAAATCGGGTTAAAATTATTCAACAATTTATTTCAATAAACAATACCACTAATAAAACACTGTAGTTTAACATTCTCGTCAGTCTGTAAGCACAATATCACTAGTTTCTTATGCACTATACTACATACAGTTTTGTTCGTCGATATCTGGTCAGCACTTAGGAACATCGATAGCTTCTTAGCGTCCACCCTGCAGTAGCAAATACGCGATGTGTCTTCGTTAGTTTGCGTTTCTTCTGTTTCCGAGTCGGAATGTTCTATTGGTCCTGAAAGATTGGTATTTTAGTACATAACCTAACCAAGTTTAGGCATGTCCTAGAACCAAAAATTCGAAGACGTGCGACATCTACCAACCCGCACTGGGCCCGCGTGGTAGATTACAGCCCACTCCATCTCGAAGAGAGCAGGCCTGTATCCCGGCACTCCCAGCAGTGGAACATTATAGGCTGATTATGGTAAACCTAAGGTGGGACGCCCTCAGGCTAGGTGGAGCGACGATCTTCGCAGGATAACTGGTAGCAGCTGGATGAGAGTTGCCGAAAATCGAGTTGAATGGCGTGCAATAGCTATGATATTTCCAGCAGTCGACTGCTATAGGCTGATGATGGTTATGGTAAGGTTAGGCCAAAGAAACGGGCCGTAGGTTGACGATATCGTTAAAGTTGCGGGAACACCAGCCCCTGCAGTCTCGACATTCATAGCGATCGCTTTACGACCGAATTCGGTCGCAAAGTCCTGTCACTCCATACATTTCACCTGTCAATCCGGGTCTTGGCGACCAAATTCGGTCGTAAAGCGATCGCTATGAATGTCGAGACTGCAGCCCCTGGATGCAAGGAACCGGGAAGTATGGCAGAAGAAAGTGGGAGGCCTGTACTCAGCAGTGGCAGATTCCGGGCTGAAATCTACAGGAACTATAGTAGAGAGCAATTTGGAAGCAAGCAGTGCAAGATTGACACAATTTTTTTTTTTGGCTGTTTTATTTACACTATGATGAGATTAAAGATTCTACCAACTCCACCCCTAAAACAATAATCCTGCCCCTAATAATACGTTCACGGTGTTGATGGGGCTGTTCCACTGCTGTAGAGCATCAGGGATGTTTGCTGAATCTCGTGTCAATTGTTTTTACGTTACGATGCGAAAAAGTTGCGCGTCTCTGGTGCGCCGGGTGCGGGCTAGCCTCAACATTATACTGCGGTGTATCACGACCAGACTGGACTGCTTGTGTATGAATAGCTGCTGCAAGCTTTCCACATCGGTTTTGAGCTTGTAGCAGGGGTTCTTATAACTATATGGCTGTGTTAGGTAAAGTTTACTAACATAGTTGTTAAGAAATACTGTTACTAATATATTGTAGTCCATTGTTACTTGTATATCTTCTTTATATAAATAAAAATGAATCACCGAAATGTATGTACGCGCATAACTTCCGATCGACTGCACCAAATTGAATAATTCTTTTTTTTTGTGTTTGTTATTGTAAGGACCAGGTTTGTATAGAAGAAAATTATGTACACACGGCTACACATCAAGCTATGCAAAACCAGTATTGGCTGACCGTTCATTGTGAGAAAATATCATACAAAGTGAGGCCAAGACAAACTGGTATTGTTTATACATTCACGAAAAAAAAATATGGCGGTACGACGTCCGCCGGGTCAGCTAGTTAATGATAAATAATTAAAACGACCCCTAACCCTACAGACTAATAGAGTGTGGTCTCAAAAACTATGATTTACCTCCAAAAGCCTCCACTCTCAGCCCTTTAAACCTCGTGGACACTTTAGCCATATCAGTCTTGATCTGTAAAGTCAGTCTCCCTTCAGCCGAGGCTCTTATGACAACCTCTGACGCCATGGTCCTCATTCTGTCTATGGTAGTGCGCAGCTGTTTTAGTGATGGCAGTTCTATTGATATCTGAAAATAACATCGACATAATTTAACATAACATGATGCCTGTACCTAATCTCCGAAGGGTTAGTTATGACAACATGGTTAGCGCAGTGGCTGAGCGAGCTGCGCTGCGTGTCGCGGGTTCGATTCCCGCACAGAACAAATATTTGTAAGTCCTACATGTATTTGTTTTGAGTCTGGGTGTTTTTCTATCTATAATACGTATGTATTTACAAAAAAAAAAAAATGTGTGTAAGTAGTTTATCAGCCATCCTGTTACCAAAACACAAGCATTAGGTTGCTTAGCTTGGGACTAGATGGCGCTGTGTGAAATGTCCAGGGATATTATATTATAGTTAGAGGTGTACCTATATAGTACACCCACATTTCGACAGATGTTCAAGTCCCATGTAATAGAGGTGAGCCTATTGCTATCGCCCGGGCAAATCCAGACTCCGGCCTTGTATTGAGAAAGCCATGACGAAAAAAAACCAATATCTTTTGCCCAACCAAGGACTCTAACCCAGAACCTCATCTCAGCTGTAGCACTTGCGACCTTAGACCAACAAGCCAGTCAAAAGTAAAATCTACTATAGTCAAACTTTACAAATACTAAAATAAGTATCTCTGTCTGGTCCCTGTTTTCATAGTTAACACGTTGACTGCCAGACAACGGACATAATAGAAAAAATCTATTGTTGGCGGTCACCGGTGACCGCGGTGGAAGTCAATGCCTTAAACAACTGGACTCAATATGGGGTAATTTTCGCCCCTAAAAACTTTATGTTGGGCTAGCAGAATCAAAATCAAAAGTCATTTATTCAAATTAGCCTGAGAATCAGAACTTTTCGAACGTCAAAATTACAAAAGACAGTCCCCCAAAAACGCCCGCCCTTCACTTGTTTCTTGTCACTTCACAATGTTTGGAATAGCTATTATCTAAATGTATCTATCTAGCAATACAGCAATCAAAATTCATTAAGTACGTCATTATTAAATACATCACATACTATTGTAGTAGACCAATACAATAATCAAATATCCTATTCTTTGGCAATAAAATCAAGTCATTTATTAAAATTAGATTGAGAATCAACACTTTTTGAATGCCAAAATTACATAAGACAGTCTCTCAAAACACCAGCTCATCATCACTTCCTAGTGCTTTACCTGGAAAGAATATATGTTACAACAAACTTCCCACCAGTACAGATGTCTGTTCAGTTAGAAGAATAGTATTAGTTTTATCGGCCCAGACATTCTTGACAAAATTTAAATCTATTAATACTCACAGTTGAGGAAAAATATAAAACTTTTGAGATAACTTACATCAGGGTCAGGTATCCGAGGTTCATGGTAGTCAGACCACAATTTCCTAGGTATAATTGTTACTGGTATATCATGCGTCACTTGTCTTGTCTGCTGTGACAATACACATGGCTGAAAAGTGAGAGAGTTCCTTGTATTTTTTTTAGGTTTAATATGTTGATGGTGTCCATTGGTCCTTACTAAGGGATATTGTATTACCCAATAACTGGGTTGTGGAGTTCAGATTGGCAGTCGCTCCATGCAAAATACTGGTATTCGGCTGCAGTCAGTTAGACTGGAAGCTGACTTCAACATAGTTGGGATGAAGCTAGGCAGATGATGAGTAAACACCGAGGCACGAAAGGATCTTGGTATGTAAAGATGGTCATCCATCCACAGACCGACCGAGCATAACTTAACCTGATTGATTGACCCGTGTGACTGGTATTACTTATCCACAAGCCCCAAACAACAAACAAACAAAGATTTACTAACCGTTTCAATTTCTAAAGTAAGACATGGACACTGTTTCTTTGTTAACTTCATCTTCAAAGATTTTGCTGTCTTTAACGTGACTAGAGATCTTGCTAAATTACCTGTTGAACACATAAAAATAGACTTAGATCTTAGGCCCTTATTACAGAACCTCACTCAAGACTCAAGCGTTACTTAAAACTAGTTTCAGGTTGAAACTAGTTCTAAGTAATACATGAGTCTTGAGTGACGTTCTGTAATACGGAACTTAGTTACATGGGATTTTAAACCATTCCTAATTATGTTATTGTTCAGAGATTTTATAAAGTTTGCAACTCAATCAGCAAGGGGTATCATGTTACCCAGTAACTAGGTTACAGAGGTCAGATAGGCAGTCGCTCCATGTAAAATATTGGTATTCAACTGTATCTGGTTAAACTGGATGCCGACCCCAACATAGTTGGGCGAAGGCTAGGCAGGCACGTAAAAACAGCAACGAGGACTTATAAATAGTGTAGTGTTCACTCTTACCTGAACTTAAAGTCATATAAATGTCTTTGTGCTCCTCGTCCAGCCCAATCATATGATACTCAGAGCAAAACATGGCCTGTGGAATCTCACACCACAATATCGGTGGACTTGGTCCAGTATTTTCTTCACTCACAATAAAATACAACTGGTCGTCAGTCAATCTTAACACACATTCTTTGGATAACTTCGATATTATTGTCACTACATCTGCAAATAAATATTTTTGTAAGTTGAAATGGAATGGAACGATTGTTTACATTTTGTTTGCGAGGTTAAGTAAGTAGGTACTTGAAAATTCTCGCATCGGTCCAGCGTCTATCATTACAGCTCGGAATTTCATATTTTATGTTGGATTTAAGAGATATTTGACGCATTTATCGCTAACTCCCACTAAATAAAAATTCGCGGGCTTCCAGCGCTGAATTTGGTTTGTTTTGACAGCAGGCGATTGGTGAAGAAGCATAGACAACCTTACTGACATTAAGAATTTTAGGGTGGCTGTAGTTAAAATGTTTTTGGAAGTTATGATCTATATCTACTAAATGAATATAAAGTCGACTAAAATGAATAAAAGTCATGCTCAATTTTTGCCCACTTTTAAAATTATGATTAAAAAAAACACTTTAACTCCCTTATGCATTATTTTATGTTCTTTGCTCTTGTTTCATGATAATAATGTCCTTTATTGGAACGAAGTTCCTTATCGCGCGTTGCGAAAGGGGGCTAGACGGAAAAAATTAAGACCAAAAGTTGGAACGACACTTTTTGCTATAGTTGTAAGCCGTGCTACGTGCGCGTGTTTCTCTGTCTGTCTCTCTCTCTCTTGGAACTTCGTTCCATCCGGGTGTCCCTTGTTTTATTTAAGTAGGTACTTATAAATTACATTTTAAATATTTTTATAAACAAAAAGATTTAAAAAAAACATTTAAAAATATAAAAAATAGTAACCCACCGGTATCGGGAACAGGGTCCAAGTTACCGGCAGTCAGGCCTTCAGAGGGAAGAACCTCCTGACAATGCGAGCCATGTCCAGAAGTACCGCTTTCTGAATCAAGCCCTTGATCCAGCTGCCCAACGAGAACCTCGTCAGGTGTTATTGAATTTATTCCATAATAAAAATAGTATGTTTCATAAACGTTTATATTATTGTACACACGCCAGCACATCAAACTACTACAATCTGTCAAATTTCTTTAATAGATTTTCAACTTTATCGTTAAAGCATTAAGGTTCAAGGTTGATTGGGAAAATTTTACAGTTTCGGGTAGCTTGACCTGTTGGCGTCTGTACTTACCTACCGATATGAAAATGGTTCACCACATACAACCTGAAGTATTATCTTTCTTTCTCCCTTAATCCATACATTAAAATATTGCTTTTAGCGATAAGGCCGCCCATTGTGTTACCCTATGCAAAATTTCTACTTTAATATTTGCTTTTTTTACGGTGTGCATATTAAAGAGTATTCTATTCTATAATAAAAACGTATCTCATTATCATCATCATTCTCCTGCCCTTATCCCAATTTATTTGCGGTCGGTGCAACATGTCTTTTTCTTCCATAATTCTCTATTAGTCGTCATCTCGGTAGTCACCCCATTTCAAACCATATCACCATTCACACATTCCATCCATCGTTTCTCTGGTCTTCCCCTACTCTTATTTATAGCCATCGACATTCATACTCAAAACTCTCCTCACAACATTTTCCTCATTTCTCCGTAACACATGCCCATACCATGACAACCGATTTCCACACAACTTTTCAGTCACTTTCTCTGTAATATTAAAGTCTGTGCATCTTCAATCAATAATAGTACTAGATTCCCGATAAGCGCTTCAAAAACGGCCCGAAAAATAAGACCACAAATACTTTTGTGTTCTTATTTCAAATTAGTATGTTTTTAACCTTATTATTTAGACTTTAAGTTTCATTTTAGAATAAATGGCTGAAAATTTTAAAAATAGAATGATTTTATTTTCAAGCGACATTTTAAATATATTTTGCAATGGTAATTAAACTTTATGTTAAAGCTTAATGCTTTAACATAAAGTTTAATTACCAATGCAAAATTTTAAAAAAAGTTTTATAATATACTGAAGTTGTTAATATTATTAAACTTTTTTCTAAGAAATGTAGATGTTTACGTGTGTGCAAACGTGGCCACTTAAGCGACTGATTTTTGTTCCTGATCCTTAATCTAGTACTATTATTGATCGAAGCTGTGCATGGACCTCTGCCCGCTAGTTGAACTCCCACTTGAATATTTTTTTATTTGGACCCAATTTAGTCGATTTTATTATTTTAGAATGGTATCATTTTAAGCATAGACAAAGATCTATGCGTTCCCATTTCCTACAAAGATGGCTCTGAATGGCGCTGTCGTGTTGATAAGTTCTATTTACGGTACATCTTCGCTCTCTGTCGTACATGCACCGATGCTCGTTTGTACGAATGAGAGAGACAATATTCCATTTTGATTGTAACGAATACTAACGAATTGTGGTTATGACTTGAAAAGTTTTTATTTATTTTACTTAATTAATGTGCAATACAGAGTAATTTATTTGCTGTTATAGTTAATGTATTGTCTATAATTTTTAATTGTAATTTTATTTTCGTAATAACCTAAGACACGGAGGATAAATGGAGAAAAATGAAAAGTCAAGGTATGTGGACGATCGATAATGTCGTCACTATGAATGTGTTCTAACCACAAATACACTTTCTTGCTCACATATTTTCACTTCTACCTCGCTTATTTGTTGTTATCAACCTCATTGTTGACATTCATGCGGGTATTTTAGAGAAATTTATGACAGGAGTTGTTTATTTCGGGATATTATTGGCACAGCGTTCA
Source organism: Apamea sordens (assembly GCA_945859715.1). Lineage (NCBI taxonomy): Eukaryota > Metazoa > Arthropoda > Insecta > Lepidoptera > Noctuidae > Apamea > Apamea sordens. Next base: position 5,583,774 of record OX244010.1, on the reverse strand, counting down.
CCGTTGGCCATAACGTTTTTCCTTCGAATTCGATCTTCGAATATTTAACGGATTCGAATTTGAAAGAAATTCGTTATTTTGTGTTTTAATACAGCGTTCATAGACACAGTGAGCAAATTCTCCTAGTTAAATTGTAGATTCAATACGGTTTTCGCCATCTCATAAACATTAACTCGATGCATACCTAACTACGTAATACGGTTCAATGTCGCCCGTGATTAGGTGCGATGGTTATGCAACGTTAACTCAGCCATTTTATTTGCTCGATTTTCAAACTCTTACCTAGTCGTAGAGTTCTGTCATTTTCTTGTAACTCTGAACTCTGTAAATATGCTTGATAACATGTTGTGAAACGTCATTTTCGTTTATGAACGCACTTGAGGGGATTATCTGCCCATAAGAAGAAAGTAAACACATGCGATGATAGCGTTTTTGTGTTTACTTTCCTTATCGTACGTGTACGTAACTAAAATTTAGCTCCATGTGTTTTTTGTATCATGTATAGGGAAAAACAATTGATCAGTTTTATTTAAGAATACTTACGTATGTAAAGGAGATTAGGTAAGTTAGAAGTGAAGGACCTTTGAACCTTCCCAGTCCTAGAGAGTGATTAGGAGGGCAACGAGACTTCTTTACAGTACCTATGTACTTCAGGGATGTGGAGTGGATGCCGTCCTAACTGGTGTTGCACGAGGGGGTTCTGGGTTGACGTCGGTCTTCGGTGTTGCAGGTATTTTAAGAGGATACGGTGCCATCTCCTCTCGCAGGGGCTTGTGGCTAAATTATAATAGCCACTTGAGGGTTTTTTTGTGGTTTTGCTAACTAAAACCATCTTGGTGGTCCTCTCCCATCGATATAATTACGTATCAACCCAGATATCTGCCCGGTTTTAACTTTCCGAGAGTTCTCCAGTAGATCGTACAGGATGACTGAAATACCGGATTGACCCTCAACCCACACCCGGAAGTAAACTTTTGTGTTTGATTGAATACCAAGGTCTTTTAAATTTGGCAAGTTTTCAGGCTTTTATGGCTTGGCATTTTGGAGTTTAATACGGATGAGGCTATCTATGAATGATAGTGCTATGAAAGGTAGGTAACCCATAAGGCCGTCATTGTATGTGAAAAAGCCAAAAATCACGCTCCGATAAACGAAACTAAGGTTATTTGTTGCGAGCTTGCATAATCAGCCTTTAATGTTCCCACTGTTGGGACACAGGTCTTCTATCGGTGAGAGGGAGGGGGCCGTAATCCACCACTCGGGTCCAGTGCACCAGGTTGGTGTCTTCGAATTTTTGGTTCTAGTATATGCCGGTTTTCTCTCGATGTTTTCCTTCATCGTTTTGAGAGCAGTGGTGATGTTGCGAGATACCTTATTATTCCGGTTTGTAATGCCGATTTCCGTACGCATGACGTTACATTTGAATGATGGTGCCACTAATCCTCCGAAGTTAACTGAGGGTAAATGGTCCTTCTATTCTGACTGTAATGCTATTCTTTCAATTACTACCTATAATATTGTTATAGGTACTCGTACGTATATCTCTGCTTAACCATGTGTGTTGTTTCAATTAACATTTTATGCTCGTCTGAAATCTGGTATTCAGCTGCATCCGGTTAGACTGGAAGCCGACTCCAACATAGTTGGGAAACGGATAGGCAGACGATGATACCTCGTCTTAAATCTTTTGGCTGATAAGTCATGAATGTAACTCAATGGGGGATGAAATTTCCCAGAATATCGACATTAAAGAGATTTATTTGAAATGGGTCGTTTGTCCTGCCTTAAACTCTATTATGTACCTAGATATAATCTCACTCAAGGTAAGCAGGATTTCGCAGTATGAATCATTGTATATTGGCATAGGCTCTACTATTTGTAGCATCCCCTTGATAATCTCGAGTCCTCGTTTCGTAAGAACATAAGTTATTAATGTTTCGTGAATGGAATAAATCGCTCGAATTACTCAAATTGATTTTAATGGATGCGTTTGCCATCCATTCAAGTCACCTAGTACCTACAATGGACGCGGACCGGTTTTCTACGTGAATGTTGAAAAACAGCTGATGTTATTTTTATTTCTGTGAGAAGAAAACACGTTTAAATCCTGGAGGATTATCATAATTTATAATCATGTGTGCTGAATGCGAAAATAATGACGTCATTCAATATATTATTGGGTGTGCCTGCACTTATATATTTACTAAAGGAGTTCTCTATTCATGATACAACCTTCTTTAACCTAAGGAGAACCAGATTGTTTAGGCCTGATGATGTCAGACAGTAGCCTTTCTTAGATAACCTTTGTGAAGCCTCTACCCGTTTGTTCGCTGAGTGTTCTTAAATATTTTGTGAACAACTGAGGTAGCTTCGCTCGCTCTAATCATTTTTATTTGTCGCACGAGCGGTGGTTTGCTTGTTAAAACACTTTTGCTTGAATTCTGATGTACTAAAATGGACACAATTGCTGTTGATTTGGAAACGTTACCTATGAAGCAGTCTTTCTTTAACCCAGTGTTCAGAATACGCAAGATATCGACCCTATGTGCGCTTTCATTATTTCCACGCCCACTTCCCAAAAGTGTATGGAAATACAGTGAAGGAGATTTAAAAGCGTCTTCATATATTTCAATACATCTTACTTCCCTGTGTTATCGTGATGCCGTGAATTTTCATGATAATATCGTCACGTTAGAAACGATAAAAAATATTAAAGTAGAAAAAGAAATATTTTATTGGCCAGCTACTACAGAAAGCAGGTTCAGAGGTTAACAGCAAGTTGAGGCTAATTACTACCCACAGCTAAGTTACATTGTATTATTTTCCAGTGAGCTCCAAACTAGGCACTGTATACAGGGTGGCAAGGACATCGACGCGCAAACTGTAACCATGGATTCAGCACATGATCCTACTAGACCCCATAGCGTCGAAATTTTTCGCCGGTTATCAAAAAAAAAAAATCTTCTGTTTCATAGAAAAGTGCAATACCTACGCCGTCAAAATGTATGGAATAGCAATATTTTTTTTTAATAACCGACGAAAAATTTCGACGCTATGGGGTCTAAACTCATGTGATGAATCCATGCTTGCAGTTTGCGCGTCGATGTCCCTGCCGCCCTGTACGTCTCATAAAAGTGTACAATAACACCGATCAATTCCTTTAAAGAATACTTTAGTAACTGACCAGTATTGATAACGATGCTTTAAACTTCGTCTTACCTTCCTAAACGACCAAGTCTAGCTGGGACACCCGAACGGAAAACGATGGAACGACCCCTACTAAGGTACTTAGGTTAGGTAGGCTCCACAAGGCAAGACATTACACATGATTATTTTCACGGTTCTTTCACGCCGTAATTGGAGCTCAAAAAGACATTGGCGCCAGGTGCATCAATATAATTCCAAGCCACATGTCGGTAGTACGTTGGATTTAATATACTTATCGTAGTGAATAAATAATGAATGCGCTAGGGACGTACGATTCAAAAGTTTTTGACGGAATTCCTAATCAATTGGCTTTAATTTGAAAAATTCGTCTGCCCGACTAACTAAATAGCGCAATGAATGTTGTAAATTATAAAAGTGTTATGCAATTACCCCGCTGTTCTAAAATGCAGATTCTCCGCTATCTCTCTTTTGACACTGTGTCTTGTTAGTGTTACAGTTAAATTTTGGGCTTTCTTACCCTAATAATTGAATCAGTTTCTCCTCGGTTATTGTCAATCGCTTGTACCTCCTGGTAGACTAGTCTGGTGGGAATTGAAGAGTCAAGTCCCATCAAACACGGTGGTCCCCATTTATGTTTTAATTACATTTGCCTCGTCTCACCCTCCAGAGTTATCGTGACACGTATTCCTTTATTACGTTCTAGAAACAGGTTTTGGTCAATCAATCAAAATTACCGGACACTCGGCAACTTATTTCTATTTCGAGAGGAGGAATCTTGATGACATATAATCACAGGACAGGAGTGAACTAATGGTTTTTGCAAACTCTGTTGGCACGGCTGGCGGCTAATGCTGTCGGCTATGAAATGAGGGCTTTCGATTTATATTCAATCTACTTGATTGAATGCCGTGCTAGCTAATGCCAATATCAGGCTCAAGGAATGGTATTGAAATATCTAATGAAGTAATGACACGAACTCCAAACGTTGATTTTGGGCCCAATGGTATACTCTCGTTCACTAGATTGTGCCTTATCGAATCTACGGTTTACGGTTTGAATTCATTTATTTCTAAAGATTACAAATCACTTGTACAGAAATAAATACTAAAATTACTTAATTTATACATTTTTGTTGTCCAGGAGTAGTCAGAGCTTGTAGTGTTAACATTACGAATACAAGAAGGTAATTGTTACAAGTTTTTAAAAGTTTTGTGTTGTCTACCGCCGTACGGCGCGTTGATGCGGTCGTCGTGCGGTGACTCGTTATCTTTGTTTTGCATTTGAAACCTAAAGACTCGTTTACACTAGAAGCAAATTAATTATATTAGTTAAATTAGTTAAGTATTGTGTTAAGTTAGTTATTTTGTTTTATGACCCTTCAAGATGTGGTATTTTAGCAGTTTTTTAAATAGTAATAACGATTGTGTATTTTTTATATCTTTTGGTAGGGAGTTATAAAGTTTTGCTCCCTCATGTATTATTGTCTTTTTTCCATAGTTAGTTCTAGTACTAGGTATATGTAAGTCTTGTGCGCGCCTCAGAATACGTTTTTGCACCTGTATATTCTTTTTAAATGTGATTTGTGTGTGTAAGTCTTTGGAAAGAATTTTGCGAACTAAAATACATGTGTTAAATAAATATATATCGGATATGTTAAATAGCTTAGTTTCTTTGTAAATTTTGGGTGTGGGGGTTAGATAGTGGTAGTGAAATAGGACTTTTATAATTCTATTTTGCGCTCTTTGTAGCTTATCTAGGTTGGTTTTAGCTGCTGAACCCCACAGTTCTATAAGATATTCAATATGCGGTTTCACCAATGAATTATAAATAGTGTGGCGGACCTTAAGAGGGAAACATCTCACAATTCGACGTAACACCCCCGTTAGGCTCAATATCTTAGAACAGGTTTTCTCGATATGTGGTTTCCATGTGAGTTGATTATCCAGAATAAGTCCGAGATATTTCTCTTTAGTAACTTTATTTAAATTGACTCCATTTATACTAAGAGGTTTGTGATCTTGGATTTTTTTGTTTTTAGCTGCAAATATTATATAGTTAGTTTTGGATGTATTGATAGTTAACAGGTTATCTAGAAACCATCTTTCCAAGATAATGAGATCCTCTTGTGCGTCCTGTATTATTGCATCAATTGAGTGACCAAAATAAAAAAGGCAAGTGTCATCAGCATATAAGGAAATATGCCCCTTCAGGCCTATCTTGTCTATATTGTTAATGTAGATTAGGAATAAAAGGGGACCACAAATCGAGCCCTGAGGCACGCCGCAGTTGATTACCTTAGGTGCGCTAACGTTTTCACCTATTTTAACGACCTGTTGGCGTCCCTGCAGATACGATTCAAAAATTTTGAAAGCATTTCCAGTTACACCGATCAAGGCAAGTTTATTCATTAACAAGCTATGGCTAACGGTATCAAACGCCTTTTTTAGGTCGATGAAAATCCCTAAAGCAATGTGTTTCCTGTCTATATTAGTTTTAATAGTTGTGATTAAATCTGTTGCTGCTGAAAGAGTATTGGATTTTGGTCTAAAGCCATACTGTCGTTGAGAAAGGTAGTTAAATGAATTTAAGTATAAATTGAGACGATTGTGCAATAGCTTTTCAAAAATTTTAGACAGCACAGGCAAGACTGAAATAGGTCTATAATTTCCCGGGGACAGTTTGGAGCCAGCTTTAAAAATAGGGGTAACTTTGGCGTATTTTAATGTATCAGGGAAGTGACCTTCGCTCAAACATTTGTTGATGCATTGAGTTAGACTGGGTAATATGAGATTTTTTATACACTTGAGCGATTTGACACTAATGCCGTCTATACCGGTGCTGGTGTTTGAATTCAGGTCATCAATTATTTTCCTAATTTCGTCTACCGTTGCTGGTGCTATCTGAGAAAGAGTAGCTGCATTTTTGGTTTTGTTTAGCGTGATAGAGTTAGTCTGGTTATTATGATATTTAGCAAGTATCTGATTAGCTAGAAGTGTACCTATATCTGAGAAATAGTTGTTAAAGCACTCACATATTTCCTTTTCATCAGTAATTAGCCCTGTAGATGATTGTAATTTAGAGGGAGCAACACTTTTTTTTAGTTTATTATTAGACAAGCTATTTATCAATTGCCACATCTTAAGGGGTTTACCCTCGCATTCTTTGAAAGATTTAAGATAATATTTACTTTTTGTCGCTTGAATATTCACAAAAACTCTGTTTCTCTCCATTTTAAATGCTTCTTCTAATTCTTTGTTATTCGGATTATTTTTGTAATTTTTCCACAGTTCATTTCTTTTGTCTAATTGATTAACTATGTTCTTATTTATCCAATCTGTTCTCGGAGGGTTTAGTATTTTAGTTTTTACTGTTTTGTTTATGGTGATTGCTGTCTGGATTGCTTCCTCTAGCCTGGTATATTCCTCGCCGATGTTACTATAGTCCAGGTCTTCTACGGTTTTATATAAGTTTGTGTATGATATAGCTTGGAATTTCACTTTTCTAATAGGCTCGGGCGTATACCTCTCGACTTCTAAGAAGATCTGTTTATGATCAGACATGGCAGATTCTATGATAGCTAGATGTATTTTATGATCTTTGAGGCTGGTGCATACATGATCCAATATACTCTTGGTGGTTGAAGTTTGCCTAGTGCAGTATTTAGCATCAATTTTATTCAATATGGTGTATCCCTGTTCTACGAGTGTATCTGTATATTCAGAGGTAGATCGGTTTGGTGCAAGCAGGTTGTAGTTAAAATCCCCGAATAAGATTGTTCGTTTCCGTTTCTGAAGTTCATCTGAAAAGGTATCGAGGAACTTTTTCGAATTGGTTCTTTCTGGTTTATATATGGCGCCAATGTCGAGAGAAAATTTTTCTAGATGCACCCATATGAAGTGGTTGTCATCTTCACATTTGTCACTTATAAACTCATGTTTTATATTTCTGTGGACAAATATTGAGACTCCGCCTCCTCTTGACTGTGTTCTGAAGTTATAGTAATGCTTATAGTTGGGTAATCGTATGCTTTTAGCTTCTGTTTCGTTTTTAATCCATGTTTCTACTAGTACTACTATATGAATGTTTTTAATTGTAGCCAGAACACAGATAAGTTCGTCTAGTTTACCAGGTTTTACCACGCTACGGATATTTGCATATAAAAATCTTAATGATGTTCGACTTGTGCCTAGGTTATTGTAGCTGCTAGTAATTTCGTACGTCATTTTGTCTTTTCCAGTGTTTGGTTGAAGTGGTGTGATTCCATTTAGTTTTTTGATGGCTTGTGTATTATTTTAGGTGTATTATTAACGTATTTTATTAAGAGATCTTTCTCACCATTTTGTGTTCGCTGTTGTAGTTCTTCTTTTAATTTTCTCATGAATTTTTGTTGGTATGGGGTTTGATCCGAGTAAATTTTAACAGTTTCGCTCTTGTAGATAGTTTTATTACGGAGTATCACTTTCACACTTTCTTGAGATGGTAAATAGACCTTAATATGACGAGTCTTTTCTGGTTTAAAATAGCCAAGGCGAAAAATTTTATCTGGCTCCGGGCACTCAGGAAATATAGTTTTTATAATTTTGTTAACCTCTCCACTGTCAGAGGCAGCTCGTTCCTCTTTGCTGTCGTTCTTTGCTTCAGGTATACCCACTATAATTATATTTCTGCTTCTGAGTTCTCTCTCATGCAGCTCAGAAGCGACATCTTCACAGGTGAGGCGCTCAAGTTCTGGCTCAGTTGGCGGAGCTGTCTTTAGGTTTTTCAGGTCCATTTCAATATTATTAACTTTTGTGTTAGTTGCATCGCTGGCAAGTTTTAGGCCTACTATATCTGATTTTATCTGGTTTTGTTCTGACACAATTTCTCTCGTGATAGACTGGAGACTTTTGATTTCGTCCTTAATGACTGATACATCGTCTGATATTTTGTTGAGGATTGCCTTTTGTGTTTCAACAAAACCATTAAGAGTGTTCATTATTTCTTTCCGGAAATCGGCGAAATCAGCCTTTAGATCTTCCTGTTCGGGTTGTTTCCTCTTCCGTAAGGTAACCTGTGACATTCCACATTCTTCAGTATGAAGCCTGGAAAGATCCGGTTGGGATCCTCCACGGGTGTGTGGTTCGGTTGGTGATCGCATCATGGCTCAGCAAAATTCTATGTAAATGTAAGTATAAATTCAACTAGTGTGTAGGCTCTCTTACAATTCTACGTACTTGGGTCACGTAGTCGCCTGGTCAACTCAGTTATCAGTTAAGCGTTGTCCACGCAGAGTAGGATGAATTATTGGAGCCCGTCTCTTTCACACCGCAGGTATGAGGGGCGGGTGGGCTCGCTTCTGGCTTGCGCCGGCGTCTTGACTCACTGTGCTCGTTGACGTAGCACACACACGTTGAGTTAGGAAAAATGTAATTTCACTCAATGACTTTGAGCTTAAAATCAGTTGACAATAATTTAATAAATTTTAGAATAAGTTAGTAAACAATATTAACACGTCCACTCGCAACCGCTCTCTGGACGATGTCCACTGACCGAATCTGGTGTCTTAATTATTCGAATTCGTGTCGAATCTTCCATATTTAGATACACACCCCATAATTGATGGGGTGTGTTTGATGGGCCATCAAACACTTCATTACCCGCATCTAATTTACCAAGGCCTTATTTAAATGTTCTGTAGCGGTATCTACAACGCCACATGCGAACAACGCGCCATACTGACGTCACGCAATTCCTGCATCTCGCAAGCAGAGTTTACCGTGCAATATACAAACTTCTCAACATCACGTCGGGGTCACCAGATTATATTTATATAGATTTTTGCATTCAGGGCGATCGCCTACTTTCCTAAATCAAACCATGCTTTGTTCGCAGAATGGCTGAAGAAAAAGGAACAAAATCCTATCTGCAGTTCCAGATAGAGAGACTGAAAGTCTTGCAAGCGAAACTGTCAACTGAAGCCGAAGAAGATTACGTCATTATAAAAGAAGAGAAGTAAGTACTGGCTATAAGTTATATGAAAAAAAAAATAAGAAAGCGAAAATAATGTGGTCCAATTTGGCAAAGATGTCTTATGAACTTATTACAACCGTTGAGTCTTTTGTTCTGGCATCATCAAGTCCTATTGAAAGGCTTTTGAAGAACTGATATTGCACTCATCCAGACCAACCCTGAAATCATGAAAAAGAAATCAGTTGGTCTATACAATTAATCTGTGGATCAACTGATTTTTTTTTCACGATTTCAGGGTTGGTTCCGTAGTAAAAGTTGTTCATAATAATGAGTACAATGACCCCCTTTAAGGATTAAAACGAGCAAAATTTAACGGTGTATAACAGTGTTTTTGACCGAGACGAAAAATTAACTAGCTACTTGAGCGGTGAATCACAGACAGCCCAATGAAACCAGAACTAGTAGAGATTGCTAAATGCAAGGCACATACACGTATCGTAGATAAATTAACATTGAATTTACACTAATTACGAAACATCTTACTTACATTTAAATCCAAGCAATCTATTCCATAAGTCTATCCCTTTATCTATCAAGGCTGGAGTGGTTTGTCCTATTGCGAATGCCACAAGATTACGACTGTCTTTATAAGGGCTTCGAGCTGAATTGTATTAAATAATAGTTCTACTAATGTGGGAAACAAGAACAACTAAATTGGTTTGAGGTTGATGCCCGAAAGGTAAGCGAGTCTGTTGAGGCATAGATAAAAGTAACGACCTCAAAGCTTCCTCGTCTTTTGCGAGATATTTGGTTTTCTCTGGTTGTTCACTAGAGAAGTAAGGGTGTTACCACACCGACCGATGCCATCGACTGGCAATCGATAGATTGGTTAGTCGACCGGTATCCGTCGATCAATTAAAACTACCACACCAATCGATCAACGTCGACCGATGTCGATCGATGGCATCGGTCGACGGATACCGGTCGACTAACCAATCGATCGATTGCCGGTCGATGGCATCGGTCGACGTAGATCGATTAACCCCGTCTATATTCCATCAGTTTCTTTCGAAATGTATTGTTACGTTTATGCTCGTACTATTATTACGGAGACGCAAACGCAGAACACTTTGGATGCGACCGTTTTTTAAAGCCAAAGATCGCTTACATTCTGCAAATTACATTTTAAACAGTGGTTTTTTGGATGCTTTTCGAATGAGTAACAGTGATATTGAAAATCTCTTAAATATGGTGGCTCCTTCAATTGCAAAATTGCTCGATCGACATCGACTTATTCATTCTACCATCGATCGATCGTCGATCGACAATCGATCGATTGGTCTAGTAAAAACTATCGATCGACGTAGACCAATCCATTCTACCATCGATCGGTGGCATCTATCGGCTGTCGCTCGATTGGTGTGGTAACACCCTAAAGTAGTAGGGTTTATGGAACCGGTGGTGACCGGTCACACAATAACGACTGTCCAATACAGAGCGTCAAATAACTACTGGTGAAAATTACAGAATGATTTTTATGACGGCCGTTATAATATGACGGAGCCGCTGCTCTTCTAGGAAACCATAGCATAACAAAGCAGCATGACTTCACGAACACAACGTTACAGTACTACAAGGATCTTTTGGCACTCAAATGACAATGACCGGAGGGGGCGCTGGTAAACGTTTGTGAATTTGTATTGGAAAAACGAGATTGCGGCATTTTTTTTTTTGTTTTTTTTTTTTTTTTGAGGATGGGAAATCATCAAATGACTCCTCCCACTCTGGGTGGAGCAGAAGGGAGTGTGAAGGGGGGAAAACGAGATTGCGGCATTAGTTTAGATTTTGGCCACGTACCAACATATCCTTGTTTAGACACACGTGGTCAAGACAGCTTGCATAGTCAGCATTAACTAATTTGCAGACTGAACCACAATCAATTTACACATGTCATTCTAATTGCAAAATAAAAAATAAGCCATGTAGGTTCATATTCGATCATTGGAACAATATATAATGCTATTGCACATTGCGATTATAAGCTCGCGCGCAAGAAGCGACCATTCCTTGTTATCTAAAAGGAAGACCCATTCATTAGTCTCCTAGATCCTTTTTGACGTAGCGTTATCTAGTAAAACCCACGACTGCAAGTCACTACAACCTCCAAGTTCCTACGCCTACGCTTTACGAAGATATTTTGAATAAAGAACGTGGGTGTGAAGCCTGTTTGGGCATCTTATTCGCACGCGCAATTCAAAGGTGCGTCGATGACGTCTTGAATCAGTAATTGACTGGATACGAAATATCATAGGTCCGAAGATTAACTAACACGATTCGAGCCTAGCGAAGGCAGATAAGTAGGATCAAATCAGTATTTTTTTAACAATTATCATAAGCATTAACTAAGCATGCCGTGAGGAAAGTTTTGAGTATGAATGTGAATGGCTATAACAGTAAGGGACGACCAAAGAAACGATGGATGGACGGTGTGAAAGATGATATGGCTAGAAAGGGGGTGACTACCAAGATGACAACTAAGAGCGGTTTCGCACTACGTCCGATCCGAATCCGAATTCAAGATCCGAGTTCAATCCGAATTGGGAATGTTCTAAATTCGGACGGACTGAGTTCAGATGTAGTGCGCAGCCCTTTATACAAATAGTACTAAGGCTACTTCGGACCGTCATTTCTCGGATTCGGATCGGACGTAGTGCGAAACCGTTCTATTAGGATAGTATGGAAGAAAAATACATGTTGCGCTGACCCCAAATAAATTGGAATAAGGACAGGAGAATGATGATTAAGCGGGACTACTTTTACAGGTTTCAGACAAATCCAGAGATGTAACTTAAGGAATTATCTGCCAGAAAAGTTAACTAGATCTTAATAAAACAGGCGATGAAACTAACCCTTCGCCTGGGATCGTACGGACGATTTGTATCGCGCACTGGATTTTCAATGCACTGCTTAGCGCCGAGAGTTGGTAATCCGACAGAGTATTTTTGTGACGGACTGGAATGCACTCTATGGATTCTCAATGCTCGGCTCAACACCGAGAGTTCAAAATCCATTGCGCGATAAAAAATCCCGTGCGAACTTGTGCAAACAAATTGCAATTTACCTGATATAAAAGGAAAACTAGGTTAAGGCAAATACTCTGCGTATATTGTTGATAGCCTTTATCAACCTGGAAGCAGTCTATCCGGTATAGGTACAGACGCCAGCACATCAAGCTACTACAATCTGTCAAATTCCTTTAATAGATTTTCAACTTTATCGCTAAAGCGTTAAGGTTCAAGGTTGATTGGGAAAATTTGACTGTTTCGGGTAGTTTGACCTGCTGGCGTCTGTACATTGTACCTCGCCAGACGTTATTGTAGCTTACAGTGTGGGGGTCTGTGTATAGTCCTTGGTATAAAACAGCTGTTTAAAGAAAATGGTTGGGTTTTTATAGGCTGTACAGAACTCCTGATAAAATTACCGAAGTCACAGATAGCCTTATTTTTTGATTAGAAGTCAAAGTCAAAGCATTTATTTCAAATAGGCACATAAAAGGCACTTTTGAACGTCAAAAATTACAGAAAAATAGGATTGATTCTAGTCGCCCCTTCCGAATGGTAGTTTTCGTACGGAGAAGAATGGGCCAGAAACCCCACCGTTACTCTTCTAAAATGTTTTAGAATATTTTGCATAGGTACTCGTAGGTACATCTATATATTTAAGTATTTAAAAGAAAGTCGTGTTAGTTACACTTTTTATAACTCAAGAACGGCTGAACCGATTTGGCTGAAAATTGGTGGGGAGGTAGCTTACCTAGACCCAGGAGACGGACATAGGATTTTTTATTATTTAATACTTTTATTTACTTATAGTAGTAGAGTAGGAGGAGTAGTGTAGGAGTAGGTTAGGAGTAGGGTAAGTAAGAGTAGGGTAGGAGTAGGTTAAGAGTAAGGTAGAAGTATGGTAGGTAAGAGTAGGGTAGGGGGTAGGACACCACGCGGGTAAGAGTAGGGTAGGAGTAGGTTAGGAGTAAGGTAGAAGTATGGTAGGAGTAGTGTAGGAGTAGTGTAGGAGCAGGGTAGGAGTAGGGTAGGGGTAGGGTAGGTGGTAGGACACCACGCGAACGAAGTAGCGCCGGGCAGCTAGAAATAATTTATAAGGCAAAACAACGTTTGCCGGGTCAGCTAGTTAATTAATAATAATAACATGTGAGGACGATGCACCTAAAATAAAATAAAATTACTATACCACACTTGGCAAAAGAATTAAAAAAAAAAACCATGACATATAAATTAATTATGTGATAGATACAATACATGGTAGTACATTGACTTTGACAAAAAACCTCTCACAGAGGATTTGGGGGGTGACAAAGCTAATAGGTACCTAAGAAAAAAAATTAACCCGCTGTCGGATTAACTCGACACTCGGTAGTAATACTTAAGTATAGTAAAAAAGTAATTGTTTTAGGGTTTTTCGTAAATCGCCTCCTACCGGGGTGGATCAGGGTAATAAAATGTAGGTAAGGAGTAGATTTTACTGCTTGCTAATAAATTGTACCAAACGCTTTTTTTAAAACAAGCCCTGTCGTGGTGAATAGAGAAGACAGTTTATTTGAAAAATCTTAAAAATTGGTCCAAATATGTATTTCTTTAAAAAATTACAAAGGTCGTAAAGATTAATTTTCTAAAACTATCTTTCAAGGGGAGGTCGAGAGGGTGTTAAAATATTTTGAGGAAAGTACGAAACCCACGCGGACAGTACCAACATTAAGAAGACAACCTAACCTAACCTATTTTATTTTAGACCGATTTATTTTATTTGGTTGGTTGGTTTTTTTTCATAACTGGCGTAATGTGGGTGTACTACAGGTACACCAATGTCGCTTTAATGCAATGATTTGACAACGTTCCAGCCACTGAGAAAGACGAAATTATTACCCTAATATTATAATTTAAAAAAATCAGCCGGTGATAAAATAAAAAGAATAGCTAGCAAATTGTTGTGTTCTTCGAATTTTAAATGCGAAAACTTGTTTCGTGAAGGTCGGACGTATTCTTGACTAGAGGCAGACCTCTTTACTAACTTTCCCTACAAATTCTTACACTTACACCTGCGTACCAGTCAGAATCCCACATCTCTACAATAAATTGAACTATTAAGTATGGAATTCCATGGTCATTATAGCACGGCCCCGGGCCATACAGGGACACGACGGTGTTGCCCGAAATTATTTTTAATCTCCTTCAAAATTAAATTGATGCTAGGCTAAAATCGTAGGTACCTAATTAAGTTATTAATGTAATAATGTGCATATTATATTTCATGTAGAGTGAATGACCAGCCTTGACGGTTTTTAGCTCGAAATTATAAATGTCAAAGCGTCTCGCCGACGGTGAATAAGATATTGTTATTTTGATGCAGTTTTTAATAACTTAATGAGAAACTTTTCCTGCTGTGTTGTCTTTTGCAATATGTATATATAGAAAAACTTATCGGAATCGAATCTGCTGCTCACACTCGTAATCGTAATACCTGTCTGTAGGTAAGCGTGTGTGTGGCCCAATGATCACACATAAGCGTACCTACGTTTGTAAGCCGCCAGACAATTCTGTTAGCTTTAGAATAGGCCCTTTTTGATAACCATTATAATAAGTACTTATAGCGGTCCTTAAACAGCCCATAATCAGTAGTTTCGCTTGTTGTAGAAAAGCTTTTCGATGCCGATTAGCAGTATTAAGTTGTATGACTATATTGTTCAAAGTTCACCATGAATTTGTATTTCTTCATAACACTAGTCATTTTTCCTAAATTTCTTTGATAAAATATTTATGTCGTCAAGATCATCAATATAATCGCAATACAAAGTGGAGTAACCCCGCGTTGGCAACACCATTGTCGAGGGATAACGCGCCGGGTTCCCGCGTCCGTCGCACGTTCCGCTCTTCAGTCAGTCCGGCTCCGCGCGCGTTACAGCCGAGATTCAACGCGACCTGCGTCAAAAAAAAAAACAATTAAAAAATAACCAAATCGATTACCTAATTTTATCATTTTGGCGGTATCGTAAAGCCACACGTGATGTTCACGTAAAATCAAACAAAAAAGTGTTAGAATAATGCTTTGTAACAATGATTCTAAGATTAAATAGTGTTAAGGGTGTTTTATTTATTCAATACGTAGTAATTTGTGTGTAAGAGATGCAATATCAAAGTAATGACGACGACCTGCAATATCGGATTTTTGGCGAATCCTTCAACTTTGCCATCGAGAACAAAACAATTGCCGGCCGGCGTAGAAAGTGAGTTCCTTGTTACTTACTTTTGTTTTGCTTTTACATTCTCTAATTGAAATCTTCTTCGCAGTTTGCAGAAAAGCTTTAAAAAGTTTATTTTGTTTTCGTTAATTAGGCAAATGGTAAACTTTTTCAAGTTAACTTTCGTGCAATGCTCCGAAAAACACGATGCGAAACCATGTTTGTTTATTATTATTTATCGCTTTATGCTCCTGATGGGACAGTTGGTAGTTTATTATGAAAAGCAAACCCTATCGGCCCCATCGTAGTTAGCCCTGACAACACGCATTGCAGCAGAATACGTAAGTAGGTACCGTGGTTTACTATTTTACCGCAGTAGGTAGGTAAGTACCTAGGTACCTACCTACCACCTATACGAAATTTTCATGAGCTTGACCTATCCCTGTTAACATTTTAAAGAATTTTTAAGCGGAAGTAGTACCTACGGTCATTACGGAGAATAAGTTACCAGGGTCGTCGGACATAGTTGAAGTTTAGTAAGAAACCGATGAGATGGATGTTTTCGATTAAAATTTAATTTAAATAGGTACATAGTCGACTGCTTGTCGGCGCTAACACTTCAGCTGGCCTAGAGTATTACGGAGTTTTAATAGAATAGGAGTCCAGTTTATAATGGTTTTGTTACCACTGACATGCGGCTTAAGTACTTGACCTACTTAAATCTGTTGCCTTCTTGTGACACATTTCAAAAGAACGCGAGCCTTTTTCACAACTATATTGGGGTCGGCTTCCAGTCTAACCGGATGCAGCTGAATACCAGTATTTTACATGGAGCGACTGCCTATCTGACCTCCACAACCCAGTAACTGGGTAATACGATACGCCTTGGTAAGGCTGGTTGTCAGACTTTCGGGCTTCTGATGACCCGTAACTACTGTCAAAGATGCAAGAATGACAGCCGGGACCAACGGCTTAACGTGCTTTCCGAGGCACGGGGGGTCTCGGTATGTAAAGATGGTCACCCATCCACGGACCGACCGCGGCAAGCGTAGCTTAACCTGATCGATCGGCCCGTGCGGTTGTTATTAGTTAGCCACGGACCCTCCCCTTATCTGTAAGTATACTCGAGAAGGAAATAAGTAGGTATGGTAGGTAAGTAGATGACTAGACTTCCTTTTCATCTCGCAACGCTCAATGTTTGTAGGTACCAAGGTTTGCAGGGTCGCGGGAGCATTGCACTAGCACCTACGTAATTAGAAGTCATTGTAAATGGCTTGTATTGTACTATGCTCTATCATACCTATTCCATGTAGCTTGGGAACATTGACGACTCTGCATCATCATTCTCCTGCCCTTATCCCAATTTATTTGGGGTCGGCGCAACATGTCGTTTTCTTCCATACTTCTCTATTAGTCGTCATCTCGGTACTCACCCCCTTTCTAACCATATCATCATTCACACATTCCATCCATCGTTTCTTTGGTCTTCTCCTACTCTTATAGCCATCGACATTCATACTCAAAACTCTCCTCACGACATTTTCCTCATTTCTCCGTAACACATGCCCACGACAACCGATTTCCACACAACTTTTCAGTTACCGGTGCCACTTTCAGACTTCCTCTTATGTACTCATTTCTTATTCTATCCATTCGTGTAACACCACACATCCCTCTTAGCATTCTCATCTCAGCTGCATGCAATTGCCTTTCATTTATCCCTTTTGTGGCCCAACATTCTGATCCATACAAGACAGCAGGTCTAATCATGGTTTTATATATCTTCCCCTTAAGTTTAAGGGGAATGCGGGAGTCGCAGATTGCATATCAATAAAAATGTAGCATCTTTCGTAAGATCCCCGACCCTAATTGCGTAACACACTACTCAATCTGAATCATTTTGAAGGATATTGATAATCCATTGCTTCATCTGTTCGTAAAATGTGTATGCTCAACAACATAAATAACGGAATGAATGTTGTTGAACTGTCAAAATGAAACCCGTTGCTAATGATCGTGTGTTACGTAATTACCCCGCGAGCCCCCGACTCATGGTAGTAGAGGGAACAGTGAGACGGTAGGACATAACCCTCCGTTCTCCCCAAACGGAAGGTGATGAGGGTTTGCCCACTGAAAAAAGAGGTCATGAGACATCTACCAACCAGCACTGCATTGCCGCGTGGTGGATTACGCCCCTTTCCCTCTCACAGAGGGGAGAACTGTGTGACCTGTGTCCCAACAGTGGGAACATCATAGGCTGATTATGCTTATGCTACCTGGTTAGGTATTTAGTTTTACAGGTACATCACCCAGATAAGGTCAGCGTCAAAGTATCCTGCAAAATGCTCTCGAATGTAGCTAGAAAATCCGTGTTTTCTACTAATAACTCAGTCACACATGGTTTGGTAGCCTTATCCTATTATCTACCTGCATAGAATAAGGTCAAGCGCACCGAGATACCTATTTCACCAGGTGACGTGATAAAACAAAAGAAGTTTGACTTCTTTCGGCGGTCTAGCTAAAGTACTACCGAACCAAGAGATCCAACATTATACCTACCTATTTTCTAATCTCAAAAATAATCCGACAAAATATCACACCTCCGCACCATACATTCCATGTACCTTTGCTTTACCGTCTATGATAAACGATATTATCCAGTCTACGACATTACCAAGCCATTTGCGAGGCCACTAATGCTAGGTCCATGGCCTAGGTCATTCGATACGCTCACTAAACTGCCTAAGTACCGTCGCATTGTTTAAAAAGGTCTATTTCTAGTTTCAAACATTATTGTGTTATGGGAAATATTAATAGTCTAATAGCAGGCATGGTTATTGTTTAAGTTTAAGACTGAACTTGGATTTGAAGGACTATTTCATCATATTGAAGTGACGATTCTAATGTTCCCACTGCTGGGACATAGACCTCTTCTCAGTGAGAGGGAGTGGACCGTAATCCACCACGCGGACCCAATGCGGGTTGGTAAATGTCACATGTCTTTGAATTTTTGGTTAGAGAACATGCCTGTTTCCTCACGATGTTTTCCTTCACCGTTTTGAGAGTAGTGGTGATGAAAATAATTTACACAAGGTAAGGCGCCTGCCTGGGTTCAAATCTACGACCTCCATTTCGTAAGTCGCGGCTGTTACCAATCCTGAATCCATCCTCGAATGATCAATTTATTTACAACTCCACGCATGATCCATGTGATCATGCGTGAGTTGTAAAAAGATAGCCAACAGCGCAGCAGTTAATCTGAGCAGTGGTGGCCCAGCGATTATCGCATATCTCGTGCCTATTCGAGAAAAGAATTGTCAATGTAATAGGTTATCTCCTGCTTCATTAATAATTTGTTTGTTCCTATTATTATTTTGCTACAAAAACCAATTCAACAAGAGGTCAAATCTGACCGGTATTGATAGTTACGTATACCTACAAAGTATGGAGATAAGCTCAGCGGATTCTGTGCCATGTGATCGTTCAATACAAATACGTCAAAAACTAATGTTTTCCTTCTTTCTGCCAATTTTAAATCCATATTCTTTCCCTATTACGTAACATTCTCATTCTCACCAATTTTATCGACAGAAAAAACTAAACTTGTTTTTTTTTTTATTAATTGATCTTCGTTCCGAACAATTTTATTAATGGTTCCCGTTGTTGTTCATAATGTTAATGTAATGAGCATGTCTATCGTCGGCAGGACGTGATGAGGTTACTTAAAACCAGAAAATCCTGATACGAGATGTCACAACTTAAAACAATTCTTTTAATAGATTCTCAGAAATGGGTAGTTAAAGAAAATGGTCTTTGTGAACGTGCGCTTGCATATTTCTACGACGATGTGTGGGAAGAATGGAAATGCTTGTTAGTAAATATTTGAACACCTTTCATAGGTTGTATATCTTACAAATGAATTATCACTTTAAGAGCTAATTTATGAGGTAATAAAGATCTCTCATCTTCAAGTATTGCCGCACGACTAAGGATTATGGCAAACTGTTGAAGACTCCGTTAGAGAGAACACAAAGATAAAGAAACAATAAATAGCAAATCGAAACAGCAGACTGAGTGCTGAATGCACATTAAACTTGCCAAGATAATCAAGAGCTGAGTCAAGCTGTATTCATGTTTTGATAAACAATATTTTTATCGTCAGTTATACTAATAGCAACATTACAACAAATACTTGCAACATTTTTTGACGTCAACCTTATTGTCCACACAACTGACACAGCCAATCTACGCAAGATATACATACCTGAGACACAGACTACAGAACTTATCAACATACTGCCAGCAACACTGCTACATTTTAAGTTGCCAGCATAATGTTTCCAGCGTAAAGAACAAAACGAACCACACACATGTGCTTTTAATGTACTTAAACTACCTTTGTTAAACCGAGACCTTGATTACAGTCACAGCGGATTATATGGCGATATTTGTAAGCGGTAACTAAGAGGAAGCAAGCTCGTTTAAAACCTTGTTTCCTTGAACTTTTTGACCTCGCAAATAATTTGGAGGCTGGGGCCCCAACTTGATTTTAAACATCCCAATTAGTAGCCATTGAAAATGTAGATCAAGCCCTATGACATGACAAAGGAGTTAGAAAAGGTGCTGGGCATGAGAAACTTCATAGTTGCATGTGTAGGATATATAGAATTAGACCAATATTGTCGTACAACAAAGAGGAATGAGGAGATATATGTATAGTATAGAAATAACTCGTTCCTTTTAGAAAGATGTGATCTTAATGCTTTTAGAGAACAAGGTCATTTTTTGTACGTGACCGGTTGGAATCCAAAAAAACGTTTTATCAGCTGGCGGTATTAACTCCTCGGAACAGTCGGAACTTGAAAAAGCACCGCCATGATACTTGCGGATGAGGGAGACCAAATAAAAGATGGATGAATGGTGAGAGGGACGATATGAAGAAAAAGGAATGAATGATAAGGTGACGGTTAACAGATGAGAAAGTAAGAGAAAAGATATTGCGCTGAATCCCAAGTAACAAAAGACGATCAAGACCTGCATAAGAAAATCTTACGGCATATTTGAAAACGAAAGCAGCAGTGGCACATACAGAATGGTTTCAATCCATTACAGGAGTAAGAATCATCAAAAATGTGACAACAGATGATAATACTATAAAAGGAAGCTATGGCTTACTAAGCAAGCCACATATGCGAATAAAATTTTAATACTTAAGTTGGCTACGACTTACGACTTGACTAGCAAATGGCCCGGATAATCCTGCGTGCTTTCCGAGACCTTGAGGTGTTACCAAGGCCTCACGTCACGTAGCTTTGCGAGATGCCTTTGCTTTGGCGTAGGTAGTGTAACTAGTTGGGTGTTGTACTTATTGAATGAAGTCATAGCCGCCTTCATTCAAAGTTTTAACACCTAATGTATGTCGTGAGATGATTGTTTTTTTTTTGTGACACTCTTTGATAAATTATTCTGGTGGAATTTTGAGGATGTTAAGACGTTCTTTTTCAATCGCTGTGTTCAGGAATAGTTTTGAAACTATTTAATCAAATTCTTACCCAACCTAGTTGCCAAACATAGCCCAAAGAATCAATACTGATTTCAAAATAAATATATTTTTTATTATCTAATATAAATTTAGGGGCTTTTGGTCACCATACGACCATGCCAGCCCCATCATAACCTAATAAATAAATATGATAATTTTCCGGAATTTTAGAAGAATCTCGTAACACGATACGGCAATTACCATTATGTCATACAATTAACATTCATCAGGATTTAATTTCATGAAGAAAATATTGTCTCATAAATTATTGCCCGCTTGTGTCTGAAATGATTTTTATTAGACAGGGTTTAGACAAGCTCTAAAAGTTTCATCTAAATTCTGTCCCAAAAATGTTACTTTACTTTAGTTGTAGTATGAAACAAAGGATGAGTGCTCTTTGAATATTTGACTAGGTTCGATTATAATTTCATGGATTAAATATTAAAGTACCTATCCCGTAGCAGTTCAGTCCTCAAAATCTCCCACCTTACCCAGAATCTCGTAAGAGGGTCGAAAATCCTACCACGTTTGCCCTCTTTGTCTGCCGTGGGAGTCTAAACACGACACAATGAACCTGGTGCATTGACCAGGTTGCAACCCCTCCGTACTGAGGTAAACGACCATTGTACAGAGGGTGGCACCCCCAAAGAACCGATGGCCTTAATTGCCTCACGTGCATCGCGGCAGATGGCAAGCAAGGTGCGAGTAAGTGATGTCCCTCGCTTATCGATAAAATGCGCTTGCTGCTTTTGATCTTTGCGCTTGGACTTACTTCTGTTTTTATTTCAAAAAAGTATTTAGTTATTTGCGTTCTGTTGGGTGGTTTGAATTTTATGGTTGTTCCTTTTTGTTTTATTGCATGTTGCAGCTATCTTTCTTTATGAGTAATACGGGCTATAAAATAGCTGTGGACTCCTTGAGAAAGTGACCCTAGGGAATTTATACACGATGGCAGTTTAAAACTATCACCAACTATTATAAAAAAATTATATTCCGACTGCTATAATTTTGTTATTT
The DNA here is from genome assembly GCA_945859715.1 of Apamea sordens. Taxonomy (NCBI): domain Eukaryota; kingdom Metazoa; phylum Arthropoda; class Insecta; order Lepidoptera; family Noctuidae; genus Apamea; species Apamea sordens. Next base: position 5,561,845 of record OX244010.1, on the reverse strand, counting down.
ATGATCAGTACTTGTTGTACTCTTTTGGTTTTTCATTATTTTGTTCTACCGAGTAAAAGTCGATATATTTTTAGGAACCTTGCATGTTTCGACCAACTATTTGTCTATAGTCTCACAAAGCACTTTTGTCATACCTGCCTTTGTAACAGTCCAAAACTTCCTCTACTCAAGTTTCATGTTCATAGTGCGTTTAATCATCAACATCAATAAAGTATCGATAAGTGAGCTGTCCAGCCGTATCTATCGTGACTTTTCTATGAATACTAAAGTAATTGGGGTGAGTGTAGGACTTGACTTTCACACGATTGCAACTGCACCTAATGCTAGAGCACACACATTACGTACTCTTTACGAGTTTACTAAACATGACAGTGGAGTTTTTACTGATGCCCTGCCAAGTTGACATTTTACGGAGGCGTTTTTTCACGTAATAACACACCAATAAATTGATACAAGGAACACTTACGATGAATAATTTATTACCATAGTCGTGACAAAATAACTTTGAGTCACCATTCAAGCGTTTTAATAAAATCCATGTAGAACCAGTCGAATTTCCGACCACGTGGAGACGGGCCTTGTTTTTTTAGTTTTATACATTGAATAGACCAGCTGGTTTGATGTCAGAAGAAATATTGTATACAGTTTAGAGGGGGACCAAGAAATTGAGGGAGCTATTCTTTTTTGAGACCGTCTTAACAAAAGTTCGTACGAGCCGTCTTTTGTTATCCACGAGACGGATTCGCAATGGATTAGGTACGATTTTTTTCGGCCATGAATAAGTTACATGGGTCGGTCTTGTATTTGTGTCAAAGTTCATCAAGGTCCCTTTTAGTACAGTTACGAAAAGTTCCCGAAATCGCAGAACGAGAACGAAATTTATTGACAGTCCCCAAATTTTACGAGCTTTGAAATCCTAAAATATACGCTTCAATACTTTTATGATCAAAGCTCGAAAAGTACTGAAGAACATTACATTTTTTGCGGATATATTATTATATTCTAAAAAAAAAAAACAAAATGTTTTATATGCCTTCGCTATGACAAAGCCATGCTTAGCAAAAACATCGATTGTGTGCACAACGGATGAATGAATCGATTTATGCCAGTGATGCGTAGGTGTTTCGATAAGCTGCGCCCGCGCTGGCGCGTGCTATGCCTTCGAGCCCGGTGCGTTCAGAATTACTTATGCACCGATGATGTTTAACGTCGTGAGTTTATTTAAATGAGGTTTTTGCTACCCCCACGGTGCGTCAGACAATTTCTTCGTAGTCGTTTGTAAAGAGCGACGATGTTTATCAAGTACCCCTATATTGGTCAAAGTTTGCTTTTGTCTCAAAATCCTCAACCGTGAAAGGCACACAACCCAAAAAAAAGTTCCTTATTGATGTTCTTTCAATGAAATCCTGTTTAGAATAAAAATATTGAAGTCGTGGACGGGTTTTCGGACGTGCGTCAGTACAAGCAATATGGCTTGCGTTCTGATATCTTCAATGCCCTTTGCCATCGTTATAATTATGTCCAGGATATTCGTCATTGTTGTATGTTTATCAGTGTGTTACAGGAAATTCTACACATATTTTGAATGTGCTTTAATTGTGTTAAAGACTTGTGTTTATTTAAAGGTTGGATAATAGGAAATATAACACTTATTATATCGTCAATTTCATTTTATTATTCATTTTTAAATCCAGGCAGATGTTGTGTCGTTGGCTGCAAAGCCTTCTCTACTTTCATATGGATTTTCCAGACTTATTTCCTTAGCATTTGTCCCATTAATTCATTCTACTAAACATTGCCATTAATTGGGAGGGTACTTTAAAAAATATGTTAATTTATTACAGCTGTCAAGTTTTTATCTTTATCATTTTATGTGATGCAAAACTAAAGGATTCGTGCACCTTTAGATAACTAGCCTTATCTACTTGAGTTAACAACAAGCAATGTAGTTACACTTTTATGAGTTGTTTTCCACTCCTAAATAAAATTGCAGTTGTCGAAACCGCAACTATAAACCTAAACAGTAAAAACTGCTTGCAAATGCGGGTATTAAGTTCAGTGGAGGAGTTCTCAAGGGACCCCTATGTTTTAGATAATTTCACTGTTTTATGGAAAGTATTGATAGTTTCCCATTATACTGCATGAGGGTTTTTTAAATAGTTATCAATTCCTTTATTTCCGTCTGCCATATGTCGATCGAATCGATTTTATGGTTCTTCTGGCATGTTACATAATAGTTTATATTAAAATTAAACTCTGATATCATTTTGGAGACCGGTTCCGTCGGATATTTCTTTAGTATCCACTTCTTGACTGTTTTTACTTACGTTGGAAAAAACGATGTTAATTTTAAGACGTGAATATGTTAGTTAAGCATCTTTCTTGAAAACACGTGAACCAATTTTGATGTTTTCGTATATTTGGCGAAATCACGAAACAGGTTCTGTGGTTCCTTGGCTGGTTCTGAATCTTCAAGGCACGCCTTACGCATATTTGCTCTCTTGACTCTTTTGAATTTATGTTTGCTGTGAGCTTAGATCATTTATGAAGTTATATTGATTTCGAAATGCCCTTCACTGAGTCACACTGAGTTATCGTCAAAGATTTGGGTATGATTGATTAACTCTCAAGTAGGATACCTTAGGAATACTGCCATTGAAATCAGAAAAACAAGTTTAATTACCAAACCAATCATACTGTGGGGCTTTCCTAATAGAATCAAGATTTAAATTATGTGCATAAAGATTCCCTTTTCCGCGCCCTTGATTAAGATCATGCTTAAACCCAACAACCATATAATAGTTCTCATTGCTTATTTATTCATTTCTAATTAAGTAGTAATGGTATCGTTTATTTATCATCGAGCGTGAACGCCATATTGTCCATGAGTCATAGTCATGCCATGCTCTGATGATTTGCGAAGATGTGGCTACATGGGAACCAGAATATATTATCAACCTTGTTATAATTCTGGTTTTGTACAAGTTTTTTTCGGTCACAATTTGCCTATTGATAGTATCTTTCATCATTTATCATTGGAATGATTCTGGTAACCTTTATCTTGTACGGAAGTTTTTTTTTTAGAGTTTTGGACACGAAAGATTTGCAGTTACGATTTGTTTGACTTCCTTTAATGTGTCGCGTTTTTAAATTATTTTAATAATTCAAAGAAGTCCTATTCTTAAGTGGGGATCTGCATCTATTGATCTACATTTATAATTCATACTTTTTGTGCACCCAACAATAAGATTTGATATATGTAATTCCCGCATCGAATTACCCAATCACGCGTGAATGGAATCAAAATACTGATTGTAATTTATTGCACTTATAATTAATGTAAGGGTAGACGAACCACCCTATTTTACAGGTAACTTCGCTATATTCCCACGATTCAAAAAACAGGGGGCTTGCATAGGTTCGGACAAGGGGCCAAAGCATTGGTGCATGTCCTTTCTGATCTTTTTAATCTAAATTTGTAAACGATGAACCAGCAGATGTGGTGACGGCATGTTTATTAAATTTCCGATGTTCCCATGTAGGATTTGAACCCCGGAATTGGGTTAGATGCTTCGATTAGATGAGTAGAACTAGCTGTGTTAGAAAAAATATTCAATTACATTCACTATACACGACAAAGTAAGAGAACTCACACTCAATAGTGGGTGTCTGATGGCTGCTCCGTTCTTTACATAACGTCCTTTTCGTTTGGTAAAGGCTTTTCAGATTGATTTTGACGTTGAACTGAACATTCAAGAAAGGGCTCTATTCTAGAAACTAGAAAATATCTTGGTCTTCATCTTACACGTCATGTTGAGAAGTCTTCACATTATTCAAAACTACAAGTAGCATCCCTTTTAAAATGAGTTAAAAATCTTTTATCTACCTTCAACAACACAATTAATTAAGTATTACAAAAGTTTCTTCCATCCATTAGTAAGGACTCACGCTCCGTACCCGGATTACCCATAATAAATGTACCTCCAAACCTGTTTCGGTACTTCGAGAATAAGATTTTTTAATAAGCACCCCTTTAGTTTAAAAGGGCGACTATTGTTAAGATTTTGAAAGTGCACTGCCCTTTAAATGGGTCATTTTGCTAAAGGGTTTTTGACGCATGTAAGTAAGCTTCAAATTATGCATTGTTTAGTTAACTCCTAATGAGAAATCTCTGATTTTTGAACAAGATATTTGTCTTAAGAATTCGTCACTCACTTGGATCAACCATGTTAGTCAGAGGGGTCCTAATTTAAGAATGCATTCTAGTTTAATGTTTTTTGTTTCTAATCTAAATCGTATCCTCATCATAACATCGGAAACAGATACTCAACATAAAATTCTAAACTCGTCAAACAATTTGCTATACCACCCGAAACTATAGCAAAAAGAAATGATAACACTATAAAATAAACATAATATTATACACAAAAGCAACCCCTACTTTAATCACTCTCCATTGACTGATCCAGTACCGAAAGACATTATGTTCCTGGTTTCTGATTGGTCCGCTACGCGCATCCCTCAGAATGCCCAAGCGCAGCTGCGTCGTGCGTGGGGGTCGCAGATGGCGTAAGCGCACTCCCGCCCGGAATTGGGAATTACACGTACCAAAAATCGATATTTTGACTTGTGTTGTTTTTGGTTTGATGTGAGTTTAGTTATCTTTGTCATATAGCATTGTACGACTTACGTATTAAGTAATGTTTCTGATAGCTTTTGAGGTAACTCAATCTGTCAGTAAAGTTGTAGTATCATTTAGTATACCTTACGAGTTAGTTATCGGGTAGTTATACCCGTATAGAAATCTAGTAAGTCATTACTAGATTTGATACGGGTAGGTCGGTACTTTAAAACTCTACTAAGTATGCAACTTTGTATGCCATGTTGTGGCGTTGTGGTTGTGGCGGCAACCAATTTACCTTACATTTTGAAAAAAAAGTCTTTTGCATTGCAAAAAAATCAATACTGTATTCCATCCCTGACATTCAGTTATACATCAGTATACTCTCAAAATACTCTAACTTCGAGGAGGTCCATCCACAAATGTTTACAAACTGCTTTATAATTAGCAACTGCGAACTAAAAGCTAACCGATAACTAATAGCACATTTAAAAATCGATAAAAAAACAAAAAAAAAACTCCCGTGCGGGAACTTTACGGGAATCGATCGTCCCGGACTCCCGATAATTATTGCGAATCGGTATCGTAAATTCGCCGTTCGTTGACACGTGGCAAGCCAGATGGCGGTATCACCTGCCGTCTGAGTAAAGAGGTATAGTCCTGTATGGGTTTGCGGAACAAGACGGTCCGGGACTGCGGTCCTTCTTTAGTAAAACGAATACCATCACTACTACTCGGTCGTTGACTTGCTGTTCGATTTCTTATTATTTTTTAGCATTTTTTTCTGTGGATTTTGGAACTCTTTCTGGTAATTAGTTAAGTTCTCATATTTGACGTCTTCTCTTTTTCTATGTAGTTGAATGAACGATATCCTCATGTATGTGAACAAGTTCTGCTTAATCTACCTAGTTATAAGATCCAGATAGGAACTGGTTCTTAACTTTTTAATTGGCGAGCTACCTGTCTCTGCACACTCGACAATCACTTTAGTTTTTAAGGAAAGTACTAACTTAAATTAAGAAGGCACAAACAACGCACAAACAAATGATGAATAAAACATCTACTAAATTCGGAAGTCTGAATTGCCTAGTCTGTGGCCCTCCTGTCAACTATTCGTAAATAAACTTAAGCAGTTAAAGACAAAGCGAGAATTTAAGGACTTAACACTAAAACGGTTCCTGCAAATGACGAACATACAAACGCCACTAAAGCTAGAACAGAAATAAATCAACCACCATTTTCGTAGTCCATAACTCCGCAATAATGTAATAAACTGTAGCAATTTAGAGGCACGGCTAGGAACAATGACCTCATACAATAATACGGTCTTCAGGGGCCGGCCGCAATCTGTTTCTCATATGTTGTCACGTACTTATTGTTTATGATATGATAGGCAATTGTTGAAGTGGCATTCCCTAACGTGGAGCTACTGAGAGAAGAGTTAAAAGACAAAAATGAATGAGAGGAAGTTCACAAAACCACAAATGAATACAGGTATAAATCTAGACAAGGACAAGGCTAGGATCTTTTTAAGTCAGTACAATGCTGCAATTTATTTCCGCAGCCGTAAGGACCAATTTCTGACATGCAGAATACTTATGATCCGATTATTTGTAATGTCAATAAACCAAGCCCTTCGTTATAAATCTTATGCTCGTTTCTTGGTTATATATTTCTACAGTCTCTGTGTGGGTGTGAGATGGATCTTGTATCACAGTAAAAAATCCATTGACTCGAATTGCATTCATATTACAGTCTGTGCTATCATTAGAGTGCATGCCTCATCTTCATCGGAACCGTGACGAGATCTTGAAATAGATTTGCAGGGACTATAGGAGACCATGATGGATTTACGATGTAACTCATCACAGATAGTCAATTGTTTTGAATTGGTCCGTGTAGAACTTTTAGTGGAAAACAGTCAACAAGTCAGTGCCATGCAATTATTCGAGTTATTAAATAAAAGTTAAAAAGTTGCTGATGATGTTTTTGTCAAAATAATAAGAAAATATGTGAAGGTTCAGACGGTTTTGATCCGAAATGAAGCCATTAACAGGGCTGGCAGGGCTTTTAGTAACATTGCCTTTTTATGCATCGTTTATTTTTATGGCGCTGCAGCGTAATGTTCCATATCTGCGATTTGTGTAATTCTAAACTTTAATACGGTACCACCGCCTTTTGTATCAGGAACTTCATGTTTAATCGTTCCTCTTCTTCTTCGTGTCGCTGTCTCGACTGTATTTCTTTGGTTCTTAAGTGTTTTATGGAGCAAGCTATCACAAAGTAACCAAAGATTCATTAATTCTTAGGTTTCTACTTACTTCATTGTCAGACTGTCACCCCGAGTTGTTGAATGTTCATTTTTTTCTAAGGCTTTTGGATTTGAGTAAAAAAACCAATATAATATTTACCTACTCTAACTTCAAACTCCAAAACACAAACTGCACATTTCCTAAGTACGCGACATTTCACAAAAAAAGTCCTCGACAGAAAAAAGTCAATATTAATAAAAAAAAATACATATAAATAAATGGTTCATTAACGCTTTCTCTAAACACCTTTAGGGCGCGTGCGTAATTATTGTAAGACGATATAATAAGGGAGGAAGTAGAAAAAATACAAGTCGGGGTAGAAATGTCAGGCCATGTGCGCGGGGGCGAGCCATTGTACTGTCTTAAGACATTAATCTTAGAGGGTGGCCAGGTGAACACCCCTGAACCTTTGTATTTTCAACAATAGTGTAGTGCAGGCCGAAAATTTTGACCGTTTTGTACAGCTGTTTTTTTTTCTGGGGTCACCGACTTAATGTTATAGTGTGATTCCAAAATTCTATTTAAATTGGAGTCTAGAATCTGGTTTGCGGGCTAAATCCGGAGGTAATTCCATCATAGCTATCGAAATATTTGCACCTTCGGAATATATGAGCATTATGAAAGTCTGAATTTATTTGATTGATACATTTTTTTTCTAACGGAAGAGGAAACACTTTTCAAACTAAAAACCATTTCAACGCCATTTACATTAGATTCGCAATGCAAAGACCATGCTGTGCTAATCGAGCAAGTTGCAGCGTTATAACAGGACACATTAAGCTCTATTATCTCCATTTTTCATACAACAAGTTTTTAACATTCCTCTATTCGATTACTCAGCATTGTCGCTTCATCTTAATCTCCCCATTCACAAGCGGATCCATAACTTTCAGTAAACTTGCATCTTCTTAAACGCCTTAACAGTAATCATGAGAACGAAATTCGAAGCCAAGTGTCCAAGTATCATTACACAATATAAAGATTCTATCGAACTCCTTAACTTAGGAGCCTCAAGTAATTTCATACATGTTGCAACATGTATTGATGCTAATCGTTTTCAAAGGTAGCAGCTGGTCCTTTTGTACGCACCCCTCGTATGGGTCCTAATGTCATCTATGTATAACTGAATTTAATTATGGTACTTCATTTACTTCGTTTTTTAGCTTCGGTAGTTATTTTCCTGTTTAGATTATAAAAGGTATTTACCTTGGTATTGCGAACTGTGTGCTTCAGTTTTTCTAAGTCTATTTAGTCTGGTATATTTTATAAGTGGTCCAAATTTCTGACGTTTGAAATATATGTTTCTCGTAAAACAATTCCATAAAATGGAAGCCAGTTCCATAGTTTAAAAGCCCAACACTCCAACAGTCAGGCGATAAGCCTGTACCATCTTTTCTCAAGTCCCAAAATGACTGAAGCCTAATCTCAAAAGAAACAAAATACAGATAAAGAATCTCCATGTTCTCGTACGTCTAAAGCAATTAATTCTTATCAATTTGTTGATAAAATTGAGACGATCGACAAACAGACGTTAAATGGTGGACGAGTTCAGCAAAAAGTTCACATATGTTTTAAATGTGTCATCCGCGGCATATGGCTGTGCGGCTGTTGCCTTTGACACATGAAGGTGGATAGGTATGAAAAAAGTCCCCCTCTATTTGACTAGCAAGTCGGAAGTCGCTTCCAGATTTTGTAAGGAAAAGATGTTTTTGTTGTAATTTCGTAACGGGGCTTATCAAAATTTCATTTGCTTTATGCGGCGCTAAAGTCTGCAAAAAAAGTTCAGGTATGAAAGAAGAAACCGCAAGCACTTCGACATATTTGGAAGTAACCTTTAAAAACTTATTTATTTTAAAACAAACACAAGTTAATTACAAGAATATACTGTCCCCGATAAGTGTAAGACTGATATAGCAACTGACTAACACAATAACTATGATGAATCGCGCATGGCCACGCAAGACCTTTATCCATTGCGTGAGAAAGTACATTAAAATAGACAAGGGTTTCTGTTTTCGCATACATCCCCTTCAAACTTTGTCTATCGTCCTTTGTATAATCGTAGCGAGCCATCCTTTCATCTAATGTCTATTTATCTACTTTGTAAAGGCCAAGAACCTGTTTCTAACCCCTGCCTATGATTTAGGAGGGAATCTATCTTAGTTCAGGTGTTCTACGCATTGTGTGGAGATTAAATAGATTCTCAAGGGTGAGATCAGAATGAGCTGTGGGTAAATTAGAGGCTATTATTTTATTTTAGTATGTTTGATAGGAGCTGCAAGGTCATAAAATCTATAAAAAGGATTCTTTCATTTGCATTCATGAGTGACTAACTTGACGAGTATTTCAGTCAATGTCACGATGCGGATATAGGGCATATCAATTAGATCTGTCTGCCCCAATAATAGTTCCCAGAACTTCATCTAATTGTGTTTCTATGTTCACGATCGATGCTTTCAACTACAGTAGCTTTTGACTTGTTCACTGTTCATGATGAAGACCTGTAGTTGAAGAATATATCGCTCATGTATATATAATTGAGAAAGCAAATGCGTGGCGTTTTAATTAAATCTCAATACTAAAAGATTAAAATTTTGTGAGGAAACCGGCATGTCCTATAACCAAAAATTAGAAGTCATGTAACATCTACCAACCCGCACTGGGCCCGCGTGGTAGATTACAGTCCACTCCCTCCCAGTGAGAGGAGGCCTTTGTCCCAGCTGTGGGAACATTATAGGCGGGTTATAAGCCTAATGCTTGCTAAGGATTTATTTGTATCTTCATCAACCTGAATTACTCCCGGTTTCGTTTTTCGGGAATGGTAGAAGATTTCAACTCCCGCATCTTAAATTCGATATTGTAGATTTCACTAGTAACCACATCATGCTTACTTGAAATAAAACTCACATTTATGTTCTCATAAACTAGCGGACAAACCAATTTATTTCCAGACAGTGTGAGAACATATCAACGTAGCATTAATTTCGCGAAGGGGTGTTTAAATAATAAAAGACCCATCTATTCTCCTATGACGCTAAATAGAAAATAGCGGCCACTGAATAGGCAATCATTCATTTGGGTCAGCTCGTTTTGTCTGGCTATCATGGCGGTTCAATGGCAAGAACACTTTAGTAAATATCGCTGAATTTTCAATGTCTGGGACAAAAGTAATGTTGACGAGTTTATACATATTTTGAATAAGATTGTTGCCTAAAGTATTTTAAAACATGAATGTAAATTTAACCAAGGCCCGTCTATGAGAATTTCACTCAAATGTTTCAATCAATCAAATGGGTTTTAACTATGTAGTTTGAAGTAATGCTGAGTTTTGAGTTTCTTCATTATGGGCGTAAAAGTCCGTGAGTGCGGAAAATATATACATTTCTATAAGTTGGAGGTGCTTTTCTCCTCCATTTTATATCAGGAATTGTTTTAATAAACTGGAAACCAGAGGAAACTGGAAATCCTATCTTTGCCTCATAGTTATAATGTTAGGAATTTCCGGATAACGAAATGTTAGTCATTTTTTGCGGTATTGAGTTAACAAAACTGCAATTTATCGTGTGCTTTTTCCTTGTATCCATATGGATCCAGATGAAATATCGATAGATTTTTCTGAATGGTCAGATAGGCAATCACTCCATGTAAAATACTGGTATTCAGCTGCATCTGGTTAGACTGGAAGCCGACTCGTAGTTGGGAAAACGCTGGATGATGATAGTTTTTTTTTATGTTTTCGTCCTCTTCAGCTTCTTATACTGCATCGTCTTGTAAATCATTGTCAAGCTACACAATATTTTTTTCGCCATTAATCTAAAGGACGACAAATTAATTCCTCTTGATTGACCTGGATTAAATTACGCAGTGGGCCACCACATCGAATCGACTTTCTCAGTTCTCATCGGCACAGATTCCGGTGTCATATTGCTGAGCAAAAACAGGAGTTTTTATCGAAAGGAGTTTTTATTGTCCTTGTGTTTCATGTTGATGCTTTTTCTATCCTGTATGAAGGTTGTATAAGTTTATATGGAAGTTAGTGCGTGTTGCAGTCCAATATTGTGCAATCAAATTAACCTGAGGGTGGCATCGTTTGTGTGAGTTTGAAATTATGATGATGATTTAACTAATGACTGAAAATGATGTTAAAGGTGATGTTATAGAATCGTCTTTAACATAGTTTGGTCTATAGTAAAGTAGTAGCCATAATAAAATAGTATAGTAGGTATAGATAGACCATTTTTGAAATATCTTGTCATATTTTTGCCACCCAATACATATACAAATATTTCAACCGGGAGTACAGGTTATTCACATTCGCCATCATTTATCATTTTAATGTAACCACACGTTGCGTTTGCGTCTTCAATAAACATTCCTTACTTTATCTACAAATTGTCGCGCATGACTCATTCATTCACCATTCCACGTCGAATGCAATGCACATGTCAACAAGGCATCTTATTCAACGCGTAATAAGAACCAGCCAGTGTTTATCTTAATTATTTTTACTGCAAACCCGACTCTTTACAGCTTTGCCTTAATTGTGGGAGAGCCGTCATTTGTAATGCAAACCAATTGACTTCGAAGAAACGATCCTGAACTAGAATATAAATCTGATATGGAAAAAATTATGTTGTTGTTTTAATTGTCATCATGGGAATAGAGGTAGAGGAGATATATGCGAACTAGTGTTTTCGAACTCTCCCATTGATGTAATCCTCGCGTTAGCAAATGAAAAGATTTTGTATTGTTAACGATGAGTGGCGGGTTCCTATTAATAAAGTAATTTACTAATTTAGATAATAGGTGTTGCACGCGACATAAGTACTGCTCCTACTGTCTTAGTGTTTTTGACAGCTTAATTCTTGTATCCAATCAGTCAGACATGCTTTGTTGCCATATTACTTGAGTCTTCCGAGGAGTATGGATTTTGGCGTTAATAGCTCCTGATTTAATTAGGCATGTCTCTCATGACTTCCCGAATTAATTACCTCAGCCTGTTGCAACACTTGCAATGCATGACAAAAGTTCCCCTTGTTTCCGTGAAAATTTCTATTCGTCTTCTGCATCATGGCGTTCCAGAATCCGACTTTATTTGTCTTTCTGTGGTGTGCTTAAGCTGTTAAAAGACTACTACTTTCTTCGTTTTACAAGCAGTGAAGATGCCATATATACAATCATCTCAGAATTTGCTGCCATGGGCTAAAACATTGGTCCTTTAGCCCATACCCATACATCACATCATCACATTCGTAAATTTTACGACTGTGTTTATAAAATATGCTCATTCAATCACACGAATGACCTGAAAAAACATCCTTAGTACATAATGTAAAGTACATGTCTAGACTTTTGGCGCCGCTAAGGATTACGAAGTTTATCGTGCATTCCTTTCCACGGGATAGAGGCTGATATCAATGCATTTTCAGATTGATATGAGGCGGGGAGCTCCTTTGTGTACTGTACACTGTATATGTCCCTTTTCCGTAAAGGGTGGTCGAACAATAAATGACATCCAAATGTTGACAATTAGTAAATGCCTGTGGCATTAAGTCTGCCTCCTATATATTTGTGTGCTTAAAGTATTAAATAAATATATGAAGAAATGAGAGCCCAAAGGGATGGTTTACGACTTGTCGAGTAGTATGTATATCTCTGACAATACTTCTGCCAGAAATATTACCTACCTCATGGTAAGTTGACAAACTTACATATTATCTTTTCTTTAATGCGTTAGTTAATAAAAACAAATGTATTTTCGATTTCATGCCCAGATCAGAGATTAGGTTTCATTTATTATTATGTTTCCGATATAAATTTGTGCTTATCGCCTGGCCTATATGAGCGTTATTATGAAATGTTTAAAGCTTACCGATAAGTTATAATTGAATAATTTGCATATGTTTGTATTTTAATTCCTGTTCGGTGGTGTTTCATTTTGACCCCTACATTGACTTATTTTTAAAATACCAATATTTGTCGTCCTTGTGGTTACATATTCGCTTGACCAACTGTTTTAGTATAATTCATTAGAACTCGGTGCACTAAGTAGAGGAAGTGTTTTAGTATCGATTAATATAACACACAAAATAATGTCAACAGGATATCGATATTCCAAGGCTTTGGATCTGTTTAAAGCCTATGATGCAATCTTATTCGTAGTTCGAGATGAATTATGAATGAGCTGCAACATTTGTTCATTCTATTTGAAGCATTGCCATCGTTTGTGTTTGTGTGTCCTGTAATATTTATTTAGTATTTTAATCAGAAGTAAAGGTAGTACTGTAATTAATATTAATTACTGTTTTAATCGTTTTAATATGAAGCAAGTACACAGTGTTGCTTACAGTTTGTTTCTATGGGATTGCCACTTGTTGCGAAATTTTCGGTCCCTTGATCTAGAATGAAAATTTTTGGTCCTTTCATAATCACTCTTTTTTTTCTAATTTTGAACTTTTGGTTATGTGTCCTTCCAACTTCCGCTTATTAGGGAGAATTGGACCATAACAATAAAACAACATTTCCCTACTATGGAGTTCAGTGCATCTATAAATCAACGCCACGTGCAAGCAATATTCCCAAATACAAGTCACTGACCACGTAAAGAAGTTGTAAATTTCTAACGGGCACTAAGAATGTTTTGAGTAACCCGAAGTGCTAATAAGCAGGTCATACACAACACACAAGGGGACAGAGGACAGGAAACACGGACGATGCGTGAGTTAACAGGACGCTTCCTCAGGGAACCCCTTGACAATTTTTTATGTCTTGTTCCCCTTTTAAAATTGGCGATGTCCACGCTTTTGTTTCCAATGAAAGGAAATGGGTTGTAGTTAATTGGTAGCCGTGAATGGAATCTAGGTTTGCGTCAATGGAAGTGGGTGGTCTTGATAAAGAAGTAGGTAATTTGAGAATGTGTAAAATTATAGATGTCGACATGAATGGAGGCGGAGTAGATTATAATGACGGTTTAATTACTATCTACGCCAAAACGTGTCTTTTCATTGCAACTAAGTTGCACGTTCTGTGATTGTCTTATATTACCTGCTTTTAATTTGGCATTAATCTTGCTGATGAATTTCAGTGCATGCCAACTGTTTCGTATTGGAAATTCGTAAGTCGAGACTATCTGCATCAGAAGTAGATATAAGTGACAAGCTACCTCTTCTCTTCTTGTTCTTTCGTCTTTAAAATATCGTTCTTAGCGATAACACCGCCCATTGTGTTACCCTTTGTAAAATGTCTATATTTACGTCTGTAATTTATATGCTGTACATAATAAAGAGTATTCTCTAGACTCAATTCTTTATGTGAAGTCAACACAACACAACACAACCCTAAAGAAACCACAAGATAATTCGAAACTTACGGATTCACGGACTGGCTACGCACCGTCCGATAGAAATCTGTAAGGAACATAATTTAACTTTAACAAGGTTACAATCCCTTTTTGTTCCATTTCCCCAAATAATCGCTCGTGAAATCAAATGTACATCAGGGGGTGGTCACGACCGGACAGGTGAAATGACGACACAAAATGGCTACCACTTCCTCATTTAAATTAGTTATGCCTCATATGTGATTAAAATGTAATCTAAGATTGTGGAAGTTATTAATAATTAGTATTATTTCCCTCAATACCGTTTCTATTGTCGTTTAATTACGACTTCCGTAGTAATTTTGATGTAAAGAAAAATTTAAGTTTCCTTAGTCCAAAAAGTAGGAGTAGAAGTTGAAAGCAACATAGTTAGTAGCTAGTAAGAGTAACATAGAATAAAATCTGATAGGGATACCATATCATACCTAGATGCGGTAGATACTGATCTAGGTAGAATAGGGAAGGAAGGAGAAGGAAAGGCTGATAAAAGCTAGAACCTCCCAATGATGAATGATGATGAACCAAGTTATTTTCAACTCAAGTTATCAATGGTGTCAATTCTAGATGAATGGATAGCGAAAACGAAACTCAACAATTCAGAGAAACGGTACATATGTGAAACGTCTTCCTTATCAAATATATCTGATTACATAAATTCGTATCTGACATTGCCCTTACATTAAATATGATCACATAGTGCATTCACAGTATTCTTATCATTGTGTGGCTGCGGAAGTAATGTTGATAGCGCCTATTAATTTAAACTAATATTTGGACGAAATACCAGACGTCTGATTCTGATCAAATAGTTTACCAGTAATTGACAAAGATTGTCGGAAACGATTGGACTCAATGGAATGGTGAAAATAGAATTTGATAAACGTCGATTAGGGTGATGGATGATATATTTTTCAAGTTTTCAATATCCTTTCCGATTATAAGAATTTGAATAGAGGAGAAACGCTCTCTTCCTAAATCTCTCGTAAAATCGTGTGCTTAATGAGAGGTCTTTGTTGGAGAAGATTATGATCTTGGGAGGGCTCCCAGAAATACGTAAATTCAATACAATTTTCAGAAATATATTCGTGGTTATAGATCCGATGCGTTGCTCCAAAACCATCACGTTCCACATTCGCAACACCCATCCCTGCAAAAACTGAGTTCCCGTTATCCAAAATTAGTTTAGCATCCGGCACACGTTCCTACCCTCTTGTTTGAACATTTTTTGTTGCAATCGAAAGTGCCGTTCGTCCAAAACATGTGGTTTGGTTTGAGTGTCCCGATCTCCCGAATTTGTGCAACATTGATATGTTGGGTTGGCGAAATTCTTTCCATTTTGTGTTTCTTTTCGCTTTCGTCTTACGAAATTGGTGTGATCTTTGCTAGATCATCATCATCTGCCTAGCCTTTTCCCAACTATGTTGGTGTCGGCTTCCAGTGTAACCGGATGCAGCTGAATACCTGACCTCCACAACCCAGTTACTGGGTAATACGATACCCCATTGATCGTTGCTAGATAATGAGACAAAAATCTCTTCGTGACTGTAAACGTCCTTTGGTCCAGTTCGATTAATTTTATACCAAGTTTTTTCTGATGTGATGTTCACGTTTTTTTTGCTATTTATACTGTTCAGTCGATGTTAAAGCGAGGAAGAATTGCCTTCTTGGTTTTAATTTAATCCTAAAGGTTTCAAAGCACTCAATGTGCCATGAAGGTTGTAATATGTTTGCTTTATTGCCTAAGGCTTTGAAATATCACCCTGTTTCCTTTCCTTTGGGAATTTTAATACCATGTGATTATTTTTCTTTATGGCGACTATGCTGACCTATCCAATAAAAAAGATCAATTTTTCTTTGTACCTTTCTATTACCAGCCTACACCTGCTTACCTTTGCCTGTGTTGCGTCACATTCCCACCGCGGGGTAATGATTTCTATACCTGATTTTCCATCCTTGTCTTTATCATTATTTCTCGTATTTGCTGTCTCCTTCATCGGAATTGCCGCGTCCCTTACAGGGTTTTTGTTGTTCCCCACACCCTTATTACGTCCCGTGTATGCGATCCATGTGGGTGTGTTTGTGAATACTCATGGTGTGTGTGTGGGAACATGTACGAATAGAATATTTCTTCGGCAGTGTTGTTTCGGCATTCGATGCGCGTGAGTCGGGTTCCCGAAATGTGAGTTGGGTGCGTTTTGGCGGGAACTTTGGGGTATATAACCTTAAAATGTATGGTGTTTTGTAAATTTATCATGTTTTTAAACAGTGTGGTGATGTTTTTAAGTGAATAATGGGGTTTTGGATATCGGAGGTTGTTTTTATAATTCGTCGTGATGATAAATGTGTGAGTAAGGTTTCTTGTTTTACAAGTTTAAGTCGATGTTTTTTTATTGTGCCGAAATATACGTGATAATACTTTTAATGACAAATATCTGTGGAATTCCAATACTATTGTGCCAGTATTTTTTTCATGACAGGTAAACTTACATCTGTGTAGGTGTGAAATATACCCATACATTGTTCTTGTATCTTGAATCCACATTCCTTATACGAAAGTCAGATCAAGGCGACGCTTCAAGATTCCACTTTTTCCTCCCAACGATAGCACGAGACAAAAACGAAATCAATAAAAATATATTACCAAAGTCAAGATCAAGATGGATCACTTTATAAAATTCTTTAAAATAAGTGACTTTTAGTTCTCATCGCTCCGGTTTCCATATTCCATCCATGTTATTTACAATGAATGAGAACTCAGAACATAAACTGGTTTCCATATCAGCTGATGGCGAGCACGGTATGCATAAATAAGAACGCAGGTTTTTCTACCTCGCCGAAACATGCCGATTCAAAAATTATTAGTCGTCTTAACATAGGTTATTCTTCAATAGCTCACACGAAACTCGTTTTTCGAAGAAATTGATCTACCGACTCCATTCAATTTTAGATTTTATTGCTTGTGAAATAAAATTGGATTTTCTGTGATGGCAAGGGCTGGTACTTCTTCGGATTGTATTGTGTGTCTACGGGGGATGCTGGCGCTAACGTGTTTTTGTCAAAAGTAAGCCCGCGACAAATAATGCGAACAGTGAGAACTAATTGTTAACCTAGCAACATTGTGGTGTCGAGAAAAAAGTTGCAATATGTTTTATACGCGATCGATCATGGTTAATACGATGATAATTCTTGTTTTATATTCACTGTCTTGGGTGGCAAATACATTTCTGTTGTTCAAAATGATATCCGTAAAAAGTTTGTACGTTTTTGCTACAATAATTTATTGACTGACTGTACAGTCTGACATCCCCGATGTGACACGGCACAAGTGCAAAATCAAGTTTTTTTTGTTTTTGCTGCAGTTTTTTACTACTTTACTGCTGTTTTTTTTTTTGCTTTTTTTTTGTTTTTTTTTTTCTTTTTTTAACTTTACTTTAGAAAACAACACCAGAAAACAAGAAGGAATTTATAAACTCCCTCAAAACGATTGATAAGCAGTATTTTGTTTTCTTGGTGAAGTTACAATGATGCCGAAAAAAATCTACCACCTACCTTCAAAGAAATAAATGAATAGTTTTTCATCTTATTACGTCTACAGAGTAATGTTTTGAAATGCAATCCCGAATAAGACCACACAGTATGAACTGGAATATTTACATTTTCGTCTCAACACAACACTCCTTTTTATCGTAACCAAAATATACATAACAAATAAAACAATATTTTTAACATACATTAAGAATTGTTCAGTACATGCTCTGATAACACATATTTAATTAATGAAATGTCGTGTAGTATCATCATATTTATTTTTGGCTCTCATATCGGTCGTTTTTTTTTTTGTTATGCATCTGTATCGGCCATGATTTATGCACGTAATCTAGTTCCATTAGAAGATTCGACGAAAAGTAGAAAATTTTTTGTTTTATTTTTTCTTGCTCTCGGTAAAACCCCAGATTAAATAGAGGTACACGTACAGGTAAAAGGAATTGCATTTGTTTCACTATAATACTTTTGAAATCTTTCCATCGATAGACACATTGCTAAAGTATGTTCAGATCATCACCTGCCTAGGCTTTTCAGCTGAATTCCAATATTTTACATTTACATGAAGCAGCTGCCTACCTATCTGATCACAACACTTACTGTGTAACACGATAACCCTACTAAAACCGGTTGACAGACGGACTTCCGACGACCTATAACGACTGCCAAAGTTCCACAAATGACAGCCGTTCTGCAACCCGGTATGTAAAGATGGCAAGGATACCTTAACCTGACCAATCGTCTCGTGCAGCGAACAGCCGTTTACAGAAACAAAACACTTGCAAACGGTTTGCCTGATTCAAAACTGAATTTAGTCGGTCATCTCTCTTTCACAAACTTACTTGATAAATAGATTTTGTTTTACATTTCGGACTAAACGCATTATCTTACAGACAAACAAAACTTTAATTATCTCGTAACCACTTACCTAACCTACAAACCGACACAATAATTTTACTATATTATTACGATTATTGTCTATCAAAATGTTCTCATAGCTAGTAATAATATCATGTGCTTTGCCCAAATGGGGCCTCGGGACAACTCGGGAGATTACGTAATCCAAACATAATACTTAGACAGAGGATAAAAACAGGATCTGTATAAATCATACAAACTTAACTATGCAGACGGCGAAACTTGGAACTAAATATAAATGTATGGTATTTGACATGTTGTTGACAGTTTTCCTTTGTAAACAGCGCCACCGTGAACTGCATAATTTATGGTTGCATTCTGTTTTGATAAATGTTTTGATATATGATAATTTTGGACGTGACTCGGTTTTATTAATTGGTTTCTTTTTTGGGTATTTTGTGGTTGTGTTTGACTGTAAAAGTCTCTAGTGGGTAACCTACAGTTAGCAGAAAATGATTGGAAAAAGCTCTCGAAAATGAAATGAAATTGTTTATTCTGTAAATAGGTTATCGAAATCACCTTTAAACGTCATATTATTAAAAAAAAATAAGCTAGATGAGGTCGGCGTTTCCTATTTGACTACCCTGAGAAGAAAGGCCGAAACCAAACTCAAGAGGTCACAGTCTCTTTTAAAGCCCAGAATTAAAAAAAAACAAACAAAATAAAAAGATAGGGATTTGATGCAGTTAATTACCTTATTTATACATAGTAAGCATACGGAATAGCTGAGTCCGGATATAATCATGGTCAGCCGGTCGATCGATTCTGTAAATATCTCACCGTGAAAACTCAAGTGACAGCTCACTTCACGGTCACTTCACCCAAGTTTTCACGGTGAGATGGTTACATAATCGCACTGCAGATCAAGTGAAGACCACGTAGAAAGTTTAATGAACGGTGCAAACGAGGTAGTTCAAATTCAATTGAGCCATAATATATATTTTTGTACCAATACGAACGATACTAATTCAATTAAAAAGCGACATTATACTTTTTATAAACATTAGGGTCTTACTATAAAAACATAAACACTTGTTCAACCCGGATCTAATGTTGTAACGTCAAAGTCTATAATTATGTCGTGTTTAAAAGGTGTTTAGCCTAAACAACTGATAAACACTGTTTTGTGGCAGTTAGGTCTAGTGTTTCCCAACTATGTTGGGGTCGGCTTCCAGTCTCACCGGATGCAGCTCAATACATATGTATTTTACATGAAGCGAGTGCCTATCTGACCTCCACAACCCAGACAATAGGCAATACGATACCCCTTGGTAAGACTGGTGGTCAGACTTTCGGGCTTTCGGGGACTTTTCGGCTTTTGGGTCTACCTATAATAATTATTTCTAATGCAAAGGATTATTTTAAACTTAAGGAACCAAAAATTTACCCATAGTTTTTGCGATTTTTGCTGAAACTGTGATGTTTTTTATATCTTTTTTTGATCCTATCCCACCATTGACTTGCTAATTACTGACAAGTCAAATCAAATCAAAATTCATTTCAGTATTCAAATTAGGTTGAGTATCAGCTATTTTCGAACGTCAAAATTACAAAAGACATTCCCCCCCAAAACGCCCACCCTTCACCACTTCCTAGCGCATTCGTTGGAAAGAAGTGGCGCAACAAACTTCCCAGCAGCACAGCTGTCTGTTCAGTTAGAAAATACTTGATTGTATACAATACTAGTTACGTAAAGTAATTAACATTACAAGACACAGAACATTAAATTAAGTAGTACCTACAAAAATACATACAAGTATCTACAGAACAATATTCTACACAAACTAAGTTTCCTCTAACAGTAACTACAGCTTTATCCCAAGTACCATCCGTCTCCATGTTAGTTCAAAACGGTACCTGTGTGTGCCTAAGCAAGGTTGAAAGTAAACAAGGACATCCGTCTGTAAACTTTGAAGACGAGGGAAGAGAAAAAATATAAGTACATACCTTAGTGAAGTCTTGAGATATTAATTGTTTGAGGAGCATGAAGTATGATAATTTTATGTTGAAGTACATACTTAATTTGAGTGAACATAAAAAAACAACTATACATTAGGTACTTACCTAAATTGAAGTAAGTACAGACGCCAACACATCAAGCTACCACAATCTGTAAAATTTCTTTAATAGATTTTCAACTTTATCGCTAAAGCATTAGGTTCAAGGTTGATTGGGAAAATTTGTCAGTTTCGGGTAACTTGATGTGCTGGCGTCTGTACCATGGATACTTACTGTATACGGATTTACAAAAAGTTATCCTTTAGTACTTTCATGGCAAGTTTAAAACATGATGATGAACAGCATACACAGCTTTCAATCACAATCTGAATCATTTTGAAGGATATTGCAAATCCATTGCTTCATATGTTAATAAATAATAATAATATCCAGGGATATTATTATTATTATATGTTAAAAAAAATTGTTTGCTCAACAACCTAAATAAGGCAATGTATGTAAATGATGTACCCCATTACCCCGCAGGTTCCTATGATTAACTCCTTTCGTATCGGAGATAGCCGCAGCAAAAAAAAAATTAACCATTGACAGTTTTGGTTTTATTTTAGTACCTATTCCAGTTTATATATTAACAAATAACGTTGTTGTTAGCTAGAATTAAAACTTATAAATAATCTGTGTGATATCTCAACTCAAGACATGTTTTGCTTCTCGCCCCCTATGTACAGACGCCAGCACATCAAGTTACCCGAAACTGTCAAATTTTCCCAATCAACCTTGAACCTAATGCTTTAACGATAAAGTTGAAAATCTATTAAATACATAGTACATAAAACATATTAAAGAGAAACAAAAATCTTTCGTCTACACTGACACTCTTAAATGATAAGCGAGGAGCCTTAATGTGCTATTAATTACCCCCATGAAGAAGACTTAAGTGCGTGTTAATCACTCTGACAAACAAATAAAACTCCCTATATCAATCAATTATAACCCTAACACCACTCATACTAAAGATCATTTCTCCTTATCAACAGACGTAGCGGCTATGATTCGGAGACGAGTGAATACTCAGAGGACTCGGCAGCGGCCTACGAGGATGTCCAGGTTGCAACCAAAAGCTCTGGGCCGCGGAAGAATATTAATAGGGGACGGTGGACGAAGGAGGAGGTAAGAAATGATAGATAGTCAATTGTTTCCCCATTTCCGTAGAGCACAAGCGCCTTTAGTACATCGACGCAAACGCATGTGATAGCTAGACGAATGACGATGACGTAACAGAATGAATTTTCTTTTGTGGCTAAAGCGCAAGGTTTCGTCAAGATGAGAAATTCTACAAGATTTCCACACAATGGGTGCCTGAAGATGGACGGTGCCACTGAGGTCCGCCTAGAAAACGGTGGCGAGATGACCTGAACGCGTACCATGAGGGCTGGTTCGAGGTGACGCGGGAAAGGAGTACCTGGAAGGACTTGGGGGAGGCTTTTACCCAGGGACGGGATTTTAATGGACAGAAAAGGCTAAACAAAAGAAAAAGTTGCGGAAACAATCTACTAGACTAATGCAGACAATGATTTATATTAGGATCCTATGTGGTCCTAGAATTGTACACTATCTCTCTGTGTGTGAGTATTTTCCACGAGCACGAAACGGTTTCTGCGTCTTCGAAAGGCCTTTTGCCCTTTTCGTGGAAGACCATTGCCTGGTGGGTGCCTCTTCTCTTTGTATTTTAAATCATTGATTTAATAACCTTCCTCAAGTAAAATATTACGATTGTCCCATCATCCTGCTTGGACGATTTATTCTTGAACCATTCTCAACTCTTACTAACTCGTCCCAACTCTTTTTTTCCAGGACAAAAAGCTGAAAGCATACGTTAAGATGTACAACGAGAACTGGGACCTGATATCGGCCGAGTTCGCCGACCGATCCGACGTCCAGTGCCAACAGCGGTGGTGCAAAGTCGTCAACCCTGAACTAGTCAAAGGCCCTTGGACCAAGGAGGTAAATAACACTTGCATACTTCGCTTTATGTTTTGTTTTGCCAGCGTTCTTCTAAATATCTTTCATGTCTTTGAAGCCCTCGAAGCATCCTAACGCCTGGATGCATTACAATACAATACATGCTGACTACTACTACGACTTCTCTAAGACATGTTGAGCCGACCCCTATTAAATCGGGAGGGCAAGAGAATGATGTTGATGAGGAGGCCTAGGTCGCGCAAAGGTTATAAGCTAGGTTTCGCAAAGAGAACTCTGCTCATGTGAGAACGTGAAATCCACATTTATACAATGGATTCACCACGCCGAAAGAAAAAAAAATAGAGGAGTACACAATGTCAGTTGTGTAGTAGCCAGGAGGAGTTCAAATGCGGACAGAGTCCATATGCAATACAACACTTGCTTATTTTTAATTTTATATTTTAAATTATTTGTTCTTACATTGTTCTCACATATAGAAGCAATAAGAATAATGTACCCAGGGTTTTGTAATAATATCTTGATTTAAAAGAGCGTCCTTGGAGTTTCTTCCCCGTTCTTCTCCATAGAGATCTACGTTTTGGAATGGGCCACTAGCTTCAACTTTCCGACTTAACTGATCGTTTATTTAATTTTGACAATTCAAAAGTGCCTGTAAATGGTTTAATTGAAATTAAAGATTTGAGTTACTCCGGAAAGCCAAGCAGTTGAAAGCAAAGCCTTATTGGCCACCGTACAGCTTACTGTAGGGTGTATTGTGAGCGTAAGGCCTGCCTAATTATTCCAAAGTGTGAATACGTAAATGCGAATGATTTGATTAATTCCTCTTTCACTCGTTTGTACATTGCTGGCCGTCGTGATGTGCCGACTAAACGTTTTGACGAACGCTCTCCATTTGTGACGATCTTTGGCTTGTTTAATGCATTACTTAATCGTAGATTCATTATTTATTACCACAAGTCCTCAATGAGTTGGTAATTCATGCTTAGTATGGCGCATCCTTTTGCGGTTAGAACAAATGGCTGAGAGTTTATTGAACGTAGTTACGTCATTCATGACTATTTACGTTGCAAATTGCAATGTTGTGATGAATCGTTTACTTATGTCCATGTGTTTGATGACATGGGTTCTGTTCCCAGGCGTATTGTGTGCTGATTGGTTAGGAAAACACTTGAAGTTTGCGGCTGCTTTTTTAGGGCTACTCGTTTCGTAGAACCCATGATGTGGTCTTGATTTTTTACACGGGTAATTTTATTATTATTATAATTTAATACAAACTGTATTTTTTTTATTCAAACTTATATTATTTAAAAATAACCGTACAAAGATGGACTTAACTCCATAAGCTTTTTACGAGTCTTCCTTAGGGTGATAAAGATACAAAACATACATAGTAGGTGCAACATGAAAGAAAAATAACTTCAAATTAATCAAATTAAATCGTTAGGCATCATTTCTAATGTCTGGATTGGATAAATCGGGATAGAAAGTTTTTAAAAGCTTTTGAACTAAGATTTTAGCCAATTAACTTTTAAAAACGATATGGTTACTTGGACACCTATTACAGTGACCAATAGCACTTGACTAGCTTGTTCTGTTGCCAAGAAAAAAACTCTTTACACGGCTTCAAACCAGCATTCCCTTCAAACCCTAAAGGCTATGATTTACCATAATATACTGAATGGACGTCTCAAAGTGCTCTCATGAGGCGCAAATTACATCAAAATGGCTTCCGCTGGTACACCGACCACAATGTCTTGTTAAACCGCGAGTGTATTATGTCCATAAGAAAAGGCACGTAATTGGGCTGTTTAAAGGTTTCAGGCTATTCACGAGGTGGTGGTCATTGTTTTGTTAAAGGCAAAAAATAAGAGCGCTATTACCGCTTATGCAAAAAATCTTGCAGAATTATAAGTAGAATAGTGTCTTGCTCTTGTCAAAGTCCACGTAAAGGAAAGTACAGCTAACAACCATTAAAACAGTTTTGCATAATCAGCTTATAGTGATCACTGCTTTGATACAGGTCTCCTCTCTTCGAGAGGGAGTGTTGCTATGAGTTACTTTGCAGTGTATGAGAGTATTAGGATTTCGCCACTTTCGTCACTATATCTTTGTCCTTTGCAAGTTTCGCCGCTATACATTTTGCCTTGGCCGAAGCAGCATTGTATGATTCGGTTTAGACGGGTTGGGTGACGATGAAATTACAAGCACTTGTGATTTTTTGCCTCGAAAATGAGTAAAGCATAAGCTACTAGCTACGAGAGCAGTGGTGGCCCCATAGTGGCCCAGTGGAACCGGCCGCTAAAGAGTTTTAGGTCGTAGTTTCGAAAACTGACAGGCGCTTTATTTTCTGTAAATATATTTCATCACCACTGCTCTCAAAACGGTGAAGGAAAACATCGTGAGGAAACCGGCATGTCCTAGAACCAAACACCCGAAGACGTGACATCCATCAACCCGCACTGGGCCAGCGTGGTAGATCATATCCTAATCCCTCTTGAAGAGATGAGGCCTGTGTCCCAGCATTGGGAACATTATAGGCTGATTATGCTACTAGCTTCTCTGAGAATGGCATTTTTATTACCGGCGGTAATCATTTTCCGTCAGGTGATCCGACTTGCATCTGCATTTGACCGACCACGTTCAAGAAAATCAGTCTGTTACCATAGCAACAGCACACAACAGGCTGCATTTCTCCTACTCCGTTTTACTGCACTTATTCAACGTGCCAATCAGTCTAACAGCGCTCGGAAGCGGCGTTGAGTCACCGGTCGTTGGTACTGCGCGCGTGTGCGCATAGAATGTGCATAATTAGGGAGTAGCATTGCTGCCAGTGTTTTGTGAAGTGAAGGTGATATTGTTTGGTGTGGGAGAAGAAATCGTAAATGGGCATTTTTTTTTAAATTTTGTTATGTACCTTTTATTTTCTAATAATATGTTTAATTTGCGGAAACTCAATTTATACAGGGTGTTAACACTTCTGGGAAAAAATGTGGAATCTTGGGCCAAGGGATTCATTCGATATTTTAAATTGTTAGTGTAGTGGCAATTAGATTTTTGGAGATATAACACGCTACAATGATATAAAAAAGTTTCAACTGTTTTACGAATTCGACTTGATCCCTTTCCTACCACTTTTTTCTCTTTCTCTTTCGCTCTGCAGTCGCTAACAAAATAGTGTACAGTTCTAGCAACTCATCAATGATCAAACCTAACAATCTACATACACGTTGTCATCCAAATTCGAGCACGAACAAATTGCCCATAAAATCTCGCAATAGTGGCTTACGACACAAATTCTTAGATTTTATGAATGAATCCATTGTTTACGAGAACGGGGTTAGAATGCTAATGTTATCTATACCTATCTATGTATGGATGGTAATCTTTATTACGTACGTTTGTAGGGTTTCTTTGTGCGGCTGCGATTATTTACAATGTTGGTTGGTTATTGGTGTAGGGAGTGCTTTGTTTCTTGACATGATTATGTCATGGTGTAAAAGAGGCTGTCTTATATTATTAGGTCTTATATAATTATCTTTTGTAGTTTGAAATTATAGGATAAGTTTTCTAAATATTTACTTAAGAACGTTTGACAATTTGAAGGTCACTATCGTCGTTAACTTTGGTTGTGGTGTGACTACCAAATTCTGTATTCTAATGTTATAGGTACACACGACGACCTATCAAGCTCTACATTTCCAGTACCTATAAGCTGACTTCTCATTGTACGAAAAGCCTATACAATGCGAGGTCAGCTAATAAACTAAATGTATAGCTTAGTTATTTCTGTAAATTGAAAAAAAAAAACACCCAAAGCAAGTTCAATGACAAAAATTCTTTCGGTCAATGTCCTAACTAGGAGATTATAATCGCCAAACCCTAAAACTATGACCTAGTAACAGTTTCATTGTTATTCCTTATACCTAGCTACTACATAAGTACCACGAATACAATAGCCAATATAAAACTTTTAATAGAAATATTTTCTCAGAACGGAACTATGTTTTCACATATTTTATTGCCCAGACACCCAATGAGTAAGCTGTAGGACAATAAAATCTATTAAAACATTTATATTTTAGAGCCTGCTTACGCATAGAGTAGGGTTCCTTATGCTTTGTTGTAATGCATTTTACGAATGGATAATGTGTTATGGAATTGAGGATACTGTTTTTTTTACCTTTTTTGTTCCACGTTTGGGCAAAGGTAATAATAATAATATAATATCCCTGGACATTTCACACAGCGCCATCTAGTCCCAAGCTAAGCAACCTAATGCTTGTGTTATGGTAACAAGATGGCTGATAAACTACTTATATACATTTTTTTTTGGTAAATACATACATATTATAGATAGAAAAACACCCAGACTCAGAACAAATACATGTAGGACTTACAAATATTTGTTCTGTGCGGGAATCGAACCCGCGTCACGCAGCGTAGTAGTCCGATCGCTCAGCCACTGCGCTAACCGTGTTGTCAGAGGTCCCCCATAGCTTTGTGCGTTGACGTTTCCGACCAATCTCCCGTACCCGCATTATACAATGTGGAGATGACAATACGACAATAAATGAAAACACTCGGTATACTAATGCATAGGAGTATTTAGGAACTATCAAATAAATCGTAACATTGAAATTAATAAAGTGATTTTTTCTAACAACTTAAATAGACTGTCCATTAGGTAAACCGTTTTTTGACAGATGGAACTAGTGATAGCAGCAAGACACAATACATACATTGATTGATACACGTACGGTATTATAATGTCTGTATGAAGTCATAAATAAGATGATTCAATAAGATAAGGCAGTTTATATATTTATTTTATTACGCATTTTAATGTTAACTTTTACGTAATCTGGAATAGTTACATTCTAAGACAGCTGAAAAAAACAAAAAATAAATAAAAAAAGACTAAAACCTACTACGGCATTTTTATTAAACTGAACTAGAATTTATCACTATTGAGATATTTCTCAAAAATATTGAAATCAAAAATATTGGATACTCACTTGGCATAATTTTAATTGCAATATCTAAGTGTTTATTAACACTAATAACAATACAAACTAATATATCATATTTACTTACATAATTTAAAAAGCTAACAGTCTTAAAATAATATTATCAAGTATCTTGACTTAGCTCACGAGGTTCGACATGTGGGATGTGGACTCGCTGTCGTTGGGCAGTTGGATCAAGGTCTTGATTCAGAAAGCGGCACTTCTGGACACGGCTCACATTGTCAGGAGGTCCCTCTCTCTGGAGCCCTGACCGGCCGGTAGCTTGGACCCTGTTCCCGATACCGATGGACTACTATTTTTTATATTTTTAAATGTAAGTATATAAAAATGAGAGGAAATATACAAAGGAAACGTGTCCAAAAGGCTGGAAGCATCATATCTAAGTACCGTAGTGTTATTTAAGTTAAGTTGCTAAGGTAAAATAAAAGTGTCTCTACACACAAGCATTCCATTGCTACGGAACCCTATTATCCTAATCAAATCAAGCATCAAATATATGCAAATAGTACAATGGATATGTTTTTTCTCTCACTAATATTGAATGGGCGTGTTTTTGGCATTAGATCATGTATAAATATTGTCCTCAAAAGGAAATCTAGGCGAATCTAATATCATAAAAATGGAGAAAAATAAATTATTCATATTTTGTTTCTTCTAGTTTTGGAAACGATACAATGCGGAATTGAGAGATAAAACCATTTATGGAACTATTAATGTGTAAAAAAAACCCGTACATGGGTTTTTCACCCTTAAAGCCTTGTATGGCTTTTTTATGAAGATGTATGACTGCCTCTTTGGTCTAGTGGTCGCAAGCGCTACTGTTGAGCATGAGGTCCTGGGTTCGATTCCCGAGTCAGGCAAAGTGTGGTTGGGTTTTTCTATCAGGAATTTCTCAGTAGCAACCCGGAGTCTAGATTTGTGCTCAGTTGATGGGAATAGGATCGTCCCCTATTACATGGGAGTTAAACATAACTGGTGAAATGTGGGTGTACTTTCAGGTACACCCATAGATATAAGAAAGCCCCTGCCTGACCCCTCGGGGAACAAAAGCCAGAAGGCCAATTCTCGTAATTTAAAACGTTCAAAATCTAGTCGCAAACTCATCTCGGCGACAAAGAAATGTCAAAAACTTGTCAAAATGTAGGGAAATTAGAAGTATTTTTTGACAGATTGAGACTGAGATCAGGAGGCTAATTCTCGTAATTCAAAACGTTAAAAATCTCGTCGCAGTCTCATCTCGGCGACAAACAAACGTCAAAAACTTGTCAAAATATAGGGAAATAAGTAGTATTTTTTGACAGATTGAGACAGATCAGACTGTGAACGTTCTTAAAATTACGAGAATTACCCCTCGGACTGTGAACATGCTTAAAATTACGAGAATTGTCCCTCTGATGTTATGTTGTTACTTGTTTCCACAGATTTTTTGTAAAACATCTGTAAGCCAAGCCACTACAGGAAAAGTAGGGCAAGGTATTGTTTCCTCAAGGTAATCCGCACAAGTGTTGTATTACAATTTACTTAACAATACAAATAAGTTCCTAGCCTACATCACTATACTATATTTAAGACAAGTTGTTAACAGGTAGTAGAAATATTGCAATTAATGTTTTATAATTAATTTGAGGGCTGTCATTTGTGGATCTTTGACAGTCGTTACGGGTAGTCAGAAACCCGAAAGTCTCACTACCAGTCTTACCCAGTAACCGGGTTGTGGACGTCAGATAGGCAGTCGCTCCATGTAAAATACTGGTATTCAGCTGCACCCAGGTAGACTGAAAGTCGACCCCAACATAGTTGGGAAAGGGTAGATAGATGGTAATGATGAATTAATTTGAGTGGTTCGAAAACAAGAAGGTACCTAAGAAGTCACATTAAATATTGCTTCAAACTTCAAAACAGACTCCTAACTCGGTTGAGGAGACTTCATTTAATAAATTAAATACTCGTAAAGCTGTAGTCACATGTCACAATTAAGTGGCCGATATAACATGATTGATTATCATCGAACCAGATAGAAATAGAGGCCGCCATTTAAAACCATGGTTTACATCTACTACCTACACGATCACAAGAATTGTGAAGTGACTGAATTCAGAATAATGTTAGACGATAGTGAAATGCAAAAAAAAGTTAGGAAGTCTAAAGTCATCATCTGCCTAGCCTTTTCCCAACTATGTTAGGGTCGGCTTCCAGTCTAACCGGAGGATGAAGCTGAGTACCAGTATTTTACATGGAGCGACTGCCTATCTGACCTCCAGAACCCAGTTACTGGGTAAAACTAAACCTCTTGGTAAGACTGGTTAGAAGCCTAAAGCCAAAACATGAATTATTTTTTTCAAGTTAGTTAGTACAGAAGTTTTGCCTGGAAAATAATAATTAAAAAAAAAAATGGTAGTATTTGGAAGATGTAATTACATTCTTAATATTAGTTTGAAATTGTCCTTCTGCAGAGCAAAGGCCTTGACTCATACAGTTTTTGCTGAATGTGTATATTGACGGTTTCAGACTATTATTATCCAGCTTCAAAGAGTCCAGCAGCAAAGAGTATCTACACAAAGATTAATCTGACACAAAAATAATCCTGTTTTAGAGATGCGTCTCAGTCTCCATTCCCATACAGAATGACATCATCAATTACCAAACAAAAATGCTCTAGTTAATAATAAGCACTAAAACATCTTTGTATTGTGGCACTACACTTGAACTTATTCACATTATTTCATTAATACTAAATGAACTTTATTCCAATAGCCGTAGGGTGTATTTTGCATCGCCCAAGTTGCCCAAATATTTGACAAATACGCCAAGTGTAGTGACAGTGTAAGAGTTACAAAATTAACTTTAAAACAATTACGATAGGGTATATTTTGTATTACCAAAGTCGCGCGAATATTTTGACAAATACGCCAAATGTAGTGCCAGCATATGAGTTCAGTACGAACAAACAGACAAAAAACTTCAAGTCAAGGGCAAGGATATTGACTTGAGGCCAGCTGTCTGATAAGGATAAAATTCCGGTCTGTATTTAGGTATTATTTTTTAGTTAAAGAGGATTAGTATGTAGTGCAAACACTCATGCAGTATAACCAAGGGGTACCGTGTTACCCAGTAATTGGGTTGTGGAGGTCAAACAGACAGTCGCTCCATGTAAAGTACTAGTATTCAGCTGCGTCTGGCTAGTTGGGAAAACACTAAGCAGGATGATGACTTATTTATCCGTTTACGAAGATTGATTACAGTATTCTTGTTAAGGCCAATGTTTATTATTTTTTATTGATTGCTGAATCAGCCTGCTCCGGACGTCGATCACGCCTGATTGAGAGCGATGGTTGGTCTATGGTGGAACGAAAGTGCCCAGAAGATGCCTGTTCACTCTTGCTTTGAAGGCAGACGTGTTAAATGTGGGAGGGAAAACAGATGCAGGCAGAGTGTTCCACTCTTTAGCTGTGCGTATAATAAACGTGGAGGAGAAGCGCTGAATACGACTGGTCGGGATATCATCAACCAAATGTGGATGGTACTTCTGGTAGTCCGGTAGTAAAAGGGTGATGGTAGGTTCATACATAATGAACCAAATCTGCATTCGCGATTGATTTGCCAAAAATGGAAGCAAATATGAGTTTATGGAAAAGTTACTTTAAATCCTACACAATAATGTTCAGTTTACGCTAAAACTTCAAACATTTTTATAACTTTTTCAATAGTGCTAGACACTCTGAAATCAACTTAATTTTTAATAAAATAAAGTTGATATTTGTTTAACTTGAAATAACATCAACTTGAAACATTAGTTTGAATAGACTTTATTATATTCCCATTGCTAGGATTCTCTCAAGCCTCTACTCTGTGAGAGAGACTGTGATCCGCCACTCGTGTCTAGTGCGTTTGGGAGACGTCCCAACATGTCTTCGGTTTTGACATGTCACATGAATGTTAAGTTTGTAATAGAAAATTTACTTATTATTAAATTATTATTAAAAGCCTGTGATGTACCACTGCAGGGCAAAGGCCTCTCTACTCTTTCCACTTGTCTCTGTAAAGCTGCTAAGGACCAGTTCTTGTTGAAGGAGTCCAGCTCATCCCGCCATCTACGTCTGGGCCGGCTGCGATGTCGCTTGCCATTCAGAGGGACCCATAGCATTTGCCCATTGGTCGTCTGACATGCGGCAGATGTGTCCAGCCCAATTCCATATTGTTGTGACATCAGTTATTTTTGTTATGGAACGGGTGGTCGTATTCCTAACCTGGTCTGTTAGTTTGATACCCAGAATAATATGAACTTTGAAAAATTGTGTCGTGTCAAAAAGCTTTGGTGTTTTTTTGACTAGGCATTTGTATTTAGTTCGTGCTTAACTGATTAAATCAAAATCTCTTAATCAGTTACTTGCCGGAACTTAACCCTTTAAAGGTCATAAGGAGTGGACAGTGGAAATAAAATAATTATTATGATTATGGGTATATAATAGAACTAAAAATATATGTACATATAAATATATATGTATATATATATATTTCTATGGTGGGAAATATATTCCCTTTACCGGTCAGATTCTATCAATAACTAATCTCTATTGCATGCTCTTTTCTCGCGCTAGACCTATTTTATTGCAGTAATATACAATTATTTTTTTGGTAGTATATCAAATAAACATCTTTACAAAAATCAAGTTTTTTTATTTATTACAAAAAATCAAGTTTTTTTTATTTATAACAAAATTTTAGTTTTTTTATTTATTACAAAAATCACTTTTTTTTATTATTTATTAGTATTTTTACGTATAACAAAAATCTAATCTTATTTTTTATGAAACTCACTGAAACAAGGTGCTATGCATAGTGCGACTTGGCATTTCGCACACATAATTTTCGATCGTTTATCGTTCGTTTTAGTGCTACACATTTTACATCTCTTGTATGACTGCAACTGGCACGGCATGTGATCGCCCACGTTGGTATACCGTACTTCTTCGGGGACAGCACTGATAGTTTTTTGACGGTTTTCATTCGCGAGCTTCCGCCTGCTAACATAAGATGGCATACCGCCGGTCGAGCGTCTCTTCCTGCTGGTAAAACCACCTATCAATCCTCGTGCTAAGCCGACTCTAAATTCAAGATGGGAAAGCGTACATTTTTTATTGCTTTTGTACAACAAGAAAGCATTAGTTATGCTCGTGTCAATGAGGAAGTAGAAAAGTCGCAGCCACCATCTCTTACTCCGCCTGCCCACTGAATACGTGCCTTTCAGCTGATCAAAATGATCAACGCCACCCATTCGCTTGTTGTATTCTTTTACGACAAGTGGGCAAGGTACATTCTTTTTTGAACCGTCTTTCTCAGTTCGTGTTACATGTGTTTGAGCAACTTTAGGGTGGAACGCGTTACTCATGAGAAGTACCTCTTTACTGTCTTGCCAAACTACAAATGCAACATTTTTTTGTACTCTCCATTTGAAGTGTCCTTTCGGCAGTTTCAGCTTTGTTTTATTTTTTATTATTAGCGGCATTTCCGCCCGGTGCCTGCGTACTGTTCCCGTCGCATAAATTCCTTTTTCATGTAAGTAATCCAACAGCTTATAATCACAGAAAAAATTATCAAATGTTAAGTGAACATTCTTCACCTCTAGTTGTATTAATTTTTCAGACAACTTTTTCACAATTTTTGCTCCTAATCCTTCTTCAACTCCATCATTGGTCTTACCGGTATATATGTCGAACTCGTATAGGTACCCACTCGCACTGTCGCAACGACACCAGATTTTATAGCCTCGTTTGATGGGCTTCAAAGGCATATACTGTTTGATGGTACTTCTGCCTTTGAAAAGGACCATGGACTCGTCGATACTCTGGGACGAGGAGTTTTTAGCGTTGATTTGGCAAGCGTTATTGATAATATTTACAAGGGGTCGGATCTTGTATAGTTTGTCGTAATCTGGGCTAGACTTCTCTGGGGTCAACAAGTTGTCATTAATATGTAGACAACGCATAATATTTTTGAACCTTCTAAGAGGCATTGTTGCAGCTACTTCTTCCACTCGAAAACCTGGGTCTGATGACCAATATAAATCAATGCTCGGAAGAATATGGTAACCCATGATAATAAGTATGCCTAAAAATGCCTTCAGTTCATTTTTATCAATGGGTGTCCACCATCCAAAGTTTTGTTGCTGAGCGTATAAATTTGTTTGGCATACTATCAGATCATATGCTTCCTCGGTAAAATATTTTTCAAAATAAACAATTGGTCTGGTGTTGCTATTGAACCCTTGGACTGGTTGCATTCGGGGTTCGTCAAAGCTACAAGGATTTGGTCTGCTAACTGTAGTAAAAGTTTTTTTTTTCCATAATACCTCCTCAGTATCTGACTGATCTGAATCAGAAAAATCATCAATAACAGGAAGGACTGGTACTGATGGTACTGGTCTTTGTAAATCGGAAGTACTGGGAATAGGTGTAACTCGCCGAGGACGTGTTATTCTTCTGTTTGAATCAAGAATTGGACTGAAATTATCGAGATTATTATCAACTTCCTGAACTAGTAAAGGCGAACAAGGCTGATCAATCTGTTCATCAACAGACGACGGACTAGGTATTGGTATGTTATCTACTAATAAATTTGCGGGACGAGGGTCATCTATATCTTCTAGAATGTGCTGAAGGCGGATTACACTAAAATTTGGGCATTCGTCGTCAGATTCTAAATTATCGTCCGATTGATCAGGGTCATCGGGTAGGCCAAACATGTCTTGAAGGGCCTCCTCTACTTCGTAATCCTTCAAGTGACGATCCATTTCTAAAACAAAGCAAAAAAAAAAGAGTTTCAAGCCATACCAAGCAACACAAAAACGAACGCCACACAGACAGAGGGAATATTCAAACCACCGTAAAATTTACAGGCAGAAGGGCAAAGGGAATATACAACCCACCACAAAAAATCAAGATTGTCCAAAACCGCGTATAGCAAACTTGAAAATATTTACATTTTTTATTAGAAGAAGCTCACGTAAACCATAAATAAAAAAACTTACCTTTCGAAATTTGTAGATCTTCGAGATAAACCCTGCTTCAAACTAGTCGAAAAAAAAAGTACACTTTTACAACTTCTCTGTGCTCTCATGAAAAAAATATTTATGTCAACTGTCAAACCTGTCATTGTCAAAATGTCTATTGACAATCATAAAACTTACCTGAATGAAAAATACCGCTGGTGGGACGTAATTTCGGCGAAAAAAAAATAAAAATCATGGTGGTGAAAATATCACCTCTAACTTATAAAGGGTTAAATGATTCATTATTAACAATTATAACGAGACCAGATCTTGTCTAAATACATCTTCAATGACCAATAACCAATTATACAAGGTCGGTTAAAATCAATTTTTTTTTGACCAATTTAAATTGTTACAATCACACTATGACCAATTATTTGGTCCAGTATTGAGCAAAAAGTGTTATTATTTTAATTGAAAGGGCGTTTCAATTGGTTTCTACGTGACTTGTGATTTGATAGAGATATTTAGAGGTACTTGTAGGGTTCAATTAGAAGAAAACACGACCTCACGATATTTGGGGGGCCCGTGGCTAAGTAATAACCGCCGCATGGGTCGATCGATCAGGTTACGCTACGCTTGCCGTGGTTGGTCCGTGGATGGGTGATCATCTTTACATACCGAGACCCTTCCATGCCTTGGAAAGCACGGCTGCTGACATTCGTGGATCTTTAACAGCCGCTACTAGTCCTCAGAAGCCAGAAAATCTGACAACAAAGTGTCACCAAGGGGTACCCAGTAACTAGGTTGTGGAGGTCAGATAGGCAGTCGCTCCACGTAAAATACTGGTATTTAGCTGCGTTCGGTTAGATTGGAAGCCGACCTTAATTTTTTTTTAGGAAAGGCTCGGCAAATGATGACGAACTCACGATATTTAAGGCAATTACCACGATAGTAACTTGTACACCGGACGTACTCGCCCATTCCGTCATCCGTCACGTGGAAGAACTTTTTGCATACCTCTCAACATCTTTAAACCACTTAGTGTATAGGTACAGAAGGTCGGCTCCATACAACGAGCGTAGACGCACGCATACATAGTCACTCTATGTGTGCGAGTGCCTGATTCCGCTCATTGTACGGAGTCGGTCTTCTGTACCTCACTATTTTGTGTTATTTATTATTGTTATTAATCAGCTGATCAACCGTCCTATTCATATTTTTTCGCCCACACACTCGTTCACCTTGCGTTTTAACGTATTTTCGCACGCTACGATCAGATGTGCTATTGTTTTTTATTTATAAACTTTTTGTTTAAGAGGTTCCTTTTAGGATGAGCGGCGATTCGCAATTGTTTCGATTTGAATGAAAGGGTGTTAGTTTAAGTAATGATTTGGAGATTTATTTTTTTGGGCTGGTACTTACCAGCGTCGGAAATCACGACGTTATAGTTGTTTTTACTAAAGAGGATTTACCTATAAGTACATTTTTTGTAGTATTCAATAAGCAAATAACAATAATATGATCTTCCTGTGTCCTTCCCGTCTACAAAAGGGCAAGGTAAAAAGCCATTGAGAAATATAAAAAGGGTTCGATTCTGTAGGATTTATTGATTTTATCTAAGTATACCTATACAGGGTAGAAAACTGCAATACCTACGCGGTCAAAATTTATGGAACAGTAATATATATTTTTTTATAACCGACGAAAAATTTCGTCGCTATGGGGTCTAAACTCATGTGCTGAATCCATGGTTACAGTTGTATAGTTCCTTTTTTACTCTGTAATTAGTAGTTTTTGAAAACTTTAACTTACCAATCTAAGAAGGTAATTGCGAGTTGCATACCTAAGGGAAGAAACGCCTAAGCGAACTCAAAGGTTAAAGTTTTGTGTAAAATTGGAATTTAAATGTACAGGGTTATTGGAAAAACACCTACAACTTCTTAAGAGGTCATTGTACTCGTCATTATGAACAACTTTTACTATGGGATCAAACCTGAAATCGCGAAAAAAAATTAGTTGTTCCCCTACATTTTGACGAGTTAACCGAACATAAATGTAGGGAACAGCTAATTTTTGTTTCGTAAATAGTAAAAGTTGTTCATAATGACGAGTACAATGACCTCTAAGAGGTTGTTGATGTTTTTCCAATAACCCTGTATATATTTATTGTAAGGATTGTCTTGTAACAACATTCACATGAGAACAATAAACTAAATTTCCTTTTATTTCTTCTTACAGGAGGATGAGAAGGTGATGGAACTGGTCGCGAAATACGGGCCGAAGAAATGGACGCTCATCGCGCGCCATTTAAAAGGAAGGATAGGAAAACAGTGCAGGTGAATAATATTAAATTACCTATTTTAAACCAGAATGGAGATTTAGTAGACTCTGAAATGGTTTCTTTATTTAATTTAAACGAAATACTGCTTCAATCATTAGCTTTACAAATAAAAACATTAGAAATTACCAAAATATCACTCAGAAAGCTGAATAAGTGTTCTTGAACTGGGCTAATGTTCATTTCCATGTTTCTTGATACAGATCTATGTACGTTTTGACGTTCAAAAGTGCCTTTTGTGTGACTATTTGTCTATGCAATTATTTGACTTTGACTTTGTAGAATTCAGAATGCAACTAACTACACTGTATTCATTCTTTTACTATTTAGAGGCATGAGGAACAGGGTGTAAAGTTCGCTCATCCTCCATAGAAAAGGGAGGATCCTCCGACCAGACGGGTGTTGTGTCTGGCGGGCTATTGCCCAACGATTGATGTTGGGAAATTGTATCTATGCTATCTGCGCGGTAAACTCTGCTTGCGAGATGCAGGATTTGCGTGACGTCAGTATGACGCGTTGTTCGCA
The DNA here is from genome assembly GCA_945859715.1 of Apamea sordens. Lineage (NCBI taxonomy): Eukaryota > Metazoa > Arthropoda > Insecta > Lepidoptera > Noctuidae > Apamea > Apamea sordens. The sequence continues at coordinate 5,524,250 of OX244010.1, read as the reverse complement.
TGTGGCGTTGTAGATACCGCTACATCACTCCCCTCCGGAGACCGGAGGTTGATAGTGGGCTGAGTCTTGTGTCTTGCTACGCTTGCCAGGCCAGCTGAGGTTCCAGTGAGTCGGAACCGGCTGTCGCATAATTCACGTTGAGTCGGAACTGTCTGCGGAGATGTCCCCAGTGAATCGGGGTGGCGCTGCGTTATACTCCAGTGCGTCGGATGTCGTACAGTGCCGGGTTGAGGCTGGCTGCTGCGTCGACCAGGAGAAGGTGCTCTGCTTGTTGACCGGCCGAAGGTGCAGTATGCTGTGCCAAAGTTGCTGATGAGGCTGAGGGTGATGACCAGGCATGCGCGGACGCTGCATGCTGGTGGTCAGGATACCCGTTGAAGCCGTGGATGCTGGCTGGCTGGGTGACTCGCCGCTGAAGCTTGCGGAAGTGATGATGATGACGTCACGCTTAAGTGTTTGCACGAAGGCTGCGCTGACGTTCATACTCGGGGTCACCAGTTTAGAGGCATGAGGAACAGGGTGTAAAGTTCGCTCATCCTCCATAGAAAAGGGAGGATCCTCCGACCAGACGGGTGTTGTGTCTGGCGGGCTATTGCCCAACGATTGATGTTGGGAAATTGTATCTATGCTATCTGCGCGGTAAACTCGGCTTGCGAGATATGCAGGATTTGCGTGACGTCAGTATGACGCGTTGTTCGCATGTGGCGTTGTAGATACCGCTACAACTATGTTTCAGTATTCTGGCAACTTTTTTTTAAACTACTTTTCATTATATTCTTGTTGTCACCAGTACCTAAAATTATTCCTTAAAATGTTTCAGAGAACGATGGCACAACCATCTAAATCCCTCCATAAAGAAGACAGCATGGACGGAGCACGAGGACAGAGTGATATACCAAGCGCACAAACAACTTGGCAACCAGTGGGCCAAGATTGCCAAGTTATTGCCCGGGAGGTAAGCCATCTTTGACATAGATTGAATGTAGTGAAATTTCCACTTCTATAGAACAGAATTTTCTTTATTCAAGTAGCAAGTAGCTCGATTTTCTCTAACACTGTTTCACTGATTCAAAGAACCTTAGTAGATATTAAAATAACAAATAACATAATTTTGGAGTGGGCAATTCCATACCAAGTAAGGAACTGCTCACTTCAGAAATCTAAACATAAAATTTAAATCTTGCGTCGGAAAGGCTGATCAACTCAAAAACTGTGACAGACACGAAGAATAGACGAGACAGACCAAATCGTACCATCAGGCATCCTTTTTACCATTTTGGTATACCACCCTGATTAGTTAACGGGCCTCTCAAACTCAAGTCAAGTGATTTGATTGACTATTTTATTTCAGTCCACCAACCACCACACCACAAGATTTTTTTTTTACTGTAAACGTTTTCTAATAAATGACTTCTCCATTCCAGAACCGACAATGCAATAAAGAATCACTGGAACTCCACGATGCGTCGGAAGTACGAGCCGGATCTCCTCGACAGCTTCGAGTCGCTGCGACGCAAACAAACGCGGGTAAAGCCGCCCAGAGAGTGCGAGAGTAGTGTAGCGGAGAAGGTGCAGGTCGCCTATAATGATGTTAGTCGCTTTTTTGTGTTTTTTTTGTTTGGGGTGGGTTTGGTTGGTAAAACAAAAAATTAAATTCGGCATACAAGGCAATAGCGCCACAAGGTTATTTTTCGCGTGGCCAAAATCAGAACTAACTCCGCCATCTTGTTTTTTGAACACATTTCATAGTGAAATGTCGTGACGGGACTGTCGACGTCATTCGAGCGCCAAAAAATCCTTGTAGCAGTGTAAATGACATTCATTTATTTAAAAGTTAGGTACCTACTACATAAAAAAAACAATTGTTTGTTTTTTTTTTGTAGTACCTACCTAACTTAACTGTCACACATACACATATAGATAAACCAACCAAATCGACACCTGAAGGCAAGATATGGCTATAACAACCACACTTTTACATAAATCACGGTACTGGGACAACGTTAGCCATATTTTCGCCTTTAAAATGTACATGTTGACCGTATTTTAACTACAGCGTGTATCAAAAATGCGTGGTCATATTTAAGGGTCATATTTATGGTACAGACCAGCAAACTGAACAACTTTCTCAATTGTCCCGTACAAAACTTCAATACCTACCTACTCGACCCAAATGTATGGGACGGCTGATTATTTTTTCGCGATTATGACGCTGGTCCCATGGAGAAAGTTTTTGTACAGTTGTACAGTTTGATGCAGACCATCAAACTGTACAACATGGGATACCACACCTTAATATGATCACACCTATCCGATACAGGGTGGGTAACGTTATGGAAATAAATACTTCATAGTCATGAAGACAGAAATACAAGAATTTCGTTGCTAAGAGGTCAGCAAATACATTTAAACCTTTATATATTAATTTGCAATGTTTTTATCTGTTCATTTGCTCCCATATCTCATTACTTTTAAAAATAATACTTCATTAAACTTTAATGTTGTAATTCACTGGGTTTTTACATTGTGGGCTTTTTTTTTCTAAATTATTTGTAGTTGTGTGTGCTTTAAGCTTTAGTAGATTCGTAACTCACACGATGTACATAATGATACACTTTTTTATGTAATATAATTTAAATTAAATAAAATGAATGTATTACTTTACAGAAATTGCAATACTTAATAGTCGCAAGGAGGCAGGTACAGTATTTTTACCTCACGAAGTGACACGCGCTTTACTTGTGGTAACTAAATGTACAAACACGCTATGAATGTGTGCGTGGAGATGAGTAGCGTCAGCACATAACACACACACGCACACTTCCGACTTCACCATTGTCTCGGACGGTACCGCGAGACCTGCGCTTACACACACATTCACGGCGTGTATTTACACTTGGTAAAGTAAGGAAGGCGCGTGTCGGTTTGTAAGATAAAAATACTGTATTCGTTTTCACAAGGACTGATGTTTCTATACTGAGATTATAATTACTGTTTAGCTGTGGTTTTAATTCTACTTATATTTGACTGTGAAACAAGACCACATCATACATCCTGACAAACTTATGGAACACTAGCTGCGCCCCGCGGTTTCACCCGCTTAAGTTTCGATCCCGTGGGAATATCGGGATAAAAAAGTATCCTATGTGTTAATCCTGGTTATAAACTATCTGTGAACAGCCCAGTACGGGGGAAGTAGTAGTGGGCTATAAACTAAGCTAGATTTGAAGACCACAATGACGTCAAAATATCCTAAATTATGAGGCAAAAATCACTAGTAACTCTTCACCTAACCCACATACTCTTCTACAGCAAACCTGGTCAGATCCTTTCAATGAATCAACGCAAAGCAACTCCTCCAACACGAGCCAACCTCCTTCGAAGCATGTGCTACACTTCAGACAGCTACTGAAAGATCAGCTGACGAATCTGCAACAGCCAACTGTTTCTCCCAAGTCCCCTGATAGAGGCGGTCTGGTCGCCGCTGATATTGATATAGTGGATGCACCTTTCAAGTGAGTATTACTTACTTAACAACATTCTAGAGTAGTCTAGAACATTCTAGAAGCATGTAAGGCTATGTAGATAAATCTACAACAACAAATGTTCCTCCAAAGTCCCCTGACAGAGGGGGGGGGGGGGAGGGTTGTCTGGTCGCTGCTGATATTGATATAGTGGATGCGCCTTTCAAGTGAGTATTACTTAAGAACATTCTAGAAGCGTCTAGAAGCATGTAAGGCTATGTAGATAAATCCACAACTACAAATGTTCCTCCAAAGTCCCCTGACAGGGTCGGGTTGCTGCTGATATTGATATAGTGGATGCGCCTTTCAATTGAGTATTACTTAAGAACATTCTAGAAGCGTCTAGAAGCATGTAAGGCTATGTAGAGAAATCTACAACAACAAATGTTCCACCAAAGTCCCCTGACAGGGTCTGGTTGCTGCTGATATTGATATAGTGGATGAGCCTTTTAAGTGAGTATTACTTAAGAATATTCTAGAAGCGTCTAGAAGCATGTAAGGCTATGTAGATAAATCTACAACAACAAATGTTCCTCCAAAGCCCCCGACAGGGTCTGGTTGCTGCTGATATTGATAAATAGTGGATGCACCTTTCAAGTGAGTACTATTGAGTTAAGAACATTCTAGAAGTGTCTAGAAACATGTTAGTTTAGGTTCTCCTAAAGTCCCCTTATAGAGGAGGACTGGTCACCGCTTATTTTGAGATGGTGGAGTAATCATCTTTTTAGTCCACCCGAAAATTCCTTTGCATTACTACAGGGTTATAAATGCTTGCAACTCAAGAGATTCTTAATAACTGGTGTCGCTATATACTGCACAATATAGTGTTTTGCAGTTATCCAGTATCTAAGAGCCAATCCTTTGTAATAGTGACTTTTGATTCCATCCTACTGCAATTAAATAATTTGAATCTTCTATAGTGTGTATGACAAGAGCGCGGCGTGAAAAATGCCTCAAAGATGGCATGTATATACAGAGAATAGGTCTGGATACCGTATTTCATTTCAGCATTCAAGTATGAATCCTGAACCACTAATAACCATTATTATTATCATTTGCAAACGCCTAACTCAATTTTTTAAATAATTTTGCTGGACACGCTCTTGTTGATGACACCGATAAGAAAAAACGTATTTGAAAACAAAAAAAAAATGACGATTTTAACAAGTACCTACGATATTTTATTCCAAAACATTGTCCTAAATATGCCTTACAGTATAATAATTCTACCTATCCAACCTGTCTTACCTTTGTTTACAGTACCAGTATATTTAAATTACAGATTCGTGAACATAGACACATTACCAACGGACTCACCTCTCAGAAATTACTTGAGCACCGCTTCAACAGGGACTGAGAACAACCAAGATGCTAGTAAGTAAATAAGAAATAACTTCTAAACTATGCAAAATGAACAGTAATGTAATAGAAGACATTATACAGTAGACAGTATTTTGGAAGGGTTATTCTAGCAAAAAAAAAAAAAAAAACATTAAAAAAGAAGTTGGGTTGAAATGTTATCCACGAAACAGAAGTAAGTTGTTTGTTTTTTTTATATAATTTGAACCCAGTCGGTAGCTAAACTCAAATAATTTATTTCAATTAAACCATTTCAGGTACTTTTGAATTGTCAAAATTAAATAGTTGGTCAGTTAGTCAAAGTTGAAGCTAGTTGCCCATTTCAAAACGTAGATCTCTTTGGAGAAGAACGGGCAAGAAACTCCAAAGCTACGTTGATTAATTTTCTCATTATGAATAAATGGATTCTCTTCCTCTTTTCCAGTTACCTACTCAGTGAGAACCGAGACCGGAGAGATAGACGTGCCCTCAATCTACACATCTCCTAAGAAGAAGGTGCTAGAGACCAGTAGCCCGCCCCCCATACTCAGGAGGAAAGCTAAGAAGATCAACACGATCACTCCCAGCGCTAATGTGAGTCGGAGTATCGTATCTGTGTTTTGTTTTATTATTTTATGTTTGCATTGAAGTAGGCTCCATGACTGGGGATCCCTCCTTAATGTAGGTCTGGTTCACAGTGCCGGATTAAGACTAATTGATGCCCTATGGAGGGCCCACTGTGGGCCCCCTTATCCACTAGTCGCCTCGTATTTTTTCTAAAAAATCTACAAGCTATTTGTAAAGATTGGCACTCGTCTCTAGAGCAGGGATTGAAAACCGTTACGACTTTGGGTTCCGGTTCTTCATTTCGGTTCTTAAAAAGGTTCTTCTTTTCGGTGCGGTTCCGGTTTGGTTCTGGTTCCAAATAAAGGTTCCAATATACCGGTTCCGTATCATCCGATTTAAAGGAAGAAAGAAGGGATATGTATGACGCGTGCCGGGCGTATCTTTTCTTTCAGTTCGCCTTCGAATTATTGGCGAGTGGAAGTCTGGATAAGCAACGAATGATGCGAACGATCTACAAAAGCAAATGTGCCCCTCTCCCCTCACAAAACTCCCCCCGCGCGGCCGCCCGTAGGTACAGTGGAGTCAAAATATTAATATTTCTGCGAAAATATTTCTGCGGGAGCGCAGCTAGTGACAAACCACACCCCTTCCTGGTTTCGCCCAATTAGAGACATTATGCATTTGTGTGAGTAAGGGGATTCGGACTCGCTTTGAAGAAGGTTCAATTTAGGTTCCGGTTCGGGTTCTTGTACCCGGAACCACTAAATACCGGTTCTATACCGGTATTTTAGGAACCTTTTCAATCCCTGCACTAGTGACTTCCGGGTCTAGTAATACCTTGCAGACCAACCCCCTCGCCTTTTATGTGCTAGCAAATATTTTTTGGTGCTGTTTAAGGTGCTCCCCAAGACGTAATGCTCTAAGCAATTGCTTAATTTGCTTATAGGCTAATCCGGAACTGCTGGTTCATCCTTTGCAGTGAAATCACTTGCTAACTGGCTTAATCATTTTCTATGGAATTAATAATTCTCATAATGGTTTGCGCCGATAAAAGAGAAAAAGAAAAGTTTTGTCATTAATCACAGACGTGCAAAAAGTTAGGAACACAAATAAAGCGCGCGTCGCTTTGTAACATTGAAATACTGTACTCGTAAGGGCGACTATAAGAATGTGAATAACAGATTTGTTTTTCTTATTTACTTTTATAATGCTTATTACATATCACATACTAATAAAACGCTACTTATTTTCCAGGCATGGACCGACACGCTATCGAAAGCGTTCGAGTGTCGCGAGTCGGGCGTGACTCCGATAAAGGCGCTTCCGTTCAGTCCGTCGCAGTTCCTCAACTCGCCCGCCGCGATATCCTTCGCGACGCTCGATTCTACGCCTCTTAGGCATGCTACTAAGGTAAGTGACAGTTCCAGTTTGAAGGGTGTGGGTGCTGATGAGACACACGAGGCATTTTAGCTTTGCTTCACGCATCTGTTGTCTCTAGATAGATGGCGAACGATTACAATATTTTTACCAAAATGGTTTTCTTCAATTTCAGGAATGGAGTGCGAGTCCGCTACTACAGACGCCGACGCCTGTGCACCACGTGACGCCGGGGGGACCGAATGCGCTGAAGAGTAATACACCCAAGTAAGTAGCAATGATTAAGTACATACTTATTTTAGTAAAACACCAATATAGTCTAGATAACGAAGTATAATGTCCGTCCGCCGTCGTATTGAACTTTCAGTGCAAAGTTGAAGTCAGAAGTCAAATCATTTATTTCAAGAAAGCCATTATGGGCTGATTTCTCCAACGGCTGATAATTTTATCCGAGGAATAATTTTGAATTTTTGACAGTTCTTCCATACAAAATCTGGCTGATGTCAATTTTAATCCACGAATAAAAATGATCTGTCATTTGAGGAATCAGCCCTAATTTAAAGCACTTTTGAACGAGAACATTTACAAGAAAATTGAATTTTATAGAAGAACAAGAATAGCCTGTCTTTCTTTTTGAATCAATACTAATAAAACTTGAGAGGTGTCAAGGGACACCCCGATGGAACGAAGTATAACTGGCTTGCTTTCTGAGAGAGAGAGAGAGAAAGAAACGCGCACGCCGCACGGCTTACAACTACCTATAGCAATGGTGTTCATTTTTTCTGTCTAGCCCCCTTTCGCAACGCGCGATAAGGAACTTCGTTCCAACAAGAATAGCCTGTGTCCTTCCTTTTGAATCAATACTAATAATAATGCTGACGCGTTTGGTTTGTGTTTTTGAACGCGCTAATCTCTGTGTAAATTGTGCCGATAGTTGTGACAGCCAATGGCTTAACAGCCAAGAGCCTCGACCAACACCTGAGGAGGCTCTCGTTGGGCAGTTGGATCAAGGGCTTGATTCAGAAAGCGGTACTTCTGGACACGGCTCGCATTGTCAGGAGGTTCCTCTCTCTGGAGCCCTGACCGCCGGTAGCTTGGACCCTGTTCCCGATACCGGCGGGCTACTATTTTTTATATTTTTAAATGTTTTTTTATCTTTTTGTTTGTAAAAATGTAATTTCATTACATCCATCTTTGTTAGGAAAATTGCGAGCTTACAAACTAAAATAAAATGTAACCAATAAAATAAAACTAAAATTAAGTTAAAATAAAGACGATATTTTTAGCATTTTAATAGGTTGCGAACTCTTGTGACCTCTATCTATAACTTCTACTTGAAGACAACAGTACAAAGTTGTTATAGTAAACAAAACTTACGGTTAAGAGTCAACTAAGATGGCGAGTTGTGAAGTTATATAAGGATATGTTTCAACTTTGACTTGATGGATTTTTCTAACTATCATCTTTATCTATTTACAGGACTCCGACTCCCTTCAAAATCGCAATGGCGGAGCTAGGCAAGAAATCCGGCTTAAAGTACGAGCCATCAAGTCCCGGTTTATTAGTAGAAGACATCACTATCATGATGAAACGAGAGAACTCTGATAGTACGGTGCAGCTCAACGACTCGCTGCTCTCGTCTACGGCAGAGCAGGACAATGTAACTGTACAGGTGAATATTGTTATAATCATCAATCAACTTAGCCTATCGCAGTCCACTGCATCCGCATCCAGTCTGTCCGTCTGCGCCACCTTCTTAAGGTCCTCGGTCCGTCGTTGCTGGGGGCGTCCCACTCCAGGTGAAGTAGACGAGTACTTCACTGGCCATCGGTCCTCCGAGAAACATGGCCAGCCAATGCTGAAATAATATGTTTGCATAATAATTTATTAAATAAGTTGGAAGAATAATCTGTATTAAAAAAATACTTACATTTTAAAATAATATTAGCTTTATAATTTTTCTAATATTATTTTGAGCCAAAACCTACATTAAATAACAAGACCAAAATATGTTCAGTAACAGGCAGTTTGGCAGTTAATAATGAAAAATATAAGCGTAAAAATATAAAATATATAGCTAGAATTTTCGAGCTCGTTTCGCTCGTCCTCGCACCCTAAATTCTCTTAAACTTATCCCAATCCACATTATACTAAAACTCACACAATTCTCACACAGATAAACGACTCCGGCATAGGCAGCCTCAAACGTCGTTCGGAACCCGGCAAAGAAAACCTCCCCGGAACTCACAAGCGAGCTCGCAAGGCACTCGCACACAGTTGGGGCGCGGTGACCAGCACTCCGCATTCACACCACAACACGAACAGCAGAGTGCCTGACGTGTCTTATATTGAGACTCCGGTAAGGGTTTACTATACAAAATCTTAAAAAAATTGCTATGGGTTGCGATGTTTTCCGAGGTTTTCCGTCAGGGATTTCTCTGTAGCAGCCTGAAGTTTGATTGCTGTCCTTTTGATGGCAATAGGCTAGTCCCCTATTACATGGGATTTAAACTTCGATCAATAATAGTACTAGATTCCCGATAAGCGCTTCAAAAACGGCCCGAAAAATAAGACCACAAATACTTTTGTGGTCTTATTTCAAATTAGTATGTTTTTAACCTTATTACTTAGACTTTAAGTTTCATTTTAGAATAAATGACTGAAAATATAAAAATAGAATGATTTTATTTTCAAGCGACATTTTAAATATATTTTGCAATGGTAATTAAACTTTATGCTAAAGCATTAAGGTTTATAATAAACTGAAGTTGTTAATATTATTAAACTTTTTTCTAAGAAATGTAGATGTTTGCGTGTGTGCAAACGTGGCCACTTGAGCGACTGATTTTTGTTCCTGATCCTTAATCTAGTACTATTATTGATCGAAGGATTTAAACATAATTAGCAAAATGTGGGTGTCCTATGGGCTCATCTCTGCCTTACTCATCGGGATTACAGGAGTGGTGTTACTATACTCTATGCTCTTTTACTCCGTGGCCCGCGTCTTGCGACATAGTCACTGTCGCAAGACGCGGGCCACGGAGTAAAGAAATGAAAGAAGTAGTTTAGGTTAAGGGAAACAATGGCTTTAAGGTTGATTTTTCAAATAATTTTAATCTCAAGAATAAATTATGTCAATTTAACATATTAAGTTTTAACAAATACCTCAAAAACCGCAATATTTATTCCTCTGTTTATGCTGCTATCTGACAGTGACCATTGGAAATTAGACCTTATAGTCGTTAACTTAGACTAGATAAAAATCATCATATCACTAACAAACCCCTTTTCAATATTGTTCCAGAGCAAAACCTTAGCTGGAGACAGCTCAGTAATGTTCTCACCACCATCGATCGTCAAGCATTCCCTTCTAGAAGAATCAACCAGCTTACATTCCCTTATAAGCCCCGAAAACACCCCAGAAACCAGCAAATACGAAGAAATTGACATTGAGGCCGTCATCACTGAGAAAACTAAGGTACAACACAGGTCTATACTCCTTACTAATCCCGAACCTAACACCTTAGGACCCACTCAAATCATATACCCTGAATACAACTCACAAATGACAGAGATCACACCTTTTCGAGACGTTACGAATTTAGAAAACCTTAGTTTTAGTCGACTAAATGCTGATAGAATGCGTACTATCACAACGGGAAATGAATTAGCCTGTGACACCCTTATCGCGCCAAAACAAGTCCTAGCCAATGCCCTAGCAGATCACATTTACAAAGTAACCAATCAGAAGCCGTCTACATCACGCATTGATGAGATTTTAACCAATAAGATTATGAATAAGAATGATTATGCGCAGAAGGAGAACCAATGGTGGACCGTTGATAAGGATAATGGACAGGAGGATGCGTTAAATGATTATTATATGTTCACTAATATGTAGGTCGGGATTACGCTTATTGATATTAGTTTGGTCTTGTGATATTTTGTTAGGCGAGAAAATTTTTAATCGATTATTTTTTTCCGATTACAATCAAGGCAATCGATGGAAGTCAGTTGTATACTTTGATCAGATGGTGAATCGATAAAAATCACCGAAGACTAAATCGATTGCTAATAAAGTTGAGTAGTTCCCTTGCGTATTTTGCTGTATTTATATTACATGGCATATTACATTTTTATTTTGAAAATTACTGCGTTCTCATTGCAAAGGATATACTCGTATTAACTTTGCGGGACACTAAGCGCCCACAGACGTAATACTAACAATAAATCTTATTGTATCTCGTTCAGTGTCCTTTAACCGATTAAAATATTTAGAATATTCGAATCGGAACTCGATTACAATATTTTTGATCAGCCAATACGTTTCGAGAATTCGACACTGGCCATTAGAATTCGAACAATGTAGTTTTTATAAATAAAGTTTTTTTCATGAAGACTGCTAACATATTATCACAAGACTTATTATGGACTGTGAATAATAGTGATTAAAATATAAGTTATAGACACGCTTAACTAAGTCATAAACATTAACGATTTAATAAAATACGTGGGTCGCTAGAGGAAGTATTAAAATGGTTAGATTCTTCTTAGCGTGTCGATGAAAAGAAAAAAAGAAAATATGTTTATATGTTTATTTACGGTGAACATGACGCAGAAAAGGAACACAAACAAAAAAAAAACAAGTTGGGGAAACATGCGTCACATCCACGCAAAACGGCCATCGCTCAGCATATTGCTATGACAATCTAATGAAATGAAATGATGTTTTTTCTGTAAATAGGTCTTCTAAGACGCTTTTACAAGTCAATTCAATTTTATTAACCTCGAATTAAGTTCCTGTAACGTGCAGGAATCACGAGGCCCTAGGACGAACGCGCGACGTAAACGTAACGTAAATTGGAATGATTTTTTATTCGAAAATACGATTATTCTATAACATTTTGGTTAAAATTTTTGTGAAAAGTACAATTAGTATACCCGTAGATTTGGAAAAAAGTCTTAAAACGAAGTAAATATTATGTGTAACGTATTTAAAATTTTAACATAAATTACGTTTACTCCCCGCGTTCATACTAAGCCCACAGGGCACGCAGGATGGCAAGATTCCCATTGATTAATAAATTAAATTGATTACGGAATGTTTAGACAATAAATTAAAATAAATGAAATAGCTGTTAATCTTTACATTTTGATATTTTCAAACTGGTAACCCACTTTTAAACTAATCATTAAACGACTAATGAACTAACATAAAACGCGATATTATTGTGATCTATTACTAAAAGTCAAGGCGCAAATCGGTGATCGATTTCGATTAATTTCTCGGTAAAATAATTATGGATATCGATGGAAAATCGATTAGGACTAAATCGATCGGAAAAATGGAATCTTAAAAATCATGACTAACTTAAAATACGAAAATCGTAACAAATTCCGTCAGTTTTAAAACGAAATATCGTATGAATATTTATCGAATATTCGTTACGTCTGGATTTTCTACTCTCGGTGCTAAGGAGAGCGTTGAAAATCCAGTGCGCGAAAAAAAATCGCCCGTACTTGGGCTTATCGTGTTATCGATACTCTGTTGTAAATTTTTCTAATTTTATTTCTCGAATTATCAATTCTTAGGTAGGTTTTGCACCAAACTAATGTAAACGTTAAACGGTATTAGAGAATAAGGTACCAAAGATGAGGTTTTCATCAAATGAACTATTCGTTTTTTTTTCTATTAATTTAATTTAATATATTCTTAATTCTCTAGTTAAAAGTCTAGTTTTAGGAATCGTCAAAAGTATAATACCTCAAGTTTACCATGCACCAAATTATCTAAGTGTTACTAGTTATAATAATTTCAAGTATTAATTTGTTTAGGTTAAAAAAAATACTTGTTCGTAGTAACAAAAAACAAATGAGTACAAAATAATTATCGAGTTTCAACAGTATTTAGGACGCGATGTTCCATGTTGATCATGAAATGTAAATAATAATGTTTTTTCTAATGGGTTTTTTCTCTGATACGGAATAGGCTAGTTTCCTAAAAAAATCTAATGAGTTCGTCAGTTAGATTATCAAAAAATATTGGACCCGTATTTTTTCTTTTGTTAACTACATATAAAATGATGAAGATATCGCCCGTTAAAGTTCCGCGTGACGTCACGCCTTGCTAAACTTTTTAGTCAAGTCACGACCCCCCACTCCCAAGTTTTGACGCGCTTTATCTTTGTCATTTTTTGTTTGATTGACAAAAGAAAAAATACGTGTCCAATATTTTTCGGTAATCTAACTGACGGACTAAATATAATAATATTTTTTTTACCCAGGAAGCTACTCTATTGTATGAGAAAAGTCGTTGAGAAACGGACATTTAGGGTATTTAGTTCTAGGGCACGATTCTTTCGATCCACTAACTAACCCTAGTAGGCTACCTGTCCTATTCCTGTATTTATTTATTTAGAAATTCTATTAATTATAGTATTTTTGCTTTGTATTTTGCCTTTAAAAATATTAACATTTTTTATACTTAATTTAACTGTCATTCGAATAACGACTAAAATGCTGTCGCATAGGTTGTGGAATTTGTATTTATACAGTCACTTTTTTTTTTGTTAAATTGTAACATTTTTTTATATCGGCAGCTACTTAAGAAAACTTATTTGAAATAAATAAATGACATTACCCGTTACCTTATTTCCCTCCATTTTGTATTTCTCCCGCCAACTCCATTCCCGCACAATATTGACAGGCCAGTGTTGAATCTTCTTAAAAAAAATACTTATTTATTTATATCTTGTTATAGAAATTGTTTTTTGTTACTATTTATGTTTAAAAAAAATGTTTTAATTTATTCTGTAGCTGTAGTTTCTTTGTATTACGGCAACATTTTTTTTTTGTATTTCGATGTGTTTTTTTATTTTTTTATTGAGTAGTTTAGTGTCTCTGTCAATATTGTTTGTATTCCAATCCAATCCAAAAGAGATCCGATGTCATTTTTTATTTCAATAAATGTATTTTGTACATTTAATTTTTGTTTTGATTTTTTTTTCACCCTTGGTACAGGCAGCTACAAAAACCGCAATTTTTTTTCGAAATGTTGCATATTTAATGCTAGAAACTAATTATTATTACTTTATTTTTTGCTGACTGTGCTACTAATTTAGATTCATTCACAACAGGCATACGTATATTTATTGGCTTTAAATTCAATATTTCTGACTATGGTAATGTTGATCTTATTGTCTAGTCCAATCTTAGGCCAGAATTTTTTGGTATAACAAACGAGGCCTCACAATATTTTGCTAGCTTATTCGTTTACATTATTTTTCTTTTTTTAATCATTGGCAAAAATGTTTCCTGCTAACAGCACAAAATCACACATTGAAACATTCAAAGTAGGTATAGTAGAAGTAATAAAATACAGAAAAACCTAGTACATTTTTACTAAATTGTATAAATAAAATTACTAAGTAATTTTATTTAGTAGGTACAAATACACAAAAAATATGCAGATCATAAAAAGTATTGCATTAAGTTTAAAAAATGAAAACAAAATAAAGTTTAAAAAAAAAAACATGAAACAAGGCACAATAATTCGCTAAAAAAAATATGCATTTGTTTTTTTCGGTGCTTACATTCATTTCAAAAGCCTGCAAAACTGTTTTGATCATATTTAAATGCTGCTCTGCATACATAAATTGCACACAAAACGTATTCCCTTATAGATCTCCCGGGGCAACGAGCCCATACTTGTGAAGAAATCGGCCGTCCGTTCCATCAAGTTCGAACGACTCGAAGAGCTCTCGGATAGTAAGGAGGAGAACCCATCGCCTTTTATATTGGTTAGTATCAGTAGTTTTTGTTGAAATTGTGGTAAGTTCAGGCATATAAAAATATAATGTAGGTATGAGGGTAACTATTCTGTTAAAAAATCTCACCGTGAAAAAGTAAGTGAAGTAATCTAACTATTCTGTTAAAAAATCTCACAGTGAAAAAGTAAGTGAAGTGAGCCAACTATTCTGTTAAAAAATCTCACCGCAAAAAACGTTGGTGAAGTGAGCTGTCATTCTACCTGTTGCTAGGGATTGACACTATTAACAGCTTACTTCAACCTCACTTCGCCTACATTTTCACGGTGAGATTTTTACAGAATAGATCGGCGGGACGTATCATGCGGTCCAAAGCTGAAGGCGGAGTTTGTATTGTAAGTTTCGGTTCTAAAAAGAGTATTTATTTCTTTTTCAATGGTTCCAATATCAAAATAACAAAACATCACGCCTGTAATCCCCGAATGGTCTCAGGCAGAGGTGTACCTATAGTAAACCCACATTTCGCCAGTCATGTCTTATCTTAAGTCCCATGTAATATCTGCGAGCCTATTGCTATCAACCGAGAAAAAATCCAGACTCCCGGCTAAGTAGGTAATTATTGGAACGAAGTTCCTTATCGCGCGTTGCGAAAGGGGGCTAGACGGAAAAAATTAAGACCAAAAGTTGGAACGACACTTTTTGCTATAGGTAGTTGTAAGCCGTGCGGCGTGCGCGTGTTTCTCTGTCTGTCTCTCTCTCTTTGAACTTCGTTCCATCCGGGTGTCCCTGGACACCTCTCAAGTTTTTATACAGGGTTATTGGTAAAACACTAATAACTTCTCAGGACTATATTACTAACACAACATCATATTCAATAACTTATGTTCTATAACTTTTAATAATTCATCAGACTTTCAAACAAAAATATAAATATTTCAATCCAACGCTCTAAATGTTACGAACTCTACGCGAAGCAAAAGAAAGCGCTTTAGGTAAACACACTGCCGTGTCTAGTACAAAATGCAGCAGAGGGGAGCGGGGGTTAGATAGAACAGCGAAATCTTGAAGATTTGTTTTAGGGAAATGTATCACGTTTTGTAAAAAGTCGTAGAACAAAAGTTGTTGTTTATGATGTTAGTAAAACAATTCTAGAAGGTGTGTCCTAGAAAAGGTTTACCAATAACCCTGTATAAACCTTTATCGTAATCAGCTCACATAAAAATGCTGAAAAAAAAAGCCACCACGTTTGAACGTTTAGACATTGGTGATATAAATTGGTTTTTAGCAGAAAGATAGAACTGTTTGGCTGAAAGGCCAATAATTAGTTATTGGAGGATACAATTTGATTTACATATTAGGTAATCTACTAACTAAATTAATTTGCTTGCACACAGCACAATGATATTTTGATTCCTTGGCGGCAATAAGACCTCAGTTTGTGAACGCATCAATTAGTTGATAAAGTTTTGTAGAAATGCTGGGTTATAGTCAAATAGAGGACCTTTGTCAGTGGACCGCAGAGCAACAGCTAAAACCCAAGAAGAGCTCATTATAATGTAACCTTATACTTTACAGGGTAACTACAAATGGCAAACCTTCGCATGCGGCATGACTCAAGACCAACTGGACCTCACTCAGTTAGCTCATCAATACATGAGGAAAACTGCACTAAAACCTAGGTCCCTTAACTTCCTATAAATAAGGATTATTTTTGTGTAGGTACTCAATATGTACTGGATTCCGGATTTTTGTGAACTTGTGTTCAGAAATCTGGACTTCAAAGATAGTGGTGTGTGATTTTATTTGTCATTTTCACTTTTCTAGCTATCAGTTGTGGCCTAAATTTTGTCATATAAAAAAAAAAATGTTTATCTTGATGCCAGAAAAAGCAATGATAAAAATTTTCTTCTAAAATTTGGCCTCACAAGGCCACGTCTTGTAAACGTAGTAAAATACGATGACGTCGTAAGTACGCTTATTATTTTAGATTATGGGTTTTAGTTAGGGTAAGATTAGTTACGTCATAGTCTTTGTAAATAAAACCAGTGTGATTCTAGTGTAAGGACAATTATGTACCGATAATTTTGTAGTAGTAATTCTAAAAAATATTTGGAGCATAATTATAAAGTTTAGAATATTGTATGTAAGTTTTGTATGTCTTTAAGTTTTTAGAAATATATATATTTTAAGGTTTTGTGGTAAAAATATTGTCAGTCAGTTTATAGTTTATTTTTAATATTGTGTGTGGAGAATATAGTTTAATTAAGTCAGCACATTTTTATAGATTTTATGGAGCACAGAAAATAAATTATATTTTTTAAATCCAATTTCCAAATAAATTTTGAAATCACGAGAATGTTTGGATACCTAGATTACTTGTTGCATGTCAGAAAAATAGATCTAAAAAAATAAGTAGTAACCAAATAATTGTAATTAATCATGGAATATATCATTTCATTTTCATACTTAATTCAATGTAATAAGATCACATTTTCAATACTATTGCTTTGTTGTGTTGCTAATTATGAATAAAATGTAAGTAGATTTTTCACTAAATATCATGTGTCTAAATAAAATTTAATTCTAAGACTATCTGGTAGTTGAAAAGAGTACAAATATAGTGTTAAGTGTAATTCAATCGTAAATGTACAGTAAGTAGTTTAGGCCTTTTTATAGTAATTTTGTGTGCCTTGGCCTGTGAAAAATATAATTAATGTTCCATTTCCTTTGCATTTTTTTTGTAATAGTTACGAAACAAAAGAATTAGGTTTTTAAAAGCATGTTTATTATGAACGCTTTTTAGTTTTGTATCGCATGCTTGCTTTTTTGAAAATATAGTTTTTCATAATTTTTGTTAATTTTCAATTTAAACACAACATTCGGCATAGAACTTTAAAAAAATATATAATTTAACTGAAAACTGAGTGTGGTTTGAGATGTTTTAAAATTAAAATTTTATAAGTAAATCATTTTTCAACAACAGAAGAATTGGAACATAAAAAATTACGTTTAAGTTTTGTATAAAATTTATAATTTAAGAGGCAATATTTATACGAATTATGTTTAAACATATTTTTATTGTACGTTTTTCTTGTGATTTCTATTCTATTCATTTATATTTTCTTTATTCGAAATTTTCTCATAGGCTGCTGAACAAAAAAACACTGATTTACATTAAAAATAAATATTATTATTTCGGTAAAATCGTTATAAGTACAGTCAACAGCATAATTAACTGGCCCTTGCAATTTATGCTATCATAAGCTACGGTTCCGTAAAAGAGCAGTGGCCAGTCTTACCGGATGCAGCTGAATACCAGTATTTTACATGGAGTGATTGCCTATCCAACCTCCAAAACCCAGTTACTGGGTAACACGATACCCCTTGGTAAGACTGGTTATCAGACTTTTGGGTTCTAACTACCCGTAACGACTGTCAAAGATCTACGAATGACAGCCGGGATCACTTTCTACCCATCTAAGAATCGACCGCGGCGAGCGTAGCCGGCTTTGACCGACTCGTGCGTCTGTTATAATTTATCCTAGAATAGCATAAAATGGGTAAATATTAAAGTTGTTGACTGTACATCCTTACACCACCACACCACGGGAATGCATTTTTCATAAAAACAACTCCTGCTTAATCAAGCCACCCTGCATGTTTTGTATTAGCGTCTATACCGTTTTAATGGTCGTGTATCCAAATTCGGAAGCAGTGGCCATTAGTATGGTGTCATCAATTCCATTCAATTCGTTTTGAGGGCAGTAGTAGTCCAGTGGTAGACCGCGACGTACAAGTTGTAGGTCGTAGATTCGAACCCAGAGCCAGGCGTATTACAATATTGATTATTGTAATGTAAAAGATACTTGTATTAAGTTAACAGTCCTAGTAATAAGCGATTGCCATTTATTTTATTATAAACAAAGAATTTTGGTTTTTATTTCGTGACAACAATGATATTGTTCTAGTTTGTACATAGTAGATAATTTAAGTAGGTTTATGGATGTTTATGTAAGGAAAATAAATGGTTTTATAGAATTTGTTGGGTATCATTTTCACACTGTTCCCAGCCACTGCTGCTCAAAATATTATCGTGAAAACATAAGTGAAGTGAGCTGTCATTCCTGATACTAAGACGCGCGAGAAAATGAATCTCGACGAGACAAACGAAATATTTAGGTAACTGACTTGAAACCTAAAACGAAATCTTTTTGTATATAGATGGTAAGTATAAAATAATATAATAATAATAATATCTCTGGACATTTCACACAGCGCCATCTAGTCCCAAGCTAAGCAACCTAATGCTTGTGTTATGGTAACAAGATGGCTGATAAACTACTTATATACATTTGTTTTTGTAAATACATACATATTATAGATAGAAAAACACCCAGACTCGGAACAAATACATGTAGGTCATACAAATATTTGTTCCGTGCGGGAATCGAACCCGCGACACGCAGCGCAGCAGTCAATCGCTTAACCACTGCGCCAACCGTGCCGTCAATGATACGCGATCAAATCAGAAATGATGAGATCAGCAGTAGAACCAAGGTAACCGACACAGCCCGCAGGGCAACTTGCTCGCAGAACAGATGGCCGATGGGGCCGAAAGGTTCTGGAGTGACGACCGCGTACCGGAAGACGTAGCGTTGGAAGGCCTCCACAAGGTGGACCAGCAGGATTCCGCTGGATGTTATTCTTGGGGAATACCTACGTCCAACTGTGGAGGTTTTCGGCTGAAGTAATGATTATGATGATATTTAGTGAGGTCGGTCCTACGGAACGAATAATTAATCTTTAACACGTTCAGTGCCGGGAGCCCTCCTGGAGGGCTCACTCAAATCCCATATGGGATGCCGGGAGCCCTCGCGGAGGGCTCATATTAAATGTACGTTTTTCTTAGCGAATACAGCATTATAAACTATGAAAATAAAATTAGTCGTATATTTTAACAAGATTTATCAGTATACTCGTTGGTTTTCAAATACCAGCATTTTTATTTTTTAATATAATTGTGAGCTATGATGCCCGTATTTCAGGGGTGGTCAACCATTTTGCGGTTACAAATATTCACTAAAAATAAAAATATTTATTTTGAGATGATAAATTACGAGGAAGAGTTAAAAAATAGAAGCTTTTCAGGGTTTCGTATCAAAATGGTAAAAAAGAACACCCATGGTGCGACTTCGTTTGTCTGTCTGTCCGTTCTTTTGTAACAGCTGCTTATTTCAGGAACTACTAATGCTATAGACTTGAAATTTGGAATAAATATAAATAATGCTTGTCAATGTTTATAGCAAGAGAATGAATTGAAAAAATATTACGATGCCTTTATATTAAAAAACCTGTTGTAAAGAGCCAGTATTTTGCATGCAGCCTTCTTACACAGAGCATTTTTCGTGATGGCCAACCTTTAATTTTGCCATATTAATATACGCTGGTGTATATTTTGTTTTCAAACCCCGTTGAAATATGCAATGCAATTGCAATAAAAAAGCTTAAAAAATATATGTAAAAAAAAATGCGTTAAATAAACGGCTATCTCAAAAGACTAGGATCCTAATTCGTAAAAATGAAAATTTAGTGGAAATATATTTAAAATTCGAATTTCTCGTTCCCGCGATTTATTTTACCTATTGCTGCTTTTGTTTAACTGTTGGTGAATCATGAGCGGCAAGTATTTATGTAATAGAACACTAAACGTTAATAAGCTGTTACAAAATAATTTTTTTTGATTACATAAAAAACTACTAATATTGCATAATGTAGGTAATTGTTTGTTGTTCCTATTCAAACAATAAAAAATTATTAAATTGCGTGAAAATTTCAGAAAGGTTGGACACCCCTGTCTCGGGATCAAAGCGAGCGATCATACTTTTTCTTAATTTTTTTATATTTCAATATTTCACGTCTCCACCCCACTAGTACATGTAAATACCCCCAGGGATACTAAAAATAGCAATAAGACATTGTAAAAACACTATTTTACTTCATTTTACAGTGTTTTATAATACGGTTTATAACCTAATGCCGCCGACCCTCCTCGAGGGTTCACTTTAGCGCAAACGTAATGCCGGTGACCCCCCTGGAGGGTCCACTTGCAATATGTATGGCGGCATCCAGCATGAGCTCTATGAAAAGTGGGTGGAGTCGAAAGTGAACTCGCAGACATCTAACTCGTTTTACGGAAGTGTTTCGAGTAACAGGATAGTCGTTATAATTTACTTACTAGGTATATTATTGGGCTAGTTACATCAGCCGCATGCAGGATGACCACTGGGCAAAAGTCTCCATACAATGGGTACCTGAAGATGGACGGCGCCGCCGAGGTCGGCCCAGAAACCGGTGGCGAGATAACCTGCACGCGTACCGCGAAGGCTTGTTCGAGGTTACGCGGATAAAGAGTTCCTGGAAGAACTTGGGGGAAGCCTTTGCCCAGGACTGGGACAGTATATAAGCAAAAAATAAATAATTATATTCACCGTTAAATTTTGATCGTTATAATCCTTAAAAGGGGTCATTGGGGTCTTTAAAAAAAAATCATTTGATCCATACGAGTTATGCGAACATAAATCTATGGATCAACTGATTTTTTTTTCACGATTTCAGTTCTGGTCCCGTAGTAAAAGCTGTTCATAATGATGAGTACAATGACCCCTTTTAAGTATTAAAACGATCAAAATTTAGCGGTGTATGTATTGATTTATGAAGTGATTCTTACATTTCTAGCAATTTTAATTTTTTTTTAGCTCACCGTAAGTTCACTTTCATAATTTCAGCCACTATCACCAACTAACCGCAAAACTCATAACATTATTATCTAAAGCCCTATATAAACCCAGTCTTTCATAGTAACGTTAAATGTAAAACCGTAGTGTCGTGATACAACGTAATGCCATCAGTAACTGAAACGTCTTGCGAAATTGCCTCCTAGCCTGGGACCGGGACCTATTAGCATGACGACGAATTAAATTGTAGAGTAAGGTTGCATGAAGTGACGAGCGGAGCGAATAGAGGAGCGGAAGCGATTTTGTACTATGAAGACTGGTTAAGCTGGATGCGGAAGGTGAAAAACCCGGTTTTGTCGTGCAACTTGGGAGAGCCAACTTTCCACGTTGGTCCAACTTGGTCAGCCTATTTTTTAAAAAGCTACGGTGAAAACTAAAGCTGTCAAAAGTAGCAATCCCTAGGAATAGGTGGAATGACAGCACACTTCACCAGCAGTTTCACGGTGAGATGTTTGCTAAATAGATCTGTTTTATGTGTCGCAGTAGACTGTAATTGGCAGACTTGATCGATTGATTGAATCTACATAATGCACTTGATCGATGTGGAAAGGGAGCGAACAAGTCTTTGCTATGGGCTCTATTTCTTGTGATATAGCCTACGTGAAACTTTTAGTTCACGAAGTAGGTATGTAACAACGACTATAAGTAATTCAACTTTAATTTTCTTTTTGTCTGTCTAACCAAAATAATTACAAAAGCTGACGCGGCTTTTAATATTATCAAGCACAGGTTCAAACAAGTACCTAAGTAGTTCAGGGTATACAGCTTAATAACATCACCCTTGTTCAGTAGGTAGGTACTAATACCTGGATTCACATTAATTCAGCAAATAAACCAGAAAGACAATTTTCATTTCTCCCCAATTCCATATGAACAAACCACACATATCACTTCAAATCCATAATTTATTAATAATAATTTAAACAGCACTTCATTACCACTAAGCCCCTACCTTTACCTCGCCCAACGAGGCTACTTCCAAGCCAAAACCAACTTTCAGAACAGCAATTAAAGTTCTAATTACTTTGACTTGAACTCAAACCCCAGTCGAACGGTTGTAAATTGGAGTAACATCGCTCGGAGCTATTAAGATTGCATGTCACTGGTCTAAATTCAGTTAAATTCTCCGGAATTTATCGGTGAGCTTGTCTGTATTATTTACTGCCAAATATATTAGTGGCATATTAATTAATAAATGTGTTTTGGTCCAAGAAAAAACGCTTGAACTCCACGTTTATTATGCGCAAAGCCAAAGGGTGGAACTCTCTGCCAGCGTCTGAAAAGAAAAAGAAAGAAAATAGTAAACATGACGCGTAAAAAGAACACGAACACAAAAAAAAAAATAACAAGTTGACGGAAAACATGCGTCACATCCACGCAAAACGTCTGTGCACCCTGCCACATTTAATCCGTCTGCCTTCAAAGCACGAGTGTGAGTGAACGGGCATCATCTGGGTGCGCTCGTGTCATCATAGACCTCATCCATCGCTTTCCATCAGGCGTGATCGAGGTCAAAAGCAGTCCCATTCAGCAATAAAACGCTCAAATCAATGTGTAGCCTACCGATTTTGATTCCGAGTTATGTTACGTTTCGTAGACGATTGGTAGCCGCCCACATAGCATCTGAACACAAGTAAATACACGGTTGCTGATTTTGATTGAGCTTTTTTATCAAAACATCACTCCTGTAGTCCCCGAAGGGAATGGAAAAATGCAATAACTATTTGGCCGATCTGGGAATTGAACTCAGGACCTCAGCAGTAGCGGTTGCAACCAGTAGACCATAGGTTCTCAATCTTATTTTGCCCACCGCCTACTTTGAGAATACTTTTATTTCTAGAGCCCCAAATTTTTTTAACTTAAGTACCATCTATCGCGAATCTGGAACAGCTAATGGCGCCGATTCCCTTGTTCACAAACTAAACTAAATTTAAGTTCACTGCATCTTTTTCTTTCTATTTCATTAAGAAATGGACAGAAGATAAATATTAGTTTAGTTCTGTCTAATTAAGATACTCCATAGACAGTTTAGACGAGATTAAAAACATGGCTACTAAAGATACGTCAATTTACGTCAGGCGCTGACTAATTTGACAGGACTAAACTAATATTTATCTTCTGCCCTTTTCTTAATGAAATAGAAAGAAAAAGATGCACTGAACTTAAATTTAATTTAGTTTGTGAACAAGGAAGGCGCCTTTGCCACGAATATTTCATCATCTGCCTAGCCTTTTCCCAACTATGTTGGGGTCGGCTTCCAGTCTAACCGGCTGCAGCTGAATACCAGTATTTTACATGGAGCGACTGCCTATCTGACCTCCACAACCCAGTTACTGGGTAATACGATACCCCTTGGTAAGACTGCTTGTCAGACTTTCGGGCTTCTAACTATCCGTAACGACTGTCAAAGATCCACGAATGACAGCCGGGACCAAAGGCTTAGCGTGCTTTCCGAGGCACGGACGGGTCTCGGTATGTAAAGATGGTCAACTATCCACAGACCAACCGCGGCAAGCGTAGCTTAACCTTATCAATCGACCTGTGCGGCTGTTATTATTTAGCCACGGACCCCGTTGCCACGAATATTTAAACGTGTAATATTATATAGTCGTAAGATAGGATGTATAATTTTCTCTGGGTCTTCTACGGCCCCCCTGAAAGTCGACAACATGTCAACAATCGTCAACGTCAACATGGGCGATAACGCCCACAAGCGGGCATTATCGCCCATGTTGAACTCCTATGCACTATACAAATGAGGCAGACAGTATACTCGACGCAACGTTTATAGTTGCTTCAACTCAGGGGGTCTACTCCGAAGTGGTATCGGCCGAATGTTCGGATCGGACCGACACATGGCCGAACCGAATAATATTGAAAAATGCGAAAAAACGTTCGAATCGGCTCAGTTGGGTCGGGACCATAGTCAATATTCGAATGAGTGTAGGAGTGTAGGATCGGGTCTGACCGAACCAAATGGTAACTTCGTAGCAGAAAATGGCCGAACAT
Source organism: Apamea sordens (assembly GCA_945859715.1). Taxonomy (NCBI): domain Eukaryota; kingdom Metazoa; phylum Arthropoda; class Insecta; order Lepidoptera; family Noctuidae; genus Apamea; species Apamea sordens. The sequence continues at coordinate 5,499,875 of OX244010.1, read as the reverse complement.
TCGGCCGATACCGCTTCGGAGTAGACCCCCAGGTATGGTATACCACAGGCAATTAAATCGCACCATGTAAATCAGGCTTTACCGTGACACCCGAACCTAATTAGCCCGTCATTAGAACAACGAGCCAATTAAGAAAAACAAGAATATATTTAAATAAACACAGGCAAGTTTGTTTAGCATTACCCATTCCTAGAATTCTCAATTCCTAATTATTTATTCACAAACAGCCACTCAGTCACACGCGTTTCCTAATTAACGCAACTGCCAGCTTCATAAACTAGCAAATAATTATATTGTACACTCAATAAATATCCTATTTTACAGGGTGTACCAGAAATGTGTAGTAATATTGAAGGGGTAAGCGCGAAAAAATAATCAGCTGTAATTTTGAGTTGAGTAAGTATTGAAGTTTTGTATGCGACAGACAGGCAGAAGATTACTATGTTGGTTCAATGTGGAAAGTTGTTAAGTGTGTCTCAGAAATGTGTTGTCATATTTCTGTGTGTACGAGTAGTACAGATCATCAAACTGAACGACTTTCTCCATGGGACCAATATCGCAATCGTGAAAAAATTATTAGCTGTCCCATACTTTTACATGGACTGATGTTTTGTATGGGACAGTTGAGCTTGACAGTTCAGCAACATTCATTGCGTTATTTACGTCACTGAGCAGACATTTTTTTCGGATATATGAAGCAATGGATTTGCAATATCCCTCAAAATGATTCAGATTGTGTTAAGCAACTAGGGTGCTGGTACACGCTGTATACTCAGTAGGTAACTATGCTATTATATAGGTACTATGACTCTATAAACCGTTGAGTCGTTGAGTTTGATTGAGCCTGCAATATTCCGTTTACCCAGCTCCTATATTAACTAGTCAATTAATATGTTCTCTGTACACCAACAGACTGGTGAATTTAGAGTGACAATTATTTGGGAATAAATATCCTTGCATCGTACTAATATTATGATTATAGTAGGTAGAGAGCGGCTCGTGGCTAAATAATAACAGTCACACGAGCCGATCTTGAAGGTTAAGCAACGCTTACCGAGGTTGGTCCGTGGATGGGTGACCATCCATAACATACCGAGACCGGAAGGCCAATTCTCGTAATTTAAAACGTTCAAAATCTAGTCGCAGTCTCATCTCGGCGACAAACAAATGTCAAAAACTTGTCAAAATGTAGGGAAATTAGAAGTATTTTTTGACAGATTGAGACTGAGATCAGACTGTGAACATTCTTAAAATTACGAGAATTGCCCCTCAGGTCCCGGCTGTCATTTGTAGATCTTTGTCTTTGATTTTTGTTTTGTTTTTGGTAAGCAGGTAGTCGTTACTCACCCAGTAATTGGGGTGTGGAGGTCAGATAGGCAGTCGCTTCGTGTAAAATATTGGTATCTAGCTGCATCCGATTAGACTGAAAGCCCATCCCAATATTTTATTTTTATTTCTTCAGGACAACAAACAATTGCGTAATAATGCCTAATACTAGTACAGATAGATTATAGAACAATTAGGTAATAACGCAACCAGCACCGTTATCCACATAATAAAATACAGTTGGGATAAGGCTAGGCAGATGATGATGATATTTCTAGCTGTCACCTCTTTTGATCTTCAACATACCACCCATAAAGACCAGGGGTACCAAAAGGACCAGAAACAAACCCAAACTTATATACGCCAACCTAATTTTGATTAAAACCCAAAACTCCTTACAATAATAAAGTTATTTAATAAGCCCGAAAAGCCTTGGATTTAACACAAATATGGGGAAGTGAACTTCTTGTTTGAGAATATTACTAAGTTAATATCAAGTGTAATTTGGTGGAATTTGTCTTTGTGATATGGATACGAAACTTTGTTGGTTTAGATGTTGTAGTGGCAGCCTCGAGGTTTAAGCAAGTGCTTATGTCCCGCCATAACAGTAACAACACGCCTCAATTCCCAGAAGGGGTAGGGAGAAGTGTAGGTATAATAGATGTAGATGGTTTTTCCGTCTGGAGTTTATCAGTCACTTTACGCAGCTATTTTTGCTGTCGGCCTAACTGAAAACAGGGGAGAGGGGAGGTAATTAAAATAGAGCGGCTGCCGTTGTATTGACCAGTAACTGGGTTGTGGAGGTAAGATTACCTAAGTAAGGAACCCGGTTCTGGGCAATACGATAGCCCTTGTACACACGGCTACACGTCAAGCTATACCAAACCAGTTTGTCTTGGCCTCACTTTGTATGATATTTTCTCACAATGAACGGTCACCCAATACTGCTTTTGCATAGCTTGCCGTGTAGCCGTGTGTACTGGTTGTCAGACTTTCGGTCTGCTAACTACTCGTAACAACTAACAAATAGAGACACAAATTATACATACATACATACGAGTAACCACTGCTGGGACACAATCCTAGCTCCTCTTTTGTGAGAGGGAGTGGGCCTTAATCTAACCACGCGGGCCCAGTGCGGATGGTAGATGTGACATGTCTTTGAATTTTTGGTTCTAGGACATGCCGGTTTCCTAACGATGTTTTCCTTCACCGTTTTGAGAGCAGTGGTGATGAAATGATTTACACAAAGAAAAGCGCCTGTCTGGGTACGAACCCACGACCTACAAATTGTAAGTCGGGGCCATTACCACTGGGCCTCTACTGCTCTAATTCATCATCTGCCTAGCCTTTTCCCAACTATGTTGGGGTCGGCTTCCAGTCTAACCGGATGCAGCTGAATACCAGTATTTTACATGGAGCGACTGCCTATCTGACCTCCACAACCCAGTTACTGGGTAATACGATACCCCTTGGTAAGACTGGTTGTCAGACTTTCGGGCTTCTGACTTCCCGTATCGACTGTCAAAGATCCACGAATAACAGCCGGGACCAACGGCTTAACGTGCTTTCCGAGGCATGGAGGGGTCTCGGTATGTAAAGATGGTCACCCATCCGCAGACCAACCGTGGCAAGCGTAGCTTAACCTGACCGATCGACCTGTGCGGCTGTTATTATTTAGCCACGGGCCCCTCTACTGCTCTACTTTATACATACTAAAATACAAATAACAAACACAAAGAATAAAATACAATTGTCATAATAAAAAGACGACTGCAGGTGTAAAATATTTATTGGTTAAGTTTATAATGAAATAGTCGCTCCTACCGTCCTACGAGACTTCGTTAAAGACAGAGATAGCTAAGTTTATGAAAATAAGTGGAAACGGGCGAGAGGTACACTGGGTACTTTATGTAGCCTGTTTTCAGAAACTAATTTACTATGTTTTGTGTTTTTGATGGTATAATAATTCAATAATGTTGTTAGTTTTAATTTGTCTAATTTGGTTCTTGTATGTTATAGAGCTTTGGTTATTAGTATAGGTTATTAGATAGGGTAAACCCTGTTACGATACTTTAAGCTGTTATAAAAAATAAAATTGAAATCTTTATAATAATAATATTGCAGGATTATTGGTAGGAAATTAAGAATATATTATAAGATGTGATCAAATTTAACTCTCAGAGCAGACATTAGTTTATCTAAGAATGACAAGCAAGTATGAAAGAAAAGAAAGAAAGAAAAAGTATTCATTACGACTCGTACAGGAAGATCATACAACTAAACTAAACACAATAAAAAATATAAAAATAAACAAATTATATAAAAAAAAGTAACAAAAAGAAAAATGAAACAGAAAGTCCTATACGAGGCCAAAAGGCTCCTATCTCAGCATGACGCTACAACACTGCTATGACAGGTGTGTTAAAGATAAAGATAATTTATTTGTCAAACATGCGCTTACATAAACTGAATAATCAGACATGCAAGGTATTAAATTAATAGATGTGAGCGTCCATATTTTGCCAATAACGGCGTACAAATTTTGTAGGTATAAAAAATTACATTTAATTGCATTTTACTTATAGTCATTCTAAATTTCATTGGAAAATACAAAAACAAATAAATAATAATTGATGTCAAGATATTATAGTGTAGGTATATCATAGTCAAAATAAATTACATTATGTCCAGAATATTCATCAATTTGCAGTCAAATATAAGTCAAATATAGTGTTCGATGACACATACACATAGAGTCGTTGTCGTTTAGCTTTCAACAAATATCAATGCTCGTGCCTTCTCTTTATGATGAGGCTATTGCATGCAGTGGGACACTAATAGCCTGGTATTATTATTATTTATGAATTTCGACGCTACTGCTAAGCATGAGGTCCTGGATTCAATTTCCAGCAACCTAATTGCGTAACACACAATCAATCGGAATCAGAATCATTTTGAAGCAAATTGCTAATCCATTGCTTCATAAGTTCGAAAAATTTGTCTGCTCAACACGTAAATAACGCAATGAATGTTGTTGAACTGTCAAAATGAAACCGATTACGATTATAATAATAATAATATCCCTGGACATTTCACACAGCGCCATCTAGTCCCAAGCTAAGCAACCTAATGCTTGTGTTATGGTAACAAGATGGCTGATAAACTACTTATATACATTTTTTTTTATAAATACATACATATTATAGATAGAAAAACACCCAGACTCAGAACAAATACATGTAGGACTTACAAATATTTGTTCTGTGCGGGAATCGAACCCGCGACACGCAGCACAGCAGTCCGATCGCTCAGCCACTGCGCTAACCGTGTTGTCGAAATTGATCGTGTGTTACGCAATTGGCATCGTGTCATTTGGTTATTCCAGCAAAGATTGTTCAGTAGTAGCCTGGAGACTATGTCTATATACACTGTATATACATCTGCCTAACTCTTCAGGGATTACAGGCGTTTTCTTATGTTATGTATCTCGGTTTCTGAAAGGCAACGCAAAAAGACAAATGGCTGATAAATTAATGTTAACTGAAGGGGTAGTTCTCGTAATTTTTATTTTATTTTTTTAAATTTTAAACACTACTATTTCTCCATTCTTGAGGGATGCGGCACTGTTTTCTCTTTACTACAGGCTATTATGTAGCCTATATAAGAGGACAGTACCCCAATCATTTATGTTGTATACCAATGTTCATTTGTAAAGTGCAACTGTTTTTATTGTATTTACTGCAACACCTTTTATGCAATAAAGTTTTTATTTATTTTTTAAGAAAGTAGGTAAAAAATAAATAAAAACTTTCACTAAAACTAAAACAACAAAAACTTAAAACTAAAACTTAAAAATTTCTTTTAAAACTTTTTGACAGATTGAGACCAATCTGTCAAAAAATACCTCTAATTTCCATATATTTTTGACATTTGTTTGTCGCCGAGATGAGGCTGCGAATAGATTTTTAAGGTTTTGAATTACGAGAATTGGTCGTCAGCTGTTTTATTGTCTAAACTCTGCCTGAAACTAGAACAGCCAATACCTTTCAGAAGCTGGGGGTAATATATTTGCATGCTGTTGCGCATCATCATCATCAGCCTACAGTAATCCACTGCTGGACATAAGCCTCTCCAATCGCACGCCATTCAGCTCGATTCTCGGCAACTCTCATCCAGCTGCCACCTTGTGAAGATCGACTCAGCACCTAGTCTGAGGGCGTCATACATTACGTAGGAATATTTGTATGATCTAGAAGTAGTTGTTCCGGGTCTGGCTGTTTGTAAATGCATCACGTTCCTAGTGTGGGGCGACGTTTTTAATAAAAAAAACAATTGCTAAAACTGGTGGCCGAGTGGTAACGGCCCCGACTTACGTGTTGTAGGTCGTGTGTTCGAACCCAGACTGGTGCTTAACTTTGTGTAAATAATTTCATTACCACTGCTCTAAAAAAAAGTAAAGGAAAACAACGCGAGGAAATGTCCTAGAACCAAAAATTCGAAGATATGTAACGTCTCCAACCCGCATTGGGCCCGCCTGGTAGATTATAGCCCAATCCCTCTCGAAGAGAGGAGGCCTGTGTCCCAGCAGTGGGAACAATATAGGGTGATTATGCAAAAATTTATCCTACACGAAATTATTTAAAAAATTGGTACTTCGAGTCGGATTCCTTCTAAAATATAAGAATAATGGCGCCGATTGTAGATAAATATTAGTTTAGTCCTGTCAAATTAAGACATTCCATAGACAGTTTCGACGTGATTAAAAACATGGCGACGAAAAATACGTCAATTTACGTCAGGCGCAATAATTTGACAGGACTTAACAAATATTTATCTTCTGTCCTTTTCTTAATGAAATAGAAAGAAAAAGATGCACTAAACGTAAATTTAGTTTAGTTCGTGAACAAGGGAATCGGCGTCATTGTGTGCCTTGCTTTTTAAGCAAAATATAGAGCAAAAATCACATAATCTCTAAATCAAAAACTCCCATAGCATCTGCTTCTTAAAGAGCAGAGCGTCGCGTTTCGTTGAAGCGCGAAATGGGACGAGCAACTTGTTACAGTAGTCTGTCTTCGGACAAAAAGAGTACGTCTTACAACTCGGCGAACTGCGCTAGCCTGCTTAAAGTATAAAATTGTTTTTCATATTATTTCCCATCGCATTTTAGTTGGGAACTCGCGAGAAGTTTGTTATGAAGTTTCGAAGATGTAATGGTATCAAGTACTGGAAGATTACCCTGGATGAGTTTTGAGTTCCTCTTTAGTGTTTTCTCTGCTGTTGAGACTGCCTGAGGCAAACTACTTCCTGAATAATGCTGTACTTTATGTCTATGCACCTACATACATAATACATAATGTTTGTTCCAGTGGCAACACGGATGGAGTCAACAGAAGCTAGTGTACTATAAAGCCTAAGTGGGCTACCTACTCGTACATCGATTCATCATCATCATCTGCCTAGCCTTTTCCCAACTATGTTGGGGTCGGCTTCCAGTCTAACCGGATGCAGCTGAATACCAGTATTTTAGATGGAGCGACTGCCTATCTGACCTCCACAACCCAGTACTCCACAACTCGTACATCAATTCATACACTTTATATTATGGTCCAATACGAAAGGTGCATTGGGTGTCAAGGCACCTAGGTAAGCCTGATAGTTTTTAAAAGAAAGTACATTTGGAACGAAGTTCCTTATCGCGCGTTGCGAAAGGGGGCTAGATGGAAAAATTTAAGACCAAAAGTTGGAACGACACTTTTTGCTATAGTTGTAAGCCGTGCGGCGTGTGCGTTTCTCTCTCTCTATCTCTTATAGAAAGCAAGCCAGTTTTTCTTGTCTGTGTTTTTTTAATAATGTTATTATAACTTAAAAAAAATAAAATTTTATTACAATTCCTTCACTAATTAATCGAAAGTAACTTCGTCCCATCCGGGTGTCCCTTGACACCTCTCAAGTTTTTTTTTTATATAATTTAAATCTTGCCGCTTTGGTCGAGTGGTCGCAAGCGCTACCGCTGAGCGTGAAGTCCTTGGTTCGATTCCCAGGACGGGCAATTTGTTACTGGGTTTTTCCGTCAGGAATTTCTTACGCTCGCCCCCTCGCGCCCGCTCGCCTATTATATGGCACTTAAATAGGTTGGAAACTTTGATATCGTGGTTGGAGAAGGTTGTAAATAAAATGCCAGTGTCCGGTGTCCGGTGTCTATTGACTTTTAATTAGCTCAGTGACGTTTCTAACATAATATATTTTCTATTCGGAATACAAGTGGTTGCCAAAGCTTTGGGAAGATGACTGGCGGCTACACTGTGTGCGCGGGTAACATTGCATTTATCAATAATGTCTTTAAAGTAATAATATTATTTAGTTTATATTTCGCTGTCCTCTCTTGGCTTCGTTGTGGCCTGGCACCAACAACACAAACTCTGCAGATTGTCCTATGAGCTGGCGAAATGAGGATGTACTATAGGTACAACTGTACCCAACCTTCAGGTATTATAGGTATGATGTTATGTATGTATACATATGTATATTAAAATCTTCTGTTCTACTCGAAAAATGGGTGTCCTACTCCTATAATCACTATGTCAAAGTTTTAGTCGGGGTACTTTACACAAAAGAAACTCCAACTATTATTAAACGACAATTTCTATTTAATATGACGACAATTACTAATAATTACTATTTATAACGACACTTATTATTTAATATGAAATGGACGGCTCGCGAGGTGCACGAGTCTGAGCGTGTGCGAAGTTACCGGGCGCTTATGACTCCGGCGACTACCGGCGCGCGGGGCGACATTGGTAGTGTTGTGCCAAACTAGTCACGTTACCTGGCCGCAGCGTTGCCAGATTTTTTTCGGGCAAAGCGGGATTTTATAGATCTTTTAGCAGAAAAAGCGGGATACTCTCGTCGAAAGCGGGACAAAAAAAAAAACTTAATTAATTGTCCGTTAAGAGAATGCGTTCCTTATACCTATCATTGCGACAATTCTAGTAGCTAATAAAGATCAATTTTGCAAAACACGTAGGTATTCGTTTGACAGGCGTCAAGAAAGCATTCTCTCGACGGCCGCGCTGTAAATTTTTTACTACTTATTATTTTATTTGAGTTTCAAATTAAGTTTACAATGATGATAGATAGTCGTAGAAAATGTATTTTAATAAAAATATGTTACTTTACTATTCAAATAACAATATCTGTTTGGTTTACACTGTAAGGCAGTTAAGTTTTCAGAGGAATATAATATTATCTAAATAAGTACCTAATACAAAAGGGACAGGGTGTGATTACCGAGATGACGACTAATAGAGAAGTATGGAAGAAAAAGACATGTTGCATCGACCACCAATTAATTGGGATATGGACAGGAGAATGATGATAAATAAGTAATTAATACACTTACGAATAACTTATTTATTTTTCTATCCCCGAAAAGCGGGACTGAGCGCGCCCCCCGCGGGACTTTTAATTTTAGGCAAAAAATCGGGACGTCCCGCCAAAATCGGGATGTCTGGCAACGCTGCCTGGCCGGCACACAACGAGCTCTAGAAGTGCGGGGAGTTGACTCTATTAGGGGTCGCGCTATAAAGTCAATTTTGTACGAAAATAGCGACACTTTTTCTACCTTGATTACCTACATAAGGCGGTTCACACACTACAACGCGACACGCGACGGGGCGCAGATAACGCTCGCGCGTAATTATTTACATCCAAATTCAATAAAAAAGTTTTTCCACCGGAATTTAGGCTCTCCCGCGTTATTATCGGTCGATAATACATAATCAGCCTATAACGTTTTCACTGCTGGGACACAGGCCTCCTCTCAGTGTGAGGGAGTGGGCCGTAATCCACCACGCGGGCCCAGTGCGGGTTGGTAGATGTCACATGTGTTCGAATTTTTGGTTCTAGGACATGCCGGTTTTCTCACGATGTTTTCCGTTACCATTTTGAGAGCAGTGGTGATGGAATAAAGCACCTGCCACGTAGCGCGTGACACCCAGCATATCGCGCAGCGTATCGATAATATCGTATATGCGTTATAATATCTGTTTTCAGCACATTTTGTATTAGGACGGCCATGAAGTTACACACTCTGGCAATAACAAGACCACAATGACAAGTACCACAGAACAGCACAAGAACTACTTAGCTAGTGAAGTACTATTTTATAGTAAAAATATGTATGTTTAGGTTAAGGTATATATATCTGTGGGCCTGCGTCGCCTGAAATAAATTAATAAATAAAAATATATAAAATAAATAAATAAATCCTTCTGCACATGTGGCTTCCCTGGCACTGTCATTGAACGGCGTAACTACGTAAATGTCTATTAGCTGCTCTCAAATTACGATGTTTATTTTTACATACTTTTTTTGACTTAGGGTGAGTTGCATCAAAAGCTCCGTTATAGTTACATCAAAGTGAATTTTAATTTTAACAATAAGCATGACCATAAAATCTAATTTTATTATTTGACATTATATACAGACAATTCTAATTCGATTCACTCAACTCTTCATTAGTGGTTGTAACATAATGGCAATCATGTCACTTGATTTTAATAGGTTTTTATATTTAACCCATATATGCCCAGGGTGTCGGTAACGACCCAAAAGTACTTGATTACTTCAAATGCACCCTGACCGCGAACTTATAAATGCATTCTTCTTACAACGTCATCTTTATATAGTCCAAAGACCAATTTTAGAGCACAGCTCAATATCATTTCTACTTTGCAATAATTTCATCTGACAAGTGCCAGTGCAAAATGGTACAAATAAATTTCTGAAAAAATCTGCGCTCAAGCGCATAAAAAAGTTAATATTTTGTGTATATTATTTTGTTTCAGTACCAAAATTGTTTTTATAGTAAACTGGATATGTGCTTTAGAGATATTGTTATAAATGTTGCTAATAAAATTATTTGTCTAATTGCAATCACTCGATACATTTTCGTGGGTCGGTAACGACCCTGTGGGCACATACCATGCTTTATAATCATAAGTTTTCTTTATGTGGTCCTATCACATGGTCTCTACAGACAACATAACCGAAGCCCTGAAGTCACTTGACTATGAGGAAGGTGTAGGGCTTCGATTCGGCATTGATCGGGCATCGATCATTGATAAAAGTAGTAAACGTTACGTAAAACAGAACAAAAACATTTTTATAATGTTTTTTTTGCCTGTCGGAACTTATTTTGAGGGAACAGTTACTGGCATATAGCTGATGTTATAAGGAGTAACTGAAGGTCATTTTATTTTTGAAAAGGTTTTAGGGTTCCGAAGAAAACCATCATTTGAGAGGTAGTTTTGAAAAACTTATAATGATAAACTTTATTACTTACTTAGGCAAGTATTCTTGCCAAGTTTCAAGTTTATTAACTACATTAATAAGATTTTTCATATAAACTGTACCCCCGCTTTTCACCCCCACAGGGGTGGAATTTTGAAAAATCGTTTGGGATGTATTCATAACTTGACTCAAAGATTATTTATACTAATTTTTGAGTTAATCAAGCCAAGCAGTAAAATCCTCCCCTGAAAAATTGACTACCCCATTTCAGCCCGTCAGGGGTAGATTTTCAAGAAACCCTGATACACATTATTCTTTACTTTCAATATTAGGTATAAATACTGAGTTTCGAGTAATTCGGACTGCGCGCTAAAATTCTTCCATATAAACTTTTAAACCCCCCAATCCCTTATTACTGGTAGTTTAGAAGAAAAAAAAACTAACAATCTTCATATTATATAGATTTCTAACTTGTCTAAACTAATAATAAACTAAACTGATCAGCATAATAAATAAAAACTAATAAATAACTGATCAGCATTTACTAGTGTACGACCTTATTTGCCCAAAGGGTCGTTTTCGACCCACTGAAAAAAACTAACTTTCAGAACTGAAAACTACAAATTACTATCATAGACCTTGTTTCTGATAATCAATGAACAACATATGTGAAAATTATAAAAATCGGTGTCATAAAAAGTTCTGGGCATATATGGGTTAATCTATCTTTTTGATAGATTCTTCTATATTTTAAACGTGAGGACTTTCGTAAGCCTTGTAGACTTTAGATCTGTAGACCATTTTTTATTTTATCAAGTACTAACATTCTAACATTTTGAACGAGTAAACTTGGCTACGAATTTTCTATTCGTTTGTTCTGATCACGTGACTTAGCGTTGAGAATGTCATGTTGACAGGCCTACGCTGTCCTCCCATACCTACTGTAATTTGAAAACATTGTAAAAGCCAATTATTTTTAAAAGAGTAACCGTGGAGTTTCTTGCCGGCTCTTCTCCATAGGAATTGGAATACCATACCATACCATACCATACCATACCAATTGGAACCGTGCACCTAGCTTCTGACGTTTCATAAGTGCCCATGTTGGTTTATGTGAAATAAAATATTTTCATTTTGATTAACTCCTGTGATAATAACGACGCAATAGAAGTAGGACGCTTGCGTTCCTCTATCCTGCGATATTCCGATATGAGTTCTTAGAACATTTTATATTAGGACGCATACAATCTTACACACGTAATACCGTTTAGTGCGGGCCCCAGCCAGCAGTGCGATTCTGTAACCATGTCACCGTGAAAACTTAGGTGAAGTGAGCGTGGAGTGAGCTGTCATTCTAACTAATGCTACGTATTGACTCTATTGACAGCACACTCTAAGCTCACTTCACCTAACTTTTCACGGTGATATTTTTACAGAATCAATCGGCTGTAGTGTTGTTTACACGTTAGAAATATCGGACGATAAAAACGCAGCTGTGTGGCAAGGAATCGGGACGTATTATCGAAATAACGCATCTGATACTATCGACTGATACCTATAGCGCGCCTCTAGGAGAGAGCCTTTAACATACAAATTCAATAAAAACGTGTTCCCGTTTTCCGCGCCCCGTCGCGTGGCGCGTTGTCCTGTGTGATCCGCCTTAGTTAGCTAGTACCACAGAAAAACTCAATTCGGAGGCAGACAGACAAATGAACGAGACTCCAACTTCTTAATGGGTGTATTTTTTCCTTTTTCGTCTGAAGATACTTTTTTTCTTATTCCTTTATTATTGTGGCTAGGCTACTTGGGAAGGAAAAATAATTTAGATTAAATGTAAGATAGAAAATGATGTACGGTCAGCAACAAAAGTCGGTTAACACTTTAGTTGTTTAAATCTTAATTATTGAGCAAAATATTCTTAAAAAACATAATTAGTAATAGAATATTTTAGAATAATTAACTCTTCGCTATTACATGAAATAGAGAAAACCAATGTATCGCATCATTTTGTATCAATTTAGATGATTTGTAAAAGTAACAGTGTTAATTGACTTTTGTTGCTGACTGTACCAACTCTAAGCTGTTTACTCGGTAAGGTAGGCGCACGGGTCGGGTCGATTCTTGGATGGGTGACCATCCATTACACATCGAGACCCCTTCGTGTCTCCGAAAGATACAGATACACATGATATTTTTCTTGGGGTTTTTTCATTTTCTTTATATACCTACATATAATACTATATCGATAATAACAGCCGCACAGGTCGATCGGTCAGGTTTAGCTACGCTTGCCGCGGTTGGTCTGTGGACGGGTGACCATCTTTACATACCGAGACCCCTCCGTGCCTCGGAAAGCACGTTAAGCCGTTGGTCCCGGCTGTCATTCGTGGATCTTTGACAGTCGTTACGGGTAGTCAGAAGCCCGAAAGTCTGACAACCAGTCTTACCAAGGGGTATCGTATTACCCAGTAACTGGGTTGTGGAGGTCAGATAGGCAGTCGCTCCATGTAAAATACTGGTATTCAGCTGCATCCTGTTAGACTGGAAGCTGACCCCAAGATAGTTGGGAAAAGGCAAGGCAGATGATGACCCATGACATCTGTGGAGTTTCGCTAGCTAATTTAATTTGACCTTTTATAATTTGGTCCATCGATCTAAATGACGTAGTTTCACAGAACAAACCTGCCAACATAAATGTACCACATAGGTCTACCTATTCTATTCTTACTACACGCTTTGTAAAGCCGTCCCCAACACCATTTATTCTCAACAAACACTTTTATAAGTATACAGACTTTTCATAAACCACTTAGTGGTTCTCAGGCGGCTCCAGATCCATTAATCTGTCCGAAAGTGACGGTACTAGGTAGGTACGGTAGAAAGGTATGGTAGCTTTTTAAACGGCGGCGCTCCATTACGCGAAGTGAAGGTTTTCACTAATCTTATAGCTATGCTTTGTGTAGGGCTGCCCGGAGTCGGCAAGAACTAAAAGATATACACTGCGTTGCAAATAAATCTAGCCGCAGATTTGTTCTGTAATAATCTCACCGTGAAAACTTCGGTGAAGTTAGCTGTCAATCCCTAGCATCTCCGTGGAATGACAGTCCACTGCAAGGTCACCAAAGATTTTAACGGTGAGATTTTTACAGAATAGATCGGCTGTTCTTGTGATATAAAATAGTTAAGGAGGTAATTAGTAACCGGCAACATATACCTACTTATACCAATGATGATTATTAGATAATTTTGTTCTGCCATAAATCGTTTCCTAGAATTCCTATATTGTACAAATCTTCTGCACACTAAAAAGAAGATATAGCAACTCAAGTGCACTGTTTTGAGCAATCGGACATTTACACTTAATCTTAGTAAAAAATGGAAGTTTTTCCCAAAATTAAAGAAAAATGTAAGTGCTCGATTTTTCTGCAATGCAGTTTATTCTTACATGGCGGTTGTATGGCCGTCCCTCGCGAATAGAAAATAATTATTTTCTCAAGTTAGCCTTTTAGTTAGTGCTTATTGTGTGTACGAGTATGCTATGATAATAATAGTGCTCCAGACCGAATTTCGGCCATAGCGGCGAATTTCAGCGGGGACTGGCTAGACGCGGGAGATATTATAGTTCACAAGTGTGTAGGAAGACACATGTGCACTCTCTCTTCTTTCACTCTCATAGTCCGATGGGATGGCAATCCGACACGACCGGAGAGAGATCAGGCGCAGGAGTAATGGCTTAACGTGCTCACCACGGGACACGGGGGTAACATACCACCAACTTCTAAACTCCGTGTTGAAACTGAGAAATTCCTGATGGAAAAATCCAATAAAACTTTGCCCTACCTGGGAGTTGAACCCTGGGGGCCTACTCCGAAGTGCAAAGTGCGAATGTTCGGATCGGACAGACACATGGCCGAACCGAATATTATTGAAAAATGCGAAAAAAGTTCGGATTGGCTCAGTTGGGTCGGGACCATAGTCAATATTCGAAAGAGTGTAGGAGTGTAGGATCGGAACCCACCGAACCAAATAGTAACTTCGTAGCAGGAAACGGCCGAACATTCGGCCGATACTACTTCGGAGTAGACCCCCAGGACCTCCACGCTCAGCATCCGCGCTTGCGACCACGCGACCAAAGGGGCGTTTAATGTTGGGTTTTCCTATCTGGAATCTCTCAGTAACAGCCCAGTCTGGTTTGGTGCCCAACTGATGGTATTTGGCCCTAGGATGGTATCGCCCCATATTACTATTATCCGGTTACTCTGGAAGCCGACCCCAACATCATCATCTGCTTAGCCTTTTCCCAACTATGTTGGGGTCGGCTTCCAGTCTAACCGGATGCAGCTGAATACCAGTATTTTACATGGAGCGACTGCCTATCTGACCTCCACAACCCAGTTACTGGGTAATACGATACCCCTTGGTAAGACTGATTGTCAGACTTTCGGGCTTCTGACTACCCGTAACGACTGTCAAAGATACACGAATGACAGCCGGGACCAACGGCTTAACGTGCTTTCCGAGGCACGGAAGCGTCTTGGTATGTAAAGATGGTGACCCATCCACAGACCAACCGCGGCAAGCGTAGCTTAACTTGATCGATCGACCTGTGCGGCTGCTATTATTTAGCCACGGGTCTTGAAGCCGACCCCAACATAGTTGGGAAAAGGCTAGGCAAATGATGAAACATTACGAACTCCAATGAAACACAACCACGCATCATGTCCTACTATCCGAGTCTCTCTCACGCTCGTCATCCTAATAATATACAGTAGTCCATTTAAATATTTCCTGTAATAACCCTTTTAACTTAACTTATAACCCCATCTCCATATAACCCTGAAATGAAAAATCCTCATCATAAAACATATTACCACATTTGGCACACCCCTAAAGGCTTCAGTTAATCGTCTAAAAGGTCATTTAAATTGAAAACGGCTGTAATTTACGTTCCAATTTGAATTGTTTCTCTCAATAAAAGTCCAGAAGGATTGTTTGAAACTGTTACTCTGAACTTTTGCTATTTAGACTATACTATGCTCTGTTATTTATAAGGGGCTCGTGGCTTTTTACAACAGCACCACTTTCGTGACATATATCAGTGTATGTGAGAGGTTAAGTTGTGGTAACCGAGGCTTGTCCATGGTCGGTTAATATTTCACGGTTCGGACGTCTCTTTTAGACACGGGGCGATATGGGCGACACGCGTCGCATCGCAACGCATTTCAAAAATCCTCCTGTATCACTTTACTGTACTGTACATTTTGTACGAACTATCGCACACTACAGGCAGCCCGTACCGGGTCGCAGCGCAACGCACTGGCGGATTGCTCGCCAGGCGTATTTTTGTGGTGCACTAGGGCTCGCCGCGGATATAAGGCCTACTCCAAAGCGGAGATGGACAGAGGTGTGCGAAGCGGAGATGAGAGGAAATGCTTAACATCTAGGGTGTATCCATCAAATTTGTGCAGAGATGCGTACTGGTTAGACCGGAGCAGAGATGTGTTCTGGCTAGAGCGGAGCTGAGGATGCGTGTGGCGAACGTTGAATGAGGCGCGGGCGCGGCGGAACTAGTGGTGCCGCTCGCCGCACGCTGCTCAAATCTCCTCTCGTGTCCGCTATTTGCTCCCTGCCGTCACCACACAAAAGTGATCTGAGGGGCAATTCTCGTAATTTTAAGAACGTTCACAGTCTGATCTCAGTCTCAATCTATAAAAAATAGCTAATTTCCCTACATTTTTGTCAAGTTTTTGACATTGATTGTCGCTGAGATGAGATTGCGACTAGTCTTTGAACGTTTTTAATTACGATTTCCAACACAACTTCTCTCCTCTCGTTTCGTCTCCGCTGAGGAGGAGTCCGGGCCTACTTATGAGAAAATAACGAATTACGTTATTTTTAAACATGGGTTATTTTCTCCAGGAAACGCCTATTTGCAACAATAACGAGTAAGATGGTTTGATGATCCAATTTCAATGCTTCCATTTTGATTTGTGCCAGAAAATCCGCCGGGCGAATTGATCAACTAGAATATACACAGCTAGATGAAAGGTAACTATGTCAGTAATATGCAAAGCAGAACTCCCCAAGGATTCCAGGCCAAATCAGATTCCAAGGTTTTGCGGAAATAAGCCGATTCAAATGATATAAGTTAACTGATGAGCAAATTCAAAGGACATTCAAGTGTCGAACATTTTATACCAAAATATTCAAGTTGTATTGCCAGAAAAAAAGTTGTATTTTCTTATGGGAAATACATCTTGAGCATTTTTTAATATTATAGCGAAAGTCTAAAATTAACCCCTCGGCTGAGATTGAAAATGCCAAATATAATATTGTTATAAAAAGTGTTTTAAGTACTTACCTATACCTAACATTTAAAAAAATTACCAACTTTTAATTGAATTTAATTAACACCCTGAATATGATTTAGCTATAAACTTGTTTTTGAAATACGATTTTTGGCATTTTCAATCTCAAATAGCAGAAAGGGGGTTAATGGTAGACTTTAGTTGTAATAGTAAAAAATGCTCAAGAGGTCATTTCCCATTAGATAGCAATAATTTTTTTTCTGGCTGGAACTTGGGTACGAAATGAATGATGTCTTTTAAATATTTCACATAAACCTACATAGGCACTTATGAAACGTCAGAAGCTAGGTGCCAAAGAGTATAGTAACTAATGCTAGGTGCACAGCTCCAATTCATCGTTTTATATGGTGAAGAGCCGTCAAGAAAATACTCTTTTAAAAATAATTAGTTTTTACAATGTTTTCAAACTACAGTGTTAATAGGTATGGGAGGATAGTGTAGACCTGCCAACAAGTACAGATGCCAGCACCTCAAACTACCCGAAACTGTAAAATTTTCCAGTCAACCTTGAACCTAATGCTTTAGCGATAATGTTGAAAATCTATTAAAAAAACTTGAAAGATTGTAGTAGCTTCAAGCTTGATGTGCTGGCGACTGTACATTAAAAGAAGAAAAAGGAGAGCATAAAATAACATCACGCTATATTTACGATGGGGTAGACATACCTACAAAGGTCCTACAGAACCCTCGGTGAGCGAGTCCGACTCGCAATTGACCGGTTTTTTTATAAACAAGCAGCTCAAGTTTATCCACTTTAAAACAGGATGCGTCTGTATTTTAAGGAGTCAACTACCGTGAATGATGAAGATTCAAAATGGCGGCTGCTTCGCAAATTCCCGCGTTCTGGTTACGCGCGTTTTTACTCGTGAAAATCTAGCTTCTCTTTTATAATATTCGTACCTCGTTTTAGAAACAATAAATGTAACTTTATAATTATCTTAAAAAAAGCGAAGTGCCGGGAATGCCATCTTTAAAATAGCATAATCAGCCTATATGTTCCTACTGCAGTCACTGCATTCAGTTTTTGGAAGAAATTTCCTGGTACAGTAAGATGTTGCTAGGTTACCGGTTTCCAGTGTTTCCCAAACATTATTCGACTGCCCCTTCGCGTGACCCACCTAGTGGTTTTATATATCTATTTTATTTTATTTATTCATTTATTTCAGGCAACGCAGGCCCATAGATGCCCTTAACCTAAACGTACAGACGCCAGCGCATCAAGCTACCCGAAACTCGAAAATTTTCCCAATTAACTGTGAACCTTATGCTTTAGCGATAAACTTGAAAATCTACTGAATAAATTTGACAGATTGTAGTAGTTTGATGTGCTGGCGTCTGTACATTTCATATAAATTTGTTTGGCGAATTTCATCTTTATTAGCTACTAGAATTGTCGCACTGACAGCTGTCAGGAACGCATTCTTTCAACGGCCGGACAATACTTATAGTCTGCCACTTTTCTATAGCCATCAACATCCAAAATTATTAAAACCACAAGAAACTTATCAACTTGCTGCTAGTTGCTTACATACATACATACACCCCAATTAGAGTATAATTATTTAAAATAATATAAAGATTTTTTTTTAAATTTTCTTTATTGTTTTGCTTATTTTTTCACATGTATGAGTGTGCTATTTTTTTTTAGCCTCTTGGGCACTGTTGTTGCCCAAAAGGTTGGCAGCATTGCCACGTTGTATGGCGATGCTAATTCTTTGGAGAAATAGGCCAACCCTCTGGTCACGTGAAGAGTCGACTAACCGCTTGGCGATATCTCGAAAAACTATGAGAGTACTTATTGAGTTATAAGCATAATACAATGACCAAAACTATTTTTTTTAAAGCTAACTATTATTATTAAGAAGAAAACCATGCTGACTCTAGCATTACTTTATTTATTTAAAATTGAGTCTTATAGCCCTGAAATAAGATTTAATTTTCTTTGGCTCAACCGGTAGCCAGTATGGCAAACTAACTTGCGTTAATTCCTTTTTTTGTATCAGCCGTTAATGTCCCACTGCTGGGCAAAGGCCTCCCTACTCTCCTTCCACCTCTCTCTGTCCAGAGCTGCCAAGGACCAATCATTACTTACTAAAAGAGTCCAGCTCATCCCGCCATCTACGTTTGGTGGGTCCTACTTGGCCCATTGATCGTCTGACATGTGACAGATGTGTCCAGCCCAATTCCATTTAAGCGGAGCACCTTTCCGAGCGTTTATTCTGTTACATCTTGTATAAATCCTTAAATTTATACGACATCATGATTAAAACCAAATTAATTTCCCTAAATGAATCAATCTTACATCAAAAAGGTGTTGGACTCAGAATTGTTCCAGATCTATGGACCCGTATCCGTTTTAGGAAACAATTTATATCCTCGACGGCGAAGGGCTAAAATTTTCACATTCCGCGAACGATTTAGGGAATGTCACTTGAGATCAAAATAAATAGCCCTATACTTTGGGACCTTTCGGCCCTTTTCCTGATTTCAATAGAGGCAGTGTACAAGGTTGTAGGCAGGGAGGTAGGATGTTTATTTTGTACTGCCATAGAATGCGCGTTAATAATTTTAAAGTTAGTGTTTCCAGCACCTCGATTGCGTAACCCACTTAATACCACAATCTGAAGCATTTTGAGGGCATCCTCTGCTTGCCGCAGTATAAACAACGCAATTAATGTTTTTGAATTGTAAAAATGAAAGGTATTGTCATTGTTAGTGTGCTACGCATTTACCCCGCAGATATATATGTTGTAATTGTTTTTTATTAGTTGTTCATCTAAAGAGCTTCAACTTGTTGAACAAAAAGTTCAACATCGAAGTTGTAACTCACTTTCACAGAGAGGAAGCCTGCGTCCCAGCAGTGGGAACATTGTTGATTATAAATAAATATAATATATCTGCAAAAAACAGAGTATCTAGATATTATTATATAATTGATTCTGATCTGACTGATTTTGTCTTTTAAGAAATTATAATAATAATTATTACATATTTGTATTATACAATTATCTGTTTATTAATTTCCCTATTTATATTAAACAGATTCTTGCTCATCTAAGTTAAATCCGGATTATACAGCTTAAAAGTCAAAGTTTAAATCCGTGGAATCCGCAAGGAATCCACTTAAAGAACTTTGTTTTGAACTTAATAAAGTACTGTCATAGAGTCTCGTTGGCTTGACATATAATTATAAACTTTTTGTACTATTCTTGGTGAATTTCGCAAGTTGGGTAATAGAATTTATTTTTGGCGTTGCTAGAGGCTTGTATTCTAGATTTATCTATACTTATTATTATAAAGAGGTAAAATTTATGACTTTGTATGGGGTATATCTTTGTAACCACTGATCCGCACCCTAATTGCGTAACATACTATCAATAATTTTGAAGGACATTAATAATCCATTTGTAAAATAAAACATATATTGTTTCAGTAAAACTCATGTTTTGTAATAAAAAAAAGCTATTAGTTTTGCTAAAAGTATTTTTTAATTTTTATCATTATTTTCAAACATACATAATTTTTTGTTCTTACAATGTTACTCTCCAAACTTCCAAGTTTGATTGCGAGAAGCGCTTGTTAATTAATACTATTTTTTAAATCTAGAGAGTACATACACGTATCTGTATTTTCCCATTTATGGGCAAAACCCGTATTATTAAAACAAAAAATATCGGCCATTTACCACTACACCACATCTAATTGATCGATTATGTGTTTCCTCAAGAAGTTACATTGGTAGGTACTTGCCCGTTTTAAAACCTGAAACCTGTTGCTATAGACGCGGACCAGTAAACCCCAAAGCCAAAATTCTCAGAGAAAAAAAAATAACCTATAACTTGCAAAACAAATACAAGGAAAAGTTCATCGTTTATTAAAATCCGAACCATCTCCTGCACTATTCACTTATTTTAGCTTACATAACATTTTTACATGACCCTTATATCGTTTGCAATAAGGGCCACATTCGCAATGTAAACGTTCGTAAAATCGCAGACCTTTTTGGCTTTGTCGAGGATTTTTATCGTGACGTTAAGGTTTTTTTATTTAGTATGATATTGAATTTTCCAGCTTATGTGCGAACGCGTTTGTTGCAAAAACAAGCAAAAATTAACTTTATGCCAATAGAAATAGTGTTGTATTGGATTTTTCCAAAGGTCAGTTTGGAATGGTTTTTTCGACGATATTTTTATACAAGCTTTTAGTCAAAGAAAAAGGCTTAAATGTTTCTTTTTGAGATAATGTGCGGAGATGGTGTGATAGAAAGATGCTGCCATTAATTTGTTGCAAAATGGACTTTATAAAGAAACTTCCTCATAACGGCGAATGTTAGATAAGTGGTTCGATAAGGAAGGAGGGTGCGGAAAAGAGGTTTTAAATTCTCTTTGGGAGGCAGGAAAATGTTAAAAGCTGATTATGGGTATTTGCTTCATGTTTGCTGTACACAACAGCAAACATTCAGGAGAAGAAAAATCATTTATTTGAGGAAAGTGTTGTGAATGGGCAGGTTATATTATGTTATAAGTTCTAGGGAGCCTCTTACCATTAAATGATAAATGATTTTATTTTGTAAGTAGGTTTGTATAAACACTTAACAATCATATTTTAAAACTAGATGAGGTCGGCGTTTCCTATCTGACTAGTCTGAAAAGAAAGGCCGAAACAAACTCAGAGGTCAGAGTCTCTTTTAAAGTTCAGACATAATCTTGGTCAGATCATGTGAAGACCATGTAGATTGATGTCTGCGATGGTTTTTTGAGGACAGAACCAAACAGTTTGAGAGGACCTGTCCAATCAGTGAACGCATTTGTCAGAAATCATGCAGCTCAACACAACACTTAAGGAGCTTGACGATTCAACGAAAAATACCAAAGAAAGGACATTTGGGTAGGCCACATTAATTACTCAAACTGCCAGACCATGACAAAAACTAACAGAACAGAGAGAAAAATAAAATGACCCACATAGTCTTCACATTCACAATAATTAAAGTAATAGAATACTTTAAAAAGTAAGCAAATGTCATAGTATATATCAAATTCATTAATGTCAAAGTGTATATAAAAAAAAACAACAACAAAACAAAAAAATAAAAACATTCAATATGTAAAAATTGGAAGCAGCTTAATCCCAAGCCTTTTTGTCCTCGATATAAGCCTTAACGGTATAAAAGGCTTTCTGGCACAACTTACGTTTAATGAATGATTTTTATCATTACCATAATCAGCCTATAATGTTCCCACTACTGGGACACAGGGCTTCTCTAAGAGGTAGTGGGCCACGTGGGCTGTAAGATGTCACAATGTTTTTCTTGATGAAAATGATTTACAAAAAGTAATGCGCCTGTCTGGGTTCGAACCTACGACCTACAACTCGTAAGTCGCAGCCGTTACCACTGGGCCACCACCACCTCATTCACTAATTAACCTTCATTTTTAAGTCGTTTTGTTTTTTTCTAATTCTTTTCCTTAACTCAAGTTCATTCAGCGAACTACATTCTCAGTATTATCTTCCAAAGGAATCCCCTGTCCCGTGCGGTATCACAAGATGACCGCATTTGACCTCGTACAAGAATAGCAACTAATTACTTACACATATCAACACAGACGGTTCTCTCCCCTTATCTTGAACTGTTAAATATGTCAGGTTTATAATGCGTAACATCACGCTAGTATGGGACGCGGCAGGTAGAGATGTAGGTAAGTATAGTAAATATCTAAATTGACTTCGAATCCAAGTCAGCCGGAGCAAAGACAATCTCCACAGTTCGAGGTTCACGGACGGCTCAGATCTCAAGTGCGTATGCGGCTCTGCACAGACAATGCCTGTGCACTAGATCATCTTATGACTGCGTCAGTGAGCGGAGTTCACGCAGCTGAATTTTGGGCCAGAACTTTTTGCCATAGATACGCTAAAAAGAAGAGTATAGTAATACGATTTTTCACCTGGGAGGTGATCATATTGCCTTCCATCGGGCACAATTCCAGACTCCAGGCCACAGGCTTTCCGTCATAGTGTATTTTTATCTTCTATCTATTTAAGATCTAATGAAGGGTGATCTTTCTTTCTCCTTTAAGAGACGACTCATTGACGTGTGCATACGGGAAGTATGCACACATATTGTGGTCAAACATGATCTTTGACAAACCAGCAGAGGTCCACGCTCGAGATTTGTCAGGGGGCTATGGAACGGAGTATTCTGGGTATCGAACTAACACACACTTGGAAAGCTGCCACGCTAAAATGGAATTAGGCTGGACACATCTGTCGCATGTCAGAGGACCAATGGACCAAACTTACGACACAATGGGTCCCTCTTAATGGTAAGCGACATCGCGGCAGGCCCAGACGGAGATGGCGGGATGAGCTGGACTCCTTCTACAAGAACTGGTCCTCAGAAGCTTTAAACAGACTGCTAGAAGTAGAAAGAGTAGGGAGGCCTTTGCCCTGCAGTGGTACATCACAGGCTTTTGATATAAATATCTATGTATATTGTGTGTATATCTTGTATGAGAGATTTGTAATGAAAAACCCCATTATTAACACTTCGCCAGATCTGAGAACTGAACCTTGAACCTCATGCTCAGTAGTTGCGATTGTGATCACAAGATCAACGAGGCAACATGGTGTGAGCAAGTTTTCTTAAAAAAAAATTAGGTGCTTTGAACCATCATCTGCCTAGCCTTTTCCCAACTATGTTGGAATCGGTTTTCAGTCAAACCGGGTGCAGCTGAATACAAGGATTTTACATGGAGCGACTGCCTATCTGACCACCAAAACCCAGTTACTGGGCAATACGATACCCCTTGGTAAGACTGGTTGTCAGACTTTCGGGCTTCTGACCACCCGTAACGACTGTCAAAGATTCACGAATGACAGCCGGGACCAACGGCTTAACATGCTTTCCGAGGCAAGGAGGGGCCTTGGTATGTTAAGATGGTCACCCATCCACGGACCAACCGCGGCAAGCGTAGCTTAACCTGATTGATAGATCCGTGCGGCTGTTATTACTTGGCCACAAGCTCCTCCTCCTTGCCCTTGCTCCTCGACATTTTTGTCATTTAGAATAGAATATTCTTGATTATGTACATCATTATGTATGTATTTACAAAAAAATATGTATATAAGTAGTTTATCAGCCATCTTGTTACCATAACACAAGCATTAGGTTGCTTAGCTTGGGACTAGATGGCGCTGTGTGAAATGTCCAGGGATATTATTATTATTATGGATTCAGGAAATAGCGATTTTTTACAGACAACCTTTGGATGGCCGTTTTATAAATATTCTTTCGAAAAGCCATTTATAAAAGAACGAATTTTGTTTATTTTCTGACGTTGAACGCTGACCAAATATCAGTTTTGCTTACCACAATAACAACCACAATGAAATCATTTTGTTTAATTAATTTCCTTTTATTTCTTATTCATTATTAAAGTAAATAACGTATTGTTAAACTATGACTAAGCCATTATGTGTTTTAACTTTTTATTTAGAAAAGTACCTATTTTTGCCTGCGGTTACACTCAAGGAAAAATCATCGAAAATTGCTTGTATTGTAGAAAATTAGACTTCGTTTCGATGGCCAACTATCATAATTTTTTCATTTTACTTATAGCATGTATAAAATAATCAGTCAGCCCCTATATTTGGGTCGAGTAGGTGATGAAGTTTTGTATGGAACATTTGTAATTTTTTTCGCGATTACAATATTGGTCCCATGGAGAAAGTTATTCAATTTGATGCTCTGTAGCACGCCCTTAAATATGACCACACCTTTATATGCTGTATATGACTACCATACAATGAAGAGCTCCAAGGTTACATCGGAATAAACTACCTATGCTTACCATTGATAGTACTATACTTGTAAAGAGATACCGACACATCAACGCATGACTGTTACATCCAAATTCATTTAGCCGTTTTCACAAAGATTGGTGATAGATAGTAAATTAATAAAACAATCAACTCAGCCTATCGCAGTCTGGACTGGGCTAGGCTTCGCCCATACTGTGCCACAACACCCTGTCCTCCGCCTTCCGCACCCAGTCTATCCCAGCCACCTTTTTGAGGTAGTCGATCCATCTAGCTGGGGGGCGTACCATACTCCGCTTGCCGATATGCGGTCTCCACTCCAGGGCCTCAAGTCTGCTATTACAATAGTGTCAGAATGTTCTATCATTGATTTCATAATTGTTGATTTTGAAAATTTTGACACTATATGTAAAAATATATATAAATGAAATCTGGCATGAATAAATATTCAAAAGTAGTAGTTTTTCGAAAATATTCACAAAATACTCAGTTGTATTTTTATTTATTTATTTATTTTTACTTTATTAATAAATAATAAAATTAAATAAATATTTAAGGGGGGCTCCCATACAAGACGTGATTTTTATAGATAATGGTACAGAAACCTTCGAGCGCGAGTCAGATTCGCACTTGGCGGGTTTTTCATGATTAATTGATTATTATATGTAAATAGTAAAACCAGACTGACTACCTGCAGTATTGTCTCTCGTTCTTCAAAGGTTGTCTTTAAAAAAATCGTTTCTAGTGATGTGACTACCCATTGTTTCACCATATATGTAAAATTTTACATTTTATATCTGCAATTTTTACAGTGAAAGAGTATTCTATCTATTTATCAAACTAGCTTTCAAAGCTTTTACTAACAACACACACATTCACAAACATCAATTAAAATTACGTCACACATATATCATACAAAAACATTGATAAAACTCAGACCGCAAGTTGAAACGGGCGCTGGTAAAGTCCCGATGCCTGAACAAAATTATCTCTAAACACAAACTTCCCTATATAAACTCAGGGATCCATTGAGAGACATCATTCGTGAATCCAGATCGAAGCAAACATGTTCTCTCCAATTCTCTTTACTGTCTTCGTAGTAAGTGTCACTGCTTGGGAGACTGTCCCTGAAGGCTATCTGGAGCTGAGCCCTCAAGAGCAGGATCTGAACGACGATCTACCGGTATTTGCACCAAGAGGAACATAGAAGACAAACCCGTCAACTACATGGAAGTACTGCTGTGAATTCGGACGGCTCCAGTGGTAAGTTTTTTAAAATATTTTTTATAGCACTCTGTGACCTAAACCCGCACTTAAGTCACACTTTTCTGTGAGATAATTATTCCTTGTCCATTAGGTTAACCGTTTTTTGACAGCTGTCTTAGAACGTACAGACGCCAGCACATCAAGCTACTACAATCTGTCAAATTTCATTAATCGATTTTCAACTTTATTGCTGAAGTATTAAGGTTCAAGGTTGATTAGAAAATTTTGACAGTTTCGGGTAGCTTGACCTGCTGGCGTCTGTACATATTCCAAATTACGTAAAAGCTAATTTTAAAATGCGTAATAAAATCTTTTTTTATGACTTCTTACATGCATTATAATACCGTACGTGTATTAATCAATGTACTGTGTGTTGCTGCAATCACTAGTTCCATCTGTCAAAAAACGGTTTACCTAATGGACAGGGTATAGACCAATGTTTTACACTGAGAAGCGTGACTTGAGTGCGGATTTAGGTCATACGGACTATAAAATAGTATACGCGTGTGATTTTCGTAGTACATTAATGCTTCGCGTTTAGCACCCTCGCACTTAAGTAACAGGTATATATTTTTTTTATTTTACCTTATTTACGGGTAGTCTGAAGCCTAAAAGTCTGACAACCAGTCTTACCAAGGGGTATCTTGTTACCCAGTAGCTGAGTTGTGGAGGTCAGATAGGCAGTCGTTCCATGGTTAGACTGGAAGACGATCCCAACATAGGAAAAGGCTAGGCACATTGATTGGTCATTGTCTTTGTAGTTCTTGTTCGTTTGTAATGGGTAACCTCTAGAAATTTTTATTACAAAATTCTTCACGTGACCAGAGGACTTGCCTGTTTCTTGGCAAAAGAATTAGCATCGCCATACAACGTGGCAATGCTGCCAGCCTTTTGGGCACTGTTCCTGTTGACAGCGGTGCGGAAGAATTTTTTGATGCCCTAGGCTATGATTCTTTTGCTTATTTTTTCACATGTATTATGTACCTATTATTATTTTAAATGTTAGCTTATATAATGTAAATAAAATTACAAAAATATATTTCACTGATATTACCGAATAACATAGGATACCTTTTTTGTCAGAAAAATGTTTAGTTCCTATGGGAATTTCTATGCGGGTGAAACCACGGGGCTTATATTGAATTTTGAAGCAATAATATTTGAAAGTATTAAAATGAGTACGCTAGCATATTAGCATGGCAAACTAAATGCATGCTATCGATAGCTGGGACTCTTAAAAAGGAACTTAACATTATAATCTCTTCACGATTGTATTCCTCGTTGGTGTTTGGCACATTTTGCTAGTTATGTTTCATCTCTCATGAAATAGAGGGCGATTCTAATGCCTATAACCAATACAGACAACCAGGCTTTGGGGTGTTACTGAGAATATCCTGATATAAAACCTAATACACTTCGCCCGAACTAAGAATCGCATCTAGGAACCCATGCTCACCAGTAGCAGTAACAAGGCAGTCAATTGATTCTGATAATATAAAATGTCGTTATTCATTTGTTTGTTCTTCTTTCCCAGGTATTAACGCCAAGCTGCCATTTGCTGGTAACGACAGGAATGTTCTCAGTGCTATTGCTGGAGCTAACTTCGATGCGAACAAGCACCTGCAGTCTTCAACCGCTGGTCTGGCACTTGATAATGTGTAAGTGTTTTTATATTACCTCCCATTCCTTACCATGGTCAATGCGGTTGACTGTTCAACATTTGAATATCACCAGTTTTAGATACTACTAAGACATGCTTTGGCAAGCAATAGCTTGCTTTTCGGATTAAACTTCAGTTTGATTCTGAAAAGAGAGATTTATCAGTCAGAGAAATCAGTTGTTTTTTAAATTCACACTTCATCTATTTGCGGTGTCATAGCTATTACATACAACTATCAATGAATAACCGTTGTGATTCGAAAATTTAAGTTGCTAGTCAATTTGATAAACGGGGATTTGATAAAAGGGGAGGCCTGTGGCTAAGTAATAACAGCCGGACGGATCGATCGATCGGGTTAAGCAACGCTTGCCGCGGTTAGTCCGTGGATGGGTGACCATCTTCACATACCAAGACCCCTCTGTGCCTCGGAAATCACGTTAACTTGTTGGTCCCGGGTCTCATTCATGGATCTTTGACAGTCGTTACGGGTCGTCAGAAGCCCGAAAGTCTGACAGCCAGTCTTACCAAGGGGTATCGTATTACATAGTAACTGGGTTGTGGAGGTCAGATAGGCAGTCGCTCCATGTAAAATACTGGTATTCAGCTACATCTGGTTAGACTGGAAGCCGACCCCAACATAGTTGGGAAAAGGCTAGGCAAATGAGTCAATTTGATAAACAATAACATCCCTGACTTTACATAACTCTTCAAAAGAACCTCCTAGAGTATCTAATCAGTCAGTCACACTAACACTGTTTTCACTATTCAAACTCTTCATTATGACATAAGCTATTCTTTTATTTATTTGATTAGCCAACAATTGTTTACACAACACTTACATTAAGTTTAATTGTATGCCTACATTAACAAGTGTAACAATTATTTATAGGATAACACCACATACACAATTTTTGGTTAAGCAATTAAAATAATTCATTACATTAATTAACGATACAAAAATATTAAAATATAAATAAATTGATTATAACGATTACAAAATTAATAACAATAACAAGTTCTTAAAAATAGTAAGAAATTGGTTAAACAATTAATAGAAAAAAAAAATCTTGCATAACCATAGTCTAAATATCAACCCTAGAATCATTTTTTTACATTTAATCCTTCCCTAATTTCAGCAACGGCCACGGGCTCTCTCTTAGCAATACGCGCATCCCTAACTTCGGCGACCGGGCCACACTCGCAGGCCACGCGACCCTCTTCCAGAACCCGAACCACAACGTTGGAGCTAATGCCTTCGTGGCCAGGAGTATGCCTACCATCCCTCAAGTTCCAAACTTCAACACCTATGGAGGCGGAGTTGATTATATGTACAAGTGAGTATTTTATCAAACTATTAAGGTTGTATTATAAGACAGTTTTACCAAGGGGTATCATGTTACCCAGTAACAGGGTTGTGGAGGTCCGATAAGCAGTCGATCCATGTAAAAAACTGGTATTCGGCTACATCTGGTAAGACTGGAAGCCGACCCCAACATAGATGGTACAAGAATAGGGCTACAAGACGATGGTTCACCTGATGTTGAGTCGTCACCACAGTCTGTTAACATCAGCAACAGAGGCATTGTAAATTCGTTACCATCCCAGACTGAGACAAAGCTAACATTTTTGTCTCATGTGCCTGTCAGTACACCGACACCACGAATGCAGGGGCTGCAGTCTTGACATTCATAGCGATCGCTTTACGACCGAATTCGGTCGCAAAGTCCCGGATTGACAGGTGTAATGTATGGAGTGACAGGACTTTGCGACCGAATTCGGTCGTAAAGCGATCGCTATGAGACTGCAGCCCCAGCAAAACTGTTTTGCGACTACTAATGCAAAGTCAGTCAGCATCCTAATCGCGTAACACACTATTAATTACAATCTGAATCATTTTGATGGATATTACTAATCCAATTTCTTTTTTTTAAAAACGTTATCCCCGCACTAGTAATTACTCCTGTATCGTGGGTGCGTTTACAAACATTTAAACTCACATACACAAACAGCCAGACCCGGAACAACCACCTGTAGGCAATACAAATATTTTTTTCGTGCGGGAATCGAACACGCGACACGCGCAGCAGTCGATCGCTCAGCCACTGCACCAACCGGGTCGCCATGGCTTCAATAATGTTCGAAAAATTAGTCTGCTCAGCAACGTAAACAACGCAATGAATGTTGTTGAACTGTCAAAATTAAACCCATTGCTACTGATAGTGTGCTACACAATTACCCCGCAGCTCCTCGAGCCTTCTAGCCATAATAATACTATATAATTTTCTTACGCAACGCATCCATCATTTTTTATGTGGAAACTTCTTTAGGCGCGTTGATTTTTGGTAGGGGAAAAACTTATGGGTGCACGTCACCGACATCAATCTGTAGCTATGTCGACGTGTTGCGCTTGGCTAGCAGTGAAAGCATATACATGTTTATTCATAATTTTATTTACATTTTTTTTAAAACTAAATCTAATATCAAATATAAAAAAAAAAACTGTCACGTATTTCATTAGTTACTAGCAGTGCCACACGGTTTGACCCGCAAGTGTCGATTCCGTGGGAATATCGAAATAAAAAGTATCCTATAAGTTACTCTGATGTACGAGAATAAGCTATATAACTGTAAATGTTTAAAATTTTTTTTCACCATGCTGTTTTAACCCTAGTTCACTGGACTTAATTTGTTGCTAAAGACCTCTAGTATAACCCCTTTCAAGGAATACGTCGAGTTTCCCTGTCACCCTGTATACTAACTTGGTGTGAATTTACTTGACCTGTAATTCCTAGTGTGGGGCAACTTAAAAAAAAAAAAAGAAAAAAAAAAAAATTGGACCTGTAATTGGCTTTCAGACTAATGTACTTACTGTCTTTGATCTGTTGGTTTTAGCTTTAAGTCTCCCATGTTATATATATAAATTAGTGATTGCGTTGCCTAGAAAATATAGTTTTCTAATTCTTTTCCTCTATTACAGAAACAGAATCGGTGCCTCATTAGGGGTAGCTCAAACTCCGTTCCTGCAACGGACTGATTATTCTGCCAACGGAAACTTGAACCTCTTCAGAGATAAATCCAGCTCTCTGGACTTCAACGCAGGTTTGAGCAAATCCGTGTCACCCTTCATGAGGAGCTCGTCGTGGGAACCCTCGACTGGTTTTACTTTTAGGAAATTCTTTTAACTTTACTCAAAAAAAAAAAACTATATTTGGATTAAAAATTTGAGATAATTTTCTAGTTATGGAACATCTAACTGAATGTCAAAATCAACAAAGTTCAAATTCCATTGCAACCAAGCAAACATATTAAGACCTTTTTTACAAATGGTCACTCAAAAATCTACTTAGAATACATTTCACTAAAGTAGATAACTTATTACATTATTGCTACTTGTAGTTCCTACATTCCTTGTAGGTAGTGGTTTTTTCGAAAAGGTAAGTATAATTTTTGAATTCAGTTGTAATTTTTCATTTATCACTAAGTTTTAATTTTCGCGCTTAATCATCATTTTCACATTTTTCTTGATTCTTTCCTTTACAAAAATATTAGTATGTAAGCTACGAAAAACATTAGACAAGTGATTTTTATTGCCAAAGTATTAATTCATATCTGAGTTGAAAAATAAGTGTAAATATTTTCAAAATACACTCACAAGTTTGTATAATTTTATTTAAGTATTAATTTAAAACTAAGGTACTCATTTTGTATTGTATTGCATTTATAAATTAGTTCCGTAAAAGATCTGTAAATAAATAATATTTTAGATAAGTTGGTTGTATAATTTTATTACCTACCGGACATTATTTGTTTTCCATTCATCAGCTATCATCTGAGTAAATACAGAGGGGTAATCGTGTAACACTATCAGCAGCAATAGCTTTCAATTTGACAGTTCCACAACATTCATTGCGTTATTTACGTTGTTGAGCAGACAAATTGTTCGAACATATAAAGCAATGGATTAGCAGTATTTTCAAAATGATTCTGATACTGACAGATAGATAGAGTGTTACGCGTTATTAAGTTTGCAAGAACATCGACGCGCAACCAGAGGGGCAATTAAGTAACGTAATTTTAAGAACGTTCAAAGTCTGATCTCAGTCTCAATCTGTCAAAAATACCTCTAATTTCCCCAACATTTTTCACAAGTTTTTGCCATTTTTGTTTTTCACCGAGATGAGACTGCGACTAGATTTTGAACGTTTTAAATTACGAGAATTGGCCTTCTGTTACCATGGTTGCAGCACGAATGATTCCGAGCCCCACTGTGATGAAATTTTTCGTCGCTTAATAAAGAAAAATTTGCTGTCCCATACATTTTGACGCGCAAAAAGAAATACTTACGCACTTTTCTATGAAGTAGGAAGGAAGCGTTACTAGAATCATGTTCTAAATTCATTCATTCATGGTTACACTGTGCGCGTCGATGCCGCCACCCTGAATCCTATCGTACTAATATTATAAACGCGAAAATTTGTATGGATGGACAACAAACAACACAACACCAACAACATCCATAACAACAACATGCAACACAACCACCACAACACAACAACACACACACAACAAACACAACACACACACACAACACACACACACCAACACCACACAACACACAAACAACAAACAACAACATAACATCCATCCATACAAACATCACATCTTTCAAGCAAAAACTACAGAACAGATTTGGATGAAATTTGGCACACAGATAGTTTATAACCAGGATTAACACGTAAAATACTTTTTATCCCGATATTCCCATGGAATCGAAACTTATGCGGGTGAAACCGCGGGGCGCAGCTATTAAAATATAATATAGTCATGGAAATATTCATATAACTGGAGCTTTATAAATCGACCGCTTAATATAAGCAGAGCGACTTTTCAAAAATAAAAGTATCTATAGGTACTTGGGAAAGATACGGTGGCGTTCTGAAATTATCTGAACTATTTCGGACTCAAACCATAGCGACTTCTAATTTGGCCCGTAACGCCATCTATCGCGTTTGTGGTAAACTATCAAAGAAGTTTTCTTGTATAATTTATTTGTTTTTTTTTGTGTTGTTTTAGCAGTTAAAAATCGGATTAAATATTTCCAAATTGTAACACAATTTAAAAGATTTAAATGCGTAGGTTTTTCCACTACGAAACAACTCCAAAGTCCAATACATAGGTTGATATCATTACATACTTCCAAAACAGTAGATAGGTTTGGCAAAAAATGTTCCACTTTTTTACAGAAAACTATGAATGATAGTTTTTTTTTTAAATAAAATCTTAGGGTCAATGGAACTTTAGTTTGATCATAGGTTATTATAGCCGAAGTACTTAGGTATACATTTTCAGTTGCTACTTACCTCGCATTGTATAGGCTGATAAGTCACCCAAAGGGCAATGGAGAGGGCTATGACCGATGCGGCCGAAAGGTTCTGGAGTGGCGACCGCGTACCGGAAGACGTAGCATTGGAAGGCTCCCACAAGGTGGACCTGTGACCTTGTGATGACCGCAGGAACCCGTTGGATGCCTGAAGCACAGAACCGTTCGAAGTGGAGGTGCTTGGGGGAGGCCTATATCCAGAAGTGGACGTCTTTCGGCTGAAATGATGATAGCTTGAAATGTGGTCGTGCGTACGTAAAGTACATGCATGCATTCATTTCATAATCTCTTGGTTTAAAGAGCGTCTTTGGAGTTTCTTGCCCGTTCTTCTCTATAGAGATCTCATCTGCATTTTGGAATGGGGAACTAGCTTCAACTTTTTGACTAGCTGACCGACTCTTTGACAATTGTAAAGTCTGTAAATGGTTTGAATTAAATACTTTGTGTTTGAGTTTTTTGACTGTAGGAAAACGTCGTGTGTTAACCGGTGTGTCCTAGAACCAAAAATTCGAAGACATTTTTGACATCTACACAACCCGCACTGGGCCCGCGTGGTGGATTGCGGCCTCTGTATCCCAGTGGCCAAATTATAGTGGCCACATTATAGAGTCTGCCTAGCTGCCTAAATTGATAATTTCATCCACCCCAGGTCCTGAAGGTAAGCCAGCAACGCCTTGATGTTACTGACCGTCTCACGGAGAGTACCCGGGTTACCGTAGTACTTTGCCCTGTGTATGTGACACCCACCGGCCGGTTTAGAAGTACATGTGCTGTTGTCTCGTCATCCTCCATGTAGGACATGCACAGTGGGCTGTCTGTGACTCCTATGACAAAGAGGTGTTTATTAAATGGCCCGTGTTCAGTTATGGCTGCTGTAACTGTACGCAGCTGTTGTTTAGTTAGTCGAAGACCAGGCTCTTCCAGGGCCTACTCCGAAGTGCAAAGTGCGAATGTTCCGATCGGACCGACACATGGCCGAACCGAATATTATTGAAAAATGCGAAAAAAGTTCGGAACGGCTCAGTTGGGTCGGGACCATATAGTCAATATTCGAAAGAGTGTAGGAGTGTAGGATCGGAACCGACCGAACAAAATAGTAACTTCGTAGCAGAAAACAGCCGAACATTCGGCCGATACTACTTCGGAGTAGACCCCCTGTTTCGTGAGGCGGCCATCATTCCATTGTCAGTTGCAATAATATCAAATGAGTGTCTCATAACCGTGAAGTTTGTCCTCCAGTTTCAATTCTTAGTACCGCACGTCATATACATATTATGAATTAACGTCGCTTTTCGTGTCTGTCTGTGTGATCGTCTTGAACTACGCGATAGGTTTAGATACGGTTTTACCATCATTTAGAGAATTTGTTCCGGAAGATTTAAATTATATTGTAATACTAGCTTCGCTCCGCATAAGTCTAGATCCCTTAGGAATATCGAGATTAAAAGAATCCTATGTCCTAAACCAGGTCATGGTCTATCCATGTGCCAGATTTCATCTAAATCCGTTTATCCGTTTTTGCCTTAAAAGGGTAACAAAAAAACATACAAAAAATCCAATCTAGAAAAGATTGGATTTTTTGTATGTTTTTTTGTTTATAATACTAGTTTAGATTTTAATATAGAAATCCAATGTTTTGTCATATTGTAAAAACCGTGTGAAGCATATTAATATTATAAAGAGGTAAAATTTGTGATTTTGTATGGAACTACAGACGATCGATTCTGTAAAAATTTCACCGTGAAAAGTTGGGTGAAGTGAGCTTAGAGTTTTTTTTTTTTTGAGGATGGGTAATCATCATATGACTCCTCCCGCTCTGGGTGGAGCGGAAGGGAGTGTCAGACTCTTACTGACTAAAACCCACCCGTGTTCCTTCCTTAGTCCTTTATGTTCCAGGGCAGCGGTAAACCCTTTCGGATGGTCCCGCTACCCTGGCAGGCATCGGCCCCGTCGCTTATGCTGACATAGCTGTGAGCTTAGAGTGAGCTGTCAATTAAATAATGTCAATCCCTAGCATTAGTTGGAATGATGTCACCGTGAAAACTTAGGTGAAGACAAGTGAGCGTGGATCCGAAAATGCTTCCACTAATGGAAAGGTACTGTATTGCCGAGTCTCATAGGATATATGTATTTTATGTTAAAACAAGAAATTTCACGCGAACAAAGTCGCGAGCAGACGCTAGTTTGTACTTGTCATTGACACCGTCTTTATGTCGCGGTCCAAGCAGTAAGGGCGATTTTCGCAGTGCAAGTTTTACCACTGGTTTGCGGTTAACTATACGGTCAAACGTACTAGATCCGTCGATGCGGTGTTGTGTAGCACGTGTGTATGGAATCTACTTCTATCGAGTCAAGAGAGTGTGTAAGTAGACCCTACCCTAGTATCCAAGGGGTTTATTTATAAACGACTAGCTGCGCCCCGCGGTTTCACCCGCATAAGTTTCGATCCCGTGGGAATATCAGGATAAAAAGTATGTGTTTGTGTTAATCCTGGTTATAAACTATTTGTGTGCCAAATTTCATCCAAATGAACTCATCTAGTTTATAAAAGCGGCCAAGTGCGAGTCGGACTCGCCCATGAAGGGTTCCGTTGAGTTGATTGAATGAAAGGTAAATTGCTATTTACGATTTATGACGTATTAAAAAAAACTACTTACTAGATCTCGTTCAAACCAATTTTCGGTGGAAGTTTACATGGTAATGTACATCGTATATTTTTATTAGTTTTATCATTCTCTTATTTTAGAAGTTACAGGGGGGGGGGGGGGGGGGGCACTTTACCACTTTGGAAGTGTCTCTCGCGCAAACTATTCAGTTTAGAAAAAAATTATATTAGAAACCTCAATATCATTTTTGAAGACCTATCCAATAGATACTTCACACGAATGGGTTTGATAAAAAAAAATTCGAGTTTCAGTTATAAGTATGGGGAACCCCCAAAATTTATTGTTTTTTTCCTATTATTGTGTGAAAATCTTAATGCGGTTTCGGAAAAAAGTGACTGTGACATACGGACGGACAGACAGACAGACAGACATGACGGATCCATAAGGGTTCCGTTTTTTTGCCATTTGGCTACGGAACCCTAAAAATAAGATAGACGTGTAAAAGTGTTTGTATGTACTAACCTACTTACAGAAACCAAATTATTTATCAAAGCTTATTATCTCTGGCCTAAAAATAAGACAGCCGGGTCACATAAATAAGTTACTTATTGGCAGCTAGCTTGCACCTACTTTTAAACAATGTTGAGTGTGTTGAGTAGTCAGTACTTTCACATCACTCTTTTATGTATGCCATAATAAATAAGCTTGTCATAAAAGTTACCAATGAAAATGAATATTGGCAGTGTGTCACCTGTCCCACCGCCGACGAGGACGCGACTAGACCAACGACTTTGTCGCGAAATGTACAAAAGATTTTAGGTCCCGTGTTAGTAAAAGAGATACACACAGGGTTAGTTTTCAAAGACCAGCCAAAAAGGGTGTGGTACACACAATCAGACTGCACAACTTTCTCCATGGGACCAATATCGTAATCGCGAATAAAAATTCAGCCGTCCCATACGTTTAGGTCGAGTAGGTGTTGACGTTTTCTATGGGACAGTTGATAAATTTTTCGCGATTACGATAAGAAATAATTTTGCTTACATATCAAATAGCTGGGTTGTCTGTACCTAAATGTAGTAGGTTTCCTTTAAACTCGCACCCTAATTGCCTAACACACTAACAATCTCAATCTGAATCATTTTGAATAGAAAATATTTATTGTCCAGGTAATACAGTAAGGGCACGCCACAATTGCGGCGATAAGTCCCCTCTTTGAGGAGTGGCTAGAGAGGCGCCACGGCGCCCTCATCTTCCGCCTGACGCAGGTCCTCACCGGACACGCTTATTTCGAGAGGTTCCTGTTCAGGATAATTTGGGAGGAAACGCCAGGGTATCACCACTGTGTGGATCGCCTGGAGGACACGGTGGAGGTCCGCCCGGCTTGGGCGGAGCATCGCCACGCCGCGTCTTCGTGGCGGCGATCGGCGGCGGCGATCTCTCGCGTCCGGCCATGGTCCAGGCCATGGTACGGAGCGAGAGTGCATGGGAGGCCGTCACCTCCTTCTGCGAAGCAGTAATGCTCGTAAAGGAGGAGGCAGAGCGCGTGAGGGAAAGGCAATCTCTGCGCCCTCACGCCCCTAATCGCCGCAGGAGACGCTCTGGACGGGAGTCAACAGCTGACTCCCGGCCACCGTAGGCGCGGGCTTGCGGGCGGCGAGCAATGGGCAGCTCGCCGCCCAGTTAGGACCAGGCCCGGGTCGACGGCGCGTTGTGTTCCACGCGCGAATCAAAGAGATGTCAGCATGAACTGACGGGGTCCGCTAGGGCCGATGCCTGCCAGGGCCGCGTGTTGTTCGAAAGAGATACCGTGGGCCTTGGCACAGGCAACTGAAGGAACACGGGTGAGTTTTAGTCTGACACGCCCTTCCGCTCAGCCCAGAGCGGGAGAGGTCATTTAATGATTTCCCACCCCAAAAAAAAGGTAATACAGTAAGCAGGTTCACAGGTTAACAGCAAGTTGAGACTACTTGAATGGCTTAAAATATTACCTACAGCTAGGTTACAATATGGTATTTGCTAGTGAGCCCCAAACTAGACAGTTAGTCTGTATCTTGGGGCTCGGAGTACGAATTCCAGAGCGGAGACTAGAGAGGTGATTTCAGGTATGGTATGGTGCGTGTGTATGTGTGGTGTGTGTGTGTATGATGTGCGTGTGGTGTGTGTGTGTCTGGTGTGGTGTCTGTGTGGTTGAATGATATTGCTAATCCATTGTTTCATATACCTACGCAAAAAAATTGTGCCTAACAACGTAAATAACGCAATGAATGTTGTTGAACTGTCAAAATGAAAGCTATTGCTATACTTAGGAACTCGGCAACACTTAGAATTGTAGAAAATAATACTGAACATTTCTTTAATGTGTCTTTCCTTAAATATCTCTCGAATAAACAATGTTTCTTCTCAATATTTGCTGAATAAATCCTTTGTTTCGAACTCAATGGGCCGCAACTTGCAATCATAACAGACTGGTGACAATTTACAAAGATTTTTAGAAGCTAGATGTGGTTAAGGGAGAAGCGGCAGTGTAACCCTCTAAGTTCATAAAACCCTATTCATCATCATGTGCCTAGCCTTTTCCCAACTATGTTGGGGTCGGCTTCCAGTCTAACCGGATGCAGCTGAATACCAGTATTTTACATGGAGCGACTGCTTATCTGACCTCCACAACCCAGTTACTGGGTAATACGATACCCCTTGGTAAGACTGGTTAAGTCAGACTTTCGGGCTTCTGACGACTACCCGTAACGACTGTCAAAGATCCACGAATGACAGCCGGGACCAACGGCCTAACGTGCTTTCCGAGGCACGGAGGGGGCGTTTTATGAAAATAGTCATTCATAAAACCCTATTGAATGACTATTTCATGAAATAGGGTTATATGAACTTACAGGGTTGTATTGATGATTTTAATGATAAATGATTTTTTTTCGGCGTTTCCTATCTGACTACTCTGAGAAAAAAGGCCGAAACAAGTTCAGAGGTCACTGTCTCTTTTATAGTCCAGTCATAATTTTCGTCAGACCTGTAGATCGATGTCTGAGATGGTCTTTTAAGGAAAGAACCACACAGATAGAGTGGACTAGTCCAGTCAGTGCACGCATTTGTCAGAAATCGTGCAACTCAACTCAAAACTTAAGGTTTATTGGTTTGGTTAAGTGATTATAATTCTGTAAATACGTACTTGTTACGGTCGCGAATCACATTTTGTTCAACATTCAACTTAACACTGACCTGCAAATTGCAAAAAACGAAAGAAAATTTGAATTTCGCGGGCAATCCTTGTTAAGGGTTTTCTCTATCTAGGATCTAGAACCGTTTCAATATTAAATTTAATATTATTTAAAAAAAACAAATTAATTAAAATTACTGACAGCGTTAAAAGCTTTCTTAATTAATACTCACCTTGAAGACAAAATGAGAGCCTCTTGTTTTTAAAGGTGGTCAAATAGGGGCACAAAATTAAAAGCCTTGTGCAAACAATATAGGACAAGAGCCGGCAGAAAAAGTATCTTATTTCTACATTTTCAGTTAAAGTGATATTTTTTTTATATTTGTGTACATTTTCACTTCTTGTTTTATTAAGCATTTTTGTGAACGGAAACGAAGCGAAGTTTTCGAGACATTATCAAGAGCGTTCAGCGTCAGAAAATTGTCGTGAAAATTCCTTCAGTTTGGAGCAATTCTGATGCACAAGATGATAACTCTTGAAATAGTTGTTTAGATATTTTAATAATATGTGTGACGGCAGTAAAATTGTTGTCGTAATATAATTATGGTTTTGGTTTGCTGTCTGTTATTGTCAATCAGCTCAGCCTATCGCAGTTCACATTTCGCTCATTATATTTAAGTCCCATGTTGTAGGGGCTGAACCTATTGACTAGCGTCCGTAGGTGATACGGGCTATTCCTGCCCGTAATTTCGGCTGAAACTACGAACTTGAGCTTAGGGACTAGGCATCCAGAACCTTATGCTTAGCAGTAGCGCTTACGACTATTATAACAACGAGGTAGTACACAAACATTACATTATGTGTTGCTGTCATAAAAAGAATATCATTATCATAGAGAGCAACATTTTATTTTATCTTCTTCTTCCTGGCGCAAGCACTAGGAAGTGGTGCACGGCGGGCATT
The DNA here is from genome assembly GCA_945859715.1 of Apamea sordens. Classification (NCBI taxonomy): domain Eukaryota; kingdom Metazoa; phylum Arthropoda; class Insecta; order Lepidoptera; family Noctuidae; genus Apamea; species Apamea sordens. Next base: position 5,460,019 of record OX244010.1, on the reverse strand, counting down.
TTGGTAGACTATCTTATGTAATTTTGACGTTCGAAAAGAGCTGATTCTCAGCCTAATATGAATAAATGACTTTTGTCCTTTTATTTTTATTAAACACTGTTTTCTTACTTTGTTTTCAGCATCTCGGGAATGTGACTAATATTATCAGTGATCGTTAATTACCCATATGAACCGGCTACTTTCAGTACCTAATCTACCTTCAGGAATATAAGTTACCAAGAAGTCAAGCTCTTGTCTTCTAAAGAATTTAGAAAAGTCAAAATGTTAATTTTAACACTTTTGGGGCTTATCCATGTAGCATGTTCAAACGACATAGGATCCTACGTGTATGGGGTCAAACCCTTACCTGATTTTGACGAAGTGGATCCTATTGTTGAGACTGAGGGCCACTACGAAACGATAAGCCCGATGGAGCTGAAGAGGCTGCCCAGGAACGTAGATGGCATTCTGAAACATCAAATTCATGGTAAATAAAAGTTGTGTAACATGTTCTTTTTTGTTGCGAGAACATGTTGCAGTGTTTTGCAACATGTTTTTATGTGGCTGCCACTCAGCGCACTCACTCACACAGCGCACTTGGCATTTTTATGGCGTTTGCGATCTAGCGCAAACGCCATAAAAAGGCCAAGAACCCAAGGCCAAGACCAAAAGGCAATAACTTTGAAAGAAAAAACACGTTTCTTGTATGGAGACGCCCTTTAATTTTTAACTTTATTTTATTTTTATTATTTGTTGTTATAGCGGCAATAGAAATACATACTTTGAGAAAATTTTAACAGTCTATATTTACGGTTCATGAGATAAAGCCCGCTGACAGGTCCGACTGTCTGATGGACGGACAGCGGAGGATTAGTAATAGGGTCCCGATGGCACCCTTTTTATTTTTTTTGAGGATGGGAAATCATCAAATGACCCCTCCCGCTCTGGGTGGAGCGGAAGGGAGTGTCAGACTCTTACTGACTAAAACCCACCCGTGTTCCTTCCTTAGCCCTTTATGTTCCAGGGCAGCGGTAACCCTTCCGGACGATCCCGCTACCCTGGCAGGCTTCGGCCCTATCAGGCACCCTATGGGCACGGAACCCTACAAACTGTTGCTCAAAAATATTGTTTATTACGATGCTTTTATTCCAATACTAATGACGTTAAAGGCTTGAGCACGGGGGTACCGAAAGTTCAAAATGGGAGAAATTCCCTCAATGCTGGATTTGATGAAGTCAAGAACAAAGTGTCACATGGATTGGTGCTTCAAAATCTGTGAGTATCGTTACCCGACTACATCAGAAAGAGGGTTATGTTTTTTGGGTGTATGTATGACTGTATACAGTATGCATTAGAAAGGTGTGGTCATATTGAAGAATAGCTAGCTAGAGACATACCTACAGAGTACCATTAAGATGACCGACTGACATGGACTGCCAACTTATTGCAGTTTTTAAAAGAAGAGTGAAAGAACACTATCTCTCTACTTCATCATAGTTGTGTATGTATTTATTATTTATGAGTATGATATAATTATTATGATTCTAGTAATATTTATTTTAGAACTATTTATGTATGTTTATTTGTATGTATGTTAGTATATTCTCGTAATTTTTGTTTAGTTTTTAAGTGAATTGTTTTTTGATTCTATGTATTATTTTTTGTCTCCTTTGCTCTATTACACACTGTCTACATCTCTGTATCTATTGTCCTATCTCAGGTATGCTGGAAGAGATTTCTTGTGAAATAAGCATCACCTCTGTACCTATTTTTTTCTGTTCTGTTTTTCATTGTCTGTGTATACAGTGTGTAACGGAAGGGGGGTATCAACCCTGAAGGAGGTGAATGTGCTCATGAAACTCAACAACTTTCCCCAAAGAACATAGGTCGAAACATGAAAAAAAAATTTGGCCCTCCCATAGTAAATCAATCAGCTGGTAGTCAGTTTTGTAAGGGAGGGCCAAATTTTTTTTTCATATTTCAACCTATGTTCTTTGGGGAAAGTTGTTGAGTTTCATGAGCACATTCACCTCCTTCAGGGTGGATACCCCCCTTCCGTTACACGCTGTATATGTGTGTACATAAATGGTAAAAAAAATAAGATGAACAGCTTTCTCCATAATCGCGAAAAAATAAACGAGAACATTTGGCCTACCCAAATGTACTCGTTTATTTTTTCGCGATTATGATATATGAGATATATTATATTGAAGTGTTGTATGGGACAGTTACCCTTTTGAAAGACTGGTTGTCAGACTTTCGGGTTGTTGACGAACTGTAACGACTGTCAAAGATCTACGAATGGCGGCCGGGACGAACGTCATGGAACTCTACTAGTCACCGCAATCATAATATTAGTAATACCTACCCATTATAATAATATTGATTTCAAACCAAATTTTCTTCATTTCAGCAAAAAGGTCGGTGCCTCCTCTTCGGTGCACCAGATATCCGTTCCTCGGCAGTAAGAGTTACTTCGGAGAGAGAAACCTCTTTCGTAGTCCTAGCTCCTTGGTAGAAATTAACGTCAGATTCAAGATTATCGCCACTCCGTATACGAGGAGTAATAGTAATTACTGGGAATCTAACTTTCTACGCACTGTTATACATTGATCATTATGGTTTATGCGCAGCCATCATCATGGCCCATGTACAGCCATCATCATGGCCCATGCACAGCCACTATCATGGCCCATGCACAGCCATCATCATGACCCATGCACAGCCATCATCATGGCCCATACACGGCGGTCATCATGGCTTACCAGTACAGCTAGTCTATATGGGACAGCTCAATTGAAAAGGAAAGGAATTCGCAATATAAAGATTTAAATTTTTTAAGTGTATTTTTTTAGTTAAGGCTAAATACAGATTTGTTACGGGTGCGTATAGTTTTTGTTATCAATTAATCATACAACCTAATCATTTATTCATTTGCGAAAATGTGTACACAAGAATAGGTCTCATACAAAAAATAGTTAACTATATCCTACCATAAGGCATGCAAATTTACAAATACACAGGAATCCACGAAGCTAGAATTTAACAATAAAAGACATTATTTTTTTTTTTTTTTTTTTTTTTTTTTTTTTTTTTTTTTTTTTTTTTTTTTTTTTTTTTTTTGAGGATGGGAAATCATCAAATGACTCCTCCCGCTCTGGGTGGAGCAGAAGGGAGTGTCAGACTTTTACTGACTAAAACCCACCCGTGTTCCTTCCTTAGCCCTTTATGTTCCAGGGCAGCGGTAAACCCTTTCGGATGGTCCCGCTACCCTGGCAGGCTTCGGCCCTGTGGGGCCCCGTCACTTGCTGACATCTCTTTGAGGCGCGCGTGGAACACGAACACGCCGTCCGGCACGGGACATTATTTAAAACAACATGATACTGAGAATTGCAAAAAACGTTAGAAAATTTGAATGTTGATAATGGCTACGTTAGCGCAGCTCCTTTAACTGAGTCATTTATTAATTAACGCACATTCATAAGATTTGATGGGTAACATAGTAAATATTTACATAATCAATTAAGGGTGTCCATATACGTCATTCATGGGACCGATGGGACCCGGTACCGAGCGGCAGAAGTTCGTGTGTTCGGGTCCAATCGGAAGCGCTTCCGAACTGTACGGTTAATAAAGCTTTACAAGGGATGTATTTTTAGTATTCTGCCTAAAGAGTGAAAATGGGAGTCTATTACTAACACTACGCCACGGGCCGTCTGTCTGTCTATCCTTCATCTGTCTGTCTAGGGATGTATTTTTAATGTTCAGCCGAAAGAGTGAAAACGGGACTCTATTAATAAAACTACGGCGCGCCATCTGTCTGTCTGTCCGTCCATCTGTATTAAGTGATAGCCAGTTGTAATTACATAATGCATACTATGGCCTAGGCCGCTTCGCACAAATGGACGAATTAAATGAAATGAAATTGTTTATTCTCTAAATAGATGAGGTCTGCTTTTCCTATCTGACTGCTCTGCGAAGAAAGGCCAAAACAAACTCAGAGGTCACAGTCTCTTTTAAAGTCCAGACATAATCTTGGCCAGATCATGTGAAGACCATGTAGATTGATGTCTTAAATGGTCTCAGTGCAAGCATTTGTTAGTACTCAAATCTGCCAGACCAACATTAAAACGAACAGAGAAAGAAAATAAAGACAGGCAGACTTCTTGTGTCAGCGATCTAAGTATCTTGCCATCAGCCAACCTTTCTTTACCACTATACCCTGTTCATTAAGTAAACCGTTTTTTGACAAATGGAACCAGTGATTGTAACAACACACAATACATTGATACACGTAGGTACGGTATCATAATGTCTGTAAGAAGCCATAAATAAGATAATTCAATAAGATAAGGCAGTTTATATATTTATTTTATTACTCATTTTTAAGTTAACTTTTACGTAATCTGGAATAGTTATGTTCTAAGACAGCTGTCAAAAACGGTTAACCTACTGGATACGGTATATCAAAGACTTAAGGCCAGTTTCTTGCAAAATTAATGTGACAAAATGTCAAGCGCGCGTAAACTCCTGTCATTGGTTGAATGATTTATTAATAGCATCACTTCGTCTTGCGTTTAATTATGACGCGTTGATCATTTACGTTCTCGGGGGCTTGTGGCTAAGTAATAACAACTGCACGGGTCGATCGATCAACGTAAGCTACACTTGCCGCGGCTGATTTGTGGATGGGTCTTTACATACCAAGACCCTTCCCTGCCTCGGAAAGCACGTTACGCCGTTGGTTCCAGCTGTCGTTCCATCTTTGACAGTCGATACGGGTCGTCAGAAGCCCGAGAGTCTGACAACCAGTCTTGCCAAGGGGTATTACCCAGTAACTGGGTTGTGGAGGTCAGATAGGCAGTTGCTCCATGTAAAATACTAGTACTCAGCTGCATCTGGTTAGACTGAAAGCCGACCCCAACATAGTTGAGAAAAAGCTAGGCAGATGATGATAATTTTCTACCCAGAAACTGGGTGTTCCTCTTTAAAACATAACCAAACAAAATCACACATGAAATAAAATCCAAACAGCTTTACCGAAAACTTTTGGCCGAATTAAAAACGGGAGTCATCGAAACGGAACACACATTTTTTAAAGCCACATTTTCCGCGGGTAGTTTGAAAATATGACTGTTTCGAAAACATTATTACTGTCGATACTACATTAAAGTAAGCACGCCCTGATTTAGCGCTGTGAGATGGAAACAAGTTTGGGGACTATTCTAGTGAGCGTTCGATAATACAGTGCGATTTTCATTCGATATTTTTCGGGGGCTTGGATTATGATGTACAGACGCGAGGCCATCAAGCTTCAACAATCTGTCAAATTTCTTTAGTAGATTTTCAACTTTATCGCTAAAGCATAAGGTTCAAAGTTGATTAGAAAAATTTGACAGTTTCGGGTAGCTTGTCTTGCTTGTGCTGGTGTCTGTGCGTATGGTCTGTTCCAAAAGTATCTGATGAAAATGTAAACAAATGTATCAGAAAACGTACCTGTGCATGCCAATTTGTAGCGCCACTTACAAATTGAGTGGTTTGATTTGAATACATAAACCTAAAATTCTAATTTTAAATCACCATAGAGATGTTTTTATTGACAATTTGAGGTTCATTTTATAACCTCAATTTTTCCATTACAATTTAATAATGCTATTCAAACGACAATTATTGGAAAAAGTAGTGAAATATAGAATTTAAAACGTTCAGAAAGAAAGAAAAAAGAAAATACGTTTATTTGCGGCAAACATGACGCAAAAAAAAAACATAAAAAAAACAAAAAAAAAAAGAAATGTTTGACGTCACATCCACGCAAAACGGCTATCGCTCAGCATTATGCTGCGACTCTACCTTCAAACACACATGAATAGGTTATAAATTCTCTTTAGCGAGTAATTGTGTAAGAATTTAACCTGAACAGATTTTATTTACGATTTATTTTAATACCTATTTTCATAAGATAAATCTCAGTAACATCACAGGATACAGTCGGTAAATAGCAATAGGCACATAATATCCCATAGGTAATGCTTAAATGTAATCTACACGTCCAACGTCTACTCCTATGAGGTCCTGGGTTCGATTCCAGGTTTGGGCAAAGTGTAATTGTGTTTTTCTATCGGGATTTCTCCCGAATACCGGATTTGGGCTCTGTATCGAGCCTATTGCCAGGCTCGCCCCGTATTACATAGAACTTAGACATAACTGATGAAATGTGGCTGTACTGTAGGTAATAATAATAATATCCCTGGACATTTCACACAGCGCCATCTAGTCCCAAGCTAAGCAACCTAATGCTTGTGTTATGGTAACAAGATGGCTGATAAACTACTTATATATTTTTTTTTTGTAAATTCGTACATATTATAGATAGAAAAACACCCAGACTAGGAACAAATACATGTAGGTCATACAAATGTTTGTTCCGTGCGGTAATCGAACCCGCGACACGCAGCGCAGCAGTCAATCGCTTAACCACTGCGCCAACCGTGCCGTCATGTACATGTCCGTCAGGTACATCTCTGCCTAACCCTTCGGGGATGACAGGCATCTTACTTACTGATTAACATCTTACCTGCGCCACTAAACTCATCATCATCATCTGCCTAGCTTTTTCCCAACTAAGTTGGGGTTGGGGTCGGCTTCCAGTCTAACCGGATGCAGCTGAATACCAGAATTTTACATGGAGCGGCTGCCTATCTGACCTCCACAACCCAATTACCGGGACCAACGGCTTGACGTGCTTTCCAAGACACGGAGGGTTAATTAAAGATGGTCCCCACCCACAGACCAACCGCGGCAATCGTAGCTAACCTGATCGATCGATCTGTGCGGCTGTCATTATTTTGCCACGGGCCCCTCCCTACACTCACTCTTCACTCCGGCGTCACTTAACTATGATGATTAAAAAGGATATCCTAAATAAATAATACCTATAATTTTCTAAAGTCGCAATCACGTTAATGGTCCCTTGGTAGTTACAAAGCCCGGCTGTCACTCTCGGAGAAGAGAAAGGACAGACGGCCGCAAAAAATTGTAACAAGTAAACTGAGGGAATGTGGGATTAAATTGTCAGTTTGGTTGAACAAAAAGTTTATTACGGTATAAAATAGTAGTATATTCAAAATTCGCAAGCGCGACTGCTGGTACTGGGTTTGATTCCCAGGTAGGACAAAGTGTTATTGGGATTTCCATTAGAAATTTCTTAGTAACAGTCCGGAGTTTGGAAGTTGGCGGCTTAATACCCCCGTGCCTCGGAAAGCACGTAAAGCCGTTGGTCCTGCGCCTGATCTCTCTCGTGTCGGATTGCCGTCCCTCGGACTATGAGAGTAAAGGAACAGAGAGTGCACCTGTGTTTACGCACACACTTGTGCACTATAAAATCTCCTGCGTACCTGTTATCTTCGTTGAGATTGGCCACCGTGACTGAAATCGGTCGGGAGGCTGTTATATTCAAAATTCTTAGATTTAAAAATCGTTTGTACTCCTGTGTCTGCGCACACATATACAGGCGCCAGCACAGCAAGCTACTACAATCTGTCAAATTTCTTTAATAGATTTTCAACTTTATCGCTAAAGTATTATGGTTCAAGTTTGATTGGGAAAATTTTACAGTTTCGGGTAGCTGGACCTGCTGGCGCCTGTACTATAATATCTCCCGTGCCAAAGGCTAGTATCCTCTTGGCCACCATGACTGAAATTCATTCTGGAATATTATTCATTGAAACTCCGTATTAAGCTATGGCAGCACCCTAATTGCCAGCACCCTAATTGTCAGCACCCTAATTGTCAGCACCTAATTGTCAGCACCCTAATTGCGTAACGCACTATCAATCAGAATCTGAATCATTTTGAAGGATATTGCTAATCCATTGCTTCATATGTTCAAAAAATTTCTCTGCAACAACATTGCGTTGCATTGCGTTGTTGAACTGTCTAAATCAAAGCCATTCTTACTGTTAATGTGTTACGCAATTACCCCGCAGCTCAAGGTCAAAAAGTTATCATAGTAACTCTTCTGCTATAGGCTGATAGTAGTCTGATATCGTGAGTATCAAATTTACCCAATCAACCTTGAACCTTAATACTTTAGCGATAAAGTTGAAAATCTATTAAATAAATTTGACAGGACAGGTAGCTTGATGTGTCTGTACAGTTACTAGGGCATGTTGAAGGTCAACATTTGCTGTGTGTAAACGAGAATGTTCACCTTCAAGATGTCTGTATAAAAAGTATTGTACCTACATTATATTCTTTGAAGTCTTTCAATCAATGAATTCCAATTTACTTATACAAAGATTTTTAGGCATTATTTGCCCCGAAGGTGTTCTCCTTGTTGTTCATTGTTATTTTGTGAATTTACATGGTTTCTTGTGTAAGTATTTTTTCCTTACCTATTTGTACGGACGCCAACAGGTCAACCTACCCGAAACTGTCAGATTTTTCCAATCAATCTTGAACCTAACTCTTTAGCAATAAAGTCGAACATCTATTAAAGAAATCTGACAGATTGTAGTAGCTTGATGTGCTGGCGTCTGTACATCGACTGCGCCCCTTAGGTTCAGTGGTCGCAAGCGCGACTGCCAAGCATAGGGTCTTGGATTCGATTACCAGGTCGACAAAGTGTTATTGGGTATTTTCTTTAGGATTTTTTCTGTAGTAGTCCAGAGGCTGGCTTTGTGACTTGCTTAAATACATTATATACACCTTTGCTTATCTCTCCGGGGGATAAAGACGTGATGCTGTGATTTATATCGTGGCAAACCCAAAACCAAAACATAAACACGCGTCGTCGCGCTAGAATGGGTTCATCGCGTTCATTTTGTTCGGCGTAGCTGAACGCGTGATCGCGTCGACAAAGTTCGCATTCCAGTTTTCCGAACAAATGAGTGATATCATTACGAACGCGACGATCGCGTTTTCGCGCATACGATCTTTTTGGTTAGGACGCGGGGTAATTGATAAACGTAACAATTTTAATATAAGCCCATATTTGTTGCACAGCCAAATTCGAGTAGTTCAAATAGAAATTTCGAGCATTTTTATTGCGAATGAAATTTTTGATTGCACTCGCAATAAAAATGTTCGAGATTTCTAGAATAGTGGCCTGCGCCCGCATTTCATTCCCGCTGCCATTAAACAGATTGAGGCAGAAAAACAAGGATCTAGAAACTTGTGTCCCTATGCTAAATATACGGCTGTAGAGAGAAATATGGAGAAGTAGAAAATGGAGTACCTACGAACAGTACGACGTGCTTTGTTTTCTTTGAAGGGTTCCCCAGTGCTGGATTCATCATCAGCATATAGCAGTCCACTGCTGGATATAGGCTTCTCCTATTGCACGCTATTAAACAAGATTTTTGGCAACTCTCATCCAGCTGCTACCAGCCATCCTGCGAAGACCATCGCTCCGCCTAACCTGAGGGCGTCTCACGTTACGTTTACCGATTATAATTATGTATATGAGATCTTAAAATTAAGCTCGTAAGCTGTCAAAACGTTCTTCATTGGATAATCACCAACGTCGCATTATATATAATAATATATTGTGTTTCTGCGGGGTAATTGCGTAACACACTGACAATGTCAATGCCTTTCATTTTGATAGATAACCATCATTCATTGCGTTATTTACGTTATTGAGCAGACGAATGTTTCATACCTGTGAAGCAATGTATTAACTTCAAAACCCTCGAGTTATGATTGAAAGTGTGTTTAGCAATTAGGATGATCGCGCTAAATGCACCCTTCGCACTCCTTGCTTTAATCCTCCATTTCCTCAACACTCGGTGGTATTAATGCAGAAAATAAAATTCGGTATAATTTAAAATTTTAATTAAAGTAGTTACTTAGTGGTTTACTGGAGTCGAGTCTGTTGCTAACTTGTTTCTGTAGGTGAGGTCTTGTTCCTTTTGGGATTTAGAGGAATCTTCTTTAGGATAGTAGGAATCTGGGTGTTTTAGAAAACAGTCATCATCAGCCTAGCCTTTTCCCAACTATGTTGGGGTCAGCTTCCAGTCTAACCGGATACATCTGAATACCATTATTTTACATGGAGCGACTGCCTATCTGACCTCCACAACCCAGTGACTGGGCAATACTATACCCCTTGGTGAGACGACCCGTAACGACTGTCAAGGATCTACGAATGACAGCCGGGACCATCGGCTTAACGTTACCGCGCTACGCTTGCCGCGGTTGGTTCGTAGATGGGTGACCATCTATACATACCAAGACACGGAGGGGTCTTGGTATGTATAGATGGTCACCCATCTATGAACCAACCGCGGCAAGCGTAGCTTAACATGATCGACCGACCCGTGCGGCTGTTATTACTTAGCCACAAGCCCCTCTAATTCTGTCGCGCGTTGCAGATGCGAGAAACGGCAAAAAGTAGCGATACAGACGCGTAACGAAACGCGCTACTAAATCGTTGCAAAAACTCGCCGTAAGTAACCACCCTTAGAATAAGCTTAACTTCATATTTTTAATTAGAAATGGAAAAGGGATTTACTATCACACTAAGCTACGAGAGCACTCCTATTCCAAAAAAAAAAAAACTTATGCCGTTATTAAAAACGCAATAAAACTTTTCCTATTTCTCTATGCTTATCTCTTCCCGTCATGAAAAAAAAGATAAATAAAAAAAAACCTGCAAAAAGTTTTGCTGTATAAGCAACAGTGAAGTACACTCGGCAACGCAAGTCTCAACTTTAAGCGCTGGTACAATGGTGCGCAGCGGTGGAAACTTAATTGAAGCGCCGACTCCTGGAAATTCTGCGAGGATTTTTTTCGAGTGCTCCATTCCTGTTTGTAACACAAAATTCGGTGTTTTCTTGGATTTTATTTTTGTTTCAGTGTGGTATTGAAACAGTTACTTGTTGGTACTGAAATTAAATAATCAACATCGCTTAATCTGAGGGGCAATTCTCGTAATTTTAAGAACGTTCACAGTCTGATCTCAGTCTCAATCTGTCAAAAAATACTTCTAATTTCCCTACATTTTGACAAGTTTTTGACATTTGTTTGTCGCTGAGATGACACTGCGACTAGATTTTGAACGTTTTAAATTACGAGAATTAACCTTCAGCAGCTGCCAGCTCACCACCGTTGGTTGCATAAGCATAATCGGCGTTTAGTTTTCCCTCTGCTGGAACACGAGTCTCCTCAATGAGAGCCCACCCTTGGTTGACTGGTAGAGAATGCCTAAGGCATTAAGTCCGCCATTGTCTCTTATTGTCTGCGAAAAGTTTAAATGTACAAAAATAAATTAAATCGAAGTGTCTGATTGTAATATTAAAATAACAGCTTTTTACTAAACGCATATGGAAGTGAATATGGTAGCTATATAAAAAAAAACAACGATTTAAAAAAAAAATGTCTTTCTCTGTCCGTTTGTTCATGCTAATCTCCGAAATGGCTGGCCCGATTTTGACAGGACTTTCACTGGCAGATAACTGATATTATAAGGAGTAATTTAGGCTAAAATAAATAGGGTTCCGCGCAAAAAAAAAAAAGAAATCCAGTATGTTTTCCGACATGCACGCGAACGAAGTCGCGGGCACAGCTAGATGTCTTCACACGAAGACGAATATGGAGGACAAACTAAGCTCCTACAGGAGGACTCGCCGACAATGTCAACTCAGTGAACTCATAGAAGTTAAGCGGTGGCCCAGTGATAACGGCCCCGAGTTGTAGGTTATGGGTTCGAACCCAGGCCGCCGCTTTACTTTGTGTAAATAATTTCGTCACCACTGCTCTCAACACGGTAAAGGAAAATATTGTGAAGAGACCGGCGACCGGCGAGGTGTGATATCCTAAAAGCAAACTTTGTAAAAGCCTTGTATTTAAAAATAAACATCCATCTTCCAAAAATATTTTTTTTCCTGGCCTTCGCTGTCCCACTCCTGCGCAAAGGCCTCCCTCCTCTCCTTCCATCTTTCACAAGCCCGTGCGTCTTCCTTCCAGTTTTCACAGAACCTATCCAGGTCGTCCCGCCATCTCCTACGTGGACTGCCGCAACCTGCCTCACTGTCTCAGGGCACCAGTTCTATGCTATAAAAAAGTTTTTATTATATACTAGCTTCTGCCCGCGGCTTCGCCCGCGTGGATGTCGGAAATTATCCCACGGGAACGTGCTAACAGGATAAAATGTATGTGCTTCCCCAGAATGCCATCTATCTCACGGGCCCTTTGTGGCTAATTACAGTAGAAAACCAATTGTGTCTCATTAGTGGTGATTAAGAGGGTACCTATATGATATCTTTACCTAAGTACCTACCTAATTAAAAAAAAAACTCAACAGAAAATTAAATACCTACCTAAATAAACCTATTTCTGATGATAACTAATCTAAACTCAATAAATAAGCAAAATCCCTAAAAACTAATATCTATACGAATGACTAATCCTAACTAACAGTATTATAAAATAACCTACGGTCACTATGTACACTATCAAATATACTACCTATACTTTAAAATTAAAATCTATACCTACGACTCATATAAAAATAAACCTAAATAACTCTAAAAACTAAAAGGAATAAAAATGAACTCCACTGCGGGTGACCCAACCTACGACAAACTTAGTATTTGCGGTTGGTACAGTACAGACAGTGGTAATCGGGTATAGGGATCGAACCGCAAAATTAAGTTTGTTTTTTATTGTATATACTTTTCCGGGATAAAAAGTACCCAGTGTGGTGCCCAGGATATTAAAGAATAATTATACCAAGTTTCATCGTAATCGAACCGGTAGTTTTTGCGTGATGCCTGAACAAACAGACAGACAGACAGACAGACAGACCGACAGACAGACAGACAGACAAAAAATTTTTTAATCACATTTTTGGGTTCGGTGTCGGTCTAGTAACACCCCCTGTAAATTATTTTTTTGATATTTTCAATGTACAGAATTTTCACTTCTACAGATTTATTATAAGTATAGATATAGATAAAATTAAAATCTATACCTACGACTCATATAAAAATAAACCTAAATAACTCTAAAAACTAAAAGGAATAAAAATGAACTCCACTGCGGGTGACCCAACCTACGACAAACTTAGTATTTGCGGTTGGTACAGTACAGACAGTGGTAATCGGGTATAGGGATCGAACCGCAAAATTAAGTTTGTTTTTTATTGTATATACTTTTCCGGGATAAAAAGTACCCAGTGTGGTGCCCAGGATATTAAAGAATAATTATACCAAGTTTCATCGTAATCGAGCCGGTAGTTTTTGCGTGATGCCTGAACAAACAGACAGACAGACAGACAGACAGACCGACAGACAGACAGACAGACAAAAATTTTTTTAATCACATTTTTGGGTTCGGTGTCGGTCTAGTAACACCCCCTGTAAATTATTTTTTTGATATTTTCAATGTACAGAATTTTCACTTCTACAGATTTATTATAAGTATATATAGATCTTCACAAAAAAGATAGCAATCGCATAAGATTTGTTGGTGCGTAACAGTATCCGGGCCAGTGCTATATTTAACTTGATGGAGGGTGGTTCGAGGGACCTGCCCTCATTTTATAGTAAGTAATGAGCCACTACTGTAACCTATTTAGTTGAGTCCCCCCACTCGATGCGTACGCAGTACGCACGCTTGCTATCCGGAAAATGTGGTAGGAATTCATTTAGTCTCTCTCAAAATAAACTAAGAACTTTATTTAAAATTACGAGTATGAACAGTTTTAATGGAAACAATATAAGAAAGGGTATCAAACTTATGTTAAAAATAATTCATATACCTAAATGGATATATTTTGAGTTAATAATTAATGATGATTAAAGTTACGTGACTATCAAACGTCAAAACTGTATGGATAAACCGCTAATCACTACTTTACTTTAGGCAACGTTTATGAATAAAGGGGTATGTTTAATATCAAATATATTTAAGAGTATATATATTTTTAAATTTTTAATGTACCTAGTAGTTTCAAAAAATAGTTTAAAAATAACGATAATTTTTTTAGGCAGAAGTTAAGGAAAAGCCTTAAATATTTGTGACGTCTTGTCGTCATAACCGTCAGTTTAACATTAATGTTTTATACACTTAAACCTTAAGGCCAATTCTCGTAATTTAAAACGTTCAAAATCTAGTCGCAGTCTCATCTCAGCGACAAACAAATGTCAAAAACTAGTCAAAATGTAGGGAAATAAGAAGTATTTTTTGACAGATTGAGACTGAAATCAGACTGTGAACGTTCTTAAAATTACGAGAATTGCCCCTCTGGTAAAAATTCTCTGAATGATCAAAAATATAAAAATCCGTGGCTGAGTTTAGAAGAATACCGCGGTTACAGATAGACACGAAAAGTGACTTCAATTTATAACATGCGTAACAGATTCTATAGATATAAATGAAGACACGCATTTACAACAGTGCACTGCACATCTGCAATTTCTCACAATATTATTTAAAAGTATCGGAAATCCAGGAAAATCTCTACTATCCCTATTATCTTGGCGACCCCTCCGTAAGACAGCGCGACTAAGTTTTTTAACTTAACGAAGGAAAACTATAGAACAGGTGCTCTTCAATTGTTTTAGTTGGTTTTCGCGAAGTCTGCAGCGGAGGGGCCGAATTAGAATTGATTGCTTTTGGTTTGGATGGATAACGAAGAATTTGTAGGAGAAATTGAAGATAAATCTATGTACTCGTGTAAGTGTCAACGTAAACTGTGCGTCTTGTCGCTGCGTTTAGTCGCCAAGACAAAGAGTGGTCGTTTGCGTCTGTGACTATTCGTTACAAAAGACGCGTGCAGGAAAGACTGGATGCCGAAGGTGGAGGTCGCAGTATTGTGGCGCAGCCTGGGAGAGGCCTACGTCCAGCAGTGGACTGCGATAGGCTGAGTTGATTAAATTTACAGAACAAACAATTTTATTTCATTTCTTTGTCACCCAATAATATAAACCAACTACTAAATCTTACTTAGCATTTCAGGCCACTTAGAATATCTGAATATCACGCCAACGACAGCCTCGTATGCAAATACGACTACCACTCCTCGAAAGATACGACATACGACAAAAGTATCAACCCCAAACGACAGAGCTGAGGCTCTCAATTTAAAGGTCGTAACTCCGTCTTTATTGCCACCCAATATAACTTGAGACATTTCCGACAGTAAAATTTTAATGCTCTAGGGTCTTTGACGATTATTACTGTCTCTAGAGATGTTTTGTGGTGAAAATGACGTTTGTTTTGTGCATTTGTTTTTTTTAAGGTTACGTACCCAAAGAGTGCCAACGGGACACTATTACTAAGGCTCTGTGGTCCATCCGTCCGTCGGTCACAGGGCTGTATCTTATGAACCGTACTAAGTAGACACTTGAATTTTTTAGAGAGTGTGTACTATGGTCGCTATAACAACAAATAATAAAAATATGTTAAAAATTAAAGGGGTTCCCATACAAGACATATGTTTTTTTGGCGTTTTTATTTATTAAAGTATTAAGATAAAAAAAATGTGTAAAATAAGGTCTTTGAAGATTATTACTGTCTCTAGAGATGTTTTGTGGTGAAGAGGACGTTTGTTTTGTGCATTAGTTTTTTTAAGGTTACGTACACCCAAGGTGGTAATGGGATCCTATTACTAAGGCTCCGTCCGTCAGTCACAGGGCTGTATCTTGTGAACCGTAATAGGTAGACACTTGAATTTTTCTTGAGATTTTTTTTTATATTACATTGAAGGAAAATAAGTAGACTAGATTTGTAAATAAGGTAAAATAGCGTGTTTTGCCGAAATGGGGTATTTAAATCTTTAGATGCTCTGTTCTGACCAGCGGGGTAACTGCGATATCAGCAGCAATGGGTTTGATTTTGACAGTTCAACAACATTCATTGGTTATTTACGTTGTTGAGCAGACACATTTTTCGAACATATGGAGGAATGGATTAGCAATTTCCTATAAAATCATTCAGAATGAGATTCATAGTGTGTTCAATTAGGGTGCAGGGTTATCAAGGAATATTTTTTCTGTTGAAATAAGCAGTACCTACCTTTGTGCTCGTCTATGTATCTTTATGGATCATCATCATCTGCCTAGCCTTTTCCCAACTATGTTGGGGTCGGCTTCGGATGCAGCCCCACCTCCAGGTATCTTGGTTTCTTGTTTGCAAATTGGGCACTCTACAGCCAAATCAAATTTAAGAGAATCGCCAGTTTCATTAACCATCAATTTGTCAATGCAAGCTTCACAAAACACATGAAGGCAACACAATACACGAGGACTGCATAGCTTACTGTCGCAAATTTTACAATTATGCTCTTGTTTCCCATTTGTATCTTTAGGGATATTTTCTCTATTAACTAGTTTTAAGCAAGCGTGTGCTTGGAGACTAAAGCTCATGCTTTATATGTATTAGTTAAAGAAGGCCCACAGTGTCCTGCAGTGAGACAATCATAGGCTGATTTTATTATAACTGTTTTGTGTGTACACACGGCTACACATCAAGCTATACATTTCCGCGCCTCAAAGAGATGTCAGCAAAAGCGACGGGGCCCCATAGGGCCGAAGCCTGCCAGGGTAGCGGGAACATCCGAAAGGGTTTACCGCTGCCCTGGAACATAAAGGGTTAAGGAAGGAACACGGGTGGGTTTTAGTCAGTAAGAGTCTGACACTCCCTCCTGCTCCACCCAGAGCGGGAGGAGTCATTTGATGATTTCCCATACTAAAAAAAAAAAAAAAGCTATACATTTCCAGTTTTAGCTGGCCTTGCATTGTATAGGTTTTTCGTACAATCAGAAGTCAGCTTATACTGGTTATGTATAGCTTGATGTGTAGCCGTGTGTGTATATGCATGCACACACCCCTACACATTATGCATACACACAGGAAACTTGAAATTCTCAATTATGTGTTAATTTATGCAAATTAACACATAATTGAGAATTTCAAGTTTCCTTGTGATATTTTCGAAAATAGCACAACAACATATCCCTCACCTATTTTGCACACAAAAGCACCAAAATACTTGCAACATAGCACTCAAATGCACTCATATATCAACATGCGTTGCTAATGGAGCCCGTCAAAGCGTCCACTCGGCACTAAAAGCACGTTTTGACCAACCCTGTGCGAGCGTGACTGTGAATTTAGAATTACACTCTCTGTGTTAAATGTTGCTTTGAAGTGTGCTGGGATAGTGCAGGGAATTAATATTCTAGTGAGACTGTGTGAGGAGGACAGGTCTATTTTTATCGCTTCGGATAAGATCTTGACTATATGGTTTGACAGAGGTGGACTTTCATTCCCTATATGGTTCGACAGAGGTGGACTTTCATATCGCCAGTTATGTTCAAGTCCCATGTATGGTCCGCTTTCCGACTGCCCCGTCGGTCTCGTGGTTGCAAGCGCGACTGCTGAGCGTGGTCCTGGGTTCAATTCCCGGGTCGGACAAAGTGCTATTGGGTTTTCCATAAGGAATTTCATAGTAATAGTCCGGAGTTTGAAAGTTGGCGGTTTAATACCCCCGTGTCTCGGAAAGCACGTAAAGCCGTTGGTCCTGCGCCTGATCTCTCTCCGGTCGTGTCCGATGGCCGTCCCATCGGACTATGAGAGGAAAGGAACAGAGAGTGCACCTGTGTTTACGCACACACTTGCACTGTTATATCTCCTGTGTACCTGGCTAATCTCCGTTAAGATTGGCCACTGTAACCGAAATCTGTCGAGAAGCTATTATTATAGTCCTCTTCACCGTATCTGGCGACAGCGACCCAGACTAACTACGTGAGCACTCGACTAGCAGGTCTTGAAAACCTGCACCCTAACTGTGTCATACACTAACAATCACAATCTGAATCATCTTGAAGGATATTGCTTCATAATAAAAAAATTGTCTGCTCAACAACGTAGATAACGCGATGAATGTTGTTAAAGTGTAAAAAAACTTTTTAACAAAAAAAATAAACCGCCGAAAAAATTAAAAGCAAAAAATAATAAACCTTTTTTATTTAACCTTAAGTATACCTAAGTAATTTTGAGTGGGCGCCAAACAATCAATAAACAAAGATCACTAAATTGCCTTAAATATAAACGGCGCTGACTCAAAATTACTTAGGTAGGTTTAGTTACATTAGTTTAAGAACTTAGTTATTAAGGTTAAATAAAAAAGTTTTATTATTTTTTGCTTTTCAGTTTTTATGTTATACTTTTTTGTGGCTATAATCTAATAATTGTTTGCCAAAGGGCAGGCATATGTGGCACTGAGTAGAGTAATAATACACAACTCAGCATTCAAATCTGTGAGTGAAAAATAAATCACCCCTATTTTCCCACCCTTAGGGTTGGATTTTTTTTTCCAAATTTATATGGTCCAACTTTGGGGTCCCTTTCCAATAAAAAAAGAATTATCAAAATCGGACTATTCTGTAAAAAGTTATGCGTAAATAAAAAAAATATACGCGTCTACATGAGAACATCGTCCGTTATTTTTCGTCTTTGAAAAAGGAAAGCCATTACTACTTTTAGTGTGTTACGCAATTACCCCGCTGGTCACACCCCGGTCCCATCTAAGATGGGGAGAGGCTATTGCCTTCGCCCGGGCACCAATCCAGGCTCTGGGCTGCTACTCAATCCTGATTGAAGAATCCAATAACACTTTGCTTGTCCTGGGGATGGAATCCAAACTTGTGGTAATCAAAACCATAAGTAAAAAAAAAACTGTCATGATAAATGATTTAATTTTGTAAGTAGGTTTGCACGTCAAACATATTAAAAAAAAAGTCATGAAAAGTTATTTGTAACCTAGGTTTTATTTAGTAATTTCTAAATGCCACTACATCATTCGGGTCATTGCCCTTTCCCTAATACCTCTCCGTAGGTACCCAAATAATAAAGTATGTATGGTTTCGTTATTGGAACATGTTGAAGATCAGGTTAGATTGATTGATTCAGGACGTTAACTTTCTTTTTTAAATAAAATATGCTAGAAAAGGTAGGTGGGTCAATGACCGCATTTCATCACCTGCCTAGCCTTTTTCCAACTATGTTGGGGTCGGCTACCAGTCTAACCGACTGGATCTAAGAACCAGTATTTTACATGGAGCGACTGCCTATCTGGCCTCCACAATCCAGTTACGTATACGAGACCCTTTGGTAAGACTGTTTGTCAGACTTTCGGGTTTCTGACGACCTGTTGGTCCCGGTTGTCATTCGTGGATCTTGGAAACCCGTAACGATTGTCAAAGATCCACGAATGACAGCCAGGACTAACGGCGATGGATGTTTTTGAATAAAATTTAATTGAATTAATAGAAAACAAACAGTTAATTTATTTATCAAATTAAATTTCATTCGAAAATTTCCATCGGTTTCCTACTAAATATCAACTACAGGGTCAAGTTAGCCAGCAAAACTTCACAGACTTGTAGTGTTGTTACTTGCAGTATGAGTTGAGAAAATCTGTTCTTTTGTTTTATCGTGTTGAGATGTTGATGACCCATCTCGCTCGTGAAGTTTAGTTCAAGTGACTACACTACTTACGGTCGATGACCCCACAAAAAACATCGTCAAATTGATTTCTATTTTGTTTTTATTGTGTTTAGATGTCGATATCCAGCAGCGTTTGTTTGCAGAGTTTCGCTAGCTAATTTAATTTCACCCTGCATATGAGCTTAACTGGCACTAATGAGACACTACTTTTTCTATTGTTTCCGACCTTAATAAGGCTTCCAAACAGACAAGGGAAAACAATCTGATGACACTGGTAACTTTATCCCTTTTTGTGACTGTCTTTCAAAAACAGTCTACCCGACACTCCCCCTCAATCTTAAACAGATAACCACGCCTGAGCAATTTCCGCACACCTCCGCACATCGACGTCAGCTATAAAAAACATGTAACCCCCTTTTTTCGCACGTAATCGGGTAACATCACGGCTCATTTCCCGCCGCGGAATCGGAACATCAGGTATGTAAGTGATTGGAGCGCTCAGGTATTTTTGGGGTTAACGTGTGTAATAGGTATTTCTATTAGAGTTTGATGAGGGGTTAATGATGAGGTTTTTGGACTATTTATAGGTAAAGCTAGGGTTTCCTGGAAAGGCGGTAGAAATGAATTAGTTTATTCTGTAAATACGATACAAAGTAAGAAGAAAAGAATAAAGTTTATTTGGACACAGTTCGTGAGACACAATTTATAAAAAATTATCAAATTAAAAACAATGATTCAAAGAATAATAGTGTGTGCCTCGCGGCTGCGCCAAAAAGGTTCATTTCAGCATTAATGCCAGACAGATATCAGACATCGGAATCACTTTACACGTCATATTATAAAAAATAAAAAGTAATAAGCTAGATGAGGTCAGCGTTTCCTATCTGGGTACTCTGAAAAGAAAGGCCAAAAGAACCTCAGAGGTCTCTTATAAAGTCCAGAGATAATCTTGGTCAGATCATTTGAAGACCATATAGATTGATGTCTGAAATGGTTTTTTGAGGAAAGTACCACACAGATTTGAGTGGACCAGTCCAGTCAGTGCAAGCATTTGTCAGTAACCGTGTCAATTTACGGTATCCAAAAACGCTCTCTCGGAAATCTCACCAACTTACTTTCATAAATAACGTTTCAGTGACGTCATTTGCCGGTAATTTGCGGACGTTATGTGGCGGCCACCGCTCTTCTAGGATACCGTAAGTTAAGGTCTGAACAACATATAAGTTATATCGGTGATTCGTTTTGTCGTGACTTAATACTCATTAGTCTGTTTTGCATTTATCTGTTTCATACTTATTGAAAAACACTCTTAGGAGGATTGCCACTTCTCAAACCCGACAAGTACCTACTTTTTTTTTTTTTTTACCTACTGACTTTTTCTATTTCGCACCTTTCTAAGTTAATCTTAAACATCAAATGTTGGGAAACATCTTTAGGAAACCCGGAGTTTTAATGGTCTGAAAGCGTCAACCCGCGCTGAGCAAGTATGTTGATCAATGCTCGTCTCGCCTCCCATCTTGTCACCTGCACACGTGAGGAATGTGGGTGACGGCTGCGTCAGCAAATGCTATCCGCGTTGCTGAATATTGGGCCAAACTTTAATAAAAATCTATAATTTTGCCATCGACACGCTGAGAAGGAGAATGCTCGGTCCTTCTCTGTATTAGAAGAATAATCAGCCGTCCCATACGAAACTTCAATACATTCGCTACCCAAATGTATGGGACAGCTGATGTTCAGTTCATACACTGAATATGGCAAATGTGACATATTTATGATACACTCCATATTATTTTATGTAATGTATCTACCAAACATACTTATTTTCTATAATATATTGTCAGCAGAGTGCTGCGGTATCAGTCGTTATCATAACGATGACGCGAGATACGGTAGCGAACGTCACAGATATCGCAACGTGGAATATATTGTTCGTGTCTAGCAAAGAGTCAATGTATCGTACTGGAAGAGATTACTAAACCCCAACAACAATCAATCAGTCTTAACAAGGGTTACTGGGTTGGGTTACCCAGTAGCTGGGATGTGTAGGAAAGATAAGCGGTCAAGCCTATCGCAGTCCACAGCTGGACATAAGTCTCTCCCATGCTGTACTACAATACCCTGTCCTCCGCCTTCCGTATTCAGTCTGTCCCAGTCACCTTTTTTAGGTCACCCATCTAGCCTCATGTTCGTGAACGAGGGCCGTCGCGCGTCGTCGTGGACTGGTCAACTCTTTGCTGCCATGGCTTATTAATATTTGAATTGTTTTTTTTTTAATCTTTTCATTATGGACGCTTTTAACGTTCTGCATTGTTCTTACATGTGTAATTTTTAACATGAATGATGTAACCAATACTTTGTAACTATATTATTGTGATTTAAAATGGAGTTTCTTGCCCGTTCTTCTGCATAGATACCAACTACGTTTTGGAATGGGCAACTAGCTTCATCTTTTTGACTGACTGACCCTTAACAATTCAAAAGTGCCTGTAATTGGTTTAGTTGAAATAAATAGTTTGAGTTTGAATTAGCTGGAGAGAGTCCCACACTACGCTTGCCGTTATGCGGTGTCTGCTCCAGGTCTCGTCTGCCCCACCATGCCCATGCCCTGCAATATTAACACATAAAATAATTCACAAACATTTAAAAACTAAATCAAAGACCAAGTCGCTTCCATTAAATCTCACAAGCTCACCGGAGCGCGCAACATTTTCTCGTAGGCTATAAATCCAGAGCCACCCGTGCGAAGCGACCGTATTAGTGATTGTCATATTTTTATACTTGAACGATCTTTAAGGCGAATCGTTGAGTACGGATGATTTTGTGTTTGTAGAGGGTGAAAGCGGTAAAAGGATTTTTGTGTCCACAATGTATGAAAAGGTCTGTGAAGTGGCTCTGTAGTTAAAATGCCTGCTTTTTTAGCATCAAATGGACTTAGCTATATAGTTATTCACAACCACTCGATTCGCTTTCGTATCGTATCGAACATCATCATCCCCAAGGGGGGAAGAGGGGGCAAGGCAAATCAGATTTTCGTTTCATGTTTCTATTTTCAGTGGTTTAATTAAACCTGGTGAAGTTGACTGACAAGTCGGTAACGGTCTCGCGAAATCCTTTTGAATGTATAGCATCCGTCTTAGTTAATGTTGATGGAGATTTTGAATATAATTTTAACACTCCGTTGAAATTAAATGATATTGATGATATGTTTTTCAGTAAGTAGATCTTTTAAGACCTACATGTCATTTTTTCGGTAAAATTTTGAAATTAGATGGCGCCGGTATTTCCTAGCCGACTGTTCCCTGAGAAGTTTCATTTGAAAAAAGAGCCATTGCATTTCACCTCGTAAGGATTGATGTAAGAGAAATTCTCTCTTCCATAATTTAAGCCGTGCATGTCCGTCAGCAAGTTACTAAAATATGTATTTTTGTCCGAAAACAATTTGTTTGCGAATACGAAACAAAACCGTACAACATTTGCCTACAGTAAATGTATCCTAGCATCTCCCACCTGCATATTAACATCAAACTATAAATTATTAACGAACTCACACGCTCAGTCACAAATCTAATTCGGCGGGTGCTGGCCGACAACCGGTCCGGGCCGTACGGTTCGTCCGACGCATAAATCTGGAGGAAGACGGAAAACCGGGCCGTAATAAATCTCATCGTGGATCCGGAATATTCATGAGACCACATACGTACGTTTAACGGATGTTATACAGGCTGTTTCGGGTAGTAAGTGGTTCTTGTGTTGTTTCGGTACTTGTAGAGGTTTGGTAGGAAAATTAGTGTGGTATTTTTGGTTGAAGGAATTGGATTTTTAAAATGACGCCAACGAACAACAAATAACAATGACACCTGTATTCCGTCAAGGGTTAGGAGGGGCAGAGGTGTTACATAACCACATTGGTGCATGGGGACATTTCGGCATTTATATTTAAATCCCTTGTATATATGTAATAGGGGGCGAAACTATTATCAACAACCGCGCATAGATCCAGACTCCAGGCTGTGAGTAGTTCCCGATGGACAAACTTAATAAGACGTTTCCCAGTACCCTGACACATTTTCAATCACAGTCCTAGGGGTTTGAAGGAAATTCTTAAACCATTGCTTCATAAGTTTCAAAAAAATGTAAATATTCACCGCAAATAACGCAATGAACATAGCTGAACTGTCAAAAACTGAAAGACATTGCGATCATTTGCCAGTTTGTGTGTTTTACGCAATTACCCTGCTTGTCGAGCAACATGTATCATGGGTTAATGGTACTTAACTAGCAAGGGAGACATCCAAAAAACTGGGCAGGTTTTATTTTTATGTTGCACGTTGCAGTGTAAAACTGATTTACATCCGTCACTTCACACATCAGGTTTAGTTGAAAACCAGCGTCAGGCACTAGTTGTCTGGCATTTTTGCTGAACTGGGCCGTTTTGGGTGCAGCCGTGAGGCATACTTTCCTGCTATTTTCTCCCATCAGACTTTACACTTTCTGTTTGATTTTTATTTGTTGCTATCTGGTGTATTGTGTCTTTTAGTCTGTGCTAAATAAATGTATTTTCTGTCTTTCTTTTATGTAATTAAACTAACACTTACTACTTACTTTTTACTTACTTCACTTTAAAAAAATGGACCATCACCAACTCGTCGTCCAGTTATTCCTATGCTGAGAATTCCTTTTTCTGCTTAGCCAGGACAACAGTAAGTTTAGTTCGTTAACAACATATTTTTTTCCGTTTTTATGCCTTCAACATTCGGCGCGGATGCACTACGCAAAAACAACAAAATCAGTTTTTACGGAATTTCAGCTATTCGAAAGCTCATGACCTACTTTTGAAGTAACATGTAACGGTTTTAACGTTTTATATAATTACTAGTTCCTGCCTGCGTCTTCGCCCGCGGGACATTTAATTTTCTCCGACCCACGCAGTCTCATCGCATCGCCAGGCCTCAGTTATACTTCGTGTTCACTTGACAAGACTGACAGTTTTTCTTTTTGCTCGGCTCCTAAGGATCTCAGCGTGATGTTAAGTAGCTTATAGCCTTTTTCAAGAATGGGCTATCAAATGCAAAAAGAATTTTTCAAATCCGACTGGCAGTTCCAAAGATTAGCGCGTTCTAATAAACAAACCAACTTTTCAGCTTTATTATGAGTATAGATATAGAGTTAAGTTTATTATAATTATTTTTCATGTAATGTTAGTAGTTTCATGTTTGAGGCATCTAGGACCTGGAAACCTGGGTAATTTTAATAGTTTGACCGTTGGCGCGTCAGATTTATCTAGTTATTTTTTTCTGAGCGTTTCTAAACTAAATATTTTAATTCTGTGGAAATGTCTAGCATTTCCACAGAATTAAAATATTTAGTTTCTGTTTGACGCTTTTATTCCAATAACATTACTGGGCACAGAAAACACCGGACACAGCATTACCACTCCACGGAAAAAACATTTCACACATAAAACCCATATCCGAAATTTAATTTCAACTCGTATTTCACCCCTACAATGCAATGTTTTTTCAACCCGCTGTATAGTGCAGGCATCAGAGTAGTGGTCCAAATATTCACATGCGCCAGTGTAATAACTTTATTGCGGTGTTCTGTCGTCAAATAGTGCAAAAAGGGAAGGTTTGATATCTCTTTGTGTTTCTGTATAAAATGTTTTCGACCCCTGAATTAATGATAGAAGTCAGATGTTTATAGTTGTGCGGTTTTGTTGGGGACAAAGTGGGACATATCAACTAGAATATAGAGTAAATAGTCGAGCGAATACTACATTAACTTAATTGAAACCTGTTTCAGTTTAGTTAATCAAGTATAAGTCAAGCAAGCATATTCGCAATGGCTCCGAAATTGTATAATAAAGTGCCAAAATCCATCAAATCAGCAGACAACACTAATATATTTAAAAAGAGGTTGTTTCTACGCTATGGGGTCTAAACTCATGTGCTGAATTCTTGGTCACAGTTTGCGCGTCGATGTCAATGCCACCCTGTATATGTAATTCGATTCGTAAGCTAATTTTACCTATGATAGCTAAAAGAAATAAAGATAGACAGGAAACGAGGTAATAGCGCGGGCAGGCGATGCGATGCGATGTGAGGTGGGCGGGGCAAGAATAAATTTCATGCTGAAGCTAGTCAATCAATATAAATGATAAATGATTTTATTTTTGTAAGTAGGTTTGTACAAACACTTTTACATGTCAATCATATTTTAAAACTAGATGAGGTCGCATAGGCATAACTGAAACGTACTTCACCGCACCAATTCGCTGAAAATTTAAATAAGCCTCCGATTTAATGTTCAATTAAAATAAGATGTTATATAATCATTAATTCGCTCTAAGTCTGCTTCAGGAAGTTTGTTGGGTCTTAATTAAATAAATGAATTTTCCCCCGCACCGGAGCTAAGTCGATTATTTTGCTCACTGAACTCTTGGGAACTCGTTTTGGTTAACTGTTAATGTTGGTACTCGATAGCGTGGAGTTTGGAGTGAGAATTTTGTGAGGAGGGATATCTTTCATTATAAATGCTGTCAAGTTTCCCGAACTTCACACTTTCCAGGTAGGTATGATGGTAAATGTGATTAAGAGGGTAATTGATGAGGTACATATTCTCATCTCTTAATTAAATTGCAAACTATAGTTTTGTATAATTTAGAAGCATTTTTGAAAATTCTGTAAATGTAAGAACCATGGATCCGTTTATTATGATATTTTGATGTTGAATTGAAAGAGCATGGCAGTTGAGAATATGTCATGCTCACTTAAATGTCTCACTGGTGGTGGCGCGTGTGTTGGATCATTCGGTTCCCTACGAAATGGTTGAGCTGGGTGGTGCTGATCCACGCGTCATGTTCGTGAACGGGCGCCATCTGTTGAGACTGGTCATCTCTTAACTGCCAGGGCTTATTTTTAATTTTATATTTTATATTTTTAATTTTATATTTTAATTTGTTTCTTTACATTGTTCTCACATATAGAAGCAATAAGAATAATGTTACCAGGATTTTGTAAAAAGGTCTTGATTTAAAAGAGTGTCCGTGGAGTTTCTTGCCCGTTCTTCTCCATAGAGATCTACGCTTTGGAATGGGCAACTAGCTTCAACTTTCTGACTAACTGACCGACTATTTAATTTTGACAATTCAAAAGTGCCTGTAAATGGTTTAATTGAAATAAATGATTTGAGTTTGAAACATAGGCGTACAGCCTATGGGCTAGGTATACGCAAAGATCGTACAGCGCTCTCCGCGTTCAATATACATAACAATGCGTTTAGGATACTGGGGAGGCTGCCCCGTTTCTGTAGTGCGTCAGGGATGTTCGCAGATGCACATGTATATTGTTTTTATGCAACGATGCGTAAAAGGTGCGCTTTCCTGGTGCCCAGGGTGTGGGGCGGCTCCAGTAGTGTCTTAAGCATGGTTGCGATTCGCCTGGCTTGGTGTTTGTGCTTACTAACATAGTTGTGTTGAGCTGCACGATTTCTGACAAATGCGTGCACTGACTGGACAGGTCCTCTCAAACTGTTTGGTTCTTTCCTCAAAAAACCATCTCAGACATTAATCTACATGGTCTTCACATGATCTGACCAAGATTATGTCTGGACTTTAAAAGAGACTGTGACGTCTGAGTTTGTTTCGGCCTTTCTTCTCAGACTAGTCAGATAGGAAACGCCGACTTCATCTAGTTTTAAAATATGATTGACGTGTAAAAGTGTTTGTACAAACCTACTTACAAAAATAAAATCATTTATCATTTAGTCGTAAGTTTTACTAACAATTTTATTGAGTCTTGGTTACTATAATAAATAAATATTCTATTCTATAGCAGAAAAATAACGAAAATATAAATAATCATCATTATCATTTCTTCAGTTGTGTTCTACCCACTGCTTAGTTAGCTTGTATTTTGCAATTACGAATTTCTTAGGGGAGATTGGAACTTGGCACTGTGGCTCAGGAGTACCCGTGCCTCGGAAAGCACATTATGCCGTTGGTCCTGATCTCTCTCCGGTCGTGTCGGATTACCGTTCCATCAGACTATGAGAGTAAGGGAAGAGTCCCTGTGTCTACGAATACACTTGTGTACTATAATATCTTCCGCGCCGAAGGCACTCCGTTGAGATTTGTCGCTCTGCCCGAAATACGGTCTGGAGGACTATAATAATAATAATATAATAATATCCCTGGACATTTCACACAGCGCCATCTAGTCCTAAACTAAGCAACCTAATGCTTGTGTTATGGTAACAAGATGGCTGATAAACTACTTATATACATTTTTTTTTGTAAATACATACATATTATAGATAGAAAAACACCCAGACTCAAAACAAATACATGTAAGACTTACAAATATTTTTTCTGTGCGGGAATCGAACCCGTGACACGCAGCGCAGCAGTCCGATCGCTCAGCCACTGCGCTAACCATGTTGGCAAATCTACTCAACTATAGTAATGTAATAAATAGTAATCTAATAAACTATAGTATAAGCTGCTTAGTATAAGCCTCCGTGCCATGCTTCCCTTATCTGTGTGAAGAAAATTTTAAACTGTCTCATAATTATAAATCAAAGTATAATTAAAAATCGAAAAATTCCATTGCGAAAATCAACATAAGTTCTAAATAAGGAGATACATACATAGATAACTTCCAAGCAGATGCTGTAGATGATGCAGACCACAAGGCTACCCAGGATGCATCAGACCACACGACAGATAACCCATCAGTCGTTTTTGTTTTTTTTTTGTTAGCCAACGCTGTCTCACGTGTGGGCAAAGGCCTCCCCCAAATCTTCCTAAGAACTATTTTCCCGCGCCACCTCGAACCAGACCTCGCGATATGCTTCCAGGTCATCTAGCCACCTCTTTCTGGGACGGCTTCAGCGGCCTTTAGTTTCAACACTTCTTAACATCATTAATTAAAAAATGTTGTCACTCATTGATATTATTTAATAAAAATATTTATTACCTGTTAAAACAATGGTACAGGTCCAATTTTATCATGACGATATCACAATGGTTTCCCATCGCGTTCAGGGATCGCTATCGCTCCCGAATTTACATGAAACAACATAATAATAATTTGGTTGAAAGCAGTATTCTGTTCATTGTATCAGTATAAACATATCGTTTGGGTTTGAAATACAAACTGTACTTTGGTAACGTACACTGATTAGATAAATATTCTTTTTTTAAGCATTAGGTAGAGGATAATTTGTGGAATTCTAATTGTGTGATCTAGTGGTTCGTTGGAAGGCCTTCTGGATGATCTGGTGAAGGCCGCAGGAATCCGCTGGATGCGAGAAGTACAAAACCGGTCGAAGTAGCGATGCTTGGGGGGCCTATGGCCAGCAGTGGACGTCTTCCGGCAGTGATGATGATGAAGATGATCCAGTGGTTGTAGGCACGATTGCTGAGCCCGGGCAGTAATATTGGTTTTCCTATTGGATTTTTTTGTAGCAACTCGGAGTTCGGATTATTACAATATTCAGCGAATTCTCAGGAATTCACAATTCTTCCACAAAGTTTCTTATTACTCGTAGAAAGCGTCTTAATTAGAAAATAAGCCAGCTGTCAATATTTTCTCGGCCCAGTTTGTGAAGTAAAACAGAAGAACCTCAAAGTAGGTCCTTGTAGAATATTAACGTTAATTATAATATATAACTACACTGGCTCACTGCCAAACCAACCAAACCTCTCGTGCAGGCAGCGTTGAATCATTTTCGCGCCATTCGTGATGACTGACAAATGACATTAGTGACAGCAGCAACCGAATAACAAACGTATTGTACCAACCAAAAAGATCACTGTGATTTTGACAGACTTGTCAATGGCAGCAACCGAACAACAACCTTATTACAACGACGACAAAGATCACTGATTTTGACAGTGATTCAAATTCAATGGTAAAATAACTTTGAATGAACTTTGCTTGAAGGTTGGTCAATGCTAATCCCTACGGCATACAATAAATTTGACTTTTCATCCATTTATTCCAAATCGTGTTCATTCATGAGTTTGATTTTAATTTTGTTATTTGCGATGATTTCACTGATTTAAATCAGGTATATTAATTTACATGGAAAGTGTCAGATTTTAAAACCTTTCTTTAAAATGGTTCCGATATAACCTTAAATTCTGTTTAGTTAAAAAAATCTCCACGAATAGCTATGCCACAATCTATCTAATTTTAGGATGTTTCGAAAAATGGTGGACTCCAATTTCGGAGTATTTAGAAACACAACAAGGCGTCATTTTCGCATCTTGTTTCGGGAAGTAGCTACGACAGGACCATTTGACAGTTGCGTTCCCCATTGTCTAAATGACACTACACTTCAGAATGAATATATTTTGACATTGTGTAAGGCTGGTCGTCAGACTTTCGGGTTCTTGACTACCCGTAACGACTGTCAAAGATCCACGAATGACAGTCGGGACCAACAGCTTAACGTGCTTTCCGAGGCATGGAGGGGTCTTGGTATGTAAAGATGGTCACTCATCCACGGACCAACCGCGGCAAGCGTAGCTTAACCTGATCGATCGACCTGTGCGGCTGTTATTATTTAGCCACGGGCCTCTCATAAATCATTATCTTATATCTTATCTTATTCATCAAACACTCTCTAAGTCTCTATTCCAAGAACAAATTATGGCAAAAATAATATTAGATTTGAGGGAGCCAAATTACATAATAGTTCACCAAAAGATAGGTATCAAAATTTCAAAATCTATAAATATCTTTGAAGTTAGACTAAAAGAATATTTAGCAGAAACAGTTTTGTAAAGTCTGTAGCCTTATAAAATTGTATGTGATATTGGATATAACTAATGTAAATAATCATTCTTCCCGATGTTGTCCCTTTATTACTAGCTTCTGCCCGCGGCTTCGCCCGCTTGGATGTCGGAAATTATCCCATGGGAACGTGCTAACAGGATAAAATGTATGTGCTTCCCCAGGATGCCATCTATCTCTATGCCAAATCAGAAGTTCATTGGTTTAGGCGTGAAAATGTAACATACAGTTTCAAGTTCAAATCCTCCCCTTAAAAACTGAATTACCCCTTTTTGTCCCGTCAGTGGTAAATTTTCGACAACTTTACATACTTATTATTAATAGCTGTGCATTGCGGGTGACGTAACCTACGACAAACTTATTATTTGCGGTTGGAACAGTAATCGGGTCTAGGGATCGAACCGCAAAATTAAGTTTGTTTTTTATTGTATATACTTTTCGCGCATAAAACGTACCCAGTGTGGTGCCCAGGATATTAAAGAATAATTATACCAAGTTTCATCGTAATCGAACCGGTAGTTTTTGCGTGATGCCTGAACAAACAGACAGACAGACAGACAGACAGACAGACAAAACATTTTTTAATCACATTTTTGGGTTCGGTGTCGGTCTAGTAACACCCCCTGCCATTTATTTTTTTGATATTTTCAATGTACAGAATTGTCACTTCTACAGATTTATTATAAGTATAGATAAGATTTTTTTTGTTTCTCTTGTAAGTGAATATTGTAAAATTCTTTTAGAGAAATAAATTCTTGAAACCGAAACACCTGAAAATTCTGCAAACTAAATAAATACCTGCCGATCGTTTCTGTAAAAATCTCACCGTGAAAAGTTAGGTGAAGTGAGCTTAGAGTGACTTGTCAATAGTGTCAATCCCTAGCACTAGTTGGAATGACAGCTCACTCCACGCTCACTTCACCTAAGTTTTCACGATGAGATGGTTACAGAATCGCACTGCAGTACCTTAAAACAGTTTCCACTTCTCAGCCAGGCTGTATAAAAGAAATATTTTAATATGTTCGTTTAGCAAGCAGGGGACACAATTTCCCGAGCCGAAGCGTTCTTTAAGTATAAAAGCAAATAAACTCTGGTAGAGTAGAGGCACAACTTTTTTAGGGATCCGCAATAAATATGATATTTTATGTTTATGTTATGATATTTGGTGTACGGTTCTGGACCTTACTGTTTTTTCCCCATGGGCAGCATAGTTATGAGTAAGGGATCGAATAAAATGACGATAAATGTAAGTTAGGAGTGTATTTTTTTATTTGATGTTATTGTGTAGGTGGATATTTTGGAGTAAGGTAAAGTGCAGATAATAATAAAAGTATGATGGCATTGATTTTAGTGCCACTCTATCCTAAATCAATTCTGATTATCTTTTCTTATACAGACATATTTGTTTCTGGAGATATTCATTACCAGAACTTTTAGGAAAACAGGTAAATACTCCCCTCGTCTGTTAGGCAAGCATTATTAAGTTCGGTAATAATAGAAAAGCAATTTAGTCTCATTAGTGACAGTTGAAGCTACATTGATAATAAAAAACTTGAGAGGTGTCAAGGGACACCCGGATGAAACGAAGTTCAAAGAGAGAGAGAGAGACAGACTGCGAAACACGCGCACGCCGCACGGCTTACAACTATAGCAAAAAGTGTCGTTCCAACTTTTGGTCTTAATTTTTTCCGTCTAGCCCCCTTTCGCAACGCGCGATAAGGAACTTCGTTCCAATAAAAAATAAAAACAAATTCAGGCAAACAGATTTTTCACAACATCAAACATTTGAATTCATTCTGCTATTACAGAATATCAAGCATCCAATATCTAAACAAAAGAGATCTATTTTAACTGCCAGAAAATACGGAATAATAAACAAAACATATTATACGGAACCCGTCTCACTATGACATCGCGCGGTTCCCATCACAAACTGAACATACCTAATGTTCAGTTTGTGTGTTTTACAGCTCAGTGGCGCTGTGCGTCCACCGACTGTTTTTACTGCCGCTTAGCGTCGATCATTACCATCCTGAATATTATATAGAACAGATTGGTTGTTTGGTATTTGGAACAGCGTATATATTGGGAGTTAGTTTGTTTTTAGGAAATCAATGTGAAATGCCTGGTTTTCCAGCAAATATAACTGTTTATCAAAAGTAGTTCATAATCATTATCATTTCAGCCGAAAGACGTCCACTGCTGGACATAGGCCTCCTCCAAGCACCTCCACTTCGACCCGTTTTGTGCTTCTCGCATCCAACGGGTTCCTACGGCCGTCACAAGGCGAAAAAAATAAATAAAGATCAAAACTTAAGGATAAAATTAGAAATGAAGTTATCCGGAAAAGAACTGGAGTTACCGACATAGCTTGCAGAGTAAGTTAGCTGAAGTGGCGGTGGGCTGGCCATGTTTGTGGAAGGACCGATGGCCGGTGGAGCAGGCCGCGTGTCGGTAAGCGTAGTGTGGGACGCCCCTCAGCTAGATGAACCGACGACCTTAAGAAGGTGGCTGGGACAAACTGGATGTGGAAGGCGGAGGACAGGGTGTTGTGGCGCAGTCTAGGAGAGGCCTTTGTCCAGCAGTGGACTGCGGCAGGCTGAGTTGATTGAGTTAGTAAGGATAGTTTAGCTAATACTAGGAGTGCGTTCGTTCCCTATTTATTTGGTAAGTACAGACACCAGCACATCAAGCTACAACAATCTGTCATATTTCTTTAATAGATTTTCAGCTTTGTCGCTAAAGCATTTAGGTTCAAGGTTAATTGGGAAAATTTGACAGTTTCGGGTAGCTTGATGTGCTTTTTTTTTTTTTTTTTTTTGGGTGGGAAATCATCATATGACCCCTCCCGCTCTGGGCGGAGCGGAAGGGAGTGTCAGACTTTTACTGACTAAAACCCACCCGTGTTCCTTCAGTTGCCTGTGCCAAGGGCCACGGTACCTCTTTCGAATATCCCGCAGCCCTGGCGGCATCGGCCCTAGAGGGCCCCGTCAGTTCGTGCTGACATCTCTTTGAGGCGCGCGTGGAACACAACGCGCCGTCGACCCGGGCCTGGTCCTTACCGGGCGGCGAGCTGCCCGTTGCTCGCCGCCCGCAAGCCCGCGCCTACGGTGGCCGGGAGTCGGCTATTGACTCCCGTCCAGGGCGTCTCCTACGGCGGCTAGGGGCGTGAGGGCGCAGCGATTGCCTCTCCCTCACGCGCTCCGCCTCCTCCTTTGCGAGCATTACTGCTTCGCAGAAGGAGGTGACGGCCTCCCATTCACTCTCGCTCCGTACCATGGCCTGGACCAGGGCCGGGCGCGAGAGATCGCTGCCGCCGATCGCCGCCACGAGGACACGGCGGTGCCCTGCCCAAGCCGGGCAGACCTCCACCGTGTGCTCCACCGTGTCCTCCGGGCGATCCACACAGTGGTGACACCCTGGCATTTCCTCCCGCTTTATCCTGAACAGGAACCTCCCGAAACAACCGTGTCCGGTGAGGACCTGCATCAGGCGGAAGGTGAGGGCACCGTGGCGCCTCTCTAGCCACTCCTCAAAGAGGGGACTTATCGCCGCTATTGTGGCGTGCCCAGCACTGGGTTGCGACAATCGCACTCTCCATGCCGCTATGAGATCCCGCCGGAGCTCTGTCCGCTGTGCCGTGATTTCTCGCGGCAGCGGAGTTACGCCCCGGCGTTTTGCCTCCTCTCGCCACTCCCATATGTGGGCGAGAACCTTGGCCTCTAGATCCCATGGCGGCAATCCGGCAAGGAGGCTCGCCGCCTCAACGGAGACCGTGCGGTATCCTCGGATCAGCCGGACAGCCATGACCCTTTGGGACGCGTTCAACCGGCGGGCTGGTCGCTTCCTCAGGGAACGCGCCCACACCGGTGCCCCGTGGTCGTGCGGTCCATGGCAAGGGCCATGGACCGCACGACCCCCGCATAGAGCCTCCGGCAGGAAGCGTTTGGTCCCCCTAGATTGGGCAGGAGCCGCCTCAAGGCAGCCCCGGCCCGCTCCAGTCTGGGTGCCAAACGTCGGAAATGCTCCACGAAATTCCACCGGCTGTCGAGGACGAGTCCCAGGTACTTCATCGTCAGCTCGACGCCGATGTGAACCCCTCCCGCCATTATTTGTGAACCCGACGGTGGCACGTCCCGAGGACCATGAAAACACATGGCCTCTGACTTGTGCAATGCCACCTCGAGTCCCAGTTGCCGGATCCTCTCGACGATTGTCGCAACCCCGCGTGTCGCTGCTTCGGCCGCCGCCTGGTGCGACCTCCCCTGCGCCAGGACCAGCGTGTCGTCAGCGTAGCAAATCACGCTGACGCCGCTGGGGAGGTCAGCGCGCAGCACCCAGTCGTACCCGATGTCCCACAGATGCGGCCCCAGGACCGATCCCTGTGGGACACCGCACGACATCTCTCGCCGGTTCCACTCTCCCCGGTGACCGGGGTAGATGACGGCCCTGTCCGTCAGATAGGCCTCGACAGTGCGACAGAGGTAGGTCGGCATCCGGTGATACCGGAGTGCCTCCCTGACGCAGCTCCAGGGCAGGGTATTGAAGGCGTTGGCGATGTCTAGAGACACCGCCAAGACGACCCCACCCCGGGCCACAGCGTCCCCCGTCGTGAGGGCTCGCACGCGCATGATGGCGTCCACCGTAGAGCGCCCCCTGCGGAAACCAAACTGGCTTTCCGCCAAATCCGGCCCCACCCGCACCAGCTGCCCGACAAGGCGGTCTGCAATGACTCTTTCAAAGAGCTTGCCCACCTCGTCGAGCAGCACGATGGGCCGGTAAGCGGACGGAGAGTCCGCAGGGCGCCCCGGCTTCTTGATGAGGACCAGTTTCCCCGTCTTCCAACGAAGTGGGAACTGGCCCCTCTCCAAACATGCGCTTAGTAGCCCCCTCAGTCGAGGCCCGAGAGCCTCCAAGGCCAGGACCCAGGCTTTTCCAGGTAAGCCGTCGGGTCCTGGGGCGGTATTTTTGGCATTCAGCCTGCGTACCGCCACTCTCAACTCTACCTCGGTCACCTCCGGAGCATTGTCGTCGTCGTTGGCGTGGTCCGCATCTGGCACCGCAGGAGGCGGAGCCATGGGCGGGGGAGTATGTTCCCCTCGCGAAGGGAACAGAGCGCTCACCACGTCCTCCACGAGCTGGGGCCGAAGACTCTGCGTCAGCGGGGGAGCCCATGGTCGGAGTTTATCCCGAACCATTTTATAGGGGCGTCCCCACGGGTCTCTGTTCAGAGTCCCCAGCGACTCCTCGCGGGCCAGACCCCTGGCCCGCAGGATCTCCGCTCGGAGGGCGGTCTTCGCCGCTCTGTACCCCTCGTACAGCTCCGCCTGCATGGCTTCCGTATCCGGAGGGCGGATACGGAGCCTGCGGTGCCTTGTGTACCGGCGTCGCGCAGCCACGCACGCCTCGCGCAGAGACGTCAGCTCCGGCGACCACCAGTACACCTGGCGGCGGGCGCGTCCAGGTTGAACCCGGGGCATTGCCACGTCGCATATTTCGGACATGGCCTCCCGGAACCACTCCGCCTCGTCGTTGATGTCAGCAGGCCTGTCCGGTGGTGACACCCAGGCCTGCACGATTGAGGCTTCCAGGAGGAGCTCCCGGTCCAGCTGCTTCAGCGCCCACCGCGGACCACCCAGGGCCTGTCGGACCGGCGCGCTCGAGGGCTGGGCGGAGACGTCGAACCGGATGTACCGGTGGTCGGAATAGGTCTCCACCTCCTCCAAGACACGCCAGTTGACGACATGCGGTGACAGAGCAGGGCTGGCGAACGAGATGTCCACCACTGATTCACCCCGCATCCGCACGCATGTTGGGACCGAACCCCGGTTTAGGACGACCAGGCCTGTCTCCAGGGCCCAGTCCTCCACCATTCTGCCCCGTGTGTCCGTATGCCGGGAACCCCAAGCCACATTCTTGGCATTGAAGTCCCCGAGGACGAGCACGGGGAGGGAACGGAACCCGACGACGACGACTCTCAGCTCCGCAAGGGAGTTGTGGAACTCGGCGAGAGTTCGATTCGGGGAG
Source organism: Apamea sordens (assembly GCA_945859715.1). Taxonomy (NCBI): domain Eukaryota; kingdom Metazoa; phylum Arthropoda; class Insecta; order Lepidoptera; family Noctuidae; genus Apamea; species Apamea sordens. Next base: position 5,423,757 of record OX244010.1, on the reverse strand, counting down.
AAGTATACCCCTACCACGACTATCTCCCCGAACCGTGCTGCCACGCAACCCCGTCCTCTCTTGACAGCCTTGAGGGACGGGGTACCGGCGGCGGCCGACGAAATCAGGGTCACTGAGCCGTTCAGGTCCTCCACCCAGTGGTCCCTGGGCGGGACAAAATACGGCTCAGCGACCACGGCGATGTTGATCGACCACTGCGCCATGCTCTGGAGCAACAGATCCTGAGCGGCGGCGCAGTGGTTGATATTCGCCTGGAGGAGGCGTAATGGGGCCATTATTGGCACTCCATATCAGCCCCCTCCCGATCCCCCTGTGAGGGCCCAGCCACGGTGGATGCGGCGGCGGTCACGGTGGAGGCGGCAGCGGCGACGGCAGTGGTGGCGGCGGCTGCGGCGGTGACGGCGGTGGCGGAGGGCTTGCCCCTGCCCCTGGCTTTGGCGGGTGGAGCGCAGTCCTTGCTCCCAGCCCGGTGATCGGCCGGCTTGCCAGCTGCCGCACATGCATAGCAGTGCGGCATGGCGTTGCAAGAGCCGGCCTTGTGACCGGGCTGACCACAGCGGAAGCAGAGACTGCTGCGGTCCACCTCCGAGGTGCATTTTGCCCCCACGTGGCTGCCCACATGGCAGCGGAAGCACCTCAGTGGTCTGGGCTCCAGCAGTTTCACCTGCGCGGAAACCCAGCCCACTAGAAGCCTTCGGCCCTCCCCGGCTAGCTTTTGGGCCACCGACACGGGGCAGCTCACCGTGATGGCTTGCATCCCCGTGGAGTCAGGACGGAGAGTGCCCGCCCTCACCTGCTCGGCAGAGCACTCCCCAGTCCTAACGATGGCGGCCACAACCTCCTCCACCGTCGCAGAGTCATCCAGACCCAGGATGCGCACGTCAGCGCGCTTGGTGGGTCTGGACACTCGGGCCTCGTCCGCATTTAAGGACGCTCTAAGCCTTTCGGCCAGAGCGTCAGCAGTCGGGCCGCTAGCCGCACCAGGGACCTCCAGCATCCGGGCCCCAGTCGCAGTGACCCTTAGCCGGATGCCCCCAGCAACGCCGAGCTCCTGCAAATTTACCGCCGCTTTCGCCTTGGCAAGCACGTCGCGGTAGGACACGCCCTTCTTCTCCGCTTCCGGCTGTAGTGTGATCACTACAGCTGCGGTCTTCGGGGCACGAAGCCTAGCCGCAACGGCTCGCTCCTTGCGGCGCCTCCTCTGTGCCTTTTTCCTGGCCGCCTTGGCCGCCTTCTTTTTCTCCCCGACCACCTGCCACTCGGCGTTGGCCGTGGGAGATTTCTCTGGGGGAGGCGTAGGTTCTGGGGCCTTCGCCTCCCCAGCCGTTCTGCCCTTCTTTTGGGCCTTCGCCGGGGGTTTGCCGGCAGACGCCGGTTTTGCCGGCGCCGAGGCTCCGCCAGCCGACGCCGGTTTCGCCAGCGCCGGGGCTCCTCCAGCCGACGCTGGTTTAGCCGACGCCTGGGCCCGGCCAGAGGGCCCGGGTTTAGGGGCGGCCGCGGCCGCGTACGAGGCCCCCTTCGGCCCTGGGGCCGTCCTACCCGCCAGAGGGGGGCGCAGGACTATGCCCTCTAGGGTGGCGAACCGCGCCTGGAAGGCCGCCAGCTCCTGCCGAACCAGGTTCAGGACCTGGTTCTCCACCGGCACGGGCTGGCTTGCTGGCTGGCTGGCTGGCTGGCTAGCTGCCGGCGTCGCCTGCACTTTGCCGGTGTCCTTCAGGCCGGCCAGGTCTGCCCGGAGCCTCCTATTCTCCTCTTGGAGACGCTCCGTGGCAGCCGTCAGGCGGGCGACCTCCGCCCTCAGTTCGGCCACTTCGCCAGCCGAAGGACCGGTGCAGTTGGCCGCCTCCACTGCCGCCATGATGGCGGCCTTTGCCGAGGCTACGGCCCTGTTCTTGGAGGTTTGCAGCTTTTCAGGGACACGTCCCTGATCGCGGCCTCCACGACCGCTGCAAACCTCCTCATGCGGTCCGCATCAGGGCCGCCAACCTCGCCCGCTTCGTCACTGGAGGGCTCCGGAACGACCGCGCGACCGGTTCCCCCCTCCTTTGCGGGCTTCTCCGCCAGCTCTGCCGCCTCCCGAGCAGTGAGCCCCCTCCCAATGCCTCGCTCTCGGACTCCTCCCCGCCTACTGGTGGGGATTTTCCGAGCCGAGGCCAGCTCCCCGTCTGAGGACGACCCCTGGCCATCCCCTGACCTTGGCCGCTTGCTCTGCACCTTTCGTTTCGCAGCAGCCAACTCCTTACCACGGCAAGGGCTCCCTGAGCCTCCCGTGCTCGCTCCTCCCGATGCCGAGTCGGACTCCGACCTCGCATCACTCCTCTCTTCGTCGTTTGGGTTTGGGTTTTTTAAATAATTTTCCATTTTGTTCCCACGAGTAATAAACTTTGTGTACTTGCTCAAAAAATATGTGGTTCGCACTAGCGACTATATCAAGCTACCCATTAGCCAAGCTTACTACCTCCCTCACGGTGCGCCGCCGCTTGGAGGTTTGGGGAATTTTTTATAGAGGTTAATCTTCCTCGCGGTCCGGGCGGTTAAGCCAAGACCCTCAACCCCCTTCAACAGCCAGAGACATGACCTTAACTGTCTCCGGGGCTACGATATTAGCGGTGGCAGGAGGGGGGGTTATCCCTCCTGCCACAGCCCCCCCCCAATATACGCCCACTCACCTTCCTCTGTAAGCAGAGGGGGAGTAGGCGTCTATAGCCCGGTTCCCTTCAACGACCATCGAGGATGATCGGTGATTGGAACCGTGCCCTTCCCCGTGTGTTGAAGATTAGCCGCCGGCCCCAAGTGCCCACCAAAACCTGGTGGACACCTGGAGCCGACGTTGCCCAGGGTGCGCCACGAGGAGGCTCTTCAACATGCACCCCTAGCTTGATGTGCTGGCGTTTGTACCTAAAGTTACTCTTAAACAAGTTGAGACAGCTGTTAATTTTCTCACGCAAGTCATAACAAGGGAAAACTTGTTAGAGATGTTAGAGTACACACTCATTACTATTTCGCCTGAACCTAGAGTACTATGACTATTGTATGTGCCTTCAAACTAGGAAAAGCAGGTACTTACATACTAACAGATTAGATTTAGTTCAGAAGACTGATAAGATATGCCAAGTTTTTATTAATCAAAGCTTCCTTTCTCTCCCCTACTATTTCCTACATTTATTTATTGTCTACTTTCCCATCGCAGGTATGCTGGAAGAGATTTCTTTAGAAATAAGCATCACCTTTGTACCTATTTTTCTAATCTTTTTTTCTCTTGTCTATTCATAGAGGTTTGCGTGTACCTGCATAAAAAATTGATTAAATATTTTGCTGTGCCCGATAGGGTCTATAATGATCTCATATGATTTTTAGTTCCAATCTAAATACACATTGTGTGAGGGGCTCGATGATATTATTTTAGAAAGTGGAACTAATGAGAATGATGTTGATTAACTTTAGTTTTACTTGTTCCACTAAGAAGAACCATGGAACTACTGAGAAGAAAAAAAGGCTCACTAGTTCCATGTAACAATTGCTGGTGGCTAAGGCGGGACTCGACAATCTGGGAAATTTGTTACTGAAAAGTATCTGAGGTACTCCTCAAATACTTTTTTAGTGTACATAGAGCCGCCGGGCCGGGCGAGCCGTGTCGGGTGGCGACTGGCTAATTCAGACTAAAAAGTCCAAGCTCCTTCTCAATATTTTCTATAAGTAACGTAAAAATACTGGTATTCAATTTTCCATGTTTTACAACTGTCAATAAACTGTGACTGTGATGACATTTGAATATACGGGCAGTTAAAGTTAGTAGTTCATTTGTTAAACAATAAGTTTCCCTAACTTCACCTACGTACTGCTAAAATGTAGATCTAACACCAGAAACTTAGCCATAAACAAAACATTGACACAATAAATTACTCCAGCAGTCTGAAGACATCAAATCAAATCCAGTGCTGCCAACTTGATTATTGTGAGAGTCCCGATCTGCTGAGTTTGTGTATCTACGTGACGGCGGACGAGTTCATTTAGTAAACGGTGCCGTTACTGGAACTGTGGACCTGGCCCGCTTTTTTGACAGTAATACTACTTTTATACAAGCTGTTGTTTTGCATCCTCATCAAATTTCAGGAGGCTGTTATGAAATACATAAATAATCAAATAAAATTACGACCCCGATAAATAATGAATAGGTACATACTTGTTTTTTTAGTTAGTTAAGTTTGACAGTATTTCAGAATACACTACTTTCAAACAACAGAATCGCGTTATGGTATCGTATAAGCGGCCGCGTTTTTTGTGTGTGTAAAAGGGCAGTTACAGCGCGGTCTCACACAGGCCGCGTTTTAAAATTGCTGTCCCGATGACATGCCGATTTCCGAAAATTAGAGAAAAAAGTACCTACTTATTTTATTATTGATTCGTGTCAAGAATCAGTAGCATAGTTTCCTCCTTGAATTTGACGAGGATGCAAAACAACACCTTATATAATACAGGGTGTCAGGGACATCGACGCGCAAACGGTTACCATGGATTCAGTACATGATTCTGAACAACCCCGTGTTCAAATTTTTCGACGGTTATTAAAAAACACAACACAAACTGAAGTGGCAGTGGGCTGGCCATGTTTGTCGAAGGACCGATGGCCGGTGGAGCAGACGAGTCCTGGAGTGGAGATCGCGTATCGGCAAGCGTAGTGTGGGACGCCCCCCAGCTAGATGGATGGACGACCTTAAGAAGGTGGCTGGGACAGACTGGATTCGGAAGGCGGAGGACAGGGTGTTGTGGCGCAGCCTGGGAGAGGCGTATTTCCAACAGTGGACTGTGATAGGCTGAGTTGATTGATTGATTTACAAAAATAAAACCCTTTATCCTTAATTGCCTAACTTAAAAGGCAGTTGGCACCTTGTTCGCAGAACAGTTGGCTGTTGGGACTAAAAGGTTATGGAGTGACCGCATACCGGAAAACGTAGCGTTGAGGGGCTCCCTTAAGGAGGACCGACGACCTGCAGTGCGATTCTGTAACCATCTCAGCGTGAAAACTTAGGTGAAGTGAGCCTGGAGTGAGCTGTCATTCCAAATAATGCTAGGGATTGACACTACTACAATTACTCACATGAAGCTCACTTCACTTGAGTTTTCACGGTGAGATTTTTACAGAATCGACGGGCTGGTGAAGGCCGCAGGAATTCACTGGATGCGAGAAGCACAGAATTAGTCGCAGTGGCGGTGCTTGGGAGAGGCCTATGTCCAGCGTCTTTTGGTTGAAATGATGATGATGATGAGTTCGCAGGTTCGCCTGTTTAACATGGCGTTAAACATAACTGGCGAAATGTAAATACTATAGTTACACTTCTGCCTGACCCTTCGGGTATTTCAGGCGTAATTTTATAAATAACGTAGTTCCCAGAAATATTTTAAATTTTATTGAAATTAAATTTGTAGCGGTATCTACAACGCCACATGCGAACAACGCGTCATACTGACGTCACGCAAATCCTGCATCTCGCAAGCAGAGTTTACCGCGCAATTAGCATAGATACAATTTCCCAACATCAATCATTGGGCAATTGCCCGCCAGACACAACACCCGTCTGGTCGGAGGATCCTCCCTTTTCTATGGAGGTGGAGTGAACTTTACACCCTGTTTCTCATCCCTCTAAATATTAAAACTTCATCACTGATACACATAAATCGGATCAACATTTTGGTTAATAGAACTGAACGGAATTCCGACATTTCAATAGCTTATATACTATTTTTCAATAGCTTATGTACTCGTATTTACTCACATTCCAGTATAAACCGCGGCGGAATATAAATGACCTATTTTAAACAATAGCTCCGAGTCACCTTTATATTACGAAGCGAGCTATTTTAATATGAAACCCTATAAATAAGTTCATTTAAATTGTAGCTGTATAATTATGCCGAAAACCTTTTGATGTCTATTTTTAGTAAAAGTTGGGTTTGTTTGAAACCAAATTAAAAACCGACCAAGTGCGAGACAGACTCGCACGCGCTTCTGTACAGTCACGAGCACCAATATGTCAACACTTGGCAACTTTCAATTGTGATTTTTTCGAAATAACGAATGCAACGATGAAATACGATACATTACTTAAACCTATGGGTTCGAAAATGCTATGTTCGTAACAACATAAAATTTCATTAAAAAATAAAGGAGTAAATCGCTTTTGAATAAAGCCGTGTGTATACATACTTTTGTTCGTGACTGTACCATCAAAACTATTATATTACATTATTTGCCAAGATAAAGATTAAAGGAAAACTAATTAATAGTCTGTCACCGGCAGAAAGAAAAAAACGTGACATTTGAACGCGATGATTTCGTCTTCGCAAGACAATCGCTTTCTATTAGAGCGCGACCTTACAGGTTCTAAGATACAGCCCTGTGGCAAACAGATAGATAGACAGACCGTGTCAGACCAATCGGAAGACAGTCAGAGACGGTATAAACTTTCCCGATGGTATGCTTTCGATACGTAAACCCAAAAACCACCAAAAGTAAAAAAAGTAAAAGTAGTGTACACACGGCTACACGTCAAGCTATACAAAACCAGTTTGTCTTGGCCTCACTTTGTATGATATTTTCTCACAATGAACGGTCAGCCAATACTGGTTTTCCATAGCATGATGTGTAGCCGTGTGTACCAAAAGCAAACAATACTAGCATAGCGCAAAGTTTAATTTAGTTAATAGAAAACAAACAGTTCATTTATCAAATTAAATTTCATTCGAAAACATCCATCGGTTTCTTACTAAACTTCAACTACATATATCCGACGACCCTGGTTACTTATCTCCTTTGGGGACTGTACATGTGAATATTATTATTGTTAAGTATTTTAAGACTTTTAGCCAAGATTATAAAAAATGTCTTCCTCGGTACATGAAATAAGTGGAGATGGTTTTTTTTGTCGAGTCCCCATTTACAGTAGTCACACTATTCTGCGTAGAAGAGTTTACCAACTTTCAAAGTGGGTTCCGCTTATTGATTTACCGGATCGAAGCGCCCTAAAGAGGTTTGCTGAGGGCTTACAAGATAGATTGAAAGAAAACTTTGCCAGCTCTTACACAACAAAAAGTTTGCAACACAATTAAATGTTTTTGGCGAGAAAAAGAACTTAGTTTGAGTGGTGAAGAGTTCGGGTATGGAAGGGGTTTAAAGGTTTATTTCGCGAGGGATTTTGGAAGAATATCTGTCTTGACTCATTTTGGGCTTCATTGTACAGTTCTCGATGACTTAAAATATGAATAAAAATAAAATAAATAATTTATTTTGGACCAAACACTTGTACACAGTCACGTAATAAACTCGTCAAACTGCGTGACAGTTTGTTGGCAGGATTAGCGCTCGTATTAAAACATTTGGTATCAACAATCTGATTAAACATTAGGTATATACAGTTAAGTTACTTTAATTAAATGGACACTAAGAAGATTATAATTACAGCAGCGCAACTAATTATTGTCGCATGTTGCGACAATTTCATTAAACAGTTCAGTTTTTAATTTAATCTTTAGTGTTCGCTTAGTAATTCCAATATTATTCTTTGTTAGCCAGTCGATATTATTGAAAAGTGTAGGGATCAAATCTTATTGGTTCTTTTGCCATAGTAGTTTTTTACTCGTGCTCGAACGAATTTACGTTCTCTAACGCTTCTAGTATTGTAAGTGTCTTGCAAATGTACTATAATGTATGTGTATGAGAGATAATGGTCTGGCTGTTTTCGTCTGTAAACACACGCTCGATTTAAAAGAAACTCCAAGTGTGTGGAAACATTTAAGTATACAACGTGTAACTGAATTAATGCACATTATAAAAGTAGTGTGTTCAGAATCGTGTACTGAATCGATTTCTGTCATTTTTAATAAAGGTTTTTTTTATAACAAAAATAATGAAAACTACGTAAATTTTAGTCACACTTTCGCTGTACAGTCAAAACAAACCAAAATAGACGTACCTACTACGCTAGACACGTGTGCGACTGTGTTCGTGCGTTGTAATGTGACCACAATTTTCTCCCACAATCAGTATAACTAATTGAGTAATAATAACAAAAAAATACACAAAGAAAATAAAATAAGCAAAAAATGTTTTTTACATAATAGTAAAAATTCTGTATTATGAATTTATGACGTATTATGATTATAACATAATATTCTAATTGGGGTGTTTTGTGGTGTATTAATTCCGGGTCATGTTGTATAAACATCAATGCGATTTATGTGATTAAGGGCTGATTTTTCCAACGCCATATAATTTAATCGGAGGAACAATTTTGAATTGTTGACAGTTCTTGTTTACAAAAACTGTCAGACGTCAATTTTATTCCACGAATAAAAATGATTAAATATTGAAAAATCAGCCTTTAAAAAACAACTAGGTAGGTATTAATGTGAATTAACTGTGTACTTTTTATCGCAGTTCACTGCTGAACAAAGGTCTTTGCTAAGTTGTGATACACTTACACCTTGTGTACTGTACCTCCCCATTCAGTCTGTCAGTCTGTCAAAGAAGCCTGGGGGTCTACTCCGAAGTAGTATCGGCCGAATGTTCGGCCGTTTCCTGCTACGAAGTTACTATTTGGTTCGGTCAGTTCCGATTCTACACTCCTACACTCTTTCGAATATTGACTATGGTCCCGACCTAACTGAGCCGATCCGAACTTTTTTCGCATTTTTCAATAATATTCGGTTCGGCCATATTGTGTCGGTCCGATCCGAACATTCGCACTTTGCACTTCGGAGCAGGCCCCCTGGGTTCTTTACGAGACTGATCATCTCATTTGTAAGCATAATCAGCCTAAAATATTCCCACACAGGCCTCCTAGAGAGGAGGCCTGTGTTATGGTATGATGATTCGATTCAACAAACATCAACTTTTTAATTTTATTTAATTATTTTTCTGCTTGAGTACGTATAGTTTTTATTATATTTGTTGGTATATTGGCGCGGCTAGCTCACATATGGCAAATAATTTAATTTTCTTGTAATGTTAATTACTGAACATAGGTTCCTAGTATTGTATACAATCAACTATTTTCTAACTGAACAGACAGCTGTGCTGCTGGGGAATTTGTTGCGCCACTTCTTCTTCCCAGCAATCCCAGCTATAGCACTAGGAAGTGGTGAAGGGCGGGCTTTTTTGGGGGACTGTCTTTTGTAATACGACGTTCGAAAAGTGCTGATTCTCAGACTAATTTGAATTAATGACTTTTGATTTCGATTTTGATCAAACGCGTCGCTGTTTTGAAGCTTATTTGTTGCCGCAATGCGCTATTGTCAATTACATACGCGTCTTGTCGCGCCATAAGCCTCTATTTCCATCATCATCTGCCTAGCCTTTTCCCAACCAAGTTGGGGTCGGTTTCCAGTCTAACCAGATGCAGCTGAATACCAGTATTTTACATAGAGCGACTGCCTATCTGCAACCACAACCCGGCCACTGGGTAATACGATACGCCTTGGTAAGACAGGTTGTCAGACTTTCAGGGTACGTACGACCCGTAACGACTGTCAAAGATCCACAAACGACAGCCGGGACCAACGGCGTAACGTGCTTTCCGAGGCACGGAGGTGTTTTGGTATGTGAAGATGGTCACCTATCCACGGACCAACCGCGGCAAGCGTAGCTTAACGTGATCGATCGACCTGTGCGGCTGTTATTACTTAGCCACAAGCCCCTCTATTACCTTTCCCCAATTCACTAGAGGACAAGTAAATAATATGAAGACAAACAAAACAGGTATGATATTCAATGTTTACCCTCCCGTCAGCCGTAAGTAAGGAATGAATTCTACAATAGTTGTTCCGGTTGTACCCTTGTTCCAATGTGATAGGTCGGAAGGCTCATAACTTATTCATGGTCACAAACACCATGAAATGGAGAAAACATTGGTATTAATTGAATTCGCTTTTCTGAGTATTTCCTTTTGTTTTTCGGGATATGGTAATTTGACGATGTTTTTGGGGGGACTAAACGTTATTGAATGGGTTATATCGTATCTTCTAACCCATCGGTGCAGTTTTGAATTAACCCACTTTTTTTTTCTCTTGTTAAGAACATTTAGGACGTATGTTTAAAGGAAACTGAGATTACTAAGCATAGTTATGATGGCAATTTTCTTGATTCTCTTTATGCCAATCATAACATAACATCACGCCTTGTTCCTCTAAAGGGTTACGCAGGGGTGGTCTCATAGTACACCCACATTTCACCAGGTGTGTTTAAGTCGTGTGTAATAGGGGACGAGCCTGTTGCCACCATCGGGCACAAATTCCATGCTCCATGCTGCTATTGGGAAAAAAAACATGTCATGCTAGCGAAGGAGGTGGCGGGGTGGATGAGGGAGAGATCCTCACGCCTCAGTCGCCGCGGGAGACGCCCCGAGCGTCGGGAGCCGCGTGACGACAACCGGCCACCGTAGGCGCGGGCCTGCGGGCGGAGAGTAATGGGTAGCTCACCGTCCGATCAGGACCAGGCCCGTGCCGGACGGCGCGTATGTGTTCCACGTGCGCCTCAAAGAGATGTCAGCATAAGTGACGGGGCCCGATAGGGCCGAAGCCTGTCAGGGTAGCGGGATCGTCCGAAAGGGTTACCGCTGCCCTGGAACATAAAGGGCTAAGGAAGGAACACGGGTGGGTTTTAGTCAGTAAGAGTCTGACACTCCCTTCTGCTCCACCCAGAGCGGGAGGAATCATTTGATGATTTCCCATCCTCAAAAAAAAAAGACCTCATTCTCAGCTGTAGCGCTAGCGACCACTAGAGTAACGAGGCAATCATAACCCATAATCTGCCCATAATGTTCCCACTGCTGGGACACAGGCCTCTTCTCAGTTAGAGGGAGTGGGCAATAATCCACCACGCGGGTCCAGTGCGGGTCAGTCATAACCCAAAAATGCTAAAGTCTGCAGCAATTCCTTTTCTCTCACTTTATGGAGACAGGCTTTTAGTTAACAGTGAGACAGTTACAGCATTTGTTTATGTAGGCCGCTGCTGCATAATATATGTATATTATCCTCTTGAACTTTCTTCTCTCTTCTCTTTTCTCCTCTTGAATCTTATTGTCGCTTTACAAAACTCACGGTAAGAACGATGCTGGTACTCAACTTAAGTGTGATAAATGCAGCCATGTCCGAAGATACACGATTGGTAGATATATACTTGTCGGAGAAGGTATGTCTGTCTCTCGTTAATATCAGGCACATTTTAATTACTGTGGGCGTACTATGGGTAGTGTTGGTTTTAGCACCATAGAAAAAGGGTTAGCAGTTCAAATCAGATTACAATTCACAAACAAGTTAGTCACACTAGCGAATCGCACACTGTAGGTACACCTTTAACGATACCGAACGCGACAGTTTCTCAGCACATGTTGTTCGTACGATGCCCCATGTTTCGATGATCTCGAGAGCTCTCCCCATACCGTTCTTGTAGCGGTTACTCTCGTCCCACCACGAACTCAGGCTAGACTCTGTCTAGCGCCACGAGATGGCGCTAGCGTTCCGAATAGTTAAACGAATCACTCCGACATACTAATGTCTTAATTATGATGCTGCCGCATATACAGGTTGGCAGGGACATCGACGCGCTTACAGAAAGTTTTGAAAAATAATCGTAGGTTAAAAAAAAATAGATCTTTCATATATTTTGACCGCGAGCGACGTTGAGTGCCAGCTGCTGTAATGCGCGAGCCAGAGTTTGTAGTGTAATGATAGTTGTAAGGGAGATTTGAATAAAGGTTCGGGTTCGTAAATTGTGGACCGTCCCTGATTTGTCGGTCTTGGCGGTAGCCGAATTGGGCTCAGTAACTAAGCCAGGCCAGGGCAAATGGGTTAGGGTAGGTTAGAACTGTGCATTTTTCTATGAAATAGCTGATTTTTTTTTATGATACCTGACGGTACAGGCGGTTTAGAATCATATGCTGAATTGACAACACGGTTAGCGCAGTGGCTGAGCGATCGGACTGCTGCGCTGCGTGCGGGTTCGATTCCCGCACAGAACAAATATTTGTAAGTCCTACATGTATTTGTTCTGAGTCTGGGTGTTTTTCTATCTATAATATAAATGTATTTACAAACAAAAAAAAAATGTATATAAGTAGTTCATCAGCCATCTTGTTACCATAACACAAGCATTAGGATGCTTAGCTTGGGACTAGATGGCGCTGTGTGAAATGTCCAGGGACATTATTATTATTATTCATGGTTTCATGGGTTCATTCATGGTTTGCGCGTCGATGTCCCTACCAGGAAGTTCTCCCTTATTGCGTTACGAATTCCAGAACGACGGTGCTCGATAAATTTATACTAATATATAAAGTCCTTAAACGAGACATATAGATAGAGATATTTCTCTACTTTTCGAGCCTATTTCAAGCCTCTGGTATCTTGTTTGAAAAGAAGGTAAATTGCCTCAATTTGTCAGTGTGAGTAAGTACGAATCCCGTCACAGTCGTGATGAAACGCACAATAGATTACACCGTTCTATAGAGGTACCTATAGAGGATGGGCTGTAGTTGGGATCTGATATAAATGGGGTAATCTGACTTGAGCGTCTTTTGTTTTGGTTTTGGTGAGATAGCTGGATATTAATGGATGAAAATGGATTGAAGCGGTGACGTAAAAGTATGCCAGCATAGCTATACACTACCATCCGACAGGCTATCGTATCGAAAATGACACATACCGGTAACCTGCGGGGTAATTTATTTAATTATTTATTGGATCGCCAATAGAGGCTACACAGTTACATGCATGTAAACATTAACAAGGACAAATACAAGTGTGCGCTTCCAATTTTAAGTGACCACATCATTCACTATTTAGGTACAGCAAGTTTGACAAGAACGAACACATTAAAATAAATCACAATACAATACACGAAAATTACATAGAGAAGGGAAAAAAAAAATAAAAAGCTTAAGCAAAACCTGCAAAACAGAACGGGTACAAAAAAATAATAATAATAGAAACAAACAAACAAATTCAAATAAAATAAGCTCGCTATTTATAGTACCAACGGATTTCATTTTGACAGTTCAACAACATTCATTGCGTTACGTTGTTGACACATATTTTTAGAACATATGAAGCAATGGATTAGCAATATACTTCAAAATGATTCAGATTGAGAAGACACGGTTGGCGCACTGGTTAAGCGATTGACTGCTGCGCTGCGTGTCGCGGTTTCGATTCCCGCACGAAACAAATATTCGTATGACCTACAAGTAGTTGTTCCGGGTTTAGCTGTTTGTGTATGTGAGTTTAAATGTTTGTAAACCCACCCACGATACAGGAGAAATTCCTAGTGTAGGGCAAAGTAAAAAAAAAAAGTGTTACGCAATTAAGGTGCTTATTTGCCTTGCCCCCCCGACAGCAAACAGCCGTTCGAAGAATGCCGGTCGTCTAATTGATTTAAGTAACAATTACACACCATCCGTCGGGCTCTTTTCTCCGTCGGGGTGCCAGCTGTTTTAGAACTCAATGGCTTGGCACGCGACGATGGAAAGAGGCCAGATGGAATGGCCATAATGGCTTGGAAGTTGGGTAGGTCTTTGGTGTGGAATGAAACCTGTGTCGACACCCTCGCGCCATCCCATCTTCCTAGCACGGTGGGCTGTGCTGGGGCGGCTGCTGCAGGAGCAGAAAACCTCAAACGGCGCAATTAACAACCTTATTGGGAGCTACATATATGTTTGAACCGTTTGGGGTTGAAACACTAGGGCCTTGGGGTCCGAGTGCTCATCAAATTTTTCGGGACATCGCCAAGCGTTTACTGGTTGACTCTCTACGTGACCAGAGGGCTGGCCTATTTATAGCCCAAAGAATCAGCATTGCCATCCAACGTGGTAATGCTGCCAGCCCTTTGGGCACTTATCCCATTGACAGCGATGCGGACGATTTTTTTGATGCCCAATGAGCTTCTGCCTTTTTATTTATTTTTTTATATTATATAATTTAGTATTAGCTTGTAAAAATAGTATTTAATGTGTTGAGTACCAATAAATAAATCCATATCCAACGAAAAACAAACTTTACGGCCAACCGTGTCGTCAAAATTGTTGTGAATAGCTATGCAGCAGCCTAATTACGTAACACACTACCAATCGAAATCTGAATCATTTTGAAGCAAATTGCTAATCCATTGCTTCATAAGTTCGAAAAATTTGTTTGCTCAACACATAAATAGCGCAATGAATGTTGTTTAACTGTCAAAATGAAACCGATTCCGATTGATAATCTGTTACGCAATTGCCCCGCAGATCCCTATTTATAAAGAAACTTTTTTTTTTTTTTTCTACAAAACATGTGGATTTTTCAAGTAATACTTCTTCTGTAACAGTATCTTCTTCTCACATACAAACAATCAAATAATAACACATTTATTAAGAAAACTTAATACATCTGGATAGAGAACAATTTATCTAATTCCCCGGAGGAGTCTCCGAGTAAACGCAGGATTAGTAAATGGTTCCGTTTTAATTTTTAATACAGTCAGGCCCTTAAAAGGTTCTTGTACAGCTACTACAATCTGTCAAATTTCTTTAATAGATTTAAAACTTTATCGCTAAAGCATTAAGGTTCAAAGTTGATTGGGAAAATTTGACAGTTTCGGGTAGCTTGACCTGCTGGCGTCTGTACATAATTTATGGGGCAGCATCTGGTATGTGGAACTATCTTACATGCGGAAGTGAAATACGACATGAATTTAAGGATTTAACCCGACTTAGAGAAACTAACAAAAGGTTTATATTATGTATTACTTACACCAAAGCAGTTCAAAGGGAGTTGATATTGTTAAGCGAGAGTGTGAGTCTATTAACTAGATAAAGAGAGACCAAGAGTTACCTTAACTCCTACATAACATCACGCCTGTAATCCCTGAAGGGTAAAGCAGAGGTGTATCTATAGTGCTGTGTCGGCATCTACACTGGCACATGCGAACTACGGATCACACTGACGGACACGACACGGAGGTATGAGGAACTGGGTGATAAAGTATACTCATCCTCCATAGAAAAGGGAGAATCCTCCGACCAGACGGGTGTCGTACTATCGTGTCTAGTGGGCAACCGCCCGACGATTGATGTCGGGAAGTTGTATATGTATATGCTAGTTGCGCGGTAAACTCTGCTTGCGCGATGCAGGATTTTGTGTGACGTCAGTATGACACGTTGTTCGCATGTGGCGTTGTAGATACCGCTACAAGTACTTGCCGGTTCTCTAACGATGTTTTCCTTCACTGTTTTGAGAGCAGTGGTGATGAAATAATTTACACAAAGTAACGCGCCTGTCTGGGTTCGAACCTACGACCTACAACTCGTAAGTCGCGTCTGTTACCACTGGGCCACCACTGCTCTTCGATAATTATACCTACAGCTATTTTACTTTAGTATGAGTATATATTATATATAGTTTGGCTACCGTCCGCGTCGTCTTTAAGTCTAAAAACTGCCACACGAAATCTTTTAAAAACATAATTCCAACTAAAATTCTTCGACTCTCGCCAAAGAAATATAATTATAACAGCGTAAAAATGCCCGAAGAATATTCACAGTGTCTCAACTCTTAACCGTCGAAGTTTAGATGAACACAAAGTAAGGCCGTGTGCACACCAGAGTTAGAAAAGTTTCAACCCGACTAGTTACAGCAGAGAGGAATGGAAGGAAGGGTCATGAATCTCACTAGCTATGTGAGTGTGTAGTAAGTTTTTATTCTCGCACAGTCTCAACTCGTGAACCGAGTGTCCCAGGTTATATGATGTCATAGTCGCGGGCCACACTGAGACGTGAGACGTGGACGAGACGCAAACACACGCCGCGTATGCGAAAAATCTCACCGTGAAAACTAAGGTCAAGTAAGCTGTCATTCCATCTGATGCTAGGGATTGAAACTATTGACAGCTCACTTCACTTAAGTTCTCAAGGTGAGAATTTTACAGAATAAATCGACATGTGCACCTATTTCTACCTTGATCCCTTACCTTAAACAGGTGTTATGATATGGATGTATTTAGTCTATCAGACAGTATTGACTCAGGTCTGCACACAGCCTAAAGAAGGGTAACATTTTTAATGATTGATATTCATCAAAAGTTAAGGAAAGCTTGGCTCAAGGCGGTTTACTGTTTAATTACTGTACTTAGGATTATGAGGAGTTATCGATTTCGTGATCTTGAACTGTTGTCCTTTAATTGAGGGGCCAAGATGCTTTTGTTTCTGACTTAGTTATCTTATTTTTTTTAATACAAAATGAGGTGTGAATTAAAAGTGGACTCGGTACCCTTCAGGAGGCGAAAATACCCTTAAGTACCACCTTTTGGTATGAGCGGAACAACTTCGGGTTAAACTTCCCATATTTCAGTTCCGATCCTAAGTATCCTGAAAATATTAAATTGGTACTGACTGTATGTATTTCATATTTTTAGTACCGAACGGGTGTCTGGTTTTATATTCTCCTTAAAATATTGCATGAGGTTTAAGGAATTCCGTCAAGACATTTTTTTATCATCCATTTTTTTTTGTGTGTGTCGTCATGCAACGAATGGGCATTGAAATCATGACTTTTTGCTTGCAAATTGACATCTAAATCATTATGCATAATTCTAAACGTATTCAATCTGTCTATAATAAAGACAGTATTGGCTCAAAGCGGCAATTCTCGTACTTTTAAGAACGTTCACAGTCTGATCTCAGTCTCAATCTTTAAAAAAATAACTCTAATTTCCAACACACTTTACACATTACATACACATTTTTGACAAGATTTTGACATTAATTTGTTTGTTGCCGAGATGAGACTGCGACTAGGTTTCGAACATTTTAGGTAAATTACGAGAATTCATCCACACACACACACACACACCCACACCCACCCACACACCACCGCCTTCATCTGCACACAGCCTTAAGAAGAGTATACATTTTTTAATGATTGATATCCAGCAAAAGTTAAGGCAGGCCTGGCTCAAGGCGGTTTATTGTTTAATTACTGTAGGTACTTAGGATTATGAGGCGTTATCAGTATAGTGGTCTTGAACTGTAAACCTCTATTGGCCCACTGCTGGGCAAAAGTTTCCCCATATTGTTCCACTTTTCTTGTGCTGTGCCTTCTCCGTCCAATCGGTTAGGAACGAGTCCAAATCGTTACGTCAGCGTTTCTTAGGCCTGCCTCGGTGACAACTCCCGACTTCAGGCACCCACTGTGTGACAACTCTGGTCCATCTGTCTGGACCAGACCATTGATTGGGGGGCCAAAAATTACTCGTGGCTTAAACAGCTTAGGAAGGAGTGAGAAAGAAGACCCGTGAGAAACACTATTAGTACGGAAGCAACAACTTTCGATATCTATACCATGTCTATTGGTAAACTGTTTTTTGACAGTTGGAACTAATGATTGCAGCAACACACAATACATTGATTGGTACACGTACGGTATTAAATGTCTGTAAGAAGCTATAAATCAGATAATTCAATAAGATACGGCAGTTTATACGAGTATATTTATTTTATTTATTTATTTATTCTACCATTTATGTACACACATTTATATAAACAGACCATGAAAAACAGAACAGAAAAAATAGGTACAGACAGAGGTTTTACGAGTATTACGCATTTTAAAGTTAACTTTTACGTAATTTGGAATATTACGTTCTAAGACAGCTGTTAAAAATCGGTTAACCTAATCCATAGGGTTAACCATAGAGAATTATATGATCTTTGGGGTTAACCAACGTTGATTTCCCATAAATCCTGTTTCAATAATATGTAGGTATCCTGAAAACACTGATTCTGTATCTCATATTTTCAGTAACAAACGGTTGTGTGGTTTTAATTATAGCTCTCTCTTGATATTTTTTTGATCTTCCATGTCCATGTGTGTTGGCGTGTGTGTGTGTGTGTGTGTTTTTATGGTGTGTTACATCAATAGTATAACAATTGGGATCAAAATCTTTCTCGCAAACTCGCGCCTTAATCATTTACATTATGCCTATTCTAAAACTTTGTATAGGGCCCATCCCTCTGAATAGAAACTTTATACCCAAACAGGTACCTACCTAATACATCGACAAAACTCTCTACTCTTCCAAATTGCTTTCCGAAGCGAATTTGTCGCGATTCATCACTAGAACACTCCCGGGTGGGCTATAAAGGAAATTTGGACTCTGAATTAATGGATTATCCGATTTCCAATGATGCCCGTTTGTTTTCGAAGTTCGGGTCGGGTATCTAGTATCTTTAGTGTTTGTATAGTATCGTGGGAGGAAGTAATTGACGGAAGTCTGTTTTGGTATAAGTATACTGAACTGCACTAGCATAGGGAGATTTGAAAGAATTAAATAATGAAAATGAAGAGGATGAATGAAAAAAGCAGATGTGATTCCTCACAACCCATCTCCAAGGAAGGGTGTCCCCCCCTCTCAGCATTTCCAAGCTGGGAGGGGAGGGGGGACGCCCTTCTTTTCGTGTTGATAGTACTCTTTCTCATTGTATTTTTTTATATAGTTTTAGTCCAATAGGTGGTCACGTTGACTGAGGCATCAGTGGCATTCTTTAGGTCATTCGAGGTGCAGGTGAACGGGCACTTAGGACACCACAGCAGAAAACGAAGCAAAATGAGTGAGCAAGGATCGTGGCAAGTGCCATCCCCGGAAAAACGCATGAGTTTATTTATTTATTATTAAGAAAAAATTAATGATAAGAAAAGTTAAAATGTTTATTTGCCATAGAAACGACAAAAGCTAATGCTAATGCCAATTGTGCTTATGTAATAAAAAACTGCTTCTTTTGTAGACCCATTCGCACTTTCGCAGAACTAATTGTGATAGCGTGGGACTACCAGGACATACTTCGACACAAGACGGCTGGGACAGACTGCATGCAGAAGTTGAAATGCTGGGTGTTATGGCGCAACTTGAGACTATATAGGGTGGCAAGGACATCGACGTCCTGAATAGTGTACAGTGTGTGGGGGTGTGTGTGTGTGTGTGTGTTCAGTACACTATTCAGGACGTACCAGAGTTGAATGTATAGTCGGTTATAAAAAAAAAAATTACTGTTCCTTACATTTTGACCATGTAGGTATACACACTTTTGTAGGAAACAACTGTTTTTTTCATAATCATTTCAACGCATGGGTCCAGTTTCAATCGTGTACTGAATATGGGTATGCGTCGATGTCCCTGGACCACGATAAGCCAATTGTCTCTTTCTTCTTCTTTTTTATTTCATGCTTAAGAAAGAGATGTAGTAATATTTACAGTAGTAAGTAAACTAGTATTTGCACGTTCCAATCGGCTGGAATTATACACTAGCATCTGTGTATAATTCCAGCCCATTCGATTTCAAAGTAACGAAGAATGTCAGTTTGAATCGATTTAGAGCTTTATACCGTACAAATACCTTGTTTGGTTCAGACCTTTGAGGTTCATGAGCACGAAGTATTTCAAATGTTTAAGCCAACAGTACCTACATACAAGCCTATTGTAGTCTGAATAATTTGATAGAAATAGTGATTGGATACGTTTTCAGGTAAACTTCAATTGCTATGACATCATCATCTGCCTCGCCTTTTCCCAACTATGTTGGATTCGGCTTCCAGTCTAACCGGAAGCAGCTGAATACTAGTATTTTACATGGAGCGACTGCCAGTTACTAGGTAATACGATACCCCTTGGTAAGACTGGTTGTCAGACTTTCGGGCTTCTGATACCCGTAACGACTGTCAAATATCCACGAATGACAGCCGGGACCTACCGCTTGATGTGCTTTCCGTGGTACGGGGGGTCTTGATACGTAAAGCTGGTCACCTATCCACAGACCAACCGCGGCAAGACCGATCGATCGACCTGTGAGGATGTTATTATTTAGCCACGGGCCCCTCAAACTGTGTCTATACAATTATTGTATGGCCAAACGTGACCGTGTGTAAACGAAAATGTATATGGAACCGCGACAGTATCAATCATCATGCATCATTCTGAGATATCCCTTATCCTCATCCTTTTGGCCGCGTACAGGGATTTCTGTTTTTATTTTCATTTTTCTTTTGTTTTTTATTTTTTATGTTCTTAAGAGTGTGTTTAGTTTAGTTTGTGATATTCCTGTGTGAGTCCCAAAAAATACTTTTTCTAATCTTTCTTTCTTTTGGAATCAAGCGTGATCAAGCAAGTCGCGTATCTCGGTCATATTCATAGAAATGCTATCGCGTAATTGCGTGATAATTGCTTTCGGTTAGGACATTGCATGATCTTCTCCATATGTAGGGAGAAGATCATGCTATGTCCTAACCGATATATAGCAGTAGCAGCAGCAGCAGCAGCTGAGCAGTGGTGGTCCAGTGGTAACGGTCGTGACTTACGAGTTGTAGGTTGTAGGTTCGAACTAAAACTTACCTAGACTTTACCTTGTGTCAATTGCTTCATCACCACTGCTCTCAAAACGGTGGAGGAAAACATCGTGAGGAAACCGGCATATCTTAGAACCAAAAATTCGAAGACTTGTGACATCTACCAACCCGCACTGGGCCCGCGTGGTGGTTTACGGCCCACTCCCTCTACAGAGAGGAGGCCTGTGTCCCAGCAGTGGGAACATAATAGTGTGTTTATGTATGTCAATTATTTATTGCTGTTTCGGTTTCAAGGTTATAAGTGCCGGTGTAATTTGAGCGGTAATCAAGGGGTATCGTTTTACCCAGTAACTGGGTTGTGGAGGTCAGAGAACCGCTCAAAGTGGCGGTGCTTGGGGGAGGCCTATGTCCAGCAGTGGACGTCTTTCGGATGAAACGATGACGATGGTGATGAACCGCTACAGATAATCCATAATTTTTCATAGGTCTGTTTGTTTAAGTTTGGTATAACTTTACTCCGCGTTTATTCATAAGAGGGTAGAAATGTGTTCGATCGACGAATAAAAAGAAGATCAACAGGAAGGACGAAAACCGAAATACATAGTAACTATGAATACCGAATCTGTAATCCATCACTAAATTGGACGACTAGTAGGCATCTAAATGCAGCCTTGATTTCTTTGAGAGCCTATAAATTACTCTCCTGCGTTACATTTTCATGCTACGCGAGTTAAAGTACTGGATGCGGCAGATAGGAAAGTTGATTTCACAATTTCTGGAATTGGCACATTCGTGGTATGTACCTACCCCAAAATTATTGACAGAATTTTAATCTGCCAAGTAACTTAACCGCAGCTTATTTCGAGTTAGTCTAATGAAAACCGGCTGGCGATGATCAAGCATGATCTTTGACTGAACTCTGTCAGATTTTTTATTTATTTTGTGTTTTTATCCAAGCACAATTAAGATATTTTACGTAAGTGCCGCTCGGGAACTAAAAACAATACTGATAAATTGTTCCTCCAAACCACACCTTACAAAATGTTGTTTCAGTGCGGTTAGTGGAAGTGCTTAGGTGCGGTTCGAACATGTGCTATTGAAATCAGTGCTCTAAGTAGAATACCTCAATTAAGCGTCAAAGTACTCCTAAAAGTATTTTTAAATCAAGATACATTACAGAGTATTATTTTTTATTGCTACTGGGTTGTTTGATGCCATATATTTGGCCATATCGCCGAAAATACTGGACTAATCTACAATCCGCGTATCTAGGGATCTACATCCACGTTAGCGTCACTCACTGGATTGGTCCGCTGATGAATTAATCCGGCACAAGATGTGAGTGAATTAATAGCTCTCAGTGGAAACTGACGCGTTAGATACGCCTCTAAAACTATCGTTCAGGATAGCTTTGTGAACAGGGAAACTGAAGCTTTGAAGTTTTTGGAAGAAATTTTCTGGTATAGTAAGATGTTGCTAGGTTAGCGGTTTCCAGTGTTTCCCAAATATTGTTCGACTGCCCCTTCGTAACCCACTGAGTGGTTTTATATATTTATTTTATTTATTAATTTATTTCAGGCAACGCAGGCCCATAGATCCCCTTAACCTAAACGTACAGACGCCAGCACATCAAGCTACCCAAAACTGTCAAAATTTCCCAATCAACTTTGAACCTTAAGCTTTAGCAATAAACTTGAAAATATATTATAGAAATTTGACAGATTGTAGTAGCTTCATGTGCTGGCGTCTGTACATATGTATTTTTATTTTAAAATATTACTTCACTAGCTTGTCCTTGTGTTTTAACCATCAAATTTCATCCATCCCGTTCCATAGTTTTTTGCGTGAAAGAGTAACAAACATCTGTCCATCCATTCATTCATTCATCCATACAAAACATTCACCTTTATAATATTAGTAGGATTATTATTAGGAAGTAGGATTATAGTTTTCAATAAAATATATACACTGTATAAACGTCTTATACTAAATTAACTAACAAACTATGAAAATAAAAACTATTTAACAAACTAAAATATAGCGTCAAAAATTCCTATCGCTGTCAACTGGTATTGTATCCAAGAGTCTGGCGCATAGACTAGGTATATCTATGATCTGGCGGCATTCCCACGTGGCAATAATATAATAATAATTATAACCCTTGGGTCACGGGAAGTCTCAACCAGTAGTTTGGTGGTTTTATTCAACAAACCATGAGCACTTGGAAACTCTCTCTCTTTCCTCTCTGTCGGCATCTGTGTTCCCTCCCACATTTAACCCGTCGGTCTTCAAAGCAAAAGTGAACCTCTTTCCATCGGGCGTAATCGAGGTCAATAGCAGGCCCATTTAGCAAAAAAAAAAGACAAGAATTTCGGGTCAAAGTAAGTATTTATCCAAATAAAAAAACAAAGCACTCAATTGTAAGTGGCACTACAAAATGGCTTCCGCAGGTACGATTTTAGATCCATTTGTTTTTATTTTCATTAGATACTTTTGGTACAGACCTGTCGATCCTTTTATTCCGTGATTTGTTTTAGTCTTTGTTCTAGTTTTTAACCCCCGACGCAAAAACGACGGGGTGGTATAAGTTTGACGTGTCTGTGTGTGTATGTCTGTGGCATCGTAGCCCCCGAACGGATAAACCGATTTTGATTTTGTTTTTTTTGTTTGAAAGGTAAATTTGTCGGGAGTATTTTTAGCTATATTTGATGAAAATCGGTCCAAGATGGCCGCCGCCACAAAATGGCGGATTACATATTTTTTCACAACTCCCTCAATATGAGTATCAAATGAAAGGTCTTGACTAGTAGAATACTATAATAATAATAAGCCTTTTATTTCCCAAATCATTTTAAAATTAATTACAATGTTATCATAAAATAAATAATCTCATTCCTAATTAAAACCTGAATAATAATAGAATCATGCATTTTGACATCACTAGTAAAAAAAAAAATTGATTTTATAAATAAGTACTACTAGAATACTATACACTATGATAAATTTGAAATCCAAGATGGCCACCACCACAAAATAGCGAATTACAAGAAACCTGATTAAACACCTAATTACATGAATCTTAAAACGCAAGAAAATAAAAGAAATGAAATAAAAAAAAAATAAAAAATTTAAAAACCCCCGACACAAAATAGTATGAATGTAAAAAGCCTAAAACCATTTAAAAAAAAACTATTGAAAAAATAGCCACAAATAGAACAAAAAAGGAATAACCGTGAAACCCTATAGAAAGATAAAAAATACCTTGAAATTATGTCCCTACGTAAGTACGTATGAATTTTTTTGATTAAATGTTGTTTTAGGCTTTTTACATTTATACTATTTTTATTATTATTTTGTGTCGGGGGTTTTTTAAATGTTTAATTTAATTTTTTTTACATCGTGTTTCGTATAAGGCTGCTTTTCCTCCATAGATGTGCTATGCAGCTATGCTGGGAGGATGTGAAAGCTAAGCTACGAAACTATATGACCGTTTTCTCTAATTCTACGCTGTGTAGCGCAGCGAGCAAGATGTGCTATGAAGATGGGCAGCTGGAGCTATACGATGCATCGACAGTAGGGAAGGCACGGGGAGCGACTGTGGCGCGGTGAGTACTGTACTATAGGTACTCTGCTCTGCACATAGCTACTCCACTCGCGCCATATCCATAGCTCCTATCCACGCATCCTTCCATGTAAAAAACTTAGCTTAGTTGAACCAGTTTCCACCAATGCATATGATTGGTGGATATCAAACACATCCATAGCAACGAAGCTTAGCACATCTCTGGTGGAAAACCAGTCTTAATTCTGATTCCGAACTAGTCGGTTTTGTCTCATGTTAGCAGCAACAATATAATTACCACAGTGACATTCCATTTTTATTCATTCATTCATTCCGCGCTGTGCACCTTTACAGCCAATAGGTTACATTAGAAACTCAGAGCACACGCCCGCAACCTATAGTTGTCAG
This sequence comes from Apamea sordens, assembly GCA_945859715.1. Classification (NCBI taxonomy): domain Eukaryota; kingdom Metazoa; phylum Arthropoda; class Insecta; order Lepidoptera; family Noctuidae; genus Apamea; species Apamea sordens. The sequence goes on along the minus strand of OX244010.1, from coordinate 5,399,426 downwards.
AACCAAAACTGGTCACCATAGCCCAAATCGACATGGGATGTATACAGGGTGACAGGGAAACTCGACGTATTCCTTGAAAGGGGTTATACTAGAGGTCAATATCAACAAATTAAGTCCAGTGAACTAGGGGTCAAAACTGGATAAAAAACTACAACCTTGCAGGACTGGATTACTAACATCATAAGCAACAACTTTTGTTCTATGACTTATTACGAAACATAACCAAAAACAAACCTTTAAAATTTCGTTGTTCTATTTACTTAACCCCCGCTCCCCTCCGCTGCATTTTGTACTAGACACGGCAGTTTGTTTACCTAACTAGCGCTTTCGTAGCGTAACAGAAAATCGAATATTTCAATTGGTTAAATTGAAATATTTTTATTTTTGTATGGAAGTCTGATGAATTAATAAAAGTCATAGAACAAAAGTTGTTGTTTATGATGTTAGTAATATAGTCCTGAGAGCTTGGTAATGTTTTACCAATAATCCTGTATGTTAGCAAAAAATATGTACAATAAAATACCCATGGAAATAAAGGAAGCGAAAAGCATGTCTTGTTTTAAAAATCAATTTAAATCGTATATAAATGTGTCAATAACAATATCAAAATTTAAAAATACTACCGTTATTGCTAACGCTAACGGGTTCATACAAACAAAATAAAAATAAAAGTTCTTTATTTTGTCAGTACGCTGCCATGAATGCCACATCTAGTAATACATCGAATTTTACTTTAGATCCGTGTTTACTCGGTTGGTGATTAGTTGATATTTACTTTTTTTTTAACACTATCATTATTGTAAATCCATTTTATAACGATGTTATTGTACGCTCGTAAACATTTTGTGTAAATTTAGTTTCTCAGTGAATTATTGTTAATCCTTAATGAGAAATAATAAAGTTCTTAAACCATAAAAATATAATCACCCCTCTCTTTTATTAATTTATACAAAGTACTCGTTTCGTTGTGGACATGAAGCATGGCTTAGAGAAACGTTAAAATTCCTTCCGAAATAATCTCTTATTTGTGGAAGCAATTAAAATTCCTTGCTCGAGTTCTTGTATTTAGGAAAAAGAAATCATTCCTTTTCCTAAATACAAGAACCCGTCATCATACTTCTCTACACAGTCATTGTATCTAAGTAAAGCATTTTCTGATATAATTGTACACTCGGCAGGCACACAATTATCTCAGTGGAATAATTTGTTTAATTAATGTCTTACGTAACACATACATGATCAACCTATAATGTTCCCACTGCTGGGACAGTTTATCTGTTCTGTGGCTGAGACACAAGCCTTCTCTCTGTGAGACGGAGTGGGCATAATCGGGCTCAGTCAGTGTTTCGGCGCAGTATTAATTAAACAAATAATTTCACAAAGTTAGTGGCGTTACCACTAACTTTGTGAAATTATTTGTTTTCATCATCATCGTCACATCACTTACTAGTTGTAGGTCGAAGGTTCGTATTATTTAAATAGCATCTCGCACGTCTGCATAGGAAGTAGTCGGCTGCTTAATTAAGGTCTCCAGCCAGGGCTTAAAAAACTTAAAAACTCAGTGACTATACGCTAAGGGGGAGTTCACCCCTGTGCGGTACGTCGCTACGAAGTCCCAGCAGTGGAAAAATTTTAGGCTGATTTGATTAGCTGTTGCCGGCGCCCCTCTTGGCGGCCGTATGAATGACAATGTTATGAAATTATAACGTTTGAGGCCAATTCTAACTTAAGGAATTGTACTGCTGATTCTGAGTCAGCGGTTTTTTTTTTTCTTTATTGATAAGAACTAAAGTTCTTAGTAATGGATTACAATCTAGCCTAACAGACTAATAAGCAATATAACTCTAGCTTAATATTTTACGAGATAGATTATGTTATAACTAAGAATAGTGTCAATTTGCACTTTTACACAGTTCCGTAGGGTCTGATAATTGATAAAACACTTTGTTCATGTGTTACATGTATAGCACCATTAGCACCGCACTATTATTCATTCACTATTTATCTAATACACTAACTCAAATGGTTTAGTTCTCTTTAGCCTACGCACTAAGTAGGAGTAAGAGTCAAGGGGATGAAAGTTTGTACAGAAGTTCGTAATTTTTAATCCCATCTGGCACGTGACTTGTCTGTTAATAACTAACAGGCGATCCTGTTGAACAATACTAATTGAAAACCCAAGTGCCGGTTCACCTCACCTTGGATGACTTAATGAACGCCACTGATGTCGCAATCAACGTGGTCATGCACCCACTGGACTCAAACATCGAAGAAGAGTACCATCGAGACGAAAAGAAGAAGAACAATCGAAAACGATTAATAAAAACCCATCCAAATAAACCCGAGCTTTCATCCAATATCTCTCTCATAAAACTTTATTATAACCACATATGATTCGCAAAATGCGAGCGTTTTAATCTTAAAAGTCAATTGTAGTCGTAAAAACGACCTCGGGGCTATTTGGGGCCATTCGGTACATCTGTTCTCGGGTGCCGATAATTTACGAAGCCAATACTGGGGGGATGCGAGGGTGATAATTATCTATGGCATTAAAGTGTTTTGTAAAATGGCGGGGTTTTAGTTTCCTACATCGTAAGGGTGTGATGTCGGGCGTGGGTCGATCATAAAATACCAGAGTGGCGGTTTTTTTTTAAAATATCGCAGCTTTATGCTGAGATATGAGCCTTTTTGGCCTCGTACAAGTCTTTATTTTGTTTTTTTTTTACGATCAATGGGCCAAACTCACGCCATCGCGGCAAGCTCAGACGGAGATGAGGGATGAGCTGGATTCCTTTGATAAATATTGGTCCTTAGCAGCTCTGGACAGAGAGAGGTGGAAAGCGATTTGCCCAGAACATTAACGGCTAAAAAAATATAACTTTGTTAGTTTTAAATGCTCCTTTTTTACTCTTGTACTTATTTCCTGTGTGTGTCCCGATTAAATTATTTTCATTTCTTTATTTATTTACCAAGGTATGCGATAGATAGAATAAAAAACTTGAGAGGTGTCAAGGGATACCCGGATGGAACGAAGTATAACTGGCTTGCTTTCTATAAGAGAGAGAGAGAGAGAGACAGACAGAGAAACACGCGCACGCCGCACGGCTTACAACTATAGCAAAAAGTGTCGTTCCAACTTTTGGTCTTAATTTTTTCCGTCTAGCCCCCTTTCGCAACGCGCGATAAGGAACTTCGTTCCAAAAACTGAGCACATAAGAGGAACTTTGAAAGTAGCATCGGTGACTGAAAAGTTGTGTGGAAAACGGGTTGTCATGGTATGTGATGCGGAGGAATGAGGAAAATGTCGTGAGGATAGTTATGTGTAAGAAGTGGATGTGAAAAGTAGGGGAAGACCAAAGGAATGAAAAATTGAATATAATCAGATAACGTACAATTGTGGATAAGTAGAACACCAGAAAATAATTATAACATCGGACTTAAGGAATTTGACGTACAGTCACGAGCACCTATGTCAACACTTGGGAACTTTCGATTGCGATTTTTTCGCGAAATAACGAATGCAACGTTGAAATACGACACATTACATAAACCTAGGGGTTCGAAAATGCTACGTTCGTAACAACATAAAATTTCATTAAAAAATAAAGGACTAAATCGCTTTTATATAAAGCTGAGTGTATACATACTTTTGCTCGTGACTGTACTATCGCCAAAACCTATATCTGAACATTTTGAAAACAAAATCCCGTGCACATGATGACCACAGCTGCGTCCGTAAGTAAAACAAAAGAGGATCCTTTTTAGGTCGACTAATAATTATGTCTTGCAAGCAGGAATAGTCCTTACAGTGGTCAGATATAGATGATGGTAATAGCACATTAAGCGAAGAAATTACACGCTTTCAAGTGATGGAATCATCATAAATTCTGTTACCTAACGGCCTACAAAGTGTTCACATCTCTGGAATTATTTATATTGTAAGAATGTTTCTTAGACAGTAAAGTAGAGAATTTTGAACTCTATCTCTTTATATTAAAAGTGAAAATTGACCATTTGAAGGTTCTAGTTATAAGACGGCAGAATAGTCTTAGGATGCCTGTCCATTCGAGCAGGGAGCTACTAAATATTAACCAACACTATTCTCCTAAATTCACATCATTAAAGGTTCACTGGACAGGTACACATCGCTTCCCACTACTGCCTATCTACTCTGTACAAATCTCTCCTTGAAAACTTAAATCGTCATTCCCGCTCAATTCATCTAAGTTTTAACGACTTGATTTTTTACAGAATAAATCGGCTGATGCTAGGGATTAACACTATTAATAGGTAGCTCACTTCAGCTACGTTTTCACAGTGAGATTTTTACAGAATAGCACTACCGATGCTTGAGGGGCTTTTGGTTATGAGTCACACTAGTAGATCGATGAGGTTAAGCTAGGCTTGCCGCGGTTGGTCCGTGGATGGGTGACCATATTTACATACCAAGACCCCTCCGTACCTCTGAAGCACGTTAAGCCGTTGGTCCCAGCTGGCGCTCGTGGATCTTTGACAATCGTAAGTTTTGTCAGAAACCCGAAAGTCTGACAACCAGTCTTACCAAGGGGTATCATTACCCAGTAACTGGGTCGTGGAGGTCAGATAGGCAGTCGCTTCATGTAAAATACTGGTAATCAGCTGAATCCGGTTAGACTGGAAGCCGACCCCAACATAGTTGGGAAAAAGCTAGGCAGAGGATGATGAGCACTACAGATGCTATGTATTGACACTATTGACCGCTCACTTCACCTCAGTTTTCACGATGGGATTCTTACTTATACATATACATCGGCTGGTCTCACCTTGCGGACGCAGCTTAAATAATTAAAAAAACAAAAATCTGGTGTTCTAACATTTTGACGAGTTATACGAACATAAATGTAGGGAACAGCTGATTTTTTGTTCGCGATTTCGGGTTTGGTCTCATAGTAAAAGTTGTTCATAATGATGAGTACAATGACCCCCTAAAGTTATGGGATACTTATAAAAAAAAACACGTTGTATACCTATAGGTAATAGGTACAGCGGGCTGGTGTCCGCAACTCCACGACAATGCGCGTATTTTGCGTACGTTGTATACCTATATAATAAAATATAATAAAAATATCGTGCGGAGACCCTGAGGCTCCTAAGCCTGAATTCGTATTATTTATATACACAGAGAGCAAGCGTGGCGCAAGAGCAGTCGTGGCCCAGTGCTAACGACCACGACTTACAAGTTGTAGGTTGTGGGTTCGAACCCAGGCCGGCGCTTTACTTTGTGTAAATAATTTCATCACCACTGCTCTCAAAACGGTGAAGGAAAACATTGTGAGGAAACCGGCATGTCCTAGAACCAGCTATTCGAAGACTTGTGGCATCTACCAACCCGCATTGGGCCCGTGTGGTGGATTACGGCCCACTCCCTCTCACAGAGAGGAGGCCGCTGTCCCAACTGTGGGAACGTTATAGGCTGATTATAAAACGTGGTGAACAATTACCCGATCCGTCTCTCCACAAATACAGGCTGTTGTTTTTACTATCAACAACAATTTCTAGACACAATACGCGTTTCTTTTTCTCAATATGACACTTCTCTCTCACAGTAACGCCTTCGCCACATATTGGCCCAACTTGTCACAACGAATGACCTTGTCACAACGAGATTTGACCCAAATTGGAACCAACCAAGCGACAAAGAAAATGTACTATGACTGACATTGACAACCAATCGGTTATCGTTTTGCGTCTACTTCCCCCTTTTCTCTGCAAAAATATGTGTACACTTCGGTTCAACTTTATTGGCTGTAGCTTAAGGTTTGTTTTGCTGTGTTTCGTAGGCTTTTATTAATTGTGAAATGTTTCTGTAAGGTCGTCCATCAAATAGCACCCTTTTAACGTCGAGTGCACACTATAAAAATGATACATTGGATGAGTATAGAATGAAACGTTAAGATGAACTATGGTTCGTCAATTCAATCATCGTCTGATGGGTTAATAAAGATAGATGAGGGAAAGTCAAGGTAAATATATATAAGTACTGAAAGATGATATTGCTATAGCAAAGACAACGACTTTATCTCTTTTAGTTCTACTAATACTATTATTACTTTACAAATTTTACTTACCTACCTTCAAAAGTTAGTTGACATTTTTCCACTCCAGCTGTCATTTAAAATAATAGGTAAAAATACATGCACGGTTACACACCAAGCTATAAATAACCAGTATAAGCTGACTTCTGATTGTAAGAAAAACCTATACAATATGCGATGTCAGCTAAAACTGGAAATGTATGCTTGATATGTAGCCGTGTGTACTCCTAAGGAATTACTTGATTATTTTTTATGATAAGTCAAAGGTAATAATTTTATATTAGTCAATAAAAACGAAAAAAATAGCAGGTCAAACATCTTTATCACTAGAATTTTAAATCATAATGTGGTATCACACCTGAAGTTGAATAATGGCGCCGATTCCCTTGTTCACAAACTAAACTAAATTTAAGTTAAATGCATGTTTTTCTTTCTATTTAATTTAGAAAAGGACAGAAGATAAATACCTATTAGTTTAGTCCTGTCAAATTAGTCAGCGCCTGACGTAAATTGACGTCTTTTTAGTACCTAGCCATGTTTTTAATCACGTGTAATCTGTTAATGGAGTATCATAATTTGACAGGACTAAACTAATATTTTATCTTCTGTCCTTTTCTTAATGAAATAGAATGAAAAAGATGCACAGAACTTAGATTTACTTTAGTTTGTGAACAAGGGAATCAGCGCCAAAGTCTACTAACTTTTGGAGGCAACTGTATCACCAATTACGTACCCACATAGCCAACAAAGCACGCAAAAGAAAGGGACCACAATACGCCTACACAAAATGCAATAGCAACCAACAGCAATCACTCTTGTCCTTGGAATAATAAAATTGAAAAGCGTTAACACGACTGAACTTTTCGATATTGATAATAATGACGATCTTTCTTCTCATAGTGATACTTAATAACTTTAAAATGCCACGTTATATCCATTTTGAAACGCCGTTACAAAATGATTGGCACTTAAAGACTGTTAACTATAATTTACTACAACGCCATCTTTTGTCACATACACACAAACTCTTCAACTGTCAAAACTTCATTACCAAAATATCTTTACCGCTCACCACGGCGCTATTTTCCAAGCAGACAGTCACATTTAGTACCCAAAAATTTAGTTCCATTTTTTGCCGCATGTCGAATTAAATTTGTAAAAGTTACTTCTTACTTATAACGAAGAATTAAAATATTCAATGCCAGGGACATCGTTAGCAGTATGAAAAGTTCTAACTTTTGAACAAGTACTACGGAACAGTAAGAACTTTGTTTAGTACCATAATGACCGATGCTTTAAGTTATAATGACGAGCCAAAGTTAGTCAAGGAGTTTTCTTGTCTTACGTAGTTTTTGTGTTTGAAGAGCATTTAGTTGGATGTAGGAAAGCTCCATTTTTTTTTATAATCTTGAATGATTTTTATTAAATTTTTACGAACCCCTTAACATTGGCAATCATCGGAAGTGGTTTAGTTTGGGAATTTTATATGTAGTACCTACCTACCGAATACATATAGCTATGTACCTATTCATTAAAAATCCTCTAAATTGTGCAATAGTAGAAACTGGACCAAATAATAACAATTTAAATAGGTACAAAATGATCGGAAATAAAAATCTGTTTAAATTATGTCAATGTTGTTGGTCACTCGTTTCAATCACCTTTTTTTCGTACCTACCTATTGTTGTTGTTTCCACAAAGACTGACGTATCATAACCGCCTTTATATAAGACGCATAATAAAAGCGTAACCTTGAATGGCGCTTAATACATTTTGACTATACAGAAACACCGGCTGTTTTATCAATGTGTGGTGTGACGTCAGTATCTAATAATAGCTTGGAGGTACAGAACGGTAATTTGGATGTTGATAGATAAGTCTTCGGTAGTATAGTGGTAAGTATCCCCGCCTGTCACGCGGGAGACCGGGGTTCGATTCCCCGCCGGAGAGAATCTTTTTGCATTTTCTAAGTGTTTATTTTTGTGCTAGTTAATGAGAAAATCATTGTTCATCAGTAATAATAGCTGAGTTTCTGTTTTCTACAGTTTTTTTTTTAAATCAAATCTGCTAGCAATAGATTCAAAGTGTTAGTAAGTTGTATGTAACAAAGATAATATTTTGCTCAGAAATCTTAGGTTCTAGGCAAGAAAATACTGTCAAAATTTGAGTTTTTCCGACTTATGTTTAATTTCGTTTAATGTGTACAATGTGTACATACAAGCAAGATAATACAGATATTACAAGAATTAATGTTGTACGATTTGTAAAACATTTGGATAAGAAAAATTCAACATTGATACGCAAGTCTTCGGTAGTATAGTGGTAAGTATGGGCCTGTCACGCGGGAGACCGGGGTTCGATTCCCCGCCGGAGAGAATTTTTTGTTTTTTTTTTGTTCTATTTCTGTTATAAAAAGTAAAAAGGTACACATTATTTATATTAATTACATTTTTATTGAATTTATATATATAATATTTATATACTTCACAAAGTTTTAATGGACCAGCCGATCGATTCTGTAAAAATCCCACCGTGAAAAGTTAGGTGAAGTGAGCTTAGAGTGAGCAGAGTGTCAATCCCCTAGCATTAGTTGGAATGACAGCTCACTCCACGCTTACTTCACCTAACTTTTCACGGTGAGATGGTTACAGAATCGCACTGCTGGTGGCTCAACGCAATCTAAGTCATTTTCTATGGAATTGTTACTTATCCCAGTATTTTTTTTTTTACTTTTGTCGGGTATTAAGTAGTGGAGCCTACGTAGCTTGATAGTTTCCTTTTTTACTTCCTTCACCATCTGTCCAGCCTTTTTTTAACTATGACTGGGTTCTTGCAGGTTCTTATAACACCCCGTCGTTTTTGCGTCGGGGGTTAAAAACAGTGATATTCACAGTGTTAACACTAGAAATAAGGACAAACTACGTGCCCCCTTTCACCGGCTTCATAAGGTTAATAACTCATTTGTTGGGCTTGGTATAACCTTTTATAACAAGATACCCTCTTCTCTGCTAGACTTGCCTTTTAATGCGTTTAAAGCTCAAGTAAAATCCAACCTTTGTTCAAAGTACGAGTACTATTCCATCAACGACTACTACACGATAAGAATAGTTGTTCGCCCTAATTAACTCAAGGCAATGTTCATGTTCTTTCTCCAGAATTAGCTTAGTGACAGGTTATTGTTATTAGTATTAACTAATTTATTTATTTTACTTCGATGGTCCTAGTTTTTCACCTGTGACTTCAAGTGACAGCTATGTGACCAGAACCCAGCTATGCATAAATATGTAAGCTGTCACGCCCTTTATGCCTGGAGGCTTTTATTTAGGTAGTAAGTTTTTATTTACATTTTAATTAAATTTTTTTGAGTACGTATTTTTTTTATTTTCTTTTTATTTTTCTTTTAAAAACGTTGCCCCACACTAGGAATTACTCCTGTATCGTGGGTGCGTTTACAAACATTTAAACCCACATACACAAACAGCCAGACCCGGAACAACTACTTATAGGTCATACAAATATTTTTTCCGTGCGGGAATCGAACCCGCGACACGCAGCGCAGCAGTCAATCGCTTAACCACTGCGCCAACCGTGCCGTCGTATAGTTTTTACTATATTTGTTGGTATATTGGCGTGGCTAGCTGACATATTGCAAGTAATTTAATTTTATGTTATGTGCCTTGTAATGTTAATTACTTAACGCCTAGTATTGTATACAGTCAAGTATCAAGTATTTTCTAACTAAACAGACAGCTGTGCTGCTGGGGAGTTTGTTGCGCCACTTCTTCTTCCCAGCGATAGCACTAGGAAGTGGTGAAGGGCGGGCTTTTTTGGGCGACTGTCTTTTGTAATTTTGACGTTCGAAAAGTGCTGATTCTTGGCCTAATTTGAATAAATGACTTTTGATTTGATTTGAATCAGACGGATGACGCATAACGGTCAACACACTTTGACATATTTGATAGATGAATAGAATCATCTGTCTATTAAAACCTCTTATAGACGGTCCATCCCAGCTGTACTACCGCTCAAGGCCGCGGTGTTGGATGTAGCATAGGTACACACTAAGTATCGTGCGCACATCCAGCCTGCTAGAAGCAATCGTACGAAGGTAGTCAGCACACGTGTATTTTAAATCAAATGCCACCATATTTGTCAAAACGCCAAAAAAATGGGAGTTCTGATATTATCGGCAGCAGCAGAATAGAAAAAAAAATAGGAAGAGATTTTGGATGAAACAAATCTTGTACTTAATGCATTTATTCTTTTTTGTTTACTCATGTAGTCCGCATTTGATAAATTCCACAGACAAGTGTGAGACTTGTATCTTTCAATAAATCATGAAATTGTTTCAAGATCCATGTTGGCGTCCGTTCGACTTCCAACACAGGCTCTAAGTAAATGGTGATTGCTGCTATACAGCGAGTTTATACACGATCAAGCACGCACGACACACGATCCTTCGGACGTACGTCCGCGTTATTCAATGTCTATCTGCACGACGCGACGACGTTCGCGGTGGTGGGAGCTTTCGCTTGATGCAATATTGGTCGTGCAAGTCCGTCGAACCTATTCACGTTGTTTTTACGTCGTGGATCATTCATGACCTTGGCGGGAAGTACAGATGGACCGTGTATAAGAGGCATAAGACGTTGTCAAAGTGTGTGGGAGGTTTAATTTGGGCTGCCATCAACAATGATTAATATTTATACTATATATTAACACTAGCTTTTGCCCGCGACTTCGTTCGCGTGGAATAGTGACTTCCGGCAGATTTTTGGTTTTACCCACATAGTTCTTACTATTTATTTACATTTTTCCGATGAATTTTCAGTACTGAATTGATGCCGACTCTTGACCAATAGATGGCGCTGTATGTCCGGAATAAATTTTATTTTTTATTTTATTTTTTGTAATAAAAACTATCCTATGTCCATTCTCAAGTTCCAAACTATGTCTGTACCAAATTTCACACAAATCGGTTCAGTAGTTTAGGCGTGAAGCAAAGACAGACAGACAGAAAGACAGACAGACAGAGTTACTTTCGCATTTATAATATTAGTTTGGATTAATTAATTTATAATTTTTCTCATAAATGGAGGGATCTAAAAGGTTCCTGTTAGATTTTTCTCGGAATAAAAAACCAACGTCGTCCATATAAAAAGCGGACATCTCCTTTGAATATACCTAGGTATTTATATCTATTGTACCTGCTGTAAAACATTTGAGGACCAACAATTCAACAATGCTACGCAAGTCTTCGGTAGTATAGTGGTAAGTATCCTCCCCGCCTGTCACGCGGGAGACCGGGGTTCGATTCCCCGCCGGAGAGAATCTTTTTGTATTTTTATTCATTTTTGGGATGTTTGACCTCCTTTGTATATTTCATATGAAAGAAGACTCCTGTTTAAAAAAAAAATATTAAGGGGTCTAAATTCCCCCTCCGATGCTATAAGACAGCTGTAGATGTAGCTACATAATACTAACTGTTAACCATATGGGGTAGCTATGGTTAACAAACGATGGGACACAATATCACCTGCGTGTCCGGTCACCTGTCAGCTGTACGTTACTCCACTTATCAACTGATAGACGTTGGTGATGGCGCTAAACAAGTAGCCGAATTCTGGGCCGAGTCCATTTAGGGTGTTACCACACCATTCGATCGATCGTCGATCGATGTCATCGATCGACATCGGTCGACGTTGATCGGGTGTTAGGGTGTTACCACACCAATCGATCGATTGCATTGATCGACGATCGATCGATTGGTGTGGTAACCACCAATCGAATCACCCTTAGATTGGTTTCAACACGCTAAAAAGAAGACGATTGTTAACCGTACTATAACCGTACTATAACCGTATCAGGTAACAATATTGTATCACCAGCACCCTAATTGCGTAACACACAATCAATCGGAATCGGTTTCATTTTCACAGTTCAACAACATTCATTGCGTTATTTACGTGTTGAGCAGACAAATTTTTCGAACTTATGAAGCAATGGATTAGCAATTTGCTTCAAAATGATTCAGATTACGATTGATCGTGTGTTACGCAATTAGGTTGCGGCTTTTATTATCACGATGTTTTTTGTCCAAAAAGTCCTTCTTACCAAAAACGAACCCCAACTTTTTACAATAGTTTCAAAAGGGGAAAGTTTCAAAATACCGCGAAGCACTAGACAGTTCTAAATGTAGCTTGCTGGACTTCTATAAATGAAGTGATTTTCCGAAGTTTTGTCAATCATAGCCCAAAAAGATCCCTTTTTTGGAACGAACTCCTTATCGCGCGTTGCGAAAGGGGGCTAGACGGAAAAAATTAAGACCAAAAGTTGGAATGACACTTTTTGCTATAGTTGTAAGCCGTGGGGCGTGCGCGTGTTTCTCTGTCTGTCTCTCTCTCTCTCTCTCTTATAGAAAGCAAGCCAGTTATACTTCGTTCCATCCGGGTGTCCCTTGACACCTCTCAAGTTTTTGACGTGACAACGTCTTATAAATTGGTTTGCCGGGTGACACTTCAAGAAACTGCGTTACGCTCCGCTCACGTTATGCGCTCACAATGAGAGCGAGTGAGAGGCACGCGTCCCTTCCACTCGGGCATGGTTAGCCCGCCTAAGAGCGAGAGAGACAGACATAAAAAGTGAAAGGCACGCGTCCCTTCAAAGTCGTTGTCACGTAAAACTTTCGCCCGTATACCGACTTTACAGGCAACCAATTTTTTTTTTAATTTAATTAGTCTATATTGTGTCCTACTACTGGGCAAAGGACTCCTCTTTTTTCATACATACCTCTGTTTTTTGTGGGATATCTGGCCATGTTGACAGTCACACCACAAACACACTTACACACTTTGCCACAAAGAAAAGATCCCTGGCGTCATAAAAGTAGGTACTACATTTACACCTCCCCTAATTTTGATTCTTTGTAAAACTTTTTACAGTATTACCAAAAAGGGAAGTAAATTCCCCCTCCGTAGAGTCAGTAACTTACACTGCACTAGCACGAAGCACTGGACAGCTCTAAATGTAGCTTGCTCGGCTGCTATAAATCTTCCGCGCTCTGATTCCCGGCACATTGTAGTTAATACACGGTGGCTGTTAGGGGTAGGTAGATAACGCAGGGTTATTATTTTGAGATAGTAGAGGATGTTTTTGGCTAGATTTTGGTCTGAAATACAGAATCACCGCGGCGGTAGCGTTACGACGTCCCTCCAAAATGGTTGAGCTGAGTGGTGCTGATCCATACGTCATGTTCGTGAACGGACGCCGTCAGTAGGGACTGGTCATCTCTTAGCTGCCTCGGCTTATTTTAATTTTTAATTTCTGAATTGTTTTGGTTTTCTATAACGGACGCTTTTAACGTGCACGTATTTCTACATCGTTCTCACATGGTTAATTTCAACACGAATGATGTAATCAAATATTTTGTAACAATTTTATGATTTAAAAGAGTGTCTATGGAGTTTCTTGCCCGTTCTTCTCCATAGGTACCTATGCTTTGGAATGGGCAACTAGCTTCATCTTTCTGACTGACCAACCCTTTGACAATTCAAAAGTACCTGTAATTGGTTTAGTTGAATTAAATGATTTGAGTTTGAGTTACATACAGACAGCAGTAGCCGAAAGTGCGTTGAGCGTTTACTTCTGCCACAAAGACGTCAGTTTCTATACTTCATTTGTGTCGGAGTGCGAGTAAACGACCAGTGTGGTGGCATAATTGTAGGTTATAACCCAGACAGGCGCGTTAGTATGTGTAAATTATTTCATCACCACTGCTCTCAAAACGGTGAAGGAAAATATCGTGAGGAAACCGACATGTCCTTAAACCAAAAATTCGAAGACATGTGGCAACTACCAATCTGCACTGGGCCCGCCAGGTGGATTATGGCCCACTCCCTCTCACCGAGAGGAGGCTTGTGTCCTAGCAGTAGGAACATAGGTTGATTCGAAATAGTATCTCAATTTCAAAGTCAGAGAAGTACATAGAATTTCATCTTAAAAAGATGCAGGTAGTTTATTTTGTGATCAGAATCGCACGAATGTTTTATTTATTTTAACACTTATCTTTTTTTGTAACTATCTAACATCCTCAAATAAAATGTAATATTGTAAAATTGCACTCCAGAGCCACGAGATACAAGCGATGTTTAGTTTGTGGCTCACCGAATCCGTCACATTGTATTTTTACTTTTTTGAAGAATAAACTTTATTTATTATTACCTACCTTGGTACTGTTTCCAAGATAAACATATTTAAATGCCGCACGTTCAACATTACATGTGCACATGTTTCGTTAGGTAATTTAATTACAGTATGAAATCGAACACAGTCTGTCAGTCAGTCTTTAAATTACATTGTGAAATCGAATACAGTATGTCTCGGTGAAAAGCGTCATCAAACTGCATGAAATAATTATCTTAGTCCACAAACAACGAGAATTAATTACAAACTACATTTCATATCTGTTTGACTAACAGAAATAATAATTACTGGGTACAAACAGTGAAATTAATTAATGTTTCAATACAAAATGATATTGGATGTCCGCAGAATCTAATTAATAGTGGGATTGGCTCAATTCCCTTGCGACGTCCTTCGAACTTAGGGATCTCGGTGGAGATTTTTCTACAAGTCAAATTGACTGCCTATTACACCGAAGTTACAAGTTTCCCAGAAAAAGAATGCGCGTCGGCAATTACCGTCTTTCTTCGGAAACAGGAACGCTCGATGATGAGATCCAATATAAAGTTGTTACACACCCATGGAAGTGCTTGCTATTCTAAAAAACTTTACAATATTTTTAAGTGACAGAAGACGAGTTGCAGCCCTTGTAAAATTCATACATACGCGCAATGATAGACGCACTATAAAGTGCGGCAGTACATAACTAAGAAGCTTTGCCTCCGTGGGGGCGACGACGTTCGCAGAAGCGCATGCCCTTTCTGGTTTAACTGTACTTTGAACTGAGTTCTGATTTACAAGAAGATTTTAAGAGGATTTTTGTTGTCAGACTAGTGGGTGCATTCTGTGGCGCATTTAAATGAATAGGCTCCACGAGTGGAGAAGTTTTTTACATCCGGTGCACTCTTGGCATTCATTGGCAAATATTTTGACTATTGCTGCTGGAGTTCGTTGCGCCACTTCTTCTTCAAACCGAAAGCACTAGGAAGTGGTGAAGGGCGGGCGTTTTGGCGGACTGTCTTTTGTAATTTTGACGTTCGAAAAGTGCTGATTCTCAGCCTAATTTGAATAAATTTCTTTTGATTTTGATTTTGATTTGATTTGCTTCATCTTTATTAAATAACCCCCTTTTTTTTTTTTTTTTTTTTGGGTGGGAAATCATCATATGACCCCTCCCGCTCTGGGCGGAGCGGAAGGGAGTGTCAGACTTTTACTGACTAAAACCCACCCGTGTTCCTTCAGTTGCCTGTGCCAAGGGCCACGGTACCTCTTTCGAATATCCCGCAGCCCTGGCGGCATCGGCCCTAGAGGGCCCCGTCAGTTCGTGCTGACATCTCTTTGAGGCGCGTGTGGAACACAACGCGCCGTCGACCCGGGCCTGGTCCTTACCGGGCGGCGAGCTGCCCGTTGCTCGCCGCCCGCAAGCCCGCGCCTACGGTGGCCGGGAGTCGGCTATTGACTCCCGTCCAGGGCGTCTCCTACGGCGGCTAGGGGCGTGAGGGCGCAGCGATTGCCTCTCCCTCACGCGCTCCGCCTCCTCCTTTGCGAGCATTACTGCTTCGCAGAAGGAGGTGACGGCCTCCCATTCACTCTCGCTCCGTACCATGGCCTGGACCAGGGCCGGACGCGAGAGATCGCTGCCGCCGATCGCCGCCACGAGGACACGGCGGTGCCCTGCCCAAGCCGGGCAGACCTCCACCGTGTGCTCCACCGTGTCCTCCGGGCGATCCACACAGTGGTGACACCCTGGCGTTTCCTCCCGCTTTATCCTGAACAGGAACCTCCCGAAACAACCGTGTCCGGTGAGGACCTGCGTCAGGCGGAAGGTGAGGGCGCCGTGGCGCCTCTCTAGCCACTCCTCAAAGAGGGGACTTATCGCCGCTATTGTGGCGTGCCCAGCACTGGGTTGCGACAATCGCACTCTCCATGCCGCTATGAGATCCCGCCGGAGCTCTGTCCGCTGTGCCGTGATTTCTCGCGGCAGCGGAGTTACGCCCCGGCGTTTTGCCTCCTCTCGCCACTCCCATATGTGGGCGAGGACCTTGGCCTCTAGATCCCATGGCGGCAATCCGGCAAGGAGGCTCGCCGCCTCAACGGAGACCGTGCGGTATCCTCGGATCAGCCGGACAGCCATGACCCTTTGGGACGCGTTCAACCGGCGGGCTGGTCGCTTCCTCAGGGAACGCGCCCACACCGGTGCCCCGTAAAGGGCCATGGACCGCACGACCCCCGCATAGAGCCTCCGGCAGGAAGCGTTTGGTCCCCCTAGATTGGGCAGGAGACGCCTCAAGGCAGCCCCGGCCCGCTCCAGTCTGGGTGCCAAACGTCGGAAATGCTCAAATAACCCCTGTAGGGTGATTGCGTAACACATTCACACATGCCATTCCTATACGCTATATGCTGTCTAGTGAACAAATTAAAAGATAATTATGAAGCAATGGATTATGAACTGCCTCGAAAATCTTTCGTATTGTGATTAAATAAATAAATAAATCTTTCGTATTTAGATTACACCCTACAGGTAATCTTCTATGGTCCACTTGGACGCCCCTGAACCGTCTCCGTGCCCAAGTGGGAAGATGTAAGTCGAGCCTCGTAAAGTGGGGCGGCAGCAGGGTGTGGACGTGGAGCTGTGTGACAAACTATGCTCCACCTCCTATTCTGCCGGTTGTGCCCAAAAACATGCAGCCACTGTGGCCTCTGAGCTGCCACTGATAACACCGTGGAAATAGCGAAGTAATTGGGCCAACAAAATTTAAATAACTATCGAGCCAGCGACACGAAGCTAAATAGTGTGTTACGAAACTAGGGTGCTAAATTAAACCTTGGGATTTTTTGTAATATAACAACTAACTTCAACAATCGTATCTATTTGTGGGAGTTGTAAAAGAAACAAGTTATTGAACACACATGACGTCAACAGGGCAACAGGCTTGATTCAAATTTCACACCGTTCGGTCGCTAGTCCCTAAACCCATGTCAAATTCTCATGTCACACACAATCTTTTGGAAACATGTTATCTATACAAATAAATAAAATTTAAGTGTCTGTTTGTGATGTCCAAATAACAGCTTTTTATTATATATATAATTATAAAAGTACTAGCTGCGCCCCGCGGTTTCACCCGCATAAGTTTCGATCCCGTGGGAAAATCGGGATAAATAGTATCCTATGTGCTGCCAAATTTCATCCAAATCCGTGAAGTAGTTTTTGCGTGAAAGAGTAACAAACATCCATCCATGCATCCGTCCATACAAACTCTCGCGTTTGTAGTATTACCTAGTAGGATATACGGTAATTATAACAAAAAAAAACATATTTTTACAATTTTGCTTGTCTGTCTGTCTGTTCCGGCTAGTCTCCGAAACACCTGGACCAATTTTTCCTGGGATTTTTACCGGACTTTCACTGGCAGATACATAGCTGCCGTTCGATTCTGTAAAGATCGCACCGTGAAAAGTTAGGTGAAGTGAGCAGTGAGTGTCAATCCCTTGCATTAGTTGGAATGACAGCTCACTCGACGCTCACTTCACCTAAGTTTTCACGGTGAGTGGGTTACAGAATCGCACTGCTGATGTTATAAGGAGTATCTTAGGCTACTTTTAATTTAGAAAAAAAAAAATGTGTTTCGCGCAAGAAAATTTAAATAATATAAAAAATTATATATAATATAAATAATTATTAAAAAAATAAATTATAAAATTATAAAAAAAAAATATAAATAATAAAATATTAGTAATATTTTTATAATTAAATTATTATTATATATAATTATATATTTTATTATTATTGTTTATATAATATATTTTTAATTTTTTTGGGTGTATTTACTTGAAATAAATGAATTTATTATTATTATTAAACTCCTGAAATTCAATTTGTGTTCCGACATGCACGTGAACGAGAACGAATTCGCGGGAACAGCTAAAATAAGTTGATTGATTATTGAAAAAATCATAAAAATGTTCGAAGTTGTAGCGCAAATTAAACTTTATGAATGTGGAATGAAGTTGTTTTTCCTTAAGCACATATTTGTTTACATATTCGGAAACCAAATAGCAAACGCAGTTTACCTGTCTTGGTAGACACTAAACATTTCAGACAGTCACTATACCCGTCAAAGGACATGATCCATTAGTCGCTTCAAACGAGAAAAGATGTTTCTATTAGTAGATGAAAAAGGTATTTTGGCTATAAAGATACATATTTGTGTCTTGATGTTATTCTCTCGCGGCTGAACTATTTTTCACACACACAAAACCTTATTTCCAATTGATGTTATTTCCACTTAAACGAATATGAACTTTATGTCAATTTAAAATAAGTGGATTGATTGTTTTTCTGAAAACTTCATAAAAACGTTCGAAGGCGTAGTGCCAATTGAACTTTATGAGTGTGGATTAAAATTGTTTTTCCAAAACCACACCACCACATCTGTTTACAGTTTCGGAAACCAAATCGCGAACAAAGTTTACCTGTCTGGATAGACACTAAACATTTCAGACAGTCACTATATCTGTCAAAGGACATGATCCATTAGTCGCTTCAAACGAGAAAAGATGTTTCTATTAGTAGATGAAAAAGGTATTTTGGCTCTAAAGATATTTGTGTCTTGATGTTATTCCCTCGAGGAAGGACTACTTTTGAGTTGGCAGTTATTATGACGAATGAGCACATATATCGACAAGGGTTATACTTGTAGATAGATAACTATTGCCATTTTGGAGGCAGCTAACAATTTATTTATGTACACAAAATTGTGAACTATTTCCGATTGGAATGGAGGATATAAATTGTGAATTTTGTGGTGTGTAGTAAAATATTGTAAGTAATGTACTCGTAGTATGTCAACGCAATATCATCATTTGGGCCATTTTACCAGACTACGGCACGGCCACAGAAGTTATAGGACTAGGAATACAAATAAAACGATGGATAGATTGTCGAAAGAGTGATAATATGGCTTGTAAGGTAGCATATAGCTTCGTAAATGACAGCTTATAGACAAGCATAGAAGAAGAAGACATCTTGCGTCGACTCGGATATAGGGATAACAGTAGATGGAAGATGATGATGTATTTATGCATGATTAGCTTTTGGATTCTCGCCATCAAACGTAAAAGTTTGGCGAGTTTAGAATTATTTAACTACCACTGTATTAAAATATCAGTAAATAAATAAATAAATAAAAAATAAATAAAATATGACGGAAATTATCCCACGGACACACTACCAGGATAAAAAGTATCCTATGTGTTAATCCTGGATATAAACTCAGAAAGTTTATATCCAGGATTAACACATAGGAATTAGGATACTTTTTATATGCCCAATTTTATCGAAATCCGTCCAGCCGTTTTTGCGTGATTGAATAATAAACATACAAACTTTCACATTTATAGTATTAGTAAGATGGTTTTTAATCTCATGGAGCCGAATAATCGAAGACGATGTGATGATGGAATAGTAGGCGATGCAGAACCGCAAGTCCTATCAAGAAAAAGACCTTCTACAAGCGTCCCACGCCTTGGATCACTGACAATATTCGTATAATGTTTAAGCTGCGGGATGAAGCCAGGGACAGATATCATGAAACTAAAGAACCGCATCATAAGCAGTACTACCTGGATCTTAAGCATGAAGCCGCCGCCGCATTAGTGAGGGAAAAGACAGCATATTTCACTATAAACATCAACAATCAGAGTAAGAACCCAAAACTATTGTGGCGTAATCTGAAGTCAGACGTACTTCCGGACCATAAGGAAAGGCTATTGCCAGGTCATTTTGACAGTCCGGGTATTATCAATGCAGCCTTTTTGGATGTTCCGGGAAACTGCAATGATAATGTCTCACGAATGTCCTATTTCTATTCTCGCAGGCACAGTCCAGCTGAGTTCTCGCTGGCTACAACCAACCAGGAGACTATTCTGAAGATAGTCAGGAGTCTGGGATCAAACGCTCAGGGTGTTGATGGTATCAGTTTGGAAATGATAACACTCACATTGCCAACTACCCTGCAAGTCATCACTGATATCATCAACAGATCAATAGAATCGCGCACTTTCCCTAGCCTCTGGCGACGCGCAATTGTTCGCCCTATCCCTAAAACTAGTGATCCAGCCAATCTGAAAGATCTCAGGCCAATTAGTATACTGCCCTGCCTGTCAAAGATTCTGGAGCGTGTAGTGTATCTACAGGTGATAGATTACCTGGAGGCTAATAACATTCTCCCTGAACTTCAGTCGGGTTTCCGTAAGGGAAGAGGCACTGCAACGGCTCTAATAGATGTAGTGGGAAATATCCTGGAGGCACGGGATGGGGGGGAGGGGTCGATCCTGGTCCTGCTGGACTTTTCTCGGGCTTTCGACGCTATTAATACCAATCTACTGCTGTCCAAGCTAACATACTATGGCTTTGACCGTGATGCTGTGGATTGGTTTAATAGCTACCTGACTGGTAGGTCGCAGTACGTGCAGATCGACAAGGAGGACGGATCAACTGTGTCTTCCCCTCCACTCCAGGTGTCCAGAGGAGTCCCGCAGGGATCGATTTTGGGCCCTTTGCTGTATATCCTCTACAGTGCTGATGTTATCGGATCCTTTGTAAACTGCAAATATCACATGTATGCTGACGATATCTAGTTGTACATGTCCTTCAAAGGGGATGATACAGCGTCGGCAGTGCAAAGGGTGAATGAGGACCTGCATAGAGTGGTGACCTGGTCTGAAGAGAACTCTCTGGTTCTGAACCCGCTGAAGTCCAAGTTTTTGGTGCTGGGTACAAGAAAACAAGTTGCTGCAATACTGTCTGCCAAACCAGAGATTCTGATTAAGGGGGAGAGAATTGAGCGAGTAGAACAGGCATGTAGCCTGGGTCTAATCCTAGATCCAGAGCTGCGTTTTGAGGCTCATTTAAAAAAGGTACTCAGAAATTGTTTTTATAGGCTTAAAGTTTTATACGGTATACGTAATTTTCTTAGCGTACCACTTAGGAAACAACTGGTTGATAGTCTGATCCTATCTAAGCTCAACTACTGTGACACTGTCTATGGGCCCTGCCTACTTAGTAGGACGGATAGGTTAATTCAGCGAATTCAGAATGCCTGTGTTCGTTTCTGTGTTTATGTCCCTCGCAGGCATCATGTGACACCATACATAAATCAACTCAAGACACTAGAAATGGCTGCCAGGCGGAAACTTCATTTAGCGAGTTTAATGTTTGGCATTGTAACAACCCTTAAGCCGCACTATTTATATGAAAAGCTCACCTGGCGACAAGCTCATTACAAATATGGTCTTCGTTCTGTAGTTGGCCCTCTAAACATGCAGCGACATAAAACCGCAGCTTTCAGAGGTAGCTTTAAGTTTGCAGCCACGCGCTGCTGGAATGACCTTCCACCACCAATGCGAGGCCTAAAAACAATACAATCTTTTAAATTTCAACTTAAGAAGTTATTGTTGCATGTACAACTCTCTGGACAATAAGTTTTCCATTCCCATATATATTATTTTTCTTTCCTTGCTCACCTCATGGGTCATGGCCTGCGGTGCTTGGTTTTGGATCTCCAGCAGCGCTGAGGCTTTGCATTCGGTCCCCTGTTTGCCAGGAAAGCTGGCAGCAATTCCCGTACACATCCACTGTCCAGTGTCCACATTAATTGTATGTTGATAACCTATTTGTTGAAATACATATTTGTTTATTGCTAAATATTTATTAATGATCCACTGACAATATAATTTCAAATTCCAATAATCAATTTAAATTCCAATAATCAAATTAATTTCCACTAATCAAATTAATTTCCACTAATCAAATTAAATTCCAATAATCGTATTATTTATTTAAGTTGTGTTGTTCTATTTTGTACCTTTCATATTTTTCATGACTTCCTGCTTTTCTCCAAAGCTAGTATTGTATTTAAGAATGTACTTTGTGCCAAAGCTCCTTGTACAGTGTGGCATGTCGGGTCACCCTCCAGTATCCAAGGCTTCGTCTTTTATCGGGTCCATCTCATCTTACATCTTTGAAATTCACTCTCAAACGCATAGAACCACTTAAAACACTGACACATAACTTTTGCATAACACATTACATCATTGGCCATTTTGTAATTTCTTACATCATAATTCCTTTGGTGCATGTTGGGTGCGCGTACGTCAAATAGATAGGACGCTTCGGAAATGTTGCCACTACCCAAAGCGTAAAACTTCTATTAAGGATGATATTCTCTTAGCTTGTATAATTATCCTCCTTTTTGTTTCTTTTTTATATTCCTGTTTGTTTCTTTCACACTTAAATTGGATTGTATTATTTTTCTTTATGTACGCTGTACCAGTACAGCGTCTTAATAACTGTTTACATAAAAATAATAGCTTTATGCTTGTTTATGAATAATTGTTTGCTGCACCGGACGACGTCATTACGTCGGCGCCGGCTGTCGCTGAAAACCAGCGCTGGGGCTCTGTCTTGCATAGGGTCGCAGCATAATGCTGAGCGATAGCCGTTTTGCGTGGATGTGACGCATGTCAACCATTACTTATTGTTTTTTTTCTTTATTTTGTTTTTATGTTCTTTTGTGCGTCATGTTTACCGCAAATAAACGTCTTTTCTTTCTTTCTTTCAAGTAATTGTTTTAAGTCAGTTTATGCCATGTTTTTTGGATGGGTCCATATTTTGTGGAGGTATTCATAATTTCAGCTAATCATCATCTTCCTGTCCTTATCTCATGTTACTTGTGGTCGGCGCAACACGTTTTCTTCTTCCATTCTCCCCTGTCAGCCGTCACGCTATCATTCACTCCCTTCTCTTTCATATCATTCCCCACACAATCCATCCATCTTTTCTTCGGCCTTCCTCTCCCTCTCCATTCATCAACATGTATATTCATCTCTCTTTTAGTCACATGTGTTTCGTACCTTCACATCACATGCCCATACCAAGCCAAACGATTTCCTTTCGACTTTTCTGTCACTGGCGCCACTTTCAAACTTCCAATCATTAGCTTTTTAATGCGGCTGTAGAAGATTGTGGGCCATTTTTTCTCCTTCTACTTCTCTCTGTCCAAAGCTGCCAAGGACCAATCTTTATGAAAGGAGTCCAGCTCATCCCGCCATCTCCGTCTGAGCCTGTCGCGATGTCGTTTGCTATAGGCCACTAAGAAAATAAAAACCGGCTTAGTAATAAATCGGGGTAAGTAATAGACGATATAACAACAAAATCTCTAATATTAACAACATATAACAACGGAACCTATAATTTTTTAATATAGCGATTAGTTAATATAATGAACGATTGATATAATTATAAAATAATTAATTTTTAAAAGCATAACATACAATAAATATAACATCGTTTGACATAACATACATTAAATATAAAATCGTTTGACATACCACTCAAAAGATATAAAACTTATTTGGTCTAATATTTATTCTTTGTAAGTTCTATCGTAGTTATAGGTAATAGTAACCTAAGTAGATATTAAACATAACTAGTAACTGATTACCACCTGTGCTAAGATAGGTCGACGGAGCCCCGCTTCGCGGTGCTCCTATTTCTGGGTGGTTTAAAAAAAAATAACCACGAAGGCTAGCCTTCTAACCTAACCTATCCGAGTCGGGGTACTCTGAGTCAGGGTGTTAACCATAATGACTTTTTTTATATATTATATTAAACGTGATTCGACGACCTAATGATTTTCGATAAAATAAACAATAGACATATTAAAAGTTAGACCAAATGATTTTCGATTACATAAACGTTATATCAAACAACGTTATACTAATTAAGTTTTAGAATAAATAAATGTTATATGTAAAGAAATTATATCAACAGTTGGTATATCTCGCGTTGATTATATCTTATGAACGATATTAAAATGAAATTAGACCAAATGAGTTTGTTTATACGTTATGAGACGCACCCAATAAATCGATCCAGCAACTAGGATTCCATGAGTCTAAGGACTGTTACAGTACGGTGTGCAAACTAAAGCATTATACCAAGTATGTCGGATTTATCGCCGGACCCGATACGAGCCGCTAGAGTAACAAGACGTGCGAATAAAACATGAGTCCTTGGTACATTCCACCTGACCGGCAATGAATAATTTTATATACATAGATGTTTATGTATGGAGTCCGTGTTCAATTTATTTTATTTATTGCGCATTTCGTGGTTGTGATGTGATTCTAGTTTCTGATAGGATGGGGGGTCAGTGAGAGGGAATGGTGTGATAATTGCGATAGTAAACAGGAAGATATTTTGTTATTTTTTGGTCCGTTTTCCTCCCTTGAGATTATTTTCCTGTAATTGTGAGTTTGTTTACAGAATCTCGCATTAAAACTTCGACTATATTTTTCGACTTAAAGATATTAAATATTTTGCTAGAATTTTTTTTTGTTAGTAAGTGCTATAGAAGAGCACTGGTGGTCCAGTGGTAACGGCCGCGACTTACGAGTTAAAGGTCCTAGGTTCGAACCATAGAAATGTAAAACACAGGAGAAGTGGCAAGGGGGCGTGTCTGTTAAAATGACCATATTCTAGTCAAATGGCCGTCTCCGCGAACTAGGGCGCTTTCGAACGTGATCGTGAAAAATATAAGAATGCCGTGTTAGTAAGTGGTTTCTTGTAAAAACCGAAGCCATAACCAAAACTTTGTAAATCATGCAATATGACTTAATAAATAAAAGTAAAAAAAAAAAAAGTATTTTGTCTTTAAACTCATGAAAAACAACAAATTGTAAAATATTTCTTGCTTTTACTACGTTAATTTTGTTTTCAAATATCGCAGCGACTGTACTATTTTCGCAGTAAATACATTGCTCCTTAACCACTACTTAAGTGTGTCGCTAAGTGATTAGAAAAAAAATTTTTTAGTACAATAATAAATGGGAGAGTCGATAATTTTCCGATTTAGTCAATCACTAGCGTATATGTAAAATAAATGGATTTTGCGCAGCACAACGATAGCGAAAGTGATTAAGTTGTACGGTGTGTGGTAAATGCACGCTAAGTTTGATTAGTTAAGGTTTATAATTGGTTGTGTAGTACGTTCTGATTTACGAATTGCAAGTGTGTATTGTTTTTACTGAACTACATATTGTATAGTAGTGGCGCGATTACTGAACTACATGTAAAGAAAAGAAAGAAAGAAAAATGCATTTATTGGCATTACACCTTAAAACGGTAGTAAGTGGTGGTTAAACGTGTCGTAAGTGGTGGGATCGTCTGTAGCGACATGGAGTTCTGATACATTTTCAACTACCGACCGGGTCATATCTCCTTCATTCCTATATCTATGGTTCGAACGCACACAGGCGCTTTACTTTGTGTACTTAAATTATTTCTTCACCACTGCTCTCAAAAACGGTGAAGGAAAACATCGTGAGGAAACCGGCATGTCCTAGAACCAAAAATTCGAAGATATATGATATCTACTAACCCGCACTGGGCCCGCGTGGTGGATTACGGCCCACTATTTGTAAATTATATGGATAACAATAAAACCATGTTAGTCGCAAACAATAACAAGCATTTTACACCTTTGACTTCATCACTATGTTTAGTTTCGCTCAAAAACCTTTTTGTACCTATGTGCAATTACATAATCAGCCTATAATTTTCCCAGTGCTGGGACACAGTCCTCCTCTAAGTGAGAGTGAGTGGGCCGTAATCCACCACGCCGCGCGCCGGCCCAATGCGGGTTGTTATACTATGTCACATGTCTTCGAATTTTCTAGTTCTAGGACATGCCGGTTTCCTCACGATTCCTCACTAACCAATGTAACTATGCCCAATAAAGCAGTATTAGTATTAGAATCAGATTAAGAGTATTAGATTCCCTCATAAAACCTTTCTGCAGGTATGTCCTAAATACAGTAGTAAATTCGACTACCCACGGACGCCGACACTGCTGTAACTAAACAAACCAGATATTTGCATCGTCAAGAGTCGTAGGCAGAACAAACACGCTGCACGTAGCACGTTACAACTTGCCGGAGTGTCAATAGTACCACCAGCGTGTTTTCAGCATAACATTTGTTTTGCTTAGTACTTAATGTTATAAATGGCAACGAAAGTTAAAGGAGTGCTACGAAACTCATCGCTTGTGTTTTACTAGCACAGCGTGTTTAATGCAAGCGTAATATTAGTGTGTTTATGATGAAGTTTTAAAATGTAAAATGCTAAAAAATATTTTGTTTTTCATGCATCCCTGTCCATTAGACTAACCGTTTTTTGACAGCTGTCTTACTTTTACGTAATCTGGAATATGTATGTTACATATTCCAGATTACGTAAAAGTTAACTTTTAATTGCGCAATATCGCGTAATTATCATATTAATGGCTTTCTACAGACATCATAACACCGTATGTGAATCAATTGATGTATTGGGTCTCGCTGTAATTACTATTTTTCTTGTTGTTCTATCTGTCAAAGAACGGTTTACCTAATGGTATAGGCAATTTGCTGTACTTAATACAACCAGTGTCTCAGGAAATCACAACAAAGAACAAAGACATATACAGTGTGTAACGGAAGGGGGGTATCAACCCTGAAGGAGGTGAATGTGCTCATGAAACTCAACAACTTTCCCCAAAGAACATAGGTCGAAATATGAAAAAAAATTTGGCCCTCCCATAGTAAATCTTTGGAGAAAAAAAAAAAAAAAAAAAACAAATAAATAAATAAATATCTGAGATTTTGATGTTTCCTTTATGCCCTCTTGTCTGGTCATTCAAACTGAATACGACATAGGATGAAATGATAAAAATCATAGATAATCAGGATCAAAATAAAAATTCTATTCGATGTAACCAAACAATTTTGTAAATTACCGAATAGTATTCATCCGAAACTTTAAAAAACAAAACTGCAACGTGAAACTACGATCCGAAACCGTCTGACCCAGATCGGGTTAGGTGGAAAGCCGTTTTATGAACCGGCCCATTCACAAAGCTGATTGCTATGTACGTTTCTATTTGAGTATCCTTGCGCCATGCCCGTCCGGAGGCGTAGTGATTGGATTACCTTTAAATCTGTGTAGACTGTAGGTTTGTACAGTGTAAAGGTTTTTCGAGTTGATTTAATGGTAAGGTGTTGTTGGTTGTAGATGTGAAGTGTACGTTTGAATTATGTCTAAAGGTTCTAAGAATTGCCGAAAAACGGGAGTTTCAATAAGTGTGATTTCCGACAATCCTGTAAGTTTTGGGTTAAATAATATACATAGAGTAGTTTTCTTAGAAAAACTAGGTAAAGCTACTATGAATCGTTTTACTCCTTTCAAAAGTCACCTACAGAAACTATTAATGGTTTTAAATAGTGACTTTAGAAGTGTAATTTACATTACCCACCTTCTGAATTCCCAGTGTATTTACGTAGTAGTATTGCCACCAATCACAATACCTTACCCACTTCCCAGAGCGCTACTTTCTGCGGTCGACCCGTAACCGAAACACGACCTCCGTAGCTACGACCTTACTAAATCACGTGATAATTACCTTACATCCCACCATAGTGTAATTAAACCGACCAGATATTTGCATCGCTGAGAGACGTACCTAGTTCAGTTAGTACGTTTGTTGTACCAGCAGCGTGTTAAAACTTGCATGTGTAAATACCTACCACAGCGTTTTTGTGTGTGAGTGTTTGTGTTAAGGGTCCCCGAAACAGTAAATTGACTGTCAATTTTACGTGATTGATACATATTGATCGTCTACAATAAATACGCAAAACATAAACAATTGCAATTGACAATTGCGATTGATCGTTTCGGCGACCCTTTACGTCATCGGATTAAATAGTTATACGGTTTCAATAATGTAGAGACAGGATTACTACAGAGATAGGATATACTTATTCGTAGTTACAGCATTTGTTCTATCAGTAGCGTATCACAGCTTGCATGTGAGCACCACAGCGTGTTTGTGTGTGAGCGTTGTGTTACGTCATTGTATTCAATAGTAATAGATACGTTTTCAATAATGTAACCATTAGTAGCATATATCCTACTATAGGGTTGGGTATATTTATTCGTAGTTACAGCATTTGTTGTACCAGTATCTTGTTAAAGCTTGCTTGTGTAAATACTGCCACAGCGTGTTTATGTGTGAGCGTAGTTTGTGTTACAGCATTTGTTGTACCAGTAGCGTGTTGCAGCTTACGTGTGTGAATACTACCACAGCGTGTTTGTATGTGAGCTTGTATTGCGTCATCGCTTTCGATGGTTTTAACTATCTCCCTCTTCTCAATCGCTCTCTCACTGCTGAGAGTCGTGACTCCTTTTGAAATTGTCAATGGTCTTTCTCCATCTGTTACGATCGGTGGCGTGGTGAAGTGCGGCGCTGATAGGTTCTAACTACGTTTTCAATTATCTATATTTCTCTATGCCCAGCATAACATATTGTGCTTTAGTCACATCACTACTGAAAGGTATAATATATTAAAAAATTAGCTGACTGGCCTTAAAAATTGGTTATTAAAACTAGATCATCGTAAAGTCTATTTATGTAGTCGTTCTTCATCTAGCTGTTTTTGCGAGTGACATTTGTATTTATAATCATCCAGCAATACCACACCATACAAACATATACTCTACGAGCACGAAATTCGTACATTCAATCGTCATGTAATTAAACAAACTAGATATTTGCATCGTGGAGCGACTCAGCAGTCAGCACGTTTGTTCTACCAGCAGCGTGTTTGCGTTGCACGGTACTAGGTTGTATGTAAATACGTATAAAGTAAAGCGGATTTATACAATTTCTCAGCATTTGTGTGGTTCTATATGAAAATGTTTCTGCAACGTTGTTCAGAATTGAAAGGAGTTTGTTCAGAATTAGTTATGGATATGGGTTTAATTAGTTTTTAAGCCAGATACTGCGACACAGGGAAATGACGCGAGGGGAAATGGTGCAGGAGAAAACACCGTGAGAAAACATGTTTGTCCTCGAACAAAAAAATCAAAGACATGTGTGGATTACGGCCCACTCTCTCTTATAGAGAGGAGGCCTGAGTCTCAGTACTTAGTGGGAACATTATAGGCTGACTATGTGACGTCGACAAGATACTGTTATTCAGCTGTATCTGGTATGACTGGAAGCCGACCCCAACATAGTCGGGAAAAGGCTAATTAGAAGAGAAGAGACAAGTCTTTTAGTAGGCTGACTATAAAATCAAATACCTTGAATAAACAGTTATATTATCATTTTATATAAAGTAATCAGTTAAGGCTAAAAGGCTCAAGGTGAACCGGCTAAGGGCAGATCAAGTTAAGCCCTTTGGGAGTAAGGAGTCGCGAAGTCAAACTCAATTTGCTGGCTGATTGGATCAATTAGTCATTTAATCCTGGTAGAAGTAGGTCATCATCTGCCTAGCATTTTTTTAAACGGCTGAACGGATTTGGATGAAACAAAGAGATTTAAGATAAGTAAATAATTTAATGTCTTTGGGATGAAAGGACATTGCTCTGCGCCCATATATTGTTCGCCCTGGAACCAAGAGCATCGGAAAATTATGTGGTGTATTGTCGATCATTAGTAAACTCCTATAAGATCTTATTTGTATTAGCGGACTAGCTACAGAATAGATATATTTAAAAAAAAAATGTATCCGATTTTGAGGTTATAATCGAACCATAACAACGAATATTATAGTTATAGTTTTTAATAGCTCCGAGTGATTTTTAAGAAACTAAAAAACAATAACATAATTCATTTAGCTATTTTTTGTTACCTACCTAGATAATTAGGTATCTATGCAGTTATTTTCTAAATTAGTGTATGTAATTGCAACGTTTAAATTCATAGAATCTGACAACAACTGACAACCGCCATTTAGTCACGTCAAAAATAGGGGTGGCAAACTCGATACGATTTATCGATATTTCCTAAGATTTACTATGGCCATACGTTACAAACTGAATTACTCAACTTTAACTTTTGTCATACGATAATATTAATACCATTATAGACAATGTCCTACTTTACTTTTATTAACACTCTTGTAATAATATTAATACATAAAACCATCTGTATCTAGTCTGCAATATTGATTTTTGAAGAAAATATTTATAATGTATTCAGTAACGATAAGTATTTTTACCCGACTGCGGCGAAGCCCAAAAGGAGGGTTATTTAAATTAAATGTCGTAAATAGTTGTTTAGTTAGAAGTAAACCACACACTTTTCTAAACGATCATTAGAAAACCCTGAATAATGATCATGATGACATAATGTAGGTTTTGTTCAATTCAGCATTAGTGTAACTACCTATTTAAAATCGAGTATGACCTCATTCATACCCACACTTAGTAGGTTTTTTAAATTATACTCTTAGGAAATAATAATATATGGAATATGGAATGGTGATTGAATTGTTTCATTGATATATTCGAAATAAATTCAAAATGTGATTCAGATTAAAAAACATGCTGTTCATTAAAAATTCGATCGATCGATTGCAATCGATTGGGCATCCCTAATCTTTTTCGATACGACATGACGTTTGGCGAAGATGGCGGCGATTAATGTCGATGTTGATGTGAGTCGCGTAAAATACTGTAAAATGTTCATTTTGGCATGCAGCTAGTCCGGGTTACAAAAGTAATTGCAATTAATATAATAAAATAGACAATTAATTTTATTATCGTGTATGTCCGATATTTCTTGTACACAGGGCGGTTCCGGACAATGTCCTTTGGCACACAGATAAACCATGACCTGAATTAGGACATAGGATCCCAGTAGTACGTTTCCGGATAATTTCCGACATCCACGCAGGCAAAGCCGCGGGCAAAATCTAGAGAAACAATAAAGATGATACAGAGGCCTATCCAATACAAAAAAAATGTTAGCAAAAGCAATCTTCTAAGAGTGTTAGTAATTAAGTAGAATGCCTAGAGACTCTGTAACTTTATGTTAAGTTCATTTTCTTAAAACGCTCGCGCCGTCAGGTTAAGCCGTACGAATCGCAAAGTAAGCATCCTTGGATCCTTTTGCCTTAATAAATTGAATGAGGGTATCATGGTCACTACTATTTGTATGAAGGTGACGTGACAAAGATGTGAAAAGAGTTTTTATGCCGATTTCGAATCCCGAATTCGGAGTGATAAAAATATGTAGTACTAGCTGCGCCCCGCGGTTTCACCCGCATAAGTTTCGATTCCGTGGGAATATCGGGATAAAAAGTATCTATGTGTTATTCCTAATTATAAGCTATCTGTGTGCCAAATTTCATCCAAATCCGTTCAGTACTTTTTACGTGAAAGCCTGCTATGACAAGTCTTATCCAAATCTCAAAAAAAAAAAAACTTTCCGTGCAAAATTGTCGGATCAGGTGAGGATTTGTATAGGAAGTCAAATTAGGTAGGTAGTCATGTTTGACTTTTAGTTAGAGCATGGTACGAAACTATCAACAGTCAGCGAATACGACCCGCACTTGGCTGTTATAAAAACTACGGAACCCTACACTGCGCGTGTGCCCGACACGCACTTGACCAGTTTTTTGTCTTAATGTCAAATACTAGTGAAAACTACAGATTTTATGACGGCCGTTTTAATATGACGGAACCGCTTTCCTAGAAAACCGGAGCTTAAGGGTTTACTATCTCATGTCTGTGAAATAAAACGTAGTAAAATTTTTATTTTGAGTTTCTTGTATGTTTTGCCCATGGGTTTGCAGATTTATTTTTATTGTTTTTTAATGTAAGGCCCGAAAGCCTCACAACCAGTCTTACCAAGGGGTATCGTAATAACCCATTAACTGGTTTGTGGAGGTCAGGTAGGCAGTCGCTTCATGTAAAATACTGGTATTCAGCTGCATCCGGTTAGTCTAGAAGCCAACCCCAATATAGTTGGGAAAAGGCTAGGCTAGATGATTTGCTCTAATAGCCGTAGTATAGCCACACTTACTCTTCGGTGGTAGACATACGGCATAAGCTTCTAGGTACGGAGCCCTAACGGCGATGTATGGACAGTTTCAAAGATGATATTGTTAGCAACAGGGTTAATATCGAGATAACGGCTAATAGAGTATATTTATGTGTAATGAAAACACATACTGCGATGATTTTAAATGAATGGGGATAGAAAGAATGAAGTGAATAGAAATGAATGGGTAGAAGTACATTTAACTGGGCTATTGCAGAAGGCAAATTAATAGGGATAAGGCGACAATCAAATGTACTGGGATAAGGCACAAGCCAAATATAAGGCAGAGATCTAATGAACGAGGCTAAGGCAGAAGCCATACGAATTGGGATAGGACAGGAGTATGTTGACTATTTCCACGCATCAGACATAAAGTCAGCACTTACTGTGAGATATTCGTGAGTTTATACTTACGGTGAGTTTCAATAGTAATTAATCCAAATGTTTCACATTAATTAGCCCGTGTTCTGGTTCCCCTTTTAATCTATTGACTTTTCACATATTTTTATCTTTTTTCATCTTTTTTCTACTCTATCCTATGGACATAATCCTAAGTGGATTGGTTTTGCGAGGAAAAGTATTGGAAATACAGGGTTTCAAGAAAAATCTGTGTATTTATCTTTATGTTTTTATACAGCTAAAGTAATCATACAAACATAAATAACATATATGTACATAGTACTTACAGTACAGTCATATTTATAGTATTATAGTGGTATAAAGAACAGGGTGCAAGGTTCACTCATCCGCCATAGAAAAGGGTCCGACCAGACGGGTGTTTTATTTATTTTTTAGGAATGGCAGCGCAGTTCATCCTAAGAGGTTGTCAGCTGCTTAACTGGGTTTGCCTGTGGGTACCTCAATAAATTAAACGCCAGGGCTTAAAAACGTAAAAACTAAGCAACTACATGCTAAGGGCACCCCTGTGGAGTACTTCGAGGCAGGGCAGCAAGGGACATGCTATATTGGATTATTTGCCCGACGATTAAAGTTAGGACGTTGTACATAATTATGCTAGTTGCGCGGTAAACTATGCTTGCGCGATGCAGGATTTTGCGTGACGTCACTGTGCAGCGTAGTTGGCATCTAGCGATGTAGATGCCACCACAGTTTCGTCATCGGTTTGAATTAAAATTGTGATGATGCGTGACGATGCATCAGCAAAAACTAAGTATAAACAATATAGTGATTATTGCTGTTTGTGTAACAAAATCGTTAGTACAACACCTTTATGATAGAAGTTTTTTATTATGTTCTGCACCCAAATTAGGTAACACACAATAAATCATATTCTGAATCATTTTGAATGATACTGCAAATCCATTGCTTCTTTGTTCGAAAAATTTGTCTGCTCAATAACGTAAATAACGCAATGAAACAAACAGTAAAAATGAAAGCCATTCCCACTGTTACTTTTAGTGTGTTACGCAATTACCCCACAGGTAACCTGAGACCTAGCCCTGGACTAAATTTTCGTAAATCTAGTCCGCCTGAAACGCTATTTAATCGAGGTTATAATGTTGTAGAAATAGTAAGTTTGTTATTTATGCAAATGGAGTTTTGCCAAAACTTTCATTGAACGGCACGTGACGTACGTGTCTCTAGTTAACATCAGTCATATTTTAACTACTGTGGGCGTACTATGGGTAGTGTTGATTATTGCGCCATAGAAAAACGTTTTGCAGTTCGAATCAGGTTATAATTTTACGGACAAATAAATCACACTAACTAATCACACAGTGTAGGTACACGATACAACTAGATAAGGAACGCGAGACAGTTTCTGAGATAGTTAATGACTCCGAAAATTTATTGTATTTTTTATGTCATGTATTTTGGTTGTGTACACCACACGAGGTGGTGTTGTGTGTTTGTGGTGTACACTGAACGCAAACGAGGCAAAAGGAATATGTACAGACGCCAGCACATCAAGCTACTACAATCTGTCAAATTTCTTTAATAGATTTTCAACTTTATCGCTTGAGCATTAAGGTTCAATGTTGATTGGGAAAATTTGACAGTTTCGGGTAGCTTGGCCTGCTGGCGTCTGTACCTAAGGATCGTAGCAGATGGCGTTCCGTAGTTTCTGGCTACCCCCATGGGAAGAAGACTCACGCCTTCGAGTTTTCTCGCGAGAAACACGGTAGGTACTTAACTATAAAACTCAAAAACTCAAAAAAAACTCAAATCATTTATTTCAATTAAACCATTTACAGGCACTTTTGAATTGTCAAAATTAAATAGTCGGTCAGTTAGTCAGGAAGTTGAAGCTAGTTGCCCATTCCAAAGCGTAGCATCTCGCGCATCTCTATGGAGAAGAACGGACAAGAAACTCCACGGACACTCTTTTAACTATAATAACTACGTAGATCCTTATATTCTTATATATAATTAAGTAGTTATGTAAGTAGGTAAATATTTTTGGAGCCAGCTGCACCTTAATTACGTAACACACGATCAATCGGAATCTGAATCATTTTGAAGCAAATTGCTAATTCATTGCTTCATAAGTTCGAAAAATTTGTCTGCTCAACACGTAAATAACGCAATGAATGTTGTTGAACTGTCAAAATGAAACCGATTCCGATTAATCGTGTGTTACGCAATTAGGGTGCTGTTCAAATAATTGCATTCATATTGTATTACAAAGATTTTTTATTTAAAACAAAATCGACTAACTACATTGGATTGAGACGGAAAATTCGACGTTAAGTAGCAAGTCTTCGGTAGTATAGTGGTAAGTATCCCCGCCTGTCACGCGGGAGACCGGGGTTCGATTCCCCGCCGGAGAGAATCTTTTTGTATCTATTTTTTTAAATGTTTTTCCTTATTGAGTAAGCTGAAAAATATTCCGTCGTCTAACACCCGGTTTCTGAGTTGCGAATTAGATGTTGAGAACTTGTCAAACTCTTTAGCATTACTTAAGGTGACTTACTATTGTAGGTAGTAGGTTTGAATCCCGATAGGCGCTTTACTTTGTGGAAATTAGTACATCACCACTGCTCTCAAAACGGTGAAGAAAAACATCGTGAGGAAACTGGCAGAAACACCGGCGGAAAAAGACATGTGACATCTACCCACCCGCACTGGGTCCACTTGGTGGATTACAGCCCACTCCCTCTCACCAAGAGGAGGCCTGTGTCCCAGCAGTGGGAACATTATAGGCTGATTATGGTTGAAGCAATCAGCACAAGTTCTCAACTCTAAATTCTCAATGTAGAAATTCTGTATGAGTTTGGAGCATAACCTCGTATAACCTCAGAAATGAAATAATTACTGTTAATTTTAATAAAACTTTCAACTCACCACAGTCTCAAGAAATTCATTAGATTTTAATATTATAGGGAATTTTCGCGTTCATCATTATTATGAGTTAGGAGTAAAGCCTTGGAATCCGTCTTCATCTCGCTAATTATTTTCGGAATCGAAAGCTTTCGAAAGTTTCTCAATTTGAATTCTGTTTAAGGTTAAAACGTTTTGTAAGGGCTTAGTTTATTTTACGCGAACTTTATAAAAAAATATATAATATATATTATTTCGTACTTTTCACTGACATTTAAAATTTTCAAATTCATAAATTCTAGTTGAAACTAGATTCTATTTTGTTGGTTTTAATAAAAACTTTTGTGCGCCACTTTTTCACAGCTAAAGCACATTACTTTGAATAAATTACATTTGATTTTAACTATAAGGGCGGGTTGTTTCACGTCCACTTTACGCACGCGTATACGTCAAAAATGGCGATGACCATCG
Source organism: Apamea sordens (assembly GCA_945859715.1). Lineage (NCBI taxonomy): Eukaryota > Metazoa > Arthropoda > Insecta > Lepidoptera > Noctuidae > Apamea > Apamea sordens. The sequence goes on along the minus strand of OX244010.1, from coordinate 5,363,488 downwards.
TCAAACCAAAAAAGTGTTGTTTCCAATTACACTTACAAAATTATGGCCTTGGCTTACGTCAAATAATTACGAATACTTACTCGTTAATATTTGACGTATATTATGTTAACCAACCTGCTTACGCAAGTTTCTATATTACAAGTTTCTCTCTATTAAATATCCGAACGAAAACGTCAACGTCATGTCGTCAAGTGCCTATCCATCTATCCCTCTCCCTATCATTACGTCCATACGCGATAGAAAGAGAAAGCGCCAACCGACTACCGTTTCCGGACTACGTGGAACAAAACACCAGGAGAGGGACAGAGATTCAACACTTGTAATCGAACAGTTAACCGCTCCGCAAGCAAACCGCTAAGCTTTGCGACGCGCTCGCGCCGCGAAATATACCAAACCGCTTTAAATAAAATAAACCAATTCACGAGTGTCGGCCGACACAGAACCAGGAAGAAGCAGAGAAACAAAAGCTACCGGACGCCGGTCTGCATATCAGCACGGCACATGCAAAACCACCAAGTAAGTCCTTAATTGTTTCCTACCCCCTTGTGTGCAGGCGACATGATATTCGTTCCCAACTAATTACACAACGCTTATTGGTCCTTCGACAGCCGCAATAACCCAACTTATTCAACATAAGTTTTTGGTCCATTCGAGTCGGATTCAAAAAATCAGCATTCATAGGTCCCATACCTAAGAATTTAGGCAAATACCTAAGTTCGTAAAACCGCCATATTAAACGAACGCGTACTAACGTTCGTTCATTCCGCTAGGTACATATTTCATTGAGAACCATTGTGCCAACTTAATATTGCTCCTACTGCATTACAATAGCATAGGTCAATATTAAAAAACCGCTTATTATCGTGAGTTAGTTCGGCAAACTTGCCTACTAACTTATTTATAACCAATTACTTCTTACTCACTTACAATAAAAATATTTGTTGTAAGTCTACCCGCTATACTTAATAATTTTTATCCGTTGTATTTTCAACAATAACCCATTATGGAAGAACTAAAAATAAAGATCAAATTACTTCAAGCACTATCAGCCAATTCACGTTTGGACTTTATTAAAAACAAACGTGGATGTGTAAACTGTCTTAGCTCAACACACACGGCTTCACAGTGTAAGTCAATACATACTTGCAGGACATGTAACAAGAAACATCATTCGCTTTTACATCTGGAGCAAACTACTCAACGGTCGGGATCGAGCGACGCTGTGCCTAGTTCCGCGTATTCACAACAGGTGGCGCTGTGTGCATGTTCACGCGTAGGTACAGATTTACCGCGCACAACCGTATTACTGTCGACCGCACAAGTATACGTTGACAACAGATATAATAGATATGTTTCTGTAAGATGTTTGATCGATAACGCTTCGCAAAACAACATAATTACGTCAGCTTGTTGTAAGAGACTTCAATTAAATATTATACCGCTTTCAAATTCATTTATAAAAGGCGTAGGAACCTCTTCGCGGCCTATTATAGGTTACGTTGAGATAACAGTTACTGCTAAAAATAAAAATAATTCCTTTAAAATAACCGCTCTTGTGGTTGACTGCATAACTGACAAATTACCATCTCACTCTGTTGATACCTCTGCAGTGCAACATTTGTTCAAATTGCCGCTAGCCGACCCCCTGTGGCATATGCCTGGTGATGTTGAACTACTTCTAGGGGCAAAGCTGTTCCCATATTTATTACTCAACAATAAAATTATTTCACCTACCGCGCCATCCGCTATTGAAACCGTGTTCGGTTATATTCTTATGGGTGAAGTACCCGCTAGTTTATTTAATAATAAAAACGAAGTACCCACTAGTTCGTTTAATAATAAAAATAATATCGCTGATTTAAATACCGCTTCATATTTTTCTACCGCGTTGAATATAGATGATTCTCATTGTTTTCTGTCGTTAGACGAATCTTTACATAAATTCTGGAACATTGAAGAAATACCCTCAAAATCTTTTATGAGTCCCGCTGAACGGGAATGTGAACAGCTGTACGTTTCTACGGTGTCACGTGACTCCAGCGGTAGGTACTATACTGCGTTACCATTTTGTAAGAATCCAGATTCACTCGGAAATTCTTATGCTGTCGCTTATCGACGTTTTACTCACTTGGAAAAAACTAAGCTTCGCGACCCTGCTTTGCGCGCTAGTTATAACGAAATAATCCAAGAATACCTTAATCAAAATTATTTAACTGAAACTACACCTAGGTCTGCTGATCAGACTGTAGGTTATTATATACCGCATCACCCTGTTATTAGGAATGATAAACAAACTACTAAAGTTCGCATCGTCCTTGACGCGAGCGCCAAGTCTCATAATGGCGTGTCATTGAACGATTTGTTACACACAGGGCCTAATCTACAGGCTGACATATTTTTATTACTTTTAAATTTCCGATTATTCCCTATTGCAGTCACAGCTGATATAAAACAGATGTATCTCCGAATTGCTGTTATCGATGAGCATCGAAAATATCAGAAAATATTGTTTCGGTTTAATACCGCTGAACCTGTTCGCGAATTTCAATTTAACCGAGTGGCGTTTGGCCTTAAGCCCAGCCCATATTTAGCAATGCGGACAGTCCGTCAACTATCAGAGGATGAAAAACATCGATTCCCGCGCGCATCCATTGTCGCTTCGCATGAGTTATACATGGATGACTTGGCTAACTCGACCTCCACTCTGGAGGAAGCCAAGATTCTCTCCGCTGAACTTATCGCCTTATTTAAGGCTGGGGGCTTTGACCTTACTAAGTGGGCAAGTAATTCCTTGGAACTACTAGATTCTATTCCACACTCCAACCGCTCTTCTATTAACTTTTCTGACGGGGATAACTTAAAGATTCTTGGACTCAAATGGATTCCTTCCGAGGATTGTTTCACCTTTACTACATCTAACTTGGATAAAAGTTGTACTAAACGTTCCATTCTTTCCACTGTTGCACGTCTGTGGGATGTTCTGGGTCTAGTGGCTCCCGTGGTTTTATTCGCGAAATTACTCATAAAGGAATTATGGAAATTAAACACAGATTGGGATGAAACTCCACCCGATTCTATTGTACTTCTCTTTCAAAAGTTTAAAGAGCAACTGCCTTTACTTTCCTCTTTAAAACTGCCGCGTCATGTAGCCGTTACTATGGGTTGCGTGACAAATATAGTAGGTTTTGCTGATGCCAGCTTGAATGCGTATGGCTGCGTCATATACTTACATGTTACTGACACAAATGGCAACGCACACGTAACTTTGGTGTGTGCTAAATCCAAGGTTGCACCTGTCAAGGTCGTATCTCTGGCTCGTCTAGAGCTTTGCGCCGCTGTACTCTTGTCAGGCTTAATTAAGTTAGTTTATGACACTTACCGCTCTCGTACCGCTATTAATAAAATATTCGCATTTTCCGATTCTACAATTACTCTTTCATGGATTCATTCCTCACCGCACAAATGGAATATTTTTGTTAGCAACCGCGTCGCTAAATGTCAAGAAAACCTTGATCCTAAGCATTTTTTCCATATTAACGGAAAAGAAAACCCTAGTGACTGTTTGTCTCGAGGTCTTCTACCTGAGCAGCTACTAAATCACAATTTGTGGTGGCATGGACCTGAGTGGCTTCTACGCCCAACTGCTGAGTGGCCTATCAGTCCGTTTGTTTCCTCATGTAGCGAGCAGTTGCCTGAGTTTAATAATAAATCACTAACCTTAGTATCTACTGTATCAGAACCTAACTTAATATATAGTGTTAGTCAAAAATTTACATCATTAAATAAGATACTGCGCATAATTGTTTACATCTTAAGATTTTTGCATTTTATTCCTTATGACAAGTTAAATAAGACAATTACTGTCCGGGAACTAGGTACCGCTGAAATTTATTTAATTCGTTGCATTCAACAATTTCACTTTTTAGATATTTACGTCGAAATTAAAAGTAAAAAACTTCGCTCGCAGTTTAAAAAACTAGATCTCTTTATAGACGAGCATGACATAATAAGAATCGGTGGCAGGTTGTCAAATGCGAACCTTCCTTATGAAGCTCAGCATCCCGCTCTTTTACCTAAACATGATAATTTTACACATGTCTTAATAGACTATTACCATCGCATTTATTGTCATGCTGGTGTAAGCCTTCTTAGCAGTCTGCTACGACAAAAATATTGGATCCTCTCTTCTAGAGGTGTCATCAGACAAAGAGTACACGCTTGTAACTTTTGCTTTAAAGTGTCACCTTCTCACCCCAGCCCAAAGATGGCTGATTTACCCGCTTGTCGCGTACAAGAGACTAAAGCTTTTGTGCACACGGGTGTGGATTACGCTGGTCCCATTAAAGTCACGTTATGTAGACGCAGAGGTCAAAGAAGTCAGAAGGCTTACATTTGCTTATTTATTTGTTTCGTTACCAAAGCAGTTCATATTGAGTTGGTTACTGACGTGTCATCGGACACTTTCATTTCCGCTTTTAAAAGATTCATTTCCCGAAGGGGACCTGTTTCCAATTTATACTCCGATAATGGAACAAATTTCGTTGGAGCCAAGGCTCAATTGCAAGAACTACTTGCTAACCGCTACCGCATAGATTGGAAAATGATTCCACCCCGCGCCCCCCACTTTGGAGGGTTGTGGGAATCTAATATTAAATCTATTAAAACTCATTTATACCGTGTTATCGGTTCTCAGCTTCTTACCTATGAGGAACTCTCGACTGTTCTCACTGAAATTGAGGCAGTTCTGAATTCGAGACCGCTCTGTGTCCTGACTGAGGATCCTTACCCAGAACCGCTTACTCCCGCTCATTTTATAATGGCTTCTCCGTTGACTTCGTTGCCTGTCGTGAACGTTCCCGAAACAACGAAGTCTCTAACTTGCCGCAAAAAATTGCTTGACCAAATGGTTTGCAGCTTTTGGAGAAGATGGCGGATAGAATATTTACATAACTTACAAGTTAGGCAAAAATGGTTGGATGCCGTGGACAATGTTAGGATTGGTGCAGTGGTTCTCATGCATCAAGATGATGTCCCTCCTTTACGTTGGCCAATGGGCATAATCACCGAGGTTTTCCCCGGCAAAGATGGGACAACCCGCGTTGCTATGGTGAAGACATGCAGTGGCTCTTTCAAGCGACCCATTGTTAAACTCTGCCCGTTGCCTTCCCAATGATTTCACCGCGTAATTAATATCACGTAATTTTAGTCGTAATTAATATATTTCAATTGTTTTCTTTTCTCTCTTTCTTTAATCCGCTTTAACGCAATTCCTTTCCCTTTTTTGAGAATACTACATATCCTCAAACCCGGGCAGGATGCTTACGCAAGTTTCTATATTACAAGTTTCTCTCTATTAAATATCCGAACGAAAACGTCAACGTCATGTCGTCAAGTGCCTATCCATCTATCCCTCTCCCTATCATTACGTCCATACGCGACAGAAAGAGAAAGCGCCAACCGACTACCGTTTCCGGACTACGTGGAACAAAACACCAGGAGAGGGACAGAGATTCAACACTTGTAATCGAACAGTTAACCGCTCCGCAAGCAAACCGCTAAGCTTTGCGACGCGCTCGCGCCGCGAAATATACCAAACCGCTTTAAATAAAATAAACCAATTCACGAGTGTCGGCCGACACAGAACCAGGAAGAAGCAGAGAAACAAAAGCTACCGGACGCCGGTCTGCATATCAGCACGGCACATGCAAAACCACCAAGTAAGTCCTTAATTGTTTCCTACCCCCTTGTGTGCAGGCGACATGACATTCGTTCCCAACTAATTACACAACGCTTATTGGTCCTTCGACAGCCGCAATAACCCAACTTATTCAACACAACCGTTTGAAACAACCGGCCCTTCGTCTATCTTAATAATATCTATTGACCTGAAGTTCCATACAAGTTTCAACCAAATATTACAAGTCAAACTTAGCATTAAACACAAATTACCCTACACGTCCTACCCATATTGGGTCGATACCACAGATTGGTCCAACAAATTATCTAAGCCCGATATTGGCATAATTAACAAGGTTGGCAGCGATTCCGTAGCCACAGTATGATGTCGTTAGTGTTTGAGTGATTGCTATCTAGCCACCGGTCGATCTATTATGTAGAAATCTCATCGTGAAAACTTAGGTGAAGTGAGCTTGAAGTGAGCTGTCAATAGTGTCCATCAAGTGGAATGAGAGCTCACTTTTTTATCCGCATCTTTTTTTTACTGGTCCGCGTTTTTTAATTACTGGCACGATATTATTGGCACGAAATATTTACGAATAGAAATCAGAAAGTAGTACATAGGTATACAGACTTTCAGGCTTCTGACGACCCGTAACGACAGTGAAACATAAATGAATGTCAACCGGGACCAACGGATTAACGTGCTTTCCAAGGCACGGAGGGGTCTTGGTATGTAAAGATGGTCACCCATCCACAGATGACAGAGCCAGCGTAGCTCAACCTGACTGATCGACCCGTGCGGCTGTTATTACTTAGCCACAAGTCCCTCAAAGAGAGACAAATAAGTGAGAAACATAACTACGTACTATTAAATAAGCCTGCACTGTCTCAAAATGGGCGAAGTTACAATACAAATACGATTTAACGCGGAACAAGAGAAACGGAGTTCCTTTTGGAAAACTCTAAGAGCTTTTGAATAAATAAAACAATGCCGCATACTTGGTTGCTTAAGGATACTCATGCTCGTAAATATCTACTGTTTAACAATCTTCATAATGCATATGGAGGAAATGCATTCTAGGATTTTATTTTCTACTTTACATAGATAAACTTACGCCTTCTTTCCATGAGGGTAGACAGAAACTACAGAAGTAACGTCGTACGGTCGATCTTCAAGGTCAAGCCACACTTGCTGAGGTTGGTTCGTGAATGGGTATTCATAATATAACCCTCCGTGTCTCGGAAAGCACAGTTGGTCCCGGCTGTCATTTTTAAGATATCTGACAGTCGTTAGGGGTAGTCAGAAGCCGGATAAGTCTGACCACCTTGGTAGGTATCGTGTTACCCAGTAACTGGGTTGTGGAGGTTAAATAGACAGTCACTCCATGTAAAATACTGGTATTCAGGTGCATCCGGTTGGACTAAAAGATGACCCCAACATAGTGGGGAAAAAGCAAATGATGATGAATCCTGCGTTAGCCATTTTACAAGCCTTCCCTAAGGAGAAGGACTTCAATCAGGATAACCACAGACAAAAAGGCTACTACCTATTTTAAAACTTACTAAAACCGCATTTTTAATAAAATAACTTGACATAACATCACGCCTGTAATTACCGAAGGGTTAGGCTAGAGGTGTATAGTCGAGGAAAGTTACATCTGAACACCGTAAGGACTATTCATGCTTGCAGCTGTCGGCCGCTATAGTAACGCTTACCTGCGCTGATCAACCAATAGCATCGCAGCGTCAGATTTTTAGAGAAATTACTTGAAACAAACAATATTATGTAAAGTATAAAAACAATTTACAACTTTCGCTTCCTTGGTTGGTACTTCTTTTGTTTGATTTCTCTTGGTCGAAAAAGAAGGCCAATTCTCGTAATTTAAAACGTTCAAAATCTAGTCGCAGTCTCATCTCAGCGACAAACAAATGTCAAAAACTTGTCAAAATGTCGGGAAATTTGAAGTATTTTTTGACAGATTGAGACTGAGATCAGACTGAACGGTCTTAAAATTACGAGAATTGTCCCTCAGATATCTGTGATCATTGTAACAGAGCCTGACAAATTTATTTACTTTGTATTTTTATTTTATTGCTCGACTCGACAAAAAAGGACGGAAATCATATTATTAGGTATGTGGTCATTGTGGGCACGGGATTTTGTTTTCAAACTAGTCAGATGTATAGTATAGTGTACTATACTAGCTACATACATATATTTGGTCCCATGTATTAGGGGGTTAGCCTAAAAAACAGTGCAAAATTCTTATTCGTTGTTTATTTATTCGAGTTTTGTAGCATTCGATGCGCACAGCAGTATTTGTGTTGCGGTTCTTTTGCTAACTGGCCGGGATGCGTTTTGGCAATGATAACATTGCCGCAACGAGTTATGGGGTGGTCAGTTCGTTGCGTTATTTCGTATTTAGAGTAAATATTGCTTTTGTAATATGTTTTATGGAGTTGAATGTTAATGTAATTTTATATTTTCGAGCTGTTTTTTATGGGCTGTTTTATTATTTTCTGGGATTAAAATGGGCAATTTAACTGGCTTTCCGATTTCATAGATTGTTTTTGTAAACGGACGCAAGGTATCCATACCTTGCGTCCGTTTACAAAAACAAACTCAAACATTCAACATTCTTATTTAAATTCGTTTATCAAACATGAACAACAACATTAAGATCAAAATTATGATTATTTTGCTTATTTTTTCATATACTTGTAAATATTATCATTTTAAATCTATTAGCATATAGTATGTAAATATTATCTTGATTAATAAAAAGAATAACAGTTATTGTCAACTTAGTAAAGGTTTCTATGTGGATGAAATATTGTGGTGTTGTACCGTCAAATAAATCATAAACACTTTATCAAACTTTTATTAATTAACAGATAATTAGGTACTTACTTATGCCTCATTCTCATATTTTGTTTTAAGACGTTAAGAGAAAACATGTCCAACATTAAAAAATAAACATTATTTTAATAAAATTTGCGTAAATCAAACCCCGCCTTAACAATCCATTCCGAAAACATTAACTCATATTCGGCTTAAATTTAGTTTCTGAGTTCGCTAATTCTAAAGCTTTTAATTCACAATTCTTCATTGTTGACTTCGCTACAGTAATAATTGCTGGGTCGAGGCCCAAGGCGTTTTTTTGAATGGACGCTTTTCATTGGCTTCCTAGCCGTAACAAAAGGTGGGTAGTTTTTGTTTGTTTTGTTCTTAATTAGGGCTAGAATGGGGCTTATTCAATAGGTGGTTAATTAGAATCTTTGGTGATGTCTTTTTGTTTTTTTTTATTGAAGAGGCATGCAGTTTTTTTCCATACGTGAGTTTGTGGACCTTAAAAAAATGCACAAGATACAGGAAGATATTGGTGTAACTGTGAAAACATACTTCGTTCACTGATCACCGTATCGCCAAACGTAGTGATGGCAATGTTTAATTGTAATCTCACCGGGTACTTCAACCAAGTCGCAAGAAAGATCTTCGTGTCATTTCTATCAGCCTGCACCCTAATTGCGTAACACACGATCAATCGGAATCTGGATCATTTTGAAGCAAATTGCTAATCCATTGCTTCATAAGTTCGAAAAATTTGTCTGCTCAACACGTAAATAACGCAATGAATGTTGTTGAACTGTCAAAATGAAACCGATTCCGATTGATCGTGTGTTACGCAATTAGGGTGCCGGTCGCCGCCCCGGGAATGCAGTCAAGTAGTTTCTGCCGATAAAATAGACCGATCCCCTTCATAAGTTTCATTGTTCTTACCAGGATCCTCAAAATATTGATGGTTAACTTGTTACCTTTTATTACATACATTTCTGCTCACTCCAAAATGATACTAAGAAAGAAGAAAGAAAGAAAAATGCATTTATTGGCATTACACAAAATGACACCTTAAAACTACAAAAACAAAAACAAAGATTATAATGCCAAAAGGGCCTCAGCTCAGCATAATGTCAGATGACAACACAACCTGACGCTGATTTTCAGCTGCAACCCACGAGTGCCATACGCTGGAATACCAAACACAGGGAAGTGTGTGTCCGTAATAATAAATTTATATAAAAGAGAATTCATTTAAATGCTAGAAATTATAGAAAAGCTCATGCAAAATCAAATAAAATGTCGTGACATACATGTAGACACACTAGACAGTGGTTTCTCGCTATCAATTACCGCTAGTCATGAAGTTATCTACCCCCCTTAGTTCTTTCATAATTCAATCAAGTACTATACAATACACCTCCATGTATACCTCCATGCAAGTTCTGTTATCTTATTATAAATCCTTACAAAGAATTCGCCATCCCTTTTTCCTTCCTTCCCTTTCCGTGGTGATTTTGAGCAATAAGCCACGTCTCCAGACAACTTATGTCACCCTGGTACTCGCCAATCCGCCCTTAACTAAGTCGTATCATTATGTATACAAAGCTTTGCAGCTTTTCAAGTCAGGATTTGTACAACCCTAGGGCTGCAGCCTCGACATTCATAGCGATCGCTTTACGACCGAATTCGGTTCGGTCGGTGTAATGTATGGAGTGACAGGACTTTGCGAACGAATTCGGTCGTAAAGCGATCGCTATGAATGTCGAGACTGCAGCCCCTGATGGTAGAAGACCTATTAATTATTATTTGGTTGGAAACTATAATAATTTATGTTCGTAGGTTATAAAATTATTACCAGCAATTCTGTTCACCCCCAAAATCATATCAGATGAGGCACACAGTGCCACAGCGGTCGTGCGCTATCAATTACCGCTAGTCATGCAGACCACATGAATATGGAAGCGACACTCAGTGAATTCGGTCATTAGTCTGCAGTAAAGAGTGCTTCGCGGTAATGTGGGAAGCATTTGATGCTGTTAATTTTAAAGAGTTAAATTTCCATAATGCTAAGGTAGTTTTTTGGAACGAAGTTCCTTATCGCGCGTTGTGAAAGGGGGCTAGACGGAAAAAATTCTTACGAAAAGTTGTCACGACACAATCGCTACGAGTGCTACGCCGTAGCCGATGCGTAGATTATCCGCTACGCAGCTACGTCGTCGCAGAGCTACATAATAAATTATCTGCTGTCTGTGAACTTCGTTCCATCCGGGTGTCCCTTGACACCTCTCAAGTTTTTTTATTGGAAACAGAATTTACTGTTAATACCACAGTACCACAATAACGCGGTACGCGTCTAGATCGTCTTGCTACCTCTCTCTAGGCTGTAGTTAGACCTGAAAATAAGCAAAGAGCAAGGATCGCCACTATTATCTCTGCAAAATACGAAAGCTGTACGAAATACGAAAGTAGTGGCCATAGTTACAAGAACATCAGAAAGGGGCTAACTGTCAAGGATACACTGAAAGTACCTACAACAGTATCTACAGCGTGCATCAAACTGAACAACTTTCTCCATGGGACCGTACAATCAACAACATCGTAATTGCGAAAAATTTCAACTGTCCCATACAAAACTTCAATACCTACTCGACCCAAATTGGAGAACGTTTGATGGTCTGTATCACACCCTTAAATATGACAACACCTTTCTGATACATACTGATACTGTTAGCCTGCGTCATTCCTATGCTGGGCAAAGGTCCCATGACTTCCAGCTCTTCCAATCCAGGGCTAAACTCGACCATTGGTCATTTGTTTTCTCCAGCTCGTCCCGCCATCTTCTACAGGGTCTGCTGCGACGCCTTCTAGCTGTGTCAGGGCTCCACATAGTGGTTGTTTTGGCTCAGCTCTGATAGATGCTTTACATGGTTAAATTGTGAAGACTTTTTGAATGCACATTGTGTTAGGAAAACCAACCTCTCAGTTCCATCCACCCGTAAGTAACGCGAATATTCCTAAAGTGCTTTGCTTACCGTACGCCCCTGAGAGTAAATTTACCGTCTTTTTTGTAAAAACCGTGCTTAATTGCTCTAAAATGACCTTTGTTTCAACGGGAAAACTCCTAGCTATACATTTAGAGTTTGTTTGTTTTGCAAAAATCTAAGTACCGTTGTTAGGGTTTCGTGCCCAAAGGGTGCCAACGAGGAACTATTACTTGTCAAAAAAGGTGCGCGTCGAATGTTTTTAAAGGAAGCTTTTTGAATGTTTGGGTCTTCGACTCGCTCTCACTGGCCGAGCGGGAAGGAGAGGCGTTTTTGCGAGAAGCGCGCGGTTTGTGACGAGAGCGGTTAGAAAAAGTTTCGCATGGCTCCGATGTCCCTTCTGTGTTGTCATCTGAAATTATACTGAGCTGAGGCCCTTTTGGCATTATAATCTTTGTTTTCTGTTTTTATAGTTTTAAGAATAACAATTATGTATTAGGTATGTTGAAATTGTTTGCATTCCCCGTCACTTGTCCCTAAACGATTAAGGGTTATTTATTTTGCAGTAATGCCAATAAACGTATTTTTCTTTCTTTCAATCTCCGACCGTCCTTCCGTCCGTCTGCCACAGGGCTGTATCTTTTGATCCGTAATAGGTAAACACTTGCAATTTTCATAGAGCGTGTACTACTATAGCTGCTATAAAAACAAATAATATAAAGTAAAAAATTTAAGATGCAAGAAACGTGTTTAAAAATATGTCGTGTTAAAATATTGTACATACATGGCACGGAACTCTTCGTGTACAAGTCCGACTCGCACTAGGTCGCTTTTTCCCCTGTTGTTTTAGCGTGTTTTCCTATAAACAGCGAAGTGGGAATCGGATTACTAATGTTGATCATCATATATTTTTAAAATGCTTTATTTGACGTACATTTATCGTTTTTGTTATTTTTTATGTGTTACAAAAATACAAAATTCGTATTTCATAATTATTGAAATAGATAAAAATTGGTATATTTTTTATTTCGAAATTAAGTCTTTTGCACGCGTTTTTTAGCTTTGTTTAGTTAACTTTTGCTGGCAAAAATATAGTTTTCCAATGCAACTGAAATAGTCATCGATACTTATGACAAGACGGTCATATATTATTATATTTATTCAAAGTAGCAGGAACCGTTTGTCGCGTCATTAGGAACATATTTGAAAACGTGATTGCGTGCGTGCGTGCGGGGCTTGTGGCTAAGTAATAACAGCTACACACTTGATCGATCAGGTTAAGCTACGCTTGCCACAGTTGGTCCGTGGATGAGTGACCATCTTCACATACAAAGACCCCTGCGTGCCTTGGAAAGCACGTTAAGCCGTTGGTCCCGGCTGTCATTCGTGGATCTTTGACAGTCGTTACGGGTCGTCAGAAGCCCGAAACTCTGACAACCAGTCTTACCAACCACTGGTACCGTATTACCCAATAACTGGGTTGTGGAGGTCAGATAGGCAGTCGCTCCATGTAAAATACTGGTGTTCAGCTGCATCTGGTTAGACTGGAAGCCGATCCCAACATAGTTGGGAAAAGGCTAGGCCGATGATGATATTTGAAGACTTGAAAATATTCGAAAGAAGTTGGCAGAAACCACCCAGCGCTGATTTGCTGGATTCGTTTTCTCCTATACTGATCGTTATACGAGTATCCCCTGACAAAGTTTATTTGATTATATGTATTTTTGTACCTATCTGTATATAAGTATTTATTCTTGTATTTTATAGTTATTTGGGAGCTATCTATCCCGTATGTTGTACTTACCATGTTTTGTCTCTGCCTCACATCATCATCTTTGGTTGACTGCTAGAAAAATATGCATCAGGCATTAAGTCCGCTCTTTGTAAAGTATTTTTTACTTGTACCGCAGGGTTCAGAAGCATGATATTTTGCATAAGAGTTCCTTCTCTATCGGTATAACGAAGTCGAGCAGTAAGAAAGGGTTTTTGAAAATTCATCTCCTAAAGGGATTAAAATAGGCGATGAAAATTTTATTATGTTGTAATTTTTTCTGATGGGCTATCCTATCTTGGCATAAGGCTTGTTTTAAAAGAAAAGCCATATTTGTCTAGTGATCCTAAGCGGCTGTGACTCGCGTTTCAGACAAAAAGTTATTGAATTTTTCAATTAGGCTAATAAGTACCTATCTGCCCGAGACTGGATTTGTAGCAAAAAGCAATAGCCTGATTCCTTCACATGAAACTGTATACCTGGAGAAATATAAGTCTATTTACTATACATCTCTGCTTATACTTATGGTGGTCTCTGTTAATACAAGCGTGATGTAGTATTGTGCTATACAGTTTATTAATGAAGACTGAATGCTATGACCTGAATCAAAGTACCCAGAATCACAGTTAATTAGTATCAAAACTAGTCCATCTGTTGCATTTATAATTACGTGCAGTTGGGTACGAACGGCGAGGCGTTTTCCGCTAGGATAGTCAGCCATGTAGCCAGTTGGTTATAGGTTTAAGTTGAAAAGTTTCAATTGCTGTGTTGGGAGCTTATGGCTTTCTGTGATAGAGAAATTAAGATGTTAATTTTATTGGGATTTCTGGTAAAAAGAGTAGCAAGTATGGAATAGGCTCCCGGAAAATGTTGTGACGGCTCCCACACTGGACATATTATATATCTATAAGCTATACGATACAGACGCGTCAGCTAATTAACTGTTAGACTGTCTAACCAAATAATAATAAGTATTTTTTTTTTTTTTTTTTAATGGTTTACCAACAGCTGTTACAGCGGTACATACATAGAAAATATTTAGGCTACTGATTGTATCATCTGCAATAGCTAAGGGGAGATTCTACCCGGCTTACTGAACCACTAAGATCTCCTGTCTGATATGCGAAAAAATTGTGCGAAAAATACCGGTTTAGCAAATCACAGGATCCACGTCCATCTATAGAATATAAGCATAAGCATCATCAGCGTATAACGTTCCCTCTGCTCAGATATAAGCTTCCTCGGTGAGAGGGAGTGGCCCATAATCCACCAAGCGGGCCCAGTACGGGTTGGTAGATGTCACATGTTTTCGGTTCTAGGACATGCCGGTTTCCTCACGATGTTTTCCGTCGCCGTTTTGAGAGCAGTGGTGATGAAATAAATTACATAAAGTAAAGGGTTCGATCCATGACCTTAGGACACGACCTATACAGCGTGACAGGGATATGGACGCGCAAACTGTAACCATGAATTCAGCACACGATTCCTCTTAACGTAAACATTTATCGTCAGTTATAAAAAAAAAATCTGCTGATTCATACAAAAGTGCAATACCTACGCATTCAAAATATATTTATGGAACAACAAGTTTTTTTGTCAACAGATCGATGTTCCTGCCAGACCTAAAGAATATGCCGAGTAGAAAAAGTTGAGAAAACGATGAGCAATATCCCAAAATGTCGGTCGTGGCCTTCATAAAGTTATGAACAAAATTCCAATAATTAAAAAACTCATGAAAATACCTTCTTTATAAATGAAACAAAAGGTAAAAGTTTCTAATCATACATTTTTTGTTTCATCGGCCTCTCATGATCAAATTCTTTCCGCTTTTTATCTAATTCCTTCTTCCATATTTTTTCTAACTGTCAATGGATTTTCAACTCTCACTACATAGTTAGGTCCAATTTTCTTTGTGAATAGGACAGGTTTGTTAAAGCTTATCTAAACTCAGCTTGCAGAGGTTATTCCCTTTAATACTGTTTGCAAATTTAAATTTAAATTCATTAGTGAAATGTGTTTTGATCGGGTATATTTTGAAATTTGTCCGTTATTTTGTAAAATTAGTTAGGTCTTCTTCGTATAATCTTGGTAGTAAATACCAGTAAGAGCCCATTTGAATGGGCACAAATAAAGTCAGGAAAATAAATTGTTAAGCAAATTTCCTTTTTTTCCACCCACTACGTCAACTTGTCATGTGTGCCATTGACAACAATGACATTTGTCTGCCATTTGTCAACAGTGACAATTTCAGTTTGTAACTACCTAGTCAATTGCTTAGTAATTTATTTCTTTTACTTTAAAAACAAGAGCTGCTTGCGAAATTTTGTGAGTAGGTCCAGTAATTGGATGGTGCAGGTCAGTAGGTAGTTCCAAATATTGAAATTTAGTCAAAGACGTAGACTACATTTACGAGGGACGTCACAAAGCGAACAAAATCGTAATCAACTAGTCAAATATCGCTCAGTCTAGTTCTATGTCTCGTGTCATACGCCCCACGTTCCATCGTGAAAATTTAGGTGAAGTGAGCTTTAAGGCTACGTACACGGAAACTTGAATTGCTTAGCGCTTAAAGCCTAGTTACTTAACATCCTTCGATACAGGCTGGGCGACTAGCGAACGGCGTGTATCGGTTGGTTACGGAAAATTTAGAGCGTTCGTTTCACCTCTAGGCGCTAAGCAAGCCACCTGTCAGTGCGTCCTTACGTAGGCTTAGTAAGTTGTCAATAGTGTCAACCCCTAGCGTTTGGTGAAATGACAGTTTTATCAAGCTCAACTATGTTTTCATGGTAAGATTTCTATAGGATAGATTAGCTGATGCATGTTTACCCCGAACTTGTTTTTTTTTTTGTGTGTTTATGTCCTTTTTTTTTATGCGTCATGTTTGCCGCAAATAAATGCATTTTTCTTTCTTTCTTTCTATGTTACGTCCTTAAAACTGGATAGCTTATTTGTTTCTAGCGGGATAATTGCGTAACACACTAATATTAGCAATGGCTTTCATTTTGACCATTCAACAACGTTCATTGCGTTATTTACGTTATTGAGTAGACAAATATTTCGAAGATCAGAAGCAATGGACTAGCAACATCCTTCAAATCCATTCAGATTGTGGTTGAAAGTGTGTTACGTAATTAGGATGCACGAAGGGATAATTAAATGGCCATCATATTATGCCACTAATACCGTTACCATAGACATTCTCAGACATGAAACGCGAGAACGCTGTTAAGGTGCTCCCACACAGCAGTTATATAACGTTATAAAACATTGTGTAGCACGATAACATTTTATATCAGTGTGTAAAATTTTGCTAAAACATCACTGGTTCAACTCCTTGTATAACATCGCATAATATTCTGTACCAAAATTGAGTCTTCGAGTATCTTTCGAGGAAGCTGGCAGTGGCTCTAAATGGAGGAAGTACTTATTGGTCTGGCTTTTATTTTTTGTTTGAAAAATCAAAACAAAATACGCTCTTACTTGATGCGTCGAACTCTGAAAGCGACAGAACAGAGAACATTAAATTTTATTACATGAAGTTGTATAACATCACTAACAATTTATAACTTTTGTTACAATTTGTTAAAAAAAGTAAGACAACAAAATGTTATGCAACATTCTCTAACGTTGTATAACTGCTGTGTGGGAACACCCTTTACATACAACTTCATTAATGTAGATACCGAGGTTGCAGATATAGTGAGAAAAAGCAGTATTAATAAATTATTATTAATTACGTGATGTGCGTATGCCGTGAGATCAACAAATTATGCGATATCTTATGCATTCTCTCTTTTCGAACATAGCACAGGAAAATAAAACAAGAATCCAAGTGAGGAATTTCTTACCAGGATTATTTTGATTTAAATTCTCACACGGTTTTTATGAGTTCAAAAAGAGTTGTTCCATCTACTGAGGATCTCCCACCTGGACACGTGTTGCCTTGTCTAACCTGGAAGTCTTTAAACAGACGAACCCAGGTTGGCCGAAGCAAGGAAAATCTCTTCAGATGGAGATTCTCCGAATTCCGCCTTAGAGTGCAAATGCGGTGCTGTTCCACAAACGATGGGACACTAATAATATCGTGTTCTGCGTGTCCTTTCGTCTACACAATACAGGAACTGATGGACGCTAGTGATGGCGCCAAACATGTATCCGAATTCTGGGCCGAGTCCATTTAGATTGCCATAGACACGCTATGAAGATGAACTTATGTCATAAGTTACTCAATCCTGCCCAAAATGGCCCTTTCCAGAATGTTACAAGCATCCGAAACTGTCAAATTTTCCCAATCAACCTTGAACCTTAATGCTTTAGCGATAAGTTGTAAATTTATTAAAGAAATTTGACAGATTGTAGTTGCTTTATAATAATAATAATCTCTTTAATTCAGAATACAATTCCATAATTACAACATTACAAAGGGTACCAAGATGTTAGTAACATAAAAACTTAAAAACTATGTTAGTAGACATTACCAATATTTACAGGCGCATGCAGCTGATTTAAGTACCAGATGAAAGGACAATCCAGTTTGTTGGCAATGACACTCAGGAGACTGTTGTTATTGGCACGCACCCTGTGCAACAAGGACGCTGCTCGCTTGCGCCTGATTGCAGCGAAGCTGTCAATCCGGGCGTCCGCGAACATCCCTGAGGCACTACAGAAGCGTGGCAGCCCCAACAGCATCCTGAATATCATCATACCATTTATGTGTTTGCATCTGTACCTACGACCAATAATTATATTCTTGAGTTAACATAAAACAACAATTACATAACAATACCCATAAATATAGTCTATAAGCTACACCTATTTGCTTTCAGGAGCTTACGTAAATAAAACCTCATTTCAAAACACGTGTTCTGTAATTTATTCCACAGAAGACAATGTGATTTGCGTAAGATTTTACGTGCCGCAGATATTTTACAGAAGTTTCATATTATTATTGTCAGCATTAAAATGAAATGTACAGGACATAAATAACAACTAAGCGCTGATTTTTCAATTGACTAATAATTTTTATCCGTAGAATAAAATTGTCGACTGACAGAATTTGCATGAAAGAACTGTAAAAAATTCAAAATGATTCCTGGGATAAAATTATCTGGCGATGAAGAAATCAGCCCTTAGAAGACTAGATATAGTCTTCTATACTTCATATTATCAAGAGGGGAGGGGCCCGTGGCTAAATAATAACAGCCGCACAGGTCGATCGGTCAGGTTAAGCTACGCTTGCCGCGGTTGGTCTGTGGATGGGTGACCATCTTTACATACCGAGACCCCTCCGTGCCTCGGAAAGCACGTTAAGCCGTTGGTCCCGGCTGTCATTCGTGGATCTTTGACAGTCGTTACGGGTAGTCAGAAGCCTGAAAGTCTGACAACCAGTCTTACCAAGGGGTATCGTATTACCCAGTAACTGGGTTGTGGAGGTCAGATAGGCAGTCGCTCCATGTAAAATACTGGTATTCAGCTACATCCGGTTAGACTGGAAGCCAACCCCAACATAGTTGGGAAAAGGCTAGGCCGATGACTTCATATTATCAAGAGGTAGCATTTGTTTCCTTGTAAGTTTTTATGTAGGGGGTAATCTCAGGAACTACCTACCAGTCGGATTAAAAAATATATATTTGCATTTAATAGACCATTTTTTGAGGAAGGCTATAGGCTATCTGTCATCACGGTATGACCATTAGGAGTCGAGCAAAGAGAAAAAAAGTCCGGAAGAACGCTAAGCAAAAATGAGCAGAAGCTAGTTAAATTATAAAAAAAACAATACAATATCCTAATTTAATTAAAACTATTCATCATCTTCCTGCCCTTCCCCATGTTACTTGTGGTCGGCGCAACACGTTTTCTTCTTCCATTCTCCCCTGTCAACCGTCACGCTATCATTCACTCCCTTCTCTTTCATATCATTCCTCATACAATGCATCCATCTTTTCTTCGGCCTTTCTCTCCCTCTCCATCCATCAACATGTATATTCATCACTCTTTTAGTCACATGCGTTTCGTCCCATCTCATCATGCCCATACCAAGCCAAACGATTTCCTTTCAACTTTTCTGTCAATGGCGGCACTTTCAAACTTCCTCTTATATACTCATTTCTTACTTTATCCATTCTCGTCACTCCACACATCCATCTAAACATTCTCATATCAGCTGCATGCAATCTTTTTTCATCCGTCTTCTTCACATCCCAGCATTCAGACCCATAAAATACTTACTAACTATTAAGAAACTAAAATACGGCGTCGAAAAATTCTTCCGTATCGTTGTTGACTGGTCATGTACCCATGAGACGGACGGCATTGCCACGTTGTATGGCAATGCTTAGCTTCTGGCTTGACTATTACCAAGTTAATTTACCTCCCTCACTACAGAGCGTAGTCAGTCAGATTAGTAGCGAAGCTTAATTACCTAAGGGACGCCGGGACAATGATACCTACAATCTCCTTAAAATATGCTGTGTTGCTACCTATAGGCCCTTGCTTAGCAGTAACTGTGAACTACCCATTAGGTTAGCTTTGAAGAGCTAAGACAGTTTGCAATGCCAGCGAGCTGAAGGCTAATTCTCGTAATTTAAAACGTTCAAAATCTAGTCGCAGTCTCATCTCGGCGACAAACAAATGTCAAAAACTTGTCAAAATGTACGGAAATTAGATGTAGTTTTTGACAGAATGAGACTGAAATTAGAAGGCCAATTCTCGTAATTTAAAATGTTCAAAATCTAGTCGCAGTCTCATCTCGGCGACAAACAAATGTCAAAAACTTGTCAAAATGTAGGGAAATTAGACGTATTTTTGACAGATTGAGACTGAGATCAGACTGTGAACGTTCATAAAATTACGAGAATGGCCCCTCTGGCTGTGAACGTTCTTACAATTCCCGATTGCCGCTCTGAAGTGTTCCTTGTAGCAAATTGGCTAAAGCAATGTTAGGTTATCGCTAGTAACATCGTATGACGCAGAGAATGATCTTGGTAGACTTATCACTTAAGTATGGTGAAGCGAATTAGGAGAGGCCTCTTTTCAGCAGAAGAACTGTATGTGAAGTGTCCACCGTTCATTTCTTTAAATAAAATCTACAGGGGGCACTACCGGCCCTGGTCCAGGCCATGGTACGGAGCGAGAGTGCATGGGAGGCCGTCACCTCCTTCTGCGAAGCAGTAATGCTCGCGAAGGAGGAGGCGGAGCGCGTGATGGAGAGGCAATCACTGCGCCCTCACGCCCCTAGTCGCTGCAGGAGACTCCCTGGACGGGAGACTCCTCGCCACCGTAGGAGCGGACTTATGGGCGACGAGCAATGGGCAGCTCGCCGCCCGGTAAGAACCCGGTCCGGGTCGTCGGCGCGTTGTGTTCCACGCGCGCCTCAAAGAGATGTCTGAATTTACGGGGTCTGCTAGGGTATCGGCCCTAGCAGACCCCGTCAATTCAAAGTCAAAGTCAAATCATTTATTTCAAATAGGCACATAAAAGGCACTTTTGAACGTTTCGTTTGACATCTCATGCTGCATCGCTGTGCTGACATCGGCCTGCCAGGGCGGCGGATTGTTCGAAAGAGATACTGAAGGAACACGGGTGGGTTTTAGTCAGTAAGTCTGACACGCCCTTCCGCTCAGCTCAGAGCGGGAGAGGTCATATGATGATATCCCACCCAAAAAAAGGGGGCACGACTCGCTTCCTGAAAGGATAAATTCAGCACATGATTCTAGACGCAGCGTAGAAATTTTTCGTCGGATATCAAAGAAAAAAAAAATCGTTCTATCATACATATAACATTACAATACCTACGCGGTCAAGATGTACCTATGATATATTTCGGAGTCTGGATTTGTAGTGGTTGATAGCAATAGGATCAACCCTTATTACGTGCGACTTACACATAACTGGCAAAATGTGGGTGTATTATTCAATTCCGCCCAACTCTTTGGAAAGCGTGATGCTTTGTTAGATGTGCAGATCTCATTTCTAAAGAACTTGAAACTACTTCTAACTCCTCCATACATTGTCTCCTTTGAATGTGTTTATGAATAATGAAATAACTTCGCTAACGCATCTCGGGCCTTTAATATTTCCTGCAGGAAATTGAAATACGCTAAGCTCTGCCTTTATGTTCGTAATCTTTATACTTTCAGCCTTCGGAGAAGGTGCTTAGGATTTGAAGAAGAAGATTACGCCAAGGCTAATCGTTTTCCATACTTTTGTTGATACGGTTTTGTGAAAGAGATAAGCAAAGTTTAAATTCAAAATCTTATCATTTGACTAATAGTATAATTTGACTGCCCCGTTGGTCTCGTGGTTGCAAGCACGACTGTTGAGCATGGGGTCCTAGGTTCGATTCCTGGGTCGGACAAAGTGTTATTGGGTTTTGCATTTAGATTTTTGTAGTAACAGTCCGAAGTTAATAAACGCGGACGGTCATGGTAGGCATCGAGGTAAACCCCCAAGCAGCCCCCGTTGTGTCGCAGTGAGGTATCCTTCGGCATGTGCGTGCGTGACATCGAGGTAGCGAGCTATACTGCGACCACGAGGTATTGCTGTGACGCATCTTCGGCATGTAATCACCCAAGTGTGTGTTTTTTACAATGTAGTGCGATGCAGCCACCGCGGCTATCATGTGCGCATAGTTTTAAAGTACACATTAATAACATAAACACCACGGGTACTTAAAAACAACTGAATGCTTTTCCATTAAAATGTATTTAAGTAATAAAAAAGAAATAATAATAAAGTAATAAAAAACTAAAAGCTGTTTTCTGCGAATAATAATTGATTGCTTTCCATTTGCAGAACTCACGTGCTCATTAAGCATTCTTTCAGTGATATTAAAATTACACAAATTGCTGTAAATAGCATATTTAAAATACATGTAATGGTTATTATTTGAAATTAAAAAAAAATGTGGTTACAAATTATTTCGAGTGGAGGGGCCCGTGGCTAAATAATAACAGCCGCACAGGTCGATCGGTCAGGTTAAGCTACGCTTGCCGCGGTTGGTCTGTGGATGGGTCACCATCTCGACATACCGGATTTCCGTGCCTTGGAAAGCACGTTAAGCCGTTGGTCCCGGCTGTCATTCGTGGTTACTTTGACAGTCGTTACGGGTAGTCAGAAGCCCGAAAGTCTGACAACCAGTCTTACCAAGGGATATCGTATTACCCAGTAACTGGATTGTGGAGGTCAGATAGGCAGTCGCTCCATGTAAAATACTGGTATTCAGCGGCATCCGGTTAGACTGGAAGCCGACCCCAACATAGTTGGGAAAAGGCTAGGCAGATGATGAAATTATTTCGAGTGGAATTTTGTTTTGTTTATGTGCCACAAATCTGTAAAACAAATAAGACTACCAGCCTAATAATGTCCTACTGCAGGGCAATGACCTGTCCTTATAGAGAAAAGTCACAAGTATTGATCATCACGCTTTCTCAAGACGAGTTGACGATTTCAGACTTATATTAACTACTAGCTTTTCCCCGTGAATGTCTGATATTAACCCACGAGAACGTGCTACCTAGACAAAATGTATATAGCCTATACAGGGTGGCAGGGACATCGACGCGCAGCCTGTTACCCTGTTACCATTCAGCACATGATTCTAAACACCCTCACATTGATAGATTTCATCGGTTATTAAAAAAAAAAAGTTAGCTGTTCTATACATTTTGAACGCGTAGGTATTGCATTTTCCTATGAAAGAGCAGATTTTTTTTTTGTTAACTGACAGTAAATTTCTACACCAGGGGTTCTAAAATTATGTGCTTAATTCATGGTTACAGGTTGCGCGTCGATGTTCTTGCCACACTGTATGTTACTCCATAACATTATCTATCCGCCAGTGAAAGTCCCGTTAAAATCGGTGCAGCCGTTTTGGAGATTAGCCAGAACAAACAGACAGACGGACAGACCGACAAAAATTAAAAAGATGTTTTGTTATAAGTAGCGTATATATGCGTTCATATGCATTCAGTAAAACGCTGTCATTTTGGTATTACAAAGAGACACTTAATTTTTATTTATTTGCAAACTTAATAATATAGAGGTATTAGGAACATAGACGGAAGAATTGCCAAACTCAAGTGGCAGTGGGCAGGGTACATTGCTCGCAGAACAGATGGCCGATGGGGCCGAAAGGTTTTGCAGTGGCGACCGCGTACCGGAAGACGTAGCGTTGGAAGGCTCCCACAAGGTGGACCGATGACCTTGTGAAGGCCGCAGGAATTCGCTGGATGCGGGAAGCACAGAATCGGTCGAAGTGGAGGTGCCGTCTTTCGGCTGAAATGATAATGATGATGAGGAACATGGTGTAAAGTTCACTCATCCTCCATAGAAAAGGGAGGATCGTCCGGGTATTGTGTCTGGTGGGCTATAACTGCCCCACGATTCATGTCGGAACGTTGTATATATGCTGGTCGCGCAGCAAACTCTGCTTGCGCGATGTAGAACTTTGCGTAACGTCATTATGATGCGTAGTTTGTATGTGACCATGTAGATGCCGCCAAAATAGCAATAAATAAAAACAAAAACCATAATAACCATTTTTACACCACGACCTTAAAAATATGATAAAAAAAAATGATTCGACGAAAAGATAAGTTGTCTAAAATAAAATGTAGCTCTTTATGAGTTACTTCAAGTAATTTATTCTAAAATTCTTTCAGTCTGAACATTTAACAATTTTTTCATCTCTAGACCCGTAAGTAATTACCTCATTTCAAGGGTCATAAAACATTTTAAACTGAAAAATTCTATGTTAATGTAAGATAAAAATTCTAAAAAGAAAACTATGTATTAATTATTTCTTGAGGAAACTAGAAAGAAGGTTTTATATTAATTCCCTTTGAGGCGAGCGGACTATAAAGTGATGTTTAATTAACGAGATAAGAGCAAAAAATGTTTTTAAATTACTTGAGTTAGTCTAAAACACGTCATGTAATACAGCTTTCAAAGATTCTTTACAGAAAAATTATGATCCACTGAAGGATTTCATAGTCAGTACTTTTTACAGACACTTATCTCATAAGCACAAACACTCTTTTAAGTAAACAGTATAAGATAAACAAATATATGTACCGTGCAGAAAAAAGGATACTTGTACTAAAGGACCAAAAATATTTTCACCGCCACACACACTTCCTCTTATCATGTTTTTGAAGGTACACTGGTTCCGCGCATAAAGAAGGAACATCTCTTGGTACCGGTAATAAAGGTCAAAAATATATTCTCCAGAAAATATATACTCATACTCTCGCGTATCAAAGTTACACTCATGTTTCAATTGATTCTCCAACTTCATCATTAACAAAATAAATAAGTCCTTCAAGATGAATTCTAAGATCACTGGACTTGTCTCCCTCAGAGAATTCCTTTTAAACCGTTAAGGTACTTGTACTAAAGGACTAAAAATATTTTCCATTCCATGCAAAATAAAAGGAACAAGTTTGGCTACCAGTACCAAAGGACCAAAGTTATTTTTTCCAGAAAACATCAACTCACACTCTCGCATATCTGTCGTACCCTGATGTTGCAATTTACTAACTTCATCATTGGCAAAATAATTACCTTCCTTCAAGCTTAATCCTAAGATCACTGTACTTGTTTCCTTAAGAGGTTTCCTTTTAAGCTGATATGGAAAGAGTAAGTCTTTACTATTGATACATTTCAGGCGCTTCTACGCAGTCGAAGCTTCATGAAAATCTAATCGTTGTGTGATCACGGCTTGGTGTGGTGGGTAGGGATGGTACGAGATTGTAAAATAAATATCACGGTTCAGTAAAAATGACGAACTTCCATATCTTTTTTCATCCCCTAAATATTTTACGCAAACTAAATAATTACGTATAGTATTTTATCGCCTAATTGTTATTTTGATCTTTAAGATAAATATGTAGTATTTAAGTAAACTAAGTATAAAATAACTAATTAATATATTTTTGTAATTATATCAAGACTTCTAATGTTAAATATTGTTAAGAATTTTATTGTCCTACAATTACCATAAAGTATGCTCATGCCGCCTGTGATACAGGTTTATCCTAGTACAGGCATCTAACTTTATTATACCTTTGTAAGTTATTCCTAAGACTTTATGTAAATATTTTACCAATTGAATTCTGAATAAAATATTATTATTATTTTGAATTGGGCTTAACACATCTGTCGCATATCAGAAGATCAATGGGCCAAAATTACGTTTGTAATTCTGTCCCATTGTGTGTTACGTGCAGTGGGTCCCGCTTCATTAAGCGGGATGTCGTTTGCCATTGCACGGCAGGCCCAGACGGAGATGGTGGGATGAGCTGGACTCCTTTCACAAAGATTGATCCTTGGCAGCTCTGGACAGAGACAGGTGGAAAGAGAGTAGCTCCCCACTCTCTTAACGAAACAAAGCAAAGGAATCCGTCGTTCCGTAGTGGGACATTAAGAGCTAATAAAAAAATAAATTATATTTCCATATTAAAAGGATGATTTCAAAAAAATATTCCTTAAGATAAAGATAAAGAGACTGATAAAGATAATTTTATTTGTCAAAACATGCGTATACATGCAAATTAAGCATGCAGGATGTCACAATATTATTATTTCGTACGTACATGTTTCACCGTAAGGCGTACAAATTTAGTGTTTACAAAAAAATAAAAACTAAATTACTAAAGGTACTTCAATCCAAGTACATAATAACTTAGTGGTCACCTTCGTTAGCTTTTCTGCAAAATTTAATGTTTCTAGACCCAGTGTTTTAGGCTATGCGTGGTATGTCAGCGAGGGAATGAATCAATTTAAGATTTTTCTTAACTGATTTTTATTAAGCTGCGACTCGCGGTTTCACCCGTATACGTTTCAATCCCGTGGTAATATCGGGATAAAAAGTATTCTATGTGTAATCCTGGTTATAAACTATCGGTGTGTCAAATTTCATCCAAATCCGTTTAGTAGTTTTTGCGTGAAAGAGTAACAAACATCCATTCCTCCATCCATCCATCCATACAAACTTTCACGTTTATAATATTAGTAGGATATTGCTTCAGTAAATTCGAAGTTTTGATAAGCAATCACTGAAAAGCTTGGGCAAGGCCCCGTATCATAGTAGTGTATGGTACATTTCCCAACCGGGCTAACGGGTTGATGGTTTTATTCCAGTGTGTGTGTGTGTGTGTGTTAAGGTTTTAGAGGTATGAGGAACAGGGTGTAAAGTTCACTCAACCTCCATGGAAAAGGGAGGATCCTCCGACCAGACCGGTGTTTGTGTCTGGCGGGCAACTGCTCAACGATTGATGTTGGGAAATTGTATCTATGCTAATTGCGCGGTAATCTTTGCTTGCGAGATGCAGGATTTGCGTGACGTCAGTATGACGCGTTGTTCGCATGTGGCGTTGTAGATACCGCTACAAGGTCATACATAGAAATGTATGACAGAAACATAATTATTATCAACTGGGAGTTAGTGAATTTGAGATTAGTAGTTGTCAGAAAATGGTCTTTTAAAAAGCTTTTCTAAAAAAAGAAACGACCCTAGTATATCCACAATTTGATCACAGAATATCTGATCAATGACAGTGTCCGTCCATATTGCTGATATTGGATAGATCGTTCGCGTGGTCGTATTCATAGTTCATCTGCAAATAGTTGTTTGGTACTAATTATGCTAGATCTAGGGTTGGCAATCTTGAATTTCGCTGTGCAATATTGGTGATGCATGGAAATATGAGGTTATGAGGTAGTATTCCGGGATACATAGTAATATGCAAACCACTCGACTCTTCAACTAGTATCGACCATTGGCTTCTGCAATACCAGAGATAGCAGAAAAGTTATTCCCAGAGACAAAGGTCTCATAAACTATACTAATAATAAAGCTGAAGAGTTTGTTTGTTGGTTTGTACAGTCACGAGCAAAAGTACGTATACACTCGGCTTTATTCAAAAGAAATTTACTCCTTTATTTTTTTATGAAATTTTAAGTTGTTACGAACATAGCATTTTCGAACGAGGTTTATATAATGTGTCGAATTTCAACGTTGCATTCGTTATTTCACGAAAAAATAGCAATTGAAAGTTGCCAAGTGTTGACACATTGGTGCTCATGACTGTACGCGTTAATCCGTGGAACTCGCAGTTGGATTTGGAAAATTCTTTACGCAGTTGATAGCCCAATTCCTGAGGAAGGCTACAACATCACGCTAAGATCCTTAATGATAAATGATTTTATTTTGTAAATAGGTTTGTACAAACACTTTTACACGTCAATCATATTTTAAAACTAGATGGGGTCGGCGTTTCCTATTTGACTAGGAACTAGACTTAGGAGCCGAACAAAAAGAAAAAAGTCAGAAAATACGATAAGTGAAGCACGCAGTAATAGCACGGACGGGCGATGTGATGCGATGGTGTGGGTCGCGGGAATAAAAAAAATGCCAGTAGTCAAGTTACACCGGCAACCAAGAACCAAGACAAAGGTGCCAGAAATTGGTGTGGCGGCACTACCCCGGGCGAAGTCCTTAACGGATATGGGATACGACGAGCAACATTTGTCTCCGTAACTAATTTGCCTCTCACATCAAGTCTACAGGTTTGTTAGAAAGTGCGCGCATGTAGGAACGCGACACCTGGGAGACTTTTTTGTCCGCGGGTTTGGAGACAGGCCGGCGACGCAACTGTCGCTCGTCTATTGGTTGCAATGCAAGTGCGCGCATGGCGACAAAAATGTTGCTGGCCAGCAAAAAAGTAGCGTTACTGTCGCTCCCGTGTGCGCTTCAGACAGTGACAGAGACAAAAAAGTTGCTGGGCAACTAAGTTGTTCATCCCAAAGAAAGCGCTACTTTATAATTGTGATTGACATCGTTCCTGATCGAACTTCCATAAACCCAAATTTTTACTTTACCAAAACATTCAATAGCATTTTCTAACCCTCCCGCGCCAGCCCTGTATCACCTCGCAATATTCACTGACATGCATTATTCAGTTTCATTACTCGAACCTACTACGGACAATAAATCGAAGGATAGCATTTATTCATTGGACGATTTTTTTTTCATATGCTTTTAGGAAGAGGATTCTGTTTGGATTATGTGTTTATGTTTTTGTGAGTGTGTGTAAATCGGGATTTTCTTTTTTTGTGTTTTGGATGTGGTTTGGTACTATAGGGGCTTTTGGTTGAATAATAACAGGCGGGTCGATGTAGGGTTAACCTACGCTTCCCGCGGTCGTTTCGTAAATGGGTGACCATTCATAACATATCGAGACCTCTCCCAGCCTCAGAAAGTACGTTAAGTCCGGCCCCGGCCCCGGCCGTCAATTGTAGATCTTTGATAGTTGTTACAGGTAGTCAGAAGCCCAATAGTCTGACAACCAGTCTTTATAAGGGTGTCGTGTTACCCAGTGACTGAGCTGAGGTCAGCAAGACAGTCACTCCATGTAAAGTACTGGTCTGTTGTGGTACTGGCCACAGGTCGTTCACCAACCAGCATTCGGCAGGCGATAGCTCTATGCATTTATATGATGTTGATGTTGAAATAAGTACTGTTATTCAGCTGCATCCGGTTAGACTGGAAGCCGACCCCAACATAGTTGGGAAAATATATGATGTTGTTAAATATTAAACAAATGAAGTCGGTCATTTTCACAAACCAAGACCCCTCCGTGCCTCGGAAAGCACGTTAAGCCGTTGGTCCCGGCTCTCATTCGTGGATCTTTGACAGTCGTTACGGGTCGTCAGTAGCCCGAAAGTCTGACAACCAGTCTTACCAAGGGGTATCGTATTACCCAGTCACTGGGTTGTGGAGGTCAGGTAGGCAGTCGCTCCATGTAAAATACTGGTATTCAGTTGCATCCGGTTAGACTGGAAGCCGACCCCAACATAGTTGGGAAAAGGCCGCGACTAGAATGTCAATTGATTTTTTTTCTGTATATGTTAAAAGAACGTCATGTAGGATTGGTGGTTCCATTCATCATCATCATCATTTCAGCTGAAAGACGTCCACTGCTGGACATAGTCCTCCCCGAAGCACCTCCACTTCGACCGGTTTTGCGTCCAGCGGATTCCTGCGGCCTTCACAAGGTCATCGGTCCACCTTCTGGGTGGCCTTCCAACGGTACATCTTCCGGTACGCGGTTACCACTCCAGAACCTTTCGGCCCCATCGGCCATTTGTTCTGCGAGCAATGTGCCCTGGACACTGGCACTTAACTTTGTCAATTTTTCTTTAGGTTTCATTCATTGTGATAATCACACTGCCACGCAGTATATAACACGATTTCTCACCAGCCAAAAACCAGCATCCGACAAAAAAAAAAGATACAAAAACAGAACAACGAAAAACAAAAGGCAATCCTTAAGGAATTTCCCTAATCGTCGACGTTCCCTGATTACCATTTAATCACGCGATATATGAAGGACCCAAACTAAACGAGAACGCTCAATAATTGATTCCGTAGCTCAATAAAAACTAAACGCGGGAAGAAATACTCTGAAACCCTTAATGTTGGGGAAAGGAAGGCCGATTTGTTTCACCATTCAATGGAAAGAACCTGTGAGGAGCTATTAAGTTAATCCGCTTAGACCCTGTACCACAAAACCGTCGGGCAAACGACCCACAAAAGTAACAAACCGTCCATTGTTGTCTTCCTACCAAAATATTTCAAGCAACCTCTAACAGAACCAGCAATGGTATTGAGCCTAAGAATTTTGTCCAAAATTTTGCCGGTAATTAAAAATCTTTCAGAGTAACATTGTGGGCAGTCGAAAGGCGACGGCACGCACTGTAATCAGTGTTAAGTCATTTCATTGCCAGATAAAGAGCTACTTTTCTTCGGATAAATTAATATTATTCGAGATTGGACGAGCTCGACGAGATAACGTGAGTTCTTACAACTAAGAGGTTTTATTAGATTTCTATTTGCTATGTTGGCAGCATCTATTTGGGCTCTTTGGAGAATTAGTTTCCTTAGGTTGGCTGCCTCTGCCTTAGTAATTGTGATGTTGTTAATGTTATGGTCCTTGTTTGTAGCAGGCTTAAGTGTGGATCTTCTTATTAATTTAGTTTTTCCCTCTTTTGTCTAACTGTGTTTTGTTTGTATCAATTAATTCAGATAAATGATTTTATTTCTGTAATATTTTACGTTTGTACAAACCTAATTACTTTTTGCTAGATTAGGTCGGCGTTTCCTATCTGACTAGTCTGAGAAGAAAGGCCGAAACAAACTCAGAGGTCAGTGTCTTGTAAAATCCAGACATAATCTTGGTCAGATTATGGGAACACCATATACCTACATAGATTGTGGCTGAGTAGTTTGAGGACAGAACCACACAGATTGAGTAGACCTGTCCCAGTGCACGCATTTACACTGGTAAATGCGTGCACTTCAATTCAGAACATTCAATCATGCAGCTCAATTCAGAACTTAAAGAGCATGGCTTTGCTGCGTATGATACTATCATTGTGTAGCTTTTAACCAACTTCGTTTCCGATACGACGTCAAATGCAAAGTCAAAAGCAGTCATTTCAAATCTTAATCTAGCTTTACCTTTGGGAATGTCAAGATTTCAGAATAGTTGGTCCCCAGGAAAGTTAGTCCCTCATTCTATTGTTGATTTTATGGAAAAGAAAAAGTATTTATTGCGACTCGTACAATAAGATCACAAACTAAACTAAACACAGTCAAAAATAAAAAAATCAAATGATAAAAAAAGTAACAAAAAGAAAAATGAAACAAAAAGTCCCATACGAGGCCAAAAGGCTCCTATCTCAGCATGATGTTGCGACATTTAAAAACAAGAACGGGAAGAAACACCATTGTTGCCATGAAGTACCTTTAGGGATTTAAAAAAATTGTACCTACATTTATTGTGTTTCCCATTGAAGTTGGCAGAAAGTACAAACCGCCACCTGCCAAGATCCTTAGGTACATACTCCTTTTGCTTCGTTTATGTTCATACATTTTGTTATACACGCACGCCATTTTATTTTATTTGGTCTTCTTTTTGTATTTTCTTTTCTGTTTCCATGAACTGCTAAGATTTAATTGTAAGGGATGGATCGACACACGTCTATTTTTATTTTTTATTTGTCATTAACTTGATAACTAACTATGCTTAAGACCCCCATGGCTGATCACTGTCTCTTAAGATACAGGTTTACCTAGTTTAAGAGGCAGGGTAGTAATACTTGGTAACAGTTTTTAACATAAAACTAGATGTATACAATGTACAGTACCTATTTTATAACGAATCACCTAGGTTCCATCTGTATTCTTTTTTAAGGCAAATAAATTATTATTATTATTAATTGCGAGTACTACGCACCTGACTTTTCTGAAGAACATCCTATAAGGTCACTATACGTGGCGACTTGTAAATACATTTTGTTATGCAAGTTTTACATAGGTGACTATAGCCGCACGATTCAAATCGCATGTTTCAAAGTAGAGTAGGTTTCGAATTTTGTCGTGCACAGGTAACATGGGGCAGGTGACTAAAATTGACCGTGTAAAAACTCAGATGTAGATCGACATTTTTATGCAAAATAGACTAAGTAGTCACCTGCGATTTTTATCAACCATTGAAAATGGCCACCCCATTTACACTGGTCGATAAAAATGCCAGGTACGATTCGGCTTAGGGCTCCCAAACATAAACACGATACGACGTCGCGTCGTAAAATCCTTCGATTTACATAACAAAGGTGGCACCATTCATTGTCAGATGGTGACCGTCAACGATTGTCCGGACGGCTCCTAGTGACAGACTTGGCATGTATCATGTCTTGTATATGCTTAAAGGCGAGATCGAGGCGAGGTCTGATATTGGCATTGTACGACGCGACGTCGTATCGTGATTATGTGTGGGAGCCCTTTTGAGGCGATTTAGCTACCAGCCGCATGGCGAAAATCGACCTAGTGTAAATCCCCCATTAGTCGCCTTCTACTCATCTGCAGAAGACGAAGGTGTGATGTACAGACGCCAGCAACTACAATGTACTATAATCTGTCAAATTTCTTTATTTGATTTTCAACTTTATCGTTAAAGCATTAGGTTCAAGTTTGATTGGGAAAATTTTACAGTTTCGGGTAGCTTGATGTGCTGGCGTCTGTATGCTTATTCAGCTGAATTCTGCATAATTTCTGCGTTGACATTTTCATTAAACTTTTCTGCCTGTTCTGCCTCTTAAGAATATCAATAGACCCAAAAATTTCCCAAACCGGCATTTACGAAGAGAATCAATAGAAATTGGTTGGGAAATTACCTGACAAAGGCTATGTAGTGATTTATGAGGGGTTTCAACAAAGCTATGGTTAGTCGCTAAAACTTGAAGATTGGAAAACTTTAGATATTTTCGGTGGAGCCGCGTCAATTCTGTGGAAGTATTGAAGATGAATGAGATAGGTGAGGTAAGTTTTACGTCGGTAAAGTATTGTGACGAATAAACAAGATTTTCTTTTGTTTCGAAGACTGAATATTAGATGGAGTTTTAATTTTATTGGTAGAAGTAGTCGAGACTATTGATAGTTTTATGGTGTGACAAAAAATATTTTGGAAAATCAAAATATTATGAAATAGGTCTTTTCTCAAAGTTGCAACCGTTCTTTCTCAAAAAAATCTCTTTTGGAATTTGCGTAAGTGTAAGATATTTATTTTATACTCGTAACTGTACAGCACAAAAAATATCAAACGACCGAAATCCCGTATTTTCCCACAGCCCTCCACACTATTTTCGAAACTCTTCACAATCTAGACGCACAGTTCCATCCAGGAATACAAATAGAGGTACCACCACAGCTGTACCAACAGAATCCGCGAAAGACAGCTCTATAGCCGAGTTTTAAAAACCATGAATATAGTTGTCATTTTCTTTTCAGGTCGCTGGTATCGAAAATGGTGTCCTATAATCAACATGTATGTTCAAGACGGTGGCCGCATAGATTTTAAAATTGTTTCTCATGGGCTCAGAAAAAGCTCCCATTCACTAATAATGGTAACCAAATCAACTATGCCTCTCGCAGTTTCTGCTGGACAAAGGCCTCGCACAGGCTGTGTAAGGCAGGCTTCACGTATCCAGCCTGTCTCGGTCACCTTCTTTAGGTCGTCTGTAACCAAACGATACTGCTAAAAAAATCCAACCACTGAAATCCAGTATTCTCCCACACTATTTTCCTAACTGTTCAAAACCCAGATGCACAGTTTCAGAAACACAAACACAGCTACCACAAGAGCTGTACCAACAGAATCCACGAAAGAGAGCTCTCCACTATAGCCGAGTTTTAAAAATTTAATGTGATTAAAGGCAAACTTGCTGCAATATGCGAACTGCGAAGGAATGGATTTGAGAGGGAAATAAAAAGGTTCAAGTTATATGGGTGTGTAAATGGTAGGTAGATAGTATTATGTGAAGTGTATTGAGTATGCAAAATTCAATTTCCTTTTTTGGATATTGTGTCAAGATTTACGAAGACTAGGTCATGAGAAACACGACATTGTAATCGTTCAATAAATCGTTTTGGAGATGATATTTCGCTAGGTGAACTTTTTCATAGTTATCATCATTTGCTTAACGTTTTCTTGACTATGTAAGGGTCAGCTTCCAGTCTAACCTGATGGGTTATTGGTAGGAAAATAAGAGAATGTTATAAGGTGAGAACAGATTTAATTTTCTCAGAGCAGACACAGGCAGACATAAGTTTTCAAGGAATGACAAGCAAGTTTGACAGGTGTGTTCTATGACACAAACATATAGAGACATTGACGTTTAGTTTACAACCTTCAACATACTAATATTTAAAATTTAACGACTGCTTATCAAACCTCTACAACCCAGTTACAGGGTAACCCCTCCTTCCAGGTACACACGGCTACACGTCAAGCTATACAAAACCAGTTTGTCTTGGCCTCACTTTGTATGATATTTTCTCACAATGAACGGTCAGCTAATACTGGTTTTGCATAGCTTGATGTGTAGCCGTGTGTACTGGTTGTCCGACTTTCGGGCGTCTGACTACCCGGAACGACTGACAAGGTCTAATAAGTAACTCCAAACTCGCAAATCTTTCAGAAAACTTAAACCGTAAGCTTGGATTGCATGATGTTATAAACTATTGAAATCTTTTTAATCCGGAAAAGAAAGTATAAAATATTGAAAAATATTTGCTCTTCACGAGTTTTTGATATAATTACTATAGTTTCCACACGCCAGAGGAATTCAAACCTAGATATAGCAGTTAAAATATTAAAAACGTGCGTCCAGCGTCTTCAGGGAATTCAACTGTAAACATAAATTCTCACACACCTTAATTTATTTATTTACTAACTTCCAAGGGTCGTAGCTTAGTCACAGAATAGTACAGAAGGTCGGCTCCATACAATGGGCTAAAACATACGCACACATAGATAGATACGCTTCACGTACAGCGACTGCAAGCGCACTCGTGATTGGCATTTGTTTGAGATCGTCGTACGTACTTATACCTTATTCCAGTGAAAATTCCATCGCTTTCCACTAGGCGAGCTCAAGGTCAAGAGAAAAACCGGTGAAATGCGAGTCGGACTCGCGCACCGAGGGTTCTGTTCAAATTTGTAGATATTTACGGTTCTCGGAATTTTTCCTTTACTTGTGCTACATGAAATTGCTTCTTGCCAAATTTCATGATTCTAGGTCGACGGGAAGTACCCTATAGGTTTTGATTTTTAATAATAACTAGCTGCTGCCCGCGACGTCGTCTGCGTGAAGGCTCTACAGCACCAAAAATAACTAAGATGCCAGTGTCGCTATAGCATTATAAGTAAACAACTTTTTAAATTGCATTAAAATATAAGTTTTTTTGCGAAGCAAGTGAAGCGAAGCAAGTGAAGAGAGTTATATGGGAATCCTGTTGAGTTCAGTCATAAGATGTGACTGAAGGAAATAGAGAAAATAATGCAAGAATACATTCCAGGACACAAAAGAGTAAAAATACGTACAAAAGGTATCATACCTTACAACACTTCCCTATAAACTACGTTGGTAGTTATGCTGCCAGGAGCCAAAATGAAAAGAGAGTCAGGATTGGTGACGCGAGAGCAAGCGACGTACAGTTGCCCGTGTGAGAAGCAACTCGTCCTGAGGTCGACACCCGCTGCCCTCAGTGTCTGCCCCTGCGACTTATTGATGGTCATCGCGAAGCAAACATTCACGGGGAACTGTACGCGCTTGAACTGGAACGGGTAGTTATGAGGTATGAAAGGAATGCGTGGTATAAATACTGCCTCGCCGACGCCACAACCCGTAAGAATTTCCGCCTCAATGGTGTGTCTGTGGAGCGAGATGACTTTATGGCGGGTCCCGTTACACAACTTCGGAGGAGATAGGTACAGAAGAAGCATAATCGGGACACCGACCTTCAGCTTGATGGTATGCGCTGGAAGTCCACTTGCTGACAGGGAGTTCAGAAATTCCACGGGATAATGTGTGGCATCATCTTGCTCGACAACAGTGTTTATCGAGGTGTAGACCACTTCATTCCCCTCAATTTCCGAGAGAATGCATTCGTTAATTGCTGCAGCTTGATTATTTTTGGGCGTCAAAATGGCCCGCTCACACACCCAAGAATTCTGCTGGTGCAGTATACGACTGATGTCCCCGTACACACAGCGAATGAGTTCTTCTAAGCTGGATACCACTCTACCGAGAGACTCTGGAAGCACCACCTGTCCACCTCTCTCTTCTGGTAGAGTCCCTTCGCCAAGACTTAGAAGGACATCGGAGAATTCTTTAGCACATGCATTGCCGCCGAGCTGAGCTCTCATATTAATGGTCAAGCGCAGCGTACGAACTCGTGACCAAAACGTAGATCGTTTCAACGAAGCATTCACCTCGTCAGCCCTCGATCCCCGCGTCACCACGGGAAGCGTTTGCCGGAAATCGCCACTGAACAGAACTATGAAACCACCCATCAAATGTTCGTTCCTGCGGATGTCCTGCAGGGTTCTGTCCACGGCCTCAACTGCCTTCCTATTGGCCATCGTACACTCATCCCATACGATCAGAGAGCAATCCTTGAGCACGTGTCCCTTATTGCTGTTACGTGACACACCAAAAACAGGCGTTTCGGCGCTCTCTAAATCGATGGGAATTTTAAACATGGCATGTGCTGTCTTGCCGCCCGGAAGTAGTGTGGCAGCGATTCCCGACGACGCTACAGCAATAGCAATTTTGCCTTGCCTCCTGACCTCTGCAAGTATGCCAGTGGTAACAAATGTTTTTCCTGTTCCACCAGGAGCATCCAAGAAAAACATTTTACCCTGGTTTTGCCCAACGCTTTCAAGGACGGTGTCATAAATGTGTTTTTGCTCTGAAGAGAACAAAGCAACATAGTCATTTCGTATGGTGGTCATTTCGCCCGGATCGTAATTTGTCTCAGCGTTATACTCCCGATTTCCACGGTCTTTATACGGTGATGATGTGGGAGCTGATAACCCATATTCGATCAGTGGATTGCCGCCGATAGAAATGACCACATCTTGAAGTGAACTGAGACAGGTGTTCAGCACGCGTTCATCAGTTACTTCGACTTCGTCTCCAGTAACACGCCTCAAAGCTCGTAGAAAATCTTCAGACAGATGATGGCGATACTTCTCCCACAAAGCTACCAGGTTCGCGACTCCATAAAACACCAAGATGACGGAAAACAGATGACGCATGCAGCTGGGACTGTCACTGACGCTCGCCTCCGCGAGGGTGTCATCCCAATTTTGGTCACCGTCGAGAAGGTGACGTGCTACGCAGGCTGCGCAGTAAGTGGGATACTCCACGCCATCAAATGTCCTCAGAAAGGCGAAAGACGTTGGGCCTCGGACAGTGTGAAGTAACAACCGCAGAAAATTGCATTCGCCATTATTCGGATGCACGGTATAAACCCTACCCAATGCGGTGTCCTTGAAAATTCCCGGAAAGCCTTCCACAGCACCTCCTCGTCGACGTCGGTTAAATACACCCCTTTGCTTGTCGTACGTGTAATATGAAGGCACCTCGTCATACGTAAGGGATCTCGCAAACTGGTCGACTTCACAGAGCGTGTTTTTTTAAATTGTCTTCCTCAACTCTGCTCAAGATTTTGAGGGTTTTGTTGGAACTTGAATTTGTCGAAACGAACTATACCATACAACTTTTATGAAGAAAATGCACATTGCCATCTATGAATTTTAAGAATAACTAACTACTAACCTCGCCAACATGATCAAATTTAAATCATTTATTTCCAAAAAGTGTTAACATGTAACTTGATTTGATTTTTATGAAATCTCATAGATGGCGCTGCTTCAAAATTTTCATTATACTACTAACATTAATTAAACTATGTTTCTCTGCCCAAGTTACTTAAATGGCGTAGTTTTTATAGTGTAAAGCTAGATAATAGCATGGCTTACTCAAAAACAACATTTAAATATGCGTCGTTAGATTACACGCTGTGACAGAATACGTAGGTAAGAAAAATAAAGATTCACAGCTCCTCCCCCGTAGGTGATAGCGTGATAATATGTTTCCAGAGTTAAATTATGGTTTACTAAATAAATAACATGTCATTTTGTGCATTCAATTATTTTGTGCATTAAATTACGAACAAAAACCTTTTAAAATCAATATTGCTTACCTCCTATAACATACGGCGTGATAATATGTAGCCTAAAGCCTTCCTTGGTTTACAAAGAACATTTTTGCTGAATTTCAATTCAATCTATCCAGTAGTTTTGGCGTGAAGCCGTACCATACACACAGACAAACAGACAAACAGACAAAAATTCTAAAAAGTCACTTTTTGTCATCAGTTACGTTTTTCTAACAAAAGCTACTTATTTTTTCTCGAAAATTCTCAATGTACAGTTTTTCTTTCGTTACTGTTTTATTATATGTATTTAATAATAATAAATAAAAATTTGTTTATTTTCTCCCTTAAAAACAAAATTACAAAATACAGAGTACAATTCCCTTGCGAGTATCAAAATATGCGGCATAAACGGAACATAATCGCCCGTATCTTTTGATTGCGTTGACTTAGATGTTTAATTTTTTCACTGCTTCAGGGGATTGCTGCCCTGAGCATTTGATATTAATTTCAACGTGATAACTCCACGCGTTCTTGGGAAAAACGGTCTTGACAGACGGACAGACAGACGGACAATGAAGTGATCTTATAAGGGCTCCGTTTTTCCTTCTACCTCAGAAGTGTTCTATACAATTCTGAGGTAGAAGGAAAAACGGAGCCCTTCGGAAAAACGGAGTCATAAAATTAAAAAAAAATAAACACAAATCAGAAAACGTACCTGTGGATACCAATTTATCGTGCTACTTACAAATTGAGTGCTATGATTTGATTATTTGAATAAATCAACCCGAAAATAAAATTTTAAGTCCCCTTAAAGATGTTTTTAATTTGACGATTGAGGTAAATTTGATACCCGTCTGATATTCGTCGACGATTTTTCAATTACAATTTAATTACGTTATTCAATCGATATTTTTGAAAAAAAGTGGTGAGATATTGTGTAAAGTTAAAACCTTCTAAATACAGGCAAATGTGTTACTAATTCCGTGTAGTGAGTAAGAATTTAACCTGAACAGGGTTGGTTTACACTTACATCAGATACTTTTGGAATAAACTATTCGTGTCTGTTTTCGCTCGTTGTATATGGGCCGACCTTCTGCACCTTCTATTATGTGGCTCCGTTGAAATACGCTTCGACCTGCTCAAAGTTTTCAATGTAAAAAACAGGTGTTTGTTTCTGAAACTGTTGTTTTAGTAATAATTCATTTCGGTTGTCGGAATTGCGTGTTAATTGGAAAATTGGTGGTGTTTGGTAGATATAAATCTTTTACAGATGTTTCTTGTACTGCAGATGCTGTGGTCACCGCTTTAAAATAGCATACGAGTTGAAGACACCTCCTCGAGGGCTTCTGGCTACGTAATAATATATTTTTGAAGTGAAAACTTGTTTATCGACGTTGTGCACTTTTGTTGTGATAAGTAAAAAATGTTAAGCTCGCGTCAGGACACGTGACCTGATAGAAAATTCGTAAGACGGAGTTCGCGTCAGGACACGTGACCTGATCGAAAATTCGTAAGACGGAGGAGGAGTAGACCGCATTCCATAATATCAAAAATGCACAACGTTAATATTCAAGTTTTCACTTCTGCCGGCACTCCCGGAGTGCAACCCGTTGTTTTTGGAACGAAGTTCCTTATCGCGCGTTGCGAAAGGGGGCTAGACGCAAAAAATTAAGACCAAAAGGTGGAACGACACTTTTTGCTATAGTTGTAAGCCGTGCTGCGTGCGCGTGTTTCTCTGTCAGTCTCTCTCTCTTTCTCTTTGAACTTCGTTCCATCCGGGTGTCCCTTGACACCTCTCGAGTTTTTATTTTTTTATAGTGATTCATACAACTTTGACGATTGTGCCTATACACGGCGAATAAACTATAGTTTTTCACGGCAAGATAATCGTATGTGTATAAAGGTCTTTAAGAAACCGTGCCATCTACAAAGGGCCGAAGTCGTTACCAACATATGTCGTTGGGAAAAGGCTAGGCAGATGACGCTGATGAAGGTACCAACGCGTCTATCCCGTGGGTCACGAAACCACGTTCAGAGAAAGGCTAGTTATTCCTATTTTTAACCACACTTTCGTTTCAGTAAACTTATCTTTTTAATCGATTTTCTTTATTAATCGATTTCAAGCTCTGTTTAACATTGCGGTTTGATGGTATTCCCGAATGTATTCAATCAATTAATTCGTACTGATCAACTTCAAACGGGATGTGTTGGTGAAAATTGAAGCATGTCTGTCATATCATTGGAAGTGTGTGTGTAATTAATAGGAACATAAGCTCCACTTTTAAGGGGGATGCACTAAGGTAGTCAAGTGGCTAAGTAATAACTGCCGCACGGGTCGATCGATCAGGTTAAGCAACGCTTGCCGCGGTTGAACCGTGGATGGGTGACCATTTTCACATACCAAGACCCCTTCGTGCCTTCGTTATTTCTGCTTTTGTTGCTTTTGCGTGGGGTTCAGCTTAAGGTTACCAAGAACCCTCCGTGTCTCGGGAAGCTGTCATTCGTGGATCTTTGACCGTCGTTACGGGTCGTTAGAAGCCCAAAAATCTGACGACCAGTCTTACCAAGGGGTATCGTATAATTACCCATTAGTTGTCAAAAAATAAAAGGCCCGTTTTGACATTGACAGTTCTAGTAGTTAATAAAGATCAAATTCGCAAAACACGTATTCGTATGTATGAAACTGACAGGTGTGAAGAACGCATTCTCAAATGTCAAAACGGGCCTTTTATTTTTTGACAACTTTAACAGCCCGGTGTCCCGATTTTTTCCTTGTTAATGGTACAGACGCCAGCAGGTCAAGCTACCCGAAACTGTCAAATTTTCCCAATGAACCTTGAACCTTAATGAATTAGCGATAAGGTTGAAAATCTATTAAATTCATTTGACAGATTGTAGTAGCTTGATGTGCTGGCGTCTGTACCTATAACGCTCGCCCCATGGATAATGGGTTGAAGTGTATGGCTCTCCTTTACACTATTCTGTATGTATGCTCCGTTATAATTGTGTATCAAGTTAATGCTTGATTAGCGTTTTATGTTATTTTACTTGTTTCGTATTAAATATAGACATTATACTTTTGGCAGCCGACCAGAGTTGTTCTTTCTAATATCCTTACGACCCTAAACATCTCATGGCGACCCTGCCTAGGGCTGTCCTTGGGTTTCGGCAGTGTAAATTTCAAGTTTAGAGTATAATCACCTTACCAAACTACTTTACCGAAATCAACGGAATGACCATAGAAGATGTGCCGCTCAACGGTCGAAAAAGATGAGGTATTCATCACCCAAAGCGCTGCGGGTAGCAACGAGGCCACTTTGAAGGGCATTGGTCAGCACATGGAGCAAATGAATATTGTTATGTTCGTACTGCTGGCTGTATTTACCATAACCATTGCCTACTTTATGGTGCGGCTATACAGAAGGTGCCATCGTCAGTGGATCCAGGAGGAGATTGGTCTTAATGCCATGCAACGTATCCGGGCTTCTATCCGAGGACACAATAACGCCGAAACTTCAGCCTAAGGAACCGTGAGTAACCAGCATAAACTATGTTAAAAGTGTGTGTCGTGTGTGCGGTTAAAAATCTCGCGAGTGCTAAAATTTTAGTGAATAAGGACAATAAAAATATCCTTAAAAATAAGTAACACAAAAAACTAAAAATAGAAAAGTTATTTAGACATTCCAGTATTTCATAATTCTATGTAAAGATGTCAAAACAAAAGTGTTAAGTTACTAGTAGCACGGCGAAAGAATGCCGAACGTTTCAATTTTGCTACTAAGTATCGAGTTACGTGAGCTAAAGTGCACGATTATAGAATAATTAACTTAGAATGTAATGAAATATAATACCTACTTAGTTTTAGATTATGATTGATACATTAATTGACAATTATGTAATATTGGAGAATATAAGAAAATATTTAGTAAAAAAGGGAAAGTCTAGATATTTAGGTAAAACTATTGAAATTAAATTAAATGAAGCTACAAATATTTTTGATAAAAGCAAAGAATTATTTTTACTTTTAAAGTCTAAGGAGGACCCGCAGATTATTTCTTCTGCGACAGAAATTTTACAAAATGTAAGAAAACTTTATGAAAATATTCAAACTTTATGTACATTTCCTAAAACCGAGTCTGTCAAAATGGATTTCGATTTAAAAACTGCTTGTAATTTGTTGCCTGTTATGGACGATACGGAAAATGTGACGAAACGATTAATAGACGGTATTGAGATGTATTCAGATATGATTAACGGAACGGATATGGAATTATTAATTAAATTTATTTTGAAAAGTAGACTTTCGGAAAACGCGAAGTTACGAATGGCTTCAAAATATACATCTGTTTTAGAACTTGTCAAGGACATGCGCACGCATCTTTTAACGAGAAAGTCATTTACGGCAATACAATCGCGATTACAAAATGTTTCACAAGGTCACCGATCGATTGATGAATATGCTTCTGAAATCGAAAAACTATTCACGGACTTGACAATTACTCAAGCAGATGGCGAGTGTAATAAATATGATATTCTGAAACCATTAAATGAAAAACTAGCGATCAGGAAATTTTCAGAGGGATTGAAAAATTCAAAACTTAGCACTATAGTTGCAGCTCGTAATTATACCCTACTGAAGGACGCTATCCAGGCAGCTAAGGATGAGGAGTGTTCCCTGTCGCCGAGTGCGAGTACAAGCAACGGCAATGTCATGTATTGTTCCGGTAAGCCCTCTTCCCACCAAAGAGGAAAGAGAGGTATGTATAACAATTATTTTAATGGTCATAGGAATCAAGGACATCGAGGACGAGGTGCGCAAGGACGAGGTCAGTCATCAAATAGGTACGTAAGTGGAAATAATTTTAGCAACCGCGGTAACCGTTCACGTTGTTACCACAATTCAGGCTACTCTAGAGGCGGAAAGTTTAGAAATAACAATTATCAGTCAAATAATCGGGGAAATTCGCGTCAGATTTATTCAGCTCAAGCAACTGAGACGCGTGATAATAGCGCCCAAGACCAGACAACCTCAGGGGTAGACCAGGCTGATAAGTTTTTTCGTGCCCAACCCAGAAATATTAGCTTTTAATGGACAAACAAAATTAGTTACATTTAATTTAGATAATAATCAATATTATTGGTTGTTGGATACGGGAGCTTCTTTGTCAGTTGTACGTAAAGAATGCTTACCGCCAGATATACCAATTTTTGGAAAAGATATTTTAGTCAATGGCATAGCTGGACAAATTCGTTCACTTGGTCAAGTTTGTCTTGCATTGTCATCACCGACGGGTGAAGTATTTCTACATAAGTTTCACGTGTTTAATAACTTACCTATCAAGGCCGATGGAATTATCGGGTTAGACTTTTTAACTAAATACTCGTCAAAT
This sequence comes from Apamea sordens, assembly GCA_945859715.1. Classification (NCBI taxonomy): domain Eukaryota; kingdom Metazoa; phylum Arthropoda; class Insecta; order Lepidoptera; family Noctuidae; genus Apamea; species Apamea sordens. Next base: position 5,320,254 of record OX244010.1, on the reverse strand, counting down.
ATCAATTTAGAGACTAATGTTTTGATTTTAAATATAAATGAACAGGAAATTAGCACTAAAATATTGGATATAACGGAATGCAATTCAGATATTTTGACCATACCGGCGCGAAGCGAATCTCTTCACTATGTAAATTTAAATTCAAGTTTAAAAGAAGATTGTGTTGTTTGTGCAAGTGAATTAGGGAAAGATTTGTTTTTAGCTGGGGCAATTGTTAGAGAAAATAAAAGTAAAATACCTTTAAAAATTTTAAATGTAAGTGAAAAGCATATTCGTGTTCCTGTCTTTAATCCAGTTGTGCAACCGTTATCAGAATATGAATGCTACACATTCGATAAACACAATGCTGATGCAAGTAGAGCTCAGACTTTAAAAAGACTTTTGAAACTACAACATCTTAATTCCGAAGAAAAAACGTCTATTGAAGATATTTGCAAAAAATATTCTGATATTTTTCACTTACCGAGCGATAAACTATCGGTAACAAATATTTATGAACAAACAATAACGCTAAAACCTAATACTAATCCTATTTATACTAAACCTTATAGACTACCACAAAAATTAAAACAAGAATTAAATAAACAAATTGAAACTATGATAAATAATGATATTATAGAAGAAACACAAAGTGAATGGTCTAGTCCAGTTCTACTAGTACCCAAGAAAAGTGACGATAATAATGAAAGGAAGTGGCGTTTGGTAGTTGATTATCGAAAACTAAATGAAAAAATTCAGCATGATAGGTTTCCTCTACCAAATATTAGTGAAATCTTAGATTCTCTTTCAGGAGCTATTTTATTCAGCCATCTAGATTTACATTCTGGTTACTATCAAGTTCCATTAAATCCAGAAAGCAGAAAATGCACAGCATTTTGTACTAATTCAGGTCAGTTTCAGATGAAACGTCTGCCAATGGGACTAACGATTTCGCCAAGTGCTTTCAGTAGAGTAATGACGGTAGCAATGGCTGGTTTAACTTTTGACAAATGTTTCGTTTATTTAGACGATTTAATTATTTTTGGTCGTAATTTAGAGTCCCATAATCGTAATCTAATGGACATATTTGAAAGACTGAGGAAGGTAAATTTAAAATTAAATCCCGACAAATGTCAATTTTTGAAGAAAGAACTATTATATCTTGGGCATGTTGTTTCTGCGCAAGGTGTCTTGCCAGATCCAGAAAAAATTAGAGTCTTAAAAAAATATTCAATACCCAAAAATTCAGACGAGGTTAAACGTTTTGTTGCATTTTGCAATTATTATAGAAAATTTATACCTTCATTTGCTGATATTACAGTGCCATTAAACAAATTGTGCAGAAGAAATGAACCTTTTATTTGGTCAGAAAGTTGCCAAAAATCTTTCGATTATTTAAAACATTTAATGATTAATTTTACAATACCCAGATTACAATACCCAGATTTCTCAGATAAAAGCAAATTTGTATTAAAAACTGATGCTTCAGGAATAGCTATTGGTTCTGTTTTATGTAATAAAAATATGAAACCTGTTGCGTATGCAAGTCGTCCATTAAACAAAGCCGAGAGAAATTACCCAACAATTCAAAAAGAATTGTTAGCCATTGTATGGTCAGTCAAGTATTTTAGACCATACTTGTACGGTAGAAATTTCGTCATAGAAACAGACCATAAACCTTTAATATATTTATTTGGGATGAAAGATCCTTCAAGTCGTCTATTAAAATTTAGATTAACTCTAGAGGAATACGACTATGAAATAGTGTATGTAAAAGGAAAAACAAATGTCGCCGCGGATGCATTATCTAGGATTGTGATAACATCGGATGAACTGAAGAGTATGAACAATGATGTAGTGACTATATTAACAAGAGCTCAAAAGAAGAGGATGAATGATATGAATGATGCAAGTAATACAGATTTGTTTAATAGATCCGCAGACACAAGGTCTGATCAGCCAAGGGTTGCGGAAATATTAAAGAAACCAAATGATTCTGTAGAAATGATTTTAATAAAAGGTGAAGATTTAAATAAATTAAATAAAAATAATAGGATATCCTTAACGGAAAAATGTTTTGCATATGAAGAAAAGAGAAAGAATTTATTCATAAATCTCGATTATCATTCACATTTTACGCGAGCCGAATTTGTGTCGATATTGAGTAAATTTTGTAAGAAATTAAACATAAACGAGATATGCATAATAAAAGATATAAATAATGCTAGCTTTCTTAAAGACTTATGTCAAGAAATTGAATCAATGAAAACTTGGTCCGGACCACGATTTCATGTATTAAGAGGTGTCAAGAGAATTACTAATGATGAAAATATTAAATTTATTTTACATGACTTTCACTTACTGCCAACCAGTGGACATGCTGGTGTGCGCAGAATGATAAATAACGTTAAAAGACAATTTTACTGGCCAGGTCTTGAAACGGATGTTAAGGATTTTATATCAAAATGTGAGAAATGTCAAAAGATGAAGCATGGTAAGTCTATTAAGGAACCCATGTGTATAACAACTACAGCCTCTTATGCCTTTGAAAAAATATTTTTAGATATTATAGGCCCATTACCCCAAGATTATGAAGGTAATGTATACATACTGAGTCTCCAGTGCGAGTTAAGTAAATTCGTGGAAGCATACCCACTTAGAACTAAGGACACTGTAACTGTAAGTAAAGCTTTAGTAGATAACTTTATTCTTAGATTTGGACTACCAAAAATATTAGCAACTGATCGAGGTGCTGAATTTATGTCATCAACAATGGAACAGGTTTGTAAGCTTTTAAACATTGATAAAATATCATCAACTGCGTACCATCACCAATCTATTGGTTCGTTAGAAAATACACACAAAAATTTAGGCGCTTTTCTCAGAATTCAATGCAATAATAATCCTCAAACTTGGTCACATTGGTTAGCTTATTGGTGTTTTAGTTATAATACCACTGTCCATTCAGCAACAAAATACCAGCCGTTTGAACTTGTATTTGGTAGGCCATGTATTGTTCCTTCTAGAATATATAATGATGTTGAACCGCTATACAATCCAGAAAATTATTGTAATAGTCTTAAGTATAAGCTTCAATTAGCAAATAAAGATGCTAGAAATAATTTAATATTAAGCAAATGTAATCGTAAAGATAACTATTATGATAAATATTTGAATCCAACTCAATATAATAAGGATGATTTGATATTGATTAAAAATGAAACTGGTCAGAAATTAGATCCTTTATTTGATGGTCCATTTACTGTTGTAGAAGATTTGGGATGTAATGTTAAAATTTTAAAAAAGAATAACAAAATTGATATTGTTCACAAAAACCGAACTAAACTATTTGTATCCTGAATGTTCTATGAAATCTAAAAAAAAAAAACATTTAGTTTAAGATTTTTTTTTTTTCTTAATAACCGGAGGTGAAGTGTATGGCTCTCCTTTACACTATTCTGTATGTATGCTCCGTTATAATTGTGTATCAAGTTAATGCTTGATTAGCGTTTTATGTTATTTTACTTGTTTCGTATTAAATATAGACATTATACTTTTGGCAGCCGACCAGAGTTGTTCTTTCTAATATCCTTACGACCCTAAACATCTCAGGGTAGGATATTGCATAAATGGCGATATGTGTGTGTAGGTTCTATAGACCTCTGATACTATTAGAGAATACAGTCACGATGTTCAAACTTGATCAGAAATTGTAGTTACGTGAGTCAAAATAAAAAAAATCAAAAGCCATTTATATAGAAAACAAAAACAAAATGGCGGCGGGTCGGATAGGCCACAGGGACTCGAACCCTACTACCTAAATAAAAGCCTCCAGGCATAAAGGGCGTGACATCTTTCATATGTATTTATGCTATGCTGGGTTATGTTCAGATAGCTAGTCACTCGAAGTCACAAATGATAAACTAGGACCATCGAAGTGAAATAAATAAGTATGTGTGTGTGTGTGTGTAGTCGTAGTATTAGTAGTAGTATACTACTAATACTACGACTACACACACACACTGTACTGTGTACTGTGTGTATATTGTGTGTACTGACAATTGTGTGCACTGACTGGACAGGTCCACTCAACCTGTGAGGTTCTTTCCTCAAAAGACCATTTCAGACATATACATGGTCATCAATGATCTGGCCAAGATACTGGCGCCGATTCCCTTGTTCACAAACTAAACTATAATAAATTTAAGTTCAATGCATCTTTTTCTTTCAATTTAACTTAGAAAAGGACAGAAGATAAATATTAGTTTAGTCCTGTCAAACTAGTCAGCGCCTGACGTAAATTGACGTATTTTTAGTAGCCATTTTTTTAATCACGTCCAATCTGTCTATGGAGTATCTTAATTTGACAGGACTAAACTAATATTTTATATTCTGTCCTTTTCTTAATGAAATAGAAAGAAAAAGATGCACAGAACTTAAGTTCTGTGCATCTTTGTAATTGTGTGTCTTTGTCATCTGTGTAATTTAGTTTAGTTTGCGAACAAGGGAATTAGGGCTAATGTCTGGACTTTAAAAGAGACTGTGACCTCTGAGTTTGTTTTGGCCTTTCTTCTCAGAGTAGTCAGATAGGAAACGCCGACCTCATCTAATTAAAAAAAAATATGATTGACGTGTAAAAGTGTTTGTACAAACTTGCTTACAGAAATAAAATCATTTATCATTTATAAATAAAACACCAAAACAGATACTTTAAACATTTATTTCACAATTCAATGACTAGAATCAACAAAAGACTTAACTCTAGTTCACATTAACTGTCGTCAAAAGTTCCGAACTACGAACCGTTAATAACAATTCGTAAATCGAAGATAGTTTCCTACAACTCCTATTAAAATTAGTTTGGCAGTTACGAACTACTGATGGTGACGTGCTTCGATAATAACGTGCAGGCTTTGATCATTATGAGTTAAGTATTGAAAACATCGTAATAAATAGCTCAGCTTTTGCTCAGCATTAAGTCATACTGTCTAGTTTTTAGGATTCCGAAGGGTGCTAACGGCCCCTATTACTAAGCCTCCGCTATTCGTCCGTCCTTCTGTCCACCCCTCCGTCCGTTTGTCCGTCTGTCAGCGGGCTGTATCTCATGAACCGTAATAGGTACACAGTTCACAGAGTGTGTATTTCTATTGCCGCTATAAAAAAAAATAATAAAATGAAAGTTAAAAATTAACGGGGTTGCCTACAAGAAATGTGTTTTTTCGGCGCTTTTTTGCCCTTCGTGTACAAGTTCGACTCGCACTTGGCCGTTTTTGTTTTTACTTTTTTAACGTTTGATTTAGTAGGTACTTAAATATTGAATAGGTATCACTACACTACTACCTCGCACTATGAGTGTTTACTTAGGTATATTGTCATAGCCCTCAAATGCATGTAAAACTTAGAGCAATATAAACTTTTACGCCATTCCATTATAATTTGTTTATTGGTCTAGTGCTCGCAAGCGCTACTGCTGAGCACGAGATCCTGGGTTCAATTCCCAGGTCGTGCAAAGTTCTCAGAAGCAGCCCGGAATTTGAATTAGTGTCCATTTGAAGGCAATAGGCTGCCTATTACAATGGACTTGAACACAACTGCGAAATGTAGGTGTACAGCCGGTCGATTCTGTAAAAATCTCACCGTGAAAACTCAAGTGAAGTGAGCTTGATGTGAGTTGTCAGTAGTGTCAATCCCTAGCATTATTTGGAATGACAGCTCACTCCACGCTCACTTCACCTAAGTTTTCACGGTGAGATGGTTACAGAATCGCACTGCTGGTACTCCTTTGCCTAACCCTTCGGGAATTGTAGGCGTGATGTTATGTTAAAATCAGAAAACATAACACAAATATAATCCAGTCGCATCCCACTCAACCATCCTCCAATGCAAACTTTAAAATATACAAAACAAAAGGAAAATAGATCACTTAGGAAAAAGTTCAACATAACGGTACAGAACTTGAAGACGTAGTAACTTGTTTACCTCGTGGAAAAGAAAGGCAAGAAATTGCCACGTTCCTCCAATGCAAAAACAAAAGAGTAAAGTGCGTTTTTATTTGCTTATCTGATTTGGTAAACAAATATGGCAGACGTTTTGAGATTTCGATTTGAGAGGATTAATGTGATTCCAGCACATCAATTCTCTCAAATCGAAATCTCAATACGTTCGCCATATGATTCAAAGTTGTTTAAAGTCATCGCCAACCGTCGTCGTGTTCTTGAGTGGAGACCGCGAATCGGTAAACGTAAGGTGGGACGCCCTCAGGCTAGGTGGAGTGACGATCTTCACAGGATGGCTGGTAGCAGCTGGATGAGAGATGCCGAAAATCGAGTTGAATGGCGTGCAATAGGAGAGGCATATGTCCAGCAGTGGACTGCTATAGGTTGATGATGATGAACTGTCTTGAGTAAGCATGGTGATCAATGCTTGCGCCCTCACTGTATGAAAAGAGGTCTTTGCCCTATTGTAGGACAATAATGGGCTGTTATTTTTATAACATATGAAGTTATGAGTTTCTTATAATGATCTTATATAAATATTAAAAACGAGGATCTTCCGACCAGAAGGGTGTTGTATCAGGTGGGCTACTGCCCAACGATTGATGTCGGGATGTTGTATACATCTAGCCGAGCGGTAAACTCTACTTGCGCGATGCAGGATTTTGAGTGACCTCATTAATATGACAATTCATGATTTTCATAACGTAATATTGTTTACCAAATATATCATAAAAGAAGAAGTTTATAGATGTTATATTTGTTTTAGAATTATCAAATTATTCTGCTCCATTATTGTACTACTTATTCTAGTTTTGTCTAGAGATTACATTCCACAAAATTCGGATATTTAACGAAATGTAAACAAACTAGGTACAACTAACGTTTACATTTAGTTAAGTCTGTAAACAAAATTGAATTACAAGTTCACGAATTCAATTAAACGACACGCGATTGACCGAAGCACGTCACCATATTTATAATTAGTTTTGACACAAACATTTAAAACTTATTTATACTTTTAAAACATCAGTCTTTTAATAAAGATACTTCGAGACGAATATTTTTGTTCTTATATTATCATTTATTTAATTTATTTATGTGTTATAAGTCTGTTGCTTCGATTGAAGCATACGGGCAGTGAACTTGATATAGAGTTGTCGCGTTTTAGCATACCAATTATGGTCATTGACCCACGTACATTTTCTATTTCAAAAATTGAAATAAAGTCTGTTTACATCCTGAGTAAATATCTATCGTGGTCTTCAACACGTACCAATAACAAACAACTCATACATAGTTTAGTGTTTGGGTTCCTACGGGGAGATATTAAGGAAAGGGCAATGACCGCTATTGTCATGCTAAAACGCAATAGCTATAGTATGAATCGCGGTTTGAAAATAAGTCATGTCTGAAATCTGAATTCATAGTCTAGTGACTGTAGTGCGTCTGTTGGAAATACCAGAAGGAAAAGTTCACAACGATTATTTTTGCCTATACTCAAATTACTCGCTTCGCTTATAATTGTTCGGTCATACTGTTTTTCGTTCACAGTGCGCATTTTATGAGATACTTGATAAATGACTAATACACAAAGCAAATAAGTGAAGCAGGACAAGTCTTTAAAGAAAACTTCATGGAAATAGTTCTACCAGAATCGCGTCGCACCGTCGTCGCGTCACGCCTGATTGCGGGAGCCTTAAGGCCTCATTTACGGAGACGCGGGGCGTCGCGCGTCGCGTGCGGCGTGGCGTCTCGCGGCGCGTCGTAGGATTTTCTGTTTACGGAGCGGCGGCGCGTCAAGCGGCACTTATCATCGCACGCGTAAACACAAACGTATGGCAATATAGGACGCTGTTCATAGAGACGCGGGCGGGAAGCGTGGCTGTGTCCGCCACTGCGCCCGCGGCGAATCCTCAAGCGTGTAGCAAAGCACGCGGCGGGCAACGCTGCGGGATACTCAATCAAACTGACCAGTTTTAGGTTAGCGGAAGATGGGAGCGCAAATTAAATTAATTACTAATAATTAATTAATTAATTGCGTCCTGCAATTTCCAAATATGACTGACAAAAGATTCCGCCGCGGGCATCGCTTCATCCAGAATTGCCGCTGCGTGTTCCGCCGCGATAAACGCCGCGTGAAACGCGGCGGTGCCAGCCGCGGGCTCGGCCGCAAAAAACGCTCCATTTCAAGCAAACGCGTCTAAAATCGCTTCGCCGTAAACGCACTCATACAACGCCATATGTTTGAATTTAGTGCGGGCCGCGCCGCACAACGCGACGCGCGACGCCCCGCGTCTCCGTAAATGAGCAAGAGTGTTGTCTTTACAAGTCATAGCATGTTTTGTATTGAAGCTGCTCTCATGTCCGTAAAACTGATGGTACAGACGCCAGCACATCAAGCTACTACAATCTGTCAAATTTATTTAATAGATTTTCAACTTTATAGTTCAAAGTTGATTGGAAAACTTTAACAGTTTTGGGTAACTTGATGTGCTTGCGTCTATGTATTGTCAAATGACAGGGTTTAGACCAGTAAACGTGCCTATAGATTTGATCGATTTTTGAAAATCATGTCAATGTCATGATTCATAATCTTAATTATAAATCTTTGTTAATCTCAACATCATATTACAGGCACATGATAAAGAAGTAAGTACAAAGGAAAACACATGACGATCGTCAAAAATCGAATAAGTTTTTGGACCTATACCCTGTCCATTAGGTAAACCGTTTTTTAACAGATGGAACTAGTGATTGCGGCAACATACAATACATTAATTGATACACGTGCAGTATTATAATGTCTGTAAGAAGCCATAAATAAGATAATTCAATAAAATAAGGCAGTTTATATACAGCGTGTAACGGAAGGGGGGTATCAACCCTGAAGGAGGTGAATGTGCTCATGAAACTCAACAACTTTCCCCAAAGAACATAAGGTCGAAATATGAAAAAAAAATTTGGCCCTCCCTTACAAAACTGATTGATTTACTATGGGAGGGCCAAATTTTTTTTTCATATTTCGACCTATGTTCTTTGGGGAAAGTTGTTGAGTTTCATGAGCACATTCACCTCCTTCAGGGTTGATACCCCCCTTCCGTTACACACTGTATAATTATTTATTTTATGACGCATTTTAAAGTTATATTTTACGTAATCTGGAATATGTACGTTCTACCAGACAGACAACAGACAGCTGTCAAAAAACGGTTAATCTAATGGACAGGTATAAGAGAAATGCGGTTACACTACACATCTTTTTGACGAACAACTCATTCAACGGTTTCTTTATTTTTCTTCCTTATTTAATACTTTGGCACCTGTTCAAGATACATATACAGTAATAGTTGTGTATTTAGTGACAAATACATATATTCACGCAGACAACCAAGTTTTATATTAAATTAACTCAGCTGTCAGCTCAAGACGTTACCAGAGAGAAAAAAACGTTGCGTGGTGACTATTTTTCTTGCCGTACTTACATTTTTACCAAAATTCCTTCCAATGAAGTGGGATAACGTTCTTTATTTCGTGGAAAATAAAGTTCAAAATCAGATTATATTCATCTCAGAAACGTTCTGTTTATATCACCTTAAAATTCTAGGTTGATAGTGTCTTGAAGACCAAATACACATCATTTAGAAGATTTTCTTATCTCTTTTCGTCATGATATAAAGAAACTGATAAATAATACATAATATTAATTATTTTTACATTTTCTCGTAACTTTATGGGTACAATTTGATATGCTTAAAGTAAAAATAGAATTACCTAAATACTTTTTTGATAATAATATGTATATTTTTATGTCTATTTTTGTTGTTATCTATGATGTGGGGTCCGACAGTGCCCTGTAACAAACAACAAGATTTATTAAAAATCATAAACAAATATTTAAATCTTTAGATACTGCGTCAAAAGATGGCTCCGTTATGACGAATTGAGAATTAACAAGGTATCATAAATGTTACACAGTCTTCCTGAAGGCACAAGACACGAGATTTTATAGTTTGTGTTGGATTTACCAAAAACAATGAAGTTTTTGCAGATATTCCCGCCGATAGAAGATATTGAAAAAGGGCCCGCTATCTGGAAGTTTGTTTAAATTACGAATATCTTCTGAAGTATAGCTCACAGAAAGTCGAAATTTTGGATTTGTAAGGTACCTACTTAATAGTTTCTAACTCCGAGCACTATTGGGCGATCTGAAAGTATAATAACAATAAAAATAATCAGAAGGGGCCCGCTAGCTAGACACTTCACAAAAACGTCATTCAATCAAAAACTGTCGAGATACAAAATATATCTTATTTATTTTCTTTAGGTACAATATAATGTCGTTATGAAAAGCAATCACCTGTTGATAAGTCTCGTTGGGGCCTGCCAGATAGACTCACACTCAACACCGCCGACTTTGAGCTGTTACTTAGAAATTCCCAATGGAAAACCCCAATAAGACTTTTCTCGACCTGAGAATCGAACCCAGGATCCACGTTCAGCAGTCGTGCTTACAACCACGAGACTAACGTGGCTGTCGACAAGGAGGAGTATAAAGACCACTGTGATTTTGGCAGACAGAGGTAAAATGACTATGAATGGACTGTAGAGGGTAAATGGACTGGGACAAAACGCCCACATGCCAATGACCGACAGCCAAAATAGTAATTGAATTTGTGCCTTATTTCAGCAGCACTGTTAATTCCACTCAACTAATTTATAGCTGGAGGCGTCTCATTAGCTGTAAAATTATTTGTTGGTCTGTTTGGCTGGTCATTAACACAAAACAGATGGGTACAGAAGGTCGGCGCCATACAACAAATGAAATCGCACGCACACATAGCCACGCTTCACGTACCGTAAAACGGGGTGAATAGGGATGCAGGGGTGAATCGGGACGAAACTTTAAAATGGATTTGTACTTTAAAATAATATAGTTTGTTGCTAGGGCAACAAACTATATTATTTTAGCTTAAGGACACTTAATCTTTAATTAAAAGCAGTAAAAACACATTAGAGTATTTTCTGGCAACAAACTATATTATTTCAACGTTAAAATCCATTTTGAAGTTTCGTCCCGATTCACCCCGTTTTACGGTACAGCGAGTGTAAGCGCACTCGCGACTGGCATTTGTTTGAGATCGATGCACGTATGTATGTGTCTATGTGTGCGTGCGCCTGTTATCTCTCGATGTATGTAACTGACCTTCTATATCCTTTTTGTCATGTTAGTTTCGTAGTATGGCGTTCATGATTGGGCTATGTTGTGTAATTATAAAGCATTGATGTATGATGGTGGTACAAGTCATCTGTCATTTAGACTCTAGTGATGTAGATGTATCGTACCTAGGCGTTATTGAACTGTTTTTTTAAAGTAGCTATTGTATTTTTTAATAAAATAACAATAAAAAATCAAAAAAAACATGGTAAGGAAGATTAAATATAGTTACCTACGTAGGATTAAAAATCCAGGGTATGAAAAAAAAACTTGTTTTTCTTTAAACTACGTAGAATAAAAACTCATAATTAAGATTAATTGACAAAAAAAAAATGGTGTAATAGTCCCGAAGCGTTTTGCAATTAGCTACTAAGGAAACCTTTGACTGGGTAAAAGTGCTAAATGTTACAGATGAAAGTAATAAATTGGAACTTAAAATTGTGACTTATGCGATTTTGTGCTTCTCGCATCCAAAAGATTCCTGCGGCCTTTACCAGGTCATCTGAACCGGTCGAAGTGGCGGTGCCTGGTGCTTGCTATGTCCACCAGTGGACGTCTTTCGGCTGAAATGATGATGACTGTATGCAGATATACTTACGTCTTGGCACCGCAGTAACTGTGGCTTTGGATGTGCTGTCACTGTCATCAGACTCCGATCGAGTCTGGAAACTTGTTTCTGTGAACAAAAAAAAAAAATTAATTAACATTGTAAAATTGATAAACTTAGTGGGTAAGCGTTATATGTATACGCTTACCCACTAAACGCACGACGCCATCGCGGCAGGCCAAGACAAAGATGGCGGGACGGGCTTGACTCCTACCGTAGGGACTCGCAAAAGACAGAATTTTGTGAAAAAGGGTTCTCCCTTTTTCACACAATTCTGTCTTTTGCTCTGAAGGCCATTGCCCTTCAGTGGGACAATACAGGGTAGTTAGATTAGATAACGTTTATAGACGAGCTCATTTGGAATTTGATTATTATAATTTCTAATTATCATAAATTAATTTTAATTATGTTTTCACACTCAACAAAGGAAACAGAAAATAATTTTAGAAGTTTTACTTTGTCGTCAAGTACCAAAAAATAGAAAGTAATGTCTTGAAAGGTTATATAAACTGAAAGTAATTGGTTAACACAAAATGTAGGTTTAATTAAGCACAATACTTTTCATTAAAATTACTTTTAGGGCCTGGTGCCTTTTTTTATTATGACGGCTTAATGCCAGCATGATTCCAGTGTAAGAGAGAGACGGAGCTATACATGACCAATAGCATCATCCCTTTTTCGTACAAATATCATGGATGCATTAATATGGTTCCAGGCAGACAGCAGATAAGGTGGATCGACGACCTGGTCAAGATTGCTGGACGACTCTGGCTTAGGAAGGCTAGAGACAGAGAAGAGTGGCGTGCACTGCAGGATGTCTACACTCTGCTTTGGGTGGCGAAAGGCTGAAGGGGAAGAATACGTTTGTTGTTGTGTACCTCCAGATAAAATCACGCGAAATTATCGAGCAGATAATAACTTTTCTTGTTAAACAGTTCTTGTAAAATCAAAATATTATATTTCACATTTCATATATTTAAATAATAAAATAGATTATTTATTTATTTATTACTGTAATTGCCCGTGACATCACAGCGTGGCGTGGTATTCTGCTCCTATCTGAATACCAGCGCTGCGACATTTATTTTTTAAATGTCGTAGCATCATGCTGAGATAGGAGCCTTTTGGCCTCATAGGACTTTCTGTTTCATTTTTCTTTTTGTTACTTTTTTATATAATTTGGCTTTGTTACTTTTTCTTAATATAATTTGTTATATTTTTATATTTTTGATTGTGTTTAGTTTAGTTTTATGATGGTCCTGTGCGAGTAGCAATAAATACTTTTTCTTTCTTTCACATTACTTTCTACGCGCGACTTCTTTCGCATGAAATTATTTGTTCCCCCGACCCACCCATTCTGATTTGTTTTGATGAATGGGTTGTTTTGATTTTGCTCGGATCTTAAGGGTCCTTGCGTGACGTTAAGTACCATATAGCCTTCCTCGAGAATTGGGCTATCAAATACAATTTTTTTTTAATCCAACTGTTTTTTCCTGAGATTAGCGCGTTCAAACAAACCGCACCCTTAGTAATATAAATACTGAGTTTTTTTTTTGAATGTTAGATGGGCTCAAAATCAACTGTTCTACCACTTGGCTTTCACAGAAAGAGAAAAAAGACAATATTAAAGGGAATATTATAATTGTGTCTCTTTCACACCACCCTCTCCCGCGCCCGCGTCTTCCCGCTAAAGAGGCCCAACTATTAAAAGGAGCCAGTACTTGTCGAAGTCGGACCGCTGCGCTGACGCGCTGTCCAAATTGGATTTGTGCCATTCTATTACAAATTATCGTAATTTAATAAGTATAAACTTCGGATTTCCCGAATCTTTAAACACGTTTTCCCAAAAGTTGATATTTTTGAAATAGGCCTTTACTTTATTTAGGGTGCGAAAGAGACTCTTCAGCTTTATTATAAGTAAGTATAAGTATAGTTAGATAAACCTACATGGGCACTTATGTAACATCAGAAGTTAGGTGCTCGGTAGCATTGTGTAGCAATACCTAGTGTAGAAGCTTATGTTCAATTTGTCTGGTGGATAGTGCCTACCCAGACGTAGTATAACAGGCCTTTAAAATTCAAATTCCCAATTCCGCAACAACTATAAAATTACATAAAAGATAAGGACATTAAAGATACACAATAAGTACCTGTTTTAGCGTCCCTAAAGTCGTTTGCCGATCCAATAAAGGAGAGGTAAAACAATCATGAGACGAGATAAAAGAGACATTTTCTTACATTTACAACCTCGTGACAGATCAATTAAATAGAAGCTAGAGGAGGTCCAATTGTAGCGCTAGACGTGGACTTTGAACGGGATTAAGGCTACTTTTCCAGATGTGCTATGCTGCTATGCTGCGAGGATGTGAAAGGTAAGCTACGAAACTACTGAAAAACACGTACCACGTACTGTGTACAGTCACGAGTAAAAGTATGTATACACTCGGCTTTATTCAAAAGCGATTTACTCCTTTATTTTTTAATGAAATATTATGTTGTTACGAACATAGCATTTTCGAACCCTTAGGTTTATGTAATGTGTCGCATTTCAACGTTACATTCGCTATTTCGCGAAAAAATCGCAATTGAAAGTTGCCAAGTATTGACATATTGGTGCTCGTGACTGTAGCATGTAAGGTTTAGTTAAGTATATTTTTAGTTACTTTGTCGCATTAGATTTATCTGTAATGGCAAAGGAAACATTTCATGTGATGCATAAATAAACAAAAATTGTGTGACCGTGTCCAGTAATGCTAAGCTGTGTAGCGGAGCGAGTAATACGTGCTATGAAGATGCGCCGCCGCAAGTTAGCTGTGCGAGGAAGATGCTCAAGTTGAGCTATATGATGCATCGATAGTAGGGAAAGCACGGGGAGTACTCCGCTCTGCACATAGCTACACCACTCGCAAATCCATAGCACGCATCCTTCCGTATAAAAACAGGGAGTCTTCTCCGAAGTAGTATCGGTCGAATGTTCGGCCGTTTCCTGCTACGAAGTTACTATTTGGTTCGGTCGGTTCCGATCCTACACTCCTACACTCTTTCGAATATTGACTATGGTCCCGATCCAACTGCGCCGATCCGAACTTTTTTCGCATTTTTCAATAATATTCGGTTCGGCCATGTATCGGTCCGATCCGAACATTCGCACTTTGCACTTCGGAGTAGGCCCCCAGCTTTGTTCGACCCGTTTCCACCAGTGCTATGCTATGCGGACCAATGAATATTACATATTGGTGGATATCAAACGCATCCATAGCAACGTAGCATAGCACATCTCTGGTGGAAAAATAGCTTTAAGAAGGATGGGAGATGTGGCAAAAATATATGTATGTTGAAAATAGTGTTAATTTTGGTTTAGATAGATAGATAAATCGTTTATTTGGCGCACACAAAAAAGACAGCGCAACACACAAAAGTACATTATTAGAGAACTACCCACATTAATAATATAAAACAAGGTGCCGACAAAAAAGACAAAATGAAAAACATACAAATATCAAAGTCAAAGTGACACTATGACGAATTAAATTAATAACGAAACATACACAGTGCGGTGTGCGTCTCAAGGTTGCACCAAATGGGAGTCCAGCTCAGCATGTGTCAGGCAAATGTACCTAACGCTGATATTCTGCTGGATCCCTGCTATGACACACGGACGTTGAGAAGACGAGATAAATTAGTGTTGTGACAGGTGTTAAGTGCAGAGTGAGGCTTTGTAAGTATACCCGACACTATAATTATGTATTCTACAGTAAGTTTTGCATTGGGTAACGTTCTTGTTCGTAGGTGTCTTAGTATTGTGCTTTGGTTACTTGATTCTCATATTACAAAGTTACATGCAGTATATAATGTGTAAGTGATTAACATTACAATTATAGTGACGTTGGCGCGAATAAATTAAAAACAATTTGTTCACATCACGTTTGTAAAAATACGTTCACAATAAATAAATATCGGTATGTAACATGATCCAACACAAGATCCACAGACTACTCAATTACTATATCTTTGCTCACAGGTTGTGATCACGTGATACGCTAAATACACAGATTGATTCGGGAAAGTCACGACAGCCATTCATATAATGGACGTGTTCGAAACAGTCATCCCTAGATTCTTCTGCGAGGTGATAAGAAACTGCCGCAGTCGAACTCTGAAGGTACCAAGAAATCTAAGATTCCTTATCGGCGGAGGAATATTGTTCCAGCATTTAGATGCAGCATACCTAAAACTTCCCCTGAAAGCAGCTGTCTTGTGTGATTGAGTGGCGAGTTGCTGCGAGCACTTTACTTTTTTTTTGAGTGGGAAATCATGAAATGACCTCTCCCGCTCTGGGCTGAGCGGAAGGGCGTGTCAGACTTTTACTGACTAAAACCCACCCGTGTTCCTTCAGTTGCCTGTAGCAGGGGCCACGGTATCTCTTTCGAACAACCCGCGACTCTGGCACCTTCCACCTACCTACTGTTACCTTACATTCACTAATGTTAGAATGTATGTAATATTTTCGTATAAAAATGCAATACATCGTCCTCATCAGAAGTGTTCTTATTGTCTCTTATACATACTGGGTATGCGAGCGAAGAGATGTAACAAGAATATTCTGAATAATCGCAAGTCTTTGATCACATTAGGGATTGAATAATAATGTGAACGACGTTCCAGCGAGTACGTAAATACACGTACACGTGCGTAATGCAAGGGTAGTCACAATGATCATCAATATCACAGTCGCCATAATCAATACCGACTTCGATCGATCTCCGCGATCTTCCTTTGTTTTACATTTTGGCGGGACGCCGCGGCAGTATGGTAAGGTATGACAGCTGTCCACTTGACGTAACCCCGGACGTCAAGTTGACAGCTGTCAAAATCGTTCTAAAATCAAATCTGTAAGTTTAGCGCTGTTAAACCTTTAGACGCGCCGTATATATTAAAGGTACATTATTGGTCGGGCAGCGTACCTGATAATTAGTGCTTACAGCTGTCTATCGATATTTCTGAATTTTAGCCCGAAGAGTCAGCACGTACAACGTGGCTGATGCGGAAACGCTGGCAAGCCTTCTGGGCAGTTTTCCTGTTGACAGCGATGCGGATGAATTTTTTGTTGCCGTTTGATTATTTTCTCTCATTTAAATTAAAAATAATAATAATATGTACAAGTATACATATAAACTTGTACATATTATTATTATTTTAAGACTGTTAGCTTTTTAAATAATGTAAATATAAAAAACAGATTAAGGGCTGATTTTTCAATCGACCGATAATTTTTATTTGTGGAATAAAATTGACGTCTGACAGTTTTTGTCTGGAAGAACTGTCAAAAATTCAAAATCATTTCTCCGATAAAGTTATCTGGCGTTGGAAAATACAGCCCTTGAAAAAATCACTATCCCTAATTTGTACGTTTCGTTTTTTCACGTGACTCGTTACTTCCTCCACTATCGTATTTCAAAGTTTGCGACTGTTTTCTCTCTTATTTCAAAGTAAACACCCGAAATGTTGAAACTAAACGGAAGAAGAGAGTCATCAATTTTATTAAATTAGATCAAGAGTAATGGTCAAACGAGACGATGCTTCGGGGCTGCGAAGTTCGCGATAAGGAGCTTATAGACAGAGTGACTTTGAACAAAACGACTTGGAGAATTTTATGGTTTATGGTTTTACACTCTCGGGTGTCGTAAACGGCGACTAAGGGATGGTGTCAAGTGGATGGGGAGTAGCTAAGTTTGCTTTTTTGTTAAATATTCATCATCTGCCTAGCCTTTTCCCAACTATGTTGGTCTAACCGGATGCCGCTGAATACCAGAATATTACATGGAGCGACTGCCTATCTGACCTCCACAACCCAGTTACTGGGTAATACGATACCCCTTGGCAAGACTAGTCGTCAGACTTTCGGGCTACTGACGACCCGTAACGACTGTCAAAGATCCACGAATGACAGCCGGGACCAACGGCTTAACGTGCTTTCCGAGACACGGAGGGGTCTCGGAATCTTGTTAGTTACATACTATTGTCGATAATTTCCAATCCCTCTTACAATCATGGTTATTATTATCATGCTGAGTGGAAGCCTTCTTGTCACTCAATCACATGCAGTTTTCGATTATTTAATTTTTGTCCCATGCTTGTAATTATAGCTTTTAATTATAATTCGAGTAATTGTATATGCTCATGTTTCTGTGACCATAAATCAATTATTATAATTTTTTTAAATAATTTTTGATTGATTACATTCGAGCAATGGGAAACCCTTACTGGGGGTTTGTTTATATTATATCACCCGCAGATCTTAAGTCATTTTATAATAATGTAAGCTAACATTTAAAATAATAATATGGAGTTGTGAAAAAATAAGCAAAATAATCATAGGGCATCAAAAAATTCGTCCGGCGTCCCTGTCAACACGAACAGTGCCCAAAAGGCTGGCAGCATTGCCACGTTGTATAGCGATGCTAATTCTTTGGCCAAGAAACAGGCCAGCCCTCTGGTCGCGTGAAAGGTCGACTAACCGCTTGGCAATATCTCGAATAACCAAGTGGGCACTCGGATCCAATGGCTAGGGCCAACCCTAAACGGCTCGAACATACAGGATGGCAGGGACATCGACGCTATGGGGTCTAAACTCATGTGCTGAATCCATGATTATAGTTTGCGTGACGATGTCCTTGCCACCCTGTATAACTCCGAATCAGGTTGGAATATTTTCGCCGTTATAATAATTAAATCAAATTGTGCTATCAGATACCACATTTTATTATAATAATTATTATAAAATACGTGAGTTATACAACTACTCAGTACAGTTAATTCGGAAACGGAACTTTATACAAAATCAGCTGGCTTTAGGGCCCTACAAAGCACAGACAGGAAGAGTAATATATAAACTAATTAAATTAAGAAATAAATGTGTTCGTCGACTTCCTAATAGAATTGTTTACGAAACATCAAGGGGGAGAAAAATGTGAGTGAAACGATGTAATAAATGAAAGATACATACGAGTACATTAACCCGATTACTAATAATGAAAAAAATTTAAACGAGTAAAGAAATAAGTGATATTTGATATAAATATAATTAAATAAATAATAAATGAATAGATATCTCTGTATATAAAATATTAATTGAATAAGTAAGTAAATAAATGTAATATAAATACATACATAGATAATAGGATATAAAATAATTTTGATGGATAAATTCAATACTAACAATACATAATTAGAATAACAGAAAAAAAAATTGTAATACAATACTTAATAATTATACTACATTAATAATAATGAAAAATGTTTAAGCGAGTAGAGAAATAAGCAATATTAATATTAATTAATATTATATATATAAGATTATGTGAATGAATGGAAATATTGATTGATTAATATATAATTATTATTGAATATTGTCCCTCTCAACCAAAGCACCTGCCATCTAATCTCTTCACCGCCCTTGGTTGACTGGTAGAGAATGCCTAAGGCATTAAGTCCGCCTTTGTACCTTTTTGTGCGAAAAGTTTAAATAAATAAATATAAATATATAGGTATGAAATAATTAATAGGATATAAAATAATTCTAACTTAACTACAAAGAAAATTAATAAAGCGCTCTTCCTCTCTCAACCTATTTAAAATGTGCTGTGCCCGACAGGGTCCATAATTGTTTCTATTATTTTTCTTTTATTTACCACCTGTAATTGTACATTATGGATTGCAATAAACGATTTCAGATTTGAGATATACATTGTTTGTTTATAATACTAAATGTAAGCAACATTTATTCATAACATATAATATTAATAATGTAGTTATACCTAAATATTATAGAGCAGTGGTGGCCCAGTGGTAACGGCCGTGACTTACGAGTTGTAGGTCGTAGGTTCGAACCCAGACAGGCGCTTTACTTTGTGTAAATTATTTCATCACCACTGCCCTCAAAACTGTGAAGGAAAACATCGTGAGGAAACCGGCATGTCCTAGAACCAAAAATTCGAAGACATGTGACATCTACCAATCCGCACTGGGCTCGCGTGCTGGATTAAGGCCCACTCCCTCTAACCGAGAGGAGGCCTGTGTCCCAGCAGTGGGGACATTATAGGCTGATTATGTAACCAGTATTTTTGTATAGCGTGACCCTTTTAAATATCAATTCAATAAAAATAAAAACTATAATAGGGAAACAATTATTCAGAATTAAAATGAAATGTACATAAATAACAACTTAAACAAAATACTTAATGAAGAGATTGTTTGCTTTGCGTAATGCGTAAGTTGCGTATGAGTGGCTGACGACCGGTTTCTTGCTGATCCTTGGCGCCGTGCGAGCCTCACGAGTGTGATAACGGGCATATTCGATGACCAAATTGAAAATTGTTTGAAAATTTCCCATACAACATTACAACCTATGTACATTGTTTCTACATCAAACAACATCCCAGTTGATGCGAATAAAAGTGACTGAATATTTTATTATTAACTTACAACCATTCATAGGGATGCCCAAGTTTATTGCCAATAAACTTTGTAGCGACAAACGTAGCAACACCTACTCGCCTACGCCGTAGCAACGCCTACGCCGTAGTCACCGAGTTCGTACATTGTAGCGTTGATGTTTATCGTTACACTGTTGTTAGTCTATTTTTACTAGCAGGTATGCATATTGTGTGTATGTTTTAAACACCTGTCCAGTGAAACTTACCTACAGTAAGCGACAAAAGTTGATTAACACTTCTGATTTATAAATCATAATTATTAAGCTAAATATTTAATTAAAATCGGAACTATAGTAAAATTAAAAAATGATGTACTCATTGCTATAATAATCATATGATATACAAATAGATTACAAACCTACTTACAAAATAAAGTCATTTATCATTATAAAAATAATTACGAAATGTGTAATTCGATTCCCGCACGGAACAAATATTTGTATGACCTACACGTATTTGTTCTGAGTCTGGGTGTTTTTCTATCTATAATATGTATGTATTTACAAAAAAAAAAATGTATATAAGTAGTTTATCAGCCATCTTGTTACCATAACACAAGCATTAGGTTGCTTAGCTTGGGACTAGATGGCGCTGCGTGAAATGTCCAGGGATATTATTATTATTATTAATTACATCCAATTAACTGAAGGCCAATTCTCGTAATTTAAAACGTTCAAAATCTGAGGGGCACTCGTAATTTTAAGACCGTTCACAGTCTGATCTCAGTCTCAATCTGTCAAAAAATACTTCTAATTTCCCTACATTTTGACAAGTTTTTGACATTTCTTTGCCGCCGAGATGAACTTATTAACCTAATACTCAACACCATACAAAAGTATTAAAGCAGATGTAATTTTATTACAAACTTAACTGAATGCTGAATGCTTGTCAACGAAACAGACTTGATTGGCCTGCACTTGAAAACTCGAAAAGATCCAAATTTTTCGCACCGACAAAGTTAAGAGAAAGAACACACTTGACAAAACTTTGATTAATAATCTTGGAAAGCAATCTAACTTTGGCCGGCAGACGTGTAATTAAAAAAAGATTTATTTAACTTGGACAATGAAAATTGATTAGCATAACCGTCAAAAATTGTCTTTCGTGAAAATCTTCACGAATTTTTCCTAAGTTTTTATAGTGACAGCAAACTTTTTTTTTTTAAATGGCGACGAAAAAATTATAACTGGAAAAAGAAATAAAAGTAAAATACGTATAGGAAAATCTTTTAAGGTCTGATTTTTTAATTGACAGATAATTTTTATTCGTGGAATAATATTGACCTTTTCCAGAACTTGTATGGAAGAACTGTCAAAAACTCAAAATTATTCCTCGAATAAAATTATCTGGCACTGGAAAAATCAGCCCTTAAGGACCATAATTTGCTATTGTGGTCTTCTATGAGTGCAGCAAAGAAGTCAAACGAACCATTTTGTGTGTTTTGTGCGTTAATAATGGCAATGTTGACAGATGTATTCGAATAAATCATATAAATTACCGTATTAACTAACACCAAACTCAACTAATTAGTAGATAAGTGGCCCAGTGGCAACGGCCGTGACTTAAGGGTTGTAGGTCGGGGGTTCAAACCCAAGCACTTTACTTTGTGTAAATTATTTCATCACCACTGCACTCAAAACGGTGAAGGAAGACATGTCCTAGAACCAAAAAATCTGACATCTGGCATCCCGCACTGGGCCCGCGTGGTGGATTACTACTCACTCCCTCTCACA
Organism: Apamea sordens; assembly: GCA_945859715.1. Taxonomy (NCBI): domain Eukaryota; kingdom Metazoa; phylum Arthropoda; class Insecta; order Lepidoptera; family Noctuidae; genus Apamea; species Apamea sordens. Next base: position 5,298,229 of record OX244010.1, on the reverse strand, counting down.
GAGAGGAGGCTAGTGTCCCAGCAGTGGGAACATTATAGGCTGATTATGTAATATATATGTATGTACATACTTTATATGTATGTACGGACGCCAGCAGGTCAACCAACCCGAAATTGTCAGATTTTCCCAATCAACATTGAACCTAATGCTTTAGCAATAAAGTCGAAAATCTATTAAAGAAATCTGACAGATTGTAGTAGCTTGATGTGCTGGCGTCTGTACATACTTGGTATAGAAAAAGATTTAATTACTTAATTATACATATACAACTGAAGGCCTGGCAATTTTCTGAAATTTTAATGCAATCTTTTATACAGGGTCAAATTGAATTAGCTAGCTCAACTCATACAACACTACCAGCAGTCGTTGATTCACCCAAAAAAAAACATCGACCGACTTTTATTTTTAAATTAATAATAAAAAAAAACAACATGGGCACTTATGAAACATTAGAAGCTAGGTGCACGGTTCCAATTGGTCGTTTCCTATGGAGAAGAGCTGGCAAGAAACTCCACGGTTACTCATTTAAAAATAAGTGGCTTTTACAATATAATCGTGGTAATATATCGATACCTTACACGTCTGCGTAGTTTCGCTAACTAATTTAATTTACAGATACACCACTTAAATAAAGAAGGAATACTTATCAAAACCCTGGACAGAAACCGTCTAAATTAAATTTAAATTTCATTCAAAGATAAACTTCCTTTCAATCCCTAAATATTTAACCTGTCAAAGCAAAATAATCCTAAAAATCAACTTGAAAGGCCCTGACATAACTAAATAATAATTTAGCGGAGCTTTGAAGGGAATTCAATTAATGATAACAGTGTCTAGAATTTGAATAGCGTTCATTTGAGATGTCAGACTGAAATATACGAGGAGGGACTGTCTCATAATTCAAACGAAACGTGAGAACTGGAAGCGTTTGTAGATCGTCACTGGATGTGTCATTAGTATTTGTGAGTCATTCTTTCATATCTATACAGGATTATTGGTAAAAATTTAACAACCTCGCAGGACTATATTACTAACATCATAAACAACAATAGTATAATATATGTCTTTAAAAAAAGGAGCCACGCACGGACCACGTTTTGTATATTTTGAGTGAGTATATTTTGTTAAAAAATGGTTCCTGTGAATAAACACCTTTTCAAAAAGTGTTTTTTCACAGAAATTGTTTTTTTTGTAAATCCTTACATCTATTTTTAAGTCTTCGATTTCCAAATGCAAGCATGCGTTTCTATGATACAATATGCAAGAAATTTTCATTTAAAGACACTCTTGACAATGTCTCAAACTGTTAACGATGCGTTTTTGTTCAGCGGTTGGATATTCTAGGCAAAGGAAAAAAATCAGAGGGGCAATTCTCGTAATTTTAAGTACGTTTACAGTGTGATCTCAGTCTCAATCTGTCAAAAAATACCTGTAATTTTCCTACATTTTTGACAAGTTTTTGACATTGATTGTCGCTGAGATGAGATTGCGACTAGATTTTGAACGTTTCTAATTACGGGAATTGACCTTCTTTTAACAAAGAAGTTTGACACACAAAATAAGTTGCCAATTCCAAAGCGTAGACATCTGTGGAGGATAACAGGCAAGATACTTCATGTGGCTCTTTTGCAATCAGACGTAACATCACGCCTGTGGTCCCGAACGATTACCTACACACAAATTTCGCCCTTATAGTCATTTATTTTCGATCAGTTGATACAAAATCTTAGTTTAACTACTTTTGCGAAAGATTGCCTTCAACGTACAAGATCATGTCAAGAACTTCCACCATTCACACTTGGTTGATATTCCAACGAGTCGTACTCAGCGCTTCTCCGCCACGTTTATTATGCGCACAGCCAAAATGCGGAACTATCTGTGTTATCCCACGTTTAAGCCGTCTACCTTCAAAGCAAGAGTGAACAGGCATCTTTTAGGCATGTTCGTTCCACCATAGACCTCAACCATCGCTTTCCATCAGGCGTGATCGAGGTCAAGAGCAGGCCCATTGAGCAATTTTTTTTTATTGGTCAAATTAATCTAAACTGCGTGAAGTAATCCACGCTGCGCTCCATAACTCAAATAGCGGATGTTAGAGAAAAAACAGCCAGGCTGAAGTGGGATTGGGCTGGACACGTCTCACGAATGCACCCCGAGAGATGGGCAAAAATCGTCACTCACTGGACAACTCAGGCAGGACATCGCCGACCAAGGCGAAGGTGGTGTGACGCTCTAATATCATATGCAGGGGCAACATGGCCAGAGATCGCACAAGACAGGGAGGTTTGGAAAAAGAAAGGGGAGCCAGCCTTTGCCTAGCAGTGGGACACAAAATAGGCTAGCAAAAAAAATCTATGCTTTACCATTTACCTACTGTTTGCGCTGACTGGATGCGCTTAAACATCATAATTTTACGTAGAACTACTGCCATCAAAATCAAAAGTCATTTATTCAAATTAGGCTGAGCTCATCAGGACTTTTCGAACGTCAAAAATACAAAAGACAGTCCCCCAAAAACGCCCGCCTTTCACCACTTCCTAATGCTATCGCTGGGAAGAAGAAGTGGCGCAACAAACTCCCCAGCAGCACAGCTGTCTGTTCAAACCTCCCTAACTTATTTACTGACCAAAATTTATATCTTAAGGATCCCCTAGTTTTCAAACTTTAGAGATTTAGAGAATGGTCACCGAACCGCCGACTTGAGTAGGTACTTTCCTACTTTATCTGAATTGCAAAGCTGACCACGAGAGAGCTCTCATCACAAATTACCATTTGCACAGATTACAATCCTAACTAATAATAATAGTCCTCTAAACCGATTTCGCATCATCATCTCTATACGCCAAGAACTCAACATCAAAAAGCGGTCCAAATGACTCTTCCAGAAAATAAATTAGATCATCCATGTGACAATGTACCCAAGCGATTGTACGGTACGTAACAATTTATTGTCAAATTGCCTCATGCCCAATCCTGAATATTGAATAGAACGTACTAAACAGATTTATGTTGTCTGTCCAACTCATATTGTTTATGTTTAATTAAAGGCAATTTACAGTAAAATATGGTTTCTCGGATCTAAGGACTAGATACAACGTGCCACTACAATGGCGACTTTAATTTAATACACGGGTAGGGCCAGTAATAATAAAAATTATAAGAACATAAAATAATTCGTAATTTGAAAACTACCGCCTGCGCCGCTCGCCGACATAGGTCTCTCGCTCTTTCATTCAATTCACATATTTTTTGCACGTTATTCGTTTTAATTTCATTGATGCGATGTTATGATCCGTGACCCCGGCAAATGACACCTGCGCTACAGTATTATTTCTTTAAGTACAGGTTGTTCCAAAATGCTGTTTTAGAAAAATGGAAATAAAGAAATAATAACGTTTAATGAAATTAAAAATATATATTCAAAAAACGAAAACGTGAAATCGTATACGTGTGTTAAATGAATGTCGTCATTAAAGCGGCATGCTGTACAAGACTACGCAGAGTTTAAGAAATTTTCTTAAGAATGACCATTTTAATTACGGATATTTAATTCTTGATGAAAGGCAAACATTTCAATCTAAGATTAACAAAGAGATTTAAGATTTGTCAAGTAAATAATTTAATGTCTTTGAAGATTAATGACAGCATTGACAGCTTAACCTTCAAAGACATGCAAAGACATGCATGCACGCTTTTTTAAAGGCGAAGGGGCTGAAGATACACTATGGCAAGATCCCAAATCACATAGTGTACCATTGTGCCCCCCAGCCGCATCCCCAACATCAACACCACTAATACAAAGTTTATGGAAAAAATTAGCAAAATTTAAAAAATCTACCCCTATATTAAACAGAGTTCCCCGGGGCGCGAGACGATCTGTTGCAGCGAATTTGGCGCAATGTATCCGTCTTACGACCAAGGAGTACTCACAAAGTGCCTGGGAGCAATAACTACCCTCCCCTATAGGATTCTGCATGTCCAAAAAAATTTGGTAAATAAAAAAAAATTAACGAACCGAAAATTGTAACAATTCGGCCCTAATTTTGGATCCAAAATTACCTGCATTTCATAACCTATCTCAAAAAGGATTATGGATCCGCATTGTCCTTATTTTTGTGGTCTGAATGATTTCTAAAAGTTTGTCCACCTATTTTAATGGGACCTTATATATAACTATATAGTCGGAAAGCCGCGGCCGTTTCCGCTGGGCCCCACTAAACTCGACGCAGCATAATTGTTCAGTCTGTAATTTCACTGGGTACGGTCAAACAAAACACTAATAACCCTATTATTGCCGCCCTGAATCACAAGCACAACACAATACATTTAAATATCACTAATTATAATTATCAAGCCCAGTAACCAATTCGCAAATGTTCAAAGCATCCGCCTCAAAATACAATTGCTGCATTATTTGCAAAATTCGTTATCAAATTCCATTTTATCTCGCTCGAATGTATTATGTACGGTAAACATACAACGTTCGATAGTAACGCATTTAACTGTATGGATGGGAATCAAATTATTTGAAAAGCCTAATTATGCACATATATGAATTAGTAATGAGTGAATAGTACGCGTTTCTGTTATGGTTTTCGTAGTGTGTTAATAAACTACCTAATGGAAAGCTATTACTGTTTGTTCAATATTCTGCTAGTGGCGTTCTCTTGGTTCGTTTGTTTTTCGGTTGTAGCGTTGCTAAGCAGAATAATGGTAAAACTATGTCCATATGTTTTTGTTATTCATAATAAGCAAACAACGCTACCACTTTTGAAATACGCTCCTCATCTCTATGACCCTCTCATAGAGATGAGCAGCGATCTCTATGAGAGGGACTGAGCCGTAATATGGGTTGGTGGACATCATTATGCTTTCAGTTTTTTTGGTTAAAATCATTACTGGTCCAAAGTATATTCCTTGGGGGACCGAGTCTTATTATTGTTCGTTACTATTGAACCACTATTGTGTTAGGTTTAAAAAACATAAAATGGGAATTTGCTGGTATTAAATAGTGTATTTATTCACTTACCGGTATCAAACCTTGGTCTACTAGGCAATCTGCTTGGTAGGTCCTGGTTTTCCACGTGATCAAACGTTCTGAAACCCAACGCGAATTCCGCGTAAGGACTTATCTCGAACATTTCTGTGGAAAAAAATACTGTTGACTCCTTACTTACTTTAAATAAAATAAAATAAACCTTTATTAGTTAGTTAATTTTTAACTTATTCGACAAAATAATTGTTTAAAAGTTAAAAGTCCAGGCAAGAAAACTAATTAACTTAAACTAATTCATATTCTCGGCATTCGAGCGGTCTTCCCTCATAACAGCTTGTCTTTCAACAAAGGCCTCCTTTATAGTGTATGTATTGTATAATAGAGAATAGAAATAGAGAAAGTAATAAACCTGATGTAATTATTGCAACTCAAATATTGTAAGGCCGAAAGGTGTCCATTATTTCGAAATATCAGAAAATTACATAACAGAAAAGCAACGACTAAATGCATCAAGTTGGGTTGATTATAGTCTTTCGATAGATATTTTGGCAGTATTTGATTTACCAACCGGTATTGCTAATTGGGGATAAACTTTACGAGCCATCCAGATAGACAACATTCATCTCATCGAAGATAGACAACAAAGAGGTAACTACAGCTTTGAGGCGTTTGGGATCAAAACGCTCGGGTGGTGGGGCCCGACTGCACGTCTCCTTTATAAGGAAATTTCTCACCGGCTGATCGACATTTAAGATGACCAGAGGGCTGAGTCGTTCTTTGGCCAAAGAAATAGCATTGCCATTCAACGTGGCAATGCTGTGAACGTTCCCGGATGACAGCGATGCGGACGAGTGCTTCAACGCGTAAATATCCTTTTGTTTTTGTATTTATTTATATAGTTAGTTAGTCAGTCTTCTAATTTAGTACCTAGTGTTAATAGTTAGTTAAGGGATTTAAAAATTAAAAGAGGTAATTTAGCTACAGTATTATCTTACCATTCTTGCTAGCCTTTCTATTATGTACAGGCGAGGTGTATATCCTTGGCGCGTGTGCGTACCGCTCCTTATGTTCTGACTGAGACGCTACGCTCTCATTACGGGATTTAACTTCATCAGCAATGGAGTGCCGGTACTGGGATGTATAGTTTTGCCTGTTTGGAAAGTAAACACTGATTAGTATTCAAAACGGTTCGCTTCGAATTATGGATTTGACCTCGGAAGAAAGTTTCGGAGCATAACGTTGGCGTAAATCCACTTTGTTTTTATTAGCTTCTACACAATATTTTGGACTTTGGAACGCGTTGTCGATAATTTAAGCATGAGTCTTTATAGCGGGATTGCTCTCATTTGTTTTTAATTAGTGTTACAAACCAATTATAATATCATCCGAGATTGTTGATTGGTTAATCTCTCAATTGAATCCCCTCTTTTTAACACAGCATTGCATTGCTATAATCTGTTCATTCAAAATGAAAATTAATAAAATAAAAAACTACACAGAAACTTATGAAACGTCAGAAGCTAGGTGCATGGTTCCAATTGGTCGTTTGCTATAGAGACGAAACAGCAACACACTCTACAGTTACTCTTTTCAAAATAATTGGTTTTGATATTCTCAAATTACCGTGTTTATAGGTTTGAGATGACCGTCTAGGTCAGTCAACAAGAAACAGGTACTTAATTTAGTATATTATCATCATATGCCTTCATCAGGTCATATGCCTTTAAGCATATATGACAATAGAGATGGTGCTTTATTTTAAATAACAAACTGATCTACACAATATTTAGCTCGATCGGAGACACAGCATAAGCAAAATCAGCCTAAATATAAAATATATAGCGTCTATTTAATTTCCATTTCCTTATATAGCATCCAATGCCTCCTTTCTGAGAGGGAGTGGGCCAGAATTCACCACGCTGCCTCAGTATGAGTTGATAGATATTACAGACAGACAGATTGGACAGACTAGCAACTGAATAATTATCATCATATTCTCATTTAAATATTTAATTTTCATGGCAATCGAATGACAGTATTCAATGAGTAATCATGTCAGTTCAGATAATAGACAGATAATTAATAACTGTTTGCAAGTAGTACGGGCGTGTAAACACAAATTGTTCTGTTTATTGGTAATTATTGAATATAATAACTGGTCCTGTTGGATTGCCTTTTAATAGTAAAAAGAAATTGGTCCTACAGTAGAACAATATGTCACGGACTAAAATATCACTAAATTCAAAACAAGATGGTTGCCAGTCATTATGAGCATCACTTACCTATGTCTTCTAAACAGTATACAGAAGAAAGCCATAAGGCATATGACTAGGAGTATTGAACTGCAAATGATGACCAGCATGTTCAGGTCGAACAGCTCGGATGGGGGACCGATTTCCTCTGCAACAATGAAATTTAATGTTAACATTAGTTTCCACTCGGTGACCCGCCTGAAGATGGACAGCCGAGGCCGGCCTAGGAAAAGATGGCGAGACGACCTATGCGTGCCGGGATTGGATCGACGTGGCTCTAGAAAGGGATGCCTGGAAAGATTTGGGAGAGACCTTTGCTCAGCGGAGGGAAAGAGCAAGCTAAAAAAAACGTTTCATTTAAATGAAAGAGTTATTGGCTTCCATTCAATAAATTAAGCTGCGTTTGCCGTGGTTTAATTTTTAAGATGTGTTGCCATAAACATAAACCAGCCTATTACTGTCCCACTGTTGGGCAAAGGCCTCTTCTCATACAGGGAACGAACGAGCTTACACCACATGAAGCAAATGTGGTGTAAGCGCGTGCCTTTATGGTTTGCCATAACATTCAGAATTTTTTAGGAAACAATTTTATGATAAGATCATACACCATGGATATTATGAACCCAAAAGTTTGACCCCCGATATAATTTTAGAATATTCAAATTCGAGAAGTTTAATTGATTAAATTGCGGGAGTCTGATGGTAGTATTTATTATATTATAAGGATTTAGTCAACTAAAAGCGGAAATTTTAACTCTATTTATAAACTTGGTGGGTAAGCGAAATTAAGCTTTAGACTATGCTAAAGCTTAAATACGCTAAAGCTTAATTTCGCTTACCTACAAAGTTTACTAGACTACTTGAAAATTGACTTGCCTCTAACGGGTGTGAAAAGTCACTACTCCCCGTCATTGTAATTTTTTTTTGTACTGGACCATACCTGGGAATCTTCTGGTTACGGAGATGTTGAAGGTCAAAATTACAACTTCTACTAACGTTTTGTTTACAAAAACAAGTCTTTCATGTTATAACACAACTTTAAATACCCCCAAGACCCCTGTACTGTTGCATGCACACATAAGCACAATGTTTTGCGTGTGTGTGTGCAAAACCGCAAACAACAAATTTTCACACCAAAACTCAAAGTCGTTTGAAAACAGCAATTGTTTTTTGTACAGAATGCGCAGTTGACGGGTATGTGATATGTATTTTTACACCCTGTATAATCAAGTTGATTTCCAAGTAGTCTTACTATGAATATAACCATATACAGTTGAACAAGGGAATAGGGAAACAGTAGTATTGTGTAACAATATATTGCAGTCATCAATCCGACCCTAACGTAGTACGATAATATCGCTCCAGACAAACATTTCAACTGTTAGATTTACCCTCACGTTTATTTGTACTTTCGTCGCTCAAAAAGAAAATTGTACTGGGGGTCTACTTTCTAAGTCCACGTCCGTCAACGAAGGTATGGTCCCATCCGAAAGTAAATGATCCGTCAAAACAAGTTCGAAATTAAATTTTTCGACCAGGTAAATTCGTATCGGGAGTACAGACAAATGTCAATTCGTGTTGTCATGCATATTGTTGGGCCCCTGAACTAATCATTACGTAAGTGATATAGAGTAGGATATGTCCGTAACTTCGGCCGACACTATGAATCTCGTGCTTAGGGAGTAGAGCCCCTGAATTGCAAACGCCCTTATAGGCATGTACCTAACTTTTACCGACCTATGTTAATTATAAATTGTACATATATGCAAATAAATAAACAAACAGTACTGAGAAGAGTGAGCTCACACATGGCGTGTTTCCATGGCAGTCATGTCAAGTCACTGCGACATTATTGTCAAAACAAAAGAGAAACGCTACCATCTTTTGACGAGGTAGGGCGAATCTAACAATTTAAATCTTTGTCTCCAGAATTGTTAGTGTATACGAGTATCATTGATGTTTAGATACATATTGTTATATTCAGGTTTGAACGTGCTTGAATGTTCTCGTCTTACAGGCATAATATTGTGTTCGAGTATTCTCGTAAAGTGTCGTGATATACGAAGGTTTGTTTAGAGAGTTGAATTGCTTAAATTACGTCACGATTTATTCTTCAAAGTGTAACAAAAGATGTTCTGCGACATACGTAGGAAATTTAGCACGTTGGAACGGTTTTAAGTTTATATACAGTGCCCTCTAAACGTTAGTCTATACATTGTTCCAATTTAACTGTACCTAACCCTACTGTATGATTTAAAATTCTTATTTTAAATGTTTGATATTGTGCACTACAACATTTGTTATTGATCAATTCAACTACGTGGTACCTACCTATGATAATGGATTACCGGTTTTTTTTTATAACCGTTTTTCATTTGTGGTATCGTAATGTAGCTTTTCAGCTTAACTAGAAAAATATCAACTAACTCTTGCAGGACATTGTATACCTAATTATATTGTAACCCTTTCTTTTGATTAATTACACGTTGCTCTATTTAAAAATTAAGGTTTCAGATTTGGCCCCAATGCTAATACCAAGATTCATCATCATCTGCCTAGCCTCCCAACTATATTGGGGTCGGCTTCCAGTCTAACCGGATGCCGCGTAGTGCCAGTATTTACTTGGAGCGACTGCTATCTGACCCCCACAACCCAGTTACTGGGTAACACCAATAATATTAACAAGGCTTAAATTTAGAAGCAGTAATTTTGTAAGTAGAAAACAGAGTCTCAAAACACCCCCAACTTCCTTAAATTACAAAGCCTTTGGAAACCACAGCAAAATTTCATCAAAGCCATTACATAAAAACACAATGATGTAATAAAACGATACTAAAATATACTCGAATAAGAATCGACGTCACGAGTCCAAAACAGGGCAACCATAATCAGCTTTACGACAAAATTTTGATGAAATAATTTATGTTTGACGCGTCAAAGCATTCTTAGAAGTTGGTGAACTGGATGGCTTGGTTCTGGTTTGTAAAGGTTTAGTTATGGTGCGTTTGATAAGCGAGAAACCAGTATTTACAAAATATCGTTGACTGGAATAATTTGCAGTGTTGGTAGATTGTAAGAGTCATCAACATTTTAGTGACAAAGGAAATTTGTAAGTTTGGAGTTAGATATTAGTTTATTTATTTAAAGTTAACTAAAGCGGTAAAACACCAATTACATGAATTAACATAGAAACATTTATGTTGTAAATATAATTTAATTAAAAACTAACTTTGCTCTCACAGGACACCAGACATATACGCATTATTTTACTCCATTCACCCGCAAACACGTCACATTCAGGGTTGGCAGTCTGAAGGGCGCGGGGCGACTAGATTTCAGATTTCGTCAGTTAGGCAAGCAATAAGTTCGGTAACAATAGAAAAAGTAATTGTGTCTCATTAGTGACAGTTGAGCTCATATTGACGATGTTTATTGTCGCTCGATATGCCTTGCCATGCCATGTTTTGACGACCAATAAAATCTTTCAGCTTGTGACAAATTAGTTCGATTAAATCGATTGTGATTGACTTATATTGACAATCGATAAATATCAAGGTTAAAATCAAACATTAATTATTGATTTAACGATCGATAAAAAACGATACTCAGTGGCGATTGGCAAAATATACGATGTCGATGGTCTGTTGTTTTACATATTTACTCGATTTTTCACGATCTATATGTATGTGTGGTCAAACAATGACCGTACATATCGATCGTCGTTGTCAAAAATCGAGCTATTCCGTAGGGTATGTTACTCCATACTCTCCATAGACACGATTCAAACTCAAATTCAAATAATTTATTTCAAATAAAATATTTACAGGCACTTTTGAATTGTCAAAATTAAATAGTCGGTCAGTTAGTCAGAAAGTTGAAGCTAGTTGCCCATTCCAAAACGTAGATCTCTATGGAGAAGAACGGTCAAGATTGTAGAGTTGGAATGTAATATTAGTGCAAAAGGAGCAGCTGAAACGTAAGCGTTGGTTGTAACATTAATCTCATGTTTCGCAAATTTTTCATTAACTGACAGAACACCCAACTCAAATGAAAACTAGGTTACCCCAAATAAAGTTCAATGTTCAGCACTGATTTTCAGGCTTTAATAATGGTCTTTGTCAACTTTTAGCGAACCAACATTTGGAAGGTAGCATAGCCTATGTATTCTGGAAAATTTCACCGTAATTTTAAGAACGTTCAGTCTGATCTCAGTCTCAATCTGTCAAAACTACCTCTAATTTCCCTACATTTTTGACATTGAATATTGATTGTCGCTGAGATGAGAATGCGACTAGATTTTGAACGTTTTTGATTACGGGAATGGCGTTCAGCTCACTTCACTTAGCTAGTCTATAATGACGTTTGATTAATTATTCACCTACATACTCCTATATGGCCCTATATTCAAGTATGAATTTAATTAATTGTTTGAACCGCAAAAAAAATCTTAGATGAATGGAATAATATTTTAAAAATATGCACAGAATATGAAACGTTGTATTTTAGTGCCAGTATTAATTCGTCTTTCGATACATGGCAAAGTTCGGGATACATATTACGAGCCTTATAATAACGATATAATAATGCGCATGTATCATCAAATTAAGCGGCGAAGTGTGAGTCGGACTCGCACACAAACGTTTAGATAGCACCGTACTTTTACATAATTAGCCTATAATGTTCCCACTGCTGGGACACAGGCCTTCTCTAGGTGAGAGGGAGTGGGCCGTAATCCACCACGCGGGCCCAGTGCGGGCTGGCAGATGTCAAATTTCTTCGAATTTTTGGTTCAACGGCATGCCAGTTTCCTCACGGATTTTTTCCTCGCGATGTTTTCCTACACCGTTTTGAGAGCAGTGGTGATGAGAATAATTTACACAAAGTAATGCGCCTGTCTGGGTTCGAACCTACGACCTACAACTCGTAAGTCGCGGTCATTACCACTTGGCTACCACTGCAAAGAAATATGTAGTGTTAACATAATTATTTCTTGTGTTCTACATAATTATTTCGTTTACACGTTTCTAATATGGAGACCCCTTTCATTGTTCCCACACTCTGTGACATTTTCATGTGTCTAATTATAATGGTTCAAGAGGCAGTGGAGCCTTAGTAATCAGCTTTCTTTGACACCCTTCGGTTTCACTGTCCCGGCAAACAAAAACACACGTTGTCGAACTTTTTATCAAAGAGCTCTTCTACATACGCATAGCCTCAGGCCTACAACGGTTGGCAGAACTGTATGAAACACTCAAATTTGGCCAGTTATGAGTCCCATGGAATAGAAATGAATCTATTGTCGTTACAGGCACACATCTAGATTCCGGGCTATTACTGAGAATGGCTTTATTCGTTTGTTTTCCAGTGATCGATCCCAACTCTCCAAAGCTTAGCAGTGATTCTTTTGGCAACCAAACTCATCGCAGCGATAGGTATATCGATGGGCATGGTTTGAGTATGAACGTAAAAAGCAATAAGGCTGAGATATATAAAAGTTAATTTGCATTTACTTTGGCTCAGTGTTATTCTTGTCACTGTCACACAACTGTCAAACTACAAGTGCTTGGTAGAGACAGGAACATATCTAAGTCAAAGTATGAGCTAAGTAACGTTTAAAGATCTCGGCGGATGGGACGACTGTGTGAAAGTTGATCTTGCTCAAAAGCGGAACAACACTTAAGCTTATGGCTACTATAAATTATTGTTATTAGCGTGTTGTCCCACCTTTTCCCGGTCTACTGCGATTGTGGGCCAATCCTTTAAGATGGATTTCAGCTCATCCTGCCATCTTGTTCTGGGCCTACCGCGCAGTCGTTTCCTACTATTTGGGATCCACTGAGTGGTGATTTTTGCGTATTGCCCCTCCGACATGCGACAGATGTGGCCAGCCCAGTTCCATCTTAGTCCAGAAGCTGTGCGGCCAGCGTCCGCTATATATGTTTTGGAACGAAGTATAGAGTTCTTAATGCGGTCTATGAGTTTGACACCTAGTATACTTCGTCCAATAGCCAGTTGGCAGACTCCAAGTGCGGACTTTTGACGTTTTGTTAGAGACCATGTTTACGCTCCATGTATGGAAGAAAAAGACATCCTGACCTCAAATAGCATAAAATAAGGCCAAGAAGATGACGACATTTGCTTTAAGTTCTCTCTTAGATCAAAGGGAAAATTCCTGAACGCCGAAAATGTTGAGATATTTATGAGTGACATTTGTCATTCAATATTGGATCGGAGTAGGACTATTTTTGTCTCGTAAAATAGAAATGTTTTTTGTTTCAGAATGTGACTTTCTTTTTTGTGAGCCAGTAACTATAGATTTAGGTTTCAAAGATAATCATCGCCTCTGTGAATGTGAGATGGAGGATAGTGCTAAAGAATCGAATTTCAATCATGGCCTGTCTATGTAATCAACTGATAACATAATTATGTATTTACAGGACCAAAAGCAGTGGTGGTCCAGTGGTAACAGCCGTGACTTACGAGTTGTAGGTAGTACGTTTGAACCCAGACAGGCGCTTTACCTTGTGTAAATTATTTCATCACTACTGTTTTCAAAACGGTGAAGGAAAATATCGTGAGGAAACCGGTATGTCCTAGAACTAAAAATTGGAAGACATGTGATATCTACCCGCACTGGGCCCGAACGTTCCTACTGTTGGGATCCACCACGCGGGCCCAGTGCGGGTTAGTGAATGTCACATGTCTTCGAATTTTTGGAAAGAAGTTCCTTATCGCGCGTTGCGAAAGGGGGCTAGACGGAAAAAATTAAGACCAAAAGTTGGAACGACACTTTTTGCTATAGTTGTAAGCCGTGCGGCGTGCGCGTGTTTCTGTGTCTGTCTCTCTCTCTCTCTTTTATAGAAAGCAAGCCAGTTATACTTCGTTCCATCCGGGTGTCCCTTGACACCTCTCAAGTTTTTGGTCCTAAGACCTGCCGGTATCCTCACAATGTTTTCGTTCACCGTTTTTGAGAGCAATGTGATGAAATAAATTACATAAAGCAAACCGCCTGTCACAGGAACCTGCTGGATGCGAAAAGCACAGAACAGGTCGAAGTGCAGGTGCTTGAGAGGCCTATGTCTGTTTGAAATAATAATAATAATATCCCTGGACATTTCACACAGCGCCATCTAGTACCAAGCTAAGCAACCTAATGCTTGTGTTATGGTAACAATATGGCTGATAAACTACTTATATACATTATTTTTTTTGTAAATACATACATATTATAGATAGAAAAACACCCAGACTCGGAACAAATACATGTAGGTCATACAAATATTTGTTCCGTGCGGGAATCGAACCCGCGACACGCAGCGCAGCAGTCAATCGCTTAACCACTGCGCCAACCGTGCCGTCGAAATGACGAAATGACGATGAAACCGCCTGTCTGGGTCCGAAGCCACGACCTACAACCCGTAAGTTGGGGCGTTACCACATCACCACCTACCCCGCTCCCGCTTATTACTAAACCATAACCTTTAACTTCGCTTCAATGATAATTTCATCTCAGGCCTGTCATGGCAGATAACGAAACTTTTGATACTGAGCATCAAAGTTTTGATCAAACTTGTGTCATTTGTTAACAATTATGTTCTTGACAAACTATTGAGGCTGTTGTACACGGTGACGATGGCTTGTTTCGAAACTGAGAATAATATTATGAGAAGTTTAATGTTTATGTTTATATTGATGCTGCTCTGAAGTTGTATATTGGTGTCATAGCACACCAAGCTACCAGAAACTGTAAAATTTTCCCAATCAACTTTGAAACTAATGCTTTAGCGATAAAGTTAAAAATCTATTAAAGATATTTGACCGATTGTAGTAGCTTGATGTGCTGACGTCTGTGCAAGTACCTGCCTGTTAACACCTTTTGTATTAAATTCATGTTAAAATGTACAGTGGCCTCCAAAATTTTGTTAATATTTTTCCACTTCAGCTATGATTAAAAAATTCTAGTGATCCAAATGTTTAAACTGTACACTATAACGGGTTTTTATGGTCTACCAACAACCCATGGCTTGTAATAAAAAATAATCAAGTAATCCCTTAGGATAACCTGATTATTTTTTTAGTTTAAATCATAATGTGGCATTGTTATGCCACATTCATCATCATCATCATCTGCCTTGCCTTTTCCCAACTATGTTGGGGTCGGCTTCCAGTCTAACCGGATGCAGCTGAATATCAGTATTTTACATGGAGCGACTGCCTATTTGACCTCCACAACCCAGTTACTGGGTAATACGATACCCCTTGGTAAGACTGGTTGTCAGACTTTCGGGCTTCTGACTACCCGTAACGACTGTCAAAGATCCACGAATGACAGCCGGGACCAACGGCTTAATGTGCTTTCCGAGGCACGCAGGGGGCTCGGTATGTAAAGATGTTCACCCATCCACAGACCAACCGCGGCAAGCGTAGCTTAACCTGACCGATCGACCTGTGCGGCTGTTATTATTTAGCCACACATTATGAAATAAAATAAAAAAATAATCAGGTGCAGTGGAAAAACGTCAACTAACTTTTGGAGACCACTGAATGTATCTAAATTTCAAAAGCATCGTGAAATCGATCACTGTACTGGTGTGGTATCTACGACAATCTACTCTTCATATACGGATCAGCAGAGCTAATGCAGTAAATTGGTGCATTAGGAGAGCTATTGCGAGTGATGCGTTGGCGTAATTAGCCTTTGATGTACCACTGCTGGGACACAGGCGTCCTCTTTGTGAGAGGGAATAGGCGATAATCCACCACGCCGGGTTGGTGGATATCACACGTCTTCAAATTTTTGATTTTATGACAGGCTGGTTTCCTCACGAAGCTTTCTTTCACCGTTTAGGAGTGGCGTTGAAATAAATTAAATTGCATTGAAAGTGAAGTGCATGCCTGCCTGGGATGATGAACTACAACTCAGGGGAAATTTGGGGCCGTTCACTGGGTGGCGGGTCGTGTGGGCGTTGGAAGACCTCCCAAAAGGTGGACCGATGACTGTTGTGAAGGCCGCCAGGATCCGCTAGATTCAGGGAGCATAGAATTGGAGTTCTCCATCAAAATGGAGTTCTTTGGGGGAGGCCTGTGTCCAACAGTGGATGTCTTTCGACTAATGATGATGACCACTGGGTCACAGCTGCTATTCCTTATATCATCCAAGTAAATTGTTTCTTTAACCCTCTGTGACTTAGCCCTAAGATCGCTTTGTTGTTACATAAGCCGGGTGATCGATCATGGCTTACAAACTATTTACATTAAGGCAATAAGCGAGATGGTTCGTTAGCTGACCGCGTTCAGAGGAAGCAAGTTTTGAGATGATTTATGTACATGATGTTGTTATTGTTTTCATGTTAAATAACATTATTAGCAAGTAGCAAAGCTCATAGTGATGACTTTATTCCTGGGAATCATTGGATTTTTGGAGGTATACAGAGGTAGCAGGCGGCCCATGTAATGGTAATTTGGTCTTCGCTGTCTATAGCATAAGCATAATCAGCCCATAATGTTCCCACTACTGCGACACCATTCTCCTCTTTGTGAGAGGGAGTGAGCTGTAATCCACCTTGCGGGTCCATTGCGGGCTGGGAGATGTCAAATGCCTTCGAATTTTTGGTTTCAGGAATGGCCGGTTTCCTCACGATGTTGTACTTCGCCGTTTTAGGAATAGTGGTGATGAAATAATTTACAACTTGTAACCTACCACTTGTAAGTCGTAGCCGTTGCTACTTGGCACCACTGCTCTATGATATCGTCGTATATGGCATCTGGCAATACCAGAAGCATCGCAAGGTGTCGAGTTCTTATAATAAAGTAGGGGCCAACGTCTCTAAAATTTACTTCAGCAACGCTAATTGGCTGAAAATATAAATATTGTGGTAGTACTTTCCCAGACTCCTTTATATAAGAGTCCTCCAAACCCAGTTTTTTTCCAAAGTTATTTACTTAGCATGTGAAGGTATACAAATTTTTGTGGGGTAGGTACCACCGTTAAAAAGAAAAAAATAAAACTTATTACACTTACTACCTACCTATTTATTACCTAAATATCAATATGAGGTATTAACAATAAAGGTCATAATTGCTTGACAGAAATATAATGGCTTACCGATGATAACAATGCAACTGGGCCCGTATTCCCGTAATTTAAAACGTTCAAAATCTAGTCGCAATCTCATCTCAGCGACAAACAAATGTCAAAAACTTGTCAAAATGTAGGGAAATTAGACGTATTTTTGACAGATTGAGACCGAGATCAGACTGTGAACGTTCTTAAAATTACGAGAATTGCCCTGCTGTTTGCTTGATCTCTACTAGGAACACAGGTAAATCAGTTTCCCAGAACCTATTTCCAAGTCACGAGTCTATATTTATGCTAGACAGAGTTCCCCTGAAAATTAATATTAATGGAGTTCCAGTCACTTGCAACGTTGTCTAACTTTGTGTACCTTAATGTGTCTTGCTAGACCAAAGTTGGTCGTACTGGTCAGGTAGGTAGGTGGAACTATCTCTGTGGATCTAGCGCGAACGCGCAGAGTAAACGTAAGGTAAATTCTAACACGTAACTTTGTATACAGATAATTTTTGCTCGTGGAATAAAATTGACGTCTGACAGTTTTTGTATAGAAGAACTGTCAAAAATTCAAAATTATTCCTCCGATAAAATTATCTGGCGTTGGAAAAACAGCCTGTTATGTCTGTTAGCTTATATTATGCAATTTTGACATTGAATGATTTTAAAATTGTAAATACTCGTTTGCTCATAATATTTATTTCGTTTTAGCACTTTATTCATTTTTTATTTTTTTATTGACAATGGGCTCACTCTTGACCTCAATCCAGTCCAGAGGCAGGGATGAGATCTACGGTGGAGCGAGCTTGCCCAGAAAGAAGCCTATTCACTTTCGCCTTGAAGAGATTCGGGTTGTATGAACTCGGGAATGCAGATGCAGGCAGACGATTCCACTCCTTATTTGTGGGTACTAATTGTGCTTGTCACAAAAAATTAAACCAAAATGCTATAGTATAGTCGTATTTTAGATTAAAAGTCGTTCCAATTTACGATACGTCGCGCGTTCGTGCTAACCCTCTAGTTATTTAGGACGTAAAGTTGCGGAAGAGCTTTATTTGATCTTCCAGTTGAAGCTGTTGGCTTGGTTTATTTGTAGAAGGAATGTTGGTTGTTTATTTGGAAAGTTATAGGAACATTTTCGGGCTTTACTATAATATTTTACAGGAGTACAACCAGTCTTACCGAGGGGTATTGAGTTACCTAGAATCTGGGTTGTGGAGGTCAGAAAGGCAGTCGCTCCATGTAAAATTCTGGTATTCAGCTGCGTCCGGTTAGACTGGAAGCCGACCCCAATATAGTTGCCTACTTTTGTTTTTTAAATCGTTGCCCCACACTAGGAATTACTCCTGTATCGTAGGTGCGTTTACAAACATTTATACTCACATACACAAACAGCCAGACCCGGAACAACTACTTGTAGGTCATACAAATATTTGTTCCGTGCAGGAATCGAACCCGCGACACGCAGCGCAACAGTCACTCGCTTAACCACTGTGCCAACCGTGCCGTCTGAGTTGGGAAAGGGAAGGCAGGTGATGAGCCACACGTCTGTGGTAACAAAATAAGTATAAACTGGCCTCTTACTCTATTGAAACTCCGTAATATACAGCGTGGCAGGGACATCGACGCGCTAACTGAAACCATGAATGCAGCACATGATTCTTGAAACCCTTCCGCAAATATTTTTTTTGTAAAAAAATCTGCTGTTTCATGGAAAAGTACAATACCTACGCATTCAAAATGTACAGTAGAGCTAATATTTTTGGAATGAAGTGCCTTGTCACGCGTTGGGAAAGGGGGCTAGACGGAAAAAATTAAGACCAAAAGTTGGAACGACACTTGTTGCTATAGTTGTAAGCCGTGTGGCGTGCGCGTGTTTCTCTGTCTCTCTCTCTCTCTTATAGACAGCAAGCCAGTTATACTTCGTTCTATCTGGGTGTGTTGTTTTAAATAATCGACAAAAAACTGAATCCATGGCAACAGGGTCTGCCACCTTGTATAAGGCCTGCTCAAGGTCAAAGTGTTACCACAAACGTGCGGTCGAATGTAACTATTGTAGATTTAGACAATACTGGCTCAATTAATTAGTTCTTTCACTTTATAACAACCATTGTAAGGATGTGAATCATGCCAGGGTAGCGGGATCGTCCGAAAGGGTTACCGCTGCCCTGGAACATAAAGGGCTAAGGAAGGAACACGGGTGGGTTTTAGTCAGTAAGAGTCTGACACTCCCTTCTGCTCCACCCAGAGCGGGAGGAGTCCTTTGATGATTTCCCATCCTCAAAAAAAAAAAAAGGATGTGAATCATACACAAATAATAAAAAAATACAGCCAAAAAAAAAACAATTAATACAAATTCGAATCGACACGATCGAATTAATCTCTTATTTGAATTTGTTTGTAAGTTATCGAATGTTCATAACCTTAAGGACCACAAACCGTTCGTGTAAACATATTACGTAAACAGTAACTAACTAAGCTTTGCATTGAAGGAATTAACGAACTTGCTGTTACGTACAGTTGGTCCTTTGGGTGTAGGATTTCACGTAATCACAATTAATATGCCAGCAACGCAGTATAGATCGGAAACGTATTATTATACAGTATAATGAACGATGAAAAAAGAAAAAAAATATGATATGTAAACGATGAATGGATTGTTTGAAAGATTATATGGCGAGAAAGGGGGTGACTACGGAGATGACGGCTAATAGTGAAGTACGGAAGAAAAAAACATAGTTGTGCCGACCCCAAATATACAAGGGGAAAAGGTTAGCATAAGTATAGCATAATCAGCCTGTGTTCCCACTGCTGAGAAGCCTCTTCTCTATGAGAGGGAGTCGGCCGTAATTCACCACGTGGACCCAGTGCGGGTTGGTAGTACTTACTTCTTTCTTTGTACAGCATATTAGCCTAATAGAGGTAATGTACCGTAATCCAAGGCAGCAAGGCAAGCGGGCCCAGTGTGGGTTGGTAGATGTCACATGTCTTCGAATTTTTGGTTCTAGTACATGCCGGTTTCCTCACGATGTTTTCCTTCACCGTTTGAGAGCAGCGGTGATGAAATTATTTGCACAAAGTAAAGCGCCTGTCTGGGTTCGAATCCACGACTCGTAAGTTGGGGTCGTTCTACTGTTCACAACAATATTCAACACTTAAAAACAAAGAAATGAAAAACTCACCTCCATCCAAAGTCTTGGTAGCGTAAGTATAAACAGTAGAAGCAGTCCCAGCATCGTTTATCGCAGTCACTCTTAGCTGGTACCAGTTTGCGGGAGCGAGAGATCCGACTGCGTAAGACGTGGGTATGGACCGAAGAGGTGGGGCCTGGTAGTGGCCTTCGATGTAGCTCCAACCGAGGTTTAAGTCCATGGGCTAGGAGAGGAAGAAATTATTATTATTCGGTTGCAGGACACTGACCGAGACATAATAGAAGTTTTATCGTAATTACGCGTATGAGGCTTTAGCATATTCAGCCTATAATGTTCCCACTGCTGGGACACAGGCCTTCTCTCGGTGAGAGGGAGTGGACCATCATCCATCACGCGAGCCCAGTGCGGGTTGGTGAATGTCACGTGTCTTCGAATTATTGGTACTAGGACATGCCGGTTTCCTCAAGATGTTTTCCTTCACCGTTTTGAGAGCGGTTGCATATTAGAAAATCAAAACTTTCTCGAGCAAATTTCAAAAGAACAATAAACGAAATAACAAAATTTAAATGACCAAATGTTTTATTTAGAAATTTTTTAAAATCCCAATGTATGTGACATCAAATGAACGACTGATCAAAAGTTTTTACATCGAAACAGTTAGGTTAGGTTAGAACTGTGACCACACAACGCACGAGCCTAGCGAGCGCAGCGAGCGGTGCCGCGGCAGCGGCCGGCCCTACGTCGCCGCTCTTTGGGATTTCATCGATTTGGTCAATAGTGTAATAAATAATTTAAACATTGATATTCCAGACGTTGTGTGTGTGATGAAATAATTTACAACTTGTACATCGCGGCCGTTACCACTGAGACACCATTTGCTACTTAGCATAATCAACCTATAATATTCCCACTGCTGGGCCTCCTACCTGTAAGAGAGAGTGGGCCGTCATCCACCACGCGGGACTAGTGCGGGCTGGTAGATGTCACAAATCTCCGAATTTGTATGCCAGTCTAATTTAAATCACCCTTAATTGATATTTTTTTTTTTTGAGGATGGGAAATCATCAAATGACTCCTCCCGCTCTGGGTGGAGCAGGAGGGAGTGTCAGACTCTTACTGACTAAAACCCACCCGTGTTCCTTCCTTAGCCCTTTATGTTCCAGGGCAGCGGTAAACCTTTCGGATAATCCCGCTACCCATTTAAATCACCCTTAAGTCACAAAGGGGAGTTCGTTACTCAAGATGTAGAAGTAAGGTCTTAAGTTCTAAATAATTATAATCAATTCTGCCTCGCATAGTTTCATAATAACAATTTTCTATCTTGTTCAAAACTTCTAGTATCGCTATGCTATAACATCCAAACTTCGCAAACTTGGTACAAGGAAAGCTTAATACAAAGCAGTTTAATTATATGCATCTATAATTTCACTTTTAGTGTCTATCTGTTTGTGAGATTAATTCTTCTAAACTACCCCATGGGTTTTAACGCTTTCACTGTCCACAAAGTAGACAGTGGTAAGTCAAACAATCAGCCTGAATCATATATTGTATCTTTTATTTATTATTTATTTATTTATATATACTTTATTGTACACCACTAAAATACAAAGCATAAAAAAAAACTTCTTCTTTTGTGTACTTTTTATCTTTTATTTTATCTTGTGTTCGTGTATACAGGGTGTTATTGACAGCCCTCCGCAAACTGATAGGGTGGCTTCAGTACATCATATTAAGATGACCGGTACATGTAATTCTTTCAGGAACATTAAGGGAATCCAAAAAACCAGATTTGTTGTATTACCTCACACGCAACGTATCGTTACCGTGGCAAAACGCACGTAGCGGACGGCAGCGCAGCGAGCTTGAGCGAGGCTGATTTCAGCTGTTTTATTTATATAAATGGAGTGTTGCATACAGAGAACGTAATTTTACATTGAAATAAAGGAATATCAGCAGAAAAAACGGCATAAATTTTTTTTTTTCCTGAGAAAATTTCCAGTGGGATATGATTCAGAATAAGGAGCTGAATCAATCCTGTGTTTTTGTGGAGGGCTGTCAATAACACCCTGTATACAAATTGTATCTTTAATTACTGTAATTCGTTTTAAACCGTTATAATTAAAGTAATAAATAAATAAAAAAAAATGTGATTAATGGGACAGGGAATGGGTTAATGCGGTTTTCAAAATCATTTAGTGAATTTAAAAGGCCAAGATTATGTGTGTAACTTAAAAAATATTTAACTAAGATATACGGCAGAAATTGCGATGTTTCGAGAAGATTGTATCTGTGTGAAGCAGGGGCGGGTTGCTAGTAGTGGTTTAATATTTAAGTGTGTATTTCATGAATGAGACTGCACGTGATCAGAAGGTCAAGTCTCGTAATTTAAAACGTCCAAAATCTAGTCGCAGTCTCATCTCGGCGACAGACAAATGTCAAAAACTTGTTAAAATGTCAACATGTCAAATTAGAGGTATTTTTGACAGATTAAGACTGAGATCAGAGTGTGAACGTTCTTAAAATTACGAGCATTGCCCCTCTGAGCTCAATGTCAGTATTCCACATCAATGATGACAATGACAGCTCGTGAACGAGGTTTAGATGTATTGATCACGTTAATTTTCATTGGTGAAATGCGCCCTAAGAAGTTTCTGACTTACCGCTTTATTCTCCGCTCGTTGCCAAAGATTGGATCCAAGGAGCCGGTAGTCCACTTCCCATCTTGTGACGTCGCAACCACTGTCATCCCATCCACTTAGTTGGATGTAGATGTGGGTGGCGTTGCTCCACAACCAGTCGGTTGAAGGTGGAGATACAGGTGCTGCAGGAAAAGACAATCGATCAAGGAATATGAAAAAACGTGCTTTTTCAAGCTATTATAAAAGAGTCACTATGGAGTTTCTTCCCCATTCCTCTCCATAATGAAACTTTTTAGGAAGGGCAACTAGAATCAATTTTATTATCTAGTAAAGTATGTTGCTTAAAATGATATTTAAATGGTCTACTTTACATTCACTTTGCATTTAACTATGAGTAGGTTAATAAATGACTGCTAAAACTGGTCCTTTTGCCCCAACGACGGATCTAAAATTCAAATCCTTTGAGACTAGTGACAGATCAAAGTAGTGAGAAATTATATATATTTTTTTCAAAACAGGTACACGTACGGTATTATAATAAATAAAGTAATACAATAAAATTAGGCAGTTTATATATTTATTTTATTACGTATTTTAAAATTAATTTTAACTTAATTTGGAATCTGTACGTTCTAAGACAGCTGTCAAAAAACGGTTAACCTAATGGACGGAGTATAAGTTGGAAATAAGTTTTAAATATAATATAACGGAATATAAATATAATAGTAGGAGCTGCTTTTAGAGGTCATTGAATCCAACCAGAAAAAAAACTATTACAAATAGGGTTAGAAAAATAAAACACCGGTCCTTATTTACGCAGAAGAGAATCACGTATAAACATTAGTGTTGATGTAGGACCGTATATATACGGCTCTGTCCTAATTTCTCTGACCAGTCGATTCGCACGTACGGAAATTACTCAGAGGATAGACATGACTCAGAGAGACACTCCAATACAGTATTTTGTCCACACTAATATTATAAATCGAGTGTGTAAATGCAATGTGGCTTGTGGTTCGCTCGATCGGGTTACGCTACGCTTGCCGCGGTTGGTCTGTAGATGGACGACCATCTTTATATACCAAGACCCCTCCGTGCCTCGGATAGCACATTAGACCGTTGGTTCCGGCTGTCATTCGTGAATTCGTAGATTCGTGGACAGTCGTTCGGGTCGTCAGAAGCCCGAAAGTCTGACAACCATTTTTATCAAGGGGTATCGTATTACGTAGTATTGGTTGTGGATGTCAGATAGGCAGTCGCTCCATGTAAAATACTAGTATTCATCCGGTCTGCATCCGGTTAGACTGGAAGCCGACCCCAACATATGTAGTTGGGAAAAGGCTAGGCAGATGATGAGTAAATGTAATGCGGTTCCACAAACTTTATTCATAAACGTTGTTTAAAGTTAAGTAATGCTTAGCGACTGTGTAACCATACATTTTTGACGTTTGAACGTCACTTAACTTTATCTATATCTATACATATAATAAAATTGTAGAAAAGTGGTGTCTGTACAATGGAAATATATTAAAAAAAAGTAGCAGGGGTTTTTTGTTATATCGATACCGAACCCGAAATTGTCATAAATTTTTTTTTTGTCTGTTTGTCTGTGTGTTTGTGCACGCTAATATCAGAAACGGCCTATTTGATTTATATGCGGTTTTCACTAATATATTGTAGTAAGCTTCACTTAACAGTTAGTGTTTATTTCATGTCAATCGGTTCATAAATAAAAAAGTTATGTCAATTTAAAGAATCACGGCGAACATTTGTTAAGGTATTCTATCAGAGTATGTACAGGCCTCGCGCCTGCGCGTCTATGGCTATATAAAGCGCGCTGAGAGCAGCGCCGCTGCCCCCCATCAGAGCAGGAGTCCCTCAGGGCTCCGTACTCGCCCCTCTCTTATTTACGCTGTTCACTAGCGACATCCCTAAAGATGCTAAGTCCCAATTGGCTCTGTGCGCAGACGACACAGCCATCTATTACACTGGTCGCAGCCATATCCAACTACGACTTCGTCTCCAAACCGCAGTCAATAAGTTGGCTGCTTGGTTCAGGAAATGGCGAATCGAAGTCAACCCCGATAAGAGTCAAGCGGTGCTCTATTCGAGACCCAGACGACAACCCACCCCCCCTCCACCAATCACCATGTTCGGCAAGCCGATCCCTTGGGAAAAGCGAGCCAAATACCTTTGTTTTATTCTTCTCCTTCTCCTCACCTTCTCAGAGCACATAAAGACGGTCGGTTCGCGCGCCTCTTTCGCTCTATTGCCTTCATTCCGTCCTCAATGAATGCAGCAAGCTGTCACTCAAGTGCAAAAAGCGCCTGTACACAGCATGCATCCGTCCCATAATGACTTACGCTTGCGTAGTCTTCGCTCACGCAAAGCCCCGTCACATCCATAGGATGCAAACCCTGCAGAACCGATTTTTCCGCAAGGCCACAAACTCCCCTTGGTTCGTTAGCAATGAGATCCTCCATGTTGATCTCAAGATCCCCACTATCCAGCAGTTCATGAAACGCCTCTCCAAGCGTTTCTTTGCCACAGCCGCTAATCACCCCAACCCTCTGGTGGTCGCGGCCGCCAACTACACCCCCTCCAAACTCAGTAAAATTCGCCGTCCAAGGCATGTTCTCGACGACCCCGATGACCCCATAACCCTCCTCCAGGAGAGCGATAGGGCAACCAGTACAGTATACAAACACAAATTACCGACATTCCGACCTCGCCGCCGAGGTCCCTCGCGACGCCCCCAAGTAAATTCTCCCCCCTGACCCTTGCCCGCTGAAGTGCCAGCCCGCGTCGTAGCTGAGCCTGTAGCTTTAAATTCCCCGACTGAGACCTCTGAGTTTGTTTCGGCCTTTCCTCTCAGAGATAGTCCTAGGAAACGCCGCGCTCATCAAAGCATTAATACTACTAATTTGATCCAGCCTGTCCCCTTGCTGCCCTCTCCCAGCGACGCCCTAAGCCAAGGTTCGTACCCCACAGGGGGTGCCTTTAGCGTGCAGTCGCTTAGTCTAAGTCGCTTAGTTTAATCTAGATGTAGCCCTGGCTGGAGGCTTTAAGAATTCCTAAGGCAACCACAGGATAGTCCGTTTAAGTAGTCACGGCCTCTCAAGGAAAAAAAAAACTGACTGCATATTTCATTTATTTATATTTTAGTGTTTGTAGGTTAAGTTCTTTTTCTTAATTTTCTTTAAAATAATTGTTTACGATAGTACATGTTTACTAAATAACTGTGTGTTAAGTAGTAAGTACTATTTTATTGTAAGAATGCCTCGAAGAAGATCCAACCTCTCCCAATGTAGCAAAAATGCTAAAAGGATGAGATTAGTTCGATCACAGGAATCTGAAGAAGGTCGTGAGGCAAGGCTTTCTGCAACTCGGGAACATCAGGCTAGGTTTCGTGCTGCAGAAACTTCAACTCAGCGAGAATCTCGACTGAGTTCAAATCGTTCTCGAATGATGACAACTCGAAATAGGGAAAACGGGGAACAACGAAAGGCACGTTTATCTGTTGATCGCGAAGCTCACGCGCTATCGCGTGAGTCTGAGACTTCTGCGAACCCCTAATGCTTCTTAGAAATTTAAGCCCCCCAAAACTTTGCAATGGTACCAGGTTAAAAGTGACCAATTTACAACGAAATCTGATAGAAGCAGAGATTTTAACAGGGTGTGGAAAAGGTGGAAAGTGTTTTCATTCCTCAGATTCCTCTCATTCCAAACAATTTTCCATTTAGTTTTAAACGAGTCCAGTTTCCAGTCAGCCTATGTTTTGCGATGACAATTAATAAAGCAGATCTAAGTATCAGCTGTTTCTCGCACGGTCAGTTGTATGTGGTTCTGCCACGGGTTAGCAATCCTAGGAGCATGTATGCTTTCATCCCCGATGGCCATACGTCAAATATCGTATACAGAGAAGCATTACTGTAAAGTATTTTTTTTGCTACCCAAACGACGGTATATGTAATTCAAAATATGCTGCCCGAAAAGTCACTATTCCACGCGGACGAAGTCGCGGGCACAGCTAGTTATTCTATATAAATAAAAATGGATCTTCGAAATGTATGTACTTGTAAATTTCGAACGATTGCACCAAATTGGATAATTCTCTTTTTTTATGTTCCTTATTGTCAGGTTTGTCAAGCTTTGTATACATAATTGGATCCGGTAGGTGGCGGTGCTATTTCGGGTGGAATGACGTCTGCCGGGTCCGCTAGGTTCTACGAGTATCAATCAGCGTTTTACTTATAGGAGTAGGATAGGAGTGGTGTAGGAGTAGGTTAGGAGTAGGGTAAGTGTAGTGTAGTAGTAGGGTAGGAGTAG
This sequence comes from Apamea sordens, assembly GCA_945859715.1. Taxonomy (NCBI): domain Eukaryota; kingdom Metazoa; phylum Arthropoda; class Insecta; order Lepidoptera; family Noctuidae; genus Apamea; species Apamea sordens. The sequence continues at coordinate 5,270,792 of OX244010.1, read as the reverse complement.
GTTAGGAGTAGGGTAGAAGTAGGGTAGAAGTAGGGTAGGAGTAGTGTAGGAGTAGGATAGGAGTAGGGTAGGAGTAGTGTAGGAGTAGGGTAGGAGTAGTGTAGGAGTAGGGTAGGAGTAGGGTAGGAGTAGGGTAGGGGTAGGGTAGGGGGTAGGACACCACGCGAACGAAGTAGCGCCGGGCAGCTAGAAATAATTTATATGGTTAAAACAAAACGTAAACAACGTTTGCGGGTCAGCTAGTCGTTTATAAATAAGCCCCTTGACATCTTGTCCACAGGGCACGCATGTGAGCGGCACGTTACAGGAACTGAAGGACGTTACCTGGGGCGATAAATACGTAGCCGAATTCTGAGCCGAGTCCATTTAAATTACTATTGTATTACGCAATTGTTTGTTGTCCTGAACAAATAAAAATAAAATAAATAAAATTACCATTGACATGCTAAGAAGACGAATATTATAAATGCGGAAGTAACTCTGTCTGTGAGAACTTTACCTCAAAATACGAGTACAGGCCCGGCCTCTAGTTGACGAGTTAGTATCAGGTTTTTGCAATACATCTCCCCATGTTGTATTGCAAAAACCAATTCCCATAATTTTATGAACGTTCGCATTCTAATCTGTCTCAATCTACCAAAAATTACAATCAATTTCCCTACATATTTGATAGGTTTTTGACATTGATTGCCGCTGAGATGGGATTGCGAATTTGAACGTTTTTAGGTACAGTCGCCAGCAGTTCAAGCTACACGAAACTGTCAAATTAACCCAATCAACCTTGAACCTTAATGCTTTAGCGATAAAGTTGAAAATCTATTAAAGAAATTTGACAGATTGTAGTAGCTTGATATGCTGGTGTCTGTACAAGAATTGGCCTTTTGTATGATAGAATATGACTTTTGGGTCAATTGTCTGTGAAATGTACATAATTTGTCAAATACCTGTTGTATTTTAGGTCTTTTTAAAAAAAAATATTTGTAATATGCGTTTTGTTTGTGCGGAATATACTATAATTCTTTCTTTCTAAATAACCGTTTTGCGACTGAGCGGATTTGGAAGAAATTTGGCACACGGATAAACCATGACCTGGTAGGACATAGGAAACTTTTATCCCGTTAGTAGGTACGTTCCCGTTGGGTTATTTTACGACCGTAACGCGGGCGAAACCGCAGACGAAAGCTAGTGTAAGTATAAATGTGCGAACTATTTGTAGTAATTCGTACCCATAGTCCCGAAAATGGAAGCTTGTTTTCGATGAGAAACAATAAAACTACGTACATATTCTCCGATTCGGAAAGCGTCATTTGTTTGAATGGTGTCACATTTCATTCTAGTTATTATTATGATTGGCTGGCCAAAATATCAAGAAGCAATCTTTGATGTTATCGTAAGATTATGATTCAGATAATTCTCAGTATACGAAAGTTATGCCTTCCTGTAGATCAACATTGTTTATTGATAGGCTTTAGCAGGTATTATTTCTATAATTATTGATACTGACAGTGAAAATATTTGCATTAATCGATACATTATTGCGGCTAATCTATTCTGTAATAATATCACAGTGAAAACTAAAGCGAAGTGACCTTCCACCTAAAGCTATTGCCGATACTATTGTCGGCTCACTTCAAGCTCGCTTTACATCAGTTATCACGGTGAGATTTTTTACAGAATAGATCGGCTGATCTTAAACTACTCGTCTACTAGGGTGCCGCATACATATCGCGAACAACACACCGCGCGGGTTAGTGGCACTGCATAGTTACATTATAATAGTAAATACCATCAATTAATCGCATAAGTACACTGTGATTTTGAAAGGGAAAAAAAAGTGGAAGTGTCAAACGGGTACATATTTGAATTTCGAATACTAAAATACCAGTGTTAGACATTTTAAGCTTAGGTATAACAATTTTCGATATTAAGATATAATCGGTATTTAAATTTTCGATGTTTTAAACGTTGACATTTTACACGTAGGTATTTTAATGTTCGACATTCAAATATGTACCCTGTCAAACACAGCGACACGCAACGTGTTTGTAGCACCTGAGAAATAATTTACAAATACATGCGGGACGTGTCAGCAGCACTAAACAACAAGTGCTAATTTGCGTCTACTCTTTGAAATAAAACCTTAAAATGAGAAATATTAAGACAATACTGCTAAAACACCAGCTAATTTTAACTCACCTCCACCCAAAGTAGTAATATCAATATGCGCAGGGGCCGAAGTCCCAACACTATCAGTAGCGGTCACTCGAACTGAATACTTAGTCCCGCACTTGAGACCAGCCAGTGTGTGTGACTGTACTCCTTGTAGACGATTCTCTCTTGTCACTGGCCATGCTTCTTGCCAGAGACCGTCGTTCTCTCTCCAAGTTAGGTTGTAACCTGGATGGGAAGCCATTTTGTTAATAATGGAGTCTTGTAGAAACACACACGTCAAGCATTTAAAAACTAGATGAGGTCGTTTCCTATCTGACCACTCTGAGAAGAAAGGCAGTGTCTTTTAAAGTCCAGATTTACTCTTGGTCAGATCATGGTGAAGGCTATGTAGACTGGTATCGGAAAAGGTCTTTGAAAGGAAGGACCACACAGATTGAGTGGACCTGTCCAGTCAGTGCACGCATTTGTCAGTAATCCTGCAGCTCACCTCAGAACGAAAGTGTGGGTCGATTATGTTCAGGGGTTGAAGAAAGGGGGTTAACCCATTACTAATAAACGTTGTATAAAGTTATGTTATGAATAATATCACAAGATTTTTAGATGTTTATTGCATGTCGTAACTTTATGCAGCGTTCAATACTGACGGGGTAAAACTCTATATCACTACATAACATATTTTAAAACAAACTACCCCAGCCGCGACTTTCTATCGTAACGCGATTAACTCAAAACTACAGAACGGATTTTCATACGGGTTTCACTAATGGACGGAGTGGGTCATGAGGAAGGTTTAGGTGTATAATTTATCAAGGTTGTGTGTTAATTGGCTGAAATATGACGATGATTGTGGAAGATGTCAGAAATAATCATGCCGACTGGGACCTTACTGGCCATGCACCGCGTAAACCGATAGAGTTAAATGAAAACAATGTATTACGGAATTATTCCTCTAATAAAGTAAATTTAATTAAAGTAGTTCACGTGTGATATTTTTCGACATCCACGAGGGTGAAGCCGCGGGAAAAAGTTAGTTAATGTATTATATAGCAGTACTAGCTGCGCCCCACGGTTTCACCCGCATAAGTTTCGATCCCGTAGGAATATCGGTATAAAAAGTATCCTATATGTTAATCCTGGTTATAAACCATCTGTGTGCCAAATTTTATCCAAATCCGTTGAGTAGTTTTGGCGTGAAAGTGTAACAAACATCCATCCATCCATCCATCGATACGAACTTTCACATTTATAATATTAGTAGGATATTTACTAACTTTCTTAGTAGCCAGTCGATCATAATAATATTTTCAATTTTCCGTTTTGTGATTCAAGAATTTGGAAATTGAACTGGATTTTAGAAGTAAGAATCAGTGCACTGGAAAAAGTTTTAATATATTTGTATTTATGCACTGTGCAATCAAGATGGTCTTAATTAAAAAGTTATTTTCTTGGTATGAAGCAATAATGTTTTGTATGTTATTAATGGATAAAACAGACGTTTGGATGGTAAAGGGAAGGCATTTGCGCAGCCGTGGGATACCATTGGTGTAGGGTAGCAACAAAATAAAAACAATAAACAAGCAGCTTTGGTCGTAAAGATACTGATTCAGTTCGTTTTACGACCAAATACCTACATCTACAACGTGGCGCTACAATGGCGACAGTAATTTAACACACGGGTCAGGGCCAGTAATCATAAAAATTATAACAACATAAAAAAAATCGTTGAAATCTTCCACCTGCGCCGCGCGCCGACCGCGACATAGGGCTCTCTCTCTTTCCTTCAATTCGCCTTCTCTTTGCTCGTTAATTGTTTTAATTACATTGATGCGATGTTATGATCCGTGACCCCGGCAAATGACCCCTGTGCTACAGTTCTTTAGGTCAGGTTGCTCTAAGATGCTATTTTATAAAACTGTTAATAAATAAATAAATATTAATGTTTAATTAAATTAAAATATATTCATAAAACTACAACGCAAAACCGTATACGTGTGTTAAATTAATGTCGCCATTAAAGCGCCACGCTGTATAAGTACAGTCAGTAGTAGCAAAACCATTATAAGCTGGCCAAGTATTCTATTGAAACTCCATACTACGCTAGGCCAGCTCAAGGTTAGTGTCCGTTCACACAGACCGCCTCGAAGAGGCGAGTATATTTTTATCGCGTTTAAAAAAGAGTTTTGTATAATTGAAATAAGGTTGACTTATTCATGTCACTGCGCGTTAGCTCGGCTCTTAAGCGTTCTCATTTAAAAAATAATTGACATGAAAAAATCAACCTTATTACAACGACCAAAAAACTCTTTTTTAAAAGCGATAAAAATGTACTCTTCTCTCCGAGTCGGTCTGTGTGAACGGACACTAACACTGACATGCGTTCCATTGCACTAACTATATTAAAAATACTTACTTATTCCAAATCCCATTGAGTCGTTTCCATAAGACCTAATTTCGTCCCACTCCACCACAATATAGTCCTTATAAGGCGTAGCTCTCAACGTCGGCGGGTCAGGCAAAGGTAACACTTTGACGGTGAAAACAACTGAGTCAGAACCGTACAGGTTCTTGGCTAAGCAAGTGTAGTTCCCGCTTAATGATTGGTCTATACCTAAGAGAAAAAAAAATGTGTGAGTTTTGTACGTTAGAACAGGCAGTTTTGCTTGTCGTACGGAGGAACGGACAAGTTATTGTGGAACTACTGGGGTTTCGCTGCGATGGTTTTGCGACGGAGGTGTGATACCCGCCTCAATATTGCTATTACATAAAGTGACGCGAAATTCAGAAACTGGATATTAGTCTTTTTGCATAATGATATTTCACTTCAAGGGCCTTTGGAGAAAATTTGTTCAAGGACCCATTAGTGTTTGCAAATTTCTATCTAGGTACGTCAAATATTTATAAGTTAAAACATGAAACATTCAAAAGAGTAAAATTCAAGACTGATTTTCTATTCAAACTTTCATAAAGTTTAAGATATTTATATTTTCTAAGTCTAGCGCGAAAAGGGATGTCTGAATACTTCATAAGTATAGGGTAGTATAGGAAAGAAAACAAATCATTTTTGCCTTCGTAAATACACTATATCTTTCCAACTTTTGGGTACATACACAAACTATAACTCGACCGTTATATAAGCGACACGTACTGCCTCCTAAGTTACAGGATAACCTAGTTTAGGAGACCGGATACAATAAGTTGTCCAAACCGATGATAAATCTATTTATAAAGCCTGCGGGGTGATTGCGTGACACACTCATAATGTCTCGTCTTTCATTTTGACAGTTCAACAACATTCACTGCGTTATTTACATTGTCAAACAGACGAATTTTTCAAACCTATGAAGCAATGGATTAATAATTGCCATCAAAATCCTTCAGATTGCGGTATAAAGAGTGTCACACAATTGAGGTGCTGATTTACACGGTACGATTCAATTGACTGTACAATACAAACAGTAGAAGCAATAATAAAAGTTGCATCGTACGATTTTAAACAGTGTTTAGACGATACAAGTCATTTCTTGATTAAATTTTATTGTATGCCAGAGGCAAGACACTGGCATCGTGTAAATGGAGCTTAAGGAATTTTTATTCTTTATCATATATGGAATATCTTATGCCCAGTTGATGGAAATAAACTCGCCCCGTGTTTCATGGTACAGACGCCAGCAGGTCAAGCTACCCGAAACTGTCACATTTTTCCAATCAACCTTGAACCTTAATGCTTTAGCGATAAAGTTGAAAATCTATTAAAGAAATTTGACAGATTGTAGTAGCTTGATGTGCTGGCTGCGTCTGTACTTAAACATAACTGGAAAATGTAGGCGTACTGTAGCTATAGCTACACCACTGCCTAACCCTTCAGGAATTACAGGGGTGATGTAGGTAATGTTATAAATATTTTGACTTATTTAAAATCTTACTTACTCTTAATCAGCAAACTGTCATCTCGATTCCGCATGAACCTCGGATGGTGAGTGATGATATTCTGATTATGATACCACACGGTCCTAGGAGGCGGCGACCCAACACTCCTACACTCCAGCAAAAGAGAGTTTCTTACAGCTACAGTGATCTCGCCTCCGAGGGATGCAACTCCGGCCACAACTGAATGAACAACTTTTAGTGTTAGAATAAGTTTGTAAAAAGTTTCGCATTGGCTGTGGAGAAATAGTTGGTTCATATTAGTTTTCTTTCACATTGTTTGTAACTTTATGTGTATTGAATGCTATTGTTGCATGATTCAAAATCCTTATTCATTAAGTAGAGATTTTTCGTCGAATTATATATATTTTTAATGCTGTTCCATACATTTTGACTTTCTATGAAACAGCAGATATTTTTCTTGAGAACTGACGAAAAATGTCTTCGCTAGGGAATCATGTGCTGAATTCATGGTTACAGTTTGCACGTCGATGTCCATGACACACTGTAGGTGACACTAAAATACTCTTTTAGTTTCTACAAGCCGTGGGATCTCTCATCACCAAAAATTACAAACTGCCCTACAAACTTTATACAAAATTTAACCCCTATGGGGGATTTAGGTTTGAGGGACTTGTGGCTTAGTATAAACAGCCACATGGTTCGATCGATCAGGTTAAACTACGCGGTGCCAAGGTTGGTCCGTGGATGGGTGACCATCCACGGACCAACCTTGTCATCCATGTCGAGTTACCACTTACCAGTAACCCTGTATTTGTATGTATAGATATTAATGTTATTTCATATCAGTTTGTGAGCAATATACTTAAAGAATAATTTGGATACATAAAAAAAAAACAGTTAATCCATAGATTTATGTTCGCATAACTCGACATAATGTATGGATCAACTGATTTTTTTTTACACGATTTCAGGGTTGGTCCCATAGTAAAAGTTTTCATAATGATGAGTACAATGACCCCTTTTAAGAGTTAAAACGATCGAAATTTAACGGTGTATATTTACCCTGTCCATTAGGTTAACCGTTTTTTGACAGCTGTCTTAGAACGTAGGTACATATTCCAAATTACGTTAAAGTTAACTTTAAAATGCGTAATAAAATAAATACAAACAAAATATAAACTGCCTTATTTTATTGAATTATCTTATTCATGGCTTCTTACATACATTATAATAGCGTACGTGTATTAATCAATGTGTTATGTGTTGCTGCAATCACTAGTTACATCTGCCAAAAAACGGTTGACATGCTATAATTGTGTGTAATATTTAGCTTTTAAATAAAACTTTTCAAATGATTTTTCGAACATGGTTTTAGTCAATACGATTAGCCACCAATATACCAAAGCATAAACTCTTTGTTTTTCACTGCTGCCCCGAATTTCGCCTTTATTTATCCTGTGTGCGATTACAAACATAAAACCGGAAGGGACCTGGTGAAACTACCTACTTGTAGTCCGAACAAATATTTGTCGACCCAATCGTAAGATAAATACGTCGGCCCACACAACATCCTTACTACAAAGATAGAAATACATGAGACGAAGTTTACCTGTACTCGTAGAAAAAAATGGTTGTGTATTAAAAGACCAACGTTCATTTTTCATTGAGAATAAACTTATTTCCTTGATGACAATAGTTCTATACTACCTATAACCCTCAAATGTGTGCATAGAGTACCTTTTTCCTGTGTTATTCCTCTACTATCATTCATTATCATGTTATTTTTACTCTAATTACAGCTTATTCTTAATTAAACAGACACTTATAAATAAATACCCCCAAATTCAACTGGTAGAAAAATAAATAAACAAGTCATTTGCGACTACTTTTATAACCACGCTATTGCCCTACAATTTCTAGGCATCTGATATACTCCAAAGACTTTAAAAAAATGTACTAATAGCCTAATACTTTATAAACGGAAACGCTGGTAGTGGACGCCTTAGAAGGACATATAGTGACCTTATTGGTGATGTTCTTCACAAAGGTCAGGTCCGTAGTACTCGCAACCGGCGTGCGTATATGACCAGAAGGCCAATTCTCGTAATTTAAAACGTTCAAAATCTAGTCGCAGTCTCATCTCGGCGACAAACAAATGTCAAAAACTTGTCAAAATCTAGGGAAATTAGAGGTATTTTTGACAGATTGAGACTGAGACTGTGAACGTTCTTAAAATTACGAGAATTGCCCTCAGATGTATGTACGTAATCGAGGCAAAGGGAATATGTAAGGATCGTAGCAGGTGGCGTTTTGTAGTGTCCGCCTACGTCCATGGGAAGAAGGCGTCAGTTTATATATTTATGATAAGTAAGTACATGACGGTACTATAGTGTAACAGAATTCTTGACTGATAAAAAATTGAAACTTAGACTGCTTTACAATAATGTTTAAAATAAGAATTATGTTTGGTTTTGTGTTGTTTCTTGTTCTGTTTGTTTGTTAAAGTTTAGTATTTAGTTATAGTTTAGTGGATTAGTTCTTATTTTTGTAATTTTTGCATGCCTACTGGTAAAATATGGCTGAACCTATTTCCTTAAAACACCATGTACTTTACCCATATTTGCTAAATAAAATATCTTTATCTTTAACTATTATTTCTGGTGCTATTACTGGTTTTACTATTTCTAAGACAATGATATAGTGACTGCGCTGACGGCTTATAGAGATGATGAAATATGTACATTCTGTGACGACTTTAACGCTGTATTTAGTGCTTGACCGACGGTCAGTGCGTACGGTACGCGCTGACTGTGCACGCTGATTATCGGTCAGACAGTTAGTGCTAGGCTAGCTGACGGCAAACTGAGTTCTCACAAGAGATATTGCGTACGCGCGTCGGTCGATCGCTCGGTCAGCGTCGCACTAAATGCCCGTATATACAGGGTTATTTATAAAACACCAGCAACCTCTTAAGAGGTCATTGTACTCATCATTATGAACAACTTTTACTATGGGACCAAAACTGAAATCGCAAAAAAAAATCAGCTGTTCCCTACATTTGTGTTCGCAGAATTCGTCAAAATATAGGGAGCAGCTGGTTCTTTTTCGCGATTTCAGGTTTGGTCCTATAGTAAAAGTTGTTCATAATGATGAGTACAAGGACCTCTTAAGAGGTTGTTGGTGTTTTACAAATAACCCTGTATATACAGACATAGCGCGTCAGTCGACCATCGCACGCCCGACAGACGACTACGACGGACGGTCCTAGTCAGCGTGACGTAGCTGTACCCGCTTAGCGATTCATCAGCACTGCACTGTAGTTGTTCATAAGTTTTCATTGATATAGCTCCCCACAGACAAAAAAGGTATGCCCTGTCACCTGTGCACTTGATGATCGACGGCGTCAGTGAGCGGAGTTCTCGCAGCTAAATTTTGGGCCAAAAATGTTTGAACTTTTTGCCATCGATACGTTCGATCAATGTCAGCGCTGACTTTCGGTCGAACACTAAATCCAACCTAAATAAACTCAGATAAGGGTAATAATAAGCAGATGATAATATTACCTCTTTGCGAAGGAGTGTTAGTAACTCTCCTACTCTCTGGTCCTTCTCCGACGGCAGTACTGGAAGTGACCCAGACGTCATACTGTCTTCCTTCGATCAACCCTTTTAGTTCCAACGTCTGGGACTTTTCGTAGGCTTCTGCAGTGCTTTGGACGTCCACTCTTATTGCTTGGGGGCCGTCGTTGCTGGTGGAAAAAGGTTTCATATACTTTTCTTTATGTAAAAAGGTAATCGAAGAGTGTGTGAAATTCGGAGGGGCAATTCTCATAATTTTAAGACCGTTCACAGTCTGATCTCAGTCTCAATCTGTCAAAAAATACTTCTAATTCCCCTACATTTTGACAAGTATTTGACATTTTTTTGTCGCTGATATGAGACTGCGACTAGATTTTGAACGTTTTAAATTACGAGAATTGGCCTTCTGTGTCCTAGCAGTGGGAAAACTATATGATGATTATGAATTAAAAGTAAATAAAAATACTTACCTAGCAGTAAGCTTACAATACACAGTATAATGTAGGAGTTTTCCATTCGGCTGTCGAGGTCTTTTCCAACTGACTAGGAGGGTAGTTGACGATTGTGCTAGGAGCTTTATTTCTGCTGGAGCCTCGGGTACTAGAAACAAAGGAAGAGTGAATATTTTGTTCGTAGGTTTAACGTACAGTCACGAGCACCAATATGTCAACACTTGACAACTTTCAATTGCGATTTTTTTCGTGAAATAACGAATGCAACGTTAAAATACGACACATTACTTAAACCTATGGGTTCAAAAATGCTATGTTCGTAACAACATAAAATTTCATTCAAAAATAAAGGAGTGAATCGCTTTTGAATAAAGCCGAGTGTATACATACTTTTGCTCGTGACTGTACGTAGAAAGGAGGTTTTGTTTTGGGTTGTTTTTCTAACTTTGGATTAATTAGTACTCGTAGATAATCTTTAATTATATATATAATTTCTCTGTACGTGTATTTGTCACCTAACTCCTCCTAAACGTCTGGACCGTGTTGGATGACATTTTGTGTGTATATTTCAATGGGTTTCTGGACGGTTTGAAAACACAATTGGACCCGGTCGGGCAGGACGGCGTCTGCTGGGTCCGCTAGTTTCATATAAATTCTGTTCCATTTAATGTGAATTCTCTGGTACAAAAAATTCAGGCACTGTAAAACAGGCCCTCATTGTTTAACTATAATGGTCTAAGTCAAACACAGACAGAATTTTGTCTTTTAGCTATCTACCGATATTTTTTACCAAATTGAACGATTGATACGACTTGGTTTTCATAAATAGATGGCAGCACAAGTACAAATTTTAGATATTTACATCAGTTTTTGAGCCTTCGAATTAGTATTAAAACATATACAGGGTTATTTGTAAAACACCAGCAACCTCTTAAGAGGTCATCGTACTCATCATTATGAACAACTTTTACTATGGGACCAAAACAGAAATCGCGAAAAAAAAATCAGCTGTTCCCTACATTTATGTTCGCATAACTCGTCAAAATGTAGGGAGCAGGTGATTTTTTTTTCGCGATTTCAGGTTTGGTTCTATAGTAAAAGTTGTTCATAATGATGAGTACAATGAACTCTTAAGAGGTTGTTAGTGTTTTACAAATAACCCTGTATATACAAAAATTATTAACGGACACCATTTCAAATAAACAAACATAAAGTAAATAATATCTAGAATAAAAATGTATGTTAAGAAAAATAAAAAAAATCTCTATGTAACTCTACATAGAGCCACTAAAAACTCACCATCTTGCAATGTAGAGCAGACAATAGGAAACGAGTAAGGCCCGAGCCCATAGTTAGAGAACCCGGCCACTTTGACGGTATAGTTAGTGAATTTGTAGAGCCCCTGCAGCCGAAGTTCAGTCACAAGCGACGTAGAGTTCAGCCATTGTCGACCTGTTGGATAGATTTACATAATGATAGAGACGGCGCGGTTCACTAGTGATTGCTTTGTGTAGAGTTTGGTAGAGTCCTGTTTTTGTTTGTGGTCAACGGGTTGGAAGTAATGGTAATAATGTTCATTGTTTTGACTCTATGGATTGTTGGGAGAGTTGTTGTGTACAGACACGGAATGAAAACATTAAGCACATTTAGGTAAAGATTTATGTGTACCGATCATAAGTTTTATTATTACAATTACGCAATCTACATAATATGTTCCACGAGTGTACGGTCAGTGTTGATAATGACTTCATTATAAGTTTAGACCCCATAGCGTCGAAATTTTTCGTTGGTTATCAAAAAAAAAAAGTGTTCTGTCTCATAGAAAAGTGCAATACCTACGCGATCGCGGTCTTGTATGAAACAGCAATATATTTTTGTAATAACCGACGAAAAATTTCGACGCTATGGGGTCTAAACTCATGTGCTGAATCCATGGTTACAGTTTGCGCGTCGATGTCCCTGCCACCCTGTATAGGATACTTTTTATCCTGATATTCCCACGGAATCGAAACTTATGCGGCTGAAACCGCGGGGCGCAGCTAGTAATGAATATTTCAGAAACTAAAATGAAAGAAATTAATAGTCCATTGGGTACTGTAGAGGCTTGTCTGCCGAAGGCAACCTTATATGTTGCAGGCCGGATATAATTTAGCGCGGATGACATTCGAACGTTCAAGCGAGTGTCAAAGATATGGTTGACAATTAGACAGAAAGATGTAGAAACGTTCTAAAAATATAATATAAAAGGAATCTTATATAGTGTTTGATTCCTCCCGGTACCTCAGAGGGCTCGTCTAGCCCTCCACAGTACTTACCCTGAGCAGCATACAGCACAGTATATCCAATGAGCGCTCCAGCTTGTTTGTGTGGCGGTATCGGCTGCCAACTGACGCGTAACGCTGTTGACGTCACACCGCCACATTCTACTGAAGATGGACCTTCTTCAGGAGCTGGTATCAAAGAAAATGATTGTGTTCTATTAAATGAGTCTATTTTCGATTATAAAGATCAAATACAGCCATCAATATATCAATACTTGGAAACTTTCAATTGCGATTATTTCGTGAAATAACGAATGCAACGTTGAAATAAGATACATTATATAAACTTAAGGGTTCGAAAATGCTATGTTCGTAACAACATAAAATTTCATTAAAAAATAAAGGAGTAAATCGATTTTGAATAAAACCGAGTGTATACATACTTTTGCTCGTGACTGTACGTGTACAGTCACGAGCACTAATATGTCAATACTTGGAAACTGTCAATAGCGATTTTTCGTGAATTAACGAAAACAACAATGAAATACGACACATTCCAAAAACCTATGGGTTCGAAAAAACTGTGTTCGTAGCAACATAAAATTTCATTTAAAAATAAAGGAGTAAATGGCTTTTGCATAAAGCCAAGTGTATACATACGTATACTGTACATGGGGAAGGCATCGAATTGAAAGATGCCATACCCAAAAACAGGGTTAATTTTATGATGACGGCTGATAGACATCATCATCATCATCATCATCTGCCTAGCATTTTCCCAACTATGTTGGGGTCAGCTTCCAGTCTAACCGGATGCAACTGAATATCAGTATTTTACATGGAGCGACTGCCTATCTCACCTCCATAACCCAGTTACTGGGTAATACGATACCCCTTGGTAAGACTGGTTGTCAGACTTTCGGGCTTCTGACTACCCGTAACGACTGTCAAAGATCCACGAATGACAGCCGGGACCAACGGTTTAACGTGCTTTCCGAGGCACGGAGGGGTCTCGGTATGTAAAGATCCATCCCACCAACAGACCAACCGCGGCAAGCATAGCTTAACCTGACCGATCGATCTGTGCGGCTGTTATTATTTAGCCACGGGCCCCTCAAGGCTGATAGACATGTGTGAAAAAAAAAAGGATACGTTGCGCCGACACCTAATAAATTGGGATAAGACAGCAAAATTATGACCAAACAGCAGATAGAGAGATCACACGTAAGAACCCAATCCATTACCACTTTATTGATAAACGATTTTATGACTAAGGACGGGTTTAACACCATCTAATTCTAAAATATTCTTTATGAATTATACCCTTCCGATTAGGTTAACCGTTTCTTGACAGCTGTCTCAGAACAAACTATTATAACCAGCACCCTAATTGCGTAACACACAATCAATCGGAATCAGAATCATTTTGAAGCAAATTGCTAATCCATTGCTTCATAGGTTCGAAAAAAAAATCTGCTCAACACGTAAATAACGCAATGAATGTTGTTGAACTGTCAAAATTAAACCGATTAAGATTGATTGTGTGTTACGTAATGGTGCGGATTACGTAAAAGTTAACTTTAAAATGCGTAATAAAATAAATATATAAGCTGCCTTATCTTATTGAATTATTTTATTTGTGGCTTCTTACAGATATTATAATACCGTATCAATCAATGTATTGTGTGTTGCTGCAATTACTAGTTCCATCTGTCAAAAACAGTTTACCTAATGAACAGGGTATAATTAGTTAATAGTATGAATTTCGTATCAATTAACGGATACTGGAGAATCTAAAAACAAATGCAAAATCTGCTCAATTAAAACAACCACGCATTCAAAATACGATAGTCTGTAGTAATAACACAAATTACAAACCAGAACGCAGGAGCGTCTTCCATTTTGTTCCTCAACTCATACATAAACAGAGCGCCTTAAGTTAGCAGTTAAACAAAACACAGTAATGATAATTAGAGAAAACTTTCCGTATAAGCAAGGAGTTTCAACTCAAGCATTCCGTAAATTATAGCACTTGAACCAAATGTATGGAACTCTTAGCGAAGTTTGCTGTAGTAAAAACAGTAGCGTATTCTAGAGCATTGTCTAGTTATAAGATTTTATGCTGGAATTAATATTCTTGGAAAAGTACTGTTTTTTTATTGTTATGCAGTCAGGAAACTTGATTGTTAAGCAAATTGAGGCACAACGTCAATTTGACGTACTTTAGCCATTTTATACGACTGACTACCCTTCCCGACTGACACTTCGGGGATTACAGGCGCGATGTTAGGGAGAGGTGAACCTGAAGTACAGTCACGAGCACCAATATGTCAACACTTAGCAACTTTCAATTGCAATTTTTTCGTGAAATAACGAAAGCAACGTTGAAATACGACACATTACAAAAACCTATGGGTTCGCAAATGCTATGTTCGTAACAGCATAAAATTTCATTAAAAAATAAAGGAGTAAATCGCTTTTGAATAAAGCCGAGTGTATACATACTTTTGCTCGTGACTGTACACCCACCTTTCACCAGTTATGTTTAAGTCCCATAGTTAGGGCGCACCTTTTGCAACTGGGCACAAATCCGAACTGTGTTTCTAATTATTATTTATTTATTGCCAAAATGACTGCTTTTGACCTCAATAACGGTCTATTCAAGTTGATAGTATTTTTTTGTATACAGGGTGGCAGGGACATTGACGCGCAAACTGTAACCATGGATTCAGCACATGACTTTAGACCCCATAGCGTCGAAATTTTTCGTCGGTGATTAAAAAACAAATATTGCTGTTCCATACGTTTTGACCGCGGAGGTTTACACTTTTCTATGAAACAGAAGATTTTTTTTTTATAACCGACGAAATTTTTCTACGCTATGGGGTCTAAACTCTTGTGCTGAATCCATGGTTACAGTTTGCGCGTCAATGTCCCTACCACCATATTTGTCACTTTGTCTAGTCTGTGTTATCACTCCCTTTCTATGAAAAAACCTCGGGTTAATTACGTAATACACTAACAGTAGGAATTTCTATCATTTTGACTGTCAGCTGATAAATTTTTTGAACAAATGAAGCAATGGATTACGCGGTGTCCTGCGTGAGCGACGAATACGACGCGACGCGACGGTGCAAACGCGACGAACGCGTCACCACGAACTACGAGCAAAATTGTACTGTACTTCTCCATGATTCGAGAAGTAATGACCAAAACCACGTAGGACATTTGTCGCGTGTAGCATCACGTCGCATTACGTCTCGTCGTGTCGTCGTGTATTCGTCGCTCACGCAGGACACCGCGTTAGCAAAGTCCTTCAAAATGATTCATATTGTGATGGTGATTAGTAGTGTGTTACGCAATTAGGGTGCAGATCTAATAAAATCCAATGTCGGGATGATGTTCCGGCGTTATACCTTCTTTTTTATGGATACCTTCAATTTTATTTAATGTTCTTGTGAAGTTTGAGAAACCTTTAATACCCAAAAGTTTACCCTTTATGAACACACAGGTTTCTTTAGTTCTACATATTCCATGTAATCTTAATACTAAGAAATAACAAGTCCCAAACTTCATCATATTTCGTATCGATAACAAAAATAAACATATAAAATAAAGTCTAAATTGGCTGACATTTTACAGCTAAAGTTTCATACAAAGCCTTGAAAGTATGAAGAAGGAGGCGTAGTCTAAAACAGTTTTGAACTTTTCTCCTTAAACAAAGTAAGTAGTCTGAAAACGAGCGAAGAAAAACCCCAAGTTTTACTGAAGAAAGTTTTCTGTCAAGCATTATGAGTTGACATTATGAGCTACCTATTTTGTTCTAAAAACAAGACTTAGGGAGAAGTATAGTTAGATTCGCATGTAGAATTTGATGAAATACTTCATAAACTTTAGGTTTGTATGTAATACAACGAAGAATACTGGTTCAGAATGTAATGCAAGAGAAAGGGACTATTTAGAAACCATATCATAGGCATGTACGATACAGTTCTGACCACGCTGAGAAACGAGCACAGACATATCATAGCCGGCATATCAAGCTACTACAATCAGTCAAATTGTTTAGCTTGGCCTGCTGGCGTGTATACAAAAATATTGAGACATAAGGTGACGGAGACGATATAAGTTGGTTTGCTAGGAACGATGAAATCAACGACTACCTACAAATGCCATCGGTAAATTATGAAATCGAGCGGTACAAGGGACAACACAAGCTACGCCTAACCTTGCATCCAAACCTACTAGTTACTGAACTGTCAAACCCGACAGCGGTGGTGAAAGGCTGAAAAGGAACCACCTTCTATAAGTGGGAGGCGCAGCACTGGCTGCTCCACCACACCGCCATTTGTCATGGAACGAATTCGCTTATGGTCCGACGACCGATTGCAAACGAAGAAAAAAAAAAGTGATATATCTATACTTAATATTATAAAGAGGAAATATTTGTATTTTTGTGTGTATGTTTGTAATGAATAAACTCAAAAACTACTGTGCCAATTTCAAAAATTCTTTCACTATTGGAAAGCTACATTCACCCTGAGTGACATATGTAGGCTATATTTATTGCTAGAAAAGATTAGGGATCCTTACTAAAACTTAACCACCCGTGCGAAGCCGGGACGGGCCGCTAGTATACAATAAATTGGAATTACACACTATCAATCTCAATCTGAATCATTTTGAAGGATATTGCTAATCTATTGCTTCATATGTCCGAAATATTTGTCTGCTCAACAACGTAAATAACGCAATGAATGTTGTTGAACTGTCAAAATTAAAGCCATTGCTGCTGATAGTGTGTTACGCAATTACTCCGCAGAGTTTCATGTTGTCCTTTACTGCTATTCAGTGGTGGCTTAGAATAGAAGAGAATACTCTTTATTAGGTCGAGATCTATAAATGTTACTTCACTAGCTCAAGCAGACAAATTTTTATTATTTCTTGCAATTAAAGTTATTGAACTATCAAAATAAAAGCCGTTGCTACTGATAGTATGTTACGTAATTATCCCGTAAGATTGGTTGGAGAAGACCACATACAGGGAAGAGTGGAAAGCTGGGAGACCTTTGCCCAGGAACAGAATAAATAGGTTGAAAAAAGTGCCGGAAGATGATGAACATTAAATTTTCCATGCAGACAAAAGAAAGCTAAACAATAAAACAAAATGTCTCGAAAACGTCTTAAAACAGAAGCATGAAAGGTAAAGAGTAATTATAATAACAACATAAAAGTTACAAGAATGCTAACGAAGACGATAAAGGTTTACGAGACGAAGTTTGTTCTGGCAAACTTTCGGCAATTTACATAGTTGATGTTAGATAAAATTCTAGCGTAACTCGCAGTGAACGGTGTGATAATGGTCTTGGTGATGTTAGATTATCAGATAGGTACTGACTAATTTGGAGAATTAGGCTGCTGCATTGTAGAAGGAAATGGTTTTGGGGAGGTTGAAAAAGATTTTTGAATGGATTGTGAAGAAATAAATGTTGGTTGAGGGGGACCATTAAAATGGGTTTAAGAGAGGTGATTGTAGACTATATTGCAATTGAGATACTGGAATGATCGAATAAAATAAGAACTAAATATATGATGGAAATGGTAAAGAGTATTATTTATTATCACACAAGATATTTACATGAATTAAACTGTCGGATCTTTCATGAGTATGCACTTAAAATGAGGCAGGCGCTTTTGGTTTAGCGTTGTGCGGAGTCTATGATTGAGTATGGTGTCCGATACGGAGCATGGAGTAACAGAGATCGTTTAGACATTCTCCTGACACATACTGGCCTAAGAACTGCTAAGTGTTTCCTTTTAAGTTCAGAGTATTAATTAGTACGGTAGTGTTAGTAATTATTGACTCTCTAACAATAAACTGTGTGGAATTTAAAGGAGCTATTTCTCTCATTTACCCGCATCCTAATTCTGCGCCCACGACTGTATATTTGACACTATGTATATCACAAAGTATGTCTGATTGCAATCCTATGAACTTGGATTTGACATACATACATACATAAAGAAGGAAGGAATGAAAGGGCATTAAAATTCGTATACATCGCTGTCAACATAGAAAGGGTCCAAAAGACTAGTAGCATTGCCAGAATTGTAAAGTAAATTTTATATGTCGTGTTCAAAACAAAACACAAACGACGGGCACAATCATTGTAACTGTCGAAGTTGCCTCTAAACTAAAAAGAAATGAGGAAAACTCAACCGGAGGGGACAAAAGGCTAATGAAGACTAATTAATCCTAACGGGATAAGATGTAACACAAACCAAATTAGAGTTAGCTACAGTCTTCGAAGTTATACCCGCCGATTGTAAGGTACAGTCATAAGCAGCCTATAATGTTCCCACTGCTGGGACACAGACCTCCTCTCGGTGAGAGGGAATGGGCCATAATTCACCACGCAGGCCCAGTGCGGGTTGGTAGATGTCACATGTCTTCGAATTTTTGCTTCTAGGACATGTCGGTTTCCTCACGTTTTCCTTCACCGTTTTGAGAGCAGTGCTGAAATTAAATACAGAAAGTGCCTGCCTGGGTTCGAACTACCACTCAAAATTTGAGGCCGATACCATTGGGTCACCACTATTCGGGTACAGTCAGGGAGCTTCATTGTTGAGTGGATTGAGACATACGTCAATTTGATGTATTATGACCATTTCATATGGTTGGCAAAGGTACATTCTGTGTTGTGATTTGAATTTACAGACAATTGCTCTGGCCAAATTGAAGTGAGCGAGCGGTGTGCGAGACGGAATTCGCTCATGGTGATTGTGTCACGTAATTTGTTTGGAGGTGTTTAAGCTGGCGATGGCACGTGACTTCCTGATCATTAAAACCTTCGATGCGCATTCGTGCGTGGAGTTTCCTGCCCGCTCTTCTCTATAGGTACCTAATAATCTTTGAAATGCGAAACTAGCTTCATCTTTCTGACTACCGAACCCTTGACAATTATGACAAAAGTGCCTGTAATTGGTTTATTTGAAATAAATGAACTAACGCGTGACTTCTTAATCATTAAAACAATCGAAGCGCGTAGTCACGTTCTACGCTCCGAGCTGGGGGCCTACTCCGAAGTGCAAAGTGCGAATGTTTGGATCGGACCGACACATGGCAGAACCGAATATTATTGAAAAATGCGAAAAAAGTTCGGATCGGCTCAGTTGGGTTGGGATCTGAGTCAATATTCGAAAGAGTGTAGGAGTGTAGGATCGGAACCAACTGAACCAAATAGTACATTCGTAGCAGGAAACGGCGGAATATTCGGCCAATACTACTTCGGAGTAGACCCCCTGGTTTCACAACCGTGTGGCCGGGGCTTTATAGCCATTTTAGACAACTGACTAAGAACGACAGTTGTGTATCTTTTAGAAAGATTCTTTTATATGTTGTGAATGGGAGAACATTGTAGGTCTTGTAGACTGTAGATTTGTAGACCATTTTCTATTTTGTTAGGCCTATACTTGTCTTCTTGACAGGCCTACACTGTCCTCCCATACCTGTTAACACTGTACTTTGAAAACATTGAAAAAGCCTACTATTTTTAAAAGAGTAACCGTGGAGTTTCTTTCCGGCTCTTCTCCTTATGAAACGATCAATTGGAACCGTGCACCTAGCTTCTGACGTTTCATAAAAGCCCATGTAGGTTTATGTGAAATAAAGTATTTTGATTTTGTGATTTGAATTTACGAACATTGCTTTAACAGTCAATTTGCTTTTAATTCAAGTTCCTCTTTATTCTTACGTCCCAAATAGTTGTTAACTTTTTACTCCTTGGTATATTCTATCTTCATTTTTGTACCTATACGAGGGTATCATTTGGATGGATCATCAATTTCACTTACCTCCTTCTCTGGTGTCTTGAAACAGCGGAACTGAGAAAGGTCCCGATCCGGCGCTGTTAAATGCGGCTACTGATACTGCATACCTGTTATTATATAAAATAGTTGTAGATAAAGAAAGGTATGCCCAAGGGCTTAGGAAGCGATTATAATTTGTCAGGGGACATAAGGACCTATTTCTGAGGGTCAATTCCATTTGTTCGCACTTTAATCTCAGTCTCAATCTGTCAAAGTAACCTATAATTTATCAAAATTTTTGACATATTTTTGATAGCAAAGAAAGAAAGAAAATACGTTTATTTGCGGTAAACATGGCGCATAATAAGAACACAAACACAAAAAAATGACAAGTTGGGGGACAACATGCCTCACATCCACGCAAAACGGCCATCGCTCAGCATAATGCTAAGACCCTATACGAGATAGCTTTTTGAGCTTGTTGCTGAGATGAGATCAATTAACTCAGCCTATCGCAGTCTACTGATGGACATAGGGCTCTCCCAGGCAGCGCCACAACACCCTGTCCTTCGCCTTCCGCATCCAGTTTATACCAGCTACCTTCTTTAGGTCATCAAGATGAGATTGCGGTTAGATTTTGAACGTTATTAAAGTTACGGGAATTGCCCGTCTGATTAGGGGCGGTTTTGAAAAACAACAGCACATTTTAAAAATATGCTGGAATTTCATCATAGTAACTGATTCGTTTTATCATTTCCTACAATTTACCCATAATAAGTAATTACAATTTCTAATTAGTACAACCATTCATGATATTTCTTACGATACTAATGAAATTGCGCGGTTACTGTATCTATTTAGAAAAAGGTAATGTAATGTTCTGCGTTTTAATATGGTAATAAATTTCATATATCGTTGTAATATAGAAAGGGATTATCTCAACCTTTCAGTGGACTGTAACGACCTTATTACAGAACAAGGTTATCTTTAGACATAAGCCATTGCTGAATTTAGAACTTTATTCCGTCAAACTTAAAGTTCTAATTACAAAAAAAAAAACTGACGTTAACTCCGAGACTAGGTTGGTTTCCAATTGTACAATTGTGGGAATAAAGTTCAAAATACAATACCTGGCCGAAAGATTAGGATTTGAACTAAAGTTAAACGGGTTTTGTAATAAGACTGCAAGGGTCTAAGCCCTCGTATACACAGGTGATTATTTATCGCGCGTTGGGCTTTCAACTCTTGGTGTTGAGCCGAGCGTTGAGTATCCAGTGCGCATAAAAATAATATCATCCGTGGGCTAAGTAAGTTCTAAGTTAATGAATTGTACAATTATTTACCTCACTCCCTTGAGTAATCCGGAAACAACGGATTCTTGTTTAGCGTACAACGATGCAGTTTTAATTGTTTTATCACTTGTTTCTTCTGCTTCTAAAAATAATTAATTTTCCTTTTAATTAAATAAATAAAATAAATAATATCCCTGGACATTTCACACAGCGCCATCTAGTCCCAAGCTAAGCAACCTAATGCTTAGCTTGGGACTAGATGGCGCTGTGTGAAATGTCCAGGGATATTATTTAGACCATCGTCTACCAAAATAAATAATTCCACAAAGTCTACAAGATCAATATGAACTTAATTTGGTCTTAAAGATCAATAGAAACTCATTTAGACTTACCTTTGATCCCCGTCAATTGAGGGACTGCCTTCAGCCGATATCCTATTATAAGTCCGTTATGTGTATCAGCTGGTGGAGGCAGCCATCTTACTCTGAGTTCTCCTGGTGATTCTGTCTGTTCCAGTTGTACTCCAAGAGGTGGCGATGAAGGAGCTGATAAAATGACCATTTTAAATATATAATGATGTGCAAATGGAAAAGACTAAGTCAAGCAGTGAACAGAAGGCTAATAATGTAGCTTCCTGGGTAAAAAAAAATTATTATATTTAGTCCTTCAGTTAGATTATCGAAAAATAATGGACACGTATTTTTTTTTTTGTTAATCAAACAAAAAATGACAAAGATAAAGCTCGTCAAAATTTGGCAGTAGGGGGTTGTGACGTCACGCCTTGCTAAAAAGTGTAGCAAGGCGTGACGTCACGCGGAACTTTAACGGGCGATATCTTCATCATTTTTTATATAATTGACATAAGAAAAAATATGGGTCCAATATTTTTTGATAATCTAACTGACGGACTAATTAGATCTAGTCGCAGTCTCTTCTCGGCGACAAACAAATATCAAAAACTTGTCAAAAATGTAGGGAAATTAGAGGTATTTTTGACAGATTGAGACTGAGATCAGACTGTGAACGTTCATAAAATTACGAGTATTGCCCCTCTGTTGTACGCAAATGTTATATAGACGAATGGAAAATATCAATCAGGAAATCTGTGAATGCGAAGACCAAGGAAATTATGAATTTATAGTGTCTAAGATGATAATTATGGTTAGAAAGAGGGAACTGGGATGGGATGAATACTGAGATGGCAGCTTATAGAAAAATATGAAAGAAATAGGAACGCACTTAGCACTCCAAATAAATTGGGAAAGGAGTAGAAAGTTAACTATGATACCTTCTTCAGTAGTAGTAAATCTGACTGGAGTTGAGAAATGACTGAGATCTGCTTGGTTTCCACCTGCTACTCTAGCGGTATAACTAGTTGCCGGCAGAAGGTCTTCTACTTCTATGCTGTGTCGTAGTTCTTCTAACCTAATTGGATAAAATAAGATAAAGAGTGTTTCAGTCAATAATAATTCTTCATATTTTTAGAAATTCAAGTTGACCTAACATTGTACCTTGTGGGACACCAAAGTGAAATAATTTGTTGCTGGAATTGGAGCAAGCCTATAAAACATTATATTATTATAAAAATATTGTCGTATTTTGAAGCAAGTTTTTTTCGTTTAGATTTTTATTATGGTTTAAATTATAGTGGAATTTAGTTTAGTTGTAGTGAGTATACTAGTCAAAAGCCGAGAAGGATATTATTAGTTTCTGATCAAATATAATTTGCGACAGTTATTGTTGTTGTTATTTATTTAAGTTTGGAATGCCATCCTTTCATACATACCTGGTTATATTAATAACTCTAGCATTATTCCAGGACAATCTTTGACTGCTGCTAATCTGTAGGCTGTAAAACTGGGCCAGAGATCTGGTCATGTCTCTCCAGGATAACTTCACTGATCTGCTCTTTATCGAGTCTACTGATAAGTCTGTTGGTGGCGCTGGCGGCTCTGTAAGATAAAGTTGGGTTATTGTTGATACTACGTTTTCGCACATGGAGGACTAGAAAGAGACGATACCTGCATACGTAGCATATCACTCCTTTGTCTACGAAGAATCGAAAAACACTGCTACAATGATCTTTTGGCGCTCGAATGACGTTAATAAGGTGGCGCTGTTGGTAAACATTTGTGCAATTGTTTTATGAAATGTATTGAACGGTACGTTAGTTCCAATTTTGGTCACGCGCCAAAAGATCCTTGTACCATTATAGATCTCTCTATTCAAAGTGATATTTCTATTGTATTTTATTAACATTGCACTACAATCTGTCATTTAGTCTTCCGTTTCTACGGTGATCATGCTACGTGTGCTGGTGACCACAAATTAATGTCATTACCTAATAGCGCATTTAGAAATAAACGCTAAACATGGCCTTTCAAATATTCGCGACAATATAACAAACAAATTAATCACTAGAAACCGATAAACTCTACCACAGGCACCGGCTTCACCCAAAACCAATTAACGCCCGGGACCGCAATTAACGGCTCCCTATATTATTCGTATGTACTAAGTTTAAATCACAGGAAAAATTATGGCTTGGACTAACGTTCATAATAAGGCTGATTTGTGGAGACATATTGATTTAATAAAGGCTGCTTCACACTGCAGGCCACAGTTTCGCTTTGTATGAAAATGTAGGCGGGATTGTCCACTGCGACCGACGGTCACGCTACAGTCTGTTCATAGTTATTTTACCTCTAATAGCAGCAACCTAAGAGCAACCTTATTGTAACGAGCATAAAGATCACAATGATTTTGGCCACCCAACAGCAACCTTATTAGAATCAGACTAAAGATCACTGTGATTTGAACATTGATACAAGGATGCGTGGCTGGTAAACAAATGAACCGCGCAGCTAAAGCTAATAATATCTCGCTTCACTCGAGTGAATGCTAATTTATAATATGTTTCAGTCCACGTTTTCACAATTATATAGGGATGAACGTTCATCTGCTCCTTTTATTTGATTTTACGATCATTCGGGAGATGAGCTCCGAACTCCAACAGCGATGAATTGGTTCACTAATGAATTTTTTTTTTTTTTTTTTCAGACCTTTCACGAGTGAAAGATGCCTAATGAACGGCAAAAATGGACAAAAAGTGAAGCATTTCATAGAGTAAAGAAAAATATTTCATTTGGGATACGCACAGGAAAACAGTAAAATTTTAATTTAAAATTTTTCGGGACATCACAAAGCGTTTGGTTGACTCTTCACGTGACCAGAGGGCTGGCCTATTTTTAGCCCAAAGAATCAGCATTGCCATCCAACGTGGCAATGCTGCCAGCCTTGTGGGCACTTATCCCATTGACAGTGATGCGGACGAATTTTGTGATGACGAATGAGCTCCTGCCTTTTCCTTTTTTTTTTTTTTTTAATTAAATAGTTACTTGTATATAAATATATATTTTAGTGTTAGCTTGTAAAAATTGTATTTAAAGTGTTAAGTACCAATAAACTAAAACTGTAAAAAAGGAGCAGTTAAGACGAACAAAATAACATTTAAAAGAGCCAAAAAAAATTAACAACAAAAAGAACAGGTCTTTTTTGTTGTTAATTTTTTTTGGCTCTTTTTACGAACTTTGCGAACGCCAAACTCTTTTTGCCAACGCCAAAAAGGTTCTTATCTCAGCATAATGCGCTGATATTCTGATAGGGCCCGCTGTATATCGGCTTAAGTATTTGCTAGTCAGCAAGCCTGCCCAGGTTGCGGTAGTCCCTTATTTTGGTATACCACAACACACAGTGTGCGTACTATGAATTTCAGTTTCAGTACATAACCTCATTAAGGTAATATCGGGGGCAGTATGTTTGCCGCTAAACCCAAACCGATTGGGAACGATACCATAAATCTGTTCAGCTGTAGCTGGCTAATCATGTTACGTGAATTATGTTCAGCTGGGAGCTTGTTTACGTTTCATATGGTGTTTTGCTGTAAATCAGCATTTGAATGGATATTGAGATAATAATCCAATTATCATATCATTTAATACGAATGTGTTATTGAAATCTATACAGGGTGGCAGGGACATCGACGCGCAAACTGTAACCATGGATTCAGCACATGAGTTTAGACCCCATAGCGTAGAAATTTTTCATCGGTTAACAAAAAAAAAAAAATCTTCTGTTTCATATATTAGTGCAATACCTACGCGGTCAAAATGTATGGAACACTAATATACTTTTTTTAATAACCGACGAAAAATTTCGACGCTATGGGGTCTAAACTCTTGTGCTGAATCCATGGTTACAGTTTGCGCGTCGATGTCCCTGCCACCCTATATTTTGACATGTTTTGTGACATTTGTTTGTCGCCGAGATGAGACTGCAACTATGTAGATTTTGAACGTTTTAAATTACGAGAATAGGCGTTCTATTATGCAAAAAAGTGTCCTGTTGTTCAAAATATCAGAAAGGAACTTCGTTACAACCGGGTGTCCGAGTACACATCTCGACAGTTTTTCATTTCAGCCCTGTGCTGTGGGTCCCCCGTCACATTACCATGCTGAGAGGAAGCCTCCTTGTTTCAGTCACGACGTGCAGTTGCAGAGCTTTTCCCGTGCCTTTAATTATATGCATATTGGTTTTCTTTTACTAAGTATTCGAGCTTCCTTGTCTTTTTTATATGCACGTGTTTCTGTGACAGTAAATAATTTTTTCTTTATAACCGCGAAACTTTGTATGGATGGATGGATGTTTGTTACTCTTTCACACAAAAACTACTGAACGGATTTGGATGATATTATTTGGCACACAGATATTTTATAACCAAGATTAACACATAGGATCCCTTTTATTCCAATGTTCCCACGGGATCGAAACTTGTGCGGGTGAACCCGCGGGGTGCAGCTAGTTAAATATAAATAGATAGGGAATTGCCTGTATCTATACGGAACAGGGTCAAAGATTAGTTAGTTCGGCCCTCAAAGAACCTTTATTTGAATGCATTCTGTATCACAAAAGGTAGGTATTACAAAAAAGAAAGAGGAAAAGCCGGAAGGCGACGC
The DNA here is from genome assembly GCA_945859715.1 of Apamea sordens. Taxonomy (NCBI): domain Eukaryota; kingdom Metazoa; phylum Arthropoda; class Insecta; order Lepidoptera; family Noctuidae; genus Apamea; species Apamea sordens. The sequence continues at coordinate 5,244,325 of OX244010.1, read as the reverse complement.
CCAAGATGGATATATGGTGACCTTATTGGTGATGTTCTTAGGAAGGTCAGATGCGTAGTACTCGCAACCAGCGTGAGTGTATGGCCATCTAAATAAACGTAAACGGAGCAAGTGAAGTGTTCTGTAGTTTCCGTCAAACCCCATGGGAAGAAGGCTTTTACGGGTATATGTATGTGTACGTAATTATCCTAAGTAGATACTTACAGCCTTGATCTAATCACTACGGGTGCTCCCATGCTGTGTGTTGATAGTAACAAGATCACATTCCTTTTAACCTAATTTTTGCATTTAATCTCGCTTGCACAATGCTTTGTTGAGTAGGCCTGCGAAGTTCCATCTTCTTTTATGTTTGTGTCGACGTTGACGAAGTGTGTAGATATACTTACTACATTATGCTTTTGTTTTTAATCACCATTTTATCATTTTTGTTAGGTACCATGTTAGAAGTTACATATTAATATCGGTCAACGGGACCTTATGAAATACACATTATAATGGCTTGAATACCATAATAAATACCCCCATTGGGTCTTGCTACTAATATAAATATAAAGCAACACACACATAACATAACATCACGCTTTTTTTCCCCGAAGGGTTATGCAGACGTGTACCTATAGTACACCCACATTTCGCCTGTTACAAAAATCCAAAAGTCCATGCCACCATGTATGCTAGCCACAGCCAACAAAAATACAAACTCACCCAGTATAGTAAGATGCACGCTAAACACATCAGCTCCAAACGGATTGCCGGCCCTACACTGATATAGTGCACCGTCACTTGTTTCTGTCTGTAACAGTTCCAGTATGCTTGTCATTCCTTCCTCTGATTTGGCTTCCGATATTTTTACTCTGGAAGAAAGCCTTCAATTAATATAATTACAATTAGGAAATAAAGAAAATATGCTTATTTGCGGGTAAACAGGAACACAATCACAAAAAAAAACAGTATCAGAAACATGAAGTACCATATTATTTTACTGGCGCAGCTTACAAATCTTGTTTTAATTTTATTATTTGTCCTATAAATACAATGTTCTTTATTAATATCGAGATCAACTCCAAGGATATACAGTTTTAATTAACTGAAAAAACACAAAGTTGTCGATATAGCTCACAGAATAAGTAAGCTGAAGTGGCAATGGGCCGGCCATATTAGCCGTAGAACCGATGATTGTTGGGATAGACGTGTTCTTGAGTGGAGACCTCGAATCGATAAACGTAAGGTGGGACGCCCTCAGGCTCTTCGCAGGATGGCTGGTAGCAGCTGGATGAAAGTTGCTAAAATCGAGTTGAATGGCGTGCAATAGGAGAGGCCTATGTGCAGCACTGGACTGCTATAGGCTGATGATGATGATGATGAAAAAACACCAGTCTATGAAAAAAATCTAGATTTTTACCATGAATTGAAATTGTTCATAGAAAAAGTAAACCAAAATGAAAGAAATAACCTTGTGTTTATAAACTGTCCTAATTCCTCGCATAATTTGCTTATTCCTTCAAACAAAGTTGACCTAGTTATAGGCAAAATAAACAGTGTCAATGAAATGAGCTAATTATCTCTTTGCTGTATTATTTATCTTTGAAGAATTATCTCGTTTCTATTAATGAAGAAATAGCTTAATTAATTTATTCAAGTTACGTTATGTTTTCAATGTTTTTTGTTACAGTGTCTTTTGTTTTATGTTCTAGGGTGTCCGAGCAAGTATGGGGATGTGTTACACCGTACCCGGTCTGATTAAGTTCTCGTTAAAGACTCGTTCTGATTAAGAAAACGAAGTAACGTCGGCAACAACAGTAATATAAAGACACCACAGCGTTACAAATAATAGTGGAATAAGATATCACGTACTTTTATTTATAACTAGCTGCAAGTTTCGATCCCGTAGGAATATCGGGATAAAAAGTATCCTATATGTTATAAAGCATCTGTGTGCCAAATTTCATCCAAATCCGTTCAGTAGATTTTGCGTGAAAAAGTAACTAACATCCATCCATCCACACAAACTTTCACGTTTATAATATTATTAGGAAGTAGGATGTAGCAATCAACAATGTAAAATACAAAATAATTGTAACATCTGTTTTAATATTTAAAATTATAAAAGTTTTAGCAATTAGGAAGTCCCGCGAAGAAGCAGATAAGTATAGAGATCTTGTCAAAGTTTACATTACATTACTCAAGGTGAAGAGAAATTCAAAATCCAAACTAATATTATAAATGCGAAAGTAACTCTGTCTGTCTGTCTGTCTGTCTGTCTGTCTTTGCTTCACGCCTAAACTACTGAACCGATTTGTGTGAAATTTGGTACAGACATAGTTTGGAACTTGAGAATGGACATAGGGTAGTTTTTATTACAAAAAATAGAATAATAAATAAAATAAAAAATAAAATTTATTCCGGGCATACAGCGCCATCTATTGGTCAAGAGTCGGCATCAATTCAGTACTGAAAATTCATCGGAAAAATGTAAATAAATAGTAAGAACTATTTGGGTAAAACCAAAAATCTGCCGGAAGTCACTATTCCACGCGAACGAAGTCGCGGGCAAAAGCTAGTTTCTTTATAAAAACCGTAAGACATTTTGTGTTTCGTGGGCTATATTGAAGTGTGCTAAAGGAGAGTTTGAGAAGTCCTCTCCTGAGATCTTCAAATTTTCAATTCACAAACAGAATTCTGGTCGGCACTTTACGTGACTCGCTCGCTGGCTCGTTCTTTTGCCGAAGAAATAGCATTGGTATTCAACGCTGCCAGTCTTCTGGGCACGTTTCTTTTTGTTTTTATATATTTTGTTAATTAGTCATTTAATTTACATAGTACCTAGTGTAAATAGTTAGTTGCGGTAAATCCTACTAATATTATAAACGCGAATGTTTGTGAGGATGGATGGGTGGATGCTTGTTACTATTTCACGCAAAAGCTACTGAAACTTTACAGTAATATAGCTTATCCATCAGAATAACATATAGGATACTTTTTATCCCGATATTCCTTCGAGATTTATACTAATGCGGGTGAAACCGCGGAGCGCTGCTAGTGCTGTATACAGGTTGGCAGGGATATCGACGCGCAAACTGTAACCATGGATTCAGCACATGAGTTTAGACCCCATAGCGTCGAAATTTTTCGTCGGTTATGAAAAAATTCTATGAAACAGAAGATTTTTTTTGATAACAGACGAAAAATTTCGACGTTATGGGGTCTAGTATAAATATAGTCCTCTTCACCGTATACGGCAGCGACCCCGACTACTTCTCTTTCCTTTCGTGAGCTCTCTGATGACTAGCATGGGGTCTAGTATCATGTGCTGAATCCATGGTTACAGTTTGCGCATCAATGTCCCTGCATTGATGCGCAAACTGTATATTCACAAACCGTATGTTTGTGTCTGGTCGTCCCTTGTTCTGTTACTCGTATGTCTATAAGTTTAGAAAAATGTTTACCTCTGTGTCAGCGGATTAATGGGTTTCCCATTCCTCGTCCACATTATCCTTATAGGATCGTCACCTTTAGCTTGACACTCAATAGTGACATGCTGTCCAAGTTTCGCAGTCATATTTCTTGAGAGGACATCGAAAGTCACCGGTTCTGGAAGAAAACTAATACTAAGTAAATTTAGTTTTGGGTATAAATGTAACCGTCTTCCTTCTGTTCACACAAATGTGGTATTTTTTGAATATCTTGTTATTTTCTAAGATCGAAGATAAGAGAGTAAGATCTTTTTAGATTTCGTCGTGTAGTTGTAGTTTTATTTGTTACTTTTCGAGTGAAGTCTATTCAAACTAATGTTTCAAATTGATGTTATTTCAAGTTAAACAAATATTAACTTTATTTTAATGGTAATTAAGTTAATTTCAGAGTGACTAGCACTATTGAAAAAGTTATAAAAATGTTTGAAGTTGTAGCGTAAACTATACTTTCATGTGTAGCAATTAAAGTGATTTTTCCATAAACTCATATTTGTTTGCAAATAAATCGCAAATGCAGATTAGACTGTTTTTTGAAAAAACACCAACTTGCGAATTCTTTTTCTGGCAGTTACCGTACACTCATAGCATGTCAAAGATAGAGCACGTGGCAATGCTGCCAGCCTTTTGGGCACTGTTCCTGTTGACAGCGATGCGGAAAAATTTTACGATGCCCTATGATTCTTTTGTTTATTTTTTCACATGTACATTATTATTATTATTTAAATATTAGCTTATGTAATTTAAATATTATCTTGATTAAGTAAATAAATAATGATGGACGAATAAATGAATAAACTCTGAATAAAATATTACTTTACTAAAACTGTAATTAACTAGAATTTTGACATGTCCAGCAGTAAAAACTAATCTAAATATTTTACTACGCTTCACGACCAACATAGTTTTATTACCGACATCCTTGATAAAGGAGAGTACCAAAATATTTACAACCAGCGTAATAAAGATAAGGAGAGCAAAATAATACCGGAATTATATCATAAAAAAAATCCCTACAATTCCCGGTTTTCTCATGAAACAAAACCGTTTACATTTGCATGCTTACAAAGTATATTTGTCTTAACTTCTTAAGGAAGAGCTTAGCAAGATTCCCTAACAAGTAATAAGGGAGGGAAAGAAAAACAAACTTTCGCAAAGAACTCTGTTTGCAAGTTGTTAGAATTAATTAAGATCTGAGGTTGAATCGGATGACGTCAGCAATGAATTTAAATCGTAACCTAATCTTTTGAATAAGCGATTCAATTAAGTATGAAATGGTTTATTTTGGTTAAAAGATAAGGGGAGAAATATTGTACGATTTCAAGTGAAAGTTGATATTGAGACTAAAATGAAAGCTGTACTACCCACAGATCGGTAGATTGGTTTAGGTAGGTTGAACTAGAACCTAGAACTAGCTATGGGTGATCATACCAGAGGGGCAATTCTCGTAATTTTAAGAACGTTCACAGTCTGATCTCAGTCTCAATCTGTCAAAAATACCTCTAATTTCCCTACATTTTTGACAAGTTTTTGACATTGATTGTCTACAGAACGCTACCTGCTACGATCCTTACATACTCCTTTTGCCTCGTTTACGTTCATACATCTGAAGGCCAATTCCCGTAATTAAAAACGTTCAAAATATAGTCGCAATCTCATCTCAGCGACAAACAAATGTCAAAAACTTGTCAAAAATGTAGGGAAATTAGAGGTATTATTGACAGATTGAGACTGAGATCAGACTGAACGTTCTTAAATTTACGAGAATTGCCCCTCTGGTCATACTCGCATGCGAGTAGTTTGCGAGTAGGTACCTTTCTGAAGAACATCAGCAACAAGTTATAACTATGTCCTTTTAGGGGGCCGGACCCCCTAATAGGACAAAGTTATAGTGTCGTTTCTTTCCACTCACGTTTGCCTTGTTCTATACCTTAATATTTATTAAGAACAAAATACCTTTTGTTCATAATTTGAACAAAATGATCCTATACATAGAGAAAACTAGTCTAATATAAACGATCGTAGATAAAATCTAAAATGATTTACCTCTTTACCGAAACCTGATAACTTAAACAAAGCCTATTCAAAGAAACAAACAAATTTATACTTTGTATTACCGAGAAATAGACTTAATATTCATTGGCACCGCTCAAAGATCTTGACTTATTTAACAAACTTCGGTACGATTACAATCTGCTTTGCTTTGAGATTTGTGCTAGGGTACAATTTCTTGAGTATTACCACTATAATAAGTAGGAATAGAAGGCTCAGATATAAACTTCACGCTTGTATTCCTAAAAAGGGTATGGCAGAGGTGTAAAGTACAAAACGTTAAGCCAGTTTTTTTTTAAATATTTAAAAAAAAAACTGGCTAAAAAAAAATCGCACGTAAGTATGTACATAGTAGGTATCTAAAGTTCGTTTTACGTTTTCGCTTTCTTATCAATTGGTCATTCAATGAATACGAAGCATAGAACAACAAGCTTTACTTTGCTTTATTCGAAAATTATTTTGAATTATTTCATAGAGAAAGAAAATAAACAGGAAGAAAATGATTTTGAATTAACTCATAGAGGAAGAAAATTATTTTGAGTTAACTCATAGATGGAAAAAATATTTTGAATTAACTTATATAGGACGATAATTATGTTGAGTTAACTTATGATTAACTTACAGAGAAACAGAGAGTTACAGAGAATAGAACTTCTGAGTTCGTCTTATAGTATAAATACTGCTAGCTCGCATGAATTCCGATTCATATCTGGGTTGTTTGTGAATGATTAATTATGGAAGTATATTTCTACATCATACGCTAATAGAAGTTGCGTAAATGTTTCTATGAATAGATTTATTTGTAACAAATTAGTAACTTGACATGACTATGATGAATGGGGGAACTTTTCAGTAATAAAATACAGGCTTTACTTCTTGAGTTAGACTCATTAATTACAGGACAACGAAAAACTTTGATGTGGAATCCAAAGTTGAACTCAGGTCACATGTTTTTCTTGGCTTGAAATTTACGGTTCATTTGCCATTTTTCATTTCGTTTTTTTATTTTCATTTTTTTTTTTCATTTCATTTGCACGGTCGACAGTGTTGTATGTATCACTACAGACTACGCTTGTTTACGGACACGTTTTTTTACGGCACGGTTTCTTGTAGGGTTTGTATAAGTAGCCAGGAAGGAAGGGAACTACTTTTTTTTTTTTGAGGATGGGAAATCATCAAATGACTCCTCCCGCTCTGGGTGGAGCAGAAGGGAGTGTCAGACTTTTAATGACTAAAACCCACCCGTGTTCCTTCCTTAGCCCTTTATGTTCCAGGGCAGCGGTAACCCTTTCGGATGTTCCCGCTACCCTGGCAGGCTAACGGTCTGAGAGTTATGTCTTTAAAATCTGTGAGATAAGAACAGAATGTTAAAGACGGACCTAACTTTTTGGTAAATTATATAATGTGTAACAGAATGCACATTGTGAAAGTAGTTGGTTCAGAATCGTTTACTGAATCGATTTCTGTCATTTTTAATGTCGGTTATTTTTGATCCCAAAAATAATTAAAACCACGTAAATTACTGTCACACTTTCGCTGTACAGTCAAAACCACTTAAACATATTCTACATTTCTTAGAAAAAAGTTTAATGATATTAACAACTTCAGTTTATTATAAACCTTAATGCTTAAACATAAAGTTTAATTACCATTGCAAAATATATTTAAAATGTCGCTTGAAAATAAAATCATTCTATTTTTTAATTTCAGTTATTTATTCTAAAATGAAACTTAAAGTCTAAGTAATAAGGTTAAAAACATACTAATTTGAAATAAGACCACAAAAGTATTTGCGGTCTTATTTTTCAGGCCGTTTTTGAAGCGCTTATCGAGAATCTAATACTATTATTGATCGAAGATTGTGTGCATGCTTAGATTTATAATGCGACCACAATTTTCTCCTACAATCAGTATAACTAATTTAATAAAAAAACAATGTTTTATACATAATAATACAATTTTCGTGTATGTATTATAACATAATATTCTAATTGGCGTGTTTGGTGGTGTGCGTTAATTCCGGGACATGTTGTATATGTTAGACCAACTGGAATCTTTTTGTAGTCTTTGCTATCAACAAACTAAGTAATAACCAGCAATCAAAACACATCCTAAATGAAAACGGCAAACTATTTAAAAATCATAAATCAAAAATCCTTACAAAAACCTTACACTTACTGTTAACGGAGATCCACACAGTCTTACTCAGGGCTTCGCCGACTCCATTCTCGACATGGCAGGTGTATAGTCCAGCATCTGACAATGCTACTGAGTCGAATATCAGGGACCCGTTGGAGAGGCTTAGGACACCACCTCCGGCGACTTCTAGAACCGGTCTCCAAGCTTCTGATACGACTACAAAAATATTAAAGGAGATATGAATATAGGAGAACAGGCACATAAGATGTTTAAACGGGGTCTTAACCCGAGGGACCAAGTAAAACCATTGGATTTATGATAAGGCGCAGCTGCTCCAATGGTGGTTTTGTAGATGTAATAGGAGGGGGGGAGGGTAACCACTTTTCATGGTACGTCATCACATTAGCCTGGTTCCGAGGCAGTAGATTAAATACAGTGAATTTTTACACATGGATGGATGAATAAAAAGTATTTGCAATGCAATAGAAAGTGCTGCTGCAACGGTGACAATAATTATTTAGCACACGAGTAGGGTTAGTGGCCAGTAATTATAAAAATTATAACAATAAAAAATAATTCGTAATTTGAAAACTACCGCCTGCGCCGCTTGCCGACATGAGTGGTGTCTCTCTCTTTCCTTCAATTAGCCTACTATTTGCATGGTATTCATTTTAATTTCATTGATGCAATGTAATAATCCGTCGACTCCGGCAAATGACTCCCGCATAATTGTTCTATAAGTACAGGTTGCTCCAAAAAGCTATTTTAGAAAATTGAAAATAAATAATAACGTCTAATGAAATTAAAATATGTTATAAATCGTCATAAATCGAAAACGCAAAACAGTATACGTGTATTAAATTAATGTCGCCATTAAAGCAGCACACTATATACGTTCTTAGACACATTCTGAAAATTTATACCGCATTGGTATCATTATTCTGATTATTCTCTATGAAGAATGCTGGCTTACCCTGGCCTGCCAGCTTTGCTACCATCTTACTGACTGGTAAATATTAAACATGTATAGACAAAACAGGGAGACAGGGAGGTTTGGAAGAAAAAAGGGAGGCCTTTGCCCAACAGTGGGACACAAAATGCAAAAAAAAAAGTTGACTAAAAGATAGACTATTTCTACGTTTTAAACAGTGACGTAAAATCCTCTCAACACTGGTATTTCTAAACAGATTATGACTTGAAAAAGAACAAAGAAAAATACTAAAAGGATTGCACTAGCAAATACTCTTCGCATAGAGAGCATCGTACAAGAAATTCTCAGAATTTTGGCAAAGTTTCAAGAATCTGTTTGAAATTTCACTTACTTTTTTTGAACCAGAGAACGACAGAAGTTATAGTATGTTTTACTACGCTTGCACGTCACTGTTCTTTTACTAGAATGGGTAAAATAACACTAACAGCCTTATTTTTGAGGATCGTTAATGACTAATTTTTAAACGACTTCAAAAAAGGAGGTTCTCAATTTGGAGGCTCTTTAGTCAACTGAGGCCGCTCGATCTTATCCCGTGGATGTTTAAATATTTTTTTATGTATGTTCGGGCATAATTCCGTCATTATAGAAGGATTTTCAAAATCCTTTTTAAAGGATAAGGGGTGGACCCATATACATTTTATTAACTTTGCTTGGGTAGTTTTTGAGTGGTAGTTACAACTAAAAAAAAACTGAAGTCAGTGTCAAAAAACAAAAACAGATGGCGCCAAAGACACCGACTTCCGAAACTAAAGTTATTTTTCACTTTATAGTGTTTTTTTGCAAAAAAGTTTATTTAATTATTTTATATTGCTGATTGGACCTGCTCTTGAGCTTGATCACGCCTGGTGAAAAGCGATGGTTGGAAAGAGCGTCCCTAAGGTGCGCTTATTCCTATATTTATTTTATTACTACATAAAATATATTATAACATTCCTTATTCCGCAAAGAGACCAAATTTTAGTGTAAATACACAGGACGATGTGTATTTACCTAATTTTCCCAGTTATGTTACCTAGGTAGCGAGTCAATTACCGTTTAAAATGTTTCAACATTAGTAACAACATTATGTAACGATCTTTGGTAACATGTAGGGGTTTATTTATAAACGTTGCTTATAGTTAAGCTATGATAGCAACTGTTTATACCCTGTCCATTAAGTTAACCGTTTTTTAAAAGCTGCCTTTTAGAACGTACCCTATTCCAAATCGGTCGGGAGGCTATTATTATGGAGATACTTACTGTCTTTCTTCAGCCAGTGTGTTTGTGGTTGCGGGTAGCCATTTGCACTGCAGGATATGTGACCTCCTCGACCAAGGAGGAGAGATGAGTTCTGTGGTTCTTCACTCCATTTGGGGGCAACTGCGTCAAAAATAAAACCATTAGAATATAATAGTTCTTTATTTGCACAGAAAGTAGGTACAAGTTACAGACGTTTAGTTTAAAATGATCTCTATACTACCTTAACTAAGGTATGCAAACAGTTTTAGCTATAATAATAAAGACTAATTATTATACATATATTAACAACACATTCAATTAAATCATTCAATATGTCGCTATGTTTAGATATATGAAATGGGTTCAGATTCAAGACTAATCTCAGAGGATAAGTCCTGAATCTGGACTTGTTCCGAAGTTTCTTAATTGGGGTATATCTATTCGATTTTCTTATTCAATCATATAGCCTATGCCCCTTTTTATACTAAGGTTTACTAAAGAGTATTCCATTCGTATAATTTATTTCTTATTCAAGCATAAACCCTATTCACAAACGGTAAGGTTTAATTTCACGATCTTTGTACTCGTCTCCATGTTTCATCAAAAATAAGACCAGATTAGTACTAACGACCAATTTTCTACGATGATATCAATTCTCTTCATCTTCTTTTTAGAAATCCTTAGGGGTTCGTTTCTTTTGTTCTATTTGTCGAAATCTTTCTAAACACCCAGTTAAAGGAGAAAGAACTAATTGACAAGTTCGTCGACCGAATAACTATTTACAGTTTATCGAGGACTTCACTTCTTCGAAGGGTGAGCCTACTACTTGAAAACTCATACTGGTGTCGATCTCATACTGCCCGTGACGAGTTCGAAAGTCATCATCATCTGCCTAGCCTTTTCCCAACTACGTTGGGGTCGGCTTCCAGTCTAACCTGATGCAGCTGAATACCAGTATTTTACATGGAGCAACTGCCTATCTGACCTCCACAACCCAGTTACTGGGTAATACTGGTAAGACTGGTTGTCAGACTTTCGGGCTTCTGACTACCCGTAACGACTGTCAAAGATCCACGAATGACAGCCGGGACCAACGGCTTAACGTGCTTTCCGAGGCACGGAGGGGTCTCGGTATGTAAAGATGGTCACCCATCCACAGACCAACCGCGGCAAGCGTAGCTTAACCTGACCGATCGACCTGTGCGGCTGTTATTATTTAGCCACGGGCCCCTCTGTGACGAGTTGGAAAGTATAAAATCTATTATTTATTTTCAGTCTATGTTCCCTGACTGCAAGGCAAAGGCCTCCCTTTCTCCTATCCTGTCTGTAGGCATCAAGCTCGTCACGCCATCTTCTCCTGGGTCTGCCTTGATGTCGCCAGACGTTTTTTGGGACCCCCCCTCGTCTCGTCTCGTCATAAAATCTATACATTAATTTAAAGTCGCTTTTCGTATCTCGTTGTTCTTTCAAACGACGCAACGGATGTTGATGCGGTTTTTATAATCATTTAGAGAATTTATTCCTAAGCTATGGGCTATGTATCCATCTCCACATGGCCCTTCTTTTGTGTTACGTCATGATAATATCGTTTTATTATTATTCCACTTTAATTAATCGAAATCGAATGAACTGTATCAGCAGTCATTAATATACGGAATATTATTCATATGAAAGGTAAATCGGATCAGATAAATTCAATAATTTATCTGATCCGATTTAACTTTCATGAATGTGGCCTACATTTTCTCTCGCTTTGGAAACTTACTTCAATGCCTAGAAATCGGAATTTTTATCATAAAATATAAAATTTCGTTTCATAAAAATGATGTCTTCTTCAAATGAAATATTATAAGGAAGACTATCAAAATATTAATTACACGTCTACGTAATATAGGCACTGTATTGCGAAAACCATTAAGTCAGGGAAGCTTAATAACGGCCCAAATAAAAACATATAAAGGTTTATTATTAAAAACACCTAGCGAACGCTTTAATTATTCGCAGGCAGTAATGAAACTCAATATCGTAGAGCAGCACAAAATATAGGTACAGAAGGGCTATTCCATACAAAAAGCAAAAATGCACGCACTCATAGACACGGTTCACGTACAGCGAGTGCAAGTGGAATTGCGACTGTCATTTGTATTACGAAGTATTGATGACATCATGATTACCTACAGTCCGAAAAAGGGATGGTGCTATCGGTCATGTATAGCTCCGGCTTTCTCTTACACTGCAATCATGATGGCATTAAACCGTCTTAATACGGCACCCATTCTAAAAGTATCTGATGTAATCTAAACAAATGGATCAGAAATAGTACCTGTGGATGCCAATTTGTAGTGTCACGTACAAATTGAGTGCTTTGATTTAATTATTTGAATAATAATACCGGAAATAATAATTTATTTTTGTTTGTGTGTTTCTATTATTATTCTTGTAAATAGTTTTCATTACTTTTTGAAAGTCAAAATTGTTACAAACTTTTCTTAATTCATTTCTACACATCATTATATGTAGAACAAGAAATAGCGCTATTTGAATATTAGTATCTATCACATTGTCCCCACAACAAAAAATCTATATTTCACGACAAAAAATAACATGTTTTACCTTTCAAAACTAATTTATGTAAAATGAATCAGCTTCTAGTCAAACATCTTCGAAACGAAAAAGATGAAATTAAAAATGAAATCAATGTTTTGGTAGAAAGATAATATAATTCTATTTTAAAAGTCCCTGAAATAATACCATCTTGACTCTCAATCAGATACCGAGCAAGAGTAGAGAAATCATTTATGCGTCCTTTCCAATAAAGAAAGAAAAATCAGGAAATAAAATCGCCATTCACCTTTGATCAGGCACTTGCGTTTAATATTTATTCATGATAAAAATCGTTTTTAGTGAGTGTTTCTTTATAAAGAATGCTAAAATATGAAACGAATATATTAGCATCATGTGAAAACTGTTTGCATATTCAAGTAGTTTAATGTAAGAACCATGTTTCTGAATCAAGTGACGGTTTTGACAGCTTAATACGGAAATTAATTAGCAAATTCCAGAATTCGTTAAGGCTACATACTTATATTGAATTCAAATCACTTTTTTATGTAAAATAGAATATTCATTTATTTGCTCAGAATATAGGTATTTACAATAAGGTGGTTACAATAATATTAAAGAATCCTTGTTCATTTTACCATTTTGGCATGCAAACATTGATGCAGTTCATCATCAAACATACAAACACAACTAAAATTTATCAGCTAGAAAATCCGATACGGAATAGTAACATTTATTTAATAGAAGTACAGTTAGTTTCTTTTTGAAAGTTGTTACTGCAGTGCGATTCTGTGACCAACTCACCGTGAAAACTTAGGTGAAGGTAGCAAGCACTTCACCCAACTTTTCACGGTTATTTTTACAGGATCGATCGGCTGGCTCCTCTTTTATGGAATTAGGAATGTGGTTAAAAAACACTTTTCCTCAACAAAGCAGTCTTATATCCACTTGTGCGTAACAAGTTTTGGTAGACATGAATATGTCTAAGTTAGAAAAGAAAATAATTCTTAATTAACCAAATAACCGCTTTTTATAGTGCAGAACGAACGAGGTACGAAATCGGGTGTATATCGTTGAATTTGCGATTATTTACGCGAGTAAATAGTCTATTTATAGATCGTCTGATTTAAAATGGCACGCCCCTCCACTAAAATTTCTATACAAACCTTTTAAATGAGTATGCAACAAGCATTGGAGGGGCGTGCCATTTTAAGTTAGACGATCTCTACACGAGTAAAATAGTACACGAATAAATAGTCGCAAATTCGGAACAATATGGAAATAATTATGTTATTTAAACTCAAAACCCCTAAACGAAACATGTCTAAAATTATATTCAACTTTAGAACATAACAGCCGGCACAAAACACTACGAATGATATGAAAACTGTTTTCATATAAAATGAAATCGCTGGACAGACCGTCCTGCCACAATACACTGTAAATGCGATCTTAATTTTAATGGCATACGTTATGTTTTCAATTGGCTGGAATTGTTTATTCAGTGTCAACTATTCGATACAAATGAGTTTAGTCCTTTACTTTACCGCACAGTAGTACAGAAGGCCGACTCTATACAACGAGTGAAAATAGGAGCACGCACACAAAGACGCGAACGTACGGCGATCTCAAACAAATGACGGTCGCGAGTGTGCGCTTGTTGTACGTGAAGCGTGTCCATGTGTGCGTGCGTTTTCATTTGTTGTATGGAGGCGACCTTCTGCACTAGTATATAGTAAAGTGAAGGACTAATCTTATTTGTATCGAATAGTTGACGCCGAATAAACTGCCAATTAAAAACATAACGTATGCCACAAAAATTAAGATAGTATTTACAGTAAAATGGCGGGACGGTTTGAAAACAGTTTACTTTACCTTTTATATAGAGGTTCACAGTTCGGTTTACTTTGGCGACGTGGTTTGCAGCAACGCATGTGTAGGTACCGCAGTGATCCAAAGACACATTCTTTATTATAAGAACGCTGAATACTTCTAAGCTCCTCTCCACGATCTGAAAATTGATGACAATTTGAAGAATTTTTATTGAAGTCAGGTAAATTAAGATGTTGAGATTGTTGACGGAGAGAAATATTTGGTACCGTTTCATTTTAATAAGATTATAACAAATTCCTACGTTATGAGTTGAATGTTGAAGACAGAAATATTTTTATTAAGAAAACATAAAATATTCTTTTTAAGCCGTTGTTGTTATAAGGGAATATCTGTTCAGCAGTAGGTAAATGGGTACGATAAGAATCAACAGCATTTTTATTTACAATGATGACTGTAACTTCTTCGTTTTAGCGTGTCTATAGCGTGGCAATCTAAAAGGACTTGGATTTCAGAATTCTGCTACATATTTGGCGCCATTACTAGCGTCCGTTCCAGTAACGTGCAGCTGACAGGCCACGGCCCGCAGGACATGATATTAAGTGTGCCACCGTTTGTGGTACAGCACACCACATTTTTTACACTTCAAGGCAGTGTCGTCCTTGCTTCGGCCAACCTGGGTCTGGAGTCTGTTTAAAAACTTCCAGGTTACTCATGTCCTGGTTGGAGATCTTCGGCGAGTGGAACGAATGGTTTGGGTAGGAAGCACTGTCTCTCTATAGCTTCAGTCTTTCTTTTCATCGTTCGCCAGTGAGGGCAACACACACCTTAAAAAACAGTTTCAGCTTTTCAGCTTTTGTTGCACAAAAATGTTGTCGTGCAACTGTGTAACTAAATAAAATTGTCAACCACACCAAACATCCTTGTTTTATCTACAAAGCAAAATATTTCAAGCGATACAACAGAAAACTTACCTTCAAATGCGTCGGAATCTTCTTCCCATCTTTCAACCACGAGTAATAAACAGGCGAGTCTCCGCTCTTAAGATTACAATGTATTTGAACAATCTGTCCTTCCTGTAAATCCGTCGGTAGTAATATCTCTTCTAACTGCGGTGCCTCAACTACATGTAACTCGAACGATCTTTTAGCCATTTCACCTGAAGGACTTCTCACGATACAAGAGTATGCAGCAGCATTATCAGTTTTAGACACTTTCGGTATGTTTAGCGTACCATCATTGGAGACTATCGGTACGTCTCTCTTCTCTCTTAACTTTGGTTTTCGTCCAAATATTTCTGTACTTGCTGTTTTGTTAGCTGATCTCTTGAAGCGATTATTCTGTGTTGCTATATCTGTGTTTATTTCCTTTCCTTTGTATTCCCATGTTATTTCTCTGTAAATGGAAGTATTAGAAGCTTCTGTGTTACTGTTTGCTTTAGTAAAGATTAGGATACATGATTATATAATAGCGTCTTTAGTGGAAGGAATTATGTTAAGTAGTTCTGCGAAAGAAGCATTATAGATAAGAAATTCATAACTTGAGTAAGATTATGTTATCAAATAAAAAAA
Source organism: Apamea sordens (assembly GCA_945859715.1). NCBI lineage: Eukaryota > Metazoa > Arthropoda > Insecta > Lepidoptera > Noctuidae > Apamea > Apamea sordens. Next base: position 5,228,492 of record OX244010.1, on the reverse strand, counting down.
AAACGTTTATACCACTATATTTGTGAGCGGAAAAACCAGGAAATTAACAATTTCTTTGTTGAATTTTACTACATAACAAAGCTTTGCTTCGAGTCGTGCCAAAATCCCTCTCTGATAAGAGATTTTAACAGATTTGATAAACATGCACATATATTCCGGTTTCCGATACCACAAAACTACGACAAAGTTAGCAAAAAACCGATTCAGCGTCCAACTTTTCTACTTTTTGCCAATTAGCGGTATAGCGGCACAACGATACTCTGCCAAAAAACAAAGAAACTGGATTGGAAAAATTTTCAACAAAAATTGTACACGTTTGTTCTTTATTTGCCATAAAAATATTTGATGGAGTTCCCGGGAAGAGATCATAAAAATGACATCAAAGCTAAAAGTGTTCTTCGTAAATCTACTGAATATTATTGTTTATAAATAATGTTTTGAGGCAGAAAAGAAGGAAAAATGGAGAAAGACAAAAGAATATCGGACATAACCAAAGAAATTCATTCCTGATGGAAGAATAAATTCGGGGGGTTGGCGTTGGAGGATTTCTATTGATTGATTTTAATCGTGATAATGAAATCAATAGAAATGAAAAGGTTTTGTTACAAAAATAAACTGAAGTAAGAGAATTCAATGAAATTCGTGAAACCAGTGACAATAAGTTACCTATGGATAACTTCAGAAAAATTCTACATTTACGCCAGTTTTTTTAATGCGCTTTTATTGCTTAACGCTCATCCAGCGCTACTACCTGCACCCTAATTGCGTAACTCACGATCAATCGGAATCAGAATCATTTTGAAGCAAATTGCTAATCCATTGCTTCATAAGTTCAAAAAATTTGTCTGCTCAACACGTAAATAACGCAATGAATATTGTTGAACCGTCAAAATGAAACCGATTCCGATTGATCGTATGTTACGCAATTAGGGTACTGAACTTATCCTAAAAATGCGTTTTTTATCCAGCAACAGAATTTAGTCTAAAATATTTGTGCATTCTCTTTGAAAAACTCTCTGGAATGCTTTGTTTCGTGAAACAATGGGCTTGGATGGCCAAATCTGAAACTATGAGAATGCAATATAAAAACTACAGTGAAATGAGTTACGGACTTTAGTTTGATGCGAAATGAAACGAAAACTTGTATATAAATCCTATTCATAGCATAACGTTCCCACTGCTGGAACACAGACCTCCTCTCTGTGAGCGGGAATGGGCCGTAATCCACCATGCAGATCCAGTGCAGGTTGGTAGATGTCATATGAAGAAAGAAAGAAGAAAGAAAATGCATTTATTTGCGGCAAACATGACGCATAAAAAAAAGGATATAAACACACAAAAAAAAAATTTTTGGTCCTAGGACATGCCGGTTTCCTCACGATGTTTTCATTCGCCATTTTTGAGAGCAATCATGATGAAATAAATTACACAAAGTAAAGCGCCTCTCTGTGTTCGAATCCACGACCTACATCTCGTAAGTCGAGGCAGTGTTACCACTGGGCCACCACTGCTCTCAAATCCTATTCACAAGACCGTATTAACACAAAAAAATCGGCCAAGTGCGAGTCTGACTCGCGCACGAAGGGTTTCGTACCATTATCTATAAAAATCACGTATGTTGTATGGGAGCTCGACATAAATATTTATTTTATTTTTATTATTAAAGTAAAAATACAACTGAGTATTTTGTGAATATTTCAAGTAACAGGTAGGCAACAGGTAGGCCTATTGCCATTATTGATATCGAGCAAAAAAAGGGCAAAAAAATCACGTCTGTTGTACGGGGGCCCCCTTTAAATATTTATTTTATTTTGTTTTTAGTATTTGTTGTTATAGCGGCAACAGAATTACATAATTTGTGAAAATTTCAACTGTCTAGCTATCGCGCTTCTTGAAATACAGGTCCCGTTTTTACCCTTTGGGCACGGAACCCTAAAAAGATGGCAGTATTACACCGCCCAATCAAATTAGTCCACTTTGTTTAAAATGATCTGAAATGCAAGACGGCTAATCTATAAAACTCTACAAGTCCATTCACAATTATTTTACCTCTGATAGCAACAGCCCAACCACAACCTTATTGTGACGATCAAAAAGATTCTATTGATTTTGACAGATCTGTCAGAGGCTGCAATCCAACAGCAACCTTATTAGAATGAGAATAAAGATCACTGTGATTTGAACAGTGATGTAAAATCAGAAGTAAAATAACTTTACTGTGAAAGAACTGTATCTAAGATAGTTCTACGACGTAAAACAAATTAACATGAAGTTTTAAATTAAAAAAAAAACAGTCTTGAAACCTTACCTCACTGGGTACCCATAGTACGGGCATTTTAACGTGACACTTTGTCCACTCTGTACTTTGAAAGGCGGCAACGTCCGGATATACGGCGGTCCTAGAATAAAACATTTTGTTTCAAACATTTTATATGCGAGAATAAAATTGGTTTTGAAGTTTGTGATGCATTGAAGGGGACGGTATTGCATTTATTTGGAGTACTTTCGTAATATTTACGTTTGAAGTTTGTGCCATTGTTATATATATATCTGCCTAGCCTTTTCCCAACTATGTTGGGGTTGGCTTCCAGTCTAACCGGATGCAGCTGAATACCAGTATTTTACATGGAGCGACTGCCTATCTGACCTCCACAACCCAGTTACTGGGTAATACGATACCCTTTGGTAAGACTGGTTGTCAGACTTTCGGGCTTCTGACTACGCGTAACGACTGCCAAAGATCCACGAATGACAGCGGGGACCAACGGCTTAACGTGCTTTCCGAGGCACGGAGGGGTCTCGGTATGTAAAGATGGTCACCCATCCACAGACCAACCGCGGCAAGCGTAGCTTAACCTGACCGATCGACCTGTGCGGCTGTTATTATTTAGCCACGGGCCCCTCCAGTTTGTGCCATTGTTAAAGTAAAATAAATATATAACATAACATCACGCCTTTTTACCACGAAGGGTTAGGCAGAAGTATGCGTATAGTATTTCGCCGGGAATATTTAAGTTCCATGTAATAGGGTTTATTGCCGTCAACCGTGCACACAGCCAAACCAAAGGTTGACTGTTATAAATTAAGTCCGCCTCTGTACATTTGTGTGCTTAAAGTATTAAATAAATAAATCTAAACTCCAGGCTGCTACTAAGAAATTCCTGATGGAAAAACTAAATACCACTTTGCCCAACCTGGGAATTAAACCCAGGAGCTCAAGCTAAACAGCAGTGCGATGCTGTAACCATCTCACCGTGAAGTGAGCTGTCATTCCAAATAATGCTAGGGATTGACACTACTGACAACTCACATCAAGCTCACTTCACTTGAGTTTTCACGGTGAGATTTTTACAGAATCGACTGGCTGTAGCGCTTGAATGTGACCACTACACCAATGAGATTAAGTGGCACTGGCTCAAAGGTTTGAGTGGGGTCCAGAGATCGGTACTACGGAATTATGTAAATCCACTTAGGATAATTAGATGCCGAGGATGCCTCAATGCAATACCTACCCTATAACTTTCAAAAGGATGGTAATTTAAAATCCAAAAACCAATTCGTCGAATTGTTGAGCCCCTTAAGTTTTTAGTTGAGCTGCACGATTTCTGACAAATGCGTGCGCTGACTGGAAAGGTCCTCTTAACCTGTGTGGTTTTTTCCTTAAAAGACCATTTCAGTTCAGTTCTCGTTCTCTCGTTTACATGGTCTTCATAAGATCTGACCAAGATTATGTCTAGAACAGACAAAAATAGACTGTGACCTCTGAGTTTGTTTCGGCCTTTCTTCTCATCCTAGTAAGATAGGAAACGCCGACCTCATCTACTTTTTAAAATATGATTGACGTGTAAACGTGTTTGTACAAACCTATTTACAAAATAAAATCATTTATCAATATTATGTACTTATAACTTTATATTAATGGTCGACCTTTGAGCTGGCCAGTTGCAGCTGATGGCACCCATTTAACTTGAAACAAAGACTAGTAAGGGTCAGTTTTAAACTCGTAGTTAAACTCAACCAATTGTTAAAAATAGTAAGTACCTACTTAATGGTAAAATTTTAGCAAAATATGTTTTTTGAACAATTTTTAGTTTACCTAAGGATATAATATCATTGCTAATGGTTAAATAATTAACTATTGGTTAAAAAAATGTTCCATTAGTGACCATTAGATAAACTAACAATTGATCAAAAAATAATTTTGCAAAAATTTAACCATTAGTTACTATTATTAACAATTGGTTGAGTTAACTACGGATAAAAAAACCGACTATATGAGAACAAATCCATTTTGTGTTACCTTACTTGTCGAAGGGAACGCAGGAATCCCAAACTTTTTAGAAACAAATAAACATCAATGAGCCGAACTTAAAATAAAATGTTAAGACAAGACCAATTTCCATTTAAGTTGATCCCAACATCTTCCAACCCATTTATTCTGAGTCCCATTTATTTTTACACGAAGAGTTTTAAACAGTACATAAACGGGGACGACCATCTTTTATCGGTTTATGCAGCGTAGCATTAAATATTCCAATTGGATATAAAATATTATAGCTTCTGAAGAAAATGAGTGAAGTCTTCAGAACGTATAGCAATCTAGAGTTTTATGAAAATATAAACTTGAATTAATAAAACAAAATCTAACTAGACTTTTCCTAACTATGTTAGGGTCGGCTTCCATTCTAACCGGATGCAGCTGAATACCAGTATTTAACATGGAGCGACTGCCTATCTGACCTCCACGACCCATTTACTGGATAACACAATGCCCCAACAACTTAAATTAACCAAATAACCTTTTTGGAACAAAGCTTCCATTAAAATTATTTATAGTAAATTATGAGGATGAACAATACGAGTATGCTTTATAAAAACAGTGTAACGGTATGTAATTAATAAATTGAGTAACGGGTTTCAGTCAATTAAGTATGAGTTGTTTCAGGACGATGAGGGAACTTAGCATTACACTAACGCAGTTCAACCAAAACCGATGAAGTCAACTAATTTTAAAAAGTACTGTCGAATCGAAAATAACAAGATCCAAAATAATATCTAATCTTTATTTATTGAATGATCAAACTTCTAATACCAAATAAATTAACAAACTATTAAAATAAAAACAAAATATCCTAACTAAAACTATTAACAAACTAAAATATGGCGTCGAAATATTTCTCCGCATCAAACTCTCAAACTCAAAGTATTTATTTCAATTAAACCATTTACAGGCACTTTTAAATTGTCAAAATTAAATAGTCGGTCAGTTAGTCAGAAAGTTGAAGCTAGTTGCCCATTCCAAAACGTAGATATCTATGGAGAAGAACGGGCAAAAAACTCACTAATTACAGGCACTTTTAAATTGTCAAGGGGTCGGTCAGTCAGAAAGAAAGATGAAGCTAGTTGCCCATTCCAAAGCGTAGTAGGTACCTATGGAGAAGAACGGGCAAGAAACGCCATGGACACTCTTTTAAATCATAAAATTGTTACAAAATATTGATCATATAATTCGTGTTGAAATTATACATCAAAATTAATTCACCAGATACAAAATTAGTCCAGTCAAACTAAAGATATTATAGCCCGTATTGAATGATCCACTTTTATGTTTAAACAGTTCTATTTATTTGGTTCTTCGAAATTGAAAGGCGTAAGTGAACCGTGCATAATACCAGCTTATCCTACTTCAGGGCCAAGACTATTCACTGTGTGTTGGCTATTTCAGAAATTCAGACCGTTAAATCACATTTGCATGTAAAATGTAGATCCGGGAAGGTAAAGCTTGCGGAGTATAAACTGCTTAGAAAAGACAAACATATATTGTGAAAATCTGGAAAATAGGTTTTCTGTTCAGTCAACCTAAAGAAACTCAAGCTCAAAGCATTTATTTCAAACTAGCTTCTGCCCGCGGCTTCGCCCGCGTGGATGTCGGAAATTATCCCACGGGAACGTGCTAACAGGATAAAATGTATGTGCTTCCCCAGGATGCCATCTATCTCGCGGGGCCTTTATGGCTAATTACAATAGAAAACCAATTGTATCTCATTAGTGGTGATTAAGAGGGTACCTATATGATATCTTTACCTAAGTACCTACTTACCTAATTAAAAAAAATAAACTCAATAACAGAAAATAAAATACCTACCTACCTAAATAAACCTATTTCTGATGATAACGAATCTAAACTCAATAAATAAGCAAAATCCCTAAAAGCTAATATCTATACGAATGAGTAATCCTACCTAACAGTATTATAAAATAACCTACGGTCACGACGTACACTATCAAATATAGGTACTACCTATACTTTAAAATTAAAATCTATACCTACGACTTATAAAATTAAACCTAAATAACTCTAAAAACTAAAAGGAATAAAAAGGTCGCACAGATAATAGTGCGGGTGACGTAACCTACGACAAACTTATTATTTGCGGTTGGTACAGTAATCGGGTCTAGGGATTGAACCGCAAAATTAAGTTTGTTTTTTATTGTATATAATTTTCTGGGATAAAAAGTACCCAGTGTGGTGCCCAGGATATTAAAGAATAATTATACCAAGTTTCATCGTAATCGAACCGGTAGTTTTTGCGTGATGCCTGAACAAACAGACAGACAGACAAAAATTTTTTTAATCACATTTTTGGGTTCGGTGTCGGTCTAGTAACACCCCCTGCCATTTATTTTTTTGATATTTTCAATGTACAGAATTTTCACTTCTACAGATTTATTATAAGTATAGATAAACCATTTACAGGCACTTTTGAATTGTCAAAATTAAATAGTCTTAGGAATTTAATTTTTTGGTTATTTATTTATTTTATTATTTATGTACACACAGTAAAATACATATAGATATGACATAATTATAATATGAGTACAAAGGTACTGCTTTTTTGTTGTTACTTTTTATCTTCTTAAGTGGTTATAATTATGTAGTCGATGATTTTGGTGCACGCTAAAACTCTAATGAGTTTATGTTGGCATCAACTTTAATGTATAAATTGTATGATTGTGTGCTACTGAATAAATAAATAACCACTTAAACCCACATCGGTGTAACATTTTCATAATAATATGATCTGACCAAGATTATGTCTAGACTTTAAAAGAGACTGTGACCTCTGAGTTTGTTTCGGCCTTTCTTCTCAGATTAGTCAGACAGGAAACGCCGACCTCATCCAGTTTTAAAATATGTTTGACGTGTAAAAGTGTTTGTACAAACCTACTTACAAAATAAAATCATTTATCATTTTATCATTTAAAATCAGAACGGAAGGATCTAATGAGACAGTACTTGTAACATGTACAGCTAGCATTTTCGTTTCACTAAATACGAATCTCTCCAATTGAATTTCTGTTTAATTTTGCGTTAGCCGTGTGCTTGATACAGAATTAGTCCAATTAGCCCTGGATCGTTAGCCTGCGAGCATCATTTGGTTATATCACGATGCTCTAGTACTGGAGTAAGCAGCCAGCTTTTCAGTCAAATTTGTTTAATTTTTAATCTCATATTAATTTAAAATGCAGAGAAAAGGGAAATGCTGTGGTAACTTTTTTGACAAGATTTTTTTGGCTTGAACTGTAACTTTGTCATCTACTAGCTGCGCCCTGTGGTTTTACTGGCATACGTCTCGATCCCGTAGGAATATTGAGATGAAAAGTATTATATGTCCTTGTCCAGGTTATAGTCTACCCATGTGCCAAACTTTATCCACATATGTTCATCCGTTTTTAAGTTTTGGGGGAAGAACCGCTTCTAAAATCAGTAAAGCGAATGGGAGGTGTAGGGATCAATGCCCGTTCCTTTCCGTATTGATTCCTGAAACACATCTGGGTCGTATGCAACCAAAATAAATCAAAGTTCATCTGTGATACTGAATTATTTCTCTTGCAGATCAGAATGCCAATTCTCGTAATTTAAAACGTTCAAAATCTAGTCGTAGTCTCATCTCAGCGACAAACAAATGTCAAAAACTTGTCATAAATGTAGGGAAATTAGAGGTATTTTTGACAGATCAAGAGTAAGATCAGATCGTGATCGATCTTATATATATACGCACTAAGCGCTTCTCGTCATCTTTTCTGATGCGCACAGCTAAGGAGTGGAACCGTCTGCCTACGTCTGCATTCCCGAGTTCATACAACCCGAATCTCTTCAAGGCGAGAGTGAATAGGCTTCTTCTGGGCAAGCTCGTTCCACCGTAGATCTCATCCCTGCCTCTGGGTTGGATTGAGGTCAAGAGTGAGCCCATTGTCAATAAAAAAAAATAAAAAAATTCTTAAAATTATGAGAATTGCCCCACTGCTAACGTCGTGTGACGGGTCGTTCAGTTCCCTAAAATAGGATTGAGCTACACGATGACTGATGCATGCATGCCGTCTGTTGGGACAGGTCAACTCAAAGCTGCAATGGCTCTTTCTTCAAAAGGCCCTTCAAGACATGGACATGAATATACGGACAATCTAAGTTGGTAGTCAATTTGCTTAACAATTAATTTAGCTAATTTCACACTGACACATAGATATGCTCACGCCTTTTCGGGTAACCACTGAAAATCAGCGCTGTTTTGTGGGTCCATAGCACAGCATCATGTTGAGTCAAAATCAATAGTCATTTATTCGAATTAGGCTTTGATTTAGCACTTTTCAAACGTCAAAATTACAAAAGAGAGTCCCCCAAAAAGCCCACCCTTCAACACTTCCTAGTGCTATCGCTGGGAAGAAGAAGTGGCGCAACAAACTCCCCAGCAGCACCCAGCTGTCTGTTCAGTTAGAAAATACTTGATGGTATAAACATTGTCTTGAGTTAATCAGGGCGACCAACTATTCTTAAGTATCGTTTAAGTAACAAAGGTTGGATTTTACTTTAGCTTTATACGCGTCTGTACCTTACTGTACCAAAATATTAATTTTAGGTACTTACCGAACTAGGGCTTGAAAGTGGATAAGGTATGCCTGTCCTTTGTATGAAAATCCACTCTCGCCCCCAAGGCTCGAGAGTAAACTACAGTTAGGGGTCCAGTGGAAACATTATTGATTGGGGGTCGAGGGGTCGAGAGTGGACTAAACGGCTTTCTTGTCACAGTCATGACGTGCAGCCGTCGACTATTTCTGTTTTGTGCTCGTGATTATAGATATATTTTGTTTTTATTTTTCCTTATTATTAGAATTATCTTTATGTATGCACGTGTTTCTGTGACAAATAAAACTATTTTTCTCTCTTTCTTTCCTTTTGCCCATGGGGGTAGGCAGAAACTTTACGTTTATTTATGGTTAATTACACTATAAGTCCTATGTAGTAGGGCCGGTCAGCTTAATGCTATTAATCTAATTAGGGTCTTAGCATTATGCTGAGCGATGGCCGCTTTGCGTGAATGTGACGCATGTTTTCACCCAAATTGTTTTTTTTTGTGTTTGTGTTCTTTTCATGCCTCATGTTTGCCGCAAATAAACATATTTTCTGTCTTTTTCTAAATTATAACATTACATAATCAGCCTTTAATGTTCCCAATGCTGGGACAAAGGCCTCCTCTTGTAGGTATTAAAAAAAAAATGTTTCATCGTGTTTACATATCGATACCATCACGTCTCTGAAATCATTCGTCTTTGAAGTTCTTTTTAAACCAGCAAATTTAATTTGAACCTGTATATATCGCACAAATAGGAAATATATACAGTAATTTGATCAGGACATTTACCCACCGTTCTAGCGCACACTCGGATCCATTTCAACCTTATTACCTAGTTAAATCTACCGTCCAGTTAGAATCGATCGAAGTGCTTGAAATTTCCTGGAAATTGCTTCGGTAGCTTGTGGTTACAGTATTAATTTTAGTATTTCTGCAATATCTGCCTGTCAGTGAGGTTAGAAACTGAGTTTGCTGCCCCAGTGCACTCTACATACCTAAGTATCAACAATCGTAGAGGCATGGTTACTTCATTTTACTAAGGACTGGAACTAATATTACAAATGGGAAATTCTGTCAGACTCCGGACCCAGGTTGGCCGAAGCCAGTTAAACCTGTTCAGGTGGAGATTCAGAGATGACTCCACCTTGGAGTGTAAATGTGGTGCTGTTCCACAATCAATGGGACACCTAATATCATGTCCTGCGTGTCATGTCTGCCAATGTCCATCAGTTCCTGTAACGTGCAGCTGCACGGAACTGCTACAGGAACTGATGGACGTTGGTGATGGCGCCAAACAATTAGCCGAATTCTGGGCCGACTCCATTTAGATTGTTAGCGACACGCAAAGAGGAAGAATGGAAAAGTAAGTCTGACTGTCTGTCTGTCTTTTACATATGACAGACAGACAGGTAGCCCTGGACCTGGAGAAGGAAATAGGCATCATCATCCAGGATATTTGTATAAAAAATGGTGAAATACAAAGTACACGCAGGCAGTCCTCAACCAATATAAATGATGATGATAAAAGCAACTTCTTACACACACTGTGAACGTTAGTTACATATCCATGGCTGAGCCTATGTTTTTCTCGCTAAAGAAGCTTTGCTTCACCTGTATCGACTTCATGAGAATAGTTCAAGCTGAAGTCAAAATATTAGCCAATCACTAAGGAGGTACTAAGACAGACTGGCCAGGGCGCACCTTTCTTGAAGACAGTGGCGGCATCTACATCGCCACTAGCAAACTACGCATCACATTGACGTCACGGAATAATTCTGGATCGCGCAAGCAAAGTTTGACGCGCGACTATCATAATATATACTACGACTCAACCTCAATCGTCGGGCAGCAGCCCACCAGACACGACACTCCTCTGTTAGGAGGATCCTCCATTCAAATCTAAACTATTTTAAAGGGAAATTATTTGAATTTTATATTTTTTTTTGTTACGCTTTCATACTAAAACGGCTCGACGGACTTGAATGTTTGGCACATGGGTAAACCAAGACCTGGATTAGGATATATAAGATACTTTTTATTCCGCTGTTCCCGCAAGATTACGACTTATACGGGTGAAGCCGCTGGGCACAGCTAGTACCTCTACAAGGCTATTAAAATTCTGATGCAGCTGCAAGCTTTAGTTAAGTCTGCACTTGCCCTAAGAATAATATCATACACAATACAGAAACTTTATGAAGAAAATAAAGTTTGTGAACTACCCTTATCTCTTTGTTATTCTATTTTTACTTTAATACAGTTAGCTTCGAGTTTCTTTATAAATTCTTCGATATGGGATACTGTCGTACCTTCGCAGTAAAGGGTATCCGTTAACTGTTGTTGTATTTTTGTATTGTATTTTTAACCGACTTCTAAAAAAGGAGGAGGTTCTCGATTCGGATGTTTGCATTTTTTTTTAATGTTTGTTCGCGCATAACTCCGTCGCTTGCCAACCGATTTGAAAAATTCTTCAAATTAAATTTCATCAAAAACGGTTCAGTAGTTTGGTTTTTAAACCAAAATTACTGGTAAAAATTACAGCTTAAAAGAGAAACAAAATAACTTTAATTTCGGAAGTCGGTGGCAAACAACGAAAATGTGAACCCAACGACACCGACTTCCGAAATTAAAGTTATTTTTCACTTTGTAGTGTCGTTTTTGAAAGTCGGTTGATTTTTTTTTTGCAAAAGAGTTTTTTATACGAACGTTCTTTTATACTGGTTTGAAGGGTTTCCTGTAACGAACTTTAAAGGAACTGGGTATATTTAAGACTAAAGCTATTATCTTTGCAACCCACAGTGGCAGTGGCTGACTATCCAGGGTGCGTATTATATTCATCAGAGAGACAAATTTAAATAGCAAGCGAAACTCTAATGTATTCCCATCACGTCTACGAAGTTTCGCTAGCTATTTTAATTTGACCCTGCATAAATAATTAAATACTGCCTGCTTTAAACTCCATGTTAATTTCAAATACGGTCATACTAGATACATATTGAAAGTTTAACGAAATACTCAGAATCCTAACTTTGATACCAGAACTACAGTCCCTCATGTTTCTCTCTCAAAGCAACATTTCCTAGTCCGCATAAGACCAGCTAGAGCGCAAAATTGTCAACTGGAACGCGAAATGTGATGGCGAAGAGAACTTTAGACTTGGTCTGTTTCCTAGGAATTTGAGTGTACAAACTGTGCCCAGTATAAATTCCTAGACGACGCTATGTGTATTTTGATGATTGGCTTAGTAGTTTGGTCAAAGGAGAAAAGCTTAGAAGTTAATTTGATCCCCACCTGAGAAATGTCTTTATAAGGGGCTTGTGGCTAAGTAATAACCGCCGCGCGGGTCGACAATCAGGTTAAGCTACGCTGGCCGCAGTTGGTCCATGGATGGGTAATCATCTTTACATATCAAGACCCCTCCGTGCCTCGAAAAGCACGTTAAGCCCGTTGGTCCCGGCTGTCATTCGTGGATCTTTGACAGTCGTTACGGGTCGTCAGTAGCCCGAAAGTCTGACAACCAGTCTCATCAAGGAGTATCGTTTTACCCAGTAACTGGATTGTGAAGGTCAGATAGGCAGTCGCTTCACGTAAAATACTGGTATTCAGCTGCATTCGGTTAGACTGGAAGCGGGGTCTGCTTCCAGTCTAACCGAATGCTGCGGAATACAACATAGTTGGGAAAAGGCTAGGCAGATGATGATGAGAAATATCCTTATAGTACCTATCAGAATTATTCTTGTTCTAAGTCTTAGTATTTGTGTAAGTAAACTTATTTGAACTAAGTTTTCGTTAATGTACTAACTGAGCCCGCAACGCTCACGTGACTGTGAATTCTGTTGGCAATAGAAGTTAGGAATCTAAAGTTATATTATATTCTACAACATCAGTTGATGTTGTTAACTTATGCTAAAACTGGTTGGTACTTCATCAATTAATGTATGAGTGAAGACGCAGCATATGTAATCAGCCTAAATAATGTTCCCACTGCTAAGGACACAGGTCTCCCCTCTTTAAGAACGAGTGGGCTAATAATCTATCACGCGGCCCCGTGCGTGTTGGTAGATGTCACCATGTCTTCGAATTTTTGGTTCTAGGACATGCCGGTTTCCTCACGATGTTTTCCTTCGCCGTTTTTGAGAGCAGGGGTGATGAAATAATTTACACAAAGTACGAACCCACGACCTATACAACTCGTAAGTCGGGGCCATCACCACTGGACTACCAGGGCTTCCCCCCTTTAATTGACTTATAAACCGATGGATGTTTTCGAATGAAATTTAATTTGAAAAATGAACTGTTTGTTTTCTATTAATTAAATTAAATTTTATTCCAACACATCGATCGGTTTCTTACAAAACTTCAACTATATCCGACCGACACGGGGGTCTACTCCGAAGTAGTATCGGCCGAATGTTCGGCTGTTTCCTGCTACGAAGTTACTACTTATTTGGTTCGGTCGGTTCCGATCCTACACTCTTTCGAATATTGACTATGGTCCCGACCCAACTGAGTCAATCCGAATTTTTTTCGCATTTTGCAATAATATTCGGTTCGGCCATGTGTCGGTCCGATCCGAACATTTGCACTTTGCACTTCGGAGTAAGCCCCCTGGTTACTTATCTCCTTTGGTGACCGTACACACATATACAGCGTGTAACGGAAGGGGGTATCAACCCTGAAGGAGGTGAATGTGCTCATGAAACTCAACAACTTTCCCCAAAGAACATAGGTCGAAATATGAAAAAAAAATTTGGCCCTCCCTTACAAAACTGACTACCAGCTGATTGATTTACTATGGGAGGGCCAAATTTTTTTTTCATATTTCGACCTATGTTCTTTGGGGAAAGTTGTTAAGTTTCATGAGCACATTCACCTCCTTCAGGGTTGATACCCCCCTTCCGTTACACACTGTATAAAGAGACAAGAAAAAACACAGAACAAAAAAATAGGTACAAAAGCGATTGTGCTGGTGATAGTGGTGGTGTGAATCAGTTGCACTTCTTGTTGGTTTTTTCGTTGTAATGTTAGAGGAGATAGATAAATAGAGGACAACATTACACAGCGTAGACATTGATGTTTATAAGTCGCCCTTGGGCAAACCAAACAAACAGATTTACCCAAAAAACTCTAAGTAAACTTACCGTAAACGTTAAGCCGGTCATGGTGTACCACCACACTATCACCATGGTGGGCCACACACGCGAACAGACCACCATCGTCCACCCTCAGATGTGATATGTTGAGTTGAGTGATGACACCGCTGTCTGGAGCCATTGTCTGACCGATAATGTATCTGAAAGAGAAGAATATTTTAGCAAACAGATATAAAAAATTTTTTTGGGACGACAAACCAAAAGGTCATTTATGACTACGGTCATCCCAGAGATAAAGCCGAATATGCCTTTAATTATGTGGCGACATCTATACCGCCACATACAGATTACATCTGAAGTCACGCAAATCCTACATCGCGCAAGCAGAGTTTTCCGCGAGATTAGATTATAACAGCTTTACAACAACCATCGAGCAGTAGCCCAACAGATACAACACCGGTCGGATCGGAGAATTCTCACTTTTCAATGGAGAATGAGGATTTTTCCATCAAATCAAATCATTTCTTGGTTTGCAAACATGGGTATTTTATAGTACATATGTAGATGTTTTATTATAAGAGTCCTCCATACTCTACCGTCACATGGGCATGCAAAACATATTATGGTTTAATTTACACAAAAGATATTATAATATCATGTCAATCAGTCAGTGATTCAACATTAAGGAAGTCATTAATTGTGTAATATTTTTTTTCAATTAATATTTCGATTACTGCCCATCTTGTTCCTCACATCTTCAAAATACTTCGGTATTTACCATTAAAACCTAATCATTGCAACACTGTTTTGCAGAAATACCTACCAACAGGGGAGTAGTACTTTCCCCGAAAGAAAAGGATATCTTCTGTACATAAGCCATCAGTTTAAAGACTTCTTCTACTACGAGGATTAGACAATACGCAGACTGCGTGTTGGCAATCAGTCTACATAGCTCAAATTTTGTCCAGCAGTGGACATCTTTTGACAGAGGTGGTGATGATTAGAAGGCCAATTTAGGCGCAGATTTCTCGAAAACGGTCAAAAAGTTGTTTTTTAAAGCAGTGTATCTCTTAAACCGTAAATAATTAGGACCTAAAAAAAAAGTATGATATTTTCAAGTCTTATTTTAATACAGTGATCGAGCCCAAATCATAATTATACATACATTAATGCATCAAAAAAATCTTCAAACAAACCTCTTCTTTGTTTTTAAAAGCAGTTTATCTCTTTATTAACAACAATAATTATAATAAAAAATATATCATAAAATTTCTAATGCCAAACTGCATCCAGTGATCGAGTAGTTTTTAATAAATAGTTAATATCTAATTTTATACGATTTTATAAACGTTTTTACGACATACGCTTGCTCATTTCCTTGCTGCCTGCACCGCGCCAGTGTTCCTTGGAACGTTGTTGAGGACGGACCTGTGTCGCTTTGCTCCGCAGTGGAATTTTTACGTTTTGTACCGTGAAAATAAAAATGGGAAATAAATATAATAGTGGGAAGAGATGGAAAGCTGCTCGTCGAAAGCGTTTACTCCAGAGTGTGCAGAATATAGCACGAAGACTGTAAGAAACTTTATTATATGTACCTTCCTAAATAAAGAATGATAAAAATAAATAATTATATTTCTCGTGAATTTAATACTTCTAACTTAGTAATTAATAATGCCTATAGATATAGAGTACACTATATTATAGGCATTGTTACTAAGTTGAAATTGATTTTCCGAATCATATCACCTGAGTGACTTGAGTGAGACTCACCGAAGGCCACAGAGTAAGTACCTACAGTAGGGTCAGCTGTGCTTCCAATTGTATTTCAATGATTTTATTATTTTAGATTGCCGAATAAGCAAATTGCTACTCAAGAACTGGATGATACTGCTTCTCGATTGGATGATGAGTAAGTACCTACCTACTCATTACAATAGAATGCTTCCTTGGTTTAGTGGTGAAAGGGATATCTTCTCGATCGCGGGTTCGATTCCCACGGGGAATAACAACTTTAGGTGTTGTTTCTAGTTGGGCTAGGACTTTTTTGGGGTCATCCACCGTCGGTAGTGTAGTCAATTAAAATATCCGTTTTTTTTTGTATACTTTACAGACGGGTGTCACTGTCGATATCTCAACACGATAAAACAGATTTTATCAACTTACACTTCAAGTAATAACAATAACAGCGGTCTCAGGTCAGTGGGGTCAATGACCCCAAAAATCATTATTTTTTTTATTTTGTCTCAAGACATGATGGGTATCGATATCTACTAAACATGACAAAAAAAAAATGTTTTGTTTGGGGTCAATGACCGCTGTTATTGTTGTTACTTGAAGTGTAAGTTGATAAAATCTGTTTTATCGTGTTGAAATATTATATAGTTTCGCTTGCTAATTTAATTTCACTCTGTATTATTGTTTTATTACTCATAACTACCAGACTGTTAAATACGGGGTAATAATATTAGGCCGGCCACATACAGTCGGAATTCCGTTTCGAAATATCGGTTCGGAATTGAATTTTTTTTTTTGACTTACCTACGTATACCTTTTATACGTTCACGTGGATGAATTCGCGGGCATAAGCTAGTGTATATTAAATCAATATTGTATTTTTCCAGTTCTACTATTGAAAAGCCATCATCATCTATTGTTCACAATATTCAAGCAAATCAAAAGGCATTTCAAGAAGAAAACGGAATTTTTCGAATTTCGTATTATTGTTATAGTCCTGTGGGATTTAGTGATCTATCACTACAACATCTTTATTAAGACATTATAGGGTTTAATGAAATATTTAGTGATCAATCTATAGAATAAAATCTGAACTTAGTATCCGACAACAAATGACAAAGTAATAGATATAAACATACCTATCATAGAATACATTGTATTATTTTCAAAAATAATTGTTGTTTTTTTGCAGTCCTCCTACTGAAAAGCCATCATCATTTATTGAATTCGATGTCATCATCAAAGTAAAGTGTTCATCAAGTAAAATTCAACCTTTGTTCAAAGGCTTACTATTCCATCAACGACTACTTACACGATAAGAATAGTTGGTCGCCCTAATTAACTCAAGACAATGTTCATGTTCTTTCTCCAGAATTGGCTTACTGACAGGTTATTGTTATTAGTATTAACTTATTTATTTATTTTACTTCGATGGTCCTAGTTTATCATCTGTGACTTCAAGTGACAGCTATGTGACCAGAACCCAGCAATGCGTAAATATGTAAGCAGTCACGCCCTTTATACCTGGAGGCTTTTATTTAGGTAGTAAGTTTTTATTTACATTTTAATTTTAATGAATTATTTTATGAGTACCTATGTATAGTTTTTATTATATTTGTTGGTATATTGGCATGGCTAGCTGACATATGGCAAATAATTTAATTTTATGTTCTGTGCCTTATAATAATAATAATAATATCCCTGGACATTTCACACAGCGCCATCTAGTCCCAAGCTAAGCAACCTAATGCTTGTGTTATGGTAACAAGATGGCTGATAAACTACTTATATACAATTTTTTTTTTTTTGTAATGTTAATTACTTAACACCCAGTATTGTATACAATCAAGTATCAAGTATTTTCTAACTGAACAGACAGCTGTGCTGCTGGGGGTTTGTTGCGCCACTTCTTCTTCCCAGCGATAGTACTAGGAGTAGGAAGTGGTGAAGGGCGGGCGTTTTTGGGGGACTGTCTTTTGTAATTTTGACGTTCGAAAAGTGCTGATTCTCAGCCTAATTTGAATAAATGACTTTTGATTGTGATTTTGATTTCGATGTAAATTTACACGCAGAACTAGATCAAACGACCTATGAAGCTGAAAGGTAGTTTTCAACATTGTGGATTTTGTTTGATCAAAACCTGCCTGTTTGAATATTATATATATTTCTAAGCCGTCAGTACTTCAACTGAATTTTATATTTTACTTTGTTTTAGGGAAACTGAAAAATTATCGATTGGTGGACGTAAAGTAAACATCAGTAATTTTTTTAAATCACTCCAAGAAATATCAAGCCGGACCTTTAGACTGCGGTTTAAAGTCAATTGAAATCGTATCTGCACGTTTGTCAGGTTGATGACTAAATTCGAATCGGGAATCGGCGCCAATGTTCGCTTACCTGAACAAAATTAATCCCTACATCAATCTTAGTATAGTTTTTAGTATCTTTGATGGTATATTGGCGTGGCTAACTGACATGTGGCAAATAATTTAATTTAATGTTCTGTGTCTTGTAATGTTAATTTATTTAACATACCTATTATTGTATAAGTATTTTTTAACTGAACAGACAGCTGTGCGTGAAGAAATGGCGCAACAATCTCCCCAGCAGAGTTTGTTGCGCCACTTCTTCTTCCCAGCGATAGCACTAGCAAGTGGTGAAGGGCGGGCGTTTTTGGGGGACTGTCTTTTGTAATTTTGGCATTCGAAAAGTGCTGATTCTCAGACTAATTTGAATAAATGACTTTCATTTTGATTTTTTTTCTTTCTCACTTTCACAATTTTTTTCACTTTCTCTCTCACTCTCGCTCTCTTTCTCTTTTTCTTTCATTACAAACTAAAAATTGGACCCTGTATAGTCTTTAC
Source organism: Apamea sordens (assembly GCA_945859715.1). NCBI lineage: Eukaryota > Metazoa > Arthropoda > Insecta > Lepidoptera > Noctuidae > Apamea > Apamea sordens. The sequence continues at coordinate 5,209,892 of OX244010.1, read as the reverse complement.
TCGGCTGGCAAAATCGGAATTCCGTTCAGAAATATCGATACGGATTTTCAAAGGCAGCAAATCCATACAAAATAATTTCGAAGGCAGAAAATTTCGAATGGAGAACTATTGTAAGTACGTGTGAGGTAGTTCCTTGATTTTGTATGAATTCGTTGCCTTCGAAAATGCCGAATCGATATTTTGAAACGGAATTCCGTCCGTATGTGGCCGGCCTTATTGAACTAAAAAGTTTCGAGCCCACGACCGCTTGTGGCTTCTAGATAAACTTCTGGATAATAAATTAAATTGGGGGTCACGGGTTATACACGGGTCCCACAAACCATAATTCCATACATCGGGGCTCAAAGGGCGTATATATAGCACATTTTGGCCAATTAGAGTTATTTACACCATCTTATTCAGTTTTTCTTTCTGTATCGATTTATTGGATTTCGTGAAAAGTCGTGTTCATCCTTTGAGCCCCGAGGTATCGATATAGGGCGCATTGTGGTTCATGGGCTCCATGAACCCAATATGGCATTTGATCTTCGGCCGGCAGATATGTATATTGCTCAGAATTTCCAGTCGATCTATTCTGCGTTAAAAAAAAAAGTAAGTAGGTACTAACTTATTCACTTTTATTTGTGAGCGAAATTGTGGGGAAAAGCTAATTTAATAATAACTGTCTAAATTCTGCCGCCCGGTTACATTGAGAATATTTTCTATTTTTATTAATATTACGAGTTCTTTGTTTGTAAAAAAATATAAATATACACCACTGCTCTGCAATAAATGCTGTTAGCTACCTATATGTGAGCGTCGCGCGTCTGACACTATGGCAGCTAGCCCTACAAAATAGAAACTTCGTGTCCGCTTCGCGCGTAAGTACGATGAGGGGCGCGCGGGGCATTTTCAGCGGTAACGCCCATTTGAGCAAGGTCAACGGCATAATACCGGGCCTTAAAGCGTTACAAATCTAGTCGCAATCTCATTTTAGCGACTATCAATGTCAAAAACTTGTTTTGTGACAGATTGAGGCTGTGATCAGACTATGAACCTTTTTAAAATGACGAGAATTGCGCTTCTGAGTAAGTAATTTTTTTCGTTTCTACCGATTTTAAATCCACCTTTTACGAGCTCGGAGAAAATGAATAATCAACTGATTTAATACGTCGAAACTATCCAACCGTGTCCGTTATTAAAATCAGTCCCGTATAAAAAGGTTCCTTTTAATGTAAAAAATATATTTTTACGAAAATAAATATTTAGTTCCGCAGTACCTATTTAATTAAGCCGTGTTTGCAGATGCAGATGATGTTTGCGAAGTAATTAACGAGTGTATGTTTCCATACGTTTTTATATCTGTGAGTCTGCAATTATATTTTTTGGTCTTACGGTACGGAGTTTTGGTTTTCATATTCGCCCGTATGCGTGAGGCCGCATTGCTCTAAGAAAGTATAATAAAACCAATGTTGTTGCGACATAGAACCATTATGCGGGCACCATAAAATTATTTTCTATGAAACTGCACCAATTACCTACTTTTCTTGCTGAATTTCCGTCCTTAACCGCATGCGGGAACGAGACAATCATATTTTAGTACGAATAATAAATTATCTTGTATTTAGGGTTAAGATGCAAGGAATTAGTTTATATTTTCTTAGGTTATATTTATAAATTTTAATCATTTATTTTGTATACTACTTTACGACACTGCTTTATAACATAGGTACTAACGCATTATTTAAAGAAAAAATTGGGTTCCCGTATGAGACACGCGTACAGCTATTTCCAACGTTCCGCAATGGCTGTCATTTTATTCTACACATTCCAGGAAAAGATTCCATTACTGAGCGCCAGACTATCCGGGATTTACTTAAGAACTATTCGAGAATATCGACTTTACGTTTATTTTCTAAAGTGATTTGACTATTCGATAGTGGTACTGAAATAGAGTTACCATTTTACTGTATATTGACGTTATAAAAGCATCAGGATATTTGATGGCGAAAGGATTTTGCATTATCAGCCTATAATGTTCCCACTGCTGGGACACAGGCCTCCTCTCTATGCGAGGGGGTGGGTCATAATACACTACTACTACTTTTTTATCTTATCGTCTGCTACACTGGTTCACGTCATCGCGTTAACGCCGGCTGTCGCTGAAAACCAGCGCTGGAGTTCTGTTGCGCATAGGGTCTTAGCATTTTGCTGAGCGATAGCCGCTTTACGTGGATGTGGCGCATATTTTCCCCTAATTTCTTACTTATGTGTTTGTGTTTTTTCTCTGCGTAATGTTTACCGCAAATAAACTAATTTTCTTACTTTTCTTCTTCTTCTTCTTCAAGAAGGTGATTATTTAAATAAAAAAATATATTTAAGGAATGGAAGCCGTTGGACGTTTTCAGGAACCCATGCTGTAGTTTTCTTAGCCCACAATGCATCCGTAATGCGGCAAACGTCCGGCCCAGACACATTTGAGCTTGGCTGCTTTTTTGGTGACGTTTGCAATCTGTGTCTTAGACCCCAGTCAAGCAACACCATATCAACTAGACTTCATCATTCAGCGGATTCCCGTAATCTTCACCAGGCCATCGAACCACTTTGTGCGAAGCCTACTAACGCCTTTCGGTATTATAAGTGATATTATTAAGATAGCATTATTAAAATAAACTTACCTAGAATCAGTATTCGATGATATAACAATACCATCTCTTTCCCACACGAATCTCCCAGGATGTGGTCCATTCAGCGTACATTGTAGACTGACCTGCAACCAAGAATCTACCTTAACCTTTCAGAAACAAGGTGGAAATCGAAGTGGCAAGATAAGAAGTATAAAATTGAAATCGGGAAACAAAGAACGGTTCTGAATATAATACAATGTTGAATTTAAAATGGCACTTCAATAGAAAGACCAGGGTTTATATTGTTTGCTGGAATAATTTCTCTTTATTTTCATAGTTGGGTTTGTTTAACGTTGAGAATTGTAGTACTTATAATAACGTCTACAGGATAAGCAGAAACGTCGTCTTTTATTTATTTACTGATAACAACAGAATGCTTCGGGCTTCTGACGACCCGTAACGACTGTCAAAGATCCATGAATGACAGCCGGGACCAACAGTTTAACTTGCTTTCCGAGGCACGGAGGGGTCTGGGTATGTACAGATGGTCACACATCCACGGACCAACCGCGGCAAGCGTAGCTTAACCTGATCGGTCGACCCGTGTGGCTGTTATTACTTAGCCACGAAGCCCACACTTTAAAAGCAAGTGATTTTCGCAATTTCTTCGCCTGTTTCCAGAAACTTAAGTGTGAAGCAGTTGGCCTAGCGCAAACAAGTGATGTAAACGTAACGTTAAGTCAAACAATTGAAATTGAAAAATTTCCCCGCGCAAGCTTAGATGAAGCGAGCTTCAAGTGCTGTCATTCCAACTGATCCTAGGAATTGACACTATTGACAGCTCACTTCTAGCTCACTTCGCTTAAGTTTTCACGGTGACATTTTTAAAGTATAGAACGGCAGTTATGACGTTTGATGCCCTTCTCGAAATTGTTCTATTTTATTCGTTTTTCTTCCTGTCCTGCCTCCTGTCCTGTCCTGTCTATTAGGTAAACCGTTTTTTGACAGATGGAATACGCATAACAATTTTTTTTTTTTTTGTCAAAACTGATTCACGTACGGCATTATAATGTCTGTAAGAAGTCATAAATAAGATAATTCAATAAGATAAGGTAGTTTATATATTTATTTTGTTACGCATTTTGAAGTTAACTTTTAAATAATCTGGAATAAAGTTGTCAAAAAATAAAAGGCCCGTTTTGACATTTGACAATGCGTTCTCGACACCTGTCAGTTTCACACAAACGAATACGTGTTTTTCGAATTTGATCTTTATTAACTACTAGAACTGTCAATGTCAAAACGGACCTTTTATTTTTTGACAACTTTAGTTATGTTCTAAGGCAACTGTCAAAAAACGGTTAATCTACTGGACAGGGTATAATGTTTAGGCAATTCGCAAGTAACTATGGTGTAGTTAATGAACATTATTAACAACACAAAAAAAAAAAATTACATATTATCCGCCTCTAATGTCCCCACTGCAGAGACACAGGCCTGCTCTGTTCGAGAGTGAGTGGGCCGTAATCTACCACGCAGGCCCAATGTGGTTTGGTAGACGTCACATGACTTCGATTCTTTCTTCGAATCTTTGTTCTAGCTAGATCATGCCGGTTTCCTCACGATGTTTTCCTTCACCGTTTCGAGCAGTAGTGATGAAATTAATTTACACAAAGAGAAGCGCCTGTCTGGGTTCGAACCCACGACCTACTCGTAAATTGATGCCTTTATCACTGGACCACCACTCGCCTTATTTACATCGTTTATAAACTCCACCGCCAACGCTTATCGAGGGATGTTTACGAATTGAAAAATTATTAACAGGTTTTTCATGCTCAAGTACTTATGAATAATTTGAGCCCCAATTAAAGGTCGAAAAATCCCGAATCCCTGTTGTTCATTGCTCAATCACGTCTGAATGGAGCAGAGCAACATAATTAAATTTTGTAAGGGGCAGCGAAGACATGCTAATTTTTCCCGGGAAAGCTTACGGCTCCCTTGGGCTGACTACAAAGTTAGAACCTTGAGTAGAAAAATAAGTAATGCTTAAATTGATTAGGCAAATACTTGAAGTTTATTGGAGTGAAGTACCTTTAAAGGAATGTTGTTTTATTATATTTATTTTAATATGGAATATTTCTTGAAGTATTGGCGATAATTGGAACTAAATTTAGTCTAAATAAAACAAACATAAATATACAAACGATCCACTTCATTAGTTTAATTCTGAACGCCTTTTTCGCGTAGCTCATGAAAGATGGTAATCCGTATCGCCGTGCTACAAAGTATAGTGTGTTCTAAAAGTATCTAATGAAAAAGCAAACAAATGAATAAAAAAATGTACCTGTGGATGGGACAAAAGATTTATTTGATTTATTTATTTGAATACTTAAGCGTGAAAGTCTAATTTGAAATCGTATTAAAGATGTTATTCAATTACCTGAATTTTCGTCGCAATACCGATGTAAATATAGATGAATGAGTTAATAATTTTCTTTAGCGAGTGATTGCGTAGTAATTTAATTTGAACAGGGTTTGTTTACACTTCCATCGGAGACTTTTGAAGCAGACCGTGCCTACGTCGTAGCAATGTGCTACGCAAGCAAACTACGCAGTAGTACTGTGCTACGACTGCAATAAGCATCGTTAGGAAGCTTTCTTTGTGAAATAAGTTCAGGTATACTAATTTGAAAAACCCGTATGTTGGAATGGGACGGTCGTCTATAGACACTTTTTAAATTAATGAACCTCTAAAATCTTTATGCGCTTCTAATGATGCACTTTTTTTTGAAAATTGAGCCGTTTTTAACCCCCGACGCAAAAACGACGGGGTGTTATAAGTTTGACGTGTCTCTGTGTGTGTGTGTGTGTGTGTGTATGTCTGTCTGTGGCATCGTAGCTCCCGAACGGATGAACCGATTTTGATTTTGTTTTTTTTGTTTGAAAGGAGAATTTGTCGGGAGTGTTTTTAGCTATGTTTGATGAAAATCGGTCTAAGATGGCCGCCGCCACAAAATGGCGGATTACATATTTTTTCACAACTCCCTCAATATGGGTATCAAATGAAAGGGCTTGACTAGTAGAATACTATACACTATGATAAATTTCAAATCCAAGATGGCCGCCACCACAAAATGGTGGTTTACATTTTTTTTTCACAACTCCCTCAATATGGGTATCAAATGAAAGGGCTTGACTAGTAGAATACTATAATACACTATGACAAATTTCAAATCCAAGATGGCCACCACCACAAAATTTCGAATTACAAAAAACCTGATTAAATACCAAATTACCTGAATCTTAAAACGCAAGAAAATAAAAGAAATGAAATAATAAGGAGTCCCTACAAAAAGCATGAAATAAAAAATTAAATTAAAAATTTAAAAAACCCCCGACAACGTGAAACCCTATAAAAAGAAAAAAATAACGTTGAAATGATGACCCTACGTAAGTACATACGTATGAAATTTTTTGATTAAATATTGTCCTGTCGGGGGACCGCCTCTATTTTAAACTTTAACAGAACGTTAGGCTAATAATTAGAGCGGTCCCCCGACGGGACAATATTTAATCAAAAAATTTCATACGTATGTACTTACGTAGGGTCATCATTTCAACGTTATTTTTTTCTTTTTATAGGGTTTCACGTTGTCGGGGGTTTTTTTAACTTATTGGTCTATCCTGACAGCTTCGCTTCTCGTTTTTCGTTTCTCACAGTAACTAAGCTAGGATATGCTGACCAAACGGGTTGGGTTAAGTTAGAACGGTGACCAACCGTGTCACCTAAGTTGGTCGCAGGTAAGTACCTGCGACCAACTTAGCAACAACAACATATTATTTATACAAATTATACAACAACAACAAAATATTAAATAGCCAAGTGGCTATTTAATATTTTTGGAAAAAGAGGCGCAATAAATATATTAGAGGGTTCAATAATATTTTTAGGAGCGCAAAGTGGGAATTATTAGAGGATCGATTAAATAAATGCCCAAATAAATCAAATAACGTCATGAATATTCTTGAATGACATTGAATTATTAGGGCGAATGGCACCACCGTGAAAAAAAAGGTTGGATTCTCGGTTCCAAGAATGCCATATTGGATTTTTCTGTCAAAAACGTCGCATTACCAAATGTGTGGTAGATATTTTATTGAGTTATTATGCTACTTGGAATTTGTCGGTAATGTGAGTTCTGGGTACGGACACAAATCTGACAAATGATGTATGATAATTATTTTATTTCTGTAGTTGTAAAAAACATTTTATTTCATTTTACAGTTTTTGAGGGGCTTCTATCTAAGTAATTACAGCCGCACGGTTCAATCAATCAGGTTAAGCTACGCTTGTTGCGGTTGGTCTGTGGATGGGTAATCATCTTCACGTACCAAGACCCCTCCGTGCCTCGGAAAACACGTTAAAAGCCGTTGGTCTCAGCTGTCATTCGTGGATCTTTGACAGTCGTTACGGGTCGTCAGAAGCCCGAAAGTCTGACAACCAGTCTTGTCAAGGGGTATAGTATTACCCAGTAACCAGGTGGTCGATGTCATATAGGCAGTCGCTCCATGTGACATACTGTACTTCAGCTACCCTGACATAGTTGGGAAATGGCTAGGCAGATGATGATCATGTCCTAGAACTAAAAAATTCGAAGACATGTGACATCTACCAACACGCACTAGGCGCGTCGGTGGAATACGGCCCACTTCCTCTCACTGAGGTGAGGCCTGTGTCCCAGCAGTGGGAACGTTATTGCTATGCTATGTGTCAGTAAACACACCGAATTTTCCAGCATTAAAAAAATTGCGTTCCATACTCTAAAGATAATTCATTCCTTTCCACATACTTACATCAACTCCAGGCATAACAGTTGTCTCGCTGAAGTGTTGTGATATGATCATTTGGAGACTTCTTCTGTATCTATACTGGCCATTGTACGAATCTGTAATAAAGAAGAATGTGTCAGTCGTTTTTTGTCTAAAGAAAACACTTCTAAAATCTATAGTACTCGTATTACATGCTTTTTTTTTATTGACAATGGGCTCACTCTTGACCTCAATCCAGCCCAGAGGCAGGGATGAGATCTACGGTGGAACGAGCTTGCCCAGAAGAAGCCTATTCACTCTCGCTTTATTATAGTCATGTAATAATACACCAAAATGCACACTTACAAATGTTCTAAATCTTTTTATTTTTATTATGTTTAAAATATTATCTCCTTTATTTCAATGTAAACCCATATAAATTATATTTTTAAATATTAGAACATGGAAAGTATAAAAACATTTAAAAATATAAAAATAGTAGCCCACCGGTATCGGGAACAGGGTCCAAGCTACCGGTGGTCAGGGCTCCAGAGAGGGGAACTTCCTGACAATGCAAGTCGTGTCCAGAAGTACCGCTGTCTGAATCAAACTCTTGATCCAGCTGCCCAACGAGAGCCTCCTCAGGTGTGGCTTAATAGCCAAGAGCCTCTGGTCGAGGCTCTTGGCTATTAAGCCATTGGTTGTCACGACTATCGGCACAATGTTCGCTGAGTCCACATCCCACATGTCGACAACCTCATGAGACAAGTCAAGATACTTGATTTGTTTATCTTTCTCGGCTTTCACGAGGTTCTCATCATGCAGGACAGTTATGTCAACAATCATTAAATTGCGCGCCGCTCTTTTCAATCGACCACCACCGTATCAGACTTATTGGCAACAATAGCAAATTATTAATATTATTATGTTGCCGTGCCCTAACCGGGTTTCGTGTTGGAACTTACTTATATTGTAACATCGAAATGTACACATGAATGTAATAAATATATTTGATTTGATTTAATAATTATAAAGCTAAAGAGTTTATTTGAACGCGTTAATCGCTGGAATTACCGGTCGAATATAAAAAATATTAGTTTGTATTTGATAGCCCAACTCTTGAAGAACGCTATTGAATATTAAATATAGCTTGTAGCCAACATTACTCCATTATTCATTGTCATTTCATTCGAATCAGCCTCATGTCCATAATTCAATACGCCAACAGTTTAACAAATCGTTAAAAATGTGCAGTCTTTTATGAGTGACGGTGCACTAACCAGCTTAATTATGGTTTAATAAAGAACAGCGGTTAATCTGTCAGGGTCAGGCCTCATTTACGCGCATCGTGTGCGGTGTGTGTAGTGCCGAAGATTCTAAATCTCGCAAAATTTACCTCTTTGCAAATAAATACGAACCCGATAAAAAAAGTAAAGATGGTCAAATTGTTAGTTTGTTGGTGAGAGATAATCTCTGGAGGTACTGATCCGATCACAAAAAATCTTTCACTGATAAAAAGGTACACTTTTGTTGCGTGTCATAGGATGTTTTATATTTTGTCAAAACTATAGGCCAACCGCTTAACTGAGACGTTGCCTGAGGTAGCAGCGCGGTGCGGGACGTGATGCGAGAGCTCAGTGATTCGTCAACTTGTGACAACTACCACCCCTCTCACTCCGCGCAGCTACCTTTTTTTTATCTTGAAGAAATGCTCATGCATTCTGCACTGCTACGGGGAGATAGTGCAGTTATGTGGGACTCTAACCCACTCAAACTCCACGGTGTCCTCTTCTGCCGCTTATGGCGGGAACACGGGCACGCGTTGTTGTTGTTGTGAGCCCGCCGCGGCTGTCCGTCACCGGACCCTCCTCTGGGGAGTACTCCCCATCACCGGCGCACCAGAACACATAGCACGCCGTGACCACCCCAGGGACCAAACCAGCACATGGGCGCCAGACTATCCCGTGTCTGGGCACCCTTGGTCCCTCTGCGACGGTTCAGGTCATTGGCCCCGCCGGGAGAGCGGCCAACGTCATACCAACACTCCTCCTCCTCTGCGGCTCCACCGCGTCCGCTATCAAACGGCGGCGACCCCGTCAAGGCCGCAGAAGGTAGGGAGAGTGGCGCACCGCAATACCGGCACTCCCCTCCCATCGCGGCCTCCAACCCTCAGCCGTGATGCCTCCCATACGACATCGCGGCCCGCCTCAGTACCGCGCAGCTACTTCAGGCAACGTCTCCGTTAAGCGGTCGGCCTATAGTAGCAGAAGAACAGCAAGAAGCTAGTAGAAAAAACGATTTTTGTTCAACTTACCTTTTACATCGCGTGCTATATTCCCGAGCTTATAATCCCCGATACTGTAATGCGACCTGAAAAAAAAAACATGGCTATAAGATCCCAATTATTTATAATGATGTGAAAAACGAAACTTTAGCTTTAATGAAGGGGATTTTTATTAGAATACGTGAAGGATTTTATGTCTTTTTGTCCTTTGTTGGATTTGTGGCTAAGTAATAACCGCCGCACGGGTCGATCAATCAGGTTAAGCTACGCTTTCCGCGGTTGCTCCGTGGATGGGTGACCATCTTTACATATCAAGACCCCTCCGTGTCTGGGAAAGCACGTTAAGCCGTTGGTCCCGGCTGTCATTCTTGGATCTTTGATAGTCGTTGCAGGTCGTCAGTAGCCTGAAAGTCTGACAACCAGTCTTGCCAAGGGGTATCGTATTACCCGGTAACCAGGTGGGTTGTGGAGGTCAGATAGGCAGTTGCTCCATGAAAATACTGGTAAAACTAGTATTCAGCAGCATTCGGTTAGACTGGACGCCGACCCCAACATAGTTGCGAAAAGGCTCGGCAGATGATGTCCTTTGTTGGATTTATGTTAATAAAGTTAAGGGTGGACTAGATTTTTTGGTTCCGATGCGAATATCTATGCGTATCTCAATACTGAGAAAGAAAATTCATGTCGAATATTGATATGGTAATCTGTGCTACTTTATAAGAAATACTGACTACAGTATTTCTTATATTCTGGGGCATCTATTTATTTATTATTTGTATATAATATGAAGCAGTTGTTTCCAGTGCGTAATGTGGCGAACAGGTGCCGAGAGAGTTAGGCAAGGGTAAGTGAACGAGGGCTTTCAAGAGTTACTGTCTGGCTTGAAGACAGCTTTCTATCAATACCACCAACTAGCCAAGCCAATCTGATAGATTTTTCGTTATTATCTAATTGCTCGAATTTCATACATTCTTTCTAAAAGTAAAAAGGATGAGATTTTTTTATTAATATTTTATTCGAGTGGGAATCATAGTTGCAAACTACATTACTGCGATGTACGCTACTGCGAAAGTTTACTATCGCGACGTTCGTTGTTGCGGAAGTTCATTACCGCGATGTACGTTACTGAGAAAGTTTACTATCGCGACGTTCGTTGTTGCGAAAGTTCATTACTGCGATGTACATATGTTACTGCGAAAGTTTACCATTGTGACGTACGTTGTCGCGGAAGTTCTTTAAAACGGCTGTAGGCTATTAACCCTATTAAGTTACACTAGAGAATCATTGTCATTTGCAGTCACCATGCTTTGAATTACCTCACCTTCTTTGATCACTGTGGCCTGCAAGAGGCCACTGTCAAAATTATTGACAGCCAGTTAAATACTCAAAACTATACCCTGTCTATTAGGTAAACCCTTTTTTTTGAGAGATGGAACTAGTGATTGTAGCAACACACAATGCATTGATTGATACACGTACGGTATTATAATGTCTGTAAGAAGCCATAAATAAGATAATTCAATAAGATAAGGCAGTTTATGTATTTATTTTATTACGCATTATAAAGTTATCTTTTACGTAATCTTAATCCTAAGACAGCTGTCAAAAAATGGTTAACCTAATGGACAGGGTATTAGCACAGAATTTTTTTTTGCGAAAATCAACTTCAAAATCACACCTGCCAAGCGCCAACCATAAGTCACTCAACAAAGATAATTCGGAAACAACAGCACAGAAACTAGAAACGCCAACCATTACAGAAGCTTCTATAGTCACCCGATAAGACCCGGACATCCTTTGAAGATTAACAACCAAATAATTTAGAAACTCACTGAGTCGAAAAAGCTTATTACTCTCCAATACACTTTGAAGTCACTTGAGAGTCTTTGAAGATGTATTTAGAAGCGTAGACGGTGTATCTACAATATTATTATACTGTATGTATACTATCAGAAACTATCTGTTCCATAATGTTCATCGTCTTTGATGTGGACCTAAAAGGGTAACCATGACCTTATGCAAAAAGGGTGAATGATTCGATAATGCGTGAACGTCGAACGGGTCCAATGATCTTTAAAGGCGATTAACAAAATTCTAAAAGATGACAGGGATTTATCTAAGCAATAAAACGATATTGACGAAGATATACAGGGTGGCAGGGACATCGACCCGCGACCATTTACCATGAATTCAGTACATGATCCTGAACCTTTGTGCGTAGAAATTTTTTGTCGGTTATCATTGTTATAAAACAACAAAATCGGCTATTTCATAGACAACTGACCTATGCGGTCAAAATCTATTGAACAGCATTTTTTTTTAAACCAACGATAAATTTCAACGCAGGTTCAATTAAAAAAATGCTGAAGGAAAACATCGTGAGAAAGCCGTTATGTCCTAGAACTAAAAATTCGAAGACATGTGACATTCCAACCCGCACTGGGCCCGCGTGGTGGATTATGGCCTACTCCCTCTCACGGAGAGGAGGCCTGTGTCCCAGCAGTGCGCAGTGGGAACATTATAGGCTAATTATGAACATAGATGACAGATACATTATAACCATTCTAAGATAAATTCTACTAAATTTTGCATGTATTCCAAAGTTTTCCACCATATTCTATCTAGAAACACAAAGTCTAACAGTCACCCAGCTGTAGCAAAGCCGTTCCTTCTCGTAGAAAGAAACTGCAAAAAATACTGGTTGGTTGGGAGCACAGGCGTTTCCCCAATAACTTGGTTTGCCTAACTCAGTTTGTTTCGAAGTGCACGGTACGGAGTGCAAAGGCTGAGAGTTCGAGGATGAATATATCTCGTCAAACCCCTTAATTTGAGAGAATTCTGTTGACTTCATTTGTATGACGTCATGTTTAGAAGGGTGTATAATTTTTCTGGGATAATTTGTTTCCAACTAACCAAATAGCGGGTAGTAATAATAATATATTTTTTTAAAAATGTAACGTAAAGTAAAAAAAATCACTTGGGGCTGATTTTTTCAACGCTAGGTAATTTTATTGGAGGATTAATTTTGAATTTTTGACAGTTCTCCCATACAAATACTGTCGGACGTCAATTTTACTTTACGAATAAAAATTATCGGTCGCTTGAAAAATCAGCCCTTATTTGTAGAAGTCGTTTATTTTGGTCACGTTTTATGAAAATCTTAAGGGGTTTCTCATTATCAAATTCTCAGAAGCAGCCTGTTGTTACCTGGAATTGTGTCTGATTATAGACTCACCGTTTCTTGGTATACACAATCCGTGAAATGTGGGTGTTGGTGTCCAGTACAAAAAAAAATATTACAATGACAGGGATACAAGTGACTCTCGGCTTCATTTAAGTGTCTTTTTACAGCCGTTATACACAATACAAATTATATAGAACTAAGATAATAACTATCATTTTTCCATGACAAAAATCAGGACACGTAACCCAACATTTTTGTGCACGAAAAAAGGCTTCTAAAAAGACATTTAGGACGCAGAGAATTTCCACGCTACTTTCACGGGACTCCACTTTTTATTACTCTTTGCCTTTAATCTCTAAAAGCAAAGTTTCAAAATTCCATTTTAAAGGTGGTAAATTTGAAAGTCTATAGACATAAACTAGGCTGTTGTAGTAGACTATTGGATAGAGATATAATTAAATTATTGGCTTCTAGTGACTACGAAAATGGATTAAACTTAGACTGTAGAATGTAGACATATTTTAGATACCTTTAGTAAATCACAAGGGGTTTTCAGATTTGGCCTTATTTACTAGGTTTATTAAATTACTGCTCAGTGTCTCTAGCATAGGCGCTCGAAGTTAACGCAACTTCGATCGTCTTTTGAAAAAAAATACAACTACCCTGATGTTGGCTAAAATTGATGCGACAAGCACACTTTAAGTATCCAATCAAAAGTAATTTATTCAAATTAGGCTGAGAGTCAGCACTTTTTGAACGTCAAAATTACATAACACAGTCTCCGAAATCGTCTCCTTTTATCCATAGATATGAACAAGTCTTATAACTAAGTTCTCGTAAATATTATGAGCCAAACGATTACTTTTATTTTTTTTTCCAATTTTCGTTACGTTTACGTCGCGCGCTTGTGGTAGGCCCACAGGTTATTAATTCACTAGGTATTGCTTGCGACTTTGATCACGGAGTGAAAATAAGTAAGTGATGTCATTAATAGTGCTAAACTATACCATACTAACTGCGCCTCGCAGGTTGACCCGCATAATTCTCGATCCCGTGGGATTATCAGGATAAGTATCCTATATTCTAATACAGATCATGGTTTACCCATGTACCAAATTTCATCCAAATCCGTTCAGCCGTTTTAGCGTGAAATCGTAACAAATAAACACACAAATATCTTTATTATTCTCTTCATAATATGAGTTTAGATTAAGTCTCTGAACTCTCTGTCATTGTTAGGATGTGCCCGGTCGTAGCAGTAAGTTCATCCTCTATTACATGGAAGTTAAACATAACTAGCAAAATAATACGCTTGTCCCAAAACCTGCCAATCCACTCGCAGAATAAAAGCGTGATGTTGGACCACAAAAACAAAAAAAAATGCATGACAAGCAACCAGTTTTCTAAAACTCAGAAAATCCCTCTATTTCTGGTCCTCGCGTTGTCCATCAGTTTGGAACACGAAACAGCTTTATAACTGACATGTAACCAGCTCAATCGATTTTGCTTTGAAGCCACAGATGCTACAGGCACAAAATAGATAGGTACAAAAGGTGGGTTTCATACAAGACATACACGCTCACATAGACACGCTTCACGTACAGCGAGTACAATCATTCGTTTGAGATCGCCATACGCACAGCTTTCCAAACAATAGAATGCGCTTCGGGAATAATCATCAAACCATGGAAATAAAACAGTGTGATGATAAGATCTAATATAGAGCTGTTACAACAATAGTAGGAATTAGGTACCTATTTTGAATTACCATGGTTACAAAGAAATAACAAACCTTTTGAGTGATAAACGCTAATTTGCGACCGGAGTAGGTACTCCATTCATTGCCGCATTACGAGTACCTACTCGTAACGCGGCAATGATAAATCTTCATACAAACGCTTAATGAAAGGTGCATTACAAAGCGCGGCAGTACAAAACTTACAACTATTGTCTTTATGAAGGGTTACTCTGTGATGCGCCATTCGTGCTAATTCGGAAACAAGAAGATTACTTGTTACTGGCTACTGTTAGTCTGCGTCATCCAACTGCTGGGCAAAGGCCTCTCCCCATGATTTCCAGCTCTTTCAATCCAGGGTTAAAGTGGACCACTGGTCGTTTGTTTTCTCCAGCTCGTCCTCGTCCATCTATAGCACGAAGATTACCGAAGCGCAAACTTTTTCTGGTTTATCTGTATCCATGCATGTGTACGTGCGTTTATTTACCGCTCGTTGTATGGAGCTGAGCTTCTGCATCTATCTATTTTACGTGACACGGTTTGCAGGAACGCATCCAACCGATGTATTGAGCTTGCATTATTATGATCGGAGTCGATCAAACGCTGCTTCGAATATCTGCACGGATTTCTATGCGTTGAATTTGCAAACATGACTTGGGAATTCGATGCTTTGATAACGCGGCAAAGAGAAAACTTCATACAAATGCGCAATGAAAGGTACACTACTACAAAGCGCGGCAGTACAAAACTTACAAGCACTGCCTTTGTGAGGGGTTACTCAGTGACACGCCGTTCGTGCTGCTAATTCGGAAACACAAAGATTACTGGTTACTGTTTGCCTGCATCATCCAACTGCTGGGCAAAGGCCTCTCCCCACGACTTCTAGCTCCTTCGATCCAGGAGTCCAGGACTAAAGTGGACCACTGGTCGTTTATTTTCTCCAGCTTGTCCCGCCATCTATAACACGATTACCGAAGCGCAAACTTTTTCTGGTTTACCTGTATCCGTGCACGTGTACGTGTGTCTAATTACCGCTCGTTGTATGGAGCCGAGCTTCTGCATCTATCTATTTAACGTGACACGGTGTGCGGGAACACATCCAACAGACGTATTGAGTCTGCATTATTATGATCGGAGTCAATCAAACGCTGCTTCGAATACCTGCACGGATTTCTATGCGTTGAGTTCGCAAACATGACTTGGGAATTCGATGCTTTGATAACAACAGCTGAACCTGTTTGGTACTGGTTTGAATATAATTTTAGTTTCTTTTTGGGTAGAAATACTTTTATTTCCTGTAACGGCCGAACCCAATTAGTCAGTTTTAGCATACTGGAGGTAGAAAAGCCTATCTATCTTTTTTTTCTTTTCTTTTTTATATAAAAAGTTGCCCCACTCTAGAAATTACTCCTGTGTCGTGGGTGCGTTTACAAACATTTAAACTCACTTACACAAACAGCCAGACTCGGAACAACTACCTGTTGGCAATACAAATATTTGTTCCGTGCGGGAATCGAACCCACGACGCAGCGTAGCAGTCGATTGCTCAGCCACTGCGCCAACCGTGTCGTCTTTGGTTCTAACGTCCCAATAATCTATATCAGTAGAGATTGGTATGATTATAATATACTGGCAGTTATAATTATACTGGCTACCATCAGTAGCCATCTGTCAATAGGTTGTTGGGTTCGTAAGGGGTATTAGGTAATTAGTAATTTATGAAAGGAATTGATACAGACGAAGTAAAAAAACGCGCGCTATACTACTTACTGCCAGTCGATTCCTCAATATTTATATTCATGAGACGAGACTTGTAGAAAGGAGTTAGATTAGTGGTTGAATATTGTTTGAGGTTATTGTCACAAGTTATAAAGTCTTCTTATTTGGTATATGTGTCATAGAAAGATAGATAGGTAAGGTCATAACAAACTCTAAAAACTGTTTGGTAATCTAATTACCAAACAATTTCTAAAGCATCGTTAGCGTTATCACTACTCTTTTGAATACTTTTTTATTCAATCAGTAGAACTATGCTCAGTAAAAATGGCCATACCGTCTTCTTCATTTCAGCCGAAGGACGTCCACTGCTGTATGCCTTCCGCATGCATCGTCACATCGACCAGTCCTGTACTCTTGTGCTTCTCGCATCCAACGGATAAAACGGACAAACGAAGCAAGTGAATCGGTCCATTTTGTAAGACGATCCATATACGGAAGAGGCATATTTTTGCCCATTAGTTACGGAGTTTTATTATGAATTTTATATGCCGAGTAGAATGCCACAAGGGACTATTTTTGGTCCCAAACATTTTTATTATAAGCATCTTTTTATTATCATACCTTTTTATCTTCCAAAATTATGGTTTCATGTTACTTTCCCATGAATAATAAAGTGTTCGCAGGGGGACCAAAGCCACGGACATAGGCTGAAGAATTCCCAAACTGAAGTGGCAGAGTGCGAAACAAATTGCTGGCAGAACGGATGGCGAATTGGGCCAAAAAAATCTGCAGTGATGACCGCATATCGGAAGGTCCAGCGTGGGTTGGCCCTCACAAGGTGGACTAATGACCTAATGATGAAAGTGTGGGAAGCATAGGACCGGTCAATGTGTTTGGCCTTTATCCAGCCTTCGGCGTTTTTGGGCTAAATGATGAAGAAAATACTAAAGAGTCACAAATAACCATGGTTTAAAACCACAAACAAAACGTTACTTTTTCAAGTTTTTCGCAAGAACAACTAAGTGTGAACATAAGTTTTATCTCGTGGATGTAAGCGAGTACGAGCGTCACTTGTTTTATTGTTGTTATAAAACTCGGGCGAGTTTCTTTGCGTCCCTTACTTTGGGAAATAGGTTTTCCGAGATTTTGCGATAATATTTTGATTGGAATTGTAGAAAGCCTTTGAAAGTGCTACGAGAATAATATTACTACGGGAACATTACGGGCAAGTATATTAAATATATGTCGGAGTTATTCGTTTATTCGGAACTAGCCTGAGTTCGTGGAGGTGGACGGAGAGCTACAGCGATAAAAACGGTGTGACCAGGGCTCTCGAGATCATCGAAACATTGGACATCGTACGAACAACATGTGTTTAGAAACTGTCAGCGTTCCGTATCGTTGAGTTGTGTGTGTGATTCGCTAGTGTGACTAACTGGTTCGTAAATTATAATCTGATTTGAACTGCAAACCGTTTCTCTATTGTGCTCTAACCAACATTACCCATAGTACGCCCACAGTAATCAAAATATGCCTGATGCTAACGAGAGACAGTCATACCTTCTCCGACATTATATTATATTAACATGTATAGAATTGAAACGAAATGATGTTGGATTTCGGCATTCTGCATCTTTCACTCGCACTCCGAATGATTGAAATGAACAGATGAACGTTCATTTGTATCTCACTTTGACGCTGTCTTGTGATCTCAGCCTTCAGGCGAGTGATCATGGAATTGAAAGGAATCTTAAGACCTAATTTGCGTTTGTTATTGAAGTTAAAAAGGCATGATTACATGGTTTCGTTAAGACTTCAGGAAAACAGAGAACTTCATAAAAATCTTTACTGCGCACAATTATTTACAATGCATCCAAATTATTATACACAAAATGTTGCCACTGAATCAAAACATCAATAAAATAATTACGTTCCATTCTATAAATAACATCCTCAGCCCTCAGTAACAAAATTAAATATACACTCAATGATACTTGTAAAATATAACAGTCCAGAGATTTTACGATGTTTCACGAAGTTTCACGAAGCCCATAGTAGGGGCGTCCTTCGGCTGATGTTTAGAGTGCTCCCCACTCTCACCTACACTTGTTATAATGTTCGTATACCATTATATGTATATAGGAATCCGCTTTATTACCCCTCTGATGTGTGCTGTAATAGAATGCGGAGATTTTTTGCTTATTTGTTGAGCGGCCACCCTTAGGGGTACGTAGAAGTACGTAAATAGGGAAAAGGGAGTACAAAGGATTTCGGTGCTTCACGATTTTGCGAAGACGGTTTTGCAAGGTCATTGTAAACTGTGAGAGGATTCACTATAATGTTGAGTTCTTTGTAGAATATTGCCTCCAGAATTTTATCATTGCATGCACAGGACATAGAGCTTTAGA
Source organism: Apamea sordens (assembly GCA_945859715.1). Lineage (NCBI taxonomy): Eukaryota > Metazoa > Arthropoda > Insecta > Lepidoptera > Noctuidae > Apamea > Apamea sordens. The sequence goes on along the minus strand of OX244010.1, from coordinate 5,191,147 downwards.
AAAAAGGGGGGTTAATGCGTAACACCCTTACAATGGCAATGCCTTTCATTTTGACTGTTCAACCACATCATTCATTGCGTTATTGACGTTGAGCAGAACTGCCCCGTTGGTCTCGTGGTTATGAGCGTGACTGCTGAGCGTGGGGTCTTGGGTTCGATTCCCGGGTTGGGCAAAGTGTTATTGAGTTTTCCGTTGGGAATTTCTTAGTAACAGGCCGGAGTTTGGAAGTTGGCTGTGTGATACCCCCGTGCCTTGGAAAGCACTGCGCCTGCAGTGCGATTCTGTAACCAACTCACCGCGAAAACTTAGGTGAAGTGAGCGTGGAGTGAGGTGTCATTTCAACTAATGCTAGGGATTAACACTATTGACAGCTCACTCTAATCTCACTTCACCCAACTTTTCACGGTGAGTTTTTTACAGAATTGATCGGCTGATCTCTCTCCGGTCTTGTCGATTTGCGGTCCCACGTGTGTCTGCGCACACACTTTTGCACTATAATATCTCCCGCGTAGATCCGGATCGATCGATCGATTGATCCAGCATGTTACCACATGTTACCACATCCATTATATTTCATGTTTCACGATTAGATTGGCTCCCAAGGCCAAAATTTGGTCTAGAGGACTGTTATTTTGAGCAGAAGAATTTTGCAAAAATATGAAGCAATTGACATTACGAACTTACAAAGTATATAAAGATCAAATTAAATAGCTAGGCTAAAAAGTATATTTTTCTATATCTAAATGAGAAAAAACTTGAGTATATTCATCGTCTCACTGAAAAATTTATATTAAACAAGATATTTTGGACATACTTCAAGGAAAAGCAGCAAATTACATTTCGCACTGCCTAAGATCTTTCGTATATTTTGTAATTTCTAATTTTCGAGAAAGGTGAATGTTTTATTATATAAGCAGATTACTTTTTCTTAAGTAAGTAAGTAAGTACTAGCTTTAAGTAAGTAGTACGCAATGTTTTTTTTTTACATAAGATGCTGCAGCAAAAGATTTGAGACTGTGGTAAAGTACATTACGATAGATGTGACTAACTCCATTATAGAACGGAGGGAACTAAAGGCCGTGCATTAAGAAAAAAGTTAAGTCACACATATCGTATACCTACTATTTTATAGCTCGTGTAAAAGTGAACTACTTAAGTCACTGAAACGCGTGACTTAAGTGCGGGCTTAGGTCACACATTGCTATAAACCTAATCTCAACTACAGTTCTCTCACCGTTATTTTGCCTCCGATTTTGGCTCGCTATTAAAATCACAGTGATCCTTATTGCTCCTTACAATACAGTTGCTATTGAATCAACTACTTTTAAGTCACAGAATAGCGTGACTTAAGTGCGGGTTTAGGTCAAACAGTGCTATAAAAATATTTTTGACTGCCGAAAAAAGTACCTATAAACGCATAGGTACGTCGCTAGTCTTCGATGTCTCCATATTAATTCATATTGGACTTTTTGTAAATCACAAACTTTAAAATTAATTGTACTTACTTATACAAGCTCTTGTTTTGCATCCTCGTCAAATTTCAGGAGGCTGTTATGAAAGACATAAATAATCAAATAAAATTACGATCCCTGGTAAATAATTAATACATACTTGTTTTTTTAGTTATTTAAGTTTGACAGTATTTCAGAATACACCACTTTCAAAGAACAGAATCGCGTTATGGTATCGTATAAGCGGCCGCGTTTTTATGTGTGTTTAAAAGGGCAGTTACAGTACGGGCTCACACAGGCCGCGTTTTAAAATACGTGTCCCACAGATGTTGATTTCCGAAAGTTAGAAAAGAAAAATAACCTACTTATTTTATTATTGATTCGTGTCGAGAATCAGTAATATAATATAATAATATAATATCCCTGGACATTTCACACAGCGCCATCTAGTCCCAAGCTAAGCAACCAGTAGTATAGTTACCTCCTTGAATTTGACGAGGATGCAAAACAACACCTTGTGTAAGAATGACATTTGACCTTTTGAACACCACATGTTGTGGTAGAGTGTATAGAACTTAAAAACTATTAACACCGTACTATGTAAAACTACATTCGAACAAATAAATAAATTGTAATTTTATTCTCCCATCAAAATAATATTAATACGAATATAATGACTAAAGATGGTGATTATAGGTTAAAATTAATTTTATTCTCACTCAATGGAAATGCAGAAACATGGAAGTTAACGGTTATCAATAAATGATTAAGAGTGGTAAGGAAGATGACATAATCGAATGCCTACTTAGCACTCCGACCACGTACCATCCTTTCCAAATAAATCATCCAAGAAACTTATAAATCTTGCCTCCAGTCTATTTACAACCAAAAATTGTTTCTTACCGTTCATTAAATCGGGCCCTTTCAGCTTCAGGAAATCGAACAGCATCCGCAGTTCGAAGAGCGGCTGTAACAAGGAAATTGAGTCAGTTAGAAATGTTTTCAAGGAATGCAAAACGATTTTGTGGAATCGAATGTGGTAAATAGTTAGGTTATGTATCATTTGTGCTGTGACGGTTGGCGCTTATGTATTTTAAAGAGTGGTGTCGAGATCCTTAACTTACAGGGAAAAGGGGGAAATACGTAAGTTTATGCAGGTGGCGATTAGTTATCACATTAATTGAAACCACGTAATCTAAATTACGTCTTTTTAGGGTTCCGTTATAGATTCGTCATGTCTGTCTGTCCGTCCGTATGTCACAGCCACTTTTTTTTCGAAACTATAAGAGCTATACTGTTGAAACTTGGTAAGTAGATGTATTCTGTGAACCGCATTAAGATTTTCACACAAAAATAGATATATCTATGTATAGGTCTTCAAAAATGATATTGAGGTTTCCAATATCATTTTTTTCTAAACTGAATAGTTTGCGAGAGAGACCCTTCCAAAGTGGTAAAATGTGTGGGTCCCCCCCCCTGTAACTTCTAAAATAAGAGAATGATAAAACTAAAAAAAATATATAATGTACATTACCATGTAAACTTCCACCGTAAATTGGTTTGAACGAGATCTAGTAAGTAGTTTTTTTTAATACGTCAATAAATCGTAAACCGCAATTTACCTTTCATTCAATCAACTCATGATTTATTTTTATAGATAATGGTACGGAACCCTTTGTGCGCGAGTCCGACTCGCACTTGGCCGGTTTTTTTTAAACATACACAATTAAAATAATTAATAACGATTTGCGTTCTACTATAACAAGATTAAACTTAATTTGTGATTTTGGTAACACTACCATATAGTCAATACCTACTCAATATCTTTATTGCTTCACCATAATGTGTACTTTACTCGTAGGTGGTAACTATATAATTTAGATCATTATGGACCCTGTAGGGCACAGCAAAATGGTAGAAGAAAGGAAGCCCCTGTTTTAGGAGATAATTAAGTTGCTTTTGTGGGAACAAATTTTAGTTCACATAATATTATAATCAAAGTCAGGAGATTGCGAATAAGATACTAACATTTCGCTTATATATAATTTATGTTTTGTTTTATCTGCTAAATGTACTTAAATATTTTAGATTATTTTTATATGTATTATAATTCTGTGTAATTGTGTTGAATTATTGATACATCGCTCCGGGCGTGTTAAGTGCCTTATCATCAAGGGTTATCATTTCGTGCCAATTTTTACGCAATATATTTTGTTTTAAATTTTTAATTAAATTGTGTATTTTATTATTTTGAAAGATTGATAACAATTTGTAAAACCGCAGTATTGAATGTGATAACCTATTCGCCACGTATAAATTAAATTCAGTACCAATTCAGTCCTTACGAACCAATACTTTTTGGACTTACACATAGGTCCTAGTGTAGACGCGGGGTCTTGTGTTCGATCTCCAGTTTGGGCAAAGGGCTATTTGGATTTTGGTTAGGTAGCAGCCGTCTTAGTTTGTGCCCGATTATTGACGAAAAACCTGCTCTGGCGTGGCCATGGGTCGCAGTTAGGGTTAGGTATCATCCATCAGGATTTGTCCGAACACGTCCGGTTTTTAGGCCCCCCGTTTTCAAATTAAGGAGACATTTTAGAAAATAAGAAAAGTTAAATGTGCAAACCAAAAAGAAAAATTAAAAGATAAAATGTCCAGATTTTTTCACAAATATCGGACATTTTTATGTCAGTAATTTCAAAATTCAAGATTTTGAGATTTCCACTTAGATTTTAATCCTATTTTCATTATAAACGCGAAAGTTTAAATGGGTGGATGGATGGATGTTTGACTCTTTCACGCCAAAACTACTAAATGGATTTGGATGAAATTTGCCACACAGATAGTTTATAACCAGGATTAACATATAGGATACTTTGTATCCTGATATTCTCACGGAATCGAAACTTATGTGGGTGAAACCGTGGGGCGCAGCTAGTACAAAATAAAGCGAAGCACACATACATAGCTTAGCCGTGGGCCGCTGTGAAGCCTCTACCCTATCTGCTTTGTAAAGCAACAACAATTTATTCAAACAACCAAACTATTAACGCAAAGAGATCTCGAAGACGGGCGCAATAACCCAAGCTATGACGTCACAACCGAGCGTCGTTAAAACTTGCTCAATTAAGTCTACAGTTACATCGCATGTCGGTTGTTAGTGCTTCGAACTTACACAATCTACTTGCAACTTGGTTGTTGCATAGTAGATTTGTTTTGTGATATTTTCTAGATAGCACAAGCCATGTGGCTGATGAGATTTCTCATTGACAAAAATAACAAACTCCTATACAAACTTTCATCCCCTATTTAACTCCTGCTGGTGATAGGTTAAATTGAATACTATACGAGTATTTATCCAAATATGCGACATATTTAATCTAAGATCAACTACTTAATAATTATACTGAAGTGGCAGTGGCCTGGCCATGTTTGGCGAAGGACCGATGGCCGGTGGAGCAGACGTGTCCTGGAGTGGAGACCGCGTATCGGCAAGCGTAGTATGGGACGCCCGCCAGCTAGATGGCCGGACGACCTAAAGAAGGTGGCTGGGACAGACTGGATGCAGAAGGCGGAGGACAGGGAGTTGTGGCGCAGCCTGGGAGAGGCCTATGTCCAGCAGTGGACTGCAATAAGCTGAGTTGAGTTGAGATTCAATAAGGGAATTTGAACTTAGAGAGCTGTATTGATGGTTTAAAATTCTGAAAATGCATATTTATTACGGTCTCGGATCACTCAAACTTTTCTCAGCATATATTATTTTTCTGTAACTCAAGTCAGTGTCTTCCTAAATTAACATAGTACCTACATAAATGATGTTGAAACAGTGACATTAGCGTTTAAATATTTGTGCCCGCGACCGCGTTCTTCTAAAGTGGGTCACGAAACCTCCGAGCGGCCACGTCATAAGTCACCAAAGTACTTGCATACGTTTACAAATTCAAATTGTCTTACTTAAATCCTTTTATGCTGAAATACTGAGCTCAAGCCTTTTTCTCATGGGTGTAGACAAAAACCACAGAACGGCACCAACTACGATCTTTACATACTCGTTTACGTCCATACATCTGCCGATCAATTGTGTAAAAATCTCACCGTGAAAACTAAGACGACGAGAGCTGTCAAACTTTTGACAGCTCACGTCAAGCTCCCTGTCACGCAATGGCAGCTATTTTCAAGTTCATTTCTCAGAATTTTTTTTGGGTGGGAAGTCATCATATGACTTCTCCCGCTCTGGGCGGAGCGGGAGGGCGTGTCAGACTTTTACTGACTAAAACCCATCCGTGTTCTTTCAGTTGCCTGTGCCAGGGGCCATGGTATCTCTTTCGAACAACCCGCGGCCCTGGTAGGCATCGGCCCTAGCGGACCCCGTCAGTTCGTGCTGACATCTCTTTAAGGCGCGTGTGGAACACAGCGCGCCGTCGACCCGGGTCTGGTCCTTACCGGGCGGCGAGCTGCCCATTGCTCGCCTCCCTCAAGCTCGCATTTCTCAGAAGCTCATCTCAAAGAATAAATCCGCTGACCTTAGTTACAATACAATCACGTCGACGCGTCCACCTATGCCAGAATCGAAGTGATAGAATTATACACTCGAATACTTGTACAAATCACTTTATTGGTACTCAACACAGTAAAATAGTGACTGTAACTCAAGAACACTTCCGTCGTCTCTAGCTGAGAATGCAAGACCGCTTTTCCCGGCTTTTTCTTTAAAAGTCATTTAAGGGTTGCCACAACTCAAAAGCATAAAATCTTTAAAAATGACGATGTTGCCACCCACAAATAATATTAGTTAAATAGTCGAGTAAAAAACCAGCTCGATGCAACTGGCCCCTAACCGCATTAATTATTCCCTTAACAGCTAGAATTATTCCAATTTCACTTGAAAACGTGGTCTAGTTTTACATCATAACCCAGTTCAAGTATGAAACTCACTGAAACAAACCTACAAGTTTCGAGTGTTCGCAGATGACATAGGACCGTAACTGCAGACTTAATTGAGCAAGTTTTGAGGATGTTTTGGTTACGACAGTATTGCTGGTTTCTTGTAGAGGGTCCTTAGTAAATATAGGGTGGCAGGGACATCGACGCGCAAACAAATTGTAATCATGAATTTAGCACATGATTCTAGACCTATGCAACGTTACCTGTGCGGTTAAAACCTGGGGGTCTACTCCGAAGAAGTATCGGCCGAATGTTCGGCCGTTTCCTGCTACGAACTTACTATTTGGTTCGGTCGGTTCCGATCCTACACTCTTTCGAATATTGACTATGGTCCCGACCCAACTGAGCCGATCCGAACTTTTTTCCCATTTTTCAATAATTTTCGGTTCGGCCATGTGTCGGTCCGATCCGAACATTCGCACTTTGCACTTCGGAGTAGGCCCCCAGAGGTGAAGAGGAAGAATAATCAGAGGAGGAGGAGGTGGGGGAAGAAGTGAGATTAAAACATTTTTTTATTAATTTATATTTAAAATTTGGTTGACCTAAAAACTTATAAGTTTTTATTTAATGCAGTGAAGTGATTTCTTATTTTCGTTACACCTCTTAGCGTATAAATTTTTCGTCGTGTATCAAAAAAAAAATCTGCTGTTTCATACAGAAATGCAATACTTATACGCTCAAAATGTATGGATCAGCAATTTTTTTTTATAACCGGCGAAAACTTTCAATGCAGGTGCGTTTAGAATCATGTACAGACAGATGCCAGCACATCAAGCTACTACAATCTGTCAAATTTCTTTAATAGATTTTCAACTTTATCGCTAAAGAATTAAGGTTCAAGGTTGATTGGGAAAATTTGACAGTTTCGGGTAGCTTGACCTGCTGGCGTCTGTACCTACTGAATCCATGGTAACTGGTTGCGCGTCTCCCTGGCACTCTGTATACTTATACTTATTGTATCGTCGACCTCACAATTACTGTATCACCATAAGGTTGAATGTCACTTGCATGTCGTAAAACGACGAGGTCTATTTGTACATGTGACAGTTAGTTAGTTTGAACCTTAGTGCAGTTTCAACTTACTGGGATTTTTTGTTAACAGTGTGCAATGCCAACTTAGGCAAAGTGAGCTTAAAGTTAGTTGTAATTCCATCTGATGCTAGGGATTGACGGCTCAAGCTTATTTCACCAAAGTTTTCACGGTGAGATTTATACAGGACAGACCACCACATTCTGCTGTTCTATTCTGTAAAAATACGCGAAGTTAGAGTCGCGTTAGCGCAGCGCACGTTCAAGGTATTGTGTTTAAAATACCACAATTTTGAATATGTTACGCCAAACCTATCGAGCATGTCAGCAGTCAGTGGTAACTAAAAAGGAATTCTGTCACTACTTCTGTATCCTGTTCTCTTTTATTTGCTCATATAGTCTTATGTGTAAGTTAATCTCTGTTGAGAATAAATCGCTTGTTGTGCAAACAGCACTATCAGCTCTAATGTTCCCACTGCCGGGGCGAGAGCCTCCTCTCGGAGAGAGGGAGTAGGCCGAAATCCACCACGCGGGCCCAGTGCGGGTTGGTAGATGACACAGTCTTGTCCTCGAATTTTTTGTTCTAGAACATGCCGGTTTCCTCACGATGTTTTCCTTTACAGTTTTCGAGAGCAGTGGTGATGAAATAATTTATACAAAGACCAACAACTCGTAAGTCGCAGCCATTTCCACTGGGCTGCCACGGCTCGGTGTTGTGCTAACGATTGGCTATTATTTCTTAACAACACAACGCAAAGAACGCCTACAGGTGGCTTTAGACCAGTGGTTCCCAACCAGTGGTCCGTGGACCATCAGTGGTCCGCAGAAGCCAAAATGTGGTCCGCGAACGATTTTAAATTTAGCGGGCGGTGAGCCTTTGGTCGCCGTGCAGTGAGTGAGAAGAGCGCGGGTGGAGGGGGCGGCACGTCGCGTCGGGCCGCCGTATGTAATTTCCTATTAAATATACCTAATAAATATATAAAGTTTCAGTTTGATTATTACAGTTTATTTTTATTATACCTACATAGTGGTCCCTGCTAACAAGAATAATATAAAAGTGGTCCCTGACCAAGAAAAGGTTGGGAACCCCTGCTTTAGACCAAACGAATATAGAACCAGAACAAGAGCAAAAGCATTATTTCCTTCATATTCTTGTATTCTCACATTTTAGTATGGAAAGATACGAATGAATGGTCTGCTCCTGTTTTCACAAAAAGGGTTTTGTAGATTGGGGATAGAATGTGTATTCGCTCGTTTGGTCTAAACAAACGTAACGCCAGGAATTTGTAGTCGTAGCTTCGTTGTTTGTTTTGTCAACCTCTGCAAGCATTGTGTAGCAAAATGGGGGATTATAGACCTTACCGACACCCAATGTGAATAATTAGCCTATAACGTTCCCACTGCTGGGGCACAGGCCTCCTCTCTGTGAAAGGGACTGGGCCATAATCCACTACGCGGGCCCAGTGCGGGTTGGCGGAAGTCACAGGTATTCGAATTTTCGGTTCATAATGTTTTGTTTCACCGCTTTGAGAGCAGTCGTGATGAAATTAAATATACAAAGAAAAGTGCCTGCCTGGGTTCGAACTCATGACCTACAAGTCGTAAGTCGGCGCCAACACCACTGGGCCACCAGTGCTCTCAATCCCAATGCAATTGCTATGTCTCATTTGTTAGAGTGGCCGAAACGATACATCTGCACTTCTGAGGACCTCAAAAACGCTAATGATGCCGTAATTTCGACGGCACGGTTGGCGCTGTGGTTTAGCGATTGACTGCTGCGCTGCGTGTCGCGGGTTTCAATTCCCGCACGGAACAAATATTTGTATGATGTACAAGTTGTTCCGGGTCTGGCTGTTTGTGTATGTGAGTTTAAATGTTTGTAAACGCACCCACGATACAGGAGAAATTGCTAGTGTGGGGAACAGTTTTTTTTTTTTTAAAACAACTCATCTAACTTATTAATCCATGTATACATTTACCATCGACTTGAAAAGAAGAAGATTACAATAGCTTTCTTTTGGACAGTTCAAAAAAATCGACTGCTTTTAACTAGATTACGAATTTTCCAATCGTATGAAGCAAGGGACTCGGATATTGTCGTTTTTATTTCTGACAACGAGCCCACGCAACAACCATAAGCATAATCAGCCTATTACGTTCCCATTGCTGAGAGACAGGCCTCTTTCCTGTGAGAGGGAGTGGGCCGCGACGCGGGCTCAGTGCGGATGTCACATGTCTTCGAAATTTCGGTTCTAGGTCATGTCGGTTTCCTCACGATGTATTCCTTCACTACAAGAACCAATTATTTTACAATTACTTTGTTACACTAATATGACATTTAAAATTCCCAGTCCCAGTGCCTTGGCTCTAGTCCTAGACTTCAAAGTTCTATATTTGTTTCCGAGTACCGCTTTGAAGCAAATCAGGCGGTTAACGAGGTTCTGAACTAGACAATTTAATATTTACTAGAACTTGTTGTGGGTACTCGTAATACGATTTTATAAGGTAATTTTATTTATAGTTTATTCCGTTTTCGACGTGACAGGATTTAATTATGTGATGTTACGGGACGCTTGTCGTGGTTGGTCCGTGGATGGGTGACCATCTTTACACATCAAGACCCCTCCGTGAATCGGAAAGCACGTTAAGCCGTGGGTACCGACTGTCATTTGTGATAAATGTTAAATGAATGATAAATGATTTTATTTTTGTAAGTAGGTTTGTACAAACACTTTTACACGTCAATCATATTTTAAACTAGATGAGGTCGGCGTTTCCTATCTGACTAGTCTGAGAAGAAAGGCCGAAACAAACTCAGACGTCACAGTCTCTTTTAAAGTCCAGACATAATCTTGGTCAGATCATATGAAGACCATGTAGGTCGATGTCTGAGATGGTCTTTTGAGGAAAGAACCACACAGATTGAGAGGACCTGTCCAGTCAGTGCACGCATTTGTCAGAAATCGTGCAGCTCAACTCAAAACTTAAGGAGCTCAACGATCCGACGAACAATACCAAAGAAAGGACATTTGGGTAGGCCACATTAATTACTCAAACTGCCAGACCATGACAAAAACTAAGAGAACAGAGAGAAGAATAATATAAATACAATGACCCACATAGTCTTCACATTCACAATAATTAAAATAATATAATACTTTACTAAGTAAGCAAATGTCAATGTGGATCTTTGACAGTCGTTATGAGTCGTCAGAAGACCGAAATTATGACAACCAGTCTTTCCAAGGGGTTTCGTATTACCCGGATACTGGGTTGTGCAGGTCAGATAGGTATTCGCTCCATGTAAAATACTGGTATTCAGCTGTATCCGGTTAGACTGAAAGTCGACCCCAACATAGTTGGGCAAAGGCTAGGCAGATGATGTTACGGGACCTGAAAATCTATATGAGTATCTTTGTTAGTACAAAACAAAGTTGGTTGTCGTGTCTTTCTGCGTGACCGCTTAGATTTTCTAAGCTCCAAAATGGATTTTCATGCAGTTTTCACCACTATTTCAAATTTTTTAGCATTTATTCCGGAAGCTGCTGCGTTGATTTTCTAAACTACACAAAGGATTGTGATGTAGTTTTTACCATATTTTAAAGAATTTATTCTGGAAGTTTTATTTATAAGCTCATTCATTTTGAAGGGAACTTAATTAATATAGAATTCTCGACGTTTTGTCAAGTCGTAAAAACCGTGCCAAGGTTAGTGTATTATAATTAGATTCATATATCGCTGTGACATAACAAACTGCCAACATCATATGACTTCGAGCAGACTTCGAAGTTGTTAAAACTTTAACAATATTGTGATCAAGTTGAATACAGACTTGTTACTTCACTAATAGAGATTGTAACTAGTTGCGAAACTGTAATATTCTATACCTTTCAAGTTTCAACTGATTTTCTCTAAATTTGATGCGCTAAGAGACTCGTAAGTAATTTGACAGTGTAATTTTAAATGGGATTGAGACCGCGGTTTCAAATTTGTCAAGTAATACAATGTATAATTTTCAATTTAATAATAAGTCGATCAAAGATTTAGTTACGCTTTCCGAGGTCAGTCCGTGAAATGGTGAACATTTGTTTTTTATATTTCTGTGGTGACATATTCAGACCCCTCCGTACCTTGGAAAGTTACGTGTAGTATATAAGTGTAATAATACGTTACACAGGAATCTAACCCGTATAGTTAAGCCATTAAGTGTTATAATAGCAAGCGAATTTTAGCGGTTAGGTTAGGTTACGTTTACTAGACCGGCACATAGTGTCCGCAGTTTACCAGTGAATGATGTCATTGAAACGTTATTTATATGAAGAGTTAGTTAATATGTTTTCCTAGAGAGCGGTTTTAGACACCGAAAAGTCAAATCACACCAGCCATAATTTTCATGACAGCCGTCACTGCGGAGAAACTGTAGCGGTATCTACAACGCCACATGCGAACTACGCGTCATACTGACGTCACACAAAAATCCTGCATCTCGCATGCAGAGTTTACCGCGCAACTAGCTTATACAGGGTGTTAGGAAAACTCGACGTGTTCCTTCCAGGGCGTGATAGTGTGACCCATTTGCAACAATTAAGCACCCCATAAAGCCTAGGCGAAAATTCACGGAATCCGAGAAAAACCGATTTTAATGTTTTTTTGGAAATTTTCCAGAATTGCGTAATTTGAAAGTCTTGTTTAAAACAGGACTGGAACGTGGCTTCCAAACTGTCAAGTAATATAATGTTACATCATTATCAATTTCACAATTATGTAAATAATACCAGCCTATAATATTGTCCCACTGCAGAGCAAAAGCTTTCTCTAGAGAAGAAAGCTTGAGCATTGATGGTGATCAATGCTCATGCTTTCTCCTCTAGAGAAAAAAAAAACTTGAGAGGTGTCAAGGGACACCCGGATGGAACGAAGTTCAAAGAGAGAGAGAGAGAGACAGAGAAACACGCGCACGCCGCACGGCTTACAACTATAGCAAAAAGTGTCGTTCCAACTTTTGGTCTTAATTTTTTCCGTCTAGCCCCCTTTCGCAACGCGCCATAAAGAACTTCGTTCCAAAAATCACCAACTCGTCTTGAGCAAGCGTGGTGACGTTTGCTCAAGACGGGTTGATTTTAGCTGTAAGTCCAGGTTTCCTCACGATGCTTTTCCATCACCCATGTCAGTAATGGCCAACATGAACTCAGAAAGTACATTATGAATTGAAAAAATCACATTAGTACTTGCTAGGACTTGAACCCGCAACCTCGTGAATATGCACAACATACAAAATGAAGGCCTTGCTACTGATAGGTTATCAGTCAATTACTTTTACATACGAAAGGAAAACGCAATCCTGATAATGGCTTGTAAGCGTTTTAACAAAAAGTCTTTTTAATATAAAGGATTTATCGCCCTATAATGGGGTCCTGTACAATCACACCCGGAAGCATTACAAATTTACAACAATATTCACTCTACACGATAATTGACGATGTTTTAATGACGTCACGCGCACGTGGTACATACGAGCTCAGTTATGACGTCATCGCGTCATCTATCACGTACAGTGGCGTACAAAACCTGTTCACAAATTTAATAACGAAACTATTGTGAATACCTGCATTGGAGGGGATTTTTGTTGATGGATGTACCTCGAAAGGTTGTGGAATAAATGGTAGGGCCAATGTGAGTTGGTCGCGTAATAATAATATTCTAAGGTCTAAACAAAGTACCTGTACCTGTTGTGGCGGCATCTACATCGCCAAACTACGCATCACACTGACGTCTCGCAAAATCCTGCATCACGCAAGCAGAGTTTACCGTACAACTAGCTATATACAACGTCCCGACATCAATCGTCGGGCAGTTGCCCAACAGACACAACACCCATCTGGTCAGAGAATCCTCCCTTTTCTATGGAGGATGAGTGAACTTCCTGTTCCTCATATATCTGTCGCAGCCAACTGCTTAACCAGTTGGGTGCGACATATCTATAAACTCATGTATATGAACGACTTTTACTTATAGAATCACCTTTAAAGTTTAAAAAAACCTTCCATTTCACTCATTTTGATGATATACTTAAGTATTGCACTTTTGTATGGGACAGCTATTTTGTTGTATACGTCAGTTGAAGTTTAGATGATATGAAGCATAAGAGGGGCTCGTGGCTAAATAATAACAGCCGCACAGGTCGATCGGTCAGGTTAAGCTACGCTTGCCGCGGTTGGTCTGTGGATGGGTGACCATCTTTACATACCGAGATCCCCTCCGTGCCTCGGAAAACACGTTAAGCCGTTGGTCCCGGCTATCATTCGTGGATCTTTGACAGTCGTTACGGGTAGTCAGAAGCCTGAAAGTCTGACAACCAGTCTTACCAAGGGGTATCGTATTACCCAGTAACTGGGTTGTGAAGGTCAGATAGGCAGTCGCTCCATGTAAAATACTGGTATTCAGCTGCATCCGGTTAGACTGGAAGCCGACCCCAACATAGTTGGGAAAAGGCTAGGCAGATGACGTCAGTTGAAGTTTCCAGGTATTTTTTTTAGACCTTAAACTTTAGTGATGTGGCCAGAAGTGGATGCAAGTCAGCGCAACTTTAGAGACCCTTCGTCTTAAGTTAGCTGAAGTAACGGACATTAATCACCACACTTGCTTACTGCATGTTGGCGACTGCAGAGCATAGATTACGAGGATTTACTCACGATTTTTTCACAAGTGTTTCGTCCTCGTAATGTTTGAGTAACTAAGACTTTGAAAAAAGTTATGGAATTAGGTGTTATTTTGCGGAAATCACGTTGTGCAATTCAATAATTAAAAAGTGCAATAAATATAATGCAATGTGCAACCAAAACGTAACTCTACACGTGTTTCGGCCCTCCACGAGACCACCTCGGTCAAAAGAATTTTTCTGGTTACAAAAAATAACAACGATAGAATACAGGTTGGGTTTATTCCTGTATTCTATCGTTGCTATTTTTTATCAACGCCCAAACTGTAACCGTGAATTTAACGCAGTAGGGTTCAAAATCGTATATTGAATCCCTGGTAACATGTTGCGCGTATGTTCCTACCACCGTGCATATAGGGTGACTGATAATTATTGACCGTTCCTCAAACAGACAATTGTACTCGTACTCATTATAACAAACAACTTTCCCAAAGAAACGATGTTTTTAAAATCAACTGCCTGACCCCAATCAGCCCAATAGAATATTGAGTACATAACAAAAATAATACAACATCATTTGTAATTTTATTTACTAATCTTTTTTTACAAACAAAAAAAAACAATTTTACGTTTTCAATGCTTTATTCGTTTTCTTTTTTTTTTTTGCCAAGACGAAGATGGCGAGACGAGCTTGACCCCTACTGTAGGAGCTGGCTCGCAAAAGACAGAATTGTGTGGAAAAGGGAGAGAGGCCTGCAGTGGGACAATACAGGCTAGTTAGATTAGATTATTCTTTTTCGTTCTAATTAACTAATTACCAGTCACCCTAAATAGGGTGGCAGGGACATCGACGCGCAAACTGTAACCATGAATTCAGCACATATCGTAGAAATTTTTAATCGGTTTAAATAAAAAATATTGCTGTTCCATACGTTTTGACCGCGTAGGTATTACACTTTTCTATGAAACAGACGATTTTTTTTTGGATAATCTGTGAAAAATTTCTACGCTATGGGGTCTAAACTACTACATTGTACTAAATACATTGAGGGGCTTGTGGCTAAGTAATAACAGCCGCACGGGTCGATCGATCAGGTTAAGCTACGCTTGCCACGGTTGGTCCGTGGATGGGTGATCATTTTCACATACCGAGACCCCTCCGTTCCTCGGAAAGCACATTAAGCCGTTGGTCCCGGCTGTCATTCGTGGATCTTTGACACTCGTTACGGGTCGTCAGTAACCCGAAAGTCTGACAACCAGTCTTACCAAGGAATATCGTATTACCCAGTAACTGGATTGTGGAGGTCAGATAGGCAGTCGCTCCATGTAAAATACTGGTATTCAACTGCATCTGGTTAGACTGGAAGCCGACCCCAACATAGTTGGGAAAAATCTAGTCTAGGCAGATGATAAGGTACTAAATACATTCTTTAGAGATACTATTTAGAAAACAATTATTTAGTTTGTCTTACATTTAAGCAAAACTGTACAAATTTTTGGGGTAGACGTGTTCTTGAGTGTAGACCGCGAACCGGTAAACGTTAGGTGGTCCTCAGGCTAGGTGGAGCGACGATCTTCGCAGGATGGCTGGTAGCAGCTGGATGAGAGTTGCCGAAAATCGAGTTGAATGGCGTGCAATAGGAGAGGCTTATGTCCAGCAGTGGACTGCTATATACTGATGATAATGATGAAGTATTAATTTAATTTTTTGAATAAAAAATAAAAATATAATACATATTTTAACTATCTACGGCGAGTGTCCACCCTTACGTTGTTGACACCGCCGCGATCCGGACGAAGCGTTTTGCCTCGTCGTTTTTACCGCGTACATCGAAGGACTGGAACAATTTGCCTGCAGCGGTCTTCCCGTCCGATTATAATTTGGGTGTTTTCAAGGCTAGAGTGAATAGGCTCATAATAAATTAGTGCGCTTACCATCAAAGATTGCATCTCTGCTTTCCATCAGGCGGGATCGCAGTGAAGCACTAGTTTATACCATAAAAAAAAAATATAAAAAGTCATACAGCTATTATATCAACAGATATTTTAGTAAAGAAATCGTCTATAAAAATAAGATAGAAAACACTTTAAACCGTTTGAGAGCGACTACGCTCGTTTATTTTGCAAATCGAGGGCCATCAGGATATCGAATTCGCCGTGGAATCGTTCAAACTATTTGTGTATACAGTACTATCTCTTTACTTTATCGCTTTATTTTATTTCTATCTGGGATTTGGTCTTTTTAGGGTTCCGTAGCTAAATGGCAAAAACGGAACCCTTATGGATTCGTCATGTCTGTCTGTCTGTCCGTCCGTATGTCACAGCCACTTTTTTCCGAAACTATAAGAACTATACTGTTGAAACTTGGTAAGTAGATGTAGTATGTAATATATTATAATATCAAGGTCGTCCTTGAGATTATCATAATATGTCTCATTTGTATCTAGACAACCTAACTAAAACGATGTCCGTTCCTGTGAACCGCATTAAGATTTTCACACAAAAATAGAAAAAACGTCTATCTAGCCTTTTTCCAACTATGCTAAGGTCGGATTCCAGTCTAACCGGATGCAGCTGATTATATTATAATGATAATAGTTTACGTGAAGCGAATGCCTATCTGACGTCCACAACCAAGTTACTGGGTGACACGATATATCTTGGTAAGACTGGTTGTCAGATTTTTCTGACTACGACGCCTGTTGAAAATTCAATACTTGTAAAACAAAAATATTATCCAAAGTACAAAGGTTTAAAGATTACTGACATCAGCAATTAATGTTTGCTTTCATTAATGCAGTAAATATTATTTTAATGAATCAATTAGTTTGTTGATTTAATTAGTAGTATTAAGTAGGTTATAACTTTGTTTTCGTAATTTGGTCGGAACTTTTTACCTAATTTTAGCCTTTTCAGTTTTGTTGCAGATGCATCTGACAGGAAATTCAACAAGACTAAAGTAGAATGCTTAAGCAAAGGAAGATTTTTGGAGAAAAAATGCTCAACGATTTTGTTAGAAAGAAAGAAGAAAGAAAATACATTTATTTGCGGCAAACATGACGCATAAAAAAAGGACATAAACACACAAAAAAAAACAAGTTGGGTGTAAACATGCGTCACATTCACGCAAAACGGCCATCGCTCAGCATAATGCTAAGACATAATGTTAAAAAATCTCAATTTATTCTTTTTTCTAAACTCTTTATTTTGTTGTTTTTATCTGATGGATGTATCTGGTGTATTGCGTGTCTTTTAGTTTGTGCTAAATAAACGTATTTTCTTTCTTGAAAAAAAAAAGGTTTATAGAAAAGGAGAAAATTAAATAGGATTTAAAAGGCTTCGTTACGGGACTCACAGGCTTCTTTAAAATAATTCAGTAATTGGACCGTCTAATTGGTTTAGGGTAAAAATAGAATTTTGAATGAGTCTGTTGATTTTCATGAAACAAGATTTATAATTTACAACGGTACAGTCACGAACACCAATATGTCAACACTTGGCAACTTTCAATTGCGATTTTTTCGTGAAATAACGATTGCAACGTTGAAATATGACACATTACATAAACTTATGGGTTCGAAAATGCTATGTTTGTAACAACATAAAATTTCCTTTAAAAAATAAAGGAGTAAATCGCTTTTGAATAAAGTCGAGTGTATGCATACTTTTGTTCGTGACTGTACATTTACAGTGTAATTTTTTTTTAATGGTATAAACTAGTGCTTGACTGCGATCCCGCCTGATGGAAAGCAGAGATGCAATCGTTGATGGTAAGAGCACTAATTTATTATGAGCCTATTCAATACAGGGTGACAGTAGGGACATCGACTTGCAAACTGTAACCATGAATTCAGCACAAGATTCTAGAGGCCCCTGCGTAGAAGTTTCTTCTATATAGCCGTACATAATCAGCCTATATTGTTCCCACTGCTGGGACACAGGCCTCCTCTCCTCGAAAGGAAGTGGGCTATAATCTACCACGCGGCCCAATGCGGGTTGGTAGATGTCACATGTCTTCGAATTTTAGGTTCAATGACATGCCGGTTTGCTCACGGTGTTTTCCTTCAACGTTTTGAGAGCAGTGGTGATAAAATTATTTACACAAAGTAAAGCGCCTGTCTGGGTTCGAACCCAAAACTCGTAAGTTGGGCTCGTTGTCACTGGGTCACTACTGATCTCGACTAACCGTACCGACTGTCAAATAACACTGAATGACAGCCGGGACCTAACAACTTAATGTGGTTTCCCGAGGCACGGAGGTGTTTCGATATGTAATGGATAGTCACTTATCCACAAACCTCGACCAGTGCGGCTGTTATTAAATAGCCATTTTTTTTTTTGGGTGGGAAATCATCAAGTGACCTCTCCCGCTCTGGGCTGAGCGGAAGGGCGTGTCAGACTTTTACTGACTAAAACCCACCCGTGTTCCTTCATTTGCCCATGCCAGGGGCCACGGTATCCCTTTGAAAGAAGAAAAAGAAAGAAAAAGCATTTATTTGCGGCAAACATGACGCATAAAAAAAAGGACATAAACACACAAAAAAAAACAAGTTGGGGGTAAACATGCGTCACATTCACGCAAAACGGCCATCGCTCAGCATAATGCTAAGACCCTATACGAGACAGAGCCCCAGCGCTGGCCCAACTTCTTTCGAACAACCCGTGGGCCTGGCGGCGTTATTACATAGCCTGAGCTCTTTTATTTTTTTTTACTCAAAGCGAAGTAAATATAAAAGTTTGCAGCTAAAACAACAACAGCAGGCTTCCGGCATAGCATACGCTCAGACAGAATAAACCAAGTCAACTATGAATTTTTCCTCCAAGAAAAGATGGATTCGGGAATTCAACTTCAATCTTTAAAGAGGGCTCTGTTATTTGGCCTCAAACGGTAGACGCTTTTAAGAGTAGTGCTTCTCAGAGCACTTTTCAATGAGGAACGTAGAGATGTAACCTAGATAACGGCATTCATGGAGGCCTTTGAGGCGCCTAAGCGCCCTACCTGCCTGAAGTTTGGATACAAAGGGGTTCTGAAGTACGCCTTTCAAGTTTGTTGATAGACCTCATAATAAAATGAATTAATCAATACAGGATGACAGCGTCGATATACCTGAAGGCCAATTCCAGTAATAATAATTAAAAACGTTCAAATTCTAGTCATAATCTCATCTCAGCGACAATCAATGTAATTTTTTTTTTAATGTGTGGAAATTAGAGGTATTTTTGACAGATTGAGACAGATCAGACTGTGAAGTTCTTAAAGTTACGACAATTGCCCCTCAGTTTTATATACCGACACATTGACATGATGAATATTATAAACAAAATGACTTGAATATTTACTTTATAGAGTATTTAAGTAATTTAATTATTGTGAATGTGAGGACTATGATTTTAATGATGGTCTGGCAGTTTGAGTACTTTATGCGGATTACCCAAGTATGTTACTTTTGGGTAGTTGTTCATATTCCTAAGTATGTACTCACGAATATGAACAACTTCTATTTTGGACTACGAAATATAATTTTAAAATAAATCTGGTACTATGTACATACTCGTAATATATATGTAGATAGCATTGCATTTTAGTATCGAACACTAGATAAAAAAACCAATTGAAAAATATTGTGAAATTTTTTATTGGTAAAAACAAAAGAATTTAGCTTTTTTCCGCCGGTGTGTCCCAAAAAATCTTCATTTCAATTTTTGCACCAAATATTTCCTGTGCCCTTAAATTTTCCCTATTAGTCCCTAATGCAAAATTTCCATTACTTCCTTGAGATGCGATCGAGGAATAAACAAAAGATCGTGCAGAATTTCAAGGACCTTCCTAGTCCCGTAGATTAAACTAAAAAAAAGGAGATGAATGCGTATACACTATGAATGTCTTCGTTGGAGATGTAGTGGTCACAAAGGGTCGCGAGTTATAAAGTAAATCCCATTTAAAAGGGGGCAAGCCTGTTTGCCTATCTGATCTCCACAATCCAGTTACTGGGTAATACGATACCACTTGGTAAGACTGGTTGTCAGACTTTCGGGCATCTGACTACCCCTAACGACTGTCAAAGATCCACGAATGCCAGCCGGCACCAACGGCTTAACGTGCTTTTCGAGGCACGGAGGGGTTTCGGTATGTAAAGATGGTCACCCATCCACAGACCAACCTCGGCAAGCGTAGCTTAACCTGATCGATCGACCTGTGCGCCTGTTATTATTTAGCCACTGGCCCCTCGTTTTACCCAACCTAGTTATCAGGTTCAATACTTAGCGGACACGCTGGTGACGACGAGACTAAAAAGCAGCCATTTTATTATTTCTCGCGCGATATATCCAAATATCCAATAAAATATAATAGGACCCCAGAGAACCCCGACCCAATTTGCTGTAATATTAAACCTTTTTTTAGTCTTTGATATAAAAGATTCCATAATTTGAATAAAGGACAGTACAATCTTCAAGAAAAAGGGTACTACTGAAGCTCATTCAACTTTTTAAACAAATGACAATCATTTCGTATACATCGTTCCATAACACACAATAGTGCTTAAATCTGTACTAGGGACAACACTTCATAAACAAATGACAAACATTTACATACATTTTTGCCTATACAGCGCTGCAGCGCTTCAATCCGACAAAAGATTTTATAGCACCACAGACGTTTAGGCAATGTTTAGCTGAATCGCTCCCACGGGCCATGAATATCATTCACGGCTTACTCTGGCAGAGCTAGAGAATTGTACACAATAACAATAAACATTTATAGTTATTTTTTTCGCGTTTTGAAGGGTCTAGATAAGTTTTTTAGGGTTCAGTAACAGAAAAGGAATAATGAAAACCATAATTATAGTTATGATGTTTAACTGTTAGACTATTTTGTATTTGCATATTTAAAGTTGATTTGATTGAGATTGGGTTAAACTTTAAATGTGTAAGTATTCAACTTCGCAAATTGTGGCCCAGACGAATTTAGAAGAACTTTCAGCTAACTCTAATTTCATTTAACTTGCTCCATTTACATTATTTGGGGATTCAAAACTATTTAGTCCATATTTTAGAATAAAACAATCCCTCCCAAGTATTTCGAAAGTTTTCGTTAGTGAAACTTGACCGACTGGCTATATTTATTTTTACTTTTTACACTCGTATAGCTTGTGCGGATGACATCGAGCTGTTTTCAGACAGCTAAGGTTACACATAATGTAGTGTCATGTTTGAACTTATTCCAATTTTCCGTAGATTAAAGCAAGAAACATCATCATCACCATCATCGTCATCTGCTTAGCTTTTTCCCAACTATGTTACCAGTTTTACATGGAGCGACTGCCTGTCTGACCTCCACAACCCACTTATTGGGTAATATGATATCCCTTGGTAAGACTGGTTTTCAGACTATTGGGCTTCTGACTACCCAACATATTTTCCTAGGCACGGAGAGGTCTCGATATGCAGTGCAAAACAATTTATAATTATTGTTTTTGCTAATTATAAGCATGAACATGCTTGTAGTTAGCACATACATTTACAAATCGAAAGAATGATTAACAACGCTGCAAAGAATACACAAAGAAAAAAAAACAATTTTACCTACAGAACCCTCAGTGAGTTTCCGATACACAGTTCATCGCACTTTCCGTTCCAACGTCCGTCGAATGTTTGTGAAAATAGGAAAGTGTCAAGATTGTTCAAGAGTTTTATGCGACAAAAATGGGTTTTTGTATTTTTTTTTTTTGTTTCTGGGCGTTTGTTGGATAGGGAAGAGAATGGAGCCGATTTTCGCATTATGGAAAAAGGTTTAGTGGATTTATTTTTGTAATAGGTTGGATAGTGGGTGATAAAAATTGTTTTTTGATTCTATATTTCTGTTTTGTGTTTGCCCGGGCTAGTTGAAATCTAGCTTCGATTAATGAATGTTATTTTTATTAAAAACTATGGAGCTGTGTTACATTATTATGGTGCACTACAATTAAGCAATTTCCATCTTCTATTCTATTTTATAAATTAAAGTCGCTTTTCGTGTCTGTACCTGCGTCGTTCTTCTAAACTACGCAACGGATTTTGCTGTTGTTTCCATCATTATTTAGATAATTTATTTCAGAAGGTTTATGGGTACAATACACTAATTTTAAACTTATATAAAATAAATAAATCTTGATGTTTTATGGTAGAAACCGTGTGAAGCAGGGGTAGGTCGCTGATTGTAGAATAAATGAAGTTGTGTTACAATATTATGAATCACTACAATAAATCATTTTCATTAAACATATTTATCTAGCTTGAGTAAGAAAACAGTTATGAATATTTAAATAATTTCCTGTATTTAGAATTAAGAATTCGAGATAATGTTCAAGTTATGGATCAACAAACTGAATGGCATACTTAACAAAGTTTAAATTCCATTGCAACTAAAAACTTATTTAGGACCTTTTTGTAACAAATGGTCACTCAAAAATCAACTTAGAATACATTTCACTAAAGTAGATAACTAATTAAGTGGCGATGGAATGTAAATTATCTGAGATTATGAACACTGCTGCAGCACAATAACTAATTAAAAGTAAAAATTGTTTACGTAAATATGGCCTAATCAATTTTACGTCAAATCAAGAAGCTTTGAAATGTATTTAGCCGTTTTTTCCGGAAAAATATTTAAAAAAAAAATTAATTTGTCTCTACTGCCTCTTTGAAAAGGTATTGTCAGGCTCTTATTTTTTCATAAAAATGTAAAATTCCTAAAAACAATGACAGCATTATAATCATTCCGCTCCAGTAACCCAACAGGAAGCAATTTAGAGAAACATTGAGAGGAAAATACTCAGGAAAATGACAATATGATGTTGAAAACGCTGGAAAATGGTTTTATTAACATTAAGAAGGCAGATTTAATAATTATGTACTCACCTATTAAAAAAAAAACAAAACGCCTCCAAAAATTCAAATCCATTTCGAAAAACACTTTTAGGAAAAAGTTAAATTAAAAAAGTTCGAAACACAAAATAAACAGTTCCATTTTCATAAATTCATTTTTGCACATATACCACAGACAAGAAAAGAATAATATTCTGTTTTTTTTTTCGAGTCGCGTAATTTAGTTCGCGGGTTCTTGAGTTTTCGGAGCGCATACGTCTACCCTCGATCGCGATTCGCGGCAAACTGAGGGTGGTCCGTCGTACGTACTACGGGTGTATAAACTGTACATCTGTTTATCGTAGTTGTATTTCCCTCCCGTTCGTAGAATTTGATGAAGCGATAGTTTTATTACGGTTTGAAATTTTGAATGTTTGGGAAAATTTTGTGGTTGAATAAATGAGGGTACGTTTTAATGAATGTTGTTGGAATGTGAATATGGGGAAGCGAACCAATAGATTAAAGGGTTTATTTATAAACGTTGCTTACAGTTAAGTAATGATTAGCGACTGTTTTCACCATACTATTTTGAAGATTAAACATCTCTTACCTTTAAACATCGTTCATATATAAACCCCTAAAAGGTTAGTCATGAATGCGAAAACCAAAACAATATGTGTCTATATGTTGTGCCTTTCATTGAAATTAACATACTTACATTGAACATACTAAACGCTTATCTAACTACCTATAGGTACAGACGCACGCAGGTCAAGCTACCCGAAACTGTCAAATTTTCCCAATCAACGTTGAACCTTAAGCTTTAGCGATAAAGTTGAAAATCTATTAAAGAAATTTGACAGATTGTAGTAGCTTGATGTGTGGCGTCTGTACAATAATCAGAGAAATCTTTTTAATAATTCTGGACTTTAATTATAATACTTCACACAGAAAATTATCATCATTATTTCAGCCGAAACGTCCACTGCTGAACCTTTAGGCCTTTCCAAGCATCGCCACTTCGAACGATTTTGTGTTTCCCGCATCCAGCGGATTCCTGAGGCCTTCACCAGGTCATCGGTCCATCCGCTACATTTTCCGGTACGCGGTCACCACTCCAGAACCATTCGACCCCATCGGCCATCTGTTCTGCGAGCATACTATATGGTTTCAGTTAAGTTGAACGAAAAATGTAACCAAACTCACCAAAGTGTCGTAGTCGACCTACTTCCTACCTATCACTACCCGGGGTCTACTCCGAAGTAGTATCGGCCGACTGTACGGCCGTTTCCTGCTACGAAGTTACTATTTGGTTCGGTCGGTTCCGATCCTACACTCCTACATTCTTTCGAATATTGACTATGGTCCCAAACCCAATGAGCCGATCTGAACTTTTTTCGCATTTTTCATTAATATTCGGTTCGGCCATGTGTCGGTCCGATCCGAACATTCGCACTTTGCACTTCGGAGTAGGCCCCCTGTTATCTTTATCCACGTTGCTAGAGGGCCCTGTGGCTAAATAATAACAGCCATACGGGTCAATCTAAGGTTAAACTACGCTTGCCGCGGTCCGTTCGTGGATGGGTAACAATCCATTACATATCTAGACCCCTCTGTGCCTCTTAGGGCATGTTAAGCTTTTGGTCCAGGCTGCATTCGTAGATCTTTGACAGTCGTTACGGGTAGTCAGAAACCAAAGGTTATCGTGTTACACAGTAACTGGGTTATGGAGCTGCATCCGGCTAGACTTGAAACCCACCCCAACATAGGTGGGAAAAGGCTAGGCATCTTTATTCACGTTGTTATAAGGTTCATTTTACCAAACAGCAATCTCTGACAGCAACAGCTGCTGTCAAAATAACTGTGAAACTGGGTACATTAGAGCCAGGAATTTGAGATAATTTTAAAATTATCGAACAACAGACTGAATGTCATACTTAACAAAGTTCAAATTCCATTGCAACCAAAACCTTATTAGGACCTTTTTGTTACAAATGGTCACTCAAAAATCTAACTTAGAATACATTTCACTAAAGTAGATAACTGATTAAGTGGCGATGGAATGTAAATTATCTGTGACAAGCTTTTGCCCGCGACTTCGTCCGCGTGAAGCCACTTTTTAAATTTTTTTTTCGTAAGAACCTTCTACAAAGTATTAGAAAACTTTGAAAAAAAGATGGATGAAATCGGTAAATTCGTTCTCAAGTTATGACGTGACCAAGGGAAATAGGGATTCATTTTTACCTATATATATATGTATATACTAGCTGTGCCCGCGACTTCGTCCGCGTGGAATAGTGACTTTTCGGGCAGCATATTTTGAATTACATATACCGTCGTTTGGGTAGCTAAAAATTTAGTTTACAGAAATGCTTCTCTGTATACGATATTTGACGTATGGCCATCGGGGATGAAAGCATACAGGCTCCTAGGATTGCTAACCCGTGACAGAGCCACACACGACTGACCGTGCGAGAAACAGCTGATACTTAGATCTACACCCACAACTTTCAGCGTCTGACCTTGAGCTTTATTAATTGTCATCGCAAAACATAGGCTGACTGGAAACTGGACTCGTTTAAAACTAAATGGAATATTGTTTGGAATGAGAGGAATCCGAGGAATGAAAACACTTTCACCTTTTCCACATCCTGTTAAAATCTCTGCTTCTATCAGATTTCGTTGTAAATTGGTCACTTTTAACCTGGTGCCATTGCAAAGTTTTGGGGGGCTTAAATTTCTAAGAAGCATTATGGGTTCGCAGAAGTCTCAGACTCACGCGATAGCGCGTGAGCTTCGCGATCGACAGATAAACGTGCCTTTCGTTGTTCCCCGTTTTCCCTATTTCGAATTGTCATCATTCGAGAACGATTTGAACTCAGTCGAGATTCTCGCTGAGTCGAAGTTTCTGCAGCACGAAACCTAGTCTGATGTTCCCGAGTTGCAGAGAGCCTTGCCTCACGACCTTCCTCAGATTCCTGTGATCGAACTAATTTCATCCTTTTAGCATTTCTGCTACATTGGGAGAGGTTGGATCTTCTTCGAGGCATTCTTACAATAAAATAGTACTTACTACTTAACACACAGTTATATTATAATTAAATTATAAATACTTACAGATTATTATACAGTCTAAAATTATCACAGTTTAAGTAATAAGTGTTATTAAGACGTGTAAACCAAACGTACACACGGCTACACGTCAAGCTATACAAAACCAGTTTGTCTTGGCCTCACTTTGTATGATATTTTCTCACAATGAACGGTCAGCCAATACTGGTTTTGCATAGCTTGATGTGTAGCCGTGTGTACTAACTTTATAAAACAAAAGAATTGCTAGACAAAATTTATTACTAACCTGAGCTAATGAACTTATACTTAATAAAGAAAATCAAGAAAAGAAATGCCTAACCTACACCAAATACTTATAATATTTATATACAAACCCCAAATAAAAATTAAGATAAGTAAATACCCAAAAATTAAGGAAAGAACCGCCTAACCTATACCAAATACTTACAATATTTATTTACAAAATTTTAAAGAAAATTAAGAAAAAGAACCTAACCTACAAACCCTAAAATATAAATAAATGAAATATGCAAACAGTCAGTATTCAAGTGAATCGCAATAATCGAATTCGTCTATACTCTCCAGGATACGTGCGTTCGCTACGAACAACTGAATCCTTATGGCAGCGGCGCGTTTTTTTTTATGAATGGCATCTCGTATTTGACCTTGAGAGGTCGTGACTACAACCGGAATATGCTGTGGTAGCCTTAAGAATTCTTAAAGCCTCCAGCCAGGGCTACATCTAGATTAAAACTAAGTGACTGCACGCTAAGGGCACCGCCTGTGGGGTACGAACCTCGGCTTAAGGCGTCACTGGGAGAGGGCAGCAAGGGGACAGGCTGGATCGAATTAGTATTATTAATGCTTTGATGAGCGTGGCGTTTCCTAGGACTATCTCTGAGAAGAAAGGCCGAAACAAACTCAGAGGTCTCAGTCGGGGAATTTAAAGCTACAGGCTCAGCTACGGCGCGGGCTGGCACTTCAGCGGGCAAGGGTCGGGGGGTTAGCGGCGCGGCTCTCAGCGCGCTTTATATAGCCACGGACACGCAGGCGCGAGGCGTGTACGTACTCTGATAGAATACCTTAACAAAAATGTTCGCCGTGATTCTTTAAATTGACATAACTTTTTTATTTATGAACCGATTGACATGAAATAAACACTAAATGTTAAGTGAAGCTTACTACAATATATTAATGAAAACCGCATCGAAATCGAATAAGCCGTTTCTGATATTAGCGTGCACAAACACACAGACAAACAGACAAACCGACAAACAGACAAAAAAAAAATTAATTACAATTTCGGATTCGGCATCGATATAATAACCACCCCTGGTACTTTTTTTTAATATATTTCCATTGTACAGACACCACTTTTCTACAATTTTATTATATGTATAGATTATGAACACTGCTTTCTACTCTAACAATAAGAAAAACAAATGAATGCGTTTAATTCAAAATCCACTGTCCACACCATCTATTCAAAATCAAAATCAAAAGTCATTTATTCAAATTAGGCTCAGAATCAGCACTTTTCGAACGTCAAAATTACAAAAGACAGTCCCACAAAAACGCCCGCCCTTCACCACTTCCTAGTGCTATCGCTGGGAAGAAGAAGTGGCGCAACAAACTTCCCAGCAGCACAGCTGTCTGTTCAGTTATAAAATACTTGATACTTGATTGTATACAATACTAGGCGTTCAAACAATGCATAATCACAAGACCCACCACCCTATCATTTAACAAATGAACATCAACATCACAATCAGTCCCATATGGATTCCTTTCAGGATCGCATCGCTTTCCACTCGGTTACACATCGACAATCCGTATTAGGGGTACTTGTTACAATTCTATATTTATACCCCCTTGGGTAAGGAGACTGAGGGATCATCTTTGTAGCTCTCGCTTTGAAGCAGCCATAACGTAGTCAGATTACAGAAGATTAACTTTTAACAAAATTCTCATATAAGAAAATATGATACAGGAAAATAATGTTAGACAAAAAACGAGATGGTAAAGGCTAAAGAATCATCATCATCAGCCTAAAGGCGATACCTCGCGGTCGCGGTTTAGTTCGCTACCTCGAAGTCTACATGGAGGTCCATGTAAAACAAATGCATGCTAATACACACGCACGCACAATATGCCGAAGGATACGTCACTGCGATACATCGCGGGCTGCTTGGGGATTTACCCCGATGACATGCAGGCATGTGCGTGCGTGTCTATTAGCATGCACTTGTTTTACATGGAGGTGACATCTAGGTAGCGAACTAAATCGCGACCGCGAGGCATGCAAGGCAGGCTATTGATGGATAAGCTTCTCATCGCACGCCTTTTAACTCGATTTACGGCTACTCTCATCCAGCTCCTACGAACGACCCTGCTCGTATCATAGCTTCACCTAGCCTGAGGTCTCCCGACCTTACGTCAGCCGAGTCGCAGTCTTCCCTAAAGAACACATTCAACAATAATTAAAAATCATCAATAAAACTCTAAGTTATCCTATTGAATGACTATTTCATGAAATCATGACATTTAAGGCCAATTATAACTCAAGGAGTTGTATTGCTGATTCTAAAGATTATAACTCTGTGAAGTCATATTTGTTACGGTCGCGAATCATATTTTAATCCACATACAACCTGTAACTGACCTGTAATTTGTAAAAAACATAAGTAAATTTGTGAGAGAGAAGTGACGGCCCAGTGGTAACGGCCGCGACTTACGAGTTGTAGGTCATCGGTTCGAACTCAGACAGGCGCTTTAATTTGTGTAAATTATTTCATCACCACTGCTCTCAAACGGTGAAGGAAAACATCGTGAGGAAACCGGCATGTTCTAGAATCAGAAATTCGAATACATGTGTGACATCTACCAACCCGCACTGGGCCCGCGTGGTGAGTTACAGCCTTCTCCGTCTCACAGAGAGGGCGAGGCCTGTGTCCCAGCAGTGGGAACGTTATAGGCTGATTATGTATGTTATGAAAAAGTAAAATTATTGCGCATTCCCTATAAATTTTGAATGAACCTTCTGTCTCTCCTACATAATACCTATTCTGTAACAATTGTCTTTATTTAACTCTGATTGTCCCGAAGTGGGTATTATCATATTTTATTCCTATTCCTTTTATGTTCAGATTTTGGTAAGAAAACGTATTTTCATTCTACTTAAAGATAGAATATAAAAACATAATCAGGCATACTCAACCTCCTAATTCCTTTACCAGTTTTGACAAAACTCCCAGTAAATTGAAACTTCACTACAACAAGGGTTTCCTAAGACTGCGGTGGCTGCCACATAGCGTCCGTAATATCCGTCGAATGACGTCACTGAAACGTTCACAGTTTTAAGATCCGCCCAATCAAAGAAAGACTCTCTGAAGCGCGGCTGAGGTGGTATGGCCACGTAATGAGAAGGCCCGAAGAACACGTGACCAAGCAAGTCCTCAACATGAATTCAGGTAAAGTAAAATAAAGAAGCGAGGTAAACCTCTTTCCACTTGGATGTCTGTAGCTAACAACGACCTGAAACAAGCCCAAGTGAATGACTCGACGACCCAGAACCGAAACATCTGGCGAAGAATGACGAGGAGAGCCGAACCCAAATGAAATGGGACAAAGGTAGGCAAAGAGAGAGAAACATCCTTCGATCAATAATAGTACTAGATTAAGGATCAGGAACAAAAATCAGTCGCTCAAGTGGCCACGTTTGCACACACGTAAACATCTACATTTCTTAGAAAAAAGTTTAATAATATTAACAACTTCAGTTTATTATAATTTAAATTTAAGCAAAACTGTACTAATTTTTATGCCTTATAATTTTTTGAATAAATATATTATTATATTATTATTATTATAATATAAACCTTAATGCTTAAACATAAAGTTTAATTACCATTGCAAAATATATTTAAAATGTCGCTTGAAAATAAAATCATTCTATTTTTAAATTTTCAGTCATTTACTCTAAAATGAAACTTAAAGTCTAAGTAATAAGGTTAAAAACATACTAATGTGAAATAAGACCACAAAAGTATTTGTGGTCTTATTTTTCGGGCCGTTTTTGAAGCGCTTATCGGGAATCTAGTACTATTATTGATCGAAGGAGACATCACTGAAACGTTATTTATGAGAGTACGTTGGTATGTTTTCCTAGAGAGAGTTTTATGACATCCTAAAGTAAAACCTCGGTCATAATATTCACGACAGCCGTCAATGCGACCGTTATGTGGCGGCCATCGGTCTTAACTACTACTTACTAAAACTGTAGCTTTGGGTTATAATCGTCACATAGACAAATAGACCTTGACGTTTTATGTCGTGCAATTGGCATTCCATCTTAGGGTGGTGAAGCAATTACGAGGTCAACTATACCTACCAAATATAAGTTAAAACAAGCCTCATAAAGGCTACATAGATGTTTGATTGTATATCATCGACTTATATTGCTACTAGCTGCGCCCCTAGGTTTCACCCACATAAGTTTCGATCCCGAAGGAATATAGGAATAAATAGTATCCTATGCGTTAATCCTGGTTATAAATTATCTGTGTGCTAAATTTCGTCCAAATCTGCCGGTCGATTCTGTAAAAATCTCACCGTGAAAACTCGAGTGAAGTGAGCTTGATGTGAGTTGTCAGTAGTGTCAATCCCTAGCATTATATGGAATGACAGCTCACTCCACGCTCACTTCACCTAAGTTTTCACGGTGAGATGGTTAAAGAATTGCACTGCAGTTTGTAGTTTTTGCGTGAAGGAGTAACAAACACACACATACACTCACTCACAAATTTTCGCCTTTATAATGTTAGTGTGACACATTGCCTACCTCTTCCAAGTAAACGGGGTGATCTCATGTTTGTAAATTGCAGGCAATTTTTTGGAATGGGCAAATTGCTTCATCTTTCTAACTGGCCGACTCCTTGACAATTCAAAAGTCCATGATGTTTTGAGTTTGAGTTTTTAAACTGCTAGGGAAAAGCCTCTTTGGTGTATCGCTACCAGTCACCCCACCAATATCGTCGTTCTGCCAAGCCTGAGGTTATTTGGATAAGACTGTAATTTACCCTTAGCAACCATACTAGTAGTTATCAAATTACAAATTATGATCTTGTTTTTCGGATCTTTGTTCGAAATAGATTCGATTCTATGAACCGATCTGTTGTTATCAAGAAATCCCTTGTGAAATGTACAGAAGGCCAATTATCGTAATTAAAAACATCCAAATTTAGCCGCAATCTCATCTCAGCGACAGTCACTGTCAAAAACTTGCTACTAAAGTAGAGATTATATATGGAAATAAATTAAACAAATCACAACTTCTAAACTACTGATTTTAGCGGAACATTTTATGTTACGTTTAGATGAAGCATTGAGGTCCAAGAACCAAAAACTGCACGTTACAGGAACCAATGGACGCTACTAAAATCACCATACCCGTAGCCGAATTCAGGGCCAAAACAATTAAGATTGCCATCGACACGCCAAGAAAATGAAGCAGGTTGGTAGCGGGGATTACTACCCACGGTGCCCCAGACGATCATTTACATCATCAAAGATCGAGGTTCTTTCAACGCAACCCTTGGAAATGGCACTAACTCAACTCATGTACGCGATGTAATACCGATCGCCCTTGTTATGGCCGGTATAATGTATTGAAAAAGTCACATTGGAACGTGCAAAGTTTCGAATCAACAAACTAGATGAGACCTTAGAACTACCAGTACGAAGACCTACTCTAAAATCATTAATAATTCATGAAACTACTCTTCAACATAGCCCTTTTAGCCTACTTAAAACCTAATGCATCCATCCTACAACAAACTATAAAAATAGTACACCTGCACCACTTAAGTTCAGCACTTAAGCGCATTACCGTTACCCCAACCCCCGCCTTAAGTGTAAAGAAATAGGAGTCATAATCGCGTGATCTAATTAAAATATCACATGTACCAATTCTGCTATAAAGACAACCACGTTGTAATGTTGGTAGCAGATGTTGCAGGCGGCCATTACTGTATGTCATCTCTGCTAGGGAGGGGAAACGGTCGATAAATTTTAAACAATACATTTTAAAGTTATCGATAACTTTGAAAGATTTATAATTATGGTTATTGTGATAAAAGCATTTTAGGCTAAATACAAATTTATTTTGAGTCTTGTTGTTGTATGCTAGACTACTGAACGTGTAGCCAGTTGTGTCGGGCTGTGTTCATGTGTTTCTTCATTATAATATTTTCACTATACCGAGAGTCTGGTAACGGGATAGGCAAGCATATTGCCCCCCTTTAGGTACAACAGGCTTGCTTACCCCGTTGGAGGATACAAAAGTGATGTTATGAAGCTATCTATGTGAATATTACTTGAAAACTAGCTATAACGTCGGCGGAAACCGCTAGCTAGTTCAGCTGCATTCAGTTATACTGAAAAGTCTAACTGGATGCAGCGGAACTAGCTATATGCAATATCTTAAATATGACGAACTTAATTGATAGGAAACGCCGACCTCATCTAGTTTTAAAATATGATTGACGTGTAAAAGTGTTTGTACAAACCTACATACAAAATAAAATCATTTATCATTTATTTATCATTAAAGTTGATGAACCACAAGTAATCACGCACAGTGACATTGCAACTCAATTTAGGTAGGTAGGTTTTGGGTTTTCTGTTTCACGAACTGTGTCCAAATAAACTTTTTTCTTTCTTTCTTTCTTTACT
Source organism: Apamea sordens (assembly GCA_945859715.1). Classification (NCBI taxonomy): domain Eukaryota; kingdom Metazoa; phylum Arthropoda; class Insecta; order Lepidoptera; family Noctuidae; genus Apamea; species Apamea sordens. The sequence goes on along the minus strand of OX244010.1, from coordinate 5,158,417 downwards.
TCAGTTTCAAGTCAGTTGATTGTAAATTGCAAGCAATTTATGAAGTACTAGCAGCGGTCTGCGTTTTCATTCGCATAAGTTTCGATCTCGTAGAAATATCGGGATAAAATGTATCCTATGTATTATTCTGATGTATAAGCTATATTACTGTAAAGTTTTATTAAAATCCGTTCAGTAGTTTTTGCGTGAAAGAGTAACAAACATCCATCCATCCTCACAAACTTTATAATATTAGTGTGACTAGCTGCGCCCCGCGGTTTCATTCGCATAAGCTGCCATCCTGCGGGAATATCGGGATAAAAAGTATACTATGTATTAATCCTGGTTATAAACTATCTGTATGCCAAATTTCATCCAAATCCGTTCTGTGTTTTTTGCTTGAAAGAGTAACAAACATCCATCCATTCATCCTCACTATCTTTCGCATTTATAATATACTAGCTGCGCCCCGCAGGTTCACCCGCATAAGTTTGATCCCGTGGGAATATCGGGATAAAAAATATCCTATGTGTTTGCCTGGTTATAAACTATCTGTGTGAAGCTTTCAATTTTAGATTTTTCTCAAATTACGTTGGATTAAAGATTTTGCCGCCTCATACACGCTGCACTGAACTAGCAATTGTGTTTTTAGTTATTCATTTATGAATAAGTATGTACACCAACTACATACATAATATACATAATGTATAACATAAGCTTATAAAAATAGTCGTATAAAACGTTACACAATGGACCGCAGATCAAATTTTTCAACAACCTACGCAGCACTTGTTGTCCGCAATGACTACGTCACAGCTACGTCAGCTACGCCGTAGCACATTACACAGTGCTACGCAATGCTGCAGACCGACTACGGGCTACGACAGTAAGTAGCTTTAACTTTTGCATGAGTAGTTTTGCTTCAAAGTCCAGTGGTATTTTTTTTTTACTTTTTTTTAAATCCTTTTTTTTTCTATACTATAAATAATTTTCGCAGACGATATGTCATCAAAATAATAATTTTATTGATAAATGATTTTTATTTTGTAAGTAGGTTTGTACAAACACTTTTACACGTCAATCATATTTTAAAACTAGATGAGGTCGGCGTTTCCTACCTGACTAGTCTGAGAAGAAAGGCCGAAACAAACTCAGACGTCACAAAACAAAAAATATATATATATTATATATATATTAATACGCGTCTACATCCTACGCATTTTATTTATAACTCTTCTAGGAAAATAAAAACATAGAATCTCTGTTTGCGGTTTGTTATTGCGAAATGGAATTTATGACGAAAAGACAAGCTTTTATTCGTGGAATAAAATTGACATTTGACAGATTTTGTATGGAAAACCTGTCAAAAATTCAAAATTATTCCTCAAAATCAGCCCTAATATACCTAAATATAGTAATAATAATTACAGCCTCTCGACCGATTTCGTTCACGGTGGCCAATCTCAACGGAGATTAGGCAGGTACGCAGGAGATATTAATATAATATAATGCACAAGTGTGTGCGTAAACACAGGTGCATTCTCTGTTCCTTTACTCTCATAGTCCGATGGGACAGCAATCCGACACGACCGGGGAGAGATCAGGCGCAGGACCAACGGCTTTTGTGCTTTCCGAGGCACGGGGGTATTAAACCGCCAACTTCCTAACTCCGGACTGTTACTAAGAAATTCCTAATGGAAACCCCAATAAAACTTTGTCCGACCCGGGAATCGGACCTAGGACCCTACGCTTAGCAGTCGCGCTTGTAATCACGAGACCAACGGGGCAGTCTAAATATATGTATGTCTATATATGTCTTGGGTGCATTACCAGTCGGCAGCGATGCGGATGAATTTTTCGACGCTATATTTTAGTTTGTAAATAGTTTTAGTTAATTTAGGATATAACTTTGTTATTTTAGTCTTAGCTTGTAAATTGTAATTAGTACCCTATTAATAAATAAAAGTTTTAAAGATGGAAAAAAAACCTTAACATGATTATAATAAAATACTTTATGGAATACCTATTTCGGTCAATCCGTCAAGAACTAGTCTTAATCGTCACGTCGCGTCGGCGGCGGCGTATCTTGAGCTACGGTTCCAAGAAAACCGCTGACAACACCGCACATAACACTGTCTAGCAAAACACACCAACTTACTTTCACAAATAAGGTTTCAGTGACGTCATTCACCGGTAAATTCAGGGCTCGAGGTGGGCGGACCCGCTCTTTTAGGAAACCGTAGCTTAAGGCCTACTTTCAGCGCTGCCGCTGTGCTGCCCTATAGCATAGCATCATGCTGAGTGGAAGCCTTCTTGTCACAGTCATGACGTGCAGCCGTCGACTATTTCTGCGTTCTGCTCGTGATTATAGATATATTTTGTTTTTATTTTTCCTTATTACTAGAATTAATTATCTTTTTGTATGCACGTGTTTCTGTGACAAATAAACATATTTTTCTTTCTTTCTTTTCTTTCGTGACAACGCCCGTCTTTAGCCACCTACTGTGACGATCCTGGCTGAATTATCGAGAAGCATCCGATAAATACGATCCGCTGTTTCTAAAACCCTGTAGGCTTATTGCTACGAATAGCCTATGCAATAATCTACCTATTTTGATACCTTTCTTTTTAATCTTTATAACTTTATGGAAGGGTTCTATGAGTATGACTATGTCACCTTCATAGCGGCATTCTATCTGCGCTTAATACCTCATCATCTGCCTAGCCTTTTCCCAACTATGTTGGGGACGGCTTCCAGTCAACCGGATGCAGCTGAATACCAGTATTTTACATGGAGCAACTGCCTACCTGACCTCCACAACGCAGTTATTGGGGAATACGATACCCCTTGGTCAAACTGGTTGTCAGACTTTCGGGCTTCTGACTACCCGTAACGACTGTCAAAGATCCACGATTGAGAACCGGGACCTACGGGTTAACGTGCTTTCCGAGGCACGGAGGGGTCTCGGTATGTAAAGATGGCCCATCCAAAGACTAACCGCGGCAAGCGTAGCTTAACCTGGTCGATCGACCTGTGCGACTGTTATTATTTTGCCAAGGGCCCCTCTGCGTCTTTGCACTTAATACAATTTTACACGTACGTACAATTTTGTATAAATTTTTGACTGTTCTGGACAAGGGAGCAGCAAGATTTATTTTATACATACCAGCATTAATAGAATTAAACCCGTTTTCTGACATAGTTACTTCTCTCAACCTCGTTCCGGACACATTCCTCTAAAATCCGAGTGATTACCTCTACCTTCGTAGAATCACTCTTCTCATTAAAAAGGCCAACCCGTCCTGAATATCTATTTTTCATACTAACTACCGAAACTTCAACAAAAGCTTTTAAAACTATCGACTGTTTCCCCTCACTACGCCATCTAGCTGTCTAAAAGCTATTAGCAGTTGGCGACGGAGCCACCTGTGTCTGTCATTTCCTTACGAGAGATTACGTACAAGCATTAAGTCATATAGACGTCGCCGTATAGTCGTTGTATAGACTTGTTTTAGCCAATTACCCGGTTCAAATGACTTGGGTGTTTCGCTTGAAAAATCTGAGAGACATTCCAGTAGATTTTCTTGTTAATTCTTAAGAGGAGATGGTGTAATTATGTTCTTGTTAAGCTCTTGTGTTATATTTTGGATAGAATTGACGTTAAGTAACAGTTGCTTTGGCCAGATTTTGGTTCTAGTCTTTTAGGCACGCTACAAGTCCCAAATGAATATTTTGACCCTCGTAAAAGTCTAAAGTGTCTAGAAAAAGGTAAATTTATTTTTGAAAGAGTTTAAATATGCAAAGATGTAGTAACGGCCGTGACTTACGAGTTATAGGTCGTAGGTTCGAACCCAGACGCTTTACTTTGTATAAATAATTTCATCACCACTGCTCTCAAAACGGAGAAGGAAAACATCGTGAGGAAACCGGCAGCGACACGTTTTAGAACCAAAAATTCTAAGACATGTGACAGCTACCAACCCGCACTGCGCCCGCGTGGTGGATTGCGGCCCACTCCTTCTCACAGAGAGGAGGCCTGCGTCCCAGCAGTGGAAACATTATAGGATTATGCAATGTTACAATTTCAAGTACAAAGAAGTAAGTACCATTAGAGCGGTTTCGCACTATTTTAGACACCGTTAAATTTTGGTCGTTTTAATCATTAAAAAAAAAATCCGTTGATCCATACATTATGTCGAGTTATGCGAACGTAAAACTCTATGGATCAACTGATTTTTTTTCACGATTTCAGGGTTGGTCCCGTAGTAAAAGTTGTTCATAATGATGAATACAATGACCCCTTTTAAGGATTAAAACGATCAAAATTTAACGGTGTATACTTATATTCCGAATCCGAGAAATGACGGTCCGAAGTAGCCGTAGTACTATTTGTATGAGGAAGTAATACTATGTGTATAAGGGGTTGCGCACTACATCCGAACTCAGTCCGTCCGAATTTAGAACATTCCCAATTCGGATTGAACTCGGATCTTGAATTCGGATTCGGAACGGACGTAGTGCGAAACCGCCCTTACTGGTTCTGTTGCCAATCAGCATTGCTATATTACAGTTAGAAGGCACTTGAGGCTTTTCAACTTTGTGTCTGTATGATAACCGTAATAAAAAAAAAAGTAGAGGTGGACGTGACACACGTGTTCATACTGTAAAGTCAGTAATTAGTCTTACTCTCTATTCTTCATTTCAAAATTCGAAAAATTTTGAGGTGTTGATGTCAGATTCGAAATCGAACTCATTTGTTTTTTGGTGTACCTAACCCCGGAACTCAGAGTCGTTACTTAAAGTTAATCAATCATAAAGTTTTTGTTGATTGATTAACTAAAATTGACAAGTACAAATTGGAATGCTGTCAGTCAAAAATATGACAGTCTTTCTTGTTGACATTTGTTCCAAGATATGGTGGTTAATCAATGTTAATTATTGATTAATTTTAGGTAATGACTTTGAGTACGGCAGTAAATAATTTTAAAACAAATGAGTTCGCTTTCGAATCGCGTGCCGTCATGTGTCTTGAGTGAGGTTCAAGGTGAACATTACAGAATAGTACTTATTTCTGATCTACAAAGTGTTCTTCACGTTATCCATAAACATTGGCAAACGCTAACTAGCGATAGCTTTTACAAATCAAATCTAACCATCAAACCAATATTATAATCTAAGGAAGTATGGCTTCGTTACAAAGATATTTGTAATTTCATTTAGTGAAATTTAATTTGGCCTATAGATGTTGCCGCTGAGTGCAATTAAAATGATAAATCTATCAAATGCTTCGGATAAAGAGGCATGCATATCGGGTGATGACCCATGAAGGTATTTTAGTTTGTATGAAAATTAAAAAAAAAAACTAAGAATTCATTAATGTGTCCATAATGAAAAATGCTCCATTATTATGTGTATTATGTGTATGTTCCATTATTGGTCTGAACATCTGGTCGAAGTTTATGTATATCGTCCGGAACACAGTGTATAAGTTAAAAACAACACTGCGATATATTTATTTCTCCTATCAATTTCAGTGCATGACTTGGTTGCTATGCCAAAAACTTCGTCGAAATCCATCCTAGCTAGTAATGCTTTGAAGTTTTACCAAAAAATATATCTGAAAAACGTTCCTTTGAGCTTTCACTCGATCTAGGACACCTCACGTAGCATTTTGAAAGGAAATCCTTCTATTTTCGAACCAAAAAACCCAGATATATCAATGTTTTCAAAACGTTAAGGGTTAGATGCAGTACATGACATAATATGTGCAGTTAAAGGGTAAGTAGAGTTTGGTAATTTGGAAAACGAAATAATGTTAGAGGGGCCCGTGGCTAAATAATAACAGCCGCACGGGTCGATCGGTCAGGTTAAGCTACGCTTGCCGCGGTTGGTCTGTGGATGGGTGACCATCTTTACATACCGAGACCCCTACGTGCCTCGGAAAGCACATTAAGCCGTTGGTCCCGGCTGTCATTCGTGGATCTTTGACAGTCGTTACGGGTAGTTAGAAGTCAGAAAGTCTGACAACCAGTCTTACCAAGGGGTATCGTATTACCCAGTAACTGGGTTGTGGAGGTCAGATAGGCAGTCGCTCCATGTAAAATACTGGTATTCAGCTGCATCCGGTTAGACTGGAAGCCGACCCCAACATAGTTGGGAAAAGGCTAGGCAGATGATGGAAAACGAAATAATGTTAGGAAAAGTTCTTCTGTCTAAAGTGTCACTCACATTCTAAAACTCAGAGAGGTTTACAGTTCATTCACATTTATTTTACCTCTGACAGCAGCAATCGAATAGCAACCTTATTGCAACGTATATAAAGATCATTGTGATTTTGACAGACTTGGCAATGTCATCAACCCAATATCAACCTTATTACCACGACAGTAAAGATTACTGTGATTTTGACAGTGATGTAAAATGAGAGGTAACTGAGAGCGACTGCTTAGTCATACATTTTTTATCGTTTAAACGTCTCTTAACTTCAACCAACGTTTATAAATAAAGGGTACATATTCACGCCCGGCAGCCTAATTGCGTAATACACTATTAATTTATCTTAATCTGGATCATTTTGAAGGATATTGCTAATCCATTGCCTCATATGTTCGAAGAATTTGTCTGCTCAATAACGTAATGAATATTGTTGAACTGTAAAGCTATAGTGTGTTACGTAATTACTGTGGATGCTAAATACTTCAATTATTGTTTCAAACAAAACCATTTTTAAACAGTAGAAGGAAATGATATAAAATTGTTTATTCTGTAATTATGAATATCGGAATCACTTTTTGACATCCTACTAATAATATAAACGTGAAAGATTGTATGGATGGATGGATGGATATTTGTTACTCTTTCACGCAAAAACTACTAAACGAATCTGGATGAAATTTGGCACGCAGATGGTTTATAACCAGGATTAACATATAGGATACTTTTATCCCGATGTTCCCACGGGATCGAAACTTGCGGGTAAAACCGCGGGGCGCAGCTAGTCGTATTATATAAAAAAGCTAGATGAGATCGGCGTTTCCTATCTGACTGCTCTTGGCAGAAAGGCCAAACTCAATCGACAATGTAGTGCGCAGTGAAGTAATTTCGTAACAAACATCATCATCATCTGCCTAGCCTTTTCCCAATTATGTTGGGGTCGGCTTCCAGTCTAACCGCATGCAGCTCAATACCAGTATTTCACATGGAGTGACTGCTTATCTAACCTCCACAACCCAGTTACTGGGTAACAAGATATCTCTTGGTAAGACGTCTTGTTAGATCTTTGGGCTTCTGACTACCCGTAACGACTAACTGTGTAACACACGTAGAATTACATGTTGATCACAATTTCTTTCATTTATACACGCTCATTGCGTTATTTACGTACTTGAGCAAACGAGTCTTTTGATCCTGTGAAGAGGGATTAGGAATTTCCTTGCATTGTGAAAGAAAGTGTTTTACGCAATTGTAGTGCAAGTTATCACACCAATTTCCTGTCTCACAAACTACACTTAACAAAATTACATCATACTAGATCTTAGTATAATGTAATTTTATTAAAAGTGTAGTTTGTATAACTACTTTCCTACAAGCATAAAGTTCGAACGTACTAATTGTTTCACTTACTTACTACTTTTTTTAAACTTTCTCGATAACAAGAGAGTAACGATTACTGCTTCCTTTCAGCCAAAGACTAGGAAAGTTTTAGTTTGAGTATAAATAAGGCAAGTTTAAGGAAGCTAACGGTAGCCAGGGTAGGGGGATCGTCCGAAAGGGTTACCGCTGCCCTGGAACATAAAGGGCTAAGGAAGGAACCCGGCTGGGTTTTAGTCAGTAAGAGTCTGACACTCCCTTCGCTCCACCCAGAGCGGGAGGGGTCATTTGATGATTTCCCATCCTGAAAAAAAAAAAAAAAAAGCTAACGGTTTCTTTAGGTTATGTAAAAGGAAAGATAAGAAAGTTATTGGTACCCAGCTTCTTGTGTACTTAGTTTAATAATTTAATGTAGGTCTAAGATCTTAAAGATGTGTCATCATCATCATCATTTCAGCCGAAAGACGTCCACTGCTGGATATAAACTTTCCCCAAGCACCTCCACTTCCCTCTTTGAGGAGTGGCTAGAGAGACGTCACGGCGCTCTCACCTACCGCCTGACGCAGGTCCTCTCCGGACACGGATGTTTCGGGAGGTTCCTGCACATCATCAGGCGGGAGGAGACGCCCGGGTGTCACCACTGTCAGGATCGCCCAGAGGACACGGTGGAGCATACGGTGGAGGTCTGCCCTGCTTGGGCAGAGCACCGCCGTGTCCTCGTAGAGGCGATTGGCAGCGGCGGCGACCTCTCGCGCCCGGCCCTGGTTCAAGCCATGGTCCGGGGTGAGAGGGAGTGGGAGGCAGTCACCTCCTTCTGCGAAGCAGTCATGCTAGCGAAGGAGGTGGCGGGGTGGGCGAGGGAACGCGCCTTGCGCACCTCACGCCTCAGCCGCCGCGGGAGACGCTCCGGGCGTCGGGAGCCGCGTGACGACTCCCGGCCACCGTAGGCGCGGGCCTGCGGGCGGAGAGTAATGGGTAGCTCTCCGTCCGATCAGGACTAGGCCCGTGCCGGACGGCGTGTTCGTGTTCCACGCGCGCCTCAAAGAGATGTCAGCAAGTGACGGGGCCCCACAGGGCCGAAGCCTGCCAGGGTAGCGGGACCATCCGAAAGGGTTTACCGCTGCCCTGGAACATAAAGGGCTAAGGAAGGAACACGGGTGGGTTTTAGTCAGTAAAAGTCTGACACTCCCTTCTGCTCCACCCAGAGCGGGAGGAGTCATTTGATGATTTCCCATCCTCAAAAAAAAAAAAAAAAAAAAAAAAGCACCTCCACTTCGACGGGTTCTGTGCTTCTCGCATCCAACGGGTTCCTGCGGCCTTCAGAAGGTCGCCGGAAAGATGTGTCACTAAAACTAAAGTATAGTTTAAATTAAAGTAGTAAGTAGTTTTAAATAAAGTAATAAATAAAAAATAAATGATAAATGATAGTTTTGAAAATCTGGAGCCAAGCAATTCTAGCTTCAAGAGTAGACACTCTTTTGTAAAAAAGTACCCAATTACCCTTATTGGACCCATATCATCTGCCTAGCCTTTTCCCAACTATGTTGGGGCCGGCTTCCAGTCTAACCGGATGCAGCTGAATACCAGTATTTTACATGGAGCGACTACCTATCTGAACTCCACAACCCAGTTACTGGATAATACGATACCCCTTGGTAAGACTCGTTGTCAGACCTTCGGGCTTCTGACTACCCGTAACGTATGTCAAAGATCCACGAATGACAGCCGGTACCAACGGCTGAACGTGCTTTCCGAGGCTCGGAGGGGTCTCGGTATGTAAAGATGGTCACCCATCCACAGACCAACCGCGGCAAGCATAGCTCAACCTGACCGATCGACCTGTGCGGCTGTTATTATTAAGCCACGGGCCCCTCTACCCTTATTGGACCCATATGTGGAAATTCACGCCTTCTTCCCATAGGGCCACCTGTTACGATCCTTACAAACTCCTTTTGCTTTCGCTACGTTCATACATCTGCAACATTGAATCATTTTGAAGTTAATTGCTAATCCATTACTTCATAAGTTCGAAAAAATTGTCTGCTCAACAACTAAAATAACGCAATGAATATTGCTGAACTGTCAAAATTAATGCCATTCCTACTGTTAGTGTGTTACACAATTACCCCGCTGGTTAAACACATAATTATGTAATTAGTAATTATGTTTCGAAGTTTGCCATCCCGTCTCACACAATCTTTAAAACGTATGCAAATGTTTAAAAGCTTAAGGTAGCCCGCGAAATTCAAATTTTCTTACGTTTTTTCAATTTTCTGGTCAGTACTAAGTTGTACGTTGATTAAAATATGATTCGCGGCCGTAACAAATATGTATTTACAGAATTATAGTCATTAGAATCAGTAATACAACTTGTTAAGTTAGCACAATCCTAAAATGTCAAGATTTTATGAAATAGTCATTCAGTAGGATTACTTGATCTTAGAGAGTTGTGTTGATGACTTTAATGATTATAATTCTGTAAATACATACTTGTTACGACCGCGAATCATATTTTAATCAACGTACAACTTAGTACTGACCAGCAAATTGCAAATAAACGTAAGAAAATTTGAATTTCGCGGGCTACCTTGGGGCATCCACCTTAAGAAACTGATGATATTAAAATACAACTGCAGGTAAGGCATTTTACGTAACGCAAAAACTTTATGAACGCCATCATCACAAAGCATAATAATAATGAGCCTATAATATTTTCACTTGCACAGCTGGGACACCGGCTTCCTGTCTTTGAGAAGGAGCGGCTCGTAATTCACCATGCGGACAATGTGCTTGCTCAATTTTTGGTTCTAGGAAATGAGGGTTTCCTCACGCTATTTCCCTTCACCGTTACATACCTTCACAAAGACTTCAAGATCATTGTTTCCCTCTATCCAAACTAAGAATGAACAACGAAGTTCTTAGAGAATAACAAGTTATGTGCCGAGACTGAGTTTCTTAGTTTCGGCGCACGTTTTAAAAGCTGCATAAATCTGACTTGTGGTAGATTGTTTTTAACAAGCTGGCGGGGTTTGGTACAAAATATAAGCATAATCAGCCTATAATCTTCCCACTGCTGGGACACAGGCCTCCTCACGCAGAGAGGGAGTGGGCCATAATCCACCACGCGGGACCAGTGCGGGTTGGTAGATGTCGCATTTCTTCGAATTTCAATCTCGACTAAGAGGCGGCGTTCGGTAGGCAGTTGGTATTGTATACAGAAAAACAGAGAGGCGGAGAGGAGCATCTTTATAGAATACAAATTCTATAAAGATGCTGGCTTGTAATATTGCCAAGAAGACTAAAGTCTTTTTTATTCAAACAATTTCTTTCTATTCTAATCAAACCATTAAATTATGTTAAACTAGCTTCGTCCCGCGGTTTCACTCGCATAAGTCTCTATCCTGTGATAAAAAGTAGCATATATCATGGTCTACCCATGTGACAAATATCATTCAAATCCATTCAGGGGTTTTAGCGTGAACGCGTAACTAACAAACGTAAAAAAAAACTAAATCTTTTCTCCTTATAATATTAGTTTACATATTACTATGAGAAGCTTCTGTGCCTCGGAAAGCACGATAAACCGTTGGTCTCGGCTGTCATTCGGGGATCTTTGACAGTCGTTACGGGTAGTCAGAAGCCCGAAAGTCTGACAACCAGTCTTACCAAGGGGTATCGTTTTACCCAGAAACTAGGTTGTGGAGGTCAGATACGCAGTCGCTCCATGTAAAATACTGGTATTCAGCTGCATATGGTTAGACTAGAAGCCGACACCAACATAGTTGGGAAAAGGCTAGGCAGATGATATTTTTGAGAAGCTTTCTTCTATAACTTGGACCACAAACAAAGGAACTGCGGATTCAGGCGAAGTTAAGCTCGTGATTATTCAATTATTAAGAGTACATTACCAGTCGACAGGTATGTGGATGAATTTTTCGACGCCATATTTTAGTTTGCAAATAGTTTTAGTTAATTTTATCAATGTATATTATTAAGGTAGTTAACGTTTGCGGCGGGATTGTAGTTAAAAAGGTATAATATAATAAAGTATATTACTTAAATAGTTTTTGCCTGACTATCGTATATAATTAAGGATTTTCGTACATAATAGGGTAGTTGCCTGGGTAAAAAAATGATTATTATATTTAGTCCGTCAGTTAGATTATCGAAAAATAATGGAAACGTATTTTTTCTTTTGTCAATAAAACAAAAAATGACAAAGATAAAGCGCGTCAAAATTTGGGAGTAGGGAGTCGTGACGTCACGCCTTGCTAAAAAGTGTAGCAAGGCGTGACGTCACGCGAAACTTTAGCGGGCGATATCTTCATCATTTTTTATATAATTGACAAAAGAAAAAATACGAGTCCAATATTTTTTGATAATCTAACTGACGGACTAATTAGATTTTTTCAGGCATCTAGCCTATTAAATGAAGTGAAACTGTTAAAGAAGTTTGTATATTTAATCCTGGGCAATACCGACCGATATCATCATGAATTAACAAGCAGGGTTTACATAACACACTAAGGGAGTAGTCATAACAGACGACCGAGGCGCGCGCTCAGAACGCCTCGTTTCGGGTGCACGCCAAGCGGGTATCACGCGCGCCCTACAGACGGCAGCGCTAGTTGTAATTCGTTGCATAAAAATTCATACAATTTTATAGAGCGTCCGAAACGCAGCGTTCTGAGCGCGCGCCTCAGACGTCTGTTATGACTACACCCTAACAGTAACAATGGTTTTCATTTTGACAGTTCAACAACATACATTGCGTTACTTATGTTATTGAGCAGACTTTTTCGCATATACAACATATTGAGCAATGGATTAGCAATATTTTTCAAAATGATTCAGATTGTGATTGTTCGTCTGTTACGCAATTAGAGTTTTGTTGTGCTATTAGTTTAAAGATATCTTCTTGCCAACGTACAAAATTCGAACAATAGCTCTCGTATTAATTGTAGCTCCTGAAAATTCAGAGTCAATTTTCTCTCGAAATGTAAAGAACGGTGACCCATCCATAGACTAACCAGAGGAAAAAAAACTTGACACCCTACCATTTAATTAAATGGACGTCATCTCTTTCTTCCTTCTTTCTTTCTTTTTTTGGAACGAGTTCTTTAACGCGGCTTGCGGTAGGAGGTGACATTATGTCACCTCCTACCGCAACCTGCATGGAGTCGCATTGAGAGGGCATATGCCTCTCCATGCGACTTTTTCTGGTTTTCGTGGGTGCTGAAGCCGATAGTGAGGTCAAAATGAAAATCCAAGATAGCGGCTGCGAAAACTTAAAAGATTTTCATCACAGGTGTCGGATTCATGGTTTTCGAGGGTGCCAATACCGAAGTTAAAATGAAAATCTAAAATGGCGAAAACTCTATGAAAGCTTTTTAAAAACTTATACTAGATGGGTCATCATCTGCCTGCCTTTTCCCAACTATGTTGGGGTCGGCTTCAAATTCTAGACGGATGCAGCTGAATACCAGTATTTTACATGGAGCGACTACCTATCTGATCTCCACAACCCAGTTACTGGGTAATACGATAGATAGGTCTGTATTAAAAACGCGTTTAAAATTCACATTTTCTCTCTGCCTGTTTCTTTCTATTAGATACGTGACTATCGCGTAAGGAACTTCAGTCCTATCGGGGGTCCCCCGACCGTACACGATTTTTTTCTTCTTTGTAGTTTGATACTAAAGTTCTCCAAAAATAAAAGGTCCGTTTTGACATTGATAGTTCTAGTAGTTAATTAAGATCAAATTCGCAAGCCTTTTATTTTTGACAACTTTCCCTTGCATACCTTTTTTGTAGTGTGCACCACGTAATTTTCGTCTATCTTTTCCAAATCTTTCATTTGCGTTTGATAAATAAAAAATAACTGACCTTTGTAGCATTGCGAGTAAGGTTTCAAGCTATTACGAATATTAGCTGTCAGATGTTAGAGCATTAAACGTAGGAATGGATAGAAAGACGGGGTGCAGTATAAGAATATTCTACATCCTTACCCGTGGAAGCTTTGCGAAGTATCTAATGTATTTTTAAAATATGAGGTCTAAGAAAGCAGGTGGAAAGCGATCGCGGTACTAACAACACGCCAGATAGTATCTTTTCTTAAGATGCACTTTAGCTTTCATTTTGCTTCCTATAAAGTATCCTTATAAACTTCTTTAATTTCTCAAAATGTGAAAGAGAGACAGAGAAAGAAACAGTAAATCATTGATCGTTGACCCCATTATGCATAAACGTAGCTTAAAGTTAAGTAGTCATTAGCGACTGTTTAACCATACATTTTTGACGCTTGAACGTCTTCTTTTTCTTCTTCAGCCTTTCGCCACCCAATGCAGAGTATAGGCATCCTGCAATGCACGCCACTCTTCTCTGTTTCTATCCTTCCTAAGCCAGAGTCGCCCAGCAATCTTGACCAGGTCATCGGTCCACTTCATCGGCTGTCTGCCCACACTTGAACCGACTTGAACGTCACTTAACTTTAATCATCGTTTTTATAAATAAACCCCTCAGTCTACAGAACTACACACGCAATAAAAATACAACTCTAAAACTGTCATTCCCATTCAAAATTCAAACGCAAAACCGGTAAAATTCAAATTCTTCTTAGTTTTTAAATTCAAAACTCGTATTGTCTTCAAAACTTGTGAGTTCGTTCAGAAATTGCGAGCTACCCACTAAGTTATTAGTATAATCTAAAGTTTTTAAAGCTTTCGACTCGAGTCGAGAGCATCATACCCGTTCTGAAACGATGAAAAAGTTTTCAAGCGTCTGAAAATTTCAATATCACTAAAAGGATTTTGCGATTCGGCTGTTTTTGAACAGCCCTTGTTATTTTGAGTAGATTAAAGGGCCTAGAGTAAAAACGTGCGGATGTTTTTTCCTATTTTTAAAAGTAAGTGGTTTTAGAGGTATTAATACTTTTTGCTTGTGTCTACTTTGAGGATTTTGTTCAGTTAAAGTTGTGTATTCACTGGGAAACTCGATATCTGCCAGGTCGGTCTCGAGGTCGTAAGCGCGACTGCTGAGCATGGGGTCCTGGGTTCGATTCCCGGGTCAGGCAAAGTATTATTTGGTTCTTTCATTGTTTGCTTTTGATAACCCAATACTTAGCAAGGCTGCCATCACGCTATGAGCTACGACCGTTATGAGCCGAGAAAAAGTCGAAAGTTATAGTGAGGATAGGTGATGCAATGCTATGGGTTGGGTCGGGGAAATAATTCATAAATTGACGCGGACGATGTCGCGAGCATAAGATAGTAACTTAATAATTAAATGAAGGCTCCCTTTTCCTTCCCTGAGTTCTTTAAAATATCATTCTGTGTCTGTCATCTTCACACGACGGACAGAAATAGAACGATATCTTAAACTCATCATCTGCCTAGCCTTTTTCCAACTATGTTGGGGTCAGCTTCCAGTCTAACCGGATGCGGCTGAATACCAGTATTTTACATGGAGCGACTGCCTAACTGACCTCCACAACCCAGTTACTGGGTAATACGATACCCCCTGGGTAAGACTGGTTGTCGGACTTTCGAGCTTCTGCCTACTCGTAACGACTGTCAAAGATCCACGAATGACAGCCGGGACCAACGGCTTAACGTACTTTCCGAGGCACCGAGGGGTCTCGGTATGTAAGAATAGTCACCCATCCACAGACCAACCGCGTCAAGCGTAGCTTAATACGATATCTTAAACTCTTAACGCTAAATGCGTTTGGTGATTTGTGGTGCAAGTGGGCCTTTTTAATTCCTCCAAACCGAATTTCGGCTATAGCGACCAATCTCAGTGGAGAGCGAAGACCAGACTTCCCTCCGGGCTGTTACTAAGAAATTCCCAATGGCAGAACCCAATAACACGATGCCCGACCTGGGAATCGAACCCAGGACCCCACCGCTCAGCAGTCACGCTTGCGACCATGAGACCATCGGGGCAGTTATCTACCAGTTGTGTGCCAGTGGGCCTTAGTATCCTGTTGATGTCAATTCAATCCTATTTCTTCATAAAATCTCTTTCGGAAAAATCTCGGAAATAACTTGTTTTATAAGAAACAATCCATTTTAGGTGAATTGTATCAAATCCCGACGGCAGGCGGGTGCTATCGGACGCCCCAGGTCTCTTCGACTCATCTTTTATTCATACCTGATTTTTTTTCTGTGCGTACCGACTCTGTGTGGGTGCAATGTTACCAGGTTTAGAAAAACGTTTTCAAACCTTTTATTGTCTTTTGCAAATTTCTTTCGAAAGCTTTCAATAGAAATATTTAAAAGTAGAAATCCTATTAATATTATAAATGCGAAAGTTTGTATGGATGGATGGATGGATGTTTGTTACTCTTTCACGCAAAAACTACTGAACGGACTTAGACCAGGATTAATACATAGGATACTTTTTATCCCAATATTCTCACGGGATCGACACTAATGCGGGTGAAACCGCAGGGCGCAGCTAGTTACTAATAATATTATAACCGCTGAAGTTTGTGAGGATGGGTGAATGGATGTTTGTTACTGTTTCACGCCAAAACTACTGAATGGATTTGGATGAAATGCACAGATAGTTTATAACCAGGATTAACACACAGGATACTTTTTATCCCGATATACCCACGGGATCAAAACTTATACAGGTGAAACCGCAGGGCGCTGCTAGTCCATACTGACAATATAAATGGACACGTTACTGCATCTGTTTTTCTTTTAACTTTACACGCCTTAGCAACTGAACGGGTTTCGACGATAGGCGCATAGGAAAACCGTGACCAGGGTCAGGGTTTAAGATACTTTTTATCCCACTAGAACATTCCCCAAGGGTAATTTCCGACTTCTACGCAGGCAAAGCGGCGTGCAAAAGCTATAGTCATTAATCAAATCAAGATCTCGACCACAAAGGTTATCTATCAAACATCTCGTAATATCATATCACCCTATGTACTTATACATAGGAAACCCCTCAGATAACCTAAGAGGTACTTACTAGTACTTCAGGTATCGTGATCGCAAGGGGAGGGAGGGAGATAAAGTAAGTGATATCGTTGCTTTGACTTATCTTGGTATTTATTTATAACATCGTACAACGGTGTTACGGAGTTAATATCGTGTACCCAATAACTGGGTTGTGGACGTCGTTTAGGCAGTCAATCAATCAACTCAGCCTATTGTAGTCCACTGCTGGACATAGGCCTCTCCCAGGCTGCGCCACAACACCCTGTCCTCCGCCTTCCGCATCCAGTCTATCCCAGCCACCTTCTTTAAGTCATCCGTCTATCTAGCTAGGGGGCGTCACACATTACGCTTGCCGTTACGCGGTCCCCACTCCAGGGGGTCTACTCCGAAGTAGTATCGGCCGAATGTTCGACCGTTTCCTGCTACGAAGTTACTATTTGGTTCGGTCGGTTCCGATCCTACACTCCTAAACTCTTTCGAATATTGACTATGGTCCCGATCCAACTGAGCCGATTCGAACTTTTTTCGCATTTTTCAACAATATTCGGTTCGGCCATGTGTCGGTCCGATCCGAACATTCGCACTTTGCACTTCGGAGTAGGCCCCCAGGACTCGTCTGCTTTACCGGCCATCGGTCCTTCGACAAACATGCCCAGCCCACTGCCACTTCAGTTTGCTTAGTCTGCAAGGTATGTCGGTAACTCCGGTTCTTTTCTGAATAATTTCATTCCTGATTTTATCCAAAATCAAAAATCAAAATCAAAAGTCATTTATTCAAATTAGGCTGAGAATCAGCACTTTTCGAACGTCAAAATTACAAAAGACAGTCCCCCAAAAACGCCCGCCCTTCACCACTTCCTAGTGCTATCGCTGGGAAGAAGAAGTGGCCAACAAACTTCCCAGCAGCACAGCTGTCTGTTCAGTTAGAATATAGTTGCATGTATACAATACTAGGAACATATGTTCAGTAATTAACATTACAAGAAACTTAAATTATTTGCCATAAAATATGTCAGCTAGCCACGCCAATATACCAACAAATATAATAAAAACTATACGTACTCAAGCTGAAAAAATAATTAATTAAAATGGAAATAAAAACTTACTACCTAAATAAAAGCCTCCAGGCATAAAGGGCGTGACAGCTTACATATCTAAGCATAGCTGGGTTCTGGTCACATAGCTGTCACTTGAGTCACAGATGAAAAACTAGGACCATCGAAGTAAAATAAATAAATAAGTTAATACTAATAACAATAACCTGTCAGTAAGCTAATTCTGGAGAAAGAACATGAACATTGTCTTGAGTTAATTAGGGCGACCAACTATTCTTATCGTGTAAGTAGTCGATCCTTCCAAGAAACTCCGAGCATGGCTCGCTCCATAGTGCGCTGAACGACCATGAATTTGTGGACTAGCCCGAACGTCAGTGTCCACGTTTCGGTACCATATATCATGACGGGCAGGACGCGCTAGTTGAAGATAGGCAGTCGCGCCATGTAAAATACTGGTATTCAGCTGGTTAGACTGGGAGCCGACCCGAACAAACTTGGTAAAAGGCTAAGCAGAGAGAGTCTACGAACACACACACGTACTTTGAGGAATTGGAATAATTTTAAATACCTATCGTTAGGTACCAAGTCTACCTACTCCAATTGCTAAAACAGTGCAAGGAAACAAAAATTCTTAAGAGAAAAAGAATGCACTGATGATTGTCGGAAAACCATCGTGAGGAAACCCGCTGGTCTATTTTGTAAAAATCTCACCGTGAAAACTTAGGTGAAGTGATCTGACAATAGTGTCACTCCCTAGCCTCAGGTGGAATGACAGCTCACTTCATCTAAGTTTTCACAGAATTTTACGGAATAGACCGGATGGACTTCCCGCGGTTTCGCCCTCATAAGTTTCGATCGCGTGGGAATATCAAGATAAAAAGTATGCTATGTATTAATCCTGCTTATAAACTATCAGTTGGTAGGTATGCCAAATTTAATTGAAATCCGTTCAGTAGTGTTTGCGAGAAAGAGTAACAAACATCCATCTATCCTTACGAACTTTCACGTTTATAATATTAGTAGGAAGTAGGATATATACGCCTGAAATCGCCAGCCCGCACGCTAATTGCGTAACACACGATCAATCGGAATCTGATTAATTTTGAAGCATATTGCTAATCCATTGCTTCATAAGTTCAAAAAATTTGTCTGCTCAACACGTAAATAACGCAATGAATGTTGTTGAACTGTCAAAATGAAATCGATTCCGATTGATCGTGTGTTACGCAATTAGGGTGCCGTATTAAGCAAGCGTGGTGATTAATGCTCGTACCTTCTCTGAACGTTATGAGGCCTTTGTCTTAGTATAAGTATTTCTAGGAAAAAAGAAAAAGTATTTATTGCGACTCGTAGTATGAAGACACTATATGGACGTACTTTTTTATTTTTTATTATCCTTTAATGTCCCACTGCTGGGCAAAGGCTTCCCTACTCTCTTTCCACCTCTGTCTGTCCAGAGCTGCCAAGGACCAATCTATGTGAAAGGAGTCCAGGATATACTTATGTTCTGTTTTGTATCTGTATGAATTTATATGGTTTACATAAAGAGTATTCTATTCTTATTATTAGCTTGGGACTAGATGGCCCTGTGTGAAATGTCCAGGGATATTATTATTATTATTATTATTCTATTCTAAGACACACTCTATCCCATACCAGCACTTCTTTAATCACAAAATATCCTTGAAACTAATCTCATAAACTCTGTACAAAGTTATATTATGCATACGAAAACCTTTATGACCTAAAGAATACGTCGACGTATCTAATTTATGTATGAAGCTTAAATCTGTTTTATCAAACACGAAACAAAAGTCAGTCAGCCAAAAGCTTTTTAAACAAAAAACATGATACTTAATAAAACGCAGTAAAAACACCAAAAATTCCAATTAAACATTTTTCCCTAGAAAACTGTAGTGTTTTTTCGGTTTGGCAACACAACACAAGTACGAATCGGCGGTCCAATAAATCCGATATAAAATACGAATCGGTGTTTACCTTGTTTTCTTTTATTTTCCACTTTTTTGTTTTCACTTCTGCTTCGTTTCCCGTATTCGCGATACTGTCAATACATTTGGTTTTTTAACACTGATTTTAGGGTTCCGTAGTTCACGTCTCAGAACCTTTATAGTTTCGTCCGTCCGTCCGTCCGTCCTCGGCTTAACTTCCAAACGGTTAGTGCTAGAAAGAAGAAACTTTGCATGGATATATTATTATGTGTATTTACCACGTCGACAGTGCTAAAATAAAATCACGAAAACAATTTTTTTTTGGGGTAGGTACCTCCACTACACGTAAAGAGTGGGGATGATTTTTTTTCTCGCGTCTACCCCATTGGGTGTGTCATTAGATAGCTGTTTCAAAACCATTGAGAGGACTAGAAACTCCAGCCATCGATGAATTTAAAAAGATTCTTGCTATTTAAATGTTATTATAGTATTCAAGATTATTTAACAGAGGATGTAAGGACATATTGTTCTCAGAAATATTGTTGTTGATGTGACATGTGATTAGTGCACTAATTAATTATCAGGCGTAATACGGTTGAACTATGCTGTTTTTTTTTCAACAACTTTATGTAATTAATTACCCATATTAGCAAATAAATTATTTTGAATTTGAATTTTCTCCCAACTTGTTTTTTTTGTATTTTGTGTTCTTTCTCTGCGTCATGTTTGACGAAAATAAGCGTATTTTCTTTCTTTATTTTTCTTCCTTTGATATTGCAGCCTGGAAATTATCAAAATTATATGTAGTTTACATACAGGCGACATTTTATTTTGATGACATCGGAAATTATTGTATGACCATAGATGTTATCCGGATCTGCAGAACAGTGGTGGACCGTTCGTCTCCTGCAACTAGGCTAGAGAGTACTTATCTTTTGCGTATATAGTTATTTCGTCTTTAAGGATCATTTCCAAACTATTCTCCACCGACAAATGAATTTCATTGGTCGCTGCGCCCGCTGCGGGGATTCCCCACAAACGGATTACCGACGGCGTTATGGATTTGTGACTTTCATTAGTCATTACCCCACCTGCGGGGAGTCCCCGCATGCTGTATATCTACCGAGTTATCGAATGATGAAATCAGTCATTGCTGTATGGATTTGGATGTTTTCTGGTCGAAGCTGATTTAATATATTAAGTAAGTAATGAAATCATCGACACTTTAAAAAAGAAGATAGGTTATGTTGCAGTAGTAAAAGCGTTTCGTAACTCAACAACGACTTTCAACAAAATTGACACACGCTTTTCGGTAGCTTATAAATAAAAATAAATAAAATAATTTAATTCGAGTATCACTGAATCATAACACAAAAAAAAATACACTCATACAGTCACATTACATACACAAAAAACCACTAATTAAATTCAATTACATTACCAAATTACATTACTCGCATCAGCCTGCCACATGTCGCTCACAACAGTGGGAGATGGTGGAGCAATCCAGTCTTACCGCGAGCGCGGCGAGCATGCTGCTGCATGTCAGTCGCATGCATTTTTTACTTTTCCATTTGTCAAAAATGTTGTCAATGTCACTTTATCCAGGTCCTGTGTGATGATCACATAATTCGATCGTCATCATTTCAGCCGAAAGACGTCCACTGCTGGACATAGGCCTACCCTAAGCATTTCTACTTTGACAGGTTTTGTTCTTCTCGTACCCAGCGGATTTCTGCGGCCTTCACCAGGTCATCGGTCCATCTTGTGGGAGGTCTTCCAACTCTAAGTCTTCCGATGTATTAAATATATATTATTATAATAATAAAATTATTATTTAACAATGCATTGACAAACAAATGTCAAAAACTTGTCAAATTGTAGGGAAATTAGAGGGATTTTTGACAGATTGAGACTGAGATCAGACTGTGAACGTTCTTAAAATTACGAGAAGTACCCCACTGTTCAAAAAAATTTCACAAACTGAGCGCGACAGCCAAAAAAATTCAACGTGAGAAAAAAGACGAAAATCCATTAAAAATGTAAAAGACAATGTTATAATGAAACCGACACGGCGACACGGAGACCAATTGCAATTTTTCATACGATTGGCTCGATTCCAACGTGATTACCGCGAATACTACGCCAGGCAGGTGAAATATGTATGAACTATGAACAGAATAAAATCTCTCCTTTGGATGGTTTTCATTGATTGGGTACAGTCGGCCAAGAAAGTGGTGGTGGAGTTTCGACAAAATTTTCTATAAGCAAATTTAAATATCGCTAAGGCGAGGGATAAATCTGGGTGATAAAACGAGGCGGAATTTTGCGAACGCTACTTCGCTCATCGTAGCAACCTTTTTTCAACTCAGATATGGCATTTCCAGAACATTTTCACCTGCTACACTGGAGCGGAATTATAACTGGAAAATTCCACCAGTCTTTGGCTCAGATTAGTCCTAGCTGGTGTGAGCAGTGGTGGCCGAGTGGTAACAGCCGCGACTTACGAATTGTAGGTCGTAGGTTCGAACCCAGACAGGCGCTTTATTCTGTGTAAATTATTTCATCACCACAGCTCTCAAAACGGCGAAGGAAAACGAACATGTCATAGAACCAAGAACTCGAAGACATGTGACATCTACCAACAACCGCACTGGGCCCGCGTGGTGGATGATAGCCCACACCCTCTCGAAGAGAGGAGGCCTGTGTTCCAACAGTGGGAACAATATAGGCTGATTATGATGATATATGATGAGTCCTAGCAATTATAATTAACTTGCTATGACGTCACTTTAAACTACGAACACAAGGCATTATTACAAAACTCCTGTAGAGAAAGCGTTAGTATTTCAGAATTCCCTGTTATAAGACGTGCAAACGACTTTGAAACTAAGAGCACAAGACCTTTTTGGCCCACTGTACCCCGACGTCATACGATTTTCCAGAGGTATATTTTTTGGAGGCTCACGTCGTTATGAGGGTATTTATTTGATTTCTAGGAAAAAGGTTCTTGTTCTATTTAATTTGTCTGATCCTTGGATCAAATGGGAATCTTTAGTTATTTGTTTTTGTAGTTGTTTCGGTTTGACGATTATTGTTTAAATGAGTGTCCTTATAATAATAGAATAGAATAGAAAACTTTTATATAGACAGGAGTCCATAGGGTTAGTAACAATTTTACTTTACTTAGTGTTGGTAGGTTACAGAAACTACATCCACCCCTGCATCCTTGGGGAATGCCACCGGTCTGCGAACACACTGAGAAAACCGCGCCACGAGAATACTGCTGCGAACACACGTCATCATCAGGGATGCACATCTATTCCTAATAATGATGGCAAAATCATTAATATTATTATCCGGAAACCTCCCTAATGCACTACGACGGCACAGCCTCCACCATGGCCTCTTCTTATGTTTTAAATGTCCCCTAGAAGGACATTTACTGACTTTACTGGTGATGTTCTTCAGACTTTAGACATAGGAGCTTTTGGCTAAGAAATAACAGTCGCACGAGTCGATCGACCAGCCGTTCGATTCTGTAAAAATCTCACCGTGAAAACTCAAGTGAAGTGAGCTTGATGTGAGGTGTTAGTAGTGTCAATCCCTAGCATTATTTCGAATGACAGCTCACTCCACGCTCACTTCACCTAAGTTTTCACGGTGAGATGGTTACAGAATCGCACTGCTAGTTAGGCTACATTGCAAGTTCTCTTTTAACCCTAGAAAGATCACCATAATGCAAGGTACAGACGCCAGCAGGTCAAGCTACCCGAAACTGTCAAATTTTCCTAATCAATCTTGACCCTTAATCCTTTAACGATAAAGTTGAAAATCTGTTAAAGAAATTTGACAGATTGTAGTAGCTTGATGTGCTGGCGTCTGTACGTTAAAGATAGCCATGCGCCTTTAAGACACACGCTTTTGAAATGTCGTTTTTGTGTCATTCACGACTCTCTCTGTCCAATAATCTGATATTAGATACCCAATGTTCGTCTTGTTTTCTTTTCCATAGATCAAGACCTATTAAAGATCAAAGCAAATTCTCCTTATATCATCATCTGACCCTTTTGCAATCCCACACATTCTCAAGCTACCTTCCCATTCCGGTGTCAATATGGTCCTTACCCTCTATTGATATTATTTCGCGGTACAAAGGACCAGAATTTATTGTTCTCTGCCATTGTTCGGTGCTCGCAAAGGCAGCTCGTTTACAAAGCTTAATTGTAAGGGCTCCGAGTATGAATTACACATGTCTTTATTTACCGTTGTACTTTGTAAGTTTGTACCTACAATATTTGATCTGAGTTAGTTGGTGTTTACACACATTCGGGCTCGGTATGTAGTTTCTCGTCGGGTTTTACTTTGGATGTGATTATTATCAGAACGTTTGGTCGTATCATGTCTGCGATGTTAGTTTTGTTTCGATAAAGGTCGACATTTAAACAATTCAAACGTCTTTGAGTGTTATGGTCATAGTTTATGGCCCGACATTGAAATCCAAGATTGGGCCGCCACCAATATTCTCCGAAGGTACTGAGCTGACAAAAGTTTCGCAGTTTACGTCATGCGTGTCAGTCAAAGAATCATTTCGGACGGCACGGTTGGCACAGTGGTTAAGCGATTGACTGCTGCGCTGTGTGTTGCGGGTTCGATTCCCGCACGGAACAAATATTTGTATGACCTACATGTATTTGTTCCGAGTCTGGGTGTTTTTCTATCCATAATATGTATGTATTTACAACAAAAAAAATGTATATAAGTAGTTTATCAGCCATCTTGTTACCATAACATAAGCATTAGGTTGCTTAGCTTGGGACTAGATGGCGCTGTGTGAAATGTCCAGGGATATTATTATTATTTCATCCAAGTTTCAAGTGACGATAGCAATTCGTAATAATTCGAAACAAATAGCCTAGACTCTCTAATAAAGATACGAGGATTTTAATAAGTGAGTACCTATTCTACATACACTGGAATTGAGAACCTCCTCCTTTTTAAAGTCGGTTTAATAATAAAGTTGTGATACATTATGATTACTTATCAATCCTAATTCGTATTATCTTTTGATAAACAATAAATGTTGGCAAATGAACATAATGAAATCACAAAGAAGTTTAAAATAAAAACAGTCGTATTTCATTCGCTACGTGGTGTGCTCGGATACCGAAGTCGCGTTCCGTATAGTGACTTTGACCGTATCATATCGTACTACTTAAGTCAGGTGCCTACCATCACCATCATCATTCAGCCGAAAGACTTTCACTGGTGGACAAAGGTCTCCCTCAAGAATCGTCACTAGAACCGGTCCTGTTCTTCTCGCGTCGAAAGGATTCCTTAAGACAGCGGTTCACCTCGACGCCTTCTAGTACGCGGTCGCCCTCTCCAGAAGTTTTCTGCCTACCATACCAACAGTAAACAGTGAAGTGTCGGAGATTCATCGAAAATACGTTTTTAAGTGAACTAAAAATAAAAGTTTAGTGAATCAATATTACGACTTCAAACGGCTCAGCAAAACGACATCAAAATGGCAACTACATCACCACCGAAAAATTTGGTAGCAGAAACGTCACTTGCCTCCGAATTTCGAATGCTTACGGAAGGAATGCGAGATATCAAACAGCAGAACTGGATTATCGAAGGAAAAATTTCGTCGTTGTCTGACACTGTAGGTAGAAAATTTGACAGACTTGAAAGTCGGTTCAGTTCGAGGAATGATGAGACTGCGACTCTAAGACATGCCTTATTGGACCAACAGATTAAGTTGGACAAAACTATGCAAGATATTAAATACTTTGTATTAATACTGGTGGGACTGGCGTTGCTATACGGTTATTTTGAAGTGGTATCCAAACAGCGATTTGATTGGTCCAAGGTCTTTACATATTATTATAACTTATACACCCAGTTCCGGTAAAATAGATACATAAACTAACTTATCTTCTATAGAACATGAGAATGAAAATTTCAATAAAATATCTGTAGCGGACATAATAAAATTTTACCATTTTCCTCTCTTTTATTATTTCAATGCATGTGTTACCCAACAATCAATCAATTAACTCAGATTATCGCAGTCCACTGTTGGACATAGGCTTCTCCCAGGCTGCGCCACAACACCCTGTCCTCCGCCTTCCGCATCCAGTCCGTCCCAGCCACCTTCTTTAGGTCGTCCGTCCAACTAGCTGGGGTCTAACACCATGTGTTACCCACTTTTACTTAATTAAGGTGAAAGCTATCACACATCATTAAAATCTATAAAAGTACCTACCTAATAAAATTGTAACGAAGTCAAAAGACATAAGATGTCACATATCTTCGATTTTTTTATTCTACGACATGCCGGTTCGCTCACGATGTTTTCCTTCACCGTTTTGAGAGTAATGGTATTGAAATTATTAACACAAAGCAAAGCGCGTGTCTAGTTTCGAATCCACGAACTGCAACTTGTAAGTCGGGGCAGTCACTGGTCTACTGGCACTACTCCTAGGACGCTAAGCTGACTACTATGTTCTATGTTACGAATATGATTTCCGCACTTCGTCCTTCAGGTGGACCATTGTGCGTGGGCCATGGCGGCCGTCGGTGGTTATTCCAACCAGCCCACCTCCCTCCAGAAGCTTATTAAGTCTCCTGGTCTATCGAGAACATCTGTTTAGGATCTAGGTGTCCCGAGGGTTTCTGATCTAATCTGGGAGACGCCTGTGCACTCAAAGAGCACATGCGCAACAGTTTCATCAGCCTCCATGCAACAGGCTGACTACATGAGACGGGTTAGGT
Source organism: Apamea sordens (assembly GCA_945859715.1). Lineage (NCBI taxonomy): Eukaryota > Metazoa > Arthropoda > Insecta > Lepidoptera > Noctuidae > Apamea > Apamea sordens. The sequence continues at coordinate 5,132,109 of OX244010.1, read as the reverse complement.
GTAGCCATCAATGACCTTGAGCATAGTTGAAGTCTCGCCCCAGCGCGTCCCACCTCGCGCCTTCGTAAACACACGCCTGAACATTATGTTTAGAGGCGTCATCTTCTAATAAGATAGAAGCCGCAACCTAATTGCGCAATACACTATCAATAACAATTTGAACGATATTTTTTTTATTTTATTTTATTTATTTGGCTCACCAACAATTGAGTACACTCATACAATTATGGGTTACATACAATCAAATTCGGGTCTAGTGTATCAATCCCTTACAGGTAAGCACATCATGCATTACATACTGGTTAAATTGAAATTATATAAAGGCTACTAATAATTAGAGGGTATTTAAATACACAAAGAACAATCAGGCTCCTCAAGTCAAATTCAAAACTAAAAATTGAAATAAAACATTAAAAATCATAGGCAGAAACAAAATTGAGAAATAAATATATATTGCTATACATTGCTTTATTATGTTCGAAAAATTAGTCTGCTCAACAACGTAAATAACTCAGTGAATATTGTTGAACTGTCAAAATGAAAGCCATTGCTACTGATAGTGTGACATTGTTACGCAATTACCCCACAGGATTATAACAATCTGTTAATTTGTTCTTAGGTTTATGAAAGACGCATATATATGGCATAAGTATAATAAACGGGGAATATTTGGCCGATCTACTAAAAAAATAATCATATTTTAACGATGTTCGCGTTTTTTAGCAACTGCTCGTCTTTTGTCTGAGTAGTCATTTTAAGTGGGAAGCACGTAAAAAACGTCCTTACGTACCCTGGGGTACATAAGGACGACGAGCTTGCCCAGAAGAAGCCTATTCACTCTCGCCTTGAAGAGATTCGGGTTGTATGAACTCGGGCATACAGACGCAGGCAGACGATTCCACTCCTGCTGTGCTGCTGTGCGCATCAGAAAAGATGACGTGAAGTATATATGGTATCCCGCAGTGCGTCTGGACTCTCGATGGTAGAAAGGTGAAGGCGGGATGAGCTCATGTAGCTCTTGAGCACACTCCCCGAAGTACAGTCTGTAGAAGACGGACGGACAGGCAACACTTCGCCGGTGAGCCAAACTGTGAAGCTTTGCCCCGACCAGCTTTTTATCGCCAATGAGTCTCTTAGCTCTGCGCTCCACTGAGTCTAAAGTGGCGAGTTGGTATTTAGCTGAGCCATCCCACAGGTGACTGCAGTACTCCATACACGATCGGACTTGTGCTTTGTAAAGGGTCAAAAGCTGTCCCGGTGTGAAGTACCGCTAAACCTTGTTTAGGATGCCCAGCTTTTTGGCCGCCGTTTGTGCTTTTGAATGGATGTTTGTTACTCTGTCACGCAAAAACTACAGAACAAATTAGGATGAAATTTGGTATACAGATAGTTTATACTCAGGATTGACACATAAGATACTTTTTATCCCGATATTCCTAAGGGATCGAAAAGTATGCGGGTAAAACCGCGGGGCGCAGCTGCTAGTAAGTAAATAGATAGCTATAACACGACTGTTGGTTGACGTAGGGTGTCAATTATTTTCCCTGACCACACTTACTTAATACACAAACAAAATGAAGCACTAATCCGTACCTTTTCCCCACAAACAACTGAAAACGAGGGGTAAGCAAACAACATTAGTTAGCGCTCGGAGTCTAAGCAGAATCCTTCGGTTCACGAGGTCAATAACTTCGTACGAACTTCAGTCGTTATTGACTTTATAGAACATCTATGTTGATTTTGTATGATAGTGTTGTGACTCATGCTGAAATAACGCAGCTGAAGGTTGGGCAGCTGATCTAAGGAAATAAAAAATGTCGAGAGGGTAGGATAGCCGGGTGGAACGAAATTCCTTTCTCTGTATAGGTATTATGCACCTGCACCCTAATTGCGTAACACACAATCAATCGTAATCAGAATCATTATGAAGCAAATTGCTAATCCATTGCTTCATAAGTTCGAAAAATTTGTCTGCTCAACACGTAAATAACGCAATGAATGTTGTTGAACTGTCAAAATGAAACCGATTCCGATTGATTGTGTGTTACGCAATTAGGGTGCTGCTCCTAACCGCGAATTAGTCGGCGTGAAAATTTACATATTTCTGACAGCTACTATAATACGGGTCACATTAAATTAGCTAGCGAAACTCCTCAGACGTGATGGGTAGGTATCGATATCTAAACACGACAAAATAAAAATGATTTGATGATTTCTCGTTGGAGTTAACGACTGTTAGTTGTTGTTACTTGAAGTATATAATAAGCTAAGAAAATCGGTTGTTTTTTTGTTTTATCGTTCAAGTGACAACACTACCTGCGGTTGATAACCCAAAAAAATATTATTATATTAACTTCTTTTTAGTTTTATCATTGTTAAGGCCATAAATAAAAGATGGTAAACTTCAGTGGACTGTATCTATTAAATGTGATTATTATGGTTTTACAATAGTGCGATGAAACCGACAAGTCTATAGCGTGAGGCGCGTCCGTTCTTCCTCGGCTTCTGTCTTGAGCTGCCCTGGCGTGCCCGCGCGACCCGACAACGCGGGCCGTGGGCTCCTCTGATTGGCCAGCGTCGTAGGTCGCGCAGGTGTCGAGCTGCTATTGGCTGGCCGCTGCTCGCGACACGGGTGTGAAGGCTGCGACTAGTGTGCTTGTCTATGACCGCAGTGTCATAGACAATCATGTTTAGATTAGCTAGCAAAACTCCTCAAATGTGATGGGTATCAATATACCCATCACATTTGACGAGTTTCGCTAGCTAATTTAATTTAACCCTGTATAAGAAAAAATATTGCTGATTCCATAAGGGATGCAGTATTATGTCACCATTAGGTATACTTTATGCGCAGAAACCAGAGTCTGGTGTGATAAGATTGCTCATCAATCGTAATACATTTATTATATACTAGCTGCTGCCCGCGACGTCGTCTGCGTGAAGGCTTTACAGCACCAAAAATACCTAAGATGCTAGTGTCGCTATAGCGTTATAAGTAAACAACTTTTAAAATTGCATTAAAATATAAGTTTTTTTGCGAAGCAAGTGAAGCGAAGCAAGTGAAGAGAGTTATATGGGAATCCTGCTGAGTTCAGTCATAAGATGTGACTGAAGGAAATAGAGAAAATAATGCAGGAATACATTTCAGGACACAAAAGAATAAAAATACGTTCAAAGGTATCATACCTTACAACAATTCCCTATAAACTACGTTGGTAGTTATGCTGCCAGGAGCCAAAATGTAAAGAGAGTCAGGACTGGTGACGCGAGAGCAAGCGACGTACAGTTGCCCGTGTGAGAAGCAACTCGTCCTGAGGTCGACACCCGCTGCCCTCAGTGTCTGCCCCTGCGACTTATTGATGGTCATCGCGAAGCAAACATTCACGGGGAACTGTACGCGCTTGAACTGGAACGGGTAGTTATGAGGTATGAAAGGAATGCGTGGTATAAATACTGACTCGCCGACGCCACAACCCGTAAGAATTTCCGCCTCAATGGTGTGTCTGTGGAGCGAGATGACTTTAAGGCGGGTCCCGTTACACAACTTCGGAGGAGATAGGTACAGAAGAAGCATAATCGGGACACCGACCTTCAGCTTGATGGTATGCGCTGGAAGTCCACTTGCTGACAGGGAGTTCAGAAATTCCACGGGATAATGTGTGGCGTCATCTTGCTCGACAACAGTGTTTATCGATCTGTAGACCACTTCATTCCCCTCAATTTCCGAGAGAATGCATTTGTTAATTGCTGCAGCCTGATTATTTTTAGGCGTCAAAATGGCCCGCTCACACACCCAAGAATTCTGCTGGTGCAGTATACGACTGATGTCCCCGTACACACAGTGAATGAGTTCTTCTAAGCTGGATACCACTCTACCGAGAGACTCTGAAAGCACCACCTGTCCACCTCTCTCTTCTGGTAGAGTGCCTTCGCCAAGACTTAGAAGGACATCGGGGAATTCTTGAGCACATGCATTGCCGCCGAGCTGAGCTCTCATATTAATGGTCAAGCGCAGCGTACGAACTCGTGACCAAAACGAAGATCGTTTCAACGAAGCATTCACCTCGTCAGCCCTCGATCCCCGCGTCACCACGGGAAGCGTTTGCCGGAAATCGCCACTGAACAGAACTGTGACACCACCCATCAAATGTTCGTTCCTGCGGATGTCCTGCTGGGTCCTCCACGGCCTCAACTGCCTTCCTATTGGCCATCGTACACTCATCCCATACGATCAGAGAGCAATCCTTGAGCACGTGTCCCTTATTGCTGTTACGTGACACACCAAAAACAGGCGTTTCGGCGCTCTCTAAATCGATGGGAATTTTAAACATGGCATGTGCTGTCTTGCCGCCCGGAAGTAGTGTGGCAGCGATTCCCGACGACGCTACAGCAATAGCAATTTTGCCTTGCCTCCTGACCTCTGCAAGTATGCCAGTGGTAACAAATGTTTTTCCTGTTCCACCAGGAGCATCCAAGAAAAACATTTTACCCTGGTTTTGCCCAACGCTTTCAAGGACGGTGTCATAAATGTGTTTTTGCTCTGAAGAGAACAAAGCGACATAGTCATTTCGTATGGTGGTCATTTCGCCCGGACCGTAATTTGTCTCAGCGTTATACTCCCGATTTCCACGGTCTTTATACGGTGATGATGTGGGAGCTGATAACCCATATTCGATCAGTGGATTGCCGCCGATAGAAATGACCACATCTTGAAGTGAACTGAGACAGGTGTTCAGCACGCGTTCATCAGTTACTTCGACTTCGTCTCCAGTAACACGCCTCAAAGCTCGTAGAAAATCTTCAGACAGATGATGGCGATACATCTCCCACAAAGCTACCAGGTTCGCGACTCCACAAAACACCAAGATGACGGCAAACAGATGACGCATGCAGCTGGGACTGTCACTGACGCTCGCCTCCGCGAGGGTGTCATCCCAATTTTGGTCACCGTCGAGAAGGTGACGTGCTACGCAGGCTGCGCGGTAAGTGGGATACTCCACGCCATCAAATGTCCTCAGAAAGGCGAAAGACGTTGGCCTCGGACAGTGTGAAGTAACAACCGCAGAAAATTGCATTCGCCATTATTCGGATGCACGGTATAAACCCTACCCAATGCGGTGTCCTTGAAAATTCCCGGAAAGCCATCCACAGCACCTCCTCGTCGACGTCGGTTAAATACACCCCTTTGCTTGTCGTACGTGTAATATGAAGGCACCTCGTCATACGTAAGGGATCTCGCAAACTGGTCGACAATTTAAAAAAACACAGAGCGTGTTTTTTTAAATTGTCTTCCTCAACTCTGCTCAAGATTTTGAGGGTTTTGTTGGAACTTGAATTTGTCGAAACGAACTATAGGATACAACTTTTATGAAGAAAATGCACATTGCCATCTATGAATTTTAAGAATAACTAACTACTAACCTCGCCAACATGATCAAATTTAAATTATTAATTTCCAAAAAGTGTTAACATGTAACTTGATTTGATTTTTATGAAATCTCATAGATGGCGCTGCTTCAAAATTTTCATTATACTACTAACATTAATTAAACTATGTTTCTCTGCCCAAGTTACTTAAATGGCGTAGTTTTTATAGTGTAAAGCTAGATAATAGCATGGCTTACTCAAAAACAACATTTAAATATGCGTCGTTAGATTACACGCTGTCACAGAATACGTAGGTAAGAAAAATAAAGATTCACAGCTCCTCCCCCGTAGGTGATAGCGTGATAATATGTTTCCAGAGTTAAATTATGGTTTACTAAATAAATAACATGTCGTTTTGTGCATTCAATTATTTTGTGCATTAAATTACGAACAAAAACCTTTTAAAATCAATATTGCTTACCTCCTATAACATACGGCGTGATAATATGTAGCCTAAAGCCTTCCTTGGTTTACAAAGAACATTTTTGCTGAATTTCAATTCAATCTATCCAGTAGTTTTGGCGTGAAGCCGTACCATACACACAGACAAACAGACAAAAATTCTAAAAAGTCACTTTTTGTCATCAGTTACGTTTTTCTAACAAAAGCCACTTATTTTTTCTCGAAAATTCTCAATGTACAGTTTTTCTTTCGTTACTGTTTTATTATATGTATAGATTGATAACAAATGAATCACGACCATTCACCTCAATATTATTAAAAGCAAGCTTATAATAACAAAGACGTACGATTGACAGTCGCGCGTCGTTCGTTCGATGCGCGGTGCGCTTCGATACCGCTGCCCACGCACCGCTAAAGTGACTTCTACCATTTCGTATCATACTATTCTACTTACATCAGCTGACTGCCATTATCGTTCAGCCGTAAGACGTCCACAACTGGACAGAGGCCTCTTCCAAGCACCACTTCTACAACCAGCCCTGAACTTCACGCTTTCAGTGGATTCGCACCACCATACTTAGCCAGGTAATCGGTTCACCCCATGTTGCGTCTTCTAGTGGTGAGTCCAGAACTTCTCTGACTACCATATCAACAGCAAGCAGTGACGTGACGGAGATCCAAAAATAATACGACGTTTCCAACGACACAGGACTATTTAAAGTATGGCCTACAGACCGCCGAGCTGGCGTAACAAAGATAACCATCTCCGTTACATGGAATGCTCAGTTTGTACTTCACAATATGAAATAAGCTGCCTAAACATTGACAGAGAGACCTATAACAGGTTCACAACGGATGAAAAGCGAGACTAGACCTGTGAGTACTGTATGACGAATACACGAAAGAGAACTGGGCCCGTATTCCCGTAATTTAAAACGTTCAAAATGTAGTCGCAGTGTCATCTCGGCGACAAACAAATGTCAAAAACTTGTCAAAATGTAGGGAAATTAGACGTTTTTTTGACAGATTGTGATTGAGATCAGACTGTGAACGTTCTTAAAATTACGAGAATTACCCCACTGATAATGTTACAATAAGACCTAGGGGTACATAATTATGTTACAGTGAGACCGGTAAGGCCACGCTCTGCAACCAGCCAGACGAAACTCGATAACCTCTCTTACGGAAACCAAGACGAAGACAACGATATGATGTTAGTCAAGACAGGAACACAACTCAACTGAGAAATGTTGACACCGAAACATCACTTCTCGATGAAATACGAATGCTTAGAGCAGATATGCGAGAAATCAAAGCCAACATTTCATCGCTGGCTGAAAATATCAATCGTAAATTCGAAGAATTTGAAAAACGAATCAATGCAAAGGACGATGAGTTCATGATTCTGAGGCTTTCCTTATTGGAACATGAGAATAGAGTGAACAGCACTGTGATGCTAAATCAGAGATAAAAATAACCGTAAAAAGGACCATTATGTTCATTCCCATTAAAAAAAAATTTTTTGGCGCACTCACGCCCAACTGAAATTCGGCTTTCGGCAAAACATAACGTAATATCGCCCTGTGACGTCGCTTCACGATAATGCAGCGTCTCTGTGGTAGGTATGTCGGTTTTCTTTGGTACAGACGTCAGCACATCAAGCTACTACAATCTGTCAAATTTCTTTAATAGATTTTCAACTTTATCGCTAAAGCTTTAAGGTTCAAGGTTGATTGGGAAAATTTGACAGTTTCGGGTAGCTTGACCTGCTGGCGTCTGTACAAGCAAAAATGCGCTGCGCTACGACTTCGCTCCGACGGTCGGTATCGCACCGCAACATCCTTCCCCTTCACGTTTCTCTGGTCTTCGTGTCCGTTGACCGAGCGTTGCGTCGTTGCACGTCACCGCAACGCACCGTGGGGCATGTCACTGTGATTTGTATGTAGGATGACGCAGCGCTCGGCCCGCGATATCATCATCGGCATCATCTGCCTAGCCTTTTCCCAACTATATTGGGGTCGGCTTCCAGTCTAACCGGATGCAGCTGAATACCAGTATTTTACATGGAGCGACTGCCTATCTGACCTCCACAACCCAGTCACTGGGTAATACGATACCCCTTGGTAAGACTGGTTGTCAGACTTTCGGGCTTCTGACTACCCGTAACGACTGTCATAGATCCACGAATGACAGCCGAGACCAACGGCTTAACGTGCTTTCCGAGGCACGGAGGGGTCTCGGTATGTAAAGATGGTCACCCATCCACAGACCAACCGCGTCAAGCGTAGCTTAACCTGACCGATCGACCTGTGCGGCTGTTATTATTTATTAGTATAGACATATATAATTATAATATAGATTTCATTATTATTATTTGTTATTTGACATTTTATTTTTAAACGATTCTAACTTTTTTATAATTTTTTGTCTGTTTTAGTTTTTTTTTAATGTGTTGATGAATAATTTTAATTTAATTAGTCACAATTTTATTTTTGATTTTTATCTGTTTAGAATTTTGAATAGTTTATAAGTATGTGTTTTAAAACTATGGACTAGAGTTATGTCTGAAATAAATATTATTATTATTATTTGTTGGTATATATTTTTGTATCTCGGCACTGATGTGCTGGTTTTATATAGGTAGGTATACATTAATATAAGCGATAGATGATAATATATTATGGTGTGGTGATATGTTTAGACTTTGTGTTGTTGATGATGTTTGTGGGTTTGATATTTTGGCCTCATTGGCGTTCTGAAGGAATTTCCGGACAATTCTGCAAGTGTTCAGGATAGCAGCTTTCTGTAGAGTTTGGTAGGTGGAAATTATTATTATTAGTGTTTAGATTAAAACAAAACCAAACGCAATAGCGTTACAAAGTAGAAGTAAACATGTTTGAAAAAATGTGGTTGAAATAAATATCATCATCATCTGCCTAGCCATTTCCCAACTATGTTGGGGTTGGCTTCCAGTCTAACCGGATGCAGCTCAATACCAGTTTTTTACGTAGAGCGCCTGCTTAAATTATGTATACGATAACCCTTGGTAAGACTGCTTAACGTGCTTTCCGAGGGGGTCTTGGTATATAAAGATGGTCACCCATCCACGGACCGCGGCAAGTGTAGCTTAACTTGATCGATAGACCCGTGCGGCTGTTATTACTTAGAATACATATCATTGTGTCATCATAAGTATTTTTAAACCTATTATCACTATTACAACGTTATCTAGAATATTATAAGTGTTTAGATTAAAAAAGATAGCAAAGTGCAGGCCGACACTTGAAAAAAGTAGGCACTGTGATAAAGAACTTTGATGTTACCTGAAGGTATGCTCAGCTGGAGCATCCACGTGTATCTATGGTCTGTTTCAAAATTATCAGAAGGCCAATTCCCGTAATTAAAAACGATCAAAATCTAGTCACAATCTCATCTCAGCTCAGCGACAATCAGTGTCAAAAATGTAGGGTAATTTAGGGGTATTTTTTACAGATTGAGACTGAGATCAGACTGAACGTTCTTAAAATTACGAGAATTGCCCCTCTGATGAAAATTGAAACAATTGAATCAGAACACTTACCTGTGGATGCTAGTACGACTTACAAATTGAGTGTTTCGATTTGATTAATACATAAGCCATTCTATTCCTACTAATATTATAAACGTGAAAGTTTGTACTTATGGATGGATGGATAGATGGATGTTTGTTACTCTTTCACGCAAAAACTACAGAACGGATTTGGATGAAATTTGGCACACAGATAGATAATAACCAGGATTAACACAAAAGATACTTTTTACCCCGATATTCCCACGGGATCGAAACTTATGCGAGTGAAACCGAGGGGCGCAGCTAGTTTTAAATAAAAAATGAAAAAATATTTATTGCGACTCGTACAGGAAGATCACGAACTAAAGTAAACACAGTCATAAATAAATAACAATTTAAAATTAAATGTTAAAATGAGTAACAAAAAGAGAAAAAAAAAACATAAAGCTCTTTACGAGGCCAAAAGGCTCCTATCTCAGCATGACCATAACCCACCACCACCAACATAACCCTTCGTATACCGGCAGCGTATAACAGCAGTTTTTTTTTTAATACCCGACGACTTCGATCAATAATAGTACTAGATTAAGGATCAGGAACAAAAATCAGTCGCTCAAGTGGCCACGTTTGCACACACGTAAACATCTACATTTCTTAGAAAAAAGATTAATAATATTAATAACTTCAGTTTATTATAAACCTTAATGCTTGAACATAAAGTTTAATTACAATTGCAAAATATATTTAAAATGTCGCGTGAAAATAAAATCATTCTATTTTTTTATTTTCAGTCATTTATTCTAAAATGAAACTTAAAGTGTAAGTAATAAGGTTAAAAACATACTAATTTGAAATAAGACCACAAAAGTATGTGTGGTCTTATTTTTCGGGCCGTTTTTGAAGCGCTTAACGGGAATCTAGTACTATTACTGATCGAAGCCCGACGAGAACTTCAACGTAGTCCAAAATCATGTACTGACTCCATGGTAATAGGTTGTACACACGGCTACACGTCAAGCTATACAATACCGATGTGTAGCCGTGTGTACGTCGATGTCCCTGACACCCTATATACATATATTTGCATTCATTGATTGTGATTCATGCCTTTCCAATAACTATAGGTAAGTACTCAAAGTTTGTCCTTTCAAAAACAAAATAGTACCTATATTATATAGTCTCCTTTGATTTAAGTGCAAAAGCTAAAAGAATACCTTCCGACACCATTGTTAAAGAGAAGCGTCGATTTTCGATAAATATCAGCACCTACCTACCTGACTAGGGAAAGAGGGGATCCCCCCATTTTTAATCTAAGATAAAGGGTACATTGAGTGCTTAACCATCGTGTCTGGCTTAAACTATGTTACATTTACTGTTAAATTGCACCTTAAAGTCTAAAACATAAAGTCTATTTTAGATGTCTTGTGTGTGCTTAGTAACTTTGCATCGCGATACTTGACGACTATTTTAGTTTTACGGTTGAGTAGACTTTAATTTTAAAGGCGTAAGGTTGAGTTTCGAGTGATTGAAGTTTAGATTTTAATGTGGTTTTTTCCGTATCTGTAGATAGTAGACTTGACAATAGGGCCTCTTGTTTCACCGGTCGGTGAACGTACAGGTAGCGATTTTAGTGCATAAGAGAGCGATTTAACCCTCCCACTGAAATTAGAACTATATTTCTTCATCTTTTTTATGTCGCTGGCACTATTGTATTTCAGCAGAAGGGCAATTCTCGTAGTTTTAAGAACGTTCACAGTCTGATCTAAGTCTCAATCTGTCAAAAACACCTGTAATTTCCTTACATTTTTGACAAGTTTTTGACAATTGTTTTTTGCTGAGATGAGACTCTGACTAGCTTTTGAACGTTTTAAATTAGTGTAGTGGCAGTGTAGTGTAGTGGTATTAATGTAGTGGCTCGTGCGTGAGTGGGTCTTCCGATCTTGTTGTACCAAAACATCGCCATTTCTACGGCGTCGTCGGTGGCAGCGCAGGAGTCACTTTGACTCCATGTTTTGGGACACAGAGGGCTGGACTTATCCTGCCCTCTATGTCCCAAACTATGCTCCACCTCCTAAGGTGGAGCATAGTTTGCGATATAGCTCCGCATCCGTACCCTATTGCCATTCCGTCAAAGTAGCCCGACTTTACCAAGTTGGAGTAACATCTTCCCACTTGTGTCCGGAGACGGTTCAGGAACTTCCAATGATGATGCTTTCAAAATGGTTGGTGGTAAGTAGTCACCGCCATCTATAAAAAATTGATACCAGACGTATTGTAGATACATTGCAATCATAGAGACAGGCTGGGATATCTCATGCAGCTGAAATAACCACGGCACCCATACCCTTCAAACCGAAACCCAACAACACTGCTTGGTAGAAATCAGGAATACAACGGTACAAGGATCTTTTAACGCGTGACCAACCAGAACGCCGCCATCTTGTTTTTTAACCTATTACTTTTGTCTCACGAAGCCACGCGCTCTTTACTTCTGGTTATAGTTACCGGCACGTAAGTTGGCAAGAGATTTTGTAGTGGGGGAAGTTCGCGCACGCACAATTTCATACATTTTTACATGCGGAAACTTCCCCCACTACAAAATCTCTTGCCAATTTACGTGGCGGTAATATACCAAGTGTAGAAACACGCTGTGAATGTGTGTGTAGGGGTAAGCGCGCTCGTACCGTCAGAGACAATGGCGAAGTCTGAAGAGTGTGCGTGTGTGTGTTAAGTGCCGACGCTATTCGTCTTCATGCACACATTCATAGAATGTTTTTACACTTAGTTTCTACATGTAAAACGCGCTTATTGAGGTAAAAATACTGTACAATTCTGTGACAAATACACAAAATATGTTCACAGCCCGATTCAAACTTAAGGCGGTTCGGAACATGAGGGCAGTCGCTGCGCAGTAACAAATTCACCTGTCAGTGGGGGTGAGGGGTGAGGTACTGCGCAGCCAGTAGCGCACTTCAGAGCCGCCATAAAGTTTGAATAGGGCTATACCAGCAATGCCCCCTGTCAATGTCATGCAGTCGTCAATAGATTCTTGGAGCACAACTTCTCCGGACGAGCTCCGTCTTTAACAAAGAGTTCCCGCTATTCTTTCACCACTCTAACCTAAGCCTTATCCATCTGCCTGTCCCCCTCTTCATTGACAATAGATTATCTACGAGCCGGACACTTCATTATACCGTATTATATTCACGAACTATACAACGTACAAAACGCCTGCGTTCGATGCACTGTAGGCAATAGTCTGAAATATACACAAAGAGTTTACCTAGGACAAAAGCTACTAAGGTAAGTATCTTACCCATATATTCTATAGGTACACAGAGTTATAGATAGAGTGTCCATAGAGTTTCTTGTTTCTTCATGGAGTGTGCAGTGGTGGCCCCGTGGCCGCGACTTATGGGTTGTAGGTAGATCGGGGGTTCGAGCCAGCAGGCGCTTTACTTTTTGGAACGAAGTTCCTTATCGCGCGTTGCGAAAGGGGAAAAAATTAAGACCAAAAGTTGGAACGACACTTTTTGCTATAGTTGTAAGCCGTGCGGCGTGCGCGTGTTTCTCTCTCTCTCTCTCTCAAGCCAGTTATACTTCGTTCCATCCGGGTGTCCCTTGACACCACTCAGGTTTTGTTAATTATTTCATCACCACTGCTCTCAAAATGGTGAAGGAAAACCTTGAGGAAAACGGCATGTCCTAGAGCCAAAAATTCGAAGACATGTGACGCGCTGGGCCCGCATGATGGATTACGGCCCACTCCCTATCACAGAGAGGAGGCCTGACTCAGCAGTGGAACATTATAGGCTGATTATGCTATCAAAAGTAAGTTTAAAATGAACAGAGAAACAATGAAATGTAGGTATGGGACTTATATTTCACAATTGTAAAGTCAGAGAAATCAATTGTTAAGCAAATTGACTACCAACTTAAATTGTACGTATATTACAAATCACTAAATTCTTTGCAAGCGTTATGAAATGGCACGGTAAATTGACGTAGAGTGCGCGCAAGCTAAAGGTCATGGCACATTATACCGGCACCGCAACAGCACCGCTCCAAACCAGCAATTAACTTGTCATTCAATTTAGAGCATTAAATCGTGTGTAGTATAATATATTTCATAATGTCAATATGAAAAAGTCAACGGCGGGCAGTCAGCGCGCTTGCCGCTACCACACAACTCGACTCGCAGCCCGCGTGCTGCAAGCGAGCGGACCTTGTGCGCACAGCGCGCCGACGGCATGCTTATTACGCGCCGACTCCGAGTCGGCAGCGAAACGTCAACCGTACGTAAACGACACAACGTAAACCGAGACATTATGAAAACTTGCAAGTCCTAGGCGTGTTCAATCATAAATGCCATATAACAATATTGAGTTCGCGGTGACAGCAAGCTTGCACCTCGCGGCCACCGCGCGGACTGCGAGCTTGCACCTTGCGGACAACGCGTAGTTAGCGCGCTGGCAGCTAGCCGTAGTCTAAATTCGAGGCGACGCCGTGCTGCAGCTGCGCAGTTGCGGTGCCGGTATAATGTGCCATGACCTTAAGTCTGCGCGCGTGTTTGAACTTCAAGACTATATCCCTGCCAGCACTTGTCACAATGATGGCGAATATTTACTTTGGAAAACACGGAACACAGCACACTCTCTTGACACTTGATATAAACGTTGATATGGCGGCAAATGATTATTTCCGGATATATGTATTTTGACAGCGCGCAAAAGTTTGCGCGGACTCTAGTGTCATTTGTTTAAAAAATAATGTCCTTGGTTGAAAATTTCAGTACAATTTTAGGTATATGTAACTAATGCTTACTCTAGCTCCTAAATGAAGCATGTTTGAACATTGAAATACTTAATAATAATTGCAATGTTACCAAACCAACACAGAAACGTTGAAATTAATTTTATATGCTAGTAATATGACATGTTCCGCGTCGCTATATACATAAGTTCCAACGTAATTTCTGTTACATATTATGATGAGGACCCCGTTTTTGTTCGAGCTCTGAAGTCAGCGATTGTCCCCAACTTGTAATTTTTTGTTTTTGTGTTCGGTCTGTACCCTTTTAGGGAGAGATTCAGATTGTATTAAAGGATTATTAATTTGACAAACTGGAGGTACAAAAATGTACATACAACCCCAGCAAGTTTAAACAGCCAAAGAGATTCTTGACAGTAATTATATGGAATGCACACAATAATCTACATATTTATAAAAAAACTAGGTAATTTATATTTTGCAAAAATACTTAATTCGAAAAAGTATATCTTTACTGTGGGGTGATTTCGCAATACATTAGCCTTGTTGAACTGTCAAAATTACTTTTATTTTGACAGTTCAACAACATTCATTGCGTTATTTAAGATGTTGAGCAGACAAATTTTTTGAACATATGAAGCAATATCCTTCAAAATTATTCAGATTTTGTTTGAACGTCTGTTACGCAATTAGGGTGCTGGTCACTCACACACAATAGTGTTTTAAACCGGACAAAAACAGGGTTATTTTTTAACCGACTTCTAAAAAAGGAGGAGGTTCTCAATTCGGATGTCTGTATTTTTTTTTTTTTTGTGTTTGTTCGCGCATAACTCCGTCGCTTGCCAACCGATTTGAAAAATTCTTTTTTTGTTAGAAAGAGTATACTTTCCAAATAGTCCCATAGAAATGTCATCAAAAACGGTTCAGTAGATTGGTTTTAAATCAAAATTATTGGTAAAAATTACAACTTAAAAGTGAAAAATAAAAACTTTTGCAAAAAAAAAAAATCAACCGACTTCCAAAAACGACTCTACAAAGTGAAAAATAACTTTAATTTTGGAAGTCGGTGGCAAACAAAGAAAATGTGAACCCAACAACACCGACTTCCGAAATTAAAGTTATTTTTCACTTTGTAGTGTCGTTTTTGGAAGTCGGTTGATTTATTTTCACTTGTATCTTTGGTTCTTTGCAGCCGGTGGCATAAAATCTGGTATTGAAAAAAAAATAACTGCCACACTGCATCAGACTACTCAGACTGCTTGAAAAGTTTTTATAATTTTTCGTTTATTTTTACGTTTGTCATTTGTTTGTACAAAAGAAGAATATTATACCCTGTCCAATAGGTTAACCGTTTTTTGACAGCTATCTTACAACGTACAGACGCCAGCACATCAAGCTACTACAATCTGTCAAATATCTTTAATAGATTTTCAACTTTATAGCTAAAGCATTAAGGTTCAAGGTTGATTGGGAAAATTTGACAGTTTCGGGTAGCTTGACCTGCTGCTGGCGTCTGTACATATTCCAGATTACGTAAAAGTTAACGTAATTTATGGCTTCTTGCAGACATTATAATACCATAGATACGTGTATCAATCAATGTATTGTGTGTTGTATTGTGTGTTGCTGCAATCACTAATTCTATCTGTCAAAAACGGTTTACCCAATGGACAGGGTATAAACGCCCGCTGCTACATTTCCTAAGCCCGCAACTTACATGGCCACACCATAATGCCATTTTTACGGAAATGAGGGGGGGAAATGAATTTTATCATAATCTTTGTAAGAAGATGAAGAATTAATGAACGTTGAGACAGGCAAATTACTTTACTAATATTATTTTAAAGAATATCCTTCTCTGGAATATTCTTAAAGGAATATTTGCTGATTTAAGGGGCATGCGCTTAGGTAAACCGCGAAATTCAATTCTTTTTTATTGATATATTTTCATGAAATAGTCATTCAATAGGATTATATGAACTTAGAGGGTTTTATTCATAATTTTAATTATTATAATTCTTTAAATATATACTTGTTACGGTTGCGAATCATATATTGTTCAACAGACAACCTGATACTAACCTGTAAATTGCAATAAATCGTAAAAAATAGGCTTCCGCGGCCTACCCTGGCGCTTCCCACTTAAGTATAATTATAGATTCAATCGTGCTTGTGTTTGGACAATTTTTGATCAGAAGATTTTTTTTTTTTTTGCTTAAAATTATCATCATGATCTTTTTTTTTCAAGCAAATGCAAAAAAGGAACACACCTTCAGTAGCATTAGCTTTCATTGGTTTAACAAAATTAATTGCGTTATTTACGTTTTTGAGCAGATAAATTATTTATTGGCATAAAAAAAAATGTGTACAAAGTGAAGCTCTGACTCCTGCGCTAGGTAACAACACTCGTGTTACAGGAGCTAAAATTTTGATTGATGATTGATAGTGATTGGGGGTGCTGGATGGCTATTAATTTATTTGTGAGCGAGACGACAACAACGTTTACTTTTTCCTTAAAACTTCATTGCATAAAATTCAATCAAATAAATTAACTTCGTGCGAGTCGCCTATAGAAAAAAAGATATTATTTAAAAGTGACGATTAGCACGTTTCGGATGAGTAAATTCTTGCGAATTGACTAATTAGCCCAATCACTCACACAAGGACATAGTAATTATTATTAAGGGTAGGTATTCCAACACCACAAGAGGAAGAACAGGGACAGCCTATTTGAACAAACCCACAGCCGTGATGATGAATATTTTATGCATCCATACTAATACATCTATACTAATCTATACTAATTACTATAAAGGGGTAACATTTGTTTGTTTGTATGTAGGGCGTAATCTCTGGAACTTCCAGCCTTTTGGGCACTTATCCTATTGACAGCGATGGGGACGAATTTTTTGAAACCCACGCCCCCGTGGGATAATTTCTGATACCCACGCGGACGAAGCAGTTGAGGAAGGTAATCTTTACATACAGATAAATAAAATTGAAGTACATATGCAAGTATATAAGTTACTTATAACAAAAAAACATTTTTAATCATTTTCGTCTTTCTGTCTGTTCCGGCTAATCACCGAAACGGCTGGACCGATTTTGACGGTACTATCACTGGCAGATATACGGTACTTTCTGTCCCGGTAGCACGTTCCCGTGGGATAATTTCGGAATTCCGCGCGGGTGAAACCGCAGTAGACGCTAGTACTATATAAAAGCTTAATGAACCCCCAACTATACCTAAAAGCGATTATAAACTTTCTATTCGAACTAAAAACTTTTCTATTATGATTTCAGATTCGAGCGGCCATTTTGTTATGAAAATATTCAATCTTAAAGTATTTATGTGAACAATGGACGCACCTCTAATAAATGCTTTTTTTTAGTCAGGCTACAACAACGTGAGTTTGAATACACTTGAGGACAAGATAAATAGACCCACCTTTTTATTTAGAGGAAGCAGTCCCGCGAATCGGTAAACGTAAGGTAGGTGTAGCGCTGTGAACCTCTCAACGGGAAATCCTCTCCCTGAAGCGGGGGTACTGTAGCGTTGTGAGGGTCTCAACGGGAAATAGTCGACGCAAGTAAGTTACAAGTCACATCACATCAGTCAATCATGGCACAACACTAATTTCCTAAAAACACTTGCTTAGCTAGCAGGAGTGATTCCCTGATTCTCAAGATACTGGTACCCCAAATCTAGGGGTTCTACGTCCAGGTTGAGGACAGGGCAGCTCAGCGCTGCAAGCGTAGCTGAACTGCGCACTGCATGCGTAGCTATACTGTGCGCTCACCTACTGCGCGCTGCACCCGTAGCTGAACTGCGCACTGTATGCGTGTTATACCGTGCGCTGCATGCACACCTACCCCCGCGCTACCGGCGGCTTGATGACGCGCTGCGGTCTGCGGCCTATACTGAGGCCTGATCGGCTTCTTGAAGTCGTACTGGCTAGCCTGTTCCCGGGCCTGAATTCCTGCATCCTGGAGACCCAAGGACGGTACCTTTCAAACCTTACAAGTGTGCTTGTGCTCGAAACCACAGACAGTGTGATCTTACCCGCGACCTATTAGAATATGTATGTAACCTATTAGAAGATTATACCTATGAACCTTGGCTAAGTGTCTCTTTTCTTAAACTTAATTTGTTAACGGCCTGCGCAGCCTACCTGCAAAGCCCTAGCCGTTACATAGACGCCCTCAACCTAGGTGGAATAAATAAAATAAATAAAAATAAAATAAATATCCGTGGACATTTCACACAGCGCCATCTAGTCCCAAGCTAAGCAACCTAATGCTTGTGGAGCGACAATCTTCGCAGGATGGCGATGAGAGTTACCGAGAATCGAGTTGAGAGGCCTATGTCCAGCAGTGGACTGCTATAAGCTGATAATGATGATGGATGATAGTCCCGTGGCTAACTACCGAGGATGACGACTAATAGAGAAGTGTGGAAGGAAAAAACATGTTGCGCCGATAAGGGTAGGAAAATGGTGATAATAAGTCCCGTAGCTAAACCTGACTGATAGCTGAAGGTAAACATATGAGAAGGCAAATGATAATAATAATAGACGAATCTTAGCCTAAAGGAGACGGGCGAAGGTTCATAGAAAGTTGGGCCTGACGTTACAGTAACGGTTACTGCATTGTTTTATTTAGATACTAATACATACCACTAAAAAAAACTAAAATGTTTACGATTGCTCCATGGTAGAAAAAAAAAATAGTTATTGGTTTTATACGAAAACAACGTTTTTGCTTATAAGTTATTCTTATTCTTATAGCTCTCACGTTATTATTTAAGAAAATAATTAAGTATCAGACTTTATTACAGACTAGAATTTACCAGGTTTAATCGTGGGACATTCACACATTGAGGATTCAGACGCCGTCCAATTAGATTCTAGAGGTTTCAGAGAGCTCAGAAGTCAGGGCCAAACAAACGAAGCAAATGATTTGTTTGATTGACGTTTGAGTTTGACCTGACATTGACATGAGTTCCAATGTGTTGCCTGAATATTAAAACATGATGATCGATTATGAAATCGATTTACAAATAATGTTTACGACTTTTTTAGAAACGTTGTTGATTCATTGGGACACCACCATTATTTAAAAAAAAAATAACTTAACTAAAGGAAAAATACTGATCACTTTTATTTAATAAATAAATCTATTTGTATTTTAATATCGATTATCTTACATACGTCATATTTCATCTGGCAACATTGTTTAAAAGTGAAAATATTTCTAATAGCTTCAATCTGTCAAAATTAAGCCAAAATGCACTGATTTTTTTAATTACCTCACTGGTCTCAAATGTAAAATGTTCACGATTAACAGCGCCTGACCCGTTAAAACTAATCAAGAAAAAATTTATCAAGTTTCAGATCATCAACATCTGCCTAGTCTTTTCTCAACCACATTATCTTGGCATCGGCTTCCAGTCTGACCCGATGCAGCTGAATACCAGTATTTTATCAAGTTTGAGATGATACTTATTACTCAACAACCTTCGAATTACCAACAGAGTAAAAGCCAAAACGCTAAAACATTTTAAACTGCCAGACGGATTTTTAGACTCACTATTACACAATCAAACAAAAAAATTATTAAAAGAAACAACATAATACACACACAGAAACAAAATACAATATTAAACATTGTCGTACATCGTGTAGGTACCAATTATTCTGGCTTGCAGTGCACGTATGTACAATACACGTCATGGCCAGGTTTCCACCACTGTTGCTTTTGCACTGTGTTTTGTTTTTCTGTTTTATTTTATTACCCACCTCGACTTGTTTATTAAAGCTTTTGCATTATTATTTTTTTTCTTTTAATAAAAATCTGTTCTCGATATTTTTCATGCTGTTTTGAGAGTCTGGTGTTGATTTTGCTGTTAAAATTGTCTTGAAATATTAATCTAGACATTTTATGTAGAGGTACTTACTGTTCTTAAAAGGACAACAGTGCGATTCTGTAACCATCTCACCGTGAAAACTTAGATGAAGGGAGCGTGGAGTGAGCTGTCATTCCAACTAATTCTAGGGATTGACATGACTGTCGACAGGTCATTATAAGCTCACTTCTCCTAACTTTTCACATCACCTAAGTTTTCACGGTGAGATGGTTACAGAATCGCAATGCAGTTAGAGCAGTGGTGGCCAAGTGGTAACGGCGGTGACTTACGAGTTGTAGGTTCGAACCCAGACAGGCGCATTACTTTGTGTAAATTATTTCATGCCCACTGCTCTTAAAACGGTGGAGGAAAACACCGTGAGGAAACCGGCCTGTCTTAGAACCAAAAATTCGAAGACATGTAGTGACATCTACCAACCCATACTGGGCCCACGTGGTAGATCATAGCCCACTCCTTCTCGAAGAGAGGAGGCCTGTGTCCCAGCAGTGGGAACAATATAGGCCGATTATGATTATGATGACTTACTGTTTAACTTTTTATGATTACACTAGCCTTTGCCAGCGGTTTTGAACTAAACGGCTAGATTCTAAGCCAACTCTAGGAAGTACTTCATCTGCCTAGCCTTTTTCCCAACTATGTTGGGGTCGGCTTCCAGTCTAATCGGATGCAGCTGAATACCAGTATTTTACATGGAGCGTCTGCCTATCTGACCTCCACAACCCAGTGACTGGGTAATACGATACCCCTTGGTAAGACTGGTTGTCAGACTTTCGGGCTACTGACGAGCCGTAACGACTGTCAAAGATCCACGAATGACAGCCAGCAACTCTAGGAAGTACTTACTTTTCTGATATTACAGGCAGAAAAGTAATGTTTTTGCCTCATATCATCATTGATATGAGGCAAAATCCTAACTTTTCTGATATTTTAGGCCTAAACGGATTATTTGATATAAATCTTTAAACTCTTAGACCGATTCTAGAAAGCCCAGTCCACTTCTCAAGTGGTGATTAAAGCCATACAAAATGAAACGGACACTTAAACGGAGTATGTACGAAGCCGCATCGCTTAAATTACACTGAAGGATTCAGGAGACTGTGAGGTTCGAATAGGTAGAATTAGTAATTTTTTTTAAGTATCTATAATGGTATTTCACTTGGTTTGAATGTCATCGACCAAAGCCTTAACAACAAATGATTGTTATTTAAGTACTAGCTGCGCCCGCGGTTTCACCCGCATTAGTTTCGATCCCATGGAAATATCTGGATAAAAAGTATCCTATATGTTAATTCTGGTTATAAGCCATTTGTGTGTCAAATTTCATCCAAATCCGTTCAGTAGTTTTTGCGTGAAAGAGTAACAAACACCTATCCGTCCATCCTTTCATCAATACAAACTTTCACGTTTATAATATTAGTAGGATTTTGCTCCTTACCTATCTCACGTGAGCGCAGTGGTGACTCAGTGGTAACGGCTGCAACTTACGAGTTGTAGGTCGTAGGCTCGAACCCCGACAGGTGCTTTCCTTTGTGTAAATTATTTCATCACCACACTCTCAAAACAGTGAAGGAAAACATCGTGGGGAAACGGGCAAGTCCTAGAACCAAAATTTGAAGACCTGTGACATATATCAACCCGCACTGGGCCCATGTGGTAGACCTCGTCAGTAGTACTAGTAGTTACATAGTTGAAATTAAAAGTTTCTTTTTCTTTTATCGTTCATGTGTAGTTAAGCTACACGATTACTGTCAAAAGCTTGCTCTGACTCGACTGGTCCACTCAAATCTGTGTGGTTCTTTCTTCAAAAGACTATTTTAGGCACTAATCTACATGGACTGCACATGATCTGACCAAGATTAAATGTCTGTATTTGAAAAGAGACATTCGAGTTTTTTTTTTGCCATTTCTTATCAGGGTTTATCAGATAAGTTAGAAAGGAAATATCGACTCCTTCTAACATATTTTTTATATACGACGTGTAAAAGTGATTCCGATGTCACAATTGTAAACAATTTCATTTAATTCAATATCGATAAGTACCCATTGCATAACGTTCGCGGACTTTCGCTTGTTAATTCTATATACCATCTGGCTTAAAAAAAACGAATTATAACTTTCTCTCTCTTTCTTTCTTTCTCTTTCTTTCTTTCCTTCTCTCTTTTCTTTTTCTCTTTCTTTCTTTCTTTTTCTTTCTTTCTTATTTTTTTTCTTTTTTTTTTTAAATTTGTTTGGAATATTTAGGCTGTCACCACGAATAAACGCTTTTCTTTCTTCTTTCTTTTTCTTTCTACCTATATTACCTAAGTACCACAGGTTACTCTATATTCTTCGTAACTCAATGCCCACTTGAAGAGGTACATGTCGTTTAGAACTTTAATTGCCCGCGACCAACAATCCCGGTAAGTTTCCTTACCGAACTACAGCCATATAAAGTACCTACCTAAGTTCTTAGTTACTTGAAGATTTGTCCAATCGCCTATGTAGACTGGTAGGGCGGTAGGTATGTTGATCTTATCGGCCAAAAGCTGGGGACTTGCAAACGGATTCATGATTTACAAAAGCAATCGTTGTTCGCCAAATAAGTCATAGGGATAGTCAATCTCGTACCTCATAATGTGGAATATCACTTGTACGTCGTAAAACTACAAGGTCTATTTGTCTATGTGACAGTTAGATAGTTTCAACCTTACAGTCCATTCAAAGTTATTTTACCTCTGATTTTGCATTTATCAAAATCACAGTGGTCTTTATACTCTTTGTAATAAGGTACCTAATTCTCCTTGTAATAATGTAAATAAGATAAGGCAGTTTATATATTTATTTTATTACGCATTTTTAGGGTTCCGAATCCGTAGTCAACAAGGAACCCTTATAATTTCGCACAGTCGTCTGTCTGTCTGTCCGCGGTTTAGCTCAAAAACTATTGGTAGGTACTAGAAAGTTGTAATTTGGCATGAGTATACACGAAAAAATGATAAAATAAAATGTTGAAAAAAACAATTATTTAGGGTACCTCCCCTATATCTAAAGTGGGGATGATATATTTTTTTTTCGTCCTTCCCATAGTGAGGGATATTATTGGATAGGTCTTTCAAAAATATTAGGGGTTTGGGAAGACTGTTTTTGATTAAGTAAACCGTTCGTGACTTATCAAGCTTTAAAGTACCAATTTTTGTTAGAGTCAAGTGTCCCCCCCCCCTCTACCAACTAAACGGTTGTAGTTATAAATTCAAATGACACGACAGTAGTAAGTACCTATATATAACGAAGTTTAAAGGAAAACTATCACTTAAGTGGGGTTTACAAGTTTACGAGTAATAGTCGACCAATTGTATTAGACTCGAAAATTTCGAACAACTCCATAGAAATGTCGATAGATGGCGCTAAGCGTCAGTTGTATCGCGCTATTGTTTCATTCCTAAATTTTTATAAAACAAAAAACAGTTGCTACATCGGCTATGACAAGCCTTATACAAATCTCAAAAAAAAAAAAAAAATACTCTGTGCAAAATTGTCGGATCAGGTGAGGATTTGTATAGGAAGTCAAATTAGGTAGGTAGTCAAGTTTGGCTTTTAGTTAGAGCATGGTACGAAACTATCAGTCAGCGAATACGACCCACTTGGCTGTTATAAAAACTACGGAACCCTACACTGCGCGTGGCCCGACACGCACTTGGCCGGTTTTTAAGTTAACTTTTACGTAATCTGAAATGTATACCTACATTCTAAGACAGCAGTCAACAAAACGGTTAACCTAATGGATAGGGTATAGTCGTTTGACAGGATTTAAGAAACTGCAAGGCTTGCATACAAAATACTCAGAAGAACTCTTCATGAAAAAGCTCTTAGGTACAGTCAGGAGCACCAATATGTCAACACTTGGCCACTTTCAATAGCGATTTTTTCGTGAAATAACGAATGCAACGTTGCAATACGACTAATTACATAAACCTATGGGTTAATGCTATGTTCGTAACAACATAAAATCTCATTATAAAATAAATCGCTTTCGAATAAAGCCGAGTGTATACATAATTTTGCTCGTGACTGTACTACATAGAATTCTCCGCAACTTTCCTAGCTCAAAGGTTTAGAATAGGAACGCGTCGTCGTTTTGAACTCAAATTGCCCGTGACCCTATGTCCAACTTGTTTTATTAGGTACAGGTTTACATCGAGAACTGTGCTTGACATCTAAGTACTTGAGATACCCAATATCTAATTGCCTACTACAAAATAGTTTCATGTTATTGAGTCAGCCGGGTAGTTGCGTCAGTAGCGATGGGTTTCATTTTGGCAGTTCAACAACTTTCATTGCGTTATTTACGTTGTTGAGCACACATTTTTCGAACATATGAAGCAATCGATTAGCAATATCTGTGTGTTACGCAATTAGGTTGCCGCTATTGGTGTTAATTAATAGGTACTTCCCCGGACAAGCTCCTTAATCGTGCTCTATTACCTACCTAGATGATAAAAATGTAAAGGTTAGTGACTTATTTTTATCTTATCAAAAAAATATGCGGTCATCACGTAAATAAATAATAGGTAGATGTGCAATCAATTTAATCAACTTATATCTAAATCATTTAAATAGCCTGCACACGTGGTGATACTAATTATGACATTTCTTACCTTTAGTACTTTCTTCCATAGAAATGAACTATGCTTTCTTCCCTTTGGAAGGGGTATGAGAGGCCGAAGCCAACTCGCAGAGGCCCGTTAGACGTTTTCAATGAAGTGAGGCACTAACCGACGATTATCTCTGTTCGCACTATGCAAGTAAACCCAAGGACAACCGCCGGTTGGTGTGGGACTATTGCAGGATATGGAAACATACTAATTATCATTATTATTTTATTATTTCATATTATTTGGTTAAAGACACTAGCAGCTAATTAGCTGATGCATGTGTATTAAAAAGCATCCGTAAAGCTCTTAACCCTGCCATACCTCCATGCGATCATTAGTGTCAAGCATAAAATATGGCTTGCGCCAGTTCTCTTAGCCAAGGCGAGCGGTGGGAGACCCTTGTCCACCGCGACCGCATCTCGATGCATCCTCACGTCGGTTTCTAAATGCTGAATGTAAATAATTATAGGTAGGTACGTCTGGCACACTCTAAAGGATGATTTCCACCAAACGTCTCCCATCGGATCGGATCTGAAAGGATACGAACGGATGCGGCGACAGCCGATCGCGTCCGGCAGGATATCGACGCATACGATCGGCTGCCTACCGCGTGCCTACCACTTGCGAACGTATCCGTTTCTGCGCCTAGTCAAATAGTTTCATTCCTACCGTGTGACGGTTTTTATGACGAAAGGATTCAATCGCAGAAGACGCCCACGGTCAAGCTGCTGTGCGCGGCTTGGTAATATAGACTTTAAATACTGTGTACACGATCTAATATCGTTTAAAGATTGTAAAATCCGTTCCGATGCGAGCCGTTTGGTGGAAAAGGTTGGTTTCCATGGAAAGCGGTTATGACATATTTTTATAACGGCCATAAACATTTGAAGACGAGAATTTTAAATCACAATGTGGCTATAGAGCTGAAGTGGAAAAATGTCAACTAACTTTTGGAGAGCTTCAGTCAACATTTCAGACGACAATTTTAGCACATCGTTAGAATAAAAGCGTGAAAAATATCATAGTCAGCAATTTCTTTTTCATGTCGCAAATAATTGTAGGTACAGGAACGTGCAAAAGCGCGTGCTTGCTTGCTTCCTAGTATTTTATCAATGCTTATGTGCAATGCTATGTTAATGAGTGGCTTTTAGGAAGTATTCTGTTTTATTGGATTTTTAAATAGGTATACCAAAAAATGTTTTCCTCAAGTTATATTCAAGGCTTACGTAATAGGGGCTGAACCTCGTTGGTCCAGTGGTCGCAACTGCTGCTACTGAGCTCCTAAATTCGATCTCCAGGTCGGGTACTTCGATATTCATAGAACTAAATACTTGATAGTATCCCGGTAACCGCCCCGCGTTGGTCTCGTGGTTGCAAGCGCGACTGCTGAGCCCACGCTCCTGGGTTCGACTCCCGGGTCGGGTAGTGTTATTGGGTTTTTTCATTGAAAATTTCTCAGTAACATCCCGGAGTTTGGAAGTTGGCAATATGATACCCTCGTGCCTCGGAAAGCACGTTAAGCCGTTGGCCTTGCGCCTGATCTCCCTCAGGTCGCTTCGGATTGCCGTCCCATCGGATAATGAGAGTGAGGGAAGAGAGAGTGCACCTGTGTCTACGCACACACTTGTGCACTATAATATCTACTGCGCCGGTGGCTTTATTTATTTAGTAACCCAGAGTGAGAGAGATATGACGGCTGGAGTCTTGATTGATGCCCACTTGATTGATGGCAATAGTAACGCCACCACAAGGGATTTAAACACACTTTATCACAGGCCGTTATGTCGGTGTATTAGATAACTATACGAGTACCTGCTACTGCCTAGCTCTCGGAACACAGGTGTGATGTCATTTCGTGTTACGTTATGTTGTCCTAAGCACAAGATTGAAATTCTCTCATAGAGAAATGGAGACTTTTATAATTCTCATCATTTTTTACCTTTTTTTATCGGAGCCGAAGTAATGAGTACAAAGTATTTTTCTTCCACGTCTACCGCTACAATAAAAAAACATTGCATGTAGAAGCAAAACACGCGCGTGATGATTTGCCCAAACAGAATGAGCAGGCGCGAAAACCTTCAATAGTAAGATATCTACTGTGGTAGTAATAAAGCCATAACATCCTTCTTTCTCAAAACTAAACCCCTTATTCAAAATCAGTTGATCCCACCAATCAGAGCTACCATCAATATATTCATAGCGTTTCCCAGCAGTACTGTGTAACAATATTTCCAGCCATTTCTCTTCAGAGGGAATTCTGTTGAAGTTTTCTTTTTCAATTTCAAACTGTCTCTAGTCTGGGGCTCGCGAAACAAGTGCGGAAGTAGGGATTGAGACGGTTTTTGTGTGGATAAGACGTAAATAAATATTCTATTTATTTTGGCCGATGGGGCCGAAGGTTCTGGAGTGGCGACCGCGTACCGGAAGACGTAGCGTTGGAAGGCCTCCCACAAGGTGGACCAAAGGTTCTCGTAGGATGCGTGAAGCACAGAACCGTTCAAAGTGGAGGTGCTTAGGGGAGGGGAAATATATGAGGGGAAATATATGAATATGGACGTGAATTTTGATGTGAAAACTTCTTTATGCGCTGAACAGTGAATGAAACCGAACCGTCACGCTTGGGTCGGTGACGCTGAATCGAATATACTCGACTCCAGTCGGCCGGTGACGCTTGTACGGCGACAGCATAATGGAATGACCACTCAATTATATAAGCATACGTTTTTAGAATAGACCGCGTGATGGTAAAGAACTGGTTACCACCGCCAATGGATATCTGTAAAAGGTACCAGTGGAATCGCAGATGCGTTGCTATTCCAGAGACAGCACTAAGCTGAGTTCTAGGTACTCCAGATTTATGCTTGTTTTGTTGCTATGACAACGCAAGAAAACATGCGCGTCCAAAGCGCACGCCTTGAAATGTTTCTTATTTCCATAATTTTATTATTATCCATAAAACCGTTCACATGACGTGCCATACGTACCCACGCTTTGAAAACTTAACGCATTACAGACTTATTTTTAAGCCTGAGAACTAGGTCTTAGTTGTGTCTTAGTGCATACAACGGATACTTTAAACAAAGAAAGAACCCACTCGAAGTCCTTATACATTTTTACTGTCAATAATAGTATGATATGATACATTGCTGTTACTTTTCAGTCAGGCGCATGCATTGGGTTTTATAAAATACTGACAATAAACTTTACCTAGTTGAATTTTAACTTATTTTACGCGCATGCTACCAAGGAGGACCAGACCCAGAAGACTGTTAAATCACCCAGATTTACGAAAAAAAGGGAAGAGTAAGATAAATTCACCATAGTCTAGCCTTTTCCCAACTATGTTGGGGTCGGCTTCCAGTCTAACCGGATACAGCTGAGTACCAGTATTTTACATGGAGTGACTGCCTATCTGACCTCCACAACCCAGTTACTGGGTAAGAGTAAAATAAAGTATTGTAGGTATAAAATAAACAGTCACATCCACACTATCCTCGCGAATATCAGAGCAACGCGACGCGATGTCTAAAATTCGCTGTTATAGGGAAAGCTTCGAAAAAAGAGCAGCGAGACACTCTGTCTAATAGAATTTAAATTGTTACTTCTTCAGTTTGTTTATATTTGGTCTGATTTGCAAGTTTTGGGTGTTTTAGTTCAAGTACCTACTGAGTATGGCTTGGTGATGTGGCACGTAACACTATTTGACATTCTTATTTATTACATTAAAGAGAAATCTCCCCACCCCGACCCCGGCCCCGTAGAAAATGGCGGGACGAGCTGGACAAATAAACGACCAGTGGTCTACTTTAGCCCTGGATCGAAAGAGCTGGAAGTCATAGGGAGAGGCCTTTGCCCAGCAGTGGGATGATGTAGGCTAACAGTAAGAGTAAAGAGAAATATATATTATAAACCGGAATTTGTTACGGTTTTCACCATCATTTACAGAATTTATTCCGACGGTGTTATATAACATTTGGCATAATACCTAGTACTCCAAAAAACAAACGAAAATATAGTCGTTACGCTATCTGGCCTTAGTGCGATCTAGTCCAAACACGATACCTTAGTCCTAACAAGATCTAGTCATATCGAGATTGTCCTATAGCGAACTAGTCATATCTGCTATCTAATCTTATCGAGAGGTAGTCACATAACGCTTCTAACCCAATTAAACGTTCATATAATACTGGAAGCAGACACCAACTTACCTACATAATATTCAAATTTTATTTGTTTCAAATTGACGTTATTTCAAGTTAAACAAATATCAACTTTAACATAATGGTAATTAAGTTGATTTCAGAGTGACTACTATTGAAAAAGTTATAAAAATGTTTTGTTGTTGTAGTTGTAGCGTAAATTCAACTTTATGTTGTAGGAGTTAAAGTTATTTTTCCATAAACTCGTAGGTATTTGTTTACATTTTTGGCAAATATGTCGCGATTCTAATTTAGTTGGAAAAAGGCAGATTGATTGACTTTGACATCTTGGGAATTCGCTTTTCGCAAAAACAATATCATTCCTAAAAAGTTTTATTATCAATACCGAATGAAAAGAGAAACAAAAGGTACCTATCAGCGGCGCTTGTCATTGTCTCCGAGAATCGCAGAGTACTGAA
Source organism: Apamea sordens (assembly GCA_945859715.1). Classification (NCBI taxonomy): domain Eukaryota; kingdom Metazoa; phylum Arthropoda; class Insecta; order Lepidoptera; family Noctuidae; genus Apamea; species Apamea sordens. Next base: position 5,102,785 of record OX244010.1, on the reverse strand, counting down.
TAATGAATTAACGTCAAACGTCAGTCGAGTATAGAATGTTTTGCTACAAAAAATACCCTTTATTGGTTCGTGAATAATTTGTGCGAAAGGCAGGCAGTGTCGAAATGAGACCCCACTATTTGGACGATTAGTTAACTGACAATAGGGTGTGCTACACTTTTAAGTATCCTATAAAGATATCAGAGGGGCAATTCTCGTAATTATAAGAACGTTCACAGTCTGAGCTGTACTCTCAATCTGTCAAAAATACTTACGAGTACATAGGTATCATAAAGTTGCTACTGACAAGGCTCTCTGAGTCTGTCAAAATGAAAGTGATCTTTAAATTCATTTTTGTAAGGTTGATAATAGATTGCTGTTGTAGGTACAACTGGCTTTCAGCGAAGAAAACTGGATTATTTCTTCATGGATTTATAAATGTCAAGAATAGTACATTGGCCGCAGAGCGATAACAAGAACACGGAACATCTAAATAATGGTGACGTAAAATTGGAGGGCAAAGGAACAAGACAGGAAGAAGAAGAGCCCGAAGCCCAAAACGATGGTTAAATCAAATATCCCAATACCTACCAACCTACCAACCCAACCCGGCGGCGGTTTGGCGTTGAGATACCTACCTATCAACGCCAAACTCCACCGGGCCATTGATCTTGAAAAATCGAGGAAAACCGTTGACAATTCTTTGAATCCATTCTCAAAAACTAATCAAAGAGCCATCAGGACAAGAGAGAATAGTATGGTAAGAGACATTGCTATTTTTTTTTTACTTGGCACCTCAAATAGCTTTTTGATATAATTTTAAATCATTGATTGACCTATTGACAAAACGATGCAAAGGACATGTTAAAAAGAAAATAATGCATTAGATGACCACTTAACCTATATACACTGGACAGCAAATAAACCGAGCCACCCGGTACCTTGGAACTCTGTTTCGATTTTCTCAAAAAGCATAAAACTTACAACTATCAAAGTTATACCTACAGAAAGTGCGTTTCATGATGATTAAAATGACTATAAATTTATTTTAAAGTACCGTCTACTCACATTGTAATCAAGCAACAAACACAATGCTAACGATTTGCTCTGTTTTTGCTAGAGTTCACGATTCGCGTTATTTTTTTCTACAATGAGGTAGTCGGATATTTCTTATAATTTCTTTAGTTTTTATACATCGTTTACTCAGACGCGTGTATTTATGCTACTTTTTTCGGTCAATAATGGATACGACTCCTCAGGAAGCAGCCCAAGCTGTAGCACTACTTCAAGCAGGTGTTGCGCAACGTGAGGTCGTTCGAAGACTTCGAATTAGCAGATCTTCGGTGCTACGAGTTTACAGACGATACCTAGAGACTGGAGCATTCGATCGCCGTCCAGGTACGGGCAGACCTAGGGCTACATCAGCAGCAGATGATCGTTACATCCAACTTACTGTTCTGCGATCGCCGACTCAACGCAGTTCAAGTCCAACCAAGTCTGCGTGACGAACGCCAAGTGTTCATAAGTTCAGATACCGTCAGAAGGAGACTAGCTGAACGGAACCTGACTCCAAAGAGAGCTGTAACAGGTCCAGCATTAACGGTAGCCCACCGTCGAGCACGACTTGAATTTGCTAGACAGCATATGGATTGGACGTTAGAGCAGTGGGGTAATGTACTCTTCACTGATGAGACCAGGGTGAGTCTACATGGAAGTGATCGACGTCAGAAAGTATATCGTCGCCCTGGAGAACGTTATTCTCAGTGTTGCATCGAGAAAACTGTTGCTTATGGAGGAGGATCTGTAATGGTCTGGGCGGGCATCTCGTTAACCGCACAATGCACATACAGCGTTAGTTTTCATCGAACCGACGGGCCGTACACGTGGATTGACTTCTCATCGCTAAATTACTGAAATCCTCGCAGACCATGTGGTACCTTACGCAGGATATATCGGGCAGGATATGCAGTTGATGCATGATAATGCACGGCCTCATGTTGCTAATGTGGTGACCCAGTATCTACACGACGTCGGCATTCGTACGATGAACTGGTCAGCTCGAAGCCCGGACTTGAATCCGATAGAACACTTATGGGATGAGCTGAAACGTCGGGTTCGAGCCCGGGTACCTGCTCCAACAAGGCTTCCAGAGCTGCGAATCGCTATTGAAGAGGAGTGGAATACAATTCCTCAAGATTTCATCGTCAGGCTCGTGAGATCGATGAATACGAGGATGCTGGCAGTTATAAGAGCAATGGGAGGGAATACTGAATACTGACCAAAAACTTTTTTATAATTTTTCTTTGTTTCTGGCTTTAATTTTTTTTTTTTCAGTTTATGATTACTAATGATTTACACGATTGGACAATGGTCCAATCGTGTAAATCATTAGTAATCGTAGAATGTGTAATCGTAATCGTGTGTAACGTGTAATCGTAAATATAGTAGTGTTGGTATTTGTTGTTGTGTGTGTTAGTGTTTATTAAGGATTTTACAAAGAAGAGTCATTACTCTTCTTTGTAAAATCCTTAATAAACACTTATTAAATTGATTGATCCCAATGATTTTCCATTCATTTTAATCATCATGAAACACACTTTCTGTAGGTATAACTTTGATAGTTGTGAGTTTTATACTTTTTAAGAAAATCGAATCAGAGTTCCAATGTAGCGGGTGGCTCGGTTTATTTGCTGTCCAGTGTAGGTACGTACCACTCTGGAATGTGACGTCAAATAGGTAGGTCATTGTATAAAAACAAAAATAAATTACAGTTATTTATTTGCTTAAAAATAATTACTTACTATTAAATATCATTATCATAAACGCTGTTAAGACGTTTGTAAAGCTAAAATCAGAAATAAATTACAGATTAACAACATTATCATGAAAGAATGTCATCAATAGCAAGCGGATCATTGTCTTCAATTTGCTCCATTTCATCATCGGAAGTCGCCTTGAATTCTGTTTCAGTACCAGCAAAAGTTTCATCGCACATCAATTGTATTTCTTCAGACGAAGATATACTAGAACTTGCTGGTTCTGCATTCTCTATACCAAACTCGCTTGTGTCATTGACGTCTACCGGTAACGGTGCAGGTACAACCTCTTCATCTATTCTTACATCTATTTCGGACAAAGCTTCCATTACACGACTTTCAATGTTTTTGAAAACGTTGGCATATGGTGACTTTTTTCTTATTCCTTTACTTTTGTTATTCAAATGCAGCTGTACTCCATAACAGGCAATGCCCCAGTGTTCAACGTTGTTTTTCCTCATCCATATAGTAATCCTGTTTCTTAAACGGTTTAATTTATCTAAGTCTGGAGTTACATTAGTAATTGCAATTGAAATAGGTGCGAATGTAGTAAGGTGTTTGATTTGATCTAGTGCTACTTCAAAAATGTTACTGCTTATAACTACTTCTTTAGGTGGCCCAAAATCCATAAAGATTCTAAGCAGCTCCACACAAATTTCGCTTACCTTATTATCAACGCTCAGTGGTCTTAAGTGAATGAACCCAGTGAACATGTCTTGGCAAGTCATAATGTGAGTAAAAGCAAAGTCTGGATTTCCACTCATTGTTATTATATCTAAAGCTAAGCGATAGTACGGCTTTTTTACTCCCGAACAAATGTAACAGACTTCGCGAATATTTTGAATAGCAAAATCATCTACTATGTAGTCATGTTGCAAAATGTGCTTAAGCGTCTCAGATGTTGGGTGGCAATATTTTAAATGTGTTTTCCAAAAAATGTCAAAGTTTTCTTCCCAAGGAAGCAATACTCTGAATTTGCCATCCTCGCCTTTTAACAACAACCGCTCTTTTCCATCCTGTCTTTCAACAATCTTATATTTCTCTAGATAATTAGGAATGTAGCTGCTATCCTGACGCGACTTCTCTTCGTCTTTTTTTATCATTAAAATCAATGGATCGAGACAATTCTCACTTTTTATTGAGCATGCTTCCGAGTTTCTCGTTGTCAAAAAATATTCATGTACTTTTTCATTGAATTCTGTTTTAATTAATTCTATATCTGAATCGCTCAAACCCCAATTATCTTCGTATTTAATGGCAATTCTTACCGGTATATCTTTGCTTGTTGACGCCATCTTGTAAAACACTACACAGTGAAAACGTCGTGTCAGTCAGACGATAGAATGAAAGTAATCCATGCAAACAAAACGTAGGATGTGCAACGCACGTAAGTGAGAAAAAGAGAGAAAACATAGTGTTTTTACATACACGGTTGCGTCCTGGCCATGCCCTGGCTAGTGAGAGAGTGAAATAGCAACATTACAGCTTAAGAGTGAGCGAGATAAATAGTTGATTTCGTTCCAAGTCAGAACGATATCCTAGACAGAATGCCCAGAGTATCAACAGGCACGGTAAGTTTTGAAACTAGGTATAAATGTACTGAGTTTGACATTGCCTTTGCCAGCAGCGCCACGCCATTCAGAACAATGTCAAGTTATACTGAGCATTCTGTTTATCGTAACACCAATGACTTACTGGTTTGGTTTGTTATTGTTTGAGGTTAAACTAACTTTTATATTCATTTTTATTTTATTAAAAGTAATAGGTAAACGATGATCTGACGAATGTGTTAAAATATATAATGGTAGGTATGTGATGGAAAATATTGGCCCTACACGGAAACAGAAATCATCAGTCTAATAAATTATTGTGATTGCAGTGCATGTAACAGCCGGTAAATAACCCCTACTTTTTCAGAATATTATGTTACTATCGCTTTTTATTTATCTACGGGCATTGCACAATTTGGTGGGAACACGGCTAGTGAATCGAAGGAAGTGCTGAAAAATCAGGTAGGTTTTTTTGGAGTGAAAGTACAATGTGAACAGTCAGTGAGCCAAAGTTAATTTGGAATACGCTCCTGTATTTGTAGTTCCTAATGTTTGGAGTACTGGCACATGAAAAAGTCAATAAATTTATTCAGTTTTAAGTCTAAAATGTCTTATGGAGAAACATACCTCTTCTGGCATTGCATTTTGGTGCAGAAAAATAACATAGGTAATAAGTGAGAACTTTTTATGTACTTACTTATGTTAGACAGGTTGTTAGTTTTAAGTAACATTTTGACTAGTCATCATCTGCCTAGGCTTTTCCCTACTATGTTGGGGTTGGCATCCAGTCAGCTCAGACATGGAGCGACTGCCTATCTGACCTCCACAATGCAGTTACTGATAAATACAATACCCATTGGCAAGACTGGTCAGACTTTCAGGCTTCTAACTACCCATAACAGCTGTCAAAGATACACGAAAGACTGCCGGGACCAACGGTTTAACATGCTTTCCGAGGCACGGAAGGGTGTCGGTATGTAAAGATGGTCACGCATCCACAGACCAACCGCGGCAAGTAAAAAAAGAAAGAAAGAAAATAGTTTATTCCGCTCAAACAAAACCCACATTACGACACATTTTCTAATCATAAATGAACATACATAACATTATGCCTTGTACCTATCCCCAAAGGGTTGGACAGAGATTTACATAGAGTACACTCACATTTATGAATTAAATAAATTAAAATAAATAACTTGCCCTTATGATGAATCAGCAGAGTTAAAATACTATTCAATCAATTTAATTATTTTTTGACAATATAATAAGTAACACCAAATTATCCACACAATTGAACCAAATGACAGTTGTTTTGTTTTTTGTTCAAGGGTTTTTAAATTGTTATTAAAGTTGGAATTTGACAGACAGGTGTAGCGCCCAGACAAAAATAATGAAAGAGGTTTTACTAAAATATTCCATTGTAACTCATACAAAATAAAAAAAAAACCCTTACAAAACAGAAAATTAGGATTTTCTATTTATTATCAAACAAGACACATCATTTCAACCAGTGTGTTTTAAAATATAGGTAAAATATGGTAAAAACTAATAGTAGATTAAAATAAAGAAAATATTACTTAAGTAATTAACTTCCATGAAATATCTACTTACAAGAAAAATGTGTCAGATTTTTCTTTTTTATTTAGTTTTTGAACCTTAGTAAACAAATTTTTTTCTAAGTCAAATCATGTTTTTATTTAGAATTAAAATAATATGTAAGTCAATAACAATTCATAACGTATTAATTAATAAAAATAACATTGACATTAATGAATTTAATATTTGTACATACATACAATGACTTACTTTGTAAAGTATTCTATTATTTTAATTATTGTTATTATGTCTTCATTAAAACACCAAATATCATAATTTGTTTATTGAGCTAAGTAGCCTAGAAATACAAGTGGATAAATCATAAGAGTAGGGTAGGAATAACAATATGATGGAGGGTAGACTGAAAACATAATAAACTTATAAACTAGGAAGTATTATGTACCTATATATACAACAATTGTGAATGTAAGCTCGTGACACCTACTATGACTATGAGACTGTGAACGTTCTTAAAATTACGAGAATTGCCCCTCTGCAGTGCGATTCTGTAACCATCTCACCGTGAAAACTTAGGTGAAGTGAGCATGGAGTGAGCTGTCATTACAAATAATGCTAGGGATTGACACTACTGATAACTCACATCAAGCTCACTTCACTTGAGTTTTCACGGTGAGATTTTTACAGAATTGACCGGCTGCTCTCTTTTAGGTCAGTCTCAATCCGTCAAAAAATACTTCTAACTTTCCTACATTTTGACAAGTTTTTGACATTTGGTTGTTGCCGAGATGAGACTGCGACTAGATTTTGGACGTTTTAAATTACGAAAATTGGCCTTCTGACTGTGAACCCCTGGTTAAAGATAGGTAAGTATACATTAGTAAAAAAGTTGGAATTACAATTTTGTAATAGGGTTGTAAACATGTTGTAATAGTAGGTAACATGACTGACCCATCAATCACTACCTAATTAGTGATAGATGGTTTGACCGTACTGTTTAATACACACACTCGACCCGTGCGGCTGTTATCAATAATAAATGTATTATTATTGATAACAGCCGCACGGGTCGATCTAAGGTTAAGCTACGCTTGCCGCGGTCGGTTCGTGGATGGGTGACCGTTTTTACATACCGCAGTAGATACACTTATGTATGTACATTTACATGTATGTACACATTATAAAACTTTAAAAAAATAATTTATGTTTTGCGTTTATTATTTTTTGGTCAAAAACGACGTTTTTGCCTATTTAGATTATTTTATGTTTTGAAGAATATTGTCTTTCTGTCTTTGTTTTATTCCTTATATTTGACTTCTGTTATGAATCCAATTGAATGTTTTGCTCTATACTTAACTAAGATTTAAAAGTATTACTGAATTTTGTTGCTGACTGTACACCACTGCCTACCCATTCGAAGATTAGTTACAGCATGATGTTAGTACTACCTAACTCAAATGAACGATTTTATTTGCAGAACCTGTAACCAGTGTTTCTCTTCCATTCCCGCTCGCAGTATTAAAAAAAATGGAATAAAAACTTTTTAAACTGAATTGATTAAACGTTCGGTATAAAAACCATTCGTTCTTCGCGCTAGAGCGAAATAGAAGTAAATATTGTTTCTGGTACGGGCTGCAGCTTTAGGGTTGCGTAGGTACCCAAAGGGTGCCAACGGTTTCCGCTATCCGTTCGTCTGTCATAGGGCTGTATCTTTTGAACCGATATAGGTAGACACTTCAAAGGGGATTGAAAATTTTTATATGGTGCCTGGCGGCATACCTACCTGTCACGCCATTTTGTAGCGGCCACGCATGAAACCTACATAAATCGATAGCTGACATCATTGCAAACAGAAAAAATAAGACCAAACCCCGTAGTGTCACGTTTCCGAGATATTAACGTTCAAAGTCACGTGACATCCATATTTTTTTAACTTGCTTACATCTTGTTGCATACATGCTTGAAATAATCACTCTGAAGGTTAAAGTAAACACACATTTTTACAGTGTATGGCCGCCGCTATAACAAGAAGTTATTATAAAATAAAGAAAAAAGAATATTAATAAAATGAAGTGTGAACAAGAAACGTGTTTTTTTCGGCGTTAAATGTGTAGGTAGTGTTACCTAAATGTACTGTGGTACGGACGGCACCCTTCGTGTGCGAGTCTGACTCGCAAGTGGCCACTTTTTAGGGTTCCGTAGCCAAATCGCAAAAAAACGGAGCCCTTATAGATTCGTCATCATCATTCGTCGACGGACAGACTGTCTGTCTGTCCGTCCGTCCGTCCGTATGTCACAGCCACTTTTTTCCGAAACTATAAGAGCTAGGTATAGGTACTGTTGAAACTTGGTAAGTAGATGTATTCTGTGAACCGCATTAAGATTTTCACACAAAAATAGAAAAAAAAATATGTAGAACTGAAATTCAATTTTTTTTTTTCATCAAACATACGTGTGGTGTATCTATGGATAGGTATTCAAAAATGATATTGAGGTTTCTAATATAATTTTTTTCTAAGCGCGAGAGCCACTTTCAGTGGTAAAATGTCCCCTCCCCCTGTAACTTCTAAAATAAGAGAATGATAAAACTAAAAAAAAATACATGATGTACATTACCATGTAAACTTCCACCGAAAATTGGTTTGAACGAGATCTAGTAAGTAGTTTTTTTTAATACGTCATCGTATCAATCGTAAACCGCAATTTACCTTTCATTCAATCAACTCATGATTGATTTTTATAGATAATGGTACGAAACCCTTCGTGCTCGAGTCCGACTCGCACTTGGCAGGTTTTTAAAATAGGTATGTAGATAGTGGGTTACTTTTATTTCCCGTCGGCGACGCTAGCGGTTTGTTTTTAGTTTGCCTATAAAAATAAAAATAGCATTGACCTTTTGGATATTCTGTAATAGTTTTGCTGTCAATCCAAATAACTTGGTTGCGTCGCGTTAAATATGCACCTAGTTTGTTTTATAGATCACTAGCGACCCACCTCGGCTTCGCAAGGTTTTTACGACTTGACGAGAATGTAAGATTAATTTATAAGTACCTATCTATTATACAAAATAGAAGGGAGGAGATCACTGGTGAGGTTAACTCCGCGGTTGGAAGCCCTGTTAACGAATGCGCCAGAATGTGATGAAATTCTGGCGCGTTCGTTATTTGGGCCTCCAACCGAGGATAGTAGGTACAATCTCTCTCCCTTTGATTCTGTTAGATGTACTTAATAGAACCAAATAGAGAGAGATTGCGAGCTACGACTACACCCGCGATTGGCGACATTTCGTCCACAATCAATATCAATTTGTGATCACAGTCGAAGTGAAGAATGCACATATAAACCTTCTGGATTCTTTTTTCTAAATTATGGTGAAATCTCTCACCACACCAGCTGATTATGAGCGATGATGCAGCCGACATTACATTACATTATTTAAGTCGTTGATCAGATTTTTGCGAACAAATGAAGCAATGGATTGGCAATATCCTTCAAAATTATTCAGATTGTGTTATTTATGTGTGTTACGCAATTAAGGTGCAGGTACCTAAGTGCTAAAACCTGCAGATAACAGGGAGCGCAGGACCGGTCGTCCTGGAAATTCCCAGGGAAACCAATTTCCAGCAGTGGTGGAGAATCACTCATGATAAAAAGCAAATGAAAAAGATTTCTTGTTTACTAACGAAACTTATTTTTAACGAATGCCAAACTGTTGTAGTTTGGCATTCGTTAAAAATAAGTTTCGTTAGTAAACAAGAAATCTTATTAAAATGCTGACCTAAAAACCACCATGTCCCCCTGACAATGAAGCGAAATCACCAAAACATGGAATGGAGACAAAAAAAAGAATAATTTGGCCAATTTCAGCCCATCTCGGTGATATTTACCTCTGTTATGTCCTTTGTATTTTAATAGACTGGCACCGGCGATTTATTAGGGAAAACAAGATGGGTAGGTGGGCAGTAATGGGGTTCTAACCATTGGTGGAGATAATGTTCAACGGCACGAATGTCTTTTTGCACGTTTTAGAATCATTTTGCTGAATGAAAGATTGATGGCGAGACTTATCAAAACTAACCTGCCGGTTGATTCTGTAAAAATCTCACCGTGAAAACTCAAGTGAAGTGAGCTTGATGAGAGTTGTTAGTAGTGTCAATCCCTTGCATTATTTGGAATGACAGCTCACTCCACGCTCACTTCACCTAAGTTTTCACGGTGAGATGGTTACAGCCGGACGATTCTGTAAAAATCTCACCGCAAGTGAAGTGAGCTTGATGTGAATTGTCAGTAGTGTCAATCCCTAGCATTATTTGGAACGACAGCTCACTCCACGCTCACTTTACCTAGTTTTCACGGTAAGATGGTTACAGAATCGCACTGGTGCACTTTTATGGCGTAACACACTCGTCCACAATCTAAATCATTTTGAAGGATATTACTACCTAATCTATTGCTTCATATGTTCGAAAAAATGTCTGCTCAATGACGTAAATAATGTAGGTAATGAATATTGTATAATTATACATTAGACGGCATGGTTGGCGCAGTGGTTAAGCGATTGACTGCTGCGTTGCGTGTCGCGGGTTCGATTCCCGCACGGAACAAATATTTGTATGACCTACATGTATTTGTTCCGAGTCTGGGTGTTTTTCTATCTATAATAAATGTATGTATTTACAAAAAAAAAATGTGTATAAGTAGTTTATCAGCCATCTTGTTACCATAACACAAGCATTAGGTTGCTTAGCTTAGGACTAGATGGCGCTGTGTGAAATGTCCAGGGATATTATTTATTTATTATTGTTGAACTGTCAAAACGAAAGCAATTCCTACTGATAATGTGATACGCAATTATTATTTATTTATTAGATATTATTTATTTATTATTGTTGAACTGTCAAAACGAAAGCAATTCCTACTGTTAGTGTGATACGCAATTACGCTGTCGTTACAAACTTAATTCTTTTATTTTATAATAAAAAAATATTTCTGAGCATAATTAAACAGTTTCACATACACTACCGTTGCCGTTGCGTGTAGAAATATCAAAATTAACTTATAATGTCAAAATTTATATTTAAAAAAATTAAAATGAAAAAGATAGGTACCTAGAAAAATAAAATTAAAAAGATAGGTATATAGTATATCAAAAAAACCAATACAATTCACCAATGAGTACGTTACTTTTGAGTAGCCTCGTGGACAAAGGGCCTAGAAGTACGGTTTTCTTCGCCTTTACTACAAGACACTAAAACTTTACGTCTGTAGGTATACCTCGAAGAGGTAGGCAGATAGGTAGGAATAAGTACTTAATAGGTTACTTGGGTACTACACGCACATTCCTCCAGACCAGTTTAATTAAAGGTTGTTGTTTTTTTTATGGCCATATCATTTATCGGCGACAAATCCAGACTCCGGGCTGCTACTATCATAGGTACAAGTCGAACGATCCATGCAATTTTAACTACGTAATGTCGGGGAAATTAATCCTTACGAAAGTTGACTACCAACTTCATTCGTACGTAGGTATATTCGCTCCCAGTCTAAGCGGCACCCTAATTGCGTAACACACGATCTTTCATTGCGTTATTTACGTGTTGAGCAGACAAATTTTTCGAACTTATGAAGCAATGGATTAGCAATTTGCTTCAAAATGATTCTGATTCCGATTGATTGTGTGTTACGCAATTAGGGTGCAGATGCAGCTACCAGACCACACCAGTGTTTTACATGGAGCGACTGCCTATCAGACCTCCCCCCCTTACCCCTTGGTAGGACTGGTTGTCAGACTTTCTGGCTTCTGACGACCTGTAACGACTGTCAAAGATCTACGAATGACAGCCGGGACCAACGGCTTACCGTGCTTTCCGAGGCACGTAGGGTCTTGGTATGTAAAGATGGTCATCCATCCACAGACCAACCGCGGCAAGCGTAGTTTAACCTGATCGATCGACCCGTGCGGCTGTTATTACTTAGCCACAAGCCCCGCTATGAAATAGTTATAACACAGTAAAATGGCGTAAGGACCAATTTGTTTAACAATTGATTGCCACTGAACCCACGAGGCCAAAATCTAACATCTGCAACTCTCAACAAAACAATGCTGTATCAAGTAGGTACCGCCCAATCAAAGTCATTTGTTGCCAACGAATCAATAGGCATCATTGTAAAACTAAGGACCGTTCCGTACTGTATGCAAATCTGGTGGTATTTGAACAACTTGCGGAGTGTACTCTAAACTTCTATTGTTTCAACACATTTGTGGGCTGTGACACGAGGAAAAGAGCTAGAGAAGTTTCATTCCGCGTAGGTTTATTCCTCATATTCATTTTTGACAAACTAGGAAGAACATAGACCGTTCTTCTTGGTTTTAAAGGTAAGTATATGAAACTTACCTTCTTCGTGACGATCTACCAATCCGCACTGGATCCGCGTGATGGATTACGGCCCACTCCCTCTCACCGAGAGGAGGCCTGTGTCCCAGCAGTGGGAACATTATACTTAGGTTGATTATTATGCTTATACTTTAAGAAACTTTAATGTTGTCCCAACGCTCAACCATGTATCGTATCGTCTGCTATCCTTATCTGCTTCTTCATAAAGGACAACCTTGATAAGTTAATAAAAAATTGCACCAAAAACTTTTGGTAGCTTCTCTGGTAACTTCTCTGCTAACTTTGGTAACTTCTCTGTTTAAATCTACACAGGTTGGTAGCACTGGAGAAAATTGAGGCACTCTACGCCTCAATTTTCTCCAATGATACCTACTTGTGTAGATTTAAACAGAGAGGGGTTTATTTATAAACGCTGCCTAAAGTTAAGAGACGTTTAAACGTCAAAATGTAATAGTTTAAATAAAAGTTCTATTTTATTCTAGTTATTTTTAATTAATGTAGAATCGGCAAAGTATAATTTTTTTTACATGTTTTTGAAAGACGTGATCATGACACTTTCAAAATTCAAGTCATATCGTTCGAAGCGGAACGTCATGTAAATGGAATAAAACATCCAACACTTTTTTACTTTCAATTAATTAAATTCCCTGTTCAAAAATAAAACCCCCGACGCGTAATGTCTAAAAAATATGAAAATAATAACTATAATATTTTGGTCTTGATGCATGAGACTTATTGATACGACTTTTGGTCATTGTCCTTTACAGAAATGAATAACCAGGATTACTTACTTACCTTACCCTATACAGGTACGTAGGTATACCTAAGAGGAGCTGCCTATTCTATCATAAGTACTTTCCATGTGAATGAACCTTCTAAACTCACTATATTCTATTTCCGCACAATAGAACTGAAACTATAGTCGTTGATGCGAGAAAGAGGTAGCACCAAACGTATACTTACATCTCTGTTCCGCAAGGAACAATGTTAGGTCCCTGAACTTTGAAACTCCGTGTTGAAGAGTTTTAAAAGGGACTTAAAAGCCTCAACAGTACTTACACACGTGGCCCTTGTATATCAATGAGTTTTGGATGAAAATGCGAATGGAAAGTGATTTAAGTACGGTTTAAAATGAGCCCCAGTTTCTCGATCACTGGGTAGGAGTAGAAAGGTATTTGAGGGATTATAATATAAGCTTGGATTGTGACTCGGTAGATAGATATTTCTCTGGAAATGAAGTAACTGCGGAAATGTGGATGCTTCTGGGTCATGCGAATTTTGTTCTTGCATAATCTTTTCTCGTGTCGGATTTAAACCGTCATTCATTGAGTCTACACGTCTGCCCAAAAAGAAGTGTTAGGTTTTTAAGGTTCATTTACTATGTAGGTATGTTTCTATATCTATACCTACTAATAATAAAGCTGATGAGTTTATTTGTTAGAACGCGCTAATCTCGGGAACTACCAGTCGGATTTGAAAAATATATTTGCATTTATAGCCCAATTCTTGAGGAAGGCTATGGGCTTGCCAGGGTAGCGGGATCGTCCGAAAGGGTTACCGCTGCCCTGGAACATAAAGGGCTAAGGAAGGAACACGGGTGGTTTATGGCCTATATAACATCCCGCTAGCACCTTTAGATGTCGAGTAAAAAGAAAAAAGTTAGTACCTAAGACTGCTAAACGAAAACGAAGTAGGTAAGTAATAGTGTAGGCAGGCGATGCGATGCGACGTGTTCTTTTCGACTGCTCGGCCACAGTGTCGTAGAAGAAAAACGATTACGTCAACATTACGAAGGAATTTGTAAAACACTAACAATGAAAGTCGCAAATTCGTAGATCGAATATTTAGAAAGTTGTAAAGGATTAACCATGGCCGCGCGGACGAAACGGGGTGGGATGAAGAACTTTAATAACTTCTAAATGTCTCAGTCAATTTTAATTTATGTGGTACCTAAGTATTGTTAATCCTTGCATTAGCCGGGGTAACTTAAAGACTGCCGAAACATACCTTATTTCCGTCAAATATAAGTATTTTTAACTTTTTAGTCATTGTGCGCTTTTATAATTTCTCACGTCACGATATATCGTGGATGTCCACTTCCATTACATTGTACAGACGCCAGCGGGTCAAGCTACCAGAAACTTTCAAATTTTCCCAATCAACCTTAAGCCTTAATGCCTTAGCGATAAAGTTGAAAATGTATTAAAGAAATTTGACAGATTGTAGTAGCTTGATGTGCTGGCGTCTGGTGTTTTTTTATCATTTTGCTTTTTTGCGAGTTCACTTCTCTGACTACCTATCCCATTTTTGGCCTAGTTTTCGAGAATGAAACTACTGAATGTGTTATTGTTTCAGTTGGTTTCAATAGACAGATTGGGCAAAGTATTATTTTCAGAAATTCCTCAGATGCAGCCTGAATTATGGACCTACCCTGTTTAGCTATAGGCTCGCCCGCTGAGCAATAATATTGGCGAGGCGAATGTGCGTGAAGTATAGAATGTAGGTACCTATTACCTACTAACAACTAAATCAAGCGTGATGTTATCTTGTAAGGTAACTCTACAGTAATCCGCGGTTCCAGTCTCTTCTTCAACTTCAACAAAAAACATAAAACAACAGCAATGTAACATAGTTATAAAGAAACCATTTATTTGAATTAACTTTCACACAAGCCTGAGGTCTGCGAAAATACATTCTTCTTAGAAAGGCGTATAAGTATTGTAGAGTGTGGAAGCTAGCTAAATGATTGATTTATTACCTGAGTAGCTTGAGAAATAATCAAGCCTTTCTCTTGTATTTCCAATATCTGGTGTTTACAGACACAGTATATCTTAGGTTTAGGTTATGTTTTTCTAGTTTTAAGACAAGATTTGTCTAGAACCACTTCTTATTTTTTTTTTGCTGCGCGGTATAAATCCTCATGGACTTCCTCCATCATGGGGGTGACAGAGAACTGAGGACGTGGGGGTGCTGGTCTCTTACCGGCTAAAACCACCGACAGGCCTCGACCCGCTGTTCCTCAGCGGGTCCCGCCTCCCCATGCGGCCATTCCCAAAATGGCCGCACCCACTCTACCACTATAATTGTCGATTTCGATCTCGCCAGAATGAAGAGGCAATTAAGCATGATCAGCCTATAACGTTCCCACTGCTGGGACATAGGCATCCTCTCTGCCAGACCAGAATAGGTTAATTTGGCGCCGGCCAAAAATTTGTGGTTGTTCCGTCCAACCAGTTTTAATTGATAGAAAACCCCCATGCGATCATATTTGTATATTATCTACTTACAATACGTATCTACTAAAAAGTTCTGAAGACCAATTCTTCTAAATTAAAACGTTCAAAATCTAGTCGCTGTCTCATCTCGGCGACAAATAAATGTCAAAAATGTAGGGAAATTAGAGGTAGATATTTTTGACAGATTGAGACAGATCAGACTGTGAACGATCTTAAAATTACAAGAATTGCCACTCAGGCCTAAAAGCAGGTACCTATTCCGAACAAAACTGACCCGCCACGCCAATACACTACCATTTTCTACCCGATCATAACACTTTGGCGCCAATTATGTTCCATATTCGAATCAAAATGGCATCCAATCTAATCACATTGGCTCCAAGAATCGGGACAAACCGGACCAATCCCGATTTGATTGCTATCCGTACTGTTGTATTCGAATCCAATTTTCTTTACTGGCAATCTATTTTTTGAGGAGAAAGATATTTTTGAGACAATGCGAGATGGCGTGATCTTTTTAGCGTTTGGAGGGCTGAAGTTATTGGGCATGACGTTTATTTCTTTTTTTTACATTGCCCATGAAAGTAGCAACATAATACAATGTATTTTTTTTTTTGTCAAGACAAAAATAAATTCGTAGCATCTAATCGAGAAAACCATTATTTTTTTTTATTGAGCCCCCATCCGTTTATTCGCCAAAATAAACCTAAAATTTACCTCCATAATAATAATACTCATGAAGATGGTCCTTGAGCAAATCAGGCCCTCCCTTTACGGGACCCTATGTTGAACTAGTCATTTACACGATGTTACTAACATTTATGACTCCGGCGTGTATTCAACCCCTTAGTTTTGTGCGACGTGAGAACGAAGTTACCGTGGAAAGAGAGAATCACCCGGTTTATTCTGTAAAAATCTCACCGTGACTAAGTTTTCACTTTGAGATTTTTAGTGAGAATTAGTAAGTGATGTTGAAGTGAGCTGTCATTCCACCTGATTCTAAGGATTGACACTAGTCAAGGTGAGGTTTTTACAGAATACATCGACAGTTTTTACCCTTTATTTATAGACGATAATTAAAAAAAAAAGTTATGTAGTGATTAGCGACTATTTAACAATACAAATAGTGACGTTTGAACGTCACTTAACTTTAATCATCGTTTATAAATGAACCCCATTGTGTTTAATCACGATTAATGATGATGTTGTGGTTATTAATGGTACCTACCTACAGTAATCTATAGCCACCTATTTTCTTACGTACACGAAAATTGTCAAAAGCGTGAAAAGAAAATTTGAATTTTGCGGGCTATCTTGGCAGTTTTGCCTTAAACTTGAACAAGATATCTATCAACCCCTGGTCAAATTCTTGGAAAAACTGGATCCGTCTGAACTTGCTGAGCAGTGGTAACATAAAAGGTTCATTAATTCCTTGTTAGTATAGATATAGTGTAGGTAGGGGTCACGACGTAAAAATTCTGTAGGTGAGAATCGAAATCTCGACCCTTCTCTTGCACCTTTAGGTCTTCAGTCCATTTAGCTGGGGGGCGATCCATACTACGCTTGTCGATACGCGGTCTCCACTCCAGCCGATCGATTCTGTAAAAACTCACCGTGAAAAGATAGGTGAAGTGAGCTTAGAGTAAGCTGTCAATAGTGGCAATCCCGCATTAGTTGGAGTTACAGCTCACTTCACGCTCACTTCACTTAAGTTTTCGCGGTGAGATGGTTACAGAATCGCACTGCAGGAGCTGTAGTCTCGACATAGCGATCGCTTTACGACCGTATTCGGTCGCAAAGTCCTGTTACTCCATACGTTACACCTGTCAGTCCAGGACTGCGACCGAATTCGGTCGTAAAGCGATCGCTATGAATGTCGAGACTGCAGCCCCTGGACTCGTCTGCTCTACTCTACTCAATGAAATCCTCACAGATGTAGCTTCTACCTTGTATCAACCCAACAATAAGTAGACTGCTCCATTCCACTCCCAGGGGCATCTAAAGAAAATTTATTGTTATTAGTGTTGTACTCATTTTTACTGACACTAAACTTTGTGTAGGTATCTAGAGAATTCCCTAAGGAGGGCAGTTCGGATTTTCGGATATACTTTATTACAGTGTCCGGCTAACATGAGGATTATATGGGATTACGAGAGTTTTTAAGGGGAAAATAGTTCATTTTTTTTATTTATACGCGTCTTTTTGACCCAGTCCAAAATTGATCAGAAGTCGTCTTGAGTCCAAGTCTTGATTCTTGTTCTTTCTCTGCGTTATGTTTGTCGCAAATAAACTTATTTTCTTTATTTAAGTTTCTTTTCATTCTTGGTCATTTTAGTCAACTGAAAATATGGAAGGCATAGGTACCACTAATCCAGTCATTGGACTGGATCTCTCAATGGATTCGCCTTGAACAAACGCTTGCTTTTTAGATTATTCCCAACCTATCTACAATTGGGTCAAAAGAGAGGCTTCTATCAGTGTGGTGCTGGCAGAAAATACTTGTAGGAACGTCACGCCTGGGTATTACTTATTATACAGGCTGGCGGGGTCATCGACGGGCAAACTGTAACAATGAATTCAGTACACGATTCTAGACCCCGTAGCTTACTACTGTAGCGCCATTTTCAAAATGACGTGACCGTTGGTATGCTAGGCTTCAGGCTTCAAACCCTTTTTTATTCGGTAGTAAAAAAACTGCTATTTCATAGAAAAGTGGGGGTTCAGAATCATGTAGGTACTGAACCCATGGGAACAGACTGTGCGACGATGTCTCTGCCATCCTATGTATTCCGAAGGGGAAGGTAGTTAATTAGTTACGTTTAAATCCCATGCCATGGAATAATTAAACAACGTGAGCAACGAAGCAGTCATCTTATTATACCATTTATTTTTTACCATTTATGTACATACATATAAACAGACAATGAAAAACAGAAAAAATAGGTACAGAGGTGATGCTTATTTCATAAGAAATCTCTTCCAGCATACCTGAGATAGGACAATAGATACAGAGATGTAGACAGCGTGTGATAGAGCAAAGGATAAAGCAAAAACCTCATAGCTTTGCATAGTAGATCCTCCCTTATGGAAGTAGCTGTCACAGGTAAAATTAGCTCAAGAATCTATTTATATACCCAGTTTGACAACAATAAATTCTACCATTGGTAAGCAAAACGATTCGTTTTTGTTTATAGGAACCGAGCGCTAGTGAGCAGAGTATTATGAGCCCGAATACAAGCTCATTTTCTTCTCACAAAAAAAACTTCCCAACCTACATATTTCCCAGCATAGTTCTTCCAAAATCCCTCCCATACAAGCTTGTACAATAATTCTTTGAAAGCCTAACATTACTTAACTCTTGTCCGCGGTACATCTTGGAGTGTTCTCACAAAACGTGATGTGATAAAGTGGATTTATGTAATGTAACTATAGGCTTCTTACTGCGTGACGTTGGGGAAAAAGGGCGCAGACTTTTTACGTGTTTTTTCTTTATTATATTACAGGAACTAACGCGGGTACCTAGTTAGGAAAATACCGTGTAGTTTTTTTTTTTGAGGTTAGTTTGGGAAAGTCGCATTCGGTAGGTACATGTTTTTGCTTTGAAAATATGTTTGTTGTGATGATAAAGCACCTTTTTTTAAAGGCAAGATTTTGTAATGGGTAAAATAACCTGTGGAAAAGTTGATAGAATGTAAGTTTTTTTTAAGAATTAAAATGAACAGTAAGTAGGTACCTACCTACATAAATAAAAACGTACACCTAATTAATTAATACAATAAAATAAAATTGTGTGATCACCTGAGAAATAAATGAAATGATTATTATTATTAGCCTTTAGTTATTGTGTCAGGTTATAGGACTAGCTTTAAAATAAGGACCCTATCACTACTGGTGTCAAGCCAAGGCAGGATAACACGAAACTGCGCTTACAAACTTAATTAAAACCAAGATATATACTGGGTGGCAGGGACATCGACGAGCAAACTATAACCATGAATTCAGCACATAATTCTAGCGTAGAAAAGTTTCCTCGGTTATCAAAAAAAAAAAAAAAAACAGCTGTTTCATTGAAAAAAAAATGGATTTGTACTTTAAAATAATATACTTAGTTGGTTGCTAACAAGGACACTTAATCTTTAATTAAAAAACAGTAAACACATTAGTCTTTTCTGGCAACAAACTATATTAGATACTTATTTCAACGTTAAAATCCATTTTAAAGTTTCGTCCCAATTCACCCCTGCATCCCTATTCACCCCGTTTTACGGTACCTACGCGGTCAAAATATACCTACTTATAGAAAATTTTTTTTCATAACCGTCTAAAAATACTGGTATTCAGCTGCGTCCTGTTAGACTGGAAGCCGACCCATCATAGTTAGGAAAAGGCTAGAAAGATTATGATAACCGATGAAAATTTTCGACGTAGGTAATAATGGGGTTCAGAATCAAACATCCATGGGTTGCGCGTCGATGTCCCTGACACCCCGTATTATGATGATAGAATTATTATATGTAATAATGGACTTTGGGTCCGAGCTCTTCATTACAGCCTATTCAAAGGTTTACACGGAAATGAAATTTCTGTTCATTATACATTGAGTTAGAAGCTCAAACTCAACAAATTGCATTAAATACTTATCTACCTACTGTCCTCAACATGTAACTAAACAAACAGTTGTAAAAATCGGCTCGATATTTTTATTTATTTATTTATAGATTTATTTATTTATAGCCTACGCAACAAGAAAACCTTTCAGAGTTTAAATGACTTACTTGTACATTTCCCCAATCTCAACAGTCTTGTTCGTAAAACAGGACGCAGTGACGCACACGTTTAATTTCCCTTACTGAAACTAATTAACATAACAAGGAAATTCCTACCAAGTCCACAAACATAGTACAGTATAAAGTTGTCAACCGTAACTCCAAAACTTACGTTATTATGTCTTCGTGTCGCCGTAAATTATTTTGAAGTTATGTTATTTCATTCCGGGATCGGGGCGGCCATCTTGGAATATTGCAGTTCGGTTGGTAGTGAAAGATGGCAGGAGCGTGCGTGATAGTTCTGAATATAAATGTCGTTGCAGTAAAAATATTTACAAGCGTGGCATGGCGAGCTAGGAATTGTAAATTCGATCCCCACTAATATCAAACTCAAAGCATTTATTTCAATTAAACAATTTACAGCCACTTTTGAATTGTCAAAATTAAATAATCGGTCAGTTAGTCAGAAAGTTGAAGCCAGTGGCCATTCCAAAACGTAGATCTCGATGGAGAAGAATGGCACCCTAATTGCGTACCACACGATCAATCGTAATCTGAATCATTTTGAAGCAAATTGCTAATCCATTGCTTCATAGGTAAGTTCGAAAAATTTGTCTGCTCAAAACGTAAATAAAGCAATGAATGTTGTTGAACTGTCAAAATGAAACCGATTCTGATTGATTGTGTGTTACGCAATTAGGGTGCTGGTATCAGTCTGCCTATCATTTTCCCAACTACGTTGGGGTCAGCTTCCTGTCTGTCACATAGATAGAGTTATCCATTCCAAAGCGTTGTACCTACAACCCTCCTGGCTCGTTCTTCTCCATAGGAACCTTCGTATGGCAAGAAATCCCATAAAGATAGAAAAAAAAAATGTTCCTTCCAAAAACAATTTTTAAATGATGCTTCTTTACTGGAAATATAGGTACATAAAATAAACCCCTGAAGAGGCAAATCTCGCTGTCAAACGTCTCCTCTACTCTGTCAAACGAATACGTGTTTAGCAAATTTGTTCTTTATATGCTACTAGAATAGTCGCACGTGCAGGTGTCAGGGGCGCATTCTCCCGACGCCGACGGCCGGACTTTAATGTTATAGTTATAAAGAGGTAATGTAAGTAAGTTTGGACGTAGAAGGTAATCCTCTGGTACTAATCCGATTTAGAAAATTCTTGCACTGAAAGAAAGTTACTCTATTGCGGAGTGCCATAGGGTATATATTTTATAGCACAGTTGACTACCACGCGGGCGAAGTCGCAGGCAGAAGCTTGTAACTTGTAAACTAAGTAGGTGTGCGATATTCCCAAGGACAGTAGAAAAAGGAATTATATTGTGTAACCAGCAAAGGCCAACATTCCTTTACAAACCACAGTATAGAAACTACCAAAATTCCAGTGCCAGCTGCATTTCCCGAATGTAACTCAGTAATTTTATACGAAACAGTAACGTTTGTGTTTTAGAGTTTGAGGATTCTAATTTAATTACTGGGTCACAATTCAAGAATCCCCCTAGCCTTTCCCCAACTATATTGGGGTCGGCTTCCAGTCTAACCGGATGCAGCTTAGTACCAGCATTTTACATGGAGTAGCTGCCTATCTGACCTCCACAACCCAGTTACTGGGTCACAATCCAGGAATGAGTTACCTATAGTGGTCGCGTGTTAGCATGGCGATAGCGGTTATTGCCCATTCTCTAATCTCTCTCCGTAGAAACCCCATCAACAAACTAAACTATGTTTATTTTTTATTGGAACACGTTGAAGATCACAATAGGATTCAGGATGGTGACAGACTTTATTTCAGTTGTTGAAATAAAAATTGCTAGAAAATGTAGGTGGGTCAATAATGACCGCTATTGCACGACAACTAAACTTTTAATTACAGCAGTGCGTTTCTGTAACTATCTCACCGTGAAAACTCAGGTGAAGTGAGCGTGGATTGAGCTGTCATTCCAACTAATGCTAGGGATTGACACTATTGACAGTTCACTCTAAGCTCACTTCACCTAACTTTTCACGGTGAGATTTTTACAGAATCTATCGGCTGGACCGAGAATAAAGATGGGTAGGTACTTACTATTCTTGTTAGAAAGTTTCTGAGAGAGTAGGCCGAGTGAGAAACAGTTGTATGCACTCCGAATTTTATTCCTTCTTCAATTAAAATAATCGAATAAACGCATTGCTTGGATCGTTTTAAAATACGTAGGTAAATATTGAGTTGCACTAAAACAGGCTCCACACCCGCACCCTAATTGCGTAACACACAATCAATCGAAATCTGAATCATTTTGAAGCAAATTGCTAAATTGCTAATTCATTGCTTCATAAGTTCGAAAAGTATGCTCAACACGTAAATAACGCAATGAATGTTGTTGAACTGTCAAAATGCAACCGATTCCGATTGGTCGTGTGTTACGCAATTAGCGTGCTGTACCCGTTTGCACACACAATGTTTTACTTGAAGGAACATAGAAACAGTTTCCACAACTTAGCGAATGCCATAGCTAATACTAAGGTATTTGACCCAGTGAGGCTGCCTCGTTAGTCTTAGTGGTAGCAAGCGCTTCTGCTGAGCATGAGGTCCTGGGTTCGATTCCCGGGTTGGGAAAAGTGTTATTAGGTTATTCGATCTGTAATTTCTCAGGAGCAGTCCGCAGCGTGGCAACAAGCATTTGCCCTGGTCTGGATGGATGGATGGATGTTTGTTACTCTTTCACGCAAAAACTACTGAACGAATTTGGATGAAATTTGGCACACAGTTGGTTTATAACCAGGATTAACATATAGGATACTTTTTATCCCGATATTCCCACGGGATCGAAAATTATACGGGTGAAACCGCGGGGCGCAGCTAGTGTTATATAATAATAATAATATTCTTTATTTCACGGACAACAATTGATCCAAAGACATTAAAAAACAAGACTAAAAGAAAAATGTACAATTCTAGATATTAGTTTATAGGGTGGTTTTTATAAGATGCCCAGTTGTAAGTCGTAGGTTCGAACCCAGACCGGCGTTTTACTTTGAGTAAATTATTTCAATACCACTGCTCTCAAAACGGTGAAGGAAAACATCGTGAGGAAACCGGCATGTCCTAAAACCAAAAATTCGACCATAATGGGGCTTTGATCATGCCTATCAGCATTAACTGTTTTATTAAGAGGTTGTTGCTACTGCCCCGCAATCTGGCGAGAAAAGACGCATTCTTTTTGCGCACGGCAGTCGCGAAGCTGTCTGCTCTGGCGTGTACAAACGTTGTACACGCCAGAGTAGACAGCGCCCTGAAAGCATTGTTGTATTTAAGTTATGGGTTATTAATAATAATGTAGTTATTTAGGACTTTAGGATAAAAGTAACTTATATTCATTCCAGCCATAAGTCAAGATAATTTATCCAATACATATAGGTAATAGGTACCCTAAAACCAATACTTCCAATATTACAAGCATGCAGGATCATAATTTGTACAGTATTCCAATATCGTGTCTTTGTGGTGTACCTACCTACCTACCAACCGAGCGACGGCGACGTCCGTACGTCTACTCGTAAAATGGTGTACTGCAGGGATGGTGAACCATTTTAAATAATATTATGTGTGATTTAAAAACATACTTAAATGTTTTTTGCTTGTGACGCCCGTCAAAGCCAAAAAACCTTTAATATCTGACAAACAAAAGTTACCGCGAATTAAAACATGTTGAGGAAACCACATCTCTTAGAAACGAAAATTCGGTTACATGTAGCATCCACCAACACGCACTGGGCATGCGTGGTGGATTACGGCCTAGGGGTCACAGAGAGGAGGCCTGTATCCCAGCCGTGGGAAATGATAGAATTGGCTATAGTTCCGAGTTTACGGAAAAAAATATGTAATTTGTTTCGAACGATTTCGTACGAAAACTCATTTACCTACTGCCGCTGAAATTTGTGTCATAGATCCCATAGTTTCACCACCCCTGCTGTAGGGTATCCGATACATAAACCTGCGTTCTAACAAGGTAGGTTAGGTTATCTGTGGTTCTGTATTTATACGTGTATGTGGATGTTGGAAGTGTTGTGTGCGTTTGTAGCAGGCATGTCAGTGAAATTAGGCGGTTTTGAAAATGACTGTCCGTTGTTTTTGTTTTTGTAGAATAGAATATATATTTAAGTATCTATCTTTTGTTCTATCTGAGTTTTTGGCCAAAAAACTTAATATTTAAATTCTCTCAAAGACGGTGATCCGCATCAGAGCTAAAAGAACAACGCGGTCACGCAGACAGACACGAAACGTGACTTTGACTTATGGTATGTATAGATAGATATTGTTACGCGCCACAATTAATGCCTGATACATGGTGACATTAGTTACCACTGGCGCCATCTATTGTGGAGTGGAAGAACTAATAGTCACGCCATCCGTCAGCGCCATCTATTGACGAGTAGATATGTCGAAGCTAGAACTAACTAGAACTATCGACATCTGGTCAGTCGGGGCCGGTATGTACTCGAACATTCTAGATGTTTCTACGATAGAAGGTTCTGGAACTATCTGCGGCACTATATAAGGCCGGGATTAGCCGCGAGCAATCAGTCTTGGTTTTACGATCAAAGCGAATACATCGAAAGCGATCTTTAAGTGCGATTTAAGAGCGATTGTGTTTTATAATTGGTGTGTTTTGAATTGCTGTTAGTGTTGATTAATTAAAGTGTAACTTTGGTAATTTTTTATCGGCATTTTTATTGTCACGAACCCGAAGCTCGTAACAATTGGTGTCAGAAGCAAGGATTAGTCATGCCGGTTTTACCTAAAGACGACACTGAGGGTATCCGTACCCGGAGTCAACGTCAACAGGAGACGGACCAGAGACGTTTTGGTGGAGCTATGCCGCAGGGGTCGGAGGGCCAGCTACCAACCACGGAGGCCGACCCATCCGCAGCAGCTCCAGCATCAGCAGCACCAGACTTTGCTGCCCTGATGATGATGCTGCAGGAGCAGTCCCGCCGACAGGAGGAACAGGCTCGTCGGTTGGAAGAACAGCTCCAGCGGGACAAGGAGGAACAGGCTCGCCGCCAGGAAGAGCAGGTGCTCCTTTTGAAGGACCTTCACGCTAACCTCGGGAAAGACATGAAGGAGGTGAAGGATAAGGTTGCTCAACATGACAACCGCCTGTCGGAAGCTGAAATCCGGATCGACCAAGTAAATAATCGGGTTGATAACGTGGTGGCTGACGTGAAGAAAACCGTGATGGCTGACGTAAAGAAAACGCTGGATTACCTTAATCTTGGGGATGGAATCGCAGCTCCCGTAGCTACAACACCTTCGCTACGTGGATTCAAAGTGCCACCGTTCGACGGAACTTCTTCCTGGTCGGCCTACAAAATCCAGTTTGAGGCTGTCATGAAGGCGAACTCTTGGAATAAAAGTCAGGCCATGACTGCCCTCACCCTAGGCCTGCGCGACCAGGCCTTAACTGTTCTGGAAGCTCTCGGTAAGGAAGTGACTTACGAGCAGCTCCTTGAGGCATTGGAGGCTCGGTATGGCGACGCTCACCTGGAACACGTGTTTCGTGCGCAGCTCAAGGATCGCGTGCAACGCAGTAATGAAAACCTGCAGCAGTGGGCCCTTGAAGTGGAGAAGCTGGTGCGTAAAGCTTACCAGTCCGTACCTGCGCTTATTGATGTTAACCTGGTGCAGGCATTCATCGACGGCATCCGCGACCTTGAAGTTAGAGCTGCTGTGAGGCTCGGGCACCACGGGACGCTTAAGGACGCTTTGGCCCATGCACTGGAGGTGGAAGCCGTGCGGCAGGATCATCGTTCCCATCGCGTCAGGGAGGTTGCAGCGGCTACAGTTCGCGACCGCAATAAAGGATACAGCCCTAGATGCTACGGCTGTGGGGAAAAGGGCCACCTTCGCTCCAGTTGCCCTAAGCGAACTGCAGAAAGGGAAGACGGCCGATCTCCAGAGGGCAGGGCAGCTAACAGCACCGCCCAGCACCAGCAGAAGGCGTTGCTTATTGCTCACCAGAAACAGCAAGCCCTTCTAGAACGCTTAGAAGAATTGAAGCGCGCGTTGGACATGGAACAGAACAAATTGGAGCGAGTGCGGCGCGACGCGCATGCGCAGTCCAAACAGGACCGTACTGATGTGAACCAGCTGAAGGATGAGATGGCCGCCTTGAAGACTAGGCAAGAAAGTAAAGAAGTCGTACCTGTGAGGATGCTCAAAACAGACCTCGGCAACGAGTGGAAGGAAAGCCTACAAAGTGCCCAGCAGGAAGATTCGGACATCAAGCCAATTCTGGAGTGGATGAAGGCCAGAGCTCCTAAGCCCAGGTGGAGCGACGTCTCAGCGATGAGTTCGATCACAAAAAGCTATTGGGCCCAATGGGACAGCTTGGTGATTCAGGATGGAGTCCTGTGCCGAAAATGGGAAAATGCTCGGGGAGACAGCTGTCATTTACAAATTGTTGTCCCTAAAACTCAAGTACCGGATGTTCTACAGCTGTACCATAATGATTGTTCAGGAGGTCATCTAGGAGTAAAACGGACTCTACTGAAGATACGAGAACGGTTTTACTGGGTCCACTGTCGGGACGATGTCGAGGACTGGTGTCGGAAATGCACAAGTTGTGCAGCTGTAAAGGGACCTCAGACTCGTAGTAGAGGTGCATTGAAATTGTACAATGTTGGTGCACCATGGGAGAGGATAGCCCTTGACGTTGCGGGGCCGTTTCCGGAAAGTGAAAGTGGTAACAAGTATTTCATGGTTGTGATGGATTACTTCACTAAGTGGCCGGAAGTCTTCGCCATTCCAAATCAAGAAGCTTCGACAGTTGCAGATAAATTAGTTTATGAAGTCTTCTGTCGTTTTGGAGTTCCTTTAGAGATTCACAGTGATCAAGGAAGGAATTTTGAGTCCCAAATATTCCAGGAAACTTGTCGAGTTATGGGTACTCATAAAACAAGAACAACTTCTTACCACCCACAATCGGATGGAATGGTGGAACGATTTAATCAGACACTGGAGAGGTACCTAGCAAAAGTTGTGGAAAAGCGGCAACGAGATTGGGACAAGCACATACAACCGTTTTTGTTGTCATATCGAAGCGCTGTTCACGAAAGTACATCGGTGACACCAGCTTTCGCAAACTTCGGAAGAGAATTACGGCTGCCTGCAGACCTGATCACCGGAATACCACCTGATGCCCCACGCAGTATAACCGATTATGCGAACAACTTGCGGAACAAAATGAATGACATCTGTGAGCACGTCAGACAATCGGGCCAGCAAATGTCTGAAAAGATGAAAACCCGTTATGACCGCAAAATGAACAGTAAAGGGTTCAACGAAGGTTCACTAGTGTGGTTGCACAATCCAGTCCGCAGCAAGGGGAAATCTCCTAAGCTTCAAGCTAAATGGGATGGACCGTACCGGATTGTGACAAAGATCAATGACGTAACCTACCGGATACAGAAAGGTGCAAGAGGTACTCCTAAGATCGTCCATGTGGATCGATTGGCGCGTTATTATGGAACCGATAATGCTCGGGACGAGCATGTCTTAGGAGGGGGCAGTGTTACGCGCCACAATTAATGCCTGATACATGGTGACATTAGTTACCACTGGCGCCATCTATTGTGGAGTGGAAAAACTAATAGTCACGCCATCCGTCAGCGCCATCTATTGACGAGTAGATATGTCGAAGCTAGAACTAACTAGAACTATCGACATCTGGTCAGTCGGGGCCGGTATGTACTCGAACATTCTAGATGTTTCTACGATAGAAGGTTCTGGAACTATCTGCGGCACTATATAAGGCCGGAATTAGCCGCGAGCAATCGGTCTTGGTTTTACGATCAAAGCGAATACATCGAAAGCGATCTTTAAGTGCGATTTAAGAGCGATTGTGTTTTATAATTGGTGTGTTTTGAATTGCTGTTAGTGTTGATTAATTAAAGTGTAACTTTGGTAATTTTTTATCGGCATTTTTATTGTCACGAACCCGAAGCTCGTAACAATATGGACATTTACTTAGGAACCAAGCAAATACTTTCCCGTTCCTCAATTCTTAATTTATTTTTATCAATTCCTGTCCAGGAATGCAATACTTAATCATTTGATAGTGAAGTGGGAAAGTATGGGACACAAATGATAGATGATTTAAGGTTTTATATTTCTAGTATAATGAAGTCCACATTTAAAGAAACACGATATATGATGGAAGGTGTTTGTCTGTACAGACGCCAGCACATCAATCTACTACAATCTGTCAAATTTCTGTAATAGATTTTCAACTTTATCGCTATAGTATTAAGGTTCAAGGTTGATTGGGAAAATTTTACAGTTTCGGGTAGCTTGATGTGCTGGCGTCTGTACAAGGAATATGAATTGAACTGCTATAATTAATTAAAGAAAATATATTTTTTATGGAGAAGAGAAAAGCCACTGACGTCTTATATCATGTCAAGTCACCAACTCCTCTATGGTGATTCATCAAAGAGTACCAACGCTACAATAGTTTTCAGAAACTTACACAAAGACAGCAGCTAATATTTTTAGATTAACTGTAATAATACGTAATCTCACGCCTTCTTCCTATGGGGGTTGGCAGAAACTACAAAACGCCAAATGCTACGATCGATCCTTACATACCCACTCCTTTTTCATTTACGTTTATTTTCGTCTACGTTTATTCTACTGCTCAGTCCAGCCATTTTACGCATTTACTGACAGTTTCAGCGCACGGCAGCGCTGCGGCGACACAAACGTCTCGGCTCACGAACGTTTACGAGCGCCGCCAGTGATGTGTGAAACATACTCCGCTACTAGATACACTATAAGTACTATGTTATAGGTACCACTTCACCTACGATACAGGGAAATGGACACATGCAGGGTAATTGTAACACACCAGTCCTAGCCATAGTTTTCATTTTGACAGTAAGAATAATAAATGTAACCAGTAAAGGCACAATATACAACGTGGCGCTACAATGGCGACATTAATTTAACACACGCGTAGGGCTAGTGGCCAGTAATCATAAAAATTATAACAACATAAAATAAATCGTAACTTGAAAACTTCCACCTGCGCCGCGCGCCGACAAAGGGTTCTCTCTCTTTCCTTCAATTCGCCTTCTCTTTGCTCGTTAATTGTTTTAATTACATTGATGCGATGTTATGATCCGTGAGCCCGGCAAATGACCCCTGCGCTACAGTTCTTTAAGTCATAGGTTGCTCTAAGATGCTATTTTATAAAATTGTTAATAAATAAATAAATATTAAATGTTTAATTAAATTAAAATATATTCATAAAACTACGACGCAAAACCGTATACGTGTGTTAAATTAATGTCACGATTAAAGCGCCACGCTGTATACTTGTTGTTCGAGTTTGATCTATATGTATAATCTTTTGTTTGATTGAGATTTCACGGTGATATGGTTACAGAATCGCACCTGCAATGTAATTGCGCAACACAACCACCGCAATGGATTTTATTTTGACAGTTCAACAAAATTCATTGCGTTATTTACGCTGTTGAGCAGATACATTTTTCGAACATAATTATGAAGCAATGGGTTAGCAATATTCATCAAAATGATTCAGATTGTAATTTAAAGTGTGTTGATAGGTTAGGTTCGCATGTTCATTTGTTGATATTATAATATAATAACTAGAGGGGCTCGTGGCTAAATAATAACAGCTGGACGGGTCGATCGAAGGTATGCTACGTTTGCCGCGATCGGTCCGTGGATGGGTGAACATCCGTTTTTATATCGAGACCCCTCCGTGCCTATTAAAGCACGTTAAGCTGTTGGTTGGCTGTCCTTCGTAGATCGTTTAAACAGTCGTTACGGGTAGTCAGAAATCTAAAAGTCTGACAACCAGTTTTATTTTAAGGGGTATCGTCTGGGTTGTGGAGGTTAGATAGGCACTCGCTCCATGTAAAATACACTGGTATTCAGCTATATTCTGTTAGACTGGAAGTTGCCCTACATTCTATGAAACAACTGATTTTTTGATAACGGACTATAAGGGGGTCTAGAGTCATATGCCGAATTCATGGTTACAGTTTGCGCCAGTCGATGACACCCTGACTGTACTTACCTATACTTATACCTTACCGGGTTTTTTTTTAATTTTATTCGATGCTCGCTCCTAGGAAAACCCAGGGGCGTCGCTATCACCCTTATTAACGATACGGGGCTCGGGCTACAGGGGCCCCTGAACGAAAATTCGTAAAAGGTTATCCACATCCTCAAATTCTTGTTGATAAAAGACCCGGAATTAATGAAAATATGAAAAATAACATAATTTGTTTATGGCTCACAAAGACAACAAGATTCAGCCTAGTTATTAAGCTCTTGAATTCTCTTAGTGAAATCACAATAACAGCTTAAACTTCAGAGTTGGAATGTTAACCTATCAAAGTAAGGATTCTCCAGGTTTCTATTTCGTTTCGCTCGCTCTGGCATACTCTTAGTAAGATCACAATGACAGCTTAAACTTCCAAGTCAGAATGCTTACCTACCTTCAAAAGTGATTTTCTGCGAATTTCCATGAGTTTTAAGTAGTACTAAATGTGCATACATGACGTCACGACAAAGACAACTGCAACGGTCGACGCTTGCGGCGATAGCCGTCAACGCGTAGATCAACTAAGATAAAGTGGAACTTCTCTATCTCTTACTCCATACTGCCAATATCCCTTCAAAGAAACTGTAGATCAAAGAGAAAAAGAATAATGTTCATAACAAATTCCCTGCAATTTTGAAATATTCCCCGTTTAGTCAGTTGAGCGAAATTAATAAAAAAACTCTGTTAGGTGTTTGTCGGTATGGGGTTCCGTAGGAGGATTAATATTTTTCTTATGATTATTATTTCCAGACTGAAAGATAAGCATAACAAAATTATTCAGAATTGAAGCCTTAGCAGCTTAGAATTACGAGTATGTCCTCTACTAGTAAACTAGATCGCAGGGGTTTAGGCTGTGCGTCGTCTATCATTGAATTATAGACTTTTATTAAGTAGTTCTGGGGTTACATCTCTTGTTTTATGTACGTTATTGGTTGATCAAAATGAAAATAACCAAAGGTTTAGTTATCGTTGTATAATAAGTTACAATTACATTGATCCAAAGATCAAACTTTTAAAAACTGTAAGATTTTATGTAGGTAAGTATAGGTATTTGAAAGGGATAGTTTAATATACCTAGCTGTCGCATTTTAGCAATAGCGGTCATTGACCCACCTACATTTTCTAGCATTTTGTATTTCAAACTGTTTTAATTAAATATATTCGTCAACATGGTCCAATAACCCAAAAATACATAGTTTATTGTTGGGTTCCTACAGAGAGATATTAGAGAAAGCTGGCAATGACCGCTATTGTCATGCTAAACGCGACAGCTAATAAATCCGAAAGAAACAACAGCTATAGCTTGCCACATAAATCCGAGAAAAACAAAATACAACAGTAATGACCAGAGGGGCAAACCTCGTAATTTTAAGAACGTTCACAGTGTGATCTCAGTCTCAATCTGTCAAAAATACCTCTAATTTTCCTTCATTTTTGACAAGTTTTTGACATTCGTTTGTCGCCGAGATGAGACTGTGAGTAGATTTTGAACGTTTTTAATTACGGGAATGGGACTTCAGGTTTTCTGTGTTGAGCCACGGAACCTTAAAAAAATCTGCCTGCAAAAGAAACTAATAGAATAAATTAAATTTCCTTTGAAAGTTTTCTATTAGCATACGTCGGATTTATACTTGAAATGGAATGTAAGTAACGCAGTCATTTAAAAATTCTTAGGACTCTTGAAGTGCAGTATTTTGCAGAGTTTTCTCTTTTACTGCTTAAGGACGCATTCCACCAAAGTTCTACACATAGAATAAGTCTTAGTCTTATCCGGAAAAGAACCGGAGTTACTTAGGTTATAGCTTGAACGGAGTTGCTGAGTTATAGCTTGCAGAGTAAGCATACTGAAGTGGTAGTGGGCTGGCCATTTGTTTGTCGAAGGACCGATGGCCAGTGGAGGAGACGAGTCCTGGAGCGGAGACCGCGTATCGGCAAGCGTAGTGGGACGCCCCCCAGCTAGATGGACGGACGACCTAAAGAAGGTGGCTGGGACAGACTGGGTACGGAAGACGGAGGGTGTTGTGGCGCAGCCTGTGAGAGGCCTATGTCCAGCAGTGGACATAGGCCTCTCACAGAGCAATAGGCTGAGTTGATTGAAGTCTTATATTGAGAAAAAATTATTAATTTTTGACAGTTTTTCCATACTAGAACTGTCAAACGTTAATTTTATTCCACGGATAAAAGACACTTGACTCTGGCAAAAGCCGAGACACGGAGGGGTCTTGATATGTAATAAATAGTCACCCATCCACGAAATGACCGCGGCAAGTGTAGCTTAACCTCAACCTCGAACAACCCGTGCGGCTGTTATCATTTAGCCACGAGCCCCTATCTAACCTCGAAAGCTATGCTCCTAAATTGAGATGCTAATAGAAATTCTCCAAACTGCTTACTACAGTACAATTAAAAATAATAAAATATGGCGCTTACGCTGTCGAAAATTTAATCTTCCCTAAAAGGTCCTCGCTGATAATTTTTCATAATTGTTAGGGACCTAATATCTACTTGAATTGCCTTTTTGGGTAAAACAATTTATTTAATGAATTGTTTCAAATAACTCATGCTAGGTAGGAATGCTAAAAGTTTGAGTTATGATAGATATTTCGTTAATCTTGCTCAATTTTGATCGTAATGAATTGGAATGTTTTGAAAATGAAGGTTTGGAAAGCTTGTTTTGGAAAACTGCTAATGAAAGAGTTACGTCTCAAGATTATTTATTCTAAACTAAGCATTGAGGAATGTTACTTCGAGCTAATTTAATACATACTACTATGGTTAATGGTGAAATGTGGAGCCGTGAAGGGGCTCGTGGCGAAATATTAACAGCCGCACGGGTCGATCGAATGTAAAGCTGCACTTGCCGCGGTCATTTCTTGGATGGGTGACAATCCACTACCTACATATCGAAACCCCTCCGTGCCCCGAATAGCACGTTAACCCGTTGATCTCGGTTGTCATTTCTAATGCTTTGACAGTTATTACGGGTAGTCAGAAGCCCAAAATTCTGACAGCCAGTCTTACCTAGGCGTATTGTGTTGCCCAGTTACTGGGTTGTTGAAGTCAGATTAGCAGCCGCTCCATGTGAAATACTGGTATTCAGCTGCATCCGATTAGACTGGAAGCTGACCCCAACATAGTTGGGAAACGGTTAAGCAGATGGATCTTAGTAAGCAGTTTGGAGGAATGGAGAATTTCTATTAGCATCTCAATGAAGGAGAATAGGTTATTAGCTCAGAATAATTCATTTATTAGATGGAAGCGAATTTGTTTGCATTCAAACTCCAACTCCCTCTTCGATCAGCTTAACAGCTTTGCTAATGTAATGTAGGCACCTACACTTGATTTTGAAGTTAACCTACTATAATAGTGGTGAGTACTTGCACAGGCATAACCAAGTAGCCAGGATTATTCACCAGCAACTTGCTTTGAAATATAAACTTGTGGCTTCGGATGTAGGTACCGTATTACAAGTATGTACCCGACCCAGTTCTCGAAAATAGTCAGGGCACGTTGTTCAGACGCCAGCACACCAAGCTACTCGAAACTGTCAAATTTTCCCAATCAACCTTAAACCTAATGCTTTAACGATAAAGTTGAAATCTATTAAAGAAATTTGACAGATTATAAGTAGCTTGATGTGCAGCTGGCGTCTGTACTAGAATCAGTCTATCCTTACTGACAGGACTATGGCCTATTTGCGCCTATATCGTGAAAACTGAGGAAGGGAAACAAGTATATTCATTAGACATCGGATTGTTTTGCTTTCGCATAGGCCTAGGCCAATGTCTTCGACACATAGATCCCGATCGTGGCTTTCCCTTTTCCACATTGTTCCCGCTTGCAAAATAAGTACGACTAAATATTATGATTGTCTACGGTTCTGCACACTTATTTGAGATTTTAAATAAATTATTATAATATTTCAGTTTCATTGGCTGTTCAGAAAGAGCACAAAGTACGCCTAAGTAAATCTTCACTTCATAAACCTGGAATAGGAAATCTTCTAAAGTTCGTTTTTTAATCCCAGATACTAATCTGACACTTAAGTCTTTTGTGTTTGCGTTTTTTTACTATAGAAATTTGACATTACCCCTGTCAAATTAGTATCTGTGTTTAAAAAACGAACTTTACATACGTTTGTTTCCGAGACATTAAAACCTCCACAGAAGCAAAGCCTTGGAAATGGCCAGTATTCATTAATAACATGAATTCGTAAGTTTTTATTTATGAAAAACACTGGCTGGTCGGCGGCGGTCCACCAAAAAGAGCATAATGAAATAAATGTCAGAAATGTATAATTCGGCGGGCACTTTGAACTGTGGAACTCGTGAAAGTTTTTTTTTCTTTGTTGCATATTTTTGGCAGTAGCAGTGTCGCTGTAGGGCTGGGCTTTTGTGTGAGCGGAGGCTTTGTTCAATAAAATGTAACTGTCTTTTTATTTTGATCGTAAGATCGAGAGAGTGCCGTTGCTGAGGGAGGCCTGGGAAACATTGGCGTGACGACCTGCGTTTAGCGGAAGTTGGTCGGAGAAGGTTACACGCAAAGAATAATGCAACGCTATGGGGGAGACCTGTGCCTAGCAGTGGTTGTATGGAGATAGTCTTCGCTAAGGTTTAGGAAACGATGGCACCAAGGGGAGAGTTGTGATTTCAAAATTAATCTGAAGGCCAATTCTCGTAATTTAAAATGTTCAAAATCTAGTCGCAGTCACATCTTGGTGACAAACAAATGTCAAAATGTAGAGAAATTTAGAGGTATTTTTGACGGATTGAGACTGAGATCAGACTGTGAACGTTCTTAAAAATTACGAGAATTGCCTCTTGATTTGATTGATCGATCTGAATAGGTAAGGTACTGTGGAGATTGTGGCATGCATAGTTTGTGGCATGCAACCTTTTGTAGTAATTATAAGATAATGGCTTACAATTATGACATAAACGCCAACACGGAAGGCAGAAAAGTAGGAGTCAGTTTTAGCTGATAATTGACGTAATGAATATAAGAAATATGAAAAATTTAATGAACGTAGCACCGGTTATAGAAATCTACGACTAATAAAGCTGAAGAGTTTTTCAGCAGTGCGATTCTGTAACCATCTCACCGTGAAAACTTAGGTGAAGTGAGCGTGGAGTGAGCTGTCATTCCAAGTAATGCTAGGGATTGACACTACTGACAACTCACATCAAGCTCACTTCACTTGAGTTTTCACGGTGAGATTTTTACTGAATCGACCGGCTGTTTGTTTTTGTGAACGCGCTAATCTGCAAATACCTACAAAGTTTGTTTCTCTCTTTCTTTTGTCTTACAATCGCACACCACCAATCAATCTGCCTAGCCTTTTCAAACTATTTTGGGGTCGGCTTTCAGTCTAACCGAATCCGATCCATCTGAAATCCAGTATTTTACACAGAGCGATTACCTATCTGACCTCCACAACTTAGTTTCTGGGTAAGACGTTACCCCGTGTTAAGACTGGTTGTCAGACTTTGTCAGACCAACTGTAAGGACTGTCCAAGATCTACAAATAATAGCAGGGACCAACAGCAAAACGTCATTTCTGTAGCAGTAATGGATGATCCACGAATCGGCCGCGGCAAGCATGGCTTATACTTCGATTGACCCGGCTTTTATTATTTAGCCACGAGCCCCTCACAATCACACACCCCACTCATTAACAAATTGCACAATCACCCCCCACACACGCACACTCTAAAACAGTTTCGAGTCGCAACAAAATATTTTTAGCTCTAAAATATTTCCACTGGACGAACATTTTTGTAGTAACATTCTTTTTTCGCACACTCAGCAGTTTCCGTCGCTTCGTGCCGCTTAAAATCTGAGCTTTAAAACGTTATGTGCCTGCTTAAGGGGAAGTGTTTTCGGATTTTGTAGGAGAAAATGTTGACACATGAATGGGATATTTTTGTTCTTATTACTTAAGTTGTGATTTTTGTTGGTGACTCGTGGAAAATCTCGTAGATGTACATCGAAAACACGGAGTGTCTGTATGTCTTCTTGGAAGATTTTTGATGTAAAAATAAATAAAAATTTATTCAGTTCAACAAAAAAATACTAAAATATTTAAAAAAAAGGAGAATTGGTGCTAGATTTTTACAAATTTCCAAAATACCGCACTTGGGTTCCCTAGGTCGTGGGGTCCAAAAAGTGTCTAGTAGTTTGACTGTTACAGTTATTGCCCTTAACTTTTTGAAATGAAAGTCAAATTAACCAAATTCTAAGTGTTGCTGCCAGATTGTGCGATGTTTATCCAAAAGTAAAACAAGGTGCTTCTGAAAACTGGAACTCAAAATATTTATGTAAATAAAAACATTTAACAACAGGTTTTCTAGCTGTCAAAGTTGAAGCAAAGCATGTTGAAGTATTGTTATGGTTTTCAAGTGAAGTTATGCTAAGCAACGGTGAATTGTAGTTGTCATTGAACGCTCCAATACAACACAATAACTATTGGTCTAAAGAGACAACAATGAACGGTGCGATAAATCAGTAGCGCTAGAAAACGACTTATGAGCATCTCTAGGCAGATTGCATTCAAGTAGGTAGATTCGCCTAGATGTGTACTAAATATTCTACTGTCTCTTTTTCATTTGCTAGTGAATGAGATGTTTCAACTTTGTTTTGTGGTGTGTCGTATACATAACATCATGTCAGTTATGTTTACGTCCCATTAACTGAGCGGCTAGCCTGCTACTATTAACCAAATAGTAGAGTAGTTCAAATTTCTGATAGAAATACTCAAAAACACTGCCTAACCTGAAATTTTGAACTCAAGGACCATCATCATCGTGTGCATTACTCGCACTTGTGATTATAGTTTTTTTTTTACCATGCTATAAACCACAGAAATATAGAAACAAAATATCCGACTATTTTCTTTTTTTTTTAAACTTTGCCCGACACTAGGAATTTCTCCTATCGTGGGTGCGTGTACAAACATTTAAACTTAGACACACATACAGCCAGACCCGGAACAACTACTTGTAGGTCATACAAATATTTGTACCGTACGGGAATAGAACCCGCGACACGCAGCGCAGCAGTCAATCGGTTAACCACTACGCCAACCGTGCCGTCAATACTACTATAAAGATAAATAGAAAATAAAATTATTTAACCCAGGTTAAGACAAACAATATAAAAACAAAATAAAATAAATAAAAACAGAAAAAACTTAGTTGTAACAGTATTCTGTGCCTCACGGCTGCGTTAAATAGGCTCAGTTCAGCATAAATACCCTACAATTAGTGCCTGACGCTGGTTTTCAACTGGACCTTATGTTATACGGACATCTTACGAATGTAAATCAGTTGTATAATGTGAGTCATGTGTGTGTATATAGTATATAACATTTTTCTTTCCCGGATAAAATAAAACTCCACCCGGCTTTCAAAATCTACCTTCGCCTTAAGAACGGAGGACGAAAACCGTGCATAATTAATATCTTTGAGCGGACACACATTGCATATTCATGAGCGAGACGCCTCAGCATAAAACTAGATTATTAGACTGTTTTCTATCATTCCTAATTGTTATTAATTGTGTGGTAATTTTCTTGATTATTATGAGCATATGTCTGTGAGAATATTAATGAAATGCACCGACCCCAGCGTGGTTTGACCAGACTCGATTAATCGAGTGAACCCCAAGTTTCGCACTAGCGTCTGAAGCCTAATGTTTCATGGTGCTCTACAGGGACCGTTGCATATCGAGTAGTAGTTTTCTTTTTTTAACATATGAAGCAATGGATTAGGAATATCCTTCAAAATGATGCAAATTGTGATTGAAAGTGTGTGTTATCTTTTACCAACTATGGTGGAGTAGGCTTCCAGTATAACCGGATACAGCTAAATACCAGTATTCCTACACAACCCAGTTACTAGATAAGGCGATACCCCTTGGTATACCAAGGGGTATCGCGCAACCAGACATACATGTCTGGTTGTCAGACTTCTGGGCTTCTGACTACCCGTAAAGACTGTCTTGACTGTCAGAAAGATCTACGAATGACAGCTCGTACCAAGGGCTAAACGTGCTTTCCGAGACACGGAGGGGTCGATGTGTAATGGATGGTCACCCATCCACAAACCGACCGCGTCAAGTGTAGCTTAACATTCGACTGAGCCGTGCGGCTGTTGGAACTTAGCTTCTTAAAATGACATAATTTGATGCAGGACTAGAGTAGACTAGTAGGTAGTTTGTTAGAGTTAAACCAAGGAAGTAGCGAACTTAAAGTAAAGTCAGAGAAATTAATTGTTAACTAAATTGACTACCATGCAACTAATTTTTCAAATTGTCCGTACCTATATTCAAATAACAAGTGTTATTTTTTGGCAGTTGTATGTATGAAATGGCCATTATACGGCAAATTGACGTCGGGAGTCTGTTTGCTTAATAATTGATTTCCCTGGCTGTACCTATTCCTAGAAGAACGATGACTGAGCGGTACCTGTCCGTCACGTCAATGAAACTTTATTTATGAAAGTAAGTTGTTGTCTTTTCCTAGCAAGCGTTTTTGACACCGTAAAGTGTAACCCCGCTGCTCAAAGATTTAAATCGCTAGATTTGCTTTCACCGTACTTAGTCACGCGAAAAAGTATCCACACTGAGAATAATGAGCTCACACATTATTATTTAGCGTTTCCATGTCAATCAAGTCAAGTTACTGCGTCATTGTGTCTGAGAGGTGTCTAACAGAAACGCGTCAATCTTTTGACGCGGGGCGTATCTAACGATTCAAATCTTTGCCGCTGTCATCATTGACATGACAGCCATCACTGCGGTCGTTATGGGCGGTCACCGCTTTTCTAGGAAGCCATAGCTTACTTATGTAAGTTGTTAGTAACATATTTTTGAAATAGGTATCACCTTTGTTATAAACTGTCAGTATCATAAAGGATACCAGGGTCTAATGGAGAGTATGAGATGAGAGATTTATGAATGTAAGTACCTATCTTGTTTAATTAAATTATACACCTTCTTTTAATTTCCTGGCAAGGTTGGGTGTGACTTACAGATTAAGTAACAGATGCGATTGTTTTTTTTTTATTCAAAAGGAACAACAAACAGCTATAACATAAAACATAAAAACAAAACATACATACATACTCTCGAAAAACATTACCCTCTTTCTAGGAGAGTCGGGTAAAATGTAATTCACAAAACATAAAGACATAAATTGCAGCCCACAACGTTGTTCACAGATTATAAGATTTATAATTAAGTAACATAGGTATACATAAGTAACAGTGCAAATACTCGGTAGTTACAAATACAAAAACTATTTCTTTCATAACTATCATGTTTAAGGCCATTGCTGAAGTAGGTATGTATAATATACTTCAGCAATGGCACAAAAAAAAAATAGAATAAACTGGCTTCTACCCAATTCGGTCGAAGCTTATTTAAAACAAATGGAATCATCGATACGATGGACTCAATTGCATCAAATACATGAATCCCAAGCTTTCACTGTGTGTCCACAAAGCCCTTAGATAACATGTCTATCAGCACCGTATCAGTTCTTTGTCTATTCACTCAACCAAGCAGAGTGGAAGTGAAGAGCAATTTAAAACAATTAAACACCCAACAATACGTGGGGAAGCAGAGGATAGTCACAATAGCGCGTAGGTAAGCGTCCCAGATGATAACGACAGTGAAAAGTAGTACAAAATTTGACGCTTGCATATGCTCAATCCGTGCATTCTGTTTATCTGAATGTATCTGCGCCTGTGGTACTATAGCTGTCGCGTTTTAGCATGGCAATAGCGGTCATTGACCTACTTACTTAATCTATCATTTTTGGAACGAAGTTCCTTATCGCGCGTTGCGAAAGGAGGCTAGACGAAAAAAATTAAGACCAAAAGTTGGAAAGACTTTTTGCTATAGGTAGTTGTAAGCCGTGCGGCGTGCGCGTGTTTCTCTGTCCGTCTCTCTCTCTCTTTGAACTTCGTTCCATCCGGGTGTCCCTTGACACCTCTCAAGTTTTTTTATTAAAAAAACTGAAATAAAACGTTCAGAATCAATATCTATCGTGATCTTCAACATGTTCCAATAACGAAAAACCATACATAGTTTATTGTATTTAATTTCATCAACTCAGCTCTCAAATGGATGAAGCGGAACATTGTGAGGAAACCAGCACGTCCTAGAACCAACGAAAATTGAAGACATGTAGCACTGGGTCCGCGGGGTGGATTACGGCCCACTCCCTCTAACAGAGAAGAGGCCTGTGTCCCAGCAGTGGGAACGGTATAGGCTGATTATGCTTATGCATACATAGTTTATTGTTTGGGTGCCGACGACAGATATTAGGGAAAGGGCAATGACCGCTATTGCCATGGACAAGCGCGTCAACTATAGTAAAAAAAAATACCATTGGTGCCTTCCGTGCGTTGCAACCTCTTGTAATCAACATGTAGTAGGTAGATAATGTTTTTTGTTACTCACTTGCTTACCAGTGTCAAATTTTCCTGTGTTTAGCAATTATTTGCTCTATAAAAGCTTTTACATATTTCCTGAACATATAACTGCAGAGTTACTGTTATCTATATCTATACTTATAATAAATCTGTAGAAGTGAAAATTCTGTACATTGAAAATATCAAAAAAATAATTTACAGGGGGTGTTACTAGACCGACACCGAACCCAAAAATGTGATTAAAAAATTTTTTGTCTGTCTGTCGGTCTGTCTGTCTGTCTGTCTGTTTGTTCAGGCATCACGCAAAAACTACCGGTTCGATTACGATGAAACTTGGTATAATTATTCTTTAATATCCTGGGTACACTGGGTACTTTTTATCCCGGAAAAGTATATACAATAAAAAACAAACTTAATTTTGCGGTTCGATCCCTATACCCGATTACCACTGTCTGTACTGTACCAACCGCAAATACTAAGTTTGTCGTAGGTTGGGTCACCCGCAGTGGAGTTCATTTTTATTCCTTTTAGTTTTTAGAGTTATTTAGGTTTATTTTTATATGAGTCGTAGGTATAGATTTTAATTTTAAAGTATAGGTAGTATATTTGATAGTGTACGTAGTGACCGTAGGTTATTTTATAATACTGTTAGGTAGGATTAGTCATTCGTATAGATATTAGTTTTTAGGGATTTTGCTTATTTATTGAGTTTAGATTAGTTATCATCAGAAATAGGTTTATTTAGGTAGGTATTTAATTTTCTGTTATTGAGTTTTTTTTTAAATTAGGTAGGTACTTAGGTAAAGATATCATATAGGTACCCTCTTAATCACCACTAATGAGACACAATTGGTTTTCTACTGTAATTAGCCACAAAGGGCCCGCGAGATAGATGGCATTCTGGGGAAGCACATACATTTTATCCTGTTAGCACGTTCCCGTGGGATAACTTCCGACATCCACGCGGGCGAAGCCGCGGGCAGAAGCTAGTAGCAAATAAATTCGGGTAGAACTTTCCTAACATCTTACGGCGGTATTTGAAGTAGCCAGCGGGCAGTTGTGTAAAACTGTCCGCGTAAGCGTTTAAAATCAAAATAACGAGTATTTTCCAGTATTAAGGATAAATCGGTTTACTTAGGATTTATTGGTTTAACTTTTACAATAATTAACACAACTAACTAATTAAACTAAATACTAAATTAATAAAAAAAAAACAAATAAATAAAAAGCAAAAGGATACTTCGACTATTAGGCGTCGACCTAATCGTCTGCATCGCTGTCATCCGGAAACGTGCCCAGAAGACTAAAGAAAGAAAGAAAGAAAGAAAAAAGTTTATTTGGACACAGTTCGTGAAACACAAAATAATAAAATAAAAAATAATGTTTCAGACAACAATAGTGTGTGCCTCACGGCTGCGCCAAAAAGGTTCATTTCAGCATTAATGCCAGACGGATGCTGTCTGACGCTGGTTTTCTAATGAACCTTTAGGGAAAAGTGAACCAAAATATATAGGTTACAGATTAATAACAATTACAGAAACATTTTTTTTTTGCAAAGCCACATCCAACCATAAAATTCTACTTAAATAATGTACCTAACCAGTTTCAAGTTTTTAGTTCCGTCCAAACTTTCCGTAAGCGTCTAAAATCTCCTGCCCAGCCGCCATAACCACTCGAATGTGCAGTGAATCATATCCTACCTCACTACTAAGCTCCGCGTTGACTGCGACATAAGTACAGATAGACGCCACGTCCCCTTTTGATTCGGAACACTTCATTTACTAGTACGACGAACAAAACATTGTTATAGTGGTTTTACTTAGCGCTACATATGGTTGGGATACACTGAGAACTTCTAATTTGGGATGCAGATTTTTAGTACACATTAATATAAAAAACCGGCCAAGTGCGAGTCAGACTCGCGCACGAAGGGTTCCGTACCATTATCTATAAAAATCAATCATGAGTTGATTGAATGAAAGGTAAATTGCAGTTTACGATTTATGACGTATTAAAAAAAACTCTTTACTAGATCTCGTTCAAACCAATTTTCGGTGGAAGTTTACATGGTAATGTACATCATATATTTTTTTTAGTTTTATCATTCTCTTATTTTAGAAGTTACAGGGGGGGGGACACACTTTGGAAGAGTCTCTCGCGCAAACTATTCAGTTTAGAAAAAAATATATTAGAAACCTCAATATCATTTTTGAAGACCTATCCATAGATATACACGTATGGGTTTGATGAAAAATTTTTTTGAGTTTCAGTTCTAAGTATGGGGTACCCCCAAAATTTATTATTATTTTTTTTCTATTTTTGTGTGAAAATCTTAATGTGGTTCACAGAATACATCTACTTACCAAGTTTGAACAGTATAGCTCTTATAGTTTCGGAAAAAAGTGGCTGTGACATACGGACGGACCCTTATGACGAATCCATAAGGGTTCTGTTTTTTGCCATTTGGCTACGGAACCCTAATAAACTCACACTGTTATCCCATGGAGGTAGGCAGAAACTACAGAACGCCACCTGCTACGATCCTTACATACTCCTTTTACTTTCGTTTACGTTCATAATATGTAAGTACATGTGGTTATACTCAGGGGCCCGTGGCTAAATAATAACAGCCGCACAGGTCGATCGGTCAGGTTAAGCTACGCTTGCCGCGGTTGGTCTGTGGATGGGTGACCATCTTTACATACCGAGACCTCTCCGTGCCTCGGAAAGCACGTTAAGCCGTTGGTCCCGGCTGTCATTGGTGGATCTTTGACAGTCGTTACGGGTAGTCAGAAGCCCGAAAGTCTGACAACCAGTCTTACCAAGGGGTATCGTATTACCCAGTAACTGGGTTGTGGAGGTCAGATAGGCAGTCGCTCCATGTAAAATACTGGTATTCAGCTACATCCGGTTAGAATGGAAGCCGACCCCATAGTTGGGAAAAGGCTAGGCAGATGATGATGATCTGGTTATAATCACACACGCAAGTAGCGGTGTAGTTTCTTGCCCATTCTTCTCAAAACGAAATTACCCTTTGAAAGGGGCGACTAGAATCAATTGTATTTTTTTGTAAATTTTGACGTTCAAATGTGCCTCCTATGTGCCTATTTGAACTAAATTATTTGACTTTTAGTTTGACACGCCGGTGGTAAATAGGTACTACGCATGATACGCATCTGAATTTTTTGAAGACCATCATCATTAAGGTCACTATATAAAATTTATGTCCTTTTAGGGGGTCTCCATCCAGCGTTTCCACTTACAGCTGCCTTGCCTGTATTGTCAATCGCTTTTCAGACCCTCAACATGACCAAACCAACTCAGCAACTTCGGGCAGATGAAGTTATTCTTTCGAGATTTAGAGTGCTGAAAAAGACCAAAATTCTTTGGCCTGTTCCTAAAACTAAAAGACGTTCTCATAGTCGCACAGTCATCACCATCATCTTCCTGCACGTGTCCTAGTAACTCAAGTTGGTTTCGACGCAACACGTTTTCTTTTTCCATTCTCCCTTGTAGACCGTCACGCTATCATTCACTCCCTTCTCTTTGAAATCATTCCTCATACAATTCATCCCTCTGTCATAGCCGCACCACAGTATTGGCTAGAAATCGTCATTAACATCATTATTCAGCTGAAAAACGTCCACTGAGACATAAGCCTCCCGTAAATTTTTGGCTAGAAATATATATTTTTTTAATTTTTAGTTACCCTACCATGTCGCACTGCTGAGCAAAATCCTCCCGAAATGATCCCTTTCATGCATCTCTTCTAGAGCCACCTCGATCCATCCTTTGTAGCCTTGTAGGTATGTAGGTCGTATCTCCAGTTCTTCCT
Source organism: Apamea sordens (assembly GCA_945859715.1). NCBI lineage: Eukaryota > Metazoa > Arthropoda > Insecta > Lepidoptera > Noctuidae > Apamea > Apamea sordens. The sequence continues at coordinate 5,058,091 of OX244010.1, read as the reverse complement.
GGGCCGGCTTCCATCCCCAGGCACCCACCGTCTAGAGACTGTTGCCCAGCGGTCACGTGCATGCACAGAAATAACAAAAAAAATATTCCAATCAATTCCTGTGCATAAAAACGTTCAAATCGAGTTACAATGTCATCTCAGCGACAATCAATTTGATAGATTGAGACCGAGATTAGAAGGCAATCGTTCTTAAAAATACGGGAACAACCCCTCTGAGATTTCGAAACAGTAAAAAGTAAGTAAAGAGGCAGAAAAAATATTTGCTACCTAAAATGTAGCGAAATCAATCACACACCAGACTTACCTGAAAAAAATATCCCCCTTTTTATTCTCCACCCTTATCTCATCCCCCGGTGTGCTCCAGCCTGTCTGGATGACGCTCAAGAGGGGAACAAAGCAGCGAGGATGTTAGAGAGTGATATCATCCGCGTCATATTGAAGATTAACTGACCGGCTGAGCTATTATGGGGATTAAGATAGCTTTTGATATCTTTTTTTACCTGTTTATGGTGTTATATTTAGGTGATTGAAAAATATAACCGACAAAAAAACGGAGGAGATATTAACGAAAACTTAAAGTTTGGCGCTGCCTAAAAATTTGTTACTTACATTAAGTTAGGAGCTTGGTTTTGTTTTATCTTTGTACCTGTTTGTGGTGGTAGCTTTAGTTTATTGAATGTAGCTCAAAAAAATAACCGACGAAAAAAAGAGAAGGTTTTTAAGACATTTTAATGAAAACTTAAAGTTTGGCGCTGCCTAAAAATTTGTTACTTACATTAATTTAGGAGCTTAGATTATAAGGTTTTTTTCGTTTCTGCAGTTTCTTTTCTCATTGGTTTAATTTTGTAAAAAAAAAAAAACGTCAGGTAACTTTAATTCCAGGTATAAAGTTGACGTTTGACAATTTTTGTATGAAATAACTCAAAATTTAAAAATTATTCTTCGAATAAAGTTATCAGATGATTGAAAAATCAGCCCTTAATTGAATTAAACCAGTTGTTTAACTTCATTTAGTTAATTCAAAACTTAAAAAATGATCACAGCCTAGTCCGCAGATTCAATCATTCTTCCTGAAAAAAAAACTCGCCGTCAAAACTTCGGTGAAGTGAGCTTGAAATGAGCTGTCATTCCAGCTGATCTAGCAGTAGCAGCAGATCGACACTATTGACAGTTCACTTCACTTAAGTTTTCACGGTGGAATAGACCAGCTGATTCGAATTAACCGTAAAATCAACATACACAAATATACATACTAGGACAATGGAACAGCCTGTCACCAACCCTTGTGAAAGACATAAGGTTCCTTTTCCCTCCTAAAAACAGCGCCACACTACTTTATAACGGACATTTCTGAGCAGAAATTCTACTCATAAAAATAGGTAAACTCGCAAACAACAAGTACTTACTAACTTACAAAACAAGATCCGAGTTATTCAGCAAAAAGCATTACTTCGCAAAACTGAAACAAGCTTACGTTGTATTTTTATTTTTTTTCATAGAATAGGGCGATGTTACACCGAAAACTATGCTATGCGAAGAATGTTTTTTTTTATGTCTTTTACTAAAAAGAGCCAGGTTCTTAATAATTAATTACAATCTAGCCTATTAGTCTTATAGGCTAGATTGTAATCAACTATTAATAAGCCTTTTTTAATCTAACTTAATTTATTACGTGATAATTATAAAACATAGAATAGTGTTGATTGTACTTTACACCAGTCCGTTCCACTTTCTAAAAGTCTGATATAATATATGATGATATAAACACTCTGTTTATGTGTGTCATCGGCACTATTATTTTTACACTTTTTACACTACACTAACTCGAATAAGTTTCATCCGTTTTAGTCTTCGAGTGCGAAGACTAAAACGGATGAAACTTATTCGAGTCTATATTTGGTTGGTCTAACAGCTGAATTGCCGCGATGTAGTAGCAAATTTTTGTACATAGATTCACGATGTAGGTCGCGAAGCATGATGTAGCTACGTTTGGATTCATGAATTGCCGGGATGGTTGGTGGTGGAATGCATTTATTTCAAATACACCAATTACAGGCACTTTTGAATGAGTCAGGCCCTGACGCTGATATTCTGCTGGAAGATTTGACAGATTGACACTGAGATCAGACTGTGACCATTCTAAAAACTACGAGAATTGCCCCTCTATTATATTTTCTGCTTTCACTGGACGACCAGCTCCGAGTAGCCGTGGATTTTATCAGATTACGTAGACGGCGCTCTACAATGAGGAAATACGTTTTTTAAATGAATTTCATGCGAAATAAAAATATTTTATGGGAGAAATGTTTTGACTTTTTCACTTCTTTTATTATTTCAATTCACAATTCTTCTTCTGCTTCTTTAAGATTCACAATTAGGTTTTTTCTTGTGAAATATGATGTAGGTACATAGGTTATGTTATGTGCGTTCTTAAGCTAATTTATGTGATGAACTTGATGTATTAACTACACCCCATACCTACATATTCAACCGGCCAAATTCGCGATGCTTGGGGGAGGCTTATGCCCAGTCGTGGAGTGTTTCAGCTGAAATGATAATAAACTCAAGTTCGAACTCATAGTATTTATTTCAATTAAACTTGTCTATATAATATATAACAGGTCCCTATGTCTAGTATTAAAATAATGATGTCTTTCACCTCTTTTAGTAAAAAGATGTAAACTTTTTTCTCGAAGATAATGATGATACTCGTACATAAACAAGTTGTTATTTCCAACAAGTCTTCTATAAGATTTGTCAAAAACATTTATGTGCTGACGTTGTTCCAGACAAGTTGGGTTAATCTTTTTGTAATTTTTGACAAGTACCAAGGTAAGCTACTACCATCTATCAAATTTCTTGAATAGATTTCAATTTTATCAGTAAAGTAATAAGGTTCAAGGTTGATAGGGAAAATTTGACAGTTTCAGGTAGCTTGACCTCAAGGGCTCTTAATCGTTACACATATGATAATAATTACTACGAGTAACTTTGCATCAAATAACGACCTTTCGTAGGCAATAATTAATTCTTAGAAGAACTTTTTTGTCAGTTTCTCTCTCAAAAGGTACAGACGTCAGCACATCAAGCTACTACAATCTGTCAAATTTCTTTAATAGATTTTCAACTTTATCGCTAAAGCTTTAAGGTTCAAGGTTGATTGGGAAAATTTGACAGTTTCGGGTAGCTTGACCTGCTGGCGTCTGTACCTACTCAAAGATTCTTTCTCAGAAGAGAATTGATATGTTCTGCAGAAAATTCCACTCATAATAATTATCTAGTATACAATATACTGGCTTTTTTTTTTGAGGATGGGAAATCATCATATTGCCCCTCCCGCTCTGGGTGGAGCGGAAGGTGTCAGACTCTTACTGACTAAAACCCACCCGTGTTCCTTCCTTAGCCCTTTATGTTCCAGGGCAGCGGTAACCCTTTCGAACGATCCCGCTACCCATATACTGGCTTCTCCCGCGACTTCGTTCGCGTAAAATGTCTTGTTCCCCCAACCCCCCGGTTTAACACATAGGATACTTTCTACCCGATATTCCTACGGGATGGAAACTTAAGCGGGTGAAACCGCAGGGTGCTGCGGCGGTAGCTTCAGGACGGAGCACGTTTCGTAATTCACCTTCATAATAAATAGGTACATCTTTATACTAATCTTCTTCGTGTCGCTGGCACGACTGTATTTTAAATCTTGTTTTACCAAAACTTTGCCACTTCCACGGCGTTGTCGGTGGCAGCGCGGAGGTCACTGACTCCATGTTATGGGACACAGAGGGCAGGATAGGAGGTGGAGCATGGTTTGTGACATAGCTCCACAATCACACCCTACTGCCGTTCCGTCAACGTAGCCCCACTTTACCAGGGGGCCTACTCCGAAGTGGAAAGTGCGAATGTTCGGATCGGACCGACACATGGCCGAACCGAATACTATTGAAAAATGCGAAAAAAGTTCGGACCGTCTCAGTTGGGTCGGGACCATAGTCAATATTCGAAAGAGTGTAGGAGTGTAGGATCGGAACCGACCGAACCAAATAGTAACTTCGTAGCAGGAAACGGCCGAACATTCGGCCGATACTACTTCGGAGTAGACCCCCAGGTTAGACTTACATCTTCCCACTTGTATCCGGAGACGGTTCAGAGACTTCCAAGTGGACCACGGAAGGAATACAAAGTTTATATACTAATAATAAAGCTGAAAAGCTTGTTCGTTTGAACACGCTAATCTTTGGATTGACCAGTCGGATGTGAAAAAATATTTTTGCATGTCATTGCTCAATTCCTGAGGAAGGCTATAGGCTATCTAACATCACGCTAAGATCCTTAGGAGCCGTGAAAAAGAAAAATCAGAAAGAACGCTAACCGAAAATGAAGGAACAGCACGGAAAGGCGATGCGATGCGACGAGGTGGATGCGGACGAAGTCATGGGCAGAAGCTAGTATATGATAATCCATCAAACGGTTTATTAAAAAAAACCAGTTTCACAACATCCAACGATAAAATGTCTGTTAGTAATAAATATGAGCTGAGGACAAGGTTTCCGATGAAAGGTTTATCGCTTGATCCCTTATATCTTAGTCTGAATTAGGTATGAGCTGAAACTGCTCGTAAAACTTAAGTGCCTGGCTGAGGGAAATGGCTTACGATGAAACCCTAATCGATATCTTTACAAGACCTAAACGGAAAAAGTACGGGCCTCGATAAAACGTGTCAATTTTGCCTTATAATCTAATGTCAAATCCTACTAATATTATAACCGTGAAAGTTTGTATGGATAGATGGATGGATAGGATGTTTGTTACTCTTTCACGCAAAAACTACTAAACGGATTTGGATGAAATTAAGCACACAGATGGTTTATAACCGTGACTAACATACAGGATACTTTTAATCCCGATATTCGCACGAGATCGAAACTTATGCGGGTGAAACCGCGGGGCGCAGCTAGTCGGTGAAAAAAACTTAATAACTTATCGAACTTCATTAAAAGTAAGTAAGTAAAACATCATGGCAAGGGTTAGAGCGCCAGACGACCCCGTGTCTGGGCACCCTTGGATGGTTACCAAACCTAATGCAACAAAATCTCTAATTCTCAAAACATAATTGGATCGTTTGAAAGTAAGGTTGTTAGAGTAAGAACGTTCAATAAACGTCTATGTCAATCGGCGTATCGTCTTTCTATAATGGATGGCCTGTCGGTGCCAAGCGCCGGGTTAATCTATTACAGCGTTTCCATTGATATACGGCTTTTAAAAAGCGTGTATTTTAAAAGAATGTGGACGCGCACGTAATGACGTTATTGTGGACGGAAATCGTCCTCTAAATTCTACACAGTAGTAAGGGATGTGCTGGATAGAAACCAGTAGAGGCGGATCATCTGCTCCAGATTCAACTCCGAAGCTGACCACGATCCTCATACATGAGGGACCGACTACAGATAGAGAGAGAGAGAGAGAGAGTGGACGGAAATTTAAAAGAGTCTTCATATAATTATTTATTTCCATACACTAGCTGTGCCCCAGGGTTTCACCCGCACAAGTCTCGATCCCGTGGGAATATCGGGATAAAAAGTATTCTATATGTTAATCCTGGTTATAAACCATCTGTGTGCCAAATGGCATCCAAACCCGTTAAGTAGTTTTTGCGTGAAAGAGTAACAAACATCCATCCATCCATGCAAACTTTCACGTTTATAATATTAGTAGGATTTTACTTCCGTGCACCATCTGTCTAGCCTTTGCCCAGCTATTTTTGGCTCGGGTTCCAGTCTAACCAGACGCAGCTGAATACTAGTATTTTACATGGAGCGACTGCCTATCTGACCTCCACAACCCAGTTAACACGCTCAGCGCCATGTGTATCTTTTGCGATACACACTGTCTAAACACACTAAAGTTTCTCAGCATCCCATGATCCTTTTTGCTGATGACAGCACTGCCATCTTTACAGGTCAAAAAATTGAAAACATTGATACGTTTGAAAATGAAATAAATTCCACTCTTCGCAATATAATTAACTGGCTGACGGATAATAACTTAATTATCAATTTAGAAAAAACTAAATTAGTCAATTTCGTGCGTAACAATAAAAATAACAACATCAATATTCATTATAATGGGACGAAAATTGAACAAGTTAGCTGCGTTAAATTTCTAGGGCTTTGGATAGATAATGATTTGACTTGGCAAACACACATTGACACAGTATGCAATAAACTCAATCAGTACTCATATGCTTTATATAAATTATCTAAAATTGTTGATAAATCAGTTCTTTTGACCGCATACCATGCTTATGTTTCGTCGACACTGAGATATGCAGTCATATACTGGGGCAATGCCACTAATAGGGATTTAGTGTTTAAAGCGCAAAAAAGGTGTGTACGTGCGATTGCTAGTATTCGTGTTCCTGATTCATGTGAACCTTATTTCAAAGAACTTAAAATATTGACCTTTCCTGCAATTTACATTTATGAAGTAGCCGTATTTATAAAGACAAATGAAAATCTATTTGATAAACTCAAATCTAGAAGACATATATTAAAAATTTCTAATGTACCACATAAAACAGCTCTATTTAACAAAAGCTTCTTTGGCATGGCATCAAAAATATACAACAAAATACCTACTGACATTCTGAGCACTAAGGAACTTCAGGTATTTAAAAATAAATTACGTAACTTTTTAATTGATAAAGCATACTACACGATCCAAGATTTCTTGAATTATTGATTGAATTGTTGACCATGTATTAATTTGACTGTATATTGATATTTTGACATTTATAATAACTAAATTGGACATGTAAAATAATTTTAAATCTAATGACACTAAATAACTATTGTATGCCTATTAGGTAGGACATATTGGAACTTTAATTTATTGTTAAGACCTGTAACTAACATATGCCCACAATAAAGATATTTTGAATTTTGAATTTTGAATTTTGAACACTTGTGTATCCTTTTTGATACACAAGCACCATTCCAGTCTAAGCGCCGTGTATCGCTAACGCGCACACTTTCCATACATTTTGTATACAAAAAATGTTGCCCTGGCCTAGGGAATTTTCCTGGTGTAGTGGTATTGGATTATGGGGCTTGGCGCTGAGCGTGTTAATGGGTAACACGATGCCCCTTGGTAAGACTGGTTGTCAGACTTTCGGGTTTCTGACTACCCGTAACGTCTGTAAAAGATCTACAAATGACAGCCGGGACCAAAGGTTTTACGTGCTTTCCGAGGCACGGAAGGACCTTGAAATTCTGATGTAACTATATATCATGAAATAAGTAAAGTTAACTCTCTGGTGACGAAGGAAACGACGAAGAGTTTATAAATAAATGATAAATGATTATATTTCTGTAAATAAATCCATTTAATCAATTTAATTAAAAATATTTAAAGAACAGCACTCTAATTGCGTTACACACTATCAATCACAATCTGAATCATTTTGAAGGATATTGCTAATCCATTGCTTCATATGTTCGAAAAAATTGTCTGCTCAGCGACGTAAATAACGCAATGTGGTTGAACTTTCAAAATGAAAGCCATTGCTACTATAGTGAGTTACGCAACTACCCTGTAGGAATTGATAATTGCTTTCCACTAAACCCCTGATAACTAATTTCTATGGGGTTTCTACTAGATATTATTTGAATAGCCCAACATTCGCTTGATTTATATTTTATCATCCGTAATTTCCACGCGAACAAATACCACACAGATTGTGCCTCTCCATTATAATACCTACCTACTTATGGCTTCAAAGATTGGTCCTTACGGACGAGTACCTACTAATGGCTGCAGATAAATATGAATTATTAATATGCTCCCAGGAACAACAACACTTTTTTATTTATATGAAGGAGGATGGTAGCAAATTTTTGCGTATTCTTTTTAAAAAATGCCGCGTGTTCACTGACAACAAAATTGGGTTCTGTACAGTCACGAGCAAAAGTATGTATACACTCGGCTTTACTCAAAAGCGATTTACTCCTTTATTATTTAAGGCCCGGTATTATGCCGTTAACCTTGCTCAAATGGGCGTTACCGCTGAAAATGCCCCGCGCGCCCCTCATCGTACTTACGCGCGAAGCGGTCATGAAGTTTCTATTTGGTAGGGCTAGCTGCCATAGTGTCAGACGCGCGACGCTCACATATAGGTAGCTAACAGCATTTATTGCAGAGCAGTGGTGTATATTTATATTTTTTTACAAACAAAGAACTCGTAATATATAAAATAGAAAATATTATCAATGTAACCGGGCGGCAGAATTTAGACAGTTATTATTAAATTAGCTTTTCCCTACAATTTCGCTCACAAATAAAAGTGAATAAGTTAGTAACTACTTACTTTTTTTTTAACGCAGAATAGATCGACTGGAAATTCTGAGCAATATACATATCTGCCGGCCGAAGATCAAATGCCATATTGGGTTCATGGAGCCCATGAACCACAATGCGCCCTATATCGATACCTCGGGGCTCAAAGGATGAACACGACTTTTCACGAAATCCAATAAATCGATAGAGAAAAAAAAACTGAACAAGATGGTGTAAATAACTCTAATTGGCCAAAATGTGCTATATATACGCCCTTTGAGCCCCGATGTATGGAATTATGGTTTGTGGGACCCGTGTATAACCCGTGACCCCCAATTTAATTTATTATCCAGAAGTTTATCTAGAAGCCACAAGCGGTCGTGGGCACGAAACTTTTTAGTTCAATAAGGCCGGCCACATACGGACGGAATTCCGTTTCAAAATATCGATTCGGCATTTTCGAAGGCAACGAATTCATACAAAATCAAGGAACTACCTCACACGTACTTACAATAGTTCTCCATTCGAAATTTTCTGCCTTCGAATTTATTTTGTATGGATTTGCTGCCTTCGAAAATCCGAATCGATATTTCTGAACGGAATTCCGATTTTGCCAGCCGAGTAAAGACTATACAGGGTCCAATTTTTAGTTTGTAATGAAAGAAAAAGAGAAAGAGAGCGAGAGTGAGAGAGAAAGTGAAAAAAATTGTGAAAGTGAGAAAGAAAAAAAAATCAAAATGAAAGTCATTTATTCAAATTAGTCTGAGAATCAGCACTTTTCGAATGCCAAAATTACAAAAGACAGTCCCCCAAAAACGCCCGCCCTTCACCACTTGCTAGTGCTATCGCTGGGAAGAAGAAGTGGCGCAACAAACTCTGCTGGGGAGATTGTTGCGCCACTTCTTCACGCACAGCTGTCTGTTCAGTTCAAAAATACTTATACAATAATAGGTATGTTAAATAAATTAACATTACAAGACACAGAACATTAAATTAAATTATTTGCCACATGTCAGTTAGCCACGCCAATATACCATCAAAGATACTAAAAACTATACTAAGATTGATGTAGGGATTAATTTTGTTCAGGTAAGCGAACATTGGCGCCGATTCCCGATTCGAATTTAGTCATCAACCTGACAAACGTGCAGATACGATTTCAATTGACTTTAAACCGCAGTCTAAAGGTCCGGCTTGATATTTCTTGGAGTGATTTAAAAAAAATACTGATGTTTACTTTACGTCCACCAATCGATAATTTTTCAGTTTCCCTAAAACAAAGTAAAATATAAAATTCAGTTGAAGTACTGACGGCTTAGAAATATATATAATATTCAAACAGGCAGGTTTTGATCAAACAAAATCCACAATGTTGAAAACTACCTTTCAGCTTCATAGGTCGTTTGATCTAGTTCTTCGTGTTTTACATCGAAATCAAAATCACAATCAAAAGTCATTTATTCAAATTAGGCTGAGAATCAGCACTTTTCGAACGTCAAAATTACAAAAGACAGTCCCCCAAAAACGCCCACCCTTCACCACTTCCTAGTACTATCGCTGGGAGGAAGAAGTGGCGCAACAAACCCCCAGCAGCACAGCTGTCTGTTCAGTTAGAAAATACTTGATTGGATACAATACTGGGTGTTAAGTAATTAACATTATAAGGCACAGAACATACAATTAAATTATTTGCCATATGTCAGCTAGCCATGCCAATATACCAACAAATATAATAAAAACTATACATAGGTACTCATAAAATAATTAATTAAAATTAAAATGTAAATAAAAACTTACTACCTAAATAAAAGCCTCCAGGTATAAAGGGCGTGACTGCTTACATATTTACGCATTGCTGGGTTCTGGTCACATAGCTGTCACTTGAAGTCACAGATGATAAACTAGGACCATCGAAGTAAAATAAATAAATAAGTTAATACTAATAACAATAACCTGTCAGTAAGCCAATTCTGGAGAAAGAACATGAACATTGTCTTGAGTTAATTAGGGCGACCAACTATTCTTATCGTGTAAGTAGTCGTTGATGGAATAGTAAGCCTTTGAACAAAGGTTGAATTTTACTTGATGAACACTTTACTTTGATGATGACATCGAATTCAATAAATGATGATGGCTTTTCAGTAGGAGGACTGCAAAAAAACAACAATTATTTTTGAAAATAATACAATGTATTCTATGATAGGTATGTTTATATCTATTACTTTGTCATTTGTTGTCGGATACTAAGTTCAGATTTTATTCAATAGATTGATCACTAAATATTTCATTAAACCCTATAATGTCTTAATCAAGATGTTGTAGTGATAGATCACTAAATCCCACAGGACTAGAACAATAATACGAAATTCGAAAAATTCCGTTTTCTTCTTGAAATGCCTTTTGATTTGCTTGAATATTGTGAACAATAGATGATGATGGCTTTTCAATAGTAGAACTGGAAAAATACAATATTGATTTAATATACACTAGCTTATGCCCGCGAATTCATCCACGTGAACGTATAAAAGGTATACGTAGGTAAGTAAAAAAAAAAAAACAATTCCGAACCGATATTTCGAAACGGAATTCCGACTGTATGTGGCCGGCCTAATTATTATTACCCCGTATTTAACAGTCTGGTAGTTATGAGTAATAAAACAATAATACAGAGTGAAATTAAATTAGCTAGCGAAACTATATAATATTTCAACACGATAAAACAGATTTTATCAACTTACACTTCAAGTATTTACCCCAAACAAAACATTTTTTTTTTATTTTGTCGTGTTTAGTAGATATCGATACCCATCATGTCTTGAGACAAAATAAAAAAATAATGATTTTTGGGGTCATTGACCCCACTGACCTGAGACCGCTGTTATTGTTGTTACTTGAAGCGTAAGTTGATAAAATCTGTTTTATCGTGTTGAGATATCGACACCCGTCTGTAAAGTAAACAAAAAAAAAAACGGATATTTTAATTGACTACACTACCGACGGTGGATGACCCCAAAAAAGTCCTAGCCCAACTAGAAACAACACCTAAAGTTGTTATTCCCCGTGGGAATCGAACCCGCGATCGAGAAGATATCCCTTTCACCACTAAACCAAGGAAGCATTCTATTGTAATGAGTAGGTAGGTACTTACTCAACATCCAATCGAGAAGCAGTATCATCCAGTTCTTGAATAGCAATTTGCTTATTCGCCAATCTAAAATAATAAAATCATTGAAATACAATTGGAAGCACAGCTGACCCTACTGTAGGTACTTACTCTGTGGCCTTCGGTGAGTCTCAAGTCACTCAGGTGATGATATGATTCGGAAAATCAATTTCAACTTAGTAACAATGCCTATAATATAGTGTACTCTATATCTATAGGCATTATTAATTACTAAGTTAGAAGTATTAAATTCACGAGAAATATATTTATTTTTATCATTCTTTATTTAGGTAGGTACATGTAATAAAGTTTCTTACAGTCTTCGTGCTATATTCTGCACACTCTGGAGTAAACGCTTTCGACGACCACCTTTCCATCTCTTCCCACTATTATATTTATTTCCCATTTTTATTTTCACGGTACAAAACGTAAAAAATCCACTGCGGAGCAAAGCGACACAGGTCCGTTCTCAACAACGTTCCAAGGAACACTGGCGCGGTGCAGGCAGCAAGGAAATGAGCAAGCGTATGTCGTAAAAACGTTTATAAAATCGTATAAAATTAGATATTAACTATTTATTAAAAACTACTCGATCACTGGATGCAGTTTGGCATTAGAAATTTTATGGTATATTTTTTATTATAATTATTGTTGTTAATAAAGAGATAAACTGCTTTTAAAGACAAAGAAGAGGTTTGTTTGAAGATTTTTTTGATGCATTAATGTATGTTTAATTATGATTTGGGCTCGATCACTGTATTAAAATAAGACTTGAAAATATCATACTTTTTTTTTAGGTCCTAATTATTTACGGTTTAAGAGATACACTGCTTTAAAAAACCACTTTTTGACCGTTTTCGAGAAATCTGCGCCTTAATGAAATTTTATGTTGTTACGAACATAGCATTTCCGAACCCATAGGTTTATGTAATGTGTCGTATTTCAACGTTGCATTCGTTATTTCACAAAAGAAACGCAATTGAAAGTTGCCGAGTGTTGACATATTGGTGTTCGTGACTGTACACAACATTCATGTTGTCTGCAACATGTTTACAACAACACAAAAACATAGCAACTTTGTGGTAGATCAGTGGAGGCCCAGTGGTAATGGTTCGAACCCAGTCAGGCACTTTACTTCGTGTAAATAATATCATCCCAAAAAACATCGTGAGGAAACCGGCATGTCCTAGAACCAACAATTCGAAGACATGTCACCTCTACCAACCCGCACCGGGCCCGCGTGGTGGATTACGGAACACTCCCTGTAACAGAAAGGAGGCCTGAGTTCCAGCAGTGGGAACATTATAGGCTAATTATGTATGTTATGTAACTTTGTTTTTCTATAAATTCTTGACTTTTTCGAGACAGGCAGAACTCAAGCACACTCCATGACGTTCCATTGTTAGAAAAATACTTAAAACCTGAGGGGCAATTCTGGTAAATTTAAGAACGTTCACATTCTGATCTCAGTCTCAATCTGTCATAAATACGTCAAAATTCCCTACATTTTGACATGTTTTTGACATTTGTTAGTCGCCGAGATGAGACTGCGACTAGATTTTGATCGTTTTAAATTACGAGAATTGGCCTGCTGTTCTCAGATTTCATCACCAAGTGCATCGCGGTGCAAAATCGCAACGAAAAGAAAAGAACTTTACCTATGTGATGTCACTTTGACGTAACTTTTAACAGGAGGATTTAAAGGGGACTCCCTTTAAATCCTATTGTTAAAAGTTTTAAAACTTTAATATAACGACGCAGGATAGCCTTTAGCAGACCCGGACTTATTACTCTTTATTATTATTATTTTTATGAAAATCGTCTACTTTTAGAATGTTTGTAAATATGTGAGCACCATGTATCTATCACATACTTAATTTATATGTCATGGTTTCATTAATCCATTTTAATTCTTTTACCTATTGTGGTATACTATTTTATTTTAGGTGCATCGTCTTCACATAATTAATGTTTATTGAATATATTAGTATATGTGTATTAATTAATGTATATGTGTATTTTCATATAATTAATGTATGCAAAATATTGAAAAAAAATTTAAAAGAGTAACGGCGGAGTTTCTGGTCCATTCTTCTCCATACGAAAACTACCTTTTGGAAGGGGCGACTAGAATCAGTTTTATTTTTAATTTTTGACGTTCAAAAGTGTGCCTTTTATGTGCCTATTTGAAATAAATGATTTGACTTTGACTTTGACAAAAGTGGTCATGTGCTAGAAAAATATCGGAACAACTGAACCAATGGAAACGTCTATCGTTTTTGATGATCGCATCTTCAAAAGGGGTTAATGATAGCATCATTTTTCACACCAGACCCTGATGTGTAGGTAGTGATAAAATGTTGCAAGTTTATATTGAATTTAAAGACTGAATTCTGATACGAACTCATTTGTATTCAGAAGCTTTTGCTTTTCACGTACTGAAGATGATTTTGGTAAGTCTGTAGAAATATCTACAAAAAGCAACATTGCAGAAGGGTAGTTTTAGCTGAACATTCACTTTGTTGGACTAAGAACTTCCCCGTAGGATTATTTTAAATAATGTAATATTAAACGGATTTTTTTTCAAAATGTTGGCCACGCTTGAAACCTATATAAATCGTAAGCTGGCATCAATGCAAACAAAAAAAAATATAAAACCAAACCAAGAGTTATTGAGTAACAAACATACAAATTTTCACATTTCCCTACTCCTATTGTACACAATACTAATAATATTATAAACGCGAAAGTGTGTATGGATGGATGGATGTTTGTTACCCTTTCACGCAAAAACTACTGAACGGATTTGAATACAATTTGGCACACCTATATTCTAACGAGATCGAGACTTATGCAGGTGAAACCGCGGGGCGCAGCTAGTATTATAACATGTATAATATATTAAGAAGTAAGAATATCTAGGATCACTTACAATCTGTAGTTACCTAAAGCTTTAATGAGTTCAAATGAAATACAATTAACCATCTTATACTACCCAAAATTTCATTATGTTTGTATTTGTGAACTGTTAGTCCACAATTCATGCCAGTAGTGAACACTATTACGTAACGCCATCTGCCAACAAGAATAATCTATTGCTGCTACGTGGACACGTTGACTGTTGAATATTCTCTACTACGGAAAACGACTGATACGTAGTACACAGTGTGACTTTCAAGTAGATCCTTAGGTTATCCAACAAATATGGCAAGATATACAAACAAACTGCCAAAAATAATAATAATAATATCCCTGGACATTTCACACAGCGCCATCTAGTCCCAAGCTAAGCAACCTAATGCTTGTGTTATAATAATAATAATAATATCCCTGGACATTTCACACAGCGCCATCTAGTCCCAAGCTAAGCAACCTAATGCTTGTGTTATGGTAACAAGATGGCTGATAAACTAATTATATACATTTTTTTTTTGTAAATACATACATATTATAGATAGAAAAACACCCAGACTCAGAACAAATACATGTAGGACTTACAAATATTTGTTCTGTGCGGGAATCGAACCCGCGACACGCAGCGCAGCAGTCCGATCGCTCAGCCACTGCGCTAACCGTGTTGTCAAAGCAAATAATAGTCCTCCAGATCGTACTTCGGCCATGGCGGGGAATCTCAACGGAGACTAGCCTTCGGAGCGGGAAATATTATAGTGCACAAGTGTGCGCAGACACAGGTGCACTCTCTATTCGCTCACTCTCATAGTCCGATGGGATGGCACGCAATCCGACACGACCGGAGAGAGATTTGCAATGCGGTTCTGTAACCATCTCACCGTGAAAACTTAGGTGAAGTGAGCGTGGAGTGAGCTGTCATTCCAACTACTGCTAGGGATTGACACTATTGACAACTCACTCTAAGCTCACTTCACCTTACTTTTCACGGTGAGATTTTTACAGAATCGATCGGCAGGTGCAGGGCCAATGGCTTAACATGCTTTCCGAGGCACGGGGGTATCCCACCGCCATCTTCAAAACTACGGGCTGTTACTAAGAAATTCCTAATGCAATAACGGAATAACACTTTGTCCGACCTTGCAATCAAACCCAGGATCCCACGCTCAGCAGTCACGAGACCAACGTGACAGCGGGCCAAAACCAATCCTTTTGAAAGTCATTGTATAAATACGAAACGCTTTAAAAGCGAATGCCACTTCATTATATATATCATAAAAGGAACCTTTGAGCATAATTCAGCTTTCTAAGTCCAAAGGGGGTTCTTTTTTAAATGTATTGTTTGATTAATTGTATAAACAGCCTACCCACTGCTGAGACAAAGGCCTCCCCTCAGTAAGAGGGAGTGGGCCGTAATCCATCACGCGGGCCCAGTACGGGATGGTGGATGTCACATGTCTTCGAATGTTTGGTTCTAGGATATGCCGGTTTCCTCACGGTGTTATCCTTCACCGTTGTGATTGACTATTGATTACTAATTCAAAATTAATTCTGCAGAGTTGCTCTGCTAGCCAATATTCCTCTAGCAAGACATCAATAAACTGCAGCACTACAGTAAATGATCCTATAAGTAGATAAGTTTTATTTCGCTTTTGTTTTACGTCTCATGTTCTAAATCGGCTAAGCAAGCCATTCCATGATTAAATTCTTCGAATCCGGGTCGCGAGCAGTCGATATAAAAACTTTGCCGTGACAGCATTGCGTTACTATGTGTCTTCGATTCCAAGTTAACTCACTAGAAAATAACTGACCCACCACCCATACATATTCAAAAAAGTAAACGTGTGCGGTCGGGGGATCCCCGTCAGGAACGAAGTTCCTTACGCGATACTCGCACGAACACACTCTCGTATAAGAAAGAGACAGTGAGAGTGATTTTAATCCGCGTTTTTAATACGGAGCCATCTAATATAAGTTTTCAGAAGCTCTCATAAACTTTTCGCCATATTGAGTTTTCATTTAGTACCTTCAAAAACCATGAAAACGACCACCACGACGAAAAATTTTAAAATTTTCGCAGCCTTCATCATCTCGGATTCCCTTTTTGTCCGAACTATCGGTTTTAGCACCCTCGAAAACCATGAAAACTATGATCTCTCTATAGAGAAATCGGGGCGATACTGTCCTTATCGCACACTTGGTGAATGAGAGCTAGACCGATAAAAGACTGATGACAATCCAGCTGAACATCATTCAGCTGTTTTACATAACGGAGCTGTTTTGTAAAACGGCTAGTGGTTATATAACAGTGGATTTGACAATCCATCGACCTTTACGTCTTAGAATTGAATATTCTTACCCTGGGATTTGCACCCCTAAAAAATGGTTTACACTAAAGATTTTCACGATGAAAACGATAACAAACCCATAGTAGGGGTGAATCCAGTATGTCACAGAGTAATTGATGTTCTGTCGAAGCTTCCTGTACTGTGTGAATCGTTCCGATATTGCGATCAGTCCGTTGATATTATAAATATTTTAATAGGATTGTATCTTTGACTCTGTATTGTATCCGAGCCAAGTGGATATTCAGTAGAAGTTGGAAATTTTCCGTTTTGATCTAATTAACGTGGAATATGAGTACCTACTTAAGAAGTGGCTAAAATAATAACAGCCGCACAGGTCGATCGGCCAGGTTAAGCTACGCTTGCCGCGGTTGGTCTGTGGATGGGTGACCATCTTTAAATGCCGAGACCCCTCCGTGCCTCGGAAAGCACGTTAAGCCGTTGGTCCCGGCTGTCATTCGTGGATCTTTGACAGTCGTTACGGGTGGTCAGAAGCCCAAAAGTCTGACAACCAGTCTTACCAAGCGGTATCGTATTACCCAGTAACTGGGTTGTGGAGGTCAGATATGCAGTCGCTCCATGTAAAATACTGGTATTCAGCTGCAACCGGTTAGACTGGAAGCCGACCCCAACATAGTTGGGAAAAGGTTAGGCAGATGATATTTTTCTGGTTTACCCTAAACTTTTTAAGGCGTCATTGTACTCATCATCCTATTCCTACTAATCTATACTTATAATAAATCTGTAGAAGTGAAAATTCTGTACATTGAAAATATCAAAAAAATAAATGGCAGGGGGTGTTACTAGACCGACACCGAACCCAAAAATGTGATTAAAAATTTTTTTGTCTGTCTGTCTGTCTGTCTGTTTGTTCAGGCATCACGCAAAAACTACCGGTTCGATTACGATGAAACTTGCTATAATTATTCTTTGATATCCTGGGCACCACACTGGGTACTTTTTATCCCGGAAAAGTATATACAATAAAAAACAAACTTAATTTTGCGGTTCGATCCCTAGACCCATTACTGTGTCAACCGCAAATAATAAGTTTGTCGTAGGTTACGTCACCCGCAGTGGAGTTCATTTTTATTCCTTTTAGTTTTAGAGTTATTTAGGTTTATTTTCATATAAGTCGTAGGTATAGATTTTAATTTTAAAGTATAGGTACCTAGCATATTTGATAGTGTACGTAGTGACCGTAGGTTATTTTATAATACTGTTAGGTAGGATTAGTCATTCGTATAGATATTAGTTTTTAGGGATTTGCTTATTTATTGAGTTTAGATTAGTTATCATCAGAAATAGGTTTATTTAGGTAGGTAGTATTCGGATTCTGACCGCCGACGCGGACGGACGTGCCTTGTCTCTTGTCTTGTTGATGCCATGTGCTCAGCAGATGTAACGGTCAACGTTGAGTTTGAGTGTCGCAGTTAAATTCGAACGGTGTTTCGTGTGTTGTTCTGTGGTGCAAATTAGAACCCTCTAAAACGGTGGTGAGGTGGCATACGCGCGCTACTGATCTCCAGCCCGAAGCTTAGGCTTTTCGGCTTTCCGGCCGAGTATCCTGGTGACGTCGAACGAGCCTGAGGGCCCTCTGCAAATCTGGTGAGATCTTTCCGTTTATTTCAGGGATCTTCATTGGAAGCTGATTCGATTGTGTTTTAATTTGTTAATTTGGACTTTTGAAGCCACGCACAAATTCAACATCATTTTAAACCATAGCTTAGTTTTAGGAATAAGTTTTCATATTACATATAGGAGTGAACGACAAAATAACATGCTTTTTCATTCTAGCCTAGTATATGGTACGATACCACTCTAGATTTACTGTGCTAAATTACCAAAACTATCTAATATAAGTCAACAATTTCCTAACTTGTAAATCAAATTTGCGCAAAAAATTAAAAAGACACTACCCCGAACCCTTATGCCTACATAACAGGGGATAGTTCCAAGAATCAACAAAGTGCGAAGCTCATAAATTTCAGACAGTACGGTCTCTCTATTGTTTTCTAAGCACAAAGCCGCACGTGTGACGAAAAGTTCTACTAAAACATTAAAAACAATGGCCAAAATTGTGCAAATGACAAAAGATGGGAACTGTTTGTTTAGGGCCCTAGCCCATCAAATAAATAATATAATGGGTTTAACTTTCGACCACATGTCTGTCCGTCACGATTTAGCTTCATATGTATTGGAGCACCGGTATGACGACAGAATTCTTCTAGCGCTTCTAAATAATACACAAGAGTTCCTTCCTAACAGCGGTCTCTCCCAGGAGCAAAGGATAACAAATTACATAACCATGCAGTTTAACAAGGCGTTCTGGGGCGGAGAGGATATCCTAATCGCCGCGTCTGAGTTCTATCTAGTTAATGTGCATGTGCACACGGATACAAGAAACACACTGGTGTACTCACCTACAGGTGAACCAGTTCCCGGCAACATACACGTCCTCTACAAGGACCAGCACTATGATAGTTGGGTCATGACCGACGACAAACATTACAAAGATATAATGCAAGAACCAACGAATGCCAAAACATCACAACATACTAAGCCTTTAATTAACGAACAATCCTTGAAACCCCAGTCTCAGACTAACAATACCCAAGTGACTAGCTCATCAACACATTATGAACAACAAGTATCATTATATACACCGTTATCAGATGTAGTCGCAGATGACAATGGGTTCACAATACTAAGAAACCAGCCGTCTAGCGCAATAAAATACACGTGCCCAGACTTTCGTATTGCAACCTGGAACGTCCGCGGGGCCTCAAAACCGGCAAAAAAAGAGAGAATAGACGCCGAACTTTCACTTAGAGGCATCCATGTAGCCTGCATACAAGAAACAGGGATGAACTCAGGAGCATACAACTCCGCACACTACGAATGGCACCTCCATGGAACCACAGGTAAGACACACCGGGGACTGGCGATTTTAATCAGAAAAGATGCCCAAATCGAATTAGTTAACAGGAAAAAGGATACAGACGCAATGTCAGCTACTCTTAAAGTCGACAGGGGAAATGACCAGCCTGCTCCTCTGTATATAATCAACTCTCACATCAACAGTCGTACATCCATAGCAAACAGATCTTTCACAGGCTTACTAAACTTGATCAGACAAAAACCAAGGAAATGTACGTTAATAATTCTTGGCGACTTTAACGCACATATTGGTCGCCATGATACACAAAATTACCAACGCAAAGGGCTGATTCAACAAAATCTTCTCCATGACTTCTCCAACTGCAACGGGGAACTATTAATGGATATAGCCAACAGGGAAAAACTGCAAATAGAAACGACAAAAGCGAGAGCATCATGCAGGCTAACATGGTCAAAGGGCACTCAAAAGTCCCAATTGGATCACATTATTACGGCACACGCTACAGAAAAACTCTTCGAATTTATTAAAGGTGAATGGGCCGCCAGGAGCATATCCGACCATAAAATAATTTGGGGTTTGCTAAGGACAACCCGAATTTCAAACAAAAAAGAAAACACAAAGCACAATAATACACAAAGGCAACAGCTACCCGCTAAGGAGGCAACAATAGTGGCTAAGGATTTCAACTATAAACAATGCTACTATACCGCCCTCAACAGCAAGTTCACGAAAACAAAATACCAAGATTGCATAACAAAAAAACTAAAAAATATAGGAATCAACTCAACGGACGAAAACATCGAAATACCCTGGAATACCATAACGGAAGTATTAAAAGCGGCTGCCCAGGAAATTTTAACTCTTCAACCAACTCTCTCCAGAGATCAGCGACTAGCTCTTGCTAACCTACAAAAGGCTAAATTCTTACAAAGCAGGCAACCAGATAATCCAAATAGACATAACCGCGTAAAAGAATGCCAGGCAACACTTCAAAAGGTTAAATATCAAGAGGAACAAAAAGCATGTAGGGCCTGCCTCAGCGGATTGGGAAAAAACCACCCATCGAAACGCATGCAGATGTTGTACTTTTTTTACAGGAGAAACAAAATGCAAAAAAAACGTCGAAGAAGATCTACACATGTACCGATGACCAAATGGGAGCAAATTTTAAAAAAATCCGAGGGCCGTCTTATACCAACAGTTAATATAAAAAAGCCGACAACCGAAGTACAAGATGGTGGACCAACTACAGATGACGTAATGGAAATCATCAAGAAAATGCGGAACGGAACAGCTCCAGGGACGGATCAAGTAGTAATTGAGCTCTACAAAGCGATGCCCCTAATACTACAGGAAGCAGTCACCAAACACATGCACAAAGCCTGGATACAGAACGAAGCACCGGACACATGGCTGGAGACCGTGCAGGTGCCAATCCCAAAAAATAATAACCCTAAAGATGCGAATGACTATCGCCGCATATCGGTTTGCAATACGGGTTACAGAATCTACGCCTCATACGTCCTTAAAAAACTAGATGATATAATAACGGAATTGGGCAACTACCAAGCGGCCTTTTTAAACAATAGATCTACAGACGACCACATCTTTACACTCAAAAGGGTCTTAGACGAGGAATGGCGTGCAGGTAAAAGAATTTATGTACTCGCCCTCGACATAGAAAAGGCCTTTGACAACGTAGACCTCAATGCACTAAGAGATATCCTACTTCAACGTACCAACAAATCGCTAACTAACAGGATAATCAAAGTATGCTTGAATGAACGAACATGCATCAAATGGTGTGGCCAGCAAAGCAGTTGGATTATTAAAGGAAAGGGGGTCAAACAAGGTTGCCCTCTGTCCCCTCGCCTGTTTACACTGGTCATCGACGAAGTCCTTAGAACCCTCGAGGAGGAAACCCAATTAATAAAACTCGACCAGGATCGTGAAATCTCACTCCCCCTGGTACTATCATTTGCGGACGACCTTATCTTCATCACAGATGACCTAGAGGGGTTAGAAGGTATCCTATACCATATTAAACCCCTACTAGGTAGTGTAGGCCTCCAAGTAAACGAAACAAAAACAAAAATACTAATTAGGGACCCCATAGCTACACAGAAAGCGACCTACGTGACCCTTAATGGAACAAGGTTACCGACATGTGATGAGATTAAATACTTAGGTACACTTATAACATCTACATTAAGCAGAAAATGCACTATTAAAAAACGTTGCAAACAGGCCATAAGAAACGCGAAATCGTTACTACCATTCATAAAACACGCAAATATGGACTGGAAATTAGCCAGACTTATGTATCGAATGGTGATCGTTCCGTGCATGATACATGGTTTGAAAGTATCGGCACTTACTAAAGCTAACAGATCAAGACTCAGAAAATATGAGCGAGTTATCATGAGAGATTTCATAAACCACTCCAGGAATAAACCGAGACAAAAGAAAATGCATGAGATCTTAGACGGAAAAACAGTAACCAAACGCATCAAGAACCACAGGATGTGCTACCTCGCACATGTTTACAGGCGCCGCGTACCACATCTGCTGCATGCAGCAATGGAGTACAAGGCCAAACTCAAGAAGGTCGGTCGACCTATCTACACGTGGAACGACAACCTAAAACAGGACATGAAGTACTTCGACAAGGGAGTCGATTTCTGGATGGATACGGCTGAAGACAAAAACAAGATCAAGATTGCTGCTAGTGAAATATACAAAAAACCGGAAACTGATAGTAGCGAGAACTCCGACGACGACATCGAAACCAGAAACGTCTAACACAACATAACACAGTAGAGCAAGGACATACAAAAGAACCGAGAAAGCTGTGGAACCTCGCCAAAAGATTCACGGGTTAAGCTCGAACTGAAGCACCTGGCCGCGTAGTCTTTAAAAGATGCCCATCCATAGACAAATATCACCCATCTCTCCACTAATCCAAGGCTTGCTTTAGGATGCATATCCGGTAGGCTCTTAAATCCCCCCCTTCCTACGGGCACGTCTTCCTTACAAAAACCGCGCCCCCCGGTCTACTTCTTGATATGCAATGGTCGCTGTAGCACCATGAACATGAGGCTACAGGAGCTAGTGCGAATCCTGGGGTTCATTCGATTAATCGAGTCTGGTCAAACCACGCTGGGATCGGTGCCATTCATTCATTCATTCATTCATTATTGAGTTTAGATTAGTTATCATCAGAAATAGGTTTATTTAGGTAGGTATTTAATTTTCTGTTATTGAGTTTTTTTTAATTAGGTAGGTACTTAGGTAAAGATATCATATAGGTACCCTCTTAATCACCACTAATGAGACACAATTGGTTTTCTATTGTTATTAGCCACAAAGGGCCCGCGAGATAGATGGCATTCTGGGGAAGCACATACATTTTATCCTGTTAGCACGTTCCCGTGGGATAATTTCCGACATCCACGCGGGCGAAGCCGCGGGCAGAAGCTAGTATTATAATAAACGAGAAAGTTTGTGAAAATGGACGCATGGATGGATTGATGTTTGTTACTCTTTCACGCAAAAGCTACTGCACAGATTTGAACGAAATTTGGCACACGTAGGTATAGTTTATAACCAGGATATTATCCCGTTATTCCCACGGGATCGCAACTTTTGCGGGTGAAACCGCGGGGCGCTGCTAGCTATTAACTATGTATTTTACAAAAAGACAAACACTGAAATGGAAAAAGTGCCAATAGCAATTCTTGATGCAGCGTAAAATGAGTGTAGAGTCGTTGCGTCAGGGAGACTGGCTGTCCCCTGACCCTGACGGAAGGATCGTACGTTCCCGCGACCCCCGGCATAGGTGTGAGATGGCACACCTCGGGGCTCTGTCTCGCATATAGTCTTTATTGTTTAGAATATTATGGGTGAGATTAAGTGGTGGCCGTTTTGCGTGGATGTAACGCATATATTTTCCCAACTTGTTCTTTTTCTTTTTTTTTGTGTTTGCGTTTTTTCTCTGCGTCATGTTTGCCGTAAATAAACGTAATTTCTTTAATTTTTTTTTATTGTTGAGCAGACTGACACCAATGTCAGTCTGCTCAACAATCTTCCCGGACTGTAGTTTAATAACATCCAAGTTTAAAAAACCACCTTTGTTAACAATACAATCGTTCACGAACCCACAAATCTTCTTCAATACAATGCAGCCACAAAAGCCTAACACCAGAAATAAAATAATGAAACAATATAAAAAGCCAAGCATTAATCCCTTGATGTTGGTAATAGCGAAATTGTTGGCTGTCTCGTAACTTATTATCAAGTTACGTCTGTACTCGCGGGCGTCTCGCGGCAATTTGTGCGAATTATGACGCACTAGTAAAAAGCTTCGGTTTTGCTCGTAATTTTTCGCAAAATATTAAAATATATTACGCTTTTTGCGATATTGCAGATTATAATAGGCAGTTTTGTAGGCCAACTGGCTTTGAAGTATATTATAAAGTGTTGCTTGTCTCGTGACTTTTTATAAATATACGTCAACATTCGCGGGCGTGTCGCGGCAACTTGTGCGAATTATATCGCAACTAGTGAAAAGTTTAGGCATTGCTCGTATTTTTCGAAAAATAATATGAAAATATCTTACGCTTTTCGCGATATGTCAGTTTATATAATTATTAAACAGTTTAAGCAACTTTGAGTGATATCAGCCAAATTGATGCCTGTCTCGTAACTTTTTATAAATATACGTCAGTACTCGGGGGCGTCTCGCGGCAATTTGTTCGAATTATGACGCACTAATTAAACTTTTCGGCTTTGCTCGTATTTTTCGAAAAATTATTTGAAAATGTCTTCCGCTTTTTGCGATATTGCAGATTATTATAGAGTTTTGTAGGCCAACTAGCTTTGAAGTAGGTTATATTATAAAGTGTTGCTTAAGTTACTTTAGTTAGCCGGGCGTCGAGTCGCAGCCATTTGTGCGAATGATGTCGCACTAATGAAATCGAGTTGAATGGCGTGTAATATGAGAGGCATATGTCCAGCAGTGGACTGCTATAGGCTGATGATGATGATGATGATAAATCGTAGCTTGCCTCGTAAACTATTATTAAGTTACGTTAGTGAGCCGAAGCATTTGTGCGAATTATGACGTACTAGTGAGAAGTATCGGCTTTGCTCGGGATTTTTCGGATAGGAACTAGTTTTGGTCAAGGCAAAATGCACATTATAATACCTAGACAGTTTTAGTTGACCGGCTATGTGTAGTGATATACAGGGTGGCAGGGACATCGACGCGCAAACTGTAACCATGGATTCAGCACATGAGTTTAGACCCCATAGTGTCGAAATTTTTCGTCGGTTATAAAAAAAAATCTTTTGTTTCATAGAAAAGTGATGCACCTACGCGGTCAAAATGTATGGAACAGCAATATTTTTTTCTAATAACCGACGAAAAATTTCGACGCTATGGGGTCTAAACTCATGTGTTGAATCCATGCTTACAGTTTGCGCGTCGATATCCCTGCCACCCTGTATATCAATTATAGTCTGTCTCGTAACTTATGTTGGTCTAGCTGAAAATGCGAGTCGCACTAATGAAGTTTCGCATTAGTGAACTCAAAGAACCTGGAAGGCTGCTGCTGCATCGATCACTAGAAGACTCAGGACTTATGAAAATGAAAAAGTGTTTTTTCACAGAAATCATTTTTTACAAGACATTTATTACCTCTGCCGAACTGCAAAGCAGTTATATATCGCATGGGGTTTGTTTTCGTAGATTTTTTATGTCTTCCTATTAAACATTCCTCCGTCCTCTGCTAAATTCCTTTCAGTCTAAACAACTGTCCCATCACTACCAGAAGATTTACCCTGTCAACCATCTTCTGTCAACATAATAAGCATATCAGCATTATTACCAACTAATACCAACACACAAACTATGCAACTATTTTCCATATAAAACTGTTCCTCAAAACATTCGTAAGCTTTTTGAACCATCGCGAAGCGTGATTGTTAATACAATTATCTAAAATTGTTAGTGGTATGCGAGGGTGGATCCAATTGTAAGCCTTTTTAATGTTCTAATTGGCTTCGGGTGACGCTAATCAGTATCCTGGCTTCAGACATAGAACAAGTTCTGTGTAGAAGTGAAACTCTTACTTGGGATGCATTTCAAATGCCTACATTCTTATAGTTTTGGGTCGTATTATGAACAGATATACATATGTGAGAAGGTAAACGTGAGCTAATTATGTTATCTAAACCACACGCTTCGGATTTAGATGAGGTCAGAAATATCTGAAGAAGATTTAATGACCAACCTCTTTTGGTTTGGACAAAGACGATAAAAAAATAAAAAACATGACGTGATATTCACCATTTCGCATTAACGGCTACGGTAGCATTAGGCTGATACTCACAGAATTATGTAAAAGAAAAGAGAAAGAAAATATGTTTACTTGCGGTAAACATGACGCAGAGGAAGAACACAACCACAAAAACAAAATAACAAGTTGGGGGAAAATATGCGTCACATCCACGAACACATTTAAATTAAATAAATTTGGTTTTTGCTTCATTAAGGGCCAAATTGTTTACCGTAAACCAATCTTGGAGCTGACGAATAGAGTTATTCACGTTATCTGCAAATAACAACGTTCCAATAAATCATTAATGTTAACTAAAAAGAGGAATGGACCCAATATCGAACCTCGAGGAAGGCCCTGGTATGAGCGGTAGATGATTATATATTCCTGCGGCATAGGCGCTATTCATAAGGACTTGAGTTTCGCTTCTGTACGGTTGTCTTATTCTATGCTTCATCTGACGGGATGGTGGTAATCATTTCGCCTTGTAATTTTGATGCTAAGCGAACTTTCTGTGTGATGGAAGAGAATATTGTTTTGTGTATGCTTTTGTTAACTTTTCTGTGTTCATTTACGTAATTTGATGATAATAATAATAATTTATTTGACACAGAACATTTATGTTACTTTTGACCAGAAGGCCAATTCTCGTAATTTAAAACGTTCAGAATCTAGTCGCAGTCTCATCTCAGCGACAAACAAATGTCAAAAACTTGTCAAAATGTAGGGAAATTAGAAGTATTTTTTGACCGATTGAGACTGAGATCAGACTGTGAACGTTCTTAAAATTACGAGAATGGTCCCTCTGATTGTATACAGGACACATTAAAGTTTTCTTAATTTTATACCGAAGGCATCCTGTGTCTGAACTAGACAAAAAATATCTGTATCTCAGACATCAGCGCTCTTCCTTATGATGACCATTACATTACTAACTTAATTAGACATATTAATAACAGAAGGTACTTATATCATTGTTATACAGAAAAAAAAAAAGTTTAAAACATATGATGATGATTACCACATTACGGAGATAAAGTTGAGGGTAAAAAAAAAAGTTTACTGTTAATATTTTTTATTAAATGCTGGCTTAGTTCTTAGTATTTTACAAAATAATATATTTACATTTTTATATACAGTACGTACTTAGATAAGTATCCTCGATCCTTGATACAACATAGCTTTGGCACAAAAACTAAATTAATGTAAAAAAAAAAAGTATTTTACAGAAGATCTAACAGAGATCTAATAGAGATTACTAATACTCTATTTAAAAGTCATGTTCAATAGCTCCTTGGATTCCGACCTCAGGCCTGTCATGTCCAAACTTCTTCTGCAAGTTACCGCCAGCAACAAATCTGGTGTTATGGTCGACTTTCCATACTCCTTCACCGGTTGCCCTCATCTGAAATGGTGTGATTTTTATAAAAATGTTTTTTGGCAAAAGCAATTCAATTACCTAGGTGTCGAAAACTCCTTCAATTTCCGAACAATGTCTCATCATCATTTCAACTGAAAGACTGCCGGACATAGGCCTCCCCAAGCCACAAGAGTTTCTACTTTTTAGGGTTCCGTAGCCAAATGGCAAAAAACGGAACCCTTATGGATTCGTCATGTTTGTCTGTCTGTCCGTCCGTATGTCACAGCCACTTTTTTCCGAAACTATAAGAGCTATACTGTTGAAACTTGGTAAGTAGATGTATTCTGACCGCATTAAGATTTTCACACAAAAATAGAAAGAAAACAATAAATTTTGGGGATTCCCCATACTTAGAACTGAAACTCAATTTTTTTTTTCATCAAACCCATACGTGTTGGTTATCTATGGATAGGTCTTCAAAAATGATATTGAAGTTTCTAATATCATGTTTTTCTAAACTGAATAGTTTGCGCGAGAGACACTCCCAAAGTGGTAAAATGTGTCCCCCCCCCTGTAACTTCTAAAATAAGAGAATTATAAAACTAAAAAATATATATGATGTACATTACCATGTAAACTTCCACCGAAAATTGGTTTGAACGAGATCTAGAAAGTAGTTTTTTTAATACGTCGTAAATCGTAAACCACAATTTACCTTTTATTCAATCAACTCATGATTGATTTTTTATAGATAATGGTACGGAACCCTTCATGCGCGAGTCCGACTCGCCCTTGGTCGGTTTTTAAACTAGACAACAGGAAAGTCGAAATAACAATAACATCTAGCCTGCTAAGAGCAGACAGAGACTAATACACCCACAGAACAGATAAAAGAGGTTTTATCTGTTCTGTGAATACACCCCACACACACACCCTCATTTCACCTCACCAGGTATGTTTAAGTCCTATATAATAGGGGTCGAGGCTATTGCCATCAACCGGATTGCTTCAAACAATATAATATCCTAATTGAAAAACCCAATGACACTTGTCCCAGCGCTGGGCCCCGAGAAACCCACTTGCAATCACTAGATCAAAGACATCTCATCCAACAAAAAAATCTATCAATCAACTTTTTAGAATACTTACATCACTTCCACCCCCAATCTGCTTTCGAAGTTCGAGGCCGGCTCTTACGTTTTCGTTTGCATTGTTCCAGTTGAACTTGCTTCCTAGGACACTGCTGTCACCACCAGCACCGAGCACTCTTTCTCCATAAGCTTGTCCCTGGAGACGACCACGGTGGTCGTTGAAGATGTCTCCCCTGTAACCGCCCCGACCCTGTGGAGATATTTTAGTTGGGAAATTCAGATGGGGTCGTACTAGTAAGGATCAAAACCTAGCACTGTTCTGTTGCGAAAAAGAGGTGTTGCTATTCGACTTGTGTAGCTCTATCTCTCTCATACACTTTATAAGAGAAGGCATTTAGAAACTCAGGTCTTTACTAGAGTTTGATACAACATTCTAAGAATATGCTGATTGAACCACAACAGAAGGCCAATTCTCGTAATTTAAAACTTTCAAATCGTAGTCTCATCTCGGCGACAAACATATGTCAAAAGCTTGTCAATATGTAGGGAAATTAGAGGTATTTTTGACAGATTGAGACCGAGCATTTTTAAAATTACGAGAATTGCTCCTCATGTTATTGACAACAATTTAAAATCCAATACGAATTCCAAAGAGCCTTGTCTCCTGGTGTTTCAGTCATGTAATATCTACTAGATTTATTAAAGAATAGAACTGAAGATCTGAATCTGCTAGAAAAGTTAACCGGTACCCTAATTGCGTAACACACTGTGAATCAATATCTGAATCATTTTGAAGGATATTGCTAATCCATTGCTTTATAATGTTCGAAAATCTTTTCTACTCAGCAACGTAAATAATACTGTGAATATTGTTGAACTGTCAAAATGAAAGCTATGGCTAGATAATGTGTTACACACTTACGCCGGGGTCTTATCCAAAGTTGGTAAAACAGTCCTCTACAAAAACAGTCAAATGTACTTACGAATAGTGAATCATCCGTGCTGCCCAAAGTGCCAAAGACTTTGCCTCTACCAACATTACGCTCCCAAGTTGTATCCCTAGGATGACGTTCGAGATTTAAACTAGGGTAGTAATAGGCCGCATCGTTATGGCGCCCTCTGCCGTAGTTTGAGGGTGGTGCCCAGTTGTCAACTTCAGCGTGGGCGCAAGCCACTAGAGCTGCGAAACAGAATAGAATGAGGGACTGCATGGTGAACTGAAAAAGAATGAATAAAGATATTAATTACAAAACTACTGTAATAATAAAACGATCTTGGATTAATTGTTTGTGTGTAAGAAGGTTTGGCAGACATAGGAATAGGATAGAACATGGATGGAAGAAACTATTATTGGGATGGGATATGAACCCTTGATTTTATTGTTAGTACTAGTTAGTTAGTTAGTACATTAGTGTACTTTAAAACGTATATAAACAAACATTGCAAATAAGAATGGTTTAGTTTTATTGGGCACCAATATTTTGATGATATCGCTATCCTAACTTAATCCACCAGTCTGTTTCCTGTAAAAACTTAGGTGAAGTAAGCTTGAAGTCAGCTATCATTCTACCTGATGCTAAGAATTGACACTATTGACAGCTCACTGCAAGATCACTTCACTTTTGGTTTCACGGTGAGTTTTCTACAGAATAGATCGGTTGATACAATTGGGCAAATTGACATTGATAATATAATTATTTCATTAAGAGACAAAGTATTTTGAACACCCATGCTACCGTTTAAAAGTAATTAACAAATACACACCTTATTAAAACTGTCTTGTTCTCTCCACAAGAAACTGTTGTGAACTGTGCCTTCTCCAATCCCGGATCATTTATACTACATAGCTTCAGTATCTGAGGAGTATTCCCTGTGCCGAGAGGAACGGGGACTTAATAGAGATGTGATAGTATTGTTTGTAAATAATATTATCTTTCTTAATTAATTGAAGAATTAAATCATTTTGTAAGAGGTGAATACCATAATACTTGTAGATAGCATTAGGGAGTCAAGATTGAGATGATTTCCTGAACTTATTTAGAATTTTATTAATGTGTTTTTGGCGTCCTTATGATTCTTCGCCCCCTTTTTTTATTATATTGTTCATATTAATATTATGCCATCATCACCCACTGCTGATATAAGGCTTTTTTTTAGGTTTAAAGAATTTATTCTCTTAAGAACAATAATAGGTTCATTTACAATGAGATACAAAGTAATAGCTTAAATCTAAATGAAATACATTTTGCCTCAGGTGCGTGTTGGTGAAGTTATACAAAATAAATATTAGGTAGGTAAGAAGCTGCTAACATTAATTTATAGGTATGCGGTATGACTACATTTTATTAATATGATGTTTTAGTTTCATTTTGAATGAGTTAATGTTGTTACAATCTTTTACGTCATTTGGCAGCTGTGCTCCTTCAAACAATAATGGTTCTTTTACCATAGTTAGTACGAGCTTGTCTTCGTTGTAATTTATTTTTATTTCTTAGGTTGTGTGATATTGTTTTTTTTTTGTGTAATTGTAAATTGGATTGTATGCTGCTTGTGGTGTTCTTTTTAAAATTAAAATGCAGGTGCCGTATGTGTATAGTTGTGCGAGATTTAATAATTTAGTCTTTTCATGTGCCAGTGGACGCTCCTGTGCCAGCCTCATCCAAGTTCTACCGGCAATAGTAACAATGTCATCCACCCATCTCGCTGTCGGACGACCGATACTTATTTATTTATTTATTATGGCACTCCAAAGATTACTAGTATGACGACATATTAGTATGTTGCAAGGTACAGTCAGCGTCAAAAATATCGGGACGAACAGACTGTTCAAAATGATCTCAACAACTAAGAAAATTAAACTTTGTCTCAATTGGATAAAGTTCTTGTCAGAATGACAGTTGTCGTGTACTGTCTTTATTCTGAAACATTCCTTGTGTCATTGAGTTAATATTTAATTTTCATAGTTGCTTAGATCATTTTGAACAGTCTGTTCGTCCCGATATTATTGACGCTGACTGTACAGACGCCAGAACATCAAGCTACTACAATCTGTCAAATTTCTTTAATAGATTTTCAACCTTATCGCTAAGGTTCAAGGTTGATCGGGAAAATTTTACAGTTTCGGGTAGCTTGACCTGCTGGCGTCTGTACATATATTATTATTATTTTGTTAGCCTGTATTGTCCCACAGCTGGGCAATGGCCTCTCCCAAATCCAAAATGCATATTATAAGCATGTGAAAAATAAGTAAATGCATGGGTTTTGAAACCTAAGTTCGAGTTTTAGATCCATCATTTTGATCATGCAGAGATAGTTGTAATAAATTGACTTGAATTGCATTCGCCAAAGTTTGGTTGTCTTTATTTGTCTTATTTTTTCATTCATCTATACTTCTATACTAATATTCTAAAGAGGAAAACTTTGTTTGTTTGTTTGTAATAAAGGTCGGCAGATAAGTATAGATAGATAGTATTTCAGCTGTACCTATGAATTCGCCTACACCGCTAATTGTAGCGACATTTTCTTATCTTTTAAGTGCACATATTATTAACCTTAGATAAGTGGGATTTCCTCTAATCTTACATATCGTACAAAGAACTTTGTGACGTATTGACATGCTTTAATCTATGATTTTCCAGTTAGAACGTGCGGAACTTTGTAGTGTGACGAGTTTTGAGAGATTCCGTTCCCGTTTTGGCAAGATCTTTGTAACTAACAATTATTATGGATGTACTAACACTAGTGTTTAAGTTGTGTATGTAACTGCTAACAAATTGGATTTTATGATCAGCACCCTAATTGCGTAACGAACTATTAATCTGAATTTGCATCATTTTGAAGGATATTGCTAATCCATTGCTTCATATGTTCGAAAAATGTGTCTACTCAACAACGTAAATAACGCAATGAATATCGTCGGACTTTCAAATTGAAACCCATTGCTACTGATAGTGTCTTACGCAATTTCCCCACTGGAAAATAAATAAATGATGATGATAATCACTTTATATTAAGACTAGCGGCCCGTCCCGGCTTCGCACGGGTGGTTAAGTTTTAGTAAGGATCCCTGATCTTTTTTAGCAATAAATATAGCCTATGTCACTCAGGGCGAATGTAGCTTTTCAATAGTGAAAGAAGTTTTGAAATCGGCAAAGTAGTTTTTGAGTTTATTCGTTACAAACATACACACCTAAAAAACAAATCTTTCCTCTTTATAATATTAGTATAGACAACGGTTTATTAGACACTTCTTATTTTGTCTGAAAGCAAGAGTATTGTCAGCGACATAGATTGCGCAGGGCTTAGAAGGAATGTCTTTATAAGGGGAAAACTGTCCTTTTCTTAAGCCCTGTGAAGCAATCGAGCCGGCCATCATTTCTCGTCATCAAGGGACAATCGTAAAATGGCTACAAAACTCTTTAGTGTCTATTTTATATCAGGCGTTACCTTTTTGTTACCAATTCTACACTTAATGCCGTTATAAAGCTATTTATTGTGTATTTTAATGATAAAATATTACTTTGGTTTGATAGGTCAATAGAAATAATAGTGCCAATCGAAGTTAAACTGTGTTTATTAAGCCAGTCTACGGATAGGTGAGCATTTTTGACCTTTTCGTGAATTAATGTTTCATTATACCTTTTCTTAATTATCTTTATGAACACGTTTTTCATTCTTAATTAATAAATGAAAATTAATAAAAACAGATGTTACTTAACGGAATCCATTATGAAAATTACTTTTTTTGCCAAAACTTTTTGTCTTTCTTTTAAATAATTGCGAATGTCTTTTAATCAAAGATTAATTAAATAATTAACTTTCATTCTTTACATGGTCCAGACTTATTTCAGCATTGTTCATGAAAACTTGACATCATTGTTACCTGTAGCGTGAATGACGAACGCTCTCGCTACATAAAAGACAAATATTTAATGGCGCAGGATGACGTTTACCAGAAGTGTTCATCGTATAAGTGGTTCTGAAGCTTCAGTATCATTATGATTGTGACGGAATATAACAGCCGATCGATTCTGTAAAAATCTCACCGTGAAAAGATAGGTGAAGTGAGCTGAGCTGTCAATAGTGTCAATGTGTCAAACGCTCACTTCACCTAAGTTTTCACGGTGATATGATTACAGAATCTCACTGCAGGCCTCCTTTCTGTGCCGTGAGTGAGTGGGCCGTAATTCACCACGCGGGCCCAGTGCGGGTTGGTAGATGTCACATGTCTTCGAATTTTCAAGGAAAGATTCTAGGACATGCAGGTTTCCGCATGATTTTCCTTCACCGCTTTGAGAGGAGTAGTGATGAAATAATTTATACAAAGTAAAGCGCCTGTCTGGGTTCGAACCTACGACCCTACAACTCGTAAGTCACGTCCGTTACCACTGGGCCACGACTTTTCTGACTTTCCTTGTAATATACAAAAATGCTCAAGATGTTATTTCCCATAAGAAAAATGAATGATATCCATTTTGACATATCGATCATAGTTATCGCTAATAGAATGTCACTTTGTTTAGGCCTTTGGATCTATGTTTGTTCAGTATAAGGTTTTCATCAAAAAAACATCAAGCTACTACAATTTGTCAAATTTCTTTAATAGATTTTAAACTTTATCGCTAAATTATTAAGGTTCAAGGTTAATGGGGAAAATTTACGGTTTCGGGTAGCTTGACCTGCAGCTGGCGTCTGTACGAAGAACAGAGTCATGCAGAGCACAACTACGAGTTCTACCGATACTATGACTGTGAAAAAGTTTGCTTTGGAAAGCATCGTCCTTTTCACTCATACCGTTGATCTCTTTCTAAGGCTAGATGTGTCCATTAAGTAAACCGTTTTTTGACGGATGGAATTAGTGATTGCAGCAATGCCTTGTCTTATTGAATTATCTTATCCCACAAAAACATTTCATGTCAAATGTTGCCAAGACGAGACCATGTAGCTCGCACTGTCAAAAAGTAATCAGATCTCATGTAGAGCCAAGCTTCTAACTCTACAAGGCCTAACTTCGCAAACTCTATACCTTAGTCAAAATATATGGCTTGGCTGTTTGCGAAGGTAGGCCTTGTAGAGTGGTACATCATATATGTTTTTGAGTTTCAGTTCTAGTATGGGGAACCCCCAAAATTTATTGTTTTTTTTCTATTTTTTTGTGTGAAAATCTTAATGCGGCTCACAGAATACATCTACTTACCAAGATTCAACAGTATAGCTCTTATAGTTTCGGAAAAAAGTGGCTGTGACATACGGACGGACAGACAGACAGACAGACATGACGAATCCATAAGGGTTCCGTTTTTTTGCCATTTGGCTACGGAACCCTAAAAACGGTTAACCTAATGGACAGGTTATAGTAGGTACTGAGCATAATATGTTTCTGTGTGATTTTCATGTTCTATGCTGCATCTGACGGGATAGTGGTAATCATTTTTAACCCCCGACGAAAACAGAGTGTTGTGATGCCTTGTAATTCTGATGCTAAGCGAACTTTCTGTGTGATGGAAGAGAATATTGTTTTGTATGTGCCTGTGTTTACTTCACTGTGTTCATTTATGTAACTTGATGATTACAAAATTACGGGGGTCTTTACCCCCGTAATTTTGTAATCATCAAGTTCGAAAGTAAAAAAAGTTTACTATAATAATATATTTTATTAATGCTGATTTACTAATAATACCTAATTTACAAAAATATATTTACGTTTTTATATACAGTTTAAAGATAAGTATCCTAGACGCTTAATACAACATAACTTTGGCACAAAATCTATGAAATGAATGGTTAAAAGTATTTTACAGAAGATCTAACATGGAGATTACTAATACTCTATTTAAAAGTCATGTTCAATAGCTCCTTGGATTCCGACCTCAGGCCTGTCATGTCCAAACTTCTTCTGCAAGTTACCGCCAGCAACAAATCTGGTGTTATGGTCGAGTTTCCATACTCCGTCACCGGTTACCTTCATCTGAAATGACAAGAAGTTGTTGCTATAGCTTATTGGCAAAATCAAATTGATGAAGTGTTAAAAACAATATATTTATTTCAAACAGTTGAAAATGGTTCGAAAATTGTCTGTTTATTTTTAACTGGATTGCAAGAAATTTATCATGATATATTATATAGGTCTGTATAGCCCGCTTGTAGCCAGCACTGATAGACAAAGAAAAATTACGTACTGTACAAAAAGCGGGTTTTCACCAGTTATGTTCCTATTTAGTAGCAAGCCTATCCACGGAGCATAAACCTCGGCCCCAGGCTGCTCCCAAGAACATCATACCTGATGGGATAAAACCCAATAATACTTTACCCAGGAACCCACGACTTGCTGCTAAAAACCAATAAGGAAATTAATCCAACCAGAAATTATAGTAAAACATTTTTTTTAGTACTTACACCACTTCCTCCTCCAATCTCCTTTTGAAGTTCGAGGCCAGCTCTAACGTTGTCGTTTGCATTGTTCCAGTTGAACTTGCTTCCTAGAACACTGCTGTCACCACCAGCACCGAGCACTCTTTCTCCATACGCTTGTCCCTGGAGACGACCACGGTGGTCGTTGAAGATGTCTCCCCTGTAACCGCCCCGACCCTGTGGAAAGATAGATAATTTAGTTGGGAAATTCAGAGGAGGCTGTACGTGCTGTTACAGTACACTGTTCTGTTGCGAAAAATAGATGGTGCTATTCGACCTGTGCAGCTCTATCTCTCTCTTACATTAGAGTCAGATGATTTACTATTTTAAGAGATGTCATTTTGGAACTCAGGTCTCTGCTAAATTGTGACACCACTCTATACGGATATGCTAATTGGACCGCAACAGGTACCATGTCATGTTATTGACAACAATTTTAAACCCAGTACAAATTCTGTCTCCTGGTGTTTCAGTCATGCAATATCAACTAGATTTATTAAAGAATGGAATAGAATCTGCTAGAAAAGTTAACCGAGTCTTATCCAAATGTACCAGCCCTCGACAAAACTAGTCAAATATACTTACGAATAGTGAATCATCCGTGCTGCCCAAAGTGCCAAAGACTTTGCCTCTACCAACATTACGCTCCCAAGTCGTATCCCTAGGATGACGTCCTCGAGGGTAGTAGAAGGCCGCATCTGGATGGCCCATTACAAAGCCTGGTGGATAGCGTGGTGGCCGGTAGTGCAGTTTTGCGTGGGTGCAAGCCACTAAAGCAACGAAACAAAATAGAATGAGGGACTTCATGGTGAACTGAAAAAAAAAAAAAATAGATTTATTTCAAATACTGAAAGATCTTGTTTAATGTCGTTTATGAGTAAGAAGGCATGCCTGACATAAAAAGGTGGGTGAAAGAAGATGGATTGCGGCTGTCGCAATATTTTGGATAGGTATCAAGCTACCCGAAACTCTCAAAATTTCCCAATCAACCTTGAACCTAATGCTTTAGCGATAAAGTTTAAAATCTATTAAAGAAAGACAGATTATGGTAGCTTGATATGCTGGCATCTGTACGTGCTACATAAGCGCCATTTTCGTCTGTACTCGTAAATACTCGTATATTATGTTGGATTAGTGCATGAATCTTTGTCGTCTTAAGATAATTTAATTATGTTGTTCAAGACACAGGAAAAGAGACCTTTTAATTTTTATTCTATTGTTGAACAGCCATATAAAACGTTGGTTTTATTGAAATCATAAAATGCCCACACACACAACTCTGAGAAATTCTAAGACCGTTAAAATAAATATGTTGAAGTAAAATAAATAAAATATGTAGGTATTTCTTTCATGTTACATCTACAGACTAATTTGTATAAGTGATTATCAAACACTTACCTTATTAAATAAAATAGTTGGATACTTCTTCACAACACAAGGAACTGTTGTAAACTGTGCCTTCTTCGATCCCGAACCGGTCATTTTATACTGGCTAAAATATCTGAGGTGAATTCCCTGTGCCGAGAGGAAAACGGACTTCATTGCGTTCACAAGAATTATGGTATTGTTTGTAAATAGTGTTATCTTTGTTGACTTAATTATTAAGTCATTGTATAACCAGATAAAAGTAGGCTAATATGCTTAGATGCATGGCAGTGGGGAGCTAAGTTTGGATCTTTGCTTTAGATAATTTTGAGGCATTGTAATTGTTAGCGCTGATTTTACCAAAATCTTTTATCCGTGGAATAAAATTGACATCCGGGACCAACGGCTTAGCGTGCTTTCCGATGTTAAGATGGTCACCCATCCACGGACAAACCACGGCAAGCGTAGCTTAACCTGATCAATCGACCCGTGCGGCTGTTGTGCATGCCACAAGCCCCACTACCATGTAGGTAAATATAAAAAAATTACTAAATTGAATAAAATTGTCCATCCGCTATTCCGGAACAAATACAGAACTTGGCCTTCTCAGCCAATTAGCATCTTTTCTTATCTATTAACTGCACAGTTTGTAACCTAAGATAACCGGGATTTACTCTCGACTTATCGTATAAAGAACTGTATAACGTATTGACATGCCTCTTACATAGTTTTGATGACGTCTTACCGCCAGATGATAAAAAGATGATATTGCTAAAGTCTATTCAAATTTATGTTTCAAATTGATGTTATTTTATGTTAAACAAATATCAACATTATCTCAATGGCAATTAAGTTGATTTCTGAGTGACTAGCACTATTTAAAAAGTTATAAAAAATGCTTGAAGTTGTAGCGTAGGTAAACTAAACTTTATTGTGTAGGAATTAAAGTTATTTTTCCAAAAACTTATACTTGTTTACATTTTTGGCAAACAAGTAGCGAATGCAGATTTGGTCGTTGATGCATGCTTTTTCAGATGTAGAACGCGCGGAACATTGTAGTGTGATCATCAGTTGACAGTTTTTGAGAGAATATGAATTTGTAAGAATAAGTTTCCTTGACAACGAACTGTAGGTATTTTAGCTGAAAAC
Source organism: Apamea sordens (assembly GCA_945859715.1). Classification (NCBI taxonomy): domain Eukaryota; kingdom Metazoa; phylum Arthropoda; class Insecta; order Lepidoptera; family Noctuidae; genus Apamea; species Apamea sordens. The sequence continues at coordinate 5,019,730 of OX244010.1, read as the reverse complement.
GGGCCTTAGGTTTTTCTAGCCCTGAGATGATTGGTGATAGAGATGTCATCATCATCATCCTTTTTTTTTTTTTTTCTCGCTGAGAAATGCTTTATGCATCCCCGTCTCGCGGGGGACCGAGACGGGGTATGTGGGACTCCCTGTCGGAACGACAGTATACCCACTAAAACTCAGCGGTGTTCCTGCAAACGCCGTAATGGGAGGGCTATGGGAAATCAATACTTCCACGGCCCTCCCGGCGCACGCCCGCCAAGATGGTATGGCGGGCCCCGCATGCCCCCCAGGTTGGGGGGCTACGGGAATGGCCGGGAACACCTGGCCATTCCCGTCCCACAAGGTGGAGGCCTGTGCAAAACAGGCAACGGAGCCCCCGCACCCGTTGCCCGTTGGCCTCCACGCCCGCCTAAGAGGCAGGCCCCGCATGCCCCCCCGTGTTGGGGGAGCTACGGCCGCAGAGGATAGGGAGAGCGGCAACGAAACACCGACACTCCTCTTCCCCTGCGGCCCCGCCGCGTCCGCCATCTCACGGTGGCGGCCCCGTCAAGGCCGCGGAAGGAAGGGAGAACCCCTCCCGCCGCGGCCTCTGTCCTCAGCCGCAATGTCTCCCTCACGGGGGACATCGCGGCCCGCCTCAGGTAGGTCACGATGTCGCGCAAGCGGCACCGCAACCTACCCGTGGGCCGCTACGTCCCGGGCTAAACCGCACAGCCCGGACGAGCGGCCCCCGCTGGGGTTCCTCTTGGCTTCACCGTGGCCCAGCTCGCCACGGCTACTGAGCCCCCCCGCCTCGACAATGCGGGAACCCACCGGGGGGGATCATCATCATCCTAGCCTATCTGCCTAGCCTTTTCCCAACTATGTTAAGGTCGGCTTCCAGTCTAACCGGATGCAGCTGAGTACCAGTATTTTACAGGGAGCGGGGATCTTACCTCTACAACCCAGTTATACTGGGTAATACGAAAGCCCTTGGTAAGACTGGTGGTCAGACTTTCAGGCTTCTGACGACCCGTAACGACTGTCAAAGTTCCACGAATACCAACGTTCCCCGCCAGGACCAACGGCTTAACGTGCTTTCCGAGGCACGGAGGGGTCTTGGTATGTTATATAAGTATACTAGCTTCAGCCCGCGGCTTCGCTCGCGTGGATGTCAGAAAGGATAAGAAATATGTCCTTCCACAGGACGACTATCTCTTTGGCATCTGCTGGCAGGCAATTTTATCGAAATCCGTTCAGTGGTTTAGGCGTTAAAATGTAACATACAGACAGAATTTATAATTTTATATAGTATAGCACTTCTGCCCGCGACTTCGTCCGCGTGTACTTTAGGTACTCTACAAATTTCGAAGATTTATGTTTACGATCTTTATCATTTATTTATTTAATTCGGGTTAATTTTAAAGTTTACAGATCTAATGAATAAGATTTTTGAAATAAACCTCGTCGTCCCCTTTTACCACGTCATAGGCTTTGTTTTTAAAAAAGCGTTTGATACGTTCCCATTGTATGACTTAAAGATTATTTATACCCATTTTAGAGTTAATGGAAGCAAGCAGTAAAATCCACCCCTTAAACTTTATTACCCTTTTCCACCCCGGTAAGAGACGACTTTTTAAATACCCTTGAAACACATACTTTTTGTTTTAAGTATTAGTACCGAGTTTCAAGTTAATCCGTCCGAGCGGTTTATTATATTTTTTTACCTATTAACTTTTTCACCCCCTGAAGCCTCTGAAATATTGCCAAGTATCAAGTTTATTAACCAAAGGAATACGATTTTTCATATAAACTGTACCCCATCTTTTGACCGCACTTGCGTAGAAACCAAAAAAAAAAATATTGGGATGTTTCCATAATTTGACTCAAAGATGATGTACACCAATTTTTGAGTTAATCAAGTCACGTAGTAAAATATGCCCCTTAAAAAAATAATTACCCCTTTTTGCCCCGTCAGTGGTCGTAGGGGGGAATTTCGAGAAATCCTTACTTACTCTTCACGAAGAACACACCTTCCAAATTTCATGCCTCTAGGACCAGCGATTTAGGCTGTGCGTTGATATATCAGTCAGTCAGGACTTAAAATTTTATATATGGGTCAGGACCAAATTTTTGACGTAATTGCACAACGGAAATCACAACGGAATGACGCTGACGATACAAACAAAATGCTAAAATGACAGTAAAACAACATGGCGGCTTATCCGGAATACATGGCCAATACTTGAAGCCAATCTTGCCATACTAAATAGTCAAGAAACTTCTATCATAGGTTTGTAGGTTTCAAAATAATGGTGTCGCACAACAGGAGTATTACAACGGAAAGAATTTTGGGATGTATGAAATATTACCTTGTATAAATTATAACAACGATGTTCATTGTGCTATTATTTATTAAAACGATTACTAGTGTTTATGAGGGTTTATTAATATTAAATTATAAATGTATAGTCGGGGTACTTTATACAAAAGAAACTCCAACTATGGTGCATGTATACTGTGTATAATTAGTATAACAATGTTGTACATAGAAAAAGAACAGTGTGACACTTAATAATTTTAACATAGAATGGGCGGCTCGCGAGGCGCACGAGTCTATATACCCCGAGCGCGTGCGCAGCTACCGGGCGCTTGTGACTCACTGGCCGGCGCGGGGGGCGACATTGGTAGTGTTGCGCCGAACCGTAACTAGTCGCGTAACCTGGCCGGCACACGACGAACTCTAGAAGTGCGGGGAGTTGACTCTAATAGGGGTCGCGCTATATCCTCCCCCTCCAAGTCAGCTGAAGGCTCTGGAGCTGGCTTGGCAACAGATAGCTTACAGGGTCTGCCCTTCTTTCTACCATGGATGATAACTTCCGAATCGCCTACATACGGTGTTAGAAGACTGGCATGATACTTCCCTCGAGGTTCGCTATCTTTGTCTACAACCTCGTAAGTAGTTGCGGAAACAACTTTACTTATACGATATGGACCCTCTCGTCTCGGGGCAAACTTGTTAGTGAAGCCTTTCGCGGCTTGACTAAGTCGATGGCTAGTCACGAGTACGAGGTCACCCTCCTGAAACTTAGTTCCAGGACGGCGGTTTTTGTCCCCTGCATCCTTGCGAATGTCCTGTTGGCGCTCGACTCGCCACTTCACCTCTTGCAGGCGGTGTACAAAATCCCGTAAATATGGCGTGATTTGGGGTACGTAGTTTTCTTGATCTACGACCGCTCGCAAGTCGTGGGCTACGTCCACCGGGGACCGGAACTCGCGCGCAAACGTTAAAAAGGCGGCAGAGTGTCCCGGGCCTTGGTTAGGAGCAGTGTTTAATGCGAATCGCACAGCCGGCAGCACTTCCGGCCAACGACGATGCTCTGGATCTATCAGGATCGCCAACATCTGCTTCATTTCGCGATTTTTCCGTTCAGCGGGGTTGGCTTCCGGGTGATAAACTGGAGTTAAGTTTTGATTAACACCCAGAACGTGCATGGCCTTTTGCATCACCGCTGACACGAATTGTGTACCATTATCTGAGATAACTCTACGGGGAAACCCATATCTCATAAAAACCTCTTCTATCAGTACCCTAGCGCAACTATCTGCGTTGGCCTCAGTCAACGGGAACAATTCTACCCATCTGCTCGCAGTATCTTCAACTAGGAAAATCCATTTCTCACCCTTACTACCCTCAGGCAGAGGACCAAACAAGTCCATGGCGAGAACTTCAAAGCGTTGTTGGGTGACAGGGGTTTGCAGCAGTCCAGCAGGTTTAAGATTGGTAGGCTTAAACTTCTGGCAAAGATCACAAGCCTTGAGATACTTCGCTACGTATTGACGCATATTTGGGAAATAAAATCTTTCTTTGATCTTGGTCAGAGTGCGCTCCAGGCCCAAATGACCGGCTGTGGGCGCATCATGGAGTTCTTTCAGGATCTCTGTGCGCATAGAGTTTGGTACTACCAACTGTGGTTCCTCAGATTCGGAATCGGGATCAAAACGGAAAAGTACTCCTTTTGACAGATAATAGCCTCGATCTGTCCACCGAGTGGTGGCATCACCGTCTTCAAAATCCGTAAGTATCTTCCTAAGTTCAGGATCTTCGAGCTGAGCTGCTCGCAACTCCTCGGAGCTACGGTGAGGTAGGTCTACTGAGACCGGACACAGGTCGCAGGTAGAGTCGGGGTTATCATCCATCGAGGGCCGACATACGGGACGACTGAGCGTGTCTGCCACTACATTAGCTTTCCCGGGTGTGTACTCCACATTCAGATTAAAAGCTTGGACTTTCAGGGCCCACCGTGCAAGGCGGCCACTGGGTGTCTTTAGAGACAGTAGCCACTTCAGAGGCTGATGGTCGGTTGCAACCCGGACTTGGGCGCCTTCAAGATAACCACGAAACTTATCTAGGGCCCACACCACAGCTAACGCTTCCCGCTCCGTCGTGGAGTAATTACGTTCGGCTGCCGTTAATAACCTACTGGCATACTCGATAGGTTTCTCAGACTTCGGATCTGGACCTTGCATGAGCACAGCACCTAGGGCATAACTACTGGCGTCTGTGCGCAAAATGAAAGGTTGCTCGAAATCTGGTTGGCGCAAAATTGGACTTGTTGTGAGTCTCCGCTTGAGCTCGTTAAAGGCAGTGAGCTCCTTCTCACCCCATTTCCAGGCTTTACTCTTCCTGGTAAGGTCGGTCAACGGCTGGGCTACTTCCGAGAACTGTGGAATAAATTTTCTAAACCAGGAACAGGTTTGTAAAAAACTTTTTAGTTCTTTTATATTGTTAGGAGGTATCATTTCCACTACTGCTTGGACCTTCGTCGGATCAGGTTCGATACCTTGGGCCGTAATAACGTGCCCTAAATACGTAACTCTTTCCCTGGCAAATACACACTTTTCACGGTTTGCTTTGAGGTTAAATTGACGAAGGCGATCGAACACCTGTTGCAGATCCTGTAGGTGCACCTCCAGGTTATCAGAAATTACGAGGATATCATCTAAATATGCCACAACGGTTACGTCATTTAGTCCAGACCTAAAACGATCCATCAATCGTTGGAACGTCGACGGCGAATTCTTTAAGCCAAATGGCATGCGCCTAAATTGAAACGTTCCGAACGGTGAGACGAATGCAGTCTTGTGTCTGTCCTCTGGAGCTACTTCCACTTGCCAGTACCCTGTTTTTAAATCGATGGTGGACATCACACAATTACTCTTTGTGGAAGATACGATCTCGTCGATTAATGGCAGCGGATATTTGTCCGTACGGGTTACAGCGTTTAATTTCCTATAATCGACGCAAAATCTTGTCTCACCATTCTTTTTCGGCACTAACACCACTGGGAAAGCCCATTCTGACTCAGCTTCTTCTATTACCTCCAGTTCCAACATCTTATCAATTTCAGCTCTTACCTTCTCCTTCTTCGCAGGAGTCAGTCGATAAGGGGGCGTTGCGATAGGCGCGGCGTTACCTGTATCTATCCTATGCAAGGCGAACGGCGTTGGCCCTCCCCCTGCACTGAAGATATCAGCGTTCCTTTCCAATAGTGCAGCCAACTTGTCCTTATCAGATAGTGAGAGGAGAATGCCCTCACTCTCGCGGAGGCTAATCGTCGAACTGACCGTAACTTTGTCCTCGCATTCATACTGTAGCTCATGAAAGCCTGTAGCACGTAAAGAGAAACGATTCCTCTCGAAATCGAGTATCATGCCAGCGTCCTTTATAAAATTCATACCTAGTAAGGAATCGGTTGCGCCGGGCAAGACCATAAAGAGAGTGCTTATTGCAACTCCCTGCACTTTTACATTTACAACAGCTGTTTCTACAGTTTGGAAACGTTGGGTTCCGTCCGCAAATTTTAACTCTGTTTCGCAACTATTAAATATTTGGCCATTAGCCCGCAAATGTCTTGTTAAACTATCGCTAGCAACGCATTGCTTCGCGCCCGTGTCTAGTAGCGCTGTGCCTACTGCACCGAACACCTGCACCTTAAAAATAGGACGCACTCGCGGGTTTAACACTTTTCCATCTACGGACACTGATTGGAATGTGGTCACCGTGGTCGGCGATGCAGTGCGTTTCCCTTTACACACCGTGCAGTTCGACCGTATCACACCGGGCGCACCACATCCGAAGCACGCTACGGACGGGCGCAGCTCCGATGGTGTCGCAACTGGTTCGCTCTTGACCGGTTCAACAGTCGCCTTATTCCGATTTTCTAGCTTGCGACAGTCATCTTTGACATGTCCAAACATCTTGCAGAATGTGCACCTAGGTCTAACCTTGTTTGGCGGTGCTTTTTCTTGCTTATTCACCACATCACTAGCTGGTGAAGACGTTGTAGCATGTCCAGTAACATGCGGCGGCGGTAACGGCGGGGCAGCAGATGCAGCAGGGTGCCTTTTTGTCGGCGTAGCTGTGCAAACTTCTGCGAGCACATCCTCCACTACTCGAGCCTGCTGTAGCAGCTCGGCGAACGAAGCGAAGGCGCTCCTCGTAACCCTCTCCCGGATTCTCCTATGGAGTAAGCCGTACACCATATCCAGCTGCACTGGATTTTCAGGTAGCGTATGCAGCGGTAGTTGGGCGATTAGGGCTCTTACCCTACACACGAAGATATCTGTCCGTTCGTTACCTTGCTCTCTACTAAACATCTCCCTATATAATCTATGAGGTGGGAGGCGCGGACCGAACGTTTGGCGCAATAAATGAATGGCCTCCTGCCAACTTGTGACGGAATGTTTTACGCCTTGCCACCAGGTAGCCGCAAAGTCAGTGAGCAGCATTGGCAGGCCTCTTAAAGCCATATCGTCGTGAACACCAACACAGTCTTTATAAATCTGCACAGCATCCACGAATGCCATAACATCGCCAGCACCATTAAATCTCGCCGTACACTTAGCCAGGTTTGTACTCACAGTCATCGTCGGCGGTGGCTGCGCGCCCTGCGTAGGCGGCTGCGACCGTAAAGCTTGCAAGAGGAATAAAAGTTGTTGGTCCGTCATAACCATAGGTGCGGACATCGGTGGCTGCGGTGTGGCGACGGGCGGAGCATGCCCAAGCTGTGGCATCTGCGAGTAGCCAGGCAGCTCACGCCCATACAGCGGCGGTGGTGATGGGGCCGAGGCGCCGGCGGACGGAGGTCCAGCCAGCGGCGGCGTCGACGATCGTACATCAACGAACAATGCGTGTCCATCTGAAGTAGACGGCATCGTACCGTCTAACTGCTCACCAGCCGTAGGATACGTGTCTACAGGCTGCTTAGCAGCACGTGAAGCACTATTATTACGCGACCGTGTAAGCACCATGTCTTTTAATGCACTATTAACGATGTCCCGGCACCACAAATAGGTAACAGTGTACCTAGGCAACCTAGTTCGTCACTCAAGTTCGACAACTGTTCTTACACAATGCGTACGTACGTAAACGACGTTGACAACGTTCATACTATTACACTTACGCGAATGTTCTAACCCTAATATACCTACAAACAATACAACTAAAACTAGGTCTCTAATACACAAGACACTATATAGACATCAAAGTTATTATTATTTATACTAATGTTCGACGCGAGTCAGTGTTCTAGGTATCCTAAGTAACTTATGTACCTACCCACACTATAAAGTCTTCACTCGCACGAAGCGTCACTCTAAACAATACTTTGTACACGAATGTTCACAGGATTACGACATAAAGCGATACCACTATCCTAGGTAACCTAAACTAAAGCACTATAACCTAGGATGACTAAACGTAACACTAAAATTAAGTTCGTAAAATCTAGGCACTATAAACAAAACAAGTGTTCGAGAATGTTCCACAAAAAATGGCCGTTGGATTTCGAACTAGGTACCTACACGACTGTTCTAGGAAGTAAATAGGCACTAGAACGACGAAAAACGTGAAATAACTAGTTCGTAACACTGAATCCACTGTATAGTCACTATAGTACACCAAAATATGCTAAAAGTTCTTTATAATTGTTGATATGTGCACAAAACGTAACGAATCTGCGGGCGGCGCGGGCGAAACACCTATCGAGTATATAACGCCGCACGAAGAAAACCCGAGAAAGTCACTGTTTTCGACACTCACACACTGTTTTTCGAGTCTTTACACAGACGTTGTTATACACGATACCAGTCTTACACGAAAATAATGTTTCTTTAACCGTTTTTTTCACAAAAACACGGCCGCACGTTGGGACGCCAGTTATAGTCGGGGTACTTTATACAAAAGAAACTCCAACTATGGTGCATGTATACTGTGTATAATTAGTATAACAATGTTGTACATAGAAAAAGAACAGTGTGACACTTAATAATTTTAACATAGAATGGGCGGCTCGCGAGGCGCACGAGTCTATATACCCCGAGCGCGTGCGCAGCTACCGGGCGCTTGTGACTCACTGGCCGGCGCGGGGGGCGACATTGGTAGTGTTGCGCCGAACCGTAACTAGTCGCGTAACCTGGCCGGCACACGACGAACTCTAGAAGTGCGGGGAGTTGACTCTAATAGGGGTCGCGCTATAAATGATAGGTTATGTTAAAAAAAACAGCGACCATAATATTCTTAGGTAGTTTAGCAGGACATGTATATTTTATAAAGCGTAGTCAAAAATTTGGTCCTGACCCATATATAGAACTAGCTTCTGCCCGCGGCTTCGCCCGCGTGAATGTCGGAAATTATCCCACGGGAACGTGCTAACAGGATAAAATGTATGTGCTTCCCCAGGCTGCCATCTATCTCTATGCCACATCAGAAGTTCAGTGATTTAGGCATGAAAATGTAACATACAGTTTCAAGTTCAAATGCTCCCCTTAAAAACTGAATTACTTACCCCTTTTTGTCCCGTCAGTGGTAAATTTTCGACAACTTTACATACTTATTACCTAGTTATTATTAATTATTTTCTGTTAAAAGTATCAATACTGAGTTTCGAGTTACTCGGACCGCGCATTCAATTTCTTCCACACAAACTTATCACCCTATATCCTCCTTTGAGGGGTAGTCAAGTTTATTAACCTAATGAAGAAGATTTTTCTTATAAACTGTATCCCCGCTTTTCACCCCAGTAGGGGTGGAATTTTAAAAAAATTGTTTGGGATGTATTCATAACTTGACTCAAAAGTTATTTATACTAATTTTCGAGTTAATCAAGCCCTGCAGTAAAATCCTCCCCTGATAAATTAACTACCCCATTTCAGCCCGTCAGGGGTAGATTTTCAAAAAACTCTGATACACATTATTCTTTACTTTCAATATTAGGTATAAATACTGAGTTTCGAGTAAATCGGACTGCGCGCTAAAATTATTCCATACAAACTTTGAAACCCCCCAATCCCTTATTAGAGGGTAGTTTAGAAGAAAAAAAAACTGACAATCTTCATAATTTATTTAGATAAGTATTCGTGCCAAGTTTCAAGTTTATTAACTCAAGGAATAAGATTTTTCATACAAACTGTATCCCCCGCTTTTCACCCCCACAGGGGTGGAATTTTGAAAAATCGTTTGGGATTATTCATAACTTGATTCAAAGATTATTTATACTAATTTTCGAGTTAGTCAAGCCATGCAGTAAAATCCTCCCCTGAAAAATTGACTACCCCATTTCAGCCCGTCAGGGGTAGATTTTCAAAAAACCCTGATACACATTATTCTTTACTTTCAATATTAGGTATAAATACTGAGTTTCGAGTAAATCGGACTGCGCGCTAAAATTCTTCCATCTTCCATACAAACTTTGAAACCCCCCAATCCCTTATTAGGGGGTAGTTTAGAAGAAAAAAAAACTGAAAATCTTCATAATTTATTTAGATAAGTATTCGTGCCAAGTTTCAAGTTTATTAACTCAAGGAATAAGATTTTTCATACAAACTGTATCCCCCGCTTTTCACCCCCACAGGGGTGGAATTTTGAAAAATCGTTTGGGATTATTCATAACTTGATTCAAAGATTATTTATACAAATTTTCGAGTTAATCAAGCCATGCAGTAAAATCATCCCCTGAAAAATTGACTACCCCATTTCAGCCCGTCAGGGGTAGATTTTCAAAAAACCCTGATACACATTATTCTTTACTTTCAATATTAGGTATAAATACTGAGTTTCGAGTAGCTCGGACTGCGCGCTAAAATTCTTCCATATAAACTTTGAAACCCCCCAATCCCTTATTAGGGGGTAGTTTAGAAGAAAAAAAACTTACAATCTTCATAATTTATTTAGATAAGTATTCGTGCCAAGTTTCAAGTTTATGAACTCAAGGAATAAGATTTTTCATACAAACGAATTCCCCCCTTTTCACCCTCTTAGGGGTGGAATTTCGAAAAATCCTTTCTTAGTGGATGCCTACTCTTCACGAAGAACACACCCTCCAAATTTCATGTCTCTAGGACCAGCGGTTTAGGCTGTGCGTTGATCTATCAGTCAGTCAGTCAGTCAGTCAGTCAGTCAGTCAGTCAGTCAGTCAGGACTTTGAATTTTATATATATAGATAACAAACTGATTGTTTCATTTACTCATTCCGGAACCGAGAGCTCGCAGGAGCTCTCACAGTACAACGTTAATACGTTATATTATTTATTTTCATCAAAATCAGCCTCAAATAGGTCCTCTTTTAAGTATTTATCGCTATTTCTTATTATATAACTTCTTATCTTTATAAAGAAATATCGTATTCTTAAGACCTGTGAAGCAATTGAGCCGGCCATCATTTCTCGTCATCAAGGGACAATCGTAAAATGGCTATAAAACTCTTTAGTGTCTATTTTATATCAGGCGTTACCTTTTTGTTACCAATTCTACACTTAATGCCGTTATAAAGCTATTTATTACGTCTTTTAATGATAAAATATTACTTTGGTTTGATAGCTCAATACAGATAATAGAGGCGATCGAAGTTAAGCTGTGGTTGTCGAGGTCAGTCTATGAATGGGTGACCATTTTGATCCTTAGTGACCTTTTCTTTAATTAATGTTTCATTAGCGCTTTTCTTAATTATCTTTATGATTTTTTTATCACAGATGAACAGATGTTACTTAACGGAATCCATTATAAAAAATTACTTTTTTTTTGCTAAAACTTTTTGTCTTTGCATACGTTTCGATCCCGTTGGAATATAAAGAAACACCCTCATCATAAAAATCCACGCTATCAAATAGCCAAATACTTGTAAATTTTAAACATTTTCCCTAATCTCATTCCAAAGAACTTTAAACTCAGCTCAGGTTTCGATAGAATTTTAAACCGGATAAGATGAGATATATCAACTTTATAAGTCGGTTGAACTAAATGGAGCAACTCATCGGATTTGAAAGGTACTGTGAAAAATGGGAGGATTTTCAGAAAAGCTATTGACTTGGTTTGCTAGTGATGAATTGTTTGAACGATGCTGGGTGATGCATTTTTGATTATAATGTACCTGGGTGATAAGTTGTTGAGGCTTGCTTGTATAATAACACTAGCTGCGCTTCGCGGTTTCACCCGCATAAGTTTCGATCTCGTGGGAATATCGGGATAAAAAATATCCTATGAGTTAATCCTGGTTATAAACTATCTGTGTGCCATCCAAATCCGTTCAGTAGTTTTTGCGTGTAAGAGTAACAAACATCCATCCATACAAACTTTCGTGTTTATAATCATCATCATCATCATCTGCCTAGCCTTTTCCCAACTATGTTGCGGTCAGCTTCCAGTCTAACCGGATGCAGCTGAATACCAGTATTTTACATGGAGCGACTGCCTGCCTTTTCCTACTTTCGCGTTTATAATATAAGTAGGAAAAGAGTGTCCATGGAGTTTCTTGCCCGTTCTTCTCCATAGGTACCTACTACGCTTTGGAATGGGCAACTAGCTTCATCTTTCTGACTGACCGACCCCTTGACAATTCAAAAGTGCCTGTAATTAGTTTATTTGAAATAAATACATACCCCCTTATTACAAAACAAGGTTTTTCTTTCAATCAGGTTTAAACCACTGACCCAGTTATTGAATTAAGAACCCACCTGTTATAGAAATGGAGTTCTTTATACAAAAATGACACCTTAGTTCGGTGCTAAGTTGTCATTTTAGTATTAAGAAAAGGACAGAAGATAAGTTTAGTCCTGTCAACTTGCCGCGGTTGGTCTGTGGATGGGTGACCATCTTTACATACCGAGACCCCTCTGTACCTCGGAAAGCACGTTAAGCTGCTCCCGGCAGTTGGTCCCGGCTGTCATTCGTGGATCTTTGACAGTCGTTACGGGTAGTCAGAAGCCCGAAAGTCTGTCAACCAGTCTTACCAAGGGGTATCGTATTACCCAGTAACTGGGTTGTGGAGGTCAGATAGGCAGTCGCTCCATGTAAAATACTGGTATTCAGCTGCATCCGGTTAGACTGGAAGCCGACCCCAACATAGTTGGGAAAAGGCTAGGCAGATGATGATGAGTCCTGTCAAATTAAGATACTGCATAGACAAATTAGACGTGGTTAAAAACATGGCTACTAAAAATACGTCAATTTACGTCGGGCGCTGACAATTTGACAGGACTAAGCTAATATTTATCATCTGTCCTTTTCTTAATGAAATAGAAAGAAAAAGATGCAATGAACTTAAATTTAGTTTGGTTTGTGAACAAGGGAATCGGCGCCATTATCATTTGACTAGCTTTTTTCCAACTACGATGGCTTCCGGTCTAAACGGATGCAGCTGAATACCAGTATTTCATATAGACCCACTGCCTACCTTTATAAGACTGGTTGTCAGCTTTAGCCTAGCTAGGTATTTAGTTTAGGAGGGGCAGTCGTCCAGCTGAACTAACCACAGACAGATCATAAATGACGCCCCGTAATACATAATCTCACCAGAAACATTTCATGTAAAGTAGTTTGCCAAGATTTAAACAACGCTTTCATTGTCAAAAAGTTATCAAATGTAATGTAGAGCTCTACAAACTGACATCTTGGTCATAATGGGGTAATAATTCTAGGGTTGGCAAAGAACCTCCTAGCAAAGAACCCTCTAGCTACACCCAAGGTTGTCAGGCTTTCGGGCTTTTGACTAATCATAACGACTGTCAAAGATCTACGAATGACAGCCCGGACCTGCCTTTGGGATACTTATGATGTTTTAATAGAAATAGCCATATAAAAATACAAACGAAAAAAATAAACTGGATATAAAAAAAGCTGGGTTTTATAATGGCACGGCACAAGTTGAGAGTAAGCAGACAGTGATAGTTAAGTGCTTAATGTATCCGTGGAGAGGCAGTCGCGCCGCTTGGAAATTGAAATTGCTTAAGGTACGGTTCTGTGGGTGCGACTTTTGGAGATTAAAAAAATTGCTTGGATATTTATTGCACCAGTATGTGCAATAAATATCCAAGCATTTTTTTGGTGAGATTATTTTATTATGTGCAATAAATATCCAAGCAATTTTTTTATTATATTTTTGCTCATACGGGATTACTGCGTAACACACTATCAGTAGCAATGGCTTTCATTTTGATAGTTCAGCAACATTCATTGCGTTATTTACGTTCTTGAGCTGACCAATTTTTCGAACGTATAAAGCAATGGCTTAGCATATCCTTCAAAATGATTCAGAGTGAGATTGATTGTGTATTACGCAATTAGGGTGCTGTTTTTCGGCTGGGAGCAGTAGTGGCCCAGTGATAATGGCCGTGACTTACGAGTTGTAGGTCGTAGGTTCGAACCCAGACAAGCGCTTTACTTTATTTAAGTTATTTCATCACCACTGCTCTCAAAAATGTGAAGGAAAACATGGTGAGGGAACCAGCATTTGAAGTATGGCCCACTCCCTCTCACCGAGAGGAGGCCTGTGTCCCTGCAATAGGACTATTTTATGTTGATTATGTTAAAAGTAACTCTAAATGTTACTAGTTAGTTCAAAAACCGTAACGAAAATATCACCAAAGTTGTTGCTTTGGTAAACTTTTCTCGTTTAAAATTCTTGGACCTTCTATTCTGCGATACGGTACTTATGTGTAAGTAGATTTACGATACAATAAAGTTTCTGCCATCCACGTGGAAACGTCTAATCAGTTATGAAGAGATCCGCAGGAGAGCCAAGGTAACCGATATTTCCCGAAGAATTGCCAAACTTAATCGGCAGTGGGCAGGGCACATTGATCGCAGAACAGATGGCCGATGGAGCCGAAAGGTTCTGGAGTGGAGACCGCGTACCGGAAATCGTAGCGTTGGAAGGCCACCCATAAGGTAGACCGACGTCCGTGTGAAAGCCGCAGGAACCCGTTGGATGCGAGAAGCATAGAACCGGTCGAAGTGAAGGTGTCTGGGGGAGGCTTATGTCCAGCAGTCGACATCTTTTGGCTGAAATGGTGATGATGATGACGTGGACAAAGTTGCAGTATCTAATAGCAAATGACAATGTCATATTTTTTTAATCCAATGATGCCTTATAATAATCTGTGAATTTCATTAAAATGATCGTCATATGTAAGCTACATTCAGCTTCCAATTAAACCTTTTCAGACCCAAAGGTGTGCATGCATGTATACAGCAACCACATCTACTCATCAGCATAAACCACACAGCAATTCCATTTTAATTAAACCCCTTGAAATAACCAAATCGCCGCAGTAAAACCGACCACTAAACAAAGTCTACTTTATGAGAGTTATTCAGTTTTAATATTTCGCTAGCGAAATAAGCTCTAATGGCGAACGTTTATGATAAAACCTTTCATTAGAATATATAAACGATTCTGCGTTATTTCTATTAGTATAAGCTGAGATGAGATGCGTTTGAAGAGGCCACGAGGGATTATGTTTAAGTAACTCCGGACTCCGGTGCATCCTGGGGTATTCCAGTATAAACCTAGCTGATTGGCAAAAAAAATAAGATATAAGAGTGATATAGAGTGAATTGGTTAGGCAGAGATAGTGCTTAGAGTACACCCCACAAACTAGTCATTAAAATAATATAATAACTGTGATAATCAAGTAATCCAGTAAACACTACACAGGTATCTAATACGTTTAAAATTTCAAAATCTTTTTTTCTGTCGGTTTTAAAGGGTGTGTAATGTTTGGCATAATAACAAATGCTCTAATTTCACTTGAACTAACGTTCATATGACATTATTTTCATATGACATAATATCAAATGACATAAATTCATATTATGACCTAATGTTTCATATCATATAATATTCATTTAACATAATAACATTTAGTATAACGTTCATTTTATATAATTTTCAATATGTATCATATTCTTTTAATATAACGTTCATTTGACTTAATATTCTTTTGACCTAAAATTCATGTTTAGTGGGCACAGTTCTAACCTAACTCAAATGGCACTTAACCAAACCTTAAAATATTCTATGCATGGTCGAGGGTGGGCTTGGTCGACGGAGCCCCGCTTTGCGGGGCTCCTACTTCTGGGTGGTTTATAAAAAAATAACCACGAAGGGGATGGCGGGGTCTATTCGCTCGCTTCGCTCGCTCACACGACCCCGCCATCCCCTTCTAACCTAACCTATCCGAGTCGGGGTGCCCTAAAGTCCAGATTGCATCCAGTTTCTCCTGGTAACAATAGTTGAGGGTGGCAGGTGTATAGGGTATAAAGTGAAGAAAAAAAAAATTACAATATTTATTTAATCATAACATAAATATTAGCTATTTATATTTGCTAGCACCATACTAGCAGGCGTTTAAAATCGTATCAGATTTCCAAAAATATATTAAAAGTTACTTAGACATTATGAATATTATTATTATTTATTATTATTATATTTGACAACACGGTTAGCGCAGTGGCTGAGCGATCGGACTGCTGCGCTGCTTGTCGCGGGTTCGATTCCCGCACAGAACAAATATTTGTAAGTCCTACATGTATTTGTTCTGAGTCTGGGTGTTTTTCTATCTATAATATGTATGTATTTACAAAAAAAAATGTATATAAGTAGTTTATCAGCCATCTTGTTACCATAACACAAGCATTAGGTTGCTTAGCTTGGGACTAGATGGCGCTGTGTGAAATGTCCAGGGATATTATATTATTATATTGTTAGATGACAACACTAGCCGCCCCTCTCTAGCGCGGCCACGAGTATAAAAGGAAGATGCTTGCCTGGACTCGGTCATTTTTTCGTCGGCTATAGACTTGTCAACATTGTTCCTCTGCCCATTTCGTGCTCGATTTTTGTTATTTTAATTGTTATTTTATTTTTCATGTAATTTTTGCAGTTTGCTATTAAAATTCTTTTTTTTAATGTTTTTAATGTTTTATTTATAAGATCAGAAGTGGGATATGAAGGCCTAATCCGCTAGAATACCATCTCTGATTCTATAAATTTGAAGTAATTTTTGTTCTACCTACATAATTATAGCAGTAGTTTGAGCTTAAGTTGGGCAGAGACACAATGCCTTCTGATAACCCGAGGAAAGGGAGACGTCATGTACGAACTCCCTCGCCTCCTAAAAGGTTAGACGAGATTTTGAAAAGGCTTCAAGACCTGGAGGAGCGGACACGTGGGAGCGAGTTGCGGCCTGTTTTGGTGGCGAGCCCGGAGTCGTGCCACGCGCTGGCCATGCCGAGCACACCGCCGCTAGATGTGGAGCCCGCCACAACACCTGCTTGCGTACCCTCTGTGTCTACCGCCCCGACGCAAGAGTTTGCTGCCACACCTTCGCCGACGGAGAACGACGCCAAAAGCGTATCTGAACGCTTTCTAGAAGCCATGATGTCATTCCCGGTGAGATCAAACCAATATTTTGTCTCTGATTTTGATCCGAGTGTTCATGATGTCGACACGTGGTGCGATGAAGTTGATAAAGCTCGATCGCTTAATCGTTGGGAGGATGGTGAATGTCTTGCTCGCGTAGGTCGTTGCCTTAAGGGGGAAGCCCGTACCTGGCTTGGTGAGTGGACTAGCACCTCGCGTACGTGGTCTAATTTCAAATTAGAGTTAAAAACGTTATGCCCACGGTCTGTCGACATCGCGAACATTCTGTACAATGTTATGTGTACAGAGTCTGACAAATATTCTACCTATGCTGAATATGCGCGTAAATCTTTGTTGAAATTACGTGTCGTTAAAGGATTGAGCAGTGAATTATTAACAGCAATTATTATACGCGGAATTACCGACCCGCTGATTCATGCGTCCGCGAAAAATGCTAAATTAACTCCCGAAAGCATAGTGGATTACTTATCGAGCTTCATGAAATGTAGTGTGCCTAATTCTAACAAGAAACCCAGTGCTCATAGTGCTTCCAATCGTAACGGTAATAGCCAGTTTAAACGTAAAACATTCGATATTTCTAAGGTACGTTGTTTTCAGTGTAGTGAAGTAGGTCATAAACGTGAATGTTGTCCCAAACGACCTAAATCAGATTCACAAAGCAATAATCCTGAAAATAATACGGATAGCTCTTCAACAAAACCTCGTCCAGACAAGTGCGGTTTTTGCAAAAAAATAGGTCATACGGAAAGTCGTTGTTTTGCTAAAGAACGTGTTAGAAATAATAGTTCCGTTAATTTTTGTCGCGAAAATGAGGGTGAACGTAAAAATTCCGATGTTACTACTGCCGTTATATCGAATATACCCGTCGATGTACTTATAGACAGCGGTTCAGGCGTTTCTTTAATAATTTCTGACTTAATTAAATACTTTTCGTGTCGAGTAAAACCGGCTTACCAATTGTTACGAGGCTTAGGTGGAATGGAGGTTATAGCAAAGTCTATGGTTACATTACCGATACAATTAAATAATATTACGTTAGAAGTTGATTTTTATGTTGTTGATAAAAACCATTTAAATGTGCCGGTAATTATTGGTACCGATGTCTTAAATAGGAAAGGCGTTGCGTACATTCGTACCGGTGATTCGCAATGTATTGTTCATAGTAGTGATTTTGTGAATAATATTACGCAGATAGATCCATCATTGGTCTTCGAAAATATATCAACGCATGTTACCGGGCAGGATAGGGAACAGTTGTTAAAAGTGTTGAACAAATATTCTGATTACTTTTTAACTGGCACAGCCACCACCACAGTTAAGGATAGCGAAATGCAGATTAAGTTGACTAGTGACACCCCGATTTATTACCGACCATACAAATTGTCTTATGACGAGAAGATGCGCGTTCGAGCTATAGTTAAAGATTTATTAGAGAAAGGCATAATCCGTGAATCGGAGTCTGAATACGCTAGCCCGATCCTACTTGTGAAAAAGAAAGACGGTTCAGATAGGATGGTAGTTGACTATAGAGCCCTAAATCAAATTACAGTTAAAATTAGACACCCCCTTCCGTTGATCAATGATCATGTAGATATGCTTGGTAAAGCTAAATGGTTCAGTGCACTTGATATGGTCTCAGGTTTCCACCAATTGAGGGTCAGTGAGGATTCCATCCACAAAACTGCCTTTATCACCCCTGAAGGACATTACGAGTACTGTAAAATGCCGTACGGTCTTGCTAATGCTCCCGTTATTTATCAGAAAACCATCAGTAAAACCTTGAAATATTTTATTGAATCGGGAAAAGTACTTGTATACGTCGACGATGTGTTGTTACTATCTGATACAATCAGCGAGAACCTTATTTTGTTAGATGCAGTCTTAGAAACTTTAACAGAAGCCGGGTTTTCTATAAACTTAAAGAAGTGTACTTTCCTAACTAATGAGATAGAGTACTTAGGGAGAGTCATCAGTCAGGGTCAGGTTAGACCGAGCAAACATAAAGTTGAAGCCCTGATTAGGTCGCCAAGACCGAGGAACGTGAAGCAAGTTCGCCAATTCCTGGGTCTGGCTGGTTATTTTCGGCGGTATATTCCTAGTTACGCAATTAAGACTGCCTGCATTGCTGCTTTAACTCGAAAGGATGTTGTTTTTAATTGGAACGATGAACAAGAAAAAGCTAGACAGGAAATTATTTCGTACTTAACTAGCGAGCCTCTATTAACGATATTCGATCCCGATCTACCTACGCAGTTACATACTGACGCGAGTGCGATAGGTTACGGCGGTATTCTGATACAAATACACAAAGACGGTCGTAAGCGCGTCGTCGCGTATTTTAGTAAGGTTACGGTAGGCGCAGAAACGAAGTATCATAGCTATGAGCTCGAGACCCTAGCCGTTGTAAAATCATTGCAGCATTTTCGTCAATACCTTGTTGGTAAAGCCTTTACGATAATAACCGACTGTAACGCGTTAAAAATGACCCAACGCAAGAAAGATCTTCAGCCGCGAGTAGCGCGATGGTGGATCTATATGCAGGACTTCGACTTTACATTGGAATACCGTAAGGGTTGTTTAATGTCTCATGTAGATTATTTGAGTCGAAATCCGGTTAATATCGTAAATGCCGTTCAGAAACCTCTTAATTGGGCGCAGATAGCTCAGGCGGGTGACGAAGAAACTTTGTCACTATTAGATAAGTTAAATAACGGTGAGTTAGATTCAAGTCGCTATGTAAAACGTAACGATCTTCTGTATTATAAGTACTGTGTCGAGGGCGAGCAAGAGCGTTACTTATGTTATGTCCCTAAAGCGTTTCGTTTGAGCTTGTTACGTGTATTCCACGATGAACATGAACACTTGGGAATAGACAAAACTATTGATTTGATTCTCAAACACTTTTGGTTCCCGGGTTTGAGGCGATTTGTTGGTAAATACATAGCACACTGTGTCGTATGTATATCGCAAAAACAAGTACCACGGGCCCCCTTACAACCGATATCCTCTTGGCAAAAGAACCCAATACCGTTTGATACAGTACATGCTGATGTACTCGGTCCGCTTAGAGAATGTAATGATTTTAAGTACGTACTCATAATAGTTGATGCGTATACAAAATATTGTTTGTTGTATAGCCTGTACAGACAGGATTGTGACGAGCTAAAGCGGGTGATAACTCAAACTATATCTTTGTTCGGTACTTTTAAGCGATTAGTGTGCGACCGCAGTCGGATGTTTGACAACCACAATTTTATACACTGGTTGACTGATTTTGGTATTGAAGTACACTTCATTACACCTGAGATGCATCAGGAGAACGGTCAAGTTGAACGATATTGCCGTACTGTGCTAAATATGGTCAGGATCGAAGTTAATAATAACCATAAAGAATGGCCAAACGTTTTGTGGAAATTACAGCTCATATTAAACATTACCAAACATAAGACTACACAATATTCCGCGCTAAATCTATTAGTCGGCACGGAATCCACTACGCCAGTAATTAACTCTTTAATTAGAGATGTTACGTTTGAGGGTTCAAATGCTAACCGCGAAGCGATTCGTGAGCTACGTAGGCAACGCGCAGATGAATTAATAAATAAAAACAAATCTAAACAAGACGCGCATGTCAATAAAAATAGAAACCCTCCTAAGAAGTTCAATATCAATGATAGAGTCTTTGTCATTAAGAGATCACAAAGTACTGGCAAGTTAGATTGTGGCATGCGAGGCCCATATAGGGTTGTGAGTGTTCTACCTAACGATAGGTACGAACTGAAATTGATAGCTGGTTCATATGGGAAAACCAGTCAAGCAGCGGCTGGGTTCATGGTGTTGTGGCGTGGCGAATGGACGCCTGACACATGTGCAAGTTTCTTTGAAAGTTAGTTGAGAACTTTCATTTGTTTTATCCTTGTTGTATGCACCTAGCTTTTGGCTTATACTTATAGTATGTATGTACCAAACAATCACTGGTTGCATTTGTTTTATGTTGTATGGTTGGATGCCGAGGCTCATGTAAATCCATGGTGCACATGGTTTTGAGTGGCACAGACTGTGGACTGTACTATTGAAAGTACAGCTCATGGTGGAGGTATCGAGGTTGATGTCGGTGGGGCCCATGCTGACTATAGACCGAGTGTAAATCCTGAAGTAGGTCTCATGGTTGACCTGCTGTAACCGATGTAAATCCTGATGCGCGCATGGTATTTGGTGTGGGAATATGACCTGAGTAAATCCTACTTGTGATATGAAAAGTCATTGCGTATGACTTTAGTTTTTGTATAAAGTGTTTGTGTTGTTCGGTACATAGTCACCGCTATTTGAATATTACAACACTTTTGCTATCTTGTGTAATAACATTGTATGTGATCTTAACGAATGTGCATTGTGGTTACAGGTTGCGAAGAAGATCAAGAATTCATTCGCGAGGACGATGGTGCCGGTCCATCATCGAGAGCTGGCGAAGGCTGCGAGGACGCTGCCATGTCAGGAGAGGCCGTGTTAGATGACAACACTAGCCGCCCCTCTCTAGCGCGGCCACGAGTATAAAAGGAAGATGCTTGCCTGGACTCGGTCATTTTTTCGTCGGCTATAGACTTGTCAACATTGTTCCTCTGCCCATTTCGTGCTCGATTTTTGTTATTTTAATTGTTATTTTATTTTTCATGTAATTTTTGCAGTTTGCTATTAAAATTCTTTTTTTTAATGTTTTTAATGTTTTATTTATAAGAATATTATATTATTATAGTAAATGAATAATATGCTAAATGAATATTATGTGAAATGTGCATTATAGGAAATGTTCATTATGTCATATGAAATTAGGTAAAATGAAATTATATCAACAATTCATTATGTCAACTGATCGTTATGTTATCAAAATTATGTTAACTGAAATTATGTCAAGTGAACGTTAGATATTTTGTTATTATGTCAATCGTTACACACCCGTTTTAAACGTATAAGTCAATTAAGATGTGGGTACTTACCACCTTATAATATACGAAAGAAGGAAGGTATAAGGTTAAGAAAAAAAGAAGGAATGAAGGGAAGGGGGGGGGGGGCAGGTTAGGTAAGGGGTAAGGTAGGTTATATGGTATAAGGTGGTACCATTTTGTTGAAACTCAGATGTGTCTTCTCGACATCCGGGTGTCACTAACGAGATGCAGCAAAATACCAGCGTACCTGGCACATGCTGAGCTGGACTCCCATTTGGTGCAACGAGCCACACCGCCCAGAGTCATCGACCGATATAGATTTACTTGTACGAGGTGCCTATGGGTCAATTTAGCTTTTTAATCTTTGTTTTTTTTTTATGTTTCAGGTTTTTTGATGTTTTTTCTTTTTTATTACTTGTATTGTGTCTTTTGTTGCACTGAATAAACGTATTATCTATCTATCTACCCCACATTCTGCCAGTTATGTTTAATTCTCATGTAATAGGGGCGAGACTATTGCCATCTCATCATCTGCCTAGCCTTTTCCCAACTATGTTGGGGTCGGCTTCCAGTCTAACCGGATGCAGCTGAATACCAGTATTTTACATGGAGCGACTGCCTATCTGACCTCCACAACCCAGTTACTGAGTAATACAATACCCCTTGGTAAGACTGGTTGTCAGACTTTCGGGCTTCTGACCACCCGTAACAGCTGTCAAAGATCCTCGAATGACAGCCAGGACCAACGGGTTAACGTACTTTCCGAGGCACGGAGGGGTCTCGGTATGTAAAGATAATAATAATAATAATAATCCCTGGACATTTCACACAGCGCCATCTAGTCTCAAGCTAAGCAACCTAATGCTTGTGTTATGGCATAGTAAAAGCAAACAAGTACGATATCTTCATACATTCGCACCGCGCACGGTTTGTATGTGAGCGCGCTCGTACGTATGCGTCGTCGCACGCACACACTGACAAAATTTATCGCTGCTAAAGGTGCGCCAGTCGTGGCTGTGACGCCGGTAATATCGCCCGCGCCCGCGCACGCTTCGCCGCTGCCCTGCTGCTCGTAATAAATAATTTGTACGTGTACTACCTACCTCCTTTAACTACAAAGACTTCATAATCATTTCATTTTATTTGAATAAATACATGATTCAGTAAAACCACGTTTTTATTAGTCATATTTCGATCGTAATTTTTCAAATAACTAAACAGATAAGATG
This sequence comes from Apamea sordens, assembly GCA_945859715.1. Lineage (NCBI taxonomy): Eukaryota > Metazoa > Arthropoda > Insecta > Lepidoptera > Noctuidae > Apamea > Apamea sordens. Next base: position 4,996,864 of record OX244010.1, on the reverse strand, counting down.
ACGTAGGCAATGAAAAAAATGTAGTCGGCTTCTGGTCTATGTACAGTCAAGAGTCATTAATTGATTACCAGCTTAAGGACTGTATTGCTGTGAACGCGCGGTAACGTCCGTACCTACGTCTGTGTGTAGTGATGTATCAACACAGAACGCACATCTCAGAATTCGCACACTGGCTGGCGTCGAACGAAACAAAAAACATACCGTCGCTTTGCACATAGGCTACGTAATTACGCATGACTTTGGATGGTTCATACCATTGCACAGTGTATTATAGAGACCATTTTTCGGACATCAGTTTTTTATTAGAAATACAGATATAATTAGTCATTTAAAACGTCAGAGTAGAACTCCCGAGTGACAAATATGCTTGATCAAGTAGATATTTTTTTTTGAAATATCATAAATTTTCTTCCGGATAAAGTTTAAAAATTTCTACACCAAAAACTAATTGGAATAAAAAATAATTTATCAAGTAGTTTAAAAGTGTCTTTTAAGCTTCATTTTATAGAGCTTTAACGAATTGCGTGAGTTTCTTACAGCAAGAGAAATATTTATTTTTCACTTTTTTGTTTTTATTTTTTTTCTCAAGTAATCCACTGTTTTAGGAAAAGATATTTATAGTAAAATTCACATCTGTTATTCTTCTATTACTCACAAAAAAATCACATCCTAATATCATGGAGTTTAGAAGTTATAGTCAAAAATTCGTTTTTTTTAGGGTTGTCACTTTATCCGATGGGGCCACTTTTTTTTAAAGAAAATTATATAGGTTAATTTTTTAGGATTTATTAAAACTAATATATTAAATTGCTTTTCAAAACTAAGGCTAAATTCTAAGGCTGTATTCTTTGTAAACATTTTAAAAACGTCCAATCGAGTTAATGTTTTTCTGAGTTCATCTCCTTGTGAACTGGCGGACACTCCCGGAGGATGAAGAGAGCCGGCTGCGGCGGTATCCACAGCTTCAAATGCCTCTCGCTGACCAGCTTGAGGGTTGGCGCCCTCATGCCCTCCTAGCATTAAGTCCTCTGGTCGGAGCCCAGAAGGACATCCCCCAGCAGAGCGGGTCAGATTCTGCTGAGGCAAAGTAGCATCATGGGTCTGGTACGGCTCCATGATGCCTCACCCCCGTTCCTCAACGTTACATGCATCGACATGGGGTTTTAGCAAAATGCCTTCCGAGGGTGGACCCCTTCCCATGCCGCATAAAACGTATCACTGAAATAAACTAACACCAATTTTATTGTCAGTTTTATTCATATCCGGATATTTAATTAATTAAAAGAGTGACAACCCTAATGAGGAAAAATCCGGATAAAACTAAAATCGCCTGTAGTACCTAGACTCCATGAGATTAGGACATAGTTTTTTTGTGAGTAATAGAAGAATAACAGATCTGAATTTTAGTATTAATATCTTTTCCTAAAATAGCGGATTACTTGAGAAAAAAAATAAAAACTAAAAATTAAAAAAATATGATTTCTCCGGTTCTAAGCAACTTACGCGATTATTTTAAGCTCTATAAAATGAATCTTAAAATGCACTTTTGAACTACCTAATTAATTACTTTTTATTGCAATTAGTTTTAGGTGTACATTTTTTTTAAACTTTATCCAGACGAAAATTTGTGAGATTTAAAAATAAAAAATCTACAAAATTATGCATATTTGTCACTCGGGAGTTCTACTCTGACGTTTTAAATGACTAATTATATCTGTATTTCTAATAAAAAACTGATGTCCGAAAAATGGTCTCTATAATACACTGTGCATTGCTAAAATTGAAGTCATTTCATCAAGTACCGATAGCTGGTAGTCTTACGTATTAGATTATCGAACGCATAGGTCTGGGTTCCAATCTCGAGATGGGACTTTTAATTTTTCTTTTCCAACAATAATCTTTATCGGTTTTTTTTTATTATTCGATAGATTAATAAACGATAATAATAAGTTATTATATTGTTATTATTATATTGTTATTGTAATATGGGGTTAAAAATAAAAATGTTTTATAAGTAATTTCAAATTGTTTATTCGTTATAATTTTATAAACTAGAAATAAATAAACGTCTAGTTAAAACAGTTTATTTTCTCATAAAGAACAATTTATTGAAGTTAAGCAGGTAATAGCGGTTCACCGTAATTATGCGTTTTGTAAATTCGTTGCACGTAATATAGTCTATTTTATTTGTATTCACTCATTAGTCCGTAACGACTTAGAAAAAATCCTTATCGCTCAGGAATGCTTTTGTTCTCACTCACAGGTGTCGGTCGATGACTTGAATCCAGTTCGATTTAAGACCATACGTTTAATGCAATAAGGTTGTATTTGGTTTAAAGGACTAGAAAAAATAGAAGTGTGTTTGTCGCAAAGATTCAATTTAATATAATAATATTGTCCTCTAATTACCACTGTGTGGGTAGATTTGCTGGTTGTAGTTTGTTAGAGTACTTTAACAAACTACAACTAGCAAATCTACCCACGTAAATAAAAAAAGTGCGGACTCCTTGTCACAGTACAATTAAATTACTCAGTAGTAGTAGCCTACATAAGTTGCCTATCTCAAATGTCAAAGTTAACAAATCGTATTTTTTAGGACTTATTGCGGTTATAGCTTAAGTATTCATTTTCATTATGAAAAGAAGATTGAAGCTAAACCTCAAAATAATCCTTATTACGGATATCACAATATAATTTTAGTATTGCTATAATCAACTTATAATTTAATACTTCGTATAACCCCCATTATTAGCAATGCAATCAAATAAACGCTGGCGCATCGACCCTACAATATTACTACATATGTCTGTTCCTCTTATATTTTCCCAGATTTCTAGGCCATGCAGCTTCAATTGCTCATCAGTCCTCTCATTCCTTGCGTCCCATCGCTGTGTGATTAAACCCCATAGATTTTCTATGGGGTTGAGGTCAGGAGGTCGTGCCGGCCATGGAATTACTTCTCTAAAATAAAAAAAAGGAGTACTGTTAGGCTACTAAGCAAAATACTAATATTACCTACGATTTAGAAACAAAATTATAATGACAAGAGATGTTACATATATTTATAGAATTAATATAGTTATATTAATCCATCATTCAATAATCTAGGTAAATAAATTTACTTCGGAATTATATTTTCTTCTATTTAGACTTTATAAAACGTTTTAAAAAAATAAGGATCAGCAGTTCTACTTTAATAAGATAAATTGTTTAATAAAATAATTTAATCATTACACTTACACTCAGTCCGGTTTCATCAGATATTTGTGTTATATTAAGTCCAATTTTACGCAGCGCAATAATATTCGCTTTAATTTCAATGTTCAAATTTGCTTGCATTTGAACTACAACACCGCTAATATTTAGATATAGAACACACGTCGCTAACCCACAATGAACAACGTTCTATTTAGTCGCGGTTGAATGACTCTTTAAGTTAACTGCATCCATCTACCTTATAATTTATTTATTTTGATATCTGTGGGTATAATCCTAAAATTTTACGAATAAGTGAACTGTAGTCAATACCGTGATTAAGTATTCAAAGTAATTGCAAACGAATGCGAGAATGTGTGTGTTGAGTGTGTGTGTGTATACTATAAAGTATAGGAATTACTCATTAGAAGAAGGTCGTAAGTTAAACAGAAGTGTCAATCTATTGCTTCGTGAAACTGGCGCGCCGCTTTGGACCGCTACTGTACTTACACACGGCTACACGTCAAGCTATACAAAACCAGTTTGTCTTGGCCTCACTTTGTATGATATTTTCTCACAATGAACGGTCAGCTAATACTGGTTTGGCATAGCTTGATGTGTAGCCGTGTGTAGAAAAAATAATTTAAAAAAACTTTGTATTAAAGGTCCGTGATGCTTCCCCTACAGGGGAACATTGTTTTGTATAGATATTGACTATGCATTTTTGACGATTGAATAAAGTATAAGTGACAGCCCTACGAGTTTAGGCTATTATCGCTCGCTCGGGGCTTGAGTTGGCCTACTTGTTTGCTTTTATTATGGTTATGGTAACAAGATGGCTGATAAACTACTTATATACATTTTTTTTTGTAAATACATAACAGTAAATACATACATATACAACACCCACAGATAGAAAAACACCCAGACTCGGAACAAATACATGTAGGTCATACAAATATTTGTTTGCGTGTCGCGGGTATCGAACCCGCGACACGCAGCGCAGCAGTCAATCGCTTAACCACTGCGCCAACCGTGCCGTCGAAGATGGTCACCCATCCACAGACCAACCGCGGCAAGCGTAGCTTAACCTGACCGATCGACCTGTACGGCTGTTATACCAGGCACAAATACAGACTCCAAGCTGCTACTGAGATACAGATGGTAAAACCAAATAACACTTTTCGCGACCCGGGAATCGAACCCAGGATCTCATGGTCAGCAATTACGCAGCAATTGCGCTTACTAGACCAATGAGGCAGTTATGAATTTTGGCTAAAATTTTCTCAGTAATGAACTGAATATTTTGGACATATTGTAGCATTGGCAAATGCTACATTATACTTTTTTCACGAATAACCTTCTTTTATAACAAATCCTACCTTTTTTGTAACCAGAAAGGTTTTTTCTTCATATTGTTTTTTTTGAATTTTGAATCAAAAAGTGTCGTCTTTTCTCTTATAGTGTTTTTTTCATTTGAAGCTTTTATTTGGGCACAGGACGGACGTCAATATACTATTTTTTCCGGTTTATATAATTATTTTATCATATAATTATTTGCCACTATAAAGATTTGAGCGTCCGAGTTTGTCCGTTGTGCGACCAGACCAAAGGGAACTGTTCCCGAAATTTACAGCATCTAAAACTTGCGAGTCAGGTTTCATCTTTGAGGACTTGATTTGTCCGAAGACTGTAGGCGAATCTTAATTCGCCCCCCCCCCCCCCCCCGCTAGCCTGGGACCTGGCGACTGCGAGCTGCGTGTTGGGATTCGAACCCTACGCTGGTGATTCCAAGTACCAGCCAGCCAGCGAGCCCTCTGACTGACATCCTGGAGGCTAGGACCGGATCTACGTATTTTTTTGTTGTATTTTTTAAATTTCTAGTAGATTCTTTAATATCGTCGTGTTTTATGTAAATCAGCTATATCAATTTTATTGTTGCCTGACCTGACAGATCGACTTGGTGCGCAGTTAGCCATTTAGGATTACCGAATTTTTATTTATTGCGGAAGTTAGGAACGTTTGCAAACGTATCGTGACCGACGCGTAATTGTAATTTTTTTTCCTTTGCGTAATTGTGAAATTTACACCAGGGACGTCGCCTCAGAGTTATTACCATCCTTTGAATCGTGCTGTGCCCTTTCATTAAATTTTTGATAAGTTTTTTTGATTTATACAAAATTAAACGTGTAGAAGTGAAGATTGGTTTTTAGGTTGCTCTTTCCGAGCAAATTATTTTAATCATCATTTCTTTGTTGACGTTTTCAGGTTCTAGAATTTGACAAATGGTGGATATTTTTTCGTTCAGTAAAACAAGATGGTTACCATGGATACGATGGAGTAGTCAACCTTTTCAATGCTGTTGGAGTTATTTTTTTTAATGTGGTGTTTTTGTGCAATTTAAAAAAAAGCTTTGTAATTATTCAAAATTATCTACTCTCTTATTTCCCTCCCCAGAAAATATAATCTTTTTCCCGAGTTTTATTTTAATCCAATAGTTAGTAGTAGTTAGTACCCTGTAGTGTGTGCTTGGTGTGTGAATGTGTTTAGGCGTCGTGACTAAGGTAAGCTTTCTTTGCACGGTTGTTTGCTAGTTTCTATTTGACTTATTTTTGATTTCTAGCCCATCTGTTCGTATCTTTTTGCGCAGTTGTTTGCTAAGTATCTCTTTGTTCTTTGTTTTTGATTCTTAGCCCAGCTGTTCGTTTTTTTGCGCAGATGTTTGCTAGTATCTATTTGTCTCTTTTTTTATTCTTAGCCCAGCCGTTCCTGTGATGTCGCGTCGTTGTACTATTCCTCTACCAGCCATATTACTCGGTATCTAACACTTTTCTGCTACGTGGAATCTGACTCATATATTTTTTGGATTTGTTTTTATTATGGTAGTTGAAGGTGTGATTATTTGGTCGGTTTCGAGACTGTTTAGGTTTGCTATTTGTTTTACAGCCTTGCAGTCCATTTAGGCTTTGTTTGCCTTTCGATTCTCGATTAACTATCTTTTCCTTGCTGTTATGTTGCCGTACAATTCTCCGTCAGATTTATCACTAAATTTCTAACTCTTTCCAACTTCATACATATTAGCAGATTTCGTATTTAATTTCGTTTTATCTTTATTGTATTCTAACATAGCAGAGGAAGGGTTATTTCTATCGACGACATCGGTCCACTGCCAATTGTTTGTTTATGGTTAGTTGGTTTTTTATGGTTGGTGGTATTTAGTCTGATGTATTTTTAACCGACTTCGAAAGAAGAGGTTCTAATTTTTTAAATTAAAATTTTCTTTAGCTATTCTCTGTTAAAACGGTGGTTTGTAACCAAGTGGTTTTATTAATCTTCAATTACCGTTTTTCCCTGTAGGTAATCAGTTTTTAAATTTTGTTACATTCTTTCATATCGATTTTCCAACACAAACTTGTTGTTACTTATACTCCTCAAGCCAACATGGTTGAACGCTATAACCAAAGTGTCGTTACGTGTTTGAGCATATTAGTTGGAGAAAACATATAGGAACGTTTGCAAACGTATCGTGACCGACGCGTAATTGTAATTTTTTTTCCTTTGCGTAATTGTGAAATTTACACCAGGGACGTCGCCTCAGAGTTATTACCATCCTTTGAATCGTGCTGTGCCCTTTCATTAAATTTTTGATAAGTTTTTTTGATTTATACAAAATTAAACGTGTAGAAGTGAAGATTGGTTTTTATTTCGCTACAATATGGCGCCCGAACTTAAAGTAAGTACTTTTCTTTATTCTTAAATAATGATTTAAATATTTTTTTCGTTATTCCGTGTGTGGTTGCTCTTTCCGAGCAAATTATTTTAATCATCATTTCTTTGTTGACGTTTTCAGGTTCTAGAATTTGACAAATGGTGGATATTTTTTCGTTCAGTAAAACAAGATGGTTACCATGGATACGATGGAGTAGTCAACCTTTTCAATGCTGTTGGAGTTATTTTTTTTAATGTGGTGTTTTTGTGCAATTTAAAAAAAAGCTTTGTAATTATTCAAAATTATCTACTCTCTTATTTCCCTCCCCAGAAAATATAATCTTTTTCCCGAGTTTTATTTTAATCCAATAGTTAGTAGTAGTTAGTACCCTGTAGTGTGTGCTTGGTGTGTGAATGTGTTTAGGCGTCGTGACTAAGGTAAGCTTTCTTTGCACGGTTGTTTGCTAGTTTCTATTTGACTTATTTTTGATTTCTAGCCCATCTGTTCGTATCTTTTTGCGCAGATGTTTGCTAGTATCTATTTGTCTCTTTTTTTATTCTTAGCCCAGCCGTTCCTGTGATGTCGCGTCGTTGTACTATTCCTCTACCAGCCATATTACTCGGTATCTAACACTTTTCTGCTACGTGGAATCTGACTCATATATTTTTTGGATTTGTTTTTATTATGGTAGTTGAAGGTGTGATTATTTGGTCGGTTTCGAGACTGTTTAGGTTTGCTATTTGTTTTACAGCCTTGCAGTCCATTTAGGCTTTGTTTGCCTTTCGATTCTCGATTAACTATCTTTTCCTTGCTGTTATGTTGCCGTACAATTCTCCGTCAGATTTATCACTAAATTTCTAACTCTTTCCAACTTCATACATATTAGCAGATTTCGTATTTAATTTCGTTTTATCTTTATTGTATTCTAACATAGCAGAGGAAGGGTTATTTCTATCGACGACATCGGTCCACTGCCAATTGTTTGTTTATGGTTAGTTGGTTTTTTATGGTTGGTGGTATTTAGTCTGATGTATTTTTAACCGACTTCGAAAGAAGAGGTTCTAATTTTTTAAATTAAAATTTTCTTTAGCTATTCTCTGTTAAAACGGTGGTTTGTAACCAAGTGGTTTTATTAATCTTCAATTACCGTTTTTCCCTGTAGGTAATCAGTTTTTAAATTTTGTTACATTCTTTCATATCGATTTTCCAACACAAACTTGTTGTTACTTATACTCCTCAAGCCAACATGGTTGAACGCTATAACCAAAGTGTCGTTACGTGTTTGAGCATATTAGTTGGAGAAAACCAAAGAAACTGGGCAAAACTTTTACGCAAAGTCAAACTCTATCTAAACTCTTGCATTAATTTAGCTACAGGTTTCACTCCTAATTTCCTAATGTTTGATAGGGAAGTTGTTACTTCCGGTCGTGCCAGTAATCAGACTCAAAGCGTAAATTTAGCTGAAAGTCAGGTTCAACACGCCTCGAATCTGTCTTCCCTTGCCGAGGTTTACGCAAAAGTCGCTGATAATCTTTCTATGGCTTTCCTCCATAATTCTCGAGCGTATAATAGGAATCGTTCCCCTGTCACTCTCAAAGTTGGTGACACTGTCTGGAGACGAAACTTTTCTAGATCCTCTGGGGCAGATTATTTTTCAGGAAAGCTTGCTCCACGCTTTATTAAATGTCGTGTAACTAGGGTTATCTCTAGGACCACATATGTTCTTCAAGACTGCGAATCTGTCCATTCTGGGCAATATCATATTAAAGATATTCTTAAATAATTCCCATGATTTCTAAACAAGTAATCCATTAAATCTTTCTATATTCCGAACGTTACTTTTACGTATTACGTTACTTATACGTATCATTTGTTCCCCTGTAATATAGATTTGCATAATATTAACTTCACTTAACTTAATATTAACTCATTTCGACAGCTAAAAAGTTGGCAGCGACATTTAGTCGTTCCAAATGGAAACTATATTTGTCAACAAACTTTTGTTTGGCACTTGTCAGTTCTGTCATAATATCATTCAGATGACGTGGATTCCTTCATAGAGTTAATGACAGGTCTAGTGTTGGGACACTGTCGATAAACTCTTGTCGATTACTTAAGAATAGTGTGGTGTTATTAAACATTTTTTTTAATTCATCGATTTAATTATTAATTAGGTACCCTATTATTATGTTGTTTGCGTATTGTTATTTCCCTTTTTTGTAATCGTTACTTCGCCTACTATTCTTACTTCTTGATTATTTTGTAAAGATATATATGGCGATGATTATTTATTAGGTTAGGCTAGTCTTATTTGGCTTTATTAGTCTCTGGTTTTCATGTAATTTCTAGTTTTAGTCAACGCATCGGGAGTTCGCACTGATAACATTTAGATCGAAGACGTTTTCGTATTTATTCTGTATCCGTTGCACTACGATGTAGTTTATTTAGGTTTAATTTCGATGATTTACTTATTAACTTAGGCCTAGCAAGGTTAATTCTTACAGAACCCTGTAAGATTTGTTCTTACCTTTGATTATTATTACTTTTTTTCTTCTATCACTTAATTGTTTTTTCTTGGAAAGGGGGTACTGTAGCATTGGCAAATGCTACATTATACTTTTTTCACGAATAACCTTCTTTTATAACAAATCCTACCTTTTTTGTAACCAGAAAGGTTTTTTCTTCATATTGTTTTTTTTGAATTTTGAATCAAAAAGTGTCGTCTTTTCTCTTATAGTGTTTTTTTCATTTGAAGCTTTTATTTGGGCACAGGACGGACGTCAATATACTATTTTTTCCCGTTTATATAATTATTTTATCATATAATTATTTGCCACTATAAAGATTTGAGCGTCCGAGTTTGTCCGTTGTGCGACCAGACCAAAGGGAACTGTTCCCGAAATTTACAGCATCTAAAACTTGCGAGTCAGGTTTCATCTTTGAGGACTTGATTTGTCCGAAGACTGTAGGCGAATCTTAATTCGCCCCCCCCCCCCCCCCGCTAGCCTGGGACCTGGCGACTGCGAGCTGCGTGTTGGGATTCGAACCCTACGCTGGTGATTCCAAGTACCAGCCAGCCAGCGAGCCCTCTGACTGACATCCTGGAGGCTAGGACCGGATCTACGTATTTTTTTGTTGTATTTTTTAAATTTCTAGTAGATTCTTTAATATCGTCGTGTTTTATGTAAATCAGCTATATCAATTTTATTGTTGCCTGACCTGACAGATCGACTTGGTGCGCAGTTAGCCATTTAGGATTACCGAATTTTTATTTATTGCGGAAGTTAGGAACGTTTGCAAACGTATCGTGACCGACGCGTAATTGTAATTTTTTTTCCTTTGCGTAATTGTGAAATTTACACCAGGGACGTCGCCTCAGAGTTATTACCATCCTTTGAATCGTGCTGTGCCCTTTCATTAAATTTTTGATAAGTTTTTTTGATTTATACAAAATTAAACGTGTAGAAGTGAAGATTGGTTTTTATTTCGCTACAATATGTAAGTATGCCTATATATAGACAGGTTGGTAGGGACCGGAGGGCAGAACAAAGGGGTTTAGAATCATGTGCTTAATTCGTGGTTATAGTTGGCGCGTCCAGGCCACCCTATATAGCGAGCTGGCTGGAGCTCTTTGGCTACCATCGACTGAAAAGGTTTCTTTCCAACTAAGTTGGTTATCGGCTCACAGCTTAACCAGTTGAATATTTTATTCTTCATGTTGTTCTTCTTGCTAGCATTACGTTTTTACACAGTCATCTTCAGAATCCCAAAATTCTCACTCACAAGAAAAACAAAACCCAAGATTGTAATAAATATGTAAAGAGTGAAGGGCCCATTAAATTTGAGCGAGCCCTCACTTAGTCACATTGAGTGTTTTCCTAACAAATTGCTTTTGAATTTAGTCTTGATATTATATTTAATGTAACGGCTGAGTTTATTGCTTTGAAAATTTATCGCGTTTCAGTTTTAATGCCTTCTTCGTCTTACGGCGTTTATTTTGAGAGTTAGGTTAGATGAGACTTGATTGATTAATTATTCAATATTTTTTTTGGACGACGACGATCTTCAGACCCGTTTACACGATACAAGTTTCTTGCCAAAAAAAAAACCGATAACGCCGTGGAATTAGCGAAGTATTGAGGTATGAGGAACAGGGTGCAAAGTTCATTCATCCACCATAGAAAAGGGAGAATCCTCCGCCCAGACGGGTGTCTTTTCTGGCGGGCAACTGCCCAATGATTCTAATGTTTGTATGCTAGTTGCACGGTAAACTCTGCTTGCGAGATGAAGGATTTTGCGTGACGTCAGTATTACGCGTTGTTCGCATGTGGCGTTGTAGATACCGCTACAGGGCCAACAAGATCTGAAATACAGTCACGCCAGCGACACGAAGTAGACAAAGGAGCCTAAAATTGAAGCAACAAATGACTTGCATTTTCTAAACACTGTTTAGATGTTACAACTTTTATTGTTACCTCAATGGCATGGAATGCTACTGGCAATTCAATCGCATCATGTAAATCGGCTTTATTCATAGAAATGGGTTTACACCACTGTAGTTTCGGGTCATGATCGCCAACTGTTCTTAACCAGTGCAACTCCAGGAGACAGAGATAATAATCTACAGTAACGACCACGACAACCGCTGAAACAGTAAAGCTTGACAACTGCCAGAGAAATGTTTCAACTATTTTGGAACCCGCATCCAAACTAAATAGAAAAGAACAGTAGAGAAGTAAACAGGATCTTAGTTTCCACTCCCATCTATATCAAGTAGGCGACAGAAAGGATCTGGGCCGCAGGCAAACCCAGAGCGCTGCATTGGCTACGTAAACAATGCATCCTCTCTGGAACACGCGACAATCTTCCATATACACACATACCGCATGACGGTTAACAAACACATTACCTATCTATATCCTAATGAATGTATGAATTATGTGCAATCACCAACCTGGGCAAAACGATTTGTGATCGTATTTATTGTTATTAGACGACGCTTTCATCCGTCATCATTTGGCCTAAAATGTAACGTAACTTCGAAATTTTTAAAATTGAAAGTACTAATAATTATCGTTCATAATATTTACTTAGTTTTAAGACTTTAAAACTTTACTTTTGACGTTTTGATCTATGGGTCAGACTTAATGTGCTTGTCGCAAAAACTTCACCAAAATGCTACAGGAACTGGCTGGGGCTGTTGTATTTTCGATTCAAAAATCGTTCGAATTCACGTTACGTTTACGTCGAACAATCGTGCCTACCCAAGCTTTCAAGAACAAGTGGCTAATTGTTTCATGAGACTCATTTCTGTATAGTTATTATCCAAGCATGTTTTGGCCCTTTCAGATACCAACCATATGGCAAAAGGATTGGTTTAAGACACCTTATAAAGAATAGTAAGCTTTTTTTTTCTACAAACTTCTTTAAACTTATCAAAGACAAACATTTCTAGGCCATGCAGTACTTCAAAAAGTTCCATCAAAAATAATGAATGAATGAATAACCTTTGAATGAACCCTACCAAAATTCCGCTGCAAATCCAAACATACAGCGCTGCATTGCTAAGTAAACATTGCTTTCCGTGTCCCAGATCCACGTTCACCGCATGACGTTTTACAAACACTAGTATATAATGTAGCGGCTATCATACTATTTGATTTGCTTGTTAAATAGCCGGGGTTCGAGCTTTCACTATTCAAGATAGGTTCAATGGAATTTGTAATGGAGGGTGAAGGTATTAGTAGAACGTTTGCTGGAAAAACTATTGAGTTACTCACCAGCTGGGTTGTGGAGGTCATATAGGTGGTCGCTCCATGTAAATTACTGGTATTCAGCTGCATCCGGTTAGACTAAAACTGATCCTAACGTAGTTGGGAAACGGCAAGGCCGATTGTTTATTTTTTTTTTTTGATGGAAAAAGAATTTGGTCTTGACTACTTACATGTTGGTGAAAGAAACGTTGGGTGGGTTGTGTGAAGAAGACATGACTAGAAATGGGGTCACTACTAAGGTAAAGGGTGATAGAGACGATTGGAAGTAGAAGACATAAAATAAATTGGTAAAGGTAAACAAAATGATAATCATGATGATTGACATAACATAACGCCTTGTTTTTACTAAGGGGTATTCTGTTACCCAGTAACTGATAATAGGATCCTCCTTAGTTAGACTGGTTGTCAGACTTTCGGGCTTCTGACTACTGGTAAAAGACTGTCAAAGAGCTACAAATGTCAGCCGGGAACGACGGCTTACCGTGCTTTCCGAGGCACGGAGGGGTATCAACACGTAATTGACGGTCACCAACTAACAGCCTGGGCAAGCGTAGTATAACAGTCGTTCGACTGTTATCATTTAGCCATGAGCCATGAGCATGTCTAAACGTACGGTTGGGTTCTTAAATCTCTTGGTCTACATCTAATATCACAAAAATATCAAGTTAGTAAAAGGACAAGAATAACAATTCCTCCTACGGAATGCACAACTAAAATGGATGCAGTGCAGTCCGCATTTCGTAATCTACTCATTCGATTTGACAAATGAGGTGTCATACGATCCGTGTCGAAGAAAGATAGGAGAAAAATCTTTTGAAATTGGACTGGCACATTTTTAGATATGATGGGATGAAACTTAGATTTAAAATGAAACGAGGTCACGTAATCTGTTTGAGATTTTGGAAGAAAGTTCCTTATTGCACGTTATATACACCGTGTTCCGGACGATATACACAAACTTCGACAAGATGTTCAGACCATGGAATTAAGCATTTTTCGTTATGGACACATTAATGAATTCTCTTCAAGGCGAGAGTGAATAGGCTTCTTCTGGGCAAGCTCGTTCCACCGTAGATCTCATCCCTGCCTCTGGGCTGGATTGAGGTCAAGAGTGAGCCCATTGTAAATAAAAAAAAAAAAAAACTAATTTTTTGTTAATTTTCATACAAACTAAATACCTTGACATAAATCACCCATTAAGCATGCCTCTTTATCTCTTTATCCGAAGCATTTGACAGATTTATCATTTTAATTGCACTAAGCGATTAAGACCCTTTCTAACTGCATAGCTCAATTAAAATTAATTAAATGAAATTACAAATATCTTTGTAACGAAGCCTTTTTATGTACTACATCCCCTGTTTGATTTGATTTGTAAAACCGTTTTGTAGAAACGTTTGCCAAAGTTTATGGATAACGTGAAGTACACGGAGTATACACTTGGCTAATGAGAGGTCTAAATGTTACACATTTTTTGGCCTAGCTCTTATTCGCCAAGTGTACAAACCGAAAGGAACTTCGATTCCAACCGGGTGTCCCAGGACATGACTGTTTTTTGTGTTATTGGGAGCAAACTATGCAGCAGGACATCAATAATACCAGAAGCACAGCAGTTGTGTGGTGTCATACCAAAGACATATCTCATATGCCTGTTTTGTAATCCCTTCAAATCGAAACACTACAACGCTGTTCTGTTCTGTCGGGTCCTAAGACAAAGACATTTATTCGTTGGATATGGTAGGTACAAAGTTGGTTGGTGTACAGTCACGAGCACCAATATGTCAACACTTGGCAACTTTCAATTGCGATTTTTTCGTGAAATAACGAATGCAACGTTAAAATACGACACATTACATAAACCTATGGGTTCGAAAAAGCTATGTTCGTAATAACATAAAATTTCTCATTAAAAAATTAATGTGTAAATCACTTTTGAATAAAGCCGAGTGTATACATACTTTTGCTCATGACTGTATATAGATAAGTTCAGGACACATCGCCTATAGGTAAGAATACTAGCGCTGCGGTATTTATTTTGTATATATCGCAGCATTATGCTGAGATAAGAGTCCTTTTGGCCTCGCACATGTCTTTTTTCTTTGGTTTTGTTTTTAAAGTAACTTTCTTAATTTTAAATACTCCTCTTTTACTATTTGTATTTCCTGTGCGAGTCCCAAATATTTTTTTTTTCTGTTAAGCGTTAAGCATAGAATTTGAGAAGATTTTAGATGAAGTTGGTCTTATTTTCGAGAGAGAGCGGGAGACTTTTTTTTTGAGATGTTAAGATATTTTTTCAGAGATTTTCCGTTGCGATATGACATAATAAAAAATCCACAGTCATATTGACGAAATTGATACGGCGGCGGCGCTCCGCAACTCAATATCTAAATTAAATTCATTCCCCAAATTCTGAATAAAATTCACGAACAATACGAATACAGCTGCATGTAACCGAAATCCTTGCTATGTTTCCGTTCGACGTACGTTTAGAGGAACATGCTACAATCACAGAGCGTGTTGTTTCCGAGCTATATTCGCTCTCTCTCTCTTCGCTATACCTTGGGTTGATGCGAGGAAAATAGCTAAAGTTTAGTGAAATTATCTACACACATACATACCTGTACTATGACACTCATGTCTTCTTCCCATGGGGATAGCCAAAACTATAGAAGGCCACCAATAATCTAAACTTAACCTCTTCTCTCTCTCTTCTCTTTTCTTCTCTTTCTTATTTAACCTTAAGTTTATTATACAGGGTGACAGGGAAACACGACGTAGGTATTCCTTGAAAGGCGTTATACTAGAGGTCATTAGCAACAAATTTTGTCCAGTTAACTAGGTTTCAAAACTGGATGGTTACCGAGCTGCGTCGGTTCTTCGATTTTTTTTAAAATTTTCTGACTTGTTACCAAAAAAAAAATAATTATGAGAAAAAACTACTCTACTCCAAACATTTAACTTTTCTGAAAGATGAAATATGAGCATTCATTTAAAAAAAAAAATGCTTTCGAAACTTACATAATCTCAGAAATCTCTAAAAAAAAAAATCTCAATCTTTAAAAGCAAAATTGATATTTTTTAACCATCCAGTTTTGACCCCTAGTTCACTGGACTTAATTTGTTGCTAGTGATCTCTAGTATAACTCCTTTCAAGGAAAACGTCGAGTTTCCCTGTCACCCTGTATACTTCTTTTGCTTCGTTTACGTGCATACATCTGAGGAGCAATTCTTGTAATTTTAAGAACGTTCACAGTCTGATCTCAGTCTCAATCTGTCAAAAAATACTTCTAATATCCCTACATTTTGACAAGTTTTTGACATTTGTTTGACGCCGAGATAATAATAATAATATCCCTGGACATTTCACACAGCGCCATCTAGTCCCAAGCTAAGCAACCTAATGCTTGTGTTATGGTAACAAGATGGCTGATAAACTACTTATATACATTTTTTTTTGTAAATACATACATAATAGATAGAAAAACACCCAGACTCGGAGCAAATACATGTAGGTCATACAAATATTTGTTCCGTGCGGGAATCGAACCCGCGACACGCAGCGCAGCAGTCAATCGCTTAACCACTGCGCCAACCGTGCCGTCAAGATGAGACTGCGACTTGATTTTGAACGTTTCAAATTATGAGAATTGGCCTTTTGATCATACATGCACGCCGGTTGCGAGTACTACGCTCCTGACCTTTCTAAAGAACATCACCAAGAAGGTTACTATTTATGTCTTTCTAGGGTGTTGTAGGGTTTCCCGGCGTTTCTACTCACTTCATCATCTGCCTAGCCTTTTCTCAACTATGTTGGGGTCATCTTCCAGTCTAACCGGATTCAACTGAGTACCAATATTTCATGTGGAGTGACTGCATATCTGACCTCCACAACCCCGTTACTGGGAAATACGACACCCCTTGGTAAGACTGGTTGTCAGACTTTCGGGCTACGGCCACTGCAGCAGTCACAGAACAAAATGAACACAAAAGTATCCAACACTGCATTTCGCAACAAAAAAACGTTGGTAAGATCACCATCTGCCATTTAACAACTATGTTAGGGTCTGCTTCCAGTCTAACCGAATGCAGTTAAATACCAGTATTTGTCACTAGCCTTCGTGGTCGCCAGCGTGGTTCCTGGAAATTATCACACTAGAATACATTCTGCAGAATAGGATAAAGGATTCCTTTATCCTATCGCAGGTCATGCTCTACCTATGTACTAAATTTCATCAAAACCTTTGAAGACAGACGGACAGCGGTAGTTTCGCATTTATAATATTAAAAAGCACGTATGCAGCCTCTACAGCTAGTAAGATAAACGACCCAATTCATCTCAATACTGCAATTACGTGCTACCAAAGTTATATAACAATCTACGTTTATTTATGCTAGCTGCGTATGTGTGAGTTCTGTGAAATGGACCCGAACCACAGCTAACATGCTTCAATCAGAGTGGTTACATCGAATGTTCCGTGAACTGTATGTATATATGTGCGAGAAGTTTGCGATTCAAATGGAAACTAGTACTGGTATAATGAATTAAATCCAGTCTATTAGATTACGTTGTATATTCGTTTTAATTATTTCGAGCTATACTTACATATCTGCGTAGTATAAAAAAAGAAAGAAAGAAAATACATTTATTTAGGACAGACTAAAAGGCACACAATACAGATAAGGTTGTGGAGGTCAGATAGGCAGTCGCTCCTTGTAAAATACTGGTATTCAGCTACATCTGGTTAGACTGAATGCCGACCCTAACATAGTTGTCGACTTCCAGTCAATACACCCTAAGATAGTTAGGAAAAGGCAAGGCAGATGATAAAAAGTACCAGCTGATCTTTGACAGTTGTTCATGGTCGTGGTCGTCAGAAGCCCAAAAGTCCCGAAAGCTCATGGAGAAAGTGGTTCAGTTGGTCGTCTGTACCCCGCCCTTAAATTTGACCACACCGTTCTTTATGATGTAGGTTACATTACAAACTAACAAAAACAAAAAATACAGTAATACGCAAGGTAAAAGTGGGAAATAGAAGTACGAATGTACTCTTTCACAAAGAGCCCAAAATACTCTTTGATCAATATAATTAGAAATCATAGCCTGATAGGCCAACACGGCTATGTAACCCAAATCCATGCATTTTGTGAAATGGACCCGACCGGACATGTAACATGCTTCAATCACAGAGCACACTCCAGAGAGCTGTATTTACTCTGTATGTAGGGGGGCGAGTGTCCATTGTAGTTGTACGGTAAAGGCTTAAGTTTACTGGGTAGCGGGAACATCCGAAAGGGTTTACCGCTGCCCTGGAACATAAAGGGCTAAGGAAGGAACACGGGTGGGTTTTAGTCAGTAAGAGTCTGACACTCCCTTCTGCTCCACCCAGAGTGGGAGGAGTGATTTGATGATTTCCCATCCCCAAAAAAAAAAAAGGCTTAAGTTTTCTTGACAAAGCCTCTTGGCTTGGCTGTATAGACGCTTGAGAAACAGGATAGAAAGTTCACTCATCCTCTATAGAATTGGGAGGATCTTCTGATCAGACAGGTGTTGTGTCTGGTGAGGTACTGCCCGACGGTTGATTTCGGGATGTTGTATATTATGCTAGTCACGCGGTAAACGTTGCTTGCGT
Organism: Apamea sordens; assembly: GCA_945859715.1. NCBI lineage: Eukaryota > Metazoa > Arthropoda > Insecta > Lepidoptera > Noctuidae > Apamea > Apamea sordens. The sequence continues at coordinate 4,978,556 of OX244010.1, read as the reverse complement.
GATGCAGAATTTGTGTGGCGACAGGTGTTTTAGAGGCAAAAATAAGAGGAGAAATTCTAGGTGTGGACCACCACACGTAGAAAAAACTACAAGGTTTAAAATATTTTTTATATGCGACAAGTTAAAAAATCTGTCTGCATGCGTTGAGAGGCCATTTAGTGTCGATGATTTATTTAAGGAATATTAATTGATCTTCTAAAAACTTGGCTGGTTTGCTTGGTATGAACGTAGCAAGTGTTTGTGTTGTCTCCCATGGAGTGTCGAAGAAGGTTACTGAGTGAGTGAATTATGTTGAGTATGTTATAGAAATGGTTTATTATATGAGGCCATGAGAGCCACAGTGGCCTAACTGAAAAAAATTGAACTAATTTTTAAGCCACTATGACTTTTACAGTTTAGAGCAGTTTTTTTCAAATAAAGTCAGTATTGAAAAAAGACAGTTAGGCCACTGTGGCTCTCATGGCCTCATATCATACTCAACATAATTTTGACGTCTTAACTATACTGAAAAATTATCCGTGACCCAAACGTGTTCCCTCGCTAAAGTATTTTTTTGCAATATACAGTTGTTCAGTTGCATTCGGTCAAACTACATAGAAGCTGACCCCAACATAGTTGGGAATGACTAGACAGATAATAATAAAGAACCTGGAAAAGCAAGACCTTATTACACTACTAATAACTACAACATAAGCCTCAAAATAACGTGTCGTACGACAACGAAGACGCACCACTTCCCGTGCAGCGCCGAGTCAACATAATGGATGAGCATTGCATTTGGCGAACGCCCAAATTTACTGCTAGATACAGTATGTACTAGTACATTATGTACCTGTCTAATGTTCCGAACTGTTCCTATGTTTTGATATCGATACAATCTAAATATTGGAGGATATTAATAGGAGTATTATTCTCTGGGGGCGATATGAAAAGGAGTAACCATTCTTTTTTCATTTTCATCCGGGGAGATTCCTTTATTATACTAATATTTTGTGGCCAGCGTTTTTAGGTCCTATATTGCATGTTCATGTTACTTAAGAGTCAACGTAGCGTACCTTGAGCTGACCTAGCGTAGTTCAAAGTTTCAATAGAATAAGAGGTCAGCTTATCCTGGTTTTGTTACCACTGCTATGGCTGTTGGCTGTACCTATTCCAGTATTCCCTTCCTACAAAGCATTGTATGTGTACTAGGCTAGGAATATTCGTCAATACTGCAAAGGTTGAGGACCGAACTTATGTACGATAACAGGCTCGCCAGTCTATACAATAAATAATGTTAGGCTGCCATCGCTTGGATTGCTTTTACTCTCAGTGAAACTTTAGGTACATGAGATTTCCCTCAACTGTATGATGTTTAAAGCCGGCAACGCGTTTGTATGCACATATTACGTTCAGGTACGTATTGCAGTATTGTGTGAATTATTTCATCACCACTGCTCTCAAAACGGCGAAGGAAATCATCGTGAGGAAACTGGCACGTACTAGAATCAAAAATTCGAAGGCATTCGACATTTGCCAACCCGCACTGGGCCCGCGTGGTGGATTACAACCCAGTCACTCTCTCTCACAAAGAGAAGGCCTGTGTCCCAGGTCTGATGTTATGTGTTATAGGAATCTACCAACAGCCAACTATGTGACTATTATTAAACCAAATAACGTCCAGCCATCCCCACAGATTAATTAGAACAGTATGACCATATTTCATTATTAATATACGGCAGCATTTATGCCAAACCGATAATGCTACATAAACTGCTTAAATATTATACAGGCTACAATACTAGCGGTTGGCATACTGAATGTTTTGTAGGCCGTAATGCAGATTTTGTGTGATAGCCTGTGAATTATGATTCGGGGAGTTTGTCGGGTGGGGACCATGCGTTCGGGGGATTCGTAGGAGCATGGACAGAATTTGGACATTTGTTTGGAAGGGGAAAGGGACGGATTTACCCCGAGGGTGACAAACTATAGATTACCAAAAGAATCTTTTATATTTCGCCAGTTATATAATTCCAGACTCCGGGATATGAAATTTTCACTTTTACCCGACCCAAGAATCATACATATTTCAGATAGGCAGTCGCTCCATGTAAAATACTGGTACTTAGCTGTATCCCGTTAGACTGGAAGCCGACCCCAAAATTTTTGGGAAAAAGCTAGGCAGATGGTGATGAATCAAGAAGAGACCCCAAAATGAAATGAAACACTTCTTAAGGAAAATAAATTACACAAACACTGATCAAAGAAATAATAGCAGCCAATTAAGAATAGTATAAGGAAAACAAACACACTAAACGCCAAAATAATCCCCGTGAAATCCTCGCCACGTTTCTCGTGACTCACGGACAGTCAAACAAAGCGTTTAGTTTGTTGAAGAAGTGAATCCCCCTTATCAACATAGGTGACTTCAGCTGACCTTGTTATCATTGTCATTTTAATTAGCACGGTAAATGTTTATTTTTAGATTTGTATTGGGCAGCTGAGTGATAAGATTTAATGGGGATTTTTTTTAGCATGCGTTTGGCCACGATCTCCCCCGATACACGCGTGCAACTGCATCGTTACTTACCGACGATGCGGTTGGCTTAAGTGCACGCTTGCTTGTGCAAGTAACCTATTTAGAGGGATGAAGACTGGCTTATTTTAGTTTAGTTTTATTTTTGTTTGTTTATTATAGTTTTTTTAGTGTGTAGGGGCTTGTGGCTAAGTAATAACAGCCGCATGGGTCAATCGATCAGGTTTAGCTACGCTTGCCGCCAGTTGGTCCGTGGATGGGTGGTCACAAGCATGTTAAGCCATTGGTCCCGGCTGTCATTCTTGGATCTTTGACAGTCGTTACGGGTCGTTAGTAGCCCGAAAGTCTGACAACCAGGCTTACCAAGGGGTATCGTATTACCCAGTAACTGGGTTGTGGGGGTAACTGGGGGTTTCTATCAATCCGGTAGAACCCCCTCACCTGGCGAGAGACACCGGTTTCTACCAAACGAGCAACATATTCTATCCTAACTCTAACCAAATTCTTTTTGTGTAAACAGGGATAGACTATTCATACATCCTACTAAACGTGAAAGTTTGTATGGATGGATGGATGGGTGTTTGTTACTCTTTCACGCAAAAACTTCTGAACGGATTTGGATGAAATTTGGCACACAGATTGTTTATAACCAGGAGTAACATAAAGGATACTTTTTATTCCGATATTCAAACGGGATCGAAATGTATGCGGGTGAAACCGCGGGGCGCAGTTAGTACATTCATAAACTTACGCGTTTTACCCATGAGGGTAGGCTATCTGCCTACCCTCATGGGTAAAACGCGAACAGACCACTACCTGCTGGGATCCTTACATACTCCTTTGACTTCGTATTAATTCGTTGTTCTATCCAAGAATATCAAGAAACTAATGTTATTATCCATTATCTGAGAGGATCTGTGGAGGTCAAATAGGCAGTCGCTCCATGTAAAATACTAGTGCTTAGCTGCATTAGACTGGAAACCGACCCCAACATAGTTGGGAAAAGGCTAGACAGATGATGATGAATGCTCTTGCTCTTGTTCTGTGTTTGTTTGGTCTAAACTTATCTTTTTAGATACATACAACATACGCATTTTGACGTCATCATCATCATCATCATTTCAACCGAAAGACGTCCACTACTGAACATAGGCCTCTCCCAAGTACCTCCAGTTCGACCAGTTTTGTGCTTCTCTCATCCAACGGGTTCCTGCGGCCTTCACAAGGTCGTCGGTTCACCTTGTCCGGCCTTACGCTACGTCTTCCGGTACGCGGTCGCCACTCCAGAACCTTTCGGCCCCATCGGCCATCTGTTCTGTGAGCAATGTGCATTTTGACGTAATTGCAGTGAAAGTGACTCCGTATCATCACCAAAACCAAATCAAGGGAATTCCTAAGCACCAACTTCAGGCATTGTAATAAATATTTACCGTTAGCAAAATAAACCAGTCTTAGTATCATTAAGTTACGAGTAACTTCACGGTTTGTTGATCAGCAAAAAAGGACATTACATTTTTCGTGCGCGAAGTCATCCAACGCAATAGGTAGTTATGACAACGGAAATGTAGACGTCATTTCGACGTTTTGCCCTGTCGTGTAAGATAAGTACGGAGTCCCCCGGTTATCTTTAATTACATTATAACTATGCAATTAATTAGTTACATCTATCTATACATATAATAAAACAGTAACGAAAGAAAAACTGTACATTGAGAATTTTCGAGAAAAAATAAGTGGCTTTTGTTAGAAAAACGTAACTGATGACAAAAAGTGACTTTTTAGAATTTTTGTCTGTTTGTCTGTTTGTCTGTGTGTATGGTACGGCTTCACGCCAAAACTACTGCATAGATTGAATTGAAATTCAGCAAAAATGTTCTTTGTAAACCAAGGAAGGCTTTAGGCTACATATTATTACGCCGTATGTTATAGGAGGTAAGCAATATTGATTTTAAAAGGTTTTTGTTCGTAATTTAATGCACAAAATAATTGAATGCACAAAATGACAGCTTATTTATTTAGTAAACCATAATTTAACTCTGGAAACATATTATCACGCTATCACCTACGGGGGAGGAGCTGTGAATCTTTATTTTTCTTACCTACGTATTCTGTGACAGCGTGTAATCTAACGACGCATATTTAAATGTTGTTTTTGAGTAAGCCATGCTATTATCTAGCTTTACACTATAAAAACTACGCCATTTAAGTAACTTGGGCAGAGAAACATAGTTTAATTAATGTTAGTAGTATAATGAAAATTTTGAAGCAGCGCCATCTATGAGATTTCATAAAAATCAAATCAAGTTACATGTTAACACTTTTTGGAAATTAATAATTTAAATTTGATCATGTTGGCGAGGTTAGTAGTTAGTTATTCTTAAAATTCATAGATGGCAATGTGCATTTTCTTCATAAAAGTTGTATGGTATAGTTCGTTTCGACAAATTCAAGTTCCAACAAAACCCTCAAAATCTTGAGCAGAGTTGAGGAAGACAATTTAAAAAAACACGCTCTGTGAAGTCGACCAGTTTGCGAGATCCCTTACGTATGACGAGGTGCCTTCATATTACACGTACGACAAGCAAAGGGGTGTATTTAACCGACGTCGACGAGGAGGTGCTGTGGAAGGTTTTCCGGGAATTTTCAAGGACACCGCATTGGGTAGGGTTTATACCGTGCATCCGTATAATGGCGAATGCAATTTTCTGCGGTTGTTACTTCACACTGTCCGAGGCCCAACGTCTTTCGCCTTTCTGAGGACATTTGATGGCGTGGAGTATCCCACTTACCGCGCAGCCTGCGTAGCACGTCACCTTCTCGACGATGACCAAAATTGGGATGACACCCTCGCGGAGGCGAGCGTCAGTGACAGTCCCAGCTGCATGCGTCATCTGTTTGCCGTCATCTTGGTGTTTTGTGGAGTCGCGAACCTGGTAGCTTTGTGGGAGAAGTATCGCCATCATCTGTCTGAAGATTTTCTACGAGCTTTGAGGCGTGTTACTGGAGACGAAGTCGAAGTAACTGATGAACGCGTGCTGAACACCTGTCTCAGTTCACTTCAAGATGTGGTCATTTCTATCGGCGGCAATCCACTGATCGAATATGGGTTATCAGCTCCCACATCATAACCGTATAAAGACCGTGGAAATCGGGAGTATAACGCTGAGACAAATTACGATCCGGGCGAAATGACCACCATACGAAATGACTATGTCGCTTTGTTCTCTTCAGAGCAAAAACACATTGATGACACCGTCCTTGAAAGCGTTGGGCAAAACCAGGGTAAAATGCTTTTCTTGGATGCGCCTGGTGGAACAAGAAAAACATTTGTTACCACTGGCATACTTGCAGAGGTCAGGAGTTAAGGCAAAATTGCTATTGCTGTAGCGTCGTCGGGAATCGCTGCCACACTACTTCCGTGGACAGAACCCTGCAGGACATCCGCAGGAATGAACATTTGATGGGTGGTGTCATAGTTCTGTTCAGTGGCGATTTCCGGCAAACGCTTCCCGTGGTGACGCGGGGATCGAGGGCTGACGAGGTGAATGCTTCGTTGAAACAATCTTCGTTTTGGTCACGAGTTCGTACGCTGCACTTGACCATTAATATGAGAGCTCAGCTCGGCGGCAATGCATGTGCTCAAGAATTCTCCGATGTCCTTCTAAGTTTTGGCGAAGGCACTCTACCAGAAGAGACAGGTGGACACGTGGTGCTTCCAGAGTCTCTCGGTAGAGTGGTATCCAGCTTACAAGAACTCATTCGCTGTGTGTACGGGGACATCAGTCGTATACTGCACCAGCAGAATTCTTGGGTGTGTGAGCGGGCCATTTTGACGCCTAAAAATAATCAGGCTGCAGCAATTAACGAATGCATTCTCTCGGAAATTGAGGGGAATGAAGTGGTCTACACCTCGATAAACACTGTTGTCGAGCAAGATGACGCCACACATTATCCCGTGGAATTTCTGAACTCCCTGTCAGCAAGTGGACTTCCAGCGCATACCCTCAAGCTGAAGGTCGGTGTCCCGATTATGCTTCTTCTGTACCTATCTCCTCCGAAGTTGTGTAACGGGACCCGCCTTAAAGTCATCTCGCTCCACAGACACACCATTGAGGCGGAAATTCCTACGGGTTGTGGCGTCGGCGAGGCAGTATTTATACCACGCATTCCTTTCATACCTCATAACTACCCGTTCCAGTTCAAGCGCGTACAGTTCCCCGTGAATGTTTGCTTCGCGATGACCATCAATAAGTCGCAGGGGCAGACACTGAGGGCAGCGGGTGTCGACCTCAGGACGAGTTGCTTCTCACACGGGCAACTGTACGTCGCTTGCTCTCGCGTCACCAGTCCTGACTCTCTTTACATTTTGGCTCCTGGCAGAATAACTACCAACGTAGTTTATAGGGAAGTGTTGTAAGGTATGATACCTTTGTACGTATTTTTATTCTTTTGTGTCCTGAAATGTATTCCTGCATTATTTTCTCTATTTCCTTCAGTCACATCTTATGACTGAACTCAGCAGGATTCCCATATAACTCTCTTCACTTGCTTCGCAAAAAAACTTATATTTTAATGCAATTTTAAAAGTTGTTTACTTATAATGCTATAGCGACACTGGCATCTTAGGTATTTTTGGTGCTGTAGAGCCTTCACGCAGACGACGTCGCGGGCAGCAGCTAGTAAATATTATACAGGGTTAAATTTAATCAGCTTCTCAAACTCCACAGACCTGTGGTATAGATAACTAAACACGATAAAACAAAGGAAAAAAGCAGTGGACTGTGATAGGCTGAGTTGAGTTGACAATTTCAGGCTTGAACGACAAAAAGATGTCCTCATAAACAGATAACTAACCAGGAAACAAAATACAAAAACGCAAACATTTTTATGTTTATTTTTGATTGATAAATTATTTAAATGAATTATATTCAGCAATACAAATGAATATTAGGCAATGGTGCAATCGCATTCTGATTACAATATTATCTATACATCTATACATATAATAAAACAGTAACGAAAGAAAAACTGTACATTGAGAATTTTCGAGAAAAAATAAGTGGCTTTTGTTAGAAAAACGTAACTGATGACAAAAAGTGACTTTTTAGAATTTTTGTCTGTTTGTCTGTTTGTCTGTGTGTATGGTACGGCTTCACGCCAAAACTACTGGATAGATTGAATTGAAATTCAGCAAAAATGTTCTTTGTAAACCAAGGAAGGCTTTAGGCTACATATTATCACGCCGTATGTTATAGGAGGTAAGCAATATTGATTTTAAAAGGTTTTTGTTCGTAATTTAATGCACAAAATAATTGAATGCACAAAATGACATGTTATTTATTTAGTAAACCATAATTTAACTCTGGAAACATATTATCACGCTATCACCTACGGGGGAGGAGCTGTGAATCTTTATTTTTCTTACCTACGTATTCTGTGACAGCGTGTAATCTAACAACGCATATTTAAATGTTGTTTTTGAGTAAGCCATGCTATTATCTAGCTTTACACTTAAAAAACTACGCCATTTAAGTAACTTGGGCAGAGAAACATAGTTTAATTAATGTTAGTAGTATAATGAAAATTTTGAAGCAGCGCCATCTATGAGATTTCATAAAAATCAAATCAAGTTACATGTTAACACGAAATTAACATGAAATTAATCATTTAAATTTGATCATGTTGGCGAGGTTAGTAGTTAGTTATTCTTAAAATTCATAGATGGCAATGTGCATTTTCTTCATAAAAGTTGTAACGTATAGTTCGTTTCGACAAATTCAAGTTCCAACAAAACCCTCAAAATCTTGAGCAGAGTTGAGGAAGACAAGCTCTGTGAAGTCGACCAGTTTGCGAGATCCCTTACGTATGACGAGGTGCCTTCATATTACACGTACGACAAGCAAAGGGGTGTATTTAACCGACGTCGACGAGGAGGTGCTGTGGAAGGCTTTCCGGGAATTTTCAAGGACACCGCATTGGGTAGGGTTTATACCGTGCATCCGAATAATGGCGAATGCAATTTTCTGCGGTTGTTACTTCACACTGTCCGAGGCCCAACGTCTTTCGCCTTTCTGAGGACATTTGATGGCGTGGAGTATCCCACTTACCGCGCAGCCTGCGTAGCACGTCACCTTCTCGACGGTGACCAAAATTGGGATGACACCCTCGCGGAGGCGAGCGTCAGTGACAGTCCCAGCTGCATGCGTCATCTGTTTGCCGTCATCTTGGTGTTTTGTGGAGTCGCGAACCTGGTAGCTTTGTGGGAGAAGTATCGCCATCATCTGTCTGAAGATTTTCTACGAGCTTTGAGGCGTGTTACTGGAGACGAAGTCGAAGTAATTGATGAACGCGTGCTGAACACCTGTCTCAGTTCACTTCAAGATGTGGTCATTTCTATCGGCGGCAATCCACTGATCGAATATGGGTTATCAGCTCCCACATCATCACCGCATAAAGACCGTGGAAATCGGGAGTATAACGCTGAGACAAATTACGATCCGGGCGAAATGACCACCATACGAAATGACTATGTCGCTTTGTTCTCTTCAGAGCAAAAACACATTTATGACACCGTCCTTGAAAGCGTTGGGCAAAACCAGGGTAAAATGTTTTTCTTGGATGCTCCTGGTGGAACAGGAAAAACATTTGTTACCACTGGCATACTTGCAGAGGTCAGGAGGCAAGGCAAAATTGCTATTGCTGTAGCGTCGTCGGGAATCGCTGCCACACCACTTCCGGGCGGCAAGACATCACATGCCATGTTTAAAATTCCCATCGATTTAGAGAGCGCCGAAACGCCTGTTTTTGGTGTGTCACGTAACACAGCAATAAGGGACACGTGCTCAAGGACTGCTCTCTGATCGTATGGGATGAGTGTACGATGGCCAATAGGAAGGCAGTTGAGGCCGTGGACAGAACCCTGCAGGACATCCGCAGGAACGAACATTTGATGGGCGGTGTCACAGTTCTGTTCAGTGGTGACGCGGGGATCGAGGGCTGACGAGGTGAATGCTTCGTTGAAACGATCTTCGTTTTGGTCACGAGTTCGTACGCTGCGCTTGACCATTAATATGAGAGCTCAGCTCGGCGGCAATGCATGTGCTCAAGAATTCTCCGATGTCCTTCTAAGACTTGGTGAAGGCACTCTACCAGAAGAGAGAGGTGGACAGGTGGTGCTTCCAGAGTCTCTCGGTAGAGTGGTATCCAGCTTAGAAGAACTCATTCGCTGTGTGTACGGGGACATCAGTCGTATACTGCACCAGCAGAATTCTTGGGTGTGTGAGCGGGCCATTTTGACGCCCAAAAATAATCAGGCTGCAGCAATTAACAAATGCATTCTCTCGGAAATTGAGGGGAATGAAGTGGTCTACACCTCGATAAACACTGTTGTCGAGCAAGATGACGCCACACATTATCCCGTGGAATTTCTGAACTCCCTGTCAGCAAGTGGACTTCCAGCGCATACCATCAAGCTGAAGGTCGGTGTTCCGATTATGCTTCTTCTGTACCTATCTCCTCCGAAGTTGTGTAACGGGACCCGCCTTAAAGTCATCTCCCTCCACAGACACACCATTGAGGCGGAAATTCTTACGGGTTGTGGCGTCGGCGAGGCAGTATTTATACCACACATTCCTTTCATACCTCATAACTACCCGTTCCAGTTCAAGCGCGTACAGTTCCCCGTGAATGTTTGCTTCGCGATGAACATCGTCGATAAGTCGCAGGGGCAGACACTGAGGGCAGCGGGTGTCGACCTCAGGACGAGTTGCTTCTCACACGGGCAACTGTACGTCGCTTGCTCTGGCGTCACCAGTCCTGAATCTCTTTACATTTTGGCTCCTGGCAGCATAACTACCAACGTAGTTTAAAGGGAAGTGTTGTAAGGTATGATACCTTTGTACGTATTTTTATTCTTTTGTGTCCTGAAATGTATTCCTGCATTATTTTCTCTATTTCCTTCAGTCACATCTTATGACTGAACTCAGCAAGATTCCCATATAACTCTCTTCACTTGCTTCGCTTCACTTGCTTCGCAAAAAAACTTATATTTTAATGCAATTTTAAAAGTTGTTTACTTATAATGCTATAGCGACACTGGCATCTTAGGTATTTTTGGTGCTGTAGAGCCTTCACGCAGACGACGTCGCGGGCAGCAGCTAGTAACTTTAATAACTATGAATTTTCGACCTATTTGGTCAGTTAGTTGGAAAAGTTAAATGTATAAATCAAATTAATTTGTAAATGTAGGTTTCATTACAATAAGATGTTATAATAAGATCGTCAGTTCGCTACATTTTACTCGAGAGCATAAAAATAATAATAAAGTTAGTTGTGTCGAAACCACAGACACATTTAAAATAAAATAACTCAAATACTTGCATACTAACACACAATTCCCTATGGGTGTCCATTAGGGAAACCATTTTTTGACAAATGAAACTAGTGATTGCAGCAACACATTGTTTGATACACGTACGGTATTATAATCCCTGTAAGAAGCCATAAATAAGATAAGGCAGATTATTTAGTTATTTTATTACGCATTTTAAAGTTAACTTTTAACGTAATCTGGAATATGTACGTTCTAAGGCAGCTGTCAAAAACACAACACACAATTATCAATGTTGACATACGAGATAGTAATCTAAATGTAAGAACAAGAACATAAGAGACTTAGAACACCTAACAAAGAATGTATTGCTCATGATTTTTTATCAGTTTTGGGTTTTATGAAGACCTAGCGTTACTGATTACATAGGTAATTTAATTGGACAGTCACGACAGTGTCAAGGTCATTGACTTGCTTGGCAGAGCTTTTTGTTAGTGACTTTTTTCTATGTAGATAATATATAATACATATCAGTGGTAGATATTGATTGTTTTAATAATGCCTTATGGCAACCCAAGTATTTTTTTAAACCATAACATTGTAATCGGTTGCCTAATCTCATAGCAAGTGATGAACTGTCAGTAGTTATTAAACAAACTAAACTTTATTATCACCCAGGATTCACCACATAGCACTGTACTTATTTTGAGAGATAAGAAAGTAGTTTTTTTTTTTTTGCCATGTTGGTAGACGTGCCCTAAAACTCCGCTTGTCATTTTATTTCATTATTTTGCAAGTCTTTTCGGAAACTCGGAGTTGTTCAAAAGCAAAAAAAAATATTAAGAGGGATTGCAGGAATAAACGGAAAAAAAACCAACATAGCTGGCAAAATATAGGTTCCGGTACCTACTACGAAAAAATATCTTTGATTTTGTCTACTGTCTCTGCCTGTCACTATATGCGGTAGCGGGCGTGATGTTATGCGTTATTTACTACTCAATCTTATCTCTGTACTCCGTAGCATTGACCTACACTACCGTAAAAATGATCCCGTTACAAATGAATAATCGCTCATTAAGAAGCAGTATTATGAACTGCGCATGACTCGCGTCATCTCTGATAAGTCCCCGTTCCTCTCGGCACAGGGAATTCACCTCAGATACTGAAGCTAGTATAAATGATCAGTTCGGGATTGAGGAAGGCACAGTTCACAACAGTTCCTTGTGGAGAGAAGAAGTAACAGTTTTTATTAAGGTGTGTATTTGTTAATTACTAGTACACAATAGATAGAGCCTTATTGGAGTCCAAAGGAATATTGGCTCTTATAGAAATTATAAGCTTCTTGCGTTGCCAAACCAATATAACCCTTTTGGTATTATTGGATTGGGTAAAAGTTTTTGATTCTTGTTTTATCAAAGTCAAATTCAAATCATTTATTTCAAATAGGCACATTAAAGGCACTTTTGAACGTCAAAATTAAAATAAAATTGATTCTAGTCGCCCCTTCCAAAAGGTAGTTTTCGTATGGAGAAGAATGGGCAAGAAACTCCACCGTTATTGCCGTTTATGGCCATATACAGGACAACAGTTGGCTTACGTTGGCATTTAACTGAATTCAAAAAGTCTGTTTGATACCATTTTCTGAAACTCTTATTCTAAGGTTGGATTTCTGCCCAGATAAGTGTAATTGGCTCACCCACAAATGGGACTCAAAACAAAACTGCCGACGGTTATGGGTACTTAAAACACTTCTGTCTGTCATACATACCTAATCTATAAGCATAATAATTATTATATTATGTTTTGTTAATAATCTGATGGGTGACCAGTCAACAGTCTTACCAAGGGGTATCGTATTACCCAGTAACTGGGTTGTGGAGTTCAGATAGGCAGTCGCTCCATGTAAAATACTGGTATTCAGCTGCATCCGGTTAGACTGGAAGCCGACCCCAACATAGTTGGGAAAAGGCTAGGCAGATGATGATATTATGTTGTGTTAATAATCTCTTCTTAACATTCCAGATCACCATGCAGTCCACCGTTCTATTTTGTTTCGCTGCTCTCCTGGCTTGCTCATACGCTCAAGTCTACAAGCTACCAGGAATGGATGAAAACGAATTTTTCAAAAAATTGCATTTTACGCGTAATGTTGGCGGAGGCAGAGTCTTTGGCGGTTTGGGCGCCAATGATGCTGGATTATTCGTAAGTACTTCTACTTTCTATACGTCTAAAGATGTATAAGCAATGTGGTGCTTTTTATTCTTCATTACAATTAAATCTCCTGAATGATGATGCTGCTGAAAGCTGAAACGGTGAAACCTAGTCTCGATATTTCATGCTCGTGATAATGCTTTGATGAATGCGAATAAGAGCCTGAATGCTGTAGACAATACTCATGTAAGCCCAGTGTATTGGCTACCTAATATTTACACCAACACACAAGCTATTCCCATTATACCTAATATTCCTACAGAAAAATATGCTAACCTCAGAAAGACAGAAAAAAAAGATACTGTGAAGAACATGATTCGATTTTGTTGTTCGTTTTATGTACGCCACCAAACGTTGATGAATAATATGCTCACGATGATAATTTCCAAACGTTTTTCTAACTAAACCATATTTCCACAGGGTCGAGGCGGTTATAAGGGAGACATCTTCAACGACCAGCGCGGTCATCTCGAGGGACAAGCGTACGGAGAGAGAACGCTCGGTGCTAATGGTGACAGCAGTGTTCTAGGAAGCAAGTTCAAGTGGACCAATGCAAACGAAAACGTAAGAGCTGCCGTCGATGTTCACAAGGAACTCGGAAAGAGTAGTGGTGTAAGTATCTTCATTATAACCTTTTTAAAAGCGATCGTTGTGTTAGTAGACTGTTTACCTATGCTCCGTTCCTAAGGCCCAAAAATGACCCGCATAGGTATATTCACCTGTTTGCTCCATAGACGCATAAATACATCAAGTTAGCTGTTTTAGTCCAAGTTCCTGTTTATGACTTTAAAGATAATTTTGTCTGTGAACCGTTCTTAAATAATAGTCCCCTATGGCTATGGATAAAAAGATTGTCAGCATTGCTAAGTTTTAAGTTTTAAAAACTTTTAGAATTTGCCGTAAATTCGAGTACCTACGCTAGCAGTTAGCATTAACCAATATAGTTAATTATACAATAAGGCAAATAAAATAAAGGAGGCAACATTATTCACGATTCAACCTTTTGTGCAAAAATGTAAAAAATATACTCCGTTAAAGAATACTTCATAAAATTATACAACATTTCATGCTTACAGATAAAAAAAAAAAAAGAATAGATAATCAATTAACAAATCAATATTTAGGTATATTATGTCAACGGCTTCACAAAATCTATAGCGACGAATTTTCTATATTTCAGGTGACACTGACCGGTGATGGTGTGTGGAAAGTCGACAAGGACACCAGATTTGTTGCTGGAGGCATCGTGGAGAAGACCTTCGGACATGACAAACCTCAACTTGGACTTGAAGCTAAAGTTGAACACGACTTTTAAGTAGAGTTAAATGAAAACTTTATCACCAATCTATTTTCATCCTTTCTTCAATATTGTTAGTTGCGTGATCAAATTCATATTGAGGCTTCCAACACATATAATTCAATTCGTTTAGCGCTTAACGAATTTAAAACATCGTTCTGTTTCTTTCAATCGTTTGAAGATGATGGAGACAGAATTATATATTAAACTAGCTGACTGGACAGACGTTGTCCGGCTTCGTAGAACTTGATGGCAGTGCCACCTACCGGCTCCAATTGCAAATCTAAACTATCCAGGAACCCATTCAAACAGTTCAGTGACATATACACGTACAGAAGAATTATGTATACAAAGATATGTTTGGCGCTAAACGCATTTAGTGATTTGTGGTGTGATTGGGCCTTATCCATAATTGATCACTTAGATCCTGTCAGATCGTTCCAACCGATTTATTCAGTAAAAATCTCACCGTGAAAACTTAGGTGAGGTGAGCTCTCAATAGTGTCAATCCCTAGCATCGGTGACATGACAGTTTTCTTCGAAGTCACTTCACCTAAGTGGTTTTCACAGTAATTTTTTTACAGAATAGACCAGCAGTTGGGGCTTTTGAAATCTCTTTTCTGCATTTATGTTCATTACATAGGGTACTTGAATGTAATCGTTTCATTATTATTTATTTCTACTTAACTTTTAGGTTTGAATGTGCCAAACTGTTTTGTATTGTAAATAGACTGTACTTAGTTGTATAAAAGTGATATTATTAATAGTTTTTTATAAATAAAATCCATAGAATGAATGTCTTGCTTTTTACTTATTATGATACTACTTGGTTGAGTTTACCTTCCTATAAATGATAAGCCGATATTTCTAACAAGTTTCTTCACGCGACTTCGTTCGCGTGAAGTTTCTTGTTTCTCCGACCCAGCCCGTCGCATCTCATCACTTCAGGTTAACAAAAACACTACTTGCGATAGTTGAGACGCGTTGGAAAATCCTACTAATACTTATTATAAACGTAAAAGTTTGTATGGATGGATGGGTGGATGTTTGTTAATCTTTCACGCAAAAACTACTGAACGGATTTGGATAACATTTGGGACACATATGGTTCATAACCAAGATTAACATAATAATATAGGATACATTTTATCCCGATATTCCCACGGGATCGAAACTTATGCGGGTGATACCGCGGGGCGCCGCTAGTCGTTCATAGAAAAAGTAAAGTCAGATTTTGCAAATAAACAAAATAAATAGAGTAACTGTGCAATTAATTAATATTATAATAATATGTAAATAATCTGAAATAAATAAATATAATAATAAATAATGTGGTGCCCTGAGACAGGAAGATGGGTTCTCGGCAGTTCGCGTAGGAGATGACGGGACGAACTGCCAATAGATTCTGTAAAAATCTCACCGTGAAAAGTTATGTGAAGTGAGCTTAGAGTGAGCTGTCAATAGTGTCAATCCCTAACATTAGTTGGAATGACAGCTCAGTCTACGCTCACTTCACCTAAGTTTTCATGGTGAGATGTTTACAGAATCGCACTGCAAGTCTATTCTGTAAAACTCTCACCGTGAAAACGTAGGTGAAGTGAGCGGTCGTTCCATTTGTTGCTGGAGATTGACACTATTGACAGCTCACTTCACCTTAGTTTTCACGGTGATATTTTTACAGAATAGATCGGCTGGATAGTTTCCGTCCAAAATGGATGGAGGACGCGCGCGTTCACGAAGATTGGTAGGAGTGGACGGAGGACTGATTCCAGAAGTGGGACAGCTTAGGCTAGGGTGAAAAATGGCAAATTTTGTATCTATTTAATTTTGGCTTTTATGGAGACCAGCACCCTGTTACTGGGTAACACGATACCGATTAGTAAGACTGGTTGTCAGACTTTGTTTCTGACGACCCGTAACGACTGTCAAAATCCACGAATGACAGCCAGGACCAAAGGCTTAAGAGCGAGGGCACACGATGCGTTGCGGCGCCGCCGCGCCGTACCGCAAAGATTTCACCGTATGAGCGGGCATACGAGCGGTGCGGGCGCCGCAACGGTGCGCCCCCGCAAGCGGTCAGCGGACAGTCTGTTAAGGCCCGGTATTATGCCGTTAACCTTGCTCAAATGGGCGTTACCGCTGAAAATGCCCCGCGCGCCCCTCATCGTACTTACGCGCGAAGCGGTCACGAAGTTTCTATTTTGTAGGGCTAGCTGCCATAGTGTCAGACGCGCGACGCTCAGATATAGGTAGCTAACAGCATTTATTGCAGAGCAGTGGTGTATATTTATATTTTTTTACAAATAAAGAACTCGTAATATTAATAAAATAGAAAATATTATCAATGTAACCGGGCGGCAGAATTTAGACAATTATTATTAAATTAGCTTTTCCCTACAATTTCGCTCACAAATAAAAGTGAATAAGTTAGTACCTACTTACTTTTTTTCTTAACGCCTAGATCGACTGGAAATTCTGAGCAATATACATATCTGCCGGCCGAAGATCAAATGCCATATTGGGTTCATGGAGCCCATGAACCACAATGCGCCCTATATCGATACCTCGGGGCTCAAAGGATGAACACCACTTTTCACGAAATCCAATAAATCGATAGAGAAAGAAAAACTGAACAAGATGGTGTAAATAACTCTAATTGGCCAAAATGTGCTTGCTTGCTTGCGTGCTTGCTTGTGTTGCCCTTTGAGCCCCGATGTATGGAATTATGGTTTGTGGGACCCGTGTATAACCCGTGACCCCCAATTTAATTTATTATCCAGAAGTTTATCTAGAAGCCACAAGCGGTCGTGGGCTCGAAACTTTTTAGTTCAATAAGGCCGGCCACATACGGACGGAATTCCGTTTCAAAATATCGATTCGGCATTTTCGAAGGCAAGGAATTCATACAAAATCAAGGAACTACCTCACACGTACTTACAATAGTTCTCCATTCGAAATTTTCTGCCTTCGAATTTATTTTGTATGGATTTGCTGCCTTCGAAAATCCGAATCGATATTTCTGAACGGAATTCCGATTTTGCCAGCCGAGTAAAGACTATACAGGGTCCAATTTTAGTTTGTAATGAAAGAAAAAGAGAAAGAGAGCGAGAGTGAGAGAGAAAGTGAAAAAAAATGTGAAAGTGAGAAAGAAAAAAAATCAAAATGAAAGTCATTTATTCAAATTAGTCCGAGAATCAGCACTTTTCGAATGCCAAAATTACAAAAGACAGTCCCCAAAAACGCCCGCCCTTCACCACTTGCTAGTGCTATCGCTGGGAAGAAGAAGTGGCGCAACAAACTCTGCTGGGGAGATTGTTGCGCCACTTCTTCACGCACAGCTGTCTGTTCAGTTAAAAAATACTTATACAATAATAGGTATGTTAAATAAATTAACATTACAAGACACAGAACATTAAATTAAATTATTTGCCACATGTCAGTTAGCCACGCCAACATACCATCAAAGATACTAAAAACTATACTAAGATTGACTTCTTCACGCACAGCTGTCTGTTCAGTTAAAAAATACTTATACAATAATAGGTATGTTAAATAAATTAACATTACAAGACACAGAACATTAAATTAAATTATTTGCCACATGTCAGTTAGCCACGCCAATATACCATCAAAGATACTAAAAACTATACTAAGATTGATGTAGGGATTAATTTTGTTCAGGTAAGCGAACATTGGCGCCGATTCCCGATTCGAATTTAGTCATCAACCTGACAAACGTGCAGATACGATTTCAATTGACTTTAAACCGCAGTCTAAAGGTCCAGCTTGATATTTCTTGGACTGATTTTAAAAAATTACTGATGTTTACTTTACGTCCACCAATCGATAATTTTTCAGTTTCCCTAAAACAAAGTAAAATATAAAATTCAGTTGAAGTACTGACGGCTTAGAAATATATATAATATTCAAACAGGCAGGTTTTGATCAAACAAAATCCACAATGTTGAAAACTACCTTTCAGCTTCATAGGTCGTTTGATCTAGTTCTTCGTGTAAATTTACATCGAAATCAAAATCACAATCAAAAGTCATTTATTCAAATTAGGCTGAGAATCAGCACTTTTCGAACGTCAAAATTACAAAAGACAGTCCCCCAAAAACGCCCGCCCTTCACCACTTCCTACTCCTAGTACTATCGCTGGGAAGAAGAAGTGGCGCAACAAACCCCCAGCAGCACAGCTGTCTGTTCAGTTAGAAAATACTTGATACTTGATTGTATACAATACGGTAAAATGGGGTGACATTTGAATAGCGGGGTGTCTTTGATGATTACTTTTTTTCGTTGATTTTTTAGTAAAATCTCGGAGTCTATGGACTGCAGATTTTTTTTTTATTTTGGGTTGGCAACATTGACAGTTTTGCCATATTTCTTAAAAATGGCTGCGGTTTAAGCTGTGAGATTCCATGACAATATTGAACATATTATATATTATTATTTAATATATATATATTTAATTTATTTATTCCTGTTAGGGGCTACTTTCTTATTACATACAAAAAACGAGGGCAATCAAAGCGACCCCATATCAAGTATAAAGATGATAAGCCACTTAATGTTTTTTTTCTCGGAACCTACAGGGCGTAAAAATTAAATAAATAATTTTATCAATAAAAAACCATGAGTCGCCATTACAGTATTTTTTTTGTATTTTTTTATAAATAACTGAAGAAGTTACAGTCAGTTATATTTCAAAATTAATCAATGTAACCCCATTTTACGTTCTGGGTGTTAAGTAATTAACATTATAAGGCACAGAACATAAAATTAAATTATTTGCCATATGTCAGCTAGCCATGCCAATATACCAACAAATATAATAAAAACTATACATAGGTACTCATAAAATAATTAATTAAAATTAAAATGTAAATAAAAACTTACTACCTAAATAAAAGCCTCCAGGTATAAAGGGCGTGACTGCTTACATATTTACGCATTGCTGGGTTCTGGTCACATAGCTGTCACTTGAAGTCACAGATGATAAACTAGGACCATCGAAGTAAAATAAATAAATAAGTTAATACTAATAACAATAACCTGTCAGTAAGCCAATTCTGGAGAAAGAACATGAACATTGTCTTGAGTTAATTAGGGCGACCAACTATTCTTATCGTGTAAGTAGTCGTTGATGGAATAGTAAGCCTTTGAACAAAGGTTGAATTTTACTTGATGAACACTTTACTTTGATGATGACATCGAATTCAATAAATGATGATGGCTTTTCAGTAGGAGGACTGCAAAAAAACAACAATTATTTTTGAAAATAATACAATGTATTCTATGATAGGTATGTTTATATCTATTACTTTGTCATTTGTTGTCGGATACTAAGTTCAGATTTTATTCAATAGATTGATCACTAAATATTTCATTAAACCCTATAATGTCTTAATCAAGATGTTGTAGTGATAGATCACTAAATCCCACAGGACTAGAACAATAATACGAAATTCGAAAAATTCCGTTTTCTTCTTGAAATGCCTTTTGATTTGCTTGAATATTGTGAACAATAAATGATGATGGCTTTTCAATAGTAGAACTGGAAAAATACAATATTGTTTTAATATACACTAGCTTATGCCCGCGAATTCATCCACGTGAACGTATAAAAGGTATACGTAGGTAAGTAAAAAAAAAAAATTCAATTCCGAACCGATATTTCGAAACGGAATTCCGACTGTATGTGGCCGGCCTAATATTATTACCCCGTATTTAACAGTCTGGTAGTTATGAGTAATAAAACAATAATACAGAGTGAAATTAAATTAGCTAGCGAAACTATATAATATTTCAACACGATAAAACAGATTTTATCAACTTACACTTCAAGTAACAACAATAACAGCGGTCATTGACCCCAAACAAAACATTTTTTTTTATTTTGTCGTGTTTAGTAGATTATCGATACCCATCATGTCTTGAGACAAAATAAAAAAATAATGATTTTTGGGGTCATTGACCCCACTGACCTGAGACCGCTGTTATTGTTGTTACTTGAAGTGTAAGTTGATAAAATCTGTTTTATCGTGTTGAGATATCGACACCCGTCTGTAAAGTATACAAAAAAAAAACGGATATTTTAATTGACTACACTACCGACGGTGGATGACCCCAAAAAAGTCCTAGCCCAACTAGAAACAACACCTAAAGTTGTTATTCCCCGTGGGAATCGAACCCGCGATCGAGAAGATATCCCTTTCACCACTAAACCAAGGAAGCATTCTATTGTAATGAGTAGGTAGGTACTTACTCAACATCTAATCGAGAAGTAGTATCATCCAGTTCTTGAGTAGCAATTTGCTTATTCGCCAATCTAAAATAATAAAATCATAAGAAATACAATTGGAAGCACAGCTGACCCTACTGTAGGTACTTACTCTGTGGCCTTCGGTGAGTCTCAAGTCACTCAGGTGATGATATGATTCGGAAAATCAATTTCAACTTAGTAACAATGCCTATAATATAGTGTACTCTATATCTATAGGCATTATTAATTACTAAGTTAGAAGTATTAAATTCACGAGAAATATATTTATTTTTATCATTCTTTATTTAGGTAGGTACTTATAATAAAGTTTCTCGAGCAGCTTTCCATCTCTTCCCACTATTATATTTATTTCCCATTTTTATTTTCACGGTACAAAACGTAAAAATTCCACTGCGGAGCAAAGCGACACAGGTCCGTTCTCAACAACGTTCCGAGGAACACTGGCGCGGTGCAGGCAGCAAGGAAATGAGCAAGCGTATGTCGTAAAAACGTTTATAAAATCGTATAAAATTAGATATTAACTATTTATTAAAAACTACTCGATCACTGGATGCAGTTTGGCATTAGAAATTTTATGGTATATTTTTTATTATAATTATTGTTGTTAATAAAGAGATAAACTGCTTTTAAAGACAAAGAAGAGGTTTGTTTGAAGATTTTTTTGATGCATTAATGTATGTTTAATTATGATTTGGGCTCGATCACTGTATTAAAATAAGACTTGAAAATATCATACTTTTTTTTTAGGTCCTAATTATTTACGGTTTAAGAGATACACTGCTTTAAAAAACCACTTTTTGACCGTTTTCGAGAAATCTGCGCCTTAATAAAAATGGATCGTTTGACTCCGACGTCTCAACGCATTCACCCCTCCCCGCCTCCTCTCGGTGGTTGCAAGTCCGGTGCGGCGCCGGAGCGCATCGTGTGACATGCCACAGATATTTCTATGTAAGACGACGCAGCGACACCGCTCCGGCGCCGCACCGCCACCGCAACGCATCGTGTGCCCCCGCTCTAACGTGCTTTCCGAAGCATGGAAGGGGTCTTGTTACGTAAAGATGGTTACCTATCCACGGACCAAACGCGGCAAGCGTAGTTTAAACTGATTGATCGACCGTGTGGCGGTTATTATTTATCCACAAGCCCCTACCTACCTACCTACCAAGAAGTTTGTCAAATGAATATTAACATAAGAAATACACAATTTAAAATATCATTAGGAGGGATTGCGGGAATAAACGGCAAAAACACAAACCTAACTGGCTGGAAATGTGAGTGTACGATACTGTAATGAGTATAGTATGGCGGCATTCGAATGATCATCATCATCATCAGCCCATACAGAAGTCCACTGCTGGACATAGGCCTCTCCTATTGCACGCCATTCAACTCGATTTTCGGCATCTCTCATCCAGCTGCTACCAGCCATCCTGCGAAGATCGTCGCTCCACGTAGCCTGAGGGCGTCCCACCTTACATTTATCGATTCGTGGTCTCCACTCAAGAACACGTCTACCCCAACGGTCATCGATTCTACGGCTAATATGGCTGACCCATTGCCACTTCAGCTTGCAAATGATACAATGTTATAATTATTACGTTTACTCCACGCGAGCGTATTCACATCAACGCGCCTAACCGTAACCTATCACCGTTTTTCTAAACAAAAAACCTACTAAAAATAATTTAAAAGGTCATTCTAAATTCGCTTGAATGTTTGAATGCAACCAGAGTTATTTTTCTGCCAGTCTGCACAACATAAGGTCGACTTTTGCATGCCAACTTCTTACTACTGTCTATACACCTACCACCACCACCTACACCTCTGCTTATCACTATAGTCGATAACACGCGATTTTATGCCTTATTTACTACTCAATACACACTGTCGTATAAATTATCTCGTTACAATTTTTTTATCGCTGGGTAAGAAAGATTATTATGAACTGCGCATGACTCACTCACTCTTACAAGACCCCATTCCTCGGCACAGGGAATTCACCTCAGATACTGAAGCTGGTATTTGAGGAAGGCACAGTTCCTTGTGGTGAAAAGAAGTAACAGTTACTAAGGTGTGTATTTGTTAATCACTGTACACAATAGATAGATTGGGGAGCCTTATGGGAGTCTTATAGAATATTGCCTCTTATAGAAATTATAATCTACCAATCATTCGTTGCCAAACTAACATCCTTCCATCCACCTTTCCTTCTAACCTAGACCACACTTTTGGTACTATTGGGTTGACCTAAAGTTTTAGATTTTCCTTTTATTTTCGTTTATGGCATATACTTACAGAAAAATAGTTGGCTTAGGTTGGCATTCAAATAGACCTTTTGATACCAGAAGGATTCGAAGTCACATCTCGGCGACAAACAAATGTCAAAAACTTGTCAAAATGTAGGGAAATCAGAGGTATACAGCGTGGCGCTTTAATGGCGACATTAATTTAACACACGTATACGGTTTTGCGTTGTAGTTTTATGAATATATTTTAATTTAATTAAACATTAATATTTATTTATTTATTAACAATTTTATAAAATTGCATCTTAGAGCAACCTGACTTAAAGAACTGTAGCGCAGGGGTCATTTTCCGGAGTCACGGATCATAACATCGCATCAATGTAATTAAAACAATTATCGAGCAAAGAGAAGGCGAATTGAAGGAAAAAGAGAGAGCCCTAGGTCGGCGCGGCGCAGGTGGAAGTTTTCAAGTTACGATTTTTTTATGTTGTTATAATTTTTATGATTACTGGCCACTAGCCCTACCCGTGTCATAAATTAATGTCGCGCCACGTTGTATATTTGACCGATTTAAAACGAGATCAGACTAAAACTTACGAGAATTGCCCATCTGATATTTCATTTGAGTACAGAAAAATATGGTTACCTGAATAAAAAATAGGAAATAATACATAGGTACAGAAGAACATGATTCGGTTTTGTTGATACGTATTGTTCGTTTTGCGGTGCTAGAATAGTACTATGTCAGTACAAGAGGGAAATACAGTTCTTTAGAATAATCCCTTTTACGTAACCAAGCATGACTTTAACACTTCACAGATGATCGATGGAGCTCAGCAGTAAATCATGACATATTGTATAAAGAACGGCTATAGTGAACTATGGCTAAAGCAATTAGCTTAGTTGTTCGACGACAGCAAGAGTTCCGGCATGCGGGTATACTCAAGTTATTTTCTATGTTTTATTCACTGTATTTCACATTCATGAATACTTACCAGATGCTGGGTGCGACAGGGGGGTATACTTTCTCCACTTCTGTTCAACCTGTACAAACAAACAAAACTAAACAAAACACTTTTTTTTATTATTGTACTAAGAAATAAAGAGCAGTGGTGGTGGCCCAGTGGTAACGGTCGCGACTTACGAGTTGTAGGTCGTGGGTTCGTACCCAGGCAAGCGCTTTACTTTGTGTAAATTATTTCATCACCATTGCTCTCAAACAGTGAAGGAAAACGTCGTGAGGAAACCGGCATGTTCTTGAACCAAATATGGGCCCGCGTGGTGGATTATAGCCCACTCCCTCTCGAAGAGAGGAGGCCTGTGTCCCAGCAGTAGGAACATTAAGGGCTGATTATGGTAGGTCACTAAGAAATTATGCAGGTAAGCTAAACATATTTATAAGGGAAATGAAGGTCCATCTGCCTCCTTTCATTTCATTTTTCGACCAATCGGTAGGTGAGTAGAAGATGCCAGGTGATGATATAGTGTATTGATCTATGCAAAACCCAACGAGGGTAATTCCTAAATACCACATTCACGCAAGGTGAAAAAAGAACTTATCCCAAAAAAAGAAATCTGCCATCACGCTACATAGGTACTCTGTTGATTGGCAAAAATAAAAGGATACCGCACTTTTTGCGCGTAAGGAAATTCTGACGTGTTACATCATCAGAAATCTATACTTGTCGAATACAAGTGTGAACTAGTGTGTACATATTTTAAGATAAGTGGAGTCCCGGTTATCTTAAATTCTTTAAGTAATGACAACATAACATCACGTCTGTAATTCCCTGGACGGCTAGGCAGAGGTGTAGATTTGGTCATGTTTAAGTTCCCCGTAACGGGGAACGTAAACATGAAGGGGGCGAACCATTAATCGGGCACAAATCCAGACTCCGAGCTACTACTGAAAAATTTCAGATGGATAAACCCAATAACACTCGGTAATCAAGACCAAGACCAACCAGCAGAAGTACTTGCTTATTTAAGTAACTCATCATCTGCCTAGCCTTTTCCCAACTATGTTGGGGTCGGCTTCCAGTCTAATCGGATGCAGCTGAATACCAGTATTTTACATGGAGTGGGTCAGATAGGCGACTGCCTATCTGACCTCCACAACCCAGTTACAGTACTGGGTAATACGATACCCCTTGGTAAGACTGGTTGTCAGACTTTCGGGCTTCTGACTACCCGTAACGACTGTCAAAGATCCACGAATGACAGCCGGGACCAACGGCTTAACGTGCTTTCCGAGGCACGGAGGGGTCTCGGTATGTAAAGATGGTCACCCATCCACAGACTAACCGCGGCAAGCGTAGCTTAACCTGACCGATCGACCTGTGCGGCTATTATGATTTAGCCACGAGTAACTACGTAATGAATATTGTAGATACGAAACGAAGTACTTACTAACATAAATAAATTATGACTGTCATGAAGGTCACGTTCAAATATGCGGCGAATTCTGTATTTTATCAGCTTGAGAACGTTCGAAGTAAAGAAAGCTTTGCTCGTGTTTTTATTACCAGCTGTTCGTGTAGTTCAGTATATATTATAATGTTCCCACTGCTGGGACACAGGCCTCCTTGGTGAGAGGAAGTGGGCTGTGATCCCACGAGCCCAGTGCGGGTTAATTACCATGAGTCACGGCGGTCTTCAAATTTTTGATTTTAGGACATGCCGGTTTCTTCACGATGTCTCCTTCACCATTTTAAATATAGTGGTGATAAAATAATTTTATTTAAACAAAATTATTTGTCGCGCGTTTGCGCCTGTCAGGGTTCGAACCTATGACCCACAACTCATAAGTCACGGCCGTTACCACTGGTTTACCACTATTCTACCCAGTGTGCCCGGCGTCACCCGGTTGAATTTTATATCCCCCAAAATTCCGACATTTCCAGTGAAAGATCTTTGATACAAAAAAATATATATTTCAAACAAACCTTGTCCTGACGCTTACGAGAACAAAAAAAAAACAGCCAAATCGGTGATGATTTTCATACATCATCATCTGCCTAGCCTTTTCCCAACTATGTTGGGGTCGGATTCCAGTCTAACCGGATGCAGCTAAATACCAGTATTTTACATGGAGCGACTGCCTATCTGACCTCCACAACCCAGTTACTTAACGGCTTAACATGCTTTCCGAGGCACGGAGGGGTCTCGGTATGTAAAGATGGTCACCCATCCACAGACCAACCGCGGCAAGCGTAGCTTAACCTGACCGATCGACCTGTGCGGCTGTTATTATTTAGCCACGGGCCCCATGATTTTCATACATGCAGCTATTAATTTTTATTTATATAGATTTTGGCGTTTATGCAGGCCGTATTCCATAGGTAATTTAAGCGAATAGTCACGATCTATGTTTTGTACCGAACCCCGTAACCCCGGTTTATTTTGAAATCCATATTAATGTAATCAGTTTGATCTCATATCAAAAATTAATTTACTGACGTCATTTCGTTCCCATTCCAATCCATTAGGTTGTATGAGATTTGACATCGTTAGTTATATGGAAGACAGGTGGTAGCCCATCTGCCGCGACGCTTCAAGAACATAACCAGTTACAAACACAAATCGCCAATGAGCAGCCAGAATGTTACAGCACTAGTACAAATAAACTTAACTAGCGAAATGCGATCGTACCAACTTTGCACTAACTATCCCTACCTATCTCTATGTCGTATGCAACACGAGTGATGCTATTTGTTATTTATTACAACTCAATCTTATCTCTGTACTACTGACATATAGTTATCCTGTTACAAAATTTTAATTGGTCAATTAAGAATAATATGAACTTTATGACTGTTGATCTTAAATATATCCCCGTTGCTCTCGGCACAGGGAATTCACCTCAGATACTGAAGTTAGTATAAATAGTCGGTTCGGGATTGAGGAAGGCACAGTTTACAACAGTTCCTTGTGGAGAGAAGAAGTCACAGTTTTAATACGGTATGTCTTATTACATATACATCGCATTATGGATGATCCTATAAAATGTAGGCTCTTATGGAGATTTAATAACATAATCAGCCTAGTATTACCCAAAGGAGAAATCAAGAATGTCTAATCATACATATAACAAAATTTCTTAATTGTGGTGGTGCTGCATGCATGGGTCCAAACAATCCATGCATCCAGCACCATGTACACATAATCCGGGTTGCTACTGATAATTTCTGATGGAGAATTTTACTAACATTTTGCTCCAATCTCCGGGTTAGGAGATCGAACCCAGCCAGCACGCTTGCACTCTCAAAACAACGAAGTCCGAAGCTATCAACTTCACATACGACCTTTTTATAAATTACTTGATGTCTATGTTTCAGTTCAAGATGCAGTCTACGGTTCTATTTTGTTTCGCTGCTCTCGTGGCTTGCTCATACGCCCATTACAGACTACCGGAATTGGATGAAAGTAGATGGTTAAAAGACTTGCATTTTGAGCGTAACGCTGGTGGAGGCAGAGTCTTTGGCGGTTTGGGCGCCAATGATGCTGGGTTATTCGTAAGTATTACTATATATTTGTCACAGGTAAACAAGGGACTTTTCAACCCGTCAGGGGTGCTAAGTAAAGCTAATCAAAGGGCTCACAACCAACTCACATTGTAGAAGTGCCGTTTTTGTTTGAGTAGACGGAGACGTGTGCCTTTTTCAGCCATTTTGTAAGCCATCCCATCACTTTCCACAGCCAGCCAATAATCACCAGGGTGATTTCATTTCGGCGGTTTATCGTTACATTGGCGCCACATTTCTAATCAAAATCTATTTCCACAGGGTCGAGGCGGTTATAAGGCTGACTTCTTCAACGACCGTCGAGGTCGTCTCGAGGGACAAGCGTACGGACAGAGAACGCTTGGTGCTGATGGTGACAGCAGTGTTCTAGGCAGCAAGTTTCAGTGGAACAATGCTAACGACAACGTAAGAGCTGCCGTCGACCTGCATAAGGAACTTGGAAAGAATAGTGGTGTAAGTATTATTTTTTTATAAACGAACTTAAACATTACAGATTACTGCTTACTGGCCAAGGGTGCAGATAAATGTGCGAAAGACTTCCAACCGGGGGTTTGGAAGGCCAGAAGCACTTGGAATAACAAAGTCTTATACTTAGTAAGATTCGGTCAATTCCCATCTGGCCTAAGGGTGGAAGAGACCCATGAAGGATCAACATTTTGTTAAGAGCCGATTTGTAACATTTTAAAAGGCTGACTGTTCCTTGGAAAAGATTCTAAAGTTGACTTATTATTGACTCAAGCTGCTGTCAAAGAGAGCCTTGATTCCAATATACATAGATCAGTGTGAATCCTCACCGTGATATAGGTGTATAGATGAGTAAACACTATATGGTTATAGATTCTATAACCAACAATAAATTAACACCAAAAATTAGGATCCATCTGTGACAAGACTTTAATTATTAATTCAATATTTTCCATATTTCAGGTGACAGTGACCGGTGATGGAGTATGGAAAGTTGACAAGAACACCAGAGTAGTTGCTGGAGGTATCGTGGAGAAGACGTTCGGACATGACAAGCCTCTACTTGGATTAGAAGCTAAAGTTGAACACGACTTTTAAGTAGAGTTAAAAGACTTTCTTTGTTATAGTTAGTTGAGTGATCAATTCAATTTAGAGTCCTATTGATAATTTCCAGTTAGATTTTTCCAGATGAGACTTTCAATAGTCAACATTAGACACAACATTAGACACTCCTTTTCTGCATTTATCTTCAATAGACAATAGGTAACATGATTGTGTTCGTTCCTGTATTACTTATTTATTTCTACTTAACTTAAGGTTTCAATGTGCCAAATTGTTTAGTACTGTTAATATATTAGGGCTGATTTTTCAATCTTCTGATAACTTTATTCGAGGAATAATTTTGAAATTTTGTCATTTGTTTCATACAAAAACTGTCAAACGTCAATTTTATTCCTTGAGTAAAAGTTATCTGGCGATGGAAAACTCAGCCCTTAGTTGTATAAAATTGTAAATATTAATAATAATTTTGTAAATAAAATCCATAAAATGAACGACTGCTTTTAATTCCCCTCGTTGGGTTTTGGACTTGTATAATGTCGCTTTCACTATTTTAATTTCACATGTCACTGGGTACAGCAGCATCACTAATTAGTGATTCATCACGTTTTAAAAAGTTACATTGCTACAATATTGATTTTGTTACGAGTTACGACTCATAAAGTATCACTGAATCGTCTAACGTCACCATTCTAATACCAACAGTTCTGATACCCTAGCGTCTAGTATACAATAACTTTATTAAAAAGGAAGTGATAAAGTTACCGTTAGATGAATCCGGTCCAATAGTATCTACTGGACTGAATGGAGCGACTGCCTATCTGACCTCCACAACCCAGTTACTGGGTAATACGATACCCCTTGGTAAGACTAAACATAGAAAACCAGTAATTTATAAAAAGGTCTTACGCTAGCTTAAGTCCTAGACCGACACAATTAAGAATGTTAGATAGTCATAATAATTTCATAAACACACAAAGAAGAAGTTGACAGCTTCGGGCTTCGTTGGTGTCGTGGGTACAAGTGTGACTGCTGGCTGGGTTCGATCCCTTAATCCGGAGATCGGAGCAAAATGTTATTATGACTCTCCAAGAGAATCTTACACTAGCAACCCGAAGCATTTGTTCATGGTGCTGGATGCATGGGTTCAAACTACCACTGCTACTTCAATTAAGAAATGATGTTAATGCACTACTCATTTTTGGCTTCTGCTTCGGGTAATAAATAAGCAACCGATTATATTCATGTCTTTCAAAAGAAAACCGGGATATCAGAAACCTGAGCGAAACATTAATTATTTCATTGAACGATCAAATACAGAATTTACCTCACATTTGAACTTGACCTTTACAATCAAAATATACCTACGTTAGTAAGTAGGTCGTTTCTTATCTACAATATTAATTACGTAGTTACTTAAATAATTTATGATAGCCGGGATTCCGTACTCCGGGGAACCCTAGAGTGGGAGCAAGATGGACCGACGACCTTAAAGTGATTTGAAAGGTGGTGGATAAGGAGAAGTGTGCAAGTGGTGAGGCCTATTCCCAGCCCACTGAGGTAGGCCGAGTTGATTGAACAGGGACTCCAAACTTGGCTTAAAAGGCACACTAGTTGGCACTCGTAAGTACAGACGCCAGCACATTAAGCTACTACAATCTGTCAAATTTCTTTAAAAGATTTTCAACTTTATCGCTAAAGAATTAGGTTCAAAGTTGACTGGGATAATTTTACAGTTTCGGGTAGCTTGATGGGCTAGCGTCTGTACCGACTGGTCTAGATTTCTGATGACGTAACGCGTTAGACTTTCTTTACGCACAAAAATGCGATGCTCTTTTATTTTTCTAATCACTAGAGCATGTATTTAATTTAATTAATTAGAACTTTATTTGACATTTTTGATTTGTAGACGATCCTTGATTTAATACATTTTTTTTTTGACATTGGAATTCAATCATTTAGTTTAAATTGATTTAATTAATTAGAATTATTATTATTGTCACAATATTTGCATGCCGAATTTAGTAGGCGGGATATGAAGAACTATTGTGTGTGTTATAAAATCTGTAAAATACCATATTTCAGGCAAATAAAGAATCTAATCTAATCTAATGTAGCTTAGTGATGGCACACACACAGTTTATTTTTATGTTATACGTTCATTACATACTTTTCTTTTAAATATAATAGAAGTTGCTAAATCAACAACACACAACACAACAACAACAACATTGGAACAATTATTATTAGGTATTAAATCATTGTAGACATCATCTATTCAATTCTGAC
This sequence comes from Apamea sordens, assembly GCA_945859715.1. NCBI lineage: Eukaryota > Metazoa > Arthropoda > Insecta > Lepidoptera > Noctuidae > Apamea > Apamea sordens. The sequence continues at coordinate 4,947,834 of OX244010.1, read as the reverse complement.
GCTGACTGATCTGGAATTGAATCAATTGTGTGCATTATCAAAACATTTTCTTTTTGTTACGATATCGTGATTCCGGTAAGGCTTTATTGAAAAAAAACGACCATTTTAAATGATAAATTGGTTACAATTTTTTAAGTATAATACGATTTATAGACGTTACGATAGAGCGGGTCCAAAAAAACTATATCCTTTAGAGTCACATTTTGATTTTATTCAATCACTTATAAAGGTATACTCGTACATTCACATTGTAAGTAGTCTATTTCTTTTAATTTGACCAGAATTTAGTTCCCGTGTTCCAAGTAATATTTCATCCAATATAGAATGAATTAAATTATAGAATGACTACCGAGATGACGACTAATATAAATAGAGAAGTATGAAAAAAGAAGTCATATTGCGCCGATCCTATTAATATTTACATTATTATATAATAATATTCTAAACGTGAAAGTTTGAATGGATGGATGGATGGATAGATAGATAATAATAATACTAATATCCCTGGACATTTCACACAGATGGATGGATGTTTGTCTTTCACGCAAAAACTACTAAACGGATTAGGATTATATTTGGCACACATATGGTTTATAACCAGGATTAACATATAGAATACTTTTTATCCCGATATTCCCACGGGATCGAAACTGATGCGGGTGAAACCGCGGGGCGCAGTTTGTACTAAATAAACTGGGCATGAGAATTAAAGTTAAAGTAATACCTGGGTGCTTACCCGAAAGACACGGTGAACTTTGTAGCGTAAGTACATGCACTAAGCACTGTCCTCAAAATTGTGTAAACGGTTTTGGAAGAAGAAGTTACTCAGATGTGGCATCGGTCAAACTTAGAAATAATAAATATCTACTACCATTTTGATTAATGCAACAAAGCGACCCACATCAACCAAATTTTAGCACGAAGCGAAGGTACTGTAATCTTTGTTGCAGCTACCCTTCAATCCCAAGAGTCGTCAGTCCACACTTATCTACGTACATACATACATGCTCTCACTTCTAAACTTATTTAATTATTCAACCGTCGACGCTCAGGAATACTCGTGGATACTCGGGTGAGCTCGGTAAACTGCAAAACTTTGATAATTACTAGCATTCCTAGTGGAGAATTTGTTTGTTTTTGTTGCAGTGCTGTTGGTAAGAATGTGTTCAAAATTGAAAGGAATAAATTATGCTTGTAATATTTAACCGACTTCCAAAAAAGGAGGAGGGTCTCGTTGGCCGGAATCTTATTTTTTAAGTATTTTCCCCGAATACTCGAAGACGGCTGAACCGATTTGGAAAATTCCTTTTTTGTTTGAAAGTGTATACTTACATCCTAGGTGGTTCCATATAAAAAAAAAACTAATTTTACTAAGTTTACTTGGGTAGTTTTTGAGTTAGCTTCCATACTTATTTAGTATGGAATACGTAGGTACCTACGCATCCGTAAAGCTGAACAGATGCGTACGCGTTCCATACAAAATCGTTGTTTTTTAAGGACAAAAGCTGAACAGAGCTGAATAATAATAATATAATAATAATTTATTTGTTCCAAAATATACAGACAATAATTAGATAATATGGTGATACAATATAATAATTGTGGTTAGTCCATTAATCCACTTACTTGATGATGGTATAATACTTCCTGTCATTCTTGATCGGTGTCAAAAAACTAAAATACAGATCCAAAGACACCGACTTCCGAAATTAATTAATACATTGTTCAAAGTGGACCCATTACTAACGAGGGCGTAGTTTTTGGCTCAGCCATACGAGTTGGGAATCTTACTTACTTCCGAGTGATAATTAGTGCTATGAGGAAAATAAAAGGCATTTTTGCATTTAGATATTTTTGGATTTCTCGAGCAATAGGTTCTCAATAACAGTTTGAGCTGCTAATTTTGGCGGCGGCAATTCGAGACGGCATTTCGAGTAGATCGTAAACACAAATTGAAAATTCAGATTAATAAAACAAAAGAAAGCTATCAGCGCGCACAATTTTATCCACTTTGTTCATTATTTTTTATTTTTTTAATCAATGTTCAGAAAAAGTATGTGGCCAGTATCATTTTGCGCTTGGTGATCAAAACTTTTTGTCTTTTGGCATTTTAAACTATACTAAGAAGTAACAGTACATAAATGTACAACAGTAGGTATTGACCATAGATGTCCGGTATTGACGCATTCTGCCAAATTTTAAAAAAGTATTAAGTTATTCTTTCCGATGTAGGTACATATAATATTTTTCACTTGGTAGTGTTTTTTATTTGGAAGTTGGTTTTGTTTTTTGTAAAAAGGTTTTAATAATCCTCATCAGCCTGCTGGATTAAAGGTCACCTATACAAATTAAGCAGCGGCGACATGGTCAGCTAATGTGGTGCTGTTCCACAAACGATGGGGCACATAATAATATCGAGTCTAGGAATTGATGGACGTTACTGATGGCGCTAAACTCGACCTACTAATAACTAGACCAGATTGTGTAGAGTTTAATGACCTACTGTTGAACGAGGTCAATTTTCGGAATATCGGTCTAAGGAGAGCTTTGATTTAATTGCCACAGCTTGCTGGTGAACATGTTGGTGATTTCAGTTTATTGTTTATCGCTTAGTCCTGAGCTCTTAGCTGCAGCGTGAACGATGCAGTACCGGTATAAAAGAAAATGTTTTTATAAGCGCCATCTATTACAATAATGCAGAATCGTGTCATTAAAAAAAGATTAATTTCTTCAATAAGTTTAACATCAGATTGTATTCCTTCCACACCATTTTGTTGTGGAGTTATAATTATTTTAGAACACGGATTTACAACAAAATATTATCAATAACAACGCCACCTGTAAATGCATGTGTAAACTATTTACATCCCTAGCTAATGAACGCATTACGCATCACAATAGTTCAGTTAAACAGCACTAGATGGCGCTGTAAAGTATTTGTCTTAAATTCTTTCAGTGGACGCCAGGGGGCATGCAAAATTATTTAAAAAGAAATTCCTATTAGATTAAACCAACACAACTCAGGCAGACCTAGAAATACGACACAGGGCTTTCCACGCTGTAGCTGCATTTTCTACAATATTTCACCATTGTCAAATTGAAAAAGAATGATCTGAAAATGGCCTACATATACTGCTCTTTAACAGGCTTCAAAAAAGGAGGATTTTCTCAATTCCGCGGAAATTTTTCGTTTTAAAAGTTTTTAAAACATTGATTTTATCGGTACCTACAAGCATGACTTCGTTACATAAATAATTGATTCACCGTGACTGATTTACTAACTAAAGGTTTCTGTTTACGCTTAGTTAATGGCAAAAAATGAGTCTACTTTATGGTATTTATAGCGCACTGTTGAATTTGCAACGCTAAGCTTAGCGCCGAGAGTTTAAAATCTAACCTGCATTAGGTATAATTTACTATTAGGTGTCGCTTTGTGTTAGTGAAAATGAGGATTAGATTACTAGTAACTTTTTTTGTGGATTTCGTCATAAAAAAAAGCATAAAATACATAAATTAAAACGCAAATCAAACTCAATTGGTGCCGCCAGTAACCGTTTTCGGGCACTAATAATTCAGGTCTTTTTACACAGCTGTTCAATAAGAATCATTTCCACATCTGGGATATGAAAAGGGCTGTGAGAAGTCTTCCTGCAGATAAACCGCAGTCTTCCAAGACTAATAAGCCTAGAAGGGTAATTGCGATAACAATAGGTTTCATTTTGACAGTTCAACAACATTCATTGCGTTATTTACGTTGTTGAGTAGACAGATTTATCGAACATATGAAGCAATGGATTAGAAATATCTTTAAAAATTATTGAGATTGAGATTGAATGTATGTTACGCAATTAGGTTACTGGTCAGCTAGGGCGATTATAATTACCCACGGCGATTATTTTTCGGTCACTGGATTTTCAACGCACGGCTTAGCACCGAGAGTTGAAAATCCAGTGCGACGCGCTGGGATGCACTCTGTTGGATTCTATGTGCTCGGCTCAACACCGAGAATTGAAAATCCAGTGCACGATAAAATCCCGCTGCGATATTTTTGCGTCCGTGCAAACGTATGCTCGTGTACCAATTGCTTCTAACTGTTTACCTATTGTTTACGCTGTGGGACTTTTTATATTCTGACGCAACGTTCTGAGCAGGTACAGATGCCAGCACATCAAGCTACTAAAATTTGTCAAATTTCTTTAATAGATTTTCAACTTTATCGCTGAAGTATTAAGGTTCACGGTTGATTGGGAAAATTTGACAGTTTCGGGTACCTACCTACCTAGTCTAAAATCATCATAATCATCCTCCAGTTGCACACTTAACCCAGTTTATTGGTCGCCGCAACATGGCCTTTTCTTCCATACTTCTCTATTAGTTGTCATCTCGGTAGTCACCCCCTTTCTAACCATGCCATCATTCACACAGTCCATCGTTTCCTTGGTCTTCCCCTACTCTTATAGTCATCGACATTCATACTCATAACCTTCCTCACAACATTTTCCTCATATCTCCGTAACACATGCCCATACCTTGAAAACCGATATGCACACAATTTTTCAGTTACCGGTGCCACTCCCAAACTTCCTAGTCTGAAATAATAAAGAAAAAATACTTGGAGTCAAAAATTGTTGCAAATAGTAGATTGTACAACTAGTGCATAAAAGAAGCCATTACACCCCGAGACGTTTAAATCCGTGGATAGTTAAGTCGAGGGTAAAATGGCTCGTTTATGCCCGAGTTTATACACTCTGCTTTTCACTTCGATTGCGAGAAAATGAAACAGGCATAAAGTATAATATAACAGTATTTTTTTTATCAAAAATGTTGCAAAATTGAGGAAGAGACTATCTAAATGCCCGCTACATTTTTTTTAAACTGTGTTTTTAATTTTCAACATTCAACTTGGGTACTTCATACTGCCAAGTCATAAACACGTTTTTTTGCGTTTTTAAATAGTAAGTGACAACTATTTTATCTGGTTTTATTAAATTAACGATAGAAATCACGGAAGTGATAATTATAAATGAAAGCAAATGAAATAAAATGAAGACTTTAATCTGCGACGTTTTATCGTGTGTGGCTTTTGGGCCTGATTATCTTAGTCGTCTTAGAAATAAAATATTTTATGCACTAGAGCATAAAAAACGACTATACCTATCGCCTACGCACAACATAAAGATGAACTATTAGAGTATGAGAACTGAACATTACATTCTACAATAATCACCTGTATTAGTGTACAACCAAGAAGTAATTGAAATAATAAAATCATCTACCAGGATTACATAAGTGAATGTCAGTATCAAAGGGGCGTTTGCTCCGTTCTCTTAACTGATGTTAGGTAGCCGTAAATCTTGATGGACATAGCGAGGGATTTACTGAGCAAGAAATAGATTTGATATCAGTTTGAATCCTTGATTGCCCGTATCTCGTTTTTGCGTTCGATTTCTCCAACATAAATCTATTGTATAGCAGTTCCTATGCCCGATGGTCGATAGTGATCTTTGTTGGGAACTGTTTGAGTCTATTTTTTTAATTCTTCTTCGTGCGAATTTTTCAGATCTTGTTGGGCCAAAATTTCGCCACTTCCATCGTCGGCGTCATCGGTAGCAGCACTGAGGTCACGTCGACTACAAGTTTTGGGACACCGAAATCAGGATAGGATGTGGAACATAGTTTGTTTTTACGGTTCCGTAGCCAAATGGCATGGAACCCTTATGGATTCGTCATGTCTCTGTCTGTCTGTCTGTCTGTCCGTCCGGCCGTATGTCACAGCCACTTTTTTCCGAAACTATAAGAACTATACTGTTGAAACTTGGTAAGTAGATGTATTCTGTGAACCGCATTAAGATTTTCACACAAAAATAGAAAAAAAAAACAATAAATTTTGGGGATTCCCCATACTTAGAAAAAAATATATAATATACATTACCATGTAAACTTCCACCGAAAATTGGTTTGAACGAGATCTAGTAAGTAGTTTTTAATACGTCATAAATCGTAAAACGGAACCCTTCATGGGCGAGTCCGACTCGCACTTGGCCGCTTTTTTGACTAAATCATACCCATTATTTGAGGCCTTCAGATATTCTGTTAAGGGTTGATTTTTCCAACGCCAAATAATTTTATCGGAGGAATAATTTAAAATTTTTGACAGTTCTTCCATACAAAAACTGTCAGACGTCAATTTTATTCCGCGAATAAAAATTATCTGTCGATTGAAAAATCAGTCCGTAATAGAATAATGATTTGACAAAGTTATTTAGCGAACTACTTCCTTACTGAGTGTACACAAAGGCAATGTGTTATAATTTTGAACCAGTAGACAGTACTATCGGAAAATATAAACTCCGTTAAAAGTACCTCAGAAACTGCCGGCATCGGTTCGGTGTCTGTAGTAGGTGTACTCAGCTCTTTGATAAGACGATTTTAATGCTATCTTAACACCTATCAGTGCGACAATTCTAGTAGCTAATAAAGATCAAATACGCAAAACACGTATTTTTTACATGATATTGACAGGTGACAAGAAGACATTCTCTCGTCGGCCGCACGGTAATGTGTAGGTTGTATCTACTTACATAAAACGGAATCGCTGCGCCAGCAGAGTCCAGAGACGGCAGTAGTAATCAAGCTGAGCTGAAAGTACGTTGAGCGCACCACTTCAAGGGGCCTACTCTCTAGTTCCGTCAACGAAGATACGGGCCATTCCATAAGTACTTCGAATCTTTGACGGGAACCCTACAAAAAAGTTAATTAATGGGGTTAACTATGTTTTTTACACATCGGGAGTAGGGATACCTGTCAAATCGTGGTGTCTTTTATGCCTAGGTTGGGCCCGAAACTAATCTGATGTCAGTAACTTCGGCCGAAACTAAGGATTTCGTGCATTGGTTTTAGACCCCGTGTAGCGGACGGCGTTTAAAGCCGTCGGCACCCTAATTGCGTAACACACAATCAATCGGAATCAGAATCGTTTTGAAGCAAATGGCTAATCCATTGCTTCGTAAGATCGAAAAATTTGTCTGCTCAACACGTAAATAACGCAATGAATGTTGTTGAACTGTCAAAATGAAACCTGTGTGTTACACAATTAGGGTGCCGTTCATATACGTTATTTGTGCCGTAGTGAGAGTAAACAGTGACAAGCTAGAATTGGACCAATGGAAAATGTTAACAATGCCGCTTCAAGCAGCTGCAGCGGCCTTTCTGTTCCCAATTAGCAGCAATCTAATTTTGTGTCTGTTCCGATATAGGTAGCTTCAATAACTCACACAATAATAAGAGCAGATATTACATAAAATAAACTCCTTTTACTACTGAATGCTTACCTAACTGTAGTTAACGTAATGTAATCGACGTTCACAAAAAAGAAAAAACAAGATTTTGAGTCACTCGTTCAACTAAAATTAGAATATTCAAATTATATTGAGGCTATTTTAAACCAACCAGTTTTCAAACCTCTGATAAGAAATTATAAACTTGAATTACTTCTGTGGGTGTCGAAATTAGTGCCTAATGAATTTATAATTAGGTTGATCATGGTCTTGAATGTCAACATGCTGTCATTAAGAAAGTGGTTAAGGTACCAACACTATACTGGGTGTTTTTACCGATCGGTGGGAGTCCCCCATGCTGCAAAGGTGGGTGCGGCTCCATGTCATAATTTAATTTGTTTATTTTTTTTTTGGCAATACTAACATTAGTTTTTTAAGTACTTACATTGTTACTAACCTACTATGGACTTAGTCTGAAATAAATGTTTATTATTATTATTAAAAAGGTAGATTACTTCTTAATGTAATTATGTATCTTATTTCTTTCCATGGAAGATGGGTAGGACTTTCGTGTGGGACGCAACGTGTGTCGATACTCTTGTGCCATCCTATCTTCCTGGCTCGGCGTGCTGTGCTGGCGCTGCTACTGCGGCTACGGAAAACCTCAAGTGGCAGCTTATCCGTAGCTATATTTGAGTCATTTGGAAACCCTCGCGCCGTGGGTCTAAGTGCTCATGCTCTCTTTAAGGTAATCTCCAAAAGGCTGGTTGACACTTCCCGCGACTCGAGGCTTGGGGGTCTAATCCGAAGTAGTATCGGCCGAATGATCGGCCGTTTCCTGCTACGAAGTTACTATTTGGTTCGGTCGGTTCCGATCCTACACTCCTACACTCTTTCGAATATTGACTATGGTCCCGACCCAACTGAGCCGATCCGAACTTTTTTCGCATTTTTCAATAATATTCGGTTCGGCCATGTGTGGGTCCGATCCGAACATTCGCACTTTGCACTTCGGAGTAGGCCCCCTGGAGTGCGATTCTGTAACCATCTCACCGTGAAAACTTAGGTGAAGTGAGCGTGGAGTGAGCTGTCATCATTCCAAACTAAATGCTAGGGATTGACATTATTGTCAGCTCACTCTAAGCTCACTTCACCTAACTTTTCACGGTGAGATTTTTACAGAATTGATCGGCTGTTTTTTACTTTACCTTGGCCTGAGGCTAAGCATCGCCATACAACGTCTTTAGGGTACAGACGCCAGCAGGTCAAGCTACCCGAAACTGTCAAATTTTCCCAATCAACTTTGAACCTTAATACTTTAACGATAAAGTTGAAAATCTATTAAATAAATTTGACAGATTGTAGTAGCTTGATGTGCTGGCGTCTGTACATTATCAGTCGACAGCAATGCGGATGAATTTTTCGACGCTTCATTTCAGTTTGTTAAAAATTTTAGTTAAGTTAGGATCAATCAAAATAGCCTATCACAGTCCACTGCTGGACATAGACCTATTTCAAGCCACGCCACAACACCCTGCCCTCCGGCTTCCGCATACAGTCTGTCCCAGCCACTTTCAATTAACAGACGTGGAAACCGCAAGACTGGTCTATTTTAGTTACTTCCATAGCATCATGTCTTACGGTATTTTGCTGTGGGGACGGGCTGCAGATATTGATTCTATATTCATTCTGCAAAAGAGGGCTGTCAGAGCCATCTACAATCTCAGCAGACGCGAAACTCTAAGGCAACTGTTTAAAAAAATTAACATCATGACGGTTCCTTGTCAATATATATACGAAAACATTATGTACGTTCGAAAACATCTACATCTTTTTAGTAAGATAAGTGACAGGCATAACTTTAACACTAGGAATAGGAACAAACTAGATCAACCGAGCTTCAGATTGTCTAAAGTAAAAACTTCTTTTATGGGGTACTGTGTAAAATGTTATAATAAAATACCACTCGATATTCTTCAACTAAATGAGAAGAAATTTAAAACATGCATTAAACGCACACTATGTAGACAAGCATAATTATTATAAGTTGGACGAGTATATAGTAGATAAAAATGCTTGGCTTAATGCTGGTCCTGCTCCACAGGCAGTTGGGCTTACAAGTTGATCACAATTTCAATATTTGGAAGAGATGCTTCCCCTTTTTGTTATTTTTTTTTTTTAAATGTTTATTTTATTTAATCAGGATTAATTTTTAATACTTCAGTATTAAATACCTCTTCATGATTGGTAGTAATTTTTTTTTCTCTCATCTCTTAATTAAATTGCAAACTATAGTTTTGTATAATTTAGAAGCATTTTTGAAAATTTTGTAAATGTAAGAACCATGGATCCGTTTTTTATGATATTTTGATGTTGACTTGAAAGAGTATGGCAGTTGAGAATATGTCATGCTCACTTAAATGTCTCACTGGTGGTGGCGCGTGTGTTGGATCATTCGGTTCCCTACGAAATGGTTGAGCTGGGTGGTGCTGATCCACGCGTCATGTTCGTGAACGGGCGCCATCTGTTGAGACTGGTCATCTCTTAACTGCCAGGGCTTATTTTTAATTTTATATTTTTAATTTTATGTTTTAATTTGTTTCTTAACATTGTTCTCACATATAGAAGCAATAAGAATAATGTAACCAGGATTTTGTAAAAATGTCTTGATTTAAAAGAGTGTCCGTGGAGTTTCTTGCCCGTTCTTCTCCATAGAGATCTACGCTTTGGAATGGGCAACTAGCTTCAACTTTCTGACTAACTGACCGACTATTTAATTTTGACAATTCAAAAGTGCCTGTAAATGGTTTAATTGAAATAAATGATTTGAGTTTGAGTTTCTTTAGGACAACTTCGTAAGTTGGGATATTAAGACATACCATCGAGCCTGTTTTCCTCGAAGGGTTAGGTTGAGATGGGTACACCCACATTTCACAAGAATAAAACTTTGCCCGATCTGGGAATCGAACCCAGCACCTCATGCTCGGCAGTAGCGTTTGCGGCCACTAGACCAACGAAGCAGTCTTTATTGAGGATATTATATTATATTTTTAGGGTTCCGTAGCCAAATGGCAAAAATAGAGCCCTTATGGATTCGTCATGTCTGTCTGTCTGTCTGTCCGTCCGTATGTCACAGCTACTTTTTTCCGAAACTATAAGAACACTGATGAAACTTGGTAAGTAGATGTATTCTGTGAACCGCATTAAGATTTTCACACAAAAATAGAAAAAAAAACAATAAATTGTGGGGGTTCCCCATACTTAGAACTGAAACTCAATTTTTTTTTCATCAAACCCTTACGTGTGGGGTATCTAGGGATAGGTCTTCAAAAATGATATTGAGGTTTATAATATCATTTTTTTCTAAACTGAATAGTTTGCGCGAGAATAGACACACATTTTACCACTTTGGAGATATTTCCAAAGTGGTAAAATGTGTGTCCCCCCCCCCCCCCCCGCTCTGTAACTTCTAAAATAAGAGAATGATAAAACTAAAAAAAATATATGATGATTACCATGTAAACTTTCACCGAAAATTGGTTTGAACGAGATCTAGTAAGTAGTTTTTATTAATACGTCATAAATCGTAAACCGCAATTTACCTTTCATTTTCAATCAACTCAAATATAAAAATAAAACATTTAATTTTTATAGATAATGGTACGGAACTCATCGAGCGCGAGTCCGACTCGCACTTGGCCGGTTTTTTTTATTAATTAATTAGTTGTTATTTATGATCATTTTATTTTAATTCGGATTAAATCCGCGTTACCTAATCTTTAATGTGTCTGAAAGTAAATATCTACAGCAAATATCTATTTTATAACAATAAAAGGACCATGCGTCATTTTGGGCCCACTTTTTCAACAGTGATGATTTAAAAAGTGTCCGTGGAGTTTCTTGCCCGTTCTTCTCCATAGGTACCTACCTACTACGCTTTGGAATGGGCAACTAGCTTCATCTTTCTGACTGACCGACCCTTGACAATTCAAAAGTGCCTGTAATTGGTTTATTTGAAATAAATACTTTGAGATTGAGTTATGTCGACAACTTTGAAAACTCAAACATTGCAGGAACAGAAACTTCGTGGTTTATTTTTCCGTTTTTATAATCTGCAAGAAAAGAGGACTTTCACCTGCAGTAATAAGCTGATACCTATTATCATAGGACACGCTGCATCACTGATATTGTATCACACAATAACCAACAGACAAAGTAAAGTGGTCTTAGTCAAAGAATTCGGAAGCGGAATTGAAAATGGGATTGGAGCAGTTAACGTCGCGTCCGTCACGGATGAAAGAGTATTGAGTTCTCACATTGTAGTTAATTAAATAATCGAATTACTTTATTATTTAACAACTCTAATCCCATTGGGATACAGAGAAACCTCCATGGAGTAACCTGGACTACAAACATGCTCTAAAAGCGACTGATATAAACTATTTCCATGGTTTTTTTTAAATTTATAATTTACTAGCTGCGCCCCGCGGTTTCACCCGCACAAGTTTCGATCCCGTGGGAATATCGGGATAAAAAGTATCCTATGTATTAATCCTGGTTATAAACTATCTGTATGCCACATTTCAACTAAATCCGTTAAGAATTTTTTGCGTGAAAGAGTAACAAACATCCATCCATCCATCCATACAAACTTTCACGTTTATAATATTAGTAGCATTTATTTTCTCTTTATGACACAATCATTAGTGTAGCCCTGACTCTGTTACTAGGAGTTCCTGTATCACAAGAGTCAGAATATAACAGCATCATCATCATTTAGTCGATAGACGACAATTGCTGGACGTAGCCCTCTCCTAAACAAAGTTTCAACGACAAGTCCTGTGCTTCTGTCAATAAGCGGATTCCAGCGACCTTCACCAGGTCAACAGTTAGCCTTGGGCATGCCTGCCGCAGCTATGTTTCACGATACGCGGTCACCCCTCCAAAACTTATCAACTAGGCACTTATTTCATACACGAGATAATAGAAAACGAATACTAACATCATTAATTTTATTATAACCAATTCTGTCAATCGGATTAAGAATGACACGATTGTTGACATATGCAATTTTTATATAACCACCACGAGTGATGCTGCCACGAGACACGCACACTGATGTTGTCAATTATGCGGGTTTTACACGTGTGGCTATAGTCGCAAGATTTTCGGCTAGTCTGCAGGTGACTAAAATCAATTCCAAAGTAGAGAGAGAGTAGTTTCGACTTTAGTCGTGCGGTGAATGGTCGCCTTGCGGCGGGTGACGAAAATCGACCGTGAAAATGCCCAGTCGCAGGCGATCACCCACCGCATGAACGTCGAAATTTTGATGCAAAATGAACTATTCATCACCATTCAGTCACCTGCGATTTTTATCGACTTGGGTAAAGGGGGTGGTGAGCCTTTTTGGCTTCATACAGGTCTTTTTTTAAAATTTGTTTTTAATGTTCCTTTGATAGTTTTAAATCCTCCTTTATTTCTATTTGAATTTCCTGCGTGTGTCCCAAATAAAATTTGTTTCTTTTCTTCTTTCTTTTTATTTGGTAAGCGCCCAGCCGCACTTCGAAAATCGACCTAGTGTAAATCCCCCATTAGCTACGAGCCACTTCAACGCTACTCATGAATGACTTCGGGTATTGTGACTGACAAGAAACGATCTTCAGACGAAGAGAATGTAATTCGTTTCTTTTGTTTGATGTGAAGTACATTTATGTCAAGTGACGGGCAAAACCACAGCGAAACTCGAGCGTTGGGTGAATGATTGACAGGTCGTTAAATAATTTGTTTCGCAGTTCTATATCTACATTGTAAATCTATAGGTAAACATTTTCAATTAAAGTCGTAAATTACGCAACGAATTCTGATGCGATTTTCAGTTTGATTTAGAGAATTTATTTTGGAGAGTTTATGTGTATAATATAAGCTGTGCCCCGCGGTTTCATCCGCATAAGTCTTGATCCCGTGGGAATATCGGAATTAAAAGTATTCTCTGTCCTAATCCAGGGGGTCTACTCCAAAGTAGTATCGGCCGAATGTTCGGCCGTTTCCTGCTACGAAGTTACTATTTGGTTCGGTCGGTTCCGATCCTACACTCCTACACTCTTTCGAATATTGACTATGGTCCCGACCCAACTGAGCCGATCCGAACTTTTTTCGCATTTTTCAATAATATTCGGTTCGGCCATGTGTCGGTCCGATCCGAAAATTCGCACTTTGCACTTCGGAGTAGGCCCCTGTTCAGCCATTCTAGTGTAAAAGCGTAACAAACAGACAATCTAATCATTTCTCTTTATAATATTAGTTTAGATTAATACATACTTACATACAATAAAGAAATCTCGATGTGGGGTCCGTGGCTAAATAATAACAGTCGCACAGGTCGATCGATCAGGTTAAGCTACGCTTGCTGCGGTTGGTCTGTGGATGCGTGACCATCTGTACGCCTTCCTCACCGGATCGGCGCGTTTTCGTTTCGTTTTTGTTTCTGTACCGAGTCTGTACGTAGTATGTAGATTCTTTACCGAGTACATAATCAGCCTATAATGTTCCCACTGCTGGGACACAGGCCTCCTCTCTGTGAGAGGGAGTGGGCCTGGGCCTTAATCCACCACGCGGGCCCAGTGCGGGTTATCCGAGTGCGTTATCCGTGTGAGGAGGGCGCCTTAGATTTGTCTGTTGTGTTTGCAAATACTCGATAGAAATAACCTTCGACAAGAGATCGCTTTGAACTTGGCAGTTATTATATTATCGTATTATATTATCACAAAAAAGTATTTTTGAGAGGTAAACAAATACGTTTATTTGGATAAAACCTAATGGAAAGATAATGTAACTTTGTTATTAGAGGTCGATGAACTCGAACTGTTTAATTTTTTCTTGGTAGCTCTTAGCGGCGATATGAAATTTTATTTGAATTTTATGTTATTAACATCATAATCTAATATGAAATGGAACAAAGGCAGACCTTTATCCAATGTTGTTTGGGGTCGGCGTAACATGTTTAATTAATTAAAAAAACATAAGCATAGCAAGCCTACAATGTTCCCAGTGCTGGGACACAGGCCTCCTCTCGGCATTAGGGAGTGGGCATAATAATATGAAAAGTCATAAGGCCATTAGTTTTTTTTTTTTTGGAACGAAGTTCCTAATGGCGCGTTGCGAAAGGAGGCTAGACGGAAAAAATTAACACCAAAAGTGGTAACGACACTTTTTGCTATAGTTGTAAGCCGTGTAAGCCGTAAAAAAAAAATCATTAAAAGTACCAGGCGCACAGAAACCTTAGGAGTTATTAAACACACTATCCTCCTATATATAGGCGAATGGTACACACGGCTACACATCAACATCAAGCTATACATACCTAGTACAAGCTTAAAAAAAAAAATACGAGTAATACCTTCACTAATTAATCGAAAGGAACTTCGTTACCTCTCAAGTTTTTTTTAAAATAAAGAAACGGTCATATGGCCATCATAACGTCAGCCTATGAAAATCCACTATTTGACGTAGGACCTATCCTTAGCAGGGCATTTCCATCTAGGTCCGGTTCCGGTCGAAGTGGGGGTGCTTGTGGGAGGCCTATGTCCAGCAGTGGACGTCTTTCAGCTGATCTTTGAAATGATGATGATGATGAACTCCATCTAGGCGGTGCCTGATGAGGCACCCTGCGAAGATCGTCGTTCCACTTAGCTGGACGGCTTCCTACCCTGTTACTTATACCCTGCCACGTCCACGTCCACATATACTATATTAGACAATCAGAGTTGTATTCTACCTTTAATAAATATATTAACAATTTCAGTATAAAACCGTTTCGCGTATCACATATCTGGACCTTATACAATAACAAGCACAACACATACTTCCGGATTTGTGGTCTCCACTAAAAAACGGCTAGCTAAACTTGGCAAACGTTTCGTTTCGATATCGAAATACGATCGGCCTTTCTTCTCAGAGTAGTCAGATAGGAAACGCCGAAGTCAACTAGTTTAAAAAAAAATATGATTGACGTGAAAAAGTGTACTTGACTACTTACAGAAAGTTACAGGTACATTTATCAAAATAAAATAGTTGGTGTTTTTTTTTTAGTTAGTCTAGTTTAGCCTCCACAGAAAAACAGTTTTTTAAACTAATCATCATCTGCCTATCCTTTTCCCAATTATGTTGGGATCGGCTTCCAGTCTAACCGGATGCAGCTGAATACCAGTATTTTACATGGAGCCACTGCCTATCTAACCTCCACAACCCAGTTACTGGGTAATACGATACCCCAATTTTTTAAACGAATATTAAAAGTAAAACGCCAAAACCAAGATAACGGACATAAACCATAAAGCCGCTAAACTTAACCAGTTGGGTCCCATCCGTTTGGTGGGACCCAATTGGTTAAGTTTAGCGGCACGACGCCATCTCGGCAGGCCAAGACGAAGATGGCGGGACGTTACGAGCTTGACTCCTACCGCAGGGACTGGCCGGCACTCGCAAAAGACAGGATTGTATGGAAACGGGAGAGGGAGGTCTTTGCCATGCGGTGGGACAGTACCTACTCCGAAGGCAACCTCCGAAGTGCAAAGTGCGAATGTTCGGATCGGATCGACACATGGCCGAACCGAATATTATTGAAAAATGCGAAAAAAGTTCGGATCGGCTCATTTGGGTCGGGACCATAGTCAATATTCAAAAGAGTATAGGAGTGTAGGATCGGAACCGACCGATCCAAATAGTAACTTCGTAGCAGGAAACGGCCGAACATTCGGCCGATACTACTTCGAAGTAGACCCCCAGGCTAGTTAGATTAGATTACAAGTAACTACACCACCTATGGCTACTGAAAAAAAAAAAAAACAAATTAATTTTTATTTGGTTTTATCGCGTTTAGATATCGATACCACACGTCTGTGGAGTTTCTCTAACTAATTTAATTGGACTCTGTATGGTCAGCCTATTGACACCTTCAGCTTGCTTTTCCTTCTTCTTCGTGTCGCTGGAACTACTGTATTTTAAATATTGTTTTCCCAAAACTTTGCCACTTCCACGGCGTTATCGGTGGCAACGTAGAGGTCACTTTGAATGCTTGTTTTGGGACACAGACGGCAGGATAGGAGGTGGAGCATGGTTTGTGACATAGCTCCACAATCACACCCTACTGGCGTTCCGTCAAGGTAGCCCCACTTTACCAGGTTGGACTTCAGTTTGCTAATTCTTGAATACTCTGGTTCTCCAACGACAATATGTTTTAATATGTTCTTTTTTCATTGTTCTCACATATAGAAGCAATAAGAATAATGTACCCAGGATTTTGTAATAATATCTTGATTTAAAAGAGTGTCCTTGGAGTTTCTTGCCCGTTCTTCTCCAAAGAGATCTACGTTTTGGAATGGGCAACTAGCTTCACTTTCTGACTAACTGACCGACTATTTAAAATGTTGACAATTCAAAAGTGCCTGAAATGGTTTAATTGAAATAAATGATTTGAGTTTGAGTTTGACAGATCACCTCATTCCGGATTCGATTAATTAGATACTTCTCTTTGGCCAATAATTACTTCGCTTGACAGATGAATTGACTAAAGCAATTTGTTGTTAATAGCCAATTGAAAGACATAGCTACTAATCCTTTTAACAAAGCCCATTAGTAGTATTTTACGACACATTTTAGTGCCCATCATTCAAGATGAATCGCACGGAACCTTTCTAAAATTGATGGCATTAATTACCTACGTTACATAGTTTATAATATTATAAAGTTTAATACGTAGGAAGTATATAGTTTTATTAGTGAGAACAGTTTATCTATATAAGGACTAAATATACACGGCCTTATTGCACAACAAGGTTTATCAGAAAATGGCTCGATAATATAATAATAATATCCCTGGACATTTCACACAGCGCCAACTAGTCCCAAGCTAAGTAACCTAATGCTTGTGTTATGGTAACAAGATGGCTGATAAACTACTTATATACATTTTTTTTTGTAAATACATACATATTATAGATAGAAAAACACCCAGACTCGGAACAAATACATGTAGGTCATACAAATATTTGTTCCGTGCGGGAATCGAACCCGCGACACGCAGCGCAGCAGTCAATCGCTTAACCACTGCGCCAACCGTGCCGTCAATGGTGCCGATGGTTTAAACCTGGGTTTTAGACCAAGGTTTAAACCATTGAGCAATTTTTAAATTTCTAACTATAATAATCCACCCAAAGCCGAAGCCCGAGCCCGAAAGTCTGACAGCCAGTTTTGCATTTTATTATGGAACAGCTGATTTTTTTTTATGATAATAAAATAAAATTAAAAATGCCTTTTATTTCATGCCTTGAAGACTAAATTAACATTTTTACACGAGTGTGTTTACATATAAATAATTTAAGAAGAAGTTTATACATAAAATTTTTTGTTTGTTTACATTTTGTATTAGTTAATATTTCTATATTTCTATTTCTATTTTTTTTTAAACGTAAGCACAACGTAAGCAGCGTAATAGTTTCATAACATCTTCTCATTTAAATTTCGATTTATTGATTGCCATAAATAAATATCAAATGTATAAATTAAATTTTAATATTAATATTCATTAAATTTTAATGATTTTGTAAAGATTTAATAATAATAATAAAAAATAAAAGTCATGCGTGCATGAACCCCTCAAGTAGTGAGGGTGAAGGCCTCCGCCAGAGAACCCCAGCGGTCTCGGTATTTGGCTTCTGTCAGCCAGTTCTTCCTCTTTTCCGAGTGCCTATCCGACCTGGCCATGACGTCACGCGAATTGTCCATCGCTCGTCGCTCATTCTCGCTACGTGTCCTGCCCATCTCCATTTTAACTATAGAGCGTAGGTGAGAGCATCTATCACCCCTGTTTTTGCCTGATGGTAGTGTGACGAATTTTCAGACATTTCCTGATTTTTGCGACACTTCTCTCCATGCTTCGCTTGATATTGCTTTTGATGATAACCGACGAAAAATCTCTACGCTTTAATCATGCGCTGAATTCATGGTTATAGTTTGCGGGTCGATGTCCCTGTCACCCTTTATTATTATGGTTCTGTCGCCAAAACAGCGCTGCCGTGGTCCTGTTCGAAAGGTAGGTATGTAAGCCTACATGTGTAATTACAGGTACATGAGACTTGCAACGCACCTGCGATGCCTTATCTGTCACCAATTCTCGTGACTTGGGCAGTCAACTTGTTTGCCATAAAGTTTATTTTTTAAGTGCACCCATATATTGTTGTTTAGGTAATCATCTCATATAGTACAATACATAACTAGTGTAACTCATACATAACACTTCCTTTTGTCTTCCCCGTAGTCAGAGCATCACTAACGCGCGACGTAAACGTAACGTACAGCCCGATTCAAACTTTATGGCTCAGCAGTGCGATTCTGTAACCATCTCACCGTGAAAACTTAGGTGAAGTGAGCGTGGAGTGAGCTGTCATTCCAAATAATGCTAGGAATTGATACTACTGACAACTCACATCAAGCTCACTTCACTTGAGTTTTCACGGTGAGATTTTTACAGAATCGACCGGCTGAAGTGCGCTACTCGCTGCGCAATACCGTACCCCTCACCCTTACTGACACGTGAATTTGTTACTGCGCAGCGACTCGCCTCATGTTCCGAGCTGCCTTAAAATTTGAACTGGGCTGTGATTTCGAACGATTTTTGAATCTAAAATACAACTAAGCTGCGTTCGCGATTGAATTGCCAAAAATGTAAACAAATATGAGCTAGTGGAAAAATAACTTTAATTCCTACACAATAAAGTCCAGTTTACGCTACAACTTCAAACATTTTTATAACTTTTTCAATATTGCTAGTCACTCTGAAATCAACTTAATTATTATTGAAATAAAGTTGATGTTTAGTTTATTTTTAATAAAGTCGGAAGTGTGTGTGTGTGTTATGTGCTGACGCTCCTCGTCTTCACGCACACATTCACATCGTGTTTATACACTTATTTACCACAAGTAAAACGCATGTCGCTTGGTGAGATAAAAATACTGTAGGTTACGTTCACTCACAATAAGACAACAAAAAGATCCATCAAAGTAATTATAATATGATCCGAAATTCTTTCTATCAAACTAGACGTGTTGTACATTGTATTTAATGGTAATGTTCTGGAACTCTAGTAAAAGTACGGCTACATTAATAATCTCATTATGCACTCGATGGCAGATGAAATTACTTTCTTTTATACATCGTATCTACATACTTTCAAAACCTAAATATTTTACAATACGAGCAAATGGAGCATTGAGGAGCTTCATAATGCAGACCGGGTTTTTTTCTGCTACTGAGCGTGTTTGCGTGCAACAGGAGAGGCTTAAGTCCAGCAGTGGACTGCTATAGGCTGATAGAATAGAATAGTTCTTTATTTGCCCAAAAAGTAGGTACATGTTACAGATGTTACGTTTAAAATGATCCCTATACTAACTACCTTAACTAAGGCATGCAAACAGGTTTAGTTTTCGTGCTGATGATGATGATGAGCGTGTTTGACAACTATCTCACCAGGGCGGCCCGTATTCCCGTAATTTAAAACGTTCAAAATCTAGTAGTCTCGGCGACAAACAAATGTCAAAAACTTGTCAAAATGTAGGAAAAATAGACGTATTTTTGATAGATTGAGATTGAGATCAGACTGTGAACGTTCTTAAAATTACGAGAATTACCCCTCTGATCTCAAATGACGATGGGGCTTGAAAGCTTCTATTTTGTAGGTCAGGAGACATTTGTCCGACAAGGAGTTATAATTCTAGTCAGGGCCTCTCATCAGGGCCTAGAAAGGCAATCGCTTTCAAAGCGTTTCGAAACACTACGACGATTTTCAACAGAATTGACATAAACTTTTCGGTAGCTCATGTCAGTCACATTCATTTGTTTTTTGTAGCATCCTAAGCACTTATAGAAATTATTTCGTCACTACTGTTCCGAAAATGGTGAAGGAAAACATTGTGAGAAAACCGGCATGTTATAAAACCAAAAATTCGAAGACATGGCACATCTACCAACCTGCACTAGGCCCGCGTGGGGGATTACCCCCACGCGGCCACTGAGAGGAGGCCTGTGTCCCAGAATTGGGGAACATTATATGCTGATTATGTTATGTAGCACTGATACTGCTGCTGCTTTGTCGTTGGTCGTTCAAATCCACAGTCCTTTGTCTTTTTGACAATACCAACTGCGATCACTAAACCCTTTGATCAATAATAGTAGGTACTAGATTCCCGACAAGCGCTTCAAAAACGGCCCGAAAAATAACACCACAAATACTTTTGTGGTCTTATTTCAAATTAGTATGTTTTTAACCTTATCACTTAGGGTTTAAGTTTCATTTTAGAATTAATGACTGAAAATTTAAAAATAGAATGATTTTATTTTCAAGCGACATTTTAAATATATTCTGTAATGGTAATTAAACTTTATGTTTAAGCATTAAGGTTTATAATAAACTGAAGTTGTTAATATTATTAAACTTTTTTCTAAGAAATGTAGATGTTTACGTGTGTGCAAACGTGGCCACTTGAGCGACTGATTTTTTTTCCTGATCCTTTATCTAGTACTATTATTGATCGAAGACTAAACCACTATCGGAAACTGTTGCATTCATAAGCGTTCATTGAAACGGCTAGTAGGAACTGTTTGCTGTTACGATACATTTGATAATGATAGAGAGTAATGCCGTGATTAGCTCGGCGACCAATTATCAGTGTGCAACGCGCACGAATGAACTAAGGTGGAGTGTTAAACAAATGAAGTATGCGAGTATGTTTTTTACTGCTATTAGCTGTTAATCGGATGACCATGACGTATCGGTCTATTATGTGAAGATCTCATCGTGAAAACTTCGTTGAAGCGAGCTGTCATTTCACCAGCAGTGCAATTCTGTAACTATCTCACTGTGAAAACTTAGGTGAAGTGAGCGGGGAGTGAGCTGTCATTACAAACTAAATGCTAGGGATTGACACTATTGACAGCTCACTCTAAGCTCACTTCACCTAACTTTTCACGGTGAGATTTTTACAGAATCGATCGGCTGATGCCTATAAGGGATTGACACTATTGGACAACTCACTTTTTCCAAAATAGATCGGACGTTCCTGAGAAGAGACCGCAAATCGGCATATATAAGTTTTTATTTATTTATAATTACCTTTACAACTATCATAACAGGATTAACCTGATGCGATGGTGTGGTATTTATATACTTATAATATTAAATTATCCTAATAAGGAACTTCTAGTAAAATACTGGTATTCAGCTGCATCAGGTTAGACTCGAAGCCGACCCCAACGTAGCTGGCAAAGGCTAGGCAGATGATGATGAAGGAACTTCTATAACAGTTAAGTCTTAGGGTAGATGGAGCGGCGACTCGAGCAAGGTAGCTGGTAGCAGCTGGGTGAGTAGGAAAACCCAATATGCCTGACATGCTCGGACGATACGACTAGATTCATAGCCTTAAGCCGGATTTACATTAATGTGTTGTGTCGCCTTCTGACGCAGTTTTAACCAATCAAAACTCGTTGTGATTTGACGTAGCCCTGAACAGATACGTTTGATTGGTGTATTCCGCGTCACGACACAACACAACACAGTAATGTGCCGGTGGCTTTAGTTTGATCATAGCTCTGCAAGCAAAAGGCAAAAGGCTCTGAAGGTAAATCCTTTGCTTCACTGTCAGAAATTGAGTAACCTTTTTTTCTCTCCCCCCGCTCTGGGTGGAGCAGAAGGGAGTGTCAGACTCTTACTGACTAAAACCCACCCGTGTTCCTTCCTTAGCCCTTTATGTTCCAGGGCAGCGGTAACCCTTTCGGACGATCCCGCTACCCTGGCAGGCTTCGGCCCTATCGGGCCCCGTCAATCGTGCTGAATTGAGTAACCCTTAGCGCTGATTTTTCAATTTACAGACAATTTTTATTCGTGGAATAAAATTGGCGTCTGACAGTTTTTGTCTGGAAGGACTGTCAAAAATTCAAAATTGTTCCTCTGGTAAAATTATCTGATGTTTCCAACATCAGATAATTTTACCAGAGGAAAGCCCTCAGCCCTTACTCAAATAAAGCCTTTTGTAAGTAAGTTCGGCTCACCCTGGCCAATCAATACCTACCGCTTCCACATTTTCTGACTTTATACCTACTTTTTACAGTCACATAGACTAGCTAAATGCTGTGAAGCTCGTACCAACACAATTATAAAGATCAGAACAGATCAGAAGCAGTGTTGATTGTTACTATTCTCATCTTATTCATTACCGATGGTTATCTAGCCTCATCATCCTACGGTATTTTATTTAAGTAGGTACTTACACTTTATTAAAAACTTTCGTCAACGTAATTAAGAAATATCGCCCGACGAATCACAAAGCCAGTTTAGTCCTGGAACCCTTCACATCGAAAGCTTTAACAGGTTTAAATTAAGAACTAGTTCCTGAACGGCGGCACATAACACAAACTGCTCCAAAAAATGAAAAAAGTAAAGGTAATTGGTACCAAAGAAGGTACGGCCGCGGTATGTGTATAGAGTTGGTAATACCGCATTTTGAAATTAAGTTATTTAATTTTGAAGTGTTTTTTGTTCGTGATTGTTTAGACAATTTACTGATGCATAATCATGTTTTATTTCTTTCTTTTGATTAAATTATTAAATTGTAAGAAGGAGTATAACAATCTGTTAAATATTAAGTTTCGTTTATTTCACAATTTTATCATCGGCAAAAATAAACAAGGTAAAATAATAGGGCAGTAAATTACTAAGAAAATATCACATTCAAGTAAATATAATTTACTGTACGTACTCGTACAAACATTGAAACGAACTTCTGTCTATTTACTAACTCTTGTTCCGAGAAATTTTGTTGCTATTGGCTTTGTTTACACAAAAAACATAATATTCCTTTAGGCACTAATACCTATTATGTCCAAGCTGCGGGAATATTATAGGTTGATTATTAGGTTATGTACCTACTATGTTTCTTCAGGTACCTACCTAAAAGAACCAGTTTATTGGAGTGCCTATAAAAAAACTGTAGAACAGTATGTAAAATTAATCGAGAGATGTTTTGTAAGTAGGTGCCTCTAATAATTCCCTAAACACGGGTCACATCAGCCGCATGAACAGGATGAACACTGGACAAAAGTCTCCACACAATGGGTGCGGGAGATGGAGGATGGAGGGCGCCGCCGAGGTTGGCCTAGAAAGCGGTGGCGAGATGACATGAACGCGTACCGCAACGGTTGGTTCTAGGTGGCGCGGGAAAAGCGTTCCTGGAAAGACTTGGGGGAGGCCTTTATTCAGTAGTAGACAACTAGTTGGTGACAAGTAAGATAAAGTTTTTCCGAGTATAATCGGTTGAAGGAAACCAAACGAGACACAATAGATGTATTATTGTTATTACGCGTGGGCGTCCCCCAAAGTGCACTAGAAATAAAACAGCAACAAATTCTGAGAAGGCCAGAAAGGACGAAGGTTTCCTGTATATTAATCATTACGATTCAATCAAAATCCAATGACCCAATGGTCTTCAGCTGAAGTTCCCGGAAATCTAATAATTTGTTAAGGGACAAGGTTTGAAACTTGGAATTTATTCAAATGATTCGAATCGTAAATTTATTTGACCAGCGCGAAATTATCAAGGCCCTTGTATTTGACCTTTATTTATATTCATTAGTTTGTATAGATAATGAAACTTTGATTACCAAGTCCCGGGGATATTTTGGTTTGTGTATTTCTCTTGAACTTAATTACTTAGCTGGCTTTTCCATTTTCACCGAATTTATGGCGGGATTCGTGATTGATTTTGTTTTAATAAGTTTGTTCATTTTGATTGCGAGTTTGTTTTTCATTTAGGATTGCGTTTTGGTGGGCGCTGCTTTTTCTGATGGCACTAGTGAAGTTTAGTAATGACTTAACTGTGCATTTTATTAGGGCTGTGTCAAAGTGTTAATATAGAAAGAATATTATTATTTTGGGTGTGTTTTTTTTCTCAGCTCTTAGGCTGGTTTTAGCTACATTTACGGGCCAAAGCCAAGTAAATACAGCGTGTGGTGTGTATATTATTTCTTATAAGTTCACAGCATACTAAATAATATAAACTAAAACTAAGCCCCACAAAACCGTAGTGGTTTGACTGTGGGGTCTGGCGAGTCTTTATACACTACTTAAACTTCACACTTAAGACTTAGGTAGCACTTTAATACATTTCTAAGTAATATCTTATTAATTTTTTTTTTTTTAATCTGTTTTTACTCGTTTCATTCCTTATGGCTGCCGGCAAACTATTCAATAGATATGGTATTCGTTTATTAATAATATAACAAGATTTCTAACTGTCTGTCAGAATAATATACAATAACTCATGCCTTTTTCTCTTGAGCGTAGGCAGAAACCACTGAAGGACACCTCAGGTACGATCCTTACATACTATTTTTGCAAAAAAAAAACCAACCAAAACTTATCCCGAGATGATAAAACAGGCCGAATATTTTAAAACACACCGCTTTAAAATACTAAATTAATATCTAGTCAAAATAAGCAGTAGATACAACAATAATAAGTACACAACATGTCTATTACATGCTTGATGAAGGACAATTTATATTATTACAACGCAAAAAATATTGTTGTAAGAAAAATATGGGCACAAAAGACTAATGTGGGCTTAGTGACGATATTTTTGGAGATAATTGAGTAAATTGCTGTCTACTATGTAAGATCAGTGAATTATGTGGTTTGAGTAGGTATAGGATTGTATCTTTATTTTTTCGTAGTAAGGAATTGCTGTAGTTGTTTGTTGAGAAAAGTACTGAGAAATGCTTTAGTAAGCGTTGTCAAAAACAGTTGTAATCATTAAATCTACTTTTATTATTGAGAAGCGTTCTCCATTGATAATAACAAGAGAAATAAATAAAACATTACACAACAATACTGCAGAAAAAAGGAAACATCTGGAAAAAATACGCACAATTTTTCGCACGAGTAGATAAATTGGACGTGGATTTAAGTTTTTGTTAAAAGGTCGTGACCGCTAAAAGTTTATTAATACCTATTTTTTTTTAGATTAGCACGTTTTTTAGCTTTGTTAAATTTTGGTATACAGACGCCAGCAGGTCAAGCTACCCGAAACTATCAAATTTTTCCAATCAACCTTGAACCTTCATGCTTTAGCGATAAAGTTGAAAATCTATTAAATAAATTTGACAAATTATAGTAGTTTGATGTGCTGGCGTCTGTACAATCAAGTATATTCTAATTATACTTATTCTAACTGTATTGTAAGACTAAAGCTTGTTGAATTAAAACATATTTTTTACTTAATTTAAAGTATCCCAAAGAATGTCAACATGCAGATTTTGTATTGATATTCCTATATTTTTCACACTAGCATGATAAACAATTAACACCAAATTGCACAAAATTCAATCAACACACATTTACAAATTACAAAAAAAAAGTCTCGCCACTAAAAAGATCATAATCAAAAACACCCGGTAACAACAACTCTATAGAATTCCCTCCACCTTTCTACCGCACTCCTCTCCGAGACAGTCACTTCCGGTCTCTATAAAAATGTTTGTGCATTTGTCTGAAGCTATCACTGCAAGCTACGCCGGCTGATACGCCATACCAAGCTGTAGAAACATGAAGACTTTTGTAAGTGATCAATATTTTTTTCCTTAAAGTGATATAAGTGCGTGTTGTGACTTCATAGATGGCGCTAGTGGATTTTGGATTTTATTAAATTTTGGTGATCATGGATTTTCAGTGATTTTGTTTTTGGAAGTTATATTATAACTTGCACTCTAATTTATATTTTTTAGTACGGTTTTTGTGACGTATTCTCAAAAAACGAAATGTAAATGAACTACAGCTCTGGCTTTTATAGGCCCAAAACTTCCTACACTTATGAGTCCAGATAGGAGGGATCTATTACCTCGTAAACCTGGAATTTCCTCAAGATAATTTGTGACAGCCATAACTTGGGCTATCCTGTCTTACATAGACATAGCCTCACATAATATTACCTTGGCATTCTTCCCTTACATTCCGTCTAGTTACCGGTGCTTTTCACGGGAATATATAGTCCATAAAGTTACCCAAGTTCTTAGTCATGAAGAAAATGCTCTGATTTATTAAACTAGCTACTAACTCATCCTACCTAGATTTTTTGGAAGACAAATATCTTTCGGTAGAATTCGTTCTTCTATACCAAATAGTTAATTGTTTGTTAAGTTTGATCTCCGTTTGACGCCTGTTTTCCAACTTCTTCTAAGAAATTTATTTTTTCGTCATAACTCTATTAGTTTACTTGTAAAAGCTGCTTCTCATCTGTCTGATATAAATCATTTTTTATGAAATTCACGGTTACAGACGCTTATTTCTAAGGCAACAACGATGAAGATTTCTTAGATACAGCCTCCATGCCATCACACTTAAAAACATCAAGTAAAACATGGCATGCCAGTTTTTTACAGCCTCTTAGCCAGTCTGTGTGAAGACTTTACAATCCCACTCAAAGCGCTTGTCCGCAGTCAAAAGTGTTCTAAATTCATTGCCCTATCCTTTGCCTCATATAGTACCCACGTTGGTATTGTTCCAAACTTTTGTTACCCATTTGAGCAATTTCAACACCTCATTTGGCGCACCTTATTCGTCTGATCGTGTCTGCTGGCAGAGTGCCCGAAACTATTTCGTGGGTTTATTAAGCAGATACCTTATGAAATAGGTTGGGTAGGGATTCTTATGCGGTTTTTTTTTGAAACAGGACGTTTCCTGTTTTGTTTCGGTTCTGAGAAACTTAGACTTTTTAAATTATTTCAATGCTTAGAGACAGTCTGTTCTAGCTTCAGATGTAGGTAGTCAGCTATAGTAAAACTATTTAATTAGTTAGTTACATGTTATCAATAGTTTCCGTAAAGAGCAGCCTTCCCGTTGTCGCCAAGCCATTAAAACGACGATGAGTAGCAGCGGCGTCAGCCTGTCTACTAAGAACTATTTATAAACTGGAAACATCTGGAAAAAATACGCACAATTTTTCGCACGAGTAGATAAATTGGACGTGGATTTAAGTTTTTGTTAAAAGGTCGTGACCGCTAAAAGTTTATTAATACCTATTTTTTTTTAGATTAGCACGTTTTTTAGCTTTGTTAAATTTTGGTATACAGACGCCAGCAGGTCAAGCTACCCGAAACTATCAAATTTTTCCAATCAACCTTGAACCTTCATGCTTTAGCGATAAAGTTGAAAATCTATTAAATAAATTTGACAAATTATAGTAGTT
The DNA here is from genome assembly GCA_945859715.1 of Apamea sordens. Taxonomy (NCBI): domain Eukaryota; kingdom Metazoa; phylum Arthropoda; class Insecta; order Lepidoptera; family Noctuidae; genus Apamea; species Apamea sordens. The sequence goes on along the minus strand of OX244010.1, from coordinate 4,920,268 downwards.
TGATGTGCTGGCGTCTGTACAATCAAGTATATTCTAATTATACTTATTCTAACTGTATTGTAAGACTAAAGCTTGTTGAATTAAAACATATTTTTTACTTAATTTAAAGTATCCCAAAGAATGTCAACATGCAGATTTTGTATTGATATTCCTATATTTTTCACACTAGCATGATAAACAATTAACACCAAATTGCACAAAATTCAATCAACACACATTTACAAATTACAAAAAAAAAGTCTCGCCACTAAAAAGATCATAATCAAAAACACCCGGTAACAACAACTCTATAGAATTCCCTCCACCTTTCTACCGCACTCCTCTCCGAGACAGTCACTTCCGGTCTCTATAAAAATGTTTGTGCATTTGTCTGAAGCTATCACTGCAAGCTACGCCGGCTGATACGCCATACCAAGCTGTAGAAACATGAAGACTTTTGTAAGTGATCAATATTTTTTTCCTTAAAGTGATATAAGTGCGTGTTGTGACTTCATAGATGGCGCTAGTGGATTTTGGATTTTATTAAATTTTGGTGATCATGGATTTTCAGTGATTTTGTTTTTGGAAGTTATATTATAACTTGCACTCTAATTTATATTTTTTAGTACGGTTTTTGTGACGTATTCTCAAAAAACTTTGATATTATTAACGGTTCCAAGTCAAGCCTAATATTAAACTGAAACAAATAAGCTTCCAAAATGCACTATCGCCATCTAATTAAGTATTGAAAACCGTAATAAAAGTGTATCTATATAAAATAATCGAGATGTTACCAAAATCTGTAACAATACTTCATATCTAGTGACTATTACAAATCAAAAGCAAAGTGTTCCCACCCAAGAAACTAACACAAACGTCGTGACAAGTAAACAGACATATCAAAACCGCAGAACTTATAACTACTGAGGATATCAAAAAACAAACGCCGACAAACCACAAGCATTTAACACAACACGGTTAAACCACCACACTCATTCCTTTGTCTAATAAAATACCATTACAATAGACTTTTGATTACAATCGAAATTACAGTTTTGTCACGATAAAGATATCTTTTTGTCTGTTACCAAACGTTTTTGTTACGTGTAATGAAGGCAATCATCATACACATCTAGGTAATAATGTAGGAGCTGGTGTTATTAAAACTGTGGAAAAGATTCTAGATATCACGGATTTTAGGGTTGATAATGATACAAGCTTTGTTGATCAATGTGTTTCTAGTTTTGATCTTAATGTTGAGTTGGGTCAGTATAGTATCCAAGTTAAAAAAAGGATGCTAGGATAAGAGTAGAAGTAGATAAACAAAATGTATTAAGCTTTATGTAAGAAGTGTCGAATCATGTGAGAAATGAACTTTCATAAACGTCACCGCCATCCTTCTGTCCTTATTCCAATTTATTTGGGAGCCAGTGCAACATGTCTTCTTCATCCATGCATCTCTTTGAGCAGTTTTATCAGGATTCATCCTCTTTCTAACCATACCATGTTTCACACTATCGTTCAGTATAATGATAGGAAGCTTGGTTAAAGTTATAAAAAAAAAAAATACTATAATATTAAAAATTATATTTTATGAAGTGAGAAAATATCCGAAATATATTCCAGTAATAGCTGTTGTTAATATGACCCATCAAAGTTTGTAATGTTTCTGGTTCAATTTTGACCAGAAACATTACAAACTTTGATGGGTCATATTAACATGGTAGCGGCAAACAATTATACAGAAGTCAATTAAAACAAGTCGACGGACAAGAACGAGTATTAAATTAACATAATCACATCATCAATCAATTTCATAGTTTGGAGCAGACAAGTTATAAAATAATTTTATTAGCTACTTCAGGAAACTTTATTATGCCATAAAAAAACATCTTTGACTACCATATCGTGATACTAGATAGACTTCAAATTACAATGGCTTTTAAGTTTTAGATAGTAGGTACAGATGTTTTAGTTTTATGGTAATAAATGTCTGACTTACATTGTGTTGCCCTTTAGAAATATAAAACTTTGTAGATAGTAACAGACTTGAGATTGATAACAAACCTTGTTAAAGGCTAGTTCAATATTGTTCTTTTGAAGGATTTTTAGAGTCTACTTTATACTAGTTTTTGGCAAAATTTTAGTTAAAATAGACAAGATAGTTTTTAATTGCATCATTAACTTTTTAACGAAGAAAATAATTACTTACCAATTAACTGAACTTTTCTGCCTTGGGGGACACCTTCAAATAGTTATTTTGATAGCAATAACTATTTACAAGTAAGCGTGTGACTTTAAGAACTTTCTCAAAAGCTGAATTTCGATATAATTAATGCCAATAATTATTGTTCTTTTAATCTCATTTACAAATCAAAGAATAGAAGAAAGAATGAAAAATATTTTATTCTGTACAAACCAAACGCACAATTACAACAAAAAAATAATAATCAGTGCGTCGAACTTGGACCGGTTTTGCAAGGAATAAGTAAAAGGGATAACACCTTCACTATCTCTAAGACCAGTTTTTGAGACACATAAGCTACCTTTCTCTTTCATTATATGCGTTTACTCTCCATGTTTTGCCTTTAAGAGATTAGTACATTGCCACGCAAAATTACCTCTTATGGAATCCATTCATACTCGTTTGCAGAGTCAAACTTTACAAGATTAAAAAAAATATGTAGCAGTTGCTAACACTCTCCCAAATTAAGTTTACCATAATAATATACTCAGGCTTGGGCGTCTCATTAGCGAAATGTAAATGAACTACAGCTCTGGCTTTTATAGGCCCAAAACTTCCTACACTTATGAGTCCAGATAGGAGGGATCTATTACCTCGTAAACCTGGAATTTCCTCAAGATAATTTGTGACAGCCATAACTTGGGCTATCCTGTCTTACATAGACATAGCCTCACATAATATTACCTTGGCATTCTTCCCTTACATTCCGTCTAGTTACCGGTGCTTTTCACGGGAATATATAGTCCATAAAGTTACCCAAGTTCTTAGTCATGAAGAAAATGCTCTGATTTATTAAACTAGCTACTAACTCATCCTACCTAGATTTTTTGGAAGACAAATATCTTTCGGTAGAATTCGTTCTTCTATACCAAATAGTTAATTGTTTGTTAAGTTTGATCTCCGTTTGACGCCTGTTTTCCAACTTCTTCTAAGAAATTTATTTTTTCGTCATAACTCTATTAGTTTACTTGTAAAAGCTGCTTCTCATCTGTCTGATATAAATCATTTTTTATGAAATTCACGGTTACAGACGCTTATTTCTAAGGCAACAACGATGAAGATTTCTTAGATACAGCCTCCATGCCATCACACTTAAAAACATCAAGTAAAACATGGCATGCCAGTTTTTTACAGCCTCTTAGCCAGTCTGTGTGAAGACTTTACAATCCCACTCAAAGCGCTTGTCCGCAGTCAAAAGTGTTCTAAATTCATTGCCCTATCCTTTGCCTCATATAGTACCCACGTTGGTATTGTTCCAAACTTTTGTTACCCATTTGAGCAATTTCAACACCTCATTTGGCGCACCTTATTCGTCTGATCGTGTCTGCTGGCAGAGTGCCCGAAACTATTTCGTGGGTTTATTAAGCAGATACCTTATGAAATAGGTTGGGTAGGGATTCTTATGCGGTTTTTTTTTGAAACAGGACGTTTCCTGTTTTGTTTCGGTTCTGAGAAACTTAGACTTTTTAAATTATTTCAATGCTTAGAGACAGTCTGTTCTAGCTTCAGATGTAGGTAGTCAGCTATAGTAAAACTATTTAATTAGTTAGTTACATGTTATCAATAGTTTCCGTAAAGAGCAGCCTTCCCGTTGTCGCCAAGCCATTAAAACGACGATGAGTAGCAGCGGCGTCAGCCTGTCTACTAAGAACTATTTATAAACTGCAATCAGTATACTACGGTCGGTCTGTCTGTTAAGCACGATATATATCGCAATTTTTCTTCTGTCCATTGTTTATATTGGGGTTTTATAGGCACATCTTTAGAATAATCGTAAATCTTTCTAGCGTTTTCAGCAAAAGGTTTCAGATCCACTAGAATAAAGATGAGAATCGTAAGACTAAAAGAATTGAATTCCTGAAATTCGAACTTCTCAAGCAGTAATGTCCCATTTCACTATATTTACAACAAGAACAAGCACGGAAATCATACCGATAAAGTAAAGTCCTTACTCTCAGTCTCAGCATACAAAAGTAATAGTACGTTGAGAAATTCTACGCTAGAATAAGTCGGATACTATTTCTGCCTTTTTTGCTCTCCGCTAAGGAAATTGCAAAACCGATTCTGACACAATTTCCTTCAACATAATTCGTTATTTATTACGTTGTATTACATAAATATGACATTGTGTTAAATCTGAAAGTTCAATGGCACAAAGGAATCAACATTCCGTGAACGAGTGGTTTTTGTGTGAGCCGTTTTTTTGTTTCCATTCCAACGATTGCATAGAATAAGGTGTGCTTAAACTAATGTTATGCAAATCTTCTATGTTTAGCGTTTTTTTTTTCGATATTGTGACATAGTTGGATGGTTCTGGTAGTCTGTCCCCTTGGACCTCATCAATACTTGCCCTAATTTTCGGATTCAGTACTCTTTTTTCTGTGTCATATTTCTCGGCAGTATTGTTTAATCTATATGAGCGTATATTGCTTCCTTATTTATTGCAAAATATTCGTCAATTTATAACTCAGCTCTTCAAATAATACAGCATTGTCCGCGTTGAATTGCAAGAAATGAAAATATTTCATTTCTTTCGATTTATATTGAAATGTGCCATTGTGTTGAATCATTTCATCTAGTATTTTTCTGGGATTCTAATAATTCAAGTATTGTAATGAGAATTTAGATTTACTGCTGCCTCCTATATCTAATCAAAATCCTATCACACGTGAAACACGTGGACAGTAACAAAAGATAAATCTTCCAGCTAAACAACGATCACATGGACTCTTTCTCAAAACAAAACACAATCCATCGATAAAAAACATGGCAGCCAGTATTAGCAAACCATTTGAGTCGCCAGAGAAAGACAAACAGTCAACATAACACGGATACGGAAACACGTAATGTTACAGTGGAGGTGAACATTAAAAGATCATTAAATCGTCCACTGTTACATCAATGTTGGCAAACCCTGATTGCACAGAGAAATGTACTACACGTAATGTTGAGATAGAGTGTTTGTATGATCTAGCTCGGTCTATAATTTTAGAAGTTATGTAGGTTGATAATGTGGTAGATAGTGAGGCTATTATGAAGCTTGTTGACCTGACAAGTGTGAAAGGATTCCTAATTAGCAATTTAGTAGCTGTCTACTTAAAGAACATTCTAGAAATATCTTCTATTCGTCAGAAAACATATTACGTTATATTTAGCTCATCTCATTAGTCTTCTCTTTAGTCGTCTTATATTCCAAACTCAATTCAAGTTTTTAAATATATATTTTGTTAATATGTATCTCTTGAATATGTGTACAAGCATAATTTTGTTCGAAGAATTTTTTTTACTACCTAAGGAGTAGTATTTTTTTTTTTGAGATCGATTAGATAGTATATCTCTCCTATAACATACACCACCAGAATCACCAGAATTTGGTTACAACATGACAAAAAAACCAACCAGTCTTGTTGTTAATGACTGCAAACCAAACGAGATTAAAGACATCCGAAATAATCACAATACAGAATCGGCAGTAATGTTTTTATAGCTACAATTTTTTGTTTCGAAGAACATAATACAAACAAAATAACTTTAAGTAATAAGAGCTCTTGTGGGTATAGAACCAATTAATTTGACAGTGAATATGTAGGTAGAAAGGCAGTGAACGTACAGTGAAAGGAGATTGTATGACACTCATACATCCTTTTTTTTAAAACATGTTATAAAATAGAGCAATTCTGAAAGTGACTGCGCTAACATAACCAGATCACGCTCAAATTGCATCAGCGTCATCGTTATTAACTAGTAAAGCGTTCAATGACATTGGGATTCCGAATTATTTAATCGCTGCCTTAAAAACTTAGATGCTAACGCTATCGAAGTGGATGCATTCTAGTCGAAGCTTATTTAAAGTACTGAAATGTAATCATCGATAAGACTAAGACCGCCACCTGAGCTGAGGCCCTTTGAGCTAAGGCATTAAAATCTTTGTTTTCTGTCTTTGTCGTTGTTTTTTTTTTATAGTGTATTTTTTATGCAGTAATGCCAATAAACGCAGTTTTATTTCTTGCTTTCTAAGAAGAAGAAGACTAGAATTGATAGTTTATGCATAGTTATTGGCGTATTCATTACTACTGCTAATGATTTCTTTGTTAGTAATATGGTTGGTGGTTTTAGTGATATCTTATGTGACACCCAGGAGAAGAAAAGTGGAGGTAATATCGGCACCACTTACGCTTATACATACTTTTACGTTAATCAACCCTGAATATATCCGTCTTCTACACACTGACTCTAATGTTCAGTGCGTCTATAATTATATAAATTAAATACTTTATTATTAAGTATCTGGCCTTGATATGAACGAGGTCTTCTGTTGCTAACTAACATGTTTCAATAAGAACTATTTAGGTAATAAAAAGTGATAAAAAAACGCTCTTTTTTTACTTTCTGTTCGTCTAGCGAACTCGTGATCTAATTCAGATGACAGTAGGCTGCTAAGCCGATTATTATAGAATAAAGTTAAGCATGCAATTTGGTCATAAAATTCGTTTCCGTGTTAATAAATAAAAATGTAGACTGAAATAAAAATAAATTGAATGCTTTTTCTTTTGGAAGATAATTTAGAAAAATAATTTAGATGGATAAAAAGGACTGGATGAACTACAGATACCTAAATGAGAAAATGCTTGATTATCAAAAGTTATTATTTAGGATATATGGAGGAATATGCAAAACTATGGGACCTGTGCATTTTGTTTTGCTATAGATAAGCCAATTTTAATTATAACCAGGCGATAACAGACAAACAGTTTTAAAAGTATTTACTCCCCTTTTTATTCCAAAAGCTTCAGAATTATCTACCGAAAAAAAGCGGAAATTAAATACAATTACACTCTACAACGTTTGTCCAAGTCAATTCTCGAAATAAGCCTTAAAAAGGTTACTCCAAAAGTAATTGTGAAAGTTGTTTTCAGTATTTTTTATTATTCCAACTTCGTAATTACGGCGGTCATTCAGTTCAAATTGCCTATTAAGACACCGGTTGTTAAGCTGATTTGCTTCTTTTGTTTTTAATTATCCTTCTAGTATTATGAAATCTGTTCGTTTATTGTACTAAATGAGTCGAATGGTCTATTTAGGTCTTTGAAGTCTGTTTTAAAATTATTTCAGTTATTTTGGGCACGTTTCTTAAATTCAAGGAGATTCTAAATACTTTGAGTTGCTATACTTCAATACTTATCACTGTTTTCTTCTTTCCAGGTGTGTTTGTTGCTGGCAGTTGCCTCTTGCAAGGCCGGGATCGGCTACTCCAACGAAATAGCAGGAGATGGTGGTGGTCATGGAGGTAGCGCCGCAGGATACGAATATTCAGCACCAAGCGGCGGTGGAGGCGGTGACTTCTCAGGCGGACAAGGACATAGTCTATCAGGATATGGCGGACAAAGTTTTGGAGACGGCGGCGGCGGTGGCCATGATTTCTCAGGCGGCCAAACCCATACTCTTGCTTTATCCCAAGGACACGACGGAGGCCAAGGGTTCAGCGGATTTGGTGGCCAACTCCACGGGGACTTCGGAGGCGGCAACAGCGGTGGTCATGCCCAATTTGCTGTCCATGACGGCGGAAATCAGGGAGGTCAGGATTTTAGTGGAGATTCGTATCTTTTAGCTGCTCAAGAATCTGGTCATCACGGACAAGACGACGGTGGTTCTCAGGGTGATGGAGGACACAGTTTCGGCGGTCAAGTACAAGGCGGACATGACTTTGGAGGCCAAGGACAAGGTGGACATGACTTCGGAGGCCAAGGACAAGGCGGACATGACTTTGGAGGCCAAGGACAAGGTGGACATAGTTTTGGTGGTCAGGGAAATGGCGGACATGATTTCGGTGGCCAGGGACAAGGCGGACATGACTTCGGTGGCCAGGGACAAGGTGGACACGACTTCGGTGGCCAAGGACAGGGCGGTCACGGATTCGGCGGCCCAAGCGAAGGCGTACATGGATTCGGACCCGGCTCCTTCACTCTTCACGACGGTGGTCAGGAATACGGACAAGGTGACGGCCACGATTTCAGCAGTGGTGAAGCTACCCTTGTTGGCACACATGTTGACGAAGAGCACCCCGTCGAAGTACCCAACTACAAACATGTTACGTTCCCCATTCCTAAGACCGTTCACATTAATGTCCCCAAACCAATTCTGATTGGTATACCTCATCCTTACCCAGTCAAGGTTCCCGTCAACAAGCCTGTTGCTGTACCCGTTGAGACTGAAATTTCAATCCCCGTTGAAAAGGTTGTGCCATACCCTGTAGTCAAGCACGTCCCCTACCCAGTTGAGAAGCACGTGCCAATTAAGGTCGAGAAGACTGTCACAGTGCACGTGCCCCAGCCCTACCCTGTTAAGATCCCCGTGTACAAAACCATCCACCACCATAAGGAGCACTAAGGAGTAGTAAAGAATGATGTTCTTTGGAGGAATTAACAATTTTTATTCTAGTTGGAACTATGATTTGTATATTTTTATCTGTTTCACAACCATAAGTCTGATTTTATCATGTGGAAAGCATCACAGAGGGAAATACATTAGTATGTTGGCCCTATTTTATAAAAAAATTAGGAAGAAATTGTTAAATTTTTCAAAGAACTTGAATTTTGAGTGCCTTGTAAATAATTGTTGTTAATTTTAAGTCATTTTCAACTGTCTTCATGTTGTAGTTGATTTATTTATTGTATGTTGTTGTTGTTGTTACTGTTGTTATTGTTGTTGTTTTGTATGATGTTGATTATACGTTTACGATTGTTAAAGATATACTTTGTTGTCTTTATTTATTTCTCTGATGATTTTGAAAGTACGAACGGAGTTATTGTGCAATGCAAAATGCATTGGAATGTTGAAAAGCATTGTTAATTTACTTCGCTCTTGAAGTCCCATTCTACTTCATCTTTAGACAATACTCAACTAAATTTACTTGTTATCACAACTCAATATAATGATTATGAGTCATATAATTTAAGAAAAAACTTATCTTGTAAAATTAGGATCAGTGATGATCCTAATGATCAAAAGGAATCGCATTGTATTGTGTCTACTAATATGAACTTAGTAGCTAAAATCAATGGCAGAGATGCTGCTCGTGAAACGCACAAAAACCTTTCAGTCGTTGATACAGTTCCGTCGACGATTATATAAGAATAAATGCATATAACAATATCACAATGTAACTACTCACACTGGTTCATGAGGAGCGTTTTTGCAGACCAGCACTTTTATTGCGTAATACACTATCAATCTCCATCTGAATAATTTTGAAGGATATATCTAATCCGTTGCTTCGTATGTTCGATAAATGTGTCTGCTCAGTAGTAGATAACGCAATGGATGCTGTTGAACTGTCAAAATGAAACTTGTGTGTCACGCAATTACCTCGTATGAGCCGCATTATGAAGTCAGTGTTACAGACATCATTGATCCGTATTGAAAAAAAGATATGGTGTCATAGTTTGGTCTCTGGTGCTGTAAGTTGTATGAGGGAAGAACCACTGTAAATAGCTACACTGTGGTACCATTTTGGAAACTCATTTCAACCTTAGGGTCAAAAACGCGGTCTCTGTTACTGTAAGTTGTTTGAGCGATGAACCACTGCAAGTAGGTACACTGTGGTAACATTTTGGAGACTCATTCCAACCATGGGCTCAAAAACGTTTGAAACAGGAAATTACCACACACGTAATTGGCAGTAGAAAAGAACTAAACAAAACTTAACAAAAGCAATTGTAATGCAGAACTGAGAATAAAATTTTATGTAACTGAATTAGTATACAAAATAGTGCAGAAGGTCTTCTACATGCAACGAGCGAAAACAGGCGCACTTTCAGTACCTAACTTGAAAGTTGAAGGGATAAAAGCGGGTTGGCTTTGATATCGTTTGGCAGGATTTGGGGGGTAAAAGTGGTTAAAGCTGGTAGGGCTTGGGTCCCCGATTATAACGCTACCACTCTTATTACAAGGTAATGCATATTTTTCGAGAAATTAATGAAAAATGTTTCTAACCTCAAATCGGGTAAATAGCGAAAACGGAATGTTAAAATGGGCGATTGACAACCAAATCTGTTTCATAATATTGTATAAGGTGCGAAATGATGTGAAAACGAACGCAAAACGGAACGTAAAAAAAAGAAAAACTATGATAAGTGTCACTGTCAAGTGTCATGTCATGTCATTCGTTTTGTTCATTCCGTTCCGTTTCTCCTCGAGAAAGGTAGAAAATTATAATAACCGAACAATTATAAATGATTTAGTTTATGAATATTTGTGGAGAACAGAAATAGAAAGAAATAAAAGAGATCCTTTTGAGGAATTAATTACAGTTATAAATTATGGTTTTAATCAACGAAAAATGTATGAATGTTATGATTCATTTCTTTTTATAACAACCTATAAATCCCCAATGTTACTACTGATACCAGGAGAATTTGGATGCAAGAGCGAGCGAAGCGAGCTCTGGACTTGGGGCACCCCGACACGGACAGGTTAGGTTAGAAGGGGATGGCGGGGTCGAGTGAGCGAGCGAAGCGAGCGAATCGACCCCGCCATCACCTTCGTGGTTATTTTTTTATAAACCACCCAGAAGTAGGAGCCCCGCGAAGCGGGGCTCCGTCGACCGGTCTTCCCTCGCCTGTGCTACGTTGAGTGTTTTGAGATTAGGTTACACTAATTGGTTTTTAAGCGACTATAAAAAGTTTTGAGGTTAGGTTACATTAATTGGTTTTTCTCAGGAATTATGCATTGCCTTTTCATGGGAGTGGTGCCAGGGGGGAAGGGGTACCCGCCGCCCTCCCCCCACCCCCTTCCACCCCCCTCCGCCTGCCAAAGGATACTAAATTTTACCCGAGATCTCAAACTGTCTCAAACAAATGCTAGCCACGAGTGCACCTGCACCCGCTATACGTGAATCGTGTCTATGTGTGTATGCTTGTTCTCTCATTGTATGGATCTGAACTTCTGTACTACTCTGTGGCAGCTATTCGTTTCCTGCTATTTCAACATAACGTGGCTGTTACCTTTTGTGCCTGATCAACACTGATGGAATAAAATTGTTTATTACGAAAACATGTTTGTGTATTCGGCTGTACGAGCAGAATAAACTTCAGTTGGAGGTAATTGCTATAAAATGTAGCGGGAAAATGTTTTGCTGGGTGAAAATGGGATGGAAATATTTTCAGGTCGTGTTTATGGAAACGAAAGGAATGTATATATGTTATAACATACATAGCAGCCTATAATGTTTCCACTGCTGGGACACAGGCCTGCTGTCTTTTGAGAAGGAGTGGGCCGTAACCAACACGCGGGCCCACTGCCGGTTGGTATATGTCACATCTCTTTTGTTCTAGGATATGCTGGTTTCCTCTCGATGTTTTCCTAAACTGTTTTGAGAGCAGTGGCGATGAAATAAATTACACAAAGTAACGCGCAGACTGGCTTTGAACCCACGACGTACAACTCGTAAGTCGAGATCGTTACTACTAGGTCACCAATGCTCTACCCACCAGATATTATAGCTGACTGTTAACACTGAATTGGTTGGAACTACAGAGCACGAAGACACCTCGGCAGTTTCCATACAAACCAAGCTTGTCACCATTTACTCGCACTACGACATTGACATTTATGTCTTTCATTGACTTGAATATGCCCTGGCGGCTGATAGTATGTCATGCTCACTTAAATGTCTCGCTGACGGTGGCGTGTGTGTTAGATCATTTAGCTCCCTTCAAAATTGTTCAGCTGAATGGTGCTGATCCATGCGTCATGTTCGTGAACGGGCGCCGTCAGTTGGGGCTGGTCATCACTTATAGCTGCCTTGGCTTATTTTTAATTATTTTATTTCTGGATTGTCCGTTTTGTTACTATTGTCCGCTTTGTGACAACACGGTTAGCGCAGTGGCTGAGCGATCGGACTGCTGCGCTGCGTGTCGCGGGTTCGATTCCCGCACAGAACAAATATTTGTAAGTCCTACATGTATTTGTTCTGAGTCTGGGTGTTTTTTTATCTATAACTAGCTGCTGCCCGCGACGTCGTCTGCGTGAAGGCTCTACAGCACCAAAAATACCTAAGATGCCAGTGTCGCTATAGCATTATAAGTAAACAACTTTTAAAATTGCATTAAAATATGAGTTTTTTTGCAAAGCAAGTGAAGCGAAGCAAGTGAAGAGAGTTATATGGGAATCCTGCTGAGTTCAGTCATAAGATGTGACTGAAGGAAATAGAGAAAATAATGCAGGAATACATTTCAGGACACAAAAGAATAAAAATACGTACAAAGGTATCATACCTTACAACACTTCCCTATAAACTACGTTGGTAGTTATGCTGCCAGGAGCCAAAATGTAAAGAGAGTCAGGACTGGTGACGCGAGAGCAAGCGACGTACAGTTGCCCGTGTGAGAAGCAACTCGTCCTGAGGTCGACACCCGCTGCCCTCAGTGTCTGCCCCTGCGACTTATTGATGGTCATCGCGAAGCAAACATTCACGGGGAACTGTACGCGCTTGAACTGGAACGGGTAGTTATGAGGTATGAAAGGAATGCGTGGTATAAATACTGCCTCGCCGACGCCACAACCCGTAAGAATTTCCACCTCAATGGTGTGTCTGTGGAGAGAGATGACTTTAAGGCGGGTCCCGTTACACAACTTCGGAGGAGATAGGTACAGAAGAAGCATAATCGGGACACCGACCTTCAGCTTGATGGTATGCGCTGGAAGTCCACTTGCTGACAGGGAGTTCAGAAATTCCACGGGATAATGTGTGGCGTCATCTTGCTCGACAACAGTGTTTATCGAGGTGTAGACCACTTCATTCCCCTCAATTTCCGAGAGAATGCATTTGTTAATTGCTGCAGCCTGATTATTTTTAGGCGTCAAAATGGCCCGCTCACACACCCAAGAATTCTGCTGGTGCAGTATACGACTGATGTCCCCGTACACACAGCGAATGAGTTCTTCTAAGCTGGATACCACTCTACCGAGAGACTCTGGAAGCACCACGTGTCCACCTCTCTCTTCTGGTAGAGTGCCTTCGCCAAGACTTAGAAGGACATCGGAGAATTCTTGAGCACATGCATTGCCGCCGAGCTGAGCTCTCATATTAATGGTCAAGCGCAGCGTACGAACTCGTGACCAAAACGAAGATCGTTTCAACGAAGCACCACGGGAAGCGTTTGCCGGAAATCGCCACTGAACAGAACTATGACATCACCCATCAAATGTTCGTTCCTGCGGATGTCCTGCAGGGTTCTGTTCACGGCCTCAACTGCCTTCCTATTGGCCATCGTACACTCATCCCATACGATCAGAGAACAATCCTTGAGCACGTGTCCCTTATTGCTGTTACGTGACACACCAAAAACAGGCGTTTCGGCGCTCTCTAAATCGATGGGAATTTTAAACATGGCATGTGCTGTCTTGCCGCCCGGAAGTAGTGTGGCAGCGATTCCCGACGACGCTACAGCAATAGCAATTTTGCCTTGCCTCCTGACCTCTGCAAGTATGCCAGTGGTAACAAATGTTTTTCCTGTTCCACCAGGAGCATCCAAGAAAAACATTTTACCCTGGTTTTGCCCAACGCTTTCAAGGACGGTGTCATAAATGTGTTTTTGCTCTGAAGAGAACAAAGCGATATAGTCATTTCGTATGGTGGTCATTTCGCCCGGATCGTAATTTGTCTCAGCGTTATACTCCCGATTTCCACGGCCTTTATACGGTGATGATGTGGGAGCTGATAACCCATATTCGGTCAGTGGATTGCCGCCGATAGAAATGACCACATCTTGAAGTAAACTGAGACCTGTGTTCAGCACGCGTTCATCAGTTACTTCGACTTCGTCTCCAGTAACACGCCTCAAAGCTCGTAGAAAATCTTCAGACAGATGATGGCGATACTTCTCCCACAAAGCTACCAGGTTCGCGACTCCACAAAACACCAAGATGACGGCAAACAGATGACGCATGCAGCTGGGACTGTCACTGACGCTCGCCTCCGCGAGGGTGTCATCCCAATTTTGGTCACCGTCGAGAAGGTGACGTGCTACGCAGGCTGCGCGGTAAGTGGGATACTCCACACCATCAAATGTCCTCAGAAAGGCGAAAGACGTTGGGCCTCGGACAGTGTGAACTAACAACCGCAGAAAATTGCATTCGCCATTATTCAGATGCACGGTATAAACCCTACCCAATGCGGTGTCCTTGAAAATTCCCGGAAAGCCTTCCACAGCACCTCCTCATCGACGTCGGTTAAATACACCCCTTTGCTTGTCGTACGTGTAATATGAAGGCACCTCGTCATACGTAAGGGATCTCGCAAACTGGTCGACTTCACAGAGCGTGTTCTTTTAAATTGTCTTCCTCAACTCTGCTCAAGATTTTGAGGGTTTTGTTGAACTTGAATTTGTCGAAACGAACTTTTATGAAGAAAATGCACATTGCCATCTATGAATTTTAAGAATAACTAACTACTAACCTCGCCAACATGATCAAATTTAAATGATAAATTTCCAAAAAGTGTTAACATGTAACTTGATTTGATTTTTATGAAATCTCATAGATGGCGCTGCTTCAAAATTTTCATTATACTACTAACATTAATTAAACTATGTTTCTCTGCCCAAGTTACTTAAATGGCGTAGTTTTTTATAGTGTAAAGCTAGATAATAGCATGGCTTACTCAAAAACAACATTTAAATATGCGTCGTTAGATTACACGCTGTCACAGAATACGTAGGTAAGAAAAATAAAGATTCACAGCTCCTCCCCCGTAGGTGATAGCGTGATAATATGTTTCCAGAGTTAAATTATGGTTTACTAAATAAATAACATGTCATTTTGTGCATTCAATTATTTTGTGCATTAAATTACGAACAAAAACCTTTTAAAATTAATATTGCTTACCTCCTATAACATACGGCGTGATAATATGTAGCCTAAAGCCTTCCTTGGTTTACAAAGAACATTTTTGCTGAATTTCAATTCAATCTATCCAGTAGTTTTGGCGTGAAGCCGTACCATACACACAGACAAACAGACAAACAGACAAACAGACAAAAATTCTAAAAAGTCACTTTTTGTCATCAGTTACGTTTTTCTAACAAAAGCCACTTATTTTTTCTCGAAAATTCTCAATGTACAGTTTTTCTTTCGTTACTGTTTTATTATATGTATAGATAATGTATGTATTTACAAAAAAAAAATGTATATACGTAGTTTATCAGCCATCTTGTTACCATAACACAAGCATTAGGTTGCTTAGCTTGGGACTAGATGGCGCTGTGTGAAATGTCCAGGGATATTATTATTATTTCCTGTACTCTGGACGCTTTTAACATGAACGTCTTTTTTACATCGTTCTCACATATAGGTAATTATAAATTCAATAATAATGATGTAACTAATGTTTTTGCGAAAATATCATTTAAAAGAGTCTTTATTTCTTACCCGTTCTTCTCCATAGGTACCTAATACGCTTTGGAATGGACTTCAGATTTTCTGACGGAAGGACTTCTTGACAATTCAAAAGTTCCCGTAAATGGTTTAATTGAAATAAATGCTTTGAGTTACAATTTGACACAAGAGACTTATTGAAACTGGCTTTGAATGATGGTCACAACAGAAGTCGTGCGCTTAAGACACTTTCGGAGCCCACGAATTTTATTGAAACTTCCGTTTCTAAACGCTATTGGCGCTTCCGAGTTCTGTGGTTCTGACCTACTTAGTGGATATGAGGTTTGTAGACCTAAGCAAAGATCATCAGGGAGTAATGACGACTTACATAAACATATAATTGTTATTTATTTATTTATTTGGGACAAACAAACAGTAACACATTATATCTGCGCAAATAATATAAACAGAGATATTATATAAATGTGAAACTCATGTGTTAGGTAGTGCAACACTACCAATCTGATTATTATAACATGGCAACACTGGCGAGGCAGCACAGTCTACGCTCGCTGAAGCGTGCATGCATTACCGTGTCTCATTTTCAATAAAATATAATTAATACCTACCGCATGGTGGACTATTCTTATTATAAGATCTCCCCGAAGACGTCCAGGTCAGAACTCGACCGCCTAACAATAATCAACCTAAAATGTTCTCACTGCTGCGACGCTGTGATACAGGCCTACTCTCTGTGAGAGGGTGTCCACCTGTAACGGCTACGGCTTTGCAGGTAGGCTGACTATGTCGCGGGTAAGGACACACTATCGTTCTGAGCACTAGCACGTTAGGGAAGGTACCGTCCTTGGTTCTCCGGGATGCAGCAATTCAGGCCCGGGAACACACGGGCCCAGTGCGGGTTGGTAGATGTCACATGTCTTCGAATTTTTGGTTCTAAGATATGCCGCTTCACTCGCATCTCATATTCAGTGGGTGAAGTCGGGTCATCATCCACAGCCCGACTTCACCTACTGTTGAGCATAAGCCTCTCTTTCCATATATGCCAATCCGCCCGTCCCTGTGCCAGCCTCATCCAGGTTCTACCCGCGATGGTAACAATGTCGTCCGCCCACCGCGCCGCCGGACGACTGATTTCGTCTTCCAGTCCTTGGATGCCTCTCAATCACTGCCTTACTCCACCTGTCATCACTGCGCCTGGCTAGGTGTCCTGTTCAACTCTATTTGAGTTCTTTAACTCATTTTACGATATCAAAGACCTATTAAGGTACCCTAATATTTATGCCTTTAACATCACTCATCATCATCTGCCTGGCCTTTTCCCAACCATCTTGGGTTCGGCTTCCAGTCTAACCGGATGCCGCTGAATACCAGTATTTTACATGAAGCGACTGCCTATCTGATCTTCACAACCCAGTTACTGGCCTCTAACATCAGTATCTATGTCAGCAATTTCTATGTAAGTACTCTATATGAATAAAAGCACTATCGGACTCGTATCATCAGCTTTAACACCTCACACTTTAATAATCTCTCCCTCAAAACCGATAATCACCTTTAACACGTAAACTGCACTAATATGCCAATAAACACTCACTTACTAAAAGCTTAATACCTACTAAAAGCTAATAACATTGTACCTAGTTGCCAAGTCTGCCATAGATTGCCAAGTACAGGCAAGTACAGCGCCGAGTACAGCCAAGAACAAGCCAAGTACGGGATGTAGGGAAGCAGCTTTTAGTGCAAGGAAAATTAATTTCTCAGCGTGGGTACGAGGTGTTTTATTACTTAACTTCTCAGTGACAAAGAGGTTAAGTTTGGAAGTGGCTTGATTATATTCAACTTATAGCAGACGCTAATATCATTTTTGTTACATTAATTTCACCCATCTTGCATCCAACGGTTCCCGGGTTTTTGGGGGAGGCCTATGTCCTGCAATGGACGTCTTTCGGCTGAAGTGATGATGACAAAGTTCTCCCATTACCAGCCTATAATGTTCCTAATGATGGGACACAGGCCTCCTCTCTATGAGCGAGAGTGGGCCAGTGGGCCATAATTGATTATAATAATAATATTATAATCAATTATGGCTCACTGGCCCACTCTCGGCCCACCTTCTTAAGACGCAAGGTCAGTATTTTGTTTTATGTTGATCATTTTATAATCATCAATATAAAACATAATACTGACCGAAAGAAAAGAAAGAAAGAAAACGTATTTATTGCGAGTCGTACAGGAAGATTACAAACTAAACAAGAATGACTATCAAGTAGGAGTTCTATTATTTTTATGTCAGTGCCCTCTAAACGTGATGTTTGACAGAGAGGTAGGAAGACCATGATTGCTGGAGAAATTGTCAGGGTACTTCAAATCCCATAAAATTAAAAACTTCACATACACGACGTACATAATTATCTGCCAAATTAATTAAGATGATTTTTTTGCAAAAAGATTTTTCACCCTAATTGCGTAACACACTATATCAATCACAATCTGAATCATTTTGAAGAATATTGCTAATCCATTGCTTCATAATATTCGAAACCGAGGCACCATCACACCGCCAACTCCCCAACCCCGGGTTGTTACTAAGAAATTCCTAATAGCAAAACTCAATAACACTTTGCCCGCCGCCGTTACCGCCGATGGTCTTGCGCTTGATCTCTCTCCAGTCGTGTCGGATTACCGTCCCATCGGACTATGAGAGTGAGGGAAGAGGGAGGACTGGGGGACTTACGAATCACAGCCGGGAAATGGTCATCTATCCACGGAATAAGCGGGAAGCGTAGCTTAACCTGATCGATCTACCCATGCGGCAGTTATTACTAGCCACAAGCCCTTCTATTCCTCCATCAAGGCATTGAAGTTTATAGCGGTAAATACTCCATTGGAGTTCGTCAAACGTCACGGCCATGAACACTTTAAAATTAAATAGCCTTCCTTACGCGACATCTGAAATTCCTTTTTATTTTACAAACGTCAATTCTATATAATAAATGTCTTCATAGCCACTTGTTGGTTGCTATTCTTTTCAATTATAAACACCTTGTACTAATTGATACCATTTTAGTTATTCCGATTAGTAGCGCCACAAGTGATAGAAAATAGTAGTAGGTACTAGTGGTTTTTGAGTTTCAAGAACTTTTACAATAATGCCGAGACATTTTGCTTTCGGCATTTCACGAGCGAGCATAACCGCGAGCGTTCGCAATCATTTGAAAGCTGAATTATGCTTTAACTTACCCCTTTATTTATAAATGTTGCTTAAAGTTAAAAAATAGCGTTTAGTTAAGTATTTAAATATAAGAATTAGCGACTGCATAATTATATATTTTTGACGTGTAAACGTTTCAGCTTTAATAAAAATTTCTAAATTAGCTATTATTGTTGACCAATATATTTTGAATCGAATAATAGTTCCAATAATTTTGAGAAGGGGTATGAAAATACACACCCTGCCATCTTGCTTGTTTGATTATCCTTGTCCACAATGTATGTCAAAACTGAAACTCGAACAAAAACTCGTTCATTCACCAACCTACACACTTTTCAGCACGTTTAAAATATAACTTCCAACATTTTACTACAAATATCATCCTAAGGGAACAAAATTATGACTATTTTTTCATTCAAAGCATTGCATGAACGCAGACATTTCACATTTGCATGTGTCGAGTTCAGAGAACCTTGTTTTGTCTCTTGAGACGTGCACTTCGGGACAGAAATAAATGGAACACAAAAAGTAGGAGATGGATTTTTTATTTTAAATTATTTCGTAAGGGAAAACAAACAGCATTATATTAAAAATAAAGAACTTTTAACATTTAACTTAACAAATATACAACTTTATAATCTTTTATATTTACTTATAGATTTTTTTGCGTAATTGTAATTTTATACGCATGTAGATCTTTTTCTTGTGTTTCAAAAACAATACCAAGTGCAAGAGCGGAGCGGAGCGGAGTTTCAAGTGCCCACACTTGAAACTCCGTTGAATGCTTTTACAAGTGCTTTTACAAACAGAAATCTCAAATTCACTAACACCCAGTCCGGGGAAATCTATCTGTATGCCATACAAATACTTGATTTAGCTGGTTCGGCTTGCACACAGACACAAGCCATTCCCAACCATGCAGATCTAATTCAATTTTAAGTCTGTTTTGAACCAATTACAGCATGATAACTGCTGTATAAACTTTAAGTATAAGCGGGAAGAAATTCATTAAGATTGCATTTATTTATTTTACACCAGATAACTGATTTTGGAATACAATGAGCAGTCTTATCATTTAAAAAGATCTCTATAGTGAAATAATTGTTTGAAACGAACCACAAAAGTACAACTATTTACGCCGTACTGTGCCGTAACGTAATATATAAACCTACTTAGCAAAGTAGGTTTATATATTACAGACTTAATGGGTCATTACATTGTCCTCCAGTGTACGTCTGCTGCACTCAGTAGCTCAGAACAGCTGTAATGTGGAGTAAACGGTACACGTTTGTTCCATTTTATTTTCTATTTAACAGCTGATAATAAAATACATGTTTATTTTTCATGAGAGTGTATAAATTACTGTTACTGACAGCTCAATAGGAGTAAAAGCTGTGTGATTGACATCTCAATGCTGCTGCAGGTAGTGGGATACCCACACGAAATGAATCTTAATAATATGGCTAACAGGTAGGCAGCTGAACATTTGTGTTTTTAATTCCAAACACGACAACTAAAGCCTGCCTTGCCCGCTTGCACCACAAAATAATCACTAAATATATCTGGCGCTAAATGCATTTCAAACATCGTTCTGTTTTTGTCAATTGTTTTAGATAACAGAGACAAAGCGATTTTTAAATATATTTAGTGTTCAATGCATTTAGTGACTTGTGGTGCAAATGGGCCAAAGCGAGCGAACACTTAAAAAAATAACTCAAGAAAATTTTATTTGTTAGTGTGTTATTAAATTGTCCGCCACTGTACCATAATAAGTACACAGACACGTATGCTCTAAGTAGCACCTAAGATCGCAGAAACCTGGGAGATGTGTTGAACGTGACTGCAAATTAATAATGAAGCATGAATGCAGCATCATTTTACTATCAATGCATGCAAATTTTGCTAGTAATTACGTCTCTAGCACCTAAAGGAGGTTTTCCACAGCTTTTCTTGTTACAATACTAAAGGAATTTGGTCCTATCAGGGCAAATAATCAGTCTAGGTGGAGTGACGATCTTCGCAGGATGGCTGGTAGCTGGATGAGAGTTGCCAAAATCGAGTTGAATGGTCGAATGTTGAGTTGAGCGGCCTACGTCTAGCCGTGGACTGCTGTAGGCATTAACCTACAGCAGTCCACGGCTAGACGTAGGCCGCTCGGTCTATTTCTAAAAACGGTCTATTTGCCCTCATCATCATTAGATGATGAGGGCAAATAGACCGTTTTTTACAACCGACCGACCGACCGACCAACCGTTTCTACGGTTTACCGTTAAAATGCAGGGTGGCGACATCGTCGTGCAAGCTTCTACCATGGATTCAGTACAAGGCACAGATACTGGTACCAACATTTGCTAAATCTAAATTATTCGTTAGAAAAAAAAAAACATCGTGTAATTGTCATCTTAGGTTGTTCAAACTAAATTACTAGCTTCAAGTACTTAAACACGAATTAACGTCGTTGCAGTAAGAATGTTATTTCAAAACTATCAAAACTATTAAGAACATTAAAGTATCAATTTTATTTTCGCGCGTTGCCGCCAAATCGTTTGCTTACGCGCACGAATGTGCATCCCTTTCCTTAATGACATGCTAAACTTTATAACACGATTTTTAAGATTATCAAAACAATTAAGAAAATTAAAGCATCAATTTTAGCGAGCACCCGATAAGCAAATCCATTCATCGCAGAGTTCACAACATGAAGCAAGTTGGCAACGCGTTGAACTAGCGGTATTTACCTAATTTTGACTGTTCCTACCTTCGATCAATAATAGTACTAGATTCCCGATAAGCGCTTCAAAAACGGCCGAAAAATAAGACCACAAATACTTTTGTGGTCTTATTTCAAATTAGTATGTTTTTAACCTTATTACTTAGACTATAAGTTTCATTTTAGAATAAATGACTGAAAATTTAAAAATAGAATGATTTAATTTTCAAGCGACATTTTAAATATATTTTGAAATGGTAATTAAACTTTATGTTTAAGCATTAAGGTTTATAATAAACTGAAGTTGTTAATATTATTAAACTTTATATTAAATGGTAGATGTTTACGTGTGTGCAAACGTGGCCACTTGAGCGACTGATTTTTGCTCCTGATCCTTAATCTAGTACTATTATTGATCGAAGGTTCCTACAAAGAATAGTGCGCGCGACGTGACCAAAATATCGCTTGCCTACGCGTACGTAAGTGCGTCCCTTTCCTTAATGACATTGTGAATTTTATAACACGTTGTTTTTTTTTGTTGTTAGCCCACATTTTATCCCACTGCTGGGCAAAGGCCTCCCCTTGTTTCTTCCAAACCACCCTGTCTTGTGCGATCTCTGACCATGTTGGCCCCGCAAATGATTCCACATCGTCGCACACGTTGAATTAGACGTTTTAATTTGGCGCACCAATTCAATTTCATTCTGTTTAAAAAGTTAAACATTTCATGCAATTCAAGTGGTGTTTCCACTTAATGTAAACCCAGGTTCAAAGACCTCTTAAAAAACTTCAAGAATAAACGAACATGAGTATGAGTATACACCGCCGCCGCCGCCGCCGAAAAACAAAACAAAAGGTTTTCGTACCACAACAATAATAAATTTCTCGTACAGGGAGACAAAAGAGATAACGTTAAACACATGTCCTTACCACGAAAAAAGGGAGGAAATTCTCACCTTTTTTTCGTGTAAATAAGTGAATGTAGTTTAATTTACTGTTGGCTTATTATGAGGAAGAAGGAATAATAAAGAACCTTTGTTTTTAGTGATGGGCTAATTCCGTTTTGTGTTTTTTTTACTTTGTAAGTTGAGTTGAAAATTGAACCCCCATAATGCATTTAATGCCATCGTAGATACAGTCGGCCCTAAAAAGATATATACAGCGATAAGGGACTATTTACTGTCTAACCTTTATTCCATAATATTGTATCCACCGTATCGGTACAAAACACAGTATAAAATTTATTTTATCAAAACAAAATATCATTTTGTGCCAAAACATCTCATAGATATGTATGCATCATTCAATATCGAGGACCGAGGTAACCTAGATTAAATGAGGTAAGACCCCAAAAATGTTTGTATACATCTTTTCCGGGGCCTTTCGCCATTTCACGGGGCCATCGTGGGTGTGTTTACAAACATTCAAACTCACATACACAAACAGCCAGACCCGGAACAACTACCTGTAGGCAATACAAATATTTGTTACGTGCGGGAATCGAACCCGCGACACGCAGCGCAGCAGTCGATCGCTCAGCCACTGCGCCAACCGTGTCGTGTTACCTTGTTTAGTCTTGTATTAAAAGGGGATGAATAACAAGATACACTGTTTATGATGGTTTAATCAATTAACCAGCATCCTAATTGCCTGCCACACTTTCAATCACTATCTGAATCATTTTGAAGGAGATTGCTAATCCTTTGCTCCTTATGTTCCAAAAATTGTTTCGTTCAACTATGTAAATAACACAATGAATGTTGTTCTAATTGCGTAGCACAACTACGTACCAATTACCCCGCAGGTCAGCTTATGCCAAGATTCATAAAAATACAATGAGATAAGTACAAGCATCATGCTATCAATACAACCTATCTGGGATATCTAAACTTAAATTGAGATAGGTACCCGCAACTGATAGGTAAAACAAAAAATACCATCCAATATTCTGCGCACCCCAAAATATTCGATTAAAATGTTCGTCTAAAAATAAAAGACAATAGGAAATTCGAAAGCGTCGTAATCGAATAAGAAAAAAATCGGCTAAATTGCAGACGATGTCGTTATTAGAATTTCGTGAATGACAAAATTGCAATCGTTCCCAAATCGATTCCAATCGGAATAAGCTTGGAATGCTCTAGTTGGAATGTAATTATTGAATACAAATGGAATATTTTCTGTCACGTTTTATTTTGGATGATACGCCATTCAGCGAGAGGTTTTTATTATTTCTTTGTCTTATCGAGCACCTGTCCTCATAAATAGAAGGAATGTTCATTGATTGGTGTTCAATGCTCATTATGTCCTGTCCCACTTGTTTATTATGACATGTGGTGAGATGACGAATTTTAGCACTTGGTCGTCTGGCGGTGAGATGGGCAGATGATATTGTTGCCATCGCGGGCAAAACTTGGATGACGCTAGCATAAGGGCATGGGGATTGGCACAAGAAAAGAGACGTCCAAGTTCAGCAGTAGATGAAGTCGGGCTATGGATGATGATGAGTGTTAGTCATTGCCATAACAGAATTTAGATCACCAATGTCAAACCAGCGCTGGGGCTCTGTCTCGCATAGGGTTTTAGCATCATGATAAGCGATGGCCGTTTTACGTGGATGTGGCGCATATTTTTCCCCAACTTGTACTTTTTTATGTTTTGTTTGATCTTTCTTTGCGTCATATAAAAATAAACGTATTTTCTTTCTTTCTTTTAGGTCACGCCAAGTTGACACCAGATGAGCGATTTTGTAAACATCTTACCGTGAGAACTTATGTGAAGTGAGCTGTAATAAGATTCTGGAGGGAGGTGGACTGGTTGGAATAACCACCGACGGCCGCCATGGCCCACGCACAATGGTCCACCTGAACAAAACTACAATAATGTATATGCACCTGAAGGACTAAGTGCGGAAACCAAACCCGTAACATAGAACATCATTTAATATACCGACAACTTACCCCTTTATTTATAAATGTTGCTTAAAGTTAAAAAATAGCGTAATAGTTAAGTAAAAGAATTAGCGACTGCATAACTATACATTTTTGACGTTTAAACGTTTCAACTTTAATCAACATTTATAAATTAGCCATTATTGTTGACCAATATATTTTGAATCAAATAAAAGTTCCAAAGATTTTGAGAAGGGGAATGAAAATTCAGACCCTACCGCCTTGCTTGCTTGATTATCCTTTCCGATAGTGTAATTAAATCCATAAAGCATTAGATGGAATGACAGCTCACTTCACCTATGTTTTCACGGGGAGATTATTACAGAATAGATCGGCTGCAACCGATGGATTAAGAAACATGTCCAGTACCTTCGCGAAACGACGATTAATACTAAAGCGCTAGCAAAAATAGACGAACTTCACGCTTCACCATCAAATCAATAGCCCTAACAATACATTCTCTCAACCCGTTCTAAATAGAATGATACACTCGACTCGATTACGCAATCAAGCAAAAAAGAATCGAATAACTCAAATACAATATTGTTACATCACTACAGACGTAATTCTGTGGTTAAGACGTAATACTTTATTAGGGTAATTAGGCCAGAATTATTTTGTGTATCACATCTGGCTGTCTGTGGCGTCTTGTTTCGAATAATTTAGTCGAAACAATGAGAGAAGTGACGAATTTCGTGGAGGAGCTGTCGTTTTTTTGCAACTGAAATTATTTCGGTTGAATTGTTTTCTTGGTTCGTTGACGGACACTTCAGGGTTTTTTTTCCATTTTTTATGCTCCAACGAAATGAAACTAAAAATATTTTTATGTTTTAGTTCCTGTTTAAAAGAGACTGTTTTATTAGATACTAGAATCGCGACATGATCGCCAAAAATGTTAACAAATACGAGTTTATGGAAAAACAACTTTAATTCCTTATAGTGTAGGAATTAAAGTTATTTTTACGATCAGTTTACGCTACAACTTCAAACATTTTTATAACTTTTTCAATAATGCTAGTCACTCTGAAATCAACCTTAATAGCCATTAAAATAAAGTTGTTTTTTGGTTAACTTGAAATAATGTCAATTTCAAACATAAATAAAATTTGAATATAGTTAGTGTGTGTGACTTTGTTCGGATGAAATTTATTGTTCCCCCGTTACGTCACATCGCATCGCCTACCTGCGCTATCACTTCGTTATCTGACTTTTTTTCTTTTTTCTCTGCTCCTAAGTGTTAATAGCATAGCGTGATGTTAAATACCATATAGCCTTCCTCAAGAATTGGAAGTTTCAGGAGATTACCACGTTCAAACAAACAAACAAACTCTTCAGCTTTATTATTAGTAGTATACACCGTTAAATTTTGATCGTTTTAATTCTTAACAACATTTACTACGGGACCAACCCGTAAAATGAAATCGATAGATTTGAGGTTTGGTCCCGTAGTAAAAGTTATTCATAATTATGAGTACAATGACCCCTTTTAAGATTAAAACGATCAAAATTTAATGGTGTATAAATATCGGCAGAACTGTAAAGTCTGGGTAATTAACAGTTTAGCTAATCGACTACCTACCAATTTAAATTATCCGTATATTTAAATTACAAATGTCAATCTTTGACAGTTGCTTTTAATGGCTAAAAGATGGTAAATTCGAAGGGTCTCATTTGGCTAAACAATCCATGACTGTATATGAAAGTCTCCGCTCCACGCAACTACTTGAATGGATACTTGATATGAGTTAAGTTCGCAGCGATTTATCCTTAACTTTTGAATGAAATTTGATGTTGCTACGAACACACTTTCGAACCCATAGCTTTTTGCAATGTGTTCGTATTTCATTATTGTTTTTGTTATTTTCACGCTAAAATCACTATTTAAAGTTTCAAAGTGTTGATATAATTCGTCGCCTTGGAGGACAATGGAGTGGAATGGCCACAATTTTTGCGAAATGGAGTTAAGTGCATTAACTTGTTGTGAAAGAGCCAAAGTTTATATTAGTCAATAAATCTAACAGATATCATCACTGGAAGCAGGTTTTTTTTTTATTTGCCAATAAATTTTAATTTAGTTTCAATAAAAGTCAAAAATTCTATGCCGCTTAAATTAATGGTGATTACAAGTCAAAGAAATTGATTATTCAGTGGTCAATAGTTGTAAGAGCTCATAGAACTCTTGACTACCAAAATTATTACATCATAATTATGTGATTCGTATTTTTTTTTATCCAACTCCGATATTATTTGGGAATATTTAATTGGCAGAGAGAAATTGTGTTTATTCCTGTTCACCAATCCGCATTCTACATTTCGAAGAGTTTGTGCGTGTATTGTTTTAGTTTGGTTTAAGACTTTTGAGAGTGAGTTACGCTTACGAGTAAAATCCACGGTGATTTTTGTAAAACGACAATAATTATTTATTATTAATATTAACTAAGTACTTAAATAACTTGTGAGTTCTAATCAATCGATGTTTATTAGTTTGTAATTATTCCACATTCGGAGATAGATGGATGGATTTGATTTATTTCCCTTTAAAAATAAATGAAAAAGTAATTATCTGGTAATAGTAATTATCTTCAAAGCCACAAGATAAAAGTGACGATTAGTTAGTCTGTGGCTCACCGAATCCTGAAGTCACAATGTATTTTTACTTTTTTATGAATAATATTTATTATTATTATTTCGTTTATTTATCTAATGACATTTTTAAATAATTCTTAAAATATAAAAAAATATTATAAAAAAACATTTAAAAATATTAAAAATTAAATAGTTTTCCACTGATGTCGGGAGCAAGGTCCAAACTACCGGTGGTGGTTAGGGCTCCAGAGACAGGAACCTCCTCACGATGCGAGCCGTGTCGAGGAGTACTGCAAATCAGGGGAATCAGGAACTTGATCCAATCGCCTAACGGGAGCCTGGATAGATGTTGATCGAGGCTTTCGGCCATCAGGCCATTGGTTGATACGACACTCAATGGCACCGTAATAAAAAAAAATTACAATAAAATAAAATGACTTAAATGACAATCAAAATAATATAATACTTTACAAAGTAAGCATTAATGTCATTGTATATGTAAAACTCATCCAAGCCATTTGAATGTGTCATCAATGTCATTTCATGTTACGATTTACGAGTACAAATCTGTACCCAACATTATTGTTATTCTGTTTGTGTGTGCAAAGTTGTAACGTGCTGGACATTGTGGGACTGTGGGTGATGAACTAAGGGGTGGTTGGAGTGAGGTTAACTGATTATTGTTGGTTGTATGTTGAAGTTGATGGTTTATCTCATGAGTACAGTCACGAGCACTAATATCGTCGCCTTGGAGGGTAATGGAGCTATTCCACAGAACTACACTTCTGAGTTATGAACGTTTAAAAAATAAATGATGCGCGTATGAACAGTTAGTTTAACATAAATCAGCGTCATATTTTAGTAGACAGTTCAAATTTTCACACTAGATTATTGAAACGTCTCTCTCTTTTTTAAGTTATGTGTCTTACGCCTGTTGACTACTATTATAAATACAATGTAATAGGTGCTCTTATTACGGGGTGTACGTCACTTAACTCTCTTGTCTTGTTGACTTGTTAATCTAATGACATATTAATCTAATTAATAATGAGGAGCTACTCCTCATAGATATTGCAAGTTCGTCGATCCCGCAGGGATCTGTCAACATTCGTTGGATAGATTGTAAGAAGGTAGATAGATAAATAAATAGATTAAAAAATGAATGTGAAGACTGTGTGGGTCATTTTTGTTTTTTTTTTCAGTTAGTTTTAATCATGGTCTGGCTGTTTGAGTAATTTATGCAGCCGATTGTCCTTTCTTTGATATTGTTCGTCGATTAATTGAGCTCCTTAAGTTTTGAGTTGAGTTGCATGGTTATTGACAAATGCGTGCAATGACAGGACAGTTCTATTCAACCTGTGTTGTTCTTTCCTCAAAATACCATTTCAGACATCAATCTACATGGTCTTCTTCACATGACCTGACCATGATTATGTCTGGACTTTCAAAGAGACTGTGACCTCTGAGCTTGTTTCAGCCTTTCTTTTCAGAGTAATCAGATAGGAAACACTTACCTGATCTAGTTTTTTAAATATGATTGACGTGTAAAAGTGTTTGTTCAAACCTCATCATTATATGCCCAGCCTTTACCCAACTACGTTAGGGTCGGCTTCCAGTCTGACTAAATGCAGCTGAGTACCAGTATTTTCCATGGAGCGACAGGTATGGTTTGTACAAACCCACTTACAGAAATAAAAACAATTATCACAAAAATGAATGCAATGCAACATGAAATGCAACACAACAGCTAAGCGAATTTGTTTCAACGTGTGTTACATTACACGTTACGTTTGACGTATCTGTGCCCGGCATTATCAAGGCAAGTTTCTGTCGGAACAAACGTATTGTTTGCCCTGGTTTCCGTGAGCCAGTCAGTGTAATTTACAAAGGCTAGGTTTCGGCTTAAACATTTATTAGGTACACTGGTCACTGGTATAGTTTCCTTCGTAGTGATTCAGGAAATGGAAACGTCTCGGGGGTCTAAAATGTATGACATCAAAGTAGGTTG
Organism: Apamea sordens; assembly: GCA_945859715.1. Taxonomy (NCBI): domain Eukaryota; kingdom Metazoa; phylum Arthropoda; class Insecta; order Lepidoptera; family Noctuidae; genus Apamea; species Apamea sordens. The sequence continues at coordinate 4,891,186 of OX244010.1, read as the reverse complement.
TTTGATTAGAATTTTGGACATACAGTTACGAGCACCAATATGTCAACACTTGGCAACTTTCAATTGCGATTTTTTCGTGAAATAACGAATCCGACGTTAAAATACGACACATAACATAAACCTATGGGTTCGAAAATGCTATGTTCGTAATAACATAAAATTTCATTAAAAAATAAAGGAGTAAATCGCTTTTGAATAAAGCCGGAGGTATACATACTTTTGCTCGTGACTGTACAACAAAATATAACTAGTAGTACGTGCATAATCAGCCTCTAATGCTGCTAGGAGTCAGGCTGACTGAGAGTGGACTGATAATCCAGCACGCGGGTCCAGTGCTGGTAGATGTCACATGTCTTCGAATTTTTAGTTCTAGGACATACCAGTTTCCTCACGATGTTTTCCGTCACCGTCTTGACAGCTGTGGTGACGAAATTATTTACACTAAGTAAATCCAAACCTACGACCTACTCGAAAATCGGGGCATCACCGGCCCCTCACTGCCCATCCAGCCGGTCGATTCTGTAAAAAATCCACCGTGAAAATTCAAGTGAAGTGAGCTGTGTTGTGTTGTTGTGAGTTGTCAGTAGTGTCAATCCCTAGCATTATTTGGAATGACAGCTCACTCCACGCTCACTTCACCTAAGTTTTCACGGTGAGATGGTTACAGAATCGCAATGCAGTACTTAATCTCACAAAATAGATATTTGCGAAATACCGGCAGCTTATTAGTGTTAATTTATTCTGGTATTTAATGGCAGGATAAAGTCATCATATCTTAAATAATTAGTATCAATTTAAAATGGTTTGGGAATAGTTATTTTATTTTACATTTAATGAAAGAAGAAAGAAAGAAGATACATTTATTTGCGGCAATTATAACGCAAAAAAAAGAACACAAACACAAAAAAAGGAACAAGTTGGTGGTAAACATGCCTCATATCCACTCAAAACGGACATCGGCATCGCTCAGCATAATACTAAGACCTATACATACAAGACAGCAGCAGTTAACGCTAAAGGAGTCCGGATAAGTGCCCGGAGTCTGAATTTGTGTCCACTTATGGTACATAATAGGCCCCCTGCTACATGGAACTTGCCCAAACATAACTAGCGAAATGCAGTCCTGTGAGAGGTAACAAACTATCTCACAAGTAAGTCATAGCCAATCAGGGCCGTAATTCTCTGTGACACAATGAACGAAACCGCGCGAAATCGACGCGAGATTGGCGGGCTTAAATAAGGAATTGACATGGTTTCGAAGAAAGGTATAGTCAATTAAGGCCCAGAGGCCCTTACCGCGCGGAATGAATGTAACGTAAATTCGATCAATTTTTGGATCAAAAATAGCCTGTATTTTCGATTCAAAAATTGATCGAATTTATCGCGATACGATTGCCTGTATAATTTTATTTTAAATGTTAGTGACAAGCCCTATTAGTATCACAGATATTATATTAATAAAGTCTTAAAACTAAGTAAATATTTTCTACGTGCGAAACAAGATTTTACTTTCAATTTTAAAATCGTTCGAATTTTCTTTAATTTTACTCCGCGCGTTCTTGCTAGGCTCACTGACTTATAAAGATACATTTAGCTTACAATAATAAAAACGTTTATTTCGACCAACGAACCAAAAATTAAGCATCATCTGCCTAGCCTTTTCCCAACTATATTGGGGTCGGCTTCCAGTCTAACCGGATGCAGCTGAATACCAGTATTTTATATGGAGCGACTGCCTATCTGACCTCCACAACCCAGTTACTGGGTAATACGATACCCCTTGGTAAGACTGGTTGTCAGACTTTCGGGCTTCTGACTAACGTACGACTGTCAAAGATGCGCGAATGACAGCCGGGACCAACGGCTTAACGTGCTTTCCGACGCACGGAGGGGTCTCGGTATGTAAAGATGGTCACCCATCCACAGACCAACCGCGGCAAGCGTAGCTTAACCTGACCGATTGACCTGTGCGGCTGTTATTATTTAGCCACGGGGCCCTCCAAAGCAAAAATTAGGCATAAAATTTAAAAAAATCTAAAAACCATTTACTAAAAAAGACTTCATACAACCACATTACAGACTTACGGGGTAATTGCGTAACACATAAACAGTAGCAGTGGCTTTCATTTTGACGGTTCAACAACATTAATTGCGTAATTTATTTATTTATTTAACCATTTACGTACACACATATATAAACGGACTAGCTGACCCGGCAAACGTTGTTTTGCCATATAAATTATTTCTAGCTGCCCGGCGCTACTTCGTTCGCGTGGTGTCCTACCTCCTACCCTACCCCTACCCTACTCCTACTCTACTCCTACACTACTCCTACCCTACTCCTATAAGTAAAAAGCTGATTGATTGGTAGAACTATACATGAATTATTATATTCGATTGCCATCTTGCGGATCTGTGGATGGAACAGAATAATATAAAAATCGCGATTAAAGAACAGGGGTTAATCGTATAAGGGTGAAAATTTGGAATTGTATGTATTTTTAATGCTGAATCATAAAAAAATAAAAACCAAAATTTGTCCAAAAATTAAACACTAAAAAATTTTAGGTGGACCACCCTTAACATTTAGGGGTGTGAAAAATAAATGTTGGCCGATTCTCAGACCTACCCGAAATGCACACACAATTTGATTAAAATCGGTCCAGCCGTTTCAGAGGAGTTTGGCAATAAACACCGTGACACGAGAATTTTATATATTAGATACTAGCTTCTGCCCGCGGCTTCGCCCGCGTGGATGTCGGAAATTATCCCACGGGAACGTGCTAACAGGATAAAATGTATGTGCTTCCCCAGAATGCCATCTATCTCGCGGGCCCTTTGTGGCTAATAACAATAGAAAACCAATTGTGTCTCATTAGTGGTGATTAAGAGGGTACCTATATGATATCTTTACCTAAGTACCTACCTAATTTAAAAAAAAAAAAACTCAATAACAGAAAATTAAATACCTACCTAAATAAACCTATTTCTGATGATAACTAATCTAAACTCAATAAATAAGCAAAATCCCTAAAAACTAATATCTATACGAATGACTAATCCTACCTAACAGTATTATAAAATAACCTACGGTCACTACGTACACTATTAAATATGCTACCTATACTTTAAAATTAAAATCTATACCTACGACTTATATGAAAATAAACCTAAATAACTCTAAAAACTAAAAGGAATAAAAATGAACTCCACTGCGGGTGACGTAACCTACGACAAACTTATTATTTGCGGTTGACACAGTAATGGGTCTAGGGATCGAACCGCAAAATTAAGTTTGTTTTTTATTGTATATACTTTTCCGGTATAAAAAGTACCCAGTGTGGTGCCCAGGATATTAAAGAATAATTATACCAAGTTTCATCGTTATCGAACCGGTAGTTTTTGCGTGATGCCTGAACAAACAGACAGACAGACAGACAGACAAAAAAATTTTTAATCACATTTTTGGGTTAGGTGTCGGTATAGTAACACCCCCTGCCATTTATTTTTTTGAAATTTTCAATGTACAGAATTTTCACTTCTACAGATTTATTATAAGTATAGAATAGATAAACTGACTAGAAAAAAAAACAGAACAAAACAATAGGTACAAAGGTGATGCTTATTTCATAAGAAATCTCTTCCATCATACCTGCGATAGGACAATAGATACAGAGATGTAGACGGCGATTTATGTTGTTGAGCAGACAAATTTTTCGAAGATACGAAGCAATGGATTAGCAACATCCTTCAAAATGATTCAGATTGTGATTGATAGTGTTTGGGCGTGGGTGGGTGTGTCTGTCAGTCTACTAGAACATCGTTAAAACAAACTCGACCAATCAAAACAATGAAAAAACAAAAGATATTGTCAACGTTCAGTGGAGCTATCCACTGAACTTCACAAACACTGAACTATTGAACTGCGTCGTAGCCCCAAGAGGCGTCACTTATTTAAGAACCGCTGATACAAAATATATAGGAACAGAAGGTCAGCTCCACACAACGAGTGAAGAGCGGAATTTTTGTACACGCACGTTATGCACGCACAAAGTAAAGTCACAATAAAGTCAAGTAACATTTCGACTATTAATATTCTCGATAGTGAAAATGGTGGCAAGGGGTGGGGCCCTGCCACCATTTTCATTGCGGCTGTCACGAGATAAATAATCAGAAAGAAAGAATCGTTTTCAACTGGCAATGTTTTCTTAAACTAGACATTTATATTCTTATCAAGTTTTTGTCTGCGGCTTTGTCCGCGTAGACTTCGGTAATGATCCCACGGGAACGTGCTTCTGGGATAAAAAAGTCCTATACACTAACCAAGGTTCAACTTACTACAATACACTAAAGACGTTGACTCCAATAAAAAAACATCAAATAGTTTTTTTTTTTCGTTTTATCTTTGTTTAGTTATCGTATGCACCGTTAAATTTTGATCGTTTTAATCCTTAAAAGGGGTCATTGTACTCATCATTATGAACAACGTTTACTACGGGAAGGGAAAAAAAAAATAGTTGATCCATACATTATGTCGAGTTATGCGAACATAGATCTATGGATCAACTGATTTTTTTTCACGATTTCAGGTAAAAGTTGTTAATAATGATGAGTCAATGACCCTTTTTAAGGATAAAAACGATCAAAATTTAACGGTGTATACATCACGTCTGCGGGGTTTAACTAGCTAATTTAATGTGACCCCATAGAGCCGACCTTCTTTTCTTATCTACTTCGTACCTCTGACGTAGCTCTCGGTCTATTTATCTGACAAATCGAAAAAATCCTTTTTCAACATTTTGTGAACAAATTCTCCGAACGAGTTTGGTGTTCGATTTTATTGGACCGCTAATCGTTTGCGCTAATAGATTTTCTTTTTTCTGTTTGGTTGTTTGAGTTTTGGCGATTGAACAGAGTTTATTTCAGGCATTTACTTTTAAACGATTTCGTGAAGGATTAGTTATGGTGACTGTTTCTTTCCATAATAATAACCCTCCTGCCGGTCGATTCTGTAAAAATCTCACCGTGTAAACTCAAGTGAAGTGAGCTTGGTGTGAGTTGTCAGTAGTGTCAATCCCTAGCATTGTTTGGAATGACAGCTCACTCCACGCTCACTTCACTTAAGTTTTCACGGTGAGATGGTTACAGAATCGCACTGCTGACCTGCCGGTCGATTCTGTGAAAATCTCACCGTGAAAACTCAAGTGAAGTGAGCTTGGTGTGAGTCGTCAGTAGTGTCAATCCCTAGCATTGTTTGGAATGACAGCTCACTCCACGCTCACTTCACCTAAGATTTCACGGTGAGATGGTTACAGAATCGCACTACTGTTTCGGTCACGGTGGCCAATCTCAACGGAGATTAGCTAGGTTCGCAGTCTCTGTTCCTTTACTCTCATAGTCCATTGGAACGGCAATCCAGCACAACCGGGGAGAGATCAGGCGCAAAACCAACGGCTTTACGTGCTTGCCGAGGCACGGGGATATCACACCACCAACTTCCAAACTCCAGGCTGCTATTGACAAATTCCTAATAGAAACACCCTCCTGCCCGACTTGGGAATCGTACCCTGGACCCCATGCACAGCAGTCACGCTTGCGACCACGAGACCAACGGGGCAGTTTAACATAATATTCACCCCTGAACAATCTAAAGGGCTAGGCAGAAGTGTGTAATATATATGTATACCTTGAGAACCTTCTCCTTTTTTGAAGTCGGTTAATATAACAGTTGGACGGTTATGTGTAAGACCTATGTATTTTATGTAGGTAACTTGTAACCTAACGAGTTGGTAAGTAGAGTAAACTTACGAGACGTCGTGAACCACCACTTCATCGATCTTCTCCATTTTATTACCACTGTTCCCAAAACGGTAAAGGAAAACATCGTGAAGAAACCGGCCTGTCCTAGAAACAATCATTCGAAGACATGTGACATCTACCAACCCGCACCGGACCCGCGTGGTGGATGACGGCCCACAGTAGTGTATAATTGGGGGTTCTGGATCACTTGCACTCGCTTCGCTCGAGCGCGTGATCCAGAACTCCCCAATCATACACTACTATCATGATCTGCGATAATAGTTCATTCGATCCGAGCGGTTGTTGTGTGTATCAAACTGGCTCGGTGTCGAACTGATATAGGATTCAACCATTTAACTACAATTGTAGGAATCGAATGACGCATAAAGTGACTGTCAGTAATGTATAGTTGCTTAGACTCCATTGCTTTAGTAGCTTATTCAGCAGACAATAAATCTCGCTATACTGCTCCACTTTAGATTAATTTTATATTTTTGTTTCTTTAAAAAATAGACGTTTTGATTCGGTAACATAATCTGTTCCTTTTACAGAATTTAAATAAATGCAATCAGGAAAAAATATAGCATGTTGCATCCAAGGATCTTCGTAATACTCCCAATCTTCGATAACACCTCCACATGAAAAACATGCTGCCTTATCATTTATACTATTTCCACAATAAAAGAATCCAGCATCAGCCATTTCCCTCACTAATCTTTTCTTTTTATCATACGTACTCCAGTAATAATTAAATGAAAATTCACGCATTTTAAACGTATTATACATATCATATCGAGGTTTGTATTCACTTTGAAACATGTTCTATTTACATTCTAATTCAATTATAAACGTATAATGATATCATCCAGCTTTTGTCAACTACTTATAAAGACTGGACAGCGGTGGGAGGAGGGATAGAAAACTCTAAGATGCGTTTTACTTATCTATAGAAATAAAACAAGAAAATAATTATTTTAAAATTTTATTATCAATGCACCACTTATTTAAACACAATATATTTTGTAAAGCACAAACAGAGTCATGATAAATACAGTTATATAAATCTTGAGAATAATTCCTATTGGGAAGACTATTGGCTGACTATGCTATGTGTGAAACTATCTCTTCTTAGAAATACATAAATAACATAACATCTCTCCTTAATCCCCTAAAGGTTAGGCAGAAGTGTATTTATAGTACACCTTCATTTCGCCAGTTATGTTTAAGGACTGACACACATGGACTGCTCGAGCAGATAGCGATTGATCAACATAGACGGACCGCTCTTGCAGTCATAGTCAACAGCTTGAAGCTGCCATTGATAACCGCTGGAACAGTTGCTACTAACTGCTCGTCATTCAAATCAGTGACAAAATGGATTTTGAGGAAGAGGTAACTTCGCGAGAGCAGTCGACAGCTCGAGCAGTCGGTATATGCCTGGTGACTGCTTGACCGCACGACCGCCCGAAGCAGTTGCAATTGTTTAAGCGGTTTCGTGTATGTGTGTACGTAGAGGACTGTAGTTCACTATGCAGTCGCAGCTTGAAGCAGTCCGTGTATGTCGGCCCTTAGTCCCATGTAATTTGGCGAAACTAATGCCATCAAGCTGAAAAAAAAAACTTGAGAGGTGTCAAGGGGCACCCGGATGGAACGAAGTATAACTGGCTTGCTTTCTATAAGAGAGAGAGAGAGAGAGACAGACAGAGAAACACGCGCACGCCGCACGGCTTACAACTATAGCAAAAAGTGTCGTTCCAACTTTTGGTCTTAATTTTTTCCGTCTAGCCCCCTTTCGCAACGCGCGATAAGGAACTTCGTTCCAAAAAACTAATACAAAATATTATTAAAATCCTGTAATGTCCCACTGCAGGGCAAAGGCCTCCCTACTCTCTTTCCACTTCTCTCTCTTTGAAGCTTCTGAGGACCAGTTCTTGTTGAAGGAGTCCAGCTCATCCCGCCATCTCCGTCTGGGCCAGCCGCGATGTCGTCTGCCATTAAGAGGGACCAATTGGGTCGTAAGTTTGACCCATTGATCGTCAGGGATTCTTCGATGGGCAACTAATGTCTATCTGGTTATGTAATCTTAAAGATCGATAGAATATGCATAGGTAATGGTGGCCTTACATTACATTACACACCTGTAGTGACATGCCAAAAAAACTGTGGCCTATATGAAATACTTCCCCCAGTAAGAACAATGTAACAACGCAGTTATCTCTCAAAAATATACGTACAGCGAAAAGGAACAAATTAGTTCAAAGCCTTTCACGAAAAAATGTTCTCGTAAACCCTTTGTTTTGTCCACATTAGCATATTTCGTTCATTTGTCAAAGGGTAACCGTGGCAATGAAAAATTTTACATTAAATGGGGGTGTGAAGTAATTAATTTGTTTTTTTTTCTGACCCTCAGTTTTTGGTGTCACTTTGTTCCTTTTAGGGTCTTGCGGAGTTTTATTTTCGACGTTTCCTGAGAATTTCCTGTTTTCGTTGTCATTTCTAATGATAAGTATGTTATGGGTGTTTCATTCATTATGAAAGGCTTTTGTCCGTCAGCCCCAAAAAGTTTTTCTTCAAAAAATTTTTTTTTCTCCGAATTATACCTATGTCCTTTCCGTATTAGTTTTGACGTTGATTATAATATTATTTGACATTCATTCTTTTTGAATGAATATGATTAAAATTGTGGAGGTTTGATTTGTCTATTTTTATTTTCTGTTTTGAACATTTATTTACAAATTATAACCTACTAGCTTTTGCCCGCGACTTCGTTCGCGTGGAATAGTGACTTCACCAATAGATGACACCGACTCTTGACCAATAGATGGCGCTGTATGTCCGGAATAAATTTTATTTTTTATTTTATTTTTTGTAATAAAAACTATCCTATGTCCATTCTCAAGTTCCAAACTATGTCTGTACCAAATTTCACACAAATCGGTTCAGTAGTTTAGGCGTGAAGCAAAGACAGACAGACAGACAGACAGACAGACAGAGTTACTTTCGCATTTATAATATTAGTTTGGAAGTTTGGATGGCTGATTTTTCAATCGACAGATAATTTTTATTCGTGGAATAAAATTGACGTCTGACAGATTTTGTATGGAAGAACTGTCAAAAATTCAAAAATTATTCCTGGAATAAAATTATCTGGCGTTGGAAAAATCAGCCCTGATATTTACTCAGAAAGCACGTTAAGTCGTTGATCCCGGCTGTCATTTGTGGATCTTTGACAGTCTTTACGGATGGTCAGAAGCCCGAAACCAGTCTTACCAAGGGGTATCGTAGATAAAACGCCTATATCTTACCCCCACAACTCAGTAGTTGTGGGGGTAAGATATAGGCAGTCGCTCCATGTAAAATACTGATATTCAGCTGCATCCAGTTAGACTGGTGGCAGAGGATGATCTATGTTATTTACGATTGTTCACAAAGCGCCTACAGTTTTTCTCATAGCATTTTTTCTAAAGAGCGTCTTATTGCAAAGTTGCTTTAGTTTTTATTTATAAGCAACGCCATGTATTATTTTACCCTACTCCAATATCGTGATTGCACGGAAATAGAGGATTTACGTCGTTGGCACATTTTTATTTGAGAATTTTCCTTATAATCCAACCCTTAGACAAGATTCCTTTTATTACGAGGCGCAATTATAAATAGTGTACATTTGGATAAGTATAAATTTGGAATCCGTAGTAGATGGCGGGGCGAGCTGGACAACACAAACGACCAGTGGTTCACATTAGCTCTGGATCAAAAGAAAGAAAGAGAAAGAAAAGAAGAAAGAAGAGTTGGAAGTTATGGGAAGAGGCTTTTGCCCAGCAATGGGATGATGCAGGCTAATCGTAACAGCAACGTCAAGAATTTTCATAATGGTGCTGCACTTGCAGTAAATTGTGACCTGCCCTGATATCAAGCAATGAACAACATTGTCAAACTTTTTAGGTTTCAATACGAGGCTTTTGGGTACTTTGTAGTACCTACCTAGTGTATGTATTTTTTTTTTTGTGACGTGCTTCTTGTTTGTTGCTTCTTGCTTCTTTCTTTTCTCTTAATTTTTTTCCTTGTCTGACCCACTGTTGCATTGTTGAGTAAAGGGACTGCATGTACTTACAAGAACGTAATATAACTTATATGTTGAATAAAAACCTCCCAAGTATGAGTAGTATCTGGGAACTACATAAGAGCATTGTAACTTAAAAACCCGCTGACTGTGAAAAATGAGACTGGCTATTTATTACGGTTAAAAATATGCCTTGAAATAGAAGACGTAGGCATAGTATTAGGGTGACCAACGCCCTAACACTCCATTGGGAATGGAAGCCTCAAAATTACTCTGTCCCTAGAATCGTGGGGTTATACTCATGGATATCATTGTGGCCGGAGATCATTAACGCGCCCTTCGACGCCCGTCTGCTCTTCTGGTGCAATGAGAAGTATGCTCTCTCTCCGTATCCGCCGCCTCCTTTGCATAATAGGTAATAGCTACAGCGGGCTGGTGTCCGCAACTCCACGACAATGCGCGTATTTTACGTCATCATCTGCCCACATCACCCCAGCTCCTCAAGGAAGGCCAGCAACGCCTTGATGTTACTGACCGTCTCACGTAGGGTACCTGGATTCCCTGTACGTGGCGACCACCGGGCAGTTTAGCAGCACATGCGCCGCTGTCTCGTCATCCTCCATGCAGGCCCTGCACAGCGGACTGTCGGTTACTCCTATGACATAGAGGTGTTTGTTAAATGACCCATGGCCAGTTAAAGCTGCAGTTACTGTACGCAGCTTTAGTTTATTTAGACGAAGAACCTGTTTCGTGAGGCGGCCATTAATTGTGGGAAGTGCTTCCTTGGCCTGCCTACATTCGCCTAGATCCGTCCAAAATTTGTCGAAATAAAAGTGTAAAAGCGTTTATTCGTGGTAACAGCCTAAATTTTACAAACAAATTTACTTCTGCCAAACTGCAGAGCAGTTTGTTGGCAGATGTAGCTCCCATACACAATTTTATATTTTATAAACAAATACATTTACCGCTAAACACACCCTTTCTAACATAAACAACCGTTTTCCACTAACAACCAAACAGAAACAAACTCAAAAATACTACGCGAACTTTCTACTTCAGCTTTCAACAACAGTTTAATATTTTCCGGACACTTTTGTATCCATTGGTACTATAAACAAGTCCCGTAAAAACTTCGCTGGCTAGTTGCGAACTCGATAATAATTTCCTGGATTTTTCTGGATGTTTCCACGCTTGGTTTGAAGTTACAGAAGTTTCGTATATATTGTGTGACTGGGTAAACGAGGGACTTCAGTACTTAACTGTAGAGGTTACGTCCGGTTCGGTTTGATAACCGACCTCGACGAATATTTTGTAAGTTGTTGGCATGTGATGAGATAGACACTATTTCGAATTGATAAGGCAAACATGCAAAATATTAGGGACTCGGCTTGAAGAGCTGACAGCGCGCGTCCTGAAATAAAATAAGTAGACTGTTTGATAGGAATACTTTTAATTACTGTAACACCTAATATACAATACGCATTTCATTAAACCCTTCGTTTGCTGGAACGTGGATACACGCGAGATATAATGGATTTTTAATTGTTTCTGTAATTACGGCATTCAACCGATTATACGACCAGGTAACATAAGGGCACGAAGCCCTTATGGTACCTACTTACATAAGTAGTAAGACTTAGGTAAGAATTAGCATTGCCATTCAACGTGGCAATCCGGACACGTACCCAGAAGACTGTTGACACCAAGTCTATTTTGTTTTTGTATGTAGTTAGTTATTTAATTTAATTCATAGTCTAAATAGTCAATTGTATAATCATTTAATTTACATATGGCTAAATAATAACAGCCGCACAGGTCGATCAGTCAGGTTAAGCTACGCTTGCCGCGGTTGTCTGTGGATGGGTGACCATCTTTACATACCGAGACCCCTCCGTGCCTTGAAAAGCACGTTAAGCCGTTGGTCCCGGCTGTCATTCGTGGATCTTTGACAGTCGTTACGGGTAGTCAGAAGCCCGAAAGTCTGACAACCAGTCTTACCAAGGGGTATCGTATTACCCAGTAATTGGGTTGTGGAGGTCAGATAGGCAGTCGCTCCATGTAAAATACTGGTATTCAGCTGCATCCGGTTAGACTGGAAGCCAACCCCAATATAGTTGGGAAAAGGCTAGGTAGATGATGACATATTGTGGTAGGTTCTTATGAACATGATCAAATGGTCACATATTAATATACAAGGAAATTATAATGATAGGATTCGTCAATTGTGCTCCTTGGCGCGCCTGACTACACCGGGTTGTGGCTAGAACTGTATTTAGCACAGACAAAAAACGGCTCGATTGTATTATTTTATTCTTCTTCTTATTTCTTTTCTTCTTTTTTTTTCTTCTTTTTTTCCTTTTTTTTATTGGATCATCATCATCATCATTACAGCTCAACTACCCCCTACTGCTGGGCCGGCCTCGTTTCCCACCGGCAAAATGGACGATGACGATATAAACTTTCATCCCCTATTTCATCCCCTTTGGATAAGAATTACCTACTCAAAAATGCTTCCTAATTGCTAGCTTTCGTTATTTATGAAACTCGTCGGCAAAATGTCATGCTTCTAGACCATAGAAATGTAAAAAACAGGAGAGGTGGTAAGGCGTATCTGAGTAGTAGTGGCGCCTGGTAGGGGGACACTAGCGACACGGGCAAGATACATCTGATACATTTTCATCTACCGGGCATATCTCCTTCTTTCTTATATCTATGTTCTAGACCCAGCGGTTCAGGCTTTGCGTTGTCTGTCAGTGAATAAAAAGTTCTATTATTTTACACAATTGGATTGAAAATCGAAATCCGTTGACAAATTTGACGCAAGTCCCAAGTTTAACCAGTCAGCCTGTTTATCTGGTAATAAAATTCGTATTTACGTTAGATCGTTGGTGGTTGTTGTTTTTTACACTATCTTGCCCTTACTTAGTTTTGGATGAGGGTGTGGGAAAGGCGGGCCCTTTACTTTTTCCTGTAGTTATGTAATATGCGCCTGTTTTTCGTGAGAAAATCCTAGTATCACTCAGTACTAATGCCTAACCCTACAGTTTTTCAGGGTATGTTGCAGACACAGCTTAAAATAAAATTACACAAGAATTCCTTCAACGTATTACCCAGTAACTAGGTTGTGGAGGTCAGATAGGCAGTGGTTTCATGTAAAATACTAGTATTCCGCTGCATTCGGTTAGACTGGAAGCCGACCCCATTATAGTTGGGAAAGAGGGTAGGCAGATGATTATGGCACAGGAATTCCTGCCTCGTTGGTTTGGTGCTGCGTTCGAGGTCCTGGAGTTTGATTCCCGAGTCGGACAAATTGGTATTGGGTTCTTCCATCTGGAATTTCTCAGTAGCAGCGCCGAGTCTGGATTTGTGCCTGGTTGAAGACAATCATTCCTTCGTCCCGTATTACATGGAACTTAAACATAACTGGCGAAAGTTTAGAGGTATGAGGTACAGGATGTAAAGTTCACTCATACTCTATAGAAAAGGGAGGATCCTCCGACCAGACGGGTGTTGTGTCTGGCGGGCAATTGCCCAACGGTTGATGTTGGGAAGTTTGTATACATTATTATGCTAATTGCGCGGTAAACTCTGCTTGCGAGATGCAGGATTTGCGTGACGTCAGTATGACGCGTTGTTCGCATGTGGTGTTGTAGATACCGCTACATGGGTGTACCATAGGTACACCTCTGTCCTTCCGATCGGAGAGTACATGATGTTTTGGTGCTATGTAGTGTACCTATCAAGTACGACCTCAGTTTTTAAGTTATAAGTCAGAGCCCGTACCGTGCCTATTTATTTTACCTGCGCAAAAACCCTGACTTCGGTTTGCTTACTCACCGACTAAAACCACCTCAGAACAGTTAGAAGGGTTTTTAGGATATCTGGTAGAGTAAATTTAATTCCAATCTTCGTTCGACGCCTACGGCGAATTTCGAAGGATGGTAATCATCGGAGGTTGATTGAAGTATAATCTCTCGGAGATCCTTTTTAATCACTAGCACGAAAAAATATATATAAGAGGAGTAAGAAAACACCCGAAATTCAAGGCAATTAAAACTTTTCAGGGGTCTAGATAAAAAATAAACTGATTACTTATTATATATTTTTCCTAACTCGCGGGATAAGACCCAAAACTTCAGAAATCCTTCTTCGAATTTGGAAGGCGACCCAAACAATCCGTCAAGTATTAAGTACTGTTTGGGATCTTAAGCTTTAAGTAAACCCCACTTTCTGGTTACAAGTCAATGTGGTGATTTACCCTAGATTTTCGCTGCGATTAGGTATAAGTCACTGCGGTGCACAATCCGGAGGGGATTGTGATTCAAAGTGTGTTACGCAATGAGAGTGCTTTTTTTTTTTTTGAGGATGGGAAATCATCAAATGTCTCCTCCCGCTCTGGGTGGAGCAGGAGGCAGTGTCAGACTCTTACTGACTAAAACCCACCCGTGTTCCTTCCTTAGCCCTTTATGTCCCAGGGCAGCGGTAACCCTTTCGGACGATCCCGCTACCCCAATTAGAGTGCTGCAGTGTGATTCTGTAACCATATCAACTTAGGTGAAGTGAGCGTGGAGTGAGCTGTCATTCCAACTAATGCTAGGGATTGACACTGTTGACAACTCACTCTAAGCTCACTTCACCTAACTTTTCACGGTGAAACTTTTACAGAATCGATCGGCTGATCAGTACCCACTTGAAAGAATTTCCTAATCCATTGCTTCATATTACTATAATAGTTACCGTACAGACTAAAGCAGGTCAAGCTACCCGAAATTGTCAAATTTTCCCAATCAACCTTGAACCTTAATGCTTTAGCGATAAAGTTGAAAATCTATTAAAGAAATTCGACAGATTGTAGTAGCTTGATGTGCTGGCGTCTGTACAATCTTTATATGTATATTTTGGAAATGGCCTTGTTTATTAGACATCATCTACCACTATTTACATCAGAGATTATTTACATCGCAAAATAGAAGTCATTTTTATAATAACCTTACCAGTCAGTATAGAACTACCCTCTTTGGGAAAAGTGTGTTGGCTACGAAGATCTACAATAAGATTCCTCATCATCTGCCTAGCCTTTTTCCAACTATGTTGGGGTCGGCTTCCAGTCTAACCGGATGCAGCTGAATGCCAGTATTTTACATGGAGCGACTGCCTATCTGACCTCCACAACCCAGTGACTGGGTAATACGATACCCCTTGGTAAGACTGGTCGTCAGACTTTCGGGCTACTGACGACCCGTAACGACTGTCAGAGATCCAACGTGCTTTCCGAGGCACGGAGGGGTCTTGCTTTGTGAAAATGGTCACCCATCCACGGACCAACCGCGGCAAACGTAGCTTAACCTGATCGATCGACCCGTGCGGCTGTTATTACTTAGCCAAAAGCCCCTCAATAAGATTCCTAGTGACATAAAATAATGTAGCAATTTTCATGTCTTTAAAAATAAATTGTTCGAATTTCTTATAGAAAATTGACTCTTTAGCTGAATTTTTATCGACTAACATTTTTTAAATTAATGTCAGCTTGACAATAATTTATTGTTGTTGATTGTCTTGTGTCCGTCATGACTATGATAGTAACAATATAATTTATATTTAATCATCAATGGAATTTATAGTCAAACAAGTCATTAGAATTGTATAATCATATTTTCATTATTTTATTTAATAATTTGTATGCCCAAGTGCCTATAATGTTTCCACTGCTAGGATACAGGCCTCCTCTCTGTGCGAGAGAGTGGGCCATAATCTACCACTAGGGTCCAGTGCGGGTTAGCGGATGTCACATATCTTCGAATTTTTAGTTCTAGGACATGCCGGTTTCCTCTCGATGTTTTCCTTCGCCGTTTTAAGAGCAGTAATGATGAAATTATTTGCACATAGCAAAGTGCCTGCTTGAGTTCGAAACAAACGACTTACATGTCGTCAGTCGCGGCCGTTACCACTGGACCAACACTGGTCTCTCACTGACATTCACACCCTTCAAATTACATAGAACACAGCAATTCTGCTTTGCAACGAAACGCCATCACAAAGCTGCAAAAGAAAAAATCCTTCGAACAATGAATGCCAATACTGTTTTTATAACAACTGATATACCTTCTAATCAGCATACATGAAATTTATACAATTCTAGTTAATGGCATTCCAAGAATAAGTAGGGATCAGGCCAGAGCCTATGAGTACCGCTCTCAGTCTAAACAATTTGTAAAACAATTCTGAGCCCACCTTGTGCCCGCTGCCGCTGCTAAGTAAAATGAGGAAGATTTACAGTTTACGTTTGAGACGGGGCTTTGAGAAACGCGATTTGTTTTAGAGTAGGTACCTTATAATAAAAGCCTTGAGATTATAGAGGTTTTTTACCAGATCTTTTTTTAATGTGTTCTTATAGTTAAGAAGCAGGTTCCAGCGCGGTAAACAAGACACAATAGAAGTTTGGTTGTTTTGACGGGTATAGCTGTAAGTATAGTGCCCTTGAAAGTGTTAAAACATTACTTTAATAAATGGCATTTTATTGCAAGCAGTATGCAGATAGGTTCTGTTATTGCACTTCTGAGTAAAGGTCTCCATTCTTCTCATCTTTTGCGAGCCTGGGCATCCTCCTTTCAGTGTTGTTATCCTGTTCGTGTCACCATCTGAACCTCCCACCGTCCTGTACGTCTTGACAACCTCACCTCACTGTCTACCAAGTGGAGCTACAGTTTGTCGGCAGACATGTCCTGCCCAGCCCCATTTAAGTTGAACACGATCTGCTAGTTTAACTATATTCTTCCACCTTTCCTTGTGCTGTGCCTTCTCCGTCAAATCGGTTAGGAACGAGTCCAAATCATCACGCCAGCGTGTCTTAGAGTAGCTTCGGTGACGACGCCCATCTTCAGGCACCCACCGATGGACGATTCTCAACTCTCTAATATGTAGTTGTAGATTATAATTTTTTTTTATAACACAAAACCATAGAAATGTAAAAAATCCTATATCTATGCACAAAACACTCATTATAATTACCTGCAAAAGCACAAACCCACTCAACCGCTGCCTCGCTGCCCCCACCCTATGTTTAACATTCCCGCCTAGCGTTGACAGAAATTGGCCCCTACAAAATGAGAGTGATAATTTCAGCCGGTCGTGACCTGTGTGACAACGTAGCAGATTTAATATCGCGGAAGTCCGCTTGCGTATTTACTAAATTAGCTTTGGTGTAAATGAAGGATGTGGGGGTTGTAAAGTAATTATTTGTTTTATTGTGATTGGATACTGCATACTCGTACATAGCGCAGAATGTAGGCAGCTATATCTATAAAACGCCAGTGTCCCGAATGACACACATCGCCTAGCTCAAACCGATAAAACTACACAATATATAGTTTAACATTTTTAATTATTTGTCCTGATAAAGATCAAAGTAACAAGTGTTCTGAGAAAGTTTTAACTGGCTACAAACCTGCTCTGTTATAGTAAGAAATAGTCAGATACAAAAACTATCAATCTCAATCTGAATCATTTTGAAGGATAAGAAGGATGCTAATCCATCGCTTCATATATTGGAAAAAATTGTCTGCTCAACAACGTAAATAACGCAATGAATGTTGTTGAACTGTCAAAATGAAACCCATTGCTACTGACAGTGTGTTACGCAATTACCCCGCGGGTTGGTAGATGTCACATGTCTTCGAATCCTCCTTCGAATGTCCTTCAAAAAGGTCAGGTGCGTAGCTCGGGTTGCCAGGTCGCCAAACCTAATAGCCGGACAGACCAGCCAGTTTAAAAAAAAAAAGTTTGGCCGGAAATTTGGGAAGAAAGGCCGGACACCCTACATTATTGAGGATTTTGTGTCTCAGTATTAATAGGTACCTACGACAAATTTTTTTTATGTAAAATCAAGTTTTTTTGATTATTGTCATAATCAGTCATCGGCGCTCGCTCGTTTGCGAAATGTAAAAAGCCTAACAAAAGCCGGACCAGCCAGACACCGTTTATTTTGGGCGGACACGCAATCAAAAAGCCTACCTATGTCCGGCTTTATCCGGACGCCTGGCAACGCTCAGCGTAGCAATTCCTGTATACTTAGAAGACGTCCTGTAGAAATATTTACTAAGTTTTTGACATTGATTGTGGCCGACATTGGGTTAACGTTTTTAATTATGGGAATCGGGCATCTGTAGAGTCTGCCTGATGCCAAAAACCAACCAAAGACGCGAGAGATTGAAGCCGCCGATCGCCACTACGAGGACGCGGCGGTGTTCCGCCCAAGCCGGGCAGACCTCCACATGGGACCAACACTAATAATATTAAAATAATAATAATAATATCCCTGGACATTTCACACAGCGCCATCTAGTCCCAAGCACTGAGGTAACTATTAAAAAAAAAAACTAAATCGATCCACATATTGCCGGAAACATCGTGTAACATAATTATATACAAAACATACAGTCGGATTTAGCACCTTCTCCTTTTTTAATGCGCGAGGCGCGTGAATGATGAACACAATATTCATTAATAACGACAAAACTCCTTCAGACTGTAACATTTTTAGTCTCTTTTCGATATAGGTAAAAGTACCTAATAACATTCCAGTCTGTTCACCTCATATTTTCCCATGATCTACTATTTCTGTGATGCCAATCAACAAACATACAAAACATCCGGCTTTTACAAGAAAACATACACAGAAAAATAATATTATTATTATTTTATCTAAATAATAATTTCGTTATTATTTTTCCTGTATCCTCTGTCAGTCTTGTTCGATATCTCACATAGTAGGGGATTTAATAAGGCACCTATTACATGGTACACCCGTGGCCACGAGTTACACGCTCAAGCGACAAGCGTCTTGTTGTGACAGCGATTGTGGAGAAAACAAAGTAAGAAGTTGTTTAGGGCATGCCACGGATCACCGCGAACAGTGGAGCGACGGACGGAAACAAGTGACTCGCGCTTGTCGCTTGACACGAGTCAATTTGCAAGTCTCATCGCTCGATGCCGTGAACGAGGCCAACAAAACCAAGATCATGGGTATGAAGGTTGAATGGAAAAATATGACGTAAAAATGTGTGTTGGTCAGTGACGGAACGGTCTAACTCATAGGTTCTCAACGTGGGCGAAACGGCAACCCGTGGGCGTTGGAGACTTTCAGGGGAGCAGCAGAAGACCTGGAGAAAATTATATATCCTATCTTACGACTATGTTATGCTTACTCAAGGATGCCTATCCGGTATGCCTCTTAAATCCTTTCCTATCCTAAGGGCACGGCTTCCCTACAATTACCGCGCCCCCTGGTCTACTCTTTCATATGTAATGACCTCTGTAGCACCATGAAACATGAGGCTACAGGGGCTAGTCCGAATCTTGGGGTTCATTCGATTAATCAAGTCTGGTCGAACCACGCTGGGATCGGTGCAATTCATTCGTTCATTCATATCCTATCTTACGACTATGTTATATTACACATTTAATATAATCGAAGCAATAGCTGTTTCAGACTACTACAGTATTTTAGAATTTTTAAATGACAAGGTGTAATGTTATGAATTGAACAAATATTATTTTAATGACATTTTATAATTTTGACATTATTTATAATTAGATTATAGGACAATTTAATTCAAATGTATAATTTATTGCTTAAATTTAATTTTTAGTTTATGTAAAAACTTAATAATGTTTATTAGCTTTGTTTGAATACTTAGGAATGACTTTTTACCTTTATATTTGTATGCCACAAAGGCCGAACATGACGGATCTTTTTTGTATATGAACAACCTGCATGCCTTGTATATATACTCATGATTCTACAAATAAATAAATCAACCAATCAATCAATCAATCAGATTCGCGACAGATCGTAAATAATAAAAAATGGCGTCTCTAGAAAAATAAAAACTCAAATTTTGCCCACTACCCGGGCAAAATAAGTTTGAGAACCTATGGTCTAACATAATATTATCACAGCTTTTAATATTTTCACTGGTAAGACTCAAGCCTCCTCTCAGTGAGAGGGCGTGGGCGGATGGTGATACCACGTCATTAATTTCATTGAATTTTTGGCTTTTCCTCAATTTTTCTTTACCATATTTAGGGCAGTGATGGGCGTTGTTAAAAATATAATGTGTATAAAAATAGAAAGATAAGTAGAATACTTATACAATAGAAAAAATGTGCGTGTAGCACCGTATACATAACATAAGTAAAAAAACTTGAGAGGTGTCAAGGGACACCCGGATGGAACGAAGTATAACTGGCTTGCTTTCTATAAGAGAGAGAGAGAGAGAGAGACAGAGAAACACACGCACGCCGCACGGCTTACAACTATAGCAAAAAGTGTCGTTCCAACTTTTGGTCTTAATTTTTTCCGTCTAGCCCCCTTTCGCAACGCGCGATAAGGAACTTCGTTCCAAAAATTAAGAATAAGTGTGCATACACATGACCAGCATGGAGGGAGTTGTGGGCTAAGTAATAACAGCCACACGGGTCGATCGATCAGGTTAAGCTACGCTTGCCGCGGTTGGTCCGTGGATGGGTGACCATCTTCATATACTAAGACCTCGTGCCTCGGAAAGCACGCTAAGCCGTTGGTCCTGGCTGTCATTCATGAGCTCAGAACGGTATAGCGAATCACTCTTCGCCGATGGTACGGTTCGCCGAAATCACTCTTAGTCGACGCGGTTGGTTCCACGAATAAATCCATCGCCGATAGAACAGTAGTTACGGGTCGTCACAAGCCCGAAAGCCTGACAAGCAGTCTTACCAAGCGGTATCGTATTACCCAGTAATTGGGTTGCGGAGGTCAGATAGGCAGTTGCTCCATGTAAAATACTGGTATTAAGCTGCATCCGGTTAGACTGGACGCCGACCCCTACAAAGGGAAAGGCTAGGCAGATGATGATGATGAGACATGACCGGCACGCGTCTAGAGCAGCGGCACCTGCAGCCATGGACAAGCGTCCACGTGTCGGCTGCCATCGTGATCCTTACAATATACCGCTCGTGTATTTGAGTACGGTGCTCAAATACACGAGCGGCACGTTATCGACGGCAGCCGAGAGTTATATCTTTTGTCTCTCTCATGTAACGAACTGTGCCTAAACGTGACGCGTCCTTGAAATTTCACTCTCAATAATAATTTCTCGTCCAATTATCGAATCGCCGCCTACGAAGTTACACGACACGATTACTCCTGTTACTGTCATGGCATGTATAATGCGATATAATGTGAGAAACAAAACAAAAAACGTTGTAATCCACAGGGAATCAGTTAACTTTGACAAAAATAAGGGAAAAATTGGAATGACGTCAGAACCCGTCACTTGTCACCGCTTGTTCCATTCAGCGTTAAATTCATACATAAAATGGATGTCACATTTTCGTATTGCCAGTTTTGATTATTTTGTTAAAATTTCCAGGACGGGATTGAATTATTTGTCGCCTTTAGTGTTGATGGTCACTCAATATTTTAAATAAATTCTACTCTCACTGAATGCGAATAAATAAGTAAAATATAACATTTGTAACGTTCTCGTGCGAAAACTAGCTCTTACTGCATTGCGCCTAGGTTCACAATGCAATGTTGATCATGCGTGCTTTTAAGTTATCATTCCCACACTAGTGCGGGAAATTACTGTTTAAGGGCATCGAGTCAGGCAGGAAAAAAATACATAACAATATTACACTGGGTCACTGCTACACAGACCGATAACATTAACATAGAGAGGGAACGTAGGGCGCTGTCAGTCAGGAGCAATATGTTGATCCGTAGGTTTGCGAGGTGTTCAAGTGATGTAAAGGGTACTCTGTTTAGGGCATACTGCCAATCTTTTTATACTTGCAGCCTATGGGTCGACTACACGCAGCGAGCTCACAGCGCCTTGCGAGTCCAATACAATAACGCATACAGGGCACTGTTGAGGTTGCCGCGACACTGCAGCGCATCGAGGATGTTCGCTGAGGCACGTATAGATCAATAGATGACTTCTATGCTATTGTTCGAAAACGTATCGCATCCCTGATGTGGCGGGTGCGTGGCAGCGCCAGCAGCCTCTTGACGACCGTATCGGATAGGGCTGATGGCCTAATATGGAAACACTGGACGAGGACGATAGTGTTGCCGTCAAACCGTGCCCAGAAGTAGTGTGTTACTGTGTTATTATGAATTATTATTATTATTATCTTATCTGACATGTTTTAGAATTCATTAATTAATTGAGGTATATGTACTAACACTAGCTTTGTAAGTTGTTTATGTCTTTACTAACATAAGTGGATTGTACTATCTGACAAATAAATTATTATTAGATTATGTTTTTAATGATTATAATTCAATTATTGTTTTCACATAATTGCCGCATATAAACATACAACTAAAAACAGCGTTGCAATTGGCAAAAAACAATTTTTAATTTCAATTCAATTCAATCTTTATTGCATTCATAATGTACACATACAGGTGGTAAGTATAAATCAATGGAATCAATTAAGGTGTATATAGGGCTCGCTGACCTTGTGCATGTGGGCGGAGCTAAACGCTCTACTCCCGAAAACGTAAAACGCGCGCGGTGGCGCGCTGAACTAAAACGACGATCAAAGAGTATGCAGAGGCACAGACATGCCGCCCGCAGGTCGCTATTTTTGCCAACGATTCCAGAAGGGAATTGCGGTTGCAAGTCTGATATATTTTGTATAGATTGATACGTATGTTACGTATATTTTAAGCATTTTTCATTTAGAAATTTCGATTTTATTTAAAATCAGAACTTAGTTCCTGCGGGGGTAAAACTTTTCTTAGGAATCGAATAACATTTTATTTGCATACTGTAGGTAGGAGGATTTATTAAGTACATAAAAATGAGATTTTATAAAAAATGTGATCCTGTTTCACCAATTTGAATTATTATAAATCAGTAATAAACCTACCTAACTAGCACTGTACCTAAATAGCATTTTAGGGTTCCGTAGCCAATCGAACGATGTTATAGTTTCGGCAGTGACCTTGAAATAATTACCTACGGCCGTTTAGTAGATAAACCTCGTCATGGGTGTCATTTTCGTGGTTTTCGAGGGTGCTGGAGCCGATTATAAAGTCAAAATGAAAATCCAAGATGGCGGCTGCAAAACTTTTCAAAATATTCGTCATGGGTGTCGTTTTCGTGGTTTTCGAGGGTGCTGGAGCCGATTATAAAGTCAAAATGAAAATCCAAGATGGCGGCTGCAAAACTTTTCAAAATATTCGTCATGGGTGTCGTTTTCGTGGTTTTCGAGGGTGCTGGAGCCGATTATAAAGTCAAAATGAAAATCCAAGATGGCGGCTGCAAAACTTTTCAAAATATTCGTCATGGGTGTCGTTTTCGTGGTTTTCGAGGGTGCTGGAGCCAATAGTGAGGTCAAAATGAAAATCTAAAATGGCGGCTGCAAAAATTTTCAAATTTTTCATCATGGGTGTCGTTTTCATGGTTTTCGAGGGTGCTGGAGCCAATAGTGAGGTCAAAATGAAAATCTAAAATAGCGGCTGCAAAAATTTTCAAATTTTTCATCATGGGTGTCGTTTTCATGGTTTTTGAGGCTGCTGAAGCCAATAGTGAGGTCAAAATGAAAATCTAAGATGGCGGGTGCGAAAATTTTCAAAATTTTCGTCATGGGTGTCATTTTCGTGGTTTTCGAGGCTGCTGAAGCCAATAGTGAGGTCAAAATGAAAATCTAAGATGGCGGGTGCGAAAATTTTCAAAATTTTCGTCACGGGTGTCATTTTCGTGGTTTTCGAGGGTGCTGGAGCCGATTATAAAGTCAAAATGAAAATCCAGGATGGCGGCTGCAAAACTTTTCAAAATATTCGTCATGGGTGTCGTTTTCGTGGTTTTCGAGGGTGCTGGAGCCAATAGTGAGGTCAAAATGAAAATCTAAAATGGCGACTGCAAAAATTTTCAAATTTTTCATCATGGGTGTGGTTTTTGAGTTTGCTGAAGCCAATAGTGAGGTCAAAATGAAAATCCAAAATGGCGGCTGCAATAAATTTGGAATTTTGCTTCATAAGTGTCGTTTTCGTGGTTTTCCAGAGTGATAAAGCCAATAGTGAGGTCAAAATAAAAATCCAAAATGGCGGCTTCAAAAATCTAGTTTTAGTTGTAACTAATTATTCAGTCATCATTTGAGGTGCTGGTTACATATAAAACTAATTTTCCTTCTTAAATATCTAAATAAAGAACTGGATAAATAGATAATCTTTCAATAATAAGTTACCTGTATTAAATCAATTGAATTTTAATACACAATGATACAGTATTCACGGAAACGCATTTCTTGTGTCTTAACCGTATAGGATATTGTTTTTGCAATCTATCTGTCACTCACTCACTCATGCATGCGGTCTCGTGATAAATATCATTGTTTATTTGGCAACTCATCACACTAAGTATATTATTGTCAAATAAGTATCGTGTACCTAAAATCAAGTAATAATTAGTAAATTTTAGTTTGATCGGAATAACTTAGATTATTCGAGTTCCTTGTGTATGATTTAAAAAAAAAACAATTTTTTGTAGCTGCCATCTTGGATTTACATTGTGAGCTCACTATCGGCTGTAGTACCCTCGAAAACTATGAAAATTACACCCATGATGAAATATCTGAAAATTGTTGTAGCCGCCATTTTGGATTTTTATTTTGACCTCATTATCGGTTTTATCGCCCTCGAAAAGTGGGAAAACGACACCCATGATGAAATATTTAAAAATTTTCGCAACCGTCATTTTCGATTTTTATTTTGACCTCACTAGCGGCTTTATCACCCCCGAAAAGCATAAAAACGACACCCATGATGAAAAATTTGAAAATTTTCGCAGCCGCCATTTTGGTTTTAATTTTGACCTCACTAGCGGCTTTATCACCCCCGAAAAGCATGAAAACGACACCCATGATGAAATATTTGAAAATTTTCGCAGCCGCCATTTTAGATTTTTATTTTGACCTCACTAGCGGCTTTATCATCCCCGAAAAGCATGAAAACGACACCCATGATGAAAAATTTGAAAATTTTCGCAACCACCCTTTTCGATTTTTATTTTGACCTCACTATCGGCTTTATCACCCCCGAAAAGCATGAAAACGACATCACTGACGAAAAGTTTGAAAATTTTCGCAGCCGCCATTTTGGATTTTTATTTTGACCTCACAATCGGCTTGATCACCCTCGAAAAGTATGAAAACGACACCCATGACGAAAATTCTGAAAATTTTCGCACCCGCCATCTTAGATTTTCATTTTGACCTCACTATTGGCTTCAGCAGCCTCAAAAACCATGAAAACGACACCCATGATGAAAAATTTGAAAATTTTCGCAACCGTCATTTTGGATTTTTATTTTGACCTCACTATCGGCTTTATCACCCCCGAAAAGCATGAAAACGACATCACTGACGAAAAGTTTGAAAATTTTCGCAGCCGCCATTTTGGATTTTTATTTTGACCTCACAATCGGCTTGATCACCCTCGAAAAGTATGAAAACGACACCCATGACGAAAATTCTGAAAATTTTCGCAACCGTCATTTTGGATTTTTATTTTGACCTCACTAGCGGCTTTATCACCCCCGAAAAGCATAAAAACGACACCCATGATGAAAAATTTGAAAATTTTCGCAGCCGCCATTTTGGATTTTAATTTTGACCTCACTAGCGGCTTTATCACCCCCGAAAAGCATGAAAACGACACCCATGATGAAATATTTGAAAATTTTCGCAGCCGCCATTTTAGATTTTTATTTTGACCTCACTAGCGGCTTTATCACCCCCGAAAAGCATGAAAACGACACCCATGATGAAATATTTGAAAATTTTCGCAGCCGCCATTTTAGATTTTTATTTTGACCTCACTAGCGGCTTTATCACCCCCGAAAAGCATGAAAACGACACCCATGATGAAATATTTGAAAATTTTTGCAGCCGCCATATTGGATTTTTATTTTGACCTCACTATCGGCTTTATCACCCCCAAAAAGCATAAAAACGACACCCATGATGAAAAATTTGAAAATTTTCGCAGCCGCCATTTTGGATTTTTATTTTGACCTCACTAGCGGCTTTATCACCCCCGAAAAGCATGAAAACGACACCCATGATAAAATATTTGAAAATTTTCGCAGCCGCCATTTTAGATTTTTATTTTGACCTCACTAGCGGCTTTATCACTCCCGAAAAGCATGAAAACGACACCCATGATGAAATATTTGAAAATTTTTGCAGCCGCCATTTTGGATTTTTATTTTGACCTCACTATCGGCTTTATCACCCTCGAAAAGTATGAAAACGATACCCATGATGAAATATTTGAAAATTTTTGCAGCCGCCATATTGGATTTTTATTTTGACCTCACTATCGGCTTTATCACCCTCGAAAAGTATGAAAACGACACCCATGATGAAATATTTGAAAATTTTTGCAGCCGCCATTTTGGATTTTTATTTTGACCTCACTATCGGTTTTGTCACCCTCGAAAAATATGAAAACGACACCCATGATGAAAAACTTGAAAATTTTCGCAGCCGCCATCTTGGACTTTTATTTTGATCAAATCCAATCTTTTCTCATTTTATTATTAGTTTAGATATGACTACTTGTATTTTACTATCGTAAGTATTCGTAAGCGTCCACGCGCACAATAGAAATGGGCCATCTGCAGCGAGCTAGTCAATAAACGCACACTGATACAATTCGTTCGTAAATATGTGCACTAACACAGACAGACGCGCATAGTCGGTCGATAGCCGGAGCGTAGCAGCGAGCGACACAGCCATCCCGTCTCAATGCTAACGCACGACTGCCGCCCGCGCCCGCGCAGAGCCCCTCTGAAGCTCGATCTCAAAGTGGGGACATTTCCTTTGCAAATGTTAATTGATTTACATAAGCTAAGACAAATCTGTAGTACCTCTAACCATCGATTTTTCAGTGTAAAAATATTTCCAAACATCAAAGCCGTTTAGAAGTAATATCGAATTTCAGAAAAAAATAGCGTGTTGGTAAATATTTTTTTAAGGCAAAAGTATTAGCCATACGAAAAAATCCTTCTACAGAAATGTTGTTCATGAATCTATAGCAAACATATATTTTTTACAGATCTTTTAATCAAGCCGTTAATGAGAAATATTCTTCATAAAGTGACCGTATTACGGTACTAAACGAGAGTAAGGCCCTTAAGGACCCTGTCGGGCGCTGCAAAATTTTAAATAAGTCGGATAGGGAAAAAGCGCGCGATTTCACGGGATTCATTGACAGATCCTTCTTAACTTTGTGCAGTTATACTTCATCACTGCTGCTTCCTTTGAACACACACGTTTTTCTTGCCGGGTTAAAAATATGCGTAAGACGTCATAAAAAAGCAGTATTTAATAAAAAAACATTTTGCGCATGGCACCAAAAGTATACAATAAGCTGCCAAAATGTATCACAGACCTACACAAAATGAACCAATTCAAATTATGTTTGCATGAATTCTTAGTTGCAAAATGTCACTATTCAATTAATGATTATTTAAATGAAAGATGAGATTTTATCTGAAATAGCATCACAAATATAATTATTATTGAAATTTTGATCTGACTTGTGTATAATAATTTGTCATTTTTTTTGACATTCTATTTATTAATGTAAATCAATTTAAAATTTATGTTGTACCTAATATATTAATTTCCCCACCTCAATAGGCTATAATACAATGTACCTTTTATACTTGTAACACCTTTTTAACATGTAGCAAATATTTGATTTGATTTGATTTTATTTGATTTGAAAAACTACGGTTTATTTACCAACTGTAGGCACGGTCGTTAGTGTTGTATGGATCACTATGGAAGTTTGTTGATGAGACGGCGATACTACAGCAGGGCGCCGCCGTCTCCGTATACCATAGAAACGCGTCATATACAAGGTCACGCGCTTTTTCTACGGCGCGATTAACACGTCGTAGAAAAAATGTCGTAAAGACGTCGTAATAAAGCTAAAGACACCGTACTGTGTACAGTCACGAGCACCAATATGTCAACACTTGGCAACTTTCAATTGCGATTTTTTCGTGAAATAACGAATGCAACGTTGAAATACGACACATTACATAAAGCTATGGGTTCGAAAATGCTATGTTCGTAACAACATAAAATTTCAAAAAAAAAATAAAGGAGTAAATCGCTTTTCAATAAAGCCGAGTGTATACATACTTTTGTTCGTGACTGTACACACCCGTTTTTCTTCATCATCATCATTATTTCAACCCGGAATCACCCACTGCTGCTGGGCATAATACTCCCCTTTCTTCTGCCATACGAGTACTTCCCGGTTCTGTGCATCTCTCATCCAGCAGTGCGATTCTGTAACCATCTCACCGTGAAAACTTAGGTGAAGTTAGCGTGGAGTGAGCTGTCATTCCAAATAATGCTAGGGATTGACACTACTGACAACTCACATCAAGCTCACTTCACTTGAGTTTTCACGGTGAGATTTTTACAGAATCGACCGGCTGGTGTTTCCAGTTTTTCTTGCAGTGAAAAATTACGGATGGCCATGCGGACGGCCTTCAGTGATGATTGGATCACTATGGAAGTTTGTTGACAGACACTGGCGCGGTTTATTCTCCGTGTGTAAACACAAGCCGTAAGTGTTGTATGGATCGCTATGGATTAATATTTTTTCTACAACGTGCCGTGTACAACTACCACATTATGGTTCCCTCCACCAGCAGAAAATTCTTTCATACATTTTTTAAATAAAATAAACCTCATTTTCAAGGAATAAATGCAGACAAAGAGCACATTTAAAAGCTTTACCAACATAGAGAAGCTTTGGAAACCTTTTGTTTTCAGGTTCTTTAGGTGAGAAGGTTAATCTTGAAATAACTAAAAGTACCTAGCAAAATGGCGGGAGCTTAGGTGAAGATGTGGGGTACTTAATGTGTTATGTACAGAGCGGTGGAGGACCAGTGGTACCGGCTGCGACTTACCGAGTTGTAGGTCGTGGATTCGTACCCAGACAGGCGCTTTACTTTGTGTAAATTATTTCATCACCACTGCTCTCAAAACGTTGAAGGAAAACATCGTGAGAAAACGCATATCCTTAACCCAAAACATTCGAAAACATGTGACATCTACCAACCCGCCCTGGACCCGCGTTGTAGATTACAGCCCACTCCCTCTCGAAGAGAGGAGGCCTGTGTCCCAGCAGTGGGAACATTATAGGCTGATTATGTGTTAGGTACGTAAGTACCTGCATTTGGTCAGATGCGCTTTGTTGGGGATTCATACAAGAGAAAATTATTTGTATAATATTATGTAGTTATATGGCATTTTTCACCGTTATTAATTGACTCGAAACAACATTAACTTTAATCTCTATTTAATAAAAATCTTAAATTTATAGATTCTTTTACAGACAGACAATGTACAACCTAAACTGCTGGTTCTAGAACCATTGAATTTAGTATTAAAGTTCCTTATGTAACGAAGGTGAGCACAGAGGACGGATTTAAAAAAAAATAAAAAGTAAAATCCCCCGTACCCCTATTGTTGTTCCCCCATTTAGAAAGAAGGGAAGAAAGGAAAAATGGCTCCCGGAATCCCATGGGGCTCATGGTTTGTAATACCATACTTATTATCATACATCATTTTCTATAAATTACAAAATAACATTCCAGATTATCATCATCTGCCTAGCCTTTTCCCAACTATGTTGGGGTTGGTTTCCAGTCTAACCAGATGCAGCTGAATACCAGTATTTTACATGGAGCGACTGCCTATCTAACCTCCACAACCCAGTTACTGTGTAATACGATACCCATTGGTAAGACTCGTCGGGCTACTGACGACCCGTAACGATTTTCAAAGATCCACGAATGATAGCCGGGACCAACGGCTTAACGTGCTTTCTAGACACTTATATACAATATAATTTTGTGCCCCGCCAAAAAGCGTCACCATAACGAAAACAAATAAATTTAGTGGTATTAGCGTTCGGTTCCGAATTGCGAACAATGCTCCTTTGAAAAGCCATGGTTTTACCGAGACAAAATTATCTTGAATGGGACCAACCAGATTTGGGTCAACCAACCTACAGTTAGCAGTAAAATGGAAATTACGGGAAATCTAATACATACCATATAGGCATGGAATGCCGTTATTACAGAAACAATTAAAAAAATATTGTGTCTCGCGTGGATCCACGTTCCGTACTTACGTTCCATACGAGGGATTAATCACCATGTGTGACCTTTACCATCATATAAAATCTGTGCTTAATAAATTGTTCTTTATAACTTTTTTCATGTTATTTTCCTTCTAAAACAGACCACTAAGATCCTCTTTGAGAACATCGCCGGAGGGTATTACAAGAGTTTTATCAAACGGGCGAGCTGCGATATTTATTCGAGTGTAAAGATTACAGAATTATTCCACTAAGATCGTTTCACTTGATTCCTGAGTTCCGGTCTATAAGGCCCACGTTTAATTAACTCAATGTCTTGTTTTTTCCTTGCTTTGTTTACCGCCAGTATTGTAAACTTGGTCTAGACTTATTGTTGCTTTGCTTCGTTTACACCAACCGGAGCCGATCTATTCTGTAAATATCTTAAAGTGATAACTTGTAAATATCTTAAAGTGATAACTTAGAAGAGGCGAACTTGAAGTGAGCTGTTATTCCATCAGAAGACCTATTCTGTTCAAAAAAAAGCGTGAAAGCTTAGGTGAAGTGAGCTGTCAATTATCGATATCAATCCGGTGATTTTTTTATAAAATAGACCGCCTGATGCTAGATCAGGCGGTCTATTTTATAAAAAAATCACCGTGAAAACTTAGATAAAGTGAGCTGTCATTCCATCAGCCGACCTCATCATCATCTGCCTAGCCTTTTCCCAACTATGTTGGGGTCGGCTTCCAGGCTAACCAGATGCAGCTGAATACCAGTATTTTTTTTTTAATCAGCCGACCTATTCTGTAAAAAAATCACCGTGAAAACTAAGGTGAAGTGAGCTGTCTATAGTGTGAATCCCTAGCTTCAGCCGGCCTATTCTGTGAAAATCACAACGTGAAAACTTGAAGTGAGATATCCTTCCACCTGATGCTAGGGATTGACTAGTTTCAATCCTAACACAACAACAACAGCTCTTAATAATGTTGTTAGTTTTAATTTTTCTAATTTGGTTAATGTAAGCTTTGGTTATTAGTATAGGTTATTAGTTTAAGCTGTTATAAAAAATAAATAAATAAATCTCTATAATTCCTAAGTCAATGTTGACACCATATCTGCGACTATTAAACTTGAAGTCGGAACTAAAACAACGTCTTTAATTTATTCGTCAGTCACAAAGATAAGCCTGAAACTTTCACCAATAAAAAAAGTTCCATAACCCACAGACCGGCAAGTTCTCCTATCAAGATCTCCCCATATAAAACTAGTTTAAAGGATTCACCGAGATATTCCTTTTGTGCAGCAGATAGTACCAAGTTTGAAGCCTGGTTGCATACGTAACGAGAACATTTGTGCAGTCGGCAGCACGTGACTGAACTACATATGCAGCTGAGAAAGGAAGAACTTTTAAAATAGAGGTATCTGATTTAATGGTGCGGCCATGTGATAGCCTGGTATTATTGGACAACATATCCAATTTTGCTTGGTAAAATGTACAGGGACTATTTGGAAGAATTCTATCTTTTATTTGAATGCCATCATTTGAATACCTACAACAATGCTGGATACCTGTGTTTTTAGAGTCTTTAGTGAAAAATTGCTTTATTAATGTTATGGCACTAAATATTTAGTTATTTATTAATTAATTAGCGGAACTTCGCAGACGTGATCGATAAATATGACCAAACAAAAAAAAAAAAAAATTTTGATGAGTTTTTTTGGGTCATCAACTGCAGGTAGTTAAGTCACTTGAAATATCAGTAGGTACCTATAAAAATCAGTTTTCTTTTTGTAAACTTCACAGACGTGATAGGTATCGATATCTTAAATTCATACAAATAAAAAAACAGATTTTCTGAACTCAAGTAACAATACAAAAAAAGGTTGACCCAAAAAATACTTTTTTTATATTGTTTAGATATGCCTGTGAAGTTTCGCTAGCTAATTTAATTTGACCCTGTATATTGCGGAATTAAAACTGAATATAATTATTTACATAACATTATTATGATTTATTTCCGCAAAGTAACACTCACTTACGAAGTAACTAGGTATTTAGTAATCTGTGCTATAGTTACATAGTGTATCACAAATTTTGGGGTAGACAACCCTTCTTATGTAATTTGACTTGTCCGGGGACATGCTACAGTCGTACAAATTGTTGTTCTAATATCTAGATTGTTAATTAGTTCCAACTTTACCGGGAACATGGCAAACAGTAGCATTATAATGTTTGTTTGTCTGTCGCATCTGCAAAGCTTGGTAGGTTTTGCAAGTGAAGAAGGTTACATTACAAATCAGCCTAAAATATTCCCACTGCTGGGACATAGGCTATCTTCTGTGAGAGGGCGTGGGCCGCACTGGGCCCGAGTGGTGGATACCACGCGGGCCCAGTGCGGGGTGGTTGATGTCACATGTCTTCGATTTTTTGGTTCTAGGACTAGCCGAATGCCTCACAATGTTTTCTTTCACTGCTTTATGAACAATGGTGATGAAATAAATTTTACAAAGTAAAGCGCCTGCCTGGGTTCGAACTCATAACCTACCACTCGGTAAGTCGGGCCGTTACCACTAAGCAACCACTGCTCTCAAGAAGGTACCTGCTAAACAATTTTCAACAAATGGGCTGTCAGTTTCCATAACAACAACATAAAAGAAAAACTTCAACATAAAAAGTTGGCCTAGAATTTCACAAAGTGGATATTAGTATTTCTACGCTCGATAAAAGAACTCCGAATTTTCAAAAGACAGCCGATACGACCCACAAAACCAGGCCACACATGATATTTAGATTAACTAAACTCAAACACCACTTTATTCACCCATACATACACATCTTTGAAACTCGATCACAGTCAATTCGGCGTACCCCCAATTTTTACTCCATCTGGCTTTGAACTCTGCAAAGATTTGACAAATGAAAGCTACGCAGAACTGGAGGATGTCGGCGGGAAAAATACATTTTCGACAATCAGGATTCTGGCCACGTCGTTTGAGAATGTCAACTGAAGCGGGTGACGGAGGAATTTCATTTCTACCCGCTATCGAACATCTGTGACTCGTCGAAACAAAAGATACGCTATTGTTGCCACAGTGTAACTATCTCAGTATTAAAATAGACAAATATTTATTATGATATTGTAATATTTTCTAATTTTAATTTAATTTATTGTTTTCTTGTACAGGGTGACCCGGGCATCGACGCGCAAACTGTATGCCATGCTGCCATGATTTCAGCACATGATTCTAGCGAAATCTAGCGTAGAATATTTTATCGATAGATTTGCTGTTTAATATAGTGCAATATCTATGCGATCACAATGTACAGTCACAAGCAAAAGTATGTATATACTCGGCTCTATTCAAAAGCGATTTACTCCTTTATTTTGGAATGAAATTTTATGTTGTTACGAACATAGCATTTTTCGAACCCATAGGTTAATGTATTGTGTCGTATTTCAACGTTGCATTCGTTCACGAAAAAATTGAAATTGAAAGTTGCCATATTGGTGCTCGTGACTGCACGGAACGGCAATTTTTTTTAATAACCCTCTGAAAATTTCAAGGCATCACATTCATGTACTGAATCCATGGTATGTCTATTGTACTCCTGGTTAGAAAGGGAGTGAGTACCGAGATGATGACTAATAATAGAGAAGCATGGAAGAAAAAGACATGTTATGCAGATCCTAAATAAATAGGGATAATGGCAGAAGAATGATATTTGTACACCTGCAGTCCGGCCGTCGAGAGAATGCGTTCCTGACACTTCTCAGTAATATGGGTCTCCCTTGTTTCATCGAAAAGCAATTGCCAAATTATCACTTCACAAAATATTTTTCGCTTAATTTCATTTCCCAAATTATTACTTAGCAAAAAATCTATTCACAAATAATCGTAACGCAAACCTAATGTTTGGCAAGTCAACGTTTAAACAATGACTTGTTTACCAACTAGTACTTTTACCAATTTTTATGTAGTCAAATATTTCAGTTGGAATAACTCATTTTACGCAAAATAAAATTTGCCAAATATTTGGTACCTATCGTCAGTTTTCAATTACCATTTTTATTCAGTCAATTGTTAAAGTCTAACTACACTCGAGAGCAATGGATCCGGGTCACTTAAAGAATGTTAAAAATCTCGGAAACTAAAAATGATAGGTTAATGCAATAAATTGTATTTAATAGACAATGTAATACTCCTTAAATGAAAGTAAAAAAAATATGAGTCACCATACATTTTATTAACACAAAATTACATAAAGAAAAAAACTGCTGATCTCTCCTTAAAACAAAAATAGGAAACATGAAATTTTTGAACTTTATTACGATTTTCTTGAATTTTAATACTTCGTATTGCCTCCTCGTGCTTCCATTACTGCGTTTACGCGGTTTGGCATGCTGTACACCAAGTTCCTTATACGATTTTGGGGAATATTCTCTCATTCCTCTGTGAGAGCAATTTTGAGCTCACGAAGCGTGATTGGGGGAGGGTTTCGTTGTTTTACGCATCTGCCTAGCTCGTCCCAAGCATGCTCGATCGGGTTGATATCCGGGCTGCGCGCTGGCCACTCCATACGAGTAATGTTCATCTCTTGAAGGTAGTCATTCACAATCCTACCTGTTTGAGGTCGGGCATTGTCATGCATAAATATAGCATCCTCACCTAAATTGACCATAAATGGACCAACGTGATCATTGAGGATTTCTTCCACATATCTTACGCTAGTTAAAGAGCCGTTTTCTATGATCACCAGCTCTGTGCGACTTTCAGAAGAAATTCCGGCCCACACAAGTACAGACCCACCACCGTAGGCTACTTTTTCTTCGATGCATGCTTGCTTGAATCTTTCCCCTGGTCTTCGATACACTCTGTGTCTTCCATCGTGCTTGTAGAGCATAAATTTTGATTCGTCGGAGAACATAGCTTTTGACCAATCTTCAATACTCCAATTTACGTGGCTCTGGGCATATCTTAGTCTTGAAATACGATGCCCACGCTCCAGTTTAGGGCCGTTTGCAGGTCTAAGGGGTTTTAAGTTAGATTCAGCAAGCCGACGTCTTACTGTCCATGCACTTGGGTTACTTCCTCCGAGGCGTCGAAACTGATTTGTGAGTTCAGTTCCTGTGAGAAAGCGATTTCGAAGCATGGTGTTCATCAAGTATCGGTCTTCTCGTGCTGTGGTACACCTGGTTCTGCCCGTTCCTGGTCTGCGTAGGTTAGAACCAGTTTCTTCGTAACGTCGGAGAACTCTTTGTACTGTTGACAGCGACACACCGACAGTCCTGGCTGTATCGCGCTGACTCCGGCCGGTTTCCAGCATTGTAAGTATTCTGGTGCATTCTTCAGGCGTAAGCGACATAATTTCAGCTTAAATAATGAATATAGAGCACTATCAACATGGTTTATGTACCCACATAAATGACAGATTACAAACAAAAGCAAAACCAAATGCTGTAATTTCGTAGTTCCATCTTCGAAAGTGGCCCTTTTTCAAATTTGATTTTTTTATGATATAACTTTACAATAACTAAGAAGTTTTAATATCTTCATTTAAGGAGTATTACATTGTCTATTAAATACAATTTATTGCATTAACCTAGCATTTTTAGTTTCCGAGATTTTTATGATTCTTCAAGTGACCCGGATTCATTGCTCTCGAGTGTAGTTCTGTCTCGGGTAGCCTGTTCCGCTCGCTTCGCTCGCTCGGCTCGTGCGTAGGAGGAAGACCAAATGCCTAAATTACATTATCCTTGATAATATTCTACCAAGTAAAAATTTGACCAAATAAAAATGTGCGTACTAAAATTATTCCAAACATTACATTGGTATAAAAAAAGGTTGCTAAAATTTGTTTGGGTAATGAAATTTGGGCTAAATCTTTTCGGGAAAACGGCAGGATCCCCAGTAATATGTACAATTCTGGTAACTAATAAAGATCAAATTCGCAAAACACGTATTCATTTGTATGAAACTAACAGGTATAAAGAACGCATTCTCTCGTCGGCTGCACTGTAATACTAATGTTTCATGCTGGATTATTTTCGAATGCAACGTGAATCGTTACTGAATATATAAATTAAATTGAATTAAATCTAAACAGTTATCCAAGAATGACGATTCTAAACACTGGGCAGTCAGATCTGCTACTTCAGCAAACTTGCTGACTGATACTTATTTTTGAGGTGAAAACTTCTTTAGCGGCGTTGTGCACTTTTGTTGTGATGCGTAAAAAATGGTAAACTCGAGTCAGGACACGTGACCTGATCGAAAATTCGTAAGACGGAGCTTGCGTCAGGACACGTGACGTGATCGAAAATTCGTAAGACGGAGGGAGAGTAGACCGCATTCCAAAATTTCAAAAATGCACAACGTTAATATTCATGTTTTCACTTCTGCCGGCACTCCCGGAGTGCAACCCGTTTTTTTTTTAATAATCTGCCTATAATGTTTCCACTTCTGGGACACAGGTCTCCTCTTGGCGAAAGCGAGTGGGTCGTAATCTACCACGCAGGCCCAGTACGGTTTGGTAGATGTCACATGTCTTCTAATTTAATTACGGTATATATTTATTTGGTGTGCATTCACAACAAATAGTGATCTATCTATCTTTCGTAAAGCTGCAGGCACGAAACTGAAACAGAGCTAGTAAGGAGACATAACAAATTGATGGCAGCAGCAGTCTCGTGTTATGCCTGCCACAACATTGTTGCTACTCGGTATCTACTCCAAACAAACGCTTTCGTACTGCCTTTGTAGCATAGAAACGATGAAAGTCAACAGGCAACTGCATTCAAACTCAGAATGCGTAAATGTCACGCTCCGAGGTGCTGTGGGCATAAATTCCATTAATCAAAAGCCACAGACGATTGGTAAAGCGGGTGAGTTGACCCACTGCGACAAACAGATAGGCTGTGGTTCGCTTAGTACTCGTGAAAAATAAAGCTTACCATACATTTTTAATAAAGTTCATGTCAATAATCCAATGATTTTATACAGCCAGAAAGATACTCGTATGTTATGTCCTCAAAAATTATTATTCAGTTTGTGTACTGAAAAGTAATCAGGTACACAAATAAAATAAGTATTAAATTGTAAAAACAAACACACCGAATTGACACAAACGAAGTGAAAATTACATTAAATTGGTCATAATTCGCTCATTTGTGTTTATATAAATAAAGTGACCGCAACATATAAATGAAAATTTACTCTGTGGTATTTTGAATAAGGACCTTTTTAGATTGCAATGGTCCTTTGATACGGGATTTTGGCTGACTGAAAATTTGTATTTTTATGATAACCTGTGTTTTAATATCATAGTGGGTCAGAAGATAATTTACCCCATCTTAAAAACTATTTATGTTGCTAGTTTACTGCACTTCAGTTAGCACTGTGCCCATAATAACCTGGAAATTAAATTAAAACTATCCGTTCTCTAAAAACCAGCTGTTGGTGAGTTTACCATACAATTAAACCATTTTCAGGCACGTTTGAATTGACAAAAGGAGTTGATCACTCAGAAACATGAAGCTGGTTACCCATTCCAAAGCGTAGAAGAACAGGCCAGCAACTCTACAGAAACTCTTTGAAATTAGGTATACTGCGAATTGCACCTTTAGTAAATGAATAGATACCAATTAAAGGCATTTAAGAACACTAGCTGCGCCCCGCGGTTTCACCCGCATAAGTTTCAATCCCCTGGGAATATCGGGGTAAAAAGTATCCTGCGTTAATCCTGATTATAAACTATCTCTGTGCCAAATTTCATCCTAATCCGTTCAGCAGTTTTTGCGTGAAAGAGTAACTAACATCCAAACAACCATACATCCATACATCCATCCATCCTTCCATCCATCCATCCATACAAACTTTCGCGTTTATAATATTAGTAGGAGTAGGATAGGATTACCAATATATCTTATTGGTGATGTTCTTAAGAAAGTTCAGGTGCGTAGTATTCGCAACCGGCGTGCGTGAATGACCAAGGGGGCGATTCTCGTAATTTTAAGAACATTCACAGTCTGATCTCAGTCTCAATCTGTCAAAAACGCCTCTAATTTCCATACATTTTGACAAGTTTTTAACATTTGTTTGTCGCCGAGATGAGATTGCGACAAGATTTTGAACGTTTTAAATTACGAGAATTGGCCTTCAGATGTATGAACGTTAACGAGGCAAAATGAGTAGGTACCTATGTAAGGATCGTAGCAGGTGACGTTCTGTAGCTTCTGCCTACCCCCAGTGGAAGTAGGCGCGAGTTTATGTATGTAAAGGCATAACAAAAGGATTTACTAACAAGCAAAAAATAAAACAATATCCGAAAAAGTGACGAATGTTCATAAAAATGTCGTGTAAATACGAGTAAAACATGTGGTTTATTATCGTTGTGAAAATAATATTGTTTCCTATTTATTGGGACTCAATACATTTGCGGATTTTGTTTAGAGATACAATATTGAT
The DNA here is from genome assembly GCA_945859715.1 of Apamea sordens. NCBI lineage: Eukaryota > Metazoa > Arthropoda > Insecta > Lepidoptera > Noctuidae > Apamea > Apamea sordens. The sequence goes on along the minus strand of OX244010.1, from coordinate 4,852,700 downwards.
TTACTTTGAACTGTCCGTTGATAATATTACTAAGAGATAGACATAAAATGAAACAGAAATTAGATAACATTTTATTTCAGACTAAGGGCTGATTTCAGTCATCTGATAACTTTATTCGAGGAATAATTTTGAAATTTTGACAGTTATTTCATACAAAAACTGTCAAACGTCAATTTTACTCCTCAAATAAAAGTTATTTGGCGATGGAAAAATCCACGGAACAGATAAATCTATTCCGTGGAAAAATCAGCCGTAAGTTCCTTATTTTGATGTTAGTAACAATTTTGCTTAGGTAAATAGGTAAGTATTGTTAGTTTCCACAAATCTATACATATAATAAAACAGTAACGAAAGAAAAACTGTACATTGAGAATTTTCGAGAAAAAATAAGTGGCTTTTGTTAGAAAAACGTAACTGATGACAAAAAGTGACTTTTTAGAATTTTTGTCTGTTTGTCTGTTTGTCTGTGTGTATGGTACGGCTTCACGCCAAAACTACTGGATAGATTGAATCGAAATTCAGCAAAAATGTTCTTTGTAAACCAAGGAAGGCTTTAGGCTACATATTATCACGCCGTATGTTATAGGAGGTAAGCAATATTGATTTTAAAAGGTTTTTGTTCGTAATTTAATGCACAAAATAATTGAATGCACAAAATGACATGTTATTTATTTAGTAAACCATAATTTAACTCTGGAAACATATTATCACGCTATCACCTACGGGGGAGGAGCTGTGAATCTTTATTTTTCTTACCTACGTATTCTGTCATAGCGTGTAATCTAACGACGCATATTTAAATGTTGTTTTTGAGTAAGCCATGCTATTATCTAGCTTTACACTATAAAAACTACGCCATTTAAGTAACTTGGGCAGAGAAACATAGTTTAATTAATGTTAGTAGTATAATGAAAATTTTGAAGCAGCGCCATCTATGAGATTTCATAAAAATCAAATCAAGTTACATGTTAACACTTTTTGGAAATAAATAATTTAAATTTGATCATGTTGGCGAGGTTAGTAGTTAGTTATTCTTAAAATTCATAGATGGCAATGTGCATTTTCTTCATAAAAGTTGTATGGTATAGTTCGTTTCGACAAATTCAAGTTCCAACAAAACCCTCAAAATCTTGAGCAGAGTTGAGGAAGACAATTTAAAAAAACACGCTCTGTGAAGTCGACCAGTTTGCGAGATCCCTTACGTATGACGAGGTGCCTTCATATTACACGTACGACAAGCAAAGGGGTGTATTTAACCGACGTCGACGAGGAGGTGCTGTGGAAGGCTTTCCGGGAATTTTCAAGGACACCGCTTTGGGTAGGGTTTATACCGTGCCTCCGAATAATGGCGAATGCAATTTTCTGCGGTTGTTACTTCACACTGTCCGAGGCCCAACGTCTTTCGCCTTTCTGAGGACATTTGATGGCGTGGAGTATCCCACTTACCGCGCAGCCTGCGTAGCACGTCACCTTCTCGACGGTGACCAAAATTGGGATGACACCCTCGCGGAGGCGAGCGTCAGTGACAGTCCCAGCTGCATGCGTCATCTGTTTTCCGTCATCTTGGTGTTTTGTGGAGTCGCGAACCTGGTAGCTTTGTGGGAGAAGTATCGCCATCATCTGGCTGAAGATTTTCTACGAGCTTTGAGGCGTGTTACTGGTGACGAAGTCGAAGTAACTGATGAACGCGTGCTGAACACCTGTCTCAGTTCACTTCAAGATGTGGTCATTTCTATCGGCGGCAATCCACTGATCAAATATGGGTTATTAGCTCCCACATCATCACCGTATAAAGACCGTGGAAATCGGAAGTATAACGCTGAGACAAATTACGATCCGGGCGAAATGACCACAATACGAAATGACTATGTCGCTTTGTTCTCTTCAGAGCAAAAACACATTTATGACACCGTCCTTGAAAGCGTTGGGCAAAACCAGGGTAAAATGTTTTTCTTGGATGCTCCTGGTGGAACAGGAAAAACATTTGTTACCACTGGCATACTTGCAGAGGTCAGGAGGCAAGGCAAAATTGCTATTGTTGTAGCGTCGTCGGGAATCGCTGCCACACTCCTTCCGGGCGGCAAGACAGCACATGCCATGTTTAAAATTCCTATCGATTTAGAGAGCGCCGAAACGCCTGTTTTTGGTGTGTCACGTAACAGCAATAAGGGACACGTGCTCAAGGATTGCTCTCTGATCGTATGGGATGAGTGTACGATGGCCAATAGGAAGGCAGTTGAGGCCGTGGACAGAACCCTGCAGGACATCCGCAGGAACGAACATTTGATGGGTGGTTTCATAGTTCTGTTCAGTGGCGATTTCCGGCAAACGCTTCCCGTGGTGACGCGGGGATCGAGGGCTGACGAGGTGAATGCTTCGTTGAAACGATCTACGTTTTGGTCACGAGTTCGTACGCTGCGCTTGACCATTAATATGAGAGCTCAGCTCGGCGGCAATGCATGTGCTCAAGAATTCTCCGATGTCCTTCTAAGTCTTGGCGAAGGCACTCTACCAGAAGAGAGAGGTGGACAGGTGGTGCTTCCAGAGTCTCTCGGTAGAGTGGTATCCAGCTTAGAAGAACTCATTCGCTGTGTGTACGGGGACATCAGTCGTATACTGCACCAGCAGAATTCTTGGGTGTGTGAGCGGGCCATTTTGACGCCCAAAAATAATCAAGCTGCAGCAATTAACGAATGCATTCTCTCGGAAATTGAGGGGAATGAAGTGGTCTACACCTCGATAAACACTGTTGTCGAGCAAGATGACGCCACACATTATCCCGTGGAATTTCTGAACTCCCTGTGAGCAAGTGGACTTCCAGCGCATACCATCAAGCTGAAGGTCCGGGTCCCGATTATGCTTCTTCTGTACCTATCTCCTCCGAAGTTGTGTAACGGGACCCGCCTTAAAGTCATCTCGCTCCACAGACACACCATTGAGGTGGAAATTCTTACGGGTTGTGGCGTCGGCGAGGCAGTATTTATACCACGCATTCCTTTCATACCTCATAACTACCCGTTCCAGTTCAAGCGCGTACAGTTCCCCGTGAATGTTTGCTTCGCGATGACCATCAATAAGTCGCAGGGGCAGACACTGAGGGCAGCGGGTGTCGACCTCAGGACGAGTTGCTTCTCACACGGGCAACTGTACGTCGCTTGCTCTCGCGTCACCAATCCTGACTCTCTTTACATTTTGGCTCCTGGCAGCATAACTACCAACGTAGTTTATAGGGAAGTGTTGTAAGGTATGATACCTTTTGTACGTATTTTTACTCATTTGTGTCCTGGAATGTATTCTTGCATTATTTTCTCTATTTCCTTCAGTCACATCTTATGACTGAACTCAGCAGGATTCCCATATAACTCTCTTCACTTGCTTCGCAAAAAAACTTATATTTTAATGCAATTTTAAAAGTTGTTTACTTATAATGCTATAGCGACACTGGCATCTTAGGTATTTTTGGTGCTGTAGAGCCTTCACGCAGACGACGTCGCGGGCAGCAGCTAGTTACTAAATAATTATTTAAAACCTTTTAGTAAAATTTACTGAGATTTGATCAAATATTCAAGAACAGGTTTTTCACCAAGAATGTTTTAAAAGTCTCAAATAACCCTCATGAATTTATGAAATATTGATCATTAGTTTACTGATAAAGAAAAAATAATCAAAACAGCGTAAATTTTAATAGCTATTTGCGACGTTGCTAACATTCTGGATACTAACAACCTGTACTCCTATTTAAAACAACTTGAAAAAAAGCAGGTGTGTGCACCACAGGATAGAAGTAGAAACTTTACGACTGAAGCCAGTATACATGATTCAGGGTCACAGACCGACTGGAGCCGAGTATACCCGATTTAGCGTTACAGACCCGAGCGTGACTGTTCTGTTTCATTCATTTTTCAAAAAGAGCTTAGTACACCCAAAAAAGTTTTCACTTCAAAAAGGTTTTACCTATCTGATTTGCTATCCAATCTCAACGCGAGCTTACCAATTTCTACTCGAATTCTCTAAACTCAACGCTTGTAAGAATCCATCTTATCAAAAACAAGTGAAGTTTGTTAAAAGCTTGTAAAACCACTACAACACTTGGTGTAAAATAAACAGCACCTGACATTTCTTCAAGCACCGCACTAACTATTCACCGTGAAAGTGGATTTTCTGTTTCCGTTAATGGGATTCTCATGTTTGCCATAAGTGATGGCACCACAATTCTCATTTGTTGTGAAACTGTAAATGTACCTATGGTTTGTTCTAAAAGTATCTGCTTAAAATGTAAACAAATGGATCAGCAGCCAATCTATTCTTTAAAATCTCACCGTGAAAACTAAGGTGAGGTGAGCTTGAAGTGAGCTGTCAATCCCTAGTATTAGGTATTGCACCTGATGCTAGGCATTGACAGCTCACTTTAAGGTCACTTCACCTAAGTTTTCACGGTGAGATTATTACAGAATATACTAACTGAACGTACCTAAAGATGCCAATTTGTAGTGGCACTTACAAACTGAGTGCTTTTATATTATTTGAAACCCTAAACCCGAAATTCTAGATGTATTGCCCTATTGACATAGATATTTATTTATTTATTTAATACTAGCTGCGCCCCCGATTTTACCCGCATAAGTTTTGATCCCGTGGGAATATCGAGATAAAAAGTATCCTATATGTTAACCCTGATTATAAACCAATTTTCATCTAAATCCGTTCAGTAGTTTCTAAGTGAAAGAGTAACAAACATCCATCCATCCATCCATCCATACAAACTTTCACGTTTATAATATTAGAAGGACTTTAAGCACATACATGTACAGGGTGGACTTAACGCTATAAGTAATTTTATAGAATACACTAAAAGAAATAAGACAAACAATGAGAAAATATTACCGTTGTGATTATAGCCAGCTTCTTGCGAATGTGCTCACGAACCTTAACTTTAAAGGATATAAATCGGTTGGTTGCCATGCTGATTTTCTAAGGGAGCGCATTCCACAGTGATAAACTGAACGAAGATAGAAGAGTGAATGAAGTCTGTGCGGTGAGTTGGACATTGGAGAAGACAATTGTGTGATGAACGTAGATTTCTATTGTGGTTGGCGCAAATGTAATGAAAGTGGGGGGCTAGACAACTAGGGGAAGAGGGAGAATCAATAAATGAAAACAAGGTACTGATAACAGTCGGAGTCGCGGCGAATGCACAGACGCCAGCAGGTCAAGCTACCCGAAACTGTCAAATTTTTCCAATTAACCTAGAACCTTAATGCTTTAGTGATAAAGTTGAAAATCTATTAAAGAAATTTGACAGATTGTAGTAGCTTGAGGTGCGTCTGTACGAGTCTGGTAGTGGTGGAAACCGTGTGGTTTTAGTCGGTAAGAGTCCGACATAACATAACCCTCCAATTCCCATAAGATGAGTATCAATGAGGTTTTTTTTTTCAGAAAAAAGGTTTATAAAATTGAAATAATATATGTGTTATGATATCGCTGCAATAATCATGCTTGTTTCTTCTCTAAAGGGGAAGGGTCCTTTGCCCTTTAGCGAAATAACATGCCGATATTATAGTTATTATCTTATCTCAGCATGAACGCGGCTTGTTCTGTAGTGTTGTGACGTCATGGCTAATATTGTTACATTATATAAATCAATGCTTTTAAAAAATAAAGCTTAGTTGTGTCCTAAAATACCGTCGTGTCGGTTACCGTGTGACTATTTTTTTTAAACGTGATGATAAATCTCTTATAGTGAATAACAATGATTTTATAACAAAAAAAGTAAGGAAACATATATTATTACATTTTCTTCAAATTACACTTCTTCAAGACAGATTCATAATACTAATACATACACAAGCATTCAAGTCAGTTTTTAAACGTCTACACGAAACAGTGCAATAAATTCTCAGCAACAAAAAAATCTATAGCGACAAATATCAAGAAATCACCAGAAGTATCAACTCAAAATTGATTACGTAACTTCTAAGCAAGCGTCGTACATCCTTATTTAACATCAAGACAGTAACAGTGGTCAAACGCTATACAACAGCAAAAAAAAAAAAAAAATAATGAAACCCACAACTCCCCAGGATATACTAGAATTACCCGGTGATAAAGAAGCTGCTGCTGCTGAAGAAAAAAAAGACAGATTTCCTGTTATGCTAACTGTATTAGGCATATTCAATTGAATGCCTTGAAATTGTTTCATCAAAATATTCAAGGTATTTCTTCCAAATTATTAGAAATTGAATTGTTTTTAGAAAAAACAATGTTTGATATTATTTGTATAACTGAACACTGGTTGAAAGATTATGAAATGCTAATTAATTTTGAGAACTACAGTGTGGGCAGTTGCTTTAACCGAAAATCCATGTTGCGTGGAGGTTCATTAATTTTAATTAAAAATTCTATAAAATATAAGACTCGTAAAGACATAGTTAAACTATCGATGGAACATAGCATCGAACTGTCCTGTGTTGAGCTAGATAAGCATTTTATAGTGTGCGTATACAGACCTCCAAACTATCAAAACTACTCTATTTTTGAGTCAGTAATGGAAGATGTCTTGGCAAAACTTGCAACTAGTAATAAATCAGTAATTATTTGTGGTGACTTTAATATTAATATTTTGGAAATCAATTCAAATAGCAATAGATTATTAAGCCTCTTTAAATCATTCAATCTGTCAAATGTGTTTTTGAAACCAACACGAATAACTACGGCTACTGCTACATGTATTGATAATGTTTTCTGTTGCTGCGAATATCTAGAGAAGGGCATTGTAAATTATCTCCCTTCTGATCACAGCGGTCAAACCGTTTATTTTAAGTCCAACACACCAATACAAAAAGTGCAGATTCAAAGTAGACCAATAACATTGAGTAATTTGAATAAGTTTAATATAACTTTAAATAGCAAGTTAAGTGTTCAGGGCCTAAGTATGACTAATGGTAATATTTTGTATAAAGAATTATTTTCATTAGTACAAACAGAGTTCAATCATTATTTTAAGAAGAACTCTAAAACTATTTGCCCTAAGTTTTTATTCAGTGACTGGGCAACTAAAGGAATCAGAAAAAGTAGGGATAGATTATTTGAACTGTATGGCCTTAAGCCGTACATTAACACGGATACTTTTAATAAGTATGTTGCTACTTATTCTAAAACTTTTAAAAATATCTGCAAAGCAGCTAAAGCATCATTCATTAGTAGCAAGGTTAAATCAGCAGACAATAAAATAAAGACAGTTTGGAAGATTATTAACAATGAAACGAACAGGAACAAAACACGTAATACTGATTTCACACTTAACACTGCCCGCGGTCTCATTAGCGATAACATCGATGTTGCTCAGGAATTTACAACTTTCTTTACCAATATCCCAATTAAAACTACAGAAACGTTAAATTCCTCGCCCGCACTAGCCATAGAATTATTGAGAGCGAATGTGTCAGCCTGTACTGTGGAATTTGAATTTAAACATATTAACCCTATAGTTATTATAAAAGCATTTAGGCAACTTAAGATCAAAATTACCGAAGATCTGTGGGGCATGTCTACTAAAGTTTGTCAATCCATTATTGAGACACTTGCACCCTACTTAGCTTTAATATTTAATTTGTGTGTAGATCAAGGGGTATTCCCGGATTTAATGAAGTACAGTAAAGTTATTCCACTTTTCAAATCTGGGGACAGCAAAGACACAAATAATTATAGACCCGTATCGGTTTTGCCGGTTTTCAGCAAGGTGTTTGAAAAAGTAATGTTAAATCAAATGCTCAATCATTTTAATCGTAACAACATCCTACACGATCAACAGTATGGCTTCACCAAAGGACGTTGTACAACTGACGCCGGTGTCACCTTATTAAAACACATCTTTAACGCATGGGAAGAGGCACAAGATGCAATAGGCATCTTTTGCGATCTATCCAAGGCATTTGACTGCGTGAATTACGAAACACTGCTCTTGAAACTTGAGCATTACGGACTGGGTAAACTAGCTGTTAGCTTAATAAAATCATATTTAAATGATAGATTTCAGCAAGTTCAAATAAACGGTGTGAATTCATTGGGTTTAAAAGTCAAAATGGGTGTGCCGCAGGGCTCAATATTGGGGCCGTTCCTATTTTTAGTATATATAAATGATTTACCTCATTTACTAAAAACCCGACCACAAATGGTGTTATTTGCTGATGACACATCACTGATTTTTAAAGTAGACAGACGTGCACAGGAGCTTGACGACGTAAATAATGCTATGCTTATGGTCCATAATTGGTTTACTGTAAATAATTTAGTATTAAATGAGAAAAAAACTAAATGCATTAGATTCGCTTTACCGAATGTTAGAAGTAGTGAATGTCACGTTGTATTGAATAGGGGGATACTAGAATTCGTCGAAAGTACGGTTTTCTTGGGGATCACGCTTGACTCAAAGCTGCAGTGGGGTCCTCACCTAACATCACTTGCAGGGCGGCTAAGTTCAGCCGCTTACGCTGTCTGGAAAATCCGTCAATTAACAGACGTGGATACCGCGAGACTGGTCTATTTTAGTTACTTCCATAGCATCATGTCTTACGGTATTTTGCTGTGGGGACGGGCTGCAGATATTGATTCTATCTTCATTCTGCAAAAGAGGGCTGTCAGAGCCATCTACAATCTCAGCAGACGCGAATCTCTAAGGCAACTGTTTAAAAAAATTAACATCATGACGGTTCCTTGTCAATATATATACGAAAACATTATGTACGTTCGAAAACATCTACATCTTTTTAGTAAGATAAGTGACAGGCATAACTTTAACACTAGGAATAGGAACAAACTAGATCAACCGCGCTTCAGATTGTCTAAAGTAAAAACTTCTTTTATGGGGTACTGTGTAAAATGTTATAATAAAATACCACTCGATATTCTTCAACTAAATGAGAAGAAATTTAAAACATGCATTAAACGCACACTATGTAGACAAGCATATTATAAGTTGGACGAGTATATAGTAGATAAAAATGCTTGGCTTAATGCTGGTCCTGCTCCACAGGCAGTTGGGCTTACAAGTTGATCACAATTTCAATATTTGGAGGAGATGCTTCCCCTTTTTGTTTTTTTTGTTTAGTGTTTATTTTACTCAATCAGGATTAATTTTTAATACATCAGTATTAAATACCTCTTCATGATTGGTAGTAATTTTTTTTTTCTCTCATCTCTTAAATAAATTGCAAACTATAGTTTTGTATAATTTAGAAGCATATTTGAAAATTTTGTAATTGTAAGAACAATGGATCCGTTTTTATGATATTTTGATGTTGACTTGAAAGAGCATGGCAGTTGAGAATATGTCATGCTCACTTAAATGTCTCACTGGTGGTGGCGCGTGTGTTGGATCATTCGGTTCCCTACGAAATGGTTGAGCTGGGTGGTGCTGATCCACGCGTCATGTTCGTGAACGGGCGCCATCAGTTGAGACTGGTCATCTCTTAACTGCCGGGGCTTATTTTTAATTTTATATTTTAATTTGTTTCTTTACATTGTTCTCACATATAGAAGCAATAAGAATAATGTACCCAGGATTTTGTAAAAATATCTTGATTTTAAAAGAGTCTCCGTGGAGTTTCTTGCCCGTTCTTCTCCATAGAGATCTACGCTTTGGAATGGGCAACTAGCTTCAACTTTCTGACTAACTGACCGACTATTTAATAATTTTGACAATTCAAAAGTGCCTGTAAATGGTTTAATTGAAATAAATGATTTGAGTTTGAGTTTGAGAGTTTCATTGCCATAAAAGTGATGATCTGCGTTTTGTATGTGGTATCCAGATTGTTTAGGAGAATAAGGAATTGTCTTCGAAGAGCTGATGATACAATATCTCCTAATAGCCCTTAGATGAAAGTGAACAAGGTTCTAAAGATTATTGAAGAAGTCAGAAATTAGTATCGTCAATTTTCACAAATTAACTATTTAAATCGTCTTAGTAAAATTTACTGAAATTTGATAAAATATTTAAGAAGAGGTTTTTCATGAAGAATGTTATAAAAGTTTCGAATGACGCTAATGAAATTATGACATATAGATACTACACTTTAGTGATATAGAAAAAATATTCAAGACAGCGGAAATGTTAATAGCTATTTGCGACGGTAACGGAGGAATCAGGTAAAAGAGGGAGACACCATGACGAACAAGCTGTAGAGACCTACAATATTTCATAGCGGTCCATCAGCCGAAAGCGTTTCTGTAGCGGATGGATGGGATCAGGGTGAAGTGCTAACAGGGCTGATAACACTTGCAATAATCCCTATTGCAAATGTGACTCCCACTTCTCTGGCTAAAAGTATGTTGAAAGAACGACGTGGGGCTTCAATCACTAAAGAGTCCGACATACTCCCTAACCTTCCCAGTGAAAAGGGAAAGCAATCATCAAGCATCTAGCAAGATCCTTTGCAGTCTCCAGCATCGATCTTCAAATATTTGCCTGAAGGTTAGAAGTTTAGTGTTGAGTGGTGTAAAGAATGAACTGTTCGTTGTCACGTGGACTTTTTATTTATCGAATAGACTGCGTATTGTGAAGTGAAATAAAGTAACAAACTACTATAATTATAGTCGTCAAATTAAAGTGAAGTAATTACTAAATTTTATGTCGTTTAATTATTTATTAGGTAAACAGAATAACCTACTTACTCACTACTTACGTTGCTAATTCTCATCAGTGAGTAATAGCGTTAGAATTTACCCTGAACTGTGTTTGTTAACACTTTCATTAGATACTTTTGAAACCAACTTAATTTTAAATAATATGCCCAACTTAAACAAGCTGCCCAACTTAAATGGGACTGGGCAGGACATGTCTGCCGCATGCCGGATAAACTGTCGGCCCAAATAGTACAGAATTGGTGCCCTGAGACAGCGAGGCGGGGTCGCTGCAGACCACGAAGGAGATGGCGGGACTTGTGCATTAACATTTAACCCTTTCGTATTGTTTAAGCCGTTGGTCCTGCGCCTGAAGGCCAATTCTCGTAATTTAAAACGTTCAAAATCTAGTCGCAATCTCATCCTAGCGACAATCAATGTCACAAACTTGTCAAAAATGTAGGGAAATTAGAGGTATTTTTGACAGATTGAGACTGAGATCACACTGTGAACGTTCTTAAAATTACGAGAATTGCCTCTTTGACTAACGCCTCTGATACCGCAATAAATGTGACCACCTAGACCCCAAAGTATAACCAACAAAAACATACCTTCGAAACGAAAAGAGGAAGATGATGAATGTAAATTTATTATTAATGTATTTTACTCATAAACTTTCCGGAAAAAATCTCTAAATGAAGGAAAATCGCATTAAACTCCATTGCTTAGTTTAGAAGAACAACGTGGCCACACAGTGATACGAAAAGAGACTTTAATTTATAATATTAGATATACAGGGGTCTTTAAAAGTTAGTTGACATTTTTCCACTTCAGCTTTGATGCCACATTATGATTTGAAATAAAAAAATAATCAGGTACTTACTTGATTAATTTTTAATGATAAGTCAAAGGTACTTGAATCAGTTATCAAAAAGGTTATAGCAGTTCAAACATTTGGAACATGAGAATTTTGAATCATAACATGGAGTGTCACAACTGAAGTTAAAAAATGTCAACTAACTTTTGAAGGCCACTGTAGATATAGAAGACAAGTAATGAGCCATTACGACCATATATACCAACGCGCACTGGGCCCGCGTGGTGGATTACGGCCCACACCCTCTCACAGAGAGGAGGCCTGTGTCCCAGCATTGGAAACATTAGAAGCTGATTATGCATAGATATAGAAGACAAGTAACGAGCCATTTCCACCCACATTTTCGACTAAAATATCTGTATCATAATACGCGACAAGTTTACAGCTAATGAAATATTAATGAACCCGGTAACTGACAGAGCCGTGACAATTTCGTGGTAACGAGAATCGTATAAGCTTATGTGTGTGACATATGATTTGCAGCTACACTAATGTGATAATTATGTAAATGGTTTCAGGAGGGGCTTGTGGCTAAGTAATAACAGCCACACGGGTCGAACGATCAGGTTAAGCTACGCTTGCCGCGGTTGGTCCGTGGATGGGTGACTATCTTTACATACCAAGACCCCTACGTGACTCGGAGAGCACGTTAAGCTGTTGGTCTCCGCTGTCATTATTGGATACTGTTGGCGACGCCGTCTGCGAAGCCCCAAAGTGACTAAGTGCGTGATAAAACAATCAGTGCTAGACAGTGAAAAGTGTAAACAGTGCAATACGAACAGTTAGTGTAACTAAAAGACTCACTAGAGACGTTAGGTATTAGTGCCAAGGGATAAGCCCTAAGTGATCTCAGTTGTGTTATAATAACGTAAGTAGAGTGATTATAAACATGTCTTTTCATCTGTTAATAACTATGTTTGTGTCAGACCTATAAGTGTCCAATTAGTCTTGTTGTAAAGAGAATATGATTCTCTTATTGTTTGAAAGTCTAATTAGAATCTAGCTTATGTAAATAAAGTGTTATTTGTAAATTACCGTAATGAGTGCTATAAGAAAATAGGAAATAGTAAAAGGGGCCTCATTACGGTAAAGTTTAGACTTACGATAGTATTTTTAAGAAAATATTGTGATCGATCCTGATTGGTCGAATTTGTTGTGTGGGCGTGACCACAAGAGGGCGCCTGTAGTATGTTGTTACTTAGCCCAAATTGTATAAATAAAGCGCCATTGGGCAGCTCCGGCCAGTTGGCGGCCATCTTTTGAAGAGACAACAATAAAGAAGCAAGTTATTATCGAGTGTTTCAATGAAGATCCCAACATTATGGTCCTTCGAGAGCCGGATTCAAGATTGAAATCAGAAGAAATGCAGTCCAGCCGCTATTAAAGAAGAACTCCGCCGCTGAATCCTCAAGAAAAGTGCAATTACGTGTGGTCTCGAGTTAGGTAGCAGTATCGCGATACGTGTGGTCTGTTTCTAAGAGATTGGTTTAAAACGTTTAGGGAATCGTCTAAACGTACAGAGAATCGTCTAAACGTATCAGAGTGGTCAAAAACGTATCAGAGTTGTCAAAAACGTATCAGGGTTGTCAAAAACGTATGACCACACACGTTTAGCTCGCATCACGGACCACGACTGCACGAGACCAACACACGTCGCTGCGTACATCGTTCCGTCAAGAACCCGCGTCGAATCTACGCTCAAGCACGACATTAGGACAAGGTACTTTGCGTCAACTACGGTAGCGGACCCGCCACTACTTGCGCCTAGAAGAAAAAGTACCTTAGGACCGTCGCGACTTGGAAGCAGGAAGATTTCCTATTGAAGATTCGTCGGGATTTGCTGGGAAGAAATAAGAAGTTACTTCTCGAAGCCAGGGATGATGACGCGAAGCCGGAAAGCCAACAGCACGAAGTCAACAACGGAGGAAGAAACCAGCGGCGGAGACACGACGGCGACGGAAACTACGTCTGGTGCCACATCGGAAACAGTAACCGACAGCACCGCGACGACGGAAGATACGACCATGGTCGAGGACGCCGACGCGACTATGGTGGAGAAACACAAGAAGACCAAATCGGCTTCTAAGAAGAACTCCAAGAAGAAGGAGTTAGAAGCACGTTTGGAACTCGAGAAGCTGCAGCTAGAAGAAATAAGAATCAAGACGAAGCTCGCTAGTACCAAGCTGGAACTGGCACGCGCAGCAGACGACACGGACCTGAGCGATCCAGAAGATGAAGAAGAAGCTAAAGTCGAAGCCGCCGCAGCCGAAGCGACTGCAGCATGGGTGTCGACCACGAAGAATGCGGAGCGCGACGAGGGGGAGCCGCCAAGCAAGCCGCCCGCCCCGGAGACCGCGATTGCCGCACCGAGTCACACCGACCAGCTGGCCGAAGCAATTCTTCAAGCATTCAAGTCCGCGTCGGAGAACAAGACGTCATCGTTTGTGCAACGCGCGCCGAAGTACATCAGCGAGCTGCATCAGTTTGAAGGCGACGCCTGCGACTGGATGGCCTTCAAGGCGACGTATGAAGATACACGTGCGCTCTTCTCGGATACAGAAAACATGGGAAGATTAAGAAGAGCCATCAAGGGCAAAGCGAAGGAAGCCGTGAAATCGTTATTGTTCACGCAAACCGACCCGCAAGAAGTAATAACAGCATTGGAGCGACGCTTCGGACGTCCGACTTATCTCATCAGAAGCGAGATAGAAAACATAGAGAAGCTACCCCCCATGTCAGAAGACGCAAGAGAGCTGGTGCGCTACGCCGGGGCAGTGGCCAACACCGTTAGCGTCGTGAGTCTAATGAAGAGACAAAGTTACCTGCATTCAAGCGACATCTCAAACAGAATCATCGAGAAGATGTGTACGTTGGTGCGCTTCAAGTGGTACGAGTATCGAGCGAAGAAAGAAGAGGAAGATGAGCCCATACTTCTGAGTCTCATGCATTTCTTCAACAACATGGTGGATCAATTCGAGATGCACGAGTACGCGGGATCCCGAGTGAAGAAAGAAAACACGAAGCTCCGGACGCGGACCGGAGGCTCTCGCGGCGTGCACACCACTCGAGCGGCGAAGAAACAAGAAGACTGCACATCAGAAGACGACTCTGAAGACGAACGCGAATGCAAGACGAAGTCGGCTAAGGTGTGTTCCTGTAAAGAAGATAGCAAGAAGGGAAGTGAGAAGAATGCCTGCCCGATGTGCAAAAGCGAACACACTCTACAGAAGTGCAAGAAGTTCGACGAAGCGTCAATCAAAGAAAAATGGGAACAAGTGAAGAAAGCCGGAATATGCTACAAGTGTCTGAAAGGAGGACATCGAGGCTTCAACTGCAAAGCAAAGCCGTGTGAAAAATGCAAGAAGGGTCATCACACGATACTGCACTACGAAGAAACAGCGAAGCCGCAGCCGCAAGAGACGCCTGCTCAGACAAGCTCCGCAGTCAACGCAGCACACACAGTATCCAGAGCCTACTTGAAGATTGTTCCTGTGGAATTAATGGGGCCAGAAGGAAACGCCCACGTCTACGCTCTCATGGACGAAGGCTCCACAGTCACGTTGATTGAAGACTCCGTCATCGAGCAGATCGGGGCGCAAGGTCCAGAACAAGAGCTGCGAATAGAAGGCGTAGGCGGGCACCGTATGGATCAAAAATCTAAGAAGATTGATATCAAGATTCGCGGCATATTCGGCCGTAACATCGAAAAGTTAACCGGATACACCGTGAAGAACCTGCACCTATCGCCTCAAGAAATCAGCGAAAAGGACCTGGAAGGCTGCGAGCATCTAGAAGAGATACGAGACCAGCTAAAGTACCCCAACGCGAAGCCGACAGTGCTCATCGGTCAAGATAACTGGAATCTAATCGTCTCACAAGAAGTCAAGCATGGCCACCGCAGCAAGCCAGTCGCCTCAAGAACGCAGCTGGGATGGGTGCTACACGGCGTGCGGTTCAGCAGCAGCACCCCGGTCAGAATCGTGAATCATCTCGTCACGCAGCCAGGCGCCAAGGACGATCACTTAGAGAAGCTTATAAGGGATCACTTCGACATCGAAGCGCTGGGAATCGCCAGCAAGAAGCCGACTAACGACATCGATCAACGAGCGCTGCAAGTCCTGGACGCCACCACGAAGAGACTGACCGACGGGAGATTCAGCACGGGGCTCATCTGGAAAACAGAAGACGAGCGACTACCCGAAAGCAAGACAGCGGCCGCGCGACGCCTGAAAGGAATACAGAAGAGATTCGCTAAAGACGAAGAATTTCAGAAGAAATATGAAGAACAGATCAACAACTTGATCGTCAGCGAGTATGCAGAGGAGGCCAGAGAAGAAGCTACCTCCGCAAGGACTTGGTACTTGCCACACTTCGCAGTCGTCCACCCACAGAAGAAGAAAATGAGATTGGTCTTCGACGCCGCGGCTAAGTCGAATGGAAGATCGCTCAACGACGCGCTACTAGCCGGACCCGACCTGCTGCAATCATTGTTCGGAGTATTGCTACGGTTTCGTCAAAGTGCAGTGGCAGTGGTGGCAGACATCAAAGAAATGTTCCTGCGAGTGAAAATCAACGAGGAAGACAGAGACAGCCTTCGTTTCCTGTGGCAAGACAAGGAATACAGAATGACGTCGTTAATATTTGGAGCCGCTTCATCTCCGTGTACGGCGATATACGTCAAGAACAGGAACGCCAGCGAGTTCGAGGAACAATATCCAGAAGCAGCAAGAGCAATCACACGCAACCATTATATGGATGACTACTTGGCAAGCTACCCGGACGCGGCGACAGCGAAGAGAATCGCTAGTGAAGTCGACGCGGTACACAAGAAAGGAGGCTTCTTCCTACGAGGCTGGGCGAGCAATCAACCAGAAGTAACAGAAGGGCTCCTGTCCGGGGACACTACGGACACCATTCGACTGGGTGAACAAAAGGACCAAGTAGAGAAGACCCTCGGGCTGAACTGGAACGTGAAAGAAGACAGCCTACACTTCACGCTGACGTTAAGAAACACTCCAGAAGAAGCTATCGACGGCAGGCGCGCTCCCACGAAGAGAGAAGCTACAAGCGCGGTCATGACGGTGTTCGACCCGCTCGGCCTGGCCGCCCCCATCACGATACAGGGCAAGATCATGCTGCAAAACCTCTGGAGAAGCGGCGTGGAATGGGACGAGAAAGTACCGCCCGCACGAGAGGAAGAATGGTCCAGATGGCTGCAAGACCTCAAGAAGCTAGTGAACCTGAGTATCCCGCGCTGTTTAACAAGAAACATCGACGTAGGAGAGCTTCACACGTTCTGCGACGCCAGCGAGAAGGCGTACGCGTGCGCGGTGTATTGGCGCACGCAACACGCCGACGGTCAAATCGACGTGAAACTCCTAGCAGCGAAGGCGAGAGTGACACCGTTGAAACCCACCTCGATACCCAGACTCGAGCTGCAAGCCTGTCTCCTGGGCAGTCGTCTCGCCGCGAACGCACAGCAAGAGATGGACCTGCACGTCACAAGAAGATGCTTCTGGTCAGACTCGAGGACGGCGCTAGCATGGATCAAGTCCGACCCAAGAAGATACAAGCCATTCGTCGCACATCGACTCGCCGAGATCGAAGAGCTTACCAGACACAAGGAATGGCGATGGGTGCCTACCAAGCATAACGTCGCGGACGACGCCACACGCGACGCACCTAAGGATTTCAACAGGGAACATCGGTGGTTCACGGGGCCCACATTCCTCTATAGAAGCCAAGAAGAGTGGCCACAGGAAGAGAAAGAACCCCTGAAGAACACCGGAGAAGAGAAGCCGAACGCCGTCACAATGAGCGTGAGAAGAGTCGCGCCAGTCATCATTCCAGAACCAGAGAGGTTCTCACGATGGACTAGATTGCTGCACGCGACGGCAAGGTTCCTACAAGTAGTGGACGCCTTCAAAAGAAGCATCGCTCACAAGACGCTCAGCACCAGAAGAATCACCAGAAAGGAAGGTGACCCGGCCTGGAAGAAGGCACAGAAGAAAGTCAAGAAGCCGCTCGTCATGAAGAAAAGAAGCGAAGAATTGAACCTTCGACAGAAGTCCGCATTATATGTGGAAAAGGCCGAGCGACTCTTAATTCAACGAGTCCAAGAAGATAGCTACCCAGAAGAGTTGGCCGCCTTGAGAAGACAGGACGATCAAGCTCACAAGCTCAAGAACTTCGCCATCAAATTCGAAGACGGCATGATAAGATTGTCGACCCGCATAGGCGCGGCTAAGTACCTAACAGCCGCCTACAAAAGCCCCATCGTGTTGGACGGACGCCACAGCATCACGCGGCTACTAGTGAAACACGTGCACGAACGTCTAAATCACGGCAATCATCAAACAGTTATGAATGAGCTGCGGCAACGATACTGGATTCCTGGACTAAGAAACATAGTGAAAACGACGGCAAGAGACTGCGGATGGTGCAAACTAAAGAAGAAGGCACCACAAATAGCACCACAGGGCGACTTACCACAAGAAAGATTGTCAAAAACGAGCCCCCCCTTCACATGCGTGGGCGTGGACTACTTTGGCCCACTGTTGGTCACCGTGGGACGGCGCGTCGAGAAGAGATGGGGCGCCCTATTTACGTGCATGACAACGCGCGCAGTCCACTTGGAGTTGGCCTCATCACTAACGACCGACTCCACGATATTGGCTTTGAGGCGAATGATTGCCAGAAGAGGCACCCCCAAAGTCATCATGAGCGACAACGGCACCAACTTCATAGGTGCAAGTCGCGAGCTTCAAGAAGCCTTTCAAGCGGCTACGAACGAGATCGGCATAGTTTGGAGATTCATCCCCCCGGGAGCCCCAAACATGGGCGGCTCTTGGGAACGGCTGGTGCGCACCGTCAAGACCGCACTAGCAGCAACACTCCACGAAAGAAGGCCGAAAGAAGAGGTCCTGCACACTCTGCTGCTCGAGGCAGAACATGTGGTCAATTCACGGCCACTATTCGCCGTGGACACTGACCCCAATGAAGAAGAAGCACTGACCCCCAACCACTTCCTTATCGGGAGGTCCAGCGGAGCCCATATGTTTGGCTCATTCGACGACGCCGAGCTCATCGGTTCTCCATCATGGAGGACGTCCCAGCGCCTAGCCGACCACTTCTGGGCTAGATGGGTGCGAGAGTACCTACCAACGCTCTCGCCCCGCTACTTCCAGGGTCCCCAGTATCGGGATCCCACCGTCGGCGACATCGTCCTGCTGGTGGACCACACCCTGCCACGCTGCTCGTGGCCACGCGGCGAGATAAGCGCGACCTACCCCGGGCCAGATGGAAGAACTCGGATCGTCGACGTCCGCACATCAGCGGGCATACTACGGCGGCCAGCATCCCGGCTGGTCGTGATAGTGCCAGCGGCGTCACCCCTGCGAGATGAGGTGCAAGGCACCGAGGGGGAGACTGTTGGCGACGCCGTCTGCGAAGCCCCAAAGTGACTAAGTGCGTGATAAAACAATCAGTGCTAGACAGTGAAAAGTGTAAACAGTGCAATACGAACAGTTAGTGTAACTAAAAGACTCACTAGAGACGTTAGGTATTAGTGCCAAGGGATAAGCCCTAAGTGATCTCAGTTGTGTTATAATAACGTAAGTAGAGTGATTATAAACATGTCTTTTCATCTGTTAATAACTATGTTTGTGTCAGACCTATAAGTGTCCAATTAGTCTTGTTGTAAAGAGAATATGATTCTCTTATTGTTTGAAAGTCTAATTAGAATCTAGCTTATGTAAATAAAGTGTTATTTGTAAATTACCGTAATGAGTGCTATAAGAAAATAGGAAATAGTAAAAGGGGCCTCATTACGGTAAAGTTTAGACTTACGATAGTATTTTTAAGAAAATATTGTGATCGATCCTGATTGGTCGAATTTGTTGTGTGGGCGTGACCACAAGAGGGCGCCTGTAGTATGTTGTTACTTAGCCCAAATTGTATAAATAAAGCGCCATTGGGCAGCTCCGGCCAGTTGGCGGCCATCTTTTGAAGAGACAACAATAAAGAAGCAAGTTATTATCGAGTGTTTCAATGAAGATCCCAACAGATACCTTAGCCTTTTTCCAAATTATGTTGGGGTCAATTCTAACCAGATGACGCAGAATACCAATATTTATAAACCATGGAACGGCTACCTATCTGATCGCCTCAATCGATAATTGTAAGTCTTACCAAGGGGTATCCCCCTTGGTAAGACTGGTTGTCAGACTTTCGGGCTTCTGACGACCCGTAACGACAATTAATCCCGAATGATAGCCGGGTTAGCAACGGTTTAATTCGCTCTCCGAGGCTCATAGGTGTTTCGGTATGTCAAGATGGTCACCCATCTCCTCGCCTCGATAACTGCAGCTTAACCAATCAACCCATGCCGTGTTTGTTTAAATGCTTAGTCAAACAATGTATGTATTTTCATTGACTCCATCTTTTGTTCTATTTCTTCATAGAGGAGGCCTGTCTCCTAGCTGAGGGAACATTAAAGGCTGATTATTGTTAAATGCTTGTTCTACATCAAAACCACACCCAAAATCACAGATTAAACTTAATTGCCTCAAGATCCATATTATGTTATCAGAATATTGCCATCTAATCTATCCTTTGATACAACGGTTCTATAATCAATTAGCATCAATTGAGGCGCTCTCGCTTCAACATTAGGGTTATTACATACTCTATATCGGTATAAATGTCTATGGGGATTAAGGAATTAGGAAAGGGATTTGCGATTGAAATGGTTTTAGTGAAATTATGTCTGACAGGCTAAAATTAATATTTCGCGAACGCTGATGAGTTGCTAAGTGATTAAAAATTCTGTAGCGACAAAGCCGTGTGTAGTTCTTGTGCCTATGTCACCGGAAAATAACAAGAACCGCAAATTTATAATTTTTCTAGGAAATGTATAAACTTTCTTAGGGTTCTAAACGAGAGAAAAATTGTATTATTTTACGGCCACATTTTCGCAAATTGAATCGCAAACTTACCGAACTCACGCGTAAAATAATAAGTAAGCAATAACCAAACGCCATGTGCGCTCTGATTGGTTGAATAAGTCACGTGTTCCTTCTCCTTCCTCTCCACCGCCATTGTTCGCCACGTAACATAAACAAACCGGTTGCTCGTGTGTTTTTGTAAAGTTTTTAATGTTGTAACTGTGTTGGAACTGTGAAAATAGTTTTATTTAGCTAAGGTTACTAAACTAGACCCATAATGAGCGACCTAGAAGCTGTGAATACTGTTAGGTAGGTAATCGAAACTGATAAATTTATAGTTTGGCAAGTCTGATTGTACATAAGTCCATGGACACAAGCATTGCCACCGTCAACATCGACCAATCAGAGAGCAGTGTGTTATTTGCCTTATTTTAAAAAAGCGTAAAAAAAGCTCTTCTGTGATTGGTCGAACCGTTTAGAATCGTCCGTTCGTTTATAAATCCGTTAGTTTATAAACTTACCACGAGATGTCACAAATTGATAAATTTGCGAAAATGTGGGCGTAAAATAATACAATTTATCTCTTGTTTAGAATCCTACGAAATTTTATAAATGTCCTAGAAAATTTATTTTGTGGTTCTTGTTATCTTCCGGTGACATCTATACGACACTGTTCCCACTGCTAGGATATATGCCACCTCTCTGTGAGAGGGAGTGGGCCCTGCCATCACTGACAACTACACTTTTCAAAAAGGTAAGTATTAGCAAGAAATCATAAAGCAGAAGAGAATTCTCCTTGAAGTCAAACTGTCATGTCAGCCTGACATTAGAGTATTAACTTTAATATTAGAAAAAATTATGTAAAATTCAAAGAGATGATAGAAAAACTGCGTTTTAAATGAGAAATGCTAATTCTTTACGTCGTAACAATCCTTTTGGAATGTTTGCAAGCCGCCTGTGAGTACAACTTCCTTGTAATTTGTCACAGTTTTTAGGAGTGTTTAGCAACGATGCTTTCGGAAAACGGGACGTATTTCACTGAAAAACGTCCTGTTTTCCCATGAAGCAACGTTTAGTTTTGCGTGTCATCGTCCAGGGGCTGCAGTCGACATTCATAGCGATCGCATTGCGACCGAATTCGGTCGCAAAATCCCGGATTGACAGGTGTATGGAGTGACAGGATTTTGCGACCGAATTCGGTCGTAAAGCGATCGCTATGAATGTCGAGACTGCAGCCCCTGGTTCCTTCGTCTTTGTTCTGTTACGACAATGTCACGTGACAAATTTCACTATACACGTATAATATGCAATGTCTATGTCCAGAATTTTAGTGCTAAGGTTTTCTAACCCAAACTCGTCGGTCTTGTGGCCGCAAGCACGACTCATAATACCCGCTTTGTTAGATGTGCCATGGGCTAGGACATATATACTAAAGTTTGCCCCTTTGTCAAGGGCTGCACGTATTATAAATAATATGCCGTAGGAATATGTGTTCGATAGCCTGCTGAAATTTGTATCAGGAGCACAAAGGTCCTTTGAAAGTGGCAATCAAATTTGAAAAAAATATTGTAATTTTTATTATTTTAGTTTTATTGATGTAATTATATTTTATACTAGCTGCGCCCCGTGGCTTCACCCGCATAAGTCTCGATCCCGTGGGAATATCGGGATGAAAGTATCCTATGTGTTAATCCTGCAGACAAGTCTTGCTCACGCTTAACAATCGTTACCTTCCTGTTACTTCATGGTGCAGAAATACTAATCTTATGTTCTAAATTATTTTACAGATTTATACGACGAAGATGATCCAATATTCAAGCCTCGCATGCCATCGGTCGATGACCTAGAATTTGAACCACTATTGACACTAACAAAAGACAAGGAAAAAATGGTTGTAGTGAGGAACATAAATTGTGATGACTTCCCGAAATATGCAATGGACTGTACCTTTGAAGCTGCATTGATGTATAATTCTAGTAAGAAGTCTCCACCGATGCCTTCTAAAGTCAGTGATTGGTGCAAGTAAGTTATGTTTTTTTTTTAAACCCAAGGCCAAAATTAGAACTCGTTTTGTACGAGTTCTAATTTTGGCCCAAGTTTAGACCTATGAGCATAATCAGCCTATAATGTTCCCAACTGCTGGAGCACTATAGGCTTTTAGGTATTAGGCCTTCTTTATGTGAGAGGGAGTGGGCTATCATCCACCACGCGGGTCCAGTGCGGGTTGGTAGATGTCACATGACTTCGAATGTTTGGTTATTTATTTATTTAAACTTTTCGCACAAAAAGGTACAAAGGCGGACTTAATGCCTTAGGCATTCTCTACCAGTCAACCAAGGGTGGTGAAGAGATTAGATGGCAGGTGCTTTGGTTGAGAGAGTTGGTTCTAGGACATGCCGGTTTCCTCACGATGTTTTCCTTCACAGTTTTGAGAGCAGAGGTAATTATGTGGTGGCGTAAAGCCTGGGGTCGAATCCACGACCTACAACTCGTAAGTCGGGGCCATCACCGCTGGGAGCCTGGGACCTTTAAGCAAGTTTTTTATATTTTGAAACTTATTTCGACTGGGAAAAAGCTCTTGATAAAAAATTCAAAACTTCGGGTCTAAGTATTAAAAAGAATAAACCTTGTTTCGTTCTATGGCCGATACTCTTCGACTAGGCGAGCCCAGAAAGAGATGGCGAAATGACCTGGACGCGTACCGCTAGAGCTGGTTTAAGGTGGTGCGAAAAAAGAGTTACTGAAAGGATTTGAGGGAGGCCTTTGCTCAGTAGTGGTGGGACACCATAGGATAACAAAAAAAAAAAACTTATTAAACTTCTAGTATTCAACTTAGCAAAGGCATCCTCAAAATTCTACCAGGTATTCTTAAACCACCCTAAACAAAGATCATTTGCCAGCAATCCCAAAAGGCTGCAGGCCCAGGAGTGCTAGACACTTACTCGGCTTGGTAGGTAGTGGTGGTTCGGCACAATCGAATACATTATATTTGCCACCCGGCTGTGCCTAACCGTGCCGAATCATGGCAACCCAAACAAGTGTAGCAAAGGTTCAGATGAAACTGAGTCACATCAGCTACAATGCATGCTAACTGCCTCAACTATTGCATATTAGGATTGAGTCTTGCAAGCCAATTTTTCAGAAATTCCTCCTGCCTGACCGATCAAGAACTTTATTGGGGCCACGATTGTCGTTACACGCAATTGGTTTATAATGCAAAGAATGCTTAAAACGTGAAGGCTAAACAAACTTAGGTACACACGGGCGCGTTTTTCCCGCGGCGAGTTTTTTTCACGCACTGGATTTTTAACGCTCTGATCAGCGCCGAGAGTAAAAAATCCAAAAGTGTGTTTTTTGACGCTCTGGGATATGCTCTGTTGGATTCTCAATGCTCGGCTCAATACCGAAAGTTGAAAATCCGGTGCGTGATACTTTTACATCAGTGCATACGTGAGCTATCTCGTTGTACTTACGTGAAACCTATCTGTGTGCGTGCATTTTCGCTCGTTGTATGAAGCCTCTGTACATATTTCGTGGTAATGAGGAACCTGTATAACTACACGGCTATATTTTACACCTTAGTCCTTTTTCTTCCAGAGCAATACGCCACCTCACAAATTGTGCTATAGACTGGAATTCGGATTGTAAAGACGTCACTGAAAGCCACTTCAACGAAGAAAGTATCCGTGGACACATGCATGTGCTTAACAATATCTGTGATGACGAGTGGTTCTTATCTAGTAAGTGTTTGAATAGTATTATTGAAAACCTTTCTGATATGACACACTTAGAATACTGAAGGAAAACATATTTTATGGAACTGACATAATTGTCCTGAAATCATACATTCGAAGACATGTGATATCCACTGAGACGTACTAGGCCGCGCAGTGGATTAAATTCCACTCCCTCCCACAAGGAAGAGGCCTGTGTTCCAGCTGGGGCCTCGTATCCACACGAAGTAAAATAAAATAGTTCGTGGCTTTTGAATTGACCAGTCGGCTATGCAAGCTCAGACATATACACAGGTCACCCTAATTCCAGACGGCAGTGAAAGGCTACATTGAATTTCTTGACAGCAAAATCCAGTATATCCAGTATATTTTAGGCCCATTCCGAGATTGAAATTAGTGACCAGCATCTGCAGGCGCTAAACTAGTCACCAATCCGCCGGTATGAAACCACACCGGCACCACGTGGTGGATTACAGCCCACTCCCTCTGCCAGAGATGACGCCTGTGTCAGTGGCAAAATTATAGGCTGGCAAGCCGTGTGCCCGATAGGATTACCCATCGCCAAAAGATGAATTTTCAAAAGTCCTTAGCTTGGATTCTTGAATCCTTAGCTTGAAGCTTATAAACCGCTGGTTCTATAAGCTTGAGAGCTGGAGTAGAGAATTCATGCTTCCAACGGTTTAGGCAGTGCGTTGTCTTTTAGTGTATTTAAGATTTTTATTTTGTAGATTAATCTAAGCTAGAGCAACGAAGCGGTAAACTAATAATAATTATGTTTCAGGATATGACATGCTACCAGTGTGTATCGAGGGCGCCTCCGATACTTGGGAAAGTTGCTACACAGTTTTCAAGAAGTTGGTAGATGACCAAAAGAATACCACACACGAATGGACTCACTTCGATACGCATTTTCATATGTGCTGGTTTGTAGTTTTTGTATTTTGACGTATATTTTTAGAGTGTAAAAATCTAAGCTTAGCTGAAAGGAAGATTGACGCCTGTAAGCAAATATAAGGGATGCGTTACTGTTTGATGGGTACCATGGCAAAATACATATATTTGAATTAAGAATTTGAAATAATTTTCAAGTTATGGAGCAACAAACTGAATGTCGTATTAAGAAAGTTCAAATTACATTGCAACCAAAAACTTATGAGGATCTTTTTGTTACAAATGGTCACTCAAAAATGAACTTAAAATACATTTTACTAAAGTAGACAACTGATTAAGTGGCGATGGAATGTAAATTACCTGAGATTATGAACACATGCACGACTCCTCTTTACAATGTGCGATTAAAACATATTCAGCTACCCTCAAAGCCTTAATATTCAAACTCTTGCGTGTACTCAGAATCACAGCACTTTGCGTTCTGTGGTTTCTGCCTTGATTATTAATTCATTGGCTCTGTGTCTAGTGAAAATACTTCCCACCCTTTACGACCAAACTATCTCGACTGGTGTTTTCGAATTGATTTCCTTGTGAGCTAATAAAATAGGACAACCAACCCCTTTGTGATACCGCATTGCCTAAAACTAGTCAAACAGAATATTGTTCAAAGGGACACTACAACGCTTGCGTATACCGAGCGTGCTTCATTCAAACGAAGTTTGATTCCAGTTTGCTTACAAATACAATGTTTGTGGGCACCATCTCGAAACGTATATGTCTTCTATTCATTTCAGTCTTGTTAGTACAAAGTCTATTATAACATTGCATGTGAAACTGGCGAGCGTGGGCTTCTGGGTATAGGTACTGGGGAATATTAGCCGCTTTACTTTGTGTAAATAATTTCACCACCACTGCTCTCAAAAAGGTAAAGGAAACCATTTGTGAGGAAATTGACATGTCCTAGAACAAAAAAATCGAAGACATGTGACATTACCGACCCGCACTGGGCCCACGTGGTACATTACGGCCGTAATGTCCTCCTCTCCTCTCCCACGCAGAGAGGAGGACGTGCCTCAGCAGTAGGAACGTAGGCTGGTTATACTGTTCTATTTACAACTGGGACTTAAAAGATAACTGACGATGCATGTCATCCTGAGCTAACGCTGTCTGTCAAGAACCCAGACCTTGTAATAATACAGCATCAGTTTCAGGGTTAACATTGGGATTACAATAGCATACACTATGCAAACCATGTTCAAACTTTTCCAGGACTGAACGCGCTATCGCAAAGTCCTCATAAACTCCAATACAACTAAAAAGGATATCACCATTTATCTATCTAATCCTTTGAACAAAAGCCATCCACCGTTCACCCTAACCGCTGTACCAATGAAGCGTGAATTCAAATCGACAGCGCTACAGAGCGCTACAGCGTTACAGATATTTCAACAAAAAATCCTAAAGCGAGTGACAAATGCAATTTTTTTCTTTCTTTTTTTTTTTTGTTCACAGTGCCCGAGCTCAATTCAGGCGCTGCACGTTGGATTCAATTTTTGACATGCCCGACGTTTGCCCCTATGACCAGGCTGTCACGTTGCAAAAATTTTCAGTAATTGTCTCCGAAGGAGATGTGTATCAGGTATGGAAACTTTTTGTTCTTATTTTTGAGCTTTGCTTTGTTTCGCTAAAGATCTTTTCACACATTCGGACTGTCACCACTGTTCTCAAAACGGTGAAGGAAAACATTGTGAGGAAACCGGTATGTTCTAGAACATAAAATTCGAAGACATGACATTTATCCAACCCGCACTGGGCCCGCGTGGTGGATTACCTCTCGCTCCCTCTCGCTGAGAGGAGGCCTGAGTCCCAGCAGTGGAAACATTATAGGCTGATTATGGACTGTCAAATAGCTGGAACTGGGTATCTGGAAACGAATATGACATCAGCTTAACTACTCACGACTGGGTTCGGAGTCAAAAATGACATATTATTTCTGTTACCAGAGGGGCAATTCTCGTAATTTAAAACGCTCAAAATCTAGTCGCAGTCTCATCTCAGCGACAATCAAATGTCAAAAACTTGTCAAAATGTAGGGAAATTAGAAGTATTTTTTGACAGATTGAGACTGAGATCAGAATGTGAACGTTCTTAAAATTACGAGAATTGCCACTCAGATTTGCCTTGATTCACCGACCGCAAATAGCCGTCGGAAGAATAGTTATACTTTCAAAATTTTTGGATTTTGGATGAGTGAAAAGTGTTTAGAGGACTTCTTCGATAACATTGATTGACGTTCCATTCGGTACGAAAGCGTATCTAATGGTTGTGGATAGCTATGCAGGGCTAATTTCGAGTACTACCTGCCGTACTATAAAGGTTCCAAACCAGGTGAAATCGTATATTGGAAAAATTTCATACGTAATTACTTATCCATATCTATACGTCTACGAGGGGCGTGGCTAAGAAATAACAGCTACACGGTTCGATCAATCAGGTTAAGCTACGCTTGCCGCGGTTGGGATTTGGATGGGTGACCATCTTTACCCTGCCAACGGCTTAACGTGCCTAGGAAAGCACGTTAAGCCGTTGGTCCTGGCTGTCATTCCGACAGAAGCCCGAAAGTCTGACCACTCGTCTTACCAAGGGATATCGTATTACCCAATAAGTGGGTTGTGGAGGTCAGATAGGCAGTCGCTCCATGTAAAATGCTGGTATTCAGCTGCATCCGGTTAGACTGGAAGCTGACCCTAACATAGTTGGGAAAAGGCTAGGCAGAGAACCTAAGTGTCACACGCGTCGACGGTTGCAGTTGATTCTGTAGTAGACGCGTGTTGCTGGTGTATATGGACACTAAGCTTAGCGTGTGAAAAGCGCATCACAATATCGCATCGGGATTTCTATGTCATTTTATATTCTGTTTGTGAAAAATGTTTTTGATTTCACTGAATTGTTCAACGATTCGAACAAAGGCCCATGGAGCGTGATTTTATTAGTCCGCTATAATTTTTATGTACCAATTTATAGTTATCGATACTCTGCATTTGAATTTTAATATTTTGTTCACGCTTTTTGTACGGATCAGTAGTTTCGTGTCGTTATTGTCTATTTTTGTTTTAATCAATGTTCATTTTTGATAAAAATGTCATCGCTGGGAAAAACGATTTTCAATTTCATTTTCACCATACGAAATAACTACATATCAGCTCCGTGGATGGGGCAATATTTTACGCATAATAATCAATCTGCAATGTCAAAGAAAATTCACTGCGAGCAATCTGTAGATTAGTGACTATTCTTTACATACCAGAGGGGTGATTCCCTTAAGTTTAAGAACGTTTGCATTCAAATCTGTCAAAAAAAAAACTCAATTTCCAACCAGCCCTGTGTTCCCTTACCCAGCGACGCTCTAAGCTGAGATTCATACCCCACAGAGGGTGCCCTTAGCGTGTAGTCGTTTAGTTTTTCTGTATTTTTGCCCTGGCTGGAGGCGTTAAGCAGCCGACAACCGTTCGGTTCACTTGCGAGATGCTATTAACAAAAAAAAAGCTCCATTCTTTTTAACTTAAAACCCCATTGCTAACAACAGCAAACACACAGAAATGAATAATTTAATCCCCAAAAGCATCATCACCGGTCCCAGCGCTGCATTTAACAATTCAAACGCATTTGCATTTAATATTACAATGTTTCACGTTTTAGTTTGACAAAAACTACGTTTCCTATGCATTACATTCTTGTTTGAGTAGCAAATGAAGTTATGAACAAAGTTTACTTTGTTCTACATTTATTTTGTAAGTACCATAAGGTGTGCGTTGAGATGGCGTGACCACTATTTATTCAGCCATGTGCCAGACGGGCTTTGTCATCGGCATAAATAACGAACTTCTGTACAAAGTTTCATCTCCTAATTTTTCCCTTTAGGGAATGAATTTTCAATAGTAGTCCTCTCTTAGTGCTTTTTCTTCTTAGCGTGTCGATGGCAATCTAAATGGACTCGGCCAACAATTCGGCTACGTGTTTTGCGCCATCACTAGCGTCCATCAGTTCCTGTAATGGTCTTGTAATGCGTGCAACTGACAGGATACGCAGGACATGATATTAAGTGTCCCATTGTTTGTGGAACAGCACCACATTTACACTGCAAGGCGGAGTAGTCGATAAATATCCACCTGAACAGGTTTTCTTTGCTTCGCCCGACCTGGGTCCGGAGTTAGATTGGACAATAGCAGTAGTTTATATCGAAACGGTGTACCAAGGAATGGAAGGAAAAATCTTATTTATGCCTTGGGTTTATAAACTTGAAACTTGCCACGAATGAGTACCTAAATAAATAATAATTATGAAAAAGTCAATAAACTTGCCCTAGGTCAATATCAAAACCGATGGAGTTCCAATTCACGAATTGACCCTTGTCCTTGACCCTTTTAATATCTACCTCCATTTTAACAATGAACACTGTGGTTACGCCATCCTCATGTACAATCCCATTTGTTCCGTCGCCGTCCATCCTCGAGCCTCGTCAGCATTCCTGAGCAATTCCTGGCAAATTTGGAATACCGTACAATTTTGTTGTAAAAGAGACTACAATTTGAACAATTTCTGGCACTTCTGCTTTGCGTACTTCATGGTAGGGTTGAATTTTGAAAAATAAAAGTTTATTGCAATGTGAAACTGTATTGTTTATGCGACGTTTTCATTTGAAATTTTGTTTGTTATGTTCATGGAAATTATCCTGTGCAGTTTTCAGGAATGGACTTGAACACCTGTTTCAGGAAAGATGAAAACTGGGCACCATTGTATGGAAACTATACCCACGCTGTAAAGAAACAAATAGGGTGGAATAGACTAAATAATGTCTCTAGTTTACGATAGTAAGGGTTGCATTAGTGCGGGTACTGGGTAAGGTCTGTTTGGCCAAAAAAAAAGTATATTTTCGATATATAATTTTTTAACAACAATTAACTTAAACTTTTAATTATTTTGCGCCGTTAATTATTCCTATTAGCTAAACATTGTTGTATTGGTAAAAAAAAAACTTTTTTTTTATGCGTTCAACGCGGCTGGCTTCTGACAGAGTTTGCTCGTCTGTGCGTTACGGCAGCATTATATCCCGTACCATAGTTTCCTGATATGCCTTACGGCCGATATAAAATCGATTTTTTATTGACATGTTAATTTTTACTCCCATAGTTAGTTAAACAAAAAAAAGTACTTACATTAACTTAAAAGTGAGGTATAACTTAACAAGTTAAACCTAGTTTGGTCAGATTCCGAACACTAATACTTACTCAGGAATTCCAAAGTATGTTCTAAGTAATCGACTGTCACACTTACTTGTATCACAACCAACACTTGTCTTGTCTTGTGTATTTATGAAGAACGACCACCATACCTATATCTGGCGCCATGCAGCGTTCCGGTTTAAAGGGGATGGGTTACCGCAGGATCTTGAGCTCTGTCTCGTATAGGGTCTTAGCATTATGCTGAGCGATGGCCGTTTTGCGTGGATGTGACGCATGTTTATCCCCAACTTGTTATTATTTTTTGTGTTTATGTTCTTTTTTTGCGTCATGCTTGCCGCAAATAAATGTACCTATGTCTTTCTTTTCTTTTTCTCTTTTCTTGAGACATTTTAGCCCTGTCTCTAGAATAGCAACGCATCTGCCATGCCACTTGTATTGCAGATAGGCGGCGATCACGTGGGCTTGTTAGCCATCCAATAACTTGAAAAAATGTATATTAAAATCTAAACACACGTCCATTCTCTTTCTCAGGACTGCAACGCTAACATGATGTACAATAACTGCCCGGGCGGCGACCCCCGACCCACGGGCAAATCGCTTTCCAAGCTGATGAACAGTGATTCCTACGACAGTTTCCCTGCTGCCGCTGACCGCCCGAAGTCCGTTTTTTGCGTAGTATTACTTGTTGTTGTTCTCTGTAGCTTGCTAAAGTAAAAGTGTGGGATGTCATGTGTATTTTGTTGTTTTAATTTCATTTATTATTTTTCGAGATGCTTGGATAGATCGTACGTTTTATTGTGAACCTTATTAAAATTATATCATAGCTCATATGTATACTCGGTCGTCCAGCTAGATGGATCGACGTCGTCAATAAGGTATAAGGTGGAGAGCTGGGGAAGCAAGGGTAGACTCCATCGGCCGTTACCGGAGTTTACCATTCCCATCCTAAAATTATCATAATTTTTGTGCCCTTATCTTTCGTAAGTGCGAAATTTTCACTCAATCCAAACCACAGCGGTCAAAACTTAAAATAAAAAAGTACCCAAAGCAATTATTTTAATGAAATCTGTACCATTTCTTTGAATGTCTGATGTTTCAGAGTTACCACGGGCCCCATAAAGAAATTAGGAGGGGTAACTGGGAACTGGGAACGCTTTGTAAAAGTTGTTCAATTTCCTTTCTCTCAGTTTTTATACAGTTCGGTTAAATTAGCTTTAAATTATATTTTATTTGATTGGGTATTATTTTCTTTGAAAAATCTTTCTTAGAAAATAATGTGGCGTTGTATTTTTAGTTCTTATAGTTTCGGAAAAAAGTAGCTGAGACATACGGACGGACAGACAGACAGACAGACATGACGAATCCATAAGGGTTCCGTTTTTTGATATTTTGCTACGGAACCCTAAAAAGTACCCAAAGCAATTATTTTAATGGCATCTGTACCATTTCTTTGAATGCCAAGATGTTTCAGAGTTACCACGGGCCCCATAAAGAAATTAGGAGGGGTAACTGGGAACTGGGAACGCTTTGTAAAAGTTGTTCAATTTCCTTTCTCTCAGTTTTTATACGGTTCGGTTAAATTAGCTTAAAATTATATTTTATTTGATTGCTTATTATTTTCTTTGAAATATCTTTCCTAGAAAACAAATTTTGGGGCGTTGTATTTTTTTTGTTCGTATTTTCCAATAAGTCTTGTTAAGTACAAACGCCAGCACATTAAGCTACTACAATCTGTCAAATTTCTTTAATAGATTTTCAACTTTATCTTTAAAGCATTAAGGTTCAAGGTTTATTGGAAAAATTTTACAGTTTCGGGTAGCTTGACCTGCTGGCGTCAGTACCGTAACAAATATCTAATGATTTTCTTATTTTTATACAGAGTGTCATGAACATCGACGCGCTGCCTGTTACCATGGATTCAGTATTGACTCTGGACCCCCTTCGTTGCCACCCTGTATTTCCGTGCTGAAATTATTAGTCTTTTGGTTGCGTGTCTTTTCTTCATTGCAGTGAATTCATAATCTCTTTATTCAGCAGAATTTTTTATTAATTTTATTTTTAAAATTGTTAGACTATAATGAAAATAATAGGTACAACATGAGGGCATCTGCATCCGCACTAGGTGAAAAACCTGTATATTGGCCATATACACCTCTCTGATGATAGACTGGATATATTTTGCCAACATTAAACAATTTTTTGCTAAATTTAACAAAATATTTATATACGGTATATTTTTTTTGCTAGGAGCTTGTGGCTAAGTAAAAGAGCCGCTTGGGTCGATCAATCAGGTTAAGTTAAGCTTGCCGCGATTGTTCCGTGGATGGGTGGCCATCTTTACTACCGTACACTCCGTGCCTCAGAAACCGTTGGACCTGGCTGTCATTCGTGGATCTTTGGCAGTCGTTACGGTTCGTCAGAAGCCCGAAAGTCTGACAACCAATCTTACCAAGGGGTATGGTATTACCCAGTCACTGGAGGTCAGAATCAGATAGTCGCTCCATGTTAAATACTGGTATTCAGCTGCATCCGGTTAGACTGGAAGCCGACCCCAACATAGTTGAGAAAAGGCAGATGATGATGATACAGTATTTTTTTATTAAAATTCACGAGTTCCAAAAACACTTCTGTTTTAAAATAGTTATTTTCATTTATTAATTCTTTACGTTACTATACCCTGTCTACTAAGTTAACCACTTTTTGACAGATCGAATTAGTGAGCAATTAAATGTTTTTTGTCAAAACTGATACACGTACGGTGTCATAATATTTGTAAGAAGTCATAAATAAGATAATTCAAAAAGATTAGGCAGTTTATATATTTATTTTATTACGCATTTTAAAGTTAACTTTTACGTAACCTGGACTAAGACAGCTGTCAAAAAACGGTTAACTTAATGGACAGGGTATAATATCTGTCACGTTAGTAAGTGCCCTAATCGTCTACTTTTGCATCAGTATTTCCTATTCGCCCATTATCACCAAAACTTCTGAGTACTACTTCCCTCATTTATCTGAGCTTAACCCTATTACTTCTTAAGTAAACATCTGGCGTACCCACTTCCACATAACAACCAACCAACCTTTTCCTTATGAAAACAACTAACCCATCAAAATGTAATTCTGTACCCTTTTTAAGAAAGTGGGACGACCACTTAGTAATTCGGGTGAATCAATTCGACCGCACTTAGGGCAACTATCCGTTCGAATTTACACAAAAATTCCAGCTTTTTGGTACCCCATCCGGAATTTGTCCGGACATGTCCAGCTTTCTGGCTCCCCGTTCAAAATTTATCCGGATAAGTCCGGCTTTTTGCCCCCTGTCCAGAATTGGTTCAGCCTTGTCATTTGTCCGGAATTTTTGATTCAAGGGGGTATTTTCAAATTAGAAATAGCTAAATAACTATCTACTGAAAAAAGAAAGACTAAAAAATAGGTACTGTCCTTTCACATTTATTTAACCTCTGAGTTTGTATCACTGTCTAAATCACAGAGATCCTTATCTACGTTATAATAAGGTTGTTTTTAGGTTGCTGCTGTCCGAGTTAAAATAACTGTAAAAGAGCTATAAAAAGTCAGGACGTTTTTTGCAAATCTGGTCTTTTTTTGTTAGGACTTTTAAAATTTTCAAAATGATAACCCTAACCGCACCTAACCAAAGTTTTGTCCCCGCGAGAATAGAATTCAAAGGATGTTTTCCACATTGGCGTTTCCTAAGAGCCCTTTATAAGCAAGAAGGTACGTGAGAAATGTTCTAACGACGGCCAAGGGACAAATTTGGTACAAATAACACTAACACTATTGCCATAGATGAGAACAGCTGTTTTCGGTTGGATGTTATTTCAAACGCATTGAAAGTTTTAATGAGGGAGACAGGAAGGCGTTAATATATGGGATTCGTTGAGGATAACACAAAGAGTAAAGTGTGCTTTAGTTTTTAATATGGCATCTGGTTTAACCTCCATTTTATTGAAAAAACTACCCAAAGAGAATCTCCCTGAAGGGTGTAATCTTCCGTGGTCCTCTTGGAAGTCCCTAAACCGTCTCCGGACACAAGTGGGAAGATGTAAGTCCCACCTGGTAAAGTGGGGCTACCTTGACGGAACGGCAGTAGGGTGTGATTGTGGAGCTATGTCACAAACCATGCTCCACCTCCTATCCTGCCCTCTGTGTCCCAAAACATGCAGTCAAAGTGAACTCTGCGCCACCGACAAGATATAAACTTCAGTCATGTCAGCGTCACGAAGAAGAAGGTTGAAGAAACTTTAGTATCTCCCACTGTTTGTCATAATACTTTTTTGTTTTTTTTTGAGGATGCGAAATCATCAAATGACTCCTCCCGCTCTGGGTGGAGCAGAAGGGAGTGTCAGACTCTTACTGACTAAAACCCACCCGTGTTCCTTCCTTAGCCCTTTATGTTCCAGGGCAGCGGTAACCCTTTCGGACGTTCCCGCTACCCTGGCAGGCTTCGACCCTATCGGCTCCTGTCGCATATGCTAACATCTCTTTGCGGCGCGCGTGGAACACGTACACGCCGTCCGGCACGGGCCTAGTCCTGATCGGACGGAGAGCTACCCATTACTCTCCGCCCGTTTGTCATAATACTTATCTGCAGTTGTTCAGGGTGTATTGTGTTGGGTTGTTGTATTAACTGAACTTGAAAGCTATTAAACCGGCCCTAACACATTTAATTACGTATAAATCATAACGTACGCGGTCATGCATAGAACGCGTAAATCAAATCCCATTTTGTGGGCCTGTTATGAATTTATTTGTCGCCTAATATTAATATATTTGAGCACTCTATATATTATGACAGTGCTTTCGTTGTTTTCAACACGGATGTACAGTCGGGAAAATTAAGCAAATTGGCACCTACGTCAGTTTAGCAATTTATAGCCATTTCATACAACTGTAAAAGAACTACAGTTGTGATATGAATGTACCGAAATATCTATCTATGTATATAGTTAAAACAAAGTCAGCTTAGATACACCATATTTATAACTCAAGAACGGCTGAACCGATTTTTATGATCTTTGATTTGTTGCATTTGTCTCCATCCCGAATAGCAGAATAACTATTAAAACATGGGAAACATTCACGAAAAGATAATAATGAAGATAATTAATTTAAACATTTATTGATTCTGAGGCGGTACGAAGTTCGCCGGGTCAGCTAGTATGTAATAAAGTTGGCAACTGATACAAGTTAGTATGTACATGACATTAACTACAAACATAGAAAGAAAGAGTTGGTAATCAATTTGCTTTAAGACTTAATTTCCCCGACTTTACCAAAAAGAGTAAGCAAGCTAAAGCAGCAGGCTGGCCATGTCTGTGGCCATGACTGACAGCTCTAAGTAGATACGCACTTTGAAATCCTAGAAAGGCAAACGCAGTGTTTAGAAATGCATAATATTATGAAGCGGCAATCTGAAGAAGGCTGGATGTGAACGTTAGACGCTGGAGTGTCTGATGGTAAAGAAAGTCTCTTAGGGATTGTATTTGGCCAAGTTATTGTTATAATGGAGTGCAATTGAATGTGCTATTGGATAGATTTTTGTGGTTGTCAAATAAACGATTGCAAAGATAAATTGACGTAATCACCACCTTCTTGCAGGGGGATTGTTCGTGAATCTTAGCTGCCCGTTATTTTAATCAGTTGGTAAGAAATATCGATCAAAATAGCTCGTAACATTTATTCGCCTTCGACAATGACCTTCAAACGATTCTCATACTTCAATACGACTGCCAAAAGCAAAAATCTGTAGAAATTGCCTTCACAGGAACACGAAAAAATATCAACAAAGAGAACAAGCTCCCACGGGAAATCAAACTGACCGCAAAGAAGACATTGGTCGCGTAATTCAAAAAAAGACATCGCAACATTCATTAAAAAATAATTTCATTAACCTTCGTACTCAGAGTCGTAACATTTATTTTTATTTTTTTTACTAGCAGTGCCCCGCGGTTTTACCCGCATAAGTTTCGATCCCGTGAGAATATCGTGATTAAAAGTATCCTAACCATAATAATCCTGCCCTGCGATTCTGTAACCATCTCACCGTGTAAAGTTAGGTGAAGTGATGGCGTGGAGTGAGCTGTCATTCCAACTAATGCTGGGGATTGACACTATTGATAGCTCACTCTAAGCTCACTTCACCAAATTTTTCACGGTGAGATTTTTACAGAATCGATCGACAGGTTATAAACTACCTGTGTGCCAAACATCTAAATCCGTTCAGTAGTGTTTGCGTGAAAGAGTAACAAACATCCATCCATCCATACAAACTTTCGCGTTTATAATATTATTAGTAGGATTCTTCAATGGGCCTGCTCTTGACCTCAATCACGCCTGATGGAAAGCTATGGATAAGGTCTATGATGGAACGAGCGTACTCAGAAGATGGCTGTTCACTCTTGCTTTGAAGGCAGACGGGTTAAATGTGGAAGGGAAAACAGATGCAGCCAGAGAGTTCCACTCTTTAGCTGTGCGTAAAATAAACGTGGAGGAGAAGCGCTGAGTAGGTATGACTCCTCGGGATATCAACCAAGTGTGGATGGTACGCTGCGTTACGTCTAGTTGTTCGGTGGTAAAAGGGCGATGGTGGGATCAGGGGGGGGTGGCAACTCAATATAAATTATTTGCTAAGTACAAATTGGAATGGACTGCCTCAATGGTCTAGTGGTAGTAAGTGCTACCGTTGAGCGTGAGGTCCTGGGTGCGTTTCCCAGATCGGGCAAATGGTTATTATTTGGGTTGTTCCATCAGGAATATCTTAGTAGCAGCCTGGAGTCTGTATTTGTGCCAGGCTTATGACAGTAGGATCACCCCCTATTAACATGGGATGAAAAGTTAACAGGCGAAATACACACACACCACAGGTGCCTAACCCTTAGAGAATTGGAGGCGTGATGTTATGATATGTTTACGTAATTTTATGTCAGGTGATTGTAAATGGTGTCCGTCAATTCTATGACAGATTTAAAAAAAAACCAATTCTGTAGAAAAATGTGCAAAGACTTGCTGCTTAATTAAGGGCTGACTTTTCAATCATCTGTTAACTTTATTCGAGGAACAATTTTGAAATTTTGACAGCTATTTCATACAAAAACTGTCAATCGTCAATTTTGTTCCTCGAATAAAAGTTATCTTTCGATGGAAAAGTCAGCCCAAAAGTCAACGCTTATTAATTTCAAGTGACATCTTTAAGTGCGTCAGTTACAGCATTTTAATTTATATTTATTAAGAAACAACTCTGAATGCGGCACTAAGATTTCTTTTACTGCTTCCTTTTAAGAAAACGTTGAGTCGAGTCGTTCCTATCGGTGGGCACATCTTGTTTTTCATTCAGTTACGTGACTGTAATGCTGAATAAGTGGATGTTTGTAACCGTTATGTAGCACTAAGTTGTTGGTTTTGGAGGGAGTTAGACATAATGTGTGGGCTATAAAAGAACCTTGAAGAGTTTTGTAAAGGAATTTATTGATGTTTTTATAGATATATATGTCTGATTTGTGTGTTATCGACGTCATATACAGGGTGGCAGGGATATCGACGCGCATACTGTAACCATGGCCTCAGCACATGAGTTTAGAAAAAATGAAATGAAAAGAAATGAGAAAAATTTCGAGTCGTAGCGTCGAAATTTTTCGTCGGTTATTAAAAAAAAAATATTGCTGTTCCATATATTTTGACCGCGTAGGTATCGCACTTTTCTATGAAACAGAAGATTTTTTTTTTTGATAACCAACGAAAAATTTCTACGCTATGGGGTCTAAACTCATGTGCTGCTATATAACTTTGCTTCCCGGTGACGCATTTACAAGCTGTTTTCAGCAAATTTAATATTTTTTGAGGTCCCTGAAACGTTCCCACTAGGGATAATTGACAATTTTCGCGAAAAACCCATTTTCGTTTTTTGACTTGTAAAAATTTCACTAAAACTCCTTTAAAAACACTATTTTTTAAATTTTCTTCAAAATTTTCATCTAAATTCCCGTTCCTGTAATTTTAATTGATACTTACCTGCCTTACCTGTGCTCCCGTGCGCGTTCCGCGTGCCAGAGTCCCGTTTTGGTAGTGTTAGTCCAGGTTTTTACATACATTTTGGTCGTAAATTCAGTTTTTCCAGGAAAATTCCCGATTTTTCTTCGGGACTTCATCCAGAAACGCCATAGTCAGCTAGCCCGCGCGGAGACGCGTCTTTTGACACCTCGCCCGTGCGCCTAGCCCACATACAACATCTGAAATTCCAGAAATTTTTGCATTTCATACATACTCCAAACTGACGAAATCCACCTTAGGGAGTCCTGATTTTGATCAAATCTATATAACTTTGCTTCCCGGTGACGCATTTACAAGCTGTTTTCAGCAAATTTAATATTTTTTGAGGTCCCTGAAACGTTCCCACTAGGGATAATTGACAATTTTCGCGAAAAACCCATTTTCGTTTTTTGACTTGTAAAAATTTCACTAAAACTCCTTTAAAAACACTATTTTTTAAATTTTCTTCAAAATTTTCATCTAAATTCCCGTTCCTGTAATTTTAATTGATACTTACCTGCCTTACCTGTGCTCCCGTGCGCGTTCCGCGTGCCAGAGTCCCGTTTTGGTAGTGTTAGTCCAGGTTTTTACATACATTTTGGTCGTAAATTCAGTTTTTCCAGGAAAATTCCCGATTTTTCTTCGGGACTTCATCCAGAAACGCCATAGTCAGCTAGTCCGCGCGGAGACGCGTCTTTTGACACCTCACACGTGCGCCTAGCTCACATAAAATTTTGCCCACCCACCCGCCCTCTGGTCTATAGGAAGGTAGACGTGGGGTTTTCGGCAAAAAATATTTTTTCCAAATTTAGCTCCTCTAGCTTCGTAAACATCAAACCATTTTTAAATTATAAAAATAATCGTTCTTTCTACCATAGTTTGTGCCTTGAAGGAGTTTCACTGACATTTTTGCTAATCTTACTGATACTTTGCTGATCCCCCCTTTACAGGGATTCAGTCATCCTTTTAGTAGTGTCTTATTTAATTTTATTTAATTTTATTTAATTTTATTGATTTTAACTACCCTGACTATTTATTTTACCATTTTAATTATTTATTACACCATTTAAATCAATTATTCGTTTTATCTATAAGTTGATTATCATTTCTACGGACTGCATCCCCCCTTTACAGGGATACAGCAACATCGCCAGTGCCCTCTGACCGGAGCCTATGAACCTTACCTTCACCAAAGCTACCGCTATGTTCCGCACACCGGCCAAGAAAAACGCAGGCTCGCCAGGCTCCAGCGGCTCACCGCTTTCGCCGGCTAGGACTGGACTCTCGCTTCCCAGTGTGAGGCGAAGCATTGGGGAGTGGGAGGCCGGGAAATCGGAGCCCCAGGCCAAGTCCCTGGCTATGCCAAAGCGTGCCACCTCACCGCTGGTGCCAAAAAATCCGGAGGCCGAGGGAACCAGACCGGAGTCGAGGTACCCCAGTCTCACCGCGGAGGCGAGAGCTTGCCTAAATAAAGCTAAGCTTCATTTGGGCAACTCTCGGAACCTCAAAACGGAAATAAAGACTGGGGTCCTCGACGCGATAAACCGGCTCTACGAGCTGGTGAAGGAAGCGGAGCGGAGCAAGACTCCCATAGTGCCAGCACCTGCGGTCGCACCCGCAGTCGAACAGGCAGTCGTGCCTACAGTCGCACCGACACCCGTGCCACTGAACCCGACCACGGAAGCACCGACAGAGCTCGTGAAGCAGCTGATGGCGAACCTCCAACAGCACAACCAGGCGTTGGAGGAGTGCAAACAGCACACACGGGCTCTGTCGGAGCAACTCCAGCTGGTCCCTCGCTATGTCGCAGGCCGAGGCCCAACGTTCGCGGAGATCGCCGCCGGCCCGAAGCAGACTGTCCAGGAACCTCTTCACTCGGTAATAGTATCATCTGTGAATGATCAGGACACCGGTGAAGAGGTTCTTGAGAAGCTTAGGACGGCGGTCGATGCCAGAACAGAGGGCACTAGAGTGGAGCGGCTGCGCAAAGCGAGGGACCAGAAGGTAGTGGTCGGCTTCAAGACCAGGGAGGAGCTGACCAGGGTGGCGGAGAGAATAAGGAGAGCGGGGAACCTAGTGGTAGAGGAGGTCAAGAATAAGGACCCGCTCCTTATCATTATGGATGTTCTCTCCTGCCACACGGATGTGGAGGTCACACGGGCTCTGCAACGCCAGAACGCCCACCTGCTCGGGGACATACCTGCGGAGGACTTGAGGTTGGGGGTGAAGTACCGTCGTAGGACGAGGAACCCCCACACCTGCCACGTCATCCTGCAGGTGTCCCCCACGGTGTGGCAGAGGCTGACTATGGCGGGTCGCGTGCACATCGACCTGCAGCGAGTGCGAGTGCAAGACCAGTCGCCACTGGTGCAGTGCACTCGCTGCCTGCGCTTCGGCCACAGTCGAAAACTGTGCACGGAGCCCGCCGACCTCTGCATCCACTGCGGCGACTCCCACTTGCGAGCTGACTGCCCATCCCGGCTGGCAGCGGAAGCGCCAAAGTGTCGCAATTGCCTGTTGGCGAAGCAGACGAAGACCGAGCATGACGCCTTCGACAGGGAGTGCCCAGTGCGAGTGAAGTGGGACGCATTGGCACGCCTGTCGGTGGCGTACTGCTAAGGTGGAGTCAAAGCTCCCTGGAAGTGGGAACCACAGCGGTGGTAGTTTTGTCTTTCACAAATTGGTGGTAGCGAATTGGCGCCAAATTCATGTGAAATTGGCCCAATTAAAAGCTAGTTTCAAAAGCAAACCTACCTTACCGCTGTGGTTCGACGAGCTCGTGGAGGTTAGAATAAGGTTTCATGCGAATTCGCCAGAATTAAGTGTAAATAAAAATAATAATATTAGGTTTTTAAATAGAAAACAATTGTACAGAATTATATATTATAAGAAATAAAAGCGTTTTAGTAAAATAAATATTATGTGTATGTAATATATTGTTTTATTAGAATAGCATAAGTATATAATAGATTAAAATTTTAAATTGAATTGAATTGAATCTTACCAATATTATTGTTATTTATTATTTATTATTGTCGTCTTAATTAGTGTTAGATTTTACAAAGAAAGATAAAAAACTCAAATAAATAAACATATATATAGGAATAAGTTAGCTATAGTCAAACAAGAAATAAATAAAATAGAGTAATATAGAATAGTAAGGAAAGATATATAAATTATGTTAGTGTTTAAACAACCCGAACTAAAACAACACAAAAAAGAATAAATATGAACTAAAAGATGACAAGACAAGCAAATAATAATAGTCTAAACAGGGCTCTGATTATGTCAGAGGGACACTGAGCAAGGGCAGGAGTGGGTTTTAGCCGGTAAGAGTCCGGCACTGCCCAGACTGGCTCACTAGTGAGGTAGTCTGGGCGTCCATGAGGATTTCCCACTCCTGCCAAAACAAAAAAAAAAAAAAAAAAAAAAAAAAAAAAAAAAAAAAAAAAAAAAAACTCATGTGCTGAATCCATGGTTACAGTTTGCGCGTCGATATCCCTGCCACCCTGTATAACTATGAATGGGCCGTAAATGCGAATGTAGTAGGTAACCTCAAGTGATTACCTACTACACTCGCACTTACAGTCCGTTCATAGTTATTTTATTTTTGACAGCCAGCTACCTAATAGCAACCCTATTCTAACGAAAATAAAGATTACGGTGATTTTGACAGACCTTTCACTTGCAGCGACCTAACAGCAACCTTATTAAAATGATAATAAAGATCAATGTGACGTTGACAGTGATGCAAAATCACAGGTAAAATAATCAATTTTCGAAATCCTGTCAAAATAATCAGTGTGATAAAAAACTTTTTTGCAAAAAAAAACAACCGACTTCCAAAAACGACACTAAAAAGTGAAAAATAACTTTAATTTCGGAAGTCGGTGTCGTTGGGTTCGAATTTTCGTTGTTTGCCACCGACTTCCGAAATTAAAGTTATTTTTCACTTTGTAGTGTCGTTTTTGGAAGTCGGTTGTTTTTTTTTGCAAAAAAGTTTTTATTTTTCACTTTTAAGTTGTAATTTTTACCAGTAATATTGGTTTAAAAACTAAACTACTGAAACGTTTTTAATGAAATTTCTATGGGACCACTTCAGAAGTATCTCCTTTCGAAAAAAAAAGAATTTTGAAAATCGGTCTACAATTGGCGGAGTAATCGCGTAACAAACACACAAAAAAAAAACATACCGTCGAATTGAGAACCTCCTCCTTTTTTGAAGTCGGTTAAAAAATCATTGAAAACTGAAAACTGTACTGCATTTTGAGATAACCTCCACCCAGTTAAGATGCTTTAGACTAGTTTAGACAGTCAAGTGAAGATAACTAGGTATATTAGAACCAGGAATTTGAAATAATTTTCAAGAAATGGAACAACCAACTGAATGTCATACTTAACAAAGTTCAAATTCCATTGCAACCAAAAACTTATTAGGAAATTTTTGTTACAAATAATCAACATACAACTTACTAGAATACATCTGAGATATATATGAACACTGCTTTAGTCAATCATACTATCACCCTTTCTTTTTTGTTTACCTGATGCTAGTACTTATATAGAAGAAGACATAATCTTATACAATTTAAGTCCACGCCAAGTATCTGCTAAGAATCTTTTACAGTAAAAGTCTACATTCTCCCGAGCATAAGCCCCTCTTAACCTCTATGTGCTGCACTCAAGGCGTTCTTAATATCGTCCAGTACTATCATCCTCCAGCCTACATTTCTTTTCCTATGTCCGGCCACAACTTTAGAAGTTTACTTGAAAGAAATGTTGAAAAAAGTAATGAAAAGGTAAATGCGTAACTGTGGCTGTCCCGCCTCTGCGGTCATCTTTCAGCTTTTTGCTTTAAAATATCTACATAATTTTCTACTTGGGATGTTGTGATTTCGGGGGACGATATTTTTTACGATATTTTTTGATGACACAAATCGGTGGTCGCTGGTCACTGAAGCTCTATTTGAAGACAAAGTGAATGACTCGATTATAATCTATACTATATGACAGGCGACCTACAAATCATATTCGCTATCAACTCAGCCTATCGCAGTCCACTGCTGAACAAAGGCCTCTCCCAGACTGCGCCACGATACCCTATCAACAACACCAACAATAATATTCGCTAGTCAATGATAAATGATTTTCATTTTTGTAAGTATTTTAAAACTAGATGAGGACGGCGTTTCCTATCTGACTACCCCGAAGAAAGGCCGAAACAAACTCAAAGGTCACCGTCTCTTTTAACGACCAGACATAATCTTGGTCAGATCATGTGAAGACCATATAGATTGGCGTCTGAAATGAGGAAAGAACCACACAGATTGAGTGGACCTGTCCAGTCAGTGCACGCATTTGTCAGTAATCATGCAGCTCAACTCAGAATTTAAGGAGCTCAACGGTAGGTAGCATTCATTTGACAACTTCGTCATGAAAAAAAATCTAGGAGTTCTTTGGAGATGTCAAATCACGATCAATTTACTTTTGAGAGAAACAGCAAAATGTAACTAGTCGTGAAGAGACTAATATTTAGTAAAACGGTATTAAAACTGTAGGTAGCAGATAAGGCGAAACGAGTGTCTTATGTTTTCACGGACTTGTAATTTTCCTTTTCTGACGAGGTTTCGGCTGAGGAATATAGCTTGTAAGAACGCTATTATCGTAAACCCTAATGTTTTTCTTGCTTATTTGTATCTGTATAGCCCACGTAGGGTTTTATGTTTCACGCTGACTCGGGCTCGTAAAATAATGATAAAAGTAGTGCATGTTGCCTTTTTGATGTAGCTTCGCTATACATAACGTGACTGTTATCTTCAAAGTTACCCCTGAGGGTAACGGGGTGACACGTTTTGGGTTGGATGTTAAGTCATGTAAACGGGGTACCTTTGTGATTTTGCAAAAGTTTGTGGAAGTCTTTCCTTGCGGTGGTTTTTACAATATTTAGTTTATTTCTTTGCTTTTTGGATTAAAGCTGTGCGCGACGATTTAAATCTTGAAGTCTTCCCAAGATCTACAAGATCGACATGGTCTCCCAATAAGAAATCAGCAATTAAAATACAATAATATAGCTATCTAATA
Organism: Apamea sordens; assembly: GCA_945859715.1. Classification (NCBI taxonomy): domain Eukaryota; kingdom Metazoa; phylum Arthropoda; class Insecta; order Lepidoptera; family Noctuidae; genus Apamea; species Apamea sordens. The sequence continues at coordinate 4,808,263 of OX244010.1, read as the reverse complement.
CAAAACGCAGATTTAGATTTAGTCTTTTCAGCTAAAGCACTAGGAAGGTGGTGAAGGGCGGGTGTTTTGGAGGACTGTCTCGTGTAATATTGACGTTCATAAAGCCTCAGCTTAGTTTGCTTAAATGACTTTTAATTTTGATTTATTAACACCATAAATTTAAAGTCAACCAATGGCATCACGTGTGTGCAAACCAATAAATAATCCAGTCAGATTATTTACTTATTTTTATTTTATTTTACCATTTATGTACAACCATAAATAAACAGAACAGAAAAAATAGGTACAGAGGTGATGCTTATTACACAAGAAATCTCTTCCAGCACACCCGAGACAGGACAATAGATACAGAGATGTAGACAGCGTGTGAAATAGTAAAGGAGACATAAAAATAATACATAAATTCAAAACAATTCACTTAAAAAACTAAACATAAATTACGAGAAAATACTAACATACATAAATACTTATAAAATAAATATTACTAGAATGATAATAATTATATCATACTCAAAATAATAAATACATACACAACTATGATGAAGTGGACAGATAGTGTTCTTTTAAAAACTGCAACAGTTTGGCAGTCCCTAATGTCAGGCGGTAGTGAATTCCACAACCGCACCGCAATCTTATATAATTTTGACGTTAAAAGTGCTGATTCTGAGCCTAATTTGAATATACGATTTTGATTTTCTATTGGAAAAATGAAATATTGAATTTATCGTCATAGATACGAGCCTCAGCATAGAACGACTTGATATAATACTCGAGAGCGCATTAGGGTCCCGTTTTAGGATAATGTTGATCTTTAGAGCTCTTAAGAGCCACTAACACTGTACTCAGATCATTTGGACTAAGTAGGTACATTTCTAGGTAAATTGAAATAGTCTTACAATTCTTTGACTTGACTTGTGAAAAAAGAGATGATGCATTTGTTTGGTAAAAATAGACTGGATGTCAGCGACGCACAACCTGTTATCAATATCTGCCGATCGATTCTGTAACCATATCACCGTGAAAAGTTAGGTGAAGTGAGCTTAGAGTGAGCTGTCAATCCCTAGCATTAGTTAGAATGACAGCTCACTCCACGCTCACTTCACCTAAGTTTTCACGGTGAGATGGTTACAGAATCACACTGCTGCTGTTCTATACATTTTGACCGCGCATTTCTTTTATGTTCATACATCTGCAGGCCAATTCTCGTAATTTAAAACGTTCAAAATCTAGTCGCAGTCTCACTTCGGTGACAAACAAATTTCAAAAACTTGTCAAAATGTAGGGAGATTAGAAATATTTTTTGACAGATTGAGACTGAGATCAGACTATGAACGTTCTTAAAATTACGAGAATTTGTCCCTCTGGTCTTACACGCACCCCGGTTGCGAGTAAGACCTTCCGATCGATTCTGTAAAAATCTCATTGTGAAAAGTTAGGTGAAGTGAGCTTAGAGTGAGCTGTCAATAGTGTCAATCCCTAGCATTATTTGGAATGACAGCTCAATCCACGCTCACTTCACCTAAGTTTTCACGCTGAGATGGTTACAGAATCGCACTGCCAATCTTTCTAAAGAACATCACCAAACAGGTTACTTATGTTCTTCTAGGGCGTTTCCCCTCCCATCTCCACCAAGACATAATTTTATCAGCTATCATAAGTTCGCGGGAGTACTTTGTTAATATGGAAAAATTAACATTCACTGGTTTTTTGCTAGTTTCTTCCATTTTCTTCAGTTAAAGTTAAACCGGAACCACAGAAAATGTCCAGAATGATTGAGTAAAAAAAAATGCTATCTATGGACAACAGACTGAGGACAAAATATAAGCAATTTCAATGCTCCAAAGCACGTTGAAAGAGCATCCCAACCAAATATGGCCCAAAATATGGGAACATTATTAAGGAAAGCAAGTTACTCAAATACATCCATATCACATTTTTCCTCCTTTCGTCTTACAAGACCGAGTCGCGTTCTCGCAATTTCCTTAATTTTTAACATGAGTCGCATTGTCTCGCTATCCACAAAGGTGTCTTTTCCTCGTGTCAAAAAAAGTAAAGACCCAATTTTTTGAGGAACCCTCATTTCTGTCTGTCGTTCATAATCATTTGCCTTGTGATCTTGGATCATTGAAGTATTTTGATTTCGGGATGTAGATTTATTGATGAGGCAATCGTCTTCCTTTTGGCACTTGATTTATCTAAATATATTGGTTGTCATTTGTTTATATTGGTATATTTGGTTACACGTGTCTTATTTGTTGATGGAGGCTTGTGGTTAAGATATAACAGCCGCACGGTCCAATCGATCAGGTTAAGCTACGCTTGCCGCAGTTGGCCTGTGGATGGGTGACCATATTTATATACCAAGACCCCTCCGTACCTCGGAAAGCACGTTGAGCCGTTGGTCCCGACTGTCATTCGTGGATCTTTGACAGTCGATACGGGTTGTCAGAAGCCCGAAAGTCTGACAACCAGTCTTACCAAGGGGTTTTGTATTACCCAGTAACTAGGTTGTGGTCGTCAGATAGGCAATCGCTCCATGTAAAAGACTGTAAAATGTACATATAAAATACAATACGAATGACAGCTGGGACCAAAGGCTTAACGTGCTTTCCAACGCACGGAGGATTTCCAATCCACGGGTCAACTACGGCAAGCGTAGCTTAACCTGATCGATTAACCCGTATGGGTGTTATTACTTAGCCACTAGCCCCTCCCTGTATGCACTGTAAAGTATTAAGGGATTTTTGTACCATTGCGGTGCAATTATTGCTGTCACCTTGGCCTGCCTTGCGCATAACCTGCCCTGCTAACGGTTATGGTGTCGTTATGGTACGGGGCTCGGGCCTCGTTTTGCAAAATGAGGAGGTTAAATCACAAATATGTGTGTTATTTTATGGTATCATAATTACTAGAATTGTGGAGATTATCTAGAGTAATAATAAAGCTGAAGAGTTTGTTTTTTTTTTTTGTTTGTTTGAACGCGCTAATAACTGGAACAAGTGGCCGGATTTGATAAAAAAAAAAATCATTTGTTAGACCAATTCTTGAGGAAGGCTACAGGGAATTTACAATCACACTAGGACTTTTAGGAACCGAGCAAAAGAAAAAGAAAAAAAAAAATGCTAAGTGAAATCGAAAAAATAACGCAGGCTGGCGATGCAATGCGATGGGTGGGTCAGAGAAACAAAAAACTTCATATGGACGAAGACGCATAAGCTAGTAATTTTAGCATGATTTGAACCCCTATAGTAAAAGATCATTTTAATTTAAGATAAATGAGTATATAAGAGGAAGTTTGAAAGTGGCGCCAGTGCAGTGACAGAAAAGTTGAAAGGAAATCATTTGGCTTAGTATGGGCATGTGATGAGAAGGGACGAAACGCATATGACTAAAAGAGTGATGAATTTACATGTTGATGGATGGAGAGGGAGAGGAAGGCCGAAGAAAAGATGGATGGATTGTGTGAGGAATGTAATGAAAGAGAAGGGAGTGAATGATAGCGTGACGGTTGACAGGGGAGAATGGAAAAAGAAAACGTGTTGCGCCGACCACAAGTAACATGGAAGGGTGATGATTTTAATTTAAGATAAGAACTGAAATCATTATTGTAATGGCATGAGATGTGTGTTTGGTTGTAACCACAGGTTGAAAAGTACAAATACAGGATCGCCTAGTTACAGGCCAAATTAACTTTGCCCTGAAATTAGGTGATCCTGTCCTGGCTGATCCTCCATATTTTTTTATATAAGTAATCTTTTTCATAATAAAATAACAGATTTTCTTATAACATTCTCGCGGTCTAAGAAAAAACAGAAAAACATTTACTATATGGGTTAAAACCGTGGCTATATGGGTTTCAAATAAGGTCGGTTATTCCCGAAATCCGTTCGCATGGAAAAATTCACATCGCCGGAATTTGGTAACAGGTGTGTGCCAAAACTTGAATGAGTTACAACCGTGAAATACGGGAGTGTAGTTTGAAGGATAAATGTTCCAGATTTTCTTTACACAGAAGAAAGTAAAACGTATGTTTGGTATGAACTTAGTTGAAAACGAAAAATATCTCGATGTAACAGCTGTTTATGTGTCTCGTGAGACGATGTGAAGTCGTGGCTTGTGTTTTTTCTATTGTTATAAGGTTGAAAATGGCACCCATTATTTCGGCAATTTCCCTTTTAACCTGCATTTACTTTTCTCTTTTAGGCATGTCGGTTCGAAAACGAATGGAAAGTGGATTCACGATGTATTGGAAATTAATTTTACAGCCCTGTAAACATAAAAGCCTTGTGAAGGCCGCATGAACCCGTTGGATGGTCGAAGTGGAGGTGCTTGGGGGAGGCCTATGTCCAGCAGTGGACGTCTTTCGGCCGAAATGATGTAGATGATGAAACACAACAGCTACTCCCCTAAAATATGTATAGGAAAATAATCTCAACGCTCGTTTGCAAAAATCTGATAGAAATGCTTTTTTACCCGACTCCTTCATAGCAAAGACAGGGTTATATTTTTCACACATATCTTTGTGAGATTTTTTATGCCTTCGAAGCAGCCTAACGACTGGTTGTATAGCTTGTATGTAGTACATACACGAGGTATCCATCGACTCGTCTAGGTCGTGCGATGGTTATAGGCTAGGTTCTTTTTTTTAAATCAAAGAAAGATTCAAACATATAAAAAAATCGCCTTATTTAATCGTACTACACAAGAGACTACTACTACACTACTTATCGAGTCTTACTACACAACTATTAGCAGAGTAAGTAAATGGATAGTGCAAAAATGAGTCCTGAAACTTTCGCGGTTTGAATATTTTAGTCCTGCTGGTCTATTCTGTAAAATCTCATCGTCAAAATTTAGGTAAAGTGAACTGTTGTTAGAGATTGACACTATTGACAGCTCACTTCACAAAGTTTTCGCGGTGAGATTTCTTCAGAATAGACCGTCAGAATGCCGAAGCATTTTTCCGTATGTCATCAAGCTTAACCCATCTCACAGAGAATTTAGAGGCTCGTTACTTTCCAGTGGCCTCTTACTTGAGCAAGATTTATCGGGACTTATATTCCTACATCTATCTCCCTCCCTCGTACAGATTAACAGTGCCCGAGAAAGGGATAGCAAGATTATTATAACTCGAATATTGCAGGTGCATTGAGAATTTAAACTTTTATTAGTTTGAGCTTGGGTGTTGTCATGATACATATCTTTTGAAGCAGAACTTTGCTATAAGTAAGGATGTCAATATAGAAGAAAAAAAACTGGGAACTGATACGTGATTTATCTTTGCCAAGTTTTCTATAGCTTTTCCATTGGGGTTTTAAAGAACGACTAGCTGTGTCTGCGACTTCGTTCACGTGTATGTCGGAAAACAAATTGGATTTCATGGGTTTTAATTTTCTGCATGGAATAATTCTTTTTCTTTAATAAAAGTAAAGCCTAAGTTACTTTCACTAGTAGTTAGATAATGTTAAAGTCGCGTCAAAATTGGTCCAGCCTTTTCAAGGATTAGCCGGAACAAACAGACAAACAAAAATGATAAAAATAGTTTTTGTTTTAAGTATCGTATATCTACATGCTTTCATTTGAATTTAGTAAAAGCTGTTATTTTAACATTACAAACAGACACTTTAATTTCACTTATTTGTATAGAAGATCATAACGGTGAATAGTCAACGAATTTATGTTCCATCCGCTTCATCACAAAAGCCTGCACCCTAATTGCGTAACACACGATCAATCGGAATCGGTTTAATTTTGACAGTTCAACAACATGCATTGCGTTATTTACGTGTTGAGCAGACAAATTTTTCGAACTCATGAAGCAATGGATTAGCAATTTGCTTCAAAATGATTCCGATTGTTCGTGTGTTACGCAATTAGGGTGCAGATTGGTTTTTGTTTTGACCCGACTGCGGTGGAGCTTAAAAGGAGGGTAATATTTTTAACTATCCATAATGAGTTCTAGAACAGTGGTGGCCCAGTGAAAACAGCCGTGACTTACGAGTGGCAGATCGTAGCTTCGAACCCAGGCGCTTAACTTTGTTTAAATTATATCCCTCACTATTGCTCTCAAAAACGGTAAAGGAAAACATCGTGAGGAAACAGGCATGACGTAGAACCAAAAATTCGAAGATAATTATGTGACATCTGCCAACCCCTCTAGGCCCGCGTGGTGGATAATAATAATAATATCCCTGGACATTTCACACAGCGCCATCTAGTCCCAAGCTAAGCAACCTAATGCTTGTGTTATGGTAACAAGATGGCTGATAAACTACTTATATACATTTTTTTTAGTAAATACATACATATTATAGATAGAAAAACACCCAGACTCGGAACAAATACATGTAGGTCATACAAATATTTGTTCCGTGCGGGAATCAAACCCGCGAGACGCAGCGCAGCAGTCAATCGCTTAACCACTGCGCCAACCGTGACGTCCATGACGGCCCACTTCCTCACACAAAAAGGAGGCCTGTGTCCCAACAGTGGGAATATCATAGGCTAATTATGTATAATGAGCTCAATAATGGCTAACAAAATACCCTCGGATCCTCAGTAATGAAAAGGGTAGATTATTCGAATGAGATTTTCTTTCATAAGAAAAAGGACTCTGAAACAAGTAGGTATTATGTACAAATTCGCTTTGGCTCGAAATCAGCGAACCAATGTTAGTTTAAAATATTATGTGAATCTTCTCAGAAACTATTTCAACGTTAAATACAAGATTAAAATCATAATTCTAATCTCACTTAAGTTTCAGTTTGTTCAGCATATTGAAAGCTGTGTTATCTCGTCGACACTCTGAAATCTTTCAAGGAAATTACATCTTAAAATACTATGGTTATTTTATAACGAGTACAGTCACGAGCAAAAGTATGTATATACTCGGCTTTATTCAATAGCGATTTACTCCTTTATTTTTGAATGAAATTTTATGTTGTCACGAACATAGCATTTTCGAACCCATAGGTTTATGTAATGTAATGTCGTATTTAAACGTTGCATTCGTTATTTCACGAAAAAATCGCAATTGAAAGTTGCCAAGTGTTGACATATTGGTGCTCGTGACTGTACCAGAATAGACGCGTCCTGAAAGTAGTTTGTTCATAATTGACTACCTACTGAATCGATTTCAGTAACTTTTAAAATAGTTTTTTTTTTAAATTATGTTTTTTTCCATACTGACCGCCGATTGAGCAAAAGAAAATTAAATCTTATTTCAAGGTGACAAGACTTAATTTTAAATGCATGCATGCTGCACGATTTTCTTAATAATCGGCCAATGGCCTGATGGCCCAAAGTCTCGATCAACATCTCTATCGAGGCTCTCGTTAGGCGGTTGTATCAAGGGCCTGATTCAGAAAGCAGTACTTCTCGATACGGCTCGTATTGTGAGGAGTTTTCTGTGAACCACCGGTAGCTTGGACCCTGCTCCCGACACCGGCGTTTCACTATTTTTTTAATATTTTTAAATGTTTTTTATACTTAATTATTATATTTTAAGAAATATTTAAAAATATATAAATAAGTGAAAGTGTTAAGTAGGTTTAACACTTTCAAGCGCACTATACGGCTATTAGCCGTAAGTTGTAACTAATACAACTTCTGAGGGGCTTGTGGCTAAGTAATAACAGCCGCACGAGGCAATCGACAGGTTGAGCTACGCTTGCCGCGGTTGGTCCCTGAATGGACCATCTTTACCTACATACTAAGACCCCTCCGTGCCTCTGAAAGCACGTTAAGCAGTTGGTCCCGGGTGTCATTCGTGGATCTTTGACAGTCCCGAAAGTCTGACAACCAGTCTTACTACGAGGTATCGTATTACCCAGTAACTGGGTTGTGGAGGTCAAATAGGCAGTCGCTCCATGTAAAATACTGATATTCAGATGCATCTGATTAGACTGGAAGCTGACCCCAACATAGTTGGGAAAAGGCTAGGCAGATGATGAACTATAAAACTTCTATAGCGTCACGTTTACCGCGCCGAAATCTGTTAAGTCGAAACAAAACACAACAAAACTAAAATCTAAACAACATTCCGGTCCCAACAGTTTCTTTTTTCACTTATAAAATGAAAAGAGCCCTGAATATATTTTTACAACTATGAGAAACATAAAAATTTATGTTTCGCAGCAAAATGGATACTTGGACGCATCGTTGTAGCGACTAGCACGGCACAGAATAGCCCGGGGCTATGGGATCATACGGCACTAAATTGCCCCGGGCAATGGGATCTTATCTCTTAATCTTTTCTTATTTTAGAGCTTTAGATATCCATGTTGATGTTGAAATAAAGAGGGACAATAATAGGCTGTTTTGGGTTTTTGGGATGGGAAAAGGTGTCGTGAAAAGGGACGCAATGTTCTGTTGGAGATAGTTTTTGATGGCGGTGCATCGGATTTGCGTTTTGATAAGGATAAAATGGCTGAAAATGTCCTATGAATACCCCTATTATTTTCAATTTTTGAAGTTATATTATCAGTTATTCGGATTACTTTAAGACATAATATGAGGCCATGAGAGCCACAGTGGCCTAACTGTAATTTTTTCAATACTGACTTTATTTGAAGAAACTGCTCGTCATAGCGCCACAGTGGCCTAAAAATTTGTTCAATTTTTTTCAGTTAGGCCACTGTGGCTCTCTGCTCTAAACTGTAAAAGTCATAGCGCCACAGTGGCCTAAAAATTAGTTCAATTTTTTTCAGTTAGGCTACTGTGGCTCTGCTCTAAACTGTAAAAGACATAGCGCCACAGTGGCCTAAAAATTAGTTCAATTTTTTTCAGTTAGGCTACTGTGGCTCTGCTCTAAACTGTAAAAGACATAGCGCCACAGTGGCCTAAAAATTAGTTCAATTTTTTTCAGTTAGGCCACTGTGGCTCTCATGGCTTCATATGTAGCTTGAGTTATAAAGTAATTCATCATCATTATCACTTCAGCCGAAAGACGTCCACTGCTGGACATAGGCTTCCCCCAAGCGCCGTCATCACATTCAACCGATTCTGTACTTCCCACCTCCAGCGGATTAGTATAATAAAGTAATTATGAGCTCCCCTTGCACTCATTCTTGTAATCTTGAGAAGTGATACCCTATCTCTATAGGTACACCCTTGATAGTCAGTTGCTACCAACCATACTGACTGACTTATCTTTTCACTACGGCATTATAAACCCTTCTATACAATATTTACTATATAGGCTTATCTGCTTAAAAGGAGGCTCCAATCACTAGTTTTTAAGGTGTGAACCTTAAAAACTAGTGATTGGAGCCTCCTTTTGAAAGAAAAGAAAGTAAATGAAAATGAAAAAATGGTTTATTATTTTAACAAGTGATTGTTTTCGCCCTTAGAGCACTACATAGAAAAAAGTATCCTACGTTAGAATTATGTGAGATGTTTACTCAAAAATCTCTTAAATCTCGCCGTGTAAACTTAGATGGAGTGAGCTTCAAGTGCGTTGTCAATAGTATTAATCCCACAGGTTAATTCCTAGCATTAAGTGGAATGACAGCTCATTTCATCTAAGTTTTCATGGAGAGATTCTTATAGAATAGATTTACTGGTCATGGTATACGTGTGTTCACTGAAATCCATTTAGCCATTCAGGTGTTAAACAGTAAAAGACAGAAAGATTTACTTACGCATAATTATAATATTAGTTTGGATATGGATAGCATATCGCTTTTATTGAAAACGTTTCAGCTTGTAAATAAAGCATCAATTCAAAAACACTGTAACTGTATTAAGAGCCATTGGTGGCCAAGGTAATTCAATTTGTAACCACTACGTTGAGTGTTACTTTAACACTTTTTTTATCGGTGAAATTGAACTCCAGTATTTTTTATTTATTCAATATCGGTGTGCGCTAGGGTTTATAGATTTTTATTTTTCAATTTGATAGATGGGCACGCGTGAAAAAAAAATGAAAAAATCGGCCAAGTGCGAGTCGGACACGCTCTCTAACATGTCCGTACCACCGGAACTATTTTAATTTACGTTGACGCGTGCCGCTCGTGTATTACTATATACACTAAAATGATACAGCCATATGATAGAAAGATAGACTTATTGCAGATTACAATGCTAAATAATCAATAATGATTTTAAGTAATTTGTAATTGTAATGACCGTAATTTTCAAATCCGAAGACCAATTTTGGTACTTAAAAAACGTTAAAATTCAAGTCGTCTCGTATCAGTGACGTCTCGGGTCGAAAATTTAGTCAAAGTCAAATCATTTACACACATTTTTCCATTTGTCACATTATGTATACCTTTGTAAGTTATTTCTAAGACTGTAAATATTTTACCAATTTAATACTATTTTTTTTTAAACGTTGCCCCACACTAGGTATGTGTCCTGAGTCGTGGGTGCGATTACAAACATTTAAACTCACATAAACAAACAGCCAGACCCGGAACAACTACTTGTGGGCCATACAAATATTTCTTCCGTGCGGGAATCGAACCCGCGACACGCAGCGCTGCAGTCAATCGCTTAACCACTGCGCCAACCGTGCCGTCTTATTATTATTATTTATTTCAAATAGGCACATAAAAAGCACTTTTGGACGTAAAAAATGTAAAAAGGGAAATTAGAGGGTTCCTTGATAGATTGAGACTGATATTAAAATGCGAACGTTCTTAAAAATATAGAAACTGTCCCTCTGGTATTATGTAGTGGTAATACTTACTATCTACACTACAATTACAACAGCAGCCTGAGTAGCAGCCTGGAGTCTGGATTTGAGCCCGATATAGAAGGTGGGGCGGAATAGGCTCGCCCTTTGTTATTATTTTCAAAAAGACATGTTTTTGATAAACAAGTGAATATAAATTTTTACCGAATTCCTTTTAATTAATTCCATCAAAAATAATTTTATTTTAAATTTATTTTATCTAATTTTATCATTATATAAAAAATTATATATTTTATTTTTATTTTTTATTATTTACATCAGATAAACATAACTGGTGAAATGTGGGTAAACTATAGGTGCACCCCTGCCTAACTCTTCAGGGAATACAAGCGCAATAATATGTATGTAAGTATGTAAGTACGACACTTACCAACACCAGTCTAAGGGTCTAACCCAAACGAGATGCGTTACACAAGGGACAGCCTAATAAATGATGTGTTAGAAACTATAAAGTTCGGAACATGTGGCCAACATAGTTATCTGAGTAACGCAAGCGTGTAGAGGATTTAGAGTAATTAAATATTATGTAGGGTAGTTGCTACGGAACGATATAATGAAGTTTGAGATGGGATTAAAAATGTATAGTGATGAGTTTAGTTTAGCCCCTCGTCTGTTAGGGTATGCGCGCACTATGAAATTTATTCGTTGTGACTTTTAAAGTGCGAAATAAAATTGCAAACAACAATAATTCCTACGCGCACTACGATTTATTATCGCCTGCGAAATACCAGGGCCAGACAGTCACTGAGCCACCGCGGACGGGAGTGTACATTGAAACATGGATTTACAAAACAAAATAACCACTAGATACTACCTACTTAATTTTACGTAAAAGAATTGACATCGTCAAAAATCACAAGTCGACTGACCGCTGCGCTTGCGATTTTTTCCGCAATGCGCGAAGCTAGTACCGCTTCTATAGGGTACAAAATACACGTACGATTTCGCATCTGCTATTTTAAATCGCAAACAATTTATTTTCGCAGTATGCGGATTGTAGTACATTTCTATTGTTCTCAGATTGACGAATATTCTTCGCAAACATTTTTTTTTTTCTTTTCTTAAAAAGACTTTGCCCCATACTAGGAATTTCTCCTGTATCGTGGGTGCGTTTACAAACATTTAAACTCACATACACAAACAGCCAGACCCGGAACAACTACTTATAGGCCATACAAATCAAACCCGCGACACGCAGCGCAGCAGCCACTGCGCCAATCGTGCCGTCCAAAATACCGTGATTAAAATTCGTAGTGCACGCTTAGCCTTAGGCAAGCTTAATAAGTCCGGTAACAATAGAAGAAGTAATTGTGTCTCTAGTGACAGTATACTTTAAGCGAGCACTGGTACCCAAAGTGGTAATGGCCCCCTACTAACATGTCATAGTATGTTCGAACCCAGTAAGTCACTTAACTTTGTGTAGGTACAGACGCCAGCTGGGTCAAGCTACCCGAAACTGTCAAATTTTCCCAATTAACCTTGAACCTTAATACTTTGGCGATAAAGTTGAAAATCTACTAAAACAATTTGACAGATTGTAGTAGCTTGATGTGCTGGCGTCTGAACCTAATTTATGTCATCACCACTGCTCTCAAAATGGTGAAGGAAAACAGCATGTTCTAGAACCAAAAATTCGCAAGCATGTGGCCAACCCGCACTGGGCCCCCGTAGTTGATTAAAGTCCACTCTCTCTGACAGACAGAAGGCCAAATAGATAGATAGTGGATATTGATGGATAGTTTGATAAATGAACTGTTTGTTTTCTATTAATTAAATAAAATTTTATCCGAAAACATCAATCCGTTACTTACTAAACTTCAACTATATGAAGACCCTGCATATGTACTTATCTCTTTTGTTGACTGTACTTCGGAGGGGGATCACGAGTAGAAAATGTACGGACCAACAAGAAACAAAAGTCAATGTAGAATTTATGAAAATATAATGTCCGTACACAGCACGATATATATATATAGGTATATATAAATATAGACACAGAAGGAGTAAGACAGAAGAAACACAATTAGATAGGACGAGATCACAAAACCACAATAATAATATTAATTGAAATTACTGAATAAAATTAATAGACGTATATCTCAGCCATGGCAGCAAGTTGACAACCAGAAGCGCTAGTAGTGGCGTATTTCTGAACTAAGTATGTGGTAGGAGTGAACCCTACATCCATATTATTGTTATTAAAAGCCCATGTTGTCCTGCTGCAGAGCAAAGGCCTACTCTCTTCCCGCTTCTGTACTTAAAGCAGCTAAGTGTGCTTAAAGCAGCTAAGGACCAGTGAAGGAGTCCAGCTCACCCCGCTATCTCTGTCTGCGCCTACCGCGATGTCACTTGCTATTAAGGGACCCATTGGGTCGTAACTTGTCATGTACCTAATACTATTTTGTATTTCTTGTCCACCACACTTCTTGATAGCTCATTTTCTTATATTTGAAGATCTCACATATTTTTCAGGCCTTCGTATCGTAGTTGCGACAAAAAAATACGTAACAAATGAATAGGGGTCAGTACGATATATCGAACAACAGAGATGCGATAACACACCAGCTCGGCGTACGTTTGATTGTTTTCTCGACAAACTATGGCTGGACGGAACTTTTGATCGACGAATTTTAGCGCGAAACAATTTCACCGCTGGACTAAATATACTATACGAAATGACAGTTTTTGTTTTTTGTGCCGATTCAAAGCGTCCCGCTCGAGCGTCTCAGGAACTAAAATTGACACATTGTTGCAAATAGCCGCCGTGTTGTTTTGGTACTTTTCTGATAATGTAGGTCTAAATCGAGGAATACGACTTTTTGTGTGTTTTGGTGTTTGCAACGAGATATTTAAAATATTTTTGTCATGAGACCATGCGAGTTTTGTAAAACTCGGTATCAAAAATGTTAGCTCCACGGACGCTCACGTTGTTGTCAGCGCCAAAATGGCGAAAATCAAATGTCCGTACGTAGCGTAATAGCGTACTTGTATATTTATAGGTCAGTGCAAATATTGCAAAGATAGAATAATAATTCAAGCAACACCTCTATACCTATTTTTTCTGTTCTGTTTATATTATGTGTGTACATAAATGGTAATATAAATAAATAAATAATAAATAAAAAAAATATAATTAGAAAATAGTTTTTATTTGTATTTTTAATCACTCCTACTGCTATGTATATCTTATCTGTGAAACGACCCTACATAGTGTTAGATTTTTCAGTAGGTAAGTATCAAAACAAAATCCTCGTAAATGGAACAAAATCAAAAGAGATTCGGCCCCCATAACTTAGGTCAGACAACAAAAAGAATTACGTTTCGGGAGCTGACCACAACAATGTGTAAGCCACGACAGCACCCTTTGTATGGACGGAAATACCACAAATAATGGCCTCGTTTAGGGATGGCCAACCTTGAACATCAGAGGTCAGATTTGTAATATCAGAAAATGAACGTTAACTGAAAACTGAAGAAATAAGCACAGGCAGGGAATTTTACTGTTTTTCAAATTGACACACTACGCATACCTACTACTGTCAACAGAAGAGAATGACAGTTGTTAATTCAAATGTAATAGGTATGTATAATTTCAACAATCTATGATGAACAATAAATGATTTGAGTTTGAGTCAACATGCGTGCGTGCATGTATGTGTGTGTGTGTGTTAAGAATTAAAAAAAAATGCTATGGAGACATGAAATTATGAGATTCCTGAATAGCGTGCAGTAATTAAAATAGTTCGGATTCAGAATACCCTTTCATCACTTTACGAAATGAAAATACAAAAAAGTAAATACTACACCGGTGTCCGGTAAAATATTTGGGCGGTATTTACTTTAATTGCTTACGACTGTAAGTGAATGGATTTTTTGACAGCATCACGGCAGTAACAGGTTTACGCCTGAAGGTTATATTTTGATGTTTGATGAAATATCCGGTCAAGTGCGTGTTGGACCACGCACAGTAAAGTTGTCAAAAAATAAAAGGCCCGTTTTGACATTTAAGAATGCGTTCTTGACACCTGTCAGTTTCATACAAACGAATACATGTTTTGCGAATTTGATCTTTATCAAGTACGAGAACTGTCAATGTCAAAACGGGCCTTTTATTTTTTGACAACTTTAAATGGTTTCGTAGTCGGGATGAATAATTAATCACGCATGCATAGTATTGTTTTTATTAACGGCTATATAGCCTATGGCCTGCCTCAAGATTTGGGCTATCAAATGCAAAAAGATTTTTCTAATCCGACTGGTAGTTTCGGAAATTATCCCTTACATACAAACAAACAAACTTCTTTATAATATTATTAGTATAGATAAATAAATGCTTTGAGCTCGAGTTTAATTTCCGTGACTTTACACCAAGCGCGTTATAACGTCTAGCGTCCACCATATAATTAAATTCCTTTGACCTAGAACTCTAACTAAAGGCCAATAATTTGATTAAGTACACACGTGTACATAATACATAATATCAAGCTGTAGATTTCCAGTTTTAGCTGATCTCACATTGTATAGGATTTTCGTGCAATGAGAAGTCAGCCTATACTGGAAACGTATCCTATCCTACATATTATAAACGTGAAAGTTTGTATGGATGGATGGATGTTTGTTACTCTTTTACGCAAAAACTACAAAACGGATTTGGATGAAATTTGGCACACAGATGGTTTATAACCAGGATTAACATACTGAATACCTTTTATCCCGATATTCCCACGGGATCCGAACTTATGCGGGTAAAACCGTGGGGCGCAGCTTGTAGCTCTACAAATCCAGGGTCTATTTATTTAAACGAACAAGATAAGCCTTTACTCATAGCCTGCTTACCTTGCCCTTGATCTTAGAGACACTGTGACCTAATGCGAAACAACACGTCCTCCCAAGGTCGGTCGTGAATCGTGAAATTGACATTGGAGGTAGGTACAGATTTTAATCTCATCTGATGAGATTACGTGGCATTCAAAACCGTTAGACATTTGCTAAGGCTTAGATGTAAAGGTATCTCTGTCGAAGCGAAATCTGCAAACTGAGCCTATTCTGCAAGTGTGTACAGTAGATATTATAGTATATACATGTTTCAACATGAATGATGTACGTAAACAATTATTACAAACACACACACACACCCCTGTCAAAGAATGGCAGTTGTTCAGGTGTTTATTGAAATATATTATTATTATGTATAATTTCAACATAAGGGGCGTAACTAATAATTTGTATCAATTTTATGATTTAAAAGAGTGTCCGTGGAGTTTCTTGTCCGTTCTTTTCCCTAAGTACCTATTACGCTTTGGAATGGGCAACTAGCTTCATCTTTCAGACTGACCAACCCCTTGACAATTCAAAAGTGCCTGTAATTGGTTTATTTAAAATAAATGCTTTTAGTTTTGAGTTGAGTTTGATAGATATTCAAAACTGTTCGACAGACTTTCGAGACGAATATGACACATTTCCGGTTACCCGATTCGTCTATTCCTCGACCGCAACTAACCGTGGTCATCTATATGGTTTAAACTGTCAATATTTTTGGGTTTCGGATTTGTAAACAGCGTTAAGAGGACTCTTACGATAACATTGATTGATGTTCTTTCTATTCGGCACGGAAGCGTATCGAATGGTTCTGAATGGCTATATGCTGATAATATTGGTATTTTGTACGCGTTACCTACTAAGGATCTAGAATTAATTGGTTGTGCATCACCATCAGCTTATAAAAGTACAAAAAGTTTGCCATCCCTAGCCCTAACTCGACAATGTTTCTCGCTAACAGAATGGCTAGAAATTCATTAAGTTAAAATCTAAAGCTCTTATTTCAGTTCTTAAAACGAGAAAGCCGTTCTCATTGTATTCTGTAACTGAATACAAAGTCTGCTACTTAAAATTGTACAAGATAACACAAGATACATTACAGAGCAATAACATTGAAATAATGTTTTTCATTCAAATAAATAGAAGTACCTACATCAGTAGTAACAACAACAGGAAAAGCTGGCCTGTTATTCTATTGAAACTCTGACTACGCTAGGCCAGTAGGTACGCACTGACAGGTAGCTTGCTTAGCACCTAGAGCCCAGCGAGTCACCTTCCGAGTCATCATCTGCCTTGCCTTTTCCCAACTATGTTGGGGTCGACTTCCAGTCTAACCGGATGCAGCTGAGTACTAGTATTTTACATGGAGCGACTGCCTATCTAACCTATACAACCCGGTTACTGTAAAACGGGTAAAACGAAACCCCTTGGTAAGCTGTTTGTTAGACTTTCGGGCTTCTGACGACCCGTAATGACTGTCAAAGATCCCTGAATGACAGCCGGGACGAACGGCTTAATGGGTTTTCCGTTTTTTTAATGGGAAGCACGGAGGGGCCTTTTATGTAAAGATGGTCACCCATCCACGGACCAACCGCGGCAAGCGAAGCTTAACCTGATCGATTGACCCGTGCGGCTGTTATTACTGGTACTCAGCAGCATCTGGTTAGACTGGAAGCTGATCCTAACTTAGTTGGGAAAAGGTTAGGCAGATGATGAGTGCTATAAATAGGTACAGACAGCACATCAAGCTACTACAATCTGTCACTTTAATACATTTTCAAATTTATCGCTAAAGTATTAAGGTTCAAGGTGATTGGGAAAATTTTACAGTTTCGGGTAGCTTTACCTGCTGGCGTCTACATATTTCACCTGTAACTACAAAAAATTTGAGCGGGACATTAGATAACCAAACTTCTATTCCAGAACTAAGATTAAGTAAGTATAGATCAACAACAAACAACAACAATCAACAACACAACAACACATAATCAACAATACAATTTCATACAATTCATACAATTTCGAGGGACAAAATATTCCAATTTATTTCGTGTAAAAGTTGAGGGAAATTACCTCGCGAACTTAGTTTTGAACTTTGAATAATTGGGCGATAATAATTTGTATGATTTCTTTTAACGAGCTTCAGTTTTGTTTTGTTCATACAAAACAAAACTGGCGCTCGTTCTCTCTACACTGCTGTATGCAGATTTCTAGGAAGTATTTTCTTTATAAGTATTTGAAAGAAAATGTAGAGAGAAACTATAAGTACTTACCTACACAGGTTGATAATTCTGTAAATATGTACATATTTGTTACGGCCGCGAATCATATTTTAACCAACGTACAACTTAATACTGACCAGCAAATTGCAAAAAACTTAAGAAATTTTGAATTTCGCGGGCTACCTTGGAGCATCCACCCTAGGTAACAAAATCTTGAAGTAAGAAATTTTGATTTCCTACTTCCTTTGCCAATAACTTGGACACATTTTAACGTAGGAGCGCTACGGTAGAGCTACGGCAAAGACGTCACTATTTACTCAAGTTTTCTATTATTATCTATTCTGTGCTTCTACGAAATATCGTGCTAATTTGTATGGAATATTTACAGACCATGAGTAGAGTATATATTCAACAGAGTGTTCATGATTTTTTATTGAGATAGACGTTTCACACTAAAAGCCTCGCCGTGTACTAGAATAAAGTTTATTCGGAAATAGGATCGCGACCACAATTTTGTAAGTCGAGGCCTCTGTCCGTCATTGGGAATGTACCGGTAATTTATAATTATCGTCATCACAATTATGTAATTTCATTCCAAAGACGTCCACTGCTGGACAAAGGCCCCCAAGCATCACCATTTCGACTGGTTTCGTGCTTGTCGCAACCAGCTGGTCCCTGTCCTGGTCCTGTCCTGTCTAGGTTATCGGTCCACTTTGTGGAAGGCCTTCCAAGGCAGTCGGAGGACTGGCCTTTGTCGAGCATTGGGAATGTACCGATTAATACTTTTTAAACTCGACTGCTTACGTGCAAAGGGCAAGCGCTTTGATACCAAAGTTTTCTAAGCTCGCCATCATACACCCATCCTGTAATCGTCTAAGTAATGAATCGTTCGCAAACACTTAAAACTATCGTATGCTTGATCTCTGTGGTATTATCTCCTCCTTTACATTAAACCAGGTACCTACCAAACTATCATTTTAACTTTAAATTCTACCAATCTTTAAGTTAAGGTTACTTTGACAAGGAACGGTTCGAAGTTTTTTCCCGTAATATCCTTCCGATATCACTTGGCTAAAGTTTTCACTTAAAAAAGTTCTTTCACCGGAATAAAGTTGAATCTTAATTTACAATTTCGTAATAAAAGGGGATGTTTCTGTGTTATACACATTTTGTTCCTGGTTTGGGAAAGAAGGACCAGACAATATTATTATACTAAGTTCACGTTAGTAAAAACATTATTACCCGGAATATAGAATAATAGAGAGTGATAGTGATGCGGACGAGTACTTTGACGCCTAAATGTTATTTTGTTTTTTGTATTTAAATCTATATTTAGTTAGTTAGTCATTTAATTTAGTAAATACAATTATTATTATTTAATTTTTATTAATTTATTTAGTATACTAAAAAATTAAAAACCCAGTCTTACCAAGGGGGTATTGTATTACCCAGTAACTGGGTTGTGGAGGTCAGATAGGCAGTCGCTCCAAGTAAAATACTGGTATTCAGTTGCATCCGGTTAGACTGGAAGCCGAGCGCAACTTAGTTGGGAAAAGGCACGCAGATACTAAATAAATTCAAGAGCCAAAATAATAACGTTTTCTAATAATAATTTATTATTAACTATTTGATGCGGAATACGGAACACACTCATATTCTTAGTAACGCCTGTCAAAAAATTCAGAGCAACGTTTCGCACCCGAGTGTCTTGATGCGGTAGTTAATATAAAATTATTTTCTAAACCACAACATAAAAGATAAGAAAAGCTGTTAAAATGTAAGTAAAACAAAACCAATAATATTATGTAAGCGCCATGCTTTTAGCATCGCACTTAATATAAAAGACGCTTGTTTCGTACTAACAATGTGGTCTCAGTAGAAGCGGGTACCCACCTTCCGCTGTTTTTTTGGCAAATTGACTTAACAGTCCTGCCGTCGAAAGAAAGCGTTCCTGACTTCTGCCAGTGCTAATTGTAGTAGCTAATAAAGATCAAATTCGCAAAACACGTATTCGTTTGTATGAAACTGACAGGTGTCAAGAACGCATTATCTCTTCGGCCGAAATTTAGGTTTAGAACTGTAATTAGTGTATTTTATGTCATAGTAAGGTAACAACGAACCTTAACGGCTCAAACCTTCTGATATCTATATAAAACCACCAGAGAGTCTCTCATCTGGGCACAAGTTACCGTAGCCTACTTGGAAAACCTTATATAGACGTCGTACCGTATATAGGCCGCAGCAAGGACCACCTCCACAAGTGGGGGTTCATGCAAGGCTCAGACCTCCAGTGTGTATACGGTGTTTTTCCACAGACAATGGCTCACCTGACACCTCCCATCTTGCACCGCATGCCAAAAACTATGTTTACTTTTTCTATTTACGCTAAGGAGAAGATAACAGCTAAAGTGGAGAAATGTCAACTATCTTTTGGGGACATGCACTGTGGATGTAAAAATAAACATAAATAATAATAATACATAATAAACTAATCATGAAACTAAACCAGTTATTTATATGTCGTTCAAAAGGAGGCCGTTGCACTTTCAATAATAAGGAGTTAGCACTGACGATGATGGTTTAATCCAAACTAATATTATAAATGCGAAAGTAACTCTGTCTGTCTGTCTGTCTGTCTTTGCTTCACGCCTAAACTACTGAACCGATTTGTGTAAAATTTGGTACAGACATAGTTTGGAACTTGAGAATGGACATAGGATAGTTTTTATTACAAAAAATAAAATAAAAAATAAAATTTATTCCGGACATACAGCGCCATCTATTGGTCAAGAGTCGGTGTCATCTATTGGTGAACTCACTATTCCACGCGAACGAAGTCGCGGGCAAAAGCTAGTTATTCATAAGTAAAAATAATGACGCAATTCAGTACGATAAAATACATAAATCAATAAAATTTTCATATGGCATCAAATCGAACCTCTAATACTTCCCATTTTGCGCTCTTAAAATTATAATTGAACACTCAAATATAATGATTGCGCCTCTTTTTGCCACCACTTTCAAAACGGTGAAAGAAAACATCGTGAGGAAACCGGCATGTCCTAGACCCAAAACGTTGAAGACATGTGGCATCCACCAACCAGCACTGGGCCGCGTGGTGGTTAGCGGCCGAACAGCGGTTTGAGTCGGAACATTATACGCTGATTATGCCTCTTTTTGTGATCCTCAAATAATTCCTATTTTGAGGTCCTAACATCCTAAACTACTATAACTGATAGCAGCTGGATGAGAGTTGCCAAGAATCAAGCTGAATGGCATGTAATTGGAGAGGCTTATGTCCAGCAGTGGACTGCTGTAGGCTGATTATTAGAAGATCGTCGTGTTGCGCCTGGCTGCGGAAACCCTAACACTTTGCTCGACTAGGAAATCGAACCCAAGATTATTAAGTCAATTTCAACAAAATCTTGAAAAACAACACCTTTATAAGTACTCTACCTACTATCTTTCACCCCACAAAAAACGCTCATTACCATTCATCAAAAATAATCACAATCATAATCACTTCCACGCTTGCATTAAGGCCAACGCCGGTTCCGCTCATGAGTAAAGTTTCCTCCACCATTATGGAGATAAGGGTGCGAATTGAACGCATTCAGTTGATATCTTGGAATTAAACGAACCTTCAGATGGCAAGGTATTGTGCTGATGGTGATGTAGGGGCAACTTCTTATCGTTGAACCTTGTACTTGAATGTGAATGTCGAGTTGACACGCGGTGGTTTTGGTACTGTGGTCGCGGTACATACAGGCTGAGTTTGAATTCATTGGCAATTTCTAAGGGGTGAAAATAGAAAAAGGTTCCTGTTTTTTTGGTATTTTTGTGTTGGTTCCATAGTAAAAGCTAATAATTTAAATGTTAATAATGAAGAAGTACATAAAAAAAAAACAAACAAAAAAAAAGTTATATTCCGGAAAGTGAAAAGTGAAGAGAATAACATATATTTTCTGTACTTTTCACTTTCTAACGGAACATAACTTTACCAAATATGTAGGGTCATTCCCTGCGCAGTTATACATACACGTTTGAAAAATACTGTTTTCAGTACTTAGATATGTTTTAGTTAAAAGAGTTTGTTACAACTAACTATTTACACTAGGTATTAAATAAACTAATTATACAATTACATACAAAAACTAAAGGACACTAAGGCGTCGAATTACTCGACCGTATCGCTGTCATCCGGAAATTTATGTACCCTGAAGATTGCCACGTTAAATGGCCATAATAATTCACTAACGTAAAATTTGTTTTAATATAGTGATTTTCTCGTTAAGATTATGCATTGTTGACTCTTACTTTACTGCCTAAGACATAAAATAAAGAATCTCTTGGATTTTCTCATCAATTCCTTATCAATCGTAACTTAGGACCAAAAACTCAAAACGTGTAAAGCTAAAAATATTTTATTAACAAAACAAAAAATACATCCCGTTTTCTTA
Source organism: Apamea sordens (assembly GCA_945859715.1). NCBI lineage: Eukaryota > Metazoa > Arthropoda > Insecta > Lepidoptera > Noctuidae > Apamea > Apamea sordens. The sequence continues at coordinate 4,786,064 of OX244010.1, read as the reverse complement.
GTTACGTTTAATCTTAACACCCATACCACCGGTGAAATATTTATATAAAACATACAAGGCAGTGAGACACACTGCAAGTATAGATATTAATCCTATCAATATAATTAGTACTAGTTCTAGCTCTAGGTACTGCGCCCACGACATGTTGGCGGCGGGCGCGCGCAGATGTCTCGCGCCGCCGTGACGCAGCACGTGCTCCGTCCACCACACGGCACGCTCCAGTGGAGGCTGTGGCTCATCCTTCATTACACTGCGCAACTTTTGTATATTGCGGCGATAGCTGAAATAAAAAAAACCAATTGTGAAATAAAAACCACCTTAAAACAAATTATTGTCTAGGTATGCAAAAAATTCCTTAGTCAAAATTTTCATTTTGATTTGATAAGAAAATGCCAGTGTATATGTTAGCAGTAGACATTAGGAACTGAATGAATTACATGATGACAATAAATACGTACAGATAAACATAATTATACACGGTGTAACGGACATCGCCGCGTAAACTGCACATAAATCTAGTCCCCTCAACAGCGTAGAAATTATTATAGTTATTAAAAAACTGTTTTATACAAAAATGCAATCGCTCTACACCGCCACAAGCGAAACACGCTGACGTCACGCAAAAGTTCTGCATCGCGCAAATAGAGTTTACCACGTAACTAAAATATGAAATGTTCCGACATCAATCGTCAGGTGGTTACCCACCAGACATATCACCTGTCTGCTCAGGGGATCCTCCCTTTTCTATAGGGGATGAGTGAATTTTATACCCTGTTCCTTATACCTCATCATTCTCTTGCCTTAAAAGTGCAATACCTGCACCGTCAAAATTTACGGAACAGCTGTTTTTGTTTTGTCCCTAGAATTAGGTAACTACTGAATTCACGGTAACAGTTTGTGTGTCGATGGTCCTTACACACTGTATCGACAAAAAAAAAACATTCTGGCACTCACAATATTTTCTTTTTAATAATGTCTAATAACATTAGAAATAATAAAGATTGACTTCCTTCCATTTCCTTTTCATTTTTAGTTTGAGGAAAATTGTGAAATCAATCATTGATATAATGTAATTTAATATTTGCTCCAACAACACTAAAACAATGAATACATAGTGATATTCTGATATGCAATTTGGGTGCTAGACGTTGAGCTCTAATAAGCTATTTTATTTGTTTTAAACTTCACAAACCTGTTATCTTCAATAACAGTAGTTATAGCATTCCTAAACTTTTCCTCAGTAATAGTATCCAGGTCAAGTCGAACTCCAATCTTCAGGTGCACATATCTTTCCACATTAAACCACTGGTCTCCTAACATTGGTACACCAATCAGAGGTACTCCTGCTGTGATAGCCTCGTCTGTTGATTGGAGACCTCCTTGTGTTATGAACAGCTTTACATTGGGGTGTCCTGAAAAACAATGAGATAGATACTGTTAGATACTATTTTAATGAAGTAATCGTAGTACCAATATGTCGTATATATATCGTAGTGTCAATATGTAGTGCAGGCCAGCTATAATTTAGCGCGGGTTCCATTTGAACATTCAAGCGAGTTCAGAATAAGATGTCAAATAAGAGATTAAGCTGGCAAGCAAATGGATTAAGATGTAAAATACGGTAATATTTATAAATAGGAATAATTATTGAAAATTACGAGTTAAACCGTGATTATTCCCCCGGTACCTGGTGGGGTTCGTCTAACCCCTCCCAGTATCTATAGTACTAAAAGGAAACTTTTTAGTAGAATAATAAGGATGTTTTGCGATTAATTATAACTGAATAAAGCCATAGGTATGCCGATTGGTTTTGGTTTTGCTGGTGATGCCTACACAACTAACAATTTATACGGCAGGGACACCAAGGCGCAAACTGAAACCATGAATTCAACACATGATTCTAGAGAATGTTTCGTCCGTTATAAAAAAAAAACAGCTGTTTCATGTAAAACTGCAATACGTACGCGGTCAAAATGTACGGCAGAGCTTATTTTTTTTTTTTATAATCGAAGAAAATTTTCAACGCCCCATGCGATGAAAATTTTCGTTCAGAATCATGAACTCAATTCATGGTAACAGGTTGTACGTTGCCACCCACCCTAAGTGAGTGAACTTTAAACCCTGTTCCTCATACCCCTATACTATCACGTCGGGTGTACTGTCTGGCGGGTCACTGCCCAAAGATTGATGTTGGGAAGTTGGACGCTAATTGCGCGGTAAACTCTGCTTGGATTTGCGTGACGTCAGTATGACGCGTTGTTCGCATTTAGCGTTGCAGATACTGCTATACATGCAACAAAACCAATCAATCAAATGAAAAACAAGAATTTATATTAAAAAAAAACACCAATGTGAACTTACTAAGCAGATCAGACTGCGGCAGCCACTTGGATATCCTAATGTTCTCACTTCGTCCTGGCAGCTCATCATTGTTCCACTTCCACAGCACATTGTAAGGCAATTGAGAGAAGACTTTCACGAGAACCTGAATCCTTTCTGGTGGTAACAAAGAAGGATCCACGTTGGTACCAAAGCTGATGTAGATCACGCCGTTCTTAGATGAATCTAAGAACGACCTGAGGACCTTGAACAAAAAAAAAAATTGTTAGATCTATTTTAGAGCTTTTAAAATAAATAATGCTGGTGTTTGTAGGTAGGTGCATTCTCGGTGTCTATTGAAACTGAGTACTAGACTTAAGTGTCTACGTACTAGGACTAAGCAAGCAACATACGAGCTGCACTCGTCAACGGCAGAGGGAATATCAGCCATTCACGCGTGTCACGTGCCACCCGGGCGGCACGTTGTCACGCGTTGATATTATGCTCAATCATCTAATTATATAAGTAAGTATGATGTATATCTATATAAATAACCGGTTTAATATACGGTCGTCATCATAAGGTTATTTATACCAGTTCCGGAACGATATTATATTTTTTCTTTATAATATTATATGTACAGACGCCAGCCAGCAGCAGGTCAAGCTACCCGAAAGTGACAAATTTTCCCAATTAACTTTGAACCTTAATGCTTTAGCGATAAATTTGAAAATCAATTAAATAAATTTGACAGATTGTAGTAGCTTGATGTGCTGGCGTCTGTACTTACCACGGATATCGATGGTACTTACTGTATAACTTAAGTACTCTTATCTCGTCTAAGCCGCGCGTTCCAAGTCCTAGTCCGATTAAGAGAAAACGTCTTATCTGAATATTTTAGTATAATACTAGCTTTTCCCGAGGGGTATCGTATTACCCAGTAACTGGGTTGTGGAGGCCAGATAGGCAGTCGCTCCATGTAAAAATACTGGTATTCAGCTGCATCCGGTTAGACTGGAAGCCGACCCCAACATAGTTGGGAAAAGGCTAGGCAGATGATGATGACTAGCTTTTACCGACAGTTTCTACAACTCACATCCTTCTATGTAAACTAGTTCATGTATTCGGATAAAAAATAGCAAATAATGTTTACTCAAGGCATAGGTCAATCAGAACCATTTCAGATTACATAATCAGCCTTTAATACTCCTACTGCTGGAACTCAGGCCTCAAAGACTACGCGGGCCTAGTGCGGGTTGGTAGATGTCACATGTCTACGAATGTTTGGGTCGGTGTCTATCTATTTTGAATTAAAATGTTTTTAAAATGACATTAAATGTAATAATTATTTTTATATTTACATATTTTAATCTTGAGCAATGGTCCGGTGGTAACAGCCTCGACCTACGAGTTGTAGGTCTTAGGTTCGAACCCAGTACGAGCGCATAGGTCTTCAGAGCCAAGGTCAGTTTAGACCATCATTCTTTGTTTTTCTTCAGACTACGGTATTATCTATATACACGCTATACTCGTATTAACGACCAAGCAAAAAAATACCTATACCAACATAAGTAATTTCAAGACTTAATTATTGACAGGCATTGCACAGTCATAATTTGCTCGAAAACTGGTTGTAGAGGATGTAAATAGAATGAAAAATTATTTTTCTAAACTAACCCTACAATTTAACGGTGGTTCTAATCATATGTGCGAAAAGAGTTGCGGACAACTGCTAGTAGTAGATAAAATACTGCACGGTATTATTGAATGCGACCTTGGAAAATAATAGCCTAAATTGGAACAATCATTTGAAGAAGGTAAGTTACATACTAAACTTTTGAATGAAGTACTCACTGTTGGTAGTTCCTTCTGAGGTATCTGATGCAGCCCTCCCATATAAACGACAGACGGAGGAACAGGCCTTATCCCCTCAAATATCGGACGCACATTCAGGAATAACATATCCACATTATTCTCTAACTCTTCGACAGGTGGTATCTCAGGACCAAAATTTTGTCTCAGTACTTTATTCTCAAGCAATTCATTGGTCTCATATAGTTTCATAATGCTGTAATAATTGTACAATTCTGAAATTTTCTCCCAAAAACTAAGATTGTACAGCCTCTGTCTTAAGATAGATGGATAGAGGAGCGGGTGGTCAGCTGCTCCAATCAAATCGTAGTTCCCAGGTGCAGCTCCCAGAGAACTCACTAGAATCACAGGCACGTTCTTATAAATATAAGAAAAGGCTAATGCTGGCCTCACACAAGCTTCAAACAGTAACAAATCAAACTTTTTGCTCTTATCATTTATAAGATTTTGCACCTCTTCAGATTTGATTTGTGCCTCAAACACCGTAACAAATAAACCGAGAAATATGTTCACTTGAGATAATAGATCGTCTGTACTTCCCTTCGAAGCTGCTTTGATGAAATTCTCCTGCCATATATTGTAGGAAATGTCATGGACGTCAATTTCTGTTAGGTTGGGAGGTGCTCCTCCATTCTTGAAGACTGGGTCTGGTGTGATGATGGTGATTTCATGTCCTCTCTTTGCTAGTTCTTGAGTCAAAGGACGGAAGACCACTTGATGACTGATAGATGGAACTGGGAACACTGCTAAGATTCTCGCCGCTTCATTCGAACTTATAACTAGAATAGAACACGCGAGTAAATATAATACTGACATTATTACTCGAGCAGCGATGTCAGCATACTAAGGTCAATTGACGTCTGAAGCTGTTATTATTTGGCACGAATAAGTTATTAGTGATCCAAACGAGACTCAGGAAAATGGAAGAATAATAAGAGGAAATAATAATTATTAATTGCAGGTATATGATTTATTTAGATTAAACGCGTAGTTACACTAGTTGAAGACTAGTTCCAACTTGGTTTTTTCAATTTGCATACAATTTTAAGACTAATATAACATGGCATATGTACTTTTGTTTATCCTAATTATATTTACGATAACATTATTAACGCATAACAGCTTATGCATAATTTTTTTAAGCATAAAATCTCCAATCGTAATCTTCTTCTTCGTGTCGATGGCACGACTGAATTTTAAATATGTTTGGCAGTAATAATAATGTTTAAGTAAGTATACCATTCTAAAGCATAAATTTATTTACGCATTGATATTAAAACATAATTTTTATAAGCATTAGTGATACTCGCAAGTCCTATGAGGCCTGAGCTGTTTGGCCATAAGATGGATTTTAATCACGATACATACATCATCATCTACCTAGCCTTTTCCCAACTATGTTGGGGTCGGCTTCTAGTCTAACCGGATGCAGCTGAATACCAGTATTTTACATGGAGTGACTGCCTATCTGACCTCCACAACCCTACCAAGTCCTACCGAGAGGTATTGTATTACCCAGTAACTACTGGGTAATACAATACCTCTTGGTAGGACTGACTGGTTGTCAGATTTCGGGTTTCTGACTACCCGTAACAACTGTCAAAGATCCACGAATGACAGCCGGGACCAACGGCTTAACGTGCTTTCCGAGGCACGGGGGGGTTTCGGTATGTAAAGATGGTCACCCACCCACAGACCAACCGCGGCAAGCATAGCTTAACCTGACCGATCGACCTGTGCGGCTGTTATTATTTAGCCACGGGCCCCTCAATCACGATACATACATTACGCCCGTAATCCCTGAAGGTTTGGCAGAGGTATACCTTCAGTACACCCACATTTCGCCAGTTAGGTATAGTTAAGTCCTATGTACTAGGAGGCCAGTTTATTACCATCAACGGTACTAAGAAATTAGGAAAAAAAACTTGTAAATGAGCCGCTGCAGAGAAAGTACCTCCCCTTATTCAGAGAAGTTTAGAGGTATGAGGAACAGGGTGTAAAGTTTACTCATCCTCCATACAAAAGGGAGGATCCTCCGACCAGATGGGTGTTGTGTTTGGCGGGCAATTGCCCAACGACTGATGTCGGGAAGTTTGTATTATATGCTAATTGCGCAGTAAACTCTGCTTGCGAGATGCAGGATTTGCGTGACGTCAGTATGACGCGTTGTTCGCATGTGTCGTTGTAGATACCGCTACAGAAGAAACAAGCATTTATTATCACATTTGAGCATTGCGTGTTGGCGATTTCTGAACTAGTAATTACTCGTCTTTCTCTAGTTAAAAAAGTCTTTCCTACTAGTTAAAAAATAATGAACATTTGCTCAAGGTCAAGATACGTGTATTTAAGCCAAGCCAGCCAAGTGCACATACTGTCGCAATGGGTCGCAGCATTTTCATAGGTACAAAAAATTATGGTGCGGCTTACCTGTGGTGTACCTTTACTGACATTTACCATAATCGTTCACTTATTTAAAACTAGCTGCGCCCCGCGGTTTCACCCGCATAAGTTTCGATCCCGTGGGAATATCGGTATAGAAAGTATTTTATATGTTAATCCTGGTAATAAACCATTTTTGTGCTAAATTTCATCCCAATCCGTTCAGTAGTTTTTGCGTGAAAGAGTTACAAACATCCATTCATCTAAATATCCATACAAACTTTCACGTTTATAATATTACTAGCTACGCCCGCGGTTTTACCCGCAAAGTATCCTATATATTAATCCTGGTTATCCCAGTATTAAACCATTTGTGTGAACAATTTCATCCAAATCCGTTCAGTAGTGTTTGCGTGAAAGAGTAACAAACATATGGATTGCCATCCATCCATCCATCCACACAAACTTTCTTTCATAGAAGGAATAGTATAATTATAATAGCAGGAAATAGGAATTGTTTCGGCGTAGAGTTGTTTTGTTGACGTATGCTTTGCGGGTTGTAATTTATTATCTCTTTAAGATACAGAGTAAAGGATCGCAAGGATCTTATCGTTACCAGCAAATTAGGACCAAAAACTAAAAATATTTTATTAGGTAACAAAATAAAAATACATTCCCCTTTTTTTTAGTTACGTTTAATCTTAACATTCACACCACTGGTAAAATATTTATATAATACATACAAGGCAGTGAGAAATACTGCAAAAATGGCTAATATTCCTATTAGTATAGTTAGTACTAGTTCTAGTTCCAGGTACTGCGCCCACGACATGTTGGCGGCGGGCGCGCGCAGATGTCTCGCGCCGCCGTGACGCAGCACGTGCTCCGTCCACCACACGGCGCGCTCCAGTGGAGGCATAGGCTCATCCTTTATCACACTGCGCAACTTTTGTATATTGCGGCGATAGCTGGAATCAAAAAGACCAATTGTAAAATAAAAACCACCTTGTGTAACGGGCATCGACGCGCAAACTGTTACCGGGAATGCAGCACATAATTCTAGTTCCACCAGCAGCGTAGAATATATTCATCGGTTATTAAATGGCGGCATCTACATCGCCACATGTGAACTATGCAGCACACTAATGTCACGCAAAAGTCCTACATCGCGCAAGCAGAGTTTACCACACAACTAGAATATACTATGCAACGCCCCGACATCAATCGTCAGGCGGTTGACCACCAGACATATCACCCGTTTGATCGGAGGATCCTCCCTTTTCTATGGAGGATGAGTGAGCTTTATACCCTGCGGGTTAATTGCATAACAAACTATCATTAGCAGTAGGTTTAATTTTGACAGTTCCACAACATTCATTGCGTTATTTACGTTGATGAGCAGACAAATCTTTCGAGCATATGCAGCAATGGATTACCAATATTCTTCAAAATCATTCGGATTGTTATTGATTGTGTGTTACGCAATTAGGGTGCTGTTCCTTATTCCTCTATTCCTCAACATTCTCTTGCCCTGATAGTGCAATACTTACACCGTCAAAATGTATGGAACAATTTCGCGTGATCGACAGAAGACTTGGGGACACAACCAAAATCCTCATTATTTAATTACATTTACAAAATTTAAGTCATGGGGTAGTAACCAAGTCTCCTCTAGTGACATTTCTTTAAGTGAGTTCATGCACGCCCACTTCGCAACGGGCCGTGCAGCAGAAATCGTAATATTTTAATTTCGCCATAACTTCAAAACCAAACGACCAATTTTAATCATTCAACGACCAAATATTATCTTCATAAACTGTACTTACTGATAAAATAATTTATTTTGATAAGGATGAATAGCATGAGTAAAATAAATGCGTATAAATGTAGTCCAAAAAAATTCAAGATTTTTAAATAAAAAAATGGTTGTTGTGCCTCACTCGACATAGATAGGTATAGTGTGTCGCGGACTTTTTTGTAGATATTTATAAGATCTACAATTAATTTGAACATTTTATGGTTCTATCTTTTATAGTTTAGGCAGCGTACGCAAAATAAGTAACTTTTCTGGTTGATTTTTTACACCTTGCGTCCGAAAAACCCAAATATCTTACGGAACCCTATTTTTTTCCAAAATAAAATTTAGTCTATGTTACTCATGGATAATGTAGCTTTCAAATAGTGAAAGAATTTTTTAAATCGGTTTAGTAGTTTTTGAGCCTATTCATTACAAACAAACAAACAAACAAACAAAGTTTTCCTCTTTATAATATTAATAATAATATATAATATATATATATATAATATATAATATATATATATATAATAATAATAATTAATTAAGTAAGTATAGACAATCCATATAGTTAATTATTTAGATTCTTAATACCTTTCGCCGCAAATTCAAGGAATCATCTAAACCTGACGCCCACAAGCCAAAAATCAACAATCTAGCCTACTGCTATCCATCTATTGTTGCTGTATAAGAAACAAATTCCATCTCGTCATAAGTTGCAACTAAAAAAAATATTCATTTAACGCTAACGTTTTTGTAATCGACATGTAGTGTAACTATACTTAGGGGATTAGAAGCTTACGAGTAGTTGCCCGTAACTGGACATCTCAATATAATGACGATTTAAACAGAAATAATTTGGTTGACCATAACTTGACATCTCAATTTGTCAATTTAAAATTAGTACATTCAGAAATCTTTTACGTATACAAGTTGAGACTTTTATTAATTGTTTTTGTGTTGTTGGAGCAAATATTAAATTACATTAAATCAATGATTGATTTCACAATTTTCCTCAAACGAAAAGGGAAACCTCTTAGGAAATTAAAAGGAAGTCAAAATTTATTAATTATTTAGAGATTATCGAAAAGAAAATATTGCGAGTGCCAGGGAAAATATTCTACCTTTATCAAAGCATTAAAACCTAACATAAGTTTCAGCTTTCAGAAGCGTTTATAAAATAGGTAAAATTAGTCTTTTCGAATCTAAGGTATAGACGCCAGCAGGTCAAGCTACCCGACACTGTCAAAATTTTCCAATGAACCTTGAACCTTAATGCTTCAGGGATAAATTTGAAAATCTATTAAAGAAATTTGACAGATTGTAGTAGCTTGATGTGCTGGAGTCTGTACTAAAAACTTTTATTTAAGCTAAGGACCAGTTTTAAGGAAAGTTTTAGTAACTTTAATTAAGGATGGCTTTAAGAAGAGAAATAGATTTATTTATTTAGATATATTTATAATAAAATGCTGAATGGATTAGTTAAAGAAAATAATTTTCAAGTAAGCAATTATGACCAATGTGATGATGACTGATAGAGATGACATCATATTCAGCCTATCATTTTACCACCGCTGGGACACAGGCCTCCTCTCGGTGGGAGGGAGTGGGCCGTAATCCACCACGCGGGCCCAATGCGGGTTGGTAGATGTCACATCTCTTCGAATTTTTGGGTCTAGGATATGCCGGTTTCCTCACGATGTTTTTCTTCACCGTTTTGAGAGCAGTGGTGATATAATTATAATTTACACAAAGTTAAAGGCTAATAAACGCTTGTCTGAGTTCAAACCAGGGCCCGTATTCCCGGAATTTAAAATGTTCAAAATCTAGTCGCAGTCTTATCTCAGCGACAAACAAAATAATGTCAAAAACTTGTCAAAATGTAGGGAAATTAGAAGTATTTTTTTACAGATTGAGACTGAGATCAGACTGTGAACGGTCTTAAAATTACGAGAATAACCCCTCAGGTAATTGCGTAACACACTATTAGTAGGAAAGGGTTTAATTTTGACAGTTCAACAACATTCATTGCGTTGTTGACGTTGTTGAGCAGACACATTTTTAGAACATATGAAGCAATGGATTAGCAGTATCCTTCAAAATGATTCAAATTGAAATTGATGGTGTGTTACGCAATAAAGATGATGGACGTATAGTTATAATAGGCTATTATAATTATTTTAAACTTTACAAACCTGCCATCTTCAATAACAGTAGTAATAGCATTCTTAAGCTTTTCCTCAGTAATAGAATCCAGGTCGAGTCGAAGACCAATCTTCAGGTACACACATTTTTCTACGTTGAACCACTGGTCTGCTAACATCGGTACACCAATCAGAGGTACTCCTGCTGTGATAGCCTCGTCAGTTGATTGGAGACCTCCTTGTGTTATGAACAGCTTTACATTGGGATGTCCTGAAAAACAATGAGATAGATACTGTTAGATACTATTTTAATAAAATAAGAAATTAATCGTAGTACAATTAAGTACATGCCTCGTTGGTCTAGTGGTTGCAAGCGCTACTACAGAGCATGAGGTCCTGGGTTCGATTCCCAGTCGGTCGGGCAGTTTTATTGGTATTTTTATCTGGAATTTCTCAGTAGCAGCCTGGAGTCTAAATCTGTGGCTGGTTGGTGTCAATAGGATCGCCTCTCATAAGAACCTAAATGACGAAATGAGGGTGCATTATAGGTACGGTCATTAAAAGAGATAAGTAACCAGGGTCTTCGGATAAAGTTGAAGTTTAGTAATAAAACGATGGAGGTTTTCCATGTTATTTGTGACGATGAGATATCCAGTTATTAAATGGTTATTACAACTTTTAATGGCGATGCAATGCGATGTTTTTAATCATTCATGCAACAAAACCGCCAATCAACAAAACAAATAACCAGTCAATCAAATGAACAACAAGAATTTATATTAAAAAAATACACCAATATGAACTTACTAAGCAGATCAGACTGCGGCAGCCACTTGGATATCCTAATGTTCTCACTTCGTCCTGGCAGCTCATCATTGTTCCACTTCCACAGCACATCGTAAGGCAATTGAGAGAAGGCTTTCACGAGAACCTGAATCCTTTCTGGTGGTAACGTCGAAGGATCCACGTTGGTACCAAAGCTGATGTAGATCACGCCGTTCTTAGATGAATCTAAGAACGACCTGAGGTCCTTGAACAAACAAAATAAATTGTTAGATCTATTTTAGAGCTTTTAAAATAAATAATGCTGGTGTTTGTAGGTAGGTGAATTCTTGGTATCTATTGAAACTGAGTACTAGACTTAAGTGTCTACGTACACACGGCTACACATCAAACTATACAAAACCAGTTTGTCTTGGCCTCACTTTGTATGATATTATCTCACAATGAACGGTCAGCCAATACTGGTTTTGCATAGCTTGATGTGTAGCCGTGTGTACTAGGATTAAGCGTGCAACATACGAGCGGCACTCTTCAATTGCAGAGAAAACGTCAGCCATTGACACACGACGATAACGTGCCGCTCGTGGGTTGCACACTTTAGTCCTAGCGTCGTTTTTTTGCACAATTAGCTAATTATACAAAATTAAATGGATTTGAATTAAATATCGGTTTATAGGTAAACATGTTGTATTTCTATTATAAAAGGACACGTGAGGAAGCCGGTATGATCCTAGAACCAAACATTCGAAGACGTGTGACATGTACCAACCCACAAAAGACCCGCGTGGTGGATTATGGCCTACTTCCTCTCATTTAGAGGAGGCATGTGTCCCAGCAGTGGGAACACTAGAGGCTGATTATAACAACAACAAAAAATTTAATTTATTATTCTTCTTTATTCTTTCTCAAGTTCTTATAATGTAACTTTTTGCATGTTCTGTACCTGTGTTTACTCTTGTTTTGAACAAATAAGTCATCTTTAAGTTTTCATTTATGTACAGACGCCAGCTGCACATCAAGCTACTACAATCTGTCAAATTTCTTTAATAGATTTTCAACTTTATCGCTAAAGCAATAAGGTTCAAGGTTGATTGGGAAAATTTGACAGTTTTGAGTAGCTTGACCTGCTGGTGTCTGTACATAAAAATATGTAAAGAAAGAAGAACAGAAAGCAAGACTCTCACCAATTGCGAACTGGACCAATTGAGAATTTGACAGTTGGATATTTTGAGAATTGGACATAATGCGCCCAAAGGATTTTTTTCAGTTGAGCTAACACGCAAAGAATATAAAAGAAACAAGTGTCAAGAAATATCTGTGACGTAAGTATTATTCGAATGATACTTACGTCACAGATATATAGGTCGTTGCCTTATCATGTCGAAGGTACGGTTGAAAAAGTTATGTTATACTACCGATTCAATACTGTTACTAGAATATCTTTAGGAAACCGGTAAGTCCTAATATTCGTTGAATCAAAATAATCATTCTAATCTCAATAATTTTGGTTTACGAAAATCCTTTGCTATGCCATGCCGCGCCAAAATCAATGTCGTATATGACGCCCACTAAACAGCACTGGGTTCGCTCCCTCGCACAGAGATGCACGAAGAGTTCCAGGAGCAGGAAGTTCAAGGACATCTATAGTTCGGCCGATAAATGAATGCGTTCTGAGTCTGACACCTGTTTCCTCAGTTTTATACATACGAATACGTGTTTTGCGAATTTGATTTTATTTTATAAGGTACTAGATTTGATCGCGACTCCCGCATTCCCCTTAAACTTAAGGGGAAGATATATAAAACCGTGATTAGACCTGCTGTCTTGTATGGATCAGAATGTTGGGCCACAAAAGGGATAAATGAAAGGCAATTGCATGCAGCTGAGATGAGAATGCTAAGAGGGATGTGTGGTGTTACACGAATGGATAGAATAAGAAATGAGTACATAAGAGGAAGTCTGAAAATAGCACTGGTAACTGAAAAGTTGTGTGGAAATCGGTAGTCATGGTATGATGATCGGTAGTCAATGTACGACATTTTCCTCAATGCCGTGTTAAGGAGAAATGAGGAAAATGTCGTGAGGAGAGTTTTGAGTATGAATGTCGATGGCTATAAGAGTAGGGGAAGACCCAAGAAACGATGGATGGAATGTGTGAATGATGATATGGTTAGAAAGGGGGTGACTACCGAGATGACGACTAATAGGGAAGTATGGAAGAAAAAGACATGTTGCGGCGACCCCAAATAAATTGGGATAAGGGCAGGAGAATGATGATGAAGGTACTAGATTTGATAAGGTACTAAAATTGTCGCACTGATAGGTAGGTCAGGCACGCATTCTCTCGAAGACCAGATTGTAATGCCAATTGAAATAAAAAAAACCGGACTAGTGCGAGTCGGACTCGCGCACGAAGGGTTCCGTACCATTATATATAAAAATCAATCATGAGTTGATTGAATGAAAGGTAAATTGCGGGTTATGATTTTTACGACGTATTAAAAAAAATTAATTTTCTAGATTTCGTTCAAACCAATTTTCGGTGGAAATTTACATGGTAATGTACACCATATATTTTTTTTAGTTTTATCATTCTCTTATTTTAGAAGTTACATACACCTTTTACCACTTTGGAAGTGTCTCTCACGCAAACTATTCAGTTTAGAATAAAATTATATTAGAAACCTCAATATCATATTTAAAGACCTATCCATAAAAAGGTACCCCACACGTATGGGTTTGATGAAAAAATATTTTTGAGTTTCAGTTCTAAGTATGGAGAACCCCCAAAATGTATTGTTTTTTTTCTATTTTTGTGTGAAAATCTTAATGCGGTTCACAGAATACATCTATTTACCAAGTTTCAACAGTATAGCTCTTATAGTTTCCGAAAAAAGTGACTCTGACATACGGACGGACAGACAGACAGACAGACATGACGAATCCATAAGGGTTCCGTTTTTTGCCATTTGGCTACGGAACCCTAAAAATCCAACACGCTATTGAACAAAGTATTAGCTTCAGAGCCAAGGTCAGTTTAGACCATCATTATTTGTTTTTCTTCAGACTAAGCTATTATATACACGCTATATTAACGACTATGTATGGAAAAAATATCTATACGAATATAAGTATACAATTTCAAGACTGAATGATTGACAGGCATACTTTGCACTGAAACACTGTTTTAGAGGATGTAAATTCACTGAAAAAATATTTTTTTAAACTAACCCTACAATTAAACGGTGGTTCAAATCATATGTGCGAAAAGAGTTGCGGACAACTACTATTATAATTTACTCGTATAAAAATCAATTGCTTTTCGTTTGAGTCGCTAAAACTCGAGAACGGCTGGGCCGATTTAGCTGATTTTGGTTTTGAAATGTTTGTCGTAGTCCAGGGAAGGATACGGTGAGAAAATATGGAAAAATTGCGAGGAAAATAGTAAAAATAACAATTTCATTTTCCCATATAAACTGTTCTACCTACTGTCCTGTCAAACATTTGACGATCGTTCCTTCGGTACGGTAGACTCGGCTCCATTCAAGTTGAATTTTGAAGTTGAGGTTAGGAATAGGGTAGGAGCAGGGTAGGAGTAGTGTTGGAGTAGGTTAGGAGTAGGATAGGAGTAGGGTAGGGGTAGGGTAGGAGTAGGGTAGCAGTAGGGTAGGAGTAGGGTAGGAGTGGGGTAAGAGTAGGGTAGGGGGTAGGACACCACGTGAACGAAGTAGCGCCGGGCAGCTAGAAATAATTTATATGGCAAAACAACGTATGCCGGGGTCAGCTAGAAGTAGATAAAATACTGCACGGTATTATTGGATGCGACCTTGGAAAATGATAGTCTAATTGGAACGATCATTTGAAGAAGGTAAGTTACATAGTTAACTAAAGTTTTGAATGAAGTACTCACTGTTGGTAGTTCCTTCTGAGGTATCTGATGCAGCCCTCCCATATAAACGACAGACGGAGGAACAGGTCGTATCCCCTCAAATATCGGACGCACATTCAGGAATAACATATCCACATTATTCTCTAACTCTTCGACAGGTGGTATCTCAGGACCAAAATTGTGTCTCAGCACTTTATTCTCAAGCAATTCATTGGTCTCATACAGTTTCACAATGCTGTAATGACTGTACAATTCTGAAATTTTCTCCCAAAAACTAAGATTGTATAGCCTCTGTCTTAAGATAGATGGATAGAGGAGCGGGTGGTCAGCTGCTCCAATCAAATCATAGTTCCCAGGAGCAGCTCCCATAGAACTCACTAGAATCACAGGCACGTTCTTGTAAATATAAGAAAAGGCTAATGCTGGCCTCACACAAGCTTCAAGCAGTAACAAATCAAACTTTTTTCTCTTATCATTTATAAGATTTTGCACCTCTTCAGATTGGATTTGTGCCTCAAATACCGAAACAAATGAAGTAAGAATTATGTTCATTTGAGATAGTAGATCATCTGTACTTCCTTTCGAAGCTGCTTTAATGAAATTCTCCTGCCATATATTGTAGGAAATATCGTGGACGTCAATTTCTGTTAGGTTGGGAGGTGCTCCTCCATTCTTGAAGACTGGGTCTGGTGTGATGATGGTGATTTCATGTCCTCTCTTTGATAGTTCTTGAGTCAAAGGACGGAAGACCACTTGATGACTGATAGATGGAACTGGGAACACTGCTAAGATTCTCGCCGCTTCATTCGAACTTATAACTAGAATAGAACACGCGACTAAATATAATACTGACATTATTGCTCTAGCAGCGATGTCGGCATACTAAGGTCAATTGGAGTCTGAAGTTGTTTATATGATCCACGTGAGACTCAAAAAATCAGAACAATAATGGAATTAGTTCTAACTTGTATGAAAACGATGTTTTACTATTTAATTTGGAGATTGGCCATAGCTAGGTAGTAAGGATTATTTAATGCCTTCGTAAAACCAACATTGTTAGTTATGCGGTCATCGTGCCTATACGACGAACTCAAGATAATTTAATACTAAAGTTTTAAGAGGAAGAAACACAATTAATTGTATTTGTAAATGTAAATAGTAATAAAACAAAGCCGCTTTTTATATCTGTCTGTGCGACCGGTAAGATCTTCGAAACTACACAACGGATTATGCTGTATTCACAACCATTTAGAAAATTAATTCAGAAAGATCTATGTGTATAAATATAACATCGCGACTGTTATTCCCGAAGGGGAAGGCAGAGGTACACCTATAGTACACCCATATGGAGCGACATAGTCAGTATTGAGACAAAGTTCACTAATAAAAAATAAAAAATCAGTACACCCATATTTCGCCAGTTATGATTAAGTCCATGTAATAGTGGCGAGGCTTTTGCCATCAACCAGGCACAAATACAGACTCCAGGTTGCTACTGAGAAATTCTTGATAGGTAAAACTTTTTTGCAAAAAAAATCAACCGACTTCCAAAAACGACACTACAAGGTGAAAAGTAACTTTAATTTCGGAAGTCGGTGTCGTTGGGTTCACATTTTCGTTGTTTGCCACCGACTTCCGAAATTAAAGTTATTTTTCACTTTGTAGTGTCGTTTTTACCAGTAATTTTGGTTTAAAAACCAAACTACTGAACCGTTTTTGATGAAATTTCTATGGGACCATTTGGAAACCAACAAAAAAGAACAATTTTTCAAATCTGTTGGCAGGCGACGGAGTTATGCGTGAACAAACATAAAAAACAACTACAAACATCCGAATTGAGAACCTCCATCTTTTTTAGAAGTCGGTTAAAAACCCAACCACACTTTACCTAACCCGGGAATCCAACCTAGGACCAGCAAACGCTTGTGAAGTTGCGACCACTAGACTAACGAGGCAGTACAACCTCTTCGTGATAAAACTTTGACAGTTCAACAACATTCATTGCTTTGTGTACGTTATGGAGCAGACACATTTTCCGAACATATGTAGCAATGGATTAGCAATATCCTTAAAAATGATTCAGATAGAGGTTTTTAGTATGTTTCGCAATTAGGGTGCTGGAGGCGTCGCTAGTAGGTATTATAATTCTATCCTATTTCCTACTAATATTATAAACGTGAAAATTTGTATGGATGGATGGATGTTTGTAACTCTTTCACGCAAAAACTACTGAACGGATTTGGATGAAATTTGGCACACATATGGTTTATAACTAGGATTAACATATAGGATACTTTTTATCCCGATATTCCCACGGGATCGAAACTTATGCGGGTGACACCGCGGGGCGCAGCTAAAAGAAATATAAATTTAGCATTGGCAAGTCGATCGTAATTTCGTAATTACTTACGAATCGTAGGTCGTGGCTCCCAGTGTTAATGGCAGAGAATTACGGGCCGTGGGTTCTAAACCAGACCGGTGCATTACTTTGTGTAAATAATTTCATCACCATTGCTCTCAAAACGGCGAAGAAAAACATCGCTAGGAAACTGGCATATCCTAGAACCAAAAATTCGAAGACATGACTATGACATCTACCAACCCGCACTGGGGCCGCGTGGTGGATTACAGCCCGCTCCCTCTCACAGAGAGGAGGCCTGTGTCCCAGCAGTGGGATCATTAATTATGCTTATGCTAAGTTGATTGTCTTCTGTCAAAACCATCCTTTTTAAACTCGAATAGGTTTAAACCTTGTGTTTTTTTTACGTGATTCGCCTATTCAAGGCTGTGGTACCTACCTTTCCAGTTTTAACTTTTGAAGTCGCAAAAACCTTATAAAAACTTCATATTACTGATTTACTTCGTCCCCAGTATAAACCCGTATTAAACATAAATATTTATGACCTAACGAACTTCTTAATCGCTTGGTACTTGGTAAAAAGTTAACCTCAGGAAAT
The DNA here is from genome assembly GCA_945859715.1 of Apamea sordens. NCBI lineage: Eukaryota > Metazoa > Arthropoda > Insecta > Lepidoptera > Noctuidae > Apamea > Apamea sordens. The sequence continues at coordinate 4,767,926 of OX244010.1, read as the reverse complement.
AATCTAAGAATTTTAAAGCAAAATCTATCAACGTCGACATTATGGGATTTATTTTTTATAAACGATGATTAAAGTTAAGTGATGTTAAAACCGCGAATCGATAAACGTAAGGTAGGACGCCCTCAGGCTAGGTGGAGCGACGATCTTCGCAGGATGGCTGGTAGCAGCTGGATGAGAGTTGCCGAACATTGAGTTGAATGGCGTGCAATGCGAGAGGCCTATGTCCAACTGTGTACTGCTATAAGCTGATGGTGATGTTTAAACGTCAATATATGGTTAAACAGTCGCTAACAATATCTACTCAACTTTAAGCAATGTTAAACTTAAGTGGGACTGAGCCGGACCTGTTTGACGCATTTCAGATGACTTTATTTATATATTTAAGGACTTTGGAAGACTTACAGCTTCCTCCATACAATAGTGATAAATAACAGTATGATAATTTGACAGCCAATTAAGCAAGCTGCTTTGCAAGTAGATCATCACCTAAAATATGCGGCAGATTATATAACCTGCCGCAATTATATTAGTTTTTAACATCTTAAAAATTAAATTAAAAAAATAAAAAGAAAATAAAGTCTGAAGAATTCAATCTTTAAAGAAATTCATTGCTAAACACTTTTTTGCCGAGGTCACACTCGTTTTAAAAAGATCAAAGTCGAACTGTTTGCACACCTTATTAAAATAACTAGATACACGCACAACGTACGAATTTTGACTGTAGTTAGTAGTTGCAAATGGCACCCGTAATGGTGGATTGAACCGTTTGGATTTGCTTGGAACGTTGAAGTAGAAAGTTGACAAAATATCAGAACAATCTATGTCATCTCGAACCGTCTTCAACAAAAATATACAGTCAGAGATCTCACGTCGATTACTTAATGGTAAGATAAATATGATATTTTTTACGAGATTAAGATAGTTAATTGAGTGATATGGTACCCTCTGGTAAAAGCATAAAAATTTTATAAAACTTTTTTGTACGCGCTGAATGAATACCGTATTCCAAATGGCTCCTAGCAAATGGGCTAAAAGAACCACCGATTGGGCTCCACTAAACGCACGACGCCATCGTGGCAGGACAAGACGAAGATGGCGGTACGAGCTTGACTCCTATCGTAAGGACTGGCTCGCCAAAGACAGGATTGTGTGAAAAAGGGAGGATAGTTGATTAGATTATGAATAAAGAGAAAAATTATCAGTCAGCAGTTTGTTCGTTATTTTTTATACCAATACTTTAAACGATCAATAATTCGATTTTATTTTGACTTTGACATATCTCGGGACCCTGGGGTCCCGGACCTTTAAAAGGCGTAGGTACTAGGGGCCGAAGCCAACTCGCAGAGGCCCTTTACACAATTTAAATGATGAGGAGGCACCAACCAACGATTATCCCTGTATGCAACCTGCAAGTGCACCCAAGGACAACCTCCGGTTGGTGCAGGACTATTGTAGAACATGGAAACCAAATATACTGGGCTATGGGTTTGGGTGGCTATAGTTGATCGGTTACTTTGAACTATGGAAGGTCTATGTCCCCTGCCTGACCAATGCTAATATAATATTCACAGGTGAAATGGCAGGGGGTGACTTGCACACTCAATAATGGGCCCCCGAAAACGGTCGCTAGCACACAGTGCCGTAGCAAAAAGGGGGCTACATGTCCTGAGGTGCTTGTGAGGAGTGAAGAGGTATTCCACGGCTATCAGGAGAATCCCGGAAGTACGGTCAACCAGCATCTTACCCAAATACTTTCTTCCTCCGAGCACGTTTGTTCTTGCGAATCTTCAGTCAAGCCAGCCAAGGCAAGAATGAGGTGGGAGCTCTGTTCCTCGTCAGTATTCACTCCAGCCGACCAATAAAGGCAAGCCAGAGGTGAGGAACAAGACCTTTCCCGGGAGATAAGGTTCGTGGGGTCGCTACTGCCCAACAGCTCGCCACATGCTGCCCTGCGGGTTCCTGTATCTCTCTTGGTCTAGCTCCTCACCCTAGGCCTGATCCGGTAAAGTAAACTCTTCTGTCACAGACCTAGAGTTTAGAGCGCGCAAGCCCCACCAAGACGTTATTTTGACTAATTTTAATTACAGGATATTCGTTTGCTAGTTTTTTTTGTAATTAAATCATGTTTTACAAAATAGGTTTTTTGGGTAAGTACCAAACTACCTAATTATTTTAATCTTTAACCACCTTTTTATTGTAAAGTGCTTTAGAACAGTGGGGACCAAGTGGTGGACCCCGACAAGCGCTTTACTTAGTGTAAATAATTTCATCACCACAGACTGTTCTCATATCGGTGGAGGAAAACATCGTGAGTTTCCTCACGGTATGTCCTAGAACCAAAATTCGAAGACCCCAACCCACACTGGGCCCCTGTGGTAGATTACAGCGCACTCCCTTCCGAAGAGAGGAGGCCTCTGTCCCAGCAGTGAGAACATTACGGGCCATGGTTATGCTATACCTACAGAGTACCTATACCATCTGCATCATCTGCCTAGCCTTTTCCCAACTATGTTGGGGTCGGCTTCCAGTCTAACCGGATGCAGCTGAATACCAGTATTTTACATGGAGCGACTACCTATCTGACCTCCACAACCCAGTTACTGGGTAATACGATACCCCTTGGTAAGACTGGTTGTCAGACTTTCGGGCTTCTGACTACCCGTAACGACTGCCAAAGATCCACGAATGACAGCCGGGACCAACGGCTTAACGTGCTTTCCGAGGCACGGAGGGGTCTCGGTATGTAAAGATGGTCACCCATCCACAGACCAACCGCGGCAAGCGTAGGTCAAGGTCGATCGGTCAGGTTAAGCTGACCGATCGACCTGTGCGGCTGTTATTATTTAACCACGGGCCCCTCTATAATATTATACAGAATAACTAATGGTACTAATTACATATTAGGCAACTTTTCGTGTTTTTATCGTGCAAATTAGCTTTTTAGAAACCTACCAGAAATGTATCCAAGGCTACCTTCAACTAATAAAAACTATGAATATGCTAAAATTAATTTCATTTTTTGCCTTACAATATTTTTTGTCATATGGTGTTATTTGCTAGATAAACTTGATCGAAATTCTTTACTTATTTACACAAAAAAAAAAATATCACGAAATATTAACGTGTTAGTATATACATATATTATGTACTTATAGTAAAATTAATAAAAACCTTACTGAAGATAGAGATGAAACCGGTAACTAAAGAACGTAAGTACCAGACCTTAATTTTTTTTTTAATACGTAAATAAATAATGTGAGGATGTTTTTTCTCGTCTATCCCATAGCATGGGGTGTCGTTGGATAGCTCGTTCAAATATATTGCGGATGTGTCAACACCATTTTTCGATTGACGGATCCGTTTGCAAAATATAAAGCTTTAAAGTTCTAATTTTAGTTAGACTCAAATGTTAGCCAACTAAATAGTTGTTTTTGGATACCTATATATGAAAAAAATCACGGCAGTGGTATATAATATAACGAAGTTAAAAGGAAAACTATCACAGCTAGTGTAGAAGTGCTTTACTTTACAAGGTTTAGAGTCACCTTGTAATCAAAGAATTGCCTCATTGCCTTGTATGTGTTTCATGTGTACCATATTATAAAAGCCTGCCATCCAAACTAATATTATAAATGCGAAAGTAACTCTGTCTGTGTGTCTGTCTTTGCTTCACGCCTAAACTACTGAACCGATTTGTGTGAAATTTGGTACAGACATAGTTTGGAACTTGAGAATGGACATAGGATAGTTTTTATTACAAAAAATAAAATAAAATAAAAAATAAAATTTATTCCGGACATACAGCGCCATCCATTGGTCAAGAGTCGGTGTCATCTATTGGTGAAGTCACTATTCCACGCGAACGAAGTCGCGGGCAAAAGCTAGTATTATATAATCCTAGTAATACAGTAAGTTAATTAGTTCTAAATCTAGGTACTGCGCCACAACATGTTGGGGGCTCGAGCGCGCTGATGTCTCGCGCCGTCGTGTCGCGGCACGTGCTCCGTCCATCACACGGCGCGCTCCAGACATGACGACGACGTTATCTGATAATAAAATAGAGAACCCATTTTAACACCTATTGAAAATAAAACCACGGCCTTACCTCGGGTGACTGAAAAGATAAGTGCAATTGGAAGCAAAGAAGGGCCTCATGAATTGACACCAGAACTTAAAACTTGAACAAAAAGTGCTTCACAAAGTGGAAGAATGTAAAAAAGAAATGGAAAAGTCCATTCAGATCAGATAGCATCAGTTTCAACAGTAGATGAGACTTTATTAAAAAAGCAAAGCATAGAATGATTGTGTGAAAGATAATTAAGGCTATGAAGGAAGTTATCACTGAGATGACTTTTGATAAGGATAATATGCGGAACAAAAAGACTGGACCCCTAATAAATTAAAATAAAGGCAGACGGAAAGGAGGACGGTCTGTGCAGTGTAGTGATACTTGGGGTAGGCCTGTATTCAGCAGTGGACGTCTTTCGAACTATGATAATGATAAAGATTAGGAGAGATGAGACAGCAAGATTTTCCTTATATAATTACCTGTGTAGGTTTTTTTATTTCAAAAATATGTTATTATATAGTAATCGTCTCCCATGACGATTTAAAATTCTCTTCTGTATGGTTTTCTAAATCTAATCTGACTCCAATCCATTGGAATATCAATCAGAGGTTGACAGGTTCCGTGATAGCCTCGTCCATTGATAGTAGACCTCCTTGTGTTATGAACTCTTTGTTCTTGGGAAGTTCTGTAAAATACAGGTTGTAAAAAAAATAAAAGAATAACGTTTATTTGAATACAGTTCGTGAAACACAAAATACAAATAACCAAATTAAATAAAAATGTGAACATTATATTTAAACTACAATAGTGTGTGCTTAACGGCTGCGCCAAAAAGGTTCATTTCACATTAATGCGATCTTAAAACTCCTCGATTTTACAATAAGAACGGCTATCAAGCCTCTTCTAAAATTCAAAACGATATCAAACATTGTAATTTAGAAAATTTACAAGTCGTGCGTTCGACAGGATTTCCTAACGGCAAAAATTAAAAAGTTCCATTAATTATTTAAGAAATTAAATTTCTTAAAATTATTTAAGAAAAATGTATACTGCATGTCGATTATTATTTACTACGACTAGACTTTGAATGTTTTAATTACGGGACAATTCCCGTAATTAAAACATTCAAAGTCTAGTCGCAATCAATCAATGTCTGCCTTTTATTGTCTAGCAAATAAGTGACTTAGGTAATTCCAATTTCAAAATTCCTAAATCAAAATTTGGTTACCTTAGTGACCATATTTTGTGATTTATTAAAGTTTATTATTTATCAAATTTGTTAGTACAGTCAGCAACAAAAGTCTATTAACACTTTAGTTGTTTAAATCTTAATTATTGAGCAAAATATTCCTAAATAACATATAGTAATAGAATATTTAAGAATTATTAACTCTCTGCTATTACATGAACTGGAGAAAACCAATGTATCGCATCATTTTGTATCAATTTAGATGATTTGTAAAAGTAACAGTGGTAATTGACTTTTGTTGCTGACTGTACCTACTGTAGTACTAATAGTACCTAGTAGGTAGTAGTAATAATTATCGCGTTCTGCTGACGGACCTCAGTCAGTGCGATAATTATGCAATAATCTGGTTTAATCTGTGCGGAAGCCGAATCAACCTTGAACTTTTCGATAAGTAGTTAGATTCTCGGCTCAACTAATAGTTTCTTATGTAAGCTTATTGGTGTTTAACACATACTTACTTTTAGCGATATTCTGGTATTCGTGTTGACATTATAGGCTATTATACTCTGAATCATTCAACCGGTTATTATAATAGGTTATTGGGTTCGGCCGTTACTCATTGTTTCATACTGTTGATATGTTCATAAACTGTTCACGGTGATGTCATGCTGTTTGAATGATTTAACTGACGTCAATAAAATAAAATTTTCATTTATTTTGAAATATTTTATTCAATGATTAATTGATACAAAAAATATTAATTTGTGGACTATACAAAAAATCTTTAGGTAAATAAAAACGGTAACATAATTATAATATGCTAATAATATAACCTCGGACACGGCTCGCACTTTTTAGGAGGTTCCTCTCTCTGGAGCCCTGACCGGCCCAGTACCATGGACCCTGTTCCCGATACCGGTGAACTACTGTTTTTTTTTTAATGCTTTTACATAATTATACTTAATTGAAAATATAGTTTGTTATAAAATTAAGGAGATAACCCTACTCCTACTATTATTATTATATATTTATTATCCTAATATAATATTATAAACGTGAAAGTTTGGATGGATGGATTTTTGTTACTCTTTCACGCAAAAACTACTGAACGGATTGGATGATATTTGACACACAGATGGTTTGTAACCAGGATTAACATATTGGATTCTTTTTATCCTGATATTCCCATTGGATCAAAACTTATGCGAGTGAAACCACGAGGCGCAGCTAGTATAATATAATAATAGTATCTTATAATGGTCTTCTTTTTAAGTCTTATTCTAAAATAACATCCCGAAACAAAATTGCTTAAAACTACTTTTTACTTCCAATGGTCCGCTTCAGAAGGGCTTTACACAGGTGGTTAATTGAGAATCCCTTCTACACCGTTAAATTATGATCGTTTTAATCCTTAAAAGGGGTCATTGTACTTGTACTCATCATTATGAACAACTTTTACTACGGGACCAAACCTGAAATCGGGAAAAAAATCAGTTGATCCATAGATTTATGTTCGCGTAACTCGACATAATTGTATGGATCAACTGATTTTTTTTTATTGAATATGTTAATCTTTCATTATACGTACCTACTACCATTGTAAGAACTTTTGTAACCATATTGACTTTGAAAATTCCGTGGAGGGGCCCGTGGCTAAATAATAACAGCCGCACAGGTCAATCGGTCAGGTTAAGCTACGCTTGCCGCGGTTGGTCTGTGGATGGGTGATCATCTTTTCATACCAAGACCCCTCCGTGCCTCGGAAAGCACGTTAAGACGTTGGTCCCGGCTGTCATTCCTGGATCTTTGACAGTCGTTACGGGTAGTCAGAAGCCCGACAGTCTGACAACCAGTCTTACCAAGGGGTATCGTATTACCCAGTAACTGAGTTGTGGAGGTCAGATAGGCAGTCACTCCATGTAAAATACTGGTATTCAGCTGCATCCGGTTAGACTGGAAGCCGACCCCAACATAATTGGGAAAAGGTTAGGCAGATGATGATTGACTTTGAAAATGAATCACAGATATTATCACAATAGCAATAATACATGGTTCAAACCAATTGCTTCACTTTAATGAACAGGCGCTTAAAAATAAACAATATAGCCAAGTTTTTTATCTACGATTTTTTTATAACCTGCTCTGTCCCATTCCAGGGCAACTTCTACGTTAGAACCGTTTAAGGATATCGGTCCCATAGAAGCTTGGCCCAGAAATGGGCACAAATAAAACAAAATGTATAAGAAGCAATAAAAATGTTTCAAATGTATCCCTGTATATTTTTCTTCGTCGTAAAACTTGGTGAAGGGCCATAAGACCCTTCCCAAGTATGATTTCAAAGCTGTAAAAAAAAAAAAACTTGTCGGTCACGGAGTAATCCACTTCCTTCGAACAGATTGAATTTCACTCAAATCTAACTACTGTATCACAAATGATTAATTCACTATGCCCCAGTTTATAGAACGTTGCATCTCCGTTGGAAACCAGGCAAAATCAAAGTTATCCGAGATGCCAGTTTATTGTAGCCGAAGTAAACTGCAATGGTTACCTAAGGTCACCAGGTTAGGTAAAGGTAAGGTAACAAGGTTTAGGAGGAGGTTAAGGTTAAGGTTTCTATGGGTCTATGCCACCCGAAATAAAGTTCTTATTATTATTAATGCAAAATTCCATAGTCCAAGAAAGGTGAAGTCACTCAGAAATGCAAACAACTTGAGAGGTGTCAAGGGACACCCGGATGGAACGAAGTTCAAAGAGAGAGAGAGAGAGAGAGACAGACCGAGAAACACGCGCACGCCGCACGGCTTACAACTACCTATAGCAAAAAGTGTCGTTCCAACTTTTGGTCTTAATTTTTTCCGTCTAGCCCCCTTTCGCAACGCGCGATAAGGAACTTCGTTCCAAAAGATAACCAGAAACACAGCCATTGATATTTTTGAACAAATCACAAGAACTCACAAAACATTCATGGTGCTGTCACACGCGGCACCACAGAGTTATAAATAAAATAGCAAACACCAAACCCGCACCCTAATTGCGTAACACACAATCAATCTCAATCTGAATCATTTTGAAAGATATTGCTAATCCATTGCTTTATATGTTTGAAAAATGTGTCTCCTCAACAACGTAAATAACGCAATGAATGTTGTTGAACTGTCAAAATGAAACCCATTGCTACTGAAAGTGTATTATGTAATTAAGTCGCCGGTTGGCAAAAAGAGTTATAATGTTTTTAGCGCAAATCTATGTATGGTACATAGTTATGCTGTATGTATGTAGGATTCATTATACTTTCATAGCATCCAGCAGTGCGATTCTGTAACCATCTCACCGTCAGCGTGGAGTGAGCTGTCATTCCAACTAATGCTAGGGATTGACACTATTGACAGCTCACTCTGAGCTCACTTCATCTAACTTTTCACGGTGAGATTTTTACAGAATATGGTTTCCTTGATAAAAAAAAAATCTTTACATACCAATATGTGGAAGGAAATGGAGGAGGCCTATGTCGCAAGACCGCCTGACCTGTCCCAGCAGTCTCGACATTCATAGCGATCTTTACCACCGAATTCGGTCGCAAAGTCCTGTCACTCCATACATTACACCTGTCAATCCAGGACTTTGCGACCGAATTCGGTCGTAAGGCGACCGCTATGAATGTCGAGACTGCTGGGGCAGGTCAGGCAGTCTTGCGACATAGGCCTCCTCCGTTTCCCTCCACATATTCCTGTCCAGCTGTTCTTCGTTAACCGTTTGGCAGATCATCCTCCAAACTTTTTTTCTGTCTTCCTCTACGTATTTTCCATTCCTTTGGTACTATTCTGTGGAACTTTTGCTCCATTTTCCGCCTTCGCTCTCATTGTATGACAAGTCCATTTCCAATGTAAGTGTTTTAGGAACGAAGTTCCTTATCGCGCGTTGTGAAAGGAGGCTAGACGGAAAAAATTAAGACCAAAAGTTCGAACGACACTTTTTGCTATAGTTGTAAGCCGTGCGGCGTGCGCGTGTTTCTCTGTCTGTCTCTCTCTCTCTCTTATAGAAAGCAAGCCTAGCAAGCCAAGCAAGTTATACTTCGTTCCATCCGGGTGTCCCTTGACACCTCTCAAGTTTTGTTTATACTCTTTTACTCTAATGCAGCAAACAGCCAGGACCAATTACTAGAGGCAAAGGTTACTAGTTTACAATGGTTGCAATGGTCTCGCCATTTGAGTTTTTGACCGATTTCCTATCATATGGAGAATCTGTCAAAAACTCACGATGAAGAGACCATTGCAACGTTTGTAAATTAGTAGACTTAGGCCTTAGGTGAGAAAATAGGTCAACGTAGGTAACGCTATTAAACATCAAATACCACTATTTCCAACACGAAGAACGTACATACTCATTCGTGGCGCCGACCACTAAACAAACGATAGTGAGCCGTCAAAATTAAGTTTATAATTATCTGTGATTTGCTGCTCACTCAACCAACGATTATGCAATTTGAAATCGACCAGCATGCGATCATGTTAATGGTAATTATGATGTCCACCCGGGTTTGTAGTTTACGCAAAGGCTTCATAGCAACGATAATCATATACCTAAATTAGCAAAATGTTGTCCATTCAAAGTTGAACCTCTATTTAATTTGCTCAGGCGCTGTAGTTTTAAAAATCTTTTCTTAGTGTACCTAGTTTACCCCTTTATTTATAAACATTAATGGCGACTGTTTACCGCTTACGACGGCACTCTCGGTACTGCTCCATCCATAAATTCAAGGTCGCCCAGCGAGCTATGGAACGGGATACTACTGCAGCTCTAATAAGCTCCATTTAAACATCTCCAAGTGTTACGTGTGCTCCTTCACCAGGAAGCCCGTTCCTATCACATTTGACTATAAACTTTTAGGCAAATCCCTAGCTAGGGTTAACACAGTTAAAGACTTGGGAGTTGTTATTGACTCAAAATTATTATTTGATCAACACATAGATAAAATCATTAATAAAGCATCAAAATCACTAGGGTTCTTAATGAGGGTCTCGACTGAGTTCAGAAGCATCAAAACCATTAAAATTCTCTACTGTACTTTTGTTCGCAGACATCTCGAGTATGCCTCTCAAGTTTGGAATCCCAATTACAACATATAAGTACATCAATCGATTGGAAGGCATACAAAGAAAATTTTTGAGGTACATTCAATTCCGGTCTAAAACGTATTCTCCCACTTATCTCAGGCTACGCTGTAAAAGATTCCAAATACTTCCTCTTTCTGAACGTAGAAAAATTGCAGATTTGTCTTTTTTATTTAGAATTGCGAACGGTTCAACAGAGCTTCCCGAATTGCTGAACAAAATCGGACTGCGGGTTCCTTCTGCCTTTCTGCGCAATCCTCATGTGTTGCATACTCTTATGGTAGGAATGAATTACAGACGAAATTCATACTTAATCAGAGCGAGTCATGCGTATGATGCGGTCTACCGGGACGTCGACATCGATGTTTTCAATACAAGTATAACAAAATTAAAAAAGACTGTTTGTGATTTCTTTTTTGATCACGTAACTTAATTGGTTTACTTATGAAAATGTATTTACCCAAAACGCTGTCTACCTTCTCAACTATTTTTTGTTTATATTATCTCTTCTGTCTGTGAAAACTTGTAATTGGCCTTATTTTTGTTACTCTCAATCGTGCAAAAGTTTTTAGCTGTAAGTTTTCCAAAAACTGTAAGATAAAATAAATAAAATATGCTTGGAGTCTCTCTGAGGTAGTGAGCTGAGTACTGTAGTAGTGAGGTAGTGAGTACAGTAGTGAGTAATAGTTTATATTCTCTCTCTGATAGTGGTTGTATGTATATTATGTCGGAGCACGTAGAAGTGAACACCTTTTATTGTAAAACTAGCTGAATTATGAGAGGATAAGAAGGCACTCGTGTTTAGTAAATATTACAGTCCACGATGATAACGCCTTTATTTCGAAGCATTAAGAGTCGTCTTCACGCGTAGGTGTAATAATAGAGGTATGTATTTATAGGATAGTGTACAATGAATCGCTAACAGCGCCTTTCAATCTGGTTTTAGCAACATGTTGTAATCTTGTAATTAACCATGCAAGCATAGTTAGTAATTTGTTGGTCATGAAGATGGTTTTCCAATTTGAAATGTATTTTTTTTTGAATTGTAGTTTTTTTTTTAAAGTGATGTTTGTACTTGTCCGGATTTGAACCCACAAAATCTCAAGCGAGAGCAAGAGAGGCGAGGCCTTAAGGGGGCGCGTATCGCGCCTCCTAGCCAACACCACAAACACGACAAAAACAAAAAAAAATGAGGGAAAAAAAAATACAATGAAGAGAAAATGTCAATATTTTGTGCTACAATTGCACAATAATTGTGGAAATATGTTGTATTTAGTTTAATTTTATACCTAAGTCTTATTAATTACCATGAAAAATCAAATTGAAGTTAGGCTATTTTTGTTACTTCCCGCTTTTAATCAATGGGCCACCAGACGAGTCTTACGTAAAAGGGGCTGAATATATTGTAGCAAATTGGGCACAAATTCAAACTCCAGGCTGTTACCGAGAATGTTTTATGAAAAACCCTAATAACTTTCTTCCGACCCAGTGATTTAATACGTCACCAATGTTCAACAGTCACGATTGCGACCAACCGGTAGTCAAATGAGCAGAGTTTTTCTTGAGGCTGATTTTTCAATCATCTGATAACTTAATTCGAGGAATAATTTTGAAATTTTGACAGTTATTTCATACAAACATTGCCAAACGTCAATTTTATTCCACGAATTCCACGAAATGTAATTACTACAGTTAGATCCAAAATTGACACAGTCATGAAAGTGTATATAAAGCCTTTTCAAGTTAAATTCTTAAGCAATCACTCAATACAGCAAATAAGGAAAAAAAATATTGCGCAGCCTTGAGGCACACTTTCCTGCTAATTTCTTACATCGGAATTTACACTTTTTATTTGTTTTTATCTGATGTATGTGTCTAATGTATTATAGTGTGTCTTATAATTTGTGCTAAATAAATGTATTTTTCAACAGTATACACCGTGACTTTTTAGTCGTCTGACAACGGCATCCCACTTCATGTATCCAATGACTACTACACATTCATAACAAAAAAAATGGCATTTAAGAGAAAAAAAAAGAAAAAAATATTCAGTATTATGATGCATAACGTAGTTGAAACATTCTGTTGCGAGCGAAGATCTATCTACTCGACTCGTGCGATGGTTAGGTATGTTCTACTGTTTGATACGTAAACATTATTAACAGGATGTTTCATAATTCTAATGTATTAATTATTTTTCCTTGTACCTATTATCTTAATTAATGGTAAAAAAAACACGCCTAGAGGTATTTTATGTCGGATACATTGAGTGGACCACCTTTGTCAGACGACTTAAAAATCACGGTGTATATTAATAAATTAAATTTTTGATATAATAATTAATATTTAATTAAATAATTATTAAAATATTTAATATAAATTATTAAATTTTAAATAATTTTGTTTTTTTCTCTTTATAATAATTATATTAAAACCTTCGCACCACTTTTTCCAACAACTATTATTTGTTTAACATGATGAGTTGTAGGTCGTAGGTTCAAACCCTGACAGGCGCTTTACTTTGTGTAAACAATTTAATTACCACTGCTTTCAAAATGGTGAAGGAAAACATCTTGACGAAACCGGCATGTCCTACTAGAACCAAAAAAAAAATCGAAGACGTGACATCTACCAACCCACAATGAGCCCGTGTGGTGGATTACGGCCAACTTCCCCTTACAGAGAGAAGGCCTGTAAAATCGTTGTAAAATGATCTTGAAAGTCTTAAGGACAGACTTCAAATCAATTTGTAATCCTATCACAGTCTTTCTAAATATAGCTTATGAGAATGTCACTGAGCGTACGTCTCAGCTATAAACTTGATAGATAACATGTGTGATACCCTATACACAGGGTGGGCAAATAACACAGAGGCAATTCTCGTAATTTTAAGACCGTTCACAGTCTGATCTCAGTCTCAATCTGTCAAAAAATACTTCTAATTTCCCTAAATTTTGACAAGTTTTTCACATTCGTTTGTCGCTGAGATGAGACTGCGACTAGATTTTGAACGTTTTAAATTACGAGAATTGGCCTTCAGGTATACCTACACTATTTTTTTTTATTCTATGAAATATAAAAATTATTAAGTTTTTTTTTATATGGTATTTAGGGCCGGCAATTAAGTAGGTATGGAAAATAATGTCAGACAAATGTCCACCTCTCATGGCAGATGTGCCCTTTTCATTGTTTTTTATGACATTTTCACACATTTCCTGCGTGGTCTCAGTGACTACGTTCCGGATATTTTGTTTTAATTGTTGAAGGTTCATTCGACACGTCCCTAAGATAGCCCCACAGAAAAAGTCAAGAGCTGTTAAATCCGGGGATCTTGAAGGCTAATCAATGTAACCGTTTCTCGAAACGTTCACGTTCTTTTCAATGTCTCGATTGTGGCTCGTTTAACATGTGGTACCATCTTGTTGGAACCACATCTTTTCTAAGCCCAACTGATTCACTTGATGTAAAGAAACTGCTTTATCTGTTACAATGCTGCTCAAATTTATTCACTAAACGAGTTATTGTTAGCCGCGAAGGTAAGTGATTTCTACCAAAAATTGGCCGCAATGTTCTTAGAGTTTCCGCAATACATAAATTGGGTTGAGTAGAATGTTTTAATAATTAAAACACGTAGTACAGTCGTAAAACGCTCCATAACAAAGCCGTATTTACACAAAATAATTTTCATGATACAACCGTCATATTTACCGCCAAAACAAAATGGTGGCAAAAAAAGTTGTATACCATACAAGTTGCCCACCCTGTAGTACATTTTTTATATTATTATTGTGTTTTACACCATGGCTGTCATCCTCAAAAGGACAGCTGATGTAGCGCAAGGTACACAAAAATGGATGATAAAGATAAGACACAAACAAATAGACAAATGTAAATTTATGAAGGTGAATAGGATTGACTCCCAAAATACCTAAATTTAAGCTTAAGTTTAGTGCTAACTATCAGTTTCAGTAGGTGCCTTTGTGGCGGCATCTACAGCGCCACTACGTATCATACTGACGTCACGCAAAATCCTGCATCGGGCAAGCAGTATTCTATGTAACTAATTCCTTCCCAAGGCAAGCTCTTTAACAAATAGATCTTTAAGACTATCATTTAGCAGCATCCAGAACAGTGCGTTCGTTTACATCATAAAATATTATTGTAATGAGGTAGGCACTGTTTGGTAGGATAAAAAGGTGACATTGAAATGCAAGACATAAAGCACATACCATTGTTTGTTACCAATTCAACACAAACATGTTTGTTAGTTACGGAAATGAAGTCAAAGTTTATTACGATCCACAAAAGTTATCACATTTTCGCTGGAACTGTCAAGTCCATCCATTCAAAACAGGTAGATGCGTAAGCGTAGTACAGCTAAATTATTTTATTTATACTTGGAATCAGCCCTTTTTTTTTGAGGATGGGAAATCATCAAATGACTCCTCCCGCTCTGGGTGGAGCAGAAGGGAGTGTCAGACTCTTACTGACTAAAACCCACCCGTGTTCCTTCCTTAGCCCTTTATGTTCCAGGGCAGCGGTAACCCTTTCGGACGATCCCGCTACCCTGGCAGGCTTCAGCCCTATCGGGCCCCGAACTTATATATCCTTGATCAACAACGCATAAAACATAGACTATTCGCGATTTGTTACCAAAGGATTCTCGGTCAATTTGGTCACTTAGCTCGTCGGGAACCAGACAATCTAGAAAAGGTTGGTGGTGATGAGCAAGGTACATGGGAAAAGACCTCGCGGATGGTCACCTAGAAGCTGAGACCCGAACGAAGTGGAAGATCATCGTGGACTTTCAGAGACACGACATTCAGTAATGAAGTACGCAACCAAGAAAAAGAGATCAAAAAGAAAATATCATCTTAGGCTAAGCGCGCAATGCGATGCGTATTTCACTTCAAATAATGTTTACTAATAATGATTTCAGTACGCGTGATAGATTTCTATCGATCATAAATGTGCACACAGTGACAACGTTTTATTAGTACGATGACATGCAATTCTTAGATTGTGCTAATAGATGGGTCACGTTCAAGATCAAACTGCCGTCCACATCAATGCTTTGCATATATCTATACACTTTAGATAACATTATTGACATCATAACATGAGAGTAGGCTAGTTTATCACCTACATGACAGTACACTACAATGGGTGGGCTTACCATACAGAACTCTGTGTGGTAAGCCCAGCCATTGATGGGTACTATTCTACGGTTTGAGCAGTGGTCGCCCAGTGAAAACGACTGCGACTTACGAGTTGTAGGTCGTAGGGTTCTTTAACAGGCGTTTTACTTTGTGTAAATTAATTCATCACCACTGCTCTCAAAATGATTTATTTATTATCTATATAAAATAACATCACGCCTGTAATTCCCGGAGGATTAGGCAGAGGTGTACCTTTAGTACACCCACATTTCTCTTAAGTCTCATGTCATAGCGAGTGAGCTTATTGCCTTCAACCTGGCACAAATCCTGCCTCCGGGATGCTATTGTGAAATTCTAGATGGAAAAAAACCAATAACAGTTTGCCCGACCTGGGAATTGAACCAAGGAGGTTTGAACTCGTGAGGTACATACGTATACAACGTGTCGCTACAATGGCGACATTAATTTAACACACGGGTAGGGCTAGTGGCCAGTAATCATAAAAATTATAAGAACATAAAAAAAATCGTAACTTGAAAACCACCTGCGCCGCTTCTCTCTTTCTCTTTCCTTCAATTCGCCTTTTTTTTGCACGTTAATTGTTTTATACATTGATGCGATGTTATGATCCGTGACCCCGTCAAATGACCCGTGCGCTACAGTTCTTTAATTCAGGTTGCTCTAAGATGCTATTTTATAAAATTGTTAATAAATAAATAAATATTAATGTTTAATTAAATTAAAATATATATTCATAAAACTACAACGCAAAACCGTATACGTGTGTTAAATTAATGTCGCCATTAAAGCGCCACGCTGTATGTATGTATAAATCGACTTCTTGAAGAAACCAGCAGGAGAAGATAGTTTCAGATGCCCTGAACGCGGAAACCAAGAATATCTTATCGTCAATAACAAATTGCTAAGTCACTAATGATAAGAATACTATAAATAATATTCCACTCGATGCAAACACTTACTATCTTAATAGGTACCGTATTTACATTATGTTATCTAGATGTTACTGTAAAAGCCCGAACATTTGGAAATCTTTGGTTTTACTAGTAATTGTTAAGATTTACGAAGACGAATTGGTGAATATGTCTAGGCTTCGATATAAAATGTAACGAATTTTAGAGCTCACTTCGCTCGCTTATGCATTCTAGGTAAAATCACTTTCATTCACTATATTGTGTTTGAAATAAACCCTAAAACTCTCATAGAACAACGGGGTAAACGCGTAACACTCTTTTTATTTACAGAAGGAAAGAATATTTATCAGCAAGGTTGCTGTAGGTCGTTTTTACTGTGATGGTTTGCTAACGGACACGTAAAGTCCGCTACTTCGACGGATCGTCAGCATAGTGTGGAGAAGTATCACAAACTATGCTCTTCCTTTTCCTCTATCTTCTCCAGCTGGTTTCTTCATGAAGTCGATTTATACATACATATACGTATGTACCGAAAAAAAAAATCCCGAAATTCCCACGGGATCGAAACTTATGCGGGTGAAACCGCGGGGCGCAACTAGTAGATAAATAAATAATTGGAGTTTACTATGTTTATCGTTTTATGGTCGCTAGGACCTGAACCCTAATTGCGTAACACACGATCAATCGGTTTCATTTTGACAGTTCAAAAACATTCATTGTGTTATTTTCGTGGTTGATCAGACAAATTTTTCGAACCTATGAAGCAATGGATTAGCAATTTGCTTCAAAATGATTCTGATTCCGATTGATTGTGTGTTACGCAATTAAGGTGCAGTTTGCCAGTATCACCATTTTCTTCCTTATTGGAGCATAAATGGTAGAAATCATGGTGCAAGCAAACATTTCGGCCCTGTTTTACATTCACATGTTAAAGTTAAAGAAAGATTTGTTCTTAATGCAGAGCTTTTACAAACTTTTTGCTCTCATTAATTTTTTTATTCCTGTGGTTCTTTAAATTATTTTTGTAATCTTTATAGAATGCGTCTTGACACCTATCAGTTTACAAACGAATACCTACGTGATTTGTGAATTTGACCTTTATTACCTTGGCTCGTGGCTAAGTATTATCAGCCGCACGGGTCTGATCGATCAGGTTAAGCTAAGCTTGCCGCGGGCGGTCCGTGGATGTTTGACCATCTTTGCCTCGGAAAGCACGTTAAGCCGTTGGTCCCGGATGTCATTCGTGAATCTTTGACAGTCATTACATGATGTCAGTAACCCCAAAGTGTGACAATCAGTCTTACCATGGGGTATCGTACACTGGGGGCCTCGTATACTGGGTGTTTTTACTGATCGGTGGGAGTCCCTCATGCCATTTTGTTACCAATACATTAGTTAGTTTCTTAAGTACAGACGCCAGCAGATCAAGCTACCCGAAACTGTCAAATTTTCCCAATCAATCTTGAACCTTAATGTTTCAGCTATAAAGTTGAAAATCTATTAAAGAAATTTGACAGATTGTAGTAACTTGATGTGCTGGCGTCTGTACATTGTTACTAACAAATCATGGACCTGGTCTGAATTAAATGTTTATTATTATTACCCAGTAACTGGGTTGTGAAGGTCAGATAGGCAGTCGTTTTACATTTTTTTGCATCCGGTTACACTAGAAACCGACCGATAAGGCAGTTGATGACGTATCCGTACTGATTTCATATTTACCTACTTATCAAGTCATACTGAGTTAAAACGTGTAAAGTGTATCTAAGATTAATAATTATTAGATACACTTTACACGTGGTAGTGGTAATTCTGAGTATGTTATAAACATAAGTTTGTTTACATTAACAAAACACTTTGCGTTAAGTTCATAACACTTTAATTACCTACGTACCTACTTGTAAATTAGATAGAGATTTTGCTCTTCATTTCAAAATATTACATTCGATTTTCTCACAATTATAAAACTTAAAAAAATATATAAAGGACATCCACCACATTGTATGGCGTTTGGGCTTGAACATGAACATAAAAATATTGCACTATTATTAATTTTATTGAGTGGTTTACAGTACAAAGAAAACATATAGATAAGAAGTTTTGTATCAAGTTGGTTAAATAATACAAAAAAAAAAAACTTCAATACTACACCTCATTTATGTTCTAATTAACCAAGCCAGTTCAGATAAAGTGTGCCAAAGTTCGAAAAAAAAAGTCGGCAGGGTTGGCGCAGTGGTTAAGCGATTGACTACTGCGCTGCGTGTCGCGGGTTTGATTCCCGCACGGAACAAATATTTGTATGACCTACAAGTAGTTTTTCCGGGTCTGGCTGTTTGTGTATGTGAGTTGAAATGTTTGTAAACGCACCCACAATACAGGAGAAATTCCTAGAGTGGGGCAATGTCTAAAAAAAAAAAAAAGAAACAGACATATACCTACATACATTTTTTATATTCCACAATGGGCTTGTACGCTATCTTACACCCACAGGTTGACTGCGAGAGATCTCTGCTAGAGATAAGCTTAACTTCGTAAACTCCGCCCCTAAGATACCCACTGACCATCGTCCTTGTAAAAATGTATTTTTTATTTATGTGCAATAAAGAGCTTTAAACAATGATCGTCCAGAACCTTTAACTAGTGATGGATTTTTAGCAAACTCAAATATTCAATTATGTAAGTACATAATCATCTCAGAAGTTGGAACTTACCACTTGCGGTGCGATCCATTGCAGTATAACTCGCTGCACTTTCACAAGATTAACAATGTGTCTTCTCCTTCCTGTGAGTGATTTCAGTACCACAATTTATACAATGTCTAAGTCACTAGGCAAAATCGGAAAGTCCATGTTCACGCGTAAGTCTTTATGTATAGCGGGTTCATTATACGAAGAAATGTCAGGGTTAACGTTTGAAGCGGGTACTGAGTCCGAGAGTGAGCCGGGGTCGTCGGATAGAAAATCATCAGAATCCATTTTGAACAGCACAAGTCGTCAAAAATAGCTAAAGTCGAAATAATATTCACAATACGATACGAAAAAGAGCGGCAAACGCAAAGCGAATGACATTGACAATTTGAAAATCGAGCGCCAATCGGGTCTAGGTCAGTGTTGCCAGTTCTCTGCACTGTCAGTCGAACACTCGATTTGAAATCGATTCCATCGCGCTGTGCTGTTTTGTTTCTCGGCTCGGGCTTGCGGACAACGACAACGAGCAATGGGTAGCTCACCGCCCGGCTGACCAGTAACTGTCCGGACCGAGCCCAAGTTGTCGACGGCGCGTAGTGTACCACGCGCGCCTCAAAGAATGTCAGCAAAACCGTAGGAGCCCAGCAGGGCCGATGTTCGCTAGGGCCGCTAGGGATTTCTGAAAAGGAAACCCGTGACTCTAGAACGCAAGGGGCAACTGAATGCAGAATGACACATGTGTGGTTTTAGTCAGTAAAAGTCTGACACGCCCTCCCGCTCCATCCTAGAGCGGGAGAAATAAATAGATGATTTTTCAACAAAAAAAATGTTCAACGTAAACTATATATTTTTATATAAGTAAGGTTAAGATGATGATGGTAATGCTGATGATGAACCCTCCAACAGCCAGAGCAAAGCTTGGTCTTCCAGGAAAACATTTTAATGTTTCGAAGTTCTCGAATCGAAATATCAAAAATATCGATATTATTTTTTCTGTGATTTTATTCTTTAGGCAACCCTAAATCAACGCGCCCCGCACGCCGCGCCGCAACTGTCACCATACAGATACAAATCAATTAAAAATCTTTTTTATTCGTTTTTAATATCATTTATTTTGACACTCCGGAATAGGGACCAATGTTCAGTAAATATTATTACTCAATTATTTATGAATTCCTTTTTTCCCAATACGGGTGTTCACGGTTGGGCCCATTTTGGTTGATGTTCTTTAGGTATATATTTTGTATCACCCTCCAAACGTTCAAACACAAAAAACAGTAAAGAGGTTATCAACAACTACCTACTACTACATAATAATATATTTTTTATTGTAATGTACAGACGCCAGCACATCAAGCTACTACAATCTGTCAAATTTCTTTAATAGATTTTCAACTTTATTTGCTAAAGTTTTAAAGTTCAAGATTTATTGGGAAAATTTGACAGTTTCGGGTAGCTTGACCTGCTGGCGTCTGTACAATGATTAAAATGATAGTTTTCAGTAAATTCAACGCCTACATTCTACCGTTAAAAATGCTTCTTATTGGGGCATGTTACATTTGTCAATATTATCACGATCCTAATATCGCGATATCGCAATTATTGAGCACGATACCGTGATACGGCCTATTGTACCATCAATATTACCACGGTATCGTGATATTATTGACAATGTAACATGCCCCTTCCTTCGTGTGGCTGCACGACTGTATTTTAAATCTTGTTTTACCAAAATCTTGTCACTTTCACGGCGTTGACGGTGGCAGCGCAGAGAGTCACATTGACTGCTTGTTTTGGGACACAGAGGACAGTTGGAGCATGGTTTATGGCATAGCTCCACAATCACACCCTTCTATCGTTCCGTCAAGGTAGCCCCACTTTACCAGGTTGGACTTACATCTTCCCACTTGTGTCCGGAGACGGTTCAGAGACGGTTTAAAATCGATGTGATCACTTTTCTAACATTATTATGTCTAATTATGTTTGTTTAATTTTCTTTAATTGTCTTTGTTATTTTGCACGATAAATGAAACACACTTGTCCTTAGTCTAACTATACTCCACAGGTTTAGGTCACTAACTAAAGGTAAGCAAATCGTAAAAAGGGGTTTTTATAGATGTCACTTTCTTGTTTAAAAATAATTATGTTACCCACAAATTAAATTTATTTTATAATTTATATTGATTTTTATGATAGTTTCCCGTTTCATTAGTGTATTCAACTTTTTCATTTATTCTTAAGCTATTCTCCGTAGATGTAACTGCTTGAGCACATTATTTTAGTTAGATTTATAATAATAATATTATTAAAATATAGCTTCTGCCCGCGGCTTCGCCCGCGTGGATGTCGGAAATTATCCCACGGGAACGTGCTAACAGGATAAAATGTATGGCTTCCCCAGAATGCCATCTATCTCGCGGGCCCTTTGTGGCTAATTACAGTAGAAAACCAATTGTATCTCATTAGTGGTGATTAAGAGGGTACCTATATGATATCTTTACCTAAGTACCTACCTAATTAAAAAAAAACTCAATAACAGAAAATTAAATACCTACCTAAATAAACCTATTTCTGATGATAACTAATCTAAACTCAATAAATAAGCAAAATCCCTAAAAACTAATATCTATACGAATGACTAATCCTACCTAACAGTATTATAAAATAACCTACGGTCACTACGTACACTATCAAATATACTACCTATACTTTAAAATTAAAATCTATACCTACGACTCATATAAAAATAAACCTAAATAACTCTAAAAACTAAAAGGAATAAAAATGAACTCCACTGCGGGTGACCCAACCTACGACAAACTTAGTATTTGCGGTTGGTACAGTACAGACAGTGGTAATCGGGTATAGGGATCGAACCGCAAAATAAAATTTGTTTTTTATTGTATATACTTTTCCGGGATAAAAAGTACCCAGTGTGGTGCCCAGGATATAAAAGAATAATTATACCAAGTTTCATCGTAATCGAACCGGTAGTTTTTGCGTGATGCCTGAACAAACAGACAGACAGACAGACAGACCGACAGACAGACAGACAGACAAAAATTTTTTTAATCACATTTTTGGGTTCGGTGTCGGTCTAGTAACACCCCCTGTAAATTATTTTTTTGATATTTTCAATGTACAGAATTTTCACTTCTACAGATTTATTATAAGTATAGATTTTGTAATCGGTCTATTGTAAAGAGCCCAAAAATAATTTAAGAATACAACTGTGACGTACCATGACGAAGTGTTAGGTTAATAGTTGTCATGGTACATCACAGTTCAACTCTTCAATTTAGCAACGATAACTAATTCGTTGCGGTTTTAAAGGTTTATAGAACCTGTCTTTTTGGACTCTTTGCAATAGACTGATTATAACTTTTTACAAATCACATGATACATGAACATTGCTGGTTATCATGTGAAACTTTCGACGTTTTCATTAAAAATGTCTTATTATAATATAACTTCGTTGAAAGTGCGTGTAAGGTTTTGGTAAAATTTCGGTATTTAAGCTTGCAGCCTTGTACAATAAATAAAATTATTTTAAAATTGGTAACAAAAGGTTTAGCACCCATGAATCACGTGAATTTTTTTTGCTTACCATTAGTTAACTATCTAAACCAACAGAGTATAATTATATACCTTTTAGATAATATTATACAATATTGTGAAATACTTATTGAACTTCAAAACGTATAAACATAACTTCAGTACATTATAGGCATTCCTTGATGACAGTCGCCAAGTGATAATAAAATATTAAAATGAGAGTATTCTCGTATCTAATTCTGTGTTGTGTATTCCTTGCAAGTCACAATGACGCGGCAAGAATTCTAGCAGTGTTTCCAATACCGTCTATCAGTCATCAAGTAGTATTTCGACCGTTAACCCAAGAACTAGCCAAACGAGGACATGAAGTGACAGTTATTACACCAGACCCTGCCTTCCCTAAAGGAGGAACACCACCAAACTTGACAGAAATCGATGTCCATGACATATCTTACGATTTATGGCAAAAAACATTTATGGCATCTACACAAGGTAATAAAGATGACGTATTGATGGTGATGGACGTGATTCTGCATGCGTTGACGTCAGTAGTAGATGCGCAACTCAATGATGAAAAAGTGCAAAATCTGATAAACGATAAAAGTAAAAAGTTTGATCTACTATTCTTAGAAGCTTGTGTGCGACCGGCACTAGCATATTCTCACATTTATAAGGCACCAGTGATTCAAATGAGTTCTTTAGGAGCAGCACTTGATAATTATGTAAATATTGGAGCTCCAGTTCATCCGATACTTTATCCTTCTGTTACTAGGCAGAGACTTCACAATCTCACTATGTGGGAGAAAGTTAAGGAGTTGTATTACGACTATATGACGAACAGATTATATGCAAACCGTCAAACAGCGGAGGATGCGATGCTAAAAAAGCATTTTGGAGATGATATTCCACCGGTAGCAGAGTTAAATAATAATGTAGATATGCTTTTCCTCAATGTTCATCCAGTGTTTGAAGGTATTCGACCTGTGCCCCCAGCTGTAGTGTATATGGGTGGTCTGCATCAGAAACCACAAAAGGAATTACCAGCAGTAAGTGATTTCATAACTATGAATACTAGACAGCTTATTATTGTCCCACTACAGGGCACAGGGCTATTCATAGTTTATAATCATGGAAAAAAATAAAAACTTACTAAAATGGAGTTTGCACAATACCGAATTGAATTTTTGTTTTAGTTTTATCTACAATACCATTTTTGCTCAAGATAATTTTGACAGCAAAATCATATTTATTATACACCTACTAAAAACATAAAACTAGTCCTTTAGACAAATAATTTACCTAACTACTGATTGAAATGCTTTGTAAGTGAAAAACAAACCAGCGACCAATTAATAAAATATCAAACCGTTTTTTTTCAGGATCTCAAATCATATCTAGATTCATCAAAACACGGTGTAATATACATAAGCTTTGGTACAAACGTGGATCCAACAGTTCTTCCTGCAGACAGAATTGAAGTTCTCGTGAAAACTTTCTCTCAATTGCCTTACGATGTGTTGTGGAAATGGAACAATGATGTTCTACCTGGACGCACTGACAATATCAGAATATCAAAATGGTTGCCACAACAAGATCTATTAAGTAAGTTATTTTATTTTTTTGGCTTCCTTGCGCAATAGAGTAATTTATTTCACTAATTATTTTTAACTGTGTCCTCATAGTTAAAAAAAAGTCAGAGAAATTAATTGTTAAATAAATTGACTCAATCTAATCTCATCGCAGTCCACTGCTGGACATAGGCCTCTCCCAGACTGCGCTAAAACACCCTGTCCTCCGCTTTTCTCATCTAGTCTACCCCAGCCACCTTCTTTAGGTCCATCTATCTGGCGGGCGTCCCACACTACGCCTGCCGATACGCGGGCTCCAATCCAGGGGGCCTACTCCGAAGTAGTATCGGCCGAATGTTCGGCCGTTTCCTGCTACGAATTTACTATTTGATTCGGTCGGTTCCGATCCTACACTCCTACACTCTTTCGAATATTGACTATGGTCCCGACCCAACTAAGCCGATCCGAACTTTTTTCGCATTTTTCAATAATATTCGGTTTGGCCATGTGTCGGTCCGACCCGAACATTCGCACTTTGCACTTCGGAGTAGGCCCCCAGGACTCGTCTGCTCCACCGGCCATCGGTCCTACGACAGACATGGCCAGCCCACTGCCACTTCAGTTTGCTTACTCTGGAAGCTATGTCGGTAATTCCGGTTCGGGTCGGTAAAAAAAATTTCATTCCAATTTTTCCATTTAATTCAATGTAACAAATTGAAAGAAAGAAAAAGTATTTATTGCGACTCGTACAGGATCAAAAACTACACTAAACACAATTAAAAATAAAAATAAAATAAATTATATTAAAAAAAAGTGACAAAAGGAAAAATGAAACAGAAAGTCCTATACGAGGCCAAAAGGCTTCTATCTCAGAATGAAGCTTCGACATTTAAAACATAAATGTCGCAGCGCTGGTTTTCAGATACCTAGGGCCTGTGATGTCACGGGCAATCACACTAAAAAATAAATAATAAAATAGATATAATTGATACCAACCTGAAATTGTCCGTAAATTCAAATCACAACTGACATCATTTGACATTTGTACAATATGGCTATATTACACTGCCAACTGACGTAGGGTGTCAATTTACTTAACAATTAATTTTCCTGACTGTATTGACATCCTTTTCGATGTACAGTAAAACTTTGATGTAATTCTTTCACAGGACATCCCAAAGTCAAGCTGTTCATTACACAAGCAGGACTCCAGTCCACAGATGAGGCTATTACTGCAGGAGTACCTTTAATAGCTATTCCAATGTTTGGTGATCAGTGGTATAATTCAGAGAAATATGAATACTTCAAGATTGGAAGAAAGCTGATTATGGAAACGCTTACCGTGGAACAGTTTAAAAACGCCATTGAAACTGTCATTAGAGATGAAAGGTAAGCATTAAATTGTTATTTATCAAAATGGAAGATAACGTCGCAAATAGCTGTTAAATATTTCGTTAATGAGGGCTGATTTTTCAATCGATAGATATTTTTTATTCGTGGATTAACAAGCTACTACAATCTGTCAAATTTCTTTAATAGATTTTCAACTTTATAGCTAAAGCATTAAGGTTCAAGGTTGATTGGGGAAATTTGACAGTTTCGGGTAGGTCTGGCGTCTGTACAATCCTTCCATACAAAATCTGTTACACGTCAATTTTATTTCACGAATAAAAGTTATACGTCGATTTTACAAATAAAGACGATTGATTGATTGAAAAATCGGCTCTAAAAGAAATTATGACATATCGTGCTGTAGTGCACTCGAATATTGATTATGTATTGTTATTGCAATGAAAACATTAAAGTCTTAAGTGTACAAAAAGTGAAACTTTCAGAATGTCTTTTAGGTACACCTAAAACAATAAATATTCGGTATTACGATATTAAATTGTAATTCTTTATTATTTCAAGTTAAACAAATATCAACTAACATATATTACTATATACAATTATATAATACGAAAAAATATAGATTTTTTTTTTTAATTCTTTATCAACATTTTAGTGCACTACGGAGCGATATTTTAAATAATTTAATTTAGTCATGTTAAAAAATTTGTCAAAACAGCACAGACATAATATTTGACAGCAATTTACGACGTTGCCAACCTTCAAAATACACTTTCTAAACAAATCTTTTTAACCATTTCCATTAAAAAAAATCACGATATCTTTCTGATTTCACCATACCTCCTCCAGGATTTGTAGTTAAGTGGCCAGCCATCGTTTACAGTTTTATTCAGTTGGAGATATATTATAAAATTATGCCAATAGGAAGTGCCTTTTTTTTTTTTTTTTGAGGATGGGAAATCATCAAATGACTCCTCCCGCTCTGGGTGGAGCAGGAGGGAGTGTCAGACTCTTACTGACTAAAACCCACCCGTGTTCCTTCCTTAGCCCTTTATGTTCCAGGGCAGCGGTAAACCCTTTCGGATGTTCCCGCTACCCTGGCAGGCTTCGGCCCTATGGGGCCCCGTCGCTTTTGCTGACATCTCTTTGAGGCACGCGTGGAACACGTACACGCCGTCCGGCACGGGCCTAGTCCTGATCGGACGGAGAGCTACCCATTACTCTCCGCCCGCCATCCGTCTCTCTGCCATCGTTGACAGTTTTATTCAGTTGGAGATATATTATAAAATTATGCCAATAGGAAGTGCCTAAGAGTTTATACACCTGTACTTTTTAAAGGGGCCCGTGGCTTAATAATGACAGCCGCACAGGTCGATCGATCAGGTTAAGCTACGCTTGCCGCGGTTGGTCTGTGGATGGGTGACCATCTTTACATACCGAGACCCCTCTTTGCCTCGGAAAGCACGTCAAGCCGTTGGTCCTGGCTGTCATTTGTGGATTTTGGCAGTCGTTACGGGTAGTCAGAAGCCCGAAAGTCTGACAGCCAGTCATACCAAGGGGTATTGTATTACCCAGTAACCATCCATCAGATAGGCAGTCACTCCATGTAAAATACTAGTATTCAGCTGCATCTGGTTAGACTGGAAGCTGACCCCAACATAGTTGGGAAAAGGCTAACAGATAATGATGACGATGACTTTTTGAGGAAGTAGTGAATGCCACTGATGTGCAACTAGAGCATTAGAGTGAATTTCACCAATTAAACTGAACTCGATCAGCATATCTGTACCGGATTCAAGAGAAAGAAAGAAAGACAGAAAATACATTTATTTGGCACAAACTAAAAGACACACAATAGGTAGGTACACCAGATACATAAGAGCTATCAGTGTCAATATTCCACAGTTATATAATTATAACTGTACACATAAGAGCTATCAGTGTCAATATTCCACAGTTATATAATTATATAGCTCTTATGTATCTGGTGTATTACAGCTACTATAATACACATAATGACACACTTGAATAGATCCGCAGGAGAACCAAGGTAACCGACATAGCCCGAAGAATTGCCAAACTTAAATGGCAGGCCAAATTGCTCGCAGACCATATGGCCTATTGGGCCGAAAGGTTCTGGAGTGGCGACCGTGTACCGGAAGACGTAGTATTGGAAGGCCTCCTACAAGGTGGACCGACGACCTTGTGAACGCCGCAGGAACCCGTTAGATACGAGAAGCACAGAACCGGCCGAAGTGTAGGTGCTTGGGGGAGGTGTATGTCCAGCAGTGGACGTCTCTCGGCTGAAATGATGGTGATGATGATGAATATTAACACTGACAGCTTTTGAACGCGGTTTAGATCTGCTGATGGCGTTCAGTTTCATTAGTGACATTCGCTCTAACAAAAGTAACACTAACTCGAAAAGAACCTTGAAAAACATATTTTTTAATTTCTAGTTATCGCAAAAACATGATTCAACTACGCAGCGTGATGCGTGATGAGATCGAAAGTCCACTGGAGCGCGCCGTGTGGTGGACGGAGCACGTGCTGCGTCACGGCGGCGCGAGACATCTGCGCGCGCCCGCCGCCAACATGTCGTGGGCGCAGTACCTAGAGCTAGAACTAGTACTTACCTTACTACTAGGATTTGTGACGGCTACAACAGTATTCATTTTGATTCTTCTTTCACTTTATAAGATTACTTTCATGAATGATGTCTCCGTCAAAGTTAAACGTAGTTGATACTTAATTGTGATAAATTAATTTAGTAAACATTGTTAATATTTTTGTCAAAGTTAGGTTTAGTTAAACAATAATTTATGTAAATAATAATCTTATTTCAAAATCCTACGTATATCATTTCATACCTAAATCAGTTCAGCACAAACCTGTCTTTCACAGAAATATAATTTTATTTATATGAAATTGATTTTGACCGACACCTCCAGCCATTTATTTAGGAGAGTGCTTCTCCTAAATAAATGGTAAAACCCCTGGCTGCTGGCCGCTCGCGAACATTTCAAAATATGCCCATACTGTTCCTAAAATGCACGCGAACCGCACTATCCTTGTGCTTATGCAGGTGTGGATCTGCCTTAGAAGCATATAGATACTTCCAAGCGTTCCTGAGAAAAAGGGTCTTGACAGACAGACGGACGGACGGACAACAAAGTGATCCTATAGGGGTTCTGTTTTTTCCTTTCGAGGTACGGAACCATAAAAAACGGTAAATTCTGTGGTTTTTGTGGTACGGAAATCTAAATGTGCGAGTCCAAATTATATGTAATTCTGATAGGCTAAATAAAACAGCAAAACAATGAATGGTTGAAACACATTGTGTCACGTTTCGCAGCGGTACAGTCCAGTTAGCCACAGATGCAATAATTTATATATTATTGTCAGTTATTA
Organism: Apamea sordens; assembly: GCA_945859715.1. NCBI lineage: Eukaryota > Metazoa > Arthropoda > Insecta > Lepidoptera > Noctuidae > Apamea > Apamea sordens. The sequence goes on along the minus strand of OX244010.1, from coordinate 4,738,895 downwards.
AGTAGTCAATTACGATAACGTTGATGATAACACTGATGTGATAATACTGAGATAAATGATTTGCAAATCATGGCGATGTACCTACCTACTTTGAACTTACATTAAAGTTAAGTGTATCACAATGATTCTCAATATACTCACGATTTAAATAGGACTCATTCCAATAAACAGATCATTTCCGTAAGCAAATTCGAAGTGAGAACTTGTGTCAAAATGTCGTTATTCCATTATTTAGTTATTTGTTTTAATTTTATCGTAGTTTTTAATCAAAGTGAAGCGGCTAGAATATTAGCAATGTTCCCAGTTGCTTCTATAAGTCATCAAGTAGTGTTTCGGCCTTTAATTCACGAACTATCTAAACGTGGCCACGAAGTGACAATCATTACTCCAGATCCTGCCTTCCCAAAAGGAGGAACACCTACCAATCTGACAGAAATAGATGTCCACGACGTATCATATGCTGTATGGCAAGAAAAATTTATGTCGCTTCCAAAAGGTCATAAACGTGATCTCTATCTGCATTTTCAGTCCTATCTAGAATCAATACGGCTGATGTTTGAAGCGCAGATAAAAGATAAGACAGTTAGAAAATTGCTTAGTGATAGGAGCAAGCAGTTTGATTTAATATTTATGGAAGCTGCTGTCAGACCTGGGCTAGTTTTATCACATATTTATAAGGCGCCCGTGATCTTGGTGAGTTCCTACGGATCTACTTTCGATAATTACGAAGTCATTGGTGCTCCAGTCCACCCACTGCTGTATCCGATATGTGTTCGTCAAAAACTGAATAACCTCTCCTTATGGGACAAAATGAAAGAAATGTATCTGCACTTCAATTTGGAAATAATACATCAGCGTAGTTATACATTGGAAAATGCTTTGATTAGACAATATTTTGGACCTGGCGTCCCACCGATTCAAGAACTGAACAATAATGTGGACATGATGTTCTTTAATATACATCCAGTGTTTGAAGGCATCCGACCTGTACCTCCTACTGTGTTGTTCATGGGTGGTCTTCACCAGAATCCTGAAAGAGAATTACCAAAAGTGAGTATTCATTACTTTTTTTTTTAACTTATGCCTGGAGGCTTTTATTTAGGTACCTATTAAGTTCTGTTTACTGTTTCACTATTTATTTCTGCTAGTGTATAGTTTTCAATGTTTTTGTTAGTATATTGGCGTGTGCTAGCTGATATATGGCAAAAAATAAATTTAATGTTTTGTGTTTCGTAATGGTAATTACCTACTTACTATTATATAGAATTAAGTTTTTCTAACTGTACTGACAGCTGTACTGCTGGGGAGTTTGTTGCGCCTCTTCTTCTTCCCAGCTAAGCAGTTATAGGAAGGGCGAGCGTTTTGAGGGACTGTATTATGTAATTTTGTCGTTCAAAAAGTGCTGCACCCTAATTGCATAACACACGATCAATCGTAATCGGTTTCATTTTGACAGTTCAACAACATTCATTGCGTTATTTACGTGCTAAGCAGATAAATTTTTCGAGCTTATGAAGCAATGGATTAGCAATTTGCTTCAAAATGATTCTGATTCCGATTGATTGTGTGTTACGCAATTAGCGTGCTGATTCTCAACCTAAGTTGAATGAATTTTGATTTGATTTGATAGGAAAAAAAAGTATTTATTCACATAAATAATTTTAACCAGATATTACCTCTGCCAAACTGCAAAGCAGTTTGTTGGCAGACGTAGCTCAAACAAAAAAGCTAAAAGTGCTTTTGAATGGTATTGTTAAAATAAACCATTTAACATTGACTTTACCAATAATTATGTTTATTACTGGCAAAAGGTAAAAAAAAATAACAATATTCTATTGTCTTACAGGAACTCAAATCGTATTTAAATAATTCAAAAAATGGCGTTATCTACTTAAGCTTCGGTACAAATGTGGACCCCTCTTTACTACCTCCACAAACGATACAAACACTGGTGACCGCGCTGTCCAAAGTCCCGTACGATGTGCTGTGGAAGTGGAACAAAGATGAACTGCCAGGAAGATCTGACAACATCAGAATATCCAAGTGGTTGCCACAAGCAGATTTATTGAGTAAGTTATTTCCTTGTTCTGCTTCCAACAAATCAACTCAGCCCTCAGCCATTTTAAGTCCACTGCTAGACATACAGCGTATAAGGAACATCGCCGCGCAAACTGTTACCATGAATTCATTACCTGATTCCAGACCCACCAGTTGAAATTGTTATTGTTGTTGTTATTTTAAAAAATCTGTTGTTCCATACTTTTTGACGTTGTTGGTATTGCAATACAAATTCGAAAGCATGTGACATCTTCCAACCCACACTGGGCCCGCGTGGTGGATTATGGCCCACTCCCTCTCACAGAGAGGAGACCTATGCCCAAGCCGTGGGAACATTAGATTACAATAACCGAAAGTTTGCGCGTCAATTTCCTTTACACCGTGTACACTTCTCCTAAATTACCCCATACCACTCGGTTCTTTACCATAGCCGGCTTGTATGGGCTTCGTTGGTCCTGCTATCTTGGAGGTGTCCAACGCGTTGCGTTCAGATACGCAGTCCTCACTCATATAGTACCTATATTTCATATCCAATAACCATATAAGTATAAATAGTCAATATAAACTTTGAAATCGCCAACCCATCTTAAACTAGTTTAGTTAGTACTATCAATGCTCGTGCCTTCTCTGTATATTATATTAGGCTAGGTTGGTATTAGTATTTAAATGTCTTTGTCATATATCTCGGGACCCTTGGGTGTCGGACCTTTGGAGCCAGAGTGGCTGAAATAATAAATAATATAATATAATAATAATATCTCTGGACATTTCACACAGCGCCATCTAGTCCCAAGCTAAGCAACCTAATGCTTGTGTTATGGTAACAAGATGGCTGATAAACTACTTATATACATTTTTTTTTTGTAAATACATACATATTATAGATAGAAAAACACCCAGACTCGGAACAAATACATGTAGATCATACAAATATTTGTTCCGTGCGGGAATCGAACCCGCGACACGCAGCGCAGCAGTCAATCGCTTAACCACTGCGCCAACCGTGTCGTCAATTAGAAAAAGAAAGCCAACTTACAGACCATTTTAAGTGTTTAGGCACCATTATTACTTATTTGGGGCAACTCAAACTCTTGTCACGACTCATCGTATTTTGTTTGCCAATTAATTTCTAATGAGTGAAATTCTATTTGCAGAACATCCAAAAATAAAACTGTTCATAACACAAGGAGGTCTACAGTCGACGGACGAGGCTATCTCAGCAGGAGTACCTCTGATTGGTATTCCTATGTTGGGCGATCAATGGTATAATGTGGAGAGATATGAGTATCACAAAATTGGACTTGGGCTGGATATGGAAACACTGGTTGAGGAAGACTTAACTTATGCAATTGACAAAATTATCAAGGGCAACACGTAAGCATTTATTTGTATTTTAATTTTGGAGTAATAGAATTTGTTTTTGTCAAACTTAATAATAATAATGTAGTTCAGCTGATAGCAGACCCTTTTGTTATTTTTCTATTTACCTTGATATGAAACGTCTGTACACAATGAATCAAAAGTGAAAAATTAATTCATTAGTGAACCGATCCAACGTTGAATTTCGACACTCGATATCTTTCACTCACCTATCGAATGATCAAAAAATAAAATGAAACGTTCATTTCTATGTAATTTTACCGATGTCATGTGAACGTGGAATGATACTCGAGTGAACCGTCCGATATCAGCTTTAAACGACAACTTTTGTTTTGTGAAGTTCAATAAAAGTTTATATTGTTTCAATTGCTAAGTATGCCCCACTTTACGTGGTTCGACTTGTAGCTTCCCCCTTGAGATCGGAGACGATTACCTGCAGGAAGATGCTCGTTTGGTGGTTGATAATACAAACATCGTAAAGTGGGGCTACCTCAACGGAGTGGCAGCAGAGTCTGGATGTGGAGTTGAGTCACTATGCTCCACCTCCTTTCCTGCCTGTACCCTCCCGTGCCCCAAAATATGCAGCCAAAGTGACCTTTGCGCTGTCAGCGATAACACCGTGGAAGTGGCAAAATTTGAATAACTGTCATGCCATCGGCACGAAGAAGGCTTCATAGTAAATGAACCTTGCAAGTTAATTTAAGACAATTTTTTCTCATGATTAATCAAGTTAAAACTTTATCTATATTCCTAGGTATTATCGCCAGAATTTAGTCAAGCTACGTAGTGTGATGCGTGATCAGCCACAGCCTCCACTGGAGCGCGCCGTGTGGTGGACGGAGCACGTGCTGCGTCACGGCGGCGCGAGACATCTGCGCGCGCCCGCCGCCAACATGTCGTGGGCGCAGTACCTAGAACTAGAACTAGTACTTACCTTACTGCTAGGACTTCTGATAGTTACGGCAGTACTGGTTTTAATTGTCCGTTTTATTTATAAGATTACTGTAGGAAATACTGTTATTGATATTAAAATAAAACGTAGCTGATTCTCAAACATGATAGGTTAATTCATTAATATAAGATTACCAACGAAATATTGTGTCACAACTTCAAAATATACATATCTATAAATATTATTCTTATTCAAGACTTATTTTTTTATTCCATAGGTACCTGAATAATCTTTGATGTCTTCATGACATATATTGCAAATGAATATGGTACATACAATGATATTCTAGTAAACAGATATGTTATACACTTACAAAACAACGGAAAAAAGTGTTCCGCGCAGAGAGGCAGCACACATACCGTACACACTTTTCATTCATTTTACATTTCACTACAAGTAAAAAGGATAGCTCGATAAACCCAATAAGAAAAAAGTGACAGCTAGACGTTGTCAATTGCACGTGAATGTAAACATACATTATTCGGGCCACCAATCACCGCACGTTGGCATCATAGACTAACAAATTAACTACGCAGAAAGTACAAACCGCGTGTACAGAATTTGCAGTCGGGATTTGTGCCTATGCAACGAATAAACAATATTAAAAGGTAGGTAGGTGAAAAATAAAACACGTTTTAAGAAGAAAGAAATATATATATTGTAAAAAAAATCATACACCTTCGAAAAGATTTAATTTATTTCTTTTCTGTCTCTTAGAGAGCTTTTTTATTTCGTGAGCAAAATGGAGGCGAACTGTTGTATACTTACCAATTATAGTTTTTTTGTTTAATTTATAATTTAAATATATCAAACAGAATTATAAAGAAAAGTTATTAAAAGGGAAACTAGAACTCTGCTGTAAAGATGACTTTACTGCCTAAAAATCGCATCTGTACTTTTATTCTATGTCCGGAGTGCACGCATCCTTGTCGTTCTTACGACAAAAAATGTATTTTCCATCTCTTTCTTTTTTCTAACCTCCAAATATCAGAATATTAGGAAAATAATTGAAATATATTAATAAATCGAAGTATATTATGTACTTCTGTGTGGTATGAGATCCCTTGTGTTTTATTAACTTTGGTAACATAATTGGTACACTTTTTATATACACAAGATGGCATTTTGGATGATAATTACGTAGTAGCGCGCACCGTCTATCTCGTAGACGTGCGTGACACAGACTAAAGGCAATACGTCCCAATTAGGACGTTTTCTAGTCTTCACGATTTGCGCGCTCATAACATATCTGTTTACTAAAATATCATTGGGTACATATGACAATTATAAAAACAATGAACATTGACGGGCTTGTAGCTTAGTAATAACAACCGCACAGGTCGACCGATTACCGTGGTTGGTCCGTGGTGACCATCTTCACATACCAAGACCCCTCCGTGTCTCGGAAATCACGTTAAGCTGTTGGTCCCGGCTGTCGTTCGCGGATCTTTGACAGTCGTTACGGTCCGTCAGTAGTCCGAAAGTCTGACAACCAGTCTTATCAAGGGGTATCGTATTACCTAGCAACTAGGTTGTGGCGGTCATCAGCAGTGCGATTCTGTAACCATATCACCGTGAAAACTTAGGTGAAGTGAGCGTGGAGTGAGCTATCATTCCAAATAATGCTATGGATTAACACTACTGACAACTCACATCAAGCTCACTTCACTTGAGTTTTCACGGTGAGATTTTTACAGAATCGACCGGCTGACCTCCTGCCTATGTAGGCAGTCGCTCCATATAAAATACTGATATTCAGTTGCATCCTGTTAGACTGGAAGCTGACCCCAACATAGTTGGGAAAATGCTAGGCAGATGATGATGAATTATAACAACATACATACACATATCAGCATCAACCTTATCGAAATACTTCAGGTTGACACATTTAAGTTTAAGCAATTAAATAAATAAATAAATATCCCTGGACATTTCACACAGCGCCATCTAGTCCCAAGCTAAGCAACCTAATGCTTGTGTTATGGTAACAAGATGACTGATAAACTACTTATATACCTACATTTTTTTTTTTTGTAAATACATACATATTATAGATAGAAAAACACCCAGACTCGGAACAAATACATGTAGGTCATACAAATATTTGTTCCGTGCGGGAATAGTTTAGAATGATTTGAAATAAGGGTACAGACGCCAGCTCATCAAGCTACTACAATCTGTCAAATTTCTTTAATAGATTTTCAACTTTATCGCTAAAGCATTAGGTTCAAGGTTGATTGGAAAAATTTGACAGTTTCGGGTAGCTTGACCTGCTGGCGTCTGTACCTACTAGTTGACATCCCAAAGCAGAACATGTTCAAGTTATATCTATACAGGGTCAAATCAAATTAGCTAGCGAAACTCCGTACACGTGATGGGTATCGATGTCTAACATATATTTAAACTAGCATAAAAAAAAAAAAATCTTCACGAGTACACACCAAAAATATTGGGCGTATCTTGATTTGTCTGTGACAAGAAGGCTTCCATTTAGCACCTCAGGGACCTTTGAAACGATTAGTAAGAATTTATGAAACAGTAAAAAGGCAGGAAACAAAAATATTCCGCGTCTTCCCGTTAGTTATGAAGGGTCACAGGAGTTAACGATAAGCCAAACGGTCGCTGTCGCAGTGAAATATAGAGGTAGTGATAATTTTCTACGTGGATTGCTTATACATTGTTTTAAGTATTTCTGACGACAATAATAATATATTATTTTGACTAACGTTTTAAGCATGGCAGAATTTTTGGATTACGTTTGGTTCAGTTTTTGTATAGGTAACTCAGAGGGGCTTGTGGCTAAGTAATAACAGCCGCACTGGTCGATCGATCAGGTTAAGCTACGCTTGCCGCGGTTGGTCCGTGGATGGGTAATCATTTTTACAAACCAAGACCCCTCCGTGCCTCGGAAAAGCACGTTAAGCCGTTGGTCCCGGCTGTCATTCGTGGATCTTTGACAGTCGTTACGGGTTGTCAGAAGCCCGAAAGTCTGACAACCAGTCTTACCAAGGGGTATCGTATTACCCAGTCACTGGGTTGTGGAGGTCAGATAGGCAGTCCCTCCATGTAAAATACTGGTATTCAGCTGCATCCGGTTATACTGGAAGCCGACCCCAACATAGTTGGGAAAAGGCTAGGCATATGATGATATGAACTCAGACCATAGGTCCATCAGACCATATTTCGGCCAAGGCGGTCAATCTGAACAGAGACTAACCTTCAGCGCTTGCGATATTATAGTGCACATACGTGTGCACAGACACAGGTGCACTCACTCAAAAATACCTCTAATTTCCTTAAATTTTTGACAAGTTTTTGACATCTGTTTGTCACCAAGATGAGACTGCGACCAGAGGGGTAATTCTCGTAATTTTAAGACCGTTCACAGTCTGATCGCAGTCTCAATCTGTCAATAAATACTTCTAATTTCCCTACATTTTGACAATTTTTTGACATGTGTTTGTCGCTGAGATGAGACTGTGATTAGATTTTGAACGTTGTAAATTACGGGAATACGGGCCCAGATTTTGAACATTTTAAATTACGAGACTTGGCCTTCTGATCACTAAAACTAGGGCATATTTATTAAACCCCACGTGTGACAACTGGCAGGCGACAATTTGTCAATTTTGTAAGTGTCTTTCATAGTTTTCAGCGCAATAAAAACTGCGTAAAGTTGGTGTCAACAATTATTATTATTGTGCATTTTTTTTGTGTTGATAAAATAACAGATTCTATTCTTGCCAATTAGGATGACTTAGTGTCTACTATGCTTGTTATATACTGATTATCATAATTCATCATCATCTGGTATTCAGCTGCACTCGGTTAGACTGGAAGCCGACCTCAACATTGTTGGTAAAAGGCTAAGTAGATGATGATATTACAGGTAAGTAAATCTAATTTCAGATTTCTACTTTCATGGGTAGAGAGAGAGAGCTGAGTGAGTTAAGATAAATTAAAAGTTTTTTCATAGAAACAAAATAAAATTACCTCTCACCACATGCACTGAAAAAATCTGAACAATAATAAGATAACTTCAAGTACGTCTATATCTGTAATTATATACATACCTTTTTAATATCTTATCTCTTAACAAATCACTGCAGCTGAGAGGTTTCTTCAATTGATAACAATTAATAATTCACTAGGTACGTAGCTCGGATATAGTTCGCAACATGAATACAGTACATACACAGTATCAAATGACGGAAATTCATTACAAAACTAGACGCAACTTTAAAATTGAACTTGCGACAAACTTTGGTCACACATTGAATTTGGGAATATGTTAAAATATGAATAAGAAATAGAGCGCTTCAAAACTCAAAGCCAAGTTATTTTTATATTATATGAATAGCTTGTTTGTCGAGGTACCGATGGCCGCTGGAGCAGACGAATCCTGGAGTGGAGACCGCGTTTCAGCAAGCGTAGTGTGGGACGCCCCCCAGCTAGGTGGGCATACGACCTAAAGAAGATGGCTGGGATAAACTGAATGCGGAAGGCGGAGGACACGGAGTTGTGGCGCAGTCTGGGAGAGGCATATGTCCAGCAGTGGACTGCGATAGGCTGAGTTGATTGAAATATATCCAATGCAGGGAAAAACAGTGTAACATAAATTGGTAACCGCACTTGACAATAATTTGTATTACCAAACGCGCTCTTTAGTCTTCATACGCAAAGGTTTGGAACTCACACAAGTAGTAGCACCCATATGTTTGCAGTACGTAGCCGGGAAAACTTAAACTTAACGCAAACTTTTGCGTTTACTCACCGTGACTAGTTCGAATGTTTGTTAGTAGTATACAATGTCTTAATTCTTTGTGTAACTAGATATAGATTGGATAAAGGCGGATTGTTATTTTATAATACCTTGTGAGTATTGGCCCGGTGGGACCGGTCCCAACTGTCGTAGCCCGGGGGTTCGAACCCAGGCAGGTGCTTTACTTTGTGTTAATTATTTCATCACTACTCTCAAAACGGTGAAGTAAAACCTACTGTCCATGCAACATCACAAGAACACTCCTCTCACGACCTCACACACCCCCACAAAACACAAACCCCCTTTTAAGACACCACACCACACCATTCTACAACACAACACAACAAACCACACCACACAACCACATCTCCCTCCTTTAAAACATATACCTTCTCATTCATATTCGTAGTTAAACCAAGTCATTATAGGTTCATCATGATTGTTATCACACCTAGATAAAGGATTTTTTGTACACGAAGTTACAGTAGAACACTGACTCCTAAGTCACAGGGTACCCCTAGTTTAGGAGGCAGGGTTTTTAACTATGTATGCAACCTTTTCCCCAGAGTTTAATGTCCCTATGTGTATTATAAAAGCTTTGTATACTAAGGTTTTTTGTGTGAGTAAACTTTTTTTTTTTTAAACTTCGTGAGTAAATGGCATGTCCACTCCATCTCACAGAGAGGAGGCCTGTGTCCCAGCAGTGGGAACATTATAGGCTGACTATAATATATTTTTAAAATTATTATAAGGTCATAACCTTTATTTTTTTTTTAATTTTTAATGTTATAAACTAGCGCTTTTCTGCAATCCCGCTGTTATTTTCGTTCTTTAAAAATATTATTATTATAAGATTTTTGTGGCCGTTCACTGTTTCTCAAAATACAGGTCATAACCTAGTTTGAGAGGCAGGGTTTTAAAACATTTCAGTACAGAATTTACAACAACCTAATTAACTGTATAAGTCGCTACCCACTGATTGTTGCTGTAACTATCTGTAATTTTTGATGAATAAACATATATATTATTATTATTATTACTTACGAAGTAGGTTATACTTCCCAAAAAACTTGGAACATTACTTCCAATTCCAAACTTCGAACAATATGCTATCATCATCAGGAATCTATTAAACCAGTATCAGACGTTTTCAATAGATCGTCTTCAATAGATGAAAGACGTGGCTTCAAGCCATTGTTGGAGCTGTTTACTAAGTGCAATAATGGGTGGATGAACCCGTATGGACCACAAAGAGAGATGTAGTTTTAGCTGGGAAGTCTCAATGGCGATTTGATGACGTGTGGTGTAACTGAAGAGCCTGGTCACGGTATTAAGTAAGTACGCTGAGCGCATTCATTTCAAACAATAAAATAAAATAAGGAAAGAAAGAAAATACTAACGTTTATATGCGGCAAATATAACGCAGAGAAAAAACACAAAAAATAATTAGTTGGGGAAAATATTATGCGTCACATCCACGCAAAAAGGACATCGCTCAGCATAATGCTACGACCCTATGCGAGACAGAGCCCCAGCGAACAAGCACAATAAGATTTTAAAAACAAAACCTGCAGACAATACCTAGCTCTATTTTTATATAAATACTAGCTTCTGCCCGCGGCTTCGCCCGCGTGGATGTCGGAAATTATCCCACGGGAACGTGCTAACAGGATAAAATGTATGTGCTTCCCCAGAATTCCATCTATCTCGCGGGCCCTTTGTGGCTAATTACAGTAGAAAACCAATTGTGTCTCATTAGTGGTGATTAAGAGGGTACCTATATGATATCTTTACCTAAGTACCTACCTAATTTAAAAAAAAACTCAATAACAGAAAATTAAATACCTTCCTAAATAAACCTATTTCTGATGATAACTAATCTAAACTCAATAAATAAGCAAAATCCCTAAAAACTAATATCTATACGAATGACTAATCCTACCTAACAGTATTATAAAATAACCTACGGTCACTACGTACACTATCAAATATACTACCTATACTTTAAAATTAAAATCTATACCTACGACTCATATAAAAATAAACCTAAATAACTCTAAAAACTAAAAGGAATAAAAATGAACTCCACTGCGGGTGACCCAACCTACGACAAACTTAGTATTTGCGGTTGGTACAGTACAGACAGTGGTAATCGGGTATAGGGATCGAACCGCAAAATTAAGTTTGTTTTTTATTGTATATACTTTTCCGGGATAAAAAGTACCCAGTGTGGTGCCCAGGATATTAAAGAATAATTATACCAAGTTTCATCGTAATCGAACCGGTAGTTTTTGCGTGATGCCTGAACAAACAGACAGACAGACAGACAGACAGACAGACCGACAGACAGACAAAAAATTTTTTAATCACATTTTTGGGTTCGGTGTCGGTCTAGTAACACCCCCTGTAAATTATTTTTTTGATATTTTCAATGTACAGAATTTTCACTTCTACAGATTTATTATAAGTATAGAAGATATAGATAATATTTATTAAATGGTAATATTCCGGGCAACGACTCACGTGCCTCTGGCCTTTATTAATCTGTGCAAACAGCTGTCATAAACTAAACTTTCGTGCAATAAAATCGGTCCACCCCGTCATCTTCTATTTGAGAGACGATAATTGTCAATAGATCAAGGCTGAAGGCAAGAAAAGGCTGGCTATCTTACAGTGAAAGTCCCGTCAAAATCGGGCCAGCTTTTTCGGAGATTAGCTGAAAGAAACAAGAAATATTTTAAAAAAAAGTTTTTTTTTGTTATACGTCTCGTATATAAATATATTCATAATATGCATTTAGTAAAAAGTTGTTATTTTGACATTACAAACAGATAATTCAATTTTATTTATTTGAGAATTGAGAATAAGAAAGATTTCTTTAAAAAATGCCTAAATCTTTTAGCATTTTAGAGATAAAAATTGAGAATATAAAATGTGACACATTAGTATATTTCTATATTTTATTTATTATTCAGAGGCTTTGGTTCTTCGCAGCTTCTAATTTAAGTGCCATTCACTGTTTCGAATAATATTTTCCTATATCTATTTACATAGTTTTCAAAAAGGAAATCTTTAAGAAATATTTTCCCTTGAAAGTATCAACGTATGAAGACTTGGATACTTAAAATATTAAAACCATCTGATTCAAAACCTTAAGTAGCTAATAAATTATGAATTTCAAGTAAAGACTTTCATTATTTATTCTATACTAGCTTCTGCTTGCGGTTTCGTCCGTGTGGATGTCGGAAATGGTGCTACTGGGACAAAAAGTAGCCTATGTGCTTCCCCAGGATACCATCCATTTCCTTTCTATATTTTATCGAAAACCGTTCAGTGTTTTAGGCGTGAAAAGGCTACATACAGACAGAGTTACTTTAGAATTTATAATATTGTTATTAGTGTAGCGGTATCTACAACGCCACATGCGAACAACGCGACATACTGACGTCACGCAAATCCTGCATCTCGCAAGCAGAGTTTACCGTGCAATTAGCATAGATACAATTTCCCAACATCAATCGTTGGGCAGTTGCCCACCAGACACAACACCCGTCTGGTCGGAGGATCCTCCCTTTTCTATGGAGGATGAGTGAACTTTACACCCTGTTCCTCATGCCTCTTTGGTCTGTGGAGGTCTGTGTCCCAGTAGTGGGAATGTTAAGGCTGATTATGTTTATGCATTATGCTTAGTATATATTAATTCCTAAACTTGAAAGACCTATGTATTATCTTTATGTTTCTAAACTAGATGACGCTGACTTAAATTTGGTTTTCGAACTCACATTTAAATTCAAACAATTTAACTGACAGTATTTTAAAATGTCGGATAGTTCTGAAACTCCCACCATTCCTCGAGTCTTATTCAACGCATAAATATCCCTGGAATGTATATTAATTATAATTCTATTTGGCTGAACTTTCTTAATTAGAGTTGCGAGGCTGAAGGATGGAACCATCGCTCAGATTTAATCATTGAAGTTTGTAAGATACTTGCTAATTTCACTCTCAGTTCCATGATGTTTGCTTATAAACATAAACAGAGTCAAATTATATTAGCTAGCGAATCACCACAGATGTAATGGATAGGTATCAATTTCTAATCATAATACAACAAAAATAAAAATGATTTGATGTTTTTTTCGGGGTTAATGACCATGACCGCACGTGTAGTTACTAGAAATAAACCTATCAATTGAAAAAATCGGTTATCTTCTTTGTATAGGTAAACTTCACAAACGTGATGGTATTGCTTAACACGATAGCAAAAAAATTACGGTAGCTAATTTAATTTGGCTTTGAATAATCAACATTGGGTGTAAAGAAGAAAAAGAAAGAAAGAAAATACGTCTTTTTGCGGCAAACACGACGCATAAAAATAACACAAAAAAAAACAAGTTGGGGGAAAACGTACGTCACATCCACGCAAAACACAGGTACATGATTTAAAGCCATAGTAGCATAATCAGCTTATAAATATTGCCAAAGCTGGGACACAGGCTTACTCTCTTCGAGAGGGAATGTGGTATATTCTGCCACGCGTGCCATTGCGGGTTGGAAGATTTCACATGTATTTTTAGTTCTAGGACATGCCGGTTTCCTCAAAGCCTTAAGCCATAGTACACTACGCGATATTCAGGGACTTTTTTCATAAACCGTGATTGTGTAATAAGAGAAAAGGAGAGGAAGGGTCCCTATTAATAAAAGACTTCACCCAAATAACGGGTACTAAATATTGTGTAGTGTGTCGGTATTGGTACAGACTCCAAGCACGTCAAGCTACTACAATCTGTCAAATTTCTTGAATAGATTTTCAACATTATAGCTAAAGCGTTAAGGTTCAAGGTTGATTGGGAAAATTTGACTGTTACGGGTAGCTTGACCTGTTGGCGTCTGTACTTCCAGACGGGTACCGGATACTCCACCTAACAAGTACTGGCACCAAATTCAGGTACCCAGCCACAAATTTCATATTTGTACGAGGATCCTCGTTCATTCAGGTACCCAGCCACAAATTTCATATTTGTACGAGGATCCTCTAAAGTTATTTCTAATGCCTATGACCTATTGTTTTTACTTAGTATAGTTGTTTTCTCTCGGCTCGCAGATCAGACGGCTGATGGGGCCAACAGGTTCTGGAGTGGCGACCGCGTACCGGAAGACGTAGTGTTGGAAGGCCTCCCACAAGGTGGATCGACGAACTTGTGAAGGCCGCAGGAACCCGCTGAATGCGGGAAGTACAGAACCGGTCGAAGTGGAGGTGCTTGGGGGAGGCCTATGTCCAGCAGTGGACGTCCTTGGACTGAAATGAAGATGCTGATGATCTATTTTCTCACTCTAACTGTCAGAAATATTGATTTGGTACCGGTACAGTACTAATAGCGATTAGAAAGACCAATAAAATAGGTACTACGTCTGGTACCAATATCACACCAAGACCAATACTGAAATACAGGTATTTCAAGCCCCTCCTTGCACGTCATACAACAAGAAGGTATATTTGTGTACTATAATAATATAATATCCCTGGACATTTCACACAGCGCCATCTAGTCCCAAGCTAAGCAACCTAATGCTTGTGTTATGGTAACAAGATGGCTGATAAACTACTTATATACATTTTTTTTTGTAAATACATACATATTATAGATAGAAAAACACCTAGACTTGGAACAAATACATGTAGGTCATACAAATATTTGTTCCGTGCGGGAATCGAACCCGCGACACGCAGCGCAGCAGTCAATCGCTTAACCACTGCGCCAACCGTGCCGTCATGTCGTCATGTCATGTCGTCGTCACTATGTAACAGCTGTCACATCATTTCAAAGTCAGTAATGTTTCAATTTACTGGGAATTGTTGCCAACAGTGTTAAAGCAATTACGGCACCGACTATATCTCAACCCATCAATCTACTTAGCCTTTTCCTAACTACATTACGCTGGGGTCAGCTTCCAGGCTATGCAGATGCACCTGAATACCAGTATTTTACATGGAGCGACTGTCTACTTGACCTCCACAACCCAGTTGCTGTATAACATGATACCCCTTGGTAAGATGAGTTGTCAGACATTTGGGGGTACTGACTACCCCTCACGACTGTCAAAAAAGCCGGGACCAACGGCTTAACGTGCTTTCCGAAGCACGGAGGGATCTCGATATGTAATGGATGGTCACCCATCCACGAATAGACTGGGGTAACCGTTGCTTAACCTTCGACTGAGCCGTGCGGCAGTTATTGATTAGCCACGAGTCCCTTTATAATATATCTTTGGGTATGAAATAGGCACGTCTATGTTATCTCAATTGCTAAAATTCTATATTTAGATACGAAAACACATATTGGATGAATGTTTACATTATTATTTGTCCTATTAAAAGTTTATCGATAACGTCTTTGATTTCTGATGCGATTTTGCTTCAAAGCAAACAAGTAAATTACTTTTAACGCATTACTACTTATATTGATTTAGGGGCTCGTGGTTAAATGAATTACCCCTCTTTGCCTCGGAAAGCACGTGAAGCCGTGGGTCCCGGTTTCCATTTGTAGTTGATTTTCTTTTAAAACGTTGCCCCACACTAGGAATTTCTCTTGTATCGTGGGTGCGTTTACAAACATTTAAACTCACATACACAAACAGCCAGACTCGAAACAACTACTTATAGGTCATACAAATATTTGTTCCGTGCGGGAATCGAACCCGCGACACGCAGCGCAGCAGTCAATCGCTTAACCACTACGCCAACCGTGCCGTCAGTTGGGAAAAGCTTGGTAGATTGATTGTTGTTTATTATTCATATTGTCACGTGATTTAAGAACTATAACGAGTGCAACAAGATAACTATTTCAGAGACACAAACTGACGTTCTATCAGCGTAGAAGCCAAAAACTTTTTTACAAAAAAAAAAAAAAACACGACATCTAAAAAAAACCACTTCAAAGTGAAAAATAACCTTAATTTCGGAAGTCAGTGTCGTTGAATGCATTTTCGTATTTTGACACCGTCTTCCGAAATTAAAGTTATTTTTCACTTTATAGTCGTAATTTTGGACAAAAAATAAACATACAAATTGAGAACCTCCTCCTTTTTTGAAGTCGGTTAAAAATGTATGGGACTGAAATAGATACTAAACTTTTGTCAAAGCCTAACTGTCAACCTAGTTATCTAGCTTACTTCTATTTGCAATCACTTCGCGTTCGAAGTTTTCCTTACAGGAACAGTCTTATACAGGGTGACTGGTAACTCGACGTGTTCCTTCCAGGGCGTGATAGTGTGACCCATTTGCAACAATTAAGCACCCCATCAAGCCTAGGCGAAAATTAATGGAATCCGAGAACAACCAATTTTCATGTTTTTTTGAAAATTTCCCAGAAATCGTCATTAAATATCACTTATCTCTAAATTCTCTAATTGAGTGGCTTTCATAGCTATTCCATTGGCCTTATTAACATTTATTGATTATCATATCATATGTGATAATCAAATTCAATTAATATGCTTTGAAAACTTACATAATCTCAGAAATACAAGGTAAAAAATAGCATTTCTTTTTTATCCATCCAGTTTGGACCCTTAGGTAACTGGACTTAATTTGTTGCTAATATAACCCCTTTCAAGGAACCCTGACCAGAAGGTCTATACGTCGAGTTTTCCTGTCACCCTGTATATAGATATGTATGGCACAAGTTTCAGCAAGCGCCTACCACTGGCCCAGATTGCCTTAATTACTTCAACTTAGCAAGTTATTCGGAGTATGCAGCTGGTGCTCGATACCTATGGCGCGAAATTATTTTTGGAATCGTGTGACTCCCATAGACTACAGTTTTGGCTCTGTGGCTTCCATCATCATCATAATCATACACAGCCCGACTTCATCAGCGCTGGGGCTCTGTCTCGTGTCGTCTTAGTATTATGCTGACCGATGGCCGTTTTGCGTAGATGTGACGCATGTTTACTTTTGGAACGAAGTTCCTTATCGCGCGTTGTGAAAGGGGGCTAGACGGAAAAAATTCTTACGAAAAGTTGTCACGACACAATCGCTACGAGTGCTACGTCGTAGCCGATGCGTAGATTATCCGCTACGCAGCTACGTCGTCGCAGAGCTACATAATAAATTAATCTGCTCTGTCTGTGAACTTCGATCCATCCGGGTGTCCCTTGACACCTCTCAAGTTTTTTTTTGTGTTTGTGTTCTTTTTTATGCGTCATGGTTGCCACAAATAAATGTATTTTCTTTCTTTTCGTACTTTTCTTTTACCCACTGCTGGGCATAAGCCTCTCTTTTCTTGTGTCAATCCTGACGCTCCTGTGCCAGCCTCATCCAGGTTTTGCCCACGATGGCAACAATTTCGTCTTCTCATCTCGCCGCAGGATGACTGACATCTCGTCTTCCAGATCTCAGAGGCAACTCTGTTACAGCCTTACTCCAGATGTCATCACTGTACCTTGCCAGGTGTCCTGCGCAACTCCATTTGAGTTCTATAATACGTTTTCCGACCTTCGTACGTCTTCGTATCTCCTCGAGATGGAACTCAATCTATGAGCCTGATGCCAAGCATGGAAAGCTCCATGGCTCGCTGTGCCTATACACCGCCTCCAGCGTGAGCGTCCACATCTCAGCACCGTACGTGGTTCCATAAACCTAAGTTTTTGTAGAAATGCAAATACTCTGCTAAAAGGAGCCTTTGGAGCTCGAATGACGTTGACACGGGGGCGCTGTTGATGAACATTTGTGCAATTATTGTTTTGTGAAATGTATTGAAAAACAAGATGGCTTGGATTTTGCCCTCGCGCCAAAAGATCCAGACAGCTTAATAGATGTAACACTTGACATTGACTGTTACAAAACCAAACTTCAGAGAAGATTAGGTATAAATATAATGACAAAACCAAAAGTCTGCGATTTTTCAAACTAGTCATTTCAAGTAACTATACTACCAGACCAACAATGACTATTGAACCCTGAATTAGCTAAATCAGCTACCAATCAATCAACTTAGCCTATCGTAGTCCACTGCTGGACATAGGCCTCTCCCAGGCTATGCCACAACACTCAGTCCTCCACCATCCACATCCAGTCTATCCAGGTGTAGTTACTTGAAATTATGAATTCAGAAAATCAGGTTTTTTTTTTGTTTCATCATCATTAGATATCGATACATCACAACATCTCCACAGATAAATTATTTGGTAACACTCCACAGTGTTATCAATTAATTTAACTTTGTGGGAACAATCTTTTTCACTTTTCATCAGGGTCCACACGGCTACACATCAAGCTATATGTACATTTCCAGTTTTAGCTGATCTTGCATTGTATAGGCTTCTCATACTATGAGAAGTCGGATTAACTGGAAATATAGAGCTTAATATGTCGTCGTGCGTACATGAACATTTCTTGTATCTCTAAAAAAAGAAATCCATCCGGATATAAAGGAATCCGTTTAAATCCAAAAGATGCACAGTAAACCGAAGAATGTGGCCGGTCCCTTCTATATTTACATATCCACTTCCGATTTTCTACGAAGGTAGAGCCGAAGACAGCCGACAAAAATATACATAAAAGGCAGCTTTACATTTACATTAGGTGCTTACGCAGCGAGTTCCTTGACGTCTATACTTGGCCTGGTACTTGGCATTAAAAAACTGTCACTTTATAACAGCCGCACGGGTCGATCGGTCAGGTTAAGCTACGCTTGCCGCGGTTGGTCTGTGGATGGGTGACCATCTTTACATACCGAGACCCCTCCGTGCCTCGGAAAGCACGTTTGCCGTTGGTCCCGGCTGTCATTCGTGGATCTTTGACAGCCGTTACGGGTAGTCAGAAGCCCGAAAGTCTGACAACCAGTCTTACCAAGGGGTATCGTATTACCCAGTAACTGGGTTGTGGAGGTCAGATAGGCAGTCGCTCCATGTAAAATACTGGTATTCAGCTGCATCCGGTTAGACTGGAAGCCGACCCCAACATAGTTAGGAAAAGGCTAGGCAGATGATGATGACTTTTGGACTGACGGTTTGACACAACTCTTGAACTAAACTCGCTACAGTCTTTTTATAGTTATTTTACCTCTGATTTTGCATCACTGTCCAAATCACATTAATCTTTATTCTCATTCTAATAAGGTTGATGTTAGGTTGTTGCATTTATTTAACCAGTCTGTCAAAATCATTGTGATCTTTATCCTCGTCACAATAAGGTTGCTGATAGGTTGTTTCTGTCAGAGGCAAAATAACTGTGAACTGACTGTACTAAATCATCATCATCTGCCTAGCCTTTTCCCAAATATGTTGGGGTCGGCTTCCAGTCTAACCGGATGCAGCTGAATACCAGTATTTTACATGGAGCGACTGCCTATCTGACCTCCACAACCCAGTTACTGGGTAATACGATACCCCATGGTAAGACTGGTTGTCAGACTTTGGATGTAGACTCAGATCGGCGGCGGATTTTCATCAAACACCCGACAAAATCACCATTCAAAAAAAAAAAAAAACCAAATCGGTTCATCCGTTCGGGAGCTACGGTGCCACAGACAGACATACACACACACACACCCCTACACACAGACACGTCAAACTTATAACACCTCGTCGTTTTTGCGTCGGGGGTTAAAAATTATCTGTTGATTGAAAAATCAGCCCTAAGCGCTTATTAGCTAATAGGCGAAGATTGTAACGTAAATAAAATATCACCAATCTTGAAGCAAAAACACACAAACTCATCAGCTCTATTATTTGTTCAAATAATATAGCTGAAGAGTTTGTGTGGTTCATCAGCTCTATTATTTGTTCAAATAATATAGCTGAAGAGTTTGTGTGTTTTCACTTTGTTTGTTTGATCGCGCTAAGCTCTGGGACTATCAGTGGGTTTTTTTTTCCTTTATAAAGTATATCCATCGATCTATATATACATATAATAAATCTGCTGCTTGCTAATAAAATGCTTTAGCGATAAAGTTGCCAATTAAAGAAATTTGACAGATTGTAGTAGCTTGATGTGCTGGCGTCTGTACATTGAAAAAATATATTTCCAAAAAAAAAGTTGGGGTTTTAAAGGATAACCAACAGATGCCATTTCATAAATTTTTGTCTATTTGGATTTGCGAGATTAATTTTTTGAACAGGTTCCACGTAAAAATGACCAAATCACTATGGTTAACTGTTATTCTCAAATGTAGTGTAGATCTCGGAGTAGCGATCACTTTTTGTTTCATCGCAATCCCTTCATTCAGTGTTTTAATTAAATATTAACGTGCATAATATTGTTGCCCCTTAATATACATATGGTACAGCACCCGGTTAGACTGGAAGCCGAACCCAACATACTTGGGAAAAGGCTAGGCAGATGAATATACATATGGTTCTTAAACAAAACTGGTGGAATGTGTACCAACTCCGGACCCATTTCCTCGACCGATTTCGGTGGCCAATTTCAACGGAGATTAGCCAGGTACGCAGGAGATATATAGCACAAGTGTGTGCGCAAACACAGGTGCACTTTCTGTTCCTTTACTTTTATAGTCCAATGAGATGGCAATCCGACACGACCCGGGAGAGATCAGGCGCAAGACCAACGGGCTTACGTGTTTTTCGAGGCACGGGGGTATTAAACCGCCAACTTCCATACTCCCGAATATTACTAAGAACTTCCTAATGGAAAACCCAATAACACTTTGTCCGACCCGGGAATCGGACCCAGGACCCTACGCTCAGCAGTCGCGCTTGCAACCACGAGACCAAAGGGGCAGTTAAAACATCTAGTATAAACATAGTGTGTAGTATCGTCAAAACCGTGGCTAAATAATAACAGCCGCACAGGTTGATCGGTCAGGTTAAGCTACGCTTGCCGCGGTTGGTCTATGGATGGGTGACCATCTTTACATACCGAGACCCCTCCGTGCCTCGGAAAGAACGTTAAGCCGTTTGTCCCGGCTGTCATTCGTGGATCTTTGACAGTCGTTACGGGTAGTCAGAAGCCCGAAAGTCTGACTACCAGTCTTACCAAGGGGTATCGTATTACCCAATAACTGGGTTGTGGAGGTCAAATAGGCAGTCGCTCCATGTAGAATACTGGTATTCAGCTGCATCCGGTTAGACTGGAAGCCGACCCCAACATAGTTGGGAAAAGGCTAAGCAGATGATGATGATGATGTAGTATCGTCAAAACATTGCTAAACTTCATACTCTCATGTATGATCAGCCCCAGCCTCCACTGGAGCGCGCCGTGTGGTGGACGGAGCACGTGCTGCGTCACGGCGGCGTGAGACATTTGCGCGCGCCCGCCGCCAACATGTCGTGGGCAGAGTACCTAGAACTAGAACTAGTGTTTATTTTATTAATAGGATTTTTAATTGTATTGACATTGTTTATTCTACAATAAACAATGTCAATACAATTAAAAATCCTATCCTAGCCTAGCCTAGCCTAGCTAGCCTAGCCTAGCTAGTAGCCTAGTCTCCGATGTATTTATAAATATATTTTTGTTAAGCATTCGGCGTCAAAAAAAAAAAGAAATTGAACGCTAGTTCTAACCCTATTTATAAGCTTACTGATTCTAGTATTCTCACTAATCAGTATTGTCTATTTTGTTTGCATAAATGATGTAGCTTCAAAGAAACTTAAGGCACCTTGATGAATAAACATGTTGATTTTAATCATAAGTTTGTAATCCAAACGTTTGGTTCAATAGTTGTTTTGAATTTTGATCAACTTTTACACAGTGATTTGTAAACTAATTTTGGTTTGTAAAGACTTTAAGCCTTGAGTGATTAGAGCAACTTTTAGGTCTTTTAGGTCAAGTAGTTTCGGTGTTTTGTTTTGAAATTTATAAATACACATGAACCCAAGGAAAGTGGACAAAGTGTTACTAATAACACTTTGTCCACTTTGCTTGGGTTCATGTAACTCTTTCTGCTGAAATTTTAGCTGGCTGGTAATATTAAGATATAGCTATGGACACCTACCTGGTTTGTTAATTATAAGGTAAATTAGTTTTTTTGAGGATCTCCGTTTATTGCTTTAGATTTATTTTTATAAATAAACGGTGTTTGAGATAGTTGTTTCCTTATATATCGATGAACCAAACCAACTGTCCTTTGGGCTTATGTTAGCTTGCCGTAACAGGCCACAAATTTTAAATTGTAACAGTGGCGCCCAACGTGGGGCCTCCAAATCAACCACTTTGCTTGGGTTCATGTAACTCTTTCTGCTGAAATTTTAGCTGGCTGGTCATATTAAGATATAGCTATGGACACCTACCTGGTTTGTTAATTATAAGGTAAATTAGTTTTTTGGAGGATCTCCGTTTATTGCTTTAGATTTATTTTTATAAATAAACGGTGTTTGAGATAGTTGTTTCCTTATATATCGATACTAAACCACCTGTCCTTTGGGCTTATGTTAGCTTGCCGTAAAAGGCCACAAATTTTAAATTGTAACAGTGGCGCCCAACGTGGGGCCTCGAAATCCAATTTTTCCACTAGGAATTTCTGAGTAACAGCCCGGAGTTCGAAATTTGGTGATACCCCCGTACGTCGGAAAGCGCGTTAAGCTGTTGGTCCTGCGCCGGATCTCTCGCCGGTCGTGTCGGATTGTCGTCCCATCGGACTATGAGAGTAAGGGAAGAGAGAGTGCACCTGTGTCTGCGCGTACGCTTGTGCACTATAACATCTCCCGCCCCGAAGCCTAGTCACCGTTGAGATTGGTAATTGGTTGCTTAGCCGAAATACGGTCTGGAGAACTACTTAGATAAACTAGATTGGGCCTTCGAATTGAATCGTAAGCTGATTATCTCAATAAAAGTTACTAACGGACAAAAGACGCTGCTAAACGAGGCTTTTGCGGGCTATTAAAAGTTATAAACCCATTTTGAAACGAATGATGTTGGTCTGAAATCGTTTTGTCGAACTTTGTTTAAAACAATGGACTTTGACTGAGCATTTATTGGTTCTGAGATTTTTTTAAAGTGACGCCTCTGCAAACGATTTTGATTATAATTTACATCAAGACTAATATTAATATGACGACACGGTTGGCGCAGTGGCTGAGCGATCGACTGCTGCGCTGCGTGTCGTGGGTTCGATACGCACCCGCACGGAACAAATATTTGTATTGCCTACAGGTAGTGGTTCCGGGTCTGGCTGTTTGTGTATGTGAGTTTAAATATATGTAAACGCACCCACGATACAGGGACAATTCCTAGAGTGGGGCAAAGTTTAAAAAAAAAAAAAATCGGTTAGCCAAGAAACATATTATGGTAATTGATAGGGTGTTTGTCTATATATAATATGTATGTATTTACAAAAAAAAATGTATATAAGTAGTTTATCAGCCATCTTGTTACCATAACACAAGCATTAGGTTGCTTAGCTTGGGACTAGATGGCGCTGTGTGAAATGTCCAGGGATATTATTATTATTATTATATTATATAGCATAATCAACCTATAATGTTCCCACTGCTGGGACACAGACCTCTTCTCGGTGAAAAGGAGTGCAACATGCCGGTTTCCTCACGATGTTTTCCTTTGCCGTTTTGAGAGCAGTGGTGATGAAATAATTTACAGAAACTAAAACGCCTGTCTAGGTTCGAACCTACGACCTACAACTCGTAAGTCAGGGCAGATACCACTGCTCATAGTATAAAATAAACTTTATTAATAACAAAAATTCTTCAAATTAATTAACTGAGAATTCCGAAGCGTCTCAGTAAAAGAAATAAACATTAAGTTAAAAATATTTTCGGCTCCCAGTAAACTGTCAAGTCAAAGAAACGTGATAATGAAATAGAAGGACAGTCAAGTTAATTAAATAAAAAGTGAGAACTTGAGAACTTGGTAGAGTATTATAAGATTAACGGACGGCGACTCCATTTAGTGATTAGTCGAAATACCAGAATTTTTTAACTGATTTAGAATAGAACTGAAAATGTGTAGGTACACACGGCTATACATGTCAAGCTATACAAAACCAGTTAGTCTTGGCCTCACCTTGTATGATATTTTCTCACAATGAACGGTCAGCCAATACTGCATAGCTTTTGCATAGCTGGATGTGTAGCCGTGGATGTCGAAAATTTACCCACGGGAACGTGCTAACAGGATAAAATGTGGTAGGTATGTGCTTCCCCAGAATGCCATCTATCTCGCGGGCCCTTTGTGGCTAATTACAATAGAAAACCAATTGTGTCTCATTAGTGGTGATTAAGAGGGTACCTATATGATATCTTTAGCTAATTACATATCTAATTAAAAAAAAAAACTCAATAACAGAA
This sequence comes from Apamea sordens, assembly GCA_945859715.1. Taxonomy (NCBI): domain Eukaryota; kingdom Metazoa; phylum Arthropoda; class Insecta; order Lepidoptera; family Noctuidae; genus Apamea; species Apamea sordens. Next base: position 4,714,473 of record OX244010.1, on the reverse strand, counting down.
AATTAAATACCTACCTACCTAAATAAACCTATTTCTGATGATAACTAATCTAAACTCAATAAATTCAATGTCATTCAATGTCTGTTTATATATGTGTGTACATAAATGGTTAAATCTATATCTATCTATATACTTATAATAAATCTGTAGAAGTGAAAATTCTGTACATTGAAAATATCCAAAAAATAAATGGCAGGGGGTGTTACTTGACCGACACCGAACCCAAAAATGTGATTAAAAAAATTTTTGTCTGTCTGTCTGTCTGTCTGTCTGTCTGTTTGTTCAGGCATCACGCAAAAACTACCGGTTCGATTACGATGAAACTTGGTATAATTATTCTTTAATATCCTGGGCACCACACTGGGTACTTTTTATCCCGGAAAAGTATATACAATAAAAAACAAACTTAATTTTGCGGTTCGATCCCTATACCCGATTACCACTGTCTGTACTGTACCAACCGCAAATACTAAGTTTGTCGTAGGTTGGGTCACCCGCAGTGGAGTTCATTTTTATTCCTTTTAGTTTTTAGAGTTATTTAGGTTTATATTTATATGAGTCGTAGGTATAGATTTTAATTTTAAAGTATAGGTAGTATATTTGATAGTGCACGTAGTGACCGTAGGTTATTTTATAATACTGTTAGGTAGGTTTAGTCATTCGTATAGATATTAGTTTTTAGGGATTTTGCTTATTTATTGAGTTTAGATTAGTTATCATCAGAAATAGGTTTATTTAGGTAGGTAGGTATTTAATTTTCTGTTATTGAGTTTTTTTTTTAAATTAGTTAGGTACTTAGGTAAAGATATCATATAGGTACCCTCTTAATCACCACTAATGAGACACAATTGGTTTTCTATTGTAATTAGCCACAAAGGGCCCGCGACATAGATGGCATTCTGGGGAAGCACATACATTTTATCCTGTTAGCACGTTCCCGTGGGTAAATTTCCGACATCCACGCGGGCGAAGCCGCGGGCAGAAGCTAGTAAATAAATAAATAAGCAAAATCCCTAAAAACTAATATCTATACGAATGACTACTCCTACCTAACAGTATTATAAAATAACCTACGGTCACTACGTACACTATGAAATACACTACCTATACTTTAAAATTAAAATCTATACTACGACTTATATAAAAATAAACCTAAATAACTCTAAAAACTAAAAGGAATAAAAATGAACTTCACTGCGGGTGACCTAACCTACGACAAATTTATTATTAGCGGTTGGTACAGTAATCGGGTCTAGGGATCGAACCGAAAAATTAAGTTGGTTTTTTATTGTATATACTTTTAAAGTGGATAAAAAGTACCCAGTGTGGTGCCCAGGTTATTAAAGAATAATTATACCAAGTTTCATCGTAATCGAACCGGTAGTTTTTGCGTGATGCCTGAACAAACAGACAGACAGACAGACAGACCGACAGAGAGACAAAAATTTTTTTAATCACATTTTTGGGTTCGGTGTCGGTCTAGTAACACCCCCTGCCATTTATTTTTTTGATATTTTCAATGTACAGAATTTTCACTTCTACAGATTTATTATAAGTATATAGCTATAATAGATTATATGTTCGGGAAACTTACAGCTATTCCCACTGATAAAGACAACAACAAGAAAGACAACAAAAGAGATCGGTACAAAGTACCTGTAACATAAATGACATGATCGACTAATATAAACTAAAAATCATTACATGCAAATAATTAGGTACTTTTAAGTAAAGAAGCTTTTCACAGACAAATACCAATATCATCTGGCCTAAATAATATATCGGTATCGATTCGGTGAAGGTGCTGACAACATATCGGTATTGGCTTCAGGGTCGTTATTTGATAATAAGATAATGCAGCAGTTTAAAAGTAGTTTATCAGCCATCTTGTTACCATAACACAAGCATTAGGTTGCTTAGCTTGGGACTAGATGGCGCTGTGTGAAATGTCCACGGATATTATTATTATTAAATGTACAGACGCCAGCACATCAAGGTACTACAATCTGTCAAATTTATATAATAGATTTTCAACTTTAAGTATCGCTAAAGCATAAGGTTCAAGGTTGATTGGAAAAAGTTGACATGTTCGCGTAAGCTACGCGCCCTGCGCGCGACCTGCTGGCGTCTGTAAATCTAAGGAAAAAAATCGAACCTAAGAAAAACTAATTCAGTTGAGCAACTGCAAATATTTTATACTGTGGCATGAATTTTCCGTGAAATGGTCGGCGGCGCATCGTACTTACATTGATACGTCGCGCTGCATTTTGGGGAGGTGGAGGTAGCGGTTCAAAGGCACGGAAAACCTCGCCAACACTGGTATTGAAAATCTCCAAATCATTTTCACTAGTCAGCTTATTACAACTGCATATGCATAGGATGTAGGACAGTGAATTGCCATAAAATTATTTGCGTTCCAGGTACATTCTACCATTTGGCATGCAAATAAATGTACGTATAACTAATAAAAAAATGTATTTATTTTTTGGGTTTTGGTGTATAGTTTAAATCCTACATTCTAATAAATCTAAAGGTACCTTACACAGAAAAAAAAATTCACAAGATATTTTATGCTTGCCACTAACCGGTCAATAAACGAATTTATTGTAATTTTACATGTGATTGACCTTGATGAATTCTCATATGAAAAACAGATTGTAATTGTTATTCATCATCTGCCTAGCCTTTTTATTTATTTATCCATTTATTTCAGGCAACAAGGCCCATACAAACACATAGAATACAATATTAATATAACTTAAAAATATACTATAGATACATACAACATTATAATATTACACTAAGAACTAACTAACACGGAGTGTCTGCGTCGTGTTTCGCTGACTGGTGTCTTTTCCCAACTATGTTGGGGTTGGCTTCCAGTCTAACCGGATGCAGCTGAATACCAGTATTTTACATGGAGCGACTGCCTATCTGACCTCCACAACCCAGTTATTGGGTGATACCACATGGTAAGACTGATTGTCAGACTTTCGGGCTTCTGACGATCCGTAACGACTGTCAAAGATCCACGAATGACAGCAGGGACCAATGGCTCAACGTCCTTTCTGAGTCACGGAGGGGTCATGGTATGTAAAGATGGTCATCCATCCATGGCAAGCGTAACTTAGCCTGATGGATCGAACCGTGCGGCTGTTATTAGCCACACGCCTCTCGTGCAGTGTACATGTAGCGATTGTTTATCTGACCTCCACAACCCAGTTACTAGATAACACGAGACCTGGTAAGACTTGGCTTTTACTTGGTATTAGACTTTTGGGCTTCTGGCTACCCGTAATGACTGTCAAAATCTACGAATGACAGCCGGGCACAATGGCTTAATGTGCTATATTTAAAGGATCCCATCCACGAACCTATCGTTAGACCCGTGCGGCTGTTGTCATTGAACCAAGAGCACCTCACAAAAATAAGATACTATATTAATTAAATATGCCAATATTTCCAATACTGGTACTCCATAATTCAACAAAGTACCTACTCATAATATAAGGTAGGTAAATACATTTTTTTTATTTTTTTTTATTAGAAACGTTTCCTCACACTAGGAAAATCTCCTGTATCGTGGGTTTACAAACATTTATAATATCCAATGATGGTTTACCTCTCTTCAAAAATACTCCAAGAGATTAGACCTTTTTTCAACCTAAAATCAATAACGTTGATTCCCAAGTTTGACAAAATAATCACCTTTGATTTGATTTGTATCTGAGAGCCAGAAACCTGTTCAAATAAACCTAATTGAATTCAAAAGCTCAACTTTGTGGGACAGTAAAGTTCTGTAAACCATTTGAAACGAATTTTTGTCAAGATAAAGGGCCTTTTCATGGAGCCAGGAGTTTGTTTGCTGGCGACCTCTAAGTGATTTGGAGTCTTTTTTGAACGAAATACTGATTGCCTTTTCATTCAAAGTTTGGTTAACTAAGTGGATAAATACGATTGAGTTTGCAAATACTTTCACTAATTGGCAAAATCTGAAATAATCCAGCACATTTAAAAAGCCCATTGTGCGAAAATTACTTGGTCTATTTGCTATTTCCCGGTTACATACTTTCTATGATACATGGTCCGTATAAATGGTCAACATTTAACACTACAAAAACAATTTCTTAATTTTTTATTACTCGACCACGGGAACAATCTGCAACTCTCGAATTCCATACATAAAACATTGTTAGATCTGTTATTTTGTATGGATCAGAATATTGGACCACAAATGGGATAAAAGAAAGGCAATTGCATGCAGCTGAGATGAGAATACTAAGAGGGATGTGTGGTATTACACGAATGGATAAAATAAGAAATGAGTACAAACGCCAGCAGGTCAAGCTACCCGAATCTGTTAAAATTTCCTTAGAACTTTCCTTGAACCTTAATGCTTCGGCGATAAAGTTGAAAATATATTAAAGAAATTTTACAGATTGTAGTAGCTTGATGTGCTGGCGTCTGTACATAAGAGGAAGTCACCGGTAACTGGAAAGTTATGCGGAAATCGGTTGTCATGGTAAGGACAAGCGATTCGGAGGAATAAGGCGAATGTGCGACCAAAGAAACGATGGATGGACTGTGTGAAAGATGATATGGCTAGAAGGGGGTGACTACAGATAGGAAGGCTAATAGAGAACTATGGAAGAAAATGATTATATTGCGCCGACTCTAAATAAATTGGGATATGGGCAGAAGAATGACTCGACTACTACTATTGATTTACTACAAGCTGTTGTTTTGCAGCCTCGTCAAATTTCAGGAGGCTGCTAGGAAAGACATAAATAATCAAATAAAATTACGATCCCTGGTAAATAATAATAATATCCCTGGACATTTCACACAGCGTCATCTAGTCCCAAGCTAAGCAACCTAATGCTTGTGTTATGGTAACAAGTTGGCTGATAAACTACTTATATACATTTTTTTTTTGTAAATACATCCATATTATAGATAGGAAAACACCCAGACTCGGAACAAAACATGTAGGTCATACAAATATTTGTTCCGTGCGGGAATCGAACCCGTGACACGCAGCGCAGCAGTCAATCGCTTAACCACTGCGCCAACCGTGCCGTCATGCCGTCAAAGTCTAATCAATATTAAGTTTAGAAGAGATTGCAGTGATAATGAATAAATACTTTTTTTTTAGTTATTTAAGTTTGACAGTATTTCAAAATACACCACTTTCAAAGAACAGAATCGCGTTATTGTATCGTAAAAGCGGCCGCGTTTTTATGTGTGTGTAAAAGGGCAGTTACAGTGCGGTGTCAGACAGGCCGCGTTTTAATATGCGTGTCAAAAAATACCTACTTATTTTATTATCGATTCGTGTTGAGAATCAGTAGCATAGTTACCTCCTTGAATTTGACGAGGTTGCAAAACAACACCTTGTATATCTAATTTCAGATTACAATAAAATTCAATTCATTGATACAACAAATAATACTTCTCCACAGTTGAACTGTTTATCTTCATTCCCAATTAAACATTATTACTTAGGATTCCTTTCATAAGCATCCTGCACGAGTACGAAGTAAATTAATCCTCTCTGCCTTTGTATTAACGTCAACCCTTATCAAATGACCAGCCCAGGAGTCAAAGACACGTGGTATTGACAGATTGAGAATAGCTATTCATAAATTAGCTTTGAATTCAATGATTACTTTTTACCAAATACATAATTTGCAGCGTAGCCTATAATGTGCCCACTGCTGGAACACAGGACCTTCTCTCTCAGGGAGATTGGACCATAATACAACACGCGGGCCCAATTCGAGTTGTTGGATTTGGTTTTTTTTAACCGACTTCTAAAAAAGGAGGAGGTTCTCAATTCGGATGTTTGTTTTTTTTTTTTTTTTTTAATGTTTGTTCGCGCATAACTCCGTCGCTTGGCAACCGATTTGAAAAATTCTTTTTTTGTTGGAAAGGGTATACTTTCCAAATGGTCCCATAGAAATTTCATCAAAAACGGTTCAGTAGTTTGGTTTTGAAATAAAAATTACTGGTAAAAATTACAACTTAAAAGTGAAAAATAAAAACTTATTTCCAAAAAAAAATCAACCGACTTCCAAAAACGACACTACAAAGAGAAAAATAACTTTAATTTCGGAAGTCGGTGTCGTTGGGTTCACATCTTCGTTGTTTGCCACCGACTTCCGAAATTAAAGTTATTTTTCACTTTGTAGTGTCGTTTTTGGAAGTCGGTTGATTTATTTTTGCAATAAAGTTTTCATTTTGTGCTAGGACGTGTCTGTTTCCTCACGATGCTTACCTTCACATGATGTTAATATTCATGCATAGTAACTTTTCCCTTGCAGTCCGGCTGTCGAGAGAATGCATTCCTGACAGACAAATCTAGTAGCTAATAAAGATCAAATTTGCATAACAAGTATTATGTTCAGTAGGTTAATCATTTTTTGACAGCTACCTTAGAACATAACTATTCCAGATTACGTAAAAGTTACTTTAAAATGCGCAATAAAATAAATGTTATAAACTGCCTTATCTTATTGAATTATCTTATTTATGACTTCTTTTAGACATTATAATACCGTACGTGTATCAGCAGTGCGATTCTGTAACCATCTCACCGTAAAATTTATGTGAAGTGAGCGTGGAGTGAGCTGTCATTCCAAATTATGCTAGTGATTGACACTACTGACAATTCACATCTAGCTCACTTCACTTGAGTTTTCACGGTGAGATTTTTACAGAATCGACCGGCTGATTTGACAAAAAATATTTAATTATTATGAGTATTCCATCTGTCAAAAAAACGGTTTACCTAAATAATGGGCAGGGTATAAGTAACAACATAATTTTTCGTTAATGTGTAAACACGGATTATATTTACAGTTATCTAATAATTGATTTGATTCCTTGAAAAGCAATTTATTTTAAAGAACTAGTAGTGACAAAAACCTTTTGCGAGAAATAAAACGACCCAAATATACTTTTATTATTATCATATTGATTGCCTCGTCCTTAAACAGGTATCTTATATCTATCTATCGTCTCGAATAACCGATTATAGTTTACTTTTAATAAAACGGAGTGTAATGTAAACAATATTTCAGCGACTTATTGGATTTCTTATTGCTTATTTGAAACAGCAAAGTGCAAAAATCCTACTAATTCTACTAATATTATAAACGCGAAAGTTTTTATGGATGGATTGTTTTTACTCTTTCACGCCAAAACTACTGAACGGATTTGGATGGAATTTGGCACACAGATAGTTTATAACCAGGATTAATACATAGGATTTTTATCCCGATATTCCCACGGGATCGAAACTTATGCGGGTGAAACCGCGAGGCGCAGCTAGTATTATATAATTTTGATATCGTCTCTAAATAACCGATCATAGCTTACTTTTAATAAAACGGACTGTAATGTAAACAATATTTCAGCGACTTATTGGATTTCTAAGAAGAGTAATTTCGCATAAACTTATTAATGTAAGTAAAAGTGCTTCTTCTATACAGGAATCGTCCTGGAAAGTACTAAAATTGTATTATTACTGTCACTAACCAAACCAAAGGATTCTCGGTTAATTTGGTCACATTAAGAGAAGATAATATAAGGTAATTAATTTGCGTAAAACATGGTATACCTAGAAAATTAAAGCATGCAAACTTCAACGAATAAAGAAATTTGAACTTACAAACATTGTATTGTGTGCATGTGCGTGTGTATTTGTGTGTGTGTTTGCCCGTTAGAAACCAGATAATCTGGAAAAATTGGTGGTGATGGGCAAGGTAAATGGGAACAGACCTCGCGGATGGTCACCTAACCACTGGCCAAGCACCCGCCCTCACTGGACTTTCTGTTCCGATCGCCCTGAGAGAAGCTGAGAACCAAACGAAGTGGAAGAACATCGTGCATAGGCCTTTCAGGGACACGACCTTCAGTAAAGAAGTACACGACTAAGAAGACGAAGAACGTCACTAAGCAGGAATGTTTCACAAATAGTATCTCAGTGAGTTCAGTTTGAAGACCTGTGCCCGAGCAGTGACATTGTTATAGGCTGCTTATAAAGTATACTTTATTTAGCAAAGCAATTGGCTAAGCTCCAAATTGGTCAGTCGCATCTTTTCAAACAGAACGGTTTAGTGGATGTCCCATGTCTTAGAATTTTTGAATCTAGGACATGCCGGTTTCCTTATGATGTTTTTATTCACCGTTTTGAGAACACTGGTGATGAAATTACACAAAGTAATATACGTACAAATAATGCGAAAGTTAGGGCCTTTACCACTGGGTCACTTGACTGCTCTCAGTATAGTATACTAAAAGTATTGCTTACCTAATGAAAGTATACTTCAACCTACCAAAACATCTAATGACGTAAAACATTACATATCTGACGACTCAGAGAATAATGTAGAGACATCTGGAAGCAACTCATAAGCTGCGCACCAGACATGACGTTAATAAAGGATCTCTTTGTGATGTTATTAAATATTATTATGATGTTATTTAGGGGTCCGTGGGTGAGGAAACTTTTTGTATATTTTATGTAGCATAGCCTACAATGTTCTCACTGCTGGGACACAGGCCTCCTCTCCGTAAAAGGGAGTGGGCCGTAATCCACCACGCGGGCTCAGTGCTGGTTGGTGTAACATGATGTGTTATTTTGTGGACATGAGTGTTATAATGAACTGTGCATGTTGCTATGGGCATGACGACATTTCCAGTATAATCTGACTTCTTATGTACGAAAAGTCTATACAATGCGAGGTCAGTTAAAATTGGAAATGTATAGCTTGATGTGTTGTATGTACTATTGCCAATAGCAAAGGTTTTGTAAAAACAGGGTTATTTACCTCTTTTTTTTCTGATAGAATGTTTATGTATTTATTCTTTGTAATATTTATTTGATCACCTCTGCACTTAAAAACGATGAAAGAAGAAAAACGGGGAACAACGAAACGAAACGGAACGGGGAACGGGGAAAATCAGCTGTCTCAATGGCTATTCGCCTAGGCCACAGGTGACTAAAATCACAAATTCCAAAGTAGAATAGGTTTCGACTTTGACCGTGCGGTGACAGGTCGTATGCGGCGAGTGACTAAAATCGACCGTGAAAATACTCAGTCGCAGGCGCTCGCCCGCCTCATGAAAGTTGACATTTTGATGCAAAATGAACAAGTCACCTGCGATTTTTATCGACCTGTGTAAATAGGGTGGCGATTCGGCTTGTAGGTAATTTGGTAAGCAATCAGACGCACGGCGAAAATCTACCTAGTATACATCCCCCATTGCTTCCCACTCCCTGACAGAGAGGAGACGTGTCCCAGTCGTAAACATGTCAATCATTAAATACTGCTAAGCTTAAGCTATGCTCAAGTGACTTTGCTGAGAATTTCAGAGAAAACAAAAGTAATCAAATCACATCTCAAACAACATTTTAATAAGTAAATTAAAATGTTTATAAAAAGAGTAACAGAATAAATTGCAACTGCGAAGTCCTAAAAGTCTACAATAATAATATTACAAGATAATTATAAAGTTTGTTTTCCTAAAAATATTATTACCTTTTAAACAAGTTAAGGAAAATTCGCAGAACTGGAACGGAATTTCTAATAAAAGAGTACCTATCTTCCTGTATTTTTTACTCTGCATAATAACATGCAAAAGTAACTTTATTTTATAAATAGTGATTCATTCCTGTTCTGCACGGTTTTTACGACTTGACAAAACATTGAGATGTCTTTATTATTTAGGTATATTAGTATAATATCGTCTAATTTACACATAAACTTTCACGCGGACGGAGTTGCCGCGCATAAGCTAGTTAAAATAAAATAAAAAAAGTATAAATATAGTTGGATCTTCCTGCGATCAAAGACTTATTTTTAAACTAACTTTTTTTTAAAAGTAACAGACATAAAATAAAAATATGTGCATGTTTATGAAACAAAACATCGGTAAAGAATCACAGGGCATCAAAAAATTCGTACGCATCGCTGTCAGCGGAAAAAGTGCCCAGAAGGCTGGCAGCATGGCCACGTTGTATGGCGATGCTGATTCTTTGACCAAAAATAGGCCAGCCCTCTGGTCATGTGAAAAAAGTAGTTTAGCATAGCATTTCTATTACCATTGTGTGGCAAGCTTAGACTTCGTCTGAAATCACAATATGCATACAAACATGCAACCAACCCTGCGAGAAAATGTGACATTAAAGGCTTTCCAGATTAACCCTCTACCATCATCGTCTTACCCTTCTCCCCATTTATTGAGGGTCGACGCACCCCAACCTGTCTTCTTTTCCATATAATATATAATATATCTACGTTTTGAGCCATTAAAAGAAGGTTTAATTAAAAAAAAAAAAATAGTTTTGCAATTTTTCGACGGAACCCAAACAATAATCTCTCCAAACCATGAAGCGTGTTGTTTTTCTAAGGACTTGCTCTGAGCGTCATAGACAGATTTTAATTATGTTTTTCTCTTCTTGAATGACAGATACTTCAGACAAGGTCGACACTTATATCTACTTCAGTATAAACCAGTCTATGCGAGGGGCTTGTGGCTAAGTAATAACAGCCGCACGGGTCGATCGATCAGGTTAAGCTACGCTTGCCGCGGTTGGTCTGTGGATGGGTGACCATTTTCACAAACCAAGACCCCTCCATGCCTCGGAAAGCACGTTAAGCCGTTGGTCCCAGCTGTCATTCGTGGATCTTTGACAGTCGTTATGGGTCGTCAGAAGCCCGAAAGTCTGACAACCAGTCTTACCAAGGGGTATCGTATTACCCAGTCACTGGGTTGTGGAGGTCAGATATGCAGTCGCTCCATGTAAAATACTGGTATTCAGCTGCATCCGGTTAGACTGGAAGCCGACCCCAACATAGTTTCGCGAATTAGTCCTTTTGAGAACTAGTCCATTCGCGAATTGGCCTTTTTGCGACTGTGTGCCATTTTGCGAATTAGGCATTATACGACTAAAAGAAGGCTAGGCAGATGATATAAACCAGTCTATGCATAGGTATTTGGAATTTCAGCATGGAGTAAGAATAAAAATTATTAGTAGATACTTTTTTTACGTGGGGCCCGTGACTATGTAATAAGAGCCACACGGGTCGATCGATCAGGTTAAGCTATGCTTGCCGCGGTTGATACGTGGATGGGTGATCACGATTACATACCGAGACCTCTATGTGCCTCAGAAAGCATATTCAGCTGTCATTCGTGGATTTTTGACAGTTGTTACGGGTATTCAGAAGCCCGAAAGTCTTAAAATCAGTATTTTAAATGGAGCGCCTGCCTACAAGTATCTGATATTCACAACCCTCTTACTGGGCAACACGATACGTCTCGATTTAAATGGTTGTCAGATGAAAGAGCACAAAGTTTACAAATTTATTATAGTACTAGCTTCTGCCCGCGGCTTCGCCCGCGTGGATGTCGGAAGTTATCCCACGGGAACGTGCTAACAGGATAAAATGTATGTGCTTCCCCAGAATGCCATCTATCTCGCGGGCCCTTTGTGGCTAATTACAGTAGAAAACCAATTGTGTCTCATTACTGGTGATTAAGAGGGTACCTATATGATATCTTTACCTAAGTACCTACCTAATTTAAAAAAAAACTCAATAACAGAAAATTAAATACCTACCTAAATAAACCTATTTCTGATGATAACTAATCTACGCCTAATAAACTCAATAAATAAGCAAAATCCCTAAAAACTAATATCTATACGAATGACTAATCCTACCTAACAGTATTATAAAATAACCTACGGTCACTACGTACACTATCAAATATTCTACCTATACTTTAAAATTAAAATATATACCTACGACTCATATAAAAATAAACCTAAATAACTCTAAAAACTAAAAGGAATAAAAATGAACTCCACTGCGAGTGAACCTACGACAAACTTAGTTTTTGCGGTTGGTACAGTACAGACAGTGGTAATCGGGTATAGGGATCGAACCGCAAAATTAAGTTTGTTTTTTATTGTATATACTTTTCCGGGATAAAAAGTATCCAGTGTGGTGCCCAGGATATTAAAGAATAATTATACCAAGTTTCATCGTAATCGAACCGGTAGTTTTTGCGTGATGCCTGAACAAACAGACAGACAGACAGACAGACAGACAGACAGACCGACAGACAGACAGACAGACAAAAATTTTTTTAATCACATTTTTGGGTTCGGTGTCGGTCTAGTAACACCCCCTGTAAATTATTTTTTTGATATTTTCAATGTGCAGAATTTTCACTTCTACAGATTTATTATAAGTATAGATATAGATTAAACTAAAATCCGGGTCAACAGAGCAGTTGACAACTTATCCATTTAGCTACATCAGATTCTATTAACGATAATCCTCCAAGATTCTCACATAAATACAAAGTCCCACCCACTCACAAGAAACTAATTACATAAAGTTATAAACTCAAATAAACACGGGAACAAAATCCAATCTTCGCCGAGATTACTAATTCAACGTAAACAAGCTGTTTACTAAAATACAGGAACACATGTACTTACATCAAAGTCATGAAGTTACGTAGTGACAAATAAACAAAAGTTAATTCATTATCACGGGCGTAAACTGCACCGGTGGGTACCAGCAGTTTGTTAGTTCCAAACTTTGCAGATTGTATAAGCGTAACAGGGACAGACATAGAGAAAGATGATGTCGAAGAAAGAGATGACGATAAAGATGTAACGAGGTTAAAAGTTAAGAATCTAGGGACAGTATTAAAGCAGAATGGGGCAAGGGTTTGCGAGAAAAATGTGGCTCAAGGCGTTAATTTAGACAAAAAATGTTTAGTTTTTGTCACGTTTTAATATTTACGTAATCTGGGCTTGTTAAGCAAGTTCTTAGATTTTTTTAGGGTTTAGAGGGATTTGAAATTTTTGTGGGAAAATAAATCTCCAACACTACGGTCTATCGTCAAAGGGAATTTTATAATAATATAGAAGAAATCTTAACTTGATCTATTTGAAATCTCTAACACGTAGTGAGCTAGGTGATTATTGGTTGTTTCTACTCTGTAGGTAAGATTTGTATGTCAAATCAAAAGTAATTTAAATCAAATTAGGTTGACAATCAACACTTTTCGAACGTCACAATTACAAAAGGCAGTCCCCCGAAACGCCCGGCCTTCACCTTTTGTCAACTATATTGTCCAGTTCCTGGCTTCAAGTCTAACCGGATGCAGCTGAATACCAGTATTTTACATGGAGCGACTGCCTAACTGACATCCACAACCCGGTTACTGGGTAATATGATACTCCTTGGTAAGACTGCAGGTTTTCAGACTTTCGGGCTGCTGACGACCCGTAACGACTGTCAAAGATCCATGAATGACAGCCCTTCACCATTTCCTATGAAGAGGTTATTCATAGCAGTAGCAAAATAAAACAAGGTTTAAATAATTATCATTCTTCTGTTTCAAATCCCATTTTTCTCTGATTGTCCTTCACATTAGATGTGTTTATTACCAGTTTGAACTATTCCTACACCTGCCGGTCGATTCTGTAAAAATCTCACCGTGAAAACTCAAGTGAAGTGAGCTTGATGTGAGTTGTCAGTAGTGTCAATCCCTAGCATTATTTGGAATGACAGCTCACTCCACGCTCACTTCACCTAAGTTTTCACGGTGAGATGGTTACAGAATCGCACTGCTGTTACGTGTGTGTGTCTTTTAAAATGCTTAAATTGAAGTTAGAAAATTTAATCACCCAAACGGAATTATTTGGTTCATTAAATTGTCTTTTGGTATTTAGTTAGTTAAATTGTCTAACTTCGTTTCTTCATAATCCAGTTAGCTCACAAAACGATACTCAGTCAACTGCCAAAGTTTAACCACATTAATCAGGAAACCGTTAAAAATTCCAAAGGAAATTACTCAAGTAATTGTGACAAGTCGCGCTCATCCCGAGCGACGCCGGTAAGTAACGAGTGTTTCGGAAATTAGAAATATAATTGGTGAAATTTTGCAGCTTCGGATTTCTCAGAATTCGAATTATATTGGTAATTTTAGAAAGAGGGCCCAGTTATTTAAAGAAACAAGAGAGAAAGAAAAATATTTTATTCTGCACAAACGAAACGCACAATTACAAATAAAAATAATAATAAAAAAGACAAAAGATACACATAGTCAAAAGACTCGTACTCAAGCACAAAAGTGTTGACGCTTTTGTCTATTGCTTGATGTCAGGGCCAAGGACCAATGACAACTCACATTCATTGACATTGACAATACAGCTAATGGCAGATAGCCACAAAACAATAACAATCATCACAAAAACAAAAATTCATTGGCAAAAGTAGTTATACTAGTTATTTCGCCACTCTGCAATTGAGCAGAGTGGCGAAATAACTAGTATAACTACTTTTGTAACAAAACAAACAACAAATTAAGCCGTGAGTCGCATCTGTGCAAGAACACGTCGTTGCTCAATATAATTGCTGTGACTTCGGACGAACCTATCGTCAACAGCGCTGATTTTCAGCAACTACCTCTCGAATGACGTAATGACGTCCCACCATATCGAAAAATTGGGTATGTCCGAGTCAAAAAATAAAAGGCCCGTTTCCACATTTGAGAATGCGTTCTTGACACCTGTCAGTTTCACACAAACAAATACGTGTTTTGCGAATTTGATCTTTATTAACTACTAGCTTTTGCCCGCGACTTCGTTCGCGTGGAATAGTGACTTCCGGCAGATTTTTGGTTTTACCCAAATAGTTCTTACTATTTATTTACATTTTTCCGATGAATTTTCAGTACTGAATTGATGCCGACTCTTGACCAATAGATGGCGCTGTATGTCCGGAATAAATTTTATTTTTTATTTTATTTTTTGTAATAAAAATAAAAAGAATAAAAACTATCCTATGTCGATTCTCAAGTTCTAAACTATGTCTGTACCAAATTTCACACAAATCGGTTCAGTAGTTTAGGCGTGAAGCAAAGACAGACAGACAGAGTTACTTTCGCATTTATAATATTAGTTTGGACTAGAAATGTCAATGTCAAAACGGGCCTTTTATTTTTTGACAACTTTAGTCTATCAAACTCAAACTCAAATCATTTAATTCAACTAAACCAATTACAGGCAATTTTGAATTGTCAAAGGGTCGGTCAGTCAGAAAGATGAAGCTAGTTGCCCATGCTAGTTGCTAGTTGTCTATTTACTTACGACTAGCTTCTGCTGGTGGCTTCGCCCGTGTCACACAATCCTATCATATAGCCTATCATATTCCTATAGCTGGGACTCAGGACTGACGCCTTCCATCACAATCTTGATGATATTGAAGCTTAATACTTAATAAATATGTACTATGATGAACAATTCTACTAAAGGTTATCCTGCGCCAGTATGTTTTGTACATAAACAACAAAAAGAAACACTTCTTTTTCCGGTGCAACTCTAATTTGCCCACAAAATCCTATAATCTTTAACCTCTAATATTTCCTTCACAGGAATCTAAGACAAAACATTAAATAAACCGAACTCAGTCGTAAAAGAGATGGCGCTAACGTTTTATTAGACGTAAAACGAATTCGTCCTAGAAAGATACACGGGAAATGCATTACGCGTACTGTAGACAAACATGTATGCATTTAAGTTTATAGAAGATGTGGGGAACATACACGTCCTGAATCTTGAATATTATGAGACATTTCTATAAGGGATTAAACTAGAAAGAAATTCTAAAATACACAATATAACAAAAAAACCGGCCAAGTGCGAGTCGGACTCGCGCACGAAGGGTTCCGTACCATTATCTATAAAAATCACGTCTGTTGTATGGGAGGCCCCCTATTTTATTTTGTTTTTAGTATTTGTTGTTATAGTTGTTTATTTTGTTGTTATATATACATAATTTGTGAAAATTTCAATTGTCCAGCTATCGCGGTTCTTGAGATACAGCCTGGTGACAGACAGACGGACGGACAGACAGCGAAGTCTTAGTAATAGGGTCCCGTTTTTACCCTTTTGGGTACGGAACCCTAAAAAGTAGGACATCACTTAGGAATTGAATGAGTAAAAAAATATCATTAACATAACATCTCACCAGCTGGTCTATTTTGTAACCATCTCACCGTGAAAACTTAGATGAAAGGAGCGTGGAGTGAGCTGTCATTCCAACTAATGCTAGGGATCGACTCAATTAACAGCTCACTCTAAGCTCACTTCACCTAACTTTTCACGATGAGATTTTTACAGAATCGATCGACTGATGCTTGGGATTGACACTATTGACAACTCACTTCATCAAAGTTTTCACGGTGAGATTTTTAAAGACTACACTCTCTGTATTTCCCGAAAGGTAAGGCAGAGGTTTTCCTATTGTACACATGGCTACACGTCAAGCTGTACAAAACCAGTTCGTCTTGGCCTCACTTTGTATGAAATTTTCTCACAATGAACGGTCAGCTAATACTGGTTTTGCATAGCTTGATGTGTAGCCGTGTGTACACTGTATTCACATATTTCGCCAAGCCTCTTTTCAAACAGATAATGCACGAGCACTACCTAATCACCATGCTTGCTCAAGGTGGATTGGCGATTATAGGCATAATTATAAAACCTGATCTCACCAGTAAGTCTCCAAGTACTCTCAGCAGTAGTCTGGTGATACCTCTTACATCAGTATGTTAGAGATAAACTTGGAAGGGACACATGCATTGAAAAAAGTAACTTAACCAATTAACATGAACACTAAGAAGTAGCTACCGACAATTTTGTAGGCACAATACAAAATATAAGTAGACAAAATAATTAAAAATATAAGCAGAAGCGGAACTAAATAGAGAAATACTGGAAGTAAACACAAAAGGCCTTTGCTCAGCAGAATTCCGTAAGATCTTAAAATAGAACCTAAAAATGTATAAATAACATAAAAATAAAAGGTAAAAACGGAAAAACGTCCCAATTAGTAGGATATTTCAATTAGAAGATGAGCTTCTCGTCTTTTATAAATAAGGACCTAAAGAAATATTAATAGGTGCCTCCTCATCGTTTAGAATTGTGTAAAAGGCCTTTGCGAGTTGGATTTGGCCCCTAGTACGCCTTTCAAAGGTCCGGGACCCCAGGGGCCCGAGATATGTCAAAGACAACTAAAATAATAAAAATAATTGAATAGAACATTACACTGTGAAAATGTTGAAAAAATGAAAATGTATAAAAGGGCGGGTCTTATCGCTCAGTGCAATCTCTTCTAAACTAATATTGATTAGACTTTGACGGCATGACGTCACGGTTGGCGCAGTGGTTAAGCGATTGATTGCTGCGCTGCGTGTCGCGGGTTCGATTCCCGCATGGTACAAATATTTGTATGGCCTACAAGTAGTTGTTCTGTGCTGTTTGTGTGAGTTTAAATGTATGTAAACACACCCACAATACAGGAGAAATTCCTAGTGTGGGGCAACGTTTTAAAAAAAAAAAAAAGAAGACTGTTTCAGAAATAAAGGAGCGAGACCTAACGTTCAAAACTTGATGCAACAAAGATATAGATCAATACTGTTTATCTAGATACCTTACACATTACAAATTAAGACAGAATTAAATGTCATGTCCGAGGCAAGACATGATCTATGTCTACAAAAACATAATAGTTTTATCTACCAGCACCCTAATTGCGTAATACACTATCTATTAATCTCAATCTGAATCAGTTTGAACGATATTGCTTATGCATTGCTTCATATGTTCGAAAAATTTATATGCTCAACAACGTAAATAACGCAATGAATGTTTTTGAACTGTCAAGATAAAAGTCTGCTACTGATAGTGTATTACGCAATATGATGTCAATGCATATTCTAAGTTCTTTTATCTTATTTAAATTAATTTTAGTTTAGTTAAATTTTAGATTTTGTTTTCCTATTTGCATCACTTTGAAAATGTCGCAACTCTGACTCCCAAGATACAGGCAAATGCCTAGTTTGGGGGTCGCCGTCTCTTCTATTCTTGAATGATTATCAAATCATTTTGAATTTTAAAAATTTGAATTAAAAAAATGAATTTTAATTCCGCAGGTAATCTATAACTTTACAATCGTTAAACAAATAAAAAATAATACCAACAAACAGCATCTTTCAAAAATATATCTAAGGGTGTGGTACAGACTATCAAACTAAACAACTTTCTCCATTGGACTAACATTGTAATCGTGAAAAAATAATCAGCAGTCCCATGCATTTGGGACAAGTAGGTATTGAAGTTTTGTATGGTTGATAATAATAATATCTCTGGACATTTCACACAGCGCCATCTAGTCCCAAGCTAAGCAACCTAATGCTTGTGTTATGGTAACAAGATGGCTGATAAACTACTTATATACATTTTTTTTTTTTTGTAAATACATACATATTATAGATAGAAAAACACCCAGACTCGGAACAAATACATATGTAGGACTTACAAATATTTGTTCTGTGCGGGAATCGAACCCGCGACACGCAGCGCAGCAGTCCGATCGCTCAGCCACTGCGCTAACCGTGTTGTGATTTATAAACGAAACTAATTTTCTAAGTGAACTACAATTTCTTAAATTCTATAAACTTTAACTTTTTTTAAACTTCTGCGCTTGTAAGAACCTGTGATGAATTGAAAGTGAACACTATGCCCTCTAGAGATTTCCATTCCTCCCTCTCATTCGCTGTGTTCATCTTCATGCACTGTTCACCAGCCACCTGTATTATGAAAATGAAATAAAATTGTTTATTCTGTAAATATGATATCGCAATCACTTTTACACGTCATTATTTAACATAATTATTTAAAAAAAAAAAATAAGTAGTAGTGGTAGTTTTTTTTTTTAGTAAATGCTTTTTCTTTCTTTCTTTACCTGCGAGCTCTCCGTACCGGGATGAGTATCAATCATAATCAGTTTGTTATATGACATTCATTTGCCTAGCCTTTTTTCCAACAAGTGGGGTCGGTTTCCAGTCTCACCAGATCCAGCTGAATACCACTATTTGTTATATTATGTTTCAGTTTGTTATATTATGACATCCCTAATTATTTCTAAAATGGATTTACACTTATACCATTTTTCATCTACTGTCTTCCCGCTTGACAGCTAGACAACTCCCTACATTTTTTTCTTCTTTGGCAACTGAGAACCCCTACTTGTTTTATATTTCTAATTTTAACTCAAATTAATGTTGGTCTCGTATTTGTGTCTTCAATTTATAAAACACTCGCGGAGGTTGTATGTAAGCACCAAACAGGCTATTATCTCTACAGTACCTACTTTATTTGAGTAGTGCAGAAATCATCATCTGCCTAGCCTTTTCCCAACTATGTTGGGGTCGGCTTCCAGCCTAACCGGATGTAGCTGAATACCAGTATTTTACATGGAGCGACTGCCTATCTGACCTCCACAACCCAGTGACTGGGTAATACGATACCCCTTGGTAAGACTGGTTGTCAGACTTTCGGGCTACTGACGACCCGTAACGACTGTCAAAGATCCACGAATGACAGCCGGGACCAACGGCTTAACGTGCTTTCCGAGGCACGGAGGGGTCTTGGTTTGTGAAAATGGTCACCCGACCACGGCAAGCGTAGCTTAACTTGATCGATCGACCCGTGCGGCAGTTATTACTTAGCCACAAGCCCCCTGAGTAGTGCAGAAATAAATAATATAATTTATAATCATCTAAACCCCATCAAATAATTAAATATTCTGGTATACACGTGCCTATACGGCAAACGGAAAACTAAAAATTCTGTTTGCAGGTCATCGAACGGTAGGCTTTATACATCTTCCCGTGTTAAATCCAAATCAACAATATTTAATCAAATCAGCCTTTCGCAGTCCACTGCTGGACATAGGCCTCTCCCAGGGTGCGCCACAACACCCTGTCCTCCGCCTTCCGCATCCAGTCCGTTCCAGCAACTTTCCTTAGGTCGTCCGTCTATCTAGCTGGGGGGCGTCCCACACTATGCTTGCCGATACGCGGTCTCCACTCCAGGACTCGTCTGCTCCACCGGCCATCGGTCATCTATGGACAAACATGGCCAGCCCACTGCCACTTCAGTTTGCTTACTCTGCGCGCAATGTCGGTAACTCCAGTTCTTTTCCGGATAATTTCATTCCTGATTTTATCCTTCAAAGAGACTCCGAGCATAGCTCGCTTCATAGCGCGCTGAGCGACCTTGAATTGACCTTGAATCAACAATATTACTTGTACTCAAATAACTATTCACAACTTTTAAGTAGGTTTACCAAATGGAGCGAAACCAAATAGTATGTAGAGGAATCAATCAAAACACTTATAACTAGTTTTAGCATAGAATTGGAATGCGTAGAAGAGACATTTCTCCATCGAAAGTTCTTAACAGCTTTTGCTCACGGCTTCGTAAACGGTCTACCGGTATAAATAGTATCCTATGTCCTAACCTAGGTCATTTTCTAAATAAATAAAGTCCTGGAGATCGAATTTCATTTTAAATTTGAGAGCAGTGGTACTCAGTGGTAATGGCCCCGACTTACGAGGGTTAAAACCCACGACCTACAACTGGGCCCGTATTCTCGTAATTTAAAACGTTCAAAATCTAGTCGCAGTGTCATCTCGGCGACAAACAAATGTCAAAAACTTGTCAAAATGTATGGAAATTAGACGTTTTTTTGACAGATTGAGATTGAGATCAGACTGTGAACGGTCTTAAAATTACGAGAATTACCCCATTTTTGTAGGTCGTGGGTTTTAACCCAGGCGAGCGCTTTAATTTGTGTCATTTATTTCATCACCACCGCACTAAAAAAAAGGGAAGAAAAACATCGTGAGGAAATCGGCATGTCTTAGGACCAAAAATTCGAAGACTTGTGACATCTACCAACCCGCACTGGGCCCGCGTGGTGGATTTCGGCCCAATCCCTCTCACAGAGGCTCTCCAGCAGTGAGAACGAATTTCGACAATGGCGACCAAGCTCAGTGGCAGCCAGCATTCGGCATAAGAGATATTATAGTGCACAAGTGTGTGCGCAGGGACAGGTGCACTCTTTCTTCCCTCATCTCATTGTCCGATGGACCGGCCAACTGACTCGAGCGGAGAGAGATCAGGCGCAACAGCTTAACGTGCCCATGGTCTATGCCCAACATCGAAATCCGTTCAGCCGTTAAAGCGGGATAGGGTGACAGACAAACAGAGTTACTTTCACGTTTATAGACTTATGGTATAGATGTTCAGTTTCACAATGATAAGTTTCGGGAAGTTTAAAACGCTCAACTCAGTCAGCACCCTAATAGCGTAACACACTAATAATAATAATAGCCTTCCGACTGATTTCGGTCACGGTGGTTAATATCAACTGAGATTAGCCAGGTACGCAGGAGATATTATAATGCACAAGTGCGTGCGTAAGCACAGGTGCACTCTCTGTTCCTTTACTCTCAAAGTCCGATAGGACGGTAATCCGACACGACCGGGGAGAGATCAGGCGCAGGACCAACGGCTTTACGTGCTTTCCGAGGCACGGGGGAACGGGGGTATTAAACCACCAATTTCCAAACTCTGGACTGTTACTAAGAAATTCCTAATGGAGAACCCGATAACACTTTGTACGACCCGGGAACCGAACCTAAGACCATGCTCAGCAGTCGCGCTTGCAACCACAGGCATTCACACACTATAGTTTGACCGACACTGCTGTACCGCGCCTTAGGTATGCGCGGCGAGGCGGGAGGAAAGCGTGGCGAGGCGGGGGGCGGGACGCCGTGAGCGATGACGAATGAGCGGCCTGCACTGGCCCCCCGTCTCGCCGCGCACATACCTAAGGCGCGGTACAGCGGTTTTGGTCAAGCTATAGCAATAAGGAAATTGCTAATCCATTGCTTCATATATTATGATCGAAAAATGTGTCTGCTCAACAACGTCAATAACGCAATGAATGTTGTTGAACTGTCAAAATGAAAGCTATTGCTTCTGTTAGTATGTTACGCAATTACCCCGCAGGATCTCATTGTGTTTGTAGTAGGTAGTCGAAACTGTCTCTCCTAAATACAGATTACTCAGTGATAGATCACTGCGCTCGCTAGAGCTAGGAGAGCAGCGCGCTACAGTTGTATGAAATGGCTATAACACTGCTAACTGACCATCCATTGTCATTAAGCAGTGTTTCGCAACAAAATATTGTAATCGTGTAGATGTTCACTTTTAAGGTACCCCGCGAAATTCAAATTTTCTTACGTTTTTGCAATTTGCTGGTCAGTACTAAGTTGTACGTTTATTAAAATATGATGTGCGGCCGTGACAAATATGTATCTATAGAATTATAATCATTAGAATCAGTAATACAACTTGTTAAGTTAGCATAATCCTAAAATGTCAAGATTTCATGAAATAGTTCACACATTCACAGTAGGTACATTCAGTAGGATTACTTGATCTTAGAGAGTTGTGTTGATGACTTTGACCTTGACCAAAATTTGGGTGTGACGTCACTTGCTTGCAAAAGTGTCGCAAGGAAGTGACATCACGCGGAACTTTAACGGGCGATATCTTCATCATTTTTCATATAGGTACCTAATTGACAAAATAAAAAATACGGGTTCAATATTTTTTGATAATCGTAACTGACGGACTAATTAGATTTTTTTAGGAAAATAGCCTATTGAATAACCAAATGTGAATTTGCCGTATAATAACCTTTTCATACAACTGTCAAAAAGAATGTCAGTTGTGATTTGAATATACGGACAATTTAAGTTGGCGGTCCATTTGCCTAACAAGTAATTTCCCTGGCTATACATGAGTTTCGCTTCTTACACGAATTTCTATGAGTGTAGATTGATCTGAGATTGACACAACTTGACATTTCTACGAACCACTTAGCCTGTATTAGATGATATCAATTCAAAGGCGTTTAACGGATGAGGATTTCCATTGAATCGAGTTCGAGAGTCATCGTGTTCGGGACGCCGATTTGGCTTACAGCTCCCGTTAACTATGTCTGTATTGTCCACTTTTAGAACAATGTATGGATTTAGGTTCATAGACAAAGAGTGGATGGACGAAAATACACCGTAAATATGATTTGATGAAAATTTATAATGGGGTCGACCCGGCCTCAAAATAAAATATCATCAAAATATCTTTTTTCTTTTTTTATCACATTAATTATATCGATTCCCATCACGCTGCTGAGTTTCACTAGCTATGTAATTTAGATTGAGCCTGTATAAAAACTGTTTTAACAATTATTGTTTTGATGTTTGAAGCCGGTATTTAGTAATAATAATAATCCCTGGACATTTCACACAGCGCCATCTAGTCCCAAGCTAAGCAACCTAATGCTTGTGTTATGGTAACAAGATGGCTGATAAACTACTTATATACATTTTTTTGTTGTAAATACATACATAAAGTGAAAATGCACGGTGGCTCGATTTAGGAGTCCGGGAGTGTAAAAGCAGTTTTCAGTACCGTCGGTACGTCGTTTTCGGATGACCACAGGTGAAAATCAGTGCTGCCGTGCTGTAAGGGACCACCCGCACAGCATCATGCTGAATGGAAGCTTTCTTGTCATAGTCACGATGCGCACTACTACTTCTGCTGTGTGATTAATGATTATAGATCAATTTTGTTTTTTTTATTCGAATTAACTTGGTTATCTTTTTATCTGCACGAGTTTTTGTGACAATTAAACCTATTTTTCTTTGTTTCTTTCAACCGCCAAGGTTACATGGTTATAATGCAAGGTATAGTATTTTTATCTCACGAAGCGACGCGTGTTTTACTTGTGGTAACCAAGTGTAAAAACACGGTGTTGTAAATGAGTGTGTGAAGACGCAGGGGGGTGTGTGTGCGTGTGTTATGACACACGCGCATACACACACTTCCGACTTCGCCATTGTCTAGGATGGTAGCGAGAACTCATCCGCTTACATACAAATTCACAGCCTGTTTCTACATTTGGTAACCACAAGTGAAGCGCGCGTCTCTTTGTGAGATATAGAGGTATTGATTTTCCACCTTCATACCTACCTCATCAAGCCAATTAATATTCTGTTACCAATTACTTAAAACTTTTTCAATTTTCACCAATATTATTAAAACTTGCTTGGAACAATAAGCGGGTAATGCCTTCAAAAGCAATACAAAACGAATAGGACGTAAGTGATCTTAAAATTCCATTGTTAGACTCAGCCCGAATTCAAACACCTGCCTATGAAAATAAAAGCCTAGTTGAGCGAACGTATTTGTAAAAGAAAACCAACCTTGTCTTAGTATAATAAGGTTTAAATTCGCTTGCGGTCATGAAATGTTTAATTAAAGTCCAACTCACAATGCAGGTATTGTCGAGTCGGTCAACCTGAGAATTTCTCGAATTCAGTTGAAGTGCAGTCGATGTTACTATAACGTTGATTGTGCTTCGTACAGTTGCTTCGGTAAATAACATGCGAGCCATCATATGGTTGGGTTAACATGAATTGCAAAAGTCTACTGCACTGTTGAGCAAAGGTTTCTATTCTAATACAAAGGAAAAAACATTTCCCAATACGCTAGCCGACTATTTTATAACCTAGAGACTTCGGAAGAACGCTTGCCGCGGTTGGTCCGTGGATGGGTGACCATCTTCTCATACCACGACCCGTCCGTGCCCCGGAAAAGCACGTTAAGCCGTTGGTCCCGGCTGTCATTCGTGGATCTTTGACAGTCTTTATGGGTCGTCAGAAACCCGACAGTCTGACCACCAGTCTTACCAAGGGGTTTCGTATTACCCAGTAATACGGGTTGTGGAGGTCAGATAGGCAGTCACTCCATGTAAAATATTGGTATTCAGTTGCATCCCGTTAGACTGGAAGCTGACCCTAAGATAGTTGGGAAAAGGCTAGGCAGATGATGACTTCAGAAGACAATAAATTCGAATATAGAAATTAAAATTAAGAACGATCGCCCATTTTAAGTCTAACCGCGGCAATTACAGATTAGTCGGATCCCACCCTATTACGCGCCACGTGACAGGGCGCGGGAAACGGGTCAAAATGGCGGAGCGGAAGCGCGTTTTTTTAAATTGTATGTATTGTATTTGTATAATCACGCACGGGGGCGCGTTTCCCGCGCACCGGAGCATGACACCTGGTACTGTGAAATCCGCCTTAACCCTGCAGATCATTCAAACCACGTGGTTGATATAGCCACAGAGTCTCAAGCAAATATAATCCAAACTAATATTATAAATGCGAAAGTAACTCTGTCTGTCTGTCTGTCTGTCTTTGCTTCACGCCTAAACTACTGAACCGATTTGTGTGAAATTTGGTACAGACATAGTTTGGAACTTGAGAATGGACATAGGATAGTTTTTATTACAAAAAAATAAAAAATAAAATTTATTTCGGACATACAGCGCCATCTATTGGTCAAGAGTCGGTGTCATCTATTGGTGAAATCACTATTCCACGCGAACGAAGTCGCGGGCAAAAGCTAGTTGTGAATAAATAGAAAATAGCTAAGCATGGAGCCTCCCACGAACGCGCGCAATAAACTTGATGGAAACTAGAACTATTTTAAAATTGTAAATACTCGTTACGCACATAATATTTAATTTAATTTAAGAAAAGTAAGAGAAGAAAATTTACGTGAAAGAGTAACATATATCCATCCATCCATACAAACATTCGCGTTTATAATATTATAGTAGGTAGGATAGTTATTGAGCTTGTAGCCTGTCGCAATAAATTTAACCAAAATTCTATAGAGAATTTCGATTCAAAAATCGTTCGAATTTACATTACGTTTACGTCGCGCGTTCGTGCTAGGGCCTCTGTACTCTACACACAAGGGAACGTATTATGGACGTCCCATATTTGAGTTACCTTATACACACATACACATACATGCGGTTAAGTGTAGACAATTACGTTGCAACTGTCAGCAACCAGCCAGTGGGTACAGTCAGCAAATTAGATAAGTACATACTGGCTTCAACTTCAACCAGGCACATGATTTTGCGTGTGTTAAGAAGATAAGTTTTGACATTGAATGCAATTTATATTTTGGGTATTCAGGGAAAGTAATTGTTAAGAAAAGTGATTGATTACTGTTGGGAATCGAACTCAACACCTTATGCACGGTCTGTACGAGCAGGCGGCTGCGGCGTTATCAACGCGTCATCAGCAAGCTGAGACGCGGCGTGTCGTCAGCGACACTGCTCTCCAACCACTCGCTACAACAGACTCCACCGCGACAGACGATACTCTTAACTTAAATTATTAATATTGTTGGTCCGGGAAAGCTTATATTGTTAGTAAGAAAGACATGTAATTGTCTTCTGTAAGTGTCTCCGAATTTTGGTTCTAGGACATGCCGGTTTCCTCACAATGTTTTCAGTCCTCATTTACACATCGTAAAGGGCCTGCCTGAATTCGAACCTACGAACGACAACACGTAAGTTGCGGCTGTTACCACCGGACCACAACTGCTCTCATATGCTAGTTCTTATTCAAAACCATCATTCAGCCAACATATATTAACTGCTGGACATAAGCCTCCCCCAAGCATCACCACGACGACCTGTGATGCTTCCCGCATCCCCGAATTTCTAATGATCTTCGGAAGGTCATTTAGATTGTATCATCCAAATTTTCATCACAGCCACACAACTCAATCTTCAATTCAATACAAAGAAACCAATTTCCTTTCCCATTCAGGAAAAGAAATATATTGATCTTATCTGTCACGCTTTATTATTGGCTCATGTAATAAATCCTAACTCAAATAAAATGGCTTGAAATGAGAATCGTCATTATACTGTACCATGTTATACAGTTGACAAAAGAGTCCCGTATACCGGCAAAAATAAACATTTCAAGTCGTCAAAACTTTTGAAACATCAACATAAACGTAACATTACGCCTCTAGGAACTCCCCGAAGGTTTAGGCGGAAGTTTGGGTATGTAAAGTCAGGCATAATTGACATTATGCCTGACTTTACATATAATACGGCAAATTGACGATTTTTTTTTTTGTTTTCGGGGTGAAAACTTCGAAAGGCACCCGACCTTCAGGGAGTGAGGTCGGGGTGTATGGGATTTTCACCTCACTAAAACCACCTCGGTGATCACTATCCGCACATAGGGTTCCGGTTCCTCTTAAAAGACCAATTCCGGAACCACCCCTGAACAACGCCTGTAAGGCACATCCCTGGGGAAGTCTCCCCAGGGATGTGCCTTACAGGCGTTGTTTCCCAACTATCTTAGGGTCAGCTACCAGTCTTACGGGATGCAACTGAATACCAGTATTTTACATGGAGTGACTGCCTATCTGACCTCCACAACCCGTATTACTGGGTAATACGAAACCCCTTGGTAAGACTGGTGGTCAGACTTTCGGGTTTCTGACGACCCATAACGATTATCAAAGATCCACGAATGACAGCTTTTCCGGGGCACGGACGGGTCGTGGTATGAAAAGATGGTCACCCATCCACGGAACAACCGCGGCAAGCGTTCTTCCGAAGTCTCTAGGTTATAAAATAGTCGGTCAGCGTATTGGTAAAAGCTTTTTTTACATAAATACGGCAAATTGAAGATGTTTTTTTTTGTTTTCGGGGTGAAACCTTCGAAAGGCACCCGACCTTCAGGGAGTGAGGTCGGGGTGTATGGGATTTTTACCTCACTAAAACCACCTCGGTGATCACTATCCGCACATAGGGTTCCGGTTCCTCTTAAAAGACCAATTCCGGAACCACCCCTGAACAACGCCTGTAAGGCACATCCCTGGGGAAGTCTCCCCAAGGATGTGCCTTACAGGCGTTCTTACAGTCGTAAAGGGGCCTCCCCTAAGCCTCGCTATGCACGGTAGCACGTGACCACTGTGCCACCGTCTTCCTTGGGTCTCTTGGTAGGTGGACAGAGACCCCACTCTATGCG
Organism: Apamea sordens; assembly: GCA_945859715.1. Classification (NCBI taxonomy): domain Eukaryota; kingdom Metazoa; phylum Arthropoda; class Insecta; order Lepidoptera; family Noctuidae; genus Apamea; species Apamea sordens. Next base: position 4,686,600 of record OX244010.1, on the reverse strand, counting down.
CCCGCGACCCTAAAGGTCCACCTACCTTAATTGGTAAGCGGGTTTCGGTGTATTAGGCGCCAAGGCGGTTGCCTCACCGACGCCTCCTTCTCCGAGCAGGATAAGCCCTCTCCCGATCCCGCTCGGCGGCCTCCTTCTTGATCATCATGGTCACATCACACAGAAGGAGGCTAATTCCGTCCAATTCTCTTTCTCTGCCAGCATAGCCCTCACTACACTGCCGGCAGAGGCAGGTCTCGCCCGATCCTAGCAACCAGGACACTCTTCGAGCGTGTGTTGTGCGGAATCCAGGCTGTCTCCACAGTGGTGGCAATTTGCCGTGGCCTCTCGTCCAATTATGTTCAGGTACTCACTGAAGCAACCATGTCCGACGGACAGTTTAAGCTGGTAATTTTTTGCGCGGGGAGTAACGAGTGAACTGTATTTTAGGGGCAATGGACTGATGATGCTATAATACCATTTTTTTTTTCCCTGTACAGCAATAAGCTCTTTTTGCAGAGTGAAAGAAAGAACATTAATCACGCCATCACTTATCCTCTGCGAGTTGATCATTTAAGCCCATTTGAGTCAGCTCATCTTGACAGGACATAATATCAAAAACAACCGCCATTATTATACCTAATGAATAGAGTAAGCCCATAAGAAAGAGTGTCTTATTGTAGTCCGAAAATTGTTTGTTCGAATTTCATTACGTCATACAAGCATCGCAGTAAGATAGTGTCGGGGTAATGTGGTTGACATTACCCCGACACTATCTTACTGCGATGCTTGTTTCAACGATGACATTTCCAAAGATTCTAACAATACACTATACATAGTATACATATATAATAGATGCAATAAGCATCGAAGTATCAATACATATTTATACTCGTAGTCGAATTCTGAGCCAACTCCAGCTAGATTGCCATCGATACGCTATGAAGAAGAATGCATCAGTTTATCGATATAACGTGACATCGAAATAAAGTGTCGACGATGTAACAACGCAACGTAATTGCAAGGCAACTGTCGGGGTAACGTGATTGAAGTAATGATATTCGAACAAACATATTCCGCAACATTTTCAATCTTCCTTTTATTATACTCACTACCTTCTGAGGGCGACTTCGACGGCGTGAAATTTCCTTATCCCCAACCCGATGCATCGCATCGCCTGCCCGCACTATTATTTCGTTTTCGCTAAGCCTAACTGCCTTTTTTTCTTTTTGTTCAGCACCTAAGGGTCAGTGTGATGTTAAACACAGGGTGGCAGGGACATCGACGCGCAAACTGTAACCATGAATTCAGCACATGAGTTTAGACTCCAAAGCGTTGAAATTTTTCGTCGGTTATTAAAAAAAAATCATTTCTGTTCCATACGTTTTGACCGCGTAGGTATTGCACTTTGCTATGAAACAGAAGATTTTTTTTTGATAACTGACGAAAAATTTCTACGCTATGAGGGGACTAAACTCATGTACTGAATTCATGGTTACAGTTTACGCGTCGATGTCCCTGCTACGCTGTATAGTATAGCCTTCCTTAAGAATTGGGGTATCAAATGCAAAAATTATTTTCCAAATCCGACTGGTAATTCTAGAGACTAGCGCCTTCAAACAAACAAGCAAACTCCTCAGCTTTATGATTAGTAAGTATAGATATAGATTTCTTACTTTATCGGGGTCGCTATATGAAAATATGGTAACTAGTAGAAAATTTTTCAAAAGTAAGCTAAAGTGGTGTCAAAACAATGCAGATCAAGTAAAGATGAACGAAATTGCGAGACATCACGAAGCTAAAAATTTTAGTAGTTTCTGGAAAGCCACCAACAGCTTGAATCCCAAGTCGGGCCTGCCAGTGTGCGTCGGTGGCGTAAGCGAACCTGAGGCTATTGCTAATTTATTTATGGCTTCGTTCAGGACTGAGTCACCACTAGGTCCATCGACGGGCGGGTCGGATGTTAGGGAGGGGTCCGAGGTCACGCCTATCGTGTTTACCGCTAGGGAGGTTGGGTCTGTCTTGAAGAACATGAAGCGGGGTAAGTCTCCTGGACATGACGGCTTAAGCGTAGAACACATGCGTTATGCAGGCAAGCACTTGCCACGTGTCTTAGCTCTCTTATTCAATGTATGTATGAGTCACTCGTGTCTTCCAGTGGATCTTATGAAAACGATTGTCGTTCCTATAATCAAAAACAAGACTGGAGATGCGAGTGACAAGAACAACACTACAGGCCTATCTCCTTGGCGACGATTGCTGCGAAGGTGTTGGATGGTCTGATTGACAGGCAGTTGGATAAATATATCACCCTACATGACGCCCAATTTGGGTTTAGGCCACATTTATCGACTGAAACAGCAATCCTCTGTCTCAAGCATACTGTCCAATACTATGCAGCAAGGAAAACACCTGTTTATGCGTGTTTTTTGGACCTCTCCAAGGCATTCGACCTAGTGTCTTATGGCTGCCTCTGGGGGAAACTCTCCCATGACACTGACCTTCCTGGGGGACTGATTGCTGTACTGAAATACTGGTATAGCAATCAGTCCAACTACGTTAGATGGGCAGGTGCTATGTCGGGTGCGTACAGGTTGGAGTGCGGCGTGAGGCAGGGGGGGCTTAGCTCGCCCAGACTCTTCAACCTGTACGTCAATCGGCTGATAAGTGAGCTCAGCAACACCCAAGTCGGTTGCTCCATTGACGGACAATGCATCAATAATATAAGTTACGCGGATGATATGGTGTTGCTGAGCCCATCGATCAGTGCATTAAGAAAGCTCCTCCGAATCTGTGAAGACTATGCGGTGACTCATGGTCTCAGGTACAACTCAACTAAAAGCGAGCTCTTAGTGTTTAGGGCGCAAAATAAAGTATATGACGTTGTTCCACCAGTTACCTTGGGTGGGGTTCCGCTGAGAAAAGTGTCTCGTTTTAAATACCTGGGGCACTGGGTCACCGATAGGCTGTCGGATGACGATGATTTAGAGAGGGAACGTAGAGCGTTGGCTGTCAGGTGTAACATGCTGGCCCGCAGGTTCGCACGGTGTACGCGAGAGGTTAAAATAACATTGTTCAGGGCCTATTGCCAGTCGCTGTATACGTGCGCCCTGTGGGTCAGTTATGCACAGGGCTCGTACAATGCTTTACGAGTCCAATATAACAATGCGTTCCGGGTAATGCTGGGGTTGCCGCGCTTCTGTAGCGCGTCGGGGATGTTCGCGGACGCACGCGTTCCGGATTTCGGTTCGCTGCTGCGTCTGCGAATTGCATCACTGATGCGTCGGGTGCGCGGCAGCCCCAACAGTCTCGTGGCTACTGTAGCCGGCAGGGTGGATGGCCAAATAATAGGTCACTGGATGGCGGCACACAGACCGTCATTTAGATATCTTATGTGAGGTAGGTTTATTTTATATGTTTTTTATTTGTGTGTTTTATTTTGTAGGTTTGATTAGGTTAGTTATTTTTGTTTCTTGGTCATACCTATGTTAAGTTATGGATCTATGGTCTGAGAATAAAGATTTTATTATTATTATTATTTTATCCATTCTCGTCACTTCACAAATCCATCTCAACAAACACCATAAACTACAAAAAATCGTGAAATTTTACACTCAGGAGAGACCTCGTATTATCCAACGGTGCCAACAATCATTTGTTAACACTCGCAGATAAAATGGCGGACCACAAACAGTAAACATCTTTAAAGTAGATTTATCGCACTCATAAAATAGAGAAATAGCAGTAATACTAGCGGCGTCTTTAGTTTTACGGCCGCTTGCGAACAACACGTAACCGATTTAAATTTTTTCCTTGTTTATTTTGAGTAACAGTAAAATTTTCTTGATTGCTGTAAGTAACATTTATTGCAAGCTTTTACTATGGGAAATACTTGATAAAACATCGAAATTCCTTTATTATATATTAGTTTGGGTAATGTATTCAACTCAGCCTATTGCAGTCCACTGCTGGATCCCATCATCATCATCATCTGCCTCTCTCGGTCTGCGCCACAACATCCTGTCCTCCACCTTCCGCATCCAGTCCGTCCCAGCCACCTTTTCAAGGTCGTCCGTACATCTAGCCGGGTGGCGTCCTACACTACGCTTGCCGATACGCGGTCTCCACTCCAGGAGACCCCCTGGTAGACTCCGAAGTAGTATCGGCCGAATGTTCGGCCGTTTCCTGCTACGAAGTTACTATTTGGTTCGGTCGGTTCCGATCCGACACTCCTACACTCTTTCGAATATTGACTATGGTCCCGACCCAACTGAGCCGATCTGAACTTTTTTCGCATTTTTCAATAATATTCGATTCGGTCATGTGTCGGTCCGATACGAACATTCGCACTTTGCACTTCGGAGTAGGCCCCCAGGACTCGTCTGCTCCACCGGCCATCGGTCCTTTGACAAATATGACCAGCCCACTGCCATTTCAGTTTGCTTACTCTGCAAGGTATGTCGGTAACTTCGGCAAAAACGTAGGCATTGATAAAACATATAAATTCCTTTATTATAATATGTTATTTTCGGTCATGTATTATACAGTCACAAACCTTCCGGAATAAATTATAAATGATAGTGAAAATTGATATTGTGATTTTATTGAATCTCATATAATCATCCCGTGCCTCGGAAAGCACGTCAAGCCATTGTTCCCGGCTCATTCGTGGATCTTTGACAGTCGTTACGGGTCGTCAGAAGCCCGAAAGTCTAACAATCAGTCTTTCTAAGGGGTTACGTATTACCCAGTAACTGAGATTTGGAGGTCAGATAGGCAATCGCTCCATGTAAAATACTGGTACTCAGCTGCATCCGGTTAGACTGGAAGCCGATCCCAACATAGTTGGGAGTAGCGGGAACATCCGAAAGGGTTTACCGCTGCCCTGGAACATAAAGGGCTAAGGAAGGAACACGGGTGGGTTTTAGTAAGTAAGAGTCTGACACTCCCTCCTGCTCCACCCAGAGCGGGAGGAGTCATTTGATGATTTCCCATCCACAAAAAAAAAAAAAAACATAGTTGGGAAAAGACCACGCAGATGATGATAGTCATCCCTTTCTACCCTATTCCCCAAAAATAACGAGACTTGTCTTGGGAAACCCGGTTGGCACGAAGCTTGCTTTTGCACACTTTTAAAGTCAAAGTCAAATCATTTATTTCAAATAGGCACATAAAAGGCACTTTTGAAAGTCAAAAATAAAATAAAATTGATTCTAGTCGCCCCTTCCAAAAGGTATTTTTCGTATGGAGAAGAATGGGCAAGAAACTCCACCGTTATTCTTTTAAAATGTTTTACAATATTTTGCATACATTATTTATATAATTATATGTGAAGACGGAAGACGCAACAAAAGTGTCATGCCGGTCAAAAAGTTACGCTTTTTTCGATCTAGCTCGTATTCACCGTGTGCCTAAGCATGCAATCAAGAAAAACATGTTTATCCAGAAAACCTTGCCGATTCACTGTGATAGATTGTAAAAACCCTTTGCTCAACTATTTGCTCCCAACGAAATTGATAAAATATCAGAAAGGCTGAGAGTGACATGGATATTTATTTTCTTGGCCCACACACTTAGGTATACAGGCATTGACTATCAACCTTACCTCTTCAGAATAAAGTTTACTATTGCTTGCGATAACTGTAGTTAGTGTTGAAGGCCAGCAATTTTGAAATATTATTTATATGTCGTCTTATTTCCTATATTTTGTAAATATTTGATCCGATTTCGAAAGGATGTTGTTGGGTATTACGAGAAAATAAATTGCTTATTGACTTCAAAGAAATGACGTAAAGTGGCTTGTAGGAAGAAAAAAAAAATTAAACCGCCGAAAAACCTGAAAAGCAAAAAATAATAAGCCATTTGTATTTAACCTTAATAAGTAAGTTCTTAAACTAATATAAGTAATATTGAGTCGGCGCCAAACAATCATTAAACAAAGATCACTAAATTACCTTAAATTTAAACGGCGCCGACTCAAATTTTTTTTTTTTTTTGTAAAAATGTTTTTATTTTATAATTTTTTGTGGCTATAATCTACTAATTGTTTGCCAAAGGGCAGGCATATGTGGCACTGAGTAGAGTAATAATACACTACTCAGCCTTCAAATCTGTGAGTGAACAATAAATCACCCCTATTTTCCCACCCTTAGAGTTGGTTTTTTTTTTCCAAATTTATATGGGACCAACTTTGGGGTATATCCTTTCCAATAAAAAAAGAATTATTAAAATCAGACTACTCTAGAAAAAGCTATGCGAGGTCATACATAAAAAAAAAATATACGCGTCGAATTGAGAACCTCATCTGTTTTTTTTCGTCGCGCGTCGGTTAAAAAAGGTGTCATTCTACTGTGTTTTTACGTAACCATTGAGTGTCTTTTCATTCTTCTCCATAGGAATCTACACTTTGTAATATACGACTAACTAGCGTTAACTATTTGTTTGATTGATTGAATGAAAAAATAAAAGATTTTTTTTGCGGTGCGGACGTTTATTTGCGGTAAACATGACGCATAAAAAAATTACAAGTTGGGGGAAAACCTGCGTCACACTCACGCAAAACGGCCATCGGTCATATGCTAAGACCTTATACGAGACAGAGCCCCAGCGCTGGTTTTCAGCGACAGCCGCCGTTCGGGCGTTGACGTGATGACATCAACCAGTGCAGCATACGATTGAATCCATGACTATTCAAAAAGTGCCTGTATACAGGCTGGCAGGTACATTGACGCGCAGCCAGATACCATGTATTCAGTACATGGTATTGAACAGCTGCGTTAAAAAAAAAAAATACTGTTCATTAATTTTGACCGCGTAGGTATCGCGCTATGAAACAGTACAACATATTTCTACGCTTGGAGATCTAGAATTTTGAGCTCAATTCATGGTTACGAGTCAATGTCCCTACCACCCTGTATATTTTAATTGAAATAGTAGGAGGTAAATATAAACCTTATCGTTTCCTTTATCCTTAAGGTCCTTCCAAGAGGTAGGTACCTAGTAGTTACCCCGAAACCCTTGTTAAGATTGAAAGGGTTCCTTATGTTTGTACAAAGGGTTCCAATCATTTAGTTATATTAAATTAAACTTTAATGACGTAAAAACTATACGTAGTATTTTACTATTATACCATAATCAGCCTAAAATGTTCCCACTGCTGGGACACAGGCTCTGGGAAAGGAAGTGAGCCATATCCACCAAGCGGGCCCAGTGTGGGTCGGTAGGTGTCATATGTCTTCGAGATTTTTGGTTCTACAATATTCCCGTTTCCTCACGATGTTTTTCTTCACCGTCTTGAGAGCAATGGTGATGAAATAATTTAAACAAAGTAAAGCGCCTGTCTGTTTTCGAACCTATGACCTACAAACTCGTAAATCGCGACCGTTACTGCTGTGCGATTCTGTGTGTGATTTTATTTATTATATTGTAAGACAGATACTGTCTCACATTTTTGTCACAGAAATAAACCATTATTATATCTATACAGAAGGTTTTACCCTTTTCTTTCTTCATTCTAGTCCGCTTCAGAGTTTCATCCACCTAATTTAATAAAGTCACTTCCTTTGAGAGCTGGGGACGCTGGTTAAGAGAGTCTAGCCTTTTGCGTCCTAGAATACATGAATGCTAGATGTTCATCTTACAAGTTTTTCGGTCTCTTGCGGCTTACGTATAGTTCGTTTTAAATCTTATTAAGGGTTGTGTTTTGGCTAATTTGTTGTCCATTATTGCAACATTTTCTTTTATCTCACGAACCAAACACGCTGTCAATGTGTGTGTAAGTGAAAGGGCTCTCGGTACTGTAGTGCGATTCTGTAACCATCTCACTGTGAAAACCTAGGTGAAGTGAGCGTGGAGTGAGCTGTCATTCCAACTAATACTAGGGATTGACACTATTGACAGCTTACTCTTTAACTCACTTCACCTAACTTTTCATGGTGAGATTTTTACAGAATCCATCGGCTGGTCCTATTGTATAAGTTTAATTAATTATACATTTTTTTTTTCTGCGTGCCTCGGAAAGCACGTTAAGCCGTTCCCGGCTGTTATTCGTGGATCTTTGACAGTCGTTACGGGTAGTCAGAAGCCCGAAAGTCTGACAACCAGTCTTACCAAGGGGTATCGTATTACCCAGTAACTGGGTTGTGGAGGTCAGATAGGCAGTCGCTCCATGTAAAATACTGGTATTCAACTGCATCCGGTTAGACTGGAAGCCGACCCCAACATAGTTGGGAAAAGGCTAGGCAGATGATGATGATGACAGATTTGAACACACATACAGCAGGTACTCAACTTTGCTCCACCGCAGTCGAGTTCTATCTCTATCTAATCATCACCATGTTTTCAACCGAGAAACGTTCACTACTGCCGGTCGATTCAGTAAAAATCTCACCGTGAAAACTCAAGTGAAGTAAGCTTGATGTGAGTTGTCAGTAGTGTTAATCCCTAGCATTATTTGGAATGACAGCTCACTCCACGCTCACTTCACTTAAGTTTTCACGGTGAGATGGTTACAGAATCGCACTGCTGGACATTGGCCTCTTTCCAAACATTTAAATAATTGAGTTTTGTTACTGCATTGACAGATTTCTTCCTCACGAAAAACCAGACCGTTATAATAATATGCTAAAGAGATACTCCTTTTTGCTCCACCGCAGTTGTGTAAAAAGTATTTTATAGTTATTACTCAGATGTCTAAGTGAGGAATTTAAATATTCTAGTACTATTATGCCTCTCAGTGCCACTAAAATGTTTAAATTCCACTTGATTATTTATTCATAGAAATGGTATTCGGCAGTAGAATGCGGAGTACTATTTCTCTGAATAACTAATATCTATCTCTATCGATTTATTAAGTGCAAAGTTGGTCAGACTACTCTCGACTACTTTCGTTCTACTAAAGTTTAGATGGAACCTTTCCTGTCCCGGTGTTGACGTGAGTTACTAGAATTAATTAAAAATGCACGGTGACTTTACTCGATTACGGCTAAAAGCAAGAGTTACGAGTCTCACTAGCTGATGTCATTATGCATTTGACCAAAGTAACACGATTTGCTGCACAAAAAAGTCATAATTATGTTATTATAATGTCAAGATTTTGACAGCTGTCATCTGTCACTTGTCATAATGGAGAGAAAAAATTAACAACGAGCTCGAGAGTTTGATGATTAATTTTAATAAGAAAAAATTATTGGACACTTGTGTTATGTGTCTTGAGTATTTATGGTGTATGCCATAGATTGTTCATTAGTAAAGTTATATGAATTGTATATGCTGTGGATAACGGTGTGAGTTTCACATTTATATAATATCTTTGTTTATATTATTTGCGCAGATATAATGTGTTACTGTTTGTTTGTCCCAAATAAATAAATAAATCAAAGTAAGATGAAATAGACTATTATAATGGAAAACGAGCTATGAGTTTACTCTCACTGGATTGTGAGTTAGTTTGATCCCTACTAGTGATAGGTTTCAAAAGTGTCCCTAGTTTAGTGCTTTATCAACTCAGTCGATCGCAGTCCACTGCTGAACATAAGCCTCTCCCAGGCTGCACCATAACACCCTGTCCTTCGCCTTCCGCATCCAATTTGTCCCAGCCAGCTTAAGCCATCCAGCCACCTTAAGGTCGTCGTTCTATCTAGCTGGGGAGCGTCCTACACTACGCTTTCCGATTCACGGTCTACTCCGAAGTAGTATCGGCCGAATGTTCGGCCGTTTCCTGATACGAAGTTACTATTTAGTTCGGGCGGTTCCGATCTTACACTCCTACACTCTTTCGAATATTGACTATGGTCCCGACCCAACTGAGCCGATCTGAACTTTTTTCGAATTTTTCAATAATATTCGGTTCGGCCATGTGTCGGTCCGATCCGAACATTCGCACTTTGCACTTCGGAGTAGGCCCCCTGGACTGATCTACTCCACCGACCATCGGTTCTTCGTTGAACATGGCCAGCACACTGCCACTTCAGTTTGCTTACAGTGACAGTTTAGTGCTTTGGTGTTCATTAATAGAGTGTTCTAGAATAAATAATTCTAGAGAAATTCTATGCCATTTGTCCATTTGAACATGTACAGACGCCAGCACATCAAGCTACTAAAATCTGTCAAATTTCTTTAATAGATTTTCAACTTTATCGCTAGAACATTAAGGTTCAAGGTTGATTGGGAAAATTTGACAGTTTCGGGTAGCTTGACCTCTGGCGTCTGTACTAAAGGTACGAGAACTTACTTCTATTTTCCACTTTATCGTATCGTATACACACATCGCAGATTCGTATCACAATTCTACCACGCGAGCAATTATTGTTCCGAGGTAAAAGATTAGGGTAGGCTACACCATTGGCGGCTGATTAGAAACACAATTGCATTGTTGATTCTAGTACAGAAATTGGAATACGAGACAAATATAGTCTAGTCGTTAACTAAGTCAATGTATATTTTGATATTCATCTATCAATCAGTGGGTTTACTGGTCTGGTGTATTGTTTGTTAAAGCTTATAATATTTCAGGCCAATTTTTTCATTCTTTGTTTTTTAAGACGTTTTTATTATCATTTTGTTGTTAGATAAAATTATTATAAAGTACCTTTTTCACATTATTGTAAAATATACAATACGATCTAACAGTGAATTAATATTGTTATAGGAGGTAACAAAACCAAAACTGTGGTCTTGAAACCAGAAACCTCGCTGTACCAATTTTAACGAAACCCACATTTTTTTACATCCACAATTTTTTTATTTCGCTATACGAAAAAATATGAAAAATAAAATATATTCCTAAACATTTTCCCCGCCGCACGCCGTTTCTAAATCCTACCCTACAATTACCACGGACGTCGATTGTCCCACCCACCCTGCTCTAATTACGCCACTATAGAGATCTCTGTCAGACAATTCAGGTCACTGCTAATGAGATTCTGAACTTGTCACGGAACCCTTTCATCGGTTGCATTACAAATAACGATGTAAAATAGGGAGTGGAAAATTTTCTAATGAACTTTGTGATATCTAGCTATTAAAGATCATCATCATCATCTGCCTAGCCTTTACCCAACTATATTAGGGTCAGCTGCCAGTCTAACCGGATGCAGTTGAATACCAGTATTTTATATGGAGCGACTGCCTATCTGACCTCCGCAACCCAGTTACTGGGTAATACGATACCCCTTGGTAAGACTTGTTGTCAGACTTTCGGGCTACTGACGACCAGTAACTACTGTCATAGAGCCACGAATGACAGCCGGGACCAACGACTTAGCGTGCTTTCCGAGGCACGGAGGGGTCTTGGGATGTGAAGATAAAGATAGGTATTTAAATTGTTTTTGTTGTTATTTTAAATATTTAATTGATCTCCTAAAAACTTATTAACTTTCTAATGATGCACGCTGTTTTTAAAACAAATGTGCCTCTAATAAATAGATGGTCTTCTAATGATGCATGCTTTTTTAAAATAAATTAACCTCTTTTTTTCTTTCTGGCCTTTTAACTAGCCTTTTGGCCAGTTACTAATCTAGGGTACCTCGACCAAATGACTGGATTTGGTTTGGTTTGAACCGTAACTGACCACGCCTGAGCTGAGCGAGCGAATGGAGAGAGAGAGAGATATTGAGATATTTAGATATGAGTGGACTAGCTATGCCCGCTTTTGTCGTCTTCCAATTTCATTTTTAATGGTTTTTACACTGGTCATTTCGTCACTAAAATTTTTGCCATAATACTCTCTAATGCGAGACACCTTTCCATCGTCATCACTATCCATAGTGCTAAAGATCATCAACATAATTATTATCTTCCCCTTATTCCAATTTATTTGATCGGTACAACTTGTCTTGTTCTTCCATACTTCTCTATTAGTCATCAACTCGGTAGTCACCCCCTTTCTAGCCATATCATCTAAGCTAAGATATCCTATATATTGAATGCATTCAAACATCTCATGTTTCGCATTCTAAGGTAGTCATGTTCCCGATTTTGCGTATTCAGCACATACCTGCATGCTTGTAAGTACTAGGTAGTGCACTTACTACGGAGTGCTAGGAGTTCTAGGAGTTTTAGTCAAAACACACGATTAGAATATCAAATTCTTCAAAATTTTGTTCTGCTTACGTTCGTACTACAGCTTACATAAATAAGTATACGAACGTCTTTTGCTCAACGTGGCTCTTCTAAAAAATACTTCAATATAATTTATTTAGGGCTGGTTTTTCATTTCAATCGACGGATAATTTATATTTGTGGAATAAAATTGACGTCTGACAATTTTTGATTGGAAGAACTGTGAAGGTTCAAAATTATTCCTCCGTTAAAATTATCTGGCGGGGGAAACATTTTTTAGACAGCTCATAACGCAATATCTTAGGATTGATAGTTCCTAGTATTGTATACATGTAACTATATTCTAATTGAACAGACAGCTGTGCTGCTGAGGAGTTTGTTGCGCCACTTCTTCTTCTGTCTTTTGTAATTTTGACGTTCGAAAAGTGCAGATTCTCAGCCTAATTTGAATGAATGACTTTTGATTTTGATATCTTGTCTATTGAATAATTTCATACAATTTCTTTTAAAAGATAATGAGTGAGAATGTCCCGTCGACCAACCTCACGAGAGAAAGATCTCAGTGAGTTGATTTTTTTTTAATTCTAGCGTCTCACACCTCGTCCATCTTAATTTTTCTACCTTCCTGCACATTCAGCGTAGCTAAGCCACACCCGTGGAAACAACTGACGTGGTGTGTAGCGGGCATTACCACCGCCTCCAAGTTGATTATTATTATTTAATGTATTAATTTAGCTCCCGGAAAAAAGAAGAAAATATCGTGAGGAAAGTTTTTAGTATGAATGTCGAAGGCTATAAGAGTAGGGAAAGACCAAAGAAACGATGGATGGAATGTGTGAATGATGATATGGTTAGAAAGGGGGTGACTACCGAGATGTCGACTAATTAATACAAAAGTATGGAAGTCAAATACATGTTGCGCCGACCCTAAATAACTTGGGATAGGGGCTGCAATGGAGAATGATTATACTCATTTAGCTCCCATGAAAAGCTGAGGAAAAATGTGTCCACACTCTACAGAGCCATCATGCTTGTTTGTGCCTGGGAGCGTCCGGTCCTAGAAAACAGGCACGCTCGTGGCTAGGCTCCCCCCACCTAGGCTTGGCTGTGAATGGTTCATATCACAAAGCGGAAAATAAAAAGAACTTCCAAGTGCTTCCTTAGTCAAAAAAAGGGCTTCCTTAGTCGCCACGATACCCGCGTTATGAGATGGGTGGACTCATTCTACTATCCGGAAACCAAACGCTGATCATGCAGTTGACTTCTGCAAAGATAATTAGGGCAAGGATCAGTTTAAAGTTGATAGAGCTGCAACAAGAGTGATATTTACTAGACAAATTGCAATTTAAAGCATCTATACTATTTTTTGAAAACACATTATTATGAAACAAACAGAAATACAGAAATACCTTTTAATAATTTTATATGGAAACAATCGGATGAGCTCACGGGTAAGGCAGCGCTGTGGGAGCTTTGATCATATTTTGGAGGCATGAGAAACAGGGTGTAAAGTTCACTCAACCTCCATAGAAAAGGGAGGATCCTCCGACTAGACGGGTGTTGTGTCTGGCGGGCAATTGCCCAACGATTGATGTTGGGAAATTGTATCTATGCTAATTTGATTTGCGTGACGTCAGTATGACGCGTTGTTCGCATGTGGCGTTGTAGATACCGCTACAATATTATGGCAAGAATTCCTAGAAAACATGAATTGATTTCGAGTGGCCTGTTGTTCGTTCAATAATTGTTTTCAGTTTGAATAGAGACTTTCTCGGAAGCAAGCAACTAGTTTAATGCTAATGCGATTATTATAGGTACTTGATTATGTACTACAGGATGAATTGAATAGGTTCGCCAAAATTAAAATATCTGATTTAACGTATTATATAGTAAATTTAGAGCACTGGTGTAAACGGCCGCAACTTACGAGTGGTATGTCGTAGGTTCGAACCCAGACAGGCGCTTTACTTTGTGTAAATTATTCCATCACCACTGCTCTCAAAACGGTGAAGGAAAACTTCATGAGGAAACCGGCATGTTCTAGAACCAAAAATTCGAAGACATGTGACATCTACTAACCCGTACTGGGTCCGCGTGGTGGATTACGGCCCACTTCCTCTCACCGAGAGGACGCCTATATCGCAGCTGTGGGAGTTGCCAACTGGTTTCATGTTGTGAACTTTGCGATGAATGAAGTGCTTAGTATCAATAAAAGTATCAATACAGTAACTTTACACAAAGTAAAAACATAAAACCAATAAAAAACGTGAGACTCAGTGTGTAATTTGAAGATAACTTATTAGGTACCTACGTAGTAAATTTGCTAAGAAAATAATCTCCTTAATTTTACATATTTAAAAACTGACTTTTCTCTTTCAGAAGTTATTACATATTTAATTAAATCCAATGTTATTTTATCTACGGGGCGCCATAGTTTTTATGCAAATAAATAAATCCCGGTCGCATTTGACCGCGTATTCAATTCCATGTATTTATGCAGGCTTAAATCCTAGTTGCATAAATATTTGCATTGTAGTGAATATGCAGATGTTTTAAGCTTCCCACATAAATGGCTGCTGTGACTAGTTTCTGTAAATGTACATAGGTAGGGGCTTATGCGCTGAATTTTATTATTAATTCTATTGTGAAAAGCTAACATCCCTTACTGTTACTAGGCTGAGAATCAGCACTTTTCGAACGTCAAAATTACAAAAGACAGGCCCCCAAAAACGCCCGCCCTTCACCACTTTTTTTTTTTTTAATCTTTGCCCCACACTAGGAATTTCTCCTGTATCGTGGGTGCGTTTACAAACATTTAAACTTACATACACAAACATCCAGACCCGGAACAACTACTTGTAGGTCATATAAATATTTGTTCCGTGCGGGAATCGAACCCGCGACACGCAGCGAAGCAGTCAATCGCTTAACCACTGCGCCAAGCGTGCCGTCCAAGTGCTATCGCTGGGAAGAAGAAGTGGCGCAACAAACTCCCCAGCAGCACAGCTGTCTAGCTAGTCTGTTAGCCTGCATTATCCCACTGCTGGGCAAAGGCCTCTCCCCATGACTTCCAGCTCTTTCGATCCAGGGCTAAAGTAGACCACTGGTCGTTTGCTTTGTCCAGCTCGTCCCGCCATCGTCTACGGGGTCTGTCGCGACACCTTCTAATATCGCTTTCTATATGAAAATATACGCCGAGCTATGGAACGGGCTATGCTTGAAGTCTCTCTGAGGGATCGAATCCGCAACAAGGTTGACACAACAAAATAGTCGACATAGCCCACAGAATAAGCAAGCTGAAGTGTCAATGGGCCGGCCATATTAGCCGTAGAACCGATGACCGTTGGGGAAGACGTGTTCTTGAGTGGAGACCGTGGATCGGTAAACGTAAGGTAGGACGCCCTCAGGCTAGGTGGAGCGACGATCTTCGCAGGATGGCTTGTTGAATGGCGTATAATAGTAGAGGCCTATATCCAGCAGTGGCAGACCTACACAACCCAGTTACTGGGTAAAATGCCACCCCGCGCTCACCCTTGGTAAGACTGGTTGTCAGATTTGGGCTTCTGACTACCAGTAACGACCGTCAAAGACCTACGAATGACAGCCGGGACAAACAGCTTAACGTGTTTTCCATGGTACGAAAGGGTCGTATCGGCCCCGACTTACGAGGAGGACGTCGTGAGTTCGAATCCAGGCAGTCACTTTACTCTATGTATTTATTTTCATCACTATTGCTCTCAAAACGGTAAAGATACTTAGTGATGAAACCAGCAAGTCCTAAAACCAAAACCATCCGAAGACATGTCACAAACCGCACTGGAACCGCGTGGTGGATTATTTTATTTTATATATCGGAATCAGACAACAATAACGTCCATTTTGTTAGTAAAATATCTTATAACTAGTGTTAGTAGAAAGCAAACAACAAAGTATAGGTGTCTGAAGCAGAATGTGCAAAGAATGACAAAGTGAGGAATGACCTACCCGACCATTATCCCCACATAGTGCCTCAGAATAGGGGAGTAAGGACACTCCCACTCACAGAAAGGAGGCCTGTGTACCAGCAGTGGGAACATTAGAGGCTAATTTATGCATAAGTTACTCTAGTTAACGACCTACTTAAAGTGTCCGTACCTATTTTCAAATCACAGCTGTCTTTGTTTGACTGTTGTCGCACGGAAAATTGACGTAGGGTGTCAATTTGCTTAACAATGATATTGCCCTAACACTAGTTTCCCGAAAAAGCTCCTTCACAAAGGATCTCTCGATAAACAATGAATCATTGCTTACGTCATCATGCGTCTGAAGATTTATGTCACAATATGCGATGTCTTAAGAAAGATTAACGAGCAACTACATTTAATGAAAATAATTAAATAGATGTGTCACTGAGTTAGCCCCCGTACCCAAAGGCGTAAAATTATCGCGGCGGGAAAATATCGCTCGTGCGTACCTGGGCTTAACGTCCGTGAACTATTATAAATTATTATAGTACCTAGTAGTAGTCAAGGCCCTGCATTACATGACCCCTCTTACAACGAAGGAGAGGGAAAAGAGGGGTAGTCAGCCCCCCTCCCCCTTCCCTTGTGCATTATCTAATGGCCACTGACTCGACGACACATCAAGCTACACATTTTCAATGCTCTGGCCTCGCATTGTACAGAAAACTTATAAAATGTCTTTAAAAGTCACTCTTCCACAGAAATAATATTAATAAGCAACTAACAACATTATAATAATTGCATTTTAATAAGAAAAATATGAAACAAAAAACATTCAATGCTTCACAAAAAACCAAATGACGAAATTAGGGCTCAGAAATGTAAATGACATTCAACAACATTACACACCACACACGCTGTCATTAAAAAGAAATACTTTGGTGCTGCATTAATAATAAATTACTTGCTTCAGCTAGATTTAACTATGTATAATTTTCCTTTAGTTTAAATAAATATCTTTTATAATGTATTTTTTTTCAAAATTGTCACTTTGCGTCAGTCAAAAGTTCATATTTCGGATGCAAGTGAATTATAATTCTTCCCGCGGCGTCGCTTGAGTCGTTGCCCGGAATGTTACCACTTTATATATTTTATTTATCCATTTATTTCAGGCTGCAAGGCCCATATAAATACATACAATTAAATATTATTAAATATAACTTAATATATGTATATAAAAATAAATTAATAAATAATACTATAAATATACAATATTATAATTACACTAAAAAAACTAACTAACGCACACGAAGTGTGAATTAATAAGTTGGGTCACCAATTTGATGGAGCGTGTATTGGGTATTGACGTTTTAATAAAACTTCCTTTTTTCCTTTTATTTTAGAGGGAAAAACTGACATACATCAAATTTTGATTTTAGAACATCGACAAGCTCTTTATATTTTTTTCATGGACAATTTGCAAAGAGTTGCCATTAAACATTTTTGGTACTAGCCACTACATCTGTTTTTGTAATGTATATTTATTTTATTTCTTATTTTGATTGTTGTTTTTTTATTTATATCTAATCGTATGCTGCACTGGTTGACATCATTACGTCAACGCCGGCTGTCGCTGAAAACCATCCCTGGGGCTCGTATAGGGTCTTAACATTATGCTGAGCGATGGCCGTTTTACGTGGATGAGACGCATGTTTTCTCCCAACTTGTTTTTTTTTTTTGTGTTTTTGTTCTTTTTTTGCGTCATGTTTGCCGCAAATAAACGTATTTCCTTTCTTTCTTCTTATCTAGATACTAATACTTTATAGAGGTAAAATTTGTTGGTTTGTCTGTATGTGGGGTAATTTCTGGAACAAACAGCCGGATTTGTAAAAATGTGTTTGCATTCGGTAGCCCAATTCTTGAGGAAGGGTAAACGCTATAAAGCAACTTGTTTACAGTACTCGGAACATAATATATTACGTGACGTCAAGGTACATTATATAATATGTTACGTTTATGTACTACACCCCAACCTCTAAAACCAACTTTACGGAATTTAGTCTTACCGTTTAGCATGTTAAAGTTACAAACGTACAAAACTTTAACAGCTTATAAATATTTGTGAGTTGCTACAGAGCTGGGTGTTATTCTAAACCATCCTGCAGAGTCTGGCACACACACCAGTCTAGTTCCTAGTTAAAGTTTTAAATAATTCCAGCGAAATAGTAGGGGAATTATGAATATGGAAGTCTTCATATTTACATTCTGAAATATTTGTTTCTAGTTGCACTGCACGTTAGAGGCTTGATTTTGTCTATCTTTGGAATGGCCTTTTTAATCTGTAGTAGGTTACTTTTATGAGGTGCTTTTGGCTAAGCAATAACAGCCGCATGGGTCCATCGATCAGGTTAAGCTACGCTTGCCGCGGTTGGTCTGTGGATGGGTGACCATCTTCACATACCAATACCCCTCCGTGCCTCGGAAAGCATTCGCGGATCTTTGACAGTCATTACGGGTCGTCAGAAGCCTGAAAGCTTACCAGTCTTACCAAGGGGTATTGTATTACCCAGTAACTGGGTTGTGGAGGTCAGATAGGCAGTGGCTTCATGTAAAATTCTGATATTCAGCTGCATCCGGTTAGACTGGAAGCCGACCCCAACAAAGTTGGGAAAAGGCTTGGCAGATGGGTAGGTTACTTCTAACAGGGTAGTAAGGCACACCATCCACGACGCTATAATAAAATAACATGTTCATCTTTTTCGTCGTGTCGCTGGTACGACTGTACTTTAAATCTTGTTTTACCAAAACTTTGCCACTTCCACGGCGTTGTCGGTGGCAGCGCAGAGGTCACCTTGACTGCATGTTTTGGGACACAGAGGGCAGGATAGGAGGTGGAGCATGGTTTGTGACATAGCTCCACAATCACACCCTACTGCCGTCCGTCCCACTTTACCAGGTTGGACAAATGCACATTAGATCCCAAACATCAGAAATCGATTGGAAATGGCGACGAGTTGGGCTTCTACTTATAGCAGATATCAGACGCTTCATTGTTTGTTAATTTTTGGCTTTAATTCGTCATATTTCACTTGAAGTGCAACATCTGAACACAAAATAAATCAATAAACCAAGCCATGATGTTGAATTTTAGCACTCGGCACCTTTCAGTCGCCTATCGAATAATCGAAAAATTAAATGAGCAGATGAACGTCTATGTAATTTTGTCGCAGTCGTATTAATGTGGAATGAAAGAAAAACCGCCAAGTGCGTTATAGATAAATAGCTCTTGGGTGGCAAATCCTCTGCCGTCTGAAGTCTACCGTCGTCGGTAGCCTTCGGAATAAAATTGAACCTCGCCTGTACGGTGTGTTGTTGGTGGCAGCGCAGATGTCACTTTGACTATTGTGGGACACTAAGGGAAGATTTAATTCTAACCTGGTAAAGTGGGGCTACCTTGACGGAACGGCAGTAGGGTGTGATTGTGGAGCTATGTCACAAACCATGCTCCACCTCTTATCCTGCTCTCTGTGTCCCAATAACGTGTTAAAAATTTAAAACACCAATGAGTAGGCAGAAAAAAATTTACCCATCGACAGACCAACCGCGGCAAGCGTAGCTTAACCCGATTGATCGACCTGTGAGGCTGTTATAACTTAGCTACAAGCTCTTCTTTCCATTCTAAGTAATAACCCATACTCAATAGAGAAAGGACACCGAATATCAAGTCCATTGTTACCCGAAGTTGTTACTCCTTATGTCAGCTTAATTCATAAACAATAGTGTCCCAATAATAGTATGTAGCCAAAAGCTTAATTGTTCATCTACGCTTAGGGATGCGGTGTCGAATCAAAAGTATCGATATTTTTCTTCTTAACTATTGTAAGAAGAAAAATATCGATACTTTTAATTCGATTCGATTCTTTTTTTTTTTTTTTAAAGATTCTTACTAATTGTAGTAAGCATCTTTAGTAGTGGTGGTGATATAATGATAATCACAAATAAATTAGTGATGATTAGAACTTTTCAGGCGAGTAAATTCGTGCGAATCGATTAACAAGCCATACATTTGTCTGTCTGCCCCGTTGGTCTCGTGGTAGCAAATCTGACTGCTGGGTTTCCCAATGTGGAATTTATTAGTAACAGCCCTGAGTTTGGGCGTTGGCAGTGTGATATGCCTGTGCCTCATCAAATGTCAAACACGCCTTTTATAAGATATTTGACCCTATCTGGTTGCCTCAAAACTCACGCCAGAGTCGTTGACAAAATTCTAGGTCGTTGATTAACACTTCACAAAACCTAACCTAACTCCACCATCGTATATTATAAAACACTTTTTACCCCAGCGGCATCAGCAGGCTCTAATGAATTAAGTTTTCGTTTGCCTCCAAAACTTTGGCGCATATAACTGGTAGGGGTAAAAATTTAAACACATTTTAAGTAGTCTGTTGACAATTTAACGCGTCAGTTTTCTCCCGAGTGGGTTTTTGGGGATGAAACCATTTTGACTTCGAAACAGAGTAAATTAGTCTACAAAAGTGTTTTGGTGGTGTTTTGGTTTCACTACCTAACTAGTCTCATTAACTGTGTTGAGTTTCACCACTTTTATTTTTAACTGTGTTTAGTTTAGTTTATCATCCTGTTCGAGTCGCAATAAATACTTTTTCTTTCTTTCTTGTCTAGATTCAAGGCAATATAAATTCGAACATCATCATCTTCTCGATTGTTATTCTTATGAAGATGCATGTATCAGACTGCTTAAAAAATGAGCTTGTTTTGAACTTTAGTTGAAGTCGTGTGTTTTGGTTTTTATTTATATCTAATCCGTAAAGTTACGGTTTCCAAGCACAGCGTTTTCATCATATTTATAACGGATGTCATGAAAATCACGTAAGACCAACAAGGAAAGCTTTCCTTGTAGGTTTTACGTACTATTTACATTATTCAGTCACTGATTAGAAGCATACAATTTTGCACAAGTGAATTTGTGTAGCGAATATGAGCAGTAACGAAGGATTTTTGAAAATGTGTCCCCTAAGGCTCTTTGTACACGGCACGGGTTTTTGGGGTGTTAAATAGGGGATAAAAGTTTGTATGAAAGTTCGTCATTTTTATCGAAGGGAAATCCCATCGGGTGCACGTCTTGTTATAATATAACTTTACTCATCTTTATATATATAAATCATAAGCAAGTACTTTTAATTGGTGGGATTGTGGCTAAGTAATAACAGCCGCACGGTTTGATCGACCAGGTTAAGCTACGCTTGCCGCAGTTGGTCCGTGGATGGGTGACCATCTTTACATACCAAGATCCCTCCGTGTCTGGGCAAGCACACTACGCCGTTGGGCCCGTCTTTTATTTGTGAATCTTTTAAAGTCGTTACGGGTCGTCAGAAGCCTGAAAGTCTGACAACCAAGGGGTATTGTATTACCCAATAACTGCGTTGTGGAGGTCGGATAGGCAGTCGCTCCATGTAAAATACTGGTATTCACCTGCATCCGGTCAGACTGGAAGCATATTCCTACATAGTTGGGAAAAGGCTAGGCAGAAGATGACGAAGCTAGTATTAAACCAAAAAAATAAAAAAAAAACAAGTGTGGTCGGGAAACTCCTGTCAGAAACGAAGTTCATTACGCGATACTCGCACACACACTTGTATAAGAAAGAGAAAGAGAGAAAGTCCTAGGGGAGGACATAACTTTTTCCTACCGTGACGATTTCGAACAGTTAACTCCTGGCGCAAGCCCCGTTATGGAAAAAAGCATTTAATATCTTGATATTAAAATGCTTTTTGGAAGGATGAAGTTTTGGAACTTCTAAAATAATCCATAAAAAATAAATAAAATAAAGGTTGGCGCAGTGGTTAAGCGATTGGCTGCTGCGCTGCGTGTCGCGGGTTCGATTCCCGCACGGAACAAATATTTGTATGACCTACATGTATTTGTTCTCGGAATGTATGTACTTATGTATGTATTTACAAAAAAAAAATGTATATAAGTAGTTTATCAGCCATCTTGTTACCATAACACAAGCATTAGGTTACTTAGCTTGGGACTAGATGGCGCTGTGTGAAATGTCCAGGGATATTTATTTATTTAAAATTATCAATTTCAATATTGTAGATACTTGAAGACAGTGTCGCGAAACTTCAAACAATTTAACATAAAGAGTCTAACTTAGAACCCTTCGTCAACTCCTGTTTTTTCTTGTTTCATAAAATTTTAATTTAGCTTTGTCAGCCTCTGAAGAATGGGTGAAAGTTTTCCGTAATTAAAGACTTGCTTGTTTTTAACATTTTTTGTTACAAAGTTGTACTAAATTATGTGGACAAGGCCCTTTGCCGCTTTTAAACGAAAGGCTTTACCGTGGAATTACAAGTTTTTTTTATTATTTAGGGCAGAAATAAACTTCGTTATTTTGTCACATTTATGAAGTAAACGGTGTCTGTTTTCGGTTGCTGAGCAATGAGAAATGAGAGATGAGTCGTGAGGAAAGTTCTGAGTATGAATGTGGATAACTTTATGAGAGTAGAGGAAGGTCAAATAATTTTCAAGATGAAAATATGGTCAATAAGGGTACACTCAATATGACAGCAGCTGATAGATATAAGAACAAGTGCACAATACCACGACCTCCCCCGCCCCCCTGATATTGCTACTGGCCACCATCTTCAATGGCGCCATGGGCAACAACATTTTCCCACAAGCGTGGAAAGAAGCCACTGTCATTGGCATCCATAAGCCCGGAAAGCCCAGGTCTGAACCGACGAGTTACCGTCCCATCAGTCTGCTCAAAGTCCTCGGCAAGATCTATGAGAAGCTTGTTTACAAGCGTCTCAGGAGCTTTGCCGAAGCAAAGGGCCTCTTCCCCGATGAGCAATTTGGTTTTCGAACCCAGCACTCCTGTGTCCAACAAGTCCACCGCATCACCGAACATATCCATTATGGATTCATGCGCGGTATGATCACAGGTGTCATTTACTTCGACATAGCGAAAGCGTTCGACAAAGTCTGGCACAACGGCTTATTATACAAGCTGTACCAACTCGGAGTGCCAGACCGTCTCGTTCTCATCATACGAGACTTTCTGTTGAACCGCAAATTCCGCTACAAAATCGAAGGAGCGCTCTCGTCGCCTCATCCCATCAGAGCAGGAGTCCCCCAGGGCTCCGTTCTCGCCCCTCTCTTATTTACGCTGTTTACTAGCGACCTCCCTAAGGACGCCAAGTCCCAATTGGCTCTGTTCGCGGACGACACAGCCATCTACTACACTGGTCGTAGTCATATCCAACTTCGACTTCGCCTCCAAACCGCAGTCAATAAGTTGGCTGCTTGGTTCAGGAAATGGCGAATAGAAGTCAACCCCGATAAGAGTCAAGCAGTGCTCTACTCTAAACTCAGACGTCAACCCACCCCCCCTCCACCAATCACCATGTTCGGCAAGCCGATCCCTTGGGGGAAGCAAGCCAAGTACCTTGGTGTCATTCTCGACCATCACCTCACCTTCTCAGAGCACATAAAGACGGTCCGTTCGCGCGCCTCTTTCGCTCTAGGCTGCCTTCATTCCGTCCTCAATGAACGCAGCAAGCTGTCACTCAAGTGCAAAAAGCGCCTGTACACAGTATGCATCCGTCCCATAATGACTTACGCTAGCGTAGTCTTCGCTCACGCAAAGCCCCGTCACATCCATAGGATGCAAACCCTGCAGAACCGATTTCTCCGCAAGGCCACAAACTCCCCTTGGTTCGTTCGCAATGAGATCCTCCACGTAGATCTCAAGATCCCCACTATCCAGCAGTTCATGAAACGCCTCTCCAAGCGTTTCTTTGCCACAGCCGCCAATCACCGCAACCCTCTGGTGGTAGCGGCCGCCAACTACACCCCCTCCAAAATCAGCAAAATTCGCCGTCCAAGGCATGTTCTCGACGAACCCGATGACCCCATAACCCTCCTCCAGGAGAGCGATAGGGCAACCAGTACATTATACAAACAGAAACAACCGACATTCCGACCTCGCCGCCGAGGTCCCTCGCGACGTCCCCAAGTAAATTCTCCCCCCCGACCCTTGCCCGCTGAAGTGCCAGCCCGCGCCGTAGCTGAGCCTGTAGCTTTAAATTCCCCGACTGAGACCTCTGAGTTTGTTTCGGCCTTTCTTCTCAGAGATAGTCCTAGGAAACGCCGCGCTCATCAAAGCATTAATATTAATCCGATCCAGCCTGTCCCCTTGCTGCCCTCTCCCAGCGACGCCCTAAGCCGAGGTTCGTACCCCACAGGGGGTGCCCTTAGCGTGCAGTCGCTTAGCTTTAATCTAGATATAGCCCTGGCTGGAGGCTTTAAGAATTCTTAAGGCAACCACAGGATAGTCCGGTTAAGTAGTCACGACCTCTCAAGGTCAACTACGAGATGCCATATTCTAAAAAAAAAAAAAAAAAATACCACGACCTCAATGGAGTTGGAATAGACACAGGAGTATGTGTCTTTATCACGACGTCCAAACAGCCACTACGTACTCACCGAATAAATAATAATTGGAACAGAATTTCATTTGGGTTTTCCTGTAAGTAGATGGAAAAAATAAATAAAATAAATAAATAAAATAAATAAACAAAATAAAATAAATAAACAAAATAAAATAAATTGCCAAGTAAGTTGATCGGTTGAAAGACACTGAACGAGACACATTAGAAGTTTTATTGTTATTACGCCTAGAGACGTTTAGAATCTCGCAAAGTGTTAACGGGAACCTAACCATAGTTTCAGATTATCGCCACATCGCCAATCCCTCTAAAATTTTATTCTAAACTGTCAAAAATCTCTAAAAAAAGTCGGCTGACCTTTTAAATATAGCCGTCAACTCGTAAGGAGCAGAACAGATCGTAGAAAGTCAACGAGGATATTGCGAACATTCGTGACGTTTGAATAAAAGGCAGGGATGAAACGGACAGTGCAGTTAAACAGACGCCCATTAAAGATGCCACGCCTTTCGGATGTGGTACAAGGAGTATAGGAGATGGTCTTGATCTATTATCTGACTGACTGACTGATACATCAACGCACAGCCTAAACCACTGGTCCTAGACACATGAAATTTGGAGGGTTCTTCGTGAAAAGTAGGTATCCACTAAGAAAGGGTTTTTCGAAATTCCACCCCTAGGAGGGTAAAATGGGGGGATTTTGTTTGTATGGAAAATCTTATTCCTGAAGTTAATAAACTTGAAACTTGGCTCCAATACTAATGTAAGTAAATTATGAAGTTTGCCATTTTATGTTTTTCTAAACTATCCCCTAAAAAGGGGTTGGGGGGTTTCAAAGTTTGTATGGAAGAATTTTAACGCGCGGTCCGATTAACTCGAAACTGAGTTTGTATACCTAAGATCGAAAGTAAAGAATAATGAGTGTATCAGGGTTTTTCGAAAATTACCCCTGAGGGCCTGAAAAGGGATAGTCAATTTTACAGGAGAGGATTTTACTGCATGGCTTGATTAACTCAAAAATAAGTATAAATAATCTTTGAGTCAAGTTATGAATACATCCCAAACGATTATTTTAAATTCCACCCCTGTGGGGGTGAAAAGCGGATACAGTTTATATGAATAATCTATTTAATTAGGTTAATAAACTTGAAACTTTTCAAGAATACTCGCCTAAGTAAGTAATAAAGTTTATTTTTATAAGTTTTTCGAAACTACCCCGCAAAGGGGGATATAGGGGTGATGAAGTTTGTGTGGAAGAATTTGAATGCGCGGTCCGATTAACTCGAAACTCAGTGTTTACATTTAAGACCAAAAATAAAGAATAACATGTATCAGGGTTTTTCGAAAATCTACCCCTAACGGGTTGAAAAGGGGTAGTTAATTTTACAGGGGAGGATTATAATAAGTGGCTTGATTAACTCGAAAATTTGTATAAATAATCTATAAATCAAGTTATGAATACATCCCAAACGATTTTTCAAAATTCTAAATTAATAAACTTGAAACTGGGTAATAATACTCGCCTGAATAAGTAATAAAGTTTATTATTATAAGTTTTTCAAAACTACCCGCCAAAAGATATAGGGGTGTAGGAATTGCAATTTTCTATGAAACAGCTGATTTTTTTTATAATCGAGGAAAAATTCCTCCTCGAGAGTAGTTGTTGAAGGGATTGAATGTGTATAAAAAATGTATAGACTAATCTGTTTCTGAAATCTAATTATTATTTTATTCTGATTCAATCATGAAATTATATTATACACAAATATAGTCTGAACCTTTCAATAGTAAATACTATTCAAATGTTCAGAATATACTTGTGTTCAAAAACACTCTCTCCTAAATCTTTAGACCATCCACCAATAAGTAATAACTCAATGTCAGCTCCAAAGATATTTCGCCAATTTCGACTTCTTAAGATTTGGAAATTCTCATTACAATTCTTTTGTTTCCAGTTTATTCAGACGCGCTGAAGTTTGATAACCAGACGGCATACATTAGTAACATTCCCAATATCTGGATGGAAAATTGAAGTTCTTTCTAAAAAAATGCCAAAATTTTACACATTATTTTAATTTTGTACTAGACTTCGTTACTGGAAATAGAGGGGTTTGTGGCTAAGTAATAACAGCAGCACGGGTCCATGGATCAGGTTAAGCTACGCTTGCCGCGGTTGGTCCGTGCATGGGTGACCATCTTTACATACCAAGACCCCTCGTGCCTCAGAAAGCACGTTAAGGCGTTTGTCCCGGCTGTCATTCGTGGATCTTTGATAGTCGTTACGGGTCGTCAGAAGCCCGAAATTCTGACAACCAGTCTTACCAAGGGGTATCGTATTACCCAGTAACTGGGTTGTGGAGGTCAGATAGGCAGTCCCAAATGTAAAATACTGGTACTCAGATGCATCCGGTTAGACTGGAAGCCGACCCCAACATATTTGGGAAAAAGCTAGGCAGATGATGATGACTTCGCTACTGGAGATAAAAACTTAAAAAAGTGTCGTGAAAAGTATTATCATCATCATCATTTTAGTCGAAAGATGTCCACTGCTGGACATAGGCCTCCTCTAAGCACCTAAATATGGCAACAGATTCATCATTAGATAACCTATCGGTGTTGCCCAGCAATACAATTAATGAATCAACTCAGCCAATCGCGGTTCACTACTGGACATAGGCCTCTACCAGGTCTTGACTTTTTAAGTTCCATCTAGCTGGGGTCCCACACTACACTCAGCAATTGGGTTGTTGTAGAGACCAAATTCCAAACGCGTCGTTTATAATATGCTAGCAGCGCCCGCGGTTTCACCGGCATAATTTTCGATCCCGTGGGAATATCGAGATAAATTTTATATGTTAATCCTGGTTATAAACCATCTGTTTGCCAAATTTCATCAAAATCCATTCATTAGTGTTTTGCGTGAAAGAGTAACAAACATCCATCCATCCATCCATACAAACTTTCACGTTTATAATATTAATAGGATAAGGAAGTAGGATTCAACTCCATCTCATCATTTTAGCAGAAAAGCCGTCCACTGTTGGTTCAGAAGAGTCGAATGTAGACACGTCATTCACTTTACATTTGCTAGCTCTTATAATATTTACACAGCGATTATTATGAAAAAAAAAACTTATCAAATAAAACCAATGTTTACATAAGTAATCTCAGTGAAAGGTAGATAAAAGTTATGTATTGATGACGTTTTCGGCGATAACTTATCACCACCTGCTCTGTTACAATAAACAAAAATATGCAGAAAACTCACTCAAGACTCATTCGAGTGCCCCGCTATCCCCCGTAATTTATTTCAACGATTAGGTGCAGAATTGGCGCGTGAAATACAGGTACAATAAGGAAAATTGTTTTTTTTTTTATCAAATTGACAGCCTACGTAAATTTTCCGTGTTATAGTCATTTCACACAACTGTCAAAGAATGATAGTTGTAATTTGAATATACGGACAATTTGTGTTGGTGGTCAGCCAGCTAAATAATGTCCCTGAGTTCACCCACTTAATAAGAGTACCCAACCTAGTTAATAATATGGTGACCCGCCGGTGATGGTATATTTTTTTTCTACTTACTACCTACCTACTTTTTTACAACACGTAATTGCTAACACGTACCGAGCAAGCATGATGGTCAATGCTTGTTTCTTCTTTCGATGAGAAGAAGAAGCTTATACTTTTTGATTTGCAGTTGTAGAACTATAGTTTTTAAGTATTCTGTTGGCTCTTCAGTAACCGTATGGCTTTTTAAAGTAAAATTAGTCCCTGGGCAGCGGTGACATTGATACGTTGATTTTGTAAAGAGTAAACCTACTCAACATTTTCATTCTATTTGTTTACCAAAATGCCGATAAAAAAGATCAGAGAGAAAATAAGTAGATAGCTTATTTCAGCTGATTATCACCGGCCTCGGTGGCGCAGTAGGCAGCGCGTAAGTCTCATAATCTTAAGGTCGTGAGTTCGATCCTCACCCGGGGCATATCTTTTGGATTATTTGTTCTTGTTTCTTTGTCTCAAATCCGAGGATATAATGAGGGGTGACTGCCGCATTTATAAAAACGTTCGCGTTCTAACATCGGTTTTGATCTGTCAAAAATAACTCGAATTTATATTTAAATTTTTGGCAATTTTTTTATATTAATTGTCGTTGAGCTGGATTTGAAGTTGAAGGTTTTTATGTACGATCATTGACTTTCTGGGGAAATGTTTTATATAATAAACATTATAGGTTGCTTCTATTTATAATAGCATACCTCCATCGTTACAACATTACTTGTTTATTTATACAAGAATAAGGACCAGTTTCTCAACAAATTGTACATGCATTTGACAACTTGTCACATTAATTATTTTGCGATAATTTTTGTTTGAGAAACTGGCCTTCCGATGACTCGAATTCGTTGGTGCGTAGCTAGTATGCATGCTATTTAGTTTATATTTATACAATTATTTAGTTTTATTTATTTCATTTTTATTTATTTAGTGTAATAGACTAGATGATTTACAACGAAAATGAGTGCGCTAAGTTTCATGAACAGACCTGTCGGCATTTAGATATTATGAAAAAACCACTAAATTTATTTATTCAAAATGAAGTTATTTGAATTCTTGCTTATGTTGTTTATCCTTGTATGGTAAAATTTTTGCTATTTTGGTACTCCGAGGGTTATTTCTTTACGCCCAAAGATGCGTTAAAATTAGTATTGAACTAAGGAAGTTTCGACACTCATATTTTTTAAACCAATATTGTTTTTTAGATTATGTATCCTTACAGGTTTAGATGATGAGATATTAATTTTATAACACAAGTATATTATTTCGTCAAACAGTGGTGTAAACTCCATACGATGTTAGTATATGGAAGAATGACTGACTAGTTACTTAAGAGGACTTGCCAATGTTCCCTTACAGGTGCTTCATGCTTGTTCGGATTGGCATGATTCAACCCAGCCGGGCGTCAAAATTCGTGATGATTATTTAAATGATCGGGAAAAGTTGTCCGGCTTATCTCGATTTGTGCCGAGCCGGCCCGAACATATTTCAGCAAGGTTCCGAAAGAAGTTTGCCCATCGACGCGAGACGAATGAAAACCAAATATGTGTAGTAATTGCTTCGGGTCGATTTTGTTGTTTAACAAAATAGTGCTGAACCGAGAACCGCAAAAAAAAAGACTCAATTGCCTATAATAGCTAGTAGTAGTATAACGCGAAACACAGCAATGGGCCATATTTCGCGTTGAAATTGTCCCACTTCTTTCTGACAAGTAAGAAGTATGGGAGTATTTTCATTCAATTTCACTATGAAAGTTGACATACTTTTCCTTAGTTTTGCCTATAAATAAATAATGAAGACACTAAATAGGCCGGTATTTAAATTTTCGATTTCCTTGGCTCACTGCCAAGGTACACTTTGTTTAAAATTATATACGAGTAATTATGGGATAATTATTAGTTGTTTGTTGGAAGGCATCCCCCAAGGTGAACCGACGACCTTTTGAAGGCCGCAGGAACCCGCTGGATGCGTGAAGCCCAGAACCGGTCGAAGTGGAGGTGCTTGGGAGAGGCCCTATGTCAGATCTATAACAGATCAGCATCTTAGTACAAAGTTTTTATGTGTATAATTACAGTGCAGCTGACGAGAGAATGCATTCTTGACACCTGTAAGTTTCATAAAACCGAACACGCCTTTTGCGTATTTACGACCCCATCCGAAAGCAGTTCGAAACTTTGAAGTGTACCCTACACTTGGTTAATTATCTTTTTCGGACTGGTTATCTATCTATGTAAGAATAAATGACACCAGGATTTGACAGCTATCGCTATTTCCGATGTGTTTTTGGCCATCCGATAAAGATAATTAATCAAGTTAGTGTTCATTCCATTTCGAATTATTTTTGGACGGGGCCGTATCTTCGTTGACGGACTTAGAGAGTAGGCAGTAGAGGGTATTTAGTGATTTTAATATTTGTCTGGTCTTAACTAATGTAAAATGTATTACTCTGTTGGCGTACTTATTTAAATAAATAAATAGTACCGACGAAAATATGACACCTATACTGGGCAATTGCGCAACACATTAACAATAGCAATAGCTTTAATTTTGACAGTTAGAAAGAAAGAAAGAAAAAAAGTTTATTTGGACACAGTTCGTGAAACACAAAATACAAAAACAGTTCAACAATATTCATTGAGTTGTTTACGTTGTTCAGCAGACAAATAATAATAATAATATGCCTGGACATTTCACACAGCGCCATCTAGTCCCAAGCTAAGCAACCTAATGCTTGCGTTATGGTAACAAGATGGCTGATAAACTACTTATATACATACACACAGTGTTACGTTACAATTAGGGTGTACATTTAGAGAAGTCTAGATAGTAGTTATACACATAAAAACCTGTACTAAGATGCTGATCTGTTATTTCCAGTAGATTATCACCAGCCTCGGTGGCGCAGTAGGCAGCGCGTAAGTCTCATAATCTTAAGGTCGTGAGTTCGATCCTCACCCGGGGCATATCTTTTGGAGATAAATGCAGCGAAAACTGTGATGTTGTATTAACAGCTTTCTTTGATTTGAAAAAGGTAAACTGAAAAAACGAAGCTTCGATTTTATCATCCTTTTTAATTAATCTGGCCTTAGGATACCTACCTGGAAACATCCATCCATACTAATCCATACTATCCTAACTAATAATTATAAATGCGAAAGTAAGTTTGTTTGTTTATAACGATTTCACGCTAAAACGGATGAACGGATTTAGACGAAATTTGACACAGGAGTAGACCTTGACCTGGAGAAGCACATAGGCTTTTTATCTTGGATCGCAGACGAAGTCGCGGGCAATAGCTAGTAATAGTAGTAATGCGAAAGTAACTCTGTCCGTTATCTTTTCGCATCATAACGGCCGATTTCACAAGTCTTATGTCCTGACCCTATTCATGGTCTACCATGACCAGGGTCAGGACATAAGGCTTACATACTTTTTGACCGGTAGTAAGTCATCTTGGGATAATTTATGACTTGACACGTGAGCGAAACCGCTGGAAAAAGCTAGGTTTACAAACTTTTTCAGCCTTAAAAAATCAATCTAGATTTCATCCCTAACCAATTCCCATAAACATATATTTCTGTCCACTAAATCCTATAAATAATGGCAGCCATTTCTTCTCGTTACACAAATAAATAAAAACAATAAAATCGTATCAATTCTCTGGGGTATAAATTTCAATACGGGGCTCAATACATTTCATTTGGTTCATACGATGGCACAGTCGGCAGAATGCCGTATAATAAAATTGGCCGTAGGAAGTTTTGGGTGACATGTTTCTTGTATTTTTGTTTGTTATAAATTAACTTAGGATGAGGGGCCCGTGGCTAAATAATAACAGCCGCACAGGTTAAGCTACTCTTGCCGCGGTTGGTCCGTGGATGGGTGACCATCTGGTGTTTAATTTTAATTTACTTGATATTTTTGTAGATTTTTATGTTCATCTTTGTATTTTTGTGTTGATTTTATTTTATTGTGTATTATTTATTTTCATTAATTTTATTTCTATTGTAATTTTGCTGTGGGTTAAATACCTGAAAATAAACAGTTATTATTATTATTATTATATACCGAGACCACTCCGTGACTCGGAACGCCTGTTAAGCCCTTGGCCCCGCCTGTCATTCGTGGATCTTTGACTGTCGTTACGGGTCATCAGAAGCCCGAAAGTCTGACAACCAGTCTCACCAAGGGGTATCGTATTACCCAGTAACTGGGTTGTGGATGTCAGATAGGCAGTCGCTCCATGCAAAATACTGGTATTCAGCTGTATCCGGTTAGACTGGAAGCCGACCCCAATATAGTTGGGACAAGGCTAGGCAGGTGATGATGAGATGATGATAAGCTTCGAAATTATCTGAAATTCTCACATTTAGATCACACACAAACACAAACACATTTATCACTTAGCATAATTAGCTAATAATGTTCCCACTGCTGGGACACATGCCTCCTCTTTCTGTCAGAGGGCCATAATAATATAATAATAATAATAATATCTCTGGACATTTCACACAGCGCCATCTAGTCCCAAGCTAAGCAACCTAATGCTTGTTATATTGTAACAAGATGGCTGATAAACTACTTATATACATTTTTTTTTTTTTGTAAATACATACATATTATAGATAGAAAAACACCCAGACTCGGAACAAATACATGTAGGTCATACAAATATTTGTTCCGTGCGGGAATCGAACCCGCGATACGCAGCGCAGCAGTCAATCGCTTAACCACTGCGCCAACCGCCGGCATAATCCATCACGCGGGCCCAGTGCGGGTTGGTAGATGTCACATGTCTACGAATTTTTTGTTCTAGGACATGCCAGTTTTCTCACGATGTTATCATTCACCGTTTTGAGAGCAGTGGTGATAAAACATTACGTTGGGATAGTTAAAGATTTATGATTATGATTATAGATAGGTACAAATAGCAATGATCGATCAAGATCAACCAGATAAGATAAAGGTAGACTTCTAAAGGTTATTTCCGTTAGTCATATTTAAATCGAATAATAATTAGATTTCCATAATAAATCTTACGTGACAATCGAAGGCCGTTTGACTTGGTTCTACATAATTTATTATTTGGTGTAGGTACCTACAATAAATAATAAAGGAGTCACAAGGTTTTGATTAATAGTTATTAAATGTAAAGTGTGTTGAATTATAGATAGGTACATTCAAATGATTCAAGCGATAAATGAGAAAACTGGCTTGTCCTTGTACCAAAAATTCGAAGACATGTGACATCCACCAACCCGATTTCAGCTATTTTGAGAATATAATATTTAGCGATCGAATCTATTATTTTGAGAATTTACTATTTTGAGAATCTAATATTATGCGAATAAAGGGTTACAGGTCTCCCGGCTCTCTTAGATAGGCATGTTAATTTAAAAATTCAAGTTGCTTATGACCTATTCTTAAGAGTGAACAAAATAATTTAATACAAATGATAAATTCATCATTTTCCTGCAGTTATCCCAATTTATTTTAGGGTCGGCGTTCTTCTATTACATCTCTTTTAGTCATCACCCCCTTTCTAGCCATTATCTTTCACTCTTAAGGGATGAACAAGGTGAATACTTTCTTAGGGGCTAAGTAAAAACAGCCACACGGGTCGATTAAGTTTAAGCCTTCATATACCGGGAACGTAGATCCACGCGAGACACAATTCGACGGCACGGTTGGCGCAGTGGGCTGCTGCGCTGCGTGTCGCGGGTTCGATTCCCGCACGGAACAAATATTTGTATGACCTACATGTATTTGTTCCGAGTCTGGGTGTTTTTCTATCTATAATATGTATGTATTTACAAAAAAAAAATGTATATAAGTAGTTTATCAGCTATCTTGTTACCATAACACTAGCATTAGGTTGCTTAGCTTGGGACTAGATGGCGCTGTGTGAAATGTCCAGG
This sequence comes from Apamea sordens, assembly GCA_945859715.1. Lineage (NCBI taxonomy): Eukaryota > Metazoa > Arthropoda > Insecta > Lepidoptera > Noctuidae > Apamea > Apamea sordens. The sequence continues at coordinate 4,652,669 of OX244010.1, read as the reverse complement.
GATATTATTATTATTATTAATGGCTTTTTAATTGTATCTGTAATTACGGCATTCAATAGGTTAAGCTACTCTTGCTGAGGTCGGTCCGCTGAGGGCCATCCATTACATACCAAGACCACTCCGTGCCTCGGAAAGCACGTTAAGCTGTTAGTCCTGGCATCCTTCGTAAATTTTGGACTGTTGTTACAAGTAGTCAGAAGCCCGAAAGTCAGACAACTACCCTTACTAAGGAGTATCGTGTTACCCAGCAACTGCCGATCGATTCTGTAAAAATCTCACCGCGAAAAGTTAGGTGAAGTGAGCTTAGAGTGAGCTGTCAATAGTGTCAATCCCTAGCATTCGTAGGAATGACAGCTCACTCCACGCTCACTTCACCTAAGTTTTCACGGTGAGATGGTTACAGAATCGCGCTGCTGGTTTGTGCAGGTCAGATAGATAGTCGCTACAATCTTGTTAAATACTGGTATTCAGCTGCATTTGATTAGATTGAATGCCAACCCCAACAAAGTAGGGAAAAGGCTTGTCAGATGATGACTTTTATACTTTTTCTTCTTCTTTTCGTGTCGATGGTACTCTTCTTCGATATCTTATATTGTTTGAGCCCAGTACGTGGCGACGTTAATTGTGGCATATGTGGCATTCATTAAGTCATCCAAGGTGCAGGTGAACGGCCACTTAGGGCACTCCAGCAAGTGGGGCATGGTCTGATTAGAGGCACCGTACTCGCACTGGGTATTGGGTCAGTAATCCCCCATTTCGACAAGTTGTGTCTGCAGCGCCCTACTTTTTTTTTTTTGAGGATGGGAAATCATCAAATGACCCCTCCCGCTCTGGGTGGAGCGGAAGGGAGTGTCAGACTCTTACTGACTAAAACCCACCCGTGTTCCTTCCTAATCGATTGAGAGCTTTCCATATACGCCGCTGCACTGCAGATCATGGCCGAGTGGCAAATGTTACTGAGGTTTAGCGAAGTCGGGAGGTGGTGGATGGGTTTCTTCCCAGAATTTGCTTCTCTCAATAGACGGTTTGTCCTGGTTGGCCTGCGTGGAGCCTAAGAAGCTCTTACGACGTTTAAGCCTTCTTTTATACTTTTTTAACTTTAAATAAAAGTCTACTCAGTTACAAGTAAAGCCACACGAAAAACTACCATGACTCGAAAAGGCCAATATATTTTTTTATCACTAAAACTGCCTGACATAAGTCTTGTTTGGACGCTCACATATTTGTGTTCCATATTTGAATAGGACACGATCATTCAGGATTAGTGTTTCCATTGCCCGCTTTCAACTGTGCCTCGATAACTTTATATGAAGATATATTGCGATGGACTATCAGGTTTTCGATAGTCATGTGTTTATAAAATATTACATTGTGAAATGGTTATTGGAAAACAAGAGAGATGTAACTAGAATACAGTTACAGAAAAAACTAATTGAAAAACTTGCAACAATAATTAAAAAACGTGGCAAGTGCATATAGAACCCTTCATTGTGCGTGGTCACACACAATTAAGGGTTCCATAGTTGGGATGAATTTATCTCAAGAACCAGCATTGTAGTTGAAAAACATGCTCTCCCATACATCGATATACGTCACGGTCACAACATTCAACAAATTAACAATTTTCAGACTTTTCCTATACTTTTGATGTGAGACTTTATGCTTCTTGCCAAATTTCATGATTCTATAGGTTTTAATTTATTTGCAATATCTAAATATGTCGCATAAACGGCGGTTTTTTTTTAAAATTGCGTTGACTTATAGCCTTAATTATTTTAGAGCTCCGTACCGTAGACATATATTTATACCTAGGTATATATTTATATAGATACCTTCACGCGTTCTTGGGAAAAAGGATCTTGACAGACAGACTGACGGACGGATGGCCAACGAAGTGATCCTAAAAGGGTTCCATGTTTTTCCTTTCAATCCTAAAAATAACACGAAAACAAAAACAAAACTTGCAGATAAACAGCTATTTCTCCTAATCGCACGCTAAAATTCCGAATCGACAGAAAATTTGTACTAATTCAGGCTATTAACTGACCACATTATGCTAGCTTGGTCGCTATTCAAAGCGGGCCACATTAGTGCGAATGTTACTATCATTACCAGCAGTATTGGAACCGTGAAATTACGGATGCGCTTTGATCTAATCGTCGCACTCCACGTACTCGTATGCACTCATTTCCCTGGTAATATTTTACATGTAAGTATCGACCCTAGTGAGCCACATCGAGTTAAACAGTATAGTTAGAATGTTAACGTCACCGTATCGCTGGCGACTTTGTTTTGAAAATGTGAAGTGAGCTTGAAGGGAGCTGTCATTAGTGTCGATCCCTAGCATAAGATGGAATTACACCTCACTTCAAGCTTACTCCATGCAAGTTTTCACGGTGAGATTTTTACAGAATCGACATACTGCTAATTGTAATTATTAAGATACCAGTGAAAATCCCTGCGCAGCATGGTGGGGCCCTGTGACTTATCAACAAATCAAATCAAAAGTCATTTATTCAAATGAATGGGAATCAGCACTTTTCGAACGTCAAAATTACAAAAGACTATCCCCCAAAATGCCCGTTCTTCACCACTTCCTACTGCTTTCGCTGGGAAGAAGAAGTGGCGCAACAAGCTCCCAAGCAGAACAACGATATTGCTTTATTTTAATATTAATGTATTATTCACATAAATCTTCCGGAATAAACTCTCTTGATGTTGGTGAAAACCGCATCAAAATCATTTGCAAAGTTTAGAAAAACAACGCGGTTACACACAGACACGAAACGCAACCATAAGGGACCTTCTATCCTGCCAGGGTAGCGGGATCGTCCGAAAGGGTTACCGCTGCCCTGTAACATAAAGGGCTAAGGAAGGAACACGGGTGGGTTTTAGTCAGTAAGAGTCTGACATTCCCTTCCGCTCCACCCAGAGCGGGAGGGGGTCTTTTGATGATTTCCCATCCTCAAAAAAAAGAGACCTATAATTATGTATGTATGGATATAGATACGGATAGTGCCATACACAAAGACATGCCCCACACTCCTTCATAATCGCTTACAGTATTTTGGAACGAAGTTTTTTAACGGAGCTTACGGTAAGTACGAGGTAAACTGGGAGAATCGATCGCTGGGAGAATCCTGCTCGATAGTTCTCATTTCGAAAAATGTATACGATATTAACAGTTGATGCTTCAAAGTCGACTTCGAACCTACCTAGAAAATCTTTCATATAAAATATGCAGGTAGGCTTCGATTGCTGGATATAGATAATTGGCTGCCGCTACTGCAGATGCCAATTTGTATTATTTTATTTATCTTTGATACGGATGATTCGAATAGCTACTGCTTTCTTTGTTGCTTTATTTATTTCGTCTAATTGGCATAAATTGCATTCATTATTTCTTTCATCTGTTGTCATGTGAGAAAGATGCTCGATAGACAAGGGCTCCGTACTTTATTTATCATGATTATCTTTTATTTAATTCAATATTCTAAAGACCAATTCTCGTAATTAAAAACGTTCAAAATCTAGTCGCAATGTCAGCGACAGTCAATGTCAAAAACTTGTCAAAAACGTAGGGAAATTAGAGGTATTTTTGACAGATTGAGACTGACGTTTTTAAAATTACGGGAATTGCCTCTCTGTTTTCAAACGCACACAAATAACTAATGTCACTCAGAAACATGACCCCAATTGCGTAACACACTGTCTTACACAATCCAAAGAATTTTGAAAGAAATTTCCAATCCATCCTGTAGAATAAATGTTTGAAAAATTTGTCTGCCCCACAGCTGCGTAAATCACCAATTATTTGCATTAGTGTGTTATACCCCTGTTGGCTTGCTAAAATGGAATAGGGTTTGACATATTCCACCGCATATAAAACCACAAATAGGGTAAAGTCACGAGCTTGTAGGTTTCAATATTACAACAGATAATGTGGTGATAGAATGTTTGAGCTGTGTGGTAATTGTGTAGCAGACTTACAATGGCAATGTTGACTATGACAACTTAATTTTGATAGTTCAACCATAATGGATTAGGTATTACCTTCAAAATACTTAGGACTGTAATGCAGCTTTACATAGATGACGCACGATACGCGCCCACGGCGAATTTTTGTAGCGATGCAGTAGCGATGCTGTCGAGCGTTCGCATCGATACAGTCGCTAGCTGTTTACCCTCGCCCACACCACGATTCTCAGTCATGATACAAACGCGATACTGTCGCGCTTCTGTCGCGTTGCGAGTTGCACTGATGCTCGGTTCTCCACTCACGCGCCACCCTCCCTCCGTTCTCTCCCCGATGTCGTACGACACGGTCGCGCGTTTGCATCGATACAGTTGCGATGATGTAGCGCATTGGCATCGCTTCTGTAGCGCGTTGCAAATGCGACTAACGCGCGTTAGTAGCGATGCTGTCGCGTGTTTACGAAACGCGCAGCAGCATCGCTATAAAAAGTCGCCGTGGACGAGGGGCCTAAATGGCAATTCGGCTAGGCCACCGGTGACTAAAATCGCAAGTTGCAAAGTAGAGTAGGTTTGTCATTAGTTTTTTTGTGGAGATTCGGCTTGTGAGGCGATTTGGTAAGCGACTAGCCACACGGCGAAAATCGATCTAGTGTAACATATTTAATACTCAATACTTTTATTGCATCTTTAAGGATACTTGACTCTTTTAAAAAGACTAGTCGTTACAAATTTCATATAAAGAGAAGTTAAAATGAACGTTGGGATACCATAGGAAGGAAATTAATTACAAAAAAACAGAAGTCTTGTCTCTTATTCATTTTAAAATACAGAACCCTAAATAATTATGTTGTACACGTACAGAGGTCGGGCAAGGTTCCTCCCTATCTCGTTATAGCGCTGTGCTGTTTGCATATCATTACTGGCTCCGAGAACATACTGCACTTTGTAATGTTTTGTACGCATATTTTTATACAACATGTTTTCCGGTACCTACTATGGTTTTTTTTTTTTGGGTGGGAAATCATCAAATTACTTCTCCCGCTCTGGGCTGAGCGGAAAGGCGTGTCAGACTTTTACTGACTAAAACCCACCCGTGTTCCTTCAGCTGCCGGTGCCAGGAGCCACGGTATCTCTTTCGAACAACCCGCGGCTCTGGCAGGCATCGGCCCTAGCGGACCCCGTCAATTCGTACTGACATCTCTTTGGGGCGCGAGAACACAACGCGCCGTGTCGACCCGGGCCTGGTCCTTACCGGGCGGCGAGCTACCCATTGCTACCTACCTACTATGGGTTTGGATAACAAAATTTTGAACCTTTACAATATATTCAAAATTATTGCATAGTCATCTGCCTGCCTTTCTCCCAACTATGTTGGGGTCGGCTTCCTGTTTAACCGGATGCAGCTGAGTACCAGTATTTTACATGGAGCGACTGCCTATCCGACCTCCACAACCCAGTTACTGGGCAATACGAAACCCCTTGGAAAGACTGGTTATCAGACTTTCGGGCTTCTGGCGACCCGTAACGACTGTCAAAGATGCACGAATGACATAGTAACAAGTTGAATTTCCGATGGGATTGCCCGTCGGCCAAATTACGAAGTTCCATACAAACTTTCATCCTATAATTAACCCCTTTATGGACTGTTTTTTTTTAATCCTTCCTTAGTGCTCATCTCCGTTATATATGAAAGTTTTGTGCAAAATTGTATGCTTTTAGAGCCAGCAGTTTTGTCTGTGCGTTGTCTGTTAGTAAATGAATGAATTTATTTATTTTATTATGTAGATGTATACAGCCTTTATCGCTCCCACCCACGGCTGGGGCACAGACTTCCTAACTGGGTAAATAAAATTATTATGTGTATTAAAATATTAATCGACAGTTTTTCTTCTATTATAAGAATTGGGTCTCTTCACACACCAAAAAGGAACTATAATAATTATTGATAATATAATAATATAATATAATATTCCTGGACATTTCACACAGCACCATCTAGTCCCAAGCTAAGCAACCTAATGCTTGTGTTATGGTAACAAGATGGCTGATAAACTACTTGTATACCTTTTTTTTTTTTTGTAAATACATACATATTATAGATAGAAAAACACCCAGACTCGGAACAACTACATGTAGGTCATACAAATATTTATTCCGTGCGGGAATCGAACCCGCGACACGCAGCGCAGCAGTCAATCGCTTAACCACTGCGCCAACCGTGCCGTCAAACGTCATGCCTCTAAACTTTGTAAGCGTGTATTTATGTCTTTTTTTTTTGCGACGTACGTGTAGAGTAAACAATTTTTCTGTCTTTTCCTTTTTTCTATCTTCAGTCCTTACCGAAGTAAGACTAAAATATTAATAATGCTATAAAATATTTCCTTTCACCATAGTCAAAAATACATCTAAAAGCAAGTCAAAATTAAATCACTACACCCAATCCCTATCATTACATTACATTTACGTACATTTCGTCGTTGGATCCCTATAAACTCCGGGACCAAACGGCTAGGGTTTAAGTGGTGATCCATCACACTGATTTCAGGATCCACCCATGTAGTGACGGCACCAGATTTACTTAGTAAGTAGGTTTATTTGAATTTATTAGGGTTTTTTAAGGCTAGTAAATTTCTAGATATGGTGTTTTGATAGATAATAATATAATAATAATATCCCTGGACATTTCACACAGCGCCATCTAGTCCCAAGCTAAGCAACCTAATGCTTGTGTTATGGTAACAAGATGGCTGATAAACTACTTATATACATTTTTTTTTTTGTAAATACTTACATATTATAGATAGATGGATAAAGTGCATTGATGGAAACTCTCCGAGTGATAGTAAAGTTTATTATGTGCAATTGTGAGACGCGCTAACAACGTTTATTTAAAAGAAATGCGCTACGGTAACCCGCGAAATTCATTTTTGTTACGTTTTTGCAATTTGCGTGTCAGTATCAGTGATCAAAATAATATGATTTCCGATAGTAACAGATACCTATGTATTTATGGTATACTAGCTGCTGCCCGCGACGTCGTCTGCGTGAAGGCTCTACAGCACCAAAAATAACTAAGATGCCAGTGTCGCTATAGCATTATAAGTAAACAACTTTTAAAATTGCATTAAAATATAAGTTTTTTTGCGAAGCAAGTGAAGCGAAGCAAGTGAAGAGAGTTATATGGGAATCCTGTTGAGTTCAGTCATAAGATGTGACTGAAGGAAATAGAGAAAACTAGCTGCTGCCCGCGACGTCGTCTGCGTGAAGGCTCTACAGCACCAAAAATACCTAAGATGCCAGTGTCGCTATAGCATTCTAAGGAAACAACTTTTAAAATTGCATTAAAATATAAGTTTTTTTTGCGAAGCAAGTGAAGCGAAGCAAGTGAAGAGTGTTATATGGGAATCCTGCTGAGTTCAGTCATAAGATGTGACTGAAGGAAATAGAGAAAATAATGCAGGAATACATTTCAGGACACAAAAGAATAAAAATACGTACAAAGGTATCATACCTTACAACACTTCCCTATAAACTACATTGGTAGTTATGCTGCCAGGAGCCAAAATGTAAAGAGAGTCAGGACTGGTGACGCGAGAGCAAGCGACGTACAGTTGCCCGTGTGAGAAGCAACTCGTCCTGAGGTCGACACCCGCTGCCCTCAGTGTCTGGCCCTGCGACTTATTGATGGTCATCGCGAAGCAAACATTCACGGCGAACTGTACGCGCTTGAACTGGAACGGGTAGTTATGAGGTATGAAAGGAATGCGTGGTATAAATACTGCCTCGCCGACGCCACAACCCGTAAGAATTTCCGCCTCAATGGTGTGTCTGTGGAGCGATGACTTTAAGGCGGGTCCCGTTACACAACTTCGGAGGAGATAGGTACAGAAGAAGCATAATCGGGACACCGACCTTCAGCTTGATGGTATGCGCTGGAAGTCCACTTGCTGACAGGGAGTTCAGAAATTCCACGGGAGAATGTGTGGCGTCATCTTGCTCGACAACAGTATTTATCGAGGTGTGGACCACTTCATTCCCCTCAATTTCCGGAAGAATGCATTTGTTAATTGCTGCAGCCTGATTATTTTTAGGCGTCAAAATGGCTCGCTCACACACCCAAGAATTCTGCTGGTGCAGTATACGACTGATGTCCCCGTACACACAGCGAATGAGTTCTTCTAAGCTGGATACCACTCTACCGAGAGACTCTGGAAGCACCACCTGTCCACCTCTCTCTTCTGGTAGAGTGCCTTCGCCAAGACTTAGAAGGACATCGGAGAATTCTTGAGCACATGCATTGCCGCCGAGCTGAGCTCTCATATTAATGGTCAAGCGCAGCGTACGAACTCGTGACCAAAACGAAGATCGTTTCAACGAAACATTCACCTCGTCAGCCCTCGATCCCCGCGTCACCACGGGAAGCATTTGCCGGAAATCGCCACTGAACAGAACTATGACACCACCCATCAAATGTTCCTGCGGATGTCCTGCAGGGTTCTGTCCACGGCCTCAACTGCCTTCCTATTCGCCATCGTACACTCATCCCATACGATCAGAGAGCAATCCTTGAGCACGTGTCTCTTATTGCTGTTACGTGACACACCAAAAACAGGCGTTTCGGTGCTCTCTAAATCGATGGGAATTTTAAACATGGCATGTGCTGTCTTGCCGCCCGGAAGTAGCGTGGCAGCGATTCCCGACGACGCTACAGCAATAGCAATTTTGCCTTGCCTCCTGACCTCTGCAAGTATGCTAGTGGTAACAAATGTTTTTCCTGTTCCACCAGGAGCATCCAAGAAAAACATTTTACCCTGGTTTTGCCCAACGCTTTCAAGGACGGTGTCATAAATGTGTTTTTGCTCTGAAGAGAACAAAGCGACATAGTCATTTCGTATGGTGGTCATTTCGCCCGGATCGTAATTTGTCTCAGCGTTATACTCCCGATTTCCACGGTCTTTATACGGTGATGATGTGGGAGCTGATAACCCATATTCGATCAGTGGATTGCCGCCGATAGAAATGACCACATCTTGAAGTGAACTGAGACAGGTGTTCAGCACGCGTTCATCAGTTACTTCGACTTCGTCTCCAGTAACACGCCTCAAAGCTCGTAGAAAATCTTCAGACAGATGATGGCGATACTTCTCCCATAAAGCTACCAGGTTCGCGACTCCACAAAACACCAAGATGACGGCAAACAGATGACGCATGCAGCTGGGACTGTCACTGACGCTCGCCTCCGCGAGGGTGTCATCCCAATTTTGGTCACCGTCGAGAAGGTGACGTGCTACGCAGGCTGCGCGGTAAGTGGGATACTCCACGCCATCAAATGTCCTCAGAAAGGCGAAAGACGTTGGGCCTCGGACAGTGTGAAGTAACAACCGCAGAAAATTGCATTCGCCATTATTCGGATGCACGGTATAAACCCTACCCAATGCGGTGTCCTTGAAAATTCCCGGAAAGCCTTCCACAGCACCTCCTCGTCTACGTCGTCGGTTAAATACACCCCTTTGCTTGTCGTACGTGTAATATGAAGGCACCTCGTCATACGTAAGGGATCTCGCAAACTGGTCGACTTCACAGAGCGTGTTTTTTTAAATTGTCTTCCTCAACTCTGGTCAAGATTTTGAGGGTTTTGTTGGAACTTGAATTTGTCGAAACGAACTATACGGTACAACTTTTATGAAGAAAATGCACATTGCCATCTATGAATTTTAAGAATAACTAACTACTAACCAACATGATCAAATTTAAATTATTAATTTCCAAAAAGTGTTAACGTGTAACTTGATTTGATTTTTATGAAATCTCATAGATGGCGCTGCTTCAAAATTTTCATTATACTACTAACATTAATTAAACTATGTTTCTCTGCCCAAGTTACTTAAATGGCGTAGTTTTTATAGTGTAAAGCTAGATAATAGCATGGCTTACTCAAAAACAACATTTAAATATGCGTCGTTAGATTACACGCTGTCACAGAATACGTAGGTAAGAAAAATAAAGATTCACAGCCCCTCCCCCGTAGGTGATAGCGTGATAATATGTTTCCAGAGTTAAATTATGGTTAACTAAATAAATAACATGTCATTTTGTGCATTCAATTATTTTGTGCATTAAATTACGAACAAAAACCTTTTAAAATCAATATTGCTTACCTCCTATAACATACGGCGTGATAATATGTAGCCTAAAGCCTTCCTTGGTTTACAAAGAACATTTTTGCTGAATTTCAATTCAATCTATCCAGTAGTTTTGGCGTGAAGCCGTACCATACACACAGACAAACAGACAAAAATTCTAAAAAGTCACTTTTTGTCATCAGTTACGTTTTTCTAACAAAAGCCACTTATTTTTTATCGAAAATTCTCAATGTACAGTTTTTCTTTCGTTACTGTTTTATTATATGTATAGATTAACTACTAAAATCATCAGTATACATAACTCTCTAAGTTAGAATTAGCCTTAAATGTCATGATTTCATGAAATAGTCATTTAATATGAACTTATGGAGTTGTTCTGTTCTGATAAATGTGATCGTTACAGTCGCGAATCATATTTTAATGAACATAAAACTTGATACTGATGGATATGGCTAAGCATGATGTACGGTATTACATCTGCTAAAATATTGTTGCTATTGCTCACGGGGCTTGTCTTTTGGTAGTAAATCAAAGGAAGAAAAACAAATGTCCAACAATCAGGGTTTAATCATAGAGAGATAAGAATTAATCTATACATATAATAAAACAGTAACGGAAGAAAAACTGTACATTGAGAATTTTCGAGAAAAAATAAGTGGCTTTTGTTAGAAAAACGTAACTGATGACAAAAAGTGACTTTTTAGAATTTTTGTCTGTTTGTCTGTTTGTCTGTGTGTATGGTACGGCTTCACGCCAAAACTACTGGGTAGATTGAATTGAAATTCAGCAAAAATGTTCTTTGTAAACCAAGGAAGGCTTTAGGCTACATATTATCACGCCGTATGTTATAGGAGGTAAGCAATATTGATTTTAAAAGGTTTTTGTTCGTAATTTAATGCACAAAATAATTGAATGCACAAAATGACATGTTATTTATTTAGTAAACCATAATTTAACTCTGGAAACATATTATCACGCTATCACCTACGGGGGAGGAGCTTTGAATCTTTATTTTTCTTACCTACGTATTCTGTGACAGCGTGTAATCTAACGACGCATATTTAAATGTTGTTTTTGAGTAAGCCATGCTATTATCTAGCTTTACACTACAAAAACTATGCCATTTAAGTAACTTGGGCAGAGAAACATAGTTTAATTAATGTTAGTAGTATAATGAAAATTTTGAAGCAGCGCCATCTATGAGATTTCATAAAAATCAAATCAAGTTACATGTTAACACTTTTTGGAAATTAATAATTTAAATTTGATCATGTTGGCGAGGTTAGTAGTTAGTTATTCTTAAAATTCATAGATGGCAATGTGCATTTTCTTCATAAAAGTTCGTTTCGACAAATTCAAGTTCCAACAAAACCCTCAAAATCTTGAGCAGAGTTGAGGAAGACAATTTAAAAAAACACGCTCTGTGAAGTCGACCAGTTTGCGAGATCCCTTACGTATGACGAGGTGCCTTCATATTACACGTACGACAAGCAAAGGGGTGTATTTAACCGACGTCGACGAGGAGGTGCTGTGGAAGGCTTTCCGAGAATTTTCAAGGACACCGCATTGGGTAGGGTTTATACCGTGCATCCGAATAATGGCGAATGCAATTTTCTGCGGTTGTTACTTCACACTGTCCGAGGCCCAACGTCTTTCGCCTTTCTGAGGACATTTGATGGCGTGGAGTATCCCACTTACCGCGCAGCCTGCGTAACACGTCACCTTCTCGCCGGTGACCAAAATTGGGATGACACCCTCGCGGAGGCGAGCGTCAGTGACAGTCCCAGCTGCATGCGTCATCTTGGTGTTTTGTGGAGTCGCGAACCTGGTAGCTTTGTGGGAGAAGTATCGCCATCATCTGTCTGAAGATTTTCTACGAGCTTTGAGGCGTGTTACTGGAGACGAAGTCGAAGTAACTGATGAACGCGTGCTGAACACCTGTCTCAGTTCACTTCAAGATGTGGTCATTTCTATCGGCGGCAATCCACTGATCGAATATGGGTTATTAGCTCCCACATCATCACCGTATAAAGACCGTGGAAATCGGGAGTATAACGCTAAGACAAATTACGATCCGGGCGAAATGACCACCATACGAAATGACCATGTCGCTTTGTTCTCTTCAGAGCAAAAACACATTTATGACACCGTCCTTGAAAGCGTTGGGCAAAACCAGGGCAAAATGTTTTTCTTGGATGCTCCTGGTGGAACAGGAAATACATTTGTTACCACTGGCATACTTGCAGAGGTCAGGAGGCAAGGCAAAATTGCTATTGCTGTAGCGTCGTCGGGAATCGCTGCCACACTACTTCCGGGCGGCAAGACAGCATATGCCATGTTTAAAATTCCCATCGATTTAGAGAGCGCCGAAACGCCTGTTTTTGGTGTGTCACGTAATAGCAATAAGGGACACGTGCTCAAGGATTGCTCTCTGATCGTATGGGATGAGTGTACGATGGCCAATAGGAAGGCAGTTGAGGCCGTGGACAGAACCCTGCAGGACATCCGCAGGAACGAACATTTGATGGGTGATGTCATAGTTCTGTTCAGTGGCGATTTCCGGCAAACGCTTCCCGTGGTGCTTCGTTGAAACGATCTTCGTTTTGGTCACGAGTTCGTACGCTGCGCTTGACCATTAATATGAGAGCTCAGCTCGGCGGCAATGCATGTGCTCAAGAATTCTCCGATGTCCTTCTAAGTCTTGGCGAAGGCACTCTACCAGAAGAGAGAGGTGGACAGGTGGTGCTTCCAGAGTCTCTCGGTAGAGTGGTATCCAGCTTAGAAGAACTCATTCGCTGTGTGTACGGGGACATCAGTCGTATACTGCACCAGCAGAATTCTTGGGTGTGTGAGCGGGCCATTTTGACGCCTAAAAATAATCAGGCTGCAGCAATTAACAAATGCATTCTCTCGGAAATTGAGGGGAATGAAGTGGTCTACACCTCGATAAACACTGTTGTCGAGCAAGATGACGCCACACATTATCCCGTGGAATTTCTGAACTCCCTGTCAGCAAGTGGACTTCCAGCGCATACCATCAAGCTGAAGGTCGGTGTCCCGATTATGCTTCTTCGGTACCTATCTCCTCCGAAGTTGTGTAACGGGACCCGCCTTAAAGTCATCTCGCTCCACAGACACACCATTGAGGCGGAAATTCTTACGGGTTGTGGCGTCGGCGAGGCAGTATTTATACCACGAATGCGTGGTATAAATACTGCCTCGCCGACGCGAGTTACACGAGTTATGAGGTATGAAAGGAATGCCTTTCATACCTCATAACTACCCGTTCCAGTTCAAGCGCGTACAGTTCCCCGTGAATGTTTGCTTCGCGATGACCATCAATAAGTCGCAGGGGCAGACACTGAGGGCAGCGGGTGTCGACCTTAGGACGAGTTGCTTCTCACACGGGCAACTGTACGTCGCTTGCTCTCGCGTCACCAGTCCTGACTCTCTTTACATTTTGGCTCCTGGCAGCATAACTACCAACGTAGTTTATAGGGAAGTGTTGTAAGGTATGAAACCTTTGTACGTATTTTTATTCTTTTGTGTCCTGAAATGTATTCCTGCATTATTTTCTCTATTTCCTTCAGTCACATCTTATGACTGAACTCAGCAGGATTCTCATATAACTCTCTTCACTTGCTTCGCTTCACTTGCTTCGCAAAAAAACGTATATTTTAATGCAATTTTAAAAATTGTTTACTTATAATGCTATAGTGACACTGGCATCTTAGGTATTTTTGGTGCTGTAGAGCCTTCACGCAGACGACGTCGCGGGCAGCAGCTAGTTACGTAATAAAATAGTTAAAAATATGTTCCAGCTTACCAAATGCTGCCCACCCAAGCTGTGTTCTCCTAGAAATCTTTGTTGAAATGCTCCTTGTCAAAAGACATATATAAATAAACTTAACACACATATCCTAAATAAACTTAATGATCAACCATCTCCAGAGGCTTCTTTCCGACCATAACAGCTGAAACTAACTTCATAATCTACTACTCAGGAGTATTGTTAATGCGCCCTGGTATATAAGAAATGACGACCTCCATCGTGACTTAAAAATGGAACCCGTCACCGACATAATCCAAAAATTTGCTGAGGCCTATGAACACCGACTCCACCGACATGTGAACATCGAGGCAATTCAGCTGTTAGACCAAACAAATATAGTGCGAAGACTAAAACGGACTAAACCTTTTGAGTTAGTGTAGTGTAAAAAGTGTAGAAATAATAGTGCCAATGACACACATAATAACACTTGAACAAAGTGTTTATATCATCATATCAGACTCTAAGAAAGTGGAACGGACTTGTGTAAAGTACAATAAACACTATTCTAAGTTTTAAAATAATTATCACGTAATAAATTAAGTTAGATTAAAATTGCTTATTAGTCTTATAGGCTAGAAGGATAAAAAATAAAAAAAATCAGCCTATAATGTTCCCACTGGTGGGACACAGGCCTCCTCTCCAGTGCAGGTTGGTAGATGTCACATGTCTTCGATTTTTTGATCCTAGGACATGCCGGTTTCGTCACGGTGTTTTCCTTCACCGTTTTTGAGTTAACCTCACCTACTCAAAAATATTGGGCCAACCTATGAACAAGTTAGAAGGGTCTTTTCTCACTATGAATACCTATCACGTAGGAACAATAAGTCACAATTTCAAAACAGTCAAACTGATATCAGACATAACAATACAAGGTACACAATTAATTTTGATGTTATTATATTATTATTAGAAGGGTTCTATTGATTGACTCTATTTGCTTGGAGTAAACAACTTGTTAGTGGAAATATAGATTGGTATATTGTGTACGGTGACAGTACGTTTCATTTAGCAGAACAAAACTATCTAAAAAAATTGTCCATCTTCGTACCTGGATATTAGTAGGAGTAATGCAATGTACAGTTTACCGATATCTGTAACCTAAAAAAACCGGCCAAGTGCGAGTCGGACTCGCCCATGAAGGGTTCCGTTTTACGATTTATGACGTATTAAAAAAAAACTACTCACTAGATCTCGTTCAAACTAATTTTCGGTGGAAGTTTATATGGTAATGTACATCATATATTTTTTTTAGTTTTATCATTCTCTTATTTTAGAAGTTACAGGGGGGGGACACACATTTTACCACTTTGGAAGTGTCTCTCGCGCAAACTATTCAGTTTAGAAAAAAATGATAGTAGAAACCTCAATATCATTTTTGAAGACCTATCCATAGATACCCCACACGTATGGGTTTGATGAAAAAAAAAATTTTGAGTTTCAGTTCTAAGTATGGGGCCCCCCAAAATTTATTGTTTTTTTTCTATTTTTGTGTGAAAATCTTAATGCGGTTCACAGAATACATCTACTTACCAAGAATCAACAGTATAGCTCTTATAGTTTCGGAAAAAAGCGGCTGTGACATACAGACAGACAGACAGTCCGACAGACAGACATGACGAATCCATAAGGGTTCCGTTGCCATTTGGCTACGGAACCCTAAAAAACGAGTTGCACTCCGGGAGTGCCGCCGGCAGAAATGAAAACTTGAATATTAACGTTGTGCATTTTTATATTTTGGAATGCGGTCTACTCTCCCTCCGTCTTACGAATTTTCGAACAGGTCACGTGTCCTGACGCGAGCTCCGTCTTACGCATTTTCGATCAGGTCACTTGTCCTGATGCGAGTTTAAAATTTTTTATCCACCACAAAAAACTCTCCCTCCGTCTTACGAATTTTCGATCAGGTCACGTATCCTGACGCGAGTTTAACATTTTTAACCCATCACAAAAAAGTGCACAACGCCGTTAAACAAGTTGTCACTTCAAAAAGTTCATGACAGGATTATCTTCTACTTGATAATAATATTTTATTTTTTTATTAATAGTATTTTATTTTAATAATTCAAATACAATTTGTCTATCTCAATCAAACATAAAAACGATGAAGTACAACGCTATGCATTATTTGAGACAGAGTGAACGTCGGTGTCTGTGCTAGTACCTATGTACTGTGTTACAGACACAGGCGCTTTCCTCTTACAGTACATTGACAATTTGCTGCACTTGGTAGGAGTTTTGGTAGGCATAAAACTTAGTTTAACATTTAATTTAATTATAACACTTTTTACATATCAACTCTTTAAGTTCCTTTTTAAACCCATTTAGATTTACCTGCTTGATTTGCTTTGGTATTTTGTTAAAAACTTGCGGAGCTATACAGAATATCCTCTTCCACATTAACGCTGTTTTGGCTCTACGTCCGCGTAACATATCATTCCGCCTGTTAAGTTTAACTGTATCCGATAAGTTGGGAAACAGGTGTAAATTCAACTTTACAAATAAGGCAGTTTCATAAATATACAAAGAAGGTAGTGTTAAAATTTTGTGTTTTTTGAAATATGGTTCACAACTGTCCGTTATTTGTAGTCTGAACATGGCTGTGATTGATCGCTTTTGCGCTTTAAAAACGATTTCTCTATTTGTAGAGTTACCCCAGAATATAATTCCGTACCTTAGTACAGATGCTACAAGACCGTGGTAAGCTGTAAGTAGTGCATCTGTGTTAACTGTAGGGCCAAGTTTATACAAGGCATAGGATGAACTACTGATTTTCTTACATAGCGCTTCAATGTGATCCTTCCAATTGCTGCCTGTCAATTATCAAACCTAGAAATTTTGCACTATCTACATCGTGAATTTTGATTTTCTGGTATTGGACCTCCATTTTCGAATCAGTTTTTTTATGGCCAAAGTGCACTATTTGTGTTTTGTAAAGATTAATTCTTAGATTATTATTATCAAGTCAAGAGATTATTGAAGTTACCGCGTTATTAACATCAGCTTCATATGAGTCAGGTTTATCCCGTCCTATTATTATCGTACTATCGTCAGCAAAGAGTGTTATTGGGAAGTCTATACAGCTAACAGATGAAGAAACCGCGCGGTTGGTCTATTTTAGTTACTTCCACAGTATTATGTCATATGGCATTTTACTGTGGGGTCGGGCTGCTGACATTGAATCCATTTTTATTTTGCAAAAGAGAGCTGTCAGAGCCATTTACAATCTACGTCGCCGCGAATCTCTTAGGGAACTATTTAAAAGGGTTAATATTATGACGGTACCTTGCCAATTCATTTATGAAAATATTATGTATGTAAGAAAAAATCAACATCTTTTTAATAAAATAAGTGATAGACATAATTTTAATACTAGAAATAAAGATAAATTAGATCAACCTTTTTTCAGATTGTCTAAAGTACATACATCTTTTATGGGGTACTGTGTTAAATGTTACAACAAAATACCATGTGAAATATTGCAATTAAATGAAAGAAAATTTAAAACTTATATTAAAATTACACTTTGTAAGCAAGGATATTACAAATTAGAGGATTATATCCAAGATAAGAATGCTTGGAAACATGCTGGTCCTGCTCCATAGGACAATCTCTAGAGTCTAGACAAAATCAAACTGGTTGCTAATGTAATTGTATAATTTATTCTTTTTTTTTTTATTCTCTTTGACATTAAATTTACATTCTGTAATTACTTAAAGTCACACCCGGACTTATTACTCCTTATTTATTTATGAAAATAGTCTACTTTTGGAATGTTTGTAAATATGTGAGCACCATGTATCTATCACCTAGTCAATTTATATGTCATGGTTTCATAAACTCATTTTAATTCTTTTACCTATTGTGGTATAGTAATTTTATTTTTAGGTGCATCGTCTTCACATATAATTATATAATTAATGTATGCAAAGTATTGTAAAACATTTTTTTTAAAAGAGTAACGGTGGAGTTTCTTGCCCATTCTTCTCCATACGAAAACTACCTTTTGGAAGGGGCGACTAGAATCAATTTTATTTTAATTTTAATTTTGACGTTCAAAAGTGCCTTTAATGTGCCTATTTGAAATAAATGATTTGACTTTGACTTTGACTTTATAGCTTTAGGCAGGTCGTTAATATAGATCAGGAACCGCAAAGGACCCAATACACTGCCCTGTGGTACACCAAAGTATACTGTGCGTATCTTTAAACAGGTATGTTACTTCTTCTTTAGTCATTAAGTTTAAGTTTGTTATAGCGGTAAATTGTTTTCTTTTTGAAAGGTAAGTGTTTAATAAGTCCAGAACGTTACCTCTTATACCATATGAGTCAAGTTTGTTTCTTAAGATAGTATGGTCAACGTAGTCAAAAGCTTGCGTCAAATCACAGTACACAGCACAGACAGGTGTCTTATTATCAATATTAGTCATAAGTATCGAACGATTTTTGAAAATTCTTCCCCAAGACAAATACATGTGAAATTGAAAACATAAAAGTTGGTATTTATAATTTTTGCCGATGGCAAAACGCAGCGGGCGCGCCCCAGCTTGTAAATATTAAAATACCAAAAGAAAAAAAAAGCGGACTAATTTTCCTACACGCAGTCAGTAACCGTGGCAATGACTTTATATGTCGATCATTCATGATCATTGTATAAAATGAGAGCAGTCGAGGCCCAATGACAACGACCCCGACTTACGAGTTATAAGGTCGTGGGTTCGAACCCAGACAGGCGCTAGCTATACTTTGTGTTCATAAATTCATCACAAAATAGTGAAGGAAAACACCGTGAGGAAACCGGCATGTCATAGAACCAAAATTTGGATGACATGTGACATCTACCAACCCGCAATGGGCCCGCGTGGTGGATTTTATAGTCCACTTACTTTCGAAGAGAGGAGGCCTGTGTTCCAGCAGTGGGGATATTATAGGCTGATTATATTTGATATGAGAAGTTGCTTGCTCTGCCCGTGCTGGAGGAGCCCGTGGCTAAATGATAACAGCCGCACAGGTCGATCGATCAGGTTAAGCTACGCTTGCCGCGGTTGGTCTGTGGATGGGTGACCATCTTTACATAACTTCTCATCATCATCTGCCTAGCCTTTTCCCAACTATGTTGGGGTAGGTTTCCAGTCTAACCGGATACAGCTGAATACCAGTATTTTACATGGAGTGACTGCCTATCTGACCTCCACAATCCAGTAACTGGGTAATACTATACTCCTTGGTAAGACCTCTAACATTTCATTTAATCATAATAAATCATTGCGGCTCCCTCCCAATCTCTAACCCGTAAATTCCAACATCAAAATAATAAATCTGATAAAGGTCGGCTCCTGTTTATTCTGCGAACTCGCGAAACAATGATCTTCTTAAACAATTAAAAGCTGAAAGGAGTCATTAATTAAGTAAGTTCTCCAGAAAACTGCCTCGTTGGTGTCGAGTCACGAGGCTAAAGATCGATCCTTACTAGGACATTGCCAGAAGACAAAGCTATCGAGATAATGTACAGCATATTTCTTTTGTATTTTTTTTTTTTGTTATAACATCTTTTCTTGGAATAAAAACTCGAATGTTTTGGAAAATATTATTCAAAGGGCTTTTGTTATTGCTTATATTTTTTTTAAGGTTTCTGGCGAAGTTAGGTAATCAATAATGATTAGCACGAAAATTTTATTTTTACGTAGTATAAAACAAAGTCGCTTTTCGTGTCTTTCTGTATGACCGCTTAGATTGTCTAAACTACTCAATGGATTTTGATGAGGTTTTCAACATCATTTAAGACATTTTTTCCGGAATGTGTACAAAAATTTAAAATAAACTTAGGTTCAGCACAGCAGCTCTCGATGTTTTGACATGTCGCATTTGCACCCTTGCAAAGCAGGGACGGGAGATGATTTGAATAAAAAAATTGTCTGCTCGTGTGTCTGTCACGAGTTTATCAAAGAGACTGAAATTCGTATGTATAGCATAGCATAGCAATATTTATTAGGTTTAAAATTATTGTTGACAGGGAAATTGCTTCACTTAATTGTATAACACTTGTATTCAAATAATTAGCTAGCTGACATATGGCAAATAATTTAATTTTATGTTCTGTGGTTTGTAATATTAATAACTTAACATAGGTACCTAGTATTGTATACAATCCAGTATTTTTTAACTGAACAGACAGCTGTGTTGCTGGAGAGTTTGTTGCGCCACTTCTTCTTCTCAGCGATAGCACTAGCAAGTGGTGAAGGGGGACTGTCTTTTGTAATTTTAACGTTCGAAAAGTGCCGATTCTCAGCCTATTTTGAATAAATGACTTTCGATTTTTTGATTTTGACTACCAACACATTCACCTTTTCATTCATCTCCATTCCCCTACACATTCACCTTCATTCACCTATACATCCACCACACCCCTTTGAATGCTTTTGTTGTGTTGTTTTATTTTTTCTTTCCATTTATTTATTTTTTGTTTTAATTGTTAGGTCTCGGGGCCCGATAAAATAAGTTTTTTCAAAAAACCTATACAGTCCCCAGCTACAAAACCGTTGTGAGAAAATTAATATTATGTAAATGTAATAAACTTATATTATGTTCTTTATTTCATTATTTATGTATACATACAAATATTCAAATTTTATTTATTAATAATTTTCTTCAATAGTATTCATTCAAATTAAGTTTAAAATAATAATACATATGTACATGTGAAAAAACAAGTAAAAGAATCATAGGGCATCAAAAACAAAAGGCTGGCAGCATTGCCACTTGTATGGCGATGCTAATTCTTTGGCCAAGAAACAGGCCAAAGAATACAATACAAATTATATTTCTACATATTAGAATATAAAAATAGTAGCCCATCGGTATCGGAAATAAGGTCCGACCTACCAGCGGTCAGATCTTCGTAATTATTAGTATACCCATCCCAAATAGTGGTCAATTGGAGCCAGGAACCACCCAAAACACACAAAACAAATCAACCCACTGTTCTATTTCACAAAATCTATTTCGTAGGTCCGTACTTCCGGTCACCCGGCCCCTCCATTGTAATTCAGCTCAGGCGAGCGAACAGTTACTGTTAATACTAACTCGGGAAAGTTACGTCAACAGATCGCTCGCAGTCTGTTAGTTATTCAACGTGTGTAAAACCATCCGTAAGTTATATGTCATTTTAAAAGTTTCATTGTAACACACTGCTTGGGAGGTTAGACAACGGATGGGAGAATTTATAGCTAGTCTGTGTTGGTCAGTAAGTAAGCCTGTCGTAGGCCTGGGATCCAGCCGTTTTGTCGAAAAGATTTTGTCAAAATTTCACTCAAACAAATTTTAGCAACCCTTTTTATACCAATGCAATGTTTGGAATAATTTTAGTACGCACATTTTCATTTGGTAAAATTACATTACAGAAAAAAAAATTATGATGGATAAAGTCGCACCAAATATTTAGTAATTCAATAATTAGACGTAAATAAACCAGCTTGTCATTGTATACACCCGTGTGTCCCAAAATGAGAACATTGTCTGCGTTGTAAAGCGTTCTGGGTGCTACAAATGACCAACTTGCTTAACATTTCACCCATCTGACAACGTTCCTTCCTCCATGCCAATAAGGTTTATAATCATAAAATTTTGTGTTCAGGGATGGTAGATATAAGTTGGTGGGGATGACATGTCACCCTGTAAAGAAGTTTTAACAAAGTTCTGAGTTCTACAGCGGATAATAGACGAGTGCCAGTACTAAGCCCACGACAATATTATAGTTTAATGTTCCAGGATTTTCTAGGCTCAGTTGTGAGTTTGAATTATAGGTACTCCTGTTCTGAATGAGTTTTAGTTGGACACTTTCAAGTCTATTGTGTGAATTAATATTGTTAGGCCTATTGTCCAACAAGAGCGTGACGACAGTGACTTACGAGTCCTTGGTTCGAACCCTGATAGGCGCTTTACTTTGTGTAAATTGGTTCATCACCACTACTCTCAAAACGATTTTAGAGGTATGAGGAACAGGGTGTAAATTTCACTCATCCTCTATAGAAAAGGGAGGATCCTCCGACCAGACGGGTGTTGTGTCTGGCGGGCAATTGCCCAAAGATTGATGTTGGGAAATTGTATCTATACTAATTGCGAGATAAACTCTGCTTGCGAGATGCAGGATTTGCGTGACGTCAGTATGACGCGTTGTTCGCATGTGGCGTTGTAGATACCGCTACACGGTGAAGGAAAACATCGTGAGGAAACCGGCATATCCTAGAATCAAAAATTCAAAGACTTGTGACTTCCACCAATCCGCACTGGGCTCACGTGGTGGATTACGGCCCACTCCCTCTCACCGAGAGGAGGCCTGTGTCCCAGCAGTGGGAACATTATAGGCTGATATTATGCTTATGCTATTGTCCAACGTAACTGTAAACTTACACACTCTTTTTACCTTTTGTGGTAGAGTAATTTTATTCTAGGTGCATCGTCTTCACATATAATTATATAATGAATGTAAACAAACGCTTTTTTTTTTTTTTTTTGAGGATGGGAAATCATCAAATGACTCCTCCCGCTCTGGGTGGAGCAGAAGGGAGTGTCAGACTTTTACTGACTAAAACCCACCCGTGTTCCTTCCTTAGCCCTTTATGTTCCAGGGCAGCGGTAAACCCTTTCGGATGGTCCCGCTACCCTGGCAGGCTTCGGCCCTGTGGGGCCCCGTCACCCTGTGGGGCCCCGTCATAATGAATGTAAACAAAACCTTATAAAACATTCTAAAAGGGTAACGGTGGAGTTTCTTACCCAGTTTTCTCCATACGAAACTACCTTTTGGAAGGCCCGACTAGAATCAAATCATTGTGAATTGATTCTAGTTAGAGCTAGAGCTCTAACATAAATCGTACTACCAACACACCACCAATGCATTTGGTAACAAAATTCGGAAGTCTGACTTCATATTTTCATGTTTTACATATTTTTTACATTCGATGTTCACGTTCCATTAATTCCAAGAATTGTGTTCGATTTTAATTACAGATCATTGTCATGTTAATTAAGGAGTGGCCGTATTCATGAAATAGTGATTTTAATGAAATTACCGGATTTAAAAACTGTAATTTTATACTTTTATCACTTAGTTGAACATTTCGAAATCTGTAGTGGGTTTAAAAAAAATTAACAATTCCGTTTTATAGTTTGCACCATAAAGTGTTGCTTAGGCCCATCGTCCATGACGCTACTTACATTTTGTCACACAGTGACATTTTGACGACGGCATACGACATAAACTCAAATCATTTAATTCAACTAAACCAATTACAGGCACTTTTGAATTGTCAAAGGGTCGGTCAGTCAGAAAGATGAAGCTAGTTACCCATTCCAAAGCGTAGGTACCTATGGAGAAGAACGTGTAAGAAACTCCATGGACACTCTTTTAAATCATAAAATTGTTACAAAATATTTGATTACATCATTCGTGTTGAAATTAACCATGTAAGAAAGATGATGAATGATGACGATGTGTGAACGATACTTGCACGTTAAAAGCGTCCGTTATAGAAAACATAAAAACAATTCAGAAATTAAAAATTAAAATAAGCCATGGTAGCTAAGAGATAACCAGTCCCTACTGACGGCGCCCGTTCACGAACATGACGTATGGATCGGCACCATTCAGCTCAACCATTTTGGAGGGAACTTAATGATCCAACACATACGCCACCACCAGCGAGATAAAGAGTCATAGATGCAAGATGGAGCCGACAATACAACAATAAAGTAAACTGCGTATACCCAATGCCGTTCCCAGTCTGCAGACGAAAATAAACTATTGGATATATTTACCCAATAGCTTAGTCACTATAGCTAGTCAAAGATTAGCAAAACCCATACCAGCCAATCGGTACTATTTAGTTTGTTAGAAAAAATCACTTTTTAAATGTCGATGTTAGGATTTAAATTTTTAATTAAATTTTTTATTTCATGCTTTTTGTAGGGACTCCTTATTATTTCATTTCTTTTATTTTCTTGCGTTTTAAGATTCAGGTAATTTGGTATTTAATCAGGTTTTTTGTTATTCGCCATTTTGTGGTGGTGGCCATCTTGGATTTGAAATTTGTCATAGTGTATCAACCCCACACAGCCAGTAGTCAGTAGTCAGTGTGTGTACTAGTCAAGCCCTTTCATTTGATACCCATATTGAGGGAGTTGTGAAAAAAAAATGTAATTCACCATTTTGTGGTGGCGGCCATCTTGGATTTGAAATTTGTCATAGTTTAGAGTATTCTACTAGTAAAGCCCTTTCAATTGATACCCATATTGAGGGAGTTGTGAAAAAATATGAAATCCGCCATTTTGTGGCGGCGGCCATCTTGGACCGATTTTCATCAAACATAGCTAAGAACACTCCCGACAAATACTCCTTTCAAACAAAAAAAAACAAAATCAAAATCGGAGTTATCACTACACCCTAATTTTGTTACACAGTATCAACCTCAATGTGAATAATTTTGAAGGATATTACTAATCCATTGCTTCATATGTTCGAAAAATTTGTCTACTCAACAACGTTAATAACGCAGTGAATGTTGTTAAACTGTCAAAATGTAAGCCATTACTGCAGTGCGATTCTGTAACCAATTCACCGTGAAAACTTAGGTGAAGTGAGCGTGGAGTGAGCTGTCATTTCAAATAATGCCAGGGATTGACACTACTGACAACTCACATCAAGCTCACTTCACTTGAGTTTTCACGGTGAGATATTTACAGAATCGACCGGCTGCTGGTAGTGTGTTACGCGATTACCCCGCGCGGTTACGTGGTTACTTTGAGTAGTGTCGTGTACGATAGGCTTTGCTGTTAGTGAAACAAATTGTCAGTCGCACTATATTAGATTAGGTTGGTAGCGCATTGCAGCGCATTGTTTCTCAGTGTGAGTATTTATTGAGAGAATTTGTCTCTCGAGAAATTGATCCCCAGCATAAGGGGAAGCTGGTGCATTGTTTGGAGTCCGTTAGACCATTTTTTTAAGGATGGATGGTATCCCTAAGAATTTTCACAACTTTATTTAGAAAAAGCCGCTCTTACAGCTGAATGTGTGCTTTTATAATTTCTAACGCGACGATATCATCGTGGACGTCCACTTCCATGTGGACACAGGCCTCAGTGAGAAGGAATGGGCCATAATCCACCACGCTGGCCCATTGCGAGCTGGTATATGTCACATTTCTTCTTTTGGTTCTAGGATATGCCAGTTTCCTCATGTTTGCCTTCACCGATTTCAGAGCAGTGGTATTGAAATAATTTACACAAAGTAAAGTTCTCGACTCGGTTCGACTTCGGCTAGTCGACACGTTATTGACCACAGGGCTGGGTCGTTCTTTGGCCAAAGAATTAATATTGCCATTCAACGTGGCAATGCTGTCAGTCTTCTGGGCACATTTCCGGATAACAGCGATGCGGACGAGTACTTCGACGACTAAGTGTCCTTTTGTTTTTGTATTGATTTCTATTAGTTAGTTAATCATTTTATTTAGTATTTACTAAAAATGGTTAGTTATATAAACATACAATAAATGTTTAGATCTAAATAAAATGGGCAGTTTCTTGTCATTCCAAAAATAAGAATAGTATTAATCTGAGCAAGAATATGCAAAGGTACCGACTTATTGCTTCACGCAAATGCTCATGAATTATTTCTTCTAATTTGCCATTCAATCATCTTCATTTTGAACTGTTGTTTTTATTGTTCTGCCTATATTTTAACAGTCCAATGAATATTTATTACTATATTTACATTTTCTAACTCATTCATTAAATAATCAAAGCTAAGAATGCTAAGAAATGGGTCGGATTCCTTTACGGAACTAAATTAAATTTTATTCGAAAACTTCCATCGGTTTCTTACTAAACTTCAACTACATAATATATCCGACGACCCTGATAACTTAACTCTTTTGGTGACTGTACATGCAATATTGACGGCACAGTTGGCGCAGTGGTTAAGCGATTGACTGCTGCGCTGCGTGTCGCGGGTTCGATTCCCGCACGGAACCTTTGTATGACCTACAAGTAGTTGTTCCGGGTCTGGCTGTTTGTGTATGTGAGTTTAAATGTTTGTAAATGCACCCACGATACAGGAGAAATTCCTAGTGTGACTCAAAGTTTAAAAAAAAAGTAAATCAAAATAATATAGTAACAAAGTATTGGTTACATCATTCATATTAGAAATTATGCATGTGAGAACGATGCAGAACGTTAAAAGCGTCCGTAATGAAAAGCTTAAAAAATAAAAATAAAACAATTCAAATATTAAATTAAATTAAAATAAGCCATGGCAGCAAAGAGGTGACCCGAACATAACAATGAACATTTATATGACCCTATTGCTATCAACCGGACACACATGTTTATTTCAATTACAGAGGGCATTTCGATACATATTATTGGAGATCACCTTTTAAGCAAGGAATTGCTTGCGTTAGAATCAAGAAAATCTAGACTTCAAGCTCTTTCTGAGAAATTCGTGATGGGAAAACCCAAAAAAACTTACCCGACATAAAAATCGCATCTCATGCTCACCAGTAGTAGCACATGAGACCGTCGAAGCAGATTATAGGCGCTCCAAATAGTCCAGCACCATGTTTGAATTTTGCTCATTAACATCAGACCTTTTCGTCATAGCTTCTTTTGCTTACGAATTGGTTTGAAAAACCATAAAAACCTTCTACAAAGACTGTCCTTGCCGAACATTTTCTTGAATTCACACGCATCCCTCATTCCGTCTGATCTCGAAATCAGCGCGAATAAATATCCAAATATATAAGCGAAGGGTTTTTCCATAAGAAAAATCTCCGTTTCATATAAGTACCTCTATCTATAGTTCTATGATTTATTTTCGCTTCTCCGGAATGAGACTATTCGTAGACATATCGACGCTCCCTTCCAATATATTGCTTTTCGGATTTTAGCCAATAACATGCCGAAAATTCTGGTCGCGAAGAAATAATATAAGAAAACAATGCGATCTCGAAAGTGACCCAAATATATACCATGACGTGTACTTTAAATATGTCGTCATAATTCCTTGTGTCCTCGAAGGGTTGGGCAGATACATTCCTGCGATACATTTCGCTAGTAATTTTTAAGCCCCATGTAATATGCGAGCCTAGCCATCAACCGGGCGTGAATCCAGACTCCAGGCTGCTACTAAAAAATTCCAGACAGAAAAACTCAACAACATTTTGGCCGACCTGAGAACCGAACCCAGGACTCATGCTCAATAGTAGCGCTTGCGTGTACTAGACCAACGAGGCAAAATCAAGATGTCGCGGTCGATATGAACGAAAATAATTTTTCAGGGATTTGGATTTTTTATTCTTTTGACGATCAATAGATGAATTTTGATTATACAAGCCCAATGGGATTTTCCAACGGCAAAAATGACTAACTTCCATACAAACTTTCATCCCCTTTAGGGGATAAATCAGAAATTGTGTGTATGGTATCAGAAAGGTG
Source organism: Apamea sordens (assembly GCA_945859715.1). Lineage (NCBI taxonomy): Eukaryota > Metazoa > Arthropoda > Insecta > Lepidoptera > Noctuidae > Apamea > Apamea sordens. The sequence goes on along the minus strand of OX244010.1, from coordinate 4,625,238 downwards.
TGGTCATATTTAAGGGTGTTGTACAGACCATCAAACTGAACAACTCTCTACGAGACTAACATCGTAATCGCGAAAAAATTATCAACAGTCTCATACAAAACTTCAACACCTACTCGGGCCAAATGTATGGTCATAAGTCATAATCACTCTATACACACGGCCTGTGTCATTGCACATGGGCCTCGTCTCAGAGAGAGGGAGTGGGCCGTAATCCACCACGCGTGTTGGTACCAGTGCGGGTTGGTAGATGTAACATGTCTTCGAATTTTTTGTTTCTAGGACATGCCGGTTTCCTCACGATCGCGATGTTTTCTTTCATTATTTTGAGAGCAGTGGCGATGAAATAATTTCAACTGTCTACCTATTACGCCGTTGACATTTGGACGGACAGACAGACAGCGGAGGCTTAGAAATAGGTCTATCTTTGGGACCCATTTGTCACGGAACTCTAAAAATACTAACTCTGTATACAAAATATTATGTCCTATCAATATAAAAATATGTCTTCATAATAAAACTCCAACAAAAGTGAACTCCAACTGTCCCTTCCTCGTAAAAGGGATAAAAAGCCATTGAAAATTTATTGGCCATACCTTTATTGTAGTTACAGACGACTGGAACACAATTACAATAGCCGTTTTGTTACATAAGGCATGGAGTAACGAGAATTTGGGATTTATGTGGCCATAGCCTAAGTTACAAGCTGGACAAGTTACAGAGTTTTCTTGTTCATTTTCCATGGTTAATTTGGGTAATAGGGAAGTCTTGGAATGTGTGCGTCTGTCTGGTTTTTTTAAAACTGCAAGGCTAATATTAACACTGTCGACGTGGTTGATTTCTTATACAGGGTGGCAGGGACGTCGACGTGCAGGCTGTTACCATGGATGCAGTACATGATTCTGAACTAAATTTTTAGTAAGTTATTAATAAAAAAAGGGAACTCATTTTTGAGCTGTTAGTTAAATATTCGAAATGTTATTATGATCAGTTGAAAAACATATTGAGCAGTTATTTAATTTAATGGCGGTTGATTAATTATTGCAACATGGATAGTAATAAAAAATCAATTAGTCGGTTAAATTATCCTACAATGTCAATTCTAAAAATAATTGAGCAGTCATGCGTAACACGAATAACGCGCGTAACACCTTTTTTACATCGAAACAGATAGGTTAGGTTAGGTTAGAACTGTGACCACACAACGCACGAGCCGAGCGAGCGAAGCGAGCGGTGTCGCGGTAGCGGCCGGCGAGTGCCAGAAACATATTTTTGAATACAAAACCAAACATTTTAAATATATATACACGTTAATAATACGTAATAACGTAACACGTAATATATACACGTTACCGCTCGTTCAATCATTTTTACCGCCCATTTAATTATTTTCCTGCTCAATTATATATTCACTGATCCATTTCATTATTTTTTATTACTCATTTTTGTTTACTTTACTGCTTAGTTTTAACTGCTGAACTAGTTATTAAACGTGTCATTTATAATTTTTAACTTACCAAAACCGCTATTTACAACTGCCTCTTTAAATCAGTGCCATAAAAAAATTGCTGGTCTATTCATTTTGTTCGCGTATGTAACGCACTTTTCTATAAAACAGCAGATTTTTTTTGCAGAACCGACGAAAAAGTTATAGTTACAGTTTACGCGTCGTTGTCCCTGCCATCCTATATAGACATATATGTGGAATCATTGATACGACGAAGATGGAGAAGAAGCTTTTCTCAAAATAATATTAGGTACCATAAAAATTTAAATATATTTTCGTTCATTAAAAAGTTTGTGTTTAAAGTACTGAGGGTTAAAATTCCGTTTAAGGAAGGGTAATAGGTACAGCGGGCTGGTATCCGCAACTCCACGACAATGCGCGTATTTTGCGTAAAAGGAAGGGTAATTTTAATTTTGTACTCTTTTCAACTTCTACACAGACGGAGTCGCAGGCACAACCAGTATACAATACACATACATTTTACTGCCAAATATCTGACGCAACTCTTAAAAAGTCTTCTATGAAATTTTCGCTACTTTTTCCATAACACTCTATCACAAAATGACGTATTCACATTCATTTACAAACTTCACTCACCACAGTCAATATTTGCTATACTTCACAAACTTCACTACCAACGCAATTTAAACCCTATCTTTTTCGACATAGAACACCAATTCAGATACCATGTCGATAATATTCAAAAACTTTACCCATACTTTTTGCTTCAATGAAAAAGACCTTCCTATAACCATTTGACATTGTAAGGCAGATATTGCGAGTTGGAAACACAACAGGAGGCCTGCGATAAAGTTTTACGATGAAATATAGATAAATACAAAATAACCCTTCGGGAAAGAAGTTAAAAGTTGACAGGAAGTTGGAAATAGGGTAAAAAAACTCGAAGAAAAGTTATTTTTTACCGATCTTTGGAAACGCGGAAACGGTTAACAATACGACAGGTTTACTTTTGAAGATGAATAGATTGTGTGAGCAATGATATGAAAGAGAAGGGAGTGGATGGTAGGGTGACGGTTGACAGGAAAATGGAAGATGAGAACAGGTTGCGCTGACCCCAAGTAACATGGGACAAGGGTAGAAGATGATGGTGATGATGACTTTGTCTATTAAATAGTATCAGACGTAGGCCTACTGCAAAATCGATCAACCTGTGCGGCTGTTATTATTTACCCTCAGGCCCCTCATACTGTACACATTTGTATCAAAGTTATTTATTTGCAGTAAATCCAGTGCAAAAAATGGTTAGTGTATACATTGTTAGTGCAATGACACATTGGGCCATAAGACTCCTAATTTTTGTAATAAAAAAATATCTCAATACGAATGAAGACAATTAATCAACATTAAATTATTTAAAGTGCATTGTAATGTATGGTTGTTTTGTAAATATCGATATTACGAAGGGACCAACTCTGAGGTCCCTTCGTAAGCTGTTCACATTTATGAGTACCTACAAATAAACTATTTAAATTATTACAATGGCCCGTATGCAAAATACGCGCATTGTCGTGGAGTTGCGGATACCAGCCCATATTACCTATACTAATGGCTTTTGCCGCTGGCTTCGCCCGCGTAAAGGCCGGAAATTATTTCCCAGGAACATACAACTAACGGGATGGACTGTATTTTGATTCTGAGTTGATTAAAACTTCGGTCTTAGATTTCCTGACTTCTTTTATTTTCATGGCGGCTTGCTGCAGGCGGTTGAGTGAAAGTTGCGAGTCACTGATAGTTACCGGGATTCATAGCATTCGTATGATTTTAATTAAATAAAGACTTTATAATGTAACTTCGAGATATACTATACGAGATAGACTATGACTATATTCTCAATTTCTTAAATCTCTTAAAAAGAAATACACAAAAATTCAATATTATTTGTTCAATTATATAAAAAGGAGAGGAAATAATCAAAGGGAATCAAAAAATTCGTCCGCATCGCTGTCAACAGGAAAAGTGCCCAAAAGGCTGGCAGTATGCCATGTTGTATGGCAGTGCTGATTATTCGGCCAAAAAATAGGCCAGCCCTCTGGGCACGTGAAGAGTCGCATATTATTAGTATAGATTAAGAAATGCTGGGTTTCCCATATAAACTTTCATCCCATATAGGATTTAGGCTTATTTTTGAGACAAAAATTGAAGACATAGACAAAAAAAGGCACGGAGGGGTCTTGGTATGTCAAGATAGATATCTTGACATACCAAGACCCCTAATGCAAATGATGGATGAGTTATGTATGTTAGACATTATTATAAGGTTTAATTTTATCACTGCCCTAAGAATCGGGGCCAACGATATCTCTTCATTGAAGAGAATATCGCTAATTCTCAGGCGGGGTTAATTTCACCCAACACAGCAAATGGCAAGATAAATACACAGGGCGTTTTATTAAATTTTAATGCAAATACAAGATGGGAAGGGATGTAGCTTAGTGTGGAGCGAAGCGGTTGATTTCGATGGTTATGAGAGATTTCGTGATTGTGGTTAAAATAAAAAAAATCCCAACAATTATTTGGGCCAAAAGAAAACATACTACAATATACATCATCCTTATCATCTGCCTAGACTTTTCCCAACTAAGTTGGGGTCGGCTTCCAGTCTAACCAGATGCAGCTGGATACCAGTATTTTAGATGGAGCGATTGCCTATCTGACCTCCACAACCCAGTTACTGGGTAATACGATACCCCTTGGTAAGACTGATACTACACACTACAATATACATTAACGTCCAAAGTATGTCAATATTATTTATTCGCGTAAAGCATTTTCCAATCAACATTATTGGGAATAGGAAGAAAAAGTAATAGTTTTTTTTTTTTTTTCTTTATTTATTTAGGGACTTTTATAATCGCAATGCGTATGTCAGTCCCATCGTACCCTAATACACATTTCTCATATCTGGGCCATGAACCTAAACAGACTCTTCGCATCATCGAAAGTAATGGTTGCAAATTTAATAACAGGAACACAAATATTTTGACGAAGTCTTTGGAGGTACGCCGTAAGGTCTTTAAGAAAACAAACAAGTTGTTACGTAGATTGAAACCAATTTCCTACTAAACGGTGCGGTTTACCGTATAATGTTACTAGCTGCGCCCCGCGGTTTCATCCGCATAAATTTCGATCCTGTGTGATATCGGGATAAAATGTATCCTATCTATTAATCCTGGTTATAAACCATCTATGTGCCGAATTCCATCCAAATTTTTTCGGTAGTTTTTGCGTGAAAGAGTTACAAACATCCATCCATCCATCTATTCTCACAATCTTTCGTGTTTATAATATTAGGATTATGTACGAACGAGTATTTTTTCAATTTAAAATCATTCGAATTCACATTAGGCTTACTCCACGCGTTCGTGTCTGTCTCACAGCTGTCATCTCTGCTGCTGTAACCGCAGAAGAAAATGAACAACCAGAAATACATCTGTCCTACTCTGAATACCCGTTAACCGCTGATCTCAGCACCCAGCTTTAAACAGGCAAGGTGCGAAAGGCTCGTCGCCCTTTTACGATACTATAAAAAGATACTACAATATACATTAACGTCCAAAGTACGTCAATGAATTTATATTATTATTTATTCACGTAAAGTACTCTGATAATTAACTGTTTTATATTTGTTTTCAGTGTTTTCAGGATGAATAATCAGCCTATAATTTTCCCACTGCTGGGACACAGGCCTTTTTTTTTCTACAGGGAGTGGGCTGTAATCTACCACGCGGGCCCAGTGCGGGTTGGTACATGTCACATATAGCTTCGAATTTTTAATTCTAGGACATGACGGTTTCATCAAGATGTTTTCCTTCACCGTTTTGAGAGCAGTGGTGATGAAATAATTTACACAAAGTAAAGTGCCAGTCTGGGTTCGAACCTACGACCTACAACTCGTAAGTCGCGGCAATTACCACTAGGTCACCACTGCTCTGCACTAAGAAGGTACTATGAATAAAAATACTAAGATATGAAACTGTAAGCGGGATTGTCCACAACGACACACGCTATGCACGAATGCGTGGCTGACAAACAAATGAACCGCGCAGCTAGCGTGGCAAACCTCTTCCGCTGGGGCCAACACAGCTCTTAGGGCTTGACAGAATCTATATTATTTGCTAAACATCATCGTTATAATCAATAGACATCTCCCGCTGGACATAGGTTCCCTTCAGGCAACGCTAAGGAGAGGTCCTATTGAGCGGACGTCTTCGGCCTTATTACAAAACAAGACTCTATGGTTTAAGTCCATGACCCAAATTTTAACCATGGAGCCATTTTTTAATTTTTAATTTAAAAAAATGACTTCAAATTATTCCTACTGATGTAAAATAAGTACTTTACATCAGTAGGAATAATTTGCATATAGAGGTATGAGGTACAGGGTGTACAGTTCGCTCATCTTCCGTAACCATACGGGTGTTGCGTCTGGTGAGCAACTGTCTGACTATTGAGGTCGGGAAATTTTATATAATTATGCTAGTTACGGCGTGATGCAGAATTTGGCGTGACGTCAGTGTGATTGATGCGTAGTTCGCATGTGGCGATGTAGATGCCGCCACACGTAAAATACATTATTTGACTCGAAGTTTTCAGTTTGACACAAAGTTTAAGCTTTTTGTAATAAGACAAAAATATTAAACTTTGGTAGTTTATTTACTACACAGAGACGACTAAAAATATTAAAGGAGAGATTTAATAGGTTCCCATAACGACTGACGTTACATAATATTATAAAAATAGTCACAAGTGAATTTTTCCACAAAATCTTCATCGGTATCTGAATTTGTGCCCCGTTGATGGTGATAGACTCGTATTACTGTCTCATATTATAATGGTAATATAGTTGCCCCCTACGGTCCCCAGCCCCCTATGGTCGTCGGGGTATCGTATTACCCAGTAACTGGGTTGTGGAAGGTCAGACAGGTAATCGCTCCATGTAAAATACTGGTATTCAGCTGCATCCGGTTAGACTGGAAGCCGACCCCAACATAATTGGGAAAAGGTTAGGCAGATGATGATGATGGTAACCCCCTACCACATGGGACTACTTATCTGGCAAAATTTGGGTTTATATACTATAGTTAGTATACCTCTGCTTAAAACTTCGGGAAAAAAAAATACAGGCGTGGTCTAATTAAATTAATAAAATAATCATTTATATCAGGAAGTTATTCCCATATTAAGCAGGCACTACAAATTACATAGAACAAACACAACAAATACAACACAAATTATATACACAAAACATTACAAATTCCAAACATTGCATTAAAAATAAATAAGTAACTTATGTGTTTCATCATTTTTTTGGCCTATTTATTTATAAACCCTTTTATAACTTATCTTCTTAGAAATAAGATAAATAGATAGCATATTTTAACAAAATTCAAATATACTTTTACCCCATTATCTATTTCACTTTCATCTCATTCCAAGAAAATTGTTTTTTGTGGCTTTCTCTTAACAGCAAAAGTTCCAAAATAACGTTCATACAGAGTTTTCGAGCTAAATTCGTGTGAATTTCTTTTTCGGGAGTAACAAAAGTATTTGTACTGTTTTGTGAGGCTCTGAAATTAGCGGTGGGAACAAGAAAATAGGTTCCAGCCAATACTGGATAATAGCCAATTATTTTTAAAAGAGTAGCCGTGGAGAAGAAACTCCACGGTTACTCTTTTTTGGCTCTTTTCGACCATTTGGAACCGTGCACCTAGCTTCTGACTTTTCATAAATGCCCATGTAGGTTTATCTATACATATAATAATACATATAATAAAACAGTAACCAAAGAAAAACTGTACATTGAGAATTTTCGAGAAAAAATAAGTGGCTTTTGTTAGAAAAACGTAACTGATGACAAAAAGTGACTTTTTAGAATTTTTGTCTGTTTGTCTGTTTGTCTGTTTGTCTGTGTGTATGGTACGGCTTCACGCCAAAACTACTGGATAGATTGAATTGAAATTCAGCAAAAATGTTCTTTGTAAACCAAGGAAGGCTTTAGGCTACATATTATCACGCCGTATGTTATAGGAGGTAAGCAATATTGATTTTAAAAGGTTTTTGTTCGTAATTTAATACACAAAATAATTGAAAGCACAAAATGACATGTTATTTATTTAGTAAACCATAATTTAACTCTGGAAACATATTATCACGCTATCACCTACGGGGGAGGAGCTGTTAATCTTTATTTTTCTTACCTACGTATTCTGTCACAGCGTGTAATCTAACGACGCATATTTAAATGTTGTTTTTGAGTAATCCATGCTATTATCTAGCTTTACATTATAAAAACTACGCCATTTAAGTAACTTGGGCAGAGAAACATAGTTTAATTAATGTTAGTAGTATAATGAAAATTTTGAAGCAGCGCCATCTATGAGATTTCATAAAAATCAAATCAAGTTACATGTTAACACTTTTTGGAAATAAATAATTTAAATTTGATCATGTTGGCGAGGTTAGTAGTTAGTTATTCTTAAAATTCATAGATGGCAATGTGCATTTTCTTCATAAAAGTTGTATGGTATAGTTCGTTTCGACAAATTCAAGTTCCAACAAAACCCTCAAAATCTTGAGCAGAGTTGAGGAAGACAATTTAAAAAAACACGCTTTGTGAAGTCGACCAGTTTGCCAGATCCCTTACGTATGACGAGGAGGCCTATGCCTTCATATTACACGTACGACGAGCAAAGGGGTGTATTTAACCGACGTCGACGAGGAGGTGCTGTGGAAGGCTTTCCGGAAATTTTCAAGGACACCCCATTGGGTAGGGTTTATACCGTGCATTCGAATAATGGCGAATGCAATTTTCTGCGGTTGTTACTTCACACTGTCCGAGGCCCAAAGTCTTTCGCCTTTCTGAGGACATTTGATGGCGTGGAGTATCCCACTTACCGCGCAGCCTGCGTAGCACGTCACCTTCTCGACGGTGACCAAAATTGGGATGACACCCTCGCGGAGGCGAGCGTCAGTGACAGTCCCAGCTGCATGCGTCATCTGTTTGCCGTCATCTTGGTGTTTTGTGGAGTCGCGAACCTGGTAGCTTTGTGGGAGAAGTATCGCCATCATCTGTCTGAAGATTTTCTACGAGCTTTGAGGCGTGTTACTGGAGATGAAGTCGAAGTAACTGATGAACGCGTGCTGAACACCTGTCTCAGTTCACTTCAAGATGTGGTCATTTCTATCGGCGGCAATCCACTGATCGAATATGGGTTATCAGCTCCCACATCATCACCGTATAAAGACCGTGGAAATCGGGAGTATAACGCTGAGACAAATTACGATCCGGGCGAAATGACCACCATACGAAATGACTATGTCGCTTTGTTCTCTTCAGAGTAAAAACAAATTTATGACACCGTCCTTGAAAGCGTTGGGCAAAACCAGGGTAAAATGTTTTTCTTGGATGCTCCTGGTGGAACAGGAAAAACATTTGTTACCACTGGCATACTTGCAGAGGTCAGGAGGCCAGGCAAAATTGCTATTGCTGTAGCGTCGTCGGGAATCGCTGCCACACTACTTCCGGGCGGCAAGACAGCACATGCCATGTTTAAAATTCCCATCGATTTAGAGAGCGCCGAAACGCCTGTTTTTGGTGTGTCACGTAACAGCAATAAGGGACACGTGCTCAAGGATTGCTCTCTGATCGTATGGGATGAGTGTACGATGGCCAATAGGAAGGCAGTTGAGGCCGTGGACAGAACCCTGCAGGACATCCGCAGGAACGAACATTTGATGGGTGGTGTCATAGTTCTGTTCAGTGGCGATTTCCGGCAAACGCTTCCCGTGGTGACGCGGGGATCGAGGGCTGACGAGGTTAATGCTTCGTTGAAACGATCTTCATTTTGGTCACGAGTTCGTACGCTGCGCTTGACCATTAATATGAGAGCTCAGCTCGGCGGCAATGCATGTGCTCAAGAATTCTCCGATGTCCTTCTAAGTCTTGGTGAAGGCACTCTACCAGAAGAGAGAGGTGGACAGGTGGTGCTTCCAGAGTCTCTCGGTAGAGTGGTATCCAGCTTAGAAGAACTCATTCGCTGTATGTACGGGGACATCAGTCGTATACTGCACCAGCAGAATTCTTGGGTATGTGAGCGGGCCATTTTGACGCCCAAAAATAATCAGGCTGCAGCAATTAACAAATGCATTCTCTCGGAAATTGAGGGGAATGAAGTGGTCTACACCTCGATAAACACTGTTGTCGAGCAAGATAACGCCACACATTATCCCGTGGAATTTCTGAACTCCCTGTCAGCAAGTGGACTTCCAGCGCATACCATCAAGCTGAAGGTCGGTGTCCCGATTATGCTTCTTCTGTACCTATCTCCTCCGAAGTTATGTAACGGAACCCGCCTTAAAGTCATCTCGCTCCACAGACACACCATTGAGGCGCAAAATTCTTACGGGTTGTGGCGTCGGCGAGGCAGTATTTATACCACGCATTCCTTTCATACCTCATAACTACCCGTTCCAGTTCAAGCGCGTACAGTTCCCCGTGAATGTTTGCTTCGCGATGACCATCAATAAGTCGCAGGGGCAGACACTGGGGGCAGCGGGTGTCGACCTCAGGACGAGTTGCTTCTCACACGGGCAACTGTACGTCACTTGCTCTCGCGTCACCAATCCTGACTCTCTTTACATTTTGGCTCCTGGCAGCATAACTACCAACGTAGTTTATAGGGAAGTGTTGTAAGGTATGATACCTTTGTACGTATTTTTACTCTTTTGTGTCCTGGAATGTATTCTTGCATTATTTTCTCTATTTCCTTCAGTCACATCTTATGACTGAACTCAGCAGGATTCCCATATAACTCTCTTCACTTGCTTCGCTTCACTTCCTTCGCAAAAAAAAATATATTTTAATGCAATTTTAAAAGTTGTTTACTTATAATGCTATAGCGACACTGGCATCTTAGGTATTTTTGGTGCTGTAGAGCCTTCACGCAGACGACGTCGCGGGCAGCAGCTAGTGTGAAATAAAATAGGGCTATTTTGACTAAATACCGGTACTTGAGAAAGAATAATATGATTGTATCTACTTAAAATCTGTATGGCAATAACATGATTTCTTTTATCTAACCACCACTAACTGGTAGGACATAGAGATCGTAATATATTTGACTGTAACAACTTTGTAACCTATGTACACAAATAAATAAATTGAATTGAATTGAAACAATACGAAAGGGTTAAATGTTAATGCACATAAGTCCGTAATACAAACACATTTTTTATGTGATCATTTACAGTATATTTTTAAAAGTAAACAGTGCTATAAATATGGTGATTATACCTTCTAAAACTTCTTCATTCTTATAATATTTAGCTAAAATGATCAGAGGGGCCATTCTCGTAATTTTAAGAAAGAAAATAAAAAGTATTTATTGCGACTCGTACAGGAAGACCAAAACCTTAAACTAGACACAGTCAAAAAAAAAACATAAAAAAGGTTACAAAAATAAAAATAAAACAAAAAGTCCTATACGAGGCCAATAGGCTCCTATCTCAGCATGCTGCTGCGACATTTAAGATCGTTCATAGTCTGATCTCAGTCTAAATCTGTCAAAAATACCTCTAATTTCCCTACATTTTTGACAAGCATTTGACATTAATTGTCGCTGAGATGAGACTGCGGTTAGATTTTGAACGTTTTTAATAGACCTTCAGAACTCAACCTTGAATGTTTTGTGCTTGCAACGTAATTGCGATTTCCATTGACCTGGAAAGTTTTTCGATTTAGTGAACGCTATCGTTCCTGTATACTTATACATACCTGCGAAATCACAAAACACTGATACAGACTAAGTCTGACAACCGGCTAACAGAAGAATAATGTATCAGTAGATTGTAAAACCACGGATTATTCTCAACAATACTACGCCTACATTGTCGCGATAACGCGAACTACACTTCGTGCGCTCTCTGTTGTACAGCGAGACGTCGAGCGGTGTGCGAGAGAGAGAACGCGAAGTGTAGTTCACGTTATAGCAACAATGTAGCTGTAGCATCGCAGTAACCTAACAGATGATAGAAGAGGCCTAAACGTCACGTTGTTGTGTTTACATCAGTGTAAGGCCGTTCAAGAATCTTTTGGCGCGTGACCCAAATCGGAACTAACGCTGCCATCTAATTGTTTCAAAGCATTTCACAAAACAATTGCCCAAATGTTTACCAACAGCGCCCCCCTGTCGACGTCATTGGAGCGCCAAAAGATCATTGCAGCAGTGTACGTTATAGTGCAATGATCTCTCTAGTGGGAGAAATTGGCAATAAGGTTCTCTATTCTCGTATATAAAAGGTTCAAAATCTAAATACCTTCTCTCAATTGCGTCAATGTACAAGTTATAATTTTTGCAAATGACCCTCTGTTTGTATTTACCTGTGTGCGACCCCGCCATTTTGGAAGCCCAACTAAATGCGTACAAAAACAAATTCAGTTATAACAACTTAAAAACTTTTAGGCGAGACGCAAATTAAACGGTGACCAAGTTAGGTAAGGTATGAATGAATAAATTTATTCTCACGCTTCAAAAGTGTTTGCTGATCCTAGGTTAAATTCCCGGTTCAGGTAAAGTATGGTTGGATTTTTCTATCAAAGGTTTATTATCGTTTGTAATATCTATACACCTAACTACTACATTGACTGCACCTACCTACAAACACCAGCATCATTTACAAGCTCTAAAATAGATTTAACAATTTATCTTGTTTGTTCAAGGACCTCAGGTCGTTCTTAGATTCATCTAAGAACGGCGTGATCTACATCAGCTTTGGTACAGTCAGCAACAAAAGTCAATTAACACTGTTACTTTTACAAATCATCTAAATTGATACAAAATGATGCGATACATTGGTTTTCTCTATTTCAAGTAATAGCAAAGAGTTAATTATTCTTAAATATCTTATTAATATAGGTTTTTTAAGAATATTTTTCTCAATAATTAAGATTTAAACAACTAAAGTGTTAACTGACTTTTGTTGCTGACCGTACCAACGTGGATCCTTCTTTGTTACCACCAGAAAGGATTCAGGTTCTCGTGAAAGCCTTCTCTCAATTGCCTTACGATGTGCTGTGGAAGTGGAACAATGATGAGCTGCCAGGACGAAGTGAGAACATTAAGATATCCAAGTGGCTGCCGCAGTCTGATCTGCTTAGTAAGTTCATATTGGTGTATTTTTTTAATATAAATTCTTGTTGTTTATTTGATTGATTGGTTATTTATTGGTTGATTGGTGGTTTTACTGTATGAATTTTGATTTAAATAATCTATAATTTTAGGCAGTCGTGTAAAAATATCGCATCGCATTGCCAATAAAAGTTGTAATTACTGGTATTCCATCGCTCTAAATCAAACAAACTCATACTTAGTTATAAGAGGTTACCGACTCCTCTCTTTTGGTCCATCATGAGATAAGTCGTTGTCAAAATAAAAGCAATAATTTGGAAGGGTCCGAAAACGCATCATCGTAATATCGTAGAAATTTAAACCAGTTAAATTAGACTACATTAAAAGTTAATTAGACCTCATACGCAAACCCAATCTTAACCTGTCATCGACGTGAGCTATACTGCCAATCTATTCTCACCGTGAAAACTTAGGTGAAGTGAGCTTGAAGGCAGCTGTCAATATTGTGAATCCCTAGCTCCACTCATAGATAGCATTAATATCCCTTTGTAGGAGTTTGCAATTTTATTTATTTATCCATTTATTTCAGGCATCAAGAACACAAACAATACAATACAAAACACATACAAACACATACAATACAATATTAATATAACTTAAAAATACTAATCCTCGTCGTTCGGATTTGTGCGACTAGCTTAAGGTTGTCGGCATATAGTAGGCATTTGGCAAACCTAACATTATTTATGAGGTCATTTATCATGATCAGGAGCAGAGGCGGCCCTAACACGGATCCGTGGCTTACACCCGAGCGTGTATTATAAGGCATGGACTCGAAGCAGGCATGTCTTACAAACTGCTTGCGATCGCGCAGATAGTCCGAAAAGAAGCTAAGAAGACCGGACCAGACACCGATAGCCCCCAGCTTAGTCAAAAGCACATCGTTGTCAACTCTGTCGAATGCTTCCGGAAATCGAAATACAGCGCGTCAACCTGCCCACTGATGTCCAAGCCACGGGATTTGTAGTCTACGTGAATCAGTCAATTCGAATTTACGGAGTGACCCGGCCGAAAACCATGCTGGGCATCGGATAAAGACATATTTACGCGTTTGAAAATGAAACCGTGGAGTATATGCTCGAAACAAACGATTCATCATCTGCCTAGCCTTCTCCCGACTGTGTTGGGGTCGGCTTCCAGTCTAACCGGATGCAGCTGAATACCAGTATTTTACATGGAGCGACTGCCTATCTGACCTCCACAACCCTTTTAGAAGAATAACAGCAAGGTGATACCACTTTTCAAATCGGGGGACAGTAAAGTTACTAATAATTATAGACCGGTATCCGTGTTACCGGTTTTCAGCAAGGTGTTTGAAAAGGTGATGCTGAACCAAATGCTCAATCATTTCAACACCAATAAAATATTGCACGACCAACAGTATGGTTTCACCAAGGGACGTTGTACTACTGATGCCGGTGTAACTTTATTAAAACACATTTTTACGGCGTGGGAAGAGTCCCAAGACGCCATAGGAATTTTTTGTGACCTCTCTAAGGCTTTTGATTGCGTCGACCATGAAACCTTGCTTTTAAAACTTGAGCATTACGGACTTGGAAAACTTGCGCTCAGTTTAGTAAAATCTTATTTAAATGATAGACAACAGCAAGTTCAAATAAATGGTGTCAATTCACTCGGTTTAAAAGTAAAAATGGGTGTACCACAAGGCTCGATATTAGGTCCTTTCCTCTTTTTAGTATATATTAATGATCTACCCCATTTGTTAAAAACTCAACCACAGATGGTGTTATTTGCTGATGATACTTCCTTGATTTTTAAAATTAATAGACGTGCATCAAATCTTGATGACGTAAATAACGCCCTACTGCAGATCCAAAATTGGTTCACTGCTAATAATTTAGTATTAAATGGGAAAAAAACGAAGTGCATAAGATTTTCTTTACCAAATGTCAAAAATAGTCATTGTGAGATAGAATTGAATCAAGAGAAACTAGAATTCGTCGATGAAACGGTTTTCCTGGGGATCACGCTCGACTCAAGGCTTCAATGGGGTCCTCATTTAACATCCCTTGCAGGACGACTAAGTTCAGCAGCGTATGCTGTGAGAAAAATCCGCCAATTTACTGATGTTGATACCGCGAGACTAGTCTATTTTAGTTACTTTCATAGTATTATGTCGTACGGTATTTTACTATGGGGACGAGCTGCAGACATCGAGTCTATTTTTATTCTGCAGAAAAGAGCCATCAGAGCCATATATAGCCTCCGCAGGCGTGACTCTCTAAGAGAATTGTTTAAAGATATTAACATCATGACGGTACCTTGTCAATATATCTATGAAAACATTATGTACGTAAGGAAAAATCTACATCTTTTTAGTAAAAGAGGTGAAAGACATAATTATACCACTAGAAATAGGGAGCAATTAGTTCAACCAGGTTTCAGGCTGGCTAAAGTAGACTCATCTTTCATGGGGTACTGTTTAAAATGTTACAATAAAATACCTCCCCACATAATAGAACAGAATGAAACGAAATTTAAATCTTGTATAAAACGCACACTATGCAGCCAGGCATATTATAAATTAGGGGATTACATCGCTGATAAAAATGCTTGGCTAAACGCTGGTCCTGCTCCATAAGGACGCATAAATAAATTGATTAGCATTTGAAAATACTGTTGGAGCTGCTGAAGATTTTAAAATACTTTTTTGCATTATATAAATTCAATCTCCTAGTATTGTATAATTGTATAGCACATGTGTGAGTACTATGTACATACTATAAAGCTACCATATACTGTGTACGTCTTTCACTGACTTGAATTTGCCCTGGCAGCAGAGAGTATGTCATGCTCACTCAAATGTCTCGCTGATGGTGGCGCGTGTGTTGGATCATTTGGTTCCCTTCAAAATGGTTGAGCTGAATGGTGCTGATCCACGCGTCATGTTCGTGAACGGGCGCCGTCAGTAGGGACTGGTCATCTCTTTGCTGCCATGGCTTATTTTAATGGCTTATTTTAATTTAACTTATTTTTATTTTTTTAAACTTTTCATTACGGACGCTTTTAACGTTCTGCATCGTTCTCACATGCATAATTTATAACATAAATGATGTAACCAATACTTTGTAACCATATATTGATATAAAAGAGTGTCCATGGAGTTTCTTGCCCGTTCTTCTCCATAGGTACCTACGCTTTGGAATGGGCAACTAGCTTCATTTTTCTGACTGACCGACCCCTTGACAATTCAAAAGTGCCTGTAATTGGTTTAATTGAAATAAATACTTTGAGTTTGAGTTATAATGAGATCGAAGGACCTCTTATCAACTGCCCTAAGCCAATTGGGCAGGGGATGGCATCTCGCTAGGAGAAATGGTGGCCCAGTGGTAATGGCCGCGAGGTCGTGTGTTCGGACCCAAGCAAGCGCTTTACTTTGTGTAAATTATTTACCACCTCTGCTCTTAAAACGGTAAAGGAAAACATCGTGAGGAAACCGGCATGTCCTAGAATCAAACATTCGAAGACATGTGACATCGACCAACCGGCACTGGGCCCGCGTGGTGGATTATAGCCCATTTCTTCTCACCGAGAGGAGGCCTGTGTTCCAGCAGTGGGGATATTATAGGCTAATTATGATAATTATCATCTCTATCAGCCATTATCACATTGTCATAATTACCTTACTTGAAAGATATCATATTTTACTAATCCATTCAGCATTTAAAATCTGTTCTTTTCATATAGCCATCCGTATTTAAAGGTACTAAAAACTTCACTACGAAACTTAAAAGTTTTTATTACCTTTCAATATGGATGATTCGAAACGACCAATTTTATCTATTGTATAAGTGCTTCTGGAAGCAGAAGCTATCTTAAGATTTGATTGACTTAGCTTTGATAAAGGTAGATAAGAGATACCTATTGTAAGGGGTACACACGTTCGGGTCGGCACGTTCGGTTCGGCAGTATTTGATGAACTACAAAGCCGACCCGAAGCAATTACTGCACATACTCGGCTTTACTCGGCTTTCCTTTGTTGCCGATCGACCAAGTCCGTTTGATATCTAGCCTCGCTGAATCATGTTCAGGTTGACTCGGCACATTTCGAGCTAAACCGAGCGGCTTCTCCCGAACATAATATCTATAGATTTAGCCGAGGGGCCTGTGGCTAAGTAATAACAGCCGCACAGGTCGATCGATCAGGTTAAGATGCGCGGTCATCCAGTCAAAGCCCGAAAGTCTGACAACCAGTCTTACTAAGGGGTATCGTATTACCCAGTTGGTCTGTGGATATAGGCAGTCGTCAGATAGGCAGTAGTAGTCAGATAGGCAGTCGCTTCATGTAAAATACTGATATTCAGCGACATCCGGTTAGACTGGAAGCCAACCCACTTTTTGCTGTCTCTCGATGTATCAGGAGGGTTTAGAGCTTGGCCTCCATCTGCGCATATAACGAACAATGTCGATGCGCTCATTCATCTTAATCGCAAAGTTATGCAGTAGGTACTGATAGCGCTACAACTGTGGCTTTAGTCCCTATGTCAAAGATCTTTCTACAGAATTTCTAGTGCGAATGTGTGCCGTATTGTAAGTTTCTTCCTTTGGGCCTTGTGGGTTGAGCAGTGGGGTAAAAAGATATGGATATGGTAAGACTGAAACTATTTAACTGGTGAAATGTTAGTGGGGCCTTCGGGAAAACAAGACTTGACGTTTTGCTATGTTATAAAAATTTTAAGCGATTCTAAAAAACGATATAATGAAGAAAATGTGATGTGATGTTCATTCGTTTAATTTTACCCTCTAGTCTAGACAGTCTGTGTTCGTGATCTCCATCCTCTAAGACAACTTAGCATAAGCGGATCACACACTACAACGGGTCACGCGACGCACTATCACACACTACAACGGGACAGGCGCGGAAAACAGAGACAAATTCCCCGTTTTTTATCCAAAATCAAAATAAAAAATCATTTATTCAAACTGGGCTGAGAATCAGCACTTTTCCAACGTCAGAATTACAAAAAACAGTCCCCCATAACGCCCGCCTTTCACCACTTCCTAGTGCTTTTGCTGGGGAGAAGAAGTGGCGCAACAAACTCCCCAGCAGCACAGCTGTCTGTATTGGATTTGTACATATGTAAAAAAATACGAGCGGGGGCGTGTTATCTGCGCCCTGTCGCGTGGAGCGTTATAGCGCGTGATCCGCCATATGCAAATAACTATAAAGGTCTAAAGATATAACATTTACCTACTCATATCAAGAAGTTTAAATTAATTTTAATTAGTTTGCGAAGGAATTTAAATCAAGGAGGGTCTTACATAATTTTGATATCGGTGAAACCTTCCTTCGTTCAAAACATTAGATGTAATTAATACACTATACGATCAAAGTAAAATATACCTAGGTGCCCAGACTCTAAAACAAGTCACGTTTCAATGATCCTTGAATTCAATCAATTAAGCGAAAGGCCCAGACCGAGATGGTGGGTTGAGCTGGACTCCTTCAACAAAAACTACCAAGCCAAATCTTGGCAGCTATAGATAAAAAGAAGAGCGAAAAGCGAGTAGGGTGGCCTTTGCTTTGCAATGGGGGTGTAGCGGTATATACAACGCCACATGCGAACAACGCGTCATACTGACGTCACGAACATCCTGCATCTCGCAAGCAGAGTTAACCGCGCAATTAGCATAGATACAATTTCCCAACATCAACCGTTGGGCAGTTGCCCGCCAGATACAACACCCGTCAGGTCGGAGGATCTTCCCTTTTCTATAGAGGATGAGTGAACTTTACACCCTGTTCCTCATACCTCTAAAGGGGCATCCTGTGGGACATCACAGGCTTTTAATAATAATAATATATATATATATATATTTTAAAACGTTGCCCCTCACTATGAATTACTCCTGTATCGTGGGTGCGTTTACAAACATTTAAACTCACATACACAAATAGCCAGACCCGGAACAACTACCTGTAGGCAATACAAATATTTGTTCCGTGCGGGAATCGAACCCGCGACACGCAGCGCAGCAGTCGATCGCTCAGCCACTGCGCCAACCGTGTCGTCAAAATTCAGTGATGGTTATAGAAAATATTCTTCAGTTACTTAACAGTGTGGCCAGTGAAATGATCTGAACTTCCTAAGGATTAGAAAACTGTCAGAATTCCAGAATTCAAATTCCAGTCGAATCAATCCAAATTCCAGTCGAAAACAGATTTGGATTTTTTTCTCACAATTTCTCAGTTACTGTCCGAAGTTTGAATTTGTACCAGATTGATGGCAAGAGGCATATCCTGTATTACATGTGACTTAAACACAACTGGCGAAATAGGGGTGTGCTGTAGAGATTACGATCTGCATGGTTTGTGGCATGTAACCTTTTTGGTAATTATAAGATAATGGCGTAACATTACAGGATAAACACTAATACGAATTTAGAAGGTAGAAACACAGTTACAGTAGGCGTCAGATTTTGCTGGCAAGCCAGGTGACAAGGAAAAAAAAATTTGAAAAGTACGTAGAACGATTTCAAGGAATAAATATCAAACCGGCGCTCGTAAACCTCTCTCGCAGTACTACAGGTACTCCTCTGCTTAACCCTACGGGGAAAACAGGCATGGTGTTTTGTTAAATTGTAAATGGCCTAAAATATCATCCCTTCCAAGCTTTGCACACATCATCCAAACACCCTGTATAACAAAACTCTCAACCATCACAAAATGAATTCCTTAGCAACAACCATTTTCCTTATTTTATTTCAATACGAGAAACATTTCTTTGAAATATTATTAAAACTACGAGAGATTATATTAAGATAGTTCTCGCAGCACAGAGGCAATTCCCGTCCCAATAATCCAAAGATATAACATACAGAAACATTCAGTAAAAATATAACATACAGTAAAAACAAAGTGCGCTATGAAGAACCGAAAATAACAGCTCAAATAACTGTATAACAAAGTAAGTAGAAATAGACAGCAGTGACTCCAAACCTTATTGAAATACTCTAATTCCACAAGTAGTTTACAAAACAACCCTTTTACTACCTCCTATAGAATCATTTACAAATTTTATATAACCGCCTCAAAAGACCGAAATCCTTCAGGACCGAAAGAGAATCGTATTTGAACGCCAGCAAAATTAAATTTGTAAAAGTGTACAGAGCCATTTATTGGTCAAAAGAGTTCTTCAAAGGTCGTGTGGAAGGACAATGGGGGGACCAATTGTTATTATCTGCAATTTATGTGGAAATAAGTATGGTTTTATGGTGTCTTCAATTGGAGACCTTTCTCTGAGGTATTGGTGTAGATATACCGGCTAAGGCCAAGTTCATACTTTGGTCTTTTATTGATTGTTTGTCTTCTTCTTCTTAGCGAGAGACACTCGGTCCAGAATTCGGCTACTTGTTAGGCGCCATCACCAGCGTCCATCAGTTTCTGTATTTTTCTGTTCTTCTTTTCTTGACTGTTTATATAAGTGTTTAGAAACAAAAAGTAGAAAAAAAAATGAACGCACTAAAACTAAACTACTGACATGACCGCTTTTTAATCTTACAAACTATTTAAACATAGTATTTCTTGTTTCTTAAAACAGTTTAACTTATACTTCTGTAAAAGACAATTTTTTGAAATGCTTGTTTTTACTGTCGTCTCCTACAGATAAGAATGAGAACCAATAAAAATATCATACAGTATTTTACATACCGTCAAAGTGACCTCTGCTCTGCCACTGACGACGCCATGGAAGTGACAAAGTCAATACTTTATCACTTCCACGACTGAATTTTAAATCTTGATGGCCCAATGGCCATCAAGAGTTAAAATTCAGTCGTGCTACCGACACGAAGAAGAGGCAGTATTTACATATGGAATGCAATAAAGATTTGAGTTTGAGTTTAATATTTTGAACCGACTTCTAAAAAAGGAGGAGGTTCTCAATTCGGATGTTTGTATTTTTTTTTAAATGTTTGGTCGCGCATAACTCCGTCGCTTGCCAACCGATTTGAAAAATTCTTTTTTTGTTGGAAAGGGCATACTTTCCAAATGGCCCAAATTCCAAATTTCATCAAAAACGGTTCTGTAGTTTGGTTTTTAAACCAAAATTACTGGTAAAAATTACAACTTAAAAGTGTAAAATAAAAATGTTTTGCCAAAAAAAAAAAACAAACGACTTCCAAAAACGACACTACAAAGTGAAAAATAACTTTAATTTCTGAAGTCGGTGGCAAACAACGAAAATGCGAACCCAACGACACCGACTTCCGAAATTAAAGTTATTTTTCACTTTGTAGTGTCGTTTTTGGAAGTCGGTTGTTTTTTTTTGCATAAAGTTTTTTTCATTCTGTAAACAGGCCCTAAGAAAGTCCACAGGATGGCCCCGCCCAAGAGTGTCGGGAATAGCTCGCACGCGTCACTTTCAGTCGGTTTCAGTCCTTCCCGAATATTAAAATAGAGATTTCTAGAAAATCTGACTTCTAAGAGAAACTTTACATGACAGATGGCTCCAACGCTGAAAGTGACTGCATACGAACCTTCTTGTGTAACGGAATATTACTGTCTTACTTTATTAACATTGAAATGACAAGAACAGAAGTATTTTCAAAGCACTAGCTTTGAAAATACTTCTGTTCTTGTCATTTCAATGTTAATAAAGTATTCTACTCCTTACTCACTAGAGTAAGGAGTTTAGAATTAAAAGATATTTGTTATTCGCGCCAGTAATACACCTTTTCCTGTATCTTTTTTATGGCATAAGTCATTCATTTCACATCGTCACCTTTTTTACTAAAATTATTTTTGCAACATTCTTTTTACATTTTGAAAAGGAAACATACCTGTCAGTTCACAGTTATTTTACCTCTGTAAAATAACTGTGAATAGTTATTTTACCTCTGTAAAATATCTGTGAACAGACAGCAGCCACCCAACAGCAATCTTATTATGACGAAAATAAAGATCACAATCGTTTTGACAGACTTGTATAAGGCAGCAATCAAACAGTAACCTTATAGGAATAAAAATAAAGATCACTGTGATTTGGACCGTGATGCAATATCAGAGATAAAACTAATAAATGGGAAGGACTGTAATTGGTACACACGGCTTCACATCAAGTTATACATAACCAGCCGATCGATTCTGTCAAAATCTCACCGTGAAAAGTTAGGTGAAGTGAGCTTAGAGTGAGCTGTCAATAGTGTGCATTAGTTGGAAAGACAGCTCACTCCACGCTCACTTCACCTAAGTTTTCACGATGCGATGGTTACAGAATCGCACTGCAGTATAAGTTGACTTCTGATAGTACACACGGCTACACATTAAGCTATGCAAAACCAGTATTGGCTGACCGTTCATTGTGAGAAAATATCATACAAAGTGAGGCCAAGAAAAACTGGTTTTGTATAGCTTGACGTGTAGCCGTGTGTACGAAAAACGATGGTGTCCTCCCGATGTTTTCCTTCACCGTTTTGAGAGCCGCCGTTACCACTTCTCTCACTGCTCTCTTTATTCATATCTATGGGTGATACTAATTGTATAAGATAGTTGAATGTTCGATCCAAAAATCGTTCGTGCTTACGGCCTCTTGTATCCAAATTATTGTCTAATTATCATATTAGTGACAACAGTTAAATCCTTTGATGTGAATTAGTTAAGAGGATTAGCCTCAAGAGATTAATTTACAGGTTTACGTCAACTGTCAGAATCTGCGTCTATGTCATCTGTATAATTATTGTAGCGTTTTGTTGTGATTATTATATTGTTAATAATTTTAGGTACCTATTATACATAGATACTAATTTGACTTTTTCATATCTTCTAATTACATCCTGTATATATAATTATTGCTATCGCTCGCAGTTTATATATCGTCGACCCACGGAGTCATGATGTATGATTTATTTGTAATCTCATATTATAAGTGAACTGTTTGTGTTCTTTATGAGAATAAATATCTTTAAACCGAATTATTTTATGTACTTTTTCAGACGACCAATGCGCCAAACTTACGACCCAATAGGTCCCTTCTAATGGTAAGCTACATCGCGGCAGGCCCAGACGGAGATGGCGGGATGAGCTGGACTCCTTCAACAAGAACTGGTGCTTAGCAGCTTTGAACAGGGAGATGTGGAAAGAGAGTAGGGAGGCCTTTGCCCTGCAGTGGGACTTCACAGGCTAATAATAATAAATAGATATTAGACAGGATATATAATTTTGGAGTCAATAATTTCCAACATAAACTATTGGAAATTACTGACTTTGGTGAAGGAAAAGATTGTGACCTGGACTTATAGTCCAGGTCACAATCTTTTCCAGGTAGTAGTGGGACGTCAATGAGTTTAAAATCGCCAACCCGTCCTGAGCAAGTGTGGTGATCATTACTCGCACCTTCTCAGTTTAAGTTAGAGTCTTTTGTGCAGCAGTGGGACAGTAACAGGCTGCTAGTGTTTTCGCGAATGTAGGATGGAAATTACTCGTGGAATCAATGTTTTTCTGATGGTGACTACTGTTCTATATTCGTTCAATACTATGCAGTTATGTAGAATGTTCAATGTCAAAATGATTAACATTAATTTTAATGGAACTACAATTGAATGGACGGTTGTATTTATTTCTGGATTGCACAACAGCAAGGGCAACAGCGAGGGGCTTGTGGCTAAGTAATAACAGCCGCGCGGGTCTATCGATCAGGTTAAGCACCGCTTGCTGCGGTTGGTCTGTGGATGGGTGACCATCTTGACATATTAAGACCCCTCCGTGCCTCGGAAAGCACGTTAAGCCGTTGGTTCCGGCTGTCAATCGTGGATTTTTGGCAGTCTGACAACCAGTCTTACCAAAGGGTATCATATCACCCAGTAACTGGGTTGAGGAGGTCAAATATGCAGTAAAACACTCCATGTAAAATACTGGCGTTCAGCTGCATCCGGTTAGACTGGAAGCTGACCACAACACGGTCCGGACAAGGCTAGGCAGATTTTATCGATTGTTTGATGTCAACACTTGCGTTAACCACAAATTCGCCACAATACGTGAACACAAACCGATAATAGCCAAAATCGAGCAGCCAATGAGAGAGCGGAGCCTCATAGTGAACATTTTCGGTTGAAACCGATAATTGTTTACTGCAGCCTTTTCACCCATTGTAGCCAAAACAATCGAGAGGCCACTTGAGTTTCCGATAGCTATGAACGTCAGTTTCAAGATAAACTGGGCAAAGTTGTATGGTAGCAAAGACGTATGCCCGTAATTTGAAACGTTCAAAATCTAGTTGCAAACTCATCTAATGCTAGAGATACATTGTCACGATAAAACGAATGCGCGAAGTGTATAATTCGTGTTATCAAGACAATGTGGACGCAGAATTAGCAATCAAAGTTAAAAACTTGTCAAAAATAAAGGTAAATTAGAGGTATTTTTGTCAGATCGAAACAGGTTAGACTGCTGCGAACGTTCTAAAAAATACGGGAATAGGCGGTCAGGTCTTTGAACCAAAAGCTTAAGATTTGGATAATATTACTCTAAAAGAACACAAGTGTTATTGCTCGTCCGAAAAATTTAATTTGGCACTGGTTTTCAACTATTAACTATTTTCGGACGGGCCCGTATCTTCGTTGGTGAACTTAGAGAGTACACCCCCTATGGTTATACGAGTACACACACGCCGACTGCTGTCCTTTCTACAACACTTTCACTTTAGAACATCCATTACTATGTATGCTATGCATATGTACTTCTAGGGCGTCCTCTCCCCCCAGTGCAGGGGGACCAAAAGTGCCCAGACACGGGGTCGCCTGGCGCCCATGTGCTGGTTTGGTCCTTGGGGTGATCACGGCGTGCTATGTGTTCTGGTACGCCGGTGATGAGGAGTACTCCCTAGAGGAGGGTCCAGTGACGGACAGCCGCGGTGGGTTCACGCATGAGTGCTAACGCGTGCCCGTGTTCCCGCCGTAAGCGGCAGAGGAGGACAACATGGAGTTTTAGTGGATTAGAGTCCTACATAACTGCACCATCTCCCCGTGGTAGTGCAGAATGCATGAGCATTTATCCACGATAAAAAAGGGCGTCCTCTCCCGGCTTTTTCACTAATATCTAATTTGTTTAGTAGCCTTTTAAAATGTAGGTAAGTAACATTTTGTTGTAAAATTGGCTCGTAAACGAATTTCCCCAGTCTCCTTACAAAGCTATGTTTGGTGTACTCTAGACGCTACTGTGGGTATACCTACTCAATTACCGTGTTGCCCTACGTATCGTTGGTCCAGCGCTGCAGCGGCTGAATTGCTAAACAAAGCTATCGTACGGGAGAAGTTGTTACACCGTATTGTAATTGGCGCATGATACACCTCATGGCTGTATTTGTTGTGCATTTTGAAGAAGTGATGTGCGTGTTTTTGTGTGAGTTTCATATTGTTTTTACTAATATTTTCGTTTTCTCGCTTTACTAACATCAAGTTTCTGACCTTCTTCTTTTAAAGTCAATTATCGCTACAAAACAATCCATTAATTCGTTTTTTTTATTAATGTTTTTTTTTATGTTACACTTTTTCATAAATATGATGTTTTTGATTCAAAGGCTGTTTCTAAAACAAAGAACTACTGATCGTTATGCTTGATCATTCCAGTCTTGGTGACTTTAGACCATAACAAGTCCAGGTATTCGTAAGTACTTAAAATCCGATCTGGCATTGCCACCTACATATATTTCCAAATCTAAGCCACCCACCCATTATTTAAGAAATAATAATAATAATATCCCTGGACATTTCACACAGCGCCATCTAGTCCCAAGCTAAGCAACCTAATGCTTGTGTTATGGTAACAAGATGGCTGATAAACTACTTATATACATTTTTTTTTTTTTTTTGTAAATACATACATATTATAGATAGAAAAACACCCAGACTCGGAACAAATACATGTAGGTCATACAAATATTTGTTCCGTGCGGGAATCGAACCCGCGACACGCAGCGCAGCAGTCAATCGCTTAACCACTGCGCCAACCGTGCCGTCAAATAAATCAAGGAAAACAGGCATTATTTACTATTTTATTATAAATGATTTTATTTTTGTAAGTAGGGTTGTACAAACACTTTTACACGTCAATCATATTTTAAAACTAGATGAGGTCGGCGTTTCCTATCTGACTACTCTGAGAAGAAAGGCCGAAACAAACTCAGAGGTCACAGTCTCTTTTAAAGTCCAGACATAATCTTGGTCAGATCATTATGAAGACCATGTAAGTCGATGTCTGAGATGGTCTTTTGAGGAAAGAACCACACAGATTTACAACTATAACCACTAATATTATGTGGGAGTGCACAAGTGTGCACACAGACACAGCGTCTGCGCGCACACTTGTGCACTATAATATCTCCCGCGCCGAAGGTTAGTCTCCGTTGAGAATAGAATAGTTCTTTATCTATCATTAGATAACTATTCTATTCTATTCTTTATTACGAGTATTTTTATTTAAAGATTGGCCGAAATACGGTCTGGAGGACTTTTATTATGTTGTTTTAAGTCCCAAAAATCCATGCACTTTACGAATATTTTGTTACAAAACGGTGTAATTGAATCCAAGCGTCGCTTGCCATACAATCAAGATTTATGACAATCACATACGAATTAAATATTCCGTACTGAGCTGGAACACAACTAAATTACACCATACTCTGACGAGAACTTGATGAAGAAATAGGAAAGAAATACCAAACTTGAGACGACGAAAGATTTCCTGCCTTATCAAAATAAAGTCCTCACACTGCTCACACACTTATTTTATATGTGACATCAGCAACCCGAAAGAAATCTTATTGTTACAAAAATTAAGATGTTTTTTGACAGGCTTGTCAGTGTGAAAATCAGAGTCAATACGATTTAATAATTTAATATATATTTTTTAAAGTAAGTTATATCAAATACTTTACACCTCTTAGACGCCCGCGGTGGCGGGCCGGCACCAGTCGGGGGTTGCGGAAGGATCGTACGTTCCCGTGACCCCCGGCATAGGTATGAGATGGAACACCAGGGTGGTTTTTAGTCAGTAAGAGTGTGACAGACCCCGCCGCCCGGGACATCCATGAGAATTTTCCAACCAAAACCCAAAAAAAAAAAACAAAAAAAAAAGGTTAGGTTGCCCCAGCTTGTATGTCATTAATCTATACATATAATAAAACAGTAACGAAAGAAAAACTGTACATTGAGAATTTTCGAGAAAAAATAAGTGGCTTTTGTTAGAAAAACGTAACTGATGACAAAAAGTGACTTTTTAGAATTTTTGTCTGTTTGTCTGTTTGTCTGTGTGTATGGTACGGCTTCACGCCAAAACTACTGGATAGATTGAATTGAAATTCAGCAAAAATGTTCTTTGTAAACCAAGGAAGGCTTTAGGCTACATATTATCATGCCGTATGTTATAGGAGGTAATTAATATTGATTTTAAAATGTTTTTGTTCGTAATTTAATGCACAAAATAATTGAATGCACAAAATGACATGTTATTTATTTAGTAAACCATAATTTAACTCTGGAAACATATTATCACGCTATCACCTACGGGGGAGGAGCTGTGAATCTTTATTTTTCTTACCTACGTATTCTGTGACAGCGTGTAATCTAACGACGCATATTTAAATGTTGTTTTTGAGTAAGCCATGCTATTATCTAGCTTTACACTATAAAAACTACGCTATTTAAGTAACTTGGGCAGAGAAACATAGTTTAATTAATGTTAGTAGTATAATGAAAATTTTGAAGCAGCGCCATCTATGAGACTTCATAAAAATCAAATCAAGTTACAATGGTAACACTTTTTGGAAATTAATCATTTAAATTTGATTATGTTGGCGAGGTTAGTAGTTAGTTATTCTTAAAATTCATAGATGGCAATGTGCATTTTCTTCATAAAAGTTCGTTTCGACAAATTCAAGTTCCAACAAAACCCTCAAAATCTTGAGCAGAGTTGAGGAAGACAATTAAAAAAAACACGCTCTGTGAAGTCGACCAGTTTGCGAGATCCCTTACGTATGACGAGGTGCCTTCATATTACACGTACGACAAGCAAAGGGGTGTATTTAACCGACGTCGACGAGGAGGTGCTGTGGAAGGCTTTCCGGGAATTTTCAAGGACACCGCATTGGGTAGGGTTTATACCGTGCATCCGAATAATGGCGAATGCAATTTTCTGCGGTTGTTAGTTCACACTGTCCGAGGCCCAACGTCTTTCGCCTTTCTGAGGACATTTGATGGCGTGGAGTATCCCACTTACCGCGCAGCCTGCGTAGCACGTCACCTTCTCGACGGTGACCAAAATTGGGATGACACCCTCGCGGAGGCGAGCGTCAGTGACAGTCCCAGCTGCATGCGTCATCTGTTTGCCGTCATCTTGGTGTTTTGTGGAGTCGCGAACCTGGTAGCTTTGTGGGAGAAGTATCGCCATCATCTGTCTGAAGATTTTCTACGAGCTTTGAGGCGTGTTACTGGAGACGAAGTCGAAGTAACTGATGAATGCGTGCTGAACACCTGTCTCAGTTCACTTCAAGATGTGGTCATTTCTATCGGCGGCAATCCACTGACCGAATATGGGTTATCAGCTCCCACATCATCACCGTATAAAGACCGTGGAAATCGGGAGTATAACGCTGAGACAAATTACGATCCGGGCGAAATGACCACCATACGAAATGACTATGTCGCTTTGTTCTCTTCAGAGCAAAAACACATTTATGACACCGTCCTTGAAAGCGTTGGGCAAAACCAGGGTAAAATGTTTTTCTTGGATGCTCCTGGTGGAACAGGAAAAACATTTGTTACCACTGGCATACTTGCAGAGGTCAGGAGGCAAGGCAAAATTGCTATTGCTGTAGCGTCGTCGGGAATCGCTGCCACACTACTTCCGGGCGGCAAGACAGCACATGCCATGTTTAAAATTCCCATCGATTTAGAGAGCGCCGAAACGCCTGTTTTTGGTGTGTCACGTAACAGCAATAAGGGACACGTGCTCAAGGATTGCTCTCTGATCGTATGGGATGAGTGTACGATGGCCAATAGGAAGGCAGTTGAGGCCGTGGACAGAACCCTGCAGGACATCCGCAGGAACGAACATTTGATGGGTGATGTCATAGTTCTGTTCAGTGGCGATTTCCGGCAAACGCTTCCCGTGGTGCTTCGTTGAAACGATCTTCGTTTTGGTGACGAGTTCGTACGCTGCGCTTGACCATTAATATGAGAGCTCAGCTCGGCGGCAATGCATGTGCTCAAGGATTCTCCGATGTCCTTCTAAGTCTTGGCGAAGGCACTCTACCAGAAGAGAGAGGTGGACACGTGGTGCTTCCAGAGTCTCTCGGTAGAGTGGTATCCAGCTTAGAAGAACTCATTCGCTGTGTGTACGGGGACATCAGTCGTATACTGCACCAGCAGAATTCTTGGGTGTGTGAGCGGGCCATTTTGACGCCTAAAAATAATCAGGCTGCAGCAATTAACAAATGCATTCTCTCGGAAATTTAGGGGAATGAAGTGGTCTACACCTCGATAAACACTGTTGTCGAGCAAGATGACGCCACACATTATCCCGTGGAATTTCTGAACTCCCTGTCAGCAAGTGGACTTCCAGCGCATACCATCAAGCTGAAGGTCGGTATCCCGATTATGCTTCTTCTGTACCTATCTCCTCCGAAGTTGTGTAACGGGACCCGCCTTAAAGTCATCTCGCTCCACAGACACACCATTGAGGCGGAAATTCTTACGGGTTGTGGCGTCGGCGAGGCAGTATTTATACCACGCATTCCTTTCATACCTCATAACTACCCGTTCCAGTTCAAGCGCGTACAGTTCCCCGTGAATGTTTGCTTCGCGATGACCATCAATAAGTCGCAGGGGCAGACACTGAGGGCAGCGGGTGTCGACCTCAGGACGAGTTGCTTCTCACACGGGCAACTGTACGTCGCTTGCTCTCGCGTCACCAGTCCTGACTCTCTTTACATTTTGGCTCCTGGCAGCATAACTACCAACGTAGTTTATAGGGAAGTGTTGTAAGGTATGATACCTTTGTACGTATTTTTATTCTTTTGTGTCCTGAAATGTATTCCTGCATTATTTTCTCTATTTCCTACAGTCACATCTTATGACTGAACTCAGCAGGATTCCCATATAACTCTCTTCACTTGCTTCGCTTCACTTGCTTCGCAAAAAAACTTATATTTTAATGCAATTTTAAAAGTTGTTTACTTGTAATGCTATAGCGACACTGGCATCTTAGGTATTTTTGGTGCTGTAGAGCCTTCACGCAGACGACGTCGCGGGCAGCAGCTAGTATCTTATAAATATGTAATAAAGGTTCGCCCGTACACAAGAAGTCCATTGCTCATTAGCGAGTCGGCAAGTCCAAAGTACACCATTCTTAACGTCTGTTTGTTTAATACATTTTTTAACTGGTAAAACGTACTTAGCACCGATCTTAGCCTATTGCATATGTCATTTACATGTAATCTCCAATTAAAGTTCTTATCTATTTTTAGACCTAAATATTTAAATTTATCTACAGAATCCAATTTTGCACAGTTACAATTATTTTTATTCAGCCTCCCCGCCACCTCCTTCTCTAGCATGACTGCTTCGCAGAAGGAGGTGACTGCCTCCCACTCCCTCTCGCCCCGGACCATGGCTTGAACCAGGGCCGGACGCGAGAGGTTGCCGCCGCTGCCGATCGCCTCTACGAGGACACGGCGGTGCTCTGCCCAAGCGGGGCAGACCTCCACCGTATGCTCCACCATGTCCTCTGGGCGATCCTCGCAGTGATGACACCCGGGCGTTTCCTCCCGCCTGATGATGTGAAACCTTTAGGCTTAAGTTTATTTCTTACAGTCCACAGAAGCTGTCGTTTGTGTTTTGGTAAAGAAGAAGCAACACATACTTACGCTAATATAACAAGAATATTATATATATACAAGGTGTTGTTTTGCATCCTCGTCAAATTAAACTTAACTATGCTACTGATTCTCGACATGAACCAATAATAAAATAAGTAGGTTTTTTTTTTCTAATTTTCGGAAATGTGTAATTTTTTGGACACGTATTTTAAAACGCGGCATGTGTGAGACCGCACTGTAACTGCCCTTTTACACACATATAAAAACGCGGCCGCTTATACGATACCATAACGCGATTCTGTTCCTTGAAAGTAGTGTATTCTGAAATACTGTCAAACTTAAATAACTAAGAAAACAAGTATGTATTCATTATTTACCAGGGAGGGTAATTTTATTTGATTATTTATGCCTTTCATAACATTACAGCCTCCTGAAATTTGACGAGGATGCAAAACAACAGCTTGTATATAACAAGAATATTATGTCATATAATATTTATATTAGTTTGTAGTTGCTTACATTTAGGGGTACATGGCACATATGTATATCATAAATAATAATCCACCAATCAGGGCTCGCGCACGCAATGCGTAGTAATTCGTTCTGCCTTGCTGTTCCTTGGTATGGCTCGCGGCGCGACGTCTATAAATATACCCCGGCTGGCTGTGCGCGCCCTTAGAGTCCGGTTAAGTAGTCACAACCTCTCAAGGTCAACTACGAGATGCCATTATCTAAAAAAATGCGCGCGCTCAGTTCCGGTTAAGTAGTCACGACCTCTCAAGGTCAACTACGAGGTGCAAATTAAAAAAAAAACAATGCTCGCGCTCAGTCGCTAACTTGATCCTGCGCCGACTTTTTGTCTCTCGCGAGTATTCCGTCAATGCAGTCTCCACGTCGCCGCGGACAGCGTACGACATGTGTGCGGCCCTCATGGCCGGCCGCGCGCCGTCGCGGTCAGACGTGTTGATGCGCTATGTATGACGTCACTACATTACTCCCCCGCCAGCAAAGCGTACAGGGGGTTTTGATACTCTGCCTGTTCTTGTTATATGAGCGTAAGTATGTGTTGCTTCTTGCTCCGGACTCAGATAATAGGCAGGCTTCAGTCTATCAATCGATATGTTCGAGCTTGTATTCTCCATCTGCACTTCAAAATATTTGTCGTTGCGGGCGATGACTCGATACGGACCATTATAGGTAGGTGATAACGGCTTGCGGACTGCATCGTTGCGTATGTATACGTGCGTACAAGTATGCAGGTCGCCGTGAATGAATACCGCACGATTCCTGTTTGTACTATCACGCTGCACTTGTGCTTTCTTCAGTGCTTCGCTGTGGCTCATAAAGTACGATGGATTGTGATGTGATGTCACAGCTTCGTCATAGAACTCTCCTGGCAATCTTAGCGTTTGTCCGTACAATAACTCGGCTGCACTAGCAATATCTTCTTTAAAAGCCGCTCGTAGGCCCAATAATACAGTAGGCAGCTCGTGCGCCCAGTTGGCTGTGTTAAGTTTTGCGGCGAGTGATGTCTTTAGTGAGCGGTGCCAACGTTCTATCAAGCCGTTGGACTGAGGATGGTATGCTGTAGTCCGAATGCGTTCGATGCCCATGCGATGCATCAACTTGTTGAACAGTTCAGACTCGAATTGCCGACCTTGGTCTGTTGTTATTGTTGCCGTACAACCGTATCTTGTGATCCAGACTTCGTAAAACGCGTTGGCTACCTTCTCCGCTGTTATTTCTTCGATTGCTTGTTCTTCTGGCCACTTTGTCTTTGATTGTATACAATACTAGGTACCTTTGTTCAGTAATTAACATTACAAGATCAGAACATAAACATAATTAAAATTAAAATGTAATTTTAATTTATAAAAAAATACTACCCAAATAAAAGCCTCCAGGCATAAAGGGCGTGACAGCTTACATATTTATGACTAAGACCATCAAAGTAAAATAAATTAATTAATTAATAACAAAACCTATCAGTTAGCTAATTCTGGAGAAAGAACATAAACATTGTCTTGCGTTAAATTAGGCCAACTATTCTTATCGTGTAAGTAGTCGTTGATGGAATAGTATGCCTTTGAACAAAGGTTCATTCTCAACCTTATCTACAATAAACGCTCCGTCGTAATAACAACATCGCAATATTATCAGAAGGCCAATTCTCGTAAATTAAAAACGTTCAAAATCTAATCGCAGTCTCATCTCGGCGACAAAAAAAAACCGACTTCCAAAAAAGACACTACAAAGAGAAAAATAACTTTAATTTCGGAATTCGGTGTCGTTGGGTTCGCATTTTCGTTGTTTGCCACCGACTTCCGAAATTAAAGTAATTTTTCGCTTTGTAGTGTCTTTTTTGGAAGTCAGTTTTTTTTTGCAAAAAAGTTTTTATTTTTAAATTTTCAGTTGTAATTTTTACCAGTAATTTTGGTTCAAAACCAAATTACTGAACCGTTTTTGATGAAATTATGGACTAACCTGAAAGTATATCCTTACAATTTTTAGATTTTTGTTGATTTTTCAAAAACTGCTTGTTCAATTTGGATAAAAATTTTCATGGGACCATTTGGGAATATACCCTTTCCAGCAAAAAAGATTTTTTCCAATCGGTTGGCAAGCGACGGAGTTACGCGCGAACAAACATAAAAAAAATACAAACATCCGAATTGAGAATCTCCTCCTTTTTTAGAAGTCGGTTAAAAATGTTGAAGCTTGTCAAAATGTAGGAAAATTAGAGGTATTTTTGACAGATTGAGACTGAGATAAGACTGAACGTTCTTAAAATTCCGAGAATTGCCCTCCAGTTATCAGTGCTATGGCAATTTATGTTATAATTATTACTAGCGTCTGCCTGCGACTTCGTCCGCGTGAAATTTCTTGTTTCCCCGACCCACCCCATCATCACATCGCCTGCCCGCGCTATTACTTAGTTTTCACTATTTCCTTTTTTTTTCATTTTGCTCGACTACTAATGGTCGTAGCGTGGTGTTAAATAGCCTAAAGCCTTCCTCAAGAATTGGGCTATTAAATGCAAGAAGAATTTTTCCAAATCTGACTGGTCGTTTCAGAGATTTGCACATTCAAAAAAACAAAATTTTATTATTAGTATAGATAATAGATATCTATCTATTATCTATACTAATAATAAAATTTTGTTTGTAAATGTTGTGCAATAGGATAATCTTATCTTATTGCACAACAATTACAATTATATTGTAATAATTGTAATTGTTGTGCAATAAGATAATCTTATAATATTATTGCACAACAATTACAATTATTACAACAATAACGGTGGTCGCTAAATTGTCATCATTGCTTTAATAACACTTACTCTGTAAACAGAGCCAATGCAGCTGATTAAGACCTACTTAACCTTGATGGTGATAATCTTGTTACAAGCGAACCGAATGATAAACTTATCATGTCTCGTGTCGCATGTGTCATGACTGGCGAGGTTAACGATATGTAGTATCATAGACACGCCTAGCTTTTACCCGCGGGTACGTTCTGTAACAGACAGACAGATATTAAATCAAAATAAAGTTTTATTATTTTTTAATTAAATAAAACAGGTTTTTGTGATTCCTAATGTCTTGCATAAAAATATAATATTTTAACACCGACATTGACCACGTAATCCCAATGTACATGTTGGTCAAGTTATTTTTTGCCCCCAATGACCGGTTTTTAATGAAAAAATGATTAAATTAGGCCTCAAGATAAGGACTATGACTTTATTTCCAATACCTTAAATCTCTTAAAAAGAGGGACACAAAAAGTTAATTATTACATATTTTCATTGTGGATTTTAAAATCACTATCCCCTATTTTACTCCCTTGGGGAATATTTTTTCAAAAAAGTAAAGTATTTTTAAATCTTACCAAAAGTATAAATTTGATATTCATATCCCTAACTTACGAAATGCTGGGTTTTCCATACACACTTTCATCCCCTATATTACCAACATTAGGAATAATTTTGACACAAAAGCATCGTATTCTATGTAAGGACATAGACTACGATACTTTTGTGTCAACTAATTAACTAAAATTGGCATCCTGGAGAAGGCTCCAGGATGCCAATTTTAGTTAATTAGTTTAGGCATGAAAAGGCTTGCGGAGGGGTCATACGTTCCCGCGGCGCCCAGCGTAGGTGTGAGATGGAACACCGGGGTGGTTTTTAGTCAGTAAGAGTGTGATAGACCCCGCCGCCTACCCTAGAACGGCAGACATCCATGAGGATTTTGCACCCTGGAAAAAAAAGGCATGAAAAGGTAACAAACAGACAGAGTACTACTACTCACTTCTTACGGAAGTACCTACTTCTACTTATGAAAGTACGGACGGATATGGATACGCTAAAAAAATCTGAAGAGGCTGGTGTTAGGCCGTTGGATTAAGGAATATAGATGTTATAGTAGACACGGTCATCATCATCATCAGCCTATAGCAGTCCACTGCTGAACATAAGCCTCTCTTATTGCACGTCATTCAACTCGATTTTCGGAAACTCTCATCTAGCTGCTACCAGCCATCCTGCAAAGATCGTCACTTCACCTAGCCTAAGGGCGTCCCACCCTATGCTTACCGATTCTCAAGAACACGTCACACGTCGCATGTTGTAGATACGGAACATAATTATTATTACGAAGTTCCTCTCTTTGGAGTCTATACTAAAATTCGACATTTGGACTATTTCCCTACTCTTAGAAACAAACAACAATAATTAAAGAGAAATACTAATTAAACATGGCAAAACTAAAAAGTGACTCAACAAAATTAATTCTAGTTCATTGGTACAAATGAACTTATATCAACAAATCCGATGATGCAAAATCACGGTCATAGCTAACAAGCATCATTAACATAGCTAACCGTGACTTTGCATCTTCTAGTTGAAACATTATCTAATGGTTTATTTTTGGCAATAACTGGGTATATAAGGAAACGTATTCTTTTATCTTTCACAGTAGTGATCTGAAATACCGTACAATAATGTCTGCGACGGTAGCCTTGGTATTACTAGCGGTATCAATTACTTCTAATGATGCGGCAAGAATACTGGCATTTATCCCAGTTCCATCTCTCAGCCATCAAGTTGTGTTTCGTCCACTATTTCAAGAACTGGCCAGGCAAGGGCATGAAGTCACAGTTATCACACCAGATCCTGCTTTCCCAGATGGAGGTACTCCTGCGAATCTAACAGAAATCGATGTCCACGATTTTTCTTACGAGAAATGGAGAAAGTTCCACGAAGTAGCTTCGACAGGCGATAATGATTTGATCGTACAAATGCCACTAGGATTTACTCTTGCTGCTGAACTCGTCGAGATGCAGTTGAAAGTAGATAAAGTGCAAAAATTGATAAAAGAAGAAGAGTATGATTTGCTGTTGTTGGAAGCTTGTGCAAGACCCGCGTTGCTTCTGTCACACGTTTTTAAGGCGCCCGTGATTCTAGTGTCTTCTTTCGGTACCATGAACTTCAATGTGGAGACTATAGGATCAGCCTGGCATCCTCTATTATACCCAGACGCTTTCAACCAGCGTTTGTACAATTTGACGAAGTGGGAGAAATTAGTGGCATTGTGGAAATTTTATAGAATGTCAACAAGTTTGCAGAAAATTGAAGATCTAGAAAATGAAATTGGCAAAAGATTGTTTGGACCAAATACACCGACTATAAGTGAATTAAAAAATAGGGTTGAAATGCTGTTTTTGAACACTCATCCTATTTGGGAAGGAAACCGTCCAGTGCCTCCAAGTCTTATTTATATGGGTGGATTGGATCAGAATCCAGTGAAAGAATTGCCTACGGTAAGTTTTTATTGTTACACTTATAATTTTCTCTTACTCATTCAATCATATTGAGCAGTGATGGCCCAGTAGAAACGGCCCCGACATACGAATTGTATGTACATATGTCGTAGGTTCACACTCTGGCAGACACTTTACTTTGTGTAAATTATTTCATCACCACTGCCCTCAATACGGTGAAGAAAAACATCGTGAGGAAACCGGAATGTCCTGCATTGGGCCCGCGTGTTAGATTACAGCTTTCTCCTTCCTCTCTTATACGGTCAGAAATTCGAACCCCTATGACACTGCGCTCCGTAGTTCGCTGACAAACCTCGAGCTTGGACCTTTGCTGTGGTGTCAAAGACCAGGTTTGAGCATCTTAAGTAAGAATGGGGAGAATACACATGTCCATAATTCCCCGTTTGAGACGTAGTGGTAGGACCTACCACTATAAAAATGAAACAATAACCAAAGTCAACATTTATTAAAATGTCATGACATATAGTTTGGGGCTGGATTTATTTAGGCTTTCATCATAATACATGGAGCACGAGAGTCAAAATTACCATGTAATATTTGCTTGTATTTTTAATCAAAATAACGCACAATTACAGGACCTCAAAACGTATCTAGACTCCTCAAAGAACGGCGTGATCTACATTAGCTTTGGTACAAACGTGCAAACGTCACTGCTTCCTACAGATAGAGTCCAATTGATGGCCAAAGTCTTCTCTGAATTACCTTACGACGTGCTGTGGAAGTGGGACAAGGATGAACTTCCAGGACGCTCTAAAAACATCAGGATATCCAAATGGCTTCCACAGGCAGACCTTCTAAGTAAGTGAAAATAGTTTTACGAACACTTGATATTATGTCTGTCCATGTATTTATAGACGAACTAAATTAACATGAACTTTCAGGGCATCCAAAGATCAAATTATTCATAACACAAGGAGGTCTACAATCAACAGATGAGGCAATTACAGCAGGAGTACCACTGATTGGTATGCCTATGTTAGGCGATCAATGGTACAATGTTGAAAAATATGAACATCATCGTATTGGAAAGCAACTTGATTTGCGTAGAATGACCGAGGAAGATTTTAGGAATGCTATTACCACTGTTATTGATGACAAAAGGTGGGTAGTTGGAATCTCTTTCATTTTTTTTTCTGGTGCTTTTTTTATACTACCAGCAGGGTAATTGCGTAACACATATAAAATTACATTTGATCGCATTTTGTTTCAGTTTGACAGTTTAGCTACGTTCATTTTTTTGTTTACTTTATTGAGCAGACGAATTTATAGAACCTATGAAGCAATGAATTAGAAATATCCATCAAAACTCTCGGATTCTGATTGAAACTGTGTTACGCAATTAGGGTGCAGACTAAGATTGTCCTCCTGTAGGGGAAAGCCCTCTTCTCATACGGCACGAGCATTTTAGATCACCACACTTGCTCAAGACCGGTTGACGATTTCAGACTTATTCGTACATTAGTTAAGTCCACATCAAGCTATACATTTCCAGTTTTAGCTAACCTCGCAATGCTTAGGTTTTCGTACAATAAGAAGTCAGCTTATACTGCACCCTAATTGCGTAACACACGATCAATCGGAATCGGTTTCATTTTGACAGTTCAACAACATCTAATGCGTTATTTATGCGTTGAACAGACAAATTTTTCGAACTTATGAAGCAATGAATTAGCAATATTGGCTTCAAAATTATTTAGATTCCGATTGATCGTGTGTTACGCAATTAGGGTGCAGGTTACTTATGTATAGTTTGGTGTGTAGCCGTGCGTACCTACATTACAACAATTATCAATGTATTTAAAATTATCTCTTATTCATGATCTGCAGTTTTCGTCACAATATCGTTAAACTTGGAAACGTGATGCGTGACCAGCCGATACCTCCACTGGAGCGCGCCGTGTGGTGGACGGAGCACGTGCTGCGTCACGGCGGTGCGAGACATCTGCGCGGCCCCGCCGCCAACATGTCGTGGGCAGAGTACCTGGAACTGGAACTAGTGCTTACTGTATCAGCAATTGCTCTTGGGTTTGTTCTAGTATTCTCATTTCTTGCATATTACATAATATGGAAACTATATAGTACTTGGAAACTTCATGTACATAGAAAATTAAAGGACAATTAAACGTCTGTAATATGTTTAGGACACAAGGACCAAAATGTTAGATTTATTAGAGAATTGTTTGTTTATATTTAATGATAAAATTATGCAATAAGACTGTGAATTAAAGTAAGTAACATTAGAATAGGTTGTGGTACGTATAATGTTAGACAATTAAACGAAGAAGAGCTACATTTTTTTTTTTGTATTTTGCCTCTGATTTCTATCGTTCTAATCTTTTTAACATCTCTGCTCAGATGGGATGGTCAATCTGCCTAGTCTTTTCCCAGCTATGTATGTTGGGGTCGGCTTCCAGTCTTACCGAATACCAGTGTTATGCCTATCTCACCTCCACAGCCCAGTTACTGGGTAAGACGAATTGTCAGACTTTCGGGCTACTGACGACCCGCACCGACTACCAAACGTCCACGAATGACAGCCGGGACGCACGTGGCACGAAGGGTTCTTGAATAGTCTTGATATGTAAAGATGATCCCATGATGGACCCATCCACGGACCAACCGCGGCAAGCGTAGCTTAACCTGATCGATCAATCCAGCGACAGGGGTGCCGACTCGACACTCCTACAGAATATAGGTGTATTGCACCCGCCCGTCCCGTTTCCAGAGTCAGCCGGTTACGTTCCGAGCTAGGGAGTAGTCGTGTGTGTGTGGGCGCTATTGTAATGTGTAACACCGCCCAGTGTCTACGCGTATCGCGGCCCGCGCTGCGCCTACGCGTGTTAGTTTAGGCGTCTGTTTAGTGGTGGATGTCGGTGTTCGCTGCGTAACGTGCCTATATTAACTTAGACCGCGCTACACAGCGAATGTATGTATTATGTGGAGTTCAATTGAGTCTAGTGAGCCGCGTGTAACCTGGATGCGGCTCACTAGAGGCGTCAGTCCGGTGTTGTGGGGTCATCGTCCGCTACCAGGTCGCGGGGCATGGATTTCGCGTCGGGGGGCGCGCGTGCCAGGGCGCAATATCCTGAACATGTGGCCAGGAAGATGCGTCGGCACGCGCGAACATACCCTTCGCGAGGCGCCGCACAAACTCATCCAGGCTCTCAATACCGAGGTCGCGCTGGTTTATATCGTTCCTCCCGAAGCGAGGAGCGTCAACAATGAACCGCAACGCATAATTTTGTTGCGTGCGGAGCGTCTTCCGGCTCGACTCGCTCGTGAGGGCGAACCATGCCGGTGCGGCGTACGTCAGAATTGGGCGAATAAACAGCTTGTACACAACCAACTTGACGCGCGCCGGGATGCGGGACGAGAGCACTGGTTTGAGTAGGTGGCGGGCGACCCTACCCCGTGCGGTGATCGAGCGGACGTGTGGCCCCATTGTGAGCCGACGATCGATGATTACCCCCAGGTACTTGACCGAGGGCGACCACGCGATGTCGGCTCCTTGGAGTCTCAAGGGTGGTGGGAGGTGCGAATATCCAATGATGATCGCCTGTGTCTTACTCACGTTCACCGACAGCCACCACTTCGACAGCCACTCGGGAAGCAGCTCCAGCGCTCGCTGCATCTTGACGGCCGCGTACTTCGCACTAAGCGATGTAGTGATGTACGCGGCATCGTCTGCGTACAGCGCGAGCATTGCCTCCGAGGTAGTAGGGATGTCGTCGGTGTAGCGTGAGTAACACGCCGGCGACAAACAGCTGCCCTGCGGCACCCCCGCGAGCACCGGCCGGGCGCCGGATAGCGCGCCGTCGACCACCACCCTGAAAGTCCTGTTGGAGAGAAAGCTAGAGACCACCTTTACGAAGCGACGGGGCGCGTCAGTGGTGGCCATCTTATAAATAAGGCTGACGTGCCACACGCGGTAGAAGGCCTTCTATATGTCGAGGAATACTGCCACCGCGTATTCCTTCTTATTATGTGTCGCTGTGAGGTGGTGCAGTACCCTCGACAGCTGGAGCGTCGTGCTATGTTCCGCCCAGAAACCGAATTGCTCCGGGCGTTGCGCAATATGTGGTTGTAGATGTCGCAGCAGGAGTGCTTCGAACACCTTGGAGAAGGTCGGCAGCAGAGTGATCGGCTGATAGATCTCCGGCTTCAAAATATTCATTCCCGCCTTGGGCAGCATAATAACGCGCCCTTCCTTCCACGAGGCGGGAAAGGTCCCCGTGCGCAGTGTCGCCGTGAACAGGCGCGCCAGCGCCGCTACCATACGGTACGGCAGGTGGCGCAGCGCTGTGTGACACTGTCAGCACCGGGGGCCTCTCTGGGCTTCGTCCTTAGGATGGCGCGTCTGACTGCGCAAGGCGAGAAAAAGAAAGGCTCTTCATCGGGAGCTATCGGCGTGGCGAAGTCCCAGGTGTTTCTCGACTGCTGCGACATGGTCGGTGTCGCTGGTCGGGTTAGGGCGGAACTGACGCTCCAGATTTTTGGCGAAGCCTGGTCCTCCGCTACGTATTTTAGCGCCCCGTCGCTGTTTAATTTTTCTGGGAACTTTCGGGCTTCCGGCCCAAACAGCGGTTAGCAGCGGCCGTACCAGGGCTGGAGTATTCGTCAGTTGGCCGCATAATTTGTGTAATGACGGCCAACTGTCCGTCGTGGTATTAATCCTTCCTTCCCAGCCCGCGGCGGTGTGAGCCAAGGCTCACACCGCCGCGGGCTGGGAAGAAGCTGGGAGAAGGTCAAGGCCGAGCTCAAGAGCTCGGCCTTGACCTTCTCCGCGAGACGGTTGAGCCGCGTCTTTAGTGTCGGGTATCTCAGCTGTTGCCACTGTTTGCAGAGGCACCTCTTCTCGGC
Source organism: Apamea sordens (assembly GCA_945859715.1). Lineage (NCBI taxonomy): Eukaryota > Metazoa > Arthropoda > Insecta > Lepidoptera > Noctuidae > Apamea > Apamea sordens. Next base: position 4,583,992 of record OX244010.1, on the reverse strand, counting down.
GATCATCGCATTAATGCGCGCTGGCAGGGGCGGCAATAGCCCTCTCCCCTGCGGCTGCGTGCTAGTCGCCGTCTGTAAGGCGCTCTGTATGCAAACGGTGACGTCATCCGCCATCACGTCAACGTCCGCGGAGGTAGTAATTGGCCGAGTCGGCGTGGTGGTCTCAACTTCCTTTGCGAACTTTGTCCAGTCCATGTGTCTGCGTGGCGCTACGGGCTTCAGTTGGGTCAGCGGCGTCCCTGATAAGACAACGAGTACAGGTTGATGGTCCGACTGTAACTCGTCGTCTATCACTTGCTGCGTGATCTGGCGGTGTAGCCCTCGGTGGACTACGACGTCCAGTACGTCCTGCATGTGCCGTACGACGTCAGTACAAAAAAAAAAAAAATTTAATACTTTGAAATAAACTGTAAATTTACTGTTTATTATACCCCATCTCTTATGATTAAGATGAACCTAACAACACCTCATTTATGTTCTAATTAAACAAGCCAGTTCAGCTAAAGAGTGTGCTAAAGATCGAAAAACAAAGTCGGCAGGGTTGGCGTAGTGGTTAACTAGTGATGGATTTTAGCGAACTCAAATATTCAATTATGTACATAATCATCTCAGAAGTTGGAAATTACCACTTGCGGTGCGATCCATTGCAGTATAACTCGCTGCACGTCCACAAGATTAACAATGTGTCTTCTCCTGTGAGTGATTTCAGTACCACAATTTATACGATGTATAGATTCACTAGGCAAAATCGGAAAGTCCATGTTGACACGCAAGTCTTTATGTAAAGCGGGTTCATTATGCGGAGAAATGTCAGGGTTAACGTTTGAAGCGGGTACTGAGTCCGAGAGTGAGCCGGGGTCGTCAGATATAAAATCACCAGAATCCATTTTGAACAGCACAAGTCGTCAAAAATAAAGTCGAAATAATATTCACAATACGATACCAAAAAAGAGTGGCAAACGCAAAGCGAATGACATTAACAATTTGAAAATCGAGCGCCAATCGGGTCTGGGTCAGTGTTGCCAGTTCTCTGCACTGTCAGTCGAAAACTCGATTTGAAATCGATTCCATCGTGCTGTGCTGTTTTGTTTTGCGTAATTCTTGCGGTTATGGACCATGCCGTATTACAATTAGAATCTTCAAGAAAAGCACGTGTTAATAATACCCGCTACCACGACGGACAAAACCCAAACGAAGGAAGACGAATTACCAATTACGAACGATTCTTATTATTTTTTCCCGATAGAGGCTAAACGACTTCTAACGTTTGTTCTACGTGGGCACGTTATAATCATGGCGGTAGGTCTCCTCTTTGAAGAGTGGCTGGAGAGGCGTCACAGCGTCCTCAGCTTCCACATGACACAGGTCCTCGCCGGACCTGGTAAGTTCGGGAGGATCCTGCATCGGATTCAGTCGGAAGAAAAGCTCGGGTGTCACCATTGTGCGGACCGCCCGGGGGACGAGGTGGATGGAGCATACGGTGGAGGTATGCCCCGCTTAGACGGAGCACCACCGTGTCCTTGTGGCGGTGACCTCTCGGAGCGAGAGGGAATGGGAGATGGTCGCTTCATTCTGCGAAGCAGTAATGCCAGCGAATGAGACGGCTGCACGCTTGAAGAAACGGACATCCTCACGCCCCAGCTGCGACCCTGACTACCAGCCACTGTAGGCGTGGGCTTGCGGACAGCGATCTATGGGTAGCTCGCCGCCCGGCTGACCAGTAACTGTCCGGACCGAGCCCAAGTCGTCGACGGCGTTTAGTGCTCCACGCGTGCCTCAAAGAGATGTCAGCAAAACCGTAGGAGCCCAGCAGGGCCGATGCTCGCTAGGGCCGCGGGGAATTTCTGACACGGAAACCCGTGGCTCTAGAACGCAACGGGCAACTGAAGGACACAGGTGTGGTTTTAGTCAGTAAAAGTCTGACACGCCCCCTCCCGCTCCATCCTAGAGCGGGAAAAATAAATGGAAGATTTCACCACCACAAAAAAAAATTGTTCAACGTAAACTATTTCTTTTTATTTATGTGATGATGATGGTGATGCTGATGATGAACCCTCCAACGGCCAGAGCAAAGCTCGGTCTTCCAGGAAAATATTTTAATGTTTTGAAGCTCTCGAATCGAAACATCAAAAATATCGATATTATTTTTTCTGTAATTTTATTCTTTAGGCAACCCTAAACAGTCTACAAATCAATTAAAAATCTTTTTTATTCATTATTAATATTATTTATTTTGACACTCCCGATTAAGGACCAATGTTCAGTAAATATTATTACTCAATTATTTATGAATTCCTTTTTTCCCAATACGGTTGTTCACGGTTAGCCCATTTTGGTTGATGTCCTTTAAAACAAACTCAAAGAAATTAAGTGACACTATAACATACTATAAATCAAAATAATGTTTACAGGTTCCTATTTAATTTTTATTTTATCGTGTTTAAATATCGATATGTTTGTAAAAAATACATTTTTTAAGCTGACATTTTAAGAGTTGATGACTCTAAAGAAAAACTTTTTTATTTTGTTTAAATATTTGACCCTCTATAGACGCCCGGTATGTATCTGAAAGTTGCACCAATGGGAATCCAGCTCAGCATGTGTCAGGCAAATGTATACCTGACTCTGATATTCTGCTGGATCCCTGCAGTGACTTACGGACGTCGACCAGAAAAGATAGATTGACACAGTATCTTTTAATTTATCTTTTTTTTTTTAAAGAAATTCTAGAATAACGCTTAATTAAAGTACAATTACTTATACTTTAATTTAGCTCTATTTTAGAATTTCTTGTTTTCTCCTTGGTCACCAAAACTAGAAAATTAGAAACACCTGATAAAAAGGTGCGTACAATAACGCACCTTTTTATCAGGTGTTTCTAATTTTCTAAATCTATTCAAAAAGTTACAATCATGAAATAATAGGGGTAAAGTATGAAATTGCCGTTATTTTTTAATACGAGTTCCGACGCAGAACTAACGCGGCAGAAACAGCACGCAATATCAATGTTGCGTTTGGAGAGGGGACTGCTAATGACCGCACCGTGCGATTTTGGTTTAAACGCTTTCGTGATGGAAACTTTGATTTGAAGAACGAACCACGTGGAAGACCACCCACACAGGTGAATAACAAGGAATTGAAAGAGATGGTGGAAGCTGATCCGAGCCCAACTACCCAGGAATTAGCGGCATGGTTTAACGTTACCTTACCAAAAATATTGACTCATTTGCGTCAAATCAAGACTCATGAATCGATCTTCACTATTATTATTGCTCCATGGTAACGCGAGACCTCATACAGCACAAGAAACCGTTTTAACTCTACAGGAACTGCAATTAGAAACCATTCGTCACCCTCCGTATTCGCCAGACTTTGCTCCAACGGACTGCATATTTTTTCGTGATTTGGACAATTTTTAACCCCCGACGCAAATATGATGGGGTGTTATAAGTTTGACGTGTCTGTATGTGTGTATGTCGTCTGTGGCATCGTAGCTCCCGAACGGATGAACCGATTCTGATTTTATTTATTTTTGTTTGAAAGGTGAATTTGTCGGGAGTGTTCTTAGCTATGTTTGATGAAAATCGGTCTAAGATGGCCGCCGCCACAAAATGACGGATTACATATTTTTTCAAAACTCTCTCAATATGGGTATCGAATGAAAGGGCTTGACTAGTCGTAGTAACAACATTGCAATTGTCAGAAGGCCAATTCTCGTAATTTAAAACGTTCAAAATCTAATTGCAGTCTCATCTCGGCGACAAAAAAATGTCAAAAGCTTGTCAAAATGTTGGAAAATAAGAGGTATTTTTGACAGATTGAGACTGAGATAAGACTGTGAACGTTCTTAAAATTCCGAGAATTGCCCCCCAGATAGCAGTGCTATAGCGATTTATATTATAATTATTACTAGCGTCTGCCTGCGACTTCGTCCGCGTGAAATTTCTTGTTCCCCCGACCCACCCCATCATCACATCACCTGCCCGCGCTATTACTTACCTAGTTTTCACTATTTTTTTTTTTCATTTGTTCGACTACTAATGGTCCTAGCGTGATGTTAAATAGCCTAAAGCCTACCTTAAGAATTGGGCTATCAAATTCAAGAAGAATTATTCAAATCTGACTAGTCGTTTCAGAGATTTGCGCGTTCAAACAAACAAACTCTTAAGCTTTATTATTAGTAAAGATAATAGATAGATTATCTAATTACGCAACAATTATTGGACAGTAATTAACAATGACGGTGGTCGATAAATTGTCATCATTGCTTCGATAACACTTACTCTGTTTATCTGTATAAGCTTTTATACCGGTTCATTGGCTTTTTGCAAGCTGATTAGGACCTACATTACCTTAGGTGATAATCTTGTTACACAACCATTACAACCGAACCGAATGATAAAGTTTTCAAGTTTATGGACATGACTGGCGAGGTTTACGATATGTAGTATCATAGATATAGACAACCAGACGAAAGTTACTTTCGCCTAGCTTTTACCCCCGCGGGTTCGTTCTATAACAGACAGACAGATATTAAATCAAAATGATGTTTTATATTTTTTTATTAAATAAAACAGGTTTTTGTAATTCCTAATGTCTAGCTTAAAAATATAATATTTTAGCACCGACATTGACCTCGTAATCCCAATGTACATGTTGGTCAAGTTATTTTTTGCTCTTAAAATGTAGGTACTCGTAAAAACTTTTGACCGATTGACCCGCTTTAATGAAATAAAGATTAAATGTTGCCCCAAGATATGGACTATGACTATATTTCCAATACCTTAAATCTCTTAAAAAGAGGGACACAAAATTTTCATTATTACATTATTTTCATTGTGGATTTTAAAATCACTCTCCCCTATTTTACTCCACTGGGGGATAATTTTTCAAAAAAGTAAAAGAATTTTTAAATCTTACCAAAAGTATAAATTTGATATTCATATCCCTAACTTACGAAATGCTGGGTTTGCCATACAAACTTACATCCCCTATATTACCAACATTAGGATTATTTTTGACACAAAATTAGTCTATGTCCTTCTCCAGGATGCCATTTTTAGTTGATTAGTTTAGGCATGAAAAGGCTTGCGGAGGAATCGTACGTTCCCGCGGCGCCCAGTGTAGGTGAGATGGAACACCGGGGTGGTTTTTAGTCAGCAAGAGTGTGACAGACCCCGCCGCCCACGCTAGGGGAAAAAAAAGGCATGAAAAGGTAACAAACAGACAGAGTACTACTACTCACTACTAACGGCACTACTTACGGAAGTACCTACTTCTACTTATGAAAGTATGGACAGATATGGATAGGTTAATAAAATCTGAAAAGGCCAGCCTCAACCCAACGGCCTAACACCAGTGTTAGGCCGTTGGGTTAAGGAATATAGATGTTATAGTAGACAAGGTCATCATCATCATCAGCCTATAGCAGTCCACTGGTGAACATAGGTCTCTCCTATTGCACGTCATTCAAGTCGATTTTCGGCAACTCTCATCCAGCTGCTACCAGCCATCCTGCGAAAATCGTCACTCCACCTAGCCTAAGGGCGTACCACCCTACGTTTACCGATTCGCGGTTTCCACTCAAGAACAAGTCACATGTCCCATGTCGTAGACACGATGCATAATTATTATTACGAAGTTCCTCTCTTTGAGCTATTAGTAGCTCCAAAGAGAGAGAGTAGAGAAAGAGTAGGGAGATAATCTAAAGGTCTAATTTTAGAATTATACCTTTAGATTACCTCCCTACTCTTAAAAACAAACAACAATAATTAAAGAAAAATATTAATTAAACATGGCAAAACTAAAAACTGACTCAACTAAATTAATTCTAGTTCATTAGTACAAATGAACTTATATCAATCAACAAATGCGTAGATGCAAAGACACGGTCATAGCTTGTTTCATCTAGTCGTTTAATGTCATATTATGACTGGGTATATAAGGAAACGTTTTCATTTACCTCTCATAGTAGTGATCTGAAATACCGTACAATAATGTCTGCGACGGCAGCCTTGTTATTACTAGCGGTATCAATTACTTTTAATGATGCGGCAAGAATACTGGCATTTTTCCCAGTTCCATCTATCAGTCATCAAGTCGTGTTTCGTCCTCTAACTCAAGAACTTGCTAGGCAAGGGCATGAAGTCACAGTTATCACAACGGATCCTGCCTTCCCAGATGGAGGTACTTCTGCGAATCTAACAGAAATCGATGTCCACGATTTTTCTTACGAGAAATGGAGAACATTCTACGAAGTATCTTCGACAGGCGATAATGATTTGATCATACAAATGCGACTAGCGTTTACTGTGATTGCTGAACTCGTCGAGATGCAGTTGAAAGTAGATAAAGTGCAAAAATTGATAAAAGAAGAACAGTATGATTTGCTGTTGTTGGAAGCTTGTGCAAGACCCGCGTTGCTTCTATCACACGTTTTTAAGGCGCCCGTGATTCTAGTGTCTTCTTTCGGTTCCTTGAACTTCAATGTGGAGACTATAGGATCAGCCTGGCATCCTCTATTATACCCAGACGCTTTCAACCAGCGTTTGTATAATTTGACGAAGTGGGAGAAATTAGTGGAATTGTGGAAATATTATAGAATGTCAAAAATTATGCAGGAAATTGAAGATCTAGAAAATGAAATTGGCAAAAGATTGTTTGGACCAAATATACCGACTATAAGTGAATTAAAAAATAAGGCTGAAATGCTGTTTTTGAACGTTCATCCTATTTGGGAAGGAAACCGTCCAGTGCCTCCAAGTGTTATTTATATGGGTGGATTGCATCAGAAGCCAGTGAAAGAATTGCCTACGGTAAGTTTTCATTGTAATACTTATAATTTTCTCTTACTCACTCCATCATGTGGAGCAGTGGTGGCTGGTGGCCAATTAGAAACGGTCGCAACATACGAGTTGTACGTAGGTCGTAGCCCTGGCACCCCAGGGCCCCAGGGCTCCAGGGCCAGGGCCCTGGCCCTGATGCACTTTACTTTGTGTAAATTATTTCATCACCACTGCCCTCAATACGGCGAAGAAAAACATCGTGAGGAAACCGGAATATCCCGCACTGGGTCCGCGTGTGGGATTACAGCTCTCTCCCTCTCACATAGAGGAGGCCTGTGTCCCAGCGGTAGGAATATCATACACAGGCCTCCTATAGGCTTATTATGACTATGCACTTATTTTACCGCACGTACCGCATGTATGGCCGATATAGTCAGTTACGGTTTTCAATTCACTTTGTAGAATTCATTAAGGATATTGTTGCCGTTTTCCACGGAGTTTTGGGTGGGACAATCAGCGTTATGGAAAGATTCTATAAAGAGTCAGGGCGAGCGACGTGACGATGCAATATTGTCATTGAAATAATTATAGCCCCTACGATACATAATTCCCCACACATCTTCAAAATAAGTAGTAATACATTGATTCTCAAGGTTAGGAATAAATTGTTAGCTTCCTATGTTTGATTCAAAGTCAAATCATTTATTTCCATTTCCAATTACCATGTTGGTAGTGGCTTATCTTGGAATTAAACGGATCCTTTTTTTATTATGATTGTTTTAGACTTTAGAAAATGTATGACTTACCTGACTTACCAAAGTAGAATTTAAAAAAAAAATCTACTGCTGACGAATTCAGAGGGGCAAACGTTGGCATTTTAAGCTTAGTCTAAATGTGGCAAAAACATCTCTACCTACATTTTTAACAAGTTTTTGAAATTGAATGACGCTGTGATGAAATTACGTAAAGATTTTTAACGTTTTTACATACGGCGATCATTGCTCTTCTTGGAACTTCGACCGGTTGGGACAAGTTCGAAAAATGGCATCACCCTCGTTCCCATCGTGTTTTTTTTAAGCAAGCATAGCAAAAAGATGTAGATTTTTTCGAACGTACATAATGTTTTTGTATATAATATCATGATGTTAATTTTTTTAAACAGTTCCCTTAGAGATTCGCGTCGGCTGAGATTGTAGATGGCTTTGACAGCCCTCTTTTGCAGAATAAAGATAGAATCTGCAGCCCGTCCCTACAGCTAAACCTCTGCTGACATGTCAAAGACCAGGTTTGAGCACCATATGTAAGAATGGGGAGAATACACATGTCCATAATTTCCCGTTTGAGACAGTGGTAGACCTACCACTATAAAAATTAAACAATAATATATTCAAAGTCAACGTTTATTAAAATGTCATGACATACTCGTATAGTTTGGAGCTAGAGTTATTTAGGTTTTCATCATAATACATGGAGCACGAGAGTCAAATTTACCATGTAAAATAAAATTTGCTTCAGTTTTTTATCAAAATAACGTACAATTACAGGACCTCAAAACGTATCTGGACTCCTCAAAGAACGGCGTGATCTACATAAGCTTTGGTACAAACGTGAAACCTTCACTGCTTCCTACAGATAGAGTCCAATTGATGGCCAAAGTCTTCTCTCAATTACCTTACGACGTGCTGTGGAAGTGGGACAAGGATGAACTTCCAGGACGCTCTAAAAACATCAGGATATCCAAATGGCTTCCACAGTCAGACCTTCTAAGTAAGTGAAAATAGTTTTACGAACAGTTGATATTATGTCCGTCCCACCGGACGAACACTATGTCGCTACATAACGATAGGAGAACGTGACAAATTGTATATCATTTCATTTCATTTATTTATTCACAAACAATTTACATTGTGTTTTAAATCGTGTATCATGTATTTATAGACGAACTAAATTAACATGAACTTTCAGGGCATCCCAAGATCAAATTCTTCATAACACAAGGAGGTCTACAATCAACAGATGAGGCAATTACAGCAGGAGTACCACTGATTGGTATACCTATGTTGGGCGATCAATGGTACAATGTTGAAAAATATGAACATCATGGTATTGGAAAGCAACTTGATTTGCTTACAATGACCGAGGAAGATTTTAGGAATGCTATTACCACTGTTATTGGTGACAAAAGGTGGGTAGTTGGAATCTCTTTTATTGTTTTTTCTGGTGCTTTTTTTTAATACTACCAGCAGGGTAATGGCGTAACACATGTTATTTTAGTTTAGCCACGTTCATTGCCTAGTTTACTTTATTGAGCAGACGAATTTATAGAACCTTTGAAGCAATGAATTAGAAATATTCATCAAAACTCTCGGATTCTGATTGAAACTGTGTCACGCAATTAGGGTGCAGACTATGATTGTCCTTCTGCAGGGGAAAGCCCTATTTTCATACGGCACGAGCATTTTAGATTACCACGCTTGCTCAAGACCGGTTGACGATTTCAGACTGAGTAAGTCTGAATCGTCAGACTTATTCGTACATTAGTCAAGTCCAGATTTCCTCACGATGTTTTCCTTTACCGATATCAGTTATGTCTAAGATAAACTCTGAAACTACATTATGAATTTAAAAGGTCAAGATAAAGATAATATATTATTATGATTTTTACTCCTAGTCATCATAGTGTGCGAATATATAACAATGATATGACTTTTTCATTTCATGTTTATCGTTCAAGCATAATATGCGGTTATAGCGTCATGTCATCGTCATGTGGTGGTCATGTAATAATTGTCATGTCATCGTCATGAAAATGGAAAACGTCACGACTTACCTATTCAATTATTTGGAGAATACATTGATAACAGACAGGAAGCACAATGATTTGTAAATCACTATGTTCATTTAATCTTTGTATCGGTAGGCAGACATACACTTATAATTTATGCTATACATTTCTAGTTTTAGCTGACCTCGCAATGGTTAAGTTTTCGTACAATAAGAAATCAGCATAGACTGGTTATGTATAGTTTGATGTGTAGCCGTGTGTACCTACATTACAACAATTATCAATGTATGTACGATAAAATTATCTCTTATTCATGATTTTCAGTTTTCGTCACAATATCGTTCAACTTGGAAGCGTGATGCGTGATCAGCCGATACGTCCACTGCAGCGCGCCGTGTGGTGGACGGAGCACGTGCTGCGTCACGGCGGCGCGAGACATCTGCGCGCGCCCGCCGCCAACATGTCTTGGGCAGAGTACCTAGAACTGGAGCTAGTACTTACTGTATCTGCAATTGCTCTTGGATTTGTTCTAGTATTCTCATTTCTTGCATATAACTTATGGAAACTTTATAGTACTTGGAAACATCATGTACACAGAAAATTAAAGGACAATTGAACGTCTGTAATATGTTTAGGACACAAGGACCAAAATGTTAGATTTATTAGAGAATTGTTTGTTTATATTTAATGATAAAATTATGCAATAAGGGTGTGAATTAATGTAAGTTTAGAATAGGCTGTGATACGTATAATGTTAGACAATTAAACGAAGAAGAATTACATTTTTTTTGTACTTTGCCTCTGTTTTCTAACGTTCTAATCTTTTTAACATCTCTGCTCCCCAGCTATGTATGTTGAGGTCAGCTTCCAATCTTACCAAATACCAGTGTGTTGCCTATCTAACCTCCACAGCCCAGTTACTGTGTAAGACTGGTTGTCAGACTTTCGGGCTACTGACGACCCGCACCGACTCCCCAAAGATCCACGAATGACAGATGGGACCAAATGCTTAACACGTGCTTTCCGAGGCACGGAGGGGTCTTGAATAGTCTTGATATGTAAAGATGGTCCCATGATGGACCTATCCACGGGTCAACCGCGGGCAAGCGTAGCTTCACCTGATCAAACGATCCGTGCGGCGGTTTTTACTTATGAAAGAATAATTTATTCTATATGAAGAAAAAGGTATGTCAGTCTCTCGTTAACATCAGGCATATTTTAATTACTGTGGGCGTACTATGGGTAGTGTTGGTTAAAGCCCAGTAGAAAAACGGTTTGCAGTTCAAATCAGATTACAATTCACGAACAAGTCAGTCACACTAGCGAATCACACACTGTAGGTACACAACTCAACGATACGGAACGCGAGACAGTTTCTAAGCACGTGTTGTTCGTACGATGTCCAATGATTTGATGATCACGAGAGCTCTGCTCACGCCGTTCTTGTAGTTGTAGGTCTCGTCCCCCCACGAACTCAGGCTAGACTCTATCGAGCGCCACGAGATGGCGCTGGTGTTCCAAATAAACGAATAACTCCGACATATATATATATTATGTAGATACAATATACTTGAATACAACATGAGCAGTCGGAACATTATAGGCCGATTATTCTTAATACAACAGGGACAATGTCGGCAGTTTTGTTCCAATAATAATTTACTCGTGTGTCTGGAATCATTGCATGCAATTAGTAAACGCAGGGGCGTTTGCTAACTGCATGTAATGATAGCAATTTCGAAACATGCACTCATCTCTATGAGTGCATGTTACTCCTTTGTGTGAGAAAAAAAAGTAGCGTAAATTCCTGAAGAGAAAATTCTTTGAAAGATTTTTTAATTACAAAATACTTTTTTCTCACATACAAGTTATTTCGTTTGAAATCTTATTTTAGGGTTCCATACCCCAAGGGTGTCATCGAGACCCTATTATTAAGCCTCCACTGTACGTCTGTCCATTCATCTGTCGGTCTACCAGCGGTCTCATGAACTGCAGTGCGATTCTGTAACCATCTCACCGTGAAAACTTAGGTGAAGTGAGCGTGGAGTGAGTTGTCATTCCAAATAATGCTAGGGATTGACACTACTGACAACTCACATCAAGCTCACTTCACTTGAATTTTCACGGTGAGATTTTTACAGAATCGACCGGCTGTAATAGGTAGATAGTTGAAACTTTCAGAAAGTATGTATTTCTATTGCCGTTATAACAATAAATAAAATAAAGTTATAAATTAAACGGGGTCATCACACAAAAACATGTGTTTTTTCATAACTATGGGTGATTTTAAATTGTGCTTGTCAAAATCATCTTTTATTTTCAGTAATAATATGACACATACAAGGAAACAATTTAACCAGTGCGCAAACTGTAACCATGAACACACACACACACATGGCACACACATGATTCTGAACCTTTTTTTGTCGGTTATTAAGAACTAGTTCTAGAATCATGTACCTACTGAATTCGTGGTTACATTTTAGGCACTGGTTATATTTTTTTCCTATAAACACAAACCCCTGGCAATAATATAAGTAATAATAATTTTCCAATTAAATCTGACGGGTACTTATAGACATACCCTTTGGAAAACGTATAGGTAAAGGCTAACAGAACACGATTAATTACATCGATATGAATTCGATAACTCATAAAACATCACAATGCTAGTAGATACAAAGTTTAGTACACAATTTGCTTGGATTAATTAGTACTGTTGTTATTTCTCTCATAGTGCCGAAGTAATAAATTTATTGAAGCCAGGAATACAAGGTAAAATAGCCTTTATTCCGACGAGGTAAATTACAATATTATTTCGGACATATTGGTACCCTTTACTTGGTTGTATTAGTATGGAAATGCATTTGTGAATAGTTTTATTAAACAATTTTTTTTTTCTTCTTAGATTGATAAACCGTTTATTTAGTGCACACAAAAGACTTAACGAAACATGTAAAATCACGATTAAATAATAACTAATTACATGATAAGAAATAACTAAAAGTTGCCAATATACAAAAAAAAAAAGGATAAAACAAGACATATTCTGATGACACTTTTGGTTATACACTTTAGAATTCAAATTAAACAACGAACATACAGTGTTATAAAAAAAAAAAACTGAAGAAAGAGGTTCTCCATGTTCTTTTCTACCATAAAGACATGTTACCTCAAAATGCCTAAACCAATACCTAATTGAACTGATATAAACGGTTGGTCAGCATGGATTGGTCTGAATTTAGATAGATGGGTAGATACTCCATTTATTCAGTGGACACAAAAGACAGTACAACACGCAAAAAGACAACTAAATGATTAATTACATGAATATATAAAAACAAGGAAATATACAAAAATTTAAAACATCCCCAAAGAAATTAAGTGACACTATGACATACCTACTATTTGTAAAAAATACATTTTTTTAAAGCTGATATTTTAAGAGTTATTGATGGATGACTCTAAATATATATATATATTTTTTTTGTTTATATGTTTGACCCTGTATAGACGCCCGGTGTGTGTCTGAAAGTTGCACCAATGGGAGTCCAGCTCAGCATGTGTCAGGCAGATGTACTTACAGACGCCAGCACATCAAGCTACTACAATCTGTCAAATTTCTTTAATAGATTTTCAACTTTAGTGCTAAATCATTAAGGTTCAAGGTTGATTGGGGAAATATGACAGTTTCGGCGTCTGTACCTGACGCTGATATTCTGCTAGATCCCTACAGTGACGTACGGACGTCGATCAGAAAAGATAGATTGGTGTTGTCACAACACCAATCTATTTTTTCAATTTATCTTTAAAAAAAAACAATTTATAGAATTTAAATTATAGTACAATTACTTATTAAACTTGAATTTAGTTCTATTCCAAAATTTCTTTTGTTTCTCCTTGGTCCTATTGTATGTACGTACCTTCTTATTAGGTGTTTTTAATTTTCTAAATCTATTCAAAAAGTTACAATCATTAAATTTTATCGTCATATGATTTAATGGGTAGAATATTCAGATTAGTACAAAAGCTTAATCTACGAATAATAATAGTTTCTAGGTCTACCTCATTTCGTGGAAACTCCAGTCTGCTATGGATTTCAAGTTTAATTGGAAGCCTTTGTAAGTACCCAATACGGAGAAAATATAAATGGTTAAGGATCGAGTTTCATATTTGCTCAATAACATACAAGGTTATTTTAAATTAGCTATCTAAACTCCGTAGACGCGATGGGTGTCGATATCTAAACGTGATAAAAAAAATAATTAATCTGATGATTTTTTGTGGGGTCATCGACTGCAGTCTGTTGTTGTAGTTACTTGAAATAACTGTGTTGTCTGTGTGAATTCAATTTTATTGTAAAATGGGGTAAGTAATTCATTGTCATAAAAATTGACTATCAACTTAAATTGTCCGCATATTCAAATCAGGTAGGTAAGATTTTTTTTTGTAATATAGGTACGTTTAGTTTGTGTAGAAAAAACATTATTTACTTGATTCTTCAAAAAATTGTGCAAATGCGGAAATTTAATGAAATTACTATATTCATGTCAAATTGACGCAGGATGTCATTTTTTTTAAGTATTAAATTCTCTGAATCTACATAGACAGCAGCTGGTTGGGTAAAATAGGTTTTTTGTCTTTTATTGTATGTATGGATAAATATTTGCACTAGATACTAAGTTATAATGACTAACTAACTTACTATACAAATAAATACAAAAAGAAAAAACACTTAGTCGTCGAAGTACTCGTCCGCATCGCTGACATCCCGAAACGTGCCCAGAAGACTGGCAGCTTACTTAAGTCTTTTGTCTTGATACAGCTGTACCTATAAGTTTCCACACAGAACAGATAACCTATCTGCATTTTTAATACTGACCTATATGATATGATAACCTTAATGATTGGCTTAACAGTACCTGTCGTAATTAAAATATATAGGGTGTATTGTCCGCGTTTGAATCTCCTCTTTATTCAGTTTGCCCTTTTGACATTTTCATGAGTAATTTAAATGTTTTTGCCAAACAATTAACTTCTTTGTCATAGTCAGTCTGATGTCTGAAGTAGTGGTGTTTTATTTCGAGGTGCTTATCACCAGCCTCGGTGGCGCAGTAGGCAGCGCGTAAGTCTCATAATCTTAAGGTCGTGAGTTCGATCCTCACCCGGGGCATATCTTTTGGTATTTATCCGGTCTTTCAATAAAATTGTAGTAAAAATTAACAATGGAAAAAGAAATGCTACTGTTGCACAGAAGTCCAGAGAGCGGACTGCTATTGAAAAATTGCTAACGGAAAAAGGAAGCATACTGCCTGCCTACCTATGTATGGTCAATAGTCACACTTGCAAGGACTAGACAAGAGAAATGCAACCACCTCATCGCGAACTGCAATATCATCCAGGCGTCTTTCAGATGGGCAATCACAAATAACAATGTTTTGCTTAAATTAGGCATTTGGATTTTTTATTTAGTACTGTAGATACAGTTTATTAGATAATGAGTATACTTGGTGAGATTTCATTGCCTGTGGCATGGGTACCATAAGTTGAAGTAACAATAAATATTGGTAATGAATCGTCATATTCGAAAACATAATTTTTTTTGTATTTAATATTTTTATTACAATTTTGTTAAAAATAATAATAAAAGCTTCTAACGCATTTTTATATTCACTATTACAATCAACATGGTCTTTCTAAAACAAAATTCGGAGTATATTCTTGAAAACCGGTTTACTTATTATTTATTTATAAATTATACTTTATTGTACAGAAAATACATAACAAAAAAAAACTGCCACCCGCTTGACCTATTCCACTCTATGAAACCTACACACAGATGTAAATAATAATACAACGTTCATTTTTATATTCACCGTAGTCACCGTATAATTTAAGTAATTTTTAAAAGAGAATATTTACCACAACCTACTCCACACTACGAAACCTACAGACAGTCGTAAATAATATTACAACATTAATTTTTATACCCACCGTAATAATTTAAGTCTTTTTATAAAGAAAATGTTCGCCAAAACCTACTCCACACTATGAAACCTGCGGACAGTTGTAATTTGCACTGCGGTTACCGCCACACTGTCTAATTTTCAACACGTATGAACGACATTTTGGACTTTACCTATTTCGTGAAGTGTCTGCGACGTAATTGTGTTTGGTCCTTTATGATGTATTACGAAGTTTACTGAATGTTTTGTTGCTAAGGCGTAGTGTTTATTTGTAGTTCGTAGTGGAGTTATGTTTGTGGTTCTGTTAATTTTGTGTATGTCGTGTAGAGGAAATAAACAGATGTTAAGATTTGCGGCTAAATTGACGATGATTATTAACTTCTCGCACACAAAAACGGTACAAAGTCGGACTTAATGCCTTAGAGACATTTCATTCTCTACCCAATCACCCAAGTGGTGAAAAAATTAGATGGCAGTTGCTTTGAATTGATGAAGATTTATTTTTCTCTTAGGCCTTTTTAGGATTCTGTTAGGTTTGTTAGTAGATAGCTATAATACTTATAGATTCAATATTGGCCATTTGACTACGGAACCCTAAAGAAGATTCAAGATAACATTATTATGTATTTATTTTACGTACACACGTATAGACAGCCTCACTGCTAAGCAGACTGCGTGGGAGTAGTAACAGCATCCTGGATGTAATAAGCAGTAAGCTAGACAGCCCAATGGTGTGGAGCCTCACCCAAAAGACTAAGTCTCTCTTAGTTATTAGATACTAACATAGTTTTTAAGTTCATACTAACAACTTACCTAAATGTAATATTAATGTAATGGATCAATGGTTGTCTGAATAAATAAATTATTATAATTATTATTATATGTAGTATAGGTATAATCAGACAAGAAAAGAACACTGCCCCGTTGGTCTCGTGGTCTCAAGCGCGACTGCTGTGCATGGGGTCCTGGGTTCGATTCCCAGGCCGGGCAAAGTGTTATTGGGTGGGAGTTTTGAAGTTGGTTATGTGATACCCCCGTGCCTCGGAAAGCATGTAAAGACGTTGGTCCTGCGCCTGATCTCTCCCCGGTCAAACACAGGTTTGCGCAAACACTTGTGTACTATAATATCTCCTGCAATCCTGGCTAATCTCCGTTGATATTGGCCACCGTGACCGAAATCGGTCAGGGGGATTTATAGATAGATGGGTAACCTGCGTGTCATGCGCGTTCGCCTTTAAGCTCAATGTAATTAAAAAGCTTGTTAACGAAGGTCGCGTCTTATTTAACCGACTTGTGTTAGCGCGGGGAGCAATAAAATACTCGTATTGGTCTGTATTTAACTAGGCAATGGCTTAATGCCGTATGATCTACAAGTATAAACTTTCCCGGACAAACAATTAATTATTTAAGAGTATCGTCCGTCGCGGTGGAGTCCGTTGAAGCGAGTGGTCATCGCGCCGAGCGGTATCGTAGCCGCGCCGCGCCTCAGCTTGCCGATGACGCGCTGATCGCGCTGCCTGCGTGTGCAGGCCGCGCGCAAGGTGTTGTGTTGGGTTCGATTCCCAACAATGTCATAGGCAAAAATTTAATTTATTTTATTAAATTTATTTATTTTTCACTTCTTCTTATATTCGTGTCGATGGTACCTACTCTTCTTCGATATTTTATATTATTTGAGCTCAGTAGGTGGCCACGTTGATTGCGGCATCAGTGACATTCATTAAGTCATCCAAGGTGCAGGTGAACGGGCACTTAGGCATAGGGCACTCCAGCAATCATAAATCATATAGTTTATTTGTAAAACATAGGTATACAATATAGGTCATACATATAAAACAGTACGCTATGTTTTTTCTTAAGACATACATGGTAACATGCAAAGTAGGTAATTAAGCGAAAATGTGTCATGTCACATGCCATTAATAAAAAGAAACATACATAGTATTATTAGTAAAAAAAATGTCATGTGAAAATTTTAAATGCAGCATTAATAATTATTATAATTCTTTATGGTTTAAAAACTCGTCTATTGTATAGTAGCATTTATCAATAAGAGGTTGTATGATTTTAAATTTTGACAGTGGCATTATTCTTATGGAATTAGGAATTTTATTATATATTTTAGGAGCAATTCCGAAAAAGCTTTTAAACATCAAAGCAAGTGGGGCATGGTCTGCTTAGAGGCCCCGTACTCACACTGGGTATTGGATGGGTCAGTATTTTTCACTTCGAGGCACAAACAAAACAACATCAACAAAAATGTAACCCCTATAAAATAATAAGGGTTACATACGCACTGCGGGATACCACCCCTATTTGGTTAATATACCATATATACGCACTAAGCGCTTCTCGTCATCTTTTCTGATGCGCACAGCTAAGAAGTGGAATCGTCTGCCTGCGTCTGCATTCCCGAGTTCATACAACCCGAATCTCTTCAAGGCGAAAGTGAATAGGCTTCTTCTGGGCAAGCTCGTTCCACCGAAGATCTCATCCCTGCCTCTGGGCTGGATTGAGGTCAAGAGTGAGCCCATTGTCAATAAAAAAAAAACATTTTTTTTCAGGGAACCTACTGAGTCTTGTAAAAATTTAATACAAATGTTTTTATTTTGTTATTCAAGTTGGTAATTAAACATTATTGTTAACGTATTGCTCCCTTCTTTTCTTTAAAATGCGATACATTACCTGCACAGCTATTTCGGGGACATCACGGAAACTCTCAAAGAAAGGCTATAAAGTTGAACTTATAGCAAATTAATGGAGCCTGCTATTCCATTAATTTGACGTAACTTAGGCAATGAAATTTCAGTAGTAACTACAAAATAAGTTTAGGTAATCGTGTGTCTGTGTAAAGTATAAAGAAAAGAAAGAAAAAGTTTTAAGAAAGAGATAATTCATCATCATCATCATCATTTCGGCCGAAAGACGTTCACTGCTGGACATAGGCCTCCCCCAAGCACCACCACTTCGATCGGTTCTGTGCTTCTCGCATCCAACGGGTTCCTGCGGCCTAATAATGGATGGGAGATAATTACACAAACTAAATAGTAAGTACAAAATTATAGAAAAATACTTCTCCGGGCTTCTGACGACCCGTAACGTGAGAAGGATGAAATAATATTGAGAAAATCTAAAATCAATGAAGCAATGCAAACGGAAACCCTCAAGATTAAAAAAAAAAATTGCGATTTGCAAGCCAGACATGACAAGGCAGCAACCACTAGTCTAACTAGTAATAAAATTGACGTAGAAAATTATCTCGTTCAATCCGATTTGATTGTAGTAGGGCTAAGTAATGACTCTTTTATATTACCTCGTAAAATTCAAAATGTCTGTTTTGAGATAGGTTAACATTTTATTCGAATACTTTGTTATTTTTATAAGTCCTGGGACCGATTATTAGGAATTAAGGGATTGAATTTTTGGGACTAATTGGGTATTAAAGTTTTATGAGTTTTAGTTTCAATCAGTTACACATGAAATATCACATCTGTTTTACCCGGTAGAGGTGCACCCGTTGTACCTACAATTTATTTTGTTTTTTCTTAAAAAGAACGTTGCCCACAATAGGAATTACTCCTGTATCGTGGGTGCGTTTGCAAACATTGAAACTCACATACACAAACAGCCAGACCCGGAACAACTACCTGTAGGCAATACAAATATTTGTTCCGTGCGGGAATCGAACCCGATACACACAGCGCAGCGCAAAACTACTAATTCACCGGATAAACGTTTTTCCTACTAAAATTTACGCTTTTATCTTACCATAAGCCGTTATTACTGAAACGTTGTACAAACGCTTTTCCAGAACATTCATCAAACAGACATAGTCCTTAAAGCAAACCGCCCAACGGATTTCAAACCTTAAGTCTCAAAAATATGGTTTATTAAGGCTTGTAGGAAATACTGCTGAAACAGAAGACAATCGAAAACCGCGCGCTAGAACGCTGATAAAATATAATATGGAGCTGCCTGTAACAACGAGTAGTTGAGATAGGAAAGGGAATTAAATTAAATACAATATTGCGTTATAAACTTTTATTCATAATTAAAATTATATTTTATGGAGTATAATGTATGTTTAATTTGCTAAAAGACTTACAGGAAGATATTAAGGTGCTTGGTTGAGATGATGATTTTGAATTAGGTAGGTATTTAATTTGGTCTTTAGATCTGGAAAGGTATCTAAGGAATCCATACCATTCTTATAAATGTGGAAATAACTTTGTCTGTTAACCCACCTTTTTATACCAGGCAACCCGGTGATAAGGACCAGAAAAAGTTAGACTCTTATATGACAACATAGTTAGGTTGCCTAACTATTTCTGAGGTGGTGATGGTGGTAATTAAAAGTATACAGCATACAGAAGTATGCTGTATACTTTCAATTGGAATCTAATTCGTTTTGTAAACAAGCCATTGAAACATTTAAAGAAAACTTATTACTACAGTATTTTTAACTAATTATTGCCATGAGCATATTGACCTGGTGAAGGCCACAGAAATCCGCTGGATGTGAGAAACACAGAACCGGTTGAAGTGGGGGTGCTTAAGGACTATGTCCAGCAGTGGACAGGTTTGGGCTAACATGATGTGAAAAAACGTGACGTGGGAAAATAGTAAATTAGGCAACCAATTTGCAATATATTTGTAAACAAATTTTCACCCAGTAAGCAGATGGGTGAATATTCATAATATTAGTTACCTTCACCGTGCTTAATGGGTGAAAATTTGTTTACAAATATATTGCCAATCGGTTGCCTAATTTACTATTTTCCCACGTGTAAGTTTGTATTGATGGATGGATGTTTGTTACTCTTTGACCGCCCATTGTGTCACCCTTTGTAAAATTGTATTTATTTTATTTATGTTCTGTAATTTGTATGGTGTACAATAAAGAGTATTCTATCTATCTATCTTTCACGCAAAATCTACTGAACAGATTTGGATCAAATTTGACACTCAGGTGGTTTATAACCCGGATTAACATATAGGATAATTTTTATCCCCATATTCCCAAGGGATCGAAACTTATGTAGGTGAAACCGCGGGGCGCAGCAAGTAAGACCATAAATTTATAATGTAACCTTGGAAACAAAACAAAAACCAATAAACTTAATCTCAATCAAATTATTATCCACTGCCTAAAACTAGATAACGCCTCTAAACAAGCAGACTATTGTGAGGCTGCAATAAAATGGCCACTAACGTTTCAGTCCAACCGCAATTGTTCGCGTAACGATCGCGCTTGCCGTCAAGTGGGCCGGAAAGCGATAACAGGACAATTTATGTCATCGCTACTATATTGCGTGGGTTAAGAACCGATACAAAGGACCAAGTTTTGGTTTTTGAAGGACCACTAAGTGTCTGTTCTATAAGAGCCCCGCGCTCTTATAGTATCATGATCAATACGAGGCGTGTTCAGTAATATCTCATAATCCTTTCCCTTCCCTGCCAGCCGCCTCCTTCTTTTTGTTGCTTTTTTTTAATTGTTTTTGTATTTTCGATCTTATTTGTGAACATTGCTCATTTTAATTTTTAATGCTACTTTTACTTTCGTTTATATCTTATATTGTGTAATTTAACTAACGATATGTTGTACTTACTATTTATTTCTGTGCTAGTGCTGTGCACTTCTGTAAGTGACGAGCTCACAATTCCTAAAACTGTATGTGATTTTTGTTTATGTATATCGTAGTGAGTAATTCGTTGAAGTGCCATTATAAATAAATAAAATAATACTAATCTGTGTGTTCAGTAATAATAATAGGTATGTTAACACTTCCTGCACTTTACATATACGTAATCTGTAACTTTGTCTTCAGTAATAAGGGATTGTTCAAAAAAGCATAAATGAAGTAATCACTCGTCCGACAAGGGATCCACACAGACTTGTAACAAAGGGTAATCCTAATTCAGCCAAGTATGCTAAAAGCTGCCTTGTGATGTGTGTACGCATATACAACAAAATCCCTAAAGAACTAAAATGTAAAAATAATGCTAATTCATTTAAAAACAAGCTGTATAAATGGCTGAATGGACATAATTTCTATGACATTAAGGATTTCTTTGACATACATTTATAATATATCTCTTAATTTGAATTATTTAATTGCTACTTATTGTTATTTTGACATCATAATTATTTCTGCATGCATTGGATACATATTCTGTATAGCTAAACATGTGGACATTGTATTTAAATAAGACTGTAACACCATTATACCATATTTAAGGCAAATAAAGACTTATTCTAGACGCGTTTTGTCTTTTTTTGCCGAGCGCTGAGACCGCTTGGCCGGTTATCTTCTAATTGTATAGTATTGTTGAATGAGCAGTGGTGGCCCAGTTGTATCGGTCCCAATATACGAGTTGTAGGTCGTGAGTTCGAAGTCAGACAGGCACTTTATCACCACTACTCTCAAAACGGTAGACTAAAATATGCGAATACATGTTTTTTTTTTTTTAATATAATTGTAGATTAGCCAACTTTGCATAAGTTTACAAACATGAAATATTGTTTGTTTGTTGTTCATTTCTTTATAGTGTTTTATTTTTTATTTTTTCTCTTTGTTTGTCCTTAGGATCAGTAACTTTGAAACATAAAAAATATATACATATAGGAAAGTAATAATAAAAGTCTTAGATTGTATACTTGCATTGCATATTTACCCTTAAAACATTGGGCCCATGTGGTGGAGTACTGCCCACTCTTTCTCACAGAGAGGAGGCCTGTGTTCCAGCTGTGGCAGTCCCAGCAGAAAGGTGTGGTCAAGGTTGGGTGGAGTAGGTATTGAAGTTTTGTATTTTATGGGCTTACGATGTTGGCTCATGAAGAAAGTTGTTCAGTTTGTTAGTCTGTACCCCTACTATGACCACACCTGTCGGTTACAATTCTGTGTAGTATTTAGGACTTAGGATAGTTTAGGGTTAACCAGATACGGTTTCCCAAAATTGTCGGGCACTAGCTAATATTATCTTAGTTTACTTAGTTTGTAAAACCACTGGACTGTAAAAGATACACAGTAAAGTGGACACTTGGGCTCTCTCTCATGTGATATATGTCTGTGGCAAATGGGATGGATCGTAGTTTGTTGGTATTACTGCAGCCATTATTATACACAGTCAAATTAAATTAACTAGCGAATCTCACTTACCATAAAGTAACTTACCTCTATAGAGGTATGAGGAACAGGGTGACTCATTCACTCATACTCCATAGAAAAGGGAGGATCCTCCGACCAGACGGGTGTTGTGTCTGGCAGGCAACTGCTTAACGACTGATGTCAGGAAGTTTGTATGTTTGCTAATTGCGCGGTAAACACTGCTTGCGAGATGCAGGATTTGCGTGACGTCAGTATGACGCGTTGTTCGCATGTGGCGTTGTAGATGTCGCTACACCTCTAAACACAAATAACCAAACAAAATAATTGTATTTTTATTTTATTTCTTAGTTTAGTACTTTACCGGTTGACGTCATCACGTTAATGCCGGCTGTCGCTAAAACCAGCGCAGGGGCTCTGTCTCGCATAGGGTCGTAGCTCATATTGAGCGATGGCCGTTTTGCGTGGATGTGACGTATTTTTTCCCTCAACTTGTTCTTTTCTGTGTCTGAGATCTTTCTCTGCGTCATGTTTACCGCACAAAAACGTATTTTCTTTATTTCTATTTAATACCAGTACCAAAATATTCTACCATAATACTGTGCCCTATTCTACTCGCATCCTAACTCTATAGGTGCCAATATAATGCATGCTTAGCTCGATCTAATTGATGGATGGTAGTGGCAATTTATGTCCTGTGTCGGTAAATTTATTTTCTAACACTAGACTGAAGGATGTCGTGTGTCAATCGTGTTTGGGGGAAGTAGGACGTGTGATTGGTAGTTACCATCATCATCATCATCTGCCTAGCCTTTTCCCAACTATGTTGGGGTCGGCTTCCAGTCTAACCGGATGCAGCTGAATACCAGTATTTTACATGGAGCGACTGCCTATCTGACCTCCACAACCCAGTTACTGGGTAATACGATACCCCTTGGTAAGACTGGTTGTCAGACTTTCGGGCTTCTGACTACCCGTAACGACTGTCAAAGATCCACGAATGACAGCCGGGACCAACGGCTTAACGTGCTTTCCGAGGCACGTGTGATTGGTAGTTACCAAATAGTTACAAAAGCCATTTCCTACCTAGCTGGTCAGCTAGGTAGGAAATTTTGACGCACAGATTGATCGGTCAGGTTAAGCTATGCTTGCCGCGGTTGGTCTGTGGATGGGTGCCGTGCCTCGGAAAAGCACGTTAAGCCGTTGGTCGTGGCTGTCATTCGTGGATCTTTGACAGTCGTTACGGGTAGTCAGAAGCCCGAAAGTCTGACAACCAGTCTTATCAAGGGGTATCGTATTACCCAGTAACTGGGTTGTGGAGGTCAAATAGGCAGTTGCTCCATGTAAAATACTGGTATTCAGCTGCATCCGGTTAGACTGGAAGCCGACCCCAACATAGTAGGGAAAAGGCTAGGCAGATGATGTACTTACATATATAAGGTGCTATAAAAATATCTGCCACGGCTTTAATGGGAGGTAGTATTGTGTTTATAGATTACAATAGTAAAGATAAATTATTGATTATTCGTCATATTTTTTTTCATACAAAAAAAATGTACGTATAAATTTGAATTGATTTATTAGTATAAAACCATCCCGTAGACTTGTAAGCTGTTACCGCACCGCACTGAATTCAATTAAAAAACGCCGGCGACGTTCATTCATACACTGTTGCCATTCTTATCAAACAATGCCGCCGTGCGCGGCGGCCACTCGGTCGTGAATTAACTGTTCCGGGGTACGAAAGTTCTTCACTATTGTAATCTATAAACACAATACTACCTCCCATTAAAGCCGTGGCAGATATTTTTATAGCACCTTATATATGTCCTGTCAGATTTATTACTACAATTGGTTTAAATGGGTTTAAGAAAATATAAATATTGACATAACATCACGCCTGGATTTCCCGAAGGGTGCAAAGAGGTGCACCCAAACCCACGTGACGCCAGAAATTAAAACCAAACAATTCGGACGGCACGATTGGCGCAGTGGTTAAGCGATTGACTGCTGCGCTGTGTGTCGCGGGTTCGATTCCCGCACGGAACAAATATTTGTCTGACCTACAAGTAGTTGTTCCGGGTCTGGCTGTTTGTCTTTGTGAGTTTAAATGTTTGTTGACGCACCCACGATACAGGAGAAATTCCTAGTGTGGGGCAGTGTTTTATTTAAAAAAAAAGATGAATGAAATTATTTTTTATACATAAAAAAACAGGCAAAACCCATATTACGTCAAATAAAATAAAATTTCATAATACCGCAGCAGAATAGAATAAAATGTCAATGCAATTAGAATAAACGAATAACGAAGTAGTAACAAATTATAAAGGTCACAGAATTAAAATTTAAATAGGTACATTATTTATTATATTCTCTTTTATGTATGTGAGAAGGTTTTAGGCCACACAAAATAGAAAACATTGATAAGTATCTGGTACTTGGTAACATGCACTACGCTGCCCTCCCATACCAATTAACACAGTTTGCTACTGATGTACGACACGTGTCGGCAAATGCGGATGCACACGTGTCGAGCAACGTCAGTGCCACATTAGCGCAATAAATATCGTGAACGTGTTCAATTGGAGCACGTGCGGCAGGCGACAGAGTTTTCCATTAAGAATATCTGACAAGTTCTCAACTTCAAATTCTCAATTCAGAAACCGGTCAATAGTACAAGGTGGGGCAAGAGTATTGTTATAATGTGAATGCCACAACACTCTGTCCTCTTCCACCTTCCGCATCCAGTCCGTCCCAGCCACCTTCTTAAGGTCGTCAATGGTAATGGTGGTGGTGAATAGTAGGTGAATGTGACATAATTTTTGCTAATAGCATTAGGTATATTTAACTCCATTTTTTTTTAAACGTTGCCCCACACTAGGAATTACTCCTGTATCGTGGGTGCGTTTACAAACATTTAAACTCACATACACAAACAGCGAGACCCGGAACAACTACCTGTAGGCAATACAAATATTTGTTCCGTGCGGGAATCGAACCCGCGACACGCAGCGCAGCAGTTGATCGCTCAATCACAGCGCTAATCGTGTCGTCTATATATTTAACTCCATTGCACTCTGATTTGACACATAAGTTTTAGACAAATAGAAAATTTGTTGACAATGCAATGGGGCGATACAACCGGTCATACAGGTCATGCAATGATGAAAACTTTGAAAAACCAATTTCGGCCCTGGCACTGGCCGACCAATTCCAACCGCGAAAACGGCCTCCGATTTTGCCAGACTTCTTTGGGTGTTTTTTAAATTTTGCGTCCACCAAAAAAAGCCACAAACCTTGCAAGTCTTGAAAGCCAACATTGAAGAAGAAATCACCAATTTGGAGGATGTATTGTTGTGAGCAACAATTCAAAATACCGTAAAACAAACCCAAATGTGCTTCAACTCGGAGTAATCCCATGTCCCCTTTAACGCGGACATGGGCTACGGGGACAACGGGAATACAGGATTTTTCGAGTTAGTACCAAATTTTGAACTGGGTCTACTTGGCGCAGCCGTGAGGCACACAATAGGTACTATTTTAAGATTTTTTTTTTCTGTTTTTGTGTGAATATTGTGTGCCTTACTTAAACTGGGTCAAATAAAACTTATTTTATTTCTTTTTTACACCTTTAAATGAAATTTCCGTGGAAGCAGACCCCAATTTTTTTCACCTTTAACCAAATAGCAGCCATTTCACATTATGACATAACTTTTGCCCCACTTTGTACTTAAAATTTGAAATTTGGATGTATCTTTCTACTTTACACCATTGTCTATCCCTTCGGGAAATAAAAACGTGATGTACCTAATGTTATTTTTGACTAGCTTCTGCCCGCGTGGACGCTCGCGTGGAGGTCGGAACTTATCTTACGGGAACGTACAGATCAGGATGAAAAGTACCCTATTTCATTGTCTACTTTTGTGGAAAATTTCAGCGAAATCCGAGGCAACGCACAGACAAACTCACATACACAAATACAAAAAAAAATACAAAAAGTTGAGGGAAAACATGCGTCACATCCCCGCAAAACCGGCCATCACTCAGCATAATGCTAAAGCCCTATGCGAGACAGATCCTCAGCGCTGGTTTTCAGCGACACCGAAAAAAATGTTAATTAGTAAATAAAAAAAAAGTTATCATGTACCTGACCGTTATACTATTGACCGTGAAAATGATCAAAGTTATTCCGTCTCTTCCTTCAAATAAAAAGACTAGCACATTAGTTTCATGTTTTGAAATTCAATGTTACGCTATTAAGCGTAACATTGAATTTCAAAACATGTCTTCCTAACATGGTAGGAAGTAATATATTTAGTTGGAACGTGGAGAAAATACGCTCTCAGAACAAAATGTAATCATCTAGAGCTAGACGCTCTGTTAATAGGCGTCGCTATTCGACGTGTAAGTTAATAGTCAGGCATGTTCCTAGAAATATATAATCATTTTAGACTAGCTTTTGTCTGCGGCTTCGCCTACATGGAGGTAAGTAATATTTTATAACATTGGTTCGTATATACATAGTTCGTATACCAATTTTTTTAGGCGTGTATTTCCATCATAAAAATATACAAGCTGTTGTTTTGCATCCTCGTCAAATTTCAGGAGGCTGTTATGAAAGACATAAATAATCAAATAAAATTACGACCCCTGGTAAATAATGAAAACTTACTTGTTGTTTTAGTTATTTAAGTTGGACAGTATTTCAGAATACACCACTTTCAAAGAACAGAATCGCGTTATGGTATCGTATAAGCGGCTGCGTTTTTATGTGTGTGTAAAATGGCAGTTACAGTGCGGTCTTAGACAAGCCGTGTTTTAAAATGCATTTTTTCCACGCATGCCGATTTCCGAAAATAAAAATAAAAAACTACTTATTTTATTATTGATTCGTGTCGAGAATCAGTAGCATAGTTACCTCCTTGAATTTGACGAGGATGCAAAACTACACCTTGTATACACACAAAAATTTCATTGAAAAATCATCGGTACCATCGCAAGCAAATAAAAAATTAAAATCAGAACACATAAAAACATATTTTTTATATGAAAAGTAAGGGAAAACGGCGAACGAATATTTACATTTCATCCGGTGATTATGCAAATATCAGTTGCAAGAGTTAGTTGGATCTTATTTGCATACACGACGCTCTAGTCGACCATCCACTGAGATGATAATTATATTTAGGTTATATCAAGGTGACTTTTTCAGCCCGCGTAATTCCAAAATTTCTTTCGATTTTTTAGACTGCAATGCTTTTTATGTTCATCAGAATTCAATCCGCGGCAATTATTATTATTATTATTTATTTATTTCAGACACAGTGTTCCATATTCATGTTAGTATAATTAAAATTAAAAATTATGTTAGTAAACAAAGATCACTACATGCCAAAATAATAGTATTATAACTAAAACTGAAATTAAATAACCAGAATCATAAAAATCAAATTATAAAATAAATTAATTAGCCAAAAATGCAATCATCTTTAAATTAATTAAAATCATTTAAATCGTTAAATTAAAATAAAAAATTTCATTAAAATCACAAAGAAAAATAATAGAAATATAAAATAATTTAATTAATAAAATAAAATAATGTAATTAATAAAATAAAATAATGTAATTAATAAAATAATTTAATTAATCAACTACAATTATTTTATTTTATCATCCGTCAGTTCTTACTGACATGCAACTGCACACAATGCCACAATATTGGACAGTCAATTATGATAAAATAATTAAATTTCCCTTTATTAAGCATGGGACTGAGTGTTAATTACACCCACATTTCACCAGTTATGTTTAAGTCAACACATTAAGTGTTATAAGCATAACATTAAAGAAATACCAACTTTTAATTTAAATTGAACATCCTAAACACGTTTTGATTATAAACTTGTTACTAAAATATGATTTTTGGCATTTTAATCTCAAATAGCAGCTGAAGATTTAATGCTAGACTTTTGTTGTAATAGTAAAAAATGCTTAAGAGGACATTTCCCATAAGACAGCAGTATTTTTTTTTTCTGGTCGAAAAAGTGGTCTTTATTTTTTGGGTACGAAATTAATGATATCCTTTTAATTCATTTTCCTTATTCCACACTACCCAAGCAGCCTGCAAGGATGGCAGAGAGCTACCATAAACTACCAAGTTTTCTCCCGATTTGAGTGTAAATTATCAAAAACGATACTCACATTTGTTTTTGTTATATATAGTGATATTATGGTGGCAAAATTGTGCTAACATACCGGCTAGTTTCCTCTCGAACAAATGGTGATTTTTGTTAGCACAACTGACACTAACGAATTACAAATAAAAACTAAAAAAACTGGCCAGTTGCATTTGAAATTCCGGATGCTAAATTACTATGGTAGGAACAAAATACCAATATTTAGTTGTGCTTACGTAAGCAAAACAGGCCAATCAAACAATCAAATACAGACAGCAAATATTTTGCAGTTTTCATTTATAGATACGCCTTATTAAATATTTTTTGCTTCATGATGCGAAAAGTATAATTTACTAGCTCTGCCCGGAACTTCCTCCCCGTGATATTTTTTACTGGCTGTGCCCCGCGGTTTCACCCGCGAGTTTCGATTCCGTAAGAATATCGGGATAAAAAGTATCCTCTACGTTAATCCTGGTTATAAACCATCTGTGTGCCAAATTTCATCCAAATCCGTTCAGTAGTTTTGGCGTGAAAGAGTAACAAATATCCATCCTTCCATACAAACTTTCACGTTTACATTATTAGTAGGATCCCCCGACCCACCCCGTCGCATCGCATCGCCTGCCAGCGCTATTACTCCGTTTTCGCTTAACGTTCTTTCTGACTTTTCTCCCCCGGCTCTTAAGGGTCCTTAGCATGATGTTAAATAGTCTATAGCCTTCCTTAGGAATTGGGCTATTAAATGCAAAAATTTAAATCCAACCGGGACCAGACATTAGCGCATTCAAACAAACTCTTCCGCTTTATTATTGTATAGACCAGGGCTGCCCAACCAATTTTGAAAGTGGGCCATAATTTTAATTCCGTGTCAGCAGGCAGGCAATCTAGTGAATAAAACTTGCCTACAGCTATGGTAGATACTAAATAAATAATTATCCAGATATTAAAATGAAACAAAAGTTTAAGTTCCTAAAAAAAACTTCACTGACTTTGAAGAGGTTTATAGGCGTACATAATGCGTTGGTGGCCCGCGGGCCTGGGGTTGAGCAGCCTTGGTATAGACTAAGAACTGGTTGTTGGCCACAGACATCTTATGACAACTTCTTCAGGGGCTTGTGGCTGAATAATGACGCAGCACGGGTCGGTCTTCAGCGTTAAGCAACGCTTGCCGTGGTCAGTCCGCGGATGATTATATCCGCATTACATTACATCCATTACATCCGCATCCGCATGCTCAACCTCATAGCGAGTGAGACGGTCTTATTCAGAGTACACTCTGAGAGATTTTCCAAGAAATGCATTGTTGGTTCTTGTTAAAGATAGATTATTTAAAATAATATAGGCGCATTTATTGCATTGGGGTAACCTGTAATGGTGGATGTATGATGATAATAGTAGGTACATTATGATATAAGTGCGGTAAGTTGAAAATTACAGCCGAGGCGATATAAAGCAGAAAGAAGAAAGCAAAAAGCAAGAAAGCAGAGGCTGTAATTATCAAAGCGCACGTATGTCATACGACGTTTTATAACATATTTGGGAGGAAATAAATAAAACTCGGACTTTCTTAAACGAATAAATCTTTAATTACTTGTTAAAGCAGTTATAAAAATTTGAACACTTTGTAAATGTTTATTTATTATATTTTATCTCCCAAAGTTAATTTTATTCATAAAATGTTGACCACTTTTCTGACATAAAAACTCTTTGCTAAGATTTGAAAAAGTACCGTTCGTTTTAGATGGAGCATCTTGATAAACCGTACGTTTTACCTTATTAAAAAGAAACTCGTGCATTTTACATTACAATAACGCACAAAAGTACGTAATGAGATACAATAAGATATTGAAATTGGTGAAATAAGAGACCCTTTACGAGCAAATGTGTTATAAATAAATAAACAAAATAAATACACACCGAGACTCCTTCGTACCCAAAGCGATGCAAAGCGCGCTAAGGAATTGTTCCATAATACCTATAACTGGGTTCTCAAATTATATAATTTTGTATTGCCTTACAACTTTACCAAGTCCTTTGTAAATTGAAAGATCATTCACATATTTACAGCCCGGCCGCCGAGAGAATGCGTTCCTGACAGCTATCAGTGCGCCAATTCTAGTAACTAATAAAGATCAAATTGGCAAAGCACGTATTCCTTTGAATAAAACTGACAGGTGTCAAGAACGAATTCTTCCGAAGGCCGAACTGTAGTTTATTTCACGACTCCTATTAAGAACTAAATGGATGTAATATGGTCTATTCTAAACGTATCTGATGGAAATGTTAACGAATGGCTCAGAAAACCTTCATGTGGATGATTATTTGTAGTGCCACGTACAAATTGAGTGCTTTGGTTTGATTACTTGAATACCTTAATTTTCGTCCTTTGATACTTATGAAAGGACGAAAATTGAGGTATTGAGGTATTTTTATGTATAGAAACCAACACGAGCACTTGCTCGTGTTGGGTTTATCTACACATAAAAATAAATAAAATTGAAGTGTTTCTGTTAGTTACGGGGAAAGAAAACACGTGTGTCTCATGCTATCGTATAATATCGACTGCCAAGGTCGGGTCACGCGCAGCGCTCCCTACTTACATACTAACATCCCTCCACCCTTAGCCTAACAATTACAAAATATTACTACTGTTCAAAAATTAACATATCGCGGCGGTCGTTCCGTGGCCTCGGTGGAGGCGAGGGTGTCGAGAACGAGTCATTAGACTGATCTTGTTCTGAAGGCGAGGAGCACCTCGAATCTGTACCACCAAGTTCCGCCGAATCAGATACCTCGTGATTTTCGGACGAAACACCAACCACTTCTGGCGCTGGTTCGGATATATCATCTGTTCGCTGACTGTATGACGGCGAGGGTAGTAAAATGAGGGAAAGCTCCGCTGGTACATCTTCATTCGAGCCGCTGACTTCACCAGCTTGTGAATCACATTCCGCCTGTGGATTCTCACCCTCACCCTTAAATTTCAAGAGCTGGTTGACATGTCTCTTGAAAATCGAACCATTGTTTTCACCGAGTAATCGCACTTCATATAAGGAATTCCCTAATGTTTTTACAATGATTCCTTTTGTCCAGTATGTTTTTTGTTGTTTGTACACTTTGATTAGCACTATTTCATTTTTATTAAATTTCACTTTTCGAATACCTTTGTATAGCTTACTCTGCAAGCACTGGTTATCTTTCACTACTTTTTCGAGGTCAATGTTGGCTGATGTCGGCTTACGTATGTCTAATAAATCTAGCCTATTTCTTAATTTACGGCCGAACAAAATTTCTGCGGGTGATCTGCCTGTTGTGCTATGTTCAGAGTTTCTATAGTTAAATAAAAATTCATTCAGTTTTACATTGAAATCTTTTGCGTTAACTTTTGATAGAATGAATGCTTTCAAGGCCTTTTTTACGATTTTTACACTGCTCTCAGCCTGCCCATTGCTACTTGGGCTGTAGGTAGGAGTAGTTAAGTGTGTGATGCCGTTATTTCTACAAAAATTCGTGAACTCAGTGGAAACAAATGATGTACCGTTATCTGTGCAAATATTTCTTATCAAACCAAACCGGCTCATTACCTCACATAACTTACCTATAACTACGCTGCTTCCATGAGCGGAAGATACATCAAAACATTCCAACCATTTGGAATACGCGTCTACAATTACTAAATAAACTTTGTTATTGATAGGCCCAAGGAAATCTAAATGCACGCGGTACCACGGCTCGGGAGGGAACGGCCAGGGCGTAAGAGGGGCGCGGGCCGGTGTGGGACGGAGTGTATTGCATATTTCACAAGCTGCAACGTGCTTATCAATATCTGCCGATAAGCCCGGCCACCAAAACCGGTTTCGCGCCTCTGCTTTCATTTTGTTAACACCGAGATGTCCTTTATGTAATTCACACAATATCTTATACCTACAGCTCAGTGGAATGACAAGTTTATAACCACGTACTAGACACGACTTTTCTATAGCTAACTCATTACGACACATAAAGTAACACTTTAGGTTGTTATCTGTTTTATATTTTGGCCAACCCGATTGTACATATTCACAAACTGTTCTGAGTTCGAAATCTGACGATGTTACCGCGGCAATATCACTTAAAGATAAGAACCGATCTGAGTTGTTATTGTAAACAAAGTGTACATAAGTAGCCCTGTCTATAGTTGCTATTTCTTGGTAATTGTTTGGTAAAACTTGTTTCGTTTCATTAACCGAGCGGCTCAGGTAGTCCGCTGCGTTGTTTGAGCTGTTTATGTACTCGATACTAAAGTTATAAGATGATAAATAAATAGCATAGCGTTGCAACCGATTCGCTGATACCTCCGGTATGCTTTTATTCTGCTTGAAAATGGACACAAGTGGCTTATGGTCTGTTCGTAGTATGAATGGAGTCGATCGCCCGTATAGATATTGGTGGTATTTTCTAACACCAAATATAATCGCCGTCGCTTCTTTTTGTATTTGGCTGTAACTGAGTTCAGCTTTTGATAGCGAGCGCGAGGCATAGGAGATCGGCCGCTCCGCACCATCATTACCTACTTGCGACAATATCGCGCCGAGACCATTGGGAGACGCATCCACTGTCAAAATTAATTTAGCTTGTGGATCATAATGTGACAGGGTTATGTCAGACATAAGGTCCTTTTTTATTTGTTGCATGGCTGCTTCATGCTCGTCACTCCATTGCCATGGGGTGTTTTTTTGTAACAGTGCATGTAATGGTTTTAAAATACTAGACGCGTTTTTTACGAACTGTCGATAGTAATTCACCATGCCTAGGAATGACTTCAGTTCAGTGACGTTCGATGGTGTTTTAGCTTTTACTATGGCTTCTACTTTATCTTTGCATTTGTGTAAACCGTTTTTATCTATTTTAAATCCCAAATATGACACTGATTCTTGAAATAACTGACACTTATTTTTCTGTAGAACTAATCCTGCCTCCTGTAACCTGTTTAAGACTTTATGCAAGTTATTGAAATGGTCACTGTCATTGATCCCAGTCAGTAAGATATCATCCTGAAACACTAGAACCCTATCAAGGCCTGATAGTACATTCTCTAATGTTTTTTGAAAAATTGCCGCCGAGCTTGCTAAACCAAATATTAATCTGGTGAACTTGAATAAACCCCGGTGCGTATTGACAGTGGTTAACATTTGTGACTCATCTGTTAGTTGTAATTGGTTGTAAGCTTGCGATAAGTCTAATTTTGTAAATTTTTTACCACCGTGCAGTTTAGAAAACAGCTCTTCTATGCGCGGCAATGGATATTTGTCTACTACCAGCTGATTGTTCAAGGTTACGGAGTAGTCGGCACAAATTCGAATATCTCCGTTGTTTTTCAACACTGGGACAATGGGACTTGTCGTGCTTTAAAAAAAATTGGTTTTGAACCCGGCTTGACCTGCAGACTAACCTTTGACCCATTGAAACATCCTAGTTCGTTTGAGAACAATTTTGGATATTTGGTTATCATTTGTTCCACATAGTTTCGGCAATTATTAACTGTGGTAATTTTTAGATCGAATTTTGATAGAAAATCTCTGCCTAATAAACACGGTCCATCATACTTAACCACATAAACAAGTATATCTATTGTTTTGGATTTGTAAGTGAGGGGTAACACAATAGTTCCTGCAGTTTCAATGTTGCTGCCATTGTAACTTTGAAGTAATGTTTTACTGTTATGTAATTGCAATGATTTGAAGTGATTAATGAATACTTTTTCTGGAATTATTGTTACGGCAGACCCAGTATCTATTTCAAAAAGAAGTTTAATTTTATTTAGCAGGACAGATTCCCGTATCGGCTCATCAGACTTAGAAGAAATATTACATATGACATGCTTACCATCGTCGCCGACATCATCCAATTCGACCTCGATAAAGTGTTGCTGAACTTTACGTTGTACGCACACACGCCGCAGGTGACCACGTTCCCCGCACTTCCCGCACTTGTAACGTTTAAACCTGCACCTGTCCTCCTGATGTCCAGTGTAGCCGCTCACGCTCGCACCGCTTTGTCGTCGTTCACCAGCGCCTGACCGCGCCGCTCGTTCACCCGCTCTCTGCACCACCTTATAGTAGACAGGTTGCTCTGGAAGCGCCGATGACGTCACAGCTGAGCCGAGTCGAGCACTGCGAATGCCTTGTGCGGTTTCCAAGGCTTTGCCGAGCGTCAGCTCGGCCATATCTATCGTGAACAGCTTGTCTCGCTCTGGTCCTGGTAACATGCCAAGGATAAAGCGATCACGCAGTAACTCATTGAGACACGAAGCAGAAAAAGCACAATCCACTGCTAGTCCGCGAACACGTGCCGCCCATGCTGCCAGCTGTTCCTCTGGTTGTTGAGTCGATGTATAGAAGCGATTTCGCTCGGCGAAACCGCATTTAGCTGGTTCAAAGTGATCATCCAATAGCTTCACTATAGTGTTGTATTCAAGTGTGGTTATTTTATTCGGTAGTGCGAGATCTCGGACCAACTTGAAAGTACTCTCAGATAAACTGCTAAGTAAAATCGCTCGTTGTTTGATTTTTGGTTTACCCTCCGCACTTTCTAGTTCATTTGCTAAGAACCATTGTTCGAGTCGCTCCTTGAACACTGACCAATCCTGGTTTTCGTGGTTAAAACTATTTAACGTTCCGACGGAAACTTTCGCCATGTTTGATTCGCGCACGCGTTAATTACGGTTCGCTTCGTCGCCACTGTTAGTTACGGGGAAAGAAAACACGTGTGTCTCATGCTATCGTATAATATCGACTGCCAAGGTCGGGTCACGCGCAGCGCTCCCTACTTACATACTAACAGTTTCCTCGTAGAGGCGATCGGCAGCGGCGGCGACCTCTCGCGTCCGGCCCTGGTTCAAGCCATGGTCCAGGGCGAGAAGGAGTGGGAGGCAGTAACCTCCTTCTGCGAAGCAGTCATGCTAGCGAAGGAGGTGGCAAGATGGACGAGGGAGAGATCCTCACGCCTCAGCCGCCGCGGGAGACGCTCCGAGCGTCGGGAGCCGTGTGACGACTCCCGGCCACCGTAGGCCCTGGTCTGTGGGCGGAGAGTTATGGGCAGCTCACCGTCCGATCAGGACCAGGCCCGTGCCGGACGGCGCGTATGTGTTCCATGCGCGCCTCAAAGAGATGTCAGCATAAGATACGGGGCCCAATAAGGCCGAAGCCTGCCAGGATCGTCCGAAAGGGTTACCGCTGCCTTGGAACATAAAGGGCTAAGGAAGGAACACGGGTGGGTTTTAGTCAGTAAGAGTCTGACACTCCCTTCCGCTCCACCCAGAGCGGGAGGGGTCATTTGATGATTTCCTATCCACAAAAAAAAAGCACTTGCTCGTGTTGGTTTATCTACACATAAAAATAAATAAAATTGAAGTGTTTGTTTGTAATATCAAATTAACAGCTGTTTACTAAATGTATATGAAAGTATTATATAGTATAAAAATAACAAAAAAAAAATGGTCTGTCTGTCTGTTTATTTATCAAAATTGGTCTAACTGGAAAGTTAGACCAATTTTAATAAATTTTGGTATGGGTACTTTGGTATGGCAGCAGCTGGATGAGAGTTGCCGACAATCGAGTTGAATGACGTGCAATAGGAGAGGCCTATGTCCAGCAGTGGACTGCTACAGGCTGATGATGATAGTGATGGGGATACTTTGAACTCTGAGGAAAAACATAGGGGGTCTACTCCGAAGTAGTATCGGCCGAATGTTCGGCCGTTTCCTGCTACGAAGTTACGATTTGGTTCGGTCGGTTTCGGTCCTACACTCAGTCGGGACCTTAGTCAATATTCGAAAGAGTGTAGACTCTTTCGAATATTGACTGAAACTGACTGTGTTGACCGTGAGAATTTGAAGATAATTATTTACAATTTAATAATACCTAGGATTCAAACAATAAGTATTGACTATAGCTACACCTTAACCCACAGCCAAAGAAAAATCTGTCACTAACAAAATATTTTTAAGCAAAAATACAAAATATTGCTCAGCATGTTAACCCGTCTATCCAACATGGCTACCATTTCAAAAATCTTATAAGCTTTTTTATTCTTTTACAAATTTCAGCACATTTAGCTTAGAATAATGGCTCTACAAAATAATATATATGAGACCTCTTACCCTTTGCGTCTAGAATACAATTTATCACGCCAAAATTCCTCTTTACAGCGAAATATTGGGGTACGGCCATTAAAAACCGCAATAGAAAATGATAAGACGATTTGTTTGACAGATTTGTAATTTATTTTCGGTGAGATGATTTGTATGGCAACAATAGTATTTTGGAAAGGAAACGGAGAAATATTAAAGAGAAGATTTGTTAATTCACTGTTGTAAACTGTTGTTATATAAGTGACTAGCTTTTGCCCGCGACTTCGTTCGCGTGGAATAGTGACTTCCGGCAGATTTTTGGTTTTACCCAAATAGTTCTTACTATTTATTTACATTTTTCCGATGAATTTTCAGTACTGAATTGATGCCGACTCTTGACCAATAGATGGCGCTGTATGTCCGGAATAAATTTTATTTTTTATTTTATTTTTTGTAATAAAAACTACCCTATGTCCATTCTCAAGTTCCAAACTATGTCTGTACCAAATTTCACACAAATCGGTTCAGTAGTTTAGGCGTGAAGCAAAGACAGACAGACAGACAGACAGAGTTACTTTCGCATTTATAATATTAGTTTGGATTAATGTAACTTTATGGGGTCTCTCTGTTTCCCTACATCATCCTACATACGCCTCCCCATGACTTCCTTCTTGGAGCGCAGTGTGGTGTTGGCATATGATCTTTCTGACCATCTCTAAAGCTATGGTTTCCTAGAAGAGTGGTGACCGCCACATAGGGTCCGCGATTAACCGGCGAATGACGTCACTGAAACTGGAGGGGCTTGTGGCTAAGTTATAACAGCTGCACGGGTGGATTGATCAGGTTAAGCTACGCTTGCCGCGACTGGTCCGTGGTGACCATCTTTACATCTTATATCAAGACGTCTCCGTGCCTCGGAAAGCACGTTAAGCCGTTGTTCCCGGCTGTTCGTGGATCTTTTACAATCGTTACGGGTCGTCAGTAGCCCGAAAGTCTGACAACCAGTCTTACCAAGGGGTATCGTATTACCTAGTAATTGGCTTGTGGAGGCAGTCACTCCATGTAACATACTGGTATTCAGCTGCATCCGGTTACTGGAAGCCGACCCCAACATAGTTGTGAAATGGCTAGGCAGGTGACGTGGTCAAAGAAATCCTACTACAGTAACATAAATGAGAAAGTTTGAATGTTTGGATGTCTGTTACTCAATCACGCAAAAACGGCTGAACGGATTTAAATGGAATTCGGCACACAGATAGTTTATAACCTGGATTAACACATAAAATACTTTTAATTGATAATACGGTCCCGTGGGATAGATGCGAGCAAAAACTAGTGTCAAAATAGTAGGCGATTACGGCTTGTCATAATGTACGAGATTACCAAATACGATCCATTTTTCCTATGGAGTGTCACAAACACGTTGTCGGTAATCATATTTCATCACATCATAAATCAATCTACAGTGTTTCCACTGCTATAACACAAGCCTACTCTCTGTGAGAGGGAGTGGGCCATAATCCACCACGCGGGGCCAGTGCGGGTTTGCGGATGTCAAATGTCTTCGAATTTCTGGTTCTAAAACATACCGGTTTCCTCACGATGTTTTCTTTCACCGTTTTGATAGCAGTGGTTATGAAATAATTTACACAAAGTAAAGTGCCTGCTTGGGTTTGAACCCCGATCTACTATTCGTAAGTCGCGGCCGTTACTGCTTAGCCACCACTGTTCACCAAACTGTCAAAATCTGCAATTACGGTGTCAATGATCATTCTAACACAATTGCTTTAGCAGACTAGGCACTCAGGGAATAGAATAGAATTAGAATACTCTTTATTAAGTACAATCAATCAATCAATATCTTTATTGTGGATCATAGGTAGGTACATAATACAGGTCTTAAATAATAAAATTGTAATCAGCTATGTCCCACCCTTAAGGCATACAATGGTTATATAAAAATTCAATTAGATTTACATTATCATTACAAATTATAAGGATGTCACATAAAATATAAAAAATTGAGTAGGTACACATCACTAGACCACTGAACGTATCATGACAGAGGGGGACTGTATTGCAGCAGTGATTTGTCTGATAGGAAGTCTTTTATAGAGTAGTAGCATTTGTTTACTAACAGATCATGGAAATTCTTTTTAAATTTTTTCATTTCCGTAATTATGTACTCTAATAGGCCCTGGAATATTGTTAAAGATGCGTGAAGCTGTACAAAAGATACTTTCATGCATTAGATGAGTCTTGCTAGCTACTGTGCGCAATTGGTCCTTACGCCGCCCGTATACGCGTGAAGTAATTATACATGTCAATATTGTTTTTGACTATATTGACATGTACAGTCACGAGCACCAATATGTCAACACTTAGCAACTTTCAAATGCGATTTTTTCGTGAATTAACGAATGCAACGTTGAAATACGACACATTGCATAAACCTATGGGTTCGAAAATGCTATGTTCGTAACAACATAATATTTCATTAAAAAACAAAGGAGTAAATCACTTTTGAATAAAGCCGAGTGTATACATACTTTTGCTCGTGACTGTACACCATACAAATTACACCAGACAATACTACAATAGTATGTGGAGAATCTCTCTTGTTCCTTAAAGTATCTTATAAGACTTTTCCCAGCATGAAAACTAAATCAATTTTTGGCTGACAAAAGACACAAAAGATAGTTTCATCCTTCGGTCGAAACAATTTTGTGGAGGCGTTTGAGCTTTGCAGTGGAACTAACATGACATGAACACAGACATACGGCTACGCCAAAGACAATAGCCTCCTTTTGATCATAGTCAGGTAAAACAAA
This sequence comes from Apamea sordens, assembly GCA_945859715.1. Lineage (NCBI taxonomy): Eukaryota > Metazoa > Arthropoda > Insecta > Lepidoptera > Noctuidae > Apamea > Apamea sordens. The sequence goes on along the minus strand of OX244010.1, from coordinate 4,544,233 downwards.
GAATGCTGCCCTCATGTATAGCCTCCCGTTTGCGAAAGCATTCCTTGCTTAAGTATTTCAATATTATTTTTTTGAAATAATAACTTTCTTTTAACGAGAAAGGATCATAAAATGAAATTAATGTTGTAACATAAAGTGGATTTCGATACCAAGACTTTCGTACTAGCGTACCATTCAAACAGGTTTTCGAATCAGCGTCTTCGCGACAACGTTATTCGATATCACACACACCACCAACCACACAACACCATACCTCAACCATAACACAAGCATTAGGTTGCTTAGCTTGGGACTAGATGGCGCTGTGTGAAATGTCCAGGGATATTATTATTATTGGATTTTCTTGTTACCTACCATAACACAAGCATTAGGTTGCTTAGCTTGGGACTAGATGGCGCTGTGTGAAATGTCCAGGGATATTATTATTATTTATTATTATTATTATATAGCGGTTTTCGACTCAATGTGTTTTCGAACTGACGTACCACTCATAAAGTTTTTCGAAATAGCATGTGTGGCGCAATAACGTCATTCGAATCTTCATCATCATCTGCCTAGCCTTTTTCCCATGTCAGCTTCCAGTCTAACTGGATGCAGTTGAATACCAGTATTTTATATGGAGCGACTGCCTATCTGACCTCCACAACCCAGTGACTGGGTAATACGATACCCTTTGTTAAGACTGGTTGTCAGACTTTCGGGCTACTGACGACCCATAACGACTGTCAAAGATCCACGAATGACAGCCGGGACCAACGGCTTAACGTGCTTTCGGAGGCACGGAGGGGTCTTGGTTTGTGAAAATGGTCACCCATCCACGAACCAACCGCGGCAAGCGTAGCTTAACCTGATCGATCGACCCGTTCGGCTGTTATTACTTAGCCCCTCATTCGAATCTTCATATCGCTCCTAATTCGACAAATATCTTTACCATATGAAGATTTTTGTTGAATATAAGTTACAACATTTTGCATGATCCCTGGATTGGTTCTATTCCCAGCTCATGCAAAGAATTATTGGATTTTCCATCAGGAATATTTCAGTAGCAGTCCGGACTTTTGATTTTTGCCAGGGTGACGGTGTCAATAGGTTTGCTCTCTATGACATTTGAATTTAACATGACTGGCAAAATGTAGATGTCCTCCACTGCCTAACCCATCGAGGAAAACCAGACGTGATGTTATGTACTTTGTAGTTTTACTGCACATGAGATTCCTTACCTACTGCCACTATTATTTTTATGATGATTTCCTTCCATTTTACATACAAATGTTACCGGTCCCAGATGTTGCTACTTTGAATTTGCAGTCTGCATACAATTTCATACAAAATTACTTTCTTGCAGTGCAAAAGTATAAAACATGTATTCTTGCTTGTTGTGACTACTAGTTTTAGAATCTAAACAAGAGTAATTTTAACGGGGTAATTTTTTTTTTTAATCTCTTTGCCACTAAAAAAAGAGCACCATTCACGAAGGCTAGCACACAATATTACAGCCGCATCGGGCCACATTGCATCGCATTTCAATACAAAAACTTCGATATGGCCCGTTTATAGAGTTCTACGGCTCATAAAAATGTACCTACCAAAGTAATTATTTATACAGGGTTATTTTTCAAAGACCCGCCAAATTTAAGGATGTGGTACAGACCATCAAACTGAACAACTTTCTCCATGGGACAAATAGCGTAATCGCGAAAATTTTATCAACTGTCCCATAGAAAACTTCAATACCTACTCGACCTAAATGTATGGGACGGCTGAATTTTTATTCGCGATTACGATGTTGGTTCCATGGAGAAAGTTGTTCAGTTTGATGGTCTGCACCACATCCTTAAATTTGGCTGGTCTTTGAAAAATAACCCTGTATAATTTTTTTTTCCTTTATACACACATGTTTTTCTTGCCGTCAAAAACTACGGATTATACGCAGTGATTAGGCACGGTCGTCAGTATTCTATAGATCATTATGGAAGCTTGTTGACGGACACATTTTTTCTACGGCGCAGTTTATACGCCCTGTATAGGTACGGTTGTTAGTGTCGTATAGATCACTATGTAGGAAGATTATTGTCAAACACGACACGCGGTTTAAACACCGTATCGTAAAGAAACTGTGCCGTATACAAAGGGCCTGATGCAGGAAGATATTTACGTTCCAGTGCGACCCACCCAAATGTGTCTTAGATTTTATAAGTACGTCTCGCGTATGACCATAATAATCATCTGCCTAGCCTTTTTCCAGCTATATTGGGGTCGGCTTCCAGTCTAACCAGTCTACCAGTATATAACATGGAGCGACTGCCTATCTGATTCCATAACCCAGTTACTAGGTAATACGATACCCCTTGGTAAGACTGGTTGTCAGACTTGTTGTCGGGCTTGTTCTGATAACCCGGAACGACTGTCAAAGATCCACGAATGACATCCGGGATCAACGGCTTAACGTGCTATCCGAGGCACGGAGGAGTCTCGGTATGTAAAGATGGCTACCCATCTACGGACCAACCGTGGCAAGCGTTGGTAGTTGGCGTTATTACATAGCCACTAGCCCCTTCCACCGTGGTGGCTCCCTCGTATGATCATTAGCACGTTCCACTGTCATGGGCAGAACTGTAGACAGATACTAGCTTTTAACTCCATGTTGCTGTCATCAATCGTTAACCACGCTCAATCTACCGCTAGTTTCAAAACTGATAGGTTACAAAATTCTTAGAGAACACAGAAGGATCACTTTGAACAAAAACAAAACAAGTCTTGTTTGCTACAAAATAAAATCATATCTAGCAAGTTTTCATTGCCTACAGATGCTAACTAAGAAGATATAATAAAATGTGAGGTAGGTATATAATAATAGTATGTATAAAAAGGAGGGGAAATAATCAAAAAGCATCAAAAAATTCGTCGGCATTGCTGTCAACAGGAAACGTGCCGAAAAGGCCGGCAGCATTGCCACATTGTATGGCAGTGCTGATTCTATGTCCAAAAAATAGGCCAGCCCTCTGGTCACGTGAAGAGTCGACCAACCGCTTAGCGATGTCTCGAAAAGGTATATAATAATTTTATTATATACCTTTTATTATAATCCTGAGGATGTCTATTATTCTAAAAGTTGACAGCGTCGCGAATAGCTGTCAAACACTCATTCATTCATACAGCCGAAAGAAGACTAGGTACTGTTGAACACAGGCATCCAATCACCGCCACTTCGACCGGTTCTATGCTTCCGCATTCAGTGGATTCCTGCGGCCTTCACAAGGAACTGTTTTGATTAATTTATGATTATTACTGTATGGACATTTAAAATATGGCTCTCGCTCGAACATAGTGATTATGAACGCAAAAAAATTAACCTATTAGTCTGACAAACCTTGTAAGTAACTAATTTTAAGGCGAATTTAACCACCCCTCCTCCTCTTCGAGGACTTATACCCTGTCCAATAAAAAAAGAATTGTCAGAATCGGACTACAGTCCGGCCACCGAGAAAATGCGTTCCTGACACCAGCTGTCAGTGCAACAATTCTAGTAACTAATAAAGATCAAATTCGCAAAACACGTATTTGTTAGTACGGAACTGACAAGTGTCAAGAACCCCTTCTCTCGAACGACGGACTTATGAGTAAGTACTCTGTAAATAGTTTTGCGTGGTTATACATAATATACGCGTCGACGTGAGAACCTCCTTCTCGTTTAAAAGTCATTTTATCCGTTGGTTTTCTTTTTTACCTTTTCGAAGCGCTAGTCACCGAAAGCAACGGTGATCGAACTATAAATCATACAGCTCGGATTTTCGGAATGGCCCAGTTTGAGGTTTATCTGGTACGGTGTGGTACCTCGATTGACGACGTGTTTCATTCAGTACGGCTTCATGGAAACAAAGGACAGACCGCTTAGATTACACTACTGAACATGACATAACATCAAGCCTGTTGTTCCAGCTAGGTAAGCAGAGGTGTTAGTACTGTGTCTGAGTTATGAGTTGAGCTAGATGATAAGTGACACATGAGTACACTGAGTTGACAGGTCCACTCAAATCTGTATGGTTCTTCTTCATAATTAAGATCATCACAGACATTAATCTGCATAGTCTTCATATGGCCTGACCAAGATTATGTCTGGACTGAAACAGATTGTGACATCTGAGTACGTTTCAGTGTTTCTTCCCAAAGTATTCGATTAGGAAACACCGTCCTCATCTACATAGTTTTAAATTATAATTTATTTCTGACGAGTAAAAGTTTATTTTTAAACCAATATCATTTACTTCGCATTCTTTAACATTTAATTACACATTCGGTAACGGCCGCCACTTACAATTCGAAGGTCGTGGGTTCGAACCCAAGCAGGTACTTAACTTTGTGTAAATTATTTCATCACCACTGCTCTCAAAACGCAAAAACAAAAAATGCTAAAAACGCGTGCGCGCTTCTAAATGTAACTTGTTTGACGCCTTGCGTTGACCTGTTAAGTTTACAAAATAAATATAAAACAGTGAAAGAAACATTACGAGGAAACCAGCATATCCTAGAACAAAAAAATCGATGACATGTGACAGCTACCAACCCGCACTGGGCCCGCATAGTGAATTACGGCCCACTCCCTCTCACAGAGAGGAGGCCTGTGTCCCAATGAAACATTAAGTATAGGTTGATTATGCTACTTCAACATTCTTGACACACATCTTCGACAGCAATGTTGATGTTTAATACTTACCTATGGGCGAGTCAATTGCTATAAACTGTACAAATATTCAGACTCTTAAGTTGTTCCTTATAAGAACGTACCTAGTTACGTATTTACTTTATTACCTAATTTTATGGAACACTAGCTGCGTCCCGCGGTTTTACCCGCATAAGTTTCGATCCCGTAGGAAAATCGGGATAAAAAGTATCCTATGTGTTAATCCTGGTTATAAACTATCTGTGTGCTAAACATGCAAATCCGTTTAGTAGTTTTGGCGTCAACGAGTAAACATCCATCCATGCATGGATGGATGGAAAATTTCGCTTTTATAATATTAGTAGGATTATTTTTATGAAGTACTAGCTGACCCGGCAAACGTTCTTTTGCCATATAAATTATTTCTAGCTGCCCGGCGCTACTTCGTTCGCGTGACGTCCTACCCCCTACCCTACTCCTACCCTACTCCTACACTACTCCTACACTACTCCTACCCTACTCTTAACCTAATTCTAACCTACTCCTAACCTACTCCTACCCTTCTCCTAACCTACTCCCACCCTACTCCTACACTACTCCTACCCTACTCCTACCCTACTCCTACCCTACTCCTACCCTACTCCTACCCTACTTCTACCCTACTCCAACCCTACTCCTACACTACTCCTTCCCTACTCCTACCCTAATTCTAACCTACTCCTAACCTACTCCTACCCTACTCCTACCCTACTCCTACCCTACTTCTACCCTACTCCAACCCTACTCCTACACTACTCCTTCCCTACTCCTACCCTAATTCTAACCTACTCCTAACCTACTCCTACCCTACTCCTAACCTACTCCTACCCTACTCCTACCCTACTCCTAACCTACTCCTACACTACTCCTACCCTACTCCTACCCTACTCCTACCCTACTCCTACCTGCTATAAACCTCACGGAGCCCGAGACCTTTCCAACGAATGCAAAACCGTGGAAATCGGTTCGTGCGTTCTGGAGTTATAGCGTCAGGAAGGAAAACCCGACTTATTTTTACATAGTAGATTATTTCGTACCGATTATATAGTATGTGTATGGTCATGTTTTAAAAGCAATCAAAACGGACTTCCCAAATATCTCAGTGGATGCTGTACAAAAACATCATATGAGGGATGAGATTATTCTTCAAGAACAATTTAATTACGCGCCTAGTTGGATTAAGCGGAATTGTTCCCTATGAATAAATTTTAACTTTTAAATTCCCTTGCCTACTGCACGTTTTAATGAATACATTGTTATCCTGCGTTTTAAAAGAGTTAAAAAACATATTTACATAGTTTCTACTAGTTCCGTTTATAGTTTTATACCCAACCTATCTATACTCAGTGGCGTGTATTGCATATAGGTACCTACATAAATGAAATATATATATATATATATCTTTATTTTAGACCTCTAACAGTCCATAATAATATGTTGTTAGTACCCACTAACAACAATACAATAGGTATAAGCACAATCTGTTACTACCCAGTAACAGATTGTGCTTATACCTATGCTATGTTAGTGTTATTAGTATTACTTCATTCAATTTAATTTTACATAAAACGATAGCCGATAATAAAGTCAAAATGAAAATCCAAGATGGCGGCTGCATAACTTTTAATAATAATACCCCTAGGGGTAAGACCCCTTGGTAAGACTGGTTGTCAGACTTACGGGCTTCTGCCTACCCGTAACGACTGTCAAAGATCCACGAATGACAGCCGGGACCAACGGCTTAACGTACTTCCCGAGGCACGAAGGGGTCTCGGCACGGATATCTCGGTATGTATGTAAAAATGTTCACTCATCCACATACCAACCGCATTTAACATAAAGGTATGTTAAATGAGAATACACGAACTTTGTGTTTAACTGTCAATAGTGTCAAAAAATCTCACCTTGAAAACTTATGTGGATGGAGTTCAGTCCATCCACCTAAGTTTTCAAGGTGAGATTTTTTTTACAAAATAGACCGGTCTATAATGTCCCCTCTACTGGGACACAGATCTCGGTCATCGAGAGGGAGTGGGCTGTAGACATCACATGTCTTAATTTTTTTAGTTCTAGAACATGCCGGTTTCCTCTCGATGTTTTCCTTCACCGTTTTGAGAGCAGACTGTGGAACACTCATTGCACAAAAACACACTTAACTTACCTAGTTTTTTCGAACGAATAAATCGTTTCCTTACAAACGAGTGACGACATCAAAACGATATGAAAAACAAACCGAAAAACTACTAGTAACTTTAATCGATACACGCCGATATCAACTCGATTCAGAACTCATTTTTCATGCGAAGTAACAGCTTTCAACCCCGAACATATTTGTTGGATAATACTTCACAAACTTTGTATCGCCAGTACTCTTTACTTTACGAAATGGATGGAGCAATATTTCAGTTCTAGAGAGAGAATATCGGAGTATGAAGTACATCATTTGGTGCAGAGTATGTGCGTCATGTTTCGTCATGGTTTGGAGTGCTGCAAGAGGTTGTGGGATTGTAACTATCCGTCAATGTGAGTATTGACTAATAGATAGAGAGATATTAATAGCATAACATAAAATAAAAAAAAGGATGAAGCAGAGTTGTACCCATAGTTACTCACATTTCGCTAGATATGTTTAGCATAATCAGTATATAATGTTCCTACTCACACAGATAGAGTATGACATGGGTTCCTATACTATTTCTATGGTCTAAGTACCGACATCCACACCTCAGGGCATTATTTAAAAAATCTAGGGTCAGTCTTACAAATTTTCTAAGGGCGTATTTCACATCCACTTCACGCACGCGTATACGTCAAAAATGGCGGTAAATATCGTCTAACCAAGAAAAGCGTTGTTTCAAATCGTTATTAATTGGTTTTCATTTATATGCACTTGCTTAAGGGTTTATTATTGTTATACTAAAACACGTACTTTATAAATGTCTTTCTGATTATTGTTAAATAAATACCTATCTTAAAATTTTATGCTTTTCTGTAAACCAGTTTTTTAAACAAAGTTAAAATCAGTTGTAAAAACTCTTGTAAGATACAAAAAAACCAATTTAAACAAATAAACGAGTTAACGTAAGTGTCAATGGAGGGTAACGACACAAAAAAACATTTTGCAATACATCCTGAGAAGTTTTTTTGTAGTGGAGCTTCGAAACTAGCTATTTTTGGTGGGATACCGGAGGTATATATTACAGCACCCTAATTCCGTAACACACGTTCAATCGGAATCTGAATCATTTTGAAGCAAATTGCTAATCCATTGCTTCACAAGTTCGAAAAATTTGTCTGCTCAACATGTAAATAACGCAATGAATGTTGTTGAACTGTCAAAATGAAACCGATTCCGATTGATCGTGTGTTACGCAATTAGGGTGCTGGTGGTAGGTTGACTAGTAGAAAATGCCTATGACATTAAGTCCACCTCTGTACATTTGTGTGCTTAAAGTATTAAATAAATATGTATTCTGAATTTGTCATCATGAGAATAGTAGTCGTCCAGTGGTAACAGCCCTGACTTATGAGTTGTAGGTCGTACGTTCAAACCCAGGCAGGCGCTTAACTTTGTGTAAATAATTTCATCACCACTGCTCTCAAAACAGTGAAGGGAAACATCGTGAGAAAACCAGAAGGCCAATTCTCGTAATTTAAAACGTTTAAAATCTAGTCGCAGTGTCATCTCGGCGACAAACAAATGTCAAAAACTTGTCAAAATGTAGGGAAATTAGAGGTATTTTTGACAGATTGAGATTGAGATCAGACTGTGAACGTTCTCAAAATTACGAGAATTGCCCCTCTGCTTAGTCCTAGGACCAAAAATTGGAAAACATATTGACATTTACCACCCTGAACTGCGTGATAGATTACAGCCCGCTCTCTTTCGAACAGACGAGGCCTGTCCTGGCAGTGAGAACATTATAGACTGATTTTGCTATCGTCATCTTTTTGGGATCGACTAGTCTTCTTTAAAAAAAAACCGACAGCTGACGGTCGTGACTGTGACAAGAAGGCTTTCACTTAGCATAAAGCTGTGCTATTGGGGGACCCAGAGCACAGTGCTGATTTTTAATGGTCACCCAAAAATAACGTACGGAAACCAAGTCGGGAATTGAATAGAGTTGGTGGGTCATGTCAATGTCAGCTGCCTCTGAAAACCAGCGCTGGGGCTCTGACTCGCATAGGCTCGTAGCATTCATTATACGGAGCGATGGCCATTTTGCGTGGATGTGACACATATTTTAATAATAAAAGCTATGACGTAACAGAAAAATTTCTCAGTAGGTGACAGTGTCAGATCAAATATTACTTCACACGACTTCAATCAAAACAAACACACACTCTCTTTCACTTTATCATACACACACACACACACGCACGTTGCTTACACTTATACAATCACTCTCACACACACACGCGCTGATGCGCGCGCATTTCACTTATAATCATTGTTGTAGTATTAAAAAAAAATAATAATAATTGTACTAGTTTATTGTAACTTTTTGTAAGGGACAGGGACAGCTATTCCTTAATACAGGTTATTCTATAACCTAGCTAGGAAAGCTGAACTTCACCCACCAGATTGTGTTTGACATGGTACAAACTTACATTAATAACCTTATGTATGCCTCATGTACTACAATATCCTTTTTATGGAATAAATTTATTATTATTATTATCCCCCAACTTGTGTTTTCGTTGTGTTTGTGTTCTTTCTTTGCGTCATGCTTACCACAAATAAACGTATTTTCTTTATTTTATTTTTTTTCTTTCTTGGTACTATCACCAAAATCTATATATGACCACCGTAAGGATTATTCCTGCTTGCAGCGCATATTATTAGTCGACCTAAAAAGATCCTTTTTTGTTTTACTTACGGATGCTGCTGTGCTCATCATGTGCACGGGATATTGTTTTCAAAATGGTCAGATATAGGTTTTGGCGATAGTATCTATCGCTATTTTCATGGCCACACACAACAACTCCCAAAGTTGCTATAAAAGTGTTCAACCAATCAAACAGTGAAACTGTATCGCGAATTCGTTTCGAAATGTTGAACTTTGCCACCAGAGGGTGGTGTAGGCTGGTCGAACTCAAAACTTATCACCAAGGGAGATATTGGGTCAACGAAAGTTCAATAATAGTTTGTATTAGATTTACTGGGCGGTAGAGACATCGACGCGCAAATAGAAAACATGAATTCAGCACAATGATTCTAGCCCCCCTGGAGTAGAAATTTTTCGTCGTCTATCAAAAAAATTATCTACTGTTTCATAGAAAAGTGCAATACCTAGATGGTCATATGTATGCAACGGCTATTTCTTTTAATAATTGACCGAATAATTTCAACGCAGGGGGTTCTGAATCAGTTCTCTTCTGAATACTGAATCCACGCTAACAGATCAGGCGTCGATGTCCCTGCCAACCTATATGAGAAGAAAGGAGATTATCATTATGATACGAGTCAACGTATTTTGTCTCTCATTTGGTAGCTTGCTTAAGGGGCCCGTGGCTAAATAATAACAGCCGCACAGGTCAATCGGTCAGGTTAAGCAACGCTTGCCGCGGTTGGTCTGTGGATGGGTGACCATCTCGACATACCGAGACCCCTCCGTGCCTCGGAAAGCACGTTAAGCCGTTGGTCCCGGCTGTCATTCGTGGATCTTTGACAGTCGTTACGGGTAGTCAGAAGCCCGAAAGTCTGACAACCAGTCTTACCAAGGGGTATCGTATTACCCAGTAACTGGATTGTGGAGGTCAGATAGGCAGTCGCTCCATGTAAAATACTGGTATTCAGCTGCATCCTGCTAGACTAGAAGCCGACCCCAACATAGTTGGGAAAAGGCTAGGCAGATGATGATGATTTTGTAGCTTGCTGTTGCTGTCGCTCAACACGTGCTGTTCCATTTATGACAGGGATCGGAACTATTTCTCCTAAACACAGGTTATTTTGTAACCTAGGTAATAGGTAATACGGGCTGGTGTCCAACTCCTGCAACTCCACGTCAATGCGCGTATTTTATCTAGGGGAGCAATACGGCACACCCTAACTAGATTGACGAAACTTTATGCTTGTGCTTTATAATTATTATTATAATTATATTATTTTGCCATGTAGTCTAGTCCTAGTTGAAAAATAAATATTTATTATAATTATTAAATTAAATTAACAACCGAAACTTCACAGAGTTTACTGTATTATATTTTTGTGGCAACCAAGTGTACAAACACGCTGTTTTTCGCAAGTGTACAAAAACAGACAGTAAAGTGATGGCAGCTTTATTAATCTTCTTTAATTGATCCGCGTTGATTTTTTGTTTGGCGCCGACTCAAAATTAGTAATTTACATTAATTTAGGAGCTAAGTTAGACGAGGTGGCTCTAGAAAAGGATGCCGCGGACGTTTTGGGGGAGGCTTGTGCTTTACAGTGGGACAGAGTAGGCTAATTTTAAAAAAAGTTCTACTTTACGGTAAATTTTTTTATTTAGCGGTTTTTTTTTTGTTAAGAAGTGTTTACCTACAATTATTTTTTTGGTTATCGATAATAAATTGAAATTTAAAAATCATCTACGAAAACTTAGTCCTCGAACACAAGGCAGTGTTGTAGCTAATCCTAAAAGGATCCTGTATAAAAATATGTTGGGGTCTTTTGAACTTAGCCGTAAAAACACTTGTGTGTTTTCTAACTCTAGTGAGACATTGGAGTGAGCATGGCATACTCACACTGACAGACATATATATATACATAGCCACCAGGGCACCTTGTACTATTTTAGCTGTTACTGTCCATAAATAAAAAAATAATTCATTCAGAGAAATCATCATAATGAAGCAAAAACCAGCTAAAAGATTAAGTCCTCAAACAGTATTTATCAAATAAAAACCAGTAAAAGTAGTTGAAATTGGACTCTTGCGGTGTCTTGGCAGAGTTCCAGTGTTAAAACTCTAAGTCAAACTTACAAACAAAATGCTACTACTACCTCGTACAGAATGCTAATGTCCATTTCTTTAGACTATCATTGTGCATGGCAGTTCGCCAGCTAGGCTCGCAAAAAGTGGCCATGTATTCACATGGCCACTTTTTGCGAGCCTAGCTGGCAAAAAATAAACACAGATGGTTATTCAACCATCTGTGTTTATTTTACACCAGCTTATGCCTGCGACTTCGCCTGCGTGATATTCGGAAATTATATCATCATCTTCTTCTTTTCGTATCGATCTTCTTAGCGGGTCGGTAGCAATCTAAATGGACTCGGCCCAGAATTCGGTCACTTGTTTGGCGCCATCACCAGCGTCCATCAGTTCCTGTAACGTGCAGCTGACAGGACACGCAGGACACGATATTAAGTGTCCCATCGTTTGTGGAACAGCACCGCATCTACACTCCAAGGCGAAGTCGTCTATGAATTTCCACCTGAACAGGTTTTCCTTGCTTCAGCCAACCTGGGTCCGGAGTCTATTTAAAGCCTTCCAGGTTACCCAAGGCAACTCATGTCCAGGTGGGAGGTCGTCAGCGGGTGGGACGAAAGGTTTGGGTAAGGAAGCACAGTCTCGCCACAGCTTCAGTCAGTCTTGCGATTTTTCGGGGTACTCTTACTCGTTTTATTTTTTTAACATATTTTGATCCCAGTAGGTAGTAATTATACAATAAGTGTGTATTACCGGGATAAAAAAGTATCTAATGTGCTAACCCAGGTAGTGGTCTACGCGTGTGCCAATTTTCATTCAAATTCGTACAGCCGTTTAGACGTAAAAAGGTACAGATAGATAGCTATTTTCGAATTTAAAATATTAGTATGGAAGTGTGGATGTTCGAGATATTTTTTATGATTTTTTAAGCTAAATCGGTTAAGATAATAATAGTGACAAACAAACGAAAAACTGTGTGTCGGACCACGCACGATGAAGGTTTCCGTAGTTGGGATGAATTTATCCCAAGAACAAACTTAACTATGTAGTTGAAAAAATGTTCTCCCATACATCAATATTACTGACGGTCAATTCTCCAACTGCAAAATAAGTAAGTTTGTAATCGCAAAAAAATATTCTCTTTTTCAGTTCGAGCGATGCGAAGATACTCTCCAGAGAAAAACCAAAATATTTTAAACTTAAGTTGGATTAGTTAGGTACACAGAACTTTAAGACGAGCGAATGTTAAAATATTTACCAACTTACAAAATATTAATCCATAAATTAGATAATAGACAGAGTAGGCTAATTAAAAAAAAAGTTCTACTATACGGATAATTTTTTTTATTTTAAGGTTTTTTTGTCGGTTATTTTTATTTTATTTTTGTTAAAAAGTGTTTACCTAAAAAAATAATTATTTTTTTGGTTATCGATAATAAATTGAAATTTAAAAATCATCTACGAAAACTTAGTCCTCGAGCACAAGGCAGTGTTGTAGCTAATCCTAAAAGGATCCTGTATAAAAATATGTTGGGGTCTTTTGAACTTAGCCGTAAAAACACTTGTATGTTTTTTAACACTAGTGAGACTGTCGGCGCATCACATATGCGCGTGATCGACCGAAGGGAGGGCGCGGGGCGTCGGGGTACCGAACACGGTACGCGACGGCCGTTGCTTGCCCTCCACGCCACTCAGCTCACAGACGCGCTTGACCACGGGCATTTCATTGTATCTATGTTGATATGTAAATTATAGTATTACACCTATTTTAATACAGTCCACTGCTTCTTTCATTATAAGTCCCGATTGAGCCCAATCATTTGGTCCTTCGATTGCGCAAAATAATACCGGTATTGCCGTAATTAACGCCGTCAACATCATCGGTCGTCGTGTTCACGTTTGCGGACTTTGACCGCTCGCGACCACCACGCGGTACGACCACGAAGAAAAGAACAGAGAAGTCGTTCCCAAAGCAGCCTGCATCGTCATCGTGGGAGCTGAAGTCATTCTTTGGGAGTATATTACTGTATTTGAGTGAGTCCGTTCCAATTAGTTAATTTTCTGCTTTCTTTTGGAGTGAGCATGACATACTCACACTGACAGACATACATAGCCACCAGCCCCACCAGGGCACCTTGTACTATTTTGGCTGTGACTGTCCCTACATAAAAAAATAATTCTTTCAGAGAAATCATCATAATGAAGCAAAAACCAGCTACAAGATTAAGTCCTCAAACAGTATTTATCAAATAAAAACCAGTAAAAGTATTTGAAATTGGACTCTTGCGGTGTCTTGGCAGAGTTCCAGTGTTAAAACTCTAAGTCAAACTTACAAACAAAATGCTACTACTACCTCGTACAGAATGCTAATGTCCATTTCTTTAGACTATCATTGTGCATGGCAGTTCGCCAGCTAGGCTCGCAAAAAGTGGCCATGTGAATAACCATCTGTGTTTATTTTACACCAGCTTATGCCTGCGACTTCGCCTGCGTGATATTCGGAAATTATATCATCATCTTCTTCTTTTCGTATCGATCTTCTTAGCGGGTCGGTAGCAATCTAAATGGACTCGGCTCAGAGTTCGGTCACTTGTTTGGCGTCATCACCAGCGTCCATCAGTTCCTGTAAAGTGCAGCTGACAGGACACGCAGGACACAATATTAAGTGGCCCATCGTTTGTGGAACAGCACCACATCTACACTCCAAGGCGAAGTCGTCTATGAATTTCCACCTGAACAGGTATTCCTTGCTTCGGTCAACCTGGGTCCGGAGTCTATTTAAAGCCTTCCAGGTTACTCAAGGCCACTCATGTCCAGGTGGGAGGTCGTCAGCGGGTGGGACGACAAGTTTGGGTAATGAAGCACAGTCTCGCCATAGCTTCAGTCTTTCTTGCGATTGTTCGGGTACTCTTTCTCATTTTTTTTTTAACATCTTTTGATTAACCAATGTGCTAACCCAGGTAGTGGTCTACACGTGTGTCAAATTTCATTAAAATCCGTACAGCCGTTTAGACGTAAAAAGGTACAGATAGACAGTTATTTTCGAATTTAAAATATTAGTATGGAAGTGTGGATGTTCGAGATATTTTTTATGATTTTTTAAGTTAAATCGGTTAAGATAATAATAGTGACAAACAAACGAAAAACTGCCAAGTGCGTGTCGGACCACGCATGATGAAGGTTTCCGTAGTTGGGATGAATTTATCCCAAGAAAAAACTTAACTTTATAGTTGAAAAAATGTTCTCCCATACATCGATATTACTGACGGTCAATTCTCCAACTGCAAAATAAGTAAGTTAGCAATCGCAAAAAAAAAAAATATCTTTTTCAGTTCGAGCGATGCGAAGATACTCTCCAGAGAAAAACCAAAATATTTTAAACTTAAGTTGGATTAGTTAGGTACACAGAACTTAAAGACGAGCGAATGTTAAAATATTTACCAACTTACAAAATATTAATCCATAAATGAGTTTATTTTATGAAAGTTGAGGAACGTAAAGTGTAAGCAACTTAATTTGATCGTAGCTGTCTTAAATTAGGCACAATCTTTATGGTTTATTTTCATGTCGGAAGACAGATTATTCAGAACTTGGCCCAGTTTTGAAAGTATTTTTTCTGGGTGTATGTTTTTAGCTATTTGTTAGATACATATAATATTGTTACGAGCTTCGGGTTCGTGACAATAAAAAACTGCCGAAATAAATGACCAAAAATTACCCTTTCATCAAATAAACTCAAACACACTTCGTGCGTGCCTATATGGGGCCCCGGTGCGGGCGCGTTCACTGCGGCTGCGAGCCACCCACTACCTGAACGCGCCCCAAAAGGTGGGCTTACTCTCTCTCTCGGACAACGTTCCGAGCGGAACGAAGTTACTGCCGATGAGTTAACTTTGTCAAACGGGCAAAAACACATATGGTGTAAGGACAACTGTAAAATCGTGTTCATTCTTAGCTCGGACCCCGAACTAATCTTATATCCGTAGGTGATACGGAAACGCTCGTAACTTCAGCTGGAACTACGGATTTCACAATTAGAAATGAGGCCCTCAGAGGTTTGAAGATTTTCACAACAGACCAACAGCCAACAGCTACCATTTGGCCAACAGCTTGGTAAATAGAAAATGGCCCTGCGGAATCCAAACCCCCGTTTCATCATCTGCCTAGCCTTTTCCCAACTATTTTGTTGTCGTCTTCCAGTCTAATCAGATGCAGCTGAATACCAGTATCCAAACCCCCACTTGTAGTCCGTGAAACACCGAAATCAAAATCAAAAGTCATTTATTTAAACTAGGCTGAGACATTCCGAAAGTCAAAATTAGAAAAAATAGTCCCCTTCACTATTTCGAGAGACAATCACAAAAATCCTTATCAAACAAAATTTACCAGTCCATAATGGTCCTTTTTTCGTTCAACGTTGATAAACACGTCGCGGTGGGTTCCATTTTGCCACAAATTTCTCGTGTCGTTGTGTCGCCCAACAAAACCGCATTGCGTTCGACCGCAGTTTGGACTGGCGACGCAAAAGTCACAACTAGAGATGTCACATCGCCATTATGGGAGCGTTTTTTTGGAAATGAATTGGGGTTGTTGTTTTTTGATGATATAGTAAGCTATATCATCAAAAAAAACAACCCCAATGGACCAAAAAACTCTTAAATGGGACTTAAAATTAACTAACACCAGTTAATTTTAAGTCCCATTTAAGAGTTAGTAACTACCACAATCAACCACAAAAATCCAGACCCAAGGCGCGGTCGGAAGCTCAGAAGTCCACGGGAACGTGCTATCGCCAAAACCTATATCTGAACATTTTAAAAACCAAATCCCGTGCACATGATGACCACAGCTGCGTCCGTAAGTAAAACAAAAGAGGATCCTTTTTAGGTCGAATGCGCTGCAAGCACAAATACTCCTTACGGTGGTCAAATATAGATTTTAGCGATAGTACCTACTATCAGAATAAAAAGTATCCTACCACTCTTAACCTTTCTGTCCTAACCCAGGTCATGGTATATCTTAAATTTCATACTAATCCGTTCAACCGTTACGGCGTGAAAAGGTAGGAAGGTATTAGTATGTCTTCTTAATGAAAAAGCCTAATAACAAAGAGTCTGACCCGGAAACCGAATCCAAGAACCCATGCAAAAGCATAATTATATCCAAAGCTATACAACATAAACTTCAAAATTCGTAAAGTTACAGTATTCCTAATAGTAATAACGGTCGGTTAGATATAGGAACTCGGTAGGTGAACGAAAATTGTCCCCTTTAGCCCGACTGAAACGTCACATAAAATAAAAACAAACATACAGGACATTGTACATGACAACCTCGAAATGCTACGCTTGCAAACGACTGGACACGAATAAATCCTACCTCCAACGTTTATTCTACTCTTTGGGGACTGTTTTGGTGCGAATAGTAAAGGTTGTTCTTTATTCATTAACGTCAACTCAGACTATTGCAGTCCACTGCTGGACATGGCCTCTCTCAAGCTGTGCCTATCTTTCTACGGTCCTTCGGTCCATCTAGCTGGGGGGCGTTAAATAGGGGATGAAAGTTTGTATCATCAACATCATTTCACGTCCACTGCTAACCGCAAGCGCGGCTGCCTCCCCCAAGCACTTCCACTTCGACCAGTTCTGTGCTTCTTACATCCAACGGGTATGGAAGTACGTAATTTTTGCTGATGGGGAACGGATTTTTATAAAAAAGACTAGTCAATTTAGTAGGAAATCCAATTGGGCACATGTTTGTTTGACTAAAAGAAAACGCACAGCCGAAACCGCTCAATCTAAATGCATGAAACTTTGTACAGGAGTTCCTTTTTTTGAGCACAAGTTTTATCTGGCCTACTCATTTTCTACGTGATTTCAAAATACTCGTGTTCCTTAATCATAAAACTACACCTGACCTTTGAACATAATCCCTGATTTAGGGTAACACCTCCAAGTTTATATCGAAATAGTTAAGAAACACATTGAGCTTAGTTACTCTTGTATCAACTACCCTTAGGCCCCGTTCATGGCCTCGAGCGATGCTACTTGCGACGCGATTTGCGTTACGTGCTACTTCAATCAACTCAGCCTATTAAGAAGCTTATGTCCAGCAGTGGACTGGCCCACTGCTGGACATAAGCTTCTCCCAGGCTACGCCACAAGACCCTGTCCGCCATCTTCCCTACGTGCTATTTGTGGGCTCATTATATGCACAGATTATTCAATGCCCCACGCGTCCAATATAACAATGCGTTCAAGGCGTTGTTAGGGCTGCCGCGCTAGTGCAGTGCGTCGGGCATGGTTGCAGATGCACAGGTTCACGGGTTCCAAGTCATGCTCCACGGTGCTTGGTAGGTTTTGCGCTAGAACCAATAGCATCCTGGTTGCTATTGCGGATAGACTGGACACGCGTTGCGTCCAATACTGCGTTAATACATAAGGAAATAAGTAATTATGTGTTTTTTTAAACTACCAACACTAGATTCATAAATTTTATTGAACTGACATGGTTGGTTTGGTTGTTGGTTTGGTTGGTTTTTCAATCTGAATTAAAAGTTTTGACGCAGTCACTGTCGCAAGACACGTGTCGCTTGAACGTGAAGCTCGTGACCGCAGCGTTATATTTTGGGCCCGAAATACGTCTGGCAGCAAACATAGTTAAAATATCCCTTAAATATATTTGAGGTAATACGTATTTAACTTGTCGGCCGCATAAGGGTGCCCATGAGTTGTGTATTCTCAACTTCAAATTGTGCAATATATTTTGAAGTGAGAATTCAGTAGTACCGGATTTGTCACCACTCACAAATTATTTAACTAATAAGGTTAGAGCTATCTCAGTGTACTTAATAAAAACTCATAAATTCATGATTGTAATCTGCTCATAGAATCATTCAGTTAGACAAAAATTTTAACATCTTCCTCCTGGCAATTTAAAGACTCTCAACAAAGAGATTGATAATATGTTGGAGACCGTAGTTATTCTTCCCTCTCATTTGCAGCGGGATATGGTGGCGGGTAATGGTCTTCAAGAAGGACAGTTGACAGCAGAAAACTGAATAGCTTTACTATCAGGGACTCGTATTCTCTTCCAGAAAAATAATTTGCTCCAGAGGACCTGGAGAAGTTTCCACTCCATACAGTGTCACCAACTTTGAAAGTGATAGCCAAACAGTTCATATTGTACGCTCGACAATATTACGGAGGAAAGGCGTAGAAAGATTATCAGCGACTTTCGCATAAACCTCGACAAGGGAAAGATTAGACGCATGTTGAGCCCGACTTTCAGCTAAATTGGCATTTTGAGTCTGATTTTTCGCACGGGTAGAATCCATAAGGTTTTACGATAATGACTGGACTGTAAAAGAGACTCTGTGAGTTTATTTCGGTACATAATTATGAATAAAACAATGCTACTTAAAGTTTTCTATACTGGGTGAAAACGAACGCTACAATCATGGTGACAGAAAATAAAAAAACTCAAATCATTTAATTCAACTAAACCAATTACAGGCACTTTTGAATTGTCAAAGGGTCGGTCAGTCTGAAAGATGAAGCTAGTTGCCCATTCACGAAAAGAACGGGCAAGAAACTCCATGGACACTCTTTTAAATGCTTATATTGCTAAAATGCTTATATTGTCTCAAAAACTTACCAACAACTTCTTGTGATAATGTAAGCCTTTGTTTACATAAAAAACTTTAAGTAGCAGTGTTTTATTAATAACTAGCTTCTGTCCACGACTTTGCTCGCGTCGAACTGGTTTTGACATATAATATTCTGTGACATTTCGCTTGCTTCCCATTAGTGAAATAACTTTTGGAATAACATCAGTAGTTCCAAAACTTTAACTTAAACTTAAAGGAAAAACTTTGGATACAACTGATTCCAATTTCCATGTATACGAGTATTTCTTGGAAATTGGAATCAGTTGCATCCAAAATTTTTCTGTACGACGAAGCACCTGAGTAGTTTGATAATCAAGTTTGTAAGTCTCACTTCTAAGTCGGTGAGTAGCGGAATTTCAATAACGTAGCTTTTAAGTTCGATTAAAATAATTTATTAACCCCCCGACGCCAAAACGACGGGGTGTTATAAGTTTGACGTGTCTGTGTGTCTGTCTGTGGCATCGTAGCTCCCGAATGAATAACCGATTTTGATTTTGTTTTTTCTGTTTGAAAGGTGAATTAGTCGGGAGTATTCTTAGCTATGTTTGAGGAACATCGGTCCAAGATGGCCGCCGCCACAAAATGGCGGATTACAAATTATTTCACAATTTCCTCAATATGAATGAGTGTGTGTATGAGTTTAGACTCCATAGCGTCTAAATCTTCTGTCTCATAATAAAGTGCAATACCTACGCTGTCAAAATGTATGGAACAGCAATTTTTTTTTTTACATAGCCGACGACGACTAACTCATGTGTCAAAGAAGTAAATAGTTTTGCTTAACCATTAATTACCCTAACTTTATTTTAACCGTTTCCCAGAAAAGCCTGATGGAAACGCTTTAAATTTTGACGCGATAATTTAAGGGGACTTTCAAAATGGAAGGAGAAAATCATTTAAGATGGACAGACAGCTTAGATACTCACACTTTAAGTCACTAAAGTAAGAAACAAATAATTATGTTAAAAGGCGATATCCCTCAAAAGAATTTCGCTAGGTGTTCAAGTGCACAATTTAAGTATTTGAAAACCACCCTAGACCGAATCAAACGCGATTTTCATGGTTTGTGAGCAAACGACGTCGTGCGCAACGCAACAAGTAGTATGTAAATACATATTCTATACTCGAAAGTCCTATTACATATTCAACCAATTAGAATAAATTTAATCACGTTTTAGAGGTATGAGGAACAGGGTTTAAAGTTCACTCAACCTCCATAGAAAAGGGAGGATTCTCCAACCAGACGGGTGTTGAGTCTGGCGGGCTATTGCCCAACGATTAATGTTGGGAAGATTGTATATAATTATGCTAACTGCGCGGTAAACTCTGCTTGCGAGATGCAGGATTTGCGTGACGTCAGGATAACGCGTTGTTCGCATGTGGCGTTGTAGATACCGCTACAACGTTTATAATCTTTGATTCAACCTCATCATTATCCACAGTCCGACTGCACTCACTGCTGTTCCTCACTTTTTTGTGCCAAAGGCATCCAGGTTCTACCAGTGATAGTAACAATTTCATCCGCTCATCTTGCCTAATTAGATTTTTTTTGATTAGGTACCTCATCATCATCACTTCAGTCGAAAAACGTCCACTGCTGGACAAAGGCCTCACCCAAGCACCACCATTTCTACCGGTTCTGTGTATGTATATCGCATCTAGCAGATTCTTGCGGCCTTCACCAGGTCATCGGTCCACCTTGCGGGAGGCCCTCCAACGCTACGTCATCCGGTACGCGGTCGCCACTACAGAACTTTTCAAGTTTTCTTCAAATTTTCAATCAAAAATCAACTCAGCCTATTGTAGTCCACTGCTGGACATAAGTATCTCATCATTTGTCGAAAGACCGACACCTCAAATTCTATTTCTTCGTAAACATAATGGTAATTGTCTGTCCATAGCAAAATATACACAAAAATTATTATTTCTTACCTCAATTTAACCAACCACTTCTTCCTCTTAAAATAATATTTCACGTGTACCTACAGACTAGGTTTTCATTTGATTACTAAACGGTAGCTCGTGTTCACGAAATAATTTGATATAATAACTTGGTAAAATGGCCTGATACTGATTCCCAGAAACCATTATAAATACTACTCGTTTATTTTTTCGAAGCAGAAAATAATTTGGCACAAAAATATTTTTGTTTACTTCGTTATTATCGTCGTTTATTTTGTAATAGAACTTCAGTTACAATAACTCGGTTTCTTTTAATATACATTTGCAGGTGGTTTATGAAAAATACAAGTAATCAAAATAAAAAGTAAACCTCCCAAAAAAGCTTCATCATAAGAATAAATAATCCTACTAACCTATCCTACTTCCTACTTATAATATTATAAACGTGAAAGTTTGTATGGATGGATGGATAGATGGATGGATGTTTGTTACTCTTTCACGCAAAAACTACGGAAAGAATTTGGATGAAATTTAGCACACAGATGGTTTATAACCAGGATTGGTTAGGTGAATTTTTATTTGATACTAGCTCCGCCCTGCGGTTTTACCCGCATAAGTGTTAATCCCGTGGGAATATCGGGATGAAAAGTATCCTACCGCACCTGCGCACCGGTCCGGTCCTCGGTGCTACCGATCCTGCTGCCGCTGAAAACCAGCGCTGGGGCTCTGTCTCGTATAGGGTCTTAGTATTATGCTGAGCGATGGCCGTTTTGCGTGAAAGTGACGCATGTTTACCCCCAATTTGTTCTTTTTTTGTGTGTTTATGTCCTTTTTTTTATGCGTCATGTTTGCCGCAAATAAATGCTTTTTCTTTCTTTCTTTTTTCTTCTTTCCTATATGTTAATCTTGGTTATAAACTATCTGTGTGCTCAATTTCATTTAAATCCGTTCAGTAGTTTTTGCGTGAAAGAGTAACAAACATCCATCATGAACTTATAGGACATATTTATAATGCATGGGAAGACAAATGCGATGCCTTGGGCATCTTTTGTGATTTGTCCAAGGCATTCGATTGCGTTCTTCACGAAACTTTAATCAGGAAACTCCGCCACTACGGAATCGGGAACACTGCTCTGGATCTTCTTACCTCATACTTGAGTAAGAGGATTCAGAGCGTTGACGTTAATGGAAAAAGATCTCCCGGATCCATAGTAACAATGGGAGTCCCACAGGGCTCAATTCTTGGTCCTTTCTTGTTTCTTATTTATATAAATGACTTGCCGTACCTCATAAAGGATAATCATGATATAGTGTTGTTTGCAGATGACACTTCACTTTTGTTTAAACTTAAACGTCAGCAGCAGGTTACTGACGATGTAAATAGCGCGATCTCTAAAGTAGTCCACTGGTTCAATGTTAATAATTTACTTTTAAACGAGAAAAAAACCAAATGCATTAAGTTTACGCTACCTCACGTTAGGCAGGTGAAAACTAATGTGTTGATAAAGGGCGAAGAATTGAATCCTGAAGACAGCACAGTATTCTTGGGCATAACTTTGGATGCTAAGCTTCAGTGGGGTCCACATATAGATAAATTGTCAAAAAAGCTAAGTTCCGCAGCATACGCTGTTAGAAAAATTCGTAATTTAACTGATATAGAGACAGCCCGTTTAGTGTACTTTAGCTATTTTCATAGTGTAATGTCATACGGTATTCTATTGTGGGGAAATGCCGCTGATATTCAGACTATCTTTGTTTTGCAGAAGCGAGCTGTTCGTTCAATTTATAAACTTAGTCCGAGACATTCGCTCAGAGACACATTTAAAGAGATTAATGTTATGACTGTGCCTTCTCAATATATTTATGAAAATCTTTTATATGCCCATAAACATATAAAATTGTTTAAAAAATACAGTGATATCCATGATATAAATACTAGGAACAAACACAAATTTGTTGTACCTACAACAAGGCTCAAGAAAATAGGTGGCTCGTTCAGATGCCAATGTATACGCTTTTATAATAAAGTTCCAAGCCCAGTTCAAGATCTAAGCCTTAATAAATTCAAATCATTTATTAAACGTAAGTTGTGCCAGAAAGCCTTTTATACCGTTAAGGATTATATCGAGGACAAAAAGGCTTGGGATTAAGCTGCTTCCAATTTTTTTTATTTTTACATATTGAATGTTTTTATTTTGTTTTTCTCTGTTTTGTTGCTGTTTTTTTTTATATATACACTGACATTAATGAATTTTATATACTATGACATTTGCTTACTTAGTAAAGTACTTATTATATTATTTTAATTATTGTGAATGTGAAGACTATGTGGGTCATTGTATTTATATTATTCTTCTCTCTGTTCTCTTAGTTTTTGTCATGGTCTGGCAGTTTGAGTAATTAATGTGGCCTACCCAAATGTCCTTTCTTTGGTATTGTTCGTCGGATCGTTGAGCTCCTTAAGTTTTGAGTTGAGCTGCACGATTTCTGACAAATGCGTGCACTGACTGGACAGGTCCTCTCAATCTGTGTGGTTCTTTCCTCAAAAGACCATCTCAGACATCGACCTACATGGTCTTCATATGATCTGACCAAGATTATGTCTGGACTTTAAAAGAGACTGTGACGTCTGAGTTTGTTTCGGCCTTTCTTCTCAGACTAGTCAGATAGGAAACGCCGAGCTCATCTAGTTTAAAATATGATTGACGTGTAAAAGTGTTTGTACAAACCTACTTACAAAAATAAAATCATTTATCATTTATCATTTATCATCCATCGTCAAAAACGCATTCATAATATTAAGTAGGATAGGTTAGTAGGATGAAGCTTTTTTGGGAGGTTTACTTTTTATTTTTATTACTTGTGTTTTTCATAAACCACCTGCAAATATAATTATACTAAAAGCAACCGAGTTATTGTAACAGATGTTCTAGTAAAAAATAAACGACGAGAATAACGAAGTAAACAAAAATATTTTTTTATCCGAAGCATTTGATGGATTTATCATTTTAATTGCACTGAGAGGCAACATAGGCCAAATTAAGACCCTTTCTTACTGCATAGCTTAATTAGATTTCATTACATGAAATTACAAATATCTTTGTAACGAAGCCTTTTAAGTATTACTTCCTTCGTTAGATTTGATTTGTAAAAGCTATAGAAGCGTTTGCCAAAGTTTATGGATAGCGTG
Source organism: Apamea sordens (assembly GCA_945859715.1). Classification (NCBI taxonomy): domain Eukaryota; kingdom Metazoa; phylum Arthropoda; class Insecta; order Lepidoptera; family Noctuidae; genus Apamea; species Apamea sordens. The sequence goes on along the minus strand of OX244010.1, from coordinate 4,519,861 downwards.
AAGAATACGGTGTAGAGTCATCCACATTCATACTTAAAATTTCCCCACGATATGTTTTGTCGGTTAACTCCTATGACATTCAGATAATCACTCGGGAACTTAACAAAACTGCTCTCTTCCACTAAAAAACAGAATTAAACACTACCCCAGTCCCCCAAACTGTCGCTTATTTAAATTTAAATCTTGTTTACTACCCAACTGCTTGGACTGCTCTAGTTTAGCACAAAGTAGATAGGTACAGAAGGATAGCTCCATACAACGAATGAAAACGCACACACACACATAGTCACGTTTCACGTACAGCGAGTGCAAGTCAGGGGTGGAAACACATACGTTCGGGTCGGCAGTATTTGTATAACAACAAAGGCGGCCGTAGCAGCTACTCAATACTCAATCATTTATTGCATTCCACAATGGGTGGTAAGTACACATTTGTTGTAACAAAGGTAGATCATATTACACATATTTGCTTTCATTCCTTATACCTCGTACCCATCACCAAATTTCATTTGACATCCTCGCTTAATCGTATTCGGGTACGCTCGGCATAATTTAAGCTAAGACACGTACATTTGTCAACCATCTCTTAGTATACGTTTGAGCTCGCGATATGTACGCATCTATGATATCAAATCAAAAGTAATTTATTCAAACTAGGCTGAAAATTAGCAATTTTTGAAAACAAAATTATGTAACTTAATAAATTTTTAAATAAATAAATAAATAACACAGTCCCGTAAACACCCGTCCTTCACCACTTCCTAGTGCTTCAGCTGAGAAGAAGAAGTGGCGCAACAAACTCCCCAGCAGCACAGCTATCTGTGTGCTGAAGACTTCTTCAACAAGTGCGCCCTCCCCGTCATGACACTGACGGCAACGTGGTGAAACGTGGACACTGACGGTCGGGCTTGTCCACAAATTCAAGGTAGCTCAGCGCGCTATGGAGCGAGCTATGCTTGGAGTTTCTTTGAAGGATAAAATCAGGAATGAAATTATCCGGAAAAGAACCGAAGTTACCGACATAGCGCGCAGAGTAAGCAAACTGAAGTGGCAGTGGGCTGGCCATGTTTGTCGAAGGACCGATGGCCGGTGGAGCAGACGAGTCCTGGAGTGGAGACCGCGTATCGGCAAGCGTAAGTGTGGGACGACCCCCAGATAGATGGACGGATGACTTAAAGAAGGTTACTGGGACGGACTGGATGCGAAAGGCGGAGGACAGGGTGTTGTGGCGCAGCCTGGGAGAGGCCTATATCCAGCCACTGCCCACCCTAACTCACCCTATCGCAGTCCACTGACTGCGATAGGGTGAGTTGATTGACAGCTGTCTGTATAGTTAGAAGAACTTGATTCTATAAAATAGTAAGCAGTTAACAATACGAAACACAAAACATTAAATTTAATTATTTGTCGTATGACAACTAGCACACGTTAAAACGTGAGCAGTGGTGGCCCAGTGGTAGAAGCCCCGGCTTACAATTGGTAGGTCATGGGTTCGAACCCAGCCAGGCGCTTTACTTTGTGTAAATTATTTCATCACCACTGCTCTCAAAACGGTGAAGGAAAATATCGTGAGGAAACCGGCATGTCCTAGAACCAAAAATTCGAAGACATGTGACATCCGCCAACTCGCACTGGGCCCGCGTGGTAGATTACAGTCCACTCCCTCTCACAGAGAAGAGGCTTGTGTCCCAGCAGTGGGAACATTATAGGCTTATGATGATGACACGTTAAAATTCCAACAAAATGCGTGCGTATGTGTGCGTGCGCCAGTTTTCGCTCGTTGTATGGTAAAAACCTTCTGCACCTATCTTTGTAGTGAGTTGCAAAACGAGTGAAGTTTTTAGTTAACTAATTAATTCTGAAGCACGGTGTTATCTTCGAGGTTGCTTGCAAGGAAGGACGGCGTTATGTGAGAAGTAGCAAGTCATTATGTTAAATATTTGGTCGGTGGGAATGGGAGAGATTGAATTAAGTAGTTAGCTGGTTTTTGGGCAAACGTGAAGTCGGTAGAGCTGAAAGTTTTAGTGTCGTCTTTTGAGTATTGACTAGCGTCTTTTACACTCCGTGATTTTTCATATTGTTTCTCTCAATAAAGGAGGTGGTTAATTTTTGTTTGGCGATTAGGCCCAGCACGAATTATGGCGTCTATTAATGAAACGCATGTTGATTTGTTCCTTATGATTTCTAGATTACAGTGGTAGTAATAATTACACTTCGTCTAACGGGAATACTGAAGAAACACGATTATAACCCAATCATTCTCTAAAACAGCTACTGTTTAATGAGTAGTTTGGCTGCATTGGTGTTAAAATTTAGTAATATAGTGCACTGTTCAGTAATAAATAGTAGCAACATAAGGTGTTTTGAACGGTTAATGTAATAATTTTGAACTAATGATGAGTCAGTCAGTCATCAACTTACCGCTTACCTATTTGGACGTACAGCATAATCAGCCTATGAATTCCCCACTGCTGGGACACAGGCCTCCTCTAATATATTACCAAAAAGGTGTTATTTTGAAATAAGTTAACAGGAATGCCATGAATAAGCAACGATTAAAAACATACACAAACACACTACAAAATAAACAAAACGAACCGTTTAAATTCAACAATATAGCCAAAATTCGCACGACATTCTGAAACGAACGAAAGCATGCCTATTTGAAAACAATCTGCACAAAATATATAGCAAAAACTAAGGGCAAGTTACACTAATGAATGAATCGCGATCAGCACCACTAAACTGGGTTCATGAGCTATCAGTGTCTGCCAGGGTTGCGGGTTGTTCGAAAGAGATACCGTGGCCCCTGGCATAGGCAGCTGAAGGAACACGGGTGGGTTTTAGTCAGTAAAAGTCTGAGAAATTATACGATTATTTTCCACCCAAAAAAAAAAAAACTGTCAGTGCCATCATTGTTGTGGAATATTTATATTAGCTCTTGAAGATTATTAGGTCTACAGTTACTCTCTAAATACAGTTTACTCAGTAATCTAGCTAGTATTCACCCAACAATTCGTTGTCCGTACACAATGTAATTAATAATGCATAGTTTGTAACTCCCTCATGTACAGACGCCATCAGCACATTAAGCTACCCAAAACTGTAAAATTTTCCCAATCAACCTTGAACCTTAATGATTTAGCGATAAAGTTGATAATGTCCCAGCAGTTAAAGAAATTGGACAGATTATAAAGTTGTCAAAAAATAAAAGGCCCGTTTTGACATTTGAGAATGCGTTCTTGACACCTGTCAGTTTCATACAAACGAATACGTGTTTTGCGAATTTGATCTTTATTAATTACTAGAACTGTCAATGTCGAAACGGACAACCACAAACAAAAAAACCACAAACCACAAAACCACAACCACAAATAAAAAAATTCGAACGGTCAAAAACGAATCGCGAGTAGGTACAACTATAATAATAATATACTTTATTGATGCAAATCCTTACAGTTATGCTTAATATCTAGCTAAAGTTCACAATAATAAAGGCGCACAAAAGTTGAAACCCTGACTCCTAAACTAGGAATACCTGTGACTTAGGAGTCAGAAACTGTCGAATCATTCATTCTTTTAAACTAATCTTACCTATGTCCCATAACTTCGGTCCAAAACTACAGATTTCTTGTTTAGGAACTAGATCCCTGATGTGCTGATCTGGTGGAATTCGTCCTAAGTGGTACTTGGATTATAATTTACGACTCTTAATTACTGGTTATATCTCTCGTATCGAGTCAGTGATCGAAGTCACTGCCTCGATGCAGACAGTTAATATTCAAATGAAAATCGGATTACAACTCGATAACTTAAAATCTAATTGGATTGGATAAAATTTTTGAAAGTATTGGTCTGAATTGTGATAATAGCTGAAGATTTTTTCAACTTTTTCTTACTTTAATACTTAGTAGAAGTGGATTGAGTACGTGTCTCGGTTTTAGAAATAGATTTATCTAGAAACATATTTATGTGATCACTGTGTTTTTTTTTTTACAAATCGATTCTTATTTTTCCACAACCATGATCAGGATCACGCGAACGTGACTGTTTAGTATCAGTCAGTAATCGTTTCACTACAAAACTCGTTCTTACGTTCAATCCCAAACCTTCCAGCCAGTTCTTGTATTTAAAACTTTATACCAAGCAAATTAAAGTTCTTAATACAAAATTTTACTAGAGACTCTGATTTAGCGTCAGTTTTTGTAATTAGACCTTTAAAATTTTGTAATAATAAACGGGCTCGATCATATAAATATTGTCTCAAAAAAAATTGTGTCTCAATAAAAATAAATTGCGTCTAAGAGAGTCTGCTAGATAATTATCAAAGTCCAATTTCATGGCTCCCTCTTGCATGCAAGTTGCTACAAGTTACAAAGTAAACCTTCGAACACTGAATAACGCGTGCTGTATCGCTCTACTCTAGTAATTACTACGGAGCCAAGTATGTGTTGGGAACCTTCACACTTTCTACGTATTCTTCTTAGTAAGTGCTGAAGCAGCCGGGTCTATTCTGTAATAATAGTGCCATGAATGAAAACTTAGGAAAAGTGAGCTTGAAATGAGCTGTCAACAACTTCAACTTTGGTGAAGTTACTTTGAAGTGAGCTGTCAATAGTGTCAATCATAACAGCATAACGTGGAATAACGGCTCACTGCAAGGTTACTTCACCTAAGGTTTCACTGTGAGATATTTACCGAATACATCGACAGTCAATCTATTCTGTAAAAAATATCACCGTGAAAACCTAGATGAAGTGAGCTTGAAGTGAACTGTCATTCCACCTGATGCTAGGGATTGACACTATTGACAGCTTAGTTCAAAGTCACTTCACCAAAGTTTTTACAGAATAGCACTAGCGCTTGCGATAACTAAACTCACGAGTCGGGTCTTATGTATGTACACAGCATTAGGTACTACATGTTCTATGTTATGGGTTTGGTTTCCGCACTTAGTCCTTCAGGTGGACCATTGTGCGTGAGCCATGGTGGCCGTCGGTGGTTATTCCAACCATACCATACCAACCATAGGTACTACATATTTTTCATTTGTTCCGCATTCGCCTCACAAAGTTCGCCCTCACATTTGGTATTCCTTGTTCGCCCCACATTTCATCCTTATCCAAAAAGCTTATGTTTTGTTTCATTTATTTATTACTAGTTGCGCCCCGCGGTTTCACCCGCATTAGTATCGATCCCGTGGGAATATTGGGATAAAAAGTATCCTATATGTTAATCCTGGTTATAAACCACCTGTGTGTCAAATTTTATCCAAATCCGTTCAATCGTTTTTGCGTGAAAGAGTAACAAACATCCATCCGTCCATCCATCTATACAAACTTTCACGTTTATAATATTATTAGGAGTCGGATTTTCGTTCTGTTTTGCCCCAATTTCGTTCCTTATTGATCTGTTTTTATTTGCACCAAATAATTCCTTAAAAAACGCTACCACATCTTTCGCCAACGCATCTCATCATGATTTAATCAATCACGTTTAAGACCTTAATCTCAGAGGTCTGAAGTTTTAAAAAAGAGCCACAGAATGACCTTGCGGAGATAATTCACTTGAAACTTGCTCATTTCCTAATCTTGTAAAGGAACTGGGAGTTCGGCGGTGTAGACACGCGTTGGGGCTGAGATGTAGTATGATTTGGAGAAGGCATTTTGAAGGCAAAGAGAAATGAAATTGCCTTTGAAAGAGAATGGACTCTTCTTAGACAGAGAAGGCATGCATTATGATTAAAAAAAAATGTACATGGTATAACAGTTTTAAGATCAATCCTTAGAGTGTTTATTTACTATGTGAAAATATAACACTGCTTTGCAATCAATCATACCAAAAGTAAGATTAGGTACTTACTTCATTCCTAAGGTCCTCCTGAGTTTTCCATCTAGCAGGACACGAGGCGGCGGTGCTCAGGGTTCCACGCGCGCTCCTATGGCCTTGAGGTGGCCCGCAAAGACGGGCCGGCACCAGCCGGGGATCGTGGAAGGCACACAAGTTCCCATGATCCCCGGTCCAAGTGTGGGACGGGAACCCCGGGTGGTTTTTAGTCAGTAAGAATCTGACAGACCCCGCTGCCCACCAAAAAAAGTACTTGATAATGCCCTTTATTACACCTAAAACATACTCTCAGGGCCGCGTCCTAATCAAAGCAATCATTACGCAAAGTGATCGGGGGCCATACTATGTCATTCATTATGTTAGTTACGGAGGCGCGGCAAAGACAATTAACGCGGCGATCGCATATTCACACGACGGTCGCTATACAGGACACTTGAATAAATATACAAAACTTCTAATTGAATTCTTATTTAAAATTATAAGGCACATTTTTTGTAGTTTTTGACAAATTTTCGCCACACTACCTACAGAAGTCTGTAATATGGATATGGAATGGAAGTATTATCTCAGGTCAGGCAAAGTATAATTGGATTTTTCAATCAGGAATTTCTCAACAGCAGTCTGTAGTCTACCAAGGGGTATCGTATTACCCAGTAACTGGGTTGTGGAGGTCAGATAGGCAGTCGCTCCATGTAAAATACTGGTATTCAGCTGCATCCGGTTAGACTGGAAGCCGACCCCAAAATAGTTCGGAAAAGGCTAGGCAGATGATGAGTCTGGAGTCTGGATTTTTTCCCGTTTAGTTGCATTAGGGTCGCCCCCTATGTCGGGGGTTGCGGAAGGATGGTACGTTCCCGCGACCGCCGGCGTAGGTGTGAGATGGAACACCGGAGAGGTTTTTAGTCAGTAAGATCCTGACAGACACCTCCCAGGGCGGCGGACATACATGAGGATTTTCCACCCAGGGAAAAATAAGGGTCGTCACCCTATTTTAATATAACTGGCAAAATGTGGGTGTACCACAGGCACCTCTGCTTACCCTTTCGGGAAAACAAGCATATTGTTATGTAATGCAGATACCTCTTACTTACGCTTAACTATCGTTACCCTCTTTTCCATTCGCCATTGTTCGGAAAGCCTACCAAATTGATAATTTTCGAACCCAAATCGATTATCACTTTATCCAAAACCTTCTTTCATGACTCGCTAGTTAAGTGTATTACATTCTGACCGCAAACAATCTGTGTAGGTACAAGTAACAAAGTTAAACAAGAAACTCAACTCGAACGAAATTCACTAAACCGCTATGTTGAGGCGCACCTCTTGGGAGAAAGCGATGCTGTGTTTTCTGCACTGATCAAAAAATAAAAAATATATCCGCGTCGACTTCAGAATCTCCACCTTTTTTTCACTGAGTAAAAAAATGTTTAGCGCTCCTGAGAAATGTGGTGTCTCCCTTTAAAAATGAAACTGAATGTTAATACATTTTAAACTGGGAACTTGATTACGAATGTGGGTACTGGGTAGGTACTCTAATTATCTATATAAATAAAACGGTTTAGTTACACCAAAGTCGGGTTAGTTACACCACTCTAGAACGGCTGGACCGATTTTTGTCATCTTTAATTTTTGGAACGTAGTTCCTTATCGCGCGTTGCGAAAGGGGGCTAGACGGAACAAATTAAGACCAAAAGGTGCGGCGTGCGCGTGTTTCTCTGTCTGTCTGTCTGTCTCTCTCTCTCTCTCTTATAGAAAGCAAGCCAGTTATACTTCGTTCCATCCGGGTGTCCCTTGACACCTCTCAAGTTTTTATATTTGTCTCCGCCCCGAATAGCAGATCAACTATACAAACATGGGAAAAATGAACGTAAAAAAATCACCATCTCATATATTCTTATTGATTCTGAGACAGTACAAAATTCACCGGCTCAGCTAGTTACGAGTATTAATAAAAATAAACATTTCTTCGAGAATTTCTTTTATGATCGAAAGAGAACTTTCTGTAAGAGGAAATATTGTGTAAGCTGGAAACGTCGCATATATAGCTGTCAATATATTTCACTGTTTTGATTAAGATAATGATATTACTACACTTATTTTCTTTAATTCTTTCTTACATTGCGGCGAGGAAATGTGTTCTTCACACCATGTGAGTTTCATACAAACATATACGTGTTTTGCGAATTTGATCTTTATTAGATACGAGAATTGTTGCACTGACAGGTGTCTCTCGCCGGCCGAACTGTGCTCCCCGTCATTGTATTTTTTTTTTGTACAGGACCATACCTACGAATTTTCTGGTTACGGAGATATTGAAGGTCATAATTCCAACTTTTACTGGCGTTTTTTTACGAAAACAAATTTTTAATGTTATAACACAACTCTAAATAGCCCCACCACAACTTCAAATACCGTTGCATACTCCCAGAAGCACAATGTTTTTTGTGTATTACATTGCGCTCAACCACAAGCAGTAAAAACACAAAAAATAAAAGTCGTTTCCCAGCACTTATTTTTATGCAATGTTACTTAGTTTGATGTAGTCACGAGCACTAACATGTCAACACTTCGAAATCGTCGTAACAACACAAAATTTCATTCAAAAATAAAGGAAGAAATCGCTTTTGAATAAAGCGTATACATATAAAGTGTATACATATTTATGCTCATGACTGTACATAATGCATAGTTAACGGCTATGTGATGGGTATTTTTACACCCTGTATTGTGCACTAAAAGATTGATCAGGAATTGTATCGCGGTTATTCAATTGATCAAAGTGCTGGAACAATAAAAAAATTTGGTATGTTATTTGAGAGCCACAGATCCTACACTCCAAACATGCAATCTCGTATATCGACCAACAAATCCGAAAAATCTAATAAAAAACCAAAATAAAGACTTAACCGCTGAACTATGGATTGGTTGCGTTGCTGAGTGAAGAATGGCGTGAAAAAACTGACGATTGATTTTTTTATTGCTAGCTTACGAAATAGTAGATGTACTCTACAATTTTTTATATTGGTTATGCTAACATTTTTACAAATTCCACACCTGAGGCCCTAGTACGAACACGCAAAGTACTAAAACGTAACGTAAATTCGAACGATATTTGATTCGGTTATACCTACAACTATCCTATCAGACCATAATGTTTTCAGTACTGGGACACAGGCCTCCTCTTGCTGGGAAGGACTGCGTCGTAATCCACCACGCGGGCCAAATGCGGGTGGTGACCCCACCAACCCGCATTTGGCCCGATCACATGTCCAGGTCCTAGGACATGCCGTGCCCTCACGATGTTTCCCTTCACCGTTTTGAAAGGCTCACATTTAACTAATTTCTCACCTTGTACGACTGCACGAAGTAAACGTACGTAAATTCGAACAATATTCGATTCGGAAATACAACTATCCCATAGAATTTTAATATATGTTTTGGGACAAGCGCAGTTATTATGCTTTATTTTATTTATATACTTGAACAAATTATTATTTTAAGACTGTTAGCTTTTAAATTATGTATACTAGCTTCTATACCCGCGGCTTCATCCGTGGATTGCAGGTATTCTCCCACGGGTCCCCAGTGTCCTTCCCCAGGATGCCATGTATCCATCCATACATCATTCTTGCCAAAGATTGAAATTCGTTCAGTGTTTTAAGCGTGAAAAGGTAACATACAGACAGAGTTACTTTCGAATTTATGATAATATTGTTAGTAAAGGAAGAAAAATATTTATTGCGACTCTTAGAGGAAGATCATAAAACTAAACTAAACACAATAAAAAATAATAAAAAAACCAAATTATATAAAAAAAAGTAACAAAAAGAAAAATCAAACAGAAAGTCCTATACGAGGCCAAAACGCTCCCATCTCTCTATTATTATGAATTTTTATAGAAATTAAATGAACCATTATCACCCATAGATATGATTATAGTTTTAAAACTATGTAAATATTATGTGTGAAACTAGTATTTCCAGTTTTAAAATCGTTCGAATTCACGGTACGAAACTTTTGGCGGTCGTGCCAGGCTCACAGGAAAACCTAACACAGGAATGATTGTTAAAGAAGGTAAACTACATTCTTTATGCATTTAAAACGTCTATAAACAGAGAAAATTCAAGTAATTTTTATTATAAAATATTATGTTTTTCTATGAAATAACTGGCAAAATTATTCCTCAAATAAAGTTATGAGATGATTGAAAAATCAGCCGTTAGTGAAATGTCTTTTGATCTCTTTAATCCATCTTTTCATTGAAATAAACGATCACCTAAACAGCATTCTTCATATTATATTTCCCAATAATTCATTTTTTACGTTACTTTTAGGCGAGTTTTTTTCGAGGGAAAACACTGATTTTGGTTTAAGTACCTAAACCTAAATGATTGGATGTTTATTTCATCTGTACTGGGAAGCTTATTTTTTATTTTTGCGTGTTGGGTACATTTTATTTGTTTAAAAGTGTAAATTATTTTAAAACAGAAATTATAACACGCTTCAAAATTATTTTAGGCGTATTTTTCTTTTAACAAACAACAATGTTTTTTTGCAATTTTTATGAAACTGTGTGTAAAATGTTTTTTAAATGTATGGTTTTCAATTAATAGATGACCCAATACGTAGAACCGAAAACGATACTAACCAGAATCGTGCACATTCGAATCTAATTGCATAAATTCACAACCGATATCATGATTCTAAAATTAAATTCGAATTTTTAAATTCACTGCTCGTAATTCCAGTCTCTCGAAATAGCCGAATACGCTTTAAATTCGAAGAGCTCGACTTTCGAGCTCATCTCTAAACTCCAGAGCGAGAAAAAACAAAACAAAATCGGGGCTATTCGGAACTCAGACACCATGGAGAGAGTCTATTATCGGCTGCCAAAAGCCGTCCGTTGCATATAGATAACCAAGTCGAAATGGAAATGTGCGACTGTGCGACAGCTGTGTCTATGCAAATGCACTGGACAATTTAAATTTGGAATTCCATGTAACCGCCCCTCGCTTCTGGAATGGATTTTAATGATTTTAATATTCGTATTTCGAAATTGTGCTGGCTGGTTTGGTGGATTAGCTCGAGTAGTTCAGATTTATAATTTTTAATTTATGACAAATAGTGGGCCTGAATGAGGTTCTTGGATTTATGTATGGGGAATCATAAGGATACACTTAATAGTACTAGTAATAGTACTTGTTAATAGTACTTGGTTTCGTATGTAAAAATATTTTCAAGTTTATCAAATTAGCGCCAGCATTAAACGCAATCATCTACCGAACCTGCTTACTGTGTTCTAGACTGGAGAAATCAATGTAAAGTCTAATGTTATTTTTTATTCCTCAAAACTTCCTACACACATTCATCTATACAACCAGATCTACAGTATTCCTATTCTACAAGACTAACCGAAGCCTACAAAACAAAACGAGTTTTAAATACACACTTTCTTCATATTAAACTAGCTGCCCCGGCAAACTTCGTACCGCCTCAGAATATTTTTTTTCTTATGTCAACTATACAAACCTTGTACACACGGCTACACATCAAGCTATGCAAAACCAGTATTGGCTGACCGTTCACTGTGAGAAAATATCATACGAAGTGAGGCCAAGACAAACTGGTTTTGTATAGCTTGACGTATAGCCGTGTGTACAATTTATAACAAACACAAAAAAAAGAATTATCCAACTTGGTGCATTCGATCGGAAGTTATGCGCGTACATACCTACATTTCGGTGATTCATTTTTGTTTATATAGATAGATTTAACGAACTAAAAATTATAATTATTTTTACAAGCTGTGCGTTCGATGAGATTTCCCATCGACAAAAATTTCCACCTTCCATACAAACTTTCATACCCTATACAATCTTCTTGTGAGGAAAGAATTTTCAGAAATCCTTTCTTAGCCATCATCTGCCTAGCCTTTTCGCAACTACGAGTATGTTTGGGTTGGCTTCCAGTCTAACCGGATGCAGCTGAATACCAGTATTTTATATAGAGCAACTGCCTATCTAACCTCCACAGCCCAGTTACTGGGTAATACAATACTCCTTGGTAAGACTGGTTGTCAGACTTTCGGGCTTCTGACGACCCGTAACGACTGTCAAAGATCCACGGATGACAGCCGCAGAAGGGATCAAGCGTAGCTTACCCCGATCGATCGGAAGTTATTACTTAGCCACAAGCCCCTCTAATCCATTGCTTCATATGTTTGAAAATTCGTCTGCTCGTCAACGTGCCAAAATAACTCAAATGTAATACTAGCTGCGCCCCACCCGCATACATTTCGATTCCGTGGAAATATCGGGATACAAATTATCCTATGTGTTAATCCTGGTTATAAACTATCTGTATACCAAATATCATCTAAATCAGTTCAGTATTGTTGGCGTGAAAGAGTAACAAACATCCATCCATCCATGCAAACTTTCGCGTTTATAAATTGTTAGTAGGATTTTCCCAACGTTTACAAAGCTGGTCTTACCGCAGTTCTATATAAATATCCTTAGAATGGAATAGAATTATTTATTATTGCTGTCAGTTATGTGTTGTTAAACAAAAAGTAGATATATCTACAGCATATGTACCTCTAGGGTGTACAATAATCCTATTAATATTATAAACGCGAAAGTTTGTATGTATGGATGGATGGATGGATGTTTGTTACTCTTTCACGCCAAAGCTACTGAATGGATTTGGATGAAATTTGGCACACGCATAGTTTATAACCAGGATTAACACATAAGATACTTTTTATTCCGATATTCCCACGGAATCGTAACTTATGCGGGTGAAACCGCGGGGCGCAGCTAGTAAGAAAATAAATAAAAATAACTGTCTGATATGGATAGGATAAAAAGCAAACAGAACTGTGTACAAGAAATAAGGAAATCTATAAAAATAAGACGGGAATAGAGGTACACCTAGATTTTTCTAGGCTTTGTCTAGTAAAGAGTCTAAGCATTTTTCTGAGCGACGGCGCGAAAATATGCGTCACCGTCACAAAACCGCCGCGGCGGTTTTGCGTCGATGTGACGCATATTTTGCCCCTGCTTGTTATTTGTTTTTGTGTTTGTGTTTTTTTATGCGTCATGTTTACCCAAATAAACTTATTTTCTTTATTTCAAGATTCAGTAAATAAGAAAGTAGGTAAAAGTCTCGTAAGTCTGTTGTATGTGTGTGTATCTAGACTCTCTAAATTATTCATTTTAATAATATGAATGAATATTAAAACGCACATTTCACCAGTTAAATTAGTAAAAATATTAATTCAAATGATCAGAAATTTAAATAATCCAGAAAACCAAAGACGCTCCCCAAAAACCTATAACACAACCCTAAAAAATATTTTTATTGCAAATTGGACAAGGGAACACCTTCTTACGGGCAGTTGGCAAAACTTGGCCCATTTTGCCAAGAAATTTCCGATTCCACAAGTTTAAATTTGATCATAATCACTTTGGTAGAACTCCAGTTATCCTGTAACATTGAATTTAGAGAGCCTTGTTTAGTAAAGATGATCTTTTAAATTAGAATTTGGCGGTGGAAGCGGTTTGGATTTGCGGAAAGGTAATCATTTTACCGTTGGAGAATTATTTCGGAATTCAATTATTTTCTACATAACATGGCGTATTTTTTCCCAGAAAGGCTAGGCAGGATGTACATCGAGCTACTACAATCTGTCAAATTTCTTTAAAAGATTTTCAACTTTATCGCTAAAGCATTATGTTCAAAGTTGATTGGGAAAATTTGACAGTTTTGGATAGCTTGATGTGCAGCTGGCGTCTGTACATATATAGTTCACATATACATATAGTACAGGTATAGGGCACAGGGCACGAATCCGGAACCCGGGTTGCTTTAATTCTGCAAGGAAAAACTGAATAACTCGGATGTTGACATATTTATGTCATCATCATCTGCCTAGCATTTTCCCAACTATGTTGGGGTCGGCTTCCAGTCTAACCGGGTGCAGCTGAATACCAATATTTTACATGGAGCGACTGCCTATCTGACCTCCACAACCCAGTTACTGGGTAATACGATACCCCTTGGTAAGACTGGTTGTCAGAATTTCGGGCTTCTGATAACCCGTAACGACTGTCAAAGATCTACGAATGACAGCTGGGACTAACAGCTTAACGTGCTTTCCGAGGCACGGAGGGATCTCAGTATGTAAAGATGGTCTCATCCACAGACCAACCGCGGCAAGCGTAGCTTAACCTGACCGATCGACCTGTGCGGCTGTTATTATTTAGCCACGGGCCCCTCCCCACTGCTGCCATATATAGCTGTTGACATATTTATGTATAGCATAGTAAATCGATGTTTAATAGTTGGCTTACTACGCGCTTTAGTGTTAACTTTGGGGTTTTCTCATATGTAATACCAACCCCATCCCACCCTTACCTTATTGAAATAACACTGTTATCTAGGCTAAGTCTTTTACGGCTGATTTTTCCAACGCCAGATAACTTTATTATCGGAGGAATCATTTTGAATTTTTGACAGTTCGTCCATAAAAAAACGGTCAGACGTCAAGTTTATTCCACGCATAAAAAACTCATTTCTTAGTAAAATAAATAATTACTTACTTACTTAATTGTAAGTACAGCAAGCAATATAAACAAATTGTTCTTTGCCCGACCTAGGAATCAAGCCCAGTACCTCACGCTGTACCCCTTGCGACCACTACACCAACGAGGCAGTCCAAGCTTAAGACAACAAAGGAGAAGTATAGCTTCCCCAACCCGGAGCAACAACCAAACGAGAATCGAGCGCACTACATCACGATATCCGTTCCTCTATGCGCCATACTTCAAAGTTATCTGTGACAGTAATTGGCCATTCGGTGCTTCGGGCGTAAGGATAGTAACACATGCACTTCTGGAAATCTTTGAATGTGATGTGTTTGGTAGTTTAGGATATTGGTGGCTTTTGAATGATAATTATATACTTGTTTTTTTTTCAATAAAAAATAATAACGAAAAAAAATCAGTTGATCGATACATTATGTCGAGTTATGCGAACATAAATCTATGGATTAACTGTTTTTTTTTTTTTTGACGATTTCAAGGTTGGTCCCGTAGTAAAAGTTGTTCATAATGATGAGTGCGATGACCCTTTTTAAGGATTAAAACGATCAAAATTTAACGATGTATACACCAGTCACGCGGTTAAACCTATAATAGCTCAGCTACATAATGTACAGTCACGAGCACCAATATGTCAACACTTGGCAATTTTCAAATGCTATTTTTTCGTGAAATAACGAATGCAACGATGAAATACGATACATTACATAAACCTATGGGTTCGAAAATGCTATGTTCGTAACAACATAAAATTTCATTCAAAAATAAAGGAGTAAAGCGCTTTTGAATAAAGCCGAGTGTATACATACTTTTGCTCATGACTGTACAGCTAGTATAAAATATATTTTATGAACTGAAAAATATAGTTCCAACGAGCTTCCAATATACGAGTAAAACAGTTGATACCTAGCCATATTTTCTCAAATTTAATTTTCGTTAAAACTCGAACAAAATTGCTTTGCCGTTGTTCCTAGGGTTTTATCAGGAAT
Organism: Apamea sordens; assembly: GCA_945859715.1. NCBI lineage: Eukaryota > Metazoa > Arthropoda > Insecta > Lepidoptera > Noctuidae > Apamea > Apamea sordens. The sequence goes on along the minus strand of OX244010.1, from coordinate 4,504,422 downwards.
AACGATTTATATTCAAATAACGGAAACGCATCGTTATTTTAATTGTGATATATTTTTGTAAAAGTGCAAATTAGTTTTGTTTGTGCAAGTGTGAATTTAGTCATGTATTGTCAGTTCCAGTTCTAATAGTATCTGACGAAAATGTAAACAAATGGATCAGAAAATGTACCTTTGTTTACCCATTTGAAGTGTCATCTGTTAGTTATTACTCAGACCCGTAACTCTAATTTTCAATTACCTTAAGGAAGTTTTTTCTTAAGAATTTATTGATGTTTATTTTATGACGGTACCCCCGTGCCTCAGAAAGCACGTTGAGCCGTTGGTCCTGCGGCTGATCTCTCTTCGGTCGTGTCGGATTACGTGCCGTTCCGATGGACTTTGAGAGTGAGGAAAGAGAGAGGGCACCTGTGCCTGCGCATACACTTGTGCACTATAATATCTCCCGGATCGAATGCTAATCTCCGTCGAGATTGGCCGCCATGGACGAAATACGGTCTGGATGACTAAATAATTTTAATTTTATAAACTTTAGGGTGTTACCACACCAATCGATCGATAGTCGATCGATGCCATCGATCGACATCGGTCGACGTTGATCGATTGGTGTGGTAGCTTTAATTGGTCGACGGATACCGGTCGACTAAAAAAACGATCAATTGCCGGTCGATGGCATCGGTCGACGGCATCGGTCGACGTAGATCGATTAACCCCGGCTATATTCCATCAGTTTCTTTCGAAATGTATTGTTATGTTTATGCTCGTACTATTATTACGGAGACGCAAACGCAGAACACTTTGGATGCGACCGTTTTTTAAAGCCAAAGATCGCTTACATTCTGCAAATTACATTTTAAACAGTGGTTTTTTGGATGATTTTCGAATGAGTAACAGTGATATTGAAAATCTCTTAAATATGGTGGCTCCTTCAATTGCAAAATTGCTCGATCGACGTCGACTTATTCATTCTACCATCGATCGATCGTCGATCGACAATCGATCGATTGGTCTAGTAGAAACTGTCGATCGACGTAGACCAATCCATTCTACCATCGATCGGTGGCATCTATCGGCTGTCGATCGATTGGTGGGGTAGAAACTATCGATCGACGTCGACTAATCCATTCTACCATCGATCGATGGCATCGAACGACGATCGCTCGATTGGTGTGGTAACACCCTTACTGTCTTCGATGATTAGGTATTCAATTACATTTGAATAATCTTATCCAAACAATAAATAGGAAAAAATTATGACATACTTGTTCCCTTTAGTTAGTGATTGTGTAAGAATTTAACCTAAATAGGGTTTGTTTACAATTTCATCACATACTTTTGGATCAGATTATAATTATATTGTATGAACCCGCGATTGTGGCTGGGAATTTGGGTCGCTCATATAGCCTAAAGGGTTGCCGCGCCAGATTAATTTAAGGCCAGCGAGCTTTATTTTATTCAATTTATACCAGCACCCACTATTATGAAAGCGGTGAAGGTAAACATGGTAAGGACACAAGTATGTCCTAGAAACAACAATTTGAAGTCACCTGACATCCACCAACCTGTACTGAGTCCGCGTGGTGGATTAGGTACGTCAGCCTCTCACAGAGAGGCTGCGGGAGTCCCAGCAGTGGGAACATTATAGAATGATTATTGTTTACCTTTGTAAAACCAACCGACTGTGCCTTAGTCGGTCGGTCTTGAGGTCTGGCGCTACTCATGAGCATGAAGTTTTGAGTTTGATTCTCAGGTCAGGCAGTGTTATTAGGACGTATTCCATTACAATATTTTAATTTATCTTCCCTGTTTTATAAATGGTTGACTGAATCTACACAAGGACTAATTAATATGCCTCCCTAATTTTTGTAATAAAACTCCATGCGTCAAATTATCTCAATATTTTAATATAGCTGCTCGAATCCGTATAGAAAGTATCACCGTGTTAAAGTATCCAGCCGGTCGATTCTATAAAAATCTCACCGTGAAAAATTAGGTGAAGTGAGCTTAGCGTGAGCTGTCAATCCCTAGTATTACTTGGAATGACAGCTCACTCCACGCTCACTTCACCTAAGTTTTCACGGTGAGATAGTTACAGAATCGCACTGTTGTTATCGTAAAAAGTCGATCAACCGCTTGGCGATGTCTCGATAAAAATAATAATGTACCTGTATTATTGGTACGATATAGATATCAGAATAATCAAATTATACATATGATTTCTATTCGCCAATTTAATTTCCCAATACCGGATTCGATGTTCATTATTTGATTTCCCGGGAGTGTCAATATTGTGTTTGATGGTAATAAAGTTATCCGCTGATAATTAATTCATCCTGCTTTGTTTTGTTGACAATAAGCGATGCCTAATCTGATTAGCCCTGTCCTTAATAAAATTGGGTTCAATTCCAGTCTAAACTGAAGGCCAATCCCCTTAATTAAAAACGTTTAAAGTCTAGTCGCAATCTCATCTCAGCGACAATCAATGTCACAAACTTGTCAAAAATGTAGGGAAATTAGAGGTATTTTTGACAGATTGCGACTGAGAAACTGTGAACGTTCAATTGCTCCTCGGATCTGAGCGGTGGTGGCCACTGGGCGCTGGTAACGGCCGTAACTTGCGAGCTGTAGATCGTAGAACCAGACAGGCGCTCTACTTTGTATAAATTATTTAACATTAGGTACCTCGTATTATTACGAAAATCTTTCGTAGTTTCAATAATCCGATACTTGCGAAAATTCTAGCAAAGATAAACCGTAACGCAACGTCTACTTCAAGGCATTTGTGGTGCGTGTACCGAATTGTTATCTGCCCGTCGTCATGGAAGAAGACTTCTGGCCGCAGGACGTGGTGTTCCGTCGCTTCCGCGGACAAGTACCACAGAACAGCCCAAGAACTTAGCTAGTGAAGTACTATTTTATGGTAAAAATATGTATGTTTAGGTTAAGGTACATATCTATGGGCCTGCGTCGCCTGAAATAAATTAATAAATAAATAAATATCTCGATGTTTTTTAATACATCGACTTTAGTGGTCCAAAAACGCAGCTTTATCTCACAAATTGATCACATGAACCGTAATTAAGCAAAATTTATCCACTCAGTTAAAACGCATTCCATTTGCATCCAATTAAAAATCCGTGCACTCCATTTATTCTGGAAAATGCGAAAAAAATCATATGAAAATTTTGTTTACTTCGGTCAAAGGCACACTTTTCTCATATTAATATTTCAGAGATAAACCGAAATTTTCAGCCTTATTTCACAACACTACGACCGCAAATGTAAATCATAAATACAAACGTGAACAGCAAGTGAAACACAACATTATTTCTATACCAATAAGGTCGATAATCAGTTTTGATTAAATAGTTTAAGGTAAGTTATAAATAACCAGTGTCTTTGGCTTGTTTGTTGAGGATATAAGTTCCATTTTAGAAGCATTTTAAATCGTTCCACACCAGAGTAGGTAAATCTGACTTGGGAATTGTTTATGTCAGTTTTTTGGAGATCCATATAGTCCAGAATGCGGTGATATGTTTTATTCTGTGTCTAGTGTGGGTGCTTTCGGGAAAATGTAAATACAATTTTAAGCTCTTTAGCCAAAACTGAACGATACTCACGGGTCACATGTTCGGTTTGGCACATTTGATGAACAACAAAGGTAACCGGAACCATTGTCATCACATTTTCGGGGCTCGTGCTGATCAGGAAACTCTATTCGGCGTCTACCGTCGCTGAATCATGGTCGGTCTGCAGAGTTTCACTAGCTTATTTAATTGGACCCTGTACTGTAACCTAGCACTAGTTAGTATAAGTAAGCTAGTGTCAATGTCTTCTCAACTTGCTGTTAACCAGTGAACCTGCTTACTGTATTATAATTGTATTCTATTCTATCCTCAACATACAGGGTGACAGGGAAACTCGACATATTCTTTTTTTTTAAACTCGACATATTCTTTTTTTGAAAGAGGTTATACTAGAGGTCATTAGCAACAAATTACGTCCAGTAAACTAGGGGTACAACTGGATGGTTAATTTTTTTTTCTGCTACTAAAGACTACTATTAAATATAACTATTTCTGAAATTATGTAAGTTGGGTAAGCATTTTTTTAAATGATCACTCATTTTTCTACTTTTGGAAAATTATCAATTAAATGTTTGGAGTGGAGTAGTTTTTTCATAATTAATTGTTTTTAGTAACAAGTCAGAAAATTTATAAAAAATTGAAGAACCGACACAGCTCGATAACCATCCAGTTTTGAACCCTAGTTAACTGGACTAAATCTGTAGCTAATGACCTCTAGTATAACGCCTTTCAAGGAATACATCGAGTTTTCCTATCAGCCTGTATAATATTTTTAACCCTTTTACACCAGAATACACCTATATCTGCCTATTCTTGTAAGTATGTTTAAAAGCTTCGTGATTATTATTCAGAATCACGGAACGCGGCCGCGCTGTTGCGTATTAGACACGTTTTGATACGCTGCGTACTGGCGTATACCGTCGTATCGTAGCGCGTATTATGTAAAGATGAAGGGTGAAGAATAATGAAGGAAGTAAATGTGATTGAAGGGAAGTTCGAAGGTTGTTTGTTACAAATTGCAACAAGTCATGCCCCAAACAGTAAGTACGACAGGTATCGTGTTTGTTTTTTAAATTTATTTAACCATTTATGTAGGTACACAGATATATAAACAACAAAAAAGAAAGAACATAAGTAGGGTCAGGGTTTTTGAAGAAACCAAAAAAATATAGTTATTTCATCAATTATTTTATCTTTTTTACTACAGAAGTTTTAAAGGTGCACGTCTTTTTTTTTTGGGTCAAAAACCAAGCAGGAGAGATCATCAAATGACCTCTCCCGCTCTGGGCTGAGCGGAAGGGCGTGTCAGACTTTTACTGATTATAACCCACCCGTGTTCCTTCAGTTGCCTGTGCCAGGGGCCACAGTATCTCTTTCGAAAAACCCGCAGCCCCGATCGACCCTAGCAGTCCCCGTCAGTTCGTGCTGATATCTCTAAGGTGCACGTCTTTCTAAATAGTTTTCACATTTATAATTTCAACACGAATGTTGTAACCAATATTTTGTAACAATATTTTGATTTTTATGAGTATCCGCGGAGTTTCTTGCCCTTTTTTCTCCATAGGTGTCTATTTTGCTTTCGAATGGGCAACTAGCTTCATCTTACTGACTGACTGACCCCTTGACAATTCAAAAGTGCCTGTCAAATTGATTTAATTGACAAAACAATGTAAATGCTTTTAGTTTGAGTTTTAGCAAGATTTGTCGCAATTTTACATGGTAATGAAAAAGTTTTCATGCCTTCCTGTTTTTCTCCAAAGCTCTTTGTATAGTGTGTGGCATGTCGGGTCACCCTCCAGTATCCAGGTTTTGTTTTTATATCGGGTCCATCTCATCTTTCGTCTTTCAAATTCACTCACAAACGCATGAAGCACTGAGACATAACTTTTGCATAACGCATTACATCATTGGCCATTTTGTAATTCCTTATATAATAATTTCTTTGGTGCATGTTGGGTGCGCGTACGTCAAATAGGACGCGGTTCACTTACATTTTATTGAGAAATGTGTAAGTGAACCGTAATGTTCTCTTATATTTTCAGTTATGTTTACTTATTCACACAGCTATTATATTTCCAAAAAAAAAAATAGCATGAAACGGCATGACAATTCTTTTTGAGATTCAAAAAAATCGCACATGCCTGCTTGTACAAAATTATCTGTAGGAAAATGCAAAGTTAAAATCACGTGCGTTAAATACACTGCATTATGAACCTAAAAGCGGTACAATAAGACCTACTTTTCAACTACATAACTGTTGAAAAAATATAATCCTCCTTGAACTTCGCCTCAATTCTGCATTTTAATTCCTTTACAAACCTTTTTACCACAAAAATTTTAACGTCAGATAAATAAATTCCTCCTCTCCTTTTTTTCTTGTTGCGTAGTAAAAGATTATCCTGAGGAAGGAATTAAAAAATGAGATTCCTAAAAAAACAGAACAACTTCGGTTTTTTTTTTGTTTTTATCTTTAAGCAACTCGTTAAATTATAATTAATGTCAGATATTTCTGATCACACTGAGTAGGCAGTTATTTATAACGCAAGACATGTCCGATATTATTGCATTCTAAGAGGTGACACATCTTTTTGAAAGCGACGCAGCATCCTATATTTTGCGTCTCTTGTCTCGTCAGACAATTTTGACGATCCTTCGATGTCACATATTTGTGCTGCCACTTGTATATATGCTTTCCACAATTGATCAAACATACAGCGTGCCGCTTTAATGGCGACATTAATTTGACACACGTATACGGTTTCGCGTTTTCGTTTTATTTACATATTTTAATTTCATTAAACGTTATAGCATCTTGGAGCAACTTGCACTTAAAGAACTGTAGTATAGGGGTCATTTGCCGGAGTCATTATAACACTTGCAAAGAGTAGGCGAATTGAAGGAAAGCCTTATGTTGTGTTAGTTTTCCAACTACGAATTATTTTATGTTCTTATAATTTTTATGATTATCGGCCACTAGCCCTATAAGTGTGTTAAATTAATGTCGCCATTGTAGCGGCGCGTTGTGTTTGCCGTTATCTTGATGACAGACGATAATGGATGGATAATAAAATCAGATATTATTGCTGAGCTGTCCATAGTAATATATTAATGGTCGTGAGTTTTCCTATCTTGCTATTTTTTTACTATTGAATTTGAATTAATAATTAAGATTCGCCCTCGCCCTGTAATTAATGGTTGTTTCGAAAAGTACGTTAAATTATCGGTTTCAATTGTCAAAAGTGTAGGTATTCCTAATGAGAGTCACAAATATTTATGACTATCATTAGGAACACTTTGAAATCTAACAACTGATCTCTAATCTTGTAATGTCTGTTGGAATTGCCCAGTAATTGGGTAGTGGTGGTCAGGTGGTTGGTCCTTTAAAACTATTAATGAATCTGTTGGATCTGGCTAGGTTTGAAGGTGATCCAAACTTGGAAAATTGTAAGACATATAAAAATCATACACGTAGGTATTCAGCTGCATCCGGTTAGACTGGAAGCCGACCCCAACATAGCTGGGAATAGGCTAGGCCGATGAAGACACGTAGGTACACAGGGCAGAAATTAAAAAAGTGACAGGCAACGAATTTGACTTAAAACCACAGACAAGAGTGAAAAATAAATTGCGGAGCTTAAGATTTGCTTACTGAGAAATGAATGGTGAAACTAGAGTGGTTACAGTAGACCGCCATACCCTGGAATAATATCAATGCCTTAAAGTCCTGACTACAACTAGAAAGCTTGTGCTTTCATGCGGAAACCGCATCAGGATAGCTGACGCCTTTGTTCGTTTAGATATACTCTCTGATTTGTAGAAGGAAATGTGGCAGGAACTGTTTTATATTAAAGACTGGTCTGTTCCAAAAGTATTTAAAAAAAAATAGAAATAAAACAAGAAATAATGTCAGAAAATTTACCTATGGATGCTAATTTGTAGTGTCACTTATTATTCATATAATCATATCCGAAATTCTAATTTTAAGTCACCTTAATCATGTTTTTCATTTGACAAGTGTTTTATTGATTCCGCACCTTGGTGCTAACAAGCAGCGTTTATAATTAAAGTATCATCAGAAGCCACTTTAGTCTATTTGATAACCTATTAACCACCATGCTATGCCATGCCATGCATTTAATCTATTCATGTTAGATTATTATTTTTATTTTTGTACAGTCAAGAGTTACGCTGCAAAGAAGCTTTATTTTTTATTTTTACCAGCTTCAGGTACATTTTACCTGTATCATAATCAGCCACACCACCACCGCCACCCCACTGCTGGGATGCAGGCCTTCTTCTCTCTGCGAGAGGAAGTGGGCTATAATCTACCGCGCGGGTCAAGTGCAGGTTGGTAGATGTCACATGTCTTCGAATTTTTTGGTTCCAGGACATGCCGGTTTCCTCACGATGTTTTCCTTTACCGTTTTGAGAGCATTTACCTGTATAAACAATAAATAATATTCTATTACGTTCTTTTCTATTCTAAAAAAAAGGCTGTCCACCATTCAGCACTCCCTGATAAGTTCAGGTTTTGGCGTATCACAAATCCAGCTGAAAAAATCGTTTTTATTAACCATAAAATTTTACACAAGCATCAGACTCAGCTGTAATCGAGGAGTGCGGTCGCTCTAAAAATATCCAACCATTTGTATAAAAAACTAACTAAACTTGAAAAATATACTAAAATTGCGACCACAAGAACCTTCAACGATCCATAAATAATCCTATGAGAGTTCCGTACATTTTTCGTGCGTCCAATTTCCATCGTTCAATTTGTTTAGCTCAACGTCTCTATGAGAACGGAATAGGGTATATAATCCTTTGCACTCTGTATCAATATTGTAACCAATGGATTCAGTGATCGGGTTATGTTATATTGCATTGGCAATTTCTTGTGTGGGAACACTCGGGTCGTCAAGTTCCCCGAAAGGTTGGGTTATATGTTATGAGAAGGATTTCTTTGGAAATCGGCGAATGGAATAAATCTCATTGTGAAGCTAAGGATGTAGAAAGGGCAGCAAAGGGCTACGTCTAAGGATGCAATGGTGAAAAAGGAATCGAAAATATCAGCTTGATCACCTCTTTTAGTTTCAATAGTACTTCAAATTCCTGGGGCCCAATAGCCAGTCACATTAGTTGACGCTTAGCGTCCATTAGTCCTCAAAAGAGCAGGTGTATATATACAGGGGACAGCAAGTGGACTTCCTATGATATCTTGCAGATAATCGTCGCCCCACGCCAACGCTACTGCAGCCATCCTCCATAGGTCATTTCTTCTCTTCTCTTGCCCTTTATCCCAATTTATTTGCACGTTACAAAACAAATTATTGTTTTCATTTTTACAGCATATATTGACTTATGACGGAAACCGTCCGTAAAAATACCATTAAAAAGATATGTCATTAGTTCAAGCAAATTGGGAGAGTTATGTTTAAGTTCCACGTAATATGTATGTTCGATATTTGTGTGCTTTTCATTTAGTCTTCTATATCGGCACCTTGTTTTATATTATAATCATGTGGGTAGTTTGGTTATCATCTAATAGTATACTTTTGTGTGTTGTGCTGTCTTTTTTGTGTGCGCCAAATAAATGGTTTATCTATCTATCTAATACGGGCGAGCGTTCTGTCTTCATCCGGGCACAAGTCCGGAATCCGAGCAGCTGCTGAGAAATTCCAGAGTGCAAAACCCAATAACTTTTTGCCCGTCTTGGGAATCAACTCCAGGACAACTAACAAACCAAGAGTAGCTTTTGCGACACATAAGGCAGCTAGTACTTACCTACCTACTTGCATAATCAGCCTATCATAATCCCGCTGAGGGGCTAAATAATAACAGCCGCACAGGTCGATCGGTCAGGTTAAGCTACGCTTGCCGCGGTTGGTCCGTGGATGGGTGACCATCTTTACATACCGAGACCCCTTCGTGCCTCGGAAAGCACGTTAAGCCGTTGGTCCCGGCTGTCATTCGTGGATCTTTGACAGTCGTTACGGTTAGTCAGAAGCCCGAAAGACTGACAACCAGTCTTACCAAGGGGTGTCGTATTACCCAGTAACTGGGTTGTGGAGGTCAGATAGGCAGTCGCTCCATGTAAAATACTGACTAATTCAGCTGCATCCGGTTACACTGGAAGCCGACCCCTACATAGTTGGGAAAAGGCTAGGCAGATGAAGGCAGAAGAAGAATCCCGCTGCTGGGACACAGGCCCCTTCTTGGTGAGAGGCGGTGGGCCGTAATACACCACGCGGGCCCATTATTGAAAGAAAGAAAATACATTTATTTGGCACAAACTAAAAGACACACAATACACCAGATACATACATCAGACAAAACAAACAATAAAAAAAATAAGAGATTAAATAAAAAGTGTGAAGTCCGATGTAAGAAAATCGCAGGAAAGTGTGCCTCACGGCTGCGCCAAAAAGGCCCAGTTCAGCAAAATATTGCGGGTTGGTAGACGTCAAATGTCTTCGAATTTTTAGTTCTAGAACATGCTGGTTTCCTCACGACGTTTTCCTTCACCATTTTGAAACCAGTGGTGATGTAATAATTTACGCAAAGTAAAACGCTTGTCTGGGTTCGAACCTACCTACAACTAGCAAGTCTACCTACTTCATCATCATCATCACCAACAGGCCGACTTCACCCACTGGTCAGCATAGGCCTCTGTTTTCAAGTGAAAATCCCCACGCCCCTGTGCCAGCCTCATCCAAGAGGCTGACACAGGCAAGCAGCACAGGGGCGCCTCTGCCTACTTAATGCGACCAAAAACAAATGTGATAAAATGCAAGGTAATTACGGTAACACTCGATCACATACCGGAAGTGGAACCTTAAATGATAAATGTCCTCTCTTATCTCTGTTTTCAGAGCATTACACACATTCAGAATTTATTAGCCACGGTTGGGTTTTGTCTCACTTTTTTATTTGTTTATCTTCAACGTTTGGTCTTTATGATGTCAGCGTGATGGTGCAGGATCGTGTTTAAATTAACGATAATTACTGAGGGGTAATGCATCATTTTATCTGCCAAACGTATACTTATATCTACTATGAATGTGGTTGGCCGACAAACACCTTAATATCTCCTAAGACATATAATTTAAAATTTGAACACAATATTTACGTTTTTTGTTGGTTCTGATGCGCTGTTAAATAAACTTCAATATTGCAGACGGCGTCATTAAGCTAGCCTTTCCCGTTTAGGAGTAATTTGGTGCTATGTCACTGGAACTTTTTCATTGCTCGCGAGTGTATATCAATTTTATTACAAAGGGTGACACAATGGGCGGTGTTATCGCTAAGAGCGATCTTTTAAAGACAATCTTGGATGGATTAAAAAGGGGAAGAAGAGACAAATACTGTACGCAGTCTGTGGTGTACCATTTATATTATACAATAAATATAATACATAAAGTATATCATACTAATCTTAATAAATATATGCATACACCAATAAACATGAAACAAGAGCAAAGAAAATACCTAATATTGATGATATGGCCGATGAGTTCGAAAAGTTCTGGAGTGGCGACCGCGTACCGGAAGACGTTTGGAAGGCCTCCCACAAGGTGGACCGACGACCTTGTTAAAGCCGCAGGAACCCGTTAGTTGCGAGAATAATGGAACCGGTCGAAGTGGAGGTGCTTGGGGGAGGCCTTTGTCCAGTAGTGGACGTCTTTCGGCTGAAATGATGATGATGAAGGAGGTGAAAGTGTAAACAAACCCTTAACTGCATCGGTCTCTAGTAGCGAGATAAAGAAATGTCAAAGTGCCTTTTTCGAGTTTACTGGAGCTTAACGGTTATGTTAGGCATTGGATGACGTCAGAATCGTAGACAAATTTTGACAAATCGAGATAGAGTGTTCTTGCACTTGTCATGTTCGCCCTACAGGTAAATTTCTTACGCAATCACTCACTAAAGGGAATTAATAATAATAATAAAATCTTTATTTCAGACTAAGTCCATAGATATCCGATTAGACTGGAAACCAACTCCAACATAGTTGGAATAGTTAGAAAAAGGCTAGGTAGATGATGCAGATGGTGGTTTTATGAATAAATTAACGTGAAATTTAAAGCAGGAAGCGCAGCAGATGTTTCTAAACAAATCAAAGATACGCATCTGCTAACATACTCACTTGAAATCTACACCATGATGTAGAATCAAATATTCAGGAAAGATTTGCCCGCTCTAAGATACAGATGGTGCCATCGTAGTGATGTGATGTGTGTCGATATTTATTTAATCTATCGATATCGATGATGTACATGATATGTTTAATAATTATATGTTTTCACCAATGAAACTTTTCCAAACTATATTCACAAATTTTTACCTTACTCGACGGCACTGTTGGATTCGCCATTGAAAAATAAATATAATGATTATTTTTAATTTTAGTAAATGCTCTTTTATTTGCCTTGAATTATTTATTAATTGATTGACGTCTTTATCTTCAACCGAAAGAAATTCAATGTTGCTGGTCCTTCCCTAGTCATCGCCACAGCATTGCAGGATTTCCAAGAGAATATTTACATTATTTAAAAGTTAATAGTCTTAAAATAATAGCGGCAATAGAAATATGTACATACTCTGAAAATTTCAACTGACTATCTGTTACGGTTCATGAGATACACCCAGCTTACAGACAGATGGACGGACGGATAGCGGAGGCTTAGTAATAGTTTTAGTGTCCATCCCGTCGGCACCCTTTGGGTAGAGAACCCTAAAAAGAGAGGAGGAAGAATCATTCGTAAGAATCATCAATCATTTCATGCCGAATACTATATAATATGTTTCTGATAGATATTATATAATATGTTTCTGTCGACGGAGAAAACGCAGAGAATACTAAATATGGTTCTTCTGCGCCATAAAACGTTGTCACAACTAAGAAACTTTCTGATTATTAAACTGGGTACTTAAAAACAAAAACATAATTTTAGCCCCAAACAATTAGAAACCCTCCTAGGATTGACAAATACAACGTATAAATGTATACGGTCATAAAACTTTCTGTACACGTTATACATTAATTAGTTTGAAATACTTCAAAAGCTTTAATTAACACAAACTTTTATCGTTCCGAACTATACAGTTAACTTTAATGAATAAAGTTATGGAAAAGTTTATCTTGTTTTTATTGTGATTACTATCTTTAAATTGGTTATTGCGATGAAAGTACTATATTATCATATAGAATAATGAAAACGTAAGTATCTATTACGAGGCAAGCAATATGTCCTTGGAATATAATTAATAAAAAGTAAAGACTTATATAATACTTAGAAGATTGAGCTCATCATATATCCCGCATGGAGCAGTGGTGGTCCTGTAGTAAAGACCGCGATATACGAATTGTAGGTCGTAGGATCGTACCCAGTCAGGTACTATACTTTGTGTAAATTATTTCATCACCACTGCTCTCAAAATGGTGAAGGAAAACATCGCGAGGAAGCCGGCATCTACTAACCCGCCCTGGGCAAGCGTGGTAGATCACACCCCACTCCCTCTCACTGAGAGGAAGCCTGTGTCCCAACAGTGGGAATATTAGAGGCTGACTTATCCCGCATAGATACAATTTTCATTATGAGTAAGGGAGGAAACGTGACCAACTTTTGAGATAGTCGGGCCATTTAAATAATTGATTAATAGTAATGCAAAAAGTTCAATCTATGGATTCTCAACACTACCAGTCTTCTTTCCACTTCACATGTTACCAATGAACTACCGAGATGCACTTACCTACTAATAACACTGATAAAAACGTCGAATTTGTATACAATGAAGTATTTTCTAACTGAACAGACGGCTATGCTGCTGGGGAGTTTGTTGCGCCATTTTTTCTACCCAGCGATAGCACTAGGAAGTGGTGAAGGGCGGCCGTTTTTGGGGGACTGTCTTTTGTAATTTCGACGTTCGAAAAGTGCTGATTCTCAGCCTAATTTGAATAAATGACTTTTGATTTTGAATTATCTTTGGACATAATTAAACATCGACAAAGCTATGAGCATCCCTACGTTTTAGGATTCCGTACCAAATGGCTAAAGCAAAACGCTTATAATTTTATCATGTCCGTCTGTCCGGAAGTCGTACAGCCATTTTACTCGGATACCATTGCAGTATATTGCTTAAAAAATTGGAAAAAAGTTGTATTCTATGCACATAAACAATGGTGGAGTGAAGTTCGAAAAAAATAATACAGGTGGTTCTCCTTATAAAAAAAAGTTCCCTAGTAAACGAGGGTGAAAAAAATATTAAATGAACATGTGGGGTAGTTTTAGATTCCATAAATAAAAAGATTATAATGTTTCTTCATGAATTTATTATTTCAAGTCAAGTGTTTGAGAGATCTGGAATATTTTCGGTTACAACCGCAGAAATAACTTTGTTTTCTTAGTTTATGCCCGAAATATAATACTATAAAATACATTAAATTCATTTACATGAGATCTAAGCAAAACATGCCTTGACACCAGTGTGTCAGGCGTGTTTTATATGCAAGTACGTTTTATATGTCTTATTAAATGTGCCAGCCAGCAAGATAAAAAATCAGTAAAATTATCGATTAGCAAAAACAACGTCTCTCCAAAAAAACTATCGACAACTCAGTTAATCCATCGACATATCCCCACACTGTATATTACAATCAAAATGTAGGTTTTATTCAAATTCCAAATGTACGACAGACAGTGGAGGACTCAACTGCCAGAGTTTTTGCAAGTTGCCAACTACTGCTGGAATTTTCATCAAATGCAAATGCATTGCGGACGGATACTAAGTAAGGGTCGATGTCCAGCGGTAGATAAGTTTCACAACACTGTTGCATAGGAGTAGTTATTGTTTTGTTTAATTTTAAGTCAGTAAGTAATTTACTTGTTTATTTTAACATAAGACGGATATTAGTTAACGACTTGGTTCCTTGGTTTTTCGAGATATCGCCAAGCGGTTAGTCGACTCTTCACGTGACCAGAGGTCTGGCCTATTTTTTGGCCAAAGAATTAGCATCGCCATACAACGTGGCAATGCTGCCAGATTTTTGGTCACTGTTCCTGTTGACAGCGATGCGGACGAATTTTTTGATGCCCTATGATTCTTTTGCTTATTTTTTCATAAACATGTACATATTATTATTTTAAATGTTAGCTTCTATTTTGTTAAATTATATCATATATTATAATCTAACATACATTTACTGGTTTTCATCTTGATTGAGTACATAAATAAATAATTAATTGATTCTGTTAAAGACACAAATACATAAGTGAAGTACAATAACAAAAAGTGTACAACTATTCGAGAGTCATACGCTCATCTCACAATACTCAGTATATTGAGAAGATCTTCTTCTTCCATTCATCCGTGAACACATGTTATCACAATTTCGCTTAGCGTCCAAGAGACGTTTAGCACAGAGAGTGTGCGAGAGAAAGGAGACTGGACTCAATAGTGCAATAAATAAAATGATGAGCATTTATTTTATAAGCATGTTTAGAGACACATTTTAAGTTTGTTGGTTTAATCAGAAAGTCAGTTCATCGGCAGAAAGTCAGAGTTAATTACACAGAATTGTAAATTTAAACGAGGTGCATAAATTGTTGAAATTTGTTTTAACAACTCTTTCCCGAACAAAATTATGCTATAAATAATTAGCGTTCTATAAATATTTAGATATAATTTTATTAAAATATTTGGTTTTGCGGCTTACAGTTAGTAAAACTTGCAAGTAAACTTTCCACAAATATTTGTTACTAAATGTAGTGTTTATGAAATTTTCTTATTTTTTTGCCGACATCGTTTGAAACGCGTGACCATTTGTCATTACACTCTCGACTTCATTGCGCCGTCACTTTCGGCTCGTTCTGCAATCCCGCGTTGTGTAGTGTGAGTACAATCACAAACATTGCACACGGTATCAAAATATACTAAGTATTACTTTATCCTAACATAAATCAAACATAATTATTCTCTAACAAAGCCTCAAAAGTCAGCACTTGGATTCTGCCAATGCCTTTGGAACGAAGTATACTTAGTGTCAAACTCACAGACCGCATTAAGAACTCTATTCTTCATTCCAAAACACAAATAGCGGATGCTGGCTGCACAGCTCCTGGACTAAAGTGAAACTGGGCTGGCCATATCTGTCTCATGTCGGAGCTGCAATATACGCAAAAGCCACCGACCGACCGTGCGACAGGCCTAGAAAGAGATGGCGGGATGAGCTGGACTCCTTAAACGATTGGCCCACAATCGCAGTAGACCGGGAAAAGTGGAAAGAGGAAGGCCTTTGCCCTGTAGTGGGACAACACAAGCTCATAATAATAATAACAGTATCGTTTTATTAGATCACACTTCTAACATTTGTACCCAACATCCCTGTTATAATGTAAGTGCTTATAGTAGCTAAAAGCCAGGATTGCTCATTATAAACTGATTAGTTCCGAAATATGTAGAATGCTTGAACAAGCGAGCGGCACAGTAATGTATACTTAGGTAGCGTAATAACGTACTCATGTCATCACTTAGTCATGTTGTATGTAGAATTGAAGAGCTATTTAAATATCTTTAATCATATTACCTTACAGAAATCTAGGGTTAGGGGCATCCACCGCAGGCCTTGTTGGATGAACGGAATTTATCGGCTTAGGGTGAATTTTCGGACAAGCGTTTCCGCGTATCCACATGGATAAACGGAATAACCTCAGATTTCTGTTTTCTCAAAAACCTGAGGGTAGGCTATATCGAGATACATCACATATATTTTAAAGTAGAGAGTGACTAAGGAGTGCAAAAGAAAGCCAACTAAAAAAAAAGTTAAAATACTGGCACTCAACAGACTGAACAGGATGGTGCTCTACTGACAAGAGTGTAGAAGACTTAACTGCTTAACTCATTATCTGCCTGGTCTTTCCTAAATTATTATGTAGGTGGAAAAAGACAGGCAGATGCCTAGATGAACGGATAGGGAGCACCCTATCCGTTCATCTAGGTGATTTGGCTGTAGTCCAACATCATTGGCAGCAGTAGATGAATTCCAGTATTTTACAGAATTCGACCGATGCAAACATTAAAAGGAGAAAAAAATCTCAAATCTCTACCTTTTCAATTATTTTCCTAGTGTTTTTAATTCACTAGGAAAATAAGTGAAAAGATCAAAACCAGCGAAAAGAACATGTTTTTGTTAATTCTATTTATTAGCTGCTATCCTGCAGTGGTTGCCAATCTTTTAAGCGAACCAAATGCCTCCGGAACTCATTCTTCTATTCAAATTGCTGGCGACTCGGCCGTTTAATTAATTTCCATATGAAAGTGCTTAAACATTAAAGTATACATAAGACAACCTTATAAGACGCAATAAAATTATATGACGAAAAATTGATCGATAAGTGAAATTTGTTTTGCCATATTAATCTATTAGTCATATCTAGTACTTAATAGAATAACTCTGAAAATGGTGTTGAAAATGCTTTCAACGAACTTATTGTTTAAGACACCACACACAATGGCAATACCTTTAATTTTGACATTTGAACAATGAATGCATTGGATCTTTTGTGTTATTTACGTAGTTGTAAACGAATTTGTCAAACATTATGGAAAAAAAAAACATTGCTAATACATTGTGTATTAACAATGTTTTTCTTTTTTAGAAAAGCGTTGCCCCACTCTAGGAATTCACTAGGAATTTACTTCAAAACTTTTCGGATTGTGATTAAAAAATATGTTATCCAATTAGGGTGCAGGTTTCTCACACCCATATACAGTGAGCTAAAGTGTAGACCTACTTAGACTACTTTGAACACAGCTCAACAGTACTTCTGGGTTCCATGATCCGCCGAAACAGCTTGTCTTATTCATACTCAAGAAGCAATACATTTTTGAGAAATTGAGTGTGAGATTCATTGATGAATGTAGTATTATTGGCCGTAATAATCTGTCTCAATTGATATTTAATTTTCGAAAGAATTTGGAGTATTTCACAAGAAAAATAACAGCCACGAGCAATAAATACCGTAAATATTATGCTAAATTCAAAAGCGATTTTCGAAAGTGCTTCTTGATTGATATATTTAATGCTAATGGAGTAATATGTCTGTCATTCGAGGATCTTTGACAGTCCTTACGGGTCGTCAGAATTCCGAAAATCCTACAACCAGCCTTGCCAAAGGGTGTCATATTACCCAGTAACTGGGTTTTGGACGTCAGAGGCAGTCGCTCCATGTACTAATACAGGTATTCAGCTGCATCACATAGACTGGAACCCGACCCCAACAAACTTAGGAAAAGGCATCTGAGGGCTCTTTAAACCCGTCAACGAAAATACGGGCCCGTCTAAAAGTAATTTGAAACTTATGAGTGAACCCTACACCCGCATAATTAACTTTACCGGACGGGTAAAAAAAAACAGCTTTCAAATCGAGGTGTCATTAATTCTCAAGTCGAGACCCAAACTAATCTTATGTCCGGAGTAGTAGCCACCCGTAATTGCGGCCGAAACTACGGATTCCGTTCTTCTTCTTCTTAGCGTGTCGATGCCAAAAAATAAATATAGTTTCTTAAATTTGTTTGGCCCGAAATTCTGCCACGCAGGTACCATTCGCTGACGCAGTCATTAGGTCTTCAGGTATGTATAGGTGTGGAGCATGCGGTGCAAGATGGGAGGTGAGCCATTGTCTGTGGAGAGACACCGCATACACACCGGAGGTCTGAGCCTTCCATGGAGCTCCACTTGTGGAGGTGGTCCTTGCTGCGGCTTACTTGGGTACGAAGTCTATTTAAGGTTTTCCAAGTAGGCGACGGTAATTTCATGCTTAGGGAGTAGACCTCCAGCATCGGTGTCGTAACTAAGTAAGGGTCGATGTCCAGCGGTAGATAAGTTTCACAACACTGTTGCATAGGAGTAGTTATTGTTCTGTTTAATTTACAGTCAGTAAGTAATTTTCTTGTTTATTTTAACATAAAACGGACATTTATTAGTTAACGACTTGGTTCCTTGGTTTTTCGAGATATCGCCAAGCGGTTAGTCGACTCTTCACGTGACACGTGGCTGGCCTATTTTTTGGCCAAAGAATTAGCATCGCCATACAATGTGGCAATGCTGCCAGATTTTTGGTCACTGTTCTGTTGACAGCGATGCGGACGAATTTTTTGATGCCCTATGATTCTTTTGCTTATTTTTTCATAAACATGTACATATTATTATTTTAAATGTTAGCTTCTATTTTGTTAAATTATATCATATATTATAATCTAACATACATTTACTGGTTTTCATCTTGATTGAGTACATAAATAAATAATTAATTGATTCTGTTAAAGACACAAATACATAAGTGAAGTACAATAACAAAAAGTGTACAACTATTCGAGAGTCATACGCTCATCTCACAATACTCAGTATATTGAGAAGATCTTCTTCTTCCATTCATCCGTGAACACATGTTATCACAATTTCGCTTAGCGTCCAAGAGACGTTTAGCACAGAGAGTGTGCGAGAGAAAGGAGACTGGACTCAATAGTGCAATATATAAAATGATGAGCATTTATTTTATAAGCATGTTTAGAGACACATTTTAAGTTTGTTGGTTTAATCAGAAAGTCAGTTCATCGGCAGAAAGTCAGAGTTAATTACACAGAATTGTAAATTTAAACGAGGTGCATAAATTGTTGAAATTTGTTTTAACAACTCTTTCCCGAACAAAATTATGCTATAAATAATTAACGTTCTGTAAATATGTATATTAAAATATTTGGTTTGGCGGTTTGAAGTTAGTTAAACCTGCAAGCAAACTTTCCACAAATATTTGTTTCTAAATGTAGTGTTTATGAAATTTTCTTACTTTTTTGCCGACATCGTTTGAAACGCGTGACCATTTGTCATTACACTCTCGACTTCATTGCGCCGTCACTTTCGGCTCGTTCTGCAATCCCGCGTTGTGTAGTGTGAGTACAATCACAAACATTGCACACGGTATCAAAATGTACTATTACTTTATCCTAACATAAATCAAACATATTCTCCAACAAAGCCTCAAAAGTCCGCACTTGGAGTCTGCCAACAGCTTTGGAACGAAGTATACTAAGTGTCAAACTTACAGACTGCATTAAGAACTCTATTCTTCATTCCAAAACACAAATAGCGGACGCTGGCCGCACAGCTCCTGGACTAAAGTGAAACTGGGCTGGCCATATCTGTCTCATATCGGAGCTGCAATTCGCAAAAGCCACCGACCGACCGTGCGACAGGCCTAGAAAGAGATGCCGGGACGAGCTGGACTCCTTCTTAAAAGATTGGCCCACAATCGCAGTAGACCGGGAAAAGTGGAAAGAGGAAGGCCTTTGCCCTGTAGTGGGACAACACAGGCTCATAATAATAATAACAGTATCGTTTTAGCAGATCACACTTCTTATATTTGTACCCAACATCCCTGTTATAATGTAAGTGCTTATAGTAGCTAAAAGCTAGGACTGCTCATTATAAACTGATTAGTTCCGGGTTAGGGGAATCCACCGTAGGCCTTGTTGGATGAACGGAATTTATCGGCTTAGGCTGAATTTGCCGACAAGCGTTTCCGCGTATCCACGTGGATAAACGGAATAACCTCAGATTTCTGTTTTCCCAAAAACCTGAGGCTAGGCTATATCGAGATACATCACATATATTTTAAAGTAGAGAGTGACTTAGGAGTGTCAAAGTAAGCCAACTAAAAAAAAAGTTAAAATACTGGCACTCAATAGACTGAATTGGATGGTGCTCTACTGACAAGAGTGTAGAAGACTTAACTGCATTACTCATTATCTGCCTAGTCTTTCCTAAATTATTATGTAGGTGGAAAAAGACAGGCAGATGGCTAGATGAACGGATAGGGAGCATCCTATCCGTTCATCTAGGTGATTCGGCTGTAGTCCAACATCATTGGCAGCAGTAGATGAATTCCAGTATTTTACAGAAATCGACCGATGCAAACGTTAAAAGGAGAAAAAAATCTCAAATCTCTACCTTTTCAATTATTTTCCTAGTGTTTTTAATTCACTAGGAAAATAAGTGAAGAGATCAAAACCAGCGAAAAGAACATGTTTTTGTTAATTCTATTTATTAGCTGCTATCCTGCAGTGGTTGCCAATCTTTTAAGCGAACCAAATGCCTCCGGAACTCATTCTTCTATTCAAATTGCTGGCGACTCGGCCGTTTAATTAATTTCCATATGAAAGTGCTTAAACATTAAAGTATACATAAGACAACCTTATAAGACGCAATAAAATTATATGACGAAAAATTGATCGATAAGTGAAATTTGTTTTGCCATATTAATTTAATAGTCATATCTAATACTTAATAGAATAACTCTGAAAATGGTGTTGAAAATGCTTTCAACGAACTTATTGTTTAAGACACCACACACAATGGCAATACCTTTAATTTTGACATTTGAATAATGAATGCATTGGATCTATTATGTTATTTACGTAGTTGCAAACGAAATAGTCAAACATTATGGAAAAAAAAAGCATTGCTAATACATTGTGTATTAACAATGTTTTTCTTTTTTAGAAAAGCGTTGCCCCACTCTAGGAATTCACTAGATCGGATTGTGATTAAAAAATATGTTATCCAATTAGGGTGCAGGTTTCTCACACCCATATACAGTGAGCTAAAGTGTAGACCTACTTAGACTACTTTGAACACAGCTCAACAGTACTTCTGGGTTCCATGATCCGCCGAAACAGCTTGTCTTATTCATACTCAAGAAGCAATACATTTTTGAGAAATTGAGTGTGAGATTCATTGATGAATGTAGTATTATTGGCCGTAATAATCTGTCTCAATTGATATTTAATTTTCGAAAGAATTTGGAGTATTTCACAAGAAAAATAACAGCCACGAGCAATAAATACCGTAAATATTATGCTAAATTCAAAAGCGATTTTCGAAAGTGCTTCTTGATTGATATATTTAATGCTGACGGAGTAATATGTCTGTCATTCGAGGATCTTTGACAGTCCTTACGGGTCGTCAGAATTCCGAAAATCCTACAACCAGCCTTGCCAAAGGGTGTCATATTACCCAGTAACTGGGTTTTGGACGTCAGAGGCAGTCGCTCCATGTAAAATACAGGTATTCAGCTGCATCACATAGACTGGAACCCGACCCCAATAAACTTAGGAAAAGGCATCTGAGGGCTCTTTAAACCCGTCAACGAAAATACGGGCCCGTCTAAAAGTAATTTGAAACTTATGAGTGAACCCTACACCCGCATAATTAACTTTACCGGACGGGTAAAAAAAAACAGCTTTCAAATCGAGGTGTCATTAATTCTCAAGTCGAGACCCAAACTAATCTTATGTCCGGAGTAGTAGCCACCCGTAATTGCGGCCGAAACTACGGATTCCGTTCTTCTTCTTCTTAGCGTGTCGATGCCAAAAAATAAATATAGTTTCTTAAATTTGTTTGGCCCGAAATTCTGCCACGCAGGTACCATTCGCTGACGCAGTCATTAGGTCCTCAGGTATGTAGGTGTCAGAGCATGCGGTGCAAGATGGGAGGTGGGCCATTGTCTGTGGAGAGACACCGCATACACACCGGAGGTCTGAGCCTTCCATGGAGCTCCACTTGTGGAGGTGGTCCTTGCTGCGGCTTACTTGGGTACGAAGTCTATTTAAGGTTTTCCAAGTAGGCGACGGTAATTTCGTGCTTAAGGAGTAGACCTCCAGCATCGGTGGTGCAAAGCAGCAGTAAGCTCTCTTCACACCAAGACTGGGTACTCCATAAAATGCCAAGGACAAGACGCAGCTTAGGAAAGCTTACTTTCATCCGCCCCTCACACCCAATAATTTAATATGCCGTAATACCTCAAGGGAATATAATCAACAATTTACTGACGGGCTCCACGCCAAAATCAAATTTACCAACGCAGGCTCAACATTACATAATTCAATAGAAAATTGCTTCCCTTAACATAATTCTGGGGAAACTTTTGGAAATAGGATCATCATAATGATAAAATATTTACGTTTCTTACTTCAAGTTTTAGTTTTAGACTTTCAGGCAAAAAATTTTAAAGGTCGAGGCGTTTTTATCCAATAAAAATAGGTACCTAAGTATTTTTATTTTCTATAGGGAGCAAAGCACATGTATGTAGACCTAACCATTGCGCCGGATCAGCATCGAATCACTCTATACTGCAACCGCATCGAACCAGCTCGCCTCGAACGAGACTCATCTCATAATTTTCAAGAACACGGATAGACCAAAAAAGGCTATAATTATTAATTACTAGTGACCCGCCCTTGCTTCATTGTACCAGACAATCTAATACTGGGTCGTCATGTGCCAATACATCAAGATATCTGTGCTAACTAAGTTAAATATTAATGTTTTACACACATACGCCATTCGGAATAAATTCTCTAAATAGTTATGAAAACCGCATCAAAATTCATTACGTAGTTTAGAAGATCTGAACGGTTACATAGACAGACATGAAAAGCGACTTCGTTTTGTACAATTTCTATAAAAAATCACCACAGAAACTAACGTTATTTAAAAAATTTGCCCTTTTTACGAAGAAATAGAGTTTATTTCCCTTTCACATCAAACAAGCTTTAAAATACGATTAAAACTACAAGGAGCATAATACTCTCAAGAATATTGACGTATCTTAATACATTCGTAAACAAAGATCAAGGGGAAGAATAATAAAACCTAATTAACTCCCATGGAATGAAGTCCAAGATTATAAGAAGGACTCAATAAAACTGGCTCACCATGATTGCTGTGGGGTGCGCTGACTGAGCGGCGTAGCGACGCTAAGCTGGGAATAATGTCCTTTATCCATGCAAGCTAAGTGGCAAATGAGCAGTAGTGGCCTAGTGGTGACGGCTGTGACTTACGAGTTGTAGGTCGTATGTTCGAACCCAGACAGGCGCTTTACTTTGTATAAATTATATCATCACCACTGCTCCCAAAACGGTGAAGGAAAAGATCGTGAGGAAACCGGCATGTCCTAGGAACAAAAATTCAAAGACATGTGACATCTACTGCTCTTGACCGGCTCTCGCCTGATGGAAAGCGATGGATGAGGTTTACGATGGAACGAGCATGCCCAGAAGATGCCTGTTCACTCTTCTTTTTAATGCTAACGGGTATAACCCATCAGCTTGTGTTGAGCTGCATGATTTTTGACAAATGCGTGCACTGACTAGACAGGTCCTCTCAAACAGTTTGGTTCTTTCCTCAAAAAAACCATCTCTGACATCAATCTACATGGTCTTCACATGATCTGACCAAGATTATGTCTGGACTTTAAAAGAGACTGTGATCTCTGAGTTGGTTTCGGCTTTTCTTCTCAGACTAGTCAGATAGGAAACGCCGACCTCATCTAGTTTTAAAATATGATTGACGTGTAAAAGTGTTTGTACAAACCTACTTACAAAATAAAATCATTTATCATTAGCCTTCAAAGCAGGTACAGGTGGAACAGAACACAGAGGCTGGCAGAGAGTTCCACACTTTGGCTGTACGCATCATAAAATGCCCTCAACATTTATTATGCGCACGGCCAAACTGTGAAACAGAAGAAGCACCAAGTCCGACTAGTCGGTATATTAGCAAGTGTGGATGATACCCTGCAGTACGCCTCATAGTCTGCAGTATTTTTGGAACACCAGCCTTATAAGGATTAAGCTCGCTCCAAGAACGATAAAGATATAATTAAGTGAGATGGATTAACTAATTATGTCTACTTACATTTTTTTTGAGGACGGCGCTATAATATTTTAGAATGTGTGAATTGTAGTACGTGTGAATTGTAGTGTTAAATGTTTGTAAACGCACCTACGATACAGGAGAAATTCCTAGTGTGGGGCAAAGTTTAAAATTTTTTTTTTTTTATTTGACATAAATCGGCCAAGGCCGGCCCTTGGCCGATTTATGTCAAATAAAAAAATAAAAATGTCCTTTAACCTAAACCCACACAAATGCCCACTAAGTACATTACACCCACCCGGTAAGAAACAGGGGTTGATATTTTTTATAATTTATTGTACAAACTACAAAATACCAGCCACTGTTTTTCGAACAATATGTCCTCAAATTTCCTTGTTAATAACTTATCCAAAATTTATGAGACTTGGTTAAAAAAAATAAGATAATTTACGAAAATAATGCTACGAGGGTAACTTTTATAAGGGGAAACGACTTCGTTTTACCTTGTGGGTAAGATTAAGGGGATGATTTAAGGACTGTGTTTTTTCCAATTCTTTCGCCGGTGAGATTAGTTTTTATGTGGTTTTGTACCGGTAACTTTACATTTCTAGCTGTTTTGCATGTATCCTAGGAAAACTACGTCACGTACCCAATTCATCATCATCATTTCAGCTGAAAGACGTCCACTGCTGGACATAGGCTTATGTTATTGGGGGAGGGTTTCGACCGGTTCTGTGCTTCTCGCATACAACGCGTTCCTACAGCCTTCACAAGTTATCGTCGTCGCCATGCCTATATGAAGAATTTTACTAGATAATCAACATCTGCCTAACGTTTTCCCAACTATGTTGGGGTCAGCTTTCAGTCTAACCGCATGCAGCTGAATACTAGTATTTTACATGGAATGACTGCCTGTCTGACCTATACAATCCAGTTACTTGATAATACCGATACTCCTTGGTAAGATTGGTTGTCAGACTTTCGGGCTTCTGACGACCCGTAACGACTGTCAAAGATGACTGCCGGAACCAACTGCTTTGCGTGCTTTCCGACTACGGCAAGCGTTGCTTAACTTTAAAGTTCAACCCGCGGAGCTGTTGTGATGTAGCCAAAGACATTACGGCCTTTCAAAAAAAAATATATAGCAGGCTCGTAAAGCTTACGCAACTAGTCTATTTATAGATTGAAAGAAGACTAAAATTTGTTTTTTTTTTCAACTTTTACCATTACAAAAAGCCCACAACTCGTTTTTCACATTAAAACTACCTTTGATTACGAAATGATCCTTTTTAATACTCGTATACTATACTTAGGTTTGAACCATTTGAACCTTACCTAAATAGAACTATTTACCCGATACTTTTTTCTAATTTCTTAACGTTACAGAAATAGCAAAATGGAAACTCAAGGGCACAAAATAGAAAGCTACAGAAGGTCGACTCCATACAATGAGCGAAAACAGGCGCACGCACACGGAGGCGTACGTACGACGATCTCAAACAAATGACAGTCACGAGTGCGCTTTCTCTCGCTGTATGTGAAGCGTGTTCTATGTTATAGGGTTTGATTTCCGGTCTTAGAGCCTATCCACATCTCCACGTCACGGCGTCGTCAACGTGGAACGGTGCGGTAACGTGCTACGTTACGTTGCCGTGTCGTGCTAGTGCACGGTACGGCAACATCGCCGTGGGACGGCGCGTCACGTCAGCCCACGTGGCTCGATTCGATGCGCTCGCTCAGTTAATGCTTCATTGTCTTAGCGATTAGTTGTGATTTGTGAATAAAAAATGTCGGAGAATATTGACTGTGATTTATTGATTTCACTTGTTCACTTGTCACATGTCTAGAACGCGACTGACGTACGTTAGTGAAGAATGTAGTAGAATTTTACAAGGCACAGCGCTGCGTCGTGACGTGCATTTTTAAGTTAGCACGTCACGTCAACGTACCGTGCCACGTTACCGCACCGTTCCACGTTGACGACTTCGTGACGTGGAGATGTGGACAGGCCCTTAGTCCTTCAAGTGGACCATTGTGCGTGGGCCATGGTGGCCATCGATGGTTATTCCGACCAGCTCACCTATCTACAGAGGTTGATTATATCTCTTGCCTATTCTTGAAGTGTCGTCTTGAAGCGTCAATAATGTCGACTGTCATTACAACTAAGTTTTCATGGTGAGATTTATACAGAACAGATCGGCTGCTCTTTTAAGATAATTTGTGTAAGATCTGGGTGCCCCGAGACTTTCTATCCTAATCCGGGTGACGCCTGTGCATTCAAAGAGCACATGCGCAACGGTTTCCTCAGCCTCCATGCAAGTCCTGCTTATAAGATTGTCCGTTATGCCTATTGTGTGGAAGTGTTTGTTTAGCAATACTGTTCGCTAAACAAACACTTCCACAAGGTCCCCGTCACAAGGCGCAGGCCGTTACTGTCCAGCTGAGATAAACGTGAAGCATGTCTATGTGTGCGTGCGATTTTGCTCGTTGTATGGGGCGGATCTTCTGTACCTATCTTTTTTGTGTGAAGGGTTTCAATAGTAATTGTGTCGTTTAAAGCCGACTTCGCATTAGTAGATGGCTATCTTTAAGAACGTTTTCATTTAATTGACGTTTACGACTCACAGTAAAGGATAAACAGATGATCCATTTAGTAATTTGGATATTTAAGGGTTTTATGACTTTAAAAAGAACATGAAAATGGAGTAGATTATTCCATTTTACAGAAAAACATTGGCAGTAAAGACAGTTGGACTGGATTTCTGTTACAACTTTCATTATC
Organism: Apamea sordens; assembly: GCA_945859715.1. Classification (NCBI taxonomy): domain Eukaryota; kingdom Metazoa; phylum Arthropoda; class Insecta; order Lepidoptera; family Noctuidae; genus Apamea; species Apamea sordens. The sequence continues at coordinate 4,477,348 of OX244010.1, read as the reverse complement.
AACATATAACGGCACGGCATTTGACGGCACGGTTGGCGCAGTGGTTAAGCGATTGACTGCTGCGCTGCGTGTCGCGGGTTCGATTCCCGCACGGAACAAATATTTGTATGACCTACATGTATTTGTTCCGAGTCTGGGTGTTTTCTATCTATAATATGTATGTATTTACAAAAAAAAAAATGTATATAAGTAGTTTATCAGCCATCTTGTTACCATAACACAAGCATTAGGTTGCTTAGCTTGGGACTAGATGGCGCTGTGTGAAATGTCCAGGGATATTATTATTATTATTATTATAACGATCCTACTTTTAGGAAACGCCTACTCTTTGTGAGAGGTAGCGGGCTGTAATTCACCACTCAGGCCCAGTTGGTAGATGTCACAAAGTTTTAAAATTTTTGGTTCTAGGACATGCCGGTTTCTCACGATGTTTTCGTTCACGAACAAAAACATCGTGAGGAAACCGGCATGTATTTGTGTATTATATCATCACAACTGCTCTTAAAACGGTGGTTTTGAGAGCAGTTGTGATGATATAATTTACATAAAGTAAAGTACCCGCCTAGGTTCAAACCCACGACCTACACTCGTAAGTCGGGGCCCGGCCGTTACCACTGGGCCACCACTGTTATTACAACTAGAATTATGTAGGTACTGTAAGTTAGTTTTTGCTGTAGGATTTTCTGGGAATTTTTGGTCTTATCTGGGTCTTAATTACGGAACACTTATGCCTAACTCGGAGATAAGGTAACTGAACTTTGGGGAGCTAATTTTATAGAGATAAGAGAGAAATATCATAATAAACTTTGTCCATTCGGAGAAATAGGCTTGTAAGATAAATAAGAACTACTCTACTTAATATTTAAATAATTAAAGACGACATTAAAGTAATAAATAAGTTGAATTTCTAAGTTTATCTTTGGACTAACTGTAAAGGAGAAATCAGTGAAAGAAAATGGAAATGGGTGGGCCACATTGGGCGTAGTAATTAAAGATGGCAGATGGGGTAGAACAGTGCTGGACTGGAGACCGAGACCTGGAAGTAGAAGTGTGGGCAGACCGCCGATGAGGTGAACTGACGACCTGGTCAAAATTGCTGGACGACTCTGGCTTAGGAAGGCTAGAGACAGCGAAGAGTGGCGTGCATTGCAGGATGACTTTCATCCTAACTTATATTATAAATGCGAAAGTAACTCTGCCAGTACTACCTAATTACTGTTTATTATTGGATTTATAAATACAGAGTTTTAATATTTTAATATGATATTGTCATATTAAATAAATATTACTATATTATGTGAAAATGAAGTCACTAGTATTTTATTATAGCTGTTTTAGAGGAATACTGTAAGTCACTGGATCAAGAGATATGAGGAAGAGGGTAGCCTTGCTAGTCGAAAGCGAAGTGGAAGGCCGTCGCTTAATTGCGAGGCGCAGCGACGACATATGGTGAGCGAGTATGAAACAAATGGTTTCACACCAACTAGACAGTTTGCGGTATTATTCGACATCTCATTGCAAACTCTTCGCCGTGCCCTCCACGCTGAAGGCTTGCATCACAGAAGATCAGCTAAAAAGCCCTTCTTGACAGAAAGACATAAACAAGAACGATTACGTTTCGTACGGGATTATCTAGATTTTGACTGGAATACTATCATATTTTCAGATGAAAAGACCTTCAAATCTAGTCAAAAGGGTAGGCTGCATTTATGGCGCAAGAATTACACTCGCTGGTGTGATAAAAACGTAATCCCTAATACAGACTCAGGTCGAAGTACAATTTATATGTGGGGATGGATGAGTGCAGCAGGGCCAAGAGAACTGGCTTTTATTCCTCCACGCGCCAACAGTTCTACTTAAGTAGAAGTATTAGACGATGTCATGCTACCCACTGTGCGCAACATTCACTCAGCTGATGAGTTGACACAAATATCATTTGTCCAGGACAATTGTCTTATTCACCGGGCGAGCACTGTGCGTGAGTGGTTTCATAATCACCCGGAGATAATTGTTGTTTCATGGCCAGCGCGATCACCTGACCTCAACCCCATATAAAATCTATGGGGTTTGATGGTGCAAAGGTGGAAGTCACGGGATGAGACGTGTATACTCGTACCATAATTAAAAGCCCATTGCATGGAGGCGTGGGAAAATTTAAGAGGAACCGAAATATGTTGTCCATGCGCAAATGTCTACTTGACTGTTTTGAAAATGAAAATAATGGGGTTAAACAAAATATGAATACCTATTTAGATGTTTTGGTTTTAATAATTAGACGGTGTAACTAAATACTTAGTCATACCTATTGATATATCCGTAATTATTTAATGATCTTAAATTGACGTTTAGTTTCAATCTTCTTTTCGCCAAGAAATGAACACATAAGCTATAACCTCAATCATTCATTGTGACGTTACATAAAAAAACATGTTCATAAAGTCTAAATCATAATATATTAGTTTTCAAGAAACTCTGCTGAATACCGATACCTATAATAAGTGGGTGTCAACAATTATATTTGTGTTATTAGAATATCCTTTCCTTGTTATGTTATTGTGCGTATACACCCAAAAATCATATGAACCTCACAAGAGAACTTCTTTTATCTAGGCAGGAATTTGACGTCACAATTATCATAGATGTTTGCTAATAATATTCTATAAATAAATAAAACGAATAAACATTTTTGTTATCATTCAGCACGACCTTTTGCGCGATTTAAATCTTTTCGGTGTGGGAAGGCGGTATTTCCGCCTTCCCACACCGAAAAGATTTAAATGAAATACAACATAATCACATAAATAGTGAAATAATACAATAACAAATACTGAACTTCTTATAAATAAATAATAAGCATGAATACATTATAAATAAACATAAATATTACCTAACAAGTTTTTGCTTAAAATACAAATATTATTATGGTTTCAAAGAAACAAAAAACCGCCACATAATGTAATTAAGATTCGAACTCAGTCTTCATTGATCGTGAATCCATTGCTTAGCCCAAACAGCTACCAGCACATGTTACATTTGTGCGCATTTTAGCAATGCAATGGTAAGAACAGGTCGCCACTATGACGCGTATTCTAAATGCAACAGAAATATAATGTTATTTCACTCATACACGCACACGCACGGGCTGTATTGTGCTCGCACAGTTCATAGCAAAGTAGTCCTTAACATGCCACTGGAGTTTCGAGCGTTACTGTACAGGAACAATTTATCTTTTCAGCGTAAATGCAGCAATTAAAAGTAAGTAAACTCTCGTGAACTAAGTTGCCTTTAAAACATCTTAAATCCACTGTTGTTCTTCAAATTGTAAGCCAAGTTGGAAGTAATGCCTGAACGAGTACCCTTACATTAAAAAGTTGCTGTGGCACTTAAAAAGGAAAAAATAGCAGTAAGTCAAGTCTTAAGCAGAGGAGCAATCCTCGTAATTTTAATAACGTTCAAAGTCTGATCTCAGTCTTAGTCTGTCAAAAATACCTCTAATTTTCCCTACATTTTAGACAAATTTTTAACATTGATTATCGCTGAGATGAGATTGCGAATAGATTGAGATTGCGACTAGATTTTGAACGTTTTTAATTACGGAAATTGGCCTTCAGATATCAGGTACTTCAATTTTCTCTTAAATTTTATCTGACCGGAAATGAACCGTCTGAACAAAAAAATAATAAAATATGAAAAATTTATTCATTTTTGTCAAACGATCCAACGATGTTGAATGTGCCATTCGCCTACCAAATTATCGAAAATTGAGACAAACGTTCATTCCCATGTAATTTTGACGGTGTCTTGTGATTCTTTTAACGTATAACGGCCTGCCTTGCAATTTGCAAAAAATGCAAGAATTTTATTAATATCACGGGCTACATTGTCGGATCCCCCTAACAAAAAGTCTCGGAAAATTTTGTTCTGTTTTAGGAGAAGTGAACCTTCTGAGTGCACTCCAAGGTTCATCTTTCAACAAAACTTTTAGCAATGGAACGAAGCCAACTGTCTTGCAGTCTTTGAGGTATGTCAGGACCATTTGGAAGTTTGGTCCAGCTAAGGCATTCATCGCATTCTCTGAGAGTTAAGTAAGTCTAGAGTATGTAGTTTCCTCAGTTTATTGTTCCCACTTCAAAGAATTTTTGTCTTGAAGGAGAAATTAAAGAAAAGAGATGACGTAGAAAAGTTACATCGTTCAGATATGGAAGAAACAAAGGGACAAGATACTCTATCGTACTTTGGAGAGCATACAGATATTACCCAGAAATTGAATTGTACAGTTTAGATTCTTCATCATTATTTTATCCAAAAGAAGTCCACTCTGGACTTAGACCTCCCCAAGAATCGCCACTTCAACCACCGTTCTGTGCTTATCGCATCCAGTGGATTCCTTTGGCCTCCACCAGGTTCATCTTGTGGGAGACCTTTCAACGTTCTTCCGTTATGCGGTCGGCACTTCAGAACCTTTCGAGCCCATCGGCTAACTGTTCTGCGAGCAATATGCCCTGCCCACTGCCACTTAAGTTTGGCAATTCTCGGGGTGTGCCGGTTACCTAGGTTCTCCTACGTTAGCTAATTCGATCACGTAGGGAAATTCCAAGCATAGCACTCTAGATTGCCCTTTGGGTGACTTTTAGCCTTCTAACGAGTCCCATCGCAGGGCGATCCCATAAATCAAAGACTTTCGTCTACAGACATTGTAGTATGTGAGGCGAGACGATATTACGCAGTTTCCCTAACGCTGCCCAGTCGGGTCGGCTTCTACGATTGGCCTCTTTCTCGAAGTTGAATCAACCGTTAACAGGTTATACTGTCCGGTTTCCTGTATTATCCGCCGCAGCGGGGTCAAGATTACATTTTTTTAAATTCATTTACAGACAGACAACACACAGCCTACCCAGTGGGGTAGGCTGTGTGTAAGGAACTCTTTAAGTAGAATCTTTGTTTCTAGCTAGTGGGCTAGAAACATAAAATTCTGCTTAAGAGTTCCTTTCACAACAAGTGAGCACTTAGGAAAGATTTTTAAAATTCATCTCTTAAAAAGTTAAATAGGAGATGAAAGTTTGAATGGAAGTAGCAAATCCGATGCGGGTCACGACCGTGTCCAGGTCGACAGGAAGCCAACAAAAACCTAAAAAAACCGGTCAAGTGCGAGTCGGAGCCGCGCCCCGAGGGTTCTATACAAATTTGCAGGTATGTAACTACAAATTTACGGTTTTCGGATTTTTTCCTTTACTTGTGCTACATGACATTGCTTTTTGCTAAATTTCATGATTCTAGGTAAACGGGAAGTACGAGTACCCCATAGGTTTTGATTCCCTTGCGAGTGTCAAGATATGCGGCACAAACGGTACATAAACGCCCGGTTTTTTTTATTGCGTTTACTTAGAACTTTGATTTTTTCACTGCTTGAAAGAATTGCAGCCTTGAGTTGAGTATTTGATATTAATTTCAACTTTATAACTCCACGCGTTCTGAGAAAAAGGGTCTTGACAGACGGATGGACAGACAGACAAGGATTCCGTTTTTCCTTTTGAGGTACGGAATCCTAAAAATGAGCAGATGAGACAGAGAAATAGATGGAAATCAGGCAATTTGAGTAGTAGGTAGACAAGCTTTCAGAGAAAGATATTTCCACGGGAAGGGCCAAACTTTTACTAAAATAGGCATGAAATTCCTAGAATACCTTTTCCTTTTATAAAATAAAAACTTCCTTATCTATGTAAATCCTGGTTTTGCGTTAAAATCCCGTTGCTAGATAACAGTTTGTTGAAATTGGAAGCAATAAAATTTGAAGTAGAATCACTTTAACGGTCAAAGTTAAATGGAAATTCATTGTGGATGTAAATAACTTCTGAATAAAATATAATATTGTATTATGAAATATAATATTGTGGTATACCAACCGACCACGTTATCGACATATGACATTCATTAGTTTGGCTTTTGGCTATTTTGTATGTGTATATTTTATGTACCTTGTTTTTTTTTCTGTAATGTGCAAAATAATCCATTTTTCTATGTTCTCTTTCTTTCATTAGTCATTACCCAGCCTGCGGGGAGTCCCCGCATACTATAATTATATCGACCAAGTTATGAACTTATGAAAATAAACCATTACTCAGTAGTTACTGGGCAATCCATCGGCGTACTGGATGTCCGATAGATAGTCGCCCTATGTAAAATACTGGTATTCAGCTGCATTCGGTTAGACTGTAAGCTGAACCCTACATACATAGTCTGGGAAAGGCTAAACAAAACGCGATGATGGTGTACTTTCATCGTTCCTTTGGTTATATACTTTTGTTCAAAATCAAATCAAATATAATCGAATGCTGAGTTCTTCAATCTTATAATTTAGAATACAAAATATTTTAAGCTTGACATTTTGAAACTTATTGAATTATAATAATTTTAAAGTCTTTACAACAATTTTAAGCTCGTAATTTTGAGTGTGGCTTTGATCTAAAGAATGTAATTAAAATTTCTAATGTTCATATTGTTCATCAAAATGTAACTTAAATTCGATACTTATGAAACTGTTTAATCATTTCGGCTAGGCAGGGCAATAATACAAGCAGTTCAAATTTTCTTACCACAAGTCCCAAGTCACAAGTCAAGTTTGAAATTTAAACTGACCTATACCCATTATGTAAGTTGACATTTAGTTTACCTTTTTGCATGAAGTAGACAATACCGTATTTTGGGAAAAAACAGTAATTATTGGCCTTAACAATTTCTAAGGAAACGTTGCTCCACACTAGGAATTACTCCTGTATCGTGGGTGCGTTTACAAACATTTAAACTCACATACACAAACAGCCAGACCCGGATCAACTACCTGTAGGCAATACAAATATTTCTTCCGTGCGGGAATCGAACCCGCGACACGCAGCGCAGCAGTCGATCGCTCAGCCAATGCGCTAACCGTGTCGTCAATTATCACAGGTTTGCGTTCAAAACCCTCTCCTGTAAAATAATGAGTTTGTAGATAAACGTATAATAAAACAAGTTTTCTTCACTGTGTCCGGCAACAGCGACCGACTTTGCGGCCGTCGATGATACAGAATTGAAATTATCAATACCTCTGATTTTCCTACTTTGTATGAGAAGAGTCATTTTAAAAGATGTTAATAACATTTGTACCCTCAAAAAAATTAACACTGACTAATATTCCACTACCGGTACGCTTTCAACGAATTCCATTCACTCTTTCAATGGAAAGCTATAATAAAACTCATTAATATAAATTGTGTGCTATTTTCATTTTATTTTATCGTAACGCTCGGCTCGCACTCGTTTCAAACAAACAGAAGGCGTATTCTCGTAATTTAAAACGTTCAAAATCTAGTCGCAGTCTCATCTCAGCGACAAACAAATGTCAAAAACTTGTCAAAATGTAGGGACATTAGAAGTATTTTTTGACAGATTGAGACTGAGATCAGACTGTGAACGGTCTTAAAATTACGAGAATTGCCCCTCTGTTATCACTAAGTACTGTCACAGCCACAATATGTTCGTCACCTTAAGGCGTATAAAGACGCGTGTCGTGTTATTATTTTGTCATTTTTATAATTATTGTTAAGCGATAAGGCCGCCCATTGTATGTTAAAGGTATTTTTATGTTATGTTTTTTTTTGGTGTATAAAAAAATATATAAATAAATGTAATTTATCGTGTGTAACGCGAATTCTGGGTGTGGACGAGACGAGACACATACAAACATTATAACGCTCGCACAGATCCATCGGCTGGTATTTAGCGCGAACGGCTCTCGCGATCGAACACATGATATGTACTGGGGGCCTACTCCGAAGTGCAAAGTGCGAATGTTCGGATCGGACCGACACATGGCCGAACCGAATATTATTGAAAAATGCGAAAAAAGTTCGGATCGGCTCAGTTGGGTCGGGACCATAGTCAATATTCGAAAGAGTGTAGGAGTGTAGGATCGGAACCAACCGAACCAAATAGTAACTTCGTAGCAGGAAACGGCCGAACATTCGGCCGATACTACTTCGGAGTAGACCCCCAGGATTCACGTTGAGTTTGTATGCCGTCGACACTATTCGCAGTACCTTACACATTACACGTATTTAAGGGTTTTTTTCCTTAGCTCATTACACGATATAATCTGCTTTACCGACTCGGCGTGATATTTTACGTTAATGTTAATACGCCAGAATGACATTCTTCTTCTTCTTCTTCGTCGTGTCGATGGCATGACAGTACATAATTAGCCTATAATGTTCCCACTACTGGGACACAGGCCTCCTCTCTTTAAGTGGGAATGGGCTCAATAGTTTTCGGAAAAAATTATAAAAGTTAAATTAAATAAAAGTTGTTTGACTTTTATATAATTTTTTGGTGTGAAAATTCACTCTTTACGGGTAGTGCGCAACGTAACGCACGCAAAACATTGTACTTATGAATGCATCAAAGAATATGGATCGTGGGAGTATTGAAATTTAACAACAATATACGCACACACAACATTTAAAACTTGAAACTTTGACCAAATAAATGTCCGTAACGAGAAAGTTCCCCGATATGGACCAGTACAAAAATAATAATATACAAGGGGTCGTCAAATTCAAGGAGGTAACTATGCTACTGATTCTCGACACGAATCAATAATAAAATAAGTAGGTATTTTTTTGTAATTTTCGGAAATCGGCATGTGTGGGACACGCAGTTTAAAACGCGGGCTGTATGAGACCGCACTGTAACTGCCCTTTTACACACACATAAAAACGCGGCCGCTTATTCGATACCATAACGCGATTATGTTCTTTGAAAGTGGTGTATTCTCAAATACTGTCAAACTTAAATTACTAAAAAAACAGTAGATATAATATATGTATTTGTTGTTTACAAAGGATCGTTATTTTATTTGATTATTTATGTATTTCATAACAGCCTCCTGAAATTTGACGAGGATGCAAAACAACAGCTTGTATTAAAAACGAGAAAAACAAGTGAGCCTCGGCTTTGTTAAGGGTATTTTTACACCTATTATTTTCCACAGAAAATATCGCTATATTGTCTGTTGAAAATAATAGGTGTGTCCGCCGAATTCAGAATCAATTCGAAGTTGTTTTACCAATTCGCAGCGCTCTGCGAATTGGTAAAACAACTTCGAATTGATTCTGGTATTGCTCACTTTTGCTATAGGTATGAGGAACCCTTGTGCAAAATTTCATGCTACTAGAAGCACGAAATTTTGCAGCCTAAACTACTGATCCTAGGATTAACGGTTTAGGCTGTCCGTCGTCTGTTAATGAATGAATGAATGTTATTAAATAGATTTTATGAATGTACCAAAAAAAAGTAGTAAAAAATAACGAAAAAAAATATTTTACTACTACCATTAAAGTAATAGAATAGAAAACTTTTATTTCAGACAGGAGTCCATAGGGTTAGTAACAATTTTACTTAACTTCTAGTGTAATGAATGGAAGAATACTTCTTGACCTAGTTTATTCTTGATGGCAAATTACTAAGAACATAAAATAAATACAGTACAATTTTCTCAGTGTACAACCTGAGCGAAACTGAACCTTGTTTAAAAGGGCATTACATTACCTTTTAATATAAATATCTACATTCTTTTGTTCCTACCTTTCCTACCTTAACTTCGTCTTTCAGGATCGTTTTGTGAAACGAAGTGTAATTTAAAGACATCCAGCTAAATAAACAGCTAGTAACAATTTCTTTGTGTAAATTGAATCTTGGTCTGAAAATGGAAATAATATTTCAGTCACTTTGAAAGTTTACAATTAACAGGATTCGGGTAAAAGGTAGTTCTTATGAATTTTGGGGGGTAGAACTAATCAACTTGCCTATCGCAGTCCACTGCTGGACATAGCCTCTCCCAGGCTGCGCCACAATACCCTGTCCTCCGCCTTCCGCATCTAGTCTGTCCTAAGCCACCTTATTTAGGTCGTCCGTCCATCTAGCTGAGGGGCGTCCCACACTACGCTTGACGATAGAACTAATACTGAAAAATAAAATACACACATCTGCCTAGCCTCTTCCCGACTATATAGTGGTCAGCTTTCAGTCAAACAGGATGCAGCTGGATATGAATTTTACATGGAGCGACTGCCTATCGGACCCTATACAAAAAAATAAAAATGTTGCCAAATTCCGACCAAGTTCTGAAACTGAAATACGATTAAGTTACGCGTTTATTGCCCCTTTTTAAGTCAGTTGTTTTCTACGAATAGTGGAATGTAGTTTCGCATAAACTGAAAACAATATTTTGTCTTCTTTCTTTCTTTCATAAATGAAGGAACGAAGCTTAAACAGTTCCATACAGTTGTATCATGACATTTTTAAACAACTTGTATTGTCCCACGGCTGCTCAAAAGATTTCCCCACAACTTTCCACCGTTCCTTGTGTGTTGCCTTCTACGGCCAATCTACCGCAAACGTATCGTCATGATAATTAACTACAGGAAACAATAAGATTCGACAAATATTTGCGCTTCTTTGGCGCAAATGTTTGATGGCACAAAAAACTGCGATAAACATCCCCAACTCAACGAATGCAGCAAAAATCTGTACATAAGCAGCTGCTCGAAAGGGAATGTCTTTTTTTTCCGACCACAAGCAAACATGAGCGGCCAGTGAAAATAAGTAAAAAGAACTAAAAAGTCTCGTTGTTGAGTAGTGGCCCAATTACAAACGTTAAGTGCGGAAAGTCGAGCTATGTTGGACAATTTTGTTCAGAATAAGGACAAAATGTGATCGCAATTTTGTTACACTGTTCACTTTAAAATAAGTATTCGTTATGGAATTCGGAAGTTGGATGTGATATAGTTTCTTTTATGAAATGGTTCTAGAACAGTTTTGCAAAAAGGTGATTTTTTTAAATTATTAAGCTTTTCATAAATCGATATTCGAGAGCCCTTTGTTGTGCACGGAGTGGAAGGCACTAGACCACGCGAACTCTCACCCATGAGATGGACCAACCAAACTAAATCCGTAGTAAGCGATCGCTGGTATGAGTGCAATAAGAATACCAAAAGTCGAGGTAGCGAGAAATCGTGAGGCGAATCACATCCCGACAAAAAACTACATGAGGACCACGACCGCTCTGATAAGAGTGCTACGAAGTAGAAGAATAATTTGATGCATTCTGGTCTTTATACCATTGACCATTGAGTTGTCAAGTTCACATTTTAAGACTGTAATTTGAAAACAGAGTAAAAGACAATTATTTTAAAAGAGTAACCGTGGAGTTTCTTGCCGGCTCTTCTCTATAGCAAACAACGTTGCTTATGTGCCTGTGTGAAATATTTTTTAAAAGGAACCCTATAAAACCGTCTATCCAAACGTCTTGGGGCCTACACCCTAAGTTCGTCAACGAAAATACGGATCCGTCCGAAAGTAGTTCGAAACATCAGAATGAACCCTACTCCCGATTAGGTAACTTTTTCGGACGGGCAAAGACACATCGAGAGTAAGAACGACTGTCAAACCGTGTTGTCATTCATTCTTAGTTCGGACCCCGAAGTAATTATATCGTAGGTGATACGGAGTTGGAAACGCCCGTAACTTTGGCCAAAATATTCGGATTTCGTGCTTAGAGACTAGATCCCCTGGTTTATTATCACGAATTTTGTTCCATTCAGATATTTTGCAGAAATTAATCATGATTCTAGCTAGGACAAACACATTGCGGAATGTTTTGTGTTAGTTGGGCTTAGTTGGTTAGCCTGCAACTGCATTCTGTGTATTGTTTAAACTCATTTGAAAAACAAAACTATGAATCCCGTAATTTATGGAATCAGCACTTTAATATTGCGTAATACGAGTATACAGTCTATCTCAATCTAGGTCATTTTGAAGGATATTGAAAGAAAGAAGAAATAAAAAACATTTATTGGCTAATCCATTGCTTCATATAATATTCCCTCGAATGAGGCAAGCTTAGCAAGGTAGAAATTGTAATTGTGTCTCATTAGTGACAGTTGAGCACTTAAGTTCAAAAAATGTGTTTGCTCAACAACGTCACTAACGCAATTAATTATTTTTAACCGACTTCTATAAAAGGAGGAGGTTCTCAATTCGGATGTTTGTACATTTTTATTATTTTTTTTATGTTTGTATTTTAAACCACCAAAATAAAAACCATTGTTACTGATAGTGGGTTACACATTTACCATACCAATCCATGACAGTAAAATATCATGCAAAAATATTTTGTTTTAATTCAGGGAAATCCACGCTTAGATGCAGTATAACACCGCCATTCAGCCGATTCGACGAGTCAACATCTCCTGACGATGTTTCGTGGAGGGGTGAAACACTTGTCGAGTATAGGTTTGGGTGGCATGTTGCAATTATCGCAGATTCTGCATGTGCATAAAAACTGTATGCAGGTGCCGTTCGTGCACTGAACTGAAAATAAATAATATACTTATATTATGTTTTAGTACGGTTAGTATTTATTATAGAACAGCTTTAGTGCCGTTCAGTCAAGTGCCATTGAAATGTCAAGTGCTCCTTGTGGAAAACCTAATTTTTACGGGTAGGGCAAACTGAATTCACGTCTGGATCGAGTTTTTGTGGAATTAAAAGTAAATATGTTTGCATAACATTTTTGTACACAAAACCACAAAAGGAACCAACGTTTTATAGTTTTTAAAATAGTATCTGAAATAGATGCGGTGGGAGCTTTACAAATATGTGGTGTTGAGGATGAATACATGAATATGAAAGTTTATTATTTTTATCCCAATAGCATTTGGGAACACAGTACTAACGAGTACGACACATTATTTTCTTTAACTTTTTTTAAAATATTTATGTGTCACCAGTAGGTATGCATACTGCAATAGAATATTTATGATATGGATGAAAGGTGTCTATGTTACAGTTTTTAAGCTACATAATATCATCATCTCCCTAGCCTTTTCGCAACTATGTTGGGGTTGGCTTCTAGTCTAACGGGATGCAGCTGATTATTTTACATGGAGCGACTGCCTACCTGACCTCCACAACCCAGTTCCTGGGTAATACCACAGAACAGATGTGGGTAATACGATACGATTTGGTAAGCGTGGTTGTCATATTTTTACAATTACACCCAAATACACTACAGCAAAACAAACACTTTGAATAATTCAGTGTCATAAATAGCCAAACGGTTATTTGCAAACAAAATTAGGTGCTACCAAAATGCATGAATATTCAAACACATTTTATAATGTTTAGTTCGCATCGGTTTTCGGCTGATCGAGGCAAAGTGTTGATTTTAATTATCTAAAATGTAACGTTTATTTATTTTTGCGAATAAGCAAGCTGAAGTGGCAATGGGCCGGTCATATTAGCCGTAGAGATGAGACGTGTTCTTGAGTGGAGACGAATCGGTAAACGTAAAGTGGGACGCCCTCAGGCTAGGTGGAGCGACGATCTTCGCAGGATGGCTGGTAGCAGCTGGATGAGAGTTGCCGAAAATCGAGTTGAATGGCGTGCAATAGGAGAGGCCTATGTTATGTAGTGGACTGCTATAGGCTGATGATGATGAACGTTTATTTAGTAAGTGGTCTTTTTGAGGGCAAATTTCTTGAGCAACGCATAAAACTGGACTCTTGCCATTGTACCCTTGAGTCCTTTTACAGTTATTTTTCATCACAGTGATCTTTATTGTCACAGCTACTGTGTTTGCTACTGTGTTGCTACCATTGCCAAGTCTGTCAAAATCACAATCATCTTTATTTCCGTTGCTATAAGGTTGCTATTCGGTTGCTGCTGTCACAGGTGAAAAAATGTGAAAGGGCTGTAGGTAATCTAAGACAACACTAACGTAGAAAAAAAAACAACAACAGTGATACTAAATAGGTATGTACTTACATGAAACCAAAAGCCGTTGAATAGGCATAGCTATTTTCATAGAATAACAAACTACACAGTTTTTTTTCTAGAATATTTAGCTTCAAAAATGATTGAAATCCGATCTACCATCATTGGGTATAGTGAAAAAGAGGGCTCTTTTCGTGCGTGTAAATATAGGCTGCAGGTTATATTGCAGATGCAAAGGACGCTCTTTAGAGCAATTGTTACCAATTTCTACAAATACAGCTTGTGGTAGAAATATTATCAGGCCTTGTATCCCTTCGTATGTAATTTAATAACGCGTTCAGGAAGCTCATGGGGTTGCCATCGCGTTGCAGTGCGTCTAAGATGTTTGCGGCAGTGCCGCCGGCGCGTGTAGATTAATTTTACACAATAATGTGCAAGCGCGCAGCATCGATGGTGGCTCGAGTAATGGCCAGCCCTAACAGGGTTCCGAAAGTGATTGCCGGCAGAGAACAGCCAATCGATTCTGTAAAAATCTCACCGTGAAAAGTTAGGTGAAGTGAGCTTAGAGTGAGCTGTCAATAGTTTCAATCCCTTATCCTTATCCCCATTCATTGGAATGACAGCTCACTCCACGCTCACTTCACCTAAGTTTTCACGGTCGGATGGTTACAGAATCGCACTGCTGTAATGTTATCACTTCTATCAGTTACATGTGTCATCGTATCCTGTTGTTTACTAACACTTAGTTCTAAGGACAATGTTACTCTAACCCTATAATTGAGTCTTCACTCGAATTAAATATTTTGAATTTGGATAGTTGCGAATATTGCGAAGACATAGACGGGATACCAAAAGGTTTAAAATGATGAAAAACTCTATGGCCGGTATAAATATTTGAAAATGGCTTTCAAATTTTTTTTTGGACCTTGCCGACCTATTCTGTGCAAATATCACCGTAAAAACTGAGGTGAAGTGAGCTTATAGCGAGCTGTCATTCCAATTGATGCTCAAGACTGAAAGCCCATTTCACCTAAGTTTGCAGCATACGGCTGTTTTCATCACACCTGCGTCTTGTTCAGTCACGAGCAAAAGTATGTATACACTCGGCTTCATTCAAAAGCGATTTACTCCTTTATTTTTTAATGAAATTTTATGTTGTTACGAACATAGCATTTTCGAACCTATACGTTTATGCAATGTGTCGTATTTTAACGTTGCATTCGTTATTTCACGAAAAAATCGCAATTGAAAGTTGCCAAGTGTTGAGATATTGGTGCTCGTGACTGTATGTATTGGGGCACAAAAGGCAGGATAAGGCACTACCCAAATCCACATAATTTTATGAAAAACCAGACCAAGAATCATGATTCTACTTACATTTTGAAAGCCGTCGTTATAAGCAAATAGGGATAAAATGCTTTTTAAATACATAAATGTTAAGTGGGTTAAATGTCGTTTGCTTTGAGCCTATCCAGCAAGCGTGATACTAAAGGCTTTACCACTGAATAAAAAAATACAGTAAACTCGCTTTAAAAAACTTGTGGGTAACGTTAGTTGTTCGCGCACCGCCGCGGCTTTAGAACTTTTTATTGAAATGGAAAAAAGTTTGAGATCCGCGGCGGTGCTAAGCTACCTCTGGGTTACCGCAGACAGTGGTAGACTTAATAATAGTAATGCGCTGATTAATTATTTGTCTTTAGTCTGTTCCAAAAATATCTTATGAAAGTGTAATGATTGGTATAATGGATTTTTAGGTTATGCCATCACACACGTTTCTTACGCAATCTATATTTAGAAAGTTTAAGCTTTACATGTCTCCACTTTTTTTCACAATTGTTGCTTGAATAACATTATTAAATTGTGTTTAAAAGTTGATTAAGTTTATTGTCAAATGATAAAAATACAGAACGTGATTTTAAAATTTGAGTTTCGGGCTGAAGTATTCAAATATTCAAATCAAAGCACTCCATTTGTAAGTGCCGCTACAAATTGGCTTTCACAGGTACGTTTTCTGATCCATTTGTTTACATTTCCATTGGAAACTTTTGGCATAGCTTATACAAGCCGTGTAATGAACTTCCATACAAAGACACTCGGTTTTGTGTTACGTAATGTTGTAAATGTTTTCGCAAGCCTAAAACTAAGATTTATCTTTTCAACTGTCTCGTGCGTACTGTATTGGAATACTGTGCGGTTGTGTGGTGTCCCTACTACATACTACTACACTACACTACACATAGTCTTAGGTTATAGAGGATCCAGAAAAGATTTTTATAACATCTTGCCTTTTGTGCTAGATTAGACAAAAAAGTTCCGAGCTACGCAAAACGGCTTGAAAATTTTTTCATGTTTTCTCTCGAAAAACGAAGAGATGTTATTGATCTAGTTTTTCTTTATAAAATACTTCATAGTAAATTAGACTAGCTCCCCAGTTGTTAAGTAAGTTAAGTTTTAACCTACCCCATAAATATCCGCGTCACTCTATCAAACTATTACGTCCCCCATTCCGCAAAACTGTTTCAGGATCCAATTCGCCTATCCCCAAAATTTGCAGGCTTCTTAATAATTGCGATGAATCAATCGATATTTTTTCCACATCACTTCAAAAATTCAAGCGCCAAGTCCATAAAAAGTAACCAACACAATTGACTGTTTTTTTTTCTTTATTTTGTATTTTTTTCGTTGTCATGTTTTCTAAAACTACCGGCTGCTAGAGCAGGCTGTAAGCGTTATTTCTGCACAATTATTACAATAAATTTTATTGATGTTATAATTTTAGTTTTGCACGCTGAGTCTATCGCATCATATTGTATACTATGCTTGTATTTTAAGGATAAACAGTGTAACAATTGTAGATAGGCCAATAAATAAAATAAATACAAACTGTCATCTCCCGTCTAATTTCGACGCATATTATAAGTAATTAAGTGAAATCGACATACTATTCCTTTACCGCAATACGTTTAAAAGTAATATAGCAAAATCAAAATCAAATCAAAATCAAAATGATTAAATTTGCTCTGACTACAGTAAAGTTTTGTAGTTTTAATTTGTGGAAACTTAAGAAATACACTTACCCGTAGTGGGTTTGTTATTAAGTTAATATCATTTATTTTTTAATATAAGTACTACTGTTTGTTTTCCCTTACAAATAAATAAATAAATTTCCCCTTTATCAATTAAAAAAAAAATCTTTCGACGACAACACACAGCGCTAGACTCTAGTATATATAATCAGTTGCTGTATCTTTGATGTTGTCAGAATGAAATTTCCACCTCATTGATCTTATGGCAGCGTGATGAGTGTTACGACCTTATGTAAATAAGAAGCATGGGAAGACCAGCTCATTCCCGTGGTAATGCGTTTAACTCGCAGCTCATTTAGTTAGAGAACCCTTGTTTATGTTACCGTGTATAAGAACATGGTAAGTAACTTGGGCATTGAGCTCGTGTACGCGAACAAAAACGCAGGTCAAAAAAACCCGGTAAAAAATTTTGATGCGTAAAAAAAACAATTTGCAGTTTATCTATTTTATTTCATTCTTCCCTAAAATCGTGAAAAAAAAAATCAGTTGATCCATAGATTTATGTTCGCATAACTCGACATAATGTATGGATCAACTGATTTTTTTTTCACGATTTCAGGGTTGTTCCCGTAGTAAAAGTTGTTCATAATGATAAGTACAATGACCCCTTTTAAGGATTAAAACGATCAAAATTTAACGGTATATATTTATAGGTAAATATTGTACAAATTAGGGCTAACAATTAGAAGCTTCCACAATTTAGAAGTTGACACTAGATCTAGTTGGTCAACGCTGCCCGACAAGCTGCTCCAACCTTTCCTCTAAAAAAAAAAATCACTTTCGCCAAGGGATCATTTTTAACACACAAAAAAAATGTTATAATATGAACTTTAAAGAGAAAAGTACCATAATTAGCAATAAAAAAGTACGCACTACATAGGTATTCCAACATACTTTTTTACCTACTAGTATTTGCCGGCGGCTTCACATGCGTGGGACGTCGGCAATTGTCCCACTGGAACGTGCTACCTACCGGGCATAAGCGTATCCTTTGTCCCAACCCAGGTTAGGACCGATCGTGTGCCAAATTTTATTCAAATCCGTTTAGCCGCTAAGGGTTCAAAAGGTAATAGACACGCGGATAGATAGACAGCCAGTTACAGTATCATATGCTATAGTATGTATGGATGTCTATAAAAATGAGCAACGACCAATAAGAAATAGTAGCAATAGAAATCACTAACCCCATTCTCGATCACGACAACACAACACAAATTCAGAAACACCTTCTCCGAACAGATGCACCGATCCGAATTTAAATAGTAATTGCCACTTACCATGCGATACTCGGTAGCAGCCATTAAACGTACCGTTCTAAACAGAATACAGAAACAAGGAAGGCATCTCCAATTTGTAAGTGAACTACCAATGACTTGAATGTGTGTGGAATTAATAATTTTTTCCTGTGTTTTAGCTTAGAAACTCCTCTTTATTTCTGTAAGTATTTTGAAACAGTTGTACACGTCAATCATATTTTAGCACGTTGCGGGACGCTCTGCATTAGCACTAGATTTGTCGGTGTTGAAAATGACAGTACGGGCACCGCCGCGCCGGAACTGAGGTACGGGCATTACAGCGAAATTTTGTATAGAGGAACAAGGAATCCCGTTTTTACTGTCATACCACATCAATACGGCTATGAAAGTACTGTCATCGTATATTATTCTTTAGTATTGCTCTAGGGCGGTACGGATAAAGCAGTGGTCGGAACTTGTATGGACAATTTTACTGTCATATCGCATAATTTGAAAAAGTCAGTACCGTCCCGCAACGTGTTAATAACTAGATGAGGTTGGTGTTTCTGACTACTCTGAGAAGAAAGGCCGAAACAAACTCAGAGGTCACAGTCTCTTTTAAAGTCCAGACATAATCTTGGTCAGGTTTAGCTTAGAAACTCCTCAGTGTGTGAGTTTTCATGGCAAAAAGTAGCCCAGAGATTCTTTTCACGTTTGAAGAGGTTCGAGCGTCGGTAAGATCATCACAACAGACTTAAGGCCGGTTGTTTCAGGCCATAATTTTGTAATTGTAATTTAAAAAAACATTTTTTTTTTTTTGACGATAGTGAGGGCCATTCTTGACGTATACGCTTGACGTAAGCGTCAACCCGCCGCCGGTAGATGTTTTTAAAAGAGTACCTAACTGTGTAGTTTATTGCCCGTTCTTCTTCATTTGAAACTACCTTTCGGAATCAAATGGGCGAATGTATGTGGAATCAAATATATTTTATTTTTTTTGTATTTTTTTACATTAAAATGAGCCTTTTAGTCGCCTAATTAAAACATATGATTTGACTTTGACCGTGATGGGATATTAAAACAGAGATTTCAAATAATTAGGATTACAGAAACCACTGATACCTTTACACACTAACATAGACTGAAATCCTAATTAGTTTGTATAATGAAGATTTATATCAAGATTTATTTAGGACTAGACTAATTTAAATTGTTTGTCGAGCCTTTGTTGTAACTAAACAGACATACAAGACGAAATGTCTTTTGAAATACCACTAAAAATTGACCCATGACCACCCAACTATTTAATGTTTTCCAAGCTCATTTTAGTCTGGACAATCATCGAAAACAAGGACAAAAATACGTTGAGCTATGAAAACGATCATTTCACTCTCAAACAGGGGTCTTTTAAAACTGGTAAACAATTATTTGATTTCATAGAAGCACTTCCTAAACCGACTAAAGAATCGTACATTCAATATCGATGCCTAGTTACAGTATCGATGCCGCGATTCGATTCGTTTCAACCAATTGCGTTCGGTAATGAACGGTGCTCAATGTCACGGAATCGAATGGTGTAGCCTGATTGCACGGCACTCGAATGGGTACTCGATTCAAAAAGTCTGGGTAACAACATTATAAAAGTGGTGTAGGTAGCCAGTTAGAATACATAGATCTATGAAATGTATTGGAAGCTAAAGAACTAAAGGTCAAGTTATATTTGTTCAAATTTATTGAGAACGTTTTTGATGTATATTTTAAGACTAAATTTTTTATCACCACTTGTGAGCACTAAATTTGAAACTAACAATGCTATCTTATTCAATTATTGACTGATTTTTCAATCGACAGATAATTTTTATTCGTGGAATAAAATTGACGTCTGACAGTTTTTGTAAGGAAGAATTGTCAAAAATTTGAAATGATTCTTCCGATAAAATTATCTTGATTTGCAAAAATCAGCCCTGATATATATTCTGTAAGTTATCATTTTAAATAAATAATATAATAAAAATAATAAAAACTTTATTGTTCAGAAAAAAAAACATTACATTATTTGAATAACACTAGCCTCCACACTAGGATTCCCTGTGTCGTGGAGACTAGTCTCCTTCGTCTTACAAGATTATCATGGTTGGCTTCATACATACATTTGTTTTACTTATAAAAATCATTTAAAATTGAGTCAATTTTATCACAAATCAAAAATAATTGACAATAACTAACCTGTTGTCAAAGAATTAGGTATCATTTTTTTCTCCCATTTCTGTACTAAAGGTATTTATTACCTTCGTGCGTTATCAATATAAATTGGAAATGGCATTAGATGTTTTCATCTTGAAGGACCAAAAAACTATTTCTTTATAAAAATAACAACATTTTTTTTTCTAAAATGTTCTTGTTTTACTTTTGAAGTCAGTTACTTATATGTACAATCTCCTGTAATCTTCTTGGACAATCAAAAATTATTATAAATTATATAAATTCACATAATTAGTGGGCTTCTGTTACAATAATAATCGTACCAATGAAAGCAATCTATTATTTTCTAGAATTTTCTAAAGGGCTCATTAGAAAATTCCAGCAAAATACTTAAGTCATTATTTTTGGGCCGAGAAAACACTAGAACTAATAAAAAGAGACCTCAAACAGAACCACTTATATTTATGTTTCTAAGAACTCATTAACTAAATGGACAGTTTTCAATTTGCTCCTCGAAAACTAAAGTCGATCGTCCACTTCTTCGCAGGATGTAGACGGAGAAGTTCGCCACGTTAGCTGAGCGGTTCATTTGTTTTTCTGCCACGCATTCGTGCGTACCATTGCCGTGGCTTGCAGTCGATGATCCTGCCTACATTCCCATACAATGTGAGCTAGCTTAGCCGCTTGGTAGCTTAGCCGTGGGCGGCTGCCTTAAAACGCTCCAATACCTTTTAGTTGGGGAGAAAAATGTCAAAAGTTGGGGGTTGAATAGGTGACGTCTTTTGCAGCGTGTAATCAAGGAAAGCGAGGGGAATGCGACGGTGTACCGTGTACCTACATATATGTAGAATAATGTAGTTGTTGCATTTTTCAAGATTGTGTCTATCATTGTAAATTAAACCTTATTTCAATGCTTTTAAAAGTCATACACAATGACCGTACTAGCTGTTCCCTACGATGCCGATGCGCGACGCGACATTTCACTACAAATGTTCAACCCATTTAAAAATAGGTAAGTAAATAGAAAGTTGATGAAAATGACGAAAAGAAATTACCTCACCGGCCACTGTTTCGATGCCGCTTGCTTCGCTCGCTCGTCTCGCGCGTAGTCGCTCACAGTTCTAACCCAACCTAACCCGTTTGATCGGGCTACTTCAGCTTAGTTACTGCGGCGAACTGTGCGAAAAGTTCAGAAACTTCAAAAGAGGATCATTTATTTTTAAAGAGGGTGCATCATTATAAAGTTTTTGGAGGTTCATTAATTTTAAAAAGCGTTCATCTTTCCCTTTCGTGTTCATATTCCCCTTTACTCCAATAAAGCAGATAACTATGAAAGTAACTTATAAAATTGTTGAATTGTCGGGTTGTATCTAGGCACAACGCCTGTAGGTTTGATTAAATAGGTACCAGGTGCTATGTCAGTCGTTATCACAAGCCAACAAGAGCGAAGAAGAAAATGAAAATGTCGTAAAAGACTTTCATTTATATAGCCATATTATTATATGTAGCACTCAACCCCAATTCTTGATTCCTAACTTTATTACTCGTAAAATTATTGTTTATTATAATACCCTTAATCCTTAGGGGCGTAAGCGCCATTAAAGCTAATGTCGCTTACGCTCTTTGGGTCTCAAGTGTCGATTCTTCAACACCCTTATAAATATGGATATGGCTGTTTTGGGTAGCTAGTGGCTTACTCCAGAACGGAATTGGTATTATTGAATTAATTTTAAGACCTATTATTTTATGGTTACTGTCATGGGAGGGTTTAGTGTGTGAGGTCATGGCAGTACGCTGATTTTAGAGGCATTAAGGTGTTCGTGGGGCCGAATGATTCCGGAGTGGCGACCGCGTACCAGAAGACGTAGCGTTGGAAGGCCTGCCACAAGGTGAACTGGTGACCTTGTGATGGCCGCAAGAATACGTTGGATGCGGGAAGCACAGAACCGGTCGAAGTAGAGGTGCTTGGGGAGGTGTATGCCTAGCAGTGGACGTCTTTCGGCTGAGATGATGATGATGAGAGCGTTCGTCGGTAGGAGTCCGTATAATATTATACATTTATAAACCTCTGTTCTGACCAGACTAAGGGAATAGATCAAGTTTTATTATATTTTTTTATTGAAAATTCAGTTCCTTTTGAACCCGTCTCTAAAGTAACATAATTATTGTTGATTTTTGTAGATTGGAAGATTTATTTGCAACAAAAAATAATCAACAAGACATTAAATATCTAACAAATGTCAAAGATATATTTTTTTTAATACAATGTGCTGCAATAAATATTGGATTTTCAGGATTATTTATTATAAGCCTGTGTTGTCCTACTTAATGACACAATCGTAGTAGACCGGGAAAAATGGTAAGAGGGAATGACAGGCAAAAAAAGAATAACGAAGGTATCAACAGCGGATTAAACTTACCCTTTTAAAATAAATCCAACACAGAAAACAAAGGACAGTCGCACAAAGCGTGAACAGCATTTCCTCATCTTGTCATTTGAAACTTTAGAAAGATGCAAACAGAAAAGGCATTAGACACTAAGACATTTGTCAATCCCTCTCCTGAATTTCAAGTGTCGACCTTGGGCCAAATTCCTTTTGTTGAAAGTCTTTAAGAAGTTGTCTCGAATAAGGAAAGGTTGTTTGGAGGTCACCTGACAGGAATTCTTTGACTTTTTTCTGGATAAGTGGATTTTTTGTTTTCCTTGATAGCCTTGAAGTCGACTCTAAGATAGTTGGGAAAAGCTAGGCTACACAGTTGATGATGGTTTTATATTGAATTTGAAACTATTTTTCATAAGTCTTTTTAATGCGAAAACGGAACCCTTTTTTTTGGGTGGGTAATCATCAAATGACCTCTCCCGCTCTGGGCTGAGCGGAAGGGCGTGTCAGATTTTTACTGACTAAAACCCACTCGTGTTCCTTCAGTTGCCTATGCCAGGGGCCACGGTATCTCTTTCAAACAACCCGCGGCGCTGCGCTGGCGGCATAGGCCCTAGCGGACCCCGTCAGTTCGTGCTAACATCTGAATAACGGAACCCTTATAGGATCACTGTTACACCAATTTGCTGCGAATCTAATGACCCGATTAAGTTAAAATTTGGTACACATGTTACCTAAACGCGGACGTGTAACGTAAATAAATCATCATCATCATCTTCCTGCCCTTATCCCATGTTACTTGGGGTCGGCGCAACACGTTTTCGTTCATTTATTTACGTTACACGTAAATAAATGAACGAAAACGTAAATGAATGTTGAATACTTATTGGTAATTTTTGGGACGCAGATAAGAAAATAAAATAAAAAAGTTTAGTAGCTACCGTGTGACATATCAAATGAAACGGCTCAGTCTCAAATATATTTTATCAGTTTTAAAGTTATTTAAAAAAATAGCTTTTGACTTGCGTGTTAATAATAATTATGAATGTGTCCAGTTTGGAAAGATATTGCGCTGTTGAAAAAGCTGCAGTAATATAAGTACAAGTTTTGTTCAAAAATAAAAAGTTGGGTACGGCTTATAGAATATAATTATGGACCTAACACAAAAAAAAATTATTATATTTTATGAATCAAGAAAAAAAAATGCATTTTTTTACATTGTTGTTTCATTTCTCATGTTTTTACAATGAATTACTTTATGTTGCTATTTTTGGTGGAACAAAATGCCAACTCTAAACCCGTCTTCATTATCGACAATCCTGATTTCGTAATTCTGTATTCGTACAAAACTATAAATAAATATCTATTCCTAGAAAACTGCTTGAAATTTCAGTAAGATATTCAGGTGGATTTTCGACATGAATTTAAATCACAAAAATATTTTAATTTTTATGGTTTCGGGGCTAAAAAGAGATGTTAACAAAGCAGTATCGTGTACAATGACGTCACATCTTGGTTGCGACAGTAACGAACTTTCGAACTGTATTTTAGTAGATAAAAATTGCTCTAAAAATTGTTACAGAAAATTTCAACGATAATAAAACAAGAACCTGTTTCATAGAAAAGTGCAATACCTACGCGGTCAAATGCATGGAAAAGCTTATTTTTTTAAATAATCTACGAAATATTTCAACGCCCCTGCGTTGAAATATTTCTAACAGTCAGGAAACATCTAAGTATCAGTACTTAGATGTTTCCTGACTGTTAGACCCCTGCGTTGAAATATCCATGGTAACAGGTTTCGTGTCGATGACCCTCCCAGTGTTATGTTGATTAATACAGGATCATGTTGTATTAATAAAATTGCTTTTAAAACAAAGTTGTATTTAATTGTCTGTATTTGCATAGATTCTAGATCTATCATCTAAGTCCAACTTTAAAGTAAACTTAAAGATCTGAATCCACAGTCAATGTTTGAGTTTAATTCACAATGTCTAGACTTTGTGATCTATGTTCCGAATAATTAGTTACTCGTGTAAACCGTGAAACTGATCAAAATCTGTTGTAATAATTGTTGTTGTGTAAGTGTTCAATAGAAAATCAGCGTCAGAAGCGTAAAAAAAATGAGCACGTATTTAGTTAGTATTGTGAAAAGTGATAATGAAGTGCTAAATAAACTAAAAGGGGTTCGAAGATTTTTGGAACGGAGTCCCTTATCGCGCGTTGCGAAAGGGGGCTAGACGAAAAAAATTAAGACCAATAGTTGGAACGACACTTTTTGCTATAGTTGTAAGCCGTGAGACGTGCGCGTGTTTCTCTGTCTGTCTCTCTCTCTCTTATAAGAAAGCAAGCCAGTTATACTTCGTTCCATCCGGGTGTCCCTTGACACCTCTCAAGTTTTTTTTATATAAAGTCTGGCCATACCTACAGTCGCGCCATTTTGAAAATGGCGGCCACACATGAGACCTATATAATTCGATAACCGACATCAATGCATACAGCAATCATAATAAGACCAAACCATAGTAAAAGCAAATAAGTACGACATCTTCATACATTCAAACCGCGCACGGTTTGTATGGAGCGCGCTTGTACGTATGCGTCGTCGCACGCACACACTGACAAAGTTTATCGCTGCTAAAGGTGCGCCAGTCGTGGCTGTGACGCCGGTAATATCGCCCGCGCCCGCGCACGCTTCGCCGCTGCCCTGCTGCTCGTAATAAATAATTTGTACGTGTACCTACCTACCTCCTTTAACTACAAAGACTTCATAATCATTTCATTTTATTTGAATAAATACATGATTCAGTAAAACCACGTTTTTATTAGTCATATTTCGATCGTAATTTTTCAAATAACTAAACAGATAACATGACGTGGGCAATGAAAAAAATGTAGTCGGCTTCTACACACTATTCTACGCTACATGTCAAGCTTATACAAAACCAGTTTGCCTTGGCCTCACTTTGTATGATATTTTCTCACAATGAACGGTCAGCTAATACTGGTATTGCATAGCTTGATGTGTAGCCGTGTGTAGAAAAAATAATTTAAAAAAAACTTTGTATTAAAGGTCCCCGATGCTTACCCTACAGTGGAGCATTGTTTTGTATAGAGATTGACTATGCATTTTTGACGATTGAATAAAGTATAAGTGACAGCCCTACGAGTTTAGGCTATTATCGCTCGCTCGGGGCTTGAGTTGGCCTACTTGTTTGCTTTTATTATGACCAAACCCCGTAAAGTGTCACGTTATCGAGTTTAATATCTCGGAAACGTGACACTGGCCGTTAATAAGGTTAAAGTTGATCACGTGACTCAAACATAAATTTTGAACGTGTATATGAACGTGAACGAATAGTCTGCTCAAACGTTTTATGTTTAATCAGGATCACTATTTTATAAAAAAAAAAAATCTTCTTCTTCAGCCTTTCGCCACCCACTGCTGAGTGTAGACATCCTGCAATGCACGCCACTCTTCTCTGACTCTAGCCTTCCAGAGTCTTCCAGCAATGTTGACCAGGTCACGGTCTCCAGTCCAGCACTGTTCTACCCCATCTGCCATCTGTTCTACGCCATATGTGGCCCGCCCATTTCCACTTCCTTCGCGCAATCACCGCAGCTGTATAAATATAATAGCTGTGGTTGAACTAAATTAAATAACAGATGTTATTTTAGTCTTTTAATTTAATATTCTAATTAGGGTGTGTGAGCTCTTGCGTTTATTCCGTTACATGTTGTTGTTACATTTTTGACATTTGTTTGTAGCCGAGATTTTTAACGTTTTAATTTACGAGAATTGGCCTTCAGGTCAAAAGCTGACCTTGCTAAGTCCAATCAATAAAATAATAACAAAATAAAAACATATACCACACGAAGCAATCAACACTCAATCGTTCAGGCTTTAAATTGAAAAGAAAACAGTTCACTGCCGCAAATGACCTCATTCTCAGACTCTTTAAGATTTCTACAAGCGGGTATTGGAGCGCTCAGTAATTACAAACCGACTCATTTCCCACAGAATTTCACTTAAAGCCTACGGTATAGAACATGGAGTAGTCAACAAATGGCGTGTCGACAGAATTTCATTGTATTAGAAAGGTATCGGAGGATGACCGCGTTTGCATAGAAGGTTGTAGTAAAAAAATACGCCGAAGGAAAATATTTTTTTAAGCAAATATACTATCCACTTAAATTGCCGCATATTCAAATTACAACTATCATTTGACCATTGTATGAAATGACTATTACAAGGCAAATATATCAATTTGCTAAACAATTAATTTGTAAAAACTTGCTTAAAATTTGTATTTTCTTACTGCAGAAGAAGAAAATTTCACTGAATTTAGGAGCAAAGGAAATCTTCATTTTACAGTGAATCCTTTTAAGGTCACGGTCACACCCAGTAATAATAAAACCATAATGTGTATATTCAAATTACATATTTTTTTGAGAAGATTTTTATTACCCTACTATGCGACAGCCAAGACAAGACAAGTTTTTCAAGCGAATCTATGTATTTATGTTAGATTCGATAAATCTTCGTCATCTTTCAAGCACTCTGATACAGTTGGTGGCAAAACAATTAGATTGAACTAAAAGTACCGGAACCACATGCATCAGACTTGCACATCTTGCTTGAAAAGTGATCATGATTTGAACTCTTGTTGCAGATATTATATAAAAAATAAACGGTATAATATGGAGGATTATTAAAACCATTTGACCCACCTATGAAGACTTTGTAGATACATTATAAAAAGCATCGTTCTTATGCACACTTCATTTACTACATCCTCAGTGTTCTACGAGCTCTATCGCTTAGAGTATTAAGGACAACGTCTGTAGGCTTTATTTCCATATTAATAAACAGATTAAGAGCTTACAATATACTTGGAAGCTTTGACGTTGTAGGTAGTTGTGGTAATTTATGATAAATTATAATTAATTTAATATCTAAGCCTTTGCTAAGATCCAAAACTCAACCAACCAAACTGATTCAAATCATCATTTCTTGAAACGAAGATTTGGATAGAGTGAGTTTATAATTGAAGACCTGAAAAAGTAAATAGGGGTAAGGGGGTAATTATTATTATGAACAACTTTTCCTATAGCACCCACCCTGAAATCGCGAATAATACATCAGCTGTTTCATACTATTTTGTCAACAAAATACTCGACAAAATATAGGAAACACCTGATTATTTTTTTCGCGATTTCAGTGTTGGTCCTATAGTACAAGTTGATCATAATGTTGAGTACAATGACTCCTTTTCAGGTTTTCAGTAATTTCAATTACACGTTGTATATTCAGTATTATCACAAAGCTTTGCAAATTAACTTAAAAAAGGTTCATCATAGAAAATGTACTACACGTACACGTTTTTCACGGCAAAAAAACATGTGTGTACAAATGGCCTAAGCCAAAAAAAAAATGTATAAAGTGTCGATTTTAGTGAAGATATTGTAGACTGCGCGGTTTTGGTGAGCAATTAACATTGAAGCACTGCCTGAAAATTATACGGTTTACAGTGCAGGCGTCAAATTTTAATAACACATTAAAACGCTAGGCATTTTTAGGATTTCGTATACAAAATTGGATTTTTTTTATGAATATAAAACTATTTACGTGTTTTTAGCATCAATTTAGGATATAAAAAATAAACGAGCGAGCGAAAATAAATGATATTATCATGTACAAAAATATTATAATGGGTTTGAAATTGAATCTCCTCAATTTGTATAAAAAATCGTATAATTTTAGGAATTTCTAGGAAATTTTATATTTTTTCGTAGATGAAAGTGATCTTTTTTTTTCGTTTATAGCTAAAATAATACACGTTGTTATATTACACATAACAATACGATTTGAAATCTCATTATAACCCGTTGGGTAATAATGTGATTTGAATATGGAACCTTAAATAAAAATTTGTATGGAAGGTATTGCAAAAACAAATGTTTGAAATTGAATTGCTGTTTATTACCTCGTAGACAGTATGAAAAGTAGAGTATTCTCCTTGGGGATAGATAAAAGTGCCTTCCTCTTGAGTGAGCTTGAATCCCTTGCACTCAGGATTCTAGTCTTAACGTCTGTCGCTTCGCTCGGGAGTAGGTACAAGAATTTTTCGTTACACTCGGGATTCACACTGGCGGCGCCCGTGATGTTAGACACTGTTTTATTCCCTTAGTCAATAATCTTCTTGAAGACATCTAAATGTAAGGTGACGAGGATACATGAACTTTCCAGAAAGCTAAAAGTGAAAATCATGCCATCAAAATGCTTCCCTTTTTTGAGATAGATTGAAATAAATATTGATGTCAGACTATTTGATAAAAGGGAACCGTGGATGGTTTTGTGTTGACGTCAGAGTGTTGGGGCTCAGTGATAGAGGCTTGAATTTTATGACTTAAACTCGCTCTATTGGATGATAAAATCGCTGAAAGAAAAATCGCCAGAGGGCTTAATTCAAGTTTGAGTGAAGAATAATTGTGATTTAAAGACCCCCTGCCTCCAAAAAGTGGTGAGCAATGGTAGCCCTGTAGTAACGGCCCCAACTAATGATTTGTAGGTCATGGGTTTGAACTGAGCTAGGCAGGCGCTTTACTTTGTGTCAATAATTTTATCACCACTGCTGTCAAAAATGGCGAAGAAAAAAAAACATCGTGAGGAAACCGGCATGTCCTAGAACCAAAAATTGCCAGACATGTGATATCTACCAACCCGCACTGCGCCCGCGTGGTAAATAACTGCCCACTCCAAGTCGAAGAGAGGAGGAGTGGGTCTCAGCAGTGGGAACATTATAGGCTAATTATGTTTCCAAAGGCCATCCTACTAATATTATAAACGCGAAAGTTTGTATGGATGGATGGATGGATGTTTGATACTCTTTCATGCAATAACTACTTAACGGATTTGGATAAAAGGCATACAGGTTGTTTATAGCCAGGATTAACACATAGGATCATTTTATCCCGATAATTCCCATGGGATTGACACCGCATGCAGGTGAAACCGCGGGGCGCAGCTAGTCCTTCATATTTTTGTAGGAATAAATTTAAAAAAATAGGTATATGATTTTATTTTGATAAAGAGACATATTTGATTGATGTATTTATAAAGGTAAGCCAACCAAATACATACACAGTATTAACATTAACCTTTTCATATCCTTTTCATAATTACAAAACCAAAAAACAAGGCTTTTTTATAACTTCCACGATTGACGTCTATGTTTAAAATGGATATTAAAATTATTCACGGTTATGATGTTACGGTTAAAACGTACTCACAACATCACGCCTGTGTTGTTGTGTGAAGGGATAGGCAGACGTGTAGACTATACAAATATAATGATAGTAATATTAGTAAGTAATAATAGTAATACTAGTAAGACTAGAGTGGTGGTTGATCGATCAGAGCGGCGCGCAATGATTGTTGACATAATATTGTCCCGCATGATGAGAACCTCGTGAAAGCCGAGAAAGATAAACGAAGCAAGTATCTTGACTTGGCTCACGAGGTTGTCGACATGTGGGATGTGGACTCAGCGATCATTGTGCCGATAGTCGTGACAGACAAGAGCCTCGACGAACACCTCAGGAGGCTTTCGTTAGGCAGCTGGATCAAGGGCTTGATTCAGAAAGCGGTACTTCTGGACACGGTTCGCATTGTCAGGAGGTTCCTCTCTCTGGAGCCCTGACCATGACCGCCGGTAGTTTGGACCCAGCTGTTCCTAATTCCGGTGGACTACTATTTTTGATATTTTTAAATGTTATTTTTTATCTTTTTGTGTATAAACATATTTTAAAATGTAATTTATAAGTACTCAGATGAATAAATAAAAGAAAAAATATTAGGAATATTTTTAAGTCCCGTAGCCAACGTTCCATAAGACTTTTTAAAACCACTGGAAAGTCTTCGCCAATCTCCTTCTATTTAAGTTTTGGTGACTGAAAACAGGAAATATTTTTTTTCAAATCTTTTTCACTTTCACCTATCCTTATGTGGATAGGGTGTAATGTTCAGTCATCCTCCATAGAAAAGGGAAAATCCTTCAACCAGACGGGTGTTGTGTCTGGTGAGTTACTGCTCGATGATCGATGGCGGGACGTTGTATATATTATATGCTAGTTGCGCTGCAAACTCTGCTTGCGCGATGCAGGATTTTGAGTGACGTCAGGGTAATGCGTAGTTCGCATTCAGCGATGAAGATGCCGGCCACACGCCTATTATATCTTCACAAGTACACATTCTGACTGACACGAACAACGCTGTCGGGTAACTTCAAGACTAATTACGTCTCGTAACTTGTATAGAAACAGTAATTAACTTGTTTTCCCAACGACGCCGTTTTGCCTTAGAAGTTAGGAAGTAAGAAGTTGACTGACGAGGGAGCAAAACGATCGGTCCGTTTCGTGGCACTTTTCTAGTAGTTCATGTTCAGTCACGAGCAAAAGTATGTACCTATACACTCGACTTTATTCAAACGCGATTTACTCCTTTAATTTTTTCATGAAATTTTATGTTGTTACGAACATAGCATTTTCGAACCCATAGGTTTATGTAATGTAGCATTCGTTATTTCACGAAAAAATCGCAATTGAAAGCTTGGCCAAGTGTTCACATATTGGTGCTCGTGACTGTTCGTTTACAGGTTGCAAGGTTGTTGGTTAGAAGGATTAGATTGCTAAACTGATTATTGTAACACCTGTGGAGTGATTGCGTAGCACACTATCAGTAACAAAGGCATTTCATTTTGACACTTCAATAACATACATTGCGTTATTTACGTTGCTGAGTAGACAACATTTTTGAACATTATTATGATTCAATAGATTAGCAATATCCTTCAAAATGATTCAGATTTTTATTGATAGTGTGTTAAGCAAATAGGGTGCAGAGTTTGATAGGTTTCTTATGCCTGTTTTTATAATAGGTTATTTTTTATATTTTTTATTCTTGACGATATTTAAACTACATATTATGTAAAAGCCGCATTTTTACTAACATGCCGCTTACGATAAAACAGGTCAGAGCTCGAAATTTTCTCGCTGCTTCTGTAACCCCAACTTTAGGGATAGAGTAGGTATACCCACTACCATAATCATAATCATTTCATAATCATTTATTTATTCGTAAACATAGGTAGTAATTATATACAAGATCTTAAAAATTAGGTAGTGCGCTATGTTTTGTCAATTGACATACAAATTATTAAGAAAAGAAATATATTATACAATTAAAATATAAACTCATCACATTATTATTATGCAAGCAATTAAAATTTATTTATTAAAAATGTCAGGTATAAATAAAAAATTATATATGTCAAGTATAAGTAAAAATATGTCAATAATAAGTAAAAATTACAATATTTTAAAGTTACAGAGATTCATCATTAAGAAATTCACCTAGAGTGTAATAACATTTCTCAAGCAGCAACCCGTTAAGCGTTTTTTTAAACTTCTGCACTGGCATACATTTTATTTCATCGGGTATTTTATTATATATTTGCGGTGCAATTCCAAAGAAGCTTTTCCTCATAAGAGAAGTTTTACATTTCACAAGGCATAAATCATTAATATACTGAGCACGCATAGGTGTTTTCTTTACAGTTGAAAGTTTCTCAAATAAATGTGGATTCATTTTTACAAATAATGCCGTTTCCAGGATGTATAGAGCCGGTAGAGGTAATATTTTTAATTTTTTAAAATAAGGAATGCAACTATCTGTTGTTTTTAAACCACACATACATCGTAGACATCTTTTCTGCATTCTGAAAACAAGTTCTCTATTTGTTGACTGTCCCCAAAAAACAAGACCGTATCGCATAACCGAGGCGACAAGTCCATGATATGCGATCAACAGTGTATCAATATTAACTTTTTTGGAAAGTTGAAGTAACAAATATGCTGATTTACTTAATCGCTTGCAAATTTCCTCCAAATGAGGTTTCCAAGTCAGCTTTTCATCTATGGTTATACCCAAGAACTTCGCAGTACTAACTTCCTCTATTTCATAATTATCATAAGCAATACTAATTAGTGGTTTCTCAAGACGTTGATGAAAGTGCATTATATTCGTTTTACTTAAATTAATTATTAGATTATTATCATTAAGCCAATTTATTATTTTATTTAAAGAATTATTGATGTCATTCTGATAATTATTTGGATTATTACATTCTATAATGGCTGTGCTATCGTCCGCAAAAAGTACCATTTTTTGCCCTATGAATTTTGGGAGGTCATTAATATATATCAAGAAAAGCGGTGGTCCTAGAACGCTACCTTGAGGTACACCATATTTTATGTACTTTGGTTCAGAGGTATATGTAATTTCTAATTTTGTTGTAGGACATATTCTAGAGATTTCCGTACATTGTAATCTGTCACTTAGGTATGATTCTAAAAGCTTACCCTAGTTACCGAAAATGTTAGAACATCAATGGTCGACCGATATACCGTGAGTTATACCCGTTTGGGTTTCTACACTTGAATAAAGTAATTTTTCAAAAAGCTGGTATTTGAACGACATATATATATTTATATGGCAGCTTACCCGGTAGGCAGCAAAGAACGCCACCTACTATGATATTTGCATTTGCTTCGTCCACGTTTGTATCTGGTCATACACACACGCTGGTTGCGAGTAGATACTGCACCTGACCTTTTTGAAGAACATCACCGTTAATGTCCCCTTACCGCGTTTCCAATCATTCCTTTCCTTACATTCTGCCTTGTAATAATCGGTTGAAAACTATGAGTTTTTCAAATATATTAAATATTTAGCGTTGTGCCAAAACGTTGACAGCTGGCTCAAGCACCTGAAAAAGAGAGAGCATCCGAACACGGTACGCGTTCAGATTGTTTCCCCCCTCTGTAGCCCGTTTCATTGATGGATCGTGTCCATCTCATGCGCTGCACACTTCCGCCGGGAGCTGGGACTCTATCAGATGCCGGTGGGCCTCGAGGTCCTAAGCCATTCGGCGGCCGGCGTCCTCCCCGTCGACGAGCAGGTGGTGGCAACGTGGGCGAAGAGAAATACTCATCGCTCGAGCTGATCTTGTCAATATTTTCATAATTATATTTTTTGTCATTTTCACTTTTTCATCGGAGGCGACATGACAGATGTCACCTCCAGTTCGGCAGTTTTTGATGCAAATAAAATTGCATCAAAAACTGCCGAACCGGAGGTGACATAATGAATAAATGGGCTCACTCTTAACCTCAATCCAGCCCAGAGGCAGGGATGAGATCTACGGTGGAACGAGTTTGCCTGTTTAGGTAAAATTACTGTCTGTCATCACCTTTTCTGTATTTCCAATAAAACTTTTTGTATTTGGAACGAAGTTCCTTATCACGCGTTGCGAAAGGGGGCTAGACGGAAAAAATTAAGACCAAAAGTTGGAACGACACTTTTTGCTATAGTTCTAAGCCGTGCGGCGTGCGCGTGTTTCTCTGTCTGTCTCTGTCTCTCTTATAGAAAGCAAGCCAGTTATACTTCGTTCCATCCGGGTGTCCCTTGACACCTCTCAAGTTTTTTTTTTGTTTGTATTACTTCATAATTATGTTCGAAAAGTTTGTCTGCTCAACAACGTCAATAACGCAATGGTTGTTGTTGAACTGTCAAAATAAAAGCCATTGCAACACTATCATTACATAGTGTGTTACGTAATTACCCCGCTGATCGATCAACCCGTGCAGCGGTTATTACTTAGCCACGAACCCCTTATTAATGTTAGCATTTACTTGGTTCAGTTAAATGTCCAAATCTAAATATTATTGCTTTATCTTTACCCAAGAGCTTTAGTAAATGCTCGCAAATAAAACCGATTCCCTTTACGAGGGCTTTAGTATCCTCGTTATATATTTATAAAAGTATCACCGGTGGGGTTTTATACCTTTATAACATTCTGAGATCAATTTTGTAGAATCGCTTTATGAGATAGGTCAGACGTAGGCTTAGGGTAAACTGTTCATTTGTAATTGTTTTAGATAGGGTAAATTTGGAATTGTTGACTTTGAAATACTAATGAGTAGGGACAAGATAATTATCAGTTTTGGGAAATTATGAAAAGTTTAATGACCTTTTATTCGACTGTAGTATGAAGAGATAACAGGGTAAGTTTTGAAACTCGTCTAAACTGAAGATAATAACAAGTTTAATTATAAGTTTATTTATTTTTCTGTTCACAAATGTACAGTAGTAGTGCTTAAAACTAATTTATGGGTAAGTTTATTTGTGAGAGACTGGTGCTTGAAATAGGCATTACATTAGCTATGCAATTGAAACTTTATAGATTTAATAAGTCAACCACCAGACTGACATCATATCCCGAAAATTTTGTTTATCTGGTCTAATCCAAACCCAAGTTAAGAAGGTTCAAAAATACGACGAAGTGCTTCGAGAAAAGGTAGGTAGTGCCCTTGCGCTTCGCTTGGCTCGTCTTGGCGGGGGCACTCCCATGCCCCCAGATACTGTGCTCGTCCTACAACTACTGATACTATGTTTCAAATTATAGGCGAGGACGCTGGCACCCTAAACACAAGTTAAATCTTACTTTGGGTGCCAGAGTTCATCGAAATCACTTTTAACTTTGTAGTAACGCTGCATAGTGTATAAATAAGTGTTTTAGTTAAAGGAAAGCAAGATGGAATATGTGATTTTAATTCTATTTTGTATTATATGAGGTCTCTGGATCCAATAAACAATTGTTATGTCTATGAGGATCGTGGCGGTTGGCACATGAAAAGAGAGGCAGCAAAAATGTCGTGTAGCGACAAGAGAAGCTTAACTTTGACTTTAAATTAAACTAAAGTTAAAAGTTAAAGATAATTAAATTAAAGAAAGGAAAGTAGAAATCAATTAAAGATATACAAAAGATGGAGATGGACTGAAGAGTGGCGTGTAGTATGTGGAGGTGGGGTGTATACCCATACACCCCACCTCCACATACTACACGACACTCTCGGGGATCGTCACCCGACGATGCTCGATAGGTGGGTTGAGGAGGCGGAGATGGAGTTGCAGATGGAGCTGAAGATGTAGACCGACGCGAGTCAGGTGCCAGTGTGTGGTGTGTATGCAGCAGTAGGTGAAGTCGGGCTGTGGATGATCATGATGATGATGTATAACTTTGTACTAGGTACTTGTTGGCATTGCAGAATACTGTAGGTCTTCTTCTTTTCGTCTCGATGGTACTCTTCTTCGATATTTTATGTTTTTTGACCCCAGTAGGTGGCCACGTTGATTGCGGCATCAGTGACTTTTATTAAGTCATCCAAGGTGCAGGTGAACGGGCACTTAGGGCACTCCAGCAAGTGGGGCATGGTTTGATCAGAGGCACCGCACTCGCACTGGGTTTAGGATGGGTCAGTAATCCCCACCTTCGACAAGTTATGTCTGCATGCCTATTTGGAATTGATGTTGTAAAGAATATTGCATGTACGAGTAATAATAATAATAATATCCCTGGACATTTCACACAGCTCCATCTAGTCCCAAGCTAAGCAACCTAATGCTTGTGTTATGGTAACAAAAAGAGTATGTTCATAATAAAAAAATAATTCTTAAATTCTCTGATCTCTCCCATCGAACAAATGGCTTGTTGTAAATTAAAGATATTATTATTTCCTTTATTTCATTTTTGGGACTAGATGGCGCTGTGTGAAATGTCCAGGGATAATATTATTATATTATTATTATTTTAATACTTATAAATTACATTTATTAAATACTTTTTATAAACAAAAAGTTAAAAAAATAGTAACCCTCTGGCATCGGAAACAGGGTCCAAGCTATTTGCAGTCAGGGCTCCAGAGAGAGGAACCTCCTGACAATGCGAGCCGTGTCCAGAAGTACCGCTTTGTAAATCGAGCCCTTGATCCAGCTGCCCAACGAGAGCCTCCTCAGGTGTTGGTCGAGGCTTTTAGCTATATATTATGATTACTTATTTTTCATCCCCTTTCCTTTTCCTTTTCGAACTCTCTGATTAAGAACAATCTAGCTAGAACAAAACAAAATGTTTAACAAGAAATCGGAAGCTACATATAATAAATGAAATTAGCACTAATTTCTGAAACGAGTGCTCTTGATCCCTAAAGGTTAAAACATTTGTTTTGTTTTATATTAAAGTAATCAGTAACTAAGTGGATCACTTAAAGTAGACAGAAGAAATCTTAGGATACGATTAGATTAGGTAATTTCTCGTAAAAGGTCAAAACGAAATACTCTTATTAAGACTTACCCAGTGTCCTAATAGGACGTAAAACGATTCGCCGAACTACGTGGTTTGTAAGTACGAGTAGCTGTATAAATTGTACGGTTTTGATGCATTTGTTCATATTTTGATCAGATACTTTTTGAACAGAGAGAATTGTGGCTAAGTGATAACAGCCGCACGGGTCGATCAATCAGGTTAAGCTACACTCGCCACGGTTTGTCCGTGGATGGGTGGCTATCTTTACATACCAAGACCTCTCCGTGGGGTAGCGGGATCGTCCGAAAGGGTTACCGCTGCCTTGGAATATGGGGGCTAAGGAAGGAACACGGGTGGGTTTTAGTCAGTAAGAGTCTGACACTCCCTTCCGCTCCACCCAGAGCGGGAGGGGTCATTTGATGATTTCCCATCCGCAAAAAAAAAACCTCTCCTTGCCTTGAAAAGCACATTAAGTCGTTAGTCCCGGCGTCATTCGTGGATCCTTGACAGTCGTTGCGGGTCGTCAGAAGCCCGAAAGTCTGACAACCAGTCTTACCAAGGGGTATTGTATTACCCAGTAACTGGGTTGTGGAAGTCAACTACGCGGTCACTCCATGTAAAATACTGGTATTTAGCTGCATCCGGTTAGACTGGAAGCAGATCACAACATAAGGGAAAATTCTAGGCAGATGAAGACTTTTGGAACAGAATATAGCAAACTGAAGGCCAATTCTCGAAATTAAAAACGTTCAAAGTCTAGTCGCAATCTCATCTCAGCGACAATCAATGTCAAAAACTTGTCAAAAATGTAGGGAAATGACAGATTGAGACTGAGATCGGACTGTGAACGTTCTAAAAGTTACGAGAATTTTCCCCCTGGCCTCGAGTTCGGAGCATTTAGATTCCAAAAAAATAGTGGATATGTGTTAATATGATATTCACCATTTTTGTTGGAATTTAGTCTAATATGACAGAACCTTGTATTTTTATGAAATAGAACAATGATTGAAATACAAAATCATCAACCTAACCTATCATTCGCTTAACAAGTTCTATCTCTAAGGACTGGACTAGAAAGCCTGAATACCTACCCCAAGACCTCCCGCGGGGCCTTGGCTCCAGTCCAATAAGGCTTCAACAAACATATTGACAAATGACTACACACTCCACTTGTGAAACCAGTGAGGCGAGATGGATTTATTTGTTGTTAACGCTATTTTGACGAGGGTACGTTTTGTATAATATGTTGGGATATTGAATATTGTATGACCATTTTAACTGGCAATTTGTTAGTTTGGTACCTATTGTGATATTGTTGCTAACTAGCTTTTAAGGCTTGTATTACCGTCAACCAACAATTTCTGATTCATTTATTTATTTATTTACTTAGGGACAACAAACAGCAGTGTAATAATAAGTAAACAAAGGTTAGAACTTAATAATAGAGGTAACAAATACACTACTCACAACGTTATCCACATATTACGTATATCTACTAGTTGTTAGAAGAACGATATAAAAGTAAGAAAAATAAAAGTAAACATAACATTACTTAATTATTAGGGTTCTGATCACTTAAAATAGTAACAATTTCTTTTCTAAACATAGCCCTGCTCAGAAACATGATATCAGTTGAGCCAAACTGCATATTGTAGGTGTCAACTAATCGATGCAGCGGCAGCGGTGAGCGTACTCCTGAGTTGGTTCTACAAAAAGTAGTTGCAAACAAGTGTCTCGAGCGAACCTCTCGACCACGTACGCTACGAGGGACCAGGTAGCACAAACTGTTCACTAGATCAGTACAGTCGACTTTATTACGACATATACTAAATAGAGTCATCATCTCAAGTAGCGTGCGCCTGGATTTCAAAGTAATAAGGTCATATTTTTGTAGCAATAATTGATAAGAAATTTTCTTTTTAAAGCATCTATAGTGCATTGCACGCGTTTGCTGGTTTGAACGTGCTGATCTCTAGAACTACCAGTTGGATTTGATAAAATCTTTTTGCATTTGATAGCTCAATTCTTAAGAAAGGCTGTAGGCTATTTTATCATCACGCTAAAACCCTTAGGAGCTGAGCAAGAAGAAAAAACTCGAGAGGTGTCAAGGGACACCCGGATGAAACGAAGTTCAAAGAGAGAGAGGGAGACAGACAGAGAAACACGCGCACGCCGCACGGCTTACAACTACCTATAAAAAAGTGTCGTTCCAACTTTTGGTCTTAATTTTTTCCGTCTAGCCCCCTTTCGCAACGCACGATAAGGAACTTCGTTCCAAAAGTCAGAAAGTTCGCTAAGCGAAAACAAAGTAATAGTGCGGGTGGGCGATACGATGCTACGGGATGGGTCAACAAGAAATTTCACGCGGTCGCGAGTAGAAGCTAGTGTTCAGATAAGTTTCAGTCACTTGTCAGATTCAATTTTAGAGGTTGGATGGGTTGGTTGATTTGTGCCTTTTACTGGCCAAATTTTTTGAAAGAAATGGTTTGATTTTGAGTTAGACTTTTACTTCATTTCTAGTTTAGATTTTTTTATAAAAGCATTAGCTGGGTCCCGTGGTTTCACCCGCATAAGTTTCGATCCCGTCCGAATATCGGAATAAAAAGTATCCTATATGTTAATCCTGGTTATAAATTATCTGTCTGCCAAATTTCATCCAAATCCGTTAAGTAGTTTTTGCGTGAAAGACTAACAATCATCCATCCATCCATACAAACTTTCACGTTTATAATATTAGTAGGAATTAAAAATATAAAAATATGCCGGGTATCGGGAGCAGGGTCCAAGCTACCGGTCGTTAAGGCTCCAGAGACAGGAACTTTCTCACAATGCGAGCCTTCTCAAGGACTGCCTTCTGAATCAGGCCCGCCTAACGAGTGCCTCGAGAGATGTAGATCAAGGCTTTTGGCCATCAGCCGATACGACAATCAGCACTATGACAGCCGAGCTCACATTCCACATGTCAACAGCCTCGTGTGCTAAGTCAAGATATTTAATTTGTTTCTCTTTCTCAGCTTTCACAAGGTTCTCATCATATGTAATGGTAACATCCACAATCATTGCGGCGCGCTAATCGATCTATGACCACTATATTAGGCCTATTTAGTGACAATAGTCCTGTCAGTAATGATAGACCGATCCTAGTACAACGTGACATGGTAATTTTCAAGAACTGGGTCGGGCACATGTAATATAGTACTCAAAATCCACAAGTTTATATTTCAAAGCAAGATGCTGGTGAATAATCCTGGCTACTTGGTTATGTCTGTGCAAGTACTCATGTTAATGTTCATCATTACCATCATAAATGTTTGCTTTCGACACCAACTCAATCTCACCAATCCCTTGATCTCTGAACTTGTCAAACATGATTTGCTCCACATTTTTCTTTGAACAAATCATGGTAACGACATATCCTAAACCGACGTCCCCTACCCTTCGTCACTTGAGATTGATGGTTTGTAATCGAGTCTATGGGACCACATGAATGATGTGCAACCCTGACCTTTTTTGTGTTGACAACTCAACTAGCACCCTTCCTGTTGAGATCGTTTTTTGAAGACATACGACTGGCATGGTTTTAATGTTTTGTGATGGATGGTCTGAAGATAAAGGGATGGCTTTTAAAAAATACGAAAGGTTGGCGGGACAGATGGATGCTAGCCCGATTGTCCGAGACGCTTCTCAAAAGACATGTTTAACAAACTCAAATCACCAATCAGTACCCAGAATGTCACAGCAGAGCAAATTGCGTACACGACGCAACTTACAGTCCGTTCACAGAATATTTTACCTCTGACAGCAGCAACCTTATCAAAGCGAGAATAAAGACCATAATGACTTTGACAGACTTGTCTGTACCAGCAACCCAAAAGCAACCTTAATAGAATAAGCATAAAGATCTCTGTGATTTGGACAGTGATGCAAAAGCAGAGGTAAATTTAATAACTGTGAACGGATTGTATTTACGACGCAGTTTATTAACGCGTTAGTAAATCGTGTAACTCGACTAGTGTCGCACTGGTCTCGGCTAACATCGCACTGGTCTCGACTAGTGTCGCAATTGGTCGACTAGGGTCGCACCGGTCTCGACTGGTAAATCGCTCTTGTCTTGACTAGTGTCGCACCAGTCTTGACTAGTGTCGCTATGGGTCAACTAGTGTCGCACCGGTCCTAACTTGTGTCAAATTATGTCGCTCTCATCTCGACTAGTGTCGCACCAGTCTTGACTAGTGTCGCTATGGGTCAATTAGTGTCGCACTGGTCTCGTCTAGTGTCGCAATGGGTCGACAAGTGTTTTACCGGTCTCGACTAGGATTGCAATGGGATGACTAGTGTCGCACTAGTCACGGCTAGTGTCGCACCGGTCTCGACTAGTGTCGCACTGGTCTCGACATGTGTCGCACCGGTCTCGACTAGTGTCGCACCGGTCTCGACATGTGTCGCACCGGTCTCGACATGAGTCGCACCGGTCTTGACTAATGTCGCACTGGTCTCGACTAGTGTCGCACCGGTCTCGACTAGTGTCGCACTGGTCTCGATTAGTGTCGTACCGGTCTCGACTAGTGTCGCACTGGTCTCGACTAGTGTCGCACCGGTCTCGACTAGTGTCGCACTGGTCTCGATTAGTGTCGCACCGGTCCCGACTAGTGTCGCACCGGTCTTGACTAGTGTCGCAATGGATCGACTAGTGTCGCTCTAGTCACGACTAGTGTCGGATTATTTTCGACTAGTGTCGCACTAGTCGTGTTGTGTCGGACCGCCATTGAAATAGAGTTATGACTGTCATTCTGGCTACACATTGATAATTTGAGTTTGTAAAACGTTACTCTTGAGTAGCATCGTGGACGATCAGCCTTAAAACAGTACCTATTTGCGAATGGTTTTAATAAAGGAAAAAAAAATTATTAAGACCTCGTTTTTAAATTCGGTTACTACAAGTCGAGCATTATGCTCTTCCTTTTATTGATTTTCAGGCCGAGATCTATCAATGTTACTTAGCACGTACTTTGGCTAAGCGTTGTTCCTGTCACTGTCGCACAGCTGTCACACTACAAGTGCGACAGCGCCACTTCTGTTGAAGTCCTATTTCCATGGGCGGCCTATCGCCACTAACTGGGCACAAACCCAGACTTCAGCAGGAATTGAGAAAATCCAGAAAAAAAAATTCAATGCCATCTCTTCAAGGCGAGAGTGAATAGGCTTTTTCTGAGCAAGCTCGTTCCCCCGTAGATCTCATAGAGATGAGATCTACGGGGACCTCTGTGCTGGATTGAGGTCAAGAGTACTCACTCTTGTTTACTCACTCATTTTTTTTTTATTGACAATGGACTCCCATTGTCAATAAAAAAAATTAAAAAAATACCGCTCGACTTGCGTTTACCAGAATGAGGACCTCATACACAGTCAGCTAAACATCAATAGCGCTTGCGACACTAGACCAATGGTGCAGTCTAATGAGAACATGACTTCAGTGCGACCTACGAGACCTGTCAGTTTTATACAAATGAATACATGTTTTGCGAATTTGATATTTATTAGCTACAGAATATTGTCGCACTCACAGGTATAGAAACGCATTCTCCCGACGACCAGGCTGTAATTCAAAGCACGAGCAATGAATCAGTCTTCTTCTTGTCATTTTGAAATTGTCACTTGTTAATGAAAGTCAACTTCCTACAACCATTAATAAACGCATATCTAATATTCTCTTTAAACAAATTTACGGTCCGTTGAATGCTAAGAAAATGCCTTCTCTTTTGAAAATACAAAAGGCAAACTTTATGTACAAGCCAAAGCACTTCGCTAGCTCCGTAACAGGTAAAATTAACTTGAGAATTTTGTTTTACAATACCTACTTTCATGAAGTTTATCCAAGCGGTCTCTAAAAGGAGAGAAAAACAATGAGTCTCAAACAAAATTCGAGAATTTTCTTTTTGAGTTA
The DNA here is from genome assembly GCA_945859715.1 of Apamea sordens. Classification (NCBI taxonomy): domain Eukaryota; kingdom Metazoa; phylum Arthropoda; class Insecta; order Lepidoptera; family Noctuidae; genus Apamea; species Apamea sordens. The sequence goes on along the minus strand of OX244010.1, from coordinate 4,434,487 downwards.
GATTTTTTCAATAAGTTTCATTAGACCTCTTTGGGTCTAAAAAAACAACCGACTTCCAAAAAAAAAAGCACTACAAAGAGAAAAATAACTTTAATTTCGGTAGTTGGTGTCGCTGGTTCCACATTTTCGTTTTTTGAGACCGACTTCCTAAATTAAAGTTATTTTTCTCTTTGTAGTGTATTTTTTTGGAAGTCGAGTGTTTTATTTTTTTTGGAAAAATGTTTTTATTTTCCACTTTTTAGTTGTACCTACCCCACACAAATTCTTATATACTTACAAGATTAGGTACCCCAATAACAACTTTGACAGAAATGAGAGTGTACCGTGGTATACTGAACACATCTGCGTACGCCTTTAGAGGGTACAGGCGTGACGTTATGCTGTGTGATTACGTAAACAATACATACATAAGCGATAAGTTCCGTTGTCTGTCTCCGAAACTCATCATCAGATCTTGTCGAAATTTCTATGGGACCATTTGGGAAGTATACCTACCCTTTCCAACAAAAAAATAAATTTTCAAATCGTTTGGCAAGCGACGAGTTATGCGAGAACAACATAAAAAAAAAATACAAACCTCCGAATAGAGCTCCTCCTCTTTTTTTAGAAGTCGGTTAAAAATAGGTTTATTTTGGCACTCGTGTCACGAACCTTTTTTCTTGAAGGTCGAAATCGGTAGCTGGAATTTCTCATGACTGGCATTTACTTTGACGAAACTAGGTACGGTAGGCCGAACCTCAAGGCGAATGAAACCAGTATAAGCTGACCTCTTATTCTATGGAAACTCCGAACAACACCAAGTCAGCTCAAGGTCAAAGTGTTACCACTGACGCTGCCTATTGTAGGTACTTATCGCTACCAGTGAATTGCAGAACATAACAAAAGGTTAGGTAGGTGATCATTTTACGGTCGAACCCTATCTATCACCAGTTTTGGCATACTGGAGGTAGAAAAACCGAAGTATTAATAAATAAGTAAGGCTATCAGATAGAAATTAACACGTACATATATATTATTCTATGATTCTACGTTAGTATAAAGCACTATAATTATAATTTAAACTGTTCTGGTGACGCGTGATCGCGAAAAATCTCATCACAGAACTTTCAAAGTAGCTATTTTAGACATGTTTAAATGAAGATACAACGGTTCTCACTACGTTTCATTTTAACCGTAACGGAATTTTGATGAGGACCACCACGATGAAAATTAAAACAATTTTATTTGGATGGATGAAAATAAGTAGGTAAAAACTCAAACTTAATGCATTTATTTCTATTAAACCATTTACAGGCACTTTTGAGTTGTCAAGCAGTCGGTCAGTCAGAAAGATAAAGCTAGTTGCTCATTCTAAAGTGTAGTAGATTCCTATGGAGAAAAAGGGCAAGAAACTATATGAAAGTATGGACACTCTTTTAATTAAATGTTGATTTGTACAGACGCCAACACATAAGATTTCGGGTAGCTTACGTGGTTGGCGTCTGTACAAACCTGTTAAATTTTCCCAATTAACCTTGAACCTAATGCTTTAGCGATAAAATTGAAAATCTATTAAAGAAATTTGACAGATTGTAGTAGCTTGATGTGTAACAAAACAAACAAACACACAAACAAACGGGTAAGTCATGTAAGTCAGTAACGGGACAGTCAGAGCATGAATTATTAATTCCACAACGAAGTAAAGTAAGTACCAGCGACGATGGGTACAATGGAAAGCGACATCGTAGCAGGACCAGACGGAGATGGCTGATGAGCTGGACTCCTTGAACAAGAACTGGTCCTTAGTAGCTTTAAATAGAGAGAAGTGGAAAGAGAGTAGGAAAGCCTTTACCCTGCAGTAGAACATCATATGATATTAAAAATAACGACGATGGTTACAATGTAAACACAAAGATTAATTACAGTCGATATTTCGTGAATTTTTTTTTTACAAGCATCTTGAATTATATTTTCATTAGCTATCCCAACTTCTCCGCTAACCTCATTGGATGTTGTTCGATCCTCAAGGGATCCCCAATTAAGGTTCAAATTGGCTGTTTACACTGCAATACCAGAGGATCTCGCAAATTGAGACAATTTTTATATTTTCACGAAGAATTTTCTAAACATTCCGGATTGCAGTGTGTTTGGAATTTTTGAATGAAATCCGCGAGTATGTTTCCCTTCGTCGGGATTTGTAAAAAACGGGCTGTTCATTAGACCTTTCGAGAGTCACAGTTAGTCACTTTTTATATTTTCACGAAGAATTTTCTAAACATTCCGGATTGCAGTGTGTTTAGAATTTTTTAATGAAATCCACGAGTATGTTTCCCTTCGTCGAGATTTGTAAAAAACGGGCTGTTCATTAGACCTTTCGAGGGTCACAGTTATTTTTGCAATCTGTTCAACTTCCATAATAAAAATAAAATTGAGTAATTGGCACACGTGGTTAGTCGAAAGATGAATAACACAGTCTACTAACTAAATCTGTGTTTTGCATATAGAGGTATGAGGAACAGGGTGGCAAGTTCCTCATCCTCCATAGGAAAGGTAGGCTCCTCCGACCAGACGGGTGTTGCGGCTGGTGTTGTTGTTATCAGCTTTCTGATTATTTATGTCTAACGTGCGGATAAATCTGCTTGCGCGATGTAGGATTTTGCGTAACGTCACCCAGTTCTAAAGCACAGCTACAGAATTTATTATAAAATTAGCTTAGACACGCTTAGAAAGAAAAAAAAGAAAAATTATATGAAAAAAAGTAACATAAAGAACAATGAAACAGAAAGACCTATGCGAGGGCAAAAGGCCCCAAAAAAATATCGCAGCATTATGCTGAAATAGGAGCTATCTCAGCATATTGCTGCGATAGGAGCTATCTCAGCATGTTGCTGCGATAGGAGCTATCTCACATTTTGGATTGCGTATTAAATTATTGTGCATTAAAGCGCCGCTCCACAGCAACCCACAGCTAAGCTATGCACGTGAACATAGCTTTGATTATATGGAAATAGAGACGGGATCGTCCACTGCGATCCACGGACACACTGCGCACGAGTGCGAACAAATGAACCTTGCAGCTAACGTGGCAAACCTCTCCGTGCACATCTAAATGTTCGTAGACAGTAGTGGGTTATAGTTGACGGAGGCCGTCGACGGGTGTTGACGGCTGCCAGTTGTCTCTGCCGTTGGAGCGTGCCGATCGTGTGTATGCACTAAGGCCCCGTTCACGGCCGCGAGCGATAGGAGCTGCGTCAATTCGTCAAGCGACACACGCGCCACCCGTTTTCGTGTATTATGTGACTCGTGGTATAATGCTATGCTCTAAACAACTTATACATATTTCATTATTGATTCCTTGGCAGTCGCTATCACAAGATGCGCGGCGCTTGAGCATGTAGGTCGTGGCCAAGGGGGTACTTAGCAGTGGACGGTTGACTTTACTCTCTCTCTCTCTCTCGATGTAATTGAGGTCAGACCCAGTTTGCTGCAGTCGTTAACTGCAAGCTAAATCTATTCCCAGCGTAAGTACTGAGGGCTTTGAATATTGCAATTATTATTGTCGCCTTCATTCCATGCAGCACGTGACATGACTTTACAAGCAATGTTCCTTGGTGAATTATAATGAGTTTGTGCTCAAACTTAACGTGTTTTGAAGTACACGGAAAATAACAGCGGAGGGAAGGGGTTGTCTGATAATAAATGGACGGAAAAGTTATGAGCCCTGACTGTAACATCGTTGTTCAAGATTGAATTTATTTCTCTGCCTTTCATGTTTGTTATACTGTTGGGCTTAGATGCGTTATGTTACGTACGTTAACAACGATCCGTACACATACATACGTCTTATTCTAAGGCTTATTGGGATTGTATATGTGAACGCATTGTTCTTCTAAACTACGCAATGGATTTTGATGTGGTTTTCACCATAATTTGGAGAATTTATTCCGGAAGTTTTATGTGAATAATACATTCATGTAAAACTTCCATATAATAAAGGATTGTCGATGTTTTGCAGTCATAAAAAGCGTGGGAAGTGGGGGAGGGTTGATAGATGTTTGATACAATACAGTGTTTTTATCTCACGAAGTGACGCACGTGTTAGATATTTCATTTTGATATAATTATAATATTAGAATATTGTTTGTTGGATAATGGCATCTGTCACATTTAAGAAGCCTGGGACCAACGTAGAAGTACTTAATTTGACTAGATATTGTGTTTACAAAAAACAACAGTCTTAACTTGTAAAAAACACTTAAATGTTATTGCTTTAAATGATTAAGTAATATTTGATTATACTTGTAGTATATCTTAGATTTTATATTGCCATTTTAATATAATAGGTTGTTTCAAACGATTGGCACAATACTGTCAGTTGATGTTGATATACTTTTTGATGATATCTAAGAATTAGTAATCAACTCCTATTAAATTGATTAATTACCTTATAATGTTTAAAACTGTTCTACTACATAAGATTTGTTTGTTATTACCTGTGTTAGAAGATATTAAGCTAAAATATATGATAATCTGTGATTGATTCAAAATGGAGGTAGATGTTTGACGTAAAAGACGTTGGTAGTGTATAAAAAGGATTGTAACGACGTTATCGGTTCAGTTGCTTGGCAGATGTTCAGTTGGTTAGTTCTAGTGCCGTTATTATGTGGAATAGATCGACCAGTTGTCACGTAAGTTAAGTAATTTGATATTATACCTTAATTATTGCTTATTATGACTATGTTGTTCTGTAAGTTATATTATGGCCAATATCCCTAGCTATTGTTACTATGTTGCTATTATTTGAATTCTCTTGGACCGTTGTACAAGAGATAGAATTAATTATTTTTAAAGATAACGATAATTTATGACAACATAAGAAATGTATTGATAGAATACTTTAATACTGCTTCCATGGAGTTTCTTGTCCTTCTTCTCCATGATGACCTAGTTTTACGAACGGACGACTAGTTTTCTGATTAATTACTGACAAGCCTAAATTAAAATAAATGCTTAGCTTTGTCTATCTGTGCTTTACTTCATAAAACCCTTCCCCTACAAACCATATTCAATAATAACCTTCATACACAGTAAATAACTAACTAGTAACCATTCTGATATTCAAGCTTGTTATTTGGGTAATATATAGGTACATATACTTCTAGTATATACTAAATAATCTAACATCAGAAGTGGGATTGACTCTGGCCTTTTAAAACCACTTACTAATGCATTTTATTTTGTTATTTTCATGATTGATGTTGGAGCTTTTGGCGATCTTTTGAAAGCCGTTAGTCGGTGGGTCACTGAATTCACTCACACCATAATGATGACATCGCACTGCCGCCTTTGATGTTGAAGCTGCGGTGCTGATTATTGCTGTATGAACCAAAAGACGGAACCTCAATCTGCTGTAAAAATATCGAGAAGCTTTCCGGCAGTAAGAAGTATCTGAAGTCGGTAAGGCCCAAGGCTCTTTTACATCAAAACTAAATGCAATTGGATAAGATGATTACATTGAAAGGTTACATATTGCCAAATACTTTTTGATAATTATTATGTAACATTTAGTTCACGCTTGGCTTATGAAGGACGAACTTTAGGGTGTTTTGACTATGTTAACTACGTGATAATTATTGAACCAATTGCTTTAAAAAATAATTTGAGAATACAATAATATGAAAGTGTAGTGTATGCTCAAAAGTGGAATTTAGTGATTTCTGATGAAGTTATATTTGCTTATAAATTATCTTCTGGAATAGGATAATCTATACTTCTAGTATATACTAAATAATCTAACACACGCTTTACTTGTAGTAACCAAGTATATAAACATGCTGTCAATGTGTGTGTGAAGACTAGTAGCGTCAGCAAATAACACAGCTAACGACTTATAGGATGAAAATGAGATAATTAATTGTATTAATACGCGACGAAAGACTGGAGAAATGCCTTTTCCACCATAATCGTGTCCGAACCACTTAACATGATTTTAATTACGTATAATAACAACAACAAAAAAGTTTTATTTGAGTAGAATTTCCTCTGAATTTCCACTAGACCTAACAATATGTAAACTCTCACTTAAAAAGAAAATGAACCAATAAATACACGTCCAAGAAAATCTTAGTGAAGCATTCAATCAAGTTTATCTTTCGTTTAAATTCGATAAAGTTCGAGAAAAAAAGGATCGGATCACAGAAGTATGACTTTCAGAAGTCGCAGACTTTTATAAAGTACGCGGTTGGATTTGCGTCTCAGAGGACAAATATTTACTCGCAGTTCAGAACTCAGTACAGTGCTCCGTAGTAGCAAAGAGTTTTTGCAATTTTCACAGGATATTTTGGATTTGTTAATTTCTGCATTTATATTTGTATTTTTACGGTGTAAATAATAAAGAGTATTCAATCTATCTACGTATATATAATATGTATATTTCTTAGGCCAAATGTATGATAATAATTCAGTTTTAATAAATATAAATAAATACAAATAAATATAGTTAGTAATAATAAATATAGTTTTATTGAAAACTATTAAACATGACATTGATTTTTCAATCAACAGATAAATTTTATTCGTGGAATAAAATTGACATCTGACAGATTTTGTGTGGAAAAACTGTCAAAAATTCAAAATTATTCCTCGGATAAAATTATCTGGCGTTGGAAAAAACAGCCCTTAGATAAACTTGTTACGGCAAATTTTGATATATTATTGTTAATTTAGTGATGATTACAGAATTTTAGTGACCTGCGCCTTAAACACAGACAATATAATAACTGCAATCATGTAATTTTGAATCTTTTTATAAATCTTTCGTCTACTCGCCTATTTGGATTTAGTAAAACCGTACTATATTTATGTATTGATGCGCGACTGAATTAATGCAGAATAAACTATTTTTCTTCCTTTTAATATTTTGTCAACACTCTATCTGCCACACACACGCCACCAACTACGGTCGTCATGTTAAACAAGATTGAAGATACTCATAAGGTCATTTCCAGTACCTTCTTCAGATATCTGTGGCTTCAAACAATCTATACGCAATTTCTTTGTCCCTGGAGGTTGAGTTCAGATCCCGTATTAGGTTTGTTATTGAAAAAGTTCTACAACCTAATGAATTTAATAATAAACTAGATATTGTATCTTCACTATGTTTTTTCTCGCTTCGTCAGACTTGTAGTTTTAAAACGGAGTCCCTAGCACGAACGCGCGACGTTAACTTAAAGTAAATTCCAACGATTTTTTTACTTAAAATGGAACTATACAATAACGTTTTCGTTTTGCAATAAAAATCAAAAAACCCGACTGCGTAAAAAGTGAACCTACATAATACGTACATAATAAAAAAAAAGGAAAGGAAAAAAAAAACACTTAGATGTCCGGTGGTCTAATAATGAAAAAAGGAAAAAATACGGTTTTTTATTAGGAATTTCTGAGTGAGATTGGCCGCCATGGACAAAATACGGTTTGAAATTGGCGCCATGGAAAAAATACGGTTTTTTATTAGGAATTTCTGAGTGAGATTGGTCGCCGTGGACAAAATACGATTTTGTCATTAAGAGTTTCTGAGTGAGATTGGCAGCCATGGACAAAATACGGTTTTTTATTAGGAACTTGTGAGTGATATTGGCCGCCATGGACAAAATACGGTTTTGTCATTAAGAGTTTCTGAGTGAGATTAGCCGCCATGGACAAAATACGGTTTGAAATTGGCGCCATGGAAAAAATACGGATTTTTATTAGAAATTTCTGAGTGAGATTGGCCGCCATGGACAAAATGCGGTTTTGTCATTAAGAGTTTCTGAGTGAGATTGGCCGCCATGGACAATTTACGGTTTGAAATTGGCGCCATGGAAAAAATACGGTTTTTTATTAGGAACATCTGAGTGAGATTGGCCGCCATGGACAAAATACGGTTTGAAATTGGCCGACATGGACAAAATGCGGTTTTGTCATTAAGAGTTTCTGAGTGAGATTGGCCGCCATGGACAAAATACGGTTTTGTCATTAAGAGTTTCTGAGTGAGATTGGCCGCCGTGGACAAAATACGGTTTTGTCAATAAGAGTTTCTGAGTGAGATTGGCCGCCATGGACAAAATGCGGTTTTGTCATTAAGATTTTCTGAGTGAGATTGGCCGCCATGGACAAAATGCGGTTTTGTCATTAAGATTTTCTGAGTGAGATTGGCCGCTATGGACAAAATACAGTTTTCATTAGGAACTTCTGAGTGAGATTGGCCGCCATGGACAAAATACGGTTTTTTATTATGAACATCTGAGTGAGATTGGCAGCCATGGACAAAATACGATTTTGTCAATAAGAGTTTCTGAGTGAAATAGGCCGCCATGGACAAAATACGGTTTTTTATTAGGAACTTGTGAGTGAGATTGGCCGCCATGGACAAAATACGGTTTGAAATTGGCCGCCATGGACAAAATACGGTTTGGAATTGGCGCTATGGAAAAAATTCGGTTTTTTATTAGGAACATCTGAGTGAGATTGGCCGCCATGGACAAAATACGGTTTGAAATTGGCCGCCATGGACAAAATGCGGTGTTGTCATTAAGAGTTTCTGAGTGAGATTGGCCGCCATGTACAAAATACGGTTTTGTCATTAAGAGTTTCTGAGTGAGATTGGCCGCCGTGGACAAAATACGGTTTTGTCAATAAGAGTTTCTGAGTGAGATTGGCTGCCATGGACAAAATACGGTTTGAAATTGGCCGCCATGGACAAAATGCGGTTTTGTCATTAAGAGTTTCTGAGTGAGATTGGCCGCCATCGACAAAATGCGGTTTTGTCATTAAGAGTTTCTAAGTGAGATTGACCGCCATGGACAAAATGCGGTTTGAAATTGGCCGCCATGGACAAAATGCGGTTTTGTCATTAAGAGTTTCTAAGTGAGATTGGCCGCCATGGACGAAATACGGTTTGAAATTGACCGCCATGGACAAAATGCGGTTTGAAATTGGCCGCCATGGACAAAATGCGGTTTTGTCATTAAGAGTTTCTGAGTGAGATTGGCCGCCATGGACAAAATGCGGTTTTGTCAATAAGAGTTTCTAAGTGAGATTGGCCGCCATGGACAAAATACGATTTGAAATTGGCCGCCATGGACAAAATGCGGTTTTGTCATTAAGAGTTTCTGAGTGAGATTGGCCGCCATGGACAAAATGCGGTTTTGTCATTAAGACTTTCTAAGTGAGATTGGCCGCCATGGACAAAATACGGTTTTTTATTAGGAATTTCTGAGTGAGATTGGCAGTCATGGACAAAATACGGTTTTGTCAATAAGAGTTTCTGAGTGAGATTGGCCGCTATGGACAAAATACAGTTTTCATTAGGAACTTCTGAGTGAGATTGGTCGCCATGGACAAAATACGGTTTTGTCATTAAGAGTTTCTGAGTGAGATTGACCGCCATTGACAAAATACGGTTTGAAATTGGCCGCCATGGACAAAATACGGTTTTTTATTAGGAACTTGTGAGTGAGATTGGCCGCCATGGACAAAATACGATTTAAAATTGGCCGCCATGGACAAAATACGGTTTTTTATTATGAACATCTGAGTGAGATTGGCCGCCGTGGACAAAATACGGTTTTGTCAATAAGAGTTTCTGAGTGAGATTGGCCGCCATGGACAAAATGCGGTTTTGTCACTAAGATTTTCTGAGTGAGATTGGCCGCCATTGACAAAATACGGTTTGAAATTTGCCGCCATGGACAAAATACGGTTTTTTATTAGGAACTTGTGAGTGAGATTGGCCGCCATGGACAAAATACGAATTTGTCATTAAGAGTTTCTGAGTGAGATTGGCCGCCATGGACAAAATACGGTTTTTTGTTAGGAACATCTGAGTGAGATTGGCCGCCATGGACAAAATACGGTTTGAAATTGGCCGCCATGGACAAAATACGGTTTTTTATTATGAACTTCTGAGTGAGATTGGCCGCCATGGACAAAATACGGTTTTGTCATTAAGAGTTTCTGAGTGAGATTGGCCGCCATGGACAAAATACGGTTATTTAGTAGGAACTTGTGAGTGAGATTGGCCGCCATGGACAAAATACGGTTTTGTCATTAAGAGTTTCTGAGTGAGATTGGCCGCCATGGACAAAATACGGTTTTTTGTTAGGAACATCTGAGTGAGATTGGCCGCCATGGACAAAATACGGTTTGAAATTGGCCGCCATGGACAAAATACGGTTATTTAGTAGGAACTTGTGAGTGAGATTGGCCGCCATGGACAAAATACGGTTTTGTCAATAAGAGTTTCTGAGTGAGATTGGCCGCTATGGACAAAATACAGTTTCCATTAGGAACTTCTGAGTGAGATTGGTCGCCATGGACAAAATACGGTTTTGTCATTAAGAGTTTCTGAGTGAGATTGACCGCCATGGACAAAATGCGGTTTTGTCATTAAGTGTTTCTGAGTGAGATCGCCGCCGTGGACAAAATACGGTTTTTTACTAGGAATTTCTGAGTGAGATTGGCCGCCATGGACAAAATGCGGTTCTGTCATTAAGAGTTTCTGAGTGAGATTGGCCGCCATTGACAAAATACGGTTTGAAATTGGCCGCCATGGACAAAATGCGGTTTTGTCATTAAGATTTTCTGAGTGAGATTGGCCGCCATTGACATTGGTTTTTTATTATGAACATCTGAGTGAGATTGGCCGCCATGGACAAAATACGGTTTTTTATTATGAACATCTGAGTGAGATTGGCCGCCATGGACAAAATACGGTTTGAAATTGGCCGCCATGGACAAAATACGGTTTTTTATTATGAACATCTGAGTGAGATTGGCCGCCATGGACAAAATACGGTTTGAAATTGGCCGCCATGGACAAAATACGGTTTTTTATTAGGAACATCTGAGTGAGATTGGCCGCCATGGACAAAATACGGTTTGAAATTGGCCGCCATGGACAAAATACGGTTTTTTATTAGGAACGTCTGAGTGAGATTGGCCGCCATGGACAAAATACGGTTTTGTCATTAAGAGTTTCTGAGTGAGATTGGCCGCCGTGGACAAAATACGGTTTTGTCAATAAGAGTTTCTGAGTGAGATTGGCCGCCATGGACAAAATGCGGCTTTGTCATTAAGATTTTCTGAGTGAGATTGGCCGCTATGGACAAAATACAGTTTTCATTAGGAACTTCTGAGTGAGATTGGCCGCCATGGACAAAATACGGTTTGAAATTGGCCGCCATGGACAAAATGCGGTTTTGTCATTAAGAGTTTCTGAGTGAGATTGGCCGCCATGGACAAAATGCGGTTTTGTCATTAAGATTTTCTGAGTGAGATTGGCCGCCATGGACAAAATGCGGTTTTGTCATTAAGATTTTCTGAGTGAGATTGGCCGCAATGGACAAAATACAGTTTTCATTAGGAACTTCTGAGTGAGATTGGCCGCCATGGACAAAATACGATTTGAAATTGGCCGCCATGGACAAAATACGGTTTTTTATTATGAACATCTGAGTGAGATTGGCCGCCATGGACAAAATACGGTTTTGTCATTAAGAGTTTCTGAGTGAGATTGGCCGCCATGGACAAAATACGGTTTTGTCAATAAGAGTTTCTGAGTGAGATTGGCCGCCATGGACAAAATGCGGCTTTGTCATTAAGATTTTCTGAGTGAGATTGGCCGCTATGGACAAAATACAGTTTTCATTAGGAACTTCTGAGTGAGATTGGCCGCCATGGACAAAATACGGTTTGAAATTGGCCGCCATGGACAAAATGCGGTTTTGTCATTAAGAGTTTCTGAGTGAGATTGGCCGCCATGGACAAAATGCGGTTTTGTCATTAAGATTTTCTGAGTGAGATTGGCCGCCATGGACAAAATGCGGTTTTGTCATTAAGATTTTCTGAGTGAGATTGGCCGCAATGGACAAAATACAGTTTTCATTAGGAACTTCTGAGTGAGATTGGCCGCCATGGACAAAATACGATTTGAAATTGGCCGCCATGGACAAAATACGGTTTTTTATTATGAACATCTGAGTGAGATTGGCCGCCATGGACAAAATACGGTTTTGTCATTAAGAGTTTCTGAGTGAGATTGGCCGCCATGGACAAAATGCGGTTTTGTCATTAAGATTTTCTGAGTGAGATTGGCCGCTATGGACAAAATACAGTTTTCATTAGGAACTTCTGAGTGAGATTGGCCGCCATGGACAAAATACGGTTTGAAATTGGCCGCCATGGACAAAATGCGGTTTTGTCATTAAGAGTTTCTGAGTGAGATTGGCCGCCATGGACAAAATGCGGTTTTGTCATTAAGATTTTCTGAGTGAGATTGGCCGCCATGGACAAAATGCGGTTTTGTCATTAAGATTTTCTGAGTGAGATTGGCCGCTATGGACAAAATACAGTTTTCATTAGGAACTTCTGAGTGAGATTGGCCGCCATGGACAAAATACGATTTGAAATTGGCCGCCATGGACAAAATACGGTTTTTTATTATGAACATCTGAGTGAGATTGGCCGCCATGGACAAAATACGGTTTTGTCATTAAGAGTTTCTGAGTGAGATTGGCCGCCATGGACAAAATACGGTTTTTTGTTAGGAACATCTGAGTGAGATTGGCCGCCATGGACAAAATACGGTTTTTTGTTAGGAACATCTGAGTGAGATTGGCCGCCATGGACAAAATACGGTTTGAAATTGGCCGCCATGGACAAAATACGGTTATTTATTAGGAACTTGTGAGTGGGATTGGCCGCCATGGACAAAATACGGTTTTGTCAATAAGAGTTTCTGCGTGAGATTGGCCGCTATGGACAAAATACAGTTTTCATTAGGAACTTCTGAGTGAGATTGGTCGCCATGGACAAAATACGGTTTTGTCAATAAGAGTTTCTGAGTGAGATTGGCCGCTATGGACAAAATACAGTTTTCATTAGGAACTTCTGAGTGAGATTGGCCGCCATGGACAAAATACGGTTTTGTCATTAAGAGTTTCTGAGTGAGATTGGCCGCCATGGACAAAATACGATTTGAAATTGGCCGCCATGGACAAAATACAATTTGAAATTGGCCGCCATGGACAAAATACGGTTTTTTATTATGAACGTCTGAGTGAGATTGGCCGCCATGGACAAAATACGGTTTTGTCATTAAGAGTTTCTGAGTGAGATTGGCCGCCATGGACAAAATACGGTTTTTTGTTAGGAACATCTGAGTGAGATTGGCCGCCATGGACAAAATACGGTTTGAAATTGGCCGCCATGGACAAAATACGGTTATTTATTAGGAACTTCTGAGTGAGATTGGCCGCCATGGACAAAATACGGTTTTTTATTATGAACGTCTGAGTGAGATTGGCCGCCATGGACAAAATACGGTTTTGTCATTAAGAGTTTCTGAGTGAGATTGGCCGCCATGGACAAAATACGGTTTTTTGTTAGGAACATCTGAGTGAGATTGGCCGCCATGGACAAAATACGGTTTGAAATTGGCCGCCATGGACAAAATACGGTTATTTAGTAGGAACTTGTGAGTGAGATTGGCCGCCATGGACAAAATACGGTTTTGTCAATAAGAGTTTCTGAGTGAGATTGGTCGCCATGGACAAAATGCGGTTTTGTCATTAAGATTTTCTGAGTGAGATTGGCCGCTATGGACAAAATACAGTTTTCATTAGGAACTTCTGAGTGAGATTGGCCGCCATGGACAAAATACGGTTTGAAATTGGCCGCCATGGACAAAATGCGGTTTTGTCATTAAGAGTTTCTGAGTGAGATTGGCCGCCATGGACAAAATGCGGTTTTGTCATTAAGATTTTCTGAGTGAGATTGGCCGCCATGGACAAAATGCGGTTTTGTCATTAAGATTTTCTGAGTGAGATTGGCCGCTATGGACAAAATACAGTTTTCATTAGGAACTTCTGAGTGAGATTGGCCGCCATGGACAAAATACGATTTGAAATTGGCCGCCATGGACAAAATACGGTTTTTTATTATGAACATCTGAGTGAGATTGGCCGCCATGGACAAAATACGGTTTTGTCATTAAGAGTTTCTGAGTGAGATTGGCCGCCATGGACAAAATACGGTTTTTTGTTAGGAACATCTGAGTGAGATTGGCCGCCATGGACAAAATACGGTTTTTTGTTAGGAACATCTGAGTGAGATTGGCCGCCATGGACAAAATACGGTTTGAAATTGGCCGCCATGGACAAAATACGGTTATTTATAAGGAACTTGTGAGTGGGATTGGCCGCCATGGACAAAATACGGTTTTGTCAATAAGAGTTTCTGCGTGAGATTGGCCGCTATGGACAAAATACAGTTTTCATTAGGAACTTCTGAGTGAGATTGGTCGCCATGGACAAAATACGGTTTTGTCAATAAGAGTTTCTGAGTGAGATTGGCCGCTATGGACAAAATACAGTTTTCATTAGGAACTTCTGAGTGAGATTGGCCGCCATGGACAAAATACGGTTTTGTCATTAAGAGTTTCTGAGTGAGATTGGCCGCCATGGACAAAATACGATTTGAAATTGGCCGCCATGGACAAAATACGGTTTTTTATTATGAACATCTGAGTGAGATTGGCCGCCATGGACAAAATACGGTTTTGTCATTAAGAGTTTCTGAGTGAGATTGGCCGCCATGGACAAAATACGGTTTTGTCATTAAGAGTTTCTGAGTGAGATTGGCCGCCATGGACAAAATGCGGCTTTGTCATTAAGAGTTTCTGAGTGAGATTGGCCGCCATGGACAAAATACGGTTTTTTGTTAGGAACATCTGAGTGAGATTGGCCGCCATGGACAAAATACGGTTTGAAATTGGCCGCCATGGACAAAATACGGTTATTTATTAGGAACTTGTGAGTGGGATTGGCCGCCATGGACAAAATACGATTTGAAATTGGCCGCCATGGACAAAATACGGTTTTTTATTATGAACGTCTGAGTGAGATTGGCCGCCATGGACAAAATACGGTTTTGTCATTAAGAGTTTCTGAGTGAGATTGGCCGCCATGGACAAAATACGGTTTTTTGTTAGGAACATCTGAGTGAGATTGGCCGCCATGGACAAAATACGGTTTTTTGTTAGGAACATCTGAGTGAGATTGGCCGCCATGGACAAAATACGGTTTTTTGTTAGGAACATCTGAGTGAGATTGGCCGCCATGGACAAAATACGGTTTGAAATTGGCCGCCATGGACAAAACACGGTTATTTATTAGGAACTTGTGAGTGGGATTGGCCGCCATGGACAAAATACGGTTTTGTCAATAAGAGTTTCTGAGTGAGATTGGCCGCTATGGACAAAATACAGTTTTCATTAGGAACTTCTGAGTGAGATTGGTCGCCATGGACAAAATACGGTTTTGTCAATAAGAGTTTCTGAGTGAGATTGGCCGCCATGGACAAAATACGATTTGAAATTGGCCGCCATGGACAAAATACGGTTTTTTATTATGAACATCTGAGTGAGATTGGCCGCCATGGACAAAATACGGTTTTGTCATTAAGAGTTTCTGAGTGAGATTGGCCGCCATGGACAAAATACGGTTTTGTCATTAAGAGTTTCTGAGTGAGATTGGCCGCCATGGACAAAATGCGGCTTTGTCATTAAGAGTTTCTGAGTGAGATTGGCCGCCATGGACAAAATACGGTTTTTTGTTAGGAACATCTGAGTGAGATTGGCCGCCATGGACAAAATACGGTTTGAAATTGGCCGCCATGGACAAAATACGGTTATTTATTAGGAACTTGTGAGTGGGATTGGCCGCCATGGACAAAATACGATTTGAAATTGGCCGCCATGGACAAAATACGGTTTTTTATTATGAACGTCTGAGTGAGATTGGCCGCCATGGACAAAATACGGTTTTGTCATTAAGAGTTTCTGAGTGAGATTGGCCGCCATGGACAAAATACGGTTTTTTGTTAGGAACATCTGAGTGAGATTGGCCGCCATGGACAAAATACGGTTTTTTATTATGAACATCTGAGTGAGATTGGCCGCCATGGACAAAATACGGTTTTGTCATTAAGAGTTTCTGAGTGAGATTGGCCGCCATGGACAAAATACGGTTTTGTCATTAAGAGTTTCTGAGTGAGATTGGCCGCCATGGACAAAATGCGGCTTTGTCATTAAGAGTTTCTGAGTGAGATTGGCCGCCATGGACAAAATACGGTTTTTTGTTAGGAACATCTGAGTGAGATTGGCCGCCATGGACAAAATACGGTTTGAAATTGGCCGCCATGGACAAAATACGGTTATTTATTAGGAACTTGTGAGTGGGATTGGCCGCCATGGACAAAATACGATTTGAAATTGGCCGCCATGGACAAAATACGGTTTTTTATTATGAACGTCTGAGTGAGATTGGCCGCCATGGACAAAATACGGTTTTGTCATTAAGAGTTTCTGAGTGAGATTGGCCGCCATGGACAAAATACGGTTTTTTGTTAGGAACATCTGAGTGAGATTGGCCGCCATGGACAAAATACGGTTTGAAATTGGCCGCCATGGACAAAATACGGTTATTTATTAGGAACTTGTGAGTGAGATTGGCCGCCATGGACAAAATACGGTTTTGTCAATAAGAGTTTCTGAGTGAGATTGGCCGCTATGGACAAAATACAGTTTTCATTAGGAACTTCTGAGTGAGATTGGTCGCCATGGACAAAATACGGTTTTGTCATTAAGATTTTCTGAGTGAGATTGACCGCCATGGACAAAATGCGGTTTTGTCATTAAGTGTTTCTGAGTGAGATCGCCGCCGTGGACAAAATACGGTTTTTTACTAGGAATTTCTGAGTAAGATTGGCCGCCATGGACAAAATACGGTTTTGTCATTAAGAGTTTCTGAGTGAGATTGACCGCCATGAACAAAATACGGTTATTTATTAGGAACTTGTGAGTGGGATTGGCCGCCATGGACAAAATACGATTTGAAATTGGCCGCCATGGACAAAATACGGTTTTTTATTATGAACGTCTGAGTGAGATTGGCCGCCATGGACAAAATACGGTTTTGTCATTAAGAGTTTCTGAGTGAGATTGGCCGCCATGGACAAAATACGGTTTTTTGTTAGGAACATCTGAGTGAGATTGGCCGCCATGGACAAAATACGGTTTTTTGTTAGGAACATCTGAGTGAGATTGGCCGCCATGGACAAAATACGGTTTGAAATTGGCCGCCATGGACAAAATACGGTTTTTTATTATGAACATCTGAGTGAGATTGGCCGCCATGGACAAAATACGGTTTTGTCATTAAGAGTTTCTGAGTGAGATTGGCCGCCATGAACAAAATACGGTTTTTTGTTAGGAACATCTGAGTGAGATTGGCCGCCATGGACAAAATACGGTTTTTTGTTAGGAACATCTGAGTGAGATTGGCCGCCATGGATAAAATACGGTTTGAAATTGGCCGCCATGGACAAAATACGGTTATTTATTAGGAACTTGTGAGTGGGATTGGCCAAAATACGGTTTTTTGTTAGGAACATCTGAGTGAGATTGGCCGCCATGGACAAAATACGGTTTTGTCAATAAGAGTTTCTGAGTGAGATTGGCCGCTATGGACAAAATACAGTTTTCGTTAGGAACTTCTGAGTGAGATTGGTCGCCATGGACAAAATACGGTTTTGTCAATAAGAGTTTCTGAGTGAGATTGGCCGCTATGGACAAAATACAGTTTTCATTAGGAACTTCTGAGTGAGAATGGCCGCCATGGACAAAATACGGTTTTGTCATTAAGAGTTTCTGAGTGAGATTGGCCGCCATGGACAAAATACGATTTGAAATTGGCCGCCATGGACAAAATACGGTGTTTTATTATGAACATCTGAGTGAGATTGGCCGCCATGGACAAAATACGGTTTTGTCATTAAGAGTTTCTGAGTGAGATTGGCCGCCATGGACAAAATACGGTTTTGTCATTAAGAGTTTCTGAGTGAGATTGGCCGCCATGGACAAAATGCGGCTTTGTCATTAAGAGTTTCTGAGTGAGATTGGCCGCTATGGACAAAATACAGTTTCCATTAGGAACTTCTGAGTGAGATTGGTCGCCATGGACAAAATGCGGTTTTGTCATTAAGATTTTCTGAGTGAGATTGGCCGCTATGGACAAAATACAGTTTTCATTAGGAACTTCTGAGTGAGATTGGCCGCCATGGACAAAATACGGTTTGAAATTGGCCGCCATGGACAAAATGCGGTTTTGTCAATAAGAGTTTCTGAGTGAGATTGGCCGCTATGGACAAAATACAGTTTCCATTAGGAACTTCTGAGTGAGATTGGTCGCCATGGACAAAATGCGGTTTTGTCATTAAGATTTTCTGAGTGAGATTGGCCGCTATGGACAAAATACAGTTTTCATTAGGAACTTCTGAGTGAGATTGGCCGCCATGGACAAAATACGGTTTGAAATTGGCCGCCATGGACAAAATGCGGTTTTGTCATTAAGAGTTTCTGAGTGAGATTGGCCGCCATGGACAAAATGCGGTTTTGTCATTAAGATTTTCTGAGTGAGATTGGCCGCCATGGACAAAATGCGGTTTTGTCATTAAGATTTTCTGAGTGAGATTGGCCGCTATGGACAAAATACAGTTTTCATTAGGAACTTCTGAGTGAGATTGGCCGCCATGGACAAAATACGATTTGAAATTGGCCGCCATGGACAAAATACGGTTTTTTATTATGAACATCTGAGTGAGATTGGCCGCCATGGACAAAATACGGTTTTGTCATTAAGAGTTTCTGAGTGAGATTGGCCGCCATGGACAAAATACGGTTTTTTGTTAGGAACATCTGAGTGAGATTGGCCGCCATGGACAAAATACGGTTTTTTGTTAGGAACATCTGAGTGAGATTGGCCGCCATGGACAAAATACGGTTTGAAATTGGCCGCCATGGACAAAATACGGTTATTTATTAGGAACTTGTGAGTGGGATTGGCCGCCATGGACAAAATACGGTTTTGTCAATAAGAGTTTCTGCGTGAGATTGGCCGCTATGGACAAAATACAGTTTTCATTAGGAACTTCTGAGTGAGATTGGTCGCCATGGACAAAATACGGTTTTGTCAATAAGAGTTTCTGAGTGAGATTGGCCGCTATGGACAAAATACAGTTTTCATTAGGAACTTCTGAGTGAGATTGGCCGCCATGGACAAAATACGGTTTTGTCATTAAGAGTTTCTGAGTGAGATTGGCCGCCATGGACAAAATACGATTTGAAATTGGCCGCCATGGACAAAATACGGTTTTTTATTATGAACATCTGAGTGAGATTGGCCGCCATGGACAAAATACGGTTTTGTCATTAAGAGTTTCTGAGTGAGATTGGCCGCCATGGACAAAATACGGTTTTGTCATTAAGAGTTTCTGAGTGAGATTGGCCGCCATGGACAAAATGCGGCTTTGTCATTAAGAGTTTCTGAGTGAGATTGGCCGCCATGGACAAAATACGGTTTTTTGTTAGGAACATCTGAGTGAGATTGGCCGCCATGGACAAAATACGGTTTGAAATTGGCCGCCATGGACAAAATACGGTTATTTATTAGGAACTTGTGAGTGGGATTGGCCGCCATGGACAAAATACGATTTGAAATTGGCCGCCATGGACAAAATACGGTTTTTTATTATGAACGTCTGAGTGAGATTGGCCGCCATGGACAAAATACGGTTTTGTCATTAAGAGTTTCTGAGTGAGATTGGCCGCCATGGACAAAATACGGTTTTTTGTTAGGAACATCTGAGTGAGATTGGCCGCCATGGACAAAATACGGTTTTTTGTTAGGAACATCTGAGTGAGATTGGCCGCCATGGACAAAATACGGTTTGAAATTGGCCGCCATGGACAAAATACGGTTATTTATTAGGAACTTGTGAGTGGGATTGGCCGCCATGGACAAAATACGGTTTTGTCAATAAGAGTTTCTGAGTGAGATTGGCCGCTATGGACAAAATACAGTTTTCATTAGGAACTTCTGAGTGAGATTGGTCGCCATGGACAAAATACGGTTTTGTCAATAAGAGTTTCTGAGTGAGATTGGCCGCCATGGACAAAATACGATTTGAAATTGGCCGCCATGGACAAAATACGGTTTTTTATTATGAACATCTGAGTGAGATTGGCCGCCATGGACAAAATACGGTTTTGTCATTAAGAGTTTCTGAGTGAGATTGGCCGCCATGGACAAAATACGGTTTTGTCATTAAGAGTTTCTGAGTGAGATTGGCCGCCATGGACAAAATGCGGCTTTGTCATTAAGAGTTTCTGAGTGAGATTGGCCGCCATGGACAAAATACGGTTTTTTGTTAGGAACATCTGAGTGAGATTGGCCGCCATGGACAAAATACGGTTTGAAATTGGCCGCCATGGACAAAATACGGTTATTTATTAGGAACTTGTGAGTGGGATTGGCCGCCATGGACAAAATACGATTTGAAATTGGCCGCCATGGACAAAATACGGTTTTTTATTATGAACGTCTGAGTGAGATTGGCCGCCATGGACAAAATACGGTTTTGTCATTAAGAGTTTCTGAGTGAGATTGGCCGCCATGGACAAAATACGGTTTTTTGTTAGGAACATCTGAGTGAGATTGGCCGCCATGGACAAAATACGATTTGAAATTGGCCGCCATGGACAAAATACGGTTTTTTATTATGAACATCTGAGTGAGATTGGCCGCCATGGACAAAATACGGTTTTGTCATTAAGAGTTTCTGAGTGAGATTGGCCGCCATGGACAAAATACGGTTTTGTCATTAAGAGTTTCTGAGTGAGATTGGCCGCCATGGACAAAATGCGGCTTTGTCATTAAGAGTTTCTGAGTGAGATTGGCCGCCATGGACAAAATACGGTTTTTTGTTAGGAACATCTGAGTGAGATTGGCCGCCATGGACAAAATACGGTTTGAAATTGGCCGCCATGGACAAAATACGGTTATTTATTAGGAACTTGTGAGTGGGATTGGCCGCCATGGACAAAATACGATTTGAAATTGGCCGCCATGGACAAAATACGGTTTTTTATTATGAACGTCTGAGTGAGATTGGCCGCCATGGACAAAATACGGTTTTGTCATTAAGAGTTTCTCGAGTGAGATTGGCCGCCATGGACAAAATACGGTTTTTTGTTAGGAACATCTGAGTGAGATTGGCCGCCATGGACAAAATACGGTTTGAAATTGGCCGCCATGGACAAAATACGGTTATTTATTAGGAACTTGTGAGTGAGATTGGCCGCCATGGACAAAATACGGTTTTGTCAATAAGAGTTTCTGAGTGAGATTGGCCGCTATGGACAAAATACAGTTTTCATTAGGAACTTCTGAGTGAGATTGGTCGCCATGGACAAAATACGGTTTTGTCATTAAGATTTTCTGAGTGAGATTGACCGCCATGGACAAAATGCGGTTTTGTCATTAAGTGTTTCTGAGTGAGATCGCCGCCGTGGACAAAATACGGTTTTTTACTAGGAATTTCTGAGTAAGATTGGCCGCCATGGACAAAATACGGTTTTGTCATTAAGAGTTTCTGAGTGAGATTGACCGCCATGAACAAAATACGGTTATTTATTAGGAACTTGTGAGTGGGATTGGCCGCCATGGACAAAATACGATTTGAAATTGGCCGCCATGGACAAAATACGGTTTTTTATTATGAACGTCTGAGTGAGATTGGCCGCCATGGACAAAATACGGTTTTGTCATTAAGAGTTTCTGAGTGAGATTGGCCGCCATGGACAAAATACGGTTATTTATTAGGAACTTGTGAGTGGGATTGGCCGCCATGGACAAAATACGATTTGAAATTGGCCGCCATGGACAAAATACGGTTTTTTATTATGAACGTCTGAGTGAGATTGGCCGCCATGGACAAAATACGATTTGAAATTGGCCGCCATGGACAAAATACGGTTTTTTATTATGAACATCTGAGTGAGATTGGCCGCCATGGACAAAATACGGTTTTGTCATTAAGAGTTTCTGAGTGAGATTGGCCGCCATGAACAAAATACGGTTTTTTGTTAGGAACATCTGAGTGAGATTGGCCGCCATGGACAAAATACGGTTTTTTGTTAGGAACATCTGAGTGAGATTGGCCGCCATGGACAAAATACGGTTTGAAATTGGCCGCCATGGACAAAATACGGTTATTTATTAGGAACTTGTGAGTGGGATTGGCCGCCATGGACAAAATACGGTTTTGTCAATAAGAGTTTCTGAGTGAGATTGGCCGCTATGGACAAAATACAGTTTTCGTTAGGAACTTCTGAGTGAGATTGGTCGCCATGGACAAAATACGGTTTTGTCAATAAGAGTTTCTGAGTGAGATTGGCCGCTATGGACAAAATACAGTTTTCATTAGGAACTTCTGAGTGAGAATGGCCGCCATGGACAAAATACGGTTTTGTCATTAAGAGTTTCTGAGTGAGATTGGCCGCCATGGACAAAATACGATTTGAAATTGGCCGCCATGGACAAAATACGGTGTTTTATTATGAACATCTGAGTGAGATTGGCCGCCATGGACAAAATACGGTTTTGTCATTAAGAGTTTCTGAGTGAGATTGGCCGCCATGGACAAAATACGGTTTTGTCATTAAGAGTTTCTGAGTGAGATTGGCCGCCATGGACAAAATGCGGCTTTGTCATTAAGAGTTTCTGAGTGAGATTGGCCGCCATGGACAAAATACGGTTTTTTGTTAGGAACATCTGAGTGAGATTGGCCGCCATGGACAAAATACGGTTTGAAATTGGCCGCCATGGACAAAATACGGTTATTTATTAGGAACTTGTGAGTGGGATTGGCCGCCATGGACAAAATACGATTTGAAATTGGCCGCCATGGACAAAATACGGTTTTTTATTATGAACGTCTGAGTGAGATTGGCCGCCATGGACAAAATACGGTTTTGTCATTAAGAGTTTCTGAGTGAGATTGGCCGCCATGGACAAAATACGATTTGAAATTGGCCGCCATGGACAAAATACGGTTTTTTATTATGAACATGTGAGTGAGATTGGCCGCCATGGACAAAATACGGTTTTGTCATTAAGAGTTTCTGAGTGAGATTGGCCGCCATGGACAAAATACGGTTTTGTCATTAAGAGTTTCTGAGTGAGATTGGCCGCCATGGACAAAATACGGTTTTTTGTTAGGAACATCTGAGTGAGATTGGCCGCCATGGACAAAATACGGTTTGAAATTGGCCGCCATGGACAAAATACGGTTATTTATTAGGAACTTGTGAGTGGGATTGGCCGCCATGGACAAAATACGATTTGAAATTGGCCGCCATGGAAAAAATACGGTTTTTTATTATGAACGTCTGAGTGAGATTGGCCGCCATGGACAAAATACGGTTTTGTCATTAAGAGTTTCTGAGTGAGATTGGCCGCCATGGACAAAATACGGTTTTGTCATAAAGAGTTTCTGAGTGAGATTGACCGCCATGAACAAAATACGGTTTTTTATTATGAACTTCTGAGTGAGATTGGTCGCCATGGACAAAATACGGTTTTTTATTAGGAACTTGTGAGTGAAATTGGCCGCCATGGAAAAAATACGGATTTGTCATTCAGAGGTTCTGAGTGAGATTGGTCGCCATGGACAAAATACGGTTTTGTCATTAAGAGTTTCTGAGTGAGATTGACCGCCATGGACAAAATGCGGTTTTGTCATTAAGTGTTTCTGAGTGAGATCGCCGCCGTGGACAAAATACGGTTTTTTACTAGGAATTTCTGAGTGAGATTGGCCGCCATGGACAAAATGCGGTTCTGTCATTAAGAGTTTCTGAGTGAGATTGGCCGCCATTGACAAAATACGGTTTGAAATTGGCCGCCATGGACAAAATGCGGTTTTGTCATTAAGATTTTCTGAGTGAGATTGGCCGCCATTGACATTGGTTTTTTATTATGAACATCTGAGTGAGATTGGCCGCCATGGACAAAATACGGTTTTTTATTATGAACATCTGAGTGAGATTGGCCGCCATGGACAAAATACGGTTTGAAATTGGCCGCCATGGACAAAATACGGTTTTTTATTAGGAACATCTGAGTGAGATTGGCCGCCATGGACAAAATACGGTTTGAAATTGGCCGCCATGGACAAAATACGGTTTTTTATTAGGAACGTCTGAGTGAGATTGGCCGCCATGGACAAAATACGGTTTTGTCATTAAGAGTTTCTGAGTGAGATTGGCCGCCATGGACAAAATGCGGTTTTGTCATTAAGATTTTCTGAGTGAGATTGGCCGCCATGGACAAAATGCGGTTTTGTCATTAAGATTTTCTGAGTGAGATTGGCCGCTATGGACAAAATACAGTTTTCATTAGGAACTTCTGAGTGAGATTGGCCGCCATGGACAAAATACGGTTTGAAATTGGCCGCCATGGACAAAATGCGGTTCTGTCATTAAGAGTTTCTGAGTGAGATTGGCCGCCATGGACAAAATACGGTTTTTTGTTAGGAACATCTGAGTGAGATTGGCCGCCATGGACAAAATACGGTTTTTTGTTAGGAATATCTGAGTGAGATTGGCCGCCATGGACAAAATACGGTTTGAAATTGGCCGCCATGGACAAAATACGGTTATTTATTAGGAACTTGTGAGTGGGATTGGCCGCCATGGACAAAATACGGTTTTGTCAATAAGAGTTTCTGAGTGAGATTGGCCGCTATGGACAAAATACAGTTTTCATTAGGAACTTCTGAGTGAGATTGGTCGCCATGGACAAAATACGGTTTTGTCAATAAGAGTTTCTGAGTGAGATTGGCCGCTATGGACAAAATACAGTTTTCATTAGGAACTTCTGAGTGAGATTGGCCGCCATGGACAAAATACGGTTTTGTCATTAAGAGTTTCTGAGTGAGATTGGCCGCTATGGACAAAATACAGTTTTCATTAGGAACTTCTGAGTGAGATTGGCCGCCATGGACAAAATACGGTTTTGTCATTAAGAGTTTCTGAGTGAGATTGGCCGCCATGGACAAAATACGGTTTTGTCATTCAGAGGTTCTGAGTGAGATTGGTCGCCATGGACAAAATACGGTTTTGTCATTAAGAGTTTCTGAGTGAGATTGACCGCCATGGACAAAATGCGGTTTTGTCATTAAGTGTTTCTGAGTGAGATCGCCGCCGTGGACAAAATACGGTTTTTTACTAGGAATTTCTGAGTGAGATTGGCCGCCATGGACAAAATGCGGTTCTGTCATTAAGAGTTTCTGAGTGAGATTGGTCGCCATGGACAAAATACGGTTTTGTCATTAAGAGTTTCTGAGTGAGATTGACCGCCATGGACAAAATGCGGTTTTGTCATTAAGTGTTTCTGAGTGAGATCGCCGCCGTGGACAAAATACGGTTTTTTACTAGGAATTTCTGAGTGAGATTGGCCGCCATGGACAAAATGCGGTTCTGTCATTAAGAGTTTCTGAGTGAGATTGGCCGCCATTGACAAAATACGGTTTGAAATTGGCCGCCATGGACAAAATGCGGTTTTGTCATTAAGATTTTCTGAGTGAGATTGGCCGCCATTGACATTGGTTTTTTATTATGAACATCTGAGTGAGATTGGCCGCCATGGACAAAATACGGTTTTTTATTATGAACATCTGAGTGAGATTGGCCGCCATGGACAAAATACGGTTTGAAATTGGCCGCCATGGACAAAATACGGTTTTTTATTAGGAACATCTGAGTGAGATTGGCCGCCATGGACAAAATACGGTTTGAAATTGGCCGCCATGGACAAAATACGGTTTTTTATTAGGAACGTCTGAGTGAGATTGGCCGCCATGGACAAAATACGGTTTTGTCATTAAGAGTTTCTGAGTGAGATTGGCCGCCGTGGACAAAATACGGTTTTGTCAATAAGAGTTTCTGAGTGAGATTGGCCG
The DNA here is from genome assembly GCA_945859715.1 of Apamea sordens. NCBI lineage: Eukaryota > Metazoa > Arthropoda > Insecta > Lepidoptera > Noctuidae > Apamea > Apamea sordens. Next base: position 4,408,612 of record OX244010.1, on the reverse strand, counting down.
CCATGGACAAAATGCGGTTTTGTCATTAAGATTTTCTGAGTGAGATTGGCCGCTATGGACAAAATACAGTTTTCATTAGGAACTTCTGAGTGAGATTGGCCGCCATGGACAAAATACGGTTTGAAATTGGCCGCCATGGACAAAATGCGGTTTTGTCATTAAGACTTTCTAAGTGAGATTGGCCGCCATGGACAAAATACGGTTTTTTATTAGGAATTTCTGAGTGAGATTGGCAGTCATGGACAAAATACGGTTTTGTCAATAAGAGTTTCTGAGTGAGATTGGCCGCTATGGACAAAATACAGTTTTCATTAGGAACTTCTGAGTGAGATTGGTCGCCATGGACAAAATACGGTTTTGTCATTAAGAGTTTCTGAGTGAGATTGACCGCCATTGACAAAATACGGTTTAAAATTGGCCGCCATGGACAAAATACGGTTTTTTATTAGGAACTTGTGAGTGAGATTGGCCGCCATGGACAAAATACGATTTGAAATTGGCCGCCATGGACAAAATACGGTTTTTTATTATGAACATCTGAGTGAGATTGGCCGCCATGGACAAAATACGGTTTTGTCATTAAGAGTTTCTGAGTGAGATTGGCCGCCATGGACAAAATGCGGCTTTGTCATTAAGAGTTTCTGAGTGAGATTGGCCGCCATGGACAAAATACGGTTTTTTGTTAGGAACATCTGAGTGAGATTGGCCGCCATGGACAAAATACGGTTATTTATTAGGAACTTGTGAGTGAGATTGGCCGCCATGGACAAAATACGGTTTTGTCAATAAGAGTTTCTGAGTGAGATTGGCCGCTATGGACAAAATACAGTTTTCATTAGGAACTTCTGAGTGAGATTGGTCGCCATGGACAAAATACGGTTTTGTCACTAAGATTTTCTGAGTGAGATTGGCCGCCGTGGACAAAATACGGTTTTGTCAATAAGAGTTTCTGAGTGAGATTGGCCGCCATGGACAAAATGCGGTTTTGTCACTAAGATTTTCTGAGTGAGATTGGCCGCCATTGACATTGGTTTTTTATTATGAACATCTGAGTGAGATTGGCCGCCATGGACAAAATACGGTTTGAAATTGGCCGCCATGGACAAAATACGGTTTTTTATTATGAACATCTGAGTGAGATTGGCCGCCATGGACAAAATACGGTTTTGTCAATAAGAGTTTCTGAGTGAGATTGAGAAAATTGAGATCGAGATTGAGAGAGACAAAATACGGTTTTTTATTAGGAACTTGTGAGTGAGATTGGCCTTCATGGACAAAATACGATTTGAAATTGGCCGCCATGGACAAAATACGGTTTTGTTATTAAGAGTTTCTGAGTGTTTTTTTGGCCGCCATGGACAAAATGCGGCTTTGTCATTAAGAGTTTCTGAGTGAGATTGGCCGCCATGGACAAAATACGGTTTTTTGTTAGGAACATCTGAGTGAGATTGGCCGCCATGGACAAAATACAGTTTGAAATTGGCCGCCATGGACAAAATACGGTTATTTATTAGGAACTTGTGAGTGAGATTGGCCGCCATGGACAAAATACGGTTTTGTCATTAAGAGTTTCTGAGTGAAATAGGCCGCCATGGACAAAATGCGGTTTTGTCATTAAGAGTTTCTGAGTGAGATTGGCCGCCATGGACAAAATACGGTTTTGTCACTAAGATTTTCTGAGTGAGATTGGCCGCCGTGGACAAAATACGGTTTTTTCAATAAGAGTTTCTGAGTGAGATTGGCCGCCATGGACAAAATACGGTTTTGTCACTAAGATTTTCTGAGTGAGATTGGCCGCCGTGGACAAAATACGGTTTTTTCAATAAGAGTTTCTGAGTGAGATTGGCCGCCATGGACAAAATGCGGTTTTGTCACTAAGATTTTCTGAGTGAGATTGGCCGCCATTGACAAAATACGGTTTGAAATTTGCCGCCATGGACAAAATACGGTTTTTTATTAGGAACTTGTGAGTGAGATTGGCCGCCATGGACAAAATACGATTTGAAATTGGCCGCCATGGACAAAATACGGTTTTTTATTATGAACATCTGAGTGAGATTGGCCGCCATGGACAAAATACGGTTTTGTCATTAAGAGTTTCTGAGTGAGATTGGCCGCCATGGACAAAATACGGTTTTTTGTTAGGAACATCTGAGTGAGATTGGCCGCCATGGACAAAATACGGTTTTTTGTTAGGAACATCTGAGTGAGATTGGCCGCCATGGACAAAATACGGTTTGAAATTGGCCGCCATGGACAAAATACGGTTATTTATTAGGAACTTGTGAGTGGGATTGGCCGCCATGGACAAAATACGGTTTTGTCAATAAGAGTTTCTGAGTGAGATTGGCCGCTATGGACAAAATACAGTTTTCATTAGGAACTTCTGAGTGAGATTGGTCGCCATGGACAAAATACGGTTTTGTCAATAAGAGTTTCTGAGTGAGATTGGCCGCTATGGACAAAATACAGTTTTCATTAGGAACTTCTGAGTGAGATTGGCCGCCATGGACAAAATACGGTTTTGTCATTAAGAGTTTCTGAGTGAGATTGGCCGCCATGGACAAAATACGATTTGAAATTGGCCGCCATGGACAAAATTCGGTTTTTTATTATGAACATCTGAGTGAGATTGGCCGCCATGGACAAAATACGGTTTTGTCATTAAGAGTTTCTGAGTGAGATTGGCCGCCATGGACAAAATACGGTTTTGTCATTAAGAGTTTCTGAGTGAGATTGGCCGCCATGGACAAAATGCGGCTTTGTCATTAAGAGTTTCTGAGTGAGATTGGCCGCCATGGACAAAATACGGTTTTTTGTTAGGAACATCTGAGTGAGATTGGCCGCCATGGACAAAATACGGTTTGAAATTGGCCGCCATGGACAAAATACGGTTATTTATTAGGAACTTGTGAGTGGGATTGGCCGCCATGGACAAAATACGGTTTTGTCATTAAGAGTTTCTGAGTGAGATTGGCCGCCATGGACAAAATACGGTTTTTTGTTAGGAACATCTGAGTGAGATTGGCCGCCATGGACAAAATACGGTTATTTATTAGGAACTTGTGAGTGAGATTGGCCGCCATGGACAAAATACGGTTTTGTCAATAAGAGTTTCTGAGTGAGATTGGCCGCTATGGACAAAATACAGTTTTCATTAGGAACTTCTGAGTGAGATTGGTCGCCATGGACAAAATACGGTTTTGTCACTAAGATTTTCTGAGTGAGATTGGCCGCCGTGGACAAAATACGGTTTTGTCAATAAGAGTTTCTGAGTGAGATTGGCCGCCATGGACAAAATGCGGTTTTGTCACTAAGATTTTCTGAGTGAGATTGGCCGCCATTGACATTGGTTTTTTATTATGAACATCTGAGTGAGATTGGCCGCCATGGACAAAATACGGTTTGAAATTGGCCGCCATGGACAAAATACGGTTTTTTATTATGAACATCTGAGTGAGATTGGCCGCCATGGACAAAATACGGTTTTGTCAATAAGAGTTTCTGAGTGAGATTGAGAAAATTGAGATCGAGATTGAGAGAGACAAAATACGGTTTTTTATTAGGAACTTGTGAGTGAGATTGGCCTTCATGGACAAAATACGATTTGAAATTGGCCGCCATGGACAAAATACGGTTTTGTCATTAAGAGTTTCTGAGTGTTTTTTTGGCCGCCATGGACAAAATGCGGCTTTGTCATTAAGAGTTTCTGAGTGAGATTGGCCGCCATGGACAAAATACGGTTTTTTGTTAGGAACATCTGAGTGAGATTGGCCGCCATGGACAAAATACAGTTTGAAATTGGCCGCCATGGACAAAATACGGTTATTTATTAGGAACTTGTGAGTGAGATTGGCCGCCATGGACAAAATACGGTTTTGTCATTAAGAGTTTCTGAGTGAAATAGGCCGCCATGGACAAAATGCGGTTTTGTCATTAAGAGTTTCTGAGTGAGATTGGCCGCCATGGACAAAATACGGTTTTGTCACTAAGATTTTCTGAGTGAGATTGGCCGCCGTGGACAAAATACGGTTTTTTCAATAAGAGTTTCTGAGTGAGATTGGCCGCCATGGACAAAATACGGTTTTGTCACTAAGATTTTCTGAGTGAGATTGGCCGCCGTGGACAAAATACGGTTTTTTCAATAAGAGTTTCTGAGTGAGATTGGCCGCCATGGACAAAATGCGGTTTTGTCACTAAGATTTTCTGAGTGAGATTGGCCGCCATTGACAAAATACGGTTTGAAATTTGCCGCCATGGACAAAATACGGTTTTTTATTAGGAACTTGTGAGTGAGATTGGCCGCCATGGACAAAATACGATTTGAAATTGGCCGCCATGGACAAAATACGGTTTTTTATTATGAACATCTGAGTGAGATTGGCCGCCATGGACAAAATACGGTTTTGTCATTAAGAGTTTCTGAGTGAGATTGGCCGCCATGGACAAAATACGGTTTTTTGTTAGGAACATCTGAGTGAGATTGGCCGCCATGGACAAAATACGGTTTTTTGTTAGGAACATCTGAGTGAGATTGGCCGCCATGGACAAAATACGGTTTGAAATTGGCCGCCATGGACAAAATACGGTTATTTATTAGGAACTTGTGAGTGGGATTGGCCGCCATGGACAAAATACGGTTTTGTCAATAAGAGTTTCTGAGTGAGATTGGCCGCTATGGACAAAATACAGTTTTCATTAGGAACTTCTGAGTGAGATTGGTCGCCATGGACAAAATACGGTTTTGTCAATAAGAGTTTCTGAGTGAGATTGGCCGCTATGGACAAAATACAGTTTTCATTAGGAACTTCTGAGTGAGATTGGCCGCCATGGACAAAATACGGTTTTGTCATTAAGAGTTTCTGAGTGAGATTGGCCGCCATGGACAAAATACGATTTGAAATTGGCCGCCATGGACAAAATTCGGTTTTTTATTATGAACATCTGAGTGAGATTGGCCGCCATGGACAAAATACGGTTTTGTCATTAAGAGTTTCTGAGTGAGATTGGCCGCCATGGACAAAATACGGTTTTGTCATTAAGAGTTTCTGAGTGAGATTGGCCGCCATGGACAAAATGCGGCTTTGTCATTAAGAGTTTCTGAGTGAGATTGGCCGCCATGGACAAAATACGGTTTTTTGTTAGGAACATCTGAGTGAGATTGGCCGCCATGGACAAAATACGGTTTGAAATTGGCCGCCATGGACAAAATACGGTTATTTATTAGGAACTTGTGAGTGGGATTGGCCGCCATGGACAAAATACGGTTTTGTCAATAAGAGTTTCTGAGTGAGATTGGCCGCTATGGACAAAATACAGTTTTCATTAGGAACTTCTGAGTGAGATTGGTCGCCATGGACAAAATACGGTTTTGTCATTAAGAGTTTCTGAGTGAGATTGACCGCCATGGACAAAATGCGGTTTTGTCATTAAGTGTTTCTGAGTGAGATCGCCGCCGTGGACAAAATACGGTTTTTTACTAGGAATTTCTGAGTGAGATTGGCCGCCATGGACAAAATACGGTTTGAAATTGGCCGCCATGGACAAAATGCGGTTTTGTCATTAAGAGTTTCTGAGTGAGATTGGCCGCCATGGACAAAATACGGTTTTGTCAATAAGAGTTTCTGAGTGAGATTGGCCGCCATGGACAAAATGCGGTTTTGTCATTAAGATTTTCTGAGTGAGATTGGCCGCCATTGACAAAATACGGTTTGAAATTGGCCGCCATGGACAAAATACGGTTTTTTATTAGGAACTTGTGAGTGAGATTGGCCGCCATGGACAAAATACGATTTGAAATTGGCCGCCATGGACAAAATACGGTTTTTTATTATGAACGTCTGAGTGAGATTGGCCGCCATGGACAAAATACGGTTTTGTCATTAAGAGTTTCTGAGTGAGATTGGCCGCCATGGACAAAATACGGTTTTTTGTTAGGAACATCTGAGTGAGATTGGCCGCCATGGACAAAATACGGTTTGAAATTGGCCGCCATGGACAAAATACGGTTATTTATTAGGAACTTGTGAGTGAGATTGGCCGCCATGGACAAAATACGGTTTTGTCAATAAGAGTTTCTGAGTGAGATTGGCCGCTATGGACAAAATACAGTTTTCATTAGGAACTTCTGAGTGAGATTGGTCGCCATGGACAAAATACGGTTTTGTCATTAAGATTTTCTGAGTGAGATTGACCGCCATGGACAAAATGCGGTTTTGTCATTAAGTGTTTCTGAGTGAGATCGCCGCCGTGGACAAAATACGGTTTTTTACTAGGAATTTCTGAGTAAGATTGGCCGCCATGGACAAAATACGGTTTTGTCATTAAGAGTTTCTGAGTGAGATTGACCGCCATGGACAAAATACGGTTTTTTATTATGAACGTCTGAGTGAGATTGGCCGCCATGGAAAAAATACGGTTTTTTACTAGGAATTTCTGAGTGAGATTGGCCGCCATGGAAAAAATACGGTTTTTTACTAGGAATTTCTGAGTGAGATTGGCCGCTATGGACAAAATACAGTTTTTTATTAGGAACTTCTGAGTGAGATTGGTCGCCATGGACAAAATACGGTTTTTTATTAGGAACTTGTGAGTGAAATTGGCCGCCATGGAAAAAATACGGATTTGTCATTCAGAGGTTCTGAGTGAGATTGGCCGCCATGGACATAATACGGTTTTGTCATCAAGAGTTTCTGAGTGAGATTGGCCGCCGTGGACAAAATACGGTTTTGTCATTAAGAGTTTCTTAGTGAGATTGGCCGCTATGGACAAAATACAGTTTTTTATTAGGAACTTCTGAGTGAGATTGGTCGCCATGGACAAAATACGGTTTTTTATTAGGAACTTGTGAGTGAAATTGGCCGCCATGGAAAAAATACGGTTTTGTCATTCAGAGTTTCTGAGTGAGATTGGCCGCCATGGACAAAATACGGTTTTGTCATTAAGAGTTTCTGAGTGAGATTGGCCGCCGTGGACAAAATACGGTTTTGTCATTAAGAGTTTCTGAGTGAGATTGGCCGCCATGCTGAACAAAATTCGGTTTTTTATTAGGAATTTCTGAGTTAGATTGGCCGCCATGGACAAAATACGGTTTTTTCATTAGGAACTTCTGAGTGAGATGGACCGCCATTGACAAAATACGGTTTTTTATTAGGAATTTCTGAGTGAGGTCGGCTGCCACCGTATGGATGACTATTATTAGGTACAGGTCAAAGTAATAATTCTCTAAAACTCTTTGCTTCGATTAGTAATAGTTACTAGATTAAGGATCAGGAACAAAAATTAGTCGCTCAAGTGGCCACGTTTGCACACACGTAACATCTTCATTTCTTAGCAAAAAGTTTCATAATATTAACAACTTCAGTTTATTATAAACCTTAATGCTTAAACATAAAGTTTAATTACCATTGCAAAATATATTTAAAATGTCGCTTTAAAATAAAATCATTCTATTTTTAAATTTGCAGTCATTTATTCTAAAATGAAACTTAAAGTCTAAGTAATAAGGTTAAAAACATACTAATTTGCAATAAGACCACAAAAGTATTTGTGTTCTTATTTTTCGGGCCGTTTTTGAAGCGCTTATCGGGAATCTAGTACTATTATTGATCGAAGACTCTGTGTGAAGCACTACCAAATATTACGAAATTCGTTTTCATTCACTTTAGGTTCCACATGAACGTAACCAACATGTGCCCACCGGCGCCTGTTTAATAAAACTGACAAATAAAATAGACAGGTGACAAGCGACCATTCTACAAGTTTTATTTAAACATTTTGCGTATTTTATTAAACCATGACCACCTGCCGTGAGTGTGATTTTTCACATGCTGTGATAAATAAGCCGCATTGTTAGAAGGGCAATTCTCGTATTTTTAAGAATTTGTCGAAAATATCTATAATTTTGCTACATTTCTGACGCAGTTTTGGACATTGATTCTCGCTGATATGACATTGCAGCTAGATTATGAACGTTTTTAATGTGAAACAAAAAGTGGCATTCAGGTACAATAAATAGCCTTCAGAGACCACCTCTAACCTCCTTTTCACTAACTCAAAAACTGTAAGCGACGTAACTACTTAGCGAAAAAACTTTTTGCTACAGACTTTTTTAAATAATGTCAAAAACTTTTCTTCTTTTAGCCGTCAAATTGATGTGCACTTTTTTATCTGCTTGTCATCGTCGCGCGTCGTTGAAAACCCAATCTATTATATTTATTTCTCTGTTATTAAAGTTAGTTTATTCGTTTTCGCTATAAATCCGTCATTGGCGCCGTTTCCCTTGTTCACAAACTAAATTTAAGTTGAGTGCATCTTTTTCTTTCTATTTAATTAAGAAAAGGACAGAAGATAAATATTAGTTTAGTCCTGTCAAACTAAGATACTCCATAGACAGTTTAGACGTGATTAAAAAACTGCCTACTGAAAATACGTCAATTAACGTCAGACGCGTACTAATTTGACCGGACTAAACTAATATTTATCTTCTGTCCTTTTTTTAATGAAATAGAAAGAAAAAGATGCACTGAAAGTAAATTTAGTTTAGCTTGTGAACAAGGGAATCGGCGCCATTTTCTTTCACTTCGAGCCTATTACGACTATTACATCATCATGCAGAAAGCTTCACCTGGCTACCCTACTCTTTGGCATAATTCTCACTAAGCAACCAGAATATTTATATAAGAAACTGTCCTGGTCACGCGATGTTAACAAAATCAAAACAAGAGCATCTTCTTACCTCATGTTAGCCTCATCGCATAGAACTGCTGCATTCCGTGGTAGTTTCAAATTCGCTGCCTCCCGCTGCTGGAACGACTTGCCACCTCCTTTTCGAGCTATAAAGACAGTTGGTGCGTTTAGATTAAAATTCAAACAGCATTTGCTGCAGCTTCAAAAAGATACCAAACTCTGAACCTACCCTTGATGTGCACGCAGGTAGCATTGGTGGTCCGAGCGTTTGGCAGCATTTGTTCACTGAACAGGCACAGCAGTTGTTTCGCATCTTGTTTTTGTGTTCGATAGGTTAATGTTCGATAATTAATAAGTAAAATTTTCTTCTTTATTCGTATATCGTTAGACGAATTGTTATGTTATTGCCGGCCTACACAAGGTTTTGTTTCGTTGTCTGTCATTTGTTTCTAAAAGTTATAACTCGATAACACTTACTATTTTATTTATATTTCTCCATTTCATCCATGCCGTTAATTGACTACCACATTCCACTTTTATTGTATATTCACTGTAATACTGTTCCACTACACAGCCGTAACGTTTATCGTATTATTTATTGATTTTCGCCGGTTTTATTTATTTTCGGCGCATGCGACCCTTCACTTGTCACAACAATGCCACAGAGTGCTTCTGACACTCAGGGCATAGACAAGTAGAGGTTACGTATAGCGCGGATTAAAAATAAATAATATTTATTTTATTGCTAATATTTTACATAATATTATATCTATTTTATTATTTATTTATTACTGTGATTGCCCGTGACATCACAGCGGGCCCTATCAGAATACCAGCGCTTCGACATTTATTTTTTAAATGTCGAAGCATCATGCTGAGATAGGAGCCTTTTGGCCTCGTATAGGATTTTCTGTTTCATTTTTTTACTTTTGTTACTTTTTTATACAATTTGTTTTATTTTTTATTTTTAACTCTGTTTAGTTTAGTTTTATGATCCTGTACGAGTCGCAATAAATACTTTTTCTTTCTTTCTTTCTTTCTTTCAACAATTTAATCATCGTTCCCAATCTCTCTAATTACATTCGTAATAAAATTTCTTTCATAAACAGCGGTGAATGCAAATGAATCATTAAGCACACCTTTCAGGTGTTTTCAGTTCTAATTCCAGCAATGATTTGACTAAGTACGCACGGCATTAACGTGAAAATATGTGGCTCAGAAGTCGTCAGAAAGTGCAAAGCTGGCTTAAAAATTATAAACATACAACCAGAGGGCCGGGGATTGAGTCATGAGCGGTAAGAGGATTATTAGAGCGAATATTTTGGGAGTTTCCTCATATTATATTAACATAAGAGTATTAAGCCTAACTTACACTGAAAGTCACTTGACAAAGTGAAAGTAAAGATATTAATGTGGGGTTATTATAGTTACGCCGTTTAACTGCCCCGTTGGTTTCGTGGTCGCAAGCGCGACTGCTCTGCATGGGGTCCTGGGTTCGATTCCCAGGTCGGGCATGATGTTATTGGGTTATTCCATTAATAATTTCTCAGTAGCAGCCTAGAGTTTGGAAGTTGGTGATGTGATGTGCCTCGGAAAGCACGTAAAGATGGTCCTGCGCCTGATCTCTCCCCGGTCGTGTCGGATTGCCGTCCCATCGTACTATGAGGGTAAAGGAACAAACAGTGCACATATATGTTTGCGCACACACTTGTCATACATCATAACTATTTATTATTGACATTATCCTATTTCATTAAAGATTGAAATTACCCGACATTACCTAGGTAATTAATGCATTTTTATTAAAATTGATATTGACATTACTAATTAAACTTTTACCTTTTTATAATACTAGTACATATACCTATATAGCTAATTTATTCACTTGATTGGCAAAAGCCTCCTTATGTATATTTGTACGTCAAATGGCAAAACATAGAGAAACTATAATACTCGTATGTATAACATTGACTGTAAAATCTGTATTGTTGTATGTATGTTTACAAATACAGATTGATTGATTGTGCACTATAATATCTCCTGCGAACCTGGCTAATCTCCGTTGAGGTTGGCGATCGTGATCGAAATCGGTCAAAGGGACTCTATTAGTCGTCATCGCGGTAGTCACCGCCTTTCTATCCATATCATCTTTTACACTGTCTCTCGATCGTTTCTTTGGTCTTCCCTACTCTTATAGCCATCGACGTTCATATTCAAAATTTTCCACACGATACTTTCCTCATCCTTTCGCATCACAAGCCCATACCATGATAACCGATTTCCACACAACACTGCTGAGTGCTGTATACAGTATAATTGCTGAAGTGAAGAAACATTGTGTAAATCGTAAATTCGTTGCGAGAGGCTTGGATTTACTAGTCCGGTATAAACATCATGTTTTAGATGCAAGACTATTCCAAGAAATTTGATGCACACAGTCCACGGGGGTAAAGGATTAATGTTTTGTAAGCAATCTCAGCCAACAGCTAGTGGTTTGGGATTTCAGATGGCGCAGCTAAAGACGAAACAAACATATGGCCCCGGATGACTCAATCCCATATATGTATATGGGATTTTGGAACAAACATTAATTTAGAGGAGGAGGAAGTTGTTGTGACTTTGTTTGCGCTAACGTTCAGCTGTTATTTTGACTGAAAAATGATGATAATTTAAATGACGATATTCACAACGAACTATTTTTACATATTATAAATTAATAGCTTTTCGTGTCTGTTGGCATGAGCGCATTGTTCTTCTAGTCTACGCAACGAATTTTTACGCGGTTTTCATTCATCCTGTTGGGTTTTTTTTTCTGGAAGGTTTATGTGCAAAGGTACTCAAACTCAAAACATTTATTGCGAATAAATCAAATACAGGCACTTTTAGCTGATGAAGCTTCCAATTCCAAAGCGTAGTAGGATGGAGTTGTACGGGCAAGAAACTCACGGACTCTCTTTTAATATTAAACTTACTTAAAATATAATTCTCGTAGGTAATTGTTGAAATCCCATCTTGATTTATTCTGGAAAGTTTATAAGTAGAATATTATATTAGATATTATATTATTAACATTTAACATACAAATAATAAAAAAAATCTCGATGCTTTAACAAAACGGAATAAACCGTTTGTAACAGGGGCGAGCTGCTCTTCTCTTACAACTTAAACCGTACGCAAAGTAAAAGAGAGTACATTTTACAGTAATTAAGATATTAAAGAGGCGAGTGTTCTGAGCCGTTTCGAGCACTCATTTGGAAGCGTAAAAGCCTAGAATTTTCAGGTTAAGCCTCGTAATAGTAAAGGGTTTCTGATGTTTTCGACAAATACGGGAAAATTTTAGAGCATGCAAAATTTTGCGATCCTTTTTACTGCATTTTACGGTAATATGGACGTACTAATGTTTTTGTTCGTATCTCTTGGATGTCTGAATGAAATGTTAGAAAACAGTTTGGAGCGGTTTCAGAATATGTATGAATAGGAAGAAGGGAATAAGCAGTTGTGTTAAGCACTGAATGCTGGTTTGGACTTGGATTGAGCAAGAATTGTACTGAGTTGTAACTGGAAACAGAACTGTTGTAGATCGTGACTAAACTTTTAGCTAGACTTTAATTGGAAGTGATTCCTTAAAGTTTTTCAATTACTGAAGAAGTTTTGGCTCTTGTTGAACGAGATGGCGCTGGCAATGTCTCGATAAAATAAATTCAAACAATTAATAATGAATTCTAGGTCATAAATAAAATAGAACATATAGCTTAGAAGGCCCATTCCCGTCTGTTTCAAAATGTATTCGCAATCTCATCTTAGCGACAATCAATATCAAAAACTTGTCTAAAATATATGAAATATAGGTTTATGAATAAAACAAAGTCGGGGTTACACCGTTTAGAACTTAAGGCGGCTGAACCGATTTTGATGATCTTTGATTTGTTGTATTTTTCTCCGCCACAAATAGATTATAATATATCAAAACATGGGAAAAAATCATGAAAACAACATTTTCTCATACATTTTACAATGCGAATCATTTCGATTCCTTTCAATAAAGCAAACGCCTTGCTGCCACGTGAATTACATACATTTCAATGCAATTAAAATACTTTTCGTTTCTGTACATTTATTGAACTTAATTCATTTTGAGCGTTCATTTTATCTTAATATATTTTTTTTTTTAATTCAGCTATTAAGTTAACACAACATTTATTGATTGTGAGGCGGTACGAAGTTCGCCGAGTTAGCTAGTTAGAGATACTTTTGGCAAATTTAGGCTGATATTAGAATGCGTTCTTAAAAATACGGGAACTGACCCTGTGATCTTGATGATCCGATCTTTTTTAAATTCAAATCAAAATTCTTGTTATTTAAATTGTTTTGACTTTTAGATAATTTTAAGACTGTAGGAATGAAGCCCCGAGCCGATTTAATATTTCAAACAATATTACCACCAAAATTTTAAATCCTCTACAGAGAACACCAAAACAAACTTCTACAACGCTCAAACTTCATTACGAAAACAGCAGTGCGTCACAAACGCATGGTCATTATTCGCTCCGTTCTAAAAAGGGTCTCTCTAACTCACCTCCGAGGAGGCCATTCACAACAAACTTTGAGAAAACTTACATCCTAATCTAAACATTCTTCCTAACTTCGGTCATTCGCATCTTACTACAACATAATGCAACTTTGTTACACTAATGAGTTCCTCTGAAGCGGCTCCAGCTGGAGGCAAGCATGCTGATGACCCCACTAATGAAGTCGCAAACTTTAACTGAATGGTAATGTCGCCCAAAGGAGCGTGTTTTGAAATTCCCAACGATAATTCCAACAAAATTTTCGGAAAAGAAATTCGCTTTATAGCTTTGTTTGCGGAACATAATTATGGAGATGATTAGATTTGCGTTGATGACACGAATACTAATTCTTTTTTGTGATGAGTGATGAAGGGAAAATTCTGTAGGAGCGTAATGACGCAGCTTTGTGTTGAGCCTAAGAATTTGTAAGTCTATCCGTGTTTATTGAGCTACGTCGGGCGTCTGCATAAATAAATGGCTGTCTTGGAGAAATTTTTCGTCTTTCGTATAGAAATTTGTATGAATAGAACATGGCCTAACACCAACACAAAAAAAAACCCTCTGCGTTGTCAGTGTTTGAGTGCTTTTTGATTTTTCTGTAGTCTCTACAGTAGATAATGTAGATTTAATTAGATAATGTATACAGCATAACAGCATAATTAACCTTTAATTTACTGCTGGGACACAGGCCTCCTCTCTGTGAGAGAGAGTGGGCCATAATCCACCACGCGGGCCCAGTGCGGCTTATAAAATTTTTAATTAGAATTTTTGGTTCTAAGACTAAGTTTCGTCACGATGTTTTCCTTCACCGTTTTGAGAGCAGTGGTGATGAAATTATTTACACAAAGTAAAGTTCCTGTCTGGGTTCGAATTGACGACCTACAACTTGTGCCACCACTGCTCTCAAAAATACATACATCTGCACGTATTAAATCCTCCAAATGCATTAGACTGCTAAATTTCCTCAATGAATTAGGACATCCGCATCGACGCTCACTAAAAAAGCACCACTCTCTTCTATCACTGATTACAATAAATTTTCCTGTCACAAAAACACGAAATAATATTTCGTAACCTATTCTGAACCAGCGAGGCGTCGGCGTTGAACAAATTTCATGTCCTTTGTCTAAAAATGTTCAACAGCTATCTCATCTAAGCCCTGCTTCCATAAAATTACTGTGAGTACATATTATATCTCATGCTATTCCACATCGTGTTATATAACAAAGATTTCATAGCGCCACTGCACTTTGTGTAATGTGCCATAATATTTTTCAGGATATAATGCTAGAAGCGACGTTTTATAGTGCGCCAAGGATATTTACAACGCCCCCTCTGAAAGAACTTTTATTTTCGAGTAGAGTCCGCAGCGCCTTTGTTTGTAAGGGTAAAAAGTTTTATAGATGAAACTTTTTTAATTATTACTGGTGTGAAATAAGTTTGGATTACTTTTTCCAAGTTTGAACTTAAAATAAGTGATCTATCACAAAATTACTTGTCTTGCTCAGACTCGAATAGAATTCTAGATTGAGAATTGAGCTGAATTTGAAATACGAGTAACATCAGTTTTTCTGAATTGTGAATGACTCAGAATTGGTACTGAATTATGTAAGCAACTCAGGTTATTCTCATGACATTCAGATGTCGTTCGAGATTGAGAAAAAAAATACACTACCTCTGTAATACGGAGTTATACATATGTATTTTGTACATTAATATTTAACTTAGATACAGCACTGAAATCTCGATGTTTTGACATCTCACCACGTTAGTAGCTTGCACTCTTGCGAAGCAAGGGCACTGGAACATGCACCCTAATTGCGTAACACAGGATCAATCGGAAACAGAATCATTTTGAAGCAAATTGCTAATATATTGCTTCATAAATTCGAAAAGTTTGTCTGCTCAACACGTAAATAACGCAATGAATGTTGTTGAACTGTAAAAATGAAACCGATTCCGATTGATCGTGTGTTACGCAATTAGGGTGATGGTTTTACTTATGAATAGTATTTTTTCGTCTGCGTTTTTTTTTTTCGTTGCAGTCGCTCCATGTAAAATACTGGTATTCAGCTGCATCCGGTTAAACTGGAACCGACCCCAACATAGTTGGGAAAAGGCTAGGCAGATGATGACGAGTCACTCATTGGACGCCTGAAGGAGGACAGCGCAGTCGAGGTAGACCACGGTGAAGGTAGTGTGACCATCTAACGAGGTTTGCAGAGCCAACATGGCCAAAGATCGCTCAAGAAAGGGAAGGGAAATCGTGAAAAACAAATCAGTTGATCCATCATACATTATGTCGAGATATGCGAACATAAATCTATGGATCAACAGATTTTTTTTTCACAATTTCAGGCTTGGTCCCGTAGTAAAATTTGTTCATAATGATGAGTACAATGACCCCTGTTAAGGATTAAAACGATCAAAATTAAACGGTGTATAGGCTAAAGAAAAACACAAATCACAAAAAAAAAATCAAAACCATTTGTTGTTGTATTCAGTACCTATCTCTTTTCAAGGTCGATGTAATGTTACTTTCTTCAAACAAAAAACATAATTAAGTTTACCCTGTCGATCTAGCACGAACACACGGAGTAAACGTAACGTAAATTCGAACGATTTTAATATTGAAAATACTCGTCTAATATTTACTTCCTTCATAATATCATAATAATAAATGATCTGACTAAGATTATGTCTGAACTTTAAAAGAGACTGTGACCTCTGAGTTTATTTCGGCCTTTCTTCTCAGACTAGTCACATAGGAAACGCCGACCTCATCTAGTATTTTAAAATAATCGTGTGAAAGTGTTTGTACAAACCTACTCACAAAATAAAATCATTTATCATTTATTTATGGGTGCTTGTTGAGCTGGAAACCAAAATGCTTTAGAATAGTTGTATTTTTTAAATAAACGTTATTATTATTATTTTAGACTCAAAATATACCATAACATAATATCATGACTGTAATTCCCGAAGCTTTAGACAGAGCAGAGATATACCTACAGTACAGTCACGAACAAAAGTATGTATACACTCGGCTTTACTGAAAAGCGATTTACTCCTTTATTTTTAATGAATTTTTATGTTGTTACGAACATAGCATTTTCGAACCTATAGGTTTATTTAATGTGTCGTATTTCAACGTTGCATTCGTTATTTCACGAAAAATCGCAATTATAAGTTGCCAAGTGTTGACATATTGGTGCTCGTGACTGTACAGTCACGAATGCAACGTTGAAATACGACACATTAAATAAACCTATGGGTTCGAAAATGCTATGTTCGTAACAACATAAAATGTCATTAAAAAATAAAGGAGTAAATCGCTTTTCAATAAAGCCGAGTGTATACATACTTTTGCTCGTAACTGTACACCCACATTTCGTCAGTTATGTTTAAGTCCATTGTAATAGGAGGCGAGTGTATTGCCATCAACTGAGCACAAATCCAGACTCCTGGCTGCTACTGAAAAAATCCTGCTAAAAACCCAATTTTCTTTACCCTATCTTTTTTTATCGTTGGAAAATCCTCATGGATACCCTCCGTCTGGAAAGAATGGAGGGTTATGTCGGACTCCTACCGACTAAACCTCTGTTCCTTCCAGGACCATGAGTCGGGGGCCCGGGAGATACTTGTACATTCGCCGCACCTCCGACTGGTATCAGCCCGCCATGCCTAATGGGCCCCATCAGCAATTCCGGCCGATCCCACGACTTAGCCCTACCTAAAAATCTAACCCAGGACCAGCGCAGGCTCAGCTGAAGCCCTTGCGACAATAAACGAGGGAGTCATTACTTAACAAGTTGGAAGTAAATATTATGTTACTTTCGACAAACAAAAACATAATTGTGTTCCCTACGTTTGTGTGTGTATATACATAGACGAATAAACAAAAGAGAAAGCGACGACTCTTCATTTATTCAAACACAGCGAAATGTTCGTCGGTGTTTGTATGAATGAACTTCATAAAATTGTATTGTCTGCTACGTGTCCTGTGTACTCTGTGTGGTATTATAATGGTACTGATTTTAAAAGTTTATGTTGCCTTTCATTATTCTTTGTGTGAGTACCTGAAATGTACAGTCACGAGCAAAAGTATGTATACACTCGGCTTTATTCAAAAGCGATTTACTCCTTTATTTTTTTATTAAATTTTATGTTGTTACGAACATAGCATTTTCGAACCCATAGGTTTATGTAATGTGTCGTATTTCAACAAAAATCGAAAAGAAAAGCGAAAAAATCGCAATTGACAGTTGCCAAGTGTTGACATATTGGTGTTCGTGACTGTACAGATGGCAGCACATCAAGCTACCCGAAACTGTCAAATTTTCCCAATCAACCTTGAACCTAAATGCTTTAATGATAAAGTTAAAAAGCTATTAAAGAAATTTGACTAGATTTGTAGTAGCTTGATGTGCTGGCGACTGTATGACAATTTTTTCTACGGTTCAGCCGTCGAGAGAATGCGTTCCTTTCAGTGACACAATTCTAGTACCTAGCTAATAAAACATATAAGGTCTATTCAAATTTTATGTTTCCAATTGATGTTATTTGAAAATAAACAAATATGAACTTTATCTTTGTGGTCATCAAATTGATTTCAGAGTAACTAGTACTATTGAAAAAGTTATAAAAATATGTGAAGTTGTAGCGTAAACTGAACTTTATTGTGTAGGAATTTAAGTAATTTTCCCATAGGCTCACATTTGTTTACGTTTTTGGCAACTAAATCGCGAACGCAGATTACATACGTATACGGTACGTTTGTATGAAACTGACAGGTATCAAGACGTGTTCGCTCGTCGGCCGCCGGATAGGTGTATTATACTTTAATTAAACCTTAATAAATAATATGTTTTGAACGAAGGAAGGTTCCACCGATATCAAAATTATGGAAGCACCTTCTTGAACTAAATCTAAATCGGTTGCAAACTAATTAAAATTAATTTAAACTTCTTGATATGAGTAAATATTACATCTTTAGAAGTTAATAAATTATTTGCATATGACGGATCACACACTATAATGCTCCACGCGACGGGGCGCAGATAACGCGCCCGGCGCTTGATTTTTTACATAATATCTACTTTAAGAAAGATATAAGATTTAGGAAAGAGATTTAGGAATAAAAGATTTTTATTTTTTTTCAATCCAATAAAAACTCGCTTTTGCGCAGGGAATTTAGCTTCGTTTCCCGCGTACCGTCGCGTGGCGCGTTGTAATGTATTGTATAATCCGCCCATACTATGTTGCCTTAGAGAACTGAGATCACAAACACTAGACTAGAGCTTAAAATTAAACGAATGAGCACCTGAGCGCATCCCCCTTAAGCCTTTAAGATTTTTAGGGCGATAATAAACTGGGGAACCGTGGCTGCGCTTCCAATAAAATATACATACACAGCTTTATGGTCAGCTATGTTGGTTGGCTTGGTCGTCAGTACGTAACATCTTTACATACCAAGACCCCTCAGTGTGGGTAGCGGGATCGTCCGAAAGGGTTACAGCTGCCCTGGAACATAAAGGGCTAAGGAAGGAACACGGGTGGGTTTTAGTCAGTAAGAGTCTGACACTCCCTTCCGCTCCACCCAGAGCGGGAGGGGTCATTTGATGATTTCCCATTCACAAAAAAAAGACCTCTCAGTGTCTCGGAAAGCACGTTAAGCCGTTGGGTCCCGGCTGTCATTCGTGGCTCGTCGACAGTCGTTACGGGTCGTCAGAAGCCCGAAAGTCTGACAACCAGTCTTACCAAGGGGTATCGTATTACCCAGTAACTGGGTTGTAGAGGACAGATAGGCAGTCGCTCCATGTAAAATACATGGTATTCAGCTGCTTTTGGTTAGACTGGAAGCCGATCCCAGCATAGTTGGGAAAAGGTTAGGCAGATGATGATGACAGCTTTGTGGTGTTTGCGTTACGGAGTACTGCACCCTAATTGCGTAACACACGATCAATCGGAATCTGAATCATTTTGAAGCAAATTGCTAATCCATTGCTTCATAAGTTCGAAAAATTTGTCTGTTCAACACGTAAATAACGCAATTAATGTTGTTGAACTGTCAAAATGAAACCGATTCCGATCGATCGTGTGCTATGCAATTAGGGTGCTGGGCCAAGTAAAAATAGAACAATATTTGCCATTGACGCGTTTAAAAGAAGGAGGCGATTATCCCACCTGGCGTCTCCCATTGGTTGCAATCACCCGGTATAATAGTGCCCGGTATAATATCACCCAAACAACACATTAGACAGGTCGCTCAGCGAGCTATAGAACGCTATGCTTGGAGTCTCTCTGAGGGATCGAATCCGCAACGAGGTAATCCGACAGAGAACCAAAGTTGTCGACATAGCTCACAGAATAAGTTAACTGAAGTGGCAATGGGCCGGCCATATTAGCCGTAGAACCGATGACCGCTGGGATAGACGTGTTCTTGAATGGAGACCGCGAATTGGTAAACGTAAGGTGGGACGCCCTCAGGCTAGGTGGAGCGACGATATTCGCAGGATGGCTGGTAGCAGCTGGGTGAGAGTTGCGGAAAATTGAGTGGAATGGCGTGCAATAGGAGAGGCTTATGCCCAGCACTGGACTGCTATAGGCTGATGATGATCACATCAGACAGTGTTATAACTTTCAAAATGCTTCAGCGTTAAAATGCAAACCTTTAAAAAATATCACCCGAAATCCGAACTAGTCCTGGTCGAAATACCCATAGAAATGATCTACGGTTTCCCTCAAAAACCCGCGTAAAAATGTTCGCAATAAAAAAGTAATACTGTCCGATAACGTTTTCCTAATAAATCAAATCGCATTTTGCCAAAAGTTCTTCGCAAAAACTTCTCGATATGGTATCGGGAGCTAATTTCGTAGGTGTTTCTTAATTTTCATATGATATATGAGCTTGTGATAAGAAACTTTCTGGTGAATGTTTCTTTGTGCTTCCGGAACAATATATAGGGGGGGGGGGGGGTGTAATTGCAAAACAACAATGACTTTAATTTTGACAGTTCAACAACTTTTATTGCTTTTACTTCATTACGTGCTCTTTGGGTGAATTCGAAAGTTTTATTAAAAAGTTATATTATTTGTTGTTAGGTATGTAAGGTTAGATACGTTATTTTTAAGTTGATAACTACACTGTGACATTAGGGTGAGGCCTGAAATTATAGTTGTAAGAATGATAAATAAAAAAATAAATAAATTATTCGTCATTTTTTTTTCCTTTATTGGCCAACCAACAATTGTTTACACTGTAAATATTTAAAGTAACTACATATTATCTAAGTACCATAATCTAGGGTTAGTATAAGAATTTCTTACAGATTAGCACCGCATAAACCTACTCGTACTAGATGTGACACAAGCACTATTATACTATAAAATTAAAATTAATATCTTATTAACTAAAATTAACAAGTTAAATTGCCATTACGTGATGGAATATAAAACTAAAATAAATAGTAATATTCTATAAAGCAAAACAAACATAGACAAGACAAATGGAATAAAAATGGAATTAAAGGCATTTTCGACGTATAGCAGACGAATTTTTCAAACATATGACGCGATGGATTGACAATTTCCTTCAAAATATTACGGATTATGATTAAAAGTGTGTAACGCAATTAGACTGTAGACTCTTCTTGCAATTCTTGTCAGTGTCACGTCGGAATATCTCGGTTCACTTTTGCGTTTGGATGAACCAACCAAATAGGGTAGTTGCCTGTGTAAAAAAATGATTATTATATTTGGTCTGTCAGTTAGATTATCAAAAAATAATGGACACGTATTTTTTCTTTTGTCAATCAAACAAAAAACGACAAAGATAAAGCGCGTCGAAATTTGGGCGTCACGCCTTGCTAAAAAGTGTAGCCAGGCGTGACGTCACGCGGAACTTTAACGGATCGCCCGTTAAAGTTCCGCGTGACGTCACGCCAATCTTCATATTTTTTTTATAATTATAATTGACAAAAAAAAAATATAATTTTTTGATAATCTAACTGACGGACTAATTAGTTTTTTTTAGACATCTAGCCTATTGAATTGTTAACCAAATTAAACACTAAATAATTAAATGGCTTCCATAATCTTCATTATTGCGCCTTTAGATCAATGTAAAGCAATTTGGTTTAACTACGAAATAATGCCATTGCAGTTTAAGTTGTCAGAAATCGCCAACTCCCGGGGGAGAGGGGCCCGTGGCTAAATAATAACAGCCGTACAAGTCGATCGGTTAGGTTAAGCTACGCTTGCCGCGGTTGGTCTGTGGATGGGTGACCATCTTTACATACCGAGACCCCTCCATGCCTCAGAAAGCACGTTAAGCCGTTGGTCCCGGATGTCATTCGTGGATCTTTGACAGTCGTTACCGAAAGTCGGAAGCCCGAAAGTCTGACAACCAGTCTTAGCAAGGGGTATCGTATTACCCAGTATCTGGGTTGTGGAGGTCAGATAGGCAGTCGGTCCATGTAAAATACTGGTATTCAGCTGCATCCGGTTAGACTGGAAGCCGACCCCAACATAGTTGGGAAAAGGCTAGGCAGATGATGATGAAATCGCCAACTCCCTGTGTTTAGGTAAACGCAGGGATTTAGTTTAAAATTATTGGACTCAGGCTTTTTCTATATGTGAAAAAGCCTTTGCCCTTCCAGCAGTAGTATAGTAACATCGACCATCCACTGCTCCGTAAAATGCACACGGAGAGGATTTCCACGTTTAAACCGCCCGTGGTGGTGTCCGTAAGCGCGACTACTGAGCATGGGGTCGATTTCAAAGCATTATTGGGATTTTCTCAGTCAGCAGCCCAGTCAGTCAGCAGCAGTTTGAAAGATGGCGGTGTGACACCCCCGTGCCTCGGAAAGCACGTTAAGCCGTTGGTCCTGCGTCTGATCTCTGTCCAGTCGTGTCGGATTGCGTCCTGTCTAATCAGACTATGAGAGTGAGGGAAGAGAGAGTGCACCTGCGTCTGCGCACATACATGTGCACTATAATATCTCCCACACCAAAGGCTAATCTCCGTTGAGTTTGGCCGCCATGACTGAAATACGGTCTAGAGCACTGTTGCCATTTTAGCTGCGTAGTTTGCCAGCCACGCATTCGTGCATATCGCAATCAGCCGTAGTGGACGACCCCGCCTACATTTTCATACACAGTGGAGCTAAGTACACGTGCTTAGCCGTGGGCTGCTGTGGAGCAACGCCTTATAACGCTGCTTTTCATGATCCTCCTTCATCAATCCAAATTTATTTTGGTTCGAGACGGTCCATCATTCCACGAGACGATGATGATGAGATGAATAATCAATCAACTCACCCCATCGCAGTCTACTACTGGACATACATATGCCTTTCCCAGGCTGCGCCACAACACCATTTCCTCTGCCTTCCGCATCCAGTCTCTCCTAGCTACTTTCAGCTACATGGATCGACGATCTGAAGAAATGATTAATACGCATCGAAAATTTTGTGCGCATCAAATCAATTTGATACAGATACGTACACTTCAAATAGTTTATCGATAATTGAGTAAGTATGAAGAGTCAATCGAAATAAGTTCTTGAGATATTCTTGATATAAATAGTTTAGTAACGTTACGTCTCAATTAAACTATAGGGTCCTTAATGACGAATACCCTCTTAGAAATTTATCTTACTTGAAGAGCCAGTAAGATTGATCTATTATCATTTTTACCAGAGAGAGCAGTGGTGGCCCCATGGCAACAGCCGCGACTTACGAGTTGTAGGTCGTAGGTTCAAACCCAGACAGGCGCTTTACTTTGTGTAAATTATTCCATCACCACTGCTCTCAAAACGGTGAAGGAAAACATCGTGAGGAAACCGGCATGTCCTAGAACCAAAAAATCGAAGACGTGTGACATCTACCAACCCGCACTGGATCCGCGTGATGGATTAGGTTACCTACGGCCCACTCCCTCTCACAGAGAGGTCTGTGTTCCAGTAGTGGGAACATTATAAATTATCATTTTTACAAAAAACTGTACGTACCCAAATTAGTCAAAAAACGGTTAACATAGTGGACAAAGTTTAAGCTAAAATGCGTGGCTGGCAAATAAATGAACCGCGCAGATAAGGTGGCAAACCTCTCCGTGCATATTGTACACACGGCTACACGTCAAGCTATACAAAACCAGTTTGTCTTGGCTTCACTTTGTATGATATTTTCTCACAATGAACGGTCAGCCAATACTGGTTTTGCATAGCTTGATGTGTAGCCGTGTGTACGTAGCAGTGAACAGTCGACTTCAAACCGAAACCTTCTGACTTCGCAAACCTATTTACGACTTTTTATGATATCTACTAAAGAACAACTCAAGTTATTTCATAATATGAATTTAATAAATTTCAGTCAGATCAAGAACAAAACTTTTGTGTAGAACAAGTTTAAGTTTTGTCATTGTTTCGTCTTAAATATTTAAGTCTTTAACATATTTTGGAACATTGACAATACTTTAATTCTGATGTTTTTTTGCTCCCAAAACGGTGAAGAAAAGCTCCGCTCTCCCCAGACGGAGCCCATCCATGAAGATATTTTCTCGACAGAAAAAAAGGTACGTACACTTTTGACACTTTAATGGATGGGGTCATCATCATCATCTTCTAGCCTTTTCCCAACTATGTTGGGGTCGGCTTCCAGTCTAACCGGTTGCAGCGGAATACCATAGAGTGATGGTATAGCTTTGTGTAAGTTATTTCATCACCACTGTTTTCATAAAAACATTGTAATGAAGCCGGCATGTCCTAGAACCGAAAATTCGAAGCCATGAGACCAACCCGCACTGGGCCTGTGAGGTGGGTATGGTGGCCCACTCGCTTTCACCGAGAGGAGGTAGAGGAGGCAAACTCGCGCGCCGCGCGCGAGTTGACACCTGCTAAAAAATAAACGAAAAACGACATCGCGGCAGGCCCGGACGGAGAAGGCGGGATGAGCTGGACTTCTTGAATAAAGATTGGTCCTTGACAGATTTAGACAGCGTTGGAAGGAGAGTAGGGAAGCCTTTGCCCACCTGTGGGACATTAATGGCTAATAAAAATAAATGTATTTATAAACTCGTTTTTAGCATACAACCTAAGCAATACCCACCTCCCATTTAGTTTGACGGCAAACTCCTAATTCCTGAAAAGAAAATTCTGGCACCATTTCCAAGACCGAAAAAATACACGTACTACCAAAAGTAGCTAGGTAGGTGCTGTAGCTATAAAACTATTAAAGCCTGTGTAAATCAAATTGTCCAATAAATTACTAGCGAGTTCAACAGTCAAACACGAACCCCGCTACGTGAGAATTTAACAGTTGGAGAACTAAAACAATTTTATTTTAGGAAAAATATACCTAGAGAGGGAAAAAGAAATTCTAAAAATACTTTTAGGGTCTTATGGCAGCCACGCTTAGTAGGGCTCAAGAAAATAGGTATTTCAGATGACATAATCATCTCTAATACCTATTTATTTATTTCTTGAATTAAATTTTATTTTTTTCTTTTATGCTAGAAGAGATTTCTTATGAAATAATCATCACTTCTGTATCGCTATATTTTGCTGTTCTGTTATTTTTTCCTTGATTCACCGTCGCAATCAGTACTCGCTGGCCTATGGAACTAATGGGACATAATTTAAAAAAATATATTAGTATCAGTTGTCCCATGGGACTAGTGGGACATAATTTTAAAAATATATTATTATCAGTCGTCCCATGGGACTAGTGGGACATAATTTATAAAATATATAAGTATCAGTGGTTCCATGCGACTAGTGGGACATAATTTATAAAATATATTAGTATCAGTTGTCCCATGGAACTAGTGGGACATATCATCCCACTTGTCCCATCATGGGACTGGGTTAATGGTACTAGTAGGATGAACCCGTCTTTTTATATTATATGTGTGTACATAAATGCTAAAAAAACCGATTACAGGAATTAAAGACACAGTTTGTATTTACACATTCCCATAAAAAATAAAATCATAAGTAAAAAGTTAACAACACTTTCATAAATCCCTCTCACAATACTTCTGACATGCCGACAAAATCTTCGTCCGTTCGTCTGCAAACAGATCGTTTGTTGGATTAGAGTCCAAGAGATCCAGGATACGTGGTACTGGGGATTATCTATATCTATTCTATAATTATACTTATAATAAATCTGTAGAAGTGAAAATTCTGTACATTGAAAATATAAAAAAAATAAATGGCAGGGGGTGTTACTAGACCGACACTGAACACAAAAATGTGATTAAAAAAATTTTTGTCTGTCTGTCTGTTTGTTCAGGCATCACGCAAAAACTACCGGTTCGATTACGATGAAACTTGGTATAGTTATTCTTTAATATCCTGGGCACCACACTGGGTACTTTTTATCCCGGAAAAGTATACAATAAAAAACAAACTTAATTTTGCGGTTCGATCCCTAGACCCGGTTACTGCACTGCTGTCCCTACAACCGCAAATAATAAGTTTGTCGTAGGTTACATCACCCGCAGTATTATCTGTGCGACCTTTTTATTCCTTTTAGTTTTTAGAGTTATTTAGGTTTATTTTTATAAGTCGTAGGTATAGATTTTAATTTTAAAGTATAGGTAGTATATTTGATAGTGTACGTAGTGACCGTAGGTTATTTTATAATACTGTTAGGTAGGATTAGTCATTCGTATAGATATTAGTTTTTAGAGATTTTGCTTATTTATTGAGTTTAGATTAGTTATCATCAGAAATAGGTTTATTTAGGTAGGTAGGTATTTTATTTTCTGTTATTGAGCGTTTTTTTTTTTTAATTAGGTGGGTGCTTAGGTAAAGATATCATATAGGTACCCATACCCTCTTAATCACCACTAATGAGACACAATTGGTTTTCTATTGTAATTAGCCACAAAGGGCCCGTGAGAGAGATGGCATCCTGGGGAAGCACATACATGTTTATCCTGTTAGCATGTTCCCGTATAATATGACGCCTGTATTCCTCAAAGGGTTAGACAGGCATGAACATGTTAGTAAACCCACATTTCGCAGTTATGTTAAAGTCCCATGTAGTTCTGATGGCACTGAACTGCCCCGTTGGACTCACGGTCTGCAACTGCAAAGCGCAGTCTCGCAAAGTGTTATTGAGTTTGTCCATTGGGACTTTTTTGGCGGTGTGATAACCCCGTGCCTCGGAAAGCACTTTAAGCTGTTGGTACTGCCCCTGATCTCTCTCCGGTCGTGTCGGATTGCCGTCCCATCGGACGATGAGAGTGAGGGAAGAGAGACTGCATCTGTGTCTGCGTACACAGCGATATCAAAAATCATCGCATTATTAGTACCTATATTCTTTATCAAATTCCGTGCCTCGGAAAGCACGTTAAGCCGTTGGTACTGCCCCTGATCTCTCTCCGGTCGTGTCGGATTGCCGTCCCATCGGACGATGAGAGTGAGGGAAGAGAGACTGCATCTGTGTCTGCGTACACAGCGATATCAAAAATCATCGCATTATTAGTACCTATATTCTTTATCAAATTCCGTGCCTCGGAAAGCACGTTAAGCCGTTGGTCCCGGCTGTCATTCGTGGATCTTTGACAGTCGTTACGGGTAGTCAGAATCCCGAAAGTCTGACAACCAGTCTTACCAAGGGGTATCGTATTACCCAGTCACTGGGTTGTGGAGGTCAGATAGGCAGTCGCTCCATGTAAAATACTGGTATTCAGTTGCATCCGGTTAGACTGGAAGCCGACCCCAACATAACTATGTTGGGGTCGGCTTCCAGTCTAACCGGATCATCATCGACCGGAGAATCATCATCTGCCTAGCCTTTTCCCAACTGGGAAAAGGCTAGGCAGATGATGATTCTTTATCAAATAAAATGAAACTTCTAAAGTTAATCATTTAGTATTCCAGAAATCCATTAGAATACCAGTATTTTAGATGGAGCGACTGCTTATCTTACCTCCACAACCCATCATCATCATAACCCATAACCCAGTTACTGGGTCATACGGTACCTCTTGGTAAGACTGGGGACTAGTTATTTTAAAGTAATTATATTAATTATGTCCAAAGTACCTAATTATAATTATCTATCTACCTGAGATGTTTTTTTTTTCTGGCACTTTTTCGATAGGTACGAAACTATAAAACGTCAGTTATATTCCACAGTTAAGGATATCTAGACTTTGGGGATATCAGCCCTAAGAGTTCCTGAGATTATCGTGGCTGCAAATATATTGCCTTCTGAACGAAACGAGTAATAAATAATAATAATCAGCCTATAATGTCCCCACTGCTGGGACACAGGCCTCCTTTACGGTGAGAGGGAGTGGGCTGTAATCCACCACGCGGGTTGGTAGATGTCACATGTCTTCGATTTTTTGGTTCTAGAACATGCAGTTTTCCTCGTTATGTTTCCTTCACCATTTTAACACGTTGCGGGACGGTACTGACTTTTTCAAATTATGCGATATGACAGTAAAATTGTCAATACAAGTTCCGACCACTGCTTTATCCGTACCGCCCTAGAGCAATACTAAAGAATAATATACGATGACAGTACTTTCATAGCCGTATTGATGTGGTATGACAGTAAAAACGGGTTTCCTTGTTCCTCTATACAAAATTTCGCTGTAATGCCCGTACCTCAGTTCCGGTGGTGCCCGTACTGTCATTTTCAACACCGACAAATCTACTGCTAATGCAGTGCGTCCCGCAACGTGTTAAGAGCTGTAGTCTGGGTTCGAACCTACGACCTAAAGCTCGTAAGTAGTGGCAGTTACCACTGGGCCACCACACTGCTCAAAATAAGTACATATACAAAGTTTCAATTTAATAAACCAGTAGGAAGCTTAATGAGCTTGCAAAAATTCATTTGAACATAAACTGAATTAAAGCTCGTAAAATGAAATAGCTCGCTGGAAACTCATCGCATTCATTTGTTTCTCGTCTTGATTGCAATTGTTTTATTTTTATTCTCATTATACGGATTACCATGGAAGTGAGACCCCCCCCCCCCCCGTGCCTTGGAAAGCACGCTAAGCCGCTGTTCCCGGCTGTTATTCATTGATCTTTGACAGTAATTACGGGTCAGAAGCCCGAAAGTCGGTTGAAGCAGTCAGATAAGCAGTCACTCCGTGTAAAAATACTGGTATTCAGCTACATCTGGTTAGATTGGAAGCTTTTTGATTGTTGAAGCTAATTACTATGTTATTTACTGGCCGTGCAATTCTCTTTCGCTTATTATTTCTAATAATAATTGTCCAAAGAATACTGACGTTTAACGACTTATGATTGACCTGCGTTTCTACATAGAGTAACACCGCATAGGTAGAAGTGCCACTCATTTGTTTTGCTATACAACATGTCCCGGAACTAACGCACACCAGCAAATACCTCAATTAGAATATTATTATTCTATGTTCTAATATTTTACAAAATATGTTGTGTTTTTATGTTCCACTGTAATTTTTTTTTAATTATTTATTAGGTATTTAATTTTTGTTAGCTTAGTTGTTCATTAAATATATTATGTATGTTGTAGTCTCCTGTAACTAAAGGAGTACACCTACCAAGTACTTTGTCGTCTATTAATTATACCTACCTATGTAATGTTTAGTGTATATCTTTTGTTGGAGATCCTAAAATAAATAAATAAATAGTGACACTTCTATACATTTTTATTCTATGGCACATACGTCGATTGTTTTTTATGTAAGTATCCACTTTATCAAACGCACGATACACGTGTTGTAAACAACATTTTAATTTATTTATAATTATCTTCAATGGCCTTGCGTTTCTTTGCTATTATTATCTGTGCCATAATTATTAATTACATAATCAACAGAATATTAAAACTCTTCCTGATAAACTTGTTTGATTTACTTGAATAGATTACTGTTTGGCGTCTGTCCGTTATAATGAAAGTCAGCATTAACCATTATTTTACTTTTTATTTTCTACTGTACAAAACACTTAATGAATATATTTTTTTGTGTATTTATACTTATTATCACAATTTATCTAAGATTTTACTGACATTAGTCAGCCTCAAAACAATGTATCTATAGGGTTGAATTAAATTAGCTAGCGAAACTCCGCAGGTATGATGTGTATCATTGTCTAAGCACGATAAAACAAAGACAAAAAAAAATTTCTCGGGTCAATGATCATTGTAGTTTAGTTACTTGAAGTGGTTGCGAAAATCAGTATTTTTTTTATTTGATCGATTTTTTTATTATATCGATACCCATCAAGTCTGTGAAGTTTACACGGTAAAATACCTGATTTTGAAAACTTTAACTTACGACATTTGTCGACCCCAAAAAGACACTGAATTATTTTTTTTTCGTTTTGTCGTATTTAGTTATTACCCATCACGTCTGCGGAGTTTTGCTAGCTAATTTAATTTGACTCTGATAGTACACACCTACAAAAAAAAAAAAATTGTCTATAAATCTTTGTTCCATCATATTGTATCATACATTTATACATTGAGTACTTGAGTGTAGCTCTCTCTATACATTGATAAAGTATTATGGAACACAAATTGTAGACAATCAAATGTATATTGTAATACATCATTTTGAAGCTGACTGCATTTGTATTTATTCCTTTATAGTGGATGTATTTACAAACACTTGTCTCACATAAACATACTGACAAACCCGGAAAAACTATCAGCTATATAATGCCCAACAAATACTGGTTAAACTTTATTCCGACAATTTGTTATTACAAAAACTGATTTTAAACTCGTGTGTCAAAGTGTGGTCAAAGTCGTATTAACAACTTTACGTGTGTCGAAATAAAGTTAAAAATACAATAACTATCTCGAAGCTTTGGACTTTTACAAAACAGTCGGTCTATTCTGTAAAAATCTCACCGTGAAAACTAAGGGTAAGTGATCTGTCATTCTACCCGATGCGATGCTTGGGATTGACACTATTGACAGCTCACTTCAAGCTCACTGTGAGCTTATTTCAGCTAAGTTTTTACAGTGAAATTTTTTACAGAATAGATAATCAACATTTTCAGTTCCTTTAACTACGTTTTACCTTGGCATTAATAATATAGTTATTACTAATAAACTTATACAAACTATATGCTAAACCGGCTACAATTAAAAATACGGACAGTAAGACCGCTAATACTATTGCAAGGAGTTCAAATTCGAAGTACTGCGACCACGATATGTTGGCGGCGGGCGCTCGAAGATGCCTCGCGCCGCCGTGACGCAGCACGTGCTCAATCCACCACATTCCACGTTCTAATGGTTGCATTGGCTGGTCAAGCATGAGAGTCCTTAGGCGGGTAATGCTTTTGCGGTAGCTGTAAAGGAAAAATAATGGTTATCCTTCTGCTATTTTAAAAACTTATCTGAGGGGTAATTCCCGAATTTTACAGTACAGTCAAAGTCAAAAATTTATTTCCAGATAAATATGGTTACAAAAGTTCTTACAATGGTCTAGTACAATAGTATCTTAACATATTCAATCATAACATAATGACATGCAAATTACTGGGTATAGGTACTATTATATCATTATTAATAGTATAGAAGGGATACTTAATTAGCCACCTGTGTAAAGCCCTTTTGAAGCGGACCATTGGAAGTTCTTTAATTTGGTTAGGAATCTTGTTATAAATCTGAATACGCATATACAACAACTTCGTCTATACATATAGTTCTGTTTTCGTTCTAGGAATAATCAATCATGGACATCTAGTTTTGAACTTACATTTATGTCCCAGTTTTTTAAACATCTCAGGGTGAGATTTGGTAAATTTTGCATATTTATCCTCATTAATGTAAGTATTCTAAGTTGTTTAAAAAGTGGTTTACAGGATGTACAGACGCCAGCACATCAAGCTACTACAATCTGTCAATTTTCTTTAATAGATTTTCAACTTTATCGCTAAAGCATTAAGGATCAAGGTTGAATTGAATAATTTGACAGATTCGGGTAGCTTAACCTGGGCGTCTGTACGAGTAAGTGGGTCTACATTACAATTCACATATTATAAATCATTACAATCATCAATACAACCCTCGCACTTCATAATTATAATCCTATTGATTGAAATTTCATGAATAAATAATTAATATAAGTAAACTTTAGTTCTTCCTTTTACCATAGCTTTTATTCTAAAAAAAAAGTGTTCAATAAACCCTTATTCATTATGAATATTCATAGTATAACATTTGAATTTACCTGTCATCTCCAATAACCTTTTGTACGGCACTGGTAAATGATTCTTCACTAAGCGACGACAATTCTAGTTTGACTCCAATTCTGTGATGTTCATATTTCTCTACATTGTACCATTGATCACCCAACATTGGCACACCAACCAGAGGTACTCCTGCTATGATAGCCTCGTCTGTTGATTGCAGACCTCCTTGTGTTACAAACAGTTTAATCTTGGGGTGTTCTGCAAAGGAAGAAAGGATAGATACAATTAATCATGTTGTCAGTGGAGGATTTTCGGTGAAGGTCAACCTCGTAATAGGGTAGTTGCCTGGGTAAAAAAATAATAATTATATTTAGTCCGTCAGTTAGATTATCGAAAAATAATGGACATGTATTTTTTCTTTTGTCAATCAAATAAAAAATGACAAAGATAAAGCGCGTCAAAATTTGGGAATAGGGGTCGTGACGTTACTTGCTTGCAAAAGTGTCGCAAGCAAGTGACGTCACGCGCCACGATGAACATATCGCACTTTAACGGGCGATATAAGCAAAAAAAAAAATGTATATAAGTAGTTAATCAGCCATCTTGCTACCATAACACAAGCATTAGGTTGCTTAGCTTGGGACTAGATGGCGCTGTGTGAAATGTCCAGGGATATTATTATTATTATTTATATCTTCATCATTTTTTATATAATTGACAAAAGAAAAAATACGGAATAATAATATATTTTTTGATAATCTAACTGACGGACTAATTAGAATTTTTAGGAAAATATCTTTATCACCTTAACCTTGTACGTCATAAAATGAAAAGTGGCCCAGTGGGTCTACTTCCTAAGTCCGTTAATGAAGATAGGGGTTCGTTCGAATGTAGTTGAACCGTCAAAACAAGGGACACATTGTTTTTTTCGGACTGGCAAGAAAACCTCGGAATTAGTGACAACTGTCAAACCGAGTTGCCATTCATTTTTAGTTTGGGCCCCAAACTAATTTTACGTTATACTATGAATTACATAATGGGTTACGAGTGAAGTGAGTAGACTTAAATCTAAGTAAATGGGTATTATGTGCGAAACGAGTACCTATTCTCAATGATAATCTAATGTAAACGGTTCGAAATCACGATTTCACCGCGCGTTCAAGCTAGGCCCACACATATGTTTGTCTATGTGTCATTTAAATAATCTCGACCTAAGTAAAGTAAAAAAAAAATATTATGGATAGATAAATCATGTTTTTTGCTAAAAACATTGTTTACGTTTCCTTATAGTCTATCTTAATAGCTAAGTTTACATTAAATAAACAAAAATGCAAAGGAAGCATTTTGCTTATGAGCTCCACACTAGGTCGAGCCTGTCTCGTGAAGTCCGTGGTGGTATTACCATTAGTGCGCATTATATTGTTGTCAAATGTGGTAAAAAAATTACGAGGTATACCTACTTCCGCGTTAATACGCGATTATTAGCATATAGTTGGCTATTTTGAGCACTTGACTTTGAAGACGAGTTTGCTTGAATAATTGTCATCAGTATCTGATATAACCGGTTTTATAAGAATCTTATTTCTATGGTCTGTTCCAAAAGTATCTGATGGAACTGTAAACAAACCCTGTTCAGGTTATATTCTTACAAAATCACTCATAATTTCACTCAGTTTTCAACTTTATATCTTACCACTTTTGCCAAAAAAAAAAAATATTTTGAATAAGTCTATTAAATTGCAATTTAGAAAACATCGACAAAAATTGAAGTTATAAAATTATCTCAGTTATCTCAGTTAGTGAAAAATCTCTTTATGGTGATTTAATATTAGAATTTTGGGTTTAAATAATCAAACCAAAGCACTGCATTTGTAAGTGGCAAATTCCCATCCACACTACAGGTTCATAATTCATTCCCTTTAAATCCCTTTGTTTACATTATCATCATATACTTTTGGAACAGACTACAGATAATAATATTAATAAATAATGATGTCCAGACGCCAGCACATCAAGCTACCCGAAATTGTCAAATTTTCGCAATCAACCTTGAACCTTAATGCTTTAGCGACAAAGTTGAAAATTTGTTTACATTATCATCATATACTTTTGGAACAGACTACAGATAATAATATTAATAAATAATGATGTCCAGACGCCAGCACATCAAGCTACCCGAAACTGTCAAATTTTCGCAATCAACCTTGAACCTTAATGCTTTGGCGACAAAGTTGAAAATCTATTAAAGAAATTTGTCAGATTGTAGTTGCTTGATGTGCTGGCGTCGGTATATTACTGTACAGTACTGTATAGTGTATGGTCAAGGTCAACATGAGATAACAAATACTTAACTGACCTAACGAGTTCCTTTAACATCATGTTTTTGTTTTGATTCCATAAGACGGTTTATTATTCGATTCGCACGAATTTATTCACCTTTAAATAATAAAAAAAAATCTATAACTTCTTATTACTTTTGTGCGCTATTATATATACATTACTAGCTTTTGCCCGCGACTTCGTTCGCGTGGAATAGTGACTTCACCAATAGATGACACCGACTCTTGACCAATAGATGGCGCTGTATGTCCGGAATAAATTTTATATTTTATTTTATTTTTTTGTAATAAAAACTATCCTATGTCCATTCTCAAGTTCCAAACTATGTCTGTGCCAAATTTCACACAAATCGGTTCAGTAGTTTAGGCGTGAAGCAAAGACAGACAGACAAACAGACAGACAGACAGAGTTACTTTCGCATTTATAATATTAGTTTGGATTGCGTCCTTTTTTCTAGATATACTTTATTGCATAAAATTCATAATCGCCAATTCGTGCGAGTCGTATATAGAAAAAAAAAATTGTAGGTATGTAACTATAAATTTACGGTTTGCGGATTTTTCCTTTACTAGTGCTACCTGACATTGCTTCTTGCCAAATTTAATGATTCTAGGTCAACGGGAAGTACCCTATAGGTTTTGATGCCCTTGCGTGTGTCAAAATATGCGGCATAAACGGAACATAAACGGCCGTATCTTTTGATTGCGTTTACTTAGAACTTTGATTTTTTCACTGCTTTAAAGGATGGCAGCATTGAGTATTTCGTATTAATTTCAACTTGATAACTTTACGCATTCCTGAGAAAAAGGGTCTTGACAGACGGACGGACAAACGAATTGACCTTTTATGGGTTCCGTTTTTCCTTCTGAGGTACGAACCCTAAAAAACATTATTTAAAAGTGACGATTAGCCCGTTTCGTGTGAGTAAATTCGAGCGAATCAACTAATAAGCCCATAAGACTAATATCAAACGTTGTTATGTAGGTACGGTAATAGATTCACATGTTATTTTTTTTTATTTTATTTATTTAGGTAACCAACAGCGATACAGAAAAATATTTTACAAAATATGTGTATTACAGTTATTATGGCCAATTATAGGTTTCCCTGTATGACTGGGACACATGTATAATACATGCGAACGGACTAGTGCCAGATATTTCCAATTAAAGAACAAAATAAAGTTGCAACATGTTATAACATGTTGTACTGTCATTAACATAATTACGTCGATGAATTGCTGTTTCTATAATTACCGTCATACCAATTGTATACTAAGTATGACTGTGCGATATTAAGATGAACCAACTTAGTATGCATAACAACATAAATAGGTATTAGAAAAAACTTGTAGCTCATCTTATAATGTATCGTAACGTATCGCACATTATGAGCGATTTAAACTCATATAATAAAGAAAACATATTTGATTCTTTTTTAAACGGCTGAACGGATTTGGATAAAATTTGGCACATGGGTAGACCATGACCTAGATTAGGACATAGGGTACTATTTATGCTGATATTCCCTTGAAATCAAGACTAATGCGGGTGAAACCGCGGGGTGCAGCTAGTTTATTATTAAAACCCAGCACATTATGAAGTTAAGCTGCGTATCGTACGAAATCATAGAATAGGGGCATATGATTCTGTTTATGCAACTGCAGGTCTATTCAGAAAAATCTCATCGAAGAAACTTATGTGAAGTGAGCTGTCAATCCATTACGTGGAACGTCCTTGCATTACGTGGAATCACAGCTCGCTTCAAGCACACCTCACCTAAGATTTTCACAAAATAGAACAGCATAATGCAAGGTATTGCAGCTCAGTTCAAGCTCACTTCACTTAATAAGGTGCGATTTTTACAAAATAATAATAATAATAATGGCGCTATGTGAAATGTCCCTGGACATTTCACATAGCGCCATCTAGTCCCAAGCTAAGCAACCTAATGCTTGTGTTATGGTAACAAGATGGCTGATAAACTACTTATATACATTTTTTTTTTTGTAAATACATACATATTATAGATAGAAAAACACCCAGACTCGGAACAAATACATGTAGGTCATACAAATATTTGTTCCATGCGGGAATCGAACCCGCGACACGCCGCGCAGCAGTCAATCGCTTAACCACTGCGCCAACCGTGCCGTCAGAATCAATCAAATAGCATTACAGATTTATTAAATGACGAACTCATTACAAAAGAACTATTTTGGAAGTATGTTCATTTAAAAAGGGGATGGTGACCAATCTATTAAAAAAAGAAAAAAATAAATAAGTATCAACTCTACTTACTAAGGAGATCTGACTGCGGCAGCCACTTGGATATCCTGATATTAGCAGACTTCCCAGGCAGTTCATCCTTGTCCCACTTCCACAGTACATCGTAGGGCATTTTAGAGAAAGCTTTCACCAGCATTTGAATCTTCTCCGCAGGTAGAAGACTTGGTTTCACATTTGTACCAAAACTGATGTAAATAACGCCATGCTTTGATGAATCTAAATATGATTTTAGATCCTAAAAAGGAGAATAATTAAAGATTAGTGATGAGTCTTCAGGTGCGTGAATCTGCCTATCCTTTTAATAACTGTGTTGGGGTCGGCTTCCAGTCTAACTGGTTACAGCGGAATACCAGTATTTGTTAGAGAGTGATAGTATGGTTTTGTGTAAATTATTTTATTACCACTGTTTTCAAAACGGTAAAGGAAAACATCGTGAGGAAACCGGTATGTCCTAGAACCAAAAATTCAACAACATCTACCAACCCGCACAGCACCCTAATTGCGTAACACAAGATCAATCGGAATCGGTTTCATTTTGACAGTTCAACAACATTCATTGCGTTATGTACGTGTTAGGCAGACAAATTTTTCGAACTTATGAAGCAATGGATTAGCAATTTGCTTCAAAATGATTCTGATTCCGATTGATGGTGTGTTACGTAATTAGGGTGCTGGGCCCGCGTGGTGGATTACAGCCCACTTCCTCTCCCAGAGAGGAAGCCTGTGGCCCAGTATTAGGGACATTAGTTTTTAAATTTTGGTAAAACTAACACGCTATGGGCCGATGACGCCTAATAATAAACGATTTTTTTTTTAATTATTTTATTAATGGCTGATTGTAGTAGTGGTATTCTTTGTTTATCAGACATTGAAAGCCATACATCAAACATGATAGAAAACCAATTGGCCAACACTCAAAAACACACAAATCACCGACTTGACAAGTTGTCGGGGCTTGATTACTTTATCAGCTAATTGAGCTTAACTGATTGCAATGCCGTTTATATCAAGCACCACTCGAGTGACTCTCCTCCATCTATTAGTGGAACATCATGATGATTCTGCACAATTGAAACAAAACAGACATTTAAATTGCAATTAGGAAGATGTACCTATATGGCGATAAGATAAATTATCGTATGACTTTTGAAAACGTGTGGAGAAATAGATACTCGTAGAAAATCTCAAGGGCTCTTCTATATTTCCACCGCTGGGACACAGGCGTGCTCTCTGTGACAGGGAGAGGACCATAAACCACCACGCGAACCCAGTGCGGGTTGTCGGATGTCACATGTCTTCGAATTTTTGTTTCTAGGTCATGACGGTTTCCTCACGATGTTTTCCTTCGCCGTTTTGAGAGTAGTGGTGATGAAATAATTTACACAAAGTAAAGTGCCTGCTTGAGTTCGAACCCACAACCAGCAACTCGTGAGTCGCGGTCGTTACAACTGGCCCACCACTACTCTTATTATAATGGTGTGTTGAAGTGTTATTATTCTATAGAGGACTGAGGAACAGGGTGTAAAGTTCACTCCTCCTCCATAAAAAAGGGAGGATCCTCCAACCAGACGGGTGTTATGTCTGGCGGGCAACTGTCCAACGGTTGATGTCGGGAAGTTGTACCCATGTATGCTAATTGCGCGGTAAACTCTGCTTGCGAGAGGCAGGATTTGCGTGACGTCAGTATGACGCGTTGTTCGCATGTGGCGTTGTAGATACGCTACAATTCGATTAATTCATATTTTGAACACACCGTAGAATACTTTTACCTGCTTTCTTCTTTTAGCTAGAACTATGTGTAGGTCGAGCATACATTTCCAGTTTTAACTGACCTCACATTGTATTAGGTTTTTCATACAATCAGAAGTCGGCTTATACTGGTTATGTATACATACCTTGATGTAAATGACCATATACCTAACCCTATCTTATATTTTTATATTTCCATAAATTACTTCATTCTTGAACCTCGTTTAGTTTTATGTTTATCCATGTTAGAATATTTTTTTAACAAAATGTATTTTAACTTGCTTCGTTCGTATGTGTTTCCAGTCGCTCGCTGTGTCATCCATTCTTTTTTTTATTGATTTTCTTATTATTTAACACCCTAGAAGTATTTCTTTTTTTATTTTGACCAAGTCTATTTGTGCAGTATTAACAATGATTTATTTATCCATTCTGTTCAAAATCTAGCTACAGAACATAATAAAAATAACCTGACATTTGAAATAACCGGAGAGGTAGGTAATACAACATGTAATTGAAGGCAAGTCTTTAACCACAGAACAGATAAATGTGTCTTTAACACATGGAAAATCTCTATCAACATTTGCATCTGCCTGCCTTTTCCCAGCTATGTTGGGGTCGACTTCCAGTCTAACCGGATGCAGCTGAATACCAGTATTTTACATGGAGCGACTGCTTATCTGACCTCCACAACCCAGTTACTGGGTAATACGATACCCCGTTGTAAGACTGGTTATCAGACTTTCGGGCTACTGATGACCCGTAACGACTGTCAAAGATCCACGAATGACAGCCGGGACCAAAGGCGTAACGTCCTTTCCGAAGCACGGAGGGGTCTTGGTATGTGAAGATGGTCATCCATCCACGGACCAACCGCGGCAAGCGTAGCTAAACCTGATCGATCGACCCGTGCGGCTGTTATTACATAGCCACAAGCAAATTCTATAACATGTTCCTCTACCTGGGACTTTAGATTATAGGCTGATTATGTATTTGTACGCTCGTAAACATTTTATGTAAATTTAGTTTCTCAGTAAGTGAATTATAGTTAATTCCTAATGAGAAATAATAAAGTTCGTAAACCATATAAATTATGTAAATAATTTGTTAATACTGATGAGAAGCTAATAATATAATCTTTGTTTAAATCATTTATTGAATAAGATAGTGGATAGTATAGATTACATTACACATGTACGTAAAACATGGATGTATGGGTAGAGGAGCCATACCCGAGGGGGAAATCTCGTTATTTTAAGAACGTTCACATTCAACATTAATTTGTTGGTCGTCGAGATGAGACTGCGACTAGATTTTCAACGTTTTAAATGTCAAGAATTGGCCTTCTGATATTTAAACGCGGATACTACCAATATTATCCATCGATAAACATGAATCTGTTGCTAATATTTAGACCAATAGATTCTTGTCCCTAGCTATATTTTTGTTTGTTAAAGTATGCCGATTGTTAATTAAATTGCGTACCGTATCTCAGGGGCGGGTATATAATATCAGTCACAATCAAAATACAAAAAAAAAATGTTATATGAAAAAAGCTACCATTAAATGTACCTATTTAGCTTCGAACAAAAAAGTACTATCTAATTGGGTATTGCATAAATACGATGTTAATGTGTTTAATCAAAACAAAACGTAATTTATGCTAGTTAAATCGTTAGTTAGTAAATAGGCGCATTTTGTGGTTATTTATAATTTTCTTTTTCTTTTTATTATTGATACTGAACCTGCCTCTGAGCTGTGGTAGGCAATACTACAATACGCTGTATACTCAAGATTCGTCACATCATCATAACACCAAACATAAACAACTATTTCTGGACCTAAATCTCCCCCAACAATCGACATAACAGCCAGCTTTGCTCTCCTACGAATATTTTCAACTAAGCAAAGTTTGAATGATATACACTCATACATCACAAAAATAGCTTACCTGAGGTAATTCCTTATGCGGTTTCTGAGGCAGTCCTCCCAAATGGATAACACTTGGTGGCACGGGGCGACTTCCTTCCCAAATTGGATTGACATTCAAAAACAACATCTCAACATTATTCTGGAGTTCCTTCAGATCCGGAACATCGGGTCCAAAATGTTTCCTTATCATTTTATTCTCTTCATCTGCCATATTTTCAAATAAAGCGTCCATCATGTAATTATTGTATAATTCGTACAACTTCTCATACATTGTCAGATTGTAGATTCTCTGACGGATGTTTCCAGGATACAAGAATGGATGTTCCGGAGCACCAATTACTTTATAATTATCCCATATGGCTCCGAAAGAACTAATTTGAATCAAAGGCACTTTGTAAACATGTGAAAAGGCTATTGCTGACCGAATACACGCTTCTGTAAGCAAAAGATCAAACTTCCCCTTTCCTTGAACTAAATCCTTGACTTCTTTGACTTGCAGTTGCACGTCTACTATGCCAATGATTACTTCAACTCCAACCCTCATTTGTGATATGAGATCTTCTTTATTTCCTCTTCCTGATGCCATGAACGCCTCCCACACTTTGTACGATATATCGTGGACATCGATTTCCGTAAGATTCTTAGGAGCTTCACCTTTCTTGAACATGGGATCTGCTGTTATCACTGTCACTTCATGTCCACGTTTGAGGAGTTCCATCGTTATCGGCCTGAAGGTTATCTGGTGACTGATAGACGGGACTGGGTACATTGCCAGTATCTTCGCCGCATCAGTGGCGAAAATTTGTAAGAGAAGACACAATGCTACATGAACTAACGTCGCCATTGTGATGCCCGGTTACAACTAAATTGAACGAGTTGATCGACTTGTGTTTTATACGTAAACTAGGTGAGATAAGTACGGTCAGTATTATTATTGATGACTGGCACTTTTTTTAATTCGCTCTTTTTTTGTCAGTCTTTGATAACGTGACACAAATATTGTTATTAATAGTTTTTATTTTTCTAAATTTGGGTTTACATTAGATAAATTGAATATGTCGAGTCATCTATGTCGACACTTTTATTAATACCTACTGTAGTATTTTGGAATTTTAGTGCAACTTTAACGCCAAGGACATATAAAAAATTATCTATATTCAAATAACTAGATCATTTATATGGGTGCTTACATAAAGAAGCGGGTTGTCGGGCCCAAATCCCGGTACAGGTCTCCGCAGGGGGATCCCTTCTTTTCGCATAATGTTCTTTGTCCTAATATACTTCGGCATAACGATTTTGGCACAATTTGTTTTGGCATAATAATACTTCAGCATAATTTTTTTAGGCATACATTTTATGTTGGCATAATCATCTTAAAGACTAATTTGTTTTGGCATAAATTTGATTCGCATAACGTTACTAGGCCTAATGATTATTAGCATAATAATATTTGGGCATACAATTAATAGAAATAACGGAAACAAATTTGAGTTACTTTTACGTATTTATTTTCACTCGATTCTGAATCACTTTTTCCAAGAGTCGGCGTGCCCCAAGGTCTAACACATCTCGATTTAGTAAAAAGGCAACGAGAACTTAGGATGCAAGAGCGAGCGAAGCGAGCTCGGGAATTGGGGCACCCCGACTCGGACAGGTTAGGTTCGAAGGGGATGACGGGGGCTCAAGTGAGCGAGCGGAGCGAGCGAACGAGCCCCCGTCATCCCCTTGTGTTAGGTTCCTTTAAACCCTGCAGACAGAAATAGGGGCCCCGCGAAGCGGGGCTCCGTCGACTACGCCTTATTATTATTGTTATGCTTAATAAAGTTATGCTTTAGAATGTTATGCTTAATAAAGTTATGCTTTAGAATGTTATGCTTAATCATTATTATGGTTAGAGAAATTATGCGTAAAAAAATTATGCGTAAGCTGTTATGCGTAAATAATTTATGCGAAAATATAATTAGGACAAACAAAAGTATGCCAAGTTATATTAGGTCTTAAAATTTTATGCAAATGGATAGGGAACCGTTTTGCGAATTTGATCTTTATTAACTACTAGAACTGTCAATGTCAAAACAGGCCTTTTATTTTTTGACAACTTTAGAACGTTACCATACTTCAATGTCATTATCATCTGATAGCTGACTTTCTTATTGTGATTTATTATTTTACAACATCAATAAGTGATTCATTGAGATATTCTCCTATGCATTGGCGTGCGCGTTGGCTGGCAGAGCGGGAATATTTGTCGTTTTGAAAAATCGAGTTAGATTGTCCATAATTTTAAATTAAAAGGAGTACCTATTGTTTTTGGTGGAAAAGGAAGATTGATGTCGCGAACCCGCTGCTCGATCATAATAGTTTGATTAACGTTCTAATTCATAATTGCAAAGTTCGTGATTTGTGCTCGTATTTTACCCTTATGACGCCCACTAAACCCGTGACCACTAATGACTATGTCGAGATGAATAGTGCTTTTCCGACATTATCAACTGCTCAAAGTTAAGTTTAAAGTTATCAGATGATTGAAAAATCAGCCCTTAGGATGTTAAAGCAAATCGGTGAAGAAAATTCTTGTGACAATAGTTTTGTAAATTTCCTATTTTAATTTCTACGCAAAATAAACAGCATTCTGTAGGCAGAAAATTTTCGCATTTTTCTTTCATCCTCAAATAATTATCATATAAATTAGGTGCTTGTAAAAGTTTTAAAATTCTAGACAACACCACTATTTTACGATGCGCCGCGAGTAGGGTGAGCTGTCTCATTTTTCTTGATGAGATTTTTGTACAAGGGAAGTGCAATTCCGAAGGCTACGGTAGACTTCGGACGGCAGAGGCTTTGCCACCCAAGAGCTATTTATCTATAACGCACTTGGCGGTTTTTCTTTCAAGACTGCGACAAAATTACATTAAATTTTTTTTCTACCTGCCTTCCTGTCCCTTGCCCTAATGACGATCGTCGATTAGCAGGTACAAAAATAATGTAATAGATTGTATTGTCATTACATTAAATCATCATTAATAGATGTTGTTATCTCAATGATTCGTGGTAATGATGACTTGTTTACTGGTTTCCCTCTATCTGGCAGAATCTTGATGCTCCGAAATTTATTTGGCATAACACACTTGGCATAATCTTCTTTAAACGAATATTTTTAAGGCATAAACATGATTTAATATAATTATTGTTTGGCCGAATGTTTATATGTCCGAATTTACAAAGGCATAGTTTTAAGATAGCAGAATTTTATTTGGCATAATTTCGTTTAGCATAACGTTCACTTCGCATACTTATGAAAATGGCAGAATTTCGTTTGGAATAATTTTATTAGGCATATTGACATTTCTATACAATAGCATTTTTAACTTAAATTAAAACATTGTCGTGAAAAGTCAATAATATGTTGTGCTACAAATGTTAGTGACAGAAACGAATCGCTGCAAAACCGACTCCACGTAGTCTTGTCTGCCCTACCCCTAGAGTGTAATTTAAGCCCGCGTAGGCGCGGAGGGGCGAGGCGGCCCGCGAGCTGAGGAGCAGGTGGTATTAATGCTCGCCGCCGCAGCTGAGGCTGGCCGGCGCAGCCGGCCAGCAAGCCGAAGCTGTGGTG
The DNA here is from genome assembly GCA_945859715.1 of Apamea sordens. Taxonomy (NCBI): domain Eukaryota; kingdom Metazoa; phylum Arthropoda; class Insecta; order Lepidoptera; family Noctuidae; genus Apamea; species Apamea sordens. The sequence goes on along the minus strand of OX244010.1, from coordinate 4,365,274 downwards.
GTGAGCCTTAAAACCATCTGCGACGATAAGCTTGCGTGGGACCGCCGGAGCCCCGCAGCGCCGGAGCCGTGACAGAAACCATGCCTGCTGCATGTTGCATGCTTGCATGCTTGCTTGTATGCTACATGCTTGCTGCATGCATATTGCATGGTGTATGCTTGCTTCCATGTTTGCATGCTCGCTTGCATGCTGCATGCTTGCTTGCATGCTACATGCTTGCTGCATGCATGGTGTATGTTTGTTTGCATGTTTGCATGCTTGCTTGCATGCATGGTAGCTTGTTTGCATGCTCGCTTGCATGCTGCATGCTTGCTTGCATGCTGCATGATTGCTACATGCATGGTGTATGCTTGTTTGCATGCTGCATGCATGGTGAATGAATGAATGAATTTTCTGTAATGATTATGGATATGAAATGTATGCCAAAAGACGACTCTGACTGTGAACTTTCTGCGATATGATGGTTCTACTTTTTAATTATTATGGATATGAAATTTATGCCTAAAGATGATTCTGACTTACAAAATTATGAATTTTGAATGTATGATAAATGACTGTCTGCCAAACGATTTTCTGCGAAATGAAGTTTATGCTATCCGCTGTTATGCAAAACAATATTATGACATAAAAAGTTCTGCAATAAAAGGGTAGACCCCTTGTTTACTATCTTCATTTTATTTCTATTTTACAGTAAAGTCTGTACAAGATGTAATGAATCATCTCTAAAAGATGTTATCATATTAATTATGCGTGTTAATGATGACTCGGCATATTGTTTATTATCTTTATTTTACGGGGGCCTAGCACGCACGCGCAGAACAAATGTACCTAACGTAAACTCGAACGATTATACATAAAACATATAGTGACCTTATTGGTGATGTTCTTCAGAAACTAGTACTCGCAACCGGCGTACGTGTATGACTAGATGTATGAACATAAACTAGGCAAAAAGAGTATGTAAGGATCATAGCAGGTGGCGTTTTGTAGTTTTTGCCTACCGCCATGTGAAGAAGGCGTCAGTTTATGTATACAACGTGGCGCTACAATGGCGACAATAATTTAACACACGGGTAGGGCTAGTGGCCAGTAATCATAAAAATTATAAAAACATAAAAAAAATCGTAACTTGAAAACTTACACCTGCGCCGCGCGCCGACAAAGGGCTCTCTCTTTTTCCTTCAATTCGCCTTCTCTTTGCTCGTTAATTGTTTTAATTACATTGATGCGATGTTATGATCCGTGACCCCGGCAAATGACCCCTGCGCTACAGCTCTTTAAGTCAGGTTGCTCTAAGATGCTATTTTATAAAATTGTTAATAAATATTAATGTTTAATTAAATTAAAATATATTCATAAAACTACAACGCAAAACCGTATACGTGTGTTAAATTAATGTCGCCATTAAAGCGCCACGCTGTATACTACAAGGTGTTGTTTTGCATCCTCGTCAAATTCAAGGACGTAACTATGCTACTGATTCTCGACATGAATCGATAATAAAATAAGTAGGTATTTTTTAATTTTCGGAAACGTTTATTGGACACGCATAATAAAACGCGGCCGCATTTACGATACAATAACGCGATTCTGTTCTTTGAAAGTGGTGTATTTTGAAATACTGTCAAACTTAAATAACTAAAAAAAGTATGTATTCATTATTTACCAGGGATCGTAATTTTATTTGATTATTTATGTCTTTCCTAGCAGCCTCCTAAAATTTGACGAGGATGCAAAACAACAGCTTGTATAGCACCGCCCCGCGGTTTCATCCACATAAGTGTCGATCACGTGGGAATATCGGGATAAAAGTATCCTATGTATTATTTTGATGTATAAGCTATATTACTGTAAAGTTTCATCAAAATCCGATTAGTAGTTTTTGCGTGGAAGAGTAAGAAACATCCATCCATCCATCACAAACTCGTGTTTTAATACAGGGTAGGCAACTTAGAGGTATACAACTTTTTTTGCCGCCATTTTGTTTTGGCGGCAAATATGACAGTTGTTTCATGAAAATTATTTTGTGTAGATATCTACGGCAAATTTGTTATGGAGCGTTTTACGACTGAACATAGTGTTTTAATTATTAAAACATTCTACTCAACCCAATGTATTGCGAAAACACTAAGAAAATGGCAGCCATTTTTTGGTAGAAATCACTTACCTTCGCGGCTAACAATAACTCGTTTAGTGATTAAATTTTAGCAGCATGGCATTGTAACAGATAAAGCAGTTTTCTTACATCAAGTGAATCAGTTAGGCCACATGTCATACGGCACGAGCCACAATCGAGACACTGAAAAGAACGTTTCCGAGTCGATTAATCTCGAGAAACGGTGACATTGATTGGCCCCCAAGAATATATCCCCGGATTCAAAAGCTCCTGACTTTTTTGTGGAGCTATCTAAAGGGACGTGTCTTTGCTAACAAAATCTCTGAGGCACAGTCACTGAAATAACGCAGGAAATGTGTGAAAATGTCATGGAAAACGCAATGAAAAGGGTTCACATCTGCCATGCTGCTAGAGGTGGACATTTGTCTGTGATTATTTTCCATACAAAATTTCCAGCCCTAAATACTATATTTAAATAAAAATACTTAATATGTCTGAATGTATTTGATACTTACTGCTTGTTTTTAATTCATTTTATTTGTACTTTTATCGTGCTTGCTACTTAGTTGTTAGTGATCCTAAGATTTCTATAACCTTCTCTGTGTCTACTCGTGAGAACCTGTAATTGGCTCTGTGTCGCTTATACAATATTGTTATTAATTTGGTTTAGCTGTTGGTTCTCCTACTTTTAAATAAATATTTTTTATATTTCATAAAATAAAATTTTAAAAATATATTCCATACCTCTTATTTGCCCACCCTGTATTAGTAGGAAGTAGGCTAGGCTGTATAATTAAACATACTCTGTTCGCTGATAATATTTACTTAGCAATAAGACTTTATTAATGTCTATGGGCTTTTTTTTTTATTACCTACGTCGTTTCGTTTCGTCGCGTGTTCGTGCTAAGACCGCAGTAAAACAATTATTAACTAATTTGAAGTAGGTATAGTTATAACGAGAAAATTAAGTGTTTGCCTCATTTTTTTCATGATTTCAGCCGAAAGACTTTAACTGATAGATATGTAGTTCTCCCGCAAGTGTTATCATTCTTTTATCTAGTCGAAAATCCGTTTGGTAATTACCCCAACGTAATCTATTATTTGGATTTATATTTAAAAGATGACGGTCTATCGTTCAGAATGACTCATAAACGTTAGGCCGAAACTCGAAATTCCCGAATCACTCTATCCCGAATGAACGCTATCCTGAATCACGCTATTCCGAATGAACGCTATCCCGAATCACGTAATTCCAAATGAACGGTATCCCGAATCATGTTATTCCGAATGAACGCTATCTCGAATAACATGAGTCCGAAATATCGTTGTCTAGAAAAGTGAGGAGTAACCCCCAATAACAGGATTTGGGGTCGGGTCTCGTCACTTTTCTGCGCCAAGCTATTCTGCCTTGGGTTGTCGGTTCAGGCAATTGGGCTCTTTTGAGGTCTCTTTTTATATTTGACCACCAGGTCAATGGTGGCCTCTGCCTCTCTTTTGCTCTCTCAGATTTAGTGCAATTTGTACTACAATATTTATTTATTTATTTACTATAAACGTATGTTTAGAGTACATTATCGCATTGGGTCTAGCCTGTAAGGATATTTGTATAAATATCCTTACAGGCTAGACCCAATGCGATATTGTAGCACACTTACAATTAACATACATAGTTCAAATTAGTTGTTTTTAGCATAGCAAATCCTATAAGTAGCTGTTCTTGTAAATTCACCCAAAGCGCAACAGAATATATCTAAGTCCTCAGCAATGAGGTTGAGAGTGCAGAGCGTGCTCGTGAGCGGCGCCTCGCGCAGCAAGTTAGTTCACGCGGGGTTCCACCAGCCGCGGCTGACGACATCAATCCACATACCCGTCTGGCGCGACTAGCTCTACCCTTCGCAATATATCCGCATTGTGTATCTTCCCTCTAATTACCCTAAAGATATAAGTTTTCTTCTTAATATGGTCTTCATTGCGACTTTCTAATGTGTCCATATCATCTAAGTCTGTTTTCGGTAATTTTGTCAGTGATTGGTGCGATGCGACGTTAAACCTGCCTCGTATTTATCACGGACGGTCTGGTTACACCTCCCGCCAATCTATGCATCTTCATTTCATTGGACCTTTTGTTCATGCGTCTTCTTTGTTGTCCAATATTCATAATATTATTGGATAAATAAATAGCAGTCACTTACTAGTTAATGACGCAATTGCATAAAGATACAGGATTTGCGGTCCCGATTTTTCGGTACAGCACCCTTATTTTGTAACACACTGTCTATCTCAAATTGAATATTTTTTTATTGCTAATCCGTTGCATATGTTCAAAAAATTAGTCTGCTCAACAACGTAAATAACGCAATGAATGTTGTTGAACTGGTAAAAATTAAAGCCATTGCTACTGGCAGTGTTACAGCAGATTAACTCACCGGGTGCCCCGCTTTGAAAAAGTGTACTCAGTAATTCAGTATCAACAAGTTTCAATCTGTTTATTTATGTGGGCCACTTCACACACAGTCAATACGGCAAACAGGAAAGTAAAAGTAGTATATTACCAACAGCGATCGGTACTGATCCGTTCCGACTTGTTCTTATTGGAAACCTATATTTTTATGAAAGCACCCTTAGGGCCCTATCTCACTAGGATACCAGTGGCGGCGTAACCATGATCGCACTACCAAAAAAAGTATGGTTGGTATACCATAAAGCTGCATTCGCACAATCACCGCGGCTATGTCGGTAAGTTTCGTTCTTCTTCGGATTTCTGTGTTCCTAAGTCAGTCTCGAAGCTATATAGCTAACATAGCATTATCCATTGTTCTCTGGGTGACTTGCAGCTTGTGTATGATCTGCTGTGTAAGCAAGTCTCTGAGCCATAGACTATTACGGAGAGGACGCACTGCTCGAAGGCTCTGCGCTTCAGCTTCATGGGTATGTTTCGCTTGAGCACGTCGGATCCTAAAGGTCGCTGCACACAGCGGGTGGCGGGACGGGACGGCAACGCAGCGCTAACGCGGCGGCAGTGTTCACACTGCGGGCGTGATCACGTCCCGTCCCGCCGCGCCTTTCTTTCATCAAAAAGATGTTGAGCGATTCAGACGTGGAAACGCTATTGCTCTTATTTGCGCTAACTAAGAAAAAACAACGTAAACAGAAATGGGTGCATGAAATAATTCAAAAACGCGCTCGCATAAGCCGCTTCTGACTTGTATTCCCGCTCGGCGCGGCGGCGGGCGGCGTGGCGCGACGGTTACCGTCGCGTCGAGCGGGGGGGCTGCTCTGTGTGGTGTCATCCGTAATATCTAGTACATTACAACTGCTCAGCGCCGCGTCGCCGTCCCGTCCCGCCCCGCCCCGCCCGCTGTGTGCAGAGGCCTTAACGTTCGATCTCTTTGTCTTGCCTATTTTTTGCCAGACTTATAATTTGGCCAAGATAGACACACTCATCGACCCTCTCTATCTTAAGTGTGTTTACAGTAATGTGGTCAACATCGGTTACATCGCACATTATCTTCACCGCTAGGTTGTCCTTTTTATTTTTTTGTTTTCGGGGGGAATCCTTCAAAAGGAACCCGACCTCCGGGGAGTGGGGTCGGGGAGTGTGGGATTTATACCTCACTAAAACCACCCCGGTGATCACCATCCGCACATAGGAGTGGTCCCGGTTCCTCTTAAAAGACCCATTCCGGGACCACTCCTGCGCAACGCCTGAAAGGCACATCCCTGGGGAGACTGTGCAGGGGCCTCCCCTAAGCCTCGCTGTGCACGGCAGCACGTGACCACTGTGTCACCGTACCACTAGGGTATCCTAGTGAGATATAAGCATTAAACTACGGTTTCCTAAAATAACGATGAGATGGCCGCGGTATTTGACTTTACGGTGTAAAAAAAGGGTTCCCTCTATCTGGCAGAATCTTGATGCTCCGAAATTTATTTGGCATAATACACTTGGCATAATCTTCTTTGAACGAATATTTTTAAGGCATAAAAATGATTTAATATAATTATTGTTTGGCCGAATGTTTATATGTCCGAATTTACAATGGCATACTTTTAAGATAGCAGAATTTTATTTGGCATAATTACCTTTGGCAAAGTTCAAATTTCGCATAATATCGTTTAGCATAACGTTCACTTCGCATACTTATGAAAATGGCAGAATTTCGTTTGGAATAATTTTATTAGGCATATTGACATTTCTATACAATAGCATTTTTAACCTTAAATTAAAACATTGTCGTGAAAAGTCAATAATATATTATGTTGTGCTACAAAAGTTAGTGACAGAAACGAATCGCTGCAAAACCGACTCCACGTAGTCTTGTCTGCCCTACCCCTAGAGTGTAATTTAAGCCCGCGTAGGCGCGGAGGGGCGAGGCGGAGGGAAGCTCGCGTGGGACCGCCGGAGCCCCGCAGCGCCGGAGCCGTGACAGAAACCCATGCATGCTGCATGTTGCATGCTTGCTTGCATGCTTGCATGCTTGCTTGTATGCTGCATGCTTTCTGCATGCATGGTGTATGCTTGCTTGCATGTTTGCATGCTCGCTTGCATGCTGCATGCTTGCTTGCATGCTGCATGCTTGCTGTATGCATGGTGTATGCTTGTTTGCATGCTTGCTTGCATGCTGCATGCTTGCTGCATGCATGGTGTATGCTTGTTTGCATGTTTGCATGCTTGCTTGCATGCTGCATGATTGCTGCATGCATGGTGTATGCTTGTTTGCATGTTTGCATGCTTGCTTGCATGCTGCATGCTTGCTGCATGCATGGTGTATGCTTGTTTGCATGCTGCATGCATGGTGAATGAATGAATGAATTTTCTGTAATGATTATGGATATGAAATGTATGCCAAAAGATGATTCTAACTCTAAACTTTCTGAGATATGATAGTTCTGCCTTTTAATGACTATCGATATGAAATGTATGCCAAAAGACGATTCTGACTGTGAACTTTCTGCGATATGATGGTTCTACTTTTTAATTATTATGGATATGAAATTTATGCCTAAAGATGATTCTGACTTACAAAATTATGAATTTTGAATGTATGATAAATGACTGTCTGCCAAACCATTTTCTGCGAAATGAAGTTTATGCTATCCGCTGCTATGCAAAACAATATTATGACATAAAACGTTCTGCTATACAGGGTAGACCCGTAAAAAAACCCTGTCTAGAAAAACACACCAACTTATTTTCATAAATAACGTTACAGTGACGTCATTGGCCGGTAAATTGCAGGCGTTATGTGACAGCCACCGCTCCTTTAGGAAATCGTAGCTTTAGTAAGTCGTGCCGTGTATTGACCGCCATTGGAATACTTATAACTGCCCCATTGGTCTCGTGGTTGCAAGCGCGACTGCTGAGCGTGGGGTCCTGGGCTTGATTGCAGGGTCGGACAGTGTTATTGGGTTTTCCATTAGGCATTTCTTAGTAACAGTCCGGAGTTTGAACAAAAAAAAAATGAATTTCGTTTAATTATTTAACTTTATGTTTATTACGTTTTTTTTGTACATTGAGATATAATATTAACATATTTTTACACAACCATTGAAAAAATATTATTACCTCAGCATCTGCCTAGCCTTTTCCTCAACTATGTTGAATACCAGTATTTTACATGAGCAGACTTCTATAACCCAGTATCTAGAGAACACGATACTTCTTGGCAAGACTGGTTGTCAGACTTGATGATTTAGCCTACGAAATATTATTACTTATATTCATACAATACTAGAGATATAATGACATTTTTTTATCTAAAACTATCAAAATCTTTTCACATTTAAATATTCTTTGAATCCGGGAATATTACTAGTTGTTTAATTTTCTTTTATTTTATCGTGACTACTAAAATACTTCCATAAGGTGTATACAAGGGATGAGAGCACTAAAACAAAGGTCAGCGAAATTGCTGTCACAGTAAATACTAGTTGTAGTTCCAGGTACTGCGTCCACGACATGTTGGCGGCGGGCGCGCGCAGATGTCTCGCGCCGCCGTGACGCAGCACGTGCTCCGTCCACCACACGGCGCGCTCCAGTGGAGGTATAGGCTGATCACGCATCACGCTTCCTAGTTTTACGATATTGTGACGAAAACTGCAACCAATAAAGCTCATATCAGACGCTTCACTCGAGTGAAGGTTAATTTTTGTTTCATTCCACGTTCATACGATACCGGCAAAAAACGTGGAAATTGACGTTAATCTGCTCCTTTCATTTAATTTTTCGATCATTCTGTAGTCGAGTGAAAGATGCGCCAGAATGCCGAAATCCGCCTGAATACATTTTTATGTGTTATGTATAATTATGTTGAATGTATAGTATATATTATAGTAATAATATGTATGTGTATGTAACCTATTTATGTATTAGTGTACCTAGTTTTAAGAGTTTTTTTTTAATTATTATTGTCCCTCTCAACCAAAGCACCTGCCATCTAATCTCTTCACTACCCTTGGTTGACTGGTAGAGAATGCCTAAGGCATTAAGTCCGCCTTTGTACCTTTTTGTGCGAAAAGTTTAAATAAATAAATGTATAATAAGCATATCTGACGCATCTGATGTCGGCTTGTACCGCTTGTGGTACAGATGTGTACCTGTTTGTTCTAATGATTAAGCGATAAGTTCCCGGATAATAGTGGATCGGTCTGCTGATAAGAAGTTAAATCAAATATGATTTTTAAGTTGTAAGATCCTATATGTCTAGTTTTACATAGTCTAGTTTTTTTATATATTTACCCACTGCTGAGCAAAGGTCTCCCGCATACTTCGGTCGTCGTTCGAAAGCTACGACTTCCGGGACAGGATGATGCGCCTCAAGTGGAGTTAGGCAGGACATCTAGTTAGACGAGGAGATGGTCGATAGAGTAAAAATATGACCAAATGGTGGCCAAAGTTAAGCCTAAGAAACCAGAGCCGTCCAAAAGTATCAAAGTCGCGGTTAACGCCTGAATACCTAATCCAGTTGTTACCCACGACTTTACGCACGAAACAAGGAAGTATGGCAGAAAAAATGGGAGGCTTACCCAGAAGTGGGTGATATTCTGGCTCAAATGATTATGATATGACTATACCTTAGACCTACGCCTAAGATAAATTCTGTATGAAACCCACCATGATCAAAATTGATAGAGACGTCATGGACCAACCTGTTATCACCAATGACATTGTTAATAGCATTTTTGAACTCTTCTTCTGTCATGCTGAGCAAATCAAGTTTAACTCCAATACCATGATGCTCATATTTTTCAACATTGTACCATTGATCGCCCAACATTGGTACACCAATCAGAGGTACTCCTGCCGTGATAGCCTCGTGTGTTGATTGTAGACCTCCTTGTGTTATGAAAACTTTGATCTTTGGATGCCCTAAAAAGTCATAATTTATAAGTAAAGTGTGTATTTTAAAGTATTCATGCTAATGTGTATTTTTTTCCTATAGTTTTATCGCCGGATAGAGAAAGTAGATTATTTTGATCGGTGACTTCATTTTTTTTGAAAACCTCTAAACTGAAAAGACTGTAGTGTAGAACTAAATTACTAAAACTACTCAAACCTAATCCTAATTGGGTCCTAGCAACACAAACACACTTTGGTTGAACATCGGACGTTTTAATTAGAGGTCAAATATAGAATAAAATAACCTTAAAGGGTTTCTGTGTACTCGCTTTCAGAAACCTCTCAAACAATAGAAAACATACAAAAACATGTTGGGAATAAATTGTGCCGCTGCTAAAAGACCACATCTATTTAACACGAATCAGTTTCATTTATTTGAAAACCCTAATGAGTTCATGTTTAATTAACTTAGGGACGAAAACCCTAAAATTGGCAATAACAGTTAGCGACCCATATGTGAGGCCGTTGTCCTTAAAACTATTATCACTTACTTAGAAGGTCTGACTGTGGCAGCCATTTAGATATCCTGATGTTCTTAGAATGTCCTGGAAGTTCATCCTTGTCCCATTTCCACAATACGTCGTAGGGTAATTGAGAAAAGACTTTGGCCATCAATTGTACTCTATCTGCGGGAAGCAGTGAAGGTTGGACGTTTGTACCAAAGCTAATGTAGATTACGCCGTTCTTTGAGGAGTCTAGAAAAGATTTGAGATCCTGCAATAAAAATGTTCGATTAAAAACGATAATTCGAATAACTGTACTATGCATAGTACTATGTTAAGTTCTGAATTGAGCTACACGAATAATAACAAGTGTGTGCACTGACCAGACAGGTCCACTCAAAGCTGTGTGTGGTTCTTTCCCCATAAGACCATCTTTGTATGATACTCACAGGATCTGACCAAGATAATGGCTGGACTTTGATATCTGAGTTTATTTCGGTATCTCTTCCCAAAGTAGGTTACAAAACACTAACTTCATCTAGTTTTAAAGTATTATTATTTCTTTTTGATAAATAAAAGTTTTTTTTTTAACCAATTTACAGAAATATATCAGTTATCAATACAAATTATATAAAGATGACTATAAGGCTATCGTATCAAAACTCTGACAGTTATTTTCTAATTTCCAAGACCAATTATTTGTTGGGGCTGTATTTTGGGGGTTCTGTTTAAATTGTCAAAACAAAAACAATACTGAGGTAATTAGTCATCTGACCCAGCAGTACCCCGGTCCGTATTCGTGGTTTTAGATAGCTAATAGATTTTCGGTAAAGAATTAATTGAGGTAGACAAAACAAACAATCAGCGGTCCACTTTAGTCCTGGATTGAAAGAGCTGGAACTCAAGGAGAGAGGCCTTTGCCCAGCTGTGGGATAATGCAGGCTAACAGTAACATTTATTGGGGTTTGAATCATTAAGCCCATTTCTTGTTTCTTTAAACTTTGTCGAGTCTAGAACATTTGTGTCATAAGTACTAATTGAATAAATACTTGAAAGATAAATGTGAAGTTGGAACAAAAGAAGGTAGGAAGCTACCAATTGAGTCGTATCTCAAGGATCAAGTATGAGTGTTTATGTAAACGTACAGATTCTACGACATAGAGAAGTATAATATCATAGAGACCATAATAATAACAGTATTGTACCGTCACTTGGCTTGCCTGACTCTTTATTGAATCATTTCATAACGATGTGCTTTCCACGTTTCATAAATCCTTTGAAAATCCTTTGAAAATGGCAACAGAATAAATGTTTGAAAATTTTACTCAATGTCATGCTTTATTATTTCCAGACTTCTAGAGAGTGAATGAAATTGTGGAATTTGCAACTCACTGAATTATGACATGTAATAGAAAGTACCGTAGTAGTGTAGTACGATTATTACCTGACCCTGTTACAACGAAGAAGAAGGGAAGAGGGGTCAGGTAATGCAGGGCACTCACTAAATGCAGTAAATAATTTTGCTAATACAATATTCTACAAAGTTCAAAGATTTTTATAATATAAAAAAATATATAAATATATTACCTATGATTGTGTACATACCACATAAAGAAACAACTTGAACAAATATGAAAATGATCCTTAGAATTAAAAAAAATGTTTCTCCAATAATAAAATAAACTACCTAAAACTATTAAAATAAGTAGTTTGCGAACCCTAAGACACGAAGAGCACTAATAGATTGCCATGAGACTCGTTGCGTTTTATAAAATGCAAGGATAAATCAGTTATCAGTAGACTCAACTTTTTATGCAGATACAGGAAATTATAAGAATAATTTATAAAAAAAACTTACCACCGGCAATTCTTTCACAGGTTTCTGAAGCAATCCACCCATATAGATAACACTAGGAGGCACTGGACGATTTCCTTCCCAAATCGGATGAGTGTTCAGAAACAGCATTTCAACTTTATTTTTTAATTCACTTATAGTCGGCACATTTGGTCCAAACATTCTTTTGCCCATTTCATTTTCTGCACCTTCAACTTCCTGCATAACATTTTCTAGTCTGTAAAAGTTCCACAATTCCACGATTTTTTCCCACTTCGTTACGTTATATAAACGCTTGCTCAAACTGTCTGGGTATAGTATTGGATGCCAAGATGATCCCATAGTTTCCACATTATAGTTCATGGGACCAAAAGAAGACACATGTATAACGGGCGCCTTAACCACGTGTGACATAAATAACGCTGGTCTTGCACAAGCTTCTAAAAATAGCAAATCAAACTTTTCTTCTTTTAACAACTTTTGCATGTTATCTTCTTTCAACTGCATCTCGACGAGCTCAGTAATCATGTGGAATGCTAGTCGCATTTGTGTGATCAAATCATTATCACCTGTTGAAGTTACTTCGTAAAGTGTTCTCCACTTCTTGTAAGAAAACTCGTGGAAGTCGATTTCTGTTAGATTCGCTGGTGTTCCTCCATTTGGGAAGGCAGGATCTGTTGTGATGACTGTGACTTCATGCCCTCGCCTGGCCAGTTCTTGGGTTAGAGGACGAAATACAACTTGATGACTGATCGACGGAACTGGGAAGTAAGCCAGTATTTTTGCCGCATCATTAGAAGTAATTGATACCGTTGATAACACAAAGACTATTGATGCGAACATTTCTATAAGCAGGCGTGGATTGCTATGATAGATAAATTAATAGATACGTTTTCTTATATACCAGTTATTATATAAAACTAACCTAACACTAGCAATTAATGCGACTTTTGTTTGCGTCGCGTTACCCTTGGAACTTATTAATAAATAATAATAAAATTCAGGTTCTCCTTTCTTTATTGCGAAACTATTATGCTGAGCAACAATTCGTTTACATTTTATTCATTGATTTAAAAAAAACATTACAGGTCCATCAATTTTCCTTATTTTTCAAGTGCGTTTGACTAGCACTGAAAAACTTCCACACATTATTAAGAATTAATAAGATAATTACAGTAACGCATAAAGCTAATGCACATAAAGAAAACACTAGATCTAGTTCTAGATACTGCGTCCAGGACCAGTTGGCTGCGGGCGCTCGCAGATGTTTTCCTCCGCCGTGACGCAGCACGTGCTCCGTCCACCACACAGCGCGCTCCAGTGGAGGCTGTGGTTGATCGCGTAACAGACTGCTAAGTTTTATTATATTTTGGTGATAACTGGAAAAAAATAATAGTATTAACATTTGATTTTATGTCTATCCCATCGTACATCCTCATTATCTGCTTAAACTTTTGTCAACTATGTTGCGGTCGGCTTTCAGTCTAACTGGATGCAGCCAGTATTTTGACATGGAGCGACTGTCTATCTGACCCCCAACCCAGTTACTGGGCAACATAATACCGCCTTGGTAAGACTGGCTGTCAGACTTTCTTTCTGATAACGACTGTCCTTTGACAGTCGTTATGCAAAATAATTATTTCTTCTTCTTTCTATCTTTCATTTTCTTCTGTCATTCTCTCTTTGAAATTATCCACACTATACATTTACTTTTTTACCAGCTGTGCGATAAACACAGAGGTGTGTATAAAAATTTGCAGTTAACGAACACCGTTAACCGCAAAAGACATACGTATGCCTCGTGAAGTTTTGTGATGGGCCTTTCAGGAAAAATGTGTATCTGGGAAGTATGTGTAGATGATTCGAGCGATTTACAGTCGATGCAGTACCCAAGTCCGGTATACAGTGGGCACTATTGCAATACATGCAATAGTCATTCGTCTTTTAATGACCTAGCATATACAGTTATACATGAGTATATTAATGTATACTGATACACATACATTTACAGTAATAAAATAAGTATAACAGCCACACTTACCGTTGGTAATTCTTTGATTGGGTTCTGATGTATTCCACCCATGAAAACAACACTAGGAGGTACTGGACGATTACCTTCCCAAAGAGGATAGGTGTTCAAAAACAGCATATCAACATTATTTTCGAAATCATTAATTGTCGGTGCATCTGGTCCAAACATTTTAATGGCCAATTCATTTTCTGCAGCTTCTATTTCCTGCATAATATTTTCTAATTTATAAAAGTCCCACAGTTGTACTATTTTTTCCTGATATGTTGTATTATACAAACGCTTGCTCATACTGTCAGGGTATAATAAAGGATGCCAGGCTGATCCAATAGTTTTTATATTGAAATTCATGGGGCCGAAAGATGACACCAGAATCACGGGCACCTTCACGATGTGTGACAAAACAAGTGCGGGTTTTACGCAAGCTTCTATCAATAGCAAATCAAACGTGTCCTCTTTTAACACTTTTTGCACTGCATCCACTTTCAGTTGCATTTCGACGAGCTCAATCATCATAAGGAATGGTATTCGTATTAGATCCATTGAATCAGTACCGCCAGCTGAAGTTAATTTGTACAGTGTTCGCCATTTCTCATAAGACAAGTCATGGACGTCAATTTCTGTGAGATTTGCAGGCGTTTTACCATTCGGGAAGGCGGGATTTGGTGTGATGACTGTGACTTCATGTCCTCGCTTGGCCAGTTCTTGAGTTAGAGGACGAAACACAACTTGATGACTGATCGACGGAGAAGGAAATAGGGCCAGTATTTTTGCCCCATGGTTGGATGTAATTGATAATGTTATTAACAACAAGGTTATCAGTGCGGACATGATTGTTACGTAACTAAATATGTTTTAGCTCTGTATTAAATTACACTACTATCGTTTTATATGAAACTTGCACTTATCGCGATTGCGTCGATTGATTGACACATTGAACTCGTATCAACAAGTTCGTTGGTACTGAAACATAAGAAGTGTTAAAAGCAAAATAACTTAAAAAAGATTAGATTAAACATTACTGTTGGCTACGTAGTAATCAAAATAGATAAGATTGTTAGTAACCAAAGTTTGCAGCAGAAGGCGAATTCTCGTAATTTAAAACTTTCAAAATCTAGTCGCAGTGTCATCTCGGCGACAAACATAATTATATCAAACACTTGTCACAATGTAGGGAATTTAGACGTATTTTTTACAGATTCAGACTGAGAATAGACGGTGAACGTTCTTAAAATTACGAGAATTTCCCCTCAAATTAAAGTATACATAACTAGTTTCTGCCTGCGACTTTGACCGCGTGAAATTTCTTGCTCCCCTGATCTACCCCGTCGTTAAACAGCCTATAAGTACACACCGTTAAATTTTGATCGTGTTAATCCTTAAAAGGGGTCATTATACTCATCATTATGAACAACTTTTACTACGGGACAAACCCTTAAATCGTGAAAAAAAAATCTGTTGATCCATACATTATGTCGAGTTATGCGAACATAAATCTATGGATCAACTGGTTTTTTTTTTCACGATTTCAGGGTTTGTCCCGTAGTAAAAGTTGTTCTTATTGATGAGTATAATGACCCCTTTTAAGGATTAAAACGATCAAAATTTAACGGTGTATAGCCTTCCTCAAGAATTGGGCTATCAAATACAAAAATATTTTTTAAAATCTGTTGGTAGTTCTGGAGATAGTAGAGTAGTTCCGGTAGTTTCATACAATCTTACAAACATACAAATACCTCTTTAAAAATAAATATAGAAGTATAGATATTTCAGATTATCAACGTCCTTGAGACCTGTTGCGGGCTCAATAAATACGATAAACACTCAATGAAACCATGACGTAATACCAAACACGAAACTAACCACACTCAACTGTGTACACTGTGACTTTTGCAAACAATCTTTTCACATTACAGTACAATTGTTTCACTCTACGCCACTACTACACATCCCACACGTTTAGTGCCGTCGAAATCTACTATTTATTAACACAGTGTCTACGGCGCATGTGCCTTACGCCGGTCTACAGCCGCCGATGTGTCTAGCTCCAAGCTGCCATGCCATAGTGATCCATACATACTACATGTCTGCGTAAAACCGTCGATTTTTGTAGTTACAATAATAAAAAAATTATGAACAAGAGACCATAAGTTTCGTTTTTAACTGAAAGTGAGCAAGTCGCTCTAGAAACTAAATTACTTCACGCCATTCATTTGAGCACTGTTTGTCTATTTACGGCACTAGTAACTAGGTTACGTCAGTGTCCTTTTAGTGTGGGTGGCGCTTAGCTTCATTGCACGGTAAATGACACAGTGTTAATTAATTACCTAGCCGTTTGTCAGTCCAGCATTAATTAATATTATTATTAGTTGGACACGGATTATATTGAACGCCTGGCTCGTGGAATTAGAAAAGTATTTTACTAATATACATAAAGAACTTACATTAAAGGTTCTGGATTTAATATTCACACTTAGCAAGCTAACAGGATGTTGGATATAAAAAATATTCATCTGCCTAGCCTTTTCCCAAATATGTTGGGGTCGGCTTCCAGTCTAACCGGATGCAGCTGAATACCAGTATTTTACATGGAGCGACTGCCTATCTGACCTCCACAACCCTATAAAAAATATTGCTCTTCTAAAAATATTATTGAACACTGCTGCTGCTAACTGCGCCTCTTTTCGTGAACCTCAAATAATTTCTATTTTAGGTACCTATAAATACTAAATAGCCAAGCTGCGACCAACTTGTCGTAGCGCTCGACTCGCTCGACTTGCATCGCTCGTTGGTTATAGTTCTAACCGGACGGGGAACCCTAGCCTAGTTACTGCGATAAACTGTGAGGAGAGAGTCAGCTGTCGATCTAAATAGGTTTCATGCATAGCTGACATTTTGAAAATAAATTAAAATGCCGCGACAGTAGTGTGCCACTTTCCCCAACATAATTGGGAAAAGGGTAGGCAGGTGAAAAAAAAGTAGTTTGCCACGGACATTCAAACACTTTTAAAAGATAACCCAAAAAAAATCAGTTGATCCATACATTATATCGAGTTATGCGAACATAAATCTATGGATTAATTGATTTTTTTTTTCACGATTTCAGGGTTGGTCGCAGTAAAAGTTGTTCATAATGATGAGTACAAAGACCCCTTTTAAAGATTAAAACGATCAAAATTTAACGGTGTATAGGATACATATATGTACAAACATATCATTCAGCATGTATCAGAAAGGTGTGGTCTTAAAGGGTACAGACCATCAAATTGAACAACTTTCTCCATGGGACCAACATCGTAAATCAGAAAACGTAATCAGCCGTCCTATACATTTAGGCCGAGTAGATATCTAAGTTCTGAATGGGACATTTGATAATTTTTTCGCAACAAGATGTTGGTTTCCGTAGATTGGAGACTAGGTTTGTGTCTTGTATTGTTTTCGGTGGATACTCGACAAGCTAAGGATCGAAAAAACGAAAAACTTTTTCTTGATTATTAACAAGGCATGTGTTTATTTCCGTGGAAAGTGGGTAGGCCTTTAGTGTGATACTCTTGCGCCATCCCATCTTCCAGGCTCGGCGTGCTGCGCTGGTGCAGCTACTGCGGCTGCGGAAAACCTAAAGCGGCGTAAATATAATAACCTTATTGATAATTATATTTTCGAGCCGTTTGGGGTTGAAACCCTCGGGCCGTGGGGTCCGAGAGCTCATTGTATTTTTAAGGATATTCGAAACGACTGATTGACACTTCCCATGATCCAAGGGCTGGCTTTTGCCTTGACCAGAGGCTAAGCATTGCCATACAACGTGGCAATGCCACCAGTGTCTTGGGTAAATTACCAGTCGGTTGAATTTTTCGACGCTATATTTTAGTTTGTGAATAGTTTTAGTTAATTTAAGATATAATTTTGTTAGTGTTTAGTGTTAGCTTGTAAATTGTAATTGGTACTTTTATTAGCTTCACTTGTAACTAACAAACAATGTAATAATTGTATCATAGATGTAATTATTATAAAATGTTATTGAAATTACATTAGAATAGCTTCACATTCTATATTGCGTCAAGTTATCCTCAATTTACCTTCAATTTAATTTGTTGTACACGAAAGCTTAAGTACTTCCATAAGTTATGCAAAAGAAATATTACAAGTAGAATAAATCCCAGAGCAATTGCCAAAAGAGTAAGTACTAGTTGTAATTCCAGGTACTGTGTCCACGACATGTTGGCGGCGGGCGCGCGCAGATGTCTCGCGCCGCCGTGACGCAGCACGTGCTCCGTCCACCACACGGCGCGCTCCAGTGGGGGCTGAGATTGATCGCGCATCATGCTACCAAGTTTTACTATATTGTTGTGATAACTGGAAAACAAACATTGATAACAAAACATTATATCTATGTACCGATTGATTAAATTAATAGTCAATACAATCAACGGATTTAGATAAAAGTAGAAAAAAAAATTACCTACCTTTTATCACTAATTACAGTGTTAATAGCGTTCTTAAATTCTTCCTCAGTCATCGTGAGTAAATCAAGTTTGACTCCAATACCATGATGCTCATATTTTTCAACATTGTACCATTGATCTGACAACATCGGTACACCAATGAGAGGTACTCCTGCTGTAATAGCTTCGTCTGTTGATTGTAGACCTCCTTGTGTAATAAAAGCTTTTATCTTTGGATGCCCTAAAAGATCATATTTATTTAGAATAAATTAGTACCTACATGCATTGTATACAAATTATTTACTTTAATTGACGGAAATGTCACTAATTATCAAATTGTTAAAACAATTTTTTCCCTTCAATAACTGTTAGCAATCTATTTAATGTGGGGCCATTGCCCTTTAAACTATTCACATACTTAGGAGGTCTGACTGAGGCAGCCATTTGGATATCCTGATGTTCTTCGAGAGTCCGGGAAGTTCATCCTTGTCCCACTTCCACAGAACTTCGTAAGGTAATTGAGAGAAGACTCTGGCCATCAATTGTACCCTTCCAGGAGGAAGCAGTGAAGGTTGGACGTTTGTACCAAAGCTAATGTATATCACACCATTTTTTGAGGTATCCAGATAAGTTTTTAGATCCTGTAATCCAATTTATACTAATATTATAAAGAATTAAAATTTGTGAGTTTGTATGTAGGGGGTAATCTTCAGAACTACTCGTCTGATTTCGAAAATTATTTCACTATTGAGAAGCTACAGGATTGCCGAGGGGTCCCAAGATATATTTTACGTTAAGAAAAACTGAAGATGATTTTTTTTTTATTTATGATTATATATTCTATGGTTTAAGGAAACAGCAACATGGTACTCTTGGAAACGTGTAAAGCAAAGATAAAACCTTACCGCTGGCAATTCTTTCACTGGCTTCTGATGTAACCCACCCATATAAATAACACTAGGAGGCACTGGACGATTTCCTTCCCAAATAGGATGAATGTTCAAAAATAGCATATCAACATTATTTTTTAATTCACTTATAGTCGGCACATTGGGTCCAAACAATCTTTTGCCTAATTCATTTTCTGCATCTTCAGAATCATTTATTGCATTTTCTAATTTATAAAAACTCCACAGCTCCAGTAATTTTTCCCAGTTTGACAAATTGTACAAACGCTTGCTCAAATTGTTCGGGTACAATAAAGGATGCCAGGCTGATCCTATAATTTCCACATTAAAGTTCATGGGACCTAAAGAAGACACTTGGATTACGGGCACCTTAACAATGTAAGACAGAAGTAACGCAGGTTTAACACAAGCTTCTAACAATAGCAAATCGAACTTTTCTTCTTTCAACATTGTCTGCACTTTATCAACTTTTAATTGCATTTCAACGACCTCCACTATCATTTGAAATGCTACTCGCACTAGAGAGATCAAATCACTATCGCCTGAAGAACTGAACTTATATAGTGTTCTCCATTTCTCGTAAGATAACTCGTGGACATCGATTTCTGTTAGATTCGCTGGTGTTCCTCCGTTTGGGAAAGCAGGATCTGTTGTGATGACTGTGACTTCATGCCCTCGCCTGGCCAGTTCTTGAGTTAGAGGGCGAAACACAACTTGATGACTAATCGACGGAAATGGGAAATATGCTAGTATTCTTGCCGAATTGTTGAACGTAATTGAAAATGTGAGCAATATCAAAGCTATCCACCCAGACATTTTCGTACAACCTACTTAGGACGCTATGCAATATAAAATGAATACAATATCAAAATGTTTGCTTATATAAACACATTTATTTAACTGTGCGTATACATAACTGATATAATGAAAATTAGCGGAATTATGTCTTCTATTGCTGCCTTTTTTAATGTTCGTAAAAAGGTAATATAACAAAATACATGATTTTTATTCGCAAATGAAACAAATGCATAATTCTCGAATCGTGGAAACTGTTATTGGGTTTTTACATCTCGAATTTCTCAGTAGCCCCCTATTACATGGAACTTGAACATATCTGGCGAAATGTGGGTGTACTTAGGTATACCTCTGCACATCGGGGAACACGGGAGTTTTGTTATGTTATTAATCAAATACGTCCGTGGCGTTGATACCCGCAATGAGACATGTAGTAACCTGTCAGCCATGAAATATACACATATTTTTCCGATAATTTGGCCGAGAGCATGACCGAACATTCGGTACCTACTCGGCAAAATTACTATTCCTGGCATCTCTAATTTAACTGTCTTAAAAACTATTAATAAAATAATAATTATTATTTATTTATTTATTTAAGGTTCACCAAAAGTTGTTACAGATATAATATATATGGTTACATACAAGTAATTATGTCTTAAGTCTAACTGCACAACCAATTACAGGCAAACACCACATGCATAATAACAAATATTATTATAATTGTTTTTATCAATTCCTTTGATGGGGTACAACAGGTTGTCAGATATTATAATATATAAATTTACAATACAAAAATGAACCAAAGTCGCGAGAAAAGTCTATTTAATTATAAGCATTCAAATAATAATCAAGCAGTGTAACTAATTAATTATTTATAAAAATAAACAGTTTTAACGCATTCTTTCTTATCACGTTACGTAAAGATAAGATTAATAATTATTATGACCTTGTTTACTATTTAGTCTAAAATATTAATGGAGCGGAAACAATATTCATGGACACTCTTTTAAATCAACATTTTGGATAATTTCGATCTATGTAGAAAAGTGTCCATGGAGTTTTTTATCCATTCTTCGCCATGGAAACCTCGTCGTCAAAAGTCTTCTGACTGTTCAAAAATTTTCAAAACTCTTTGAAAATTTAAAAGTGCCTGTAAATGGTTTAATTTAAATAAATCCTTTTGCGTTTAAGATTGTCGGTCACATCGCAACTACGACT
This sequence comes from Apamea sordens, assembly GCA_945859715.1. Lineage (NCBI taxonomy): Eukaryota > Metazoa > Arthropoda > Insecta > Lepidoptera > Noctuidae > Apamea > Apamea sordens. The sequence goes on along the minus strand of OX244010.1, from coordinate 4,344,084 downwards.
TCGCGCACGTGGAAGTAAAAAAAAACGAAACCTATGCTTATACATTAGCTGTAACCTACTGACTGTTTGCTTCAATTCTTTCGACCCCTCAAACAGCTTTAGGGAAATAGTAGGCCAGTTGAAAAATAATAAACTTCTTGTTCCACATGCTTCTTCCTTTTATTGTAATAAAAAGGTTATCACAGTTTTTTCTATATTAATTTAAATAAGTGTCATAATTGTACATCAATTATTTTTCAATTTGTTTTGTTCTACACTACAACTAAAGTACTTCCATAAGTTATATACAACAAAAAATAAAAGTAGGATTAAGCCTAAAGTAATTGCTGTTAAAGTAAGTACTAGTTCTAGTTCTAGGTACTGCGCCCACGACATGTTGGCAGCGGGCGCGCGCAAATGTCTCGCACCGCCGTGACGCAGCACGTGCTCCGTCCACCACACAGCGCGCTCCAGTGGAGGCTGGGGCTGGTCTCGCAACACATTGCCAAGTTTTTTTATATTGTGACGATAACTGAAAAGTATTGAAAAGATTTGATTCGTCAAAGGATGTTTAACTATTTCATGTCAATCGATATGAAGCTAAATATCGATCGCGATTTTAAAATAATGTTTTAACGTTAAAATGTTTCATATTCATTTGATTGACCTCTTGCACATCTTTAATATATTATTTAAATTAACATCTTTAGCGTCGAAGAGGTGACATAATAGGAGGACTTTTTGTAGGTACGGTCAGCAACAAAAGTCGGTTAACACTTCAGTTGTTAAAATCTTAATTATTGAGCAAAATATTCTTCAAAAACATGTAGTAATCAAATATTTAAGAATACTTAACTCTTTGCTATTACATGAAATAGTGAAAACCAATGTATCCTATCGTTTTGTATCAATTTAGATGATTTGTAAAAGTAACAGAGTTAATTTACTTTTGTTGCTGACTGTACTTCATAAAATTTGTATTTTGATTTGAAAATCAATATCAAGAATCGTTTCACATATCAGTCAAACTAAACGACTTATTTACCAAACCTCAAGTAAACTATATAAAAGATCAACATTCCAAATAAAAAAAATACATAAATTAATAGAGATTTCATTTACGCACCTTTCATCACCAATGACTGTATTAATAGCATTCTTAAAGTCTTCCTTAGTCATCGTGGGCAAATCAAGTTTTGCTCCAATCTTATGGTGTACATATTTTTCAGCATTGTACCATTGATCGCCCAGCATTGGTACACCAATCAGAGGTACTCCTGCAGTAATAGCTTCGTCTGTTGATTGTAGGCCACATTGTGTTATGAACACTTTGATCTTTGGATGCCCTGAAAGTAGGTTAATGTTACCTTAGTTCATAATTATGTTAGTATATAATTATATCTTATTTTATTTAGTAACTTTTTTTAAGTCATCGTTATCATTAGCCTATAGCAGCCCACTGCTGGACATAGGCCTCTCCTATTGCACGCCATTCAACTCAATTTTCGGCAACTTTCATCCAGCTGCTACCAGCCATCCTGCGAAGATCGTCGCATTTACCCAAAATTAATATTTTACATGCATATTGTGTATTCGCCATTTCCCATAAAATTATCATTACATATTATACCACTTTCTGAGTTTATCTTAGACATAACTGCTGACATCGGTGAAGGAAAAGCATCGTGAGGAAACCTGAGCTCATAGTTATTATAAGTCTGAAATCGCCAACCCGTCTGAGCCCCTCTCTTGGCTCGTACTTACTCTGTATGAGAACAGGCCTTTGCCCTGCAGTTGGAACATAACAGGTATTATTATCTTTATATGAATTATTATTACTTACTTAGTAGGTCTGACTGTGGCAGCCATTTGGATAGCCTAATGTTCTTAGAGCGTCCTGGAAGTTCATCCGTGTCCCACTTCCAAAGGACATCGTAAGGTAATTGAGAGAATACTTTGACCATCAATTCTACCCTGTCTGAAGGAAGCAGTGAAGGTTGCACGTTTGTGCCAAAGCTTATGTAGATCACGCCGTTCTTTGAGGAGTCCAGATAAGTTTTGAGATCCTGTAATTGAACGTTTTTTAATCAATTTCAGGTTTTAATATACTTTGTCTTTCAATAAAACTTACTTGGAAAACGTTAATTTGAGCTGGTACAAAATATCTGTATGATTACTAGTTGTGATTTTTAGGGTCTAAAAAGTAAGAACTTTGTAAAGAACATCTTACCGTTGGCAATTCCTTGATTGGTTTTTGATGTAATCCACCCAGATAAACAACACTTGGAGGCACTGGACGATTGTCTTCCCATGTAGGATAAGTGTTCAAAAATAGCATATCGACATTCTTTTTTAGTTCATCCATAGTCGGCGCATTTGGTCCAAACATTCTTTTAGCCATTACATTTTCTGCATCTTCGACTTCTTGTTGAATATTTGTTAACTGACGAAATTTCCACAATTCCAGTAATTTCTCCCACTTAGTCAAATTATATAAACGCTGGTTAAGAGCGTCTGGGTACAATAAAGGATGCCAGGCTGATCCTATAGTTTCCACATTGAAGTTCATGGGACCTAAAGACGACACTAGAATCACGGGCGCCTTAACGACGTGTGACAGAAGTAAGGCTGGTCTAACACAAGCTTCTAACAACAGCAAATCAAACTTTTCTTCTTTCAAAATTTTTTGCACTTGATCCACATTCATTTGCATCTCGACGAGTTTTGCCATCATATGGAATGCCAACCGCATTTGTAAGCGCAAATCATTATCACCTGTAGATGTATATTTGTACAGAGTTCTCCAGTTTTCGTAAGAAAAGTCGTGGACATCGATTTCTGTGAGATTTGCAGGTGTTCCTCCATTTGGGAAAGCGGGATCTGTTGTGATGACTGTGACTTCATGTCCTCTCCTGGCCAGTTCTTCAGTAAGAGGACGGAATACTACTTGATGGCTGATAGACGGAAGTGGGAAAAACGCCAGTATTCTCGCCGCATCGTTGGACGCTATCGATAACGTTAAAAATAACAACAAGGCTATCGGTGCGAACATTACGGCATCTCAGACCACTCTGAAAAACAAATTATTAAATTTGCTTATATTATAGCGGCTATTTAGATAAACGTATCTACCTACTGATAAAATAAACGAAACATGTGTTTTATTTGTACATCCACACTGGGCCCGCGTAGTAGATTACAGCCCTCTCCCTCTCAAAGAGAGGAGGCCTGTGTCCCAACAGTGGGAACATTATAGGCTGATTATGTATGTATGTGTTTTTTATTATTATTATAATTTTGGTTTCATAAATCAAAATCAAAAGTCATTTATTCAAATTAGGCTGAGAATCAGCACTTTTCGAACGTGAAAATTACAAAAGACAGTCCCCCAAAAACGCCCGCCCTTCCACTTCATACTTTATTTAAAGTTCTTCCTGGTAACATTACGTAATAAATATCTTAATTTTATGATGCGTACTGGCCAAGTTCAAAATAAGAAAAACGTACTTTGAGTATTTTCTTCACAAACTGCAATTTTAACAAGTTTTGAAATCATCTCATAATCATATTAAAATTAAAGTCTTTCAACTATGGGACATTCTTTGGCACATAAATGAAAAAAAATGTCGTTGAAAAAATAAATCCAATAGATGATAATAATAATATAAAATATTAGGGCACTGATATTAATAGGATTGTTTGTAGCAGTTTGTTTGGATAAACATTTCACAGGTTTTTCACAAAATTGTGGAATATGTTATCAAATTTGAAAGGCCTTCTGTTAAAATATTATCAGATAAACAAATTGCTTTGTCATCATGATTATTGTTACGACGTTATAGCCCGGAAGTAATGTTATCGCACCTTCCGGGCGAAAAAGCGCGCGCGATAAAATATTGTCGTCGCTTTATCTCGTGCCAAAACAGAATGTCACTCTAGTAACGCAAAATTGAGTCTCATTTCGACGCAAGCAGAAAAAACGCGACGAGAAAATTTTGTCGCATTCATTATTTTAGTATTTTTTATATATTTTCTTTTTCAGTTTATAGTGCGTACGTACTTTTAAAATCGCGTACGTCGTACTACTACTAAAAATAAACTCTACTACTACACTACTTTAATTAAAAAACACAAAAAAAAATTAACAAAATAATTAAACCGCTGAAAAAAATGAAAAGCAAAAAATAATAAACTTTTTTTATTTAACCTTAATAACTAAGTTCTTAAACTAATGTAAGTAGGTATACCTAAGTAATTTTGACAAACAACAGAGCGCATTCAGAGCGTCAAAAGAACACACTGTTGGATTTTCAACTCTCTGTGCTTAAGCGGTGCGTTGAAAATCCAGTGTGAAAAAATCTCCGCGGTAAAATCGCGCCCGTGCAAACCTGGGCTAATAGTGGTCACAAAATAATAAAAATATTAGGTAATGACACAAGGACACACTTATTAGATCCAGTAGTTAGAGTAAACAAGACAGAAGTATAATTTCTCTATCTCTTTCGCAGACTTTTTGTTGGGCAATATAACGGCCGTCATTGTACAATTTCTATAGAAAGTATTACCCAACTTCATTAGATAGTACTATAAAACATAACATCGTCTGACCGTAGGTATAATATATATTTTTTTTAACATCTAATAGCAAAGAACATTTTCTATGTAAAGAACAAATTGACAATATAAAAATAAATCAAAATGCCAATATATTACGAGTATATTGATCGATTGATCAATATTTGACAGCTATTGCGACGTTGCCAACTTTCAGAATGCACCCTCTAAAATTGAAACCGGTACAGTGGCTTAGGCTGTAAGGAGGTTACAAACTATTAGGGGTTAAAGTATGAAATTGCCGATTTGTACTGAAAAATTTAAATTCGTTTTTTTTTTTTAATTTAACATATTTATTAAATCAAAATAATTACCATTATTATCTATACATTGCTGCCATCTAATAGGAAGGTCATTTATGCCTTTGCGATAGAACTCTCATGATCTAGATTCGACAAACTGTGTGAAAGCGTTGTGAGGGTCTCAACAGACTCAGAGGCAGTACAAAATGTACTGCTTCTGAGTCTGGTTGAGACCCTCAAAACGCTACATAGATTTTCAACTTTATCGCTAAAGCATAAGGCTTAAAGTTGATTGGGAAATTTGACAGTTTCGGGTAGCTTGATGTGCTGTCGTACATTATTTATTCGATATCTATTCATTCAATAGTTTTAAAGAAAGAAAAGATAATATATGATCAAACGAACTTCTTAAGTGAAGTTCGATCGATATAATATGAGTGGTTTCATTTGAAGATATAAATAAACAGGTAGTCCTTTGACCTACAAGGCAACACTCGCACGCTTTTAAAAGTAATTTATAATTAGAATAAAGAATCGATTTCCTTTTAAATAATAATCGATTAAAGTATCGACTCGTCTACCCCACACTATACTAGACGGTGACAGCTCATTCTTTTAGAGTTGCGACTTGAGTTCAAGTCCTCTCGTGTTATAGTAAAAATGAACTGGGTTTTGGGTGGGTTGGGTATTTATATCTTCAAATGAAACCACTCATATTATATCGATCGAACTTCACTTAAGAAGTTCGTTTGATCATATATAATATTTCGTGGTTTCATTTTCGATATAAATAAACAGGTAGATGTTCAGAGACTGTGATATTTTTACATTTGTTTTATGCCTTTTGGATAGGTGTCTAACAATTAAAACACGAGACAGCATAAATCATAAATTTCTTATATTGACTAATTTAACAAACAAATACATTACAGTACGTAACTATTTCGATAGTTATTAGGGAATAATCCTTCTTAATCATTAATCATGGGTATAGTTGTGTAAGCAAACGGATTTTGCAAAATTAGATTTTTCTACAATAGGCCGATTATAAAACTTAGCAAAGGCCTGGGAGGACGCAGTCCAGCCGGCAGTTTTTCGGATGAGATCAAGACTTAGCCCAGCCGCAAGCGCCGTTGACGTGGCAGCGTGACGGGCGCTGTGTGCGCCGTAAACTGACACGTCAATGCCGCTCGCATACAACGCCTGTTTGATCCACCTGCTTATAGTCGGTGCTGTCGCGTTCTTGTAGGGACGCTTCACAGTAATTAAGAGGTGATCTGTGTCTGAAGGCCTTAAGGCCTTCGTTGCAGACATATAGTCGACTAGCGTTGTGGCTGGACAAATAGAAGGATTTTCTAGAAAGTATGGTAAATACAAGACCGACTGGTCCCGTCCTATACCAGAGGTTTTAATAATATCCGTTATAACAATCTCGATACCGTTTGAATTGATTTTAATATTACTTATTTTAATAAAGCTAAAAGTTTGTACTCTGTGTGCAGTGCACAGACCCAGTAAAACAACAAGCTTTTTAGTTAATTTTTCTAAATTAAGCTGAGTATGTGGAACCCATTCCGAAATATGGTCCAGTACTATTTGAGGATCCCAAGTAGTTGAGTATTTGGGCAAAGATGGTCTCAGTTTGAATATCCCCTTAAGGAGACGTTTGACACACTCGTCTGAAGCTAAGTTGTTTCCTATGAGCAAGGATAAGGCTGAACGGTGGCTGTTAATCGTGCCGTAAGACGCACCTTTCTCATACAGTTCAGTTAAAAAAGTGACTATGTGAGGGATGGAACTCTCGAACACATTCCGATTATGGTCCTTACAGTACTGCCACCACAACTTGTAACAAACGCTATATTGCTTTAGTGTGCTTTCTGATAGTGAGGCGAGCATCAAACGCAGGGCGGTTGGCGGCGTACCACGACGGGAGAACGCGAGCCTGAGAGCAGCGCTGCTCCCAGGGAAAGCGTCTGGTGGAGCGGGTGTTGTTGTCTGAAATGCGACAATAATAATTTTGGGTGCGGTTGTAAGACAACAATTTTTCCAATTAATAGATTCATTAGCATAGGATACCAAGCCTGAGCAGGCCACATTGGGAAAACCAAGATACCGGTAGCTTTATCCTGTATAATTTTTTGTATGCAATTTAATAACAGAGAAAATGGTGGGAAAGCATAAAATAATTTTGGGAACCAACTTATCGTAAATGCGTCGACGGCTATCGCATCTGGGTCCTGTTTCCATGACACATATGCGTGACACTTGGCATTGATTCGAGAAGCGAATAAGTCAATCTCTGGTTGACCTAAGCGTTTTACAATATATTTAAATGCAGGTTGTGATAACTCCCATTCGACGTCGGGGTTCACCCTGCGTGACTCTTCGTCAGCCTCGACGTTGTCTTTTGTGTTTATATACGAAGCGAATAACCACAGCTTTCGCATCTCGCACCATTGCCAAATATCACGGGAGAGTGCGCTTAAGTGTGGGAATTGAATACCGCCCATGCGGTTTACATAGCTTATCGCGGTAGTGTTATCCACACGAAGCAGGATAGCACAGCCAGTCTGGTCCTGAGCAAAACATTTAAGGGCGAAAAATACTGCTAATAGTTCCAAATAATTAATATGAAAACTCATTTCACTTTCTTTCCAAGAACCATTGACTCGTACCCCGTTACTAAATGCACCCCAGCCTGTGCGTGACGCGTCAGTGTAAATTTCCAGCGCATAGCTTTGGGATTTCAGTGGATTATTTACTTTGTAAATATTTTGAGACCACCAGTTCAATTCACTTAAGATTTCATGAGGAAGTTTAACTTTTACGTCAAATGAACCATGTTGTTGTAGAAACAAATATTTATTTCTTTCTAATATCTTTGTATACAACCAACCGTAGTGCACCGCTGGGCACGCTGCTACGAGTACTCCGATCAATTGGGAGAAATTTCTAATTGAAACTGTGGGTAGATTGGAATACTTTTGTACTAAACAGGTTATCTTGTTGCGTTTGTCTAGTGGTAACGATAAAGTCATATCAGTGGTGTCATAAATGAATCCTAAAAATTTACATGATGTTTGAGGTTGCAAATTGCTTTTTTCGTAATTTATTACGAATCCCAAACATTCTAGTAATGCTACAGTTTCCTTTACATTACGAAGGCATTCTTCATAACTGCTCCCTAAACAAAGCAAATCATCTAAATAGGACACAGATAGAAACCCGCGATTACGTAAAAAACTTACAACCTCTCTGACAATCTTAGTAAAACACCTAGGAGCTATAGCGAGCCCATAGGGTAATGCGTTAAACTCGTAAGTTATTGTTTTGTTTGAGTTTTGCGCGGTATAATGGAATCGAAGGTATTTACGAAATTGCTTAGCAACAGGAATAAGTAGGTATGCTTCCTTCATATCTACGGTCGCCATGTACCAGTTTGATTGTACTAACTTACAGGCAGTTCTACTATCCTCCATTTTAAAATGTGTTTTAGGTATGAATCGATTTAATGATTTTAAATTCAGAATAAACCTTTTACCACCGTTGGACTTTGGAGCTAAAAATGTACTAGAAATAAACTGATCTGAACTGGGCTCAACCTGTGAAATAGCACCTTGTTCAATTAAATTCTCGACAGCTAATGACATGTCACGCTGTTCCCTCAATGACCACGTAATTCGAGGTGTACAAGTTTGAAACGGCTCACATATAAACGGAATAGGTATTCCCTTCTTGATCCAATTTAGAATACTGGTATTATTAGTAATGTGGGTCCAACATTTATAGAAGTGTTGTACCCTACCTGCATGTACCTGTGTTACTGGCGTGCAGGGGCACGTGACCGGTTCTGGTTCGCCTTGTTTAGCGCCGTCGCAGTCGCCATCGCCGCTGCTGATCGTCGTGCTGACGTGGGGAATCTCCTCTGACCCCCTCGCCCCCCCCTGTTCGTTGGGTAACGAGAAGGTCCGGCCCAGTTTCCCTGGAACTGATGGCGTGCAGACATTGTGTTTTGGGACTGGGCATTGGTATTAGATTTCACTGGCAGTGGCAAAGTCTTCTTTATCTGTAGACCCTGTTTTTCGATGGTTTTAGACGCCTTTATTTTATCCGGTAAAGTTTCCACTTTACCGGATAAAATAAAGGCGTCTAAACAACGTCTCATCTCGCTCGCTGTCCTGTATGACATTGAGAAAAGGCTTCGCTAGTCCGGGGGTAACCATTCTAATCCGAGCCTGGGTTTCGGAATTAAATCACATAAAATGCGACAGCCATCACTTAGTGTTTTGATCGCTTCGATCTTGTTGTCACTGGTTATTAATGACGTCATCGCCTTGCTAATAGCTGTAATACCTACACCCAATTGTTGTTGAGATGTCTCAACTTTTTTGTCGCGTAACCTTACCATTTCTGGAACAGCGGCTGAGATCTCAATGTTTAATTTTGGCGCTTGAAGTAATGTACAATTACTAGGTATGAGATACTGTTTTAATATCTTGTCTCTCATTTCTTTAACCATTCCCTTTTTGAGTAATGGTAACCATAATTGGACTAGGTTGTTATGTATTTCCTGGCCCCATATAGGTCCTTCATCAGTTGCCTCGCCAAGAGCGGACAGGATCTCTGGATCCAATGGAGGTTCAGGAAGCGCTGCTGGCGTAGCCGGTGCCGGTGCTAACGACTTCAAATCATCCTGCTGAGCCATAACCGACTCCTGCAAAATGTCAGGCCGAGGCCCGTCGGGGTCAGGTATTATGACTATATCATCAGGGCCGAGACCAACTTGCGGCTCAGTTTCTATGGGTGGTTGTGATAAATCCCACATCGCCGTTTCGTCTCCTACATGAAAACAGAATAAACGTAACTCAACTATATGTATGTAGGAGGTACGTCAAAAGGTAACAGTTCTAACTTCGAATCTATTACCAATATATTTGTAACGCCTCGTTCGCTTATGGAATCTATGGCGGGTTGCATATTTGCCGCGTTCAAATTTGAATCTATGGCAAATTACCAGTATCAAGACTGTCACTTTGACCAGTACTTGTACGGTAGAAATACAAGGGATTAATATTAACTAACCTTGTGGGTTATCGCCGTCCGAACCTGAGAATGAATCTTCTCGACGCCGGCGTTTTTGGCGGTGTTTATCCCGTAATTTTTCCATCTTCTTCATGTAATAATCAATTCTTTCTTCATAGGACCTTTTAGGCATCGCGAATGTAAAAAATACCGTTTTTTAAACTTGGAACAAAGAAAAAACAATCCAAGGTAGGTAGGCGCGTGCACTCGTTGCCTCGCACGGAAAAAGAATGAGCTGTCACCGTCTAGTATAGTGTGGGGTAGACGAGTCGATACTTTAATCGATTATTATTTAAAAGGAAATCGATTCTTTATTCTAATTATAAATAACTTTTAAAAGCGTGCGAGTGTTGAATTGTAGGTCAAAGGACTACCTGTTTATTTATATCGAAAATGAAACCACGAAATATTATCTTAATAATGATTAGGCCCGCACCAGTTCTTCTTGTTTTGTTTCAAAATTATTTACATTTATGCAAATGTATAACAACACAACATTTATATGTTGTAAACCACACCACAATATTATTTATGGAGTGCGAAGGGGAAAATAATAAACCTAGCGGAAGGAAATATTGGAGAAATTTTCTCGCCAAAGTTGAACGAGCACAGACTTTTTTCGTACCTACTTGCAAAGTGCACATACATAACTTGGTAACCTCGAATTTTAAAACAATTGTACTGTTCTGTTCTGTTGTCAGGATCTGTTGGCGCGTGAATGACATCTTCTCTTCTTCTTAGCGTGGCAGTGTCCATCAGTTCCTGTAACGTGCAGCTGAAAGGACACGATATTAAGTATCCCATCGTTTGTGGAACAGCACCACATTTAACTCCAACTTTGACGGCACGGTTGGCGGATTGACTGCTGCGCTGCGTGCCGCGGGTTCGATTCCCGTACGGAACAAATATTTGTATGACCTACAAGTAGTTGTTCCGGGTCTGGCTGTTTGTGTTTGTGAGTTTAAATGTTTGTAAACGCACCCGCGATACAGGAGAAATTCCTAGTGTGGGGCAACGTTTTTCAACGCAAAAAAAAAAAAAAAAGAAACAAAAATCTCCAAGGCGGAGTCGTCTATGAATCTCCACCCGAACAGGTTTTCCTTGCTTCGGCCAACCTGGGTCCGGAGTCTGTCTAAAGACTTCCAGGTTACCCAAGGTAACTCATGTCCAGGTAAGATCCCTTCGTTCCACCCGCTGAATGACATTGAAATTTGTGAAATCGTCAAGATGGCACATCATTTCTTAATGTTTATGTATCATACGTCAGCCTAGAGAAACGAATCTCAAAAACTTCAAACTATCACATTTTGTGTGTAACGTTAAGAAAATTGACATAAAAACATTAAGGCTTCGTTCACATAACGTTGACCAGTACGATGTTTTACTGCATTATTTTGGGAAATACATGGCAATTTCATACAGTCAACAACATATTTATACTGCATTTGTTTTTGACAAAAACAAATGTAGTATAAATATATTATGTTGTTGACTGGTACTCCCAACTTTTAACCATAAAATATAGTACTGATCATCGACTGCGGAGAAAACAAATGAAAGTAGTGTTTACGCTCTAAACTTTACAGCATACCACGAGTCACTGCGACGCGACGCGACATGGAGAGCGACATAGGGCGATGCCACACGGGCGTTGCCAAGGTGTTGCTTCGGTGCTGAGACGCCTGAGCGGTGAGGTTCCGTAGTTCTTATATAAATCTGAGCGTCGTGCCATACGGTGTGTTAACGACGGATGGTGACGGAACGCGTGCGCATCGGCGGGGCAGCCAGGGAGACGAAGCAGGGTGCTGCGGTGAGACGACAGAGCAGTATTTTTTTGAATATTGAAGGTGGACGTTGACGCCGTGATAGTCGGGACAAGTTGCATTGCGTTGCGACATCGCAACCCTTGTGAAGCACCTACGTCCAAATCACTGCGCTTCGACGACACAATGCATTGGCAACGCCCGCCCGTGTGGCATCGCTCATACGGAAACAAATGACGCACGCGCGTCTCGCTTCACGCAAGTCACTTCACAAGTCGCATCGCTCAAGCCCGTGAGCGGGGCCTAAGGGCTTGTAGGATTTCCTTTTAAAGGAGATCTTGTACTTAAACAAAGTACGGAAGCAAAGCCTGAGCTTTGCCTTTGCCTTCAGGACCTAATTAAAATTGATTAAGTGGCTCTTGAGTTGCGAACATGCGACTGGGTACAGTTTCTTACAAGCTAAAAACAAAAGCTAAGCTGTAAATACTTCCTGTTTTCCTACAAAGAAACCGTCTAAATAATCCGTATCTATAGCTTCTATAATCCGTAAGTAAATGCGAAAGTCACTCTGTCTGTCTGTTAATTATTCACGCCTTAAAGGCTAAACGGATTTCGATAAAATTATTCATAAAAGAGGACCATGACTTTGGTAAGCACATAAGTAGTATACTTTTTATCAATATACAAGCTGACCTGGCACTAAACTATTCCTACCCTACTCCTACCCTACTTCTACCCTACTCTTACCCTACTCCTCCAATATTTTCTCACCGTTTAAACCTTCCCTGGACTACGGCAAACATTTCAAAAACAAAATCAGCTAAATCGGCCCAGCCGTTCTCGAGTTTTAGCGACTCAAACGAACAGCAATTGATTTATATATATATAGAATAAGTATGCATATGGATAATCTACGTACTAGGGACTCGTCTGGAATGAATTCTTCAGAAATAGTACGTACACTGAATATGAAAATTACATTTGTTTTAACACAATCAGCCTTTAATGTTCCCACTGCTGGGACACAGGCCTTTAACACTAGGCCATCACTGCTCATCCGCATTGCCTGTTAGAAACTGCACGAAGTTTGAGAAAGCAAAATAAAAATCATGATCATCATCTGCCTTTTCCCAACCATGTTGGGGTTAGCTTCCCGTCTAACCGGATGCAGCTGAATATCAGTATTTTACATGGAGTGACTGCCTATCTGACCTCCACAACCCAGTTACTGGGTAATACTATACTCCGTGGTAAGACTGTTTGTCAGACTTTCAGACTTCTGACGACGCGTAACGACTGTCAAAGATCCACGAAAGACAGCCGGGACCAACAGCTAAGATGGTCACCCATCCATGGAACAACCGCGGCAAGGCTAACGACGCAAAATAAAAATATTTTAGTAAAAGTGATCACAAAAACATTCACTACAACGTTCTTGTTGCCACCTGGCTTAAAGATACATCTAGTAGATTAGCTGTTAATGTTCAAGTCTTAAGCCTAAGAGATCTCATTCTTTTGGAGATTTGTGCTTAAGTAAAAGTGCGATAAAAGTGCTTTAGGAGTATCTCTAGCCCGTGTAAGTGTTGCTAATATATATTGTGTGAAATTATTTTATTTAGTAGAAGAATTTCTAATGAATAAAATATGATTGATTCCAGAGGAGGGCCTGGACAAAGTGGCATTCTATGAGCACTGCTAATGATAGAGAAGTCGAAAATGGATTGGATTGACCATAAGCTACCGAAAAAACTTACATCAATCCTGTTTAAAGTCGTTATATTGAAATACGAAACGCTTTGAAACTGTTGTGACCATTCTTTTGACCAATGACACGCCATTATGAATTTAGGATATTACAAACATTTGACCAAAATATATGTCGTTTCCTTGGTGTGGTTGTGCTAATGGCGATTCATTATTGAAAATAGCAGACTTGGCCCACAGGTCGGTCACCTGTTTCTTTACTTACCTATAACATGAAAAAGCGGCCAAGTGCGAGTCGGACTCGCCCATGAAGGGTTCCGTTTTACGATTTATGACGTATTAAACAAAACTCCTTACTAGATCTCGGTCAAACCAATTTTCGGTGGAAGTTTACATAGTAATGTACATCATATATTTTTTTAGTTTTATCATTCTCTTATTTTAGAAGTTACAGGGGGGGGGGGGGGACACATTTTACCACTGGAAGTGTCTCTCGCGCAAACTATTCAGTTTAGAAAAAAATGATATTAGAAACCTCAATATCATTTATAAAGAGCTATCCATAGATACCCCATACGTGTGGGCTTGATGAAAAAAAAAATTGAGTTTCATGTCTAAGTATGGGGAACCCCCAAATTTTTTTTTCTATTTTTGTGTATAAATCTTAATGCGGTTCACAGAATACATCCACTTACCAAGTTTCAACAGTATAGTTCTTGTAGTTTCGGATAAAGTGGCTGTGACATACGGATGGACAGACAGACATGACGAATCCATAAGGGTTCCTTGCCATTTGGCTACGGAACCCTAAAAAATAGCCCACTGTTTACAAAATACCGATGTCACTGTTAGATAGGTTCACTTGAAGTCAAGGTTGATAATCTTATCAGTCGAATGAAGTGCATTGAAGCACATGCACGTATCTACACGTGTCCTGATACCAACCTTGTTGAGTGGCTTTTCTTTTTAATTGCTATCAATCTATTATCTCATGTCTATCGTGTCGATACCAGCTATAAATAATTATGATGATGTAGTATCGAATTGGTTCGAGTTTGTATATCGACGCCTCTTGATTCCGCCTCAACTCTTGCTCGAGCCAGCCCAATCCGATGAGCCTGTAGTTTTAAATTCGTCCCTAAATCATTCCGATTCAGCCCGTCCCTTGCTGCCCTCTTCCAGCGACGCCCTAAGCCGAGGTCCATACCCCACAGAGGGTGCCCTTAGCGTGTAGTCGCTTAATTTTCATGTTGTTTAAGCTCTGGCTGGAGGCTTTAATTCATTGAGGCATCCACAGGTTAAGGAGGGACCACCTCATAGGTTGAACTGCAAAAAAAATGGTTTTGTCTATTCTTTTCTGCATACTAATGTGTCTTGAAAATGACAAAAGAACCTTTTCTCTTCCGTTCTCCCCTGTTAGCCGTTACGTTATCATTCACTCCCTTTTCATTCATATTAAGAGTACTCAGTGGGCTAGAGGCTAGAGCACGAACGCACGGAGAAAACGTAACGTAATTTTGAACGGTTTTAAATTGAAAATGTATACTCGATTTCAGAAGAAGGGCTTGTGGCTAAGTGATAGCAGCCACACGGGTCGATCGATCAGGTTAAGCTACGCTTGCCGCGGTTGGTCCGTGGATGGGTGACCATTTTCACAAACCAAGACCCCTCCGTGCCTCGGAAAGCACGTTAAGCCGTTGGTCCCGGCTGTCATTCGTGGAACTTTGACAGTCGTTACGGGTCGTCAGTAGCCCGAACGTCTGACAACCAATCTTACCAAGGGGTATCGTATTACCCAGTCACTGGGTTGTAGAGCTCAGATAGGCAGTCGCTCCGTGTAAAATACTGGTATTCAGCTGCATCCGGTTAGACTGGAAGCCGACCCCAACCTAGTTGGGAAAAGGCTAGGCAGATGAAGATAATGATACTCGTTTTTCACATAATTTTTCCCTCTCACAGATAAGAGATCTGTGTCCCAGCAGTGGGACCATTATGTAGTTGTTGTTTCACATAATTTTATGTAAGTTTAAGACTTTATTCATATCTACCGCTGGATAATATTTGAATTTAATTCGTGTCTTGACTTCGTGATCCCAAGTTTCAAATAGTTTCGTTTCATTTTCGAATAGTTTCGCATACCGTAACTCATTAAAATCTGTTATTATAATTAATTTGCATTAGCTAGGCTAATAGCTACAGCGTCCCAAAGTTGTAACTATCGAGGACAAACATCATCATTTCAGCCCGGAATCACCCACAGCTGGGTATATCCCTCCCCTTTCCTCCGCCATACTTCTCTGTTCTGTGCGTTTCTCGTCCAGATATTTCCTGCGACTTTGACGATATCGTTAACCCAGCGCGCTTTTGGACGGCCCTGGGGGCCTACTCCGAAGTGCAAAGTGCGAATGTTCGAATCGGACCGACACATGGCCGAACCGAATATTATTGAAAAATGCGAAAAAAGTTCGGATCGGCTCAGTTGGGTCGGGACCATAGTCAATATTCGAAAGAGTGTAGGAGTGTAGGATCGGAACCGACCGAACCAAATAGTAACTTCGTAGCAGGAAACGGCCGAACATTCGCCCGGTACTACTTCGGAGTAGACCCTGGTTTCTTTGGCGTAACCTTGGCCACTATTTGGTCACAGTTTTCCATCTTTTCGTCTAGCTAGATGTCCTGCCCAACTCTGTCAACTTGAGGCGCATCGCTCTGTCCCCGACGTCGTGGTAGACTAACTACGGATTTCAGTGGACAAACATGTAAAGCCTAAAAACATAATGCTATGTACCCATAACTCATGATTTGAAATACAGTTTAAGGTCATTTTACTATTGCCTTGACTTTACCTACGAGTCAGAAATGTGGCTTTTTTGTTCTAGCCATACCAACCACGTAGATTTTAGCTCACTGCCTAGTTACTTTAAGCAGAGCCTTTTCCGTATCGCTGGCCTTTCAACCTTGCAGAATGGCTGGAATTAAAAGAGTAACTATTCGAGCTCTCGCATACAAAAGAGCAGCTTTTTAAAAGGACGAGTGAACGAAAAGGCTAGTACGTTCCAAACTGCATTTCACGATCGAAAAACTTTTTCTCATAATCATCGATGTAGGAAATTGGAAAGTTGGGACATTGAGTTAATCCGGCTTGGTGATTGAAGAGTCACTGAGAACTGGGAACTGGGAACGTCATTACTTTTTAGCTAGTTTGTTGAGCGATCTATTTGAATAGTGGATTGGATTATGTCTTTCAAAGTACCTATGCAGTTGATTGAACTTTTTCTGAGTCCACACTGGGGTATGTGCTTTTTTCTCAAAATTACCTGCATGTTTAAACAAGGTAACTGAATATCTCTTAAGGGGGCATTGTACTCATGATGAGTACAATGCCAAATATGAACAACTTTAGGCTACACGAAAAAACAATCTGCTGTTACCTACATTTCGTTGAGTTATGCAAACATAAGTGTATGGAGCATGTATGGAGGATGTTCATTTTCGCAATTTCATATACCTAGTACCTATCCTAAAGTAGTAAGTTGATAAAATAAAACCAATATAATCATTGTCACATAAATTTAATACAATCACTTCGAAAATAAGTATAATAATTAAGATAATCACGAGCATAGTAAGAGACAGACAAACTCACAGATAGTTCAAACAACGAACGCCTAAAAAATAAAAGGTATGTTATGAGTACGGTAGATATAAGTTCGGCGCCAGGGTAAGACCGTACGATTCAAATTCTGCACTATTTTTGCTCTGTCGAGGCAGAATAAAATGGGCAGAAAACAAAGTGGTAAAAAAAATGCATTTAAAAATATTGCCAGGAATTCGATTCGTACGGCCTTATCCCACCGCCAAAGTTACCCCAACACAACTGTGCTTCTTAAAATTATACAGCCGTTCTGAAGAGATGCTTCCAGCGTATTTCAGCAATGTTCTTGTCCAGCCAGGTTCTGAGGGCAGAGACCTTCGCATAAACTCCAGGGTAGTCGGGTCTGGCACATCCCAGGCCCCAGGATACAATGCCGGCTAGCTTTCTGTTGTAGACCAGGGGGCCGCCACTGTCACCCTGTGAAAACAGAATTTATTTAGTTGGATATTTATCGCATTATGTCAATGTAATTTTTTATGATAGTGTAAAAGTGACTGTGTTAGTTAATGGATTAATGTTGCAGACCTTAGACTCCTGGATGACACTTGCCTTCCCAGCAGCTTTAGAAATCAAGATAATTATATACCGGTGTAAAGAATATTGACTTTATATTAATAACAATAATTATTATTAATATTGTCTTTATCTTTGGCAGTCGTTACGGGTAGTCAGAAGCCCGAAAGTCTGACAACCAGTCTTACCAAGGGGTATCGTATTACCCACTTACTGGGTTGTGGAGGTCAGATAGGCAGTCGCCCCATGTAAAATACTGGTATTCAGCTGCATCCGGTTAGACTGGAAGCCGACCCCAACATAGTTGGGAAAAGGCTAGGCAGATGATGATGAATAATCTTTATTTCAAAAATACAATTGGTCCATCTCAATCAAACATAAAACAATGAATGCACTATTTGAGACAGAGTGAACGTCTGTGTCTGTGTTAGTATACACTGTGTTACAAACACAGGTGACTGTACACTGTGTATGTGTCTATAAAAATATGGATATAAAAGGATATACATGAATACGGATGGTGTAAAATAGGTACTTTTCAAAATTACCTGGCATGCATCCTTTCCACCTTCACTAGCCCCAGCACACAGCATGTTACGTGTGATACTGTAAACCGGCTGGTAGAAGTCATTGCATTGCTTTTCATTGACCTTCGGAACGGCTACCCTTTGCAGCGTACTTGGAATGCCACCATTTTCCTACAAAAATTAAAAAGAATATAAAAACATATTTTTTATTTTTATAAACGGCTTAATGCTTAAGTTTTCTAAGGAATTCACAACGTTTGCATTTCATATTAAGCAATCTTAAAACGTAAACTTCAATTTGTATTGAAACTGAATAAGCGCCGTCTGGTGACTATAATGGGAAACAATATTATTCCATATACATGTAAGTGAGCGTTAACGTTAACGAGATCGAGTTAATTTTAAAAAATCACACTAGGCCCTCTGATGTATGAACGTAAACGAAAAGCAAAAGAAGTTTGTAATGATCGACCCTCTGGTGGCGTTCTGTAGTTTCTGCCTCATGAAAAAAAGGGCCACAGTATAATATTTAAATACGAATGCACAAACTGTGTGCCCGATAGGATTTCCAATGCAAAATCTCCAAACCAACTGTTATCCCCCATGAACCCATATAGGGGACGAATTAAAAAAAAATCCTTCCTTAGAGCACCAAATAAGGATTTTTTTCAATTCGTCCCCATTCGATCTTTTGTTATACTATATGCGTAAGGAACTCTCATTATGGTTGTCTGTCAATGAATTTAATTTTTGTTTAAGTAGATTATTTGTGTCACTTACAAAAAGATTACCCCATCCAGTCACAACTGTCAGATCACCATCTTTAACTTCTTCATTCTTTGCCATCATTTCCACCGGTGCCACGTGGTCGCTGAACGTCAATGGCCTCGAAAGCCACAGTATAGCAATATCACTGTCCATCTTAGAGTAATTGAAATCAGGATGCCATATCAAATCTCCAACGGGATATAACTTTCCGCCTCCTTGGCTGTATGAAGATCCGACACGGATTTGGTACATTTCTGGAGGCGATCTGAGAAGTTTAAAACATTAAGAAAAGTGGCTTCAAGTTATCTTTAT
This sequence comes from Apamea sordens, assembly GCA_945859715.1. Classification (NCBI taxonomy): domain Eukaryota; kingdom Metazoa; phylum Arthropoda; class Insecta; order Lepidoptera; family Noctuidae; genus Apamea; species Apamea sordens. Next base: position 4,324,922 of record OX244010.1, on the reverse strand, counting down.
CGTACTGACGTCACGCAAAATCCTGTATCGCGCAAGCAGAGTTTACCGAGCGAAAAGCATATACATAAATAGTGGGCAGTAGCCAACCAGACACGACACCCGTCTGGTCGGAGAGTTCTTCCTTTTCTATAGAGGTTGAATGAACTTTAGACCCTGTTCCTCGTATGTCTATAAATGTTTTGTATTTTTTTTTATTAGTTTCTAAAGGCCACAGAAAAACTCCAGTATGAAATTTATTTTGTAAGTTGGTCCACATTAACACTTTTACACGTATTTTTTTTTTAAATTAAATAAAATTGGTGTTTGCTAGCCCACTTCTCTGGAAAGAAATACCGAATGGCTATGTATATTAGAAAAGTTCTACTGTCCCGAAATGCAAAAAAAATATGAAGTTCTTGATCTAATTGCAGGATCAAATAAATAAACTCCGGTTAATAATACCTTAGTAACGAGATAAGTTTGCTAATAACTTCGGACTTTGTGGAATACTATAAAAATGGTGGGCCTGCACCCTTGATGATATGTATAACGCATTTAACGCCAACTGGCTTAAATATAATGTGAATAAATATAATGTACCGTCACCGCGTTGATACGTAAAGAAGAAGTATAATAAAGAAGATTCCACAGTTGATTGAAATATACTCTCTCTTTAATATAACATAAATAAATACTTTGATTTTTAAGCCGATCAATGCCGTAATTACAGACACAATTAAAAGCCATTATGTCTCGCGTGGATCTACGTTCAAAGGGTTAAAACATATTCAGGAAAATCCATAATACCTAGACAGTAAAAATAATCAGACAATCTTTCAGGTTTTTACATTAGATCTTGGCCGCCCATTGTATATTTTGTAGTGTGCCATGTATTTTTATGCTATGTATTTTTGTGGTGTACAATAAAGTATATATATTATAAATAAATAAATCTTCATAGTTTAGTTCTGCTAGCTTTTCTTTCAACCACTAACGTACATGAAGAACAGACATACATACGTACCCACTAACACAATGAGCAGCTGTAACAATTATGTCACGAGCAACGATAGCTCCTCCACAGGAATGCCTGCCTCGCCTCAGAAGAGACACCTGGTATGGAGCTTCAGTAATCTCGATGTCTTCTCCACCAACGATTTTCAGATCGTCTAAGGATTTCATCGTGGGTGATGACACTGTAAAATAATAATTAATTGTTTGTTTAAAAGTTTCGACAATCAGTGCTGTAAATGTTGTATTTTCTTTGAGGAAAATATCTTGAAGAAAGTTTTGAGTATGAATGTGGATGGCTATAAGAGTAGGGGAAAACTAAATAAATGATGGATGGACTGTGATGATGATATGGGTAGAAAAGGGTTGACTACTGTATGAAAGAAGACATGCTACGTCGACCCCAATTAAATTCAGATTAGGGCAAGAGTATGTATCTTGATTTACAGAGGGAGGCAACCTACTGCTACTGAACGAAAACTCTTCAAAACAAATACTATGAACAATTAAATATTTGGTGGCATACCTTCGATAATGACTTTCAACAGGATTGACATAAACTTTTCGGTACGTAGCTTATTTTTGAATTTTTCATCGTTCGTTATTGAAACTAACACTAATATATTACAAAAAGAAAAGATTTTATTTTTTGTTACGCTTTCACGCTAAACGGCTAAACGAATTTGGATGAAATTTGTCAATTTTTTAACTACGTTTTGTGTTAATATAGCTTTACATGTTGGTAGATATATAGTATGGACGGAGCGAGTTCGAACTAGGGAAGAGTATGAACGAAGTCAGATTTGTGACCCAGAATCGGGCGTTAATTAATAACACACATTACAACTACTATAATAATTAATTGCCATAAAATAATTTCACACCCACTAAATTAAACTCACCGACATAACTCACAAACACCAAGAAGTACAGAAATGAAATCATGTTAAATTAATTACAGCTACTGGCAATCGTTCGTAATAATTGAACATTTATACCTGAAAATTACAAAAGATTATTAAGGTCAACGTAGTTTAACTGATAATAGTCGCCTTCACTGTACACTCGACTGATAAAGGTAGATCTCAAGCACAAAATAGGTAGGTTGAGAAGGTCAGCAACATACAACGAACCGAAAGCAGACGCATGCACACAAAGACACGTACGTGCGGCGATCTCAAACAAATGCCAATCGCGAGTGCACTTGCACTAACTGTACGTGAAGCGTGTATATGTGTGCGTGCGTTTTCTCTTGTTGCATGGAGCTGACCTTCTGTACGCTGTTTATTTTGTGTCTCAAGTTTTGTGTTTGTTTAGGCAAGAGGATTACATGATTCATAAGTGGGTGAAGTTTATTCGTGTTGTTATTTTTTAGGGTTCAGAAGAAGGGAATGTGATGCCAAAATTTTATTTTGGCCCGCATTTTCACCATTCAGTTTTGACTCTGAATTGTTAGGTGTCGTCTTCTGAAAGTTTTCGTAAACTTGGTTGCATTGATAGTTTGTTTCAGACCGAAGATAACACTGTGCTAAAGATACACGATTGCATTAGAAAGATATAAAGTGAAAAAGCTTACCTGTACTGGCGAGTAGGTACTGTTATAATGATTATAGCCTATTTGGTGCTCATATGCAAACTCCGCAAGTCCGTTAGGTGAGGTTTACCCTGCTTCTTAAGGCACAATGACCCCAGCTCCACTAATCATCAAGACATTGATTAAGCTAGGCTATCAAAACTTAAAAACTACTTAAAAAAATCTTAAATTTTTTCACTGATGGACCAGGCACAGCCTAAACTTTTGGGTTTAGAAGCATGAACTTTTGCACAAGAATTCCTTATTTAACTAAGTTGGGCTATAAGGACGGATTTTTGAAAATTAGTCTCCTAAAGACTTCGATCAATATAGTACTAGATTCCCGATAAGCGCTTCAAAAACGGCCCAAAAAAATAAGACCATAAATACTTTTGTCATCTTATTTCAAATTAGTATGTTTTTAACTTTATTACTTAGACGTTAAGTTTCATTTTAGAATAAATGACTGAAAATTTAAAAATAGAATGAATTTATTTTCAAGCGTCATTTTAAATATATTTTGCAATTGTAATTAAACTTTATGTTAAAGCATTAAGGTTTATAAATAAACTGAAGTTGTTAATATTATTAAACTTTTTTCTAAGAAATGTAGATGTTTACGTGTGTGCAAACGTGGCCACTTGAGCGACTGATTTTTGTTCCTTATCCTTAATCTAGTACTATTATTGAACGAAGCCTAAATAGGTAAAATAGTGGAGGAAAATTGTATACAATAAAAAAAAATAGTATGTTCGTAAGAGGTAAAGTGCTGATACGATTTGAAAATTCTTTTTTAGAAGGCTATTTTATTTTATTGGTTTACCAACAATTATTTACACACGCCCTATGCGAATGTGTATATGCGACAGTGCACAATCACTTACAGGCAAACTCCGCATGCTATTGGTACTATTTCCTGATAATCATATAGGATATGTTTCATGGTATAGTTGACTTTCACGCGGCCTAATTAAGTGTTGGACAGAAGTTCTATGTAATTAACTCAAGTTCTATTAACATATCAAACACTTTGTTACTTACATAAGCACACACAAGTACCAATTATAAGTAATTGAGCATTGTCAAGGGTCACAATTGACTAATTGAGTCAACAAAGCCATTAACAGAATATCCAAACAATTAAATGTATTGTTCTTGTATTTATTTATTGCTATGGTAACAGGAATCTTCATTATTATTACAAAATTGTATTGTCTGATTGGAAGACGGCCAATACCACACACACAGGTACCTAACTACTTTCTTTGAAATTGTTTTATGTTGGCTTAAGTACGTACCTTTATAAATAAAGTGGAAATAAATATTTTAGCTATTATTAAATAATATTATTTTTCGACGGTTAAAAAAAAATCACTGTTTCATAAATTGTGACCGCGTAGGTATGCAATTTTCTATGAAACAGGAGATTTTTCTCTATTGCCATCAACCAGGCACAAATTCAGACTACGGGCTTCTACTGGGAAATTCTTAACACCTGGGTAAGAAAAACACCTGGGTATCGAACCCAAAACATCATGTACCTACAGCAGTAGAACGACCACTAGATCAACGAGGATATAATGTACATAATATTAATACTAAACAAGTTAAAACGCAGAAACAATTAAAATAAAACTATAAACTGTACGGAACGCATAAATTAAATTACCAAATCTTGCTTTTGACCGAATTCCTCAACCTAATTTTGTTTGCATGCATAATAATGATAATAATCTAATCACATGAATTGTAGCAATTAATTGAGTAACAGTGAATCTTTCAAAATGATTCCATTATTTTATCTGATAAGGACACAAAGATAATTATTTATTATGTCAAGGTTACTCGAACTAATTAATGTGACATTTGCGCAATATGAAAAACTGAAATTATGTTACTAAAGAACAGCATGTAACAGCATGATATGAAGAGATCCGCAGGAAAACCAAGGTAACCGATATAGCCCGAAGAATTGCCAAACTTAAGTGGCAGTGGGCAGTGCACATTGCTCGCAGAACAGATGGCCGATGGGGCCTAAAGGTTCTGGAGTGGCGACCGCGTACCGGAAGACGTAGCGTTGGAAGGCCTCCCACAAGGTGGACCGACGACCTTGTAAAGGCCGCAGGAACCCGTTGGAAGCAAGAAGCACAGAACCGGTCGAAGTGGAGGTGCTTGGGGGAGGCCTATGTCCAGCTGTGGACATCTTTCGGCTGAAATGAATGAATGTACGCGTCGATGTCCATGCCTTGTATAAAAAAAACTAAAATGCCATTTCATAGGTAGTCGAAACTTACTTAAATGACTATGTTGGTAGTTAAAATTCTTCTGCAAAATGCTTGCAAAATGAGAAAGTTAATAATACGGATTCTATCTTGGAATTTGGGCATATTTCTAGATTTCAAGGTATCAAAATTAGTTTTGAATTTTAACCAAATTTAACGTGGCAGACAGACATACTTTGGTATCTCTCTTTGGATACATTTACCAAGAATCTGTATAATTACTCCTTAGGATATTCAAAATCGTTTATTTGCATAAAATGTGGTAAAGTATATAAAATTGTAGTGCAACGACACATTCCGCCATGTAATGATGGCATGCATTTTGCGAAAGGGACATTTTGGTACAGTCAACAGCAAAAGTAGATGATCAAAATCAGAAATTCAATACGAATGAACGGAGTTCGCAGCTATATGGCAGCTGTACTAGTAGTAAATGTTTGGTATAATTTACAATCACATACTTTTGAATCACTTCGACGCCACACAGTTCTGACGCGAACTCCGTTCATTAGTATTGAATTTCTGATTTTGATCAATTACTTTTGCTGTTGACTGTACCAGTAGTCATTTTGAGAAGTGGTTATTTTGCGAAAGAGCCATATATTTAAAACATGAATTAGTAGTTAAATAAAACACAACTAAGGAACATAAATATTTTTTTTTAAATATTACAATGCATATCTGAAGTGGTAGGACTGACAATATTTTTTGTTCAGAAATTTGCCGACAGAATAAAAACGAAGCGATATCAAACATTTTTTCAAAACCATACATACATTTTTGGAAGGTAGTTCTGCTATCCAGATAGGTAATGAGTTATATACACCGTTAAATTTTATCGTTTTAATCCTTAAAAGGAGTCATTGTACTCATCATTATGAACAACTTTTACTACGGGACCAACCCTGAAATCGAGAAAAAAAAATCAGTTGATCCATACATTATGTCGAGTTATGCTAACATAAATCTATGGATCAACAGTTTTTTTAAGACCCAGGTGATGAAACCGCACTGTGTAAATTATGGGGATTTTACACTTGATCGATTCTCGCCATGCTTACAAAATCGCGTCACAATCGCCGAATCGCCACCCCATTGACAAAGATCGCTAAAAATCGCAGGTGACTAGTTCGTTTTGCATCAAAATGTTAACCTTCATGCTGCGGGCGATCGCCTAGACTGAGCATTTTCACAGTCGATTTTACTCTGCCGGCGCATGTGACCTGTCGCCGCACTACCAAAGTCGAAACCTACTTTAGAACTTGCGATTTTAGTCACTTACGGCCTAACCGAATTGCCATTTAGACATTCGCGCCTATATAGACACCTGCGTAAAGCCAGCATTTAATCATCAAATCGTTTTAAGCCTTATTGAAAAACCTGTGCGTAAAGAATTACATTTTCCGGCACAATGTTTTTCTTTTGTTTTTCCTTAAGTTGCTTTTAAAAACAAAAACAGAGGAAATTAGCACGAAATTAAAAACAATAAAATTTGAATGGGTATTGTAGAAAGGTTATTAAACGATTATGTGACTCTGGAGTTGATTTTGTATTCATTATTTCGTTTACAAAACAATAAAATGATGTTACACAAAGATTTTTTTTGCGTCCAACAATATCGAAAAGCTTGAAAATTATCTTTTGTCTTGTATAACGTCTAACAATCAATCAACTCAGCCTACTACTGGACATAGGCCACATCCAGACGGGTGTGCAATGTTTGGTATAATAACAGATAGTCTAATTTCATATGACATAACTTTCATATGATATAATTTGCATATGCTATAAAAACATTTAACCTAATTTCATACGATCTAATGTTATATTATTTTGACAGCACGGTTGGCGCAGTGGTTAAGCGATTCACTGCTGCGCTGCGTGTCGCGGGTTCGATTCCCGCACGGAACAAATATTTGTATGACCTACATGTATTTGTTCCGAGTCTGGGTGTTTTTCTATCTATAATATGTATGTATTTACAAAAAAAAAATGTATATAAGTAGTTTATCAGCCATCTTGTTACCATAACACAAGCATTAGGTTGCTTAGCTTGGGACTAGATGGCGCTGTGTGAAAATGTCCAGGGATATTATTATTATTATTTTGATATAATTCATTTTCTCTAATATCATTTAGTATAACGTTCATTTCATATAATTTTCAAATTGTATAATGCTCTTTTTATATAATGTTCATTTGACCTAACTTTCATATTAACTAATTTTCTAAAGTAACGCATCGTTCTTAAGAAAAACAAATTATATTGTAACCTAACCTCAAAACATTAAAGTTGCTTCTGCATCGTTCTTTTTTTTTTTTTTGAGGATGGGAAATCATCAAATGACTCCTCCCGCTCTGGGTGGAGCAGGAGGGAGTGTCAGACTCTTACTGACTAAAACCCACCCGTGTTCCTTCCTTAGCCCTTTATGTTCCAGGGCAGCGGTAAACTCTTTCGGATGTTCCCGCTACCCTGGCAGGCTTCGACCCTGTGGGGCCCCGTCACTTTGCTGACATCTCTTTGAGGCGCGCGTGGAACACGAACACGCCGTCCGGCACGGGCCTAGTCCTGATCGGACGGAGAGCTACCCATTACTCTCCGCCCGCAGGCCCGCGCCTACGGTGGCCGGGAGTCGTCACGCGGCTCCCGACGCCCGGAGCGTCTCCCGCGGCGGCTGAGGCTGGTCGCCGGAGGCGACCAGCAAGCCGAAGCTGCGGAGGTGAGCCTATTCTTTGTTACAGCGGGCGGGGGTTACTCTCCCTCCGCGCCTCCCGTTATAATATACACTCTAGGGTAGGAACCAAAGGACTACGTAAAGTTGGGGTGCCCCGATTCGGTTTTGGAACAGATTCAACCTATTAACTACAAGCCGGTGTATAATTATGTTGTCGTCATATCGTAGAATCTTTTAATTTTTTTTTTCCGTACTATCCTTGGCCATATCCTGAAATGGCCAATTCTACGATATAGCCACCACATAATAAGGAGAAGAAGAAAACTAAAATAATACGTATTTATTTATATACCAATGTTATAAGTTATTACTAATGAAATTTATGTTGTGGTTGACTAACTAAACTTTCAGGTTTAAGTTAGAGGCCAAAGCCCGAAGGAATTCAATTTCCAAAGTTACTTATAGATTTTGAATATTATAGCAACTGAATATTATATTGATTGTATATTATTTCAGATGTGCATTATACCGTATGAAATTAGGTAAAATGAAATTATATCAATAATTATTTTTTTTATATTTTTATACCGTTTGATCATTTGATCGTTATATTAAAAAAATATATATATATTATATTAAAGGAAATTAGGTCTTATGATAATTAGAACTTTTGTTATTATATCAAACGTTACACACCCCATCCAGACGGCGCCACAACACCCTGTTCTCCGCCTTTCGCATCCAGTCCGTCCCACTTCACTTGAGTTTTCACGGTGAGATTTTAACAGAATCGACCGGCTGGTCGAAATGCCGATACTTGAGGGAAGGTCTATGTCAGTGAACGTCTTTCGGCTGAAATTACGATATTACAAATATCTAGTAAAGTAATAGAAGTATAATGACCACCAAATTAAATTGTATGTTGATTGATCTTATGACTGCATCAGTGAGCGGAGTTCGCGCCGCTAAAATTTGGGCTGAACCACTATATACTTACACCGCCATATGCGAACTACACATCGTACTGATGTCACGCAAAATCGCAGAGTTTACCGCGCAACAAGCATAAATCTATACAACAGCCTGATATGAATCATCGGGCAGTGGCCCACTAGACACGACACCCGTCTGGTCGAAGGATCCTCCCTTTTCTATAGAGTATGACTGAACTTTACACCATGTGTGTATGTGACGTCTATAACACGGAAATATGACGTAGTAAGTCAATTTGCAAAACAATTAATGTCCTAGACTGTACTTTTAAAACGTAAACACCATTTAATAATTTGTCCTCCAAAACGCCTGTCATTAGGTACTTAGCCGTCTGTCGGCCTAGTTTGTTTTATTCGTGCTTTGGTACAAATTCTTAGATAAATTAATTACCCCGTTTTCAAAGGTATTTTAATACGTGTCGAGTTCCTAATTGATACTCTCTGCAAAATTATAATTATTATCGGCTTTGCTTTCGAGGTCAGTCTTATTTTGCTTTTCTAGCGACCCACCCCGATTTCGCACAGTTTTTTAGGACTTAACAAAACATTGAGACTTCTTTATTGTTATAATGTAGGTTAGTTTAATATTAATGTATTATAGGTACACATTGGAGGGGCCCGTGGCTAAATAATAACAGCCGCACAGGTCGATCGATCAGGTTAAACTACGCTTGCCGCGGTTGGTCTGTGGATGGGTGACCATCTTTACATGCCGAGACCCCTTCGTGTCTCGGAAAGCAAGTTAAGCCGTTGATCCCGGCTGTCATTCATAGATCTTTGACAGTCGTTACGGGTAGTCAGGAGCCCGAAAGTCTGACAACGAGTCTTACCAAGTGGTATCGTATTACCCAGTAACTGGGTTGTGGAGGTCAGATAGGCAGTGGCTCCATGTAAAATACTGGTATTCAACTGCGGTTAGACTGGCCGACCCTAAGATAACTGGGAAAAGGCTAGGCAGATGAAGATGAGGTAGGTACACATAATGCCTTCCGGAATAAATTCTCGAAATAATAGTTAAATCTTCATCAAAATACCTTGCCTAGTTTAGAAGAACAACGCGGTCACACAAACAGCTACGAATAGATACTTTAATTTATAATAATATGTATAGCTAAAGAGTACATAATGTCACCGTACGATAGTGAACACAGTTAGTTTACAACCAATCTATCTCGCGAAATTGTAAGCTGACGATAAATTGTAAACGGATCGTTGCAGTTCAGAATTGATAGTTTATTATATAATCTCGCGAGATAATAATAATGTAGATTATAAACTAACGATTTTCATAATTTTATGGTGACATATTTATATACAAAAGATGTAGATTTATATAAACAGTCAACTTGCATGTTCCGACACGTTTGTTAGCAAACCTACCAGTACCTAGGTATCCATAAAATAAAAAGAAAATTCGCTTTCGTGTCCCGATTTGCTCTAGGGACACCTTTTAAGAGTTTTTTATAACTTGCAATATTGTTTCCGACTTCCCTAAGCGGTGTCCTTTTTCTTTCCCATTCGTTTATCTAAGGGATTTTGCAGACAAGCTACTTTTAGCAAAGGCGATCAGTAATTTTGTCGCTTTTCGGAAGCTCTATACAGTTCATGCCCTTAATCCCGCATACTTTGAGCATGCTGATACTCAAAGTATGCGGTTTATACGCTTTTCATAAGTTCGATACTGAGACCTATAAGAAAATGCGTAACTTTGAAAGAGCGTCGGCAAACGCGACGCATCATTTAGTGTCCGCAGTCGGTTTAGTGTCCTAACAGAGAATGATTGTCGCGCAATACGCGATCGTCGCACCGATAGAGTGCGCCTTTCGGTACTCATCGCCGAACTAATAATGATCGCGACGGTCGCGTATTCGCGCGCGATCGTTGTATTAGGATACGGCCTTCGCCATTATTGAAACGTGCAGCTTCAAAACCGCGAACAATCGCAGTGAGTCGCCAAACCACAATCCAACATACATGACGTTGCAAAATCTCCACTCGACGATGTTAAAAAAAGCTTGTCTGCTAACACCCTTAGCAAACTTCGCAGGTAATTTACGTTTTATTTTAGTGTATCGCCGAAGTTTTTCTTAGTTTCCCCAAAAGTTTTGACAGCAGATATTTCGATCTTTGATTGGATATCGGGAATATAAGCGGTTTTCGGCGAAGCGTGCCCGCCCCTCTTTAGTAACAATGTTGTTAACACAAGTTGTTCTGGCAAAGTTTCTTATTCTTTTGTTCGGAAGTTTTAGGGTAAGAATAGTTTACCCCTTTTTGTGCGTCATTGTGTTTCGCTTCAATGGGTTAGATTAACCTGGTCACTGGTAGATATTTGCTGCTGTATTTTCTATTGATACATTGGTTTTTGTTCTAGGTTGGGGCTTCTACACGTATAATAAAAAAAAGTCGGCTTTTGTCTTCTGTCTGTGTGACCGAGGTCTGACCACAATGGATTCTGATGCGGAAGCTTTACGTGTAAAAAAAAACTGTTCCATATATTTTGACCGCGTAGGTATTGCACTTTTCACTGAATCAGCCGTAGGGTTAAGAATCATGTGCTGAATTCAATTGTTGCAGTTTGCGCGTCGATGTTTTTTTTTCATTTCTTTATTTTATTCTCACAAATTAACAATGTTTTTGACTAATGTTATATTCCACCATTGGAGGAGACTGGTGCCTAAAGTGTTTCTGGATCTACTGTGTTTACTATTTTCTATACACCGTGACTTTTTAGTCGTCTGACAACGGCAGCCCACTTCATGTATCCAATGACTGCTACACATTCATAACAAAAAAAATGGCATTTAAGAGAAAAAAAAGAAAAAAATATTCAGTATTATTGCTTTTACTATGGTATTATGATGCATAACGTAGTTGAAACATTCTGTTGCGAGCGAAGATCTATCTACTCGACTCGTGCGATGGGTAGGTATGTTCTACTGTTTGATACGTAAACATTATTAACGGGATGTTTCATAATTCTAATGTATTATTTATTTTTCTTTGTACCTATTATTTTAATTAATGGTAAAAAAAACACGCCTAGAGGTATTTTATGTCGGATACATTGAGTGGACCACCTTTGTCAGACGACTAAAAAATCACGGTGTATATTTTATGTTACTATAAAACATATCCTATGACTGTCTGCAATGCTGTAGCGTCCCATTTGTTAAAGATTTTTCTAATCGGATCCGTAGTTCTCAAGATTACTCCCTACATACAAACTCACAAATTTTATATGTTGGTTATACACTATACAGTCCAATTACCAGACCCATGTAAAACAGCAAAAACCGTCAACTGTTTGAGTTCCTCTGAAACACAAAGCTAAACATTTATTGACAGAATATCTGTGAAACACGGGATAACTCGATTGAACGAATTGCTCAGCGCTTCCAAGAGAGTCTGATACACTTTATAGCAAAGATTTTGTAAACTAAAAGATGTGGCGTATATTGCATTCATCATAAAACAGGCAAGTGGATGCTGTGTGGATGAGTGGTGGCCTTTAACAAAATTAAACTGCAAAAACCAAATAATAATATGACTACTCATAAAGATTATCACGTAACAACACTGCAAGGTAACCCAAAAACGATACCGCTTCAATATGAAGACAAGTATAAAGGCAAGCTGTTTGTCTGCACGCGGTAGAGAAAAATTCAATTTGGTGGCGAGGTGTTCCGCATCAACATACTGCTGGAAATTGCAATAACATATTGGATCTGGAGATTGCAATAATGCATGTGAAGTGGATTCTAGAAACAAAAGAGATGCGACCGAATATTATGTTATGTAGCTAAGTGTAATTCTTATGTCGCCATGTTTTGTATCTGCATCACCCTAAAGTTACATAATCAGCCTATAATGTTTCCACAGCTGGGACACAGGCCTCCTCTCGGTGAGAGGGAGTGGGCCGTAATCCACTACGCGAGCCCAGTGCGGGTTGGCACATGTCTTCAAATGTTTGGTTCTAGGATATGCCGGTTTCCTCACGATGTTTTCCTTCACCGTTTTGAGAGCAGTGATGATGAAATAATTTACACAAAGTAATGCGCCTGTCTGGGTTCGAACCTACGATCTACAAGTCGTGAGTCGCGGCCGTTACCGCTTGACCTCCACTGCTGCCAGATACTATCACCAGTTTATTGAGAATAATTGTTGTCAAACGCGGTAAAGAAATTGCTACACACACCTTAAGGTTGACTAGTAGAAAATGCCTCAGGCATTAAGTACGCCTTTGTATACGTATGCAGCGCTTGTTTTGTTATTGCATACAATTTAATAAATATTATAATTTTCAAAATTTCGTCGCGTCTAAGTACAAAACAAAATCTAACTAGTTCTAGCCTAAATCTTTGAGCCAATATTTGTATTTGGAACTTTATTTCGATTAAAAGCTGATTTTTCCATCGCCAGATAACTTTTATGCGAGGAATAAAATTGTCGTTTGACAGTTTTTGTATGAAATAACTGTCAAAATTTCAAAATTATTCCTCGAATAAAGATATCAGATGATTGAAAAATCAGCCCTTTGGCAAAGTTCTTAAGACTAAAATGACCACTTAGCTCCGATTGTTTGTATAAAAACTGCATTTCTATATAATATAATATAATGTTAGGTTCTTAATTCAATAACTGACTCGGTGTTTTAAACCTTGTTTTTGACTTAGTGACATGGGTGAAGGAAAAACATCGTGAGGAATCTTAACAACCTGACAAATGTGTGCATTTACTGGACATGTCCTCTCAATCTATGTGGTTCTTTCCTCAAAAGACCATCTCAGACATCGATCTACATGGTCTTCAAATGATCTGACCATGATTATATCTGGACTGTGACCTCTGAGTTTGTTCGCTCTGGGTTCTTTCTTCTCAGACCAATCAGATAGGAAACGCCGACCTCATATAGTTTTTAAAATATGATTGACGTGTAAAAGTGTTTGTACGGACGCCAGCAGGTCAACCTACCCGAAACTGTCAGATTTTCCCAATCAACATTGAACCTAATAGTTTAGCAATAAAGTCGAAAATCTATTAAAGAAGTCTGACAGATTGTAGTAGCTTGATGTGCTGGCGTCTGTACAGTCAACAGCAAAAGTAGATGATCAAAATCAGAAATTCAATACCAATGAACGGAGTTCGCGTCAGAACTATGTGGCGTCGAAGTGATTCAAAAGTATGAGATTGTAAATTATACCAAACATTTACTAATAGTACAGCTGGCATATAACTGCGAACTCAGTTCATTAGTATTGAATTTCTGATTTTGATCATCTACTTTTGCTGTTGACTGTACAAACCTACTTACAAAATAAAATTATATATCATTTTATAAATCATTTATCATTTTAATATTAGCCTCAGTGTTAACGTTGACAAGTCTCAAGTTAATTTTTTTAAATTAGGGAAGTGAAAGAAAGAAATTAATTTTCATCAGTAGAAATAAGTACAGAAAGTGGCACTTATTTGCAAATATATTTTAAAAAAAACAGGTTCTCCAATATTACATATTACATTCACAAGTTACGAAACATGAGATAAATACAAATCACAAAATAAAAATAAGTACAATGTCATCAAATCATAAATTACAATGTCAAATAAAAATAAGCAAGTCAATGTCAAATAAAAATAATAAATTGAAATTAATCTGAAATTAATAATATAAAATACTAAATAAAAATAAAAGTTTAGGGCAGATCATTTAATTAGCATAACAAGTTGTTCTATGCCGACTATTCAAAAACTAAATAACTGTTGCCATTCATTCCCATATTATTTTGTTTGCCTCCATGTTGTTGTTGTTGTGTAACTGTCTGGTTTCCAATGGCAAAGTCAGTCACAGAGTTATTATTCTAGGAACCGTAGGCGTTACCTTTCCCAGTAAAAAAGTTGTGTACCTGCTGCAGGCTTATTCTGAATCACAGTTATATTCGGAATGTCAAGTTATCATTAAATTTTCCTTTACATGATCAACGCACGCTAAATTAGAGTCGCTCACGGCTCGCTTCTTCCCTTATTTACAAGGGGTAGATAAGGGAAGTTTACAAAAAGCCTTCTTTGGTGTTTTCCTTTGTTACCCGTTGGGCAAAATTTTACTGAAGCAACTATGTTGGGGTCAGCGTCCAGTCTAAACGGATGCAGCTGAATACCAGTATTTTACATAGAGCGGCTGCCTGATTTGACCTTTACAACCTGGTTACTGAATAATACGATACTAGGCTTCAGTAAATGACATCTTTTGACAACACGGTTAGCGCAGTGGCTGAGCGATCGGACTGCTGCGCTGCGTGTCGCGGGTTCGATTCCCGCACAGAACAAATATTTGTAAGTCCTACATGTATTTGTTCCGAGTCTGGGTGTTTTTCTATCTATAATATGTATGTATTTACAAAAAAAAAAAAAAAATGTATATAAGTAGTGTATCAGCCATCTAGTTACTATAACACAAGCATTAGGTTGCTTAGCTTGGGACTAGATGGCGCTGTGTGAAATGTCCAGGGATATTATTATTAAATGAATTAATTCATTCAAGATTTTTACTAAACATGGAATCATCGGTGAAAAGGAAGAAGATTCACCTCACTTCTCCTCACAACTATTATTTTATCCCTTAATTTTTTATGTCTCCTTAGTTCGTGAACCAGATTACGTTCGCAAAATCGTTTTAGCAAAATAACCATTGAAAAAAAACTGTCTGTATGTATGCCTGTTTGTTCCGGCTAATCTCTAAAATGGCTTTCACTGACGTATATAGCTGATGTAACTTAGGAGTAACTAAGACTTACTTTTATTTTTTTTTAAGAAAGAAAATCATAAGGTACTCGTATTAATGTCAGAGGGCAAATTAGTTACGAATATAATTGTGTTACACAATGTTACCTGTCTGGTTTACTCAAACAATACGCCTAAAATTATATTAGTTAATGAAGATCTCTATTGTCAGTATTTGTAAGGAGGTTCCTGAGACCTGAACCATTGTATTTGATTATTATGGGTCCATTGTTCTCGTAGTAAGCACAAACCTAGAAAATTACTTTGAGCTACTAAAATAATTTTGTGGCTTGGCGATTTGATAACGATCTTATAATGAAAACCGGGTTCGATAGCACTTGTTTCTAGGAAACGAAGATAAAGAAAGAAAAATGCGATTATTGGCATTACAGCAAAAACAAATTCACCTGAAAACTACTCACTAGTACTATTTTGCATTGTGTGAGACATTAAGTCCGCCTTGTGTGTAATCAAAGTCGCAATTTCTTTACCGCTTTTGACAACAATTATTCTCAGTAAACTGGTGGTAGTATCTGGGAGCAGTCAAGTGGTGGCCCAGTGGTAACAGCCCCGACTTACGAGTTGTAGGTCGTAGGTTCGAACCCAGACAGGCGCATTACTTTGTGTAAAATATTTCACCACCACTGCTCTCAAAACGGTGAAGGAAAACATCGTGAGGAAATCGGCATGTCCAGAAATAAAAATTCGAAGACATGTGACATCTACTAAACCGCACTGGGGCCGCGTGATGGATTACGGTCCACTCCCTCTCACCGACAGGAGGCCTGCGTCCCAGCAGTGGGTATATTATACGGCCTTTACCACTGCCCGGTTGGCTCGAGGCAGTGGTGCACCCACATTTTACCAGTTATGTTTAAGCTCCATGTAACAGGGAGCGAGCCTATATTGCAATGAACCAGGTATAAATTCAAACAGCTGTACAGAGGCACACTTACTAGGAATTTTTAACCGACTTCTCAAAAAGGAGGAGGTTCTCAATTCGGATGTTTGTATTTTTTTTTATGTTTGTTCGCGCATAACTCCGTCGCTTGCCAACCGATTTTGTGTGGGGTAGGTTAAAAAGTGGTTTTTAAAAAGTGAAAAATAAAAACTTTAATTTCGGAAGTCGGTGTCAAAAAACGAAAATGCGGAACCAGCGACACCGACTTCCGAAATTAAAGTTATTTTTCTCTTTGTAGTTTTTTTTTGGAAGTTGAGTTGTTTTTTTTTTTGTAAAAATTTTTTTTTAGTCATTTACACTACAACTACAAGTTAAAGTGATGCACAGACAACTCATGGCAGAAGCAACATAAGACGTCTTAGCTAACATAATATTCGGTCACATCTCTTTTGTTTCCAGAATCCACTTCACATGCATTATTGCAGTCTCCAGATCCGATATGTTATTACAATTTCCAGCAGTATGTTGATGCGGAACACCTCGCCACCAAATTGAATTTTTCTCTACCGCGTGCAGACAAACAGCTTGCCTTTATACTTGTCTTGATATTGAAGCGGTATCGGTTTTGGGTTACGTCGCAGTGTTATTACGTGATGGTTTATCTTTACGTTTATTATTACTTGATTTTATGCAGTTTCCCTTGTTAAGCGCTTATTCCACTTGGCTAATTTAGGGCGAATTCCACCAAATGCCGAACCACCACCGCGAGCGGTAACATGTGCTAATCGGGTTCAGATGAGCTGTCAGTGTAAGCTTTGTTGCAGAATGAATACTGACACTTACAGAAACCCTTAGTCATGTAGGTAACACGCGGTTTGCAGCTAATTAAGAATATGAAGTTGAGAACTTAGCGGTGTAAATCTAAATGGTTGATAATGAATTCAGACAAGTGTAATCGCATTCAGTAAGTTATCTGCAGACGGATTCAGTAACCAATTCAGATTAATGGGATAAATAGAATGGAAAAGATTAATAGAAGTTATAGCAGTGTAAGAACTCCTCTATCTTACATAATAGACATCCTCAGTTATCAAATTTTACCTCTGATAGCAGTAACTCAATAGCAAACTTAAAACAACGGTTATAAAGATCACAGTGATGTAGACAGACTTGTTGAAAATAAATTAAATGAAATGTTTATTTGTGTAATTAGATCTTTTATGACACTTTACATACTATCAATATTTTGTTGGTCAGTATTTTAAAACTAGATTATGCCGGCATTTCCTAGCTAACTGATCCCTGAGAAAAAATACCGAAACAAACTCGGACATCATCGACGACGTCATGCGCTGGTCTCTTTTAATTTAAGGTCCAGACATAAATACCTAAGCATAAATGAAGGGGCCCGATACGGCCGAAGCTTGCCGGGGTAGCGCGATCGACCGAAAGGGTTACCGCTGCCCTGGAACATAAAGGGCTAAAGAAGGAACACGGGTGGGTTTAGTCAGTAAGAGTCTGACACTCCCTTCTGCTCCACCCAGAGCGGGAGGGGTTTGATGACTTCCCATGCGCAAAAAAAAAAGGTCCAAACACTATATTATTAGGATTTTATTCGAGTCTAACAATGGAAAGCCATATCTGGAAGGACACTTTAAAGAAGAAGCATCAATCCAACATCACCCTTGTTGTAACAAAAATAAAGATCACTATGATTTCGACAGTGACGCAATATTATGAGGGCTAAAATAACTGAAAGGACTGGAACGTGCCAGCCTGTCAAGAGGTTTGACACATTGACAATTTATATGACATGGGCTTGTCAAGAGAGCTCCAACATCGGGTCATTGTTATGTATTTTTTTTAACCTGACCCACTCTGACCTCAAAGTATTACCTACTATGTATGTAGTTCAAGCCTCGATATTATGAAGAATACAATATACGCCACACGGAAGGGCTTGTGGCTAAGTAATAACAGCCGCACGGATCGATCGATCAAGTTAAGCTATGCTTGCCGCGGTTGGTACAGACGCCAGCACATCAAGCTACTACAATCTGTCAAACTTTAATAGATTTTCAACTTTATCGCTAGAGCGTTAAGGTTCAAGGTTGATAGGGAAAATTTGACAGTTTCGGGTAGCTTGACCTGCTGGCGTCTGTACATGTGTGGCTGACAAGCTTTACATACCAAGAGACCCCACCGTGCTTCGGAAAGCACGTTAAGCCATTGGCCCCGGCTGTCATTGGTGGGTCTTTGACAGTCATTTTAGATCATCAGGAGCCCGAAAGTCTGTCAACTAGTCTTACCAAGGGGTGTCGTATTACCCAGTAACTGGGTTGTGGAGATCAGATAGGAAGTCGACCCCAACATAGTTGGGAAAAGGCTAGGCAGATGATGAGTCAATTTGCTTTAACAATAATTTCCCTGAATTAACATCTCTGAGAGTCAGTACACATTTCGTTTGTTATGTGAATAGTACCATGTAATGAGGACAAGCTTAGGTGAAACGAGCAAAATGCCAAAGTGCGGCTACTGAAAATTTTCTGTCTGTAAGTAACTTAGTTTAAGTACCCACGACCTGAAATCCGGACATCAGGCTTTTAACAAGGTTTTTTCCACACATACACTTACATATACAACTCACTCACATGCACAAACTAAACATACTTTTCGTTCATCTGATTAATAGGTACTCAATCTCGTTTTGATATTTCTAAAGGAGACTGGGTGAAAGTGGTCGTTGGATCAATAGCGATATGGTTGTTATGAGAATACCTCATCTTTACCCATATGCAAAGTGGCATTAAAATCTAACCCGCCAATTTTGGGAAAAAACATGCCGTGAGAAATGGGTCGCTCAATCCTACTGCATTGCAAAGAAACGGCCTAAGACATACAAGATATTTCCTAGTTCCTGGACATTAAAAATCTCTTTTTTCCTTTTAACTTCCCCGTCAGCAACGAAACCCACCAACAATTATGTACGTGTCTATCCCCTTAGGACAGTGAGGGGAGGTGGGGGTAGGGTCTGCCCTTGCAACAAATGTACCCTGCAAAGTGGATTTATTCTGAAATTATTTTGTGAAGGAAATTCTGTCTAAGAAAAATATTTTTGTTTGGATATCAAGTTTTCATGTGTATTAGATTTTCTTTTGGGTGTTTTTTCTTCACGGTACTGTGATTTGGTTTTATTCTGTTTATATGTGGAGACAACAATACTACATAAAGTAAAACATCGCAAATACTAATACATAAGATTATTTTGGAACTATCAAATAAATCCTAACATAGAAATTTTAAAAGCGATTTTTTTGTATACACACTTTTTTTTTTAACGCGGCGCCACTAGGAATTACTCCTGTATCGTGAGTGCGTTTACAAACATTTAAACTCACATACAAAAACAGCCAGACCCGGACAACTACCTGTAGGTAATACAAATACTTGTTCCGTGCGGGAATCGAACCCGCGACACGCAGCGCAGCTGTCGATCGCTCAGCCACTGCGCCAACTGTGTCGTCAAAATATTAAATAATATTGATAGGCCAACTATGGGTTTTGCCAATCTTTGACTAGGTATAGTGACTAAACTATTGGATATCTTTGAATGAACTTTTGTATGCAGACTGGGAACGTCATTAGATGGAAATACACAGTTTAATATATTGCCGTATTGAACACGTGCTGCGTCACGGGCGACGCGAGATGCCTGCGAGCGCCCGCCGCCAACATCACATGTAATGAACGCAAAACTTAGAACTAGTACTTACTCCATCAGCAATAGGGTAGTTGCTTGGGTAAAAAAAATATAATTATATTAATTAGTCCGTCAGTTAGATTATCGAAAAATAATGAACACGTATGTTTTCTTTTGTCAATCAAACAAAAAATGACAAAGATAAAGCGCGTCAAATTTTGGGAGTAGGGGTCGTAATCGTAACGTCACGCCTTGCTAAAAAGTGTAGCAAGGCGTGACGTCACGCGGAACTTTAACGGGCGATATCTTCATCATTTTTTATATAATTGACAAAAGAAAAAATACGGGTCCAATATTTCTTGATAATCTAACTGACGGACTTATTAGAATTTTTTAGGCATCTAGCCTATTGTCCTTGGATTTGTTCTAGTGCTCTCATTCCTAGTATACATATATACCTTATGGAAGTATTTTAGTAGTCAAGTACACAAAATAATAAATTAAATAAAATTAAACATCTGGTAATGATTCTGTGATTCAAAGTTTAATTAAATATGAATATTTTGATACTTTTTGAAAGATTGAAAATCATACTTCTAGTTTTGTATGAATAAAGCTAATATTAATTTGGCATGGCACAGAAGAACAGCCGCTGGGGTCGATCTTCATGGTTAAGCACGCTAACCGGGGTTGATCCATGGATGGGTGATCATACATTAAATAACGAGCGAGATTCCTCCGTGCCTCGGAACATTACATGGTCCCGGCTGCCATTCGTAGATATTTGACAGTCGTTACGGGTATTCAATGGCCCAAAAGTCTGAGGAATGAAACAAGAAACAGCCACCTAACAAAGCCAGCCTACTAATATTATAAAGGCGAAAGTTTTCGAGTGAGTGTGTGTCTGTTTGTTTGTTACTTCTTCACGCTCAAACGGTTGGACCAATTTTGATGAAAGTTGGCACAGAGATAGTTTATAACCAGGATCAACACATAGGATACTTTTTATCCCGATATTCAAATGGGATCGAAAACTACGCGGGTGCAACCGCGGGGCGCAGTTAGTAATGTTATAAATAGCTGATGGGAGGCAAATCCACTACTGCCGCCATCTTCAGAATTGCACCTTTTTTACTCGTTTCTACTAAGACGGCTTTACCCCAGTTGTTGAGCATCGTAAAAGAGTGGTGTTCTCTAGAATTTTAAAAACTTTTACAAGCACCTAATTTATATGATAATTTCAGGTGAAGGAAAAATGCAAAAATTTACTGTTTCCAGGATGCTGTTTATTTTACGTAGAAATTAAAATAAGAATTGTACAAAACTATGTTTGACAAGAATTTTATTACCACACTTTTAGCATGAAATGTATAAAATTAAAACAATGTTTCAAGCAAACTGTCTTTTTACCAGATAATTAAATTGGGTCAATTAGGTTTCGAGGGGTATTGTGTTACCCAGTCATTGGGTTTTGGAGGTCAGATAGGCAGTTAGTGTTTGCGTCGGTAAATTTTTTGTTAAAAAGTTTATTAAAATTTTTAGTTTTCGTTTTTCAGTCTCCTTTTTAAATAAGAACTTCCCGCGACAGTCTTCCGTCTCCAGCATCAGATCCTCAATGACAGTCATACTCCAGCTAGAAATGAATGAAATAAGCCCAAACACTAAGTATATAGGTTCTGTACACTGTTGAGAAGCTCTCTCGACTGTCTGCCGTCTCAATCATCAGATCAACTCTAGTTCTTTATTATATTGTAGTGTCATTAGAACTACACAATGCAATGAGTGCCAAACAACAGAATCCTTTTCACATGTTTACAAAGTGCTTATAACTCAAATTAGTTCTTTCGTAGCCTTCTGGTTTAGTTATCAAGTAATTGGAGCTCCGGGAAATCCAATTTTGTATCCAGCAGTGCGATTCTGTAACCATCTCATCGTGAAAACTTAGGTGAAGTGAGCGTGGAGTGAGCTGTCATTCTAAATAAAGCTAGGGATTGACACTACTGACAACTCACATCAAGCTCACTTCACTTGAGTTTTCACGGTGAGATTTTTACAGAATCGAGCGGCTGGAAGCATGAATCTGAGACTCTATAATCTGACAATGTATGAGAAGTTGTATGAATTACACAATAAATACATGATAGAACATTTACTTGAAAGTATGGAAGTAGATGAGAACAAAATGTTAAGGAAACATTTTGGACCAGATGTTCCGAATGTGAGAGAACTCCAGAATAATGTTCAGATATTGTTTTTGAATATCAATCCAATTTGGGAAGTCAGTCGCCCTGTGCCTCCGAGTTTTATCCATTTGGGAGGACTGCTCCAGAAACCGCATAAGGAATTGCCTCAGATATTTTTGTGATGAATGTATTATTCAAACTTTGCTTAGTTGAACATATTGTCTAGGAGTGCAAAGCTGGTTGTTATGTTGATTATTGGGCAAAGCCTAGGTCCTAGGTAGGAAATTGATGTTGCTGATGATATTTTGTGATATGGTTATGATGAAACTTGACTATACAAGATACAGGGTGCTAATTTAACTGTCTTACAGAGCTCAGGGCGGGGTCAAAATCAATGAAAGAACGCAAAAAAAAAAAAAAATACCTCAAAATGTCTATTTACTGACCAATAAGTTAGTAATTCCACCAGGATAAATAACGTTTAGTATTGAAACTCACAATTTTTTTTTTAAACTACCGTGATACTCACACAGACATATAAATGTAAATACTAATATAAATTATTTATTTTGCTTTTCAGGGTCTAAAATCATATTTAGATTCATCAACACAATGGCGTTATTTACATCAGTTTTGGTACAAATGTGAAGTCAAGTTATCCTCCTCCGGAGAAGACACAAACGCTAGTCAAAGCTTACTCTAAAATGTCATAATTATGATGTACTGTTGAAGTGGGACAAGGATGAAGTTCTGACTGGGAAGTCACTTAAGTGACCACCGCGTTAGTGTCGCCTAAGTGGCCGCCGCAGTCAGATATGCTTAGTAAGTAAATTGTTTTTATTTTTATAAACTCATAACTGTCCCTTTTTTTGGTGGAATTACTTAAAAAATCGTTTTTTGTGACTAGTATGTCATTCAATGAATTTCTGTAAAAATTGGTAAAGTAAGCTTGCTTATCTATATTTCTAGGTATTATCGCCAGAATTTAGTCAAGCTACGTAGTGTGATGCGTGATCAGCCACAGCCTCCACTGGAGCGCGCCGTGTGGTGGACGGAGCACGTGCTGCGTCACGGCGGCGCGAAGCATCTTCGGGCGCCCGCCGCGCCGCCAACATGTCGTGGGCGCAGTACTAGTAATAGTAGTAATTAATAGTAGTAGTAGTAGATTTAGTAGAAGTAATTTGAACTTCTTGCAGTAGTATTATCAGTCCTGCTTTCCGTAATTATTGTTGTAGCCGGCTTAGCTAATAGTTTGTATAAGTTTGTTACTAATAACTATATTATTAAGTCGAAAGTTAAAAGTAGTTAAAGCACCTTGTTGAAAATTTTGTTAATACTTTTTTGTTCTTTCCGTCTCATTACAAAATGAACGGATTTTGAACTTTATTCCGACACTTGTAAAGTTCCTAATACATAATTGACCACTAAGTCCCGTGTATTCCACAAATGACTTAATGCATTTACGTGCTGAACGTATTCAAAATATTGTTCCATTTCTGCCAATCGTTTGAAGATGAGAAAGACAGAACGATTAATCGTGTTTAGTGATTTATGATGCCAGATGCCATGGAATCGGGTTTTGTCGGAATAAAGGTTGCAATTTAAAAAGGGCGCGGGCCTACTCCGAAGTGCAAAGTGCGAATGTTCGGATCGGACCGACACATGGCCGAACCGAATATTATTGAAAAATGCGAAAAAAGTTCGGATCGGCTCAGTTGGGTCGGGACGATAATCAATATTCGAAAAAGTGTAGTAGTGTAGGATCGGAACCGACCGAACCAAATAGTAACTTCGTAGCAGGAAACGGCCGAACATTCGGCCGATACTACTTCGGAGTAGACCCCCTGATTCTAAAGATAAATCTAGTTTTGTAATAAGGCCGTTGATCTTTATTGCCGCAGTGTCTAAGAGCTCGGCTTTAAGCCTCAAGAGGCCTCTCTCTTGAGGCTTAAGGCCGAGTTCTTAGACACCACACAGAGGACACCAAGAAAATTAAATATTTTTTTGCTGTCATCTTTTTAAGGCTTACTGTACTTATGGATAACGTCTTACAGAAAATGTAATAAAATGTTTTATTGTGATAATAATTTAAATAAAACAATATTATTCGTTAAGTGTTTTGTACAGACGCCAGCAGGTCAAACTACCCGAAACTGTAGGTAAAATTTTCCCAATAAACCTTAAATGCTTTAGCGATAAAGTTGAAAATCTATTAAAGAAATTTGACAGTTTGTAGTAGCTTGATGTGCTGGCGTCTGTACAGTAGAAAATAAAAAGTTACACACTATCAATTTCAATCTGATTCATTTTGAAGTATATAGCTAATCCATTGCTTCTTATGTTCGAAAAATAGGTGTGCTCAGCAACGTAAATAACGCAATGAATATTGTTGAACGATCAAAATGAAACCTATTGCTACTAAATAGTGTGTTACGCAATTACCCCGCTGCTCAGTTCAGCTAGAAATACTCAAAATCCTAATTACCTAAAATGTTGTTTAATTTTGATAATAATTAGAGGGCAACCCTTATCATAGATAATTTATAATACGAGTATAGACTGGCTAGAAATTAATGGCATCAGATGCTCAACATACAACCAAAATATACACAGGAATTACGGGGAAGGAGTATTCAATATCCACAGCAGTGCGATTCTGTAACCATCTCACCGTGAAAACTTAGGTGAAATGAGCGTGGAGTGAGCTGTCATTCCAAATAATGCTAGGGATTGACACTACTGACAACTCACCTCATGCTCACTTCACTTGAGTTTTTACGGTGAGATTTTTACAGAATCGACCGGCAGTATTTTAGATAATATTAATGTGGGAAGACTATCACAAGTATAAATAAATTGGAGCGATTTATTTATTTATTTTACGAGAAAAACGCTTTTGAAATTTGCTTAATTGTGAGGTATTTAGGTATACTTGTGACTGTACTTGTCTTTTATCTGGCACACAGCCGTTACGACGCATATTGACTGATTCGCATTATGACCAATGATGGTTACTGTCATAAATACGTGAAATGACCAATCGCTAAATGACCAACACGCTTGATGACCAACACGCTTAATGACCAATACGCTAAATGACCCCAACGCAACGGCTAAAAAGCAGACACAGCTTCTAAAAATCGACAGCGTCTCTGTCAAGAAACCCGACAGATGCCCGTTGCAAACTGTGGCAAGATACTTTTCCCCCTCCTACTTACTACCTACCACCAAAGGAGTAATCTTCCTTCAGGGTGTAACCTTCCGTGGTCCACTTGAAAGTCTCTTAACTGTCTCCGGACACAAGTGAGAAGATGTAAGTCAAACCTGGTGAAGTGGAGCTACCTTGACGGAACGGCAGTAGTGTGTGATTGTGGAGCTATGTCACAAACCATGCTCCACCTCATATCCTGCCCTCTGTGTCCCAAATATGTAGTCAAAGTGACCTCTGCGCTGCCACTGACAACGCCGTGGAAGTGGCAAAGTTTTGGGAAAATAACATTTAAAACTCAGTCGTGCCAGCGACACGAAGAAGAAGATCTCAGTGGTATGGTCTTGTATCTATATGGCCACATGAGTACTACGCATCACACTGACGTCACACAAAATCCTGCATCGCGCAAACAGAGTTTACCGCACAACTAGGATTAGTGAACTTTACATCTTGTTCCTCATACATCTATAGAGGTAACTAGCAAGATTGATAATCTTATTAAACCCTGACCGTAGAGAGAATGCATTCCTGACACCTGTCAGTCCGACAATTCTAGTAGCTAATAAATATCAAATTCGAGTCGAGTTCGAGTCAAAGACAGGGATCTTACTCTGAAGTAGTATCGGCCGAATGTTCGGCCGTTTCCTGCTACGACGTTACTATTTGGTTCGGTCAGTTCCGATCCTACACTGCTACACTCTTTTGAATATTGACTATGGTACCGACCCTACTGAGCCGATCCGAACTTTTTTCGCATTTTTCAATAATATTCGGTTCGGCCATGTGTCGGTCCGATCCGAACATTCGCACTTTGCACGTCGGAGTAGGCCCCCTGGTGTCAAGAGCGCATTCTTTCGACGGCCGGAGTGTAATAAAATGTTTAATAAATAAAATCAAAACAAAATAGTATGAGTCAGCGAAAAATATTACTTAGTTCAGTGTTCATTGTTTGGGACCGCACAAGTAAGTTTGTTTGTAAAGAGATTTCCCTTGTTTACTGAGCTAGTTGACCTCGCATGCCAAGAGAAGTTATTATAATATTTTTCCGATATAATTTTTTTTTTTGCTATGTAAGTTTTAACGATTTTTGTTGAAATAAAAAAACTGTAGGTAGTAGAAAATAAGATATCCATTTACTTTTCCTGGAATAATATTCACATAAATCTTCATCAACTAAATTTTTGCAAACTTCGGAAAAAAGGGAAATGAATATTTTCATATATATATATGCCGCATAGTTTATCCTCAACTATGCGGAATATATGAAAATAAAAAAATATTTCATCAAGCTCTTTTATACATTTAGTTTGTACATAACCTAGTTACTTGAGTTTAAAAGGGGATTGAACATTTTTTAATGGAGCCTGACATACTTACCTCAGTGTGATTATTTCAAACATCTGTGCAACAAGATATAAGCAAGTACAAAAAATACGAATGTCACGTGATCAACTTTAAACTTTAATATCTCGGAAACGTGGCACTTTACAGGGTTTGGTCTTATTAGGTATGTTTTGCTATTTGGCATTGATGTTAGCAATCGATTCATTTTTTTTTTTCAAAATGGCGGACATTTTGGCCACGGGCCTGCAAAAATTTTTCAAACCCTCATTTCGGCTCCTGTTGCAATGAAAACTAAATGTTATCATTTCTTTCATATAAAAAAGTACAAATATAAAAATGCCTCAAAATAAGATTTATTCCACGTTCGTCCCACGTTTAAGTCCCACTTCTAAAAATAATCCATAATCGTCCCATGTTAATAATTTTGTTTGAAAATATTCCGAAATCTTATTAGGTAACTTCAATGAACTTTCAGAACACCCACGATTGGATGTGATGTGAAAGTACACCTACAGATTTAAATACCTTCGCTGTGTATTATGAAAGTAAGATGAGCGTTTAATAATAATTTAGTAACATTTTTGTGAAGAAAATTTTGTTTTAGGTCAAACCCTAGATCTTATTCTAATGGAATATCAAGTGAAAGGTTAAACAAGAGGTAGTAAGTAACTTAAGTACTGTAGGAGAGCTTTACGAGCTCTCAGGGTACCGAGAAGAATCAATTAAACCACGGTTGGTCGTATATGTCTAATAACTGCTAGGGAGTTCCTTGCGCCACATCTTCTCACTAGCGAAAGCAGTAGGAATTGGTGAAGGGTAGGCGTTTTGGGCGTCTGTGTTATGTAATTTTTACGTTCGAAAAGTGCTGATTCTCAGCCTAATTTGAAAAAATGACTTGATTAAATTATTACTAGAAATCGTTCTACTTTTTTTACCTTGTAGGCTTGTCAGCCAAAGTAGATGTTTCAAAATGTATCGCGCCCCGGCCAGGTCTTTGTACACCATACTAAAAAATGGGGAAACATAATTAAAACAGTTTTCAATCATCCAATTACTAGAAATTTGCTTTGTTTGGTAGTAAAACACAAGAATGTACACTTGAAATTGCAAAACACCCTTCATGGCGGTAAGCTGATAAGTTGATTGATTGTTGACGTTTGATATATTTATTTCTGGCATATTATATTGTCAAAGAGAAACACTACGTTACCGTACTTTTAGTCTGACAAGATGTGACAGTAGACTGTTCACGATTTATGGTTTATGTCATTGTTTTTTAACCACAGAGTACCTAAATAAATATAGTAAATTGGCGAGACGCCATATTGAAAGTCGATAAAAATAATTGATAAATATCAAATGATTACAAGAAAAATATGCACTTGTGGAAATTATTTGTATTTTTTCCGAATTCCAGGGATTTTTCTCGATTTTTCGAGATACTGTACATAATATACTGGGTCTGTTTTGAAACATCTCCTTGTTCTGTCCTGATCTTGTCCTGTTTTTCCTATTCTCACTTGGTGTTAAATGCCATTATCTTAAAATTACCAAAAAGGTTGCATGCCAGAGACCATGCAGATCATGATGATGATGTACCTACCTACAGTCACAGTTAAAAAACGTTCATCACCTTAAGGTCTATTTTTGTTTACCCAGTGCACGATATTGCGTTATTAACGTCAATATCACGAATTACACACAAACATGTTCTTTACATGTCAGAGAAAACTAAAAATGTAACTGGCAGGTAATGATATGACTCTGATAATGAAATTATTAAATTACACAGATTTGATTTAAATAGAATCAGTTTCGACATACTGCGGTGCAAAGTTGCCAGCCTTCTGGGCACGTTTCCTGTTGCGAGCGATGCGGGCGAATTTTTTGATGCCCTATGATTCTTTTCCCCTTTTATGTTTTATTTACATGTACATATTGTTAAGTCTGTTAACTTATATTATGTAAATAGGTATTACCATGTTTGAAAAAAAAAAAAATAATAATACCCTCCAAGTGTTCAAAACTAAAATGCGTATCTCCTTTAGAAACGGGAAACAAATGAACTGAAATCCAAAGGCTTAACTCCCGAATTAAAGGTTCCGTATGTCGGTATGTGAGCCGAGAGCGTAGTCTGTGACGAATTTAACGTTCGCTTTGCCAAACTTTTAATGAAACCGGCTGCTACGACGAAAACCTCTCGCGGGAGGCATTTTAATTACATTTCGCACACTTTGTTGACCATTAAGAGTATTTTTGGGTGTTCGCATGTTTCTGTAAAAGGATTGCGTGTGTTTTGATCGTCGGATTTTTGTATAGGAAGTGTAATGTGGTGAAGCCTTTTTTAAGCGATTATAGAAACAGCTAAAAAATAAATAAATTTAAAAAAAAATCTTTGGAATTTCATGTGCGTTTTCTTGCATGTAGATAGGTACTTCAAGATGACGTATCAAGTCATTTTGCTCAATTATGCAAATAGTCTGTGTCGCATAGGGTTGTAGCATCATGCTGAGCGATGGCCGTTTTGCATGAATGTGACGTATATTTTCCCCGCACTGGTTCGTTTTTGTGTTTATGTTCTTTCTCTGCGTCTTGTTTACCGCAAATAAACGTTTATTTCTTTCAAATAAGACCCATTTTTCCATTTCGCTAGTTTGGATCTCTTGATATCGGCAAGTGTGTATATTTTTAAGAATTTTTGCAAGAGAAAAGTGCTTAAAAAATTAAAGATGGAAGCAAGTACAATTTTTATAGCCTAATGCAAATAGTTATGAGACATGCAGCAGTAGTAAACTTATGCATTACTTTATTAACTAAATCAACACAATAATTAATTTCAGTTTATCATTCTGTTATACAAAAGAATCCACAAACGACCCAATTAAAAATTCTTCCGATCCAACAAAACCAATTTCAAATTTCGAGTCCAGTTACAAAACCTCCTTTGACCCACGTTATTCCAGAAGAAAAAAAAAGGAACACAATTTTTTCTTCGAGGTTTCACGTAATTGAACAAAATGACAGATTACAATCTCAGACCTATTAATTATGACGATTCCTCAAAGGAATGGGGACGTGTTACAATCGTCCAGATCTTGGTAGGCTCATCAATCAGAGGTAACATTTGATTGTTCGTGATGGATGGCAAAGAATCTTGAGGGATTTTACATTTTTTTTTTTTTGTTATTAATTGTCGAGTGAGATTTCCTGAAACGGAACAAAGGTAGGTTTGAATGCGTGTAATATTTGTCTGGTTTCTTTACAGTAACGCAGTTTAGGAACTGTATAATGCATTGTTCAGACTGAGGCGGTGGCTAGGGGGGACAGTTTGATGTTAGATAGGAATTGTACTATCATCATTTTATTTATGTTTTTATCTGATGTATGTATCTGGTTTATTGTGTGTCGTTTAGCCTGTACTAAATAAATGTATTTTCTTTCTTTTTTATTGTGGTAATAATAAATAATAGACCAGCACCCTAATTACGTTTACACCCTTTCAATCACAATCCAAGGGTTTTGAAGGAAATTCCTAATCCATTGCTTGATAGGTTTGAAAAATTCGGCTGCTCAACAACGTAAATAACGCAATGAACATGGCTCAACTGTCAAATTACTACTAATAGTGTGTTACACAATTACCCCGCTGCTCAGTTCGCATAGAAATACTCAAAATCCTATTTACCTAAAATGTTGTTTAATTTTGATAATAATTAGAGGGCGACCCTTATCATAGATAATTTATAATACGAATATAGACTGGCAAGAAATTAATGGCCTCAGATGCTCAACTTACAACCAAAATATAAACAGGAGTGACGGGGAAGGAGTATTCAATATCCACAGTACTTTAGTTAATATTAATGTGGAAAGAGTATCACAAGTATAAAAAAATTGGCGCGATGTATTTTACGAGAAAAACGCTTTTGAAGTTTGCTCAATTGTGAGGTATTTAGGTATTGTCATTTTACGTCTGTTGCACAATTACAGGTGCCTTGCAAGACCTTACAACAGTAAAGGTTGACTACAAAAATCGTTTTAAAACAAAAAATCGGTAGATAGCTTTTATTTATTTACACGTTCTGCCTCAGTAGAGTTGACATTGACGTTTATCGAGACACATTGAAGCAAACAATGATTTTCATTTCGTTTTTGCACAGACAGTCGGTATCTCGCGTTTTATTGGACATTTATTTGATAGAATCTTGTTATATTGTGTGTATCGAAACGTGTGAATGTCAGCGGCTTATCCTCCAATATGTTAAGATTTTTATTTGTTTATTTTGTTACAAAGCTTTTACGAGATACGCACGCATAGTGAAAGAGTTTGGTATTCAGGCAAAGATTTAAATCATTAGATTCGCCCAACCACGTCTAAAGATTTTATTTGAGGAGGTCTACTCTCTATGCACGAAATCCGTAGTTTCAGCCGGAGTTATAGGCGTTTCCTGCTCCATAATAAATAATAATAAAAAAAATTATTGTTCAGAAAAAAATTAAAATATTTGAATGACACTAGCCTCCATATCAGCTACGGACATAAGAATTAGTTCAGGGTCCGCTTTAAGAATGAATGACAGCACGATTTGGTAGTTGTCCTCTCGATGTGATTTTGCCAGTCCAAAAAAGTTAATTTATCGGGAGTAGGGTTCTCTCCGAATTATCGAACAGCTTTCGGACGGGCTCGTTTCTTCGTTTAAGGGCTTAGAGAGCAGGCACCCTGTTTCGATGACCATGACATTTGAATAATATGGTCTTGCTCACTCATACTGATAATCGTACCCATCTGTCGTTTTTGGGATGTGTGAGCTTACTGTTTTCAGTATGGATACTTTTTCACGCGACATAAGTATCGTGACAGCAAATCTAACGGTTACAATGTTTGTATTCTGGCAGGCGATACATATTTAAGCACTAAGTAAACAAATAGCTAACTAGTATGTTACATAATTATCCCACTGGTTAAAATATCATCAAAGTCCTCTTTGTTTGTCCACAGAATATTCTTTTTCAATCTTTTAGTGTTCACTTTCTTCGAACCATCTTCTCAACCCCTTGATAGCAAACACGGTAACAATTGTTTTAAAGACATAAACCGATCTATTTTACCCTAGATATTACACGTCATGTATTGAAGTTAATTCAGCCGTTAGAATGCTTCGAGGGTATATCCCACATACAAAGGTACAAAAATAGATAGGTAAAAGAAAACAAAATACAAAGATACATTGAGTTGGCGTAAAAAACATAGCCCTGTCTTTGCTGTTGAGTACTAAGAAAAATCTACGTCGGAGTAGGACGCGGCCCATTAAAATACGTCAGCTGACAAGACCTTTTTTTTTTTTTTTTTCTCGCTGAGAAATGCTTTATGCATCCCCGTCTCGCGGGGGACCGAGACGGGGTATGTGGGACTCCCTGTCGGAACGACAGTATACCCACTAAAACTCAGCGGTGTTCCTACAAACGCCGTAATGGGAGGGCTATGGGAAATTAATACTTCCACGGCCCTCCCGGCGCACGCCCGCCAAGATGGTATGGCGGGCCCCGCATGCCCCCCAGGTTGGGGGGCTACGGGAATGGCCGGGAACACCTGGCCATTCCCGTCCCACAAGGTGGAGGCCTGTGCAAAACAGGCAACGGAGCCCCCGCACCCGTTGCCTGCTGGCCTCCACGCCCGCCTGAAAGGCGGGCCCCGCATGCCCCCCGCGTTGGGGGAGCTACGGCCGCAGAGGATAGGGAGAGCGGCAACGAAACACCGACACTCCTCTTCCCCTGCGGCCCCGCCGCGTCCGCCATCATACGGTGGCGGCCCCGTCAAGGCCGCGGAAGGAGGGAGAGCCTCTCCCGCCGCGGCCTCTATCCTCAGCCGCGATGTCTCCCTCACGGGGGACATCGCGGCCCGCCTCAGGTAGGTCGCGATGTCGCGCAAGCGGCACCGCAACCTACCCGTGGGCCGCTACGTCCCGGGCTAAACCGCACAGCCCGGACGAGCGGCCCCCCGCTTGGGTCCCTCTTAGCTTCACCGTGGCCCGCCTAGCCACGGCTACTGAGCCCCCCCGCCTCGACAATGCGGGAACCCACTGGGGGGGGGGGGGGGGGCAGCTGACAAGACCTAGTATTTCTCTTTAACTTTTTCTTAGATATAACTTATTCTTTTTAAAGACTTCAAAAGCGCTACTTTGTTACGCTGCGGATTTCGCTAGAAAAAGTGGTAATAAAAAATGGCCTGGAGATCCTGTCCCACCTATTTTTAAAGTGTAACGACGTACCTACTACACCACACACATACATAAACTCACACCTTCTTCCATTGGGGGTAAGCAGAAACTACAGAACGTCACCTGCTACGATTCTTACATACTCCTTTTGCCTCGTTTACGTTCATACATCTGCAGTGCGATTCTGTAACGATCTCACCGTGAAAACTTAGGTGAAGTGAGCGTGGAGTGAGCTGTCATTCCAAATAATGCTAGGGATTGACACAACTGACAACTCACAACAAGCTCACTTCACTTGAGTTTTCACGGTGAGATTTTTACAGAATCGACCGGCTGAAGGCCAATTTCCGTAATTAAAAACGTTCAAAATCTAGTCGCAATCTCATCTAAGCGACAATCAACGTCAAAAACTTGTATAAAAATGTAGGGTATTTGAGTTATTTTTGATAGATTGAGACTGAGATCAGACTGTGAATGTTCTTAAAATTATGAGAATTACCCCTCGGGTCATACACGCACGCCCGTTATTACGCACCTGATTTTTCTGAAGAACATCACCAATGAAGTCACTATATCCTATAGCATCCCGTCCCGGCGTTTCCATTCACATCTGCCTTATAAACCTTTTGTTAGTCCCCTTTCATTCATCATAATTCGGTTCCCTACAAAATGGTTGAGCTGGGTGGTGCTGATCCACGCGTCATGTTCGTGAACGGGCGCCGTCGGTTGAGACTGGTCATCTCTTAACTGCCAGGACTTATTTTTAATTTTATATTTTAAATTGTTCTTTTTTCATTGTTCTCACATATAGAAGCAATAAAAATAATGTACCCAGGATTTTGTAATAATATCTTGATTTAAAAGAGTGTCCTTGGAGTTTCTTGCCGTTACGTTTTGGAATGGGCAACTAGCTTCACTTTCTGACTAACTGACCGACTATTTAAAATGTTGACAATTCAAAAGTGCCTGAAATGGTTTGATTGAAATAAATGATTTGAGTTTAAGTTTTGAGTTTGAGTTCATCTCAACCTGACCAAACCATACCATACTGCGTTCGCGATTTAGTTGCCAAAAATATAAACAAATATGATTTTTTGGAAAAATAACTTTAATTCCTACACAATAAAGTTCAGTTTACGCTACAACTTCAAACATTATTATAACTTTTACAATAGTGCTATTCAGTCTGAATTACTCTGAAATCAACTTAAATACTACTGAAATAAAATTGATATTTGCTTAACTTGAAATAACATCAATTGGAAACATTTTGAATAGATCTTCCTCTTCTCAATTTTTGACACTACATCTTCCTTTAAACCGTACCGTTGCGTTATCATATCGTCACCTACTACAAAAAATGTCCTGAAAAATAAGATGTCCACAATTTTAAAAGCTCAGGAACCAATTGCAAATATGCGCCACAAGAGACCGAAACAAACTTGAGAGGTGTCAAGGGACACCCGGCTGGAACGAAGTATAACTGGCTTGCTTTCTATAAGAGAGAGAGAGAGAGACAGACAGAGAAACACGCGGACGCCACACGGCTTACAACTATAGCAAAAAGTGTCTTTCCAACTTTTGGTCTTAATTTTTTCCGTCTAGCCCCCTTTCGCAACGCGCGATAAGGAACTTCGTTCCAAAAAAAGCCGACCACAATAATATCAACTTAAAATTCTAATCTCAGTTACTACTACCCGATCGCTATGCTAAGTAACAGCCCGGGCAACATTCGGGATTTCGGGCAGATTATGTACGACCAACAGTCTCCGTTCCCGTGCGTTTCGAATCCTAGTGCTAAAGCCGTGTCACCGTTATAAAAAGGCACAGAAAGTCAGCTCCATACAACGAACGAAAACGCACCCACACAGTGGAAAGAAGGAAATACATTATTTTGTACAAAACGTGACGCGTAAAGAAAAAAATAAAACACAACAACACTGAAAGACCAAGTTAGTTAAAAATATGCCTTATATCCACGCAAAACGGCCATCACTCAGTGTAATCGCTGGTTTTATATAAACACACAATACAAATAAAGAAAGAAAGAAAAATATTTTATTCTGCACAAACAACCAAACGCACAGGAAAAGAAAAAAGAAGAAGAGAGAAAGGAGAAGAAGAAGAAGGAGAAGTAGATACTCGCTTCACAAGCGCAATCGCGACTAGCATTTGTTTGAGTAGTGTGGGACGCCCCCCCCCCCCCCCCCAGCTACTCGTAGAGATGGACGGACGAACTAAAGAAGGTTGCTTTGACAGACTGGATGCGGAAGGCGGAGGACAGGGTGTTGTGGCGCAGCCTGGGAGAGTCCTATCTCCAGCAGTGGACTGCAATAGGCTGAGTTGATGTCGATGATGACTGATGTTGATGTTGAGTGAGATCGTACGTACGCATCTATGTGTGCGTGTGCCTGTTTTCGCTCGTTCTCGGAATTCTTCTGTACAGTTCTATTCTGTGGCCGTATTTCTCATCTGGACCGTCATTCTCTGGTTTTCAGTCAAAGCGCCCGTAAAGTCGGTTGCAGGACATCTAGATTGTGTTTTGTGGGGATTATGGAAAAAGTGGGTTGCTACTTGTAATCTGGATTGGTTCAGACGTGAGTTTTTGTGTTCACGTCTCGCATTGGTGCCAGTATGTTTAAAAGGTTTTTATTCAAAACAAACAATTTTTTTCTTAACATTACTGTAATTTGACTGACCATTTGAAAACGACCAATTGGAACCGTGCACCTAGCTATTAGAAATATAGTATTTTGATTTTGACTACTGCTGCGATTTACGATTACGGTTTGAACGCAGGCAGGCACTTTACTACTGAGTTCATTATTTTATTAACACAGCTCTCAAAACGGTGTGAAAAACATTATTAGGAAACCTTCCGGTTTCCTAGAACCCAAAATTCGAAGGCAGGTGACATCCACCATCCCGCACTGGGCTTGCATAGTCTCTTAGAGAGGAGCCTGTGTCACAGGAATAGGAACGTTAATGGCTAAAAATGCTAAGGAAAATCAACCAGTCAGTCAGCCAGTCTTACCAAGGAGTATCGTATTATCCAGTAACTGGGTTGTGGAGGTGAGATAGGCAGTCGCTCCATGTAAAATACTGGTATTCAGCTGCATCCGGTTAGACTGGAGGCTGAACCCAATATAGTTGGGAAAAGGCTAGGCGGTGTGCAGATGTGATGTGCTAAGGAAAATACACTTTAGCTTATAGCCTAAGCTAGAATCACAGAACCGAAAAGAATATCGCTACAAAATAAATATAAAATTAAATGCGAGTCCACTTAGCTACTTTACTAAACGTGTAAATACTATTTACTTTGCATGCGACCGTCCATTTCTTATTTCCCTCGAGGGGTAGTGTGGGCTATTTGAACATCCGGCGTCATAAGTACGAGAGGATGTTCTAATGACATCTAGCTTCCTTTCCAAGTTGAAACTCGGAAATAGATTTATACGAATACCTATCTGTTGCTATCCGATATTTTTATGTTACAATGATTTAAAGGCTTTTTCAATATTTAATAAAAATAACTTTATGAATTATTTTTTGGTTAAAACTAAGCTGTTGTAGATTTTGTGGTTTGATAGTATTCAGAAACATGGGCGTGGAAACGTGGCTTGTGGCTAAATGATAGCAGCCGTATCTGTCGATCGAAGGTAAAGCTACGCTTGCCGCGGTCGATTTCTGGATGGGTGACCATTCAACAATACAAATAACAGCTTTTCACTAAATTCGTTTGAAAGTATATACGAGTACGCTACTTATAACAAAGAAACTTTATTTTTTATTTTTGTCTGTCTGTCTGTCGGTCTTCTGTGTTAGTTCCGGCTAATCTCCGAAACGGCGCACAGTGGGACCTGTCCATACAACGTAATGCTCAAAACTTGATTTTCAAAATGAGGGTATTTCAAAAAATAAACTATGTAAGGGTAGACTTAAGAATGTGTCACATCATTTCTACAAATACTGAATCAGTAACTGCTATCTGCTGGCCAGTGCATCAGCTCAAAGTTTACTTTATACTCACATAATTAATTATCCGATAACATTCGTAAGTTTGTAGACAATATTAAAACATTTATTTCTGCAAGTAATCGTCATATTTAATAGAAGTGCATCATGGCTGCAACTAGGCAAGGTATGGTTATTCTAATATTGTTTTTATGAACCATAAAGATTAGTACTTTTGGATTAATGACTAATTATATGTGATAGTATGGTTTTTTATGTACTGAATCAAACATTTCTTATTTTTTCCTTTTTGCGCAAAGTTCTATTTTTGAAATATTTTTTACAATATCTACGAGGTGTTGATTAGTAATGAACTGAAGAGATTAGCAATAGAACTTTGCGCATTTTCGAGATAATAAAAGTTTTCTTGCGCACAAATTATGTTAGGCGTTTGTGATGTTACTATAAAACCAAAGTATTTAGTCCCTAGCAATAAATTTTAATAAATAAGATATATTTTGAAGAAAACAATTATAAATCATGTCTGTCGCACTTACTTTTGATATTTTTTGTTAACTTTATTTCATTACATTTGAGAAGAAAGTTCATCATCATACTTCACCTTGAAAAATGCAAACTTGTGTGAGATTATATTCCAAAGTAGCTTTAAATCTGTGGAAAAGAAGTTCATGGATCTAGAAACCTACCTTAGACATCATACCAACTGTCCAATTCTTAAGCTTTAAATAATATTACAAACAATATCAAGTGGTTTTAAAATCGATACCAACAAGTTTAAATCATTTTGTCTAAATACCGCGGAATTATACGTCACTCTTTATCCTTGGTACCCAATGACTACGACATTGCACAAAATATTAATCCACGGTAATGAAATTATATCAAATTGTTTACTACCGATTGGGCAGTTAAGTGAAGAAGCGCAGGAATCACGAAACAAGTATTTTAAAATATGTAGAAAAAGTTCTCTCGAAAAACCTCAAGACAAAGTAACTTAGAAGAATATTTCATCGTCTACTTATTTCTTCTGACCCTAACATAACAAAGGACATCCACCACATTGTATGGCGTTTGGGCTTGAACATGAACATAAAAATATTGCACTATTATTAATTTTATTGAGTGGTTTACAGTACAAAGAAAACATATATATAAGAAGTTTTGTATCAAGTTGGTTAAATAATACAAAAAAAAAACTTCAATACTACACCTCATTTATGTTCTAATTAACCAAGCCAGTTCAGCTAAAGAGTGTGCCAAAGATCGAAAAAAAAAGTCGGCACGGTTGGTGCAGTGGTTATGCGATTGACTGCTGCGCTGCATGTCGCGGGTTTGATTCCCGCACGGAACAAATATTTGTATGACCTACAAGTAGTTGTTCCGGGTCTGGCTGTTTGTGTATGTGAGTTTAAATGTTTGTAAACGCACCCACAATACAGGAGAAATTCCTAGTGTAGGGCAATGTCTAAAAAAAAAAGAAACATACATATACCTACATACATTTTTTTATATTCCATAATGGGCTTGTACGCTATCTTACACCCACAGGTTGACTGCGAGAGATCTCTGCTAGAGATAAGCTTAACTTCGTAAACTCCACCCCTAAGATACCCACTGACCATCGTCCTTGTAAAAATGTATTTTTTATTTATGTGCAATAAAGAGTTTTAAACAATGATCGTCCAGAACCTTTAACTAGTGATGGATTTTTAGCAAACTCAAATATTCAAATATGTAAGTACATAATCATCCCCGAAGTTGGAACTTACCACTTGCGGTGCGATCCATTGCAGTATAACTCGCTGCACTTTCACAAGATTAACAATTTGTCTTCTCCTTCCTGTGAGTGATTTCAGTACCACAATTTATACAATGTATAGATTCACTAGGCAAAATCGGAAAGTCCATGTTCACGCGCAAGTCTTTATGTATAGCGGGTTCAATATACGGAGAAATGTCAGGGTTAACGTTTGAAGCGGGTACCGAGTCCGAGAGTGAGCCGGGGTCGTTGGATAGAAAATCATCAGAATCCATTTTGAACAGCACAAGTCGTCAAAAATAGCTCAAGTCGAAATAATATTCACTGACAATACGTTACGAAAAAGAGCGGCAAACGCAAAGCGAATGACATTGACAATTTGAAAATCGAGCGCCAATCGGGTCTGGGTCAGTGTTGCCAGTTCTCTGCACTGTCAGTCGAACACTCGATTTGAAATCGATTTCATCGCGCTGTGCTGTTTTGTTTCTCGGCGCGGGCTTGCGGACAACGACAACGAGCAATGGGTAGCTCGCCGCCCGGCTGACCAGTAACTGTCCGGACCGAGCCCAAGTTGTCGACAGCGCGTAGTGTACCACGCGCGCCTCAAAGAGATGTCAGCAAAACCGTAGGAGCCCAGCAGGGCCGATGTTCGCTAGGGCCGCGGGGGATTTCTGAAAAGGAAACCCGTGGCTCTAGAACGCAAGTGGCAACTGAATGCAGAATGACATGATGACCCCCGCCCACCCTGCCCTCCCGCTCCATCCTAGAGCGGGAGAAATAAATGGATGATTTTACCAACTCAAAAAAAAAATGTTCAACGTAAACTATATATTTTTATTTATGTAAGGTTAAGATGATGATGGTAATGCTGATGATGAACCCTCCAACAGCCAGAGCAAAGCTTGGTCTTCCAGGAAAACATTTTAATGTTTCGAAGCTCTCGAATCGAAATATCAAAAATATCGATATTATTTTTTCTGTGATTTTATTCTTTAGGCAACCCTAAATCAACGCGCCCCGCACGCCGCGCCGCAACTGTCACCATACAGATACAAATCAATTAAAAATCTTTTTTATTCGTTTTTAATATTATTTATTTTGACACTCCCGAATAGGGACCAATGTTCAGTAAATATTATTACTCAATTATTTATGAATTCCTTTTTTCCCAATACGGGTGTTCACGGTTAGGCCCATTTTGGTTGATGTTCTTTAAGACCTTCGCAAGTAGTTAAAATATGGACCGTTTGATCCTGAAGTTACAAATATGCTTTTAGAAGCATTACTAACCCTTTCTAATGATTCTGATGTTTTGGATGTCGAAATATAATGTTTTATTTTATCAGTTTTTCATTTCTAACTGATATTTCAATTAAAATAAACATTTTATAGCATTTTATTTATTTTTGGACTTTTGAGCATTACGTTGTATGGACGGGTCCCACTGTGCGGCGAGGCCGATGTTGACAGGACTTTTATTGACAGATAGCAGAGGGGCAATTCTGGTAAATTTAAGAACGTTCATAGTCTGATCTCAGTCTCAATCTGTCAAAAATACGTAAAATTTCCCTACATTTGAC
Organism: Apamea sordens; assembly: GCA_945859715.1. Taxonomy (NCBI): domain Eukaryota; kingdom Metazoa; phylum Arthropoda; class Insecta; order Lepidoptera; family Noctuidae; genus Apamea; species Apamea sordens. The sequence goes on along the minus strand of OX244010.1, from coordinate 4,284,762 downwards.
AAATTTTTGACATTTGAGATGAGACTGCGATTAGATCTTCTGATGTTATGGAGTAAGATATAGGCTACTCTTTGTCCCGTTAACATGTTCACCTGGGATAATTTTCGACATCCACGCGGGCGAAACCTCGGGCAGAAGTTAGTAAATTACCTGTATAATTAGATTTTGACCCTGTACACTCATAATTATTTCCTTATAATTTTCATCTTCTTTGTTCAGATTTAATATCACTACAATATTTCCAACTACTGTCTTATATTTAGGACATTCGCCCAAACTTACAACAATACCCACATCTGTGCGAACGATAAAAACTTAGCGGCTGCAGCGAAGAAACTCGTTGCATAAATCATTCCGACACCTAAAGTGGACAAATTTCTTCCTTTTAGCGACTCGGTACGTATAAAGCGCTTTCAGCTTTAAGGTTATATGAATATCTTGGGAATTCCGCTTGGTATTTAACTGTTTGGTGACGCGAGAATTTTATTTCGTGGCTTTTTTGTGCTTGACTTCTTAATGTTTGTTAGTTGCTTCAAGCTATTTGACTTTATTGTTAACTTCGTTGTTTCTGTGGACTGTAAGATTTCTGCTTGATTGAAACGACTTGCTGATTATTGTAATTCTTTTAATGATCACTGTTAGATACAGATACAATGCCGAGTTGCCGACACGCACGCTTGCTAGCGGAAAAACCACAGACTAAAAACTTTGTGTTGCCATAAACATTTATAGCTTGATTTGAGGTGTTTGGTCCCTTTTATTATGTTGGTTTCTCAGTAGAGAATTAATTATTCAAAACATAGTTTCTTACTTTTCTAATATCGTATTAAATTGAATACTTTGACAGCTTGTATGAGGTAAATGATGGTTATTCTGTAAGTAGGTTTGTACAGACCTTTTACACGTCAATCATATTTTTTATAAATAATAATAATAAATAAATAATTTTATTTCGGACAACTATGAGATCCATAAATTGTTAGTAAACAGTTTTGCACTTAAAATACTATTGTTAGTAACTTAAAACTAAAGACGAATGAAAGTGAAGACCAGAAACTAAGGAACATGTCTTAGGACAAATTGCCTTATTATGGCGGAGGAGGCGGCATCAGTCGCCACAGCCTTCAGTATGCTATTGCGACTGCCTCTTATTTTGCTCAGGAGTGAGGCCGTTTTTTTGCGGATGATGGCATGAAACCCATCGAAATGGGTTACCGCGAACATTTCTGAGGCACTGCAAAACGAGGCAGTCGCAACAGCATCCTAAAAACATTATTATACTGGACGCGCAGAACATCCAGCGACCTTTTCGAGTAGGTAGTTGACCCAAAGGACTACCGGTGTAAAAACTCTGACAAAGGCTTTAAAAAAGGGTAAAATAATACCTGTAATTCTCAATGTCAAAAACTTGTCAAAAATGTTCCCTACATTTTTTCAATTACGGGAATTGTCCTTCTGATACAAATCCGAAAAAAGAACATCCTGTCTTTTTATAGCACTATTCGAAAGGGTCAACTTTACCAAGTTTGTGAGTGCACCCTGAATTCAGGAACTTGGTAACGTCACAATTAGCTGTCAAATATCGTAACAAAAAACATTTAGTTTTAGATGTAAAAAAATCATTTGAAAAGTATCTTAAAAACTTTTTTGTTTTTTGCCAGTTTGCCACCAACTTTCATGAAACAAAAGTCACTTTTCAATTTTAAATTTAAAGGCACTTATTTTCTGTTTTTTTTTTTTTGTAAACATTTGATCAAAAGCGTGCTAACAAAATATCCTTTTAAGAATTACAAAGACAATTTATCCTGCACCTGAATTGCGATCCATCATAATCCGAAAGATTTCAAAGAAAAATTTCATAATCCTTATTGCTTCATATGTTTGAAAAATTCATCTGCTCGACCACACAAATAACGCAATGAATATTGTTGAATTGTCAAAATGACTGGCATTGAATTGTGAATGTATTACGCATTACCCTGCTGTTTTATTTCTGTTCCACCAATCAGATTGAAACTCTGTACTGATAGCAATTTGCGGTTATCAACCACGATTTCGATTTCCGCTTCAGTCGAATCGTCGAGTTGCTTTGAGTTTCTGGATTTGTATTTTGAATGTTTTGTGTCAATGGTATTTTTAATTTCGTCAGAAGATACTGCGAAAGAAAATTAGGTGGATTCTTTTTCACATTATCTTCTGACGAAATTAAAAATACTTATTTTGTGTGATTTCAAGACTTGATAGTATACCTCTATACGATGCAAGTTTCTTGCCAGTTCTATACAATAATATTAACGTAATAAATGACGTTCATCGTCTAAACACTGTTTATACGATGCACCTTTTATAGTTGCTTAAACACAACATAGGCAATTATTTCTTATATTAAAAGGATTCTATTAGTAGGTATATAGTCTGTTCGTACCGATTACTGGGTTCTTCTTCGTATGGCTGGTACGACTGTTTTTTAAATCATGTTTTCATAAGATTAAAAACAATAAGATTACTGGGTTAAAAAGACACCACATCTTTTATTTAAAACTAGCTGAGCCAAAAAACGTCGTCTTCGTATTCAGAATAACAGAATCAAAAATAGTTCTATCGCCTCAATGCCACCAATAAGTCTTTCAATTCCATTTGTTACTTTAACTGCTCCACGAAATAGACAAGAACAGAGAGACCTATCCTAAAATCAGGAGATTGGACGAAAATGCACTGAACTATTTTTTACTGTCCAATCTCGACTTGTTTGCCCGGAAAATACTTCACATTCGCTACGGACGTCGGAAGTACAGTTGAGTTGGCAATTGAATTCGGTTTTTATTTATTTTGTGCACAAGTATACTTTTTGAAACTCATTCTGTTTAGCGTTTTCACGCTTTATTGTATTTCTGTTTTTGCAATGGTTGTCACAAATGATGAGTGTCATTACAGAACGCAACTTTGTTCTGTTAAATATATTTCAGTTTGGCGTAGGGCTTCTCTATGTTCTCTGTGTTAGAGGATTTGGTTTACGGTTTTAGAAATTTATTTTCTCGAAAGATTTACATAGTCACTTACAGAGAAAATACAATATTATAACTTAAAAATACATAAAGCCAATAATAAAAAAAATATTTTTGAACCTCTGTTGTTTCTCTAGTCTCCGAATCCATACTTTAATATTACAAATGTGAAAGTAATTCTGTCTGTTACCTTGTCACACCTAAACCACTGAACCGACCGTTATAAAAGACAGATGGGCAGCCTGGGACCGATATTAGCTACTTTTCATCATGAATATCTTACGCAGATGGAGTTGCGCAACTGTAAGTCCCAAATAAACGATGAGTGTGTTTAGCGGCATGTAATTTGTCGTCAATATCCTACTAATATTATAAACGTGAAAGTTTGTATGTATGGATGGATGGATGGATGTTTGTTAATCTTTCACGCAAAAACTGCTGTACGGACATACAGATAGTTTATAACCAGAATTAAAAAAAGGATAGTTTTTGTCCCGATATTCCCACGGGATCGAAACTTATACGGGTGAAACCGCGGGGCGCAGCTAGTAACTTATAAAACAATGTATGTCCATAACTAAGGTATAGTAGTTAGGTAAGTGATTATGTAGGTATTGCTGTTGAAGTAGTAGATTTATAATGTACAGACAGCACATTAAGCTACTACAATCTGTCAAATTTCTTTAATAGATTTTCAAATTTATCGCTAAAGCATTAGGTTCAAAGTTGATTGGGAAAATTTGACAGTTTCGGGTAGCTTGATGTGCTGGCGTCTGTACATTCATCGTTATAAATGTAGGATGGAAGAATTCCATGGATTAAAAATAAACACCTTTTAGTAATTTTGTATCAGCTTTTATTTTTTCACTCTTTTCACCTTTACAATCGTCTCTATTTTCTCTCCGCTTCCCCTCGACTATGTCATATGGTTCGTTCAGAAACTTTTATAAGTAGATTAAAAAAAGTAAAATAAAATCAGTTTAGAAATAACACAGAATCGACTAAAAATACTAATTACCCTATATTAAAAGTTATTTATATTATAATTAAATAGACCACATCAATATATCTGAAATAAATAATATTAGGTACAGTCAACAGCAATAGTAGATGATCAAAATCAGAAATTCAATACTAATGAACGGAGTTCGCAGCTATATGGCAGCTGTACTAGTAGTAAATCCAAACTAATATTATAAATGCGAAAGTAACTCTGTCTGTCTGTCTTTCTGTCTGTCTGTCTTTGCTTCACGCCTAAACTACTGAACCGATTTGTCTGAAATTTGGTACAGACATAGTTTGGAACTTGAGAATGGACATAGGATAGTTTTTATTACAAAAAATAAAATAAAAAATAGAATTTATTCCGGACATACAGCGCCATCTATTGGTCAAGAGTCGGCATCAATTCAGTACTGAAAATTCATCGGAAAAATGTAAATAAATAGTAAGAACTATTTGGGTAAAACCAAAAATCTGCCGGAAGTCACTATTCCACGCGAACGAAGTCGCGGGCAAAAGCTAGTGTTAAGTATAATTTACAATCACATACTTTTGAATCACTTCGACGCCACACAGTTCTGACGCGAATTTAGTTGGGGTAAAGACTAGGCAGATGACTGATATTTACTTTTGTCTCGCTCTTTTATAATATGCACCACCAAATTATATCAAACCTCATCTAATTGATGCATTTGAGTATCAAAGCAATACCCCGTATTGTTCCTATTAATTCCATTGTCAACCCACAATGTATTAAACCAAACCGCGCATTCGGCGTCTAATAAATTAAGATTCGATCAAATCAATGCAATACAATAGTATTACTAATGACGTTTGAGACAATGCTGTTGGGCTAATTAATCAAGCCTAGAATTAGGAGTGATACACAGACCACGGAATAGCCGCGACGCGTCGGCAGCATGATCATCATCATTATCATCTGCTAAGCCTTTTCCCAACTATGTTGGGGTCGGCTTCCAGTCTAACTGGATGCAGCTGTCAATACCAGTATTTTGCATGGAGCGACTGCCTATCTGACCTCCACAACCCAGTTGCTTGGTAATACGATACCCCTTGGTAAGACTGGTTGTCAGACTTTCGGGCTTCTAACTTCCCGTAACGACTGTCAAAGATCCACGAATGACAGCCGGGACCAACGGCTAAACGTGCTTTCCGAGGCACGGAGGGGTCTCGGTATGTAAACGACCTTAGTAAGACTGATAGTCAGCCCGGTTAAGCGGACGACCACCTCATAGAAACTGCGAGATGCAATTTACTACTAATAAAACTTGAGGCGTGGAAAGTGCACATGGCTTCTGTCACGGAACGCCTTCAAAGTCGTCATTTCTATATGCCATTAGTGTCGTAGTTCAAGAGTGTTGACAATGCCGCCAATAACAGCGGCCGACGCCCGTCTCCGTGCTCTGTGGTGTGATATGATTGTAATGATATTGGTTGGTGTTGAGGTAGGACTGATATACTCGTATTAAGTTCCTTATCGTTGTGGTAGGAAATATTTCGAAAAGTGATTCTGTCAAAAACTTAATAGCTTAAAAAAGCTTTTGACAGAATCACTTTCATCATACACTAGCTGCGCCCCGCGATTTCACCTGCATATGTCTCAATTCCGTAAAAATATCGGAATAAAAAGTATGTTATGTTCTACTCCAGGTCATGGTTTACTAATGTGCCAAGTTTCATCTATCTTTGTTCAGCCGTTTTAGCGTGAAAGCGTAACAAACGAACGCATAAAAAAATCTAACGGCAGTTGACGCGTGCCGCTCGTGTATATATGAGCACTAACTTTAAAAAACAAAACAACATCAACGTACTTACTTTCTCATCCATACGAATCCAGTTCTCTCGTACTCAAAGATTCAATTCCAAATTTGTCAAAACGTGTAATCTAGTCGAGTTGGTACTGTGCCTCTGGGAGATACAGACATGTACCTGAGATAAAAGGTCCGAATGTTCTGCGAGGTACATGAACATGGAGAAAGTAGAAATGGAGTGTTGACGTGCGTGTATACGGATTGAGATGTAGGTATACAGGATGGAGATTTAGTCACCTGCATCCGTCCAGGGGTGAATCTACCCGTCACATTTAACAACTTTTCCGATGAAAATTATATCCAATTCATATAAAATTAAACAAAATTCCTATAAGTAGGTACAACAATAGACAGACAACTTTGATACGGTATTGAAACACCTATATTTTTGTCTCAAATCGGATATGGCTTTTGAATAGTTGTTCATTAGCACGGGTAAAATTAACTAGGCCTTATGGACACACCACTGCAGTATAATAATAATAATTACCAAGCCGCTAAAGATTCCTAATCTTGAGTTGATTGACCAACGACGAAGCGACAAGGCTTATTGAGATAAGGTATGTGAGTGACATTCCATTCCTCCCTACTCCATGGCAGGACCCAAAACTTTCACTGTCATCCTTCCTTAGGGAATCAATTGAGTAACATTGTAACAAGACTGGAGTGTCACTGAGTTTCTTTGTTATTTAGATAATGGCATGTCTTTGGTCTATTTTTAGAACAGCTCAGTTCTACATTCTCAGGAGAGAGAATTTAGTAATAGGTTGCTCAGAATCCATTACTGATTTAGTTTTGTTCACTATGTTCGCGATTTTGTTTCCAAAGATGTAAAAAAATATAGTTTTTAGAGACATAGCTTTTATATGTGGGCATTAAACTAATTTTTATGTGTGGAAACTTTAGTTTGCACTGTAACTTCAAACATTTTTGTGTCTTCTTCAACGGCTCGTTTTGGAATCAGCTAAGTTGCACTAGCATAAAGTTGATTCGTTTTTTGTAGACAACCAGTTCAACTTAATGGGACAATGGGAAGGAGTGACGTCATCCCGATTTTTGTCCAATTTGAATAGAATTAAGATGAACGCGTGAACTAAGATTCTAAGCGCGAAACTAAGATGCTAAACATAGAAACGGTAATCCTCACGACAATTCTTTCAGCGACACAAGCAAAACAGCTAATTAACATCCGCAGTCACGTCGTGCACTGATTTAATACATAATAAAGCCGCTTAATGAGACTATTGGTAGCGGTAATAGCGCTGGAAGATATAAAATGTAAACCTATTGTTCCAAGCTTTTCTGTCACAATTAAGTATTAAAAGAGAAAATGCTGAGCGGGTCGGAAATAGAAAATGCATAAACTAGGAAATTAAAAATTGTTTTATACAACGTGCCGCTACAATAGCGACATTAATTTAGCACACGGGTAGGGCTATACCCTGTCCATTAGGGGTGCGTCTCATAACGTATAAACTCATTTGGTCTAATTTCATTTTACTATCGTTCATAAGATATACCTAATCAACGTGAGATATACCAACTGTTGATATAATTTCTTTACATATAACATTTATTTATTCTAAAACTTAATTGGTATAACGTTGTTTGATATAACGTTTATGTAATCGAAAATCATTTGGTCTAACGTTTAATATGTATATTGTTTATTTAATTGAAAATCATTAGGTCTAACGTTTAATATATAACGTCATTATGGTTAACACTCCGACTCAGAGTACCCCGACTCGGATAGGTTAGGTTGCCTTAGCCTTCGTGGTTATTTTTTTTTAAACCACCCAGAAATAGGAGCACCGCGAATCGGAGCTTCGTCGACCTATCTTAGTACAGGTGGTAATCAGTTACTAGTTATGTTTAATATCTACTTAGGTTACTATTACCTATAACTACGATAGAACTTACAAAGAATAAATAGTAGACCAAATAAGTTTTATATCTTTTGAGTGGTATGTCAAACGATTTTATATTTAATGTATGTTATGACAAACGATGTAATATTTAATGTATGTTATGCTTTTAAAAATTAGTTATTTTAAAATTATATCAATCGTTCATTATATTAACTAATCGCTATATTAAATAAAATTATAGGTTCCGTTGTTATATGTTGTTAATATTAGAGATTTTGTTGTTATATCATATATTAATTACCCGTCCATTAGGTTAGCCGTTTTTCGACAGCTGTCTTAAAACGTAACTATTCCAGATTACGTAGAAGTTAACTTGAAAATGCGTACCTAATAAAATAAATATATAAACGACCTTATCTTATTGAATTATTGTATCTTGTTTATAGCTTCTTACAGACATTATAACACCGTACGTGTATTAATCAATGTATTGCGTGTTGTTGCAATCACTAGTTCCATCTGTTAAAAAACGGTTTACCTACTGGACAGGGTATAGTGGCCAGTAATTATAAAAATAATAACAACAAAATAATTCGTAATTTGAAAACTCCCGCCGACATAGGGCTCTCTCTTTCCTACAATTCGCCTACGCTTTGCACGTTATTCGTTATAATATCATTGATGCGATGTTATGATCCGTGACCCCGGCAAATCACCCCTGCGCTGCAGTTTTTTTAAGTACAGGTTGCTGAAGGTGCTATTTTAGAAAATTGTAAATAAATACTAACGTTTAATGAAATTAAAATATGTTCATAAAATGAAATCGCGAAACCGTATGCGTGTTAAATTAATGTCGTAAGTAAAGTGCGACGCTGTATGCCTAAGTTAAGGGTGATAAAATTGCGAAATAACACAAAAAAATACCAAGTGTAGAAAGGGGGAGAAAAAAGTGTTATGCACAGTAAGTTTATAAGGACAGTCAGGGAAATTAATTGTTAATCAAATTGACACAGTACATCAATTTTCCGTGTTATAGCCAATTCATACAACTGTCACAGAATGAAAGTAATTGTGATTTAAAGATACAGACCATTTCAGTTGGTAATTAATTCAATTTACCTGAGAAACAGTTGAACCTGAATTTACATAAAACTCAAAACTAGAAAAAATGGAGGAAAATAATTAATCAAATCATGTGCTAAGACTATGAATAACAATTTAGATCAAAATGGCCAAGCTTAGAAGCAGTATTATACAAGGTACTTATAATTAATATAGTTAGGGAAACAAATTTTTAAAAGAAATTACATCAAAGAAACAGCCATTTCATGCAACTGCCAAAGAAATTTTGGTAGTTGGAATTAGAATAATCAGTAAATTTGCTGAATAATTAATTATTCAGCAAATTGACTAAAATCAATTAAAAATGGAGAAAAATAATCATGCAAATCATGAGGTACAGGTTTGGAGAAAAGAGTAACAGCTTTTAAACGTTGTTTCAAAAAGCACATTGGGTGATGGTACCCGATACCGAGTTCCAAACGGCACAATTTTTTTATTACCTACTCCGTTTTCAGAAAGTTCTCAATCCCTACTCATCTCTCGATAACGAACAAATTAATAATAGCTAATAGTAATAATATTTATATACCTAATCAACAAGTATGTTATAGTATTCCTATTCTAATCACTTAGCCTAAAACCATGAATACATGTGAATCACTGCTGACATTTGCTTACATTGTAAAGTATTCTATTATTTTAATTATTGTGAATGTGAAGACTATATGGGTCATTTTATTTTTTATTTTTCTCTCTGTTCTGTTAGTTTTTGTCATGGTCTGGCAGTTTGAGTAATTAATGTGGCCTATCCAAATGTCCTTTCTTTGGTATTCATCGTCGAATCGTCGAGCTCCTTAAGTGTTGTGTTGAGCTGCACGATTTCTGAGAAATGCATGCACTGACTGGACAGGTACTCTCAAACTGTTTGGTTCTTTCCTCAAAAAACCATCTCAGACATCAATCTACATGGTCTTCACATGATCTGACCAAGATTATGTCTGGATTTTAAAAGAGACTGTGACCTCTGAGTTTGTTTCGGCCTTTCTTCTCAGACTAGTCAGATAGGAAACGCCGACCTCATCTAGTTTTAAAATATGGTTGACGTGTAAAAGTGTTTGTACAAACCTACTTACAAAATAAAATCATTTATAATTTACTGCCACACGTCTAACACCGAGGTGAACCTCTTGCAGCAGCGACTCACATATAAACAAGCGAGTCTGCTCGCCACACAGCGCCGAATAAGGTTGGAGCTGGCCCGCACGTGACGCAACAGGGAAGCGCAACGTTTTGTCATCGTTGTGTATAAACAGTCGACTCGAGCTTCAGCAAACATCCCTGACGCACTACAAAAGCGGGGCAACCCCATCAATATCCTGAACGCGTTATTATATTGCACGCGAAGGACGCTGTACGATTTCTGCGTATAATCGGCCCGCAGACTGCATGTGTAAAAAGGAGTGCAGTATAAAAAGCTAAGTTAAGAAAAGTTTACCTATTTAAAATTATAATGTAATCAAAGATCCTCAGGAAACATCGTAGGTTGATGTTTTCTGTCTTAAACTCTACAAAATGATGATGAATGTTCTAAGATTTCTTACCTCTTCTATAATAAAATTGAATTCGAAATGGTCTGTAGTTTTCTGAAAGCTTGTGAAATAATGCAACTGAATAAAAATTTCTTGAGCGAAATAACGGGACGCTCTTTAATAAAATTGTTTTGCGTTGCAAATTGAAATAATGTTTTTTATTAAAGAAGAACGTCGTTATAATGGGCCAAAACAATTATCCTACAGAACATTTTGGTAATATTGATTCTTTGAATTTCTGATTAGTTCAATTTTGTAAAGTAATAACTACAGTTTTCTTGCAGAATTCATCCGTTATCCCTTAGCAAAATCAACTGCAGTAATGAAAAACTCATATCCATAATCATCTGCGTAGTTTTTTTTACTATGTTTTGGTCGACTTTTAATCTAACCGGATGCAGCTAATCCTATCCATTTGTTACATAATTGGTTCTTCTTTTTACTTAATCCTGCAATCAAGTTTCGATTAAAACAATAATGGCCCTATAATGTTTCCACTTCTGGGACAAAGGACTCCTCTCTTCGATAGTGAGTAGGTTCTAATCTATCACACGAGCCCAAAGCGGGTTGGTAGATGTAAAATTTTTGGTTCTAGGACATGCCGGTGTCTCCACGATGTTTTCCATCACCCTTTTGAGAGCAGTGGTGATGAAATTATTTACACAATAGTAAAGCGCCTGTCTGGTTTCGAACCCACGACCTACAAACTTGCCACTGTGTCACCACTGCTCCGAATCGCAAATCAACATCAGTAATGAACATCTCCTATCCATTTTTAACATTCTTGGTTCTTCTTTTTTATGCACCGACACCAGCACATCAAGCTACTACAACCTGTCAAATTTCTTTAATAGATTTTCAACTTTATCGTTAAAGCATTAGGTTCAAGTTTGATTGGGAAAATTGACAGTTTCGGGTGGCTTGATGTGCTGGCGTCTGTACTGCTATAACTGCACTTAAGTTTTGATTAAAACAATAGTTTTTGCTGCTTTTAATCTATTATTACAAGAATACGGTTAAGCAATCAATCTTGAACTTAACTAACCGCATCTTGGGTAGCGGGATCGTCCGAAAGGGTTACCGATGCCCTGGAACATAAAGGGCTAAGGAAGGAACACGGGTGGGTTTTAGTCATTAAGAGTCTGACACTCCCTTCTGCTCCACCCAGAGCGGGAGGAGTCATTTGATGATTTCCCATCCTCAAAAAAAAAAAAAACTAACTGCATCTTAATCTGCGCGTCGTGAAATTGCGTTAATTTGTCTAGTGTTTCATGGGTCTGGGGAGACTGCTCTCAAAGTCTATCAACGATGATATACGCCCTTCTAAAAGTAGTTGATCTGTCAAAACAAGTTCAGAGTCCGTTTCAGGAAATAAGTCTCGCAGACGCTGCGCTACAGGCATGCGATGGAGAGATAAATCTTTATTTATATACTAACTCAACATCATATTACAGGCGATGCACAATCTCCAATAAAAAAGGTGTGTGAAAATAACCCCACGCCAACGACGTCATTCCTACTATACAGTAGGAATGTTTATGTATTTATTTAGTTCGGAAAAACAAACAGTTACAAAAACATCGTAATAAACAGGTAGTGGGCAAAGAAAGATAATTAAAAAAAAAAATATATATATATATAAGTAGTTTATCAGCCATCTTGTTACCATAACACAAGCAATAGGTTGCTTAGCTTGGGACTAGATGGCGCTGTGTGAAATGTCCAGGGGATATTATTTATTATTATTTATTTATTTATAATTATAACATATGTGTAGTTCACGACGTTATCCACATCTTAATTTAAAAAACCGGCCAAGTGCGAGTCGGACTCGCGCACGAAGGGTTCCGTACCATTATCTATAAAAATCACGTCTGTTGTATGGGAGCCCCCCTTAAATATTTATTTTATTTTAATTATATTATTTATTATTAAAATAAAAATACAACTGAGTATTTTGTGAATATTTCAAGTGCCTACCTGTTGTCATTATTGATATCGAGCAAAAAAGGGCAAAAAAATCGCGTTTGTTGTATGGGAGCCCCCCGTAAATATTTATTTTATTTTGTTTTTAGTATTTGTTGTTACAGCGGCAACAGAAATACATAATTTTTGAAAATTTCAACTGTCTAGCTATCGCGGTTCTTGATATAGCCTGGTGACAGACAGACGGACAGACAGCGAAGTCTTAGTAATAGGGTTCCGTACCCCAAAGGGTAAAAACGGCTTTTACCCTTTGGGTACGGAACCCTAAAAAGGTGTGGGTTATAGTAAGAATGTTGCTAATTACCTACTATAACAATAATGAATTCCATTTAATGCCGCGGGACGTTTTTCGTGAGAAAGACTCTAGAGTGCGATTCAATTCTTCTGATGGGCACACAGCCACACGCACATACACATCGTGCGTATCGATATCTGTCAAATTGTGTTATCTTTCATTCTTAGTTCGTAAACCGAACTAATCTTATATCCGTAAGTGATACGGATTAGAAAACGGAATTTCAGCCGAAACTACGGACTTCGCGCTTAAACAGTAGACCGCTAATGTCAAAGGTTTCACGGATTTATTTCATTAACAAGAGACTCGTCGCAGTCAGCCTTCAACGTTTTCTATAGTATAAAACGTAGTTGGCTCTTGAAAGCGCTCGGACTTCACTTAGTGGCCATCTCTAGAGACGGGTAGGGATTTAAAAATGCTGGATAGAATATTGTTTTTGTATTTTTAGAAATAGCTACCTATAGTAAACTACACTAATGTAGGAGATTTGCATGTGCACAGTGACATACCAGATTTTGCGAAAGGGTGAAGTGTGGGGAGACGTACGCGATACGTCCGTGCACGATCTTTCGTAGCGAACATACGTCAATTATTTACGCACAGGTCGATCGGTCAGGTTAAGCTACGCTTGCCGCGGTTGATCTGTGGATGGGTGACCATCTTTACATACCGAGACCCCTCCGTGCCTCGGAAAGCACGTTAAGCCGTTGGTCCCGGCTGTCATTCGTGGATCTTTGACAGTCGTTACGGGTAGTCAGAAGCCCGAAAGTCTGACAACCAGTCTTACCAAGGGGTATCGTATTACCCAGTAACTGGGTTGTGGAGGTCAGATAGGCATTCGCTTCATGTAAAATACTGGTGCTCAGCTGCATCCGGTTAGACTGGAAGCCGACCTACCGCTGGGAAGTTTGTTCCGCCACTTCTTCTTCCCAGCGATAGCACTAGGAAGTGGTGAAGGGCGGGCGTTTTTGGGGGACTGTCTTTTGTAATTTTGACGTTCGAAAAGTGCTGACTCTCAGCCTAATTTGAATAAATGACTTTTGATTTGATTCGACCCCAACATAGTGGGAAAAGGCTAGGCAGATGATGATGATGAATTTTTTTATATATGTATTTTCTGGTGTAGAATAAAGTACCTATATATAAAAAAATAGGTTCACACCAAAATCCTAGACTAAATAATTAAATATCACTGAAAATTTTTATTTGCACGTCTATTTAAAAGAAAATCTTCCATTTTACGCCAGGGGTTAAAAATAGAACTCACTTAAGCGCTGACACTTTACTGAGCAATCCACCATTCGTTGCCATCCGTTAGCTGTCACAACTTTGTTAATCAAAAGCAGAGTGCTAGCACCGCAGTTGATGGAAACTTTTAATGCGGGGTACAGATTGTAATGTTAAATGAAATGTAACACACGTTCAAACAAGTTCACCTAAACTCTGCTTTCTAGACAGAAATGACAGCTGCTATCGACCTTTTTTGTCATTTTGACAGTGTTTATTACGCACCTGTCATTTTAGTCAATCAACTCAGCCTATCGCAGTCCACTGTTGGACATAGTCCTCCCCCAGACTGCGCCATAGCACCCTGTCCTCCGCCTTCCGCATCCAGTCAACTCCAGCCACCTTCTTTAGGTCGTCTGTCCATCTAGCGAGGGGGCCTCCCACATTACGCTTACCGATACACGGTCTCCATTCCACGACTCGCCTGCTCACTGGCCATGACATGGCCCACTGCCACTTCAGTTTGCTTTCTCTGCAAGCCATGTCGGTAACTCCGGTTCTTTTTCGGATAATTTCATTCCTGATTTTATCCTTCAAAGAGACTCCGAGCATAACACGCTCCATAGCGCGCTGAGCGACCTTGAAAGCAACCTTCATTTTAGTCTAGCAAATAAAAAATTAGAATCCAGACGTTTTCTCATATCACATATGACATTGGCAGAATTGTCGACATCTCCATTGCCATAGAGAAAAATACAATAAAATTTAGAGTGTAGTTGTTTTGTTATATTTCTTGTTATATTTCAGAAATCTGTAAGAAGAATATGAAAGGTTTTATTAAGTTTTGTCAAAAGTACAGTTTGTAAGGGTAAAATAAAAATTCTTCATTTGGTAGAAGACGTTCGCGCGGTGGTCCTAATCAGTTCTATTAACTTTGCTTGAGTAGTTTTTCAGTTATTTTTATTGAAACTAAGTTAAATGAAAAACTAAGTTTTTCATTCAGTTTGTCCATGTTGGTGAGCTTGTTATCTTCACATATTACGTAGTGTGGTTAATTTGTTTGGCGTATAACTTAAAAATGAAAAAAAAAAACAAATGACGTTAAAAAAAGTATCTACAAAGTTAAAAATGATTTCAGTTTCGGAAGCCGGTGACAATTTTTTTTTTTTTTTTAAACGTTGCCCCACACTAGGAATTACTCCTGTATCGTGGGTGCGTTTACAAACATTTAAACACATACACAAACAGCCAGACCCGGAACAACTACCTGAAGGCAATACAAATTTGTTCCGTGCGGGAATCGAACCCGCGATACGCAGCGCAGCAGTCGATCGCTCAGCCACTGCACCAACCGTGTCGTAAATGAATTTGTCAATAAACTACAAAAACAATACCAAAGCTAGCGACTTCTGAAACTGAAATTATGTTTCACTTTGTAATCGCTTTTTTTTAAGTCAGTTGTTTTTTTTTTGTAATGAGTTTTGCCAATTCTAGTCTACAATCTATATCATTGTAAACAGAAGAGGGCCACTTCTCTGCCCATTGTTGGCGACCGTCTGGTTTCAGTTTCCGATGTCGGCTGAAAACTAAACGAGCTCATTGTATATTATTTTGTTCTCCTGTGGAAAGAGAGGGTTTCTTTAATGCTGTTCTAGATCTGTGTACTCTTTTTGAGGTCTATAAATACAATCACTGAACAGTTAAAAGGGGTATTACAATCTTTAGTCGAAATCGGGCAGTCTGAAGCCCGTAACAACTGCCGCGGTGAACAAACGATTAAAAAAAAGTGTCAAATATTTTGTTACGAAAGTCGGTGGCAGTTTGGCAATTCACGAAAAAAAAAAAACAAAACGTTAGCCAGTAACTTTTAAAACTAAAATTATTTTACACTTTTGTTTTTTTATTTTTTTTGGGCCTATGCCGTGCCTCGGAAAGCACGTTAAGCCGTTGGTCCCAGATGTCATTCGTGGATCTTTGACAGTCGTTACGGGTCGTCAGTAGCCCGAAAGTCTGATAACCAGTCTTACCAAGGGGTATCGTATTACCCAGTCACTGGGTTGTGGAGGTCAGATAGGCAGTCGCTCCATGTAAAATACTGGTATTCAGCTGCATCCGGTTAGACTGGAAGCCGACCCCAACATAGTTGGGAAAAGGCTAGGCAGATGATGATGTTTTTTTTATTTTTTTTGTAGTCGGTTGTTTTTTTAGTTTGAAGGTGCAATCTATATTATCCCGTTCGCCGTTCTAACTAATATAATCAATTTCGTCTTACCATTTTCCATTAGTTTGCCCTTCCCGTGCTTAATTTATGCAGTCTTCATCAAAACAATATACCACATCCTCGCACCAATTTCTTCGCATCAATTCTGTCTTACTGTTAACAATACCCCTAATTCCCTTACGATAAAAATTAATTAGTCCACAACTAAAACTAGCAATTTGCACAACTAATTAAGCCAACGTAACATACTATAAATTATGATTACGCCCAAATAAGGCCATTTGGACACGTTCGTTTATACCCGGACTATTCTACACGCGTTCCCGTTATCCGTGCCGGTTAATGTGCATGAAGCTTAAAGTAGATTTTGGCTGTGCTCCATACAAAATCATTGTACACACGGCTACACATCAAGCTATGCAAAACCAGTATTGGCTGACCGTTCATTGCGAGAAAATATCATACAAAGTGAGGCCAAGACAAACTGGTTTTGTATAGCTTGACGTGTAGCCGTGTGTACAATATTATTATTTTTTTTTTTTAACAACAAACAGCTGTTGTTTATCAATAATCTAATTAATTTATCTATTGCTGTAAATAAAGATGATTAAAAATAAACTTTATTACAAAAAAAAACACTACAAAGTGAAGTAATATAAATATAACTTTAATTTCAGAAGTCGGTATGTCTTCAGTTTTGTATTTTAGTTTTTTGCACATTTTTCAAATCGGTTTTGAAATGTCGGAGTTCTGAGGTAACAAATATAAAAAAAATATATAACTGTATTGAGAAAAGACGAGAGAAAAGAGGCCTCCTTTCTTAAAGTCGTTTAAAACATGTTAAAGCAGGCAGTATTAGGTTACCTTATTAGAGATTGAGACAATTTTGGTAACGAATTCTTTTGGAACGAAGTTCCTTATCGCGCGTTGCGAAAGGAGGCTAGACGGAAAAAATTAAGACCAAAAGTTGGAACGACACTTTTTGCTATAGTTGTAAGCCGTGCGGCGTGCGCGTGTTTCTCTGTCTGTCTCTCTCTTATAGAAAGCAAGCCAGATATACTTCGTTCCATCCGGGTGTCCCTTGACACCTCTCAAGTTTTTTAATATGTTTTATGTTTTCGTCTCTCGAGATCTCAAAATCTACTTTTTGTGGGTGGTGGTGGTAGGGGTACCGTATATTCTATCTGAAGCCTCATTAAAGATTACACATAGATCATTAAGCCATGTACCCTGTGATTTTCCATCGGCAAAAATGTCAAACTTCCATACACTTTCATGTCTTTTTAACCCCTTTAGTCCCCTAAAGGGGTTAAAAAGAATTAATGAATAAATGAAGAAAGTGCAAAGTTTCATGCTTCTAGACCCAGGGGTTTAGGCTGTGCATTATCTGTCTGTGAGTAAATTTAAGATTTTTACACTGCCGAGCAATGAAAAAGTTCCACCCACAAAATGCCGACAAACACGTTAATATCTCCTAAGACATATCATTTAAAATTTGAACACAATATTTACGTTTTTAGTTGGTAATATTCTGATGCGCTGTTAAATGTACTTCAATATTGCAGACGGCGTCATTAAGCTAGCCTTTCCCGTTTAGGAATAATTTGGTGCTATGTCACTGGAACTTCTTCATTGCTCGCGAGTGTATTAAGTAGAAACTAAATACAAAGTTATTAATAACCAACCTTATTTATACGAAGACGATTCAAGAAGACCGAAACCTTACCTAAAAGTGTATCCTCCCAACATTTTTTCAGAACAAGATTCTCAAACACACACTGTCTTAGCTATTTTGCGGCATATTTATCGTTCCTTATTAAGCGTAAATGCCTAAACGACCCCCGAACTTACTAGTGTAATGATAACAATAGAGGGACTGTTTGGATGCGGTTAGGGCCACAGAGTAAGCGGATTCAATGTTTACTACGAAATCCACTCACATAATCTGACCAATGTTATGTAACGCCTTGTTTCCGCGAAGGTTTAGGCACTATTCCACATATTCCCACATTTTGTCACTTATGTTTAAGTTGTGTTTAAGCATTAGGTTTGTCCCCTATTACATGGGTGTAATAGGAGGCAAACTTAATGCCATCAACTGCGCACAAATCCAGACTCCAGCTTGCTACTGAGAAATTCTAGATAGCAAAACACACTAACACTTTGTCCAACTTGGGAGCCGAACCCAGGACAGTAAAGATCACGATTGACGGGGCCCGATAGGGCCGAAGCCTGCCAGGGTAGCGGGATCGTCCGAAAGGGTTACCGCTGCCCTGGAACATAAAGGGCTAAGGAAGGAACACGGGTGGGTTTTAGTCAGTAAGAGTCTGACACTCCCTTCCGCTCCACCCAGAGCGGCAGTGGTCATTTGATGAAAAAAAAAAAGGACAGGTCAAGACTATGTCTGGACTTTAAAAGAGACTTTGACTCCTGAGTTTGTTTCGCCATTTCTTCTCAGGGATAGCCAAATAGCAAATGTCGACTCCATCTAGCTTATTTTTATTTTTTAATGTGACGTGTAAAAGTAATTTCGATAACCTAATAAACCATTTCATTTCATTTCACTCGAAACCCCGCTTTTACACCAAGTTATAAAACATGTTTTCTACATATTGTGTGTATCTTCATTTATTGTTTACATCTTAAACGAGTTGTGAAGACTAGTATACTACTATACAAAACTTGTTAAAAAAAAAAAAAAACAAAAAGGTGAACAAAAAAGTTAACAATACATGTCTAAAGTAACGCCATACATGTTATAACATGCATGTAAGTAATCGCAGTGACAGACCAAACTGGCACGTTTCTATGTAACTCTATAGAAACGCTGATGGCGTCTTGCAGCGGGCGGCCTGTCATTCTTCTTCTCGCGCTGGCACGACAGCTATTTAAATTCTGTTGGCCCAAAACTTCGGCACTTCCACGGCTTTAGCAATGGCAGCACCGAGGTCACTTTGGCAGCCATGTTTTGGGGAACAAAGAGCAGGATAGGAAGTGGCAGGATAGTTTATGACACAGCTCCAAATCCCTGCTGCCGTTTCGTCGAGTTAGCCTTCGGAATGTTACCTTTAATAACTCTCATCCACCCGTCGTCATTTGCTTTCTACTGCAATGCGAAATTTTCAACGAACAAAATCCTTCACCCGCTGGTTTCCAAACCACACAGCTACGGTCATTTCGGTAGGAAAATGCCACAGTAATCTTTATTTATTGTTTTGCGCCCAAATTTGCTTTGTTTCAGTGTGTCGTTCGCTACCCAATTTGGTGCAATACATGGGTTATGTTCAAATGGCGATGGTAACTGTTATTTGAATGCTCTGAGCTATGGTGTTTGGGTGGAGATAGCAATGGGTTTCATTACCCTCTAAAGATCCCTTGGAGATTATCGGGTCAATGGAAATTACGGGGTCAAGCCCTTGTTACATGGGAGTTTTAACTTAAGTGGTGAAATATGGATGTGTTGTACCCTCTGCCCTCCCCTTCGTCGAATACAAGCGGGATGGTATGAACAATATATAAGGTGCTATAAAAATATCTGCCACGGCTTTAATGGGAGGTAGTATTGTGTTTATAGATTACAATAGTGAAGAACTTTCGTACCCCGGAACAGTTAATTCACGACCGAGTGGCCGCCGCGCACGGCGGCATTGTTTGATAAGAATGGCAACAGTGTATGAATGAACGTCGCCGGCGTTTTTTAATTGAATTCAGTGCGGTGCGGTAACAGCTTACAAGTCTACGGGATGGTTTTATACTAATAAATCAATTCAAATTTATACGTACATTTTTTTTGTATGAAAAAAAATATGACGAATAATCAATAATTTATCTTTACTATTGTAATCTATAAACACAATACTATCTCCCACTGCAGCCGTGGCAGATATTTTTATAGCACCTTATATAAGAGTTTGATCTTGATCTTAGGCCTTATAGACAACGAATCGAAGTATTACTTTGGTAAGCGCACAAGAAAATATGTGGTACCTACGTTATTGAATGAGCTGCCCTCACAGCTGGCGGACAATTCTCGTAATTTTAAGAACGTTCACAGTCTGATCTCAGTCTCGAATCTGTCAAAAATACCTCTAATTGCCCTACATTTTGACATTTGTTTGTCGCTGAGATGAGACTGCGACTAAATTTTGAACGTTTTAAATTTCGAGAATTGGCCTTCAGATATCGCATGTCAAATCTAAAAACAAGCTTAAAGATGTTCTTAAAAAACATTACCTACCTCTCATTGTGTCAATAGCTGATTTTGTATCTGTGGACATTAACAATTTTCCATAGGTGTAAAATGTGTTTATTTCTGTAAACTCACCTCCCTTTTTATTTATTTATTTATTTATTATTACGGCACATCAACAACACAAACAGTGTTTACGTCAATTACGACATGCACTGCATTCACAACAAAAGTGAAGAAAAAAACACAGCATTCACGCTACAAAAAATAATAATAACAACAATAAAAGAAAACAAAAACAACAAGAGAACAAAAAACTCTTTTATATTTTATTTTATATGTTAGTTTATAGTAAAAATCTAAATTTGTTATAATGATATTGTGAAACGAGACAACTGCCGACAAACTGTTTTGCAGTTTGGCAGATTTTTATATGTTATTGTTATACAGATTTTGAATAAATAATAAAAAATTAATCTATGAGATACTTCGGTTCGTTGACCATGCATTTTGTCTACCTGTTACAGTTATTAATAATGAGCAAAAAACGGCAATAACGTAACCGAGTAACGTTTGTTGTATGGGAGCCTCACTTAAATTTTTATTTTACTCTGTTTTTAGTTTTTCTGTTATAGCGGAGCAACAGAAATAAAACATCAATTTCAACTGTATAGCTATCACGGTTCATGAGATACGGCCTGGTGACAGACAGACAGACGGACAGTAGAGTCTTAGTAATAGGGTCCCGTTTTTACCCTTTGGAAACGGAACCCTAAAAATATTTTAAATGTCACCGGGGTGTTCTTTGCCGGTTTCTCTCTATAGAAAACAACCAATTGGAACCCAGCTTCTGACGTTTTATGAGTGCCTATGTAGGTTTACGTATGTAAAATAAAATATAATGTTTTTTTTTTCATCGTTTTGGCACGAATATTTTCAGTTGCGAAAACTCTTGTAATGCGTCCCAAAAAGTTAGATTCACAACGCTATTTTGGCTCTGTAAAACTTAAAGAATGTCAGCGTACCTTAGGCAGAAGTTCTGCAACCAACTTTGTCGCCAGGCCAACCTTTTATCGGCGTAACATGCTATTTTTATCACCACTTTTCATTGTCAACTACATAAAGCCAAAACGGTCCGATAATACGTTATAGCATCATCAAAAAGTTTAAACAACTTTAAACCAGGTTCATAAAGTTGAAATTACATAATTAACTCATAATAGGAAAAACGATAATAATTTATAATACCTATATTATAAATTCGTTTTTTATCGTTTTCTCTCTGGGGCGCATCATAATAAATTGGAGAGTTTAGGCAGAACATAAAATAAAAGTGCCTTGTGATCGTTGGATAACATTTTTTATTAGGAGATAAACGGTAACTTTTGACACGACATTAGCAGAGCGCGCACTCAAGCTTCGCTCGCTCTTCTTGTGCGAAAGCGCGCTCAGATCACTCGTGGCCTAAGTGGGCTCGCTTCGCTGGCTCGTTTTAAGAATGGGCTCGCTCCACTCGTTGTCCTCGCTTGTGTACACTCTCCCTGCCCAATGGTGTTGTTTGTGAGCTCGCATTGGTCACTCTTCATGAAACTGCTCGCTGCACTGAGCAAGTTAGGAAATCGTGCTGTTAAGTCAGCTAGATAGGGATAGAGCAAGCATAAAATCTACCAGAAAATGAGAGTGTACGATACACATCTGCGTATCCTTTCAGGGTCACGCATGATCATGTTAATAATGAGAATATCAAAAGTAGTTGCTTCAAAATCTCGATTATTCCTGCGAGATAATTGCGTAACAACTATCAGTAGCAATGGGTTTTATTTTGACAGGTCAACCACATTCATTGCGTTATTTACGTTGTTGAGCAATGACATTTTTCGAACATATGAAGCAATGGATCAGCAAGATTGTCATTGATCGTGTGTTACACAGTTAGGGTGCTGTATAAAAACTATCAGCTATAAACTATCAGTTGAAGGTAGTGATAGTCCAGTGGTAACGACCGCGATTTACGAGTAGTAGGTCGTAAGTTCGAACCCGAACAGGCGCTTTACTTTATGTAAATTATTTCACCACCACTGCTCTCAAAACGGTGAAGGAAAACATCGTGAGAAAACCGGCATGTCCTAGAACCAAAAATTCGAAGACATGTGGCATCTACCAACCCGCACCGGGCCCGCGTGGTGGATTACGGCCCACTCCCTCTCACAAAGAGGAGGCCTGTGTCTGATTATGTAAACAAAACTATCTATTCTCCTTTCCCTCTAACCCTGAATTGACGAATTGTAACTTATCCATAAAATCTAATACAATAATTAATAGAAGACATGCATTCAATATCCATCTATGTAGGCTCCCCATTTATCACATAGCCAAGGTTACTCGCTTGTAATGTATTACATACTGTCTTATATAGATTGTTTTGGCCAGTACGTCTGTGGAATATTATTCGCTGATTTTGCTTTCTCACTGTGTTTTGGATAAACAAGGATTTTTATGGTGTGTTTCTGGTTTGGATTTAGTATTTTATGTAGAAATTTGCGATATCCTATAGATATAAGACATAAGCATTATTATACTACTATAATAGTAGTAAGTAATGGCCAACTAAAAAGGTATAAAAACCATCTCAGACATTAATCTACATGGTCTTCACATGATCTGACCAAGATTATATCTGGACTTTAAAAGAGACTGTGGCGTCTGAGTTTGTTTCGGCCTTTCTTCTCAGACTAGTCAGATAGGAAACGCCGACCTCATCTAGTTTTAAAATATGATTGACGTGTAAAAGTGTTTGCACAAACCTACTTACAAAAATATATTATCATTTATAAAAAGGTCTCCAGGGCTTCTTGGACCAAAATCTCTCTTGCTCAAACCCTCATTGAGCCCATTATTGATTACGCCGATGCCTGTTACTTGGATACCACGGAGCAGCTTTTAAATAAACTTGACCGTTTGCAAAATATCTGTAATCATTTTGTTTTTAACCTTAAAAAGTTTGATCATGTCTCCAACTTTCGCAAGATACTCAAGTGGCTCCCCATTCGACTTCGCAGGAACTCTCAGATTACTGTGTCTGCTATTCAATCTCCTTCACAATCCTAAAACACCATGCTATAATACCTATATTTAAATCTATGGATCAACTGATTTTTTTTTCACGATTTCAGGGTTGGTCCCGTAGTAAAAGTTGTTCATAATGATGAGTACAATGACCCCTTTTAAGGATTAAAACGATAAAAATTTAACAGTGTATAAATGCGAAAACAACTCTGTCTGTGTGCTAACTTTTCACGCCTAAACTACTGAAAAATGAAATTTAACAAATAGGTAGCCTGGGACCTAGAGAAAGACATAGGCTATTTTTGATCCAGGATGTAGGTATTAAAAAAATATCATCATCTGCCTAGCCTTTTCCCAATTACGTTAGGGTCGGCTTTCAGTCTAACCGGACGCAGCTGAGTACCAGTATTTTACATGGAGCGAGTTCCTATCTGACCTCCACAACCCAGTTATTAAAAAATATTTATGTAATTCTATTTAATTTTATAAACGCGAAAGTTTGTATGCATGGATGGATAGATGGATGTTTGTTACTCTTTCACGCAAAAACTTTGCACGGATTTGGATGAACTTTGGCACACAAACAGTTTATAACCAAGATTAACACATAGCAAACTTTTTATCCCGATTTTCCTACGGGATCGAATCTTATGCGGATAAAACCACGGAGCTAGTACAAAATAAAACGCAAAAGAATTCAGACAGGAAATTTTAAATCTCTTAAACTCAACATTTTTGTAATATAATCAGGTACTCTTATTTTGTGTTCGGGTACCGTAGACTCCATAACCGTATTTTTAGGGATCCGTGCTACATTAAAGGTAATAACAATAAAATAAGGATTTTGATTTTCAGTTGAATGTGCTTTTTACACTGCTGAGTTTTATGTTGTACTTTCAGGATCCAAATTCAATAACTATAAAAAACAATAAGATAATAATGACAGAAAGACGTTCTGTAACGAGTTTCAATATTAGGGAACGATTCGGTTTTCTCGATTACCAATGATTATTTTCACTTATCAAAAAACGTAATAAGTATGATAATGAAAAAATTCCTATGCCATTACAGATTTGTCCCATTACGCTTTCATTTATCCGAGATTCAAAATTTCTTACGTTTTTTGCAAAGGATTTTGAATTTTCGCCGGCTACTTCTAAGGCCCCTATTACTTAAACATAACTAAATGGCAAAATGTGGGTGTACATACTAATGTACACCCACATTTTGCCATTTAGTTCACTCTGCTTCGGGGATTATAAGGGTGACATTGAAGGAATCACCTTAAGTAATGCTAAAGTGGACGCTCACAGCCTCCTACTGTGAACAGGATGAAATTGGCACAGATAGCCACGGAGCGTGCCATGCTTGGCATAAAGCTTCTAGACCGAATCCCAAACGTTGAGATCCGTAGACTTACGAAGATGTGCGCTATCAGAAAACGAGTTATGGAACTCTTGCCTGGCAAGGCGCAGTGATGACGGTGGAGTAAGGCAGTGACCAAGTGATGTCCAAGGACTGGAAGACGAAATGTCGGTCGTCAGGCGTCGAGATGAGCAGATGACATTGTTACCATTGCGGGTAAAATTTGGTTTTTTCAGGATGGGAAATCATCAAATAACCCCTCCCGCTCTGGGTGGAGCGGAAGGGAGTGTCAGACTCTTACTGACTAAAACCCACCCGTGTTCCTTCCTTAGCCCTTTATGTTCCAGGGAGCGGTAACCCTTTCGGACGATCCCGCTACCCTGGCAGGCTTCGACCCTATCGGGCCCCGTCACTCGTGCTGACATCTCTTTGAGGCGCGCGTGGAACAGATACGCGCCGTCCGGCACGGGCCTGGTCCTGATCGGACGGTGAGTTACCCATTACTCTCCGCCCGCAGGCCCGCGCCTACGGTGGCCGGGAGTCGTCACGCGGCTCCCGACGCCCGGAGCGTCTCCCGCGGCGGCTGAGGCGTGAGGTTCTCTCCCTCAACTTGGATGAGTCTGGCACAGGGGCGCGGGGAATGGCACTTGAAAAGAGAGGCGTTTGCTCAGCAGTCAGGGTGCAGTCAGGTTGTGTTTGATGATGATGATGAATCCTAAAGTACCTATATTTTGAAAGTTCTTAACTTCAAATTCTCAACCCAGAAACCGGGTGTAAGTCGAATTATACAACAAATAAACAAATGCAAGTCGACACAGATATTATGCTAATTCGTGCCATTACGGGGTTATTAGGGCTGTGTCTAAAGAACGACGATAAGCGGATTATTATGCTGCACATTTTTCTTCCTTGTTTATGCAGAATAAAGCCTGATTTACATTGTGCGGTTTTACAGCACGATAGTAATATTTGCTAGAATTTTATTGTATGGCACAGGTAATGAGGCAATAAGCTTGCGTCGTATAAATGGGCTTAAAGCCTAAGATGCGATTTAGTTGCCTGTGGAATATTATAAGTTGAATTAACAATAAAAGTTACAATCTCTAAATAGTGTCGAGACGACGCAATTCATTTCTTGAGAAGGTATGCAAGGCAAGAAACTGGCATCGTGTAAATAGATCTGAGACGAACCTTCACGTAATTTTACTACAGTAAAATAATGACAGACTCGTACATAATGAGACAGGGAAATTTGAATGGAAAATCGCAACCGTCATGGAATAACCTAGTGATGTGACATTCTTATTTGAGTTTGTAACTGGTTACTTTTGTGTGTGACTTGTCAGGTGGCACGAAGTCCGATGTTTCGGCCGAAGTTACGGGCATTTCCTACTGCGTGTCCCTAACGGACATAAGATTAATTCGATTTCTGAACTAAGAAAGAATTTCAACACGATTTAACAGCTTTCCCTATGCCCCTTGATATTTTGACCGTCAAAAAAATTATTTTGACACTAGTTTTGACGGATCAACTACTTTCTTACGGACCCATATCTTCGTTGACGAACATTAAAGACTAGACTGTGTAGGATATACTCGTACAGGCCCAGGTTACAAACTAGCACAACTATCTGTCCTCAAGATCATTCACTCATTTATGTATTTTCAAAGTCAAGGTCAAATAATTTATTTCAAATAGGCACATAAAAGGCACTTTTGTCGGTCGGTTCCGATCCTACACTCCTACACTCTTTCGAATATTGCCTATGGTCCCGACCCAACAGAACCGATCCGAACTTTTTTCGCATTTTGTCAATAATATTCGGTTCGGCCATGTGTCGGTTCGATCCGAACATTCACACTTTGCACTTCGGAGTAGGCCCCCTGTTGTGACCCCAGTTATGCCTTAGACCAAAGTATAAACAAAATACAGAACTAAATGAAAATTAATTCAGTTAACACTAAAACTAGAGTAATTAATTGTACACAAGTTCGCACCTCTAACTACCAACCTTTACCCGTTAAATAAAAGGGAACACTCTGTAAGTATAAATTAGGGCTGTAACGGAACTTTGACTCCGCCTCCGCAAATGCGGAACTTCCGCAAACATTCGTACCAGAAGGTCAGAAACTCATAACTCAATTTGAGTAACAATATAAATTGAATTGTGTGTTAAGGAATTTAGGTTCCAATACAACAAAGGAGTGACGACGGCTTTTACGCGATCACACGTACAAGCGCTGTGCCTCGATGCTGGCGCGGGTGCGCGGCAGCCCCAGCGCCATCCTGGCCGCGTGCGCCGATCGATGGGACTCGGTGCTGATGGCGCACAGGATAGGACTTCACGCGAGGGCAAGCGCTTGATCTATATTTCAGTCAATGTTTACTTTTACTAATACTAGGCTAAGAACATTGTTACTAACAAACTTATGGACAAAGTCTGAAATAAATTACTTATTATTATAACCAAGTCAACAACTGTTAGTGGGGCCTGTTTAATTTATGTTTCGTTTATTTTAACCACTTAGCAATCCCCAAAAGGTAATAAAGACGCAAAACAGTTTGTTGTGAAAAACAATATAAAATCCAAAACAGTTGTTTGCCTCTGATTCATTGAGGATGAATGTGAATGGCTATAAGAGTTGGGAAGATCAAAGAAACATGTATTGACTGTGTGAAAGAGGATATCATAATTTACTCGTCCTCTATTTATGCGAAGACACTGCCTCCTAAGATACAGGATCTTCCTAGTTTAGGAGTCAGGGCTCAAATTCTGTATTGACTGTACTTTCCCATCTCTTGTACACTATTCCTATTTGTTAATTTCTATGTACCCTAGTGACTACTATGTAAAATTTAGTGTGTCTAACTTGTATTGTGCTAATAAATACTTATTATTATTATTATATGGCTAGAAAGGGCGTGACTACTGAAATGAAGAGAAGTATGGAAGAAAAAGACATGTTGCGCCGATCCCAAGTACATCTCCGATTACCCATAGGTACCTATATAGTCAGCCTATAATGTTCCCACTGCTGGGACACAGGCCTCCTCTCAGTGGGAGGGTGGGCCGTAATCCACCTAGCGGGCCAAGTGCGGGTTGGTAGATGTCAAATGTCTTCGAGTTTTTTGATGCTACAATATACCGGTTTCCTCACGATGTTTTTCTTCACCGTTTTGAGAGCAGTGGTGATGAAATAATTTACACAAAGTAAAGCGCCTGTCTGGGTTCGAACCTTATAACTTATAACTCGTAAACCATTGGACCACCACTGCTCCCACCTGTACCCATAGATAAATATACGATTACCCAAAAGATTTTTTGACACGAAGTTCCTTATCGCGCGTTGCGAAAGGGGGCTAGACGGAAAAAATTAATACCAAAAGTTGGAACGACACTTTTTGCTATACCTAGTTGTAAGCCGTGCGGCGTGCGCGTGTTTCTCTCTCTCTCTCTCTCTTATAGAAAGCAAGCCAGTTATTTTCGTTTCGTCTTTCTATTTTGCATTGAACAGTTTGGTGTCGCGACGATTGTTTTTGTTGACTCTATACAGGTTTTTTGGACATAATAAAAAATAATAATTAATCGAAAGGAACTTCGTTCCATCCGGGTGTCCCTTGACACCTCTCAAGTTTTTTTCTCATATTTTCCACGTGCACCTCCACTAAGATGGCCTCCGTTCCATCCCTAGTATAAATTTTCGCAAGTCTCAGGGCGAAATAATCGTATTCTCGGTTCATTTACATTTTGTATTTATTTCCTGCGAGTAATTTGCTATCTCAGTAAAATCATCCGTAGGTAGGTATACTCCTTGATTTTATTCGAGGGAGACATTTTTACAGGAAGACCCTTTTTTATCTGGGCGACGCATGCTCGTAGTGTCAATATTTTTGGTTGTAATTGTACTGAAATCCCTGTTTTAGAGTCGGTGTGAACCCCAAAACATCATTTTTTTTTTGTGTTTAGACGTCGATATCCATCGCGTCTGCAGAGTTTCACTAGCTAATTTAATTGAACCCTGGGGGCCTACTCCGAAGTGCAAAGTGCGAATGTTCTGATCGGACCGACACATTGCCGAACCGAATATTATTGAAAAATGCGAAAAAAATTCGGATCGGCTCAGTTGGGTCGGGACCATAGTCAATATTCGAAAGAGTGTAGGAGTGTAGGATCGGGACCGACCGAACCAAAGAGTAACTTCGTAGCAGGAAACGGCCGAACATTCGGCCGATACTACTTCGGAGTAGACCCCCTGTATATGATGGTCATAATGATTAATCATTGTTGTTCATCATCAGTCGTGCTGAAGAGTCGATATTTTTATTTTTGTGGAAAAATTCTCTTGGATACCCTCTGTCTGGGAAGAACGAAGAGTTATGTCGGACTCCTAACGACTAAAAGCCCACGGTTCCTTCCAGTACCATCAGTCAGAGGCCCAAGAGATACTTGTATAATCGCCGCACCTCCAATTGGTATCAGCCCGCTATACCTAGCGGGCCCATCACCAAGTGCGGCCGATGCCACGACCGCACATCCTCCCACTAAAACACGCATATACGCATATGTAACATTACGTGCCAGTTGCCTGCTCGAGCGACGACGCAGCCACAGTTTCGACACCCGCCGGCCCCTCCTTTTGATGGTAGGTACTATTACCGTGACCTATAATATCTGACCATTTTGAAAACAAAATCCAGTGCACATGATGACCACAGCTGCGTCCGTAAGTATAACAACAGAGGATCCTTTTTAGGTCGACTAATAATAATAATATCCCTGGACATTTCACACAGCGCCATCTAGTCCCAAGCTAAGCAACCTAATGCTTGTGTTATGGTAACAAGATGGCTGATAAACTACTTATACACTTACATCTTTTTTTTTTGTAAATACATACATATTATAGATAGAAAAACACCCAGACTCAGAACAAATACATGTAGGTCATACAAATATTTGTTCCGTGCGGGAATCGAACCCGCGACACGCAGCGCAGCAGTCAATCGCTTAACCACTGCGCCAACCGTGCCGTCCGATAAATGCGCTGCAAGCAGGAATAGTCCTTACGGTGGTCAGATATAGATTTTGGCGATAGTACCTAAGTATTTGCTGTCTGTGAAATATTGTCTAGGGATCCTCAGATGTTAACGATCTCCTACCTAGAGTGCGTTTTTGGAACTTTTAATAAGCAAAGTTTGGCATTACCGTATTTAGTGGTGTATACAGGGATTATGATATTTTTTTTTAAAGATCTTGCTTTCCAGATTTAAATAGGTATAGTTTGTGTAGTTATCATCTTAGATAGTGCAAACTAAGTTGTAACAGACACGAATTAACATATTCCAATATTTTTCTTAAATTTTAAATTTTAGTGCGAGCCCGATAAGCAATCTATTCGTCGCAGTGTTCATAACATGGATCAAGTTGGCAACGCGTTGAAGTAGCGGTATTTACCTAATTTTGACCGTTCCTACGAAAATAAAAACTTTTTAACAAAAAAATTAAACTACCGAAAAAACTGAAAAGCAAAAAATAATAAACCTTTTTTATTTAAACTTAATAACTAAGTTCTTAAACATTAGTTTAAGAACTTAGTTATTATATCTCTAAATAATTTATAAATAATTTTCAAGTATATCTAAATAATTTTCAGTCTTTATTTTATTATTTTTTGTGGCTATAATCTACTAATTGTTTGCCAAAGGGCAGGCATATGTGGCACTGAGTAGAGTAATAATACACTGAGTTGTGTATTATTGTGTGTGCATTCAAATCTGTGAGTGAACAATAAATCACCCCTATTTTCCCACCCTAAGGGTTGGAATTTTTTCTCCAAATTTGTATGGGACCAACTTTGGGGTATACCCTTTTCAATAAAAAAATATATCAAAATCGGACTACACTGTAAAAAGTTATGCGTGGCCATACATAAAAAAGTAAATATACACGCGTCGACTTGAGAACCTCCTCTGTTATTTTTCGTCGGTTAAAAAGGGCACGCAAGAACGTTGCCAAATCGCTTGCCTACGCACACGTATGTGCATCCCTTTCCTTAATGACATGCTCTAAAATTACTTTATACCACGTTAAATTAGGAGTTTTAATTTGTCGCACCCTTCGATCAATAATAGTACTAGATTAAGGATCAGGAACAAAAATCAGTCGCTCAAGTGGCCACGTTTGCACACACGTAAACATCTACATTTCTTAGCAAAAAGTTTAATAATATTAACAACTTCAGTTTATTATAAACCTTAATGCTTAAACATAAAGTTTAATTACCATTGCAAAATATATTTAAAATGTCGCTTGAAAATAAAATCATTCTATTTTTAAAATTATCAGTCTTTTATTCTAAAATGAAACTTAAATTCTAAGTAATAAGGTTAAAATCATACTAATTTGAAATAAGACCACAAAAGTATTTGTGGTCTTATTAATTTTTGGGTCGTTTTTGAAGCGCTTATCGGGAATCTAGTACTATTATCGATCGAAGGTTGCACCTATTCAATTTCATCCTATATGAGTGCTTTTTATCACATATAAAGATTCCGATATAAAATCGTAGATTGATCAATTAACAACTAGTAGTATCATCACAATATTCAGGTCTGATTTTTCATCAGTCAGTTAACTTTTATCTGAGGATTGAAAATGGCGGTTTGACAGCTTTTGTAAAGGAA
Source organism: Apamea sordens (assembly GCA_945859715.1). Lineage (NCBI taxonomy): Eukaryota > Metazoa > Arthropoda > Insecta > Lepidoptera > Noctuidae > Apamea > Apamea sordens. The sequence continues at coordinate 4,253,367 of OX244010.1, read as the reverse complement.
AACTATGTCAAAATGCCATATTTATTCTTCGAGTAAAAGTTAATAATATCTTACTAATGAAAAGTCATCAATCAATCAATTGACATTTATTCAAATTAGGCTCAGAATCAGCACTTCTTGACTGTCAAAATTACATAAGACAGTCCGCCAAAACGCCCGCCCTTCGCCACTTCCTAGAGCTTTATCTGGGAAGAAAATGGCGAAACAAACTTTCCAGCAGCACAGCTGTCTGATAATTAGGTTAGACGCCATGTTACGTACTGTATAGCGGGTGATTAGACAGTGGAACTACACAGTGATTTTAACACAGGTTTATTAAATGACTGTAATATGTGCCGGCCTAAAGGGCAGTGACAGCTTGGCACTAAAACTTAACTAATTAAATCTAACTTACAACTAAACAAAAAGGGCGCCAGGAGGGTTTTAGATAGGTGGCGGTAGGAGCATGGAACCCTTCCAGTCCTCAGTTCTGCTGGCTGGCGTGAGTCTTCGCCACCGAAGTGGTAAACAATATCGTTATGGAAATAATAATGACAAATCGTACATACGGTTTAACATGCGTACTTTGGGAAATTTCCACTAGACCTCTCCAACTAAGATTCACTTAACCAGAGAAGTCTAAGATTTTACGTTACACGCCTGTCTCCGACTAGTCTTTGCGCTGCAATGACAGTAAACGTAACAGCACAGCTGTTTGATAAGTGAGAAGAATTTGATTCTATACATACAATCCCAGCTTTCATTCGTGGATCTTTGACAGTCGTTACGGGTCGTCAGAAGCCTGAAAGTCTGACAACCAGTCTTACCATGGGGTATAGTATTACCTAGTAACTGGATTGTGGAGGTCAGGTAGGCAGTCACTCCATGTAAAATACTGGTACTCAGCTCCATCCGGTTAGCTTGGAAGCCGACCCCAACATGGTTGGGCTAGGCAGATGATTAAAATTAATGGACACCATGAACGTGCCTATAAACAGTACTTATGACAGTAATATTGATATTTATTTCGCTTAAAAAACTTGCTACAAAACCATTATATTTATCCAGAAAACAGATCAAAGCACTTTCACTAAAAAACATACTCCCTACAGTCCCTACTAACTACGAACAGCCCCAATACTCCCTGATATATCGCCGAACTTTTTATAGCGTTCTTAGTGGCCAAAGTTTGTGGAAAACGCGAAAAAAATGTGTTTTCTCCATATGGTGCCTTTGTAGGGGAGTCTTACGTGTTAAGGGGTGAACACACATACTTCATATTCGGCTTGTTTTTACGCCGCGCTGTACCTATATTGACTAACCTAATAGAGATTCTAGAGTAATTGGTACTTACATGCTATCTTTATGAATACTTTGAAAAGTAGATGGCAAAAATACGAGACAAAAATAATAGAAAAAACCGGACAAGTGCGAGTCGGACTCGCGCACGAAGGGTTCCGTACCATTATCTATAAAAATCATGTCTGTTGTATGGGAGTCCCCCTTAAATATATATTTTATTTTAATTTTATTATTAAAGTAAAAATACAACTGACTATTTTGTGAATATTTCAAGCGCCTACCTGTTGCCATTATTGATATTGTGCAAAAAAGGGCAAAAAAATCGCGTTTGTTGTATGGGAGCTCCCCTTAAATATTTTTTTTTTTAGTATTTGTTGTAATAGCGGCAACAGAAATACATAATTTGTGAAAATTTCAACTGTCTAGCTATCGCGGTTCTTGAGATATAGCCTGGTGACAGACAGACGGACAGACAGTGAAGTCTTCCCGTTTTTACCCTTTGGGTACGGAACTCTAAAAACAGTAGGCGTCAGATTTGTTAGACAAGCCAGGACACAAGAATAAAAATGTAAAAACGTAGAACCTGATTTACAGGGTGCAATTTAATTGCCTGTTATCAGTTCAGTCAGTAAGTTTAAGTGTTTATCATAAGTTGAAGCAACGATTAAAGTTGCACCGTCTTTGCAGTTAAACGACGCAAATCATTTGTTGCTTCAATGTTACAGGCAAGGAAGTTGCATGGAGTAAATGATAAAGTATCTGTAAAAGAGGAACCTATCACCGCTGCCTTTCAAAGTTTTTCTTTCACTCATTGATAGGAACTATATACTTTGATAATACTAGGATACTTTTGCTTAATACCCAATTTAAAAGAGGAACCTATTACCGCTGCCTGTCAAAGTTTTTCTTTCACTCATTGATAGGAAGTATATACTTTGATAATACTAGGATACTTTTGCCTAATACCCAATTTAAAAGAGGAACCTATTACCGCTGCCTGTCAAAGTTTTTCTTTCACTCATTGATAGGAACTATATACTTTGATAATACTAGGATACTTTTGCCTAATACCCAATTTATTTATCTAACTAATCAGCCTATAAAGTTCCCACTGCTGGGACACATGCCTTCTCTCGGTAAGAGGGAGTAGGCCGTATTCCACCACGCAGGCGTGCGGGTTGGTAATTGTCACATGTCTTCGAATTTTTGGTTGTAGGACATGCCAGTTTACTCATGATGTTTTCCTTCACCGTCTTGAGAGCAGTGGTAATGAAATAATTTACACAAAGCAAAGCGCCTGTCTGGGTTCGAACCTGGGACCTATAACTCGTAAGTCGCGGCCTTTACCACTGGGCCACCACTGAATTTATTTATCTGTTCTGTTATAAAACATAGGTAATTGTCTACTGAGTGTACGAATAGGTATGCCTCGAGACATTTTGTGTATATGCCTTAACACATAGGCAGTAAAATTGTGAGACTAAGGGCATGATTCACAGACCGACCCTACTTTGACTTAAGTTTTCTAAGTATGCGTCTTAAACAAATATTCGTATTCAACATTATTCGTAGGTATAACATGAAATACTTAAGGGCTTGTGGCTAAGTAATAACTGCCGCACGGGTCGATCGATCAGGTTAAGCTACGTTTGCCGCGGTTGGTCCGTGGATGGGTGACCATTTTCACAAACCAAGACCCCTCCGTGCCTCGGAAAGCACGTTAAGCCGTTGGTCAGTAGCCCGAAAGTCTGACAACCAGTCTTACCAAGGGATATCGTATTACCCAGTCACTGGGTTGTGGAGGTCAGATAGGCAGTCGCTCCATGTAAAATACTGGTATTCAGCTGCATCCGGTTAGGCTGGAAGCCGACCCCAACATAGTTGGGAAAAGGCTAGGCAGATGATGATGAACATGAAATACTTGCTTATACGGATATGAATAGTAAAAAACACAATTATAAGGTTCATGTAACATAACTTAACGCCTGTTTTCACTAAGTCTAAAGCAGAGGTGTATTAGAAACTACGCCCACAATTCGCCAGTTATGTTTAAATCCCATTTACTAGGGAAAATATTGCCGACAAACGGGCAGAGTCAAAAAGGTTCGTATGAAATGCTTACCTTACTTAGCAAAGTAAAGACGAAAGCGGTCTGTGAAGCAAGCCCTTAGTTAAGAAAGACAAGCTTGGTTTACTACAGTCAGTTTACCTTATCGTTGTAATGTGCTTAGAACTGGGTCGTTGCGTTGTTGATAGCCTGGCATGAGAGTCGATTTTGTAGGGTAGTTTCGCTTTTGTCAGCTTTTATGGTGAAGTGAGAATCATAGACACCCTTCACTCAAAGCGAGTTCAAGCGCACGCAGATCGCTGCTGTACGTACGCGTCTATGGTCCGCTCCAAAAGTGTCAGACGAAAGTATAAATAAACCGGTAAAATCAGGTAAAATTCATACATCACGTCATGCAGTCTGTATGTGTATGTTTTGTGTTTCATCATTTATTGTCAGGGTGCCCTAGCTTACACTGCGACCAACATTGAAAAAAAGAGCAGACCGTAAAAAAAAACTAGTTTCATCATTAAGATCAGTTAGCTATTCAAAATAGTTAGCTATTCATTATTCCATAAAAGTCTTGGCAACAATAAGAATCATTCACTACTTTTATTACAACAAAACTACCGCATTACATCACTGAAAGGTAGCAAAGAAATCTTAAATAAGTTGTAAAGAAAAACACAGGTACATAAATTCAGCCTTCTTTAATAAAACAGGTACTTTATACCTACTGTAATACCATATCCACAGAAAAGACCAGAAGGTTGACTCCATACAATTAGCAAAAACACGCATACATACTCGTAGACACATCGCACGTACAGCAAGAGATTGCCATACGTATGATCTGTTCCAAAATTGTCTGATGAAAATGTAAACAAATGGAACAGAAACGTAACTGTGAATGCAAAGAGGTGTCAATTTCTAATTGACTGCTTTGATTTGATTTTTTGAATATTTAAACCTGAAATTTTAATATTAAATCACCATAAAGATGTTGTTCGTTTTCAGGGTCTCGTAGTTCACGTCTCGGAACCCTTATAGTTTCGTCATGTCCGTCCGGCTTACCTTCCAAACGGTTAGTGCTAGAAATATGAAACTTTGCATGGATATGTGTATTTACCACGTCGACAAAGTGCTAAAATAAAGTCATGAATTTTTTTTTTATTGGGGTACCTCCACGTGAAATGGGGGAGGCCTAACTTGTAAAATGCGCTTACTTGAAAACTTCGTACAAAAATAACGAAATAATAACTAATGTAAAATATTAAAAATAAAATCATAACAATTATCTATTGGACATGATTTTATTTCAATTTTAATCCTCTAAAGAGGATAAATAAAATTAGGGGCTTAAAAAGTTTACAACGTCACTCGATAGATGGCGTTGTGCATTTATTCCAAATTTCTGAATCGCGGTATGGTTTCGTTACAATACAGGCTATATAAGTAAAGTAGAATTTTATTTAAAACATACAAGTTTATGTATGCGAGCGCTATCTATTTAGAGAAATACCAACCCCGCCTTCTAAATCCACGTGCCATTATGGGTGACTACGGAACCCTATTCTATGCGTAGCCTGACACGCACTTGGCCGGTTTTACTAATAATTGAGGTTGATTTTATAACTTCAATTAAAAACTTAAATGACATTCTAACAATATTTGTTGATAAAAAGTGCTGATATGGAAAACTTCTAAATACCTATGAATATGTCACTAATTATATTTAGATTCACAAAAAGGAATTAGATAATCACAGATTGTTTAAGAATTTAGCTTGGGTTTGTATACACTTTCATCACATACTTTTGGAACAGACATCACGCATCTATGAGTGCGTGCGCCTGTTTTCACTCGTTGTATGCAGCCGACCTTCTGCACTATTCTGTGCCATTACGTTCATACGACCGGTCTTAGCACCTCTATCTTAGATCGTCAATCTCTGATAAGATCACCAAGTTTTCTTATGAGAGGACCTTCGCAATGACTTTGCTTTACTTCGCAGAACCATGATCAGCAGAAAAACTCTGCTTCAAATTATACGAAGAATTTGTATTAATTCTGCAGGAACTTTATTTCACTTTTGGCAACACATGGCGTTTTAATCTATAAGTACTAATATAATAAACATAAGAGTTTGTTTGTTTGTTTCAACGCGCTGATCTCTGGAACTACCAGTCGGTTTTGAAAAAATATTTTTGCATTCGATAGCCCAATTCTTGAGGAAGGTTATTTGATAATACGCTACAACTCTTAAGAGCTGAGCAAAAAGAAAAAAAATGTCAGAGAGAACAAACTTTGAATCGGGCTGTGCAGGTTGGTGGTGTAGCCGTATCTACACCACCACATGCGAACTACGCGTCTTACTTACGTCACGCAAAATCCTGCATCTCGCAAGAAGAGTTCACCGCGCCACTAACATATATACAACAGCCCGGCATGATTCACCGGGCCGTTGCCCGCCACACACAACACCCGTTTGGTCTGAGGATCCTCCCTTTTCTATGAAGGATGAGTGAATTTAACACCGTGTTCCTTTTCACTATTGAGGTATGCCTCTATAGTGAAAAGTAACGACAAATGTAAGTCACATTGAAACAAATTCGCCTATTTGTTGTATTGCTTTTCCCGTTGCATTTCATAAAGGACCGTACATTTGTGTTGTATTTCAAGTTTGAAAAAAAAACAGTTGCAGAAGAAGTCTTGGCGAAAGAAATCCAATTACCGAAAACTTTATACTTAGGCATCCTAAGAAAAAAATCAAACTTTCCGGAATTACTATCGACCACCATCTTTTAATCACGAATTTTTCTGCTGACGGTGCCAACACGTCCGATATTGAATTTATCAGGTTTTATAATCCAATTTATGGGGTGGCTTGCAAATAATATTACCACAGGAAAAAAATCTACCTGTTGAAAAATTCTAATGCCGTATTTTGCGAGAACCCGTTAAGAATTTTTAGTGGTTCAAAAGATAAGCTCCGTTATTTTCATGGATTTTTTTTCATAATTGAAAAGAATCCTTGTGTCAGTTTTACTCAAAGGATTATTAAGTTTTGAACGTTTAGGCGTTGGAAGGCCTCCCACAAGGTGGACCGAAGACTTTGAGAAGACCGCAGGAATCCATTATATGCGAGACGCACAGAACCGGTCGAAGTGGAGGTGGCCTATATATGTCCAGCGGTGGACGTCTTTCTGCTGAAATGATGATGATGACTAAGTTTAGTACAATCAATATTGCATCAGTGGTGGTGACATTGGCAGTGCCTTTATGTGTATGTCGTAGCGGTGAGGGCGATTTTTGTAGTGCAATCTATTGACAAGTTTGAGTGAATCTAACGATTTAAATCTTTGCTGCTGCCATCATTTTCATGACAGCCATCACTGCGGGCCGTTACGAGGTGGCCACTGCTTTTCTAGGAAACCATAGCTTAACTTTTGTAGATCTTGGTTTTAGTCGGGTGACAGGTTAAGCTTAAAGATTGGAAAGCAAGGCAGACAGGACTCATCATTCTCCTGCCCTTAGGTATGCCAATTTCTTTGGTGTTAGGCGCAACTTGTCTTTTTCTTCCATACTTCTCTATTAGACGCCATGTCGGTAGTCTCCCCCTTTCCAACCATACCATCATTCACACAGTTCATCCATCGTTTCTTTGGTCTTCCCCTACTCTTATAGCCATTCATACTTCTGTCAGGCAGACATGAGTGCCATCAAACAGTAAAACGACACTGTCTACAATGTATATTTTTCTATTTTCCGAACTATACACGTAGAAAGTCACGAAAAACATTACCTTCTTACATCCATTGCATTCGAAGAGCAGGAAATGGTCACAAAAATTTATTCTCGAATTCGCATTTGAAAAGTATCCGTGTCACAGTCAAAACTCTTGACCGGGTAAAAGTATTTTTTGTCTGCAAAAACTGTCATACATGCTTTTGACCGGTTAAGCTTCAACACTTCCTAGCTTCTTGGAGACGTTTCAGATTTTTTGAAGTGAAAACTTCTTTAGCGGCGTTGTGCACTTTTTTGTGGTGGGTAAAAAATGTTAAACTCGCGTCAGGACACGTGACCTGATTGAAAATTCGTAAGACGGAGCTCGCGTCAGGACACGTGACCTGATCGAAAATTCGTAAGACAGAGGGAGAGTAGACCGCATTCCAAAATATCAAAAATGCACAACGTTAATATTCAAGTTTTCACTTCTGCCGGCACTCCCAAAGTGCAACCCGTTTTTTTTTTTGTTTTTTGTTAGCCCATAGTTTCCCACTGTTGGGCAAAAACCTGAGTAGAGATGTTTTTGCTCAACAGAGGGAAGATATCGACCTCTGTCTGTCCAAATCTGCCAAAGACCGATCTTTGTTAAAGCAATGCATCTTAATCTGGACCTGCTGTGATGTCACTTACTATTAAGAGACTTTCAGATACCCTTTCCAAAGCTTTTTTTTTGGAGGCGTTTAGTAACCATTTTTACTAAAATAACAAGTCAATAGTACTTTGGACTGGTTATCGATTTCTTAGCAATTTCTATTAGCTTTTTTTTAAATCTTCTTTTGTCTATTTACTTACCTATTTACTTGAAAACCTTTTAGATAGGTGAAGGCCCTTTTAAAAATATTATTTTTTGTACTAATTCTATATAATTTCTATAGAGGTATTCCGTAACCATTTTTCCTAAAGAAAACTTAATACTAATTTCGACTCTAACTGTCAAAAGTAATTTTGACCGGTTAAGAGTTTTGACTGTAACATCCTCAAATTCGCCAGATTCCCCTTGTTTTTCACGATGGCTTGGTTTTTCCCGTCGATCCCTGTGTAAGGGAAAATGGAATGTATATACCAGCTGTTTAATCCGGTTTAATTTGCAATTCGGGTAGGTTAGCAATTTGTTGAAGATTGTTGACGATTGGCTGCTGGTGCGTTTTGTGTGATCATTGTGCAAATTGTACTGTTTGGGCTTACTTTAAACGGTTTATGTAGATAATCTCTTAATTATACAGGAAAAAGATGTTACCAGTGCGCAAACTGCAACCATGAATTCAGGGGGTCTACTCCGAAGTAGTATCGGCCGAATGTTCGGCCGAATCCTGCTACGAAGTTACTATTTGGTTCGGTCGGTTCCGATCCGACACTCCTACAATCTTTCGAATATTGACTATGGGCCCGATCCAACTGAGCCGATCCGAACTTTTTTCGCATTTCTCAATTATATTCGGTTCGGCCATGTGTCGGTCCGATCCGAACATTCGCACTTTGCACTTCGGAGTAGGGCCCCAGCATAAATGATCTAGACCCATAGCGTAGAAATTTTTCGTTAGGAATAAAAAAGTACTAAGGTAGGTATTAGGTAGGTCTACACGCCTAAATAAGTACTTCGATAAGGATTCATTTGATTGTCTACACTGTAGACTCTACTACTAGTTTGTGTTTCATAAATGTGTAGCTACAATAAAGAACTACTAAATTTTAATAATAATTTATTTATTTTCACTTCAGGACTAACATCGATGTAGCCCTAGCTCTTGTACAGACAGCACATTAAGCTACCCGAAACTGACAATTTTTTCCAATCATTCTTGAACCTAATGCTTTAGCGATAAAGTGGAAAATGTATTAAATAAATTTGATAGATTGTAGTAGTTTGATGTGCTGGCATCTGTACTAGTAGTTCCTTCCTGTGTCACAAAAGCTAGAGGAATGTGTAATATGACTCAAACTCAAATCATTTATTACAATTAAAATATTTACAGGCACTTTTGAATTGTCAAAATTAAATAGTCGGTCAGTTAGTCAGAAAGTTGAAGCTAGTTGCCCATTCCAAAACGTAGATCTCTATGGAGAAGAACGGGCAAGAAAATGATAAATGATTTTATTTTTGTAAGTAGGTTTGTACAAATACTTTTACACGTCAATCATATTTTAAAACTAGATGAGGTCGGCGTTTCCTATCTGACTAGTCTGAGAAGAAAGGCCGAAACAAACTCAGACGTCACAGTCTGTTTTAAAGTCCAGACATAATCTTGGTCAGATCATGTCTGAGATGGTTTTTTTGAAGAAACTCCACGGACACTCTTTTAAATCAAGATATTATTACAAAATCCTGGGTACATTATTCTTATTGCTTCTATATGTGAGAACAATCTAAAAAAGGAACAATTAAAAATATAAAATTAAAAATAAGCCCTGGCAGTTAAGAGATGACCAGTCTCAACAGACGGCGCCCGCTCACGAACATGACGTATGGATACACATTGATACAATATTACGGAACAAAGGTTATTGACCATTATATGAATTCTTGTCGATCTTATTGAAGCCTGCCTTAAGACTACGTAAGAGTGCCTAGCTATAATATAAAGAATACTATGCCGTACATGGAGTAGCCCGTGGCTAAATAATAAAATAAACAGCCACACTGGTCGATCGAGCAGGTTAAGCTACGCTTGCCACAGTTGTCTATGGATGGGTGACCATCTTTACATAGGTAGGTACCGAGACCACTCCGTGCCTCGGAAAGCACGTGAAACCATTGGTCCCGGCTGTCATTCATCTTTGACAGTCGTTACGGGTTAGAAGCCCGAAATTCTGACCAGTCTTACTAAGGGGCATAGTATTACCCGGTAACTGGGTTGTGGGGGTCAGATAGGCAGTCGCTCCATGTAAAATACTGGTATTCAGCTGAATCCGGTTAGACGGGAAGGCGACTCCAAAATATTTGGGAAAAAAGTATGCTGTAAATAAAATTGAGAACAAGATCCGTATTTAAAGAAAACGGTCGGAAAATACAAGGCTTGCAACATCGTTATGACGTCACAATTTCTTCCTCACTAAACATGACAATCCATCACACAACATCTGGCTTCATTTTATGACTTCCTGCATGCAATGAGGGCACAGATGTACTAAAATGTCCCTATTATATAGAGCATTATAATTTGGAAGCAAGACGTCCATCTGACCCCTACATTATGTGGGGTGGCCATTTTCTGGTCAATGCTTATGGCGGATATGGGTTGGTGTGTGGTACAAGGGATAAGGAACACTTGGGGAATGCTAAGAAGAACCAAAATTGCATAACACACGTTCAATCACAATCTGAATCATTTTGAAGGATATTGATAATCCATTGCTTCATATATTATGTTCGAAAAGTTTGTCTGCACAACAACGTAAATAACGCAATGAATGTTGTTGAACTGTCAAAATGAATGCCATTGCTACTACGCTGATAGTGTGTTACGCAACGACCCCGCAAATCAGTTTTTTCCAGTTTTCAGTTACACTAAGCGGCACCTAATTGTGTAAAAATGTGTTACGCAGTGAAAAGACGTATCATTAGCACAAAAAACTTTTTTGCAAAAAAAAAAAACAATCGACTTCCAAAAACGACACTACAAAGTGAAAAATAACTTTAATTTCGGAAGTCGGTGTCGTTGGGTTCAGTTTTTATTTTTCACTTTTAAGTTGTAATTTTACCAGTAATTTTGGTTTAAAAACTAAATTACTGAACCGTTTTTAATGAAATTTCTATGGGACCACTTTATGCGACTCCTTTCTTATTCACTCTCCTTTCGAACAAAAAAATAATTTTGAAAATCGGTCTACAAATGGCGGAGTAAACGCGCAACAAACACACAAAAAAAAAAAACATACCGTCGAATTGAGAACATCCTCCTTTTTTGAAGTCGGTTAAAAATGTACCAACCACAAGGCTATAAATTATGTTACGACATCCACATCGACATGATGTTTGTTACTCTTTCACGCAAAAACTACTGAACGGATTTGTATGAAATTTGGCACAGAGATAATTTATAACCAGGATTAACACATGGGATTTGGACTTTTTATCCCGATATTCTTACGGGATCGAAACTTACGCGGGTTGAAACCGCGGGATACAGCTTGTAATTAATAAGTTTTAAATTAAATGCAAAAGTAACTCGTTTCTGTTCGTCGGTTTATTTGTCTCTCTGTTAACTTTCCACTCCGAAACGGCAGAACGTATTTGGATGAAATTTGGTACATGGATAAACCATGACCTGCACCTTAATTGCGTAACACATGATCAATCGGAATCAGAATCATTTTGAAGCAAATTGCTAACCGATTGCTTCATAAGTTCGAAAAATTTGTCTGCCCAACACGTACTTAAATAACGCAATAAATGTTGTTGAACTGTCAAAATGAAACCGATTCCGATTGATCGTGTGTTCCGCAATTAGGGTGTTGGCTTTGGACCATGTTTGGGCAGTCGTGTATAATAATAAGCTTTATTTATATAAAAAGCACAGATTGTAGTACATTTGTAATAGTTTTAACAAAGTGGGTAGTATTAAATATCTGACAATCCAGTGGGTGACGTGCTGCTCTCCTTGCTAGGCTATGACATAGCCTGTATTAAGGAGTAACAGTGCCGATCCCCTCTAATTGTATTACTACATTTTTATTTTTAAAACTTTTTGTATGGGGCGATGGAAGATGGTCCTTCGCTATCCAGCGTCTCGACAGATCCAGGGTAGTGATGAGCCTGTATGGATTAAACGGGGAATATTTCAGGGCGGCAATTTGAGAGATTTCAGCACACTGCTGGAGGATTCAGGTCTAGGCTAAGGGCACACGGATAAACCATTTCCTGGGTTTTTATCTCGGTGGTACACTCCCATGGGATAATTTCCGATGTTGACGTGGGCGAAGCCGCGGGCTAAAGCTAATAGTAATCAGCTATCCCATACATTTGGGTCGAGTATGTATTCAAGTTTTTAATGGGACAGGTGATTATTTTTTTTTAAGATTACGATGTTTGTCCCATGGAGAAAGTTCAATTTAATGGTCTGTGTCCCTTAAAATTGACTAAACATTTCTGATACACGCTGTATGCCTTAAGCCCGCTAAAGCTTTTCTCTTACAACATTAATTTCGCAAACTCAACCGATGGTTTGCTATAGGGTCAATACACATGATCGTGATCGCACCCATTTATTTTACATCATGACTTGTGAACCATGCCTTATAATCACGACTCATTTATTATTATTAGAGCTGTCCCTTCGATGGCGATGTGTTGCAAAGTTTTTTATGGATTGAAAATAATGTTACTGACAGTGAATTTGTTTTGATTAGGGAAGTCAGAAGTAAAGCTGTGGTCCTTTGATCAAGAAAGATCAAGGAAACAATAGATATAAAGTCTATTCAAATGTTTGCTTCAAATTGATATTACATATTTCAAGTTACACAAATATCAACTTTATTTTAATGGTAACTAAGTTTATTTCAGAGTGACTAGCACTATTTTGAAAAAGTTATAAAAATGTTTGAAGTTGTAACGTAAACTGAACTTTATTGTGTAGGAATTAAAGGTATTTTTCCATAAACTCATATTTGTTTACATTTTTGGCAAATAAATCGCGAATGCAGTATTAGTATCACGTACAAAACTCATTGCTCAACCGACAGCGGCAAAAAATTGAAAAGTATTTTAACATGAACTTCAGATCATTATTAACCTTAATTCATGAACATAAAGTTGAGTTATAATTGAGATATTGATTGTCTGTCATCGGAGAGTTTGAAATTTGCTTGAAGCATGAAAATAAAATAATTTTGAAATAAGTTCAGTATGGTAAAATTCCAAGCTGACATGGATTAATTGTTTTCCCATTATAAACTTCTAAGGTAGCCCGGAGCTTGAGTTTGTGCTCAGTTTCCCCTTTAATACAAAACAAGGTTTTTCTTGAGATCATTTGTTATAACCACGGAGCCAATTTCTGTATTAACAACCTAACTATGATAGAAAAATTAAAATTTAAAAATTAAAACATGTTTTATTTCATTATTATTTTTTTTTTTTTTTTAATAATAAAATTTATTTCAAATAAGTTACAGACTAGAAAATACATTATGAAGTTGTTATGGTTAGAAATAGGTAAAAAAATGGATTACAACTGGTTGGCATAAGAATAAAGACAGGTACTAGGTACATAATTATGCTGTAACCACAAGGTCTGTACATGAATTGGGTGAGCCCTGCCTCTTAAACTAGGGTGACCTGTATCTTAAGAGACAGTGATCAGCTATAAGGTATCATAAAATAAACAAAACTTGTGAAGTGTGTCAGTTTGCCATGTTTGTGGTTATACTTCTGTAAGTATCTTGCTTAGATATAGAATGTATGTATTTTCCTAAACATAAATTTATGGTAAAAAAGGAGGAGAAGGGAGTGCAACTCAAAATGTAGGAGAGTATGTGTGAATGTATGTAACTGCACACCCATGTGTATATATGGAGAGTGTGGGTGAGTGTAAATTATGAGTGTGCAATGAGAAATAGTTATTATTATTAAGCAATGTATGTAAGTAGGGACTCTGTTTGTAAATAATAATAATAATAATAATAATAATAAAATTTATTTCCCAAAAAACTTAGTTCTATGTTACAAAACCAGATTAGCAGTAGTTATATACAAATAAATGGATTTAGCTTCTGTAACCGAACTAGGTAAATGCCTGTATTTCGGTTAACAGTGCCATTCCCCCGAATATTTTTAAAATAATGCTAACAAACACAAAGGACTGGTCGTACTATTTTTATCTGATTATAATACGTGTAGAACTAATTATTATGCTAAATTATTATACAATGCTAAATGAGAAATCTGTAAATGAGCAAGTGTCTATGAGAGGGTGTGTGTATGTGTGTGTACGTGTGTGTGAGGGTGTTAGTACCTGAGTGAAGTGTACTGAGAGCTAGGTATTTGTGAGTTTATCTGTATATATGTTAGTGTGAACATTTGTCGTGTGTAGTGTGACAAATAGTCTTGTTGTAGTAGCCATTCTGTCACCTTAGACTTTACTTGATATCTGTTGAGGTCGCGGATGTTGAGGTCTTTGTGAGCTTTTTTGTAAATATGTGTTATAGAAATACAGTTCTTTATTCAAAACCGACAACTACGTATGTCCGGTGCTAACTTGTCATTATTGTAGGTATTAAGAATTATTATAATTACTAGCTGCTGCCCGCGACGTCGTCTGCGTGAAGGCGCTACAGCACCAAAAATACCTAAGATGCCAGTGTCGCTATAGCATTATAAGTAAACAACTTTTAAAATAGCATTAAAATATAAGTTTTTTTTGCAAGCGAAGCAAGTGAAGAGAGTTATATGGGAATCCTGCTGAGTTCAGTCATAAGATGTGACTGAAGGAAACAGAGAAAATAATGCAGGAATACATTCCAGGACACAAAAGAGTAAAAATACGTACAAAGGTATCATACCTTACAATACTTCTCTATAAACTACGTTGGTAGTTATGCTGCCAGGAGCCAAAATGTAAAGAGAGTCAGGACTGGTGACGCGGGAGTAAGCGACATACAGTTGGCCGTGTGAGAAGCAACTCGTCCTGAGGTCGACACCCGCTGCCCTCAGTGTCTGCCCCTGCGACTTATTGATGGTCATCGCGAAGCAAACACTCACGGGGAACTGTACGCGCTTGAACTGGAACGGGAAGTTATGAGGTATGAGGGAAATGCGTGGTATAAATACTGCCTCGCCGATGCCACAACCCGTAAGAATTTCCGCCTCAATGATGTGTCTGTGGAGCGAGATGACTTTAAGGCGGGTCCCGTTACACAACTTCGGAGGAGATAGGTTCCGAAGAAGCATAATCGGGACACCGACCTTCAGCTTGATGGTATGCGCTGGAAGTCCACTTGCTGACAGGGAGTTCAGAAATTCCACGGGATAATGTGTGGCGTCATTTTGCTCGACAACAGTGTTTATCGAGGTGTAGACCACTTCATTCCCCTCAATTTCCAAGAGAATGCATTCGTTAATTGCTGCAGCCTGATCATTTTTGGCCTCAAAATGGCCATGCTCACACACCCAAGAATTCTGCTGGTGCGGTATACGACTGATGTTCCCGTACACACAGCGAATGAGTTCTTCTAAGCTGGATTGACGCTCTACCGAGAGACTCTGGAAGAACCACCTGTCCACCTCTCTCTTCTGGTAGAGTGCCTTCGCCAAGAAGGACATCAAAGAATTCTTGAGCATTGCCGCCGAGCCGAGCTCTCATATTAATCGTCAAGCGCCGCGTACGAACTGGTGACCACAACGAAGATCGTTTCAAAGAAGTATTCACCTCGTCAGCCCTCGACCCCCGCATCACCACTGAACAGAACTGTGACACCACCCATCAAATGTTCGTTCCTGCGGATGTCCTGCAGGGTTCTGTCCACGGCCTCAACTGCCTTCCTATTGGCCATCGTACACTCATCCCATACGATCAGAGAGCAATCCTTGAGCACGTGTCTCTTATCGCTGTTACGTGACACACCACAAACAGGCATTTCGGCGCTCTCTCAATCGATGGGAATTTTAAACATGGCATGGGCTGTCTTGCCACGCGGAAGCAGTGTGGCAGCGATTCCCGACGACGCTACAGCAATAGCAATTTTGCCTTGCCTCCTGACCTCTGCAAGTATGCGAGTGGTAACAAATGTTTTTCCTGTTCCACCAGGAGCATCCAAGAACATTTATACACATAGAAAACATTTTACCCTGGTTTTACCCAACGCTTTAAAGGACGGTGTCATAAATTTGTTTTTGCTCTAAAGAGAACAAAGCGACATGGTCATTTCGTATGGTGGTCTGAGACAGGTGTTCAGCACGCGTACATCAGTTACTTCGACTTCGTCTCCAGTAGCACTCCTCAAAGCTCGTAGAAAATCTTCAGACAGATGATGGCGATACTTCTCCCACAAAGCTACCGGGTTCGCGACTCCACAAAACACCAAGATGACGGCAAACAGATGACGCATGCGGCTGGGACTGTCACTGACGCTCGCCTCCGCGAGGGTGTCATCCCAATTTTGGTCACCGTCGAGAAGGTGACGTGCTACGCAGGCTGCGCGGTAAGTGGGATACTCCACGGCATCAAATGTCCTCAGAAAGGCGAAAGACGTTAGGCCTCGGACAGTGTGAAGTAACAACCGCAGAAAATAGCATTCGCCATTATTCGGATGCACGGTATAAACCCTACCCAATGCGGTGTCCTTGAAAATTCCCGGAAAACCTTCCACAGCACCTCCTCGTCGACGTTGGTTAAATACATCCCTTTGCTTGTCGTACGTGTAATATGAAGGCACCTCGTCATACGTAAGGGATCTCGCAAACTGGTCGACTTCACAGAGCGTGTTTTTTTAAATTGTCTTCCTCAACTCTGCTCAAGATTTTGAGGATTTTGTTGGAACTTGAATTTGTCGAAACGAACTATAGGATACAACTTTTATGAAGAAAATGCACATTGCCATCTATGAATTTTAAGAATAACTAACTACTAACCTCGCCAACATGATCAAATTTAAATTATTAATTTCCAAAAGTGTTAACATGTAAGTTGATTTGATTTTTATGAAATCTCATAGATGGCGCTGCTTTAAAATTACTAAAAAATACTACTAACATTCATTAAACTATGTTTCTCTGCCCAAGTTACTTAAATGGCGTAGTTTTTATAGTGTAAAGCTAGATAATAGCATGGCTTACTCAAAAACAACATTTAAATATGCCTCGTTAGATTACACGCTGTCACAGAATGCGTAAGAAAAACAAAGATTCACTGCTCCTCCCCCGTAGGTGATAGCGTGATAATATGTAGAATTAATGTAAACCCGACCTCTTAGTAATATTCATGCAAAATTTGAAGTAAATCCATGCAGTACTTTTTGAGTTTAGCCCGGACATACATACAGACAAACAGACAAACAGATAAACAGACAAACAGACAAAAATTCTAAAAACTATATTTTTGGCTTCGATATCGATTGTAGATCACGCCCCAAGTATTCTTTTAAAAAAATATTCAATGTACAGTTTTGACTTTCCTACGATTTTATTATATGTATAGATATAAGAACCTTAGTGCGAATAAAGTGAAGAATAATGTACCCAGGATTTTGTAATAATATCTTGATTTAAAAGAGTGTCCTTGGAGTTTCTTGCCCGTTCTTCTCCAAAGAGATCTACGTTTTGGAATGGGCAACTAGCTTCACTTTCTGACTAACTGACCGACTATTTAAAATGTTGACAATTCAAAAGTGCCTGAAATGGTTTAATTGAAATAAATGATTTGAGTTTGAGTTTTGAGTTTGAGTGTGAAATACAAAAACTGGCTCAAAGTCCTTGTAACTGGGTCCTTGTAATTTCGGGTCTTAAGACGCGAAATTACATTTTTTTTTTTTAATTTTGCCCCACACTAGGAATTTCTCCTGTATCGTGGGCGCGCTTACAAACATTTAAACTCACATACACAAACAGCCAGACCTGGAACAACTAGGCAACTGTAGGCCATAAAAATATTTGTTCCGTGCAATCGAACCCGCAACACGCAGCGCATCAGTCAATCGCTTACCCACTGCGCCAACCGTGCCGTCAAGTGGAGATTACCTTCAGATGCCTAAAGGTAGAGTATGCCAAACCCAACCTTTCAGCACACTCTCGTAATCTCTTCATCTTTCTCGGACCACCGCGGAGGGTGGAGGTGGCGAAACGGATTTTATGGCGGTGCGCTGCGCAGAGAGGCGGTGAGCAAGTCTGTCCATGCGGATTGATGTCCACCTGGGCCTGGTCCTTGCCGGGCGGCGAGCTACACACTCAACCAACCCCTCACATCTCTTTCATACACTTTCTCCGGTAACTCACACAATGCGTAATTAAGTACAGAACTTGAAAGAAAATGAAAGTTTATATTACATTAATTTACAGAAAGTTTTAGCTTGCTCTCATTTTACCACTGACTGGACAGGTCCTCTCAATCTGTGTGGTTCTTTCCTCAAAAGACCATCTCAGACATCGACCTACATCGTCTTTATATGATCTTACCAAGATTATGTCTGGACTTTAAAAGAGACTGTGACCTCTGTGAGTTTGTTTCGGCCTTTCTTCTCAGACTAGTCAGATAGGAAACGCCGACCTCATCTAGTTTTAAAATATGATTGACGTTTAAAAGTGTTTGTAGAAACCTATTTACAAAAATAAAATCATTTATCATTTACCTTCCCAGGTCACGAAAATAAAGAACCAATTTATTTTTATTAAGTATTAATATTAAAAGTTGTATTACAGTCTAAATTTCGTCGACCTATCTTGAAATAAGATCCGTTTAATTCAATAATAAGATAGCTCCGTTAGTAGGAATGCCAAAAACAAGAGTAGGTACAATAATTTTATTTCCATCATCATCAGCTGAAAGACTCCCCAAGCATCACCACTTCTGTGCTTTTCGCATCCAGTGGATTCCTACGGTCTTCACAAGGTCGTTGGTCCACCTTGTGGGAGGCCTTCCAACGCTACGACTTCCGGTCGGGGGTCGCCAATCCAGAACCTTCCAGCCCCATCGGCCACCTATTCTGCGAGCAATCTGTCCTGTCTACTACCATTTGGCTATCCCTACGGTTAATGTTAAAAAAATAATTATTTTGATTCATTTTATAGCTTTCCACTGATGTGTAAATATAAAGTGTTAAATATTATATAATTTGCTCTTGCTAGGTAAAAATAAAATACAAGTAACTCAATTACCTAAGTATGTAGCGTCTGAAGTCAGTGATAGAGTCCACAATGATAATTTGGAGTTACCGCCTGTGGGCCGCCACGCATCTACATCGCCACATGAGAACTACGCATCACAGTGACGTCATGCAAAATCCTGCTTCGCGCAACAGATGCCCCAACATAAATCGTCCGGCAGTAGCCCACCAGACACAACACCCGTCTGTTCGGAGGATCCTCATCTATCTATGGAGGATGAATGTACTTTACACCCTGTTCTCATACATCTATACGCCTATACCTATTAAAATTTCATTTGTTTCAAATTGACGTAATTTCAAGTTAAACAAATATCAACTTTACCAAAATGGGAATTAAGTTGATTTCAGAGTGACAAGCACTATTAAAAATGTTTGAAGTGGTAGCGTAAACTGGACTTTATTTTGTAGAAATTAAAATTATTTTTCCATAAACTCATATTTGATAACATTTCTGGCGAATATATCGCAAATTCAGATTAAGTATTCATTGTGGAATGCAAATCAATTAAAATAATATTCAGTTTTGAGTATTGATAACTGACTGAGAACCCATATTTACCACAATGTACATTCATCATCATCACCATCTGCCTAGCCTTTTCCCAACTATGTTGGGGTCGGCTTCCAGTCTAACCGGATGCAGCTGAGTACCAGTATTTTATAATAGGTATATGGAGCGACTGCCTATCTGACCTCCACAACTCAGTCCTGGGAAATACGATACCGCTTAGTAAGACGGGTTGTCAGACTTTCGGGCTTCTGACGACCCATAACGACTGTCAAAGATCCACGAATGACAGCCGGGACCAACGGCTTAACGTGCTTTCCGAGGTACAGACGCCAGCAAGTAAAGCTACCCGAAACTGTCAAATTTTCCCAATAAACCTTGAACCTAATACTTTAGCGGTAAAGTTGAAAATCTATTAAAGAAATTTGACAGATTGTAGTAGCTTGACGTGCTGACGTCTGTACATTTTTATACGGTAAATAAGGTTCTATTAAAAATGGTTGACGCCAGCCCTATTTCTAAATAAGTCTTTCCGCGTTATACCCTTATATTATATTTAGGGAGATTAAAAATAGCTATTCGCATCTTATCAATCCATTCTATTCGTTCGCACAACGAGAAAATTGGTGCATGAAATGTAATCGAGAACATTCTTGTTTATTCTTCATATTCCTTTACTACCGAACCGAAGTTAATAATAACTTATTATACAGGGCGGCAGGGAGTTCGACGCCCAACCTGTTACTATGGATTCAGTACATGAATCTGGACTGATAAAAACAACAGACTCAAAAATCATCAACTAAATTAAAAAAATAAAAATTCAATCTCATTGCCAATTTTTTTTTTTTTTTTTTTTTCTTTATTTATTTATAGGGGCTTTTACGCATAGCGTATGTCAGCCCCATCGTATCCTAAACAAATGTACTTTCACAAGACGTGAGCCATGAATTTGAACACACCCTTCGCATCGTCGCCATTTGGTTGGGATAGAATTGTATGGAACATGCCTACATCAGTTCTGTTCAAATTCAGGGACCTTACTAAATTATTTCTGCTGGACTCATATTGCCAAATTCTAAATGACATTAAAAATTAATTACGACACTAACGTGACACTCAAAACCGACCAACATTAGGTTCTCAAAACAAAATCTAATTACGATTTTCCCAAAAGTGGCTTTCCAACTAAGCAGTGTGCATGCCGTGTACACATCGCACGCATTTGGCACGGTGCCAACAAGAATTCATGCGAGCCTGTCTTGTGTTCATTTGAGCCTATTGCGAGAGAGGGAACCAGTAACATAATATATATATTTTTTATATAGAATATTTTCTTTTGCTTGAATGTGACGCATATTTTCCCCCAACTTGTTATATTTTTTTGTGTTTATGTTCTTTCTCTGCGTCGTGTTTACCGTAAATAAACGTATTTTCTTTCTTTCTTTATTTATTTTTGTTAAGAAAAGGCGCCAACCTCGCTTTCGAAATTTAAAGTTCTTACGTTTTTTGCAACTAAGGTGAAGTGAGCTTGAAGTGACCTTTTTTTTTTTTTTTTGGGTGGGAAATCATCATTATGACCCCTGAAGCCGTCCCAGAAAGAGATGGCTAGATGACCTGGATGCGTATCGCAAGGTCTGCCGATCGATTCTGTAAAAATCTCACCGTGAAAAGTTAGGTGAAGAGAGCTTAGAGTGAGCTGTCAATAGTGTCAATCCCTAGCATTAGTTAGAGTGACAGCTCACTCCACGCTCACTTCACCTAAGTTTTCACGGTGATGGTTACAGAATCGCACTGCTGTCAATAGTGTCAATCACTAGCATCAGGTGGAATGCATGCAGCTCACTACAAGCTCATTCCACATACGTTTTCCAGGTGTCATTTTTACAGAATAGACTGGCAAATTGGTAATAAAAAATTGACGCGCCCGTAACTTTTTTTTTTAAGTCTGTTTTGTGTCCCACTTCTCGTATTTCTGAGGGCCGATTACTATAGTTTACGGACCTTTATTGGTTGAAAATTAAGACACTTGTATCTTTACCAATTATGAAGTAAATACTTAAAATTTCTTTGCATATTAGACCCTTCAATGTCGAATTTATATCACAGGTAAAATTAGCTTACGAATCTAAGGTTTGGTCACCTTCGTTCTGATCCTAGTTATATGCAAACGATTCGTTTCAGTTTTTACGAACTGAGGTAATATAAATAATCATAAAACAATAGAATCTTCTCTTCGACGATATGAATCTCATTTCTAAAGGAAAAGTTTCATTAGTTTTTCACAGAATCGGTGGTGTCCTATCTGCTTTGAACAACACAAAAGGAAAGTCTGTCGCGTTCTGTGAGAAAATTGGTTCTTGGAGAAAAAAGAAATTGTAATTATTTTGAGGTATTCCACTTATAGCACTGATTTGAACAGCACTTCCGCGAACCGCACATGAGCACTTCCACTAACCGCACTGAAACAAAATTTCGTAACGTGCGGTTCGGAGGAACAGTTTATCGTTATTGGTTTCAGTTCCCGAACAGCACCCACGTAAAATATTGATTTAGTGATTTCTTGAGTGTCAAAGGGACCAGGAAACTTGGTAGTGGACTTGGTTTGTTTGAACTAGGGTGTTTGTGATTATTGATGACTAGCTTCTGCCTGCAATTTCGTCCGTGTGAAGTTTCGACCCTCAACCCTCCGCGTCGCATCACAACGCCCGCGCTATTAGGTACTTCGTTTTCAAATAACTTCCTCTCTGACTTTTTATCTTTTTGCTCAACCCGTTAGGGTCCTAACGTGGTGTTAAATAGCCTATAACCTTCCCCAAGAATTGGACTATCAAATTCTATCCAACTGGTAGTTCCAGAGATTATCACGTTCAAACAAACAAACAAACTTTTCAAGAACAAACAAACTTTATTATATTAGTATAGATTGAGAACAAACTTTATTATGAACCCAATCAGTCTCAAAAAATAAAAAAGGCGTATTCAGAAGCCAAACCTGTCAAGATCGATCTTTCAAAGAAACCAATATAATAGGATTACATTCCAACTTCAGTGTTCTAGACATACATATAACAGGTTCAAGGCTGTGAAGAAAAAGGTCTAAGTAATCAATTCCCTTAAAACTCATATGCCTTGTATGATAAAAAATCTTCTTTGTTTGACGTCATATTATTATATTATTGGCATTATTTTTAGGGTTCCAAAAATTAAAGGAACAATATTAGAATTAATTGGTTTATTTGAAATAAATGCTTTAAGTTTGAATTACGAGCCCACCAGGCTGTCTGAGTATCTGTTATTTACATATTAGACATACTTCCCCGTACTCACCAAACTAGGGTTCCAATGACCGCAGACCCCTAGCATACTATGACAAGGGACATTACACATTCCAAAAATTCCTGCACCCCAAAATCGACCCTTCTCGCACTAATTAATAATTCACAACAGCAAATTGGTTTCACATCATCATTATTTCACGAAGTTAACGAGCTCCTTGATATACAGAAATGAATTCTTTGATCACTCTCCTAATCCCTGTAATTACGCATAAGAAGATGGATAAGGGATGTGTGTTGATCGACTATTGGTCTGTTTCGGCTTGATTCGGCGAATTTCGGGTTGCTTTTCTTTCGCATATTTAAAAACTTTTATTTGATTGACTAAGTAAAATTTTCTATTTGTAAATTAAAGCCTAGCTTTCACCCACGGCATCGCCTGCGTGAATTTCGGAAATTTTCCCACGGAAACGTATTACCCTGATAATATCATAATATGTTGAAAATATATCCTAAAATTTTGTATTTTTTATCCTAAATGTATACTTACATTGTATGAAATAAATAAATTTTATAGCAATACAAGTTTCGATAAAAATATCTGTTGGGACAAATTAATAACCAATGTTTGATATTATGAATTTATGGTCCATTTTGATGCATAGAAACTTGAATCGAAATGAAAATGTTATACTTTGAGTTTGAATTTCTTAGACACTTTTCTTGATACGTTATTATAATTCACATAATTCAGACCTCATTCGAAGAACCTTTTTCATATAATATATTTTACTTATAGACACGAAAATAAAATTGTGGTTTTTGCTTCGTTTTTATTTAAATCATTTGAATTGAAGGCAATAAGTATAGTATATGTATGCCAAGTATTACCAGATAAGAATTATTTGTTTAAAACTCGTAAGTATATATCAGTGTTTTGAACCAGTTTTAAGTTACATAATTTTAAAAAGTCTTTCGATAAATTAGACAACATTAGAGTTTTGAAATGTTGAGACTACCTACCTACCTATTACTGAGGTGGCCATGGTTAGGCCAAAGAAACCAGGCGCGTCCAAAAACGTACTGGGTTGACGATATCATCAAAGTCGCGGGAAACATGTGGATGAGAGACGCATAAAACATCCCGAAGTTTGACAGAAGAGAGGGTCTCTCCCATATATATAGGAAAGAAATTTCTATGGTCTCTCCACTCAACATCGCCGCGCGCTGGTGGCAGTGAACGAGGGGTGCGGGGACAGCGGGGAGTCAGCCAGGCGACAGCCGAGCGTGGGCCCCCGCGCCACACCGCCACGACAGTCAACTGTGGCTCTCCTTGGTGCACGGCTGCACTTGCGCGTCTTAATACCTCATGTTTCCATGTTTAACCGACCGTTGTAATTTGATGTCTTTATTCATTATACTTGTTATACAGTCCGCTATAATTTCATTTTGCTCCACCACGACCTATCGTCGCGATCAGAGGGGAAGCCTATATCCAACAGTGGGTGATTCCGGACTGAAATGATGATAATGATGAGACTACCTCAAATGGCCTAAATAATTCTAGGAGAGCATGTGGATTTTTCAAAGCAATTTTTCGACTGCAAATCAGTCATATTAAGTGTTCGTTTCGAACAGAATACTCATCGGCACAGGTGAATTCGAATTTTCGGCGAACCACAAAGGTTTTGACCTGAAGGCCAGTTCTCGTAATTTAAAACGTTCAAAATCTAGTCGCAGTCTCATCTCAGCGACAAACAAATGTCAAAAACTGGACAAAATGTAAGGAAATTAGACGTATTTTTGACAGATTGAGACTGAGATCAGACTGAACGTTCTTAAAATTACGAGAATTGCCCCTCAGTTCACAACACTACGTGACCGGTTGATTAGGGTCTTATCTCATTGTATCGGTCCTGTATCTGTTTACATATTCAAGGTTTAAGCCGTACCTTTGGCTTGTTATCTGACAGCAATTGTTTTTGAAATTTTAGTTAGGAGATTAGGATTGGGGTTGTGTACCTGTCGGAATTTTTAAGTTGGTTGCCATTTGCCTAAGGGCTGATTTTTCAATCATCTGAAAACTTTATTCGAGGAATAATTTTGAAATTTTTACAGTTATTTCATACAACAACTGTCGTCAATTTAACTAGGTTCAATTTGTATAGGTGCTTGTTTTGGCCAATATAACTTAATTTTTAGGTCATGCGGATTAAAAAAAACAACTTTAATTCGGACCTTGATCCATATGTAGTTAGTAATACACACTACTTATAATGTAATATAAATTTTCATTTCAGTTTGTAGCGGTATCTATATCGCCACATGCGAACAAAGCATCATACTGACGTCACGCAAATCCTGCATCTCGCAAGCAGAGATTACCGCGCAATTAGCATATAATATACAAACTTCCCGACATCAGTCGTCGGGCAATTGCCCGCCAGACACAAGACCCGTCTGGTCGGAGGATCCATCCATTTCTACAGAGTATGAGTGAACTTTACACCCTGTTCCTCATACCTCTATACTGGTGACCCCGACGTGATTCCGATACCGCTACAAGTTCATATATCTGTTGCACTAACCTGACGCACTGGATACATGCACATGTCATCATCATCTGCCTAGCCTTTTCCCAACTATGTTGGGGTCAGCTTCCATGAACATGTACAGTCACGAGTAAAACTAGGTATGTATACACTCGGCTATATTCAAAAGCGATTTACTCCTTTATTTTTAATGAAATTTTATGTTGTTACAAACATAGCAGTTTCGAACCCATAGGTATATGTAATGTGTCGAATTTCAACGTTGAATTCGTTATTTCTCGAAAAAATCGCAATTGAAAGTTGCCAAGTGTTGACATATTGTTGCTCGTGACTGTACCCAATACGCCATAATGGTGCAACTTAGGCGATAAGCCAATCACAAATGACCTTCAGAATGCCGTTGACACTCCCACGCATTATACGCGATTTTGGATGGGAACTACCCGTTGGTCTCCTATTTGCAAGCGCGACTGCTGAGCGTGGGGTCCTGGGTTCCATTCCCAGGTCGAACAAAGTGTTATTGGGTTTTTCCATTAAGAATTTCTCAGTAATCCGGAGTTTGGAAGTTGGCGGTGTTAAGCCCCCATGCCTCGCAAAGCAACCATCAATTATATTTTAAGAACTAGATGAGGTCGGTGTTTCCTATTCGACAGCTCTGAGAAGAAAGACCGAAACTAACTCAAAGGTCTCTTTAAAAGTCCAGACAATATATTGGTCGGGTCTTATGTCATCTTTCTCATCAGCAGGTACAGACCAATGCTGCTAAAGCCCCAAGTAAACTCCCTTAAACCCGATCCCGACGTGTGCTTTATAATAATCAAAATGAAGTTACGTAAGTACCTACCACCGCTATGTTTCCCCAAACACCATAATCAGTCGATCCTAATGTTCTAGTAGCATCGGTTGTTAAGCTACTTTAGGGCTGTTTAACGCCTCTTAAGTCACCATCAAAACGGCGTAAACCTTAATCTTGTCAGTATTAATACCACGCAAAATGGAGCAGAAGGACCACAAAGAATAAATGTTCTTCACAAAATAATCTGGAAAAATCTTGGATGTCTGATACTTTAACAACAAAGGCAGCCGTGTTTGAAACTGCTCGTCATGACTGTTATAAATCTTCTAACAAACACTCTATCGACATCACTATCATTTCTTGCGCGGCAAGTCAACGATCCTGCCGGTCTTTTTGTAAGATTTCGCAGTAAGCTGTCATTCCACCTAATGCTAGGGATTGGCACTATTGACAGCTAACTTCAAGCTCACTGTACTAAAAGCTTTCATGGTAAATTCCCTATCCAGTTCCATTAGTATTGATATAAAAAAAGATCTGGTCATTTATATTCTTATCGCTTTCAGATGTTTGGACGCAGGTTGAACGGCAACCAGCATATCTTTTTTTTTTGTAAGCATACCTTCAATGATGGAAGAATTGGACAGAGTGAATAGGCTTCTTCTGGGCAAGCTAGTTCCACCGTAGATCTCATCCCTGCCTCTGGGCTGGATTGAGATCAAGAGTGAGCCCATTGTCAATAAAAAATAAAAAAAACAATTGGACATAAGCATTTATAACTAAAACCAGTAGGTATAAGGACTACTATCCATTCCCAAGGATAGTTGTATTTTCGATTAAAAAATCATTCGGATTCTTTACGTTTACGTCACACGGATGTGGCTAGACTTCTGGTCCTTCTACATCTACCTATACACTGGCACTATTACCGTGGTTAAATGGTTTTCACCCTGTCCCGTAAACACCCTGTATCGTTTATGGCTCAAAGACAACATAACTTGGGTCATTGTCGCCGATAGGATACTATACGATCGTATTTATCGGAAGATTGCTGATGATCGTAATTCAAGTTTAGGCAAGTTCACTGGGGTAATTGCGTAACACACTAATAGTAGCAATGGCTTTCATTTTGACAGTTCCACAACATTCATTGCGTTTGTAGCGGTATCTACAACGCCACATGCGAACAACGCGTCATACTGACGTCACGCAAATCCTGCATCTCGCAAGCAGAGTTTACCGCGCAATTAGCATATGTAGATACAATTTCCCAACATCAATCGTTGGGCAATTGCCCGCCAGATACAACACCCGTCTGGTCGGAGGATCCTCCCTTTTCTATGGAGGTTGAGTGAACTTTACACCCTGTTCCTCATGCCTCCAAACGTTATTTACGTTGTTGAACAGATTTTTTTTTTTTCAATAAATAAATAAGCAATAGATTACCAATATTCTTTAAAATTATTTAGATTGTGATTGAAAGTTTGTTAAGCAATTAGAGTGCTGATCGTGTGATGCTCGGGCGTTTATGGAGTGAATGAAAAAATAATAGACAGAAGCGTTTAACTGTGTGTGTACTGATTTTCAATCCAATAAACATTTTGTAACAATAATTTCATTTAAAAAAGTGTCAATGGAGTTTCATGCTTGTTTTTCTCAAAGCATAAAAACATAACCCACTAAAGTGACAAGTGTGTGAATATGACAGCCTATTAGTGGAAGTAAATCTGACATCGTTTCCAGGCTTTCGTTTCAGTTCAGTCTTTTCAATTTGTCAAAAACAAACGAACGCCGCTTATAACTTTGTCCATTTTATTTCGAATTATTCAGGACGGCAGGCGGCAGGGACATCGATGTAAAATTCTGTTGCAATGGATCCAGAATACGATTTTTCGTCGGTTCTTAAAAAAAAAAATCCTCCATTCCATTTTGATAGGTGTTTTTTTTTTATAATCGACGAAGAACTTCTACACAAGGGGGTGTAGAATCATGTGCTGAATTCATAGTTACAGTTTGCGCGTTGATGTTCCAGACACCCTGTATACCTTTTTGTTTAATATGCACCAGTGTTTCCTTGGCAATAAACGACTTCTTTCTGTCTTCTTCTTTTTACTTTCAATTTTCCGAGTGCACCTTATCTCACGTTAAATCTATTATAAGAATAGTTTACCAGTTTTCAACACTGAAAAATTTCCCAACGGTGTAATATATTAACTGCAAAATGTTCTTGGCTCTCTAACTTATAAACTGGTCCATGAAATGGAAGGAAAAACAATGGCGAACGAGCAGACACGCGGACAATCGCGCTCGCTCTGGATGAGATGACCTCAATACCTCTTACGGAATGCAGTGGGCATCATGATGTATCCGAATATTACGGCTTATATGGAGATTGCATGCAAATTTTGAGGCATAAATGTTTATTTGGTGACTATTTGTTTTGTTGAGGGTGAAACGGTCACGTAGAATTGATGAGATACTATGAGTGAATTTTGAATATAAGACCAGTTTAAAAAAAATTTTTGCTAGTGCTAATTTTGGATCGAAGGACCAATTCTTTATGTTTGTGTGGCTAAGTATTTTGATCTGCCTTTAAAGTACTTAGAGGAATAAAGTTGCCTCTTACGGAATGCAGTGTTCATCATGACGTTTCCGAATATTACAGCTAGTATGGAGATTGCATGCAAATTTTGTGACGAGAAAGTAATTTGGTGACTTTGTTAAGGGTAAAACGGTTACGTGGATTTGATGAGTTACCAGCAGTGCGATTCTGTAATCATCTCACCGTTGAAAACTTAGGTGAAGTGAGCGTGGAGTGAGCTGTCATTCCAACTAATGCTAGGATTGACATTGTTGACAGCTCACTCTAAGGTCACTTCACCTAACTTTTCACGGTGAGATTTTTACAGAATCGATCGGCTGGAGTGAATTTTGAATGGAAGATTTTTTTTTCTATAGGTGCCTATTTTAACCGAAACCTGTTTAAAAAATAGGTGCTAGTGCTGATTTTGGATCGAAGAGCCATTTTTTTATGCTTGGGTAGGTATTCAATAATTAGTTTGATCTGTCAATATCATAATCAGCGAAATAAAGTTACGAAAAAAGTGAAGGGATAAACACTGCTTGCAGCTTTTTAGCTGATAAATTAAAGTACCGTACTCCCGTCATAAGAATTTATAAGCAATGGGCTTAGAAAATAATTTATTTGGATATTCCTCTTTGTGACTTATCAACAAGTTTATAGGTATAGTAAGTCGTACGTCAGTGATAACAAAACCAGTATAAAAGCCTTATTACAGTTATTACACTACGCGATATTTAGGGATCCTCTCCTAAATTCGAGTAGTATAATAAGAGAAAGGAAGGAAGAGTCCCTATTAAAAAAACACCACCCAAATATTTATTTATTTGTTAAAAATCTCCAATTACTATCATTACAGGTTGTACCTAATGCGATAGCGTTGTCTTAAAATTAACATAGGTATACACCTAAAACTATGACAAACGTAATAACTAGTATTACTTACTTATAATAAATTTACAAATAATAACTAGTTTACTAATTTCCCTGTATAAAAATAAAATTAAAACACAAAATATATCCTACTCTAATCTACACTATAACATAAAAAGAACATCAGTATTTTTGCGAATTCACTCAAATGACATGTAAATACATCGATCTTCACGTGAAGATCGGGCCCTAAATATCGTGTACTGTAATAGGGGATTAAGCTAGCCTCTTGTTTTACGCTAGGTCAGCTCAAGGACACAGCGTAACCAGTGACGTGTTCCCTACTGTACATACCTACATGAGATTCATAAGATATGTATCTACATATCTTATCTCTCTCAAAAACTCTCAAAATAAATTAACCATTAACCAATTTATTTTGAGAGTTCTTCCCAGAAAACGTGCTTTATTCAACAAGAAACAGAGAGTAGTAGTGGCTCAGGGAAGTGGAAACGGTCGCCACTTACAAGTTGTAGGTCCTCGATTTGAACCCACGGCAGCACTTTACTTTTTGTAAATTATTTCATTTCCGACAAAACCATGAAGCAAAATGTCGCGAAGAAATCTACATGTCCTAGAACATAAATTCGAAGACATGTGACATCAACCAACTCGTGGTGGTACAATTTCACAGAGACCTGAACTGTGTCCCAGCAGTGGGAAACTGGCAACATTACAGGCTGATTTTGCTACGTTATTATTCAACCGCTGTGGTAGTTATAATAGCACAAAATGTAAATTAAATTACAGCGTTTCATTGCCCAGTATCCTATAATAGCTCAAACTCAAACTCAAACTCAAACACACACACAGCAACAGCAACACAGCAACATACACAGTAACATTATTAAAAAAAAAAACACAACGAAAAAGATAAACAGTTTCAAGAAAACTTCATTCAAGTGAACTACCGTCACCAGTACCAAAGAATATATACACTACCGCGCCAGTACTTAAATTGTATGGCGAATTAATTAACAAGACAATGAAGGAATTCTTTGAATACCCTCTCAACGTCTATTTGGTTTAACACTCGCATTTAGAGTCGAGGAAACTTGATGTTAGTTAATTTGCCGTTTCTTTCAAGTTTAAGTACTTACCGTGTTTCATAGCCTACATTATTTATGTGAGGGTGTAATGTCTGTGTTTCTAGGCTTCTCGTGGGCAAAAGGAAGTCCACTTTTCTCCCAGTTAACCTTACGACAAGTAACGCAACGCATTTCTACTGACAGGCGATCCTTAAAAGACACGACTTTCCCATTTTAATTTGACAGAATAAACAAAAAGTAGGCCACATAAACAGAACCGTGTTTAAGATGCTTGTTTAATGTAAATTACCTCGCTGGGGCCCCGAATAGATGGGGGAATTTTGAGTGGGAATTACCTTTTTGGGTAAAAAAAAAAGGACAACAGGTTCTTTTGCAAATACTGGAAGTGTCAAGGTGTTTAAATCTGATTAAATATGTATAATGTTAAGTGGAACGTTTGGATACCGTTCCTGAAAGTTTGAGTTGGGTCTAATGCACAATTTAAATTTGGGTTGTTAAGGTAAAATTCTTGGAAATTATATTTTTGTCATTATTTTTTGGATGGTGAATTACAGCCCACTCCGTCTCACAGAGCCAGGCCTGTGTCCTAGCTATGGGAACATTATAAGCTGATTATGCATTTTTTATAGTATGTTGGCAAACAAGATAGGTTTCTTCTTGATGTGATTTTCGACTTTTAAGAGCAGAATCAAGGGCATCCCATGCATTGTTTATTTTTGCTTACTTGAACACAGGCCAAGGGAGGAGGACCAACTCGCATCGGGATGTCACATGTCTCCGAAATTTTGGTTTTAGGACATACCGGTTTCGGTTTCATGTCCACTTTAAGTTAGGTAAATAATGAAAATATACTAGATACTACTACTACTATTGTCAGAATTTAACAAAACTGAAATCATATAAAATAAAATCAGTGCTATTCTTTGTGTCTGTGGAAGCAATACGTGACCCGACTGCGCTCAAAAGTCAGATGAAACTTACGTGTCGTCAAAATTGACTGAAATTGGTGGCAGTGCTGAACAAATGGGTGAAATTGATTGTACGGTCAGCAACAAAAGTCTTTTAGCACTGTCACTTTTACTTATCGTCAACATTGACAGCCCCGCAGTCGCCCCGATGCGGGTTCCATTTACCTCTACGAACTACAGGCAAAATTCGTTTACAGTGCGTGTAAGTAGAAACTTTAATGACATGTGTAAACAGCATGATTTTGATCCTTTCTTAACGGGTGTCTCCTTGGCCAGGAAGTGCCTTGGCTTTTTTAATTAAGATTTTGTATGTTCAGGTTTTTATTCTTTTATTCTTACTATATTTAGTAAGCTTGAATGTTATATTGTTTTTTTTTTCTCTTTCTTTTTAAGTAGGTAGCTGTGTTGTGTTTTTCACACTCTTTCTTTCCAATCTTTTTTAAGAAGTGATGACTTTTAATTGGCTGTCAGTCTCACATACAATTTTTTATTCTGTTTGTTTTAGCTGTAAGTTATCCATAGTTAATAAATAAATAAAATGATTCGATAAACTGCGTTTTACTTTCCATTTTTATGGCTAAGAGTTAATATTCATTCATTTGTGTTCCGTATGAAAGATGTCATTATTAAGTATAGATCTGGTGGTTCCGTATAATGGAAATTAGATGTATTTTCAGTATTTTTAATTCATACACTCACCCACAGCTAGCAAGCGGGCACGCTCAGCAGTATTTGTGGCCGTATTTATAAGATTATTTCATACCTACCCTACTGCCTCGGGGAAGATAGGTTCACGGGCTGATCTATATTCGGGCAAGTCGTTGTCTCGGGCAGGTGTTCACCGCATCAGTCAAGCACGGCACTTGAGAGTCAATCAAGGAGGGGGCTAAAATTTTCCCGCTCATCTTTTCAGTGCTATGGATAGGGAACAGGAAAGCAGGTAAGTTATTACTGGTAATTTTGCAGACGCCGAAGCCACTAAGAACGGGCTTGAATCCCACTTGGTCGTCCAAGGCCACATTTAAAATGTATATTAGTGTGCTGCGAATAATTTGGTCAATTTTGTCTACTTGGGGTATAAATCTTTTCAAAGGATGACAGCATAATCACCCTACTTCTGCACTCGTGCCTCTATTGTAACGTAACTAGTTTTTGTATGTATTCCATATTAATGACTACTCAACCAAATAGATTATCATAAATGATAATCTCAAAAAAAAAAAAAAAAATTTCACTGCTTACAGTGAAATAAATTTTGCAAATGGAGTAGGGTTTTATGAAATTCACAAAATGTAATCTCTGAACGCTTTTAAAACTCAGCTAGTATACAATGCTCGGAATATACAACAGTGAGCCCAATTATGTAACTAAATATGCAAGTAATCCAGCAAGCGCAAATTCCGAAACATTGCAGTAAACACAATAAATTAGGTAGGATTTTCAGCGCAGCATAGAGTAGTAAAACCGTTTAGAAGTGACACTCATGTGCTTTTACTTGTAAGAACAGTCAGGGAAATTTATTGTTAAGCCAATAGACACCCTTTTTTTTTGGGTGGGGATATCATCCAATGACCCCTCCCGCTCTGGGCGGAGCGGAAGTGAGTGTCAGACTTTTACTGACTAAAATACACCCGTGTTCCTTCAGTTGCTTGTGCCAAGGGCCACGGTATCTCTTTCGAACAACCCGCAGCTCTGGCGGCAGCCAATAGACACCCTACATCAATTTGTCGTGTCATAAAGCCATCAGTCGCTCAGTGAGCTAATGAAATGGGCTACGGCTATGCTTAGAGTCTCTCTGGGGGTCGAATCCGCAACGAGGTGATCCGGCAGAGAACCAAAGTTGTCGACATAGCTCACAGAATAAGTAAGCTGAAGCAGCAATGGGCCGGCTGTATTAGCCGAAGAACTGATAACTGTTGGGGGAGACGTGTTTTTGAGTGGAGACCGCGAATCGGCAAACGTAAGGTAAGAAGCCCTCAGGCTAGGTGGATCGACGTTCTTCGCAGGGTGGCTGGTAACAGCTGAATGAGATTTGCAGAGAATCGAGTTGAATGGAATAGGAGAGGCCTATATCAAGGAGTAGACTGCTGTAGGCTGATGAAATAACGACAGTATAGATTTAAATATACGGACAATTTCGCATAAGACTAAACATTTTTGTCGATAATCACGTCAACAAGCGCCGAGAATTGTCTGTGTAATTTTATTTTTAGTCTTGCATGTTTACATTGTCTACAATTCAATTGCATTAAAAATGATAAGTGAAGTGCGGAGACTCCCAAAACAAGCAATTCCTTGCTTAAAAGGTGATCTCCAAAAATATGTATCTGAATGCCTATTGTAATTGAAATAAACTTATTTTTTTTGAATACTCAGACACCTCAAAATAAATCAATAATTTTTACTATTTTTGTCACGCGTATGTGTTAAGATTATGATGTCCGGTCCGTTGAAACGTACAGTCACGAGCAAAAGTATGTATACACTCGGCTTTTTTCAAAAGCGATTTACACCTTTATTTTTTAATGAAATTTTATGTTGTTACGAACATATCATTTTCGAACCCATAGGTTTATGTAATGTATCGTATTTCAACGTTGCATTCGTTATTTCACGAAAAAATCGCATTTGAAAGTTGCCAAGTGTTGACATATTGGTACTCGTGACTGTACTTCTTATAGCGAATTTTCACTTCTATATAATATTTTAGTCTATGACAGAGGGCAGGTGCACAAAATCATACATACGCCACACCACATGCAACTTTATTTTACACACGTGCGAATGAGATAGAGCATTAATAACTTTCGCTTCAATGCACATGTAGGAGCGAGATGCAATATTCTTCGCGTTCTATTCGTGCTGAAGAATGTATTGTCGCGATATTGGCGGGAACAAAACGCCAATCAATTATGAAGGTAGTGATCGATCATTTTACGAACGACATGATGGAGTGTTTAGTTGTGATCTATTAGTTACTGGAGCGAGTAGCTGGTATGTAAAGTGTATGTAATGTGTGAAGCAAGCTTGACATTTATAAGCTCCGATGAATATGGTGTAAAGACGCTCAAAACGGGCTATGTTTTCCCGGAATTATGAGGCTGTAAACTTAATATGGAACAGGCATTTCCTAGAACCGATAATTCAAACACATGTGACATCTACCAAAGCGCTGCTGGTCCTCATGGTGGATTACAGCCCGTTCCCTCTTACAGGGAGGAGAACTGTGTCCCAGCCGTGGAAAGTAATACATTATGTGGTTGTAACACATTCAGGTGTGACCCTAAGCAATACCTACTTAAATGTTACTGCAATACTCACAAACATTGTAAGTGTGGCCCAACCACTCAAGCAATATCCTACCTGGACTATATTAGTTGTCCGTGTCAATGCAAATACTACCGGACATACATTTGTACAAATATTGCTGGGCATTTTCTGCTTAAAAAAGTTGCCAGTATTGCTGGGCCATACTAGAAACAGTTGAAGTAAAATAATTGACCATTTAGTAGCGTAGTTTAGTAGCCTTTACACAATAATATGGCTTGTTCTCATTCCAAGAAAGTTAGAGGCACAGTTGCAAACTGAAAGACATTGTGAAAGTGACATTGTCGGTTTGCCAATTGAGTCCTCTCCAAAAAGTTGCTCTGTCAAGGCCGAAGGATTTAATAAACACAACACAACACAAAAAAAAAATGATACCGCCTTAAGGATAACTAGCTGCGCCCTGCGGTTTCACCCGCATAAGTTTCGATCCCATGGGAATATCGAGATAAAAAGCATCATATATGTTAATCCTTATAAACCATCTGTGTACCAAATTTCATCCAAAGCCGTTCAGTAGTTTTTGGGTGGAAGAGTAAGAAAAATCCATCCATCCATAAAAACTTTCACGCTTAGAAAATTAGTAGGATGAATAGAAGAAAATATATTTAATAAATGTGTCTGTGATTGACCAAAGCAATAAGAAGTCTTTAAAAGTTTTCCTGAACTGTAGACTGTACTTACAAGTCACATCATTACATTTATTGGAACGAAGTTCCTTATCGCGCGTTGCGAAAGGGGGCTAGACGGAAAAAATTAAGACCAAAAGTTGGAACGACACTTTTTGCCATAGTTGTAAGCCGTGCGGCGTGCGCGTGTTTCTCTGTCTGTCTCTCTCTCTCTCTCTTATAGAAAGCAAGCCAGTTATACTTCGTTCCATCCGGGTGTCCCTTGACACCTCTCAAGTTTTTATAGTTACAAAAGTCAAATAGGTACTGACTGTATCGCCCAAAGTGCCCTTACTACTACTCCGCTGTCATTGTCAAATTATTACCACAGACATGCTGTTAAATTATAATCTAAGCCACTAGAACCACTGCTCCCAAGACTAATAATTAGGAAGTACAGTAGTACCTGTGAGCAAACGAATCTAGCTACAAGTGAAGATACAAGTTAGTGTTGCCAAAGATCAACTTGCAAGAAATACTAGCCCTCTCTTAGCAAGTAACTAGCAACATCTGAACGCTCCATATAAACAACTATAGGTCGTACGCGCTTGGCTTTTAAAGAAAAATCTCTTTAATGGTCCGGAATATCCGAGGCTAAGATTGATAGCGGTACAGTCGGCAGCACAGGCTGCGCATTAACGTTTTTGTATTCGCAACGTATAATTTACAAAAGCTGTTGGGAGCACTGTAAAAGTTTAATACTTAAGCATTAAGTGGGCGCAAGAATGTTAGTGGTCGAGGAGTTTTATGATACTGGTTAGCTGTAGTTTTTACCTCGTGTTTATACTAAGGTAAAAAACATGTATTCTACATGTTGTGTTTACTGTTCTTGTTTATTGTATACAATTAAACCAAGTTTGAGAGACAGTTGTGTACAAAACTTGTCGAAATGTCAAACGGTGATCATCACACTGCACCGTGTTCCGTTGCGTAGCATATCGAAGAAACAGCGCGTGGGAGCGCGTCTCGCGCGCAGATTGTGTTTTCTAAACAAACTGATACAATGTTAAATCCGCTATGCGACGGAGTACGATACAGTGTGATAATCGCCTTAGGCGGATCACACACAACAACGTACGGTTTTTTATTACATACAAATTCAATGAAAACGTATTTCCGCTTGGGGAATTTGGTGTTCCGTTTCCCGCGCCCCGTCACGTGGCGCGTTCTGGTGTGTGATCCGCCTTACTTTTGGGTATCGTCGTGGACGATGTCGTAGGTTTAAAGTTTTAAACCAACATTAAATTTTCTTCATTACTTCCCTACCAACCAAAAGAGAACACAATTATCATGACTTCTTGACTTTAAAAATTGTATAGTTGGCTTCGTAATTGCTTTATCATTTTTGACAATAATTCCTACTAAATTGAAACTTCACTAAGGTTTAAAATACCTAACAGTCA
The DNA here is from genome assembly GCA_945859715.1 of Apamea sordens. NCBI lineage: Eukaryota > Metazoa > Arthropoda > Insecta > Lepidoptera > Noctuidae > Apamea > Apamea sordens. Next base: position 4,216,382 of record OX244010.1, on the reverse strand, counting down.
CATACACAAAGAGCCAACAAAAAACTATAGCTACTACTATAATAGCTGATATATTTGTTAGTGGCAATACACTTTATAGTTTTTTATTTATTTATATCGACGGTTGAAAGGCTAATTGATCTAAGCGACATTTTGTAAAAGTTGCAGGAGGACGAATCAAAGTTTTCTTTTTTGAAAAAAAATTCACAAAAAAACAACTACTTGATTGACTTTTATTTATTTAATACAGTATATCCCTAATTAAGTAAGGAAGTTTTTTATGTTATTACTGTTATAAAATGTGTATTATTTTAGAAAATTTATGTTGGTTAGCTCAAAATGCATCAAATTTAGTTATTTTTTGGGAAAGGCAAAATGGTTCAAATGCCTACCGTAAATAAAATAGCTGAAAGTAAACTCACTAAAAGTAGGCTCAAGCACCGACCTAGAAGTTTGATCCCAATGCATTAGAGGGACTACAGCATGAAACAAAATGAACCCTTACTAGATTCTAGTAGATATTGATGCCTTTTTTTTTTGAGGATGGGAAATCATCAATTGACCCCTCCCGCTCTGGGTGGAGCAGAAGGGAGTGTCAGACTCTTACTGACTAAAACCCACCCGTGTTCCTTCCTTAGCCCTTTATGTTCCAGGGCAGCGGTAACCCTTTCGGACGATCCCGCTACCCTGGCAGGCTTCGGCCCTATCGGGCCCCGTCACTTATGCTGACATCTCTTTGAGGCGCGCGTGGAACACATACACGCCGTCCGGCACGGGCCTAGTCCTGACCGGACGGAGAGCTACCCATTACTCTCCGCCCGCAGGCCCGCGCCTACGGTGGCCGGGAGTCGTCACGCAGCTCCCGACGCCCGGAGCGTCTTCCGCAGCGGCTGAGGCATGAGGTCCGTTCCCTCGCCCACCCCGCCACCTCCTACGCTAGCATGACTGCTTCGCAGAAGGAGGTGACTGCCTCCCACTCTCTCTCGCCCCGGACCATGGCTTGAACCAGGGCCGGACGCGAGAGGTCGCCGCTGCTGCCGATCGGCTCTACGAGGACACGGCGGTGCTCTGCCCAAGCAGGGCAGACCTCCACTGTATGCTCCACCGTGTCCTCTGGGTGATCCTGGCAGTGATGACACCCGGGCGTCTCCTCCCGCCTGATGATGTGCAGGAACCTCCCGAAACATCCGTGTCCGGAGAGGACCTGCGTCAGTCGGTAGGTGAGAACGCCGTGACGTCTCTCTAGCCACTCCTCAAAGGGCACGCCACGATAGCGGCGGTAAGACTCCTCTTACCGCCGCTATCGTAGCGTACCCTGCGCTGGGGTGCGTGCGATAGTCGCTCCTTTCATGCCGCCATGAGATCGCGCCGGAGGTTCGTCCGCTCCGCCGCGGTTTGCCGCGGATGCGGAGTTTCCCCCCGGCGTAGTGCTTCCGCGCGCCAATCATATAGGTGCGCGAGGACTATCGCCTCCAGATCCCATGGCGGCAGTCCGGTAAGGAGGTCCGAGATCGTGCGGTAGCCCCGGATCAGCCTTACGGCTACCACCTTTTGAGGCGCGTTCAGGTAGTGTGCGGCTCGCAGCCTCAGCCCTCAGGTTGGGCAAGAGCCACTTTAGGGCGGCCCCGGCCCGTTCCATTTTGGGGGCCAAACGTCGGAAATGCTCGACGAAGTTCCAGCGGCTGTCGAGGACGAGACCCAGGTATCTCATTGTTGCCTTGACGCCGACGCGAACCCCTCCCACCATCAGAGATATTGATGCTTAGGCCATCATAATTCAGCAACGTCCATAAGATATTTTTGAGGTTGGTATGCCTTTCTATTCAATTTTAGACAGTGTCTTGTATAATTTAAAAAAAAAACATTTTTGTGTAGAGCAATCATTCAAGATTTTGATTTAATGTGTCTTTATTATCGATTTAACAAGGTATTAGTTAAGGTGGTATATCACCCTAAGCCTAGGTAGTAGTGTCGCCACGGAATACATTAATACTACATTGTACTTTAGTATCACTTTATAAATAAATGCAAAACAAAAAATGCAATGCAAAATGGGCCAAACGACATAGCTTATTGTTTTTGTTTAATGCAAAATAGGCCAAACGACAAAACCACAACCATAGCGAAAAAGCCAAATGCCTTAATCGACACACGTTCTAAAACTTCGAAAAATCAAAATAGCTTAAGTCATCGAGTCCTCAAATTTGTCTAATTTTGTGTCGCATAGATCAATGAGCTTAGAAATGAGGCCTGTTTTGCAGTGGGTGCTAAGCGCCAAAAATGTAGTCAAAAAAAATTGAAAACAGGCTCAAAAGACGGAGAAAAATTTGCTGATTCCGAATATGTATATAACTCAATATCGCAAAAAATGTCGCTTAGACCAATTAGCCTTTCAACCGTCGATATATACTTTATTGTACACAAAAGTACATAGCATAAAAAATACATGAAACACTACAAAATGCAGAAAAAATAATAAGAAGAAACCCCGTAAAATGTCACGTTTCCGAGATATCGTATAAACATTCAAAGTTGATGATTGAGTCACGTCAACTTTGAACGTTAATATCTCCGAAACTTTACAAGGTTTGATCTTATTATGTTTTTTTCTGTTTGCATTGATGCCAGCTATCGATTATTGTATAGGTCTCATGCGTGGCCGTCATTTTCAAAATTGTACGACAGTAGGTATATCACGGGTCTTCCAACCCCTTTAGCACACACGTAGATCATTTATTTATTTATTTATCCTCACACTGGAACGCCATACGGCAATTACACCAATGGAGCAAAAAATCACTTTATGTGATGCTTTCAATCCATCCTGTGCGCGGTGGACATCGAACGAGTGGCGATGGATCAGACACGATCACGCAGCGTGCAAGTGCAGCATTTGTCCATAGCCCCATCACTCCTTCCATATTGCGCACATTCATTGCGAATTTTTGAAACTCAATGATTGATCATGACCGGACATAGTATACCTACTTTTAATACCGGTTATATGGTATTATCATTATTTAGTTAGACACACTAGCAGTTCATTAGCTGATGCGTGTGTATCAAATAGCTTGGAGATATTTAATCTGTCCAGTCGATTCTTGAAGTAGTTCAGTGTGGGAGCCGTTACAATATTTTCCGGGAGCCTACTCTATTGACTGCCTCGTTGGTCTCGTGGTTGCAAGCGCGACTGCTGAGCGTGGGGTCCTGGATTCGATTCCCAGGTCGGGCAAAGTGTTATTGGGTTTTTCATTAGAACTTTCTTAGTAACAATCCGGAGTTTGGAAGTTGGCGGTTTAATAACCCCGTGCCTCGGAAAGCACGTAAAGCCGACACGACCGAACACGACCGGGGAAAGGCAATCCGACTTGACCGGGGAGAGATCCGGCGCAGGATTGGTCCTGCGCCGGATCTCTCCCCGGTCAAGTCGGATTGCCGTCCCATCGAACTATGAGAGTAAAGAAACAGAGAGTGCATCTGTGTTTACGCACACACTTGTACACTATAATACTCCTGTGTACCCTGGCTAATCTCCCTTGAGGTTAGCTACGGAAATCGCTAACTCGCTATTGTACCGAAATCGGTCGGGAGGCTATTAACTTGGTTAGACAATTATTGCTTCAAAGGTGTTTTATTTGATGAATTTTCGCATAACTTTAAGCAATGCCCACGCAAATGTTTACTGGCATTTAGAGTGTAAAGGTCTTGAAGTCTGGGCACTTCGTTGTGTTCTGAAAGTAGTTTTTACGTCTCGATGAGCCTACCCCTATGTCTACGCTGTTCTAAATGTGATCAGAGGGGCAAATCTCGTAATTTTAAGAACATTCCACCATCATTCATCATTTTCATTTTTTTTATTATACCTTTGTAAGTTATTTCTAAGACTATATAAACATTTTACCAACTGAATACTGAATAAAATATTATTATTATTATTCACAGTCTTAATGATCTCAGTCTCAATCTGTCAACAATACCTCTAATTTCCCTACATTTTGACGAGTTTTTGACATTTGTTTGTCGCTGAGATGAGACTGCGACTAGATTTTGAACGTTTTAAATTACGCGAATTGGCCTTCTGGTCAAGGTCGTTGAGACAATGTTCGTAAGTTTCCCGTGGGATAAATTCTGACATTATATTAATTATTCGCGTGATTAAAACCGCGGGCATAAGTCGACTGCCGCAACAAACACTATCGAAACTTCAAATCACGTACTTTAAAGGAGAGCAATTCAAAGTTGTAATTCGATGCAAAAGATTGAGTATTATAAGCTTCAGTAAAATTATGTATGGAATAAATAGTAAATTTTATACAGTTTTTATTTCCTTGATAACAAATTACATATTTCATATACTTTTCTAAATATTTCACTTTCGATAGTGTTTTACGCGTATAATAGTCAGAATTTCATCGAAAGTGCCAAATTCGATAGTGTTCTTACACATGTGAGTATCGAATATGGTACTTTCGCTACTGTTCTAAGAAAATTATTACATACAGAAAAAAAATGTGCACTTTCGATATCTTACTTGGCACTCACTTAGGTCTGTGTTCATCCGATTTAATAAATAAAAATGCATTTTTCATAAATAAAAAATAAAAAACATTCAAAACAAATTATTAAGTAACAAAAATCTTAAAATTGCATTATTTGAGACACGTTTGGTCTTATTCCAATTAAGTGCAATGAAGAAGTTCATTTCACTTAATTGGAATAAGACCAAACGTACCGATAATGACTATTTAAAACTAATCACAGCCCATTGGATCTATTAAAATCAATGAGATCAGTAAAAATAATATAAATGCTTAACTTATAACAGTTATAATGATAACATGCTAGTTAGATAAAATACAAAGTCCTTCTGGACCATGTTCTAGTCAAATGTCCGTCTGCGCGAACTTGTACGAGGCGGCCAAGCTGCGCAAGGAAGAGCCTAGCGCGCGCGAGGGTGCCAAGCTGGCCTTCTGCTTCATGGGGCTCATAACAACAAAATCTAAAGGAACTTTCGAACCGAGCACCTAAAATTTACAGAAAAAAAATCAGTCTTAGCTTAGCTACCTACAGATAAAGTGATAAGTCAATCATAATTTAAAAAAACTAGATGAGGTCGGCGTTTCCCAACTGACTACCCCAAGAAGAAAGGCCGAAGCAAACTCACAGGTCACAGACTGTTTTAAAGTCCAGACAAAATCTTGGTCAGATCATGTGAATACCATGTAGATCAATGTCTGAAATGGTCTTTTGAGGAAAGAACCACACAGATTGAAGTCTGATTTTTTTGATGATGATTAGATAGCTAAGGACTTCTGGCAAACTCTCATTTCCTGTGCCAAGGTTCTTACAAAAATTATGATACAAGTATCTGCAGTGCGATTCTGTAAACATCTCACCGTGAAAACTTAGGTGAAGTGAGCGTGGAGTGAACTGTCATTCCAACTAATGCTAGGGATTGACACTATTGGCAGCTCACTCTAAGCTCACTTCACCTAACTTTTCACGGTGAGATTTTTACAGAATCGATCGGCTGGTCTGTTATGGAAAAAAATAAACATTTTTAAACAAATTTGGAATTGTCAAAAGGCAAAGTTAGGTAGTATTTAATAGACCCTGTCCACTAGGTTAACTGTTTTTTGACAGCTGTCTTAGAATGTACATATTCCGACTTTACGTAAAAGTTAATTTTAAAATGCGTACGTAATAAATTAAATATATAAACTACCTTATCTTATTGAATTATCTTATTTATGGCTTCTTCCAAACATCATAATACCGTACGTGTATCAATCAATGGTATGTATGTTGCTGCACTAACTAGTTCCATCTGTCAAAAAACAGTTTACCTAACGGACAGGGTGTTTAATTACGCCTAGACGGTCCTTCTGTGGTTTTCCTGTTTTTCTACTCTTTTATTTATTTATGTACTCCCATTGTTTTGTGTGCTCTGCTAGTTACCAGTAGGTACTGTTTAAAATTATTGTTCGGATATCATCTGTAAATTTGTCTGAACATTTGAGCTTACAGGAACGCTGTTAGCTGCAATATTCTTTCCACTTTTAGAAACATACCTAACGTTTACCGGAATTAGTAACTTTCTTCGAACACTGCCCATTGCTCAATATGTCGCTTTCGTTTTCTACCAGGATCAGTTTTATAAGTAGATTTAAGTTTACGTATCGGAGAAAGAGGACTTTCATTTTCAGATTCAGTTATCAACGAATTCACACTCAAAATGTTGCCAAGTTCTTCAGACTGTCCTGTTTCAGTGCAAAAATCATTCTGAGAGGAAGGCGACGGGACAGGCCTACCTAGTATAACTGTGCTCCAGTCATTTGGTAGACAGTCATTGTCTTTTTCCTCCTCTGACATTTCGATTATTATGGTGGATTCACTTACTATGATAAGCGAGTCAGTATCTTTGTCACCATGGAGAAAATTATTTAGAACCCTCCATTCCACATAATTAATTTCGTTAGGTGGCACAGGTGGTTCTAAAATAAAAACTAATAAAAAAACATTATAAAAAGCAATAACATTTGTAAAATATAAATTAAAAAAACACTTTACTAATCGAATCTACCAACCAAATTCATCTATAAACGTAAAACAACATCGAATGTGGTAGATTCAATATATTAACTAAACCAGAAAACATCGAAAGTGACAGTTTCGATAGTTACAAAACTGTAAATATTATCAAAATTATACGAATATTATCGAAACTACCACTTTCGATAAAATATGCAGATGTATTTATCATCACAATGATCGAACATTATCGAAACTACCACTTTCAATAATGTTACTTGTTAACTTCGAATTACGACCACGTGTTCTATTATTGCAGTAAAAGCACTATATTTCAAGTAAAACAAAACAGTATTGTTGTAAAAAGCACATTAAAATAAGCAAGAGACAGTTTTATTATTTGAACTACCATTATTTAGAAAATTTACACAAGTTACTAGGATAATTGTTATCGTAGTTTGTTTAATTTTTTCCTATTTCAATGAGTTTTTCATGTTTGTTAATCAAATTAACTAGTTGTCTACCCCGACTAACCATTTTGACAATCTTAGGAATATAAAAAAAACAAAAACTAAACACGAAACCTAACTAAACAAACCTAACGCGACCTCACTTCGTCACATCGCGGCGAACACTGACGATTCTGGTAGGTTCGGGACGCTCGCGTAACACGCTCGCACGGAACATCATTGTAAGTACCACTTCCAAAGATGTTCGTCGCGCAACATGTCCTGTATCGATTTTGTTCAATTAAAAACTTCTTTAATAATGACTTTTTAATTATAATTTTTGATGTATCCGATATAGTTTTAAACTCTCTTTTTAATTATGTAAAAAAGCAAAAATCGATTTTTTGCAGTTTCGATAGTGTTTGTTGCGACAGTCGAAGTTAGTGTTGTATACAACAAACTTTGAGTATAATAATCAAGTACAAACTTTGCAGCGTAAGGAACACGAGCATTGTGTTCTGATACCATAGAAGCTCGGAAACGTTCAATAGTGTGAACCGATACCTATACCTTAGTCGTCAGGTCACCCTGGGAAGAGGATTTTGACCTCTTGAAGCTTCGATCAATAATAGTACTAGATTCCCGATAAGCGCTTCAAAAACGGCCCGAAAAATAAGACCACAAAATACTGTTGTGGTCTTTAAATAAGACCACACAATACTGTTGTGGTCTTTAAATAAGACCACAAAATACTGTTGTGGTCTTATTTCAAATTAATATGTTTTTAACCTTATTACTTAGACTTTAAGTTTGATTTTAGAATAAATGACTGAACATTTAAAAATAGAATGATTTTATTTTCAAGCGACATTTTAAATATATTTTGCAATGGTAATTAAACTTTATGTTTAAGCATTAAGGTTTATAATAAACTGAAGTAGTTAATATTATTAAACTTTTTTCTAAGAAATGTAGATGTTTACGTGTGTGCAAACGTGGCCACTTGAGCGACTGATTTTTGTTCCTGATCCTTAATCTAGCACCTACTATTATTGATCGAAGTCTTGAAGTCATTTTCCTTCAGATATGATTTAGCCCTTCCTAGAGTACAATTTATTAAATACCACATCATGCAGAGATTAACCTTTTGGCCTCGTATAGAACTTTCTGTCCCATTTTTCTTTTTCTTTTTTTTAAATATAATTTGTTTTTTAATTTTTGACTGTGTTGTTTAGTTTAGTTTATGATCTTCCTGTACAAGTCGCAATAAATACTTTTTCTTTCTTTCTTGTTTTTCTCAGCGATCCGTTTTGCCAAATCTTCTTAGTCATCAATTGCCTAGCCTTTTTCCAACTATATTGGGGCTGGCTTTCAGTCTAACTAGATGCAGTTGAATACCAGTATTTATTTTTATTTATTTATTTTATTATTTATGTACACACAGTAAAATACATATTGATATCACATAATCATAATATGAGTACAAAGGTACTGCTTATTTCTTAAGAAATTTCTTCCAGCAGACCTGCGAAAGGAGAAGTAAAAAAGAAATGTAGACAATAGTGTGTGAGAACAAGAAGAGAAAAATATGAATGTGTGAAGTCTAAAACAAATTTTTTAAATATACCTACACATATAACGCAAAAATAATAAATACTTAAGTATACTTAAGTAAAGTATTTTAGATGAAGCGACTGCCTGTCTGACTTCATTTCACAGCCTTTCATTTGGCTGTTGTAATCGTGGCCACCCATTGAGCACATTTACCCACTGTCCTTTGTTATTATTATTTATTTATTCAAAACAAAGGCAATCCTTTGTTTTGATTAAATAAATAAATAATAGACGGTTAGACTGGAAGCCGACCCCAACATAGTTGGGAAAAGGCTAAGCTAATCTGTCTGGTAACATTTGCAGGGCCAACATGGCCAGAGATCGCACAAGACAGAGAGGTTTGGAAGAAAAAAGGCGAGGCCTTTGCCCAGCAGTGGGACACAAGTTAGGCTAACAAACAAAAATAAAATGCTAAAATAAATGTGCTTCCCCAAAACGCTCACCGAAGAATTGGGGCAACAAACTCCCCAGCAGCAAATCCACGGACAAAGTTGTCGAGAAAAACCTTCATGACCAAAACTACTTCACCGACTCAACCATTCTCTATTGAATATCGGAACCTTGTATCAACCAAAATGGGTGACCATAAATATAAAACATACCCCAGTGCACTATAAAAAAAGCGGCCAGGTGAGACTCGCACACCAAAGGTTCCGCAGCACCGTACAATATAATATTCGTTGGACGTTTGTATGTATTGGAAAGCACGTTAAGCCGTTGGTCCCGGCTGTCATTCGTGGATCTTTGACAGTCGTTACGGGTAGTCAGAAGCCCGAAAGTCTGACAACCAGTCTTACCAAGGGGTATCGTATTACCTAGTCACTGGGTTGTGGAGGTCAGATAGGCAGTCCCTCCATGTAAAATACTGCTACTCCATGTAAGCCGACCCCAACATAGTTGGAAAAAGGCTAGGCAGATGATGATGATGTTTGTATGTATTGCCATTATTAAAATCGAGCAAAAAAACCCCTAGTCTCTTCTTTTTTTCGTGTCGATGGTTGAACAGGCTTAGGGATGCTTTCCCCAGTCCTTTCCCTTTCCTTCCTATTTTAAATTTGCCGCCACGCGTACTCATCCAGCGCTGTGCGCGGGCCAAAGACAACCCATCGCTCCCGCCATCTGGCGGCATAAAGACGCAAAAACGAGTTCGAACGAAAACGTAAGACCGGCCGGCAGCAAAACGGCGCGCGCGGTGAAAAACCACCAAAATATCGTGAAATACGACTGCTAGTGATACAGTGAGGTGATCTCCTGGCTCCCAGTATCCCGTGAGTACCTGACCTCTTTCAATTCTATATCCTCTAGCCTGTTTCTGAATAGGAACCTTCAAAAGCGTACTTGGCGATACGCGATACTCAATCATATTTTTGGTCCTTCGAGCCGGATACCTGTAGATTACAGTTTTTTCAGGCATTCACAGGTTCAATTTCAATAGAAAACTCTGAGAATTGCTAGATTTACGCATTTTTAAAGTATTATCCTACAAAATTGTGTTGGTCATACTCGCAGTGTAACCGATGCGGATTCAGAGGTCATCTTAATTAAGTCGGGTTATAGCACAATAATTCACGTAATTTACGGAAATTATTGTTTGTAATCTTATTATCTTTATCTATTCACGTTATTTATACATTAACAAACGTTATTAAATAACTATTTCACCTAAAAGTATTGATTTACACCTAATAAATCTCAACTTAGTGTCGTATTTTCATACCTACATTACTTTTTATAAAAATACAAAATGGAAGAGGGTAAACTTAGACTTCTTCAATCTCAACGCGAATATGTTTATCGTGATATTCAAATCCTTTACGACTTATCCAAAACTATGATTCAAGATCGTTCAAAGGTATCGTCGTTCAAGGCGAGATATACTCGAATACATTCAATTCGCGAAGAATTTATTGAGTTATGTAGTAAAATTCAAACTTTGGAGTTAGCCATGAAACCTGATGCACAAGTGTGTCAAAAGTCTTTGCGTTCGTTTGATGATTTGTACTATGCCGTAATCAGTGCAGCGGCTGACTTGCAGATCGCTGATAAGAGCGGAAACATCGACGGGACGTCGCAGGTGCCCGCGCGGGCGGGTGAGTCCGACTCCATGCAAACGGGACGTAACGTGCGGCTACCTAAACTTGAGTTACCTAAATTTGATAGTAAGATAGAAAACTGGCAAACATTTTATGATATTTACAAAACTTTAATTCACGATAATAATTCGATTTCGCAAATAGAAAAATTTCATTATTTAGCGTCTTGTTTACAAGGCCCGGCTTTGTCTATTATCAAAGGGGTTCCGATGACCGCCGATAATTACGAAGTAGTTTTTAATAGCCTGATCGAGCGTTATCAAAACAAGCGTATTATAGCTTTAACATATCTAGACAAATTCTTTAACCAGCCAGTAATAAAATCGGGTAACTTCCAAGATCTACAAACTTTAACAAACGTAATTTATGAGTCATACCATGCACTCCAAGCTTTAAAAATTGAAAATTTAGGTGATTTTATCTTATTTTGTTTAACGTCACGCGCGCTGGACTCGGACACGCGTAATCGTTTCGAATCTCAGAAAAACATTTCACAAATACCTACCTTTTGTGAATTGTTAAAGTTTCTTCAAGATTATGTTAAAATCTTAGAAACTATTCATATATCTTCTAAATCTAATATCAACAACAATCCTATCCCCCGTAACCTTGAAGGGAAAAAACCTTCGCCCGCGTCTAGTAGGCAAAATAGCAGCGGATCCAAACGCTCATCTTATCTCGCAAAATCTATCCCACCTGCAAATGTGGCTTGTGCTCATTGCAGTGATGCGCACTCGATTTATCGGTGCCCTACCTTTCAATCCTTAGATTCTCGTGCTAGACTCGCGTTAGTACAAGGTAAAAACAATATGTGTACAAATTGTTTACGGACAAATCACGTCATAGAAAACTGTGTATCTAAAATGTCTTGTACGGTGTGTGGATCACGTCATCATACCCTATTGCATGTTGACCCAGCGTCATCCAGCGCCAGCGCAACCACTGGAGTGAACGTTACGGCTCATTCTCACGCCGCCGTTCCCAACCGCGATATGGTTTTACTAGGAACATGTCAGGCGCGCGCGTTCAACACCGCCGCCGGCACTCAATGTACCGTGCGTGCACTCGTAGACAGTGGGGCGCAGGATTGTTTTATAACCGCTGCGTGCGCGCGAACACTCGGGTTAAAACTCCGCCGATGTAATCTTCGCATAGCCGGACTAGGACAAAACTCAGTCACACAAGTAAGGGGGCTGACGGAATGCACTATACGACCTGTACATGGTGATGCTCCACACTTTAATATCAAGCCAGTCGTATTAGATAACATCACTGCTCTAATACCTAGCGTTAAAGTACCATCAGTCGTTCGAGAACGTAGCAACCATCTAGTGTTAGCCGATCGCGACTACGATGTTCCCGCCAAAATCGATTTATTAATTGGGGCGGAGCTATTCCACGAAATCTATGACGGTCGACGTATCAATCTGGGGCCCGGTTTACCTACCGCTCTGCATAGCGTTTTCGGGTGGATTCTGTCAGGGGCAGTAAACTCTAATTCTGCACCTTTAAACACCGCGTGCTCGTTAGTGGCCACCACATTTAAATTAGATGAGCAAATTCAAAAATTTTGGGAAGTGGAGGAACCACCGCGCGCTGTTATCACCGTACCCGAGAATGATACCTGTGAACGCATTTACACTGATTTAACCTATCGCGAACCTGACGGACGATACGTCGTACCTATCCTCTTAAAGGATGGCGATCGTTCTTTGGGTGAATCCTACAATAGTACCTTGTCGCGTTTGACTCATCTTGAAAAGAAACTTAATCGTCAGACTGAACTTAAATCCGATTATGTTAATTTTATGCGCGAGTACGAGAATTTAAACCATATGTATCCCGTACCTAACTCTGCGGTACCTACTCTCAATCGTTATCTTATCCCTCACAGTTGCGTCGTTCGCCCAGAGAGCACGACCACTAAATTGAGAGTAGTTTTCGATGCCAGTTCTAAAACTACTAACGGTCTATCATTAAATAATATTGTATTCACTGGCCCTAAGCTTCAAGTGGATATTGTAGATATCATAACCGGTTTCAGATTACACACAGTAGTTTTAACTTGTGACATCTCAAAGATGTATAGAGGAATCTTGATTAGACCGGAGGATCGGAACTTTCAACACATACTATGGCGAGAATCTCCTAGTGATCCAGTTAAAGAGTACGAACTTGCGACTGTCACCTACGGAGTTAGTAGTTCGCCTTATCTGGCTATCCGCACCCTCCACCAATTAGCAGCCGATCATGGCGCCGCGTATCCACGCGCAGCTGAAGCTCTTCTTCATGAGACATATGTCGATGATATTACGACCGGCGCGCCCTCTGTACGCGAAGCCATAGAACTAAAAGATCAACTTATCAGTTTATTAGGTTGTGCTCAACTTGAGCTCCGAAAATGGAGTAGCAATTCACAATCCTTACTTGGAACTTTGCCTGTAGATCATTGTCAAACACCTAAACTTTTCTCTGAAGAAAGTGATAAACCAACGTTAAAAATCTTAGGAGTCCAATATGATCCTGTGAGTGACAATTTCAGTTACTCACAGTCCCCAATCGAGGACAATGAATGTACCAAGCGTTCCATCTTATCTAGCATCGCGCGTATTTTCGATCCTCTTGGGTGGCTCACACCTTTTATCTTAAAAGCCAAATTGCTCCTTCAAGATCTGTGGCGTCTGAATCTTTCATGGGACGAACCTGTGCCCAGAGACATAGCTCTAGAATGGCAGGGTTTTATAGCGGATCTTCATAACTTAAAAACAATAGAAATCCCTCGTAGAATTATACCTTCTCACTCTAAGGAATTTCAACTCATCGGATTTTGTGATGGATCCACTAAAGCCTATGGATGTTGTGTTTATCTTCGTGTCGTTACCTCTCACGACGTACAAGTTTATCTTTTAATTGCTAAGTCCAAAGTAGCACCTCTAAAAGTGTTGACTGTCAACCGCTTAGAGCTTTGCAGTGCTGTATTACTGTCCAAAGTAATAAATCGCATTCATTCTTTGCTTAGTTCAAAAATAATTTTGAATAAATCTATCTTGTTCACAGACAGCTCGACTGTATTGTCATGGTTGAACACTGAACCACATAAGCTTAAGACCTTCGTTGCCCACAGAGTGGTCCTCATTAACGACAGTACTGTGCCAACTGAATGGCGACATGTGTCCACCCATGACAACCCAGCCGACATCTGTAGTCGTGGCTTGTCTTGCTTATCTTTATCTTCTTCTCAAATCTGGTGGTCTGGTCCTCAGTGGCTGTCCAATGAACCCTGCAACTGGCCTGTCTCAGCAGTTGAAGGGTCAGATACCGTGCCAGAACTTAAGCCCGCATCACGCGCATGTCATACTGGTGTGACACATGAAGCTGACTTGCTTGAGTCCATCATGGAACGCCACTCCTCTCTTTCCCGAGTGGAAAGAGTAGTTGCATGGATCTACCGTTTCATCAACAACGCGAAAGCTAAACGTTCTGAGCGTAACTTATTCCCTTATCTGACAGCCACTGAACTAGTCCAATCTCTAGATCATTTAACAAGATATGTTCAACATCAAAGTTTTAATGATGTCATATCTTTAATATCATCCAAGAAACCTTTACCCAAACATTTATCTAAACTCTCTCCTTTTCTTGACACTCGCGGAATCTTGCGAGTGGGGGGACGTCTCAAGCACGCGTCATTACCAGATCGCGTCAGACATCCATACCTCTTACCTAAGATTTCTCGATTGAGTACTCTTCTTATTGACCACTATCATACAACTTATCTTCATTGTGGGCCTCGCCTACTCCAATCTTTAATCATGCGTCGATTTTGGATACTCGGCGTTAGAAATCTTATCAGATCGCGTTTATCTAAATGCGTGACCTGTTTTAAAGTCAAACCTATTCCACTTCAACCTTCACAAGGTGATCTTCCATCTTCCCGACTACAACCGGGTCATTGTTTTCAAACAATCGGCATCGACTTTGGAGGTCCTTTTATGATAAAGGAAAGTAGACGTCGTAACGCTAAAACTTACAAAGCGTATCTTTGCCTCATAGTCTGTCACGCGACCAAGGCCGTTCATCTTGAGCTGGTTACTGAGCTCACATCTGAAGCATTCATAGCGGCCTTAGATCGTTTTGTATCGCGGAGAGGACTTTGTCACTCCATAGTCACAGATGGTGGTACTAACTTCGTGGGTGCCAGACGTTACTTGTCGGAAGTTAGCGAAATGCTCAACCGCGAAAGCGGTAGTATTTCCAGTCACCTCGCTTCTCGAGGAATCAAGTGGAAGCTCAATCCTCCTTCCGGTCCTCACTTCGGAGGCATTTTCGAGAGCGGTATAAAATCGACAAAATATCATCTCAAACGTATTATCGGTTCCCAGATTCTTACCTTTGAAGAATTTTATACCATCCTAACGAAGGTGGAAGCCATGTTAAACTCTAGACCCTTAGTGGAACTATCTTCCGATCCCGGCGAGGTTGACGCTCTTACAGCTGGTCACTTCCTCATCGGTCGACCTTTAGTATCTCTGCCTGAACCGAGGTATGCTGAAAACGAGACATTACGTACTCGTTGGCAGCTATTACAGCGCCTATCACAGAGCTTTTGGCGCACTTGGCAAAGGGACTATTTGCATACCTTACAACAGCGAATGAAATGGTTTAAACACGGCAACCGTCACCCAAAACTGAACGATCTTGTAACCATTTATGAACCTACCTTACCTGCTAACGAATGGAGGTTGGGACGCGTTGTACAGCTCCATCCGGGTAAGGATGACATTACTCGTGTTGTGACAGTCAAAACATTGAAAGGCTTACTTGTAAGACCTGCTGTCAAAATTTGTCCTCTTCCAATCGAACAAAATAATTAACTTATCTACACATATTTCTATACTTACAATTTAACGCACTTATAACATATCAACATTTTCAAGTATTTAGTATTATATCAAATTATGTATTGCATTTAAACTTATTTTGTTCTTATCAGCTTAACTTTAAACTTAACATCTTATCAGCATGATGACAAATGAATCTGCATAGGCCGTAAGTCTCGAACTTCATCTATCTTATCTTATGAAATCCCTGGGTGATTTCAAATGGGGGGATATGAACAGGCTTAGGGATGCTTTCCCCAGTCCTTTCCCTTTCCTTCCTATTTTAAATTTGCCGCCACGCGTACTCATCCAGCGCTGTGCGCGGGCCAAAGACAACCCATCGCTCCCGCCATCTGGCGGCATAAAGACGCAAAAACGAGTTCGAACGAAAACGTAAGACCGGCCGGCAGCAAAACGGCGCGCGCGGTGAAAAACCACCAAAATATCGTGAAATACGACTGCTAGTGATACAGTGAGGTGATCTCCTGGCTCCCAGTATCCCGTGAGTACCTGACCTCTTTCAATTCTATATCCTCTAGCCTGTTTCTGAATAGGAACCTTCAAAAGCGTACTTGGCGATACGCGATACTCAATCAATGGTACTCTTCTTCGATATTTATATTGTTTGAGCCCAGTAGGTGGCCACGTTGATTGCGGCATAAGTGGCATTGTCACTTAATTTATAACTTTTATATTATTTTTTGATAATGTAGCTGCTCTAGTATTACACAATCTGCAAATATTTCAAGTCCCTGTGACAATCGGACGGACGTAACCATATATACAGATGGATGGACCAACAACGAAGCCTTGATAATGGGTCCCGCTGTCACCTTTTCGGTACGGAACCCTAATAAAGCGACATTTTACCACACTATATTGACGTGTTTCGGCCTAAAATACTAGATTTTCTCGGCTTTTCCTACGATATACTTAAATGCCCATTTTTTCGACTCGTTTCGTTATCCCGAGCGTCTGGTCGCAAAATATGAGGTTCGGAATACCTTTCTCATATTTTTTCGTCTTATAGTGTGATCAGGATGTCATCATACTGGATTTAGGGACGTTATTTCATGTTTTCCTTTAGTGGAAGGTAGTGTTGTCTAGCAATAAAAAAAGAGTAAATCAGTGTCCAAATATAAGCCATCTTTCAGGCATATATTTCGATATTACATACGTATAATTGTCAGTGCGACAATTCATCATCTGCCTAGCCTTTTCCCAACTATGTTGGGGTCGGCTTCCAGTCTAACCGGATGCAGCTGAATACCATTATTTTACATGGAGCGACTGCCTATCTGACCTCCACAACCCAGTTACTGGGTAATACGATACCCCTTGGTAAGACTGGTTGTCAGACTTTCAGGCTTCTGAGTACCCGTAACGACTGTCAAAGATCCACGAATGACAGCCGGGACCAACGGCTTAACGTGCTTTCCGAGGCACGAAGGGGTCTCGGTATGTAAAGATGGTCACCCATCCCAGACCAACCGCGGCAAGCGTAGCTTAACCTGACCGATCGACCTGTGCGGCTGTTATGGCCCCCATAAAGGTCAAATTCGCAAAATACATACTCGTTTGTATCAAACTGACAGGTGTCAAGAAGGCATTCTCTCGTCGATCGCACTCTATGGTACGTTTAAATTCTCAGTCTATTTTCCTCGCTCAACATCAATTCCTGACACAAACTGGTCTGACATTAAGATCCCTATCCCTCTCGTAACAACTTTAGGAGCTCAGTGTCTTATCTTTCAAACTTTTATTAACTTCACCAAGAGTAATTAGGAGCTCGAATCTCGGGAACAGACAGTCCGAGGAATCCCGCGCAGAGAACGGAGGATTAACCTTATTCTTGCTGTTTTTTTTTGTGGTCTGTAAGATGTGGTTTTTATGGTTGTTTCCATGTTTGTTGCTATGGAATAGGCTGTGATTACGATAAGTACACCTCATCCGTTCCGATCCGAAAATTAGTGCGTGCACTACTTTAACCGACGTCGACGTCCGTCGTCCGATAACCGGCACGCACTTACTTTTTTTCTTTTGTTTTGTTTGGTTCAATCGGCCGAGTTCGGCCGACGACGTACGAGCATTGTTCGGCCGATGACGGATTAGGTGTAGGAGTTTTAGTATGGCGTGTGATTAGAGAGGCCTCTTTATCAGCAGAGGACTGTTATAATATTAGCTGGTGAAAATAAGATTTAGGATTTTTTCTATATTATGCAAGTTAAGTAAATATTAGGTTTTATTTTGTAGTGTACGGTCTACACAATTCACACACAATCACAACTCAGTAACTTTTATGTAGGGTGGCACGGACATCGACGCACAACCTGTTAACATGAATGCAGTACCTACATACCTATATGATTCTGTTGAAATTTTTGGTCAGTTATTAAAAAAAAAATTAGCTGTTCCATACTTCTGACCGCATATGTATTGCACTCTTCTATGAAACTGCAGTTTTTTTTTTTTTTTGATAACTTACCTTAAATGTCTAGTTAAGTTTAGAATCCAGTACTGGATTCATGGTAACAGTTTGCGCGTCGATGTCCCAGCCACCCTGTATAGTTAATGAAATTCCACGACCTTGAGGCATTCAGCCGCCAAACCACAACAAACAATTCAAATTAAAAACTCGGAAATAATTTAACATTGTTTTGTCATAACAATATATTATAATAGGTGAATATATATGTAGAGTAATAAATTAATTAATTCAGTACAATGTTGGTTGGTCAAACAATAACTGAAAGTGACAGTGTTTTCAATTAAGGAGGAAGATTGATAAACCACTCCTTTGATGGGAATAACATAATATATGGCTGAACAGCTATTTTCGGAGTGCTGATCTGTGGAAATAAACTTAACTGAACTGCCATAAGGCCCAAACAAAACTTTCGGCATGTAGCTATCTTAAGATCAATAAATATGAGTACATAGTATTAAGGGGCATGTGATAGGTAGCCCGCGACATTAAAATTTTCTTACGTTTTTTTGCAATCTGGAGGTCACATAGTTTTAGTTAGGTCGGGTTATTATATTTTAATTTGAATAATCTATTAGTTAATTTAGGGCTGACTTTTTCATCGCCAGATAACTTTTATTCGAGCAATAAAATTGACGTTTGACAGTTTTTATATGTCAAAAATTAAAAGTATTCCTCCGAAAAAATTATCTGGTGCTGGAAACATGAGCCCTTAGAATAACAAGTTTATCCAATGCCTGTATAATAGTTTCATCTTTACACATTATTAATTAAAGTCGCGTTTATACTAATGTTATAGATGTGGAATAGACGTGGTTACTTTTACTGTCTGTGTAACCTTTTCACGCCTTAACGGCTGAATGGATTTCGCAGGAATTAGGCACAGAGAGACCTGGAAAAAGACCTGGGTTAGCACAAAGGATACATTTTATCCCGGTAGTACGTTTCCCTGAGGTAATTTCCGACCTCCACGCGGACGAAACCACGGGCAAAAGGGAGGTAGATAATATTTCAATCATTGACACAAAAAAGTCATTGTTTCCCACAAAAAGTAATAATCAAACTCAAATCATTTATTTCAACTAAACCAATTACAGGCACTTTTGAATTGTCAATGGGTCGGTCAGTCAGAAAGATGAAGAAAGTTGCCCATTCCAAAGCGTAGGTACCTATGGAGAAGAACGGGCAAGAAACTCCATGGACACTCTTTTAAATCATAAAATTGTTGCAACATTTTTGATTACATCATTCGTGTTGAAATTAACCATGTGAGAACGATGTAGAAATACGTGCACGATAAAAGCGTCCGTTATAGAAAACATAAAAACAATTCAGAAATTAAAATAAGCCGTGGCAGCTAAGAGATGACCAGTCTGACGGCGCCCGTTCACGAACATGACGTATGGATCAGCACCATTCAGCTCAACCATTTTGGAGGGAACTTAATGATCCAACACACACGCCACCACCAGCGAGACATTATAGTGAGCATGACATACTCACAGCCGCCAGGGCACATTCAAGTCAATGAAAGACGTACGCAGTAAATGGTAGCTTTATAGAAAGTACATAGTGCTCTCAATTAAATATAATTCCAACAAAAACGGACAGCCCTCATAAATATAAATCTTCATACATTCCCATCGTTTTATTTCGTCCAATAAAATAAAAAAACGATGGTACCGCAAAAAAAAATGTAGTTTATTATTCTCTCGAAAATTGACAGGTGAAAACGGACCAAAAAAACAGGCAAAAAGGGTTTCGATAAATTTTATTCCCGATACAAAATAGTGAAATGAAAAAAACAGGAAAATAATGGGAAAAAATCGTTTTCTCATTATCCGAAGGTTTCGCGTTCTGAATTTATTATTTCGACAGTAAATTGTCCGTCTGTCTGTAATTCCGTGGTCGGCCCCTATTTTAGGGTTCGCTACAAAAAGTTGTCAATTGGAAACCTAATGATGCTCTGTTTTGTCGCGTAACAGACGCCATTATTTTTATTGGGCATGGAGATGAATTACGTATTTTTTATTTTATTTGAGTAAATTATGTGTATGCTTTTCGTTTTTAAACTGATTACTTTGGGTCCGTACCCAAAGTAATCAGTTACCTACTCTATATTTCAATGCCGTCATTGAAATATAGAGTAGGTACGAGTCCAGTTTATGTGGTTTATCTTTCTTGTGTCATTCACCAATCCTGGTTGCTGCTCGTGCAGTTTTGTGAACTGTTACCTTTTTTTTTATTTTGTTTTCTTTTTTTTAAACCAGCGCTGGGGCTCTGTCTCGTATAGGGTCTTAGCATTATGCTGAGCGATAGCCGTTTTGCGTGAACGTGACGCATGTTTACCCCCAAATTGTTATAATTTTTGTGTGTTTATGTTCTTTTTTATGCGTCATGTTTGCCGCAAATAAATGCATTTTCATTCTTTTACAAGACTTTGTTAACTAGCTGTAGGTATTGTCATTCTTCAAGATTATCAGGAACAAAACTTGAATATTGAAACGCAAGAGCAAGTATAGTGTTCTTGTATAATTCATCTGCCTAGCCTTTTCCCAACTATGCTGGGGTTGGCTTCCAGTCTAACCGGATGCAGCTGAATACCAGCATTTAACACGAAACGACTGCTTAACTGTCCTCCACAACCCAGTTACTGGGTAATACGATACCCCTTAGAAAAAACTGGTTGTCAGACTGTCGGGCATCTGACAACCCGTAATGACTGTCAAAGATGCACGAATGAGAGCCGGGTCGAACCGCTACGTATTTTGCGAGGAACGAGGGGTCTCAGTATGTACCCACAAGTTCTTGTATAGTTACTATAACGTAAATAACTAATGTCCTTTTGTTCAGTAAACAAACTGGTACATCAACGAGTATCTTTACACAAACAACATGCATCTCAAAAAGCCTCTTACATACCAAACAAAAATCTACTCACTTGTCAAACTAAATATCTACAGAACCCTTCACTTTAACGCGAACCCATCAATCTAACTCTTACCCCACTGCGTCGAACTGTCGCGTAGGGGAAAAAACATTACAAATCTTTTTGAATTTATTCCTTTGTAACTGCCAAGGGCGTTCATTGTGGTTTTGATGCCACAAATTGAGTGTTTTATAGGTCGACGTTTTATATTCACACATTGAATAAAAACTGGTACCAAACCTATTAGGCACAGACGCCAGCAGGTCAAGCTACCCGAAACTGTCAAATTTTCCCAATCAACTTTGAACCTTAATTCTTTGGGGATAAAGTTGAAAATCTACTAAAGAAATTTGACAGATTGTAGTAGCTTGATGTGCTGGCGTCTGTACTTTAAATCCTTTGAGATTTTGATCTATTGACCCACTTCATTCTTCGAGTCCATTGTTCCTTGTTAATTAAAATAAATTATCTAGCGAAACTTCAAAAATGTGATGGGTATATATATCTAAACGCCACTTCCGTGACAAGCACTTCTTCTTCAATCTGTCCTGCATTAATGAGGATCGTGGTCACTAGACCCCTTTAAGCGATCCAAAGTTTCCTTTTTTTCTTTATTTTTTTTTAAACGTTGCCCCACACTAGGAATTACTCCTGTATCGTGGGTGCGTTTAAAAACATTTAAACTCACTTACACTAGCAGCCAGACGCGGAACAACTACCTGTAGGCAATACAAATATTTGTTCCGTGCGGGAATCGAACCCGCGACACGCAGCGCAGCAGATCGCTCAGCTACTGCGCCAACCGTGTCGTCAAAGTTTCCATCACCACCTACCGAAATTTACTTGAGGACGTGACTTCTTTACACAAGCACATTCTATCTAGGTATAAACTGCATTTTAAATCTTTTAATACTATCGAATCGATTGTGCCGAGCCGAAAAAATGTGTAGCCTCCTTACATAACTACATGTCTATTTAATGTAATCTAATGAGCCTGTATTGTCGCACCGCAGGGCAAAGGGCTTCCTCTCCCTTTTCCACACAATCCTGGAGGCCTACTCCGAAGTGCAAAGTGCGAATGTTCGGATCAGACCGACACATGGCCGAACCGAATATTATTGAAAACTGCGAAAAAAGTTCGAAGCGGCTCAGTTGGGTCAGGACCATAGTCAGTATTCGAAAGAGTGGAGGAGTGTAGGATCAGTACCGACCGAACGAAATAGTAACTTCGTAGCAGGAAACGGCCGAACATTCGGCCGATACTACTTCGGAGTAGACCCCCTGCCTTTTGCGAGTGCCGGCCAGTCCCTACGGTAGGAGTCAAGCTCGTCCCGCCATTTCCATCTTGGCCTGCCGCGATGGCGTTGTGTAGTGGGGTGGTTCTCTCAGCCCAATTGTCACCTGACATGCGGTAAACTTGTCCAGCCCAGTCCCACTTAAGTTTAAATTATCTACATGTAGTTACTCTATTTTCTCATCATTATCAAACGGTGCCTACCCGCTTCTATGCTACCGGACAATTTCAGGTCAGAAAAAAATTGCAGTACAATGATACTGGTTACTTTGGGGACACTACGTCAAACGGTCGTAGTAATGCCAGTTTAGTCGATATTGTTTTGCTATGAAGTAGTACTTTCTAATTCCATACATTTAGAATGGTTCGTTATTACATTCCGCACATTTTGATATACGGTAACCCTAGGAGCGACCACTCTATGATTTATGACAATATTGTTTGTTGTGTTATTTTTTACAATGGCGGCTGACCGGTTTTTTAGTGTGATAGCGGATAAATAAAGTGTATTTAACGAGAAAGCCAGTTATAAAACTATTTGTGTGTGTTATTAATGTGTGCAAGCAATTATTTGCAATAGGAAATATAATACTGGATTCGAGTCGGTGAGTAAAATAATACGTAATTTCTGTATTTTTCTTCAACCGATTCCCGGGCACCAGCGGCGGTTGAAAATGTTTTGTTTTTTTGGTATTTTATTAATTAATTACGTTGATTTCTTCTATGATTCCTTCAAATCATCGAACAATTATTATCTAAATGCATATCCTGTCCATTGAATACGAAAACATTACAGATTAACTTCAAAAATTTTAAAAATATGTTCACGCGTCCGGCATAATTCGTTTTCAATATTTTTTTTAGTTTTTATGTCAACATTAAATATTTTTTATCTTTTTCCGATTATGTAATATTTATAAGTGTAATACCTCATTGGAAAGGGTATTTAATGTCATTAATTAATCTCACTTTATTAATGATATTTACTTTTTATCAAACTTTAGAACTTTTTTTGTAAACAAATGCCAGTAATATACTTTTTTTAAAACCTTTTTAAACTTGAAACCTAATTTTAATACAGTGTTTGATTCTACTGCCACGATTTTTACAAGTATATTGAAGTATTAAATAAGCTAACTGCAGGTACTAATATTTTTAATTTACGTATAAGATTTATGTAGAAAAAAAATATTTTGTCTGGGCGCTAAATTTCCTGTCTGTGAAATTCTTTTTCTCAACTTGGGATGCTTGTAAATAATAAATATTGTACTATGCATAGTGGGTTTTTTTTCTTTTTTACGTTAACAATAAACACACCATTCATTTAAAACCATAAAACATATAGGTCACCGCTTGTTTTTTTTTATTATAGCAATTTATTTGAAATCTAAGATAAAAATTATCTTTGTTCATGTTTACAACCACTTTTGTAAATGAATACAATCATAAATTCAAACGAAATGAACATCACTTCAAAGCCCTATTGTTTACCATTACAAAAAACATCACATGTAAGCACCACTCAAAGAAACTTAAGTCGTAATCTTTTGTTTATAAACATCTGCCGCCCGGCCGGACCACCCATGGCGATTGCGTTTTCGCGCGCAGCACTCTATGACATAGAGTAACTTTCAGCAATTCATTCTCATTACGCTCAAGCGGCTACAGACACAAACGACACTATCATCTATCAACCATATCGGATAACCTGCCCAGCACAGCTACCAAACAGACAATGACAGGCGATGCTTTGAGCACCATTAGATCGCAGGATAACGCGAGTATTGCAGCTGGTATCGGTAGCTGAAATTCTGTGATTACGAATCGAAACCTGATTTCCCTATTTACCTGTAGGATATGATACACAGTCGCTGTGGTTTTAGTGTTTCAATTGTGTCGTGACGATAGGTATGCTCTGTGCTAAAACAATTGGGTGACAATGTAAACTAATCTGTTGTCAGAGAACACACGACAGGTAATTGTTGAAGGAAAATTGTAGTGGCATTTACAAAACGAGTGCTTTGATTTGATTAATTTGGGAGACTATGTTTTTCATTTGATAATTGAGGTTAGTTTTAGAACCTCTATTTTTGACAATGATTTTTCAATTAAAATAATAATAAACGTAAATAGTAACGTAATTCAAACAATAATTATTAGAAAACATTGTGAGGTATGAAGATGAAACCTTCAAAATACAGATGAAGTTATTCCGTTTTTGCTTGAGTGAGTGATTACGTAACCATTTAACCTGAACAGGGTTTGTTTACACTTTCGGCAGATACTTTCGGAACAGAACCAGAACAGTCGTCTTGTTTACATATTTTTTTCTCTCCTGCCCTCATCCCAATTTACTTAATTTATCTAATTTTCCTTCCATACTTCTCTATTAGTCGTCATCTCAGAAGTTACCCCCTTTCTAACCATATCATCATTCAGACATTCCATCCATCGTTTCTTTGGTCTTCCCCTACTCTTATAGCCATCGACATTCATACTCAAAACTCTCCTCACGACATTTTCCTCATTTCTCCGTAACCATGACAGCCGATTTCCACACAACTTTTCAGTTACCGGTGCCACTTTCAGACTTCTTTTCCCTTCAAATGTTATAAAATATAGTTATAATGTGTAAACATGAGCTCAACTGTTGCTAATGAGACACAATTACTTTTTCTATTGTCACCGTGATTATAAAATCTATTAAGCCTATTTAGCCTTATTAAATTAAGTGTCAATAAGGCGATTAGCAACGTTAAATAATGTGGACGTGTTATAATAACAAAAGTTTTATAATATATTAAATAACCTGAACGCAGCATAAGAAGGCGACAGACATAATTACGAAAAGTACGATAAAAAAAACATCATGTTACGTAATAGCAAAGTTTAAGAAAAGCATATGTGAAGCGACCCTCACTCAAATAGGTCGCCTTCGTTATAAAAAAAATCTTCTCACTTCTTAGGCTAAAGTTAAAGCGGAAACATACTTAGGTAACGTGGCATGAGCTTTTAAAAAAAACATTACAATATTCTTAGAAAAAGTTTTCGCTTCGGCAATCTTGAACTTGAATCTTGTTAATGAGATCTAATATAGAACTGTTACAAACAGGGGAGTGCTTGTCTATTTTGTAGTACCATGATGAGAAAATTAAAGATTTTTAAACCACAAACTGTAAAAAAATACGAAAAAAATCAAAATTTTTGAGTCGTAAATAACAAGGCACATCAAAACTTTACAATTTACAAATTTGTAAATCTTACAAATGCGTGTATCACAAAACTCTAAGCCACACAATTTTAATGGAAACATCATACAATTATGTAAATTATAAATTGTGTGTACATAATATTGTAAAAATTTCTGTTACGCAGTTTTTTTCTACAATTGAACTAATATTTTATTTTATTTTTTTATAGAAAAAATTGCGTAAAGTTTTGTGGAAGCCTCTGTGTGGGTTATCTATTCAGTGGCGCGACGTTCGTGCTAATTCCGAAACACGAAGATTACCGAAGCACACAACTTTTCTGCTTCAACTGTATTTTGTTTTAATATTTAATTTACTCGAACACGTTTCCACTACCGTTTCATCATTGAAGAAGTGTTTTACGTTTAGATGAATGTGTTGCATTTGCTCAGTTCATGCCGTGGTTATAGTAGTAGTTATTAGCCAATCAGCAAAATAATAGAGGGGCAGACTACCCAGTGCCCAAGTTTCTGAAAAAAATGATCGGCGTCATCATTTCTTCACCACTTTTGAGAACAATTCTCTGTAAATTAAAACTCCACTAAGATTGAAACAATCTAACAGTCACGTAGACGTGCAAGTATCAAACAAAAGGTTGTTTGACACTTGCACGTCACAAAACGCCAAGTTCTATTTGTCTACGTGACTGTTACTACCTTAAGGAAGGTGACGAAATAATTACGAGGTCGACCATACATAAATTGTACAAAATACGGCTTTGAAGTTATGTATTTGAGATTAGCCAAATACGATGGAGATATTATAGAGTGCACAAGTGTGTGCGTAAACACAGATGCACTCTCTGTTCCTTTACTCTCATAGTCCGATGGGACGGTAATCCGACACGACCGGGGAGAGATCAGGCGCAGGACCAACGGCTTTACGTGCTTTCCGAAGCACGGGGGTATTAAACCGCCAACTTCCAAACTCCGGACTGTTACCAAGAAATTCCTAATGGATAATCCAATAACACTTTGTCCGACCCGGGAATCGAATCCAGGACCCCACGCTCAGCAGTCACGCTTGCAACCACGAGACCAACGAGGCAGCTGAAAAAATATATTAGAACCTAGTACTATTAACATTTAAACTCGTCCCTAATTTCCCTATTCCTGCATAGAAGAGGCACACAAACGTCCACAGCCTTTGTAACTCCATTGAAACCATATTTCAAAACGGCGCCAACTGTCCCGAGCCAACTAACCGAACTAAATAGGTCACTATTCGTCCACAATTAACTAACTATGTCTAACTGCTAAATGCACAATTATTATGATATTCTAACAACCAGTGTACCGCTGCACATGGTTTTATTTAAACTAATTTATCTTGTGAATTCCTGTGGCCTGCGGTTTTGATTGCGTGTTTGTTATTTAATTATTTAGGTATTGTTCTACCTGAATTAACACACAATACAAAAAAAAACAACATTATTTTGTCTTGTTTTTAGGTAATAAGCTAGCTGATATCAGACGCTTTACTCGAGTGAATGTTCATCATCATCATCAGCCTACAGCAGTCCACTGCTGGACATAAGCCTCTCCAATTGCACGCCATTTAGCTCGCTAATTTATCTTGTGAAAAGCTGTGGTTTGCGATTTTGATTGCGTGTTTATTATTTAGGTAGTGTTCTACCTGACACACACAAAAAACTTGAGAGGTGTCAAGGGATACCCGGATGGAACGAAGTTCAAAGAGAGAGAGTGAGACAGACAGAGAAACACGCGCACGCCGCACGGCTTACAACTATAGCAAAAAGTGTCGTTCCAACTTTTGGTCTTAATTTTTTCCGTCTAGCCTCCTTTCGCAACGCGCGATAAGGAACTTCGTTCCAAAAACACTTAAATAATAACAAAAAAAAAACATTATTTTGTCTTGTTTGTTTGTTGTTGTCCTAGCTGACATCAAACGCTTTATTCCAGTTAATGTTCATTTTTGTTTCATTCCACGATCACACGACACCGACAAAATTACATGTAAATAAACTTTCATCTGCTCCTTTCATTTCATTTCCGACTAGCTGCTGCCCGCGACGTCGTCTGCGTGAAGGCTCTACAGCACCAAAAATACCTAAGATGCCAGTGTCGCTATAGCATTATAAGTAAACAACTTTTAAAATTGCATTAAAATATAAGTTTTTTTGCGAAGCAAGTGAAGCGAAGCAAGTGAAGAGAGTTATATGGGAATCCTGCTGAGTTCAGTCATAAGATGTGACTGAAGGAAATAGAGAAAATAATGCAGGAATACATTTCAGGACACAAAAGAATAAAAATACACAACACTTCCCTATAAACTACGTTGGTAGTTATGCTGCCAGGAGCCAAAATGTAAAGAGAGTCAGGACTGGTGACGCGAGAGCAAGCGACGTACAATTGCCCGTGTAAGAAGCAACTCGTCCTGAGGTCGACACCCGCTGCCCTCAGTGTCTGCCCCGGCGACTTATTGATGGTCATCGCGAAGCAAACATTCACGGGGAACTGTACGCGCTTGAACTGGAACGGGTAGTTATGAGGTATGAAAGGAATGCGTGGTATAAATACTGCCTCGCCGACGCCACAACCCGTAAGAATTTCCGCCTCAATGGTGTGTCTGTGGAGCGAGATGATTTTAAGGCGGGTCCCGTTACACAACTTCGGAGGAGATAGGTACAGAAGAAGCATAATCGGGATACCGACCGAAGTCCACTTGCTGACAGGGAGTTCAGAAATTCCACGGGATAATGTGTGGCGTCATCTTGCTCGACAACAGTGTTTATCGAGGTGTAGACCATTTCATTCCCCTCAATTTCCGAGAGAATGCATTTGTTAATTGCTGCAGCCTGATTATTTTTAGGCGTCAAAATGGCCCGCTCACACACCCAAGAATTCTGCTGGTGCAGTATACGACTGATGTCCCCGTACACACAGCGAATGAGTTCTTCTAAGCTGGATACCACTCTACCGAGAGACTCTGGAAGCACCACGTGTCCACCTCTCTCTTCTGGTAGAGTGCCTTCGCCAAGACTTAGAAGGACATCGGAGAATTCTTGAGCACATGCATTGCCGCCGAGCTGAGCTCTCATATTAATGGTCAAGTGCAGCGTACGAACTCGTGACCAAAACGAAGATCGTTTCAACGAAGCACCACGGGAAGCGTTTGCCGGAAATCGCCACTGAACAGAACTATGACATCACCCATCAAATGTTCGTTCCTGCGGATGTCCTGCAGGGTTCTGTCCACGGCCTCAACTGCCTTCCTATTGGCCATCGTACACTCATCCCATACGATCAGAGAGCAATCCTTGAGCACGTGTCCCTTATTGCTGTTACGTGACACACCAAAAACAGGCGTTTCGGCGCTCTCTAAATCGATGGGAATTTTAAACATGGCATGTGCTCTCCTGCCGCCCGGAAGTAGTGTGGCAGCGATTCCCGACGACGCTACAGCAATAGCAATTTTGCCTTGCCTCCTGACCTCTGCAAGTATACCAGTGGTAACAAATGTTTTTCCTGTTCCACCAGGAGCATCCAAGAAAAACATTTTACCCTGGTTTTGCCCAACGCTTTCAAGGACGGTGTCATAAATGTGTTTTTGCTCTCAAGAGAACAAAGCGACATAGTCATTTCGTATGGTGGTCATTTCGCCCGGATCGTAATTTGTCTCAGCGTTATACTCCCGATTTCCACGGTCTTTATATGGTGATGATGTGGGAGCTGATAACCCATATTCGATCAGTGGATTGCCGCCGATAGAAATGACCACATCTTGAAGTGAACTGAGACAGGTGTTCAGCACGCGTTCATCAGTTACTTCGACTTCGTCTCCAGTAACACGCCTCAAAGCTCGTAGAAAATCTTCAGACAGATGATGGCGATACTTCTCCCACAAAGCTACCAGGTTCGCGACTCCACAAAACACCAAGATGACGGCAAACAGATGACGCATGCAGCTGGGACTGTCACTGACGCTCGCCTCCGCGAGGGTGTCATCCCAATTTTGGTCACCGTCGAGAAGGTGACGTGCTACGCAGGCTGCGCGGTAAGTGGGATACTCCACGCCATCAAATGTCCTCAGAAAGGCGAAAGACGTTGGGCCTCGGACAGTGTGAACTAACAACCGCAGAAAATTGCATTCGCCATTATTCGGATGCACGGTATAAACCCTACCCAGTGCGGTGTCCTTGAAAATTCCCGGAAAGCCTTCCACAGCACCTCCTCGTCGACGTCGGTTAAATACACCCCTTTGCTTGTCGTACGTGTTATATGAAGGCACCTCGTCATACGTAAGGGATCTCGCAAACTGGTCGACTTCACAGAGCGTGTTTTTTTAAATTGTCTTCCTCAACTCTGCTCAAGATTTTGAGGGTTTTGTTGGAACTTGAATTTGTCGAAACGAACTTTTATGAAGAAAATGCACATTGCCATCTATGAATTTTAAGAATAACTAACTACTAACCTCGCCAACATGATCAAATTTAAATTATTAATTTCCAAAAAGTGTTAACATGTAACTTGATTTGATTTTTATGAAATCTCATAGATGGCGCTGCTTCAAAATTTTCATTATACTACTAACATTAATTAAACTATGTTTCTCTGCCCAAGTTACTTAAATGGCGTAGTTTTTATAGTGTAAAGCTAGATAATAGCATGGCTTACTCAAAAACAACATTTAAATATGCGTCGTTAGATTACACGCTGTCACAGAATACGTAGGTAAGAAAAATAAAGATTCACAGCTCCTCCCCCGTAGGTGATAGCGTGATAATATGTTTCCAGAGTTAAATTATGGTTTACTAAATAAATAACATGTCATTTTGTGCATTCAATTATTTTGTGCATTAAATTACGAACAAAAACCTTTTAAAATCAATATTGCTTACCTCCTATAACATACGGCGTGATAATATGTAGCCTAAAGCCTTCCTTGGTTTACAAAGAACATTTTTGCTGAATTTCAATTCAATCTATCCAGTAGTTTTGGCGTGAAGCCGTACCATACACACAGACAAACAGACAAAAATTCTAAAAAGTCACTTTTTGTCATCAGTTACGTTTTTCTAACAAAAGCCACTTATTTTTTCTCGAAAATTCTCAATGTACAGTTTTTCTTTCGTTACTGTTTTATTATATGTATAGATGATTCTCTAAAAGGGTGAAAGATGCCGAGTGTAAAATTTCAACATCATGAATTAATTAACCTTTTTTGATGCATTTTATATGAAAATAAAGTGTTGCGTCTGTTTTTTGTTATTTTTTATTGCTGAATGTTCCTGCTCTTGACCTCGATCACGCCTGATAGAAAGCAATTTTGAGTAAAAATCCTAAGCTGACATGTCAAAATCAAAATCAAAAGTCATTTATTCAAATTAAAGACAGTCCCCCAAAAACGCCCGCTCTTCACCACTTCCTAGTGCTATTGCTGGGAAGAAGTGGCGCAACAAACTCCCCAGCAGCACAGCTGTCTGTTAAGTAAAAAATACTTGATTGTAAACAATACTAGGTATGTTAAGTCATTAACATTACAAGACACGGAACATTAAATTAAATTATTTGCCATAATATATGTCAGCTAGCCACGCCAATATACCAACAAATATAATAAAAACTATACATACTCAAGCTGAAAAATAATTAGTTGAAATGTAAATAAAAAGTTACTACCTAAATAAAAGCCTCCAGGCATAAAGGGCATGAAAACTTACATATTTATCCATTGCTGGGTTCTGTTCACATAGCTGTCACTTGAAGTCACAAATGATAAACTAGGACCATCAACGTAAAATAAATAAATAGGTTAATACTAATAACAACAATAAAACCATGACCAGTAAGACGACCAGTCACCACAAGCAGCACCCGTTCACGAGCATAACGCAAAGATCAGCCATTACCTCCCTTGCCATATTTGAGGGAAGGAGGCAACCATAACGAACTTGCTACCGGTTGTTCAGGCAAGAATAATAATAATATGATCAGTCGTCGAGGTCACTAGCTAACCACCTATTGCAATCAACTTATTAAAAATTATTAAAATAAGTAGATTATGTCAATAATACATTAAAATAAAATTAAACTGAATTGACTTATACATACAGTCAGATAAAAATAAAAAATTATTTATGAACTCATATAACTTGTCAGTAAGCTAATTCTGGAGAAAGAAATTGTCTTGAGTTAATCAGGGCAGCCAATTATGTACTCGTATTCTTATCGTGTAAGTATTCGTTGATGGAATAGTATGCCTTTGAACAAAGGTTGGATTTTACTTGAGCTTTAAACGCATAAAAATGCAAGCCTAGCACAGAAGAAGGTATCTTATTATAACAGGTTATACCAAGCCAAACAAATGACTTATGAACCTTAAGAAGCCGGTGAAGGGGGCACATCGTTTCTCCTTATTTCTAGTATTAACACTGTGTATATCATTGTTTTTAGTGTACAAGTGTAAATTTTGCCTAATATATAAGATGTTGGCGAAGAGGAATTTGTGATGCAACCGTGGGAATACCAATATCCTTAAAAAAATCTCTTAGAGAAACTCTGGCACCTAGCTGGTAAATTGCTCTAACAGCTCGTATTTTTCAACATGTTATATACAAAGTGTCCCGGAATTAACGCACACTACCAAATAACCCCAGTTAGAATATTATGTCATAATTTTAATACGTATACTGATTTTTTATTATTATGTATAAAACATTGTTTAATTATTATTCTCATTACTAATCTACGCACGCACACAGTCGCACACGTATAGGGTTTAGCTTAGTGGATACTTCGTGTTTGTTTTGACTGTACTGCTGAAGTGTGACTGTAATTTACGTAGTTTTAATTATTTTTGTGAAAACAAATATACCTTAATTTCCTTAATTATTTCAGCTTACACAAATATCTTTAAAAGTAGGTTTATGGTCCACATTTTACGCAAAACGAAACGTCGAAATCCCATGTTCTCCTTGTCAACGAAAAAACGTGAAAAAAACTTTTAATTCTTTGATGTTTATTATTCTTCTAGAACTTTCATCGACTATGAAAGTTCTAGAAGAATAATACTAAACAACTAATAAGAATAATAATAAACAACCGACATGGTTGGCGCAGTGGCTGAGCGATCGACTGCTGCGCTGCGTGTCGCGGGTTTGATTCCCGCACGGAACAAATGTTTGGTTTGCCTACAGGTACTTGTTCCGGGTCTGGCTGTTTGTGTACGTGATTTTAAATGTTTGTAAACGCACCCACAATACAGGAGTACCTATTTTTATACATGCTTAGGGCAGTAGTTTAGCCATGTGTTTTACAAAAAGAATCTTTTACGTAGCATAAGCTAAGCATACCCCACGTTTTCCTTGCGTAATTGTCTCCCGGGCGTCACCCCTTAATCCTACATACAAGGCATTCTTCCTATATTGAGTTTGTTCGTAATATTTTGCTTCTGTGTAAAAAAAATGTATACACCTAACAATGTTTCGAAGAACTTGTCGAGCTTCGGGGTAGAGACGAATAAGGCTGTTTATTTATATGATAGTGTAATTTTTCAATTTAATGTTGTTATTTTTTTGGGGCTGCATTTAAAAAAGGTTTACGCCCGGATTTTGGAACGAAATCAAATAAAATAGTTATTTATCTAACAATTTGTCAAGCGCGCGTAAACTACTGAAAACTACTTGAGTGTAGTGGTAGCCTAGTGGTAACGGCCACGACTTGCGAGTTACGGTCGTGGGTTCGAACCCAGGCAGGCGCTTTACTTTGTGTAAATAATTTCATCACCGCTGCTCTCAAAACTGTGAAGGAAAACATCGTGAGAATATCGTCCTAGAACCAAAAATTCGAACACGTGTGATCTACCAAACTGCATTGGGCCCACGAGGTAGATTACAGCCCACTCCCTCTCACAGAGAGGAGGCCTGTATCCTAGCAGTGGCTGAATACTAGAAGCTGATTATACGTAAACTACTGTTTGGTTGACTGATTCGTTATCAACGGCCAATCGAATTACTTGATTTTTGGTTGACTGATTCGTTATCAACAGCCAATCGAATTACTTGACGTCGCCGTTGATAATTTTAGTTCCAGAAACCAGTAGTTAGTTAAATAGATTTTGAAGTTCGTTTTTCAAGGGGTACACTACTTTATGGTTCAATACAGCCGTACGTGTGTGTGATCTATGAAGCAATGGTCCATCTCATATACAGGTTGGCAGGGATATCGACGCGCAAACTGTAACCATGGATTCAGCACATGAGTTTAGACCCCATAGCGTAGAAATTTTTCGTTAGTTATAAAAAAAAAATCTTCTGATTCATAGAAAAGTGCAATACCTACGCGGTCAAAACGTATGGAACAGCAATATATTTTTTTTTTTAATAAACGACGAAAAAAAAAACATCTGTTTCAATAGAAAAGTGTAATTACCTACGCGGTCAAAACGTATGGAACAGGAATATTTTTTCTTAATAACCGACGAAAAATTACGACGCTATGGGGTCTAAACTCATGTTAAATCCATGGTTACAGTTTGCGCGTCGATGTCCCTGCCACCCTGTATATGAATGGCCTTTCCATCCTATCAGAATCATTACTAGCAGTCAGTACATTGTGTAAAGTATATAATGGATAATATAACAGTATCTTGTAAGAGTAACGGGCGAAAAACCCGGCTAATGTAATCGAGTTTGAATACAAACAAATACATTGGAAGTAAGGTGACTATGGTTTACGGGAAAAGTATATTCGTATTAAGTGCGTGGAGTTTTTATAAGCCGTTTCCTTGTAGGATAGGAAGAAAGAAGTAAAATGCAGAGAACGAACACAAACACAAAAAAGAATAAGTTAGGGGAAAACATGCGCCACATCCACGCAAAACGGCCATCGCTCACCATAATGCTACGACCCTATGCGAGACAGCCCCAGCCCCGCTTTTCAGCGACAGCTGGCGTTGAAGTGATGACATCAACCTGTGCAGTATACGATGTGTGATAAAACATAAAATAAATAAAAAATAACTAGTTGCCGTTGATCTCGGCTGTCAATCGTGGATTTTTGGCAGTCGTTACGGGTCGTCAGAAGCCAGAAAGTCTGACAACCAGTCTTACTAAGGGGTATAGTATTACCCAGTTACTTGGTTGTGGAGGTCAGATAGGCAATCGCTTCATGTAAAATACTGGTGTTCGGCTACAAACGGTTAGACTGGAAGCCGACTAGTGATGTAAAATGGAAAAAAACGATTTGTTTTTTTTCACTTTATTGAAAAAAAACATGAAAAAAAACTTTGCATCGTTGTTTTTTTTCTAAATTTGGTTTTTTTTCTAGCCTACGTTTTAGTTCAATTATAAATTAAATTTATATAAGAAATCAAAATATTATTTATTCATAATTCACTACTTTCAACATTGAATTACAATTCAATAATCTTTTTTCAATTTATTCTTCATCTTCACTTTCTGTATCAGTTCACTCTTGTAGGTGCTTTAAAAGTCTTGTACCGTTTTTCGTCACATGTTTTGAGCAGAATTTCTGCTTTGGGGATTTTCGAAGTTGTAACCACGTCTCTAAAAAGATTTGCCACAGCCGATGTTTTTCGGCCTGAACCAACTCGTTTCGGCATACTTAGGTAGGTATTTATTTTTGTAATCAGACTCGAATTAACAACACTTCAATATCACAAATTCTAAATAATTTTATATTGAACTTTCTCCGTCCGTCACACGTCAGCGTCACGCACCACAATTGCGCTAAACTAACTACGTTCAAATCGGTTCAAACAAACAAATCGAAAGGGGATTTCCCCGTGCATAAATAGGTATATGATTTGGGGATTTCCCTTTCGTTGAGTTAATATCAATGAATGTTGCCAATATTTTTATGAAATTTTGGTACTATTTTATCAGAAAAGTACCGTATATTCAAGAATAAACCTAAGTCTCTATTATGTAATCTTAAGTATTAATCTTTAACGGTAAATGCCCGAACAATTTTAGAGTTATTATACTCTTGAAAAAAAACAAGGCCCAGAAAAAAAACAGTTTTATATCAGGTTTTTTTTCAAGGTTTTTTTTCACATTAGAAAAAAAACGGTTTTTTTGCAACACTAAAGCCGACCCCAAAATAGTTGATGAGGCTAGACAGATGATGACCTAGTTCTAATTGGGTCATTGTCAAGCTTAGGGTTTTTTTTTGCGAAAAAATGAAACACGTGATTTATAAAAATCAAAGATATATTATGACTCTTACTTTACATTACAACAAAAGTGAGTATCATTCTGAGATCAATAATTCGAAAAAGGCGATTTATAAGGAAATAATAATATTTCGGTTCCAACGAAAATACTAATATGTCCACCGAGTGGACTAAAATGTTTATTATTGAAAAGAAACAAAACAAAAAGTGATTAACATCTTGAACAAAAATAACGTTAATGCTATCTTCACATAATCACAAACTGATCAGTCACTTAAAAGCATTCAAAAAGTAAAAAAAAAATGTTTTGTGTCTGTCTACCGAAAAGACAATTCATTTCGGTGGTCAAAATATGTCTTCGTCGTCAGAAGACCAGAAGCGTTCAATCCGTTCAGCCAGAGAAAGGGGGATTGGTAGCTTCTCTGGTTTTGACGTTGACGTTACTGAGCTCTCAGAATATTTATGCGCTTATGGACATTACCTCCCATCAGCAGTGATGGACTGCGCTTGCCAATTTTCAATGTCGCTGATATGGTTTTGTCTGTCTGAACCATATATTTTTTAACCATGTATAAGGAAGTCGTTGAGAAATCTGATTTGTTTTTTTTTTTTTGTTTATTGCGTGTTATTGTCTCTTTTTTGCCAGATGTAAGATGACTTGATTTATCGTTAAGCAAATATTGCTATATCTCTCAATTCCTTGTGCTTCTTATAGAACCTTCATTCCTTTTCTTGTTTAGTGTTTCATTTGCATCCTTTCGTTTCTTGTTCCGTAATCTGTGTAATCGCATTCTATACTTAGCAAGTTTACATTCTAAACTCATCAACTTCTTTTTCAATAAATCTTTCTCTACTTTCAACCTTCTTCTGTTTCTCACTGCAATATGTGCACCCATTTCAGCCCTTGATGATACTGAAGTTACCGGACTCGAGGGTGGCGTTTCGCGTACAATGTACTTTTCAGATTCTTTTTGTATTTTGACTTTTTCTCTGCGTCTTCTTTGCATGCTCTCTCCATTTCCTCCTCAAAAGCTTTTTTCCACATCTGGTAAATCTTTTGCAGTTTTTATTTTCCCTTCGGCTTTCTTCCGATAGTAATATTTTCTGTCCTTTATTCGCTTTTCTTCCAAGGCTTCTGGTTCCTGTTTAAGTTTTTCACGCTATGGATAACTACATTAACTACAAGTCGACATGGTGTAGAAAGGTGTGAGGGAAGTGGTGGCTTAAAACATATTTACTCATAAAAATAAAGCGAAAATTAAACGAAAATAGGTAATTAGTCCTTAATTGATAAAAACATCAGTAATAAGAAGCAGTTTTATAATAACTAAATAACCCACATTCAAGAAAAAAATCCACTCGGTGGACATCTGTCGTTTCGGTGGACAAAAGTTCCACCAAAAAGATGTCCACCGAATGGACTTTTTTCGCAAAATCATTCACATCTTGCACCGTTTATAGGTTATTTCAAAAGCCAAGGTATATTCATAAAGTTTCATTGTTTAACTAGTAATTAAGAATGATTGATGAATTTATAGTGATTTACTTACCAAAATACAGCAGTCACCGGAAAGACAACTCAACTTTGACACCACTAAATATTTTTCTTAGTACAACAACAACGTTTTCTGCGTACAAGTGGCGGCAAAATGGCCTCTGACAGGGATAGTATGATATTGGCTGTGTTCAATTTTACGTTCCGTTCCATCATTTGACATTTACTTCATTTTAGTCACTATCGAAAGTAATGTCCACCGGAAAGACAAAAAATGTTGTGACAAGATTAAATAATGCAAAAAGTGTGTTTTATTTCTATCATTTTTTTTAATACTTTTAACGTTAAATGGAAAACATACGTAGATTAGGAAAATATATCATTTTTGTAAAATCATAAAAAACACGTATTTATTATAAGCTACATTCTATTGAAAGGTAGCATCCGAACAGTCCACCGAAGTGGACAATTCGGTTACATAGTGGTGGTTTATAGTAATAAATAAATAAATTTATAGTAAATCTGTTACATTATGGTCTAGTACATTTCGTTTACTTTATAATTATGTAAAACTAAGACACAATTATTAAAGTGTCTTAATGATTCGTATGCATGAACAGTTTTTTTTAGGGTTATGACAATGACCCAATTATTTATACAGGGTGGGAGGGACTGTTACCATGGATTCAATACATGATTCGGAACCCCCTGCGATGAAATTCTTCGTGGTTTATTAAAAAATAAATTAACTAAATGTTTAGCACATTTTGACCGCGTAGGACATTTTCTTTTGGTAACCGACGAAAAATTTCCATACTAGAGGGGGTACAATTTGCGCGACCCTAACAGCCTGTATTATTTTTTTTATGCATGATAGCGTGGAAGCCATTCTAGCCTCCGCATGTATAAAAGATAGTATAAAGAAAAGGTGCGTAGTACTTGCAGCCGGCATGCGTATGACCAGATGTATGGACGTAAACGAAGCAAAAGGAGTACGTAAGGATCTTAACAGGTAGCGTTTTGTAGTTTCTGCCTACCCCTAACGGCAAATGCGTGAGATTATATGTACTCATACATTCCAGTTTGTTCAGGCCACAACGACGACGTTTTAACTCCTATTTTAATCCGATTCATGATTCCTTATTTTTCTGTCCAATATCATGACATGTCTTCCCATAATATTTCGGTATCTCCTTTATAAGGCAAATTATGGTCGCCCTCCCAAAACAAAAATTCTGAGGCAAATATTATATTTCTTTTATGGTAACCATAAAATTACCTATCACCGGTTTTAGAAGGAAAACACATTTTTATTATTATTTAATGCCTTCCTTTTA
The DNA here is from genome assembly GCA_945859715.1 of Apamea sordens. Lineage (NCBI taxonomy): Eukaryota > Metazoa > Arthropoda > Insecta > Lepidoptera > Noctuidae > Apamea > Apamea sordens. Next base: position 4,177,890 of record OX244010.1, on the reverse strand, counting down.
TTGTTTGGGATAATCCTGTTTTTTGTGTTATTTGAGGATTTCTTTATGGTTTTATGAACTTAAGAGGTGAGAAGAATGTTATTCTATAGTAATTTTTGGTTAAAGGGGATGCGTCAGGCAGGGTCATCATCATCATCATCATTTCAGACAAAAGACGTCCACTGCTGGACATAGGCCTCCCCCAAGCACCTCCACTTCGACCAGTTCTGTGCTTCTTGCATCGAACGGGTTCCTGCGGCCTTCACAAGGTCGTCGGTCTACCTTGTAACCTTGTTGTTGAGCCAGGGTAACGCGTGGAATACAAATCTTACGTTTTTTTGCAATTTTCAGGTTGAAAACTAGCGTCAGGCACTAGTTGTCTGGCATTTTTGCTGAACTGGGTCTTTTTGGCGCAGCCGCAGCAGTCGTGGATCTTTGTCAGGCGTTACGGGTAGTCAGAAGCCCGAAAGTATGACAACCAGTCTTACCAAGGCGTATCGTATTACCCAGTAACTGGGTTTTGTAGGTCAGATAGGCAGCCCCTCCATGTAAAATACTGGTATTCAGCTGCATCCGGTTAGACTGGAAGCCGACCCTAACATAGTTGGGAAAAGGCTAGGCAGATGATGATGATGATCAATTTTAAGCGACGGTTAAACGTCAAAAATGTATGGTTAGTCGCTAATCATTAGTTCAGTAATGATTAGCGACTAACCATACATTTTTATGCAACGTTTATGAATAAAGGGGTATATGTAGAGTCTTAGTACTCCTGTAAGTACTAGAGGCTCTACACAATATATTATTATGTTATCTAACTTTAGGTAAGTACTCCTAACAAAGGATAATGCGTACAAAAAGGAAATGTGTTACAATATTTTGCCGCAAAACCAGTAATGTTGACAAAACACTATCATAGCGTCGGAAATCCAATTATAGCACAAAAAACTCTTTGAGTATGAATAAAATAAGGTTTGTGAAGATTTTGCCGCAGAGGAAATATTCATCTCATAGTAATTTTATTGCGAGAAATACTGAGATCACAAAACCGTTTGCTTAGCATATGCGGTAATTTTTAATTTGACAGAAGCGCAATGGATTTTTAGGCAAAGAAATCCGACACTTATGGACAAGATAAAAAAAAATACCTTTGCAAGTAACTTAAAGTTACTGTGGACATTACCAATAATACAGCTATCCGTACTAAATAGCGTGCTTAGTAAATTATTATGACAATGATAATATTATCTTAGTACGAAGTCACTAGCATTTATTTATTTTATAGGTACACGTGCAGTTTCTGTGACAATAAATCATTGTTTCTTTCTTTCTTTACATAGCTTGTCTCATACATACTCAAACTTGAAAATTCAAAGTTTTACGCGAGTGAAGGTTGGTTCCACAATCTACCTTAGACCACAACAAGATTAAATGTGAATGAAACATTACTTTTACTCTGTGGTACGTACAACTTTTTGAATATTGTACACTCGTTAGAAACTGTCACAGAGCACGGAATCGAAGCACCGGAAGCGTTAAGAAACAGCAGGGCAGGGTTCTATGACACCATGAACGAAACCGTGCGAAATAAACGCCAGATTGGCGGGATTAGCTAAGGAGTTGACGTGGTTTCGAGTAAGGAATCTTTAATTGGACAAAGTGAATTAGGGTAAATATTTTATTAGGTTTTTTTGTTTAAAATAAAAAATAGATAGTTTAGTCGGGAAAATGTAAAGACGTTCAGTCAAAAAAAAACTGAAGAAATCGTAACTTTGTTTGATTTCTTAGAAGAGCTCATCAACTCCTCACATTAAATAAATCTCAACCGAGACTAGCCTTCAGCGCAGGAGATATTATAGTGCACAAGTGTGCGCGTAGACACAGATTCACTCCTTCTTCCCTCACTCTCATAGTCCGATGGGACGGCAATCCGACACGACCGGAGAGAGATCAGACGCAAGACCAACGGCTTAACGTGCTTTCCGAGGCACGGGGGTATCACACCACCAACTTCCAAACTCCGGGCTGTTACTAAGAAATTCAATAACAAATTAATGGAAAAACTCAATAACATTTTTGCCCGGCCGGGGAATCGAACCCAGAACCTCACGCTCTGCAGTCGCGTTTCCGACCACGAGACCAAAGGAGCGGGCATATTGTCACAGTACCTACTCAGTATATCGTATGTCAGCGTATCTCAGCGTAGCAATTGTGCGTCGTAAAGAGAGTAAACAGTAACACACTTACTTTGAACGGAAAGTGTTGATAATGCCACCTCTAGCAGTTGCTACCGAGGCGTCTCCCTGCTCTGTGGAAAATGTGTTTACTATCTTGTAAAATATGACTTTGGAAGTTGAAAGCGTTATCTTTTCTTTTCTAGGTAATGCTACTACAATGTGGGTTTACCCATTACTGTGTTTTTTTTTCAAGAAAACTTTTCCTTGCCTTTGTTATTATATTTTATATCAGTTAGTGTGTTTGTACATGATGCCTATAATTTTCCGACTGCTGGGACACAGGCCTCCTCTCGGTAAGAGGGAGTGGGCCGTAATCAACCACGCGGGCAAAGTGTAGGTTGGTAGATGTCACATGTCTTCGAATTTTTGGTTCTAGGACATGCCGGTTTCCTCGGGATATTTTCCTTCAGCTTTTGAGAGTAGTGGTGATGAAAGACTCTGTAGTGATCATCTTTGTTGTGTATAAAAAACTACTGTACAAAATTTCATGCTTCTGCACCCAACGGTCGGCTCGTTGTGCGTTGTCTGTCAGTGGGTTTGGTTGAATTTCTTCAAATGATTGAATTGATTCAACTTCATCCAACGATGGGAATTTCATCTTGCTTCTCAAATTATAAATAAGCATGTTATTCTTTACTTTTCCAAGTAATTCAAATTAATGAAGCTTGAAACAAAAGGGTATTCACATGAATGGTCCAGCGAGCACAGGTAGGTTTCGAATTCATTACACGCTAGTTCGACGCCTCTACGGGTGGGTCCAAAAAGTATGTAAGTAGGTATGTTGGTTACATACCTACTTTTTCTTTTTTTCTAGCCTGGTCCCGGCTGACCACCTAGGCAGTATATTTGACCTTGTAATTTCTTTATGGCTCAATGTCACTTGCACGGTACACAATAAAAAAACGTCTATTTGTCTATGATAATTGATAATGGGTCAGTAAGATCGTTTAGACGTTACTTACGGCTTTTTTTAAATTTAATTGTATATTTTCTTCGATTACAGAGTCCTTCATATATTGCAAACATTATTCAACTTTATGTTCGAAATGTTAAGTTTTTTTTTTGTCAAAAGTGGTGAAGCATTTAAGAAAACGGTTAAGGATTAATTTCACCAATAAAGCTGAACGGGTTCAACACATCTAAGCCGCAATCAACAGCTGACAGTGTCATCATTGTGGTCGAATATTAACACTGACAGCTTAAACACAGCTTAGTCGTGCTGATCGCGGTTGAAATTCGCCCTAAATTACATTTAGGAACGTCGGGGCTATTAATAATTTTACAACGAAATCAATTACTTCACAAAATCTATCCAAAATTCCCGTTATCTATAATAGAAAATTTAAGCCAACACTCCTATACACACACGATCCTAAATTTAACATGATTTATGTCTGCACAGCGTAGGTAAGCGTCGGTCCCCGCGGAAATTAAAGAATTTTTGCTCAGAAACTGGCAACACTGGTAGGGTTGCCAGGTATAATACAATTTTTGGGGATCCAGAACTTGCGATTGGTAAGGGTTGTCGAAAAAATATAAAATGTGGCTTACTTTTATTGTAGTTATTTTTCGTACTTAAATGTTTTTATGCGGTTGGAATTCGGAGATTGAAATTATTTGGCGATGAGCAATACTTTTATTATTCATTTTGTTTGGAATCTTCAAATGTGGTAAGTAAAAAGCAACATAACATTTCTTTTTTCATAAATTATAAAAATATCCTTTTTTAATTACTCCGCACCTAAGTTGCGACAAACAAATACGCGACAAATGTTAGGGCGACAGTACGATAATGTCGACCATGAGTGGTGCGACAGCACATCAGCTCGATGTAGGTACGTTACTATATAAATCTATCTAAATAGTAGGGTTTCATTGCTATTTTAGGTAACCTAAATACCGATAGAAAAAATAATTGTATCAAATTGATACACTACAGTAGATAGTAGTCGAATTAATATAATCGGATTATATTAATTCGACTACTATCTACTGATTGATATTTCATGAAATAGTCATTTCATGGGATTATAATTATAAACTTAGAGGGTTGTATTAATGATTTGAATTCTGTAAATACATACTTGTTATGCTCGCGAATCATATTTTAATCAAAATAACAACCTGACAATGACCTGCAAATTGCAAAAAACGTAAGAAAGTTTCGTTTTAATACTTTTTTTTATCATTGTTCCTCTCAACCAAAGCACCTACTGCCATCTAATCTGTTCACCACCCTTAGTTGACTGGTAGAGAATACCTATTGGCTTGGTAACAATAAATTTCCATGAATGTATTTCTGTATTCTCGTACATCCCTTAAAAACAAATTCAAGAAAGATTTAGACGAATGGCAACCTTAACCCACACGGTTGTAGCTCGAATGTAAATTCGATTCCAGAGTTTCGTCTTGCTACTTACAAAATGCATCTTTTTGAAGTGATGCAGTTTATTCGAAAAGGTGACAGGATTCGTAAATTTGGTTTGGAATAAATCTTTTACATTAGGTAAGTGATTCAGTGTCATACCGTCGAACAAGACGGTATATTAAATATATATCTACATTAACAATAAAGCTGAAGAGTTTGTTTAAAGGCTATTTAACATCACGCTATGAACCTTAGGAGAGTCAGGACCAAATTTTTGACGTAATTGCACAACGGAATGACGCTGACGATACGAACAAAATGCTAAAATGACAGTAAAACAATATGGCGGCTTATCCGGAATTCATGGCCAATACTTGAAGCCAATGTTGCCATACTAAATAGTCAAGAAACTTCTATCATAGGTTAGTAGGTTTCAAAATAATGGTGTCGCACAACAGGAGTATTACAACGGAAAGAATTTTGGGATGTATGTAATATTACCTTGTATAAATTATAATAACGATGTTCGTTGTGATATTATCTATTAAAACGATTACTAGTGTTTATGAGGCTTTATTAATATTAAATTGTAAATGATAGCTTACGTTAAAAAAAAAACAGCGACCATAATATTCTTAGGTAGTTTAGCAGGACATGCATATTTTATAAAGCGTAGTCAAAAATTTGGTCCTGACCCAGGAGCCGAGGACAGAGAGAGAAAAAGTCAGAGAGAATGCTAAGCGAAAACAAATTGACAAACGCGTGTAGGTGATGCGATGCGACGCGATGAGTCAGGGAACAAGAAATTTCACGCGAACGAAGTCGCGGACAGAAATTAGTAAAATTATAGCTGCGCCCTGCGGTCTAACCCGCATAAGTTTCGATCCCGTGGGAAAATTTGGCAACGCGCTATTTGAAAATGGAACCAAAACTGAATTCAACTAAAAAAAGGTGCCAAGATGAGAAAACTTTTTTCTATTTAGTCTAGTATTGTCTATGACACAATAAACGAAACCGCGCGTAATGGACCCGAGATCGGCGTGGGCTTTGGTGAGTGCTCGTGTCACCGCCTCGGACAAGACGGTTTATAAAATGAAATTATAACAGGGAAGATTTTTGATATGGAGTAATAAAGGCAGCATCCTGTAGGAGGGTACAGTCACGAGCACCAATATGTCAACACTTGGCAACTTTCAATTGTGATTTTTTCGTGAAATAACGAATGCAACGTTGAAATACGACACATTACATAAACCTATGGGTTCGAACATGCTATGTTCGTAAGAACATAAAATTTCGTTCAAAAATAAAGCAGTCAATCGCTTTTGAATAAAGCCGAGTGCATACTTTTGCTCGTGACTGTACTCGTGAGCTAAATTTTACTTGACATATTTAAACTCAGGGAAAATTCTGGAGAGTTTGATATCATCACTTCAATTTTAAACTGGAGTGAAAAAAAAACGACTGCCCGTTGGTTTTTAGGGTTCGGTAGCGAAATGGCAAAAAACGGAACCCTGATTCGTCATGTCTGTCTGTCCGTCCGTATGTCACAGCCACTTTTTCCGAAACTATAAGAACTATAGGTACTGTTGAAACTTGGTAAGTAGATGTATGTGCATTAAGATTTTCACACAAAAATAGAAAAAAAAACAATTGGGGGTTCCCCATACTTAGAACTGAAACTCAAAATTATTTTTTCTTCAAACCCATTCGTACTGTGGGTTATCTATGGATAGATCTTCAAAAATGATATTGAGGTTTCTAATAACATTTTTTTCCAAACTTAATATTTTGCGCGAGAGACACTTCCAAAGTGGTAAAATATGTGTCCCCCCTGTAACTTCTAAAATAAGAGAATGATAAAACTAAAAAAAAATATATGATATACTTATACATTACCATGTAAACTTCCACCGAAAATTGGTTTGAACGAGATCTAGTGAGTAGTTTTTTTTAATACGTCATAAATCCTAAACCGCAATTTACCTTTCATTCAATCAACTCAACGGAACCCTTCATGGGCGAGTCCGACCACTTGGCCGCTTTTTGAATTTGCGACCAATAACGCAAGCGCTACTGCTAAGCATGAGGGCTGGACTGGGTTCGGTTCACAAGTCGTCCAAAGTGTTAATGGATTTTTCTATGCGAAGTGTCTCGTAGTTTGAATTTCACTCCGGCTGATGGCGAAAGGCTCGCCCCCATTACATGGCACTTAAACATAACTGGTTAAATGTGGGTGTATTATAAAGTACTGCCCAATCCTTCGGGGAAATAAAGCGTGATGTTATGTTTTGTTATGTAAAGTGAAATAAAACAAATGACGAATAGAATAACAAAACGCTGTTTGGAAATGGAACAAAAACTGAATACAAACTACAGTCATCATTTCCTTCCAACCGTTCGTTGGCTGCTTCAAATTGCTTAGATTCCGAATTCGAACTAGCTGTGGCACTGCTACGTACGACTGCAAGCCAATCCATCTTCGAGTAAGCTCCATAGATTTATCTCCGATATTTTCTTACCATACTTTCTCGAGGAACAGTATTATTAGCTACTTATTTCAATATCTACCTACATGTGAGTCGTCAGTCGATGTATCTGCGTCAAACGACGTTCATGCAGAGTGTCACGTGTCATGTTTAAAATTTATTAGGTACTCTCATGTGCGCTTCCTAGGCCCGTATTAATAAACGTTACTCAGCCCAAGAGACCGCACTTGATATGAATGTTGAGATCCTGAACGTATTAATAAACGCGATTGTTTATGTTCTCAAGTTGCGGATTAGGTTTACGTCATCAACTGAGTGATGGACTGATTAATAAACGAAACTCGACCCTTATGTATACATCGGGCGCGGGTTCTTGAGATGCTATATCGTGAGTGCAGATAGTCCGTGACTTGAGGTGCGATTAGCGTGGCGCGAAACAAGGAGTTTGAAAATATTTTGAGTGAAATTAATTATTACGATGAAATAGATTACTATGACGATATTTTGTGGCCTTTGCGATTTCGTTTACCAAAAGTTTATATAAGGGATGCTTCAAATCCTTTTCAATTACCTACTGAAAATTTAAAAAAACGATTCAGATTTGTTCAAGAATCAGTGTTGTATATAGTAACATTAATCAAAAACTCATTCGTAAAATATAATAACAGAGGTCTTCCAATTTCCCCGGAAATAGCCGTCCTTTTAACTTTAAGGTTTTATGCAACAGCATCATTTCAGGTTAGTATGTAATATTGTAATGTAATTAACTACCTAGGTACTTATTACGAACGAAAATCCATTATTTCATATGATAATGTACCTTACGTACTTAATTAATTTATGTTTCAGCTTGTTTGTGGTGACATAATATACTACAGTCTTATATTTTTTTTAAATTTCTAAAAAATACTTTTTCTCGGTAGGAGTAAAAATATGCTTCCTATTTTCCATTTTAAGCATATTTATAAATGCGAGAAGACGAGCTGGTAAACAAACAGATGTTTATGTTTGGCGTCTCTTTTTTTGACACTGACGCTACATTGCGTTATGTTGTTATCTATGCTTACTGAGTTAAGTAAACAATTATGTCGTATTGGGAAATAAATACACAACCTTTTTAACACTTTAACGCTTTCTTGGGTGACAACCAACTATAAAACGTGTATTAGCGCTATTCATTAAAGATTTAATGAAATAAAAGTATTTCAATCAAAAGTTTCACATCTTTTGACATAGCAATAACGAAATTCGACAAGTCTCATTCAAAACTTCGCTCAATGTGACGTCATCGTTCACGAGGTCAAGTCCTCAAGTACAGATAGGTGAGGAGCTGATCTTGGTTACTGAGATAGTGTACTTATGTGTCTATTAATTAGCAACAATCTTGAGATGCTGATGACGTCATAATGGCGAATCAAATGAAAACGCACTTGAGTACGGTGTTGAGGGATGTTTATTAATACGGGCCCTAGTCACTGACAAGAAACAATCACTCCCTTTAAGTATCATAAGGTAATATGTATTACAAAAATTACTCAAAAAAGCTTTTAAAAGAGTCTCTACGATTGATATAAGTACTTTGTAAAAGCATCAGCGGGGTATTTAAGTAACAATGGGTACACTATCACTACTGATAGTGTACCCATTGTTACTTAAATACCAATGGGTTTCAATTTGACATTTTTATAAGTATGATATTTTGATGTTGACTTGAAAGAGCATGGCAGTTGAGAATATGTCATGCTCACTTAAATGTCTCACAGGTGGTGGCGCGTGTGTTGGATCATTCGGTTCCCTACAAAACGGTTGAGCTGGGTGGTGCTGATCCACGCGTCATGTTCGTGAGCGGGCGCCGTCGGTTGAGTCTGGTCATCTCTTAACTGCCAGGGTTTATTTTAAATTTTATATTTTAAATTGTTCTTTTTTCATTGTTCTCACATAAAGAAGCAATAAGAATAATGTACCCAGGATTTTGTAATAATGTCTTGATTTAAAAGAGTGTCCTTGGACATTCTTGCCCGTTCTTCTCCAAAGAGATCTACATTTTGGAATGGGAAACTAGCTTCACTTTCTGACTAACTGACCGACTATTTAAAATGTTGACAATTCAAAAGTGCCTGAAATGGTTTCATTGAAATAAATGATTTGAGTTTGAGTTTGACAGTTCAACAACATTCATTGCGTAATTTACGTTGTTGAGCAGATACAGTTTACGAACATATGAATTCAGAATTATTGAGGTTGAGATTAGTATATTAAGCCATTCTAGGGTTCTGGTTTATCCAGAAGCCCACTCACAGAATCGCACTGCAGGTACTTTACTTTGTGTAAATTATTTAATCACCAGCTCTCAAAACGGTGAAGGAAAACATCGTGAGGTACCCGGCATGTCTTAGAAACAAAAATTCGAAGACATGTGACATCTACCAACCCGCACTGGGGCCGCGTGGTGGATTATGGCCCACTCCCTCTCACAGGGAGGAGGCCTGTGTCCCAGCAGTGGGAACATTATAGGCTGATTATGTAACTCCGCGAGTTCATACTAGACCCCAGGGCATTTAGTCCTGCTACCAACCTTGGTAACTGGTCTATCTTTTACCGTGGTAAAGACGTAGTTCTGGTATGATATACTCGTAAAATAAATCTTTCTTTTTTGCTTCCGACTTCCGTTATTAAGTTACTTTTCACTTTGCAGTAAGTACTTTTTTTTTAAGTCCGTTGTTTTTTTTTTTCTTACAACACTTGGCAACTTTCAATTGCGATTTTTTCGCTTTTCTTTTAGATTTTGGTTGAAATACGACACATTACATAAACATATGGGTTCGCAAAATGCTCTGTTCGTAACAACATAAAATTTCATTAAAAAATAAAGGAGTAAATCGCTTTCGAATAAAGCCGAGTGTATACTTACTTTTGCTCGTGACTGTACACAGGAGAACAGATAAGTACAGACCTTACCTACAAATACTATTCAGAAATACTCCGAAGTCTTTTCAACAACAGAATATAGCAACAATACGTTACGTCACAAAGATAACTGAAACTGCCGCCATATTTTGGCGCGCCAATAAAACTGGTGAGTGAATACGTCATTTGTGACGGCGTTAGCTCAACTTATTGAACGTTGATCGTAAAATGTTGTTTGTTTAGTGTTCATTTTTGATGGTTGTTTGCTTGTTGATGTATTTTGAGGAGTGGGTAGTTTCAGTTTTAATGGAAGTATTTAGACAGCCTTTACGATTGATCGTACTAGCACTTAGCCTGCCCAGTGCCCTACATAATAATAGTTCACCGCGACTGTTTAATTTTTCTGCTCACGTGTTATGTATCGTTCAGTGAACGGTGTAGTGACAACTAGACATCTGTCACGTAAAACAAAAAATGTCACCTCCTAATAAAGTTCACAATAACATACTCCATCATCATCGGCCTGGTATTTTCCTAACTATGTTGGGGTCAGCTTCCTGTCTAAACGAATGCAGCTGAATACTATTTTACAAGGTGCGTGTGCCTAACTGACCTCCACAACTCAGTGACTGGGTCACACGATACCCCTAACAAGACGTTACTAACAAGCACCATAACATGAAAATGGTTCAACACAAAATCAAAAGTAGATAAACCCTACTTTTTATGTGTCAAATAAGGTGATGTCCACGCGTTAACTGTAAAGAAGCAGTATTAACTATATCCATGCCAAAACGTAAAAGGTTTCTATGGAGAAAAACAAGCAAGAAATAACATAATAGTAGCATTTAAATATAGGTACAATAACATAAGACTAATCAGCCTATAATGTTCTCACAGCTGGGAGTCTGGGACACAGACTTCGTCTCTATGAGAGGGAGTGGGCCGTAATTCATCACAGGGTCCAGTGCGGGTTGGTAGACGTAACATGTCTTCGAATGATTTTGTTCTAGGACATGCCGGTTACCTCACGATGTTTACACACAACACAACACAACAACACAATTCTTAAGTTGGGGAAGTTTCCACTGGACCAACACTGATCTCCAGTATTAGTAGTAGGGTGGTAATATCTTTGTAACGCCATTTGTTTTCTAAGAAATCACAATATTACCGCTTTCACAGAATTTAGCAACACAACACTTGCCTTAACTTCGAATAAATCCCATAGCTTTCTTTTACGGCACTCACGGGAAAAAAGGGCAGATAATTCTTTACGAGGTTTCCCCGAAAGATATACAACCATGTTTCCAAGTAATAGAAAAATCGTATCTGCAGTATTTCTTAACAGATCTTAGATACCACACTTTGTTTATGTACTTTACCTTCAAATTGTATTGTATCTCACACCAAATCTGAGAAAAAGATAAACTTTCAATGTCAGCAGATTTGTTTTTCGAGATACAGCCGGTCGATTCTGTAAAAATCTCACCGTGAAAACTCAAGGGAAGAGAGCTTGATGTGAGTTGTCAGTACTGTCAATCCCTAGCATTATTTGGAATGACAGCTCACTCCACGCTCACTTCACCTAAGTTTTCACGGTGAGATGGTTACAGAATCTCACTACAGGTTTCGATAGAAAGTTTATACTATAAAGGTGATAGACAGATATACTTTTTGGAAGTCCAAATCGGCCGATGTTTGCTCGTCGAATCTCTAAAAAAGAAATGGCAGATTTGCAGGGTTGAAAAGTGTTGCTGTCAGGAAAACGTGGTATACTTTTTTACTTTGCCCGGACAGTAGTCATTTCTTCTGGCATGCACACATTTATTCTGAGCTGGAATTAAAACAGCTGCTAGATGAACATCTCTTTCTCTTTTCTTTTTTTAAAAAACGTTGCCCCACACTAGGAATTACTCCTGTATCGTGGGTGCGTTTACAATCATTTAAGTTCACATACACAAACAGCCAGACCCGGAACAACTACCTGTAGGCAATACAAATATTTGTTCCGTGCGGGAATCGAACCCTCGACACGCAGCGCAGCAGTCGATCGCTCAGCCATTGCGCCAACGTTGTCGTCACATCGAAGCAAAAACGTTGCCACTTGCACGGGTTTGCAACGGCAACCTGAGCTCCCAATCGATTGACATATTGCCAAGTTGAACACAAGTTCGTATCCAGAGGGCAGTTCTGCCGAAGTGATGGTGGTTGGTTGGGAAAGTTTCTCTGCATTGTCTTTCGAGAAGGTCATTAATTGTGTCTCTTGATAATATCGCTTTCTTATAACATCATCCTTATTTACAATTAGCTTTTTAGCCTTGGGTTCACCCGCGTGGAAGGCAATATTGATCTCACGGGGAAGTATTACTGAAATTTAAAAAAAAAAACTTTTTAACAAAACAAAAATACGCTTGCGCGTGCGTGTACGCGTAGGCTTGAGATCCTCCTCCTTTTTCGTCGCATAAAAAAATATCTTAATATGTATCTATGTGAAAAATTATATTGGTCATGAAAACGTATCAGACAGAGAAGCATCCCGACAGACAGTTACTTTCGCATTTAAATTATTGGTACGAATATGGATTACCAACAAAATAATCACCCACAAATCGCCCGTCTGCCCCTAACCTAAAAGTCTTTACAACTAAAACCTATGTTCGAGATTAGATAAACAATGTAACATATCGTTCAGGCGGACTGGCGCCGACTACTTAGATTTATATCTGTCGGTCCTATTCTAAATGCGAAAGCCTAGCCTAATCAGATCAAGGGAAAGATATGAAAACCTTGATGTATTAGATTATGTGTGTCGTTTATAGGTTAGATTCTTCTATGTGATGTAATGTTGTTGGGTTTGTGTATTGTGATTGGTTCCTTTAACTTACTGATCGGTAACTTCGGTGATGTGAAACTATATTTATAGTGTGGCGGCATCTACATCGCCACATGTGAACTACGCATCACACTGACGCGTGACGTCAAAATCCTGCATCGCGCAAGCAGAGTTTACCGCGCAAGTAGCATAAGGTACATCACGTCCCGACATCAATCATCGGGCAGTTGACCACCAGACACAATACCCGTCTGGTCGGAGTAACCTCCCGTTTCTATGGAGGATGAGAGAACTTTACATCCTGTTCCTGATACTTCTATAATAGCTAAACTACACAAAATCCTTTGGCCTTCTATAATACATAATTCCTATATCAGAAATAATGTTGAAGAATCTAATGAGCCTAAAATTACGTCGGCACCCATAACCTTTCTACAAGGACACTGACATAGCTTGTCAGTTAAAATTGTATCATTACAGTCACAAAAAAAAGAAATACTATACAATCATTTTTTTATATAGAAACTAGTTTCTGCCTGCGGCTTTGTTCGTGTGAAAGTTCTGGTTGTCCCGAGTCCCACCCCGTCGGCGACGTCTAAAATAATAAAAATGACAATATTTTTTTTCAAATTTGTATGCCTCCTTCAATGTACATTCAAGAAATAGCATTCCTCAAGCATATGGGCTATCAAACCCAAAAAGTTTCCAGATATTAGCGTGTACAAACAATCAAACAAATTCTTCAGCTTTATTATTAGTATAGATAGATAGATGTCATTACGAGCATAGTGGCACATTAAAAAATACAATAGAACTTTTTGTATAGAAAAATATCGGAACTAAAAATCATAGTAATCTTTCATGTTGACACTAGACCATTAAAATACTAACCCCTTCAATATAAATCATCGACAAAATGGAATTATAATTACTGAAACGCCAACCGATGAAGCAATAAAGGCAGGAATAAATAAAAATGTCCGACATTTTTCCACGAGTTACCCTACTAAATACTTTAAGCTCGAACATGGAGGCTGGATTAATAAAGTGAGCGGTCAAGTTCGAGCGTCCTTGTGGTTTGAATATTCTGAGGAGACTAATGGGTCATTTACACAGGGGCAGTTTCTTGTACTGGTTCGACGAATAGATACAGGGTGACAGCGACCTCGATGCCCACCTGTCATTTTTATAATATTTAAAAAAATTCTAAGATATGTGACATCTACCAACTCGCACTGGACCGACGTGATGGAATATGGCCCATTCCCTCTCACCGAGAGGAGGTCTGTGTCCCAGCAGTGGACACAGCCTGAGTATGATAAGTGCAATATAAATAATCGCCTAGTGACACTCGATAGATAGAAATAGGGTAGTTCTCTGAGTTAAAAATAATAATTATATTTAGTCCGTCAGTTAAATTATCGAAAAATAATGGACACGTATTTTTTCTTTTGTCAATCAAACAAAAAATGACAAAGATAAAGCGCGTCAAAATTTGGGAATGTGGGGTCGTGACGTCACTTGTTTGCAAAAGTGTCGCAAGCAAGTGACGTCACGCGGAACTTTAACGGGCGATATCTTCAGAATTTTTTATATAATTGACAAAAGAAAAAATACGGGTTCAATATTTTTCATTTCGTTTTCGTCAATCTAACTGACGGAGACTAATTAGATTTTTTTAGGAAAATAGACTATTCTCGCCTCTCAATAAGCAACAAACTCTCCTTGTGTAAAAGACCCTTAAGCTTGTTCAGACATGCTAGTACGTGGGGACATTGGAATGCGAAAGCTCTAGTGTGTCAAGGAATTATAAAGACCTTAAGCATCGTTAGTGTCTTGTAAGTCGATCTAATCTTTGAAATAGATGATGTGGGACTTTTAGCTTTGTTGTCGGAACAAAAATACATAGTTGCAAAAGTTGATAACAGAATTGCGTAGGTCGTTGCTAAAGATATCGAAACAGTGGTGGCCTTATATCGGCCCCAACTTACGAGTAGGTAGTGGGTTCGAACACAGGCAGGCGTTTTAGTTTGTGTAAATAATTTCATCACCACTGCTCTCAAAACGGTGAAGGAAAACATCGTGAGGAAACAGGCATGTCCTTGACAAAAATTCGAAGACATGACATCTACCAGCCCGCACTGGGCCCGCGTAGTAGATTAAAGCTCACTCCCTCTCGAAGAGAGGAGGCTTTTGTCCCAAGACTGGGAACATGTAAAGATATCGAACACTACACTCGAGTCAGTGTTCATTTTTGTTTCATTCCACGTTCATGAAAACATTACAAAGGAATGAACGTTCGTGTTGAGTTTAGTTGTTCCGATGATGTTTCTTCGGAATGAACTTCGAACTTAAAGATAACGAATGAAAGATAAAAATTAAAAAATAGTGAAGCGTCTGATATCTGTTTAAGTATTTAACTACTTTTTTGGGCTATTCATATTCCAAAAATTGCAAAAAAAAACAATATTAAACAAACGCAAAGATGAAATTGGATCTCGAATACAATTTTATCTTTTTAAATTGTTGCGCTAGTCAGATTTCGTACCCCAAGTACACAATCTGAAATCTAATCTAGGGATGTTTTATATTTTAATAATTTGCCATAAGGTTTAACTGAACCCGAGTAGAAAAGTTGGCCATTTATATCTGATTCAGAGATTAAATGCTGAAAGTACCTACCATTTGAATAAAAGGAACATGAGTTTATTGGATAGAAAACATCATTCTAGGTACTGAAGAAGAAAACATTAACAATTCACAACAACAACAACAATTAACATTTCTTTGCAATTTCCGAAGCGCTTACGTATATTACATCCGTTGAAAATAATAGAAAGACAGTAATTTGTGTAGATAGCAAAAGTGCACTACAACATATAGCTCGATGCGCCTCTGGTTACAGAGGTGCACCGATAGCTTATGAAATTCTATCTAAAATACACTATCTATCTGAAAGAGATATAGATCTGAAGTTGCAATGGGTTCCCGCACATATAGGTATAAAGGGCAATGAGGAGGCTGACCGTTTAGCAAAGTTGGGTATTGTTGGTGGAAGAGAAAAAAACATTGGAACTAATTATATAGAAATATTGCCTAGGTATAAACATAAATGTCAAGAAGTTTGGAAAGAGTATTTTAATCAAAGATCGAAAGATAAAGGGATTTGGTACAGGTCTATAGTTTCGGAGCCTCCTCATATACCGTGGTTTTGTAACTCTAGACTAAGCAGAAAAATTATAGTTACAGCTCACAGACTGAGATCTGGACACATGCCGCTCAATAATTTTGGATTTTTAATGAAAAAAATTAATTCACCAAATTGTGAGGTGTGTGGCACACTGGAAGATGTTATACATTTACTGACGGAGTGTGTCAGATTTCAATCTGCAAGAGAGGACCTAGTTAGAGAGCTCAAGATAAATATGAACGATGTTTGTATGTTCCATCATATTTTGTCGACACCTAACTCCGGAGCTGCTTATAGTTTATTTAAGTTTGCATTATTACGTTTTGCGTTATAGGTCTGATAGTTTCGTTTATTGTTAGTATGATTAAGTTATAAGGTCCGATGGGACTGGCATGTACAATTGTATAAAAGTCCCTTATAATTAATAAAGATATAAAAAAAAAAAAAAAGAAAACATTAACACAGTATCCATCCAAAAGTTACCTTTAAACATGGCTTTAAGCGATAACACCACCTATTGTGTCACCTTCTGTAAAATTTATACATTTATATCTGTATTTCATATGGTAATACATACACTGTTAACGCTGGCAGCCCTACGCCCATCTAGCGGTCCTGGCGGTGGGGGACCCTCATCATCGCATCGTCGTCAGGGCTTCTCATTGGTTCAAAATGACGTGATATCTGTCGGCAGCCAATGAGAGGCCTACAATCCGTCGTCGTCGTCGCCATCTTTTTATTCTTACTAGAAAATATATACGCCTTTGTTCCTAAACCCAACGCACCTCGAATTTTGTAAAAAAAAACCAAAAATAAATAAATCAGAATTCAAAATTTCAAGAAGTCGCAAATTTATTTTTATACGCCTCAAGACCTCCATCATTTGGTCCTCCGAGCCGAATCAACGATAAAAGAACCAGCAGTCCAGCAGACCAGCACAGCATTGCCCGTTGGAGGTACGGTCAGCCATCCTGCCTAATTCCCCTGTGACTCCATTTCCACTGTGTAATACCGTGCTATTTTGTAATAATTTCAGTGAGAACTTGTGTGTCTGATTCGTAACGTGCCAACTACTCCGCAATCTGCGACGTCATCAGCTTCACATTTAACCGTGAGTACTCCATCTTCCTATTGCCTACCAAAATGAGCGATTCTGAAGTTCCCCTAGTGAAAATAAGCAACCCTAATCCCGTCGTGGCTAGCAAATCTCGCGATAGATCCCCTATACCTAGTGTTTATAATGACCAAGTCTTAAGAGATCTAGTAAAAAAAAGGGGTATAGTAAAGGGAAGGTTTACAAGATTTATTAATTACATACATAGCCTGGTAAATGAAGACCTTTCTAATCAAGACCGCATAGATTTAAAATTAAGGATTCAAGGGGCAAGTAATTTATTCGATGAATTCAATAACATTCAAACTCAGCTCGAGGAATCGGTCCCTGAAGCGCTGGTAGACGAGGAACTAAATAAACGGGAGCAGTTTGAGGACAATTACTATGTCATAATGTCGCAGGCGGAATGCATTTTGATCAAAAGTAATAGCCCTGCAGACTGTTCTACTAAGTGTGCTCACAAGTCACGAACAATTATTAAACTACCTACTATTGCTATGCCTACATTTGACGGCTCATACGAGCAATGGTTACAGTTCAGGGATACTTTTCTCGCATTGGTGCATAATTCTAGTGAACTGGCCAGCATAGAAAAGTATCACTATTTAAAATCATCGCTAAAAGGCAGCGCGGAGTTAGTTATAAATTCATTGGAATTTTCCAGTGACAATTATTCGGTTGCATGGGAATTGCTTCTCAATCGATACAATAACAGTAGATTGTTGGTGCATAGTCATGTGAAATCCCTATTTACGATGTCAAATATAGCCAAGGAATCATCAACTTCAATAAAAACACTAATAGACACCGTACTTAAAAACTTACGCGCATTACAAGTTCTCGGTGAGCCTGTAGACTCGTGGGATACCTTGGTTATATACATGGTAGTGTCTAAGTTAGATCAAACTACAGAGCGTGAATGGGAACAACACAAAGGCACATTATTTTCCGCAAACGGTGAACCTAACAAACGTATAAAGGTGTCTGATTTGGTGAAGTTCCTCAAAGATCGAGCTGACATGCTGGAAACATTGCAAGTTTCGCATAGCAAAAGCAGTGACGTTACTCACACTGATAATAAAAAACACAATTAGCACAATAATAAAGTTCACTGCAACGTTTCCAGCAATAAGCCACAAGAACGGAACCGTACGGTCACTACGCGCCTATGTTTGTTATGTAACGCTAATCACCCGTTATATTCGTGTCAGAAGTTCATAGATTATAACTTAGAATCAAAACTTAAGTTCATTAACGACAAAAAACTGTGTATGAATTGTTTACGTGCCGGTCATAACTTGAAGAGATGTAGGTTCGGGCCGTGTAGAATGTGTAACAAAAAACACAACTCATTAGTGCATTCCGATAATCAGCCTAATTCGCAGGAGATAGTTACAGTTCACACGCCTCGCGCGAGTGAGGTGTCGACTGCGGCGGCCACCGCGCCTACGGTGCCCCCTCCGGTGGCATCTGACCCGCGCGAGCCCACCTCTTCCTTATCTTCGCATACATCTACAATACAAGCGAATAAGGCACACATAAACATTCAACGCACTCAATCAGCTGTAGTTAAACCAGTTTTGTTGTCGACCGCGCTAATCGAGATAGCCGATAGTTTCAATAATTATCACGTCGCTCGTGCAATCCTTGATTCTGGTAGTGAGCGATGTTTTATTACTAAAAATTTATGCGATAAATTACAAGCGCCAGTTTTACAGTCCACTCAAGAAATAAGAGGTGTCGGCAACTCGATCACACAATCTACGCAAATATGTGATGTTGAGATTAAGTCACGCACCTGTAATTTCCTTACGCATTTACAATGTTTTGTTTTACCTAACATTACATCGGCGTTGCCTGCAATGCCAATCAAATTTACGCATTTTAATATTCCCGAACATTATCAGTTAGCTGACCCGCAGTTTTTCGAATCTCAGAATATTGATATTTTGATAGGCGCTGATAAGTTTTGGGATTTATTGAATAATAAGAAGATTAAATTACCTAGTGGGCCATTTTTATTAGATACAAAACTGGGCTGGATAGTTTCTGGGCCTATTTGTTCTACTTCGCATGATACGTTCATTCAGTGTAATTTTAATCAGTCGATTGATGCGCAATTACGGCAGTTCTGGGAGCTTGAAGAGGTGTCTGTGTGTCGGGATACGCGCACTGATGAGGAGCGTGCTTGCGAGGAACATTTCGTCAACAATACTACGCGCAATAGTGACGGAAGGTTCTGCGTACGCATTCCCTTTAAAAAATCGCCCGATACATTAGGTGAAACATACTTTTTAGCAGAACGTCGATTTCTAGCCCTTGAAAAGCGTTTATTACGCAATAATGATTATAGGACGCTTTATAGGGACTTTATTCACGAATATATTAGCCTAGGTCATATGAGTCGCGTGGACAACTATGGCACGCCGCATTATATTTTACCTCATCACGGTGTACTTCGTGAACACAGCACCACGACTAAGTTACGCGTGGTATTTGACGCTAGTGCAGCGTCTAGTAATAACATTTCGCTTAATGAATTGCAGATGGTAGGTTCGCCGATACAGGGTGATCTTTTTAGCATCTTATTACGATTTAGGCAACACAAATATACTGCCTGCGCCGATATTGAAAAGATGTACAGACAGTGCCTGACTCATGAAGATCAGCGTGACCTTCAACTAATCTTGTGGCGTGACGAACCGTCTGAACCTATTAGTGTTTATAGACTCAATACCGTAACCTACGGAACCGCATCGGCACCATTCTTAAGTTGCAGGTGTCTAAAACAGTTAGCGATCGATTGCACGGATCGTGACGTCAGCAGAATTATAAAAGAGGATTTTTTTGTTGACGATCTAATTACGTCAAACGATTGTAAAAATAAATTATTAGAGGATTGTCGAAATGTAAGCAAAGTTTTAAGTTCCGGATGTTTTCCGCTACGTAAATGGAATTTTAATTTTAAGTTAGATAACACGGATACCAACTTACCTGAAATAAGTAAGCAATTAACATTAGGTGAAAATGTTAACGCAAAAATATTAGGTTTAGGCTGGTATAATTTTAGTGATGAATTTCATTTTAGTACGCAATTCAAAATTAATAACGATAAGATCACCAAACGTTATATCATGTCAAATGTTGCGCAAATATTTGACCCTTTAGGGTTACTTAGTCCTATGATTATGTCAGCTAAAATACTATTGCAACGGCTATGGCTGTTAAAAATAGATTGGGATGACGAAGTTCCTTCTGACGTCATACAAACGTGGAATAAATTTTGTAGTTCGTTAGATATTCTCAACAATGTACGCGCACCGCGACATGTCATAGGCAGTGATCCTGAACGAGTGGAGTTGCATATTTTTTCGGATGCGTCGGAATCTGCATATGGGTCATGTATTTATGTGCGCACAGTTAATCGTGACTCATCGATCACTGTTAGGTTATATTGTTCTAAGGGTAAGGTTGCGCCGCTTAAACCGATAAGTATTCCGAAGCTAGAATTGTGCGGGGCATTACTAAGCGCTAGGTTATTTAATAAAGTACGTGAGTCCATTAACTGTCAGTTTGATTCTGTAACATTTTGGTGTGACTCAACTATTGTGTTGGGTTGGTTACGTATGTCACCCAACCAATTAAAAACATTTGTGCAAAATCGCACGGCTGAAATTCATGAAATCACAAAAGATCTTCCGTGGTGTCATGTAAGTGGTAAGGAGAACCCGGCGGACCTTGTGTCACGAGGTGTTAGTTTAGACGATCTTCAATCTTCCACACTCTGGTGGCAAGGACCTTCCCTTCTTCACGACCCAAACTTTTGTTCGAGTCAGGCAATATCAGAAGAGATCCACGCATTGCAGACAGATGATTTACCGGAAATCAAGTCAAAGGTGGTTCACTCATTACCCACGGCGAGTGAGATCTCATTATTTCCTTTCGATAGATTTTCTCAATTTAGCCGTATGAAGCGCACGTGTGCATACGTCCTACGCTTTATTTATAACACACGTAATCAACATAATGTTCGCCGTGGACCTCTTGCTGTCGATGAGCTGAGGGAAGCGAATTTAACACTCATAAGACTGTCTCAGCAAGAGTCTTTCCCAGACGAATATAAATTATTAAAAAATAATAGTTATTTAAAATCGAAACATAATCTAAGTAAACTTAATTTATTTATGGATAGCGATAAAATAGTACGAGTTGGGGGAAGAATTAAATACTCACCTAGCTTTAGTTTTGATAAAAAACATCCTAGTTTAATTTCGTCTAAACATTGGTTTTCAATATTATTATTTCGTTATGAACACATACAGCTAAAGCACGCTGGAGCGCAGTCGTTGTTGTATAACATGCGTGAGTCATACTGGCCGCTAGGGGGAAGGGACCTGGCTAGGCGCACCGTACACACTTGTGTTATCTGTACCAGATTGAGAGGCAAAACCCTGTCGCCGATTATGGGAAATTTACCTAAAGAAAGAATAACCCCAACCTTTCCTTTCTTACAATGCGGAGTAGACTACGCTGGGCCTATTTTTACTTTGAATCGCAAAGGCAGAGGCTCAAGGTTAGTGAAGGGTTACATATGTTTATTTGTTTGTCTCGTGACTCGTGCGGTGCACTTGGAACTAGTAAGTGACTTGTCCAGTGATGCTTATCTACTAGCGCTGAAGAGACTGATTTCTCGACGCGGTAAACCCGCTGAGATTATGTCGGACAATGGTAGGAATTTTGTAGGTGTTGCCAATGAATTTTCAAAATTTTTATCTACTTGTTCCCCTGCTATTATTGATTATGCGACTAGCCAAGATATAAAATTTACTTTCATTCCCCCTTATGCGCCTCATTTTGGGGGGTTGTGGGAGGCTGGAGTCAAATCGTGCAAGCATCACTTGCTACGAGTTGTTGGTAATGCTCACCTTACATTTGAGGAATTTAGTACGGTATTATCACAGGTCGAAGCCATTCTCAATTCCCGACCTATCAGTCCCATGTCTACCGATCCCAACGACTTGATTCCTTTGTCTCCTGCCCATTTCCTGGTTGGTCGTCTCCTCACAGCGCCGGCATCTCCAGAGCTGCTTGATGTTCCTGTTCATCGATTAACACGCTACGAGAGACTTGAACAGATGCGACAACACTTCTGGAATCGCTGGAGCATGGAATACATCTCAGAGATGCAAGTCAGGAATAAATGGAAGGAGAATTCAACTGACCTTCGACCTAATACATTGGTCGTTATTAAAGAAGATCACACACCGCCATTAAAATGGAATTTGGGACGGATCATTTCCATAAGACCAGGGAAGGATGGAGTGGCCAGGGTAGCCGATATACAGACTGCGTCAGGGGTTATAAGACGCGCATTCCCACGCATTTGTCCGCTTTTCATCGAAGAATGACTGTTGGACGCCAGTGCTTCCAAGGCCGGGGGCATGTTAACGCTGGCAGCCCTACGCCCATCTAGCGGTCCTGGCGGTGGGGGACCCTCATCATCGCATCGTCGTCAGGGCTTCTCATTGGTTCAAAATGACGTGATATCTGTCGGCAGCCAATGAGAGGCCTACAATCCGTCGTCGTCGTCGCCATCTTTTTATTCTTACTAGAAAATATATACGCCTTTGTTCCTAAACCCAACGCACCTCGAATTTTGTAAAAAAAAACCAAAAATAAATAAATCAGAATTCAAAATTTCAAGAAGTCGCAAATTTATTTTTATACGCCTCAAGACCTCCAACATACACATATATGCTACATAATAAAGAGTATTCTATTCTATTTTCGTTAACCATTTGGTAATTATTTTACTCGTAGATAACTTCACTATACAGGGTGATAGAGACACTGACGCGCAGCCGCACGCTAGGGGTTCTAAAATCATGTACTGAATTCATGGTTACAATAATTTGCGCGTTGATGTCGCTACCACCTCGTATATCCTAGTAACATGACCAAACTATTAGGTATGTAACTTGAAACACCTTTTTAGGCTGACACAAGCCCTGTCCGAAATATCTTGAAGTCAAGAGAGGCCTTCGCCCAGCAAAATGATCACGCAGGCATAGAATAACCAGCTTTTTTGTTGACTTTATACTTCGTCAAACTGTGACCCTTGTGATTTTGAATCGAGCAAAGTCATTGATCGAGTGGATCCAAATTCAATCCATGTTTTCTCGGATTTGGGTCAGGAGCTCGGGATTAACTGCAAACACCCTGTTATGTCTTATTTGCATAGGTCTGGGGGATATTGTTTGGACACAATCCACCAAATAAGATCGAGTGAAATGGCAAACAATCGGCCTGTTACATCATTGTTTTTGTTTTGTTTTTTTTTTAAAAGACGTTTTCTCCACTCTAGGAATTACTCCTGTATCGTGGGTGCGTTTACAAACATTAAACTCCTCACATACACAAACAGCCAGACCCGGAACAACCACCTGTAAGCAATACAAATATTTCCGTGCGGGAATCGAACCCGCGACACGCAAGGCAGCAGTCGATCGCTCAGCCACTGCGCCCCAACCGTGTCGTCGAGGTACATCATTGAAGGGTTCAAAATTGAAGTGGGAAAATGGAGGTACCATGAGGTGTCACTTCCTTTTCCAGTTGACATATAACGTATAAGGAGGTAATAAAGTGTATTTGAGGACTGCAACTTGTCTTATGACAGGGACACATGAAGCGATGTCAACATCTCTGTTTGGATTTCTTTTTAAAATCGTCAGCGTGTCGCCAGCGACTACAGTTAGACTTATGTCTACTATCATTTAAAACGTGCTGATTTTGAACTTAATTTTCAACTTCACTATTCTCATCCAGAAAGAAAAACAAAAGAAGCTAATAATAATGAATTGCAACTATAACAAATTATCACGATAGAACAAATTGTTTTGAAGCTGGTCTGAAAGTCTTTTATGGAAAGTATATTTCTATCAATATTTTATTGTTCTTTTTTAGTTCATGAATAGCAAGCCAATAGCGTAACACACTTTCTATCACAATTCGAAGGATTTTGAAGAAAATTTCTAAGCCATTGCGAAAGAGACATTTTGCGACTAGGAGACATTTTACGAAAGAGATATGTATTTTGCGACTAAGCCCTTCCTTCATGTATTTGAAAAAATCGTCTGTTCGATATCGTAAATGACGCAATGAATGTTGTTTATTGTTAAAATGAATGGTATTGCCAGTGTGTGTCACACAATCACCTCGCTGGCCATAATTTCCTCTATTCTCCTCAACGATTAGTCTAACCTCAATCAAATCCTTATTGAGTCTAGCATGTACTGACATCACAACGGGAATACGAAATTCTGTTTCCACATTTTCCGTTCAGAAAAATTACCAATTCAAATGTATTGTAGGTACGGTTCAACAGGTTTCATCAATTTGTGTCAGAAAAGAAGGATTGTAATAAAGGATTAAATACTTTTTGGATGTTGGAAGGTTAATGCGACGGCGAAGTGACAAGAAATTCTAACTGTCAAAGTTTACAATTTACACAAAGTGAAAAAAGAAAATTGTCAAGTTAAATAATAATAATATCCCTGGACATTTCACACAGCGCCATCTAGTCCCAAGCTAAGCAACCTAATGCTTGTGTTATGGTAACAAGATGGCTGATAAACTACTTATATACATTTTTTTTTTTTTGTAAATACATACATATTATAGATAGAAAAACACCCAGACTCGGAACAAATACATGTAGGTCATACAAATATTTGTTCCGTGCGGGAATCGAACCCGCGACACGCAGCGCAGCAGTCAATCGCTTAACCACTGCGCCAACCGTGCCGTCAAAATTAATTAGTAACTGTCGAAGTCAACACGTGTCCCATGGAAATTAGGAAGTAATCACATTAAATAAAACTTTCTATATTTTGCTAGTAGGTACAGACGCCAGCACATCAAGCTACCCGAAACTGTCAAATTTTCCCAATCAACTTTGAACCTTAAGCTTTAGCAATAAAGTTGAAAATCGATTAAAGAAATTTGACAGATTGTAGTAGCTTGATGTGCTGGCGTCTGTACTTTAATGTTAGTAACAATAGTACTTATGTAGATAAATAGGTTAGTACTTATTGTTAGTTTTCACAAATTAAATTTTATTTATTCAGTCCTATAACAGCCGGGCGTGTAGCTAAGCAATAACAGCCGCACGTGTCGATCGATCAGGTTAAGCTACGCTTGCCGCGGTTGGTCCGTGGATGGGTGACCATCTTTACATATCAAGACCCCTCCGTGTCTCGGAAAGCACGTTAAGTCGTTGGTCCCGGCTGTCATTCGTACGATGGATCTTTGACAGTCGTTACGGGTCGTTAGAAGCCCGAAATTCAGACAGCCAGTTTCAGACCAAGAGGTTTCGTATTCGGCAGTCGCTTCATCGAACTTACTGATACTCAGCTGCATCCGGTTAGACCGGAAGCTGACCCCAACATAGTTGGGAAAATGCTGGGCAGATGATGAACTGCCGCCACCCAGTGTCCCTGAAAGCGACAATCAGCTCTGGTAGCGATAATTTTCAGATGTTGTTGTCACTATCCTGCAGGGGCTGGAGTATGGAGGAAGCTTTCATTCGCATGATGGCATGGAAGCCATCTTTGCAGACCTCCGCGAACATTCCCGAAGCGGTACAGCGCTTGTGCAGTCCCAATGTCATAGACTCGGTGCTTTAGTTAGAAGGTATTGCCACATTTTGATTTACGCTGTTGCAATACTTGCAATAAAAAATGTAGTAAAGAGATTTTACTAGAACATGCGAATTTGACCTTTAAATTCGAAACCATAAAAGATGAATTTCGCAAAAAATGTCAGATAGGAGTTCTTGTCACTTCATCTTCGTAGGCATTTCAGGGCAGTCTTATGGAAGAACTGAGGAGTACAAAAATAGCTACAACTCGCAAACAAAATCACATCTGCCCTTACTGCCTATCTCAAAAATTCACTCTGTATACACTCACTCTCATACTTACCATAACCTAAACCATCATCATCATCATCTGCCTGCCTTTTCCCAACTATGTTGGGGTCAGCTTCCAGTCCAACTGGACACAGCTGAATACCAGTATTTTACATGGAGCGACTGCCACCACAACCACCACCACCACCACCACTGCACCACTGCTACCACAACCTGCAACCATAACATAAACCGCACCACTAAAATTTTTAAGCCATATATCTCCTTACATACACGACCCCTACTTATTCTCCAAACTGCCGGACCAAGGCAGCTTGCCAAGTCGGTGAGCGGTTAAAATGTAAAGCATACATGTACAAAGCATATATTAATTTGATACTACCCTCGGCAAACTTGTTCCTCAAACTACGTACATGTTTTATCTCCAAGATGTGTTATATTTTAGTCATAGTCGAGCTTCATATAGGTTTTAATAGTAGGTACAGAGGGTGAGGGAGGGGCTTGTGGCTAAGTAAAGCTACGCTTGCCGCGGTTGGTCCGTGGATGGGGTGACCATCTTCTCATACCAAGACCCCTCCGTGCCTCGGAAAGCACGTTAAGCCGTTGGTTCCGGCGGTCATTCGTGGAACTTTGACAGTCTTTACGGGTCGTCAGTAGCCTGAAAGTCTGACAACCAGTCTTACCAAGGGGTATCTGTATTACCCAGTAACTGGGTTGTGGAGGTCAGATAGGCAGTCGCTCCATGTTAAATACTGGTACTCAGCTGCATCTGGTTAGACTGGAAGCTGACCCCAACATCATCTTCCTGCCCTTCTCCAATATTACTTGTGGTCGGCGCAACACGTTTTCTTCTTCCATTCTCCCCTGTCAACCGTCACGCTATCATTCACTCCCTTCTCTTTCTTATCATTCCTCACACAATCCATCCATCTTTTCTTCGGCCGAAGAAAAAAAAGAAGCAGACCCCAACACAGTTGGGAAAAAGCTAGGCAGATGATGAGAGACTTTTAATAATAATAGAAAGAAAGAAAAAAAAGAAAATGCATTTAATAAGAGTAATAATAGAAGCAGTAATAGGAGCCTGTCACTGTTCCTCTGAACACTGATGCAGCAGAGTAGCAGTGTAGCAGTCAGTGTGACCAGTGGTGACTCAGTTGTAACGGCCACAACTTACAAGTTGAAGGTCGTAGTTCGAACCCGTAGGTTAGTCAGCTTTACTGTGTAAATGATTTCATCACCACTGCTCTCAAAACGGTGACGGAAAACCTCGTGCGAAAACCGGCATATCCTAGAAAAAAAAAATTCAAAAACATGTGACATCTACCAACCCGCAAAAGCCTGCGTGGTGGAAACAGCCCATTCTTTCTCACTGAGAGGAGGACTGTGTCGCAGTAGTGGGAACATTTTATACTGATTATCTATTGCCCCACTGCACTGCAGGCCAATGGCGTTTTCACGCTATTGGCCTGCAGTTCACGCCTGCTCAAGGCGGGCTGATGATTTCAGATTTTAAGGGGTTTATTTATAAACGTTGCTTGAAGTAAACTGACTTTTAAACGTCAAAAATGAATGGTTAAACAGTCGCTAATCACCACTTAACTTTAAGCAACCTTTATGAATAAACACCAAAATATTTAACGCCTCTTTTTAGCGTAACGTTTTTTTGTCCATTAAGTATGAGCATCTAGACAAAACTACTCGATAAATATAAAATAAATGTATTATGCACAGAGCTTAACCCATTTGTGCGCGGATAACGATAAGTGCCGTACCTCCACAATTGGGAAGGCTCCTCCCAATTGGTTGGAAAATAATCGAATGGGTCGCAACATTAAAGACATCCATTACCAAAAACAAGAAACCCTTACCTTAGGTCACGTATACTGCATTCGCGATTTATTTTCCAAAAATGTAAACAAATATGAGTTTATGGAGAAATAACTTTAATTCCTACACAATAAAGATCAGTTTACGCTACAACTTCAAACATTTTTATAAATTTATCAATAGTGCTAGTCACTCTGAAATCAATTTGATCACCATTAAAATAAAGTTGATATCTGTTTTTAACTTGAAATAACATTAATTTGAAACATTAGTTTAAATAGACTTTAGGTACGTCTTGTCCAGCTGCAATTAGCTGGAAGCTCCCACCCTTGCTCCTGGTTGATCCTGCTTGATCGAGTTGTGATTTACCTTCTTGGACTCCGTATCATAGTCGCGACAAATAAATACGCGACAAATGTTGAGGCGACAGTACGATATGTCGACCATCACTGGTGCGACAGCACATCAGCTTGCCGTAAGTTAGTGCGACTGATTGTTTTCTTGACAAACGACAGGACGACGGAACTTTTGATCGACGAACGATGGCGCGAAACAACTTTCGCTCGACAAACTAAAGTGCGACAAACGTTTTTATTTTGTTTGAAACTATGATACGAAGTCACCTTCTTGTAGTATCTTAACGCTTTAAAGGACACAGTTTACATGCGCAAGTTTTTTATTTTTTTTATTTTGTCAAGTGCCTTTACTGAAGACCGGGATTGGACAAGACGTTTGAACGCTGTCACTACGCTCTACCATTGTTTTTAGTTTTCAAAACGAACCTAAAAAAAACATTTTAGTTTTATCATAATTATTGCCATCAACCGGAGGTAAATCCAGACTCCGGGCTGCAATATCAAATCAAAAGTCATTTATTCTAATTACAGCACTTTTCGAAAGACAGTCCCTGAAAACTGATGACTGCTTCTGAGAATTTTCAGATGGATAAAATCAATAACACTTTTTCCGACCTGGGAATCGAAACCAGGACCTCATGCTCATCAGTAGCGCTTGCAACCACTGAGCCAACAAGGCAGGCAATAGAATTAAAACGAACATGTTTAACAATGTGTGAAATAGTTCCCGGGAACTCCGGGATATTATCGAAGAAACATTACACTGACAATTTCTCTGCTTAACAGGCAAATGATTCTCTTGACTACCTACTGAACGTAGCTAAGCAAAATTAGACGGTACTTGATCAAAGTTGTTATCTCGACTAAAACAACTTCCAATTAACAACAACAGGTTTCAATTAAAACAACAATTTTCCAGTTAAACGTTTATTCCTTCCCATAATATAAACAACATTGCTGGCTTATTTCTCATAATTAATTAGTATTTTAATACATTTTTATGTTACAATAGAGTGGTGTGCTTGTTTAGATGTTTTTGAGCATAATTGAATAAATAAACTTACCTACTGTCACTGTTTTCACAGACTACAGGCAGACGATAGACAATTCTCATTGCGTGTTTTGTAGAAATTTAAAAAAAAATAACCATTTAATAAATGAACCTTGTAGAATTTGACAGTCGTTACGGGTCGTCAGAAGTCCGAAAGTCTGACAACCAGTCTTACCAAGGATTATCGTATTACCCAGTCACTGGCTTCTGGAGGTCAGATAGACAGTCGCTCCATGTAAAATACTGGTACTCAGCTGCCTCCGCTTAGACTGGAAGCCGACCCCAACATAGTTGAGAAAAGGATAGGCAGGCAGAACCTTTTTGGAAGTTAAGAGATCGAGGATTCGATTGTGCGGGCGCACAATAATGTGTATTAATGGGGGATTTTCACCCTTAATGTTTATAAGCCTACGTTCGCGCGGACATAGGCTGGACTTAAAAGTGAAAATCTCTCCATTATTACCTACGTTTAATGGTGTGTATCTTTGCTACAAAAAAAAAACATGGGCTTACAAAACAATGGTTCGATAGACATGAAAATGCTTTCACCTTTACAGTCTTGGAACCGCTTCAAGTTCATCCTCAGAATCATGTACATGCAGGGTGGCAACGCACACCGACGCACAACCAACCGTGGATTCAGTACATGATTCAGTATTAAATCCACAATTTTTCGTCGGTTATTTGCTCTTCTACACAGTTTGACCGCGTAGGTATAGCACTTATCTAGGAAACAGCAGAATGAAGGGAATCCATGGTAACAGATTGCTCGTCGACGTCCCTGCCACCCTGTATAGTTTACACTTTTAATTGGTTTATCACGTTTCACAAAAAATCCCAGACAATTGAACTGTCACATAGATAATAATAATAATATCCCTGGACATTTCACACAGCGCCATCTAGTCCCAAGCTAAGCAACCTAATGCTTGTGTTCTGGTAACAAGATGGCTGATAAACTACTGATATACATTTTTTTTTTTTTGTGAATACATACATATTATAGATAGAAAAACACCCAGACTCGGAACAAATACATGTAGGACTTACAAATATTTGTTCTGTGCGGGGTTGTCAGATAGAAAAACTTTGTCGTTTTTTCGATAAAGCAATTACGAAGTCGACTATACAAAACCATGTTTAATATCACTCATTCATTACAAAACAGCCATAATTACACTGTATGCGACATGCATGAATTCTGTTCACTATTAAAATATGAATTCCAATATTTTATTATTAACATGCAATATTTAACGCACTTATGTACCGCAAAATTGTACAAATAATATCATACAGAATTAATATCGTGTGAAACAATATGAACGCCGATTTATACATCAAATTATTAACGTAAGCGTTATTAATTCTGTACCTATACAGGAATTATTTTTAAACAGTGTGCAAACTTTATTTAACCATGAATTTCAGCATTTATGATTCTTGACCCCCAGCGGTGAAATAATCGTCGGTTATTAAAAAAAATAGTTGTTGTTGTTGTTAGTTGTTGTTGTTGGTGATGTGTTGTTGTGTGTTATTTTGACCGCGTAGGTATTGTACTTACTACAACGAAAATTTTCTACGCTAGGGGATCTAGAATAATTTATTTTACCATTTATGTACACACATAAACATATATAAACAGACAATGAAAAACAGAACAGAAAAAATAGGTAAGTACAGAGGTGATGCACTTTTCATAAGAAATCTCTTCCAGCATACCTGAGATAGGACAATAGATACAGAGATGTAGACAGCGTCATATTTGTATTCATGGTAACAGTTTACGCACTTTTTTTTCTGTATGGGTACAGTATTTTATCTCACAAAGCGACCCGCGCCTTACTTGTGGTAACCAAGTGTACCTACAAACACGCTGTGAATGTGTGCATGGAGACGAGTAGCGTCAGCACATAACTCGCACACAGACACTTCCGACTTCGCCATTGTCTCGACGGTACCGAGAACTCCTGCACTTACATACACTTTCACAGCCTATTTGTACACATGGTAAACACAAGTAAAGCGCGTGTCGCTTCGTCAGATAAAAATACTAATGTTGAGATTTTATTCATTTGAAATGTTTGTTCGAGATGATAATTATTCCATTCTACATTTTAACAGTAAATAAAATGTACCACTTATTTGGCTACATCAAAATTAATTACATTAGAGCATATTAATAAAACAGTGTTTTACATGGCAGACAGCGCCTTATATTGAGTGTAACATATTATTATGTATATTAAACATAATTACAAAGACGAACATAAGGTAAGTTCTTTATGAATTTTATAATATAAACGTTATATTTTATTATAATGATTTATCATGTTACTTGAACCGTAAAGGAGAATTGTGTTACTTAAATATATCTATCTTCTATATAAATAAAAATGTAAAGAGACACATTATTGTTTTCCGAAATCCACGCGAACGAAGTCGCGGGCACAGCTAGTTTCTATTAAAGACCGTACACCTTAAAACCTTTAACACAAACGACGCCTATTCGCGTCAAACGCACAATGATGTCAATTAAACGAACAACTTTTTGAAACTTGTCAAAAACAACTAACACAAACGCACCACTCCATAAAACAATTCAAAACAACAAATTATAATAATTGAATATTTCAATAACAATTAGTTTTCAATTAAATCTAAATTGGATCATAATGACTTTCCGATTAGAATTAATTATGTGTGTGACATTTAGTATTATTTGATGACTGCCGCTGTTCGAATTATGGGGCATTTCACGTGAGGCGGACAGGAAAAAAAATGTCAGATTTTGGATTTTGTTCATAATTGGGTGAATTGTACTTCCATGGGACGATGGGTAATAAAAGTACGTCATGATACGAAACCCAAAAAACGGCCATCTTTTATTACAAGCTTTTATTTAGTTTTTTTAAAATTATATATGCAATTTGAGCGTAATGATAATGTTTTTACAATTAATTTATATTTTATATAAATAAAGGATGAAAGAGTAGAGTATCTATTAGATGTTAATTATGTCTATCTAATCGCAACAATAATTAATCCTGATACACGAGGCCAGCTTAACACAGCGAAATTATATTATAGCATAAATGCTAAGAACATTATCATTACGCTCAAATTGCATAATAAGATATATTTTTTAAATAAAATATGGCCATTTTTTGAGTTTCGTATCATTTTCATCCGTCAAACAGATCAAATGAAGCTTCATGGTCCATTTTTCTTTGTACCACTGACCTGCACCCTATTGCGTGACACACTTTCATTTACAACCCGAAGGATTTTGAAGCAAATCCCTAAGCCCTATCCTATATAGTCCTATTTGCTTCATGCGTTTTTAAAATTCGTCTGCTCTACAACGAAAACGGTCAAATTGTCAGAATGAACGGCATTCTAATAATGTTAATATGTTACGAAATTACTCCACTGAACTTCAAATTCCTATACCACATCAAACGCTTGCATGTGAACAAGATTCTGTGTATTCCTGAAACTACACTTTAGCTATTTCTCTTCTGAAATAGCAGACTATCCGTACAACAATTTGCATGGTTTAACGCAACAATTTATCGAAACATGTGTAGCTTAAGGTTGATTGCACATTGTAGTTGAAACTCTTTTCTGTGTAAACATTTATCATAAAGTTTTTTTTAGATTATTAATATGGTTTTAATTTATTAATGCATTAATAAATTAAATTGTAACCGTGAACTTTTAAACCATAATTGTGTAATAATAAGTAAAAAAGGCAGTGAAAATGTATAATAAAAAAAAATTGTTTGTGACGTTTTATTTCTAATAATTTCACACAACACCTCATTTTGTTCGAAGCGATTTCCGCACAAAAATTCTCAATGAAATGCCATAACAATGTAGCGAACATTGCATAACAATAGTTTCACAAAGTACAAACGTAATCGCATTTTGTTGAGCCGCGCGAGTTGTCGCTACTTTGTGGATTAAAACTTCACAACAGCAATCGCTTCGTTTACAACCAGCTTTATTTTAAATCGAGCCTTCTAATTGTGCTACATCATTTTGAGCTTTGGTACATAATTTTAATTTGTGGTATATAATTTTATTGATTGATTTATTCCTTTACTACTAATAAGTTTATGTGGTCGGTGATAAGCGACAGTCATTACAATATTTTGACATTTGTAACAAAAGTTATATAAAAGTGAGGAAAAAAATATAAATATCATAAACACCATTATTAATATAATAGGTACATTGATTTTTATAATACGTTATAGTTTGGGAGATAGTGATGTTGTTTTTATAATATATTGAAATACAGTGCAGTTCTTATTTGAAACTTCATCAGTCGAATTTAAAATGCCAATGAAAATAAAATAAGCATTTTCAATTGGAAATTGTTTTAAAGAGAAAATATTTCCCTCTTTACATTAAGATGGTAGTCAATCTTTTACATAAAATACAAAGATAAGTAGGTATCTGTTTTTACGTTAGTTAATCTGAGAAAAATTTCCAATTGTTACTTGAATATTAAAGTAACTATAAGGGTTTTTAAAACAAATAATTTTTTATCTTGTTTCCGCCTGGTTATTTTATGATCTGATTTCTAATTAAGACAAAACATATTTATTTCTAAATGATCGAGTTTGAAAATACAGCTGGCCAATAAACTTACAAAATTTCAAAGTAAAATATAAGCATGATGATTCAGAGTTCAATAAACCCCTAAAACATTGTACCAAAGCCAATAAATGATCAATTATCCATCGAAAATTAAACTCAAACTTTCTCAGAACAGATATTGATTCAACGAATTACACAAACGCCCCGATTTGTTCGGAACGCTAATTAGAAAAGATAACATTTTCCAACATCGCTATCTCCCAGAAGTTTGAATGATAACTACCTACAATTCCTTTATCTATATACAATGTAAATAATCCCTATTTACATATTAATTTTATAGTTACATACAGTTAGGGACGCAAACTGAAAGTAATAAAAACTTGAGTAAAATTTAACGTTTCGATAAGCTTTATGAATTAGGGTACAGTTCTGATCATTTAAGTGTAACGGTCGAAGCATACTTTACAGTACCTGGCCGTAAAAGTGACCCATCGAATTTTGAAACGAAAACTGTTTCAACATCTAATTCTATTATGTGTTATTGTTGCAATTTAATATGAATATTTTACTGCATTATGTACAGAGCGATATTTCATAATTTCATTCAGTAATAATGACAAAAATGAATCACAACAGTAGCATATTTGACTATGTGCGACGTTGCCAGCTCTCAGAACGCACCCTCTTAAAAAGAAAGTGTCACATAGGTTTGAATAAAAGAGGCGACGTTCTGCAAATAGTTTTTTTTTTTCATCAACTGTGGCATATTTACGGCCAGATACAGTAATCTGCTACAATTTTGCAGACCCTAATTAACGAAGATCATCCTGCTAATTTGTTAACCTAGCATCACGTGTTCCGTATTTGATTAAAACTTGCGTACTCCGCTGAACCGGGTTTATTTTTCAACTCGAATGACTACGAGGGACGAGGGCACGTGTCAATGATACGTCGAATGCTTGCGAAGAATAATAATTAGGCGAGCCCTAAAATGTCAGCCTGTTACCAAGAAGAAAGGCAATAATTTACGTTACTTTTTGACTGGAGCAAGTTTATATTGAGAAATTTCATCAACACGAGAAAGAAAATTTGGTTATCTTTTAGAAAAAAAAAAATCAGCAATAAAGTTTTGTGGTATCTATATAGGTGGAATTACGAAGTTTCCATAAAACATTCCGAAACTCTCTTCTAATAACAAATGTTAACGTTTCCTGCAAATAGTCACGGGCGCTTTTAAAAGATTATTAAATGGGGTATATTAAAAACGGCTAGAAAAAGAAAACCAAAATACTGATTTCGCAAAACTAAATATTGTCATATCAGTTCAACAAAACATCATTTACTTTTACAAAGCCAAAACATTTCACAGAGTGTAATAGTTAAAATGGAATTCAAATTTTAAAGCTCTGCGATTGCTATCATACGAAATTCAAATAATCTCTGCAAAATTGAAATAGACCAGTATGATACCAACCTTTACAATTTATTATCTGAACCCACGACCGATGTCCGATAAAATTCACAAGTCCCGAGAAACACTCGTAAAATTTACGAATTTATTTGCTTCCAACTCGATTAAAATTCTATTCGATTCACGGCACGTAATTATCGATATTGAATAAATTTCGTTCAACGCAATTATAGTCCAACATTACCGATACAGAGTGAGAATTCTACTAGCTGTATTTAAATTGTATTGTAGGGTATTGAATTTTAATTATAGCGGGTACATTAGTTCAGTAAATAAGGGTTATTTTTGGAAACTACAATAGAGTAGTGGCTACGATAGCTAATACCATAATCGTAGTTGATATTGAACTAAAGTCAAATATTGAATGTGTTTAATTTCAATCAGATTGAAATCAATAGAAGAGAATACGAATAGATGTTAGTTCAGAACTTAGTTCATTGAATTGAACTATTGGATAAACTTCCTGTTAGTAGAAGCATTGAACTTTGATAGAGAATAGAATAATTTACTGGTGTAACTTACACAAAAATCTATCGAACGAAAATCAATCAGCCTTTCCAAAATAATTTTGGTTTTTTCCCAATCAAACGTAAAAATTCATGATAACTGAAACATTTCTTTGAAATTTATACCTCTAATTTATCTGTTTGATAATAAATTCCATTCTCTGTTACTTTGATGTCCGCCATGTTTTTTTTTGTGTCCGAAAAATCAACCACCCTCGAGCCTTTGTCAATTTTTTTCATTTTTATTTTTCGAACAATCTCAGTATCCTCTTTGTATACGGTTAATAATATATTGTCTATTAACTGTTAGCCATCTGATCTGTTTTTTTTGTGTATATCATTCGTCTTTTTTCTATTGAAACTTTTACTCGTTTATTATCTCATGCATTCGAATTTCTTATGTATATTGTTTTTCTTTTGCATTTTAATTTAAAAGCTGTGAATATTGAAAGTTATTTGTGTAAGACATCGTTGCGTTTTTTCTTCGTTAAAATCTCAACTGAATGCATTCTTGGAATACATTTGCGTTAAAAAGATTACTCGTCAAAAATATTAAAAAGCGTGCCGAATATCAAAACAATTTTTAAATTAAGGTTTCGTGTAAAACAAAAACATCGACTGAGAGTCTCAATTTTTGAACATCGCAATTATGTAAATTAATTCACAAATGTTTACCCAAATAATTACCCAACATTTTATCAGCTATTAAAAAATTGTTTTGGAATAACATCAAGTGTTCCATTTATTTCTTCAATAAGTGTAAAATAAATTCGTTCGCTAAAGGTGAAAGCATATTTAGTTCACATCGCGCGGTTTTGTGACGTCATTACTGAATTGGTAAGTGGCATATTAATATTGCTGTCAACGGTTTTGGTTGACATATAAAATTATTTATCTGTTATTATAACTGAATTAAAGCCAATGGAATTGCTCTCAATTGAAGTTAATATATGTATTTGTGTCGAATAATGTTCACTAATTGATCGGGTATTAAATAATATCCAATCCAGCTCAGCCAGTTTCCAATAGAAAAGTTACATTATTATCCAGTGCCCAGTGATGGTTGGTAGATGTCTCATTTCTTTGATTTTTTGGTTGTAGGACATGCCGGTTTCCTCACGATGTTTTCCTTCGCCATGAAATAATTTACACAAAGAAAAGCGCCTGCGATCAACAACTCGTAAGTCGCAAGATGAGATCGACGTTTCCTATCTGACTACTCTGAGAAGAAAGGCCAAAACAATCTCAGAGGCCACAGTCTCTTTTAAAGTCCAGACATAATTTTGGTCAAATCATGTGAAGACCATGTAGATTGTCTGAAATGGTCTTTTGAGGAAATAACCACACGGATTGAGTGTACCTGTCCAGTCAGTGCTCAGTGTCAACGTTTTCATAATGTTCACAGCATTTTACAAACACCACAGATTGCTTCATTAAGCAAACATACATATACAACCAAAAGCCTTCCAAAAGAAAATAACATACCCACAAACACATCAGATTAGGCAGGTGATTAGCTTAATGAGCCGTATCGCGGTAGGGAAAGTGAAATTCCACTGACTATACGGAACGTGGCTAAATAATATACAAAATGATATACCTACTCGCATTAGGAGAAAAATAGATCCGATCAATCTTGTTTGTAAATACGGATATTATAGAAAAATAAATAAATACTATTATTCTTTTGAGCAGTGGTATCGACCATTTACGAGATGCAAGTCGTGGTTTCGAACCTAGGCAAGCGCCATACTTTGTGTATCTAATTTCATCATCAATGCTCCCAAAACGGCGAAGGAAAACTTTGTGAGGAAATATGTCCTAGAACCAAAAATTCGAAGACATGTGTCATCCACTAACCTGTACTAGGCCCGCGTGGTGGATTATGGCCCACTCTCGCTCATAGAGAGGAAGCCTGTGTCCCAGCAGTGGGAACATTATAGGCTGATTATGCGCTACGCAAAGGGGATAATAAGTATGTTTATTATTTCATTTCGTATGGATAAAATATATTAAATAACAAAACTAACATTTAACAAACTTACTGATGAAAATTTTTCTGAGAAATGAATAATAGACTACGTATCTGAACTCCACAACCCAGTAACTAGGTAACACGATGCCTCTTGGGCAATGTGGCATTAGGAATATACCCTGGCTTTGTCTAAGAGTACATAATTCCAGAAAAAGCCGCAGACTCAGCTAATAGTGTATATCAGAAGAATCAATAATATAGGTAATGTAATGGAAAACAAATAAATACAGCTGATAAGGATAAAATATATTAAGTTGACAAAACTGACGTCTTTACTGATGAAATATTTGCTGATAAATGAATATAGACCTAGAAATTCTCCGAAGCATCGATCATATTAGCCTAACCGCATTAATCATGCGGTTGATAGTCTAGTCGTGTTTCTGTGGGCTAAAAGTAAAAAATGTTCTAATATTTTTTATATGGAAACTGGCAGTCTCGTTTTCAACTTTGCTTTTAATATTATCATTCGATTATCCTTTTGGAATACCTTTAACGTTGTTCAGTTTGTTATAATACTCTATCTGAGGCATCTTTTACACTGTGACGGGACCAACAACAAACGAGCGGAATGAAACCTTATGCACCGCCCGAGAACGTGTTTTTATCGAGTTTGGATGTCAAAATGAACGCGCGTCACGCGTGTCCCGCGCACATATAGGTACCATATGTATATGCCATACGGTCGCGTGACACAGGGCTGTATGAACGATGCCATAAACACTATTTTTTTTTTTGGTTTGGAAATTGTTATTAATTTACTCAAATTGTTATTAAAACCTTCAAAATAGTTTTGGTCAATCTGAATAAGTCGTTCTCATATCATAATTATTATTTGCCTTTTGCATGAATTGCAGTCATTTGTTTTTCCATTGGCTTTAATAACAGTGATTATATTTATTTTCATTCACGTTCGAATTTAAGTAAGTAAGTTCCTATTTTTTGAGTTATTAACTGTTCGCATAAGTATTACGTCATCCATCATCCACATTTTTCAGCAAAATAATTCTCTTCGTGGTCTGCATTACATTATGTAGCTTAAAATTGTTTCGACCTTTACATCGACGGAACGTTGAAAATTTTATTCACTTATAATTATAAAAAATTCGTTACAGCACAGTCGTCGGCAAAGGATATTATTTTCTGTGTCATCAGTAAATAATTTTAATATCCTGTGTGTGACAGCAAAATATAAACTCATTCATCGATTGGTTTTCATGAAAACAAAAATATCAGAATCTGCGAAATGTTTCAAGCCTTTGTTACATTTAATTTAACATTGAACCAAAGAAATTTGGTTTTTATTTTGCGTGTTTAATATTTCACAATAAATTAGAATGTTCAGAAAGTAATTCTAGTTCATAAAACTACCTTTTTAAGGTCACTAAAATAAAAATGATAATAAAAACACAGCCATAAGATCTTGTAAGAAATACGACGATAATAACAAGTGACAGTCGACGATGTACCTAATTCATATTTTTTTAACCCAAACTTCAACAGTATAATATACTTTTTAGTTTTCTTTGAAAACTTAAAGTGTCAGCCAAAGGAAAACTCACTCAACTTAACGTGCTACGGAATAGAGTTTAAAATAACATTTTTTATCATTTAGAATTTTAATACTTTAAGAGAACGTACAGTCAGAATTGCCTGCGGATGTACTTTTAATGACTTCCCGTTATTTATTTTTGTATAAAAAGTTATTTGAACTTTGACTTAAATGAGAATTAATGGCTACAAATTACAATACTTTGAGAATGTTTTTGATATTATCGGGAAAATAACGGCAGTTGGGAATGTGATGCTAAAGATCTTTATGGGGAGTTTGAAAATTCTATTAACTCATCTATTGAGAAAATCACATACAAAGATGAACTCGGAACTCATAGAATATGATGGAGTAAGGTCGGCGCCGGGAGAACGAACGTCGGCCGAACATTCGGCCGATACTACTTCGTAATAGACCCCCTGGAGTGGAGACCACGTATCGTCAAGCGTAGTGTGGGACGTCCCCCAGCTCGCGTCCCCAGCAGCAGCAGGACGGACGACCTTAAGAAGGTGGCTGGGATGGACTGAACGCGGAAGGCGGAGGACAGGGTGTTGTTGTGCAGCCTAGGAGAGGCATATGTCCAGCAGTGGGATGTGATAGGCTGAGTTGATTGATTGATTTGAAATTACCCCAACATACTTTATACGATATACATACGATAAAAGTGATATTATAGAATTTAAAATGACATGAATCCAACACACTTCTTGGAATAAGAAATTCCCAATAATAACTATGAATTCACATAAAAGTCTAACAGAACAGAATATTTGAATTCGAGATCCTTTCATAATGAATATCATGGAAACCTTTTTGTGTTCAATAACCACGAAATCTAAAATTTTGAGGAAAATCATTATGTTATATTATATTCTAGGATCCAGCGAGGTTCTGATTGAAAAGCAGTATTCATATATGATTTCGCATGAAAAACGATATTCAGGGTGAAAATGATCGTCCATCAATTTTTGTTATAAACCATTTTTTTTAATAATTCTTAGCATTAACTTTTTTAAAGTTCATAAGAAAATCTTTCGAGTATCTAACAAAAGCTTGATATAAAAAACTGCAGTTTTGTATCTTATACAGTATCAAATAAAATTAGCTAACGAAACTCTGCAGACGCCATAGTTATCGATATCTAAACACGATGAAATAAAAACAAAAAATATGAGATGTTTTGTTTTTGGGGTTAAACGACCGCTGGTTGTTTTGTTACTTGAAGTATGAGTTGAGAAAATCTGTTTTCTTTAGCTTTTACGTGTTGAGATATCGATACCCATCATGTCTGTGAAGTTTACACAAAACAAAGTTGATATTTCAAATGACTACTACTAAAGTGTCAGAAAAAAATCCTCAGATTGATTCGTTCACGGACACGTTCACGGAGTTTCGCTAGCTAATTTAATTTGACCCTTTATAGAAAATAGGTAACACTAATACCATCCCATAAAAATCAAACTTACCTATGAACATACATATTAAACATCCGATCGACAAATCGCATTTAGATAACCCACACTTTATGGGCAATAAATAAAATTTGACAAGTCATTACTTTGATGAAACTTGTGGGTGTAACGCGTGTGGAAATCTTTAATATGCGATGCATGGATGCGTGCGTGAAAGCGATGGGCCATAAAACGGCTATAAAGATTCCCCTGTTACCGGCTCAGGCTATAAACTGTATGAATCTTGAAACTGCGACGGCAGAGGAAGATGGCCTTTGAATACTTTTTTACGACTGCGAGTTGTTGTCAATGTCAACGGTCATAATTCTTTCCTTGAAGTGATTTTTCTGCTGGGACCACTTGATAAACTACTTATAGAACGAATAAATTCCAAAGATTCATCGCAAATATATCTTTCAAATTAGACCTGGCGTCGTGAAATCCTTCTGTGGAAATGGAAAAATCTAGAGAAGTGTGTTGGAATCGTATTCGTTTGACCTCAATTCTGTCCGCTCGTTACGGTTTTCCTTCTACGAGACTGTGATGAAAAACAAGTATGCGAGCTCTCCTTTGATCGTCTTAATTTTCAAATTACAGATACGAACAATCAAACACCCAAAAAAGATTCAAAAGAGGATTAAATAAACAGTAAAGTCTCAAAATACAACCCCAAGGAAATCCCGACTGAGAAAGATTACTCTAGCGTTTACGAACATAGTAATTGTGACTAAACTTTACACAGTGTTGCGCGTCCATGACACGCTG
This sequence comes from Apamea sordens, assembly GCA_945859715.1. NCBI lineage: Eukaryota > Metazoa > Arthropoda > Insecta > Lepidoptera > Noctuidae > Apamea > Apamea sordens. The sequence continues at coordinate 4,136,216 of OX244010.1, read as the reverse complement.
GCTAAGTGTCAGCTGATGAATGCGACGAATATAGCCAGCAATGAATCGGAACAGCTCGCCGCGCTGCCTCGTTGCATCGCTAGCGGGTTCTCGCCTGTAAAAGAAAGAACATTTTAGTTTTTACGTCTTCAACATTTTGTCGGTAGTCATCATCATTTGCCTAACCTTTTCCCAACTAAATATTGGAATCGGTTTCCTGTCTAACCGAGTGCAGCTGAATACCAGTATTTTACGAGGAGCGACTTAAAGACCTTAAGAAAAGCCGTGTTTACGATACCTAACTTTGTTTTCTGCGTCACTTAATGTAATTTGACATTTCAAACTTTTGTTTTTACTGTCGCTGTTTTAGTCGATGTTTTATTTCGGGTATTTGGACAAAATACTTTGAAACAAATGGTTGGAAAATGTCCTCAAAGTGTTACAAAAAAACAAAATGGTCCAGTTTTACAAAGCTTTGAACGAAACAGCCTATAGGTATAGAAATAAATGTCAGAGAAGTTAATATAGAACTGAACATTTCCAGTTGACCAGATAAACAGATAAATATTTCTAACGGAGTGGACGTTTCTAACATCAAATGCATGAGCAGTGGACCAATACTCCTTTGGAATGAAAAATTTATGAAAGCGACGCGAGAAGAAATTGTACCAACAGACGATCATGAGCACAAATTGCAACTAAGAGAAATAGACGACGAATCGTAGCTAATATTTTTGTTAGGGTGTTGTTACACACTCGCGATCGACGTCGCGTAGATCCTATGGTCAACGTCAATTGCGTGAGTCTATAGCTCTGGATGGTAAATGATTCCGGAACCCTAATTGCGTAACACAATGAATCTCAACCTGAATTAGTTGTAGTTTGAAGAAAATCATTAAGGATCAAGGAATTCATTTTGAAATCTCAATCTGAATCAAATGTTTCGAACATAATATGAAGATTGCTTCATATTATGTTCGAAAGTCTATTTGTTGTTTTGTGTTTGCTCAACAACGTAAATAACGCAATGAATGTTGTTGAACTGTTCACTGAAAGCCATTGCTACTGTTGATGTGTTACGCAATTAACCCGAAGCTCTATGAATGCCAAGGTGCCAGTTTGCCGATCAATCGGGAAGGATAGATGTCGGAATTTGAAGGGATGTTATTGAAAATAGCTCAGGTCAATCAATCGATTTACGTTGGTCGGTCTTTAATCGACGTTGAGCAATGTAGGTAACTAATAGATTGACCCGTGAGTAACGTGGCAAATGGAAAAAAGATTTATATAATGTATTCTATATATATATTTATACTAATATTATATGTTTGTTTGTTTGTATGTATGTAGGATTGTAGGGTTTAATCTCCGGGGTTAATGATCGAATTCTAAAAAAAATTTTCACTGGTAGAAAGCTACATTACTTGTGAGTGCTATAGGCTATAAATTATGCTTACATCATGCATTTTAGCTGAGCTATCACAACTTTTGTCTTGAAAGTCGGAAAGAAATACCTCTTAAAACAGAATTATTTGCATGCGCTGCCTAAACAGTTGTATATAACTAAACGCAATGTATGGCAATCTGGTCCGCCTTAAATAGTTCTACAAAAAAGTCCGCGACACCATATTTCTTTAATATCGCTTTTATGTTTTAAAAAAGTATTTTATTGACATGCTTACGTTTGGATAAAATATAATTTTTAAATATGAATCCATAACAAAATAAATTACTTTATAATGACAAGGACATTATAAAGATAAGATTTGCCTTTTACAGTATGTCAAATTGGTCATATAATTTCGGAGATAATAGAAAATGACTAAAACGTAATGCCGCTAAAACATTCACGAATACAACTTTCATTCATACCGCTCTGCACATGCTTTTTGCAGACGTTTTATCCATTTACCCATAGATGGCGTTATGCAAATACGCGATCGATGTCGAGCGTGAAGGTGTAATAACACCCTAAGAGAAACGGATGACGTAGTAAAACTCGTAGCTAACATTTTCTTTAGACACGTCCAGTCTCCCGGAAACTAGAAGTTGCTGGTTTTATCCGGTTTTAGATTCGATTTACGATGATATTTGTAACTTTTTTAGTTAGCCGACGTTCGCATGGACGTAAAATTATCGCGGCGGGAATTTTTCGCGCCCTGGATTTTCAACTCACTGCTTAGCGCCGAGAATTGAAAATCCAACAGTGTGGTTTTTTGACGTGCTGGGATGCGCTCTGATGGATTTTCAATGCTCGGCTCAACACCAAGAGTTGAAAATCCAGTGCGCGGAAAAATCCCGGCGCGATATCTTTACGTCCTTGCGCACGTAAGCTTAATGTGTTACCTGTTCTATCAGCGTTCGTATGAAGTATACTGACTAAAAAAGTTTTGAACACCGCGCGCCTCGGAATAATGCTTGCTTCTAATATGCTTTTAACTTAAATCTGGTACGGGCTGTTCGGTTAAACGAGGGACATACTTTAAGGGAGTGACTCATGCAAATGAACATCATTTATTATGTCACCAACTCTGAAAAATGAAATAAATCTACTCCCTTCGTTTTGATCGCGTAGATACTGCATTTTGTAGGAGACAGCTGATTTTTTATTTTATATTTCACGACTGATGCCATTTTTTTTTCATTTAACCTTTATTGTTCCACTGCTGGGCAAAGGTCCCTTCCTAACCGATTGGATGGAGAAGACACAGGGCAAAAAAGTGCATATAGCATTTCAGAGGGGCAATCGTCGTAATTTTAAGAACGTTCACAGTCTGATCTCAGTCTCAATCTGTCAAAAATACCTTCATTTTCTCTACATTTTTGACAAGCATTTGGCATTGACTGTCGCTGAGATGAGATTGCGACTACATTTTGAACGTTTATAATGACGGGAATATTGGCCATCTGATTCAAATTGTCCTTTATGCTTACAATTTCTTCCAATCCCAATATCGAACGAACCATGAATTTGTATCGGAAATAGACAGATCGTACAAGTATGTTATAGCCCGACTCGTTGCACGAAGCTCAAACTCCTCCCCATTACAAGCATTATTTGGCTCTGTTGGATGACTTAACAAGAATACTAGCAAATAGTTTCGTAACCCCTTACTTCACTTACACGACTCCAATTAGAAGTTGGAAATGCCTGCAAAGTTATTCATGTGCAGTCAAGGAGATTAATTGTTAAGCAAATTGACACCTTACGTCAATTTGCCGTGTCATAGCCATTCCATACAACTGTCTAAGAAAGACAGTTGTGATTTTAATATACAGACAATTTGAGTTGTTCAAACAGGTCAACAGACATCTGTATGAATAACCGTCCGTATCCAACCGTAAATATAGCCACATAGAGATTTAGATAAAAATCGGATTTGAAGACAGCCATCTCTGTCACTCATACCCGAATGACCGTCTCTTTCTGAAACTCGTTGTGATATTTGAACAAATTTTTGTAAGTCCTACATGTATTTGTTCTGATTCTGGGTGTTTTTCTATCTATAGGTAATATGTATGTATTTACAAAAAAAAATGTATATAAGTAGTTTATCAGCCATCTTGTTACCATAACACAAGCATTAGGTTGCTTAGCTTGGGACTAGATGGCGCTGTGTGAAATTTCCAGGGATATTATTATTATTATTATTTTTCGCCATATTTGAACAGTGAATTTTTTTTTTCTGTTTATGCCAAAAGCGATCAACGTTTTTATGTGGTTATAGGGCCATTTTTGGCCATCCGTATTTAAACTCAACCCATTGTTAAAAATAGTAACTAATGGTTAAATTTTTGCAAAATGTGTTTTTTGATAAATTTTTAGTTTATCTAATGATATAATATCATTGCTAATGGTCAAATAATTAACTATTAGTTTAAAAAAAACTTGAGAGGTGTCAAGGGACACCCGGATGGAACGAAGTATAACTGGCTTGCTTTCTATAAGAGAGAGAGAGAGACAGACAGAGAAACACGCGCACGCCGCACGGCTATAGCAAAAATTGTCGTTCCAACTTATGGTCTTAATTTTTTCCGTGTAGCCCCCTTTCGCAACGCGCGATAAGGAACTTCGTTCCAATAACCATTAGTGACCATTAGCTAAACTACCAATTGATCAAAAAACACATTTTGCAAAAATTTAACCATTAGTTACTATTTTTAACAATTGGTTGAGGTAACTACGGATCAAAAAACAGGCCCTAAAACCACACGAAAACGTTGATCGCTTTTGGCATAAACAGACAAAATTTTTCTCTGTTCAATTAAGGCGAAAAATGTCACAACGAGTTTCAGAAAGAGACGGTCATTCGGGTATGAGTGACAGAGATGGCTCTCTTCAAATCCGATTTTCATCTAAATCTCTATTTGCCATATTTACGGTTGGATATGGTTATTCATACAGATTTCTGTTGACTTGCACCCTAATTGCGTAACACACAATCAATCGGAATCGGTTTCATTTTGACAGTTCAACAACATTCATTGCGTTATTTACGTGTTGAGCAGACAAATGTTTCGAACTTATGAAGCAATGTATTAACAATTTGCTTCAAAATGATTCAGATGACGATTGATTGTGTGTTACGCAATTAGGGTGCGGTTTGAACAACTCAAATTGTCTGTATATTAAAATCACAACTGTCTTTCGTAGACAGTTGTATGGAATGGCTATAACACGGCAAATTGACGTGGCCCGGACACAGTGGCCACTATCATAGCCTAGGATCACAGAGCATGTATGAGTTATACAAGAAAAAAAATAACCAGTGCAAATTCATGGTTACAGTTTGCACACTGGGTAACATTTTTCCTGTAGATATTCGCCAGTGATAATATAGTCATTATTTTTGAGCTTCAGTAAAATATTTCATAATTAATTATAGGATAAAACATATAATTATGATCCTAGTATCTGGTAGTGTAATCCCCTCAGAGTAATATTAGAACACTTTTACGTACATTTCGCTGTTATGTAGCACCTACAGCAAAATAACACCCCAATAACGACTAAATAACTCAGCAGCGTGTTCATAAATATTTACCATTAATACCTAAAGAATATAACACATTTCACACAACGCTTACTTCAAATGGAACATTATTGCGTCAATCCCTGTCACTTCGAAGACGCATTACGAATATAAAAGCGTCGATCCATCTTCCACAAATTCTTTCCAATGAAGAAAATTCAGTTAAAATCGATTCAGTAACTCGATGGATTAGATTCGAAATTTACTCGGTTCATTTAGCCGTTCGATTTGTGAATGTTAAAAAATTAAATTGGGTACATTTAATTTTCGAACTGATTGTGGTACATTGTATTTTGAGTTGGGTTTATTGAATTGAATTCGAATGAAGGAAAAAAGGGTAATTTTATGGAGTTCATTTTCATTTTATGTGGCGAAGGAATTTGGGTAGCTTTGTATGTTGTTGTTGAGCCTTTTCCATTTACATCAGCGACATCTGCTATTTATTTACTAATATAAATATTTTTATCCTCTGTTGTCCCCACTGCAGGGCAAAGGCCTCCTTTTCTCTTTTCCACTCACCGTAACAGAAGTCGTCATCTAAGTTTTCACGGTGAGATGGTTACAGAATCGAACTGCTATAGTCTTTAAAATAGACGCTTTACAACAGTTAAAACCCTACAATTGAAACTAAATATTAATTAAATAACCAGATTCCTAGAATTTTGAAGAAGGTAATGAAATAACATTAAATGTCGAGGCATCATGCTGAGACAGTAGCCTTTAATTTGGCCTCGTACAGGACTTTCTGTTTCATTTTTCTTTTTGTTACTTTTTTATATCATTTGTTGTATTTGTGTAGTTTAGTTTATGATCTTCAATAAATACTTTTCTTTCTTTTATTAAACATTACGGAATATATTTTGCTTTCATTTTTAAATAGTTAGGTACCCTCTCATTCATGATTATTAGCTGTGCTTTTTCTTCTCTTTTGTTGTGAATGCTGTGCACGTCTGTAATTGACGTAAACACTAGTTCATATCTCTATTCTATGTTATTTGTAAATGTTTGTGTTTGTGTTGTTGATGTGCCTTAATAATAAATAAATAAATTATAGTTTATTTATAGTAGGATTTTAGTAAAATTAAATGTGTTTTCTGATTATGCTAATTAACAGCTGTAATTTTCTGCTTGAAATAACAACGGCTTATCAAATTACTTTGAAGTAAAGCTATATAATACAACATTTAACCTAAAATAAAGTATGGAATATTATACATACATATATACAGGGTGGCAGGGATATCGACGCGTAAACTGTAACCATGGATTCAGCACATGATACTAGACCCCATAGCGTCGAAATGGTTCGTCGGTTATTAAAAAAAAATATTGCTGTTCCATACATTTTGACCGTGTAGGTATTGCACTTTTCTATGAAACAGAAGATTTTTTTTTATAACCGGTAAAAAATTTCGAAGCTATGGGGATCTTGTATCATGTGCTGAATCCATGGTTACAGTTTGAGCGTCGATGTCCCTATCATCCTGTATATCAAGTCAAGAGTTCATAATCAAGAAAGAAAAAAAAAAGAATGAGAAATATCCTACCTCTCAGCACGTGCACAGACACAGCGGAGGCAGCGACGTCTGCTAATGAACACGTGTAGTTCCCAGAGTCGTTTCTGTTAGCGTTCGCTATGTACAGACGTGACAGCGCACCGTTGGATGTTGCTTCCGTCTTCACGCTGCGGACAAGAGAAATGGAATTAGTGATGCTTGAAAGACATCAAATACTTATAGGTAGGTGTAAAAGAGAGATATGTAGTTGTATAAATATGTCACATTCGCATATACCTACACCACACAAACTTTATACGTATCATACCATACCTACCTAAAATCACCTCTCTCGTCTCCACTCTGATATTCATACCCCGAGCCCCAAGATACAGACTGACCAACTAAGTTTGGGGCTCACTAGCAATACTTCTACTAATTGAGCTCCGAGTTTTCACCCGTATAAGTTTCGATCCCATGGGAATATCGAGATAAAAAGTATTGTGTGCGTGAATCCTTTTTATAAACTATCTGTGTGTCGTTTCATCCAAATCCGTTCAGTAGTTTTTGCGTGAACGAGTAACAAACATCCGTCCATTCATACAAACTTTCGCATCTATAATATTACTAACTGCGCCTCGCGGTTTCACTCGCAAAAGTTTCGATCCCGTGGGAATATCAGGATAAAAAGTATCCTTGGTGTTAATCCTGGTTATAAGCCATCTGTGTGCCAAATTTCATCCAAATCCGTTTAGTAGTTTTTGCGTAAAAGAGTAACAAACATCCATCTATCCATCCATACAAACTTTCACTTTTATATTGATATTACGAGTAGTAGGACTAGCAGCGCTCCGCGGTTTCACCCGTATAAGTGTCGATCCCGTGGGAATATCGGGATAAAAATTATCCTATGTGTTAATCCTGGTTATAAGCCATCTGTGGGCCAAATTTCATCCAAATCCGTTAAGCGGTTTTTGAGTGAAAGAGTAACAAACGTCCATCCATCCATTCACACAAACTTTCGCGTTTATAATATTATGAAGTAGGATTCATTAAGAAGAATTTATAGGACTGCTCAAATTGAGATCAATCCCGCTCGGAATTCGGGACGCAAGTGCCCGCGTCAATTGCTTTAATGATTAGGAAGTCACGTGACTACTCGTGCCACTGAACACCTCAGTTTACAAGTTAGTTGACAAAATCGCCCCGAGCGAATTTCACCCGGCAGCCCGCGCAGGATTCATCTCAGCTTGAGCAAATTGTCACCAGCTTAAATTCAATCCTATAGTCGTATTAGCTTATGCTAATATGGATAAAATATCGTAAGTAATTTTAGATCGCTCGAAAAAGGCTTTTCTAATTTCAGATCGCTCTGTTCAATCTTTGAACTGAGTCATCTGTAATTGGAAAGATCGTTTTGAAATCAAAAAGTCGTGAAAGGCAATGATGAATGTCACAAATTATCCTACACGTCGTGGATGACATTAGTCAAAAAATAAAAAAAAATTCAAGTGCTTTCGCCGAAAATACTTTAAAAAAAGAAAGTAAAACGTTTATATGCGGCAAACATCACGCAGAGAAAGAACACAAAAAAGAACAAGTTGGGGGAAAATATGCGTCATATCCACGCAAAACGGCCATCGCTCAGCATAATGCTACGACCTTTTGCGAGACAGAGCCGCTGCTAGTTTCAGTGACAGCCGACGTTGACATGATGACGTCAACCGGTGCAGTATACGATGAGATATAAATAGCACAATAAGAAATAAAAAACAAAATAAATAGACAATACCTAATTCTAAATGTTTGTATTGTATATAAACATAATATAGAAAAAAGACGCCTTACAAGTCGAAACACCTAACACAAACTAAAAGATTCTGCAATTGTACACAATTAGAGTTGTACCATCTCTTTGAAACAATTAAGAACAGACACAATCGATATTTGATTAAACGAGAACCTGGTCCAGTCTGTTCAGATGGATGCTACTGTCAATCCACTTGATTGGAAAGAGGAATCCTGACCTACTTTAGAATCAAGTATGGTTTTTTTCGACGTTTCACTTTACGGACTCGTTTTTAAATCAGAACTTTGGAAATGTACTTTTATTAGTGACTGTACTTTTATGTTGATACGAAATGCAGTTCGATTTTGCTTGTATTAATTAATTTCTACAGTACATCCGCCATTAATATTTATCGATATTACAGGGTTACTTTTCAAAACGACGTGTAAAAGTGTTTGTACAAACCTACTTACAAAAATAAAATCATTTATCATAAAATAAAATTCTTATATCATACAACTTGCAAGAGTTAACTTGAAACTTCGCTCGGATGACATAAACGCGCGATACTGAGGCATCGATGGTGAGAGTGGTAACAACCAGCGCGCGGGTACTTGGGTCTCAAGTGGGTTGTAATAGACAATGTGAGATATTTGTCAAACTGTGATAAAAATTACGAATTTTCTTAACAAGTGCTTGTATAATAAAGTAGAAAATGTATGAAAGAAACTTGTAAAATTGTCGGATTGTCACCCGTCACCTCTCACGATTACCTGTCGTTTTTATTAAATACATAGGCCCTTGGTTTATTAGGAAAGACATTGTAAACAGAAGATGTTGGTAAATCTTTTAAAAATAAGTAAATAAATGAAATAATTTTAGTTTTTTTTTTTCATCCTTTTATTTATAAAAATATTTAAAAATGTATTTAAATGAAATGACAATATAATAAGACATGAACATGACATGACATGACATGATATGTGTTATAATTAGACATTTTAAAGATCAAAAACCAGAATGTCTTAGAAAGTAGAATTAAAAAAAAAAAAACAAATTCCTTTTCATGATTGATCCATTTGACTCCAACACTCAAGTTTTGTGAAAACCCTACGTTCTAAAATCTCGTTTATAATATTTTCTAACAGCTATCGACGCTCCAATCAAAAAGTAACTCTTTAATCAACAAATCCATATTTAATTTTGAATAGCGATAGAATACCTATTCAGATTTTCCTCAAAAATAGTTTTAGGCAGAATTGACAAAATTGGTGACAATCAACCTGTCTGGTGTTATCGACAAATAAATTTTCGGTCTGTTACCAACGGCTATCAGACAGAATAGTCACCTGGTTGTAATGGTTATAACTGTTGGGTAATAAATATAATTATCAGAGCAAGGAAATATTATAGTGTTTGGAAGTTTTATTTCGATTATTTATTTAAACGTAACGACCAAAACTTTCAAATAAAGGTTTCTGTAATTGCTAAATGTTTACATTTTTTAGGTTAGATAGATACATAGATATACTACTCTTTATTATGTACCTACACCATAAAAATTACAGATATAAATGTAGAAAATTTATGTAGGGTGACGCAACAATGGGCGGTCTTACCGCCAATATAGTCTGTGGTCTTACCGCTACAAGTGATATTGTAAAGACAACCTTTGGATTAATTAAGGGTGAAGGACAATATTGCAGGCAGTCTGTGGTGTTAACAACACCACATATTGCCTGCTGTATTGTGTCTAATATAATATATAATATTTCATTAATATTTATTTTTTGATAATACAGGCTGTCCAGTGGCAGATTTCAAAGATTGAACAAACGTAATTTCTGAACGTGTTGACAGCGTAAGCTCTGCGGATTTTTCAGAAGCCATAGAGCGGTGGAGTGGAGAGCACCGCACTTTTGCCGTTGAGGCGTACTTTTTCAAGTTTGATTTTTACTTACTGAAATACGTCGTCGATTTAGTAATCATTACGATATTGTTATTTAGTCTTGGGTAGCAAAGTTCAGAGCTACAGGATCAACATTAAACAGTCCCAGACCAGGACCTATACCAGCGGTAGCCACAAAAGAAAATGATGAACGTATTCTGGTTTCTGTGACTTTAATTACCCGTTTATCAGTTTGTGCACGTTCTTTGAGTTTTGGAATTATGAAACCAACCTTACAGGTTATAATGCGAAAAAAACTTAAGTTCCATCCGTATAAAATTCAAATCGTTCAAGATGTACAGTCACGAGCAAAAGTATGTATACACTCGGCCTTATTCAAAAGTGATTTACTCATTTATTTTTTAATTAAATTTTATGTTGTTACGAACATAGCATTGTCGAACCCATACGTTTATGTAATGTGTCGTATTTCAATGTTGCATTCGTTGTTTTACGAAAAAATTGCAATTGAACTTTGCCAAGTGTTGACATATTAGTGCTCGTGACTGTACACGATTCAGTCGCTCTGTGAACGCCTTTTTAAAAACATGCGTGTTAGATTTGAAGACTCGATGGTAACCATTTGGTGAACATAGTTTATTGTTTTTAAATAACAATAAACATTTTCGTGTTATAGGTATAGTTTTTGTTTTTATTTTTCGGGATTTTCGATTCTTAGAATTTTGCCACAGGACACCATGTATTAATGTTAAGTATAACTATGGTTAGATAGAAAGGAGCTACCTCAACAGAGGTAATATATATTTTGTAAAAAATGCATTTCTGTGAAAAAACACTTTTTTTATACTGATGCACATCCTGCGTTTCTTGGATATTCTGACACATTACCAGCTCTAATGATGACGATGATTTTTACTGAGCTGTCTGGATGATTTCTTATAAAAATACCTAATCTACAAAACTTATCAAACGATCAAATAACCTTCACAATACACTCATCATCATCATCATCAATATACTTCATCATCATCTGTCTCGTCTTTTCCCAACTATGTTGGGGTCGGCTTCCAATTTAACTGGATGCAGCTGAATAGCAGTATTTTACATGGAGCGACTGCCTATCTGACCTCCACAACCCAGTTACTTGGTAATACCATACCCCAAAATAAAAATTAAAAAATACCAATACTTACCAACTCGAAACTACCCTTGAATCTACATACGTAAATACCCTTCAAGAAACTTCACTACAATACACTATAGTTTAAGTATTTCACTTTAACTACCTAACTTCGATTTTGTTAGACAACACAAATCGCCTTGCTTGACTTAACATTTTAATTAAGTCCGATAAGGGATAAGCAGAAAGGGTACTTGGAAAGATAAATCTTTTGTTTTCATTATTTTATGTATGTTGTTTCGGGACGGTTCTCCGGTAAACAGGATTAAGGAATTATTATTGGGGGTGCAGAATTAATGATGTTGATTTAATAAAGTGTAAAATCTGGCTTTTTCGAAGTGGAAGGTGAGTCAGAGAGTAATTAATGGTAGTACAAATATTATTTAAGATCTTGAGAGAAGATGAGTGAAAAAATACTCTTCCCTCTCTTCTCTTTTTTTAAAAAACGTTGCTTTACATTAGGAATTTCTCCTGTATCGTGGGTGCGTTTACAAACTTTCAAACTCACATATACAAACAGCCAGACCCGAAACAACTACTTGTAGGTCATACAAATATTTGTTCCGTGCGGGAATCGAACCCGCGACACGCAGCGCAGCAGTCAATCGCTTAACCACTGCGCCAACCGTGCCGTCAATACTATGTAAACTGTGTATTAACATAACATCACGCCTGTTATCCCTGAAGAATTAGGCAGAGATGGACCTACGGCACATCCCCATTTCGCCACTTATGTTCAAGTCCGGAGTCCGAAGTAGTTTTGTTTGTTCAGTAACTAAATTTAGCATAATCAACCTATAATGTTCACACTACTGGAACACAGGCCTCCTCACCACGCGGGCCAAGTAAGAAAATATGATTGATGAAATGAATTATAGGTTGTGTGGCAATCAGCTAATCAACTTGTTAAAATTAAAAAAAAAACTGAAAATGCTGACCAAAATCCATTAAACAACTTTTTCATGTTAACATTGTCTTGTGCTGAGATAGTCCTGAGTGCAGCATCAACTTTAACATACAAATGTATTGTCAGAGTAACGACACAGGTATCCATACGAAGTTTCAAATAGTCAAGAGAAAATGTCTTGCAAAAATCCATCTATACAAGTATGTTTAGAGCTTTAGATGGGTTTTGATGACTCTTAGTTAGTAATAGTAATTACAAAAAATCGTTTTGCATGCCTTTTCCTAATAATATCGGGGTCTGTTTCCTGTCTTAACCGGCTGCAGCTGATCTCCACAACTCAGTTACTAGGTAACATGATACCCCTTGGTAAGACTGCTTCTCAGACTTTTGGGCTGCTACCCGTAACGACTGTCAAAGATCTACGAATGACAATTACGAACGAATGAAAGAGTGTACACCTTTAAGGTAGATTTTTGAGGAACTGATTATTTATTATTAAGATCTCATGTAAAATGTACCAAAAATCACACCGATAAATGAATTTGAATTTTGAAAATAAAAAAAAAAAATTGAAAATTTGAATAACAAGTAAAACTAAATCCAAGCCTGGAACAAACCAGTGGTGGAAAGCTTTCGAAATTTCGACCGCCACAAACACCAAAATAAGCCAAATACATAACATACAACGGAGGAGGAACTTCCGTATTGTTTTTGTGATTGTTGACTTCATGATCATTACTCATGTTTGGTTCTTCGAAATAAACCTTCACGAGAATTTGGTAAGCTTCGTATATTCAACGGGCAGCGTAATGACGCCCCAGAGAGGTCCGTACTGTACGGCGGATTGAGCACGAATGCACGAGCTGCGTTTGTTTTTGTTTTTTTTTTTTTATAAATGGCATCTCGTAGTTGACCTAGAGAGGTCGTGACTACTTAACCGGGCTATCCTGTGGTTGCCTTAAGTAAACTTAAAGCCTCCAGCCAGGGCGTAAAACTAATTAAAACTAAGCGACTGCACACTAAGAGCACCCCCTGTGGTGTACGAACCTCGGCTTAGGGCGTCGCTGGGGAGAGAACAGCAAGAAGGTACAGGCTGGATCGAATTTTTATTATTTATGCTTTGATGACACGTTTCCTAGGACTCATGAGCTCCGATAGTGCGGCCATATTTATAGGGCTCGGCGCACGTGCACGTTTTTAGGTTAAGTATTGAAATTACAATGACAGAAATAATAACATGACATGCTGTTTGAGGTTAATTTTTTCATCATAATAAACTCAAAGTAATCAATTGATGATTTATGAACTTATTTTAGAACATAACAGGTGAACTGTTGTATTTGCGCCGGTACATACAATACCTTCCAATGGAGAGGCCACACAACCGGAGAACAATGAAAATAGTTAGACAAAACTATTGTTGCCATACGTTAGAACTCACCCTTGGGCCACACAAAACATATTTAAGTCGTTAGCAACCCTTTAGTGGCTTACACATAATCCCTCCTTAGAGTGTGCTTCAGTACCGCTAAATTAATTATGCATATATGTAGAGCTTGAGATTATAATTCATTAAGTTTTTAACAGGGTATAAACAAACATAATATTCTGAAGGTAGGAAGAGATTACGTCATCAGGATAGGAACTAAGTTAATCAATTTCTTCCTGATTGCTAAAAAACAAAGAAAACGAAAGAATACTGCTAAACCACCAAACAGCAGCAATTGAGGCCACATTAATACATGAGTAGGCTGGTTTAGACCGGGCAAATCCAGCAGTGCGATTCTGTAACCATCTCACCGTGAAAACTTAGGTGAAGTGAGCGTGGAGTGAGCGGTCATTCCAATTAATGCTAAGGGATTGACACTATTGACAGCTCACTCTAAGCTCACTTCACCTAACGTTTCACGGTGAGATTTTTACAGAATCGATCGGCTGGTTCTATAAGTGTCCATTCAACTGCACCTCAGATGACCTAAAGAATGCCACTTATGCCGCAATCAACGTGGCCACCACTGGACTCAAACAATATAAAAACAACGAAGAAGAGTACCATCGACACGAAAATAATCGTTAGATATCATCGCACAGCTTACACATTAATAATGGCGTTTCCATGACGAGTCAAGGCTCTGCGATATTGTGTGTGTCAGAGGACCTCTCTATCTTTGACGCTAGGACAAGGATGGGGAAACTACTGCCCGCGGGCCATCTCCGGCCCGCGAAGGCTTGAAATCCGGCCCGCGACCATCAAAAAAAAAATCAAGAGAATATTTCGTATTGTTAGTAATTTCATTCTCATTGGCAATGGCCAGCTTGCATAGAAAAATCAATTGTAATATTTTTATAATTGTGCAGTATTTTTATTTCAGTAATTAACATAGCCAAAAATGAAACAACTTGGCCCGCCATATATTTCGTTAGTATTATATTGGCACGCGAAGGAAAAAGTTTCCCCATCCCTGCGCTAGGACAAATCTACGATTGAAATCTTCGGTAATAATAAAAAACTGCGATCGTCATTTGTCTTTTGTTTCGATATCTGCCGTGCTATTCTGTAAAAATCTCACCGTATAAACTTATGAAAAGTGAGTAGAATAACAGCTCACTTCACCTATGTTTTCACGATGAGATTTTTACAGAATAGACAGGTGGTAAACAAGCAGGCTGGCTGCCCATCTGAAGGTAAAATGGTCACAGTTATCAATGGGCAAACTCAAATCATTTATTTCAATTAAACCATTTCAGGCACTTTTGAATTGTCAACCATGGGCATGAATAAAACACCGCAGATGCATTGACCAATTAGTTCCCATTCAAGAGACAAAGCTGAAATATATTATGTTCCTGTAATTACATTGGCACCAGTATTTTTGAAACCGGAATTCATCAGCGTTGCTTCAAAAATAATATGTATGGAAGGTTTGTCCGAGGCGAGCTTTTGTAAAACTACATATAATTATGGTGAAAGAAGCCAAAATTAATTGTAAATATATTGGGATTTAAAAAGGAAGCATGTGATGTAATGATTAGTGATAAAGGAGACTAGAAAAACCATTTTAATGATATACAAGGTGTCGTTTTGCAACCTCGTCAAATTCAAGGAGGTAACTATGCTATTATATGATTCTCAACACGAATCGATAATAAAATAAGTAGGTTTTTTTTTCTAATTTTCGGAAATCAGCCTGTGTGGGACACGCATTTTAAAACACGGCTTATGTGAGATCGCACTGTAACTGCCCTTTTACACACACATACAAACGCGGCCGCTTCTACGATACCATAACGCGATTCTGTTCTTTGAAAGTGGTGTATTCTGAAATAATGTCAAACTTAAATAAATAAAAAACAAGTATGTTTTCATTATTTACCAGGGATCGTAATTTTATTTGAATATTTATGTCTTTCATAACAGCCTCCTGAAATTTGACGAGGATGCAAAACAACAGCTTGTATACCGAGAGACAAAAAAAATGTTTACTGAGCAAAATAAATAAACCTAAATATAGAAACTTATTAACAACCCGACAAAAAGCTGATTGCGAACCAAGAGAAAACATAGAAAATATAATCTTTGTAGAAAATAATAATCTTTGGAAACTCGGGAATCAGTGAAAGAGGACATTTTATTTTAATCTTTATATCTTCAGTCGATGGAGACTCTTGGAACTGAGATATATACGATCTTGTCAAATTACAAAACAAAAGCTTATAAATAAATACGAAATGATCATCAGTTGTTCACGATCTTTAGGTACGAGAATATAATATTGCGGTGCGTTCGCCGCCGACACTCGTGTATGAGATACCTACTACATAAATGGTCATCATCTCATAATCATCTGCCTAGCCTTTTCCCAACTATGTTGGGGTCGGCTTCCAGTCTAACCGGATGCAACTGAATACCAGTATTTTACATGGAGCGACTGCCTATCTGACCTCCACAACCCAGTTACTGGGTAATACGATACCCCTACTACATAAATGGTACGGTTAGGAAATGAATAGTTGCAAATTGTGTTTAGTCCACTCTCGGCCCCTCGACCCCCAAATGCCACCCTACGACAATAATATAACCATTTCATACAACTAAGTATCTACTGTTTTCAAAACGGTGACGGAAAACATCGTGAGGAAACCGGCATGTCTTAGAACTAAAAATCCGAAGACATGTTACATCTATCAACCCGCACTGGGCCCGCGGAACGTATTAAAGACTAGCTGTGCCCGCGACTTCGTCCGCGTGGAATAGTGACTTTTCGGGCAGCATATTTTGAATTACATATACCGTCGTTTGGGTAGCTAAAAATTTACTTTACAGTAATGCTTCTCTGTATACGATATTTGACGTATGGCCATCGGGGATGAAAGCATACAGGCTCCTAGGATTGCAAACCCGTGACAGAGCCACATACAACTGACCATGCGAGAAACAGCTGATACTTAGATCCACACCCACAACTTTCAGCGTCTGACCTTGGGCTTTATTAATTGTCATCGTAAAACATAGGCTGACTGGAAACTGGACTCGTTTAAAACTAAATGGAAAATTGTTTGGAATGAGAGGAATCCGAGGAATGAAAACACTTTCACCTTTTCCACACCCTGTTAAAATCTCTGCTTCTATCAGATTTCGTTGTAAATTGGTCACTTTTAACCTGGTGCCATTGCAAAGTTTTGGGGGGCTTAAATTTCTAAGAAGCATTATGGGTTCGCAGAAGTCTCAGACTCACGCGATAGCGTGTGAGCTTCACGATCGACAGATAAAGGTGCCTTTCGTTGTTCCCCGTTTTCCCTATTTCGAGTTGTCATCATTCGAGAACGATTTGAACTCAGTCGAGATTCTCGCTGAGTCGAAGTTTCTGCAGCATGAAACCTAGTCCGTGTGTACTAACTTTATAAAACAAAAGAATTGCTAGACAAAATTTATTACTAACCTGAGCTAATGAACTTATACTTAATAAAGAAAATCAAGAAAAGAAATGCCTAACCTATACCAAATACTTATAATATTTATATACAAACCCTAAATACAAATTAAGATAAGTATACCGAAAATCAAGGAAAGAAATGCCTAACCTTATAACAAATGCTTACAATATTTATTTACAAAATTTTAAAGAAAATCAAGAAAAATAACCTTACCTACAAACCCTAAAATATAAATAATGAAATATGCAAACAGTCAGTATTCAAGTGAATCGCAATAATCGAATACAACTATTCGTCTATACTCTCCAGGATACGTGCGATCGCTACGAATAACTGAGTCCTTATGGCAGCGGAGCGTTTTTTTTTTTTTATGAATGGCATCACGTTGTTGACCTTGAGAGGTCGTGACTACAACCGGACTATCCTGTGGTTGCCTTAAGAATTCTTAAAGCCTCCAGCCAGGGCTACATCTAGATTAAAACTAAGCGACTGCACGCTAAGGGCACCCCCTGTGGGGTACGAACCTCGGCTTAGGGCGTCGCTGGGAGAGGGCAGCAAGGGGACAGGCTGGACCGAATTAGTATTATTAATGCTTTGATGAGCGCGGCGTTTCCTAGGACTATCTCTGAGAAGAAAGGCCGAAACAAACTCAGAGGTCTCAGTCGGGGAATTTAAAGCTACAGGCTCAGCTACGGCGCGGGCTGGCACTTCAGCGGGCAAGGGTCGGTGGGTCAGCGGCGCGGCTCTCAGCGCGCTTTATATAGCCACGGACACGCAGGCGCGAGGCGTGTACGTACTCTGATAGAATACCTTAACAAAAATGTTCGCCGTGATTCTTTAAATTGACATAACTTTTTTATTTATGAACCGATTGACATGAAATAAACACTAAATGTTAAGTGAAGCTTACTACAATATATTGGTGAAAACCGCATCTAAATCGAATAAGCCGTTTCTGATATTAGCGTGCACAAACACACAGACAAACAGACAAAAAAAAAATTAATTGCAATTTCGGGTTCGGCATCGATATAATAACAACCTCTGCTACTTTTTTTTTATATATTTCCATTGTACAGACACCACTTTTCTACAAATTTATTATATGTATATAGATTGGATCTTAATCCATCACGCGGGCGCAGTGCGCGTTGGTAGACATCTTCGAATTTTTGGTTCTAGGACATGCCGGTTTCCTTACGATGTTTTCCTTCCGTTTTGAGAGCAGTGGTGATGAAATAATTTACACAAAGTAAAGTGTCTGCTTAGGTTCGAACCCCCGACCTGCAACTCATAAGTCACGGCCGTTACCACTGACCCACCACTTGTCTTCAACAGCTAAGTATCTAAATATTATGTACGAAGAATAAACTAAAACAATACCTAATTCATAAATGCTATTATAATATTTATGAATACTTTAATGTTAAATAAAATAAATAATTAAAAATAATGTATACCAAAAATAATAAATAAAATCAGTCGAAGAAAAACATTTATATTCTACTTTTTCTAATAATAATATAATAATAGCCCTCTTCCTCCGACAGGGTCCACAATGATCTAAAATTATGTATATTTTATAATGTACCTACCACCTAAGTTCACATTGTGGAATGAAAATAAACTTAAAAAAAAAAAATCATCTCCACTGCTCTCATAACCATGAAGGAAAATATCGTAAGGAAACCAGCATGTACCCGGTACAATAAAATTATCATAAATGAAGAATCTTATAGAAGAAGGTTTTAATATTCTCCTTTTACTCCATCCTCCAAAATTTATTTACACCGCCTGTTCGCCCAATTAACAAGAGAACTGCCCGACTAATTCCAACTAAATCAATGTGCTTATAATTAGACACAAGACGTCGACTTTATAAATTCATGTTATTTGACTTTCTTAGCTTCACTTCTACCTATCCGCCTAATTAAATATTACCCTACTAAATCAGAGAGGTAGCGCGGCATAAAACAAATACACCAATTTTACACCCCATAAATTTGGGAGGCTGAAATACGATGCCATTGATCTACTTGAAATATTTCTTTGTAGAATTACGGTACCTAGAGGAATACTATAGAAACGATGGATGGATTGTCTGAATGATGATATGGCTAGAAAGGGTGTGATTACTGAGATGACTGCTATTCAAGATGCGTGGAACAAGAAGACTTGCTGCGCAAACACCAAATAAATTGCAACTACCCCGCTGGGCTTCAGCGGGGTAGTTAATAATAATAATAATATCCCTGGACATTTCACACAGCGCCATCTAGTCCCAAGCTAAGCAACCTAATGCTTGTGTTATGGTAACAAGATGGCTGATAAACTACTTATATACATTTTTTTTTTAAATACATACATATTATAGATAGAAAAACACCCAGACTCGGAACAAATACATGTAGGTCATACAAATATTTCTAACCCACGACAATCGAACCCGCGACACGCAGCGCAGCAGTCATCAGTCGCCCAACCGTGCCGTTGTGTGTCAATGGCTTACATTTTGACAGTTCAACAAAATTCATCGCGTTATTTAAGTTGTTGAGCAGATACATTTTTAGGACCATAAGCTCAGCAGTAGATAGTTCTTAGATTAATTGTAAAGTATACCCCACCACCTTCCGCCTGCAACTTCGTTCTCGTGACATTTCCTAAATAATAACAATTATAAAAATCAGCCTATAATGTACCCACTGCTGGGACCTGTTTGTGAGAGGGGGCCTGTGAAATTTCTTATTTTAACATAAAATAAATATTATGACACACATACTCTATGACACTCTGCGATAGTGTAGCTACCCATTAGTGAAAAAAAAACTTGAGAGGTGTCAAGGGACACCCGGATGGAAAGAAGTATAACTGGCTTGCTTTCTATAAGAGAGAGAGACAGACAGAGAAACACGCGCACGCCACACGGCTTACAACAACAAAAAGTGTCGTTCCTACTTTTGGTCTTACTTTTTTCCGTCTAGCCTCCTTTTCGCAACGCGCGATAAGGAACTTCGTTCCAAAAATTAAATCAGATCAGTAGTTCCGAAGATACAAAGTCCTCCTACATACAAACTCACAAATCATCATTCTCCTGCGATGATCACAATTTATCGTGGTCGGTGCAACATGTCGTTTTCTTCCATACTTCTCAATTAGTCGTCATCTCGGTAGTCACCCCCTTTCTAACCATTTCATCATCCATATAATAATAATCTTTTGCTGCGTCTGCGTTTGCGGAAGACGTCATTACGCCGGCGCCGCCGCCGGTTGTCGCCAAAACCCAACGCTGGGGCTCTGTCTTGCATAGCAGCATAATGCTGAGCGAATGCCGTTTTGCGTGGATGTGACGCATGTTTCCCTGAACCTTTTCTATTTTTTTTGTCTTATGTTCTTTTTTGCGTCATGTTTACCGCAAATAAACGTATTTTCTTTCTTTCATTCATTCACACAGTCCATTCAGCGTTTTTTTGGACTACTCCCACTCTTATAGCTATTGACATTCATTCACACATAAAACTTTCCTCACGATATACAAACGTACAAATGGTATATCTTTATAATATTACCATAGATCAACAGACTGCTGTGAATAAATTCGTTTTGAAACTAATACAAAGATTTTGTATTATTTCTATCTACTAACGCGCTAACGGAAACATCAGTCAGCTAAACGTTCCTTCTACAAAACCACTTGAAATTAAACTATTTCGAACCCGTAAAGCTTCTCAAATATTCATTACCGTTGATTGAGAATCAGCCTTTTGAGTACTGGAACATTCCATAAAGCGAGATAATTAATTCTAGTGAAATTCCTTGGAGCATAGCTTTGGAAGATTATTGTATTTAGGCAAGTTTAGCTGACTTAGCGAAGATTATAAGGTGCTTTTCTTGAAAGAAGATTTGAGGTGTAAAGTGTGAAGGAAGTGGTGTAGATTTAAGTTTGCTTATTAGAGGGTATGGTAATAAGCAGGTGAATACACACAATCGCTTTCTTTTTGACTCATCATCATCATCTGCTTAGCCTTTTCCGAACTGCATTGGGGTCGGCTTCCAGTCTAACCGGATGCAGCTGAATACTAGTATTTTACATGGAGCGACTGCCTGTCTGAACTCCACGACACAGTTACTGGTTAATACGGGTCGGGGGGCTTTTGGGACCGGGACCGCGGTCCCGGATGCCACCTATAAATGCAACGATACCCCAAATCGTATTCTTTTGGATTATAAAACATTATTGTTAAAAGGCGAGTAGAGCTAGGAACTATCATGGCGATAGCAAGTGAGTACGCGACGGCGACGAGCGATTACGCTCTGGTATGCGGCAACCAACCACCAAGGTCTGGTATAGTACCAAGCGTGAGTCTCTCTCGATTCTGCCCGCCATACTTTTTATGAATCGCATCTCGCAGTTCAGCCTATGTATGATGTGGTCGTCTACCTAACCGGGTTTGCCTGTGGATGCCTCAATAAATTAAGGCCTCCAGGGAGGGCTTAAAAAACTTAAAAACTAAGCGACTACACGCTAAGGGCACCCTTTCGTGACGACTCCCGGCCACCGGGAGTCTGCGGGCGGAGAGTAATGGGTAGCTCTTCGTCCGCCCAGGACTAGGCCCTTGCCGGACGGCGTGTATGTGTTCCACGGCGACGGGGCCCGATAGGGCCGAAGCCTGCCAGGGTAGCGGGATCGTCCGAAAGGGTTACCGCTGCCCTGGAACATAAAGGGCTAAGGAAGGAACACGGGTGGGTTTTAGTCAGTAAGAGTCTGATACTCCCTTCCGCTCCACCCAGAGCGGGAGGGGTCATTTGATGATTTCCCATCCTCAAAAAAAATAAAAAAAATAAGGGCACGCTTTGTGAGTACGGACCTCGGCTTAGAGCGTCGCTGGGAGATGGCAGCATGAGACAGGCTGGATCGGAATTAACGAGCATCGCTGAGCGAGTACTTTCTTTTATAGCTCTTGTCGCTGCGACAAACCAGTACTCGCCGGCGATGTGAATGGTCAGCGATCAACCAACACAGGACCTACAATCTGTTATGCGTTTCTTGACCGTAAAAATCATCTAAAGCTAATCGCTTCCTCGTCGGTGGTGGAACAGGTGCCTTATTAGGAAGTCGACCACCGAGAGAATGCGTTCCTGACAGATCTGTCAGTTGGACACGATTAGGAACAAATAAAGTTGAAATTCGTAAGATACGTTTTCTTTTGTACTCAGCGCTTATAGTCCTTAGTTATTTTACCTCTGATTTTGC
Organism: Apamea sordens; assembly: GCA_945859715.1. NCBI lineage: Eukaryota > Metazoa > Arthropoda > Insecta > Lepidoptera > Noctuidae > Apamea > Apamea sordens. The sequence continues at coordinate 4,113,737 of OX244010.1, read as the reverse complement.
TTCACAGTGATCTTTATGGTCATATAAGGTTAAATTACTGTATATAAATAACTGACAAGTGTCAGGAATGCATTCTCTTATGACTTATGGCCTAATTATAACATAGATAGGCCAATTGACAACACGGTTGGCGCAGTGGCTGAGCGATCGACTGCTGCACTGCGTGTCGCGGGCTCAATTCCCGCACGGAACAAATGTATTGCCTACAGGTAGTGGTTCCGGGTCTGGCTGTTTGTGTACGTGAGTTTAAATGTTTGTAAACGCACCCACGATACAGGAGTAATTCCAAGTGTGGGGCAACGTTTAAAAAAAACGGAAGATCTATTTGGCCTAATACATATGCGGTCAAAGTGTATGGAACTGCAATTTTTACAACGACGAATAGTTACAACGCAGCGTTGTTCAGAACCATGTACTGAATCCATGGTTTCGCGTCGATGTCCCTGCCACCCTGTACAACGGCACCGAATTCTTGCGAAAGGAATGAAAGTCTCATTAGTTAGAATAATTCGGTTCCAGAAATGATCGCTCCAGGGTCGGCGTGGCATTGGAGCGTTAACATTCACTTACGTATACGAATTTTTAAGAGCTGAGATGTATCTGCACTTCTATCTGACCATGATTAGTTAAGAAAAAATATATACGTATACAAAATAAAGCTTATTTTTGAAGGTCTGTCAAAAACTACATAAGCAAAGCCAGTAAAATTTATATGGGACCACCACGCGGATTCCTTCTACCAAATGGAAAAATGTTCACGTAAATTGGCCCAAAAATCAAAATCTTGATTCTATCATAGAAGAAATCGGTGTACAGACGCCAACACATCAAGCTACTACAATCTGTCAAATTTCTTTAATAGATTTTCAACTTTATAGCTAAAGCATTAAGGTTCAAGGTTCATTGGGAAAATTTGACAGTTTCGGGTAGCTTGACCTGCTGGCGTCTGTACAAATATGAAAATAAAACACTCGACAACTAATACTCTGATCCTTTTTTGAAGTCGGTTAAAGTGAGAGTTTAACCATCGTAGATTCCCGATGTTGCGGCCTGTGCCCGCATGGTAACCACCGCGGCGTGGCGGTCGCCCTGCGTCATCAGCAGGCCATCTCCGCTGAACCAATCGGAGCGCCGCCACGACCAGCGGAAGAGAATCACGCCATACCACAGCGGACCAATGGCGGCGCGCCACCTGCGCGACGGGACGGCGGCGGGGGGCACCGGGCGAGGGTCCGCGATCTCGCGAGGAAAAACGATCGTTCACTTGCTCCAGCGCGGCTCCAACGATCGGTCAACATACGCATAATATTGTAACGGGTCCTAGAATTCTGTAATCTTTAATCTTGTACACGTCAATTTAAAGTCTAAATAAGTATTGGTTTGTTCTCTATCGGTATTTTATTTAGTCTCCCAACACACCTAAGCATAGGCGTCAACAAGTGGCGACCGTGACAGGACCCGTTGCGTTAAATTTAAAAATCGAATCTTCGAGAAGCGTCGGCCGAAATTTCATCGCGTGGAGCAAGTGCCGCAGCCCGCCATCCATCCAGCCGGGCTGCGTAATCAAGAAGAAGGGGAGCGCGGACGAGCTGCTGTGTCCAGGGAGGCTTCGGACGGTGACGGCGGGTCAAACTCAACACGTCTGCCGAAGGTCTAGCCCAGGAGAGTAAGCCCTGATCCATTCATTTCCTTTCTTTAATATTTTTCCTGTGTGCCCTCGCGCTGTGAACCAGTGCGCGGCTTGCTGCTCGAACGTCAAACGGGAAAAGGGGCCATATCTTTTCCTAATTTGCAGGTTAATTGCACGTGGGTTGAGCTGGCTTATGCTTGGCTAGGCGCTAAGCTGCAAATTTTCCACTCTAGTCGAATCATTTGTATGTTCGTGTGCACCTACCCGCTTAAGTTCATAATCATAAATGTAATCCCACGTAACGCATAACCTCACTTCTGGCGATACCTATTGTAAAACGCAAGCTAGCATTTTAAGCTGCACGCATTGTTTTTTCTACCCACCCCATATTCATGCACGCGTGTGAATTAAGTGCACGCAACCAATGCTTGGTGAACCAGCCATCCTGCCGACTATTTCAGAGTTCCGGCCATACGGCAACTGTTCCGGTGCAGAACCCGCGCAGCCAGCACAGCGGATTCCCTCGACGCGTCGACTACATTAGCGGCGGCCGGCCGACGGCACGCCACCACGCGGAAGTCGTACCTGGGAACACGTGTCGGAGCGACGCCTAACATTGTCAGGTTCACTGCACATTTATCTATTCAGCTCATTGTATTGCATTGTGTTTTGTATTTCGATAGACAATAAATAGGTCTCGTTGATAGCAAAATGACCAGTGTAGATACCGACCTGAAGGTCAATATTAAAGAGTTAATTAGAAAGCGTGGCACCATAAAGGGTAGACTAACGAAATTCATAGACTATTTAGGTACTATGCAGAACCTGGAGCCTAAAGAGGTTGCCAGTGTTCAAGTTAAGGAAATTTCTTTGAGATTAGCCAAATTTCAAGAATTATTTAAAACATTTGACGAATTACAGTCAGAAATTGAAATATGTTGCTTCGATGTAGATGAACAATTAGAAGAAAGAGAGGCAATAGAGCGTCAATTTTACTCTGCTCTCTCTGTAGCTCAAGAATTAATTGAGGCTACCCCATTCCCAATAAATAAGGCAAACAGTGTTGGAGAAGTTAGTAATTGTTCTCATCAGCCAAGCTGTTGTTCACATGCATTCAACGGAGTGAAATTGCCAACCATACACCTTCCAAAGTTTGATGGAGACTTGTTAACATGGCTAGAATTTAAAGATACATTCGATTCTATTATTCACAGCAATAAGTCAATTCCAGAAATAAACAAATTCCACTACTTAAGATCAGCTTTGGAAGGGAGTGCTAAGGGGATAATTAAATCAATAGAGTTTACCTCGAATAGCTACAAATTAGCATGGGATTTACTATGCGAGCGATATGATAATAAAAATATTCTCATAAACAATCATCTCAAAGCTTTAATTAGTGTTGAAAAGTGTAGTCGGGAATCCTATAAGGCATTAAGGTACTTAGTAGACCACATGTCAAAAAACTTGAGAGCGCTGGAAGCGTTGGGTCAGCCGACTGACAAATGGGATGCACTTATCCTATTCATTCTAGCTTCAAAATTAGATCCGGTGACTAATATTAAATGGGAAGAGCACAGGTCTACGTTAGCCGATTACCATAACTTAGAAAATTTCACTAGGTTTCTAAGAAATCGAGCCGACATTCTAGAAACAATGTACTTCGCAGGCATAGAAAATGCCGAGAGAAGGGACCGAAGGCCAAGCAATAATAAAGAGCCTAAACCGAATAGGACGTCCACGTGTCATGTCTGCAATGACAGTCACCATTTGTCAGAGTGCCCCAAATTTAAGAATTTGGACATTAGGGATAGGTTAGCTGAGGTCACAAGATTAAAACTATGTAGGAATTGCCTTAGGAGCGGTCACAACTCATTTCAATGCAAGGCCAGGCTTATGTGTCGTGTATGTAAACGAAAACATCATTCACTATTACACAATAACGAGTTTAAGACCAATAAGTCCACAGCAGACGCTCCGGCCCTTGAGCCCTCTAACTTTGCGGTTTCTCTCTCAGCAGCCTCAGTAGGTCAAGTACTGTTAGGTACGGCTCTACTAGACATAGTGCACCCACAAACTGGGGAACTCTACCAGGCAAGAGCGTTACTAGACACAGGTAGTCAGATGTCCTTACTATCCAACACCATGAAACAAAAGCTCGGGTTAATTTGTGACACTTCCCATCCCACTCGCGTAGCCGGAATAAATAATTCCATCTCAAAGGTTTCGGAAAGGGTAAACCTTACACTCCAGTCGCGCGTGACTAATTTCTGTATCTCGGTTAAATGTCTTGTCTTACCAGATATTATGGGTACGTTACCCAACATGCAGGTAAACGTTAAGCAACTCTGTATACCAAAGGAATTCAGTCTAGCGGATCCCACTTTCTATGAACCTTCGAAGATAGACATTCTGTTAGGTGCGGACGTATATTGGGCGATTGTGAATGCCGATCACATATACCTAGGGAAAAATAAACCGGCACTACAAGATACTAAATTAGGTTGGGTAGTATCAGGCCCTACAGGGCAAGGTAGCCTAAAGTCCCTCACTGTAACTTGTAACGTTAGCCAAGACGTACAAGAGTGTCTAAAAAGAGACCCTGAGAGCGCGTTAGGCGACTCCTATGCCATAGCTAGGAAACGACTTACCCACTTAGAAACCAGATTTAATAAAAAACCCCCAAGAAAACCCGGAAGCTTACTCAGAGGCACTCAGTGGACTACTGAGTGTGGCCATCATAAAGCCAAAAATCGTATTCCAAAGGCTATGGTGTGCCAAGTTAGATTGGGATGAGCCAGTACCAACTAATTTAGTTATAGACTGGCTAAACTCTAGTAATAATTTATCATTTCTGTTTAACTTGCATCTACTTAGGTACACTCTGTGTGAATTACCAGAATCTATTGAATTGCATTGTTTTGTAGATGCCTCACAGGCTGCCTATGGCGCCTGCGTTTATTTAAGGTCAAGGAGTAACAAAGGTAGCTAGCTACACCTCACGCCTACTATGTGCCAAGGCCAGGGTAGCACCCCTTAAACCTATGACTATCCCTAGACTAGAATTATGTGGAGCGCTCCTCGGCGCTAGACTTAGTCATAAGGTAATTCAGTCCTTGAAAGGAAAAATAAATAAAAAATTAACATGGACCGACTCCACAGTAGTACTAGGATGGCTAAAAATGCAGCCAAACTCACTTAAAACAACTTTGTTCGCAACAGAATAAATGAAATTCAGGAGTCAACAGCTGACTATCAGCGGCATTCATTCTGTCTCTGCCGATTTGTGGCTAGGAGAGGTAAACCCTATGTCATTGTATTGTAATAACGGTCGTAATTTTCTAGGTGCATGCAATGAGCTGGGTAGGATGCTGCAGGAGGCCCACGAATCTGGGTACAATTACGCTGCGAACGAGGGAATCCGCTTCGTGTTCGGACCTGCATATTCGCCACATTTCGGAGGCATATGGGAGGCTGGCATAAAATCCGTTAAATATTATCCTAAACGAGTAGCTGGGGAGGCCTGTTTGACGTTCGAGGAGCTGGCGACACTGTCCTCGCAGATTGAGGCCATACTCAATCCCCGTCCCCTCTCTCCCCTCTCGTCAGATCCTAATGACCCCTCTCCATTAACCCCGGGGCACTCTCTGGTGGGCCAGACCATTGACCGCCGTCCCACCACTACCTATCACAGCACTGTGGCCCAACCGCTACAAGTTAATCGAAAAAATCCGCCAACAGTTCTGGTCCAGGTGGCAGAAGGAGTTCCGGGCCGAAATGCAGCAACGGTCCCAGTGGAGGACCCAGCAGCGAGGCATTTGCCTCGACGACCTCGTGCTTCTGCGGGAGGCGAACCTTCCGCCGCTCCAGTGGCGCCTGGGGCGTGTCACGCGCCTACACCCAGGCCCAGACGGGGTCAGCCGGGTGGCGGACGTCGCCGCAACCAAGGGGACGGTCACCCGTGCCGTCCGCACGATGTGTCCCCTCTGGCGGGACATGTCATCTAGTTGAAGCCAAATTCTTCAACGCCCGGGAGTATGTTGCGGCCTGTGCCCGCATGGTAACCACCGCGGCGTGGCGGTCGCCCTGCGTCATCAGCAGGCCATCTCCGCTGAACCAATCGGAGCGCCGCCACGACCAGCGGAAGAGAATCACGCCATACCACAGCGGACCAATGGCGGCGCGCCACCTGCGCGACGGGACGGCGGCGGGGGGCACCGGGCGAGGGTCCGCGATCTCGCGAGAAAAAACGATCGTTCACTTGCTCCAGCGCGGCTCCAACGATCGGTCAACATACGCATAATATTGTAACGGGTCCTAGAATTCTGTAATCTTTAATCTTGTACACGTCAATTTAAAGTCTAAATAAGTATTGGTTTGTTATCTATCGGTATTTTATTTAGTCTCCCAACACACCTAAGCATAGGCGTCAACACCCGATAAAGTAATAAAGGTAGGGTCACCAATATAAGCAGGTAAACAGAATCATCAGTTATCCCGACTGAAGATTTGTCCTGGAAGTTGCTAGTAATATTAATACGAGTATCATCATCATCATTTCAGCCGAAAGACGTCCACTGCTGGACATAAGCCTCCCCCAAGCACCTCCACTTCGACCGGTTCGGTGCTTCTCGCATCCAACGGGTTCCTGCGGCCTTCACAAGGTCGTCGGTCCACCTTATGGGAGGCCTTCCAACGCTACGTCTTCCGGTACGCGGTCACCACTCCAGTACCTTTCGGCCCCATCGGCCATCTGCCAAGCCGTCGACACAATCTGTTCGCACCGCCGTCACAAAACTGTCGCCAGAGCTAAATCCCCTGTGTGTCGTACTTTTAGGATGCTTAATGCCCTCCTGACCACCAATCCTGAATGTGATCTGTTTGCCGATGAATGGAGTACAATTGTGCGTGTATATCTGACGTTTTGTGAGAAGAAGTATGTATGCTAGGGCGTCCTCTACTATATGTTGGTATTGGAAATATTTTTGTAAACCTACCATATATTTATGTTAATTAATGTAATTGGTGCTACCGTTTTAATTAACAATCATCTGCCTAGCCTTTTCCCAACTATGTTGGGGTCGGCTTCCAGTCTAACTTGATGCAGCTGAATACCAGTATTTTACATGGAGCGACTGCCTTAATTGACAATAAACAATAATAATAATAATCTGTTCTGCGAGCAATGTGCTGCCCACTGCCATTTACGTATGGACATTCTTCGGCCTATGTCAGTTACCTTGGTTCTCCTGCGTAATAATATTAATATAGAAAATCATAAAATAAAACTCACCTCACACCACCTCTCTTGGTATCATAATTCAGCAACCTAGCCCCGTGCTTCCAGTTGACTTGTCTCGTAGGCTGTGGCACTTCACTGACCACACACCGCAGCTCTATGATTGAGCCTTCTTTGTAGAACTTGTCCTGTAGAGGTTTGCCGCGTTCGTCCACTATTTCTACCTTTGGCACTGTGAAAAGAGACAGAAATTGGTTAGTATGTAAGCTGGGGACATTCGTGCCAGGTCGTCACTTAACACACTGCAGTGTTAAGTGACGACCGGTATGCCGCCAGGGCCGCGGGTTGTTCGAAAGAGATACCGTGGCCCCTGGCATAGGCTTTTAGTCAGTAAAAGTCTGACACGCCCTTCCGCTCCGCCCAGAGCGGGAGAGGTCATTAGATGATTTCCCACCCAAAAAAAATAAAAAAACTTGAGAGGTGTCAAGGGACACCCGGATGGAACGAGGTATAACTGGCTTGCTTTCTATAAGAGAGAGAGAGAGAGAGACAGACAGAGAAACACGCGCACGCCGCACGGTTTGCAACTATAGCCAAAATAGTGTCGTTCCAACTTTTGTCTAGCCCCCTTTCGCAACGCGCGATAAGGAACTTCGTTCCAAAAATAAATTCTACCGTTTACGAATCTCGTTTCAATTCGAGGGCATAAACGTTCCTAATCCCAGCTATTAAGCTAACATTTTTCTGGTCTACGGTAACTAATTGAATACACGCAATCTCATTAGTAAGACTATCACTTATCCCTAACGGCCTACAATATTCACCACACGTTGCTCCTAGGTCCCAAGTAAACTAATAAAAGCCATGTGCGGCTTAACTGATACTTAGTTCGGGAAAAAATAACATGCCTGCAAATATATTTATGTAGGTTCTATAATACTACCTATTGTAGATGGTCTTGTTCAAGATTCAAGGTTATAAGTTATCTAAATACTTACTTATGCTAAATAATAATAGCCGCACGGGTCAATCGGTCTGCTTGAGCTTCGCTTACCGCGGTTGGTCCGTGGATGGCTGACCATCTTTACATATCAAGATGAAGATATTTCCGAGGCACGGAGGGGCGTGCCTCAGAAAGCACATTAAGCCGCTGGTCCCGGTTGTCATTCGTGGATTGACAGTGGTCAGAAGCCCAAAGTCTGACAGCCAGTCTTACCAAGGGGTATCGTATTACCCAGTAATTGGATTGTGGAGGTCAGATAGGCAGTCGCTAAATGTAGGTAAAATACTGGTATTCAGCTGCATCTGGTTAGACTGAAAGCCGACCCCAACATAGTTGGGAAAAGGCTAGGCAGCTGATAATGACTTGCTTATATTGTGTGATTAGGTAATCTAAGGGCTGAATTTTCAATAGTCAGATAACTTTTATCTAAGCAAACTGCTTTACGTGTAAGGCTTCGCGACCGGTTGGAAAACTCTTTTTTCAAAAAAAGCTCAAAAAAATCGCGTTCGTTGTATGGGAGCCCCCCTTAAATATTTATTTTATTTTGTTTTTAGTATTTGTTGTTATAGCGGCAACAGAAATACATAATTTGTGAAAATTTCAACTGTCTAACTATCGCGGATATATCTTGAGATACAGCCTGGTGACAGACAGACGGACGGATAGACAGCGAAGTCTTAGTAATAGGCTCCCGTTTTTACCCTTTGGGTACGGAACCAAGTGTTTGTAGGTCCTACAGTACAGTACAGTATAAAAAGACTGGGCCTGTTTTTTTTCAGTTTGTCAAAACGTGGTTCTATTTTTGAGACGCTAATAACCAAAATGATTTTTTTTGGGAGACTACTAATCAATCGGACAGGTTGACATATTCTCTACACAAAAGCTATCAAACCGAAATATTTATTCATCTCTCCAAGACTATTGTGAAATCAGCCCAAAGTGAATGGATAATAATGAGCTACTTTTATTATACTATTGCGTCGGCTTAATTTAATTGATCTGATAATCCGACATATTGTACAGTCAACGTCAATAATATCGGGACGAACAGACTGTTCAAAATGATCTAAGCAACTATGAAAATGAAATATTAACTCAATGACACAAGGAATGTTTCAGAATGAAGACAGTACACGACAACTGTCATTCTGACAAGAACTTTATCCAATTGAGACAAAGTTTAATTTCCTTAGTTGTTGAGATCATTTTGAACAGTCTGTTCGTCCCGATATTTTTGACGCTGACTGTACAATACAAAATTGACACATTTGTACGACAGCCACTGTTTCAAGCTATGAAAGAAAATTATACATATAATTTTTGGATTGTCGCCTGTCATCTGTCTCCTGTTACTTTTATTCAATAAGCCCGAAACAGCACCCTAATTGCGTAACACACGATCAATCGTAATCTGAATCATTTTGAAGCAAATTGCTAATCCATTGCTTCATAAGTTCGAAAAATTTGTCTGCTCAACACATAAATAACGCAAAGAATGTTGTTGAACTGTCAAAATGAAACCGATTCCGATTGATTGTGTGTTACGCAATTAGGGTGCCTGTTAAAAGAGCTATTCTGAAAATAGTCCTTACCTACACTTTGATTACAAAATAAAATGGCTTATTTCGTTTTCCGCAAATACCGACCTGAATTCTACGTAAATTAAATTAATGGATACATTCTAAATTGGATTCTATTACTAAGTTACCTTTAGCTTCCATTTCGGTTTCGGCTTAAAGACATTTATTTTCTCAAAGAACATACAGTTCACTTATAGAGAAACTTAACTAAATTAACAATATGTTGTAGGTTACATTACGACCGAGCCATCCAATAAACTGAGCACCATTAATATTATCTTTTATCAAAAAAAGCAAGCATGTTGTTAGGTATAACTAAAATACAAAGCAGTTCACGCTAAACTTATGTTTAATAAAATAAGAATTAATCTTATGTGTCTAACAAATCATTCCTTAGGCATTTTTTAAATGTTGATATGCTTGTACATTCTCTGACGTTTCTAAGTCATTTATTATACAGCCAAACCCCCTCATACTGTATAGTTTTCCTGCCGTGCAGGGTTCTTACTCTTGGTACTTCCAGGTCGTCTTGATTACGGGTATTATATCTGAGTCTTTTGTGTGAATGAAATATTTGCGTGTATGTTATCTTAAGGATCTTTCGGATTGACATGTACATGTGGTATGTATACAATTGTTGTGGGTTAAATAATTTTGTTTTTTGTAAAGTAATTCTGTAGGAGTATAGTAGTTGTAATTGAAAAGGACTTTGATGATTTTATTTTGTGTTCGTTGTGTTGTTGATTAGTTTTTGCTGCAGCTTGTCCCCATACAGATATTCCAGATGGGGCTTGACTAGCGTTGTTGTAAAAAGTATGACTTAGCTTGTAGGGTACTCATTTTGCAATGTTACGTATGGCTCCGGTTAGTCGGATTATTCGAGATCTTACGTAGTCAATATGCACTCTGAATTAACAATTAGGCCCAGATACTTATTATGCGTTGATTTTCGTAACGGTTGGTTATTTACTACGAATGGTTTACGCTTTTTCAATTACACCGCTTTTGCTTAACAATTCAGGGGTTCTGTTGGCTGTGTATACCTATGATTAATTGTTATTGGATTATATACTGCTTAATTTGAGTTTAATTGCCACCTTTGGTAGGTTAAACGACATACATTCCCACTTATCCTTTATGGCTATTTGACTCTTACACATGACGCACACTAACTGACATGTGACTCCGAAGGCTCCGAGACTAGACGCAACGACAGGCTATGGTCGAAAATTTTCATATATTTTGTTTAAACCTCCGCACGCTATTGGTGTCGAGTTGCTAAGTCACAACGACAGGCTAGGCGTCTAGTCACTGCCACAAGAAGCGAGAGCGTGCGAACTGCGACTCCCTCGCACGTGGCAGTGACTAGACTAGACGCACGGTGCACGTGCACACCTGACAACAGTCGTATACAGCGTCAGTTTTGCTGTGAGCACAGAGACAGGTGCACGTGCGTTTGTATCTCAACATGGATGCGTTCGATGCCGATGTTTAAAATCGAACGTCAAGTACTCAAAGAAAATGATCCCTTCCTGCACGAAGTCAATCGTAACGACTAGTCGAAGCGACCAGACGCACAGTTTGCGCTGCTACTTAGTCGTAAATAAATGAACGACTGTTGTTGGGGTAGTAGGGTAATTGTAGTAACACTGTTGATTCAACGGCAATTCATTTCAATTCTTGGACGGCGTGATCAATTATTGAAACGGAATATTACGGTAACAGCTAACGTAAATTTTCTGTTGAAGGCAGTTTTTTTAACCGACTTCTAAAAAAGGAGGAGGTTCTCAATTCGGATGTTTGTATCTTTTTTTTATGTTTGTTCGCGCATAACTCCTTCGCTTGCCAACCAATTTGAAAAAAATAGTTTTTTGTTGGAAAGGGTATACTTCCCAAATGGTCCCGTAGAAATTTCATCAAAAACGGTTCAGTAGTTTGATTTTTAAACCAAAATTACTGGTAGAAATTACAACTTAAAAGTGAAAAATAATAAAAACTTTTTTGCAAAAAAAAATCAACCGACTTCCAAAAACGACACTACAAAGTGAAAAATAACTTTAATTTCGGAAGTCGGTGGCAAACAACTAAAATGCAAACCCAACGACACCGACTTCCGAAATTAAAGTTACTTTTCACTTTGTAGTGTCGGTTTTGGAAGTTGGTTGATTTTTTTTTATAGAACAAAACTCATATTAGAACAGAACTCAACTCATATAGTAATAATTACCTATTTCATAAAGAATGACCGAGTGCTAGTCGGACTGCACAGGAAAGATTCCGTACCACCATTGATTTTTTTTTCCGTTTGCCTATATTGCCCCACTGCTGGGCAAAGGCCTCCTCCATATTCTTCCACCTTTCCTTGTGCTGTGTTTTCTCCGTCCAATCGGTAAGGAATGAGCCCCAAACGTCACGGCAGTGTTTTTTAGGCCTGCCTCGGTGACGACGCCCGTGTTCAGGCACCCACTGTGTGAAGACTCTGGTCCATCTTTCTGGATTCTTCCTATAAGTATGAACCGCCCAGTCCTACTTCATCCTCGCATCGCATTTTTAACTCTTTTTTTTGTTATAGCGGCCAAAGTAGTACACACTGTGAAAATTTCAAATGTCTATATTTTACGGTTCAAAAGATACAGCCCTGTGCCAGATGGACAGACGGCGAAACCTTAACAACAGGTTCCCGCTGACACCCTTTTTTTTTTGAGTATGGGAAATCATCAAAAGACCCCTCCCGCTCTGGGTGGAGCGGAAGGGAATGTCAGACTCTTACTGACTAAAACCCACCCGTGTTCCTTCCTTAGCCCTTTATGTTCCAGGGCAGCGGTAACCCTTTCGGATGATCCCGCTACCCTGGCAGGCTTGGGTCCTTCGGCCCCGTCAATCGTGCTGACATCTCTTTGAGATGTCAGCACGCTGACACCCTTTGGGTACGAAACACCAAAAAAAGACATCAAATCCTTATGCTTGAATTGTTAATTTCATATTGAAGATTGCTCATAGCAAACTATTTGAGAATTTTGCCTGTATTGTCTCTGCGGCACATTGCCAACAAACATTTCACAAGCTCTTAAGCACATTAATTTAGAAGCAAACTTTCTTTTAGTATCAGCTTAGATGGATTACGATCTCAGCATGCCAAAATGGTCGTCTGTATAGATTCGGACGCTACCGTAAACCTTGAAAAACTGTTGATTGAGTTTTGATTGAAACAATTTATTTTTAATTTCTTCCCGTAAATTTTACAAGACATAGTACTGAAAGATTGGTACACAAAAATATAAGGAAACAGGTTTCGATACTAACAATTTGACCACCAGCCCGCAAGTCAAGTTAGAGATTTATGAAATGGTCCTTTTGAGGAACAGGGTGTAAAGTTCACTCATCCTTCATAGAAAAGGGAGGATCCTCCGACCAGACGGGTGTTGTGTCTGGCGGGCAACTGCCCAACGACTGATGTCGGGAAGTTGGTATGTATGCTAATTGCGTGGTAAACTCTGCTTGCGAGATGCAGGATTTTCGTAACGTCAGTATGACGCGTTGTTCGCATGTGGCGTTGTAGATACCGCTACAGTCCTTTGTGGAAGAAATCTTTTGCTATTGTCCTACTTTAATTGTATTGTACGGGAACGTGCTATCGGGACAAAAGGCTTATGTTACTCCTTATAACATCAGCTATCTGCCAGTGTAAGTCCCGTCAAAATCGGTCCAGCCGCTTCGGAGATTAGCCGGAACAAATAGACATAAAGTCAAAAATTAAAAAAATAAACATTTGTTATATACACCGTATATTCTTTTTTTCATATTCATTTAGAAAAAAGTTGTTATTTTGGTATTACAAACAGACACTTAAATTTTAATTTACTTGTATGTGTAGGTAGGGCCTCCCCAAGATTTTTCCACTTCAGCTTTGACACATTACATTACATTATGATTTAAAATTCTAGTGATCCGAGTGTTTGAACTGTTACAACGTTTTTATTGACTAATTCAACTATCTTTGTAAATAATAAAAAATAATCAAGCAATCTCTTGGAAGTATCTGATCCCTTTTTATGTTTTAATGTGATTTATTTTATTAATGATTTTAATTTTAATTTATTTGAAAGCTTTTAATTTTTTTCTATTAATTTGTTAAACCAATTTCATACTATTTTTATGAACTTGTTATTGTTATTAATTTGTTATCGTTATAATCAATTTATTTATATTTTAATATTGTTTATTAATGTTATGAATTATTTTAATTGCTTAACCAAAAATTGTGTATGTGGTGTCAGCCTATAAGTAATTATTACACTTGTTAATGTAGGCATACAATTAAACTTAATGTAAGTGTTGTGTAAACAATTGTTGGCTAACCAAATAAATAAATAAATAATCCCATAAGAGTACCTGATTAGTTTTTTTATTTTAAATCATAATGTGGCATCACAGGTGAAGTGGAAAAATGTCAACTAACTTTTGGAAGCCATTGTATGTATCGTAAATGTAGATGTCGAATTGACATATTGATGTTAGAACACCAATCCCTGTGTGCCAACTCCTGTAAACTATGTAGGTACCTATAGCTCTAACGAAAAAAGTTTCCCTTTCAATCAAGATTTCTTTCAGAAAAGAACATCTAACAAATTCTATCTAGCACGGCTTCAACCTTGACTGAAACATCGATCCAAAATCTATACGTGTCCCGCCTCCCATTTTAGAGATACGATTGTTAGTTTCTCAAAAAATATCCACAAATCATTTCGACTCTTTGTTCACATATATGTAGCTTCATTTGTAAACAGTTTTACATATTTGTATTCGAAAAGTGTCCAATACGAATAAATAATACAGTTCCTGTTTAAACGTACCAAAAATTGGCGAAAAGTAGCTCTGACGTATATTTTGCAAACAAATATGGCGGTCGCTTGTGTGAATCGTAAACAGGACGGGAATTCTGTAACAGTGTTATTAATATTTAGTGGCCATTCATGTAGTACTTTTGAGGTTAAAAGGAATGCTTTTATCAGTATGTTATACTGGAAATAACTTTGTAATTTTGGCTTTACGAGTGGAACAGAATTCTGTTCTAACTAGCTGCGCTCCGCGGTTTCACCCGCATAAGATTCGATCCCGTGAAAATGTTGGGATAAAAAGTACCCTATGTGTTAATCCTGGTTATAAACTACTTGTGTGCCAAATTTAATCCAAATCCGTTTAGTAGTTTTTGCGTGAAAGAGTAACAAACATCCATCCATCCATCCATTCATACAAACTTTCACGTTTAAAATATTAGTAGGATAGGATTCTAGCATTAAAAGACCATTCCTCATGATTCTCCTGTCCTTATTCTAATTTTTTGGAGTCAGCGCAACATGTCTTTTCTCAACTCTTCCAAACTTCTCTATTAGCCGTTATCTCAGTAGTAACCCCCTTTCTAGCTATAATCATCATCTTCCACACAGTCCATCCATCGTTTTTTTGGTCTCCCCCAATATAGCCATCTACATTCATACTCAAAATTTTCCTCGCGGCATTTCTCATTCTTCCGCTTCACATACCCACCATGACAACCGAATTCCGCACATCTTTTCATTCACCGGTGCGAAACGATAGAATTAGACGTGAGTACTTAAGAGGAAGTCTGACTTCCTCTTAAGTACTCATGTCTAATTCTATCCATTCTCGTAACTACGACTGACAATAATTCGATATATGCATCTAAGATATTTAGGCCCGCTACGAAAATTTGCTGACTGACTGTTCTATTTGAAATTGCACGATATACTCTTATATAGCTCATATCGAAGGTCTCTCACAATCCGGCTGGTTTTAGATTTTTTTCACACGAGTGGCTTCTGATTTGCATCTGCCATTCACCGGAATACTGCAATCACTCAAATGCAATATTACCGTAGTTCTGTCAATCACAACTCATTCACTGTTCTGTACCCGAAGCTGACTTCTGGTATGACGCATATTGCTACATAATTGCTTGCTTGCAGATGTGAACTTGCATTTGGTTATTGCTAAACATGTGCGTATACTGGTCCCACTGCTGGGACACAGGCCTTCTCTCTCTGAGAAAGAGTGGGCTATAATCCACCACGAGGGCCCAGTGCGGGTTGGTGGATATCACATATCTTCGGATTATTGGTTCTAGGACATGCCGATTTCCTCACGATGTTTTCCTTCACCGTTTTCAAAGTAGTGGTGATGAAATTAAATACACAAAGTAAAGTAACTGTCTGGATTCGAACTCACGACCTACAACTCGTAAGTCGGACCGATACCACTGGACCACCACTGATCCTATACCTAATCATTATTTCAGTGTATTCTAGGACAACCCTTAAAATAATAGAACTTGTCATATCAATATTACTTAACCATCTACATATATTTGGACCAAAATAAAGTGTCCTAAGCCCACTCATAATATTGTTACTATCTTCAGTACTTCATATATTGTAGGCTGATATCTTCTTATATCTCTATGACACGTCTAAAAATAGACTTACTCTCACAGCCTTTTAGATTACCTATTCAGACCCAACTGAAGAGTCTAAGCTCCAACCTAAACCACATTATTAATACCGAAACCTAAAAAATCAGTCCCTAAGCCATTAAATATGTGATTCACGTTTGTGGCCTGTATGTACGGCGTATGAATTGTAATCAGCTTTTATAGATACTCCACGTCGGGAATATAAAATATCCCGATACATTTTGCTTAAGGTTTTATTAAACAGATTT
Source organism: Apamea sordens (assembly GCA_945859715.1). Lineage (NCBI taxonomy): Eukaryota > Metazoa > Arthropoda > Insecta > Lepidoptera > Noctuidae > Apamea > Apamea sordens. The sequence goes on along the minus strand of OX244010.1, from coordinate 4,097,547 downwards.
ATTCTGGGTTTTTGGAGTTGAAAAGAAAATTTTTGCACGCGTTTTCGGTTTGTGTTTGTAAATAAATTCGGGCTGGGATTTCGTTGAGAAGGTTGGTGGCACATAAGGTTGTCTGAATATTTTGGTGAAAAATGTCTTCAGTATTTTTAAATTATCTATAGAGGGTACAACTAAAAAAAAGGTCACAAGGTTGTGTGTATATTAGAAAACAGGGGGCCAAAATTCTGACACACTTTGATCTCAGTCTCAATCTGTCAAAAATACCTGTATTTTATTTACATTTTTGACGTTGATTGTCGCTGAGATGAGATTGCGACTAGATTTTGAATGTTTTGAATTACGGGAATTGGCCTTCAGAAGATAGGACAAAGAAAGCACAAAACCAAAAATAAAAATCATTTTAAAGGTCGGTTTTGTTACGGAAGATTTTCAGGAAAAAAACTTAAAACATCTGCAAGTCAGAACTTAGTAGGAACAGAGACTTCTGTCCATAGACTTGCAGATTTTTTTTTTTTTTATGTGTTGTGTGACTACAGTACACATTTAATAAGAAACAAAAGAAAGATGAAACTGCACTAGCCATTCGGTACTGCAAATAAGGTTAAACTGAGACGAGTTGAGAAAAATAGACAATTGTGGAACTTTCAAAGTAAAAGTAGCTACAATGTATTTTTCTTTATTCCCCGAATAACATTGTCAGCTCACTTTAGGAAGTTGATACTGGAAAACAAAATTTTTGAGAATCCAATTTTTGTACTACCCCGAAGTCTAGGAATTTCATTATTTTCTGCATACCAAAACGACAATTCCTGATTTGGATATTGCATTAATAAACAGAGAATTTGGCAACCGATTCAACGTTGTAACAGCAAATTGCAGTGACCTGATTCCGCTGTTCTTAGTTAATATCGTAGCTGTCTTTTCTTTTTTTACGTGCAGCTAACGTCCAAATATCATAAACATGGAATGCAGATTTCCATAAATTATTTGAAAGTTCATTGCATGCTGGAGAATGGCGTGGATGCAATAAATTGTTCTCTTACAGAGGAAGTAATATAATAACATCACATAACATGACGCCTTGTTTTTCAGAGTTTGACAGAGGTGTAAGTACCTTTAGTGCACTCAGATTGGGCCAGTTATGTTTAAGTCATGCACTACTGCCATCACCTGTATGTAATATATAAGGTGACATCATCGTCCTTTTCCTTTTTAACCGACTTCTAAAAAAGGAGGTTTCAATTCAGATGTTTGTATTTTTTTTTAATGTTTGTTCGCGCATAACTCCTTCGCTTGCCAACCGATTTGAAAAATTCTGGAAAGGGTATAGGTACTTCCCAAATGGTCCCATAGAAATTTCATCAAAAACGGTTCAGTAGTTTGGTTTTTAAACCAAAATTACTGGTAAAAATTACAACTTAAAAGTGAAAAATAAAAACTTTTTTGCAAAAAAAAAAAAACAAACTTCCAAAAAAGACACTACAAAGTGAAAAATAACTCTAATTTCGGAAGTCGGTGGCAACCAAACAACGAAAATGCGAACCCAACGACACCGACTTCCGAAATTAAATGCAGCTATACTTAATAGTGCAAATTTTTCGTCGATCCTTTTCATACCATCTTCGGTCATTAAGATTCGGCAAATCCGGGCGGCCTAATTGAATATATGTGAAGACATATGATCGGGAATATGATTCACGGAGAATAGCCGAACAGAGTTTGCCGATCGGCACGAGCCGAAAGAATAATGTAATTGCTTCAAGTCGACTTTGTTTTCCAACAAATACTGCCGAACCAAATCTGCCGACCCGATCTTGTGTGCAGCACCCCTGACTGTAATTTACCCATTATGAAAGTAATTTTTAAGTTCTTAGTGATCAGCAATCCTGATATTAGATTTTTCTCTTCTGTCGCAACACTCAACAAACCGTATCCCGTATCATCTATAACTTCTGCCGTGTATTGGAAAATACTGCACTACGTGTATCTGAACTATATTGGAACGTCTTTAATATAGTACAGCATTTCGATTCCTTACAATACATTGGCAGTTTCCACTTCTATATTCTCTTCGTTGAATAACTGTATCTACTTTTTGTTTATAGCGTATCGATAGCAAACAGTTCAAGCAGTTTTGGCCCAAAATTCAGCAATGCGAACTCCGCTCATGAACGAAGTCTTAAGATCAAAAAATGCACAGATGGGAGGGCCATACGGCGCAGGATGGAAGATACTGTACCTACTGGTAAGCCAAAATCAGTTTTAAATTTAATAAATAATGATATGTACATGTAGAAAAATAAGCAAAATAATCATAGGGCATCAAAAAATTCGTCCGCATCGCTGTCAACAGGAACAGTGCCCAAAAGGCTGGCAGCATTGCCACGTTGTATGGCATTGCCACGTTGTATGGCGATGCTAATTCTTTAGTCAAGAAACAGGCCAGCCCTCTGGTCACGTGTGTTTCAACCCCAAACGGCTCGAAGATATAAATCCCAATCAGGTTGGAATGTTTTCGCCGGTTGAGGTTTTCTGCACCAGCACCAGCCGCTCCAGTACAGCCCACCGTGCTAGGAAAATGGGATGGTCAAATTTAAAAATTTAGAAAATATAGAATTGATTCCAGTCGCCCCTTCCAACAGGTAGTTTCGTATGGAGAAGAATGGGCAAGAAACCCTACCATTACTCTTTTAAAAATGTTTGACAATATATACGAGTATGTCGCAGCCAACTGCCGTTTAGTTAACCGCCTAGCCTTTTAACTAAACGGCGGCCATTCAACTAACGGCCTGACTGATATTCAATAAATTATATTATAAGTTCGAAGTACAGTTCCAACTCCAGTAACCAATCACGTGCGACCCAAATTGGTCGCAGTAACTAAGCCAGGGCCCCCCGACCAAATGAGTTGGGTTAAAACTGTCAACCGCGTGCGAGCCGAGAGAGCGAGGCGAACGCTACTTCCAAAGGCCAGGCGGACCATTACTATACTGGTTGTTTGAAAGCTCCGAATGAAATCGTCCCACAGTAATAATTAAAAAAGAAAAGCATCGTGATCTGTAACATAATTATTATTTTGACTGATACCGGTTTCTTCACGTCGATAATAACTTTTTTCGGATGCACATTTCTGTTTCGCTGTCATACAATAAAATGATAAGATGACTATGGCCCTTCGATTAACATAGGTTTTAAAGTGCTACAAGGGTGGGGACGGTGTCCATACATTTTGAATATTGTTCTTTTAATAATTGTTCTGGAGAATTTTCATCTAGCTCTGATGTATAATATCCTATCCCGTCTATTAGTTGATTTACGCTAGCCTCATCGTCTGAACAAACTGGTAATAAATTTAAAGCGGTTTTTAAGTCAATTTTAGAAGTATTCATCATATTGACTGAAGTAATGGGTTTTTGTGAACACAAATCTAAAATTTGTTCATATAACTTGTCAAAATTAGAACAAAGCTCGTGGATAATTGAACACTCACTTTTACTTAAAGTGGATTTAGTTTCAGAATAATATTCTAATAGTAAGTTGTACTCCTTTACTTAATCATCAGCTTCTACTAATTTTACGACAACAATATTACCTTTCCTTCTATCTGGGCCTATTCAAATAAATTGTCATACAATGTTTTAAATTTTTCAGCCATGAAATATACTATTATCTTCTTTGAATCAAATTACATATCCTTGTATAATATTATTCTTCAAACATCCAGTATTTATGTTACTTTTATTTTTCACTTAACTAAGTCCATTATAATGTCACTTATTATATTTACGTATATATGCGATCAGACGTATATTCCAAATAGATAATATAATTTTAATACTCGTTAATTGACCGCGCACTGATGTGCGGTCATTTAACGAGTATTAAAATTAAAATTCTATGGGTTAGTAACTAACTAGTAAAGTTATTGGTTAGTTACTAACCCATAGAATTTAAGCGCACAAACACATGACACACTGACTACGTGACTGCACACTATTCTTCATCAGCTACGGGCAACGGTGACGGTTCAAACTATGTTGCTGGTAGCTCCTCGTGTTGGCTCGTAATTCTGGTTCTGCATCGACACTACGCCTCCGTATGGAATATCTTAGTCTTTCATTTCTAATCTCGTTTGTAATCCACTGCTCTGTGACAATTTTTATATATTTTGTACACACCATACAAAAACGCCAACGATGTAATCAAGAGTACCACAATCAATATAATATTGGTGGTGCTGGCGTGTATTTCCACCTGCTGCGTTTTGTGGAACTATGTCATAGTTCCACAAAACGCAGCAGGTTAAATTAAATGTAACAAAGCGAGATATCATAGTAGGACTCACTAATATAGATTATTTGAGTCAGATTCCAGCTCTTGAAACTTTCGATCATTAGTTGAAACTTTGAATTTCATCAGTGTTCATTACGCGTCTCTTACGAGTTGTGTCTGATAAGCATCTAACTATTAATGTTATGTATAAGTTTTTGTATTATAATGAGTGTAGTTGTTTACTAATATATGATGTATAATTGCAAGGTCATAGAGGTAACTTGATATATATCAAAATTACAGTAGAATAGAATTTTTACTCACATTTGCAAAAATTACATGACAAGATTTGATTGTTATAATGTACAAGCTGTGGCCCGCGGCTTCACCCGCATAAGTTTCGATCCCGTGGGAATATCGGGATGAAAAGTGTCTTATGTGTTAATCCTGGTTATAAACTATCTGTGTGCCAAATTTCATTCAGATCCGTTTAGTGGTTTTTGCGTGAAAGAGTAACAAACATCCATAGATAGGCGGCGGCCGACGCGATGACACGCGGGGTTGCGATAGTCGTGGAAAGGATCCGGCGGTTGGGTCTCGAGGTGGCATTGCACAAGTCTGAGGCCATGTCCTTTCATGGGCCTCGGTACGGGCCACCTCCGGGATCCCAACTAGTGGTAGGAGGGGTTCACATCGGCGTCGAGACCACGATGAGGTACCTGGGTCTCGTCCTCGACACCCGATGGAACTTCGTCGAGCACTTCCGACGTTTGGCCCCCAAACTGGAACGGGCCGGGGCCGCCCTAAAGCGGCTCTTGCCCAACCTGAGGGGGCCAAACGCCTCCTGCCGGAGGCTTTACGCGGGGGTCGTGCGGTCCATGGCCCTATATGGGGCCCCGGTATGGGCGCGTTCACTGCGGCTTCGAGCCGCACACTACCTGAACGCGCCCCAAAAGGTGGTAGCCGTAAGGCTGATCCGGGGCTACCGCACGATCTCGGACGAGGCAGCAAGCCTCCTTGCCGGACTGCCACCATGGGATCTGGAGGCGACAGTCCTCGCGCGCCTATATGATTGGCGCGCGGAGGCACTACGCCGGGGGGAAACTCCGCATCCGCGGCAAACCGCGGCGGAGCGGACGAACCTCCGGCGCGATCTCATGGTGGCATGGAAGGAGCGACTATCGCAACCCAGCGCAGGGCACGCCACGATAGCGGCGGTAAGACCCCTCTTTGAGGAGTGGCTAGAGAGACGTCACGGCGCTCTCACCTACCGCCTGACGCAGGTCCTCTCCGGACACGGATGTTTCGGGAGGTTCCTGCACATCATCAGGCGGGAGGAGACGCCCGGGTGTCACCACTGTCAGGATCGCCCAGAGGACACGGTGGAGCATACGGTGGAGGTCTGCCCTGCTTGGGCAGAGCACCGCCGTGTCCTCGTAGAGGCGATTGGCAGCGGCGGCGACCTCTCGCGTCCGGCCCTGGTTCAAGCCATGGTCCGGGGTGAGAGGGAGTGGGAGGCAGTCACCTCCTTCTGCGAAGCAGTCATGCTAGCAAAGGAGGTGGCGGGGTGGGCGAGGGAACGCGCCTTGCGCACCTCACGCCTCAGCCGCCGCGGGAGACGCTCCGGGCGTCGGGAGCCGCGTGACGACTCCCGGCCACCGTAGGCGCGGGCCTGCGGGCGGAGAGTAATGGGTAGCTCTCCGTCCGATCAGGACTAGGCCCGTGCCGGACGGCGTGTTCGTGTTCCACGCGCGCCTCAAAGAGATGTCAGCAAAGTGACGGGGCCCCACAGGGCCGAAGCCTGCCAGGGTAGCGGGAACATCCGAAAGGGACGGGTGGGTTTTAGTCAGTAAGAGTCTGACACTCCCTCCTGCTCCACCCAGAGCGGGAGGAGTCATTTGATGATTTCCCATCCTCAAAAAAAAAAAAAAAAAACATCCATAGATCCATAAATGCATCCATCCATCCTCACAAACTTTCGCGTTTATAATATTACTACCAGCGTCCCGCAGTTTCACCCACATAAGTGTCGATCCCGTGGGAATATTGGGATAAAAGAATTTCATGTGTTATTTTGATGTATAAACTACATTACTGTAAAATTTCATCAAAATCCGTTCAGTAGTTTTTTCGTGGAAGAGTAACAAACATTCATCCATCCATCCATTAGTAGGATATAATATAAGTAGGATAATAGGATTTTTGGTGGCAAACCATAGCCACAATCAAATAACCGATTAAAACAGATATAACATAATTATATTGAACTAGCTTCTGCCCGCGGCTTCGCCCGCGTGGATGTCGGAAATTATCCCACGGGAACGTGCTAACAGGATAAAATGTATGTGCTTCCCCAGGATGCCATCTATCTCTATGCCAAATCAGAAGTTCAGTGGTTTAGGCGTGAAAATGTAACATACAGTTTCAAGGTCAAATCCTCCCCTTAAAAACTGAATTACCCCTTTTTGTCCCGTCAGTGGTAAATTTTGGACAACTTTACATACTTATTATTAATTATTTTCTGTCAAAAGTATCAATACTGAGTTTCGAGTTACTCGGACCGCGCATTCAATTTCTTCGACACAAACTTAACACTCCCCCCCCCCCTTTGAGGGGTAGTTTTGAAAAACTTATAATGATAAACTTTATTACTTACTTAGGCAAGTATTCTTGCCAAGTTTCAAGTTTACTAACTAAATGAATAAGATTTTTCATATGAACTGTATCCCCCGCTTTTCCCACAGGGGTGGAATTTTGAAAAATCGTTTGGGAATATTCATAACTTGATCCAAAGATTATTTATACCAATTTTAGAGTTAATCAAGCCACGCATTATAATCCTCCCTTGTAAAATTAACTACCCCTTTTCAACCCGTTAGGGGTAGATTTTTGAAAAACCCTGGTACATGTTACTCTTTATTTTTGGTCTTAAGTATAAACACTGAGTTTCGAGTTAATCGTACCGCGCATTCAAATTATTCCACACAAACTTTAACACCCCTATATCCCCCTTTGAAGGGTAGTTTTGAAATACTTATAATGATAAACTTTATTACTTACTTAGGCGAGTATTCTTGAAAAGTTTCAAGTTTATTAACCTAATGAAGAAGATTTTTCATATAAACTGTATCCTCGCTTTTACCCCCACAGGGGTGGAATTAAAAAAAATCGTTTGGGATGTATTCATAACTTGACTCCAAGATTAATTATACTAATTTTCGAGTTAATCAAGCCATGCAGTAAAATCCTCCCCTGAAAAATTGACTACCCTATTTCAGCCCGTCAGGGGTAGATTTTCAAAAAACCCTGATACACATTATTCTTTACTTTCAATATTAGGTATAAATACTGAGTTTCGAGTAAATCGGACTGCGCGCTAAAATTCTTCCATACAAACTTTGGAACCCCCTAATCCCTTATTAGGGGGTAGCTTAGAAGAAAAAAAACTGACAATATTTATAATTTATTTAGATAAATATTCGTGCCAAGTTTCAAGTTTATTAACTCAAGGAATAAGATTTTTCATACAAACGAATTCCCCCCTTTTCACCCTCTTAGGGGTGGAATTTCGAAAAATCCTTTCTTAGTGGATGCCTACTCTTCACGAAGAACACACCCTCCAAATTTCATGTCTCTAGGACCAGCGGTTTAGGCTGTGCGTTGATCTATCAGTCAGTCAGTCAGTCAGTCAGTCAATCAGTCAGTCAGTCAGTCAGTCAGTCAGTCAGGACTTTGAATTTTATATATATAGATTCATTTATTGAGAAAATTGTAACACTAATACAAACAAAGCTAGCTTTAAATTCTTTTAAACATTTTATCTTAACTTCTAAGTTAAACCAAGAAAAAAGCTTGACCGACCTAACCTTCAGACAAAGCCCAGTCACCTACTAATCCGCACACTGTAACACCATTTTCCCACGTTCTTTTTCAAACGACAATTGCTAACGAGTCGCCTCGGACATAGAATAAGAATGTGTCTACAGAAATGAAACTCCTGGCCCAAACGCATTCTGCCTACAGCTTTTAATAGGAAATCGGGGTGGTGTTTTTTCTATAGAGACGCTCTCGCCTGTTTTCTTTCTGGTTAATGACCATATGGCTATGATTTTTTACAGAATAATAAATGTTAGTTACTTGTATGTCCCTATGTTTTCCTTTTTGACAATACATTATTATTATAAGCACTAGAACCCTCAAAAAATGCTTAAAATTGCCTATTTAGACCGCTGTTAACAGAGGCCTAGGGTACAAATTTGACAATTATTAATGAAAGAAGGAAATCATGGCGACACAGTATATATCCTTCTTATCCAGTTTATGAAATATCTTTTAAATTGGTTCAATATTGGTGGAGAAAATAGGCGAGAGCCAAACCTCGAAAATGTGACTTTGTACTTAGGCTATTCAGTCGGATCTGCAGTTGTCCTTGTCGCACGAATAGACGAGAGATAGCGAGACAGAGCGACAGTGATAGTTTCTTCAAATACCTAATTTTCAAAAGTCTTTCCACCCGCATTTCCTCTTAAAGACCACTTAAAAAGCCGGTTCGTGTCATCGTGGTTAAAGGAGGACCTGACGAATAGACTTTACTTAACCAAGTGCTAAGTTTCCAGCCTGCGCCGGACAGGCAGGTCTACCTATGTGTTGGTCGTCTGCTTAACCAGACTTGCCTGTCTCAATAAATTAAAGCCAGGGTTTAAAAAACATAGAAATTAAGCATCTAAACGCTAAGAGCACCTGTGGGGTACGGACCTTGACTTAAGGCGTTGCTGGGAGAGGGCAGAAATGGACAGGCTGGATCGAAATATATGTTTATTCATTGACTAAATTTACAACCCTATTTTAAATAAGACAAGTGTGGTCCGAGCGGGGTAGTGGGGGTAGTGTTAGGAAGATTAAATGGCACCAGTGCACTTACAAAGGTAAGGTCAATTCTCGTAATATAAAACGTTCAAAATCTAGTCGCAGTGTCATCTCAAACAAATGTCAAAAACTTGTCAAAATGTAGGGAAATTTGGGGTGTTTTTGACAGATTGAGGCTGAGATCACACTGGGAACGTTCTTAGAATTACGAGAATTGCCCCCGGTAAGTACGTGAGGTTCGCTTCTATAAGAATTTCTTATTCTATGTCGTGGGTCGTTCGGTCGAGCGAATGGGTTCACAGGGTGAGTATTAGTTGCAATGAGGATCGATATGAAGTTCACAGAAGCGTAGGTTGAATGTGGGCAGAAGAAATTCTTTGAAACGAAATATAAGTACTTAAGCCACCACAAATGTTTAATAAAAATAAAATAAAAACTTTTTAATTCAGAAATTTTGAAACCATAGAATGTTTGTTTAATAAACTTATGAAAACACTACACGAATTCAGCACATCGTTCTTTTTCTGTCAGTTATTTGAAGTTGATAGAGACCGAATGATGTTTTAAAATAAATGTTTAGCGATGATGTATTGATAGTGTTTTTTTTTTTTTTGTGTTGTATAAGTTGAGTGATCGAGTGGCGGAGATGAGCGCACGATATTGTTGCCATCGCGGGTAGAACCTGGATGAGGCTGGCACATGGGCGTGGAGATTAGCACAAGAAAAGTGAGGCCTTTGCTCAGCAGAGATATTGGGCAGTGGCTGATGAAGATGATGAAATTGAATGAAGGAGTTTCATCTCAAAGTTTTGACTTGCATTTTATACTTTTGAACTAAGAAAAGGTTTGATTAAGGGCTGGTTTTTCAATCGACCGATAATTTTTATTCCTGGAATAAAATTGACGTCTGACTGAGGTTTTGTTTAGAAGAACAGTCAAAAATTCAAAATTATTACATCCGATAAAGTTATCTGGCATTGGAAAAATCAGCCCTAAATTAAATTAATTTGCCACGAACTACCGAGATTACCGGAAACAATTGAAGTTGTGAAGACAAAGTTCAGCCACTAAACCACCAAACTATTCTTTAAACTAACAACAATTTCCGACGCTCGTTTATATTTCAGACGATCTATCAAAATAAGATACACAATGCCTTAAATCTGCTATCTTTACGCAAACACGCTTGAAAGATCAAATTATTCCCGGATCCTACCCGAAATCATAAAAAAGGACTATGTAGATACTAAAAAGGTAACTGAGGACTACTTGTATAATGCCTAAAAAAATATCCGAATTTTTTTTTTCCATTTCCCTTAAGTTGACACAGGCTTATCATTTGGCCAATTTATTTTTCGACTTAGAATAATCTTGGCATATTAAGGGCAAAGTATACCTAAGTACCTACCGTCTCTTGGTCTAGTTCTTGCATAACAGTTGCTGAGTTTAAATTTTTGAGACAAGTAAAAGTGTTTATTTTATTAAACATTCTGAAGATTAAAATACAGGGTTATAGTAAATAAGCTAGCGAAACTTTTTAGATGTGGTGGGTATCAGTATCAATATCCAAATACGATAAATAAAATAAATTATTTTTTAAACTACTAAGTAGGTACTTTAATTTTTTTTTGCCTGCGCTCTTGGATTTTGTTGTTACCTGTAATATGAGTTTACTTTTTTATTTATTTTTTGTTTTATCGTGTTTAGATATCCATACCCCAAGTTTGGCCAGCTAATTTAGTTTGACCCTGTCGAAAACACTGCCCTGTGGTTATGACAGGGTCAAAATAAATTACCCAAGCGGATTCTGCTATTTTGGATTGGACATTTTTTAGGAACACCTCTAATTCTGTGCCCTTTAGTAAAGTATAAGTTGCTACTAAGCATTTAAGTTACATGTATAAATTTGAGAAACTTGGGAGGTTTCTGTATAATAATGAGGCATACTCGTATTATCCAGAAACCTCAATCAACACACTCATCATTATTAACAAGTTTTTCCGCGATTTTACGATTGGTCCCATGGAAAAATTTGTTCACAATGATAATTACAATGACATTGCATGAGGATTTTAGTTATTTCATTTACACCTGACAAGCAACCAAACGACCAGTGGTCCTCTTTAGCCCTGGATCGAAAGAGCTGGAAGGCAGGTTAACAGTTACAATAGTAATACATCTTATGTAAACGAGTTAGGATGATATTTTCACTGACCAAGATAACAAAGAACAGTAGTACAGATAGAATGTGAACAAGCTGAACACTCTGCCTATCATGTCGGATAATACAGGCTTGGTGGTATGTCGTAAAAATCCTGACAAATTCAGGTCACAAAGTAGGTAAGAGGAATGCTTAAAATCTCCGTCTCAAGAGCCGTTTGCGCAAACTGTTTTTGTCTGAGAAGTAGCGAATGGAATGCCAATAAGTTGGTAGGCCTAGTCAAATACTTCTTCCCTTGTTCTTTGAAACAACTTTGAGAAATGCTTTACATAAATATTACGCATTTTCTATAAATACTCAAACGTTACTACATAAATACTTCGTGGTGCAAAGTATAAGTTGCTTATCATTATAATTTTGTACCGTAAACTCTTCTGCCGCAAAAGAACCTCATGGATGCAATTATCTGAATACCTAAGTAATCACAAAACAGACGCGTTCATCCAAGTTCTTGTAATTTCCATTTCAATACAGAGGCATATCCTTCTATTCTATTTTTTTTACGGAACATGCTATTACCGATGTCGACAATACAGTCAATTGGCAGGTGTAAAATAAAAAGACACAGAGGCTTATTGTATCTGACAGCAACCACTTGGCTTGCCAATACCTATATTTTCACCTACAATAAACCTCCACTCACTCCCAACTCCATGCCCTACCCTCCGTTGACATCGGAACGTGTAATTGAACGCGAGGAAGGGATTATCTCGAGAAGACTCCCGTATCAATTCCAGTGTACTTTGAGAAATTGTCTTTTGTAAATGTCTTCGAGCTACGTAGGTTCGATATTTGCATGTTTGAGGACTTCAAACAGTAATCGAAATAAAATGAAATGTATTGGCTTTGATCTCCTGTGTATTTACTGAGGGATGAAGGAGCTTTGAACTTGGGTGTTGGGGTATTAAATTGTTAGGATATTGATGAATTGTGTCTATTAATCTATACATATAATAAAATCGTAGGAAAGTCAAAACTGTACATTGAATATTTTTTTAAAAGAATACTTGGGGCGTGATCTACAATCGATATCGAAGCCAAAAATACAGTTTTTAGAATTTTTGTCTGTGTGTCTGTTTGTCTGTTTGTCTGTATGTATGTCCGGGCTAAACTCAAAAAGTACTGCATGGATTTACTTCAAATTTTGCATGAATATTACCAAGAGGTCGGGTTTACATTAATTCTACATATTATCACGCTATCACCTACGGGGGAGGAGCTGTGAATCTTTGTTTTTCTTATGCATTCTGTGACAGCGTGTAATCTAACGACGCATATTTAAATGTTGTTTTTGTGTAAGCCATGCTATTATCTAGCTTTACATTATAAAAACTACGCCATTTAAGTAACTTGGGCAGAGAAACATAGTTTAATGAATTTTAGTAGTATAATGACAATATTGATAGCAGCGCCATCTATGAGATTTCATAAAAATCAAATCAACTTACATGTTAACACTTTATGAAATTAATAATTTAAATTTGATCATGTTGGCGAGGTTAGTAGTTAGTTATTCTTAAAATTCATAGATGGCAATGTGCATTTTCTTCATAAAAGTTGTATCTTATAGTTCGTTTCGACAAATTCAAGTTCCAACAAAATCCTCAAAATCTTGAGCAGAGTTGAGGAAGACAATTTAAAAAAACACGCTCTGTGAAGTCGACCAGTTTGCGAGATCTCTTACGTATGACGAGGTGCCTTCATATTACACGTACGACAAGCAAAGGGGTGTATTTAACCGACGTCGACGAGGAGGTGCTGTGGAAGGTTTTCCGGGAATTTTCAAGGACACCGCATTGGGTAGGGTTTATACCGTGCATCCGAATAATGGCGAATGCTATTTTCTGCGGTTGTTACTTCACACTGTCCGAGGCCCAACGTCTTTCGCCTTTCTGAGGACATTTGATGGCGTGGAGTATCTCACTTACCGCGCAACCTGCGTAGCACGTCACCTTCTCGACGGTGACCAAAATTGGGATGACACCCTCGCGGAGGCGAGCGTCAGGGACAGTCCCAGCCGCATGCGTCATCTGTTTGCCGTCATCTTGGTGTTTTGTGGAGTCGCGAACCCGGTAGCTTTGTGGGAGAAGTATCGCCATCATCTGTCTGAAGATTTTCTACGAGCTTTGAGGCGTGCTACTGGAGACGAAGTCGAAGTAACTGATGAACGCGTGCTGAACACCTGTCTCAGTTCACTTCAAGATGTGGTCATTTCTATCGGCGGCAATCCACTGATCGAATATGGGTTACCAGCTCCCCAATCATCACCGCATCAAGACCGTGGAAATCGGGAGTATAACGCTGAGACAAAATCCGGGTGAAATGACCACCATACGAAATGACCATGTCGCTTTGTTCTCTGCAGAGCAAAAACAAATTTATGACACCGTCCTTGAAAGCGTTGGGTAAAACCAGGGTAAAATGTTTTTCTTGGATGCTCCTGGTGGAACAGGAAAAACATTTGTTACCACTCGCATACTTGCAGAGGTCAGAGGGGTAATTCTCGTAATTTTAAGAACGTTCACAGTCTGATCTCAGTCTCAATCTGTCAAAAATACGTCTAATTTCCCTACATTTTGACAAGTTTTTGACATTTGTTTGTCGCTGAGATGAGACTGCGACTAGATTTTGAACGTTTTAAATTACGGGAATACGGGCTCTGGAGGCAAGGCAAAATTGCTATTGCTGTAGCGTCGTCGGGAATCGCTGCCACACTGCTTCCGGGTGGCAAGACAGCCCATGCCATGTTTAAAATTCCCATCGATTTAGAGAGCGCCGAAATGCCTGTTTGTGGTGTGTCACGTAACAGCGATAAGGGACACGTGCTCAAGGATTGCTCTCTGATCGTATGGGATGAGTGTACGATGGCCAATAGGAAGGCAGTTGAGGCCGTGGACAGAACCCTGCAGGACATCCGCAGGAACGAACATTTGATGGGCGGTGTCACAGTTCTGTTCAGTGGTGACGCGGGGATCGAGGGCTGACGATGTGAATACTTCTTTGAAACGATCTTCGTTGTGGTCACCAGTTCGCTGCGCTTGACGATTAATATGAGAGCTCGGATCGGCGGCAATGCTCAAGAATTCTTTGATGTCCTTCTTGGCGAAGGCACTCTACCAGAAGAGAGAGGTGGACAGGTGGTTCTTCCAGAGTCTCTCGGTAGAGCGTCAATCCAGCTTATAAGAACTCATTCGCTGTGTGTACGGGAATATCAGTCGTATACCGCACCAGCAGAATTCTTGGGTGTGTGAGCATGGCCATTTTGAGGCCCAAAAATGATCAGGCTGCAGCAATTAACGAATGCATTCTCTCGGAAATTGAGGGGAATGAAGTGGTCTACACCTCGATAAACACTGTTGTCGAGCAAGATGACGTCACACATTATCCCGTGGAATTTCTGAACTCCCTGTCAGCAAGTGGACTTCCAGCGCATACCATCAAGCTGAAGGTCGGTGTCCCGATTATGCTTCTTCGGAACCTATCTCCTCCGAAGTTGTGTAACGGGACACGCCTTAAAGTCATCTCGCTCCACAGACACACCATTGAGGCGGAAATTCTTACGGGTTGTGGCGTCGGCGAGGCAGTATTTATACCACGCATTTCCCTCATACCTCATAACTTCCCGTTCCAGTTCAAGCGCATACAACTGTATGCGCTTGAACTGGAACGGGAAATTATGAAGTTATGAGGGACACTCACGGAGAACTCCCCGTGAGTGTTTGCTTCGCGATGACCATCAATAAGTCGCAGGGGCAGACACTGAGGGCAGCGGGTGTCGACCTCAGGACGAGTTGCTTCTCACACGGGCAACTGTACGTCGCTTGCTCTCGCGTCACCAGTCCTGACTCTCTTTACATTTTGGCTCCTGGCAGCATAACTACCAACGTAGTTTATAGGGAAGTATTGTAAGGTATGATACCTTTGTACGTATTTTTACTCTTTTGTGTCCTGGAATGTATTCCTGCATTATTTTCTCTGTTTCCTTCAGTCACATCTTATGACTGAACTCAGCAGGATTCCCATATAACTCTCTTCACTTGCTTCACTTGCAAAAAAAAACTTATATTTTAATGCTATTTTAAAAGTTGTTTACTTATAATGCTATAGCGACACTGGCATCTTAGGTATTTTTGGTGCTGTAGAGCCTTCACGCAGACGACGTCGCGGGCAGCAGCTAGTTGTTCAATAAAGAAGACGCTTAGTTGGCGCTTTAATTTGTGTAATCTATTTCATCAGCACTGTTCTCAAAACGGTGAAGGAAACCGGCATGTCCTAGAACCAAAAATTCGAAGACATTTGACGTCTACCAACCATAACTGGGCGCGCGTGGTGGATTACGGCCCACTCCCTCTCACAGAGAGGAGGTTTGTGCCAGCTGTAACATAAGATAATCAACCTATAATGTCCCCCATTATAGGTTAATTATCTTATGTTATGTAGAGAACTTATTTCTACAGACTGTATTTTAAAACACAAAATCAGAAGCTGATATAAAATTCTTATATAACCAACGTAGCAGTTACAAAACTATGTTAGAAATAACTTATCTCATTCTCCTGTCCTTATGCCAATTTATTTGGGGTCAGCACAACATGTTTTTTTCTTCCATACTTCTCTATTAGTCTTCATCTTGGTATTCACCCCCTTCCTAACCATATCATCATTCAAACAGTCCATCCATCGTTCCTTTAGTCTTCCCTTAAATCTATCACATTCATACTCAAAATTTTCCTCACGACGATTTCCTCATTCCTCCGTATCACATGACAACCGATTTCCACACCACTTTTCAGTTACCAGTGCCACTTTCAGACTTCCTCTTATATACTTATTTCTTATTCTATCTATTTGTATAACACCACACAACCCTCTTAGCATTCTCATCTTACCTACATGGAATTGCCTTTCATTCATCCCTTTTGTGGACTAGCATTCTGATCCATACAAGACTATGTATACAGTGTATTAACTATGTTAAAAAATTGTACCATGGAAAACCAAAATTGAACCATAAATTGTAAAAAATTAAATGTAAATATGGCTACAAAAAAATATTCTGGGTCCTGTCAACTCGTAAAACAATCCAAATTGACAGCATCAAAAAAAATATTTTTATTCAAAACATAACCGCTGTAGCCATTATCTTTTACAACAAAGATAAAGGAAGATATTTATTCACCAAAGATATTGCACAGGAGTTGTAGTAGGTACTACCCAAACATAGCTCCCTTAAACATACACGTTTCACGTAAAGATCATGTTTCATCTCTCAGGATATTTGCTAAAGTTACCACAGAGTATCGCACGTATTCATACAAATACCAGTTAACCCATCCGCTTCGTTGACCGTCTTTATTAATTTATCCTTTGACTCATAACCATATTATTAAAGTTGGTTAACCCTTTCTGCAGTACGTCACTGATTTCATAAGGCGCAAATATTTGTATTGTCTACTGGATAAATGCCGAGAATACCGAAAGTCTGAAATTAAGGATAAAAATAAATGTTCAGTAAAAAAAAAATTTAAGAGACCGTAAAAGATTCTTTAACGGAGTCCGGAGAGGTACAGTGTGTATAGTACAGTGGGTACATGAGCATAGTGTGGGGGCATTCAAATAATACAACCAACTATATATTACGTTTATTCCAAGCGAGAGTGTTTACAACGCGCCTATTCTGTCACTATTTTCCGAAACAAAAAACCTACTAGAAAAATTTGAAAGCTCATTCTAAATTTGCTTGAATGTTCGAATCCAGCCTGGACAACATAAGGTCGACTTTTGCAGACAATTTTTACAGTACTTTCTATACTGCTTTCGCGATCTAGTTTCTTATCATGTAAAAATATGTGTTTTTTTAAAACTATTTTAAAACCCAGGTATATAGTTCAGTTTGAGCTATAACTTCGGACATTTTAAGACGTTTTCAATTATAGTTATTCTGAAATCAACTTGATTTAGACTACCATAAATTTTATATTCGAAAACAAACATTCAAGGATTTGTGCGAACATAGTGGGTAAAAGATAAATTCAATGGTGATATACAACTTGTATCATAAGTTTATACGTAAAAGAGTACAATAGTAATCTTTTTGCAGATAAAAATAAAATATTTCAGGCAATCTTTTGATGGACTGGATAGACAAACATTTTTAACAGAAGGCGACGATAAAAAGGTCTCTCAGAAAACAAAACAAATGACTGTGTTCGCTATTATTTTTACTAGCAACACAACCCCCAACGTACGCAGACACATTTCACGTAAAGATCATATTTCATATCTCAGGATATTTGCTAACGTAACCGCCACAGAGTAAATATATCAGTAGAAACGTGCTCGCAAGATGTGGCAACATTCTCATGCATAGAAAATATGGAAAACAATGAATAGTTAATATAATATGCAGTTGTTCTAACTGAACGTGTTAGCACTGGGTACATTGAAACAATGTAAAGAGGTTTTTTTTTAAAAATGGAACGGTTGTATTTCTTGGAAAAGATTGTGCAGTATGAAGGGCGTTGTTTGATATTGAATGCGTACTAGCTTTAGTACGTGCAGTCAGTGCGTGCTTCTTTCTACAGTAGATATAAGCAAATGCTTATCACCTCACGATTCAACACACCTACTC
This sequence comes from Apamea sordens, assembly GCA_945859715.1. Classification (NCBI taxonomy): domain Eukaryota; kingdom Metazoa; phylum Arthropoda; class Insecta; order Lepidoptera; family Noctuidae; genus Apamea; species Apamea sordens. The sequence continues at coordinate 4,079,558 of OX244010.1, read as the reverse complement.
AGATTTCTGGTATTTTTTGTCTCAATATTACCTAATGTTTATTGATTCTAACTCAACAAACCCAAATGAGTTTGTCGAAAAAATACCAGAAATCGGAATATGTGCGTTGAATCGTGAGGCGAATCACATCAGCCCCTAGACAGGAAACTACATGAGGACCACGACCGCTCTGACAAGAGAACTATGAAGAAGAAGAATATTGATAATTTTTTCGCGAATACTATGTTGGTCCCATAGAAAAAGCTGTTCAGTTTGATGGTCTGTACTACACGCTTAAATATGACCTGTGCCGGTCGATTCTGTAAAAATCTCACCGTGAAAACTCAAGTGAAGTGAGCTTGATGTGAGTTGTCAGTAGTGTCAATCCCTAGCATTAGTTGGAATGACAGCTCACTCCACGCTCACTTCACCTAAGTTTTCAAGGTGAGATGGTTACAGAATCGCACTGCAGACCTTTCCGATACATGCTGTATACAGGGTGGCAGGGACATCGACGCGCAAACTGTTACAAATGAATTCAGCACAAGATTTAAGCGTAGAAATTTTTCATAGTTTATCAAAAAAAAAAAATCTGTTTTAATAGAAAAGTGCGAAACCTACGCGGTCAAAATGTGTGGAACAACTATTAATTTTTTTTAATTTCATGGTTTTCCGAACATATTTTGGAAACCATGCTAATATGAAATATTTTCTCAAAATTGCAATGGTTTTTTTCATTGCAAAATGTGCCAGCGATCGTCGAATTGACCTCGATCGAATTTTGCGAACAGACGCCAGCATATCAAGCTACTACTCGTACAATCTGTCAAATTTCTTTAATAGGTTTTCTTCTTTATCGCTAAAGCATTAAGGTTCAAGGTTGATTGGGAAAATTTGACAGTTTCGGGTAGCTTGATGTGCTGGCGTCTGTACGTGTAAGATATTTATAGATACTCGTGTAACGTATTTATAAGTTCATTCACACGTGCAGTACGTTTTCATGTGTTAGTGAACTTAAATCGCTTTATATTTCGAATTAATATGGGGCATTAATTGGAAATATAAAGTGATTTAAGTTTATCATAAATTAATTCAGCATAGAACAAACAATCAATTCCATTACCCAAAATTTCGACAAGCAAAATTGAACCTTATGCCTATACCAGAGTAACTTAGTCGTAATTTTGATTTGAACTGTAATATAAAATCATCGTCATGCTAAAAATAAGTTTTGTGCCCGTCTTAATTTTAAATTAAATACGAGCAACGCAATCTAAATTGGAATAAGTTTTGAATTTTTCGGGCCTTAAAGTTAAACGGATTAACTTTCAATTTCGGGATAAAGCTTTCGATATCTTTAACCGACTTCGAAAAAAGGAGGCGTAGTTGTGGCTGTAGAACATGGAGCAGTGTTATATAAAAAGCAGGAACGCAACGCAGCAACGTAACTAACGCAATGACTGCGATATGTGGGTGGTATAAGTACACTTCTGCTTATCCGTTCGGGGATTCCAGGTGTAATGTTATGTAATGTTAAAAATGGATGCGACGGGTTTTTTCTTCATCAGACAAAGCGTACATATCCGAGCTATAAACTCAATTACAATTTTATGTACGGTCAGCAACAAAAGTCGGTTAACACTTCAGTAGTTTAAATCTTAATTATTGAGCAAAATATTCTTAAAAAACATGTAGTAATAGAATATTTATGAATAATTAACTCTTTTTTATTACATGAAATAGTGAAAACCAATTTAACGCATCATTTTGTTCAATTTAGATGATTTGTAAAAGTAACAGAGTTAATTGACTTTTGTTGCTGACTGTACATATATCCCTTATACCCGACACACAGCACTTTGGGCGTCAAAGCGTGCTTGTGACTCGAATAAAGCGATTTAGCTCACTAGGTTGGGGAAACACGAATATTGATTATGCACACATTGCATGTAACCAGCTACACACCAGTAGGTATCTTATACACCAACTTTCATAGAGAAAGTAATAAAAAGTTTCTCATGGGTGTACGTTCCATATTTTTGTATACATTCATCTGTGTTGTTGGTCTCGTAGTCGCAAGCGCGACTGCTAAGCGTCGGTTCGATTCCCGGGTCGTGCAGTGTTATCTGGTTTTTCCATTGGGAATTTATTAGAACAGCCTGGAGTTTGGAAGTTGGCAGTTTGATAACCCGTGGCTCAAAAAGTATGTTAAGCCGTTGACCCTGCGCCTGATCTCTCCGGTCCTGTTGAATTGCCGTCCCATCGGATAATGAGTGAGTGCACCTGTGTCTATGCACGCATTTGTGTAGTATATCTCCCGCGCCAAAGGCTGGTCTCCGCTGAGATTGGTCGCCATGGCAGAAATTCGGTCTGGAAGGCTTTATACAGTGTGTCTTTATAAAGTGCACATATTAGAAAGGGTGACAATATAAACAATTTTATCGACGGAAAAAATGTCAAAAAAAATCTAAAAAAAAATTAAAGTTTTTATGGACTTCATGCAAACAAACTGTAGACTGAAATTTTTTTGATAAATTTTACATTTAATGCAAAAATTGGTAGAAAAATGGTAAATTTTCTTCAAAAAATCATTAATAATTAATTTATGAGGTTTATTTTTCACAAAATTATGGCTTTATTAGCTCTGCCTATTTATTATTATAGATCATTATTAATTTTGTTTTGTTTTAATATCACATTTAGTATAAAAGTAGTAACAGTTTTTTTAGATTTTTTTTGGCGTTTTTTCCGTCGATAAAATTGTTTATAATTTCACCCTTTTTAATTTGTGCACTTTATAAAGACTCGCACTGTATATTCACCTGTTTGACTTTTTTGGGAAGAGATCCGTCATATTCTAATAAGGTACGTGAAAGGTGGGTGGTGTGGGACGCACCCTGTGTCGACACACTTGCGCCATCTGATGTTCCTCCGAGCACGGCTGGCGCTGCCGCTGTTGCTGCTGAGACCCGCAAGCGAAAATACTGTTACCTTATGGGTAACTACAGTTTTGAGTCGTCGATATGCTCGGATCATGAGGCCCAAGTGCGCGTCTCCTTTTTAAGAAAATTTCTCGCTGACTGGTCGACACTTCACGTGACCAAAGCGCTGGCTCGTTCTTTGGTCAAAGAATTAGCATTGCCATTCAACGTGGCAATGCTAGCACGTTGAATGGTTCTCTTCAAACCTTCCATCAAAACATTACGACAACATTTACTTCGATGTAAATAAGAATCAAATCAGACATAATGCGCGCTATAAAAATGGAATACAATTTGTAAAAGAAAACCGTTCCTTTACAAATTGTATTCCATTTTAGTAAAAATACGCTTTTGTAAAAATAATGTTGTATTTTTAAAGCACAGTAAATTGTTTGGCAAACATCGAATCTTCTTTTTTATTAGAACGATCACGGAAGCTGATTGTGGGCGAAAATAAACTTTTCCTGTGCTTTCATATTTTCGGTAGCATTGAAAAATTAAATATTTTGTTAGGGTTCCGTATTCTCATGAAACCGACGAAATGATATTGGTGTCTGTTTCTTTAAATGAGGGGGCCTACTCCGAAGTGCAAAGTGCGAATGTTCGGATCGGACGAACACATGGCTGAATCGAATATTATTGAAAAATGGGAAAAAAGTTCTGATCGGCTCAGTTGGGTCGGGACCATAGTCAATATTCGAAAGAGCGTAGGAGTGTAGGATCGGAACCGACCGAAACAAATAGGAACTTTGTAGAAGGAAACGGCCGAACATTCGGCCGATACTACTTCGGAGTATGCCCCCAGGCTATTAATATAACTAGTTCTCCGATCGAAGAGACCCAATTTCGGCCATGGCGAAAATTTATCTCTAATGAAATCTCATTGAAGACCAACTTTCGCCATGGCCATAGCATCGGAGACGAGCCTTTGGCGCGGGAGATATTATAATGCACAAGTATGTGCGCAGACATAGTTGCATTTCCTCTTCCCTCACTCTCTTTGTCCGATGAGACGGCAATCCGACACGACCGGAGAGAGATCAGGCACGGGACCAACGGTTTAACGTGCTTTCCGAGGCACGGGGGTATCACACCGCCGTCACGCATGTTTTGACGTCTACGTTTCCATCTTATAATATGACAAGATTCTTAGAGTGGTCAAGGTTTTTAAGTATGTAAGCGTGTGTATACAGGGTGGAAGGGTGAACAGTGGCAACTTTCAAAGGACGGATAGATAATCTTAAATAAAAAAATATTACAAAAGTTTTAAATGTATGTCGCAATTTTTTTTTTGCGAATTTTACAGTTTTCTAATTCCGAAATTTTACGCGAAGTGACCGCACCCGACGATAACGCACGAAGCGGCCGGGGTTTCCCCCGGCCGCGCCGCGCGCCCAACGGCGGCGCGGCGCCGGTACATGCGGGGCAGAGGCCTAACAGTAATGTGACTATGATTTTTTATTTTTCGGGATATTAGAAGAAAAACTTAGAAAAAATTAGGGTCATATTTTTTCAACGGTTTAAGAATCTACTCATGATACTTATGCACCTCCTTAAATATTGCCACTGTTCACACTAACAGCCTGTATAAATAAAATACCAAGAACACCTTCTATGCGTGAGTGTCACAGGCAACAAAGGAATTTTGTCAAAAGGTAGTGACGTCCTTCCGAGTAGTAGATACCTTAGTCGCCTTTGAACTGACTTACGGATCTAAAATGGCTGCTGGGTCCCGTGCATTGAACCAAATGAAATTGTGAAGGCCACCGCCCACTGTACATGGTCAGCAGTTCATCTTCAGAGCCGTCTGACTCGCCTGCATTCGTGCGTAGCGTGACTGTGGGTCGCTGTGAACTATTGCGCCTACATTTCCTTATAATAAGCGAAGCTAATGAAACGTGCGTAGCGAGTTAGTAGTGCTTTAAGGGGGAAGCGACAGGGTAGCCCGCAAAATTCAAATTTTCTTACGTTTTTTATGGAATTTGCAGGTCACTGTCAAGTTGTATCATCATCTGCCTAGCCTGATCCCAACTAAATTGGATTCGGCTTCCAGTCTAACCGGATGCAGCTGAATACCAGTATTTTACATGGAGCGACTGCCTATCTGACCTCCACAACCCAGTTACGGGGTAATACGATACCCCTTGGTAAAACTAGTTGTCAAACTTTCGGGTTTCTGATGAGCCGTAATGACTGTCAAAAATCTACGAATGACAACCGGGACTAACAGCTTAACGTGCTTTCCAAGGCATGGAGGGGTTTTGGTATGTAAAGATGGTCACCCATTCATGGATGTTCGTACGACCCTTGTGGCTATTATTACTTAACCACAAGCCCCTCAGTGTCAGATTGTATGTTGAACAAAATATGATTTGCGACCATAACAATTATGTATTTACAGAATTATAATCATTAAAGTCAGCAATGAAACCCTCTAAGTTCAGGGAATGACAATTTCGAAATATTCAGGCAATATATTAAAACTCAAGAAGTATATAAAAATACATCAAAACTGTCAAAGAAAATATTTTTCTTACCTGCGACCTAAAAAAACATTCAAAGCGAATCGGCTATAAAATTATTTAGTGCCCATAAACAATCTCAATTTTTATTTATTAGTTCGGGCAGACACAGATTGTAATGTTTAGTATCGTAACTTTTTAGTGTTTAGCTCGAAGGCTTGCAAGAATTGTCTAAGTACTTACAAAATAGTGAAGTTTGTTGTCCATAAATAAAACAATACTACAACATAAGACGTAACTTAGTCTAGAGGTCGCAAGTGTGACTTCTGAGCATGGAAAGAAAGAAAGAAAGAAAAAGTATTCATTGCGACTCGTACAGGATCATAAACTAAACTAAACACAGTTAAAAATAAAAATAAAACAAATTATATAAAAAAGTAACAACAGCATGGGATCCTTCATTTGATCCCCAAGTCGGACCGAAATGTAATAGTTAATTTCTCAGTAGCAGCTCGCAGTCTGGAGATATCAATAGGCTTGCCTCCTACATGCAACCTAAACACAACTGGCGAAATAATGGCTCTGCCTACTCCTTTAGCGAATCCAGGCGCGATATGACGTTATAGAGGTAGGAACAGGGTATAAAATTCACTCATCCTCCAAAGAAAAGGGAGGATCCTCCAACCAGACGGGTGTTTTGTCTCAAAAAAAAAAACAAAAATCATTTATTCAAATTACGCTGAGAATCAGCACTTTTCGAACGTCAAAATTACAAAAGACAGTCCCCCAAAAACGCCCGCCCTTCACCACTTCCTAGTGCTATCGCTGGGAAGAAGAAGTGGCGCAACAAACTCCCCAGCAGCACAGCTGACTGTTCAGTTAGAAAATACTTGGTACTTGATTGTATACAGTACTAGGCGTTCAGTAATTAACATTACAAGGCACTTAACATAAAATTAAATTACTTGCAATATGTCAGCTAGTCACGCCAATATACCAACAAATATAATAAAAACTATACGTACTCAAGCTGAAGTCTGGCGGGCAACTGCCCCAAGATTGATGTTGGGAAATTGTATCTATGTAAAAGCTATTGGAGCAGCATTAATAGTCACTGAACATTTTGTGAGAACTTTAGGGCTAAGACAAAATATAGGAGAGCGAATCTACAACGCCACATGCGAACAACGCATCATACTGGAATTTACCGCTTAAAATTGCGCGGTAAATTCTGCTTGCGATATGCAGGACTTGCGTGACGTCAGTATGACGCGTTGTTCGCATGTGGCGTTGCAGATTCGCTCTCCTATATTTGTCTTAGCCCTAAAATTCTCACAAAATGTTCAGTGACTATTAGTGCTGCTCCAATAACTTTTACATACAGGCAGATGTTTTTCTATTACCCCATAATCAGCGTACAATGTTCCCACTGCTGGAACACAGGCCTCTCTGTGGGAGGGGATGGACTATAATCCACCACGCGGGCCCATTGCGGATTGGTAGATGATTCATGACTTCGAATTTTTGGTTCTTGGACATGCCCGCTTCCTCACGGTTTTTCCTTCACCGTTTTTGAGAGCAGTGATGATTAAATAATTTACAAAAAGTAAAGCGCCTGAGTTCGACCCACTACAGTACCGTACCAAAAAGCTCACAACTCTACTTTATACCCAACTTAGAAGAACTGCCGTAAAGTTTAGTATGTATGAGCTAAAATTAACTAACTTAGTTTTAGTAGTGAATCAACTTAACTGCCCTTCTGTTATTTGATTAATTTGTCTAAAGTTGCTAAGTTGTTTTCATTTTCAATTAATATAAATGGGTATTTACACTGTTATAATAATGAGATGCTCTTGGCTAGATATAAGCCAGCGGTCAATCGATTTTAGTGACTCCAGAGAGGCTAGACAATGTTACATCCTATGAGTGAATAATGCTAGTAAAGTCAAAAATGTATGGGACTGACATAAGCTACCGAAAAGCTTATGTAAGTTCGCTTGAGAAATTGTTGTAGAAAAACGAAACGTTTTGCGGGTCGTCAGAAGCCCGAAAGTGTGATAACCAGTCTTACCAAGAGGTATGGTATTACTCAGCAGCTGGGTTATGGACGTCAATAAAAACTTTTTTGAAAAAAAAAAAACAACTGACTTCCAAAAACGACACTACAAAGTGAAGAATATCTTTTCGGATTTCGGAAGTCGGTCTCGTTGGGTTCGCATTTTTGTTGTTTGCCACCGACTTTATTTTTGTTATTTTTCACTTTGTAGTCTCGTTTTTGGAAGTCGGTTGTTTTTTTTTTTTCAATAAAAGTTTTTATTTGTCACTTTTAAGTTGTAATTTTTACCAGTAATTTTGGTTTAAAAACCAAACTACTGAACCGTTTTTGATGAAATTTATATGGGAAGTTTACCCTTTCCAACAAAAAAAGAATTTTGCAAATCGGTTGGCAAGCGACGGACTTATGCGCGAACAAAATACAAACATCCGAATTGAGAACCTCCTCCTTAAAAGGCAGCTGCTCCAAGTAAAATACTGATACTTAACTGCATCCGATTAGACTGGAAGCTGACTCCAACATAGTTGGTTATTAAAAATACACACCAAAATAACATTTTACGTCAATCACGATTAATAAACTACCCCACAGCCTAGACATTACTCCAGTTCCAAAAGCAATTTACCTCACTGTCATCACCTAAACCCTACCTCCCAACTCAGACACAATACAATAACAATTTTGGCAGCACATTGCGAACAGTTAACATACATGTCAGCCACAACTTGTACTGCTAAGACAGGACTGACGATAGTGTTATTACCAGGCAGATGTCTAGATCTAATTCAGTGTGGTGTTTCTGCTCTAAATTATGTGAAAGGTTGGATAAGGTTGTAGGTGCTGTGTTATTGATGATATTAATAATGTACCCAAGATTTTGTAAAAATATCTTGATTTAAAAGAGTGTCCGTGGAGTTTCTTGCCCGTTCTTCTCCATAGAGATCTACGCTTTGGAATGGGCAACTAGCTTCAACTTTCTGACTAACTGACCGACTATTTAATTTTGACAATTCAAAAGTACCTGTAAATGGTTTATGAAATAATAAACTCAAACTCAAATCATTTATTTCAAAATGATTTGAGTTTGAGTTTATTATTTCATTTAAATACTTATAAATTACTTTTTTTAATATTTTTATAAACAAAAAGACAAAAAACATTTAAAAATATAAAAAATTGTAGCCCACCGGTATCGGGAACAAGGTCCCGGCGCGGCGGTCAGGGCTCCAGAGAGAGGAACCTCCTGACAATCATTGCGAGCCGTTACCAGAAGTACCGCTTTCTGAATCGAGCCCTTGATCCAGCTGCCCTACGAGAGCCTCCTGAGGTGTTGGTCATAATTATTTTAATGATTGTAAATGTCTGCTGTATGATAGATGACAATTGGGCTAAGAGAACCACCTATTGGGTCCCACTTAACACACGACGCCATCGCGGCAGGCCGAGACGAACATAGCGGGGCGTACGAATGACATAAAACATGTATATATACAGTTTGATATGTATTATTAAAGTGTATTTTGTGATGTCAAATAAATCAAAGAAACTCACCAACAACACTAAGATGGACCCTCCTAACTAAAGGAGGATGAGTAGAGATCTGGCACTCGTAGAACCCCTCATCTCTTTCGCTGACGTACTGGATCAGGAGTCGCCAATCGTTGGGATGTTCGAAGGCCAGAGAGTAGCGGGAGTCAGCTGAGTACGTGTGGCGGCCGAAGGAGAGCAGGTGAAGCTCTTCACCTCGGCGACGTACCCAGGATATCTGGGGAAAGAAAAGGAGGTTGGTTTGGTTCATATTCGTTCATGTGAATGATGTCTTCCTGTTGCGGCCAGGAGTGTTTAAATAAGTACGGTCGACCGCGTAATTTGGCTGTCATTCGTGGATCTTTGACAGTCGTTACGGGTAGTTAGAAGCCTGAAAGTCTGACAACGAGTCTTACCAAGGGGTATCGTATTACCCAGTTGCTGGGTTGTGGAGGTCAGATAGGCAGTTGCTCCATGTAAAATACTGGTATTCAGCTGCATCCAATTAGACTGGAAACCAACTCCAACATAGTTGGGAAAAGTTTAAGCAGATGATGCTGACTTCTAATAGATTGTCTTCCCCAACCTTCCCAGGTTTTAAAAGTCTGTTATTTGTTGTTAGGCAAATTATTACACCAATGCATTGAGCTGTAGCTCTTATCTGCTAATCAAACTGTGATCACTCATATTTCAAGATTATGGAAATTTACTTTTTGACTGTTCAGTGTAGCTGTCTAGAGGAAGATTTATATTTTGACAAAGTGGAGAAATGGAGAGACTCTAGGAATACCGTTTCAAAACGTCCAACTATAATGGATTATATTATTGTCACAGCAAAAAGCACTCTCAACATCAAACAATAAAAGCTAAAAACATACGCTAGAAGAAACCTGGGTACACTAGTTTTATAGCCTTTTTGCTCATAATATCATAATTCTAATGCATGAAGTAGAAGCAGTCATAAAATAATACACTCGCGAAAAAATAGATGGTACAGAAAGCCCGCTCTATACAACTAGCGAAAACCCACGCACACATAGACGCGTATGTGCGGCGATCTCAAACATATGACAGTCGCGAGTGCGCTTACTTTCGCTGTACGTGAAGTTTATCTATGTGTTCGTGTGTTTTCGCTCGTTTTATGGAGCTGGCCTTCTATATCTACCTATTCTATGTCAGTCTATGTAGTCCTCTCGCGTTGTTTGCAGCATAAAATGAGACAGAACAGATGTTTAACTTTGCGTCGCCGAGTGCGTAATGGGATTCTGTGGTTCTTTGCTTCATAATAACTTCTATGAAAGGATTTAATATTATAATACACTGCAGATCTCTCGTGTCAGTATGAGTTATACGGCAATAAGTCATGCTGTGGTTAAAAGTTTTCCATTTAGAAAGGTTGGAAGTAGGGTTGACTGCTCACGGAATACCAAGCGAAGTAAAGTCAAAAAACCGGCCAAGTGCGAGTCGGAGTCGGACTCGCCCATGAAGAGTTCCGTTACGTTACGATTTATGACGTATTAAAAAAAAACTACTCACTAGATCTCGTTCAAAACAATTTTCGGTGGAAGTTTATATGGTAATGTACATCATATATTTTTTTTAGTTTTATCATTCTCTTATTTTAGAAGTTACAGGGGGGGGGGACACACATTTTACCACTTTGGAAGTGTCTCTCGCGCAAACTATTCAGTTTAGAAAAAAATGATATTAGAAACCTCAATATCATTTTTGAAGACCTATCCATAGATACCCCACACGTATGGGTTTGATGAAAAAAAAATTTTTGAGTTTCAGTTCTAAGTATTTAAGACCCCCAAAATTTATTGTTATTTTTCTATTTTTGTATGAAAATCTTAATGCGGTTCACAGAATACATCTACTTACCAAGTTTCAACAGTATAGCTCTTATGGTTTCGGAAAAAAGCGGCTGTGACATACGGACGGACAGACAGACAGACAGACAGACATGACGAATCCATAAGGGTTCCGTTGCCATTTGGCTACGGAACCCTAAAAATGTAATGTTTTGCAGTGTGACTATTCTATCAACTTAATATGTCCGTATATTCAAATCATAACTGTCATTCTTTGACAATTATATGGAATAGCTATAACACGGCAAAATGACGTAGTGTCTCAATTTGTTAAACAATACATTTTCGTGATTATACCTATAGTACGATAAGAGATTACGTCTGCTATCAATCGCACGCAGCCAATTTTTGGCAAATGAAATGTCAAAATATGTTGATTCTCTGAAGTCATTGATTCTTAACCTGGTTTGAACGTCACTCATTGAGACTATTTTACTACAAACAGTTACGTACAACTACAAATTTTGGCGTTTGAATTGCAGATACTTCGGGGGAACCTTAGGCTCGTGTTGGTTCTTTTACTATTATTTCTGCTCATGTGCGTAATCTACTTACCGTCTTCTCCCCCAAGTCATGCACTCGACAGTGTAAATGCACGCGACTGCCGAGCTGAGCCGTCACATTATTAGTAGAAGCATCATCCTCGAAGAACGGCAGAGGCTCGGAAGTAGTGGTAGATGGATCTTCTTCGTGGTCTTCATATGTTTCTGTGAAGACTTCGTGCCAGAAGGGACCGTTGATGATTTTCTTGTCACCGGTTTTGAAATCTGTTGGACAAAATTTGAGGTTATTTTTGGTACAAAGTCATCATCATCGAAGTGCAAAGTAGCAGGAGTAAACTGGTAGAAATCGTCACGTAACGAAAAAGTGTTAACCCCATGTGACTTTTTATTATATATAATAGACAGAGAAAGAAAGAGAGAGCTAGTTTTCGTGGTTTTCGAGCTGATAGTGGAGACAAAATCAGTCAGAAGCCCGAAAGTCTGACAACCAGTCTTACCAAGGGGTATTGTATTACCCAGTAACTGGATTGTGGAGGTCAGATAGGCAGTCGCTCCATGTAAAATACTGGTATTCAGCTGCATCCGGTTAGACTGGAAGCCGACCCCAACATAGTTGGGAAAAGGCTAGGCAGATGAGATGATGATGAGTGGGGACAAAATGTTTTTTTTTTGTCGTTTTGACATTTTCGCAGCCGCTATCGTGGATCCACACTTCTTTTTGTCATTAAGTTTAGAGATCTGCTGAATAAAAGATCTTTGTGGATAAATTACGTCTTTTAAATATCCAAAAATAAAGCTTAGCTAGAACCTGTTAAGACAAAATAAATCCTGAAAGAATGATTAAGACCAGCCTGCAATAAATTCGAAAACTGCCAGGCATAAAGTAATTACTTAGCAAAGGAACGAGCATTGATGACAATGCTCGATTACTTTGGGCTATTAAATCCAGGTTTCCACTCGTCGTTTTCCTCCAAGGAAAGCCAGTTCTCTTAAGTGAGCAAAGAAAATACAAACAACATGGAAAAAGTTACATAACTAGATATTCAAAGATTTTGAAGCCAAAACCCTGTACCTTGTGATTCAAAAATGGATCCTCAAACCTTCGGACAATATAATTATAACGACTGTCAATAAATAAGTAATAGATTTGATTAATAAAAAAGAAGAGGACATTGCTGAGTGTTGAATTAAATTGTTAATTAATATGAAGACAAGTGTTGAAAAACCGCAAGACGATAAATGTCTGTTTTTCAGGGTTCCGTAGCCAAATGGCAAAAAACGGAACCCTTATGGATTCGTCATGTCTTTCTGTCTATGTCTGTCCGTCCGTATGTCACAGCCACTTTTTTCCGAAACTATAAGAACTATACTGTTGAAACTTGGTAAGTAGATGTATTCTGTGAACCGCATTAAGATTTTCACACAAAAATAGAAAAAAAAAAACAATAAATTTAAGGGGGTTCCCCATACTTAGAACTGAAACTCAATTTTTTTTTTCATCAAATCCATACGTGCTATCTATAGATAGATCTTCAAAAATGATATTGAGGTTTCTAATATATTTTTTTCTAAACTGAATAGTTTGCGCGAGAGACCCTTCCAAAGTGGTAGGTAAAATGTGTCCCCTGTAACTTCTAAAATAAGAGAATGATAAAACTAAAAAAAATATATGATGTACGTAATGTACATCATATATTTTTTTTAGTTTTATCATTCTCAAAATCTCATGTAAACTTCCACCGAAAATTGGTTTGGACGAGATCTAGTAAGTAGTTTTGTTTTAATACGTCATAAATCGTAAACCGCAATTTACCTTTCATTCAATCAACTCAACGAAACCCTTCATGGGCGAGTCCAACTCGCACTTGGCCACTTTTTTTATGATAAATACTATTACACAATCAAAACATTCAGAGTTTCATATCTGAGAACTCAGAGAAAAGGGTCTCTTAAAGTCCGGATAGATCTTGGATAGATCATGACATGTGAGGACACAAATTATGATCTGAGACGGTCTTTTGAAGAAAGAAACACACAGATATAAGTGAACTCGACCAGTCAGTGCATACGTGTGTCAGTAATCGTGTAGCTCAACTCAGAACCTAAGGAGACAGAAGAAGCAAAATATAACATCAGAGGTATAATTTGATTACTTCGCCTACAAAGGAAGCAGACAGCCTTGATCCAAAAGATTTACAAGGATAGTCGAAATATTATTATTACACAGACATGACGAATCCATAAGGGTTCCGTGCTATTTGGCTACGGAACCCTAATTATATATATATTTTAGTGTTAGACTGTAACTTCGAAGTTGTGATCAAAATTATAATAAATAAAAAGCGTATTTATTAAAAGGATTGACAAAAACCGGAAAACACTTAAAAAGTAATTGTTTTCCCGACATCTGAATACAACATTCCAACAGTCCAACTTAAGTCTAATCTACAACAGACCAAATTGCCTAAACAAAGCTTCTAAATTGGACAATTTTTACCCACAAAGGCAACACGAAAAATTTTCCTTAGAAACATCACAAATTAAAGGAGCCAAGCGTTGAAAGCTTAAAAGAAATCCGGCTAATTACTAATTAGGGTGACTTTTTCCCCGAAGAAAGTCTGGGGCACATTGAGGGTAGAATTAGGAGCTACCATAATACAGTTTAGTAAGTACTGGAGCAGAAATGCTGGCCTGTTACTGCCAAGACTTGTACATAATGCTCAAGAATGTTTTGCGAAAAAGGTAAAAAAGAGAGTCCAATGGTGGCGTATTAAATACGTCGTATTTGACACACAGGAGGGGGAGGGGCTTGTGGCTAGGTAATAAACGCACGGTTCGATCGCTTGCCGCGGTTGGTACGTAGATGGTTGACCATCTATGTATACATACCAAGACCTCTCCGTGCCTCGCAAAAGCACGTTAAGCCGTTGGTTCCGGCTGTCATTCGTGGTTCTTTAACAGTCTTTACGGGTCGTCAGAAACCCGAATGTCTGACAACCAGTCTTACCAAGGGGTATCGTATTATCCAGTCACTGGGTTGTGGATGTCAGACAAGTACTCGCTTCATGTAAAATACTGGTATTCAGCTGTATCCTGTTGAACTGGCAGCCGACCCCAACGTAGTTGGGAAAAGATTAAGCAAAAGATGTGACCTCGTGCTCAGCAGTAGCGTTTGCTACCACTAGACTAATGAGGCAGTCTGTTTATGTGGGCTTATAATATAATAACATATCCTACGATCCTAACCTACTAATATTATAAATGCGAAAGTTTGTATGGATGGATGGATGGATGGATGTTTGTTACTCTTTCACTCAAAAACTACTGAACGGATTTGGATGAAACTTGACAAACAGATGGTTTATATCCAGGATTAACACATAGGATACCTTTTTATCCCGATATTCCCACGGGATCGAAACTTATGCGGGTGAAACCGCGGGCGCAGATAGTATTAATATTATTTTCTATTTGATATAAATTTTCTAAGCTAGGCTTTTAGCTCAAAGACTGCTAAAGGTCTTGCTTGTGTCTGAGACGTTTCGACGTGAAATGAGTAAAATATTTTTTCAGAATATTAAAAAAATTGTAACAAAGGCGTACTTTTTCATTTTGTAACATTAAACGATTTATCAAAACATACATATTATGAGAATTGATTCGTGTGTTAGTATTGGGATTCGAGACGACTTATAAAATAATGTGTCTGTTTAAATCTTTTAAGTCGTATTATAAGTTTATTCAGGTATTATATTCTGAGTAATTATTCCATTTATAAAGCTACTTAGTTTATTTTTTAGCAAGGTCGTTTAAGCAATTTGTAATTCCAAAAAGCATTAGGGACTAATTCGATAACTTATTTCAATTTTATTTAATGTTCTCTTTATTATTAAAGGAATTTAGAACCATCACGTATATAAAGTCGATCATCAAGCAAATCCTACTAATATTATAAACGCGAAAGTTTGTATGGATGGATTTATTTTTGTTACTATCTTTCACGCAAAAACTACTGAACGGATTTGGATGAAATTTGGCACACAGATAGTTTGTAACTAGCATTAACACATAGGATACTTTTTATCCCGATATACCCACGAGATCGAACCTTATGCGGGTGAATCCGCGGGGCGCAGCTGCGGGCGTGGAGTTTTAAGACTCATCCATTTCACACCCCATGGGGTTTCAGCCATAATCAGTCTATAGCATTACCACTGCTGGGTCACAGGCCTCCTCTCTGTGAAGAAGTGGGCCGTAATCCACCACTCTGGCCTATTGCGGCTTGGTAGATGTCACATGTCTTCGAATCTTTGGTTCTTAGACATACCAGTTTCCTCACAATATTTTCCTTCACTGTTTTTAAAAGCAGTACTGATAATATAGATGGCATATCAGTCGAGTAGGCATAACCAGCCTTTACTGTTTCCATTTTTGAAAAATTCCTACTTATAAAAAATAATTTTATTTTTGTAAGTAGGTTTGTACAAACACTTTTACACGTCAATCATATTTTAAAACTAGATGAGGTCGGCGTTTCCTATCTGACTAGTCTGAGAAGAAAGGCCGAAACAAACTCTGAGGTCACAGTCTCTTTTAAAGTCCAGACATAATCTTGGTCAGATCATGTGAAGACCATGTCTGAGATGGTTTTTTGAGGAAAGAACTAAACAGTTTGAGAGGACGTGTCCAGTCAGTGCACGCATTTGTCAGAAGTCAGACCTCCTCTCTGTGAGAAGGAGGCGTCACATATCAATCGTTGTAGTTATTAATGTCTTAGTTCGGAGCCACCTTGATTTTGTGAGCATCGTGTGGAACTCGCATTATGCTGTGCACTCACAAAGAGCGCTAACACGTTGGGACTCCATGGCGACGTCACTGGCTATGTAGCCATGGCTACCTGCCCTAGTCAAATGAGCTGCTACTGGCTCTCAGTCTTGGCGATCAGTTGGCCACTGAGTGAGGGAGGCGTAACTTACTTGTATACAAAATACTGGTACACGTCGCCAGAGTATCCTGTCTCCACGCAGGCTTCCAAATTGGCTTACCTACCACTTACCACTAAACAGACTCAGTAGATAGATAATTTCCAGCTGTAGATTATACCATGATTCCATAAAAGTCTTTAAAGCCAAAATACTGAAGTCTTGAAAGACGCAATCAGAAGGTCAATTCCCGTAATTTAAAACGCTCAAAATCTAGTCGCAGTCTCATCTCGGCGACAAATGTCAAACGATTGTCAAAATGTAAGGAAATTAGATGTATTTTTGACAGATTGAGACTAAGATCAGACGTTCTTAAAATTACGAGAATTGCCCTACAGACTGTGAACGTTCTTAAAATTACGAGAATCACCCCTCTGATAATTTGTTATAATTATTAGTATATTTTGGAAACTCTTTACCCTTTTATACCTTATTTTAGAAGCTATACTTTCCATTATGATCTGATATTTATTTCTCTTTATGTTTTTTATATAATTATCTTAGTCTTAAGTAGGTAAGTGGGCGAAATTGCAATATTGTTCGTCTTGCAATTTTATTTTCCTTTCAATTATTCATCTTAAGCTTATGGAGTATTAAATTCTAGATTCTAGAGCCTTTAACTAAAGGCTCTAGAAATTTGAAATTGTAAATAGATGATAACACATGATATTAATAAAATTTTAAACTTCAACTTTAAACTATTTCTGAGATTGCTGGCTAACCTGTAAATGGCGACTGTGTAAGTCCGATGCTATTGTTAGATTTTTTTTTTTTGTGATTGTCTTCCTGCTGTTCAACCTATAGGTTCTCGTCTGCTTATCCGGGTCTGTGGATGCCTCAATAAATTAAGGCCTCCAGCCAGGGCTTAAAAAATTAAAAATTAAGCGACTACACGCTAAGGGCACCCCCTGGGGCAGCAAGGAACAGGCTGGATCGGAATTATTGTTGACAAGAACCTTTTACTTATTACCTATATTACTTACTTACATTTATTTTATACACAAAAGCTGTTGTGTACCTTAATAAATAAACGAATCATTCAACAAGGTCCACTGTGGGTTAAGTCAAAGTCATTTAGCATCATGGGAATCACTTCCAATATTGCTTATTTCTAAAACATTAAATAAAGATCGTATAAATCCTTCTCCCTAGTTTTATTTACAGAGCTGTAAAAATCTAGACATGTATTTTACCCTTTTGCGGTTTTATAGAGCATCCGTCACTTCGATGTAGGTATGCATTTTTCATCGTAACTACATCTTTACAATTTATGTATGTGTTTTATATAGAAATTTTATCGAATAACCTTTAATAAAATAATATAATATTTTTATTTATGACTGTAATGAAAACCAAAACTTAAAAATTAATTATAAAATTATTGGTTTCCCTTTTCAAGCAATCTTAGACCTATAAACGATAAAGATAATGGCATTTATTTAACCAAACTTTTAATAATTCACATTTTACGCTAGTAAAAACATTATTAAACACTGTAATATAATGATTCCTCTTTTTGTGCGCCTCAAATAATTCATATTTTGGGGTCTTGAAAATATTATTTTGTAATCTTATCTTCTAATAGTTAAATCATTGGACGACGCAATGAAGACTTATCAAAATAGGACGAAATGTTGAAATAATTATGAGAAAAGCTGTCCCTTTATCCATGTGGCACTAAAGCTTGGAAGAAACCGAGAGTGAAGATAGATTAATTTGAAACGCAAAAAAAAGTTTTGCGTTTCAAATGAATTTATACAGGGTGTAAGGACATCGACGCGCCAACTGTTACCATAAATTCAGTACATGATTCTAGACCCACCGTTGAATTTTCGTCAGTTATTCGAAATATATATATATGCTGTCATAATTATATATTTTGTCCGTGTAGTTACTGCACTATTATATGAACCGCAGATATTTTTTTAGTAACTCGCAAAAATTTTGAATCATGTACTGAATTCATGGTAATAGTTTGCGCGTCGATTATACACCCAGTATAAATTCATTTGAAACGCAAAAAAGGTTTTCTTGTATTAGTATTATCTATCTCTTACCCACTCTATGGCTACACCAATCTCATCCAGAGCGAAGAAAATTCCAAGAAAATCTTAGTTGCTAAGCAATAAATAATAAAATAAGGCCTGTAATAAATCTGAGCAACGTGTCTCGAATTTATGAGATAGGCAATAATTTCAGGGTAGGTAACTACAAACAGAAAAGCTAATTATAGAACAATCGCAGACAGGTAATAAGTTTTATTGCGATTACAGAGAATTTAGGAAGTATTTACCTGGAGATAATAACAGTTCTGAGGGTCATGAACTTAAGACTCATGAAAATATCGAATTGAGTCGAATTGCGACGCTAATGATAAAAGATTTTAATTCTGTAAATGCTCATACGACGACAACACGGTTAGCGCAGTGGCTGAGCGATCGGACTGCTGCGCTGCGTGTCGCGGGTTCGATTCCCGCACAGAACAAATATTTGTAAGTCCTACATGTATTTGTTCCGAGTCTGGGTGTTTTTCTATTTAAAATATTAATGTATTTACAAAAAAAAATGTATATAAGTAGTTTATCAGCCATCTTGTTACCATAACACAAGCATTAGGTTGCTTAGCTTGGGACTAGATGGCGCTGTGTGAAATGTCCAGGGATATTATTATTATTATAAATACACGAGCAGCACGTTGTCAACGGCAGCTGCCGACGCGTTGACGGCTGCAGTTGTCTTTGCCGCTGATTCGTGTCGCTCGTGTGTATGCATAGTAAGTAGGTTTGTACAAACACATTTACACGTCAAAAATAAATTACGTTTGGATACTTCGGTTGTACTATCCAATTACTCTGGGAAGAAAGACCGAAACAAACTCAGAGGTCTCAGTCTGTTTTAAAGTCCACAGATTATGTGAGGACCATGTTAGATTATGCCAGATTTTGTCTGAAATGGCCTATTGAGGAAATAACCGCACAGGTTTGAGTGGACCTGTCCAGGCAGAGCACGCATTTGCTACTTACATTCCGGCTGTCGAGAGAATGCGTTCCTGACAGCTGTCAGTGCGTCAATTCTCGTAGCCAATAAATATCAAATTCGTAAAACCCCTATTCATTTGTATGAAACTGACAGGTGGCAAGAACACATTCTCTCACATTCTTAGATCAACAAATGACATTTGTGGATCTTGACAGTCATTACGGGTCCTCAGTAGCTCGAAAATCAGACAACCAGACCCAAGGGGTATCATATTGGGTCTGGTTTTCCGACTTTCGAGCTACTGACGACCCGGCAACTGGGTTGTGGAGGTCAGATAGGCAGTCACTCCATGTAAAATCCTAGTACCCAGGTGCATCTGGTTAGACTCGATGCCAACCCCAACATAGTTGGGAAAAAGCTTTATAGCAGATGAGTTGCTAGGTACCAAAAGTTAAAAGCCAAACACTAGCATAATTATGTATATTGTAAGCTAGGGCATAACATTATATCCCAAAAAAGATAATACAAAATGTCTTTTGTGTCTCAATTTCACAAATCCCAAAAAGATCTAAAAATCCCTTTCGTTTTGTAACAGAACCCTAAAAAACCGTACCAACCTACAACTGTGTTCTCACGGAAGTTTTTCACTAAAACGACCAAGAAACATGGCAGACACGAAACAGGCTATTGCTATTACAATACCAATCGAAGGAGAAATATCGTGATAACCTGAAGTAAATATTTTTTTAGGAGGTTCTAAAAATCATTGTGTTGCATGAACATTTGATAGGAATGGAAATTCTATGTGGTATGGAGTTCATGAAAATTTGTTTGTGTTATGTAATCCCGTGGCCACGAGCTAAGTGTACGACACGCGTCTTACGACAGCAACTGCGGATAAAACAAATGAAAGTCGGTGTTTTGAGCATACCACGATCACCGCTATGCAATTTGCGAAGCGACAGAGGGTAACAGCAGTGCGATTCTGTAACCATCTCACCCTGAAAACTTAAGTGAAGTGAACGTGGAGTGAGCTGTCATTTCAACTAATGCTAGGGATTAACACTATTGACAGCTCACTCTAAGCTCACTTCACCCAACTTTTCACGGTGAGTTATTTACAGAATTGTCGGCAGGTCGACTCCCTAAGCACGAAATCTGTTGTTCCTGCTAAAATTACAGACGTTTCCTACTGCGCATCACCTAATGGACATAAGATTAGTTCGAGGCCCGAACAAAGAATGAATGATAACACAAACAATTGGACAGTTTACCCTAATTCCGACGTGCTTTTGCCCGTGATAATTTTTATTTGTCACTTGTTTTGACAAATCAACTACTTTCGGAAGGAATCGCATCTTTGTTAACGGACTTAGAGTAAACCCCCTGGTGACGCGGTCGCGTGTCGCTTGTCGCGTAGCTCGACGGTGAACAGAGCCTTACGTGTATTTTTGGCTGGTAAGTCGCAAACCTTGTACCTTTGCCTAAAGCAGTACGGGAAAACAAAACAGGATACGATTCCAATAATAAGATTCCAAGATAAATGTGTTCTTATGTTTCGAATAACTGCGATAAATCAGCTTGTTTATGAGTTCACATAGATGCCTAGGTAGTAACATACTGTAGTGTACTGTGTGTACTGACGAGATTATAGCCTATTAAGCCGATACAGTTTCTTAAAGGGTTTCATCCCACTCACTGGCAAACGATCACAAGAAAGACTGAAGCTGTGGCGAGACAGTGCTTCTTTACCCAAACCATTTGTTCGACCCGCTGAAGAACTTACACCTGGACATGAGTTACGTTGGGCAACCCGGAAGTCTTTAAACAGACTCCGGACCCAGGTTGGCCGAAGCAAGGAAAACCTGTCCAGGTGGAGATTCAAAGATGACTCCGCCTTGGAGTGTGAATACCTAATATCATGTCCTGCGTGTCCTGTCAGCTGCACGTTACAGGAACTGATCTAACTGAACTGAGGTAGAATTCTGGGCCGAGTTCATTTAGATTGTCATCGACACGCTAAGAAGAAGATAGCCTATTTGGTGCTCAAATGCAACCTTTATGAACACATTGAAAAGAAGTTGGCAGAAATACGAGACAAACATTGATTTATACAAAGAATAGAATAATACGGTAGGAATGAGATTTGGCCGTCAAACCAAAGACGACTCTAGCTTAGGAAGGTTATAGACTCCGCTAGGGCCGATGCTTGCCTGGGTCACGGGTTATTCGAAAGAATTACCGTGGCCCCTGGCACAGGCAACTGAAGGAACACGGGTGTAAAACCCTGACATCCGCCCAGAGCAGGAGAAGTTATTTGATGACTTCCCGCCCAAAAAACAATAAAAATAAGGAAGGCTATAGACAGAAAAGAGTGGCGTGTATTGCAGAATGCCTAAACTCAGCATCGGGTGGCGAAACCTACACGTAGTGTGCAACCGTGAAGACCAATACTCGTTCCTTCTCCATACGATAATTGCTATAGAAAAGAGGTCGATAATCACATACCTGGTATCTGTGGAGCAATAACGCATAGCGTCCTTGTGAGCACGGAGCAGAAGACCAAAAGACCAGGCGACGTCATCTTGTCAGCCCCTGGAGTTGGGAGCCATAGAGTTCATCTGGACAGCTGTCTGCGCATCTAGAAAGAAACAAAAAAAATCTTAACAAAAATATTATACAAACACACGCACACACACACATATAAGGTGTCCCTAATGGGCTTGATGCCTGGGTGTCTACTCCGAAGTAGTATCGGCCGAATGTTCGGCCGTTTCCTGCTACGAATTTACTATTTGGTTCGGTCGGTTCCGATCCTACACTCCTATACTCTTATATACTCTTTATATATACTCTTTCGAATATGGTCCCGACCCAACTGAGCCGATCCGAACATTTTTCGCATTTTTCAATAATATTCGGTTCGGCCATGTGTCTGTCCGATCCGAACATTCGCACTTTGCACTTTGGAGTATGCCCCTGAATAGCACCCCGAAATATAATTACCTAGTGACTTGCTCTTGCTACGCACGGCTGCAGAGTGGAGACATGTCAAAATATCGAGATGTCGGGGCTATCTAAATTAAAGCCTAATGTTTCAATCAAAATAGCAAAACGGCATCAAAATCGATTGAAGTTTAGTAGAACTAAGCGGTCACACAAAGACATGAAGGGGTTTATTTATAAACGTTGATTAAAGTTTAAGTGACGTTCAAACGTCTAAAATGTACCTCTATAATAAAGCTTATGAGAAATTTTAAGTCAGTAAAATCAGTGCATTATAAAGATGTGCACAAATTCTATTAAAATATGACTAGCACTTCAAACAATGGCAAGATAAACAGTGTCAGGAAGAGAGATTTCAGATTTTAGGTACATATTCAGCTGAACTTCGGTTAGATTAAATTAGTTGCAAGTTCTACAGCTTTATTAGTCTTGTGGAGTTGTGGTTACAGCGCTATGGAACATCATGTTCCGAGGTTTAATAACGTATGCTATGTGTATTATGCTGGGTGTATTTCTAGTTTAAAACAAAAGAACTACGTAGGTACCTAGTGCTGCTATTCTGTAACGTTCACTTCGAACCTCACTCAAGTGACCGCACATAATTCGAAAGTGAGCTCCTAATTCGACTTCTAAAAAAGGAGGAGGTTCTCAATTCGGATGTTTGTATTTTTTTTTTATGTTTGTTCGCGCATAACTCCGTCGCTTGCCAACCGATTTGAAAAATTATTTTTTTGTTGGAAAGGGTATACTTCCCAAATGATCCCATAATTTCATTAAAAACGGTTCAGTAGTTTGGTTTTTAAACCAAAATTACTGGTAAAAATTACAACTTAAAAGTGTAAAACAAAAACATTTTTGCAAAAAAAAAATCAACCGACTTCCAAAAACAACACTACAAAGTGATAAATAACTTTAATTTCGGAAGTCGGTGGCAAACAACGAAAACGTGAACCCAACGACACCGACTTCCGAAATAAAAGTTATTTTTCACTTTGTAGTGTTGTTTTTGGAAGTCGGTTTTTTGTTTTTGCAAAAAAGTTTTTAGTAATTCATGATGGCAGGGCGAACTTTACGTGTATACGAGGGATTGGTCATATTGGTTCAAGATCGTGTTGAGTGGAAAAAGAAAAGGGATGCTTTCGGCCTGCTATGGGAAAATACGGGCTAATTATTATATTATTGTAAATTCAGTAAAATATTTATGTTTTTCGACGACTAAAATGGTTCACCATAGAAAGAGCAGGGCTAAATTTTAATCAGTCCTCGTTGCATTCAAAGCCGCGGTAAAAACAGCTCTAGAAACTAAAAACATTGAATAACACAATTCCATTCAGCAAGATGTTTACAAAGACTGATTACATCGCAGAAGACGGAAGCCATCCATTGCTACCATTGCAAGCCACTTATCTTCTACAATAGTAGTTAGAGTCAACTGGGAGAAATAAATGGCTTTAAATAATTGTATTCCGAATGCAATGGAATGGCGGAATAGCTAAGTTACCGTGGAAACAAGTATTGCTTACAAGGGTGAAGCTGTTGGGTGAGGATACAGATGTTTGGATGCATCTTGTTAGACGAGAAACTGATTTTCTGCTCAGAGAAAGGAAATTCTTTGATAAAAAATAGCACACTCATATGGCCTGACCAAGGTTATGTCTGCGCATTAATAGTAGATTTTACAACAAGTGCACAAAACAAACCATTTCTATCCGAGACTTTTAGCAGCCCGAGCCGAAGGCGAGGGCTGATAGTAATGTCGAGGATAAAAATGGTTTTGTGGACGAGTTATAAACTCTGCTTTTCACTTCGATTGCGAGGAAATAAAACAGTAGTATAACATAACATTTCTTTAATTAAAATTCAAAGTAAAATTAGAACAGTTTTGAATACTGAAGGAAATTGTTTTTAAATCTTACGACATTGATATTAGGCTGCAGACCTATACAGCCTACTATTAAATTAATTTTGTAATAATAATTTTCTTAAATCAACTAACCTACCGTACTTGAATTAAAATTTTAATATCTATTATATCTTAAAAAACACATAAGGCAAATAAATTAAAGTAAATATTATATAATAACAAATTCTATCTATGAACTTCTTATTGCATTTGGCTGTATGGCTCATTTTCTTTGCCTTAATATAATACATTTATGAGTAGATACGTTAATGCCCTTGTGCACAAAATTCGATTTTGTGCAGCCTATACCCTGCACAAAGAAGCACTTTCAGAGCATGAGAAGTGAAAATAGTAGATTTTACAACAAGTGCACAAAACAAACCATTTTTATCCGAGACTTTTAGCAGCCCGAGCCGAAGGCGAGGACTGATAGTAATGTCGAGGATAAAAATGGTTTTGTGGACGAGTTATAAACTCTGCTTTTCACTTCGATTGCGAGGAAATAAAACAGTAGTATAACATAACATTTGGTATTTAATTAAAATTCAAAGTTATATTAGAACAGTTTTGAATACTGATGGAAATTGTTTTTAAATCTTACGACATTGATATTAGGCTGCAGACCTATACAGCCTACTATTAAATTAATTTTGTAATAATAATTTTCTTAAATCAACTAACCTACCGTACTTGAATTAAAATTTTAATATCTATTATATCTTAAAAAACACATAAGGCAAATAAATTAAAGTAAATATTATATAAACAAATTCTATCTATGAACTTCTTATTGCATTTGGCTGTATGGCTCATTTTCTTTGCCTTAATATAATACATTTATGAGTAGATACGTTAATGCCCTTGTGCACAAAATTCGATTTTGTGCAGCCTATACCCTGCACAAAGAAGCACTTTCAGAGCATGAGAAGTGAAAAGAGTTTTTTCGTTCTGTTCTCAAAGCAGTCAGTTAGGAATCACCGAACTAATCTAATTTTAAAATATAGGTAAGTTACTTTTGACGTGTAAAAGTGTTTTTTGAACCAATTTACAGAAATAAATATTATTTACTGTTAACAAAAATTTCCACGATATTCCACAACGGTCTACTCTAAACTATATTTTTTATTGGTGGTGTCTACTTAAAAACTCAAAATTTGTAAAAAAAAATGTTGATGAAAAAGTGGTAATTGTTCCTAATTGTTGGTCATTGTTCTCTATAAGAATCTACTTTCAGCAAAGCCCTAAACCAATTTTTCCACCTGAGTGTATCGTATAACTTTAAAAGGTCAAATGTTGATGTAAAAGTGATAATTGTTCCTATTTGTTGCCCATTCTTCCCTATAAGAATCTACTTTCAGCAAAGCCCTAAACCCATTTATCCACCTGAGTGTATCGTATAACTTTAAAAGGTTATTATAAAATAATATTATTCATAAAAAATATGTTGTATTTCTATGTTTCAGAGACACCGAGTTATCTTGTCATTACTACAGTAATGTTTCCAACAGTAAAAAAACATTGCTTATTACTGGCAGTCACAAAGAAAATTATATCTAACAATCTTTCAAAAGGCAGATGAAACAAATATCCTTTCAATCAGTCAGAATCTCAGCCGTTTCATGTTTTATGAAACAAAAGCGAAGCGAAGACTCAAACTTGAGATGACGAATTACGTAATTTTGTGCCGTAGACAAACATAATTTAGGCCAAAAGACATGTTACTGGCACAATAAAAAAAAGTTTACTGACAGTCGCTGTCCTTTTGACGGTTCGGCCGAATCCAAGGCGTTGATTTTGATAGGTAATATTGTTGTGAATTCGGATTTTAATAACTACGACGCGAAAGCGATTGTTATGAAGGGCCGGTTGTTTCAAACGGTTGGTTAACGTAACATACGTAAGTCAAATAATAACGAGTACGTAATCGTAATTATTTGACGTACGTGAGTCCATAATTTTGTACTTGTGCTTTTTTTTTTGTTTGACGATAGCACCATTTTTAACATATACGCGTACGTCAAGTGGACGTGAAACAACCCGCCCTTAGAGTATTTTGCGCAATTAGCACTCAGAAGAGCGATAGCAAAGACTTGACTGCTCGACGCAACATAGATACCTACCCAATAAAAACAAGTTCTAGTTAGCTGCGAGTATAGGTACTTACAATCTCTTTTGTTGACTATACACTTTCAGAATTGTTCCTTTCAACATCGTCCTGTAGTTCCAATTGCAAAATAAGCAGCCATTTTTTCGTTCGTTTATTTTCAAAATTGGAAGCTTTTGCTTTTAAATTGCAACGGCATCTCTGCATAGTTCCAATTTTTAGAGAATGGAAGGTAATTTTATACTTCTGTTCGTTTTCAAATTGGGGAGACACAAAATGGTATACAATTTTGCCGTAATAAGCAGTTTGAAGGGTAGAAAAGAAATGTTTAGTGAGTGATAATGTCACAGGTATTTAAAAATAAGTATTTTTTGAGCTAAAAGGCTTATTTGGGGGAAATATGGGAAAATTGGTAACCGTTGCAATACTCTCATAATTAATTAAATAAGCTTGTTTTTTTTTTTAAAAAAAACACCATTTTTTTACCACATCCCATTTAAATTGCACAGTAGCTATTTAAAACAAAGTCTCACGATGGTTCTTTTAATAATCAGTTTTGTCCAAGATTTCGGAAACTAGATAAATTAAATATTTGTAAGTCCTACATGTATTTGTTCCGAGTCTGGGTGTTTTTCTATCTATAATATGTATGTATTTACAAAAAAAAAAAATTATATGAGTAGTTTATCAGCCATCTTGTTACCATAACACAAGCATTAGGTTGCTTAGCTTGGGACTAGAGGGTGCTGTGTGAAATGTCCAGGGATATTATTATTATTAAATGGGAAAAGTCACATTACTTGCAAGATTTGAACCCACAACCCGCCGAAAGACATTTATTTTTAAATGTCGCAACACCATGCTGAGATTTTAGCCTCGTACAAGAGGCTAATTATGTAACAAACCAATGGTTTCCATCTTAACAGTTCAACAACATTGATTTGGTTTTTAACGTTGTTGAGCAGACCAATTTTTCGAAAATATAAAGCAATGGATTAGCTTAGATTATTATATATCCTTCAAAATAATTCAGATAGTGTGTTTTGCAATTAGGGTGCAGGGCTATTGTTTTTGTGTCTTAATATTACGTTTGGGTCATTATCATCTGCGAGTCCCATTAAATATGTAGGTACTTTTTACAAAGCAAATAATATTCCACAGATTCCTAAACGCCACATAAAACGTAGCATTCTTTTATCATTCTAAGACAGATAGTTGAATTTCTACGCCATTTCATACGAAGGTAAGTAGCGTATTTGATTCGCGTAGCGTTCCACGGCGCAGTAAGGATATTTATCACTTTCAAATAGCGAAGGAAACATTGGAAGGATAGCCGTATGTCAGTAAACGGGCAAATGGCGGAATCTACGTTAATCTTTATATATTTAATGTTTGAAGTAATTTAATTAGTAATAAATTAATGAGTTGTTTCTTATACTTTTCCTGCTGTGTGAATGTATTTATTTGACGAAGCACGTTTTCCATCGCTCGTTTAAGTATATCTAAAAATCCTGCTGTCAGCTAATTTCAACGTGATATCTGGAGCCGCACAGGTCGATCGGTCAGGTTAAGCTACGCTTGCCACAGTTGGTCTGTGGATGGGTGACCATCTTTACATACCGAGACCCCTCCGTGCCTCGGAAAGCACGTTAAGCCGTTGGTCCCGGCTGTCATTCGTGGATCTTTGACAGTTGTTACGGGTAGTCAGAAGCCCGAAAGTCTGACAACCAGTCTTACCAAGGGGTATCGTATTACCCAGTAACTGGGTTGTGGAGGTCAGATAGGCAGTCGCTCCATGTAAAATACTGGTATTCAGCTGCATCCGGTTAGACTGGAAGCCAACCCCAACATAGTTGGGAAAAGGCTAGGCAGATGATGATCTGGCTTTATCCCATTTGCGATTTTGCTATTAAATTCCTAAAAAACAAATCACAGAACATAACATCACGCCCGTATACTAGAAGGGTTAGGGCAGCGAAAAATAGCAAATATTTTTGTAAATAAAGTAAGTAAGTAACATCACTGTTGTTTTGCCAGCCCAAGTGCCATCCCTTATTTGAAGTGCAGGGGTCTCACTCATTTATAGTAACAGATGAGTGAGACCCCTGCACTTCAAATGAGGAAAATCCTATGTCTTGAAGGACAACTGTACTTTAGTGAGATTGACACGTTTTACAAGATATTCAAAATTGTAACTCTGATGTTACTATTAATACAAAAAACAAGCTTATTTCTTCCCCCAAGTAGCTATGCTGTGTTTAGTTTGATGAGTATTGATGCTGGTGCAGTGACAGATGGTGTAGTTTGTCTCCTTAATTGCCAACATATCTACGGACGAGGGTGTGACCAATTACCAGATGGCTCGGTTGTATGTATAATGTTCCCACTGCTGGAACATATGCGTCCTCTCTTCGAGAGAGAGTGGGCTGAATGAGAAATGGTGATGAAATGATTTTCACAACGTAAAGCGCTTGCCTGGGTTCGAACCCATGACCTATAACTTGTAAGTCGGAGCCGTTAGCACTGGGCCTCTACTGCTCTCCATTGTACGTGCCATCCACCATATATGCCACCGAATAAAATAGCACAAAAGTGTATTTTTTATGTATTTTTCTCACGTCCCCATTTAGGCATGACTCAATAGCTCCATACAGTACAAACCAATTACAGAGTTTACCGAAAAGTTTCCTTTTGTCTGTAATACGATAAGGCGCCCAGTTGCCGAAAACGTTCCTAATTACCTACGACTTTCGTAGACGTCATCATGTAATGAGCATAAACATTATTTTCGTACATTTTTGGGTTTATTTTGAACATGAAAATCGTAATAATTTCTTGGAAGTTCAGTGTTCTTTTTTTAAATGTTTTTAACTAGCGATCCACCCATGCTTCGCTCGAGTACAATGGCGAAGTGTCCCCACATTGGCGACATTGACATGCCAACCGTGCTGTTCTAACTGGTTTCCCCGAAGGGTTGGGTGGAGGTTTACCCACATAATATACAGCGTGGCGCTTTAATGGCGACATTAATTTAACACACGTATACGGATTTGCGTTGTAGTTTTATGAATATATTTTAATTTAATTATACATTAATATTTATTTACCTATTTATTAATAATTTTATAAAATAGCATCTTAGAGCAACCTTACTTAAAGAACTGTAGCGCAGGGGTCATTTGCCGGGGTCACGGATCATAACATCGCATCAATGTAATTAAAACAATTGACGAGCAAAGAGAAGGCGAATTGAAGGAAAGAGAGAGAGCCATTTGTCGGCGCGCGGCGCAGGTGGAGGTTTTCAAGTTACGATTTTTTTTATGTTGTTATAATTTTTATGATTACTGGCCACTAGCCCTACCCGTGTGTTAAATTAATGTCGCCATTGTAGCGCCACGTGGTATATAGTACACCCATATTTCACCAGCTATGTTTAAATCCCATGTACCTATTAGGGGGCGAACCTATTATTGTCGTCAACCGAGCACAAATACAGACTCCAGGCTGCTATTAAAAACTCCAAATGAAAAAATCCAATAACACTTTGCTCGACCCAGGAATCGAATCCAGGACCTCATGATTAGCAGCAGCGCTAGCGACCACTAGACCAATCAGCACCCTAATTGCGTAACACACGATAAATCAGAATCTGAATCATTTTGAAGCAAATTGCTAATCCATTGCTTCATAAGTTCGAAAAATTTGTCTGCTCAGTACGTAAATAACGCAATGAATGTTGTTGAACTGTCAAAATGAAACCGATTCCGATTGATCGTGTGTTACGTCATTAGGGTGCAGGTCAGTCATTTATGTTAATTTTTTTTTTATCAAAAACGTTGCCCCACACTAGGAATTTTTCCTGTATTGTGGGTGCGCTTACAAACATTTAAATTCACATAAACAGCCAGACCCGGAACAACTACTTATAGGCTATACAAATATTTATTCCGTGCGGGAATCAAACCCGCGACACGCAGCGCAGCAGTCAATCGCTTAACCACTGCGCCAACCGAGCCGTTTAAAATCATATCAATATTTATTATTATATATTTTCAATATCAAGAAGCCGTACCAAGAGATTCTAAGTAGGTCTTATGTGGTTTTCTTGTTGTATTTCTCAGTAGAGGGAACATGTTAGGCGAAACTTTATACAAGATACAAAACGTCAAAATGCCAACGTAAAAGTTAGACAGGGTTTTGTGTTTCTTCATCTTTGCTTCGGAGATTATGAGCGTAAAGATTGGAATGTAGAACATACAAAGTTTTGGATAAACATTTTAAATAAATACGGGATAACTGAAAGGTGAAAGTATGGGATACACAGGCACATATGTATATACCCGTACACAGGTTTTGCTTAGTATGAGCTCCTGTCTCCCATTTTCAAACTTATATGAAATATAAACTGTGTACATTTTGAAAATTGTGAGGGAAAATAAATAAATCTTATTTATGATTATCGCTGTCGAATAAAAAATGGTGCGGTTTCAATGCATGTGCAAATTATTATTACTATATACAATATAAAAAATAGTAGAATTAGAAACAAGATTCATAACACATAACAGCAGGCCCATATCCGCCGAGGAGTTAGGCAGAAGTGTACCTATAGTATTCTTGCAGGCGGGACGACGGATACTACATGTAGTCTAGATCTCGTTATAGTGGAACTGAAACCAAACATATTTTTAAAATAAAGTGCAACTAAATAATATTACCCTTTCCTTTGTACCGGTACTGACAATTCAATTAATAATTGTTGATCAAAATATTATATCAGCTTTTTTGTTAACTGCACTTTACCAAAATACCAATCAAAACTAATTATTTCATTTATATGTGGCATCCGGGACCGCGGTCCCAGTCCCAAAAGCCCTACGACCCATAACATTAAACAGTCGTTCCGAGAAAAATCTTATTTTGTTTTTCAGATAGCTTGATTTTATTTTTTTTAAGTTGTTAATAATTATATCACTGTCCCTTTTGATAAATTTTCACAAACTCTAATTATTATACATAAATAAATTCTCGAAAGGAGTAAAGCGGAAAGAGAGTAGGGAGGCCTTTGCCCAGCACTGGGATATGAACGGCTAATAAAAAAAAAACTTGAGAGGTGTCAAGACACACCCGGATGGAACGAAGTTCAAAGAGAGAGAGAGAGACAGACAGAGAAACACGCGCACGCCCCACGGCTTACAACTATAGCAAAAAGTGTCGTTCCAACTTTTGGTCTTAATTTTTTCCGTCTAGCCCCCTTTCGCAACGCGCGATAAGGAACTTCGGTCCAATAAAAAAAAATCACGCCTTTTTCCGATGGAGGTAGGCTGAATCTAAAGAACGCCAACTTCTACGATCCTTACATAAGTACTCCTTTTACGTTCATACATTTGCACCCTAATTGCGTAACACATCAATCTCAATCGGAATCATTTTGAAGGATATTGCCCAAATCATTACTTCATAATTAAGTTCGAAAAATTTGTCTGCTCAGCAACGTAAATCACGCAATGAATGTTGTTGAACTGTCAACTAATAGTTACTGATAGTGTGTTACGCATTTACCCCTTTTTTAAACACACGCCGGTTGCGAGTAATTCACCGTCACCAATAATTCATCATTGCTGTGACAGTAATACGGAAAACACCGATCACTTTTACACAGTTCTTGCATCCAAAATTGATCCCTCCAGACGTAAATTCCTCCTCCATAATATGAACTACAAATATTAATCAAGACGTATAACGAGAAGTTCGCCTGTCTGTTGTGCAGTTAAGAGACATAATAAATATGTTTTGCTCACATCTTAAGCATTATTAATGACGTCGGCAGAGTAATCGTTCTACGCGAGCGATAAATGCGATGCGAAGATATTTTTAGCACCATAGTTTGTTCGTCGTAGAAACTGAGGCCAAATTGCACAACACATCACTAAATTCAACTTAAATGTTTTTAAAAGATCGGTCTATTTCTGTCAATCGATGGAAGATGATAAAAAATAAGGCCCACTTGCACAACACATCACTGAATGCATTTAACGCAAAATCTATTTAAAACATCGGTCTACTTCTGGCAATCGTTAGAAGATAATAGAAAATGAGGCCCAGTTGCACAACACATCACTAAATGCAATTAGTGCTAAAAGTGTTTAAAACATCGGTCTGTTTCTGTCTACCATTTGAAAATTACCAAGACAGAATTATGTTTTAGTGATTTGTTGTGCAAGGGAACCTTAACGTCATTTTTATTTTCAAAAGAGTTAGGCATTAGTACCAACATTAAAATAATTCCTACTTTCAGTACCTACCCGTGCTAACTTTAACTAATCATTAAGTTCGTAAGTTTTAAACTGAAGTCACAGATTCAAAACCTGCCAAGCCAATGTGGCCCCAATGTTTCAAATGGAAGTTTCAAGTTAATCCAAGTCAGAAATGACAGAAACCAGGCGAATAAATCTGAAAGCCAATTCCCTTAATTAAAAACGTTCAAAATCTAGTCGCAATCTCATCTCAGCGAAAGACAATTAATGTCAAAAACTTCTCGAAAATATAGGTAGATAAGAAATAGAGGTCTTTTTTACAGATTGAGACTGAGATTCGAATGCGAACGTTCTTAAAAATAAGGGATTTTTTTTTGTCGGGTATAATGACATCTCGCAGGTCGACCTAGGAGGTTAGCATCTGCTTAACCGGACTTACCTGTGGATGCCTTAATAAATTAAGGCCTCCAGCCAGGGCTTAAAAAACTTAAAAACTTAGTGACTACACGCTAAGGCAACCTGTGGGGTACAAACCTTGGCTTAGGGCGTCGCTGGTGGAGGACACCCATAATGATCCGAAATAATCGTAATTTGTACTCAATTTTTATATCGTGTCACTTCATATAGCTTCAAAACACCGCCTCGCACATGTCACTCTCCTAGGACAATAATGGCTTCCACATTAAATTGCTGTCCCGCAACTAGCTCATATTTCTTTTGGAAACTTTCCAAGGCACAAGGGGACAGTTGAATCGCTACGACCGACGATGGGGACAAATATTACTTTATTTGTTTATGACGTAAGCGTCTTTTGTTTTCGCGGCTTTTCCACGAAATGGGGGGACATTTGAATTTAAATATTATTTCGTCCGTTTTTGCTATTCTGAGAATCGTTGTTGGAAAGATAAGTGATAAGTTTTGTAAGAAAGTTAGGACATTGTACTGTTTGGAATAATTGCATAATTTTTCTTTTAAAAAAATAACAAAACACCTTCGTATTAAAAAGAAATGCTGCGTACAAAATAGATGAGAGACAGTGTCTACGTTGTTTTTTTTTTATTGTTTTCCACAAACATTTACTTACACAATTTTATAAGTGATTAACATTGTTTTAATTACTTACAATTATAAGGTAATACAAAACCGTATCATTTCGATTGTAGAAACCCTCCCACAAACTCAATGTCACCATCACTATCATAGACAAAATCTTGTCAATGCCTCTACTATGTCCAAACAAATACACCCACAAATGTCAGGTACCATAGACACAAAGACAAACTTTTCCGTCCATCGCTTGGCGTGACTTTAAACGCTCCTATAACGTCCACAAAGCTTTTAAATCGAGAGTGATATAACGTTTGGTTCATTTTTCTAGCGCTCGGGTAGAGAATATGAGGTAAGATCGATTTATTTGGTCAGGCAGAGAGCTAGCATTGTTAGAAAATTCATTGTTAAGGGCCTTGGAACTTGACGCAATGCGCTTGCCTTTGATTGATGAACCGAATTTCAAAGTATATCCACCATTAGACTACTTTTATACACTAGTATATAATAGTCCAATGCTAGATATGTTTTATTATGTAAAGTGATTTCAAACCCGATTCACCTAACTCACACCTCTAGAAATTGTATGGCGCTCACTGGCACGTATTAATTTGTAACCTAGCTGTAAATGTTGTCTCAATCTATGTTTACCTTTGAGGGACAAAGGGCTTACTTTATAGTATTATACAGGTACATACAGATGGAAGTTTAAAAAGATACGAACCGCGTGATGGAATAAGGTCCGCTAATTTTTACAGAGACAAGATTAGGCCTGTGGTTATAGACCGATCATATGTATGTACATACTATCAAACGTAACACGCAGGGAGAGTTGATCTTAACTGTGATATTTCACATAATTAGGAAAAACGAAAATTTTATCAGCCTAGGGTAATTTAGGAACAGTCACATTAGTTTGTTGCCAAAAAGGACTCGTTTTTACTGTAATATAATTAACAATTATGTGCCCTTGTTGGCAACAAACTATATTAATTCAAAGTTAAATTCCATTTTAATTTCATACCGATTCAACCCTGCATCCCTATTCACCCCGTTTGTTGGTATGCGTGTAGGTGTGGATTGAAATAGGCTGGCTCTTTATTACATCGGCTAAAATCCGGCTAATACTTAATGAGCGTGCTATTAATACACCTACAGCTTCGGATAATACTATACACTTGTTGTTATTAATAGCTATTTGTCACGATCTAAGCAGTAAATATAATCTGGAGGCTTAACTAAGATTGATTTATGTAAAGGTATTGTCTAGAAACTGAGTTGTGATAACAATGTTACATAATTTTATTATTGTTTTAATAGTGTAGGTACGGTATCTAAATAGTAATTAAATTTAAAAAAAACTAGCTCTGTCACTATTGTCAACTGTCAGTTCTCACGAATGGCGGGAAAAGATTAAATGTCAAGTGTGCCTGCACAAGAGGCTCTGTGTTATCATGAGCCAGTGATATACACACACACACACACCACACCTACATATACACCACTCCACACCACACCTCGTCACAAAGCACATACACATACTAACACTTCACACTTAGTATAGTTATCATATGCTTTTACCATAAAGTCCTAAGCAGTCTCTATTAGATTTTTGTATTTCTTATGTGGGAACCTGGCCTGGCGAACCTTAATACAGGTTACTATGTAACCTAGCTAGGACGCCAGATTCAATTCTGTTGTAAATCTCTTTTGTTTTTTTTTTTCCAAAATTGTATCATTTTTATCTTTATTGTAACAGACTGTATGTTCCTCACTTTTTTAAATAAATATTATTATTATTATTAAATAAGATTTTTTCCTTCTTAAAAAAAAAATAACCGACGATAATACGTAATGACTTTTCTATTCGTGGAAAACTGACTCCCAAGTCACCGGTATCAACCTAGTTTAGGAGCCAGGGACCCTATGTATATGACTGTATGTTGTAAATGTTGTCTGTAACAATGTTGTCAGTTTTTTTTAAATAATAATAATAATAATATCCCTGGACATTTCACACAGCGCCATCTAGTCCCAAGCTAAGCAACCTAATACTTGTGTTATGGTAACAAGATGGCTGATAAACTACTTATATACATTTTTTTTTTTGTAAATACATACATATTATAAATAGAAAAACACCCAGACTCGGAACAAATACATGTAGGTCATACAAATATTTGTTCCGTGCGGGAATCGAACCCGCGACACGCAGCGCAGCAGTCAATCGCTTAACCACTGCGCCAACCGTGCCGTCAAATAAAAAGTTATTTATTTATTTTGTGATAAATTCAACTTAAATATGGGATCTATAGGATTCTACATCGTTAAAACTAAAAAAGAATCTTAAATTATACTGGCTGTGCCCGCGGTTCAAGCTGTTTTTTGATAATTCCGAGATGAATATTGTTCCATTTATATCATTTTTCTTAGTAGGTAGTATTACACTGACTTAGGTATGCGAACAACGTACTATAGGGTAGCAGGAACATTGACGCGCAAGCTGTTACCATGGAGTCAGTACATGATTCTGCGTTGAGAAGTGGAATAATATTAATTAGCATACGTTTTGACTGCGTAGTTTGCATTGCACTTTTTTTTTAAACAGGTGTTTTTTTATGGAACAAATTTTTTGAGCTGTTATTTAAATATTCGAGATGTTATTATGATCAGTTGAAAAACATATTGAGCAGTTATTTAATTTAATGGCGGTTGATTAATTATTGCGACAGTAAAACATGGACAGTAATAAAAAAATCAATTCCTCGGTTATTTTATCGGAAACAGCTAGGTTAGGTTAGGTTAGAACTGTGACCACACAACGCACGAGCCGAGCGAGCGAAACGTGCGGTGCCGCGGTAGCGGCCGGCGAGTGCCAGAAACATATTTTTGAATACAAAACCAAACATTTTAAATATATGCCCACACGTAACCGCTCGTTCAATATTTTTTACCGCCCATTTAATTATTTTCCTGCTCAATTATATATTCACTGATCCATTTCATTATTTTTTATTACTCATTTTTGTTTACTTTACTGCTTAGTTTTAACTGCTGAACTAGTTATTAACCGTGCCATTTATAATTTCTAACTTACCAAATCCGCTATTTACAACTGCCTCTTTAATTCAGTGCCTTTGTTTTATGATAACCAACTAAAAATTGTTACCCTAGGCCTAGGGGGTCTAGAAAAATGTGCTGAATTCATGGTAACAGTTTGCACGTCAGTTCTTGCCATCCTGTATAAACTTTCGATCCGTCTATAGTTATCAGAGTTAGAAAATAGTTAACCTGATGATGGTATACTGTTTTTTGAAATAATTCAGGCCATCACCTCATTCCTATTTACCTGGCTACCTTATTAAACCCAACTTTTACATTTAATTCAATTCTCACAAAGAAACGTGACGACCTATTTTATTCCTTCAACAAAACGACGAAATACACAATAAAACACATTCTTTCCCAAATCGTTTTCAGTCAATAAACCAAGGCAATATATTTCAGTATGTACAGAGAAAAACGTTTATAGAAAGTAAATATATGTTTGAATGAGTTAGATCGATGACGCAACGACGACGTCTAATGGTTTATGACAATAGACACCGTTTGAAGAAATAAAATCGAGCAAATTGTAAACAACAGACGATCGCCGTCGTATTTCTTGTTCATCGTCAGTGGGGATCATTTTTGTCGATCAAAATTAACTTTCCATAAATCAGCCTTATTGTTCACACACAGAGAAAATGGACACAGTAGGCCTTTGTCCCAACAATAGAAACATTAAAAACTGATTATGCTTATGTTCCTGGGACGCAGCAGGCCTCTGTGAGAGGGAGTGGGCAGTAATCCACCACGCGAGCCCAGTGCGGGCTGCCGGTTTCCTCACGGTGTTTTCCTTCACCGTTTTGAGAGCAGTGATGAAAATATTTACGCAAAGCTAAGCGCCTGTCTAGGTTCGAACCTACGAACTACAACACGTATGTAGCGGCCGTTACCACGGTTAAACAATCCCATGATTACAAAATTCTGTAGAAACTTAAAGCCAAGAAAGGAGATGTTTCAAAACAGGCCCAGTATAATGTGCAGTGCCTCGAAAAATCGAGAAAAATCACTGGGATTCGGGAAAAATACAGATAAATTGCATAAGTGCATATTTTTCTTGTAATCATTTGATATTTATCAATTATTTTTATCGACTTTCAATATGGCGTCTCGCCAATTTAGGTACTCTGT
This sequence comes from Apamea sordens, assembly GCA_945859715.1. NCBI lineage: Eukaryota > Metazoa > Arthropoda > Insecta > Lepidoptera > Noctuidae > Apamea > Apamea sordens. The sequence goes on along the minus strand of OX244010.1, from coordinate 4,041,662 downwards.
GGTTAAAAAACAATGACAGTATACCATAGATCGACCTTTGATCATAAATCGTGAACAGTCTACTGTCACATCTTGTCTACGGTAACGTAGTGATTCTCTTTGACAATGTAATATGACAGAAATAAACATATCAAACGTCAATAATCAATCAACATGACAGCTTACCGCCATGAGGGGTTTTTGTTGTGTGTTGCAATTTCAAGTGTACGTTCTTGTGCTTTACTACCAAACAAAGCCAATTTCTAGTAATTGAACTGTATTAATTATGTTTCCCCATTTTTTTGTATGGTGTACAAAGACCTGGCCGGGGCTGCATACATTTTGAAACATCTCCTTTGAACTAACAATCTGCCCATAATTACGAAATCAAAAGTTAGAAACTTCCAAACAGTTTATCTACCAAAGTCCACCATAAAACTACGAGAAATACGGTCCTGAAACTCGACGATGTGATTTCAAATTATCACAAATTAATCTTTGAAGCGGTTTGACCCGCAGCCTGGTCCTTCGGTCCGGTGATAACAATATTTTTGGCACGGTTGACTTAAAAGCCAATTGCTATTTGGCGGGGAGTTGGGGAGCCATTGAATGCAATTACTTGCCCAAGACTGTTTGGTCACAATTTATGGGAAAGACGTTAATTTAAAAAGTAGGCTTATTTTGACCTGCCTCTCACAGAGAGAAGATGGTTCCAGCGGTGGGAACATTATAGGCTGATTAAACTTATTTTGACAGGTTTCGAGTCGATCGAAGATACTCTTGCCGCGGTTACCATGCCGGTTGCCATCCTTTACATATCAAGACCCCTCGGTGTCTCGGAAAGCACGTTAAGGCGTTGGTCCCGGCTGTCATTCGTAGATTTTTGACAGTCATTACGGGTAGTCAGAAGCCATAAACTCTTATCAAGGTATCGTGTTACCCACTGTATTCCGGAGGTCAGATAGGCAGTCGCTTCATGTAAAATACTGGGACTTAGACGCATCTGATTAGACAGGAAGCCGACCTCAACATAGTTGGGAAAAGCTGAGGTAGATTGATTGGGTTTGATAAGGGTTATCAGAATCAGGGTGGTTCGGAAATTTTCTGAAGTTTGATTCGTTGCTGACAACTACGCCCTAATTGCACACTATCAATCTCAATCTGAATCATTTTGAAGGATATTGCTAATCCATTGCTATATGCGTTCGAAACATTTGTCTGCTCAACAACGTAAATAACGCAATGAATGTTGTTGAACCGTCAAAATGAAAACCATTGCTACTGTTAGTGTCTTACGCAATTAGGATGCAGGTTGAGTATAGTTTAAGTAAGAAATATTGATATGATATTCTTGTCAAATATACCAATTTACTGATTTGTAGTAGGTATTTTTAATTTCCAAGGCAGCAATTTATTATATACTAGCTGTGCCTCATCATTTCACCCGCATAAGTCTCGATCTCGTGGGAATATCGGGATAAAAAGTATGCTTTTTCCTAATCCAGGTCATGGTTTACCCATCCGTTCAGACGTTTCATCGTGAAAGCGTAACAAACAAACATACAAAAAATTAAATATTTCCTCTTTATAATATTAGTTTAGTAGAAATAAACGTACTGCACAATTAACTGTGTGTCTCCACATACAGTTAATTGTACATTGTCTATTTCTTCTGAAGCCTTGTGGAAGGATAAAAAAAAAACTCCAAAAACTTATTAAAACACTAGCTGCTGCCCGCGACGTCGTCTGCGTGAAGGCTCTACAGCACCAAAAATACCTAAGATGCCAGTGTCGCTATAGCATTATAGGTAAACAACTTTTAAAATTGCATTAAAATATAAGTTTTTTTGCGAAGCAAGTGAAGAGAGTTATATGGGAATCCTGCTGAGTTCAGTCATAAGATGTGACTGAAGGAAATAGAGAAAATAATGCAAGAATACATTCTAGGACACAAAAGAGTAAAAATACGTACAAAAGGTATCATACCTTACAACACTTCCCTATAAACTACGTTGGTAGTTATGCTGCCAGGAGCCAAAATGTAAAGAGAGTCAGGATTGGTGACGCGAGAGCAAGCGACGTACAGTTGCCCGTGTGAGAAGCAACTCGTCCTGAGGTCGACACCCGCTGCCCTCATTGTCTGCCCCTGCGACTTATTGATGGTCATCGCGAAGCAAACATTCACGGGGAACTGTACGCGCTTGAACTGGAACGGGTAGTTATGAGGTATGAAAGGAATGCGTGGTATAAATACTGCCTCGCCGACGCCACAACCCGTAAGAATTTCCGCCTCAATGGTGTGTCTGTGGAGCGAGATGACTTTAAGGCGGGTCCCGTTACACAACTTCGGAGGAGATAGGTACAGAAGAAGCATAATCGGGACACCGACCTTCAGCTTGATGGTATGCGCTGGGATTCCACTTGCTGACAGGGAGTTCAGAAATTCCACGGGATAATGTGTGGCGTCATCTTGCTCGACAACAGTGTTTATCGAGGTGTAGACCACTTCATTCCCCTCAATTTCCGAGAGAATGCATTCGTTAATTGCTGCAGCCTGATTATTTTTGGGCGTCAAAATGGCCCGCTCACACACCCAAGAATTCTGCTGGTGCAGTATACGACTGATGTCCCCGTACACACAGCGAATGAGTTCTTCTAAGCTGGATACCACTCTACCGAGAGACTCTGGAAGCACCACCTGTCCACCTCTCTCTTCTGGTAGAGTGCCTTCGCCAAGACTTAGAAGGACATCGGAGAATTCTTGAGCACATGCAATGCCGCCGAGCTGAGCTCTCATATTAATGGTCAAGCGCAGCGTACGAACTCGTGACCAAAACGAAGATCGTTTCAACGAAGCATTCACCTCGTCAGCCCTCGATCCCCGCGTCACCACGGGAAGCGTTTGCCGGAAATCACCACTGAACAGAACTATGACACCACCCATCAAATGTTCGTTCCTGCGGATGTCCTGCAGGGTTCTGTCCACGGCCTCAACTGCCTTCCTATTGGCCATCGTACACTCATCCCATACGATCAGAGAGCAATCCTTGAGCACGTGTCCCTTATTGCTGTTACGTGACACACCAAAAACAGGCGTTTCGGCGCTCTCTAAATCGATGGGAATTTTAAACATGGCATGTGCTGTCTTGCCGCCCGGAAGGAGTGTGGCAGCGATTCCCGACGACGCTACAGCAATAGCAATTTTGCCTTGCCTCCTGACCTCTGCAAGTATGCCAGTGGTAACAAATGTTTTTCCTGTTCCGGTTCAGGAGCATCCAAGAAAAACATTTTACCCTGGTTTTGCCCAACGCTTTCAAGGACGGTGTCATAAATGTGTTTTTGCTCTGAAGAGAACAAAGCGACATAGTCATTTCGTATGGTGGTCATTTCGCCCGGATCGTAATTTGTCTCAGCGTTATACTCCCGATTTCTACGGTCTTTATACGGTGATGATGTGGGAGCTGATAACCCATATTTGATCAGTGGGTTGCCGCCGATAGAAATGACCACGGCTTGAAGTAAACTGAGACAGGTGTTCAGCACGCGTTCATCAGTTACTTCGACTTCGTCTCCAGTAACACGCCTCAAAGCTCGTAGAAAATCTTCAGACAGATGATGGCGATACTTCTCCCACAAAGCTACCAGGTTCGCGACTCCACAAAACACCAAGATGACGGCAAACAGATGACGCATGCAGCTGGGACTGTCACTGACGCTCGCCTCCGCGAGGGTGTCATCCCAATTTTGGTCACCGTCGAGAAGGTGACGTGCTACGCAGGCTGCGCGGTAAGTGGGATACTAAACGCCATCAAATGTCCTCAGAAAGGCGAAAGACGTTGGGCCTCGGACAGTGTGAAGTAACAACCGCAGAAAATTGCATACGCCATTATTCGGATGCACGGTATAAACCCTACCCAATGCGGTGTCCTTGAAAATTCCCGGAAAGCCTTCCACAGCACCTCCTCGTCGACGTCGGTTAAATACACCCCTTTGCTTGTCGTACATGTAATATGAAGGCACCTCGTCATACGTAAGGGATCTCGCAAACTGGTCGACTTCACAGAGCGTGTTTTTTTAAATTGTCTTCCTCAACTTTGCTCAAGATTTTGAGGGTTTTGTTGGAACTTGAATTTGTCGAAACGAACTATACCATACAACTTTTATGAAGAAAATGCACATTGCCATCTATGAATTTTAAGAATAACTAACTACTAACCTCGCCAACATGATCAAATTTAAATTATTTATTTCCAAAAAGTGTTAACATGTAACTTGATTTGATTTTTATGAAATCTCATAGATGGCGCTGCTTCAAAATTTTCATTATACTACTAACATTAATTAAACTATGTTTCTCTGCCCAAGTTACTTAAATGGCGTAGTTTTTATAGTGTAAAGCTAGATAATGGCATGGCTTACTCAAAAACAACATTTAAATATGCGTCGTTAGATTACACGCTGTCACAGAATACGTAGGTAAGAAAAATAAAGATTCACAGCTCCTCCCCCGTAGGTGATAGCGTGATAATATGTTTCCAGAGTTAAATTATGGTTTACTAAATAAATAACATGTCATTTTGTGCATTCAATTATTTTGTGCATTAAATTACGAACAAAAACCTTTTAAAATCAATATTGCTTACCTCCTATAACATACGGCGTAATAATATGTAGCCTAAAGCCTTCCTTGGTTTACAAAGAACATTTTTGCTGAATTTCAATTCAATCTATCCAGTAGTTTTGGCGTGAAGCCGTACCATACACACAGACAAACAGACAAAAATTCTAAAAAGTCACTTTTTGTCATCAGTTACGTTTTTCTAACAAAAGCCACTTATTTTTTCTCGAAAATTCTCAATGTACAGTTTTTCTTTCGTTACTGTTTTATTATATGTATAGATTACGCACTTAAAAGACTTGTCAAAACTCATTCCCTTTATGTCACAAAAGACCAAGTGTCACCCATTTGTAAAAAGACTAAAACAAAAGGACAATATCTTTCTACTTTATACTTCTACACGATTTATGCTTAACATTTTTTATCCGTATGTTATTGCGGTGTGACTTTAACCGGGATCCCTCATTTTTCTAACGGACTCATATCTACTGTTCTGTTTGATAAAAGATTCTGTAATAAATTACGTACAATTCCTAACTGAAGGAAACGTATTTGCTTTTGTGTGATTTCAATTCTAGGAAGCTACTGCATTTCATTTTGAAACCAATTAGCATTCTGGTCGATTACCACTCAAAAGATAGCTCGCCAAACGCTCACTATTCGACAGCATCGTTATATGGTATAGTTTCACATAGTTCCAGCTCAAATTCAAAGAATTTATTTCAATGAAACCAATTAAAGGCACTTTTGAATTTTCAAGGAGTCAGTCAGTCAGAAAGATAACGCTAGTGGTCCATGCCAAACCGTAGTAAGTTCCTATTGAGAAGAACCTTCTAGAAACTCCAAGGACGCTCTTTAAAATGGTTACAGCATTTGTGTTGAAGTGCTACATTATATTTCAGAGCGATGTAGAAAGAAATGCAAGTTAAAAGTGGGCATTATAGCATAATCAGCCTATAATGTTCCCACTGCTGGGACACAGACTTCCTCTTTTCGAGAGGGAGTGGGCTGCAATCTACCACGCGGGGCCAATGCTTGATAGATTTACATGTTTTCGAAGTTTTGGTTCTAGGACATGCCGATTTCCTCACGATGTTTTTATTCACCGTTTTGAGAGCAGTGGTGATGAAATAATGTAGCTACACCATCTAAAGTGCCTGGTCTGGATTCCAACTCAAGAGCTTCGCTGCCGTTAATTGTAGAAAAAATTGTGTAACACAGAAATGACAAATATTTATGAGTTACAAATTACGTAGCGTAACACAAACTTGAGGGTTATGTATAAATTCTAGGCTTGCCACTACAATTAACACGTCATATTTGTAAGGTTATTCCGTTACAATTGTGTGTGGCTTCGAGTTTTGAGGTACACAACAAACTTGTAAAATTGATGTAACTTGTAATTGTATAGTGTTATAGTATAGGGCCCTGGTAGCATTTAAATGAATGCACTGTTGTATTTTTAACTATCTATTAAAAAATACAACAGAGTATTGAAAATCCCACAGAGCGTTTTTTTATAAGCATTTAATTCAATTACATAGTGTTATTGAAAACGGGTCGGGCATTAGTTTAGTAAACAATCTTCTATATCTATATAATTATATAAAATTCAAAGTCCTGACTGACTGATTGACTGATACATCAACGCACAGCCTAAACCGCTGGTCCTAAAGACATGAAATTTGGAGGGTGTGTTCTTCGTGAAGAGTAGGTAGGAAATTCCACCCCTAAGAGGGTGAAATCGGGGGATTTTGTTTGTATTGAAATTCTTATTTCTTGAGTTAATAAACTTGAAACTTAGCACCAATATTAGTATTGGTGCTAAGTTTCAAGTGAAAAACATAAAACGGCAAACTTCATAATTTACTTAGATTAGTCTAAGTAAATTATGAAGTTTGCCGTTTTATATTTTTCTAAACTACAACCTAAAAGGGGTTTCAAAGTTTGTATTAAAGAATTTTAGCGCGCGGTCCGATTAACTCGAAACTCAGTATTTATACCTAGGATCGAAAGTAAAGAATATTGTGTATCAAGGTTTTACGAAAATTACCCCTGACGGGCTGAAAAGGGGTAGTCAATTTTACAGGGGAAGATTTTACTGCATGGCTTTAACTCGAAAATTAGTATAAATAATCTTTGAGTCAAGTTATGAATACATCCCTAACGATTTTTTTTTAATTCGACCCCTGTGGGGTTGAAACCGGGGGATACAGTAAAGTTTATATGAATAATCTTCTTCATTAGGTTATTAAACTTGAAACTTTTCAAGAATACTTGCCTGAGTAAGTAATAAAGTTTATCATTATAAGTTTTTCAAAACTACCCCTCAAAGTGGATATAGAGGTGTTGAAGTTTGTGTGGAAGAATTAGAATGCGCGGTCCGATTAACTCGAAAATCAGTGTTTATAAAGAATAACATGTATCAGGGTTTTTCGAAAATTTACTCCTAACGGTTTATTTTACAGGGGAGGATTATATGGCTTGATTAACTCGAAAATAAGTATATACAATTAATATACTTTTAACAGAAAATAATTAATAGTAAGTATGTAAAGTTGTCGAAAATTGACCCCTGACGGGGCAAAAAGGGGTTATTCGATTTTTAAGGGGATGATTTGAACTTGAAACTGTATGTTACATTTCTTTTACTTCTGATTTGGCAAAGAGATAAATGGCATCCTGGGGAAGGATATACTTTTTATCCTGGTAGCACGTTCCCGTGGGATGATTCCCGACATCCACTCGGGCGAAGCCGCGGGCGGAAGCTAGTTCTTCATATAAAAAGCATAACTCCCCTGTACCTTTACTCCACATTGGACGCATCACTAAACCAAATCGATAAATACTTCGTTTGGAAAAATCGGTCCATTAATTTAGACGCTGGGAAGGCACGAAAAAAATATAGGTGACTACTCGTGTCGCGTTAAGCCACTGTAAAAATATTCATACGCTTCCTTTTTATTCTTGCCAATTTGTTGGCCTGTGTAACTTTATTGGCAAAGATCGTCACTCACTGGATATCTAAGGGGGCTGATCGCCGTGGAGGTAGATCACGGCGAAGGTGGTCTGATAACGTTTGTAGGACCAACATAGCCAGAGATCACACAAGACAGGCAGGTTTGGAAGTAAAAAGGGGAGGCATTTGCCGACAGTGGGACATAAGATAGGATAACAAAAAAAAAAGTAACTTTATACACAAATAGCGTATTACTTACGATAAAGATGGAAACGGTTCCAAAAGATATCACCAAAATTCTTCAATATTATGATTGAATGAGGTATTTGTGAAAATAACAGCAACTTTTTAATTAGCATAATTAACCTATACTGTTCCCACTGCTGGGACACAGGCCTCCTCTCAGTAAGAGAGAGTGGGCTGTGATCAACCACGCGGGCCCATCTACCAACCCGCACGGTTGGTAGATGGTATGTATTCGAAGTTTTGATATTTTTTTTATACAAAATAAAAAAAACTTGAGAGGTGTCAAGGGACACCCGGATGGAACGAAGTATAACTGGCTTGCTTTCTATAAGAGAGAGAGAGAGACAGACAGAGAAACACGCGCACGCCGCACGGCTTACAACTATAGCAAAAAGGGTCGTTCCAACTTTTGGTCTTAATTTCCGTCTAGCCCCCTTTCGCAACGCGTGATAAGGAACTTCGTTCCAATAATTTTAAGCAAGAACCAGTTAAGCACCCATGAGCATAAAGTGATCATGGGTGCATCATAATCATAAATGGTTGCTAGAAAATTAAAAACAATTTTCAAAATATTAATTTAAAGAAATAATAGAACGTAGATAAATTAATAGTAGACCATATGTAGGTTTACTATAGTATTATTATTAATGAATGAGTATGTGTGTGTTGTGAGGGAGGGTGTGTGTGTGTTGTGAGGGAGGGTGTGTGTGTGTTAAGCAAAAAGAGTATGTAAGGATCGTAGCAGGTTTTCTGCCTACCCTCATAACAAGAATGCGTGAGTTTATGTATTTATGTATTATTAATGTAAACTTATGTAACATGTCCTAAACAGGCAATAGGTTGGACACAAAACACCAGCTTCTAAATCTGGTAACACCATATTTTACATTATTATTCTTGATACTTGAACCACAAACATGCATGTATAGGGATTATCCACACTTATTTAGTTCTGTTCAGGCACATCATAGAAAACAACGATTTTGTATGGACGAATCCGTAAAGCTGAACTGATGCGTACGCATTCCATATTAAATCGTTGTTTTCAGCTGTTTTAGAGCTGAATTAGTGTGGAGTCCCATAGCGTGGATGAAACTGCAAACAATCATTAACACAAGCAAATATGACTGATTCTAAATTACAACCGCAAACCAAATGTCTAATTGCTTTTAACACTGGCATATTAATTTTGAGGTTCCTGTTACAATTGACTTTAATTATGTAAATAATTATCAGTATAAATTAAATTAAACTCTTTTCCATTTATTTGATTGTAAGATTTGAGGCTATTTGTATTTCGTTTACTTATCAATCAATCAAACAACTCAGACTATCGCAGTCCACTGCTGGACATAGGCCTCTCCCAGGGTGCGCCACAACACCCTGTCCTCCGCCTTCCGCATCCAGTCTGTCCCAGCAACCTTCCTTAGGTCGTCCGTCCATCTAGCTGGGGGGCGTCCCACACTACACTTGCCGATACGCGGTCTCCACTCCAGGACTCGTCTGCTCCACCGGCCATCGGTCCTTCAACAAACATGGCCAGCCTACTGCCACTTCAGTTTGTTTACTCTGCAAGCTATGTCGGTAACTCCGGTTCTTTTTCGGATAATTGCATACTCCTATTGTAGGAACGAATTACAGACGAAATTCATTCTTCATCAGAGCGAGTCATACGTATAATGCGGTCTGCCGGGACGTCGACATCGATGTTTTCAATACCAGTATTTCAAATTAAAAAAGACTGTTTGTGATTTCTTTTTTGATCACGTAACCTAATTGATAACAATTTACGCTGTTTGAAACGCATTTGTACCTTATGATAATGTATTTACTCAAAATGCTGTCTACCTTCTCAAATATGACCTGATCGAAAATTCGTAAGACGGAGCTCGCGTCAGGACACATGACCCGATCGAAAATTCGTAAGACTGAGCTCGCGTCAGAACACGTCACCTGATCGAAAATTCTTAAGACGGAGGAAGAGTACACCGCATTCCAAAATATCAAAAATGCACAACGTTCATATTCAACTTTTCACTTCTACCGGCACTCCCGGAGTGCAACCCGTTGATTTTTTTTTTAATCATTCCTCGTTATTTGATTCTTTTTTGGTCTCGGCAAGAGATCTGCGAAGTTAGCTCAGATAACAAAATGCACGTCAGCAAGATTATTTTATAATTTATGTAAGTTTCTAAATTGTGTCGATTTCATCACCAATTTAAACAGCCTTCTAATATATTAAAATTTTATTTAAGTTTCAAATTGACGTTATTTTATGTTAAACCAATATCAACTTTATTTTAATGGTACTTATAAGTGGATTTCAGAGCGACTAGCACTATTGAAAAAGTTATAACAATGTTTGAAGTTGTAGCGTAAACTTAACTTTATTGTGTATGAAATAAAGTTATTTTTCCATAAACTCATACTTGTTTACATTTTTGGCTAATATGTCGCGATACAAAATTAATTGATCTTCACAGACTATGACTGGAGGCAGTATTTTTTTTTAACTCTTTGTAACAAGAAGGTTTCCACACAATGGGTGCCTGAAGATGGACGGCGCCACCGAGGTCGGGCCAGAAAGCTGTGGTGAGATGACCTGGACGCGTACTGCGAGAGCGGGTTCGAGGTGGCGCGGGAAAGGAGTTCCTTGGGGGAGGCTTTTGCATAGCAGTGAACACAGTATAGGCAAAACAAAAATAAAAACAAGAAACGAAGGATGCCCAAGAAGGACTTCTAGTGATCACTTTATTGGTGATGTTCTTCACAAGGGTCAGGTGCGTAGTACTTGCAAACGGCGTCCGTGCATGACCAGATGACATGTATGAACGTAAACAAAGCAAACGAAGTATGTAAGGATCGCAGCAGGCGGCGTTGTGTGGTTTCTGACTTTTTTTTTTTGAGGATGTAAAATCTTCAAATGATCCCTCCCGCTCTAGATGGAGCAGAAGGGAGTGTCAGACTCTTACTGACTAAATCCCACCCGTGTTCCTTCCTTAGCCCTTTATGTTCCAGGGCAGCGGTAACCCTTTCGGACGATCCCGCTACCCTGGCGTTCTGTGGTTTCTGCCTGCCCCCATGAGAAGGTGTGTTTGTTATATATGTGTATTGTATTATGCGTACCTACATAATTTTAAGCCCACATTTGGCAAAGATCAACCCTTAAAATCCGAGCCATTAAAAAAGATGGCGATTATTAAAAGCATATCGTCATCGACCTAAATACGTTTGCCAAAGAAAAAATTACGTGTCCAGAATAAAATGTTATTACCTCAATATACGTAGTGTTAAAATTCTGTATCCCTACTAAAGAACGTTTATTACATTTGGCTGGCAGCCATTTCCAAAAAAAAAGTTCATTTCGAATATTATTACGAAAACTTGAACAGTCACTAAGGGCTTATTAGTGTAGATAAAGTAAGCAATTCAGGAATAGACGCTAAGGCTAGTAAGTATTCCAGTTTCACTACGGTGCTAAAATATACAGTGTTTTTGGTCAAAGGAGGGATATAGTTTAAGGGAGTGTAAATAGTAAGTACTCGTGAAAATGAACAACTTTTACTCTGAAATATGAAAACAAAACATAATTCCCGACATTTTGATAACGTAGTAGGGAACAGCAGATTTTTTCTTGCTGTTTATTTTGCATGAATATTACACTCCTTTAAAGTACATTTCTTGTTTTAACAAACTTCACAAAAAAAAATTTTTTTCGCTTTTCTTCTATCCGGTAAGAATATTTTACTTAGACTAATAATTATCCTTATCAGTATTATGTTAAAATAAATACTACAGTCTACAAAACAAGAAAGAACTAAAACAATACAATTACGTAAAGAAAGAAAAATATGCTTTCCTGTCAATGGAAAATCTGGCAGTGTTATCACATAATAAAGTTACCATACTATCTATTTTTACAAAAAAAAAAACAGGCGTTTAATCGAAACAAAGATGGCATCAATTTAACACGGGATCGAGTGCTTAAATGGCAGCGGGCTATTAATGTGGGCTTATGATCCCTCGATATGAACGGGACCAAAAAAGTTTGGCGCGGAAAATGGAAATAGCCTTCCCTGTAATTACATGGAATTAAAATATCTTTAAATATTGTTATAACTTAATGAAAAAGAATGAAGAATTTGTAGGTATGTAAATACAAATTTACAGTTTTCGGTTTTTTTCCTTCACTTGTGTGACATGACATTGCTTTTTGCAAGTGTTAAAATATGCGGCATAAATGGAACATAAACGCCTGTATCTTTCGGCCGTTTACCTTTATTTTTCCTAAATCCATTTGTTCTATACTCAAAATATTATATTTGGATAAGATTATACATATAAATATTATACATTAACTTAGAAGTTTGATTTTTGCATTGACTCAAGGGATTGCAGCCCTGAGTATTTTATATTCATTTCAATACTTGATATGTTTGATAACTCCACGCGTTCCTGAGAAAAATCCTTTGAAAATATTTAGAAAACTCAAGTGTTCATACAAAGAGTGACACGCGTCGACGACAGAGGCAACGACGCGTGTGGCTCGTGTGTATACACACTAATAGTCGTCACTCAGTTTGTTTTATTAATTACCTACCTATCATAAACCCAAACGGTATAATATTATATATATTAATATAATATATATTAATCTGAACTGGCCAGACTGCTAATTAAAATGAGTAAGTATGGTATTAATCTGACCGCGACTTCATCCGCGCAAAATTTCTTATTTTAACATAAAATATCCTATCCTACTTAATATTATAAACGCCAAAGTTTGTATGGATGGACAGATGGGTGAATGGATGCATGGATGTTTGTTACTCTTTCACGCAAAAACTACTAAACGGATTTGGATGAAATTTGGCCCACAGATAGTTTATAACCAGGATTAACATATAGGATACTTTTTATTCCGATACTCCAATGGGATCAAAACTTATGCGGGTGAAACCGCGGAGCGCAGCTAGTATTGTCATAATATTATGACACTTGACAATACTGTAGCTTTAACTTGCCATTAGTGAAAGAATTTTTGGAATCGGATCAGTAGTGCTGAAGAATACCCTCTACATACCCCTTTACAATATTTTATATGAAAGAAAAAAAGAAATACATCTTACGTCACATTTAATATTTCCACGACATTCGAAAAAAAACCCTTCCCGAACCATACGTCTCGTAAAGGTGTTTTAAAAAAGAAATATCCTTCTTTTCCAAGAACAGAAAAAAACTTGAGCAATTCCTTCTTTTACTTGGAGAATACTAAAAACTTCGTCCGTGTTTCGCTGGAAAAAGGTAAGCCGCACAAAATCTATGAAACCGGAATATACTCGTAGAAGGACATTTTGAATTACATATGTACATACATACACGTATAGTATTGTTAGAAAACGTACTCCTTTTAGAAAGTATGGCATAAATAACATTCGAAGAATTTGGGTACTTACTTACAATTTTTTTCCCTAGCAATAATAAAATTCTTTTAAGACTTTCATTCAAGGAAACTTTTTACTATTCAGCTACTTCTGAAAACCTCTTTAACCTTTCCTCGATAAACCAGTCAAGTCCAAGTGGCTTTTAAAAGGTATTCCTTTTTATTGTTTTGGGTCTAGAATAAGAAAAAACAACTGCCTCATTCAGGCTCAATTTCGTCCTTCGATCCAAAAAGGACACATTAGAACTGTTGAACGAATTGTAAAAACATGTCAACCAACATTCGGCTGCCAAAAAGAAAAGAAAAAAATATTAATTGCTTTTGTAACTCAAATTTCGTAAATAAGCTTTTTAAAATTCAAAAAAGGAACATTCACACGATGTCGACGTAATGCCGCATTGCGTACGAAGCCACCGTTTGCTTGGAAAACCCGCCAAAATATATTATTCGTTATCTATCCCTCGGGTGCGGTCCATTTACTCTCGTGAACATGAAACACTATTGGTCCGCATACTATTATATTTAACACGTGGACCCTGTCTCTGATTCTTCTAAAGAACTATTGTAGTGCCACAAACCACCGCTGATTTATAATGGCGCAAGGTGTTAAAGGTAAATTGCTTATTCGGCTTAAAATTATGCGAGGTAATTCACGGGATTTTTAATTAACATATTTTACAAAGATAAGTTTATTTTCATATAATTATAAGGCTTTATTTAGTGGTAAAAGCATTTTAACCCTAAAATGCAAATGAGTTTTTGAGTTCAGCGAATTTGTTAATAACTAAATTATAATATGATTAACACCTAGAAGTTAATGCTGAATGTCAGTAGCAAGGGTTGGTACGTTAATTGGGATAGCAAGGATAATAGTCTGGAATAATTTGTTCGTAAATCTGAAACTCAATTAGTGTTCAGACACTCTCAAGATAAGGCTTAGTGATCTGACATTGAGAGCAAAAACATTTAATAATCAAGAATCAAAGGGCATCTGGTTCATTAAGTATGAATACTCAATACATCAATAGAATTCTATCATAATATTGATTAATAATGAGCCATACTTTTGCTAATTAGTACGTTCTCTTAGTGTAATCTTTGATTACGTACGTTCAAGTTGTCAAAATAGTCAAAACGTCAAATATAACACTACCTATATTAGCATTGTGACAGCTGCGAAGGCGAACGCGCACAGATTATGCAGATTGCATAAGTTTCGTTGCCCGGAATGTTACCATTATGTTGTCTGTATATTTCATGTCTCACCATCTCTTTTTTTGCTGTTTTTTTTAATGTATGTTTATTTTATGTTATTTCATGTTTTGATTGTGGATTTTTGTTTGTGTCGAATCATATGTTGCAATGGTTTATTTTATTTCTTGTTTTGATTTTTGTTTTTATTTATTTATGTTTAATTTCATGCTGCACTTGTACGTCACACGTCAGTGCCGGCTGCCGCTGAAAACCAGCGCTGGGGCTCTGTCTCGTATAGGGTCTTAGCATTATGCTGAGCGATGGCCGTTTTGCGTGAATGTGACGCATGTTTACCCCCAACTTGTTTTTTTTTTGTGTGTTTTTGTCTTTTTTTTTATGCGTCATGTTTGCCGCAAATAAATGCTTTTTCATTCTTTCTTTCTTTCTTTACTCTTTAATAATTGGCTAAAGATCTCGTCTGCTAACCATAATTGTCTAACTGCAGTGCATAGTCTGTTTCTCGTCATAGAAATAACGAGCATCGGTCTGGCTTTCACAAATACTTATTGGCAGTTTTCAAACCATTCACTTCCAGTTGTCCCGACGTCTTCTTTTACCATAACAATAATTTCATATAACGTCACAATAGCAAAGTCCATGTACTAAACTGCTGCTTACGAGACAACGATGTATTATTGACTGACATACTGCACTAAACCAATGAAGAAACCAAGATGAGAAATATTTGGTGCTTCGAGCCGGATAGTTTTTCGGCAAATACTTCATCCTTCACTGGATCTAACGGAGGTCACTTTCCATACGAAGTTACTGGAAAATCTAGTGTCACTTACATATATCTAAAAGAAATATTTCCAACCAGATTCATCCCGTCGTTAACGTGTGCTACACACTGTTCGAGTATTAGACGATGTTTGTTGAACAACACATTTGTTGAATATTACGATTCAACATTATTTGTTGAACAACGCCGATCTGAAGCAATTGCTACAAAATATATTCAACGTTTATTTAGTTCATATCGATGAGTGAACTCCGTTCAGCATCTACCCTCGCTAAATCATGTTCGGTTCGGCTCGAAAAGTTCGAGGTAAGCCGATCGACTTTTTTTCCCGAAACTTGTTTTTGACCTTGTCTCTTCAAAACTTTTTTTTTTTGTTCAGATATTTGTACCTATCACAGTCTGTGAAGTTAACATATATAAACTGAACTTTAAACAGTGATTATAATTAGGTAACTTATCTACATATAGTCGATGACGCCAAATAAAGCAGCAGTGCATTTTTTTTTATCTTGTTTATAGATAATGAAACTCAACACGTCGGAGGAGTAACACTAACAATTGTAATTTGACCCTGTATATCTAAACAATATTCGACTATGCCGCTCGGCTGTGCCGAATCATGCCGACCCGAGACCGAAACAAGTGTGTAGCACCTCTGACGATACTAAGCCCACGAATCAATCACTCCATTCTCATGCAAACGCAATACATTTGACTCTTATTACGGCTCTCAATCATTTTCTAGCAGTCTTGCTCAGTGATAGATTGAGACGGCTGCATACGTCAATTGGTACCAATCTGTCATTCGATGCAATGGATGCAGGGATGCAGAAGGGGATAAAACTTGGACGGGTGATCGATTAAAGTGGATCGAGTTTTATGGTTTTATAGTGAAGTTGACGGATGAAAAATGGGAAGCTTTGGAATAAAATTACAATTCGTGAAAGCACACTAGCCACAAATTATCGAATTTATTAGGCTTCTCCTTCTTTGAAATCTCTCGAAATATGTGCGCAGTCGTTACGTCATTTTTCTTTCTTTACGAGTAAAGAAACATTAATTGTCTTTGTGTTGTCGTAACTGCAATTATCTACAGTCTTCAGATTTACTATGTCAAGTATGTAAGGTTGCCTGGAAGAAAGTGCAGAAAGTGATAAGGCCGTCTATTTTGTAGCGTTAAAGTTTTTTTTTTGTGGTATAGTATAGCATATATAAATAAATATGTGAAAATAGCGCAAACAGTAATATGCCAGTGAGCTAGGGAGTCTCAGGGACCGGAACTTGAGACTGATCGCTTCTCGTGGATGTTATTTATTTTAATCAATTTGCTAAGCGTGGAGTTCCTTGCCCGTTCTCCAACCTACTATGCTTTGGAATGGGAGACTATAGCTTCATATTTCTGACTAACCGGCCTTTGACAATTCAAACCGTCTGTAATTGGTTTATTTGAAACAAGTTCGAAGCAACAAGTAATTATGTAATTAAACATTGTATTTGACTACGGATCAAATTAGATAAAAATAAAGAAAAACCTGATTTATGAAACAATATAAATACTGTTTTGTATGACACAGTGTCTGAAGTCAGTGGTTTCAATTTGGGTTGAACAGAAACTGAATTTTAACCCAATTAACTTAGTGATTTGGTTATGGAAGTCAGTGTACTGAAAGCTTTAGCCTTTATGAAATTAAGATACAAGTGAAATAGTGACTTCGAGGCAAGCGAGGTCCAACATCGTCCAACACTGATGAAGGAAACTTCAAGTTTTCATATTAGTAGGTAAGTGATGATTCGGGACATGCTCTATTACGTCGAGCCCTGACCACCGACGACTTATCGTGACATTAAAAAAATATATCTCAAACGACATTTAAAAGTATAATTTACTATGGTTTATGATAAATATCGAATTTGCGTAAAAATATCGCTTACGATAAATCGACGGTCAGGGCTCGATGTGTTCCACTTTAATCTGAATAAGTTCAACGATTTACGTATGATTATTGATTACGACACAAACATTCTTATTTAAATACTAATAGACCAAGAAATCCTGTAGCAGTTTCTATGTGTAAAATACAGATAACCAACGGCATCTCGTTAAACTGGAAGCCATTCGCGCACAGATAGGAAAAGGTTGAACGTGTGAATAATGATCACCCATCCAAAGACGTGACCACATCAGTGAGGCTAACCCGCTCAGTTCGATCTAGCCATGTGATAGGGAACGAAGCGTTTTAAAGAATATTTTCAGGCAATCAATCACGACTGCTCTTTTCATCTATAAAATGGTGGGGTACCGAAAAATGGAGCCAAAATTTGGTGTACATAGTGACATTGTTTATGTATGAATCGTGAGTGACTTTGCTTCCGTATCTTTTAATTAAAAAGTTAATATTTCAGAGTTCAGTCTTAAGATTTTAGATGTTATTTTAAAAAGTAGCTGTGCCTGCGACTTCGCTCGCGTGCATGTTGAAAACAAATTGAACTTCATGGGTTTTTATTGTTTTGCGTGGAACCCTAACCTAAATTACCTACACCTTATAACATCAGCTATCCGGCTGTCGTTGGAAACCAGCGTTGGGTTCTGTCTCGTATAGGCTCTTAGCATTATGCTGAGCGATAGCCATTTTGCGTGGATGTGACACATGTTTTCCCCCCACTTGTTATTGTTGTGTCATGTTTGCCACAAATAAATGTAAGAGTATGTTTCGGATATCAGCCGGAGCAAACTGACAGTTGTTTTTTTTTGTTATACGTACCACATTTGTGTAAGCAATATTTATACGCCTTGCAAAGCAGTACATAGTGACACAACATATTTTTCATTTTATACCTTCATGGTGTATGTGTACAAATAACAAAAAAAACACCTATGTATCTGTAGAAATAAATACTTAAAGAATTTGAATACTTTCATATGCATTTAGTAAAAGCTGTTAATTTGACAATACAAACAGACACTTCAATTGTATTTATTTGTACAGATTCAAATGTGGACTAACACGTTGTTCTAGTGATGTTTAACTGTATCAAAAATGATACAATTAAACAGCTATTTTTATATTTCTGTTCATTCATACTCGCTTATCAATTTTAATTTTATTACAAAAATTAATTTACTAATACACTTTTATTATCATTTGATTTTACATTTAACTTTTCCTGTAACCTTTATAATTATGATTTCCCTTAAAAAAACACTTTTCACTCCAACCGAAAATGATCCTAAAGACCACTAACATTCATAAAAAGCACTTTTATTATAATTTAATTTCGCATTAAACTTTTCCTGTTACCTCTATAATTAAGATTCCACAGAAAAAAGACAACCTTTCCTTCCAACCAAAAACGCTCCTAAGAACCACTAAGTCCACTCAAAATAAAAGGCAACAATCGTCCCTAAAACCTACTCAATACCACCGGTGTCCCTTTAGGTAATTACGAACATTTGTCACCGAATTGTTCTAATAAGTTGTCCTAAGCTAACAAACTGGGTACACAAGGTACAGTCATGCCGTAAATTTCAGCACAATTAAGTCTTGTCCCCTTTGTTTTTGATTAAGTATCTGCGCGGGATGGCGTACCAGGCCAGGCTTATCCGATAAAACCGTGCTGACAGCAGTGCTTGGGGTGTTACTTTGATGCAGGACTTTTGAAAGTGGTCCTTTTTTGGTCCTTTGATACAGACGATGACATTTATAAAGGAGATGTGTCACCTTTCATCAGATGCCGGAAACAGCTTTACAGATTTTTTTTAATTTGTCATTGTGCGTTTTGTTTGTGCAGAATAAAATATTTTTCTTTCTTTATAACTGACACGCATTTTTCCGTGGAGACATTTCACACCTACTTATATTATAAATAGTCTCACTGCACCGTTGGCCTCGTGGTCACAACCGCGACTGCTGAGCTCGGTCCTGGGTTCGATTCCCGGGTCGGGCAAAGTGTTATTGAGTTTTTCCATTAGGAATTTCTTAGTAACAGCCCGGAGTTTGGAAGTTGGCGGTGTGACCACGGCGGTGTGACCTCCGTGCCTCGGAAAGCACGTTAAGCCACTGGTCCTGCGCCTGATCTCTCTCCGGTCGTGTCGGATTGCCGTCCCATCGGACAATGAGAGTGAGGGAAGAGGGAGTGCGCCTGTGTCTGCGCGCACACTTGTGCACTATACAAGGTGTTGTTTTGCAACCTCGTCAAATTCAAGGAGGTAACTATGCTACTGATTCTCGACATGAATCAATAATAAAAAAGGTAGATATTTTTTTGGAACGAAATTCTTTATCGCGCGTTGCGAAAGGGGGCTAGACGGAAAAAATTAAGACCAAAAGTTGGAACGACACTTTTTGCTATAGTTGTAAGCCGTGCGGCGTGCGCGTGTTTCTCCGTCTGTCTCTCTCTCTCTCTCTCTTTGAACTTCGTTCCATCCGGGTGTCCCTTGACACCTCTCAAGTTTTTTTCAAATTTTCGGAAACGTTTGTGGGACACGCATATTATAACGCGGCCTGTCTGAAACCGCACACTGCCCTTTTACACACACATAAAAACGCGGCCGCTTTTACGATACAATAACGCGATTTTGTTCTTTGAAAGTGGTGTATTTTGAAATACTGTCAAACTTAAATAACTAAAAAAAAAGTATGAATTCATTATTACATAAAGAGGTGGATGCAGCTTCATGTTAGCGCTTCTCCTCGTATTATTTGACATTGTGTGTATGTTTATATTGTTTATGTCTTATTTTGTAATTGATTATGTGTATTTTTATTTATATTTGATTATTTTTAATTATGAAAATGTAATATTTGTCTAATTTTTGTTTTTTGACTAATTTTAATGCTTTTTATTTTATAATTTGATTTTAATTTTGTAATAATATGGACATTGTCCGAAATAAATAAATAATTATTATTATTATTTACCAGGGAACGTAATTTTATTTGATTATTTATGTATTTCGTAGCAGCCTCCTGAAATTTGACGAGGATGCAAAACAACAGCTTGTATTATCTCCCGCGCTGAAAACTAGTATCCGTTGAGATGGACCGCCGTGTCCGAAATACGGTCTGGAGGAGTATATTTATTTATATTATAAATATATTATAAATAAATAGGTCAGTGAGTATATCTGACTTAACCCCGGTTTTTGGAACGGAAATTATCGATACGTCAAAATTAAACGCAAGTCATTGAGGGTTGATGATTCATTCAACCAATCGCAGCAGGTTATGATTGCTTGACATCTTGCTAGCTAATTTTTGTGTTTATTTACGTTTTTGGAACTGGCGTTCCTGTATTACAGGGTGGCAACATCGACGCGCAAACTGAGGCCATGAGAGCCACAGTGGCCTAACTGTCATTTTTTCAATACTGACTTTATTTGAAAAAACTGCTCTAAACTGTAAAAGTCATAGCGCCACAGTGGCCTAAAACTGAGTTCAATTTTTTTCAGTTAGGCTCCTGTGGCTCTCTGCTCTAAACTGTAAAAGACATAGCGCCACAGTGGCCTAAAAATTGGTTCAATTTTTATCAGTTAGGCCACTGTGGCTCTCTGCTCTAAACTGTAAAAGACATAGCGCCACAGTGGCCTAAAAATTAGTTAATTATTTTTCAGTTAGGCTCCTGTGGCTCTCTGCTCTAAACTGTAAAAGACATAGCGCCACAGTGGCCTAAAAATTGGTTCAATTTTTATCAGTTAGGCCACTGTGGCTCTCTGCTCTAAACTGTAAAAGACATAGCGCCACAGTGGCCTAAAAATTAGTTAATTATTTTTCAGTTAGGCCACTGTGTCTCTCATGGCCTCAATTCAGCACATGATTCTAGACCCCTAGCGTAGAAATTTTTGACTGGTGATAAAAAAAAAATCTGCTGTTTAATAATAATAATAATTTATTTATTGCAGGTAAATAACACCCATTCAGCACACGTATAACTCAGATCAAATAAAATTCAAATTAGATAAAATCATTAAACAAATTAAACAGAAACAGAATAAAACGAATTAAATTAAATCAAATTAGAATAAATAATCAAAACAATAAAATTAATATAGAAATAAGAATTAAATAATAAATAATCACAAAATAAAATCCATAAATACTCACAAAATAAAATTAATACATAACCCCAAAATAAAATCAATAAATAATCACAAAATAAAATCAACATAATCACAAAATAAATAAAATCAATAAATAAATAATCACAAAATAAAATCAATACCCTCTCTCTGACACTGCTACAGCAACATGTCTGCTGGAACAATGGCGGATGAAGGGGCAGTCCAGCCTTCCCGCAATCATCATGAGTACGATGTTGGGGCTACCCCGTACCCTGCGCACCAAGGACGCGGCGCGCTTGCGCATAATCGCGTGGAAGCAGTCGGTGCGCGTCTCTGCGAACATACCCGAGGCACTGCAGTGTCGGGGTAGCCCCATCACCGCCCTAAACGCGTTATTGTACTGGACGCGGATGGCGCCGTAACATCTATTAGAGTAGTGAGCCCACAGACTGCACGAGTACAGCGATGTACAATACGCTCTAAAGAGCGTAACCTTCACCCCATCTGAGCACCGCGCAAATCTGCGGGCGATCATGTTCGCTCTAACAGACAACGCCCTCCGCTCCCGTTCCATGTCTGCGTGATCCTTGAGGTCAACAGTCAAAATATGCCCCAAGTATGAAAACTGCTCGACCCTCTGCAAAGGTACCCCATTGAGACTTACAGGAGGTATGCTCCCCGGACATTTTGCACTAGCAGTCTCAAAGATCACTGGCTCTTCTTTACATTATACGATAAACCGTGACCACAAGCATACTCCTCACATATCCGCAATAGCTTCCTCAAGCCGCAGACCGAAGCGCTCAGCAGCACCATGTCGTCAGCATAGCTTAGATTATTGACACAGGTACCGTCAATGTGACAGCCGACATGCTGACTGCTAAGCGCCACGATCAGCCCGTTCACATACAAATTAAACAGGGTTGGAGATGTTATGCCACCCTGCCTCACTCCGCATTCGAGCTGATACGCATCGGACATTAATGAAAAATTCCAATGCCTATGCAGTCAAAATGTACGAAACAGATTTTTTAAGATTCCTAGCATCGGAGGTTAAAAACAGATTTGAACGCGGATACAGCCAGTACAATTTAAGAATCTTCGTTAGCCCTAACGATCAACTAATCGCAGATGAATATTGTTTACCTAGCCATATCTCACTAATGCCGACAGTTACTCTCTCTGTCTTATTGTTTTATACGTTTTCGCGTACATAAGTCAGAAATACTTCGTACTAAGACAAGTAAGATACCAAATGATATAAAACATTTTTGCTCACAGAAAATTAAAAACAGCTTGAACCGCTGGCACAGCCAGTATTAATTGAAGAATCTTTGTTAGTCTCAACGTTCAATGAATTAGTAGTTAGTATTGTATATTTATTTAATTTCTTTTATCATATCGTATTCTGCACCGGTTGACATCATCACGTCAACGCTGGCTGACGCTAAAAACCAGCGCTGGGGCTCTGTCTCGCTTAGTCTTGGCATTATGCTGAGCAATGGCCGTTTTGTGTGGATGTGGCGCATCTTTTCCCCAAACTTTATCTTTTTTTTTGTGTTAGTGTTCTTTTTCTGCATCATGTTTGCCGCTAATAAACGTGTTTTATTTCTTTCCTTTTTAATTGCAGATTGACATTATTAACCTAGCTATAACTCGTAGTAAGCCTTTCTATCTCACTGTTTTATACGATTTCGCGTACCTAAGTCAGAAATACTTGCTACAAAGACACACAATGTTATAAAACATTTTTGCTCGCAGAAAATTAAAAACAGCTTGAACCGCTGGCACAGCCAGTATTAATTGAAGGATCTTTGTTAGCCCTAATGATCAATTAATTGCAGATCGACGTTGTTTACCAAGTTATAACTAACTAATAATTCCTGCAACCTCGAGCTTCGGACCATAAGACCAATGAAATGATTGTACCAATTAACTCCACGATTTCTCATTCTCTTTGTTGATTGGGGCGATTTCCGTGAGATAGCAAACAGCTGTTTTCTGTTATTTCTTTTATGAGAAATTTTCTCGTTTCATACTATTTTTATAATGACTCCTATATGTTACAAGCATGAATGCTAGTCGATGGACGGTTGGCACCTTCGCTAACTAAAGCTCTTTTCAAGTTTTCAAACTAGAGTTCAAGATTTATCTTTAGTTTCAATCTTAGATTTATCTTTAGAAGACTTAGAAGATTTGGTTGGAAATAGCCGCGTAAATGTTTGTATTTTAATCCGCAACATAGTAAAGGAGCGAGTTTATGTTTGTGTGTACATAATTATGTATGCCACTTTTTTTGTAATTATTTTTGTATTAATAAATTTTTTTATTGTGTTTTTTTAATGGATCATGTGGTCTTTTTTTATAGGAACTGTCAGAGAAATAATTTGCTAAGCAAATTAACACACTACCTCAGTTTGCCGTATTATAGTCAATTCTTACACAGTTGTTATTTTAATATACGGAAAATTTAAGTTGGTTATTATATTTGCGTAATACAGAGCACAATAGACCACTCTACCTGGCTTTTATCGACTACGCCAAAGCCTTCGACTCTATATCACATCAGAGCATGTGGAAAGCTCTACATGAGTGCGAAATACCATCGGAGACTATAGATCTTATAAATGAATTTTACTACAAAAGCAAAAGCCGGGTAAAATTAGAGAGGCAAGGCCCTGAAATAAACATTTGTAGAGGCGTCAGACAGGGTGACCCCCTGTCACCTGGAATTTTTATAACTGTGCTTCAAAGCATAATGAAAACTCTGAACTGGGAAAAGAAAGGAATTCATATAAATGGGAAACGCCTCAGCAACCTTAGATTTGCGGATGACATCGCTTTTTACTCTTAAGAACGATTCAAATATAACATTTTCATTATAATGCATACAGGACACCTCAAATGCCGGAACTATAAAATAAAGTCGTCGTATCACAATGCTTTTTAAAAGAATTCGTGGTCTCACTTAGTTGTTCTAAGAACAAAGGAAAATATCATCTCTTTCATATTTAAAACTAGCCACCTTCCCCTTGCTTCAGTTTAAACGACTTGACAAAACAGCGAAATTTCTATATAAGTATTTTTATTATTAATTTATTACAGAGATTTTATTTTAAAAAAACCGGAGTTACCGACATAGCTTGCAGAGTGAGCGAGCTGAAGTGGCAGTGGGCTGGCCATGTTTGTCGAAGGACCGATGGCCGGCAAGCGTAGTGTGGGAAACACCCCAGCTAGATGGACGGACGACTTAAAGAAGGTGGCTGGGATGGACTGGATGCGGAAGGCGGAGGACGGGGTGTTGTGGCGCAGCCTGGGTGAGGCCTATGTCCAGGATAGCGATTCTCACGCATCTCGCGTTCGTTAGTTAACGCGAGATGCGTGAGAATCACTATCTAGTGGAGTTGATTGACGCAGATTTGGATCAAATTCTCTAAATGATGGTAAAAACCGCATCAAAATTCGTTACACAGTCACACAGACAGACACGAAAAACGCCTTTAAATTATTAATCTACAGACTATACAGAATGTATTAGGAAGGTGTGGTCAAAATTAAGGATATAGTACAGACCATGAAACTGAACAACTTTCTTTATGGGACCAACTTTGTAATAACGAAACAATAATCTATGGTCCAATACATTTGGGTCGCGGTATTTTGGTTTTGTTTGGGATGACTGATTATTTTTTCGCGATTACGATGTTGTCAATGTTAATTTTGACCACACCTTTTTGATACTTTCCTGTATGTAAAGAACATTACATTTTAAATATTAAAGCGATGATATAATTATTTACGAGTATTCTTAACTCTCTCCAAAAGATCACTACACCCAAACTACACAGAAATCACAATCATTCATAATATCCAACAACAAGTTGTTAACAGATTCATCCCTCATTTTTCTTCCCCTTAGATCTACAACTAAGATAAATCAAAGGCATATACAATAGATAACATATTTTGTCGACAGATCCATAACACAAACAAAATATATGGGCACAGAAGGCCAGCTTCATACAACGAGCGAAAACGGACGCACACATAGACACGCTTCACGTTCAGCGCGTGCGAGCGCACTCGCGACTGGCATTTGTTTGAGATCGCCGCAATACTAAGCCGCCACTGTGGCTAAGTAATAACCGGGTGCTTGTGGATAGATAAGTAACAACAGTAGCACGGGTCGATCGATCAGGTTAAACTTTGTATTGCCACGGTTGATTCGAGTGTGGGGTATATCTTTACGTATACCAAGACCCCTCCGTACTTCTAAAAGCACGTTAAGCCGTTGATCCCGGCTGTCATTCGTGGATTGAGGACAGTTGTTACGGGTCGGCAAAATCCTGAAAGTCTGACAACCAGTCTTACCAAGGGGTTTCATATTCCAGTAACTGAGTTGTGGAGGTCAGATAGGCAGTCGCTCCATGTAAAATACTGGTATTCAGCTGCATCTGGTTAGACTTGAAGCCAATCTCAACATAGTTGGGAACAGGCTAGGCAGATGATGATGTGTGGAGCTTCTGTACCCATCTATTTGGTGACATAGCATAATCAACTCACTGAACGCCCCAATTACACGTCCCTATGTTTGATTGTAACAATTTGTTTGGTATAATAAACAATTGCGTTATTCTATTATTTTCTTTCATTTTCACGTAATGTTTTGGTATCGTTTTGTTGTTATTATATTCAAATTCAAATCATTTATTTCAATTAAACCATTTACAAGCACTTTTGAATTGCAGTATATATGGTTGCAGGTAAATATTATGTATGTTTGACGATGCAAAAGATAGGTAGGTGGAATGATGCCTTTTTGTTTCGATTTGTGAAATTCAAATAGAACACAAAAAGTAACTGTCAATGGGTTCCATTCCACCACCATAACCGCATCATCAGGGGTGCCTCAGGCCGCAATTGAATCTCTAGTGTTCCTTATTGACATAAGCTTTTCGGTAGCTAACGTCAATCCAAAATTTTCCGTCATCGTTTTCAATGATAGGATGTCACTTCATCTACGAAGTCTTCTAAGATTGCGTGAATATAAACTTCTAGGAAAGCTTGTACCATTGTCAATCATAACATCACGGGTCGAACGAAGGATGGGTGACCATCCATTACAAATCAAAACCCCTCCGTGGCTCGAGAAGCACGTTAAGCCGTTGATCCCAGCTGACATTCGTAGATCTCTTACGGTCATTTTGGGCAGTCTGAAGCCCAAAAGTCTGACAACCAGCCTTATCAATGGGTATCATGTTATCCAGTAACTGGGTTGTGGCGGTCAGATAGACAGTCGCTTCATATAAAACGATCATGAAGTATTTTTTTGCTCTTTTGGTGGAATTGCTGTATGGCGTTCCAGTGAGAGGATATATAAAAAAAAACTTGAGAGGTGTCAAGGGACACCCGGATGGAACGAAGTATAACTGGCTTGCTTTCTATAAGAGAGAGAGAGACAGACAGAGAAACACGCGCACGCCGCACGGCTTACAACTATAGCAAAAAGTGTCGTTCCAACTTTTGGTCTTAATTTTTTCCGTCTAGCCCCGTTTCGCAACGCGCGATAAGGAACTTCGTTCCAATACTGGTATTCAGCTGCATCCGTTTACACTGGAAGCCGGCCACAAAATAGTTGAGGCTAGGTAAATTGATCATCGCTTGCATGTCCATCAGTTGGAATAGTATTCAAACGCGAACCCATCAAATAAAAATGGCCTAACCTACCTAAACCATAAGTCAAATTTTTGTTTGCAGTGGCGTGACTTTTGTCTTGCATCCCGACTTTAGAACTATAGTGTGACACTATAGTCCTATACACGTGACAGGGACATCGACGCGCAAACTGTAACCATGAGTTCAGGGGGTCTACTCCAAAGTGGTAAATGTATCGTATCGGCCGAATGTACGGCCGTTTCCTGCTACGAAGTTACTATTTGGTTCGGTCGGTCCCGATCCTACACTCCTACACTCTTTCGAATATTGACTATGGTCCCGACCCAACTGAGCCGATCCGAACGATTTTCGCATTTTTCAATAATATTCGGTTCCGCCATGTGTCAGTCTGATCCGATCATTCGCACTTTGTACTTCGGAGTAGACCCCCTGTACATGACTCTAGAACCGACGAAATATTTTTACGCTAGAAAAACTTCTACGCTAGGGGCGTATACATCTTTCGTCGACTATCAAAAATAAAATCAGTATTTAATTTTTTTAAATATCCGACGAATATTTCCTACGAGACCGCGACGCTATAGTTCTACAACCACAAAGCAGAAATTATATACGGGGTTGTATATAATTTCTGCTTTGCGGTGCGGCGCAGAACAATTGCGTCGCGGTCACGCACAACATAGCAGTGTATGCACCCTGTTTACACGCAGAACTTCTGTCATTACTACAACTTATTATGAAACCTATTCAAGCATGTTTAACCATGTAGTATGGAAACTGTTTGGATGGAAACTGAGTGTGAAATGGCATAATATTATACAAGGCGTTATTGAAATAACTGAAAGCTCTCGAATAAAATCAGCTGCGCCATATATTTATGTTCGCATGACTCGGCAAAATGTAGTGAACGGTTGGTGTTTTTCGCTACGTCGGAGTTGGTCTTATCGTAAAAGTTATTCGTCATAATTAGTACAATGGCCCCCTTAGATTTCAGTTACTTCAAGTACTTCTGGTACAGACGCCAGCACATCAAGCTACGATAATCTGTCAAATTTATTTAATGGATTTTCACCTTTATAACTAAAGCATGAAGGTCCAAGGTTGATTGATATTCAGTTGGATCTCTAAGTCCTATAATACATGTGCTGAGTTTTCGAACTGGCGGAGCACTCGCAATTTTTTTCGAAATAGCGTGTAACGAATCTACATAATTCGAATCTTAATATCACTCCCGCTAAGAACTATCTACTTGTGGTTGTTGTCCGTAATAGCCCTAAAACTGTCCCCACCCAACCGTAGTCCGAAAACCTCTCCGTCCAACCAACTCAGGGTTGGTAGATACCCATTTCTACGCAAAAGAAGTAGGTATATACCAAAGTACCAGTTAGATAACATAAATGTCCTATATGCTAAGAACGACCTGCTTGTGGTTGTTGTAAATAGTCCTCCTTAAAGCCTCACCGCCCAACCAGTGAGGTGTTGGAAGGTACCCATAGGATTGATTCCACGCAAAAGAAGTAAGTAGGTACACAACAAAGCACCAGTTAGACAGTATAAATTCAGAAACTCTTTCGCAAAAGGACGGTCCCAATCGTTCCGTCCTTGTTAATGACCTCTTGGCGAGCCTAAAACAAACAACCGTCCGACAAAATAAAAATAACAAGACAATCCCATTTATCCTTCCAAAATAACCGCCTCCACAATGCTATCAAAACATGCCACAATTTTGTCGCATCTTCTCGCGTTTGTCACGACTCCCGACTAAGCACACTTTACAAACAATATTAGTATTCCTCTCGAGTACGCTGTTTATCAAACAAAATTGCAAGATGTACAGAAATGTTATTGAGGACCAAGCGAGAGCAGTCATTTGTTCCAAACAATGTACTGTGTGATTAATGTGAACTTCTGCTTGGGGTATTAATAGAGCAATAGAGCACTTGGAAACTGTAATGGGAAAAGATGGAGTTGGTAAAGATTGTGCGAGATCTTTTGATGCCACTTGGTTTGACAATTGTGTCATCATCTATCTAGCTTTGTCCCAACTACGTTGGGGTTGGCGTCCGGATGCAGAAGAATACCAGTACTTTACATGGAGCGACTGACTATCTGACCTCCACAACCCAGTTATTAGGTAATACGATACCCCTTGGTAAGACTGGTTGTCAGACTTTCGGGCTCCTGACGAACCGTAACGACTATCAAAGATCCACAAATGAGAGCCGGCATCTCGGGCTTTCCGAGGCACGGAGGGGCTTGGTATGTAAAGATCTATCAGTTCTGTTTTCATCTACATAATTATAAAGAGGTAAAATTTGTGATTTTGTATGTAGGGCGCAATCTTCGGAACTACTGATTGGATTCAGAGAATTCTTTCACTAATGAGAAGCTGATACAAAATACTGCTGATTGTCAAAGGATATACGCGTATTTTATGTTAAAACAAGAAAGGACATCATTCAAGTGTCGAACATTTTATACACACAATTAGTTAGCGCATGACGTAAATTGACGTATTTTTAGTAGCTATGTTTTTATTCACGTCTTCTGTCTATGGAGTATCCTAATTTGACAGGACTAAACTAATATTTTATCTTCTGTCCTTTTCTTAATGAAATAGAAAGAAAAAAATGCACAGAACTTAAATTTAGTTTAGTTTGTGAACAAGGGAATCAGCGCCATTAACTAACGAAATGAAAACTAAAAACTTGAAAATTATTTTTTCGTCTGATCAATGCCCTAGCTAGATTGATGAGGAAAGTGTAGTGAAACCCCTCCCAAACCCCCGTGCGTTTACGACCCCTCAAAAAATTAAGGAAAAAAAGAAATGAAATAAAAATATTAAGGAGTCTTTACAAAAAGCATTAAATAAAAGAAATGAAAAACCCCCGACACAAAATAATAAATTTAGTATGAACGTAAAAAGTCTAAAAAAAGTTTTTAAAAAACTATGGAAAAATAGCCACACATAGAAGAAAAAAGGTATAAACGTGAAACTCTATAAAAAGAAAAAAATAACCTTGAAATTATAACCCTACGTAAGTACGTATGAAATTTTTTGATTAAATGTTGTCGCGTCGGGGCTGCTAGAAAAAAACTTCTATGTTAGGTATATACAGACGCCAGCAGCTTAAGCTACCCGAAACTGTCAATTTTTCCCTATCAACCTTGAACCTTAATGCCTTAGCGATAAAGTCTATTAAATTTTGACAGATTGTAGTAGCTTGATATGCTGGCGTATGTACTTTAACAGAACGTTAGGCTAATAATTAGAGCGGTCCCCGTGTGTCGGGGGTTTTAACAGTATTTAAACAGACTATTAAGATTTGCGCTACTTGTTTCATTCATACCCCAATCCTCAGATTAGAGACACAATCTGGTTCATACATACCTAACTATTGTTCACTGAAGTGATTACAGAGTTGGTTGGCAAGATGTTTGGTTAAGTTTTTGTCCTGATTGAGAAGATAGAAGATATTCATCTTGCTACCCAAGACGGTTTTGCTTTGAATGGAATATGCATTCGATTTAGAATTTAAAGCGATTGTAGCTTGAAACTGGATCGGAAACGCTTTCTGTGTTAAAGAGGGCTCCAAGAATTTTGTTGAATATGTTTTATCCGTAATCGGTGCACTCTTTTCAAATATTATTGGAAAGCATCTTGCTTTGATCATCATCTACCTAGCCTTTTCCCAACCATGTTGAGGTTGGCTTCCAGTCTAACCGGATGCAGCTGAATACCAGTATTTTACATGGAGCGACTGCCTATCTGACCTCCACAACCCAGTTACTGGGTAATACGATACCCCTTGGTAAGACTGGTTGTCAGACTTTCAGGCTTCTCACGACCCGTAACGACTGTCAAAGATCTACGAATGACAGCCGGGGCCAACTGAGGCATGGAGGGGTCTTGGTATGTAAAGATTGTCACCCATCCACGGACCAACCGCGCCAAGCGTAGTTTAACTTGATCGATCGACCTGTGCGGCTGTTATTACTTAGCCACTAGCCCCAAGCATCTTGCTTTGATATAATGGAATTATTTTTTTACATTTGGTACACTACACATAACTATTACTATTTTTACAAGCTAACATTAAAATCTATAAACAATTATACTATACAAGTATATAATAAAGAAAAAGGCCATAAAAAAAATCGTCCGCATCGCTGTCAATGGGATAAGTGCCCAAAAGGCTGGCAGCATTACCACGTTGGATGGCAATGCTGATTCTTTGGGCTAAAAATAGGCCAGCCCTCTGATCACGTGAAGAGTCATCTAACCACTTGGCGACATGTCCCGGAAAATGCGATGAGCACTCGGACCCCAAGGCCCAACCCCAAACAACAACAACAAGGTTTCAACCCCAAACGGCTAAAATTATTTAACTTTAATGTTTACCACAACTTACTACATTATTAACACTAGGTACTAAATTAAATGACTATACAAATGAGTTATACAAATAAATGCAAAAACAAAAGGTCACTTAGGCGTCAAAGTACTCGTCCGCGTCGCTATCATCGAGAAACGTGTCCAGAGGACTGGCAGCATGGCCACGTGGAATGGCAATGCTAATTATTTGGCCAAAGAACGACCCATCTGGCTATGTGAAGTGTCGACCAGTCGGCGAGAAATTTCCTTATATAGGAGATGCGCTTATGAAATTATGTTTCACTAAGTAGCTTGTGGGTACGAGCTACTTCGCAGATTCGCGCGCGTGGATGTTTGTGCTGTGGAAATATGGATTTTTGTGCTGATTTATCGAGTCTTTCATAGAGTAACTCATCCAGTTTTAAAACATAAATTATTTTGAACGTATAAAAAGTGTTTCTTGAACCAGTTTACAGAAATAAATATAATTTATATTCGGAAACCGCTGTCCGCTGTTAACTCTTTAAATATCAATGTTTGTCATTTATTTTTGTTCTAAATAAAAAGACAAGTTTCCGTTATCTGGTCTAAGAGCGGTTCTGCACTGCATCCGATCAGAATCCGAGAATATGACGGTCCGAAGTAGCCATAGTACCATTTGTATGAGGTGTTGCGCAATACATCTGAACTCAGTCCGTCCGAATTTAGAACATTCCTGTCGTTTACTGTCGTATTTCTGAGAGAGACGAGTCTCTCAGTATGCTCTCACATACTTTATTTTTCGTTTTTGGATAGTTGCTATTTTAAGGAAGGAAAACCTGCTCAGGTGGAGATATACCTACAGATGATTCTGCCTTCGAGTGTAAATATGGTGCTGTTCCAATAACACTTTATATCGTGACCATCGTGTCCTATTGCCTGCACGTTACAGGAACTGATGGACGCTAATGAAGGTGCAAAACTCGTGGGGCCAAAAAAAGATTTCTGGGCCAACTCTATTTAGATTGCCATCGACACGCAGTCGCAGCGTTGGCCCAGTAGTAACTGCTCCGATTTACGAGTGGAAAGTCACAAGTTTGAACCCAGACTGGCGCTTTACTTTGTGTAGTTTATTTCATCACCACTATTCTCAAAACGGTGAAGGAAAAGATCGTGAGGCAACCGACATGTCAAAGAACCAAAAACTTCGAAGACATGTGATATTCACCAACCCGCACTGGAAACGCGTGGTGGATTATGGCCCCCTACCTATCACAGAGATGAGGCCTGTATACCTGTATACAGGCCTCATCAGGCCTCTCAGGGAGGGGGGGGGGGGGTATAATGTGGAACATTATAGCCTGATCATGCTTATGCGACACGCTAAAAAGAATAATATTTTACTGCAATCAAAACCACTCCAATGCCTTCTTGTTGTAAAGTATAAATAATTAAATTCTGCCTATTAATCTTCTCGAAAAACAATTTGTTACTAGGAAAGAAAAGTAAAGAAAATCACAGACCGCTATACTGAACCATGAAACCAAATTAACTTCAAAATATTCTTGCGTCCTGTTTATATCTAAACTTACAACCACACAAGCTTTCTCCACACCTGATTTTAACTATTAAATAATTCACCCAATACATTATTAATACACTTTAAAATACATTAGTTATGTACAAGAATGTAATAAATAACAGAAGGCCCATAATTAAAATCTAGTCGCAATGTCATCTCAACGACAATCAATGTCAAAAACTTATCAAAAATGTAGGGATTTTAGAGGTATTTTTGACAGATTGAGACTGAGATCAGACTGTGAACGTTATTAAAATTACGAGAATTGCTCCTCTGGTTAAAACTAGGTACTAAATAATTCACCCAAAACATTATTCTAACACTTTAAAATATACAAGAATGTTATAAATAAGAGAGCTGTTTTGGAACAGCGCTATTTTAGCACTCCTCTAACATGGTAGCGGTATTTTGAAACTCCTTGTATGACGCTGTCACTAAGTTTACCCGGAAAATGTGTGTGATTATGTGTTCCGTCTTTGATCTCCGGAATGGCGTTAGGAGGAAAGTAATACTTGCATGTTGACTCTCGCAGACTAAAATAATTAAAGACTTTAAATAATTTTAATATTTCCACTTACTGGACTATCCCAAATGTATATGTGTCAATACACCTGCACCGTTGAAAATCTAATAAACGCCACTGCAAGATCAGCTTATAATTTACTCACTGCTGAGACACAGGCCTCTTCTTTTCGGGAGGGAGTGGGCTATGATCTACCACGCAGGCCCAGTGCGGGTCCGTAGATGTCACACGTCTTAGACATTTTGGTTCCAGGACATGTAGGTTTATTCACAATTTGTTTTCTCTCGCCGTCTTGAGAGTAGTGGTGACGAAATTATTTACACAAAGTAAAGCGCCTACCTAGGTTCAAACCCACGATCTACAACTCGTAAGTCGGAGCCTTTATCACTAAGCCATCACGGTTCTCAAGCGCTACTGACGCTGCTATTAACGTGGCCACCTATAGAAGCCAACAATTTGTTTAAAGTACCATCGCCTCGTTATGAAGAGAGAGAGTGAGTGTTCTATCATATAGCGAACATTAGAAGTTAACTGTAGGGTCCCGTGGGTATTTATAAGCCATCTAAATACACCGTTAAATTTTGATCGTTTTAATCCTTAAAAGGGGTCATTGGACTCATCATTATAAATAACTTTTACCAAGGGACCAACCCTGAAATCGTGAAAGAAAAATCAGTTGATCCATACATTATATCGAGTTATTCGAACATAAATCTATGGATCAACTGATTTCTTTTTTCACGATATCACAAAAAAAGGTACCGTATATAATTTCATAAATGCATTAAGTAAAAAGCTGTTATTTTAACATTATAAACAGACACTTAAATTTTATTTATTTGTATGTACATAGGTATAGATCATGATCGGCCTCCTTGAGCAGCTACAAAGTCAAGTAGAAAACTATAACGTGTATAATAAAGTAAATAATTGTACAGGCGACTTAAAACACAATAAAAATCAAGAATTTACTCACTACAATAAAAGCACATCAAAATGAAACCTAAATATTTTCTCAATTATTCAAATAGTTCATAATTCTATAGAAAAATCGGGCATAACCATTGGATTAATTCAGGCATATCACGCCATCTTACTTCGGAAGGAATTCGAGCCGTGAATATTTTTCGTTCAAAAATCATGGAAAAATAATTATTAGCCGCCATTTTGTGTAGCTAATGTGGCTATTGAAATTTCTGAACGATTAAGCGACGATATGATCTGAGATTAGACCTACTTATTTGTAGATTTATTTTGATAAAACACCGTATATTTTGGGTAGTATAAAATAATTTCTTTGTTGACGAAGTGGTCAATTTTTCTTGCTTATGAGGTGATTTTATTTTGTTAGGCTTTGTTTAAGTAGGTACCTATATACCTTATAGGTTTTCATCATCATAATTTCAGCCGGAAGACGTCTACTGCTGGACATAGTGCTCCCCCAAACATCGCCAATCCGACCAGTACTGCACTCCTCTGTGTCTTGATATGGTTCACCTTGTGGGAGGCCTTCCAACGCTACGTGTCCAGGTTCGCGGTCACCACTCCAGAACCTTTTGGCTCCATCTGCCATATGTTCTGCGAGCTATGTGCCCTGCCCACTGCCACTTAAGTTTGGTAATTCTTCAGGCTATATTGGTTGGACGGTCCCTAGCTTGATGGACCGTCGACCTAAAAATTTGTGGCTGTGACAGACTGGATGTGAAAAGCGGAGGAAAATGTGTTGTGGCGCAGTGTGGCCTTTGTTCAGAAGTAGACTGCGATAGGCTGAGTTGATTGATTGATTTAGTGGTTTGTGCAAGCTTAAAAGCATAGCATAATCAGCTTACAACGTTCCCACTGCTGGGACACATGCCTCCTCTCAGTGAGATCGACTGGGCCATAATCCACCATGCGGGCCCAGTGTGGTTTGGTGCAAGCAACCCTATATACAACGTGGCGCTACAATGGCGACATTAATTAAACACACGGGCAGGGCTAGTGGCCAGTAATCATAAAAATTATAACAACATAAAAAAAATCGTAACTTGAAAACTTCCACCTGCGCCGCGCGCCGACATAGGGCTCTCTCTCTTTCCTTCAATTCGCCTTCTCTTTGCTCGTTAATTGTTTTAATTACATTGATGCGATGTTATGATCCGTGACCCCGGCAAATGACCCCTGCGCTACAATTCTTTAAGTCAGGTTGCTCTAAGATGCTATTTTATAAAAGTGTTAATAAATAAATAAATATTCATGTTTAATTAAATTAAAATATATTCATAAAACTACAAAGCAAAACCGTATACGTGTGTTAAATTAATGTCGCCATTAAAGCGCCACGCGTTGTAGATATTTCAATGCATTGACAAATAAGTACACTATTTTATTTTGCAAATAATATTATACTGCTTTGAAATATCGACATGATTCTTCAAACGCAAGCAATCTATTTGTATTCATAGACATATCTGTCAAGCATCCATGTACCAATACATACACAGGTACATAAACTCCCGCCGTTTTCCATACTAATGTTATAGGTAAACGCACAAGTGTACTGTTTGTTTGTAACATTGTCGCGGCGAAACAGTAGACAAATTTTGTTGAAAGTTGCTATAGAGATAGCCTCGACTTTAATAAAAGACATACCTACACCAGCTATAATATTATTGTGCTTTAACCATTTCTTAAGGTGAAGGCCCGTGAACTTCAAAAATTCTAAACTTTCGCGAGCTACATTGAAGGCATCACATTCAATCAACTTAGTTTATCGCAGTCAACTGCTGGACATAGGCGATTGGTGGAGGACAAGGTGTTGAAACGCAGAGTCCAGGCTACGCCACAACGCCCTGTCCTCCACCTAGACCGCGTATCGGCAAGCGTAGCGTGAGACGCTTCCAACTAGGACCAACGCGGCGTTAAGAGGAAACGCGGGTGGTGTTTTTTCTATAGAGACGCTCTCGCCTGTTTTCTTCTGGTTAATGACCATAATTATGGCTATGATTTTTTACAGAATAATGAATGTTAGTTACTTGTATGTCCCTATGTTTTCCTTTTTGATAATACATTATTTTTATAAGCACTAGAACCCTCAAAAAATGCAAAAAATTGCCTATTTAGACCGCTGTTAACAGAGGCGGGTACAAATTTGACAACTATTAATGAAAAAAGGAAAACATGGCGACACAGTATATATCCTTCTTATCCAGTTTATGATATATCTTTTAAATTGGTTCAATACTGGTGGAGAAAATAGGCGAGAGCCAAACCTCGAAATTGTGACTTTTTACTTAGGCTATTCAGTCGGATTCGCACGAATTAGAGGGCGATAGGAAAAGGCGAGAGGGCAGAGCGACAGCGATAGTTTCTTCAAATACCTAATTTTCAAAAGTCTTTCCGCCCGCATTTCCTCTTAAGAAAGTGGCTGGCACGAACTGGATGAGGAAGGCATCACCTTAAGCAATGTTAAATGATAAATAAATGATAAATGATTTTATTTTGTAAGTAGGTTTGTACAAACACTTTTACACGTCAATCATATTTTAAAACTAGATGAGGTCGGCGTTTCCTATCTGACTAGTCTGAGAAGAAAGGTTTAAAGTCCAGACATAATCTTGGTCAGATAATCCTAAAGGGTATCCCTTCAATTTAGCCCGTTCCAATGCAGAAGATTTTGACAAGTTCTGAACTTCAAATTCGACATCGGCTATGGAGCATATTTTTTTTAAATGTAATAAAACGAAGGACGACGAACGAGGACCGACGAACGAGGGACGAAGTCACGGACGAAGCGACGGTCAGTAAATAAGAAACAAATTAAAATATACGGTTGGCTCACTCCAGACTGTCGACACTCGAGTCTCGAGCTCAAAGGAATAAGTCTGGAGTGAGTGTCTTGGAGTTTGAATGAAAACGAATTAAAGTCAATATGACACTTACTTATCTCAAATTAAGGCTCTTACTGTCAACAATTGTGAAAATTCGATTAAGTTTTTGCAAGAAGATTTAACGATCAGAGAGCTATCATAAGAAATTAAATAGAAAAAGTGATCGACTGTGTCTCAGTGAGTAGCGCTATTCAATTTGGAAACGACCATACAACAGTAAATAAAAACACTAGCAACACTAATGCATAAGAGTATTTTGGAACTATCAAATGAATCCTAACACCGAAATTAAAAAAGTGATTATTTCAACAAAAAAAGTAGTGATGGGCCGTGTTTATGATAAATTAAACAAAGATTTCTTGATAAATAGATTTAGTATGGCTTTTACAAAATTTTGATAACTTTTTTAATACTTAGTGAACAGAGAATTTTTGCAAGAAGAAATTTTGAACGAATGTCAAACTCAAACTCAAAGTATTTATTCGATTACACCAATTACAGGCACTTTTTAACTGTCAAGGGGTCGGTTAGTCAAAAAATGAAGCTAGTTGCCCATTCCAAAGCGTAGATACCTATGGAGAAGAACGGTCAAGAAACTCCATGGACATTCTTTTAAATCAATATAATATGGTTACAAAGTATTGGTTACATCATTCATGTTAGAAATTATGCATGTGAGAACGATGCAGAACGTTAAAAGCGTCCGTAATGAAAAGTTTAAAAAAATTCAAATATTAAATTAAAATAAGCCATCGCAGCAAAGAAATGGCCAGTCCCTACTGACGGCGCCCGTTTACGAACATGACGTATGGATTAGCACCATTCAGCTCAACCATTTTGAAGGGAGCTAAATGATCCAACACATGCGCCACCATCAGCGAGACATTTAAGTGAGCATGGCATACTCTCAGCTGCCAGGGTACATTCAAGTCAATGAAAGATGTACCCACTAAATGGTAGCATAGCCAGTAATGTAGGACTTTAATGTAAGAATGAAAGTTATTAAATGAAGACCATTGAGCGAATGTGTCATAGACAGGCAGACTATGGGTATAGCCAATTTTTGAATAGCTATTGGATGTATTTGCTGGAATGTTTATATGCAGGCTGGGAACGTCTGATATATGTAGGTACGAAGTCAAATTTACTGTAGTATTGTCGTCTCCACCTTGTATAACCAAATTACACTATAAAATACTATCGAAAATAAACCGTAGTAAGTAAAGTCCTGCCGATCTATTCTGTAAAAATCGCACGTGAATACTTCGAAAACTTAGGTGCCGTGAGCTGTCAAAAGTGTCAACCCCTACCATCAGATGGAATGGCAGCTCAAAATAGATCGGATCTGTTGTTTTATCACTGCAAGATTTGCGTTACCTCAATGTGTAGTTCGGTTTATTTTCATAGAAAATAATTCTCTTCGAATATATGTATTTGTGCTAAAAGAAAACATATAACTAGACTGAGCGATATTTGAGCGATTTTGAATTGGTTATTTTGTTCGCTTTGTCCCGTCTCCCGTCTATCGTAAGTACCTAAGT
Organism: Apamea sordens; assembly: GCA_945859715.1. Taxonomy (NCBI): domain Eukaryota; kingdom Metazoa; phylum Arthropoda; class Insecta; order Lepidoptera; family Noctuidae; genus Apamea; species Apamea sordens. The sequence goes on along the minus strand of OX244010.1, from coordinate 4,002,818 downwards.
ATTTATATTTAAAGGTTTTTAACATTTTCACTGACGTCATCTCTACGTCCCAGGCGGTTAGTTTTACTAAATCAAAACAAACAACCCGCCTACGGCCGTGTAAATTTGCGTACATTACTAAGAAGCCATGTGATCCGGTGAGAAATATATTTCGAGACCCTCACATCCCCATCCCCACCCGATACACGCACATGTATTACGTGTGCGACGACGCGCCTCTGGACTACAGTTTTCTATACCGCCAGTCATGTAGCGTCATCTTCACTTGTTTATTTACTCCAGTCCGGCTACTTAATTATTTTGTATGATTTGTTTTTGTTTTGTCAACTTTCTCTCATTGTCCGTGAAAGTGTTAAGTTTTTGTCTTAAAACCTTTCAGAGACGTTGAAATATTTAGGTATACGATTATAACTCAAGCCTTAATTATGGCTGATTATTTTTAATCCACAGTTCTTAATTAAGGTCTTATAAAATATAAGTACCATTAAAATATATTTTACAGTTCAAAAGATCATAAAATCAGAGGAGCCCGTGGCTAAATAATAACAGCCGTACAGGTCGATCGGTCAGGTTAAGCTACGTTTGCCGCGGTTGATCTGTGGATGGGTGACCATCTTTACATACCGAGACCCCTCCGTGCCTCGGAAAGCACGTTAAGCCGTTGGTACCGGCTGTCATTCGTGGATCTTTGACAGTCGTTACGGGTAGTCAGAAGCCCGAAAGTCTGACAACCAGTCTTACCAAGGGATATCGTATTACCCAGTAACTGGGTTGTGGAGGTCAGATAGGCAGTCGCTCCATGTAAAATACTGGCATTCAGCTGCATACGGTTAGACTGGAAGCCGACCCCAACATAGTTGGGAAAAGGCTAGGCAGATGAGTTCTTAATTAAGGTCTTATAAAATATAAGTACCTAGTCATTAAAATATCTTTTACAGTTCAAAAGATCATAAAATAATAAAGCCAAATTACGTTATAAAATACTAATCTAACTAGCCCGTATTGTCCCACTGCAGGGCAAAGGCTTCCCTCTCCCTTTTCCACACAATTCTGTCTTTTGCGAGTGCCGCCAGTCCCTACAGTAGGAGTCAAGTTCGTCCCGCCATTTCCGTCTTGGCCTGCCGCGATGGCGTCGTGCGTTTAGAGGGACCCAATCGGTGGTTCTCTTAGCCCAATTGTCATCTGACATGCGGCAGACATGTCCGGCCCAGTCCCACTTAAGTTTAAATTATCTACATGTAGTTACTCTATTTTCTCATCATTATCAAACGGTGCCTACAGACACAAACGACACTATCATCTATCAACCATATCGGCTAACCTGCCCAGCACAGCTACCAAACAGACAATGACAGGTGATGCTTTGAGCACCATTAGATCGCAGGATAACGCGAGTATTGCGGGTATCGGTAGCTGAAATTCTGTGATTACGAATCGAAACCTGGGGGTCTACTCCGAAGTAGTATCGGCCGAATGTTTGGCCGTTTCCTGCTACGAAGTTACTGTTTGGTTCGGTCGGTTCCGATCCTACACTCCTACACTCTTTCGAATATTGACTATGGTCCCGACCCAACTGAACCGATCCGAACTTTTTTCGCATTTTTCAATAATATTGGGTTCGGCCATATGTCGGTCCGATCCGAATATTCGCACTTTGCACTTCGGAGTAGGCCCCCAGGATACTGCGCTCCATGGCTCGCTGGCAAACCTCGAGTTTGGACCTCTGCTGAAGTGTCAGACCGAAAATAAACCGTAGTAAGGCCCAGGATCAGTCATGTGGGGCGTAGGTACAAAACGAGAGATAGAACTAGACTGAGCTTAACTTGAACAGTTGATTAAAGCAAGTTTTTTTTATATTATTAGTTTTTTTATTTTTGACTGTGTTAAGTTTATGATCTTCCTGTACGAGTCACCATAAATAGTTTCACACACATCCATCCATCTCCCGGCAAACAAGTCACACTCCGGTGTTCAGAAGAGCGTTGAGAATTATGATTTTGTTTGCATTGTTTCGTCTATCGTAAGTACCTCATCTGCCCAGCCTTTTCCCACCTATGTTAGGGTCGGCTTCCAGTCTAACCGAATGCAGCTGAATACCAGTCTTTTACATGGAGTGACTGGCTATCTTACGATACTCCTTGGTAAGACTGGTTGTCAGACTTTCGGGCTACTGACGACCCGTAACGACTGTCAAATATCCACGAATGTCAGCCGGGACCAACGGCTTAACGTGCTTTCCGAAGCATGGAGGGGTCTTGGTATTAACAATGGTTACCCATCCACGGACCAACCGCGGCAAGCGTAACTTAACCTGAGCGATCGACCCGTGTGGCTATTATTACTTAGCCACAAACCCCTCCCTCGTCTATCGTAATAAATAAATACTTGTTCTCTGTAACATTTTAAGATAGGTAGGTACCTATCTTAAAATGTTACAGAGAACAAGTATTTAAACGATAATATCTTAAGCCTTAATTACTGCTGACTATTCTTAACCCACAGTTCAACCCTATTCCTCATAATTAAACTCTCATAAAACATAAAAGTACCTAGTCATTAAAATATCTTTTACAGTTCAAAAGATCATAAAATAATACTTTCCAAGAACCCAAAACAAATTCTAAAGCCCTCACTAAGTTTCGCCCTGTCCGCACAATGTACAGTCACGAGCACCAATATGTCAACACTCGGCAACTTTCAATTGCGATTTTTTCGTGAAATAACGAATGCAACGTTGAAATACGACACATTACATAAACATATGGGTTCGGAAATGCTATGTTCGTAAGAACATAAAATTTCATTAAAAAATAAAGGAGTAAATCGCTTTTGAATAAAGCCGAGTGTATACATACTTTTGCTCGTGACTGTACATTCTACTTAATAATAATCAAACCGACTACCACAGACCAGAAACTGTCCTGTTTTAATATTAAAATAACCAAAGACGTATTACAAGAAAACATCTTCAAGATCCCCGCAAACTTGCTAGTGGAAGAGACTTTAATAACTAAAGAATAAAGACCTTAATTACTTGAAAAGAATTATTAAAACAGCTATTGTTTTATGGAACCTGTTAATGAGAGGAATAACTAAATGTTTGAAAAATATTGCCTCGGGTTTTTTTGTTGAGACTACAGGTTAGGTTAAGTATTTGTCTTAGTTACAGGTTAATTAAAAAGAAAACGAAAGACTATAAAATCAAAATTCAAAAGTCTGTTATTCATATTAGGTTGAGAATCAGCACTTTTCGGAAGTCAAAATGACATAAAACAGTCCCGCAAAACGCCACTTCCTAGTGTTTTCGCTGGAAAGAAGTGGCGCAACAAACTCCACTGCTATACTGGTGGAGAATGACATTGGTTAATTAATAGAGCACTATTAAATAAAATAATAGCTATAAAGAGGGAAGGAAGGCCTTTGCCCTAGAGAGACAATACAAACTTATAATACCTTATTGAACCCAGCTCTCAATACTAGCGGACGACTATTATTAATGTTTTTTGTAAAATTATTTTGAAAAGTATTTAATAAGTAAGAAAATAAATAAATGATAATAATACCATCTATTATTTATAATATCACCATGTAGGTCTTTGTAGGTCTTCGTAGTTTTAGTTACCAATTCTCATGCAAAGTACATACAATCAGCCGCCAATCCAACTTGTAAAGAAAAAAATTGTTCATTCTGCATGACATGTATTTTTGAAAAAAATTACATTAATACCAAAACATTAAATTTCAGTGATACAACAACAAGCATTTTATTACTTTTCAATAGTGTGTACTAGTTACAGTATTTTTATCTCACGAAGCGATGCGGACTTTACTTGTGGTTACCAAACACGCTGTAAATGTGTATGTAAGCGCAGGAGCTCTCGGTACCGTCCGAAACGGGCGAAGTCAGAAGTGGGTGTGTCTGTGTGCGTGTGTGTGTTATGTGCTGCCGCTCCTCGTCTTCACGCACACATTCACAGCGTGTTACCACAAGTAAAACGCGCGTCAAAATACTATAATTTAAATCTACCTCAAGTTGAAACCTAATTGGTCAATCGGTAACTAAGTTTTGAATACAATAAGGTAACTTTTTGTATTGGTTGACTTATTTGTTAAACCATCAATCAAGTAGACATGAAAATTGATCTACATACAGTTTTTCAAAACAAACAACCTATAACCTAAATTATTTTGAAGACCTACATTAAAACCTACTTACGTCTAAATTTGACCCTTCATGTTAACAGTGACAAATAATATACAAACAGCAGACAAAAAGCTGAAATATTCCAGAATATCTCGACCTAAAAGGAATGCCTGGTAAACAGAATCTAGATTCACAAATTCCCAGAAAGCCACCAGAATACAAATAGGATTACCGTCTGGATTCCAGGCTGAGATCACTCGTTTTATTCCAGACTTTTCTAGCTTTTGTTTGAATAACATAGTCTTCTCACTTGACGTTGACGAAAGTGAAATAAAGTTATGAGTTTGAGTTCTAGGCCGTATGTCTGTGCATACTCATCTCTCGACTCAAAATCTCAAACTTTGAGTTTGAATTTTCAATAAACAAGTCGCTAGACACATCAAGCTACTACAATTCTGTCAATCTTTAATAGATTTTCAACTTTATCGTTAAATAAAGCATTAAGGTTCAAGGTTGATTGGGAAAATTTTACAGTTTCGGGTAGCTTGACCTGCTGGCGCCTGTACCTACTTTTCAATTCTCTAAAGCCTAAATTTCAGAGTAACGTTTAATTTCCTGTGGCATACCATAAATTGACGCTTGAGGCGGCTTTGTGTAAATTATTTCATCACCACTGCTCTCAAAACGGTGAAGGAAAACATCGTGAGGAAACCGGCATGTCCTAGAACCAAAAATTCGAAGACATGTGACATCTACCAACCCGCACTGGACCCGCGTGGTGGATTATACTTACTGTATCCCAACAGTGGAAACGTTAAAGGCTGTTTATGTAGCTAGAGGTACTTTTTTAATTCCCTAAACCTTAATTTACAGCGTTCGATTTAGTTTCCTGTGGCATAACATAAATTGATTATGTAAATTATTTCATCACCACTGCTCTCAAAACAGTGAAGAAAAACATCGTGAGAAAACCATCCTAGAATCAAAAATTCAAAGACGTCGTCTTCATCTACCAACCTGGACTGAGCCTGCGTGGTCGATTACCGCCCACTCCACTCACCTTTTATGCTTGTGTCTGGTTTCCCCTTGTTTTTTTCTCATATAATTTTTATAAATCTATGTTGTGTCGTATTTCTGCCATATACTTTTTAAAGTATTCAATAAGGTTGCATTTAACCACCAAATAGGCTATAATCTCTACAGTACACTGTCCTCTGCCTACCCCGTGGATTAATCCAGTGCGTTTATGCGTTTTGTAATGTTATTCTCTTACGTTATACTATGTTAATATTTTAGCAAAGATTACCACGTACTTTGAGGAAATAAATTACCAGACTTGGCATTGTGCCTAATTATCTGATGTTGGAAATAGGTTAAGAGAACGGCCGTACTAGAAGCTGCACCCTAATTGCGTAACACACAATCAATCGGAATCAGAATCATTTTGAAGCAAATTGCTAATCCATTGCTTTATAAGTTCGAAAAATTTGTCTGCTCAACACGTAAATAATGCAATGAATGTTGTTGAACTGTCAAAATGAAACCGGTTTCCGAATGATCGTGTGTTACACAATTAGGGTGCTGGTCACTAAAACGAACATATTTGTATGCACTTATTACTTCTGTGACTTCTATGTAACAGAAGGCGTAGCTAAAGAACTTCAAAGATTTAAATCGATAGATTAGCCCTCACTATACCTGTCAGTGTGATACCCGTCAGACAATGCTATAGTACCTAACAATTAGAGATTAAATGCGTAAAACCCGTATTCGTTTGTATGAAACTGATAGTTGTACACATTCTCTCAACGGCCCGATAACATTGTCAAACTTTTAAAGTTTTGAATACGAGGCTTTTAGCTATTTTGTATTAATGTGTATTTTGTCTTTTTTTATGTGCATCTTTTTTATGCAGAAAAAACAATTTTTACTTCTTCAGAAAATTTCTTTCAGCTGTGATCATAAATTTCTTCTATTAGGTTAAGCTGTTTTTGCCGAGGTCAAACTGTGGATAGGTCACCAGTTACTATGAAACCCTTCCCAACTCCCAAAGGTTCATAATTCATCGAAAGTTATAACATTAGAACTGTTCTATTTCCATCAAATTATCCTAATATTCTACTAATATTATAAATGTGAAAGTTTGTATGGATGGATGGATAGATGTTTGTTACTCTTTTACGCAAAAACGACTAAACTGATTTGGATGAAATTTGGCACACAGATGGTTTATAACCAGGATTAACATATAGGATACTTTTTATCCCGATACTCCCACGGGATCGAAACGTATGCGGGTGAAACTGCGGGGCGCAGCTAAGTAATAAAGTTTAATCAAGGGAGAACGTTTAGGAGCCGGTACCTTCGTCATTAAACGCAATTAACAAATTAATTTGATGTAATTTAGCCTTATTAGGTAATTAAACTTACAAGCAATTATAATAACAAAAACGTTGTTTACGGAAAATATTGAATAATTAATTAAATAAACAGACATACAACGACTTAATAGCCAAGAGCCTCGCCCTCATCTGAGGAGGCTCTCGTTAGGCAGCTGGGTCAAGGGCTTGATTCAAAAAGCGATACTTCTGGACACAACTTTCATTGTTAGGAAGTTGTTCTCGCTGAAGCCTGTGCTTGTACCGGTGGGCTACTATTTTTAACTATTCACAATAGTTACACACCGACCGACGAGTAATGGTAAGACCGCTCTTGCAGGTTGCCTAGCAACAGATTTTTAACATTATTGACAGATACCTAAGCTAGCTTAACGACGGATGGACGGAAGTGACGCATGTTTCCCCCGACCCTTTCTTACTTTTATTTTTTTTGTGTCATGTTCTTTTTTGCGTCATGTTTAACTACCGCCAATAAACGTATTTTCTTTCTTTCTTAAATGAAAATACCACAGACAAGTGTCAAAAATGTAGATTTCGTGTTGCCTACTGAAAAACGAATGCTGAGACAGGATTGATTGCTTAGAGTTCATACATACATGCGGCACGCAACAATGGCAGAGGGAACTGCAGTTGTCGACACGCGTCGCCAACGTGCTGCTCGTGTATTGAACACCGTATTCAAATACACGTTACACATCACGTTATACATTCATACGTTAGACTTTATCTAATTAGGCGTAGCTAAAACTTGACGTTAGCAAAACCGGGCATTTGTCTTGTTTCATAATAGCAATTCATAAAGGTATCAATCAAATCAAATACTCTCATCATTAATCCATCATCTGTTAACAGTAAAGTTGATCCAATCGATATTTAGAACAGATTAACATCAAATCAAGAACCAATTTAGAAGTTTGCGCAACATTTTAACAAGTTCAATTGTACTTTAAATAATTGATCGTTACGATTGGGGAATAAACGCTGACTAAGGCTTCAAACTTGAGTGGTAAACTGCTGCGTTTCAAATCCTATTTCTGTGCCATTCAATTATCGACCTTAAAATTTAATAGGAAAGTATCTATTATTTCATTATCAATAGCGTAAGATCTCCGATTGTTTAAATTGTTTAAGAACAATTAATTATTTGTGGTACCAACAATGTATTTAAGTAATAGGAACCAATTTGTTTTAATTGGATTAAATACTGCTATTGTAAAGAGATGGTTCAATTGTTTGTAATGGGCCGATTAACATTTGAAATTGAGAATTTTGAATATAGGTAAGCCTTTGGCAATTACAAGCACAATATAAATGGTTATGTTTTAAGAATCTCCTAGCAGGTAAGAACCAATATCATTTGTTTTGACTTAAGAATCTGTGGTGTCTTGGCTTAGGTATGTACCATAAAACACTTGTTTGTAAGCCGTAGCGACAGCACGCCTAACGCAGTAATATTGTACTGCGATAAGCGTGCTGTCTCTACGGCTGCTCGGACAAGACTGCGAGTGCAGCGCATTGCACCGCACTCCCTCTACCGCGCAACCCCCACCACAGAACTCATAATTTATTAAATAAGTCACAGTCTAACCTAGAATTACTTCACCTTAACTAGAATGTCTTTTTAAAACCAAAAATAAACTTTAGACCAGACAAAGGAAACGTAAAACATTGCTAAGTCATCCTCTTTCTTTTGCCACAGCGCAGCCTCTCTTGTTCTTGCATACATCTCTATCAGTTGTCACCTCAGTATACACTTTAGCCGTATTATATACTAGCTTACTGAACAGACAGCTGTGCTGCTGGGGAGCTTGTTGCGCCACTTCTTCTTCCCAGCGATAGTACTAGGAAGTGGTGAAAAATGGAAAAATGCTGATTCTCAGCCTAATTTGAATAAATGACTAGTTTTATTTTTTTGATTTTGAGCTCTTCCCTGCGGCTTGGCCGGCGTAGAGGTCGGAAATTATCCCACAGGAACGTACACACGGCTACACGTCAAGCTATACAAAACCAGGTTGTCTTGGCCTCACTTTGTATCATATTTTCTCACAATGAACGGTCAGCCAATACTGGTTTTTCATAGCTTGATGTGTAGCCGTGTGTACTACCGGACTATGCCCTGACCCAGGTCATAGTCGTAACTGCAAAATGTGTGTAATACATATCTGCCTACCCCCCTCAGGGTATTTAGACAAATAGTTTATATGAATTGGAACTGGTTATGATCGATGTGATCATCTTCCTGACTTCAACATAAAAATGGCTAAGACTGGCCATTATTATTTTTACATGCTATATTGTCTCAAAATTTCAGCCAAATCAACCGAACGGATTTTTCGAAACATTTTGTGCGGGGTCCTTTCATAAAAATCCGTTCAACCGTCAAGGCGTGAAAAGGTAACAGACATTTCATTAATTCATTTTAATTCTTTTACCTATTGTGGTATAGTAATTATAAGTTTAGCTGTGCATCGTCTTCACATATAATTATATAATTAATGTATGCAAAATATTGTAAAACATTTTAAAAGAGTAACGGTGGAGTTTCTTGCCCATTCTTCTCCATACGAAAACTACCTTTTGGAAGGGGCGACTAGAATCAATTTTATTTTAATTTTAACGTTCAAAAGTGCATTTTATGTGCCTAATTGAAATAAATGATTTGACTTTGACAGACAGAGCTATTTTCGTATTTATAATATTATCATTGTTATCATCATCATCATTTCAGCCCGGAATTACTCCCTGCTGGGTATAGCCCCCCCCCTTTCTTCTGCCATACTTCCCGGTTCCGTGCTTCCCTCATCCAGGTCTTTCCCGCAAATTTGACAATATTATCAACCTAACGCACTTTCGTACAACCCTGGAGGCAGCTACTCCGAAGTGCAAAGTGCGAATGTTCGGAGCGGACCGACACATGACCGAACCGAATATTATTGAAAAATGCGAAAAAAGTTCGGATCGGCTCAGTTGGGTCGGGACCATAGTCAATATTCGAAAAAGTGTAGGAGTGTAGGATCGGAACCGACCGAACTAAATAGTAACTTCGTAGCAGGAAACGGCTGAACATTCGGCCGATACTACTTCGGAGTAGACCCCCTGGTTTCTTTGGCCGAATCTTGGCCACCATTCGGCCACAGCTTTTCTCCAATGGCCATGTCCTCGTCTTACTAGATTTCCTGAACTTATGGTATAGATAAACTTAAAAATGAAGTCAGAAAATATTGTCAATACATTTGACAACAAAACAAACCATGTAGGTAAACATCTCCACGAAATCACAAGAAAATACAAAGTCATAGTCATCCACACAGATTTATCTCCATTACATCTGTATACTCAGTAAGAAGACACCACATTCTATTACATCATTACATGAAACATGAAGACGTCTTGTAACAGAATTCAGAACGCCTCGCGTTTTGTGTTAGGAGAAAGCAAAAACTAGATGACATTACATAAGTTTGGAGCTGAAATACATTGGATTACTGCGATGAGGGATTTGTTATTTTTGGTAAGGTAATATCGTAATCCACTATCCCATTAATATTACAAACGTGAAAGTTTGTATGGATGGATGGATAGATGGTTGGATCTTTGTTACTCTTTCACGTAAAAACTACTAAACGGATTTAGATGAAATTTGGCACCCAGATGGTTTATAACCAGGATTAACATATAGAATACTTTTTATCCCGATATTCCCAGAGGATCGAAAATTATGCGGGAGAAACCGCGGGGTGCAGCTAGTATCCATCTATAATTAGAAGGATTTAGTAACAATTGCAGACAGACCAGATTCGACAGCTGTGGGAAGGCTCATCAGGCTGCATATCACCTGATTCTTTAATAATTTAGTTCAATGTAATTTTTCATTTTAGTCCATTTTAAATTATTTATTGTCATTTTTATTTTTTTATTCATTTTAAATTATTTGTTTCAATTTCATCTAATTTATTTGTTTTTATTGTTTTATTTAAATATAATTTTAATTTATTTTCAAACATTTGTGTCGAGTTTTATGTACTAACATAGTTTTAAGACAATGTAATTCTAACAAAATATGGACATTTAAATAGTCTGAATTAAACGAATTTTATTTTATTTATTGCGTGCATCGATAAAATAATATCTCAGACGAGATGCTGATCATACAAAATACGAGTAAGTGTGCATACACACGAACGACATGCGTCGACGTCAGAGGCACCTGCTGCCGTCTCGGCATGTCTACGTGCCGCTCGAGTATTTGAGCACCGTACTTAAATACTCGAGCAGCACGTTATCGATGGCTGCAATTATTGCCTGTTGTCGACAATTAATAAGAATCATCATTATTTATTTGAAGTAAACAAATTTACATACATCATCATCTTGCCTAGCCTTTTCCCAAGTATGTTGGGGTCGGCTTCCAGTCTAACCGGATGCAGCTGAATACCAGTATTTTACATGGAGCGACTGCCTATCTGACCTCCACAACCCAGGTCCTGGGTAATACGATACCCCTTGGTAAGACTGGTTGTCAGACTTTCGGGCTTCTGACTACCCGTAACGACTGTCAAAGATCCACGAATGACAGCCGGGACCTGCAACCTGCAGTACTTACATGGAGATTTATCTATGCCGTTAGTCTTGTGGCAGTTATTCAGTAGCCCATAGTGAGCATACACTCGAGCGGCACGCGTCAACGTCAACTGCAGGCCACTGCAGCCGCCGACAACGTTCGTGTATTTGAGCACTGCACCACGTTGTCGATGGCTCACACTAACATCTAACAAATGATAAATGATTTTATTTTGTAAGTAGGTTTGTACAAACACTTTTACACGTCAATCATATTTCAAAACTAGATGAGGTCGGCGTTTCCTATCTGACTAGTCTGAGAAGAAAGGCCGAAACAAACTCAGAGGTCACAGTCTTTTTTAAAGTCTAGACGTAATCTTGGTCAGATCATATGAAGACCATGTAGATTGATGTCTGAGATGGTTTTTTGAGGAAAGAACCAAACAGTTTGAGAGGACCTGTCCAGCCAGTAACAAGATGCCTTAACAAATATTCAAATGATGATTTCTAATAGTTCGAAGTTTGGAACTTAGGACCTTTTTGCTTAAGCACAGACCATTCAGAGTTCATCGACCTATGCAAATACTCCAAAAAACTGCTAATGGATGGCCAAAACTTCTGTTCCCTGACAATACACGCAAAAGCCATTACAATAGACCAACAATATGAACAACATCCCATATATATCCTCTTGAAATTATTAAACATAAACCATTTTTTATCAATAAAAGCTCCGTAATAAATAAAAAAGAAAAAACCCACACATTCCCCGCGAACTTAAACTGGTGCTACACTATTTCGAAGTTGTTAACTGCGAAATTATTCATGAAATGTACCTCCATCGTGATTTGTCGTTTGCGAATCACACTGCTAAAAAGAAAGAAAAAAAGAAAGAAAATTGCTAGGTATGCGTGACGACTGCGAATGGGAGGTTTCAAAACGCGGGTGTCAAAACACTGTGTTTTGTTTTACAATGCCTTTAAGATACGCACCTGTGGTCTTGGCCTCATGCCCGGGACGCACGAGGCTATTTTTTCAAGTTAGGATAGCAAAAAGTTTTTAATTTTTAACTTTTTATTTTTCCAAAGTCGTGTATCACGAATAAAAATGACGAGAAAATATATTGAAGCTAACTCATGAAGTGCTAAAAGGTGCAATCAAGTTTTTATTTGGAAAGGAAACTGAACAGTGAAAAATTTAAAAATACTTTTTAACAAAAAAATTACCCCTTAGTCTAAGCTCCTACATTAATGTAAATTATTAATTTAGAGTCAGCGCCACACAAACATAAAGGTTCTAAGTAAAGTAAGTAACGGAGATTAATCAAGATGGCAGCTTGATTATTATTCGTTAATTGATCTACGTTTGGTTGTTTGTTTGGCGCCGACTCAAAATTAATAATTTACATTAATTTTAGGAGCTTAGTTAGACCAAAAGGATTTTTTTTTTGCTTTTCAGTTTCTTGTTGAAACAAGAAACCATCAAAAAATTTCAAAATGTAAAGTTTAATTTTTGATTGTTTGACATGAAAAAAACTACATGAAAAAATCCATTAGATCTACTTTTAATGAATACAGACAAAATCTCATCATAAAAAAAGCGTTTTCACATTTTCCGTGGACGACAGAGTTGTCACACGACGCGATAGATGGCGTTGGGATCGAATTAGATCGCGATATAGTTACGTTACCGCGGGTCACATATGATTATATCGGTCGGGGTAGCAAAATGAAGTGTGTGGTATGCAAACGATGCAAATATTTTTGTAAAGATCGGGCCCTTTGGTCCGATCTTGGAAACTATGAAAAAATATGAAGATTTTTACTTCGTACTTTTCAAAATATTTGGCACTAGACTGCTTTTTGATATTTTTTTTCTATATTCATTAAAAATAGATACTTAATAGATATTTCCATGGAATGAGACGTTTAATCTCAATTTTATTTATTCGGAAGAATAAATAAATACTCATTATATTTTACAAGGAAATAGAACATAAGGCGTTATACAAATGTGCAACCAACAACGTTCTCCACAGGTACACAAAAAGTCAAAGACAATGTTGATAAAGTTAAAGTCGGACGGAATACATAACTACATGAAATAAGATACACATAAATTACAGCTATTATGGAACACTAAAGATTATATACATATATTATTTACATATTTTTTTGATTGTGTCAAGCAATAGGTATGATTTTAAATTGTCCAACGGATAAAGCAAATAGATCCAAGTTAGAGAAAAACTTATTGAAATTGCCTGTAAGGCGACGTAGAGGAGCCTATAAGCCAGCATTCGTACGACTATGAGTGACGACGAAAACATCGTGCGCGCACCTCATGTTTCTGTAGCATTGATTACACTCTCGTAATATAATTGGTTATTAAAACTTCACTTAAGTATCAAACCGTGGGGTTATTAAATGTTAATATATGCAAAATCTTCGCACATCCTCTAAGTACTTCGTTTCTCAGTATGCGGGATCACCGGTATTGTTTTAATCTAAAAGAAAATTAAAAGGATATTACAGATTATAGGGCGAATATTCCCGCGTCACAAAGATGCCTGCGTCACAAGGATTCCCGCCTTTAAGATATTGCAATTATTTTTGTCCTGAAGAATTTGAACGGCCAGTGTTATTTAAAGACATAATTATTATACATGGGTATCAAATGAAAGGGCTTGAAGAGTAGAAAACGATAAAGTTAACAACATCACACTAAATTCAATATGGCCGCCACTACAAGATGGCGAATTACATTTTTTTTTCAACCCTCTTAATACGGGTATCAAATGAAAGGGTTTCTTGAGTAGGAAACGATAAAGTTAATAACATCATACTAAATGCAATATGGCCGCCGCCCAAGATGGCGGATTAGGTACATTATTGTCCATTAATTTTGAGAAAATTGTAAATCCAAAAAATTGTAAATAAAACTGACTCATGTTGCGGTTACATCAAAATGCAAAAGTTCAAGCTCTTAAGCTAATCAAAACCAGAGAATTTATTGGGATTGCATCTTATTTTTTTTTCTTTTTATTATAGTATTGTTTTAATGATCTTATTCTTTATTTCAATATAAATACATATAAATTATATTTTTAAATATTAGAATACTTATAAAAAGTATAAAATAATTCAAAAATATAAAAAATAGTAGCCCATCGGTATCGGGAACAGGGTTCATGCTACCGGTGGTGGTCAGGGCTCCAGAGAGAGGAATCTCCTGACAATGCGAGCCGTGTCCAGAAGTACCACTTTCTAAATCAAGCCCTTGATCCAGCTGCCCAACGAGAGCCTCCTCCAGTGTTGGTCGAGGCTCTTGGCTATTAAGCCATTGGCTGTCACGACTATCGGCACAATGATCGCTGAGTCCACATGTCGACAACCTCGTGAGCCAAGTCAAGATACTTGATTTGTTTATCTTTCTCAGCTTTCACGAGGTTCTTATCATGCGGGACGGTTAAGTCAACAATCATTGCGCGCCGCTCTGATCTATACTTTATTATTATTATTATAAGCTTGTGTTATACCACTGCTGGGACACAGGCAGGAATTCGTGGTCTCAGTTAGTTGTTCTAAGAACAAAGTTTTTGTTAGTTGTTCAAAATAAAAAAAAGGAAAATATCATAATGTTTTATATTTAAAACTAGCTGATCCGGCAAACGTTGTTTTGCCATATAAATTATTTCTAGTTGCCCGGCGCTACTTCGATCGCGTGGTGTCCTACCCCCTACCCTACCCCTACCCTACTCCTACCCTACTCCTACACTACTCCTACCCTACTCCTACCCTACTCCTATCCTACTTCTACCCTACTCCTAACCTACTCCTACCCTACTCCTAACCTACGCCTACCCTACTCCTACACTACTCCTACCCTAATCCTACACTACTCTTACCCTACTCCTACCCTACTTCTACCTTACGCCTACCCTACTCCTACACTACTCCTACCCTAATCCTACCTTACTCCTACCCTACTCCTACCCTACTCCTATCCTACTTCTACCCTACTCCTACCCTACTCCTATCCTACTTCTACCCTACTCCTACCCTACTTCTACCCTACTCCTAACCTACTCTTACCCTACTCCTAACCTACTCCTACCCTACTCCTACACTACTCCTACCCTAATCCTACACTACTCCTACCCACTCCTACCCTACTAACCCTAGATAATTCGAGTAATGTGGATATAATATGCATGTTGTCAATTCAAAACCCTTAATTTAATACGTGCTTCAATTCGAGTGGACCCGAGTCTACCGTTTAAACAGGTAGGTAGGTAGATAGAACAGTTTATATGGGAAAATGAAATTGTTGTTTTTACTATCTTCCTCGCAATTTTTCCATATTTTCTCACCGTTTAAACCTTCCCTGGACTACGACAAATATTTCAAAACCCAAATCAGCTAAATCGGCTGAGCCGTTCTCGAGTTTTGGCCGGACAAACGAACAGCAATTGATTTTTATATATATAGATAGACTAGTGGACCCGGCAGACGTCATCCTGCCCGGTTGAGTCATCATATACCAACAGCAGCGCCACCTACCGGGTCCAATTGTGTTTTCAAACCATCCAGACACCCGTTGAAATATACACACAAAATTTCATCCAAATCGGCCCAGCCGTTCTCGAGTTTTAGCGAGACAAAGGAACAGCAATTGATTTATAAATATATATAGATAGATATATATTATATAGAAGATTACCATAATCAGCCTATAATGTTCCCACTGCTGGGACCAAGGCCTCCTCTCGGTGAGAGGGAGCAAGCCAAAATCCACCACGCGAGCCCATTACGGGTTGGTAGATGTCACATGTCTTTGAATTTTTGGCAGTAGGACATGTCGGTTTCCTCACGATGTATTTTTTTTCACCGTTTTGAGAGCAGTGGTGATGAAATAATTTACACAGAGTAAAACGACTGACTATGACCTACAATTCGTAAGACGCGGCCGTTACCACTGGGCGACCAGTGCTCTAGATATATAGATTATGCATGCGAACACTACACATACTCTTTTTCTTTTGTTTTTTCCCTTTCTCCAATGCCTAAGTAAGTTAAATTTATTATAAAGACTGTACAAAATTCAAATCAAATGGTACTGGCTATAATATAGATTATATATAATACTCGAGGGGTTTGGCGCTGATAGTCGAAATACAGGCTCTGCCTAGTTCGACTACAGATGACTATACCATTTATATTATTCCAAATTAGCCTGTTAAAATATTTTGTAATTTATGTCTTAGTTTCTTCAATAAACATTATTATTATTATATTCCTTTTATACTCATAATATTTTGGAGCCCATAATAAAAGAGAGTGGGTTGGTTGGTGGTTGGTCTATAATTATTACGATATCATGTTCCCATAGCACTTGACTACTTGGGACATGGGACTTGGCAACTGTTTGCCTTTGGAAATCATACGCTTCCTTTGTTTCGTCTATTTGAGATGTAATGCCTTTTATATTGGATACTTTGCGAGCTAGGATATTTTATTTGGTATCATTTTCTTTTTCTTACAGCGTTCAAGAAGGCTTCGAAACTAACGATTATTATATTGGTATAATTATGTTGCTTCATGTCTTTGGTACCTAGTTATTTCCTTTTTAGGGTTCCGTGCCAGCGAAACCCTGTTACTTGGAATCCGCTGTCCGTCAGTCCGTCTGACTGTGAGCGGGATGTATCTCATGAACCGTTAAAGGTAGACAGTTGAAATTTTCCCAGAGTGTATATTTTATTGCCGCTACTATAACAACAATGATTTAAAATAAGTTAAAGTATGAACTCGAGAGTCCAGACGCACTGCGGGATACCACCCCTATTTGGTTAATATACCATATATACGCACTAAGCGCTTCTTGTCATCTTTTCTGATGCGCACAGCTAAGGAATGGAATCGTCTGCCTGCGTCTGCATTCCCGAGTTCATACAACCCGAATCTCTTCAAGGCGAGAGTGAATAGGCTTCTTCTGGGCAAGCTCGTTCTACCGTAGATCCCATCCCTGCCTCTGGGCTGGATTGAGGTCAAGAGTGAGCCCATTGTCAATAAAAAAAAATTAAAGGGGGTCCAGGGTAGGTGGGTTAGTGCAGAGATACTTTGTATCTCAATAGTAGTTCCTGGCTGTGAGATAATTCCCGACCTCCAAGCGGGCGAAGAGTTGTAAGTCGTAGGTTGGAACCAAGACAGGCGCTTTACTTTGTGTAAATCATTTCATCACCATTTGACAACACGGTTAGCGCAGTGGCTGAGCGATCGGACTGCTGCGCTGCGTGTCGCGGGTTGGATTCCCGCACAGAACAAATATTTGTAAGTCCTACATGTATTTGTTCTGAGTCTGGGTGTTTTTCTATCTATACTTATAATAAATCTGTAGAAGTGAAAATTCTGTACATTGAAAATATCAAAAAAATAAATGGCAGGGGGTGTTACTAGACCGACACCGAACCCAAAAATGTGATTAAAAAAATTTTTGTCTGTCTGTCTGTCTGTCGGTCCGTCTGTCTGTCTGTCTGTCTGTCTGTCTGTTTGTTCAGGCATCACGTAAAAACTACCGATTCGATTACGATGAAACTTGGTATAATTATTCTTAAATATCCTGGGCACCACACTGGGTACTTTTTATGCCGGAAAAGTATATACAATAAAAAACAAACTTAATTTTGCGGTTCGATCCCTAGACCCGATTACTGTTCCAACCGCAATAATAAGTTTGTCGTAGGTTACGTCACCCGCAATGCACAGCTATTAATAATAAGTATGTAAAGTTGTCGAAAATTTACCACTGACGGGACAAAAAGGGGTAATTCAGTTTTTAAGGGGAGGATTTGAACTTGAAACTGTATGTTACATTTTCACGCCTAAACCATTGAACTTCTGATTTGGCATAGAGATAGATGGCATCCTGGGGTAGCACATTTATCCTGTTAGCACTTTCCCGTGGGATAATTTCCGACATCCACGCGGGCGAAGCCGCGGGCAGAAGCTAGTCTATAATATGTATGTATTTACAAAAAAAAAAAATATATATATAAGTAGTTTATCAGCCATCTTGTTACCATAACACAAGCATTAGGTTGCTTAGCTTGGGACTAGATGGCGCTGTGTGAAATGTCCAGGGATATTATTATTATTATTATTACCAATGTCTCAAGACGGTGAAGGAAAATATTGTGAGGAAACCGGCGGCATGTCCTACAACCAAAAATTCGAAGACGTTTAACTTCTACCAACCCGCACTGGGCCCGCGTGGTGGTTTACTTCCCACTCCCTCTCACCGAGAGGAGGCCTGTCTCCCAGCAGTGGGAATATTAACTGATTAGGTTAATGACTAGAATTGTCTAAGCACAACGGGGCACCAAAACTAAAAACCTCAAACCTTTTAGGACATCTCTAGAGTCCTAGACTGGACTAATAAAGTAATTTTAATTTAAAACAGTCCCACTAATTAGGCACACAACTAAAACCACAGCAAACTTCTCACACGCACGCTACATACTGCGTAACACTTTATATCAAAACTTCTCTCCCAAGAGAAATTCAAGAAGATTAGACACGCGAAGGTGTTTTAATTTAACAGGGGCTCAAATACAAGTTTAATTTATACACTAGATTCTGATATTATTCATAGAAGGCGCTGCGGTGTGAGTTATTTGCAAATCTCCGCACAAGTGCGCTGTGCGTAAGGACTTGAAATTCACGAGAATTGATATTAAGGGGGATGCGCTGAGGTAGCTCACTGATGTTTGTATAGATATTTGCTCGATGCGTAGATTTGTGATCCACAGCATGTAAAGGAGAAATCTAAGTATAATATTAATTGTGTAGTCGTACATTGTTGCGCGCGAAATTAGTTTTTGCGATTTGCAGGGCCGTGTCAGGTTGTATGTTGATTAAAATATGGTTCACGACCGTAATAAATATGACTATAGAATTATAATTATTACAATCAGCAATACAACTCCTTGAGTTATAATTGGCTTCAAATGTCATGATTTCATTAGATAGTCATTCAATAGGGTAATATGAACATAGAGAGTTATATTGATGATTTTTATGATTATTATTCTCTATATAAATATTTGTTATGGCCGCGAGTCATATTTAGATCAACCAATCATTCATCATATTTAGAATAACCAATAAATTGCAAAAAAGTTAGAAAATTTGAATTTGGCAGGATACCTTGTCGTTTTCACGCGGACGAAGTCAAGAGCAGAAGTTAGTAGATAATATTTTTATGCCAACTAGGACATACAGTTTGACAAAAGGGTCTTAGGGCCTCTTTAACAACAGTCGCGCGACTTTTTACGGCTTATTTAAGGGGACCTCATAATGTGTCAGGAATGGTCAGCGCCGATTGGTCTAAGTGAGATGGTGGATGGATAAGTATCCAACATCTCACTTAGACCGATCGGCATCTGCCGGTCGATTCTGTAAAAATCTCACCGTGAAAACTCAAGTGAAGTGAACTTGATGTGAGTTGTCAGTAGTGTCAATTCCTAGCATTATTTGGAATGACAGCTCACTCCACGCTCACTTCACCTAAGTTTTCACGGTGAGATGGTTACAGAATCGCACTGCAGTTCTTAGTTCTCCAAGTTATCCTCATTTTGAAACTGAATAACCATTCAGCTAACCTTCATTTTCATTGTCCTCATTAATGCATCCCACGTCACACCTGTCGGTTCAACAACTTCTAGTTCACAAAAACACTACCCTAATACTAACTACCCTGTACAACCTACCTACTTTCCCACAGATAACCTAACAACCCAATAAGTTTTCGGTCACAATCCACACAATTAGCGACTGGACCGCAGCCAAGTTCTAGATACACTTACCTACGTTTAATCTTAATTGGGTATCTATAATCTCATTCTACAAGCGGGTTGGTCTAGTAAGTTTTTCTACAGTTTTGGATACGATCTGTAAAAAGGAAATAATATGTATTTTTGAACGTGGCTTTTCAGAATGTTGAAAGGGTTATTTATTACTTAGCTGCGCCCCGCAGTTTCACCCGCATAAGTTTCGATCCCATGGGAATATCGGAATAAAAAGTATCTTACGTATATGTTAATCCTGGTTACAAACCATCTGTGCGCCAAATTTTATCTAAACCTGTTTAGTAGTTTTTGCGTGGAAGAGTAACAAACATAAAAAAAAACAATAAACTTGAAAGTTTGTATGGATGGATGCCCATCCATACAAACTTTCAAGTTTATTGTTTCTTTAACACGACCAAACTACCGTAACATGTCGTACAATGATTTTTTATATGGATTTTTTTAAATCACTGAATGGGGCTTCTCTTGACCTCGATCACGCCTGATGGAAAGCGATGGAAGATGGAACGAGCGTGCCCAGAAGATGCCAGCAGTGCGATTCTGTAACCATCTCACCGTGAAAACTTAGGTGAAGTGAGCGTGGAGTGAGCTGTCATTCCAACTAATGCTAGGGATTGACACTACTGACAATTCACATCAAGCTCACTTCACTTGAGTTTTCACGGTGAGATTTTTACAGAATCGACCGGCTGTTCACTTTTGCTTTGAAGGCAGACGGGTTTAATGTGGAAGGGAACACGTACGCTGGAATAATTACCATAAAATACCACTTACTTACGATAAGAAGAGCAAGCGTGACATAATGGATTACACCAACACATACCGCTTTACTAAACAACGTTGCTTAAAGTTAAGAGTCGTTTAAACGTCAAAAATTTATGGTTAAACAGTCGCTAATCATTACAACGCAACGTTTCTAAATAAACCCCGTAGTGATCATGGCCGGTAGGTACTCGTATCAAACCTGAATCTTAAAAAACATACGACACGACTTACTTTCTTTAGATGTGATGAGATTTGACTTCAATAAGAAATGGTGATTCGAGCCGGGTTATACAATACTACGTTAAATTACCCACTATACGACAATATTACCCTACGAATTTACTACACTTACTTACTCTCTCTCTCTCTCGGTCTCTCTCTCTTTCTTACTCTTACCTTACTTTTTTTTTATTATCCCACATGGATATGTGTAATAGACAAGAGAAAGAATGCTTTGTCTATAATGTCCTCTGAACCCGATAGACCCGCTCGTTTCATTGCCTTCAACTCCATACCTTAACGAATGTATATACAGAGGGCACCCTGTAGCAGTCACTTTGTAACTTTGTAGAAGTTGTAGCGAAACAATAGGTCCCTACAAGCTTTGTGAGTAAGCTTTGAGACAAAAGAAACTTAGATATATAAGACAATATTATATGAACACACTCGTTTTCATATAAAGAATTCGCTGGAAGTAGTTTTCGTAATAACATTTATTTAGGACTAAAATATTGGTCCTTTTACGCTTGTATGTTTTTGTACTATTTACTTAAATAGCTGACCGTCCTCCTGATAGGAAGGGTGATTATAGGACGTCATTAAGGACATAACAGGTCATGCCGACAATGTTCGTCGTGCCTTTTATTTCACCGCTTACCACCTTACAATTAAGACATAATTTAGCATAGCATAATCAACCTACAACGTTCCCACACTTCCCACCTGAGGCACAGGCCTCTTGCCGCCGGGGCTGCGGGTTGTTCGAAAGAGATCAGATGCCGTGGCACAGGCAACTGAAGGAACACGGGTGGGTTTTAGTCAGTAAATGTCTGACACGCCCTTCCGCTCAGCCCAGAGCAGGAGAGGTCATTTGATGATTTCACAACCAAAAAAAAAAAAAAAACACCACCTTTTTTAGAGAGTGAATGTGCTGTAATCTACCACGCGGGTCCAGTGCGGGTTGGCAGATCTCACATGTCTTAGACTTTTTTCTTCCACGATGTTTTCCTTCACTGTTTTAAGAGCAACGGTGATCAAATAAGTTACACAATGTGCCTGCCTGGCTTGAAAACTACGACCGATACATAATTACACACAACATTACATTACATAATTACAGGAGAAATTCCAAGTGTGGGGCAACGTCTTCTAAAAAATAACTAATAATAATTATGTTGGGGTCGTTACCACTGTTCTCTACCATCATGTTAGCTCGTCTAGTTTATCAGAAACAGTTAACTATAAATAATAAATCATTACTCTCTTACACCTATAAAATCGTTTCTATGAAACAACTCTGGCACTTATACAATAATTATTCACGCGCCACTTCTTCCCAGCGAAAGCACTAGGAAGTGGTGAAGGGCGGGCGTTTTGGGGGACTGTTGTATGTATTTTTGACGTTGTAAAAGTGCTGATTCTCAGCCTAATTTGATTCTGTAACTCTTTGGGACATTTTGTTCCCGATATGTAACCCTATTACCGGGGCCCGTGGCTAAATAATAACAGCCGCACAGGTCGATCGGTCAGGTTAAGCTACGCTTGCCACGGTTGGTCTGTGGATGGGTGACCATCATTACATACCGAGACCCCTCCATGCCTCGGAAAGCACGTTAAGCCGTTGGTCCCGGCTGTCATTCGTGGATCTTTGTCAGTCGTTACGGGTAGTCAGAAGCCCGAAAGTCTGACAGCCAGTCATACCAAGGGGTATCGTATTACCCAGTAACTGGGTTGTGGAGGTCAGATAGGCAGTCGCTCCATGTAAAATACTGGTATTCAGCTGCATCCGGTTAGACTAGAAGCTGACCCCAACATAGTTGGGAAAAGGCTAGGCAGATGATGATGATGTAACCCTATTACGTACTACTAGGTTGCAATGTAAATTGATGGGAAAAAAAACGTGGCATTGAATTACAGTGTTACTAATCGGTAATTTTTTTACCAATGGGTAACAGTGTAACGCAAAATGGTGTAAGTCAACGGGAACAAAGGGAATAAATTACTTTTGATTTGCTTTGATTTTGATCATTATCAGTACCTATTTACGTAATAACTATCATAATTGTTAATTGTAACAGTCTGATTAATGGCAATATTAAATACTTGATTGATATGCAATATAATTTTATTTGAATTACCATACTAAATTAGTCGGATGGATGGCAATCAAAGATATGTAGCATAGTTAGCTTATAATGTCCCTTCGACACTAGCCTTCTTTCTGAGGGAGTGGGCTATATTCCACCTACTGCCTATCTATTCCTACTGTAAATATATGATGAGCTCAAACAATAAATCCTAATAACCCTATTGCTAATATTGCATAAATTATTCCTAAACAACCAAATGTTTCTTTTTTTCCTCTTTCTTGGGAAATAATATGTGAAATTATACCAAATCCCGGTAAAATTAAAATATAAACTTCTGGATGTCCAAAAAATCAAAATAGATGTTGATATAAAATCCACGCGGGCCCAGTGCAGGTTGATAGATGTTACATGTCTTCGATTTTTTTATTCTAAGCCACGCCGATTTCCTCTCGATGTTTTCTTTGTGTTGAAAATGAAAACAAAATGAAAGTCTAAAATCTTCATACTAATATTATAAATTCGAAAGTAACTCTGTATGTATGTTACCTTTTCACGCCTAAACCACTGAACGGATTTCGATAAGATTTCCGGCAAGGAGATAGATGGCATCCTTAGGAAGGACATAATTTTTGTCCCGGTAGCTCGTTTCGTGGGATAATTTCCGACACCCACGCGGGTAAGCCGCAGACAGAAGCTAGTTCTTTATAAATAAAACAAAAAAGAAATAAGTTCGTATACCTAATATCAATTCTAGGTTTCGCTTGTTTAACCTAGAGTCTAGACACAGGTAGACAATTTAAAAATATTTCCTAGGTTGTCTAGAATTTCTCTAAAGTCACTAAGAACTGGAACTTTCTAGTTGTGCCTTGTGTGTCACCTAACTGATTCATAAAGAAAGACGAGCAATGAATGAATGAAGGACAAAACAAAACTATACTATGAGCGTTATAGCATTCAGTTATTTCTTCTAACACAAGCATTTTCTTTGCTTAAACTATGTTAATTGAAACAAACATTTCTTTTTTATTCTGAAAAAAAGACAAACATTCCACAAGTCATCTTTCAATTCATCATCAATCATCATCATCATTCGATGTCCACCGCGCACAGGATGGATCGAAAGCAGCACATGAAGTGATTTTTTGCTCCGTTGATGTAATTGCTGTATGGCGTTCCAGTGTGAGGATAAATAAATAATAAATAAATCATCTGCCTGGCTTTTTCCCAACTATGTTTTGGTAGGCTTGCGGTCTAACCGAATGCAGCTGAATACAAGTATTTTACATGGAGCGACTGCCTATCTGATCTCCACAAACCAGTTACTGGGTAATACGATACCCCTTGGTAAGACTGGTTATCACACTTTCGGGCTTCTGACAACCCGTAACGACTGTGAAAGATCCATGAATGACAGCCGGGACCAACAGCTTAACGTGATTTCCGAGGCACGGAGGGGTGTTAGTATGTAAAGCTGGTCACCCATCCACGGACTAACCGTGGCAAGCGTGGCTTAACCTGATCGATCGATCCGTGCGGCTGTTATTACTTAGCCATAAGCCCCTCACTTAGCCACTAGCCCCTCTTCAAACATTCCACAAGTAAACAACAATATTAATATGACATTTATACATATATATATCACTTTGTAGGAATGGGTGGTGTTCTGAATATAATCCTAATCGCTTCCTACTCCTACGTACAAAAGGAAGATATTCTTGGACAACGTAAATAGCTCAATCCCACAACCAAGGACAGATTAGGGATCCGTATTTGTGCATATTTATTTATATAACAATTTATATCATAACAGAACAATACGTACAAAGGTGACGCTTATTTTTAAAGAAATCTCTTTCAGCATGTCTGCGATAGGAGAGTACAGATGCCAGCACATCAAGCTACTACGATCTGTCAAATTTCTTTAATGGATTTCCAACTTTATCACTTAAGCATTAGGTTCAAGTTTGATTTGGAAAATTTGTTTGGAAAGTTGGAAAGTTTCGGGTAGTTTGATGTGCAGCTGGCGTCTGTAAGTACATAAAACGAGATGTTTATGTCATCGTATGATTGTGAACAACTGAACATCGTTAGTTTATAATTTATCTCTGCACTGTGTGCCCCGTGTTTTCTCAATATTGTACTATCTAAATCTGAAGCAGATTTTCTTTCGGAGTTTTTGGAGTTTCTTGCCCGTTCTTCTCCATAGAGACCTACATTTTGGAATGGACAACTAGCTTCAACTTACTGACTAACTGACCGACTTTTTGACTATTAAATGGTTTAGCAGAAATAAATACTTTGAGTTTGATTTCAGTTAATTTTATTTAAATATACTTTATTGTACACCAGAAAATACATAACAAAAAATACGATTATTACGAGTAATACAAAACATACAATGGGCGATCTTATCACATTCTGCGACCTCTTCCAGGAAATATCCTAGGAATAGGAATATTATAGGTACCTATTTTACTATTATTAAAACTTTAACTTAATAAAAGCGGCACCGTTTTATCGTCATGTGAATGGATTTGTAATTCGTTTTTTCTAAGGAATTAAGATTAATAATAAAAATAATTTATTGGTCAATTGTTGCAAAATAAATTTCAAAATTAATAATATTGTTTGCTTACTGTAACTAGAATATTTGTCATAGTTATTTGAACAGTGATCCCCAAACAAGGCAGCACCTGTATCTTTGGGCCCTAAGTTGTGTTATCTTATATTTTAATTTGATACATGTTTGCGTTAAAAAAATAATAATTTCGGTATGTTTGAAAATGGACAGAATACTTAATTAAATAAGGGTAGTATTTAAACTATCAAGATAAAATTAAAATCTGACTGTAATTATTTCACGTCACAATGAACTTCGCAGCAGCAGCGGCAACTACTGCTTCGTCACATCAGATTATTTTTTCTTACTAAGGCGATTAACACACTGCTACGCACCACGCAGCGTAGCGCGTGAATGAGTGTTTTAACGTTGCTTGTAAGTATCTCCGCTTGTATAGAAAACACGCACAGTCCAACACACAGAATAGCATCCACGCGCGTTCATTCAGATCACGCGCCTACAAGCGGAGAAACATGCGCACACGCGCGTACGGCACGCAAGGTATGGCACACCGAGTCTCGCAGTGCTGTGCGTGATTTTACACCACAGCGAACGGCTTTGAATGAAATGAGTTAAAGCTGCCGTGAATCCACAAATCGCCACTACGCGCGTGAGTGCGTAAAAAACCCGTACGATGATGCAGATCTGCACTCCCGGAAATACGCGCGTAGGTGCGTTGACACGCCACATGCAGCGTGATGCGTGGCAGTGTGATAACCGCCTTATTTTATTTACCAAAAAAAAAAAACGACTACAGAACCCTTCTGTAACTGTTGTCCAATAGGTACACTGACCGGATTTTTCATTTCAGTGGGCGTAATAGATACAAATGGTCCTTTCATCTCCCAATATTGCCGAGATCCGAATCGAAGGCCCAAAAAAATATAGCTTCATAAAAACAGCCTGAAAAAAACTCCTTTCAAACTAAAACGTCTACAACTAACTTGTTATCAATCATGGTTATAGATAAATCTAA
Organism: Apamea sordens; assembly: GCA_945859715.1. Lineage (NCBI taxonomy): Eukaryota > Metazoa > Arthropoda > Insecta > Lepidoptera > Noctuidae > Apamea > Apamea sordens. Next base: position 3,976,179 of record OX244010.1, on the reverse strand, counting down.
TAAAATGGTTTCTATTTACATTGAGAAAACGTTGCTCTATTTTTAGAAACTTATTATGCCTATGTTATAGAACAGATACTGCGAATTTTTTCTATTAAATTCGTTGTAAAACGACTACTTTAGGCCTTGAGAGAGGCATTTTCTTTTGATGGAGTTTCGATAGCCCAATTCCCGGATTGGGCTCGCGTGGTGGATTATGGCCCACTCCCTCTCACAGAGAGGGGCATCTCAGCAGTGGGAACATTATAGAAAAGAAGTAGAAAATATAAATAGAAAATATTTATTGTCCAGGTAATACAGTAAGCAGGTTCACAGGTTAACAGCTTGAGTTTTGGTTGCAGTTGAGACAACATCAGTGGCTTAAAATATTACCTACAGCTAGGTTACAATATGGTATTTGCTAGTGAGCCCCAAACTAGACAGTTAGTCTGTATCTTGGGGCTCAGAGTATAAATTCCAGAGTGGAGATTGCAGGTATGTTATGGTGCGTGTGTATGTTTGTGTGGTGTGCGTGTGGTGTGTGTGTCTGATGTGGGTGTGTTTTTTCCATTGTGCTTCGTTTGATGTCAGGTCAGGGTCTTTATATTAGTTGTTCCGAGTCATCATAAACAGTGTTATGCAAAATTTCCTTTACTATTTTTTTGCAATTGAATGAAGTAGTAGTAGGCTCACTATTCTTATGCTTATAAAAGGGCGTTATTATTATTATATAAACTAATAACTCTTTAGACGCACTGCGGGATACCACCCCTATTTAGTTAATATACCATATTTACGCACTAAACGCTTCTCGTCATCTTTTCTGATGCGCACAGCTAAGGAGTGGAATCGTCTGCCTGCGTCTGCATTCCCGAGTTCATACAACCCGAATCTCTTCAAGGCGAGAGTGAATAGGCTTCTTCTGGGCAAGCTCGTTCCACCCTAGATCTCATCCCTGCCTCTGGGCTGGATTGAGGTAAAGAGTGAGCCGATTGTCAATAAAACAAAAGATGAATTTATTTAATTTAAGATGAATTACGGAGAAGGAAAACATTGTACAGATATCTGGACAAAGCCAAGAAATCTTTCCTCAAGAAATGGACTATTAAATGCAAAAATATACTTTTTTCAGATTCGATTGGGAGTTTCATAGATTAGCGCGTTCAAACAAACCAACAAAAAAACAAACATACTCTTCAGCTTTATTATTAGTTTGTATAATGTACAGACGCCAGCACATCAAGCTACTACAATCTGTCAGATTTCTTTAATAGATTTTCGACTTTATTGCTAAAGCATTAGGTTCAATGTTGATTGGGATAATCTGACAGTTTTGGGTAGGTTGACCTGCTGGCGTCCGTACGTATATTATACTATACATAGATAGATAGAAACAGGCACAAAGTGATTTTCGTATAGGACTCCAAGGACCACCGTTATCAATTTTAAAGTCCATTTCTTTAACAAAATGATACTGCACCATCATCGTCCTTTGATAGCTTTAAGCTCCAATTTTACGGCGCAAATTGTTTATTTATTTATTTATTTTAAAAACCCATACACTATCATCACAGGCTTACCTAATACAACAGTTTAGTTATAATAGCTTACAATTAGACTTACAATTATATACGAGTATTATTACATAATAACCAAGAGTAATTTTACAAAATGCGGCCCGTGTGAATTCATTCATAGACAGTACAGTTGAAGCAGTCAATCTGTTGACACCGTGTTGAAAGTACCTCCTCTGATATTTTTAGATGTCAGCCTATTTTAATATCGTTTTATCCAATTCCGTGTTTACTCGGTTGGTGACTAGTAGATATTTACTTTTTTTTAACACTACCTACATATTCATTATTGTAAATCCATTTTGATAACGATGTTATTGTACGCTCGTAAACATTTTGTGTATTTTAGTTTCTCAGTAAGTGAATTATTGTTAATTCTTAATGAGAAATAATAAATTTCTTAAACCATAATTCCAGGGAGATTATTATTTAATTTTTATTAAACACAATTTTAGTGCATTAAAAGATAACTCTCACTAAGGATTATAATTATTGATACCATTTTGTTTAACGAAAAAAGCTTACACCCTTTATTTCACTTCAAGGCATGTCATTATTAACACGCTCAATAGGTATTTAATTTAGTCGCTAAAAACTCTATAAAATTAGAAATTGGCTTTCTAAAAGTAAAGCCCTAAATTTATATTTGAAAATAAGTATTCTTAAGTACCTAGTCTGCAAAAATTTTTAATAACACTAAAAAAGTTTTAATTTTAAACCTGAATAGGTTTGACCCACTTGACTTAGGTGAGTACGTAAAAACCATGATTGAAAAGTTAATTACGTTTTTCGTCTATGAACAACGTTTTACTAAACTAAAAAAAAAAAATCGTGGCTGTAGGCAACAACACAATAAGCACGAGTGCTTTATAAATATTGCGATGTACAACTCAAAATGGCGCCAGTGACAGCTAAACGTCAAAGAGCTTTCAGGTAAACGTCAAGTTAATTTTCTACTTCACAAAATAAAAGTGTTTTCCTCTTGCAACTTATGAAACCAGAAGTAACATGTATTAACATCTAATAGACAAGAATGAATTGTATGGCAGGAAAACTTTAGTGGGTATGACTATGTTTTATATACGGGCCTTAGAAACTGAACAATTTATACAAAGCAAGCATTTTGAGCAGGAATTTTGCGTAGGAGTCTGCTGGATGCGAAAAGCACAGAACCGGTCGAAGTGGCGATGCTTGGGGGAGGCCTACATCCAGAAGGACGTCTTTCGGCTGAAATAATGATGATGAGACCATTTATTATCCTTGTAGATCGTCATAGACACACATAATCTCAAGACCGGAAAACATTTAACCTCTTTGTCAATGCTAAAAAAAACAGAAAATCCCAATAACTCCCATACAGCAAATTCTAGTCGAACCGCTTACAAGGCAGGCGCCATATTGGATTTCTAGAAACGTCATTTATCATGTGTCAGTGTCTAGAAAAATACGATTTTAAAATACGCTGTACAATATTTCAATTTATTTGCAGCAATATAGGGGGAGGGATCGCAAGAAAAAGTCAGACATTTGAAATTGCATACAAATGAAATATTTTCTGTGTCCGATGTCGGGGAATGTCGCTCCTTTGTCTTGTTGAATGAGTCATTAGGGTAGGAAGCATTTCTTTTTCGTTTTACTGCCATCGTTTTGCATGCTAGTGTTTTATCTGTGACGAGAAGTAGGTACCTAAAATAGTTGCACTTTTTAAATGTGGAAGACAAGTAGTACCTACTGATCGCCTTGTGCGATAAAACCGTCCATTGTATACTAGTTTTAAATATGTGTGTCCTTAACATCAGGCCTGTAATTTCCGAAGGGTTATCCAGAGGTGTACTTAATAGTACACACGGCTACACAGCAAGCTTTCCAGTTTTAGTTGACCTCGCATTGTATAGGTTTTTCGTACACTCAGAAGTCAGCTTATACCGGTTATGTTTACATAGCTTGATGTGTCGCCGTGCGTAGGTACTCCCACATTTTGCCAGTTATGTTTTAAGTCCTATATTATAGGGGGCGGACCTATTTTCATGTGAGAAATTCCAGACGACAACCAATAACACTTTAAAGCTTTGCTCGGCATGCGAATGGAACCCAAGACCTCTTGCTCAGCAGTAGTGCTTACGATCACTAGACCAACGAGGCAATCTATCTTTTTTTATTTTATGTGGTAAATAAATAAATACTCAGTAAGTAACATTCAAAAATAGTTTATCATAGTCTCTTGCGGAAATTCTCTCGAAATAAAATACAAATTATATTCCATAGCAACAAGACTATGCAAAAGGATATGGCTACTCGCAGTGTCAGTCCTTTAGCAGCAATTTACGGGTTGGTTTTCTAAGCTCGCAAGTTGTTGCCTTAACCCGCTATTTCAAGCGTGCAGCGGCTTCACTAAAGTAACGGTCTTTATATATAGTAACCTACATGGATATTTTATAATACTCCTTAACATAATACCCAAAAGGATGGCATTACCTTGAATATTATTAAGAAGATTACTTTGTTTTCTATCGCAGATAAACCTGTGGTCCTTTGATCCGAACTTAAAATAACGCAAGTGTAAATTAAACTCCCAAAAATATCTATCTGCCGAGCCCTTTTCCTACTATGTTGGGGTCAGCTTCCAGTGTAACCGAATGCAGTTGAATACTAGTATATTATATGGAGCAACTGCCTATCTGATCTCCACTTACTACGTAATACGATAGTAAGATGATGGTAAGGCTGGTTGTCAGACGTACGGGCTACTGACGTAACGACTGTGAAAGATCTCCAAATGACAGGCTTAACGTGGTTTCTGAGGCACGGAGGAGTCTCGATATATACAGCCCTATATGTATGTCGCAGATTCGAACGGATTAGCGTCCACGTGCTCGATATTGGTGTCCGCCATGGTGATGTTTTTATCTATCAGTGCGCACGTCCGGCGCAGGCCCTGTCTCGGGAGCAAGAGAGTGCTCCAAAGGCGAACGCAGTACTGATAGATTCAATTGACACTGACAACTTGACATCGACAAGTCCAAAGCCACTGACAGCCTCAACACTGACAGCCTTGACATTAGACAACCTTGACATTGGCAGCCTTGACATTGACAGTCTTGACATTGGCAGCCTTGACATTAGACAACCTTGACATTGGCAGCCTTGACATTGACAGTCTTGACATTGGCAGCCTTGACATTAGACAACCTTGACATTGGCAGCCTTGACATTGACAGTTTTGACATTGGCAGCCTTGACATTAGACAACCTTGACATTGGCAGCCTTGACATTGACAGTCTTGACATTGGCAGCCTTGACATTAGACAACCTTGACATTGGCAGCCTTGACATTGACAGTCTTGACATTGGCAGCCTTGACATTAGACAACCTTGACATTGGCAGCCTTGACATTGACAGTCTTGACATTGGCAGCCTTGACATTAGACAACCTTGACATTGGCAGCCTTGACATTGACAAGTCCGGAATAATTAAACAATCATTAAAATAAGTGACATCGTATGTATCTCTAACATGTATATAAAAATCCTACAGGGTTTCCTATAAGCCTTTTTCTAACTCAAAAACCAATGGTCCTGTGATCCGACCTTAAAATAACGCAAGTTCTGTAAAATAATCTCTAAAACACCTATTTTTAAAACGCGGAACCTAACAACAAACGTAAAAAGAAAATGTTCTAAAACAGATCAAGGTAAAATTTCCTTTACACGTGGCAAACTCATCGGTAATAGATACCAAATATTTTTTGTTTATCTTTCAAATTATGCAAATAGCCTCAAGGGAGTTAAGTCAAGGGTAGTCCGACCGTATTATTATTTGAATATTACATTTGTTTCCAATAGAACATGATAACTTCGCACCGTTTTAATTATACGCCTGAACAACTAGGAATTATGCCAAAAGGATGAACATTTCAAACGAGAATTGGCAATCACAAAATGTATGGCAGTGAACTACAGGAAAATTAAACGGTTCATATATTTGAATCACCGAAACCGGCATGTCCTAGAACCAAAAAATCCACACTGAGCCCGTGTGGTAGATTAAAGCCCCTCCCAAGGCTACCTCTCGAGGAGATGACACCTGTGTCCCAGCAGTGGGAACATTATAGGCACTATAATGCGTATAGTGTAGTGGCGTTCAAATGATACAACAACCTTATAATTACTACGTTTATTCCAAGCGAGCGTATTTACATTAACGTATTTCATCACTGTTTTCGAAAAAAAAAAACCTACTAGAAACAATTTAAAGCTCATTCTAAAATCGCTTGAATGTTCGAATGCAACCAGAGTTATTTTTCTTTCAGCCTGTACAACATAAGGTCGACTTTTGCAGACAACCTTTACAGTACTTACCTGGATTTGAACCCACAATCTCGTGCATGAGAGACGAGACTTTAACCACTAGGTCATCACGACAATAATTAGAGACAAAAAGCGGAAGAAGTATGTAGATAATATTATAATTATAGCTGCTGCTAAGAAGCGTAACTATGTTTTAGTTGGAATGGTAAGGGGGTTAGCAAAGTGACAGCTCCTTCTGACAGTTTAGTTTCCAATATCAAAGGCAGCAGACACAGCCAAAATGTCTCCAACCTATGATCGAAGTTTTTATTACTTTGCTGCCAAACTTTTCTATCGACAAAGTCGAATCAACTAGTTTGTATGTGTCGTCTTCCGATCGTAGAAGTCGCCATATCTGTCTGTCCACAGCAAAGACAGGGTTATGTTTTTACGCGTATCTGGGTCGATATCAAGCGTCGCTGCGAAAATTATCAAGCGCTAAGCGTTGAACGACACGGCAGATGTTAGATGGCCAAATCATGAAATGGCGGCGAATCGTGAAATAGCCAGGTAGACCACGATATTGCCATTTCTAGGTTTGGTCCACGACATAAGCACAAACAACGCATTCGCATTGGTGGATTCTGGCGTGACGTAAGCAGCTAACTTCAGTCGTGTTTTGTTGACTACTTGTGCCGGTACGTGCTCTAATTATTGCATTTATAGGTGGCATCCGGGACCGCGGTCCCGGTCCCAAAAGCCCCACGATCCAAAAAAATATTCGATTTGCTCACAAAACGATTGTTCCAGGTAAGTCTTAAGATTTTGAACACTTGATCTAATTTTATTCTCATTTGGAAGCAGAGTCAGTTTATAACAACGCATTTATTACGTGTTTTGAATGAATTTGTTGACTTCATCTTAACCTAAGAAACAAAATAATTCTGGTATTTCTTGAGAGATGGCGTTAGTGCAATGATTTCTGCATTATGGGGAAGTTTGTAAGACGGCACACTGAGCGGGTAAGATGGCGCGCGCCATCTTACTAGGCCAATTTTTTATTTTTGGGGATGGACTGTCTTTTTTATTTTGTTTATATACATATAATTTTTGGAAGCCGACCCCAACATAGTTGGAAAAAGGCAAGGCAGATGATGATGATGACACATAATTTTTGTATGTTTGTTTTAAACTTACAACTGATAGACTGATTTAAAAAAATGTCATTTCGAAAATTTCAATTCTCTTAGAAAAATTTTCAATTGCAGATTGCCAAGAGGCAAAAGGAAATGACAGACAAACATGGGCGGGCACCTTCTCTTATCGAAGAAGCACGCAACCCCCCACATCAAGGTAAAAGTAAAAGAACCAAAACCCAAAAAACCTAAACAAAAATCTAAAGCACCAACAAACCTGATCTAGAAAAGGTCTATACATGTCCTGGGAGTCAGGAAATATATAAGGAACCCTTAAAAGAATGAGAATGCTCAGTGTGTCAAGAATGGTGGCATGATAAATAAACGGGATATCTTGGATTTGGTGTCTTTAAATGCGACATTTGTCTCCCTTAGATGAACTCGCATTACGTGCGCCATCTTATCGACTTTGCTGCGCCAACTTACCGGATGGGTTGTGTAAAAGTGCGCATTTCTAATTTTTCAAGTTTATATGAAAATTTGTTTTATTTTAATGTTCTTTGGTGTACCAATAAGTCAAAGATTTAGAATATATCAATTTGATTTCGAAACGTTGATTTTTTATTGTCTTATGACCGATCGTTTCAAAATTGCGCCATCTTACACCAATCTACTACTCTATCTATCTACTAATCGCAACAATACGATACCTATAGGTAAGACTGGTTGTCAGACTCTCGGGCTTCTGACGACCCGTAACCACTGTCAAAGATCCACAATTGACAGACGGGAGTAACGGCTTAACGTGCTTTACGAGGCACGGAAGGGTATCGGTATGTAAACTTCAACAATCTACAGACCGACCGCGGCAAGCGTGGCTTAACCAGATCGATCGATCTGTGCGGCTGTTATTACTTAGCCAGGAGTGGTAACTCTATGCGTTTAGATACAAATCAAAGTAACGAGCAAAACAACAAAAGAAAGAAAATTGCAAAAATATTACTGACATTAATAACAAAAATGTAAAATACAAAAATTGTCCGTGTTAACGTATAATCCAAGGCTTTTAAATCTTCAACACGTTTTTCTTAAAATAAATGGACCTAATCTTCAAACGCTAGGGTGCGTTCAGACGTCATTACCGTACCGAGATAGTCACTGGCGCAAAATCGTAAACATTCGTGCAATTTCTCGAAATTGCGATGCTGTATAATTTTCATCTTGCTTAGTAAACAAGTGCTGCTAATAATACGAAATTGAAATGTCTAGCGTAATTATTTTAGATTTATTGAGGCTTAAGGGCTCTGAATGTTTAATTTTGTTTGTGTAAAATTTTATTGTTTGAAATTGAATTAATATTTGGAGACTCTTAATAAGCGAAATGATAAAATGGAGTTCAAGAGTCATATGCTCAGATTAAAGTACTAAATACAATAAGATTAAAAATAATAAAATTGTCTAGACAGGCTAAGCTTAAGTAATAAAGCTCTGGTGTCCAACTGAAACCTTTAATAATCAAATAATCAAAACGCTTAAAGACTATCATTTTTAAGAAATACTTTTCTTTTGCATACCTAGCATTTGTCCTATCATTATTATTTACTAGCTGCGCCTCGCAGTTTCACCCGCTTAGTTAAGTCTCGATTCCGTGGGAATATCAGGATACAAAGTAACCTGTATTATTCTGATGTATAAGCTATATTACTTAATTTTTGCGTAAAAGAGTAACAAACATCTTTTATAATATTAGTACGAAGTAGGCTAACAAAGTTAAAATATTAATAACTAGCTGCGCCCCGCGGTTTCACCCGCATAAGTTTAGACCCCGTGGGAATATCGGGATAAAAAATCCTATATGTTAATCCTGGTTATAAACCATCTGTGTGCCAAATTTCATCCAAATCCGTTCAGTAGTTTTTGCGTGAAAGAGTAACAAACATCCATCCATCCATCCATCCATCCATACAAACTTTCACGCTTATAATATTAGTAGGATAGTTAACATTTGGAAAAGTTACTACATTATTATAGGACATAATATTCATATATATGTATACATGTACAGATAATTAAATCCATTGAAACTTTCTTAAAAAATGATGAACCACTATTGTCCATCAATGGACAATGGAAATATCAGCATCATCTGCCTAAAAAATTTCTATTTTTACCTTTCTATTTTTGGGATCGGCTTCCAGTCTAACCGGATGCAGCTGAATACCAGTAATGTGCGTGAAGTGCTGCGTATCTGATCTTCACAATCCAGTAAGAGGGTAACACTATACCCCTTGGTAAGGCTTGTTGTCAGACTTTCGGGCTTCTGAAGACCCGTAACGACTGTCAAAGATCCACGAATGACAACTGGCACCAACAGATTAACGTATTTTAAGACACGAAGGGGTCTCGGTATGTAAAAATGGTCACCCATCCACGGACCGACCACGGCAAGAGTAGCTCAACCTAATCGGTCGACCCGTGCGGTTGTTGTAACTTATCCAAGATAAAAACATAATTTCTTTATTAAGGTATCAACGACTACGCCTCTTCAATAATCAAGCCCAAACCAATTCGATTCAATATTATTTTGTAGCATCACCTTTTATATTGACGACACGGTTGGCGCAGTGGTTAAGCGATTGACTACTGCGCTGCGTGTCGCGGGTTCGATTCCCGTACGGAATAAATATTTGTATTGCCTACAGGTAGTTGTTCCGGACCTGGCTGTTTGTGTATGTGAGTTTAAATGTTTGTAAACGCACCCACGATACAGAAGAAATTCGTAGTGTGGGGCTACGTTACAAAAAAAAAAAAACATTTATCTAAAACAGCACTTATCAAAATTCTATGCAGCCAGTGGCATTGCCTCTCCTAATCCCGTCTAAGCAAGTCTTTGACACGCCCTAACCTTGTGGCACGCGTCTTGAGACAGCGACTGCGGAGGAAAAATATATAAGCAGTTATTTATGCTTCGGTTTCCTAGAAAAGCGGTAATCGCAATAATGGCCACAGTGACAGCTGTCATGAAAATGATGACAGCAGCAAAGATTTAAATTGTTAGATATTTTGTTATTATTATTTATACTGTTTCGTTTTGACACCGCTGACACACAATGACGCAGTGACTTGACTTGATTGTCATAGAAACACTAGATATGTATTTAATAATGTGTGGGCTCACTCTTCTCAGTATACCTACACACCTTTTTTGCGTGACTAAGTACGATCAAAGCAAATCTCGCGATTTAAATATTTGGGCGCTTTACGGTGTCAAAAAGGCTCTATAGGAAAACACACCAACTTTCTTTCAACCATGTACCAGTAAATGACGTGACTGAAACGTTTAGTTTCAGTGACGTCATTTCCCGGTACATTGCGGACGCTGTGTGGGCGGTCACCGCTTTTCTAGCAGACATACAATTGTAAGTTGGTAAGTATACTAATAGGTGTAATTACTTGTGCTAGCCCGCACATCTTCTCCAACTAAATCGTCCAACTAATTAGGTAATTGGACACTGATCGTATCAGAATCGAGATTCTCTTCCGATTACGCTTCCGATACGGCTTGTAACCAATAAAATAAAGTTGGCCAACTAAATTATAAAAGTAGGTACGCAATTTAGTCGTTCGATAGTCGGCCAACTTGCAATTTATTGTACGTCTGCGGGCTCTCTAAGAGCATGTCACGAGTCACCGCCACGTGACTTGCGGAGCAACGGACGAAAAAGGTGACGCGTGCGCAAGTGTCTTGACGCAAGTCGCGTGGCAAGTCACATCGCTCGAGCCCGTGAACGGGGCCTTAGTATCAAATAGGTTAAAGTAGTCACTCAGTCTTATTACTTTTTGTCTAAGCTCTGTGTAATGAAACAATTTAGACTGTTAACTCTTACTGTAAAAGAAATGACCTTTTTTGGAGAATATAATTAGATTCTAGTTGCTTTTAGAGCCTTAAATGTTCTTGAATTATTTAACTATGTACTGTTTTAGGTCTTGAAGGTCGTTTTAGAGTGTCATTTAATACATTGGTTAGGTACTTTTTCTCCGTTATCTTATGGCAACTTTTGACCCAAGTTTTTCCAAGATTTGCGTAAAAGGAATGGGTTTAGAGCGTCTTATTTAGTCAAAGATGTTATGATACGAATCATTTATATACTGCTGACGTTTTGACGACGCGAATAATGCAATCTTAAAGCTACTTTCAAACTTATTTATTACACTGCAAAAAACGTGTCGAATTCTCGATCAATAAAACAAGTAGGTAATAAAATCGAGTCTCTAAAGTCTCTCTTCAGAGCAGAGTTACAAACAAATTTTTAATAAATAAAGAAATGAAGATTCAAGTTACTTACTTGGACATGTAAAATTGCGAAAACTTGAACCATTTGTGTGCTTTTATAATTTCTAACGTGACGATATTATCGTGGACGTCAACATTTTACTTGCCTGAGAAATAGGGATACCACAGGCAAGTAAAATGTATGGAAATTGAAGACGCCTTTAAATTTCCGTCCACGATAACGATATATAACGTGCATACATACATACATTTTTTTTGAGGGGCCGTGGCTAAATAATAACAGCCGCACAGGTCGATCGGTCAGGTTGAGCTACGCTTGCCGCGGTTGGTCTGTGGATGGGTGACCATCTTTACATACCGAGACCCCTCTGTGCCTCGGAAAGCACGTTAAGCCGTTGGTCCCGGCTGTCATTCGTGGATCTTTGACAGTCGTTACGGGTAGTCAGAAGCCCGAAAGTCTAACAACCAGTCTTACCAAGGGGTATCGTATTACCCAGTAACTGGGTTGTGAAGGTCAGATAGGCAGTCGCTCCATGTAAAATACTGGTATTCAGCTGCATCCGGTTAGACTGGAAGCCGACCCCAACATAGTTGGGAAAAGGCTAGGCAGATGATGACATACATACATTTTATGCACTTGGAAGTGGACGTCCACGATAATATCGCCACTTTAAAAATTATAAAAGTGCAAGTCGCCTGTCAAAACACAGTTTTCCCTCAAACTTACAAGACGATGCAGGATATTATCTCCAACTTCCTCCACGTTTCCTTAAACATTTAAGCATACAAAGCTTCCACGATATTCCTTGAAAATTAAACACAAAACGGTGTCATGCCAAGAGAATTTCCAGCTTTAAGTTGATCGCGAGGCAAAGGCAAAATTTTGAACGTCAAAGGGTTTAAAAATATAACGTTATATTAAAATGGGGACTGAAAAATATGAGATAAAAATGACATATTTTTTAATATTTTATACCCAACCGTATGGGCTTCAAAGCGATGCAAGGGAGAAGTGCCAAACAAATTGGAATAACGGTAGAAGCATGATGATGAGTCCCATACTCGTCATTGCATCTGAAGGTCAACTATTCTGGAAATTAAAAACGTTCAAAATCTGTTGCATAGTCAATTCAATGGCAATCAATATTGATAAACTCAAACCGACGAAAAATCGATTATTCATTTTAAAATTCAATAATTGCCTGTTTTTAACATATTCGTTCTTCTAAAGTGTATATGTTTAAGATCTTTAATCTATTTTTTGGAAGAAGGGGTTTTTAGCTATGAAAAAATGAAAACCCAACTAGCATTTTTGGATGCATTCTGGACTCTAAACAATTCGTACCATAGTGCGGCCGCCATACTGCAGTATAAATTGTGGTGCAAAGGTTAATTTTTGGTCAAAGTCGAATCATTTATTTCAAATAGTCACATTAAAGGCACTTTTGAACGTCAAACAGAACTTTGAGGTCACGTATAGTGTCTATTTAATTAACATTATCCTAAGGCTTGTAATACATTGTCTTTTGAAGATTACTTGTTCTTATAACTTAACGTGATAACATTTCTTTCAATTCAAATTTCATTCTTGTTGAATGGGACTATATAATAAGGTCTAACTTTAAGAGCGAGGACAGAAATTAATTATTCTGAAAGACTTTAAGTCATCCGTATACATATAAATTTCGGAGAACCAAAAACAGCTGGGGATAGTGACATAGTTAAATAAAATTGACCCCAGATGGGAGCCTTGTGGGACTCCACAAGGCTCCCATCTCCCATATTACCCAGTAACTGGGTTGTGGAGGTCAGATAGGCAGTCGCTCCATGTAAAATACTGGTATTCAGCTGCATCCGGTTAGACTAGAAGCTGACCCCAACACAGTTGGGAAAAGGCTCGGCAGATGATGACTACCTATCTGACCAACACAACCCAGTTACCTACAAGGTAACACGATACGAAATATTTTGCCTACGAAAGCCCGACTTTGTATACGAAAGCCATTTCCCTCAAGTTGACTGTAATAAATAGTTGCTTGACAGCAAAGGTTCAAATTGCTGTCCAGCTTGAAGAATCTTTTCATGTAAACGAAAAATACATCCATCAAAGCCCCTTTTTTAAGGGGAATCCTCATGAATACCTTTCTCCTGGGGATAGAAAGGCCTTTCTTCCATTACCTTACAGTGGAGGTAGTTACGAATATTCTTCCCATATTTTGCAAATGAAAATCGACCTCGACTGACGAGTTGTAGGTAGGTCGTGAGTTCAAACCCATTCAGGCAAGCTCTGGGTGCAATTTATTTTGCTCTTAAAACGGTAAAGTAAAACATCGTGAGGAAACCATCACGACCTAGAAACCAAAATTCAAAGACCGGTGACCGCGTGGTGTATGGTCCCATTCCCTCTTACAGAGAGAAAGTCTGAATCCCAGCTGTGGGAAGTTCACATCATAATAGACTGATTATGTAAGGACCTATTTTTCAGGTATCTTTTATCTGAGAAATAAATATGACAGTGTGACATCTTTTGTACTGAAAATATATCCCAAACTGCTATATTAAATTCTTCATATAAAATTATAGCCTTCATATATTTTGCTCGCACAATAATTCTGTAATCAGACACCCTTATTATACCTAACAAACCCCTAAATCGAAAAACAATTGCAACCTTTATTTATCTGCTAACTCCCCTATATTATTTTACCCACCCACATAGAGCCACAAGAGATAAATAACGAAGAAGATAACACATTCAAAGGACATTTTAATTATTCTTTACTACACATTATCATTTTGAGTCTACAAAGGATCCTATTGTCACATTCATGTTTAAATTCAACATTTTCATTGCGAGAAATGATTAAAATTTGAATGGACTAATTATAACTTTACTGGGATGCTGGCACTGTATAACCACTGTAAATATGTGATGCAGAAGGCCAAATCATGACGTCGACTGAGGCTAAACGCGCTCCACGAAATCTAATCGTTGACGAAAATAGTCGTCAATCTGCGAACAATACCAATATACTCGTAGTAGTAGTGTTCATGCAATGCGGTAAATAATCGTTTGAAAAATTATATTAGCGTTCGCGATTTTATTTAACATGAACATGGGATTTAAAAAATCGCATTGCAGTGCAAGCTTAGCCCTATATGCCTGATTTTTCCATAAGCATAATCGGCAATCATGTTCTCAGTGCTTACACTGACCTTTTCTCTGTAAGAGGGAACGGGAGTAAACGAGGTATTTCCACTTATAGCACTGATTGGAACAGCACTTCCGCGAACCGCACATGAGCACTGAGTAAACCACCACGCGGGCACAGAGCCGGTCGGTGGCTATCAAAAAAATCTAAAGTGCCTATCATTACAGCGGCACCAAAACTCTTCAACCCGGAACAAAGCAACACTGCTCTACGGTAGAAATAGGTGGTAGTAAAGTCAGGGAAATAAATTGCTAGGACCAACCACCAACTTAAAGTGTCCGTATATTCAAATCACAAATGTCATTCGTTGATAGTTGTATGAAATTGCTATAACACGGCAAATTAATGTATTCGCTAATAAAAGTATTTTCCTGACGGCACTTTCCCCAGATAAGCTCTTTCACAAATAAAGCATTGACCTTCTTTGAATTAATTTGTATTGTGAGCGTCTGTTTTACAGTATCTAATTATAATTTTGTAAGCAGTAATAACAGTAACTTTGGAGTTTGTAGTGTTATAGAGAGATATGCTAATTTAGTCGCGAGGAATAACTACTGGAGTAAGTTTTGAAATAACTGTTTTTATCTTAACATTTTATTACGTCGGTAGTGTTTACTGTTTATTCATCTGGAACCGGTCTTCATTCACTCTCAGCAGTATTCGCACGAATAAATAAATCAACGTCCTCTAACACGAAAAGCTTCTCTGAATGGTTTGCCTGCTATAGAAAGCCCGAGACAACGTTGGTGTACTTCCTACTAATATTATAAACGTGAAAGTTTGCATGGATGGATGGATGGATGTTTGTTACCCTTTCACGCAAAAACTACTTAACGGATTTGGATGAAATCTGGCACACAGATGGTTTATAACTAAGATTAACATATAGAATATATTTTATCCCGATATTGTTACGG
The DNA here is from genome assembly GCA_945859715.1 of Apamea sordens. NCBI lineage: Eukaryota > Metazoa > Arthropoda > Insecta > Lepidoptera > Noctuidae > Apamea > Apamea sordens. The sequence goes on along the minus strand of OX244010.1, from coordinate 3,960,778 downwards.
GATCGTAACTTATGCGGGTGAAACCGCAGGGCGCAGCTAGTTTGATATAGAAATATTATTAGTAGAAATAATTTTCGATGTCGGGTAATGTGGTATTGGATTTTTTCACCTGGAATTTCTCAGTAGTAGCCTGGAGGCCAGATACGAGTATGTGCCGGGTTGATAGCAATAGTCTCACCCCCTATTTCCATGTAATACGAGTACTTAAACATCACAAGCGGAATGTGGGCGACCTAAAGATACACGTTTGCCTAAACCTTCCAGGAATACAGGCGTGTACTGTTATGATATTGGCTGTTTGTGTATGTGAGTTTAAATGTTTGTAAACGCACCCACGGACCACGATACAGGAGAAATTCATGGTGTGAGGCAACGTTAAAAAAAAAGAATTACCTATAAGTGCTCAGCCGTTGACTTTGAGTACGTTGCTCAAATAAACGCAACGCATGATGTCGACGGCTGCAGTTGTCTTTGCACACTGTAGAGACTACAGGTATCAGGAATGCTAGCAGTGCAAAATGCAATGTAGTCTTTATAGGGACTGCCAAACTATTGCAGTTTTCAAAAGAAGAGTGAAAGAACACTATCTGTCCACTTCATCATAGTTGTGTATGTATTTATTTTATTTCAGAAGTATTTATGTATGTTTATTTTTATGTATATATTCTCGTAATATTTGTTTAGTTTTTAAGTGAATTGTTTATTTTTGATTCTATGTATTATTGTTTGTCTCCTTTGCTCTATCACACGCTGTATTTATTGTCCTATCTCAGGTATGCTGGAAGAGATTTCTTATGAAATAAGCATCACCTCTGTACCTATTTTTTCTGTTCTGTTTTTCAATGTCTGTTTATATATGTGTGTACATAAATGGTTAAATAAAAATAAATAAATAGTTTAGCGGTAAGGCCAGTCGTTTAGCGACACACTAGAACTTCTGCTCACTGTTCGTTCGCTATAACGCACTGTCCGTAACCCGTTTTTCATAATCACGTCTCTAAGATCACGTCGGGGTCACCAATGTTGGGACCTTATTGAGTAACGTGTATGGAGAAAGGATAGTAAATAAAATCCAAGTGTACTAGTCAAAGTCTATTCAAATGACCATGAACGTTAGGCACAATGATACTTTTTACTGGCCTTACCGCTAAACTATTTGCGCAAGGAACATTGTATTTTGCACTGTTACCTGTAGTCCCTACATATATGTAGGTATGTAGGGACTAAACGCGATACTCAATAAGGTCCCAACACATACTAAATTAGTTACGTATTAACAATTAATATGCAATAAAAAAAATGCTCTCATTCACAAAAGCTAGCTTCTTACTACACCTTCAAAATAATAGTTACAGATGTTCGTGTTTCAACCACTTTCCCAAGGAGTTTAGAGAGTACCCGCAGAAAAGTACAGAGTTCCATTGTCAGTCAATCTACCCGTCTACCCTAACAACACAAAGGAAATCTCGGACACAACTAACTCTGTAATGGACGGTACTTAGAACATTATTCTCTTCTTTAAGAAGTAAACTGTTCAGTAGCTTGAGAGGTAACGTTTAAGTTTGGCTTAAAGGAGGTAATTATATATATTTTCCTTTGTGACAATGGAAGCTACTTTAGCCCTAGTTCTTGAGGTCTCCAAAGAGGTGGGTTGCTTTCATAACTTTTTGAAAATACTTACCTAATCAGCCTATAATGTTCCCACCGCTGGGACATTGACCTCGTCTTGGTAAGAAGGAGTGGGCCGTAATCCACCTAGCGGGCCAAGTGCGGGTTGGTAGATGTCACATATCTTCAGATTTTTCGTTCTAGGACATGCTGGTTTATGAGTAGTGATGAAATTATTTAGGGCCTTTTTATTGTCATGCGTGTTTGCGCCCGCGTGCAGGCCAGGCACGCATGCGTGCTGCCCGCAACCTATCGTATCATACATGTTTTTATTGTCGTGCGCGCCACACGCACGCGGATCGCGGGTGGCTCGCACGGATGCGTGCCGCCCGTGTGCGCGTGGCGAACCTTGACAGTCAGTGTTGTTTTTACTGTCAAGCGGGTCGCATGCAGGTTGTATGATCATTCATTTTGACACGAGTACTCTTCCTGGCGACACGCACAATACGAAAATAATGCTCTGCGTGCGGCCCGCAGCACGCATGCGTGCCTGGCCTGCACGCGGGCGCAAACACGCATGACAATAAAAAGGCCCCACTAAGTAAAGCGCCTATCGGGGTTCGAACCTACGGTTGAACATATTTTTTCTCAAAAGAATTACAAAATTCACATAAAGAGAAAACATATATAGGTTTAGAACAATGTTATATGCCAGTAAGCGTAGATAAAAACCAAAACAAACATGGATCTTAAAACTAACATTACAATAATACTTGGACTTAACATAGGTACATCGTTTTAAAATTAAAATAAAATCATCTGCTGGCCAAAGAAAATGCATGAATAAGATGGTTTTTTTCGCATTTTCAAGGTTGGCCCCGCACTCAAAGTTATCATGTATTTTCACCTCCTAAAAGATTGCCAATGAACTCGAAGTCAGCTCAGAGAGACTGGGGTACATTGAAGGGTCGTTAAAACAGGCTATTGATGCGCTCACTCGTTAACGTAGGGACTAGGGACGTAACTCGTTCATCCATAGTGCTGCGATTTTCCGGATCTGTGCGAGGCGATTGTTGCGCCGAAGTAATAAAGACGTTGTTTTACTGAGTAGGGAATAAGAGGATCTAAGAGGAGATTCTATAGAGAGATCTAGTTTATAATATTAAATCTATATTTATATAAAAGAAAGTTGTGTTAGTTACACTATTTATAACTCAAGATCGGCTGAACAGATTTGGCTGAAAATTGGTGTGGAGGTAGCTTAGAACCAGGAGACGGACATAGGATACTTATTATTTATTTTATTTTATTTAATACTTTTATTTACTTATAGGAGTAGGGTAGAAGTAGGTTAGGAGTAGGGTAGGAGTAGTGTAGGAGTAGGGTAGGAGTAGTGTAGGAGTAGAGTAGGGTAGAAAAATATATTTAACTTTTTTTTTAAATTTTACAACATTTATAAGTGATTAAATGATCCAATATTATTGATTATAAGAAAAAATTAGGGGATAGGACACCACGCGAACGAAGTAGCGCCGGGCAGCTAGAAATAATTTATATGGCAAAACAACGTTTGCCGGGTCAGCTAGTATAGAATAAAGTCGAGTTGCGTGGAAGGACTTGGGAGAGGCATTTGCCCAGCGGCGGTACAATACAGGTCAAACAAAAAAATTAAAAATGTCCCAATACCCTCATTCATTAGGTAAACCGGTTTTTGACAGATGGAACTTGTCTTGTAGCGACAAGAAAATCTCAACTTTGACTTTAAATTAAACTAAAGTTAAAAGTTACGTTAAAGGTAATTAAATTAAAGAAAGGGAAGTTGATGTCAATTAAAGTTTTATTTACAAGATTTAGAAGGATGGAGATGGATTGGACAGTGGTGTGTGGAGGTGTGGTAAGAATGACGATGCGTGATAGTCAACTGAGGCGGACCTGAAGATGGAGCTGACGAGAGGCAGGCAAATTTGACAGCCACGCGCGGAGTAGAGCGCGCGTACGGCACAGAGGGCACCCGTAGAGGGCCCACGTAGGAGGACGCAGGAAAGAGGCTGCAGTCAGGCCACGCTGGCCGGTCGACAGTGTGATGGTTTGAACTTACGACTTCTCGTTAACTGACCAACGACGATAGCCATTGTGCCAAGGTTGCCATAGTAATATTATATGCGAAATATTGTATCTCATTCAGTAACATCAATGAATGATTACTATTGTCATACGCACACTACTAAACACAGAGCTCGTTTTATTTAGTGTTTGTGTGCATAACCATAACTTCACACACACATATAAAATGTAAACCAATTAGTTTGTTCGACTGTACCTAACAGCGCCAGCCATATGAAAATGGTTGATGACTTTTGGAATTAGTCACATTAAATTAAACCCGGTACGTCTTGCCAATTCACATAACATAATAATATATACATAACATCAGCCTTTAATTTTCCCACTGCTGGGACACAGGCGTCCTCTCTGTGAGATGGAGTGACCCATCAGTCCACCACACCGCCCAGTGGCCGCACTGGACCCGCGTGGACTGATGACCTAATTCGTCACATTTTTGGCATCGTTGTTTAAATTGTATCGTATAATATGGCAAGGTTCTTCTAGTCGACCATTGATAAAATGAAAAGCGGCTTTCGTGAAACTCATGATCATCATCATTTCAGCCGAAAGACGTCCACTGCTGGACATAAGCCTTCCTCAAGCACCTCCACTTCGACCGGTTCGGTGCTTCTCGCATCCAACGGGTTCCTGATGCTTTAACAAGGACGTCGGTCTACCATGTGGGAGGCCTTCCAACGCTACGTCTTTTGGTTCGCGGTCGCCACTCCAGGGGGTCTACTCCGAAGTAGTATCGGCCGAATATTCGGCCGTTTCCTGCTACGAAGTTACTATTTAGTTGGGTCGGTTCCAATCCTACACTCCTACACTCTTTCGAATATTCACTATGGTCCCGACCCAACTGAGCCGATCCGAACTTTTTTCGCATTTTTCAATAATATTCGGTTCGGCCATGTGTCGGTCCGATCCGAACATTCGCACTTTGCACTTCGGAGTAGGCCCCCTGAACCTTTCAGCCCCAACGGCCATCTGTTCTGTGAGCAGTGTGCCCTGCCGACTGCCACTTAAGTTTGGCAATTCTTCATGAAACTGTTTCTATAAAATTACGCTTATATATTTAAACAAGGAATACTGCCTGTCGAAGCCTTAATTGCACCACCCACCCACGATACAGGAGAAATTCCTAGTATGAGGCATCGTTTAAAAAAAAAAAAAAAGAATAAAAGGAAGAAAAAGAAAAGAAAGAATTGACCTCAACAATAATCATAATACCTATATTATGATTATTGTTGAGGTGAATTCTTTCTTTTCTTTTCTTTTTTTTTTTTTGACGACGACGATTTGACGATGACGGAATAACATGTATCGTAATAGGTTACGATACATGTTATTCCGTCATATTATTATAATATTATTACCATAATCTTACCCTAATTACGTATCAACCATAAAACTTCCATAGGAAACACCGCCCTTACAACTCGCTGCTTTAATTAAAATCTCAATTTTAATTAACTCAAGTACTTTACTTTACCTACTTTAGATGTAGTCCTACGTAATTATAATACGTTCTTAATGGCGGCGCATTCACACGAAGAGAATTTCTCGCCTCGAAATGGCACTAATTGAAAGGAGTCTTAAAATCTTGATCTTGAATTATAAGAATCTGCCTCGGTAGTCCAGTGATTACTAGTGTTAACTGCTGAGAATTCTGTAATGTCAAATAAAATTGTTACAATAGACTTGCCTTGATTTCATTTACTGTACATCATACTTGCATGGTGAAAGGCGAGGACCCTAAGAAAGTTGAAACAGTACAGTCACGAGCACCAAATTGTCAACACTTGGCAACTTTCAATTTCGATTTTTTCGTGAGCTATCGAATGCAACGTTGAAATACGACACATTACATAAACCTACGGGTTCGAAAATGCTATGTTAGTAACAACATAAAATTTCATTCAAAAATAAAGGAATAAATCGCGTTGGAATAAAGCCGAGTGTATACATACTTCTAGCCGTGACTGTACGCCATGTAAAAAATTTGTATTTCGTTTTTTCGAGTTACATCATCATCATTAGCCTACAGCAGTCCAATGCTGGACATAGGCCTCGCTTTACATCCTATTTCTTTATTATTCTCAGCAACTGTCATCCAGCTCATGCACAGTCGCTCCTCGTATCAGGCTATCAGGTAATCAGGCTAGCCTGAAGAACACATCTATGCCACGTTCATTGGTTCTACGGCTAATATAGCCGGCCAATTGCCAATTCAGATCCTTATTCGGTCCAACAACTAGGTAAAAATCGGAGAAAATCGCCTGATGAGTTTCTTATAACACTAATCATGACAAGTTTTGTTTTTCGCTTGAGTGTAAAGACATGAGAGCGATAAATAATCGCTTTCCGAGACTTGGATATAATGTCATGCATGACGCACGCTACGCACGTCTCATAACTGTTGGGCGAGTAATTCTCCCCATGTAAATGAGCCTTAATACGTTCCTAATTTAATAATGTACTTAATAAAATTAATGTGTTAATTATTATATTCAGGCAATTTTCGTCTTTATTGTAAGTACGGTTTTGTATAATTTGTTCGCTCTGTAAGGCTTTTACATTTATGTACACTACTGGGTGTCGTTACGTTTAAATTGGGTTGGTTTCGTTATCTTACTGAGAATTCTTACTTCAAAGTTATTTGTTCTTAATACTTATTTAACTTAATTGTTATTCTGCATGCGTAGCATGAGCACCATAGGAACTGGGGGCCTACTCCGAAGTGCAAAGTGCGAATGTTCGGATCAGACCGACACATGATCGAACCGAAAATTATTGAAAAATGCAAAAAAAGTTCGGATCGGCTCAGTTGGGTCGGGACCATAGTCAATATTCGAAAGAGTGTAGGAGTATAGGATCGGAACCGACCGAAACAAATAGTAACTTTGTAGCAGGAAACGGCCGAACATTCGGCCGATACTACTTCGGAGTAGACCCCCTGATTCCCCCCGACAAAAGAATAGACAAAATGACAGAACGGAGTCCAATCTCGTCATGCTACATAACTAGGAGCTATAGTAGTACTGCGTAACACACTATCAGTACCAATGGATTTCTATTTAACAGTTTTACAACATTCATTGCGTTATTTACGTTGTTCAGCAGACAACTTTTTCGAACATATGAAACAATGGATTAGCAATAGCCTTCAAAATAATGATTCAGATTAAGGTTTATAGTGCGTTACGCAGTTAGGGCACTGCTTTGCACAGTTTTTACGACTTAACTAGACATCGAGATTTGTAAGATCTACATCTACATATAAATAATAAAGTAGGGAAGGTACGTATTTACGCGACCAGGTTTTTATATCAGGTATTTGCTTCCAAGTACCGAACCGAAATCAAAGTCTTCAAAGTATTTTATACGGCTACTCTCTCAACTACGTTGGTACTCAACTGCGTTAGATTTCGCAAATATGCGATCATGCTCCTTCAGTAAGAGTCTACGGAACAATTTCGTATGCAAGTATTTTTTTACTTTATTGGTTTGTAAGTATTTATTTATAAACGCGATTGTGCTCCTTATTTATATGAAGTCACGGATCAATTTTCCATGCAAGTATTTTTTCTTCTAACAGGGCTTGGACCACTCCAACCTCTGAAGAAAAAATATTTGATTTAACTCCTTATCAGTAAGAGTCTACGGAACAATTTCGTATGCAAGTATTTTTTTACTTTATTGGTTTGTAAGTATTTATTTGTAAATGCGATTGTGCTCCTTATTTATAGGAAGTTTTTACTTCCAACAGGGCTTTTGAATACGCGATTGTACTTCTTATTTGTATGAAGTCATGGCTCAATTTACGATGCAGATAGAAAATACTTGAAAGTATTTTGAGTCCTGGTTTTAGGCCCTGGTTTTTAAAGGTGGACGTACTTGTACGACCCATGTCTATAATAAAGCTGAAAAGTTTGTTTGTTTGTTTGAACGTGCTACTAGAAATAAATACCAGTCGGGTGTGATTTTTTTTTAATTTGATAGCCCAATTCTTGAGAAAGGTTATAGGATATCTAACGTTAAGTTAAGTAAGAAAGAACGCTTAGCTAACACGAAGTAGTCGGGAGAGCAAGAAATTTCACACGGTCAAAGTCACAGGCATAAGCTAGTGTATAAATACATACAATAGATATAGATGATACTGATGTTCTTTTTATGTTATAGTGTAGATTAGATTAAGCTATATTTGGTGTTTTTATTTTATTTTTATATAGGGAAATTAGTAATGTAGTTATTATTTGTAAATGTAGGTATTATAAGTAAGTACCTAATACTAGTTTTTTTTTTACGTTTTTCATAGTTTTAAATTGTATACTATGTTAATTTTAAGACCACGCTATCGCATTAGGTACAACCTGTAATGATAGTAATTGGAGATTTTTTAATAAATAAATAAATAATATATAAATAAATAATGCGGACAGTACGTGGAGCAGAATATACCTAAGTAACCTATCCGTATACCAAGACTTCGAAAACAAACAAAGAACTTTAAATAATAACAATTGCAACAAAAGTTCGATCTTCGTTACCGCCATTCTGCTTCAAGCGTTGCATACAATCACGGTACGACCTATATAAGAGAATAGAGACGCTTCCAGCATACAATTTATATCTTCAGTTGACCTGAAAAGGGCTATTCAGTGTTGAACATACTATGCATGGGTAAGTATGGCATTTTTTTTACAGTTTGTACGCAATATTTTGTATTTTACACATTGATACTTTAGTGCATGCAGTGTAGGCACTAAGGGGATTTTTTATAAACGATGATTAAAGTTAAGAGAGAGATCAGAGCCCGTATTCCCGTAATTTAAAACGTTCAAAATCTAGTCGCAGTCTCATCTCAGCGACAAACAAATGTCAAAAACTTGTCAAAATGTAGGGAAATTAGACGTATTTTTGACAGATTGAGACTGAGATCAGACTGTGAACGTTCTTAAAATTACGAGAATTACCCCTCAGGCGTAGGACCAACGGCTTAACGTGCTTTCCGAGGCACGGGGGATATCACATCGCCAACTTCCAAACTCCGGACTGTTACTAAGAAATTACTATTTAAAAAACCCAATATTTAAAATAATTATATGTACATGTAAAAAAATAAGCAAAATAGTCACAGGGCATCAAAAAATTCGTCCGCATCGCTGTCAACAGGAACAGTGCCTAAAAGGCTGGCAGCATTGTCACGTTGTATGGCGATGCTAATTCTTTGGCCAAGAAACAGGCCAGCCCTCTGGTCATGTGAAGAGTCGACTAACCGCTTGGCGATATCTCGAAAAACCAAGTGGGCACTCCAACCCCATGGCCCTAGTATTTCAACCCCAAACGGCTCGAACATATAACTCCCAATCAGGTTGGAATATTTTCACACTTTGAGGTTTTCTGTACCAGCAGCAACCGCTCCAGCACAGCCCAACGTGCTAGGAAGATGTGATGGCGCAAGGGTGTCGACACATCTTGGATCCCACACCAAAGGTCAGCCTAACTTCCAGGGCATTATGGTCATTCTTTCTGGTCTCTTTCCATCGTCCGCGTGCCAGGCCGTTGGGTTCTGAAACAGCTGGCACATCGGCGGTGACAAGAGCACGACGGATGATGTCATTAATGCTGGCGTGCCGTGCTATTCGACCTGCGCTCCTACTGCAGGATAGGCCATGGTGTCCGAGGCAGTCGACAGCTTCACCGCACTGACAGCGATGCGGAGCCCCACAAGGAGCGCCCAAATGCAGACAGGTAGCGAGCCGGAAGGTGGTGTCACCCAGCATAGTGCCTATGTTGGGTGACGGGAGTGCTTGAAGCCAGATATAAGTAATAACGCTTTTCCCGACCAGGGAACCCCGCGCTTAGCAGTCGCTCTTACGAGCACGAGTCCAACGGGGCAGTCAAATAGGACAGCTACTGCTGCCTATCTTTTACAGTGCTTATTCTGTAAAAATAATAATAATAATATCCCTGGACATTTCACACAGCTCCATCTAGTCCCAAGCTAAGCAACCTAATGCTTGTGTTATGGTAACAAGATGACTGATAAACTACTTATATACATTTTTTTTTATAAATACATACATATTATAGATAGAAAAACACCCAGACTCGGAACAAATACATGTAGGTCATACAAATATTTGTTCCGTGCGGGAATCGAACCCGCGACACGCAGCGCAGCAGTCAATCACTTAACCACTGCGCCAACCGTGCCGTCAATCTTGTCGTGAAATCTCAAGTGAAGTGAGTATTAATTCTTAGCATCAGACGCAATGACAGCTCACTCCAAACTCACATCAGCTAAATCTTCACGGTGAGATTTTTACAAAATACACTGGCTGTACAGTTTTTAGTACATTTAGACTACCATTAGTCTCTGTTAGTAAGTCCAATAAAACGAGAATGTTCAACTTTTTATATGTACAACTGAACCACTTGAAGTGAATATTCATATATTTTTTTAAGGTCTTGAATAAAAACTGGAATATTAAACATTTTTATAGCGACCCTTTCAGTACCAATTTATTTGCATATGCAAAACGGATGAACTGAAAGTACTTTGCGCTTTTTTTACGCTAGAATTAAACATAAGGTTCATAGACCTAGCATTAAGTATGTCATTGCACTTTTTTTTTTTAAACGTTGTCCCACACTAAGAATTTCTCCTGTGTCGTAGGTGCGTTTAGAAACATTTAAACTCACATTCACAGCCAGACCCGGAACAACTACTTGTAGGCCATACAAATATTTGTTCCGTGCGGGAATCGAACCCGCGACACGCAGCGCAGCAGTAAATCGCTTAACCAATCGTGCCGTCACTCTGAAAACTTCCTCTTCAAATAGAGAATTTCAGATGTTCAGATGTTTTCACTATGTTAACTAACCGCTTTGTAAGTTGATTTTGTCGTCAAACAATTACTTTGATCAAAAATAGCACTAGATTAAGAAAAATGAACAAAAACACAGGCCTAGTGGCTAAGAAATAACAGCCACACGGTTCGATCCATCAGGTTAAGCTACGCTTGCCACGGTTGGTCCGTGAATGGGTGACCATCTTTACATACCAAGACCCCTCCACGCCTCGGAAAGCATGTTACGCTATTGGTCCCGGCTGTCATTCGTAGATCTTTGACAGTCGTTACGGGTCGTCAGACGCCTGAAAGTCTGACAACCAGTCTTACCAAGGGTATAGTATTACTCAAAAATAGGGTTGTGGCGGTCAGGGCGGAGGTCAGATAGGCAGCGCTCCGTGTAAAATACTGGTATGCAGCTGCATCCGGTTAGACTGGAAGCCGACCCCAACATAGTTGGGAAAAGGCTAGGCAGATGATGATGATGGACAAAAACACATAGCTCATGTAATCACCTTAACTTTTAAACATTACCTATCGTTTGCAATATATTTACAAGTTTGATTGAAAAGCAAACGTATTTTTAAAATAAAAACAAAACATTTATGGGAAATTAAAACATTTCTAAGCAATAATTTTGAAAAAACTATGTTTTTTTTTTTATTGACAATGGGCTCACTCTTGACCTCAATCCAGCCCAGAGGCAGGGATGAGATCTACGGTGGAACGATGTTTCAAAATAAGACCACAACAATATTTTTGGTCGTATTTTATTTAGGGTCTTAGCGTAATGTTAAATATCCTTTAGCTTTCCTCAAAAATCGGGCTATCAAATGAAAATAGGTTTTTTGAAGTAAAAACTTCTTTAGCGGCGTTGTGCACTTTTTTGTGATGGGTAAAAAATGTTAAACTCGCGTCAGGACACGTGACCTGATCGAAAATTGGTAAGACTGAGCTCGCGTCAGGACACGTGTCCTGATCGAAAATTCGTAAGACGGACGGAGAGTTTTTTGTGATGGGTAAAAGATGTTAAACTCGCGTCAGGACACGTGACCTGATCGATAATTCGTAAGACGGAGGGAGTTTTTTGTGATGGGTAAAAAATGTTAAACTCGCGTCAGGACACGTGACCTGATCGATAATTCGTAAGACGGAGCTCGCGTCAGGACACGTGACCTGATCGAAAATTCGTAAGACGGAGGGAGTGTAGACCACAGTCCAAAATATCAAAAATGCACAACGTTGATATTCAAGTTTTCACTTCTGCCGGCACTCCCGGAGTGCAACCCGTTTTTTTTCTCATCCTATTGGTAGTTCCAGAGATACGCTAGCGTTACAAAAAAACAAACTTTAGATTATTTCCATAAATGACAAATGAAACCGTTTCATCCATTGAATAAAAAATTGTATTGCATTTACATTCATTCATTTCAAAAGCCTTAATAAACGAAATTGGCTTAAATAATTAGCCGAATTGATGAAACATAAAACGTATTTAAATGTTTTTTTTTATATTTAATTGAATATCGTTTACTATTTTTGCTGAATAATTTTATTTGCTGTCATTAAATATCCAATTGAATGTTTGTGGATTCATTTTAAATAAATACGGCTATTGTGGTGATGTTCATGTTTAATTTTACGTCTTCTTATTTAACTAGCGACACGCCCCTGCTTCGCACGGTTTTTACGACTTGACGAAACATCAGAATTTCTACTTATACATATAAGTTTAGCATAAACAGCGTATAATTTTCCCACCGCTGGTACACAGGCATCCTCTCTTCGAGAGGGATTAGGCTGTAACCTACCACGCGGGCCCAGTGCGGGTTGGTAGATGTCACATGTTTTCGAATTTTTGGTTCTAGGACATGCAGGTTTCCTCACGATGTTTTCCTTCACCGTTTTAAGAGCAGTGGTGATGAAATAAATTATACCTGAGATCGAACCCAGGACCCACGTCATAAGTAGAGGCCATTACCACTGGGTCACTAGTTCACTACTGCTCACAGTTGCTGTCTAAAGGTCATCACTCATTATAACCGCACCGCTCCAGCGCAGAAACGGCCCGGCACCGTTTCAAAAAAAAAAAAAAACTCAAAGAATCCACCCGCTTGTCGCCAACGCGCCGTCATCGTCAGCAAGACGACCGCTCGCTGCTAGCACGCTACCGAGGCAGACAGCAGCTGGCTGCAGACAGCTTGTTGTTCACATGCCGCTTACTAGTTGATAGCTCACAATAACTCGCTGTAACTAACTAAAGGCGCACGCACAATGGTCCACCTGAAGGAATAAGTGCGGAAACCAAACCCGTAACATAGAATAACTCGCAGTTGAATATCCACTATCTTGTTTTGTCGTCGTAAAACACATTTGATTTAAAATCCTAACTTCAATGAGAAGTTATTTGCTGAGTTGGAGCAGTACTGTTATAATGAGTGACCTTTAACCTTTATATATTTCATATTATACATAAACTTACCTGTCTCATGATAAAGTAAGTGAAGACTCGCCAAACTACATAACATCTTGCGTTCTACTTAACTAATCAGAAGTAACATACGGGCTCCATTAACTACTACGCAACTTCTCCAAACAGACTAACTGCATTTCAAGTTGAGCGATCCATATACTGATCTAGTATGTGTGCGCGCTAATAGCTTGGCAAACTAATTTGTACAAGGAGCATTACGTTTCCTAGGAAGCTTTGAAGGATGGCTAGAGGTGAGAGTGAAATACAGGGGAGCAGGGACATCGATGCACAACAGGTTGTGCATCGATGGATTATGGTTTCAGTGCATAATTCTGAACCTCCTTGTCTAGAAATTGTTCTTCGTTGCTGTTTCATAGAAAAGTGCAATACCTACACGGTCAGAATGAATTGAACGACAATGTTTTTAGGGGGTTGGGTAGGTATTGATTTCTTCTGACTGCCGATAAGCTGACAAATAAATGCGGGTTTTTTTTTACAAGCAATGCAATTTCTATTATATACATTGCTGGCAGTGTCAATATTTTTAGTTTTTTGAAATATGAATTACAGCTATCTGTCGTTTTTAGACCACACATAGACCTCACACAGCGTTTCTGCATCCTGAATACAACCTCCCTATTAGTCGACTGCCCCCAGAAAATACGACTGGCAGTTCCGGAGATTACCCCCTACATACAAACAAAGAAATTTTACCTCTTTATAACATTATATTATTAGTATACATTTAACTCCCAACAAAAACGGAGCATTTTATCTACCTTGTTTATTTTACCAACGGAAAACCCGAACGAACTTTTTACGACCCAGAAATAGAACACAGGACACCCATAGAATGTTCACACCCCGCATTCAGGCCCAATGAAGCGTAAACAGTACCTTCATACTTATAACACCTAAAAGCGGTTACTGAACGAAATGACCCCCACATTAACCAAGCATGGTAACTGTTACAGTCCGTTAACAGAGGGGCAATTCTCGTAATTTTAAGACCGTTCACAGTCTGATCTCAGTCTCAACCTGTCAAAAAATACTTCTAATTTCCCTACAGTTTGACAAGTTTTTGATATTTGCTTGTCGCTGAGATGAGACTGCGACTAGATTTTGAACGTTTTAAATTATTAGAATTGGCCTTCAGTTATTTTACCTCTGACAGCATCAACCTAACAATAACCTTATTGCCACGAGAATAAAGATCATAATGACTTTGACAGGCTTGTCAGTGGCCACAACCCAATAGCAACTTTATTAGAACGAGAATAAAGTTCACTGTGATTTGGACAGTGATGTAAAATCAGAAGTAAAGGAACTGTGAACGGTCTGTACGCTTGGTAATCAATTACATCTGACGGTTGTCTTGTCAAAAATGAGCGATGCCCAAAGAGTTCATAATTCCGACCGCTAACACGCGGGTGTATTCATATTTTAATAGATGTGGACGTTAGGGTTCGTGGCTAAATGATAACAGACGCATGGGTCGCCGAAGGTTTAAACTACGCGTCAGTTCATGGATGGATGACCATGTTTTGCATATGGAGATCCTCCGTGCCTCAGAAAGCACGTTAAGCCGTTGGTCCCGGCTGTCATTCGTAGATCTTTGACAGTCGTTACGGGTAGAGCCCGCGCAAACTAATCCACGCGCTGTCAAAATCATCTCGACGTTTATATCAAGCGTCTAGAGAGTGTGCCTAGCTTCGTGTTTTCCAAAGTAAATATTTGCCATCACTATGCCGAATGGGATTACAGGTGCTGGCAGGGATATAGTCTTGAAGTTCGAATACGCGCGCAGCCATAGCTTGCGCGCTCTCTAGTCAGGAACTCAAAAGTCTGACAACTAGTCTTACCAAGGTATAACGTGTTACCTGGTGATTGGGTTGTGGAGGTCAGATAGGGAGCCGTTACATGTAAAATACGGGTATTCAGTTGGATCCGGTTGGATTGGTAGCTGACCCTAACATCGTTAAGAAAAACCTAGGCAGATTGATTGAGATATGGTCGGTCGTCATTTTAGGAGAAAATTCTGTAACGTGGTGCCTAAGTTATAATTTAAATATGAGCACAAAATAAACAAAGTGAGATGCTAATTGTAATTGTAATCCCGTCCATTTAAACTTCAATCGGAATCGGTTTCATTTTGACAGTTCAACAACATTCATTGCGTTATTTACGTGCTGAGCAGACAAATTTGTCGAACTTATGAAGCAATGGATTAGCCATTTGCTTCAAAATGATTCAGATTACGATTGATTGTGTGTTACGCAATTAGGGTGCTGATAAGAGTGGGTTCACGTCAATCGTGTACAGTCACGAGCAAAAGTATGTATACACTCGGCTTTATTCAAAGCGATTTACTCCTTTATTTTTTAATGAAATTTTATTTTGTTACGAACATAGCATTTTCGATCCCATAGGTTTATGTAATGTGTCGTATTATAACGTTACATTCGTTATTTCATGAAAAAATCACAATTGAAAGTTGTCAAGTGTTGGCATATTGGTGCTCGTGATTGTACCGAGAAGGTTCAAACGACCGCTTCCTATCCAATCTGACACTTTAATCCTCATCCGGGGTACAAACCACGATACATGTACCGCGACAGTTTCCGGGTATACACACACAGATACACCACGTCTTGGATTAACACATAGTATCCATACTATCCATACATACTGCAGCATACATAACTTATAGTTGCTTTTCGTGTCTGTTTGTGTAACCGCGCTGTTCTTCAAACTACGCAACGGATTTGAGATTTGATGCGGTTTTCACTTTCATTTGGAGAATTTATTAATGATGTGTATGATGTGTATGATACAACTTACATTTAATAAAGAGAGCAGTGGTGGCCCAGTGGTAACGGCCGCGACTTACGAGTTGTGGGTCGTAGGTTCGAACCCAGACAGGCGCTTTACTCTGCGTAAATTATTTCATCACCACTGCTCTCAAAACGGTGAAAGAAAATATTGTGAGGAAACAGATATGTCCTAGAATAAAAAAAAAACTTGAGAGGTGTCAAGGGACACCCGGATGGAACGAAGTTCAAAGAGAGAGAGAGACAGACAGAGAAACACGCGCACGCCGCACGGCTTACAACTATAGCAAAAAGTGTCGTTTCAACTTTTGGTCTTAATTTTTTCCGTCTAGCCCCCTTTCGCAACGCGCGATTAAGAACTTCGTTCCAAAAGTCGAAGATATGTGACACCCACCAACCCACACTGGGCTCGCGTGGTGGATTACGGCCCACTCCTCACCGAGAGGAGGTCTGTGTCTCAGCAGTGGGAACATTTTAGGAGGATTATGATATGATAAGTAAATCTCGATATTTTGTCAAGTCAGAGGAGGGCCGCTAGTAAGGATATATTTGTATCGTTAAGACTACTTCATATACCTACTTTATATAAAAAGTATCCTGGGGGTCTACTCCGAAGTAGTATCGGCCGAATGTTCGGCCGTTTCCTGCTACGTAGTTACTATTTAGTTCCGTCGTCGGTTCCGATCCTACACTCCTACACTCTTTCGAATATTAACTATGGTCCCGACCCAACTGATCCGATCCGAACTTTTTTCTCATTTTTCAATAATATTCGGCTCGGCCATGTGTCGGTCCGATCCGAACATTCGCACTTTGCACTTCGGAGTAGGCCCCCTGTTTTCATACTAAATGCAAAACACCACAAACAACGCAACAGTTATTCTGAAATTATTTTAGTATCGGCGCGAATCGAAGGACGAATATTCGACCGACCAATAACTGTTCCACTGCTACGTAAATACACTTCTTTAACAGAAAAGGACCAAACAATCATCACAAAGAAATCTCATGGTACGTTTGCACTTTCAGACTAACTCAGGATTTCCTCAAGATTTAAAGATAAACTTTAATTCGTAAGATTCGCCCTAAAACGTCAAAAGTTGTTCGCTTTCCTGTTTCGTTGTGACACCTCTGACACACACAATGTCACATGCTACCATGGAAACGCCATAATTAATGTCATGCTTGCTCTTCTCAGTATTGTCAATTTTCGTGCGACTTAAGTGCGGAGAGAGGTGGAGGGGCCCGTGGCTAAATAATAACAGCCGGACAGGTCGATCGGCCAGGTTAAGCTACGCTTGCCGCGGTTAGTCTGTGGATGGGTGACCATCTTTACATACCGACACCCCTCCGTGCCTCGGAAAGCACGTTAAGCCGTTTGTTTGTTCTTTGTCAGTCGTTACGGGTAGAAGCCCGAAAGTCTGACAACCAGTCTTACCAAGGGGTATCGTATTACCCAGTAACTGGGTTGTGGAGGTCAGATAGGAAGTCACTCCATGTAAAATACTGGTATTCAGCTGCATCCGGTTAGACTGGAAGGCGACCCCAACATAGTTGGGAAAAGGCTAGGCAGATGATGATTAAGTGCGGTGAGGGCTAATCTAAAGATTTAAATCTTTGTTCCTCGTAACTTTTAAAGACAAAATAGCGAATTTCATGTGGAACATCCACATGAAATTCGCTATTAACAGGATCTACGGGATAATATTTAGCAGCTACCACCATTTATATCGTTAACACCTCGTTCAAAGGCCCAATTAAAAATTTTACAGGTTGACTAATTAGGGACCAGACCCTCCCTTTTAATATAAATAGGTGTGACGTCCCATCGAACATTCGAGAATCTTTGAGATCAAAGAATTTTCAGCTCAGTTGACAGTTTAAGTGGCTTTAAAGGAATAGGAAGGTTCGAATACTTTGAAGAATTCGTCACGCGTATTTCTTGAAAGAATTCCGAGAGGCACAAAGGCACATACCCGCACACATAAGACCAGGCTTAGATCAGTATTCAGACTCAAAATCAGCTGATACTCAAAGCATTTAAGTATTTCAAATGAACAATTTACAGGCACTTGTAGTAGGTTCCTATGGAGAAAATCGGGCAAGAAACTCCACAGACATAATATTATATATCATGTTATATACAAAATCTTGGTTCCATCATTCATGGAGTCTGGATTTGTGCCTGGTTTTGATGGCAACGGGCTTGCCCCTTATCATACGGTACAGACGCCAGCAGGTCAAGCTACCCGAAACTGTCAAATTTTCCCAATCAACCTTGAACCTTAATGCTTTAGCGATAAAGTTGAAAATCTATTAAAGAAATTTGACAGATTGTAGTAGCTTGATGTGCTGGCGTCTGTACTTAAACATAATTGGCGAAATGTGGGTTTACTATAAGTACATCTCTGCCTAACCTTTCGGGGATTACCAGCGTGATGTTATGTATAACTAGCTGCGCCCCGTGGTTTCACCCGCATAAGTTTCGATCCCGTAGAAATATCGGAATAAAAAGTATTCTATGTGTTAATCCTGGTTATAAACTATTTGTGTACCAAATTTCATCCAAATCCGTTCAGCAGTTTTTGCGTGAAAGAGTAACAAACATCCATCCATCCATACAATCTTTCACGTTTATAATATTAGCAGGATGTGAATAGACCTACAAATCAGAAGAAAAACACTAGATGCTGTGAAATAGAGATGAATTTACCTTATAGGTATATAAGTACCCGCCAAATACAAGCTGAAACGGTACGTATTTATTCCGTACATAAGTTTAAAATGATACGTCAAAATATATACATAGCTACATCGCTGTTTGAAAACGCGCTGGTAATTAACATGTCAGCTAGTTTGCCAGCTGTTATAGCTATGCCTGTTAGCAAAAGATAACAATACTGTCATTTAGTTTGAACATTGAGTAGCAAAACACATTTCGCTAATTATATTATGAATATTATGATGCTGTTTACCATTTGGTTTCAAGCTAGGGACCTCATTTTCAACTCCCCAATGGCAGGAAACGACCGCGCGGCATGCCCAGAAAGAGATGGCGGGAGGAGCTGGACTCCTTCTTAAAGGATTGGCCCACAATCGCAGTAGACCGGGAAAAGTGGAAGGAGGGAAAGGTGGGGGGGAAGGGAGGGCTTTTCCCTGCAGTGAGACAACACAGGCTAGTGATAATAATAAGGCCGTTTGTACAGACGCCAGCAGGTCAAGCTACCCGAAACTGTCAAATTTTCCCAATCAACCTTGAACCTTAATGCTTTAGCAATAAAGTTGAAAATCTATTAAATAAATTTGACAGATATTAGTAGCTTGATTTGCTGGCGTCTGTACACGGCAGGGTTTCTTCACGGTACGGCGCCGTAGACAAAACGTGTCTGTCAACAAGCTTCCATAGTGATCCATACAACACTGACTACCGTGCCTACACATGGCGTATAAACAGCGTCGTAGAAAAAACGTTTACGTCAATAACGGCGGCACGACGACTTGACGGCACGGTTGGCGCAGTGGTTAAGCGAAGCGACTGCTGCGCTGCGTGTTGCGGGTTCGATTCCCGCACGGAACAAATATTTGTATGACCTACATGTATTTGTTCTGAGTCTGGGTGTTTTTCTATCTTTAATATGTATGTATTTACAAAAAAAAATGTATATAAGTAGTTTATCAGCCATCTTGTTACCATAACACAAGCATTAGGTGGCTTAGCTTGGGACTAGATGGCGCTGTGTGAAATGTCAAAAAAAAATAAGTTTCCATAGTGATCCATACCCTGACGACTGTGCCTACACACGACGTATCAACCGTAGTTTTTCATGGAAAGAAAAATGTGTGTGTACAAAGGACCTTATGCTTCAGCTTCGCTTTAGACTACAGACAGCGGTAACGATGATGGAAACGAAATGTTTTGGAGTGACATATAGAACCGAAAAACTTCTGTCAATCCTGGTGAAAGTGGTTGTAGAAATACGAGACTCTTTGAAAGTGATTGTCACTTGTCTAAGCCCAGAGGTCTTCTGTCGATAGAATTTTAATGTTTACAAGCTGAAAATTACTTTTAAGGTGGATGCTCCAAGGTAGCCCGCGAAATTCAAATTTTCTTGCGTTTTTTGCAATTTGCTGGTCAGTACTAAGTTGTACGTTGATTAAAATATGATTCGCGGCCGTAACAAATATGTATTTACAGAATTATAATCATTAAAGTCATCAACACAACCCTCTAAGATAATCCTAATCTCCTACTGAATGACTATTTCATGAAATCTTGACATTTTAGGATTATGCTAACTTAACAAGTTGTATTACTGATTCTAATGATTATAATTCTGTAAATACATATTTGTTACGACTGCGAATCATATTTTAATCAACGTACAACTTAGTACTGACCAGTAAATTGCAAAAAACGTAAGAAAATTTGAATTTCGCGGGCTGCCTTGGAGCATCCACCTTAAGTCTAGAGGTAGGCCTCTGGGTTTAAAAGTAATTATCAGTAAGAACGAGCGAAGTAAACGTAACATAAAATACGAACGATTTTTGAATCGATAATACTACTATTATATGGTTAAAATTTTTGCATTAAGGACTATAAGCATCACCAATAGGTAAATGAATGAAGTCTTAAAGCTAAGTATACGGGTTATTGGTAAAACAGTAATAACCTTCTAGGACACACCACTAACACCACTATCAACCACCACAAACAACAACACCAAACCATCAACAACACCATAAACAACAACTTTTGTTCTATGACTTTTTACAAAACATAACCTCCGCTACATTTTGTACTAGACACGGCAGTTAGTTTACATAACTAGCGCTTTCTTTTGTTTGCGTAGAGTTCGTAACATTTAGAGCGTTTTGGATTGAAATATTTTTATTTTTGTATGAAAGTCTGATCAGAATTAAAATCTGACGAAGTCATAGAACAAAAGTTGTTTTTTATGATGGTAGTAATATAGTCCTGAGAAGTTGTTATTGTTTTACCAATAACCCTGAATAATATAATTTCAAACTCAAACTCAAAGTATTTATTTCAATTAAACCAATTATAGGCACTTTTGAATTGTCAAGGGGGTAATGTAATAACATAATGTTCGTAAACTTCGCGCAATCGTGCCACAGAACCGGTTCAAAATGTCGTTGAATCATCCTTTCAAATACACCTGCTTGACACCCAAAATTGAACAAACTTCAAGACACTTAGGAGCAATGACACTTCGCCAAACATAATCCAGAAAACGTCACAAAAACTCGTAAACTGATTACTGAAACTCGAAACCGTTTTTGGTCAATTACTTCTGCAGGCATTACGAAAATTATTCTTCTACCCTCATTCTTCGACCTAAAAAGTAAAACTCCCATCAAAAGTACATAAAAGTCCACGATTCCAGTCAATAGAATATTTTCTGTGTAAAATGCCGAGTCGAGCATTCTTCGGGATCGATTGGAAGTGAATAGTGGACTGCTTGGGATCGAATGAAAGATATCGGGTGCCCTGTTGAATCGAGTCGCATTGTGACAAATGCATTTTTTCCTCGTCCACACAAATGCTTTGGAATTTAATAATAGTTGAATGTGATATATTGCTGGCAGTGATTTTGTTGGGATTAATGTGAATTGAGGGGAAACTATTGGGTACCCGTTGAAGCAGAATTGGAATAGGCGAGCTCTTGTACAAAGTCAAAGAGTTTATTTCGACTTAAAAACCATTGGCTTTTTGAATTGTCAAAAGGATTGCTCACTAAGTGAGAAAGTTAGACTCGTTCGGGGAAATACCATACATTTTGCTGTTTCTAATCAGTTTTAAAGAAGCTAATACATTTTTTTGAAGTAGTATGTACCTACCTATAGTTTCTTCCTCTGTTCAAGTTAATTTTAGACATTACTGACATCAGTTAAGGAGAACCTCGTGAGGAATCCTAGACTTATCTTAGTTAATATAAGTCTGAAATCCACCTTGAGCAAGTGTGGTGATCGTGGTTTCTCTGTATAGAAGAGCCTTTGCTCTTCAGTAAAACAGTAACAGGCTGGTGTTAATACCAAGTACATAAGGTCTTTGTAAATGAGTTTGTTAAGAGGAGAACTGTCACAGTGTCACTGTAGTATTTTTATCTCACAAGTGACGCGCGCTTTACTTGTGGTAACCAGGTATACACACATGCTGTGAATACGAGTAGCGTCAGCATTTACCACGCACACGCACACACTTCCGACGTCGCTATTATCTCTGACGGTCCCGAGAGCTCCTGCGCTTATACACACATTCATAGCGTGTTTGCACACTCGGTAACCATAAGAAAATCGTGCGTCGCTTCGCAAGATAAAAATACTATACCGTCAAGTAGTGCAGCAAGGCTACGTTCCAGTTCAAATAGCATGAAAGCTGGTGAAGTAACTGGCACATTAGACTTTCAAAGTTTTTATCCGGCTATAAAGAGTGCGAAAGACGATAGGCACGTTCTACTTGAACACAACTTACGAGGTGTTACAAATTGTTGGCAGAATTTAGCGCTTAACACAAGATGGGCTGTTTGCCAGTTTTTACATGACTGGACAAAAAAGGAGTGTTATGTGTTCATGGTTCATGTATGTTTGTGAGTTTCTTTTATCACATGAGCCTATCATTTTTTTGTTTTTTTGAGATAATTCTTTGCCTGGGTACATTAGAATAGCCTTAACGCAGCAGGCTCAGAAGGAGATGGCTGATGAGCTGGACTCCTTTAACAAAGAGTGGTTCTTAGGATCTCTGCACAGAGAGAGGTAGAAGGAGAGAATGGCAGCGTCTGCCTTGAACTTGGACAAAATGAACTTACAAAATACCAAAATTAGTTCCTCATCTGCCAAGCCTTTTCCCAACTATGTTGGGGTCGGCTTCCAGTCTATCCGAATGCAGTTGAGTACCAGTATTTTATATGGAGCGACTGCTTATCTGACCTCCACGATCCAATTACTGGGTAACACGATACTGCTTCATAGGACTGGTTGTCAGATTTTTGGGTTTCTGACTACTCGTAACGATTGCCAAAGATCCTGTGAATGACAGCGGGGTCCAACGGCTTAACAGGTTTACTGTCCACAAAGTAGACACAATAGTTAAACAATCAACTTGAATCATATGTGGTTCATGGGACAGGGAATGGGTTAAAGTGCTTGCCGAGGCATGGAGGGATCTCGACATAATTATAATGGATGGTCAGTATGGTCACCCATCCACGAACTGACGCGTATGTCAACTTTGGATCAACCCATGCGGCTGTTATTACTTAGCCACTCAAAAAAGAAAAGGAGTCCCGGTACTTAAATGTACACATATGATTTATGCAAGACGACAACAGTATAAGCTGACTTATCATAAGATTATTAAATTTGATTTCTATTGAGGTAGATATATTTCACTGCAGCCTGATGAAGTTCTCAGGAGCAGCAGTGAGGTGCATTGAAAATGTTGAGAAACTGTGCTATTAATGGTACGAGTATTTTAATTTTAATGGAATTTGTAATTGTGCTTTTATTTTATTTTATTCTAATTTTGATTGTATTTTTAATTGTTTTAATGTAATTAGTATTGTATTTTTTTTAAATTGTAATTATGATGATTTTTTATTAATTGAATTTTTGGGTAGTAACATCGCATTGGCGTTATAGCTGTTAAGTTGTTATTTACGAAATTTGGGAATAAATAAATAAAAATAAATAAATAATCATTATACGAGAAACCTATACAATGCGAGGTGAATTAAAACTGGAAACGTATAGCTTCATATGTTGGCATGTGTATCCTGGGCACTCAACCACACTACCACCTTGTTGATTGGCTTATATTTATACTACGACCATGAGCTATTCCGATGAAGACAAGGAAAATTCTCTGCCAGAATTTTACCTTTCGTATAATACTATCGTATAATGTAGAATAGAATAAGCCTCTAACAATATGATATTTATATAAAAAACCCTTACCCTCCCTCCCTCTTATTTACCCTCTTATTTACTTATCCAATTCGCCCTTTTCTTTTTCGCACAAAACTGAACCCATATCTTAGCTCGCCCATAATTTATACATGAAGTAACATTACTGTGGAGTCCTAAAAATCGTCCCTGACATTTCAATAAACATAGGATTTTATATCTAGCATAAAACCTTATTTATGTCTGTACCTATGACTGAGATAATTCACGACAAAAATATATCTGTCACTTTAAGATGTCTCGCCCTTGAAAACTTGAATAATGAACTTACGACAGACTTTGTTGAAGCCGTATTAAAAAGGCGCTGAAGATTTTGGGTATCAGTGAAAAAAAAGCTTAAGTAAATTACTGAGACGTCTCGAGATTTCTAGTAATCCTCTGTGAAGTACTCTTTCCATTACTTATTTCTACCGAACTGCGATGCTATATTATGTTTCGAAGAGTACTGAGAGCTAGTGTAATTAGCTACATGAGATAGTGGCGTGTGCATGCGACTTCTGCATGGAAGAAACGTCATAATTATTATATCATCATAATAATCATATCATCATAATTATCATATCATCATAATAATCCGCCTATAACGTTCCCACTGCTGGGACACAGACCTAGCTCTGTAAGAGAGAGTGGGCCATAATCAACCACGCAGATAGATAGATAAAACGTTTATTCAGTGCAACAAAAGACACAATACAAGTAATTTAAATAAAAAAAAAACATCAAAAGAAGGTGAAACATACTTAAAAGCTAAATTGACCCATATTCACCTCGTACAAATAAATCTATACTGGGCGGTGTATGTCTCATGGTTGCACCAAATGGGAGTCCAGCTCAGCATATGCCAGGTACAATACCTGACGCTGGTACTCTGCTGCATCCCGTTAGTGACACATGGATGTCGAGAAGACACATCACAGTTTCAACAAAATGGTACCTACATAGTACGGCGCGTATATTATGAGGTGTTAAGTACCCACACCTTAATTGACTTACTTTTAAAACCGACAGAAAGAAATATTTTGACATTTTAAACTTATTAAATACGCAGGCTGCGTTGACGACTTACTTGATAGTAATTCAATAATGGGATTTTTAATTTGTTTTTTTTTTTTTTGGATTCTTAATGGAATTTTTGGCCAGCAAACAGAGGACTTACCTGATGGTAAGTCCTCTGTTTGCTGTCCAAAAATTCTTGACTCACCCCGTCGGATCGCATCCCCTGCCTATTGACTTTTGCTCGTTCTCTCTGACTTTAACATTTTTGCTCGGTTCCTAAGGGTCTGACCGTAATGTTTTTCTTGTTAATGGTTTTTCCAAACATTAGCGGAAGTTCAAACAAGCAAACTCCTAAGCTTTTTTTAAAAAAAAAAAAAAACATTGCCCCACACTAGGAATTACTCCTGTATCGTGGGTGCGTTTACAAACATTAATTAAACTCACATACACAAACTGCCAGACCCGGAACAACTACCCGTAAGCAATACAAATATTTTTTCCGTGCGGGAATCGAACCCGTGACTCGCAGCGCAGCTTTATTATTAATAAAGATATAGATTAAGAACATCCTTAGCCGTCAGTGACCCCAAAATGTAATATGTTAAGCTACTCCTATAAATAACTATAGAATTCAAAAACTACTTGTGTCCACAGTATTAATTTAATGCCGACCGCTTCGAGCTGACCTCAGCAACTCTGGGGAAATAAGATTTTTGCTGTACACAGTGTACACACTAACTATACTATAGCTAAGTAATTAATACTATCTTAAGTTTCTCTTGGGAGGACTCTGAAAGTACTACGGAAGGAAAATGGTCAGCAATTACTTAAAGGACGGTATATTGAATAGCTGTGTGTTGCAACGCAGTTTGACAAAAGTAGATCGTTGGATGCCGATGTTTTCTAAACTAATACTATGAGAAAATATTAGATTTTTTGTTTGTTACGCTTTCACGCTACGCGAAGGGGCCCGTGGCTAAATAATAACAGCCGCACAGGTCGATCGATCAGGTTAAGCTACGCTTGCCGCGGTTGGTCTTTGGATGTGTGACCATCGTTATATACCGAGACCCCTCCGTGTCTCGGAACGCACGTAAAGCCGTTGGTCCCGGCTGGCATTCGTGGATCTTTGACACCCGCTACGGGTGTAAGAAGCCCGAAAGTCTGACAACCAGTCATTATCTTCATTCTTCGTCAAGGGGTACCGTAATACCCAGTAACTGGGTTGTGGAGGTCAGATAGGCAGTCGCTCTATGTAAAATACTGGTATTCAGCTGCATCCGGTTAGACTGGAAGCTGATACCAACCTAATTGGGAAAAGGCTAGGCAGAAAAAATCAACGGGTTGCACTTCGGGAGTGCCGGCAGAAGTGAAAACATGAATATTAACGTTGTGCATTTTTGATATTTTGGAATGCGGTCTACTTTCCCTCCGTCTTACGAATTTTCGATCAGGTCACGTGTCCTGACGCGAGCTCCGTCTTACGAATGCTCGATCAGGTCACGTGTCCTGACGCGAGTTTAACATGTTTTACCAATCACAACAAAAGTGCACAACGCCGCTAAAGAAGTTTTCACTTAAAAAAATGCAAAAATATTTTGACTAATGCTATAGTCGGCTTTTTAAATTTAAATCACTTGCCTACCACCCATTTACATTTTTCTTTCTTGAATGAACGAACTAAAATCGTAACAAGAAAAACTTATTACAGGTAGTTGTAGTGAAAGGGTTGGACAGGAATCGTGAATACTGAGAATTTATAATTTTCCTCTTGTCCTTTTCTGTAAAAAAAATCTTAAGAATAAAGGACAATCGGGCAATTTACAACTGAATATTTATTCAGTATATCAGTCAGTCTCAGTATATGGACTTCGTCTGAAATAAATTTCTTATTATTATTTTCTTTATTTCATCTAATTACATATAATTTACATTTTTCAATATTTTTATAAACAACATGATAAAAAAACATAAAAAAATATAAAAAATAGTAGCCCACCGGTATCGGGAACAGGGTCCAAGCTACCGGCGGTCAGGGCTCCAGAGAGAGGAACCTCCTGACAATGCGAGCCGTGTCCAGAAGTACCGCTTTCTGAATCAAGCCCTTGATCCAGCTGCCCAACGAGAGCCTCCTCAGGTGTTTGGTCGAGGCTCTTGGCTATTAAGCCATTGGCTGTCACGACTATCGGCACAATGATCGCTGAGTCCACATCCCACATGTCGACAACCTCGCGAGCCAAGTCAAGATACTTGATTGGTTTATCTTTCTCGGCTTTCACGAGGTTTTCATCATGCGAGACGGTTATGTCAACAATCATTGCGCGCCGCTCTGATCGATCCACCACCACTATATCAGGCTTATTGGCAACAATAGTCCTGTCAGTGATGATGGATCGATCCCAGTACAATGTGATATTTCCATTTTCGAGAACTGATCAATCAACAATCTGAGGTGCCGTACTACAGGTATGTGCCCGACCGGCACATACCTGTAGTACGGCACCTCAGATTATTATTACTATTCTATGAAATCGCATAATCCAACTATGATGATCCCACTGCCCGGACACAGGCCTCCTCTCTGTGAAAGAAGGCCGTAATCCACCACGCGGGCCCAGTGCGGGTTGGTAAATGTCACATGTCTTCGAATTTTTGGTTCTAGGACAGGCCGGTTTTCTCACAATGTTCGTTTTGAGAGCAGTATCATCATCTGCCTAGCCTTTTCCCAACTATGTTGGGGTCGGCTTCCAGTCTAACCGGATGCAGCTGAATACCAGTATTTTACATGGAGCGACTGCCTACCTGACCTCCACAACCCAGTTACTGGGTAATACGATACCCCTTGGTAAGACTCGTTGTCAGACTTTCGGGCTTCTGACTACCCGTAACGACTGTCAAAGATCCATGAATGACAGCCGGGACCAACGGCTTAACGTGCTTTCCGAGGCACGGAGGGGTCTCGGTATGTAACCCAACCAACCGGCATGTCAACCATTACTTATTGTTTTTTTCTTTATTTTGTTTTTATGTTCTTTTGTGCGTCATGTTTACCGCAAATAAACGTCTTTTCTTTCTTTCTTTCTTTCTAAAGATGGTCACCCATCCACAGACCAACCGCGGCAAGCCGTTTTGAGAGCAGTAGTGATGTAATAATTTGACGGCACGGTTGGCGCAGTGGTTAAGCGATTTACTGCTGCGCTGCGTGTCGCGGGTTCGATTCCCGCACGGAACAAATATTTGTATGACATACATGTAATTTGTTCCGAGTCTGGGTGTTTTTCTATCTATAATATGTATGTACTAGCTGCTGCCCGCGACGTCGTCTGCGTGAAGGCTCTACAGCACCAAAAATACCTAAGATGCCAGTGTCGCTATAGCATTATAAGTAAACAACTTTTAAAATTGCATTAAAATATAAGTTTTTTTGCGAAGCAAGTGAAGCGTAGCAAGTGAAGAGAGTTATATGGGAATCCTGCTGAGTTCAGTCATAAGATGTGACTGAAGGAAATAGAGAAAATAATGCAGGAATACATTTCAGGACACAAAAGAATAAAAATACGTACAAAGGTATCATACCTTACAACACTTCCCTATAAACTACGTTGGTAGTTATGCTGCCAGGAGCCAAAATGTAAAGAGAGTCAGGACTGGTGACGCGAGAGCAAGCGACGTACAGTTGCCCGTGTGAGAAGCAACTCGTCCTGAGGTCGACACCCGCTGCCCTCAGTGTCTGCCCCTGCGACTTATTGATGGTCATCGCGAAGCAAACATTCACGGGGAACTGTACGCGCTTGAACTGGAACGGGTGGTTATGAGGTATGAAAGGAATGCGTGGTATAAATACTGCCTCGCCGACGCCACAACCCGTAAGAATTTCCGCCTCAATGGTGTGTCTGTGGAGCGAGATGACTTTAAGGCGGGTCCCGTTACACAACTTCGGAGGAGATAGGTACAGAAGAAGCATAATCGGGATACCGACCTTCAGCTTGATGGTATGCGCTGGAAGTCCACTTGCTGACAGGGAGTTCAGAAATTCCACGGGATAATGTGTGGCGTCATCTTGCTCGACCACAGTGTTTATCGAGGTATAGACCACTTCATTCCCCTCAATTTCCGAGAGAATGCATTTGTTAATTGCTGCAGCCTGATTATTTTTAGGCGTCAAAATGGCCCGCTCACACACCCAAGAATTCTGCTGGTGCAGTATAAGACTGATGTCCCCGTACACACAGCGAATGAGTTCTTCTAAGCTGGATACCACTCTACCGAGAGACTCTGGAAGCACCACGTGTCCACCTCTCTCTTCTGGTAGAGTGCCTTCGCCAAGACTTAGAAGGACATCGGAGAATTCTTGAGCACATGCATTGCCGCCGAGCTGAGCTCTCATATTAATGGTCAAGCGCAGCGTACAAACTCGTGACCAAAACGAAGATCGTTTCAACGAAGCTCCACGGGAAGCTTTTGCCGGAAATCGCCACTGAACAGAACTATGACATCACCCATCAAATGTTCGTTCCTGCGGATGTCCTGCAGGGTTCTGGCCACGGCCTCAACTGCCTTCCTATTGGCCATCGTACACTCATCCCATACTATCAGAGAGCAATCCTTGAGCACGTGTTCCTTATTGCTGTTACGTGACACACCAAAAACAGGCGTTTCGGCGCTCTCTAAATCGATGGGAATTTTAAACATGGCATGTGCTGTCTTGCAGCCCGGAAGTAGTGTGGCAGCGATTCCCGACGACGCTACAGCAATAGCAATTTTGCCTTGCCTCCTGACCTCTGCAAGTATGCCAGTGGTAACAAATGTTTTTCCTGTTCCACCAGGAGCATCCAAGAAAAACATTTTACCCTGGTTTTGCCCAACGCTTTCAAGGACGGTGTCATAAATGTGTTTTTGCTCTGAAGAGAACAAAGCGACATAGTCATTTCGTATGGTGGTCATTTCGCCCGGATCGTAATTTGTCTCAGCGTTATACTCCCGATTTCCACGGTCTTTATACGGTGATGATGTGGGAGCTGATAACCCATATTCGGTCAGTGGATTGCCGCCGATAGAAATGACCACATCTTGAAGTGAACTGAGACAGGTGTTCAGCACGCGTTCATCAGTTACTTCGACTTCGTCTCCAGTAACACGCCTCAAAGCTCGTAGAAAATCTTCAGACAGATGATGGCGATACTTCTCCCACAAAGCTGCCAGGTTCGCGACTCCACAAAACAGCAAGATGACGGCAAACAGATGACGCATGCAGCTGGGACTGTCACTGACGCTCGCCTCCGCGAGGGTGTCATCCCAATTTTGGTCACCGTCGAGAAGGTGACGTGCTACGCAGGCTGCGCGGTAAGTGGGATACTCCACGCCATCAAATGTCCTCAGAAAGGCGAAAGACGTTGGGCCTCGGACAGTGTGAACTAACAACTGCAGAAAATTGCATTCGCCATTATTCGGATGCACGGTATAAACCCTACCCAATGCGGTGTCTTTGAAAATTCCCGGAAAGCCTTCCACAGCACCTCCTCGTCGACGTCGGTTAAATACACCCCTTTGCTTGTCGTACGTGTAATATGAAGGCACCTCGTCATACGTAAGGGATCTCGCAAACTGGTCGACTTCACAGAGCGTGTTTTTTTAAATTGTCTTCCTCAACTCTGCTCAAGATTTTGAGGGTTTTGTTGGAACTTGAATTTGTCGAAACGAACTTATATGAAGAAAATGCACATTGCCATCTATGAATTTTAAGAATAACTAACTACTAACCTCGCCAACATGATCAAATTTAAATTATTAATTTCCAAAAAGTGTTAACATGTAACTTGATTTGATTTTTATGAAATCTCATAGATGGCGCTGCTTCAAAATTGTCATTATACTACTAACATTAATTAAACTATGTTTCTCTGCCCAGGTTACTTAAATGGCGTAGTTTTTATAGTGTAAAGCTAGATAATAGCATGGCTTACTCAAAAACAACATTTAAATATGCGTCGTTAGATTACACGCTGTCACAGAATACGTAGGTAAGAAAAATAAAGATTCACAGCTCCTCCCCCGTAGGTGATAGCGTGATAATATGTTTCCAGAGTTAAATTATGGTTTACTAAATAAATAACATGTCATTTTGTGCATTCAATTATTTTGTGCATTAAATTACGAACAAAAACCTTTTAAAATCAATATTGCTTACCTCCTATAACATACGGCGTGATAATATGTAGCCTAAAGCCTTCCTTGGTTTACAAAGAACATTTTTGCTGAATTTCAATTCAATCTATCCAGTAGTTTTGGCGTGAAGCCGTACCATACACACAGACAAACAGACAAACAGACAAAAATTCTAAAAAGTCACTTTTTGTCATCAGTTACGTTTTTCTAACAAAAGCCACTTATTTTTTCTCGAAAATTCTCAATGTACAGTTTTTCTTTCGTTACTGTTTTATTATATGTATAGATTTACAAAAAAAAAATGTATATAAGTAGTTTATCAGCCATCTTGTTACCATAACACAAGCATTAGGTTGCTTAACTTGGGACTAGATGGCGCTGTGTGAAATGTCCAGGGATATTATTATTATATTATATAATTTACTGTTTTACACAATGTAAAGGGTTTGAACCTACGACCCTCAACACGTAAGTCGCGGTTGTTACCACTGGGTCACCACTGCTCTTCTATGAAATAGACAACCGATTATTTTTCCTTTTCTTTAAAAAGACAAAACGTACTATAATCCTATCCTTCTAATACTATAAACGCGAAAGTTTGTATGGATGGATGGATGTTTGTTACTCTTTCACGCCAAAACTACTAAACGGATTTGGATGAAATTTTGCACACTGATAGTTTATAACCAGGATTAACACATAGGACTTTTTATCCCGTTATTCCCACGGGTTCGAAATAATTCCGCATAAGTTTCGTCTAATCATAATAAATTCTTTATTCAAGTAACAAGGACTCATTGTGTTAGTAAACTTAAGAATTATGTTAGTTTATTGTACGCCAACTTATATTTAAACTTTTTTTTTGTGCACCACATATCTTTATTTAACTCTCAAATCTACTACTCGTACCAACCTAACCAGACCAAAAATGAAATCTCAACCATCAATGCACCTTCACAACAAAATACTATCTTCAAATCAACCAGAACCCAACATCCTTGCAAAACCAAAGACTCACTGCAACCAACCACTCCATATTATTCCTACTTCCCTTGTCCAACTCCAACTTCCAAGGTCTCATTCAGATCCGTTGCACCTTTTATTTCGCGGTGGTTAGTATCAAAGCTTGCGAGTTTTACCCTTGAACTAGTTACCCCTTTGTTCAGCTGAGTGCACTAAACTGTTACCTTTTCTCCCAGCTCTCAGCTTGCGCAATTTTGTATGAAAATGGTTTTTATTGTGAAGGTGCATTGATGGTTGAGATTTGATTTTTTTGTCTTGTTAGGTTGGTAGATTCTATTATTACCTACCATTCTGATTTCGGCTATGGTGACCGTTTCTGTTTTTAATGGCTATGGGTTACGGTCGTGTGCTCTTCTGTGGCTAACGTAGCCTATATTGTCGGCACGGTTGGCGCAGTGGTTAAGCGATTGACTGCTGCGCTGCGTGTCGCGGGTTCGATTCCCGCACGGAACAAATATTTGTATGACCTACATGTATTTGTTCCGAGTCTGGGTGTTTTTCTATCTATAATATGTATGTATTTACAAAAAAAAAAAAAAAAATGTATATAAGTAGTTTATCAGCCATCTTGTTACCATAACACAAGCATTAGGTTGCTTAGCTTGGGACTAGATGGCGCTGTGTGAAATGTCCAAGGATATTATTATTATTATTATTATTGGCTATGAAGGCACGTACTTAATACTTAGGCCTGAGTTTTCAATAGTCAGATAATTTTTATCTGAGGAATAAACATTGCGGTTTGACAGCTTTTGTATAGAAATTATATCAAACTGTCATATTTATTCTTCAGATACAAGTTATCTGACTATTGAAAAGTCAGCCCTTAATTTAATTTATTTAATATAATTTTACCTATTTGGGATTATATTGGGACTTGGTGCCTTAGTCAATAAATAAATATTATATTATAAATGCGAAAGTAACTCTATCTGTACGTAACCTTTTCACGCTTAAGCCACTGAACCGATCGTAATGAAATATGATAGATACCTAGTAGCCTGGGACCTGGAGAAGGACATAGTCTGCTTTTCATCCTGGGGGTCTACTCCGAAGGAGTATCGGTCGAATGTTCGGCCATTTTCTGCTACGAAGTTACTATTTGGTTCGGTCGGTTCTGATCCTACACTCTTTCGAATATTGACTATGGTCCCGACCCAACTGAGCCGATCCGAACTTTTTTCGCATTTTTCAATAATATTCGGTTCGGCTATGTGTCGGTCCGATCCGAACATTCGCACTTTGCACTTCGGAGTAGGCCCTCTGGATTGCAGACAAAGTCGCGGGCAACCGCTAGTAGAACTATAAAGTTACAATCTGGTTAAATAATACGGGCGTTATACTTACGGACATTTCCCCCCGAATTCTCAAACGATACTTAACTCTTAAAGCGCTCTTAAAAGTTTTACTGCTGTTAGAATACCCACACCTGAGGGGCAATTCTCGTAATTTTAAGAACGTTCACAGTCTGATCTCAGTCTCAATCTGTCAAAAATACCTCTAATTTTCCTACATTTTGACAGGTTTTTGACATTTTTTTGTCGCCGAGATGAGACTGTGATTAGATTTTGATCGTTTTAAATTACGAGGATTGGCCTTCTGAATGTGACACAGACTTAACAAGACTAAAGATGTACTACAATTGAGTTTGAGCATTAAACTGTAGCTTTTTACAAAAAACGCAACGCAACATTACGCTGTACACAATCTAAATGGAAAATGTGAACATGACCTTCGAAGGCCTGAAACTGCGTTAAGTGGGTGGATATGTTGGTGGGCTCCGTGGGAACACGACAGTCCCCGTCGCGGAGTCCGGATTATTTTATTTACGCAGTGTCGCTAGTTCAATGATAACGCATATCTCCAATATTTTATTTAAAGACTTATAAATTATATTTTAATTAAAATTTTCAATATTATTATTCTGTTTGTTAGGCATTGCAGTAGGAAAAGACACATGGGGTAACTCTTAATATCAGAAGGCCAATTCCCGTAGTTAAAAACATTCAAAATGTCGCAATCTCATCTCAGTGACAATCAATGGCAAAAACTTGTCAGATTTTTTTTTGTTTTAATGAAACCTTGCCCCACTCTAGGAATTTCTCCTGTATCTTGGATGCGTTACTCACATACACAAACAGCCAGACCCGAAACAACTACTTGTAGGCCATACAAATATTTGTTCCGTGCGGGAATCGAACCCGCGACACGCAGCGCAGCCGTCAATCGCTTAACCACTGCGCCAACCGTGCCGTCAAATATAGGGATATTAGAGGTATTTTTGACAGATTGAGACTGTGAACGTTCTTAAAATTACGAAATTGCTCCTCTGGTATATGGCTAGTCCGCCGCCGGATCAATCAGAAAACCATTCAAAGAAAATCGAATCAAATGCAGGAAATTCGGTAAAGTTTATTTAGCACCACGTCAAACACCAAAATAGCACAAAAACCACCAAAACAAACCGTTAATGACCAATCCAGAACCATTTACCGTCACAAAGACACATAAGTGTCAACAATTACGCAGCTTCACACATTCTGCGGAGCTCAAAGAGGCTCAAACGAGGCATTGTTCTCACAAAACGTTTTTGTGCTCAAGCGAGGACATCAAGATGTTATCATCTTGACGAGAGCCAAACGGAAATTAATGAATTCGTCTTTATATGGAGTTTTTGGAGGGCTCTTGTTGTATCAAATGTGAGGGCAGAAAATCCACTGTGTTACGAGGAATTAATTTTAATAGTCTTTCTTAGATACTGTGAACGGCTAGATGAGCCCTTCGAGGTACCGGAAGGAATAAAATCAAATTACGGCTTATTTCGTTATGTTCAATAATTATTCCTATAAAATATACTGTTCGTATTTTACATCTTCATTCTTTTGCTTGTCAGCTTAATCTCATATTTGACACCTCGTTCTAAACTTGCTTGAATATTCGAATGTAACCTGCGCTAAATTATAGCCAGTCTACACTACATAAGGTTGACTTTAGTGGACAATATTCACAGTACTGTGGTGTGCTGAAAATCTATTTATTTTAATCAGTAGTTTTTTCATCAGTCCTAACTAATTAGCGTAATGTCAAACTCAAAGATCGAAGCACTGCTTTTTTTTTTGTCAAAAATAGTTACGGAAGTAGTTGGTAGTTTGATTGAATAATATTATTCTATGAGTCATGGTAGTGACTAAACCTTTTTGCTTCTAAAGGCAAAGATCCGCCGTGCGATCAGTAAACATTTTCCAAACGTTGTGACTTTAGCTATCAACTCTTTCACTGTTTATTACAGCAGTCATAATGAGGCCCGTTTTCAACAGTAGCGGTATTTCTATTAAAATGGTAAGGTTGTAATAGCTTTCACGAGGATTTATTTACCCCAATGTGCGCTTGAAAAACTCTGTGCAGCCAATTCTGCTTGCTGGATAATAGATTGACCACAGCATGATTTGAACCATTTCCATAAAGAGTTCGTACGCATGAGAGTGGAGTTATGAAGATGACGTTTTCACAAGAATATTCTTTGTATCTATTTTATTTAAATAAAACGGCAAAGGCCAATTGCATTAGATTACATTAGCATTGACAACACGGTTAGCGCAGTGGCTGAGCGATTGACTACTGCGCTGCGTGTCGCGGGTTCGATTCCCGCACAGAACAAATATTTGTAAGTCCTACATGTATTTGTTCCGAGTCTGGGTGTTTTTCTATCTATGTATGTATTTACAAAAAAAAAAATTATATAAGTAGTTTAGCAGCCATCTTGTTACCATAACACAAGCATTAGGTTGCTTAGCTTGGGACTAGATGGCGCTGTGTGAAATGTCCAGGGATATTATTATTAGTTTCAGAATTAAGACACAAACACATAAGTTAAGTACAGTAACGAAAAGTAAACAACTACTCGACAGGCACGGCGAACAAACTGTGCCTCCTGGTATGGCTATAATTTATCGGATCAAAAAGGTAGGACAGTTCTCTCTACCCTCTAACGGTGGTCGGAAACTACCGGTCGATTCTGCAAAAATCTCACCGTGAAAACTCAAGTGAACTGAGCTTGATGTGAGTTGTCAGTAGTGTCAATCCCTAGTATTATTTGGAATGACAGCTCACTCCACGCTCACTTCACCTAAGTTTTCACGGTGAGATGGTTACAGAATCGCACTGCTGAGCCTTTTTGGTGCAGCCGTGACGCACACTTTCCTGCTATTTTCTTACATCGGACTTTACTCTTCCTATTTGATTTTTATTTGTTGCTATCTGATGTATCTGAAGGCCAATTCTCGTAATTTAAAACGTTCAAAATCTAGTCGCAGTCTCATCTAGGCGACAAACAAATGTCAAAAACTTGTCAAAATGTAGGGAATTTAGAGGGATTTTTGACAGATTGAGACTGAGATCAGACTGTGAACGTTTTTAAAATTACGAGAATTACCCCTCTGGTGTATGGTGTGACTTTTAGCCTGTGCTAAATAAGTGTATTTTCTTTCTTTTGTTTCTAAATGTCCGTCTATTTGCGGGCATTGCCTAAATTGAAACTTCTGCCTCTTAACTTCACAGTAAGAAACTTCTCGACTGCGGCCTGAAATGTATTAATGTGGGTGATATCCGACTGTAACTCATTCGCCATGTTATATGTCTGTTTAGTCAGAAAAAAAAACACTTACAGGATGAGTTGTGAGAACAGTGACGTCAGTAACAAAGGATTCAGCGCGTCTCTTGAATTGAAATGTAATATTTTAACGGCTAATTTGTTTCCTTTTTTGGTGTATTGGATACAAATCTCTAATGTTTCCGTGATATGCAATTATATTAGGATCCACTTTCTTATAGTGTTTTTCGCAAAACTTCTTCAGTGAGGCCAGCACGAACACGCGGACGTAACGTAAACTCGAACGATTTTAAAATTGGTACAACAATTGTTTCACACATAATATTTGCTTAGTTTTAAGACACTTATCATATCTATGGGTGAATGGGTGATAAAAATTGTGCCTGTCACAAAACATTAAACTAGAATCGGCAAGCTATAAGATAGTTTACGTTTAGATTAGTTGGTGCGACGGACTATCAATATTTTTTTATTTTTTGGCGTAGTCCAGCAATGCGATTCTGTAACCAAATCACCGTGAAAACTTAGGTGAAGTGAGCGTGGAGTGAGCTGTCATTCCAAATAATGCTAGGGATTGGCACTACTGACAACTCACATCAAGCTCACTTCACTTGAGTTTTCACGGTGAGATTTTTACAGAATCGACCGGCTGAATGTTTATGAGCTCAATGGCATTTACTACTGCGACCTTGTTTGATCCTGACCTTGTTTCCTGTCAGGGCAATCTAGAAACAGCAAACTTAGTGATCGAAAAAATCGTGGGGAAGCCTGAACGTGGCAAATTCGATCGTACTTAAAAAACGATCAAATACAAGTCACAATCTCATCTTAGACATAATCAATATCGAAAACTTGTCAAAAAAAAGGTAAATTAGATGGCTTTTTGACAGATTGAGACTAAGATTAAAATGCAAACGTTCATAAAAATACAGCAGGTCTTCATTTTCTTAATTGCTCAATCTCTTGGCTGTCCTTCATGAATGGGTGTGGATGGAATCCCATTTAAATTCGAACCTCTTTTAGTTTCAAATTAACCCATTTAAGCCCAGGTCAGTAGACAGAAATTGTATTTTTATCACAGCCCATCTTACGTCACTCAAATAAAACGAAAATTTGAAAAAAAATTGTTTCATCCCTTACTTAATGTGTCATTAATTAATTTATTTCCCTTTTATTCTTAAGGCACAAATCTCTGATGTTTCCGAGATATGCAATTACATTAGAAAAGGATACACTTCCTTATAAAGTTTCTCGCAATACGAGTTCTGTTTGGCGTAACGGAGTATAAATATTCTATTGTTTGGCGTAGTCCCGAATGTTTATGAGCTCAATGGCATTTACTAATGTGACCTTGTTTTGATCCTGGCGTTGTTTATTGTCAGAGAAATCGAAAACTATAGCAATGTAATAATATGGTGAATATGATGGTGCTGGTTGTGGTTATAATGGTGTGCCTAAATCTGGCAAGTTCTCGTTCTTAAAAAAAGAAACAAGAAAGAAAGAAAGAAAAAGCATTTATTTGCGGCAAACACGACGCATAAAAAAGGACAAAAACACACAAAAAAAAAACAAGTGAAAAACGTTCATATTCAAGGTACAATCGCATCTCAGCGACAATCAATATTGTAAAAATGTAGTACCTAATTAGAGATTTTCTTGACAGATTGACACTGAGATTAGAACCATCATCATCAGCCTATAGCAGTCCACTGCTGGACATAGGCCTCTCCTATTGCACGCCTTCAACTCGACTTTCGGGAACTCTCATCCAGTTGCTACCAGCCATCCTGCGAAGATCATCGTCGTGAGAAGAGTAGAATGTGAACGTAATTAAAAATACAGTAATCGCCCCTTTTTTTTGGGTGGGAAATCATCATATGACTTCTCCCGCTCTGGGCGGAGCGGGGGGGCTGTCAATGTCAGACTTTTACTGACTAAATAAAGCCCATCCGTGTTCCTTTAGTTGCCTGTGGCAGAGGCCATGGTATCTCTTTCGAACAACCCGCGGCCCTGGCAGGCATCGGCCCTAGCGGACCCCGTCAGTTCGTGCTGACATCTCTTTGGGGCGCTCGTGGAACACAACGCGCCGTCGACACGGGCCTGGTCCTTGCCGTGCGGCGAGCTGCCCATTGTTCGCCGCCCGCAAGCCTGCGCCTACGGTAGCCGGGGGTCGGCGGGTGACTCCGACGTCCAGGGCGTCTCCTGCGGCGACCAAGGGCGTGAGGGTGCAGAGATTATCTCTCCCTCACGCATTACTGCTTGGCAGAAGGAGGTGACGGCTTCCCATGTACTTTCGCTCCGTACCATGGCCTGGACTAGAGCCGGACGCGAAAGATCGCCGCCGCCGATCGCTGCCACGAGGACGCAGCGGTTCTCCGCCCAAGCCGGGCAGACCTCCACCGTATGCTCCACCGTGTCCTCTGGGCGATCCACACAGTGGTGACACACTGGCGTTTCCTCCCGCCTTGTCCTGAACAGGAACCTCCCGAAACAACCGTGTCCGCTAAGGACCTGCGTCAGGCGGAAGGTGAGGGCGCCGTGGCACCTCACCAGCCACTCCTCAAAGAGGGGACTTATCGCCGCAATTGTGGCGTGCCCAGCACTGGGTTGCGATCACACTCTCCATGTCGCCATGAGATCATACCGTGATTTCTCGCGGCGTGATTTGCTTCCTCTCGCCACTCCCATATGTGGGCGAGGACTTTTGCCTCCAGATCCCATGGCGGCAATCCGGCAAGGTGGCTCGCCGCCTCAGCGGAGACCGTGCGGTATCGTCGAATTAGCCGGACGGCCATGACGACCCTTTGGGACGCGTTCAACCGGCGGGCTGGTCGCCGCCTCAAGGAACTGACTATCAGGTCTTCATTTTCAAAAATGTTCACTATCTTGATTGCCTGTCACGAATGGGTGGGAAAACCTGTTTAAATTGGAACCTTTTTTTAATATCAAATTAACCTATTTAAGGTCCATGCAGGTCAGTAGACACAAATTGCATTCTTATCAAAACCCATCTTACGTCACTCAATACGAAGCGATAATTATCAAATGTTGTTTCGTCCCCTCCTTATAACATGCCGTTCACGCAACGGACTCCGGTCTTTATGCCCTTATCTTAACGACGTAATCAGGATGACGTCACGACGTCGAAATAAATCACGTCACTTCTCTGTTATTGTAGTCGTAAATGTGGCAAGTGACGCGATTCGTTGTGCGTAAAATGTGTTGATGATTCTATTTTGTGTTTCTTTTTTTTTAAGAAGGTTTTTCTTATAATTTGGCAATAATATAAATATAGTTCCTCCTCAATGTCACCTCCATGTTAAACAAATGCATGCTAATAGACACACGCGCACACGAAGTAGCGAACTAAACCGCGTTCGCGAGGTATCGCAGTGAGGCATCATCGGCACCTTTAGCCTGATATACACGCTGCAATGCAGTAACCTGTGTCAAACCATAAGTCGAAGCAACAATAAAAGTTGCACCGTCTGAACAGTGTTTAGACGATGCAAATGATGCAATTTATTGTATGCCACTGGCAAAAAATGCGCATCGTGTTAAAGAGCACATCAAATCTTGAAAACTAAGTACAGTTAGTTTAATTAAAATGCAACCGAAATAGAAAAAGTTTAAACCCGTTAAGTTTAGTTTTAAGTTTAATCTACATAAAATAACTAACTTCTAGACTTACTGCTCTTCTTGAATACTTATATTCGGTGTATGTTTAGGTTCCTTATATGAAAACTGAGAAAAATTCTTACCTGAAACAAAATAAACAACAATTATAATTTTTTTAACATTCCAATCTTACACAAAGTAAAATCATTTCCAAAATCCAAGAAACAGGATACGAACGACCGAGAAAACCACAGTCAGATCTAATACCTATATCTTTCAAATAAATCGGCAGCACCCTACAATAACTTCAGAACTTGGCGAGTCTCCAAACCGGTACATTCTACAGTCAACCGCATGTCAATGGTAATAGTTTGACCATGAAAGCGTCTTTATTTTGCAGCAGTTGCCTGGTCAGGAGGTACACGCTCAAGCGACATGCGTGTTGCGATAGCGACTGCGGAAAAAACAAATGAAAGAGCATGCCACGAGTCACCGCGACGCATCTAACAGAGCGACGGCTGGAGACAGGTAACGCGCTCCCGCGTCGCTTGACGCATGTTGCCGGGGCCGGGTGGTTGGTGATCAGCAGTTCCACAGCGAGACCCCTTTGTTTCTCGGAAAGCATGTTAAGCCGTTGGTTCCCATTATCATTCGTAACTTTTTGACAGCCTTTACTGGTAGTCGCAAGCCCAAAAGTCTGCCACCCAGTCTCACCTAGTGATATCATGTTACCCCAGAGCATTTTAGAGATCAGTTAGGCAGTCGCTCCATGTAAAATGCTGGTATTCAGCTGCACCTGGTTAGACTGGAAGTAGACTTCACCATAGAGAAAAGGTTAAGCAGATGATGTTAAAGGCGAATTTTCGTTACGAATACGTATTCGTAACGAAAATTCGCCTTTAACACTCGCTTCGCTTTTTAAAATGAGCTAGCAATTGTACAGTCAACTGCACGTGCAGTTGACTGTACAATTGCTAGCTCATTTTACAGCTTTGTAGCTCAATAATATAGGATTTAGGGTAGTTGGACAGGGGACTTGCTTCGTCGGTGAAACGGGATGTATCTCTGTGTAGAAACATTAGTAGATTGGTTTTGCTTAAGCGAACGTTGCGAGCTTCAGATTGTTGTATGATGTTATATGAAATAATCTATTCTAATAATAAAACTGAAGAATTTGTTTGTTTGTATTTCTAACCGACCTCAAAAAAAGTGGTTCTGTATTCAACCCGTATGTATGTTTGTATGTCCGCGATTTTCTCAAAAACTACTGCCGGTCGATTCTGTAAAAATCTCATGGTGAAAACATAGGTGAAATGAGCTTCGAGTGAGCTGTCATTCCACTTGATGTTAGGGATTGACACTATTTAACCGACGCCGAGCCCACTTCACCTAAGTTTTCACGGTGAGATTTTTACAGAATTGATCCGCTGATCCGATTTGGATGGGGTTGTCGTTATTTAAATGCATATTTTTCATAGAAGGTTTTAGTGTATAATATATTCGGATCTGATGTAGACCTTCGGAGATAAATAATGGAACTCTTCAATAACTAACAGCAAATGACCCGCGATTATAACTGCGATCGGTATGTCTATGCATTTTTTTGTACAAAAAGCGTTTCAATTTATATAAAAAATACACCAAGTTGCCTCGGGCTTTAGATAGCAGGCAAACCATTCGAAGGAGCTTTTCATGTCAAAGGACGTCGATTTATTTATTCGTGCAAGTACTTCTGAGGGATGAAGACCGATTCCAGATGGATAAACAGTAAACACTATCGAGGTAATAAAATCTATACAAATAATAAAGCTGAAGAGTTTGTTTGTTTGTTTGAACACGCTTTTCTCTGGAAGTACAGACGCCAGCAGGTCAAGCTATCCGAAACTATCAAATTTTCCCAATCAATCTTGAACCTTAACAATGTAGCGATAAAGTTGAAAATCTATTAAAGAAATTTGACACATTGTAGTAGCTTGATGTGCTGTCGTCTGTACCAGTCAGATTTGAACAAATATTTTTTACATTTGGTAGCTCAATTCTTGATATTATTGGAAGGTTATAGACTAACACCACTACATCCCTAAGGAGCCGAGAAAAGAGACAAAAAGTCAGCAAGTCAGTTGTATGGTGTACAATAAAGAGTATTCTATCTACCTATCTATCTATCAAGAACGCTAAGAGAAGACAAAGTATTGTTGCGGGCGGGCGATGTGATGCGACGCGGTGGGTCGGGGGCTGAAATTTCACGCGGACGAAGTCGCAGACAGAAGCTAGTGTGTTATAAAGTAATCTAACATGGCAGTTTGGAATGGAACTGCAGGCCAAATTCTTTAGTTCATATGTATAAACCATTAAATTTTGATCGTTTTAATCATTAAAAGGGGTCATTGCACTCATAATAATGAACAAAATTTACTACGGGACCAAGCCCGAAATCGTGAAAAAAAATCTGTTGATCCATTCATTATGTTATGCGAACGTTTTTTTTTTAATGGTATGAACTAGTGCTTGACTGCGATCTCGCCTGATGGAAATCAGATATGCAATCGTTGATGGTAAGCGCACTAATTTATTATGAGCCTTGAAAACACCCAATTTATAATTAAAGGACGGGAAGACCGCTGCAGTTAAGTCTATGGATCAACAGATTTTTTTTTCACCTTTTCATGGCTGGTCCCATAGTAAAAGTTGTTCATAATGATTAATACAATGACCCCATTTAAGGATTAAAACGATCAAAATTTAACGGTGTATAGCCTTCCTCAAGAATTGGGCTATCAAATACAAAAAGATTTTTTTTAATCTGTTGGTAATTCTGGAGATAGTAGAGTAGTTCCAGTAGTTACATACAATCTTACAAACATACAAATACCTCTTTAAATAATAACTATAGAAGTATAGATATTTCAGATTATCAACGTCCTTGAGACCTGGGAGCGAGAATTTATTATCAGCGTGGCACTGCACAACTTTAGTCCACGTTTGCGCAGGCGCATTTTTCCCGCGGCGATTTTTTTTACGCACGGGATTTTCGCACTCCTTAGCGCCAAGAGTTAAAAATCCAACCAAACTGTGGTTTTTGCCAGGTGTCCTGCCCAACTCCATTTGAGTTCCATAACTCATTTTACGATATCAAAAACCTTTGTTCGTCTTCGGATCTGCTGCCTACTACTTACTAGTCATTACAACTTTATAAGCAAGTAATATAATTACTTAATTAAATTTTGTAATTCACTGGTTAATGTACAAGGAGAAACTCCATCAAGCACTCTCAAGGGTGACATTACATAGAATAATTAACAAGAGTAATCTACATAGGCATAAGACACATCCATACATTACACAAGGAATACCCTTCCTTAGAAGCTTTCATAATAAATGATGAAACAAATTGTACAGCACCCCGTACACCAATTTGCGTGATATACTTTCTTTCACAACCCAAAGGACTTTGAAGCAATTTCATAATCCATAGCTTCATATGATTGACAAGTCGTCTGCTGAACTGTGTAAATAACGCAATGGATATTGTTGTATTGACAAAATGTGTGTTTGTGTTACGCAATTACCCTGTATCGATGTCAAATAAAACGCTAAAATGTGATTTGCCATATAAACGGCCGTGTTGTGTTCTTACCTCGTTGTTCGTTGATAATATCAAAAGTAAGAAAAAATATTTATTCGTCGCAGAAATACTTGCATTTAATTTTTTTTTAAACCTATAAATTGAGACCCTCCTCCTTTTAGGGTTGACTTTTTGATCCGTAGCTAAACTCAACCAATTGTTAAAAATAGTAACTAATGTTATTTTTGCAAAATATGATCAATTTTAGTTTATCTAATGATATAATATCATTGCTAATGGTCAAATAATTAACTATTAATTTAAAAAATATCCATTAGATGAACTAACAATTAATCAAAAAACACATTTTGTAAAAATTTAACCATTAATGACTATCTCTAACAATTCGGCCTCTTCTTCCTTCTTGCCCATATTGAAGTTTGTTTTATTATAGTAATAGTTAGTACTGTCTATTGTCCTGAGGGCACGAAGTTCTGGGTATGTTCCCAGGTCGGGCTAAGAGTTTTTGAGGTTTTATTAATAACTTTTCAATAGCAAGATTTACCGGAACTCGCGTATTTATAACGCCGTGTTGATATATGATTTTT
Source organism: Apamea sordens (assembly GCA_945859715.1). NCBI lineage: Eukaryota > Metazoa > Arthropoda > Insecta > Lepidoptera > Noctuidae > Apamea > Apamea sordens. Next base: position 3,916,336 of record OX244010.1, on the reverse strand, counting down.
TTATTATATACTTTTTAGGGCTCCGTACCCAAAGGCCCCCAATTACTAAGCCTCCGCTGTCAGTCATTTTAGTCTGTCTGTCAGCGGGCTGTATCTCATGAATAGTTACAGGTAGGTATTTAAAATTTTCACAGAGTGCGTATTTCTATTGCCGCTATAACAACAATGAATAAAAATAAAATAAAGTTAAAAAAATTAAAGGGTTAGACCTCTTTAATTTTTTTAACTTTATTTTATTTTATACAAGACTAGCTTCTGCCCGCAACTTCGTCCGCGTAGATTTCGGATTTGTGACAGGATTGTGTATCTCAAAAGGAAACCAAAATAACCCATAAAGATACAAAATAACGAATGGTGAAAGAATTTTTTAAATCGGTCCAGTAGTTTTTGAGCCTATTCATTACAAACAAACAAACAAAGTTTTCCTCTTTATAATATTAGTATAGAAAATGTTTTGAAATAAAGTAAGAAAATAAGTTTATTTGACTCAGGTTGAGTAACAGTATTCACACAAAAAAATAAAAAAAACTATTGTGTGCCTCACGGCTGCGCCAAAGAGGTGTTTTGAAAAACACCACTGCCTCCCCCTGAGAGAAAGCGCGATGTTATGTAATAATGACAAATGATTCCGCACACGACAGTTATAATATTGATGTATGATCGTATAAAATGACATGTTTACATTTACTGACATGACATGACGTGTGACGTGCCCTGTCACGCGACTTTTGTCCCCAAATGGGTCGGTAGAGGTATAAGTACTCGTCCTTAGTAATTACTGCTAATTATTACATAGCTTTGGCTTAGATGACTCCATTATGTTCAGTGAATTAATTAAAAGCAATTATGTTATAATTACTTTGTTTATTTCATTTTTGGTTAGCTTTTGCCTGTGGCTTCGTCCGGAAAGTATCTCACGGGACGTACTACCGGAATGAAAAGTATCCTATGATTGTTTACCTGTGTGCCAAAGATGGAAATTCGTTCAGCCGCGAGCCGTTTAGGCGTGAAAATGTAACAGCCAGACACTGAAACACTGAACACAGAACACACACACACACAGAGAGACACACACTGAATGCAGACACTGAATGCTCTGTCTGGCTAGTTAGTAAGTTGTTATTTGTAAAAGCACTATGGGATTGACATCGTCGCATAAGCGTACAAAAATCCCTTAAATAAAACAGATAAAAAAAAACATTGTGTTGTGCTAAACACGGCATAATCAGCCTATAATGTTCCCACTGCTAGGTCACAGGCCTCCTCTCGGTGAGAGGGAGTGGGCCATAATCCACCACGCGGGCCAAATGCGAGTTGGTAGATATTGTCACATGTCTTCGAATTTTTGCTGGATATCCCAGTTTCCTCACGATGGTTTTCTTTCACCGTTTTGAGAGCAGTGGTGACGAAATAATTTACACAAAGTACCTGCTTGGGTTCAAACCCCCCGACCTACAACTCGTAAGCCGCGGTCATTACCTCTAAGCTACCACTGTTCTCTCTGCTAAAAGTTTATTTACATAGAACGACTATATGTCGTAACCTACTGTTACACTATTACTATCAACATTTGGAAGTCAAAATAACAGCGAAATGAAATGTACATTCCGCACATAAATATTTATTCACCATTTTTGTACCGCATTGAATGTAATGATTTTTGGAACGAAGTTCCTTTTCGCGCGTTGCGAAAGGGGGCTAGACGGAAAAAATTAAGACCAAAAGTTGGAACGACACTTTTTGCTATAGTTGTAAGCCGTGCGACGTGCGCGTGTTTCTCTGTCTCTCTCTCTCTCTCTCTTGAACTTCGTTCCATCCGGGTGTCCCTTGACACCTCTCAAGTTTTTTTATTTTGATTTAAGACACATGCAGCTAAAACAGCTTTCAGGTCTGTTTATGGGCCAAAATTAAGAGTTATAGTTAATCATTTTATCAATAAATCATTATTTTTCACTTATTTAATCAAAAATGCTCTCTACTGCCTCGTTGATCTAGTGGTTGCAAGCGCTACTGCTTAGCCGGGGTTCGATTCCCGGGTCAAGCAAAGCGTTATTGTGTTGTTCCATCTGGAATATCTCAGTAGCAGCGTGGAATCTGTTTTATGCTTTGAAGGCAATATGCTCGCCCCCTGTTACATAAACATGAGTAACTGGCGAAATGTGGGCTAACAGAGAAACACCTCTGTCTAGCGTTTCGGGGAATACAGCCCCCTAATTGCGTAACACACGATCAATCGGAATCAGTTTCATTTTGACAGTTAAACAAAATTCATTGCGTTATTTACGTGTTGAGCAGACAAATTTTTCGAACTTATGAAGCAATGGATTGGCAATTTGCTTCAAAATGATTCAGATTCCGATTGATCGTGTGTTACGCAATTAGGGTGCAGGTCATCATCATATCATTACCATCATTAGATCATCATTATCATTACCCTGCCCTTTTCCCAATTAATTTGGAGTCGGCGCAACATATCATTTTTAACCGACGAAAAAAAAAACGGAGGAGGATCTCAAGTCGACGCGTGTATTTTTTTTTATGTATGACTACGCAAAACTTTTTACACTGTAGTCGGATTTTGATAATTATTTATTTTATTGGAATGGGCCCCAATGTTGGTCCCATATAAATTTGGAAAAAAAATCCAACCCTAAGGGTGGGAAAATAGTGGTGATTTATTGTGCACTCAGAGATTTGAATGGTGAATTATAGCCACAAAAAAATAAAAAAAATAATTAACAAAAAAAATAAAAAAAAATAAACCGCCGAAAAAACAGAAAAGCAAAAAATAATTAACCCTTTTTATTTAACCTTAATAACTAAGTTCTTAAACTAAACCTAAATAATTTTGAGTCGGCGCTGTTTAAATTTAAGGCAATTTAGTGATTTTTGTTTATTGATTGTTTAGCGCCGACTCAAAATTACTTTTATTTTTTATATTACATAGGTTCCTATTACTTGTCATCTCGGTAGTCACTCCCTTTCTAACCATATCAGGGAACGGTAGCCAGAGCTGAATCCCCAGACTGACGTACTCTAAAAATGCTAAATACCCTTCTGACTGCCAACCCTGAATGTGTTTGCGGAGGAATGGAGTAAAATTATGCGTACATATGTGTCTTGTGTTCTGTGAGAGAAAGTACGCAAGGTCCACTGTTCCTTGTTAGTTTTAAATTAAATTTTATACAACATAAGTAATTATTCATCATCTGCCTAGCCTTTTCCCAACTATGTTGGGGTCGGCTTCCAGTCTAACCGGATGCAGCTGAATACCAGTATTTTACATGGAGTACCTAATAAGTAATAATAAGTTTTTTTTTTTTTTTTTAAACGTTGCCCCACTAGGAATTTCTCCTGTATCGTGGGTGCGTTTACAAACATTTAAACTCACGTACACAAACAGCAAATTATTGTAAATGTAATATTAATAGTTTCCATGTTAATTAATGTAATTGGTATTGTACCGTTTTAATTAACTATAAATAAATAAATTATCATTCACACAGAATCCATCCATGCATCGTTTCTTAGGTCCTTTGCTACTCGCATAGACGTGAAGTTATGTTTAATAAAAAAATATAGTCAGAACAATGTTACCACATTGAAAATTAATTTAAATGCTGGCGTCTATAAGCATTGCAAACTCGAAATCAACAAGTGCAATCAAGGGGTCAAGTGAATCAACATAAATGATAAAATACACTTCGCAATTCCGAATATTTCGGAACAATCAGTCTTGATTGCGATTCCGAAACTCCGTTGATTCCGAAACTTCATAACAAGAACTTTGTAACTATTTCGGTGGAATGTACAGATATTTAAGTCTGGCTCGACGGTTTGAGGACCCGTTTGTCACGCAGAAAGTTACGAATTCGTCACCATATACAGCGTTGCGCTTAAATGGCGACATTAATTTAACAAACGTATACGGTTTTGCGTTGTAGTTTTATGAATATATTTTAATTTCATTAAACATTAATATTCATTTATTTATTAACAATTTTATAAAATAGCATCTTAGAGCAACCTGACTTTTAAAGAACTGTAGCGTAGGGGTCACCGATCATAACATCGCATCAATGTAATTAAAACAATTAACGAGCAAAGAGAAGGCGAATTGAAGGAAAGAGAGAGAGCCCTATGTCGGCGCGCGGCGCAGGTGGAAAAGTTTTCATGTTAAGTACGATTTTTTTTATGTTGTTATAATTTTTATGATTACTGGCCACTAGCCCTACCCGTGTGTTAAATTAATGTCGCCATTGTAGCGCCACGTTGTATATTAATTTAGGTCAATCAATCAACTCAGTATATCGCAGTCCTCTGCTGAACATAGGCCTCTCCCAGGCTGCGCCACAATGCTCTGTCGTAAGCCTTCCGCATCCAGTCTGTCCCAGCCACTTTTTCGAAGTCTTCGGTCCATCTAGCTGCCGGGCGTCCGACACTACACTTGCCGATACGTAGTCTCCACTCCAGGACCCACCTCGTCTGCTCCACCAGCCATCGATCCTTTTTTTTTTTGAGGATGGGAAATCATCAAATGACCCCTCCCGCTCTGGGGGGAGCAGAAGGGAGTGTCAGACTCTTACTGACTAAAACCCACCCGTGTTCCTTCCTTAGCCCTTTATGTTCCAGGACAGCGGTAACCCTTTCGGACGATCCCGCTACCCAGCCATCGATCCTTCCACAAACATAGCCTACCCACTGCCACTTCAGCTTGCTTACTCTGCAAGCTACGAGTATGTATTGAAAGGATAACTCAGTAATCAAAGTCGATTTATAAGTATCGCGTTTAATCAGGATAAACACATCAAGGTAAACTGTTGCACTCGCGAGGCGGTCCGCCGGGATCGAAAGGGGCGTGCTCTTGAATTCTTGATACAAATCGCGTTTCCTGACTAGCGGACCGGAACCAATGTTGCGCGCTCGCAGCGGGCGCCGCCGCCATCCCTCACCCCTCTCGCCGCGCGCGCCCGCGCAACGGGAGAACTATCCCTTCGCTCTTTCAGTATGTATGTTATTAATTTAGGTACCAATTACCAATGCCATAGGCAATGGCAATGGCACTTCTTCCCATGAAGTTAGGCGGAAGCTACAGAACGAAACCTGCTACGATCCTTACATACCTACTCCTTTGCGTACACAATATAATCAACCACAATACGGTACAAATACGGTTGCGAGTACTACGCACCTTTCATAGTCGTTACTTTTATACATATAATAAAAAATAGTTTTTTGTATTAATCCAAATTATAAACTATCCGTGTGCCAAATTTCATCTAAATCCATTCAGCCGTTTTTGCGTGATTGAGTAACAAACATACAAACTTTCACATTTATAATAATTTATATTATTATGATTGCAAATAATATAATATAATTTGTCTTAAAGTTACAAAGTCAGCATTAGTGGTAAACTTGTTTGGTATGTTAAAATTATTAGAATCGTCAATGAAAAGTTCTCGCCAAATGCCAATTGACATTGAAATATTGATTTCATCATTTTCCTCAGGGAATAACAGAAATTTATATTCTTGATGTAATTTTCCCGAGTTTTTTTATTGGCACTCAGCCCGTAGATATCAATTCAACAGGGTTTTCCTGTCGCAAAAATTTGGTCCTACTTGTTTATGAACACAAAAAATGAAATTTTACATGAAATGACATTTCGTAGTGAAGAAAACAAAGGCGTTACACTTCGATCATTAATAGTACTAGATTCCCGATAAGCGCTTCAAAAACGGCCCGAAAAATAAGACCACAAATACTTTTGTGGTCTTATTTTAAATACGTATGTTTTTAACCTTATTACTTAGACTTTAAGTTTCATTTTAGAATAAATGACTGAAAATTTAAAAATAGAATGATTTTATTTTCAAGCGACATTTTAAATATATTTTGCAATGGTAATTAAACTTTATATATGTTTAAGCATTAAGGTTTATAATAAACTGAAGTTGTTAATATTAATAAACTTTTTTCTAAGAAATGTAGATGTTTACGTGTGTGCAAACGTGGCCACTTGAGCGATTGATTTTTGTTCCTGATCCTTAATCAAGTACTATTATTGATCGAAGGCGTTACATGAGTTTCCATACTTACACACATAAACTCACCCCTTCTTCCCATGGGGATAAGCAGAAACTATATAAAGCCACCTGCTACGATCCTTATACTCCTTTTGCCTCATTTCCGTTCATACACGCACGCCAATTGCGATGCATCAGCAGTGCGATTCTGTAACCATGTCACCGTGAAAACTTAGGTGAAGTGAGCATGGAGTGAGCTGTCATTCCAAATAATGCTAGAGATTGACACTAGTGGCAACTCACAGCAAGCTCACTTCACTTGAGTTTTCACGGTGAGATTTTTACAGAATCGACCGGCAGGTCAATGTGCGGTCTTAAGACAACTGTACGTAAGATCTGTATTCCCTATTTTAAATCGTTAAAAATTTTAACTTTTCCTTGTTCATATATAATAGAAACGGCTTTGTTCATGAAATGTCACCCATATCTTTATAAAAAAACTATCAGAGGTTAGAAAAAATCCAATACGGACTCAATACATTAATCATTACTGTGTCAAGTAAAATGTAAAACCGCACTAATGAAAAAAAGTTTTTTTGGTATTGCCCCCACTCATATATAATAGAGTACCTAATATTATAAAAAATATAACTACATTAAAGTTTAAAAGGGCGCTAAACAAATTTTTGATTATGAAAGCTTATTACACGATTGACGATTTTCTTAATGATCATTCACTAACTGATGGACATACTGTTACTCTCATTGACATAATTATTGTGATTGACTTAATTATTCTTATTTATTTATTTTTTTATTACTGTAACCACGCTGACATTTTTTTTATTTTATCTATTTTGAAATTCCAATGATCTGAATGTGATTTTTTATTTGGAATTATTGGAAACCTTTGCATGCCCATGTGACGTTAAAATATGGAGAACTTTATTCAAAAGCAAAACCCCAATGTATCATACCCATATTTGCAAAGAAATAAATGATTTGATTTCATTTGAGTACTACGCACCTGCAGTGCGATTCTGTAACCATCTCACCGTGAAAACGTAGGTGAAGTGAGCGTGGAGTGAGTCATTCCAACTAATACTAGGGATATACACTATTGACAGCGCACTCTGAGCTCACTTCACCTAACTTTTCACGGTGAGATTTTTACAGAATCGATCGGCAGACCTTTCTGAAGAACATCATCAATAAGGACACCATAATTATGTACTCCTAGGTCGTCCCCTTTCGGAGTTACCACCAGCAGCATAAACAGTCCGTTAACGATATAGAAACCGAACTTTCTCTAATGCAACACAAGCAATCAGTTAATTACCAAACCACACAACTGTAGCGAAACAAATAACTACAAACAATGCTACCTACATATGTCTAACAGTAGGTATCATAAACTTCAACTACATACTCCTATGTCCACAGCGGGACCTGGGAACCGGGAACTAAATTGAGTAAATTTGGGATACACGACCGTAATCACACATACTCGGAGTTCAGAACTTTGGAGCAAGTTTCTATTAAAGCGAACAGTTTTCCGAATGTTGGAGAGTAAGTTAATTTAGAGTGTGACTCCAGGGTCTGGAGTCCAGGCAAAGAAAGAACGAACTCAAGAACTCAACTTACTTACTAAGGAAATTGTAATTCGTTCCTGTAGAGCAAAAAGTTAATCAGTCACACTTTAGCCATTTCAAATAGTGAATTTTGAAAAAACTGAAAAAAAATGTCGTTCCTAACCGTTTGGACGGAGAAGGCACAGCACAAAGAAAAGTGGAAAAATGGACTGGGATTGAATGGGGGAGACCTTTGCCCAGCAGTGGGACAAAACAGGTTCACTGAAAAAAAAAACTTGAGAGGTGTCAAGGGACACCCGGATGGAACGAAGTATAACTGGCTTTCCAAAAATGGTTATTTACAAACTCAGTTTAAAAAAACACTTAACGGGTTACTGATTGAAATGTACTAATACTCTAGATGAGTATTCTCCATACATGAAACCATTCATGTGTCTTCTCGTGAATGTGTGTGTGAGTATATTTGATATATTGTATGTAAGTATGTATGGAGTATTTCTATAATTATAATATACTGATGACATACATTTTAATAAGTACTTTATATTGGCCTTTTGAATTGAATTGAATTGACTTTAAATTTTGACATGAAATGATATTAACTGTGAATTGTATGTACTTAATCAAATTAAATTAGCACGCAAAACAATTAAGTGCTCAAATACTTAATATAATTATATTGTAATACAAATGTCAGTGTTATTTACACTAGTAAAGTAAATTAATTAAATTAAAAACGATTAAATCGTTTTTAATTATAATTGTATGTCAGTCAGTATTGCCAGAACATATATTATGTAACGTACTACCTAATTTTTAATTACCTGTATTACACAAATAAATTATTATTATTAGCACAGAACCGGTCGAAGTGGAGGTGCTTAGGGGAAGCCTATGTCCAGCAGTGGACGTCTTTCGGCTGAAGTGATAATGATGATGATGAAATTATTCTTATTCTTAAGTCATTCATGCAAACACTTTTGGTGTTGGAGAGCCAAAACGCAAAACAAAAATATATCGAAAATTTGACTGAAGTTAGGAGGCTTGTGACTAAGTTAAAACCGCTGCATTGGTCGATCAATCAGGTTAAGCTTTGATTGCCGCGGTCGGGTGACCATCTTTTCATACCGAGACACCTCCGTGCTCGGAAAGCACGTTAAGCTTTTGGTCCCAGCTGTCATTCGTAGAAATCGTGGATCTTTGACAGTCGTTACAGGTCGTCAGAAGTCCGAAAGTCTGACAACCAGTCTTACCAAGGATTGTGGAAGTTAGATAGGCAGTCATACGCGTAAAATACTGGTACTCAGCTGCATCCTGTTAGACTTGAAGCTGACCCTAATATAGTTGGGAAAAGGCTATGCAGATGATGAACAATTGACTGCACCTACTCAAAAGCTACTAAGAAAGTGCTGATAGTTTATTCGTTATGCTGTCTCGGAAGATGAATTGTACAGCACCTTTTAAATACATTTTTAAAGTAAAGCCTTTGAGTTGGTATTTGGGGCAAAATCAGATAAATACGAATGTTTTCCCAGCCTACATATACTACCCGAGCAGTGGTGACCGCGACTTACGAGTTGTAGGTCGTAGGTTCGAACTCCGACTAGCGCTTTACTTTGTGTAAATTACTTCATCACCGCTGCTCTCAAAACGGTGAAGGAAAACATTGTGAGGAAACCGGCATGTCCTAGAACCAAAAATTCGAAGACATGTGACATCTACCAACCCGCACTGGGCCCGCGTGGTCGATCACGGCCCACTCCCTCTCACAAAGAGGAGGCCTTTGTCCCAGCAGGAACATTTTAGGCTGATAATGCTGTCTAGGAAGATGAAGAGTACAGTACCTGTTGGCAACAACATAAAAGTATTTTTTGTAGTAAAATTTAAATGTCATTAATTGGCAATAATATTGTGATATTTTTTTGTAGTGGCAACGCTGTCACACTTCCTTTGCCCTTGCCAACGAACAACTAACTTGCACGGTCACGTATTTTTTCAGTCTCGTTAATTATTATAATAAACTAATAAGATACTAAGTATTGTGTGAACGGTTGTGTACCCAAAGCTGTACAATAAATAGTGTGCATCTAAAAGTGTCTTTACATTTCGAAGAAACCTCCTAGTACGCAGCCCCAAAATTATTCCTGGCGTGACATAGCAAAACGCGTGTCCGCCAGTACCTTTTAAGAACATTTTTGAATTTAAGCGGTCTTTGAGTTTGTATTCGGGGTAAAATTAGATAAGTATGAATGTTTTCCCAGCCAGTAATATTATCTCTCAGTCGAATTATGAACTACAAATCCTAAGACCTGTAGCAGTGAAACCATCTGTAAAATCTATTAATATTTTCCCGCGGACTCTGATCCCGAGAAATGTAAGGAGCTTAGGCTTAAGCTAGGGTCACCATACGTGACGGTTTTAGAGGACGAGTCCTGGATTATGAAGTAGTTTGATTTTGAAAAACATGGAAAGCTGTACGTGATTGGGTTACCACCTTTTTGATGGTTTAGTAATAATAATATTAATAACGTTATCTTTGGTTTTGTATTAAAATATTTAAAAATAATTATAATTATTTTGATATTTTCTTTAAAGCGTTCATTCTGAACATATGTTAACAAAAAAAATTTTGCTCTGCCATACATTTTGACCGCGTAGGTATAGCACTTTTCTATGAAACAGCTGATTTCTTTTAACCGACGAAAAATTGTTGAAAACATCGTTACAGTTTGCGCACTAGTTAAAAAAAATCCTGTATTAAGGAAATGATAACAGTTCGTTATGTTACGTTACGTTTCAAAGTTCAATTAGTGAAAAAAATATTTAAAATGGAATGCAGTTTCATTCACATTTTAGCCAGCTAGATTGGTTCTGTTTCGTTTAACCAATTAATACTATATTGCATCCACAACCTGATGTTGTGTAATGTACAGCATACGCTACGCCATTCGATACGCTTCCGTGCCGATTCAAGCATCAATCAATGTTTTCGAAGCCGTCCTCTAAAGGTTGATCACAAATCCGACCCTGAAACTTTTTACCGTTTAAATCAAACAGACGACCGTTATTATTTCTACAGCAAGTTGCTGTCTGGGCAAAGCAACAATGTTCAGGTGACCACAAATGTGTCATTTTCGACACGGCAGCTTGTCGGTTATACAAAATGTGAAAGATTTGTTTCAGCCTTGCTTCTCAGAATAGTCAGATAGGACACGCCGACCTCATCTAGCTTTTTTTAAATTAATTTTTTAATAATATGACGTGTAAAAGGGATTCCGGTATCCTATTAACAGAATAAACTATTTCATTTCTTTCCTTCTTTTTCTTTTTTTTTTTAAAAAAACGTTGCCCCACACTAGGAATTTCTCCTGTATCGTATATTACTGTATAGTATATTAAATATTTAAACTCACATACACAAACAGCATTCATGCATTTCATTTCACCTGGTACAGACGCCAGCACAAGCTACTACAATCTGTCAAATTTCTTTAATAGATTTTCAATTTTATCGCTAAAGAATTAAGGCTTAAGGTTGATTGGGAAAATTTGACAGTTTCAGCTAGCTTGATGTGCTGGCGTCTGTACTTAGAGAAATAAAAGCATTAATAATTTATATTCTGTCTAAATTTGCAAAAATGATTTTAATACAATTCAAACTGATCCCACCACAGAAAGGAAAAACAATTAGGCAACAAGCTTTATAATTAAAATTAAATTTAGCATAATCATAATCAGCCGATAACGTTCCCACTGCTGACACACAGGCCTCTGTGAGAGGGAACGGGTAATCCACCACGCGGGACAGATAGGTACGCAAAATTCAATTTGTTCAACGCAAACTTATTTTTAGACAGTAATTTTATAATTAGTATGCTTGAGAAACTAAGAAAGTAATGAGAGCCTTTGTTAATTTCACTTATTTTAACAAAGTTTATTAGGTTAACTCGACAACATAAAATGTTAAGAAGCCTAATTTAGTAAATAATTAGAAATAATAAATTAGGTTTATGTTTAAAGAACTGTATTTTCTCATAAGAACATAGTTCACTTAAAATGAGATTCACAAAAATATCTTATTAAATACTAATACAGCTTTAGCTTAGGGCGACAAGTTTCATACTATTACAACTAAATAATTTTATTTCACAATCTGTTCAGCAGCATCTCATTAGAAGTAGTGACTGTAAATATGCGATTATAGATTTTTTTGTAAATATTTATATCGTCACACATTTCTATGTCGTTAGGCAGGCTGTTGTAAAGTTGTATACCCACAAACAGTATGTTTTTTTGCCGTAAATCAGTATACGAGGTCGGGTTGTTATTAATTTGTATCTGTTTCTTAAGTAGGTAATGTTTTTTCTGTTTTTTGAGTTAATGTAATGTTTGAGTGGATGTTGCCTGTGATTATCTTTTTAACTAGGTTGCAAGTGTTGAATGTATAATATATTTGCGTAATGTTAAATAATTTAGTTTTAGTGTATAGCTCCTGCTTTGTAGGTGTTAGGTAATTGTAATGGAATGATGTTTTAATAATTCTGTTTTGTGTGGTTTCTAGCTGTCTTAGATTAGTTTTGGTAGCTAATCCCCATATTTCTATATAATAGTTACATAATTATCGCTATAAATAAACAAAGCTAGCTCTCCTTATAATGTCGTGTCGTTACATGAATTATGTGTGCATTAAAGAATAAGGGAATAAGTCTAATTCGCTGCAGTAGAGGTCAAAGTTCTCATGATATAAAATGGAAGAATAATCATTAATGATCACGCTTGAAAGCAAGCGGGCAAGAAGCCGCATCAGGGGCAGCACACCGCATTTCAATAGCAAAAAAAGCCTGTCATTCATCATCATTCATCATTCCAGCCGAAAGAAATCCATTGCTCGGTGGAGGCTTTTTTCTAGCAACCTGCCTTCACAAGGTAGGCCACGTGATGAAGGAAGATTCTTTCGTTGCGTTGTGTTCAAATATGCGTCCACTTTAATATATTTTATAACTAGCAATGCCCCACGGTTTCACCCGCATAATTTTCAATCCCGTGGAAGTGTCGGGATAAAAAGTATACTAAATAATAATATCTAATAATATAATTTATTTATTTAATTTGACAACATTGGTCCAATGGTTAATACAACAATAACTTATCTACTAAGGGTTAGACATTAATTATATTAAATTATGTTAATCCTGGTTATAAACCATCTGTGCCAAATTTCATCCAAATCCGTTCAGTAGTTTTTGCGTTTTCACGCAAAAACTACTGAACGGATCCATCCATACAAACTTTCACGTTTATAATATTAGTAGGATAGGATTAATCTTATAATTAAAATGCAAAACCTTTGGAAGATCCTCTTCCGACAACTTATTCCAAGGAAAGTCCTACAATCATCCAGATTCATAGTAACCCTACCTCCCATATTATAAGAACTCCATTATATTATAACCTAGTTCCTCTCAAAGGAAGCTGGAGCTTCATATTATTCAAACACATATTTCACTAAGAAAATATTTGCTCACTTCAAGTAAAAGATGTATAACAAAAAAATTCTGTTGCTTCTGACATATGAACAGTAACTATGTAAAGAGAAACCTTATTTCTTATTTTTTTTAAACGTGGCATGATTAATGAATTATACGTTGTATCATTATACAGGGTGGCAGGGACATGAGAAATGTCAACGCTATGGGGTCTAAACTCATGTGCTGAATCCATGGTTACAGTTTGCGCTTCGATGTCCCTGCCACCCTGTATATGGAGGTATTATGTATGGAGGTAAAAGGATTCCTTTCTCGAGCTGTAAGTGGGTTCGATCCTGGCAAGAACCAGTGAAATAATTTCATCATTTTCTAATAAATAATCAGCATAATTATAATGTTCCCACTGCTGGGACAAAGGCCTCCGCTCGGTGAGAGGGGGTGGGCCTAAATCCATCATGCGGGCCCAGTGCTGGTCGGAATGTCTTCGATTTTTTTAAGACATGCCGGTTACGTCACGATGTTTTCCTTCACCGTTTTGGAACGAAGTTCCTTATCGCGCGTTGCGAAAGGGGGCTAGACGGAAAAAATTAAGACCAAAAGTTGGAACGACAGTTTTTGCTATAGGTAGTTGTAAGCCGTGCGGCGTGCGCGTGTTTCTCTGTCTCTCTCTCTCTCTCTCTTTGAACTTCGTTCCATCCGGGTGTCCCTTGACACCTCTCAAGTTTTTTGTCTGGGTTCGAACATACGACCTACAACTCGTAAGACGCGGCCGTTACAACTGAGTCACCAGTGCTCTCAACTGCTGTCTTGTCATGGTCTCAATTTATGTGGCGCAGCATGTCTGCTTCTTCTCTTCATACATCTCTATCAGCTATCATTTCAGTAGTCATCTCCTTTCTAGCCATAAGCATCTTTCACATAATCCATCTAACGTTTCTTTAGTCTTCTTAAAGCCACATTGCCGCTCAAAACTTTCCTCACAACATATCCTTCATCCCTCTACATCACACGCCGCATACCATGAAAACTGATTTCCAATTTTGTCGAATTTTATAGGTGTATTAATCTTAGCCTCAACTGACTGACGGTAAAGATTTTTTTTACATTGTGAGAGAAAACGTGAGGGTGGAAACAAGTGGCAATCGCTTTCAAAGCGTTTCGTATTTCTCACCGACTCTCAACAGGATCGACAAAAGATTTTCGGAAGCTTATGTACTAATTTCAATACATTTTTTACTTTTCATTCATGGTTATCACTGATAGAATGACAATTTGATAAATTAATTGTTTGTTTTCTATGATTTAAATTAAATTTTATTCAAAAACATCTATCGGTTTCTTACTAAACTTCAACTATAGTCTACGACTCTGGTTAGTTATTTATCTTCTTTGGTGATCGTACCAAAATAAATAAATAACATTGAGTACCATCGAAAAAGAAACCAGATCAACCCAAAGCCTTCCCCATTTTCACTCGAACAGTTAAAGACAATATAACATTTTCACCTTACTTCAATCTCAATTTCTCCCTTTGGCTTAGAAATCTCCAACAATATCGTCTAATAGGGTCCGCATAACGAGCTTAGAGCCGCAAATTTTCGACAACAATGGACGGTAAGTGTGTGTTGTGTACTTGTGTAGTTTCTTCCGGGTGTTACTTTTTAAGGGACATCATTATTTTTGGACGAAGGAAAAGTGAGGTTAAAACAGAACTATTCGATATGTGTCGATAAAGAGAATGAATGAAAGAACGTATCTTTTATTGACTAGAGTATAATTTTGTTGTGCATGTGAGAAGCCATAAGGCTTGATATCAATGTAACATCTTACATTAAGACCGTTGTCATACGCACTCATTGCAGCATAATGTCATATCCAGTCTTTCAAACTCAAAAAACTCAAACTCAAAGTATTTATTTCAATTAAACCAATTACAGGCACTTTTGAATTGTCAAGGGGTCGGTCAGTCAGAAAAATGAAGCTAGTTGCCCATTCCAAAGCGTAGGTACCTATGGAGAAGAACGGGCAAGAAACTCCATGGACACTCTTTTATATCAATATATGGTTACAAAGTATTGGTTACATCATTTATGTTATAAATTATGCATGTGAGAACGATGCAGAACGTTAAAAGCGTCCGTAATGAAAAGTTTAAAAAAAATAAAAATAAGTTAAATTAAAATAAGCCATGGCAGCAAAGAGATGACCAGTCCCTACTGACGGCGCCCGTTCACGAACATGACGCGTGGATCAGCACCATTCAGCTCAACCATTTTGAAGGGAACCAAATGATCCAACACACGCGCCACCATCAGCGAGACATTTGAGTGAGCATGACATACTCTCTGCTGCCAGGGCAAATTCAAGTCAGTGAAAGACGTACACAGTATATGGTAGCTTTATAGTATGTACATAGTACTCAAACATGTGCTATACAATTATACAATACTAGGAGATTGAATTTATATAATGCAAAAAAGTATTTTAAAATCGTCAGCAGCTCCAACAGTATTTTCAAATGCTAATCAATTTATTTATGCGTCCTTATGGAGCAGGACCAGCGTTTAGCCAAGCATTTTTATCAGCGATGTAATCCCCTAATTTATAATATGCCTGGCTGCATAGTGTGCGTTTTATACAAGATTTAAATTTCGTTTCATTCTGTTCTATAATGAGAACAACCATATTATTTCTTCGGAACGACGCTACCCAGCAATTTTGAAATTAAATCTGTATGTTTAGATACTTATGTATATTTCTCGTCATTCGAGTCAATAATCAGAAAATTCAAATCTTTGCGAAAATCCTAGGATTACTGCAAAGGATCGGATTATTGGAAACTAAAAAAGATTAGACGTAAGAAGGTTTTCAATATCGGAAAACGAGTTCTGGAACTCAAATAGAGGTGGGCAGGACACCTGGTAAGGCGCATGTAAGCCAGTGACCTAGTGGCGTCCAAGAACTGGAGGAGGAAGTGTCGTTCTTCCGGCGGCGAGATGAATAGACGACATTGTTACCATCGCGGGTAGAACCTGGATAAGGCTGGCACAGTAGCGTGGTCATTAACACATGAAAAGAGACTCCTATACTCAGCAATTGGTGAAGTCGCTCTGTGAATAGTGGGCCAAGACAAAGTGATTCTATCAGCGATGACGATGATGAAAAGTCTAAAATGTATTGGATTGACATATCGACGGTTAAGAGGAAATAGGGTATAAGTGACAAAAAATGAAATGTTCAGGAGAGCCATTCAAAGTTTTAAATTTTAGAAAAACTGACGTATTTTTGTCATTTATTAAGATATCGTGAAAACTAAAACAGTTATAAAATCAGAAAAAAATGGAGCAATAGCAGTTACCGGTATTGCACCTTTATAGCAAAAATGACCTGAATTTTCGTCGGTTACGAAAAATAAAACTAAAAAAATGATATTTTTTTTGCTAGGGCATAAACGCCAAAAAAGTCATCATAGAGCCATGGGAGTAAGCGCATTCGAAAGAGCGGAAAATTTTACGCAGGATGGCTTAAATAACTAATTTTTGACCAAAATGTCGCTTATGCCCCCTACTTCCTTTTTACCGTCGATATGTAAGCTACCGAAAAGCTTATCTTCTTGTTGAAAGCCGTTGTAGAAATACAAAAAGCTTTGAAAGATATTGCCACTTGTCTAGCCCACAGGACCGTTTAGGTACTGGACCATCACCATTAATCGTATCTGACTCACTACGCGAAAAAGACCATGAGAGGGCAACTTTCGAAATTGAACCATGAACACGCATTCTCAAATAAAGTAATTCACTTTATGTGACCATTAAGTCTAGGCTTTTTGGTACGAATCCAAGCGAATCGCTTATTTGTGTTATTGGTACCATTGGAATCACACTCCAGGTAGCATTTGTCATTTCACGATTCGATTTATGTTGTACTAAATCTTTTGATAGAATCGTAGTGGGATATATGGGTTCACGGCTTTGGGGCATGTTGCTTAGTCATCATTACTAAGACGAAGGTTCTTAGAATAGTTGGATTTTTTTGTAGAAATGTTTATGTAGAAATTATAGTGCTTTAAGGTTTTCTAAGGAGACATCGCGTTTGGTTCATTTAAATTGTAAAGACATGAAAACAAAATTAGGTAGGTATTAAAGGTTTTATGTTAATAATCTGTACATACGTGTACTTGTAGGCAAGGACACTACTACGATCAAGGCTAGCTTAAGTGACTCAGAATGACTGGTAAGCAGCTGGATGGGTAGCAGAGAATCGAGCTAAGTGGCGTGCTATTGAAAAGGCACAGGCCCCATAATAATCATAATCATAATCATTTATTCATTGTAAAACATAGGTACATTATAAGTTGTTATATTTTGTTAATACGTTGAGGGCGCTATGCTTTGCCTCTAGGGCGTACAAAAGTAGTAAAATAGTAACATGCAATATAATTAAAACAATAAATTAATATAAATATTACATGAATCACAAATTAAAAGTAAAATAAATTAGATCATCTCACTGAACAATATCGATAAGTTAACTTGATAAATAATGTGTAGTGAGAATATTATATAAAATGAAAATTGTCAGGCACTTACTTATATAGAATGTTAAAGAAATTGAATGATGTCATAAATTAAAATTAAATGTCACTATGGAAGAAGCCCCATCACCAGCCTACAACAGTCCACTGTTAAACATAGATTCAGCAGTGGACAGCTCTATAATAGCCTATACTGATGATGAAGATAGTAATAATAGGCCATGGGGCCTGAGTGCGCGTCTCCTATTTAAGGAAATTTCTCTCCAGCTGATCGACACTTCACGTGACCAGAGGGCTGAATCGTTCTTTGGCCAAAGAATTAGCATTGCCATTCAACGTGACAATGCTGCCTGTCTTCTGGGCACGTTTCCGGATGACGCGATGCGGACGAGTACTTCGACACAACGATGCGGACGAGTACTTCCACGCCTAAATATTCTTTTGTTTTTGGAACGAAGTTCCTTATCGCGCATTGCGAAAGGGGGCTAGACAGAAAAAATTAAGACCAAAAGTTGGAACGACACTTTTTGCTGTAGTTGTAAGCCGTGCGGCGTGCGCGTGTTTCTCTGTCTCTCTCTCTCTCTCTTATAGAAAGCAAGCCAGTTATACTTCGTTCCATCCGGGTGTCCCTTGACACCTCTCAAGTTTTTGTATTTAGTTATACAGTTAGTTAGTCTTATAACGTGGGTTGTCTGATTTGAAATCGCCAGTAGACAATGATTAACCGCTATAATAAACACTCGTTCCTTCTCTATATAAAAAGAGATAATTGCCCTTCAATGAGACTATTACCACCTCATAATATTCTACTTACCAAAAACCGATACTATCCCCAGGGTGTACAATGTTAAATGGTGTTACACGCTTTTGAGAGTTCGCGCCTCGAAATTGAAAGGCAATTAGGCTTCGCAGTTACAAATTCATTGATCAACGGCGTGTTTATTAGCTTCATTTTGACCGATACGCTGTTGGGCTTTAGTGTTCTCTATTAGCTGAATCGAGGTTTACTAGTTTAATATTTGATATTAATATTACGCGCGGATATTAGAATAACCAGTCTTACCATGGGATATAGGTATCCTTTTGAACACCATTGTCACATATACGTGACAAGCAAGCGCGTGCCCTGTACGCCAACGACACAAATATGTGACAAAAAATGCGGTGCACTTTATCACGAAATAAACAATTAAATCATTTTGGAATCCCTTTTCTTTTTGTAGGTATTGGCGGTGAAATTGTGGCTTGGCGTGGAGGGCACGCGCTTGCGCTTTTGCTCTGGCGTTCAAAAGGCTATGGAGCAGTTTACCCATTGGTAACGGCCGCGACTTCAGAGTTGTAGGTCGTAGTTTCAAACCCAGGCGCTTCACTTTGTGTAAATTATTTCATCACCACTGCTCTCAAAGCGGTGAAGGTAAACATCGTGAGGAAACCAGCATATCCTAGAAAGAAAAATTCGAAGGCAGGTGACATTTATCAACTCGCACTGGCACCGCGTGGTGAACATTAGGTACAGGCTGATTATGCTACCAAGAGGTATCGTATTACCCAGTACCTGGGTTGTGGAGGTTTGATAGGCAGTCGTTCCATGTAAAATATTGGTATTCAACTTCATCTGGTTAGACTGGACACCGACCTCAACATATTATACCTACCTACATAGTTAACATATTTGTAGTTGGGAATTATAAGTCAGATATATACTTTCATAATGCATTTAGTAAAAAGCTGTTAATTATTTTGCCGTTACAAACAGGCACATCAATTTTATTTATTTGTAAAGATGTATGGAAGATGTTACTGTCAGCATTTTGTGTTGCGATAAAATGACCAGTGTTTTACTGTAAACCCTAGATTGAGCCAATACTCGTTACGCCACCCACTTATTTGAATCGAGAAAATTTCAAATTGATGATATTTCGAATCAAATTCGATTCGATTCAGAGCCTTCAAATATAGAAATTATATTCGAAATCCCTGAATCGAATAGATAGATCTGAATCGTATTTTGTAGTTTCCATTAAAAGATCCATTTATTAACATAATTCTAGTAGTATGGTAAGTTTCCGGATGACATGCGGACGACACCTAATAGGTGCGGCCAAGCCATATAATATTTTGACTAAGGTGTAGAGTTTGCGAAGTTAGGCCTTGTAGAGTTAGGGAGTGTAGAGTTAGAAGCTTGGCTCTACATGAGATCTGATTACTTTTTGACAGTGCGAGCTACATGGTCTCGTCTTGGCAACATTTAACATGAAATGTTTTTGTGGGATTTCATTTCTTTTTGTAAGTTGCTTTTGATTTACTAAAAATCCTGAAATACATATCTTATTATTTATAACATGGACCCCCTATATAAATTTTCAGACCTCTAGCATCAAAATTTACGGACGTCTCATACAAACTTTCACTCCCTAGTTTAAGGGATTGGGGGGGTAAAAGTTTCTAGTTTTAATGTACTATTACTAGCTTACATACCAAATTTCAGCTTTCTAGGACTTCAGGACGAACCTTAGAATATTGATGATCATCAGTGAGTCAGTGAATCAGTGACGAAATCGGGGTATTTTATATATCAATAAAATCTAAAGTATAAGAGCTATGCAATTGAAACTTTATAGGTTTAATAAGTCAACCACTGACATCATATCCTGAAAATTTTGTTTATCTGATATAATCCAAACCCAAGTTAAGAAGGTTCAAAAATACGACGAAGTGCTTCGAAGTATTTTCGTAAAGGAGAGGAGGAAAGGTGTTGTCGAAAAGGTAGGTATACGAGTATAGTGCCCTTACGCTTCGCTTGGCTCGTCTTGGCGGGGGCACTCCCGTGCCCTCAGATAAATAAGTTAATACTAATAACAATAACCTGTCAGTAAGCAAATTTTGGAGAAAGAACAACCCACAATTCGCCAGCTATGTTCAAGTTTCATGTAAGAGCCGTCGACCGGGCACAAATAACTCCCTCTCACCAAGAGGAGGCCTTGTCTTAGCAGTGTGTACATTACAGGCTGATTACGCTATACTTGTGCTGGGCACATATTCAGACTCTGGGTTGCTACTGAGAAATACTTAATGGACAAACCCAATAACACTTTGAGTCGAACCCAAGAGCTGCACCCTAATTGCGTAACACAATCAATCGGAATCAGAATACGAAGAAAAATATTTATAATAATAATAATATAATAATAAATCGTTTATTTGTACACACAAAAACCAAATAGTACAATGAGATGTCTTAGGATTAAGTTGTACAGCAGTGACACGGTTTAAGGTCGAAACAACTGACTCCTAAACTAGGCAAGAAGCCTGTATCTTAGAAGCCGAAGTTACCCCAGATTTCATTGACATACAACAATATAAACATTGATCGTCGTACAAGTACATCTTGTTTAAGAAAATTGGCAAAAAAATATAAAAAATAGAGACTAAAACATTGAGATAGGAATAAAAAATTAAAAAAATAATAATAATAATAAAAAGTTAAAAACACGTACAGTATTTTTAGGATATAAACATACAGTATCTTTAAGACATTACCCTGAGTAAATTTTCAGTTTCATCATATGATAAGTCCTGCATTTGTCTGCCCAACACGTAAATAATGCAATGAATGTTGTTGAACTGTCAAAATGAAACCGATTCCGATTGATCGTGTGTTACGCAATTAGAGTGCTGCTCAGCAGTAGCATCTACAACCAGTAGATATGTACGTGGCAGTCAAGTAGAATATTCCTGGCAGAATTTCAAAGGCTAGGCAGATGATGATGATAATTATATCACAGTTGATAATAAAATTAAATATTGATTCAATGCGTGACCCCGTATCAATGCCCGGAGCATTGGTACGGCATTCACTAATGAATTTATGCCAATTTAATTGATTATCAGCACAATAGACCACTTGACATCGTCTGGCTTTGATCGTAATGAACATATATAATTATACTTGTAACTCGTTCTATATTAATTTAAACGCAATTTCAGAACCAAAAATTCGAAGACATATTGTGACATCTCTCAACACGCACTGGGTCTCCGAGGTTAGACTACCGCCCACTCCCTCTCGAAGAGAGGAGGCCTCTGTCGGAGCAATGGGAACATCATAAGCTGATTCTGCAATTTCAGTAGAAGGTGATTCTGCTCGGTTACAAAAGGGCTTGTCTAACTCTAAACTAATATTGTACTGGTTCTGTTCGCCTGCATCATCCAACAGCCTAAAGGCCTCTCTTCGTGACTTCCAGCTATTCTTCGTGACTTTTTCGCCATCGTTATCGCTGACAGAATGACACTTTGTCTAGGCCCTCAGATCGTTGCAAACTTATTTGTCCATCGTCACATCTCTCCATCGCAATCAGTCTACCTAAGCTCCATAATCCATTGTCATCTCACCGTCAGAAATCTACTTAGTACGCCGTGAACATCGAAGTCAAGTGCCTAAAGCCATGTGTCGCAAGGATCTTTCAATAATGTTTAAAAGAAATGTTCTTGAAGAAAACATAAGAACCGGTATCCCCAAAGACCAAAACAAGATCCATTTAGAAAGAGGCAATTTAGTGTAAACCTAACCGAGACGAAAACGACAAAAAATACAAGTAGGAGAAACAATCCAAAAAGGTTTTCTTATAAGGTCTCGTTTTGTAATAAAGGGCCCGGAATAACGTTTACACTCTATTCCATGCAATTCCAAACATTTTGGAAGCCTAAACGATGTTGGTAATAACCGGCTAGAACCGGCTCTAACCGCCGCCGGCCGCCAATATCCAGTTGATACCGGTATTGGACGAAAGCGATTTAACAAAAACTTTGACCTATCTTTTTTACCTTTGTGGTGTATTTTCCGTTTCGGATAGGTTTCATGTGCGGTGTTGTTTCGATTTTTATTTCAGTTGTTTATGATAGTACTGAAATAATAATACTGTATAGAAATAACGCTAAACCTGATACGTTTTGTTCAGAATCGAGACTAGAATCGTTTAGTCTATTTTTTTAAACGGGTTATTACGGCACTCGTCGACGGATCCAGTTGCCTTTGTCGTTGACACGTACCGCTCGTGTGTATGAACAGTTGCACACTTAGGTTTTCAGTTATTTTACTTAGGTAATTAAATACCTACTATATCAGAACAAAATATTCGATACATATTGAATGATTATGCAAAGGCTGCAGTTATTTGGGATAGTATTCATTAAGGATCGAGCGATTCAGAATAGCGGTATTTTCGGATAGAGCTATTTGGAATGCCAAGTTAGTGATATTTAGAGATGAAGTAGGTAATTTCCAAATCCAAATTAATTTATTCAAAATAGACTGAGAGTCAGCACTAATAATAATAATAATAATAATATTTATTTACTCAAAACAGTAGGTAGGTACAGTACATTCTTACAAATATTAGGCTTACAGTTTAATTATAAATAAGAGAATGAGCATCCGCAGCTGAACTAGGCGTGAGCCTGTATCTCAGCTAACAGCGCCGTTTCCCCTCAGAAAAAATACACTAGGTAACCTAAATTAGCAAGAAGCAAAAGTTTAGGACCATTACAAATCAAAGAGAAAAAAGAAATTAAGGTAAACTAAACTTAAATTACTAACAATTTTTTGTGTGTGTTTGTGTGTGTATGTGAGGATTTGTGTGTGAGGATGAGGGGGTGAGTGCGTGTGTGTGTGGGGTGTCTGTATGTGTAAGTGTAAGTGTATACGTATGTCTACATGATAAATGCACAGGAGTAGAGTGAATATACATATAAATAGAAATATAAACAAAAATATTAACTGATTATTTGAATAAATTTTTCTGTGTCTTCGTAAGATAGTTTTATTAAAAATTCATTAGCCTTCTTTTTACAATGGAATTTGTTAAGAGAAAAAATATTTATGGATTTATTAATTTTATTATACACATGTGGTGCACTATTTAATCGTTATACATCAATGTGATACTATGTATTTAAGAATGTAATTTTTTTTCGTAATCTTTTTTATACCAAGCAATAGAAGTTTTGCTAGCTTTTCAGCAAAGGTAGAATATAACTTATCATGACATGTGTTCTTTGGAAGGCCCATATTGTAGACCGATGATCTTGTGAAGGTCGCGGGAATCCCCGGGATGCGGGAAGCACAGAACCGGTCGAAGTGGCGGTGCTTGGATGCCTATGTCCAGCAGTGGACGTCTTTCGGTTGAAATGATGATGATGATTATCACTTGTCTAGGCTCTCTAGTCGTACGACGCAATTGATGACGTCACAAATGTGACGAGATATGACGTCAATTGACAAGGAACGAGTTTAAACGTGGCAATTCCAAAAGTGATCACCGAGTACACTTTTTCCATCAGAATATTCTTATTTTAATACAGGGTGGCAGGGACATCGACGCGCGACCTGGTACCAGCACATCAAGCTACTACAATCTGTCAAATTTATTTAATAGATTTTCAATTTCAAATTTTTCAAAATTTTACAGTTTCGGGTAGCTTGACCTGCTGGCGTCTGTACATGATTCTTCTGTCTTGAAATTTTTCGAAGTAGTTTTTTTTTTAATAGCTCTTTCGTACCTTTTGATCGCGTATTGCACTTTTCTATAAACCAGCAGATTTTTTTGATAACAGACGAAAAATTTCGACGCTATGGGAGTCCGAATTCATGGATACAGTTTGCGCTTCTATGTCTCCCTGTTGTCGCAATTTTACATTGAACCAAGCTATAAAGCCACAATGCTCTATAGGTACCTTCATCATTGTCATACTATTTCGATCTTCAGAACTAACCTAGAGGTTTGCGGCTTGCAAAAGTACTTGAAACTTGCTTCGCAGCCGCTTCAGCAAACCGCTTTGCAGCGCTGTAGCGATGTCAAACTGAAGCAGTAAATTGACAACGCTTCCTTTGCCGACTTTGAAGTTTAAACTTGATAAATAATTTATGGTAGGGAACTAGCTGCCACCGCGGCTGCGCTTGAGAGTGAAGTGTATTAATTAACTGATATACAAAGTGCATTATGCTGTCTTTTTATCAAATATGATCAAACTCGGGTCAGTAGTTAGGACAACCTCTACAAGTGGGGGTTCATGGAAGGCTCAGACCGCCGGTGTGTATGCAGTGTCTCTCCACAGATAACGCCACACGCCAACGCGAACAATGCGTCGTACTGACGTCACGCATATCCTGCATCTCGCAAGCAGAGTTTACCGCGCAATTAGCATATATACAATTTCCCAACATCAATCGTTGGGCAGTTGCCCGCCAGACACAACACCCGTCTGGTCAGAGGCTCCTCCCTTTTTTATGGAGGATGAGTGAACTTTACACCCTGTTCCTCATGCCTCTAAACTCATATTTATCGGTTAATTTGTTCAAAATGGGTTCAGTAGTTTAGCTAAAATACTGTATCAAACAAACAGATAAACCCACTTTTATATTAGCAAATACTGACAACACTAAAATCACGAAACGACACTTCCCCTTTTACAACAGAACGCTCGTAAAATAGAAGCCGTAACAACAAATTTTATATTTCTATATGAATTCAATATAAACATTTCCCTTCCTTGTGGTGCAGTTGGCTAAACCCTCCTTGAACTACTAGGGTTGATCACTAACGTTTTATAGCGGTGATTCGTTGCCAGTGAATTTTACGACCATAAGGGCTCATTTACACGAGTGTAATTTCTCGTCGGTCGAGAAGCGAGAATGTCCAACTGTCTATGCGAGACTCGTTGGCAAGGCTCGCCAGCCGATCACCGCATTCAAACCGCCTTATTTATAAACTAGCGTCTGTTTAACCATACATTTCTTAACGTTTAAACGTCTCTTAACATTAAGCAACGTTTTTATATAATAGGGAATAATGGTTACAGGATAGAAACCAAAACTTGCCTTTGATTATGCCATACGAAACTCATCCCGCGATTTTCTCGAACTCGAAATACGTTCTTTTACACCGACCGTTAAAATGTTCAATACTGCCAAATTTCAACATGCGATATTAAGAAAAAATTGTCACAACCACATACATTACATAAATAAAATTCACAATAATATGAATGAAATTAAATATTAAAACAAAAAGGTCAATGCAATTAAAATAAATCAATGAGTAGAGCGGTACAACCGAAAAACATATAAAAATATAACATTGAAGTAAGATTACAAAACTCATAAAGTTTACGTAGTGTTTGCACAAGTCAACTTTTTATCATCTTTCGATAGTCGCCTAGACGAGACGAGAATCTCTTGTCGTGTAAAGGAGCCTTAGATCGCCCATAGAGCTATTTTACGATACTCCTAGTCTTTGGCGACAGTTTTATGACGGTGCATTATCTTATTTTTAGGGCTAGTTGAAAATCTAAGTAGTGTTGTTGACTCTTTGATTTTGCTATAAACTGCTGGGGTATGTAGGTACAGACGCCAGCAGGCCAAGCTACCCGAAACTGTCAAATGTTCCCAATCAACCTTTAACCTTAATGCTTTAGCGATAAAGTTGAAAATCTATTAAATAAATTTGACAGATTGTAGTAGCTTGATATGCTGGCGTCTGTACAGTCCAGGGGAAAGCCCTTTTCATACAAATGTCAAAGAATGACAGTTGTTTCGAATATACGGATGTTGGTATGAAAATAATAATTTGATAAATAATGTATTCCCCTTAAACTTCTCTGGATCAATTCGTCAGTTTAATCATATTTATTTTTGCCGCCAAGTCAATTTGTTTAACAATATATTATTTCCTTGACTATCTAATTTTCCTTTTTTCTTTCAGTAAAGTAAAGAAATAAATAATCGAAACTAAAAAGAAAGAAATAAAAGAAAGAAAGAAATATATTTTATTTGGGACACGCACGTGTGCGTTTAACACATTTGTGCGTTTAACATTTAAATCTAATAAAACGAACTTTTTATTTTTATTAACGACACAAAAAAGTTTCTAAGCATAAATGACAAAAAATCATGTAAAGAAGTGTATTTATCTTTAATTATAGAAAGTAAGCTACGATTCATGAAACATTTTTTCTTGAATTAAATGTCGGTTATTTGAATAATAAGCACCCGTGTTCATTTTAATTACCTACATAATGATCTTTGTATAATTATGTAAGTACGTGTGGTGGTTAGGTGAAACAGTGACCACACGCGACCTTATCAGATGTATTTAGAGGTTTCCGAGGTTACCTGAACTCAAACAAATCATCATCTGCCTAGCCTTTTCCTAACTATGTTGGGGTCGGCTTCCAGTCTAACCGGATGCAGCTGAATACCAGTATTTACCTGAACTCAAACAAATGTTGGGAAAAATTGTCTAGGGTTGCAATATTTGTAAATGACCACCATGATTAATTATAATAATTAAGCTAAATTGTTCCCACTGCTGGGACACAGGCCTCCTCTCTTCGAGAGGAAGTGGGCTATAATCTACCACGCGGGCCCAGTGCGGGTTGGTAGATGTCGCATGTCTTCGAATTTTTGGTTCTAGGACATGCCGGTTTCCTCACGATGATTTCTTTCACCGTTTTGAGAGCAGTGGTGATGAAATAATTTACACAAAGTAAAGCGCCTGTCTGGGTTCGAACCTACGACTTACAACTCGTAAGTCTCAGCCGGATACCACTGGGCCACCAATGCTCGCAAGATTAATTATCAACCTAATAATAACCAATCAGCATAATTAATTTATTAATCAAAGCTTTATTTTTAATACTTGCACTTAAACTAGTATAGTAATTATATCTATTCAAGGTGTACTGTAGAAGTTTTTTGCCCATTATTATATTCCAAAAGGAATTTCCTATAAATATTAATAATCGGAATATTCTATACGTAACAACCTTTTGGAAGGGACGCCTAGAATCAGTTCTATTTTCTTGTAAATGTTGACGATCAGAAGTGCCTTTTAATAGCCTACTTGAAATAAACGACTTGCCATTGACGCAAAAAAAAATGGCCAGTAATAAGACGCATTAGTAATAAAAAAAAAATGTTAGACACAAATAGCTTCTATAATAATCGATGTTCTATAAAGCCGTAATCCCACATTACAATACTGTTAGTGCGAGGGTAGACGTTGCCCATACATTAGTAAATCCCTATCCTTTAGACCTCGTGCAGGGTGAGGAGCTTGTGCGGTTGCTAAGTCGGGCGCGAGATATCAAACCTAAAAAGCTTAAGTCCATAGTTAGGCCCCGCTCATAGACTCTAGCGATACGACTTGCAACGCAACTTGCGTCACGCGACACGCGCGTGCGTCCCCTTGCGGTGTAATTACGTAACCCACTAATAGTAGCAATGGCTTTCATTTTGACATTTCAACAACATGGATGATTCCGATTGTGATTGAAAGTGTGTTACACGACGTTGCTGGAGCGATGCGACTTGCGACGTGTCTTGCGTCAAGCGACAGTCGCACGCGTCACCTGTTTCCGTCTGTCTGCTCCAAACAACTTCTTTCATTTGTTTTCTCCGCAGTCGTTGTCACAAGACGCGTGTCGCTTGATCGTCTAGCTCGTGACTTTGGAGTTAGGGCGTGTCAAAGACATGCTTAGACGAGATTAGGAGAGGCAATGACCCTGGCTGTCTAGAATTTAGAAAAGCTTTGATAAATGATTAAAATAAAAAGGCGATGCTGCAAACTTATACTGAATCGTATTGGATTGAGCTTAGTGGCATTGTGAGGTGACATTGAATACACTTGTAAACCACTTCTTTTTTTTTCTCCGCAGACGCTGTTGCAAGACGCGTGTCGTTTGAGCGTGTTGTTTGATCGTATCGCTTGTGCGTGTCGTTTGAGCGAGTCGCTTGCGCGTGTCGCTTGAGCGTACAACTGGTGGCCATAGGGTGCGGCCTAATGGTGCCCAACGAATAGGGACGGCCAATTCTTTGCAGACGAGGCATCAAAGAATAAGGATATATTCTTCACATTACTGCGGAATTTATTCGATGAATTTCAAAAGGCTCTATCGTCGATATTGGTCGAAGGATAATGACTGGAGGATATTTCTTTTTCAATAGCAGAGGGTTTCCGGGTTAGTTTAGTACTGGAAATCATCTTTCGTCTAGCCTTTTCATAACTATGGCTTCGGCTAAGTAATAATTAAAAAAAAATTAAAAAATGTTTTTTGCCATTACATACAAACGAAAGACACATTATTTGGAGATGACCTTTTAAGCAAGAAGATGCTTGTGTTAGGTGAACTCCGCTCTTCCACTTATCATGATAATAAGTATGCAAATATAAGTCGTAGGTAATATTTTGAACTAAGCTTCCTCGCGTCCGGAGATGTTTTGAATCATAGCTAAGAACACTCTCGATCAAAGCACTTCTCAAACAAAACAAAAATAATATCAAAATCGGTTCAGCCGTTTGGGAGCAACGATGGCGCAGACAGACACCCAGATACACATACACACAGATCCACAGACACACAGATACACAGACATACAGATAGACACACAGATACATTGCTTTCTGCCTGATCGCTATTAATTTCATTCTGTAGTTTCCTCACGGTATTTTCCTTGTACAGTACGTCGATGTTATGTGGGAATTATTTGACCCCCGATTTATTACGCTGCCGAATCCCATGTCATTTTATAGGATTACTCGTGGTGTATCAGATAATATGAGATTTAGCAGTAGATTTATTGATAGAAACTTTATCAAGTTATCAGTAACATGACATAAGCCGTATTTGGGGTTTAACTTTGAGACAGAACCCTCAGGGCGCGAGTTCTGCTCGCACTTGCGCGTTTTTCTAATGAATGCATATAAGACTGACAAATACAATTCGGAATATAAGATAACTAGCTGCACCCCGCGGTTTCACCCGCATAAGCTTCGATCCCGTGGGAACATCGGGATAAAAAGTATTCTATATGTTAATCCTGCTTATAAACCAGCTGTGTGCCAAATTTTATCTAAATCCGTTCAGTGGTTTTTGCGTGAAAGAGTAACAAACATCCATCCATCCATCCATACAAACTTTCACGTTTATAATATTAGTAGGATAATTATGTTCAGGTAAATAAAAACGTTTAAAATAGTAGTCAACCAGCATGCGATCATAGGTACATTGAATAGAGCCGTTTCATCTGATTATTTTGCGTATGATTACTACAGAAGGTTCAAATTTAAATACCTAGATATACGCCGGTCGAAAAGTTCCTGCTGGCGGGAAGGGGTTGCGTTTTGTTTTCGTCGTGTTTGATGAGAATGGTAGGCAAAAAGGCACGGATGAAACTTCCTCTTAGGGCGAATTTCACCAAACTTTTATAAACGCACACTCACAAACTTTCGCCTTTATTATAATTAAAATTAGTGATTTATGTTGCATATTTTGGCACCTTTCGGCGACTTTGTTGCGTATTTCGAGCAGTTATGAGGAATATTTCGGTCATTTTAAGTTGCATATAATCGGGTCTCTATTGATAAAATATTTCACAGGCTAACACTACATAATAAACTACCTCTTAGTAATTAAACAACCATGTACTAACTTTATCAACACCTTTTCATACACAAGACTACACTCCTCTGTTCATGCCCACGGCCCAACACAATAGCGTGGTGATATATGACAAGCCACAACTTGGCTGCTATCCAATAGGCCACACATTGAAACCTGTGCTATAAAGAAAGCGGTAGCGGACAGCAAATGCGCACAGCGTTTTGTCGTAAGCAATAAGGGGCCGTATTTTCTATGACACAAAGAACGAAACCGCACAAAATAAACGCGAGGTTGGCGTGATTAGCTAAGGAATTGACGTGATTTCGAAGTAAGGAAGCATTGTGACGTCATAATGAATTAGGGCCAAGTACATTGTAGTTTTTGTAGCATAATCAGCTTGAAATGTTCCCATTACTGGAACACAGGCCTCTCTTTGAGAGGGAGTGGGCTGTAATTCACCATGCGGGCCCAGTGAAAGAAAGAAAGAAAGAAAAAAAAAACATTTATTTAGCACAGACTAAAAGACACACAATACACCAGATAGCAACTAATAAAAAAACAAATAGAAAGTATAAAGACCGAAGTAAGAATTAAAAATGCCAGACAATAGTGCCTGACGCTGGTTTTCAACTGAACCTGATGTGTGAGGTGACGGATGTAAATCAGTCTTATACTGCAACGTGACGTGTGTATGCATACATAACAAAGATAAATATTAAAAAAACACAACAACATAAACCGGTTATAAAACGATGCCTAACTTCCACGTTCCAACACATTGTCATAGTTAATTAATCCGTGCATTTCATCGCACAATACGCTGCTAACAGCCGAGCGCGGCGGACTATTTACGGACAGTTTGCAACTTGTGTAAATTGAAATTGTCTTAGCTATGGTTTGTATTGGGATTAGCCAAATACGATGGATATAATGTCTATAATTAAGTCAGTTAAACATCGTTGGCGAAAAGTGGAGATGGAAGTAACAAAACATGCACGAAAAGTATACGGATGAAAGGTAAGCACTAGTCGATAATAGTAATTATTATTTGGAAAAAAAAACTCGTCATGGATTCTTGTATAATGTGAAAGCACCTACCCAATTTTATTAATTTTCTGCCTCCTTTCTACAGTCTCATGGTCACATCACAAACTGCACAAAGGTTAGCGTGAAAGCGTAACAAAAAAACATACAAGAAATCAAACCTTTTCTCTTTACAATATTAGTTTAGATTCAAACTCAAAGCATTTATTTCAAATAAACCAATTACTGGCACTTTTGAATTGGCAAGGGGTTGGTCAGTCAGAAAGATGAAGCTAGTTGCCCATTCCAAAGCGTAGTAGGTACTCGTACCTGTGGAGAAGAACGGGCAAGATACTCCACGGACACTCTTTTAAATCAAAATAATATGATAATGATTTGATGATTTGGCGATCGCTACCGCTTTCAAAAGAGCAGAGCCTTAAACCAACCGCCCCAACGTGTAAGGAGGACCGCAAACTTTTTATAATGTAGATCAATTTGCTCGCCCCTACAATATATCTGAGAAAGCAATTAAAGTTGGTAGGTTTTATATGTATAGCGGTTGGAGTGAGCGAACATTATGTCACCATCGTGTAGGTAATGTTAGATGAATAATAATGATGAAGAATATACAAATGACAAAGAATATACAATGTGTAACTGAAATAATGCGCACTAAGAAAGTAGTTTGTTTAGAATTGTTTACTGAATCTATTTGTTTTTTTTTTTCGATATAGGTACTTTTTTATCCCAAAAATAATGAAAACTACGTAAATTACAGTCACACATACGATGTACATACAGTCAAAATAAACCTACTACGGTAGACCCTTATATACGTGTGCGGCTGTGTGCGTGGTAGATTTGGAATCTGATCACAATTTTCTCCCACATAATACGCAGTAAATCAGCGTATGTATGACAATAACATAATGTTCTAATTGAGGTATTTGGTGATGTGCATTAATTCCGGGACAGCTGTAGAGAAAAACACTATAGTTTCCACACGAATATTTATGAGTCTTTGTGGCTATAATACGCGATACAAATTAATGAAAAAAACGAAACAGGAAGACTAAAGAAAAGATGGATGAATTATGTGAAAGAAGCTATTATGGATAGAAAGGGGGTGTCTACTGAGATACACCCCCTGTGTCTACTGAGATGACGGCTAATAGAGATTTATGAAATAAAAAGACGTGCTGTGCCCACCCCATATAAATTGGGTTAAGGGCGGACGATGTTGAAATACAAATTGATACACTGTTTATTTAAAAGCGAGCAAAAGTGTATGGTTTGGCAAATTGTTACGGCTTTACTTTAAAAGGATTCAAAGTAAAAGCATTTATTTCAGATAGGCACATAAAAGGCATTTTTAAACGTCAAAAATTATAGTAAAATAGAATTTATTTGGTCCGCTATATAAAAATGAAAGGCTTAAATAAACCGATATGTTCGCTATTACTAGTGCTGAGCAGCTCCATAGTCGAAATCATAATACTTATGTTATTTCACATAAACTTACATGGGCACTTATGAAACGTCAGAAGCTAGGTGCACAGTTCCAGTTGGTCGTTTCCTATGGAGACGAGCCGACAAGAAACTCCACGGTTACTCTTTTAAAAATAATTGGCTTTTACAATGTTTCCTTTCGTTGGAATGAATAGTAATGAATGAATGAATGGTTGATAATAATAAATGATTTTGTAGCGGTATCTACAACGCCACATGCGAACAACGCGTCATACTGACGTCACGAAAATCCTGCATCTCGCAAGCAGAGTTTACCGCGCAGTTAGCATAGATACAATTTCCCAACATCAATCGTTAGGCAATAGCCCGCCAGACACAACACCCGTCTGGTCGGAGGATCCTCCCTTTTCAATGGAGGATGAGTGAACTTTACACCCTGTTCACCATGCCTCTAAACTGGTGACCCCGACGTGATGTCAGCACAGCCTTCGTGCAAACACTTCAGCGTGACGTCATCATCATCACTCTCGCAAGCTTCAGCGGCGAGTCACCCAGCCAGCCAGCATCCACGGCTTCAACGGGTATCCTGACCACCAGCATGCAGCGTCCGCGCATACCTGGTCATCACCCTCAGCCTCATCAGCAACCTTGGCACAGCACACTGCACCTTCGGCCGGTCAACAAGCAGAGCACCCTCTCCTGGTCGACGCAGCAGCCAGCCTCAACCCGGCGCTGTACGACATCCGACGCACTGGAGTATAACGCAGCGCCACCCCGACTCACTGGGGACATCTCCGCAGACAGTTCCGACTCACCGTGAACTATGCGGCAACCGGTTCCGACTCACTGGAACCTCAGCTGGCCTGGCAAGCATCGCAAGATACAAGACTCAACCCACTATCGACCTCCGGTCTCCGGAGGGGAGTGATGTAGCGGTATCTACAACGCGACATGCGAACAACGCGTCATACTGACGTCACGAAAATCCTGCATCTCGCAAGCAGAGTTTACCGCGCAGTTAGCATAGATACAATTTCCCAACATCAATCGTTGGGCAATAGCCCGCCAGACACAACACCCGTCTGGTCGGAGGATCCTCCCTTTTCAATGGAGGATGAGTGAACTTTACACCCTGTTCACCATGCCTCTAAAATTTTATTTTGTAAATAGGTTTGTACAAACACTTTTACACGTCAATCATATTTTAAAACTTGATGAGGTCGGTTGGGAAGGTCAGATGACAGTCCCTCTATGTAAACTATTATTATTATATTCTCTCGCATCTGGTAAGATTGGAAGCCGACCCCAACACGGTCGGGAAAAAGACTAGGCACGTGATGAATTTGCTAAAACAAAGGCATCATTTACCGTCATCCAGAATCTTCCCTCGTGTCGGCACAAATTATTTGAGAATAGCAATAGTCAAAATATGAGATAAACGATAAATGTTTTTATTTTAGTAAGTAGGTTTGTAAAAACACTTTTACACGCGAATCATATTTTTAAAACTAGATGAGGTCGGCGTTTCTTATCTGTCTCTTTTAAAGTCCAGACATAATCTTGGTCAGATCATATGAAGACGATGTAGTTTGGTGTCTGAAATGGTCTTTTGAGGAAAGTAGTGAAAACAGGGCCCCAAGTCTGCTATTACAATAGTGTCAGAATGGTCGATCATTGATTTCATAATTGTTCATTTTGACAAGTTTAGTAATCTACTAATATAAAGGCGTCATTATGACTTTCCAGTGGTCACTGACACTCCATTGAAAGAAATGGCATAGGGTGGTAATCTCGTACATAATTATAAATGAATGACTGACTTACATAAAACACTTGACTTGTATAAAACACTAATAAATAATATGTAAAAATATATATAAATGAAATCTGGCATAAATAAAGTAGTAGTAGTTTTTCGAAAATCATTATATCTATTAACGGGTTTTATAATAAAGGCAATACGACAATGTCATTATGACACAATTTTATTACGAGACCATTGATCGACCAATGATCGCCACTAAGAATTTAGCAGTTAGCAGATTACGAACTTTAAGCAAAATGACAATGGGATGGGAATGGGATCGTGTTGGAATGACGAAGTTATAAAAATAGCAGACTTGGGGCCCTGATTGAATGGACCAGACAAGTCAGTGCACGAATTTGTCAGTAATCGTGCAGTTCAACTCAGAACTTACAACATTTAGCAAGCTGACTGTCAAAGGAACCGAACATACTTACACTTTCTGAGACAAACTTCAAATCTTCACTAAGATTACTTTCAAATACCCAGCTAATAGAAAAACCCCTTTCAAAAAGGGAATCCTTCATTAATTTTACCCCGAAAAATTCGGTAAAAATACCGACCGACGTACAGTCACGAGCACCAATATGTCAACACTTGGCAACTTTCAATTGCGATTTTTTCGTGAAATAACAAATACAACGCTGAAATACGGCAGAATACATAAACCTATGGGTTTGCAAATGCTATGTTCGTAACAACATAAAATTTCATTAAAAAATAAAGGAGTAAATCGCTTTTTAATAAAGCCGAATGTATACATACTTTTGCTCGTGACTGTACGATGAAGGGTTCTTGAGTATGGAGAGCTTAACACAGCCATTTTCCTCAATCGGCTGCTACAATTTACAGGCCCTTAAGTAGCCAGCACACGCTATGTTTTCCCATGAGCCTATACTAACAGAGAAACGTATATGTTACACCTGGTGATGGTGTGTTTATGGTTACCTTGGAGAAGATTAATTGGTAACGGACTGACTTTTTTGGCTTTATCTGACCAACGTCACACACTAACAATTACAATGCCTTTCATTTTGACAGGTCAACAACATTCATTGCGTTATTTATGCTGAGCAAAGGATTTTTTTAACATGATTATGAAGCAATGAATTAGGTACTTACTTCATAATCCCTTGGATTTTGAGAGAAAGTGCGTTACGCAATTCAGGTGCGTATTTTGTTGATGCATTGAGATCTTTAAATAATTTAGTGTCCCTATCATAGCATAATCAGCCTATAATGTTCCCACTGTTGGGACTCAGGCCTCCTCTCAGTAAGAGGGAGTGGGCCGTAATCCACCACGCGTGCCCAGTGCGGGTTGGAAGATATTGTCATTTGTCTTCGAATTTTTCCGCCGTTCCGTTCCGTTCGCAGTTCCCAGCAGTTGAAACATTACAGGATCATGCATGCTACGCGGGCAGGAGATCGAACCAAAGATCCTTTCGCTCAACAGTCGCACTTACGACCACTAAACCAACGAAAGAATCGATCAACAAACAAACTTAACAAGAAGCCATTTAAACAGAGCACGTTCTAACAATGCTTCAGTCAAACGCTTTAAACTCAATGTAAGTATGAATACATCCTTTTGTATTTGTCGGTGACTACTACAATGGAATGAGCGCACTGCACTTGCTGTAATTAGAGCAGAGGTCAGATTATTTGTGTCAGGAACAGGAATGACTAGATTCCATTAAATATTGTAGTAAAAGACTTTATAGTTTTTCTTGCAGTTAATAACTATACATTTAATGTGTTTTGAAAGACTCTGCAAACTTAAACCGTCTTATTCCAAAACACGATCTAAATTTAGTACTGGGATTGTTACTAGGTTTAAACCATGACTAAATAAAACGTTATTACAAAATGAAGTTTATCACTAGTTCTTGAACTAACTAAGGTACTAAAGTTAGTCCGCCGAGACCCCTAGTTTAACCATGGATTTGACATTGGTACTAAATTATTTGAGGTTAGCCTTGATTATTATTGTGTCTTTTTATTTACAAATCGTCAAAAATGGATATTGTTATAATTGATTTGATGGATATGGTTATGCTGGAGACGTCTCGGCGACCTTACAGATGTCGTCATCATGTAAATCCTTTTAAATTGAGTGACGAAGATTTTAAATATAAGTAGATATAGGTTCACAAAACGTTTTCGGGAAAAAATTGTGGATGTTTTACGTGAAGATTTACTCCACGACCCTCGAGGATGCCCATTGAGTCCTGAAGTGCAAGTGGTTTACGCATAGGACACACGCGCACCCGCGTAACAACGAAATAACGCTGTCGGGATTATTATATTATTTTGTAACATTATTGTATTAAATAAACCAGTTCCTTATTGATAATACAGTCCACTTATTCCGCAAGGATCCAAACCCAACACTTACACAACTGGGCTCACCATGAAGTAAGTACCCTTGGTCAATGCTAACATTACATTAAATAAAATCC
This sequence comes from Apamea sordens, assembly GCA_945859715.1. NCBI lineage: Eukaryota > Metazoa > Arthropoda > Insecta > Lepidoptera > Noctuidae > Apamea > Apamea sordens. Next base: position 3,879,498 of record OX244010.1, on the reverse strand, counting down.
AAATAATATCCCAATATTATTGTTTTATTTGTCATATTAAAATAACAGAGTACGAGTCTAAAGATCTAATATGCGGTCACTTTTCAGGCGGTTTGTGATGCTGGCCTGAAAATCATGGACATTGTTACCAGATGACGTGGACCATGACTCCAGAATATTCCGAGGATGTAGATTGAAACAGAGGTTTGAGGCTGGCGCTTTATCTGGAATATTATTCGGTCGCTGTGGCTATCACTGCACCCCATATTTATTTACACCATTGCGTAACCCCACAACACCACAAGAAGAGAGGTATAACAGCAGCCATATATACCCGGAAGACGATGGAGAGGTGTTTTAGTTTAATGAAGCAACCAACGGTTTCGTTGCCTATTACGAGGCATAATCGGACACATCCACTCACGAACAAACCATAACGAATAAAAATAAGAATTGTATTATTTGTTTCTTCAAAAGATAAACATTCGCTTCAAATGACGCGGGCTGTCGCCGAATGTAATTCGCTCCATTTCACGCTAGAGGTGTTAAAAATATAACAACTTGATTATGATCAGCGCGCCAAAAGTACAAGTTGTTCTTGTTCATTATATTGTAATCCAAACAAAGAACCATTTATGACATATTTTTGTACTGATAAATAATTATTAAATCATTTCAAGTGTTATTATAATATCAATATTAAGAGAAACAGAACGTTACTTCAAATAAAGCCTGTACGAACGAATGAAAGAATGGCATTTTTATTTCTTATCTGTGGATATTATTTGAACCAGATCCTCAGATAGTCTTCGTTTTGTAATCAGGACACATTTTGATCCTGGTACTAATCTTAATACCGTCACAATCCTAGACTTTTTAGTCTTGGTTTAAACCAGTACTTAAGCAATTTTCTGTAATAAGACCGAATAGGTTCTTTTAGCATAATCCTCAAAAATTATGGCCTTACTGGCATAATCCTCAAAAAACTATGGTCTTACTGGCATAATCCTCAAAAAACTATGGCCTTACTGGCATAATCCTCAAAAAACTATGGTCTTACTGGCATAATCCTCAAAAAACTATGGTCGTACTGGCATAATCCTCAAAAAACTATGGCCTTACTGGCATAATCCTCAAAAAACTATGGTCTTACTGGCATAATCCTCAAAAAACTATGGTCTTACTGGCATAATCCTCAAAAAACTATGGCCTTACTGGCATAATCCTCAAAAAACCATGGTCTTACTGGCATAATCCTCAAAAAACTATGGCCTTACTGGCATAATCCTCAAAAAACTATGGTCTTAATTTACTGACACCACCGGCATACGAGTAGGTACGTTTAGAAAGAGAGGAAGAAACCTCGTTTACTTGCGGCAAAAATGACGCAGCGAAAGAACACAAAAAAGAACAAGTTGGGGAAAAATATGCGTCACATCCACGCAAAACGGCCATCGCTCAGCATAATGCTACGACCCTATGTAAGACAGAGCACCAGCGCTAGTTTTTAGCGACAGCCGGGGTTACGTGATGACGTCAACCGGTGCAGTATACGATGAGATATAAATAGCAGAAAGAAAAATAAAAATAAAATTTTTATTTGCCACGGTGAAAATACCAAAATTGTGTTATTAATTATAAATTATTGTTGCAAGTAATTGTATAACAATGTTGTGATATACCTAGTCAAAGCTTGAGATTTGCATGCCTCAAGGCGTAATTATATAATATGGTTAAACTATATGCTCTATTTTTTAACAACTTTATGTAATTACCCATATTAGCAAATAAATTATTTTGAATATGAATTTGAAATAAATAGACAATGCCTAGTTCTAATTATATAAACATAATATACACACACATACATTTGGGCAAGTGTTGAAATGTCTCAATAATATCAGCAGCTATTACCCCAAACAGGCATACATTTAACTTTTTTGCTATTTTACTCGCTGCCGCTGCTTCAAAAACGGTTAGGAAACCTACTCGTCCTAGTATAATGAGGAGTTCGAGGATAATGACCGTCCCATACTGGGCCAGCGTGATGGATTACGGCCCTCTCCCTCTCACAGAGAGGAGGCCTGCGTCTCACTAGTTGGGGCATTATGTTGCTGACTAGTGACCCGCCCCTGCTTCGCGCGGGTGCAATGGCGACATATCCTGTCGTACTAATGCTTGGGGCAGTCATTTAGCCATGTCCTTTACTTACACCACCAGCATACGAAAACTCGAAAGTTTGTATGGATGGATGGTTGTTTGTTACTCTTTCACGCGAAAACTACTGAACGGATTTGGATAAAATTTGGCACACAGATGGTTTATAACCAGGATTAACACATAGGATACTTTTATCCCGAAATTCCCACGGGATCGACACTTATGCGGGTGAAACCGCGGGGTGCACCTAGTCTATACTAATATTATAAAAAAGTAAAAGTCTGTTTGCTTGTATGTACGGTATCCTGGTGCGGGTATCTTTGGAAATACAAGTCGGATTTGACAAAATCTTTTTGTATTTGATAGCCCAATTCTTGAGGAAGGTCTAAGGGCTATCTAACATCACGCTACGACCCTCAGGAGCCGGGCAAAAACTTTTTAACACACAAGTCAATTATATTTGAAAACTAGATACCTAAGGTCGGCGTTTTCTATCTGAGAAGAAAGGCCGAAACAAATTCAGAGGTCACAGTCTCTTTTTAAAGTCTAGACATAATCTTGGTCAAATCATATGAAGACCATGTAAATTGTACCTGAAATGTTTTTTTGAGATTTTGATTTAAAAGAGTGTCCGTGGAGTTTCTTGCCCGTTCTTCTCCATAGAGATCTACGCTTTGGAATGGGCAACTAGCTTCAACTATCTGACTAACTGACCGACTATTTAATTTTGACAATTCAAAAGTGCCTGTAAATGGTTTAATTGAAATAAATGATTTGAGTTTGAGTTTGAGTTTGAGGAAAGAACCACACAGATTGAGTGGACCTGTATAGTCAATGCACGCAAATAAAACATCAAGTTTTCTTTGCTACATCTAAGTTAAATACATTCGTATTCGAACGTGGATCCACGAGAGACACAATGGCTTTTTAATTGTTTCCGTAATTACGGCATTCAACCGGTTAATGTTTTATTCCTACAATAAACCTTCCGGAACAAATGCTCTAAATGATGGTGAAATCCACATCAAATCCATTGTGTTGTTAAAAAGATCTACGCGGTCACACAAACAGACACGAAAAGCAACTTATTTATTTATTTAAACTTTTCGCACAAAAAGGTACAAAGGCGGACTTAATGCCTTCAACTTCATTTTATGAAATGTATAGATATAGATTGGGTCAAGCTTACGACAATACGTCCCTCATAATGGCAAGCAACATCGCGGCAGGCCCAGACGGAGATGCCAAGATGAGCTGGACTCCTTCAACAAGAACTGATCCTTAGCAGCTTTACAAAGAGAGAAGTGGAAAGAGAGTAGGGAGGCCTTTGCCCAGCAGTGGGACATCACAGACTAATAATCCTACTATAAAACTTGAGAGGTGTCAAGGGACACCCGGATGGAACGAAGTATAACTGGCTTGCTTTATATAAGAGAGAGAGAGAGAGACAGACAGAGAAACACGCGCACGCCGCACGGCTTACAACTATAGCAAAAAGTGTCGTTCCAACTTTTGGTCTTAATTTTTTCCGTCTAGCCCCCTTTTGCAACGCTCGATAAGGAACTTCGTTCCAATAAATGCGAAAGCTTGTATGGATGGATGGATGTTTGTTACTCTTTCACGCAAAAACTACTAAACGGATTTGGATAAAAAAATATCGGATGGCACACAGATATTTTATAACCAGGATTAACACATAGGATACTTTTTATCCCGATATTTTCACGAGATCAAAACGTATGTGGGTGAAACCGCGGGGCGCAGCTAGTAAAAAATAAGCAGTGCTTCTGGACACGACTCGCATTGACGGCACGGTTGGCGCAGTGGTTAAGCGATTGACTGCTGCGCTGCGTGTCGCGGGTTCGATTCCTGCACGGAACAAATATTTGTATGACCTACATGTATTTGTTCCGAGTCTGGGTGTTTCTCTATCTACAATATGTATGTATTTACAAAAAAAAAATGTATATAAGTAGTTTATCAGCCATCTTGTTACCATAACACAAGCATTAGGTTGCTTAGCTTGGGACTAGATGGCGCTGTGTGAAAATGTCCAGGTATATTATTATTATTATTGTCAAGGGGTTCCTCTCTCTGGAGCCCTGACCACCGGTAGCTCGGACCCTGTTCCCGATACCGGTGGGCTACTATTTCTAAATGTTTTTTTATTCTAATATTTAATTTACATGTATTTAACGAAAAAAAGAGATAAAATAACAATAAATAGATACAGATTGCGAAGTCATAAAAGCTTACAAATACAAATCCAGCAAAAAGTGAATAAAAATGTCACCATTTTTTATAAAAACTATCTATTTCCGAAAATAAACGTCTACTTCAAAACACGGGTTCGGTCACACAAACAATTTCAAACGCCATTGAAAACTATTGACAGTGCAAAGTGTGAACCGGTGTCAATTCGCACCAGGAAACCGATACATGTGCCCCTAGAGTTACGTTCCAGTTTTTCGGAAGTATTGGTACCGAACAACTATGTATAAAAAACAAAAAAACTAAACTATGTAGGTTGTTGGATAGATGGCATTTTTGTTCTTTTCTGAACGATGTTTGGGGACGAGAAACGGTAGAATTTTCCGGGGAAGCAAAGGTTTTACTGCTGCACTCATTTGGCTTTCCAATCTCATAATTATCTACTTACTTAGTTGTAAGAGTGACAGTGAAAGAAATCATCGTGAGGTATATAATATATAGTACTAGTAAACACTATCTCAATAGTTTAGCGGACAATTTTTGTGTTTCTCTGTGACAAAAGGCCTTTTGTCATATTCAAGGTTTGTTTACATTTTTTTTATCAGATATTTTTTTAACAGAGCACGTATGGTATGTATGGTTATATAACTTGATATTGGTAGGTAACCAATATCAAGTTATATAACCATACTATTTCCCGATCATCACAACAATGGCTACCGGGCGGTTACTGCAATATTCCGGGGTCGATGTTTGAACTGTGATCCCAAAAGGTATTGTATAGTCGGCGATGTCGCTCGGTATGTGAATAGTTAGACGTGGTATGCCGTTAACTTAGTCCAATGGATGGATGTTACTGCCTATTAACTTGATTTATATTTCGTTCTAGATGGGGAAGACGTTGTATTGCTGAGTAATATCGTATAGTTAGATGATAGGACTATACAGGGTGGTAGGAACATCGACGCGAAACTGTAACCATGGATTCAGTACAAATTAAATCAATCAAATGATTCTAGATCTCCTACCGTAGATGACCGGAGATGTTTCATTTTCGGTCATAAGATGTACATTTATCGAAAAATGGGAAAAAAATACCAGGAATTGAAGAAAAATATTCTTTCTTGCATTTAAGCCTGATTTGTTGTGAGAGTAATAGTTTTTCAAGTTATTGCTATATTGTTCTATGCAACATGGCGTCAGCATTGACTGCTTTCGTTCTAAAATCATGTCACATGAAAACATAATATCACGTAAACTTTAAATATGAAAGGTATGTGTTCCTGTACTATTAATAATAATTATGATTCTCATAAACATCTTTTCCGACTAATAATAAGCAAGTGTGACGATTTCATCGTTAAAAAATAAATAAATATTTATTCTACTTTTCTGAGGTGTACTTCTGAACGAAATATTCAAAATGACATTTTGGTTTTGGTTGAGTGTCACGTCAGTGTCAGTGAGTCAGTTTCGTTCGTCTCAACTTTCGTTTCGTGGCTTTTAGTGTTCTTTCACGTTTTCTCGTTTATTTTTTATCTCCTACGACTTTGGCTTTGTATAACGGTTTTGTGATATCTGCTCATTCTTGGATTGGCATCAATTTCTAGGTTAAGTAAACGTCATTTCTACAACCTGTCATGGCTGTCATGTAACTCACGACAAACGTCAAACATTTTTAATTTTTACTATGTGCATAAAAAGCATTTGATATTACGAAAAACATGTTACTTTATTCTATTCAGGGGTTAGTTTCCCAGCTTTTCTAAAAGGTACATGTTATGGCCTGAGTCCCATACAAAAATGAAACATCTCCTTTTTGGTCGGTTATCAAATTTTAGCTGTTTCATAGAAAAGTTCAATTGGCCTAAGCGGTCAAAATGTACCGAAATGTATTTTTTTAATAGCCGACGAAAAATTCCAACGCGTCTGTTCAGAATCATGTACTACTCACCAATACAACGTCTTCTCCATTTAATATAGAACTAAATATATATTATAAAGAATTCATGGTTACAGTTTGCGCGTCGATAACCCTGCCACCCTGTATAATATAATGTTAGGTTTTGTTATTTTATTTAAACGATCTCACGCAATTTGATGTAATCTAGTTTTTTAAATTTAATTTCCTTTTGTATTCGATTATCTGTAATGTAATCGACTTATTGTGCTGGCAACTCCGAAACGATTCATCATTCAATTTGTGTGATTCTTTTTTGGAAAAGCTGTCAGTGGAAGATATTGGCGGGAAAGCGTTTTTAAAAAAAAGGAAAAACAAAAGAGATCTAGAATGATGGTCGCATGGAGGTCGGACGCACGATTGGTATTTTTACATTGCTAGTCTCCATCTGCATATAAGTTAGCACTGTTATCAAAGTTGTTATATTGTGAAACCAAAACAATAAATACCTATACGTAAAGTGAAGTGAGCAGTTTTATTACAATAAGTTGCCAAAACAGAAGTAAATACCTATATCAAACGAAAAAGTTGCTTCATTCGAAATAACCACATGATTTATGTTACCTACTCACATTTTTTTTAAATATTCCATTAATGTTTTTTTTTTTTTTGCTAAAAAAAATCGTAACTACGAAATTCGAAGTACTGTCAGTTTCATAAATATGTAAGAAGGTTAGTAAGGGACCTAGTCGTCAAAACTGAGCCGTCCCGAATTTTTCCTTTGACTCCAGTTTAATACAAAGTTTTACGATTTCTCATTTAGCTTAAAGGCAATCAGCTCGAGTGTACTTCAGTGTCTACCGTCTGAATTTTCATAGCCTATGCTCTTTTTTTATTTACCTTTTAAAATAGGGCTGTCATGGCAAAGTGTAAAAGAAATGTGCTTTTGGATGTTTTTTTAAAAGAAATTACTTTGATATGTTTAAAAAGTTCATTTTTAATCATATCAAAGTAATTTCTCATTTTGGGAACTTTCGTTTTTTAGGAACTTATCATTTTGGTTGTTAGCTTGCCGTAGCAGTTGACTGGTGGAAATCGCCACGCCTTACGTGGCGATTTCCACCAAAAAGCTCCAAGCGGCTTTCTCTCTCTCTCTCTCCCTCTCTCTCTCCCTCTCTCTCTCCCTCTCTCTCCCACTCTCTCTCCCACTCTCTCTCTCCCTCTGTCTCTTACTATTATATACGAGTGTATGTATGTGTGCGTGCGAATATCGCATAAGGAACTTCGTTTCTGACGGGGTTCCCCTGACCGCACACGTATTTTTTTAGTATAAATAAGTATTTGCAACAGAACCCGAAGTAATAATTGTTAAAAAACGTAAATGTTTGAAAGCATTTTCTGAGAAAACGAATCCCAAATGTTCATTACAATCTGTTTGCAATCTACATAATATCTGAATAGTGAATACTTACATAAATAATCCTACTTAATATTATAAACGTGAAAGTTGAATAAAAGGATGGATGGGTGGATGGGGGAATGTTTGTTACTCTTTCACGCAAAAACTACTAAACAGAGTTGGATAAAATTTGACACACAGATGGTTTATAACCAGGATTAACATATAGGATTTTTATCCCAATATTCCTACGGGATCGAATCTTATGCGGGTGAAATACCGGGTCGCAGCTATTACTTATATAAAATACTTTTGATGTAAATTGTATGTTGCCATCTATAGACACTTTCAACACCGATTCGTTGAAGACTTTATAGAACCATATTTAGTTTTATTAAGCTATCTTAACATTTAACATTCAGCAGAAGTTTAAGCTTGACGTTTGCCAGCGAGTAATGAAGCGCAGTATTCTTTGAGTCAGATTAACTGACCGTGTTACGAACACAGTACCTACTGCAGTGCGATTCTGTAACCATCTCACCGTGAAAACTTAGGTGAAGTGAGCGTGGAGTGAGCTGTCATTCCAAATAATGCTAGGGATTAACTGCACTACTGACAACTCACATCAAGCTCACTTCACTTGAGTTTTCACGGTGAGATTTTTACAGAATCGACCGGCTGGGCTCCAATAGACAAATCGCTGACGTCACCCAAAACGCAGGAAGGCTGAAGTGGGTCTGATTCATGATTGGCCCATGACGCGTTTGGCATGCGGCAAATGTGTTCGGCGATACATTTGCCGCATGTCGAACTAGTCATGAGCCAAATCTACTACCCTCTGGGTCCCAGAAAAGGTTCGGCAACATCAAGGAAGACCCAGGAGAAGATGGCGGGACGAGATTGATGCCTACAGACAAGATGGTCCACACTAGCTCAAGACAGAGAGGAGTGGAAAGGAGAAAGGGAGGTGTTTGCCCTGCAGTGGGATAACATAGTCTAAAAATAATGAAATAAATAAATTACATGGGACTGCAAAACATAACTGGCGAATTGTGGATGTACAGACGCCAGCAGGTCAAGCAACCCGAAACTGTCAAATTTTTCCAATCAACATCGAACCTTAACGCTTTAGCGATAAAGTTGAAAATCTATTAAAGAAATTTGACAGATTGTAGTAGCTTGATGTGCTGGCGTCTGTACTACAGTTAGACCTCTATCCAGCACTTCGTAGAAACAGGCGTGATCTTATGATATATTATGTATTTATGAATATCTACCACAGATTAAAAATATATTAATTCATTTAAATAAAAACATAACCCACACAATCATCAGCTCAAAACGTACAGTCAAAACCAATAATTTAACGCTCATCAAAATGCGGTGAAAACGCGACTTTAATTTAAAAGTAACGCATGCATTCGACTGTACAATCGTGGTCTGTGGGACAATTCGGGTCATTACATTTTTCCGCTCGAGACCCTTCCCTTTTAATACTCGTAAAATTACAAGCATCCCTAAGGGGACTGACTGATAAATCATTTTACTTTTCTCTACAGAAAAAGAAGACGAATTGTATTTGTTTTTGCTGAGTTTTTAAAGGGATTGAAGGTCCGTGGATTACCTACCTGTCCGCCATTTTGTTTTTTTTTCAAAATGGTTGCCACGCATGTAACCTAATATAAATCGATAGCAGACGTCAATGCAAACAGAAGACAAAACAAAACCAAACCCTGTAAAGTGTCACGATTCCGAGATATTAACATTTAAAGTTGATCACATGACACTAATAATCTTTGGCCTCAATTTAAAAAAAAAATAGATTTTAGGGGACAGGTCTCTTTTCGAACGCGAACACGGCGCGAGGGGTTTTTCTTTTTTTTTTTGACAGTAAAAAAATGTCTTTTAAAGAATTTTTTTTCAAAGGTGGTTTAAAAGAAAATTCTTTAAAACCAACTTTGTTGATTTGTTACAGAGAAAAAATTTTAACGTAACATGTTTTACAATTATTCACAACGTTATAAACTAGGATTTCTCCTCACTACAGGCTCTTTCCCAATTACTTGGAATTGAAAATAACTGGCAAAATGTGGGTTACGACAATTTACAATTTTATTACACAATATTTCTATTTATTCATAACAATTTTAACATTGTGTCGAATATTAAAAATGATTTTATAACTTAAAAAATACAAAAAAAATAAAATACGTGCCACTTAATTACTATAGGGAAGGGTAATAATAGTAATAAATAAATGTTATTTAAATAACTAGAATAATAATGCTACAAATAGGTAATTAAATATACCCAATGTCAGATGTCCAATGTCAATTACTTACATAAATGTCATGAATGTAAAAGAACAATAGAAGATTTTTGACGGCACGGTTGGCGCATTGGTTAAGCGATTGACTGCTGCGCTGCGTGTCGCGGGTTCGATTCCCGCACGGAACAAATATTTGTATGACCTACATGTATTTGTTCTGAGTCTGGGTGTTTTTCTATCTATAATATGTATGTATTTACAAAAAAAAAAAAAAATGTATATAAGTAGTTTATCAGCCATCTTGTTACCATAACACAAGCATTAGGTTGCTTAGCTTGGGACTAGATGGCGCTGTGTGAAATGTCCAGGGATATTTATTATTTATTTATTATTATTATTTTTAGACTAAGTAGGTACAAAAATAACAATCATGATAAATTTCTTTTTGGCTTATGTTTAACTTACCACCAAATATAACATATAACAGACAAAAATAGTAAATGAACACCAAAATTAAACCCGCATTTTAATGTAAACTTATAACCAAAGTTTTAACATCTTGCTATCCTATTTAAGCAAAATGACTCCAAATAAATCAGTTCGGTTCTCGACAGCCTGCAAAAATTATCTCTTTTTTTCCATATTTTTTTTCTATAGGTACAATCTAGTCGTTTCTAGCGTAGGAGGTCACAGTTTTAACCTAACCTAACCATTTTTTTTTAAATTAACCTCGTCTATCTAGTTTGCAGCAAGCCGGAGACATAACTTAATATGGCATCATAATACTTTATTTGGTAATAAACCTACATTTTATGGCAATCATAGCATTTAGGCAGAAATAGCACATTCATTTGCTCGCTAAGATTTAGTGATCATTTACTACATTTGGTGTTCGAATACAATTTGAAGTGCAAGAACTAAGGGTATCAAAGCATTTCATGATAGTCATTATATTTAACCCCTTTCTTTTTAATATACACACAATTGATACGAGAGCAGTGATGGTTGTAGTTCATAGATTCAGTGTTAGTTGTAGTTCATAGATTCGAACCCAGACAAGCGCTTTACTATGTGTAAATTATTCATCACCACTGCTGTCAAAACTGTGAGGGAAAATATGATGACCAAACCAACCCGCACTGGGCCTGCTTGGTGGATTGCGGCCCCCTCCCTCTCATCGTGAGGGGGCCTGTGTTCCAGCAGTGTGAACGTCTGCTGATTATGCTACACAATTAATATTATGCTAAGATTTCTCCTTTAGCTGCTCTGGATATATAGATAATCACAAATCTATACATCGAGCAAATACCTATACAAATATTAGTGCGCTGCGGCTTCATACAAATATTAGTTTGATCCCGAAGTCCTAAGCACAGGACAGTAGGTAATACAAACAAACAGGACACTGTTACAATTGAACTAGTAATAATAATACCTTATATGTATTTATCCATATTCTAATTGTATTTATGTTTCAAATTGACGTTAATTAAAGTAAACAAATATCAACTTTATAGTACTGGGAATTAAGTTGATTTCAGAGTGCCTAGCGCTATTGTAAAAGTTATATAGATGTTTGAAGTTGTAGCGTAAACTGAACTTTATTGTGTAGGAATTAAAGTTATTTTTCCATAAACTCATATTTGTTTACATTTCTGGCGAATATGTCGCGATTCAAATTTAGCTAGACTATTAATAATAATTATTATTTATTTATTTTCAGAAAATTTAATTCCATTATATTGTACAATAAATTACATTAAAATTATATAAAAATGACACATAAACCATAAAATAATAATCAAACTTTAAAATCAAATTTAATTAAAATACAGGATTAAAGAAGAATTACATTACTAAAAAATTCAAATTTACTAAAAAAAAATCCAATTTTCAGGTCAGTGTCAGGTTGTATGTTGATTAACATATGATACGCGACCGTAACAAATATGGCTTTATAGAATTATAATCATTAGAATCAGCAATACAACTTCTTAAGTTAGTACGTACAAGATATCGTTAGTTGAATTATATACAATAGTTTTAAAATAAAATAGAGCAAAAAAAAAATGAACACAAACACGATCGGAAAAACAAAAAAAAACTTAAAAAAACATAACAAAAAAGGCTGACAAAGAAGGGAATGGAGGTAAAAAAAGGTTTTGCGTGCGTTATATTACGCGCTGCCGTAAACGGCGATTTTTCACACCAAAAATTAGTCTTTTCCCTGCAGAATGCGTAAACAACGGAGTGATGGGTCTTTTTACACTCTGTAATAAATAGTTTCCTGACCTCATCAAGTTTCAAAATATTATTACTTATTTCCATTGATGTATAAAAACGTTACAGGAATAAAATATAATTTACTCCTTTTTTCAATTCATAGACTAACTAAACGCAATGAATGTTGTTGAACTGTCAAATGGAACGCGATTCAAAAGTGAATGACATTAGGGTACAGTTCTAACGTTATGTTAAAGTTTGCACATAATAAGGTATAGAACATTAAACAGCAAAAAGGTTATAACAGCCAGCTATATGTTCCATCCACACCATAAGGCAATGGGCACGCAATAAAAGTGACTGCGAAAGTATTAAGTCGTCTGGCAATTCAAAGTTCATGACTCTAGAACTATGCACGATAAACTCGATATAAGCACAAAGTTGGAGAGACTAAACACCATTTTTATACGTACCTATTGCATTCTGTACTTTAGTTTGTATGAAAATAATATTATTTTTTAGAAATACATAGCCACCTAAAAGCAATATTAAAGGCATGACCCTCAAATAATTCCCATTTTGCGCTCCTAAAAATATTATTGAACACGAATATGTAATGGTTACGTCTCTTTTAGTGAACCTCAACCTCTATTTTGATTTTGATGTTGACTTGAAAGAGCATGGCAGTTGAGAATATGTCATGCTCACTTAAATGTCTCACTGGTTGCGCGTGTGTTGGATCATTCGGTTCCCTACGAAATGGTTGAGCTGGGTGGTGCTGATCCACGCGTCATGTTCGTGAACTGGCGCCATCTGTTGAGACTCTCATCTCTTAACTGCCAGGGCTTATTTTTAATTTTATATTTTAATTTGTTTCTTAACATTGTTCTCACATATAGAAGCAATAAGAATAATGTAACCAGGATTTTGTAAAAATGTCTTGATTTAAAAGAGTGTCCGTGGAGTTTCTTGCCCGTTCTTCTCCATAGAGATCTACGCTTTGGAATGGGCAACTAGCTTCAACTTTCTGACTAACTGACCGACTATTTAATTTTGACAATTCAAAAGTGCCTGTAAATGGTTTAATTGAAATAAATGATTTGAGTTTGAGTTTTGAGTTTGAGTTCAAATAATTCCTATTTTGGGGTCCTATAATCTACTAAATACTAACTTTACTGCGACCTACTCGGATGTAGCGCTCGCCAGCCGTATGCACCTGCGCCGCGGCACATGAACAAAGAAGTTTGCATCATAAGGTCAAAACGTTCTTAGAGAATCAGTTAAATATTTCTCATATTAAACCCACGTACCCACAGACGCTAGTTTAGTGCGATTTTTTCCCGAATTCAACAGAGTGTACGAACGAGCGTTATAAAATCACTTCGAACTGATTTCTTCTTGCAGTGCGTACGTAAGAAATGTCCCGCAAAATGATTAGCGATAGCCATTTGATTTGTGAGGGCAGGAGACCGTAAAAGAAGGCAAAAAAAATCGCGGCCGCTTTTTATTTGTTCCATTCCTAGCAGCGCGCGTTTTTATTCTGCCGCGATTTTTTACTAAAACAAATTTATTTTTTAATAGAAAATATTTTGGTTTTAGTTTATTTTTAGGCATTGTAATTGTATGAGAAATTTGCTACTCCTAGCTAAATTTACACCTTTTGTAAACGTTTTTATGTAATAAAAAATAAAAAAATATTTACATTCGTGCGAAGGGGGCTAATATACCCAAAACTGTATCGTAAAATGATAGTAATATATTTTGATACTGCGATTCGCTAAAACTCACTTAGAATAGGGTTGTTATTGTTATTATTGTACGTATTTATTTAAATCTGAGGGTAATCTAGACAAGTGACAATCGTTTTCAAAGCGTTTCGTATTTCTACAACGACTTTCAACGGGATTGACAAAAGTTTTTGGTAGCATATGTCAGTCCCATACTCTAATAAGTTTTCCATCATTGTTATCGCTAATAGAATGTCACTTTGTCAAGGCCCTCTGGGCGATAAACGATTTCATTTCGTTAAACCTCGCTCAAGAGACCGCAAGCAATTCGAATGGGAACCCATTTTGTTTTACGTATTCAAATCTTCATTTTGTTCGAATTCCGAAATGATCATCACAACACTACCTATCGGTTATATTTTGTGGGTCAGAACCACTACCAATCTCACTCTGAATCATTTTAAAGTATATTGCTAATGCATTGCATTCATATGTTGCAAAAATTTGTTCGCAAAAACGTAAATAACGCAATGAATGTTGTTGAATTGTCAAAATCAACACATTGCTACTGATAGTATTTTACGTAATAACCCACTGACTGAAAATTATCTCCCTATCTGTAGCTGAACTTGCGAACAATGCAGCATTAAAAAAACCATCATTAAAAAAAAACCGAGATGGACCCACTGCATTTTATCGGTAATTTACCGGCAGAGCATTACCTTCCGGCTAGCTATTTAAATCCGAAAGAAAAGAAATAAAGCATCCCTATGGGGAATTAAAAATAAACTGCACGGGAAAGCTGCGAGTTTTGTTTTTTGTTTTATTTTTATAGTGAGCTGTTTGGAACATATTTTGAAGTATTCCAGAAAAGTTTGCGATACTTTTTGTTTCGAAGTTATGAATGCATTTGTTAAAAAATTAAAATTGGAAGCAAGCTTTTGTTTTTGATCTTGTGTGCTGATTTTCAGTTGTTTTTTGTTAGGAAAATGCTATAAGTTAAATATTTTACATACCTACATAAGGTGATGCTATAATTTAACACACGGGTAGGGTTAGTGTGGCCATTAATCATAAAAATTATAACAACATAAAATAATTCGTAATTTAAAAACTACCGCTTGCGCCGTTCGCCGACGAGGGCTCTTTCTTTCCTTCAATTCGCCTTCTCTTTGCACGTTATTCGTTTTAATTTAATTGATGCAATGTTATGATCCGTGACCCCGGCAAATGACCCCTGCGCTACAGTTCTATAAGTACAGGTTGCTCCATGATACCATACCATTTACCAAATTGAAAAATCAATCTTCCTGTCCTTTTCTTCCAACTCTTACGGGGTCGGCTTCCAGTCTAACCGGATGCAGCTGGATAATTCACATGGAGCGACTGCCTATCTGATCTCCACAACCCATTTAGTGGGTAACGTAATACCCCTTGGTAAGACTGGTTATTAGATTTTTGGGCTTCTAATTACCCGCAACGTCTGTCAACGATGCAAGAATGACAGCCGAGACCAACGGCTTAAAATGCTTTCCGAGACACAGAGGGGTCTTAATATGTAATACACGGTCACCCATCCACGAACCGACCGCGGCAAGCGTAGATTAACCGTCAATCGACCCGTGCGGCTGTGATCATTTAGTCACGGCAAATGCTCCATTTACCAAAATGAAAATAAAAGGTAAATTCCTGACTGGATTAACCTAAATATGGCACATTCTGGCGAAAATAACATAATTTACTTGATGTTCAGCACATTATCATTATTAAAATATTATGCAGACGATAACGTTATTATTATGCCCTCGGTAATGTTTGCACCTGATGTTATCATTAGCAAATTATTATATTACAGTAATAGCACGGTTTTCAGCACTGTGTAGTTTAGCATGAACGTTTGTGACTTTTCAACGTCTGTATTTCCGGTTTTCTATACAGGATTTTTTTTAAACCAGTTAATTCAATCAACCAGTGAATTGAGCATTGACATCTCTTTGAGGCGCGCGTGGAACACAACGCGCCGTCGACCCGGGCCTGGTCCTTACCAGGCGGCGAGCTGCCCATTGCTCGCCTTCCGCAAGCCTGCGGCTACGGTGGCCGGGAGTCGGCTGTTGACTCCCATCCAGGGCGTCTCCTGCGGAGACTAGGGGCGTGAGGGCGCAAATATTGCCTCTCCTTCACGCGCTCCACCTCCTCCTTCGCGAGCATTACTGCTTCGCAGAAGGAGGCAACGGCCTCCCATTCACTCTCGCTCCGTACTATGGCCTGGACCAGGGCCGGACGCGAGAGATCGCCGCCGCCGATCGCCGCCACGAGGACACGGCGGTGCTCCGCCCAAGCCGGGCAGACCTCCACCGTATGGCGATCCACACAGTGGTGACACCCAGGCGTTTCCTCCCGCCTTACCCTGAACAGGAACCTCCCGAAACAACCGTGTCCGGTGAGGACCTGCGTCAGGCGGAAGGTGAGGGCGCCGTGGTGCCTCTCTAGCCACTCCTCAAAGGGGGGACTTATCGCCGCTATTGTGGCGTGCCCAATCGAATCCATGGTCTCAATGACCAATAAATGAATGAGTTTTTTGAAATATCACACGCAATGAGCAAGCGTTGTGATAAATGTTCGTTCCTTGTCAGGATAAGAAGAGGCTTTGCCCTAAAATGGCGGCTGTGTTTCGGAACTCAAGTAGGTACTGAACCGACTGAATTTGATCACTTAAAATTTTTGTTTTAACGTTCCATTCAATGTTTGAAAATGATCACCCATCCATGAATCGATAAACATACGCGGTAATTTTAATAATAAAACTATTAAAATTAATTAAAACCGCGTATGTGCAGGCTTCCCAGAATTCCAAAAGCATTTTTCGTAAACTATCGCAAATTAGCCTGAAAACCAAAACCGTTTACCGTAAAGTATCGATAAATAAACGGTAATAGACGAATAATTTTCTGTGAATTACACGTTTCGCTATTAAAGTCACTTATTGGAAACTTGTTAGCGTGTATAAAGTGTGGTTTGCTCGACTGCATCACAAAATGGATAGGTACAGAAGTTTGGCTCCATACAACGCACGCACACATAGACACGCCTCATGTACAGTCACGAGCATCAATACTAAGGTTTCGGGATTTCCCGGGATGTATCGGGCCTCGAAGTCCCGCGACTTTTTGTAAATAATATGCAGTTGTCTCCGGTCCCAAGTCTTTCGAGTCGAGACTCGATACACTGGCCAACACACCTTAAAGTCCCAAAATAGGGATTATTACCTCGAATTTGAGTATAACTGCACAATTGCTTTTGTGGAAGAACTGTATGACAGACTTTTTGAAAATGTCCCTCAAATCCAATCGCCAGATTTAGAAATAAATAAGCATCACCTCTGTACCTATTTTTTCTGTTCTGTTTTTCAATGTCTGTTTATATATGTGTGTACATTATATAAACAGACAAATGGTAAAATAAATAAATAATAAATAAATAATTGACGCTGAACCTGGTACTATTAGTAGCTCTACAGTACACAACGAACCCGAAGAGTCGTTTTAAATCTAAGAACAGGCAATCAAAACCTTCGCAAACCCTAATAAGTACCTTACACTTACGCAAAAGCGAAAGGGCCAGTCGTTTCAAAAGATTGGTTAACGTAACATACGTACGTCAAATAATAACTTAAATATACGTTAGATTATTATACGACGTGCGGCAAGGCTATAATTTTTTAATTGTAATTTGAAACGCCTTTTTTTATTTGATTATAGCTAGCGCCAGTTTTGACGTATAGGTACGCGTGCGTCAAGTGGACGTGAAAAACCCCGCCCTAAGCATTTTCTCGTGAAATAGCGATTGAATATTTGAGAAAATATTTCATATTAGTATGGTTTCGAGAATATCATATTTGTAATATAGGTATATTAAATTCTATCAATATTTTAGGAGAAAATTGCGACTGGCTTTTGTTTGAGATCGCCTCGTGCGTACGCGTCTATGTGTGCGTGCGACTGGTTTCCCTCGATGTATGGAGCCGGTCTTATGTACACACGGCTACACATCAAGCTATACATTTCCAGTTTTAGCTGACCTCGCATTGTATAGGTTTTTCGTACAATCAGAAGTCAGTTTATACTGGTTATGTATAGCTTGATGTGTAGCCGTGCGTACCTATTTGTTTTGTGGTGATTCGTGGAATTTAGTCTGTTACAAGCTTAAAATGTTCTTAGTAGTAGATTATTGTTGTTTGAAAATACTTTCTATAATAATTAAGGCCATGAGAGCCACAGTGGCCTAACTGTCATTTTTTCAATACTGACTTTATTTGAAAAACTGCTCTAAACTGTAAAAGTCATAGCGCCACAGTGGCCTAAAAATTACTTCATTTTTTTTCAGTTTGGCCACTGTGGCTCTCATGGCCTCAATTGGAAAAAGTATTTGAGAAGCAAATGAGACAATACCAAATAGAGCTCCTTATGAAAAGGCTCTTCCTGAAAAATACCTGTATGCAGCTAAACCGCAGAGATTTCAACTTTGTCATGGGTATCACGTTTGTCTACATTAGAACTAGGAATTTGAGATAATTTTCAAGTTATGGAACAATAAACTGAACGTCACACTTAACAAAGTTGAAATTCCATTGCAACCAAAAGCTTATTAGGACCTTTTTGTGACAAATGTTCACTCAAAAATCAACTTAGAATACATTTCACTATAATTAAGTAGATGGCGATAGACTGTAATTTATCTGAGAGTATGCATACATTATAATCATCGTTATACCCATATAAAAATAGCAAAGCAATTATCATAATCTTGTAATCTATTAGAATACCAGCGCTACGACATTTATTTTTTAAATGTCGAAGCATCATGCTGAGATAGGAGCCTTTTGGCCTCGTATAGGACTTTCTGTTTTTTCTTTTTCCTTTTTTTTACTTTTTTATACAATTTGTTTTATTTTTATTTTTAACTGTGTTTAGTTTAGTTTATGATCCTGTACGAGTCGCAATAAATACTTTTTCTTTCTTTCTTCTTTCTTTCTAATCTTCTTTTCAAGAGTATAAATATTTTACTATGTTAGATGAGTTAGGCCCCGTAGGTAGCCGCACCAATCGTGGTATCAGTGGCGTTTTTAAGTCCCTCAGAAGTGTAGGTGCATGGCAAACCATGGAGCACCATGTCAGGAGCACCGCATTCGCACTGGGTGTCGGGTTAATAAACCACCATATTATTTCAAAATTTATATAACCCATTTCCTGTCCCATGAATCACATATAATTCAGGTTGATTGTTTTATTGTGTCTACTTTGTGGATAATAATAGTGTTAAAAAACTGTGGTACCTATTATTAATTTTTGTGTGGTACCTACGCGACGTTAAATTATTTAATTATTAACAACATAATTATTAATAATCATATTGTACAAGACTAGATGGAACGTTGTCCCCTAAACTAGGTATTTGCCTATATCTTGGCGGTTGAAATGTAAATATATAATTGATTATTTGTGTAATCCCAACTTTCCTAACTAATATTATAAATGAAAAAATAAGTTTGTTTGTTTGATACTCAATCATGCAAAGACGGCTGGACGGGTTTGAATGAAATTTGACACACAGATACGAGTAGGTATATCATGAACAAAGTAAGGACATAAGCTATTTTTATCATGGATCGCAGATGATGTCGCGCACAACAGCTAGTAATATTATAATGGATTGTCAAACGATTTTATACCATAGAAATTGTGTTATTATAACTCTTCGATTCAGTTAGTTATCGAACAGACGGATGTCAGCCTCATGTAGGCTGAATCACAGAAAAAAAGATGACCCTTTTCAAAATCTAGCACGTAAAAATCCTATGTCAAAAACCCACAAAAAAGTACCTATGCAAAATAGCCGTCAGCTGTGTTGCCACAAAGAAACCCACGACACAGTTGTAAAAACGTACAACAAAAGGGTTTTTTAAAACCTCACACACAGTATTTATAATGGCAACATTATATGAGAACATTTTAATGAGCAGTGTTGATATGAAAAACTGTGAAACGGACTGTTTAATTATAGTATTTAAAAATATGAGTTGAAGTATTAAAGGGTTAAGTACTAAGGTTGAAAAGGGTAAAAACTGTGGTACCAATTATTAATTTTTGTGTGGTACCTACCTACGCGATGTTTGCCTTGCATACACTGAATGACACTGCTGATAGGATAGATTTATTTGCTCTCTGAATGAATTCACAAAGGTAACATTGTTTGTATTATGTTATGCTAATATATAACTAGTAGCTTTAATTGTAATTTAGAATGTCCAGAAGACCACGCTACCGCATTATTATTGCCTGTAATGATAGTTGTGTTTGTGATAAATAAATAAATGTTAAATTATTTAATTACTAGCTGCGCCCCGCGGTTTCACCCGCATAAGTTTCGATCCCATGGGATTATCGGGATAAAAATCCTATTTGTTAATCCTGGTTATAAACCATGTGTGTGCCAAGTTTCATCCAAATCCGTTCAGCAGTTTTTGCGTGAAGGGGCAACAAACATCCATCCATCCATACAAACTTTCACGTTTATAATGTTATTAGGATGAACTACATAATTATGAGCCACAAATTTCTCCACCCAAAACAATTAACTTGCCGCTAGACATGCTTTGTTAGCCCATTTTATGTCCCACTGCTGGGCAAAAGCCTGCCCTTTTTTCTTCCAAACATTCTGTCGTCATCATGTCATTTGCCATCCTTTGTCATCCAAAAAACTACTGCATTTTATCTGAGGTACTTTTATTGCTAGCGGTTCAAGGCCCACCTCGGCCGCGGCATTTATTCTCAATTATCAAACCAAAGCTTCTAATTAAACCTATTACAGACACTTTGGAACTGTCGGAGACGGTCAGTCAGAAATATGAAGCTACTTGCCCATATTATTAAAGCGTAAAAAGTTCCTATGGAGCAGGGTAAGAAACTCCATGGAGACTCTTTCAAATCGACATATTGGTCCAACTGCATCGCCACATCACCCTGGTACACTTGCGGTACCTCTAATCTGTCATTATAACATAACACTTTTTTTTTTAAACGTTGCCCCACACTAGGAATTACTCCCTTATCATGGGTGCGTTTACAAACATTTAAACTCACATACACATCCAGCCAAAGCCGGAACAACTAACTGTAGGCAATACAAATATTTGTTCCGTGCGGGAATCGAACCCGCGACCACTGCGCCAACCGTGTCGTCAAAATTGTCAAGGAGTCGGTCAGTCAAAAATATGAAGATAAATAAATAAAATAAATCAAATTTTTATTCAAGTAAAAGTAAAGTAAAAATATGATTTACGTTAATTACAATCGAGGAAAGTTAAATTCTAACTGTGATGTAGACCTGCCTGATCTAGGTTTATGAAAAACCTGTGTTTCAGGCCATCAATTTACATCAAACATTTAAAAAGAAGACAACAATAAATGTATTAGAAGCTAAATTGAAAAGAAGGTATACTGGCTAGATTCTTTTAAAACTAGATTATGTAAAATATACAGTAATGTTTAGATAAATTAACGAATAATATTAAAGTACATAAAGTAGAGACTATTATTAATTAGGTAAAGATAAAGATGAAGCTAGTTGCCCATTCTATCGTAGTAGGTGCCTATGGAGTAGGCAGGGCAAGATACTCCTGAGTCATCACTTATCTCTTAGGCACACTGAGGACGGGAGCGGTGAATGCTTATGCGAATCCCGCACCCCCGGCCATAAACAGAGGTGGAAAACCGCGGTGGTTTTAGCCGGCAAGAGTCCGGCAAACCCCTCTGTCACTCCCATGATGGAGGAAGTCAATGAGAATTTCCACCGAGCAACAAAATAAAAAAGGCACACTACGCACCCTAAATCCTCACCTCACCTCTCACCTCATCTGTTTAGATGCATTCTAACAATATCTATGACTCGCTAAATCCCACTAAAGCTTAGTAGACTTATTGTCCATATCAAAGATGCTGTTCTTTGCCTTTCAGTTTTTGTAAGGCCTTTCAAAATTATAGGCGAAATTCGCTGCCGCTGCGAGAGCTCAGAGGCCCTAGCACGAATGCGCAACGTAAACGTAACGTAAATTGGGACGATTCTTGAATCCAAAATACTTCTATCCTATAGCATATTGTTTAATTTTTGCACACATACGACAAGCGTTGACCGCGTGGTGGATTATGACCCACTCCTTTTCGAAGAGAGGAGGCCTGTGTTCCAGCAGTGGGAACATTATAGGCTAATTATATACAACAAGTATAGTTAGTATCACCCATAGATATGAATAAAGTCTTTAAATTGAGCAAATAATTATCATGTACAAAACGAGTATTTTCAATTTTAAAAACGTTCGAATTTAAGTTTCGCGCGTTTGTGCTAGGCACACTGTCAGAATACTTCTTAGTAATTTTCACTAAGCAAGGAGGCAGTGAATATTGCTTTTATTTTTATTGCATTAACGCCTGCGATTGGCGATACAAAACTGGACAGTCAGTTACCAATATTGCCGACTGGCTAATCTCTTTAGCACGGAATAATCTAATGATGTATACTTAACTATATTATAAAGAGGTAACATTTGTGAGTTTGTTTGAAGGGTCGGATCTCTGTATAATACATTTAAAAAAATATCTTGTAAATAAATGCTATTATACCATATCGGATTTCTTAAATGAACGCAATTAATTAATTGTATTTTTCTGCAGTTACGACATTTTTACAATTTGAATATCAAATCTATAAAACCTAATCTGTACCTACATTTTCTTTTTAAATAGTATTACGATGGAAAAAAAAATTGTTTTGTTGTTCAGACTCAAATCTTTTATGGTTATTTTAAACCAAATATGTTGTTTTTGTACGCCATAAATGGCAAAACATGCAGATCTCACCATTATTACTTATAAGACCTTGCACATGTTATGATGTATACTCATGTTTTACAATAAAAATATATTCTATTCTATTCGGACATACTGATCCGACCCGAAAGCTACACTATTGCCGAATGTTATACGATATATTTTATGTTAAAACAAGAAATTTCACGCGGCCAAAGTCGCGGGCAGAATTAGCAGTATCCTATTATACCGATATACAAATTAAACCTGAAGGTTAATTCTCGTATTTAAAAACGTTCATAATCTAGTCGCAATCTCATCTCAGAGACAATCAATGTCAAAAATGTAGGTAACTATAGATATTTTTGACAGATTGAGACTGTGATTAGAATGCGCACGTTCTTAAAAATACGAGAATTGGCCCTTTGTTATCAGTACTAGACAGGTCCACTCGGATTTGTGTGGTTTTTTCCACAAAAGACCATTTCAGATACCAATCTACGTGGTCCTCACATGACCTGACCAAGACTATGTCTGGATTTTAAAAGATAGTGAGACCTCTGAGTTTGTTTCGATCTTTGTTCTCAGACTCGATCTCGGATAGGAAACACCGAACCGATCTAGTTTCAAAGCATGATTTATTTTTGACACGCGTGTGTATTTGTACAAACCTCTTACACAAATAAAATCATTTCATCAGTCTCCTGCCCTTATTCCAACTTATTTGTGGTCGGCGCAACATGTCCTTTTCTTCCATACTTCTCTATTAGTCGTCATCTCGGTAGTCACCCCCATTCTAACCATAATCATCATTCACACAGTCCATCCATCGTTTCTTTAGTCTTCCCCTAGTCTTACAGCCATCAAAATTCATACTCAAAAATCATTTATCACTACAGAAAAGATTTTGACCAAGTTTTAATTGATAAAATGTCGCATCTGCATATTCTTAATTGATAATAGCTCAGTCAATCACGATACGATCATTGGTGGAGAGTTTGGAGTTATCGGAAAATATTATTATTATTTTCTATTAATAGGGGAACGTAAAAATAATGAAAGGAAAAGTATAATTTTACTATGTTCTGTTTCGTGTATGCTTATCTATAAATAAAAATAATGAACACATGCAATTAATAATGATATTTTAAATGTATTGCTGGAGGATACAATTAGGAATATTTTTAATTCTGTAACTAGCAGGCCCGGCGAACTTTGTTCCGCCTCAGAATCACTTAAATTATTCATCAAAAAAGCCGATCTATACAAAATGAATTATCTTAATTTTTTTTCGTAAATTTTTCTCCTGTTTTCATAGTTATTCTGCTATTCGGGGCGGAAACAAATCCAACAGATCAAAAATCATATAAATAGGTCCAGCCATTCTTAAGTTATAAATGTTGTAACTAACCCGACTTTGTTTTATTTTATTTGATGGAAAAACTTCACTTTAGAAAAGTAATTAAATTGGTTTTAAAAAAAGTTCGTAAGATATTTTAAGTGTATCGTCGGAGGATGTAATTGGAATAGTTTTTATTTGAAAATGGAAAAAATAACATAGAAAAGTGTAAGTTCAAAAAAAAAGGTTAATTGCAAGTTTATGTTACTAGGTATATGTGTCTTAAAGTATATTTTAAATAAATATGTTTATTACAATGTTTTGTAAAATCGGTTAGAATAATTTAAAAAAATATTGCTTATCGTCCGTAAAGCACAAAATTACATGACACCCTCAAATAGGGTAGAAAAGTTGGAGAATCCTAAAATACAATGTCGCATTAGTAGATAATATTACATATTTTTCACGTATTTCATTTCTAGGTGTCCATTTACTTAAAACAATCGTTATTTAACTAAGCACAGTGTAAATTTTAATTACCTATTTAAAACACCGTAATCATTCACCGATTTATCTCAGCCAAAAAACTTTAAAAACGGTTTCAAATATTCATACTTTAGGTAACTCCCCTGTAATCTTGAAGAAAGCATAGAAAAGTACTCACGATTCGAAAATTCTTAAAATAAAAACTCAAACGAACCACCTATTTCATATAAAAGAAGCGTCGGAAAACAAATTAAAGATTCCAACTTACCACTCAACACATTATCCAACACAGAAATGCCTTGAATATTCAAAAAAAAAATCTAAACCAAACTTTTTTTATCCACAAAGCACTCAAAACACGAAGAAGTTGTCAAAACTTTTTCACTTGGAATTACCGTCACCTACTTTGCGTCACTTTAAAAAAAAACACATCTGTCACACAACACGTCACTCTTCGAATTAAGAACACTGTAGCGTAGTCCTTGGTACGCCGGTGCTACGGGCCGCGCTACGTCGTGCCGCTACGGGCGCGTGTCTACGACTGTGCGTAGATGTCGTTACGCCCTCTATCGGAAATATTCGGAACTTATCTCCGGCCGATTTATTCAGACAAGTTCTTTTTCAAAAAGTTTTTTTTTACTTTATTGATACATCAACCCTTCGGGAAAATTGAGGGAAACCAAATAGTGTTTGGGGGATCATCGAATGAGGAGGGCGGAGTTTCACGCCTGAGACCGTGTGTCACGTTTCGTTTGCTACGAAAATTCGCTCCGGGGATTTTCGGACGCACAAAAAAGGACGGAAAACTAAATGTATCGTGTATTTTACATAAGGAATAGATACAGGACTTCCAGCTTTCCAATTGTATTTCTTTCAAGATTCACAAATAAGCTGGGATTCTACGGTACTTAATTCATGACTAAAACGGTGTAATAAAAAAAATACTTTTTAGAAATACCTACATGTTTCTTTTTCTAAAAAGTGTTTAATTGTGGGTAGATCGTTGGGGTCCTCACTTACATAATAGGTAATATTAAAACAACCTTAAGGCCGTCCACTGTCTCTTAAGATACAGGTATATCCTAGTTTAAGAGACACGGTAACGTAAATTGTCAACATGTTCTACCATAATTATAATGTAGTTACATAACTAGTAACTATTGAAAATATTGTTTTTCTCACCATCTGTACCTTCGTGATCAATAAACAGTTTATTTATTATCTCCTTTATTTCAATGTACAATCATATAAATTATATTTTTAAATATTAGAATATAAAAAGTATAAAAACATTTAAAAATATAAAAAATAGTAGCCCACCGGTATCGGGAACAGGGTCCAAGCTACCGGTGGTCAGGGCTCCAGAGAGAGGAACCTCCTGACAATGCGAGCCGTGTCCAGAAGTACCGCTTTCTGAATCAACCCCTTTATCCAGCTGCCCAACGAGAGCCTCCTCAGGTGTTGGTCGAGGCTCTTGGCTATTAAGCCATTGGCTGTCACGACTATCGGCACAATGATCGCTGAGTCCACATCCCACATGTCGACAACCTCGCGAGCCAAGTCAAGATACTTGATTTGTTTATCTTTCTCGGCTTTCAGGAGGTTTTCTTATTATTATTATTATGTAATTAATTAAGGTAAAACCAATTTTCTTAATTACGTCTATTTGTTAGTCTTCTATCCTTGAATAATGCTAACGAGCTGTTTCTTGCAGGAGTTATCATCTGCCTAGCCTTTTCCGAACTAAGTTGGGGTCGCCTTCCAGTCTAACCGGATATACAATTAATATACAATTAATTCCATATCCCAATTAATATCCTGTCCAGTACTAAATACGAGAGTGTGTCTGTTTATTAATTTGTTTGTTTATTAGTTACGCTTTCACGCCAAGACGGCTAACAAGTCTCAATGAAATTTGAGATTTGGGACTTTGATAGATCATATCCTATTATAGGTTGATTGTGTTCCGTATGTAAACTCTCTACAACATAGTCGGACACACAACGCCATCCAACCCTCCGATCGCAGAGATCCTTCAAATTAATTAGTAACCCATCCAACGTCGTTGAGTCTAACCAACCCTGGCACTTGTGTTGTGTTGATGAGAATTGTGTCTGCTTGTAACTCTATAATAATAAATTATATTGATCAACTCAACAATATCAACATCTATCGAGGCTCTCGTTAGGCGGTTGGATCAAGGGCCTGTTTCAGAAGGTAGTACTCCTCGATACGGCTCGCATTGTGAGAAGGTTCCTGTTCACCGGTAGCTTGAACCCTGCCAGTGACACTGATGGAAAACATTTTTTTTTTACTTAATTTTTATATTTTGAGAAATATTATTATAAAGATGCAATAAAATAAAATAACTATCTGATAACTTTGTTCGAGGAATAATTTTGAAATTTTAACTATTATTTCATAAGTACAAAAACTGTCAAACGTCAATTTTATTCCTCGAATAAAGCTTAACTGGCGATGGAAAAATTTGCCTTTAATAAATAAACGAAATAATTGTATTACAAGAATAAAACAGTCAAAATTGAAATATTTCATTTCACATAAACCTACATGGGCATATTATAAAACGTCAGAAGCTAGGTGCACGGTTCCAATTGATCGTTTCCTATGGAGAAAAGCCGGCAAGAAACTCAACGGTTACTCTTTTCGGGCCCTATCAGAATACCAGCGCTACGACATTTATTTTTTAAATGTCGAAGCATCATGCTGAGATAGAAGCCTTTTGGCCTCGTATAGGACTTTGTTTTTTTTCCTTTTGTTACTTATTTATACAATTTGTTTTATTTTTAACTGTGTTTAGTTTAGTTATGATCCTGTACGAGTCGCAATAAATACTTTTTCTTTCTTTCTTTCTTAAAAATAATTAGTAAATTACAGTGTTATAGTGTCCGTCTCCAATGGTTTAAAACTGTAGCGGTTTAGATTGTTCTTTGTATGTCGGTCAGTCGTATATTCTATACATTTGTGTAGAAAATAACAACGTCATGTATGTTTTCAGTATAAACTAGTCGGACACACAACCTCCAACCCTGCGATAGCTGAGATCCTTCAAATTAATTAGTAACCCTTCCTACCGTAGTCGACTGTGACCATAACTGACATGTGGGTTGTTGAGTGGTAATGAGAAATAGTGTCCGTCTCTAACTCTGTAGTTATAAATGAATTACCCAAAATTCTAGTCAGTTCATCATTTATAACAATATAACATTACGCCTGTATTTTCAAGACGTGTTGGCACAAATAAAGTTCGAGTAGAGCAGTGGTGGCGCAGTGGTAACGGCCGCGACATAGAAGTTGTAGGTCGTAGGTTCGAACCCGGACAGACGCGTTACTTTGTGTAAATTATTTCATCACCAGTGCTTACTTATAACAGTAACAGTTGAGTAATTAATGTGACCTACCCAAATGTCCTTTCTTTGGTATTGTTCGTCGAATCGTCGAGCTCCTTAAGTGTTGTGTTGAGCTGCACGATTTCTGACAAATGCGTGCACTGACTGGACAGGTCCTCCCAAACTGTTTGGTTCTTTCCTCAAAAAAACCATCTCAGACATTAATCTACATGGTCTTCACATGATCTGACCAAGATTATGTCTGGACTTTAAAAGAGATTGTGACGTCTGAGTTTGTTTCGGCCTTTCTTCTCAGACTAGTCAGATAGGAAACGCTGACCTCATCTAGTTTTAAAATATGATTAACGTGTAAAAGTGTTTGTACAAACCTACTTACAAAAATAAAATCATTTATCATTTATCAACATAACTAGCGAAATGTGAGTTACCTTTACCCCTGCTAACATTTTCGTGGAAAACCGCCGCGATTGTTACGTTATTCCAAATTCGTTAATACAGGCAACAGCGATGCAGATGAATTTTCCGACGCCATATTTTAGATAGTTAATAGTTTTAGTTAGTTTAGGTTATTATATTGTAACGGCTAGGGCTTTGCAGGTAGGCTGCGCAGGCCGTTAACAAATTAGGTTAGGTTGTAAAAACACTAATTATTCAAGGTTCTTATGTATAAGTTACATAGATAGTAGAAGTAGACTAGGTCGCGGGTAAGATCACACTGTCTGTGGTTCCGAGCACAAGCACACTTGTAAGGTTGGAAAGGTACCGTCCTTAGGTCTCCGGGATGCAGGAATTCAGGCCCGGGATCAGGCTTGCCAGTACGACTTCAGGAAGCCGGTCAGGCCTCAGTAGGCCGCAGACCGCGGCGCGTCAGCTGGCCACCGGTAGCGCGAAGATAGGTGTGTGTGCATCGCACAGTATAGCACGCATGTAGTGCGCAGTTCAGCTACGCGTGCAGCGCGCAGTAGGTGAGCACACATTATAGTTACGCATGCAGTGTGCAGTTCTCCTACGCGTGGAGCGCGCAGTAGGTGGGCTGCCCTGTCCTCAGCCTGGACGTAGAATCCCTAGATTTGGGGTACCAGTATCTTGAGGATCAGGGAAGGGAATCACTCCTGCTAGCTAAGCAAGCGGATGTTAAAATGACAGAGTGTTCTTAGGAAATTAGTGGTGGGCCATGATTTTAGTGATGTGACTTGCAGCTTACTAATTGAGAAATATTTAGAATCAGTCGACTACTTATTTCCCGTTGAGACCCTCACAACGCTACAATATTCTAATAGTTTATTTATTCATTAAAATCTCCCTTACAACTATCATTACAGTGCAGTGTATGTACCCAATTCGACAGTGCGGTCATTTTACAAATCTGTACTACTGTTTACAATTTAAATAAAATATAAAGAACTATAACTAATAATCTAAAAAGTAATAAGAACTTTTTTTTTGTTACTTAGAACAAAAAAAGGTTAAAGTTCCCATTACTTTTTTTTGTATAAGGTTCAATCAACTCAGCCTATTGCAGTCCACTGCTGTACCTACACAGGCCTCACCCAGGCTGCACCACAACACCCTGTCCTCCGCCTTCCGCATCCAGTCAGTCCCAGCCACCTTCTTAAAGTAGTCCGTCCATCTAGTGGGGGGCGTCCCACACTACGCTTGCCGATACGCGGTCTCCACCCCCGTATAAAGTTTATCCTGTGTAAATATTCTTACCCTCTTTAATTAATTAAGTAGAACCTTGAAGCTTGAAACTATGTATTAGTAAAGCCATGTCTCCCGCGCGTGTTTTTTCGAAAAAATATACGAAAACGTCAAAACAAAGTGGCGTGGCTATAAACATTTGTGTATGAAAACACGATGTTTTTGTTTTCCGAGCTGCATGGAAAACATTCCCCGCGCGGGGTGTACCCCTGGGTTTGTTTCATTTTCAACCGCCACGCGCACCGCGCACATCTAGCATTTAGCATTTTTTTTTAATGGTATAAACTAGCGCTTGACTGCGATCCCGCCTGATGGAAAGCAGAGATGCAATCGTTGATGGTAAGCGCACTAATTTATTATGAGCCTATTCACTCTAGCCTTGAAAACACCCAAATTATAATCGGACGGGAAGACCGCTGCAGGCAAATTGTTCCAGTCCTTTGATGTACGCGGTATAAACGACGAGGCAAAACGCTTCGTCCGGATCGCGGCGGTGTCAACAACGTAAGGGTGGACACTCACCGTACGATGGGTTGTCCGATGATAGAACGGTGATGGCGGAATTAAATCATGTAATTCCCGCGCACACTCTCCAGAATGCACCCTGTAGAATACCGAAAGGCTGGCTACCTTACGCCTGTGCTCCAGGCTATGTAGATTGGCCTTAACCAAATCTGGATCACCAATTAGCCTCTTCGCACGCCTCTCCACTGAGTCCAAAGCTGCTAGATGGCATTTTGCAGCACCAGCCCATATGTGGCTGCAGTACTCCACACACGATCGGACCTGCGCTTTGTATAACATTAGAAGCTGTCCCGGTGTGAATCATTGAAGCATTTTGAAAGCAAATTCCAACTGACACAGGTTTTGAGTTTATATTGTCTTGTGAATAGTTAACACTAATCTAAAAATATTTTAATACGGTTTAAGGTTTTTCGACAAAACACGCGCAGGAGACACGGCTTTAGATATTCCTAAAACTTCCAAATGTAAACACCGTCACTATTCACAGGCAAATCTTAACAAAACAGGGCACTCATGTCGGTGAAGCATTAATAAATTATTCATCACAGTATCTATGTACAGTCACCCTCAAAACCGATGTACACATCGACAAGACTTACTTACACACACTTAATTCTATACAATATTTCTTCTATAGTTTTTGTATCAATGTGTAGCCACAAAAGATACTGCTGGTCTATTCTGCAAAAATCCCACCGTCGTCGTAAAGTGAGCTGTCAGTCTACCTTTTGCTAGAGATTGGTTGACGGGTCATTTCAAGCTCACTTCACATTAGTTTTCACGGTGAGATTTTTACAGAATAGATCGACTTTTGCACGCGACATCTTTCGCGTGGAAGTGGTACGATACACAGTATACTAAAATAATAGTCACTTTTTTATAAAGCTCAAAGACCCATAGCGTGGCATCGCATCGCCCGCACCCGCTATTACTTCGCTTTCGCTTTTTTGCTCGGCTCCTAAAGGTTGTTAAATAGCCTATACTCTAGAAATGGACTATGAAATGCAAAAATAATTATTCAAATACGACCCGTAGTTCCAGAGATTAGCGTTTCCAAACAAACAAAGATATAGATAGATTTATATAGAATGTTGTATGAATACAAGCCGTGTGCCTGACGAGATTTTCCATCGGCAGAAATTAAATCGCGATGAAATTATCAATTGTTCCATCATAATCAGAGATTTCAGGGATTTCTTATGAAATAAGAATCAACCTGTAGCTACCTATTTTTTTTGTTCTGTTTTTCATTGTCTGTTTATATATGTGTGTTCATAAATGGTAAATAAATAAATCAGCCTATAATGTTCCACCTTCTTCAGGACACAGGACACCTCTCGGAAAGGGAGTGGGCGGGAGTGGGCTGTAATCCACCACGTGGGTCCAGTGCCAGTTGGTAGAGAGTGGATTACAGCCCACTCCCGCCCACTCCCTTTCCGAGAGGTGTCCTGTGTCCTGAAGAAGGTGGAACATTATAGGCTGATTTATTTATTTACCATTTATGAACACACATATATAAACAGACAATGAAAAACAGAACAAAAAAAATAGGTAGCTACAGGTTGATTCTTATTTCATAAGAAATCCCTGAAATCTCTGATTATGATGGAACAATTGATAATTTCATCGCGATTTAATTTCTGCCGATGGAAAATCTCGTCAGGCACACGGCTTGTATTCATACAACATTCTATATAAATCTATCTATACTTATAATAAATCTGTAGAAGTGAAAATTCTGTACATTGAAGATATCAAAAAAATAAATGGCAGGGGGTGTTACTAGACCGACACCGAACCCAAAAATGTGATTAAAAAAATTTTTGTCTGTCTGTCTGTCGGTCTGTCGGTCTGTCTGTCTGTCTGTCTGTCTGTTTGTTCAGGCATCACGCAAAAACTACCGGTTCGATTACGATGAAACTTGGTATAATTATTCTTTAATATCCTGGGCTCCACACTGGGTAATTTTTATCCCGGAAAAGTATATACAATAAAAAACAAACTTAATTTTGCGGTTCGATCCCTAGACCCGATTACTGTACCAACCGCAAATAATAAGTTTGTCGTAGGTTACGTCACCCGCAGTGGAGTTCATTTTTATTCCTTTTAGTTTTTAGAGTTATTTAGGTTTATTTTTATACAAGTCGTAGGTATAGATTTTAATTTTAAAGTATAGGTAGTATATTTGATAGTGTACGTAGTGACCGTAGGTTATTTTATAATACTGTTAGGTAGGATTAGTCATTCGTATAGATATTAGTTTTTAGGGAATTTGCGTATTTATTGAATTTAGATTAGTTATCATCAGAAATAGGTTTATTTAGGTAGGTACCTAGGTATTTAATTTTCTGTTATTGCGTTTTTTTTTTAAATAGGTAGGTACACGTTCCTGTGGGTAAATTTCCGACATACACGCGGGCGAAGCCGCGGGCAGAAGCTAGTATATACTAAAAATAAAACTGAAGAGTTTTTTGTTTGAACTCCCTAATCTCTATTTGATGGCGAAATTCTTGAAAAAGGCTAAAGAAAGAAAGAAAAAGGATTTTTTTGCGCCTCGTACAGGAAGATCACAGACTAAACTAAACACAGTCTAAAATAAAAAACCAAAGTATATAAAAAAGTAACGTAATGAAACAGAAAAAGACTATGGTGACCCCCCCCCCCCCTAAATCTTGGGCGCCAGGATTTGACAGGATTAAACTAATATTTATCTTCTGTCCTTTTCTTAATGAAATAGAAAGAAAAAGATGCACTCAACTTAAGTTTAGTTTAGTTTGTGAACAAGGGAATCGGCGCCAATATCTAACTAAGTCTGTAAAAAGGTCTATAAAATTCCACATTGTTTAAACACCTTATCTAACGTGGAGTAACATCAGTGTGGGAGTTTCTTCTTTACACATGGCGTAGCTTTGAAATAAATTTCTACCTTTTTTGTATCCAACTAGCAATTCGCCCCTACCCCGCCAACTCGTTTTGCCAAGTCATTGAATGACTTGACAGAACATGGAGATTCCTTTATTATATAATTATGTAAGTTTCATAATATAATTATGTTACTATGAAATTTCCGGAACACATTATCTAATTAGTAGGGAAATCCGCATCAAAATCCGTGGCGTAGTTTAGAAGAGCAACGCAATCACACAGATAGACAAGAAAAGCGACTTTAATTTATAATAAGTACTAGCGACCCGCCCCTGCTTTGCACGGTTTTTACGACTTTACAAACCATTATTAATATTTCGTTTAATATTAATGTATTATACACATAAACCTTCCAGTCTTACCAAGGATTCTCGTATTACCCAGTAACTGGGTTGTGGAGTTCAGATAGGCAGTCGCTCCATGTAAAATACTGGTACTTAGCTGCATCCAGTTAGACTTGAAGCCGACCCCAACATATGTAGTTGGGAAAAGGCGAGGCAGATGACGATGATGACTATAGATATAAGAAAGAAGATTTCTATGATGATGACACATAAACCTTCCAGAATAAATTCTCTAAATAACGGTGAAATCTACATCAAAATCCATTGCGTATTTCTATGAGAATGACACATAAAACTTCCAGAATAAATTCTCTAAATAATGGTGAAACCTACATCAAAATCCCTTGCGTATTTCTATGAGGATGACACATAAACCTTCCAGAATAAATTCTCTAAATTATGGTGAAACCTACATCAAAATCCATTGCGTATTTCTATGAGGATGACACATAAGCCTTCCAGAATAAATTCTCTAAATAATGATGAAATCTACATCAAAATCCATTGCGTATTTCTATGATGATGACACATAAACTAAACTAAATTAAATTCCTAAACTAAATTTTATATATTTATGTTCTTTAATTTGTATGGTGTACAATAAAGAGTATTCTATCTATCTATCTATAAACCTTCCAGAAAAAAATCTTTAAATAATGGTGAAACCTACATCAAAATCCCTTGCGTATTTTAGCGTGGTCGCGGTCGCGGTCATACAGACAGACGAGACGACAGAAGAAAAGCGACGATAATTCATGTACCTAGATATAGATACCAATCAAACCTACTGTCCTTTTTGCGTGGAACGTAGTTTATATCTTCAAGATTTATCTTCTTCTACGTAAATCTGTAATAAATACTACCTTTAGGCTTTACATTCTATTAAAATGTAGTTTATTTTCCCGATATTTCATTCTGAGCTTCAGTTAGGATAAACCCTACCTCTAGGTACCTAGACTCAATAACTGGATAAAATGTTGTAGGCGTACGCCTACAACATTTTATCCAGTTATTGAGTCTCAAACATACACAACAATAGTGTCCCTAAGGCGGATCACACACTACTTCATGCAATTATTTATTATTTAATCGTGCTTTTGTATGTTGTGCTATGTCTTGTGTATGCACCAAATTAAGAGGGGCTTCTGGCTAAGTAATACAAGGCGCACGAGTCGATCGATCAGGTTAAGCTACGCATGTCGTGGTTGGTCCGTGGATGGGTGACCATCTTTACATACCGAGACCCGTTCCTGTCCCGACTGTCACTCGTGGATGTTTGACATTACGGGTCGTCAAAAGCCCGATAGTCTGACAACCAGTCTTACCTACGTTTGAGAGTATCGTTTTACCCAGTAACTAGGTTGTGGAGGTCAGATAAGCAGTCACTTCATGTAAAATACTGGTATGCAGCTACATCCGGTTAGACTGGAAGCCAACCCCATCTTAGTTGGAAAAAGGCTTCGCAGATGATGAAATTAACGATTTATACATCTATCTATCTATTACAACGCGCCACGCGACGGGACGCGAGATTTTTTACAAATTATATAATTTCAGCCCCCTCCCTCCCCCACGCGTGATTTAAATTATACAATTTCAGCCCCCTCCCTCCCCCACGCGTGATTTAAATTATACAAATTCAGCCCCCTCCCTCCCCCACGCGTGATTTTTACATACAAACTCAGTAAAAACGTGCAACCGCTCGTAGAATTAGGCTCACTTTCCCGATAGTTTATAGTTTGCGGTCCGCCTTAAATTCATTCTAGTGATCTTAAGCGCCAATGTAAGGACCAAATCTAACTTACCTAAACTTAGAGGTGGCCCTTTGGTCCCAAAGTCTTACACTCCACAGCACAGAAAAGGTTTCAGAGGAATTACTAACGGTAGACTGAATGCAGTAATAACTTCGAAGTAACTAAGTACAATCAAACGGTTAAACATACTTTCCTTAACCTGGTTTTCAGACTTGAAGTAGCATTTGTTTGTTTTAGTGTAATATTATAATGTTGTATGTATCTATAGTATATTTTTAAGTTATATTAATATTGTATTCTATGTGTTTGTATGGGCCTTGTTGCCTGAAATAAATGGATAAATAAATAAACCGTGCGCGAATTGTAGTTCGAAAAATCTAGGGTATAATAATAATATTATTTATTTATTTTCATTTCAAGACACAAACATTTGTGTAGCCATGGCTCTTGTACTAGGAGTTCCTGTATCACAAGAGCGAGAGCTGTATAAACAAGTGTGAGTCGGACTCGCGCACCGAGGGTTCCGTACAAAGTAGGTATGTACAAAAATAATAATAAAATGAAAAAAAAAATTTAAAAAAAAAAAAATGAAAAAAAAAAAAAAATAAGTAAAATAATAAATAAATAAAATGAATAATAATAATGTAATGTAGGTATGTGTGTATGTAGGTTACAAAACGGTTTTCGGATTTATTCCTTTACTTGTGCTATATGACATTGCTTCTTGCCAAATTTCATTATTCTAGGTCAACGGGAAGTACCCTATAGGTTTTGATTCCCTTGCGAATGTCATGAATGTGAATGAACATATACGCCCGTAACTTTTGATCACGTTGACTTAGAAGTTTGATTTTGTTTTTCACTGCTTCAGGGGATTTCAGCTCTTTTCCTTCAAATGACTTCTCCCGCTCTCTCTCCAAGCATTCCTGAGAAAAAGGATTATGACAGACGGACAGACAGCCGGACAACGAAGTGATCTTATAATGGTTCCGCTTTTCCTTTTGAGGTACGGAACCCTAAAAATTAATCAGCCGAGGTCAGTAGGATAAAGGTCATAGGTAAACTTGGCATCTTAAAAGCAGACACAAAGCTAGGTACTGTAAACAAAGAAAACGTTAATTCGAATCGTTAAAATCCAATTAAAACCGGCATGTCCTAGAACCAAAAATTCGAAGACATGTGACATCTGTGTCTTGTGGCCCGTGTGGTGGATTGCGGCCCACTCCCTCTCACCCCCGGAGAATATGTAAGACTTAAAATTACAAGAATTGCATGATCAGTAAGTAGTCTAAGATGTCGCCAAGTGGTTAGTCAACTCTTCACATGCCCAGAGGGCTGGAAGAATTAGCATCGCCATACAACGTGGCAATGCTGCCAGTCTTTTGGGCACTGTTCCTGTTGACAGCGATGCGGATAATTTTTTGATGTTCTATGATTGTTTTGCTTATGTAAATATTGTCTTGATTAAATGAATAAAATTTGCCTTAATTAATTTCTCCACCGTGCATTGTAGAGGGCACGTAAGATATCACCTTATTACCTCAACTTTAGAGGGCTTCTTTGCTTACACATCCCGAGAATTACACTTAGAACTTCTTCGAGTTCAGCTTAGTACCATAAGACCAATCGATATGCCCCTGTAACCTACTTTCACATCTTATTCCGAGTAAACAACACAAGCGTCGATTCGATTAGATTTTAATCGATTCCTTTCTCGAAACGACATAATCGAATAATCTTGTGTATCGAATACTTTGGAAGGGAACACAATACTTTTTAAAATGGGAGAAGGTAAAGAACATCATTTATTATGGGCTATTGTGGATGTAATCGAATTGTATCGAGATGTATCCCTGAAGGATTATAAAGAGGTATACTGTTAAGCACAGTTTGCTGGAAACTTTATTCAGTATTTAGGAAAATCCTGCTTCCTACTATATAATATTATAAATTCGAAAGTTTGTATGGATGGATGGATGTTTATTACTCTTTCACGCAAAAACTACTGTACGGATTAGGATGAAATTTGGCTCATAGATAGTTTATAACCAGGAATAACACATAGGATAGTTTTTATCTCGATATTCTCACGGGATCAAAACTTATGCGGGTGAAACCACGGGGCGCAGCTAGTTAGAAATAAATCAGGACGGGCTTTTGACTAAGTAATAACAGCCGCACGGGTCGATCGATCAGGTTAAGCTACGCTTGACGCGGTTGGTCCGTGGATGGGTGACCATCTTTACATACCAAGACCCCTCCGTGCCACGGAAAGCACGTTTAAGCCGTTGGTCCCGGCTGTCATTCGTGGATATTTGACAGTCATTACGGCAGTCGTCAGAAGCCCGAAAGTCTGACAACCAGTCTTACCAAAGGGTTTCGTATTACCCATTAACTGGGTTATGGAGGTCAGATAGGCAGCCGCTCCATGTAAAATATAGGTACCTACTCAGCTGCATCCGGTTAGACTGGAAGCCGACCCTAACATAGTTGGGAAAAGGCTAGGCAGATGATGAAAAATAAATCAGGAATGGGGTAGCTCTTATTATGAAATACAGGATAAAAAAGTAAAATGAGTTAGCGTCAACTAAGAACTAGTTAACTACAAAAAACTTAGAAATGCTTTTTTGAGACTAACTCCAGCCTTCTAGGTAATTTTTACCTAAAACCGGACAATGAGAACATTTTGACACATCTCAGTATTCATCATCAGCATCATTACATCCGAAAGAAGAAGAAGATGTCCACTGCTGGACATATGCCTCCCCCAAGCACCGCCACTTCAACCGGTTCTGTGCTTCTCGCATCCAGTGGATTCCTACGGCCTTCACCAGGCCTTCCAACGCTCCGTATAATTATTATTCAGTATCCTTAGATGTGTAAAAATGTTAAAACAAATACAACTTTAATAAATAACACAATTATGTACAGACGCAAGCACATCAAGCTACTACAATCTGTCAAATTTCTTTAATAGATTTTCAACTTTACCGCTGAAGCATTAGGTTCAAGGTTGATTGGGAAAATTTGACAGTTTCGGGTAGCTTTATGTGCTGGCGTCTTTACATAGATAGGAGATTCGTGAGACCTGGGCCCTGATTCCATTTAATTACAAATGTTTAAGTGGTATCTCGATGATGTGTCCTTGACATATTTGTCACACAAAATGTGTCAAAAACCCACGTAACGGAGGGACCACTGAAACGTTTGTAAATTAAGTAGTGGAATTAAGTCCCTGACTCTAACTCACCTCATACAACCCTCGCTAGTCAAAAGGACCGCTTCGTTCCTAACGACCAAATTATCGTATCAAACAATACACATTCAATAGAAAACCTCATACGGACAGATTTGGAACAACTCGCAAGAAGTTCCCTTATTATGTTTTCCGTAACAGCTAGCTGAAGACAAATGTGAGCCATAACTAGGAGAAATGTAGTAGCGGTCAAATGGCTTCGATGTCGTCGTATGTTGCGTTAGGATATGCCAAAGTATATCATATATTCTTACTAGTATATTATGGGGTTCTATTTTTCCCTGTTCTATCGTTTTTAGGGTTTAAGCCAGTATCTGTTTCATCATTGTTTATGTGAACTGCTACACATAAACCTCACCCAAGAATCGTCATCAAGGAACAGTCATAATTACCTAAACATTATTTGTTATTTTATTTATTTATTTGCCAGAAACATGGTATGTCATAAGGGTGTTCATAATTACATAGTGCTACATGTCTCACCGTTTTAACGGTATGCAAAATCAATTTATAATTATATAAATTCACAATCAACATTACATTCGTTTTCAATTAACATTAATCACATTACAATAAATACTTTGTCACACACATTACATTCCCATTAGTTACATTACATTAATAAATAATTATTATATCATAAATAATTGTATATTATTGTTAACAAGCATAATCAGCCTATAATGTTCCCACTGCTGGGACACAGGCCTCCTCACTATGAGAGAAAGTGTGCCGTAATCCACCACGCAGGCCCAGTGGGGGTTGGGTGAAAGTCACAATAGGTCTTCGAAAGGTTCTAGACAGGCGCGGTCGCAGCCCAAGATTTTGGAGGGGGTCACCAAGTAGTAAGTTAGTAACTTATGGTAGTAAGGCGAGTAAATCATGCAGACTCTCGACAGCTTGAATGATTTTTGGGGGGTCATGACCCCCACGATCCCCCCTCGGACCGCGCCTGTTTCTAGAACATGCCAGTTTTGTCACGCAGCAGTGGTGATGAAATACTACAGCAGGGCCACCGATGCTCTCTTTTATTTTTTCGCAATTTCTATATGGCTATGTATGTACTGGCAGGTGACTTGCTTAACGCCTGGAGCCTTGTGACTTAAAATCTGTTCGCGACGCGTAAGGTGACTAGCGAAGGCGCCAAAAGTGCAGTGCGGCCAGTTGCCAACATTCTAGAACTTTCGTTTCAGTTCGCTATTCGCAAGGTGGCGCTAGGCTCTAGGCGTTATGCAAGCCATCTGTCAGTGCGTACGTAACCTTAGTTGAACGCAAAAAACACAAACCGGAGAGTAAAGAGATGTGGGTGTAGTGATACTGCTTGTAAGAATCCTATGACTGCGATGAATGAGTTGGTTGGTTGAAGGTGGCTGGGACAGACAGGATGCGGAAGGCAGAGGACAGGGTGTTGTGGCGCAGCCCGGGTGAGGCCTATGTCTAGAAATGGACTGCGATAGACTGAGTTGGTTGGTTGAAGGTAGCTGGGACAGACAGGATGCGGAAGGTAGAGGACAGGTTGTTATGGCGCGGCCTGGGAGACCTTTGTCCAGCAGTGGACTACGAAAGGCTGAGTTGGTGAGTTATTTTCATTTAGCTACTCGCGCGTGCCAACACAAGGCCATTCACGAGTTGAAATGGTAACTTAACCTTTGAATATTTATAAACCCTTATTTATTTATTTTCAAGTAAAACTCTGATGAATTTGCTATTAAAATAATATTGAACATCAAAGGATTTAATTATGCGCATAATTAGGTGCTTCAATGTTTACACTTATTTACAATTTAAATAGAAAATTAGCTCATTTTAAATTAATGAATAAACCTAATTAGCAATACGAGAATATATTTAAGTATGCAGTGTGAATTTCTCTCTGTCACTCTTTTTCTGTGTGTGTATCTTTGTTAGTTTCACTATCTAGGTATCTTTTTTACGAATAAAAAAAACTTGCAAAATAAAAATAAACATTTTGGCTCCAAACTGATAGAAATCATCACCGGCTATGCACATTTGTAACAATAATTGTTTATCAAATCGACTATCAAAATTAGCAACTAGAGTGCGCGCAAGCTAAGTCTGGGCGCGTATTTGAACTTCAAGACTATGCCCCTGCCACCACTTGTAATCACATTCGGCATAGTGATGGCGAATATTTACTTTGGAAAACACGGAATACAGCACACTCTTGACACTCGATATAAACGTCGAGATGGCGGCGATAACTTAAGGTGGATGCCCCAAGGTAGCCCGCGAAATTAAAATTTTCTTACGTTTTTTGCAATTCGCTGGTCAGTACTAAGTTATACGTTGATTAAAATATGATTCGCGACCGTAACAAATATGTATGTACAGAATTATAATCAATAGAATCAGTAATACAACTTGTTAAGTTAGCATAATCCTAAAATGTCAAGATTTCATGAAATAGTCATTCAGTAGGGTTGCTTGATCTTAGAGAGTGTTGATGATTTTAATGATTATAATTCTGTAAATACATAATTGTTACGGCCGTGAATCGTATTTTAATCAACGTGCAACTTAGTACTGACCAGCAAATTGCAAAAAACGTAAGATAATTTGAATTTTGCGGGCTACCTTGGAGCATCCACCACGAATCACAACTGTCGTTCTATTACAGACTTGACAGTTGTATGTAATGGCTATAATACGGTAAATCTACGTAGTGTGTCAATCTGATGAACAATTCATTCCACTGACTAATTCCATCATGATATTTGTATAGTAGTAGGTACGTCCCCAGTCACACATACAAGCACACCCATTAACTTATCAATTAACTTGATACATTACCAAAATCTTGTAAGAACAAAATGACAAATTGGCGAACTCTTTAAAACACCATTTTTCAGCCAAAATATCTGGAAGCTGGATGTTTCCTTATCAAATAATAAACGGGACAAAGTAGCCTCGCTGAAAATATATGAACCGAGTTTGTTGGCAATCATTTGCACTACTACATACAATCGATGTTATGCTTGTGTGAGCATGTATGTGAAAGTTTTATGGTAACATCTGTCAGATACGTTTGAGTAAACGTAGTACCGATATCCGAGGCTTGCCTAGTAGCTTTCTGTCTTCAGGGGCGGGGGGTTTCTATACTTCTCTACTTCATCATCTGCCTAGCCTTTTCCCAACTATGTTGAGGTCGGCTTCCAGTCTAACCGGATGCAGCTGAATACCAGTATTTTACATGGAGCGACTGCCTATCTGACCTCCACAACCCAGTTACTGGGTAATACGATACCCCTTGGTAAGACTGGTTGTCAGACTTTCGGGCTTCTGACTACCCGTAACGACTGTCAAAGATCCACGAATGACAGCCGGGACCAACGGCTTAACGTGCTTTCCGAGGCACGGAGGGGCCTCGGTATGTAAAGATGGTCACCCATCCACAGACCAACCGCGGCAAGCGTAGCTTAACCTGACCGATCGACCTGTGCGGCTGTTATTATTTGGCCATGGGCCCCTCTATACTTCTCTACTTATTATAGCATAATCAGCCTTATTATAGCATAATGTTCCCACTGCTGGGACGCAGGCCTCCTCTCTTCGAGAGGTAGTACCATGCGGGCCCAGTGCGGGTTGGTAAATGATCCGTGTCTTCGAACTTTTTTTCCTAGGACATGCCGTTTTCTTCACGATGTTTTCCTTCAACGTTTGGAGAGCATTGGTGGTGAAATAATTTACACAAAGAAAAAGCGCCTGTCTGGGTTTGAACCTACGACCCGTAAGTCGCGTCCGTTACCACTAGAGTATATACAATAGTATTATGGTATCATCTGTCAAATACGTTTGAGTAGCCGTAGTATCGATATCTGAGGCCTACTTGTGGCATTACTGCCTTCAGGAGCTGCAGTGCGATTCTGTAACCATCTCACCGTGAAAACTCAGGTGAAGTGAGCTTAATGTGACTTGTCAGTAGTGTCAATCCCTAGCATTATTTGGAATGACAGCTCACTCCACGCTCACTCCACCTAAGTTTTCACGGTGAGATGGTTACAGAATCGCATTGCTGTAACTGTCGTGAAAATGTGTAAATTCGGTCAACGTCTCTTTTATTGGCTAACGACAACTACAAAACTAGGTCATCATCGGTTTTTGAAACTGGGTAATAGGGTAGTAAAAAAATAATTATTAAATTTAGTCCGTCAGTTAGATTATCAAAAAATATTGAACCCGTATTTTTTCTTTTGTCAATTATATAAAAAAATATGAAGATATCGCCCGTTGAAGTTCCGCGTGACGTCAGTTGCTTGCGAAAATTTTGCAGGCAAGTGTCGTCACGACCGACCCCCCACTCCCAAATTTTGACGCGCTTTATCTTTATAATTTTTTGTTTGATTGGCAAAAGAAAAAATACGTGTCCATTATTTTTCGATAATCTAACTGACTGACTAAATATAATAATATTTTTTTTACTATTACCCAGTTTCAAAAACCGATGGTGACCTAGTTTTGTAGTTGTCGTTAGCCAATAAAAGAGACGTTGACCAAAATATTCCGTCCGTCTATTTTCCATCGTTAAAAAAAACCCTGATCAAAAAACGAAAACATAATTATTAAACATTACAACATCATTATTTCCAACTCTCTCTATTCGAAGTTGTTTTAAAAACTGTTCACGAATCACGCCAGACTCAAAGGTAGGTATTCAATATTCGTGAACATACAGCGCTACATCGCTTTTTCAATTTAAGCGATTGCTGCCACGTCATCGCTACATGATTATGATTGAGCTTTCTCGATTTTAAACCGAGAATCGTTCGCTGTATTCGAGAGAAAATCTCTGGTGAATGTTCCAAATCTTTTGTGTACCGATATCCGTATCGGTTTCGATTTTCAAATTGTCTCTTTTTTATGCAACGACTTGTAGTAGTGAAATGATTTTTGAGTGAAATATTTTATTCCTTGCCTCGCATGTTATAATAATTTTATTGGGGTTCATTTTGTTTTTCTTCTTTTTGTTTAATGGCTGTATCTTTTTTAGTTTTATACGATTATACACCTTGTAGCTAATAATATGAAAATGTTGTATGTAAAATTCAAACTTTTTATTTCAGACCAGTGGATCCATATAGAGGTAGTATGAACTTATCCTATGTTAGTAAATA
Source organism: Apamea sordens (assembly GCA_945859715.1). Lineage (NCBI taxonomy): Eukaryota > Metazoa > Arthropoda > Insecta > Lepidoptera > Noctuidae > Apamea > Apamea sordens. The sequence continues at coordinate 3,835,936 of OX244010.1, read as the reverse complement.
ACAAATACTTAATAATATAACCTAAAAATACACTAATTGGCTACATGAACACCTATAGGTAATTGTTTACCTACAACAATTGTTTGTCACATTTAGTTTTTTTTTATTTTCTGTTACTTCCTATAATTTCTGTAGTGCCACATCCCCGTACAATTATGAAAATCGCTAGTTTATGATAAATTATATGTATTTTCTTTCTTTCTTTCTATACGTTTTTATCCCAGTGTTACGTTCCCGTGGGATAATTTCCAATTTCCACGCGGGCGAAGCTGCGAGCTAAAGCTAGTCAGCAATATATGGAGCTCATATTAAGCAGTTGGCTTTCAAATTCAGATTGGTTTCAGTGACAGACCTCTAGTACTTAAGTCTATTCTATCGGGGTACTGCGAGAGAGCGATTTGTATGGTAAATAGTGAATTACCTATAACAATGAACGACAACCTAGTGAACAAAAGAGCGAATTAATTTAATATTCTCCATTCTTCGGCAGGTGTTATCAAAGCTGAACGAAAAACCGGCCAAGTGCGAGTCGGACACGAAGGGGTGGGCAAAAAACGCCGAGAAAAAACGTGAACATCAAAATGACTGGCCAAAATGACCGATCAGCTTTAAAATATTACTAAAATCTAATATCTATTTGCTACTATTTGATACCTTTGTTTAAATAATTGGTAACTAATTAACAAGTGAGAAAATTAATTTACAAAATGGGCAGTCATTCTGATGTCAGGATGACTGCCCACATTTAGAATCTCCACGTAAGGGCTCCAAAATTTAAATTCGCCTTTACAAAAATTGAGTACCTATTTGCTACCTAAACATATATTTTTTTCTAGATTTTTAGGGCATTGAATAAAGATTTTTTTATAGATTGACTGGCCAAAATGACCGATCAGCTTTAAAATATTACTAAAATCTAATACCTATTTGCTACTATTTGATACCTTTGTTTAAATAATTGGTACCTAATTAACAAGTGAGAAAATGAATTTACAAAATGGGCAGTCATTCTGATGTCAGGATGACTGCCCACATTTAGAATCTCCACGTAAGGGCTCCAAAATTTTAATTCGCCGCTCTGTACCCCTCGTACAGCTCCGCCTCTGTGGCTTCCGCATCTGGAGGGCGGATGCGGCGCCTGCGGTGCCTGGTGTACCGGTGTCGCGCGTCGACGCACGCCTTGCGCAACGCTTCCACCTCCTGCGACCACCAGTACACTCGACATCGGGCGCATCCTGGCCGGACTCGGGGCATTGCCACGTCACAAATCTCGGACATGGCCTCCCGGAACCACTCCGCCTCATCGTCAATGTCGGCAGGCCTGTCCGGTGAAAACACCCAGGCCTGCACGATCGAGGCTTCCAGGAGGAGCTCCCGCTCCAGGTCCAGCTGCTTCAGCGCCCACCGCGGAAATTTTGGAGCCCTTACGTGGAGATTCTAAATGTGGGCAGTCATCCTGACATCAGAATGACTGCCCATTTTGTAAATTCATTTTCTCAGTTGTTAATTAGGTACCAATTATTTAAACAAAGGTATCAAATAGTAGCAAATAGGTATTACATTTTAGTAATATTTTAAAGCTGATCGGACATTTTGGCCAGTCATTCTGATGTTCACGAAAAAACACGTTTTAATTTTTATTAACTTTATTTTATTTTTATTGTTTGTTGTTATAGCGGCAATAGAAATACATACTCTGTGAAAATTTCAACTGTCTACTTATTACGGTGCATGAGATACCCGCTCCAAAAAACGCCGAAAAATACACAAGCCGCTAAGCTGAAGTGGGACTGGGCTGGCCATGTCTGCCGTATGCCAAAATAACCACTAGGTACAGACGCCAGCACATCAAGCTACTACAATCTGTCAAATTTCTTTAATAGATTCTCCACTTTATCGCTAAAGCATTAAGGTTCAAGGTTAAAGGCAAAAATTGATAGTTTCGGGTAGCTTGACCTGCTGGCGTCTGTACACACGGCTACACGTCAAGCTATACAAAACCAGTTTGTCTTGGCCTCACTTTGTATGATATTTTCTCACAATGAACGGTCAGCCAATACTGGTTTTGCATAGCTTGATGTGTAGCCGTGTGTACATGGAGCCCTGACACAACCAGAAGGCGTCGCAGCAGGCCCGTAGAAGATGGCGGAACGAGCTGGAAAAAACCAACGACCAGTGGTCCACCTTTAGCCCTGGATCAAAAGACCTGGAAGTCATGGGGAGAGGCCTTTGCCCAGCTGATGAGATGATGCAGGCTAACAGCAATAGAAGTAGTATTTGCTGTTATAGCGGCAATAGAAATACAAGATCTCTAGTAAATCTATTCTAACGAAATACTGCGAGAGAACGATCTGCATGCTAAATAAGAAATTGCCAATAACAATGAACCAACCTAGTGAACAAAAGAACGAATTAATTGAATCCTCTCCGTTCTTCGGCAGGGGTTGACAAAGCTGAACGACGAGACCACCAGAATCTAGACAAGAATTAAAATGGAAATTAATAAAACCTTTATTCAGTTCAGAAAAAACACGGTACAATATAAAAAATATAAACTAAGTAGTAGCAGATTACAAGGAGCCTTAGGTGTTCGGTGTTTGCAAATGCCATAGACCCCACACTAGCATTCCCTGTTTCGTGGGGTCCAGTCTCTTTCCAAGTAAGGCAAACATTTTCATTTAAGTAAGTGAAGTAAGTAATTAATTAGAAAAAAAAAATTAAACTAAGCATAGAAAAAAATATAATTTAGAACTTAAGTGCAGTGTATAAAAAACTAACTATAGTCTGTCCGTTAGGCTAACCGCTTTTTGACAGCTGTCTTAGAACGTAACTATTCCAGATTACGTAAGTTAACTTTAAAATAAATATATAAACTGCCTTATCTTATTGAATTATCTTACTTATGGCTTCTTACAGACATTATAATGTCGTCCGTGTATCAATCAATGTATTGTATGTTGCTGCAATTACTAGTTACATCTGTCAAAAAACGGTTTACATAATGGACAGGGTATAACTACAATTATTATATTATGTCGTGTATGTATATGTCGGCTTTTTATTTGCTAACATGCTGTAAATAAAATTAGAAATTAAAATGGTGAACGTCATAATCAAACATTTGTGTCACGGTTAAACCAAAAAAATGTTTGTGAATTGTATAAAAAAAAATGTCAATAGAAAGCGTGGATTTCGATGTGAAAATGGAATATTAACATTGTCTTTAGCAGGATATTTAGGATAATTTTATTTAGCAAATATCATATGTGGTGGAACTGAAAGAAAGAAAGAAAAATAGGTTCATTTGTCACAGAAACACGTGATACAAAAAGATAATTAATTCTAATAACAAAGAAAAATAAAAACAAATTATATCTATGATCACGTGCACAAAGCAGTTCAGAAATAGTCGACGGCTGCACGTCATGACTGTGACAAGACGGCTTCCACTCAGCATGATGCTAACCACAGCACAGCGCTGATTTTCAATGGTTACCCGATATACAGGGTTATTTTTCAAAGGCCAGCCAAATTTAAGGATGTGGTACAGACCATCAAACTGAACAACTTTCTCCGTGGGACCAACATCGTAATCGCGAATAAAAATTCAGCCGTCCCATACATTTAGGTCGAGTAGGTATTGAAGTTTTCTATGGGATAGTTGATAAAATTTTCGCGATAACGCTATTGTCCCATGGAGAAAGTTGTTCAGTTTGATGGTCTGTACCACATCCTTAAATCTGGCTGGTCTTTGAAAAATAACCCTGTATGTATAATTATATTTCCTATTTAATTGTTTGATGAAACCGTAAACCCCTTTTCAGGCGTTTTGTAAGGATTCTCCACTTAAATATGGGGTATTCCATTTGTCAGTTGTGATTTATAACGTAGGTAAAATGATTGATGGAAGACTCTGGCTTAGAAAGCCTAGAGACAGGGAAGAGTGGTGTGCATTGCAGGATGCTTACTAAATACTCAGCTTGGGTGCCGAAAGGCTGATGAAGAAGAAGAAGAAATGGGTAAATGCCATTATCCATTCTTGCTCAAAAAAACCTTTACCTAACTCTCTATAATCTCTGCAATGAAAGCCAATAAGTAACATACCATCGAGTAGGCTAGTGCGGACAAGACCTTACCATTGACCAATAATTTGTGGTTATTGCATCTTCAAGGATCTTTTGGCACGTGGCCAAAATCGGAACTAACACCGCCATCTTGTTTTTTCAACACAGATCACAAAATTAATTTCACAAAACATATGTTTACCAAAAATTGTTTACCATAAGTTTAAAGGCATTAGATCGTCTTTATCAGAAGAGGCCATGTTGCGTGGGTTTGCGGGCGAGGAGTTGAAAGTAAATGAAAGTCTTTATGAACAATCACAATATGTCTAATCCAATTACTGAATGAACTATAATCCGTGGACGTTCCACCAAGTACGTGGAGCGCGAGCGCTATCAATTTACTCACTATAGGGTATCATGGCGCAAATTCTTCCAATCAATATCGTTTCTTACAATCAATCCATGTACAGAGGCCAGCAGGTCAATCTACCCGAAACTGTCAAATTTTCCCAATCAAACTTGAACCTTAATACTTTAGCGATAAAGTTGAAAATCTATTATAGAAATTTGACAGCTTGTAGTAGCTTAATGCGCTGACGTCTGTACCTAAATATGTCCCTCACTTATTTTTGTTATTCCATGTAGCGGGCCGCCTCCCCAGTACATTGTGTTACGTCAAAAAGACAGTTGACATATCTTTAAAAAAAAAACAATATCAATCAAAGAGGTTGGCGTCGCCGAACCAATTCTTTCGAGGCGCCGCGCGCCGTCAAGTTCTTATGTTGGTAAACTTATGTTTGTTTGTAAACAAGTAATAAGTGTGTCGGCGTAATATGGAGTGACACATGACATTCGCTGTCGTACACGTCGGATTAGAGTGACAATTGACAAGCTGTCATTCTAACGGAGTGTCGCATCTGTGGTAGCGAGGCGGGAAAAACGACTTCGGTTGAGAGCCGCCACACGGACCACGCCCACGACGAATCGTTTAAATCAATCATACAAGTGTTTTGATTTATTTCAATGAGTGATCGATTATTAGTTGCTAATTACAGTGGAATATACGATTACTTAGTTATTCAAGTTATATATCAATCATTCTAACCTCCTTAATCCACCTGGATGATGGATGAAACTACTGATATAGGTCATCCTGAGCCTATATTAGAAGTGGGATCGAACGAACGCCATACGGAGGAAACGCAACCTTCAAATAATGACCCTACAACAAAATTATTGACGAACATGAAGGAGCTGCTATCTAGGCTGTTTGCGATGTTGCAACCCACACCTACAGTAAGTACCAATACACCAACACTCATACAATTTGGTCCTGACGATACAGAAGCTGATATTGAGAGTTGGTGTGACGTCACAGAGATCATAGTGCAGAAGAAATGTCTTGAAGGTGTCGACTTGTGTAGCGGGATCGTCCGAAAGGGTAACCGCTGCCCTGGAACATAAAGGGCTAAGGAAGGAACACGGGTGGGTTTTAGTTAGTAAGAGTCTGACACTCCCTTCTGCTCCAACCAGAGCGGGAGGGGTGATTTGATGATTACCCATCCTGAAAAAAAAAAGGTGTCGACTTGTTGATGGCACTTTCTAGAGCGCTAAAAGGACGTGCCGCTACTTGCCTAACTAAATTAAACCTCAAAGAATTAACCTGGAGTGCCGTCAAACAAGCATTATTGGCTTCATTTTCGACACCCAAAGATTCAAGATCACTTTGACGAAATCCTACGATTTCAAATCGGATTTAAAGAAACCGCGTTCGAGTCTCCGATGCGCCTGTGGAACATGATCGAGCGCATACCACAAACCGAGCTATCTGAAAAACCAACCACTGGTTTTGTTATATCGGTGCTCTGTCAAAAGGATGGGTTTATACGAAGAGAATCGATTGCTCATGTAATTACTACTCGTGCACAATTATTTCGGATTCCACGTGGATGATGGATCAACCTACTGATATAGGTCATGCTGAGCCTATTATAAGTGTTGTAAGTAGCAAGTTTTGGTAAACATAAGTTTTGTGATTGTGACTGTCAATGTCATTCAAGCGCCGAATGATCCTCGTAGCAATGTGCGTATCAACTTGATCAAATCTACAAACAAAGACAAGACAGCGAAACGATCTTCCAACAAACGCGATCATATTAAACTTTAGCTCAAACTAAATCTTCTATCCTACAGATTGGAATTCAAATCAACTCGTGCCAAATACTCCAATTTACCCAAGCAGTGTTGATCAGCAGTAATTTTGTACCAAACTACTTAGTGGGTCTCACACGAACGCGCGGAGTAAGTGCTCATACACAAGAGCGGCAAGCGTCAACGGCAGAGGCAACTACAGTCGTGGACGACCTGTCACTCATGTATTTGAGCACTGTACTCAAATACACGAGCGGCATGTTGTCGACTACAGCAGCCGCCGCGTTGACGGCGGGTGACATGACGCGTCGATGGCGGTCGTGACGGCTGCAGTTGCGTCGCGTTCGTGTTAGACCCACTAAATACATAATATTCATTTGTTTTAAGACTTTACTCATATCTATGGGTAATACCTACTAACTGTGCTTGTCGTAAAAACCAAAATGCATAGTTGTATTTTCGATTCATAGTTCGACTTTACGTTTACGTCGCGTGTTCGCACCCGGGACTCAGATTATGGATGGATTACTTACAACATTTTCTTCCGAATCGTTGAGGCCTTGTGCGTTCAAAGCAGGGTTGATTAGGATTTTGATTTAAGTGAGGAACATAATTTGGCGGTATTTCTTAGAGTCGTCTTTATGTCTTATACTTAAAAGATTTAAATAAAATCTAGTAAGTCACTCTAATCTCAAAAAGTCCGTCTCACGAAAGAAGTCTCGTAGACGTGGCGCCACTGTCGTGCGACGTAAATAATGATTTATTTATTGACATCTTACAGACACTGGTTGATAAAATGCACATCATAAATAGAGAAAGGTATCTGAGGTAGGAGCGTTGTTGTAGGAATGTTGCTAACTATATAATAATAATTAGTTCCAATTATTGCCTCGGAACTTCTTTCGTGAGACGGACTCAACTGCAACATTTTTTTGAAGTGAAATCTTCTTTGGCGGCGTTGTGCACTTTTGTTGTGATGGATAAAAATGGTAAACTCGAGGCAGGACACGTGACCTGATCGAAAATTCGTAAGACGGAGGGAGAGTAGACCGCATTCCAAAATATCAAAAGTTTTCACTCCTGCCGGCACTCCCGAAGTGCAATCCGTTGATTTTTTTTTACCTTTTTTTTACACTGTTCAGTTCTGAAATCATTTTTTCTGAAATCTAGACAATTTTTTTCTAATTACTTTAAAATTAACGCTTTTTCATATACCTCTCGACTGTAACAATCCGTCAGTATAATTAATGTAATACGCATTTTCACTATATGGTAATACCACCCATAAACTCCACGAGACAGGCTCAACCTAATGTGGAGTTCATAAGCAAAATGCTTCCTTTGCGTCACACTAATTCCAATCCAGCCTGTCCGTTGCTGCCCTCTCCCAGCGACGCCCTAAGCCGAGGTCCGTACCACACAGGGGGTTTTTTAATTTTTTTAAGCCCTGGCTGGAGGCCTTAATTTATTGAGGCATCCATAGGCCAGCTCAGTTACTCGTATGTCCCTTATAGGATCACTTTGTTGTCCGTCCGTCTGTCTGTCAAGACCATTTTTCTCAGGAACGCGTGGAGGTATCAAGCTGGAATTTATATCAAATACTCAGGTCTACTGACCCTTGAAGCTGTGAAAAAATCAAACTTCTAAGCTAACGCAATCAAAAGATACAGCCGTTTAAGCCGCAAATTTTCGACACTCGTAAGGGAATCAAAACCTACAGGGTACTTCCCGTGAACTCAGAATATTGAAATTTGGTACGAAGCAACGTCTTATAGCACAGATAAAGGAAACATTGCGATCACCGTAATTTTTTAGTTACATCATTATAATAAAAATATTTTTAATAATTTTAAACTTACTACCTACAGGTTTGTACGGAACCCTCGGAACCTGTAGTTCGTTTTTAAAACTCGGATACTAATTTGACAAGTGTAATGTCAGATTTCTATACAAAAAAACGCAAACACTTAAATGTCAGATTAGTATCTGGGATTAAAAAACAAACTGTATCTATTAATTTAGACTATAAGGAAACATAAACGCTGGTTTTGGCGAATAAGCATTATCTTATCTTATCCAACTTTCCTATCCATGACTATCTTAATCTTTAGACCAAACTGCTGTTAAAGAAAAGGGATCAGTGCTAACTCCTTGTCTGCATGGAAATCACACGTCTAATCAAATCATACAATCCTTGCTTTTGCATTTCAAACAAAATAATGCCTATATTATCTTTCAATGGTAATCACAAAATCCCGTAAGCTTCTATCACTAGACAATAAACAATTTGATACTGTATGCTCGGATCAGAGAGTATCTCTATGTAGTCTGTGGATCGGATAATACCGAATAATGCCGCCAAACGCAATTGACATTGTTCTGCACTAATTCTCTATTGCGAGCTACTATTCTACTACAAACTATCAAACCGATTGATAATTTGACTAATCAATTATCAAACGACTCGCCTAAATGCTTTATTCGATACTATAATTGTTACGTGGGAGCGACAAATATTTAGCAGTGACTGTAATAAACTGTAGAACTTTTACAATATAATACCTTCTTTTCTGGTCATCATCTTCCTGCCCCTGTCTATGGCACTTAGGGGAACACGTAGAGTGGACACAACACGCCATTTTCTACCATTCTCTCCTGTCAGCCGTCAGTCATTTACACCTTTTTTCATCATATCATTCGTCACACAATCCATTCTTCTTTTTTTTTTGGTCTTCCTCTCCCTCTCCTTCTTCATCCATCAGCATTTACATTTATCACTCTTTATGTAACATGCGTTCATGTGCAATAGTTCATGCCTTGATACCTACCTACTGATAAAAATATTAACCAGTCGGCAACTAGGCTGTTTGCTGAAGGTAAGCCAACTATAGCCTATTCAGAAAACCGTTCAAATTGTGACTCCATGCATTTCTGCATGCGATCTGAATTCGAACTGGCATTGATTTAGCACGGAGTTTGTCAAACCATTCGATCTTTTTGCTGTCATTTTATTTTTTTACAAAGTTTAAATTTAATCTTATCTTTTGTTAAAACAGTTGATTTATACTAATGGTACGAAGGACTTTCCATCCACTCAACCTACTACGTATCCGATCAATCGATAACTTAACTTAGTCGAATAACTCGCATTAGTCGATTTCCCCATCACTATTCTCGAATAGCTCGTTTTAACAGTAATTATGTCATGGAACTGTTGATCGTGGTAGCCGTAAATTATTTCAGATCATAAACTCTCATGGTGGACTTCATTCAATTAGTGAACCGATGTGTGAATGGTTTCAATGATGATAGTGCATGTTTTGGGGAGAGTGAATGACATTTGTGGTCCTTCGGGCAAGACAGGATATTTTTGTTGTGGGAAAGGGATAGCAACGCCTTTGAAGAAGTCACCCTAGAATGAAAATTTTTGACTCCTAATAGTAGTTATGGCGTGCAGTAACAAAATCGGTGTGTTCGTATGACCACAAGATAGAAGTGAAAACTTAAGACTGGAGCCGAGTGTACCCGAAGCAGCGTCACCGACCCGAACGTGAGGGTTTAGTTTCGTTCACTGTTCAGAAAGAGCGAAAAGGGCGCCCAAAGGAGTTTTCACTTCAATAAGTCGCTAGTTTAGTAATGGCGTTGATAACAAAAATTATAGATTAAAATAAAGTAATAACATACATCGAGACAAATATTAAAGACACAAGCCTCCTATCTATGAGAGGGAGTGGGCCGTAATCCACCACGCTAGCCTAGTGCGGGTTGGTGGATGTCGCATATTGTCGAATTTTTTGGTCCTAAGTAAGACATGCCGGTTTCCTCACGATGTTTTCCTTCACTGTTTTGAGAGCAGTGGTGATGAAATAATTTACACAAAGTATAGTGCCTGCGTGGGTTTGAACTCACGACCTAAAACTCGTAAATCGCGGCTGTTACCACTGTGCACTGGCCCAACACTGCTCTACCATACAGACTCCTGTGCAGGGGGGAGACACTACGTACATTTTGACAGCTAAGTAAAGAAAGAGTCGCCATCTAGAAGTTGGCCCCAGTACTATTTACTGTCTACCGGGTACGTTAAATTATCAACAGATGGCGCTATATGATGATCAAAAAATTTTATTTGAAATGAAATTATTAATGTAATATTAATTGGAGATAAGTTTGAGAAAAATATTAAAATCTTCGTACGAATTGAAATAGACACATAAATGAAATACAATTTGATAAAGCACAAATATCAACTTTATCTAAAAAGACCTAGTGCCAGATTCTACTTAGGATGTATAAAGTGACAGTTCTTGAACTGAAAATAAACAAACACAATATGGCGGTTTGTTGCATTGATGCATTCTGCGTATGCGCATTTTGTAATTCCCGATCCGTATTGTCGTATTGTTCTTTATTTTCTTTCTACCTTTTACTATCTACATTCCATTGGGACTATTTTGTTTCGTCCTATTTCTGTAGCATGTTCTACTAGAACATGTTACAGAGATAAGACGAAATTAACGTTCTATAGACATCAACATGCATATAAATATCTGTGTGTGTGTGTGTGGGTACGTGATTAGTTCGGGGCCAATTTACAGATGGCGTATTGTCAAATAGTTTTGCAATTTTATCACGTAAGAGGGCTCTCTTTTCCCTCTATATTACTTTACTCTTTGCTCCTGTGTAAATGCTGCGATTACCAGGCTGAAAAAACAAATAAATAAATAATAATAAATAAATAATATCCCTGGACATTTCACACAGCGCCATCTAGTCCCAAGCTAAGCAACCTAATGCTTGTGTTATGGTAACAGGTTGGCTGATAAACTACTTATATTTGCAATATATATAAATGCAACTAATCAAATCACAAGACATGAGTTTTACATCTTGTTAACATTTTTTTTTTAAATATTGATTAGTCTTTTAAGAACCTGAATTCATCAAGACATTGCTAATTCTTTAGATAGGTAAACAACATACTTTAGTTTCCAAAGAAAGCGAAGAACGGGGACACAATAATGAGAGTTTCGGTCATATTTACCTGACGTATAACGGACGTACGTATAACGAACGTCATGAAAATCTGTTGGTCATCAATCTGCGTCAAAAAATGCTCTTGGACATTACGGTTGCATGTGGCGGCAACCGCTTTTCAAGGCAACTGTAGCTTTACGGTAATACGGAGTCGGACTCGCGCACCGAGGGTTCCGTACTTACGTAGGTATGTAAATAGTTTATCTCGGGTATTTGTTTTGGTTATGTAATTACAAATTTACGGTTTTCGGATTTTTCCCTTTACTTGTGCTACATGACATTGCTTCTTGCCAAATTTCATGATTCTAGGTAAACGGGAAGTATCCTATAGGTTTTGATTCCCTGAGTGTCTAAATATGCGGCAAAAACGGAACATAAACGCCCGTATCTTTTGATTTCGTAGACTTAGATGTTTAATTTTTTCACTGCTTCAAGGAATTGCAACCCTGAGTATTTGATATTAATTTCAACTTAATAACTTCAGGCGTTCCTGAGAAAAAGGGTTTTGACAGACGGACAACGAAGTGATCTTACAAGGGTTCAGTTTTTCCTTTTGAGGTACGGAACCCTAAAAACTGGTTAAAATGACAGATTTCAAGATGGCCGTTATAATATGACGGAACCTTTCCTAAGAAACTATAGCTTTACTCCCTACAACGAACTAGCAGATAACTACGCAAAAAAATCACATAAATTTCACGTGAGCCAAAGGGTTCAAGGCTAGCGTTACGCAACAGTTCGAATTACCTTTATCCAGCAAGATAACGGTTGATATAAGGAATGAAGCTGTTACACCTTAAGGGGCAATCGCCAAGTTTCCTTACGTTTTTGCAATTTGCAGGTTAGGTTGTAGGTATGTTGAACAAAATAAGTATGATTCGCGGCCGTAACAAAATAAGTATGTATTCACAGAATTATAATTACCTATTAAAATCATCAATATAACCAATGAAAATAGTCACTCAATAGGATATAATAATATGTTGTATGTTGAACAAAATAATTATGATTCGCGACCGTAACAAAATAATTAAGTATTCATAGAATTATAATTATTAAAATCATTAATATAATCAATGGAAATAGTCACTCAATAGGATATAATATACGAACTTGTTTAGAGAAGTTTATTATTATATCCTATTGAAAGACTATTTCCATAAAATATCAATCAAGAAGAGGATTATATGAACTTGACCTGCCGCTGATCTGCAAAAACAAAATTAGATTTTACGGGCTACCCTGGCGCTTCCCCCTTAAGGAATAACAATGTTCCGAAAATTCAGTACACCCTTAAGATTTGTTCAGGTGGAAAAAAGACAGTTTTGTTTACTTTTTCTACGTGAGGATTTGAATGGTGAATCGATGTCTGTCTAGGGAATAGTTTATTGTATTTGTGTGATTGGATTTTTGTGTAAAGATTTAAATATTTGTGGGGATAGAGGATGTATTAGGCTATTTATTTGCATTTCAGTAGCTTTCAACTCTGTTACCTGAAATAATGACTCCTTTTTATTTAAAAAGGCTTTTTACTGTAAACGCCATACAATTTCGATAAGCTGTTGTTATTTCGTTTGGACAAAGAAAGAAAGAAACGAAACGTTATTTGGACACAGTTCGTGAAACATTTTTTTTTTTCGCTAGCCCTTGCTGTAGTTTTCTTGGCAAAGGCCTCCCCCAAATCCTTCCAGGAACTCTTTTCCCGCGCCACGTCGAACCATCCCTCGCGGTACGCGTCCAGATCGTGTCGCCATCTCTTTCTGGGCCGGCCTCGGCGGCGCCGTCCATCATTATGTTATCCTTAAAACAATTAAAAAAAATAAATAAATAAATAAACAGTGTGTGCGTGGGCTGCGCCAAAAAGCAAACGTGATAATTTTTTGACAGCGATTTACTGATCGGAGACTATAACGTTAAAATTTTATTCGATGAATGACGATGTCTTTTGTTTTTGGTAGATTTTATTCGATTAAAATTTGATTTCGTTTGCTTACATTTTTTTTAATTGATATTGATTTCATTTAATTTTGATTAACATTTTTGATTTGCTCTTTTTTGTTTTTTTTTTCACCGTTTTGAGTTAGAGCAGTGGTGATGAAATAATTTACATAAAGTGCCTGTCGGAGTTCGAACCCACGACCTACGACTAAGTAGGTCAGTCTCGGCCGTTAGCATTGGGCCATCACTGCTCCCTCATAAAACATGTACCTACCTATCATAAATTAATTTGACATTTCAAAAATGTTTTGTTAACTATTTGGTTCACCTTTTTGACAAGTTTTGTATAAAGCTCTAGTTGTCTTAACAACTTTTTTTTAAGTGTAAACGATAAACAGCACCCTAATTGCGTAACACACTGTCACACTAATATTATAAAGGCGAAAGTTTGTGAGTGAGTGTGTGTGTGTGTTTGTATGTTTGTTTCTTCTTCACGCTCAAACGGCTGGACCAATTTTGATGAAAATTGGTATGGACGTAGCTAACACCCTGGATGTACACATAGGCTACTTTTTATCCCGATATTCCCACGGGTCAGTTACTGAGTTTCATTTTAGAATAAATAACTGAAAATTTAAAAATAGAATGTTTTTATTTTCAAGCGACATTTTAAATATATTTTGCAATGGTAATTAAAGTTTATGTTTAAGCATTAAGCAGGGCCGGATCTAGGGGGGGGCAAGCCGGGGCCTATGCCCCGGGCGGCAAGTTCAGAGGGCGGCTAAATTCACACTTTACAGACGAATGGACAACTCATCATTTACTTAACTTTGACTAAATTTGAATAAATAATAGTACAAGTACAGAAATTTCATGGCCATATTAAGCCGACCGATACCCAGAGCGCTGAGTGAGACGTGCTGCACGAACATTTATTATTCGCGAGGCGCGTAGGCATAGTTCAAAATACGCGCCCGCTCGCCCGCAGGAATCGCAGATCGCGGCAGCACGCGTCTGGTTACCGTGCGTGCGAAACAGATGAAGCTATATTTGAAAAATCCCCTAGTTTTTCGAAAATTATCCCTGACGGGCTGAAAAGGGGTAGTCAATTTTACAGGGGAGTATTTTACTGCTTGGCTTGATTAACTCGAAAATTAGTATAAATAATCTTTGAGTACATTCCAAATGATTTTTTTAAACTCCACCCCTGTGTGGATGAAAAGCGGGGTACAGTTTATATGAAAAACCTTATTAATTTAGTTAATAATCTTGAAACTTGGCAAGAATACTCGCCTAAGTAAGTAATAAAGTTTATTATTATAAGTTTTTCAAAACTACCCCTCAAAGGGGGATATAGGGGTGTTGAAGTTTGTGTGGAAGTAATTGAATGCGCGGTCGAATTAACTCGAAACTCCGTATTAATACTTTTGACACAAAATAATTAATAAATTGACTCCTGACGGGGCAAAAAGGGGTAATTCGTTTTTTAAGGGGAGGATTTGAACTTGAAACTGTATGTTACATTTTCACACCTAAAGCACTGAACTTCTGATTTGGTACAGAGATATACATGGCATCCTGGGGAAGGACATACTTTTTATCCTGGTAGCATGTTCCTGTGGGATAATTTCCGACATCCACGCGGGCGAAGCCGCGGGCAGAAGCTAGTGCAATCCTATCATATGCTGTGTATAAATACAGGGTGACAGGGAAACTCGACGTGTTCCTTCCTGGGCGTGATAGTGTGACCCATTTGCAACAATTAAGCACCCCATAAAGCCTAGGCGAAAATTCATGGAATCAGAGAAAAACCAATTTTCATGTTTTTTTGAAAATTTTCCAGAATTCGTCACTAAATAGCGATATTTAGTGACGAATTCTGGAAAATTTTATCTCTAAATTCTCTAATTAAGTGGCTTTTAAAGCTATTCCATTGGCTACGTAATACTTTAACACACCTATTGACGTTACCAAATTTTCTAAAATATCAAACAGTTAAAAGTTAAAGTAAGAAGTTTATTAACTATTTTCAAAAATCATCTACGTACACGAACTTTGACACCAGTTATCTCAAAATTTTACTAATTAATAAGCGTACACATTACGGGGAAGATATCTTCATTTAATCAGTTAGGCAATGAGGTACTAAAGTTTCATAAATATTTAAAGATGCCGATGAAACAGTCGATAATATTGGCAAAGGTCGAATTTGCAAATTGTTGAAATATTTTAAAATGGTGTGATAATCGAATTAAATAACTGGTGTATGTTGTCCCTTTACCTCCTCACCACCCAGCAATCATTTCTACGTCATGAAGCTAGATCGTCGCAACCAGGTGGCAAGCTGAGACGCCACTTTCGAGTGGTTAGTATTACTCGTAGTTGATGAGCTAATCACTGATCACTTGTCGTTAAGTTCGCGTATTTTTACCCTGATTTTGCCTGCAAATTGTTGAAATATTTTAAAATGATGTGATAATCGAATTAATTAACTGGTTTATCATGTTATCCCTTTACCTCCGCTCCGCAAGTTAAGACCACACTTTCAAGTGGTAAGTATTACTCGCAGTCGATGAGCTAATCACCGAGCACTTGTCGCTAAGTTCGCGTATTTTTACCCTGATTTTTAAATTACTGCGCACGTATAAACTCTTAAATTTTAAGCATACTTCGGTTTTTAAGCTTTAGAAAAATAATCTTTTATTTATCATATCATTAACCTGCAATGTGGTAGACTCTTCACATCATATTTGGTCGTTTAGAGAAAGATCAAGAAAAAGCATTGCCTTCATCTTTGACCACAGATTGATGATTGTTGTTATTAGTAGGAGTAAGGAGGTCGCTGCTGCCAACTTTATGCCTAAGTCAACTTTTTACAAAGTAATGGTCCAACCCAATCAATTAAGTTAATCTATCGCAATTCACAGCTGGACCTTGACCTTTCCCGAGCTACTTGCATGACATAAAATGATGTGCTTCACAGGCCCCTTAGGAAATTATGAATTTAGTTGCTGTTGGTTACTTAGAGCATCTTAACTCGTCTGGTACTGCCAGTGCACGTTTTAGTAAACAGTTATTTCTTTTACAGAAGTCTCAAAGTTTATGTTTATTATAGAATTAAGAGTTTGTACGTGCACAGCAGCTTAATCACAGGCGAACCAAGCGACAAGTGATCAGTGATTAGCTCATCAACTACGAGTAATACTAACCACTCGAAAGTGGAATCTCATGATTGCTGGGTGGTGAGGAGGAAAATACATAACATAAACTAGTTATTTAATTCGATTATCGATGTGATAATCGATAATTTTAAAATATTTCAACAATTTGCAAATTCGACCTTTGCCAATATTATCGACTGTTTCATCGGTACCTTTAGACATTTATGAAACTTTAGTACCTCATTGCATAGCTGATTAAATGAAGATGTCTTCCCCGTAATTTGTACGCTTATTATTTTAGTAAAATTTTGAGATAACTGGTGTCAAAGTTCGTGTACGTAGATGATTTTTGAAAATAGTTAATAAACTTCTAACTTTTAACTGTTTGATATTTTAGAAAATTTGGTAACGTCAATAGGTGTATTAAAGTATTACGTAGCCAATGGAATAGCTTTGAAAGCCACTCAATCAGAGAATTTAGAGATAAGCGATATTTAGTGACGAATTCTGGAAAATTTCCAAAAAACATTAAAATCTGTTTTTCTCGGATTCCATGAATTTTCGCCTAGGCTTTATGGGGTGCTTAATTGTTGCAAATGGGTCACACTATCACGCCCTGGAGGAACACGTCGAGTTTCCCTGTCACCCTGTATATATCCTACACGTTTATGTCTTTAAATCTGTAAATAAATAGGCTTAACACAGAAAGAACAGCGATGGATGCATTATTTCCGGAAGGCCTATGTAGGCTATGTCCAAATTTCAATCAATTAGTGGACATCTGATAGCTGAAATTATATGGATGTTATAGGTAAAAATAAATGTAAGTGGGCGGGGGCGGCATTATTCAGTTTTTGCCCCGCCTAAAAAAAACTGAAGATCCGGGGCTGGCATTAAGGTTTATAATAAACTGAAGTTGTTAACATTATTAAACTTTTTTCTAAGAAATGTAGATGTTTACGTGTGTGCAAACGTGGCCACTTGAGCGACTGATTTTTGTTTCTGATCCTTAATCTAGTCTAGTACTATTATTGATCGAAGAGCTACACCCTAATTTCGTAACAAACTTACAATCTCTATCTAAATAATTTCGGATTAAATTGCCAATCCATTGCTGCATATGTTCGAAAAATTTGTCTGTTCTACAACGTAAATAACGCAATGAATGTTGATGAACTCAAAATGTGTTGCGCAATAACCCCACTGGTTAATTTTAGTTATGTTATGTTAGCAGTAAGACTCCATACCTACTTGTGTTTACACCACAGCGTAAACACAAGTATAGAGTACACACGGCTACACATCAAGCTATGCAAAACCAGTATTAGCTGACCGTTCATTGTGAGAAAATATCATACAAAGTGAGGCCAAGACAAACTGGTTTTGTATAGCTTGACGTGTAGCCGTGTGTACCTATTTTATTGCTCAACGAACAAAACAAAAGACTGAGAATCCAATCCGACTCTGATTCAACATTTCACTTTTAACTTCATTCTCATCAATACAAAAGTTCAACACAATTTATTAAGCCGTTCCGGGTACAGTAACTGTTTATCTTCATGATTTGTTGCCAATCCTTTCTCGATTAAAGTCAGCAGTCGAGTTTTAATCGATTGAGCAATTATTTCGAGTTGGAGCTGGCTTTTATTTGATTATTTGTTCAACCGATTATTGTTTTTCCAATGCAGATTTTTTCTGTAGTCTGTTCTGTTTCATATCTACTGTTTTGATTTGAACGGCTCATTAAAATAATTTATTCGGTTTATCTATTGTTTAAGGAACAGACAGCATCTAAGTACTTATACCTACTTACAACATATTTTAAAAACAAAACTATGTGATGTCCCACTGGACATATTTTTTTGGAATTATAGGCATAAAAGGCGATAATTTATAAGTAAATAACCCTCCATTTTGCTTCGTCATAGCGCGGTAAAAATAATTAGATTTTATTTTAGGTAAACTTACAGCTAAACAAATATCTACAGTAAATAATACTATAAAGAAAATATGGCCAGTTACAAGTTTCCACATGTAGTCTAAACCTAAATCATATGAATCTATTTCGTATGATTTATATAGGTACTACAAAAAAATGATAATAGACACAAAACAGAAAAATGACTATTTACGCTCGAAGAAGCAATTATAAAAGTTTTCTTCAATTTAGCAACACTAGTATTGAAAATGGTTATACATATAATATGTTACGTACCCAGATAGCCCAGCGGAAACGGCCGTGACGTACGAGTCGTAAGTCGTAGGTTCGAAACCTGACAGGCCCTTTACTTTGTGTAAATTATTTCATCACCACTGCTCTCAAAACGGTGAATGAAAACATCGTAAGGATGTCCGAGGATTACCGGCATGTCCTAGAACCAAAAATTCGAAGAAATGTGACATCTACCAACCCGCACCGGGCGCGTGGTGAATTACGGCCCACTCCCTCTCACAGAGGAGGTCTGTGCCAGCAGTGGGGACATAATTATGGCTGATAATGATAGTACGTAACATCATCATCATCGACCTAGCCTTTTCCCAACTATGTTGGGGTCGGCTTCTAGTCTAACCGGATGCAGCCGAATACCAGTATTTTACATGGAGTGACTGCCTATCTGACCTCCACAACCCAGGGACTGGGTAATACGATACCCCTTGGTAAGGGTGACTAATCAACATCGAGCTATGCTGCGCTGTACTGCGCTCTGCTATGTTTGGTCAACTCGCTCGTCTAATATTTTGATGAGGATACAAACAAACCATGCTGTGCTGCGCTGTGTGAGGCTACGCTGTGTTTAAAAACGCAGTAGTCTCGAGCGAGGCGCGCTACCCGCCGCGCGCCGTGCTGAGCCGCGCTGTGCTCTTTTGCGACTGGACTCTTTTAACGACAAAATAACACATAAAATATCCATATCCGCTTCTTCTTCACTTTCATCTTCATCGGATTCAACTATGTCGTAATGTTTACGTTTTTTTGAAAATAAAGTCATTTTTGACGAGATAAACGACTACACGAGCTGCTGATTACTTTTAATACTGAGCTAAGCAAAGCGCAGCACAGCTTGATGTTGATTGTTAAAAAAACGTAGCTTAAGAAACACAGCACAGCACAGCGCAGTACAGCGCAGCATAGCTCGATGTTGATTTGTCACCCTAAGACTGGTTGTCAGACTTTCGGGCTACTGACGACCCGTAACGACTGTCAAAGATCCACGAATGAGGCACGGAGGGTCTTGGTTTGTGAAAATGGTCACCCATCCACGGACCAACCGCGGCAAGCGTAGCTTAACCTGATCGATCGACCCGTGCGGCTATTATTACTTAGCCACAAGCCCCTCATAGTACGTAACATATGGTACGTAATACGTACCCAACATTCGATCTTGCCTCAAATAATTATTTACATAATATCAATTTTTGAGTTACTTAATTAAGACACGTAGTACAATCCTTCCCTATAAATAATTACCCCTTTTTCCCCGTCAGGGCTCGCTTTTTGAAAGACTCAAAAACTTATCATCGTTTCTTTTTTCTGTCAAAAGTATTAATACTTACTAAGTTTAAAGTTAATCGGACCGCTCGTTAAAATTGTTAAGCAAATATTCGTGTCAAGTTTCAAGTTTATTAACACAAGGAATTCGATTTTTTTACGAATAAAATCGCCCCCTTTTGGCCCCCTTATTGGTAAAATTTCCAAAAACAACAGTTTTTTGAGAAACTGTTAGTTGCTTATGGGAAGTACACACGCTCGTGACTACATAATAACAGCCGCACAGGTCGATCGATCAGGTTAAGCTATGCTTACCGTGGTCGGTCCCTGGATGCGTGACCATCTATACATACCGAGACGACTCCATGCCTCAGAAAGCAGTTTAAGCCGTTGGTCCCGGCTGTCATACGTAGATCTTTGGTAGTCTTCACGGATCGTCAGAAGCCCGAAATTCTGACGCCAGTTCTGAAGCCAGTTTTACCAAAGGATATCATATTACCTAGTAACTGGGCTGTGGAGGTCAGATAGGCAGTCGCTCCATTTAAATACTAGTATTAAACTGCATCCGGTTATACCTAATGGAAACCGACCTCAACATATTTGAGAAAAGGCTAGGCAAATGATGATCATATGTAAGTACACACTTGTACTAAAGTACCTAATTATCACCTATGCTAAAAGCAAACTGCACAGTTTTCCTTCTTAAATACTGAAAGCGTTATAAGTACGTAGACGTAATCGCATAAGTTCAGTTTAAAACACGACAGCTTTTGTAATAAGCTGCGGAAAATTAAGTATCTTCTCTACCGACCTACTGGCTTTCTGTGACCAACTTACTTATCAGCTAAGTACTGTGAAGCCCTCTCCCACGGTACTGGGAGGAATAAAATCAAACTACAGTTTATCTCGTATGTAATATGTTCAATAATGATTCCTATAAAATATACTACATCTTAATTATTTTGCTTGTCACCCTAATCTGCCGGTCGATTCTGTAAAAATCTCACCGTGAAAACTCAAGTGAAGTGAGCTTGATGTGAGTTGTCAGTAGTGTCAATCCCTAGCATTATTTCGAATGACTCCACGCTCACTTCGCCTAAGTTTTCACGGTGAGATGGTTACAGAATCGCACTGCTGATGCCTACACAACACAATCAGCCTATAATTTTCCCACTGCTGGGACACAGGCCTCCTCTCTGTAAGAGGGAGTGGATCGAAATCCACCACGCGGGTCCAGTGCGGGTTGGTGGATGTCACATGTCTTCGAATTTTTGGTTCTAAGACATGCCGGTTTCCTCACGATGTTTCCCTTCACCGTTTTAAGAGCAGTGTTGATGAAATTATTAACACAAAGTAAAGCGCCTGGCTGGGTTCGAACCTACAACTCGTAAGTCGGGGCCTTCACCACTAGGCCACCACTGACAACTCTCTTCTAATCAAAGAGTATATAGGTACCTAATAACTATATAAAAGAATTAATTGCTTCTAATTCTAAATTATGTTAATGTTTGCCTCGTATTTTATGCCAATCACTTTTAACTGACTCGCCGAGGTTGCATGTAAGCACCAAATAAGCAGGGCTGCCAGATTGTATAATTGGATACAAAAACTATATATTTAGGTGACTGATTGTATCCTCTATGTATCCTGGATCCTCATGTATAATTGGATACAGTAAACCTAAATGTTATATAATATTCATATTCAACTTCGCTGTTACCTAATGTTAATGTAATGTATGTAATCTGTGGGGATATATTTTGAGTTGCCATTTGCCAATGTTGTCATATGGAATGGATGCGTGCTAAGGATATGCATACTAAATAAATAAATCAATCAATGTAGGTAAGTTCACACGATAAATAATCATTATTGCGTATGTGAAGGATTTTTTTTTATGGAGTGTATCCTGACATTCAATTTCGTATAATTTCAGAAACATGGCTGAATAATTTAAAATTATCTACTGGCAGCCCTGCAAATAAGCCACAGTCTCTACAGGAGTCCACGTATCACTGGTCAATTTCCTTCAGTCGTCAGTTTATTTAATTCGCCAAGTACTGTCTACTTTCGTTCATACATACATAAGTAACCTACGGTATAACTCATTAGCCTGCAGCTGCAGCAGAACCCGGCACCCTAATTACATAACTCAACTCACACTTTGATCACAATATGAATCATTTGCTTCATATATTCGAAAATTGCGTCTGTTATCAACGTAAATAACGCAATTAATGTTGTTGAACTGTCAAAATTAAAGCCATTGCTACTCTTATTGTGTTACGCAATCACCCCGCGAGGTAGTAGTTTTTTTTGGAAGATGCAAAGATACAACTTATTTTACATATGCTGTGTGATAAAATTCTGATACGTACCTAAACCAAGCCTATCATATCAGGGCACGCCACGATAGCGGCGGTAAGACCCCTCTTTGAGGAGTGGCTAGAGAGACGTCACGGCGTTCTCACCTACCGCCTGACGCAGGTCCTCTCCGGACACGGATGTTTCGGGAGGTTCCTGCACATCATCAGGCGGGAGGAGACGCCCGGGTGTCACCACTGTCAGGATCGCCCAAAGGACACGGTGGAGCATACGGTGGAGGTCTGCCCTGCTTGGGCAGAGCACCGCCGTGTCCTCGTAGAGGCGATTGGCAGCGGCGGCGACCTCTCGCGTCCGGCCCTGGTTCAAGCCATGGTCCGGGGTGAGAGGGAGTGGGAGGCAGTCACCTCCTTCTGCGAAGCAGTCATGCTAGCGAAGGAGGTGGCGGGGTGGGCGAGGGAACGCACTTTGCGCACCTCACGCCTCAGCCGCCGCGGGAGACGCTCCGGGCGTCGGGAGCCGCGTGACGACTCCCGGCCACCATAGGCGCGGGCCTGCGGGCGGAGAGTAATGGGTAGCTCTCCGTCCGATCAGGACTAGGCCCGTGCCGGACGGCGTGTACGTGTTCCACGCGCGCCTCAAAGAGATGTCAGCAAAAGCGACGGGGCCCCATAGGGCCGAAGCCTGCCAGGGTAGCGAGAACATCCGAAAGGGTTTACCGTTGCCCTGGAACATAAAGGCCTAAGGAAGGAACACGGGTGGGTTTTAGTCAGTAAGAGTCTGACACTCCCTCCTGCTCCACCCAGAGCGGGAGGAGTCATTTGATGATTTCCAATCCTCAAAAAAAAAAAAAAAAAACCTATCATATCGACTATATTTCCACACCAAGTGGTAGGTAGATGTTTTTAGTCCATAGACAAACCGTGAAAACGGTTTTGTGGGAAAATTTTCGTCATTTTCAAATCCAAGCCCTGCGCTGGCCGTTATATATCATTAGGTACGAGTGTACACACACATAGATCACACCTTCCCATGGGGGTTGGCTAGCAAACTACAGAACCCCACCAGCTACGATCCTTACATGTTTCTATTGCCACGCTTACGTTCATACATAGACGGACGCCGGTTGCGAGTACTAAGCACCTGACCTTTCTGAAAAACATCACCATTATGGTCACTACATGTCCTCCTAGTTTCCATTCACATTTATTCTGCCTTGTAAATAACTTTTGTTAGTCATTCTTCATTCATCCTCTCAACATGACAATTTTTTTAATTTTTTTTTTTTTATTGTTCACTGTGACACCACACATGCTTCGCAAGGAACGTTAAATTTCCACAGCATTTATTCTACTTTCATGCTCCTTGTGCCACACCCAATATTCTCTTCCATACATAAGCGTAGGCCATTATGAGCAGCCAATCGAACCTTTTTGGACATCAACTGATTGGTCACAATCGCAGTCGTATAGCACCATTCACTTTATTTCCTAAACAATAAATAAAGCGAATGGTGGTACGTATATATTATGTGCAACTTTAAAAGTATTTTTTTTAATGATTCCATTTCAAACACATACAGCTTACCCTTAATTATTGACCAATTAAACCATCACAATGAATAATGAGCGCAGCGCACTTTTACATCTCAACAAACAGTTTTATCAACGACATTGACACAAATAAACGTGTTTACTTTATTTCAAAGGAAACATGAGATTACTTTGCTACTGTGCATTTTTTATCACTTTATTTTTCGTAAGTTCGTGCTACGATTTGTATGTAGGAGATCACTTTGGTGCACGCATGACTTATAGGGAAGTGAAAAAGCATGGTCTGCTGTTTTTCAAGCGAAAAGAAACAGTGGATCTTGAATATCCTGTAGGAACGCTGATCAAAGGTATTGCAATTATTGACCTTGATCCAGAGAAACGAGGGACTGTGACTATACTAGCTGGAGGGCTGAATTGTAATTACGTCTATATTATATTGGAAAGTGAAAGAAGTGTTGGACTCAGTTATACTATCGAAATTCATCAATAAGTGGCCCAATTGCACATAGAGATTAGATAATAAGACGGCCAGGATTATGACACCGACCACATAGATTATTTTAATGTTGAACGAACAGATTGATCGATGACGGAATGCCTACAAGCTATTTTGTGCAATTTACAATGCATATTTACGCAATATCGTTCTTGTTATCTGAAATGTCCCAGTGTCGCAGTTTTTTTATCAGTGTTTAATTCGTCTAGTTGCAATAATATTTGTTTATATTTTAAGCAATGAGTGAGTTGTTGTGATAATATTATTAGATAATGACAATCTTGTGCTGAAATTAAACTCTGGGTCGGATATAATAATTAAAAAAAAAAAACATTTTCATTACATAAGAACGTATCCAAAACCAAAAAAGTAACTTTATTTCTCTCGAACGCAGTTATATATTAGCAATCTGATTGGTCTATGTTTACGTAAGTAGACGTCAACCAATCACATCTGACCAGCCATTTTCCTGCACCTGTCAAACCCAAATGTCAAACAATTCTGAAACAAATCTCAAGAAATTTGCGATTATTGTAACAAAAGTGTAAGAAATATTAGTCAAATTCCATTTTAAAATGTCGGAAAATGGGCACGATGCGTAAGAAAACTCAAGTGTCGTTCGTGATAAGAGATGAGGAGGAACGGCGGCATAAAAATGGTGTTAGTTCATTGCAACTCGATCCAATACAGGGCCGATTGTATTCGGCCGGTCGGGATGGAATTATTCGTGTATGGAGTACTGCGACTGGTGTCCAGGACCGGTACGTACAGAGTATGGAGCACCACACAGACTGGGTGAACGATATCGTGTTATGTTGCGGTGGTAAAAATTTAATAAGCGCTTCGTCAGATACGACGGTGAAGGTATGGAATGCTCCAAAGGGATTCTGTATGTCTACGCTACGAACTCATAAGGACTATGTACGTACTTTAGCGTACGCTAAAGACAAGGAACAGGTCGCCAGTGCGGGCCTTGATAGAGCAATATTTCTTTGGGATGTTAACACATTGACTGCTTTGACTGCCAGTAACAATACTGTGACCACATCTAGTCTCGTTGGCAACAAGGAGTCTATATACAGTCTGGCTATGAATCCTCCTGGAACTATCTTAGTAAGTGGTTCTACAGAAAAAGTTCTCCGTGTATGGGATCCAAGAAACTGTTCAAGACTTATGAAGTTAAAAGGACATGCGGACAATGTTAAAGCCTTAGTTATAAGCAGAGATGGAACGCAGTGTGTATCAGGCAGCTCAGACGGCACAATTAAATTGTGGTCTTTATCACAGCAACGGTGTGTTTCTACTATAAGAGTACATTCTGAAGCGGTATGGGCATTATTAGCTACAGAAACCTTTACGCACATCATTTCGGGTGGAAGAGATAGACTAGTCATTATAACAGAACTACGAAACCCTGATAACTTTATGATAGTATGTGAAGAAACTGCACCTATACTTAAACTATGCTTTACTGCAGACAATACTGGAATTTGGGTGTCAACTTCTGAATCAGATGTCCGCTGCTGGAAACTGCCTCCTTTAAATTCTTTAGACATGTATAACCAAAACAATTATAATACAAATAATGTGTACCAAACACAGCCTTTACATCACATTCCTGGCGGGCCCGCAATCAAGCATTACACAGTATTAAATGATAAAAGACATGTAGT
Source organism: Apamea sordens (assembly GCA_945859715.1). Lineage (NCBI taxonomy): Eukaryota > Metazoa > Arthropoda > Insecta > Lepidoptera > Noctuidae > Apamea > Apamea sordens. The sequence continues at coordinate 3,810,054 of OX244010.1, read as the reverse complement.
TACAAAAGATACCGCAAACAACGTAGCCCTTTATGACGTATTAAAAGCTTGCAAACTAGAAGATTTAGGAGAAGTAGACTATGAGGAGGAAGTAAAGAAAAGGTTTAAGATGGTCTACGTACCAAATTGGTTTAACGTAGATTTGAAGACTGGGATGTTGACAATACATTTAGGGCAGGACGAAACAGACTGTTTGAGTGCATGGGTTAGTGCGAAAGAGGCTGGTTTGACAACAGAGAATGATCAGAAGGTGAACTTTGGTGCGTTACTGTTGCAAGCCCTGTTGGATCATTGGAACCATCCAAATAGGGTGAATGAAGCGGGACAGAGGGTGATTGGGAATAATTACTTTAATGTACCACAACATACACCCCTTATTTTTAGCGAAGTTGGTGGGAGGACACTTTATAGACTGCAGGTTTGTGAAGCTTGATTATATTTATTTTCTCAAAAAACCCCAAAATATTATGACCTATAAGAACATACCAACAGGTTCGTAAACACATTTGATCCTGCTATGTTAGTAGGTAGTTTACTAAACTTGCAAATAACATAACAAAGGACATACACAGAGATGAGCCTTTAGTACACCCACATTTTGCCGTATATGTTAAGTTCCATATAATAGGGTGCCAGCGTGTTGCCATCAACTGGGCACTAAACCAGATTCCAGGCGGCTACTGAAAAAATTCTAATGGATAAACCCAATAACACTGCCAGACCTGGGAATCGAACCCAAGTCGAAGTCGAAGGGGTAGCGGGATCGTCCGAAAGGGGTACCGCTGCCCTAGAACATAAAGGGCTAAGGAAGGAACACGGGTGGGTTTTAGTCAGTAAGAGTCTGACACTCCCTTCTGCTCCACCCAGAGCGGAAGGGCTCATTTGATGATTTCCCATCATCAAAAAAAAAAAAAAGGCGAAGTCTGTGTGTGTTATGTGCTAACGCTATTTCTCTTCACGCGCACACACAGCATGTTTGTACACTTAGTCACTTAGGTAAAAATACTGTTCATAATATGTGTTGCAATACAAATCTTTTACGAGTATATTCTGTTTACTAAAAAATAATTGCATGGTAAACTATGAAGTTTTCTGTCTATGCCTCGATTTTATCTTTATATTTAAAGCGCTTCAAATATTTAATTCCCTATTTCCAGGTTGGCGATGCCGGCGGTGAAACAGAAGGCAACCTCCTTGTAGAGACAGTGCCATCCTGGGTGGTTGATGTTGCAATAGAGATGGCAGCTCCTAAGCTAAACAAGCTTCCATTCTATCTGCTGCCACATTCCAGCTGTCAGAGCAAGCAGGATCGACAGAAGAAGGTATTATAATATGATAAATGATTTATTTTCGTGCCTCGGAAAGCACGTTAAGCCGTTGGTCCCGGCTGTCATTCGGGGTTCCTTGACAGTCGTTACGGGTAGTCAGAAGCCCGAAAGTCTGACAACCAGTCTTACCAAGGGGTATTGTATTACCCAGTAACTGGGTTGTGGAGGTCAGATAGGCAGTCGCTCCATGTAAAATACTGGTATTCAGCTGCATCCGGTTAGACTGGAAGCCGACCCCAACATAGTTGGGAAAAGGCTAGCCAGATGATGATTTATTTTCTGTAAGTAAGTTTGCACAAATATTAGTACACATATTTTAAAAACTAGATGAGGTCGGCGTTTCCTATCTGACTACTTTGAGAAGAAAGGCCGAAACAAACAGCTTTGTTGAATCAGTTACTGCATATGAGAGCAGTGATGGGGAAAACGATACAAAAATGAACAAAAATCAAACAGAACACTAAAGTAAGAAAGAAAGACAAATAGGTTTATTTGCCACAGAAAGATGTGCATACAAAAAGATAATAAATTTTAATAATAAGGAAAAATAAATCTATTATCACGAGCACAAAACAGAAATAGTCGAAGGCTGCACATCATGGACTGTGACAAGAAGGCTTCCACTCAGCATGATGCTGTGCTATACGGGACCCACAGCACAGCGTTGATTTTCAGTGGTTACCAGAAGTAGATGGTTGATTACATGTAAATTATCTGAGTTTGTCTATTCAAGTATAAACAACAGCAAATATGGTATGAAAAGAAAGTGTACTGAAGCACATGATTGAATCCATGATATACAGTTTTAATTTGCAGTGTGTTTCATTTCATGTCTGTTATACTAGCCTAGTGACTTTTACAAGACCTAAGAGCTAAGGCCCATTGCCAATTTTGTGAGGTGTAGTAGGGAATATATTTATTTCCCATGGAATTAATAAATCATACTTGAGCATTCCAACAAACAAAATCCGTAGTGTACAGTCACGAGCACCAATATGTCAACACTTGGCAACTTTCAATTGCGATTTTTTCGTGAAATAACGAATGCAACGTTAAAATACGACACATTACATAAACCTATAGGTTCAAAAATGCTATGTTCGCAACAACATAAAATTTCATTAAAAAATAAAGGAGTAAATCGCTTTTGAATAAAGCCGAGTGTATACATACTTTTGCTCGTGACTGTACGGTCACCAAAGGAGATAAGTAACCATGGTCGTCGGATATAGTTGAAGTGTAAGCAACAGACTGATGTTTTCGGATAAAATTTTATTTAATTCATAAAAAACAAACAGTTCATTTTATCAAACTAAGTTTCATTCGAAAATATCCATCGGTTTCTTACTAAAGCGAACGTCGTATCGTCATATATATTTTTTTTTTATTTTAATTTCTTCCATACAAACCTTGTCCTGACAATAAAAAACACAAAAATAAAGAATTATCCAATTCGGTGCAGTCGATCGGAAGTTATGCGCGTACATACATTTCGGTGATTCATTTTTATTTATATGTATATGTATAGATAGATGAGAAAATAACTATCTGTCTGTTACTTTTCACTCCTAAACTACAAATTTGACAAAAAGGTAGCCTGGGTCCTGGAGAATGGACATAGGCTACTTCTCGTCCTTATAGGTATGAAAAATGATAAAGGACATAATACGCAGGCGAAGTCGCGGACACCAGCTGGTAATAAGAAATTATCGGTAAAGGTTGTCTTTAAAAGATCGCTCTTAGCGATAAGACCGCCCATTGTGTCACCCTTTATAAAATTTTATATATTCATGTTCTGTAATTTGTATGGTGTACAATAAAGAGTTTTCTATTCTATTATCGCATCATTTATTTCATATCAATATGCCACCCACCCTTAATTTCCATATTTTCTGTTCTAACCATTTTTTTCCTCCGTCAATTTTCAGGATCGTCTGGTAGCAAACGACTTCATCCAATGCCGCAAAGTAGCGGAACACGTGGTGGAGAAGATCGTGGGTGGAGGTGACGTGAACGGAGCGAGCGCGGGCAGCGGACGAGGCAGTGCGGACGAGAACAGTGCGACCGATGCGCCCGAGGAACGAGTGGAGTTACTGTGCTGTGATCAGGTGAGAATAATAATCAACGTTAGGACTGCCTTGCTGGTTGTCTGGACATCTGATGGGCAATTCTCGTAATTTTAAGAGCGTTTACTATACAACGTACGGAATTTCATACAAACTTTCAAGTCCTTGTTTTTCGAAATGCATGAACCGATTTTAATGAAACTTCATACGCATAAGCAGGATGCATAGGTCTAAAAAGTTAAGAACATTTTCGAAATGTCTTATTTAAACAAAGATAAAGCTTGTCACTAAAATGTATAAAATAAAAATAAATAATTAAAAATATTAAAAACACGATTGCCCTGCTAAAAAACGAACTAAAAAGTAAATAAAAAACAAGTTGTATTCCCTGACTAAACAGATAAATAAAATTGTCAATGCTTAATTGTCAGTGTTTTTAATTTTTTTAAATTATGCATTTTTATTTTATACATTTTAGTGACAAGCTTTATTCATGCTAGGTGGCTTTAATTAAATCACTAAAGGTGCATAGAGTTTTCACATGTCTTGGAAAGTTTGATTCTAGGATTTGCCGGTTTCCGGTTTGAGAGCAGTGGTGTCTAAATTATCTAAGGCCTTGGTTGCCTGTATTTATTTTGCAATCCAGGTGTAGGCAACTATTTGCGCAAACAAAATCTGAGTTTGCAAAAACATTTAGTTAATAGTACCTAGTTTATGCCTACTAAGGGCCGGTTGTTTCAAACGGTTGGTTAACGTAATATACGTACGTCAATTAAAAACGATTACGTACTCGTCACTATTTGAATTACGGCAAGGCCATAATTTTGTAATTGTAATTTGAAACAACGCTTTATATGGTTTGACGATAGTTAGCCCCATTTTTGACGTATACGCGTGCGTCAAGTGGACGTGAAACAACCCACCTTTAATACTTCAGTATTAAATACCTCTTCATGATAGGTAGTATTTTTTTTTCTCTCATCTCTTAAATAAATTGCAAACTATAGTTTTGTATAATTTAGAAGCATTTTTGAAAATTTTGTTAATGTAAGAACAATGGATCCGTTTTTTATGATATTTTGATGTTGACTTGAAAGAGCATGGCAGTTGAGAATATGTCATGCTCACTTAAATGTCTCACTGGTGGTGGCTCGTGTGTTGGATCATTCGGTTCCCTACGAAATGGTTGAGCTGGGTGGTGCTGATCCACGCGTCATGTTCGTGAACGGGCGCCATTAGTTGAGACTGGTCATCTCTTAACTGCCAGGGCTTATTTTTAATTTTATATTTTAATTTGTTTCTTTACATTGTTCTCACATATAGAAGCAATAAGAATAATGTACCCAGGATTTTGTAAAAATATCTTGATTTAAAAGAGTGTCCGTGGAGTTTCTTGCCCGTTCTTCTCCATAGAGCTATTCGCTTTGGAATGGGCAACTAGCTTCAACTTTCTGACTAACTGACCGACTATTTAATTTTGACAATTCAAAAGTGCCTGTAAATGGTTTAATTGAAATAAATTATTTGAGTTTGAGTTTTGAGTTTAGTGTTATTGAATAACAAATCAATTTAATATTTCAGGTGCTGGACCCCAACATGGACTTGAGAACAGTCCGTCACTTCATATGGAAATCCAACGTGGAGTTTACACTACACTACAGAGTTTTAAAACAATGAAACATACCATACCTCTCAGGAACCCACTTTAGGAAGTATTGTACCTTCCACTGTATGTATAGACTGTGACATAGTGTTTTAAGTGATCGGTTTTTTTTTTGGTTGTTTAAAGTGGTTTTTAAGACTGGTGGTTTTTGGGGCGGGTGTAGATTATATCGAGTAAAAGGACGTTTCGTGGGTCAATTAATATTACCCTGTAAACCCTATAACATGTTATCAACTAAAACTCTCCAATTTGATACATAGGAAGCAATATTTTAAAATACGTAAAATTTGTTTTGACTCTGCAGCTTTCGATTTTGTTAATTGCATTCAACGGGTATTTTGGCGCATATTTTATGTGACTATGTAAGCAATATTGTTCAAGAATTTTGTATAATCTAGACTCACCATAAAAAGCCACTATTCCTACAACGAAACAGCTTTTCAATATCATCATCTGCATAGCCTTTACCCAACTATGCTGGGGTCGGCTTCCAGTCTAACCGGATGCAGCTAAATACCAGTATTTTACATGGAGCGTCTACCTATCTGCCCTGAAGCTGTCCGATGTACTGTGTACAATGTAGGGTATACCAATTCAATTTAATTTATAAACAGGCCAATTCAGTGATGATCAATTATTTGACTTTAGTTTCAACTTTTCAAGTAGTTATAGATGTAGCTACAGTTTTAAACTTTTAATTGAACTTAAAAATGTGTTATTATTATTATTACAAGCATTTTATGGTATAATTCGTGGCATGTTGACAAGAATAAATCTCTGCCAAATTAAATTTTGAATGAAATATTTAATTTCCCCTAGTCGGTAATTGAAAAATAGTTTTGTATGCAAGTAGCAAGAACTTTAGGTATCTATAAAATTGTTTGATTCTGTAAACATTGAAGTATGGCGGCTCTGAAGTTCGCTACTCGCTGCGCAGTACCTCACCCCTCACCCCCGCGGACACGTGAATTTGTTACTGCGCAGCGACTCGCCTCATGTTCCCAGCCGCCATAAAGTTTGAATAGGGCTGTAACTATAGTTGTTCAAGAAGTTATAAAAACGAAAGTATGTTGAAGCTGTACCAATATTAACAGATATACTTAGGTATAATTATGTAGATATTATATGTAATATTCCAATGTATATTTCCTCTCACTCACTGTTGGTTTCTGAGGCTGAGATATATAAACGTTATTTAACTGGTGCTTTGATTTAGACATGTTCTCATCTCTGTCTTGTATTTGTCGTTTGACAGTTGTGCGACAGTCATGCGAATAATGCTTAGCCTAAGTACGTCCTAAGTAATGTTTGTAGGTATCAGTCTTAAAGCCTTGTCTGTCTGTCTGTCTGTAGAAGTTGAACTGCACTGCTTTTTTATACTTAGTCATAGTACAAAAAAGCAGTGCCACTGACTCGTCAAATCTGCTGTCAAATTTTGCGTCATCATAAGAGTAACAGAATTGACAAGAGGTTTACTTGAAATAGGATTCTAGAAATCGAAAATACAATAGCTAAGAATCATTCTGTTCCTTAGAAATAGTATTGCCAAACCCAATAATTGTGAACGAACTGATAATAATGCGTTCCCATTGGTTTAAATAAACTCCACCCAGTGAAATATGACCAATGAGAACACGGCATTCATCTGTCAAATTGGGTCGAAACGCCATTTTTTATTATCAACGGATCGGTAGTAAGTCTGTTATATAAGATAAGATAATACTTTAAAAAAAGCTTTAAACGTTTTAAGGCGACTTGCTAAATAACTCCTTTTAAAGCTTAAATATATAATCGAAAACGACTGTTAATTAATTACAATTATAATTAAAATATACTAGGAAATATGGGGTGTGTTCACATCGACGAATGTGACTCGACTGATACATTTTTTTTATGGAAATGGTCTTGTGCCCTCCCCATAGATAAATAGTGTTTTTTCGGAGCCATTTTGGAGATGAAAACGCACCTTTATAGTTAATGCAAGAATAAACGGTGTCACACCTAAAATTAGAAATAAAATACGGAAACTAATAATATGTGTTAGGATAGCGAAATATCATACAGCGATTATAAATACCACACCACAGATTATAAATAAACAGGTACAGTGTTCATAAGTCCATAGAGTAGAAAACTGTTTGACTTTTAGATGCTGGTATTATATTTCTAGTACTCTTGCCCAGATTTATTGTAACAAAATATATTTTGATATTAATCCCGAATATGATGACCCCTATAAATTATAACAGATAATAAATGATTAAGAAAAATAAAAATAAATGAATTAGTTATCAAAGTGAAAGCACCAGGGAGGCCTGCAAAATTCAAATTTTCTTACGGTCTTTTGCTCTTTGCAGGTCCACCTTAAGTATAATTATTTAAACGACATTATACATTATCAAAAACACACACTTATTAACAAAATAACTGCCATGTCAAAATTATATCAATTATTTGAAAGGTGCTTCAAAACAGCTTGGGTAATCAAATTGTATTATATATTATATCTACGTATATTATAGGTCTTATACACAAACGCCAGCCACTCCATGAAAATTTAGGTGAAGTGAGCTGCCACTAGTGTAAATCCCTAGCATTAAGTGGAATGACAGCTCAGTTCACCTTCGGTTTCACAGTGAGATTTTTATCTCAGGTCACATTAAAAAGTAACAAAATAGCGACAGGTGAGGATTCACCTGTCGCTATTTTGTTACCTTTTATTTTCGCATGGAAAAATTGTGTTTGTGTATAGAGTTATTTATTGGAATCTATACTAATATTATAAATGCGAAAGTAATAGTCTGTTACCTTTCTACGCTTTAACGGCTGACTAGATTTGGATGTTTGACATACGGATAGAACATGACCTGGGTAAAGACTTACAGCGTTTGTCCACCGCCTCCGTCAACGAGAATCGAGATAATTCGAAACGAACGTGACGTCCCGTTGACGGACGTGCGGTGGAAACACGGCCATAGTAAATGTATGTATCACTACTTCGTCGCTGTCATCTCGTTCTCGTTGACATGGCGGTGGACAAACGGCCATAGAGTATTTTTTATTCCGGTAGTACATTCCCATGGTTAAATTTCCGACCTCTACTCGAGCGAAGCCGCAGGCAAAGGCAGTATAATATACTCGCAGACTTGTTCATATAATATTGTATACCACACGTCTACAAAATTAGAAAAATGTATGATTGTAATTTGTATTTGTTACTATTCAAAAAAATGATAAATAATTTAAGTCCGAATTTTGAAATGATAAGTGAATTCTCGTATCTTATTTGAATGTTGATGCAAACCTATTGCCAGAGTTATCATTGTTATCAATCTAGCGATACTAACGGTCGATCTTGAAAGTAGTAACGTCCATGACACAAATCATTATTGTTTTGTTGTGAAAAAAAAAATATTCCTTCCATATATCTATGACTGCAGGGCCGATTTTTCAATATCCAGTTAACTTTTTTATCTGAGGAATAAATATTGCTGTTTTACAGGTTTTGTATAGAAAATAACGTCAAACTGTCATGTTTATTCTTCATAATGAAAGTTATCTTACTATTGAAAAATCAGCCCTATTGGCGTCATTATAGGGCTTGAACTCTCGACAGTGAAGATCTCGAAAAACAAATTACAAATCGATAACTTGCAATTGCAACTCTCTGTACTAGTTCCACGATCGACCGCTAGAGGCGCTTCAATTGTCTCATACTTGTAATCTTAAGCAGCTATAGCAGTGTAAACCCACGACCACGACCATTGTTCAAATGGGTTCTAGCAACTAAAATAATGTTCTTGTCAAATAGTTTTAAGTCACAATTTTATTATACTTAACTGAAGTTGATGACGCGAAAGATAATATTTGTAGATGCTCTAGAGATGTCTACCAACTGTGAATTGTGACATGCTTGTAATTATACTATTTGAAATAAAGTTGTTAATTTAAAATCGTGTATTTATTTTTTCTTTCTACATAATCAGTTTTAATGTTCTTACTGCCGGAAGCGCTAGGACTCAGGACTACTTCCTTTCTGTGATAGCTAAGAGTTGGGTTAGCGCAGGTTCTTTCACTGTGTTTTTATCTTTGACAGCAACGACAATAAAGATATTGTGATGCAAGCAAAAACTGCAACTTTAAATTCAAGTATGTAACACGGCCTAATTAAGTCTGTACGCCAGGCTTGTGAAAGTTTTTAATTGTTTTCTGTTTCACCTGTGTTTGCCCCATGTACTGTGTTTTTATGGTTTAACGTGTGTTACAATAATTGAAATAGACCCAATACACAACCCTGAGAAGAACTTTCTTACAAGTAGCTAAATACCCTAAATCTCTGTAGCTCTGGCAGTAGTAGTAGGTAGCTTTGCATCTGCGGCTTAGAAACGGCAACTGTCTGTTCAATGACCAACGAAGTAAAGTATATTTAAACAAGTACTAAGTTTTTATACTGAATTTCTTAACGAAAGAGTGATATTATGGTCAATTAATTTCTGAACGAACCGTTTACCGTCACGTTTGACGTTAGCTGTCATTTGTCAATTCTAACATAACCTGTAAACTTATTTTCCTCAATGAAAAACTAATAGTATTTACAGAAAAATGAGTGGAAGACTCATATTACGATCTTTATACTGTAATTTTACAACAAAAGCATCTTTGAAACACAGTTTCATTCCCACAAATAGGTTATACATCGGTATATTTCGAGTTTCCTGCAATGGTTACTGTACCAAACCAGATGCTGTAATTGAGGAGAAGAAACACTGTAATATAGGAACTATCGGTCATGTAGACCATGGTAAGACTACCCTGACTGCTGCTATAACGAAGGTATTGGCTAACGATGGGTTAGCACAGTATGTATCTTATGATGAAATTGATAGAGCGCCGGAGGAAAAAGCTAGAGGTAAGAGGGTTTTATCTGTTAGTTTATGTTAATTATATCGTTTTTATGTAATGTAGTGTTTGTAAATAAATGGAATTTTATTCAGAAACAATTTTAAGAGTTACTATTTGTTAGACCTAACAAGTGACTCTTAAAATTGTTTCATTCAGAACAAAAAACTATTCTGTACCTATACAGAATACATAGCAATTAGATACATACTGACACCTCAAAACTTCAGTTCCATTCACCAACTATCAATATCGGCGAAGGTCAACCACAAATGAGGCAGTAAATAAAATGAACAAATATTCTTTAAACAACTATGTGCCACTATATTATTATAAAATTTGGTTTTTACTTACACTAGACATAAATTATTTGCTTATCTTATTTGTAGGTACTTGATAGAGCAATTTTTTACATTCATCAAGTGAGTCTAAAAAGAGAAAGACTCAAAGTCAAAAAAATTATTTCAAATAGGCACATAAAAGGCACTTTTGAATGACAATAATTACATTAAAATAGAATTGATGCAAGTCGCCCCTTCCAAAAGGTAGTTTTCTTATGGAGAAGAATGGGCAAGAAACCACCGGTAGATGATAACTTTATGGTATTGTTTTTACCCAACTAACCACTCATTTAAGTTTAATAATCACCTCACATCTGATCACACATTTTTTTAAATGTAAAGCTTAAAGCTAAAGTGTCAGTATGTATCTAATTGCTATGTATTGCGTTTTGATCAATATACTGACAATATAATTATGACAATGATCAATATGCTGAAATAAAAAAAAAAGTAAGACATTTTGAATTTTGCAGGCTAAATTCGGATTCCCCTTAAGTTTTATGTGTATTTGCATTCACAGGTATTACAATAAATGCAGCGCACATTGGCTACAGCACAAAACTACGTTCATACGCCCACACAGACTGTCCTGGACATGCAGACTTCATAAGGAATATGATATCAGGAGCGTCTCAGATGGACGCGGCCGTACTTGTAGTTGCCGCTAATGATGGACCGATGCCACAAACAAGAGAGCACCTGCTGTTGGCAAAGCAAGTTGGGATACAGTACATATTGGTGTTTATTAATAAGGCTGATTTAGTTGATAATGAGGTGAGTCCTACAAATATTAATTAATGAAGCACTCGAAGACAAATGAAGGGCTTGTGGCTAAGTAATAACTGCCGCACGGGTCGATCGATCAGGTTAAGCTACGCTTACCGCGGTTGGTCCGTGGATGGGTGACCATTTTCACAAACCAAGACCCCTCCGTGCCTCGGAAAGCACGTTAAGCCGTTGGTCCCGGCTGTCATTCGTGGATCTTTGACAGTCGTTACGGGTCGTCAGTAGCCCGAAAGTCTGACAACCAGTCTTACCAAGGGGTATCGTACTACCCAGTCACTGGGTTGTAGAGGTCAGATAGGCAGTCGCTCCATGTAAAATACTGGTATTCAGCTGCATCCGGTTAGGCTGGAAGCGGACCCCAACATAGTTGGAAAAGGCTAGGCAGATGATGAAGCACTCGAAGACAAATATTGCAGCAAATTGATCAAAGGCCTTGGATTCTTCCCTATTATAAATCCAATGCTGCGTTCGCGATTTAGTTTCCAAACATGTTTTTTTTAAACCTGTGAACCCTAGTTGAATGTTATATAAAATCTTACACAATCTTTCTACTACTGACATCTAATGGTACAAATGTCTTGTAATGACTGCAAAACGTCCCGACATATCGCACAAAAGTTCTAAAAAGTACTTAAAACTTGAATTCTGTTCCAGTTACTAGAACTAGTAGAAATCGAGATGAGAGAGCTGCTGTCAGACTTTGGTTATGATGGAAACACAGTGCCCATGATTTGTGGATCAGCGTTAAAGGCATTGAATGGCGATGAGTCAGAATTCGGTAAGTTTACTTGTACAGTAGAAACTTGATTATACAGACTTTTGCTATTGCTATTGCTAGGATTCACGAATATGATGGGGACGAATAGGATGTCACAGACACTCATGGGTCATACAATCGCAACTTCCAAGCCTCAAGTGTCAGGTGTACCACACACTTGTTCGGGTCGGCACATTCGGTTCGGCAGTATTTGTTGACAACAAAGCCGATCCGAATTCCGAACAAAACAAAATTAGCACATATATTAAGGTTATAAGTTACAATGCAGTGTATACAATATTTTGTAACATCCTATAAACCTGTTATGGAAATAAATGAATGAAGCACATATTCTGCTTTTATTCTACTACTCGCTTAATAATGTTCGGGTCGGCATGGCAGAATTCTAGTTAAGCTAAGCTACTTTTTCCGAACAATATCAACACACATTTGCATTTAGACGCCTGGCTGTGCCGAATCATGTCGACCCGACCAATGAACAGCACGCTTAGAGCCACTCTTGACATCTTTGTGTGTCTTACGTTCTCGACGTCCTACCTACATCTTGTCGAAAGTTCATTTCGTCCTTGATTTGATCATACTTATTATGAAAGAAGTTACTCGGTACTTTATTTATTGATACCTAATCAATAATAATTCTTCTGCTTACCATATTTTCAAGTTTCAACCTCCTTACTTTCCAGGCGCGCCATCAATACGCAAACTCCTTTCAACAATGGACGAATACGTGCCCCCCATAGTGAGGGACTTAACCTCCCCCTTTCTAATGCCCATAGACAACGCATTCACAGTCCCTGGAAGAGGGACCGTTGTCGTTGGGACCATAAAAAGAGGTATTATGAAGAAAAATGCTGAAGCTGATTTGTTAGGCTTTGGATATAACCTGAAGACTACTATTTCGGATGTTCAGATATTTAAGAACAGTGTACCTGAGGTTTGTATTTGATGTTTTAATTTAAATAATACTGGCATTTCCTACACTTGGCGAAGCCCGAAACTCCGACAACCAGTCTTACCAAGAGGTATTGTGTATGTGTTACCCAGTAACTGAGTTGTGGAGGTAAGATAGGCAGTCGCTCTATGTAAGATACTGGTATTCAGCTAGACGGGAAGCCGACCCCAACACAGTTGGGGAAATGGGCAGGCAGATGAAGATTAACTGCCTCGTGATGTAGAATTTACACCATTTGACAACAAAAAATAAATGTCTGAAAAAACTCGATCAAATCTTACCAGCAGATTGTAGAACTACAAATACTGTAGTTACCTAATACATAATTTGTCTATCGGTACTTTTCAGGCATTAGCCGGTGACAACGTAGGAGTCTTATTACGCGGCATGAAAATGAAGTCAGTTGAAACTGGAATGCTGCTCACAGCCGCAAAGAGTTGTTTCCTAAGCAATCATTACAAAGCTAAGATATATTTCTTGACGAGAAACGAGGGTGGGAGAAGGAAGCCGATATTTTCTAAGTATTCCCAGCAAATGTTTAGCGGCACCTGGAATATTGCGGTCAGGATTGATTTGGGTAAGTGATTCGAAGGCCAATTCTCGTAATTTAAAACGTTCAAAATCTAGTCGCAGTCTCATCTCAGCGACAAACAAATGTCAAAAACTTAGAGAAATAAGTATTTTTTGACAGATTGAGACTGAGATCAGACTGTGAACGTTCTTAAAATTACGAGAATTGCCCCCCTGATATAATAAAACTGATTTTGGCTTTTGACTCTCACTCTGGTTCACACGCAGCCGAACAATTTATTTTTTGTACCAATTGCGGGTTCGAATTCTGTACAGTACAAATATTTGTTATACCCAGTATACCTAAGCGAAATCTAAGTGTGTGTGTGTCAATGTTGTTAACTAAAGTTATCTTTCCTTAGGCGTAAAGAAGGGCAATGCTTCTAGTATACTTTTCTCAAGTCAGTCTCCAATAAGCGACTCGCGTGCTCTAAATCCTACTAATATTATAAACGTGAAAGTTTGTATGGATGAAGCTTTGTTACTCTTTCACACAAAAACTCCTGAACGGATTTGGATGAAATTTGGCACACAGATAGTATATAACCAGGATTAACATATAGGATACTTTTTATCCCCATTCCCACGGGATCGAAACTTATGCGGGTGACACCGCGGGGCGCAGCTAGTACCAAAATAATATGGTTCTTATCCAATCCACCCCACTGTCAATATTTAGCCTATCGTCTCTCCGAGCTGTTTAGGAGCCTCTCGTTATTTTTCAGATAAGTTACTCCAAGTGTAACTGTAAAACTAAGCAACTGCTAAGATGTAATGTTATAATCCTTTTTCCAGATCCATCACTTCACATGATGATGCCCGGTGACCACGGAGAAGTGTACCTAACTCTTCTCGAAGACATGGTTATGACTGTAGGCCAGCCTTTCACCGTCAGAGAGAACAATGTAACCGTAGCTACAGGAATCATCACTGATACGTTGACGTCAATCACTGTGCCTAAAGGAAAACTGGGAAAGGTTGTCTTGAAGTTAGAAGAATGAGATTATTTTTAGTTGTTTGTAGATATTGTTAATAAATTATTTATAGAAGGAAACGCTTTTATTTGGGACATAAGTGTGTCTGACAGTAACGTTTGGTCTTAAAAGCTACATACCGTCATGAGCCGACTTTGGTCTTAAAAGCTACCGTCAGTTTTACGGCCGACAAGTAAAAAGGATCAACGGGCGGCACGGAAATGATTTTGAGTCTTATTATATACTTATAAATGTGAGAGGGGCCCGTGGCTAAATAATAACAGCCGCACAGGTCGATCGGTCAGGTTAAGCTATGCTTGCCGCGGTTGGTCTGTGGATGGGTGACCCTCTTCATACCGAAACCCCTCCGTGCCCCGGAAAGCACGTTAAGCCGTTGGTCCCGGCTGTCATTCGTGGATCTTTGACAGTCGTTACGGGTAGTCAGAAGCCCGAAAGTCTGACAACCAGTCTTACCAAGGGGTATCGTATTACCCAGTAACTGGGTTGTGGAGGTCAGATAGGCAGTCGCTCCATGTAAAATACTGGTATTCAGCTTCATCCGGTTAGACTGGAAGCCGACCCCAACATAGTTGGGAAAAGGCTAGGCAGATGATGATATGTGGGTGGTAAAGGTATGAACCATTACCACTCACATGTGTGGTAATCGATGTCGTGGATATCATCACAAAGGGGTTTCAATATACCGCGAGAAGCTGCGGTATGCCGCAAAAAGGTTTTGGCCGCATCCGATTAGACTAGAAGCCGACCACTGACCACACCATTTCGGCACAAACGCTTTACTTTGTGTAAATTATTTAATCACCACTGCTTTCAAACGGTGCAGGAAAGCATCGTGAGGAATCCGGCATGTCCTAGAACCAAAAATTCGAAGACACGTGACATACCGACCCACAATGGGCCCGCGTGGTGGATTACGGCCCTCTCCCTCCTACCGAAAGGAGGCCTGTATCCCAGCAGTGGAAACATTATAGGCTGCTTATGCTATGATAAAAAAAAAATGATAAACATTGAAAGCATGGCTACCGCCGCGATTGTCTCGCCCGTGGAGATGGCTCCAAAGGGGTGCTATGACACATCTTCCGGTCGGCACATTCGATTCACTAGTATTTGATAAACGTCTTCTTCGTCTAGTGCTAATTGGCAGACTTCGTTCGGTATCTTACCCTCGTTTAATCATATTCGGGTCGGCTCGGCACAATTCGAGCTAAGCCTAGCTGCGCCGAATTATGCCGACCCGAACATATAATTATGTAGCTCCTGTAAGAGAAGCAGGTCAACTAGCCAAAAAGGGTCAAAATAAATAAAACTGCACAAAACATTTTATTCATTATATATTTTTTGTCAGAAGGTAATTAATACAGTGCCAAAACAGTAACAAAACATTAGTACGAAAAAATCAAGAATGCATCTAGCATTAACTACTCAATACCCAGATATAAACAATATCCTATGTCGATAGGAGGACAACATTTAACACTTATATTTTTCACAACATTTGAACAAGACAGTTGGCATATTAAACTATTATTATTTTTTAATAATATATAAATTGTGAACTAGATTCATAACACCGATACGCCTAATGGATATTTATTTTCTCTACATTATTATTAGGAGGGTAGTCATGTGCAATTGTTTATCACTACTTTTTATGCGTTTAGCTCTAGTATGTCATAAAATGGCGTGTCTAACAATTCATTTAATAAAATTCGATTAATCAGGTCATAAGTGAAGTTTATTTTGTATTTGTCCATAATTGTCAACTATTTACCTATGGTAACCATCTACCGTCATTTCAATCAATTCTTTTGCAAGGAAGTTCCAATAACACGAAATACAATGATTTTTAGTGCTTTGCTTTTCTGAAAAGTTACAAAAAAGGAAAATTATTTAGCGATGGTACTGTAAAGGTTGTCTGCAAAATGGAACCGCTATAATAATGCTTGCTCTCTTTTTAGCGCTAAGCTGCCATATAGGTCTATCTCGCTGTCATACTATCGAGAACCATCACACAATAATTGCCCTGTGTTATTAAATTTAATTCTTGCATTTAAATTTACCTTTTCTCCTTATTAAAAAAAAATCATAACATTACAGATTTAACCAACCAATTCACTTCCCAATTCATTCATCATTCAACTCCTGGACTTCTTGTAAGATATGCTTTGGTCAATATTACGAAGACTCACTTTTTCACATACCCAACATTGTCTTACCGCAAATTCTTCAACAAAAACTCTTCCTACCCTCCAACAAAATTAATACTGCACATAACTACCCACATTATAATACTGCGAAAGAGCAGATCTTGCGACAACCGCCGCGCCAAAAACCTGCCCTAAAATCAGTCTGTCGCTTGATCATCATGCCGCGTTATTCTAACATTTATTTAATCACAAAATTACTGTATGTATACACGTTCTAACATGAAGAAAGACAGAAGACATCTTCAAAATATTTTATTATTTTAAACCATCTATGTAAAATGCTATAGGTACCGTTAGCATGTGATGTGAGCTAATCTTATTATATCCTTGGTCCAATGCGAGCATTACTTGGCATCTTATGTAATACAATAGCTTCTTTACAAACATTTTTATTCTTGAAAAATTAGTGTTTTACCCGCTTTTCGATAATGCGCGTCTCAACTACTCTAGTAATAAAAAGCGGCCGTATTTATAAAAATAAAATTATTTCTAAACATTCGACAATTTTCTTTTTGAGGTAAAATGTCGAATTGTTTTTTAGAAGCGAGTACAAAAATGAGCCAATTATAAAATAGTTTTTTTGAGGACATTTTTTATTAAGTATAGTAATAAAGATTGGACATTTAATATACGTATTTATTTTTACGTGGTAACATGATGCTAAAATTTACCATAGGAAAGAAATCGCTGCGAGTTATACTCCATTCATTTATGTTAAAAACTTTTTTTGTCAACTTTCCTATGATATTTTTTTTACAAAACTCTCAATACATTGTGCATTTTCTATAAGACAAAGCTAACATTTGGATAAACATTTTCACATTTATTTCTCGTATACTTAAAGCTATTTGAGTTACATTCAAAATGTGCTTAACCAACATTTCCAAAGGAAACAGTTTCCATAAAATGATTCTTTTTAAAATTGGACTGTCTCATATGCATGACTGTTTTTTTATTATTTTAAAACTGTTTCCTATGATAACTGTGGTATAGTCAGGTGGTTTCAAGGAGACGTGCATTATCAAAGTATACATTTTTAGCACACCACTATACGATTTCCATCGCGATACCGATACCACCGAATTAAGTTTTAATAAGCTCATAAAATTCGATATTCACCACAGACAGTAATATTTTGTATCCATTAATATATATTCATTAAGTATCTTAAAAAACACCTATTATTTTTTTTCATTTATACGGACAGATCCAAAGTTATACATGAGATAAGGACTAGCGATCATCATTCTATGTTTAAAAAAAATATTATTATAATAGTGTTCGCGCCTACAAAGCTTTGCTAAAAACAACAAAAAATATAACAAGAAACAATGATAATAAAAACAGAATGCAGTTAATATGGGCATTTTCAACAGTGGCAGTGTTTGAGAAATGCTAAATAAAAAATAGTTGCATTGAATATTTCAAGCGTTCTCTCGTAGTGTCGAATGCGAGAGTGGGTATTTAAAAGCTCAATCTTTTGGTATTACTAATACATTCTTATGGCAAATTATTTGAAAACCGACATTTACTGTAATCGGACTAAATGTAGTGAGATTTCAAACACTGAACAAATAATGACTTAATACAAAATATCCCATTACATGTCTTGTTTAACTGAATAAAACACTGTCACTTACAACTTAAATTATAATAAAATATACTTATTGGTGTCGACAAGTAGTGTGTAGCACCACGTTTACAAACTATACAATTACGTATGCCCTAACAAATCCAAGTGGCGCTTTCAATTCCCCAGAGAAAACAAGGAAAGAGAAAAAAAAATAAACAGTTTTTCCCCCGTGCTCAAAAACCTGCTTTTAATACTTGTGTACGCACACCAAGTACCTAAAATATGTAAAAAATTAATTCACCAACACTTATCAACTAGAAAAATATTTTAGAAATTCTCACTTACATTTAAGAGGAACTGGCAAAATAAATCCTGTGTTTTTTCCGTTTTTAATATTTTTTCTTTTCTTTATTAAAACTTTTTTTTTATTCAACTCACAATTGAATACAAAAAAACCAGATTTGGTCCTCAAGTATAAAATTCATGATGCCATTCCTATAAATTGGACAGAACTATTCACTGTATGCGTATTGACGAGTAGCAAAAATATTAGTAGACTATGCACACTAAACAATGGCTCAAAATATCAAATCCACTAAATACCCAATAGAAAAAAAAAAAACAATCTGCCTACGCGTTACGCAAAACCTCGTAGAAGCAATGTTAAACTTAAGAATCTAGTAGAGTAAGATTAAAATGGTGGTTGACCGTTCGCGTCGACTGACGACTGGCTCAAACATATCACAATAAACTATCTAATAGGACTAACCACCGTTATTGTCCACGCTCATTCAACTATAAAATACTATCATTTGCAACTAATATTAAAAAAAAGAACATCCCATTATAGCTTCACATCCAACGGAACTACGAATCCACAGTATCAAAAAGTGATTAAAACTCCTTTAATAAGAATTGTTTAGTTTTATTTAAGAGTATTTTGTGCTCACGGGCGCAAGTGGCGGTTACAAACTATCCGTCACCTAAGAAAGGACCAACACACCGATTATTATGCTAAATAGTTACATTTTCTTCTAAACGAGGATTCTTTATACGGTTATATTTAAAAACATGTAACTATCAGATTCGTACTATAAGCTTTAGGACCGTATCAACCTACATCTATCCTCACCTAAAGGCGATGGCTTACCGACCGATCACTACACAACTAGCATCATTTAAAATAGATAAAAACCAACTACGTTACACAATTTTGCAGGAATATCTATCTAAACAGTGAGTTTATGTATTTCCTACCGAGGTTTTTTTTCTTGTTCGGTTATTTTTTTTTTTTTATAAATATTCATCCGTAAATTATTATCAAATTTGATAAAGCTCTAAGATTGATCCACATTCACATAAAATTACTCGGAGATCCCGAAAAACACTGAAGCATTATGAACGTCAAAGTCTGACCACAACCGAAAAAATTCTAACCCAATTAATATTATGTATGACAACTCGTCATATTTTAATAAATGCGACATATAGCAAACCGTCGCTTAATGTGACACGGCGTTAAAATTCGAGGAACATTATTGTTAATTACAACTTAAATATTAAACTCGGGAATTATTTTAAGGGTGTTATTATACCCACACTTTCGACTTCGATCGACCACATCAGCAAAATCGATAATGTCAGTTTTATAACACGTCGAACGAACATCGATTAGAGCCGAAACTTTTCATAGATCAATAGGCAAATAATAAGGGCACGTTTGACCTCAGATCGATCTATGTTTAGTCTATTTCGAACGAAGCTGATCGATACCGTCGATCGATCGATGCGTGGGTGTAACAACACCCTAACGACAGAGTTGAGACCTGACCGCGAAGCTACATAAAGAATTAAATAATAAAGAGAACCGTTATCCAGTCTTGCTAGGTGTGACTACACTTTCCTAAAAAAATAAAACATATCTAGCTGAATTCTCTAACGCGATGAGTCTGATGAGACACGATTTGTACATACAGGATTTTAGGAGCAAAACCTTTCTTGTGTGAGAGGGAAAATCTTTGAGTACCTTATTAGAAACACTGGGGTAACTGTCGCTTGGATAAAGCTTGATTTTGGTCATACATTTATATTTGTTACAGGTTTTTTTTTCGACAATATTAAGACCTGTTTACATTTTAATTAGCAGTTATACTCTGTTGATTTTATGACAATATGAAGAATATAAAAACAAATACTTGTGATTATATTTTAATAGTGTTTGTAAGAGTGATCGACAATTTCAACAAATCACCACCTTTTAATTTTTTGCCACAGGTCTAAAATATAAATACCTAAGCATTGACAGATGTCATATTAGTCATCATAAAATGAACAGAGTATAGTGGCATTACATTGATATTACAAATCATACGAACCCTTGTGTTAAAATTGTAATAATCAATGTATTACTAAATAAAATGCAGATAAGTCTTGAAGATGTCAAGTTAAAAACTTATAAATAAAGGGATCGCGGATATGTTTAGGCCATATAAAAATGCAGAAAATGCTAATTTAATAAAAGCGATTATTCCCTATAATTATTTAAAAGGAGTTGAGCAATATTTAAAAAACCGAGCGCCTGTCAACCCAAGTGTTTCTAAATAAATTGTAATGTCCTTTACGTAGCATACTGCCTTTATTTCTTACATACAATTAGTTAAACACAGTGTTATGTATGTACACACCTTGCTAAAAAGGCGTAAGCTACTTTAGATATCGTCACGATAAAATTGTCGGGCCTTTCACATTGTCACGATAAAATTGATGCACACGATCTTTTTGTCGTGTGCATTTGTCAAATTGTCACGATAAAATACGATACGATATTTTTATCGTGTTCAATGATTTCTGTCGTACATTCACTTCCATGGTCTATTATTGCACTGTTCAACGTTAAAAGTATGTGCTCTTACGCCTTTAAAGCCTAAATGTATGTATCAATATTGTCCCAAATAGACATTGTAATTAAACCATCTCTTTGCAAAAAGGTAACGACATAAAGGACATTACACAAGGTGCACCGATGTTAAAAACATCGATATAACGTACGAAAATATCTGCGAACATGTCTATCGACTAAAATCTCATATTGATCTAACATTGACTAATTAATCAACAAAACAAAAATAATAATTAATAACGCTATTATGATAATTCATGCATTTTTAACTACCTACACATTCTAGCGTTTGTAAGGTATCTTAGGTTTAATGCGTATTGGCTGGCCGTAGATTTGAGGACTCGTTTTTAGAGAAAATTCATTTTTAAGATGTTAAAACAGCAAAAATCAACCTGTTTTCATTCAAATGAGAGTTCTAGTCATGGCCTTAAACCTGTTTTAAAGCGAGGCCAATAGTTCCACATACATAAAGCTAAACAGGCTAGCGGCCAGGCAGAAACTAAACACAGCTGCCGAACAGGTGTTATGTTATTAGGTCAAACAACTCTAAAAACGCTCCTCAAACCAGGCTTTATAGTAAAATACTCAAACTTTACGTATAGTTAAAATTATTTGAAGCAACAGTTGAGTATGTTACTATATGCAGCAACCCGCTACATATATTCAATCAGTCATTTATTTCATCGAGCAATCTAGCACCGTTTTGTATACTCTTTGGCTAGAGACAAATCTGAGCGGAAAAACGCGCGGGTAACTCCGCTCCACCGTAAAGTTAAAATGTACTGCACTTTAGGAAAGTGTACTTTCTGAGAAAAAGAACCGCTCGTCTGAGACTTCGATGATTGGCGGAATTATGCGTGCAGAACTGTGTTGTCATGGTGAGCGGAATCACGCGTGCGGAAATCCGATGCGTTTATCCGCTCAGATTTGTTCCGAGCCGTTGAGAGAATATAAATAGCGGATGGCATTAGGAGCTGTAGGACGAATTACTGATAAAATTTAGGATTTTCCTTCTCTTTACAATCATTCTTACTTATCATAAGCGTTTATTGGCTTTAAATTAAGTACTGAATAGTTTTGGTATAATTTTTTTTAAATTTTTTTCTCGATTAAGGACTAAGTAAGGACATCATTATTTTTTAAATATAATTAGGTTATATCACACAATATTCTTAAAGATATGCTGTTATAAGCGTTGGTCATTGAAATTCAGAAATCATATTTTATATGTTATAATTTTTTTTTAATAATAATTAGCGTACAACGTTACCCTTTAGGAAGGACTTAAAAAGAAGAGCATATAATTGTGGAGAAATATGAAAAAGCATGTTTGGAGATTGGTTTTAAAAAATGCAGTTAAGGGAAGCTTATGCTATGAAAAATTCCAATATTATATGGACGGAAGGAAACTTTTATTGAGCTAAAATAAATTGGGCTTCGATGGTGAGCCTGTCGTGGGGGGCGTTGTGTTTCACAGCCGTTGTATATTTAAAGCAGATATACAGATATTTCTTTGTAATATATGATGATGTTTCGATGAAATATGATCTTTGAATATATGATCATTATGTTAACAATAACATGTTCAGGGACACTGAACGCCTAATAGCCGTAATGACATACCTTCTTTAATATCTTGTGTCCCAAAAAAGTATCTAGAAAAATAATTTTGAGGTAATTCTGAAATTAACATGCATATAGACTAACTTCAAGCCATTGCATTTGTGTATCTTTAATAAAAATAATTGCACACCTGTAAATGATTAATTATTGAGTCAGTTTTTGACTTTGTGTTTAATGTTGCCAACACATCGGGGGAATGATCGATTCCTCTTCTGAATAAACTCCTTCACAAAAACAGACTTATGACTGGCTGTAGTCGCTTTTATTTATTTAAACGAGCAACCAATTCAATTATTCCAAATAATATTTAGTTTAAATTACGTACACAAATCAATATTTGGTTTTATATCAATTGAATTGAAACAACGCCCCGAATAACGACATATTATTTTAAATAAAAGAAGTTAGGTGTGGCACTTTAAAGGTTTCCCATTCTTAAGAATAGTCTAGAAGGTATACATGCAACTCATAGCCTTTCTGATCGTCTATATAAATAATGTACTATGTAAATAAATTCATTTATGTCCAATGGAAACTTAAATAAATAGACTGTCGGCTACACTGAACATGCGGGGCAAAGCGATATAATGCGACTTTTTATTCGTAAGGCGATATTGCACTAATGTAAATAAATTTTATTTTTCGCACAAACGAAACGCGGATTTCGCTCAGTCAATTTTTAGCAGCAAGACTGATCTTTTAGGTCAATTCATTAAGCTGCCTAATATATAATGAAGACATAAATAAATAATTAATTCCTTAAATACCGAAGCCCATTTCATTTAGATATAATTTTATAGCGTCGCATATTATAGCATCACATTTCAATGTAGCCAAGACCTAACGAATGCATCTAACAAATAATAAACTTTTTAAACAGCAATGACACTCAGTACCTTCACTTTGCGCACGAAAAAAAGAAAAAACAGAAAATTTTCTACTTTGCAAGAAAGTGATTTGAGGTAAATAGTTATTATATGGCAACATCGGAAAACAGTGAAGTAAAAAATCTTTTTTCTCAGTAATAAATATAGTTAGCTTTCGATAGGACGTGAAATAATTAACTATCTACTAATTCACTAAAAAACTAAACATTTCTTTTTATAATATTGTGCTAAATATTTTTTCTTTAAGAAGAATATCTTTGACTACATTCTATAAACGCTAAGTGCGAATTGATTGTACTAATATCCGTTAAATATATCAATTATTGGAAGCATTAACGCATGGGGTCGGTTGGTTCTCCTAAAAATAGTCACTTGGCTTGGTTTAAAAAATAATTAACTTTGAGAGAAATTTTAGGCGATAAAACAGTTTGAAATCACATCGTTAGGTCAGATACCAGAAGCCAAAATATAAACTCACTTTTGTTATTTTTTGTCAAGCAAAATCACAAATATTTGTTTCATCAATTTCATCTTTCTTTTCAAACCAACCCCACCACTTGACAATCAGCACTACCAGTGCGTTTAAAAAAATAAATAAAGCTTATTGCACACGGAAATGCATCACGAGTAAGGTATAACTAAAAAAAAAACTATGAAAAAAATCAACGGTTTTTCAAACAACTTATTGAATGCTTGTACAACACTGCATAGGGCTTAAAATGCATGCACATTTATATAGAAAGGCACTACAATCAACGAATACTAATGAAAACTATAGCCATTTCGTAATTGATTAAATAAATCTTCAAAGTAACTACCGGTTCCTGTTATAAGCGAAGATATATTTTCGTGGACAACAAACCTATTAACGATTTCATCATCTCATTTAAATGAGTATATGCATTGCACGCAGAAACCGGCATTACTATAGTTTTAAACAATTAATAATGTGAGAAATAATAATATTTAAATAACTAATATTGTTCTTACATACTAACAAACTTAAGATGGAAGATTTCATTTTACCCTATCATTTTGGTTACGTCCTGCCTAAGCAGTTTGTGCACTGTATGTAAAATTATTGTATTTTTCTCGAAATCCGTTTCGAAAACCGGACTTATACGAAATTCCTTACAAAATTTTTCGAAATTCATACTGACAACTGGATTTATACGAAATCCTTTTCGAAAACCGGAATTTAAGGAAATCCGTTTTGAGAACCGGATTTATAAGTTAACTTTTCCTGATTCTGAGCGTCCATGCAAAAAATGACTACAGAAAAATATTTAACCTAATATTATTTTGAACTGACTATCTCAGCAAGTCAATTCATTTTGGCCGTATAATTTACTATAAGAACACAGGTGCATATATTTTACTAATAATAACGTTTTTGCACCGTAGCAGTGAATTAGGGTTAAAATGCTACAGTACAAATTAAAATTTATAAAGAATTGACGAAAACTAGCCAACCCGTCTTATGAAGCATTTCCACCTTATTTAAGTAGGATAGAAACACCAATCATCGACTGTATAAAAAATAAAATGCATACCCATTACATTGTTAAGCAATTATTTAAATACCAAGCTGTAATGGACATAATTATATTTTTTTCAAATCGATATCGATGTACCACCCCAAAAATCGATTCAGTACGTCCCATCATCCGAATAAGCACTAACTATCAACTATACAAATTCATTCGAATTTAAATTCATTGTTTTTTATTTTTCTTTTTCTCAATTAATAAATAAAAAGTGGTACACTTATACGCTAAAAGTTCATAACTTCATTTCATATACTTTTTGTTATTCGTACGAACGTGATATATTAAAATAGTGTCAACTAGTAATAACGTAGAAACATCACATTTTCAAAGGGTTTCATCTGAAGTCGGTGTGAGCGAACAACTACGAACATTTCTAACAATTCATTCATAAAAATACTTTGTTTAATGTGTGACTAGAAACTGCTTTAAGTGTATTGTAAAGATTGGAAATATAACGAAAACCTTAGGTTTTGCGTAAAAATTAATTACTTTTGTATTAAGATTTCCAATAAATAAAATATTCGATCCCTCGACTTTTCACACACGCGAGCTACATCTATTCTAATGCATCTAAAACATTTAATTCAAAAAGCGTCCTACCGTTTCCTAACCTCAAAATCGACCTCACTTTTCAAATCCATGTTTTGGGTCTTGCACCTTTCGCTCACACCGATTATTTTGGCAAGTATCACCGCAATACGCCCCTTTATAATACTTTAAACATTAATCCAGCTAAGCACGATGAATAAATAACGCAATTCTGATACTGGCAATTATTTAACCTACACACTGAGTAATAATTATGTAGTTTTTTTTTATTATTATACTCATATAATAACCATGGTCTCTATTATACCTGTTTTAGTCTTTGTTTGAGTACACTTTTTAGAATTGTGTACGCCTTGCTTCACATAAGCGGTATATTTTAGAAGATTTCCCTTTTCAAATATTCAATTTTTTTGTTGATTTTACTTTGTGTGAAATTTTTGCAGTAGCAGTGTAAAAAATTAAATAAAAAGTTTATTTCTAGACAAGAACTAGAAATTACGAAATCTATGAAAGTACAAAAAGCTTGTGTAGACATTTTCATACGCCATTTTATAGAATTTTAGCTTAATCTATCAAAAATATACCGCAGGGTACAAGGCGCACATAAATGCATAGTAAGTTCAATCATAAAAAGTGTTACTCTAATCCCTACAATATTTGTATGTTGATATGATATCATTATGATTGCACCTATCCCTTGCAAATTCACCAACGTATTGGTAACTAAAGTATGAAATATAGTTCGATTAAAACTGTGTATATGGCATTAGAGAAAATTGGTCTAAAGGTACGAGTAGGGTACATAATTATTATATAAGCTCATAATTCGATACTGCTGATCCAAAAACTACGCGGAAGGGGTACCAAGCACACTGATAATTATTACATCTAAAACACCGATATATTTTAAAAACTTCATCTATTACTCAACATTCAATATGACTATAGCAGAATTATTTTAAGTTTAAATATCTTTTTGAACTATATTTCATACTTTTAATTACTCCAGGCGCGTAACAATTCATTTTGTGAATAATCAATCATGATAAAATGCTTTTGCGTTGCTATTAGGCTACAGAGCATTGCGTTAAAATGGTGATTTAAACCTTATTGCAAACGCAATAGAAGATATTTTCGCTTATTGTTCATGTCTGTACGATAGTTGAGTGAAACATTGGAAAACCGAGCGGTATATGAAAATAAACTGAGCATAACATTGTGAAGATATTTGAGCGTACGTATTTCTCTTTAGTAGAAAATATTAAAAAAGTGTTAAAATAGACTCTATTACTTAGTCAAACTGTTAAATTTTATTTATGATTAAAAATTGAGCGAAGCATGAGTTTATAGGTAGATGCTCAGCTACGGCATGTTTTACTCAACTATCGCATTTACGTGCTAAAACCGTTTGTAAGCAACTATTGATGTATTTTATACTCAACATTTGAAGTCATACTCAATTTTTTCTTCAAACATTTTAAGCGTAATTTTAACATGGCAGTATTGAGTTGAGGTCAAACCCTTTTGGAATATGCTTTTTATTATCTAATTAAAATCTTGTTGTAAGTATATTTGCAATTCCAGCTTTACATCGAATCCTATAAAGTAGGTAATATAAACACATCCACAGTTGTTGACGATTTTAAGGCGTAAACAGACTTGTTTACATC
The DNA here is from genome assembly GCA_945859715.1 of Apamea sordens. Taxonomy (NCBI): domain Eukaryota; kingdom Metazoa; phylum Arthropoda; class Insecta; order Lepidoptera; family Noctuidae; genus Apamea; species Apamea sordens. The sequence continues at coordinate 3,782,718 of OX244010.1, read as the reverse complement.
AGATTATTAGGGTCTCTACCACATCTAGGACGTAAATTCAATGCGCAATATTGAACCTTATTTGTCATTGTTAAAAAAACGTTCAGAAACACTGAATCTGAGGAAGTTTTACCTTTTAGCATACTTTCTATTACATCTATTCAGACTGGTAAGTTACCCAATACTAAAATAAAAAAAGAAAGAAAAAAGAAGGAAGTATTTCGTTTCATACGTATTTTGTGCCTACATTTAAGCCAAATAACGCCACGCTCAGCACTCAGAATTTCTTTACTTAAAGAGCGTCACCAATCTCAAATCTATCATAAGAGCTTTTGTCCTCTCGGACACAACAATCTTTTATCACGAACGAATAAATCACTTTAATATTTACATCAATTCATTTTATTATGCCATGCTAATCAATCAATCAATTCATATAGCTGTACCAGGATCTTTTAGGCGCGTGGCCAAAATTGGAACTAACGCCGCCATCTTGTCTTCACAAAAGAATTGCACTAAACGATTACCAACAGCGCCATCCTGTCAAAGTCATTCGAGCGCCTAAAAATCTTTAAAGCAATGTACATTTTACTATTTTACTAAAAGTTGATTTCAAATTCATTGTATTCCTTTTTAAACCACAAATATTGGCTGTTAAACTGTTTTTTCGAACAAATAAGGTTCAATATATCACAAAAAAGATCTTAATTAATAGGTCCAGTAGCCAGATAGTGATAGGGATGTCGGTTGTGCATGAACCGTGTGTCGTACCTCTGATTCTTTTGATAGAAGTCACTACGCTGGTTCACTTTCCTGTAGTTCTGTGTGCGTCGCTGTTGATTCTTATCCGTTTTCTCAGTCTGTTTTTGGGGTTTTGCTGCCTCGTTTTTGGTTTCAGGTTTTGTGGGCTGCACTTGTTCGGCGGGTGGTTTTTCCTGTGGAGAGGAACGGGGAAATATGTTGAGATAATTATAAGTCAAAGCTTTCTTATTTCTACTAGTTTGCTGTACCCGGTAGGATCCTTAATGATTTCATAATTATTTTACCACCTGAAAATATACTAAGTTGAGGGGCTCGCGGCTGAGTAATAACAGCCGGCTTGATCAAGGCTAAGCTACGCTTGGCGCGGTCGGTCCGTGGATGGGTTAGTATCCATTCCATTCGTCTGTCATTCGTAGGTCTTCGTCTGTCATTCGAAGGTCTTCGACAGTCGTTACGGGTAGTCAGAATTGCCTAGCCTTGTCAACCGGTCTCACTAAGGGGTATCGTGTTACCTAGCCACTGATCTGTTAAGGTCAGATAGGCAGTCGCTTCATCTATACTTATAATAAGAATGTAAAAAAGTTGTGTCTGTACATTGAATATATTTAAAAAAGAATAATTGAGGGGGGTTAAGAAACAGTAATAGAACACGAATCTAATAAAAAAAGTCTGTCTGTTTGTCTGTTTGTACACGCTAATCTCCGGAACTACTGAACGGATTTGAATGAAACTTTTTTTGTTATCTAGCTACTAAACCTGGTCAACATATAAGCTATAATTGATTTTGGAAAATGGAACACCTGATGCAGAACCGCAACAGACCAGCTTAACTCTAAGAGTTACAAAAATGACGCCATAGAAAAAAATGTTGCGTCTGATGAGCATTTTCTGCTGAGAGAATAAAATTGAAGATCCGGAACACCTGATGTGGAACTCTTAGAGCACAGCTAAACTATAATATATATAGGTTTGACATCTTTGCAAAAGTTATTCATTCTGATGAGCATTTTCTGCTGCGAGAATAAAACTCGAAGATCGGAACATCTGATGTGGAACTCTAAGAGCACAGCTAAACCATAACATATATAAGGTGCTATAAAAATATCTGCCACGGCTGCAGTGGGAGATAGTATTGTGTTTATAGATTACAATAGTAAAGATAAATTATTGATTATTCGTCATATTTTTTTTCATACAAAAAAATGTACGTATAAATTTGAATTGATTTATTAGTATAAAACCATCCCGTAGACTTGTAAGCTGTTACCGCACCGCACTGAATTCAATTAAAAAACGCCGGCGACGTTCATTCATACACTGTTGCCATTCTTATCAAACAATGCCGCCGTGCGCGGCGGCCACTCGGTCGTGAATTAACTGTTCCGGGGTACGAAAGTTCTTCACTATTGTAATCTATAAACACAATAATACCTCCCATTAAAGCCGTGGCAGATATTTTTATAGCACCTTATATAGGAATGACATCTTTGCAAAAGTTGTTCAGTCTGATGATTATTTTCTGCTGGGAGAATAAAATTCGAAGATTGAAACATCTGATGTGGAACTCGGAGAGCACAGCTAAACTATGGCATATACAGACATGACATTTTAACAAAATTTGTTTGGTCTGATGAGTATTTTCCGCTGAGATAATAAAAATCAAGGATCAGGAACATTTGATGTGGAAATCACTTTATACTAATATATTAACATAAGCTGGGAGTACCTCCACGCGGTGAAGGCGGTAACAGTTTGGGCCTTCTTTTCGATGACGATAGTAAATCATTGAAAACTTGGCTTCACTGGCTAAATCTCCCATTTACTAGCTTCTGCCCGCGGCTTCGCCCGCGTGGATGTCGGAAATTATCCCACGGGAACGTGCTAACAGGATAAAATGTATGTGCTTCCCCAGAATGCCATCTATCTCGCGGGCCCTTTGTGGCTAATTGCAATAGAAAACCAATTGTGTCTCATTAGTGGTGATTAAGAGGGTACCTATATGATATCTTTACCTAAGTACCTACCTACCTAATTTAAGAAAAATAAACTCAATAACAGAAAATTAAATACCTACCTACCTAAATAAACCTATTTCTGATGATAACTAATCTAAACTCAATAAATAAGCAAAATCCCTAAAAACTAATATCTATACGAATGACTAAACCTACCTAACAGTATTATAAAATAACCTACGGTCACTACGTACACTATCAAATATACTACCTATACTTTAAAATTAAAATCTATACCTACGACTTATATAAAAATAAACCTAAATAACTCTTAAAACTAAAAGGAATAAAAATGAACTCCACTGCGGGTGACCCAACCTACGACAAACTTAGTATTTGCGGTTGGTACAGTACAGACAGTGGTAATCGGGTATAGGGATCGAACCGCAAAATTAAGTTTGTTTTTTATTGTATATACTTTTCCGGGATAAAAAGTACCCAGTGTGGTGCCCAGGATATTAAAGAATAATTATACCAAGTTTCATCGTAATCGAACCGGTAGTTTTTGCGTGATGCCTGAACAAACAGACAGACAGACAGACAAACAGACAGACAATAATTTTTTTAATCACATTTTTGGGTTCGGTGTCGGTCAAGTAACACCCCCTGCCATTTATTTTTTGGATATTTTCAATGTACAGAATTTTCACTTCTACAGATTTATTATAAGTATAGATTATATATATTATAGATATGCCTACGGGCTTATGTTAGTGTTTAATTTCCTTTTCCATTTATCTTCGTGACACGGTAGCTTACCTGGTAACACAGGGGAGCAGTCACTTAGATGTTAATTGCAAAGTTATTAAAGTACATTAATAACCATAACCATGCCACGAAAGAGGTCAAATCTTTCGCAATGTTCGAAAGGAGCTAAAAGATTGAAAATCATTAGATCCCAGGAATCGAATGAAGAACGCCAGGCAAGACTTGATGCTGTTCGACAACATCAGGCTGTATCTCGCTCCGCGGAAACTTCTTCGGATCGTGAAGCACGACTTAGCGCTGATCGTGAGCGTCATGCATTGTCTCGCGAGTCGGAAACGTTAACGGAAAGAGAATCACGCTGGAGTTCTCAGCGTATTCTCACGTCGACTTCTAGGTCTTTAGAGACCAGTGACGAACGTGAAGTGCGACTGGCCGCTGATCGTGATCGCCATGCATTGTCTCTAGAATCAGAAACGTCCACAGAAAAAGCATCACGCTTGAGTTCTCAGCGCATTCGCACGTTGATTTTTAGATCTCTGGAGACCAGTGAAGGACGTGATGCGCGACTTACGGCTGATCGTGATCGTCATGCATTGTCTCGCGAGTCGGAAACATTCACGGAAAGCGAATCACGCTTGAGTTCCCAGCGTATCTACACATCCACTTATAGGTCTCTAGAAACCAGTGAAGAACGTGATGCGCGACTGACCGCTGATCGAGATCGCCATACATTTGTCCCGAACATGCACGCAACCAAATCTTCAGAATCTATTAGAAAGTGAGAGAGAGAGAGAATCGCTGAAGTAGCCGCATGAGGAGACAGAAGAACAGCGCAACGAACGCTTAAATTCTGATCGACTTCGACATTCTCTCAACAGAATGTCGGTATCATCTGAAGAATTTGATGAGTCTCAAGAAATTGTCCTAAGGCATCTTCCCTGGGTTGATAAGGAAAAGAGTGCATTTACGTATACTCCAATGATTGATTACGCCACATAGCTGCCCTTGGAGGTACGGTTGTAAATTGTTCTTTTTGTGAAGCTTCTAAATGACCAAAAGAAGCAAATGGTATGTGTTGCTTAGGTGGGAAAGTGCATATTGGCATTTTACAAAATCCTCCAGAGATACTAAAATCATTGTTAACAGGTGACCATACACAGTCTAAACATTTCTTGGACAACATCCGTTCTTACAATAGTGCATTTCAAATGACATCTTCCGGTGCAAAACAGGTATCAGAAGGACCATTAGTAATGTTAAGTAATTGATATTAATTTCGCTTCATAATTTCGGAATGAAAATAATTCTACCTTTACCTATATTTTAATGAAGTTATAAACTACCCAGTCTACAACACTCAATATATAAGTTATACCAAACTTAATCGAAATTCTTTATCGGTTTTGACTGATTTATTGGCTGACATATCAACGCACAGTTCAAACTTTTGCCGAAATTCCTATCGGAACGAGAAAGGGACTGGATCCGCGTACGAAGTCGCGGGCAGAAGCTAGTTTAAAATACTGGTATTCAGCCGCATCCGGTTAAACTGGAAGCTGATCCCAACATTTGGGAAAAGGCTAGGCAGAAGATGATGAAGTATTACATACCTCGGTGCTATCAGTAGCAGGAGTTGCCACAGCCGTAGCGTTGGCCGCAGTCGCAGTCGCGTTGTCTTGTGTGACCGGAGACTTAGCTACCGGCGTTACTGGGGAGATTGGGGAGGCTGTGTCCACCTGAAAATTAAAGTATCTTTAGTAAGAATATGTTAGATGAATTACCAAATTTAAGTGGCAGTGAGCAGATATAGCTCACAGAACAGATGGCCGATGGGGCCGAGGGTTCTGGAGTGGTGATCGCGTAGACGTAGCGTTGGAAGGCCTCCCATCAATTGAACCGAAGATATTGCCTGTGACCGCAGAATGCGAGAAGCACAGAACCGGGGCTTATGTTGTTATTGGTCTGAAATGATGATTATTACATACCCTCAGCACATTTGGTGTCGCGTGCGGCACGTTGTGCGGCGCCAGTGCGACCGTGAGTGTGAGGTCACACCACATGGCACAGCGCGCGCGACGGGCCGAGATGCTCAGCTGTTTCACTGCCTCTGCTAGTTGTAGGATGGCTGCGAAATAACAAATAAGTAGTATTAAAAACAATTTGTCCCAGAAACACGTACAGTCAGCGTCAATAATATCGGGACGACTAATATCAGACTGTTCAAAATGATCTAAGCAACTATGAAAATGAAATATTAACTCCATGGAGCTAAAACAAAGGGGAGACGGCCTAAGCAACTGTGCTGTGATTCTTGACCAGGTCCTGACGTCACCATGTGGGCGTGGCCCTAGTCAGTGTATTGTTGGCGTTCGTACTGTGCACAACTTTGTAAACGTTCTCATTTTAAAGCATTATTCGCGCTAGAGGAAAAAAAATGAAGTGTTGTGTTTTATCTTGTAAAAATTACTCGGATAGACGTTCTGATGCTATGTATGGCATCACATTTCATTTGTAAGTAATTTTATGCGTAATTTATTAAAATAGTTCTAGAAACATCTCTTAGCGTCGGCGTTTCCAAACATAATTCTACCCGACACTAGATGGCGACACTTGGCGTCATGGAAACTAAAAATATTTAGGTACGTAGAGCTCAGGGTGTCCGTTTCAATGGCGCGGCCACGAGGTTTTTTTTTAAAAAAAAAAACATGCCAATATTTTGTAACAATTTGTAAAAGTTGATCCCAAAACCAAAAATTTGTCAAAGCTATGGTTAAAAAGTTATAAGGGTTTGAACGTGGCCGCGCCATTGAAACGCGGCGAACCGCGCGGCCACGGAGATCTTTAAAACTAAGCATTGCAGAGACCTGAAATTTAGGTAAATAACAGATTGAATTAGTAAAAAAATGTAAAAATATAGGAAAAATTCCTGGGTTTATATTTTAGGAGCTGCAAGACTTAAAACCTCATGGCCGCGCCATTGAAACGGTGTAAAACACGTTATCACCGATATCTCGCTGAAAAAGCATCGCAGACGTCTGAAGTTTTTAGTAAAACCTAGCCAGCATGGCGCTCTCCACCTCGCTGTGCGGCGCGCTGCGGGCACACCTAGGTGGTACAAGTGAGCACGTACGGTCAGCGCGCGGCGCGCGGTGCGCGTGCGGCGCCAGCTCGCGGCGGCGCGCGGCCTGCACGCCGCCCACGGCGCTGCGCCACGCCAGCATGGCGCTCTCCACCTCGCTGTGCGGCGCGCTGCGGGCACACCTAGGTGGTACAAGTGAGCACGTACGGTCAGCGCGCGGCGCGCGGTGCGCGTGCGGCGCCAGCTCGCGGCGGCGCGCGGCCTGCACGCCGCCCACGGCGCTGCGCCACGCCAGCATGGCGCTCTCCACCTCGCTGTGCGGCGCGCTGCGGGCACACCTAGGTGGTACAAGTGAGCACGTACGGTCAGCGCGCGGCGCGCGGTGCGCGTGCGGCGCCAGCTCGCGGCGGCGCGCGGCCTGCACGCCGCCCACGGCGCTGCGCCACGCCAGCATGGCGCTCTCCACCTCGCTGTGCGGCGCGCTGCGGGCACACCTAGGTGGTACAAGTGAGCACGTACGGTCAGCGCGCGGCGCGCGGTGCGCGTGCGGCGCCAGCTCGCGGCGGCGCGCGGCCTGCACGCCGCCCACGGCGCTGCGCCACGCCAGCATGGCGCTCTCCACCTCGCTGTGCGGCGCGCTGCGGGCACACCTAGGTGGTACAAGTGAGCACGTACGGTCAGCGCGCGGCGCGCGGTGCGCGTGCGGCGCCAGCTCGCGGCGGCGCGCGGCCTGCACGCCGCCCACGGCGCTGCGCCACGCCAGCATGGCGCTCTCCACCTCGCTGTGCGGCGCGCTGCGGGCACACCTAGGTGGTACAAGTGAGCACGTACGGTCAGCGCGCGGCGCGCGGTGCGCGTGCGGCGCCAGCTCGCGGCGGCGCGCGGCCTGCACGCCGCCCACGGCGCTGCGCCACGCCAGCATGGCGCTCTCCACCTCGCTGTGCGGCGCGCTGCGGGCACACCTAGGTGGTACAAGTGAGCACGTACGGTCAGCGCGCGGCGCGCGGTGCGCGTGCGGCGCCAGCTCGCGGCGGCGCGCGGCCTGCACGCCGCCCACGGCGCTGCGCCACGCCAGCATGGCGCTCTCCACCTCGCTGTGCGGCGCGCTGCGGGCACACCTAGGTGGTACAAGTGAGCACGTACGGTCAGCGCGCGGCGCGCGGTGCGCGTGCGGCGCCAGCTCGCGGCGGCGCGCGGCCTGCACGCCGCCCACGGCGCTGCGCCACGCCAGCATGGCGCTCTCCACCTCGCTGTGCGGCGCGCTGCGGGCACACCTAGGTGGTACAAGTGAGCACGTACGGTCAGCGCGCGGCGCGCGGTGCGCGTGCGGCGCCAGCTCGCGGCGGCGCGCGGCCTGCACGCCGCCCACGGCGCTGCGCCACGCCAGCATGGCGCTCTCCACCTCGCTGTGCGGCGCGCTGCGGGCACACCTAGGTGGTACAAGTGAGCACGTACGGTCAGCGCGCGGCGCGCGGTGCGCGTGCGGCGCCAGCTCGCGGCGGCGCGCGGCCTGCACGCCGCCCACGGCGCTGCGCCACGCCAGCATGGCGCTCTCCACCTCGCTGTGCGGCGCGCTGCGGGCACACCTAGGTGGTACAAGTGAGCACGTACGGTCAGCGCGCGGCGCGCGGTGCGCGTGCGGCGCCAGCTCGCGGCGGCGCGCGGCCTGCACGCCGCCCACGGCGCTGCGCCACGCCAGCATGGCGCTCTCCACCTCGCTGTGCGGCGCGCTGCGGGCACACCTAGGTGGTACAAGTGAGCACGTACGGTCAGCGCGCGGCGCGCGGTGCGCGTGCGGCGCCAGCTCGCGGCGGCGCGCGGCCTGCACGCCGCCCACGGCGCTGCGCCACGCCAGCATGGCGCTCTCCACCTCGCTGTGCGGCGCGCTGCGGGCACACCTAGGTGGTACAAGTGAGCACGTACGGTCAGCGCGCGGCGCGCGGTGCGCGTGCGGCGCCAGCTCGCGGCGGCGCGCGGCCTGCACGCCGCCCACGGCGCTGCGCCACGCCAGCATGGCGCTCTCCACCTCGCTGTGCGGCGCGCTGCGGGCACACCTAGGTGGTACAAGTGAGCACGTACGGTCAGCGCGCGGCGCGCGGTGCGCGTGCGGCGCCAGCTCGCGGCGGCGCGCGGCCTGCACGCCGCCCACGGCGCTGCGCCACGCCAGCATGGCGCTCTCCACCTCGCTGTGCGGCGCGCTGCGGGCACACCTAGGTGGTACAAGTGAGCACGTACGGTCAGCGCGCGGCGCGCGGTGCGCGTGCGGCGCCAGCTCGCGGCGGCGCGCGGCCTGCACGCCGCCCACGGCGCTGCGCCACGCCAGCATGGCGCTCTCCACCTCGCTGTGCGGCGCGCTGCGGGCACACCTAGGTGGTACAAGTGAGCACGTACGGTCAGCGCGCGGCGCGCGGTGCGCGTGCGGCGCCAGCTCGCGGCGGCGCGCGGCCTGCACGCCGCCCACGGCGCTGCGCCACGCCAGCATGGCGCTCTCCACCTCGCTGTGCGGCGCGCTGCGGGCACACCTAGGTGGTACAAGTGAGCACGTACGGTCAGCGCGCGGCGCGCGGTGCGCGTGCGGCGCCAGCTCGCGGCGGCGCGCGGCCTGCACGCCGCCCACGGCGCTGCGCCACGCCAGCATGGCGCTCTCCACCTCGCTGTGCGGCGCGCTGCGGGCACACCTAGGTGGTACAAGTGAGCACGTACGGTCAGCGCGCGGCGCGCGGTGCGCGTGCGGCGCCAGCTCGCGGCGGCGCGCGGCCTGCACGCCGCCCACGGCGCTGCGCCACGCCAGCATGGCGCTCTCCACCTCGCTGTGCGGCGCGCTGCGGGCACACCTAGGTGGTACAAGTGAGCACGTACGGTCAGCGCGCGGCGCGCGGTGCGCGTGCGGCGCCAGCTCGCGGCGGCGCGCGGCCTGCACGCCGCCCACGGCGCTGCGCCACGCCAGCATGGCGCTCTCCACCTCGCTGTGCGGCGCGCTGCGGGCACACCAAGGCAAGGTTATTTACAAGTTGCATATATCTACAAATCGTTTCAGTTCAGGGCAAAGATAGAAAATTTGTAAAATGTATACAAAGGAATCGCCATCGCGGTGCGCGGCCCGGTCGGCAGACGACAGACGGCGGATGGCGCGTCGTCTTGAAGCTTCGACTCGCCAAAAGCGGGCGAATTGTAGCGGAAGTGCTTAGATGCGTTCGGGGAATAGGCCCGCATTATAAATGTTATTTATACAGAATGACAGGGAAACTCGACGTATTCCTTCCAGGGCGTGATAGTGTGACCCAATTACAACAATTAAGCACCCCATAAAGCCTAGGCAAAAATTCATGGAATCCGAGAAAGCCGATTTTAACATTATCGACCGTTTCATCGGCACCTTTAAACATTTATGAAACTTTAGTACCTCATTGCATAGCTGATTAAATGAAGATGTTTTCCCCGTAATTTGTACGCTTATTGTTTTAGTAAAATTTTGAAATAACTGGTGTCAAATGTCGTGTACGTAGATGATTTTTGAAAATAGTTAATAAACTTCTTACTTTAACTTTTAACTGTTTGATATTTTAGAAAATTTGGTAACATCAATAGGTGTGTTAAAGTATTACGTAGCCAATGGAATAGCTATGAAAACCACTCATTTAGAGAATTTAGAGACAATTGCTTATCTCTAAATTCTCTAATTGAGTGGCTTATTTAGCGAACAATTCTGGAAAATTTTCAAAAAAACGAGTTGGTTTTTCTCAGATTCCATGAATTTTCGGCTAGGCTTTATGGGGTGCTTAATTGTTGCAAATGTGTCACACTATCACGCCCTGGAAGGAACACGTCGAGTTTCCCTGTCACCCTGTATAACTAAAATAACGAAAATGCGGTAGATATGGAATTATAATTGTGGTGGCCCTTGAGACCTAATAATAATATAATGGTACTAGCTTCTGCCCGCGGCTTCGCCCGCGTGGATGTCGGAAATTATCCCACGGGAACTTGCTAACAGGATAAAATGTATGTGCTTCCCCAGGATGCCATCTATCTCTATGCGAAATCAGAGGTTTAGGCGTGAAAATGTAACATACAGTTTCAAGTTCAAATCCTCCCCTTAAAATCTGAATTACCCTTTTTTGTCCCGTCAGTGGTAAATTGTCGACCACTTTACATACTTATTATTAATTATTTTTTGTCAAAAGTATCAATACTGAGTTTCGAGTTACTCGGACCGCGCATTCAATTTCTTCCACACAAACTTAACATCCCTATATCACCCTTTGAGGGGTAGTTTTGAAAAACTTATAATGATAAACTTTATTACTTACTTAGGCAAGTATTCTTGCCAAGTTTCAAGTTTATTAACTAAACGAATAATATTTTTCATATAAACTGTATCCCCCGCTTTCACCCCCACAGGGGTGGAATTTTGAAAAATCGTTTGGGATTATTCATAACTTGATTCAAAGATTATACATACCAATTTTCGAGTTAATCAAGCCACGCATTATAATCCTCCCTTGTAAAATTAACTACCCATTTTCAACCCGTTAGGGCTAGATTTTCTAAAAACCCTGATACATGTTACTCTTTATTTTTGGTCTTAAGTATAAACACTGAGTTTCGAGTTAATCGAACCGCGCATTCAAATTATTCCACACAAACTTCAACACCCCTATATCCCCCTTTCAGGGGTAGTTTTGAAAAACTTATAATGATAAACTTTATTACTTAATTAGGCGAGTATTCTTGAAAAGTTTCAAGCTTATTAACCGAATGAAGAAGATTTTTAATATAAACTGTATCCCCGCTTAAAACCTCCACAGGGGTGGAATTTAAAAAAAAAATCGTTTGGGATGTATTCATACACAAAGATTATTTATACAAATTTTCGAGTTAATCAAGCCATGCAGTAAAATCCTCCCCTGAAAAATTGATTACCCTTACTTACCTTACCTTAATTTCAGCCCGTCAGGGGTAGATATTCAAACAACCCTAATACACCAGTGGCGTGCGTTTCATAAAGACAGAAAGACACTGCCTACCCTAGTTCTGATAATAGATCTAATATTATTTTATCAATAAACAAAACAACATAAAAATCTTAAATCATAAATCAGCTCCACCTATCGAGTGCCGGTGTTATCATTAAGATCGATACAGTTTACTGCACTAGCGCCACCTCGCCTTTGCAACGGCAAAGACACAAACTATTCGTCTCTGAATATTTTGTATGTGTGCTCCGTGGAAACTCGTGGTCATGCGTATTTTTATGTGTGTGCGTTCCTATAGCTACGTGGGCTTTGCTGACACACAATGACAAAAATCACGCACACAACTGCATGAAAAGCCAGTGTCTTGTTCGAGTTGTTCTTTAGAGCTAACACGAAAAATTACGATCCTAACCGAACATTTCCGACGAAAGTTTGCTATGCAATGCGAATATTTTAAGAAGTAACATTGTTTCATTGAATTTTATATAGTTAGATTGCCATCATTTTTTTGTCGTATTAATTTTCCTTTTTACTACGTAATTTCAATAGTCAATAGTAGCCATTATTGTTTGATGTGTGTTGTGTTTGTGACTTACGCTATCAGATATTTAAGATTTTAACATTGTGATTAGAGTGAAAAATGGATAATATTGTCTGTGAAAGTTGTTCAGATGGTGTGTGTATTGATAAAATAAAATATGACGCGTTTTCAAAACTATCTTTTAGTGAAAAAAAAACAAGTTATCGAGATAGGTCGTCCTACACCGGATTTGCAATTAATAAAAAAAAGGTAAGTCAATCGTAAATTCAATACAAAACAATATGATTCATATCATTGGCTGACAGGTTGCATACACAGTAATCGGTTATTTTGTTTCTTAATGATAAATGATAAATGATTTTATTTTTGTAAGTAGGTTTGTACAAACACTTTTACACGTCAAACATATTTTAAAACTAGATGAGGTCGGCGTTTCCTATCTGACTAGTCTGAGAAGAAAGGCCGAAACAAACTCAGACGTCACAGTCTCTTTTAAAGTCCAGACATAATCTTGGTCAGACCATGTGAAGACCATGTAGATTTATGTCTGAGATGGTTTTTTTGAAGAAAGAACCAAACAGTTTGAGAGGACCTGTCCAGTCAGTGCACGCATTTGTCAGAAATCGTGCAGCTCAACTCAAAACTTAGAGAGCTCAACGATCCGACGAACAATACCAAAGAAAGGACATTTGGGTAGGCCACATTAATTACTCAAACTGCCAGACCACGCCAAAAACTAAGAGAACAGAGAGAAAAATAATATAAATACAATGACCCACATAGTCTTCACATTCACAATAATTAAAATAATAGAATACTTTACAAAGTAAGCAAATGTCACAGTATATATCAAATTCATCAATGTCAAAGTGTATATAAAAAAAAAAAAAACATCAACAAAACAAAAATAAAAAATAAACACATTCAATATGTAAAAATTGGAAGCAGCTTAATCCCAAGCCTTTTTGTCCTCGATATAAGCCTTAACGGTATAAAATGCTTTCTCGCACAACTTACGTTTAATGAATGATTTGAATTTATTAAGGCTTAGATCTTGAACGGGGCTTGGAACTTTATTGTAAAAGCGTATACATTGGCATCTGAACGAGCCACCTATTTTCTTGAGCCTTGTTGTAGGTAGAACAAATTTGTGTTTGTTCCTAGTATTTATATCATGGATATCACTGTATTTTTTAAACAATTTTATATTTTTATGGGCATATAAAAGATTTTCATAAATATACTGAGAAGGCACAGTCATAACATTAATTTCTTTAAATTTTTCTCTGAGCGAGTGTCTCGGACTTAATTTATAAATTGATCGAACAGCTCGCTTTTGCAAAACAAAGATAGTCTGAATATCAGCGGCATTTCCCCACAATAGAATACCGTACGACATTACACTATGAAAATAGCTAAAGTACACTAAACGGGCTGTCTCTATATCAGTTAAATTACGAATTTTTCTAACAGCGTATGCTGCGGAACTTAGCTTTTTTGACAATTTGTCTATATGTGGACCCCACTGAAGCTTAGCATCCAAAGTTATGCCTAAGAATACTGTGCTGTCTTCAGGATTCAATTCTTCGCCCTTTACCAACACATTAGTTTTCACTTGTCTAACGTGAGGCAACGTAAACTTAATGCATTTGGTTTTTTTCTCGTTTAGAAGTAAATTATTAACATTGAACCAGTGGACTACTTTAGAGATCGCGCTATTTACATCGTCAGTAACCTGCTGCTGACGTTTAAGTTTAAACAAAAGTGAAGTGTCATCTGCAAACAACACTATATCATGATTATCCTTTATGAGGTACGGCAAGTCATTAATGTAAATAAGAAACAAGAAAGGACCAAGAATTGAGCCCTGTGGGACTCCCATTGTTACTAAAGATCCGGGAGATCTTTTTCCGTTAACATCAACGCTCTGAATCCTCTTACTCAAGTATGAAGTAAGAAGATCCAGAGCAGCGTTCCGGATTCCGTAGTGGCGGAGTTTCCTGATTAAAGTTTCGTGAAGAACGCAATCGAATGCCTTGGACAAATCACAAAAGATGCCCAAGGCATCGCATTTGTCTTCCCATGCATTATAAATATGTCCTATAAGTTCAACACCGGCATCAGTAGTTGAACGACCCCTTGTAAAACCGAACTGTTTGCTATGTAATAATTTGTGTTTATTAAAAAATCTTTGCATTTGTTCTAAAATTAATTTCTCAAAAATTTTACTAAAGGTAGGTAGTACAGAAATAGGTCTATAATTTGTAGGGTCTGATGTACTACCTGATTTAAACAAAGGTATGATTTTACTATTTTTCATAAGGTCAGGAAACTCCCCACTGTCAATACAACTATTAAAGATAAGAGCTAGAGTAGGTGCTACAATGTCAATAATAGACTTAGCAACTTCTACAGAATTGCCCCACAGATCTGCAGTCTTTTTTACATTTAAAGTGTGAAAGGTTTTAATTATATCTCTACAGGTAACATGTTCAAAATGAAATTCCGAATCGCAACCATTAACATTTTCCATAAGCAAAGACTCAGCAATAGAAGGTGATGAGTTTAGGGATTTAGTAGTTGAAACGGGAATATCTGAAAAGAAATTTTCAAATGCCTCGGCGACTTGTGAGTCTGATTTTATTATGTTGTCATTAATAGACAGGCTGTAGTCAGTATTTCGGTTACTAGATCTTCCCGCTTCACTATTAATAATAGACCAGGTCGTTTTAATTACATTATTGCTGTTTTTAATCTTTGAACCCAAATAACGTGACTTGGCCATATAACAAACTTTTTTAAATAATTTTGAATAATTTCTTACATACAAATTAAATTCATCAGTGTTTACGTAAGTCCTTTCATTGTACAGTTCATAAAGCCGCTTTCTACTTTTATGAATACCAATGGTAGCCCAATCACTGAAACATGTGTTACTATTAACCGAGATAGTTAGTAGTTAGTTTCGTTTGTTGACACTCGATGGACTTACAAATTCGCGTACCTACTGTAAATGTAATTTTCAATTCTTATTTACATTTAGTTGATTTATTTGAGGATATGGCTGAAAACGAAGACTCTTGGGATGGTGAGACGTTAAGTCAAGTTTCGTATTTGTTACACAATTTAAAAGACTTTCAATTCCAGTTTTTACTTCATGTGTTTAACGAAATATTCGCAGAAACTGATGTGCTTTACGAAATTATGCAAAAAAAGACATCAGATGTGACATAATGCATTAAAAAAATTAGGGACTTTGAATCATTTTTGGAATCATTCAGATCTAGGTTTGAATTAATTTTTGAAGGCGTAAAAATAATTACAGGGCCGCCAAAACAAAAACGTAATGTTGTGGACGCGAAAACCAATTTTAAGCGCATTTTTATTGAAATTATAGACAATATATCCATCGAATGTCGCGACCGATATAAAAATCTGAGAGTTAAAATTTTTTGGACTACTTTCATGCGAAAATTTCAATAAATATAATGACAATTTTCCGGTTGAATTAATATCACAATTCGTAAATGTTTATAAATTATACGACTTTAACTTAGACCGCCTTATCAATGAGCTCAAATGTGTTTGTAAATCTGCCGAATTCAAAAACCTTAGTATTTACAAAATTATAGAACATTTTTACGAAAATAACATAAATAAATACAGTTTTTCCCGAAGTACTGCGTTTGGCAAAATTAATTGTTACAGTTCCCGCGAGCAGTGCTTCAACCGAAAGGTCATTCTCGTCGCTAAAACGTATACACACCTACTTAAGAAATACACAAGGCCAGCAACGACTTACAGATCTTTCCACGATTTCAATAGAAAAAAACCTTCTTACGGAAATAAAACGCCTTCCCAACTTTTACGATTCCATATTGCAGTTATTCTTACAGAAAGATAGGCGTGTAGATTTAATATACAAATAAAACAATCCTATATAGGTACTTAGTATACACCACCATGTTTTCAATGATTTTATTTAAATTTTGCAAATCACACAAACATTACCAAACATCAAACAAACGCGCCGAAAGGCCACTTCGAATATCCGTAAATTGATATGTCTATAAAATCAGTCAATCTATGGACATTTGAGTTGGCATTTGGCAATTACCTACATCATCAATCGACAAGACGACGAACCAAAACCAACGTGTAGTATTTTTGGTGAGTACAATTTTCTGCCTACCCTGTCTTAAAACTGTGTGCACGCCACTGTGATACACATTATTCTTTACTTTCAATATTAGGTATAAATACTGAGTTTCGAGTAAATCGGACTGACTGCGCGCTAAAATTCTTCCATACAAACTTTGAAACCCCCCAATCCCTAATTAGGGGGTAGTTTAGAAGAAAAAAAAAACTGACAATCTTCATAATTTATTTAGATAAGTATTCGTGGCAAGTTTCAAGTTTATTAACTAAATGAATAAGATTTTTCATATAAACTGTATCCCCCGCTTTTCACCCCCACAGGGGTGGAATTTTGAAAAAATCATTTGGGATTATTCATAACTTGATTCAAAGATTGTTTATACCAATTTTCGAGTTAATCAAGCCACGCATTATAATCCTCACTTGTAAAATTAACTACCCCTTTGCAACCCGTTAGGGGTAGATTTTAGAAAAACCCTGATACATGTTACTCTTTATTTTTGGTCTTACGTATAAACACTGAGTTTCGAGGTAATCGGACCGCACATTCAAATTATTCCACATAAACTTCAACACCCCTATATCCCCCTTTGAGGGGTAGTTTGGAAAAACTTATAATGATAAACTTTATTACTTACTTAGGCGAGTATTCTTGAAAAGTTTCAAGTTTATTAACCTAATGAAGAAGATTTTTCATATAAACTGTATCCCCGCTTTTCACCCCCACAGGGGTGGAGTTAAAAGAAAAAAGTTTGAGATGTATTCATAACTTGACTCAAAGATTATTTATACTAATTTTCGAGTTAATCAAGCCATGCTGTAAGATCCTCCCCTGAAAAATTTTTACCCCATTTCAGCCCGTCAGGGGTAGATTTTCAAAAAACCCTGATACACATTATTCTTTACTTTCAATATTAAGTATAAATACTGAGTTTCGATTAAATCGGACTGCGCGCTAAAATTCTTCCATACAAACTTTGAAACCCCCCAATCCCTTATTAGGGGGTAGTTGAGAAGAAAAAAAACTGACAATCTTCATAATTTATTTAGATAAGTATTCGTGCCAAGTTTCAAGTTTATTAACTCAAGGAATAAGATTTTTCATACAAACGAATTCCCCCCTTTTCACCCTCTTAGGGGTGGAATTTCGAAAAATCCTTTCTTAGTGGATGCCTACTCTTCACGAAGAACACACCCTCCAAATTTCATGTCTCTAGGACCAGCGGTTTAGGCTGTGCGTTGATCTATCAGTCAGTCAGGACTTTGAATTTTATATATATAGATTGTCTATAAAGTCTATACCAAATATATCTGATGAAAATGTAAACAAAACCTGTGCAGGTTAAATCTCTACCCAATCACTCATAAAGGAAATTAGATACACATTCGTCTGTATTTAGAAGGTTTCAAAATTATATCTCAGGACTTTTCCAACAATTTTTGTTTGTTATCATTATTAAATTGTAATAAAAAAAATATCGACAAAAATTTAACAAACACCTGCTTCTTATAAATAGGCGATTGCAATCACATTAAATTCAATCTATAAGTTCTTTATGCTGTTTGAGCAAATTTCGACAACTATTTGTGAAAAAAAACCGAGGTGAATACTTCACTTACTGGCTCAAACTATTTTGTTATGCGTGTGAAAACGAAGCAATGTTGGGGTCCACTAGTTCTGTTCAGCACAGCCATTCACAACCGTTCCGAGTCGCTTGTTAAGGTTCGTGTAGGAGGAAAGCTACAAAATGGTTACTTTTATGGTAGAAAATTTTCTACCATAAAGTACTGGTTTGTTTATATTTATAGTTAGTTGTTACTTACATCTCGGACAAGTTGTTCACATCGTCCTTCCACGAGGCAGGCTCGAAGGTCGCCGGGTCCACTCCGCTGTCCTTCTCACACACATCCTGACCACGCTTCAGTACTGTGATCTTGGTGTCTTCAGGTTTGTTTGGCTTCTTGTTTTGTGCTACGCAGACGCTTGCGCGTAAGGTTTCCATTTTGCCCATTAGTGTTAGTACCTGTTGGAGATTGAAGATATTTTAGAGGTTTGATGAAAATCATACAATGACGTCAGTTCAAAATAACTACTTTGAATTGATATCATTGTTGCAAAGGAGATGTTTCAAAATGTATGGAGCCCCGGCCAGGTCTTTGTACACCATACTAAAAAATGGGTAAATATAATTAAAACAGTTTTCAATCATCCAATCACTAGAAACTGTCTTTGTTTGGTAGTAAAGCACAAGAATGTACACTTGAAATTGCAACACACAAAAACCCGTCATGGCGGTAAGCTGTCATGTTGATTAATTATTGACGTTTGATATGTTTATTTCTGTCATATTACATTGTCAAAGAGAATCACTACGTTACCGTACTTTTAGTCTGACAAGATGTGACAGTAGACTGTTCACGATTTATGATCAATGGTCGATCTATGGTATACTGTCATTGTTTTTTAACTACAGAGTACCTAAATTGGCGAGACGCCATATTGAAAGTCGATAAAAATAATTGATAAATATCAAATGATTACAAGAAAAATATGCACTTGTGCAATTTATCTGTATTTTTCCCGAATTACAAGGATTTTTTCGATTTTTCGAGTTACTGTACTGGGCCTGTTTTGAAACATCTCCTTTGCGCAACTGTTCACAAAAATAAAACAGCAGCAGACAGGTTTGTAGCGGTATCTACAACGCCACATGCGAACAACGCGTCATACTGACGTCACGCAAATCCTGCATCTCGCAAGCAGAGTTTACCGCGCAATTAGCATAGATACAATTTCCCAGCATCAATCGTTGGGCAATTGCCCGCCAGACACAACACCCGTCTGGTTGGAGGATCCTCCCTTTTCTATGGAGGTTGAGTGAACTTTACACCCTGTTCCTCATGCCTCCAAAGGTTTAAGACATTTCTTTTTTTTTTAACTGTTTACTGTCTTTGAAATCTTCTCTTCAAGCAACGTCAACACAGGCGCCACGGTTTATAGTATCGACTACTAACTCTAGAAATGACTATTATCTTACCTTAGTATGCTCCCGGAGCATATCAACAGTGAGTCGGTCCACCCTGGTAGGACAAGGCGGCAGTCTCGGCACAGGTATCGAGTTAGACGACGACACAGCCCGCCCGGGATACGCTAACGCTAACCGCGCCTCCGTGCGTTTACGTTCACGTTCTAACTGACGCCATTGTTCGTAGCATGCGTCGAGTCGGGCGTGTAGGATGCCGGATGAGGTCGCAGCGCTTCTGTTGACAAAATTGTTGGTTTATTTATTTCATTTACAAGTAATTGTTTCTAAAAACGTAGGTCTAAACTTTAAATTTTTTAAAAAGATTACATTTCACTGTCAAGTGATATGCAGATCAGAGTGGCAATTCTCGTAATTTTAAGAATGTTCACAGTCTGATCTCAGTCTCAATCTGTCAAAAAAACCTCAAATTTCCCTACATTCTGACAAGTTTTTGACATTTCTTTGTCGTTTGAGATCAGTGGCGTAACTACAGGGTGGCAAGTCGGCAAAATGCCACGGGCCCCCAGCCGGAAGGGGCCCCCGGTCAGAGGAGAATCCCAACTCCTAACATTTATAATTTATCCTACATGTTTAGTAAAAAAAAGTTTTGTCTTTGATTTATTTTTGTTACCTACTCAGTTGCATACACAAGTAAAAAACTCGAAAGCATTTGTAAAAAAAAAGTCGTAACCCAGTTTTAGAACGTATCCGATGCCACACCACAGGCCACACGTGTTGGTATTACTGCGGATGTTCGGGGAATTCCCGCTGCGCGTCCCGCCAATTTGACGCTCACAGGGAATCCCTGATTCAAGTTTGTATATAAGAAAGACTCCACTATTCTATTTTATTACGCAAGCAGTTAGCAGTTTATTGTTGTAAGAATTGGGTGTTTGTTGCAAGTGAGGATATATTTCATTAGTCAATTGGGAAAATAGGTTGACAATGGCGCCGATTCCCTTGTTCACAAACTAAAGTAAATTTAAGTTCAGTGCATCTTTTTCTTTCTATTTCATTAAGAAAAGGACAGAAGATAAAATATTAGTTTAGTCCTGTCAAATTAGTCAGCGCCTGACGTAAATTGGCGCCGATTCCCTTGTTCACAAACTAAACTAAATTTAAGTTCAGTGCATCTTTTTCTTTATATTTCATTAGGAAATGGACAGAAGATAAATATTAGTTTAGTCCTGTCAAATTAGTCAGCGCCTGACGTTGTAAATTGACGTATTTTTAGTAGCCATGTTTTTAATCACATCTAATTTGTCTATGGACTATCTTAATTTGACAGAACTAAACTAATATTTATCTTCTGTCCTTTTCATAATGAAATAGAAAGAAAATGATGCACTGAACTTAAATTTAGTTTAGTTTGTAAACAAGCGAATCGGCGCCATTGACGTATTTTTGGTAGCCATGTTTTTAATCACGTCTAAACTGTCTATGGAGTATCTTAATTTGACAGGATGATTCGGATTTTAGATTTATGATGATTCGGATCATTTTTTTTTTTGTTTTTCAATTCATTTTGACTACTCTATGTATCAATTAGATGCTGACTGTACTTTAAATTAGGTACTTTTAATTTAAAGTGAATTATTAGATAATCAAGTACCTAAGTATAATTATAAAGTTTGTATGTACAGACCTACTTAACGTAGTGATTTAATATTGTACTCTTACGAGTAAAAGTGTATACTTAAATAAGTAGGTATTATAAAATTTAAAAAAATATTATTATTGTTGGTTCAGCTTCTTTATATTGGGGGGAGGGGGCCCATCCGATGAATTTGCCACGGGCCTAGAACGGTATAGTTACGCCACTGTTTGAGATGAGACTGCAACTAGATTTTTAACGTTTTACATTACGAGAATTGGCCTTCAGAAATGACAGCTTACATGAATGGTGGTGATCTACGTAATTACATAACATAACATCACGGTTGTAATTCTAGAAGGCTTTTGTAGAGACGCACCTCATTTCACCAGTAGACTCATTTCACCAGTACACTCATTTCGCCAGTTATGTGTGTTTAAGTCTCATCTAATAGAAGGCGAGCCTATTGTCATCAACTGGACACTGATCCAGAGTCCGGTAGGGTAAATGCATAACACAATATCAGTAGTAATGGGTTTCATTTTGACAGTTCAACAACATTCATTGCGTTATTTACGTTGTTGAGCAGACAAATTTTTAGAACATATATTGTTTAGCAATGGATTTCTTGTGACAATATAAAAAGTTATAGTGGTTATTAATCCAAGTGAACGCTCTCACGAGAAGCTCGATTATTACTGATGGGTATCTATACTATTAAGACATAAAAACAGAACTTAAGTATTTACCTCATATTCCTCATTGCGTAAAATGGTGCCAAAAGAGGTAGGTCTAGCATAGGTGATGGCATCACTGGCGGTGGGACCGGTGGACTTGGGCCTAATAGCGCGCCCAGACCTGAAAATGTAGGAAAAATATTGAATACTGGCAACACTTTATGAGAGGGCTATAGATAGACATAATATTTACTCGCTGAGAAGTTTTTACCCTTTTCTTTTTATAATTTTTATTTTCTCAATGATCTTAAGAGAAAAATAAATTAATATCATAGACAATTTTTTAAAATGGTTTGTACACCTATTATCATATTTTTAACTGTTGCTCATCTTAAAAAATATACTGTCTATTCAATGGTAAAAAATGCAAATTTTTCACCTTGAACTCTTCAACAACTTACGTACTAGCTTCATTAGACCGCGCTCTGCCGTTTCATTGAATAACAAAAGTATTTATCAAGGCCATTTATTGACATTGATTTTCAGAAAATATTCAATGTAACTTGTTTTATGCATTATTGAATTTTAGAATAGCAAGAGTGACGATACTTCAGTCTGCTACAAGGATCTTTTGGCGCTCGAATGACGTTGACTGTTGGTAAACATTTGTGATTTTTTTATGTAAAATGTCACTTCTTATCTCTATCTTGGTTCTATCTTCGGCCGTTTCCTGCTACGAAGTAGCTATTTGGATCGGTCGTTTCCGATTCTACACTCCTACACTCTTTCGAATATTGACTATGGTCCCAACCCAACTGAGCCGATCCGAACTTTTGTCGCATTTTTCAATAATATTCGGTTCGGCCATGTGTCGGTCCGATCCGAACATTCGCACTTTGCACTTCGGAGTAGGCCCCCAGGCTGCTACTAAGAAATTCATGATGGAAACACCCAATAACGCTTTGCACGACCTGGGAATCGAACCCAAGACTCATCCTCATGCTCAGCAGTACCGCTTGCGACCACTTGACCGCGACCAACGAGGCTGACATGTCAATATAATAAAAGTAAACTTACCGAGGTTAAAAGGGTTATTCTCGTGCAAAAACGACACATCAACATTCAACTGGCTAGGAGGTGGTCTATTCCGCATCAACAAACTCATCTGTCGAGCCAACTCTTGGTTCTGTCGCATCATAGCTGCTTGCTGCATATTCTCCCGACCGAGATTCTCAAAGTTCGTCCTATCATTCATATTCCCATTCCCTTGGAAATTCTCACGAGGCATCATAGGATTCATGTCACGACGCTGCATCAAATCGTTCTGGTTATATCCGTTCGATCGATTGTAGTTCATGGAGTTGGCAGCAGAAACGGGCGTCGATTGGTTCGAGAAATCGAAGTTTTGACCCATGGGACTCCTGTCATTCATTTGGGCCATCATATCGTAGAAGTTACCCTCCCCATAGTTCCTGTTAGGCGGCATTTGTTGGAAGTTCCTGTTAACGAACATTTTGTTCCTCTCCTCTTGTCTGAAATCTTCATTCGGAAAATGGCCATTTAAATCCATTGGCATCCTCAAATCTACGTTGTTAATTCCGTTTTCTTCACGAGATCTATCGGAAGACATGTTTAACTGATTCAAGTATGACAATATTTCAGCCTCCTGATTCTGATCTTTCAAGAAATTCTCGTATTTGTTAGGAAACCTCTGTGTATTATTGAATGGGGTCTCAAAATTCGTATTGAAGTTCATATCAAGGTTTAGACTGTTTGGCCTGCTGAAGTTGTTCACTGGGAACATATTAGCTTCAGGCAGCGAATTTCTTTGGTTAGGTTCGAAGAAATTGTAATTGTTGAATTTTTCGTCGTATTTGCTCGTAGGTGGTGTCGTGAACTGCGCGCCGCCGATTTCTTGAGCAGCAAGTCTTAATAAGTTCAGCTGTTCTTGAGTTACGGTATCGGTGTTAGTATCTGGTACCGTATCGATACCAAGTAACGCGTTTACGTCGTTCTCGTAATTGACAAAACCGTTTGTGTTACCAAAACCGTTTTGTAAGTTGAAATTGAACCCGTTTTGGTCCGATTGGTTGAAGTTGAACAGTTGGTTGTTCTGGTACGAGTTGAAAGGCGGTGGTAAGAATGAGTTTCCTTCGTTTTTAGGATACTGGCTATTCGCCTGTATGCTATTTAGAGGCTTTTCCGGTTGTTGTAAAGGGCTGTAATAGAAAAACAAAAGGTTTCATAATATTTAGCATAGATACAGTAGATTTTCTGACAGGTTTGTATTCAATATTTTATTTTTAGCATGTGTTGTCCCATTGCGGGGGGCAAATGCTCGATAAATCAAGACCAAATAATGCATCATATATTTTGCGTTGGCATGAAAAATGGCTCCTTAACCTTTTCGCCGCCAACGTACACAAAACGCAATGCCTCGCCGAGCGCCAAGCTATAAATGTATAACTAAATATACAGTAAACAGTAGTGATGGGAATATCGTCATATCGATGAATAAGATTTGTACGCGTAAAGTTAAGATTTAAAGTTGATTTTACGAATATAAATAAAAACTGATTAAATATTTCCAGATTTGTTTTATTTCACAGTATCCTTAATAAGAAAAAAACAGTATAAATTATGAGTATCAAAGAAACTAATACATAACTCAATTAGAATTATAAGGAATGGGGTACATCTCTATTTGTTTCATGATCTCATTCTTTAACTTCATATCAAGTTATTGGCACTGAGGGCACGTTGAATTCGATTCTGATCAGGGATGGGGTCTATGGTCTTTCTTTCTTCTATTTTTGTTTATTCCTGTGTTTTTTTAATAACTTCAGTCAACGTTTTTTACCGTAGGTATCTAAGTGGCAGAATTTTTAATTGTTTTTAAAGTGTTTTTTGAAATGGAAAGTAAGTATATATTTAAATTCTATCACGCTTGTAGCCGTGTACTTATCAAAGCATTGTTTTTTAAGTGTTGTTTCTGTTCTTTTCTTAACTCATGTATCGGTACCGTTTACCTACCCATCTGCGCGCGGGGGACCCCGCGCACAGATTGCGTTTCTCTGGAGATACTGGGCTCACCGAACATTTTACATACTTATTGAATTCCTACTCTTTGATGAATAAACATTATTATTATCATCCAGTTAGACATACCTCAGAATTATCTTCTGGTTCAATGTTCTCCAAAAAATACTCCGAGTCCGATTCCACACTTTGCAAAATTTTTAAAAGTTCGTCCGAATCAAGTTCTTCACTCATTTTTCTATTTGTTTCGTAGTGAAAGAAAGAAAGATGCGTGCACGCGAATCCGATTTTGTGCTGCACTATGCCAAAGTGACCTTGACAGCCGCACGCCTATGACGTCACTGACCAACTTCTATAGTAGTTCGTGGCACTCGGTGGCGCACAGGGGCATAGACGACCAATTGTTTTGTAGAGATGGGAAAATAACTATCGACAAGAATTGGTAACAACTTTATAATTACGTATCGGCATCTACCTGAAGGTCGAAATTCATCTACTATCCTTTGTAATGAAGTAGATAACTAAGTTCATATTTTATTGACCTCAAATTGTTTTCGATATTCGTAACTTTCTGTATTTATAAATATTTCAATGGTGAAATCAACCTTTCACGGCACATCACTGGCCAACTTGATATGAAGTGATTGGCGTTCTGAGGAAAGTAACAAAATTCGGAGTTTCTGTTTTTGCCGATTTTAGGACAAACTAGGGCTTATTTTGTGTAGAAAAATAAAAAACAGGGTAGTAGACAGTGCTATCTTAAATAATAAAATGAAACAAAGCTTTTAATCACAGTAAATTTATTTTAATAAGATAGTTAAAATGAACAACTTCTATAGAAGTTGTGGCGCTGGTGGCACGAAAATCCCGAACTTCTATAGAAGTACTTGGCGGTGAAAAGGTTAAGAAACCAACGACATTTATTTCTACAAAGACCCTATGCAACAAGTCAAAATGCCATGTCGTGTTAAAGTAACACGACTTAATCTTATCCATCAATCAGCTTACACAAGGATAAAGTTTTATTAACTACAACGTTTTCTGTAAAGACTTTCTTTACAATGATACTATGCAAATGTCTAATTCTTTGAATATAGTCTATTGACACAATTGTTCACATCCAAAAAGGGTACGATCGGCAACAAAAACTGCTGAATAAAAACAAAAACTTTTTCGAACAAACTAAAGAGTGCATCCGAATTGGGCTTGGATGACAACACCTTTTCTCTCATTGATTTACTACGAAAACATTAAAAGTACAAAAAAAACTATATAATCAGTGTATACTGTTCCCACTGCTGGGACACAGGCCTCTCTGTGAGAGGGAGCAGGCCGTATTCCACCACGCAGGCCCAGTGCGGGTTGGTAGATATCACATTCATGTTCCCTCTCAAACTCTGACTTTTGATTTGCTAGACTAAAGTGACTGCTGCGGTCGACCTTTTTTATCAACATGATATTCATGTTATGATCGCAGCTGTAATTTTTAAGTAAGTTTAAATAGTGAAGTATTTTGTTATGGATTGTATCTGAACAATAGAATCCGCGAATTGTATGGACACTTAGCGGATTCTATTATTCAGATACAATCCATAACAAAATACTTCAAATCGCTTCTTTAAAGCATCTTTATGAGGATAAACGTCCAGTGCAAAGGCACTCTTATTTCGTTCTCTTAACCAATTTTTGTTGCCGTTCTATGTTTAGTTCGTTCATCGGAACAGCTCATCAACTTCTTGTTCTTCGACGTTTAACCAAAGATATGGGACGTAAACAATCGAAGGGGGTCAGGTCACTAGGCCAAATTAAAATATTTAATAAAATATTATAATTTTACGCATAAAAACTACATTATTTTATTATTGTTATGTTACATGCATATTCATGTGTTATGCTCGGCGCTAAAGTAAATGATTCTTGATAATAAATTGCGATGCAGCATTTTATTTTTATGCCCAATTTGATATTTGATAAAGAAAAGATAAATAGAGGTCGTGGCGCCCTTAAAATGTCGTTCTTAAAAAAGAGTATTACGTCAATAATTTGGCATTGTGTAAAGCGATTGTCGAGTATTCTTAATTTTTTTTTAAACACGATATTATTGGCTGTTGAAACTTGAAACTTTCATCTCTTGTTGGCTGACTCGACAGATTTGTATTTCTATGGTTTTAAGGCCGGGACTCCACCAAAGCGGAGACGAGACGAGCGGAGAGATTTTTTTAAACAACCAATAGAATTGTGTTACTGACACATCTCCTCTCCGCTCAGCTTCAGTGGAGATCGCTGTGCGGAAATGTGTAATATTTGTATGGCGCGATGGAAACGGAGATGTGAGCTGTGCGCGGACGACGCGTACGTACTGAGCACTCAACGCCTCGCACCCGAGCTGAAAAACATCTCTTCTCGCACAGCACACCGCACACATCTCCGCTTTGGTGGAGTCCCGGCCTAAGTGTATTGTTAACGTTAAGCAAAGCGACTCGCAATGGGTCCGTGGTGTATTACGACCGGCTCCCCCTCACAGAGAAGAGGCCTGTGTCCTAGCAGTAGGAAAGTTAACGCTGATAATGCTAAGCAAAACTAGCGTTATCAACAAAACTTGAGAGGTGTCAAGGGACACCCGGATGGAACGAAGTTCAAAGAGAGAGAGAGAGACAGACAGAGCAACACGCGCACGCCGCACGGCTTACAACTATAGCAAAAAGTGGCGTTCCAACTTTTGGTCTTAATTTTTTTTACTATAAAAATAGCAACTGCTTCTTTATCTCTTGTTATGTTGAATGTGCAACAAACAGTACTTATGCAGTTGCAAACGCAAGATCAGTTTTATTTCTTTATAGCACGATAATAGGTCACTTCTTGTGGGACACAGCACAGATTCTTGCACTGACGTAGATAGAGTTGATTCTAGATCCTCATAATCGCTATACAATGCGCAGTACAGACTAACTACTGAAATTAGGTATTTTTTTCAACCTGTATTGTCCCACGGCCAGGCAAAGTCTTCAGGAAGGAAGGAATTTAGAGCTGACAAATTAGGTTTTACTAAAAATTTGTGTCCGTTTCAATGGCGCGGCCACGACGTTTTTTTTTAAAAAAAACCATGCCAATATTTTGTAACAATTTGTAAAAGTTGATTCCCAAAACCATAAATTTGTCAAAGCTATGGTTAAAAAGTTATAAGGGTTTGAACGTGGCCGCGCCATTGAAACGCGGCGAACCGCGTGGCCACGGAGATCTTTAAAACTAAGCATTGCAGAGACCTGAAATTTAGGTAAATAACAGATTGAATTTGTAAAAAATTTGTAAAAATATAGGAAAAATTCCTGGGTTTATATTTTAGGAGCTGCAAGACTTTAACCTCATGGCCGCGCCATCGAAACGGTGTGAAACACGTTATGGCCGATATCTCGCTGAAAAAGCATCGCAGACGTCTGAAGTTTTTTGTAAAACCCAGATTTGAATTTGTCAAAACTAGTAAAAATACAACAAAAAATCCTAGGTTTATATTTCAGGAGCTGTGAGACTAAAACCCCATGGCCGCGCCATTGAAACGGTGTAAAATACGTTATCACCGATATCTCGCTGAAAAATCATCGCAGAGGTCTGAAGTTTTTTGTAAAACCTAGATTTGAATTTGTCAAAACTAGTAAAAATACAACAAAAAATCCTAGGTTTACATTTCAGGAGCTGTGTACGGAATCATCAATACGTCTTGAATATGTCGATAGGGTGACCATGGCTTATTGTTTACAGAACACTTTCCACCTATTTTTAACCGACGAACAAAAACGGAGGTTCTTAAGTCGACGCGTATATTTTTATTTATTTTATATACGAGCACACAACTTTTTATAGAGTTGTCCGATTTTGATCATTATTTTTTTATTGGAAAGGGTATTATAAATACCCCAAAGTTGGTCCCATATAAATTTGGAAAAGAAATTCCAACCCTAAGGGTGGGAAAATAGGGGTGATTTATTGTTCACTCACAGATTTGCATGCTGAGATGTGTATTATATAACCACAAAAAATAACACAAAAAAACAAAAACCACAAAAAACAAAAAATTATAAAATAAAAACTTTTTAACAAAAAAATTAAACCGCCGAAAAAACTGAAAAGCAAAAAATAATAAACCTTTTTTATTTAACCAAGTTCTTAAACTAATGTAACTTAGTTATTAAGGTTAAATAAAAAAGGTTTATTATTTTTAAAGAAATAAACATAGTTTTGTATCTTATCGTTTGAATAGATTTTTTCCACGGCTTCGCTCGCGTTAATTGAGAATTTGACAATAAATTTGGAAGAAAATATTCTCAAGACATGTGGCGCCATCTACGATAAAAAACCACGTTTTGATTGTTTTTTTCGGAAACTACTTTTTTCGGATAAAAGGTACCCTATGCCCGTCTCCGTACACCTGAAAATCTATATGCAAAGTTTCAGGATGATCGGTTCAGTGGTTTAGGCGTGAAATAGTAACAAATAAACTTACTTTCGCTTTTATAATATTATTGTACATATATATAATAATATTTAGTAAGGATTTTCATTTAATTTAGAATCCTAGAGTTATTCTAATATAATACGTGCAGTTTTCTGTAAAAGATAAGCCATGGTCACCTTATTGAAATATTCAAGACGCACTAAAAATTATATTAATATGATAAAAAAAATAATCCCTACTGTCGGTAATTCTACATATTCATATGTGTTATTTACAAAAAAAAAAGATCTCGCTATCACTTACTTTCATCGAAAGAGAATCACGACTTATTTCTACGCGATACCGTACCACAGCTCCTGAAATGTAAACCTAGGATTTTTTTGTGCATTTTTACCTATTTTGACAAATTCAAATCTAGGTTTTACAAAAAACTTCAGACATCTGCGATGCTTTTTCAGCGAGATATCGGTGATAACGTATTTTACACCGTTTCAATGGCGCGGCCATGGGGTTTTAGTCTCACAGCTCCTGAAATATAAACCTAGGATTTTTTGTTGTATTTTTACTAGTTTTGACAAATTCAAATCTGGGTTTTACAAAAAACTTCATTGCATTGCATTGTTACAAAATATTGACATGGTTTTTTTTAAAAAAAAACGTCGTGGCCGCGCCATTGAAACGGACACAAAAATTTTAAACAAGTTAAGTGTACTTAATTTTGTAAAGTTTAGCATAATCAACATACATTTAACGCTTCCACTGTTGGAACACAGGCCTACTTTCTGTGTGACGGAGTCGGCGATCTCATAATCCACCATGCAGGCCTAAATTGCTGGACGACATGTCTTCGAATGTTTAGGTCTAGGACACGCCTGGCACGATTTCCTCATAATGTTATCCTTTTTTTTTTCAGGATGGGAAATCATCCCGCTCTGGGTGGAGCAGAAGGGAGTGTCAGACTCTTACTGACTAAAACCCACCCGTGTTCCTTACTTAGCCCTTTATGTTCCAGGGCAGCGGTAACTCTTTCGGACGATCCCGCTACCCTGCCAGGCTTCGGCCCTGTCGGGCCCCGTCAATACCTAATGTTATCCTTCACCGTTTTGAGAGCAGGATCAAGTTTTTGACAGCTCTAAATGCATGCGCTTTTATTTTATTTTGTCAGTTGAAAAAGATAACTAACTATGTTTGTAGCAAGTCTCTAAAATGATCATCATTCGCTAATCCCAATTTATTTTATATTTCTTCATCTTCTATTAGCTGTCACCTCTAAACCACTTCCTTTCTAGCCATATCATCTTTCACGCCATCCATGCGTCATTTCTTCGGTCTTCCTCTACTTATAAAGATTGCCAATAGATTCGTATTTTGTTAAAACTAAGCCTACCAAAGCCACAATGACAAAGCTAAAATTTTTGATGTCTCATTTATGAACCAAAAACCGTACTTGTACGTACTTACTTTTTTTAAAGGAACTTTTGGCATTGTTTTTGTTAGTTACGTTTAATTTTGTTTAAATCAACTCACCTGCACACACCATCTGAAGGTCCGGTCTCATCGAGAATTTTTGTGATGAGATCACGGACGATCGTATTTTCTTCCATAATGCGTTCCGACTGTGAACAAAAAGAAAATATTTACACATACATACATAATAGTAAAAATATCATCATCATCTGCCTAGCTTTTCTCATGTTGGGGTTGGCTTCCAGTCTGACCGCCACCCACAACCCAGTTACTGAGTACCCGTTCGTAAGGCAGTATACCGACAGGGTGACTTGTAATTTCACGATTTCCTCCCAGGACGAGATAGGGTTTGCATCTGGTTACCTCGAAAGCTTTGTTAACGTGTTATGCCAAATAAAAAACTTTTTGCAAAAAAAAATCAACCGACTTCCAAAAACGACACTACAAAGTGAAAAATAACTTTAATTTCGGAAGTCGGTGTCGTTGGGTTCACATTTTCGTTGTTTGCCACCATTACTTTTCACTATTACACAATTTTTCACTTTTAAGTTGTAATTTTTACCAGTAAGTTTGGTTTCAAAACCAAACTACTGAACCGTTTTTGATGAAATTTCTATAGGACCATTTGGGAAGTATACCCTTTCCAAAAAAAAAAAAGAATTTTTGAAATCGGTTGGCAAGCGACGGAGTTATGCGCGAACAAACATAGAAAAAAAAAACTTGAGAGGTGTCAAGGGACACCCGGATGGAACGAAGTTCAAAGAGAGAGAGAGAGAGACAGACAGAGAAACACGCACACGCCGCACGGCTTACAACACCTATAGCAAAAAGTGTCGTCCCAACTTAGCCTCCTTTCGCAACGCGCGATATGGAACTTCGTTCCAAAAATAAAAACTTCCGAATTGAGAACCTCCTCCTTTTTTAGAAGTCGGTTAAAAATAGCATTGATGGCCATTCGATTTGAGAGTTTAAGTCACTCAATATAGTAATTAAACTTGTCAAAGTGTTGAAAATATGTAAACCTACTATTATTTTAAGCGCCATCCACACAGTCCCGGGTCAGGGCCTTTCGGGCTCAATGTTCGTGTCTACGTCAGAGACACTATTCCCGTACGTCCCTGAGCCCAGAAGGTCCTGACCCGAATTCGTAGAAAGAACTTGAGCTTTGTGCTTTGTCCGTCTCCTCTCATTACAAAACGAGTCAGTTTTCGTATTTCGAACCTCGTTCCAACTGAGGTTCTAATAGGTACAAAGTTGTCAACTTAAACTCGAATGTAATATCAGTTTTTGTAATATTTAGAACTTTAATTTATAAAGTTCGTAATTAAAAAATGGTTTATGGGTCTAAAGATATCATCTTGTTTTGTAATAAAAGCGCGTAGGTCTATGTTCAAGTTATTCAAACAAACAAAGCTATTCTAGCGGTCTTTAATTACTACCTGATTTTATTCTTGAACTTTAGAACGACAACAGCTTGGTTCTAGAAATGAAAACCGGGCGTTATGTTTGGAATAAAACCAGGTTCTTATTAAAAAAAAAATAGTTTTGAATACCTGAAGAATGAGGCATATTAACCGATTCTTTGAATTGACTCTGGATCTGGAAGCAACCTTACTTTAATAACAGTTTCTATAGACTTGAACTGAAATTGACCCTTTTCGGTCAATTTCTAAAAGCTTAGGTGGTTAAAGTTCAAGATACGAGCATATTCGTTGTACTGTTAACCAATAACGACTAAGTCAGTAGGAAAAATAAATATAGGAAATATAGTAATCGTCTTAAAATTGGACAAGTCAAGACACTCTTACATTCGAGGCATATAAGCTCGAAAGTACCTTAATAATAGCATCAGGATCGAAATTTTTCACGTTGACCTACTTATGAAAAACTTCGACGTTCCGGTTCATGTTTGAACGTAAGTGCTCGAGAGATATGGTCAATATCGAAGTATTGGCTGAACTTATTTCCGTTCATAAGCCTCGAAGGCTTGAAATAAAATGAAATTGTTTATTCTGTAAATGATATCGGAATCACTTTTAAACGTCATATAATAAAAAAAAAATAAGCTAGATGGAGTCGATATTAATTTCCTTGATCAATTTTGTTTCAATTTGAATCATGGAACTCTTGTTCAAAATATGCATCATTGCCTCATTGGGATTCGAGATTTTTCAAAAACACAAGACTATGACCAAATTCAAAGGGTATTTTTCTCTACAACAATTCGAATGTGCGCTAATAAGATGTTAAATCTGCTGAGTGCATTTTGCCATTAGATATAATTTGAAAAGTGCATCTCTCATCTCTCTATGTTTCTTGCCCGTTCTTCTCCATAGGTACCTACTACGCTTTGGAGTGGGCAACTAGCTTCATCTTTTTGACTGACAGACCTTGACAATTCAAAAGTGCCTGTAATTGGTTTATTTGAAATAAATAGTTTGAGTTCGGTAAAAAGTTCGAGCATCCATCATTTAACAATGCCAATCTGTTTAAAAATTAAATAATGGATGTTTGTTACTCAACCGAGCGTCAAAGATCTGCGGGGTAATTGCGTAACACATCAACAGTAGGAATGGCTTTCCTTTTGACAGTTCAACAACATTCATTGCATTATTTACGTTGTTGAGTAGACAAATTTTTCGAACATATGAAGCAATGGATTAGCAATATCCTTCAAAATGATTCAAATTGTGATTGATAGTGTTACGCAATTAGGCTGCAGAATTGAGCGAACTTTCGTTAAGAGAAGATGATATCCTGTCATTGAACATTAGGGTTCGTGCTTAAATTAAGACCTCAAAAATCTTACCCGAAAAGGTCCATGTACGGACGCCAGCAGGTCAAGCTATCCGAAACTGTCAAAATTTTCCAATCAACCTTGAACCTTAATATTTCAGTGATAAAGTTGAAAATCTATTAAAGAAATTTGACAGATTGAAGTAGCTTGATGTGCTGGCGTCTGTACCTAATAGAAACAGTTCGTCTTTTTTCACTGGAGTTACTGAATATAATAGTCAATGAACATTCACCATTTGCAAATACAAAGTCGCAGAAGACATTGTCATTTAACTCTTATAATCCACAAACGCTTAAGAAGCTTTTAAGTATTAAAGCATGATCAGACGGAGCTATTTTTACGGGTGAATTTACGATTTATACACGATTGGCGCTTGTACAGTGGACGCTTCTTTAATTTACTTGAATATGATTTGATAGATATTGAAATATTGAAAGTTATTTGGAAAAAAAGCCCTATCGTTTGCATACGTAGGTCTCAATTAGGCAGCTTAGCAGATATACATTCCTTCGAATTTGCCACCTAAATGCGAAGCAAGACATTTGCATTCCTGAATTGCTTTAAAAAGCTTTAACGAATGATTTTAAAGTATTTTCAAATCCTTGTTCCCATTTGGTTTTTATTTCCAATTATACATATACCAAATTTATGACTTTTTAAATTAAATCCATTTTAGAATGACTATTGAAGAAATCATAAAAAAATATTAAAATTGAAATGCAAACTAGAACTTCTTCAAATACACACATATTTGTTTACGTTTTCGGAAACAAAATTGCGAACACAGTTTATGCACAGTCAGCAAAATGAGCCAGGCGTACTACACTGCCACGTCTGAACAAACACATAGATGAAACACATTGTAACATTATTACAGTGAACAAATGAGTTTTAGTGTTGTCATAAAATTGCAGAATAACCTCTACTTGTCCGTTATAAAGTTTGTAAGTAAGAGACTTTGTTACAACATCAATCCATTAACTGATGCCTACCTAGACAGTTTTAGAATAGGTTTGGGAGTTGGTGATAGTCAGTTTTTTTAAATACTACCAGAGACATAAATTGTAGGTGTACAGTCAACAGCAAAAGTAGATGATCAAAATCAGAAATTCAATACTAATGAACGGAGTTCGCAGCTATATGGCAGCTGTACTAGTAGTAAATGTTTGGTATAATTTACAATCACATACTTTTGAATCACTTCGACGCCACACAGTTCTGACGCGAACTCCTTTCATTAGTATTGAATTTCTGATTTTGATCATCTACTTTTGCTGTTGACTGTACTATACACACCACTACCTACCCCTTCAGGGCAAACAGGCGTTGTTCCTAGAATTTTACTTAATTAGGGCTGTCTTACGCGGAAAGTGTCCTACAATACCTAAAAGTAAATAATTTCGTTCAATTATATTTTTTCATAAAATCTGAGTATTTGTAAAATCGATGTTGAAAGGTTTTATGTAAACAATTTATAAGAGCATCGTGGTTTTCCACCCGCAATATAGGTATACAAGACTATTGACCACCAATGCAAAATCATCCACGGTTTTGATTTGAAAACCACATTTTTTTGTTGAAAAACCTGGATAAAAAGTACTAAACTTTTAACAGGAAGTGATGATTTTACACCCATTCCGATTATAAACCAAAGTTTGCCATGACCAGATGCAACAAAGTAAATATTTTATTGACACAATCAAGGTCTGCCAACATTTAAATTGCCTGTTGAATGCAACTGAAGCAATAATATCACCATCTAAACAGTGTATTGAAGTGTAAAAGGGCAATTTAATTGCTCTGTGCAAATAGGTTTTGATTAGTTGCCTCAACCTCATGGCTTTTCAATTTATATCTGTGTAGCTTAGGTGGTCTATGGAGTTACTAAGAGCAGCCACATTTTTTTTTACTGTTATAAATTTCTATACATTTCAAGTATAAAATAAAGACGCTTTTCGTTTATGTTCGGGTAACCGCATTGTTCTTCTAAACTATGTCACAAGTTTTCACGCTGAGTCCAACATCATTTAGAGAATTTATTCCGGAAGGTTTATATGTATAATTAATACATTAACATAACAATATAATCTAATACAAAAACCTTACGTATAATAAAGAAATCCAGATGTTATGTCAAGTCGTAAGAACTGTGGGAAGCAGGGGCAGGTCGCTTGTGATGACTAAAATAGTCCTACTTTACTAGGCTCATTAATATCTGTGTTTATTTAGAAACTAAGTTTTGTTGTCTGCTATAGGTAATCATTAAACCAAGTCATTCTAATTAGTTGTTACATTACATTACGCAGGTTGCGTGACAGTCCCAACATCATTCTGCATGCAATCGCTGCCCGGGAAGATAGTCCGCTTGTGTGGGCGTTAGCGGACCGAACCAGGGATCTGTTTTAGTTATTAAGTACTAACATAGACTAAGTAAGATTGTTACTAACACAATGGACTGCATTTGTAGTCTGAATAAATAAATGATTATTATATTATTCAATTAAATAGTTCCTACTTGATAAAAAACAAGTCTAAAATGTAAACAAAGTGGTTTGTAAAGTTGTAAACACATTTTAATCCTCACACACAAAAACAAAATCGTTTGGCTTTTAAATGAGTAAGAGCTTAATATAAAACTGTTTTACCTGTTTATCTGAATTGGCACCAAAGTAAACAAACAATTGTTGCATCAGTGGTAAACAGAAATAATTTGTTTGTTGAATGAATTACCTTATCAGGTTGATGACAAATCTTTAATGTGAGATTAAATAGTAGGTAATTAACATTCCACAGATTGCAACACAGGTTCAATAATGTGGTGCACAAAAATATTGATAGATAAATATTGCACAGCTGTTTGGGCTTAGGTAGGTAATATGGGCTGGTGTCCGCAACTCCACGACAATGCGCGTATTTTGCTTACAATAGAGATGTGGGCTCATTTGCTTAAAATGTACTGTAATTAAGTTGACTGACATCAATTGGCAAAATGTGGGAACATGATCAAGACTTTTGTAATTTTGCAAATGTTATTCTGAGTATGACATACAATTCTATATATTGTGGATTATATTCTCAATTATTATCCTGCCTTTAGTACTAGCACTATATTTTAAGTCTGTTCTGCAACAAATTGTTTTAAGTTCCAGTTTGTCATAATTTTATATTTATATTGTGTTAAAAACATCAATGACCCCTAAGCTCTTGCACAAGGTATACAATGTACTACAGGAGCCAGCGCATACTTGCATCTTGTTGACATACAATGCACTCAATTGCATCAGTTTTAAACATGAAAAACAATATAAATGCAGGCAATAACCCTCTTTTTACAAAACAAGCTAGTTTCTTACTAAACTTTAACTATATCCGACGACCCTGGTTACTTATCTCCTTTGCTGACTGTACTTATTACTCTTTATTTATTTATTTTTTAATGAAAATTGTCTACTTTTAGAATGTTTGTAAATATGTGAGCACCATATAGTTAATTTATATGTCATGATTTATTAATCCATTTTAATTCTTTTACCTATTGTGGTATAGTAATTTTATTTTAGGTGCATAGTCTTCACATATAATTATTATATAATTTATTAAAAATATTGGAAAACATTTTAAAAGAGAGAGAATGGTGGAGTTTCATGCCCATTCTTCTCCACACGAAAATTACCTTTTGGAAGGGGTAACTAGAATCAATTTTATTTTAATTTTATTTTTGACTTTCAAAAGTGCCTATTTGGAATAAATGATTTGACTTTGACAATTCAAACCAATTATTGTATTTTAGGCTTTACTCTGACTATGGTAAATTTCTTAACAGAAAATGACATCTTAGTAGGTACCAGACTAATGGTGAGTATAAGCTTGTCATTTTTCAAAGCATCTATTTATGGCAGGGACTTTTTATAAAAGTCAATCATGATATTATCATAATCTTAATTGTCTAACATGGGCCTAAGGTGAGAAGTTGCATTAATCAAATCTTACAATTAATTGCTTTTTTTTAACATTGTTCCATACTTGGACTTCCCCAAGTTATGGGGCAAATACACAAGTGGGGGACCCCATTTTTCCAATAGGTAAATTTATACAAAAGAGGTGGATTGGTGATCCGCAATAGGCTTGATTGAGTGCTTGAGGTTCTAATTTGAGTTGCAAATGTAAACATATGTCTAACTATAGATGGCTATATTAAGGCCGGTGATGATGTCAATATGTAACTCAATTTAAAAACAGTATGAATAATTCAACATTTTGTAAGTAATCAGTTTTGAGAATGCCTATCAGCATTACAATAAACTTAAAATACATAGTAAAGCAATATACTATGGTGACATGACAAAATAGGTCAAAAGATCTTATAGTTATTAAACAAAACCAAATTTATGAAGACAGATGTTGCTTATTTAACAAATAATCGTTGTTATTTAGGAATTGTTCTATCAAGGACATTCTAATTGTTTTCTTAGTGGAATCTGACACTACTATTTGATTTCTTTAATTACAGTTGTTACAAGGTCTAATTTTATTGTACCTCTGAAGATATTTACTACCTCAGTTGAGTGATTCAGCTATAGACCGGAATTGTAACAGTGTTTGTATTGAAGCTCATTATAGAAAGTGGGTAGATGTTAGCATATTGTCCCTAAAAGCAACAACTCATTCTGAACATCTTTCCTAACATTTAAAAGTCGTCATACACATTAAAGTAGTATATTTAATTATGTTACCTTGTTATTTTGTCCTCTAACGTACAAACTACATAATTCTAAAAATATTATGTGCATTCCCCGATGTCATTACATACACTTCGTCAAAAAAATATCGGAACACGACACAAAAAATATCACAACAAATGTTCACTATAACCATATTTCGCACTCATATTAGTCCACATAAGTAAAATAATGCACTTGAAACAAATATTTCGTGTATTATCACCCGGATTTCAGGTCAGATTGACAGTCCAAGACATTTACAACACCCATTGAAAAATGGCACGATACAAAAACACTCACTTACCTGATCTGTTTCATTTTCGACGGTTTTGTACGCATTACCTAGGTGACATAAATCACTGAAGGCCATTTAAATTATAAAATTATTTCTTGCCACGATACATATGAGCTTACTTCGGTGCTAAGCCATTTTTTCCATTGACCTACATGTGTATAAAATTATACGTGCTTACTCGCAACGGTGTTGCTGTCACGAAGCGACAATTTAGTCGGAAAATAACATTGGATTCATCAAAAACTAAGTAAAAAAGACTTTTGTGGTAAAACTTACATGGTAAATCGTCAGTTTTCAGTTAAAAATATAATTTTTCCTTGAGTGAATATTTTTATTTTGTATTTTTCCCGCCCTTTCAAATAATTTTGAAGACTTTATTTTTTTTAAATACCAACCAGACTTCATTTTCGATCCTAAAGAATTCACTTACAAAAAATGCACATTTTCCATAGATTTATTAGCAACTTAAAATGTGGTTTTTAATTCAGAAGTTTAATATCGCAGGTAGCAAAGCTATGTAAATATTTTGTATATTTAGTAAATTATTCAGCGTCTCTAGTGTAGCATTTTGAACTTAGGAACGGCAACACTGTTGAGTTACAAAACCTCATTGGCTCATTCATTGCATTCTTAGTACAAAATCTTAATAAGTAATAATCTCAAATAAATTTCTTGGTCATCAGATGATTTCAAATATTTGGATATAATAAAAATTGCACAATTTGAAAATTCAGAGGTCCTAAGACTGCGCCATCTATATCTGGTAAAGTTCGAAAATACTAACATAGCGTATACATTAGTAACTAGATGGCGCTCTTTGAAGGGGCGTGTTTGAAGCAAGCAAACTCGTAATGAGTTTGTTTGCTTCGAACGTTTCTTTACTCTCGCCTACAGATGGCGCTACAAAAGAGAATCCTGCTTTTCATGTTTCGTAAAACTTTGGTCTAGGCTGCGAGCGCTACCTGCTTATAGCACGGGTCCCTGGATTCGATTCCTAGGTTTGGTCTTATTGTAACTTCCTAGGGTTGGTTTTATTGTAAGTTATTCATTAGTAACTTCTCAATGGTTCCGAGGTTAGGATTTGTAAGTATGTATCTACCTACTTGGTTAGAGACAATGATTAGCCTCTAATTATTCAATTAATGATTGCCTCTCTCTTACATGGGAATAAAACGATAGAATTTTTCATAAAGGTAATATTAATTTCTAAGAAAGAAATAAGTGGTAGGTACCTAGGTAGTGTAGGTGTAGGTATTACAGACGCCAGCACGTCAAGCTACTACAATCTGTCAAATTTCTTTAATAGATTTTCAACTTTATTTCTGAAGCATTAAGGTTCAACGTTGATTGGAAAAATTTGACACTTTCGGGTAGCTTGACCTGCTGGCGTTTGTACCTACATAATAATATAAGAAAGGATCGTGGCAGGTGGCATTCTCTAGTTTCTGCCTACCCTCATGGGAAAAAGTAGTTATTTCATGTATGTGTCTGTATTTCTACTATAGATACTATTAGATACTTTAGATGATGACTAGAAACCGATTTATTTTCATTACTAGCCGTAAGTAGGTACTTACCTACTTATAATATGTTCCAGCCACCCCTCGCAGCCCAGGCGCGGTCCGAGAAGGTGGGGGGGGAGTCGTGCGGGTCATGACCCCCCAAAATCATTCAAGCTATCAAGAGTCTGAATGATTTACTTGTCTTACGAACTTAAAACTGTACTTGAGCCAAAGAGACCCCGATGGGCATATACAAAAACATTAAGAACATAGGAGACATGGGGACCGCCGACAGAAGTGAAAACTTTAACAATGAAATGACAGTGGGTTTTTTAACGCGCCTAAAAAAGTTTTTACTTAAATAAGCCGATGCAAGAGCGAGCGAAGCAATTGGGCACTCCACGTGTACGTTAGGTTCTAAAGGCAGTTCCAAAACCTAAGCTGCTGTAAAATGAGTTTAAGCTTTTCGTCATATAATTCAATAAAGTAAGTTCTCTTTCTGTATGATGGTCAAAAGAAAACCGAACCTATTTCAAAGAGGGGTGCAAAAATTTTCAGGCTCGCTTCGCTCGCTCACATTCTGTCGATTCTTGATCTTTTCTTCATAACTCATAAGTTGACAAAGCAAGTAATTCCTACTCCTTTTGGAAAGATCAAAAGAAAATCGAACCTATCCGAGTGTGAAAAATTTTCGAGCTCGCTTCGCTCGCTCTTGAATTCTACATTCTCGTAGTTGCTTGGGCTTGCCTGGATAAGTCGACAATGTAACTTCTATTTCTGCTTGAAAATATAAAACCAAACCGAAGCGGGTTGTTAAAAATTTCGAGCTCGCTTCGCTCGCTCTTCCCAGCCTACATAATCTTTAGTCCCCGAACGGTTAGGCAGGGGTGTACCTTCATGTAGTGCTTATACCCCATTTCGCCAGTTATGTTTTAGTTCCATGTCATAATAGGGGGTGAGCCTCCCTCCTACCACCAACCAGGCATAAATCCAGACTCCAGGCTGCTTCTGAGAAATTTCTGATGGATAAACCTAATAACACTGTACCCAACCTAGGAATTGAACCCAGGATCTCATGCTTAGCAGTAACGCTGGCGACCACTAGACCAACGAGATGTACCTCCCTTATTAATATTCCCCGGCACCCATGGTGACCCCCCCCCCCCCCCTCCAGATATTGGGCTGCGACCGCGCCTGTCGCAGCCTGCCGTATTTTCTTGATACAAGCTACCTTCTTATGTTTTAGCCTTCCTTTCGCCTTTGTACGCACGTGCCACGGCTGCACATGAAGCTAAACATAACCAGAATAAGCTGACTTCTGAAGAAAAATCTATAATATACAATGCGAGGTAAGCTAAAACTGGAAATAAATAGCTCGATGTATAGCCGTGTGTACAAGCCGTGAGCCCGATGGGGTTTCGCACCGGCAAAGACTAACTAAGTACCAAACAAACTGTCATCCCCTATTTAACTCCTTTAGGGGTGAATTTTCAAAAAATCTTCATTAGTGCTCACCTTCGTAATGAAATGAACTCGTGTGCAAAATTACATGCTTCTAAACCTGGCGGTGTAGGCTGTGCGAGTGTGCGTTGTCTGTCAGTGAATTAATTAAACCGAGTGCCCGATAGGGTTTCACATCGGCAAAAATTACGAACTTCCATACAAACTTTCATGCCCTAACCCCATTACGGGATGAATTTTCAAAAATCCTATCTAAGTACTTATTCATCTTCGTTACAAAGGAAACACTTATGTAAAATTTAAACCTAGTGGTTTATAGATTAATTAAAAATAAAGATTAATTTAAAAAAAATATTGTTTTTATGATTAATTTAAAAAAAAATGTTGTTTAAGATTAATTTAAAAAAAATTAAATGAATTTAAGATTTTTATAAAGTAGGTAGATTAAATTATTCCCTATAAAAAATTACACCTACCGACTGCGAATTAATCAAAACGGAATAGGTAATCACGTGGGCACGTGAATTACATCCAAACTGTATCGGACTGTGACAAATCCCTTTGTGATGAGTACGGGGTGCAATTGCATCAGTTCATTTGTGTGTCTATGGGCATTTGGGCATTGGGCAACGCTATATGTAATGCACTTTGTTGGTGTTAGGCTGGGCGCACATTGGTTCATTATTTTGGTAATTACTTAATTTGTAAGGATGCGTTGTAGATTTTAATTTAGTAAAACTTGGATGTAGCTTCACTTAGATACCTAACTGTATAGTATTTATTACTTACCTATTTTGTTTGTCAAGATAACTAAATTTATTCTTTCATGCTAATTTTGAATACCTTCCTCACTTAATAATGGCTTTTCAGTCAAGATAAGACGTTGCTACTGTCATAATTCCTGGCCAAAACTCTTTAGCCTTTAAGCTTTTAGGACTATTAGTAGATCAACGCTGTTGGAAACTATGTGAAAGCTGCGCGATAAATTATGTGAATGACTTTATAATAATCCAAGGTAAGACACTTAACCAAAATAAAAGGTATCCAACTAGTTCTACTCAGGAGTAGAACTAAGACGGGTGCTCTTTTGCACGTAAACCTAAAAGCAGGACCTACTTCTAATCTAATCTAACTATAGCCTGTATTGGGCCACTGCAGGGCAAAGGCGTCCCTCTTCCTTTTCCTAGGACCTATTTACGACCAATAAATAATAATATCTCCTCATAACGCGTATTAAAAGTATAAATCAGTCTATGGAATAAACACACCAATTTTCAAATATCGAATTCGATAAATGCATCAAAACACTGGCAGTCAGACATCTCTATGGGCGAGTAAAGCCTGGCCCTGACATCGGCCGCCCGTAGAGGCACCCCACCGCGCTTATTATCCAATTTATCTGTGCTCAAAACGCGATGATTAAAATAAACACTGTTACTGACGTTCCTCTAATAAAAGGTATGCTTTTGTATTGTTCATTGTTCGGCTTGTTGAGTTGGATTTGTTAGGTAGTTTGATTTGATTAGGGGTTGTTTTATTTTGCGTTAGTTTTATTTATTTTGCCTAGATAAAGCTTCTTGATTTAAATCACTAACCTGCCTGTTAGTGGTTTAATTCAGTCATAGTAAAGAACACTATATACCTAAGTACAACTTTATTTTGTTTTTATTTTACGTAGAGTCCTTACCTAAGTAGGTACGTCCGGTATCCATCTGGGAAGGGCAAAGAGTAAACATTGAGATTTTGCCTTAGGTATAGATACCCATTCTACATAGTTACCTACTGGGGAATAGATTATGTTATCAGAGTTATTGACACCAAAAGAAGAAGATGACAGGAATCCATATTATTATTAATCCAAACTTCCAAACTAATATTATAAATGCGAAAGTAACTCTGTCTGTCTGTCTGTCTGTCTTTGCTTCATGCCTAAACTACTGAACCGATTTGTGTGAAATTTGGTACAGACATAGTTTGGAACTTGAGAATGGACATAGGATAGTTTTTATTACAAAAAATAAAAAATAAAATAAAAAATAAAATTATTCCGGACATACAGCGCCATCTATTGGTCAAGAGTCGGTG
Organism: Apamea sordens; assembly: GCA_945859715.1. Taxonomy (NCBI): domain Eukaryota; kingdom Metazoa; phylum Arthropoda; class Insecta; order Lepidoptera; family Noctuidae; genus Apamea; species Apamea sordens. Next base: position 3,739,386 of record OX244010.1, on the reverse strand, counting down.
TCATCTATTGGTGAAGTCACTATTCCACGCGAACGAAGTCGCGGGCAAAAGCTAGTTTATTATAAAGGCAGACGAGTCCTGGAGTGGCTGGAGTGGAGACCACGTATCGGTAGTGTGGACGACCCCCAGCTAATTTAAATGGACCGACGGCCTTAAAAAGGTGTCTGGGACAGACTGGGTGCGGAAGGCGGAGTACAGCTTGTTGTGGCGCAGCCTGGGGGAGGCCTATATTATGTCCAGCATTGATTGATAATAAATGCGAAAGTAATTTTATTGTCTCAAACTCAAACTCATATCATTTAAGGTCAGGTGGGGTAAGTGAAACGAAGGGGCAAGTGAAACACCCAACCCTATCTATTTAGCTATAGAGTTCAGCTCTAATAGTGATCGGTCGATAAAGCAGGATCGACGAAGAGGTTTCAATGCTCTAGCACAGTTGTCGCTACGATAGTTCTATAAGGTTATATAAAAAAAATAAATCTGACATCTTTGGAACTTCAAAACACGAGTTGGACGTGCCTAATCTTTTCGTTGGTGTCAAGCAATTTAATAGTGTTTTTGAAGATTTTTATAGGTAAGGAACGTATTCAAACTGTAGATTTCATGTTCTAATAGATTTTTTTAGCTTAAACGTGCAGGCAATTGAATTATAAGTTGTAGAAATTCTAAGCTCGAAAAGTACTGATTGGGGAAAGTGAAACAGTGATGGCCGGGGTAAGTGAAACATATGGCCCACTTCCCCCGTGCCAGAGTTTACAAACATTTTTTTTGGTAATCTCGCGTAAAATGTTTAGTTTTACTAGGTACTTAATTTATTGTTTATCATCTTTGCATTTCGTTCAGAAGGTAACCTAACCAATAGATTTTGACCAAACATTTATCAGTTTTTAGTCGAACTACGAGGTACTTGTTTACTTTTATTAAAATTGCAGGTAGTTTTTGCAAGAATCCCGAACAAACCGACAAAAAATCAAAAAACCGTTCGAGGACCTCCAATATTATTCGGTAGAGCCATCAATAAACAAAATAATTATTAACATACAGCAATTAATCATTGTACAAACAAAACTTATAAACTTTTTATGACAGTTTTTTGATAAACTATTTTTAGAGTTGTTAACTTAACGGAGAAGTTAATTTAATTCATTTATGTTATAATCGGATTTTTTTCCAGGTCTTGTAAAACATGCCTCGAAATTACATTCGGAAAACTAATAAAGCTGCTTACTCTGATGAAAAACTGCAAAATGCAATATTATATTATAATATATTTTATTGTTATTTGAGTTTAATTTTTTATTTATTTTAGACGACAAATCTAAAATAAATCTACTACATACTACTTACATAATTATAAGTGAATTAAGTAAGAAATCTTGAATTTGTTCAATGAGCACCTAAATAAACACAATGATATGTTTTATAATCTTTTCGCAATTTTATTTTAGTTGTAAATTTTTGTTCGATTTTTGCACTGGTTCAGTACCCCTGACCACCGTGACTACGTTTCACTTACCCCAAATTACATTTTTTAAGTGTATATCCTAAATTAAAACTTATTCCGACGAAATACAACTCATATTAGATAAAAGCATTTTGACACGTCATTTTAGCCCTTTTATTAGTTTCGCAGGCTCAATATTATACATATTATGGCGACAGTTTCACTTACCCCATACACGGGGGAAGTGAAACAAAACCACAGTCTGCTTAAATTCGATGATTTTATCGATTTAAGAACGACTATAGAGCTTAGAACTCGTATCATAGATGACGGATTAAAGGAAGAGTAGTTCGCATCAATCGTTATTATAAATGCGACTCATATTACTGTGCTAGAGCTGTTTATGTAAAATTAAAAGTAAAGTATGTTTCACTTACCCCACCTGACCTTAATTCAACTAAACCAATTACAGGCACTTTTGAATTGTCAAAGGGTCGGTCAGTCAGAAAGATGAAGCTAGTTGCCCATAGGTACCTATGGAGAAGAACGGGCAACAACCTCCATGGACACTCTTTTTAATCATAAAATTGTTACAAAATATTTGATTAAGTACATCATTCGTTAAAACGTTGAAATAAACCATGTGAGAACGATGTAGAAATACGTGCACGTTAAAAGCGTCCGTTATAGAAAACATAAAAACAATTCAGAAATAAAAAATTAAAATAAGCCATGGCAGCTAAGAGATGACCAGTCCCTACTGACGGCGCTTGTTCACGAACATGACGTATGGATCAGCACCATTCAGCTCAACCATTTTGGAGGGAACTTAATGATCCAACACACACGCCCCCACCAGCGAGACATTAGAGTGAGCATGACATACTCGCAGCCGCCAGGGCATATTCAAGTCAATGAAAGACGTACCCAGTAAATCTGTTGTCTGTTATGTTTCCACGCTTATACGAGTACCACTGAACCTAAAGTTATGACAGATATTATGTAGGGCGTAGGCTACCTACTTTTCATCCTGAATATTTGATTAAAAAATACAAACCGGCGAAATCGGGGGCTCAGCTTTGCATAGAGCAACCAATCTGCTCTCTGCAATTTTGAGACCATCCGATCGATTCTGTAAAAATCTCCCCGTGAAAAGTTAGGTGAAGTGAGCTTAGAGTGAGCTGTAAATATTGTCAATCCCTAGCATTAGTTGGAATGACAGCTCACTCCACTTCACCTAAGTTTTCACGGTGAGATGGTTACAGAATCGCACTGCAGAATGTTAACCCCTTCTCTCCACTTGGTAAGTAATCTTTTAGTCATCTTTACGACACCCACGAGTATAGGACGCCAGCGCCATGTTCTAAACTCTCGAATCCCAGGAGACGTTTTTGAACTGTTTATTAATTATTTTCATTCAGCAGACTGCAAGCTTGGCTTCTCTTCTACCGGATATTTCCCATTCATCAGAACCATTGGCAGGAACAAGGACAGGTCATGTGCCGAGCGCGTCGAGGTAACAGTTTATATAGTTGGTGCATATATATGCACCAACTATATAAACTAAATTCAACTAAACAGGTACAGGGTCAAATTAAACTAGCTAGCAAAACTTCGCCGATGTGATGGGTATCCATATCTAAACAAGACAAAACGGAAAGAATAGTCTGATATTTTTTTGTGTTAACTTATAAACGTTTTTGTATATTTTATCGTTTCAGTTATACCCATAAATATCTAAACACTATAAAACCAAAAAAAACAGATTTTCTAAACTTATTGAAGTAAAAAAAAAATACATTGAAATAAATCATCAAATATATTTCTTCTCGTTCTATCACGTTTAGATATCAATAATTCGTTACTCATAATGTCTACGAAGTTTAGCTAGCTAATATAATTTGACCCTGTACCTATATCTATGCAATAATAAATATGTCAGTTAAAAAAACGATAAGGGGCCGTGCACCAAATGGATTGATTTTTATCAATTTTGTTAATTGTTTGTGGGAAAGGGTAAAATAATTTTAAACAAAACTATTTGTGATTTGAAAAGTCGAATTCTTGGTTTTGCATGTGACTGAAAGGGATTTTTCAAATAAATTAAGTATTCATGGAAAATCAATAAAATTCGCAACAAGTTTTCCAAAAACTGTCGCAAGAAGACTGATGTTTGATCATCTTGTTACATGAAACTACTTTTGATTTTACGTACTTAGATACTACTTTCACGTGGCTGAACCTCTTTTTTCAAGTTCGATACAAAATACCTATAGCAGAAAAATAATGATGAAAAATCCAATTTTTCGAAAGAAACACCAGTCAGTAATGTAATTTTTCCAAAGCAATTCAAGAAATTTAAAAATCACACAGTCTTAAGCTATCCTTCAAATAAAATCAAAACTTTATTTTATGATAATTCAATATTTTCATTACGTAAATCAATGGCGAAATATAAGTAGGTACCTACTAGTTTCGAGAGCGCAAAAGTAATTACCAGATGCTGTGACTAACACGAATGGTTTAGTGCCACGAAAACTGTACTTTTATACTTAGTCACTCACTACTTAATGTTTCAATTTTTTCAAGCTTTCTCGCAATTAAGTAGATAGGAAGATTTTTTCGAGCCAATCGATGCAGTTTCGTATAGGGATTAAAAAACTCTTACAGACCAACCGAGGTTATGAGAGTAGGGTGAGGTTTAGAATAGCCATAAATCGAAACTACCCTACTTAGGTGGGTATATCTGTACGAGTTTTCACCTCGTATAAATATAATTTATCTAGCTGGTATTTCTGCATAATCATATGCCATACGTTCATGAAAATATGAAAATTGCAAGGGACATCAACACGTTACCAACACAATGACGAAAGAAGGCTGAGTAAGAAGAACATAGAGAAAAGATGTAACATAAATATATCTACTTATTTTTTTATAATACCATACCAAAGTAAGTATTATATACTTAGGTACTACAAAATGCATGAGCTTAGAATTATTACTGTAATACGTATTTCGCCCTCTAAAAAATCCAAACCCCAATACCCAAAGCCTTTTACATTTAATTCAACAGAGGAAAAAAACAACCAGTTAATATTATCAGAGACATGCCTTTTCAACGGAGTGAAAAACAAAAGAAAATTCGTATAAAGAATTCAATCGAAATCGAATCAAGAATCCGTCTACCGTACGTTGAAGCGAGACGGATAGATACGATATGCAGTTCGCCAGAAAAAGACGTGCATAGCGTTAATCCTATTGGCTTATACCGGGCGACGTTTGCCGCGATTGGTCGCTGTGCCTTATTGAACTGTCACCGAAGACCGCGGTTTAGGGGGCGACCGGTAATTCGGGGGCAAACGTAGGGTGGATGGGGGATAGGGTGGCGGGGGGAAAACTCGCAGTTTGGCGATTGACTTGTGGGTAGTTTTCGGGGTTCCTTTGGCACGGATTTCGAGCGGATTGAATGTTGAAATTTTATTCTGTCTGCGATAAGTATGATGTTCGATTGTTTGGTTTGATTCGTATTGGTTTTTGGCAGGGTTTTGTTTACTTGATCGTTGTTTCTGAGGAGGGAAAATTAAGACAGACAATGTAGGGTTTCGTTGTTTTGTTATCTACGTAAGTAGTGATAACGCTGAAACGTTAAATTTTTCTTAGGTAGGTACGTTAAAGTAAAAAGTTCTGACAAAAAGCTTCTGCGTTGATGATCTGCTAAACCAAAAATAATGTAAGTAGGTACAGCACCCTAATTGCGTCACACACTATCAATTGGAATCGGTTTCATTTTGACAGTTCAACAACATTCATTGCGTTATTTACGTGTTGAGCAGACAAATTTTTCGAACTTATGAAGCAATGTATTAGCAATTTGCTTCAAAATGAAGGAGGAATTATTTTGAAGGATAGGTATTGTTAATCCATTGTTTATGTTCGAAATATTTGTCTGCTCTACAACGTAAATAACGCAGTGAATGTTGATGAACTGTCAAAATGAATGCCATCGCTACTGACAGTGTATTACGCAATTACCCCGCAGATCATAGACCAGATATAATTTTATATTTCACAGGTACAGCTATAGGAACAAGTGATTTTAAGCTCTATAATTTCAAAACTAGGTCCTATTATGTCTTGTCCCTATCCAAGAATATTGAATCATTATAATTTTTAATAATAGCCACGTAATTCTAATTAGCTATTTATTTATAACTTTTCAGTTTAGGTATGGGCTTGAGAAAAACATGATTTTAGGTACCTATTTAAGTAAATATACCTATCTACCTCCGCATACGACATCAAAAAGCACCCAATCTTGACAGTTACCTTTCGCGCCAAATCACGGCGCACCCAATGAAAACGCGGGAACTGTTGACTTTTCGTCTATGACGGTTGTTTTCTGCGGGCAAAGGCATCATGCCACGCCCTGCCCAATGTGCGAATTCTTATTGGGTGATATCAAATGTCACTCTGTGTATGTATGTAAAGGTATTTGTCGGAGTTAAGGGAAAATTGTGTCAAGTGTAAACTAAGTATGTAGCTCATAGGCTCTATATACTTAGTCGCTCTTTTGTAGGTGTACCTAAATAAAATTCCTTTAATGCATTGTTCTTAAGGGGTGGTAGGTATGAATAAATATGTGTAGGTATACCATGCCATCCCATCTGTAAGGTCTGTGCCATCCCATTTGGCACAGGACCTGTATGCCCAAACAGTCTTGGCGATGTTACCAAACTAGTTCCTAATGTGAATATTGCTTAACGGGCTTAGCGTTGTAATTAAAGTTTGGCTACGGCTCTGCTGTGGCTATTAAAGGTACATAATGTATCAGTTAGGGAATGGTCCCGGGAAATCCCAGTCCCGAAAATCCCGGGAAATCCCGGGATTTTTGGATAGACTAAAGAACCGGGACGATCACACCTCGTCCCGGGACTTTCGGGACCTTCGGGACTTAGTTGAAAAGTATAAACTTAAATTAAGAATTTGAGTTTCCCCATTCAGATATCATAACAAAAGGTTTCTTACTAAGATTTTATTTAAAACTAGAGGTCCGCCTAGCGGTTTCACCCGCTGCTACACGTTTTTCCGAGCGAATGAGGTCAAAAGTAGCTTTTGTTACTTAGGGATCTTGTAGCTTTTCAGTGGTGAAAGAATTTTTAAAATATATCATCTGCCTAGCCTTCTCCCAACTATGTTAGGGTCGGCTTCTAGTCTAACCGGATACAGCTGAATACCAGTATTTTACATGAAGCGACTGCCTATCTGACCTCCACAACCCAGTTACTGGGTAATACGATACCCCTTGCTAAGACTGGTTGTCAGACTTTCGGGCTTCTGACTACCCGTAACGACTATCAAAGATCCACGAATGACAGCCGGGACCAACGGCTTAACGTGCTTTCCGAGGCACGGAGGGGTCTCGGTATGTAAAGATGGTCACCCATCCACAGACCAACCGCGGCAAGCGTAACTTAACCTGACCGATCGACCTGTGCGGCTGTTATTATTTAGCCACGGGCCCCCCTAGAATTTTTAAAACATAATCAGTAGTTTTTGAGTTTATTGGTTACATACCTAGAACACCTACAAAAAAAAACAAATCTTTCCTCTTTTTAATACCTAACCTAATAGTGTAGAATCTACACTGTACTTAGTGGTTCGCTCATCGGTTTACCCGGTGTTTGCTACTGCTGCCCGTTTTCCCGTCAGAATAAGGCGTTTTCCCGCGGTAAAACAGTCTATGTCATTAATACTCAGAGTTAATGTAACTTTCTAATGAATGATGATATATTTTTTTAAATCGCTTCAGTAGTTTCGGAGTAGGAATAGCTCTTTTTGAGAATGGTGGTGATCGTGGCCGTTTTCTGTCGTTAGCTTATGATCTCCTTCTGACGATCCTTCCGACCAGCGTGGAGCCCGAGAGGATATTCTCTGCAGCAGGATTACTGTGCAACAAAATAAGATCACGCTTAAGTGATAAAAGCTTAGACGCACTTATTTTTTAAGAACCCATTATAATGAGCAAGACAGTACTAAATAATTGAATGTTTTCATATTTTGTTAATTTCATTCCTTTATAACTTTTTCATATTTTGTTATTTTATATTCCTTAAAGATAAGCGTCTCAGTGATATGATAAATGATAACTGCTGAATGCTGATGATGACTTGGTTTATATTAGAATTAAGAAAAGGATTTATGTTTTATTTTGTTTTATGGAAAGTAACTATGTTATTGTTGATTGATATTGGTATATAATTTATAATAATAGCGAGCGTTAAATGCTGATTTGACTTGTTGTTTTCTTCTGGTGATTATTTTTTCAAAGAATAGTAAATGTTCTGTTTTCGTTGATTTTAAAAAATATATATCTTTAATTAATACAATGTAGTTTTCATTACCTACGTGCATACATAAATACTAAAGACCTAAAATAAAAATACCAGCAGTAGGTAAAAAAATACCCAAAAGTCCCGAAAGTCCCGGTTCTCCCGGTTCCTTCAACAAGTAATCCCGAAAATCCCGGGACGCAAGAAGAGCACCGGTTCTTCATTCCCTAGTATCAGTAGTAAATACTTTACCTATAGTTATGTAGGTACAATCTGACCAAGCTTCATCAATAACGTGTCTAGCAAAATTATGACGAAGAAGTCTCTAATATGACACTGAAGACGGATGGGCTGGTTAGATTGATCAAAAATGTGGATCAAAAGAAAGAAAAAATGGGGACAAGATATTTTTCTACTCATTAATATGAACTGCCCAAGTGTGCGAAAGGTGTCAAAAAGGGGAAATTATATACTTTGGTCGATCATGTGCAAGAAATTTGCTCAGGCTTAATCCTATTCAGCCAAACAGAAAGATTTTATTTTCTCAGTAAAATACTGCGACAAATAATAGACCATAGACGCATAAAAACGAACCCACTCCTAATTGTTTATACAATAAATTCGAACAACCATTCCACGTTGTAATTGGAAAACGGAACGTTCAATCCGCGCTAAAATGTACGACGGCATTATTCTAAACGACAGGGCCGACGCAACAGCGGCGTAATGCCACAAATTAAAGCTTAAAACGGCCGGTTAACAGCTGACCCAAAATCGAAGTGTCCCCCCGTCTGGGGGACAGAGTCAGACGCGAAAAGCAACGGGGCGGAGCCACGCCACGCCTTCAAGCTCACAGGCAATATCGCGTCAAAAGTTCCCCGGCCGTGGCATAACGCGCGCGGCTCATGCCCGTCCGTGCTTAAAAAAATATAAACGTCAAAAGTGAAACGTCACGTGTTTAGCTGTCAAATTTTGGAGGGAATTCGTTGGGTTATTCTAGTGTAAACGGTTTGAATTTTTATCTGTATTATTTGGGACATAAATTGTAGGATTTTTGTTATTATTTATGTTCTAAAATGTAATTGCAAAAGGACCTACTTATAGCAGCACCTCAATACTTCTCTTATGCGTCTTAAATCTATAATTCTAAGTCCCTTCTGACAGTTAATTACAGAGTAAACACTCAGAGTACATAATTTAAAAAAGAAAAAAATAAGTAATCAATTTTCTTTGAGCTCTACTAGAACTTATTAATTTTATTTTAACAAAGAGTATCGAAGCTTTAAGAATGTTACACACAAACTGAAAATGAAACAAGGTTTCCTTTATGCACTATATTATCGATGGTACCTACTTTGTTTGATGTTGTGTGATGGCTTTTCTTCCTTCATTGGGTACTTTTTCTTTAGCAAAAATTTTTTTCATTGATTATTCCTTGATTCCTTCAAACCTCTGATTTCCCTACAGGAACAGTAGTAGTACTTACTTGTTGACAGGCCTACACAGTCCTTCTGCATACCCATTAACACTGTAATTTGGAAAGATCGTAAAAGCCAATTAATTTTAAAAGAGTAACAGTGGAGTTTCTTATCGGCTCTTCTCCATGGAAAACGACCAATTGGAACCGTGCCTCTAGCTTCTGATGTTTCATAAGTGCCCAAGTACGTTTATGTGAAATCAAATATTTTGATTTTGAACTGAAGGCCAATTCTCGTAATAACAAACTTTAATCTAGTCGCAATCTCATCTCAGCGACAACCAATGTCAAAAACTTGTCAATAATGTAGGGAAATGAGAGGTATTTTCAACAGATTGAGACTGAGATCAGACTGTGAACGTTCTTAAAATAACGTTAATTGCCCCTCAGGATGTCGATAAAATTTTGCTAACACCCAACATGATACATATGTAAGTACCTACTTAGAAAAAATTAAAACCTTCTTATTTATTTATTTATATATACTTTATTGTACACCACAAAAATACATAGCATAAAAAATACATGGCACACTACAAAATATACGAGTACAATGGGCGGCTTCTTTTACACTTTATTACTCACTTCTAATTTCTTTACTAAAGCTAATTGAGGCATTATCATAATCAACCTATAGTCTTCGGCCTCCTCTCTTCAAGAGGGTGTGGGCTATAATCTACCACGCGGGCCCAGCGCGGGTTGGTAGATGTCACATGTCTTCGAATTTTTGGTTCTACTAGGACATGCCGGTTTCCTCACGATGCTTTCCTTCACCGTCAAAGTATTTTTGAGGCATAAAATACTTTATATTTAGCATACACAGCCTATCTTGCACCACACAGCCTATCTTGTTCTTGGCACCTTGTTTTATATTATAATCATAGTTTTGTTATCATCTAATAGTGTAATTTTTTTGTGTTGTGCTGTCTTTTTTGTGTGCGCCAAATAAATGGTTCATCTATCAGCGTTGCCAGACGTCCTGATTTTGGCGGGACGTCCAGATTTTTTGCCTAAAATTAAATGATGATTGTCGCAATGATAGTTGTAAGGAACGCATTCTCTTAACGGACAATTAGTTTCTTTTTTTTTTCTTTTGTCCCGCTTTCGACGAAAGTATCCCGCTTTTTATAGGTAGGTACTAAAAGGGCTTCAAAATCCCGCTTTACCCAAAAAAAATCTGGCAACGCTGCTATCTATCCAGCCTGTACGTATTGCATGACAAAGGGTGACTTTATATCCCTTTTCCACACACTTCTTTCCTCTGCTATCGTGGACGTTCATTTGGTACTTATAGGTAACGGTCCGCAAAATATGAGAATCGGCCATGTTTCATTGTTCGAACAGTCAATCAACTCAGCCCATCGCAGTCCGCAGCTGCAAGCTGCGACACGACTACCAGTTCTCTATCTTCTGCATCCAGTTTGTCTCACTCATGTTTTTGAAGTGTCTCGTTGTCAGCTTGTTGGATTAAAATCTCCAAATTATTGTACCTACGTAACGCAAATAAAATTGATTTCATTATGTATGTCATAATTTATCATCACTTAGGCACTCATAATTTGTAACGTTTGATTTCGCGTTGGTCTTTTCATGAACATCTGAACAAACATTGATTGCAAATAGGTTATTATTGATCTTTGATACCAGAACACCTACGGTATTTAATCATTTAAAAAAAAACCCATACCTACACAATTACCCTACTGCACCCTAATTGCGTATTTAACACTTTTATTCACAATCGGAATGATTTTGAAGGATATTGCTAATCCATTGCTTCATTTGTTCGAAAAAATTGTCTGCTCAACTACGTAAATAACGCAATGAATGTTGTTGAACTGTCAAAGTGAAAGTCATTGCTAATGTTAGTTACCCCATTAACCCGGCCTGGTTACTCTGAAGTTTCTTTAAAAAAAAATAGATAAAACGAGTAGGTAAGTAGGTACAGTCACGAGCACCAATATGTCAACACTTTCAATTGCGATTTTTTCGTGAAATAACGAATACAACAATAAAATACGACACATTATTTAAACCTATGGTTCGAAAATATAGCATTTTTGATCGTAACAACATAAAATTTAATTCAAAAATAAAGGAGTAAATCGCTTTTGAATAAAGCCGAGTGTATACATACTTTTGCTCGTGACTGTACTTAGCTAACCGACTTTTCAGAAATTTTCCACACGCTGTGAGCAAGTGTGGTGATTAATGCTCGTTTTTTCTTTGTACTTATTAGAAGAGGACTTTCCACACATTAGGTATATCTAACAATTACCTAAATTAAGTTATTTACCTACTGGAATAACCTGCATCTAGTTAGACTGGAAGCCGACCCAAACGAAGTTGGGAGAAAGACTAGGCAGATTTTGACTTACCTACCTGCCTACTAGAATATCCTCGATCAATCCGGTGTACGTACCTATAGGTATGTCCTTATATGCAATTGCTATAACATTTATGTAACTACAGCTAAAAAATCTGTGAAAATAAGGAGAAAAGTATGAAACATCTCATCTTATAAGACGCAAAATAAGAGTTAGTGATAAAAAAGTGAATTTTCGGTATAAAATAGACTTTTAAAATGGAAGTGGCTCAAACACCTCTGCAACTGACCCAAGACCATTCAGATGGTAGGATGACAGGTAAGAATATTAATTATTGCGACTGATTATATTATCGATGGTACCTACTTTGTTTGATGTTGTGTGATGGCTTTTCTTCCTTCATTGGGTATTTTTTCTTTAGCAAACATTTTTTTCATTGTTTATTCCTTGATTCCTTCAAACCTATGATTTCCCTACAGGAACAGTAGTAGTACTTACTTGTTAAACGGCATACACAGTCCTTCTGCATTCCTAATAACACTGTAATTTTGAAACATTGTAAAAGCCAATTCATTTTAAAAGAGTGACCGTGGAGTTTCTTGCCGGCTCTTCTCATGCCAGATAACTTTTATTCGAGGAATAAAATTGACGTTTGACAGTTTTTGTATAAAATAACTGTTAAAATTTCAAAATTATTCCTCGAATAAAGTTATAAGATGATTGAAAAATCAGCCCTTGGTTAAAGGTTATGGAAATATTTTTAATAGGGATAAGTTTGACGCCCTAATAAAAATATGAATTAATTTTATCGTATGGGGTGACTCCTTGTGATAGTGGTAACTGGTACTCACTTGTGGAGGCTCTTTTGAATAAACTCGATGATGTAAAAGAATAACTTTATAGGTAACTAATTATTCAAAGAATATAAAATACTTAAATAGAATTAAATATTGATGACTCTTATGAACTTCTTAACATCATTATTAATGACTAGCTGTTCCTGCGACTTCGTCTGCGATCCAGGATGAAAAGTAGCCTATATCCTTCTCCAGGCCCTGGTTTATCCATGTGTGTGAACGGATTTGGGTGATATTTGGCGTGAAAGTGTAACAAACAAATATACCTATTTACAAACATAAAAAAATCTAATCTCTTTTGTTTATAATATTAATGAGATAATGAGGCTAAGGGCTGATTTTTCAATCGGTGGATAATTTTTATTCGTGGAATAAAATTGACGTCGACAGATTTTGTAAGGAAGAATATTGTCAAAAATTCAAAATTATTCCCCGGATTATCTTATTTAACACAGTCATGCATTCTTCTCACAAAAATTCAAACACTGACAGTATCATCTTCTATTCATTCGCAAACATATCAAGATCTGTGTTTGAGTCCAGGAGAGCGTTAATAGCGGCTAATGTCCGAGGAATAGGTGACTTGGAGTACCTACTAAGTAGTAGTACGCATTTTTGTCTACACCACAGAAGAACTAAATTTTGCCAGGCCGACGGCGGCGGCGTCGGCTCTCGGTCAGTCCGAGTATGGATAATAGGTGTTCGCTAGGTCCATAGTGGGTAAGGTTGTGTACTGGACTAGAGCTTCCTATGCTATCATAAACACGTTACACAATCCCTTAATTTAGATGCTATCACAAATGATAAATCAATAGGACTCTAGAGACAAACTAAATTCGCGGCTAAAGACACAAGCTACGCGAAAAGGCACTACAAAATCTTGAGTTTTGACATTGCATTGTAGAAAAAAAAAAGAACGGGTTGCACTCCGGCAGTGCCGGCAGAAGTGAAAACTTGAATATTAACGTTGTGCATTTTTGATATTTTGGAATGCGGTCTACTCTCCCTCCGTCTTACGAATTTTCGATCAGGTCACGTGTCCTGACGCGAGCTCCGTCTTATGAATTTTCGATCAGGTCACGTGTCCTGACGCGAGCTCCGTCTTACGAATTTTCGATCAGGTCACGTGTCCTGACGCGAGTTTACATTTTTTACCCATCACAAAAAAAGTGCACAACGCCGCTAAAGAAGTTTTCACTTCAAAAAGTGATAAAATTTCACATAACAACACCTGTTTCCCAGAAAGGTTCTGCAGAGGTGCAGGTAATAAAGTACATTCACTTTTCGCTAGTTATGTTTAAGTCTCATGTAATAGGGGGCGAGCCAGGCACAAATTCAGACTAATATTTTAATACAAAATCATCGAAATACAAAAACACCAAAGCTCTGTCATATTTATTCACTCCACAGACAATATAACCCAACAGATTATATTTTACCGCCATTTCCCGCGCGGCAGCCATACTTCTAGTTATATTTTTTCAACAGGCAAAGGCAACATTAGTATTCAGGCCCATACAGCCAGTAACTCGGGGGTCTATTTGACTGATTTTCAGCCTCTCCATGATTTGCCACTTTACCCGGTCAGATTGCACGCTGAATACAAAATAACCAATACTGTGAAGGGGGATTTGAAATTTCATTTTCGCATAATGGCGTCGCGTTTTGAATATTGGGTATTTTATTAACACTGTGTTTGTATAGGATAATTTTGTGAGCGAGGAATGTAATGGACTTAGCAATTTTGTTTGAGCACTTTAGCGTTGATAGATTAGGTTGAAGTTCGTTACTTTTGGGAAGGTCTAGATTCTGTAATGTAGGCATTTTGGTACGAACAACTAAGTACGTAGATAAGTACTGGTCGACGAGTTTCATTTATGTTCTAGCTAGTTACACAAATAATCCAATGCCTTCGGTCCTCTTTTCATTTACATGTTGCTCGAGTCCAACGCTCTTCTCTGTGCACCTACGATTTTTTTCCGTTAACCTATACTGTCCACTGCTGGACTTCCCCATATTTTTCCACTTTTCTTTGTGCTGTGCCTTCTCCATCTAATCGGTTAGTAACGAGTCAAAATCGTAACGCCAGCGTTTTATAGGCCTGTTTCGGTGACGACCCGTCTTCAAGCACCCACTGTGTGACGAGTTTGGTCCATCTGTCTGGACGAATCCCATCTTTAGGTGTTTTTATTTTCTTAATAAAGGTAAGTAATTACCTAACTATTGTCGTCTTCGTGTACCCCTTTTAATGGATTTACTAATAAGTCATAATACATAGGTAAGGCTTTCATTGAAATTCGACGGTACGATTCCAGCAGTGCGATTCTGTAACCATCTCACCGTGAAAACTTAGGTGAAGTGAGCGTGGAGTGAGCTGTCATTCCAACTAATGCTAAGGGATTGACACTATTGACAGCTCACTCTAAGCTCACTTCACTTAACTTTTCACGGTGAGATTTTTACAGAATCGATCGGCTGTATGACAGTGAAAATAACGAGTCGATTGGCGAAATGGTTGACCCATTGGTATCCTGCGCTACGAGATGCGTGAATGATCATCGATTCTCGCACTGAATAGGTGCTACTTGTAATGTATTGTAGAGATAGATATGTTAGAGATCGCAAAAGCGGTCGCCCATTATTATTTTAAAGTGTTTGATGTATTTTTATAGATACGTAGGTATACCTGCACCTGCATTACGACAGATTACTTGTACAGACGCCAGCACATCAAGCTACTACAATCTGTCAGATTTCTTTAATAGATTTTCAACTTCATCGCTTAAGCATTAAGGTTCAAGTTTGATTGGGAACACTTGACAGTTTCGGGTAGCTTGACCTGCTGGCGTCTGTACATAAAATAGAGCACTGCATAAAAATTCTTAATGAAATAGAAAGAAAAAGATGCGCTGAACTTAAATTTAGTTTAGTTTGTGGACAAGGGAATCGGAGCCAGTGTCACGTTACCAGTAATTCACCAGCCTACAGCTCTACCAAACCAACAGGCAACAGCCAACCATTTCACTTCTAAATCAAAAAAGGCCAGCAACGAATTCCGTTATTCCGCCGGCGCGGGTACTTCCAACCTACCCTACAGGGTGGGGGTGAAATTAATCAGACGGGCTCAACGGCTGCCGCGTCAAAAGAAAACCAAATAAAACGGCAAGCGACAAAGTTTCTACTGCTAGGAGATAAGGGAAGGAATGGAGACGACTTTGATATAAATGCGCCTTCATTTCATTTAAAAAAAAATCTTTTACTCGTAAGTAAGTCACGAGTTCACATTTATATTACTAAGTGCAAGGTATATAAATGTGTAGGTACTCGTGACTACGAAAATTGTTACGTGCAAAATTCAAAAGCGATTTTCTAGTGAAATATAACATTTGCATATTTCAGAAAAGACCTACTTTATATTAAGATACTCTTATAATTAAATGATAACTTTATTTCCAATTTTAAAGGCGATATCACTGACTATGTCCACTAGCCTAAGCTAAGATCAAACTTGTGTTATGGGTACCAGGGCTCTCTCTATTAATACATTTTCCAATTTATACAAACTAGTACGAAGTTACATTGCGTAAGTATAAATTATTAGTTTTATGAATCTTATAGTAGGTAATTGTAACGTTAATATTCATGACTGCACAGTTACAGCTGGAGGAAATGCCTTTTAAAAGGATTTAATCGATTTGCGGTTATTTTTTTTAATTGCGCACCACTCATAAGACTCTTTTTTCGGTGAAACCGCGAAACTTTCCAGCCATTGGTATAAATCGACCGCATCTTCTAAACTTTATTCCATTGTATTTGCATTAGAAGAAACCAGAAGGGCAATTCTCGTAATTTTAAGAACGTTCACAGTCTGACCTGTCTCAATCTGTCAAAAATACCCCTAAAATACCTACATTTTTCTACAAGTTTTTGACATTGGATGATGCTGAGATAAGATTGCGTCTAGATTTTGAATGTTTTTAATTACAGACATAGGCCTTCTGAAATGCCGCATCATGGTCGTAGGCCTGCATGATTCTGACACGATAAGTACTCGCTTCTTATTCGTTACTAATCTCCACTCAAATTTAGTATTCTCAATTGAGATGCACGCTCCAATGTCAATCTAGATTAGAACAGAGAAATTAACATGATGGTAACTTTCACTTTATTACACGTACCTATGTATTTGTTTCGCAGTTTCCAGTTCCTAGTTGATATCGGTCAGCCATTCTTGCTGAAATATTGTCACATGAGCAATTGCGGTCTTGCGTTAAAATACAGCACAAAAAAATCCCAACCTCAACAAACCGACTCAACATTTTACTCTGCCCCCAGTAAGTGGCATTCTAACACAAACAAACATTGATTTATCCTGATACCCCGGATTTAGGCGTCGCTTCCTCTTTCCCGCTGACTTCCAATTTCGGGCCCAGAACTTTTTATATGTCTTATAAAATTTTCTTTTATAGCCCTCCGCTTTCGTGTTGCCGAATGTATTGTGATATAAATCGGGATATTTGTGGAGGCTTCAGTTTTGGGCTGTGGAGTTTTTAGGGGCAAGAAATCTTGGGTATAAGTATTGCTCAAAGATTTTGTCAAGGGATTGGAGATCAATGAATGGTAATGAACGGGCTTACTTAGTGGGATGAATTCAGTTTATGTAGACAGATGTTTCGGTGTTGAATTGTTGCGTATGATTTTATTTATGTGTTGGTAGACGTTTGAAATGTCAGCAGTGACTTTGGACTTAAGTAAAATAAATGAAATGTCAAGGGCAGTTGTTTCATATAAAAATACAAAATTGATTTAGAGCTAATTTTTCCAACGTCAGATAACTTTATCGGAGGAATAATTTCGATTTTTTGACAGTTCTTCCATACAAAAACTGTCAAACGTCAATTTTATTCCAGGAATAAAAATTATTGGACGATTGAAAAATTAGCCCTTTAAAATCTACAAAAACCAACGAGACAGGCTACATTAACTCAACACTCAATACTTCTACTACCTACTACTGGTACTTCGTCTTTAGGGCTATTGTTCGAATTTAACATCAGTGACTTATTCAAATAAAACTCATAACAGCACCGACGGGAATACAACATTGCCTACACTACACGTATAACATCATCATCTAAACATCTACCCTCAAAGCAGAACCCAAATATCCCGATTTCCACATCATACTCTTTCACAGCTCTCTCAACCCAAAAATATCGGTTTAACCCAAATCATAATATCAATATACCGTTTGAACCCCGCCTAATATCTGGTCCCATGTGCGACGATCCTCCGGGGAGCAATCTTGTCCCATATTGATTTTATATTGCTCACATATTGTGGGGATCGCGCGGTGTGATTCGTAGTCGTCTGTGCTTGAATGTAGGTATAACTGCAAAGGATTTTGTATTGTAGGTGTTTTGATTTTAGAACCTGCACGCGTAGCGTGACCGGCGTGGAAACGGAAGAAATAAACGACAAAATTACAAATTGTAGAAAGATTTCTATGGCGCGACGTCAAAAATTTGGAAAAGAAATGTAACTTTGTATAGAAACAGATTATTCTCATGGGTCAAAGCTATAATGACCCTCTATTCTTCGGAGAATAGAATAATCTCTCAGCACGCGCGGCGTGACTCAATCTACGCGTGCTGGTTCAACTGATTTTCTGAGGTGGTAGGTATTTGAGCTTGCTACGTCATAAAGTCTGAGCTATTTTGTGCTTAATTTGTGCTTAAATTCTACCTTTATGAATACTTTGAACAGTAGATGGCAGAATTACGAAATAAGTACTGATTTATAAAAAGAATAGAAAAAAAAACAACGGTAAGAAGGAGATTTGGCTGATAAACTGGTACATTAAAGTGTATCTACGTGACAAGCCAAGGGGCATAGATAAAAATGTAAAAATGTAGAACTATCTTCTAGGAATAATTATTGAAGTAATATGATAAACTGTGGTTTTATTTGCTCGTCCCGGTATCGATACTGAGAGCTCTTAAGCTTTCAGAATACTTATTTGCACTAAATATATAAAGAGATAATATTTGTGAGTTTGTATGTACAGGATAATATTTAGAATTGCTGATCCGATTCCGAAAATTCTATCACTAATGGAAAGTTACAATGTCCCTGAGTGTCATAAGATAATTATGTTAAAACACGTGGACGAAGTTATGTATTACAAAATTAGAAGTTTAATTGTGTAATTTCATTCTTTTACCACAAGTTTTGTTCCCAAAACAAAACACGCTTTCTTTTAGTTTTACACCTTAATTTTCAGACTTATTTTTTCTCCACAAAAAAAATGTTTTTAACAAAATCACCCAAACTTAATTTCCACAATAACGTCAACTCACTCAACAAAAAATAAAATAACTCGTAGAATTGATGATTAAAAGAGCATAGAGGGCTAACGAGAGGCATACAATTGTGTTAGCAACCGCTAGTGGTACAAAATGTAGTTAAGAGTGTGTGTGTGACATTTCCCCAACGAATTATCTTGTTTGACACAGAGTTTTGAGTGAATAGACATGGCCAGGGTAACTTTAGTTTTGTGGAAGATGATAAATCTAGATAGTTTTTGGTATAGCAGTTGAATTACAGTAGGTATTTTATCTCACGAAGTGACGCGCACTTTATTTGGGTAACGAAATATACTAACACGCTTTGAATGTGTGCGTGAAAACGAGTAGCTTCAGCACATAACACACACACTTTCAACATAACACACAGACACAAAGCCAGAACTTTGCCCTTGTCTCAGACAGTACCGAGAGTACCGAGAGCGCTTACACACACATTCACAGCGTGTTTGTACACTTGGTAACCACAAGTAAAGCGCGCGTTGCTTCGTGAGATAAAAATACATTATCAGTAACGTAAATCGCTCAACAAAAAATATAATAAAGAATTGATGATTACAACAGCATAGTAGTCTTGTGTTGGCGCCCGCTAGTGTTAGAAATGTAGTTCGAAAGTGTGTGTGTGACATCTTCCCAACGAATTATTTTGTTTGACACAGAGTTATGAGCGGATAGACGTGGCCGGGGTAACTTTAGTGTCGTGGAAGATAATGAATAGGGAATATTTGTTTGTATAATCAAATACTGGTGGATAAACCGTATCTGGGCCAAGATTTTGAGAGAAATTGAAAACGTACAGTATATTTTTTTATTCTAATCAAATCTACTGAAAGTGATTGCAGAGATTCACGAAAGACAATCAATGAACTACGTCAAAAGGATAATGACCCCTAAATACTTTTTCAGTAAGATAACTTGTAGATCTCCTGAAATAGACATGAAATATTAAAATTCATCGCATGCTTTTCAGAATTTTGCATAACATTATTACTACCTTCTCTAACCCACCTCTAACTCTATGGAACCTATGTGTCAACTGCCCCGGACACTTAATATAGGTAAATAAATAGACTCGGTGCACTTCAACTGCATTCCACCAATTAATTGTAACTGCACTAGTCTTGTCATTGTCACTGATTGGTAATTCAATTTTTGTTGGGTATGTAGGGGAGTGGGGTCTGACCTTCTGTAATTTGACAAGGTTTGTATGTTTCTTTTGTTTTGGAATAGTAGATTTGGGAGTAATGTTGAGTTAAGCATATTGAGGGGCTGGGGCTAAATAATAACAGCCGCAAAGGTCGACTGATTATGTTAAGCTACGCTTGCCGCGGTTGGTCTGTGGGTGGGTGACCGTTACGGTTACCAATCGTTACGGGTTGTCAGAAGCCCGAAAGTCTGACAACCAATCTTACCAAGGGGTATAGTGACCTCCACAACCCAGTAACTGGGTTGTGGAGGTCGGATAGGTAGATGCTCCATGTAAAATACTGGTAGCTGCATCCGGTTAGACTGGAAGCCGACCTCAACATAATTGGGAAAAGGTGAGGCAGATGATGAACTCTTACGGCATGTATTTAATCGATACGCTAATATAATCATTGATCGTCTTTTTGTGGTTTGCCCTAGCCTAGTACCTACCTATTTACGACTTGAATATAGCGTTGGTTGGTCCAGCTAACCTAACGGGGTGTCCGGGGTTCCCTAGTTTACTTACTGCGACCAACTATAACGGTGTATATAGGTAGCACAAAAACAGACAGTTAAAAGAAGATCATTGAGTAAAACAAGCGACTCTATCATCATTAGAGGATCAAAAAGTTTTTATTTAATATTCCAATTCTTTAAGTGCACAATGCACTTAAAGAATTGGAATATTAAAAAAAAACCTTTTTTATGTCAATATCGCAGTTTTTAAGGCTACCTGCCTTAAAACCATTACCTTGTTAACAGAACTTGGGTAAGTTCAATATAATAATATTTTTTCTCGACGAAGCTACTCGTAATACACAGAATTCCTTTAAATTCTCACCCTACAATCAATTTGTCTGCTCTCCAATCACTTAATTGATTCGACACATTTGGTCTTAATATACGCATTATACTTTCAAATCATCACCCCTACGTGGCTAGTATTAAGGTTTAATTTCCTTTACTTTTATGTGTTTGTTAAGGGGTGTAACCCCTCATATGAAAAGTGGAAATCTATTAAAAGGAAAGGGTGTGATTTGCAATGGTTATTCTATTAGCTTTATCGAGATTAAATATTTTGAGGGTAGTGTGATGCTATTAAACTATTGTATGTTCACGCTGCTATTCCTGTAGGGTATGGAGAGATGAATCTATTTCGTCGAGATTCGCTGTTATCTTTTTCCATATTGAAAAATTTCTTCTTTATTTATGTACATTCTTGTGTGTTGGTGGTGTTTACTTTCTAAGTAACTTATTCGAATTATTTCCCTTGGGGCTGATTTATCCAAAGCCAGATTATTTTATCCGAGGAATAATTTTGAATTTTTAACAGTTCTTCCATACAAAATCTGTCAAAAGTCAATTTTATACCACGAATAAAAATTATGTAACGATTTCAAAATTAACCCTTATTCATACTTCTAGTCTATGGACTTCAATAACATTTAGCAAGGAGTTAAATGGCATCCTGGGGAAGGACATAGGATACTTTTTGTCCCGGAAGCACGTTCCCGTGGGATAATTTCCGAGATCCACGCGGGTGAAGCAGCGAGCAGAGGCTAATAAGTCTAGGCTATAAGTTCAAGTTTGATAAATATACTGTGGCACTTTTTTTTCATAATAGACAAACAAAAAATAATAACAAACAAACAATTAGATTTTTTTTTAATTTTATAAACTAGCGCTTGACTGCGATCCCGCCTGATGGAAAGCAAAGATGCAATCGTTGATAGAGATTTGATTTTTTTTTATAATAACGGCCTTGCCGTATGAACTTTTGTTCACTTTGAATTACATTATTGTTCGAGCATCTGAAAGCTGCCATTAGTTTTCATTTACCTACGTTAGATTAGAACTGTGAATTTTTATACTAACCTAAAATATTTTGAACCCACTCACTGTAGTCGTAGACAACCAAGGGCCAGTCGCAATCTCATCTTAGTGTCTTTCAATGTCAAAAACTTGATACATTTTGATATACTGAGATTAGAATGCGAACGTTCTTAAAAATACGGCAATTGCTACGCCAAAAATAGTACCTACCTCCAACAAATTTATCACTACTAACAAATTCCTCTCCACCAGGCGAAGGCAACACATCTCCCCTGCGTTGGTCTCCTCCATCATCTGCTGCCTTGGTAGCCGCAGCCCTCGCACCGCCAGCTCTAAGACCCTGGCTACCAGACCCGCCCACCAAGAAGACCAACCATTTGGGTAAGACAGGTTGGCATCCGTCATCCTTCAATGATAATTATAGATGTAAGAGTCAGTAGGGTCGCCTCAAAATTGTAATGTTCCATTTATAAATAAATAAATATCCTGGACATTTCACACAGCGCCATCTAGTCCCAAGCTAAGCAACCTAATGCTTGTGTTATGGTAACAAGATGGCTGATAAACTACTTATATACATTTTTTTTTGTAAATACATACATATTATAGATAGAAAAACACCCAGACTCGGAACAAATACATGTAGGACTTACAAATATTTGTTCTGTGCGGGAATCGAACCCGCGACACGCAGCGCAGCAGTCCGATCGCTCAGCCACTGCGCTAACCGTGTTGTCCATTAGGTTAGGTTACTTAGGTTAATCTTTACGAGGCTAAATTGTTGAATGTGATAACACTTCCCTAAATTGAAAAATTTAGCCATTTAGATGACTTTTAAAACATAAAAAAATATATATAAAAAATTTAATTGTTTTCGAGGGGGCCCCCTCGAAAACAATTCAATTTTTTATATATATTTCGATTCAGATGCAATGAATAAAAAAGATTATCTTTCAAAATAGAACTTCTTCTCACGTACCATGACTACGTAG
The DNA here is from genome assembly GCA_945859715.1 of Apamea sordens. Lineage (NCBI taxonomy): Eukaryota > Metazoa > Arthropoda > Insecta > Lepidoptera > Noctuidae > Apamea > Apamea sordens. The sequence goes on along the minus strand of OX244010.1, from coordinate 3,716,571 downwards.
AAACGGGAGAAGCGAATTACAAATTGTAGAAAGATTTCTACGACGCAATGTCAAAAATGAAGAAAAGAAAATGAGTTTGTGTTCGTAGAGTTAGGATAGAAGTGGCCATACTATGTGTTCTGTACTCTTTCAAAATTTTCTTTTTCTTTTTTTCAATAAAAAGACATGTAGGTATCCTATCAGATAAATCCCAAAGCATAAAAGTTTAAGGGTCCATTTGAAATATTACAAAAAATCATGGAAAATAGGTATTTATTTTACTTTTTGACGAAATAAACTCTGCTTTAATACCGCTTGTTCTTGTAGGTTTGATCTGCGTGGTCTGCGGCGACACCAGCTCTGGTAAACACTACGGTATCCTTGCTTGCAACGGCTGCAGCGGGTTCTTCAAGAGATCTGTAAGAAGGAAACTTATTTACAGGTCAGTTACTTGTTGTTTATGGGACTAAGGTTTCTTTAGTGGGAGTCTTCATTTATGTCGGTATCAGCAAGCGTAGTCACTATGACCACTGTAGAAATGGAAATACAAAAGAATATAATGGCAGGTTGTGGAAACATTTCTACGGCGCGATGTCAAAAAGGAATAAAAGAAATATCACTTCGCATATTATAGTATTTGAATTAAGAATTTGAGATAAATGTCAAGTTATGGAACAACAAACTTCTTTGAAACTAAAAGCTTATTAGGACCTTTTTGTTACACAAGGTCACTCAAAAATCAACTTGAATACATTTCACTAAAGATAACATCGACGCTTGAAAGGCAAAATTGACTAAGCGACATATGGCTAACTTTATATAAATTCTTGTAATCATCTCATAGGCATATTTTTTACTTTTTTGGAAATGTTATTTTATCATCTGATTCAGAATTTATATGATTTGTTTATGGTCATTCGCGCGTTACGCGTACAGGTTTTGGCTCAGGTACATTTTTAAATGGGACTACAGCCATCGTTTTCACCTTCACAACTGGTGGATGAGTGGAAGTAGTGCACTTATTATTGCGTATGTTTTCATCTATAACTGGGCATATGTACTAACTGATTGTCAAAATGATCCGATTATTGAAGTCGGCCTTAGATATATTGCATATGTTATGTTAAGTCCAGCATTCTGTCAGTAATAGTAATATATTACGTGGGTGTACTTTAGCTATAAGTATATCTACAAGTGAAAATTTAAGGCTGTCCAAAATTAGATCACTCAAATATTACTACCTAGTGTTATTTGAACAATTGTATAAGCTGAACCAATTGTACTGGATATAATAACAAGCGAGACTTACATTTCGTCATATATTTGTGTTATATTTTCTATTTTATATGGAACTGTGTGAACTGGTTTTTGGAATACGTTGATTGCTCAACTGTGTTGTGCATGAGCAATAATTGTTTTATGATGTGTCTCTTAGCCATAATTTTTAGTAGAATTTTTGTATTGACTATTCTGTGAATTTCTGTTCTACATATTTTTATGGATTTACTTATTGATTTTGAATCAGACGTGGTCATTTCTAAATTATATACTTAGCTTCAGATAAACGTCGACTATATCCGGCTTTTTCATAGTCTTATAAAATATGGAAAGGCTTTATAATTTTACATTAGAGGTAGGGTCGCATATGTCTTTAAATAGTATACATCCAACATAATTAGTCTAAATAAGAAATCGGATGGATTGAACCAACCTACACTGGGCTAACATGGTGGATTACAACCCACTCCCTCCCACAGAGAGGAGGCCTGTGTCCTAGTAGAGGGAAACCGATCCTTAATGTCACTTAAGTGATGACCTACTCAAAATTAATATTCAAGTCCAGACACATTTTGTGAAATCTGCTAGAGAAACCTGACGAATATTCAACGGATAAGCCAATAACCAAGAAGTACCTAATATTTTCATCTAACTTTCGGTATATGATTTTGAAATAGATAAAATGATTGCAACGCCCGACGTAAATTAATATAATTAGTGTGCTAGCTTTTTAGCCATGTCTCTCAGTTCTTAAAACTTATTGAAAAACTATGATAGATGATGGAAAATTCAACACAACAAAAAAAAACAATATACTGCAATCGAAAAGAGAAAGTTTCCACAAACCATGGGGTCACCATCTGTGGCACAGTTTAGCCACGGATATTCACCAGCTAAGTCAATAGTAGAACAACCAAAAAGTATAATATATCGTGACACAGTATTACAGATAACAAATGAGTAAATGAGTCAGTGTGTGTTGACTAACCTGCCGGTCGATTCTGTATAAATCTCACCGTGAAAACTCAAGTGAAGTGAGCTTGATGTGAGTTGTCAGTAGTGTCAATCCCTAGCATTATTTGGAATGACAGCTCACTCCACGCTCACTTCACCTAAGTTTTCACGGTGAGATGGTTACAGAATTGCACTGCTGAACCTAGTAATTTGGGGCGTTCGAAACAAAAGAAAATTGAATGTACTTATGACATAGAAAGGTGTAGAAATTGTTGATGATAATGTAATAGAATACATGCAAGTGAATATTATTTCAAAATAGCAATAGTAACTTGACTGTTACATAGGTATCAATATAAATATAAAATGCAAGGGTTCTGTAAATAAATTAAAGTGAGACTTCATCCACGTGGGAGTCAACTATAACATAAAACATATCCTATCCTATGGCACCAGCAATAGTGCAGCTTACTATCAGTGAGAGATTTTTTGTAGTCGGATCAGTACTTTTAAAGTACATATTATAAACAAACACATACTTTTATCGTTTTAAAATATTTTTACTTTTAAGTTGTTTATAAGACAAGATTCTAACTAGACAAAACAAGATTCTAAAAAGACAAATCTTGCACCAATAACCCATCACTAATAGACGGTACAGAAATCAAAACAAACACACGTAATCCGAAAATCTCCACCAAAAATTGCAACAAGACAAACACACAGCGGCTCATCTGCGATGCCAAACCAAAAATGACAATAGAAAGAACGGGGCTGTTTGAGCACTTGAACCCACTTAATCCTTAGTAGAAGAGAATGCTTCTGTAATTTTTGGTACATCTGTGACCCGCGTTGGAGATTGGAGAGCGTAAGAGGAGGAGCGATTTGACGATAAAGCTATTGGAGTTATTGAAAACAAAAATGACTGAATAAAAAACATCTTGCTATAAATATGGCGTTTGATAAGGGTAAATTCAAAATGCCATTTGACATTTTCATAGAATGAGAAGTTTGACTTTTAGTTAAATTAACATACATAACGTATCCCAGGCAATTTTTTCGAGCACTTATGATGACCATTATGTTAGGTTAAATCAATTAATAAAGCTTTCTATTTTCAATTCCGCTACTTTGCTATGCATCTTGTTCGTACTTTTTACCAAATTCATCATCATCAATAAGTCTATTGCTGGAGAAAAGCCTCTGTTTGCCTATCAATTACACGTATGCTTAGTCTTCGGGCCACGCTCATTCACGTCAAACTAAAATATTTATATAGTTTTCGGCTAGCTCTATAAAATGACTTACTCTTAAATCGCTTCCGCGCATGCACTTTATCCGCACCTTCACATTGCCAATCGAGGGGTATTTAAATATGATGTAAATTAATTCTGAGTTTTTATTACCACTGATTTTTTTTTTCAATTATGTTGTATTAATACTTTGACTTAAAAAAAAAATATAGGCAAAATAAATAAAAACAGTGTTGTCGACTGGTAGGTATTGCGTTATTATGTGAAACGTTAATGCAGCTATCTTAGTTATTTTAACTTTGGCAGCAACGGAATAGCAACTGCAATATAAAGATCAATGTGATGCCAAAATCAGGGAATGAAACAACTGTGCAGGAGAGTGTGCCCTTTTTCAGCCTTAGAAAAGGAAACCAAATCTCAATGTTCCAATTATATTTCGCGTTCTTCGCAATATTTTAGCAGGCCCTGTACGAATAAATCAAGTTTCTACCGCCACTGCATACCCACAAAAAATAAGGGCAGATCTCACAGATAACATTAAAAACTGTTTAACATTTGGCCCTCTCCCCTACTTAAGTGGCGATTCAATTAATTCGCTACCCGTCCTAATGTTATTAATATTGTGTGCCACCCTTATGATAGAATGATAGATGGTCAAGTGTGACATGTGTACCGGCTTTATAATTCACAAATTGATTTTCTGGAGTTTCTTTGTGTAGATGAACGATTTTTTGTGGGGTTTATGCTCTATTGATTTTTAGGAGAATCAGTTTGATGATCAGTGACGGTAGTTATAATTATCAGCCAAAGCATGGCGCATATAACACCACCGAATCTTAAACATTTTTTCGGTAGCAGTCTGGAGTCTGGATTTATGACCGATTGATAGCCATTTGCTCAAAACATAAACATAATTAAATCTGACTTAAAACATACCTGGTGATATGTGGTTGTAATAATGTATATCAGCCTTACCCTTCGGGGAATACAGGCGTAATGTTTCATTAATACATTATCATCATATTCCACAGCCCGACTTTACTCACTACTAGACTTAGGCCTCTCTTCTTGTGCCAATACCTACGTTCCTGTGTCAGTCTCATCCAGTTTTTGCCCGCGTAGTAACAAATTAACGCAACCAAACATTAAGTACCTACATAATTCAGCACGGCAGGATTTATTTTATAATTTAACAAACAAAATTCTCACCAAAGCGTTTCATAAACCACACACAAGTGAAAACACCCTAATGTGCTTCTCCAGTCTCCAGTATAAAAATATACCATATTTAAGCCATACTACACTTTTCCTACAACAGAACATCAAAAAACCTGGCACCTACCGTTCAAACCGCTATTACAATTCAGAAGCTAAAGTGGCGTGAAACAGGGAGCCATCCTCGGCCCGGTCCCTTTTATATAGAATTGCAACAAATGTCAACGTAGCTGTAAGCCTATTACAGATGGGATTATCGGTAATGAAATATCTTTAATCTGTATTAGTTTCTGTGGTAGCAGATTTTTGTGGGGTATATAAAGGTTTAGTTGTAATAGAGGCGAAGAAGGAGCGAATTGGAATCTTTTTGGAAACAGCGTCGATGATGATCAAAGATTTTTATTGTGTGTAGGATTTGTAATAAATTGGCACCTACTAACTTCGACGATCTATAGGTATAAGTCTATAAGACGATTATTAAAGACAGTAAACTTCACAAATGGCATGGCCACCGCAGAAATGGAAGAAGAAGAATCCAGAGACAAAATAACAGATTTTAGAAATACTTCTACGGCGCGATAAAATGTCAAAAATGAAGAAAATAATGGCATTTTTTATCATAACGATATATGCTTTTTATGCTTATTCTGAGGTTTAGCAATTTTGGTCCCATATGAAGAACTAGCTCTGCAAACTGCTCATTCCATGACATTTTGTTGGTAGATGTCAAGCCGGCACCGGCCGCTGCGTGGTCGACAAGGCTCACAGAAACCAATGTCAAGCATGCAGACTCAAGAAATGCCTCGCGATGGGAATGAACAAAGACGGTGAGTTTATTTTGATTTGCAGTCTTATTTCAGAGGGCGCATTTTGAAAGTTGGCAACGTTGCAATAAGCTGTCAAATATTTAGCTGTTTTGATTAGTTTGTTAATATTACTAAATTAAATTTTGAAATAACACTCAGTAGTGCACTAAAATATAAAATTGCATTTACAAGTACGTAATATTTAGACATAAATGGAAACAGTGAAATATTTGACAGCTATTTACGACGTTGCCAACTTTCAGAATGAACAATTCGTTATAATGGAGAAATTGTAAAGAATATTCCAAAAGATATGTGGAAAATAGAAGCAAAAACAAATATGTACCTACTTGAAAGGGACTATGGGCTAATTGCGAAAGCCACTGCCTATGAAATCTTTAAAAATTATTACCTACCTTTTATTTGTTTTAGGGCTGATTTTTCAATCATCTGATAACTTTATTCGAGGAATAATTTTGAAATTTTGACAGTTATTGCATACAAAAACTGTCAAACGTCAATTTTATTCCTCGAATAAAAGTTATCTGATGATGGAAAAATCAGCCCTTAGAGAATAATGATTAGAAAAGAAAATAAGTTTATAGCAGTTGCTTTTTATCCCACCTATATTGTAAGAGTTCATTAAGGTCAAATTATCAAACCAAATAAAAAATTGGTATGAGTGATGTAATAATACACGTATTATGATCAGTAATGACCACCGTAATAAAGAAACAAAATAAAAGACAAAATGACAGAATGTAAAAGATTACAACGGCGCAATATCAAAAATGAAGAGAAGAAATGTCACTTTGTCTAAGCAAGAGATTTATGTCTATTCTATAAAGGGTATAGTTAAAAGTGGTCATGCTACGGATGTAGTAGGTACAAAGCTTTTAAGGAAACTTTCTTTTCAAATACATATTTCGTCCTTAAAACCTATAGGAAAATTATCGAGACCATAACGTCGTCGTCTAAATAAATATACGCGAATATATACTCCATAGCTACGCCACATGATTAACTTGCAATCGCTAATTTGTCGCTTCAGCAAAGTGATTATACCACACCTTAATGAACATTGCTTCCTTAGAAGATTTGTATAGTGCGAGCGATTTTGCTTCGGTGTTCGCAATTTCGTGACTGTTCTCCTTTCGTAGGCCTTGGTTTGATTTGAACTGTTTTGGGAAGAAATATTTGAAATATTGTCTATGGAGTTATTGCTCTTTCTTCTCCATAGGAATCTTCTACGCTTTGGAACAGGCAACTAGCGTCATCTTGCTGACTGACTGACTCGTTTGACAGTCAAAATGAAAATAGTTTAATTGAAATAAGTTATTACTTTGAGATTGAGTTTAAACCAAAATGGAGGTCTGTGGTATTTAATATCACTAATTTTGATATTCATCCCTAATCCTTCAATCGGGCTCAATCAGTCTTATCAAGGGGTATATCCGTTTTATATTTACAGTACTGAAATCATGACAATAGTTGACTCCGTCGACATACTTAACATCGACTTTTTATCATCGTTGTGCTATATGTTTTAAGTCCCATCTAAATCTTGTTCTTCTTATTTTAAACTTCTTCTAATCAAATGTCTTCAATATTCCTATGAACTCCTAAAACACTACTCACTCTATCTAACAGCAGCTTCCCACAGACCTCGCAAATCAAAACCAATATTTGCCAAAGAAGATTACACTAAGTAAATACTAGTTCCCACGTCCCAACGAGTCCAAACATGTCATAACATTTCATATTGCTATAAAAAGCTAACAGATCTGTTGTACGCGCCCTGTCGCACGCACACAAGTCAATTAGGCGTGAAGATATTCATATAGACAGCCGACCCTCGTGTTGCATTGTAAGTGGAGATTGAACTTTATTTCTAGCTAGGTCGGGTTGGATTTTGACTGGTTCTCAGTCTTGCGAATTATTTGATGAGGTTATATTTTAGGTTGTACCTCTGGTTAATTTTGGGTAAAGTGCTTAAGCAATTATTTTTGTGTCTATTTTATTGTTAGGTACTGTAACAGCGTTCGCTACCGTTCTATAAGTAATGGTAGTCATTTTAGTACTAGAAGCACCTATATTCACATGATCCGGTTTTCGAACATGGACTTATTGGTTTCGGTCAAAAAATCATGTATGCATAACAAAAAAGAATATGTATAGTCATGTTACAAAGCCTAGCGTTAAACCACGGTGCGATTTAATTTCCTGTGGCATAGAGACCATAACTTAGAGCAAAAACAAAAGTTTAGACGATCATCATCCACAGCCCAACTTTACCCATTGCTGGTCAAAGGCCTTTCTTTTCTTATGCCAATCCAAACGCTCCTGTGCTAGCCTCATCCAGGTTTTGTTCGCGATGGCAACAATGTCGGCTGCCCTGTTTAGACGATGCAAGTCATTAAATGCTTAAATATTATTGTATTGTATTAGTATATATGGTATATATAATAAAGATTATTCTATTCTATGCCTCAGGCAAGAAAATTGCATTGTATAAATAGAGCTTAACAGTCAGTATTGTTCTAGTTAAATTGAAAGTGCCACCCTTTAAATCTAAGTAACTTATTTTAGTTTAAAAGATACTACACTAATGAGTGAAGATTTTACAAGTAACAAAACAAAAAATTAAACTCTTCTACATGACTAACACAGAAACCAGAAAAATAATAACCTTGATAAACCTTAAACACCAAAAGAAAGAAGGGTTGTGCATAATAGAGACAATATTTTAGACCGCGTGGCCGCCACGTGTCGGTGCCGCCCCGTATACAAATTATGGCTTAGCAGTTAAAAGTATAGTTTTTATTCTACTAACCAAGTCGTGCATACGTTTGTTAGTTTAGTTCGAGAGAATGGATGTGGTGTAAAAATTTAAATGCTCTTTAGTTAGTTGGAGTAACTAATGGGTTGGTAAAGGGCTTGACAATCCGTAAGATGATTTCCAGTACCTAATGTCGGTCCTTCCATGTCATGGTTGTTTAACGCATCGTTTTTCTTCTGTTCTTTAAGTTTTCCAAATGACGCTACTTAATTTGTAACAGTAATCACGTTGGTCTAGCAACATTACTATTACCAATCTTACGAGTTTCGTTCTACTCGTAACTTACTACAAGTATACAAAGTTCTAGTTCAAGCTTATTTTACAAATGCAAAATAAGCTTGAGCTTTATTTTGCTTTAGCTTAGGTTTTGAGTATGAATAAATGAATGGCTTTAAGGGGAAGGCCAAAGAAACAATGGATGGTTTCCTGGCAGTGCCGGATTAACGGACGGTGTGTGGGCGTGTGTGGCGTGATGTGTGGTTTGTGTGAAAGATGACAATAACATCTCATCATTCAACTAGAAAGGCGGTGACTTAAGACTAGACATGGTGGCTAATTTAATAGAGATGAGAGAAGATGTATGGATAAAGAATCCTTGCTGCGTCGACCTCAATTGAAATAAGGGCAGGAGAATGCTGATGATTTCTGCTTAGTTGATGGGGTTAATAATGTCTAGTTGCTGTGCTCATAGTAACAACATAATGGGTAGATTTTATTCACCGTATTCAGAAGTACTAAATATCCTCTGCTGAGTATGGCGAATACTAGAAATAAGTCTATAATATATTTTTAAACACACAGGAAGAATAATTACTGAATATTACACCTGTTTTCCCCTAAGGGTTAGCTAAAGGTGTAGTACATCCACATTTCACCAGTTATATTTAAGTCCGTTGTAATGAATGAAAGAAAGATTTCTCATATACTTAACCTCCTAATTCTTATAGTAAATTAGTTCACACATCATCATAACCCTCTAGCCATTTCTACTATAGTAGCACCAAATCATGAAGACATGCCATGTGACTTTTATGTTATTGACATAAGTTTTAAATTGCAATGATGGACGTTCACTTGTAACATACAATTACTACACGTCTTCTTCTTGTTACTGCACAATAGAATCTTTCACCAATGCATTTTGTTTGGTGCTATTAGGAAAAGTAATATTTAATGTAATATCTCAACCAATTTGTAGTCCAGGTATAGTAGCATTGAACGAGTGCTTTTGATAAGAGTTTTCATCTGTATCGTCGTAATATGTCGTTTCTATCTAATCTATCTAAGTATCTAAGAAAACCACTTGATTTGACAAATAAAGGGTTGTAAATCCAAGTATCTTTTCATAAATACTTATAATCTAATTTATTCCGGCCTGAAACTGAAAGTTTGTGAATGGAAAAATAAGCTTCGAACAGGCCTAGGATCTTTTTCAATATTGAAGCCAAACATTTGTCAGTCTAGGTGTTAACCTACCAATGTATTTACATGTAATACGTCTGTACGCCTCAATGGTTTTTCTCAAAAAGTATCGAAAGATCTAAAGCGAGCAAAGTTCGTCCGACCTTTTTTATTTACTTCACTTTTTTTTTAACTTCTTTATTTTTAAAGGAACATTTTAAACTTAGATACTGACTATGTTTTTTATTTTAAGCATTTAGTTGTTTATTTTTAACTTTTTTTTAAATGTTTAGTTATAAATTTCTAATTTATTGTTACTTTTAATGATCAGAGACAGTTTGTTCTATCATGTTGCGAATTTAAATAAAGTAACCATTCCAACAATGCAAACCCAAATAATACATCTAAAACATTCGCACAATAATAATAACGACCACAAAACTAAAGCACAGAATCAAAACCGTTCACAAATCACGTAATGCCCTAAAGCTGAATCTAATAAGGCGAAACTCAGTACACAGTAACACACCCACATTTTAATGAGTGGGAATCCGCAAACAGATAATTAAGGAAAAACTACAAAGCGATGGCCCCCAGGCGTCCGCGCTCACATTCAAATGAGCACCCTTTGTTATAAAGTGAGATGTTTAACCGCGTGAAATGCAACTAGATTTAATAATAATTTGGACAGGCGATGCAATAGTTGGTGTATGATGCAAATTCATGTCTAAATAATAAAAAACTTATTTTAGACTAGGAAATAGGCATTTTAACAAAAATGGATGTTGACACGTAAACACTGCAACAGAATTATTTAATATTGAATTAGAATTGATATTTTATATTTTAGCTTAACACTTAAAAATATGTGTAAAAGCTCTAGTAGGGAACACTGTATCGCTTGTCCGCTATAAATAACTACCTATGGGTAAAATATGTGCCCCATTCCTAATATTTGAGAGTTCAAAACAAATCATTTTATTTGATTAACTCTTACAACTTGAGCTGATAATGAGCAACTGATACATTCTATTTTTTCTTTCGTTCCCAGATCTGCATGGAATCTACTCAAGATACAGTTCGTATAAAATATATTAATATTTTTAAATAGCTAGACAGAAACATAGGCATTTAGTTACAATTAATCTATTTTCTTTACAAATCAACCTCAAACACTGCTTTCTCAATAAAACTTGAAAATTAAACCAACACTCATTAATTAAATCACGCCGTAGAACACTGAGAGGCTTTTGACAAGGTGAACCTACCACACCATCCGAAAATAATTAGATTGTCGCGTCGACATCTCAAAGCGTAACGAAATTACACTTTCCTTTTCATACCGGGGGTCCCAAAGACCAAAATAATACAAAGCTTAAAGTGGTAAAGGCGTCCCCGTCTGGCGTGCCGCAGGGCACAACGTTGGGCCCCTCGTTACTACCTTTATCTTTTTGACACTTTCTTTCCTCGCACAAATTGGATCACATTTTCATTGTTCGTTGTTCATGCGTTATGGTAATTTTGTAATGGATGTTTCTGGGTTTTATTAAGTTTATATTTAGGAGTTGCGATTGGTTTTGTTTTGCTAATTTTGTTTTGATTTTTTTATACTTTTCATTTTTGGGTTGACTGAACTTTGTTTTGAAAATGTTTGGCTGTTTGCTATGGTTTACGGCGCATAGATCTGTAGATTAGTATATAATTGATAGTATAGATGTATTTTCGCAATTACCTACACAAGAATCGGAATAACACAGGGCACTTACCGACTTTACGCATATGGTTATTATTTACATTTAATTTTCCCTTGAAAATATCACCAAAGTTTTCTAGCCATACGTTCAACATATGTACATCATCGTAAGAAGCCTCTATGGGGTACACGTACAGCACACCAACTTTATCTGCAATGAATATGGTTAAATTGTAAAAATGAAAGGCAGTGGCATTATAAGTATGCTACGCAATATCACGGTGCTACTGAACATGGAGTCTTAGGAGTCCATCGCAGGTGTCCAGGTTTGGATCAGCAGTGCGATTCTGTAACCATCTCACCGTGAAAACTCAGGTGAAGTGAGCTGTCATTCCAACTAATACTAGGGATTGACACTATTGACAGCTCACTCTAAGTTCACTTCACCTAACTTTTCACGGTGAGATTTTTACAGAATCGATCGGCTGGACACCTGCGATGAACTCGGACAGGGTTGCATTCTTGCCACTGAGTTTTTTTTTTTAAAAAAAAAGCTTCCATACTAATAACGTACCATTTAAAAGTATCATGCGTCACGCACGTTTTTAGTCGTCTCTATTATGGAATGTCTTATTAGCAGCTCAGAGAATTAATACCTGCTTATTGGCAAGACTCACGGTCTATTGCAGGGACTTTAGCTAACAGGGGAAATATCTAGCTGCATTTTCATAAAGGTGTGTTGTTGTGTTAAGTTTAGGAATACTTAATATTTCATGAAGAATAGGCTGACGAGTTAGGAAATTGTTAAAATCTACGTCATTCTATACATATTAAAAAATTAAGTTTTTTTTCGTGTCTGTCTGTGTTATGTTTATTTATTAGGGACAAAAAACAGTTACATACTACAAAATACAGAGAAATACTTTAACTAACATTTAACAAACACGTAATCCACACCATTGTCCACGTTTTAACTAAAGGTTAAAAGAAGTGCTAAAGACAAGTGATAAAAAAGAAAAAGATATATAAAACACTAGTCGCTGCCACAAATTATGGTTCTTCTAAACTACGCAACGGATGTTGATGTGGTTTTCACCATCATTTAGAGAATTTATTTCGGAAGGTTTATGCATTTAATATATTGATAATATTTAACTTATACAGCACTGAAAGCTCATTGTTTTGGTATATCACCGCATCAGTTGATTGCACCTGCGGGAATAATGGGCTTTATCGCTTGTTATGAACAAAAGACTAAAGAAAATGTAAGAAAAATACAAAACGAAGCATATCTTCGACATTCTGACTTAAAGAAAGCGGAAGGGAGTAGAAGGCAGAGAATTAAAGATTCATTTGTAAAATTAAATGCTAATGGCAGTGATTTTGCGCTTTAATCCCCGACTGTACCTACTCCGTACGATTGTAAGCTCGGTATTACGGCGTGAAGTCGCCATCAAAAGTGTTTTGGCGCTTTGATATTTTAGGAAATAAAAAAAAAAATTATATTTGAACACGTAAATTGAATTGCCTTTTAGAATGTATATCGCTTGTGTTTCAGGAATAATCTTGTCAGAAAATTTTAGCTGGTTTTTATTCTAAGGATTTAATATTTTAGAAATATTGAAATATAAAGATTAAAATTAAGCTACAGTTAGTTAATTAAGCAATTTTGCACGTTTTAAATTACTCATCTCAGCGATCAATGTCAAAAACTTGTCAAAAATGTAGGGAAATTAAGGTATTTTTGACAGATTGAGACTGAGATCAGACTGTGAACGTTTTTAAAATTACGAGAATTGCCCCTTTTTTTTGAGGATGGGAAATCATCAAATGACCCCTCTCGCTCTGGGTGGAGCGGAAGGGAGTGTCAGACTCTTACTGACTAAAACGCACCCGTGTTCCTTCCTTAGCCCTTTATGTTCCAGGGCAGCGGTAACCCTTTCGGACGATCCCGCTACCCTGGCAGGCGAGAATTGCCCCTCTGGCTGTCTTCTGTTGAATGGAGAAAAAAGTCAAAAAAGTGTTGCTCCTGTATGTTTGCCGGTCCTTATACTTTTCGTATCTTCCTACTAATATTATAATCGTGAAAGTTTGTATGGATGGATGGATGGATATTTGTTTCTCTTTCACGCAAAAACTACTGAACGGATTTGGATGAAATTTGGCACACAGATGGTTTATAACTAGGATTAACATATACGATTTTTATTCCGATATTCCCACGGGATCGAAACTTATGCGGGTGAAACCGCGGGGCGCAGCTAGTATACAATAAACCTCAATGTTTAACGCTATGTTCACACCGAAAAATAAGTAAAAGAAGGACTCATATTTACGATACTTATACACACTGTTAATTTTTTTTAATTACAAACCAATCTAATAATAATATACTTCGTTCTTATTTTACGTTATTTTTTTCTTGTTTTGTGTTTTGTGAAAAATGGTTAATAACTCCCATAGATTTATGACGTAGGTACAGACGTCAGCAGGTTAAACTACCCGAAACTGACAAATTTCTTGAACCTAATGCTTTAGCAATAAAGTTGAAAATCTATTAAAGAAATTTGACAGATTGTAGTAGCTTGATCTGCTGGCGTCTGTACAACTTATGATATATTCCACTAATAAAGCATTGCTGCACACACCAGTCCACCGAATCCGTCGTACCCTAACACTTAACTGTTTATACCGAGAGTTAAATCTGCAGTAACAGACACTGATTAATGCGATTTTAATCCGCCCATAAAACCCTAAATCCAACCCTGTATTAATATTCAACCGAACTCAGAAGGTCACAAGTCCTTTTGAGTATGCAAACGACTTTCAACTTTAGCTGGTAATGGGTAGAGTCTTGAATGTAATGGGCGGGGAAAAACGAATGTTTGGCTTGAATTTCTAACTTTTAAAGTGAGAGTCCAAATTCAAAAGGCCCGGCTGTGGCCTGGAGAACAGCGATTATTTAAAGCGAGGCTGTTAGCTAGAGGTATAGTTTGATACGATGTAATTAATTTGGTTATTTGTTCATCATCTGCCCGCCTTTCCCCAAATATGTTGGGTTTAGCTTCCGGTCTAACCGCATGCAGCTGAATACCAGTGTTTTGCATGCAAGTGACTGCATATCTGACCTCTACAACCCAGCTACTGGCTAACTTGTTAGATACCCCTTGGTGGACTTAGTAATCTGGATCTACTACATAGCTTTGATTACGTGCTGACAATGTTCTTGTTCACCCTTTGCAAATCTAGGATATCATATCTACAGTGGCCAAGTACTTACGCACCTATATGTTTAAATAGCGTGATTTCTTTCACTTTATCTACTTTGAGTATTGGGTAGGCTATCTTAGTGGGGTAACGTCGTCATCATGATTTTTGACTCGTGCTTGCGTATTTATATTTATATTTCTAGCAAAATATTTACATTATTAAAGCTAACAGGTACCGAGTGCGCATGGACTTTTTAAGGAAACGAAAGGACTAGTTGACACTTCCCAAGACCCAAGAGCTGGCTTTTACCTTGGCCAGAGGCTAAGCATTGCCATACAACGTGGCAATGCCGCCAGTGTCTTGGGTACATTACTAGTCGACAGCGATGTGGATGAATTTTTCGACGCTATATTTTAGTTTGTACCTAAATAGTTTTAGTTAATTTAGGATATTATTTTGTTATTTTGGTATAGAATAGGTTTAATATGTTTAAATTAAGTTATAACGAAGTTACACAGGTACCTAATCAAGTTAAGTTGAGGCTTAAGCTGTAATTCTGCAATCATGTTACGTTATTCTGAAAACTTTTGTTTGATGCTACAACTTTTCACTTCTAGACAAAGTCTATGTATGGCATGAAAACTTCTTAATCCAAGCTACATTTTTTCCAAACTTTCTCTACTGTTTATGCCATTTGACAACGCACGCTCTGTGTTCTAGGACTATTCCAAAAGAATATAATTTTCAACATCTTTTTTCAAATTTAAAGCCACCACGTCCTTCACATTATCGCCACATTTCAGGCCACAGTCTTACTGAGTCCATGTTCCATTGGCTACATAAAAAATATTCAAACGAAATTGATCCTACCCATCATAAAAATACAGTTCAAATCCCCTCGCCATTAAATCGAAATCAATAACCATTAAGTCGCCAGTTTGACAGAAGTCGTTTATAAGTGAAACGGTAATATATGACTTCATACGAGTGGGAGGGAGAAAGAGATGTTTTTATTAGTTCGTTTCACTTTAGGGTTGGAGCGCGCACCTGATCCTTATGATTTTATTTTTAAATTATGATTGTTCTGTGCAAATGTGTAGTGGATTATTGCTGTATTTGTTTTTATAGCATATTTGAATATGAATAATGTCTTAGGGGTCCTGGTGTAGTAAAGAGACTCATGCCTAAAGCGCGATGTTGGATTTTTATCGCTCGGCTTAGCGCCATGAGTTGAAAATTCAACAGCGCGCTTTTATTTAGGTATTCATTCAGGTGTTGTCCAGCGTTAGTGAAAACGGGCATCAGACTACAATTTTTCTTTCCTTGGGCATCTCGATTTAAGCATGTTTTAACTTTCTAAGAATAGCACATCCTAAGAACAAGCTTTTTTCACGGCCATATCTATTTACATAATATACAGGATGTTATTGACAGCCCTCCGCAAACTGATAGGGTGGCTTCAGTACATCATATTAAGATGACCGGTACATGTAATTCTTTCAAGAACATTAAGGGAATCCAAAAAACCAGATTTGTTTTATTACCTCACACGCAACGTATCGTTATCGTGGCAAAACGCACGTAGCGGACGGCAGCGCAGCGAGCTTGAGCGAGGCTGTTTTCAGCTGTTTTATTTACATAAATGGAGTGTTGCATACAGAGAACGTAATTTTACATTGAAATAAAGGCATATCAGCAGAAAAAACGGCATATTTTTTTTTTTTTTTCCTGAGAAAATTTCCAGTGGGATATGATTCAGAATAAGGAGCTGAATCAATCCTGTGTTTTTGTGGAGGGCTGTCAATAACACCCTGTATACATCGTAGTCGCTTGACTATTCGGAACGTCAGCGCCATCTCGTGGCGCTGGACAGAGTCTAGCCTGAGTTCGTGGTGGGAGCGACAGCTACAAGGAACGGTGTGAGCAGAGCTCTCGGGATCATCGAAACATTGGACATCGTACGAACATCATGTGCTCAGAAACTGTCGCGTTCCGTATCGTTAAATGTGTACCTACAGTGTGTGATTCGCTAGTGTGACTGATTTGTTCGTGAATTGTAATCTGATTTGAACTGCAAACCGTTTTTCTAATGTGCAATAACCAATAATACCCATAGTACGCCCACAGTAATTAAAATATGCCTGATGCTAACGAAAGACAGACATACCATCTCCGACATATATACAGGGTGACAGGGAAACTCGACGTGTTCCTTCCAGGGCGTGATAGAGTGACCCATTTGCAACAATTAAGCACCCCATAAAGCCTAGGCGAAAATTCATGGAATCCGAGAAAAACCGATTTTAATGTTTTTTTGGAAATTTTCCAGAATTCGTCACAAAATATCGCTTATGTCTAAATTCTCTAATTGAGTGGCTTTCATAGCTATTCCATTGGCTACGTAATACTTTAACACACCTATTGATGTTACCAAATTTTCTAAAATATCAAACAGTTAAAAGTTAAAGTAAAAAGTTTATTAACTATTTTCAAAAATCATCTACGTACACGAACTTTGACACCAGTTATCTCAAAATTTTACTGAAACAATAAGCGTACAAATTACGGGGAATACATCTTCATTTAATCAGCTATGCAATGAGGTACTAAAGTTTCATAAATGTTTGAAGGTGCCGATGAAACAGTCGATAATGTTGGCAAAGGTCGAATTTGCAAATTGTTGAAATATTTTAAAATGCTGTGATAATCGAATTAATTAACTGGTTTATGTTATTTCTTTACCTCCTCACAACCCAGCAATCATTTCTACGTCATGGAGCTAGATCGTCGCAACCAGGTGGCAAGCTGAGACGCCACTTTCGAGTGGTTATAGTAGTATTACTCGTAGATCAACTACGAGTAATACTAACCACTCGAAAGTGGCGTCTAAGTAACCAACAGCAACTACATTCATAATTTCTTAAGGGGCTTGTGAAGCACATCATTTTATGTCATGCAAGTAGCTGGGGAGAGGTCAAGGTCCAGCTGTGAATTGCGATAGATTAACTTAATTGATTGGGTTGGACCATTACTTTGTAAAAAGTTGTCTTAGGCATAAAGTTGGCAGCAGCAAACTCTTTACTCCTACTAATAACAACAATTATCAATCTGTCATCAAAGATTAAGGCAATGCTTTTTCTTGATCTTTCTCTAAACGACCAAATATTATGTGAAGAGTCTACCACATTGCAGGTTAATGACATGATAAATAAAAGATTATTTGTCTAAAGCTTAAAAAACCGAAGTATGTTTAAAATTTAAGAGTTTACACGTGCGCAGTAATTTAAAAATCACGAACTTAGCGACAAGTGATCGGTGATTAGCTCATCGACTGCGAGTAATACTTACCACTTGAAAGTGTGATCTTAACTTGCGGAGCGGAGGTAAAGGGATAACATAAACCAGTTAATTAATTCGATTATCACATCATTTTAAAATATTTCAACAATTTGCAGGCAAAATCAGGGTAAAAATACGCGAACTTAACGACAAGTGATCAGTGATTAGCTCATCAACTACGAGTAATACTAAGTGTGGCCTCAGCTTGCCACCTGGTTGCGACGATCTAGCTCCATGACGTAGAAATGATTGCTGGGTGGTGAGAAGGTAAAGAGATAACATAAACCAGTTAATTAATTCGATTATCACAGCATTTTAAAATATTTCAACAATTTGCAAATTCGACCTTTGCCAACATTATCGACTGTTTCATCGGCATCTTTAAACATTTATGAATCTTTAGTACCTCATTGCATAGCTGATTAAATGAAGATGTATTCCCCGTAATTTGTACGCTTATTGTTTTAGTAAAATTTTGAGATAACTGGTGTCAAATGTCGTGTACGTAGATGATTTTTGAAAATAGTTAATAAACTTCTTACTTTAACTTTTAACTGTTTGATATTTTAGAAAATTTGGTAACATCAATAGGTGTGTTAAAGTATTACGTAGCCAATGGAATAGCTATGAAAGCCACTCAATTAGAGAATTTAGAGATAAGCGATATTTAGTGACGAATTCTGGCAAATTTTCAAAAAAACATGAAAATCGTTTTTTCTCGGATCCCATGAATTTTGGCCTAGGCTTTATGGGGTGCTTAATTGTTGCAAATGGGTCACACTATCACGCCCTGTAAGGAACACGTCGAGTTTCCCTGTCACCCTGTATATTAAAACTGCTCTTTTTATCAAAGTTTAAAGGGTGTTACGAGGACTTTCACAGCCCCACTTTTTGGAAATTACCTCGACATCGACTATGGAGATATTCATTTTAATTCTAAAAGCTCTTGTACCTAGCAGAGAGTATCCCTATATATTCAGTTCAAAGACCCACATTTAAATCATAATATTTATCTACTAGCATATTCCAATGTCTCGTAATATCAAGTCGAACTGTTTGAAAGCTCGCGAGATTAAACTCGGGTCCTAAATAACGGATGCAATCTCAACAAGACTCTGGCCTCATAACGGGTTAGTGCTGATTACCGGCTGAAGGGATTTCGATGATATTTGGCACACAGGTAGACCAAGACTTGACTTAGGATTTACGATATGGGATAGGTACTTTTTATCCGGGTAGTACAGTCAACATCAAAAGTAGATGATCAAAATGAGAAATTCAATACTAATGAACGGAGTTCGCGTCCGAACTGTGTGGCGTTGAAGTGATTCAAAAGTAGGTGATTGTAAATTATACCAAACATTTACTACTAATACAGCTGCCATATAGCTGCGAACTCCGTTCATTAGTATTGAATTTCTGATTTTGATCATCTACTTTTGCTGTTGACTGTACGTTTCCGAGTCTCCACGCGGGCTAAAGTTAAATAGTCCAAAATAACGGATTCTAAGTATCTCAAAACTATGGTGGCCTCAACAACTCATTATCATCTGCCTAGCCTTTTCCTAACTATGATGGGGTGCAGATTCCAGTCTAACCGGAAGCAGCTGAATACCAGTATTTTACATGGAGCGACTGCCTATCTGACCTCCACCACCCCGTTACTTGGTAAGACTGGTGGTCAGACTTTCGGGCTTCTGACTACCCGTAACGACTGTCAAAGTACTACGAATGACAGCCGGGGCCAACAGCCCCTCGGTATGTAAAGATGGTCACCCATCCACAGACCAACCGCGGCAAGCGTAGCTTAACCTGATCGATCGGCCTGTGCGGCTGTTATTATTTAGCCACGAGCCCCTCAATAACTAATACCTAAAATATACAGGGAAACAGGGACATCGACGCGCAATGCGCGAAATTTTTCGTCGGTACTTAATTTTTAAAAAAACCGGCCAATTGCGAGTCGGACTCGCGCACGAAGGGTTCCGTACCATTATCTATAAAAATAAATCATGAGTTGATTGAATGAAAGGTAAATTGCGGTTTACGATTTATGACGCATTAAAAAAAACTACTTACTAGATCTCGTTCAAACCAATTTTCGGTGGAAGTTTACATGTATGTACATCATATATATTTTTTAGTTTTATCATTCTCTTATTTTAGAAGTTACAGGGGGGGACACACATTTTACCACTTTGGAAGGGTCCCTCGCGCAAACTATTCAGTTTAGAAAAAAAATATATTCGAAACCTCAATATCATTTTTGAAGACCTATCCATAGATACCACACACGTATGGGTTTGATGAAAAAAAATTTTTGAGTTTTAGTTCTAATTATGGGGAACCCCATTACTATGGGGTCTAAAATCAACTGCTGAATTCATGGTTACAGTTAGCGCAACGATGTCCCTGCCACCCTGTATTGAACCATCATCATCTGCCTAGCCTTTTCCCAACTATGATGGGGTGCAGATTCCAGTCTAACCGAAAGCAGCTGAATACCAGTATTTTACATAGATCGACTGCCTATCTGACCTCCACAACCCCGTTGCTGTGTAATACGATACTCCTTGGTAAGGCTGGTGGTCAGACTTTCGGGCTTCTGACTACCCGTAACGACTGTCAAAGATCCACGAATGACAGCCGGGACCAACGGCTTAACCCACCGACCACCCTCTATTGAACCAAACTGAAGAAATTCTGAATCTTGATTCCACCATTGCAGAAAATAGAGATCAATATAATCATATATTGTTCTTCCTCATCATTCTAATATTTGTATGATATTATCATCATTCATTTCATTTTAAAACACATCTAGGTAAAAAGAAATACTAAGCATAGGTAGGGCCTAACATTATTTTTTTTGTAACATTACATTTTATTGTCATCTACTTTTTCGCTAACGCTAGACAATTATGGCATACCTATGTAGTTTTGCTTCGATATTTTAATTGGACAGGTGTCTAAGGTCCGTATTACGGAAGGAAACTCAAGCATTGATCTCAGTTTTGAGTCAAGTTTTAATTTTAGAACCATCCTCAAGCATAGAGTCATTAATCACAGCTCAGCTGAGTTTGGCTTTATTCTAGATCGTTACTCAGTTCGTGAATCGAACCCAAGAGTGATTGGATCTGTAATCACCGAAGTGTGGTAGAGACCATGCTTGAGCATAGATTGTCATATCAATTTGTGTTCTTTTGAAGTTTATTTGCGTTTTCGGGTTTATAATTATTGTGGAATTGAAGTATTACTATCAAAATATATATATTTGGAGAAGTAGACTATTAAAATATCTACCTATTAATTATCGACTAATTGACGATCAAACAGGACTTGATGAATTTTCTGTAATACGGACCAATGTTTCAAATGATCGTAAGACAATTGAGCATCAGTACTGAATTAGATACTATTTGATCGAACTTCTAAGCCTGGTAACCAGAAAAGTTTAGTAACTAAAACCAAAATCATGATTTAGAAATATTTTGTCCCGAAATACCCCATTTTTTATTAGTCCGGTAAAATTTAACATTTCGTTACAGTCTTCCGAAGATGGCTTTCCTTTTCACTGCATGGGAACTTATAAATTCATACCATACGTGGTTGTGAGGACATACTTGCATCATTCGCGCGAGACAAAAGTATCTTTCCAGCCAGATTGATAAAACAATTGCCGCAAAGTACCCAATCTGCATCGAACCAACAAAATGAGTTCTGCTCAATGATCTCATTCGCGAAAGCTTCACAAAGCTCCATACAAAATGAAAATAAATCAAAAATCACAAACATCTATCCATCTCTTTTACTCTTATGTAAAACTATGATATTTCTGTCTCGTTTACTCGTGACACCGGAAGTGAGATCTCAAAGATGGCTGCGGCCGGATGTGGGAGGGGCGATTTGATTTATAGTGTAGTGTGTAGTGGGGGTGTAGTGTGCGTTAGTGGGTGTGTGTGTGTTTATGTGAGCATTAATTCGTGTTCAAGTTTCAGTCTGTTTGGTAGTTGCGTAGCTTTGGTTATTTGTGCAAGCTTTCTATGCAGTTGGATAGGTAGGATTCTACGGGATATTTGATTTTCATCCTTTATCGGTGACATGCAGCTTTAGAAAGTGGTGCCTAATAATGTAAGATCTTATGCCTGGTTCCTGGTACTCAGGTACTGATTGTCCATCATCAGCCTAGCCTTTTCCCAACTATGTTGGGGTCGGCTTCCAGTGTCATCGGATGCAGCTAAATATCAATATTTTACATGATGCGACTGCCTATCTGACCTCCACAACTCAGTTACTGCATGGGTAATACAATACCCCTTGGTAAGACTGGTTGTCAGACTTTCGGGCTTCTGACGACCCGTAACGACTGTCAATGATCCAAGAATGACAGCCGGGACCAATGGGTTAGCGTGATTTCCGAGGGACGGGGGTTCTCGGTATGTAAAGATGGTCACCCATCCATGGACCAACCGCGGCAAGCGTAGCTTAACCTGATCGATCGACCCGCGCGGCTGTTATTATTTAGCCACAAGCCCCTCTTCCTTACTTACTTAGCCACAAGCATTCACTAAACACTTTACTCACTACACATAACCGGTAAATCAAATCTCGCAAAACGGAAGCAAACCCTCACTCTCCCGCTAGTCTATAGGTACATATAGTACGTAGTAAGTAAAGCTACGGGGGCAATAAAATCAAACGAGGCCACTTCCGTAGTAGAACACCGTACGTGGCATTTTTATTGGAGTTTAGATATTTTTATTTATTCGATTGTGGTTGGTTGTGAGGCTCGGGGCTAAGTAAAAATAAGAGGTGTCCTGTTACCCAGTAACTGGGTGTGGAGGTCAGATAGGAGGTTGATCCATATACAATACTGCTATTCAGCTGCATCCGGTTAGTCAGGAATCCACCAAAATATATAAAAAAAAGTAAAATTTAAATAAAATGGCTAGGCTGATGTTGATGATTGGATGAAGTTGGTTGTGACTTTGATTTACTAATGGTACTTATGATGGATTTGAAATTACCTGTTTTGGATGTGGAACGGATACAATAAGAAAGGGTTAGAATGTGAATTCATATGTGCATTTAATAAACAATCACTTTAGAGGAATCAGTTTTGATATACAGCTAATGTTAATGTCATAATGTTTTTATGGCATTGGAAGGTCAGTTCTACATTAGAAACGTTTATAAATTATACATCTTTGACTTTCTATAATTACTACTTTGTAGTACCTCCAAGTTGTAGTTGGTATCTTGAGCTAACAGGGTAATTGCGTAGTACACTAACAGTAACAGCTCAAAGGCATTCAATTTGACAGTTCAACAACATTCACTGCGTTATTTACGTTGATGAGCAGACACATTTTTCGAACATAATTATGCAGCAATAGATTAGCCATATCCTTCATTCAAATTTTGATTGATTGTGTGTTACGCAATTAGGGTCTCGGTATCTTGAGCCAGCTCACCAATCTATGACTTCATTACTGGTTAAATCTATCTATCATTACAATACCCACGTAGCCACTGAACAAATCTCGGAGCAAAAGCTAGTTCTGATCAAAAACTATTACCAAACTTGTGACAAAATTATTGCTTTCGATGATAATTGTCGCAACAAATAATTCAATTACTCAAGTTACTGTGTTCTCACTCACAGCACTACCGTAGGACGGGCTAGAATAGGGTTGTCAAAACTACTAAGAATATTTCCGTGTTCAGAGAAGCTTTGCAGTACAATTAAATATTGATTGTATAAATATATAATTCTACGTAATTATTATGTCAAAGGAGCAGTGGTGGCCAGTGGTAACAGCTGCAACTTACGAGTTGTATGTAGGTCGTGGCTCGAACCCAGACAGGCGCTTTACTTTGTGTAAATTATTTCATCACCACTGCTCTAAAAATGGTGAAGGAAAACATCGTGAGGAATCCAGCATGTCCTAGTGAAAGAGATGAAGAGATACTGCTATAATTTTCTCTACACGTGGTAGATGAGACTATAATAATGCGTTTGCGAATTAGTGCCAAACATGTACCTAAACAAAATTTTTATGACTTTTTCTTTTTTAGTACTTGTCATTCTGAAATACTTAATTTGCACAAACATAAAGTTGATAAAGGTTTAACAGGAAATAACATCAATTGGAAACAAGGATTTAAATAGATTTTTGACTAGCCACCTCTAAATCGTGGTCTCATTGTAACTATAAGTATAATACTATGGGACAAGGGTACTAGTAAGGTTGAAATTTTAAGGCATAACATATAAGCATTACTATACATACAGGGTGTAAGACACATCGAAGCACAAATTGTTACCATGAATTCAGCTCATGATTCACCCACCACAGTTAACATTTTATTTCGGTTATTGACATTACAGAATGTTTAGACTCACGTGCTGAATTCATGGTAACAGTTTGCGCGTCGATGTCAGTGGCACCCTGTATGTTCCTGCACTTAAAACCTTCCACATGTATAGTTTGACAACCCTACCCTAGAGGGGCGAGTGTCGCGAAAGTCTTTT
This sequence comes from Apamea sordens, assembly GCA_945859715.1. NCBI lineage: Eukaryota > Metazoa > Arthropoda > Insecta > Lepidoptera > Noctuidae > Apamea > Apamea sordens. Next base: position 3,692,069 of record OX244010.1, on the reverse strand, counting down.
ATTTTGCAGACCGTACCTACGTGTGTGTCTCTACTCTAGCTTCTACAGATCCCGCTATCAATCATAACTTGTATATAGGTTTGATGGAGTAGGGAAATAATAGGTATACAATATATATTAATAGTGGCAGCTGACTATAGTGAACACAGGATTACTGATAGAACTATGTAGTATTAAAATGTATAGTTTTGAATGTGACCAATAATTAAATCATTATATAAACAATGGTACTTTTGAGGGGCCTGTGGCTAAATAATAACAGCCGCACAGGTCGATCGGTCAGGTTAAGCTACGCTTGCCGCGGTTGGTCTGTGGATGGGTGACCATCTTTACATACCGAGACCCCTCCGTGCCTCGGAAAGCACGTTAAGCCGTTGGTCCCGGCTGTCATTCGTGGATCTGTGACAGTCGTTACGGGTAGTCAGCCCGAAAGTCTGACAACCAGTCTTACCAAGGGGTATCGTATTACCCAGTAACTGGGTTGTGGAGGTCAGATAGGCAGTCGCTCCATGTAAAATACTGGTATTCAGCTGCATCCGGTTAGACTGGAAGCCGACCCCAACTTAGTTGGGAAAAGGCTAGGCAGATGATGGTACTTTTGATAAGACATCAAAAGTACCATCAGCCCGTTCACAGTTATTTTACCACCGACAGCAGCAACCGAATAGCAACCTTATAGCATAGCAACAATAAAGATCAATGTGATTTTGACCTATGGATCCCAGACTTTGTCTTTGACAAACATTCAATAGTCCAAACTCAAGGTTTGCTAACGTGCAATGGAACGCAGTATTCTAGGCGTCAAATTGACAGACCATATTCGCAACACCACACTGCGTAGATTACTGACGTTACTCAAAAAGCCGCTAAGCTGAAGTAGGACTGGGCTGGCCACGTCTGCCGTATGCCCAATAAGCTATGGGCCAAAATAACCACTACGTGGAGCCCTGATACAGCTAGGCTTGGCGGCAGGCCCCGTAGAAGATGGCGGGACGAGCTGGACAAAACAAACGACCAGTGGTCTACTTTAGCCCTGGATCGAAAGAGCTGAAAGTCATGGGGAGAGGCCTTTGCCCAGCAGTGGGATGATGCAGGCTAACAGTAACAGTGATTTTGACAGACTTGGCAATGGCGGCAACCCAATATTAATATTATTGCTACGACAGTAATAATGATAATAATAATAGATCTGTGGCCCGGCTGTCAAGTTGACGGTAGAAAAAAATTTTTACTCCTATATTTTCTAGTATTTTTCAAACAATAATAATTTAAGAAATGGATTTAAAGAACATTATTCCACATAACAAAATCAAGTATGAAATACATATAATACTAACAGTTCGCTTATAATGCGATACACGGATGTACGGATGATACCGAGATGTTGACACGAAGTCGGGCACGACAGCTGCAAACCACACACCCAACACCTTCGGGTTCGTCGCTCAGCTCCGCCTCGCAGCTGCCGGAACCTGCTCCAGACGTGAGTCCAGTGACATTGGCCGCTGCAGTTGCGTCGAGCTCGAGCGACGAATACTTTTCGCCGCCGACGACACCACCACCTGTACGTCGACGCGGAAGAGGCCGACCACCGGCCAGCTTAGGACTCCGAGGCCCACCAGCCTCTGATAGGGTCCCCGCTGCCGGTGGAAGTGTGCAGCGCATGAGATGGACACAAACTGTAAATGAAAATGTCATGCGCGCATACTTTGGGGCTACAGAGGGGGGAAGTAACTTGACTGCGTACCGTGGTCGGATGCTCTCTCTGTTTCAGGTGCTTGAGCCAGCTGTCAACGTGTCGGCGCAACGACTGTCGGATCAGGTGCGGGTCATCCAGCGTAACCATATGCTGGATGACGTTGTACTTGATCGACTACGCCTCGAATCACGGAATAGCCATGTTTCGCCTGCTTCGTCATTGGTCGCGGTGCAACTGCAAAATTTACCCAGTTTTTCACCGCGACCCAACCGCGTCGATGAAGAGGATGATGATGAGGCTATATCCGTGAGTTCCCAGTGCAATGCAAGATTGAGGAGCGCTTTGGAGGATGCTTTCCGTGAGTACCGCTCTATTTCGCCTGGACTCAGACCACGTTTACCTCGTTTGCCCATGCACAAGAAAAACAAGGCGCTGGTGTGTGCTCTAGACTCGCAGCTGTCAAATTGTTTTAACGACAGCAAAGACCTCACCGATACCCATTCAATCTTGTACTGTGCAGCTGTTGCCGCATGTCGTGTAGCTCATGTCAAATTCCCAAACAGTGACAGAGCTACACGACCAAAACCAGCTGTACCAGCTTGGCAGTGCAGGATTGAGCGTCGTATCGGGGAGACTAGAGCACTCATCGGCAAGCTAATCTGCTTCAGGGAGGGCAATACTCGCCCTAGAGTGATGCGCTTTGTGAGGCGGGCATTCTCGGGGACTGATGTTAGTTCTCGAGATTATTTGTCCCGCGTCACAGAGTGTATCGACTTCCTGAAGCAGAAGATCTGTGCATGGGCAAACCGTATTCGTCGGTACAGGCGGAGAGTGGAGCGGTACACTCAGAATCACACATTCCAGAGCGATGAAAGGTGGGTTTACAGGGATTGGGAACGACCGATCCAAGTTGTGACTGACACGCACCGACCGGATGATGATGCCATGTGTTCATTCTGGCGAAACATCTGGTCGGTGCCTGTCGGTCACACCGAAGGTGATTGGACTGGGAAGATCGAGCGAGCGTGCGAACAAATACCAGAAATGGGGGCACTTATCATCAGCCCCCAAGATATTGCTCGTGCAGTCCGTCCGTTGCCTAACTGGAAATCTCCAGGACCGGACGGGCTGCACAACTTTTGGATAAAATGGTTCCAAAGGTCGCACGCCCCCCTGGCATCCCAGTTCCAGTCAGCCTTAGAGTCAGGGTCGCTGCCTCAGTTCCTAACGACAGGAATAACCCACCTGCTCCATAAATCAGGTAGTACCGCGGATCCCAAAAACTATAGACCGATCACTTGTCTACCGACGGTCTATAAAGTTCTTACATCCATTTTGAGAGCTAAAATTAATAAACATATAGACACCAACTCCATCATGTCTGTCTCTCAAAATGGATGTAGGAATGGGTCCCGCGGTACTAAGGAGCTACTCCTCATTGATATGGCCATTAGCCAACAGGTTCGTCGTTCCCGAAAGGATCTGTCGACATGTTGGATAGATTACAAGAAGGCCTATGACTCGGTGCCACATACATGGCTAATGAGGGTGCTGGAGTTGTATAAAGTAGATACAACTCTGCGCACCTTCCTGATGACGTGTATGGGGCAATGGAGGACGGTCCTTCGCTATCCAGGATGTCGAAATATCCAGAGGAATAGCGAGCCGATAAGGATCGAGCGAGGCATATTCCAGGGCGACAGTTTGAGTCCGCTTTGGTTCTGCTTAGCCTTGAATCCTCTAAGCACGCTGCTGGAAGATTCAGGTCTAGGCTATCGGCTAAGGAGAGGTGGTCAGGTTATATCTCACCTCCTCTACATGGATGACCTAAAACTTTTTGCCCCTAACAATTTGCAACTGATGGAGCTACTGAAAATTACTGAAACTTTCAGTAGCGCCATCAGGATGGAATTTGGTGTGGACAAATGTGCGGTCATGCATGTAAAGCGAGGGGAGATTGTGGAATCCGTGGGTACCCAACTCTCGGATTCCACATACCTTAGAACCCTCTCCGCAGCCGAAACCTATAAGTATTTGGGTATGTCGGAAGCGTTGGGCATCAATGTTACTGACATGAAGCAATCGTTGAAGGAGCGCTTCTTTGGCCGCCTGAAAAAAGTATTTAATAGTCTTTTATCAGGCGGAAATAAGGTGCGTGCCTTTAACGGTTGGGTCATACCGGTTTTGATGTACTCTTTCGGCATACTCAAATGGACTCAGACCGAACTTGACACCCTGGACAGGAGGGTCCGTACGCTGCTGACTGCAAGTCGAATGCATCACCCACGGTCATCGGTAATGAGGCTGTATATCCCGCGAAAGTGTGGAGGTCGAGGCTTTTTAAACGCTAAGACCCTCCACAATCGCGAGATATGCAGTCTCAGGGAATATTTCCTACAAACCGACGTGGGGATGCATCGAGATGTGGTTGCGGTGGACAAGGGCCTCACCCCGCTCTCCTTGGCTAAAGAGAACTGGCGCAAGCCAGTAGTGCTTGACACCAATGATCGCATGGAAGTATGGCAGAGTAAGGAGCTTCACGGACGCTTTTACCGGGCCCTACATGGACCCGATGTAGATTTACTAGCGTCCGTAGCCTGGCTGCGTTTCGGTGACCTCTTTGGAGAAACCGAAGGTTTTGTCTGTGCAATTATGGACGAAGTTATGATGACGAACAATTACCGGAGATTTATTGTGAAAGACGGCACGGTTGACATCTGTCGGGCATGCCACCGGCCGGGAGAATCAATCAGGCATATTATCTCCGGGTGTTCTCGTCTAGCTAACGGAGAGTACTTGCATAGACACAACCTGGTAGCCAGGATAATCCATCAGCAACTTGCTCTGAAATACAGCCTTGTCGAATCTGAGGTGCCGTACTACAGGTATGTGCCCGACCCAGTTCTCGAAAATGGAAATATCACATTGTACTGGGATCGATCCATCATCACTGACAGGACTATTGTTGCCAATAAGCCTGATATAGTGGTGGTGGATCGATCAGAGCGGCGCGCAATGATTGTTGACATAACCGTCCCGCATGACGAAAACCTCGTGAAAGCCGAGAAAGATAAACAAATCAAGTATCTTGACTTGGCTCGCGAGGTTGTCGACATGTGGGATGTGGACTCAGCGATCATTGTGCCGATAATCCTGACAGCCAATGGCTTAATAGCCAAGAGCCTCGACCAACACCTGAGGAGGCTCTCGTTGGGCAGCTGGATCAAGGGCTTGATTCAGAAAGCGGTACTTCTGGACACGGCTCGCCTTGTCAGGAGGTTCCTCTCTCTGGAGCCCTGACCACCGGTAGCTTGGACCCTGTTCCCGATACCGGTGGGCTACTACTTTTTATATTTTTAAATGTTTTTATACTTTTTATATTCTAATATTTAAAAATGTAATTTGTATGTATATTAAATGTAATAAAGGAAATAATAATAAAATGTTTATTTATAAAAAGGGAACATGTTTTTACCTTAACAATTAAAAATAGCACACAGTTGCTAATTTGCCTGAACTAGGTTGAACCTGTGCTTCAGGCTAAGAAGTGCATACATACTCAATATAATAAATTAACAATGCATAAAACGTAAAAACTAAATTAAAACTTAGGTAAATAAAAGTGAAATAGCGTGTTAGCAGTTTTATTTGCAGACAATAAGTAGGTCTTCTGCCTGTGCATAATTGTTTGTTAGTAAATAATTAAGTATAATTTTTTTACAGCTATAGTAATTTAGTTTATAGATACTTAGTTTTCTATTTAATCTATTGTACAGGAATGGACTTAAGAATGTTATAAATCTTTCTATAACGAGCAATAGTAAATAAAATAGACAATAACGACAGTGATGCAAAATCAGCGATAAAATAACTGTGAACTGAATAGACGGTAATTTTGTATAATCAGGGGCCATACTTTGACGTGTTAAAGCCACAGTTGTTCCGTTTCGGAAAAGGAATAGTATACAGTCACGAGCAAAAGTATGTATACACTCGGCTTTATTCAAAAGCGATTTACTCCTTTATTTTGGAATTAAATTTTATGTTGTTACGAACATAGCATTTTCGAACCCATAGCTTTATGTAATGTGTCGTATTTCAACGTTGCATTCGTTATTTCACGAAAAAATCGAAATTGAAAGTTTCCAAGGGTTGACATATTGGTGCTCGTGACTGTACAGGACGAGTACTCCAGTAAAGCTCCATCTTTGACGAGAGACGGCACGGTTGGCGCAGTGGTTAAGCGATTGACTGCTGCACTGCGTGTCGCGGGTTCGATTCCCGCACGGAACAAATATTTGTATGACCCACATGTATTTGTTCCGAGTCTGGGTGTTTTTCTATCTATGTATGTATTTACAAAAACAAAAAATGTATATAAGTAGTTTATCAGCCATCTTGTTACCATAACACAAGCATTAGGTTGCTTAGCTTGGGACTAGATGGCGCTGTGTGAAATGTCCAGGGATATTATTATTATTATTATATTATCTCTCTCACATACTGTAACAATGATGGCTCTAACAGTTCAAGACGTCATAGTATGGCAGCAGCACTTGAAAATAGATATACTTTAGCGATATAATTTATACTAATATTTCTTTTTATGCGCTGAATATGCCTTCACATTTTGCCCATTACGGCTACGGCGTCGGTGCGTGGCTACGAGCGTTGCTACGCGCGTAGCAAGCTTTTTTACATGAAACTTCAGCGCGTAGCGTATATACTTTCAAAGATTTCATGCGAACAAAAATAATTGCACTCCAAACATTGCGGACAAATAAGTAAGGTTTAGTCATTTAATTTACCTCCAAATATAATAATAATAAATATTTTATTTAGTATTAATATTGGTAAAATATTTATAGGTATAGTCTTAGAAATAATTTACAAATGTATAATAAAGTTATATGCTTGCCGCGGTTGGTCTGTGGATGGGTGACCATCTTTACATACTGAGACCCGTCCGTGCCTCGGAAAGCACGTTAAGCCGTTGGTCCCGGCTGTCATTCGTGGATCTTTGACAGTCGTTACGGGTAGTCGAAGCCCGAAAGTCTGACAACCAGTCTTACCAAGGGGTATCGTATTACCCAGTAACTGGGTTGTGGAGGTCAGATAGGCAGTCGCTCCATGTAAAATACTGGTATTCAGCTGCATCCGGTTAGACTGGAAGCCGACCCCAACATAGTTGGGAAAAGGGTAGGCAGATGATGAATAATGTTAGATGCCTGTACTAGGATAAACCTGTATCACAGGCGGCATGAGCATACTTAACATTATTATTATATTTAACATTAGAAGTCTTGAAATAATATTTCGGCATCTTAACAGTTTAAGGTACCATATTCCCATCATATTCCTGCTCATTTATTGTTTGTTCAAGTGCTCTCTACTCATACCACTTGGAGACGACAATGCGAGAATAAATAAAACACCGGCAATACTAGCGCACTGGAGTATTTTAATGCCATCAAATACCTACATACATTCAAACACTGCAATAAAAAAAAACCTAAATAGTAGAGATAGGCCGCCTGGGGTTAATGGGTTTTGCCAATCAGCTGACTAGCTATACTTAGTGACTAATTGGATGTGATGTATTTCCTTGAATTCTTGTTTGTGGGATGGGAACGTCATAAGTTAGATATAAGTACAAAGTTTAATTGATTCCCTCTATTGACGTCCTGACCCTGTATATTCCAATGACATCGAATGCCGTGACTAAAAAATCTATGGTATAAGTATACCCCCTTCATAATCTAACAAATACAAATACAATTGAATACAAACCATCTCCGGTTTAATGGTACAAAACAAACATTAACCTGTATTAAGACTATTGTTTAAATAAATAAAAAAAAAAAAAAAAAACCAGGGGGCCTAAAAAGGCCACTTTAAGCAATACCTCTAAAAGCTATTAATTTCCAGAATTCCCAGCAGATCATTAGTAATTCCTCTAATTTTCGTAAAATTTAATTTCATATTTGGTGTAAACATTGCCGCATGAAAAAAATAAAAACCGATTATCGGTAAATTTTTCATTGCAGTTTTTATTAATCAAATTGGTTTTTTATTTTTTATTTCTACAGTTTAAATGTAATTTCATTGTGATATGAATTGCACACAGATCATATTATAAATTGTCAGTTTGTGACCATTTTACGATTTTTAATATGATTCATATTGTTATCCTATTATGATTCTAGCTAGGACGCCAGATTCAATTCTGTTGTAAATCTCTTGTTTTTTTTTCCAAAATTGTATGATTTTTATCTTTATTATAACACACTGTATGTACCTCACTTTTTTTTTATTAAATATTATTATTTTTATTCTGCCAAAGTGGCCTTTTTAGCCAGCTCATGCCCGCGTGAAATTTCATGTTCCCCGGACCAACCGCATCGCATCGCGTCGTCTCCTCGCGTCATTACTTCGTTTCCGCTTAACGTTCTTTTTGCTCGGCTCCTTAGTGGCTAGCGTGATGTTAAATAGCTTACCAAGTCTTCCTCAAGAATTAGGCAATCAAATACAAAAATATTTTTTCAAATCCAACTGGTACAGTCAGCATCAAAAGTCAATTAACACTGTTACTTTTACAAAACATCTAAATTGATACAAAATGATGTGATACATTGGTTTTCTGTATTTCATGTAATAGCAAAGAGTTAATTATTCTTAAATATCTTATTAATATAAGCTTTTTAAGAATATTTTTCTCAATAATTAAGATTTAAACAACTAAAATGTTAACCGACTTTTGATGCTGACTGTACAGACGCCAGCATATCAAGCTACTACAATCTGTCAAATTTCTTTAATAGATTTTCAACTTTATCGCTAAAGCATTAAGGTTTAGATAGATAGATAACACGTTTATTCACTGCAACAAAAGACACAATACAAGCAATAAAAAAGAAAAAAACATAAAAAAAAGGTGAAACGTAAAAAAAAACAACGATTAAAAAGCTAAATTGACCCATAGACACATAGTACAAGTAAATATAAGGGTCGATCACTCTGGGCGGTGTGTGTCTCATGGTTGCACCAAATGGGAGTCCAGCTCAGCATGTGCCAGGTAAAATACTTGACGCTGGTATTCTGCTGCATCCCGTTAGTGACACCCGGTTTATTTCAACTTTACCGCTAAAGCATTAAGGTTCAAAGTTGATTGGGAAAATTTGACAGTTTCGGGTAGCTTGACCTGCTGGCGTGTGTATTTTTAGAGATTAGCACGTTCAAATAAACAAACGAACTCTTCAGCTTTATTATTAGTATAGATTTTACCGATTCTACATTATACTTTTTTTTTTTTTGAGGATGGGAAATCATCAAATGACTCAGACAGATGATGATATGATGATGTGTCAGGCTCTTACTGACTAAAACCCACCCGTGTTCCTTCCTTAGCCCTTTATGTTCCAGGGCAGCGGTAACCCTTTCGGATGATCCCGCTACCCTTCTACATTATACTTAAGCCTGCATTCTTTTCCCACAGCTGTACAAAACGAGCGCCAGCCACGGAACACCGCCACCATCCGCCCTGAAGCGTTGAGGGACATGGATCAAGAACGAGCTCTGAGGGAAGCTGCCGTCGCCGTCGGAGTGTTTGGGTGAGCTATATTCTTCCTTTATAATAAACTAGCTGCACCCCGCGGTTTCACCTGCATCAGTTTCGATCCCGTGGGAATATCGGGATAAAAAGAAACTAAGGACGTAGGTATCAAGATCCATGACACAAGATTCTTTATTTGTAGACACATGAGTACATAATCAGCCTATAACGTTCTGGGACTCGGGCTTCCTCGCAGTGAGAGGGAACGGGCCGTAATCTACCACGCGAGTCCAGTGCGGGTTGGTAGATGTCACACGTCTTCGAATTTTTTCTCTAGGACATTCCGGTTTCCTCTCGCTGTTTTCCTTTACCGTTTTGAGAGCAGTAGTGATGAAATAATTTACACAAAGTAAAGCGACTTTCCGGGTTCGAACCCACGACATACAACTCGTAAGTCGCGGCCGTTACCGCTGGGCCGCCACTGCTCCTCATGACACATGAGTATAGTGACACTATACATCCAAAGTATGGAGGTTAAGGTATTCATTCGTTCATCCTAGAGCCATATTTTGTGTGGTGTCTGTGGTATATTTGTTATCTATCTCGTATCATAGGTGTTACAAAACCGTGCAACCAAAAGAACCTAATCTAATATCGTGACATATTAGCCAAAAATGTAAACAAATATGAGTTTATGGAAAAATAACTTTAATTCCTACAAAATAAAGTTCAGTTTACGCTACAACTTCAAACATTTTTATAACTTTTTCAAAGTGCTAGTCACTCTGAAATCAACTTAATTTTCATTAAAATAAAATTGATATTTGATTAACTTGAAATAACGTCAATTTGTAAATAAAATTTGAATATAAAGTATACATCTCCACAAACGCACAACACAGTTTTTAATGAAAAATTCTTCTAACAGAAAACAAAAGAACATCGTGGCCATTCGTGGCTCAACGCTCACAGTTTCCGAGAGACGAGTCAAAGTCTTCAGTGTGTTTGAAAAGTAACATTCGTTTGTTTTCCTTTTGAATTCAGTAGCTCGCACTTTGCTCGAGCAAAGGAACTGTGCCACTTTCAAGTCGAAAATTATTTTAAAAGACTAAAGCCATTGAATCGAAGAGAAGAAGATGCTTTGCGAAGACAGCGAGTGCTTTGGTCTTAATATTCATATATTCTGTGATAATACCTACTGTTTGCGTTTTAGCATGAGAAATTGGCAATGCCCACTTCACACACCAGTTGAATATCTTTATTTCAAAACAGAACGATACGTCTGCAATTGACATCTATCGTGATCCTCAATCATCATTATCTGGTGGACGTCTTTCGATTGACATGGTTGTCAATCGAAAAACGTCTACTGGTAATCATAGGCCTCCCTCGAAGTCCTCCTCAATGTGATCCTTAATAAAAAATAAAAAGGTTAAGGTTAGGTGATAATATTTTTTACTTATGAAAAACGATCCCTACCTCTCGTTCCATCATCATCTGTCTAGCCTTTCGGTTAAACTGGAAGCCGACCCCAACATAGTTCCAACTATGTTTAGGTTATTCTATTTTATAAAAATATGTGGCATTATGTTGTCGTTATATTTCCAATTTGCATTCCAATGGTGTGAAAATTTTTGAGCTAGTGATGTTCATTCTGACTCTCTAAGGTATGACCCGTATAACGAATAATGGAAAATCATGTTGTGTTGTAGTTATTGCGCCATTTATGTTTTTCCGTGTCCATCTTGGGGCAAATAGATCAGTGATGTTATGGAGCTCCGTAACCGTAACCGAAACTATCGGATATCCGAAACAAAAATATAACCGTAACCATATCCGTTTCACAAGTTTCGGATAGTTTCGTATAAGGGCGGAGTCTAAAAAACGACATGTTTCGACCGGTTTTTGTAACATCTCTAAATAATTACTTACCTAGATATGACTGATTATAATACCAAATGATAATCTAGACTAGATAAAACCTAAATAAAACCAAATTATTACATACTATTTGTGTTTATATTTTACTTCAATCTAATATCCGTAGCCGAAACTATCCGAAACTAACGGATAATCCGAAATAATTACATATCCGTAACCGTATCCGAAACCGATATAATTTTATTCCTATATCCATATCCGTATCCAGATCCAAAATATCATATCCATAACATCTCTAAAATAGATGTTTTCCAAAGATGGGAGATCCCGCTCGATCTAGCAGTGGACGTCTTTCAGCTGGTAAGATGATGATGCTGGCATGTTGAGGAGATCCCAGAGGAATATTTCGACGCATTATTTTAGTTTTTTAATAACATAATCTGGTTTCTGGTTTCTGTGATACAATGATTTTCATTCATTAGTACAGGCACCAACGATACACTTCTTTCTGTAATGTTCATTTATGTTGAAAAATTGTTCTGTGAACCTTAAAAAATGTGTTTTCTGAAAATAAATTATTATTATTAGAATATAACGTAGTAGTACAATAACTTATAACTTAATAGTTTTAATTAGTATAGGATATTATATTTTTATTTTAATAATTTGTAGTTTATTTAGTATTAGAAGTACGTAAATATGTATTATGTTTATTGTTACAGTTAATAAATACATTTCAAAGTTTTTAACCGACTTCAAAAAAAGGACCTCCTTTTTTTCCCGTAATTTATTTTCTTTTTTTTATAACGAAAGTAAGTAGGTAATATTTTTTTTATGTTAATTTTTTTAACTCATTAATAAATAACCAATACTTATCTTACTATAAGCCAATACTTATTTATAAGCCAATTTGCAATTTTTTTTTAATGGATATATATGCCTCCCATATAAATTTTATTAACTTTGCTTGGATAGTTTTCGAGTAAACTTCAATAATAGGATTTTTTCCACTTTTCCATATTGATGATGTTTTAATAACTTTCTGTCACTGATATTTACATAGCACGTAGTGTTATATTCAGAATTTGTATGAGATAGGTACAACTAAAAAGTGAAAAATATAAACTTTTAAACCAAAAAAAAAATAACCGACTTTAAATAAAATACTAAAAAGTGAAAAATTACTTTAATTTCGAAATTCAGGTGTCAAGAAATGAAAATGGGAAACCGACGACACCGACTTCCTAAATTTAAGTTATTTTTCACTTTGTAGTGTTTTTTTTTGTAAGTACCTAATGTTTTGTTAGTAAGATTTATGACTGTATTCTTTAGTGTATCTGTTTTTTTACATTATTATAATTTACGAAGGGGCGCAACTATGATGCGTGCCCTAGGCGCCATTTCCTATTGGTACCTACGCCCCTGATCTAAATACATATTTTGAAACTCTCACCTTAGTTTGTCCCCACGCCATAAAAATTCCATGAATTTAACATAGCTATGAGAGTGATATTAGGTGCCATTCACTTGTTTGGCAAACATGGTAATGCACTATCCTGATTGGCTATTTGAATGTCAGATTCTGTTTTTATTGGCTGCATAGTAAAGGTAGTTTTGTTATTATGATGGGATTCGTTTTTTGATGGAGTTATGAATATTTATTTATGGTTACTGTATTAGTTTGTCTTGGGGATAGAGGGTTGTTTTTTTAAGTTGGTAGGTACTTCCTTAAATGTGTGTTTGGCAATATTTTGATCGTGTTTTGTTATAGAGATGGAAAGTGCTTACCGGAGAAAACTGACAGGTTCTAGCTGTCACTTTGTAAAACAATAATGATAATTTATAAGTGGCAGGATTGTCGAAGCGCATACTTGTTTTGGGAAATTTGTATGTATATGTAGGTATTATACTTATAGGATGGAGAGAAGTCGTTAAAAAATACATAGGTATCTGTCTACGAACACCCTTTTGAAAAAGTCGGTTATAAAACCGAGAGATATAACATGACATAGGTACTTACGTAAATAGGTATTTGGTATCTAGAAAGTTAGAAACAGATTAAGTGCGTTACGTATAACATACAAATAAAAATCCTCCACTAACAAACACCAAGATACAATTCAACACCAATCAGCCAACCTGAAACGGTGAACAAAATGGCGGCGCGGCGCGGCGGCCCATTCATCCCACGAACACGAACATCAAGCGGTGACCACTGACCAGTGAGGTTGAACCTTTGATCATAGATGAGGCTTGATCGACACGGCTCGGCGGCTTGACGTCACAGATATTTATAGGTTAGGTTCTTGATCCTGCATAACACGCCGTAAAAACAGAAGAAACGAAAAACAAAATGACAGATTGTAGAAAATTCTCTACGACGCGATGTCAAAAATTATCTAAATAAAGAGATCTATTCTTTGTAGAGTACCTAGAGATAGATGAGGTCATGCTTTACCTCAATCTAAAGAATTCATAGGTCTTGTTAATTAAAATCTGTGACAACAGTTTTTGAGAATAATAGAATTTTGCTTAAATTTTGCATCTTCTTTTTTTCATGTCGATGGTACTCTTCCTAGTTGTTTTTTTTTAAATATAGTTTGAGCCCAGTAAGTGGCCACGTTAATTGCGGCAATAAGTTTTAAGGGTTAAGTGGGGCATGGTCTGATCAGAAGCACAGCACTCGTTTGCAGAATAATATTGTTGTTTATTACAATAGATAATGTTAGGTTTCAACTTTTAACAAAAAACTTGAGAGGTGTCAAGGGACACCCGGATGGAACGAAGTTCAAAGAGAGAGAGAGAGACAGAGAAACACGCGCACGCCGCACCGCCGTACGGCTTACAACTAAGTATAGCAAAAAGTGTCGTTCCAACTTTTGGTCTTAATTTTTTCCGTCTAGCCGCCTTTCGCAACGCACGATAAGGAACTTCGTTCCAAAAGTCGACCAATAGCGAGTCGAATTGTACGAGTATATGTATGTATTTACAAAAAAAAAAAAAATGTATATAAGTAGTTTATCAGCCATCTTGTTACCATAACACAAGCATTAGGTTGTTTAGCTTGGGACTAGATGGCGCTGTGTGAAATGTCCAGGGATATTATTTATTATCTGTAGGTAGATACAACCAATGAGATTGAAAGAGAAAACGCCGTTGGTCTCAGCTGTCATTCTAAGATCTTTGACAGTCATCACGGGTGGTCAGAAGCCCGAAATTTTGCCAACCAAAGGGTATCGTGTCACCGAGTGACTGGGTTGTAAAGGTCAGATAGGCAGTCAATCCAGGTAAGATAAGTACTAGCATTCTGCTGCATCTGTTTAGACTGGAAGCCGACCCCAATATTGTTGAGAAAAGGCTTGGTTAAGGCTAGGCAAAACCCAATGATAATCTATACTTATAATAAATCTGTAGAAGTGAAAATTCTGTACATTGAAAATATCCAAAAAATAAATGGCAGGGGGTGTTATTAGACCGACACCGAACCCAAAAATGTGATTAAAAAAATTTTTGTCTGTCTGTCTGTCTGTCGGTCTGTCTGTCTGTCTGTCTGTCTGTCTGTTTGTTCAGGCATCACGCAAAAACTACCGGTTCGATTACGATGAAACTTGGTATAATTATTCTTTAATATCCTGGGCACCACACTGGGTACTTTTTATCCCGGAAAACTATATACAATAAAAAACAAACTTAATTTTGCGGTTCGATCCCTATACCCGATTACCACTGTCTGTACTGTACCAACCGCAAATACTAAGTTTGTCGTAGGTTGGGTCACCCGCAGTGGAGTTCATTTTTATTCCTTTTAGTTTTTAGAGTTATTTAGGTTTATTTTTATATAAGTCGTAGGTATAGATTTTAATTTTAAAGTATAGGTAGTATATTTGATAGTGTACGTAGTGACCGTAAGTTATTTTATAATACTGTTAGGTAGGTTTAGTCATTCGTATAGATATTAGTTTTTAGGGATTTTGCTTATTTATTGAGTTTAGATTAGTTATCATCAGAAATAGGTTTATTTAGGTAGGTAGGTATTTAATTTTCTGTTATTGAGGTTTTTTTTTAATTAGTTAGGTACTTAGGTAAAGATATCATATAGGTACCCTCTTAATCACCACTAATGAGACACAATTGGTTTTCTATTGTAATTAGCCACAAAGGGCCCGCGACATAGATGGCATTCTGGGGAAGCACATACATTTTATCCTGTTAGCACGTTCCTGTGGGTAAATTTCCGACATCCACGCGGGCGAAGCCGCGGGCAGAAGCTAGTAAATAATAAAGTTGTGAAATGAGTTGGGTCAGTTACATCTTCTGTGTTAGGTAATAGTGCTATCATAAAGCACAATTTTGTACCAATATTTTGATTTAAAAGAGTGTCCGTTTAGTTTCTTGTCCGTTCTTCTCCATAGGAACCTGCTACGCTTTGGAATGGGCAACAAGCTTCATCTTTTTGACTGACCGACACTTGACAATTCAAACGTTACTGTAATTCGTTTATTTGAAATAAATGCTTCAGGTTTTAGGTTGAAAATTATCCTCTGGGATCTCCCCAACATCATCATTTCAACCGAAAGACGTCTACTGCTAGAAAAACCGTCTCCTAAGCGACGCGACATCGAGCGGGATCTCCCAACTTTGGGAAACATCTATTTGCCCCAAGGTGAACATAGAAAAACATAGATGGCGCAATAATAGCAACACAACATGATTTCCATTATTCGTCATACCTACCTTAGAGATCGAAAATAAACAGCATCAGCACTCAATTTTTCCCATCGTTGGAATGCTATTCCAAATAACAACAACATACTTATTGCCACATCTATATACTCGTATAGGTACTAATAATAAAGCTGTTGCTGCTGAAGAGTTTGTTTGTTTGTTTGTTCGTTTGAACGCGATAATCTCTAGGACTAGCAGCTAGCTATTTTGTGATTCTGAAACATTTCTCCGACATTCGTTTCGCCGTTGATCGGTTCACCGACAGAACGATTCAACGAACGATTTTTTATAGTAATCTGTGGATAACGTCTCGTACTTACTGCTGTTTGTTATTCTTCTCAAATAAAATAAAATTACCAGTTGGATTTGAATGTTTTTTTCCATTTGATAGGCCAATTCTTGAGGAAGGCTATAGGATATTTAACATCACGCTAAGACACTAAGGAGCCGTGCAAAAACAAAAGAAGTCAAGAAGAAAGTTATAGCGCGGGCAGGCGAGGCGATGCGACGCGACCCGACGGGGGAACAAGAAATTTCACGCGAACGAAGTCGCGAGCAGAAGCTTGTATTTTTATAAAATAAAATATCTAGGTACCTACATAAAGCACTATTAATAATACCAATGTCACAGATAATAATAGACTTGACGTCAATCTTTCACACCAGTTATTGATAGCTGTTCCAATAATATAAACTTAGGTAGACCAGAGAGTGCGCAAAGACGTAAATTCTGAAAATAGACTTCCCTTGTTATACACTTACCGTAGGCGTTGTCAAAGGTTATAGGACTGCGTTTCATGGTTTGACCGAAGGACCAGTTTAATTTAATTTAAGATTTACGGAAATTGGTGTCGTTGGGTTCGCTTTTTCGGTGTTTGCTACCCACTCCAGAAATTTAAAGATATTTTTCACTTTGTAGTGTATTTTTTGGAAGTCGGTTTTTTTATGCAATAAAGTTTTTATTTTTCACTTTTAAGTTGTAATTTTTACCAGTAATTTTGGTTTAAAAACCAAACTACTGAACCGTTTTTGAGGAAATTTCTATGGGACCAATCTGAAAGTATATCCTTACAAATAAAGAAATAATTTTGCAAATCAGCGTATAAATAACGGAGTTCTGAGGTAACAAACATAAAAAAAAATACATTCGAATTGAAAACGTCCTCCTTTTTTTGAAGAAGAATTTATTCTAGTTGCCCCTTCCTAAAGGTAGTTTTCGTATGGAGAAGAATAAGCAAGAAACTCCACCTTCTGTACTTCCGTTCAGTAACGTTTATTTTTTTTGTGTTTGTTATTGTCAGGACAAGGTTTGTATAGAAGGAATTTTATCACGATATTCCCACGGGATCGAAACTTATGCGGGTGAAACTGCCGGGCGCAGCAAGTTTAAAATAATAATCTTTAATTCACTAACAGATAATACACAGCCAAACCGCTGGGTCTAGAAGCATAAAATTTTGCACAAACGTTCCTTGAATAACGAAAGTGAGCAGTAAGGAAGGATGGAGGATGAAATTTTGTATGGAAGTTCCTCACTTTTATTTATTTATTTCAGGCATCAAGGCCCATATAAACACATAGGTACAATACAATATTAATATAACTTAAAAATACTATAAATACATACAACATTATAATTACACTAAAAAGCTAACTAACGCACACAAAGTGTCTGCGTCGTGTTTCGCTGACTGGTGTCATGTAGCCGGCCACGAAACCGGCGGTACACAACACCCTTCGGCCAGAACTCTTCCTTGCGGAACTTCTCGAGATGATGTGTCGGAACACGCACCACGAACGACTTGAAGTTCGTGTTGTGACGCGACTCCAACTTCTCGACCCTCAAAGTCCAGTTGGTCATCACTTCGCGTCACTTTTGCCGGCGGGAATCCCATCGGGCGCACGACTTGCCTCTATACGAATATTCTCATTCTAACAATAAATCATTGTTCACAGCCCACCAGTCTCGCTAGCCATGGCACTATCGCCAGCGCGCTACCCATTGCTGTCCCCGCACTACGCGCCGCTCCCTCCCCCGCAACCAACGCAGCAAGCTCAGCCAGACTCGTCACATGACCACAATGAGGAGGGACATGTGCATACTGACAGCGATGGTAAGGGAAAAGCTTTGGTTTTGTTATGAAACTGTTTGAACCAAGGATCATTATCATCTCCCTAATCTTTTCCCAACTATATTATTGGGGTTGGCTTAGAGTCTAACCGGATACACACTACCTCTTGGTAAGACTGGTTACCAGACTAAAAGAATAACCGTGGAGTTTCTTGCCGGCTCTTCTCCATAGGAAACGACCAATTGGAACCGTGCACCCAGCTTTTGATGGCTCCTATGTGCCCATGTAAGTTTATGTTTGACGGCATGGTTGGCGCAGTGGTTAAGCGATTGACTGCTGCGCTGCGTGTCGCGGGTTCCATTCCCGCACGGAACAAATATTTGTATGGCCTACAAGGAGTTGTTCCGGGTCTGGCTGTTATGTGTATGTGAGTTTAAATGTTTGTAAACGTACCCACGATACAGAAATTCCTAGTGTTTAAAAAAAAAATGATTTTCACTGTCAGACTTTTGACAACCCGTAACCTCTGTCAAAATTTCGACAGATATTGTTGAGAAAAATAATTACTGTGGATATTACAATCCCTCCATAATTTTTGGAAAGATGAAATGTAATTGGTGCTATTGCTAAAACCTTTCTATGTAGGTACTGGCATCATACATTGATTCAAGATTACCTATGTCTTAATTAGTACCTAAATAGTTAAAACCTAATGCCATGTTTCAATGCATTTTTAAGAGAAGCCAAACCTATGCGAGGCCAATGCTAACGCTGTCGACGTGGCTAAATTTTGACGGCCAATTCTCGTAATTTAAAACGTTCAAAATCTAGTCGCAGTCTCATCTTGGCGACAAATGTCAAAAACTTGTCAAAATGTAGGGAAATTAGAGGAATTTTTGACAGATTGAGACCGAGAGATCAGAGATCAATTCCCGTAATTTTAAGAACGTTCACAGTCTGATCTCAATCTGTCAAAAATACCTCTATTTTCTCTACATTTTGACAAGTTTTTGACATTTATTTGTCGCCGAGATGAGACTGCGACTAGATTTTGAACGTTTTAAATTACGAGAATTGGCCTTCTGATTGTGAACGTTCTTAAAATTACAAGAATTACCCCTCTGATTGAAACGTTACTTTGTTTAGAAGGTTTTGAAGTTCTAAGTCAAAAACTGAAAGAAGTCTAAAAATGTTGAGATTTTCGATGTTGAGAAATTTTGCCTATTGCATTTCCGAATTTTGTCAATTTTAATTTCCTTTGTCAATTTCCATCGCTAAATTGTATTCATTTCTATTAGTACTTTATAAAATAAATACCAAATCAATTATATAATGTTATTACAGATGACAGTATTGATGTAACTAACGAAGAGGATTCCACTTCATACTCACCACCAGCTGCCATGAACTACCAACAGAACTGTGCTTCTTACAGGTAAGAATATTTTTTGGAAAATAATTCTACTAAAATTCGTAGACATTCGTAGCCGTAGCTCGAATTTGTAGCACTAAAGCCGTCGCCACACAGCAGCCCACAGCTAAGCTACACACGTGTACTTAGCTTCCCTTCTTTGCCCCTCCATCCAGCACCCTAATTGAGTAACACACGATCAATCGGAATCTGAATCATTTTGAAGCAAATTGCTAATCCATTGCTTCATAAGTTCGAAAAATTTGTCTGCTCAACACGTAAATAACGCAATGAATGTTGTTGAACTGTTAAAATGAAACCGATTCCGATTGATCGTGTGTTACGTAATTAGGGTGCCGGTAGGCGAGTTGTATAAGGCGGCGGTACCAAAATTGTGCCCGAAATATGGCAATAGACTCACCATTGATTACATGGTACTTAATAACAAATGCGAAATGTATGTGTACAGAGCAGCACCCTAATTGCGTAAAACACTTTAATCATAATTTGAATGTTAGAAAAATTTGTCTGTTCAACAACGTAAATAACGCAATGAATGTTGTTGAACTGTCAAAATGAAACCATTGGTACTGATAGTGTGTTACGCAATTAATGTTACCGCCACGTAAGTTGGTAAGAGATTTTGTAGTGGGGGAAGTTGGCGCACGCACAATTTCATACATTTTTACATGCGCGAACTTACCCCACTACAAAATCTCTTGCCAACTTACGTGCCGGTAACTATGCCCCGCAGCACCCAAATTGCGTAACACACTTATCACAATCTGAATCATTTTGAAGGATATTGCTAATCCATTGCTCCATAGATAGGTATGTTCGAAAAAAAATCTACTTAACAACGTAAATAACTCAATGAATGTTGTTGAACTGTCAAAATGTTGAATTTGCTTTGCCATTGCTACTGTAAGTGTGTTACACAATTATCCCGCTGTACACGAAGTAACACACTTGCTAACCCTTCAAGGTATTGAAGGCAGGAGTTCATATATGTGTAATTTAATTTAGTAGCAGTGTGTTTAGTGGCAGTTAGGGGCGGGTTATTTGACTAGGCTGACGTGTTGTTCTTGTCCTTATATTAGATAATTTTATTTTATTGTTTTTGAATATATTTATATCTCATGTTTCTAGGCCATTGGGTGTAGAAAGTGCAGCGGAATCCGCCGCACGACTGCTCTTCATGGCAGTCAAATGGGCGAAGAACCTGCCCTCCTTTGCTAGCCTCGCTTTTAGAGACCAGGTACGTAATAAATTATCATAATTATTATCCTAATAGTAAGTATTAAGCATAAGGCCCTCTTAAGTTTGTATCTGTAATAAAACCGTATATTACGTAATAGTTATTTGTGTATTGTTAACCATTTCACTAAATAGTTGTATACTTCTACAATCTACATACGCGCATATAAATGCGCCACTCCACAACAGGCCTTTGCTAAGCTACGCACTCGTATTTTGCTTTGCTTTGTATGAAAATGTAGGCGTGATCGTCCACTACGACCCACGGCCGCGCTATGTGCAGATGTGGGGCTGGCAAACAAATGAACCGCGCAGCTAACGTGGCAAACATCTGTGTGCATCTAACGTAGCAGTCCAGTCGACTTGCACTTTTACAATTCCTTACTAGACCCGAACAAAAAAACTAAATTAGTTTGTAATCAATTTCCAGGTTATTCTCCTAGAAGAAGCATGGTCGGAACTGTTCCTACTCAACGCTATACAATGGTGCTTGCCGCTGGACGCCGCTTGCGCTGCGCTATTTGGCAGCGATCAGATTGATCAAGGTAAATTCTGCAGTTCCACTTAGCTTAAACATAATGCCTATATCGTTTGTTCGCCCGTAGGCCTTCTCGCTGAGAGAGGAAGTTCCACTTATTGTCGTTCAATTATTGTTCAAAGGCCTATTTTTGCCATTTCTTTTCAATGGATTAGTTAGGTACTTTTTTATTAAAGCTCTATGACAAAATATCTTGTCAACTTAACTATGCGTAAAATTCTCACCAATCGATCAACAATAAACCAACTCTGCAGTTTTAAATAAACTCTGCAGTTGCACTTATGTTTTTGAATTTTGTACACAGAAAGAATTCTTCTACGTCTACATTGCATCACTATAAATGGTTTTGCAGAGAACGGCGTAGATTCGGCTACTCTGCGTCGTCTGCGTGAAGTGCTCGCAAGATACAGGACTGTTCTCGTCGATCCTGCTGAGTTTGCTTGCATGAAAGCTATCGTGCTGTTTAAATCTGGTAAGTTTTAATTCAAAATCAAACTTGGGTTCTTATGATGGGTAAGGTTATTTCATCAAATTGCACTGAATGCGATGTAGTAGAAGATGTTTACCACATATTGATGGAGTGTGTCCGGAACGAAGCCCTTAGATATTTTATAAAATCTGAAATTGATCTCATTCCCTCAGATGTGGGCTGGTGTAACAGCATTTTGTCCTTCCCTTTGTCAAGGGAGGCCAGACTTCTGTACCGGCTCGCTCAAATGGGCATTAAAAATAGAATAGCCTAAGTGAATCTACTGTATGATTATGTTTTGAAATATGTTTTGGATTCTGTAATTTGTATTACAGGGGCGACATCTTCAAATTGAACAAGCCCCTTTAAATAAATAGAAAAAAAAAACTTGGGTCACTTGAAAGAAAGTATGTATGATCTATTCCAAAGCTATCTGATTAAAGTTTAGGTAAACAAACCGTGTTCAGATTAAATTCTTACGCAATCACTCTCTGAAGTAGTATTTTCGAAGCATGGCTCGCTTTAACATCATAATATGAACTTGTCATATATTGGGATAATTTATTTCGTTTTTTTTTTGTGCAAAGCTATTAGTATGCAAACCTTTTTTTTATTATGTACATAGTTGTCTTTGACATAACTCGAGATCCTGGGGTCCCAGACCTTTGAAAGGCGTACTAGGGGCCGAAGCCAACTCGCAGAGGCCCTTTACACAATTTTAAAGGATGAGGAGGCACCAACCGTATTAGTATAATTATTTAAGTGTTATTTTAAAATATAACATTTTCATTTTTAATTACTGTTAAGTATGTGGGTAACTACTAATTTATCATTAATAAATAAGTAGGGTAGACTAGTGACTTAGTTTGACATTAACGACTGCTGCGTCAGTCCAATATATGAGCTTGTACGTATCGGTTGCGTTATTTTATCTCCACTCTCTTCTCGGTTATAACGTTATAACAACAACATTTTCTAACAACAATATCCCTTACAGAAACACGAGGCCTAAAAGACCCACTCCAAATTGAAAACCTTCAAGACCAAGCTCAAGTGATGTTAATGACTCACGCTCGAACTGCCCATGGAACTGCCCCTGCAAGGTTTGGCAGACTCCTTCTATTACTACCACTATTACGTCTAGTCACCCCCCAACAGCTAGAGCGTGAATTTTTCGCGAAGACCATCGGACAGACGCCGATGGAGAAAGTCTTAGCTGATATGTATAAGAATTAAAGAACTCTGCAGTTTAACTAATGGAATTGGTTAGGATTTAAAACTCTGCCAGCTGAATTATGTGCTGAGTTGAGTTTACAATGTCACCATAAACATTTAATGTATTTGGTTTGAGTTTGTAACCAGTATTTGTTTTACGTGCAATTAAGTAGTTTTACATGAAGATACAATTTGTATAAACCAAGCTGAGTGTGCCATGATTGTATCAGCATTAATTCAAACTTTTTTGTCATTTCAATGTAATTCTAATACTGTGTAAATAAGGTATATACGAGTAATTTCTTGAGATTAAACTTAATGGTTTTGCAATACAGTGTAAATATTAGCAATGTTGCTTTTAATATAAGTACGGTAGCAATGACAGAGATGGAAAGAAATAAGTTTCAATATGTCTAAAAATAAGTAAATATGCAGATTCTGTGTCGCTTTTAGCTAAGACTATGTACTTACTAACATTCCATAATTATACTTAATTAAGAAACAAATGATTTCTACATTCCTATACTATTTATTAAGTCGGTTCTAAACTGTAAATATAAGTTAAGTATCTTATCTGCAAATCTACTTACCTATCAAATCTGAAATTAAAAATAAATTCTGCACTTTTACTTATAAAGATAAAACTCCAAAGAATCACGATGAGTGTTAGTATTCCTTCAAGAAAAGATTGTTATAATTTTGAAGTACACCTATTATTACTTATTTAATATTATTACTGGCTCATACTGACTCACTGCTATGCAAAGGCCTCCCTCCATAAAACCTTAGATACTACATGCCATTAAAACTTGGTAAAACTTGAGTTTGAATTTTTGTACGTTAGTCAAAGGTCTCCTGTATACATTATTTTATTTAATATTAATTATTAGTCTAAAATGTAAATAATAGTTGTATTATAATTTTATATACTTAAACGAATAGCCAAGGCCTCGGTTTAAAAGAATCTGAGATAAATAAGTACATTTAAGTAATTGTTATAGCTTTTATGTAAATCTTTAATGTAATAGTTATAAAATAAACTATAATGGTGGTAGACACGTATAAATTAATTATTACTGTAGATCAGATACGGTTCAGCACCCTAATGGCGTAACACACTATCAATCACAGTTTGAATCATTTTAAAGGATACTGCTAATTAATTCCTATAAATGTTCGAAAAACTTCTGTGCTCAACAACGCAAATAACAGAATGAACGTCGTTGAACTGTCAAAATGAAAGCCATTGGCTACTGATAGTGTGTTTCGCAATTACCCCGCTGATATAAAATATGAAACAATATAATTATATGTTTACCAAATAGATTACCAACCTAAATTGCCTGTATATTCAAATCTTAACGGTTATTTGACAGTTGTAAAAAATGTCTATAAAAAGCAAATTGTTGTAGTGTCTAATTTGACCTTAATTAATTTCCCTGGCTAAAGTACGGGTGACGTAATCGAAATATTGCATTGACCTTGGAACATAAAAAACTACTCGTCATTGGTTGATTGACAAATACAGCTTGGCAAAAAAGTCTAGAAACGGAACTAATTTTTTGTCTGATGGCAACATTCCCAAAATAATGACGTTTCATAATAAACAAAGTTCACGACTTCGTAGAATTTTTATTTCGACCATCCAACGGTGATTATTAGTGATTAATAAACGTAAAAAGTGAAAAACAATAAATAAAACCATTCGAAGTGCTGGCAGGGAGGTTATTTATAAGGTGTACAGGCGATGTCTGGCGGAAAATGAGGCCCAAACTATTCTTTCCGATCTTAACAATGTTTACCAAAAAACCGCTGATATGACAGGTATGTAAGAGTTTGTTTTGTTGTTTTTAGTTAAATTATGTGTTAATTGATGAACTCAAAGCTGTTTTAATTGGCTTGCATACGGAATCAGTAGAAATTTTAAACAATAAACATCGAGCACATAGGTTATGTTTACATTTTGTTTGCATTACTCCGGTATAGCGCGGCTAGATTAATTGATACTTTGGTGACTTGAACTCTACCTAAAAGAAAACTCAATTTCTACTTAGCTTTGAGTTTGTTTACAAGGTAGTGATGTATTTGTTGTAGCTTTTGCATTAGAAATTTAACAGAAATTATTGTGCCATAGACTAAATAACAAAATCTATTTATTCAATTCAGGTAAATCTGTTAGCACTGTAAGAGTCGTGCTGGAAGGATATAGAAACAAAGGGGTATTTTCTACATCCGGAAAACACAGAAAAGATCGTCGTCGCAGAGGAAGATTTTTTGGAATAAAAAAGAATAATATTATACAATGTCTTTTTATTTTTTATTTCCAAAAAATGTTGTGAACTCAGGAGTATTTCTCAAAATACTTATTTTTAGGTAAAAAGTAATCAGTTGCGTATCGAGAAGACGTCCTTGTTCAATTTAACAATACTTACTGATTTGAAAAAGTAACATAAAGAGTGAATACATTTGTCCAATTGTACAAAAAAATCAGCTAAGTATCAAGATTAGGTTGGTGCGCTATTCGGTTGCAGCGGGTTGCCATACGAGCAGCACAGTGGCGCCTCCATTATTTTCTACTCTTTTTTGCCAAGCTGTACCTAACATATTTCCTTAAAATACAAAACATTTCCAGTGCACAACAATGGCTTATTATTAAAGCATCTCCATGACAACATGATAAAACAAAGCGAAATGTCACCATTATCTACGTCATCACATAAACAAAAGCTGGTGATGATGACGCGATAGATCAATTAATATTATGCAACCGATATAAAATGAATAACTAATGAATCCAAAAATTACGTAATACCATACGTAAACAATGTATTACTCATTATATGTAGGTATTTAAAATCAGGCTATTATACATACTATATGGAATGTTACAAGTTGTTTTTCCTAATAATTTTTGTTTTCGTCATCATCACGTCGTCATTAATTGGTCAAGTCACTGCTGATCACCTTTTGTTGACATCATTAATTCGTACTTACTAATAATTATGAATGATATTTTTTCGTGGAAGGTTAGTCTGAGTCCATTATAATGAGTAGAACGCACATTCAATTATTTATATTACCTATATTTTTAAACCGGCCCATTATTTGCGTGCACACTATTAATCACAATCTGAATAATTTTGAAGGATATTGCTAATCTATTGCTTCATATGTTCGAAAAATTTGTCTGCTGCACAAAGTAAATAGCACAATGAATCTTGTTGAACTATCAAAATGAAAGCCATTCCTACTGTTAGTGTCTTACGCAATTACCACGCTGCTCTTTTTATTTAATTGGTCATAACAAAATTATCATTTAGCCTTCAAAAATCACATTATAGCGAAAAAAATAACATTTACCTCAATACGTTTTCAGAAATATATCTAATAATGGTTTTGCAAAATAGGATTATACTGTAAATAAAAACGCTTGTAGACACCTACTGCAATATTTGTTATTAGTGTTACTAAATTATTATAAAAAAACTGCCAAATTGTAACCTGTGTAGCCAAAAATGTAATTAGTAATTATAAATAGGTAACAATAAATGTGATGTCCAAAATAATCAACTCGGTTTTATTTGCAATTCGTCTTAGCTCGTTTTAGTTGATTCCTGAAGAAGAGCAAGGCCCATTGTTTGTACGGACACGTTTTTTTCTAAAGAAACCGTGTCCGTCAACAAGCTTCCATATGATAGTGATCCATACAATACTGACAACCGTGCCTACACACGGTGAATAAACCGTAGTTTTTCACTTATACGAAAATATAAGCGGGATCGCCCATTGCGACCCACGGCCACGCTACGCATGGATACGTAGCTGGCAAACAAATTAACAGCGCAACTAACTTCAAATCTCTCCGTGCGCCTACATACGTAGCAGTCGACTTAAATCTACTCGTAGATATCGAAAAAAGCAACACAAAGACAACTATTCGGACCGAACCGAACTACTCATCCACTCTGCAGTTTCACTTAATATTTGCAGACTCAAATATTTGAACTCTCCATCCGTACTTAGATTGCTGCTAATAAAAGGAAACTTTTGCATTTAAACATTTTTGAATATGTAAGCTAGTCGGTTGCCTGAACAGGGAATCGAACCAACAGCAGTTCAAAAAACTAGCACCTGTATTTTTATGGTACCGAAATTACCTTTCGAATACGGTACCTTCGGTACGTATTCGATCAAATTTCAATAAATATTTTAAAAAAATATATCATAAATATCTCAAATATAATTTATACAGAACAACACGAAATTATGAAAAGGTGTGACGTGAGATAGCTAGTAGCGACCAAACGCAATCTGGTCCAAAATATTATAAACTAAAGATCGAATATTTTCAACCATAAGCGCCTCCTATGAATAAAACTTGAAAACATTAAAGTTGCAACTGTACGCAAGAACCAACCAACTCTATCAACGCATAAAACTTCTATATCCTGCCACCAGATGACGCCACGCGCTGATAAGCAAACCGTACAAATATACATATTGTTAGTCAACGCTCATGGAAATCAATTAAATAATAATATTAATATGGTAAACACGTCACAATATGCTTTTAACAGTATACGGATTAATTTGCCCGTAAACAAATTCAGATAACGCCAATACGCCATGCCTTAATATAGCAAATACCTATATGTTTAATAATTTATAATACAAATAAAATTATCGATCTTGTTGACTGACCGACCATTACAAATACAATAATAAAGGAAAATGAGTCATAATATTGAGCAATAAGGTTTATTCTTGCGTAGGTAATCGTGTTGGTCAAGCGGTGGGTTTTCCCAGTTCGCCATCTTCGAGGTAGGTACCTATGTCCACGTTTAATGACCTAGGGTTGTCAAACGACTTTGATGACGTAATTATTTGTTGAATAATATTGTACGACTGTAGGCACTGTTTTTCTAGAATATCCTTCGTTGTTATGGATTTCCAAGCCTGTGGCAACTAGTTAGGCTTTTATTAATTTATGTCTAAGTTTTTGTCCTTTGCACTTACTTAAGTGATTCATGTTTGTTCACGTACATGACAATCTTTGCTCACTCCACAAGTCCACATATGGAATGAACTGACAAACCCGCCAGTAATGCAGACTTTTTAGAGTGGTTGTGTACCAAACGTCAAATATTTTTGTCCAAGATTGAATATTTTGTTAAGTAACTGACTACGCGACAGCAAAGACTAACCAACCCTTGGTTAGTGTTATTCATGGCAAGGAATTATAATCAGGACGAAGGAGAAATCAATGGGATAATTGCGTAACACAAGTAGGAATGGCATTCATTTTGACTGTTCAACAGCATTCATTGCGATATTTACGTTGTTGGGCAGACCATTTTTTCGAACATATGAAGCACTGGATTAGCACTATCCTTCAAAATGATTCACATTGTAGTGTGTTACGCAAACAGTGTGCAGGAAGATTACCTAAGACTTTTAAAGCACTCCTAGCCAATTTGTGATAGCATGATGAATCCACAGCCTATAACATTCCCTTTTAGCATACAGACCTCGGCTCTCTGTGACAGTAGCCGTAATTTAACACGCAGGCCCAGTGCAGCAACGTTTGCACAACAAACTCAATCAATGACAATCTAAATGATTTTGAAGGATATTGCTAATCCATTGCTTTATATGTTCGAAAAATATGTCTGTTCGACAATGTAATGTAAATAACACAATGAATATTTTTCATCATCTTCCTGCCCCTATCCCATGTTACTTGTGGTCGGCGCAACAAGTTTTCTTCTTCCATTCTCCCCTGTCAACCGTCACGCTATCATTCACTCCCTTCTCTTTCATATCATTCCACACACAATCCATCCATCTTTTCTTCGGCCTTCCTCTCCCTCTTCATCCATCAACATGTATATTCATCACTCTTTTAGTCACATGCGTTTCGTCCCTTCTCATCAAATGCCCATACCAAGCCAAACGATTTCCTTTCAACTTTTCTGTCACTGGCGCCACTTTCAAACTTCGCAATGAATATTGTTGAACTGCCAAAATGAAAGCCATTTCTACTGTTAGTGTCTTATGCAATTACCCACAGATTAGGTAGGTATTTCCGTTAGGCTTTGGTTATTAAAATTTTAATTAAAATCTAAATAGTCGCGAAGTGGAACAATCACGTCTAATCATTATAATTGGAAGCACATGGGTGTCATTTCAAATTACTGGATTGATTTATTTGCATAGTCATAATCGGGGTGACGCTGACGGGACTCGTGTGCAAGTAGCATTCTTTTTCAAATTGATCAAGACTCTTGGCTATAGGTACCTTTTTTGCGCAAAAAAGGTATACTTACCTATTCTCTTAAATCATGACGCTACCGTGACTCTGAACTTGATCAATCAGATCAGCATAGCTATTCAAAACCACTCGATGCGCTTTCGTATCGTATCGAACATCAATCAATGTTATATCGTAGGAGTCCTCTTAACGCTGTTCACAAGTCTAATAATTTTGTCAGTTTGAATCAAATAGAAAAGACGACCGCTGTTCTTCCGACAGCTCGTGAACGGGCGCCATCTGTTGAGACTGGTCATCTCTTAACTGCCAGGGCTTATTTTTAATTTTATATTTTAATTTGTTTCTTTACATTGTTCTCACATATAGAAGAAATAAGAATAATATACCCAGGATTTTGTAAAAATATCTTGATTTAAAAGAGTGTCCGTGGAGTTTCTTGCCCGTTCTTCTCCATAGAGATCTACGCTTTGGAATGGGCAACTAGCTTCAACTTTCTGACTAACTGACCGACTATTTAATTTTGACAATTCAAAAGTGCCTGTAAATGGTTTAATTTAAATAAATGATTTGAGTTTGAGCTGGTAGGTAGCTGTTGGCCAAACAAATCAGGTTATTGAAATGTGTCATTT
The DNA here is from genome assembly GCA_945859715.1 of Apamea sordens. Taxonomy (NCBI): domain Eukaryota; kingdom Metazoa; phylum Arthropoda; class Insecta; order Lepidoptera; family Noctuidae; genus Apamea; species Apamea sordens. The sequence goes on along the minus strand of OX244010.1, from coordinate 3,662,350 downwards.
TCAGTACGACAGCCTGTCGTATGGTTGTGAATAGCTATGCCGGTCCTAATTTTTACCCTTGGGTAATAATACTTCTAGAATAATGGTTTATGTATTCCCTAAGTAAACGAACCGTTCGGGTTCCTGGTGTTACCGTAAAACGCAGGCCACATATAAATGGAGTCGGGCGCGGACATGGCACGGATGGCTTCCTATTCCATTCATTTTATATGTGGTCTGCACTTTAGAGTGCCAGATAAGGCTTTCGTACTGCCTGTGACCACCGGCTAAATTATGAGCAGGAAAGGCTCGATTAAAAATCATAATTTCTTAACAAATTTTCATCGAATCTCGCCAATTATTTATTTGCCGCAAACGACTTCCTAATTTCTCTATCGTTTCACAGTTAACTAGAGATTATAATAATTTTATCGCTATTTACTGTTATCGTAAACTAAATTCGATTCACGTTAACTGTGAAGAAATAATCAATGACTTGCAAGTCAGGATCTCGCACAAATTGAAACCCTATGATGTATTGAGAGTCAATTTTAGTTTTCCCGAGTTTGCATTGACGAATGACCTTCGGAGCTCTGTAAGGAGCTAAGTAGATACTTAGATTATGTCATGTCTTGTATGTACACACGGCTACACATCACGCTATGCAAAACCAGTATTGGCTGACAGTTCATTGTGAGAAAATATCGTACAAAGTGAGGCCAAGACAAACTGGTTTTCTAAAGCTTGACGAGTAGCCGTGTGTAAGTACGTGCCCATTGTGTACATACCTATTCGGTACATTTTTGTTAGTCATACTCTCAGTATTTGGGAGTGGTTGTTGCCAGTTCAATATTTTCTAAAGCTAATACCTACAAATCCTTTGTGTATGTAAGCGAGGTAGGTAGGTATGGAATTTATGATAAGTTAAAAAATAAAACAGTGTTCTGACACCTCGTTCTACCTCCTTAAATTATTGATGTGATTCGGCGGACCCTAATTGCGTAATACCTACACGATCAATCGGAATCTGTTTCATTTTGACAGTTCAACAACATTCATTGCGTTATTTACGTGTTGAGCAGACAAATTTTTCGAACTTATGAAGCAATTTGGATTAGCAATTTGCTTCGAAATGATTGATGGTGTGTTACGCAATTAGGGTGCAGCATAGCTACGGCTACAACCATAGATAGATAGACCACCTATGGCTACGACTCTCCTCCCACTCGTCTCGGCGATCCCCCCTCTGTCTCACCGCGCTGAGCTCGTATAGAAAATAGTTAACATGTTTCACATCTGCGCATCCCGCGACGGCTCAATTTTCTATGTAACCTACTTAAATACTACTTGCTAGTTTCACTTGCTGCTGGTATACCTACCTAGTCCAAGAAAGTTAGGTAGTCTAGCTAGATCGCAAAAAACCAAAGAGAAATAGTCATTGCAAAAAACCGTTTTGTGTGACCTTTGATAGTATTTTTTTTTCACACAATAGTAGCAATGGATTTTTGAAACAGTAGGTACCTACCTATTTCTAATGCCTAAATAATAATCCCGGTGGAACTCCGTCACTAAGTAGCATTTTTTTCGCAGATTTGGCTACCTAATTAAGTATCAATAAAAAAAGTCAATTGTGGTCCGAAAATTGAAAACCCTCCCAGTGCAATGCGTAGGTATGTACCTCCAACTCATTCGAACGAGTAAATAAATATTTTATGAACCGTCATCTTCTTGTGCCATATAATTATAATTAAATTAAAAAAACATCAGGTAGGTACAAGTTTAGAAAGTACCTACCTAAATAGGGACCACAAGACCACAATCAATCAACTCTGCCTATCGCAGCCCATAGGTCTCTCCCAGACTGCGCCATAACAACACCCTGACCTGCGCAGTCTGTCCCAGCCACCTTTTAAGGGTCGCCGGTCCATCTAGCTGGAGGGCGTCTAAATAAGCGGACAAATAGGTACCTACCTACTTGTCTAATTCAACTAAACCGAAAATAAAAAAACCAATTCATTATTTTATTGCATTGTTTTTTGGGACAACCCTAGCATCAAGGGATTTTCCTGATAAGCTTGTACGATTGAAAGAAAAAATTATTTATAGAAACCAGTTTACAAAAGGATGTTAACTTTACGATCTACCACCTGCATCCAGCACCAAGTTTGACGTCAAAAGAAGCTATAAACAATGTAGTAAATGGAGAAACTTATGCAGAAATTTTCATTTTCGATACACAAAAGGACTTACTTACCTAAAACTCTGAAACCGGTACCTATAGACCGGTTTCAGAGTCTTAAGTCATTTTGTCTGGTATGGTAGATTGAGGACCATTGAAACAATTTTACTTAGGAACTTATACCGTGCGAAGTATCGAGTTCCTAAATCTGTTTCTCTAGCTACTCTTGCGCCATCCCATCTTCCTGAATCGGCGTGCTGTGCTGGAGCTGCTGCTGCGGCTGCGGAAAACACTAAGCGGCGAAAGTGTAATAAAAGGTTATTACACTTTCGCCGCTTAGTGTTTGGAGTTGAAACCCTCGGGCCCCGGGGTCAGAGTACTCATGAATTGTTCAAAGAAATCTCCAAAGGCTGGTTGAAACTTCCGGTGACCCAAGAGCTGGCTTTTACGTTGGCCAGAGGCTAAGCATTGCCATACCTACAACGTGGCAATGTCGCCAGTCTCTTGGATTTTTCTATATACCGCTGCAAGGTTTTTTTGGCCCGTGGCCAAATTCGGAACTAACGCCGCCATTTTGTTTTTCAATATGTTTCACAAAACCAATAATATTGCACAAATTATATCCAACAGCTCCCCCTCACTTATATCTTTAGATAATTATATCCAACAATCCTTGTACCAGTGTAAATAAAAAAAAAAACAGATTTGTACTAAAAAAGTTTTTAATCAAAGTTTTAATTTCTTAAAATTAAACATAATTTCAGATCTATCACAATCACAATATTTTGTGAAGTCTTAAGAGTTTTAGACTGCCTTCATGGAGATCATTGTCACTTAAAAATAATAAGACCACAACAAGAAAAGTTTAAATCTTTTTGTTCAAAGATTTCTTTCTGTTACTGATAGTCCCATACATTAAATCTGCTGTGTTGATAACACACTTTTTTAGGCTGTTGTAAGCATTCTACAGCAGCCAATTTTTTTATGCAACAGTTTGGTTGATAAAGAAGGCAAGCCTATTGCAGTCTGAATTAATTAGACCAAAAGACTGGCTGCAGTGCACTACAATATCCAAATTAAATGTGTATTCTTTTGAAAGGATTTTTGTACCAGCAATTTTTATAAATACTAAGTTTTCTGTTACTATTTCCCCAGAAAGTTGAAAACAACATTTGGTTAAATTTATGCAATGAACCTTGTTCAAAACCAGTTTTATCAAGACAAGAATCCTTTCAAAATGGATGTAGCATTTTTAAAATTAGTAAGACTATTATACAAAGGACATTTATATGATTATAAGCTATCTATAACAGAATCGGTAGGTAAAATACACCTATTTTTATCAAAATAGTTTTAACCACAAATAATAACAAGAAAAATAAATATTTACAAAAATTACAACCACAATTGAAACGAGGTTTACCAATATTTTACAAATCGGAACACCCCAAGGTTTTTAATAAGGACACAAGTTGTAAAATCCCACATGAGGGCAGTCCAATGCTTTTAGTTATAAAAACAAATTAATTCTTCCAATAAACTGTTGTCTGTCTACTAGTCATTGAGGAAAATGACACATTTTTCCCTAAAATGTTTCATTCCATGTCATTTTCAAATGACAAAACAACTCATTTACATCGTCAATTAGAGTGTATTCTGTTATACAATGAACAACCTTATTACAATAGACATTGAGTACTTTTTTCAACAGCAAAATTTACTGGACATAAGTTATTATGAACAATATAATTTTACATTTTATACTTGGATTTTAGATGCAATTAAGTGTAACTAAATGATTTCACATTTCTAATGTAACATTTAACTGCAACTATGAGGACAATAATAATTCCGACCCTAAGGCAAAACAGAATTATTTATATCTTGGTCAGTATAGGTTATATTACTTCATTATGGTCACAATGTTGAAGAAAAATTATAATCTTTAAATTCATAAGGTCACAGTAATTTGACTTGTGACATTCAAGATTTCAAGAACATGTAATTCTTCCTATCTAAGTGTTTAATTATGTACACAATTATGTTGATAATTTATATATTGTCATTTCATCACTCATTTGTTGAATACAGTGTGCGAGTTTCCTTAATGAGGAATGGAATTAACCATGACATCTCACAATAATTAATTTCTTGTTCATGTTATTAAAAAGTTAGGTTTTTTTTTTAATTTAAATGTTTTTACTATTCTTTTTTTAAAAGAAAGAGCAACCAATGAGTTTGTGCGTTAAAATGCAAATTTGTACATTCTTCATTTTTTAATTTTTTATTTTCAATATAAGGATGGTGTTTTGTAAAAACCTCCAAAAACAATTGAATTTGTGACCTTTTCGATAATTAAGTATGTGAACGGTCTGTTCGCTTGGAACTGAACAACTCCTATTCTGTTGCTAAACTCTGCAGCGGTCACTCCTGCCGCTTCTGTGCCGTCTTCAGTAACTTCAATCTCTGCTTTATGTATTACCTTCGATACATACAATGGAGTTCTTGCCAAAACTGGTAACTGAGCCTTTGATGGATCAAACAGATCGTGAATACCCATAGGGTCCCTCAATACATTTGTGAGATCAAGATCTGATTTAATTTTGAACCGAGGAATGTAGCAGTCTACTTCATCATCTGAATATTCTTCTTTGGATACTCTTAATTCTTCAAAGAATGTATCTAGGTTTATTTTCAGGAAGTTTGTAAACATGTCTTCTAGAGATACTCCTGGGTTTGGTAGCATGATGACCATTGAGAGCCTGTTTTCATTACCATATGACAGTTCAATTGCTCTTGCTTGTAGTTCACGAATGTTGGAGAATGGATAAGTGAATCTGTTGTACATCATGTTGACTTCTCCAACCTTTTGTCCCTTTGAGTCATAAAAAGGCGCTTTTACAGTTGATGATGCGTTGAACGGTACTGCCCACTGTGCTTTGAAGTACAGGGCACTAGTCAATACCATTTGAGTGTTCTGAAAGTAGCTAGGTTCAACTATGTTAGGAATTTTCCCATGTGTAAAGTTTGACACATGTGCATTAAGAAGATTTGCTGCTTTCACACTGTCTTTGAAGTCTAAACTTATTATTTCTGTCTGGTAGTGATCTTTAGCGATTTCCTGAAAATCTTCATTCGGGAAACGTTCTTTGTTAACGAACATAGTGTTGATTTTCGCTAGTTGGACCGTATTAGTGTTGACTTGTAGCCAATTAGTGATATTTCTGAAACCGCTTCGAGTGGCATCACGGTTTTGGACTCTTAATCGGAGCACTTGGTTTATCTCGTTTCTCGTGTTGCCCCATGCACCTTCGGCGATAACAGCTAACGCGCTCCACACTGTGATGGGGGACATGATAAAATTTTGTCCATCTTGCAATGATTTCGATGTATGGTACAGCACTTCTATTGAAAAGTTGCCTATCCTCTCGGACAGTCCAATGTGAAGTTCCGTTGCGTTTTGTTGGGGTTCATACACTGGTACTTTAACATTTTGACCGTAACACAACGCGACACAAAACACTAATTGCACTATTTTCTGCATAATATTGTTTATGTACACACTTTGGTGTTTATTATGACGAATGAACAAAAAAACTGTTTCGCTTGAAGATAGTGAACACACTTTTATCACGCGCTTGGCATTTTTGTTAATTATATTGCCTATAGCCGCGCGCTGCCTACCTACGCTAGTTATCCGAAACAAGGAAAACTACTGACTGACCAGTAAACTACGTTACTGCGTTTTATATATAGCGGCCTTCTAGAGCCGGTTTATTTATCATACAAATACCTACATCGAATGTTTACAATACTATGTAGTTTTAAACAAGATCTGGAAATTGTGGACTGAGAAGCAACACAGCAGCACACAGCTCTTAAAAGTTTTGTTCCTTTTGTTTGGGAATAGGATTCGTTTCATTCGAAATCGTATGTTTTGATTTATTATTTTAAATTGTCTATTGTCATTGGCAATGACATTTGTTTGACGTTGGTTTTTTTTTGTGTGAAGGTAGGAATAGGAAGCTTGGAAGGGTTGCAAGCATTATTATTTAAAATTGACCCAACAGTGGGTTACTTTGTCTTAGGGAAAGTCCAACTTACTTAACAACAAACAAAGACAGGCAGAGTCTTACAATCATCATCTTCCTGCCTTTGTCTCATGTTACTTGGGGTCAGGGCAACACGTTTTCTTCTTCCATTCTCCGTTTTCTTTCATATCATTTTCTAACAAAATCTATCCATTTTTTCTTTGGTCTCCCTCTCCCTCTTCATCCATCAACATTAATTATATTAATCACTCTTTCAGTCATAGGTACATACCAAGCCAAACAATTTAATATTTGTAATTCTCAGACCAACAAAAGGGTCCGAGTTGTAATTGTATCTTTTGTGTAAGTAAAAGGCGATCTTAATGCCTAAGGGAGCTTACATAAAGCAGCGGGCTTTCGAGCCCGACTCCCGGTACAGATCTGTGCAGGTTGATATTCATAGGGAAACGGTTACATATTTTAGGTACCTGTTTCTTTATGTGTGTGTGCATAAGTTAATGTGGGACTATTTCAACCGCACGTTTTTTTCTCACTGAGAAATGCTTTATGCATCTCCGTCTCGCGGGGGACGAGACGGGGTATGTGGGACTCCCTGTCGGAATGACAGTATACCCACTAAAACTCAGCGGTGTTCCCACATAGTCTTAATGGGAGGGCCATGGGAAATCGGCATAGCCTTTACTTTCACAGCCCTCCCGGCGCACGCCCGCCTAGCTGGAATGGCGGGCCCCGCATGCCCCCCCGGTTGGGGGGCTACGGGAATGGCCGGAAACACCTGAGGGGCCCGCCTCAGGTAGGTTGCGATGTCGCGCAAGCGGCACCGCAACCCACCCGCCGGCCGCTACGTCGGGCTTAACCACAAAGCCCTGACGAGCAGCCCCCGCTTGGGTCCCTCTTAGCTTCACCGTGGCTCCGCTAGCCACGGCTACTGAGCCCCCCCGCCTCGACAATGCGGGAACCCACTGGGGGGGATTTCAACCGCACCTATCGGTACCGAACTACCGACTTGTCTTTACCGGGAACCCGCTTCTTTATGTATATAGGCATTCTCTACCAGTCAACCAAGGGTGGTGAAGAGAGTAGATGGGTGGAAGATTGGATGGATATTTTCACTGCTTCAAGGGATTGCAGCCTTGAGTATTTGATATTAATTTCAACTTGATATTTCCACGCGTTCTTCAGAAAATGAGTTGACACACGTACGGAACTATAAAAAAAAGTAACCATAAAAGATTGACAAAAAAATATGATTTGGATACTATGATTTTTACCTATAGAGTGGCAGAGATAAAACTATAGATTCTGATCGGTTTATCAACAGCTGGTGCCTAACTAACTACGCTTAGGCACAGACGCCAGCACATCAAGCTACTACAATCTGTCAAATTTATTTAATAGATTTTGAACTTTATTGCTAAAGCATTAGGTTTAAGGTTGATTGGGAAAATTTGACAGTTTCGGGTAGCTTGATGTGCTGGCATCTGTACGTACATAATTTATCCCAAAATACGTATAGACCCGCCTCAATTAATTACGTAGAGTTTGCAACGTTGAAGAATATGCCTCTTTTTATTTTTTACGTCACTTTTGCACGCCTTATCCTTCTAACTCATCGTTTCCTTCACCTCCCCGCGTGCGTCAGAATGACGTGTGATCTAAAATAAGTGATCAGAACTACATAGTTTACCCTAATTGGATAGGTATGTGATATTATTTAATATTTTATTATGTAGTTTAATAAATTAATTGACTGTTTTTATAATGGATTCGTCACAGGGAAAAATCGGATAGGTATTACGTATTATACCTAAACTAGCGTCTATAAAAAACCTAGATATCACGATACTGTTTTTATTGTAAAAATGAATATCAATCATACATGTCTTTAAATGAATTTCTGCAACCATCCGTGGCAAGATTTGATGCAAGGGAAAACAAGATTTAAAAAAAAAAACAGTGGCAGTGTGTTTAATAAGTTTAGGTATCGTAGTCATTTTAACAACCTCAGCTATTAGTATAGAAATATTATTACGGGCATGTAGGTACCGAGTAAAGATTGATTCCAGATTTCCAGGAAATGTATTATTATTATTAGGCCTATTAGGCTAGCGAAAATATTTTAATGAAGATCATTAGTTGTACCCTAATCATCTTCATTAAAATATTTTACCCATTAACAAGGGAAGTTAAAACTATATAGCAATACTGTAATCATGTGTTCCAAGAATAATTAATTTGCGAACAATTATCAGTAATATTGCTCATTGTTTACAGTCAGACTAACTAAACTGTGTTATTCATCCTGTCAATGGGTTCCGAAAATATTATGGTCCAAAGTGTGTGACTTTGCAGTCAGACTAGGATTTCAAATGATGAATTAACTAGCTGGGCCCCGCAGTTTTACCCGCATACGTTTCGATCCCGTGGGATTATCCGGATAAAAAGTAGCCTATGTGTTAATCGAGGGTGTCAGCTACTTCCAAGCCAAATTTCATAAAAATTGGTCCAGCCGTTTGAGCGTGAAGAAGTAACAAACATACAAACACACACACACACACTCACAAACTTTCGCCTTTATAATATTAGGGTGTTAGAATTGGGGAGAACACACATGTTTAACGACATAGTTGTCGTTGGACATGTGTGTTCTCCCCATTCTCACTTTCTCTGCTCTAACCTGGTTTTTGACACTTCAGCAGAGGTCCAAGCTCGAGGTTTACCAGCGAGCGATTGTAAAGATTCAGCAAGGTAATTATTTATTTTGTAACTAGCCATCGCGATCGGCAAAAATTACGAACTTCCACACTAACTTTCATACCCAAGTCCCCAAACGGTTTGTGGATGGGTGACCATGCATTACATATCGAGACCCTTCCGTGCTTCGGAAAGCACGATGAGCCGTTGGTCCCGGCTGTCATTCGTAGATCTTTGACAGTCGCTACGGGTCTTCAGAAGCCCAAAAGTTTGACGACCAATCTTACCAAAGGGTATCGTGTAACCCAGTAACTGGGTTGTGGAGGTCAGATAGGCAGTCACTCCATGTAAAATAATGGTATTCAGCTGCATCTGGTTAGACTGGAAGCCAACCCCTACAACACAATCTAGGGGCCTACTCCGAAGTGCAATGTTCTGATCGGACCGACAAATGGCCGAACCGAATATTATTAAAAATGCGAAAAAAGTTCGGATCGGCTCAGCTGGGTCGGGACCATAGTCAATATTCGAAAGAATGTAGGATCGGAACTTCGGAACCGACCGAACCAAATAGTAATTTGGTAGCAGGAAACGGCCGAACATTCGGCCGATACGACTTCGGAGTAGGCCCCCTAGAAAAACCTATAGATCGTAGGTAAGTATAGTTTGACTGAAACTGCTGTACCGCGTTAGGAATGCGCGGCGAGGCGGGAGGAAAGCGCGGCGAGGTGGGGGGCGGGACGCCGTGAGCGATGACGAATGAGCGGCCTGCACTGCCCCCCCGTCTCGCCGCGCACATACCTAAGGCGCGGTACAGCGGTTTTGGTCAAACTATAGTACTGTAGTCCCGCTTCCGGTACCTTTTCATCATCATTTTCCTTTTATTTTTTTTATAGCAGTCCACTGCTGGACATAAGCCTCTCCTATTGCACGCCATTCAACTCGATTTTCGGCAACTCTCATCCAGCTGCTACCAGCCATCCTGCGAAGATCGTCACTCCACCTAGCCTGAGGTACCTACCAGTTGGCGGTCGATATTAGAGTGACTAAAAAAGTGTAAAAACTAGGTCTAAAACAATTATCGAAACTGCATTCGGCTGCTAAGTTTACATTGCGGTAAGTATCTAACACAGTAAAGCGATTTGTCATTAAAATAACCAATAGTAAGAAAGGAAAATTGGTTTAATTGTCACAGGAACACGTAGGTACAGTCAGCAGCAAAAGTCAATTAACACTGTTACTTTTACGAATCATCTAAATTGATACAAAATGATGGTGGTTACATTGGTTTTCTCTATATCATGTAACAGCAAAGAGTTAATTATTCTTAAATATTCTATTACTATATGTTTTTTAAGAATATTTAGCTCAATAATTAAGATTTAAACAACTAAAGTGTTAACCGACTTTTGATGCTGACCGTACATACAAAAAGATTAATTTACTCTGAATAATAAAGAAAAAATAAAATGGATAAATATACCTAACCATGACTTCATGAGCACAGAACTGACTTTCGGTTTTACCTCGAAGACTAACCTGAAATAATTGAAGGAAATACCTAATTTTATCGATTAGGTTTTCCCGAAGAAAGTCGTAATACCACAAATCTTGGAAAATTTAGTTTTGCAAGTGATTTTCCAACGCGTAACTAGGAACTTAATATTTTTACCAGATTTGTAGGAAAATCGACACGTTTAGGAAATAGTTTTGACATAGGTTATTATATCAAGCTATGCATTTCCAGTTATAGCTGATCTCGCATTTTATAGGTTTTTCGTATCGTTCCCAATCGTTAATACCTGGGAATGTTTTGTTCCACTCGTTAACAGTGTTGAAGAACGCGAATTTTTTTTCCCAATCGTGCACCCCTGCTTCCGTAGATGTACACACGGCTACACGTCAAGCTATACAAAACCAGTTTGTCTTGGCCTCACTTTGTATGATATTTTCTCACAATGAACGGTCAGCTAATACTGGTTTTGCATAGCTTGATGTGTAGCCGTGTGTACCTACCTGCTGAGTATTGGAGGGTCTTCTTATGGACTTTTGCTTTTGCTGCGCTCGAGTGACGCTGACAGGAAGGCGTACAGTCCGTTCATCGTTATTTTACCTCAGATTTTTGCATCACTGTCCTAATCACAGTGATCTTTATTCTCATTCCAATAAGTTAGCTATTGGGTTGTTGCCACTGACAAGTCTATCAAAAACATTGTTATCTAATAATAATAATATCCCTGGACATTTCACACAGCGCCATCTAGTCCCAAGCTAAGCAACCTAATGCTTGTGTTATGGTAACAAGATGGCTGATAAACTACTTATATACATTATTTTTTTTTATAAATACATACATATTATAGACTAGCTTCTGCCCGCGGCTTCGCCCGCGTGGATGTCGGAAATTTACCCACGGGAACGTGCTAACAGGATAAAATGTATGTGCTTCCCCAGAATGCCATCTATGTCGCGGGCCCTATGTGGCTAATTACAATAGAAAACCAATTGTGTCTCATTATTGGTGATTAAGAGGGTACCTATATGATATCTTCACCTAAGTACCTAACTAATTTAAAAAAAAAACTCAATAACAGAAAATTAAATACCTACCTACCTAAATAAACCTATTTCTGATGATAACTAATCTAAACTCAATAAATAAGCAAATTCACTAAAAACTAATATCTATACGAATGACTAAACCTACCTAACAGTATTATAAAATAACCTACGGTCACTACGTACACTATCAAATATACTACCTATACTTTAAAATTAAAATCTATACCTACGACTCTTATAAAAATAAACCTAAATAACTCTAAAAACTAAAAGGAATAAAAATGAACTCCACTGCGGGTGACCCAACCTACGACAAACTTAGTATTTGCGGTTGGTACAGTACAGACAGTGGTAATCGGGTATAGGGATCGAACCGCAAAATTAAGTTTGTTTTTTATTGTATATACTTTTCCGGGATAAAAAGTAGGTACCCAGTGTGGTGCCCAGGATATTAAAGAATAATTATACCAAGTTTCATCGTAATCGAACCGGTAGTTTTTGCGTGATGCCTGAACAAACAGACAGACAGACAGACAGACAAAAATTTTTTTAATCACATTTTTGGGTTCGGTGTCGGTCAAGTAACACCCCCCCTGCCATTTATTTTTTGGATATTTTCAATGTACAGAATTTTCACTTCTACAGATTTATTATAAGTATAGATAGAAAAACACCCAGACTCGGAACAAATACATGTAGGTCATACAAATATTTGTTCCGTGCGGGAATCGAACCCGCACGGAACTTTTTTCCCCTTATCTTTATTCTCGTTACAATAAAGTTGCTGTTAGATTGCTGCTAGAGGTCAAATAATTGTGAACTGACTGTGGGTAAACATTTGTGTACATATTTGTATTTAAAAAACAAGATGGCGGCGTTCTAGATCCAATTTTGGTTACGCGCGAAAAGATAATTGTTCAGCTATAAACCTTGTCGTTTTATGACGTCCAAGTGACATTAAGTTACCTTAGGGTGGTAATGCAATTACGAGGTCGACTATACCTAGATAGCTATGATTTTATTACACAAAAGTATATTATATCACACATCTTGGGGAATAACATCAAACTTTAAGTCTATAACTAATTCTATGAAAACATGTAGGTAATAGGTACTTTTCTCAGATTTCGTGACGTAGGTAGACAATCCTTATCTGATTTATTGGAATTAGCGAGCGAGAGAGCACGAGGTTTGTCGTGACAATGTAGCCTTAGCATTAATTGGCAAGCAGACGTTGTTGTTTTGCTACTGCTGATTATCGAAAAGCACCTACAATAAGTCTTATTACAAAACGAATTCTAAATTTAGACGTAGCCAAAACCTTCGAGCCAGTTACGGTATTTTAAACTTTATTTCGACAAACGTAAAGTTCTTATTGCGAAATTGACCACTTAAACTCTGGTTTAACATCAGTTTTTGAAATAGGACATATACCTACTATGACATTATTTTGCTTACTTTGTAAAGTATTCTATTATTTTAATTATTGTGAATGTGAAGACTATGTGGGTATTTATCTCTCTGTTTTCTTAGTTTTTGTCATGGTCTGGCAGTAAGCAATTGAGTAGGTAATTAATGTGGCCTACCCAAATGTCCTTTCTTTGGTATTGTTCACATTCTAATAGGTCTAAATATAACATTTTTACAGCAAACACAACAAAATAAACAAATATCACACAAAAACACAGCGAATGTTCGTGAAATGTTTGAGAAAAAGTAGCTTCATTGCAACTATTCCACAAACGCGCAGTTGCGTTCCGTCTGCGTTTTAACTTCGTTTGAAGTATATGTCAAAACGACACCGCGATACGAAATCATGTAACGTTTGAACTTCGTTCGTGCTTCATTTGCGTTTCATTTGAAAAAAAAATACCGCAATTCGGGCGCAGGTCCTCTCAATCTGTGTGGTTCTTTCCTCAAAAGACCATCTCAGACATCGATCTACATGGTCTTCATATGATCTGACCAAGATTATGTCTGGACTTTAAAAGAGACTGTGACCTCTGAGTTTGTTTCGGCCTTTCTTCTCAGAGTAGTCAGATAGGAAACGCCGACCTCATCTAGTTTTAAAATATGATTGACGTGTAAAAGTGTTTGTACAAACCTACTTACTTACAAAAATAAAATCATTTATTTATCACTAGCTTCTGCCCGCGGCTTCGCCCGCGTGGATGTCGGAAATTATCCCACGGGAACGTGCTAACAGGATAAAATGTATGTGCTTCCCCAGGCTGCCATCTATCTCTATGCCACATCAGAAGTTCAGTGATTTAGGCATGAAAATGTAACATACAGTTTCAAGTTCAAATGCTCCCCTTAAAAACTGAATTACTTACCCCTTTTTGTCCCGTCAGTGGTAAATTTTCGACAACTTTACATACTTATTACCTAGTTATTATTAATTATTTTCTGTTAAAAGTATCAATACTGAGTTTCGAGTTACTCGGACCGCGCATTCAATTTCTTCCACACAAACTTATCACCCCTATATCCTCCTTTGAGGGGTAGTTTTTAAAAACTTATAATGATAAACTTTATTACCTAAGTACTTAGGCGAGTATTCTTGAAACGTTTCAAGTTTATTAACCTAATGAAGAAGATTTTTCATATGAACTGTATCCCCGCTTTTCACCCCAATAGGGGTGGAATTTAAAAAAAATTGTTTGGGATGTATTCATAACTTGACTCAAAAGTTATTTATACTAATTTTCGAGTTAATCAAGCCATGCAGTAAAATCCTCCCCTGATAAATTAACTACCCCATTTCAGCCCGTCAGGGGTAGATTTTCAAAAAACCCTGATACATATTATTCTTTACTTTCAATATTAGGTATAAATACTGAGTTTCGAGTAAATCGGACTGCGCGCTAAAATTATTCCATACAAACTTTGAAACCCCCCAATCCCTTATTAGAGGGTAGTTTAGAAGAAAAAAAAACTGACTATCTTCATAATTTATTTAGATAAGTATTCGTGCCAAGTTTCAAGTTTATTAATTCAAAGAATAAGATTTTTCATACAAACTGTATCCCCCGCTTTTCACCCCCACAGGGGTGGAATTTTGAAAAATCGTTTGGGATTATTCATAACTTGATTCAAAGATTATTTATACTAATTTTCGAGTTATTCAAGCCATGCAGTAAAATCCTCCCCTGAAAAATTGACTACCCCATTTCAGCCCGTCAGGGGTAGATTTTCAAGAAACCCTGGTACACATTATTCTTTACTTTCAATATTAAGTATAAATACTGAGTTTCGAGTAGCTCGGACTGCGCGCTAAAACCCTCCATACAAACTTTGAAACCCCCCAATCCCTTATTAGGGGGTAGTTTAGAAGAAAAAAAAACTTACAATCTTCATAATTTATTTAGATAAGTATTCGTGCCAAGTTTCAAGTTTATTAACTCAAGGAATAAGATTTTTCATACAAACGAATTCCCCCCTTTTCACCCTCTTAGGGGTGGAATTTCGAAAAATCCTTTCTTAGTGGATGCCTACTCTTCACGAAGAACACACCCTCCAAATTTCATGTTTCTAGGACCAGCGGTTTAGGCTGTGCGTTGATCTATCAGTCAGTCAGTCAGTCAGTCAGTCAGTCAGTCAGTCAGTCAGTCAGGACTTTGAATTTTATATTTATTTATCATAGGAACTTTAACTTTGTCGGATTATAGCTCGAAATTTTTGAAATGGCTCGATGGTTTAAACCTGGGTCTGTTCAACTTCAAATTATAATGGAATCGACCAAGTCATAATGGTGAAGTTTTTAATGTCAAAATTAGTTAAGGGTAGGTTGATGCTCAGTTGGTGAAATAATATCGTCCGCACAGAACAAATGAGGGTCTACCGATCTTATTTAAAAAAATCCTTATACTTAAATGAAAAAAAAGTCGCTTTTCGTGTGTTTGTCCCATGTACGCCTCTACCCTTGCTCGAGTCAACCTGCGCTGTATGTTAAGCAATTAGGGTACAGTTCAGCATAAATGCCAGACGACTAGTGCCTGACGCTGGTTTTCAACTGAACCACATGTGACCTAGGGTAATGTTTTTCTTTCTATATACAGCCGCCGATCGATTCTGCAAAAATCTCACCGTGAAAAGTTAGGTGAAGTGAGCTTAGAGTTAGCTGTCAATAGTGTCAATCCCTAACATTAGTAGAAATGACAGCTCACTTCACCTAAGTTTTCACGGTGAGATGGTTACAGAATTGCACAGCAGTTCGATTCTTTAACCATCTGAGCAGTGAGCTGTCATTCCAAATAAAGCTAGGAATTGACACTACTGACAACTCACATCAAGCTCACTTCACTTGAGTTTTCACGGTGAGATTTTTACAGAATCAACCGGCTGCTGTAGACGTCTTTCGGCAGAGGTGATCATAAGATTTGAGCACGATAAACGAAGACCGGTTTAGTAATACCTAGTAATAACCGGATTGCTAATCATTATAATAACGGTTTGATTACACTAATAATAGACATCTCAGTTCGGTCGAGATAAATAACTTCGAGGGACTTCATAAAAACTTGATTCGTTTTGATAAAAAAAAATATACCTAGTAACATGAACGAGGTAGTTTTTTAAATGAGTTGATACGTTTTGGGTTTTTCTTGTAATATATTCAGTATAACAGGATTTATTAATTAAGAAAAAAAAAAGATTACAATGATATTGTGATGCTCGAGAAATCGTAAAAAACTTGAGATCGAGAAATCATTAAAAATAACCGGCTACGTTCATTCTCACCAACGTTACTCATAAAATATAAACATAACATTACGCACCGATAGTACACCCACAATGTAAGGCCGCTTTCACATTAGGACGTTACGTGGACGTAGCAGCGCGACAGTCGCGCGGCAGAAGTAATCCGCTTAATTGGATTGGCTAAACGACTTCTGCTGCGCGACTGTCGCGCTGCTAACGTCCTAATGTGAAAGCGGCCTAACGGAGGCGAACCAAGTGCCATCTACCGGGCACAAATCAGGACTCCAGCGGTCGCCGAGGTGTCTCCAGGCTTTGTGACGAATAGGGCGTTAATAAAACAAAGAAATATTTCCTTACTCTTTTAATCATCCAAACTCTTCAACATCATTGATCCTAGATTTCCCTTCTACATATTCTCTGTGGCCTTCCACTAGTATTCTTCCAACAGCTTTGACTAGCCTCACTTTGAATCTGGATACTCTTTCATTATCATCATAGTCTAGGGTTTTCACATCCCTTTCGATATAGTATTCAAAAGTCTTCCATAGCATTTCTCGTGCTTTTAATATGCTGTCAGCTTGGCTGAAACAAAACAAAAGAAGCTGTAATAAAATCGTCACCTTTGTTATACCATTGCCACGGAACGCCGCGGGATGCCGCAGCACAATCTGCCGTGCCATGGCGGCAGTGAGCGCCGGCCCTTAGGCGCCATCTCCACGGGCGAGAGAATCGCGGCGATAGTCTCGCCCCATCAAATTGTCGCCGTGTGGAGACACGTTCTAAGAGAGTGTATAGAAAAACGTGGCACGACGCGACGATAGTATCGCCGCGATTCTCTCGCTCGTGGAGGGTCGACTTCCAGTCTAACCGGATGCAGCTGAATACCAGTATTTTACATGGAACGACTCACAGAGATCTACGAACGACAGCCGGGACCAACATCTTTATGTGCTTTTCGAGGCATGGATGGGTCTCGATATGTTATGGCTGGTCACCCATCGACAATCCAACCGCGGTAAGCGTAGCTTAACGTTCGACTGATCATTTAGCCTGAGCCCCTAACTTTCTAATTTAAATCATTTTTATAACTGTGTGGACACACATTGAGCGAAGTTCTAACCGAGCTACTACTGTAGGTACAGCCGATCGATTCTGTAAAAATCTCACCGTGAAAAGTTAGGTGAAGTGAGCTTAGAGTGAGCTGACAATAGTGTCAATCCTTAGCATTCGTTGAAATGACAGCTCACTCCACGCTCACTTCACCTAAGGTTTCACGGTGAGATGGTTACAGAATTGACCGGCAGGTCAGGGAAATTAATTAGTAAGCAAATTGACACCCTACTTCAATTTGCCGTGTTATACTTATTTCATGCAAATATTAGAGAATGGCAGTTGTGATTTGAATATATGGACAATTTTTGTTGATACAATAGCCATTTTGCTTAGCAATTCATTTCTTTGGCTTTCGCCTGCACCTTAATTGCGGAACACACAATCAATCGGAATCGGTTTCATTTTGACAGTTTAACAACATACATTGCGTTATTTACGTGTTGAGCAGACAAATTTTTCGAACTTAAGAAGCGATGGATTAGCAATTTGCTTCAAAATGATTCAGATTACGATTGATTGTGTGTTACGCAATTAGGGTGCTGGTTATTTAACACCACTTTAGGTCCCTTAAGAACCGAGTAAAAAGAAAAAAGTCTGAAAAAACGATACGCGAAAGCGAAGTAATGGTGCGCGTAGGCAATGCGATGCGACGGAATGCGTCAGGGGAACAAGATATTCCACGCGGACGAGGTCGCACGCAGAAGTTAGTACAAAGCTAGTATAGTGTAATTGCATAGCACACGTGTCAGCACTATGTAATCCTACTAATATAATAAACGTGAAAGTTTGTATGGATGGATGGATGTTTGTTACTCTTTCACGCAAAAACTACTGAACGGATTTGGATGAAATTTGGCACACGGATGGTTTATAACCAGGATTAACATATAGAATATTTTATCCCGATATTCCCACGGGATCGAAACTTATGCGGGTGAAACCGAGGGGCGCAGCTAGCTAAACTATAAAGCTACCATTTACTAAGTACGTTTTTCATTGACTTGAATGTGCTCTGGCGGCTGATAGTATGTCATGCTCACACAGTTGTTTCGCTGGTGGTGGCGTGTGTGTTGGATCATTATGTTCCCTTCAAAATGGTTAAGCTGAATGGTGATCCATACATCATGTTCGTGAACGGACGCCGTCAGTTTGGACTGTTCATCTCTTAGCTGCCACGGCTTATTCAAATTTCTAAATTGTTTTTATCTTTTTTATTACGGACGCTTTTAACTACGGCTTATTCAAGTGTATTTTACATCCGGTTATTAATAATCTTACCGGTACAAAACAAGATATAAAATTACAATATTTAAATGGTAGCAAAACGAGTTGAATAATTATTGAGATCATTACATCGTTCTCACATGTATAATTATCTGGCGAAACTTAATACAGGTTACCATGTAACGTAGCTAGGACGCCAGATTCAATTCTGTTGTAAGACTCTTTTGTTTTTTTTTCTCAAAATTGTATCATTTTTATCTTTATGGTACAGACTGTATGTACACACGGTTACACATCAAGCTATACAAAACCAGTTTGTCTTGGCTTCACTTTGTATGATATTTTCTCACAATGAACGGTCAGCCAATACTGGTTTTGTATAGCTTGATGTGTAGCCGTGTGTACTTACCTCACTTTTTGAAATAAATATTATTATTATAATTTCCACATGAATGATGTAACCAATATTTTGTAACAATTTTATGATTTAAAAGAGTGTCCGTGTGTGTGTGTGAACTGTGTGAAGTGAGATAAATGCTGAGTTTGAGTCAAAATAAAAGATTTTAAGGTGATGTTAAACCGCTTTTGAACATCTTTTTCTCATAAGTCGCTTCTCAAAACCGGTCGTAAACCGACACCGACTGATATTTCCCAGTAGGTAGTTGGTTTTCTCAGGTCAGCTGTTAGTCACCAACTTTCGATACCTACCGAATCGAAATGATTACAGCTCAGTGCATTTCAATTTGTGTATTTTACCATGCAATGACGTGTATTCTACAATACAATGGCATGTATTTTTCACAGTATGACGTAACGTTGATTTGGCATCATTACAGTTACAACCACCACCCCTCACTGGGTCCGCGTGGTGAATTACGGTCCGCTTCCTGTCAGCAATAGGTCTGTGTCCCAGTAGTGGGAACATTATAGCCTGGGCCCGTATTCCCGTAATTTAAAACGTTCAAATCTAGTCGCAGTCTCATCTCGGCGACAAACAAATGTCAAAAACTTGTCAAAATGTAGGGAAATTAGACGTTTTTTGACAGATTGAGACTGAGATCAGACTGTGAACGTTCTTAAAATTATGAGAATTACCCCTCTGATTATGGGATTTCTACTAACGGGTTTTATAATAATGTCAATACGACAATGTCATTATGACACAACGAGACCATTGACCGATCATTTTGCTTAAAGTTCGTAATCTGCTAAATTCTTAATGGCGATCATTGGCCATTAAGAATTTAGCAGATTACGAACTTTAAGCAAAATGACAATGGGATGGGAATGGGATCGTGTTGGAATGACGAATTTATAAAAGTAGCAGACTTGGGGTAGAAATTGAAACTTTTCGTCTGTTATAAAAAAAAAAAACTGCTGTTTCATTAAAAAGTGCAATACCTCCACGGTCCAAATGTGTGGAAGAGCTCATGTTTTATGTACTGACTCCATGGTAACATGTTATGGGTCCTTGTTCCTGTCACCCTGCATAAGCAGAGGGCGGTAACTCCACTTGAAGCTTGTTCATTGGTGTTATCATCATCTGATTATGGTGGACAATGGACCAACGTACTATTTTCGAAACACAAGAGGCACGATGGTTTAGCAGTAAAAGCCCAACAAGGCAGGGATTGACGGCTATAAGGGAGCTCAATGATCTTTGACATTGTATAATCACGAGCAAAAATATGTATACACTCGGCTTTATTCGAAAACGATTTACTCCTTTATTTTTTAATGAAATTTTATGTTGTTACGAACATAGCATTTTCGAACCGAAAGGTTTATGTTAATGTGTCGTATTTCAACGTTGCATTTGTTATTTCATGAAAAACTCAAAATTGAAAGTTGCCAAGTGTTGACATATTGGTGCTCGTGACTGTACAGTAAGACGTAACAAACAAGGCAAGTATTTTTTTTATAATCACACCATGCATGACGCGATATACGTTATTTTTCAAACCAGAAAAACAAGTTGATAACGAGAGGAATTAATCATACGTGCTTTTAAGCAAGTACCTACCTATTCAGTTCTAAACCCAATGTTTTTGACATGTTTGAAAGGTACCTAAAAGGAAATGAGGGAAAATAAAATCCGCGGGAAATCCAACATGCGCGAACATATATGAACATAGGTAAATACCCAAAAACTATATCTAAAGATAATTATTATTTAAGTACGTATAGGTACGAGTATGACGGTAAATAACATAACCGACGACACGGTTGGCGCAGTGGTTAAGCGATTGACTGCTGCGCTGCGTGTCGCGGGTTCGATTCCCGCACGGAACAAATATTTGTATGACCTACATGTATTTGTCCCGAGTCTGGGTGTTTTTCTATCTATAATATGTATGTATTTACAAAAAAAAAAAAATGTATATAAGTAGTTTATCAGCCATCTTGTTACCATAACACAAGCATTAGGTTGCTTAGCTTGGGACTAGATGGCGCTGTGTGAAATGTCCAGGGATATTATTATTATTAACTAATTAATTACGTACAGACGCCAGCAGGTCAAGCTACCCGAAACTGTCAAATTTTCCCAATCAAACTTGAGGTAATGCTCTAACGATAAAGTCGAGAATATGTGACTCAGGTTGGCTGGACAAATCTTCAAAATAGCTTGCATTTAACTAGGTCAATAGGCCACTTTATGTGACGGCTAAACACCCTTATTTCAGAATTTGTGACGCTACAGAATCTTAGATAATCGATCGAAAACGTGTCCAGCCATCTTGATAAACCACTTTTCGCTGGTCTCTCAATCTCGGTAACGGAAGTGATTTTGACGACTATTTGCATATCAACGGGCGTCACATAAATTTGTGACGGGCACCGAGCTAAAAGTTTTGTGATAAGTACAGTGGTTTAGTAGAAAAATGCAAAAATCTGTGTCCAGCCATCTTGAATTTACGTATAAAACTTATGGCTGGCACTTCCGAATCTCAATAACGGGGGCGTTTTCGAATATGGTTCCTTTACTAATACTTGGTGACGCAATTTGTGACAGTAATAACGTTTGATTTATGGCGTCACATGTAAGGGTTTACGAGAAATCAATAAAAACTTAATGTCCAGCCAACCTGAATTCAAGATGGCTGGACACATGTATCTCCACTGCCTGATGATCTACGACCTTCGAAATGTGTTCAAAATTTTGTGACGGGGACGATAATGATAACCTGAAATTGTGACGGAGAAACTTTGCGTAGTTTCAAAGATATTGGCCATTTAAATTTTTCCATACAAACATCCATTAATATTATGAGGTGACCATAATTTTACATAAATAAAGGATTTTTTTTAAATCGATTCATTGACCGGTAGCATCCACGCCTGCTTTGTATTTGATTTCCCCGTGGGAATAAAAGGTTTTCCTGCAGTGAAAAGAGTAAGTATGTGTTAATTCAAAATAATAATTGATCACCAGCGCTGCAAGAGAGAGCCCACTTGTATTTTGCGTTAAGTTCATTATCTTATGTAACTGAAAATGAGAACTAAACTCGACAGCCGGCAGTGTATGCACTTACTTTTCGAAGTGTTATCACTAATCAAAGTACTAGTAACTATTAATTAATCTGCGGTAGGACAACCTAAATAAGAGTTAAGATTCGACCAGTTGTCCTAGTAGTACCAACTTTAAGCAATAGATGGCGACACCAACATCAGCTATCATAGCAGTATAGTTTGTCTTGTCCTCCGACGTTTTCGTGGTAGCCCGCGAAATTCAATTTTTCTTGAGTTTTTTGCAGTTATTTTTTTCGTCCGCGGAAACAAATAACTTATAGATATGTATGATGATTCTTATGGTTATAATTATGTAAATACATACTTGTTATTGTCGCGAATCATATTTTGATTTCTTTTAAGGTGTATATAGGGCTCGCTGACCTTGTGCATGTGGGCGGAGCTAAACGCTCTACTCCCGAAAACGTAAAACGCGCGCGGTGGCGCGCTGAACTAAAACGACGATCAAAGAGTATGCAGAGGCACAGACATGCCGCCCGCAGGTCGCTATTTTTGCCAACGATTCCAGAAGGGAATTGCGGTTGCAAGTCTGATATATTTTGTATAGATTGATACGTATGTTACGTATATTTTAAGCATTTTTCATTTAGAAATTTCGATTTTATTTAAAATCAGAACTTAGTTCCTGCGGGGGTAAAACTTTTCTTAGGAATCGAATAACATTTTATTTGCATACTGTAGGTAGGAGGATTTATTAAGTACTTAAAAATGAGATTTTATAAAAAATGTGATCCTGTTTCACCAATTTGAATTATTATAAATCAGTAATAAACCTACCTAACTAGCACTGTACCTAAATAGCATTTTAGGGTTCCGTAGCCAATCGAACGAAGTTTCGGCAGTGACCTTGAAATAATTACCTACGGCCGTTTAGTAGATAAACCTCGTCATGGGTGTCATTTTCGTGGTTTTCGAGGGTGCTGGAGCCGATTATAAAGTCAAAATGAAAATCCAGGATGGCGGCTACAAAACTTTTCAAAATTTTCGTCATGGGTGTCATTTTCGTGGTTTTCGAGGCTGCTGAAGCCAATAGTGAGGTCAAAATGAAAATCTAAGATGGCAGGTGCGAAAATTTTCAAAATTTTCGTCATCGGTGTCATTTTCGTGGTTTTCGAGGGTGCTGGAGCCGATTATAAAGTCCAAATGAAAATCCAAGATGGCGGCTGCAAAACTTTTCAAAATATTCGTCATGGGTGTCGTTTTCGTGGTTTTCGAGGGTGCTGGAGCCGATTATAAAGTCCAAATGAAAATCCAAGATGGCGGCTGCAAAACTTTTCAAAATATTCGTCATGGGTGTCGTTTTCGTGGTTTTCGAGGGTGCTGGAGCCGATTATAAAGTCAAAATGAAAATCCAAGATGGCGGCTGCAAAACTTTTCAAAATATTCGTCATGGGTGTCGTTTTCGTGGTTTTCGAGGGTGCTGGAGCCAATAGTGAGGTCAAAATGAAAATCTAAAATGGCGGCTGCAAAAATTTTCAAATTTTTCATCATGGGTGTCGTTTTCATGGTTTTCGAGGGTGCTGGAGCCAATAGTGAGGTCAAAATGTAAATCTAAATAGCGGCTGCAAAAATTTTCAAATTTTTCATCATGGGTGTCGTTTTCATGGTTTTTGAGGCTGCTGAAGCCAATAGTGAGGTCAAAATGAAAATCTAAGATGGCGGGTGCGAAAATTTTCAAAATTTTCGTCATGGGTGTCATTTTCGTGGTTTTCGAGGCTGCTGAAGCCAATAGTGAGGTCAAAATGAAAATCTAAGATGGCGGGTGCGAAAATTTTCGTCACGGGTGTCATTTTCGTGGTTTTCGAGGGTGCTGGAGCCGATTATAAAGTCAAAATGAAAATCCAGGATGGCGGCTGCAAAACTTTTCAAAATATTCGTCATGGGTGTCGTTTTCGTGGTTTTCGAGGGTGCTGGAGCCAATAGTGAGGTCAAAATGAAAATCTAAAATGGCGACTGCAAAAATTTTCAAATTTTTCATCATGGGTGTGGTTTTTGAGTTTGCTGAAGCCAATAGTGAGGTCAAAATGAAAATCCAAAATGGCGGCTGCAATAAATTTGGAATTTTGCTTCATAAGTGTCGTTTTCGTGGTTTTCCAGAGTGATAAAGCCAATAGTGAGGTCAAAATAAAAATCCAAAATGGCGGCTTCAAAAATCTAGTTTTAGTTGTAACTAATTATTCAGTCATCATTTGAGGTGTTGGTTACATATAAAACTAATTTTCCTTCTTAAATATCTAAATAAAGAACTGGATAAATAGATAATCTTTCAATAATAAGTTACCTGTATTAAATCAATTGAATTTTAATACACAATGATACAGTATTCACGGAAACGCATTTCTTGTGTCTTAACCGTATAGGATATTGTTTTTGCAATCTATCTGTCACTCACTCACTCACTCACTCATGCGGTCTCGTGATAAATAACATTGTTTATTTGGCAACTCATCACACTAAGTATATTATTGTCAAATAAGTATCGTGTACCTAAAATCAAGTAATAATTAGTAAATTTTAGTTTGATCGGAATAACTTAGATTATTAACACTAAAAATATCTGACTCCTCCCCACATTATAATAACACAGGCTAGCATTTTTTAAGTTCCTTATGTATGATTTAAAAAAAAACAATTTTTTGTAGCCGCCATCTTGGATTTACATTGTGAGCTCACTATCGGCTGTAGTACCCTCGAAAACTATGAAAATTACACCCATGATGAAATATCTGAAAATTGTTGTAGCCGCCATTTTGGATTTTTATTTTGACCTCATTATCGGCTTTATCACCCTCGAAAAGTGGGAAAACGACACCCATGATGAAATATTTGAAAATTTTTGCAGCCGCCATTTTGAATTTTTATTTTGACCTCACTATCGGCTTTATCAACCCCGAAAAGCATAAAAACGACACCCATGATGAAAAATTTGAAAATTTTCGCAGCCGCCATTTTGGATTTTAATTTTGACCTCACTAGCGGCTTTATCACCCCCGAAAAGCATGAAAACGACACCCATGATGAAATATTTGAAAATTTTCGCAGCCGCCATTTTAGATTTTTATTTTGACCTCACTAGCGGCTTTATCACCCCCGAAAAGCATGAAAACGACACCCATGATGAAATATTTGAAAATTTTCGCAGCCGCCATTTTAGATTTTTATTTTGACCTCACTAGCGGCTTTATCACCCCCGAAAAGCATGAAAACGACACCCATGATGAAATATTTGAAAATTTTTGCAGCCGCCATATTGGATTTTTATTTTGACCTCACTATCGGCTTTATCACCCCCGAAAAGCATGAAAACGACACCCATGATGAAATATTTGAAAATTTTCGCAGCCGCCATTTTAGATTTTTATTTTGACCTCACTAGCGGCTTTATCACCCCCGAAAAGCATGAAAACGACACCCATGATGAAATATTTGAAAATTTTTGCAGCCGCCATATTGGATTTTTATTTTGACCTCACTATCGGCTTTATCACCCTCGAAAAGTATGAAAACGACACCCATGATGAAATATTTGAAAATTTTTGCAGCCGCCATTTTGGATTTTTATTTTGACCTCACTATCGGTTTTGTCACCCTCGAAAAATATGAAAACGACACCCATGATGAAAAACTTGAAAATTTTCGCAGCCGCCATCTTGGACTTTTATTTTGATCAAATCCAATCTTTTCTCATTTTAATATTAGTTTAGATATGACCACTTGTATTTTACTATCGTAAGTATTCGTTAGCGTCCACGCGCACAATAGAAATGGGCCATCTGCAGCGAGCTAGTCAATAAACGCACACTGATACAATTCGTTCGTAAATATTTGCACTAACACAGACAGACGCGCATAGTCGGTCGATAGCCGGAGCGTAGCAGCGAGCGACACAGCCATCCCGTCTCAATGCTAACGCACGACTGCCGCCCGCGCCCGCGCAGAGCCCCTCTGAAGCTCGATCTCAAAGTGGGGACATTTCCTTTGCAAATGTTAATTGATTTACATAAGCTAAGACAAATCTGTAGTACCTCTAACCATCGATTTTTCAGTGTAAAAATATTTCCAAACATCAAAGCCGTTTAGAAGTAATATCGAATTTCAGAAAAAAATAGCGTGTTGGTAAATATTTTTTTAAGGCAAAAGTATTAGCCATACGAAAAAATCCTTCTACAGAAATGTTGTTCATGAATCTATAGCAAACATATATTTTTTACAGATCTTTTAATCAAGCCGTTAATGAGAAATATTCTTCATAAAGTGACCGTATTACGGTACTAAACGAGAGTAAGGCCCTTAACGAACGAACGCAAGAAAAATTGAATTTCGCGGGCTACCACGAAAACGTCGGAGGACAAGACAAACTATACTGCCATGATAGCTGATGTTGGTGTCGCCATCTATTGCTTAAAGTTGGTACTACTAGGACAACTGGTCGAATCTTAACTCTTATTTAGGTTGTCTTACCGCAGATTAATTAATAGTTACTAGTACTTTGATTAGTGATAACACTTCGAAAAGTAAGTGCATACACTGCCGGCTGTCGAGTTTAGTTCTCATTTTCAGTTACATAAGATAATGAACTAAACGCAAAATACAAGTGGGCT
Organism: Apamea sordens; assembly: GCA_945859715.1. Classification (NCBI taxonomy): domain Eukaryota; kingdom Metazoa; phylum Arthropoda; class Insecta; order Lepidoptera; family Noctuidae; genus Apamea; species Apamea sordens. Next base: position 3,635,711 of record OX244010.1, on the reverse strand, counting down.
CTCTCTTGCAGCGCTGGTGATCAATTATTATTTTGAATTAACACATACTTACTCTTTTCACTGCAGGAAAACCTTTTATTCCCACGGGGAAATCAAATACAAAGCAGGCGTGGATGCTACCGGTCAATGAATCGATTTAAAAAAAATCCTTTATTTATGTAAAATTATGGTCACCTCATAATATTAATGGATGTTTGTATGGAAAAATTTAAATGGTCAATATCTTTGAAACTACGCAAAGTTTCTCCGTCACAATTTCAGGTTATCATTATCGTCCCCGTCACAAAATTTTGAACACATTTCGAAGGTCGTAGATCATCAGGCAGTGGAGATACATGTGTCCAGCCATCTTGAATTCAGGTTGGCTGGACATTAAGTTTTTATTGATTTCTCGTAAACCCTTACATGTGACGCCATAAATCAAACGTTATTACTGTCACAAATTGCGTCACCAAGTATTAGTAAAGGAACCATATTCGAAAACGCCCCCGTTATTGAGATTCGGAAGTGCCAGCCATAAGTTTTATACGTAAATTCAAGATGGCTGGACACAGATTTTTGCATTTTTCTACTAAACCACTGTACTTATCACAAAACTTTTAGCTCGGTGCCCGTCACAAATTTATGTGACGCCCGTTGATATGCAAAAAGTCGTCAAAATCACTTCCGTTACCGAGATTGAGAGACCAGCGAAAAGTGGTTTATCAAGATGGCTGGACACGTTTTCGATCGATTATCTAAGATTCTGTAGCGTCACAAATTCTGAAATAAGGGTGTTTAGCCGTCACATAAAGTGGCCTATTGACCTAGTTAAATGCAAGCTATTTTGAAGATTTGTCCAGCCAACCTGAGTCACATTCGAGAATCTATTAAAGAAAGACAGATTGTAGTAACTTGATGTGCTGGCGTCTGTACCTAACATATTATTACGTTTTTGACATACATAGTATGGCATGTGATGCGGAGGAATGAGGAAAATGTCGTGAGAAAAGTTTTGGGTATGAATGGCGATAAGAGTAGGGGAAGTCCAAAGAAACGATGTATGGACTGTGTGGAAGATGATATGGCTAGAAAGGGAGTGACTATACAATGATGCTGATCTGCTCTTCTGTACGCGGTGTGAACGGGATGTGAAAAAAAAAAATTCAAGACTAAACTTTAGGTTTACAAGTCATCTGGGCCCCAAGTCTGCCATTTTTATAAACTCGTCATTCCAACACGATCCCATTCCCATCCCATTGTCATTTTGCTTAAAGTTAGTAATCTGATAAATTCTTAATGGCGATCATTGGTCCGTCAATGGTCTCGTAATAGAATTGTGTCATAATGACATTGTCGTATTGCCATTATTATAAAACCCGTTAGTAGAAATGATTTTCGAAAAACTTTATTTATGCCAGATTTAATTTATATATATTTTTACATATTATTTATTAGTGTGTTATACAAGTCAAGTGTTTTATGTAAGTCAGTCATTCATTTATCATTATGTACGAGATTACCATTCTATGCCATTTCTTTTAATGGAGTGTCAGTGGTTGACCACTGGAAAGTCATAATGACGCCATTATGTTAGTAGATTACCAAACTTGTCAAAATCAACAATTATGAAACCAATGATAGACCATTCTGACACTATTATAATAGCAGACTTGGGGCCTTGAGAGCTCACGAAAGGAATTACAATTAGTTTGGGTAGCTGTCATCGGATGGGGTGAAGAGGACTATAAGTAAAAAATAATAATAAAAAAGTAAAGTATGAAAGAAATCATGCATGCATCATGGGAAGAGAATAATGAATGTTAATTAGTTTTTAGGTTGGTACTGCATATGGTTTGGTGGACCTATAAAAATAAACTGCACCCTAATTGCGTAACACACGATCAATCGGAATCCGTTTCATTTTCACAGTTCAACCACATTCATTGCGTTATTTACGTGTTGAGCAGACAAATTTTTCGAACTTATGAAGCAATGGATTAGCAATTTGCTTCAAAAATGATTCTGATTCCGATTATTTCCGATTGATTGTGTGTTATGCAATTAGGGTGCCGATCATGGTTTCGGAAAAGGTACCTAACAATTTTCTGGTGTAAGTGTTTTTTATGATTATTTATTTAGAAAGCGGTATGTTCTAGAACCAAAAATTCGAAGACATGTGACATGTACCAACCCGCACTAAGCCCGCGTGGTGGATTACGGTCCACTCCCTGTCACAGACGTTCCTGAGGAGGCCTGTGTCCCAGCAGTGGGAACATTATAGTTAGCGTAGTAAGTAGTCAGTGGCGTGCATTGGTTTTCAGAATAGGTAGGCAGGAAGTTAATTTCGTCGTATTAACTTGAACTAAAGACGAATGACAATGTGCGAATAGTCCGGGAGCCGAGTAGGCCGTCTGGCGACTGCCTACTGCTGCGCGAGTTTGTATGAAGATTTTGTTTTTTGTTAGCTATGATAATTTAGTGAGTTTCTTAATTGTGGGGCACACGCAGTAAAATGTAATTGACCGGCTTATGGTGATTTATCGAGGTAGGCACTGCTTATATGCCTTTATGCAATGCACGCCACTGTAAGTAGTTATATCTACTTAGTTTGCCTGTAACATAAGTGAAAGCAACAATAAAAGTTGCATGCAGTCTAAACAGTGCTAGTCATTTGTTGCTTGAACTTCAACGCACGCCACAGACAAGAAACTTTGCATCGTGTAAATGAGGCTTTATTCTTAGGCCTGACTCTCCAGATACACGTATTACAACAGGCCTTCATCTCACTTCGAAACGTCTATATCTAAAACCAATATGAGGAAAACATCGGGGATACACGAATACCTTGTATTTTATACGGGGTCACACACTCACAAAGTCACAACCACAAAATAGATAGGTAGGTAAGTACAGAAGGTCGACTTTATACAAAAATTAAATTTAAAAAAACTCAGAGATCACAGTCTCTTTTAAAGTCCAGACATTCTTGGTCAGATCATATGAAGACCATGTAGATCGATGTCTGAGATGGTCTTTTGAGGAAAGAACCACACAGATTGAGAGGACCTGTCAGTGCACGCATTTGTCAGAAATCTTGCAGCTCAACTCAAAACTAAAGGAGCTCAACGATTCGACGAACAATACCAAAGAAAGGACATTTGGGTAGGCCACATTAATTACTCAAACTGCCAGATCATGACAAAAAGTAACAGGACAGAGAGAAAATAAAAAATAGAATGACCCACATAGCCTTCACATTCACAATAATTAAAATAATAGAATACTTTACAAAGTAAGCAAATGTCATTGTATATATAAAATTCATTATAATAAATCTGTAGAAGTGAAAATTCTGTACATTGAAAATATCCAAAAAAAAAATGGCAGGGGGTGTTACTTGACCGACACCGAACCCAAAAATGTGATTAAAAAAATTTTTGTCTGTCTGTCTGTCTGTTTGTTCAGGCATCACGCAAAAACTACCGGTTCGATTACGATGAAACTTGGTATAATTATTCTTTAATATCCTGGGCACCACACTGGGTACTTTTTATCCCGGAAAAGTATATACAATAAAAAACAAACTTAATTTTGCGGTTCGATCCCTATACCCGATTACCACTGTCTGTACTGTACCAACCGCAAATACTAAGTTTGTCGTAGGTTGGGTCACCCGCAGTGGAGTTCATTTTTATTCCTTTTAGTTTTTAGAGTTATTTAGGTTTATTTTTATATGAGTCGTAGGTATAGATTTTAATTTTAAAGTATAGGTAGTATATTTGATAGTGTACGTAGTGACCGTAGGTTATTTTATAATACTGTTAGGTAGGTTTAGTCATTCGTATAGATATTAGTTTTTAGGGATTTTGCTTATTTATTGAGTTTAGATTAGTTATCATCAGAAATAGGTTTATTTAGGTAGGTAGGTATTTAATTTTCTGTTGTTGAGTTTTTTTTTTAATTAGTTAGGTACTTAGGTAAAGATATCATATAGGTACCTACCCTCTTAATCACCACTAATGAGACACAATTGGTTTTCTATTGTAATTAGCCACAAAGGGCCCGCGACATAGATGACATTCTGGGGAAGCACATACATTTTATCCTGTTAGCACGTTCCTGTGGGTAAATTTCCGACATCCACGCGGGCGAAGCCGCGGGCAGAAGCTAGTTGTATATATAAAATTCATTAGTGTCAAAGTGTATAAAATGTTGAACGTATCCCTAACTGTATAAAACGGTATTGAATGTTGTTGAACTGTCAAAATGAAAATCATTCCTACAATTTCACAAACGTTTATCAACAACCCTGTCAAGTCAATGTCATTCAGGCGCCAAACGATCCTTGTAGCACTATCTTTAGTGTATCGACTGTGATCGTCGTAAAAAAAAAAAAGAAAATCTATTCCTTTTCTAAATCCCTGTTCCCAATTTTGTTATTTCCACTCAAAGAAATACCAATAAAAATCATAAAAAAATTTGAACGTTGTAGTTTTATAACCGTATTTATCTAAAAATATATTTATTTACATATTTGAAAACTAAATAACGAGCGCAGGTTGTGTGCGCGCACCTGTTGTTGCCCTTTTGTGCCCATGCAACCGACCTTCTGTCTGCAGTATTCTGTGTCACCATTTCGATTTAAACCGAATTCAGACAAGCATACGTGCGACAAGTCACATAACACAATCATGTGTAAATGTTTAAATTAAAATTGCGTAGCTATTTGGTAAATATTTAGTTTTGGTTCGGGGAGATCCGATATGATGGAATTGTTTGTTGTAATAATTACAACAAACAATTCCATCATATCGATATGTTTGCTCTTTCTGCTGGTAGTTTCAAAAATATTGTACTCAAAACACTTTGTCAATAGTCATTTTAATATTAATTAAGATTTGCATGCCTTCTAGTTTTTACTTTGTCTGCTTTTACTTTTGTTTTACTATGTTTTCTTGACTTGAATTGTTGTAGTTTGTAGGTTTTAGTTTAAGTAGCATGGTTTGTAAAGATTATTATTTTTTATGTGTATTCCGTGGAAAATGTTGTTGGTTACACATTTGGCCGTATCTTTTGTATTTCTTCCTATAAAATGTAATGTGTCACTGTTTATTTTCCCAAATAAATAAAAAAAAAAATAAATAAAAATAAAATAAAAATCCGTGTACTTACTTGGAATTTACAATATTGTTATTAACATTATGTGTAATTCGTAGAGCAGTTAGGAGAATTTGGGAATTTCGGTTTTCAAATAAATTTTATATTTAAGGTAATTTTGAGATAAGGATATTTTAGGAATAAGGAATTTTTTTTTGAGAAAATTAGGCATCAATGCCATAAATGCCTCCTATGGCAAAATATTTACCCAAAAAAAGTTTCCTAATAAGGACGTAGAGTAATCTGTGACGGAGGAGGAGGGAAATTAATAGGTAACGCCTACCTACGACCCAAAATTGGACTTGATAATATGCTTAGCAATGCCAAAGATAGTGCCTATTGCCTATGGCATCAAACTCAAAGCATTTATATCAAACTAGCTTTTATCCGCGGCTTGGCCTGCGTGGATATCAGAAATTAACCCACGGGAACGTGCTACCGGGGCAAAAATTAGCTTATGTCCTTCCCAAGGATACCGTCTATCTTCTTTCCAATATCGAAATCCGTTCAATGGTTTAGGCGGGTGAAAAGATAACATACAGGACTTTCGAATTTATAATATTAGTATGGATAAACCTTTTACATTAGGCATCCTAAGAAGAGTTTTAGTTTAGTTGTAGTTTTTTAGATTCTATGCTCTCTTTGTCTTTTTTACATTATTTCACGAATAACAGCATAATGCACACAGCCGTAAATAACAGCATAATGTCCGCACAGTTAGTTATTTTGTTGAGTAATCTGTGGAGTTCGTAGTTGGTATTATAATTGGTAATTCTAGAATTAAGAAAACAATGTAACCTATATTATACTACTGTTTGTTTTCCCTATTGTAAATATAGGCACTTTAAAATTGTCAGGGAGTCAGTCAGAAATATGAAGCCAATTCCATACACTAGGTTCCTAACATGAGTTAAGTAACACGATTACTAACGCATGCATGCACTGACTGGATATGACCATTAAAAACTGTGTTGTATTTCTGTCCACAAAAGATAATATTTCAGGCACTAATCTACATAATTATTATTAGTATGTGTAAGATCCTTCACGGTAAAACATGCTTCTGAACTGCACCCTAATTGCGTAACACACGATCAATCGGAATCGGTTTCATTTTGACAGTTCAACAACATTCATTGCGTTATTTACGTGTTGAGCAGACTAATTTTTCGAACTTATGAAGCAATGGTTTAGCAATTTGCTTCAAAATGATTCAGATTCCGATTGATCGTGTGTTACGCAATTAGGGTGCAGCATGACGAACTGTCGCATCTTTTTGCTCCGATAAATAATAGACGTAACAGTGTCAGAGCCTGGGAGTCGAGTCATCCCTCGAGCCATCTCCTGACCCTAGCAGACTCTCTGCACTCAACGCTCTCTTGAACGCTAAGCCTGACTGTGATGTGTTCGTGGACTAATGGAAGAAGATCTTGTCAGTATGTCTGGAGAATTGTGAGATGAGCGTATGACGGTCGAGTAGTTGTATACCTTTCGTTATTGTACTTAAATTATGTGTTTGTGTCTTTAACTAATGCAATTGGCGTTGTCCGTTTTCGGTTAAAATAAATAAATCCGCACATGATCTGACCAAGATAATGTCTGCAGTTCTGGACTTTAAAAGAGACTGTGACATCTGAGTTTTGTTTCGATATTTCTTCTCAGAGTAGTCGTATAAAAACATCGACCTCATCTAGTTTTAAAATCGCATATTACGATAAGTGAGACTTAAGTAGTCCGTTATTAAAGACTAGCTTCTGCCCGCGGCTTCGCCCGCGTGGATGTCGGAAATTATCCCATGGGAACGTGCTATCAGGATAAAATGTATGTGCTTCCCCAGGATGCCATCTATCTCTATGCCAAATCAGAAGTTCAGTGGTTTAGGCGTGAAAATGTAACATACAGTTTCAAGTTCAAATCATCCCCTTAATAACTGAATTACCCCTTTTTGTCCCGTGGTAAATTTTCGACAACTTTACATACTTCTTATTAATTATTTTCTGTCAAAAGTATCAATACTGAGTTTCGAGTTACTCGGACCGCGCATTCAATTTCTTCCACACAAACTTAACACCCCTATATCCCCCTTTGAGGGGTAGTTTTGAAAAACTTATACTGATAAACTTTATTACTTACTTAGGCAAGTATTCTTGCCAAGTTTCAAGTTTATTAACTAAATGAATAAGATTTTTCATATAAACTGTATCCCCCGCTTTTCACCCCCACAGGGGTGGAATTTTGAAAAATCGTTTGGGATTATTCATAACTTGATTCAAAGATTATTTATACCAATTCAAGCCACGCATTATAATCCTCCCTTGTAAAATTAACTACCCCCTTTTCAACCCGTTAGGGGTAGATTTTCGAAAACCCCTGATACATGTTACCTACTCTTTATTTTTGGTCTTAAGTATAAACACTGAGTTTCGAGTTAATCGGACCGCGCATTCAAATTATTCCACACAAACTTCAGCACCCCTATATCCCCCTTTGAGGTGTAGTTTTGAAAAACTTATAATGATAAACTTTATTACTTACTTAGGCGAGTATTCTTGAAAAGTTTCAAGTTTATTAACCTAATGAAGAAGATTTTTCATATAAACTGTATCCCCGCTTTTCACCCCCACAGGGGTGGAATTTAAAAAAAATAGTTTGGGATGTATTCATAACTTGACTCAAAGATTATTTATACTAATTTTCGAGTTAAGCAAGCCATGCAGTAAAATCCTCCCCTGAAAAATTGACCACCCCCATTTCAGCCCGTCAGGGGTAGATTTTCAAAAAACCCTGATACACATTATTCTTTACATTCAATATTAGGTATAAATACTGAGTTTCGAGTAAATCGGACTGCGCGCTAAAATTCTTCCATACAAACTTTGAAACCCCCCAATCCCTTATTAGGGGGTAGTTTAGAAAAAAAAAAACTGACAATCTTCATAATTTATTTAGATAAGTATTCGTGCCAAGTTTCAAGTTTATTAACTCAAGGAATAAGATTTTTCATACAAACGAATTAACCCCTTTTCACCCTCTTAGGGGTGGAATTTCGAAAAATCCTTTCTTAGTGGATGTCTACTCTTCACGAAGAACACACCCTCTAAATTTCATGTCTCTAGCGGTTTAGGCTGTGCGTTGATCTATCAGTCAGTCAGTCAGTCAGTCAGTCAGGACTTTGAATTTTATATATATAGATTACTCGAGGAACATGTATCATATAGTATTTTATAGCATGTGTGACCTAGACCCGCACTTCTTCGTGTCGCTGGCACGACTGAATTTTATATCCTGTTGGCCTAAAACTCTGCCACTTTCACGTCGTCGCCGTCGTCAGTGGTAGTGCACTTAAGAGGGTGCACACAGGTCCACTAGCGCCACTCCTTTAAAAAAATATTATCTCGTGACTGAGAAGGAATTATGAAAATCTGTTCAATCAGCGACCTCGGTAAATGTGTCTAGAATTTTCTAATACCTTTTATAAAATTTCATATTGAAACACGAAGCAACAAAATTCGATCTAAAGAAAAGCGGCCACATTCCTATATGTCGTATTTAGTTGCTTCGTGTCTCAATATGAAACTTAATAAAAGGTATTAGAAAATTCTAGACACACTTACCGAGGTCGCTGATTGAGCAGATTTTCATAATTCCTTCTCAGTCACGAGATAATATTTTTTTAAAGGAGTGGCGCTAGTGGAACGTTGTACAGGCTCTTAAGGCACACGTATCGTATACTATTTCATAGCACGCGTGACCTAAACCCGCACTTAAGTCACGCTTTTCTTTGTGAAAATGGACTACTTAAGTCACAGAAGGTAGTTTAATGTCGAATGAGTTTTATTTATTTAAGTAGGTAACCTAACGTCAATAAAATAGCACTGTGTGATCTAAACCCGCACTTAAGTCACACTGTTCTGTACTTAAGTAGTCCATTTTTACAAAGAAAAGAGTTACCTACTTAAAGAAATAAAGATCAATTAACATTAAGCTAAGTACCTACCTACCTACTAAAAACCGTTTCAGCTAATTATCGAGTATTGGGAAAATTCATGACGTAATAAAATAGTTTTTTCTAAATAAAATCATTGATAACTGGTATAAGTGACGCGTAGTCACTGGGAATTTTTGAAAAAACCATTTGGTATCGGGAGATTCTATTTTACTTTTTTTTTCCTGTAGGTTTTTTCTGCTGGTTATGACGGAATTGGAGTGCTAAGAAAATTGGAGACTGGGGTGTGACGCAGATTGGGAGTTTGTAAGAGCCTTAGTAGTCAAAGTCCTATTTTTGCGTTAAAGGCGGTAAAATAATATTCTTGGGCGATGACACATTGTGCCATAAAATGTTGGCGTGTAAACTCAATCATTGAAGAAAACATGTTTTTTTTTTAAACCAGCCAAGTGCGTGTCGGTTCACGTACAGATATGAGTTCCGTAGTTGGGGTGAATATTAGCATATTAATGATTTTATCGCCAGCAAAACTACTGTGACGCCATACGTTTATGTGTTGAGTGTGTTAATCGAATTGTGAGAATTGAACCCCTAACACTTAGCACCGCAGTGAATCGCTCAGCCACTGCGCTGATTATCATCATCTGCTTAGCCTGTTTCCAACTATGCTACTTATTCCATATAAATAAAGCCCTCCAAACCGAATTTCGGCGATGGCAACCCATCTTAGTGGAGACCAGAGGGGCAATTCTCGTAGTTTTAAGCACGTTCACAAAGTCGGATCTCAGTCTCAATCAGTCAAAAATACCTCTAATTTCTTTATTATTCTTACCAGTTTTTGAAATCGATTATTATCGCTGAGTTGAAATTGCGACTAGATTATGAACGTTTTTAATTACTAGAATTAGCCTTCTGTCTTCAGCGCAGGATATATATAAATATATATATTTTTTTAAAAACGTTACACCACTCTAGGAATTACTCCTGTATCATGGGTGCGTTTACAAACATTTAAACTGACATACACAAACAGCCAGACCCGGAACAACTACCTGTACGCAGTACAAATATTTGTACCGTGCGCGAATCGAACCCGCGACACGCAGCGCAGCAGTCGATCGCTCAGCCACTGCGCCAACCGTGTCGTCAATATTATAGTGCAAAAGTGTGTGCTCAGACACAGGTGCACTAGCTCTTCCCTCACTCTCATAGTCCGATGGGACGGCAATCCGACACGACCGGAGAGAGTTATTCCATATACGAGGTGATAAATGAAATTATAATAGTGGTTACCTGGTAGGTACTTTGATTTGTAACCGGTGCTTCGGTAATGTGAGTATTGTGCTGTCACCATCTTCCTCCTGGAACAAATTAAATATGATGAATATAAGTAGTTTATCAGCCATCTTGTTACCATAACACAAGCATTAGGTTGCTTAGCTTGGGACTAGATGGTGCTGTGTGAAATGTCCAGGGATATTATTATTATTATTATAGGGATGACTAACATTAAAAATATTCAAACAATTTATAGGGTAATGCTATTTCTAAGAAATTCTAGGCTGAAGATGACTATGACATCATCTGCCTGCCTTTTCCCAACTATGTTGGGTTCAGCTTCCAGTCTTAATCGGATGCAGCTAAATACCAGTATTTTACATGGAGCGACTGCCAACAAACTTCCACAACCCAGTTTACTGTGTCAGACTTTCGGGCTTCTGACGACCCGTAACGACTGTCAAAGATCCACGAGCGCCAGGTGGCAGCGGGGACCAACGGCTTAACAACATGCTTTACGAGACACGGAGGGGCTGCGGCTAGTTTAAGTGTTCCAATTTTATCGTTTGTTATTCTGTGTGACGTGCATTCTTCTTCTTCCATTCCTTAATCCCAGTTCTATCTGGGGTCAGGTCTTCTTGTACAGCGGCGCCAGGACGACCTGTCCTGAGTTGTCATAGGAGTTCGGTCTGCGCTTTCATCTCCCTCTCGATAGTGGATCACCATGTAGGGTCTTCCTCTTCCCAGCCGTTTCGTAGGGATATTTAAGACTGTTTTTACTGAGAAACTATCATCTCTCATTACGTGGCTGTACCATCGAAGCCTTGGGGTCTACTCCGAAGTGCAAAATGCGAATGTTCGGATCGGACCGACACATGGCCGAACCGAATACTATTGAAAAATGCAAAAAAAGTTCGGATCAGCTCAGTTGGGTCGGGACCATAGTCGATATTCGAAAGAGTGTAGGAGTGTAGGATCGGAACCGACCGAACCAAATAGTAAGTTCGTAGCAGGAAACGGCCGAACATTCGGCCTACTTCGGAGAAGACCCCCAGGTTTCTTTTAGTTTGTCCGTTATTGGGGCCTCTCCGAAAGATCCTCTCACGTGCTCGTTGCGAATTCTGTCCAGACGTTACACCGCCCAGCGCAGTATCTTGATTTCGGCTGTGTGCAATTGCTGTTCGTGCTTTTTGCTGTTGTTCAGCACTCCGTTCTATACAACATTGCGGGTCGGACAGCCGTTTTTGCCTTTAATTCGTACTGGCATTCGGGTATCACAGAGTACCCCACTTCAGTCATGCAGACATACGCATGCGTATACAGGGTGGCAGGGACATCGACGCGCCATCTGTTACCATAGATTCAGCACATTATTCTAAACACCCTCACGTCGACAGATTTCATCGGTTATTAAAAAAACTTGAGAGGTGTCAAGGGACACCCGGATGGAACGAAGTTCAAAGAGAGAGAGAGAGAGAGAGACAGACAGAGAAACACGCGCACGCCACACGGCTTACAACTATAACAAAAAGTGTTGTTCCAACTTTTGGTCTTAATTTTTTCCGTCTAGCCCCCTTTCGCAACGCGCGATAAGGAACTTCGTTCCAAAAAAAGTTAGCTGTTCTATACATTTTGACCGCGTTGGTATTGCACTTTCTTATGAAACAGCAAATATTTTTATTGATAACCGACAAAAAAATTCTACGCTAAGGGGTTTAAACTCATGTGCTGAATTCATGGTTACAGGTTGCGAGTCGATGTCCCTGTTACCCGGTAGAGACAGTCTCTATGCGACGTGCATGTCCTAAATAAAATATTATTCTCTCTTACTGAGCGCCGCAAGCGCGGCAACATAGATATATTTTGTTGCACTCTGGGTGAGTTCGCAGTGAGAGCTCTCTTTGAAATAAGTTATGGTCCTACTAGGACAGACATATATGGTGTTTGTAGTAGCAGTAGATATGAATTATGAGTTTGTAATGGTGCAACTGTAGTTTGTAAGTAGTCTACATTATCGCATTAGGTGACAAACCTGTAAAGATAATAGTATGGTGGGGAAAATAAATAAATAAATAAATAATGATTTCAGCATCTCGGTAGGACTGGTTGTCAGACTTTCGAGCTTCTGACTGTCCGTAACGACTGTTAAAGATATACGAATGACAGCCGAGACCAAAAGCTTAACGTGTTTTCCGTGGCATAGAGGGATCTCAGTATATAATGCATGGTCACCCATCCACGAATCAACCTCGGCAAGCGTTGCTTAACCATGAAGATAAACCTGTGCGGCTGTTATTACTTAGCTACAAAACAATTTAATACATATTATTATAAAAGATTGATCTAAATATCCCGTCATACTGTAAATCCGAACGGTTTGCTGACCGCAAGGGTTTTGTAATGCATGTTGTGATTGACATAAACAAAAACACAACAAACAACAGTAAACTGCGTAACATTTAAAACCACAAAGCCATACGTACCTATACTCTATTAAAATCCTTCTTTCCAGTTGATTTAATTTCCACTTTAACAAATATCAACTTGACACTAGTGTAAATTAAGTTGATTTTAGAATGATTAGTACAATTGAATAAGTTATAAAATGTTTGAAGTTTTAAAGCAAACTGAACGTTATGTGTAGGTATTAAAGTTATTTTTCCAAAAGCACATTTGTTTACCTACTTTTTTGGAAACTTAATTTATTGCGAAGCAGGATACCTATAAATGTATGTTTGCCGGCCTGCTGTCTCTACGGAAAGCGGACAAAGAGGGAAAATCCCATACTCGATATAACATTTAATATAATTTCATCATTGTTGCTTATGTTCTGATGGTTAAAAGGGTTTTGTGTTTCAAGTAGGTACAGACGTTTGCGTTAATGTGGTAGATTACATTAATTAATGCGGGAAATCAATTTACGTTTGCAAAAAGAACTGATAGTAAAATTGTGGTTTCTATTTTGTGACGTCAGACTGAAGTAGTGCTGTCTCTACCTAACAGAGACATTAGAAGGCTCAACTTTGCCAATTTTTTGAGATAGATATTTAAACAGTTCCCTTGTCAGTTTCACTCGCCTCGTTGGTCTGGTAGTAGCAAGCACTGCTGCTGACCATGACTTTTTGGGTTCAATTTCCGGGTCAGGCAGTGTTATTGGATTTTTTCATCTGGAATAGGCTATTTGCCTAAAAAAAATCTAATTAGTCCGTCAGTTAGATTATCAAAAAATATTGAACCCGTATTTTTTTTTTGTAAATTATATAAAAAAAATATGAAGATATCGCCCGTTAAAGTTCCGCGTGACGTCATTTGCTTGCGACACTTTTGCAAGCAAGTGACGTCACGACCCCACACTCCCAAATTTTGACGCGCTTTATGTTTGTCATTTTTTGTTTGATTGACAAAAGAAAAAATATGTGTCCATTATTTTTCGATAATCTAACTGACGGACTTAATATTATTATTTTTAGAACGAAGTTCCTTATCGCGCGTTGCGAAAAGGGGCTAGACGGAAAAAATTAAGACCAAAAGTTGGAACGACACTTTTTGCTATAGTTGTAAGCCGTGCGGCGTGCGCGTGTTTCTCTGTCTGTCTCTTTCTCTCTCTCTCTTATAGAAAGCAAGCCAGTTATACTTCGTTCCATCCGGGTGTCCCTTGACACCTCTCAAGTTTTTTTTATTTTACCCAGGCAACTACCCTATTCCTCAGTAGTAGGATTTGTGCCCTGTTGATGGCTCGCTTCCTCTTATTGACTGGTGGACTTAAACATGACTGGCGAAATATGGGTATACCTACAAACGTACACCTCTCACACGTACGTCAACACACACGAGCGACACACGTCAACGACATAGGCCACTGCAACCGTCGAGAGCACGCCGCTCGTGAATTTCAGCACCGTACTCAAATATTAATTGTGCGTTTTGTTTGTGCAGAATAAAATATTTTTCTTTCTTTTCCTTTTTTCTTTCTAAATACAGGGCACGTTGTCGACGGCAGGCGTCGACGGGTGTTGTCTCTGTCGTTGACGCGTGACGCTCGTGTGTGTGTACAGGCGCCAGCAGATCAAGCTACCTACCCGAACCTGTAAAATTTCCTCAATCAACTTTGAACCTAATGCTGTAGCGATAAAGTTGAAAATCTATTAAAGAATTTTGACAGATTGTAGTTGCTTGATGTGCTGGCGTCTGTACTCTTATCCTTCCGGGAATACAGGTGTTATGTTATGTTTTCTATGGCTCATCAAACTATAATCAAATTCTTTAATCATCATCATCAGCCTATCCACTGCTGGACATAGGCCCCTCCTATTGCACGCCATTCAACTCGATTTTCGGCAACTCTCATCCAGCTGCTACCAGCCATCCTGCGAAGACCGTCGCTCCACCTAGCCTGAGGGCGTCCCACCTTACGTTTACCGATTCGCGGTCTCCACTCAAGAACACGTCTACCCCAATGGTCATCGCTTCTATGGCTAATATGGCCGGCCCAAATTATATCTGTAAATTCAATTACCTTTGTGACGTCTCCTATACTGAACAGCAGTGGCGTGTGCGGCGGCACCTCACAAGTCTTGTACACCACCAGCGCGCGCCGCTCGGCCGAGTGCTGCCCGCCGAAGTAACACAACAACGACGGCTTTTTGTAACGCTTCAGTATGTCCTTGTTGACACTTTCTGTGCCTATGTGGGCTCGGTCACCGGTGCTGAGGAGAAAATGTTGAATTTAGAATCTAGGACAGTTATCAAGTTTTGGGAACATAAACTTAAAGTCGTACAACATAAAGGTGGAGAAGAGGAAGAAGAAGCCTCCTTGTCAGAACCAGTGCAGCACCGCGCCGCCAGGACCCAATATGCTGCTGCGTCCAGCAATCCCGACGACGCAGCTGTACGTGTCCAGACTGCACCACTCCACGAAAATTGAGGAGATCGTGGAGTACATGCGTGTGAAGACCAACTAGATCTTGAGGGTCGAGAAGTTGGAGTCACGTCACAACACGAACTTCAAGCCGTCCGTGGTGCGTGTTCCGACACATCATCTCGAGAAGTTCCTCAAGGAAGAGTTCTGGCCGAAGGATGTTGTATACCGCCGGTTTCGTGGCCGGCTACAGGACACCAGTCAACGAAATACGACGCAGATACTTCGTGTGCGTTACTTAGTTTTTACTGTAATTATAATGTTGTATGTATTTATAGTATTTTTAAGTTATATTAATATTGTATTGTATGTGTTTATATGGGCCTTGATGGCTAAATAAATAAATAAATAAAGTTCAAATTCCATTGCGACTAAAATTAATTAAGGTCCTTGCAATTAAAAATCAATTAAGACTACATAAGTCTAAAGTAGATAGTTGATTAAGTGGAAATACGTATGAATTATCTAAGATTAATTTAAATATAGGAAATTATTTTTTAAATTGTGCAATTTAAAGGATCAGTCAATATAGCCCACTAAATTTTCAATGTCACCTACGTGTACTTTACATCAAACTAAGTAGCAACGAGCAAACATTATTGCTCGGGAATGACTTTTTGGTGTGAAAAATTGGGGTTTCCGGCAAAATATTGGACTTATGGGTGGTTGCAGCGGTACAGGGGTCGTGGGGAAATGTTAAGTTGTAACATTTCTGTAACCAGAAGATAGAGGAATGGTCCATAACAAAAAATTGCCTGGTGATTCTCGGCTGCCTTAAGTTTCTTTTTACACCCAGCGCGGTATCTGCGTAACACACAAACAATAGCAATCTTTTTGACAGTTCAACAACATTCATTACGTTATTTACGTTGTTGAGCAGACTTATTTTTCGAACATATGAAGCAATGGATTAACAATATCCTTTAAAATGATACAGATAGTGATAGTTGTTATACAATTATGGTAATTAAATTAATTAATTAATTCTTAATAATGATTGAGAACTACCTATTGATTTAACCAATTCAAAAAAATACCTCGTTAATAGCTACGTATAAAACAATAAAAAATATGATTAAACCAGAATTTAAGTTAGCATGACAATAATTAACATACCAATAAAAAACCCTACAAAATAAATAAATGAGGTATTTTACAAGTAACGACGTAGCTAAGTTTTGCTGACGCGATCGTTAGCGCGTACGCGGCTTTACGAAACTATATACTAGAAACTGGCGCCAATTCCTTTGTTCGCTCACAAACTAAACTAAATTTAAGTTCATTGCATCTTTTTCTTTCTATTTCATTATAAACGGACAGAAGATAAATAGAATAGAATACTCTTTATTGTAAACCATACAAAAAATATTACTTTAGTCGTGTCAAATTAGTCAGCGCCTGACGTAAATTGACGTATTTTTAGTAGCCATGTTTTTAATCACGTCTAATTTGTCTATGGACTATCCTAATTTGACAGGACTAAACCAATATTATTATCTTCTGTCCTTTTCTTAATGGAATAGAAAGAAAAAGATGCACTGAACTTAAATTTAGTTTAGTTTGTGAACAAAGGAATTGGCGCCATTGTTTATAGGTATTGTCAATCGTCATTGGTTTAAGGGCGCGTTCACATTTAACGTCCGTTTTACAGGTCCGTTAAAACGTGTATGTTATTAGTATAATTATGTAGTTATATGAGCGAGTTCACACATAATACAGTATTCCGGATCCAGTAGAAAATACCGATCCGACAAAATAAGCAGCAATCCGTTTTACAGGTCCGTTTAAACGTATATGTTATTAGCGTATGTAGCTGTACCAGCCAGTTCACACATAATACAGTATTTCGGATCCAGTATACTGATCCGATCTCTTAAAATCAGTCCTGTGTGAATACTATCTCCAGTAGCGACGGATCCGTTAAAAAGGATCTTGTAAAAACGTACGTATATGTGAACGCGCCCTAAGATTTCAATGTCCGATTTCCCAGCACACAGAAAAACCCTGAGTGGTATCCGTTATGGTTAAAACCAAAGAGTAAAATAGGGTAAGAGTTTTGTTAATGAATAAATATTTTTTTTAATTTTGTCACTCGTTTGCCCGTTTTTCAACGTTTCAATCAGGGCAGTAAGTCGAAAATCCACCAGCGCAATTCATTCAGGTGTCGCCTAGTGTTAATGAAAACGCGCACAGTGTGTTATGTAGGAAAGTAGGCTGCCAGGCTCAAATGGAATTGGGCGGGTCACATCAGCCGTATGCACAATGACCGCTGGGCAAAAGCCTCCACACAATGGGTGCCTGAAGATGGCCGGCGCCGCCGAGGCCGCCTAGAAAGGGATGGCGAGACGATCTGAACTCGTACCGCGAGGGCTGGTTCGACTTGGCGCGGGAAAAGAGTTCCTGAAAGGATTTGGGGAGACCTTTGCCCAGCCGTGGGACTGTATAGGCTAACAAAAAAATTACCAACGAAAAATTTCGTCTCGAATCATATTATACCGAATTCATGGTTACAGTTTACGCACTGGTTATGTTTAAACCTTACCTAGTCACAACATCAACCACAGTCTTCAGCTTCCCCTTAGTTTTAACCACCTTCCTAGTAGTGAGTAAGGCATCAGCGCCAGACATCAAGACTCCACACGTCAGCTCGTCAATGTCGGAGAACCGGCTCAGCTCCTCAGCCTCAGTTGTGCGCGCTATCATGCTGGACTTGAGTACCTGTTCCAAGTGGAGGTACGCGAGAGCTGGTGGAAGAGTTGGTAAAGATTAGTTGTTTTTTCTAAAAATAACAATAATACACTTTAGTGACACTACTGTGGCAAAAGACACTCGTGCTTATGGCTATTTGTGCGAAAAGGCAAATTCATGGAATGCCAATTGTGCGAAAGGACATGTCATCATCTGCCTAGCCTTTTCCCAACTATGTTGGGGTCGGCTTCCAGTCTAACCAGATGCAGCTGAATACCAGTATTTTACATTGAGCGACTGCCTATCTGACCTCCACAACCCAGTTACTGGGTAATACGATACCCCTTGGTAAGACTGGTTGTCAGACTTTCGGGCTTCTGACTGACCGTAACGACTGTCAAAGATCCACGAATGACAGCCGGGACCAACGGCATAACGTGCATTCCGAGACACGTGCGAAAATATACTTGTGCAAAAAGACACTTGTGCGAAAAGACGCCGTAATAGACACTCGTGCGAAAATATACATGTCCGGAAAAAGACACTTGTGCAAAAAGACTTATGCGCGAAAACACACAATTTCAGTTTAATCATAGTCAGTAAGGCATCCGCGCCAGACATCAATACTCCACATGTCAGTTCGTCAATGTCAGAGAACCGGCTCAACTCCTCAGTGTTAGCTATGCACGATCATGCTGGATTTGAGGAGCTGCAGTGCGATTCTGTAACCATCTCACCGTGAAAACTTAGGTGAAGTGAGTGTGGAGTGAGCCGTTATTCCAAATAATGCTAGGGATTGACACTACTGACAACTCACATCAAGCTCACTTCACTTGAGTTTTCACGGTGAGATTTTTACAGAATCGACCGGCTGTTCCAAGTGTAGGTCCTCCAGACCATATTTCGGTCATGGCGGCCAATCTCAACGGAGACTCGCCTTCGGCTCGGGAGATGTTATATTGCAGAAGTGAGTGCGCAACACAGGTGTACTGTCTCTTGCCTCACTCCCATATTCAGAGTAAGTGGAGGTAAGAGAGAGAGCTGTTGTGGAAGAGTAATCTACAAGGTGCTGTTTTGCACCTCGTCAAATTCAAGGAGGTAACTATGCTACTGATTCTCGACATGAATCAATAATAAAATAAGTAGGTATTTTTTTTTCAAATTTTCGGATACGTTTGTGGGACACGCATATCAAAACGCGGCCTGTCTGAGACCGCACTGTAACTGCCCTTTTACACACACATAAAAACGCGGCCGCTTTTACGATACAATAACGCGATTCTGTTCTATGAAAGTGGTGTATTTTGAAATACTGTCAAACTTAAATAACTAAAAAAAAAGTATGAATTCATTATTTACCAGGGATCGTAATTTTATTTGATTATTTATGTCTTTCCTAGCAGCTTCCTGAAATTTGACGAGGATGCAAAACAACAGCTTGTATAGAGAGTAAGATTAAATACTCATTTGTACAAACACGAACGGGAACCCACCCACACGCACACGTACACAACACCTCCCATACACACACAGCACGATTTAATTTAATTTAAGAATAAATTATATTCTTCATAGTTTCGATATTTTTTCTTTTTATTTCAGTTATTGTATTTTATTTTGTTTTTACTTCTTTTAAAATTGTATTGTATATCAGTATCACACATGTTTGTATATTCCTATGTTGATATTAGTAACTAAGCCAAATAAAATGGGAGAGGGCGCTGACTCCTGACATACAGATACACCTAGTTCAGGAGTCAGAGCCTTCAAACAAGTTTTTGTAACCTATTATGTCAATAAAGAATTATTATTATTATTTATTTGTATGGACAAGTCGCACTTGAGCAAAAAAAAAGTGAACATCCTTTATAGAATGAACAGACTGAAATCCTTTCGTGCCTTGGAAAGAACGTTGCGCCGTCAGTCTCGGCTGCCGTTCGTAAATCTTTGACAGTCGTTGCGGGTCGTCAGAAGTCCAAAAGTTGACGACACGGCTGGCGCAGTGGCTGAACGATCCACTGCTGCGCTGCATGTTGTGGGTTCAATTCCAAATATTTATATTGCCTGCAGGTAGTTGTTCCGGGTCTGGCTGTTTGTGTGTGTGAGTTTAAATATTTGTAAACGCTTCCAAGATACAGGAGTAATTACTAGTGTGGGGAAAAGTTAAAAAAAATAAAGTCTTTCAACCAGTTCTACCAAGGGGTATCATGTTACCCAGTAACTGGGTGGTGCAGGGGAGATAGGTCGTCGCTCCATGTAAAATATTCAGTTGCATCAAGTTACACTGTAAGCTCACCCCAACATAGTTGGGAAAAGGCTAAGCAGCTGACTAGGTACCTACATCTAATTAATCCAAGTCGCTCCCCCCTCAGGCCATGTTTCTCGCAGTATCTATCGGAAGCAGTGCGGCCACCTTCCTGCGACATTCTGTCGAACTCAGCCTGTATCCAGTACAACGCGGCGTAGTCCGATGTGGGACTGTACTTGCGTTTTATTTCACGGATTTCTGTAAAAAATAAATATTTATATTCCAAATTGAAGTTATTTCAAGTTAAACAAATATCAACTTTATTTTAATTATAAATATAACTGACTAGCACTATTGAAAAAGTTATAAAAATGTTTGAAGTTGTAGCGTAAACTGAACTTTATTGTGTAGGAATTTAAAGTTATTTTTCCATAAACAAATTGTTTACATTTTTGGCGAATATGTCGCATTTTTTATATAATCTGTGTCCACTAAGTTGAAACTAAAACTGGCGGCGTTTTGGATCCGACAAATATCAATATATATACGCACTGTTCGCACAAAAAAAACGAGAAGTTGATGAAATAAAAAAATATCCTTAGATGTTAAAAATGTTAGCTACACTACACTACGCCCTATGATGTAGCTAGTTACAGCTGGTTACGTACCATCTCGTCGGTCGGCAGCATTCACAAACAGCTCAGTGTTAGAAGTACAATGCGCCGCCATGTTGGTGACGGCGACCACGTTCCCGAGCACGGCCGACTGCAGCACGCTGCGCCCGATGCGCGGGTGCAAGCTCAGCGATGACAGCAGGCCGCCCAGCCGGGTCAACTGTTCTTGGGGGGTTAGGGCGCCTGTGGACACCAAATAAGTAAATGATTTTATTTTTTTAAGTAGGTTTGTACACGTTAATCATATTTTAAAACTAGATGAGGTCGGCGTTTCCTATCTGACTAGTCTGAGAAGAAAGGCCGAAACAAACTCAGAGGTCACAGTCTCTTTTAAAGTCCAGACATAATCTTGGTCAGATCATGAAGACCATGTAGGTCAATGTCTGAGATGGTCTTTTGAGGAAAGAACCAAATAGATTGAGAGGACTTGCCCAGTCAGTGCACGCATTTGTCAGAAATCGTGTAGCTCAACTCAAAACTTAAGGAGTTCAACGATTCGACGAACAATACCAAAGAAAGGACATTTGGGTAGGCCACATTAATTACTCAAACTGCCAGACCATGACAGAAACTAAGAGAATACAGAGAAAAATAATATAAATAAAATGACCCACATAGTCTTCATATTCACAATAATTAAAATAATAGAATACTTTACAAAGTAAGCAAATATCATAGTATATATAAAATTAATTAATGTCAAAGTGTATATAAAAAAAAAAACAACAAAACAGAAATAAAAAAGATAAAAACATTCAATATGTAAAAAAAATTGGAAGCAGCTCAACCCCAAGCCTTTATGTCCTCGATATAACTCTTAACGGTATAAAAGGCTTTCTGGCACAACTTACGTTTAATGAATGATTTGAATTTATTAAGGCTTAGATCTTGAACTGGGCTTGGAAATTTATTGTAAAAGCGTATACATTGGCATTTGAACGAGCCACCTATTTTCTTGAGCCTTGTTGTAGGTACAACAAAGTGTTTGTTCCTAGTATTTATATCATGGATATCACTGTATTTGTTAAACAATTTTATATTTTTATGGGCATATAAAAGATTTTCATAAATATATTGAGAAGGCACAGTCATAACGTTAATCTCTTTAAATTTGTCTCTGAGCGAGTGTCTCGGACTTAATTTATAAATTGATCGAACAGCTCGCTTTCGGCAAAACAAAGATAGTCTGAACAGCAGCGGCATTTCCCCAACAATAGAATACCGTACGACATTACACTATGAAAATAGCTAAAGTATAAACGGGCTGAATCTATATCAGTTAAATTACAATTTTTTTACAGCGTATGCTGCGGAACTTAGCTTTTTTGGCAATTTATCTATATGTGGACCCCAGTGAAGCTTAGCATCCAAAGTTATGCCCAAGAATACTGTGCTGCCTTCAGGATTCAATTCTTCACCCTTTATCAACACATTGGTTTTCACCTGAGTATCGTGAGGTAGGTAGCGTAAACAAAGCGCGCGCGCGCGTAGCGTAGCCTTTGGTTTTTTTCTCGTTTAAAATTAAATTATTAACATTGAACCAGTGGACTACTTTAGAGATCGCGCTATTTACATCGTCAGTAACCTGTTGCTGACGTTTAAGTTTAAACAAAAGTGAAGTGTCATCTGCAAACAACACTATATCATGATTATCCTTTATGAGGTACGGCAAGTCATTTATATAAATATAAGAAACAAGAAAGGACCAAGAATTGAGCCCTGTGGGACTCCCATTGTTACTATAGATCCGGGAGTCCTAAGTTATTGTTCAAACATTACATAACATCAAGCCTGTTTTCAGCGGAAGGGTAATAAGGTAGATGTGTATTTTGTGTGTAAATATTGAAATAGAATAATTTCAGATCTTGAACTTACTCTGTCTGCAATTACTAAACTAAATATAAAAATGCTATAAGTACACGGTTTAAGGAGTATAATCAGCCTATAATGTTCCCACTGCTGAGACACAGGCCTCCTCTCTGTGAGAGAGAGTGGGCCATAATCCACATGGGCCCAGTGCAGGTTGGTAGATGTCACATGTGTCCGAATTTTTGGTTCTAGTACATGCGGTTTACGGTGTAAGTAACAACGATTTAATAACCAAAATCTATGTACAGACGCCAGCACATCAAGCTACCCGAAACTGTCAAATTTTCCCAATCAACCTTGAACCTTAATACCATAGCGATAAAGTTGAAAATCAATTGATGAAATTTGACAGATTGGAGTAGCTTGATGTGCTGGCGTCTGTACTTTACAAAAGAGACTGATGTATGTAATACCGAACTATGATTATAGCAGCATAGTCGGTTGTGGTACTCAATGTTGATGACAGGGGCGTCTTTTCGGGGTTCATGGTGTTTTTATTTTGATAAAAATTGGCATAGTCACCTATCGCCATTTTGATATATACACAAAGGGCTTTTGACATAACATAAAGGGCTAAGGAAGGAACACGGGTGGGTTTTAGTTAGTAAGAGTCTGACACTCCCTTCTGCTCCACCCAGAGCGGGAGGAGTCATTTGATGATTTCCCATCCTCAAAAAAAAAAAAGAGGCGTCTTTTCGGGGTTCATGTTGTTTTTATTTCGATAAAAATTGGCAGTCACCTATCGCCATTTTGATATATCTGCTAAGTCGCGGTGCAAGATATAACTGGTGTATATGAATTTGTATAAGTGTCCTATCCTGCCCTCTGTGTCTCAAAACATGCAGTCAGTGACCTCTGCGTTGCCACCGACGACACCGTCGGAGTGACGGAAGTTTTAGAACAACAAGATCTAATATACAGTCGTAACAGCGAAACGAAGAAGAAGTGTCTCCTACCCATATCTTTCAGGAACATTGGACGACGCCATTTGTGTAAAAAATCAAAATGGCGGGTAGGTTCTAAGCCATTTGTTATAATTGTTAACCATTAATGAACCTCTTTTCCTGTACTTTTCTTTCTCTTTACAAGAGAGTACAATGCACTTTTAATCATAGTAATAAAAGTTTATTTGGACACAGCTGCTGAAACACAAAATGCAAACAAAATAAAAAAAAGTGAAATAATTTCACTTTTTTTTTCTGTTTTGTTTATTAGCATCTGTAGACTTACCTAACTCTATAAGGTCATTGACAGCAAAATTGATAGACTTTTCACTAGGCGGTTCAGGCAGTTGAGATAGGAAGCTCGCTATTTTTTCATCAGGAGCGTACGACTTGCATTCTAATACTGTTTGAACGAGGGGTATCCTGAAAAATAAAGTCAATGATTATTACTCACAAAAATACACTCTTTTATGAAAAACATAACATAATACCAAGACTGTGTTCCCCGATGGGGTATGCAGACTTTATTAATAAATGCAATCCTGGATTCCTAAATCGCAACTGAATGGTGCTGATCCATACGTCATGTTCGTGAACGGGCGCCGTCAGTAGGGACTGGTCATGATCTCTTAGCTGCCACGGCTTATTTTAATTTTTAATTTCTGAATTGTTTTTATGTTTTCTATAACGGACGCTTTTAACGTGCACGTATTTCTACATCGTTCTCACATGCATAATTTCTAACATTAATGATGTAACCAATACTTTGTAACCATATATGTATTGATTTAAAAGAGTGTCTCATTCGGTTCCCTACGAAATGGTTGAGCTGGGTGGTGCTGATCCACGCGTCATGTTCGTGAACGGGCGCCTTCTGTTGAGACTGGTCATCTCTTAACTGCCAGGGCTTATTTTTAATTTTATATTTTAATTTGTTTCTTTACATTGTTCTCACATATAGAAGCAATAAAAATAATGTAACCAGGATTTTGTAAAAATGTCTTGATTTAAAAGAGTGTCCGTGGAGTTTCTTGCCCGTTCTTCTCCATAGAGATCTACGCTTTGGAATGGGCAACTAGCTTCAACTTTCTGACTAACTGACCGACTATTTAATTTTGACAATTCAAAAGTGCCTGTAAATGGTTTAATTGAAATAAATGATTTGAGTTTGAGTTTGACAACCAAAGCCTACTACAATGTCGCCTAATAGACCGGTCTGTTACTCTATATTTGAAGTGTAACAAGAATTCTGTATTATTTATGTATATACTCGTACCATAAATACCTTTATCTATATATATAAAATTCAAAGTCCTGACTGACTGACTGACTGATTGACTGACTGACTGACTGACTGACTGACTGACTGACTGATAGATCAACGCACAGCCTAAACCGCTGGTCCTAGAGACATGAAATTTGGAGGGTGTGTTCTTCGTGAAGAGTAGGCATCCACTAAGAAAGGATTTTTTGAAATTCCACCCCTAAGAGGGTGAAAAGGGGGGAATTCGTTTGTATGAAAAACCTTATTCCTTGAGTTAATAAACTTGAAACTTGGCACGAATACTTATCTAAATAAATTATGAAGATTGACATTTTTTTTTCTTCTAAACTACCCCCTAATAAGGGATTGGGGGGTTTCAAAGTTTGTATGGAAGAATTTTAGCGCGCAGTCCGATTTACTCGAAACTCAGTATTTATACCTAATATTGAAAGTAAAGAATAATGTGTATCAGGGTTTTTTGAAAATCTACCCCTGACGGGTTGAAATGGGGTAGTAAATTTTTCAGGGGAGGATTTTACTGCATGGCTTGATTAACTCGAAAAATAGTATAAATAAATCTTTGAGTCAAGTTATGAATACATCCCAAACGATTTTTTTTAAATTCTCCCCTTGTGGGGGTGAAAAGCGGGGATACAGTTATATGAAAAATCTTCTTCATTAGGTTAATAAACTTGAAACTTTTCAAGAATACTCGCCTAAGTGAGTAATAAATTTTATCCTTATAAGTTTTTCAAAACTACCCCTCAATGGGGGATATAAGGGTGTTGAAGTTTGCGTGGAATAATTTGAATGCGCGGTCCGATTAACTCGAAACTCAGTGTTTATACTTAAGACCAAAAATAAAGAGTAACATGTATCAGGGTTTTTCGAAAATCTACTCCTTAACGGGTTGAAAGGGGTAGTTAATTTTACAAGGGAGGATTATAATGCGTGGCTTGATTAATTCGAAAATTGGTATAAATAATCTTTGAATCAAGTTATGAATAATCCCAAACGATTATTCAAAATTCCACCCCTGTGGGGTTGAAAAACGGGGGATAGGGTTTATATGAAAAATCTTATTCATTTAATTAATAAACTTGAAACTTGCTAAGAATACTTGCCTATTGCCTAAGTAAGTAATAAAGTTTATCATTATAAGTTTTTCAAAACTACCCCTCAAAGGGGGATATAGGGGTGTTGAAGTTTGTGTGGAATAATTTGAATGCGCGGTCCGATTAACTCGAAACTCAGTGTTTATACTTAAGACCAAAAATAAAGAGTAACATGTATCAGGGTTTTTCGAAAATCTACCCCTAACGGGTTGAAAAGGGGTAGTTAATTTTACAAGGGAGGATTATAATGCGTGGCTTGATTAATTCGAAAATTGGTATAAATAATCTGTGAATCAAGTTATGAATAATCCCAAACGATTTTTCAAAATTCCACCCCTGTGGGGGTGAAAAGCGTGGGATACAGTTTATATGAAAAATCTTATTCATTTAGTTAATAAACTTGAAATTTGCCCAAGTAAGTAATAAAAAGTTTATCATTATAAGTTTTTCATAACTACCCCTCAAAGGGGGATATAGGGGTGTTAAGTTTGTGTGGAAGAAATTGAATGCGCGGTCCGAGTAACTCGAAACTCAGTATTGATACTTTTGACAGAAAATAATTAATAATAAGTATGTAAAGTTGTCGAAAATTTACCACTGACGGGACAAAAAGGGGTAATTCAGTTTTTAAGGGGAGGATTTGAACTTGAAATTGTATGTTACATTTTCACGCCTAAACCACTGAACTTTTGATTTGGCATATAGATAAATGGCATCCTGGGGAAGCACATACATTTTATCCTGTTTGCACGTTCCCGTGGGATAATTTCCGACATCCACGCGGGCGAAGCCGCGGGCAGAAGCTAGTAGTATCATATATGTTTATGTCAGCTTGCCGTAGGAGGCAACAAATTTTAAATTGCAACAGTGGCCTTATTGTCGTCACAATAAGGTTGTTATTGGGCTTTAAGTAGCGTCGTGAACGATGGGCCTTAAAGTTAGTCGGAGTTACTGGGCTAGGGAATATCCCAAAAAGACTATCAGTAAAATACCAATCAATGCAATGCATATTTTTAGGAATTCATCATCTGCCTAGCCTTTTCCCAACTATTTTTGGGGTCGACTTCTAGTACAGTCAGGAGCACCAATATTTCAACACTTGGCAACATTGAATTGCGACTTTTTAGTGAAATAACGAATGCAACGTTGAAATACGACACATTACATAAACCTATGGGTCCGAAAATGCTATGTTCGTAACAACATAAAATTTCATTAAAAAATAAAGGAGTAAATCGCTTTTGAACAAAGCCGAGTGTATACATACTTTTGCTCGTGACTGTACAACCGGATGCATAATCTAGTATGTGGCGTGACTGCCTATTTGACCTGCTCTTCCAGTTACTGGGTAACACTATACCCCTTGGTAAGACTGGTTTTCAGAATTTCGCGTCACGACGTTCAAAGATCTACGAATGATAACCGGGACATTTTCGAGACAAGGAGGGGGCCTCGGTATGTAAAGATGGCCACCCATCTACGGCTGATCGATTAAATACATGTCTTTCTCAATGTTTTATATTTACCTCAATATTTCTGGCGTTGTGTGCGGGACGAATTCAGCTTCTTTCTCTCTTGTATAAATTCTATAGCAGTGGCCTGAAAACGATCAACAAAAAAAAAAACAAAATCAAAATCGGTTCATCCGTTCGGGAGCTACGATGCCACAAACAGATAGACTGACGGGGTGTTATAAGTTTGACGTGTCTCTCTCTCTGTGTGTGTACAGACACGTCAAACTTATAACACCCCGTCATTTTTGCGTCGGGGATATAAATATAAATACGAGTTTTTTTTAACTTATTGTGAAAGACAAAAATATTTATGATGTTTTATTTTTGCACCTTCTATTCATATTTATTAAAAAAATATTTTAATGTAATTTTAATTTATTTTCTATATTGATCTCCTCATGACTAACATAGTTTTAAGATAATGTAATACTAACAAAACATGGACATTTAAATAGTCTGAACTAAACCATTAAAAAAAACTATATAATATGTAATAATTATATACCTGGTTGTACTCGCCCCGCTCGACCTGCTCTCTGGTTAGCACTTGCCTGTGATACCCAGACTGTTTCCAAACTTGCTGTGCCTGGAATTATGAGAACATAACAACGTTTTTTTTTAACCATAAGTCTGAAATCGCCAGTCGGATCAGTGCTCGTGCCTTTTCTGTATGAGAAGAGGCCTTTGTCCTGCAGTGGAACAATAATCGGTTGTTACTTTTAGTAAATTACGAATAGAGCCAACTGCACTCACACTATGATAGTAAAGACTATAACACTGGTAGACAATTATCACTATGATAGTAACGACTATCATACTGGTAGACAACTATCACTATGATAGTAACGACTATCATACTGGTAGACAACTATCACTATGATAGTAACGACTATCATACTGGTAGACATCTATCACTATGATAGTAACGACTATTACACTGGCAGATAATTATCACTATGTTAGTAACGACTATCATACTGGTAGATATCTATCACTATGATAGTAACGACTATCACACTGGTAGATAATTATCACTATGATAGTAGCGACTATCACGCTAGTAGACAAATATCACTATCGTATACATACCAGTGCCGTCTTTGATTCGGTTCTCCTTATGTGCTCCACAGTCTACGACGTAGATAACATCGGGTATAGTAATAGATGTTTCTGCTACATTTGTTGCTAGTACTATTTTGCGAATGCCTCGGGATGGGGTCGAGAACATTTTGGCTTGGTCTGATGTTGATAATCTGAAAAAAATAAATTTGAAGGTAGATCTTTTATTAAAAGTGTGTATTTCATTTTGCAAAATTGAACCCAGATGAGGTTCTATCTATTTATTGATAGTTGCTTTACTACTAATGGGATACTACACTTACACTGTAGAAAAAACCGGTCAAGTGCGAGTCGGACTCGCGCACCGAGGGTTCCGTACAAATTTGTAGGTATATAACTAAAAATTTACGGTTTTCGCATTTTTCCCTTTATCTGTGCTATAAGACGTTGCTTCGCACCAAATTTCAAGATTCTGAGTTCACGGGAAGTACCCTGTAGGTTTTGATTCCCTTGCGAGTGTCGAAAATTTGCGGCATAAACGACTGTATCTTTTGATTGCGTTGGCTTAGAAGTTTCATTTTTTTCACAGCTCCAAGAGTCAGTAGACCTGAGTATTTGATATAAATTCCAGCTTGATACCTCCACGCGTTCCTGAGAAAAAGGGTCTTGACAGACAGAGGGACGGACCACAAAGTGATTATATCAAAGTGGTTCCGTTTTTTCCTTTCGAGGTACGGAACCCTAAAAAAAGAGAGGAGAGGCCTATGTCCAGCAGTAGACAGCTATAGGCTCCTTAACTTTTTCATCACTTACCTAGAATGTACAGGCAATATCATATGCATAGCGGATTGCCCATAGTGTTCATCTAGTAGTTGCTTCGTCAATTTGATGTCAGACCAGCCCGGGAGGAAAACTAGTATGGCGCCTTCCTTTTCGGTTTTGTCAATAGCTTTTATTACCTCGGCTACCTGAAACATATTTGGACACGTTTAAAGATACGAAATTATTAAACACTACTTATTTTTAAATACATTAGGAAAAACGAACTAAAAATATTTAAAAAATCGTTACGTAAATTTGTGTATTTATTTCGAAATGTTTGTGTTATTACATAATATGTTAAAGAAATCTCTATGTTTTGCCAAGTCGTAAAAT
Organism: Apamea sordens; assembly: GCA_945859715.1. NCBI lineage: Eukaryota > Metazoa > Arthropoda > Insecta > Lepidoptera > Noctuidae > Apamea > Apamea sordens. Next base: position 3,605,900 of record OX244010.1, on the reverse strand, counting down.
CCGTGCGAAGCAGGGGCGGGTGCTAGTTTCGGAAAAAAAATTGACAGAAAGTTCTTAAGTGCAAAATAGAACTTATCGTTTTATTTTATTTTTTTGACGTTCAAGTGAAATTCAACTTTAAGGTGGTAAAGCAAATGCGAGGTAGACTATATATAAGTACAGACGCCAGCACATCAAGCTACCCGAAACTGTCAAATTTTCCCGATCAATCTTGAACCCAATTCTTTAGCGATAAAGTTGAAAATCTATTAAAGAAATTTGACAGATTGTAGTAGCTTGATGTGCTCTGTACAATTTCTTCACAATGCTTAACCTCTTGACATTTGATTTGAGGTCGTCCATCCATTTTGTTACAGGTTTCTGCAGTATAAGACAAGTTTAGCCTGAATTTCTTCTGAATATCTTCTAAATATGAGATCTCTACTGGAAACGTTCTGCCGGGCACTTCTATTACTGGACACGGATCGAAATAGCTATAGAAGAAAAAAATAACACTAATTATTATACACGTTTGTTTCAAATTGATGTTATTTCAAGTTAAACAAATATCAACTTTATTTTAATGATTATTAAGTTGATTTCAGACTGACTAGCACTATTGAAAAAGTTATAAAAATGTTTGAAGTTGTAGCGTAAAGTGAACTTTATTGTGTAGGAATTAAAGTTATTTTTCCAACTCATATTTCTTAATTTTTTTGGCAAATAAGTCGCGAATGCAGATTACGTTCGCACAGAGCGTAGGGTTTTTATCGTGCACTGGATTTTCAACACTCCGTTGTTGAGCCTAGCATATGATAGACAACCCAACAGAGCGCATCCCAGCACGTCAAAAAATCCTGTGCGCGAAAAAAAATCGCCGCGGGAAAAACGCGCCCGTGCGAACTTGAGCTACGAATGTGTACTTACCGTCTCATTACAAAGGAATTCTACCTTAAGTCCAAACACAAAACTTACAGTCAGTTTTTATATTTTGAATCGATTCCAAGTTGTCAATTTAATATTAAGAACTTTTCTTTGCTGCATAACAGCATAATTAGTCTATACTACTATGTTATATTTTTTTTTTATTCTTTTGTATTAAAATAACCATACTGTTTACTCCGGCAATTGCTAGTGACACTAATCACTATGTAACTCCGAATCTTGTTTAAATGATCTTGGTTAATGTCGAGAGAGCCCTGACACCCATAACACAAGTTCAATCTTAGCTTGGGTGCCAGAGGTTTAAACTCAGTGGTATTCTTACAATTTTTAGGTTTATATAGTCTGTTCTACATAGTGCTATTTTTGTTAAATTGTAAACTTGGAAATAAAGCATTATTATTATTATACTTGTGCTGTCAGCGCTGGGGCACAAGCCTCCTCTCTGTGGGAGGGAGTGGCTCGTAATCCACCACACAGGCCCAGTGCGGGTTGGTGGATGTCACATGTCTTCGAATCTTTGATCCTTAGTCATGCTGCTTTTCTCACGATGTTTTCCTTCGACGTTTAGTTAGTAATAAACTTACCTAGTAAAAACGCCAATATCCAAAGTAGCGCTCATAACAACTACTTTGAGTTCAGGATTAATATCTAGCGCCCTCTTTAGTAATAATAGAGTGACGTCGGTATTAACATCACGTTCGTGAGCCTCGTCTATTATAACGTGGCTACAGCCCTCGAGACCTGAAATTAATTTTAACTTTATGTGTTTGGGTGCAAAGTTGATTTTAGAATGGCTATTAAAGGTTATAAATCCATTTTGGTTACATTGAAAACTGAGAAAAAGAAGTAGTTATGGTTGCTATTTTTTAAGGTTATTAACGTTATGAATATCTAGACTAGATTGATTTTAAAAAAATAAAAAAAAACCCAGTTGAGTTGCAATTGAAACTGAACTGTATGTTGCGGGAAGGAAGGTTTATAATTGACAACATTTCATATTTTCAAGATAAAGAAATATTTTTAAGATCTTAAACGAAACTACATTCAATAATAAGATCACAAAATATTTTTTATAATAAAAAACATGCTGAAATTCGTTCTATTCTAAATAGACGTTAACAACAAATGTATGAAACGTCCAACTGATGTCTGTCATTCCGATGGTGATGGTGATTATACGCCTTATTAACTATAAAGTCAGTTGTCAAAGAGATCCATAAAATCTGTATCAATGACCTCATCGCTCGTTTTTAGTATTTTTGTGTTTTTCTCCAAAATGAAACAGTCAAGAAATAGAAAAGGTACATACGCTAGCACATCAAGCTACTACAATCTGTCAAATTTCTTTAATAGATTTTCAACTTTTATCGCTAAAGCATTAGGTTCAAGGTTGATTGGGAAAATTAGACAGTTTCGGGTAGCTTGATGTGCTGGCGTCTGTACTTCGAATTTAGGGTAAACCAACCAAGAAATGGTATTTTGTATTTTTGTTTGGCTTTGTTCTGAAATATTGTCAATTGTGCAGCTTGTTTTTGTTACCATACCTGGATTGGTCTGAAGCCTTCTCAATAAGACTCCTGACGTACAGTAAAGTATGGATCCTCCAGGCGGCTTCGGCGGTTTAGAATGCAACCTCACTTGATAGCCTATTGATTCTCCTACCTGAATGAAAAAATAATGGCATTGATGAACACCCTTTATATCTGCTTACTTGTAGACCTTGTAGTTCAACGGCTGAACTCAACATGAAAAGAAACTGCGAATGCAATTTATTTCTGGCTCAGCGCTTTATGTCTTAAGCAAATTTTTTTACACTCTTCTGTATTTGAGTAGAAAACTTTGCCGAGCAGTGACAATTACGGGCCGCCCACAATTGCAACCAAAAAATCTGCGGTTCTAGGGTTAGTTATTTCTTAAGAGTAGTTCCATGGTTGATTCCCAAAAAGTTGTTCATCATAACCCTTTTCAGGTTTTCAATTACACCTTGTAAACAGACGAACTGAGTCTCCTTTTTGAAGTCGGTTCAAAGTTTATGCTATGGAAAAAATATAAGCCTGTCAGCACGTTGGTAGTACGTCTGACTACACAAGATGTGTAGAACGCAGAATGTCTGTGTGTTTATCAGTCATCTTGTTACCATAACACAAGCATTAGGTTGCTTAGCTTGGGACTAGATGGCGCTGTGTGAAATGTCCAGGGATATTATTATTATTAATGTGGTCACTCTTGGAGGCTATTTTATTGCAGTTTTAATGAACCCACCTCTTCCCCCAACTCACTGGCAACCCTTTCAGCTAACCCCATAGCAGCCACTCGTCTAGGTTCCGACACGATAGCCAAGGTCTTTGCGCCGCAGTGACGTAGTATAGCGGCCGGCGCGCGAGTCGATTTACCGCAACCAGCCGCGCCAACTATGACTGTCACTCGGTTCTGTTTGATGGTTGATATTATTTGGTCTCTGGAATGAAGAGTTAATACAACATAAATAAATGATTTAATTTTGTAAGTAGGTTTGCACAAACCTACTTACAAAATCATATTTTAAAACTAGATGAGGTCGGCGTTTCTTATCTGACTAGCCTGAGAAGAAAGGCCGAAACAAAAACAGAGGTCACAGTCTCTTTTAAAGTCCAGACATAATCTTGGTCAGATCATATGAAGACCGATGTCTGAGATAGTCTTTGAAGACAGAACAACACAGATTGAGAGGACCTGTCCAGTCAGTGCACGCATTTATCAGAAATCGTGCAGCTCAACTCAAAACTTAAGGAGCTCAACGATTCGACGAACAATACCAAAGAAAGGACATTTGGGTAGGCCACATAAATTACTCTCTATTTGCCAGACCATGACAAAAACTATAATAACAACTATAATATTGATTGTAGAAAAAGTTGGGGCTGAACCCTCTAAATGTCTCTCATTTTCTCGTGCCTATCTATAAGCTAGTTCTTACGTCTAAGACCGGAGGTCAATTCTCGTAGCGACAATCAGTGTCAAAAACTTGTCAAAAGCTAAGGTAAATTAGAGGTGGTTTTGACAGGTTGAGAAAGAGATTAGAATGCGAACGTTCCAAAAAATACGGTAATTACTGGGATTCTTTGCATTACGCCTTAATATTAGGTATTGTCAAAGAAACAAGTCAATTAATACTGTTTAGGGGTTAAATTACCTCCAGTTATTCTGGAGAACATTCGAGAACAGCACAACCATCGAAACGGTGATGACGAGACCCCCCGTGTGATTTTCGATATTTGAATTTCAGTCTTATAGTAATTAACCTATAGCTGATTTTCAATTGCCACCTAATGTTTTGTGCTGTTGCTAATTGGGTCAAAACTGTCGCAAAAAAATGTATACCTACCTATTATGCTAAGCTGATGAAGATCAAACTTTGATATTGGGTTACGAATTCCAGCTGTAGGTATTATTCTATCATGGACGAGGCGCTTAAGAAAATTTACCTAGATGTGCATTTCGGTCTGTGCCATTTGATCAGTTAATCAAAAAGATTAGGTATATACATATACATATATACCAGTAGGTACCTCTTACACAGTTAGGTTTCGGGGAGACCCATTTACAGTCTCCCCAGGGATGTGCCCTAACAGACGCAGCACAGAGGGGGTTTCGGATCTGTCTTTTGAGAGGTAAAAGTGCCCTTTCCATGTGCAGATGGTGACCACCAGATCTGTGTCTCCACCGTGAGGAAAGAAAGAAAGGGAAGGCATGAGTGTTATGATATATGAGGTAGTATCATCCACCTAAACCCATAACTAAATATTTTAGTATTTTAATAACATTACAAAATTAATTTCAAACAGCCAATCCAATACATATAACTGCCCCACATAATGAAAGTGCAAGTATTTAAAAAGCAAAAGTGAAACCCCACTTTCGATAGCCAAAAATCTCTCGAACACTGTTACTACTCCCAAACGTCACGCGTCACGCTGACGTATGCCGCGAAAGTTTGCCACAGCGGACTAAACCGAGAGTGATCGCGAAAGTGTGTGACGCGATCTACGTCTTCGAGTATGACGCGTTCTACGTCGTGCAGACGTAGCATACGTCTGGATGACGTAGTAACAGCTGACAATCGAGAGTGAAACTTTCGATTTCATTTTGCTTTCGATTTCGTTTGAGTGACGCGAATGACGTCATAATCTTTGTTGCATTAGTTGAAGGTGTGACGAAGTACCTACGTAGTGTTTGTGTGTTCTACTTTGTGAGTCAAGAATGAGGTTGATTTATCATTTTAATGGGTATTGGTGGAGGGAAAATAGTAAATGATTCTGTAGATGGGTATAGATATGCATAAAGGAGTGCACGCGGGAAAGTCTGGGCTATTTAACCAAGTGGGTCAAGATATTGACCCACTTGCTTAAACGAGAACGAAACGAGAAGAAAGAAAAAAAGAAGAAACTTCAATTAAAATTGTAAAGACTTACTTTTAAAACAAAAAAAAAATCCTTCACAAAAGTTACAACGTAACCCTCTTTAATAATACCTTCCAAATCTTATGACGTCACAGTCGAAAACTTACTAGAAATCAAATGAGACCAATAATGTTCAAAATGCTCTAAAAAATCGGCAGTATACTTACGAAGACCCAGATTACAATGCACCGTTTCACTTTCGGTTCTCAATTCGCGAAAATGCATTCGCTATAAGTTCGAAAGTGGCATAGAAACTCTTTGGTCGGTCCAGTTTCAAAAGGAGGTCGCGATGTCTTCCTAATCTCGTATTGAGGTTTATAACGCCGTTCACTTCGGCTTTCAATAGCCTTGGAGACGCTGAGAATGGGAAAGTTAGTAAGTCGCTTTCCTGCGGGGGTTTCATGCGCGATAAAATTTTGTCGTCGGATCTAGCGCTGGCACTAGCCGTGGCGTATAGCCATGTCTCGATTTCAACGAGATACTGTGATGACAAAATTTTGTCGCGCTGCAAATGTTAGCTTGGCTGATGTGTTTTCACTTTTGCTTTTGGGTAAACTAAAGAGTAGTTTTATGTTTTTACTTTCTTGGATCGATATAAGAAACGAGGCAGATAAAAGAAAAGACGGATGGATTGTGTGAAAGATGGTGGCTAGGCAGGTAATGGACACTGACATGACGACTGATCTATGAGAGAAAAAACTTGAGAGGTGTCAAGGGACACCCAGATGGAACGAAGTATAACTGGCTTGCTTTCTATAAGAGAGAGAGAGAGAGACAGACAGAGAAACACGCGCACGCCGCACGGCTTACAACTATAGCAAAAAGAGTCGTTCCAACTTTTGGTCTTAATTTTTTCCGTCTAGCCTCCTTTCGCAACGCGCAAGGAACTTCGTTCCAAAATGATATACAGCGCTGACCCCAATTATAAAAGGACAAAGCCAGCACGAATCTTTTAATGATTTGGCAGTTTGGCACAATAATTACTGTTAAGCATAACCAGTGGCGGATTTACACATTTGCCGCCAGTAGGCCATAGTCGTAAGTTTTATTAACAATTGAGTCTTTGTAGCTTGAATAAAGAAAAATTCTATTAATTTTGGTTTTAAAACCAAAATTACTGGTAATAATGACAACTTAAGAATGAAAAATTAAAACTTTTTTGTAAAAAAAAAACAAACTTCTAAAAAAGACTACAAAGTGAAAAATAACTTTTATTTCGGAAGTCGGTGGCAAACAACGAAAATGCGAACCCAACGAGACGGTGTCGTCGACAAAAAAAGTACGACGAAAATAATAAAAAGAAATGAAAAAAATAAAAAAAAAGAAAGAAAGAAAAAGAAAAGAAAGAAGAGAAAGTAATTATTTTATAATTATATTTCACTTTGTAGTGTCTTTTTTGGAAGTCGGTTGTTTTTTTTTGCAAAAGAGTTTTTATCTTCAAAATAATTAAAATGTCTCATTCAGCTACGAAAAAGAGTGATCAAATCTACGGTAGAAGCGTGAATTTGAGCATTCACTTTTTTTATTCTTTCCAAAAAAACATGGTATGTACCTACCTATATAAACATTAATCTTTTTAAATGCAGAAGACATTTAAAAAAATGTAGGCCCTAAATTTGCCGCCCGTAGGCTAGGCTGCAGCCTACTCAGCCTGTTGGTAAATCCACCACTGAGCATAACACTAGGCTCACACTAGGGAAAGTCGTAGCCGTCACCACTGGTTCATCATTGCTTATTGTTATTTAGCATAAGCATAATAGGGCTATAATGTTCTCACTCTCTCTCTCTCTCTCTCTCTGCTACGACACAGGCCTCTTCTCTGCGAGAGTAGCAACCCACTCGGGTTGTTGGTAGATGTCGCATTTATTTTTAAAATTAGGTATCACTGTTTACTTATACCGATTGACAGATAATGCATAGCTTAGGACGATAGATCGGGGGCAACAGTTATGATGAGTTAGATGGAACCGGTGCTTTATCCGCAAAAGATCATAAATTCATAATTATCTATATCAGATTTCTTTTTTTGAGATAAAAACATTTCCAATTCTGGGTCGACTCCAAAAACAACAGTAAAACGGAAACACAATGAGAATACTTTAAGTAAACCAGAATAATACACAGAAGTGTAAAGATTGTTTGTCAACTTTTTCACACGGAGTTTCACAGTTCGTCTTTAACAGTTTTGACCTAGTTTTGTATTTTAACGACCATGTCTATATTTTGGAGTTACATATATTAATATCATATACCTATTTGCTCAAAAGCAAAGCAAAAATAAAATTTATCCTTATATGTAGATTCCAATTTCTGATAAAAATCAGATATGAAACCTACGTCATCATGTCGCATTTTTTATTAAAAAATCCCCAGGAAACATGTCTAACAATTTTGCGAACGGCACACTTTCCTCTTCAACCGACCTATTTTCAACTCTAACCTAAATAAAACTAATCTGTACCAATCCTCGTCTGAAAAGGTCACGTGACAAGATGTCAAGGTCATTTCCCGGGTTTCGAGGGCACGGTATGAGGTCGCGGTCGCGAATCGAGGTCTCAAGGTCATGTATTGTAGGTTACGGGACAACGAGGTTACTTCGACAGGGAAGTGGTACAAGGTTTTTGAAATCGGGACGCTTTGGGGATACTTGGATGTGTGTATGTGTGGGTGAGTGTGACGTCATGATAGAGTACGTAGGTTGGATTGGATAGGTAAGGATATAAATGTATTTTTTTTACGTAGGAAGTATACGTAGGTACCTACTCTCTTGTTGAATATTTGGGATTTTCTTGCTTACTTTCTGGTATTTCTTGTTAGTTAGTGTTTTTTTAGTTGGACAAGCAGTGTTGACAGGATTTTTGTTGTTAAAATAAATGTTGTGTGTGTTGTCGTTCTACTTCCAAAAATAAAGAAAGCATTAACTGCGTCATACATGGAGAAATTGTGAACGTGGTCCCAGTAGTAAAGTTTCTGGGAGTTCATATCGATAGCCAGTGGAAACAAGAGCTGAAATACCTAGAGAAAGCAATCAGCTCTGCCTGTTACGTACTAAGAAGCCTAAGAAACGAGGTAACCACAAAACATTTAAAAATGGTCTATTGCGCATTAGTTGAGTCAAAACTGAGATACAGCATACTTTTCTGGGGAGGAAGTTATGATTACAATACTCATAAAGCTTTTGTAATTCAGAAAAGAGCATTCAGAACCATAGCGAGAATTTAACAGCAAGAATCATGGAAGCCACATTTTAATGACCAGTCCCAAGTTTATACATTTTGGTCCTACTTAGTCACTTACCAAAATATATCTTTGAATATGGAACTGAAGATGAAAGGCAAACAAGGGAGAGTACAAGAAGGAAAGATCTCCAGATAAAGCAGGTGCCTCGCCTAAACGTTGTTAAGCATAGCGCCTATCACAAGTCATTAAAAATGTTCAATAAACTGCCGACAGAAATAAAAAAACCGGCCAAACTAGATCTCGTTCAAACCAATTTTCGATGGAAGTTTACATGGTGATGTACATCATATGTTTGTTTTAGTTTTATCATTCTCTTATTTTAGAAGTTACAGGGGGGGGGGGGGCACAATTTACCACTTTGGAAGTGTCTCTCGCGCAAACTATTCAGTTTAAAAAAATGATATTAGAAACCTCAATATCATTTTTGAAGACCTATCCATAGATACCCCACACGTAGGTATGGGTTTGATGAAAAAAAAAAAAAAAGATTTTGAGTTTCAGTTCTAAGTATGGGGAACCCCCAAAATTTATTGTTTTTTTTTTAATTTTTGTGTGAAAATCTTAATGCGGTTCACAGAACACATCTACTTACCAAGTTTCAACAGTATAGCTCTTATAGTTTCGGAAAAAAGTGACTGTGACATACGGACGGACAGACAGACAGAAATTAGGAATCCATAAGCATCCGTTTTTTGCCATTTGGCTACGGAACCCTAAAAAAAGTCTAGTATATACAACTGGGTTTCAGAATAAGCTTAAACGGTTCTTGTTAAATAAGTGTCTATATTCCATTGAAGAATTATAAATTAAGACAAGAGTCGAAAGTAACAAAATTTAAAATTTTATTGAAATTTATGATTTGACTTTAGACATCAATTTTTATATTTTTTATTATTTTTCTGATTTTAATGTGATTTGGATACCTAATTGTAATGATTTAAATATAGATTGCATGCATGATGTTTCATATATATATTTAGTTATAGAAATTCAGACACGATGTAAAAATTGTTATTGAATAAATGAATTGAACACCTTCCTTATTGGTACCAAAGATACAGTCTTCCCTAGTTGCCAATGTCAAACATTGTAATCTTTTTGGCAATATATTGTTATTATTATTATATTTTGTAAATAAAATGGTTATGTTTTATTACTTATCTGGCTTTTTTTAATGGGGTAACAAAACAAGAAAATAAATAAGTACCAAATGCGATTGTTTTAATTTTGCAGACAAAGTTAACTTACAAATTATATTATTTCTTGACGCGTAGTATGTTAATTATTATTTTGAATATGATTAATATTTCTAGGAAGGCACGAAATAAAGTGGGTTTAACGCGAATTGAGGTCGTTGAATTGGTCGTTTTGTATGTGACAGTTTTGGACAAAAATTGAGGACAATGTATGGATATAGTTATAGGAAAATGGTTCTTAAAAATAAAATATTAATAAATATATATTATTATAAATATCTATTTCTTGTTTTGATTGTTGTTTTTATATATTTATGTATAATTGCATGTTGCACTGGTTGACGTCATCAAGTCAACGCCGGGTGCCGCTGGAAACCAGCGCTGGGGCTCTGTCTCGTCTATGGTCTTAGCATTATGCTGAGCGATGGCCGTTTCGCGTAAATGACGCATGTTTACCCCCAAAATAATAATAATATCCCTGGACATTTCACACAGCGCCATCTAGTCCCAAGCTAAGCAACCTAATGCTTGTGTTATGGTAACAAGATGGCTGATAACCTACTTATATACTTACATTTTTTTTTTGTAAATACATACATATTATAGATAGAAAAACACCAAACAAAACAAATACATGTAGGTCATACAAAAATTGTTCCGTGCGGGAATCGAACCCGCGACACGCAGCGCAGCAGTCAATCGCTTAACCACTGCGCCAACCGTGCCGTCGAACCCGTTTACCCCCAAAATGTTATTATTTCTTTTTTTTTGTGTTTTTATGTTCTTTTTTATGCGTCATGTTTGCCGCAAATAAATGTATTTTCGTTTCTTTCTTGATGAAAATTAACACAGACTGCGATGAACAATTTCAGCTTAGTCTATAAAGGGAAAACCACTTAAAACATTACAATTCAATTCAATACAGAATACAATAATAAATGGACATATCCATTATCCTATATTTTGTTTTATGTCACAACGCCATCTATGAGCAATTAAATGGACTAAGATGTACCTTACAATATTACGAAGACGCCGTGATAGATGTCGCTATTATGAGTAACCGTCATAGTTTGCGACTTCATCCACGAAGATGTTTTGGTTCTGAGTCCCAGAGATTTAAATCGTAGATCTACTTTGTCAAAAGATGGTCGCGTGACTGTTACGTCTTGACACCTCTGACACACACAATCTCGCAAGGGAAGGGCCTGACTTGATTATCATGGAAACGCCATTATTATGTTAGCTGAGCTCACCCTTCTCAGAATGGACACTTTTTCGTGCGTCTTAGTACGGTGAGAGTAAATCTAACGATTTAAATCTTTGTTGAGTCCAGACTCTACTATTTTGAAAGAAAGAAAGAAAGAAAAAGTATTTATTGCGACTCGTACAGGATCATAAACTAAACACAGTTAAAAATAAAAATAAAACAAATTGTATAAAAAAGTAACAAAAGGAAAAAAAAAAAAACAGAAAGTCCTATACGAGGCCAAAAGGCTCCTATCTCAGCATGATGCTTCGAAATTTAAAAAATAAATGTCGTAGCGCTGGTATTCTGATAGGTCCCGCTGTGATGTCACGGGCAATCACAGCAATAGATAAATAATAAAATAGATATAATATTATGTAAAATATTAGCAATAAAATCTGGGTAAATAATTTTGGTGGGTATATCTGCTGTAATCTATACTAATACTAATAATAAAGCTGAAGAGTTTATTGATTTGTTTGAACGCGCTAATCTCTAGAACTACCAGTCGGATTTGAAGCAATCTTTTTGCATTTGATAGCCAAATTCTTGAGGAAGGCTTTAAGCTGGAACATAAAGGGCTAAGGAAGGAACACGGGTGGGTTTTAGTCAGTAAGAGTCTGACACTCCGTTCCGCAGGGATCACCAAAAAAAAAAAGAAAAAAAAAAGGCTTTAAGCTACTAACGCTAGGACCCTTAGGACTTAGGAGCCGAGCAAAAACAAAAATGGTCAGAAAAACGCTGAGCGAAAACGAAGTAATAGCGAGGGCAGGTGATGCGATGCGATGTGAGGGTAGGGGGAAGCAGAAATTTCACGCGGGCGAAGTCGCGGGCCGAAACTAGTGCTAAATATAAATAAAATACTTACCTATATTCATCAATAGGTAGCGGTGTTAATTCTTCATCGTACTGTTGAAAAGTCTGCTTTAAAGCACGGTTTCTTTTCTCCAGTGAGCTGGCTGATGGCGTTGATACTTTCCAACCATATACTGGATGGACTTTGTGCTTCAATTCTGTATAGCAAAGGATTTTAGCATTTAAAATACTTTAGTTACTATTGATAATGATTCGAGTGTTGTTTGTATTAAGGTCGGTTTATACCCAATGAGCGATGGACTACTCTATCCCCACTTTAAAAAGATAATTCTTATTGTGTAAACAGAGTATTCTTTTGTTTGTCTAGTCATACTAAATTGTCATGAATATCAAGAAAATAATGCTCTTGTTCTGATTCTTTGTTCGTTTAGTTAAACCCACCGCAAAAATAATAATTTTCAGTAGTAACAGAAACTTTGTCAGCTTTCAGTCTCACCGGATGCAGCTGAATACCAATATTATTTTAAATGGAGCGCCTATGTGACCTTAATTAAGACCGGTTGTCAGACTAGCGGGCTTCTGACTACCCGTAACAATTGTCATAGATCTACAAATGACAGCCAGGACCAACAGTTTATCGTGCTTTTCGAGGCACGGAGGGGCCTCGGAATGAAATGGATGGTCCAAGGACCGACCTCGGCAAGCGTAGCTTAACCTTAATCTATCGACCTGTTCAGCTGTTATTACTTAGCTTCGAACTTCTTTCAGTCAAATTATTATTAAAGATGTATACTTGCCTGAAGTTTCGCCCAGACTAGTTAACTCAACATCATCTTCAGAAAAATCATCTGTAACAAAAATGATTTAGTTTTTATGAAATTCACCCTTTGCAACTGATTTTTAAAGAACTTTATAAAACAATCCTGATTTTATTGATTTTCTATTGAACTCCTTGTTTCCAATTGATGTTATTTCCACTTTATGCTAGTGTAATTCAAAATGACTAGCACTGTAATGTTGAAAAGGTCATAAATTTACTTGCAAGTTGTAGCGCAAACTAAACTTTATGACTAGGTGTTAAATAATTAAATATAATAATAATATAATGGTTGTTATTCCAAAAAAGCCTAGGCCTTGGGAAAAGGCTAGGCAGATGATGATGTTATTCCAAAAAAATATTTTTGTTTACATGTTTGGAAAGTAAATCGCGAACGTAGTGTAATGTAAAAATGTTTGATTGTTTACCTTCATCAATAGTAGAATCTTTGGTCAAAACGGCAGGCGTCTGTAATATTTTATGTTGAGCTTCTTTGAATGTGGCTTCATAGATATCCTCTGAAAAAAAAAATGGAATGAATTACTTACTTTTCCTATCCACATTTTTGGCTTTATAATGATATAGGGGAATAAGCACTAAGCAACCGTTTCTATAATATCACTAGCGACCCGCCCTTGCTTGGCATGGGTACTCTACTCTGATGTGGCGACATGTCAAAACGTCGAGACTCCTCTCATGCTATATCTAACAAATACAATGAATATACACATTTCAACCTGGCGATAAACACATATTTGTTTACATGTTTGAAAACTGAATTTCGAACGCAGTATAGGTGGCTTGTTTGATTCTTTTATTTGGATTACATGCAAAACATTCTGTCCTTACAGCTACCAACTCATCATGTGCCCAGTCCCTTCCTAACTACATATGTTGAGGTCAGCTTCCAGTCCAACCGAATAAAGCAGAATGTCAGTATTTTACATGGAACCGCCTCATCGGTAACATGATACCACGCGGTAAGACTGGCTTCTGAATACCCGTGACAGCTAGCCACTAAGATAATATAATGACAAACCTACTTATCTCATTTTCATAATCACTCCAAATTTTCTGAACACGTTCCACAGACTTGTCGCTAATGGACGCTTGTATAGTTTCATTTAATGTTTTCTTTATATCCTGCAGGACAGTTTTCTCATATACAGGGTGTCCTTTGCTGTCTATTCTGTTGTTTATGAAGAGCCAATGGACAGCTTGAGTCGCTGCTTTTTCTGCGGCCTTTCGTTTTGATATTGCTGTGCTGTGGATAATAAAAATTAAATATTAGAAAGAATAAAGTTTATTCGGACACTGTTCGTGAAACAGACAATACAAAATTAACAAAATAAAAATAATGTAGCAACAATAGAGTGTTCTTCACGGCTGCATCAAAAAGGTTAATTTCAGCATTAGTGCCAGACAGATGCTGTCTGATGCTGGTTTTTTAATGAACCTTATATTTAAAGTGAATGCAGGTAAACTTTTTGTAAGTACCTTATGTCATAAATATTAAACTATCTCGTTGGTTTAGTGGTTGACTGCTGAGCGTGAGACCATGGTCGATTCCCGTGTCAGGCAAAGTATTCTTGGGGTTTTCCGCCAGAAATGTTACAGTTAGGTAATTTGGATTTTTGCAAGGTTTATGGCAATAGGCAACAACAAGGACAGCTCAACGACAAGGGACTTAAAATGACTGACAAAATGTGGGTATACTATACACCTTTTGCTATTTCAAGTTAAACAAATATAAACTTGATAGTAATAGTAATTAAGTTGATTTCAGAGTGACTCTGTGAGCACTATTGAAAAAGTTATAAAAATGTTTGAAGTTGTATCGTAAACTGAACTTTATTGTCTAGGAATTAAAGTTATTTTTCCATAAACTCATATTTGTTTACATTTTTGGCAAATAAGTCGCGAATGCAGATTGGGTTTATGTGAAATAAAATATTTTGATTTTGAAGCCTTCGGGAAATACATAACAGGTGTGATGTTATTTTTAATTTACTTAAAAAAAAAAACATTTACCTTTCAAACTTCGCTTTCTCTGGCCAAATAAACGCATAAGTACAAGTCCAGTCATTACTATGTGTGGTCTTCTTTCTTCCCTTGGGAGCGACGTTGCTTTGTTTATAGTGTACCTCGAATATCTTGCTTGGTGTTTTACTAGTGAGCTCGTTCAACGTTACTCTTGGTAGAGGGAAGAGGTCTGTTATGTTCTTTTGTACTGGAAAACAGAACGTGGAAAATAGTTAATTTATATTCAGAACAGACTCAGGCTTGCAAAATTGCAATTTAAAAATAAAAAAAGTACTAGTTTTCAAATCAAATCCACAACCTTAACTAAAATTGAACATATTTCATCGTCACAATAGTCATCCAAAATAGACTTTGATGTTTTATGACGTGCAAGTGACATTCAACTTTAGGGTGGTAAAGCAATTACAAGATTGACTATACAATATGTAACATAATTACCGCAAGGCCTCATACTCCAATTGGAGTATTAAAGCATAACATAATGACTAAAACTTATTTATTTTATAGCTAACTGTTATTATTAAAACAATTGTGTTGGCCCTAGCATTTCTTTATGCATTTAAAATTGAGTCTTATTGTCTTGATATGACATTTAAATTTCTTTGTGTTAATCGGCAGTGAATTCAGTAACTTTAAACATAGGTATTTTTATCAAAAATTATGTATAAATTTTGCCATGCCGGTAAAACAGGGTGAATCGGGACGAAACTTTAAAATGGATTTGTATTTTAAAATAATATAGTTTGTTGCTAACAAGGACACTTAATCTTTAATTAAAAAACAGCAAACACATGAGTCTTTTCTGGCAACAAATATTATATAAACGTTAAAATCCATTTCAAAGTTTCATCCCGATTCACCGTTGAATCCCTATTCGGAGGGATCCATATTCGTTTTACGGTACTAATATGGCAAAATACATAATTTTTGAAAAAAAATACCTATATTAAAAGTTACTGAATTCAATTCAGTAGTCAATTATGAACAAACTACTTTCAGGACTTGCGTTTATTTTGTTACACCTTGTAGATGTTATGGAATCCATTTCTTAGAAAAAGAAAATCTGTCAGTATTTGACGAAGGTGTCAAAAAACACTCTGTTCTTGAATAGCTGTTATTGTGTGGCCGTCCACTACTTTCTATTTCATACCTACACTAAACATGGTTTTATTAACTTACCTTTTTCATGGTGAACAGTCAAATTACTAAGATCACCATCTAATAAGCCTTTCGAACACCATTTTCTATGTAACAGTAAAAGATTTGTGATATTGCATCTCTTTTGAATGCATCCATGATTGAATAAATACTTGTTGTGTACACAGGCTGCTAATCCTGGAAGAAAAATAAAGAATATTTTGTTAAGTATGTTTTTATTAATCAAATTGGTTTTTAGAAGTTAACACTTATAAAGGATCAGTATTTCCATCCAATGTGGTAATGTTGCCAGCCTTTGGGCACTTATCCCAATGATAGTGATGCGGACGAATTTTTTGATGCCCAATGAGGTCCTGATTTTTTCTATATTTCTCGTGTTATATACTTGTATATAATTGTTAAGTATGTAAGTAAGTTCTGAGTTGAGCTGCATGATTACTGACCAAAATGTGTGCACTGACTGAACAGGTCCACTCAATCTACGTAGTTCTTTCCTCAAAGGACCATTTCAGACACCAATCTACATGGTCTTCACATGATCTGACCAAGATTATGTCTGGACTTTCAAAGAGCCTGTGACCTCATCTAGTTTTTAAAATATAATTGGTGTATAAAAGTGTTTGTACACACCTTACAAAAATAAAATATTTTTTATAGATATTCAGATGTACTTACTTCAGAAATAATAATATCATTACATTTCTTCAGTCTATGGCAGGGCTGCCAGATTGTATAATTGGATACAAAAACTGTATAATTAGGTGACTGATTGTATCCTCTATGTATCCTGGATCCTCATGTATAATTGGATACGGTAAACCTAAATGTTATATTCATATTGAACTTCGCTGTTATAATCTGTGGGGATATATTTTGAGTTGCCATTTGCCAATGTTGTCATATGGAATGGATGCGTGCTAAGGATAGGCATACTAAATAAATAAATAAATCAATGTAGGTAGGTTCACACGATAAATACCTAATCATTATTGTGTATGTGAAGGTTTTTTTTTATGGAGTGTATCCTGACATTCAATATCGTATAATTTCAGAAACGTGGCTGAATAATTTAAAATTATCTACTGGCAGCCCTGGTCTATGGCAGCACTTGCAAAGAAAGATAGACGAGAGAGACGAAAAGGCCGGGGAAGGCGCTTGCCTCTCTACAGTTGCGTCACAGCAGGTTGATCTTTCACAAATTTTCTGATGGATCAATTATGAATCCATCAGAAAATTTGTTTATATTTCATCACTTACCGCTATACTTAGTGTTTGATGAAGATATACTTGAAGCAGCATTATTTACTAATAATCTTCTCCATAAATTTGTTCGCCCAAGGAACTTCTTACACAAAAACATTTTGAAAAAGAAATGTAAACATAGGCTACTTTGAGGTTATGTTTTGAACTTTATTTTAGTAATAACTTTGCACATGATAGTTTCCCAACGTACAGCTAGGCAGTTATGTAATGTTGAAGATTTGAAGAATAGATTAACGACAAAGTAAGTTAGCTATACATTTAATATACACTCAAAAATGTTTTGCGGTAAATTCCCGACCACAGTAAACCCGATATGGTTACTGTAACGTCAACGTCAATGTCACTGTTAGTGTCAGTCAGTGTTGCCAGATTTGTTTTTTTTTAATCCGTAGGTCGACCCCTATATTAATAATATCTGTAGGAATGTAAATTGCCTCTAGAAAATCAGACTGGCCTTAAAACTTGAAGTTAGTTGGTAATAAAAACAGTAATAAAATATATCTAGAATATAAAATTTTACTGGCCCGTATTCCCGTAATTTAAAACGTTCAAAATCTAGTCGCAGTGTCATCTCGGCGACAAACAAATGTCAAAAACTTGTCAAAATGTAGGGAAATTAGACGTTTTTTTTGACAGATTGAGATTGAGATCAGACTGTGAACGTTCTTAAAATTACGAGAATTACCCCACTGACGTTTTCTTTGCCTTGGCCATAATGTCAGCCAAAATGTCAGTTAAATTTTCATCTGTTCTTAATTTTTGCGAGCGCATTTCATACCTTAGATGAAATTTGATGGCGTTGGGATCGAGTTACAGAATTAAATCACGCTTTCGTTTACTTTGCAGTGCAAAGTAAACGAAAGCGTGATTTAATTCTCCATCCCGCCGTGCCATCTTACACCTGACCAAACCGTGCAAAGTTTGCACGGTTTGGTCAGGTGTAAGATGGCTCGGCACATTGTCAGTTACTTACCTACCTAACTTTTATTGCAGGTAGTGTTGCGCTGTTGCGAATCTTCTTACATAAATTACCTATTACTTTGTTTGGTTGGATAAACAGAAAATCTATAGCTTAGCGATTCATGTCCGTATGGTGAGGTAGGTGAGTCCCAAAATCCGTAGAACTACGCACAAATGCGCAGGTCTGGTAACGCTGCTAACAATCAACAGACAAGCAAGACAAGTGTCAAATCTAAATGACATTTTACGCGAAGGCATGGAATTAGTCTGTACTATTTAATACAGATCGTCTTTACCTGCTCACCACCCAGCAATCAATTCTACGTCATGAAGCTAGATCGTCGCAACCAGGTGGCAAGCTGAGACGCCACTTTCGAGTGGTTAGTATTACTCGCAGTCGATGACCTAATCACCGATCACTTGTCGCTTGGTTCGATGGATTTTCAATAAAACAGGAAAATCGGTTTTTCGGATTCCATGAATTTTCGCCTAGGCTTTATGCGGTACTTAATTGTTGCAAATGGGTCACACTATCACGCCCTGGAAGGAACACGTCGAGTTTCCCCGTCACCCTGTATTAATAATTTTCCAGAAGTTAGGGTCTAGTGCAATCCAGTCTTCAGCTGGCCTGGCTGAATTACTGCCATGGCTAACAGAACGTCGTGGGGGCCAAGTCTGCTATTTTTAATTATACTTACAGACCTATGTCATTATGACAACCAGACCATCATTATGTTAAAAGTTCGTAATCTCCTTCATCGCTCGCGAAGTCCAGTCAGAGGTCAAAAGAATTATCAAAATAATAAGAGATTACGACTTGTTGTGTACGAGATTACCAATTAGAGCTCATTCACAGCGTGTTTGTAAACTTGGTAAACATGTCGTATAGCGACAAGAAAAGCTAAGCTTTAAAGTTAAGGGAGGATTAAACTAAAGAAAGGGAGGTAGAAAACAACTAACGATATATTTACAAGTGAAAGATGGAGATGGACTGAAGAGTGGTGTGTAGTATGTGGAGGTGGGGTGTATGGATGACGATGCGTGATAGGTGGGCTGAGGAGGCTGAGGTGGAGATACAGCTGGAGCTGAGGAGGTAGACGCAAGGCAGGTGCTAGCGACAGGTGCAGGTACAGATTCAGGTTCATGTGCAGGTACAGGTGCAGGTACAGGTGCAGGTGCAGGTAAGGGCAGGGGCTGGTGCGTGTGCGGCACGGAGGACACCCGTAGGAGGGCCCACGCAGCAGGACAGGACGCAGCACGGCAGCAGGAAAGAGAGGCACGGCGGGGACTCTGTCAGCCTGCCAGGTGAGGCGCCCGTCGGATGAGGCGCAGCCCAATAGTAATAGGAGCCCTTCACGGAGGACAGAGGCGTAGGCAGGGTCCGTCAGGTACCGGAGCGGAGAGGTACGCTGGTTATTCCCGGGATAGGTAGCCCTGGAGTATCAGGCTTTATATTGTATTCGCTTTAGAGGCGAAACCCGAACTGATCCTTGCTTTGCGTGGATCTATTAAGTCAACTCGTAGAATAACATCATGTAGAAAATGTGAATTTGAGATATGAACATGGCCAGTGATTATTTTGCATAAGTTTGCATATATATAATCCGCTAAAAAGATACAGGCCGGTAAGGATTAGAAAGGAACGTTGCTACGGCGACGTATTAAACGTCGTTGTCAAAGCTGTCATAATAAAATATATTATTAATAAAATACAATAAAATCTATAGTTATTTTATATTAGAAGTATAGTGTTTATAGGAAAAATGATACCTATCCATCAATGTGGGCGAAATTACCAACCCTTGGATGTCACTAAATCGTCGTAGTCTCATGTTAAAGTTGGAGCTGTGTCTGTGTTCTGATTGTGGAAAAAACTTGTATATTATTAGGCCGCACATGGAGTCAATGCATTATTAATATTAATCATTACTTATTTCATTATTATTCAAATTAATTAAAAAATCCTTTAAAACTGTCTCTTGTTTCATTTTGATTCTGGAAACTCTGACAAACATCCTAATTCTATAAATCCATCACAATTCTAAAATTGGCAAAATGTTTGTTATTCTAATACCTAGGTTTTTTTTAAATATTTAAGTTAAGTTATTAATACTGAAGATTGTTATTTCATAAAATAATAACGACGTAAAAGAAAGAAAATAGTGTTTTTTATTTTTCGCAGCAACCTTACAGTATTTTGTTTATTTAATACTTGTTTCTGCTGGTACAAAAGAGGTACCAAATCTAAATATACAGTATACTTAGCTACATATATTGGTTAGCAGTACACCCGCGGTTCTGACATCAGGATGGCGGGTGTACCTAATTTTTTAAATATCATTGTACGGGTGTAGGTACCACAGATTTTCAAGAGAGGTACGTAAAGGTACACAGAAGGTACCAAATAACTGCAATAAATTTAGGCAAATCTGAAAGGTACACCCGCGGTTCTGATATACACGATAAAACGTGTCTTGAGAAATAATCAGATCAGCGCCTAACGGTAACAGAATGCTTGTTCTGACCTGGAGGAATGAATGAAGATAACTGTGAGTATGTACATTATGTTACAAACACAAGTAAAGAGCGCGTCGCTTCATGAGATAAAAATATTATAGCGGTATAGGATACATTTTTCGTATGGAGTGACAGTGGCATGCCATCCCAAAATCTTAGTGACGCCTTTCACCAAAACTGGCAAAATCTACAATTATGGTGTCAAAGACTTGGCCCCCTGGGTTCTACTCCCGTCGGGCAAGGTATTGTTGTTATTGTTTAGTTTCTGAGTCTGGATTAAGCCACGGTTACCTACCGGTTATAGGGAGTTACCTATTACTGGCGAATAATGAGTACCTATTAATTACCTTTTACCCGCTCTTTGGGAAATACCTGTAGCTATTCTATACAAGTGCCATGTTAATATTTATTATTGAGTAGCTTCCTACCGCGGCTTCGCCCGCGTGGTATTTCCATAAAACGTAACTTATGTCCTACCTTAGGGTTCAAAGTATCCACATAACAAATTTCATCAAAATCGGTCCAGCCGTTTCGGAGATTACCCGGAACAGACAGACAAAAAATAAAAAGTTTTTTTTTTTTGTTATACTCGTAAGTACCGTAATATACATTCACATGCATTTAGTAAAAAGCTGTTATTTTAACATTACAAACAGACACTTAAATTTTATTTATTTGTTTGTATGTATAGATAGACTCGCGTTTGACCTTGACGACAATATATAGGTCAATAATGACCACTATAATTTCAGACTGGAAGCTGACCTCAACATGGTTGGGAAAAGGCTAGGCAGATTGATTGATGTAAGGTTTTACAAATGTATGTTTCCAATTGATGTTATTTCAAGTTAAACAAGAGTGACTAGCACTATTTCAAAAGTTATAAAAATGCTTCAAAAGTTATAAACTTTATTGTGTGGCCATTAAAGTTATTTTTTGAAATACTCATATTTGTTTACATGTTTGGCAAATAAATCGCGAATGGTGATTAGGTGTTTCTTATACTTTAGAACAGATTTGTCTTATAAATGTTTGTCGAAAGACCGATGGCCGGTGGAGCAGACGAGTCCTGGAGTGGAGTTGGCGTATCGGCATGCGTAGTGTGGGACATCCCCTAGCTAGATGGACAGACGAACTAAAGAAGGTGGCTGGGACGGACTGGATGCGGAAGGCGGAGGACAGGGTGTTGTGGAGCAGCCTGGGAGAGGCATATGTCCAGCAGTGGACTGCTATAGGCTGGTTGAGAGCCTTTGTTTTAAAGTATCGATGAAGATACTTTAAAACAAAGGCTCTCAACCTTATTTTGAACAGCGCCCACTTTGAGAATATATTTTTTCTAGACCTCCCCATATTTTTTTACCTACCATCTGTCTCGCATTTGGAACAACTATTTCCACGCTATTTAAACGTATAATACTCGTATTATACGTTTATAAAATACATATATATAATTTTACCTATCTGGGTCTTCTACTGCCCCCCTGAAAGTGTCAAACGCCCACGGGGGGGCGTATCGTTTGAGCACCTATGCTTTAGATTAAAGGAAGAGGTTAAGCCTATAAAAACAGCTAATTATTATATCTTTGTTCATTTGAAGGTTGTTTAGCATTATGTTATTGTGTATTAATAGAATTTATAAGACTCGAGTGATCTAATCAGGTAGGTAAGCGACTGTAGGTAATAACAACATAGAAGTTTCGTTTCTGCACTGCAGTGTTAATCAATTTGATCTTTGACCTATTCTGTTTGATTTTTAAATAAACGTAGGTGATTATTTTGTTTTGCATTCGTGTTATGATCAGATTTTTTAGACGAAGCTTGCTAGGTAAGGTCTGTTCAAAGCCTTGTTTCGAATCGATGTTATTTCCACTTAAATATATCCTAAAAACCTACTAATATTATAAACGTGAAAGTTTGTATGGATGGATGGATGTTCGTTACTCTTTCACGCAAAAACTACTGAACGGATTTGGATGAAATTTGGCACACAGAAGGTTTATAAACATATACTTATACTTAGGATACTTTTTATCCCGATATTACCACGGGATCCAAACTTATGCGGGTGAAACCGCGGGGCGCTAGTCAGTAATAATTCTGAATATCAACTTTATGCCAGTGTAAATTAAATAGAATGTCTACTACTATTGAAATAGTCATAAAAATATTTTGAAGTTTTAGTGCAAACTGAACTTTATATATATGGGAGTTAAAGTTGATTTTCCAAAAACACATTTTTGTTTACATATTTGGACTTTGGAGGTATTAATATTTTGTGGCAAATGACTTATAATTATACTAAATTGATAAGTTATTATTTTTTAATTATTCACTGACGCACAATGCTGTCTGCAGGTATCTATTTTCACATGTTTTGTTTTGCCGAACAGTTTGTAATAGAAGGAAAAATCACTTAAAACAATTGACAATTAATAACACTTATAATTTGTAAACGACTCACATACAAATGTTAAGGCTAAACACGATGAGTTATATTAACTATGTTTTTAAGTCCATTGCTCTTTTGTTTTGAAACATCTGTCTAATCCATAATTAACAATCAATGCACATCAAAATCGGATTAATATTCACCACTATGTAAACCTTTACACAATAATAAATGCTCTTCTATTTTTAAAAGTTCATGATTAGCGGAACTCATTTTTTTTTTATAAATAACACTATAATACGGCCAGTATTCTAGAACGATGTTCGAGCACGAATATCGATTTGAATAATCGAGTTTTTAATCGACATTAACGATCAGGCATCGTTGCAGACTACGTGCAAAAAGTCTTGAGTTACATTTTTTTAATAAACCGTAGGTTTAGAATAAATGCCACTGAATATCACAGTCGTGGTTGGTTTCTCCATAATAAAGTAGATAAATGGCCGATTTGCGTGGAAATATGGTGCTGATATTCTGTCAGAGAAAGTAGCTGTCGTAACAGCGGATGCGACAGTTCCAGTTTCTGTTACTTCAATATCAGCTTTATGTACTATAGCAGAAACAAAAATATTATCCTTTGAAACCCGCTGGAAACTTGCGCGGTCTGGTTGGAAAATGTCGTAAACTCCCATGTCATTCAACGGCTTGTTCAACACAAGATTCGTGCTTATACGGAATCTCGGCAATTTCACGTCCACATCTTCCATTCCGAATGCGTCGACGTCATCTTGTAATCTCTTGAAGATATCCTTCAAACTGACTTGAGCGAAGTTTTTGTACATTTCAGCGATTCTTACTGAAGGATAAGGCAGGATGACTATCATGGAGTATTTGCCATTTGTTCCGTAAGGCAGTTCAACAACAAATGACTTCAAGGCCTGCATATTTGAGAAGGCAAACTGTCCTTTTTGGAACATCATATTCACAGCACCCGCCACTTTCTTATCTTCATCGTAGAACGGTTCCACCGCTGTGTCAGTTTTATTGAAAGGTGATGCCCACAATCCTTTGAATGAAATCACGTTTGTTAAAATCATTCGCGATTCACGGAAGTCGTCTGAACGCAGTACATTGGAGACTCGTCCGCCTGACTTTTCGATGTATGTGTTAGCAATGCGGGCCGAATTGGGGTCGTCGAAATCGAGAACCTTCAGTGAGGCTCCAAAATCGTTTTGCAAAGATGATCTGAAGTCTGGGTACACTGTGAAATCGTTGTCCAAAAACACGAAATTTTTGCTCGCGAGGCTGACACCATTGTCCCCTTCTGCTAGTACAGCATTTGTAAGGTCCCTGTATCCTGTTACTAAGGTATTCTGTTTCTGCGGCAGGATGAATGTCCTCGCCAATTCGTTGTAGCTGTTGCCTGTCGCTCCAAGGGCAATACCGGTCATCAAAGTCCATATTCCAAACGGTGATATCACTACATGTCCGTTAGTTTCCGCCTGTGTGAAATACAATAGCTCTATACTAAAATTCCGGGGTCGTTCATTGAATTCGACCTGACAATAACACACTCCGATATATAATAACACTAACGCGACGGATTTCATTGTGATCTCGACAGAGTCTCGCAATGCACTGAACAATTATAATGCGAAACGGGAATGTGACTAATTTATAGACATTTATATAGTAAGCATGCACAAATGAAATCCAACTGTATCCGTGATGTTCTAAAGTCCAATTTCCTTGTTGATGATAAGTATTATACTAACGAGTTGAGTAGTTATGTGAAGAGGCTTGAAACCGGTATTCTTGTCCATTTTGTAAAATGTTTTGTACTATAGCCGATATCTATATAGCAAGTTAACTTGTAGTCCTTACATATGAACCGAAACATAAAAACTGCTTCGTTCGTCGTAAATTGAATTAATTTAATAATAAAATATTGAGAGTTGTAGATAAATAAATAACACGTTTTTCTGTATGTGCGAGGTCATTTACTGGTTTTTTCTAAGCCAGTTTTGTCCGACACGGGTCTAGCTATCATCGATTATCCGTTGGGTATGCTAGAGCGAGAGGCTCCATTGGTGTATTTCTTAAACTTTTTCTAATTTGATCACAGCAAGACTAAGTTCAACACAATAGCTAGTGTTTGTATCATAGAAGATTTTTGTCGCTAGTTCTCTGACCCTTGTTGAGACTCCAATACATCTGAAAACAAAACCTAGGGTTACTGCTAGTACTAGTATAGTTTTTGGAGATTTAGGTATGAAATCAAAATGTGCATGGGACTATTCTATAATGTAAGCGTATCATCTTGGTCCTGGTTTTTCCCCGTTGGTTGGTTGCAGGTTCAACCCTCTCTCATATATGGCGTTAGCTGGCCATTGGCCTGTATTTCATTGCCTGGTTAAGGAGTGTTCTCACAATATTATGACTTGGATGGTTTCAAAAATGTAGCTGTTCACATAATTATACCAACATGGCACCATTATGAAGACTAAAAGGTAAAATTAACTGTCCTTAGCAATAATAATAAAAGCAATAATAATAAATAAAAGTGACAGTGTTGCGGCTTCTTATTGTTTTGGGAAAAGCACCAAAGTAGTCCACAGAATAAGCATGGTGTGGCAATGGGCAGGCCATATTAACTGTAGCAACGATGACCATTTTGGTAGACGTGTTCTTGAGTGTAGACCGTGCATCGATATATGTAAAGTAGATGGCATCTGGCTAGATAGGGGCGACGATCTCCGCAGGATAACGAGTGCCATTGGAATGGCTTATGTCCAGCAGTGGACAGATGTTGAATTGTTTTGTGGTTATAACCAGAGAGAAACAGGAAGTGGTCGTTCTTTTTAGGGTTCCGTACCCGAAGGGTGCCAACGGAACCCTATTACTAAGCCTCAGTCGTCGGTCCGCCCGTTTGGCTGTCAGCGGGCTGTATTTCATGATAGGTAAACAGTTAAAACATTTCACAGAGTGTGTATTTCTATTGATGCTATAACAACAAACAAAGGGGTCTCAATACAAGAAACGTGTTTTTTCGGGGTATTTTTGCTTTGTGGTACAGACGCTAGCAAGTCAAACTACCCGAAACTGTCAAATTTTCCCAATCAACCTTGAACCTTAATGCTTTAGCGATAAAGTTGAAAATCAATTAAAGAAATCTGACAGATTGTAGTAGCTTGATGTGCTGGCGTCTGTACATACGTAAAACTTCGTGTGCGAGTCCGACTCGCACTTGGCCGGGTTTTCCTTCTTTCTTTCATTCATGAATAACACATATTTAGTGGGAATATCCGAACATTGCTCAAGTCTAAAACAGTTTTCGTTGTGCGGTTACCCCCCAGATAAAAGGAGGTTCTTTGTCATGACAAATGGCCGTTCTAAACAATGGATTGTCAACTCCTATACAGTTTTGAGGTCCATGAACTTTAGAGTAATTTGTTACTTTGTAACGTTGTCAAGTCGCTGTCACTTTGTTTTTCTTCACAATCAAATTATTGTAACTACATTATATTGTTCTGTTGCAAAAAACGAAGTATGTAGGTAGTTGCAATCTCATTTCAGCGACAAATTAATGTCAAAAAGTTGTCAAAAATGTAGGCAAATTAGAGTTAATAAGTATTTTTGACAGATTGAGACTGAGATCAGAAGGCCAATTCTCGTAATTTAAAACGTTCAAAATCTAGTCGCAGTCTCATCTCAGCGACAAACAAATGTCAAAATCTTGTCAAAATGTAGGGAAATTAGAAGTATTTTTTGACAGATTGAGACTGAGATCAGACTGTGAACAGTCTTAAAATTACGAGAATTGCCCCTCAGGACTGTGAACGTTCTTAAACTTACGGGAATTGCCCGTCAAAATCAGTGGATATATTGTTTTAAAAATGTGACTGTTTTTATTACAATAGGTACAAGTTATGAAAATTAAGTTAATCGGTGACCAATCAATTAAGTAGCAGAATATTGAGTTATCGTAAGACCAAATTAGTCACCGGACGTGCTGTGATTGATATACAAACAGTAAACAAGAGCGCAAAAAGCATGGAAAAATCCCCAGTAAGTTGTGGAATTGCCAATGAGCATTCACGTGTTGCACGTTGCACTCACTTGCAACAGACGATTTTGGATGAACCCATAACGTTTAGCGGGAACATCCGAAAGGGTTTACCGCTGCCCTGGAACATAAAGGGCTAAGGACGGAACACGGGTGGGTTTTAGTCAGTAAGAGTCTGACACTCCCTCCTGCTCCACCCAGAGCGGGAGGAGTCATTTGATGATTTCCCATCCTCAAAAAAAAAAAAAAACCCATAACGTTTGCGAAGCAGTGGGGTTCTTGCGTAACACACGAAATAACAACGTAACACACATGAAATAACAATTGGAGGAGGCCCGTGACTAAATAATAACAGCCGCACTGGTTGATCGATCAGGCTAAGCTACGCTTGCCGCGGTTGGTCTGTGGATGGGTGACCATCTTTACATACTGAGACCCCTCCGTGCCTCGGAAAGCATGTTAAACCGTTAGTCCCGGCTGTCACTCGTGGATCTTTAACAGTCGCTACGGGTCGTCAGAAGCCCGAAAGTCTGACAAGCAGTCTTCCCAAGGGGTATCGTATTGCCCAGTAACTGGGTTATGGAGCTCCATGTAAAATACTGATATTCAGCCGCATTCGGTTAGACTGGAAGATGATGATATGCAATTGATCGCAATTCCTTTCATTTTGATAGCCACGTTCATCGTTGTTGAACAGACAATTTTTTCGAACATAATATAAATGTTGCAATGGATTAGCAATATCCTTCAAAATTATTCACATCATGATTGAAAGTGTTTACGGTGTTTTTCAGTAGCTCCCAATGGTCGTGAAGCAAAATCATTAGCGCTAAACCGAACTGCCACACTTGTTTCCGTCAAGTCTTTCTAAAACCCTTTAAAATAAGTGTGCAAGCTCCCTTGATGCTTATCCGGTTTTTAACTGTCGGGTTTTCCTAGACAATCTTGTTAAGTCATCGACTTGGTTAATGCGTAGGTAAAAGAGATGCTATATCTGGATGATAATTAGAATGAGCAATGTATTTTTTTACACGGTAGGTAAGGGTAATTCCTACACCGGTGACAATTTTTTCAAACTGAATTTACCTTAAACTAATTGTATGGATGGAGGATAATATTATACTCGTATAGCGGGTTTAATAGTTCAGTCTCATCTGAACCATTTGTTTTTTGTGGGTATTTTTATCATGTCAGTGTCGATAAAACTTACAAAAATAAACATTAGATGTGTGCAGTAATTAGAGGGGCCCGTGGCTAAATAATAACAGCCGCACAGGTCGATCGGTCAGGTTAAGCCACGCTTGCCGCGGTTGGTCTGTGGATGGGTGACCATCTTTACATACCGAGACCCCTCCGTGCCTCGGAAAGCACGTTAAGCCGTTGGTCCCGGCTGTCATTCGTGGATCTTTGACAGTCGTTACGGGTAGTCAGAAGCCCGAAAGTCTGACAACCAGTCTTACCAAGGGGTATCGTATTAACCCAGTAACTGGGTTGTGGAGGTCAGATAAGCAGTCGCTCCATGTAAAATACTGGTATTCAGCTGCATCTGGTTAGACTGGAAGCCGACCCCAACATAGTTGGGAAAAGGCTAGGCAGATGAGATGTGTGCAGTAATTAACGTTAAAATAAAAGTAACGTTATTTTATGTTACTGCACACATAATTAATTTTTATTTTTGTAAGTTTTATCTACACTGACATGACAGTGCAGTAACATAAAAATGAAACATTTTTATGTTACTGCACACATACCTATCTAATTTTTGTTTTATTTATTTCTGTATCTATCCGTCCGTATCAGTGGGTCCGATTAAATTCGACACTTATTTTTAAATGTTGCAGCATAATGCTGAGATAAGGGTCTTTTGGCCTAGTACAGGCATTATTCTGTTTTTATTTTCATTTTACTTTTGTTTTTTTAAATGTTTATGTGAGTGTGCTTAGTTTAATTTGTGATATTCCTATGCCCAGTTCCAATAAATACTTTTTCTATCTTTAGGTATATATAATGGTTGTTATAGGTCTAGGGTACTGATTGGGATTTTTTGGAGTCTCTTGTCGGCTCTTCTCCATAGGTAGACCTCCGATCAATTAGAACCGTGCACCTTGCTTGTGACGTTCCACATATTAGGCCCATGTGATGTTGCATGGGCAACATTAAAACGTTTAGGTGATTTAAAAAAATGCAAAATGAGCGAGCTCTTGACCTCGATCTCACCTGGTGGAAACCGATGCATGAGGCATATGATGGAAAGAGCAAGTCCAGAAGATGCTTGTTCACTCTTTCTTTGAAGGCTGACGAGTTATATGTGGAAGGGAAATAAAATATTTTTATTGATTCCGGGGATTGATAAATAACACGATTTACGTCAACATTTATCATAGACTAGCTGACCCGGCAAACGTTGTTTTGCCATATAAATTATTTCTAGCTGCCCGGCGCTACTTCGTTCGCGTGGTGTCCTACCCCCTACCCTACCCCTACCCTACTCCTACCCTACTCCTACACTACTCCTACCCTACTCCTACACTACTCCTACCCTACTTCTACCCTACTCTTAACCTACTCCTACAGTATTCAAAACCCCAAAATTAATTTAATACGTGCTTCAATTCGAGTGGACCCGAGTCTACCGTACCGAAGGGACGATCGTCAAATGTTTGACAGGAAAGTAGGTAGAACAGTTTATATGGGAAAATGAAATTGTTGTTTTTACTATCTTCCTCGCAATTTTTACATATTTTCACCGTTTAAACCTTCCCTAGACCTCCACGAACATTTCAAGAATAAGATAAATCCGTTCAGCCGTTCTCGAGTTTTAGTGAGACTAACGAACATCAATTCATTTTTATGTATATAGATTTTGTTAACCACGTTTTCTTCCGAATTTTCATACCAGCTTCCAAAATATTAATGCTTTGCTAATTTAGTCCATTTATCGGAAAATACTAAAAAAATAGTTTTAGTAAAACTCTGAAGAATCCTAAAAAAATTGAAAAAAATGGAAATATTCTTAATTTTTTTAGGATTCTTTCCTAAAAAAATTAAGAATATTTCCATTTTCGCTTGCACCACAAAACACTTAGGTAAAGTGTTTAGCACTAAACACACTTAAAACAACATTCTCTGTATGCCGTCTTTAAACAAAATTGACAAAAAAAGAACAATGTTTTAAATGCGTTTAACAAGCGGGCCTAAATAATGTTTGTCGCCATTACATGTTCGGGTTATTATTTTACCGAAGGTGGACTCACAAATCACAATTATCCTAGAGATGGCTCTGGAGGAATCAGACTCCCCTGAAACTCTAAAAGCTATGGAGAGAGAGAGAGAGAGAGAGACGGAGTCCCCGAAGGGATTATATGGCCTAGCATCACAAAATACCGTATTTACCAATTACATACGTATTCGCCACCCAAACAGCTCATGACTAACAAAAACCCATTGTAAATGGCACACAGAGTTAATCTGGTAGGTACTGACATTTTTTGCAGTCTCTAATGGTTATAGCTACATACATGGATAATACCGACGCGACGGCCTAAATGTCACAATGTGTAGGTATTGTATGCAAATTAGGAGTACAATAGATTCGCTTATGGAGTATGCATTTGGGTTTTCATACTGTTCTTGTGGAAATATTAGGTTAGATGATTGTTGTGGATAATCTAATAATAACTTCGTCAAGTCTTCTCGTCGCCTTTTCCGCAGTGCTTAAAGACTGAGGTCTTCAACCAGTGCGTCCTGCCCGTCATGTCATATGGTGCCGAAACGTGGACCCTGACGGTCGGGCTGGTGTACAAATTCATGGAAGATCAGCGTGCTATGACCAGGCTATGCTCGGAGTCTCTTTGAAGGATAAACTCAGGAATGAAATTATCCGGAAAACAACCCGAGTTACCGACATATCTTGCTGAGTAACTAATTGAAGTGGCAGTGGGCTGGCCATGTTTATCGAAGGACTGATAGCCGCTGGAGCAGACGAGTCCTAGAGTGGAGACCGCGTATCGGCAAGCGTAGTGTGGACGCCCCGCGCCCCCCAGCTAGATGGACCGACGAACTTTGTCCTATGTCCAGCAGTGGACTGCGATAGGTTGAGTTAATGGTTGGTATACTTATAATCAATATCATCTCATCATCATGTGACTATAAAAGAGTGATGAATATAAATGTGGATGGATGGAAAGGGAGAGGAAGACCAAAGAAAAGGAGGAAGGATTACGTGAGGGATGAAAAATAGAGTGACAGCTGACAGGTGAGAATGGAAGATATAAACGTATTGCGCTGACCCCAAGAAACATAGGACAAAAGCAGAGATGATGATGATCTGTCAAGTTTTGCCCATTTGTTTTAGTTCACACCAGCCGAAACAAAATGATTTTAATGATATAAATATTATCAAGAGATGGCAGTCACTGCCATCAAAGTAACATACTGCCAAAAAGGAACGACCAGTGCAGTGGCCCACTATAGCCCTGGATCGAAAGAGCTGGATAAGTCATGGGGAGAGGCCTTTGCCCAGCAGTGGATGATGCGGGCTAACAGTAACAATGACTGCCATCTGTCTGGCTTATGTATATCAGTTTATGTTCATC
This sequence comes from Apamea sordens, assembly GCA_945859715.1. Classification (NCBI taxonomy): domain Eukaryota; kingdom Metazoa; phylum Arthropoda; class Insecta; order Lepidoptera; family Noctuidae; genus Apamea; species Apamea sordens. The sequence continues at coordinate 3,574,228 of OX244010.1, read as the reverse complement.
AAATGTAAATGAGACAACCTTATTGTTGAGTTCACATCTGGATTGTGGGAGAATTAAAAACTACAATTCGAGCAGGGATGAGCCGGGCTCATCCCTGCTCGAATTGTAGTTTTTAATTCTCCCACAATCAGCTTTCAGTACATATCATTATTAACATTTCTGCCGAAAGACGTCCTGTTTTTTAGTAAACTTTTGTTTCTTAGCTCTTTAGCTAGCTTAAGCTACATTAACGGGCCAAAGCCAAGTCAATGCAGTGTGTGGTGTTTTTTTTTAAGAAGAATTAATTATGAGGAGTGATTTCATTTTCCTCAATTTGCATGAACTTTCTAACGATTCTACAGGTATTTAAAATTGCGGCTTTTTGGAGTGTTATATAAATTGAGTCTTCTAGGTCTATTTGTTTAAGGTTGTGGTGGAGGTGATTGGGTATGACACCCGTCGTGGAGACAACAATGGGTACTACGTAAACTTTTTCCTGGCTCCAGATTCTGGTCACTTCTTCTTTCAGTTCAGCATATTTACTGATTTTCTCACTTATTGTTTTTTGTAAATTATGTATATTAGGGACTGCAATATCTATGAGGTATGTGACTTTATTAACTTTATCTTGAAGGGTTATATCTGGTCTATTATAGTGAATACTGTTGACATCCTTTTACCAAAAACGGGAGCAGTGTGGTGGTCCAGTGGTAACAGGCACTTTATTTTGTTTAATTTATTTCATCACTACTGCTCTCAAAACAGTGATGGAAAAAATCGTGATGAAACTTGTCCTAGAAAATCCACCAATCCGTACTGGCTGGTGGTCCCGTGAGGCAGCCTGTGCCGTAGCAGTGGGAACATTATATACACTGACTATGCTGTGCTGTGTTTATGCTAACAACATACCTGGGATTTCCAATATCCTCAAGTAAACGAGTTACCCGACTAAAAATATATAAATATTCAAACGTAACTAAGCATAATAGAAACTGATTCCTGCATAATTCGGAAAAGTCTAGGCAGCTGACGTAAGTATTATCAAAAGATGCAGACTCATTTCCTGATACTACGTTTTCTTATAGCTATCCATCTTCATTGGAAAACGTATTATAATGCAAAATACTTAGAATGCAACTCGATTATGTCACGTTATCATAAATAACATGGATGATCATTGACCACAAGTTTATGATCATTGATAATCGGTTATTGAAAAACCTTTAGGTGTCAGGGATGCGGAAACTTTGAAGAACTGGGGTATTTTGTATTCTAATTGTTTACTGTATTTTCCTATGTGAGTGGAAACGCCGGGAGGAGACGCCCTAGAAGGACAGCAGTGCGATTCTGTAACCATCTCACCGTGAAAACTTAGGTGAAGTGAGCTGTCATTCCAGTCTAATGCTATAGGGATTGACACTATTGACAGCTCACTCTAAGCTCACTTCACCTAACTTTTCACGGTGAGATTTTTACAGAATCGATTGGCTGTCATCCCAAATAATGCTAGGGATTGACACTACTGACAACTCACATCAAGCTCACTTTACTTGATTTTTCACGGTGAGATTTTTACAGAATCGACCGGCAGTTCTGCACAACCCTAGCAAATAGCAATACCTACTATATTCACTTATTGCGTTGGGTTTGCCCAGAAGGTATTTAAGTCGTGATCTTGCTCGACAATTACACGTCATGTGGTGAATACCTACAAGTATTTCTAATGAACTGGAAACCCTAATTTAATGCGTTTATTAAATGCTAATGTTAGCTGCGGTTTTTACGCCTATTAGTTTTAGAGTACTGAGTACTGAAAGGCACAAAAAAAATCAAAATAGATGAATAATACATATAAAGTTGCGTTTGGATTAGTTTCCCGCAAAAGATAGACGCTTGTGGTTGTCGAAATAGATGACTGGCTAAGTGATGACGTCATGAGTATTGACACCAGAAGGCCAATTCTCGTAATTTAAAACGTTCACAATCTAGTCGCAATCTCATCTAGGCGACAAACAAATGTCAAAAACTTGTCAAAATTTAAGGAACTTAGAAGTATTTTTTGACAGATTGAGACTGAGATCAGACTGTGAACGGTCTTAAAATTACGAGAATTGCCCCTCTGGTCTTGTCTCTTGACTCTTGTCCCATGTTACTTGGGGTTGGCGCAACACGTTTTCTTCTTCTATTCTCTCCTATCAACCGTTACGCTATGACTCACTCCCTTCTCTTTCATATCGTTCTTCAGACAATCCATCCATCTTTTCTTCCCTCTCTCTCCATCCATCAACATTATATCATCACTCTTTTCCTTCCTTCTCATAACATGCCCTGACTTCCTTTCAACTTTTCTGTCACTTGCGCCACTTTCAAACTTCCCCTTATACTATACACATTAGCAGCGCCCCGCGGTTTCACCCGCATAAGTTTCGGTCCCGTGGGAATATCGAGATAAAAATAATCCGATGTGTTAATCCTGGATATAAACTATCTGTGTGATAAACTTTCAAATCCGTTCAGCAGTTTTTGTGTAAAAGAGTAACAAACATCCATCCATCCTTAGTCCTTACAAGCTTTCGCGTTTATAATATTAGTAGGAAGTCTGAAATCGTAATTAAGTAAAAGCAGAACGGCAAATTTTTTTGAAGTGAAAACTTCTTTAACAGCGGCGGCGTTGTGCACATTTTTTGTGATGGGTAGAAAATGTTTAATTTGCGTCAGGACACGTGACCTGATCGAAAATTCGTAAGACGGATCTCGCGTCAGGACACGTCACCTGGTTGGAAATTTCGTAAAACTGAGCTCGCGTCAGGTCACGTGACCTGATTGAAAATTCGTAAGACGGAGGGAGAGTACACCGCATTCCAAAATATCAAAAATGCACAACGTTAATATTCAAATTTTCACTTTTGCTGGCACTCCCGGAGTGCAACCCGCTTTTTTTTTACGTTTTATGGTTTCTGTTAATTACCTATACAATTGGGGAAAACTGGCGTGTTGGTAGTACATGCCTGAACAGTTAAGTACTGCATACGGGGTTACCAATGACTGTTACAATCATTTTTGTGAAATTAACATAATCATTTTGTTCAACGTACAGTCAGCAACAAAAGTCAATTAACTCTGTTATTTTTACAAATCATCTAAATTGATACAAAATGGGGCGATACATTGGTTTTCAGTATTTCATGTAATAGCAAAGAGTTAATTATTCTTAAATATTCTATTACTACATGTTTTTCAAGAATATTTTTCTCAATAGTTAAGATTTAAACAACTGAAGTGTTATCCGACTTTTGTTGCTGACCGTACCTATACGGATTTGTAATCGTAGTTTTTTGTTACAGCAGATAGAAGGCCGTTCAGTGGAAATGGGTTGTTATTATAATATGAGCATTAATGGCCTGTGATGTGGAAGAATATAGAATCTGTCACTGAGGAAAGTTAAAGAGTTTGGATTTGGATGGCTATAGGTATAAGTAACAGAAGACCAAAGAAGCGATGGCTGGTCTGTGTTAAAGATGATAATATACAGGGACAAAATAAATTAACTAGCGAAACTCCACATACTTAATAGGTATCGATAACTACGCATTACAAAATAAATAAATAAAAACTTGACACCCGGATGGAACGAAGTTCCTTTCGATTAATTAGTGAAGGAATTGTAATTTTTTTTTGAGTTATAATAATATTTTTTATTATTAACAAATAAAAAAACACAGACACAAAAACTGGCTTGCTTTCTATAAGAGAGAGAGACAGACGGAAACACGCGCACGCCGCACGGCTTACAACTATAGCAAAAAGTGTCGTTCCAACTTTTGGTCTTAATTTTTTCCGTCTAGCCCCCTTTCGCAACGCGCGATAAGGAACTTCCTTCCAAAAATTTGGGCTCAATGACCGTTGGTGGTTTTTTTTTCTTGAAGTATGAGCTGAGAAATCAGATTTTTTTAAATTAATCGTGTTTAGAAATCGATACATATTATCACGTCTGTGAAGTTTCGCTAGCTTATTTATTTTGTCCCTGTATATTATCAAATCTATCAGTTATTATATCTAAGTATATCATCATCTCAATATTTATCAGTTCAAAAAGCTGTAAAAGCTGTAATTTTTGAATTGCCTAAGTGTGTCGAGTGTACTATTTTCGATAACTGAAGAACTGCACGGTAATGGCGTAACACACTATCAGTAACAAGGGTTTCATTTTGATAGTTCAACGACATTCATTGCGTTATTTACGTTGTTGAGCAGACACATTTTTCAAACATATGACGCAATGGATTAGCAATATCCTTCAAAATTATTCATATTCAGGTTGAGATTCATAGTGTGTTACGCAATTGGGGTGCAGATGCTGATGCTTTCGATTACCTAAATTAGCCACCAACTGAGGGCAAATAAGAAGAAGTACAGAAGACATACAATTATAACTATACTAGTGTTGGAAGCCTTATGCATCATCCATCCTTACGTGGGTTTAGTGGTGGATTTATATTTAAACCTAAAAGCAAGTCATGCTAAAGAGATACGCTGTAACGTATGTAAGTACGGCGTCGTGACTAAATGATGATCAATTTGTATTATGGTCACGGCACTGTAGTCTTTTGTTTTTGTTGTTTTAATCAGTGAGTCAGGCTGAGGCTACTATTTTGTGACGTTTGAACCTTGTTCTGTGTAGTAAAGTCTAAATAATAATTATCTTCTATAATAATAAATATTATAAAGGAGAATGACCAAAAGTCGTACCAAAAAGTCTCATGCATCATGATAAAAATATTAAAGTAACCATTTTCATAATTTTTTACGACATTACGTGTCGGGGATTTGATTTTTGAACAGGGAATTTAATTTAAAGTAAAAAAGTGTTGATATTGTATTATTCTCTTTACATGACGTCCGTTTCAAATGATATGATTAATATTCTATTCTATTCTATTCTATAACATTGAATTCTGAAAGTGTCAAAATCACGTCTTTCAAAAACCATGTAAAAAAATTATAATTTCCACTTCTACATTAATTAAAAATAACTAGAATAGATTTTTTACTTAAACGATTATCTTTTTTTTAGAGCAATAATGGCCATTTGCTTATGACATGTCAAACAAAATAAAGTACCTAGTGTTTAGGTTATTTAGATTCTTTTTTAAATCTCCGATACCCGGGTTTTGTTTACAAAAAGAACTTTTGTAGGAGTTAATATGATAATTGTAGTCTATAAAAACCAAAGTTTAACTTTGATGCAACATGGTATGGGATTCCATACATTCATGGGCATTGTCCTTTCACATTCATATATACTAATAGGTTTTATAAATGCGAAAATAACTATGTCTATCGGTCTGTCTGCCTGTCTGTCTGCCTGTCCACTTTTCTTACAAAGTCCATATGTACTTTCTAAGTTTATTTATATCAATGTATGTACTCGTATCTGTACTTAATTATAAATATTTAAGCCCACAAACTCGTATGAGAGCCACGACTGGGCTATCCAACATTAAATTTTGTTAAACCATTATTTTATTTAGGTGTAAGATTGTCCTAACTTAAGGGGGAAGCGACAAAGTAGCCCGCGAAACTAAAATTTTCTCACGGTTTTTGCAATTTGCCGGTCAGTACCAGGTCGTATGTTGATTACAATATTCGCGAACTTAACAAATATTTATTACGGTCGGGGTTTATTAATTCTGAGTTCATAATCCTATTGATTGATTTTTCATGAAATATAGTCATTGGCAGTCATTTAATAGGATGACGACTGCCCTCACCTGCAAATTGTAAAAATCGATGGAAAATTTTAATTTTGCGGGCTACCTAGCGCATCCTACACTCGGGAAAGTTCTTCAAGATTCTAAATGTCTTGGTATTCATTCCAATCACATATTTACAACTCTTTTTGGATTAAATAAAATGTATCTACTAGTTTCAGACGCAATGTAGGGATTGCTGCCTCTAGATTTAAAAAATACTAGCCAGTTAAAAAAATAACACAATATCAAACCGCTACGTCATTTAGATCAAATCAGGAGCAAAAAATAAGATTTTTCCGACTCTGAAATATGCCCTTGACCTTCAAGCAGAGTATTATGCAAATATCTCAAGGTCAAACATGATTGTTTCATACAATGTAATATCCTAGGTAATATAAATAAACAATTGTTATACATGCTAGTGTGTACGAATGTTTGTTATGTTTTCAGGCATAGTATGGTTCTCTGTAGGAGGGTTACAGAAGAATTTTGATGGGCTGGGTAGCGTTTGGGAAGCTAAGTCGAGTCTTCTCGTCGCATATTCCACAGAGCTATAAGACTAAGGTCTTCAATCAGTGTCTCCTGCTTGTAATGACTTACGGAGCTAAAACGTGGACACTCACGGAACGGCTAGTCCATAAATTCAAAGTTGCTCAGCTATGGACCAGCAGTGCGATTCTGTAACCATCTCACCGTGAAAACTTAGGTGAAGTGAGCGTGGAGTAAGCTGTCATTCCAACTAATGCTAGGGATTGAGACTATTGACAACTCACTCTAAGCTCACTTCACCTAACTTTTCATGGTGAGATTTTTACAGAATCGATCGGCAGGTCGAAGGAAGGATTGAATTCGGAATGAGGTGATCCTGCAGAAAATCAGAGTTGTCGACATAGTAACAGAATAAGCAAGCTGACGTGATAATGGGCCAGCCATTTTAACCATAGAACGATGATGACTGCCGTGAATCGGCAGACGTAAGTTAGGCGCCCTCAGACTAGGTTTAGCGACGATCTTCGCAGGGTGGCTGGTAGCAGCTGGATGAGAGTTGCCAATAATCGAGGTGAATGACGTGCGATTGGAGAGGCGATTGGCAGCCTACATCATTTTAGTGCTGGACATAGGTCCAGCACTAAAATGATGTAGGCTGATCATCATTTTAGTGCTGGACATAGGTCCAGCACTAAAATGATGTAGGCTGATGATGATGATGATTTTTGTTGCGAACAATCTTGTGTTACTTTTATTAATAAGGTGAGTTATAATAAATTCCGCGATCGACTGCTGCGCTGCGTGTCGTGGGTTCGATTCCCGCACGGAACAAATATTTATATTGCCTATAGGTAGTTGTTCCGGGTCTGGCTGTTTGTGTATGTGAGTTTAAATGTTTGTAAACGTACCCACGATACAGGAGTAATTCCTTGTGTGGGGCAAGGTTTTTTTAAAAAAAAACACAGTCATGGTTGTTTCATTTATTTATTTATTTATATTATACTTTATACACAAAATACATAACAAAAACAAATACGATTTTTAAAACAAAACTCAATGGGCGACCTTGTTTTCTCCATTAAAAAGTAGATAAATGGCCGATTTGCATTGCAACATGGTGTTGCCTTTCTGTCAGAGAAAGTAGCTGTCGTAACAGCGGATGCCACAGTTCCTGATTTGGTAACTTCGATATCAGCTTTATACAGCGTGTAACGGAAGGGGGGTATCAACCCTGAAAGAGGTTAATGTGCTCATGAAACTCAACAACTTTCCCCAAAGAACATAGGTCGAAATATGAAAAAAAAAATTGGCCCTCCCTTACAAAACTGACTACCAGCTGATTGATTTACTATGGGAGGGCCAATTTTTTTTTTCATATTTCGACCTATGTTCTTTGGGGAAAGTTTTTGAGTTTCATGAGCACATTCACCTCCTTCAGGGTTGATGCCCCCCTTCCGTTACACACTGTATACAGCTACTATTGCAGAAACTAAAATTTCATCCTTTGAAACTCGTTCGAAACTTGCCAGGTCAGCAAATCGATTCTGTAAAACTCTCACCGTGAAAAGTTGGGTGAAGTGAGCTTAGAGTGAGCTGTCAATAGTGTCAATCCCTTAGCATAAGTTGGAACGACAGCTCACTCCACACTCACTTCACATAAGTTTTCACGGTGAGATAATTATAGAATCGTACTGCTGGTTTGAAAATATCCTGAACACCCATTTTATGTCCAACAGATTGTTTAACACAAGATTCACGCTTATATGGAACCTCGGCAATTTCACGTCCACATAACTCAATCCTAATGCGTCGACGTCATCTTGCAGTCTCTTGAAGATATCCTTCAAATTGACTTCAGCGAAGTTTTTGTACATTTCAGCGATTCCCATTGAAGGCAGGATGGCTATCATGCAGTATTTGCCATTTGTTCCGTAAGGAAGTTCAATAACAAATGATTCCAAAACCTCCATATATGAGAAGAGTTCCAACACTGTGTCAGTTTTGTTGAATGGTGATGCCCACAAACAATCCTTTGAATGAAATCACGTTTGTTATAATCATTTGCGATTCACAAAAGTCATCTGAACGTAATACATTGGAGAATCGTTCGCATGACCCACAGCCTGAATTTTCAATGTATGTGTTAGCAGTGCGGGCTGGATTGGGGTCGTTGAAATTGAGATCCTTTAGAAAGGCTCCAAAATCGTTATACAAAACTGATCTGAAGTCGGGTACACTGAGAAATCGTTGTCCAAAAACATAAAATTTTTGCTCGTCAGACAAACATCATTGTCCCCTTGTGCTAGTACAGCATTTGTAAAGTCCTTCTATCCTCTTACTAAGGTATTATGGTTCTTCGGCAGGTTAAATGCCCTCGCCAGCTGGTTATAGCTGCAACCCGTCACTCCAAGGGTAATACTGGTCATCAAAGTCCATATCCCGAACCGTGATTTCGCTACATCTCCGTTAGTTTTCTTCTGTATGTAATGCAATAGCTTTAAGCTAGAAATACAGAGAATTATACCAAATGGATGAGCAACAAACAACTGAAAATCGCAGGAACAACAACCCAGTTCTCCATCAGATGTCTTCTGAATTCTATTTTAGGATAAGCCTATAGATTTCCCACCGCTGAGACAAAGACCTTCTCTGTGAGCAGTGCGCTGTCAATAGTTTCAATCCCTAGCATTAGTTGGAATGACACTAGCTCACTCCACGTTCACTTCACCTAAGTTTTCACGGTTATATGGTACAGAATCGCACTGCAGGAAGTGTAATCCACTACGCAGGCCCAGTGCAGGTTTAGATTCTATAATATTCAAATCTATTCATATTTTCGAATAATAATCAGGCGTACCTATGCACAAAGCTCGTAAAATACCGGTTTGTTCTAAAAAACGTACCTAGGAATGGATGATTCTTAAAAAAAATAACACAACAAAACCGCCATTTAGATCAAATCAAGAGCAAAAAATGAGTTTTTCCGACTCCGAAATATGCCCTTGACCTTCAGGCAAAGCATTATGCAAATATCTCAAGTGCAAACGTGATTGTTTCATATAATTCTAAGTACGATATTTATATATATGGATGTGTGTTTGTTTGTTACTTTTGACAGGAACCTTACCGAATGCATTTTAGCGCTTCTACATGAGATTTCTAGCTAAATAATAACAGCCGCACGGGTGGATTTTAGGTTAAGCTACGTTTGTAGAGTTTGGTTCTTAGATGGGTGAACATCCATTACAAATCGAGACCCCTCCATGCCTCGGATAGCACGTTATTACATCCGTCCCGGCTGTCATTCGTGGATTTTTAACAGTCGTTACGGTCGGTAGTCAGAAGCCTGAAAGCCTAACAACCAGTCATACCAAGGGCTATTGTGTTACCCAGTAAATGGCTTGTGGAGGTCAAATAGGCAGTCACTCCATGTAAAATACTGGTATACAGCTGCATCCGGTTATATTGGAAGCCGACCCCAACATAGTTGAGAAAAGGCTACGCAGATTGAGATGAGATTTGTGATTCTAGAATGACGCTTGTTAAAATGGAAACAGTTGCTTGTGGTTGAAGGTAATTTGTGTATGGATAGCATACAAAATGCGAAAGCGTATCTGTCCGTTCCACTTTTGCTACTAAACCACAGACTAGTATAAAACATATTTTGTTTTTCGATTCTGTGGTTCAACTGCTTAACCAAATGCTGTTATAATCATAGGTTTGAAAATAGTTTGCTAGTTGCTAGTATCAAGAAAGGAATAATAGAGATGTAAAAGTAGGTATTGGCGCCGATTCCCTAGTTCACAAACTAAACTAAATTTAAGTTCAATGCATCTTTTTCTTTCTATTTAATTTAGAAAAGGACAGAAGATAAATATTAGTTTAGTCCTGTCAAACTAGTCAGCGCCTGACGTAAATTGACGTATTTTTAGTAGCCATGTTGTTAATTACGTCTAATCTGTTTATGGAGTATCTTAATTTGACAGGACTAAACGAATATTTTATCTTCTGTCCTTTTCTTAATGAAATAGAAAGAAAAAGATGCACAGAACTTAAATTTAGTTTAGTTTGTGAATAAGGGAATCAAGGCCATTGACATGCATCAGAATGGCTTGTCAACTGAAAGTTGGCGCCGCGCCACAGCGTTCCATGCGCGCCGCTCGCGTGTGGGTGCGGCCATTATAGGAATGGCCGCACGGGGAGGTGGGACCCGCTGAGGAACAGGCAGGTCGAGGCCTGCCGGGGGAGCGGTGAATGCTCATGCGAATCCTGTAGACTGTCAAAGATCCACGAATGACAGCCGGGACCAACGGGTTAACGTGCTTTCCGAGACACGGCCCCTCCGTGTCTGCAAAGTCGTTCGTTCTGCGTAGTCTTGGTTTGTAAAGATGGTCACCCATCCACAGACTAACTGCGGTAAGCGTAGTTTAACCTGAACGATTTACCTGAGCGGCTGTTGTTATTTAGCCACGGGCCCCTCCTTTATGTATGCAGCCTTATGCATACAAAATATGATAAGCAGAGCCATGTTCGAAACAAGTCGTCAGAACACAAATTCCAAAGACAATGCATTCTTTTTTTCTCCCACACTTAGGTACGAGTATGTTGATCATTTACATTATTACAAAATTATTGCCATTGTGTAGTAATGAATACAGCAGTTGTAAAACTGTTGAGATATTAATTGGTTCACGTCATTAAGGTCGTTGATACTTGATACCTCATACATATCTTGAAGGCCAAAATCGGAAGTAACGCTGCCATCTTGTTTTGACATTACAATTTCTGTGACAATTTCACAAATGTTTAAAGAAAGAAAAATGCATTTATTGGCATTACACAAAATGACACCTTAAAACTATAAAAACAAAAACAAAGATTATAATGCCAAAAGGGCCTCAGCTCAGCTTAATGTCAGATGACAACACAATTGTACCACCTGACGCTGATTTTCAGCTACAACCTACGAGTGCCATACGCTGGAATACCAAACATAAGGTAGTGTGTGTCCGTAATAATAAAAAATAAAAATAATAAAATATCTTTATTTCAGACCTAAGCAGTCCATACGTAGTGGTTAGTAACAAACTGTGCTTGAGTGATAATAAATTAAGAGAATTCATTTAAACCAACAACGCTTCTGTCAATGTCATTCAGGGGGGTAAGTGCGTAACACTCTATCACTACCAATGGTTTTCATTTGGCCAGTTCAACAATATTCATTGCGTTATTTACGTTGTTGATCAGACAAATTGGTCGAACATTATGAAGTGAATGGATTAGCAATATCCCTAAAAATAATCAAGATTGTAATTGATCGTGTGGTACGCAATTAAGGTGCAAGCACCAAAAGATCCTTGTGTCACTTTTTCATGAAGTTACAGACGGTTGATTTATTTAGTTCCTTATCTTATACATTTTCCCGAAGTTCCCATCGTCTGGGATGGTAACATCGACAATTGCACGGTGCGCTAATCGATCTATCACCACTATATAAGGTTGATTGGCGACTATAGTCCTGTCAGTAATGATAGATCGATTCCAGCACACAAAAGACATAGCACAACACACAAAAACACAATTAAAATTATAGCAAATAACATGAATATAAAAAACAAGGTGCCAGCATAACAGACCTGACATGATAATTTTCAAGAACTGCCGGTCGATTCTGTAAAAATCTCACCGTGAAAACTCAAGTGAAGTGAGCTTGATGTGAGTTGTCAGTAGTGTCAATCCCTAGCATTATTTGGAATGATAGCTCACTCCACGCTCACTTCACCTAAGTTTTCACGGTGACATGGTTACAGAATCGCACTGCTGGATCGGCCACATACAAGGTGGGGCAAAAGTAATCACCCTATTGGAATGCGCTATAACTTTTACAAATGGCGGCATATGTCAATTCTGTTTTGACGTTTGTGAAGTAAACAGATGCTGAATACTCTTCAATAAGCCATGGAACGCTATACTCGTCAAGAACGCGGTATCGTCGTCTAATATCTCGCTTAGGCGATTTGCATTAGCCGGCCAGCGATTTGATCGCTGCAGACTTTATTTTGCGGGATTACGTGAAGTTCCGGGTTTATGTAAACAAGCCTCACTCTTGAAGCTCTTAAAGAGAATATCCGGACCGGGATGCGAGAGCCTATCGCCGGAAGTTCTGACACAAGTGATGGAAAATACCATAAAACGAGCCCGTATGGTCATCAATTTTGACAGTAGCTACTTGACAGATATCATTTTCTCGACTTGATGGAAATAATTATAATTAATTAAATAAACATCATCCACAAGTAGAACTAAAAATTTTCATTGCTAAAAAAATTATAGTAGAATAACATCAGGTGATTACTTTAGCTCCACCTTGTACTTGTAATACGGCAGTGCGATTCTGTAACCATCTCACCGTGAAAACTTACATAGATGAAGTGAGCGTGGAGTGAGCTGTCATTCCAACTAATGCTAAGGGATTGACACTATTGACAGCTCACTCTAAGCTCACTTCACCTAACTTTTCACGGTGAGATTTTTACAGAATCGATCGGCGGTAGATACCTTAATTATTATTCTCATCATTATCAGCTTACAATCGTTCAGAGTTCACAGCCACGTAGGTATAAGCAGGCAATCGATGTTAAGGATTGCATTACCTTGGCAAAAGCGATTAGTCATGTGACCAATGAGGAATCTGCTGCCAATCTTCACTAATTTGTCCGTTCCAGTAATTCAGTGAATCATTCACTGAATTACTGGAACCGACAAAGCGTTCTTCTTAGCTAGGTATACAGGGTTACCCCCAACTTGTAATGTTCTTTTTTATGCGTCATGTTTGCCGCAAATAAATGTATTTTCTTTCTTTCTTTTCTTTTCTATCAGGGTGGCAGGGACATCGACGCGCATGCTGTCACGCGCAAAGTTCCAAGCAAAGTTCTAGGAGTCGTAGCGTAAACTTTTTTCGTCTTTTATAACCTACGCGGTCAAAATGTATTGAACACCAAATATATTTTTTAATAATCGACGACAAATTTCAACGTAGGGGCTTTCAAAATCATGTACTGAATCCATTGTTGCGCGTCGATGTCCCTACCGTATTCGTAGGTAGATCAGAAACGTAAAAACAATAAGTAACAGCGTCTCCTCTGCCGTAATGAGATCGTAGTCATGGCAGTTTCCCAAGTTTACTAGCGCATGATATCACGACAAGCAGAAAACAGCCGATCGATTCTGTAAAATCTCACCGTGAAAACTCAAGTGAAGTGAGCTTGATGTGAGTTGTCAGTAGTGTCAATCCCTAGCATTATTTGGAATGACAGCTCACTCCACGCTCACTTCACCTAAATTTTCACGGTGAGATGGTTACAGAATCGCACTGCAGCACACATAATATGTACTTAAACTCGTGCCATCTTCCCATGGGGGAAGGCAGAAACTACAGAACCTGCTATATACTATCCCGACATACTTTTGCTTTGTTTTACGTTCATACATCATGGTCATACACGCCGATTGTTACTACTACGCACCTGGCCTTGAAGGTCACTATATATATGTCCTTCTAGGGAGTCCCCTTCCGGCGTCACCCGCCGAACCTTCATCATTGACATAATAATTATCTAATCCACAAATTCTAGAATTAGCGAATCAAACAAGGGATCAACGGCGACCTCACAAAAAAAGGATAAAATAAAAAAGAATTAAGCCAGATATTTACATACCTACCTGTCGACTGCGAAAAACCCACACTTCAATTTGATTTATTTTGCGATAATACGCATGAAGACCGTTTCCATTAATGTTTTTAACGCTGCGTTTATAATTTTCTAGTTACTAAGATTGATAATCATTGTGTTTACAAACATTAATTTAGCGATTATCCGAAATTGAGTATGGTTTTAGTTAACGGTTGGTAAAATGCCGACGGCGATCACGAACGGTTTTTTTTTCAGGATGGGAAATCATCAAATGACCCCTCCCGCTCTGGGTGGAGCAGAAGGGAGTGCCAGACTCTTACTGACTAAAACCCACCCGTGTTCCTTCCTTAGCCCTTTATGTTCCAGGGCAGCGGTAACCCTTTCGGACGATCCCGCTACCCTGGCAGGCTTCGGCCCTATCGGGCCCCGTCACTCGTGCTGACATCTCTTTGAGGCGCGCGTGGAACACATACGCGCCGTCCAGCACGGGCCTGGTCCTGATCGGACGGTGAGTTACCCATTACTCTCCGCCCGCAGGCCCGCGCCTACGGTGGCCGGGAGTCGTCACGCGGCTTCCGACGCCCGGAGCGTCTCCCGCGGCGGCTGACGCGTGAGGATCTCTCCCTAATCACGAAAGGATTACCGCCACTTTTGATAAGCAACATTGAACAGATTGCCGACGTGCAAGTTGGACTACCTACCAGTCCTCCTGAACGAATTTCAATCATGGCGGCCACTCTAAGCGGACACTAGCCATCAACGCAGCAGATGTTGTAGTGCACAAGTGTTTGCGCAAACACAGGGGCACTCTCTCTTCCCTTACTCTCATAGTCCGATGGGACGGCAATCCAACACGATCGGAGAAAGATCAGGCGCAGGACCATCGGCCTAGCGTGGTCTCCGAGGCAGATCACACCGCCAACTTCCAAACTCCTGACTGCTGCTGAGAAATTCCTGATGGAAAACCCAATGATACTTTGCCCGAGCTGGGAATCAAATATACATTCATTCTTATACATTACGTAGCTCCTTGAGCACGTACGATTTTTAAGTATTCTTCATTTTTCTTGTTTTACTACCCAAGTCTATTTATTGCCAGTACAGCGCCGGCTACCTTAGAGCTACCAAAATCGTGTTTAAATCTTTTTTTTTTCTTCTTTGGCAACTGAGCCGTGTCGACTATTCTGCCAGTGTCATGTAGTGACGGCAACGCAGCAAGGTTTACCGCAGCCGTCGAACTTTGCACTCCGTGGTATTTATGTAGTTATAATTATTATGTTACAATTTGATTTCGTTTCTCAGCGACAATCAATGTCTAACTGTCCTTCCGCAGTTAGTGTACTTCTCACAGCAGCAACATATCCACAAATTTATTGCATTGAGAATAAAGATCACTGTGATTTTGACAGACTTGTCTATGGCAGCGGCCAAACCTCAACCTTATTGGAGTGCTGTCACCACATGAGGCTGGCAGAATAGGCTCAGTTGCCAAAAAGAAAAAGAAAAAAAACATTATTGTAATAACAACAATAAAGAACACCGAGTTCGATATTGATTCCAAATCAACCTGTATACCAGAAGGCCAATTCTCGTAATTTAAAACGTTCAAAATCTAGTCGCAGTCTCATCTCGGCGACAACAAAAACTTGTCAATAATGTAAGGATTTTTTGACAGATTGAGATTGGAATCAGACTGTAAACGTTCTTAAAATTACAAGAATTGCCCCTTAGAGTAACAATGACGTGAAAGAATTGAAGAGTTATTTTTGACAGATTAACTGAGAAAAGACTTTTGAACATTCTAAAAATACGCTAATATCTCCTCTAGTGTGAAAAGATAGTTAGTCTCTTCAGTGGTTAATTTTTCAAAACGAACTGTAAGTATGAGTCAGATCACGTTTTAAACTGTAGAATAGATTTTGATCAGTTAATTCTGTGACGTGTTACATTCTAAGCTGTATAGGAATTCCTTAGACGGGTTTCGGTATTTAATTAAGTATTACCAGTTTCAATATATAAGGTGCTATAAAAATATCTGCCACGGCTTTAATGGGAGGTAGTATTGTGTTTATAGATTACAATAGTGAAGAACTTTCGTACCCCGGAACAGTTAATTCACGACCGAGTGGCCGCCGCGCACGGCGGCATTGTTTGATAAGAATGGCAACAGTGTATGAATGAACGTCGCCGGCGTTTTTTAATTGAATTCAGTGCGGTGCGGTAACAGCTTACAAGTCTACGGGATGGTTTTATACTAATAAATCAATTCAAATTTATACGTACATTTTTTTTTGTATGAAAAAAAATATGACGAATAATCAATAATTTATCTTTACTATTGTAATCTATAAACACAATACTATCTCCCACTGCAGCCGTGGCAGATATTTTTATAGCACCTTATATATTTGAATAGTGACTTTGGGAGGTTGGACTGCGGACTTTTAATTTTATATTTTTGTCCATATTTAGATAAGTGTAAGGTTCCGGAGTGGCGACCGCGTACCGGAAGACGTAGCGTTAGAAGGTCTCCCACAAGGTGGATCGATAACTTGGTGAACGCCGCAGGAATCCGCTGGATGCGAGAAGTACAGACCTTCAGAACTTGGGAAGGCCTAGGTCCAGCACTGAACTACGACTAAAATGATGAAAATGATGATGATGAAGATCCTGAGAGTAAGAAACGATTACTGGCTGCATCATACGACCCAAAATTAATCAAAAGCCACAGAGTATTTCGCATCTGCTAGTGTCCTAATTGTCCGTTTACCTGTACCCTTGACGATCTGAACAACGCCCCTGACACCGCAATTAATGTGGCCACCTACTGAACCCAAACAGTACGGCTGATACGAAAAGAAGAAGACCAGTTTGAGCTTCGACTTTTTTGCCATCGAAGCAGCCATTTTGGAATTTTTGTTTGGCACGTGTGATAAGGTTAAGGTTTTTTGTCATCATGCTAAATATATTTGATATTGGATTTATGCACAATGATCTTTGATTTCTGTCACGTTTGACCTTCAAAATATTTATAAACAGGTTTTGATTTGAAACGAGATTTGATTGTTCTCACTTTTTGCTTATTTTATCTAGGACATAGTAATTTTAGGTATGCAGTGACTATTTAGGATGATTTTGCGTTTATTTTTCGTACAAAATTCTTTGTACTTCTGTCTGACTGTACCTAATAATTATAAAAATAATTATTGGTTTTAATGACAATATCTTTGTTTAAACCTTTTTTAATCTTCTTTAATGATAAAAGATATCGTCGTTTATCGTTTTAGTTAAATCATCATTTGCATAGCTTCCAGTCTAACCGGATGCAGCTGAATACCAGTTTTTTACATGAAACGACTGCCTATCTGACTTCCACAACCCAGTTAGGTACTAGGTAATACGATACCCCTTGGTAAGACTGGTAATCAGACTTTCAGGCTTGGTATTTTTGTCATTTCAGCTATATTTTCCAGTATTATTTTTGTGGTTAAGATTTTCAATATTGCTTAGGTACATATTTTTCCTGTATGCGTTTCTCTCGGTTCACTTTTGTGTCTAGATAATAAATTTATGTAACGAAAAATCAAGAGAAAGTGATATCCTCTCTGAATGTACACCTCACTTCTTCTACGGTATTATGCCCAAGTTTGGTAGACGCGCGTAAATACAACATGCAAAATATTGTAACTTAATTGATGATAACAATCAAATTATTTTGACGTGACAACGTCTTATAAATTGGTTTGCCGGGTGACACTTCAAGAAACTGCGTTACGCTCCGCTCACGTTATGCGCTCACAATGAGAGCGAGTGAGAGGCACGCGTCCCTTCCACTCGGGCATGGTTAGCCCGCCTAAGAGCGAGAGAGACAGACATAAAAAGTGAAAGGCACGCGTCCCTTCAAAGTCGTTGTCACGTAAAACTTTCGCCCGTATACCGACTTTACAGGCAACCAATTTTTTTGTTACAATTTATTTCTTTACAACACAAAACAACACTACATATATTATGATCTTACATGACGCCTGTATTCCCCGTAGGATCAGGCGGAGCTATTCTGTAAAAATCTCATTGTGAAAACTTGGGTGAAGTGAGCTGTCATTCCATCTAATGATGGGACCTAATCCTAGGGATTGACGATATTAACTAAGTGACTTCACCTAAGTTTTCACCGTGAGATTTTTAAGGAATAGAGCGGCAGTACTAATATTAAACATACACTTCGCTAGGTATATTTAAGTCTCACGAAATAGGGGGTGAACCTTTTGCAATCAACAAGGCACAAAGACTCCAGGCTGCTACTGAGAAATTCGTGATGAAAAACCCAATAGCATTTTTATTTCAGGTAAACTCAGAAACAAGTTAAGAGATACAAGTCCTCGACAATAGGTAAGTTTCCTAAAAAAAACTAATTAGTCCGTCAGTTAGATTATCAAAAAATATTGGACCCGTATTTTTTCTTTTGTCAATTATATAAAAAATGATGAAGATATCGCCCGTTATAGTACCGCGTGACGTCACGCCTTGCTACACTTTTTAGCATGGCGTGACGTTACGACCCCCCCCACTCCCAAAATTTGACGCGCTTTATCTTTGTCCATTATTTTTCGATAATCTAACTGACGGACTAAATATAATAATCATTTTTTTACCCGGGAAACTACCCTATTCTCAATGTTGTTGCATTGAAATAAATAGGTATATTAATTCATCGCTTATCTGGCGGTGTAAACATTTTTTCTAGCGTCCTCTAGAGAACGCTAGAATGTTGCTTTCGTATAAAACGAAGAATTTTGAAAGCGAATGATAAGCAGCACATTCAGTGACGTAAAACCATTAGTAAGTCACTGCAATATAACTCTTATCTCATTGTTTATAAATAAAACATTATAATGATTGCCGTAATATTGATAAAACTCTCGGCAATCATTTTAATTAATTCGGTAAACGTAAGGTTGGCGCCCTCAGGTTAGGTGGAGCGTCGATCTTCGCAGGATGGCTGGGCAGCTGGATGAGAGTTGCCGAAAATCGAGTGGAATGGCGTGCAATAGGAGAGGCCTATGTCCAGCAGTGGACTGCTATAGGCTGATAATGATAATGATGAATCATTATATTTTACACCTTACCTTACCGAGTGCTAACTGTTTTAACCATTAGTACCTAAGTCATTGTGTTGTGGGTAGCGGGATCGTCCGAAAGGGTTATCGCTGCCCTGGAACATAAAGGGCTAAGGAAGGAACACGGGTGGGTTTTAGTAAGTAAGAGTCTGACACTCCCTTCCGCTCCACCCAGAGCGGGAGGGGTCATTTGATGATTTCCCATCCCCAAAAAAAAAAAAAAGTCATTGTGTTGTGATTGCCGAGTTTTATCAATCTTACAGCAATCATTCTTATTACAAACCGCATGCTTAATGGAATACTGAAGTAACTCAAAAAAGACGATTTTTGGGAAATCGCTAAAGAAGATCTTGCTTTGAGGACTTATCCTACTTGTTGATGCATAAAAATAAAACTGATTTATATTCATCATGAATGCTTGTATTTTGAACGTCTATGATTAACTATTCATGAGATCTGAGTAAAAAAAAAAATACGGGAATCATACTTATGGGTCAGTGTTCCATTAAGCATGCAAAACTGTGTTACGTCGATCGTGAATGTCCTACCTTCGGCTACAGTTTCTTTGAAGAACGTTGCCGTCATATTTGTAACGGTCGTCATGAAAATGTGTCATTTTTACCAGTACCTATGTATTTAGCATTAATGTGTCAAAAAATGCTCTGTATTTCTCTAGCTTTAGCCCATGTACAGACGCCAGCACATCAAGCTACTCAACCTGTCAAATTTCTTTAATAGATTTTCACTTTATCGCTAGAGTTTTAAGGTTCAAGGTTGATTGGCAGTATTTGACAGTTTCGGGTAGGTTGACCTGCTGGCGTCTGTACGTGACTTCTTATCAAAGTCTCAGTAACTAATCCTCAGTAGGAAAACATTGTAAGAAAACCCAAACATATTAATGTAAACAACATCTAAATTGCGTCGACATGACAAATGACTGATGTTGCAATCAGACATGCTTGTCGTCACGTGGCTAACGAAGGAACGCGAACGTGATGACAGTATAAAAGCTATTTAAAGATGTAGCTTCTGATGCATCAGTATTTTTATCGCAACAATCTTAAGGTGAAAGGATCCTAAGCCGGATGCCTTTTGCCCAACAGTGGAATGATGCAATGATGCAGGCGAACAGTAACCAGTAACTTCCTTAGTAGTGAAAAGAAAGTGGCCCTTAGTATAAGCATCATCATCTGCCTAGCCTGTTCCTAACTATTTTGGGGTCGGCTAGTCTAACCGGATACAGCTGAATACCAGTATTTTACATGGAGCGACTGCCTATCTGACCTCCACAACCCAGTTACTGGGTAATACGATACCCCTTGGTAAGACTGCTTGTCAGACTTTCGGGGTTCTGACTGTCAAAAAAACTGTCAAAGATCCACGAATGACAGCGGGCACCAACCGCTTTACGTGCTTTTCGAAGGATGGAGGGTTCTCGGTATGTAAATATGAGCACCCATCCATAGAACAACCGCGCTAAGCGTAGCTTAACCTGATCATGCTGCTGTTATTACTTAGTCACGAGCTCCAGCAATAAGAAGTTAGCAAAATCAAAGCTGACGTCATTTTGCCACCTATTTGTAAAGCTAGGGTTTCCCAAGACTGCGGTAGCCACCACATAGCATCCGAACCGTCGAATGACGTCACTGACACGTTATCTAATAAAATTCAAAGTCCTGGCTGACTGACGGATACATCAACGCACAGTCTAAGCCGCTGGTCCCGCTGGAGACATGAAATTTGGAGGGTGTGTTCTTCGTGAGGAGTAGGTATCCACTAAGAAAGGGTTTTTCGAAATTCCACCCCTAAGAGGGTGAAATGGGGGGATTATGTTTGTATGGAAATTGTTATTCATTGAGTTAACAAACTTGAAACTTGGCACCAATACTAATCTAAGTAAATTATGAAGGTTGCCATTTTATGTTTTTCTAAACTACTCCCTAAAAGGGGATTGGGGGGTTTCAAAGTTTGTATGGATGAATTTTAGCGCGCGGTCCGATTAACTCGAAACTCAGTATTTATACCTAGTATCGAAAGTATAGAATAATGTGTATCAGGGTTTTTCAAAAATCTGCCCCTAACGGCTTGAAAAGGCTTACAGCTTCTTATATGTATGGGAAGTTGGGAAATGTTTATTCCCATTGTGACGTTATTCTCAGTACTTGACATTATGGAGGGTGGATGGGTATGCAAAATATGTTAGGACGTCGAAATAAGTGTATGGATAATAACTAGAACTAAGTACAAAAAAAACGCAACGTATGTACTAACTAAACTGAACTTTCACTTAGAAAGAAAGCAAAGAAAGAAAGTGCTGTGAGTCAGAGTGCGGTATTCAGAAAGAAAATCACGCTATCCTTGTCAAGTTTATATTATGATTATTTTTTCATTTCAATTATTGTTTTTATTCTTAACTTTTTCTTCATGTTTATTACCCATCTTACTTACAATTTAGTTTGTTTTACTTTATATTAGTTTTAGATTAGCTTATTATACTTTTCAAGGCAGCAAGATATATAATCATTGCTATGTACAGACGCCAGCACATCAAGCTACTATAATCTGTCAAATTTCTTTAATAGATTTTAAACTTTATGCTAAAGTATTAAGGTTCAAGGTTGATTGGGAAAATTTGACAGTTTCGGGTAGCTTAACCTGCTGGCGTCTGTACTTACGTCGAAATTGTCATGTACATTAGTCCTTTACTTATTAAGATTATTCTAGGATAAGTTTAATGTAGTACGTGATGTGGCTGTGCTTTTCTTTAGTAAATCTATATACTTATAATAAATCTGTAGAAGTGAAAATTCTGTACATTGAAAATATAAAAAAAATAAATGGCAGCGGAATTCAGTGTTACTAGACCGACACCGAACCCAAAAATGTGATTAAAAAAATTTTTGTCTGTCTGTCTGTTTGTTCAGGCATCACGCAAAAACTACCAGTTCGATTACGATGAAACTTGGTATAGTTATTCTTTAATATCCTGGGCACCACACTGGGTACTTTTTATCCCGGAAAAGTATATGCACTAAAAAACAAACTTAATTTTGCGGTTCGATCCCTAGACCCGGTTACTGCACTGCTGTCCCTACAACCGCAAATAATAAGTTTGTCGTAGGTTACGTCACCCGCAGTATTATCTGTGCGACCTTTTTATTCCTTTTAGTTTTTAGAGTTATTTAGGTTTATTTTTATAAGTCGTAGGTATAGATTTTAATTTTAAAGTATAGGTAGTATATTTGATAGTGTACGTAGTGACCGTAGGTTATTTTATAATACTGTTAGGTAGGATTAGTCATTCGTATAAATATTAGTTTTTAGGGATTTTGCTTATTTATTGAGTTTAGATTAGTTATCATCAGAAATAGGTTTATTTAGGTAGGTAGGTATTTTATTTTCTGTTATTGAGTTTTTTTTTTTTTAATTTAGGTGGGTACTTAGGTAAAGATATCATATAGGTACCCATACCCTCTTAATCACCACTAATGAGACACAATTGGTTTTCTATTGTAATTAGCCACAAAGGGCCCGCGAGAGAGATGGCATCCTGGGGAAGCACATACATTTTTATCCTGTTAGCACGTTCCCGTGGGATAATTTCCGACATCCACGCGGGCGAAGCTGCGGGCAGAAGCTAGTATGTAAATAAATAAGTGAAATGTGGCCAACTTGTAGCATGCTACAATTTTACACTTTCCAATAAGATAAACAAACCGGACTTGGGAATCAAGGCTCTTACTCGTATGAGAAGAGGTCTTTGCCCTGAAGATGTACTGGTTCAGTTACTTACAATCTGCCTAGCCTTTTCCCAATTATGTTGGTGTCGGCTTCCAGTCTAACCCATCCGGTTAGACTGGAAACTGAATTCCAGTATTTTACATGGAGCGACTGCCTCTCTCACCTAAGTAACGACTTTCAAGGATCTAAAAATGACAGCGAGACCAACGGATCAAGCACGGAGCGGTCTCGGTCACCCATCCAAGAATCGACCGCGGCAAGCGTAGCTTTCCTTTCGGCAACCCGTGCGGGTGTTATTATTTAGCCTCAAGCACCTCAGTTAATTACTTACAGTCAAATAAACTTTAACTACTATTAAATACACTGTTAATCTGATTCGATGTAAACTCCTCTTTATTCCAAACCCCGTTATTCACATTTCACGTTATTGAGCACATAGGGGCTGGTTAAAACGCAGTGTTGTCATTTTGGGTTTTACCGTCAAGGCTAGGCTTACTGAATGATGTGCTATACTATTTGTCATATGCAATTTTCCTATTAGTAATTCATTGTCTTCATTTTGGTTTGCGGGTTGTGTGGTTTCTGGTTTGGATATAAAGACTCACTCGTACTTGCTGACTCGCCTTTTGTGTGGTTTCTCCTTTGCATAATACCAATAACTAGTATGTAGCATTGCTAGTATTAAAGTTTAGATAGTTGAAAATGTATGTTTCATCACAGCGGGCCGTATCAGAATACCAGCGCTTCGACAATTATTTTTTAAATGTCGAAGCATCATGCTGAGATAGGAGCCTTTTGGCCTCGTATAGAACTTTCTGTTTCATTTTTTTTTTCCTTTTGTTACTTTTTTATACAATTTGTTTTATTTTTAACTGGGTTTAGTTTAGTTTATGATCCTGTACGAGTCGTAATAAATACTTTTTCTTTCTTCCTTTCATTTTTTTCTTTCTTTTATTTTATCTATGCCTGTTTCACGTAAAGTCTAGTACCCAATTGTTTACAGTAGACTCATCCGCTATAACATGGGACTTCATTTGAGCTGGTTGTAGAATTGTAGTTTCTTTAACAAGGCTGATTTTTAAAACAACTTTTTCCAAAATCTATTGAGAGCAGTAGTGGTCCAGTGGTAACGGCCGCAACTTACGAGTTGTAGGTCGTGGGTTCGAACCCAGGCAGGCGCTTTACTTTGTGTAAATAATTTCATCACCACTGCTCTCAAAACGGTGAAGGAAAACATCGTGAGGAAACCGGCATGTACTAGAACCAAAAATTCGAAGACATGTGACATCTAGCGACCTGCACTGGGCCCAACTCTCACTACAACAAATAAATAAAAATGAAGTGTCTATTTGTAAAATATACAGCTTTTTACTAAATGCAAAAAGAAAGTACCTATATAGGTACGGTAGTTATAACAAAAAAACAATTTTTATAATATTTGTCTGTCTGTTTGTTCCGACTAATCTCCGAAACGGCTGGACCCTTTTGAACCCTGGGGAAGGACATGATTAGGCGAAGCCGTGGACGGAAGCTAATTCACTACTGGTATCTTTTCTCCTTCGCTTAGCTTTCAGTGTAACCTTTCATTGTGAAAGTTGCATCAAGGTGCAATGTACCAGATTGACCCAAATAAACAAAACGTGAGAAACACGTCACTTTTAATGGCCCGTCAAAGTTTATCTTTTGAAAGGTTTTTAAAACTGTGCGGGTGGCGTTGCTTGTGGAAATGATTCCTTTTTTTTTGTCGTTCAGCACCCTCAGTGCATATCATCATCTGCCTAGCCTTTTCCCAACTATGTTGGGGTCGGCTTCCAGTCTAACCGGATGCAGCTGAATACCAGTATTTTACATGGAGCGACTGCCTATCTGACCTCCACAACCCAGTTACTGGGTAATACGATACCCCTTGGTAAGACTGGTTGTCAGACTTTCGGGCTTCTGACTACCCGTAACGACTGTCAAAGATCCACGAATGACAGCCGGGACCAACGGCTTAACGTGCTTTCCGAGGCACGGAGGGGTCTCGGTATGTAAAGATGGTCACCCATCCACAGACCAACTGCGGCAAGCGTAGCTTAACCTGACCGATCGACCTGTGCGGCTGTTATTATTTAGCCACGGGCCCCTCCTAATAAACTATAAATTATAAATAATAAACTATAAACCATAAATCACAATCAGTATCATTATGAAGAATATTGCTAATCGATTGCTTCATTTGTTCGAAACGTTTGTCTGCTCAACGACGTAAATAACGCAATGAATATTGCTGAACTGTCTGCTGAGCTGTGAAAGCCAGGACTACTGTTAGTGTTACATGACTACCCCGCTGTTCTGATTCATTCTGAGTTTAACTAAGGTAATTGCTGAAAATAAACTATCAAAAGCCTCCCACAAAGTGGACTGAAGACCTGCTGAAGGTCGCGGGTATCTGCCGGATGTGAGTAATGATTTACCGAAGGATTTAAAGAAGTGTGATAACACGGTAATGTTATCTACAGTATGCTATCTTTATACAAACGGTCGGAGCGCGAGTCATTGGGTGTTAAGAGTCATCGAGTCATGACTCATGAGTCACAGCATTACTGTGGTGATAGTATAGACATATTTAAGTAAATACTTAAGAAACATGTAACGTCGCCAACGTAAAGGCCAACCAGAGGCAAATACGATATTATTTAATATTTAGATGTAAGCACTGTGACGGCACGGTTGGCGCAGTGGTTAAGCGATTGACTGCTGCGCTGCGTGTCGCGGGTTCGATTCCCGCACGGAACAAATATTTGTATAACCTACATGTATTTGTTCCGAGTCTGGGTGTTTTTCTATCTATAATACGTATGTATTTACAAAAAAAAAAATGTATATAAGTAGTTTATCAGCCATCTTGTTACCATAACAAGCATTAGGTTGCTTAGCTTGGGACTAGATGGCGCTGTGTGAAATGTCCAGGGATATTATTATTATTATTACTTGGTATCTTATTTTAGAGGGGCTTGTGGCTAAGTAATAAGCCGCACGGGTTGATCGATCAGGTAAAGCCACGCTTGCCGCGGGTGGTCCATGGATGGGTGACCATCTTTATATACCAAGACCCTTCGGTGCTTCGGAAAGCACGTTAAGCCGTTGGTGCCGGCTGTCATTCGTGGATTTTTGGCAGTCGTTACGGGTCGTCAGAAGCCCGAAAGTCTGACAACGAGTCTTACCAAGGGGTATCGTATTACCCAGTAACTGGGTTGTGCACTGGGCCCAACTCTCACTACAACAAATAAATAAAAATGAAGTGTCTATTTGTAAAATATACAGCTTTTTACTAAATGCAAAAAGAAAGTACCTATATAGGTACGGTAGTTATAACAAAAAAACAATTTTTATAATATTTGTCTGTCTGTTTGTTCCGACTAATCTCCGAAACGGCTGGACCCTTTTGAACCCTGGGGAAGGACATGATTAGGCGAAGCCGTGGACGGAAGCTAATTCACTACTGGTATCTTTTCTCCTTCGCTTAGCTTTCAGTGTAACCTTTCATTGTGAAAGTTGCATCAAGGTGCAATGTACCAGATTGACCCAAATAAACAAAACGTGAGAAACACGTCACTTTTAATGGCCCGTCAAAGTTTATCTTTTGAAAGGTTTTTAAAACTGTGCGGGTGGCGTTGCTTGTGGAAATGATTCCTTTTTTTTTGTCGTTCAGCACCCTCAGTGCATATCATCATCTGCCTAGCCTTTTCCCAACTATGTTGGGGTCGGCTTCCAGTCTAACCGGATGCAGCTGAATACCAGTATTTTACATGGAGCGACTGCCTATCTGACCTCCACAACCCAGTTACTGGGTAATACGATACCCCTTGGTAAGACTGGTTGTCAGACTTTCGGGCTTCTGACTACCCGTAACGACTGTCAAAGATCCACGAATGACAGCCGGGACCAACGGCTTAACGTGCTTTCCGAGGCACGGAGGGGTCTCGGTATGTAAAGATGGTCACCCATCCACAGACCAACTGCGGCAAGCGTAGCTTAACCTGACCGATCGACCTGTGCGGCTGTTATTATTTAGCCACGGGCCCCTCCTAATAAACTATAAATTATAAATAATAAACTATAAACCATAAATCACAATCAGTATCATTATGAAGAATATTGCTAATCGATTGCTTCATTTGTTCGAAACGTTTGTCTGCTCAACGACGTAAATAACGCAATGAATATTGCTGAACTGTCTGCTGAGCTGTGAAAGCCAGGACTACTGTTAGTGTTACATGACTACCCCGCTGTTCTGATTCATTCTGAGTTTAACTAAGGTAATTGCTGAAAATAAACTATCAAAAGCCTCCCACAAAGTGGACTGAAGACCTGCTGAAGGTCGCGGGTATCTGCCGGATGTGAGTAATGATTTACCGAAGGATTTAAAGAAGTGTGATAACACGGTAATGTTATCTACAGTATGCTATCTTTATACAAACGGTCGGAGCGCGAGTCATTGGGTGTTAAGAGTCATCGAGTCATGACTCATGAGTCACAGCATTACTGTGGTGATAGTATAGACATATTTAAGTAAATACTTAAGAAACATGTAACGTCGCCAACGTAAAGGCCAACCAGAGGCAAATACGATATTATTTAATATTTAGATGTAAGCACTGTGACGGCACGGTTGGCGCAGTGGTTAAGCGATTGACTGCTGCGCTGCGTGTCGCGGGTTCGATTCCCGCACGGAACAAATATTTGTATAACCTACATGTATTTGTTCCGAGTCTGGGTGTTTTTCTATCTATAATACGTATGTATTTACAAAAAAAAAAATGTATATAAGTAGTTTATCAGCCATCTTGTTACCATAACAAGCATTAGGTTGCTTAGCTTGGGACTAGATGGCGCTGTGTGAAATGTCCAGGGATATTATTATTATTATTACTTGGTATCTTATTTTAGAGGGGCTTGTGGCTAAGTAATAAGCCGCACGGGTTGATCGATCAGGTAAAGCCACGCTTGCCGCGGGTGGTCCATGGATGGGTGACCATCTTTATATACCAAGACCCTTCGGTGCTTCGGAAAGCACGTTAAGCCGTTGGTGCCGGCTGTCATTCGTGGATTTTTGGCAGTCGTTACGGGTCGTCAGAAGCCCGAAAGTCTGACAACGAGTCTTACCAAGGGGTATCGTATTACCCAGTAACTGGGTTGTGGAGGTCAGATAGGCAGTTGCTCCATGTAAAATACTGGTACCTGCATCCGGTTAGACTGGAAGCCGACCCCAACATAGTTGGGAAGGGGCTAGGCAGATGATAACTTGGTATCTTATTTTAAGTTGGTTATTTAAGTTCTTATCTATATATATATATAAAAATCAATTGCTGTTCGTTTGTCTCGCTAAAACTCGAGAACGGCTGGGCCGATTTAGCTGATTTTGGTTTTGAAATGTTTGTCGTACTCCAGGGAAGGTTTAAACGGTGAGAAAATATGGAAGCATTGCGAGGAACATAGTAAAAACAACAATTTCATTTTCCCATATAAACTGTTCTACCTACCTACCTGTCAAACATTTGACGATCGTCCCTTCGGTACGGTAGACTCGGGTCCACTCGAATTGGAGCACGTATATGGCAAAACAACGTTTGCCGGGTCAGCTAGTGAGAAATAAAATGTCTTTAAACCTATGTGAGAAGTACAGAATCGGTCGATGGCGATGTGACGATTCGGGGAAGCCTATGTCCAGCAGTGGACCTCTTTAGGCTGAAATGATGGCTCGTGGCTGTCGATCACAGGTTAAGCTACGCTTGCCGAGGTCGGTCCGTGGATGGGTGACCATCCATTACATATCGAGAATTCGAGACCCCTCCGTGCCTCGGAAAGAACGTTAAGCCAAGCATCTCCACTTCGACCGGTTCTGTGCTTCTCGCATCCAGCGCATTCCTACGGCCTTCAGAAGCTGAAGCAGGTCATTATACTAGCGGACCCGGCAGACGTCGTCCTGCCCGGAAAAGCAGCGCCACCTATCGTGTCCAATTGTGTTTTGAAACCATCCAGGAACCCATTGAATATACACACAAAATTTCATCCAAATCGGTCCAGCCGTTTAGGAGGAGTTATGTGACAAACACACGCACAGAAGAATAATATATTATATTAAGATTGTACCTAAAATGTTATATTAGTAATAATAACCATTAATGTTATTACAAGCATAACTCAAAAGGCTAATAATATTTTTTAATTTTGATTGTTATTTCCTTATTGACTGCGGCGGGAAAACCCGTGGCTCACCACGGGTATTTGTTTATTATGGCGTGCAAAGTAAGTCTTCCATGCCAACTTGTATATTATGTAAGCTTTAATGACCTACTCAAAAATACCCGAAATAAAAAACGTCTAACTAGCAAAGTCGTGACACAGTCATCGAACGCATTCGTTTTGGTTATTCATGTTTTTAACCGACTTCTAAAAAAAAGGAGGAGGTTCTCAATTCGGATGTTTGTATTTTTTTTTTTTTTTTTATGTTTGTTCGCGCATAACTCTTTCGCTTGCCAACCGATTTGAAAAATTCTTTTTTTGTTGGAAAGGGTATACTTCCCAAATGGTCCCATATAAATTTCATCAAAAACGGTTCAGTAGTTTGGTTTTTAAACCAAAATTACTGGTAAAAATTACAACTTAAAAGTGAAAAATAAAAACTTTTTTGCAAAAAAAATCAACCGACTTCCAAAAACGACACTACAAAGTGAAAAATAACTTTAATTTCGGAAGTCGGTGGCAAACAACGAAAGTGTGAACCCAACGACACCGACTTCCGAAATTAAAGTTATTTTTCACTTTGTAGTGTCGTTTTTGGAAGTCGGTTGATTTTTTTTGCAAAAAAGTTTTTTATCTCGCACGTGTTTCGCACGAACTACCTACATAAGTCAGACTACTACATATTATTGCCTACACTATTACTACTAGGATAACTTTTTGGAACGAAGTTCCTTATCGCGCGTTGCGAAAGGAGGCTAGACGGAAAAAATTAAGACCAAAAGTTGGAACGACACTTTTTGGTATAGGTAGTTGTAAGTCGTGCGGCGTGCGCGTGTTTCTCTGTCTCTCTCTCTCTCTCTCTCTCTCTCTTTGAACTTCGTTCCATCCGGGTGTCCCTTGACACCTCTCAAGTTTTTTTTATTAGCCCACAGTTGGGCAAAGTCCTCCCTACTCTCCTTCCACTTCTCTCTTTCCAAAGCTGCACAGGCTGCACTACTAAAACTAGCTATTATTATTTATTATGACCTACCCCTGCTTCGTACGGTTTGCGGCCTAACAAAACATCGTTTCTTTTTTAATCATCCTTTTCCCAACTATGTTGGGGTCGGCTTCCAGTCTAACCGGATGCAGCTGAATACCAGTATTTTACATGGAGCGACTGCCTATCTGACCTCCACAACCCAGTTACTGGGTAATACGATACCCCTTGGTAAGACTGGTTGTCAGACTTTCGGGCTTCTGACTACCCGTAACGAATGTCAAAGATCCATGAATGATAGCCGGGACCAACGGCTTAACGTGCTTTCCAAGGCACGGAGGGGTCTCGGTATGTAAAGATGGTCACCCATCCACAGACCAACTGCGGCAAGCGTGACTTAACCTGACCGATCGACCTGGTTATTATTAAGCCACGGTGTAAGTTTAATATTAATAATAATAATATCCCTGGACATTTCACACAGCGCCATCTAGTCCCAAGCTAAGCAACCTAATGCTTGTGTTATGGTAACAAGATGGCTGATAAACTACTTATATACATTTTTTTTTTTGTAAATACATACATATTATAGATAGAAAAACACCCAGACTCGGAACAAATACATGTAGGTCATACAAATATTTGTTCCGTGCGGGAATCGAACCCGCGGCGCGCGAATATTAATGTTTTTAATTTTTTTTTTTTTACTACTCTTTGCTGTCCCAGTCCTGGGCTTAGCTCATTCCACTCCTTCCACCTTTCGCGAGCCCGCGTGTTTTTCTTCCAGTTTTGACGGAGTATCATTATCCAGCTCGTCCCGCCATAACCTACGTGGTCTGCCGCGACCCCGCCTCACTGTCTCACGACACCAATTCTGTGGCATTTGGGCCCACAGTTTATACAGCATGCGGCAGACATGTCCTGCCCAGCCCAATTTCAGTATGGCAGCCTTTTGAGCTACGCAATATTTTACACTGCAAGCCTCCTCTTAGTGAGAGGAGTTGCTCATGCCATGTTAAAAAATTTGATTTTCTATTTTCATCTTAGAACCAGAACAACGCCATCTACATTGTGCGCAGGTATACAATTTTTGGACATGGTTTTCCTCAAAACTTTCTGAGCTGCAGCAGCTTAGGTACGTAAATGGTTTGTTAAGTGCTAAACAGATGGCGTTAAAATGAAAATGGTTACAGCTGTGACTTTCTTTAGAATATTGATTGAGATTTTTTTTGTAGCTGGTATTATTGAAATGTCATACAATAATAGTTATTATAAATAATTACCACGAATGCATGTTAAAGTAAGAACTCCATTGACTACATTCAACTAATTGTCTCCGACCGACTCTTTACCATTTTTATTTAAAAGCGATCTAGGTAGGTAATTTAAACAAATGCTTTGACTATAAATAAAAGAAACCTTTAATCTAGGTTGAGTTCCACCAACAATAATAAAAACATACTCTAGTTGACTAGCTCTTTCAGCCTCCAATTAAAACGTCAAGTTAGTTGAAAAGTTGAGTTTCATAGTGTCCAATTTAAAAATTTGCAAGGACCATTATTACCAACCATTTCGGGGTCGGTTTCCAGTCTAACCGGATGCAGCTGGATAACGTATTATTCTTGGAGCGACTGCTTATCTGACCTGCACAACCCAGTTACTGGGTAACCTATACCCTTTGGTAAGAATGGTTTTCAGACTCTCAGGCTTCTGAGCACCGTAACGACTGTCTTATAGACCTACGACTGACAGTCAGGATCGAGGTACGTAGGGGTCTTGGTATGAAATGGAAGATCACACATCCACAAATCAACTGCGGAAAGCATGGCTTTATCTTGACCGATCGACCAGGGGGCCTACTCCGAAGTGCAAAGTGCGAATGTTCGGATCGGACCGACACATGGCCGAACCGAATATTATAGAAAAATGCGAAAAAACGTTCGGATCGGCTCAGTTGGGTCGGGACCATAGTCAATATTCGAAAGAGTGTAGGAGTGTAGGATCGGAACCGACCGAACCAAATAGTAACTTCGTAGCAGGAAACGGCCGAACATTCGGCCGATACTACTTCGGAGTAGACCCCCAGCAAAGCTGTTACTGAGCCACAAGCCACGAGTCCAATTGCAAATAGTGCCTATATTAATAAATTAGCAAGGTGACACCACTACCCATCAATTTGATTTTAATCACCCTGCATCACCTCAAGCCAGTACAAGAAGAAGGCCTAATTAAGCATCCCATGCAAGTCTTACGAAACTTTTACATGTGTTACCTTTTCCGTCCACTAAGTGAAGGTATGTAAGGAACATATTTCACAAACGCCTACAGTGGAAGTACAAGCATTTATCGTGATTTAACAAATTGGAGCCGTTCCCTTTTCAATGGCCTTAGTTGGAACTGGTAGGCAGCTGTTTGGGAGCTAGAGTTGCAAAAAATATGTGATCTTTTTTTAAGGTGTAATGTTGTAGAACCTACAAGGTCACAGTCATGATCTGACCATGATAATGTCTGGATTTTTAAAGAGACTGTGACTTCTGAATTTGTTTCTTCTCAGAGTAGTCGCATAGGAACTCCTACCACATCTAGTTTGTAAATATTGTTTAAATTTCTATATTTATGTCTGTAATTGATATAGAGTAAAATAATCTATATACATATAATAAAACAGTAACGAAAGAAAAACTGTACATTGAGAATTTTCGAGAAAAAATAAGTGGCTTTTGTTAGAAAAACGTAACTGATGACAAAAAGTGACTTTTTAGAATTTTTGTCTGTTTGTCTGTTTGTCTGTGTGTATGGTACGACTTCACGCCAAAACTACTGGATAGATTGAATCGAAATTCAGCAAAAATGTTCTTTGTAAACCAAGGAAGGCTTTAGGCTACATATTATCACGCCGTATGTTATAGGAGGTAAGCAATATTGATTTTAAAAGGTTTTTGTTCGTAATTTAATGCACAAAATAATTGAATGCACAAAATGACATGTTATTTATTTAGTAAACCATAATTTAACTCTGGAAACATATTATCACGCTATCACCTATGGGGGAGGAGCTGTGAATCTTTATTTTTCTTACCTACGTATTCTGTCATAGCGTGTAATCTAACGACGCATATTTAAATGTTGTTTTTGAGTAAGCCATGCTATTATCTAGCTTTACACTATAAAAACTACGCCATTTAAGTAACTTGGGCAGAGAAACATAGTTTAATTAATGTTAGTAGTATAATGAAAATTTTGAAGCAGCGCCATCTATGAGATTTCATAAAAATCAAATCAAGTTACATGTTAACACTTTTTGGAAATAAATAATTTAAATTTGATCATGTTGGCGAGGTTAGTAGTTAGTTATTCTTAAAATTCATAGATGGCAATGTGCATTTTCTTCATAAAAGTTGTATGGTATAGTTCGTTTCGACAAATTCAAGTTCCAACAAAACCCTCAAAATCTTGAGCAGAGTTGAGGAAGACAATTTAAAAAAACACGCTCTGTGAAGTCGACCAGTTTGCGAGATCCCTTACGTATGACGAGGTGCCTTCATATTACACGTACGACAAGCAAAGGGGTGTATTTAACCGACGTCGACGAGGAGGTGCTGTGGAAGGCTTTCCGGGAATTTTCAAGGACACCGCATTGGGTAGGGTTTATACCGTGCCTCCGAATAATGGCGAATGCAATTTTCTGCGGTTGTTACTTCACACTGTCCGAGGCCCAACGTCTTTCGCCTTTCTGAGGACATTTGATGGCGTGGAGTATCCCACTTACCGCGCAGCCTGCGTAGCACGTCACCTTCTCGACGGTGACCAAAATTGGGATGACACCCTCGCGGAGGCGAGCGTCAGTGACAGTCCCAGCTGCATGCGTCATCTGTTTTCCGTCATCTTGGTGTTTTGTGGAGTCGCGAACCTGGTAGCTTTGTGGGAGAAGTATCGCCATCATCTGGCTGAAGATTTTCTACGAGCTTTGAGGCGTGTTACTGGTGACGAAGTCGAAGTAACTGATGAACGCGTGCTGAACACCTGTCTCAGTTCACTTCAAGATGTGGTCATTTCTATCGGCGGCAATCCACTGATCAAATATGGGTTATTAGCTCCCACATCATCACCGTATAAAGACCGTGGAAATCGGAAGTATAACGCTGAGACAAATTACGATCCGGGCGAAATGACCACAATACGAAATGACTATGTCGCTTTGTTCTCTTCAGAGCAAAAACACATTTATGACACCGTCCTTGAAAGCGTTGGGCAAAACCAGGGTAAAATGTTTTTCTTGGATGCTCCTGGTGGAACAGGAAAAACATTTGTTACCACTGGCATACTTGCAGAGGTCAGGAGGCAAGGCAAAATTGCTATTGTTGTAGCGTCGTCGGGAATCGCTGCCACACTCCTTCCGGGCGGCAAGACAGCACATGCCATGTTTAAAATTCCTATCGATTTAGAGAGCGCCGAAACGCCTGTTTTTGGTGTGTCACGTAACAGCAATAAGGGACACGTGCTCAAGGATTGCTCTCTGATCGTATGGGATGAGTGTACGATGGCCAATAGGAAGGCAGTTGAGGCCGTGGACAGAACCCTGCAGGACATCCGCAGGAACGAACATTTGATGGGTGGTTTCATAGTTCTGTTCAGTGGCGATTTCCGGCAAACGCTTCCCGTGGTGACGCGGGGATCGAGGGCTGACGAGGTGAATGCTTCGTTGAAACGATCTACGTTTTGGTCACGAGTTCGTACGCTGCGCTTGACCATTAATATGAGAGCTCAGCTCGGCGGCAATGCATGTGCTCAAGAATTCTCCGATGTCCTTCTAAGTCTTGGCGAAGGCACTCTACCAGAAGAGAGAGGTGGACAGGTGGTGCTTCCAGAGTCTCTCGGTAGAGTGGTATCCAGCTTAGAAGAACTCATTCGCTGTGTGTACGGGGACATCAGTCGTATACTGCACCAGCAGAATTCTTGGGTGTGTGAGCGGGCCATTTTGACGCCCAAAAATAATCAAGCTGCAGCAATTAACGAATGCATTCTCTCGGAAATTGAGGGGAATGAAGTGGTCTACACCTCGATAAACACTGTTGTCGAGCAAGATGACGCCACACATTATCCCGTGGAATTTCTGAACTCCCTGTGAGCAAGTGGACTTCCAGCGCATACCATCAAGCTGAAGGTCCGGGTCCCGATTATGCTTCTTCTGTACCTATCTCCTCCGAAGTTGTGTAACGGGACCCGCCTTAAAGTCATCTCGCTCCACAGACACACCATTGAGGTGGAAATTCTTACGGGTTGTGGCGTCGGCGAGGCAGTATTTATACCACGCATTCCTTTCATACCTCATAACTACCCGTTCCAGTTCAAGCGCGTACAGTTCCCCGTGAATGTTTGCTTCGCGATGACCATCAATAAGTCGCAGGGGCAGACACTGAGGGCAGCGGGTGTCGACCTCAGGACGTTGCTTCTCACACGGGCAACTGTACGTCGCTTGCTCTCGCGTCACCAATCCTGACTCTCTTTACATTTTGGCTCCTGGCAGCATAACTACCAACGTAGTTTATAGGGAAGTGTTGTAAGGTATGATACCTTTTGTACGTATTTTTACTCATTTGTGTCCTGGAATGTATTCTTGCATTATTTTCTCTATTTCCTTCAGTCACATCTTATGACTGAACTCAGCAGGATTCCCATATAACTCTCTTCACTTGCTTCGCAAAAAAACTTATATTTTAATGCAATTTTAAAAGTTGTTTACTTATAATGCTATAGCGACACTGGCATCTTAGGTATTTTTGGTGCTGTAGAGCCTTCACGCAGACGACGTCGCGGGCAGCAGCTAGTATAGAGTAAAATAAATAAATAAATAGAAGTTTTTTTAAAACACTTAGCACTTATTTTTTAACAAACAACTTAGTTAAGTTTTTATCTAATGATCTAGATATTTTAAAGAATTAAATCGATTTTGATTAAAATAATTTTGAGCAACTTCAATTAAAAGTATATGTAGATACTAAAGTGAAAAGGATGTAATTTAGATTGTACTAAAATGTTTCCGGAACGATGCCCGATTCACAAAAATAATTATATTGTTAATTTTCTGCATAAAATAAACATTATAAGTACTTACGTAATACCATCTTTGACATCATAATACACTATTTTACGTAAAAAATACCTAACGATGCTCATTCTTTTTGAACGCAAGCTCTTCAACCATAACGGCTAACAATTGCAAGATAATGCCCTCGTAAAATCCCATGCCTTTTGTTTAAAAGATATACGTTTGTATAGATAGCTTTGTTTTGCATGTACTTGCTAAAAAGTGGGTACAATTGGACAGTTAAGGCATTGATAAAATTGGAGTTGATTTATTAGCAGTATCCGTTTTATTGTTCTGTTATTAAATTAGTACAGACTGTTAGATCTGGACCGATACTTTACCTCAATAAGGTAAAGCTACGTTGAAGCAGCAGAATCTTGTATGAATGATAATAAGACCATATTGTTTGAAGGAGCACAGCTGTTCAATGGGGCATGTTACATTTGTCAATATTATCACGATCCTAATATCGCGATATCGCAATTATTGAGCACGATACCGTGATACGGCCTGTTATACCATCAATATTACCACGGTATCGTGATATTATTGACAATGTAACATGCCCCAATGGATTGCCGGACGATATCAAAGAGTGCGATAACGTGAATATATTTAAAAATAAGCTTAAGAAACATGTATGTAGTAGTAGCGTAGCATTGTAGCTTCTAATACTCTGGAGGAAATTGAATATTATCATACTTACTACTTTTTATCTCATTATAAGCGGACTGTAAGTTCTTATGAGAAATAAATTTCTTTAAACCGGAATAACAATTGTTTAATGTAGGAGAGAAACTGTTTTCGAGGGGAAAACCTTGTGAAAACTTGTGTGCTATAAGTTTTAAAATATGTTCTCAAGTAAGTGAAATATTTGTAAATTTTTGTTTTGTAAGTGTGCCCCACTGCTGGGCAAAGGCCTCCCTTTTTTCCTTTCAAACCCTGTCTTGTGCGATCTGGGCCATGTTGGCCCTGGAAACGTTATCAGATCGTCACCACCTTGGCTGTGGTCTACTTCGACGATGAAGTCAGGGGGCCTACTCCGAAGTGCAAAGTGCGAATGTTCGGATCGGACCGACACATGGCCGAATCGAATATTATTGAAAAATGCGAAAAAACGTTCGGATCGGCTCAGTTGGGTCGGGACCATAGTCAATATTCGAAAGAGTGTAGGAGTGTAGGATCGGAACCGACCGAACCAAATAGTAACTTCGTAGCAGGAAACGGCCGAACATTCGGCCGATACTACTTCGGAGTAGACCCCCAGGCGTCCAGTGAGTGACGATCGTTGCCCATCTCTCCGGGTGCAGTCGTGAGACGCGTCCAGCCCACTCCCAATATCTTTAACCATGAAAACCTTCTACTATGGAAGAGAGCGTGTTTTGCTGAACTCATGACTACAATAACCACCACGGAGGCCAATATTAGTACATGTAGTGAGCCTTCATCATCTTCAGTAGAACCAATCGGCGATCCTGTTATGCACTGACCAGTAACTCTTTAGCTTTGGTTGCCACTTATTTCTAAATGCAAAGAAATCGAACCAAGCTTGTTGACACATAAACAAAATGATTTTCTGCATCGAAAACACATGCACAAACGCTGAAACCCGGAACAGCTTTCTGTAGGCCATAAAAATATTTGATCAAGCGTTTTGTACAAAATACTGTGAGTCCGCTGCATAAGAAGCTACACGGTAAGAAAAGTTAGTAAGATTTTGTATAGAAGACTTAGATCCACTTTGCGAAATTAGGTCATCACCACTGATCTACACACGGTGACGAAAAACATTTTGAAGAAACCCGTGATGTCTAAAACCAAACATTCTAAGACATGCGATATACTCCAAACGATACGGATAGAGAACGGCCTGCCCCCTCTTACAGAAAGCCCACAATTCCGGCAGTGGGATCGTTAAAGGCAGAGTACCTATGTCTCTGCTGCTAATTTTGGTTTTAAGAGCACAGGAAGACAAAAGAAGCGATGATTGGATTGTGTGAAAGATGATAACATAACCCGGGAGTGCTGCGGCACCTGGAGCTTTGCGTGCCAGATCAATACGTGTGGAGGCGGCGACGCCCGCCCCTGCTTGCTGTGCCTGCAGCTAGAACCAACCTACTAGCGAGAACTCCTCTCACTAGAGCCATGCGTGTGGTGAACGAGGTTCACGAGAGAGTTGATGTATTGTGGTGCAACTTGAGTGAATTCGCAAAAGTTGCATTATATATAATATGTTATTTAGACGTAGGTTAAGATTTAGGACATTGTATGTAATTTAATAGGATGTAGATTAAGGATTTAGCATGTAAGGCCTCGCTATCGCATTGGATCGCTGATCTGTAATGGTAGTTGTAGGTAAGATTTGAATAAATAAATAAATAAATGATATTTTATTTCACTTCTGCGGAAAACTGACAGGTAGGACACAGGTAAAACTTTAGTCAAGGAAAGAAGGGGTTAGTGTGGTGGCTAGAAAGGGGGTGACTACTGAGATGACGGGTGGTGGAAGAAGAATGACACACATACATGTTACGCCGACCACAAATCAATTGAAACAACGCCAGGAGTATGATAAAAGACGACGATGAATGGAAAACTAATGCGTAATCATTAGAATTAGTATTGCCATTCAACGTGTCAATGGAGCCAGTCTTCAGCAGTGCAATTCTGTAACCATCTCACCGTGAAAACTTAGGTGAAGTGAGCGTGGAGTGAGCTGTCAGTTCAAATAATGCTAGGGATTGACACTACTGACAACTCACATCAAGCTCACTTCATTTGAGTTTTCACGGTGAGATTTTTACAGAATCGACCGGCTGGTCACGTTTCCGGATGACAGCGATGCGGTGACAGTGACCAAAAAACACATTATTTGTACGTATATTTAGTTAGTTACTCATTTAATTTAGTACCAAGTGTAAATACTTAGTTGCGTTATATATTGTATATAATCATTTTAATGTTTATGAAAGAATTGATATACGACTGCAAGCCATTGTAATAATAAATGATTATGTATAATTATTGTCTATTAACATTGAGAGAAAATTAAGTCCGCCTTTTGTATATTTTATGTTGCATTAAGGTTAATATATAGATAAATCATTGGGACGTTGCCTGCATGATTAATAGGCAAGCTACTGTATAGTAAATACTAAAATTGTGGTTAGGTACTACCTCAACAATTACATGCATTCATAAATTATGTATAAAGTGATTCTAATTGAGGAATCCATTTGTTTTGTATATTATTATTATTGTTACATCGTAGACCTTGCCAGCTCGAAGGCTAAGGCTACGCGCAAACGAGCCACCGGCCACAGCCACCGATAGCCCAGCGACAAGCAGTTCACATGCTTTTTCATACTTTTTGTATTGATTGAACGCACACGTGTGGCCGGTGGCTACAGCAGAACTCAACACCGCAGCAAGAGGCGACGGCCATTGGTGGTTGTGGCCGGTGGCTCGTGTGCGCCTACCCTTAAATATCAGCGTCCTAAATAATTACTTAGGGACACTTTCAAAGTCGTAGTCATAGCCTGTGTAGTCTAGCTGATGTATTTGCAAGAAATAGGTATGACAAAAGGGGCTTGTGGCTAAGTAATAACAGCCGGTCGGGTCGATCGATCAGGTTAAGCTACGCTTGCCGCGGTTGGTCCGCGGATGGGTGGCCATCTTTACATACCAAGACCCCTCTGTGGCTCGGAAAGCACGTTAAGCCGTTGGTCCCGGCTGTCAATCGTGGATCTTTGACAGTCGTTACGGGTCGTCAGAAGCCCGAAAGTCTGACAGTCAGTTTTATCAAGGGGTTTCGTATTAACCACTAACTGGGTTGTGGAGGTCAGATAGAGTGTAAAATTCTGGTAATCAGCTGCATCTGGTTAGACTGGAAGCCTACCCCAACATAATTGGGAAAAGGCTACGCATAATGGTATGACAATAGTAAATTATGACAATTAACATGTCTAACTACTTTGGTGCGCAGAGGTGTTTACTTTATGGCCCCAATTATGTACAGACGCCAGCAGGTCAAGCTACCCGAATCTGTCAAATTTTTCCAATCAACCTTGAACCTTAATGCTTTAGTGATAAAGTTGAAAATCTACTAAAGAAATTTGACAGATTGTAGTAGCTTGATGTGCTGGTGTCTGTACAATAAATTACCAAATGGTTGGAGAGACTTGACAACTGTGCTGTTTAGTACTTAGACTTCGTAATTTTTTAATTGATAAAACGCACAGTGTGTCTGAGATTTTATCAGAGAAAAGAATTGCCTGCATTGCTCTGGATGATGGATCTGGCTTTTGTTTAAACTTAAGTGAATGTTAATATAAATGTTTGCATGTCGAATGGTAAAATATGGCTGAGCTTTAATGATAATATCCCTGGACATTTCACACAGCGCCATCTAGTCCCAAGCTAAGCAACCTAATGCTTGTGTTATGGTAACAAGATGGCTGATAAACTACTTAATATACATTTTTTTTTGTAAATACATACATATTATAGATAGAAAAACACCCAGACTTGGAACAAATACATGTAGGTCATACAAATATTTGTTCCGTGCGGGAATCGAACCCGCGACACGCAGCGCAGCAGTCAATAAGTATCATAAGACCTTTTATGTATTACCCATATTTGCAAAACTAATGTCTATTCTATTCATATCAAGACTCCGAGGACCACAATGACCAAACGGAAATAATGATTGGTTCTTTATTGTTCGGCCTGATACTATTGTTTATAAAACGTTACCATAGACATCTCTGCTGTGTTCATACACAGTTCTATCAATGACAGTGACGATTTAGGGAACATAAACATCTGCCTAGATCTGCCTAAATGTATTTTCTTTCTTTCCTTCTTTCTTTCTTTTCCTAGCCTTTTTTCCAACTACGTATGTTGGGGTCGGATTCCAGTCTAACCAGGTGCCACTGAGTACCAGTATTTTATATGGGGCAACTACTTATACGACCTCTACAACCAAGTTATTCAGTATCACGATATAGCAAGCCTGACTGAGGCTCAAATGTCAGAGTTCCGGGCTTCTGACTATCCTATAACGATTGGCAAAGATCTACGAATGTAAGCCAGGACCAGAG
The DNA here is from genome assembly GCA_945859715.1 of Apamea sordens. Classification (NCBI taxonomy): domain Eukaryota; kingdom Metazoa; phylum Arthropoda; class Insecta; order Lepidoptera; family Noctuidae; genus Apamea; species Apamea sordens. The sequence goes on along the minus strand of OX244010.1, from coordinate 3,533,055 downwards.
GCACGGATTGGCGGGGCCGTCCTAATTCTTCGTGTAACATACTTTCAAACGCAATCCGATAGTTTTGGAGGATATTGCTATTCCATTGGTTCATAGGTTTGCAAAAATCGTAAGCTCAACAACGTAAATAACGCAATGAACGTGGGTGAACTGTCAAAGTTAAACCCATTGCAGTCAATTGTCATTTTATGTATGTTACGCGATTACCCCGCTGGTACACCATTTTATAGCCATTGTTTGAAGGGCAGCAGGTGTAGGTACTATTATACCAGGCTAATAAGACATTTCAGCTTTGTCTCTGGAATGTCAACGGTGATTTCCATGGACTGTCGTCGGCATTTGCCATGCATAAAATACTCTGCATGTAGTTGAAGTTTAATAAGAAAGCGATTTATGTATTCGAATGAAATTTAATTTAATAGAAAAGAAACAGTTCATTTACCAAATTAAATTTCATTCGAAAACAAGTTCCTTCCTAAACTTCAACTTTCTTGTTTTTCTTACTAAAAAACTTCAACTGTATCTGACGACCCTGGTTACTTGTCTCTTCTGGTGACTGTAAACAATACGAAGATGCAGTGGAGTTTTGTAAAATACCGCTTCAGATCAAAATTATGCTAGACGTCACGCCACAACTATGTCTTGATAAACCGTCAATTATCACATCAAAGTCTTACTTACCAACAACAAATCTATCGGAAACAACATGTATTTTATATACAGGAAGCGTTGTACATAATACGAACGTGATAAATGCTATAATCAACGATGACTCATCATCATCTGTTACAATGGTGATTTATTACGTCAATGTATTGTAAACGTGTGTATGGACAAAATAGTTATATTGATTACGATGACTTATGCGAACTGTGAAGGACGGAGCAGGAGTCCGTTTTTATGGTTTAATCACGTGTATGTTTTGTTTTTCTTGCCTATGTTGTCGGGTGGCAAACCAGTCGACGATCCACCTGATGATACCAAGTCCGTATATGACGCCGCCACAACATAGCTTGCAACAGGGCAAGCAAGCTGAAGTGGCAGTGAGTTGTCTGTCGAAGTAAAGATGGCCGGTGGAGCAGACGAGTCCTGGAGTGGAGACCGCGTATCGGCAGGCGTAGTGCGGGACGCCCCCCAGCTAGGTGGACTGAAGACCTTAAAAAGGTGGCTGGGATGGATGCGGAAGGTGACGGACAGGGGATTGTGGCGCCTGGGAAAGGCCTATATCGAGCAGTGGACTACAAAAAATGATTTTATTTCTGTAAGTAGGTTAATACAAACACTTTCACCTCAATTACAGATAAATGATTACTGGGTTGACTGCCTATAGACAGTTGCAGTACCAGAGGCATATCAGACGCATTACCATCACAGTGACCAAGCTGAAGTACAGCAAAGCATGTTATACGAGCTCATACGAGCTCGTACTCGCAGCAAACATATATTTGGTGCTATTTCAAGGTAGTTTCCCGGACCAACCTTTTACAATTAGTTCTACTAATGCTCTTGAAACTACAAGTGTGTCTACAAATATCGTGATTGACTGTTCAACACCGTTCTTAGCAAATGGTTGTCAGTCCGGTCGTCAGAAGGTTAATTGCCAACGGTGCAAGCGCTACTGATGAGCATATGGTCGATTCCCAAGTTGGAAAAAGAGTTTTTCCGCAGGAATTTAGCCCGGAGTCTTGATTAATTGTGCCCGGTTGATGGCTGTAGGCTCGCCCACTATTACATTGAAATTTAACATAACTGGCGAAATGTGGGTGTGAGGGGCCCGTGGCTAAATAATAACAGCCGCACAGGTCGATCGGTCAGGTTAAGCTACGCTTGCCGCGGTTGGTCTGTGGATGGGTGACCATCTCTACATACCGAGACCCCTCCGCGCCTTGGAAAGCACGTTAAGCCGTTGGTCCCGGCTGTCATTCGTGGTTCTTTGACAGTCGTTACGGGTAGTCAGAAGCCCGAAAGTCTGACAACCAGTCTTACCAAGGGGTATCGTATTACCCAGTAACTGGGTTGTGGAGGTCAGAGCAGTCGCTCCATGTAAAATACTGGTATTCAGCTGCATCCGGTTAGACTGGAAGCCGACCCCAACATAGTTGGGAAAAGGCTAGGCAGATGATGATGATGGCGAAATGTGAGTGTACTACAGATTACAGGCGATACTGAGATACTGAGGCGATCCTGATAACAGGTATGATGATGTTAAAGGTAATAAGACCTTCGAGCTACATGAAGCGACAGTACAGTAAGTGTGCGGGACATGAAGTGGGAAAACTCCACTTCGCTCTAGCCTTCCTCATTTTATTTTACGAATAAAATAAAACTTTATAGCCAACAGCACTTTTAAAATATTAAAGAGATGATACGCAGCGTAGGAACTTTAGTTTTCTTATCGTCAATTGAAACGTGGTCCTTAGAGCCGGATCGAGGATCATTGTCAAAGGTCACATTGCAAACATTCTTGCGCTTATATAACATCTAAAATCCGGCTTCAAGGTACGCTGAAATTCGTTAAAAACTTAAAAAACGCGGATTCGTTTTTATGCAATGATGTCATAATAATAATATAATTGGCGTGCGAAGTAAAAAACGAGAAAATCGCATATTTGTGTGGTTAAAGTATTTAATAAAATTTTATATCAGATTTTTGTTCAAGCTATCCGGACGTTGGATTTTTGTCGATAGGTATTCTGGTATACATTTTGGTATTAAAGAATTTACAAAGGAGTGTGTTCCCTTAAAAACATAATCATTTCTACCTCAAAGAATGCTACTTTGGAACATATCACTCCGCATTGGAAGAATATCACAGGGGAAATTCTCGTAATTTTAAGAACTTCACAGTCTGATCTCAGTTTCAATCTGTCAAAAATACCTCTTGCAGGCTGCACCGTCCTCCGACTTCCGCATCCAGTCTGTCCCATCCACGTTTTTTTGGTTGTCCATCTATCTGCGAGCATCCCACACTACTACCAATACGTCGTGTCCACTTCAGGACTAGTCTGTTCCACCGGCCTGTCGACAAACATGGCCAGCCCTCTGCCACATACTTACGAACAAAACAAGAAGTAACCTCGTTACCTTCACAATTGCAGTGTTCTTGATCTTTTTCCGAACTGTTTATTTTTTATTAACTTGTCAGTGAAGTACATGCGACATTTAGTTGAATGCTAACCACTTGACAAAGCTTTCGTCGTGTTAAACCGCACCTAGTTAAATTGGCTTAACTGTTAGTACAGTCCGCCTCAAAAAACCGATTCATCGACCAGAATTCTTAATCTTAAATCTATAATATTAGAAAGAGGTCAAATTTGTGAGTTTGTATTAGGAGGTAATCTTCGGAACTACTGATGCGATTCCAAAAAATCTTTTAGTAATAATAATAATAATATCATTTATTTCGGACAATATCCATACTTGGTTAGTAATACAAATTGCTTAAGAACTAGGTATGTTTGTAAAGGAAAAAAAAAGTGTTACAATAATTAAATTAATACAAGTAATGGGAAGCAACAGTATTGCCAAGTGTCATAGGATATAATTTTATGTTAAAACAAGAAATTTCACGCGGACAAAGTGGCGGACAGAACCTAGTATTGTATTTACACATTTATTACTATACTGTGTTTACGTTCAATTATATTTATGTTTAGTGGCAACAGATAGATACAAAATTATGGAACATGGATTGTAAACAATTCGATTAAATCTTGTCGGATTTTTTGAGGCTTCTACTTTGTACCAAGTTCAAATTACAGAAGATCTCCAAGAAAAAATAATAAATAATCCATGAAGTCATTAGACCGACTGTCTGATTAGTTAACTACCGAAGGACCAAAAAATCTCAGCAGGTATACTTAGAGTTTTTTGGTCCTTTGGTACGAGCGAGAGTTTTTATAAAGATGCAGTTTTGCGATTTCCTCGCAAAGAGGTCATCATGATAAAACTATGCAATCGTTTCTCGTTTACCTTTGAACACTTGTAAATACTCACGATTTAGTCTGACATCTGTCTGTCGCTTAAGTCACGAAGGTGATGCAGTAATGAGACAGCATTGTAAATGGGTTTGCTACATAATAGTTTTGCCATTGAATCTTCGAATGTAAAGTTCAGTCGATTTGATAGATTTTTAAAAGTAGGATAGTTATATTTATATAATTTAAAAAGCTAACACTTAAAATAATAATAATAAAATGTACAAGTGTATAAAAAGATGAGGAAATAATAAAAGGGCATCAAAACATTCGCTGAAAAAATCGTTTTCAACAAGAAAAGTGCCCAAAAGGCTGGCAGCATTGCTACTTTATATGGCAATGCTGTATCCTTGGCCAAAAAAAGGCCAGCCCTCTCGAAATACTAAGTGTGCACTCAGACCCCATGGCCATGGCCCCATGGAGTGCTTAAACCCCAAACGGCTCGAACATACGTAAAACTGCCAAAAATTTAAACGGAGTATTGGAGTATTTAAACGGAGGGGCCCGTGGCTAAATAATAACAGCCGCACAGGTCGATCGGTCAGGTTAAGCTACGCTTGCCGCGGTTGGTCTGTGGATGGGTGACCATCTTTACATACCGAGACTCCTCCGTGCCTCGGAAAGCACGTTAAGCCGTTGGTCCCGGCTGTCATTCGTGGATCTTTGACAGTCGTTACGGGTAGTCAGAAACCCGAAAGTCTGACAACCAGTCTTACCAAGGGATATCGTATTACCCAGTAATTGGATTGTGGAGATCAGATTGGCAGTCGCTCCATGTAAAATACTGGTATTCAGCTGCATCCGGTTAGACTGGAAGCCGACACCAACATAGTTGGGAAAAGGCTAGGCAGATGATGATGTCTTTCATTATTTATTTATAGCTTGTGGTATTTTGTTGCATTGCAAATGCAAAGTAGTGTTCGTTAGAATCAACTCAGCCCATCACAGTCCACTGCTGGACATAGGCCTCTCCCAGGCTGCCTCACAACACTTTGTGCATTGTCTTATATTTGAAGATTACCTCAAATATTACTAAACAAGTAGAATTTCATTACTAATTATTAAATTAATTACTAATTATACTTCTCGGACCTTTGGGGAGGGATTCACTTTAGGGAGAACCGAGGGTTATATCGGACTCCTACCGACTAATGACGAATTTCACTCTTAATATATTGTAACTTTCACTAATGCTGTTTAGTTATACTGATCGCGTTTAGTTAAACGCGATCAGTATAACTAAGCAGCGTTCAAGAGCAGTCAGTTTCATCATAGTTACGGAATATTGACACTGACAACTTTTGAAGGCGGTTTATATGTGTTAATCGCGATGTTTCATTGGTGAGATTTGCCCTTAGTCAGCCTCGTATATGTCGTAGTTCAACAACAGATAAGCCATCTAGTTTCACAGGAATGAACTCATGAACTCTTGATCTTTAATAGCATTATAAATTTAATTGTTTAGCATACACTTTGCATAATCATCGGATCATTTATTTTGAAATAACGATATCAGTAAGATTAAAATTTTGAAACGTAGGAATTAATAAAATTCAAATGTTAGGCTATAAATAAATGATTCTAGGACGAATCAATTAAAATTATCGAAATTGAAGTGCTCGAATATAAATCATGTCTTTAATTAAATATATAGCCTTATCGGGCTGACTGTTTTGGCTGATTTTGAGGTATTAAATAGTAGTCTATGATTTTGAGGTCTTCACGTTTGCTAAAAGAGTAAATTAATATAAAAGAAGGCTTGACGCCTATGTAATTTGTAGGTACCTTTTTTTTAATAATTATTAATGCTGCATTTACAATTTTCACATCTGACATTTTTTTTACTAATAATACTATGTTTCTTTTTATTAATGACATTTTGTTTAGCTTAATTACTTTGCAATTTGCATGTTACCATATTTGTATGTCTTAAGACAAAACATAGCGTACTATTTTATATGTATGTATACCTATGTTTTACAAATAAACTTTATGATTTATCTATTAATGTTACTTTGAAAAGGCAAGGTGGATGATGTATCCTTTCGATCTTATAGATTAGGTACTTACCTACTGCTACATGCAGAAGTGTGAAAATCTATACATATTAGAAATTAAGGTCGCTTTTCTTGTCTGTCTGTTTGTCCGCTTAGTTTTTCTTAACTGCAAAAGACTTTGATGAGGTTTTCACCATCATTTAGAGAATTTATTCCGGAAAATTAGCACATTGCTCGCAGAACGGTTTGCCGATGTGGCCGAAAGGTTCTGGAGTGGCGACGACGGTGTACCGGAAGGTGTAGCGTTGCACGGCCTCAAGATGAACCGATGACCTGGTGAAGGCTGCAGGAATACGCTGGATGCGAAATGCAAAGAACCGGTCGAAGTGGCGATGCCTGGGAGAGGCCCATGTCCATCAGTGGATGTCTTTCGGCTATTTCAGTATATTTAAATTTGGCCTTACGATGATGATGCTATATCTTAATTGTTAGCAAGATATCTTTTTATAGCTTTTATGACTAATGAGATAAAGTTTAAAGTCTACTAACGATGTTTTAACTGCCCTTGCAGAGGTCAAAACATTATGCAACTCACATTGTTGTTTTAATCAATGTCGTGAAGAAAAAATCTCTGAATAAGTGTTAAAAGGATGTTGTAATTATTTGCGAATGTCGCCTCGTAGTTATCAAATGTTTTTGAGGTCGATTGTAACATTTGTAAAACTATTCGCTATACTAACTCGTTCACACATATGACGAAATATTTAAATGGTTCTATCAGATTTGACGGAAATTATTTAATTTTAGGTATTTTTTAAATTTCAGTTTGCATTTTTTCTGAATTTCAATCATATTTGATTGTAAAATCCATTAAATTATTTAGTAAAAAAATCGACTACTAACTTAAGTAAATTGTCCGTATATTCAAGTCACATCTGTTGTTCTTTGACACTTTGTATGTATGGCTACAACACGGCAAATTGACGTGGGGTGTCAATTTGGCTAACAACGAATTTACCTGACTGTAGTCTTGTACTCTTGTCTCAGATCTTGGTTTAAATCACTAGCAAAATCACTAGCAGAAAAAAAGGTAATCATCATTACCTACGATTTACCAAACTCCATCTTTAGGGATCCTAAAAAAAACTATGGAACCAGTAAAAACACAAGTTATAAATAATAAAACATTTAATAACTTAATCACATACAATTATAATTAGCTAAAATTATTCACAGTAATAATTATGTCTATCGTAAGAACTGTGCAACATGGCGATTTAATTTATGGTGTTATAAGTCATGGCTATAATTTACATACCTACCTAGTATTAAGCAAACGATCTTACCTTATAAAATTTCACGATCCACGTCATTATGCGAATCATCTTTTCATCTACATCAGTAGCATTGAAATTATAATTATGTTTCAAAGTGACTTTGACATTAACAAGTTCTCTAAGAATTTATTTTACGAAATTATTGAACTATCACGTCAAAGATTGCAATTATTTCGATTTTAATTAATATTATGAAATAATATTTTTTCATCACAGTATTGACGTCCAAACGATTTTACAATGTTTTTATTTTATTTATATCGGTCACGATAATAAGGAAAACATTTTGTTTATTGTATTGTTTGAAAATACACCTGTTGCGTAAATGTATGTATGTAACGATAAAACAATTTTGTGTTTAATTTAATAAGGAAGTAGATGAACCATAAAAATAAACTTCTCCTCTCGAAAGACCAATATAATTATGGTTATAGTTTTGAGTCTTCAAAGCTGGAATCTAATATTTGTTGGTATTTACGGTATTGACGTAGACCTTGGGTAACTACAATATTAACGACCAGGAAAATTATATAATCTAGCAAATAATTTGATTCTGACTATTCATAAATATGTAGTGTGGGACGCCCCCCAGCTAGATGGACGGACGACCTTAAGAAGGTTTCTGGGACGGACTGGATGCGGAAGGCGTAGGACAGGGTGTTGCGGCGCAGCCTGGGAGAGGCCTATGTCCACCAGTAGACTGCGATAGGCTGAGTTGATATTCATAAATTGTTCACGGGTGAACAATGACGGCAATGAGTAGGTAAAAAATCGACGACATATTATTATGGTATTGATAGACCTGCACTGCTATGGGGCTGGCCGCGTGATGGATTACAGCTCACTCGATCTCGCCGACAAAAGGCCGGTCTCCCAGCAGTGGGAAGGGTGGGATCATTATAGGATGATAATGCTATGCTAATGTGCAGATACATAAAACATCTACAGTTCACAAAACAATGGCGGTTTTTAGGTATTAGTTGTCTGTCTTGGCGCTGTCTTTCGTGAAGGTCACTCTTCTCCCAGTGTTTATATTTTACATACAATTATTTCACTGCATTGTTTTACAAATTCCGCGTTTCCGAATTTTAAGCTGTTTATTTTAAAATTATTGTCTTTAATTTTGTTTCTTCACTACTACGGAAATGTCCATGTTTTTAACACCATACTCTTTTAACTGTAAATACTCACAAATTGGAAATCACTTAACAATTCACACTACAGACGGCTCCCCATACACTCCAGCAAACAGAATCACGTTGCAACTTCTCTGTGTGATTAAAAATATAAATTCCTTGTTGGCTTCAAACCTTTGACCTAGTATCCTGTCTTCTAAGCCAACGACTGTTGCAGCTGCTGCTATGGTACCCTCTTCTGTCACTTCAATATCTACGTTCTGGATTGATGAAGTCACATATAAAGGATTATCAGCAATACCAGGCAGCTTCGCCTTTGTCCTATCAAATATCGAGTGTATTCCCGAATACATCAGCGGTGGGATCAAATCCAATCTTGATGATAGTCTGAATCTAGGTATGTAAGTGTCAATCGCTGGTGAACTGCCTTCTATTCTAAACTCTGTCATCCAATTCTGTGACTTAGTTGCTAGGTTTTTGAGTACAGTCCTGACTGATATGCCATCGTATGGTAGAAGGATCATCATTGAGAAATCCTCGTTTTTCCCGTACGTCATTTCTAAAACTTGTGCACTGATTTCGTCGGAGTCTCCAACGAAGTGAGGAGCTTTGTGGTACATCATGTTCACTTGTCCAATTGTCTTCCCTTGTGAATTGTAGAAGGCTTCTACCTTCGTTTGTGTTGGGTCGAAAGGATGCGTCCAGTTTGCTTTGAAGAACAAGGCATCGATCAAAACCATACGTAAGTTTTCCAAATCTTGCGGCTTCACTGCGTTCAGAATTCTTCCGTCAGTAGCGTAGCAGATAAACAAGTTAATATCATGAGCTAATTCAGTCGTGTTCTGAGTTTCAGAGGAATATATCGACATATCGTACCGTAAAGCAGACTGACAGAATTCATCGTGTACTTTTGTCGCACATTCTGTAAACATAGCCGACTGTCCTTTCACTATGACATCCTGGTACTGTGACTTCAACACATCATTGGCAGCTGAATGCAAACACTGAGTTTTCTTCAAATCCTTTGGTAATCTCAACGCACTCACTAATTCAGAAAACGTTTCTCCGGAAGATCCTTCAGCTAGCAAGGAGAATATACTCCAGACAGAGAGTGGAGACAAAGCAATGTTTTTTGTTCCAAAATTCTCTTGAAACGCGTAAGTATTTTCTAGTAATTGTAAGGTAAATTCATTGACAGGTGTGAAATCTATTGGAGACGCGGACCGCGCGGCTGCGGTGCCTATGAAGGCTAGGAGCGTCCACGTTACGATCATCGTTCCGCGATCTTTAGCGAACACTGATCGTTCTCCGTTCTCACGTGCGGACTGCACAATGAATATAATTTAACTGGTTAGGTAACGTTTGTTTGTACCTTTATGTATAGTATAACATGAGACGTTCAGTAGAGGGATGGTTTAGCCGGAGACTAGCGCCATATGCGTTGTTATGTGGTAAATTGCTGGAGGGACCTTGAAAAGATTTATTGTCAATGAACGTCGTAAAATGGTGTAGGATTTCGTTTATTGGTCCTTAGTAACTCCTATTACGTGTGAATTATTTATAACTTTTAGTGTGGAAACTAATCTATTTTTGTATGTGAATTTAAATGTTTTCCTTGTAGTTACGTCCCATTAAGGTGTTTACTACATCTACTAGGTCATTTAAATTACGCAAATTATATGGCAGTAATTTTCCCTTCGATATATATTACGTATTCTCTCGACAAGGTCTCTCAGTGATTTCAGAGAAATAGTGAACAGAAAGTACAATTTGATCCTGGAGTGTTTCCATTGCAAAATACGTTTTAGGAATATTTCTTTAAATATTGCAATGCAGAATATTGCAGCGGTTGATGACCCAATGCTGATAGGGCAATGGAGAGGGCTATGCTTGGAGTTTCCCTACGTGATCGTATCAGAAATGAAGAGATCCGGAGGAGAACCAAGGTAACCGACTTAGCCCGAAGAATTGCCAAACATAACTGGCAGTGGTTAGGGTACATTGCATGCGGCACAATAGATTAAATAGAAAACTAAGTATCTATAAACTAAAGTAAAAAAATTCTACTTAATTATTTACTAACCAACAATTAAGCACAGACAGAAGACCTACTTATTGTCTGCAAATAAAACTGCTAACACGCTATTTCACTTTTATTTACCTAAGTTTTAATTTAGTTTTTACGTTATACGCATTGTTAATTTATTATTTTAAGTATGTATGCACTTCTTAGCCTGAAGCACAGGTTCAACCTAGTTCAGGAAAATTAGCAACTGTGTGCTATTTTTAATTGTTAAGGTTATTTTTAAATGTAAAACGTGTTCCCTTTTTATAAATAAACGATTTATTATTTATTTATTATTATTATTGCTTGCAGAACGGATGGCCGATGGAGCCAAAAGGTTCTGGAGTGGCGACTGCGTATTGGAAGACGTAGGAATTGATGATTCATTTCATTGGAAGGCCTCGCACAAGATGGTCCATCTTGTGCGAGGCCTGGTGACCTGGTGAAGGCCGGATAGCCTATGTCCAGATATCACAACCATAGACCATTTAATAATGGTAGAACAAATCATTTTGATCATAATTAAATACGTCAATATTTGCTTATTGATTTTGTTTGCATTAAGATTTGATATCGATTTAATTAAAGATGCAAGCCAAATATTTGCGATTCCTTCAGGCTTATTTTTAAATCTAGATGAGTGTGCTAATGATTTGTTTATGCAGGGAATCCTCCTACGTAACATGAATGTAAGGATTTACCATTATATCTTGATCTGTGATTATAATATAATTATGATGAATGTCCGACTGCCTAACCTTTTCCCACCTATTTTAGGGTCAGCTTCCAGTTTAACCGGAGGCTGCTAAATACCAGTTTTTTTTAATGCAACTGCATATCTGATCTCCACAACCCAATCACTGGATGATACGATACCCCTTGGTAAGACTGATTGTCAGATTTTCGGGCTTCTGACGACCAGTAACGACTGTCAAAGATCCAAGAATGACAGCCGGGACCAACGACGACGCACGGAGGGGTCTTGGTATGTGAAGATGGTCACCCATCCACTGACAAACCGCGGGAAGAGTAGCAACCCGTGCGGCTGTTATTACTAAGCCATTTTATTATTATAAGGAGGGGCTTGTCCCTCCTTATAATATATGAATGTACGGATTTTATTTCGTTGACAACTTGAGTTTATCTATAGTTTATCTTATAGTCTAGTCGCAAATTCTTCTCAATATGTAAATCAACTGTTTCTATTGAAATTTAAAACCACACTAATGCAAAAAGATTTTTTGATATTACCCCACGCATTTATAATAAAGTATAAGATGCTGATAATATTTTTTAAAATTACTATTAAAAAAACATCCATGTATGTAAATATTACCCATGTTTGTAAAGAAATAAATTATTGAGTTATTGAGCTTGAGGGTTAAACTCTGGGTAGCGGGATCGTCCGAAAGGGTTACCGCTGCCCTGGAACATAAAGGGCTAAGGAAGGAACACGGGTGGGTTTTAGTCAGTAAGAGTCTGACACTTCCCTCTGCTCCACCCAGAGCGGGAGGAGTCAATTGATGATTTCCCAACCTCAAAAAAAAAAATGCTGGATGTAGTGCTTAACCGATGTTAGTGTTACATTAAATCCAGCCTAAAGAAGATTTACCAACCTGCTCAGTAAAACGCCCCTGACGCGAGCCTACTAGTCTATGCCTTGCATACACTGAATGACACTGCTGATAGGATAGATTTATTTAATTGCTCTCTGAATGAATTCACAAAGGTATCATTGTTTGTATTATGTTATGCTAATATAGAACTAGTAGCTTTAATTGTACTTTAGAATGAATGAATGTAAACACCACGTTACCGCATTAGGATTATTGCCTGTAATGATAGTTGTGTTTGTGATAAATAAATTAAAAAAAAAAAAAAAAAAATTAGGGCCCATGTAATGCTCCCAGATCGCATAAATTGCAGTGTGTGATAGGATGGAAAGTGACTTCTATCATATCATAATAAATACGAAGTGATGAAAAACATGTACATAGGCTTTGCCATTTTAGATAATTAAATGTGTTTTAAAATACTTAAAAAATATTGTTAATTTTCATATGAAATTACATTTACCTATATTTTAATTTTTGTATTTGTGTTTACGTATTACACTAAACCGCGGAACCTAGCAACGCGAACCGAATTACATGGTACACACGGCTACACGTCAAGTTAGACAAAACCAGTTTGTTTTGGCCTCACTTTGTATGATATTTTCTCACAATGAACGGTCAGCCAATACTGGTTTTGCATAGCTTGATGTGTAGCCGTGTGTACTACGCAATCAAAGAAGCTTGGGAGCAGTGGTGGCTCAGGGTAGCGGCCCCGATTTACGAGTTGTAGGTCGTTGGTTCGAACCCAGACAGGCGTTTTACTTTGTGTAAATCATTTCATTACCACTGCTCTCAAAACGGCGAAGGAAAACATCGTGAGGAAACCGGTATGTCCTAGAACCAAAAATTCGAAGACATGTGATATCTACCAACCGCACTGGGCCCGCGTGGTTCATTACAGCCCACTCCCTCTCGAAGAGGAGGAACATTGTAGGCATGTACTCCAGGAACATTACTTTTTTTTTAAAAACCTTGCCCCAACCTAGGAATTACTCCTGTATCGTGGGTGCGTTTACAAACATTTAAACTCACATACACAAACAGCCAGACCCGGAACAACTACCTGTAGGCAATATAAATATTTGTTCCGTGCGGGAATCGAACACGCGACTCGCAGTGCACCAATCAATCGCTCAGCCACTCGCCGTGTCACCAAACATTAAAGGACGAGTATACTGAATCAAACAAACAAAAATCACTCTATTACATAAAATAATTACGTCAAAGCGGATTTTATTAGCTACGATTGTTTAATTTAAGTTTTTGTCCCAAAATTACAACCGATTAAAATGTTGAACAAAGTGTCGATGATCGGTTTTTGTGAAACAAATTATATTCTTAAATCATATGGGTGAATCGTGCGCCTATAATTTCAAGTTAATCGGTAGAAAAAAATGTGGCGTGTCGATATAGCTCCGTTGTGGTGTGTTCCGTATGTTGTTATTTAAAACTTAATAAATATGAGTAGACCAGTAATTTGTATCTTTTTATAATTAAATAAAGGAAATAAAGTCGACTTTCGGCTGATTCATTTCACCTCTGGTATACCTACAAAAAATAACTGCCGAAATGTGGGTGTACTAAGTATAGGTACACTTCTGCCCAAACTCCTCGGGGAATACAGCCCGGATACCTGTGTGAATTACATACTGAGAAGAGTATTAAAATTTTAATGTACAGAAAATTTTTTGACGACACGGTTGGCGCAGTGGCTGAGTTTAAATGTTTGTAAACGCACCCACGATACAGGAGTAACTCCTAGTGTGGGACAGTGTTTAAAAAAAATAATTAAAGAGGACATTAAAGTTAAAAAAAAATAAGTTTGAAAAAAGTGAAGTAAAACCCTAGACATAATCTAGCATGCATATAGGTTATTAGACTGACCGCTTATTTGGTTTCTAAATGTTCCACGGTACCCAAATAATTACGGAACTGGGTAGAACGTTTTTGCAAAAAGATGCCAATTTAGTGAATCAGCACTATATGCGTTCAGTCACACTTTGAAACATGTGTGTTTTTATATCTAACTATCAGAAAAAAGTATATCGTTTTGTGTGCAAAAACTCATCTTTGTAGTTATGCTATTATTGTTTATTAAAAACAGAAATAATACGCCTTAAGCAGAGAGACATCATCTGGCAAAAAAGGGCTTGGACACCAATAACAATGTGTGATGGGTCACAAGGCCATCCACAGTGTTTTGCAAAACGTTTTTTTTCTTAATATAATCACTTTAGTCGCAAAGGACCAATAAAAAAACTAGTTTAACCAAGAAAATAATCATGAATGCGATGATGTACACACGGCTACACATCAAGCTATGCAAAACCAGTATTAGCTGACCGTTAATTGTGAGAAAATATCATACAAAGTGAGGCCAAGACAAACTGGTTTTGTATAGCTTGACGTGTAGCCGTGTGTACTTACCAAAAAATTTGAAAAACTTGAAACACAACAGTTGAAAAACCAAGTTCCACTCGATTTTCATACTGACGAAAGAAGAAAGAAAGAAAAAGTATTTATTGCGACTCGTGCAGGAAGATCATGAACAAAAAAAAAAAAAAACAAGCAAGAATAAAATAAAATATCATCATCATCCTAGCTTTTTTTCCTACTATGTTGGGGTCGGCTTCCAGTCTAGCCGGATGCAGCTGAGTAGGTAGGTATTTTACATGGAGCGACTGCCTATCTGACCTCCACAACCCAGTTACTGGGTAAGACTGGTTGTCAGACTTTCGGGCTTCTGACGACCCGCAACGGCTGTCAAAAATCCACGAATGATAGCCGGGACCAACGGCTTAACGGGCTTACCAAGGCGGGGGAGGGGTCTTGGTATATAAAGATCCATCCACCGACCAACCACGGCAAGCGTATCTTAACCTGATCTATAGACCCGTGCGGCTGTTATTACTTAGCCACACACTCCATAAAATAAAATGTATGGAATAAAATATGTAAATACTTTAGCCTCAAAAATGCTTAATAATAATTATTGAACTAAAAACCTACTTTCGAAATAAAAAATGACTTCATACATTGTAAGGAAGTTAGATGATACTGGTGTTGAGCTGCATCCTGTTAAACTGGTAGCCGACCCCAACGAGTATTCGGAAAAGGCTAAGCTGTTGATGTTGTTGAGGTAGTAAGGAAGTTCCGTTTACCGAAATAAGGTAGTCCATGACATACAAACTTTGTATTTGATGACAGTATCGTTCCCTTTCTACGCGCAACCTTGATCGAACCACATGCATTCACTGTGTCCGATGTTACTATTGCAGTGCTATTTTTACATCTACTTATGTGCTTACTTCAAATATAAAAATCAAGTGGCTTGCATAAAAATAATAATATTGTATTACCTAGTCATAATTTTCATGTCGTGGTGGCCCGTTCCGTGTCTTATCTGATCCTCATCTTACGCCCCAAGTTGCGAGTTCAAACCCAGCAAGTATGTACCAATGTGACATTTTCAAAATTATACGTACTTTCTGAGTTGCTTAATTTTCACTCACGATGTAAGTATCTTGCCAGTTCGTATCTTTGGTTCTAACCAAAGATACGAAGTTATGTGACATCTACCAACCCGCACTGGGCCCGCTTGGTGGATTATGGCCCACTCCCTCTCACTGAGAGGAGGCCGGAGTCCTACCAGTAGAAACATTATAAACTGATTATGATGGAAAGGGCTGCTTTTGAAAATATTCCAGATATTTTAAATAAAAGTGACATCCTGTTTGTATTAATAGCAGAAATACCATAGTTAGTTTTTTTCATCATGCAAAAAAAACTGATTGAAAACAAGCAATCAAAAAATCATCTGCAATGTAAAACGTTTGCAACATCAATGTCGAATTCAACGTAATTAATCAATCATGTCATTTGTTACAAATGATTTTGAGATTATTTTCGTATTGAATTCGGCTGTTTGTCGACATCTCTCTTTCAGGGCATATTATGTCAAGCTTTTAAGCAATAATTAATTGCCCAATGTGACGATTTAATACCTTCTAATCTTCATGATCATAAGAAAGAAAGAAAGAGAATGCATTTATTTGCGGCAAACATGACGCATCAAAAAAAAAACACAAAAAAAAACAAGTTGGGGGTAAACATGCGTCACATTCACGCAAAACGGCCATCGCTCAGCATAATGCTAAGACCCTATACGAGACAGAGCCCCAGCGCTGGTTTTCAGCGGCAGCCGGCGCTGACATAATCACCCTCATTCCTGTCCACTGCTGAACAACATCATCATAATGTGTGAAATGTCCAGGGATATTATATTAGAATTATTATTTTATTATAATCATAATTATACAGCTCGACTTTACTGCCGGACATAGGCCTTTCCAATCGCACGCCATTTAACTCAATCCTCGGTTACCCGCACCAAGCTATTGGGGCTACCTCGATGGAACGGCAGCAGGGTATGGATATGAAGCTGAGTCGCAAACTATGCTCCACCTCCTATCCTGAAAATATGCAGCCAAAATGACCTCAGTGCTGTCACCGATAACGCCGTCGAAGTGGAGATATGAAGAAAATCCAGCTGTTTCCAGTTACCCTGCGAAGATTGTCGCTCCACCTGGTAGATATTTACTTGTAACAGGATTGCCTGCTTCGTCTTTGTGACTGGTTTCTTCACCTGATACATTTTATTATAATATTTAGCATCAATACGTTAAATAGTTCTTTTGTCGTCAGAGGAGACGACCTTCAAAATAGCAATCGAATAGCAAGCCTTGTAACTTGATCGCCCGGCCAAGCAATGACTGAATTAAAAGGTATCCAAGATGGTGTTGAAAATCTAACTCATTTCCAAAACCTCGCATCAAAAATGCATCTTCTGAACATTGCCAGTTTTCGTTTTGGCAAGTTGTCATATTATAATTTTTCCAGTCAATGCCGCAAGCAAGGTCCCTTCCTGCACTCATAATTTTCCTCTCATCATTTTCCTGTCTGATAAGTTAATTATTCCAAACATGTCGTTAAGTGGAAGCTGACTGAGCATGACTACTCATACTGTTATAATTTAAAAAAAACATTGTTCTGGCTGTCTGTAGGTTGGTACCTAATTGGGCCAAATTGAAAAGTGTGTTACCTCTGGGGAAAATATCGTGAGGAAAGTTTTTAGTATGAATGTAGATTGCTATTAGAGTAGAGGAAGATCAAAGTATCGATGGATATACTGTGTGAAAGATGATGTGGTCATAGAAAGGAGGTGACTAGGAGATGACGACTAGTAGAGCAGGATGGAAGAAAAAAAAAATAGTATGGCCCATTTTGGGCTATTTCTATTCTACTATCAATCAACCAACCTTAATGATGCCCAATAGTTTTTGTAATTCGTGTAGGAGAATGTAGATACCAAATTTGCCGTTATAAGTCCCAGAAATCCCACGACACAGGGAGTCTTAGTGTGGGATCCAGGGAGTTTGTTAAAACCTAGCACCTAAGGCTCATTGTAATTTACTACTAGTCTTGTTTTTTTTCTATATGTACCGTGCTTCTTTTATTTTATTTTATTAGGGAAAACAAACAATTGTACATTTTGTCTTACATCGAAGTATACAATAAAGTGGGTTAACGTACAATCAACAACGTCTCCACATATTACTATAAGTATTAATTTACTTACATACAGTACGGAAGAAAGGTAGGGCTTATTTTAATATGATACTTAATTATTAGGTTTTAAGTGCATTACCTAATTCTTTTTTAAATACATTATGAGCTAACGTAAATATGTCTATTTTTTCTGAACTGAATACAGAAAGTATTTTTAAATTAAAATTTCTAAATTCGAAGACATGTGACGTCCACCAACCTGCACTGGGCCCGCGTGGTGGATTATGGCCCACTCCCTCTCATAGAGAGGAGGCCTGTGTCCCAGCAGTGGGAACATTGTAGACTGATTATGCTTATGCTTAGGACCCAGAAATGTCTTATTATTACAAACTGAATACCGCCGGGAATACACACAGTACAACAGTTAACAAGTAATAACTGGTTAACTGCTTTATTTAATTGCCAAGGTATAAAAAAACTTGAGAGGTGTCAAGGGACACCCGGATGGAACGAAGTATGCTTGCTTGCTTTCTATAAGTAGGCTTGCTTTCTATAAGAGTGAGAGAGACGGACAGAGAAACACGCGCACGCCACACGGCTTACAACTATAGCAAAAAGTGTCGTTCCAACTTTTGGTCTTAATTTTTTCCGTCTAGCCCCCTTTCGCAACGCGCGATAAGGAACTTCGTTCCAATTAGACATGCAGCATGCATGGCAGCATGTCAGATGACAATTGAGATAAGAGAACCACGGATTGGGTCACACTAAACGCACGACGCCATCGCGGCAGGCCGAGACGAAGATGGCGGGACGAACTTGACTCCTACCGCAGGGACTGGCGGCACTCGCAAAAGACAGGATTGTGTGGAAAAGGAAGAGGGAGGCCTTTGCCCTGCGGTGGGACAATACAGGCTCATTAGATTAGATTAATTTTAATATAAACATCAATGTTCCGGCATTATCAATGACAACGGTTTCTGTCCGGAAGGTTCAAAGCGACTAAAGTACTTACTTGTAATTACTGTGAGATCATCATTGAAGGGCACCTAATGATTTAAAGTTATTTTTCCTCTAAGTGTCATTATCACACTATAATAATAATATACCGTGTTGTTGTGCGAGAATCGATGACATTGTTGACAGATATTATACAATCTTGATATTATAAGCAATGGGACGGACAGTAATCGATTATATTATTTTTTTTCGCTTCAATCAGAAATTGATATTCTTTATTGTACCCTGAAAGGAAGAATATCTGGACACAACATACATTATAACGGTATAAACGACAGTATTATCAGAGATAAGACAATCCCCTTTTAAACCGATTACGTGAAAGCCAAAGGAGGGTTGTTTTAGTGTTTATCCTGGGACCAAGTCTGATATTTTCAATGATTGGTCCTTATGACCACTATACCAAGTTACCGCCATTACCAATGTGTTAAAAGTTTGTTATCTCCTAAATCTCATAGTGGCCGTGTCAGTCATCATTGTCAGAGTGTTCCCACTGTTGGGACACAGGCCTCCTCTCTGTCAGAGGGAGTGGGCCGTAATCCACCACGCGGGCCCAGCGCGGGCCCAGCGCGGGTTGGTAGATGCCATATTTCTACGAATTGATGGTTCAAGGACATGCCGGTTTCTTCACGATGTTTTCCTTTACCGTTTTTGAGAGCAGTGGTGTCTGCTATCTCATTCATTTACCGACTGTGGTGATTATAATATTGTTATCAATAACAATGATTTTTCTTGTTTACCATTTTCGCAAGAGATAACAAGAATCCAGTGCTGCAGTTATACGGTATTTCCTAAGTATTTGACAAATAAAATGACGCAGTGTGAAAAGCCAACTTTCTGAAATCAGGGTCGCTGGTTCCCACATCCGTTTCTGAAGGTTCAAAATGTATAAAAATGTATCACAATATTTTTTTTTATCCTCTTAGGGATTTCCGTAGGTCATGGAGGTGTGAACTTGGTGGCGTGATCGACTGCACGGGATTTCCTTACATCGATTAGACCATTGTATGGATTTCAACTTAAATGTAGGAATGCTCGTTAGTCAGTAAAATCGAATGTTTGTAAGTCAGTGCGTTGTTTTAAAATTTGAATCTATGAGTTGCCTTGAAATCTTTAAACAGATTTCGGACCCCGGTTGGTCGAAGCAAGGAAAATGTGCTCAGGTCATACACACACATTCACAGATGACTTCGCCCTGGAGTACAAATGATTCACAAATTATAGGACACTTAATAAATTCATTCATGTCCTGTATGTCCTATTGTCTGCACGTTACAGAAACTGATGGACGCGCGCCAAACTCGTAGCTAACTTCTGGGCCGACTAAATCAGATTGCCATCGATAAGAAGAATATAATTATTATGAAGAGTTCTGAGTTGAAAAAGGGAAAGACTTTTAAATGTGTTTTCTCAAATGAATTTTTTGTAGTCCTGGTTTGGTTATGGGTTCCGGTCCCAGAAGTTTAATTTGGTCCTTTATGCATTCGAAGGTTCCAAAATTCGTCTCAACAGTTTTTAACGTAAACGTAAAGCACAAAGTAAGTAAGTAAAGCCAACTCTTTTACGAAAAATATAATTGCAAGTTGCTTTTTTATTTACAGTGATTGATATCAAATATCATAACAGATTCCTGAATAATTGAGTATTTTTACAAGGTTTGTAAAGCTTGTGCCATTGAATCATTCTTATTTCAGCGTCTCACATTATGGTCAGTATGGAAAATTTCTGATTTATATCCATAAGGTTTCGTGCCCGTGCTTGTACTACGTTTTGGAATAGGGCAACTAGCTTCATCTTCCTAACTGATCGACCCCTTGACAATTCAAAAACGCACGGATCGATAGATCAGGTTAAGCTACGCTTGCCGCGGTTGTGTTCGTGGATGGGTGACCATCTTTACGTGTCAAAACTCCGTGTCTCGGAAAGCACGTTAAGCCGTTGGCCCCGGCTGTCATTTGTGGATCTTTGACAGTCGTTACGAGCGACAACCAGTCTTACCAAGGGGGTGACCCCTGGTGGAGGTCAGATAGGCAGTCGCTCCATGTCATATACTAGCATTTAGCTTCATCCGGTTAGACTGGAAACCGACCCCAACATAGTGGGGGGATGATGATGTCACTATGTTCTTTTTTTTGTATTTAAGTACCTGAAGTATTGAATGATGTTATGATGTTTATTGTGTTGACTGCCTATGACTATGGCTATTGGCATGTCACAATATACCTATTGGCGCCTATGTCGTAACGGTAAGCACTTAACCACAGCACGTAAGTCACACTGCAGTAATGAGTTCGAGAGAAAATGACGTCACTGTCTTTTAAAATATTTGGAGAGGTGTGTCTTAAAAGTAAATAAAATGAGGTTAGAGGTACAGTGTGATATTTTTTTCTACATATGCAATGTATTTTATTGTTCTTGAAGGTCGACCTTAAGATTCCTAGTAGTAATGTTGACCATGAAAACTAGTAGGTTATATACATAAGCAAAGTCCTGTAGGCACACTTGTCCTCTATATTATGTCTTGGTTGTTTAGTTTTACGCCTTGTTGGTCTAGTGGTCGCAAGCGCTACTGCTGAGAATAAGGGCCTAGGTTCGTTTCCGGGGTCGGGCAAAGTGATATGTAGTTTTTCCATCTGGGATTGGTCGGTAGCAACCGGCAGTCTGGATTTGTGCCAGGTTGATGGCATGGCATAGCATTTACTTATAAATAAATAAACAAATAAATAAATTAGGCTCACCCCATGGACATGGGACTTAAACATAACTAGCGAAATGTGGGGTGAACCTCTGGCTAAGCCTTCGGGGAATACAGGCGTGATGTTATGCTAAGTTTTACTTTTTTCGGTAAGGTTAATAGAGAAGCTCAGAAAACCACATGAGTAAAAAAAGATTTAAAAAAAACTTTTTAAGTAACAAAAAAATTAAACCGCCGACAAAACTGAAAAGCAAAAAATAATAAACCTTTTTTATTTAACCTTAATAACTAAGTTATTAAGCTAATGTAAGTAAACCTAAGTAATTTTGAGTAGCCCTTTCCAATAAAAAAAAAGAATTATCAAAATCGGACTACTCTGTAAAAATTAATGCGTGGTCATAAATAAAAAAAATATACGCGTCGACTTGAGAACCTCCTCCGTTTTTTTCGTCGGTTTAAAAATGCAATAGGAGTCTGCAATAGTCAATGGTTGTTCACGCACAATGGTCCACTTGAAGGACTAAGTAGGACTAAGTGTGGAAACCAAACTCATAACATAGAACATAGCCACCGTCCAGGGGACCTACTCCGAAGTAATATCGGCCGAATGTTCGGCAGTTTCCTGCTACGAAGTTACTATTTGGTTCGGTCGGTTCCGATCCTACACTCCTACACTCTTTCGAATATCGATTATGGTCCCGACCCAACTGAGCCGATCCGAACTTTTTTCGCATTTTTCAATAATATTCGGTTCGGCAAGTGTCGGTCCGATCCGAACATTCGCACTTTGCACTTCGGAGTGGGCCCCCTGGGGGCCTACTCCGAAGTAGTATAGGCAGAATGTTCGGCCGTTTCCTGCTACGAAGTTACTATTTGGTTCGGTCGGTTCCGATCCTACACTCCTACACTCTTTCGAATATGGACTATGGTCCCGACCCAACTGAGCCGATCTGAACTTTTTTCGCATTTTTCAATAATATTCGGTTCGGCAAGTGTCGGTCCGATCCGAACATTCGCACTTGCGCTTCGGAGTAGGCCCCTGGTTAGTTTCACATCGAATTTAAAGTATTGTGTGGGTTGTAAGTTCAGTGACACATTCTACCATTTCGGTTGCGATTACATATTCAATGTATTAATTTATCTTTCTTTAATAGAAATTACCAAAATGAACTCATTCAGGTCCTGTTATGGTGTTAATTAATAGATGTGAGATAGTGTGGGTGACACAATAGTGCCTTTTGAATGAAAGATTATAGATAACTGTAGGTGTTATAGTATAGATAGCATTGTTAAACTACATATACTCGTAGGTGGAAGGACATCAACGCGCAATCATTACTCCAGTACATGATTCAAAATGCGTTGAAAACTATCGTCAGTTGTGTATAAAAAAATCTGCTGTTTCATACACTTTGACTTCGTAGGTATTGATTGCATTTTTCTATGAAACAACAGATTATTTTTGATAATCGACTAAAAATTTCTACTCTAGGCGAAGAAATTCTACGCTAGAATCATGTGCTGAATTCATGGTTACAGTTTGCGCGTTAATGTCCCTGCCAACACCCTGTATAAAAGCCCACGTACACGGACGTAAAAATATCGTGCACTGGATTTTCAACTCTCGGTGTTAAGCTCCTTTATTCGCATAATCACATATTTCCAAAATAGCAGATTCTCAAAATATGCTGAGCATTGAAAATCCAACAGAACGCATCCTAGCGCACACGGTTGGATTTTCAACACTCGCTAAGCAGAGCGTTGCAAATTCAGCGCGCGAAAAACGCGCTTGTGTGAACCTGGGCGATGTTTGCGTCTGTGAAATGATTTATTTTATTGTATGACCATTAGCAGTTGTCATGATGTAAAATTATATAACAAGCCTATTTATGTCATATTATAGATCTTTTTTATAATGTAGGTGGACCTTGTATGAGTTATAGTTAGATTTTGGTGTCAATTATACATATAATGTAGAATATTCCTAACACAAACATTCAAATCTTTTGCTTCTATTACAGAATCAGCCTTTATTGTTCCCACTGCAAGGAAACAGGTCTCCTCTCTGAGAGAGGGAGAGGCCGTAATCCACCACGCCGACCCAGTGCATGGAATTTTAGTTAAAAAACTTTTAGTAAGGTTGTTTTTATATTGATCTACTACAATCTGTCAAATGTCTTTAATAGAATTTCAACTTTATCGCTAAAGCATTAGGTTCAAGGTTGATTGGGAAAATTTGTCAGTTTCGGGTATACCCGTATCGAAGGACCAGAACTTCACTCACAGAAAAACAATGTTGGACACAGGACATCCTCTCTGAGAGATAGCCCACGCGGGCTAAGTGCGGGTTGGAGGATGGCACAATAATATATATCTTCGAATTTCAGTAAAAAAAATAGTTTTAGTTTAATAAGGTTTCGTTATTTGTAACTATTACCCGTATTGAAGGACTCATACTTCACACACAGAAAGAAATGGTTAGCTGTTATTTCTAATCCTTGACACATAATTATTTAATTATGCATAACACAAATAGTAAAATGACTCACCGATTGAAATATTCCTAGATTTGCACACGTTAACAGTATCATTAATTATTTTAAATATCTGTGTTAGACAATAGAATAAGGCTGGTTATAAAAGGAGCAACTATAGTGCGGCCACTGAGAGAATGCGGGCTTCACACCTGTCAGTTTCATACAAACGAATACCTATGTGTTTATCGAATTTGATCTTTGTTAGTTACTAAAATTGTGGCACTGACAGGTATAATTGTATCAGGAACGTATTCTCTGCTGGACTGCAATTAGGATGTTTTTGGAACGAAGTTACTTATCTCACGATACACTCAGCGAAATTGGCGAATGAGAGCTATACCGAAAAAAGTGTAGCATTATGATTGTGTAAAGAATTTATGCAAATTATTAAGCTAATTTAATGTATTCTGGTTGAGGAAGTGCGGCTTCTCCTGGCACAAGTGTTTTACACTTAAAAGGAGAAGTCAACTAATTAATTATTGTTAAGAAAAAAATTGTTACCTAATAAAACATTTTTCTTTTTTTTTTGACTGTCTCACTTTTTTTACGTAGGTACCTAACACAAGTGAGAGGTCAAAATATTACACTTTTCTTAGGACAAAGCGAAAGGAACTTCGTTCCAACTGGCGGCGCCCTAATTGCGTAGGTACATTATTAATCACAATCTGAATCATTTTGAAGGTTATTGCTTATACATTGCTTCATATGTTTGAAAAATGTGTTTGCTCAACAACGTAAATAACGCAATGAATGTTATTGAATTGTCAAAATGAAATACATTGCTACTGTTAGTGTGTAACGCAATTATGGCGCGGGTATCCCACGACACCTCTCGGCTTTTTTTACTTTTAAACATGGTTAATAGGAATGGTAGACCTCCTAACAACTTTATTACCCTAAGGTTGAATGTCACTTGCACGTCATAAACTAATAAGGTCTATTTGTCTAAGTGACAGTTAGATAATTTCAACCTAACTGAAGATTCAATTTACTAAGAATGAGTCTGTGGAATGAGTTCTCAGAAGTGGTAGAGCAATTCACGAGATCAGCAGTGCGATTCTGTAACCATCTCACCGTGAAAACTTAGGTGAAGTGAGCGTGGAGTGAGCTGTCATTCCAAATAGATAATATTATGCTAGGGATTGACACTACTGACAACTCAGATCAAGCTTACTTCACTTGAGTTTTCACGGTGAAATTTTTACAGAATCGACCGGCAGCTATACAATAAAGAGTGAATGTTGGAAAGGATGGTAAAAACCATCATATTAATCTTGTCGGTAATCTTTTACTCTTATATGTATCTTCTCAATTTATAAAATACTAGCGGCCCGTCCCGGCTTTGCACGGGTGGTTAAGTTTTAGTAAGGATACCTAATCTTTTCTAGCAATAAATATAGCCTATGTCACTCAGGGTGAATGTAGCTTTCCAATAGTGAAAGAATTTTTGAAATCGGCACTGTAGTTTTTGAGTTTATTCATTACAAACACACACACAAAAATACAAATCTTTCCTCTTTATATAGTACAGATACATAAGTACACGACTTTTTCTCTAATCCTCGTTTCTTACAAGTTAGTTAAGCAACCGAGCATTTGTATTCAAACTCAACCGATTAAAATTTTAATCCTACTCCTAATACAAGAATAATTTATGTCTTCGAGGCACGAAATTCTACTTATGTTCGAAGTCATCTCGATGTGTAAATATTAAGCACTCAAGCGGGCATCTATTCAATACTTGACCGTCACAACATTGCTTAATAGAGACCCATCAATCAGTGTAGGTAAATGTAATTTAAATTTCAAATGGTTCAGGATCTTGACATGCCGGTTTCTTCACCATGATTTTCTTTACTGTTTTGAGAGCTGTGGGGGCGATTAAATTTATTACATTTAAGTAAAGTGCATATCTGCGTGGGTTCGAAACCACAACTCATCAAGTCAAGACTTACAATTGTGTCACCATTGCTCTTAAAACCAAAACTTTAACCCGTTTGTTTGTTTCTAAAACAACAGTCAGCAGTGCGATTCTGTAACCATCTCACCGTGAAAACTTAGGTGAAGTGAGCGTGGAGTGAGCTGTCATTCCAAATAATGCTAGGGATTGACACTACTGACAACTCACACCAAGCTCACTTCACTTGAGTTTTCACGGTGAGATTTTTACAGAATCGACCGGCAGTACCTACATGTTGTCAACAATCGCTCCGTTTGCAACCAGCCTAAAGAATTACCATACACACGCAAGTCCTAAATTCCTTACAATCAAGAATTACGATATTGACAGGAAAAACATATCTTTCCAATATAATTAGCATAAATATTTGTTTTATACGGGCGGAGTTTTAAAACGCAACGATTAACATAGTTATCTTAATTTTTTGATGATTGTGTGTTTTTTTTTAAATTATTATGTCAGAATTGTACGTTGCATTCTTTGGCGGTTTGGTAATCCGTAAAAGTATTAGTGATTCAATGAAGATTTGACTAGCAGATGCAACCGGTTGTCTAGTCGGTAGTCTAGTATCTGACTGGACAGGTCCTTTTAATCTGTGTGGTTCTTTCCTCAAAAGACCATCTCAGATATCGACCTACATGGTCTTCATATGATCTGACCAAGATTATGTCTGGACTAAAGTCACAGTCTCTTTTAAAAAAGAGACTGTGACCTCTGAGTTGGTTTTAGCCTTTCTTCTCAGACTAGTCAGATAGGAAACGCCGACCTCATCTAGTTTTAAAATATGATTGACGTGTAAAAGTACAGTCACGTGCACCAATATATCAACACTTAGCAACTTTCAATTGCGATTTTTTCGTGAAATAACGAATGCAATGTTGAAATACGACACATTATATAAACCTATGGATTCGAAAATGCTATGTCCGTAACAACATGAAATTTCATTAAAAAATAAAGGAGTAAATCGCTTTTGAATAAAGCCGAGTGTATACATACTTTTGCTCGTGACTACAAAACTACTTACAAC
This sequence comes from Apamea sordens, assembly GCA_945859715.1. Classification (NCBI taxonomy): domain Eukaryota; kingdom Metazoa; phylum Arthropoda; class Insecta; order Lepidoptera; family Noctuidae; genus Apamea; species Apamea sordens. The sequence continues at coordinate 3,506,120 of OX244010.1, read as the reverse complement.
AAAATAAAATCATTTATCATTTACCTATACGTCAATTATAACGTCATGACTAGCAACAGGTTAAGATATTACGGATGATGATGATGATAGCACAATCAGCCTATAATGTTCCCGCTGCTGAGACACAGGCCTACCCTCTGTGAGAGGGAGTGGGCCGTAATCCACCACGCGGGCCCAGTTCAGTAGATGTCACATGTCTTCGAATATTTGTTTTGGTTCTAGGACATGTCGGTTTCCTTACGATGTTTTCCTTTACCGTTTTGAGAACAGTAAAAGTTTTGTAGCATTCCACGGCACAACAAGAAACATGCACAGGCCGACTGAATGCCCTATTGAATTTGAAGATCTACAAGTAACTTGGGAACAGTCGGAACCGAACCCGGCACCTCCAGGGGATGTTAGTGCGTCGGACACTGGAGGGGAGGGAAATAGAGAAGACGAAGTGTTCTATGATGCAACAGATGCGACCCATGGAGATACTCAATTAACACAGCCAATTAGACAAATGGTTGATGGAAAAAGTCTGCGAGCTATTCCTAGAGTAGACTATAAGCGTTTTTATTAGTTTTTGATTTATGTTTTACTAGCTGCTGCCCGAGACGTCGTCTGCGTGAAGGCTCTACAGCACCAAAAATACCTAAGATGCCAGTGTCGCTATAGCATTATAAGTAAACAACTTTTAAAATTGCATTAAAATATAAGTTTTTTTGCGAAGCAAGTGAAGCGAAGCAAGTGAAGAGAGTTATATGGGAATCCTGCTGAGTTCAGTCATAAGATGTGACTGAAGGAAATAGAGAAAATAATGCAGGAATATATTTCAGGACACAAAAGAATAAAAATACGTACAAAGGTATCATACCTTACAACACTTCCCTATAAACTACGTTGGTAGTTATGCTGCCAGGAGCCAAAATGTAAAGAGAGTCAGGACTGGTGACGCGAGAGTAAGCGACGTACAGTTGCCCGTGTGAGAAGCAACTCGTCCTGAGGTCGACACCCGCTGCCCTCAGTGTCTGCCCCTGCGACTTATTGATGGTCATCGCGAAGCAAACATTCACGGGGAACTGTACGCGCTTGAACTGGAACGGGTAGTTATGAGGTATGAAAGGAATGCGTGGTATAAATACTGCCTCGCCGACGCCACAACCCGTAAGAATTTCCGCCTCAATGGTGTGTCTGTGGAGCGAGATGACTTTAAGGCGGGTCCCGTTACACAACTTCGGAGGAGATAGGTACAGAAGAAGCATAATCGGGACACCGACCTTCAGCTTGATGGTATGCGCTGGAAGTCCACTTGCTGACAGGGAGTTCAGAAATTCCACGGGATAATGGGCGTCATCTTGCTCGACAACAGTGTTTATCGAGGTGTAGACCACTTCATTCCCCTCAATTTCCGAGAGAATGCATTTGTTAATTGCTGCAGCCTGATTATTTTTAGGCGTCAAAATGGCCCGCTCACACACCCAAGAATTCTGCTGGTGCAGTATACGACTGATGTCCCCGTACACACAGCGAATGAGTTCTTCTAAGCTGGATACCACTCTACCGAGAGACTCTGGAAGCACCACCTGTCCACCTCTCTCTTCTGGTAGAGTGTCTTCGCCAAGACTTAGAAGGACATCGGAGAATTCTTGAGCACATGTATTGCCGCCGAGCTGAGCTCTCATATTAATGGTCAAGCGCAGCGTACGAACTCGTGACCAAAACGAAGATCGTTTCAACGAAGCACCACGGGAAGCGTTTGCTGGAAATCGCCACTGAACAGAACTATGACATCACCCATCAAATGTTCGTTCCTGCGGATGTCCTGCAGGGTTCTGTCCACGGCCTCAACTGCCTTCCTATTGGCCATCGTACACTCATCCCATACGATCAGAGAGCAATCCTTGAGCACGTGTCCCTTATTGCTGTTACGTGACACACCAAAAACAGGCGTTTTGGCGCTCTCTAAATCGATGGGAATTTTAAACATGGCATGTGCTGTCTTACCGCCCGGAAGTAGTGTGGCAGCGATTCCCGACGACGCTACAGCAATAGCAATTTTGCCTTGCCTCCTGACCTCTGCAAGTATGCCAGTGGTAACAAATGTATTTCCTGTTCCACCAGGAGCATCCAAGAAAAACATTTTACCCTGGTTTTGCGCAACGCTTTCAAGGACGGTGTCATAAATGTGTTTTTGCTCTGAAGAGAACAAAGCGACATAGTCATTTCGTATGGTGGTCATTTCGCCCGGATCGTAATTTGTCTCAGCGTTATACTCCCGATTTCCACGGTCTTTATACGGTGATGATGTGGAGGCTGATAACCCATATTCGATCAGTGGATTGCCGCCGATAGAAATGACCACATCTTGAAGTGAACTGAGACAGGTGTTCAGCACGCGTTCATCAGTTACTTCGACTTCGTCTCCAGTAACACGCCTCAAAGCTCGTAGAAAATCTTCAGACAGATGATGGCGATACTTCTCCCACAAAGCTACCAGGTTCGCGACTCCACAAAACACCAAGATGACGGCAAACAGATGACGCATGCAGCTGGGACTGTCACTGACGCTCGCCTCCGCGAGGGTGTCATCCCAATTTTGGTCACCGTCGAGAAGGTGACGTGCTACGCAGGCTGCGCGGTAAGTGGGATACTCCACGCCATCAAATGTCCTCAGAAAGACGAAAGACCTTGGGCCTCGGACAGTGTGAAGTAACAACCGCAGAAAATTGCATTCGCCATTATTCGGATGCACGGTATAAACCCTACCCAATGCGGTGTCCTTGAAAATTCCCGGAAAGCCTTCCACAGCACCTCCTCGTCGACGTCGGTTAAATACACCCCTTTGCTTGTCGTACGTGTAATATGAAGGCACCTCGTCATACGTAAGGGATCTCGCAAGCTGGTCGACTTCACAGAGCGTGTTTTTTTAAATTGTCTTCCTCAACTCTGCTCAAGATTTTGAGGGTTTTGTTGGAACTTGAATTTGTCGAAACGAACTAAATACAACTTTTATGAAGAAAATGCACATTGCCATCTATGAATTTTAAGAATAACTAACTACTAACCTCGCCAACATGATCAAATTTAAATTATTAATTTCCAAAAAGTGTTAACATGTAACTTGATTTGATTTTTATGAAATCTCATAGATGGCGCTGCTTCAAAATTTTCATTATACTACTAACATTAATTAAATTATGTTTCTCTGCCCAAGTTACTTAAATGGCGTAGTTTTTATAGTGTAAAGCTAGATAATAGCATGGCTTATTCAAAAACAACATTTAAATATGCGTCGTTAGATTACACGCTGTCACAGAATACGTAGGTAAGAAAAATAAAGATTCACAGCTCCTCTCCCGTAGGTGATAGCGTGATAATATGTTTCCAGAGTTAAATTATGGTTTATAGAGTCCAGAGCTAAATAAATAACATGTCATTTTGTGCATTCAATTATTTTGTGCATTAAATTACGAACAAAAACCTTTTAAAATCAATATTGCTTACCTCCTATAACATACGGCGTGATAATATGTAGCCTAAAGCCTTCCCTGGTTTACAAAGAACATTTTTGCTGAATTTCAATTCAATCTATCCAGTAGTTTTGGCGTGAAGCCGTACCATACACACAGACAAACAGACAAAAATTCTAAAAAGTCACTTTTTGTCATCAGTTACGTTTTTCTAACAAAAGCCACTTATTTTTTCTCGAAAATTCTCAATGTACAGTTTTTCTTTCGTTACTGTTTTATTATATGTATAGATTTTGTCAACCCAGGGGAAGGAATGTTGTGTACTTTAAGTTTTATCTATGGTTTGTTTATGCCACCTTGACTTGAAAAATAAACGTCGGTGTGCTTTTAGCTATCCATCAGTTCATTTCTCCTTTTAAGTTCTAGGCCTTCGCCCGCCGCAATATCCGCATACTTATCAATAATGTATAATTTACACAAAATAAAGCGCCTGTCTGGGTTCGAACCTACGACCTACAACTCGTAAGTTGCGGCCGTTACCACTGGGCTGCCAGTACCAGTGCTCTGATGATGATCGTCTGTAGGTAATACTTAATTCTGGAAATCCCTGTTCTAGAGGATGAAGCTCGTAAAACAGTATTAGATGCATGAGTAGCATGTTGCGTGCATTTAGAAAAACAACACTCCAATTTCGTAACGCACTTGTTGACTTGAAACAGCATGGCAGTTGATAATATGTCATGCTCACTTAAATGTCTCACTGGTGGTGGCGCGTGTGTTGGTTCATTCGGTGCTGATCCACGCGTCATGTTCGTGAACGGCGCCGTCGGTTGAGACTGGTCATCTCTTAACTGCCAGTGCTTATTTTTAATTTTATATTGTTTCTTTTTTACGTTGTTCTCACATATAGAAGCAATAAAAATAATGTACCCAGGATTTTGTAATAATATCTTGATTTAAAAGAGTGTCCTTGGAGTTTCTTGCCCGTTCTTCTCCAGAGATCTACGTTTTGGAATGAGCAACTAGCTTCAACTTTCTGACTAACTGACCGACCATTTAATTTTGACAATTCAAAAGTGCCTGTAAATGGTTTAATTGAAATAAATGAATGTGTGTGTGTTAAATGAAAGTGTTTCAAACTCAAACTCATTTGAGTTTGAGTTTGAAACACTTTCATTTAGAAGATTATTATCACAGTGTAAATTCATTTTCCATCACGCAGACTTGCCTGCTTTGAATAAAGGAGCGCTCTCTATACATTTAACCAGCTATTACAAAGGAAGTTAAAAGGCTGTTGTTGTAATAGTACCATCAGTGCTGCATAGATGGCGCTAATGTTAATTTATGTAAGGTTATAAAAGTAAACTATGAACCTCCGTTTGATAAAGTTTTTAGTAAAGGATGAGTTAGAGAAATTCGCTTAAATGAGAATATTAAAACTTTAATATAAGTCGTACCTACATAACACGTTTGCCGCATGTCGAAAGAGTCATGGGCCAAAACTACCACCATGTGGGTCCCAGAAAACGTCCGGCGATCGAGGGAGATCAAGGAGAGCATGGGGGGATGAGTCTGACGCTTACAAACAGGATTGGTCCTCACTAGCTCGAGAGAGCTCAAAACAGAGAGGAGTGGAAAGAAAGAGGAGTGGAAAAGAGGGGCCTTTGCCCAGCAGTGCTACAACATAGGTTAAAAATAATTACTCAATATTGCTGGGCGTTTTACAAAAACTAGACGTTTCTAACTTTGTTGTCTTCCTTATTTTGTTAGCCACTCAAAGCGTCCAAGCCGCGCGGCGATTGTCGCCCCACCTGTCCTGCTATAGCTACATTTGAATAAAAAATAGTTCACGGAAAGTTCAAAGAATCCAGAATTTAATTTGATTACAAGTAAATTACTTTAAGTAATAATTAAGGATGAAAATAAAGTATAAAATTGGGGAAATCAAAAAAAATATCGTATTTATATTTTATTTCGAGTTTTACAAGAAAAGTATAATAGTTACTGGCAAAAATTGTTTTTTACTCTATTAAATAGCTTTAAATTATGATACAAAATCAGGGCCTCGCATCAAATTATGCACGGGCACACACGTTGCTTGTTATCAATGCTTCATACAATAACAGTGCCGGTTAATTAAACCTACTACATGGTTACGACAGCTAGTTACGTGTGGCGACACACGAGGGGATGTCTGAGGGAGCATTTTGGCAAGCTATCATGAAGTTATTATGGTCATGCGCTTGGTAAATTAAAATTATTGTTTCTTTGGGAAAGTTGATTGTTATAATGAGTACAATAATGTGTTTAAGTCATCATCATCTGTCTAGCCTTTTCCCGACTATGTTGGGGTCGGCTTCCAGTCTAACCGGATGCAGCTGAATACCAGTATTTTACATGGAGCGACTATGCCTATCTGACCTCCACAACCCAGTTACTGGGTAATACGATACCCCTTGGTAAGACTGGTTGTCAGACTTTCGGGCTTCTGACTACCCGTAACGACTGTCAAAGATCCACGAATGACAGCCGGGACCAACGGCTTAACGTGCTTTCCGAGGCACGGAGGGGTCTCCGTGAAAGTACCAAAAGCGGCCATTTTTGACAGTTTTGCTATCTACTTTGGATACGAAACATTTTGAGTCCTGTTTTAACAACGTAAAAATACTTTATCCTCTTTGTAACAAACTCCTAGAATATTTTTTTTTTATTTTTGTTTTCTATGCTATGCTACGATTTTTTATTCAATGAGGGCGCCACTTAGCTCGGGTAAGCTGAATGTAAAGTCATTTGTCATTTTAATTTTAATGCTTTTTAAATTGCTGTGCTCTTGCAGGGTTCATGTCAGGTGCTGACCTGCCGGTCGATTCTGTAAAAACCTCACCGTGAAAACTCAAGTGAAGTGAGCTTGATGTGAGTTGTCAGTAGTGTCAATCCCTAGCATTATTTGGAATGACAGCTCACTCCACGCTCACTTCACCTAAGTTTTCACGGTGGGATGGTTACAGAATCGCACTGCTGAACCCCTTGAAATGCCTTGAATATAACAACTACTTACCACATCGGTGCAATAAAATATTTTAGTTTGAGTTAAGCTTGTCTCAAAAATGGTGCCCTACTAAGGTTTTTGTTTTCCACATTTAAATTCCATCCTCTTCAGTTGCCTCATCCAAAAACTTATGATCAGTGCGAATACAACACCGTGTACTCTCCAACATAATAATACATATACATAATATACATGTATCGACCGCCCGTAGACCGCATATAGTCGTTAATTAAACCATAACAACGTTGCAAGCACTTATATTACAGACGCTGCGTCAATGTTGCGCTAATAAGACAATTTCCTTGCTTTAATGTCTCGTATGACTCTATTCTTTTACTATCTACTAGCTAGTACTTAGCTGTCCTGTTGGTCTCGCGGTTACAAGCGCAACTGCTCAGCGTGGGGTTCTGGGTTCGAACTTTTTAGTAACAGCCCGGAGTTTGGAAGTTAGCGGTGTGAAATCCTTGTGCCTCGGAAAGCACGTGAAGCCGTTGGTTCTGCGTCTGATCTCTCTCCAGTTGTTTCGGATTGCCGTCTCATCGGACTATGAGAGTGAGGAAAGAGAGTGCACCTGTGTCTGCGGACACACTTGTATACTATTTTAGAGGTATGAGGAACAGGGTGTAAAGTTCACTCATCCTCTATAGAAATGGGAGGATCCTTTGACCAGACGGGTGTTGTGTCTGGCGGACAACTGCCCAACGATTGATGTTGGGAAATTGTATCCTAAGCTAATTGCGCGGTAAACTCTGCTTGCGAGATGCAGGATTTGCGTGACGTCAGTATGACGCGTTGTTCGCATGTGGCGTTTTATATACCGCTACACTATAAATTATCTCCCGCACCAAAGGTCTCTTGAGGTTGAGATTGGCCGCCATGGCCGAAATATGGTCTGGAAGACTATACACTATTTTGAAAAATTATATAACATAACATCACGCTGGTAATCCCCGAAGGGTTAGGCAGAGCTTGATGCAGAGGTGTACAGTCACGAGCACCAATATGTCAACACTTGGCAACTTTCCATTGCGATTTTTTCGTGAAATAACGAATGCAATGTTGAAATACGACACATTATATAAACCTATGGGTTCGAAAATGCTAAGTTCGTAACAATATAAAATTTCATTAAAAAATAAAGGAGCAAATCGCTTTTAAATAAAGCCGAGTGTATATATACTTTTGCTCGTGACTGTACCTATAATATACCCACAATTCCCCAGTTATGTTTAAGTCTCATTTAATAGGGGCGGAGCCTATTGCTATCACAAACACAAATCTAGAAAAAAAAATGAAATAAATAAATAATAATAAATCTATCCAATAACACTGCCTGATCCGGGAATCGAATCCGAATAAATTTGATAAATTCATCAGGTACCCGCATACCTGATGAATTTTTCAAATTTATGAAGCAATAGATTAGGGATATCCTTCAAACCCCTTGGATTGTGATTAAAGCCCCTCAAGGAAGAGTTCTGGCCGAAGGGTGTTGTGTACCGCCGGTTTCGTGGCCGGCTACATGACACCAGTCAGCGAAACACGACGCAGACACTTCGTGTGCGTTAGTTAGTTTTTAGTGTAATTATAATAAGATCGCGTTTTAGATCTAAGATTGTAAATGAGGGGAAGACTGCAGACCGCAGGCAACAAAACAAAATAATAATATTAGTCAATATTAGTCAATGTTTAAGTCGATGAGGGTATTCTCTCTACTGCCGAGATTTTAGCTAGATTTTTTTTTTATTGTTATTGTTTTTTTATTTTGTAGCGTGAATGCTGTGTTTTTTTCTTCTCTTTTGTTGTAAATGCTGTGCACGTCTGTAATTGACGTAAACACTAGTCCGTGTCTCTGTTCTCTGTTATTTGTAAATGTTTATGTTTGTGTTGTTGATGTGCCTTAATAATAAATAAATAATGTTCTATTTATTTATAGTATTTTTAAGTTATATTAATATTGTATTGTATATGTCTATAATATGGGCCTTGATGCCTGAAATAAATGGATAAATAAATAACTACAAGTGTGTTAAGTAAATGGGGTGCTGGTACTCAAAATGCCTCCAGGCCAGCACAACGAAAATTCATTAATTAAAGTCAGTATATCCGCCTCCAATAGCGTGTGTCAATAAATTGACCCAATTAACCTGTCATGTTACCTAATGGCAACACTGCCCGTGACACGATCTAATAGAAGTTCCATCAGAAGTGACAGTATCTCATTTAGTAGCAAAACTATGAAGCAGCAGGTAGAGAGATTATTAATTACTGAAGAACAGTGGTGGTCCAATGATAATGACCGCTACTTACGAGTTGTAGGACGTAGGTTCGAACCCAGATAGGTGCTAAGCTGGACTCCCATTTGGTGCAACCTTGAGACGCACACCGCACTGTGTATGTTTCGTTATTAATTTAATTCGTCATAGTGTCACTTTGATTTCGATATTTGTGTGTTTTTCATTTTGTCTTTTTTGTCGGCACCTTGTTTTATATTATTAATGTGGGTAGTTCTCTAATAATGTACTTTTGTGTGTTGCGCTGTCTTTTTTGTGTGCGCCAAATAAATGGTTTATCTATCTATCTATCTTTACTTTGTGTAAATTATTTCATCACCACTGCTCTCAAAACGGTGAAGGAAAACATCGTGAGGAAACCGCATGTTCTAGAACCAAAAATTCGAAGACATGTGACATCTACCAACCTGCTCGGGCCCGCGTGGTAGATTACGGTCCACTCCCTCTCACACGGAGGAGGCCTGTGTCCCAGCAGTGGGAACATTATAGGCTAATTATGGCTACTAATCACTACCTGCCAACGCGGAATAGAACGAAGTATGCTCAATATTAAAAAGATGCATAAAATTCGTCACACAAAAATTAGAGAAACCACCAAAGCGACGGATGCTCTAACCTACGCTAAGAAACTAAAATGGAAGTGGGCTGCGCACGTAGCGAGGCTAAAGGACGAGAGATAGACCAACTGGGTAATAACGTGGAAGGTCCAATCGGCAAACGTCTCAAAGGCAAACCCACACGAGATGGGCAGACGAGTTGATAAAAAAAACCAGTTTGTCTTGGCCTCACTTTGTATGATATTTTCTCACAATGAACGGTCAGCCAATACTGGTTTTGTATAGCTTGATGTGTAGCCATGTGTACCTGCTGGCCGCAAATAGCTCAAGATAGAGTTACATAGAATTCTTTAGAGGAGGCCTTCGCCTTCACTTGAGGAGGGGTTCATGCAAACAAACTTCTATTATTACTATCTATTTTTAAACATTTTCTAAAATAAGTGAAATACGTGTAAACAACATAATTATTCTTCTTAACTTTTTTTTCTTTTTCTTTAAAGTATGTATGACGTATGTATCACACCTTTGCATGGAATAAAAGGTTTTTTATTTTATTTATTTATTTATTTATGGCTACTAATTACAGGCGTCATCACACAAAGTAACGAGTAGACATAAGGCCGAAACTCCAACTGGTCTGACTTAAGAATTCTGACATCTATTGTCCAGTATACTATGTTCTCTGTTATTGGGATTTATTTCAGCATTTCCTTTAAGTGAACCATTGTGCGTGAGTCATGGCGGCTGTCCCTGGTCCTTCCAATCAGCCCACCTCCTTCCAGAATTAGATTAGGTCTCCTAGTCTATTCAGAACATCTGCAAAAGATCCAGGTGTCCGGAGGGTTTCTATTCAAAACGTGACGCCTGTGCATTTAAACACCATATGCGCAACGGTTTCCTCAGCCTCCAAGTACGTATTGCCGAGTACCTTGGCTGTAGAGGTCAGGTTGTCAATATCTTCATATTAATTTATTTTTAGAAAGATCATTGATTACCTCAGATGATCATTGACATGATTTATCAAATCTCACTTCAATTCAATATTAATCTGCATCGTTACGCCCCATATTAATTGGAAACGATGTTGTGTGACAATCGCGCAACATTGCTAACCATGAATACGGAACATTAGCATGTTGCCAGCAACGTATTTTCCGCGATGTAAAAACCTGTTGCTTCAACAATGTTGCGCCACATGGTTTTCCAATGAACAAGGCTCGAGTCAGTTGTGTTTTAAAGACTTTGAAAAGGGTCACATTGCACAAGCCGGGTTTTGTACTAAGTAGACTACATATACCTACAGACGCCAGCTGGTCAGGCTACCCGAAACTGTCAAATTTTCCCAATCAATCTTGAACCTCACTACTTTAGTGATAAAGTTGAAAATCTATTAAGAAAATTTGACAGATTGTAGCGATTGTAATACCCGAAGGGTTAGACGCCCCTATATTACAACCACAAATCGCCAGTTTTTTTTTTTTAAGTTTTGCCCCACACTAGGAATTTCTCCTGTATCGTGGGTGCGTTTACAAACATTCAAACTCACATACACAAACAGCCAGACCAGGAACAACTAATTGTAGGTCATACAAATATTTGTTCCGTGCGGGAATCGAACCCACGACACGCAGCGCAGCAGTCAATCGCTTAACCACTGCGCCAACCGTGCCGTCAATTATGTTTAAGTTCCATGTAACTAATAGGGGGCAAGCCTATTTCCGTTAACCAGGCACAAATCCGGACTCCAGGCTGCTACTGAAAAAAATCTGATGGAAAAACGCAATAACACTTTGCCCGTCCTTCCAATGATCCCCGGACCTCATGTCTCAACTTTTATAAAGGGAAAAACGTGTTCCACGCGCGCCTCAAAGAGATGTCAGCACGAATTGATGGGGTTCGCTAGGGCCACTGCCTGCCAGGGCCGTGGGTTGTTCGAAAGTGCCGTGGCCCCTGGCACAGGCAACTGAAGGAACACGGGTGGGTTTTAGTCAGTAAAAGTCTGACACACCCTTCCGCTCAGCCCAGAGCGAGAGAGGCCATTTGATGATTTCCCAACCAAAAAAAAAAAAAAGGCTGGTACTGAAAAAATTCTGATGGAAAAACGCAATAACACTTTGCCCGTCCTTCCAATGAAGCCAGGAGCTCATTTCTCAACTCTTATAAAGGGAAAAACTTATAAAATCTAGCTTAACAACTTCAAAGCTACGAAGTCTGTTCTGCAAAATAGATGCGATGTTACGTAAACGTTTCCGTCTCGTACAATTAATTATGTCGACGCTATAATAACTCGCGGCTCATTAAAACTGAAACGCAAACCCCGTAACACTGACACTTTAAAATTGTGAGCAATTATTTATTTTATGAGTGATGGTTTGTTATGAAAATGTTGTAACAGTAACGTCTATTTTATTTGAATTTATGTAAAATGTTGCAAGTTCGCAAGCACGACAGCCGAGAAGGGGGTCCTAAGCTCGATCCTCAAGTTGAGTGAAAGGGTTTTTCATGAGGAAATTCTTAGTAGCAACCTCTGGTACAGATTCGTAAACGAAATTTTCGATCAATAATAGTACTAGATTCCCGATAAGCGCTTCAAAAACGGCCCGAAAAATAAGACCACAAATACTTTTGTGGTCTTATTTCAAAGTAGTATGATTTTAACCTTATTACTTAGACTTTAAGTTTCATTTTAGAATAAATGACTGAAAATTTAAAAATAGAATGATTTTATTTTCAAGCGACATTTTAAATATATTTTGCAATGGTAATTAAACATTATGTTTAAGCATTAAGGTTTATAATAAACTGAAGTTGTTAATATTATTAAACTTTTTTCTAAGAAATGTAGATGTTTACGTGTGTGCAAACGTGGCCACTTGAGCGACTGATTTTTGTTCCTGATCCTTAATCTAGTACTATTATTGATCGAAGAAGGAAATAGTCTAAGCCAATAATTCATGGGTTATAAAAGTAAGGGACAAAGTGTAGGTGTTCTAATACCTTTGCTTCGGAAAATACATAAACAGCCTATAATGTGCCCACTGCTGGGACTCAGGCCTCCTTTCGGTAAGATAGAATGACCCGTCATCCACTTCACGGGCCTATTGCGTTTGGTATAAGTCACATGTGTTTGAATTTTAGGTTCTAGGAATGCCAGTTTCCTCACGATGTTTTCCTTCACCGTTTTAAGCATTGGTGTTAACATAACTTACACAAAGTAAAGCACCTGACTGGGTTCGAATCTAGGACCTACAACTCATAAGTTGCGTTACCACTAGGCCACTGTGCTAGTCAGCTTCTGCTTCGGAGAATATAGAGGAGATATTAGCATTATGCTGAGCGATGGCCGTTTTGCGTGAATGTGACGCATGTTTACCCCCAACTTGTTTTTTTTTTTGTGTTTATGTCTTTTTTTTTTTTATGCGTCATGTTTGCCGCAAATAAATGCTTTTTCTTTCTTTCTTTCTTTCTATTATGTAGTTTGACAACGGTATTGCCCTTGAATATACAGCGTGGCGCTTTAATGGCGACATTAATTTAACACACGTATACGGTTTTGCGTTGTAGTTTTATGAATATATTTTAATTTAATTAAACATTAATATTTATTTATTTATTAACAATTTTATAAAATAGCATTTTAGAGCAACCTGACTTAAAGAACTGTAGGGGTCATTTGCCGGGGTCACGGATCATAACATCGCATCAATGTAATTAAAACAACTAACAAGCAAAGAGAAGGTGAATTGAAGGAAAAAGAGAGAGCCCTATGTCGGCGCGCGGCGCAGGTGGAAGTTTTCAAGTTACGATTTTTTTTATGTTGTTATCATTTTTATGATTACTGGCCACTAGCCCTACCCGCGTGTTAAATTAATGTCGCCATTGTAGCGCCACATTGTATAACTATTTACTATCCCATTTTGACACGTATCACGCTTTATTTCGTAACCGTCATTATTAAGACAAAAGCTGGTCCTAATGTTATACAATAATAATTAAAACAATAATAGGATTTATATTTACGCTATATTGTAACTTGGCGGCTTTCTGTAAAATAATCTTTGTGTAGAATTTGTAACATAAATTCCTTGCGTATCTGGAATGAAAGAAGTATCGTCATTAAAGTTAAGATAATCTTGATAAATCGTTAGAAAATGTTAACAAAAACCTTTTATTGTAACGTTTCTATAGAAGCCTGCTATCGAGTTTTATGAAAACTGGCTGTCAAATAAACACGAAACAGCAACAATTACCTACAGTTACGCACGGCACCAAAGGATACCGCGTTACCCGGTAACTGAGTTGTGGAGGTCAGATAGGTAGTCGCTTCACGTAAAATACTGGTATTCAGCTGAATCCAGTGAGACTGGAAGCCGACCCCAACATAGTTGGGAAAAGGCTAAGCAGATTGATGAACCTGTCCTATCGCTGGCGATTAACGAGAAACCGGTAGAGCTAGCAACTAAACGAGTTCGCGAGCGAAGAGCAGCGAGTGCGAGACGGCGACGAGCGATTACTCGCTGGTACGTGTATGTATATGAAAGCGTGAGTCTCAGCGAGAGATCTATCCGCCAAGCGAGTTTTGCTGAGCGAGTAGGTACTCACTTTGATAGCTCATGTCGATGTGAAACGAGTACTCACCGCGGCGTTTGTGAACAGTCAGTGATCAACTATTAATAAAGTATTTCTTTTACTTAACCGGGACCTACACTCTTTTGTACGTTTCTCGAGCGAGAAAATCGTTGATAACTAGTCGCTTCCTCGTTGGCGGAGGAACAAGTGCCTTTACCTCGAAACTACTTAAAAGTAACGTATTTTAAAATCAAATCACCAATGAGTAGCCAGAATATAAAAGCCATGGAGTAAATCTGTATACATTTACTTCGCGGTCACAGCACTAGTTACGGTGGAGTTAGTATTTCAATGGCGGACCGTACACGACACGACCAATCACCAACTAGTTAATAACGCGCTAGTAAGTCGCCTCGTGTACGGTCCAAAGATCGATCAAGAAAAGCCAAAAACTCACAAACAGAACAAACGTCAACAAATTAATAATAATAGGTATATGTACGTGAAGTTCAAAGGCTTTTCTTTAGAAAATATAATGGTAACACCGTTGTCGTAGTAAGTTTAATTCGAAGCACACCTGACAGGTTCGCACGGGTGATAAAGAACAGACCTACTATTGCTGTGTGTAGGTATGAGTTGAGGATGAAATGTAAGTGAGTTGTGTGTGGATGAAATGTGAGTAAGTTGATGAGAAAAAAAATAAGAGAATCTTATTCATTTGTTTTTCGGTAGGTGTCGTGGCGTGGTGGGTAAGAAAGAGAAACAGTTTCTTCTTGGTTAGTGAGTTGATATCGATACAGAGGTTTTGGTTATATGTTAGAGAATACAAGTTTAATTTAATAGCGTACTTTTTAATAGGTTCCTACAGCCAGCTAGTGGATGGAAGTCAGCGATATAAGTCGGTGAGCACAGTCCCAAGTTTCAAAAGAGATTTTAAATGAAAAATGGCAAATTATTAAGTAAGTGTTTATAACAATTTATTAAAGGGTAGATACTACTTTAAAGATTGGCGTTACGAAATTTTCAAAATAATAATTAGGTTTTCCAATATTCAGAATAGTCTGTAATTTATATGGTGATCATAATAAGAGTATTCTATTCTATGCTCCTGACTGTACCACCTCCTAAAAAAGTACAGCTGAAAGATTTTCTTTAATAATATTGTCGAAGAAACAGTTTAGGCATACCAGAAAAGTAAGCATAATTCATTCTGATTTGTTTTCTAAACCGACGAGATGGGCATCATTCGTTTAGATAACATGAACATTACGCCACGGCTGTACTTTCCGAAGGGATAGGCAGAGAGAGGTGTGCCTTCAGTACACCCATTTTTCGCCATCCACCAAGTCCCATGTGATAGAAGGCGAGCGTATTGCCACCCACCGGGCACAAATCCATCCAGATTGTGGCTTGCTACTGAGAAATTCTTGAAGGAAATTCCTTTACCCGACCTGGGAATCGAACCCAGGACCTCATGCTCAGCAGTACCGCTTGTGATTTGTTATTCATCTGTGTTGTCGGTCTTCCACGTGGTTCGTTCTTCAAATCAAAGTTTCCATCACGAAAGCGTTTAAAACAAAATCGCACGGTGCGTTCATTAGCAGTCCCCTCTCGAAACGCAACATTGATATTGCAAGCTGTTTCTGCCGCGTTAGTTCTACGTTGGAATTCGTATTCAAAAATAAGTCGAATTTTCGAAGTATCCATCTTTTTTGTCTAAGCTGAATTAAAAAAAAAACAACTGAAAGTCGATAATCGAATGTTGCACATTTTTTAAAAGAAGAACTTCATAAGTACCATGTGAAAAAAGTTTCACTCAAAAATCTCAAACCATGAAGGTTCTATGTTAATTCGAAGTACCTATTACATAAAACGGCAATTTCATACTTTAACCCTTATTATTTTACCATTTATGTACACACATGTATAAACAGACAATGAAAAGCAGAACAGAAAAAATAGGTACAGAGGTGATGCTTATTTCATAAGAAATCTCTTCCAGCAAAACTGAGATAGGACAATAGATACAGAGATGTAGACAGCATGTGATAGAGCAAAGGAGACAAAAAATAATACATTGAAACAAAAAACAATTCATTTAAAAACTAAACAAAAATTACGAGAATATACTAACATACATTAAGAAATAAACATACATAAATACTTCTACAATAAATATTACTAGAATGATAATTATTATATCATACTCAAAATAATTTTGATGATTATATTATTTAAACTCAAAATACGTTTCTCTTAGTAACCAATGGTAGAGGAGCTCGCGAGTTGCTCCCTATAAAATGATAAGCGCTATTCTGAAAACAGAACGGTGAATCTCCTAATGCCCCCTTCTTTGTTAATGTCTGAAAGTATTAAAGGAATTATAATAATTTGTGTATCTCGTCACGTGATATTGTTTTAGGTTCGTTTACTTTCACTTTCTCTACCATAAATACCTAATTTTATTGTTTGTGTTTCTTCTTCTATTTACTAATAGCTTTTAGAGTGAAAATGAATACTGTGTACGACAAAAAGCATTCTATGTACAGACGCCAGCACATCAAGCTACTACAATCTGTCAGATTTCTTTATTCGATTTTCAACTTTATCGCTGAAACATTAAGGTTCAATGTTGATTGGGAAAATTTGACAGTTTCGGGTAGCTTGACCTGCTGGCGTCTGTACTTAAGTATTTAGGAGCCGAGGTAAAAGAAAAACAAGTCAGAATAAACGCTAAGCGCAAACAAAGTACTGGGGGAAGGGCAAGAGCGGTGAAAAACTCAAAACGGTGAAGGAAAACATCGTGAGGAAACCGTCAAGTCTTAGAATAGAACCAAAAATCCGAAGACATGTGAAATCTACCACCGCGCACTGGGTCCGTGTGGTAGATTGCGGGCGGCGAGCAATGGGCAGCTCGCCACCCGGTAAGGACCAGACTCGGGTCAACGGCGCGTTGTGTTCCACGCGCGCCTCAAAGAGATGTCAGCACGAATTGACGGAGTCCGCTAGGGCCGATGCCTGCCAGGGCTGCGGGTTGTTCGAAAGAGATACCGTGGCTCCTGGCATAGGCAACTGAAGGAACACGGGTGGGTTTTAGTCAGTAAAAGTCTGACACGCCTTTTCGCTCAGCACAGAGCGGGAGGGGTCATTTGATGATTTCCCACCTGAAGAAAAAAAAACAACTTGAGAGGTGTCAAGGGACACCCGGATGGAACGAAGTTCAAAGAGAGAGAGAGAGAGACAGACAGAGAAACGCGGGCACGCCGCATGGCTTACAATTATACCAAAAAGTGTCGTTCCAACTTTTTGTCTTAATTTTTTCCGTCTAGCCCCCTTTCGCAACGCGCGATAAGGAACTTCGTTCCAAAAAAAAAGGAAACCCGTCTTAGAATAGAACTAAAAATCCGAAGACATATGAAATCTACCAACCCGCACTGGGACCGCGTGGTGGACTATTCCCACTCCCCCTCGAAGAGATGAGGCTTGTGTCTCAGCAGTGGGAATATCATAGACTGATTATGGGGGAAGAGCACAGCTGTAGGATATATTAAACACGCTCTGGACGCGAACTTCTCCAGAAGGACACGTACTTAGAATCTGTCAGTGTTCAGGGTCCGTCCGCAATCTGTCCGTGCCAGTGTGACTGCAGTGCGATTCTGTAACCATCTCACCGTGAAAACTTAGGTGAAGTGAACGTGGAGTGGGCTGTCATTCCAAATAATGCTAGGGATTGACACTACTGACAACTCACATCAAGCTCACTTCACTTGAGTTTTCACGGTGAGAATTTTACAGAATCGACCGGCAGATCCCTGAGTGAAATAGTGCATAGTTGGTAGTTTTAAGGTTGGTTTTTTACTATATTATGTATATCTAACGGGCGCTTCTCGCCACCAAACTTGAAAGTTTGGCGAGTAAAATTGTAAAAACAACACAATAATGTATTTTTGAGAATAATAATAAAAAATAAAAAAAATGTTTCAACAAGAAATTTCACGCGGACGAAATTGCGGACGTAAGTCAGTTTAATATAGTCTAGAAGTGACTTGAATACCGAGTTGTAACATCATGGCTCGGCATGGCATGCAGCAATAGGCTCCCGGAAAATGTTGTGAACACACAACTGAAGGCCAATTCTCGTAATATAAAACGTTCAAAATCTGGTCGCAGTCTCATCTCGGCGACAAATAAATGTCTAAAACTTGTCAAAATGTAGGGAAATTAGAAGTATTTTTTGACAGATTGAGACAGATCTGAGGGGCAATTCTCGTAATTTTAAGAACGTTCACAGTCTGATCTCAGTCTAAGTAGTAAAGATCTCAACTGCCATGTTGAGAATATGTCATGCTCACTTAAATGTCTCACTGGTGGTAGCGCGTGTGTTGGATCATTCGGTTCCCTAAAAAAAAAATGGTTGAGCTGGGTGGTGCTGATCCATGCGTCATGTTCGTGAACGGGCGCCGTCGGTTGAGACTGGTCATCTCTTAACTGCCAGGGCTTATTTTTAATTTTATATTTTAAATTGTTTCTCTTTTACATTGTTCTCACATGTAGAAGCAATAAGAATAATGTGCCCAGAATTTTGTAATAATATCTTGATTTAAAGGAGTGTCCTTGGACTTTCTTGCCCGTTCTTCACCATAGAGATCTACGTTTTGGAATGGGCAACTAGTTTCAACTTTCTGTCTTACTGACGAACTATTTAATTTTGACAATTCAAAAGTGCCTGTAAATGGTTTAATTGAAATAAAATGATTTGAGTTTTGAGTTTATAGGTTGGCTTACATCTCTGCCTATCCCTGCTATTCTATGCGCACAGAGCTAAACCAAGTAGTTGTACTTAAAATTATTTCTTTTTTACCTATTATGCGAATTTCCAGTTTAAGCACCTTATAAGTTTTTAAAGAACTCCAACGAAAGACACGAGCTCAACGAAATATGTTTATCGCAACAATTTTCAACTCTGTTCAGACTGCCATCATAGCGTGGGAAAGCAAACATCTGTATATTTTTACTTTATCTTTCGTCCCTTTTGCTTCATAATAATATAGACGAAGCTAAACAAAATGTTTATGATAAATATTTCTGTAACATATTTTGTCTCGAGTTCAAATTGTGCGTAGGATATTTTGTGAATCAATTATCGGTTACTAAAGGAATAGTCAAGGAAGTAAATTATATTATATTTGTACTGAGTATGGTGGGGTATTAATGAGCTTAGCTCAGGGTACGTCGGGAATTTACTCTACCCGCGTATGTAGTAAAGCTACTCTGTGATGAAGCACATAACCCGGGAGTGCTGTGTCACCTGAAGCTGTGCGTGCCGGACCGATACGTGTAGAAAGAGTGTGGACCAATCTCCAGGCGAAAACACCCGTCACCCGAACAATCCACATAATAAACGAAGTTCATGAGATATTTCGTAATCGATATAAGTATCACATTTAAATAATATTAGGTCGTCTAGCTTCAAATAAAGGCATAATTTGAACATTCAGCAAATGAGCAATGTCGCTTTGGCTGCTCCGAATAACCAAGCATAGTTGCTATGAGATTTACCAAAATAACTACGGAGGTATTTCACCAACGAAACCGAACGCGATCAGCACACTTACATCGCGTTCAAGAGCTGTCAGCGTCTATATTCAGCAGCAATGCCAACAGTGACAGCTTCAGTCTTGAACGCAGTTTAGAAGCTAATTTCGCGTTCAGTTTCGTTGGTGAAATTCGCGTTAAGTATCACCGTATCAACCGAAAAACGTCTAAGTACTAAACATGTTTTCTCCAAGCATACTTCACTCATACATTCATATATAATAGTAAGAGAGAGAGAGAGCGAAATTCTTATGGAGGGGGCATAACGCTTTTTTATTACGTGACGATTTCTCCCAGGCAACTGGTACCGCAAGCCGCGTTAAGGAACTTCGTTCCAAAATAGATTCTTACAGACACTAAACTTAAAAAAAAAATACAAACATCCGAATTGAGACCCTCCTCCGCGCCTCAAAGAGATGTCAGCAAAAGCGACGGGGCCCCATAGGGCCGAAGCCTGCCAGGGTAGCGGGAACATCCGAAAGGGTTTACCGCTGCCCTGGAACATAAAGGGCTAAGGAAGGAACACGGGTGGGTTTTAGTCAGTAAGAGTCTGACACTCCCTCCTGCTCCACCCAGAGCGGGAGGAGTCATTTGATGATTTCCCATCCTCAAAAAAAAGGCCCTCCTCCTTTTTTAGAAGTCGGTTAAAAAAAAACAATTTGTACAGTCATCCCAAATTAATATTAACAACTCCTTACGTCAATTGGCCGTCTATAGCCCTTTCAACTGTCGGAGAATGACAGATGTTGTTTGAATATACGTACGTAGGTACGGACGCTATAAGTTGGTAGTCATTTGGTTTAACAATTTCCTTGACTTTACATTACCAAACTACATTGCTAAGACCGATTAGTATGCCCTATTTCCTCAGTTGTTAAGCAGACCTACTTCCCGCCTCCAAGTTACAACGCCCAGCCATCCAAGGGAAATCGTGTGAAGATACTTACGCGATCGAAGTGAACCGAAGCATGGAGGTCCAGGATACGATTTGTGTTCACTACATTGGTTCCGTAGATCAATATTACCTAGCTACAGTAGCTACGAAGCTGTACAGTCGACGGTGGATTTTGTTAAAGACCGCAAGAATTATGTCTTTGATAGTTAGATAGACTTCTATCAAAGATAGTATTTAATAAAAAAAAACATAAAGTTTCTCAAATTTTTTCCGCTTAATGGCAAACGACATCGCGGCAGGCCTAGACGGAGATGGCGGGATTAGCAGGACTCCTTTGATAAAGATTGGTGCTTGGCAGCTCTGGACAGAGAGTAGGGAAGCCTTTGCCCAGCAGTGGGACATTAAAGACAAAAAAAAATTTGCTTATTGAGGTCTCTTTTAAAGGGTTATTCCACTAATCCATGGGGATCTGTGAACTTTTCTTCAACAAATCTTCATTGAAGTCTCAAAAAGCTCATAATGGTGATTTGTGGAAAAAAAGCTTGAGAGGTGTCAAGGGACACCCGGATGGAACGAAGTTCAAAGAGAGAGAGAGAGACAGACAAAGAAACACGCGCACGCCGCACGGCGTACAACTATAGCAAAAAGTGTCGTTCCAATTTTTGGTCTTAATTTTTTCCGTCTAGCCCCTTTCGCAACGCGCGATAAGGAACTTCGTTCCAAAAATCACAAATCCCAAAAAATCACAAATCCCAATCAGTTCAAAAATAAAATACAAACAACATAAGAATTTAATAACAATCACGAAGTCATTAATTCTTATGTAGGTAAGGACTCATTGATTGTTTTTGTAATCAAACAAATTGAAGTAATGGCTAAATTACTATCCTAAGTGTAAAATATTTTAGCTTAAAGAATGAAATCACAATTTTACTACAAATACTTTTAAATTACTTTATGATTGATTATTTTAGAACTTATTGGAATAACCTCTTTTAAAGACAATAAATAATTCAACAGAAGTGTCGATAACCTGATAAAAGAAATTATAAGTACTCAATAACTGTTCTAAAGTGACAATAATAATAATTAGGTAGTGTATTCATCTCCTAACAATCATCATTCTCCTGCCCTTATCCCAATTTATTTGGGGTCGGCGCAACATGTCTTTTTCTTCCATACTTCTCTATTAGTCGTCATCATTCATCTTCTAACAATGTTATGTTTAAATGTACTGTAAACATAATATTACTCATAAAGTAAGCTAGTACTGATGAAACACTCTTGAAGCCTAAAATAATCATCATTTACTGGTGATGTTGACTGTACGAACCACACCAGCTTAAAAGATGGTATTGTATGGATTTCGGATCGAAGTTAATCGCTGAGAACGGATGAAGTAAAGCTGATATGAATTTCGTTTAATTTCCAGATTATATATAGGCTATTTTCAACGTGGCGCCTAAAAAAAGATTTCTCTTTTCAGACGTAACAGAAGTTGAAAGTAATTTTCCTTTTATGACGCGAATTTCGCTTATTCCGTATTCGGGTTTATTACAGTGGTTTTTTTTTTATCTTTCAGGATTGGTTCGTATTTTTTTCATCTAGATAATGAAAATCTTATTTGTTCATCAACGCATAGCATAAGAAGCATGAAATTTTGCACAAGAGTACCGTGCCTAATTGAGGTGGGAATTATGGAAGGCTTTACGGTTGAATAGGGGATGAAAATTTTGACAGGAAGTTCCATGTACAGGGATTGAAAAATCATCATCATCCGATGTTACTTAGGATCGGCACAACACGTTATGAAAGGGATTAAAAAACACAGAACAACAATTTTGTATCCCCACAAAACCGTGTCACCAGTTTTACTTAATGTAGACTATGGTTTCTTACCAATCCTCAGTTTATGTACAGTCGGTGATAGCAATTAACTGACCCCCCTAAAATTACTCGATTTTGCACCCTCTGCTCATAACATTAAAGGTGAGGTCATTGTCAATATGTATGAGTTTATCGGACTAACACTACTCGATGAACAGAAACAATAAATCATTTTGATGCGCAAACTTGAGCTTTAAGATGTTGGTGTTAGGTCATTTACTATGTATGGGTATTTGTTACGCAATTTTCATTTTTATGCAGCAAGACTTAAAGGTTAGGTTAATGTTGTGATAATTTGTGTCATTGCTACTAATACCTTCTTTTATCTGTCTTACCCAAGTTAATCTGGTGTCGTGGTTCATGCGTAAGGCTGAGACGTGCATGATGCGAGTTCAAATCCAGTCTTACAAGCTTACTGCTAACAAGAAGAAGGTTCAAATTCGTTTAATTTTTAAGGGGGTCAGTTATAACCGACTATATAATTGCTATAACCGACGTACATACATGTATCATTATGCTCTTTTGAAAAAAATATCAATAAATTCGTCGCCGAGGGAGGCCAAGGAAACGCTGGCGTGATGACTTACTAGATGCTTTTACGGTCGATTGATGAGAGAATTGAAAAACGGAGATTAATGAGATTGGCCCGAGAAGACAACCCACAAGGAACAGTGGAAAGTTAGACCTTTGCCCAGAAGTTGATAAAAAATAAGTTTTAAAGATCAGTGGTACACACGACTACACGTCAAGCTATACAAAACCAGTTTGTCTTGGCCTCACTTTGTACGATATTTTCTCACAATGAACGGTCAGCTAATACTGGTTTTGCATAGCTTGATGTGTAGCCGTGTGTACCTACTCAGTAGTAACGGCTGCGACGAGTTGTAGGTCGTAGTTTCAAACCCAGATATGCGCTTTACTTTGTGTAAATTATTCATCACCACTGCTCTCAAAACGGTGAAGCAAAACATCGTGAGGAAGCCGGCATGACCTAGAACCAAAAATCTAAGACATGTGACATCTACTAACCCGCACTAGGCCTGCTTTGTGGATTACGGCTCACTCCCTCTCACCGGGAGGTCTGTGTCCCAGAAGTGGGAACGTTATAGGCTGATTATGCTATTCGACTTTTTCTTTCTTTCTTTCATCATCATCTGCCTAGCCTTTTCCCAACTATGTTGGGGTCGGCTTCCAGTCTAACTGGATGCAGCTGAATACCAGTATTTTACATGGAGCGACTGCCTATCTGACCTCCACAACCCAGTTACTGGGTTACGATACCCCTTGGTAAGACTGGTTGTCAGACTTTCGGGCTTCTGACTGCCCGTAACGACTGTCAAAGATCCACGAATGACAGCTGGGACCAACGGCTTAACGTGCTTTCCGAGGCACGGAGGGGTCTCGGTATGTAAAGATGGTCACCCATCCACAGACCAACCGTGGCAAGCGTAGCTTAACCTGACCGATCGACCTGTGCGGCAGTTATTATTTAGCCACGGGCCCCTCCTTTCTTTCTTTCTTTATGCTATGCTAAAAAGAAGTTTCTTAAGAATAAAAGATTTTTAAACAATAACAGCTAGACAAGATACAACAGTTATCCGTTAGGTACCCGGTATCTACTATTAGGAATCCAGCACAGAAAAAGCGTTTAAAAATACAACCTAAGTGCTAAAGCACAAAGGTGGCCGCAGATGCGATACAGTGAATTTTATTCGCTACATTAGTCTTGTTGCAATATATCAGAGGTGCATACAACTTGGGTTTTACTAGAGGTGAGCGTTAGTAGGCCGAAACCGGAAAATTATTTGGAGGACGATTTTTTATTACACACTCAACTGCATAGTGAAGTATTACTCATAATCAAAAGTCATTTATTTAGACATGTGACATCTACCAACCCGCACTGGGCCCGCGTGGTGGCCCCACACCCTTTAAAAAGAAGAAGAGGCCGGTGTCCCAGCCTTGGGAACATTATAGGTTGATTATGCTTTTATCCAGCACTTTTCGAACGTCATAATAACATAAGACAGTCCCCCATAACGCCCGCCCTTCATCACTTCCTAGTGCTTTTGCTGGGAAAAAGTGGCGAAATAACTCTCTAGCATCCCTATTTGATTTGTTTTAATTTCAGGTAGGTATTATTAACTATATTATTATATTTACAACACTGTGATTGCATGCTTGCCTCAGCATTGAGTTAGCTTTGACTAAAAAGCAAACACAAGTGCACAATGAGTTGATCTCATTCACCATCACCTGTATTTATGGAATTTAAAACTACTTGGAATTGTTATAAAACGATTTATCTACCAACTACCAAATAACACGCAGTTGTTTTCAGTCTTGAATCAGACAGCATAATTAATTTTTGGAGGCGGTAATTCGGCTCCGTCCTTAATTCGTCATAGATACAATGGATGCCAAGATTGAGGTACACCCCTAGTTACCGCCTTTTGTCCGCAAACTCATCCAACCGGTACCATCGACTGGGTAATGTGTTTCAATTTATAATAAAATAGTTTATATTTGAAGATTTTAACTGCTTTTGTGCGCACTTCATGTTTTATTTAGTGCAAGTTGTGCCCGCATCCAGTTTATATTTTTTTTGTGGTTTGTAATAAGACTGATTGTATTTTTAGTAAGTTTGACCTCGAAAACGCAAAAAAGTGAAGCATTCAGAATAAATGCGCAAATAAACATAAGTCTGTCTTTCTGGAATATAACGTAAGAAGCTTCCTACTTTTCCTAAAGCATTTTGTATTTTTTCTATTATCATCTCGAGCATTGACGGTATTAAATACTATACAAACATTTAATTTTCGCCCAACAGCACGAAATTTAATTGTAAGTTTGAAACGAAAAATAAAAAAAAATGTACTTGCACCAATGAAAGCCAAGTCTTTAAAATAAATTCTCGTATTTCTGAAGTAGGTATACTTCGCTAAGTTTAAATTAAAATACTGGGAAAAGTTTTTGAAATGAAAGAAACTTGCGTTTTAAAAATACTCTCCTTGCTAATTGTAAGACTTCTGATGGTTGTAATTAACTCATAGAACGATGTTTGCGATAAACTAGTTTAGTATTTCGTCATCGTGTCACGAAGTTATACAGACTCGCTTTTCAAACCTTGAATGTACTAGTTTTACTTTTCATTTGCTATTTTATTTTATTTTTCTCTTTTGTAAGGGTTAAACCAGCATATACAGGGTCCAATTAAAATAGATGGACACATTTTACCAAAGCGCTCAGTACCTACGTCTAACCAAAGATATCCAAGCAAAAACAAACACTGATTTAAATAATTTTATTTTGACCTAAAATAATAAATACCTGGCACTCTAGAATAAACACATGCACACATTATGGGTAGGTACATGCACTCGCGCCCCGCTGCGCGCATGCTCGCATCACAATTTTAAAGACAATGGAGGGATGTGTTTATGCATTGGGTAACCAATATTTATAAGTGTATTTTTGTTTCTGATTATTTTAATTGTAAGTACCTATCTAATGCGCTTTTCTTATATATTTTTTTACCATTGTTCTTATTTTGGTGGTCTGAATGATTTCTAAAAGTTTGTCCACCTATTTTAATGGGGCCAAAATAATATTATAAAAAAACAGAAAACAGATATATTACACCTCTAAATTTTCCACAGATTACAACTTAAATATTTAGCAGGTAATTATAACTTTACAAAATTTCACTTCGCACATTCCACATTTTCACAACACCAATCATTTGCGTATGTATCTCATCTGGTGGATGTCCGTATGCGTATGCGTATCCAGCAGAATATCAGCTTTAGGTATATTTGCCTGACATAATTATGCTGAGCTGGACTCCCTTTTGGTTCGCACTTTGTATTTTCGTTAAATAATTATTTCAAAGCGTGTCATACTTAATATGCCTTGTTTTCTTCTTTTTTTTATTATTTGTATGTTGGCACCTTGTTACTATTTCCTAACATTCATGTAATTAGTTATTATTTAATCGTGCTTTTGTATGCTGTCTTTTTTGTACAACAAATAAACGATTTATCTATCTATTTACCTACAAATTTACTTTAACTGTAGTCAGGGCAAAATTAATTAAGTATTGGAACAAAAGTAAACAACAAACAAGAACTCTTGTTTGTTTTACTCTTCATTAATCTAAGACCAAGATCTATATCCGTTACTTAGCTCGTACTTTGACTTAGTTATGTTCCCGATTCTAACTTGCACTTGTCTTGTGGTTTGACATTTGTGCGACAGTCACAAAAATAACGCTCAGCCGAAGCATTTGTGAAGTAACATTTATAGATCTCGGCCTAATAAAGAGTATTCTGTTTTATTCTAAGTGGCCACTGAATAGCAGTAAAGGACAACAGTAATTGCGTAAAGCACTATCAGTAGCAACGGCATTTTGACAGTTCAACGACATTCATTGCGTTTACGTTTTTGATCAGACAAATTTTTCGAACATTTATGAAGCAATGGATTAGCAATATTCTTCAAAATGGTACAGATTGTGAATGAAAGTGTGTTATGCAAATTGTGTGCTGGTCTGAATCTGAAATCATGGCTGAACGGAGCATGTACGCACGGTGACCAAATCAATGCTGGGAGCCTAAAAAGGCCACTACCTCTAAAAGCTATTCATTTCCTGAATGATCATTAGCAATTCCTCTAATTTTTGTAAATTTTCATTTCATATTTGGTATAAACATTGCCGCATGAAAAATATAAAAACCGTAATTTTATCGGTAATTTTTTCATTACAGTTTTTATTAATCAAATTGGTATTTTATTTTTTATTTCTACAGTTTAAATGTTATTTTATTGTGATAAGAATTGCACACAGATCATATTTATTATGAATTGTCAGTTTGTGACCATTTTACGATTTTTAATATGATTCATATTGTTGTCCTATTATGATTCTGCCAAAGTGGCCTTTTTAGGGCCCCTGGTTGCTGTTTAATTTATTAATAACTAGCTTCTGCCCGCGGCTTCGCCCGCGTGGATGTCGGAAATTATCCCACGGGAACGTGCTAACAGGATAAAATGTATGTGCTTCCCCAGAATGCCATCTATCTCGCGGGCCCTTTGTGGCTAATTACAGTAGAAAACCAATTGTGTCTCATTAGTGGTGATTAAGAGGGTACCTATATGATATCTTTACCTAAGTACCTACCTAATTAAAAAAAAAACTCAATAACAGAAAATTAAATACCTACCTAAATAAACCTATTTCTGATGATAACTAATCTAAACTCAATAAATAAGCAAAATCCCTAAAAACTAATATCTATACTAATGACTAATCCTACCTAACAATATTATAAAATAACCTACGGTCACTACGTACACTATCAAATATACTACCTATACTTTAAAATTAAAATCTATACCTACGACTCATATAAAAATAAACCTAAATAACTCTAAAAACTAAAAGGAATAAAAATGAACTCCACTGCGGGTGACCCAACCTACGACAAACTTAGTATTTGCGGTTGGTACAGTACAGACAGTGGTAATCGGGTATAGGGATCGAACCGCAAAATTAAGTTTGTTTTTTATTGTATATACTTTTCCGGGATAAAAAGTACCCAGTGTGGTGCCCAGGATATTAAAGAATAATTATACCAAGTTTCATCGTAATCGAACCGGTAGTTTTTGCGTGATGCCTGAACAAACAGACAGACAGACAGACAGACAGACCGACAGACAGACAGACAGACAAAATTTTTTTTAATCACATTTTTGGGTTCGGTGTCGGTCTAGTAACACCCCCTGTAAATTATTTTTTTGATATTTTCAATGTACAGAATTTTCATTTCTACAGATTTATTATAAGTATAGATTTCGAGTAATCTAAATATACCTTCTGGCCGATATTTACTTAGCAGGGAAAACCAATACACAAATGGTTAAATCAGGATCTTGAATCTTCCCCCGCAAAATTCCTAATAAGTTCGAGTGATTACAAAAACGTTGAAAAATTCCTACTCCTAACTAATATTATAAATGCGAAAGTGAGTTTGTTTAACTGTTACGCTTTCACGCTAAAACGGCTGCACGGATTTGGATGAAATTTGGCACACGAGTAGACCATGACCTGGGTTTGGACATAAGATACTTTTTATCTCGGTAGTACGTTCCCGTGGGATAATTTCCGACCTCCACGCGAAGCCGCGGACAAAAGTTCAAATAATGTCAGTAGGTATTTCAACCCTGTACTCGTTTATGTATTGACTTTGCATTTATAACCCTAAAACCTACTTTAAAATAACAATCGTTAAACAAACAATATGTTATGTATGTCAGTAAATAACAAACATAAATAGTGTTCCCGTTTGGAAGCTGTACATTGTAACCGTTGCTCTTAATATTTCGTCATGTAAAATACGCGGCGAATTTGTTGCTGGTACAGATAAGCGCGCCTCTTCCTGTGTGTGCCATCGCTGCCGGCGGGACTACAGAGCAGCCTGTGGAAACAGAGACTACAATTTAAATTAAATATAGTGAGAAGTAATTTAAAGAAAAGTAGCATTTAAATGAATTCTCTTAATTTATTATTACGGACACACACTTCCCTGTGTTTGGTATTCCAGCGTATGGCACTCGTGGGTTGCAGCTGAAAATCAGCGTCAGGTGGTACACTTGTGTTGTCATCTGACATTATGCTGAGCTGAGGCCCTTTTGGCATTATAATCTTTGTTTTTGTTTTTGTAGTTTTAAGGTGTCATTTTGTGTAATGCCAATAAATGCATTTTTCTTTCTTTCTTTCTTTCTAACAGTTGTCATTGGTAAGTTTCTGGAGATTGTTGATCATGACTGTTCCAATACAGAGTAGTATAAAATTTCAGAGACTGCATAAGAAAGACATGCATTTTCTGTGTAATTTGGAATGACTGTTTGAAGACGGTGGTTGCAGTTTGCAGCGGTGGTGGATGGTGAAGTTGTACCTGTTATAGATTAGCGCGCCACTTCCTGTGTGTGTTATTGCTGCCAGCGGGAGTACAGAGTAGTTTGAAGGTACAGAGACTACATATTAATTTATTATGACAGAGATTTCCTCTCTGTTTGACATATCAGAAAAAACAAAATGCATTTTAGAATGTAGGGGTGGCATACAGTGTAGCATTACAGTATTAAAAAGTTTTGAGTATTTTTTTTTAATGAAAAGTTTTGATAAATTGTCGTAGGTAGAAAAAATAAGCCAGCGATGTTTATTTAGAGCCCTGTAAAGTCGTCACTGCAGTCGCAATGGTTTAAAAGCTGAGCACAAGGGTTAGGATTAAAACCAAACTTTAGTCCGTCGATGTAGGTAGGTATTCGGTATTAATTTATTGGTATACACATACTACAGACTTTTGCATATTTTCAGGTAACATAAATGATGCGGGGTAATTGCGTAACACTAACAGTAGCAAGATTTTCATTTTGACAGTTCAACAACATTCATTGCGTTATTTACATTGTTGAGCGGACAAATTTTTGGAACATATGAAGTAATGGATTAGTAACATGATTCAGATTGTAATTATTGACAGTGAGTTACGCAATTAGGGTGCTGTTTAATTTATTAGGTTATGCTACGATTAATAAACAAATAAGTGTCATTAATTTATATGTATTTTAACATGAACTTTGTGATCTCTGTCCGCGCCTGCTCTGCGCACGTATACATTGTACGACTGTGTATCCAGCGTGATATATGTCGCATAAAACGCTCCGCGCTGATTATAACGCTATTCGCTTTAAGAACATGTTGTGACATGACACTTTTGCTTTTCTTTTGCAGGCATAAGCCTGAGATAATGATGTCAACTTTGATCCACAGGATAATATGGGAAAGTAAGTTTCTTTATCTTATTTTGTTACCGAGAAAACGGCGGTCGGAATTGTGTAAACGTTTTGTTTTTCATTAATAATCAAAACTGTGACATGGTACTCATTATATTTTGTGCTTAAAAAAAAATACAATAAAAAGTACAGTTAAGTATTTCTGTTATACTGATTTTATTTCGAAAATTATTCTTAAAAAACTTTTTTGCAAAAAAATCAACCGACTTCCAAAAACGACACTACAAAGTGAAAAATAACTTTAATTTCGGAAGTCGGTGTCGTTGGGTTCACACTTTCGTTGTTTGCCACCGACTTCCGAAATTAAAGTTATTTTTCACTTTGTTGTGTCGTTTTTGGAAGTCGGTTGATTTTTTTTGCAAAAAAGTTTTTATTTTTCACTTTTAAGTTGTAATTTTTACCAGTAATTTTGGTTTAAAAACCAAACTACTGAACCGTTTTTGATGAAATCTATGGGACCATTTGGGTAGTATACCCTTTCCAACAAAAAAAGAATTTTTCAAATCGCTTGGCAAGCGAAAGAGTTATGCGCGAACAGACATAAAAAAAAAAAAAAAATACAAACATCCGAATTGAGAACCTCCTCCTTTTTTAGAAGTCGGTTAATAAAACAGCAATACCACTTCAAATTGAATTAAATCCACACACACATAAAGCCTATACAACTTATTTTAAAAATAAACCAACCTTTTTTCAAAAGTAGATAAACTTATGAATGCCAACGCAACTTTTAGTGTTGCCAGGTAAAAAATTCAAAATCCCAAACCCCCATACAAAGTTGCCGCGTTTTTCACAGAGCAACACCGCTTAGGGAGTAAGCGAGGCGTATGCTTGCTTATTAGAGCATTCATCCACACTCTAGCGTAGTCTCACAGCCTTTCGGTGTCCCTTTTAAAACTCATTTGAATATGATTTTAAACCAAGATTATTTTGCAAGGTATTGCATTTGAGTTTGTTTTTTTGCAGTTGTATAATAACTTTGTAAAAGGGTTGGAAGTTTTACGCTTAAAATATCGATTTCCGGAAGTTGTTTTACTGTGTTTCAGTGTTTTTGGCGTTGGTGAAATTATAACTGGTATGACGTTATCATTTGTTTCTAAGGCCGGCAGCGCATCGGTATTTTTGGGTGGCCACTTTCTACAAGGATACTTTGAAGAGTAAACCACATACAGAGAAACTTTCCTTTGAAATTAATCTTAGCAAATGTGGTCCTTGGCAGCTCTGGAGAGAAGACAGAAGTCTAAAGAGAGTAGGGAGGCCTTTGCCCAGCAGTGGGATATTTCTTTCTTTCTTTTCTCGTTTTTCAAAACGTTGCCCCACACTAGGAATTTCTTCTGTATCGTTGGTGCGTTTACAAACATTTAAACTCACATACACAAACAGCCAGACCCGGAACAACTACTTCTAGGTCATACAAATATTTGTTCCGTGTGGGAATCGAGTCCGCGACACGCAGCGCAGCAGTCACATTAATGGTTAATAAAAAAAAAGTTTTTTAGATTAATTTCCGCTAATTTGGGTATAGTAGTTTAATGACCTAAATCATCATTCATCATTCTCCTGTCCTTGGGGGTTGGCGCAACATGTTTTTTCTTCCATACTTCAATATTAGCTGTCATCTCGATAGTAACCCCTTTTCTTCCCATATCATCATTCACACAGTCTATCCATTATTTCTCTTCGACTCCTAGAGCCTTCATGTTTCCTACAAAAACCACACAAAATGAACTTGGCAATCCAAATAACTGTAGCAATGATTACGAAACATAAAACCAAATTCCACGGTCGTTTCACAACGAAACAATCAGGGTCACAATTAGTGGGCCCAATCATTCGACCCGAAAACGTCAATCTTGTGAGAATTATACGCCAGCAGCAGACGGCTCGTTACTAGTTACATTATAGGACCCGGGGGATACTAACTATTTGTGTAGACCTATGTAGTTAAACTAAGGGTAAAGTCGACCGACTATTGCTACGTAAGATGTGCACGGAGAGGTTTGCCACGTTAGTTGCACGGTTCATTTGTTTGCCAGTTACGGATTCGTGGGTAGCGTGGCCGTGGGTCAATATTATCCCGCTTACATTTTCGTACACGTAGCTACATACACGAGCGTAGTTAAGCCGTGGGCTGCTGTAGACTAGCGCATTTAAGACTGCTTCCCATTAGTATTGAGCGAGGAAGATGCGGTTTGTGAAGCTAATCAAAACCCTTTACAGAACATTAGTTCTGTAAAGGGTTTTGATTGCGCCAAAACTATCTATCTACCTAACATCGGGTCAACAAGATACAGAATAAAAGACCATGTTAGGCGCCAAAACACCACCTTTATAAAAGTATAATATATAAATAACAGCGTTAAATGGAGAATAATAAGTAAGTTTAATCTCCTTGGCTTAATATTTATACAACTATTTTGGATAAAAAACAAACCAGAACTAAGATTGTCTATCACCTATCTATCTCAGAGTTGTGAGAACTTACAATACGGACAGAACAGAGTGAACAGAAGTTACAATACAGTTGTAACAACAAGACCGTTGGGAAATGATCACTTGTACCCACCCTAGTAGCTTGGTTCAGACTTCAGTAATAATATCTTTCGAAACAAAGCTTAACGGTAACGAGATGGATAGAACAACTGTTGAAGTTTGAACACTTTCCACAACATTTAAGTGCCAATCATGATGTTTGGCTGAAAGATACATGAAATGCCCAGTTGGGCGCCAATAAAAGAACATTTTTTTTTCACATTTTATACGACGATTTAATGTAACATTGTAGGAGAAGGTATGACTGTCTCTCCTTAACATCAGGCATAATTTAATTACTGTGGGCGTACTATGGGTAGTGTTGGTTATTACACAATAGAAACACGGTTTACAGTTCAAATCAGATTATAATTTACGAACCAGTTAGTCACACTAGCGAATCACATACACACACAACTCAACGATACGGAACGCGCGACAGCTTCTATCCACATGTTGTTCGTACGATGCCCAATGTTTCTATGATCTCAAGAGCTCTGCTCATACCGCTTTTGGTAGATGTTGCTCTCGTCTCCCCACGAACTCAGGCTAGACTCTGTCTAGCGCCACGAGATGGCGCTAACGTTCCGAATAGTCAAACGAATGACTCCGACATAGTCAATAGTATTGAAACTATACTTTACAACTATTTTGTAATTATAAGAACACTACCAAACTACGTATATACGTAGTTTGGTAGTGTATAACTGTGCCTGTCAAACATGGACGCTAGTTTTCCTAGGGGTCAATTAGGTCCGTAGAGTCCAATAAGCCAATAATAAAAACGACTAATAGTAATTAATAGGTAATAAGTAATTCTTTTTTGAGACAAAGGAACTAGTGCGTTAAGCCACATTGATTGTCAAAGTGAATTAAAATAACCTCGACGAGCGGGCGCATCGTGAGCATGCAGTCCTGTGTCCAACCATGCTTTAGTATTTCACTGGCTGCTTAATTTAGCATTAATTATCAAGACAATTAATAAATAATTAGTAAGCTAGTTAATACAATGGCGAATAAAGCTTGCTTTACTTTGCTTCTTGCTTAAACAAACACACTGAAAGCTTCAGTAGTTTCTAAGAATAAGTACAGAGGGCAATAATCAAACATGTGTGTAAAAAAAGCTCCTGTTGACACGACGCACGAAGAACCGAGTATCTATTACCACCACAGTAGGTCCGCCATTAAAACCGATAAAGAAATCAAATAACTTTTCCTAAAACCGGATAAAGTTCAACACGCCATCTGCCCGTCACGTTGGCGTCACGTCGCCGAAACACAAACACTTTAAAAATACTATCGTTATATCGCAAACTAGGAAATTGAATATCGAGTCCCGCAGTCACGTTCGAGATATTTAGGGCGACCATGAGTTTGAATTCAGTAGGACTTTTGATGATCTTTGCGTTCATCGGTTAAGGCAGTGTTAAGAATAAAATATTTTTTACGTAAAAACATGGTTAACCATGTTTTTAAGTGTAGTAGTTTTTAAGTAAGTGATTAAGATTACGAATAGAATATATTTTATTTGTTTTAAAACATAATACTATCGCCAAAATCTATAATTATCTAACCACCGTAAGGACTATTCCTGCTTGCAGCGCATATTATTAGTCGACCTAAAAAGGATCATCTTTCGTTTTAATTACGGACGCAGCTGTGGTCAACATTTGCACGGGATTTTGGTCTAAAAATGGGCAAGTATAAGTTTTAGCGATAGCACATTAATGTCTTATTATAAGGGTTATTGGGTCCCACCAAACGCACGAAGACTAATACTTATTGGAATGTAGTTTTTATATAGACACCAACAAAAACCGTGTATCTTTGATTGCTATGTAAATAAGTCTGAGAGGAAGTGAGCAAAGGCAGTATTATTTGGGTAGCGGGAACATCCGAAAGGGTTTACCGCTGCCCTGGAACATAAAGGGCTAAGGAAGGAATACGGGTGGGTTTTAGTCAGTAAGAGTCTGACAAGAAGAGGGCTGTCAGAGCCATCTACAATCTCAGCAGACGCGAAACTCTAAGGCAACTGTTTAAAAAAATTAACATCATGACGGTTCCTTGTCAATATATATACGAAAACATTATGTACGTTCGAAAACATCTACATCTTTTTAGCAAGATAAGTGACAGGCATAACTTTAACACTAGGAATAGGAACAAACTAGATCAACCGAGCTTCAGATTGTCTAAAGTAAAAACTTCTTTTATGGGGTACTGTGTAAAATGTTATAATAAAATACCACTCGATATTCTTCAACTAAATGAGAAGAAATTTAAAACATGCATTAAACGCACACTATGTAGACAAGCATATTATAAGTTGGACGAGTATATAGTAGATAAAAATGCTTGGCTTAATGCTGGTCCTGCTCCACAGGCAGTTGGGTTTACAAGTTGATCACAATTTCAATATTTGGAGGAGATGCTTCCCCTTTTTGTTTTTTTTTTAGTGTTTATTTTATATAATCAGGATTTTTAATACTTCAGTATTAAATACCTCTTCATGATTGGTAGTAATTTTTTTTTCTCTCATCTCTTAATTAAATTGCAAACTATAGTTTTGTATAATTTAGAAGCATTTTTGAAAATTTTGTAAATGTAAGAACCATGGATCCGTTTTTTATGTTATTTTGATGTTGACTTGAAAGAGCATGGCAGTTGAGAATATGTCATGCTCACTTAAATGTCTCACTGGTGGTGGCGCGTGTGTTGGATCATTCGGTTCCCTACGAAATGGTTGAGCTGGGTGGTGCTGATCCACGCGTCATGTTCGTGAACGGGCGCCATCTGTTGAGACTGGTCATCTCTTAACTGCCAGGGCTTATTTTTAATTTTATATTTTAATTTGTTTCTTAACATTGTTCTCACATATAGAAGCAATAAGAATAATGTAACCAGGATTTTGTAAAAATGTCTTGATTTAAAAGAGTGTCCGTGGAGTTTCTTGCCCGTTCTTCTCCATAGAGATCTACGCTTTGGAATGGGCAACTAGCTTCAACTTTCTGACTAACTGACCGACTATTTAATTTTGACAATTCAAAAGTGCCTGTAAATGGTTTAATTGAAATAAATGATTTGAGTTTGAGTTTTGAGTTTTGACACTCCCTTCTGCTCCATCCAGAGTGGGAGGAGTCATTTGATGATTTCCCATCCTGAAAAAAAAAAAAAAGGCAGTATTATTTTCAGTAAAGAATCACCTTTTAACGAAAAAAAAAAATTTTTTTTTACCAGTTTGATAGCAAGTAATTCGGCTTTATTGATTCGGCGAATGTTAAAAAGAAGTGAAACAGTTAATCTGTCAATAGATATTTTTTTTTATTACAATATCTGTTTATTTATTTTTCTCGAAACGGAATGCAATATTCATATAATTTTCTCCAATATTTTGGTCTCCACCACACATTTCTGATTGAAAAAGTTGATAAATTTTGTATTGGTTCCCGAAAAAGACCTTCGTGCTATTCGAACATTTTGTGCTGTTATGCCCTTCCTGTGTAGATATATTTTTTCTTTTACTACCTGTGCCAATCTATCTGTAAGATCCTCAAATAAATCTCTAGGCTTAATTACATATAATGTCATTAGGAAGCTAATGCCTTCATTATGATAACGTCACATTAATTACGTAAGTAGTGTTCCCAGGTAGAGAGAGAGAGATAGATAGTATATAAGTATATATTATCTCGCATATATACCTGGCAACAATCAAAGACTGGATTATAGCACAGTATCACGCCGGTTTTCCCCAAGAGGTTAGGCAGAGGAATCCCTTAAAAGTTCAAACACCCACATTTTTACATACCTCCAAGGTGCTACTGAGAAATTTCTGATGGAAATATACTTTGTTTTACCCGACCTGACAATGTACCCTCATGAAGCAGAAGAACTTGCGACGACTTGCGAACATCGGGGCAGACTTTGGGCACTGATCAGTATACCAGAAACCACCAGCTCCTGTGCTGTGACATTTGACATTCCATTTTGAATATCGAGGTTTGTTTGTTTGTTTTTGGAACGAAGTTCCTTATCGCGCGTTGTGAAAGGGGGCTAGACGGAAAAAATTCTTACGAAAAGTTGTCACGACATAATCGCTACGAGTGCTACGCCGTAGCCGATGCGTAGATTATCCGCTACGCAGCTACGTCGTCGCAGAGCTACATAATAAATTATCTGCTCAACAACGTAAATTTATTTATAGAAGATTTTTATTGGAACGAAGTTTTGGAACGAAGTTCCTTATCGCGCGTTGTGAAAGGGGGCTAGACGGAAAAAATTCTTACGAAAAGTTGTCACGACACTTTTTGCTATAGTAAGCTATTGTAAGCTGTGCGGCGTCGCATGTTTCTCTGTCTGTCTGTGAACTTCGTTCCATCCGGGTGTCCCTTGACACCTCTCAAGTTTTTTTTTTAATGTTGGCCCACACTAGGAATTTCTCCTGTATCGTGGGTGCGTTTACAAACAGTTAAACTCACATATACAAACGGCCGGACCCGGAACTACTACTTGTAGGCTATACAAATATTTGTTCCGTGTGGGAATCGAACCCGCGACACGCAGCGCAGCAGTCCATCGCTTAACCACTGCGCCAACAGTGCAGTCAATATGGTGCTCACATATTCAAAATGGAATATCCCAAATTAAAATAACTTCACACAAACCCTACAAATACTGAAAATTGGATGTTTTGCGCAACGAGTCGACATAAATGCTTGTGTGGTTTTAAAGTAAAGATATTGTGACTTACGCCATACAATTTGAGATTCGATCATGCGCTCGTGCCTCTGAATATAGAAGGACTTAAGGCGGTACCCCGAGCTAAGTGGCGCCCTCATTGAATAAAAAATCGTAGCATAGCATAGAAAACAAAAATTAAAAAATTGATTCTAGGAGTTTGTTACAAAGAGGATATTTACGTTGTTAAAACAGGACTCAAAATGTTTAGTATCCAAAGTAGATAGCAAAAGTACCAAAAGCGGCCATTTTTGACAGTTTTGCTATCTACTTTGGATACGAAACATTTTGAGTCCTGTTTTAACAACGTAAAAATACTTTATCCTCTTTGTAACAAACTCCTAGAATCAATTTTTTTATTTTTGTTTTCTATGCTATGCTACGATTTTTTATTCAATGAGGGCGCCACTTAGGTCGGGGTACCGCCTTAATGAGCTTTTGTCAGTGCTGCCTATTAACCGACGACTTTTAACTGGTTTTCTTAAGAAATTTTGTAACTAGACATATTTTAAAGAATAATGGGGGAAGAGAAGAAAACATCATCCATCCTTGTCGCTCAAACGTAATTTTTGAAACCAAGTGAAGTGTCAAGATTTACAAGATTTTAATGAAATTAGGCTTAGTGCGCTTTCCACCAAACTTTTATAGCTAGAATAAGTCTTATACTAAGAATAAATTTTTAATTTTTGACAGTTTTTCCATACTAGAACTGTCAGACGTCAATTTTATGCCACAGATAAAAGATATCTGACTTTGGTAAAATGAGCCCTTAGAGGTAACTTAGAAAAAGAAAACTAAAGAGCCACGGGTACACCTAGTATTATCCCAACTTATATTTCCCAACCATGTTGGGGTTGGCTAAGTCGTCTTCCAGTCTAACCGGATGCAGCTGAATACTAGTTGTAGCGGTATCTACAACGCCACATGCGAACAACGCGTCATACTGACGTCACGCAAATCCTGCATCTCGCAAGCAGAGTTTACCGCGCAATTAGCATAGATACAATTTCCGAACATCAATCGTTGGGCAATAGCCCGCCAGACACAACACCCGTCTGGTCGGAGGATCCTCCCTTTTCTATGGAGGATGAGTGAACTTTACACCCTGTTCCTTATGCCTCTAAACAGTATTTACATGGAGCAATTGCCAAGCTGACCTCCACAACCCAATAACAGGATAACACGATAGAACAGCTAGAGTCCTCTATACAAATAAATAAAATCGAAGTGTCTGTTTGTACTCGTAATATCAAAATAACAGTTTTTTATTAAATGCTTATGATAGTATACGCTAGTTATAATAAAATAAGGTAATTTAAAAAAAAAATCTTTGTCTGTCTGTTTGTTCCGGCTAAGTTCCGGCTGGACTGATTTTGACGGGACTCACTGGCTGGCACTGGCAGGAGGCTGATGTTATAAGGAGTAACTTATGTCACTTTCATTTGAGAAAAATAATTAGCAAAGAGACAGACTATTGTTTTCCGACATCCACGCGAACCAAGTACATGGAGCGATTGCCTATCTGACCTCCACAACCCAGTTACTGGGTAATACGATACCCCTTGGTTGTCAGACTTTCGGGTTTCAAACTACCCGTAACGACTGTCAAAGATCCAAGAATGACAGCCGGGACCAACGGTTTAACGTGCTTTCCGTGAGACGGAGGGGTCTCGGCATGTAAAGATTGTCACCCATCCACAGACCAACCGCGGCAAGTGTAGCTTAAACTGATCGATCGACCTGTGTGGCTGCAATAACAGCCCCACATTTAGGTATAACCATGGAAACCATTTTTGAGCTTACCTTTTTTGTTTCCGCCTCTCTTAACACTCCTGACAACAGTTCAGTATAAAACATTGCACGTTGAAAGTTTATTAAATTCTTCGCAAATTGGGTATTAAAAAGATTAGGTGATGCGCCCGTGTTCCTGAATATAAACCAAGTTAATGAACTGCGGCGTTCTTGGCTGTGTTTTCGACAACATTCTGGATGCTTTTGAGTGATTTTTAGTAGGATACGTATTGGAAAATTCAGGGATAAAGCCTTTTTTAACTAAGGGAATGGAAATGATTGGTAACAATGCTAGCTGTGGGATATTAAGAGATAAGTCCAAGTTTCCTTACAATTTTATCGTTTTCCGTTCTCATTTTTATAACGAGGAAGAGGTCCTTTCCTTAGCCTTAAAATTTTACTAACTGTATATTATTACCGCAGTGATGGGCTATCACTGCGGTGCGCTATACAGTTAGTAAAATTTTATAATATTATTGTCTAATAAATTGACCCTCAACGTCATTTTGCCACATCATAGCCACTTCGTACAACTTCAAGAATGTCAATTAAAGTTAGAAGTCAAACAATAAATTTTCCTGACTTGACTCATACACAATATCGTTGTAGTGGGTTCAAACCCAGACAGGTGCGTTACTTTATATAATTTATTTCATCACCACTGCTCTCAAAACGGTGAAGGAAAACATCGTGAGCGAACCGGTATGTCCTAGAACCAAAAGTTCGAAGACATACCAAGTCGCATTGGGCCCACCCACTCCCTCTCAAAAAGATAGGAAGCCTGTGTCCCAGCAGTGTATGTGTTATGTTACTTACCCACGTCTTCAGTATTTTGTATTCAAACTGAGAGCTGCCCTATTTTTTGGCCAAAGTGCCCAAAAGGCTGGCAGCATTGCCACGTTGTATGGCAATGCTGATTGCATAAAAAAAAAGAATCAGCGAAAAAAGAATCAGCTATTTCCTACATTTGGACGAGTTATGCTAACATAAATGTAGGGAACAGCTGATTTTTTTTCGAGATTTCATGTTTGTTCCCGTAGTAAAAGTTGTTCATAATGATATGTACAATGACCCCTTAAGAGGTTATCCATTAATTACTGGACAACCTGTATATGTAACGCCAGCACATCAAGCTACTACAATCTGTCAAATTTCTTTAATAGATTTTCAACTTTATCGCTGTAACTTTAAGGTTCAAGGTTGATTGGAAAAAATTGACAGTTTCGGGTAGTTTGACCTGCTGGCGTCTGTAAACATTATTTTTATATGGTTTTAAGTCTGTTAGCATATATATTGCCAGCATAGCATTGCATTTGCATTTTGTTAGCATTATTGTTTCCTTGTTGATAATTTAAAAAAAAACAAACTTCTAACCCAGTATGAGTGATTAAGAATCCTATAATAAGTAGTACAGGAAAGAAAAGACAACCTTTGATGTGTTCATCTTCAGTTGTTAGCACCGCGTTGCCAGCCAGTCAGTTACGGAACCATTTTAAATGACTAGATTAATCTGCCACAGTCTACCTAGGAACTATGTATATTCATCAAGTAGAACAAGACAGCATTGTACTACTGACCCGTTTTCAGGTAATCTGTGCCATACAGTGAAGCCAACGGACGGATCTCCCTCGAGAAATTATATGCGACCCACTCGACTTGTGTAATGTACTACATATAGGTACATACCTACATATGAATTATACAGAGTGGGGTTTTGCGGAGGAGCTGGTTTGGTGAAAATGGAAACGATGAGAAATAGAGAAAAATCATGGTTTAAGGTCGTAGGGGTACTATAAATGGTGAAGGAACACATCGTGATAAAACTGGCATGCCAAACCTGCAGTGGACCTGCGAGGTAGATTACGGCTCACTCCGTCTGACAGCCTAGTCCCAGCAGTGGGATCGTTATGTTTATTGTATTTATATTTATAAAATAGTTAGAATAGGCCGCGGGTTGTTCGAAAGAGATACCGTGGCACCTGGCCACGGTATCTCTTTCGAACAACCCGCGGCCCCGGCGGCATAAGCCCTCGCGGGCCCCAAATAGTTGTATCCTTGGATTTTCCACATAATATTCTTCTACGCGATTTGACCCTCATCTGTGTTAGTATTTAACAGGATTTTACTTTTTTTTCCAAAGTTTCCGATTGGATTTCTTGTACCTAAATATGCTCTCAAAAATTAATTTCATATTTTCTAGGTAGTTAATTTTGTTAGTTTTATATGCTCCTTTTTTATGATTATATTTCCTGTGCGTTACAAATAAAATATTATTTTTTTTTTCTTTTTTGGCCCTTCAAAACTTCACCCTGTATATTTGTGTGAGTATAGTTGTAAGGAGTTAGTCTGATTCGTTTTTAGTTTTTATGAGGTCTGTGGGGAGTAGCGAAACTTCTTCGTGGTTGGACATGAAATTGAAGTCAAATGTGAAGAAAATAGACATTAGACGGAGTTTTAATGAAAATGGACATGAAAGCCTTAAAAATAGGTATTTTAAGAGCTACCTACATAGTTATTAAGAGTAGTAAAAAATTGGATGGAATTTTAGTTGGGTAAAGGTGGAACTACTTAAATTACGTTCGAACGTCGACTTCGTTGCGTTACTTCTTCCCAGCGATAGCACTAGGAGGTGGTGAAAGGCGGGCGTTTTGGGGGACTGTCTTTTGTAATTTTGACGTTCGAAAAGTGCTGATTCTCAGAATAATTTGAATAAATGGCTTTTGATTTTGATTTTGAACGATGACATTCAGGAAGGTATTATACGATTCAGATCAATCTAGTGTAGTGGATGGCTTGATTACGTTCACCGATCGACTTCTAGTCGTATATCCTGGCCCTCTTGGTGCAAGTGGCAATTACTTTCAAAGCGTGTCGTGTTTCTACAATAACTTTTAACAGGATTGACATACTTTTCGGTAGCTTACAATAATATATAATAATATAATATCCCTGGACATTTCACACAGCGCCATCTAGTCCCAAGCTAAGCAACCTAATGCTTGTGTTATGGTAACAAGATGGCTGATAAACTACTTATATACATTTTTTTTTTGTAAATACATACATATTATAGATAGAAAATCACCCAGACTCGGAACAAATACATGTAGGTCATACAAATATTTGTTCCGTGCGGGAATCGAACCCGCGACACGCAGCGCAGCAGTCAATCGCTTAACCACTGCGCCAAACGTGCCGTGCTTATGTCAATCCTATCCACCGTTAACGTTATCTCTGTAAAAATGTCACTTTTGCTAGGTCGTCCGCCAATCAAAGTACAGACGCCAGCACATCAAGCTACCCGAAACTGTCAAATTTTTCCGATCAACTTTGAACCTAATGCTGCAGCGATAAAGTTGAAAATCTATCAAAGAAATTTGACAGATTGTAGTAGCTTGATGTGCTGGCGTCTGTACATAGTGGACAATTTGACATTTTCCCTACGATTCCAGTCGAATTCTTCAAGTTAATGAAAGAATTGTTCCATGGTTCCTATATTTCTCCCTACTATAAATCTGCCTATAACCAAAGAGCACAATACATAACAAATTAGATTTATAGCACAACCCCGCACCCGAAATGGTAAATAAACTCGGGGTCGCCCGTTCGATTCCCGTGCGGTGCGCGTGATCTGAATATTATTGACGCCTCACGATTATTGTGACGATGTGACGTAATATGAAGCGTATGTGACGTGGAAATAAATTGTAGAAGATGGTTTCTTTGTTATTGTTTTGGTTTAATGCCGATCGATTCTGTAAAAATCTCACCGTGAAAAGTTAGGTGAAGTGAGCTTAGAGTGAGCTGTCAATAGTGTCAATCCCTAGCATTAGTCGGCATGACCGCTCACTCCACGCTCACTTCACCTAACTTTTCGCGGTGAGATGGTTACAGAATCGCACTGCAGGTTTCGACCACAAAAATCGAGGAAGTAGGTACAACCTGTGGATGTTTAAAAGTGATTCTTAAAAATCCATCAAGTGGAGATGTTAAAATATTTTTAAAAAAGTGATGATAAATAACATAATAATCCGATACAATAAAGTAATATAATCATTAAAGGATTAACTTGAAAAGTAAATTCTTATTTATAAATATAAGAAACTACAATTTCAGTGTATAATAAAGAATATTTGAGTATTTGTTGAGCTCTTCAAG
This sequence comes from Apamea sordens, assembly GCA_945859715.1. NCBI lineage: Eukaryota > Metazoa > Arthropoda > Insecta > Lepidoptera > Noctuidae > Apamea > Apamea sordens. The sequence goes on along the minus strand of OX244010.1, from coordinate 3,462,744 downwards.
TTCTGAGTTCAGCATGCTTGCACTCACTGGCCTGGTGGTACAGTCAACAGCAAAAGTAGATGATCAACATCAGAAATTCAATACTAATGAACGGAGTTCGCGTCAGAACTATGAGGCGTCGAAGTGATTCAAAAGTATGTGATTGTAAATTAAGTATACCAAACATTTACTACTAGAACAGCTGGCATATAACTGCGAACTCCGTTCATTAGTATTGAATTTCTGATTTTGATCATCTACTTTTGCTGTTGACTGTACTTTCCTCAAAAGACCGTTTCAGACATCAACGTACATGGTCTTCTCATGATCTGACCAAGATTATATAAATATCCTAATATTTTTTTATTTCAGAATAAACACAATTTAATGTTCACAAAAACGATTTTCCTACTAAACATGATCATTACGGCAAAAAGTGTATCGTTGGTGCCTGTACCTACTAATGAATGAAAGGATTGATGCAAGATTGAAAGATTATGTCTGGACATTAAAAGAGACTGTGACCTCTGAGTTGTTTCGGCATTTCTTCTCAAAGTAGTCGGATAGGAAACACCAACGAAAATTAAAGTAATTTAAAAGTGTATTCGCCCGTTTCAGGCGAGTAAATTCGTGCGAATCGACGAATAAGCCGACAGGTGGCCTCCATCTTCATACAACTTCTTAATGGTATGTAAACAAAGAATATAACTAAACACAGGGCAAGTTTAATTCGCAGTGTTTCAGGCTAAATCGTTTAACTTCTGAATTATGAATCAAGTTCGGTAATGTGCTTGAACACGGCGGTACATGCGGGCTATTGTTTAAACTTTCGTGTATAATGTATACAACAGAGATGGTAAACCTTTTAAGATAAGGGTGGAATTAGCTTAAATATTTTTGGTCTTGACGTGCTAGCGAAATCTGAATGTTGGTTTAGACCAAACGAACAAAGAACCAACAAGAGGAACAGCATGTTTTTTTTTATATTATTAAATTGTTTTTACAAAAGAAAAAAATGTATATAAGTAACTACTTATATACATTTTTTTTTTTTTTAAATGTTGATAAACATGATGACTGATAAACTTATCAGCCATCTTGTTACCATAACACAAGCATTAGGTTGCTTAGCTTGGGACTAGATGGCGCTGTGTGAAATGTCCAGGGATATTATTATTTTATTATGGAAAGACAATCGTAAAATGCGCTAACCCGGTTTACACAAAAATAAATTGTAGAATTAAATGAAGGTAAAAGAACCCGCCAACTCGTCTTAAGCAAGTGTGGTTATCAATGCGCTCGTGCCTGAGAAGAGGCTTTTTGGTAATGGGCTGGTATAATAATAAAAAAACAGAAAGTAAGAAAATAAAAAAAAGGAAAGAAGAACGAAAAAAAGAAGGAAGAAAGAAGGAAAGGTTTAATAAAACAAAAAAATGTTCTTGTGCTCAAAACTTTCATAATGCAATAGGTTCGCCATCCCTGGTTATACGAGTATACATAATATACAAACTAGTGGTTTTTGATGTATGTTGAAGTGCTTTCTTTGTTGTAATGGGTAGCTTAGAAAGAGTTTGTCTTGAAAAGTTTTGCTACCAACTGCTTGCATAGGTATGGGTGGCTCAGTAGAGTCGGCCGCGACTTACGAGTTGTTGGTCGTACGTTCGAACCCAGACCCGGGCACTGTACTTTGTGTAAATTATCTCATCACCACTGCTCTCAAAACGGTGAAGGAAAACATTGTGAGAGTATTATGGCAATCAGCTGGCTCCTATTACATGTGAATTTAATATTACTGGCGAAATGTGCGTGTGTGTGTGCGCGCGCACAGATTATTACCCAACGGTTCGTGAGTCGTTGTCCATAATGTTACACGTCATAAACGACGATGACCAAAAGTCGTACCAAAAAATCTCGTGCACCAAGATCAAAATATTATAGTAATTATTTACATTATGCGTCGGGGATTTCATTTCTGAACAGGGGATTTAATTTAAAGTAAAAAAGTGTTGATATTGTTTCATTCCCTTTACATGACGTTCCGTGTTAAATGATTATGACCATGAATTTTGAAAGTGTCATGATCACGCCTTTCAAAAAACCCTTAAAAAATTATACTTTGCCGATTCTACATTAATTAAAAATAACTAGAATAGAATTTTTATTTAAACGATTATCTTTTTTTTAGAGCAATAATGGCCGTTCGGGCATGACATGTTCAACAAAATAAAGTAAACTGTACCTAGTTTTCAGGTTATTTCGATTTTTTTTTAAAACTCCGAAACCCGGATTTTGTTTACATAAAGAACTTTTGTAGGAGTTAATATATTATGATAAGACAGTGTAGTCTATAAAAAACAAAGTTTGATTTTGATGCAGCATGGTACGGGATTCCATACATCCATGAGCATTGTCCTTTCATGTTTATACCATCTTTTAGAATTAGGTAATGTATGGTTATTTTATTTATTTTGATTGTTGTTTTTTATTTATATCTAATCGTATGCTGCACCGGTTGACGTCATCACGTCAAAGCTGGCTGTCGCTGAAAACTAGCGCTGGGGCTCTGTTTCGTAGTTCTTAGCATTATGCTGAGCGAAGGTTTTGCGTGGATGTGACGCATGTTTTCCCCCGACTTGTTTTTTTTTTTGTGTGTTGTGTTCTTTTTATGCGTCATGTTTTCCACAACTAAACGTTTAAAAGTACTTACTACGCTTTTACTAATCCCTTTGGGGAATACAGACATCACGCTATTCTCTGAACAAGAAAGTTTTTCTGTCACTAACTAAATTACTCGCTACTCAAAGTTATGTACGCGTTAAGGGGATGCGGCAATGTAGCCCATGAATGTCAAATATTCTTACGTTTTACACAGTTTTTATACAGGCTGGACTAAACTAATATTTTATCTTCTGTCCTTTTCTTAATGAAATAGAAAGATAAAGATGCACAGAACTTAAATATAGTTTAGTTTGTGAACAAGGGAATCAGGGCCATTGACGCGCAAATTGTAACTATGAATGACACATGATCCTAGACCACCTATAATAGAAAATAGAAATAGCGTAGAAATTTGCTATGTGTATGTCAGTGTCAGGTTGGAAGTAGAACAGAGGGGCAATTTTCGTAATTTTAAGCGCGTTCACAGTCTGATCTCAGTCTCAATCTGTCAAAAATACCCCTAATTTCCCTATATTTTGACAAGTTTTGGACATTTGTTTGTCGCCGAGATGAGATTTTGAACGCTTTAAATTACGAGAATTTATTGGCCTTCAGAATATTATTCGCGACCGTAACAAATATGTATCTACAAAATTATAATTATAAGAATCATCAGTACAATTCTCAAAGTTAGATTTCATAGAATAGTCATTCCATAGGGTTTAGAATAAGCATCCCTGTTGCAACAATTCCTGATGACAGCGATGCACACGAATTTATTGATGCCCTATGATTCTTTTTCTTTTTAATTATATACCTGTATGTCGCATTTTTAATATTATTTTAAGTCTGTTAGCTTATATCTTTTTTTTAAATTGACAACGGGTCACTCTTGACCTCAATCCAGCCCAGAGGCAGGGATGAGATCTACGGTGGAACGAGCTTGCCCAGAAGAAGCCTATTCACTCTCGCCTTGAAGAGATTCGGATTGTATCTATGAACTCGGGAATGCAGAAGCAGGCAGACGATATCTTACGTTTTTGTAGTTTTTATAACACGTACTTAAATAAATATAAAGAAAATAAACACATCTAACTAAAAAGTTATTCAATAGGGTCATTTGAACATAGAGAGTTGGATTGATGATTTCAATTACAATAATTCTGTAAATACACAGTTGTTACCGTCACGAATCATAATATTTTGATCAACATGAAATCTAATATTGACCTGCAAAGAGCAAAAAACGTAAGAAAATTTTAATTTCGCTTAATTACTTTCACCTTAATTGATCACGAGTATAAAAATACCTTATACTTACGCAAAATTCAAAAGCACTTTTTTTGTGTAAAAACGATTATAACTTTGACAACAAAGACATATTTCCTATTGTATAGTATATGGTTCAAATGACCGCCTCGTTGGTCTAGTCGTCGCAAGCGTTACTGCTGAGCATGGGGTCCTGGCTTCGATTCCCAAGTCAGACAAAGTGTTATTGGATTTTTCCGTGTGGAATTTCTCAGTAGCAGCGTGGGTTTTGTGCCCAGTTGATGCAATAGGCTCGTCTGTGTCTTAAGCGTAACTGGCGAAATATGGGTGTACTACTCGTATAGGTGCACATCAGGGGAATACAGGAATGATTTTATGTAGGTATGTATGTATGGTTCAAAAATATTATGTTCGCTCTTGAAGTTTACGTAAGTGTAGCCTTAATGCTCGTGACTATACTTAAAAAGACGAATGAAAAATGGTTCCCACAAAATCCCGTCTAGAACAAACAGAATCATTATAACATTGATTAATACTGGGTCTGAGGCGTCGTTCAAATTAATGATATTCAAAAAGTCTGTCCGTTCTTCCCCAAGTTGGTAATTTAGTAGGAAACAGTGGAAACTTAATAATATCCCGTAATAAGCTTGTTCTCTTTTGTTGGAATACAATTTGTAGCTTCTTATTACTACGGGGAGTGGCTGTAAGGGATGTAGCTAAGCCGAAATTGATATTTGTTTTTCGAAATTCCAGGGGGCCTACTCCGAAGTGCAAAGTGCGAATGTTTGGATCGGATCGACACATGGCCGAACCGAATATTATTGAAAAATGCGAAAAATGTTTGGATCGGCTCAGTTGGGTCGGGACCATAGTCAATATTCGAAAGAGTATAGGAGTGTAGGATCGGAACCGACCGAACCAAATAGTAACTTCGTAGCAGGAAACAGCCGAACATTCGGCCGATACTACTACGGAGTAGACCCCAGGCTTGTCTTGTTGGCTTGGCTTGGCTTGGCTTGTTGTTGTGTTGGCTTGCCTTGTGTGTGTTTTCTCTCCCGTCTCGTCATCCCTCTTGTCAGTAGTAATTTTATTTAAGTTGCTTAGGTTATAACAATGCAGCCGTTTTACTGGAAGCTTCGGAACCTTAGAGTTGAAAGAAAGAAAGAAAAAACATTTATTTAGCACAGACCAAAAGACACACAATACACAATAGAGTTGAGTCATGAGCTTGTCCATGTATCCGTACCGCTATTTCGCAGTCGTACATTGCTGTGCTTTGGAATTGACCAACTTTGATTCTTTTCCCTAAAGGTTCATTAGAAAATCAGCGTCAGACCGCATCTGTCTGGCATTCATGCTGAAATGAACCTTTTTGGTGCAGCCGTGAGGCACACACTATTGTTGTCAGAAACAATATTTTTTATTTTTGTAATTTGTGTTTCACGAACTGTGTCCAAATAAACTTTTTTCTTTCTTTCTTTCTTTGATTCAAACGAACCCATCTTCTTCTCCTTTACTACACATTAGCGCCCATTTCACGGTTCTCGATAACCTTGATATTCTTTTAGAAACTTACTAAAAAGTTAAACGAACTTGAACGAGAACGAAACTTTAAACATTATTTAAAGAATCGAATCACATAAAACCGAAGTAAACCAACATTCGGAGTTTTCGACATTAGCATCGAATCTGTCACATCTCTAGTGCGTAAATATCTTAAAAGTTTTTCCGGATGAGGGTGAATTCGGATAATAGAAATAAAGGCATTGTTCCACATTGAAACCCACTGTCTAATTTGAGTTCTTTGGAATTTCGTTTTGTTCTAGAATTTTCGGTAGTTACAAGCTGGTAGTAACTATGAATTCAGCGCATGATTCCAGATCCCTAGCGTAGAAATATTTCGTCGGTTATAAAAAAACACAGCTGTTTCATAGAAATGTGCAATACTTTCGCGGTGAAACGGTATGTTTCATCAACTTTTCCTTTTAATAAGCCGACGCAAAATGTTAACTGCTGTGAAATTTTTGTTTGTCTAGAAACATGTACTGAATCCATGGTGTCTGGTTGCGCGTCGATGTCCCTGCCACTTTATGTTGAGGAATCTCTCTTACTACCTTGTCAAGAGTTATCAACTTGTAACCATGCTTCATGATTCCAGTATTTGAGATGGGTCTTTAGAGGCATGAGGAACAGGATGTAAAGTTCACTCATACTCTATAGAAAAGGGACGATCCTCCGACCAGACGGGTGTTGTGTCTGGCGGGCATTTGGCCAACGATTGATGTTGGGAAATCGTATCTATGCTAATTGCGCGGTAAACTCTGCTTGCGAGATGCAGGATTTGCGTGACGTCAGTATGACGCGTTGTTCGTATGTGGCGTTGTAGATACCGCTACAGGTCTTTGAAACAGGAAACAAGAATATCTTTTTAATCTTTTTTAAAGGTGTTTTCCTAAATCGGCAAATACATCAACCCTGAAAACAAAACAATCAATTTTTTGGGCATTCGTATACTTTTAAGTATTGCAGCTTATATTATTTTTTTTTTTTATTCATCTCGCTCCTTTTAAGTATTTAAGCAATGCCTCAAATTTTACCATTGGACCAACTTATACTCAAAACATTACATAGAAACAATATTTCATTTACGTAACTGTAAACGGACTGGGCGAACAATTGGCAAGTCTAACTAAACCGCGAAACTCCAACACTTGACAATAACTTAGTACTAATAAGTTTGAGATGTTGCCTCGGTGTACCCTTCGTACTATGTGTGTAATAAATGCGAAGCGATGTGAAGCTATATAAAAAAAACATATTCATATATTTATTTGCATTCCATAATGTTGTAGAGGTGATAAAAAACTTTTTTGCGAAAAAAATCAACCGACTTCCAAAAACGACACTACAAAGTGAAAAATAACTTTAATTTCGGAAGTCGGTGGCAAACAACGAAAATGTGAACCCAACGAAACCGACTTCCGAAATTAAAGTTATTTTTCACTTTTAAGTTGTAATTTTTACCAGTAATTTTGATTTAAAATCCAAACTACTGAACCGTTTTTGATGAAATTTCTATGGGACCATTTGGGAAGTAGGTATACCCTTTCCAAAAAAAAAAGAATTTTTCAAATCGGTTGGCAAGCGACGCAATAATGCGCGAACAAACATAAAAAAAAAAATACAAACATTCGAATTGAGAACCTCCTCCTTTTTTAGAAGTCGGTTAAAAAAGGCTTAAAGCTAAGGTACAATTATTAATATTATTCGTGACAATGAAGAGTAAAATGATGCTGTACAGTCAACAGCAAAAGTAGATGATCAAAATCAGAAATTCAATACTAATGAACGGAGTTCGCAGCTATATGGCAGCTATACTAGTAGTAAATTTTTGGTATAATTTACAATCACATACTTTTGAATCACTTCGATGCCACACAGTTCTGACGCGAACTCCGTTCATTAGTATTGAATTTCTGATTTTGATCATCTACTTTTGCTGTTGACTGTACCTACGCAAGTAATTTATGATGTACAGACGCCAGCAGGTCAAGCTACCCGAAACTGTAAAATTTTCCCAATCAACCTTGAACCTTCATATTTTAGCGATAAAGGTAAAAGTCTATTAAAGAAATTTGATAGATTGTAGTAGCTTGATGTGCTGGCGTCTGTACACACGGCTACACATCAAGCTATGCCAAACCAGTATTAGCTGACCGTTCATTGTTAGAAAATATCATACATAGTGAGGCCAAGACAAACTGGTTTCGTATAGCTTGACATGTAGCCGTGTGTACCTAATTTTGGATGCGTTTAATTTTTTTACGTATTTTGAATGCGACAAATCACACAAACATGCACATTGCCTATTCTGGAACAACTAGGAATCGCTCAGAAGTGGATTGGTCTCCACGTACCTGTCCTTCCTACGAATTTCAACAACCGTTGCTCCCGCCGCACATGCTCACACTCGCTCGTTCACGGTGTTAGACCGACTGTGGATGCAAACCAAACAAGATAGACGCTATAGGTTTTACTGCCACTCGAAAAACGTGTCTATACTACGTGGTAGGTTTCAAACGCTGCCACTCGCACGCGGCTCGTGATGACCGATGCAAGTGTGAGCATGTGCGGCGGGCGTTAGAATGAATGTGACATATTTGGCACAGCATCTCCGGAGCATATATTTTTGCATTGTTATCGCATTCTAAGCTCCACCAGGCCTCTAGGTAGCAACGATATATGTATCTTTTAGGAGTTTCGTGTTGAGAATGTTGTACAGTCACGAGCACCAATATGTCAACACTTGGCAACTTTCAATTGCGATTTTTTCGCTTTTCTTTTCGATTTTTGTTGAAATACGACACATTACATAAACCTATGGGTTCGAAAATGCTATGTTCGTAACAACATAAAATTTAAAATCGCTTTTGAATAGAGCCGAGTGCATACATACTTTTGCTCGTGACTGTACCTACAACTAATTTCTATTTCAAAGTGACGACGAAGCAAGAGGTATTCTGTTAATGTTTAGAAACTTGTGGAATTAACATGGTAAGTTTTCTAATAATAAATGTGTAAGTTTGTACGAAGTGAGATTATGAGTCTGGAGTCTGGTTTTGTGCTCAGTTGATAGCAATAGGCTTGTCCCCCATTACATGGAGCTGTTAACTACCAGCCGGTCAATTCTGTAAAAATCTCACCGTGAAAACTCAAGTGAAGTGAGCTTGATGTAAGTTGTCAGTAGTGTCAATCCCTAGCATTATTTGGAATGACAGCTCACTCCACGCTCACTTCACCTAAGTTTTCACGGTGAGATGGTTACAGAATCGCACTGCAGTAGTGTCAATCCCTAGCATTATTTGGAATGACAGCTCACTCCACGCTCACTTCACCTAAGTTTTCACGGTGAGATGGTTACAGAATCGCACTGCAGGACTACTGTTAACTCGCAGGAGCATCAAGGTAACCGACAGAAACCAAAGTAACACCAAACCTAAATGGTATCATATTGCGAGCAAAACCGCACTGCTCACAAAACAGATGGCCGATTCTCGTAATCAAAATGGCCGATCCTTCAAAATTATGTCGCAATCTCATCTCAGACAATCAATGTCAACAACTTGTTAAAAATTTAGGTACTTAACTTTGAAGTATTCTTGACAGATTGAGACAGATTTAAAAAAAAACTAAATTTTTTGAATTACCCCTTTTAAGATAAGATGGTCGATGGGGCCTAAAGCTTTGAAGTAGCAACCGTGTACTGGAAGGTGAAGCGTGAATAGGCCCCAACAAGTTGGCCCTAATACCTGACGAAGGTCTCGGGAATCAGATGGATTCGAGAATCACAGGATCGGTTGTTGTGGCGATATTCGCCAGAAGTCTGTCTCCCTCCAGAAATGGACGTCTTCCGAATGAAGAATGCAATGATAATGTCGAATTACCAATAAAAATATGACTAATCACAATGATTGACCACCTTATTCTTAAGCTAATTCTGACGGGCTCGTGGCTAAATAATAACAGCCGCATGGCTCAATCGTAGGTTAATCTATACTTGCCGCGGTTGGTTCGTGGATGGGTGACCGTCCATAACATATCGAGACCCCTCCATGTGTCGGAAAGCACGTTGAGCCATTATTCGTCCCGGTTGTCATTCGTAGATCTTTGTCAGTCGTTACGCGTAGTCGAAAGCCCAAAATTCTGGCAACCATAGTCTTACCAAGGGGTATCGTGCTATTCAGTAACTGGGTTGTGGAAGTCAGATAGGCTGTTGCTCTATGTAAAATTCTGGTATTCACTTGCACCCGGTTAGACTGGAGGCTGACCTAAACATAGTTCGGAAAAGACTAGGCAGATTGATATTGATTACCTAATTTAACCAAGACACTCTTCAGTATCCATCTTTACAAATACCACTCTAGATTACCCCCTTAGAAAGCTGGTGTCGTTAAGTCTTCTTTTAAAAAAACTCGATACTATCTGAAAGGATTGCAGCAAAGGGTGGGAGGGGATAGACATCATTAGAGCTACCAATACAGCTCTCCAATTAACCTGTCTGTCATCAATGGGCCTTCCCATTGAAGACTAGTAGGGTTCTGTAGTGCAAACAGATTTTTGTAGTACCTACTTAACAGGAATATCAGTGTCAAAGTAAAATTCATTCAGTGCGAATTTTCCATCAAATTGTTTGTACTTAAATTGTTTTTTTCCCCTAACATACTATAATTTATTATTTAAATTGATTTGTTTTCGTAAGGTTTGATTTTTTTATTGTTTTCAAAGTCAGACTAAATAAATTACTAGAAATTCATCTTTGTTAATGACCGACTTTTTTGACGATTCAAAAGTGCCTGTAAATAGTTTTAAATTGAAATAAATGCTTTAAGTTTTGAGTTTTAAATCTTTAATAATCCTGGAAAATTGAATATCACTTTGCTTTGTCTATTTTTTTATACATTTGACGGACGTTTTATCTCAAAAATAAATTCTAAATTAAAATTTTAGCGGCTACAGCTTCGATCAATAATAGTACTAGATTAAGGATCAAAATCAGTCGCTCAAGTGGCCACGTTTGCACACGTAAACATCTACATTTCTTAGAAAAAAGTTTAATAATATTAACAACTTCAGTTTATTATAAACCTTATTGCTTAAACATAAAGTTTAATTACCATTGCAAAATATATTTAAAATGTCGCTTGAAAATAAAATCATTCTATTTTAAATTTTCAGTCGTTTATTCTAAAATGAAACTTAAAGTCTATGTAATAAGGTTAAAAACGTACTAATTTGAAATAAGACCACAAAAGTATTTGTAGTCTTATTTTTCCGGCCGTTTTTGAAGCGCTTGTCGGGAATCTAGTACTATTATTGATCGAAGGGCTACGGACCCTAACTATACGTAGCCCGTCACGCACTTGACAGATTTTTCCATCAAAGTATGTTCAATGTTTGTGTCTGCTTAGTTGTCTGATGTTTTGAGATTATGACTTGGAATTGATCATGATTGATTTTGAAATAATTGAAGCGACAATTAAGAAAATAATTAAAGAGATGAAGATTAATCTTGAAATAATTGGAGTGATGATTAAGTAAGGCAAAGTTTTTTATCAAATTACGGAATCAATTGATAATTTTCCTTTGGTTTCAATCCACACTTCCTACTTCCTACTAATATTCTAACGTGAAAATTTGTATGGATGGATTTTTATTTATTTTTTTATGTCTGACTGATTGTCTGTCTGTTAGCAAATTTGTACGACCGGATTTCGATGTTCGGCATACGAATGGACCCGGGTTAGTGCAGAGCTTGCTTTTTTATCCCGGTAGTTTCCGTGGGATTATTTCCAACCTCTACGCGGGCGAAACCTCCGGGAAAAGCTAGTAGTTAATGTACAGACGCCAGCAGGTCAAGCTACCCGAAACTGTCAAATTTTTCCAATCAACTTTGAACATTAATGCTTTAGCGATAAAGTTGAAAATCTATTAAATAAATTTGACAGATTGTAGTAGCTTGATGTGCTGGCGTCTTTACAAGGCGGCAGGACATCAACGCATTACCTGTTACCATGGATTCAGTACATGATTCTGCAATATCATGCCTTGAAATATTTGTCGGCTAATAAAAAAAAAATAGCAGTTCCATACATTTTCACCGCGTACAGTCACGAGCACCAATATGTCAACACTTGGCAACTTTCAATTGCGATTTTTTCGTGAAATAACGAATGCAACGTTGAAATTAGACACATTACATAAACGTATGGGTACGAAAATGCTATGTTCGTAACAACATAAAATTTCATTCAAAAATGAAGGAGTAAATCACTTTTGAATAAAGCCGAATGTATACATACTTTTGGTCGTGACTGTACGTATTGCACTTTTCTATGAAGTAGCAGATTTTATTTTTCATACTTTACCGATTAAAAATTTATACACTGACACAGAGACAGACAGGGTCCAGGGTTCCAGAATCGTGTGCTGAATTCATGGTTACAGTTTGCACGTTGATGTCCCTGCCATCCTATACAAGGTGATTTTTCAAAGACCAGCCAAATTTAAGGATGTGGTACAGACCATCAAACTGAACAACTTTCTCCGTGGGACCAACATCGTAATCGCGAATAAAAATTCAGCCGTCCCATACATTTAGGTCGAGTAGGTATTGAAGTTTTCTATGGGACAGTTGATAAAATTTTCGCGATTACGCTATATGAAAGAAAGTTGTTCAGTTTGATGGTCTGTACCACATCCTTAACCCTAGAGTGGGCGCGTCTTTTTGCGAAACGTCAGTGGGCGCGTGGGGAGCATTTCGCCGCCCATTTACTTTGACCATTTTAACTAAAAATACAGCAATTTAATTAATTTATTTTCTCAGGATTTAAATAATACAATAATAAGTAATGATAAATCAACATATTTATTAAACTCTGTCTTAAAAACTTTGGTTTACAAAAGACTTTAGGAAACAGAATATTTAAATTGACTTTTTTTCTCTTATCCTACATAATACTCTTTAATACTTAAAAAAATGAAGAAAAAAAACAAAATTATATATTTTCTAAATCTACAGGATATGCTTTATCAAAACAGTCTTCACAAAGGTATGTCCAATGTTCGTTGCACAGTAACTTTGAGCACCTGGAACACCCTTTTTTCGTGCGCCTGTTTTTCTTTGAGGGACATATTATACTGCATGAAGGAAGAAGGTACTTTCTTGTTAGAAGCGTCGCTTTCTGCTGACTGTTCTGTTTCCATGTTGTGCTCACTATGATGACTAGATCGATCACTATCTGACACATATTCATCAACAATCTCTCTTAGCATCTTCAAAATCAGATATTTCCTCTAGCCAAGACAAAATTTGAGAGTCCATTTTGTTATTCATATTTATTATTATTAATAGATACTTTAAGTCCTAAAAAAAAATGTTTTTTTAGTTTTAATTATAAATGCACCATAAAATATAGTCTACCCTTCAAGTTTGCAAAAAATACATTACACAATATTACTTACGTGAGTGGGCGCGCGGTGAGCAATTCGCCGTCTGGTGACACCCGATTGTACTAACTTGCTCCTCAAGCGGTCCCCCGCGCACTGACGGCGTCCAGCCTTTCGGCACGCGTTGCAAGCGAGAATGGGGGCAGCTACTAAAAAGCGCAAACCTAACGGGTAGTTGTTTTAAAAATTATAACCGTTTTTTTAGCGCGGGCGGCAAAATGCTCATAGCGCGCCCACTCTAGGGTTAAATTTGGCTGGTCTTTAAAAAATCACCTTGTATATTTTTTTAAGGCACTGATTTAAAGAGGCAGTTGTAAATGGCGGTTTTGGTAAGTTAAAAATTATAAATGGCACGTTTAATAACTAGTTCAGCAGTTAAAACTAAGCAGTAAAGTAAACAAAAATGAGTAATAAAAAATAATGAAATGGATCAGTGAATATATAATTGAGCAGGAAAATAATTAAATGGACGGTAAAAATTATTGAACGAGCGGTTACGTGTGGGGCATATATTTAAAATGTTTGGTTTTGTATTCAAAAATATGTTTCTGTCTGTTGTGTGGTCACGGTTCAGTTCTAACCTAACCTAACCTAGCTGTTTCGATGTAAAAAAGGTATATGCGTGTTACTAACCGACGAATTGATTTTTTATTACTGTCCATGTTTTACTGTCGCAATAATTAATCAACCGCCATTAAATTAAATAACTGCTCAATATGTGTTTCAACTGATCATAATAACATCTCGAATATTTAAATAACAGCTCAATAAATTTATTCCCTTTTTTAAATGTCGTTTGCATTATGAGTATAACAACTCTCCTTAATAAAAGATCAGTGAGTCGTTTCTTTTTAGGCTCATAACCAATCAGCCACATTGAAATAACTTTATTGAATACTGGCCTCAAATAGTTTACCAGGGTCCTCTGTATGAGGCTGACCATTACACAAGAGAGTTTAATTACGACCCGCCCGCGTTTGACGTGTTCACACTTTCAGCACACTGAATTTACACTAGCCGACGCCCCGACGGTTCACTTCAATAGAGTCACGGAACGGAAGGTAACACAAATTCATTCATGTAGCATAACCTGGTTTTAGCGGGCCTATTGTAATTCTGGCGACCATATTTTGCATAAAAGATAGTAAATTGGTACAATTATGTTTTGGCACTTTTTAACACAAATGAAAATACGTTTCAATAAAGTCTAAACTTGATAGAAATAGACTCATTCGACAAATTGATTCTAATAGGGTGGTTACATGGTAAATGCCGCGACTTAGTTAAATACGGTCGTGGGTTTGAACCCAGGCAGGAAAGGTTCTTCATGTGATGATTGATTTCACCACCAATGCCAACCCATTGAAAATTCATTGACCAACCCACACTGGGCTGCTAGAGAGCGTCTGTGTGTATGCGTCATTCGATGGGAACTGCTGCAGCAAAACGCAGGGGTATCCTAGGGAACCAGCCATAGAAACTGCAGCTAGTTGTGGTGCTATCACCACGAACATCTGCAGAAATTGGAAAAAAAAAAAAACAATAATCAAAAATCATTTTATTTGCATAAATAAGGTGCAGAAGGTTGATAAAATGTACAGAATTGTTCTCTTATTCTGCCTTTAATTTCGGCGTGCAAATATGAAATAAGGTTAGGTCATAAGGAAAGGTTTTTGGTTAATGCAATAGTAGGTCGTGGTCGTTTGTACCCAGACCGATAACTTTTTTTGTGTAATTTACTCAAAACGGTGAAGGAAAACCTCGTGAGTAAACGGTAAGTCCTAGAACCATAAATTTGAAGGCATTTGTGACATCCACCAACCCATACTGGGCCAGCGCGGTGGACCACGGCTCACTCCCTCTCAAAGAGGATAGATCTGAAACTTATTGTTGGAACATTATAATGCATTAAAAAGATTTTCCATTTTCCATCAGGCATTCCACTAAAAACGAATTGTCTATGTAAAGTCTAGAGGATTAATTAATTAGTAAATTGTCTACTAACTTAACTAACTTGCCCATATTCGCAACACAACTGTCAGTATTTTACAGTTGTACGAGTATGAAATAAAATAAACATTTAATTTCCCGGATTATACAATATTTCAGGAACTTGATAAATGATAAATGATTTTATTTTTGTAAGTAGGTTTGTACAAACACTTTTACACGTCAATCATATTTTAAACTAGATGAGGTCGGCGTTTCCTATCTGACTAGTCTGAGAAGAAAGGCCGAAACAAACTCAGACGTCACAGTCTCTTTTAAAGTCCAGACATAATCTTGGTCAGATCATATGAAGACCATGTAGGTCGATGTCTGAGATGGTCTTTTGAGGAAAGAACCACACAGATTGAGAGGACCTGTCCAGTCAGTGCACGCATTTGTCAGAAATCGTGCAGCTCAACTCAAAACTTAAGGAGCTCAACGATCCGACGAACAATACCAAAGAAAGGACATTTGGGTAGGCCACATTAATTACTCAAACTGCCAGACCATGACAAAAACTAAGAGAACAGAGAGAAGAATAATATAAATACAATGACCCACATAGTCATCACATTCACAATAATTAAAATAATATAATACTTTACTAAGTAAGCAAATGTCATCGTATATATAAAATTCATTAATGTCAGTGTATATAAAAAAAAAAAAACAACAACAAAACAGAGAAAAACAAAATAAAAACATTCAATATGTAAAAAATAAAAATTTTGGAAGCAGCTTAATCCCAAGCCTTTTTGTCCTCGATATAATCCTTAACGGTATAAAAGGCTTTCTGGCACAACTTACGTTTAATAAATGATTTGAATTTATTAAGGAACAAAGGAACATTGTAATACGATTTCCATACAAAGTATAAACACGTTGTCACTTGCACAGGGATCTTCCTGACCTATTTCCCGGCATTAATTGTCATCTACAGCCCGGATGTATCGCGCTGTGGCCAGAAATAATTATGTGTGGAATTCAACCAGACACAATACGTACTATGTGTATGGGCGGATGGATGCGGCAGTTTGGTAGCGCAGGCTTTTACAGGGTCAAATTGAATTAGCTAGCGAAACTCCGCGTATGCGATGGGTACCGATATCTACACATAATAAAACCAAAAAAAACTGATTGGACTTTTTTCTATGGGGTCACTGATCACTGTTCGTGTATTCACTTGAAATATCAGTTTAATAAATTAGCTTTTTACTTTGTAAACTTCACACGTGGTGGGTCGATATTTCAACGCGACAACAAAACTAAAGAAAACAGATTTTCTCGCCTCATACAGTAACAAATTTTCCGCAAAATAAAAACAAGAAATCTTTTTAGTTTTATTTTGTAATGTTTAGTTATTCCCATCACGTCTTCCAGTTTCGCTAGCTAATTTAATTTGACCCTGTATAATTTTAAATTTAATTTTCACACAATTATTTAAGTGGCGTTAAGTACGGATTGCATTCTGAGAAGCCTTTATGAAGTACGGATCTATAATATCGAAAGAAGCATGCATGTATTTTATAAGCTATGTATTTTTGTGGAGTACAATAAAGTATATTAAAAAGAAAACGTGTTGCGCAGACCCCAAGTAACATGGGATAAGGGCAGGAAGATGATGACAATAAAGTATATTGTATAATAAAGTATATAAATAAATAAGTCATCATCATCAGTTTGCCTTTCAAAACCAGCATCATAATTCCTTATGTAGCGACGGTGACGTCAGAAGTCCTTTTGTATACTACTGGTAATCTTCAATCGTTTATTCTATTTAATTTTGAAACGAAGTTCTTTAACGCGGCTTGCGGAAGGAGTAAACTGGTAGAAATCTTCATGTGACGAAAAAGCGTTATTTTTCCTCCATGTTTGTTGTTCCTTGACAACACGGTTAGCGCAGTGGCTGAGCGATCGGACTGCTGCGCTGCGTGTCGCGGGTTCGATTCCCGCACAGAACAAATATTTGTAAGTCCTACATGTATTTGTTCTGAGTTTGGGTGTTTTTATGTATGTAATTACAAAAAAAAAATGTATATAAGTAGTTTATCAGCCATCTTGTTACCATAACACAAGCATTAGGTTGCTTAGCTTGGGACTAGATGGCGCTGTGTGAAATGTCCAGGGATATTATTTATATTATTAAAAAAAATTGACTTACTTGGGCGAGAGATAGTTTACATGGTTTTCGTGGGTGCTAAATCAGATAGTGAGGTCAAAATGAAAATCACAGATGGCGTCTGCGAAAACTTTCATTTATTATGGATGCCGTTTTCGTGGTTTTCACGGGAGCTAATGCCGATAGTGAGGTGTGCCGTGAGGTCAAAATGAAAATACAAGATGGCGGCATATTATTTATTGGCCCGTTTCGGGCGAGTAAATGAATGCGAATCGACTAATAAGCCTCCAAAACTAGTATTCACAGGTTAGCCAAGTTTTAATTTTTTTTCATGCATTACTTTTTGACCCGCAAATTGTCTTCTCGTAGGTATTATTTATTTCCTCGAAAATCTACAGTTATTTTATGCACGTCACGTGTATAAAATGACTTGTACCTATACATCGCTGTATTTCAAGCTTTTAATCCTAGGTATTTCTAATTAGCACAGTTTAGATTCCCGTGAACTGAATACACAGTTCTCGACGAGAATTAGCAAATAGAATTAGAAATGGTAAGACTACGTAGACCGAATATCTAAGAAATATAGGGTTAGTTTCAAAGTAAACTGGTCTACCTCACCAGTATATGAACTTGTGTGTTATCACCTATTTCTAAGATTGCTGGTGAACCTGTAATTGGTGACTGTGCTAGGCTATTATTATCTACGAGTATATTACTTAAGATATATTATACAGTGTGGCAGACACATTGACGCACAAACCGTAACCATGAATTCAGCACGTGAATCTGAACTGAAAAAAAAGCTGTTTTATACATTTTGACCGCGCGCTGTATTGCACTTTTCTATTATTTTTTTTGATAACCGACGAAAAATTTATATGATAGGTGGTTTAAAATCATTGTGCTGAATGAATGGTTACAGTTTGCGCGTCGATTTCCCTGCCTGCCACCCTGTATACAGAAGCTGTTGGTGTTCCATTATTTAAATAAATAAAAAATATCTCGAACATTTTAATATTATATTTGGAGGGGCCCGTGGCTAAATAATAACAGCCGCACAGGTCGATCGGTCAGGTTAAGCTACGCTTGCCGCGGTTGGTCTGTGGATGGGTGACCATCTTTACATACCGAGACCCCTCCGTGCCTCGGAAAGCACGTTAAGCCGTTGGTCCCGGCTGTCATTCGTGGATCTTTGACAGTCGTTACGGGTAGTCAGAAGCCCGAAAGTCTGACAACCAGTCTTACCAAAGGGTATCGTACTGCCCAGTAACTGGGTTGTGGAGGTCAGATAGGCAGTCGCTCGATGTAAAATACTGGTATTTAGCTTTTTTTTTTATTGACAATGGGCTCACTCTTGACCTCAATCCAGCCCAGAGGCAGGGCTCATCCCTGCCTCTGGGCTGGATTGAGGTCAAGAGTCTACGATGGAACGAGCTTGCCCAGAAGAAGCCTATTCACTCTCGCCTTGAAGAGATTCGGGTTATATGAACTCGGGAATGCAGACTGCATCCGGTTAGACTGGAATTCGACCCCAACATATTTGGGAAAAGGCTAGGCAGATGATGATGATTTTAATATTATATTTGGGATGCACAAATGGATTGACGTGGACAGTATCTTTCGTTGCCAGCCTGACATTTATGACTGACCTCATTACGCACTAATGAAAAGAATCACTTATTGGTTTAAAGGGTTTACGCACCTCAAAGTCATCCTTTAACAATGTTCACCACTGCCAATCTGCTTAATCTTCCGATTTTATATCTGAGCGTAGCGACACATCCTACAACGCAAATTACGCGACGTAATTTAGGCCTCTGTAACTTAAAAGGCATTGTAGATGTACGCGAGCACGCTGAATTTTCGTCACATAATTTTTGCTGTGTGTTGCCACGCTAAGGCGAATCCTACATTACGACGCGCCACGAGACGGGGAGCAGATAACCGGCCCTCGCGTGTGATTTTTTAAATACAAATTCAATAAAAACGAGAATTCGTGAAGGGAATTTGGCTCCGTTTCCCTCGCCCCGCCTAAGATGTAGAATCCAAAGATTGAGTAGATGCCACGTGTACCGCTACCCTAAATTACCCTAATTATTCTTTCAGGATCGGCGTGCTCGATTGAGTTACCAAGTTCATGTCTACCTAAATCAACACGATTTTTCACTTCCCTCTCACCAACTCATCTCAAATTCCAACGCTGTATAATGCCGCTCCTACACACCATGGCTCCATGTAACGAAAATGTCTGCATGTGACATCACAAATTGTCCCCTATTCAGTTTCGAGATTACAGGCGAGGACGCATGCCGAACTAATTTTCAGCAAAATTTTCATCCGAACGATGCCTGTTATGTAAAGTTATTTGATAGGCGATGATTTTGAGGTTAGAGAAAGTGGTTTCTCGTATCGATATTAGATATCTATATGCTGTACCTTTATTTATTTATTGGAACGAAGTTCCTTATCGCGCGTTGCGAAAGGGGCCTAGACGGAAAAAATTAAGACCAGAAGTTGGAACGACACTTTTTGCTATAATAGTTGTAAGCCGTGTGGCGTGCTCGTGTTTCTCTGTCTGTCTCTCTCTCTCTCTTTGAACTTTGTTCCATCCGGGTGTCCCTTGACACCTCTCAAATTTTTATATTATTTATGTATACACAGTAAAATACATAGGGATATGACATAGTTATGATACGAGTACAAAGGGTATTGCTTATTTCTTAAGAAATTCCTTCCAGCAGTCCTGTGAAAAGATTGCAGGATTGCTTTGTGATTTTGCAGTCTGTAGCAGTAAGAAACGAAGAATGCAATTCAGAGATTTCTTTATTTTTTTCCCTCGAAGGAAGAAGCTGTACAATAACAGCTAATGTCATAGGGAACAGATTCATCATCTGCCTAGCCTTTTCCCAACTATCTTGGGGTCGGCTTCCAGTCTAACCGGATGCAGCTGAATACCAGTATTTTACATGGAGCGACTGCCTATCTGACCTCCACAACCCAGTTACTGGGTAATACGATACCCCTTGGTAAGACTGGTGGTCAGACTTTCGGGCTTCTGACTACCCGTAATGACTGTCAAAGATCCACGAATGACAGCCGGGACCAACGGCTTAACGTGCTTTCCGAGGCACGGAGGGGTCTCGGTATGTAAAGATGGTCACCCATCCACAGACCAACCGCGGCAAGCGTAGCTTAACCTGACCGATCGACCTGTGCGGCAGTTATTATTTAGCCACGGGCCCCTCACGGGTTCGTAGGGAACAGATTACTTACCCTATAAGATTGGCACCCAGTATATAGGAATCATCACTCGAAAGAGGGTAATAAAGCTGCATGGAGAAGATTGCTGAGAAGAAAATAAATTAACAATGAAGAAAATAAAGACACTCATTGCTTGCTTTTGCTCACTGCATGGCTGGTGAACAGCACCCAAGTGCATAACACACTTTAAATCGCAACCTGAAGTATTTTGAAGTAAATACCTAATATATTTGATGACACGGTTGGCGCAGTGGCTGAGCGATCGACTGCTGCACTGCGTGTCGCGGGTTCGATTCCCGCACGGAACAAATATTTGTATTGACCACAGGTAGTTGTTCCGGGTCTGGCTATTTGTGTATGTGAGTTTAAATGTTTGTAAACGCACTCACGATACAGCCGGTCGATTCTGTAAAAATCTCACCGTGAAAACTCAAGTGAAGCGAGCTTGATGTGAGTTGTCAGTAGTGTCAATCCCTAGCATTATTTGGGATGACAGCTCACTCCACGTTCACTTCACCTAAGTTTTCACGGTGAGATGGTTACAGAATCGCACTACTGAAGTATTTTGAAGGAAATACCTAATACATTTGATGACACGGTTGGCGCAGTGGCTGAGCGATCGACTGCTGCGCTGCGTGTCGCGGGTTCGATTCCCGCACGGAACAAATATTTGTATTGCCTACAGGTAGTTGTTCCGGGTCTGGCTGTTTGTGTAAGTGAGTTTAAATGTTTGTAAACGCACCCACGATACAGGAGTAATTCCTAGTGTGGGGCAACGTTTTTTTTTTTAAGAAAGAAGGACATTGCTTCATCATAGTGAAAAATTCTGCTTAACAACGCAACGTAAATAACGCAAAGAATGTCGCTGAACTATTAAAGTGCATTGCATTGGCATTGCCTGTTACGCAATTACCCCGCAGATTTTTGATCGTTCTTCAATAAAAAAAATTAAAAAGTCACAATCCACAGGTAATTCGGATTTTTAAAACGTGATTCATGGTTTTGTAAATTCAAATTTCTCAAAACATATAAAAATACAATTTTGCTAAGTTTCCATTCAAGCGAATTGAATTCCTCACACTAGCATTCTCTGTGTTGTGAAATCCAGGCTCCTTCGTTCAAATATAAAACATTTTTTAAACCCAATTTATAACCAATTGCCAAAACATTCCTATAATTTCGCACCGAAAGTCCGTAAAATGGTAACTTCTCGCCACGAACCGTTTTCAAGTAGACGACTATAAAACTCAATACGTCAAACTGCATGTCCCGATATTAGATAAGGACTGGTCGCTATTTGCTGTGACTGTGACGTTCGGCGGCCATTTTGAAGTTTAGTTTTGTATTTCGAATAGAATAGTCAGTCAGTAAGGATTGAAATTCTACGTTGATAGATTTTCAATGACTGGCCGTCATTAGTTAGAATGCTTTCTTAGTATTGACATTCAAATCAAATCAAATCAAAAGTCATTTATTCAAATTAGGCTGAGAATCAGCACTTTTCGAACGTCAAAATTACAAAAGACAGTCCCCCAAAAACGCCCGCCCTTCATCACTTCCTAGTGCTATCGCAGGGAAGAAGAAGTGGCACAACAAACTTCCCAGCAGCACAGCTGTTTGTTCAGTTAGAATATAGTTGCATGTATACAATACTAAGATTGGCGTCGATTCCCTTGTTCACAAACTAAACTAAATTTCAGTTCAGTGCATCTTTTTCTTTCTATTTCATTAAGAAAAGGACAGAAGATAAACATTCATTTAGTCCTGTCAAATTAGCCAGCGCCTGACGTAAATTGACGTATTTTTACTAGCCATGTTTTTAATCACGTCTAAACTTGCTAGGGAGTATCTAAATTTGACAGGACTAAATTAATATTTATCTTCTGTCCTTTTCTGAATGAAATAGAAAGAAAAAGATGCACTGAACTTAAATTTAGTTTAGTTTGCGAACAAGGGAATCGGCGCTAATATCGAAGTATAGCTAAACATTTCATAGGCTGAATGAATCATTCATAATTTGTAGTCGAATACAAGTCGCGTCTACGGAATTGTAACAAAGGCCCAATTAATTTAATTAAAAATTAATATTATACGCCGTGGAAATGTCTATTTTCAACAGACGAATATCCCAAATTAATTGGTTTATATAGCGCTGAAATAAATACCTATATAGATAAATAGGTATCGGGGAATAGGTAAAAGGCCTTTTCCGATCAGGTTAAGCTACGCTTGCCGCAATTGGTCCGTGGATGTGTGACCATCTTTAGGTACATACCAAGACTCCTCCGTGCCTCAGAAAGCACGTTAAGCCGTTGGTCCCGGCTGTCATTCGTGGATCTTTGACAGTCATTACGGGTAGTCAGAAGCCCGAAAGTCTGACAGCTAGTATTACCAAGGGGAATCTTATCACCCAGTTACTGGGTTATGGAGGTTAGATAGCCAGTCGTTCCATGTAAAATACTGGTATTCAGCTGCATTCGGTTTGACTGGAGGCCGACCCCAACATGGTTGGGAAAAGGCTAGGTAAATGATAGATAAATAGGTATCTAACAATACACCGCGCACCGGGTCCCGCCAAAACGAAATGACAACGTGAATTAATAATCTTTTGCAAATATTCCTGTACTAACAACACTAAAATTTAGTTAATACCGATTAGAAGAACCAGTTTCTACCAAATATCAAAAACCTAGAGTCTAAAATAACAATTTTATTCTCACCATCACACGTTTTCAAAAAACTTCGCCATCGCAGCGGCCATTTTCCCGCGGCTACCATTTTGTAGTCGGTTATAAAACACAATACGTCATACCAGCCCGTCGGACGCCAGATAAGAGAGGAACACTATTTTCCTGTGACATTTCACTGAATAACTTGAGCTAAACTGGCTAGCGGTTGTTTGTTTGACGATTATGGGTAGTTTAGTTGAAATATAGGTTCTTCTTTACTGTCAACCAATATTTATTATTAGCGGGACATAAAACGGAATGAATATAAATCATAAATACATGGGATTTAACCATAACTGGCGGAAATACTGGCTATATGTAAATAGGTATACTTCTGCTTATCTCTTTGAGGAACTCTGGCGTGATGTAAAGATATTATTTATATTTGGAAAAGATAAACAGTTTCATAACATACCATTAGGCCTGTATTCCCCGAAGAGTTCCCCAGATGTATACGAAATGGTGGGCTAGTTTAGTTCTAGAAATGTCTTTGATTTTTTTTAAATTTCTTTTTCTATGGCCTCCTGGCCATAGATTAAGGAAGTTCTAACATTTGTTACAAGATGGCGGTAGTTAGGTTATTCCATCTGTCTGTCAGT
The DNA here is from genome assembly GCA_945859715.1 of Apamea sordens. Lineage (NCBI taxonomy): Eukaryota > Metazoa > Arthropoda > Insecta > Lepidoptera > Noctuidae > Apamea > Apamea sordens. The sequence continues at coordinate 3,439,132 of OX244010.1, read as the reverse complement.
TGTCACTGTCAAGTAATGTCAGGTTATTCCATCTGTCTGTCAGTTGTCACTGTCAGGTTATTCTATCTGTCTGTCAGTTGTCACTGTCAATTAATGTCATTTTAATAAGGGGGTGTCGTTGTCAGGCATTCTGCCAAAGAACGTGCGCATGAGCGGATAACCTCACAACCTCCATCGTTTTCCATCGCGGATATTTGTGACTATCGTAATTTATAAAGTTTGTGAAATAATTAAAGAAGATCAACGCTATCTGTTCGTGGTATTATATCCTGTTTTCTGAAAATGTCCGAGGAGGAAGGCTAGCCCGAAATTAATAAAATTCTTGTTCCTTACCCGTTATTTTTAAGTCCCATGTTTACAATTAATCATTTACAATAAGCACATCTACAGCGATCTCTGATAGAAAACGGTACGATTGACAGAAATGTTTTAATAAGGCAATGGCATTTAAAAGTTGAGAATATGACTGGGTCGGGCGATCCCCGACAGGAACAAAGTTCCAAATAAAAATCCAAGATGGCAGCTGAAAAAAATTCAAAATGACGAAAATTTGTATATTTTGGCAGCCACCATCTTGGATTTTCCTTTTGACCATATAATATCGGCTTCAGCGGCCTTTAGAACCATGAAAACGACACCCATGACGAAGAATTTGATAATTTTTGCAGTCACCATCTTGGATTTTCATTTTGACCTCACTATTTGGTGTCAGTACCCTCGAAAACTATGTAAACTATCTCTCTCGCTCTCTCTGTCTCTTTCTATTACCTAAATGAGAAGTCGCATAACAGAATAACGCTTATATATATAATAACGCGAGAAGGAGAATAACGCTTTTTCGTTACGTGAAGACTTCTCCCATTTTACTCCTACCGCAAGCTCCGTAAAACAACTTCGCTCCAAACGACGACGCGACTCCTGAAACATACGCGTAATTTTTTACGAATTTTAGTTTCTTTATTCTCTTTACCTTCTCGCTGGTTCATCCTACTGGTGTTTTCCTAATTTTATTAGACTTCAGTGTCACTAAACGCCGATGAATTGAGAAAAAGCATTATACATTCTATTAAGCAGCTGAAAATGAAAACTAACTTTACCCTATCAAAACTAAAAATACCCTCACCCGTTAACTCATAATATTCAAATAGACTCCACAAATATAGTTCGTGCCGTATCAAAACGAATCGTTCACCAACTGGGACGGGAATCGTTCATTCGTTCGTTCGATCCGACAAGACAAGCAGACGTCTAATCTACATAATGCCGACGTTGGAGATGAATGGTGGACTGTGTGGTGAGCGGAGCGGAGAGGAACATTCTTAAGTTCAGCTTAAGAAACTGTTATATGTACGACTAACTTTTGGTGATCCGAAAATATCCTACGAGATCCTACTACCGGGATAAAAGTATTCTAATCTAATCCAGACGTGCCATATTTCAGCCGATTCCGTTCAGCCGTCAAAAGGCGTGAAAAGGTAACAGACTGACAGAGTTACCTTCGCATTTATCTTTTTTTTTAAGTGAAAACTTCTTTAGCGGCGTTGTGCGCTTTTGTTGTGATGAGTAAAAAATGATAAGCTCGCGTCAGGACACGTGACCTGATCGAAAATTTGTAAGACGGAGGGAGAGTAGACCGCATTCCAAAATATCAAAAATGGACAACGTTAATATTCAAGTTTTCACTTCTGCCGGCATTCCCGAAGTGCAACTCGTTGATTTTTTATTCCAAAATGGGCCAGCTCTTGACCTCGATTTCGCTGGTGGAAAGCGATGGATGAGGTCTATGATGGAATGAGTAAGCCCAAGATGTCTATGAATAATATTATACTAGTATGAATGATAGATCTAATTGGAAGTTGGTTTAGTTATTGATGTTTGTTTGTTTTTATCCTACTTCGATGGTAATTTATGTTCGGGATAATGTTACAATGATAATGAAGATTATGATAAGAGAAAGGATAGATAAGTAAATATGACAAAATAAGAAGCGAACACTATGATGACAGTTGACAGTGATACGTGCAGGTTTATATTAAGTAGACACCTGCTGATAAACAAGTTTAGGTACATAATTTTAATCAAATTATTTGATTCTTGAAATAGATAAGATTCCTAAAATGATCCACCTAAACACTTACTTTCTCAGCATCATCATTATACAACACATAACCACCCTCTTCTCAATATCCCGTATTCACAATTCCATTTCCACACCCCTGAAATCCTTTAATACTTTAACCCGCTTCCTCCCATCAATACATCCACATCCAAATCCACACAGACATCCCTAATCCTCATAATGGATGAAGATTCGAACATCTTCAGTTAAATTGTAAAAGATTTTTGTTCAATTATCAATTGATTTGATTTGTTGACAGCGCGGCTTTGGCTGTACCAATTTATTTGCAATCATTCGTTGCTTCATCTTTGTGAGAAATTGGTGTTTTATCCAATTGTGTATTGATTATTGAGGGAAAATTGTGGCGGGTATTGATGTTTTGTTTAGACGAGGAATTGGAGGAAGCTGCTGGTTTGTGGCGGTCAGTGGTCTCTAGTGCTTTGGTATCTAAATCGATTCGTGTTGTCTAATCGGTCTCCATTTTATAAATAGTAGGTATACAACGAAGACGCTTAACGTGACTGTCTGTGTGACAGTTTGTTTCTTCTAAAGTACAGTCAGTACATTCAAAAGCGATCTACTCCTTTATTTTTAATGAAATTTTATGTTGTTACGAACATAGCATTTTCGAACCCATAGGTTTATGTCATGTGTCGTATTTCAACGTTGCATTCGTTATTTCACGAAAAAATCGCAATTGAAAGTTGCGAAGTCTTGACATATTGGAGCTCGTGACGTGTCATTTAATTTTAGGTAATTTATTCCGGATATTTTGTGTGTAAAACACATTCATAATTCTTAAGACTTCGATATAGCTCAGAAATCTCGAGATTTGTAATTATTAGATAGCAACCGTGAGAAGCAAGTTAAATAATAAATGAACCTTCTCATTGATATAATTATAACTGAGCATTTATGGCATCAAATTGAAAGTATCATTTGTATGTATGTATGTCCAATAAACATGGTGCATAAAATCATATAGATTCTTGCTTATCTATCGGCCCACAATAGTTTTGTCAAAGCTATCTCTAGTTTAGGTACAACTTGCAGACGCGAATGATCTACATATAAAATAGGAAGCGCATTCAAATATATTTACATAGATAAAGAAAATAATTAAGATAGGTACAGTACGCGGTAATTACTATGACGTATCGAGTTTTATAAAACGTACCATTGATGAAATATTAACGAAATGTAACACACGTAGAAATAAATTTGTTTATTTGTGTTAAATTTCATATTACGTTTTACCAATCTGCGGGGCATACTTTCAATAGCCATGAATTTCATGTTGTCAGTTCAACAACATTCATTACGTTATTTACGTTGTTGAGCAGGCGAATTTATCGAACATATAAAGCAATGGATTAGCAATATCCTTCTAAATAGTTCAAATTGTGTTTGCTAGTTTGTTAGGCCATTAGGGTGCTATACCCGGGATTAGAAAGAGGCTTATGTCAAAATTTCATAAAGAGATGACGCTCTGCTACAAAGCAGAACTGTTTCTAAAACACGGAGTGCCTTATAAACAGCCACGTACTCCACTGGATGTGCTAATCTTAATAAATGATGGTCAAATGCAAAGCATTTATTTCAAATAGGCACATAAAAAGCACTTAAGAACGTCAAAATAGAATTGATTTTAATAAGTAGGTATACGACCAATCCAAAACTACAATAGAAAAATTACATAAAGGAGCAGAATCTGTACGGAATTCCTTAATATTCTCAGGCCAGCGTGTAAATTTAATAAGAATTTAAAATCCGATGTCGAAGTAACCATTTTGGTATTCAGAATGTTGCGATCGCAGAAGTAGGACACGAATATCGATGAGCTTGAGTTTTTGTCGTAATATTTCAGCTGGTTTATATGAACTCCTTGATTTGAACCTGTGTTCAGTGCGGTCGCCTTGTGTTTTCTTTATTTCTGTTAAATTACCTACTTTGAGTTTTGGAAATTGTGTAGAAAACATTAAATGTTTTACAGAATATTTTTAATGTAGGTACGAAAATAGTGTTGTATTTGACCTATGATGTTCATCGATAAGCAGTGTTGGTCATGTCTACCTCCCACAGAGAGAAAGCCTGTGTCCCAGCAGTGGGAACATTATAGACTTATTTTGTTGATTGTTTATGTGGTTGACAGTGGTGTAAGCTTGTAGTAACCTAATCACTCGTGACTAGACGACTCCTTGGTTATAATTATCACAATACATAAATCTCATGAAAATCTCATTCCCTTGTTTATATTGTTTTTATAATAGAAATAAGATATGGTATATATCATCAACTATTTATACCCTAGGATTAGATTATACAAACTAACTATACAATACAAAAACAAAAGGTTATAATAACTATTTCTGACTAAGATGGCGTAAATAGAAATAATTTTTATAAACAGAGTTCGTGTAATGTATCAACAGTGAATGAATAATAGTAACTATGCGGTGCTAATGGTGCTATACATGTAACACATGTCAAATTGTTTTAACAATTATCAGACCCTTACAAAAGTGCTACGAAACTGTGTAAAAATGCAGATTGACACTATTCTTAGTTATAACATAATCTTTCTCGTAAAACATTAAGTTAAATAATTAAATTGCTTGTTAGACTATGAGGTTAGATTTTAATCAATTACCTATTAAGAATTTTAGTTTTATTAGTTCAGAAAAAAACCCGCCCTTCACCACTTCCTAGTGCTTTCGCTGGGAAGAAGAATTAAGTAGTGCAACAAACTCCCCAGCAGCATAGCTATCTGTTCAGTTAGAAAATACTTTATGGTATACAATAGTAGCTAGGCAAAGTAATTAACATTACAAGAAACAGAACATTAATTTAAATGTTTAACTTATTAATTATCATCATCATCTGCCTAGCCTTTTCCCAACTATGTTGGGGTCGGCTTCGAGTCTAACCGGATGCAGCTGAATACCAGTATTTTACATGGAGCGACTACCTATCTGACCTCCACAACCCAGTTACTGGGTAATACGATACCCCTTGGTAAGACTGGTTGTCAGACTTTCGGGCTTCTGACTTCCCGTAACGACTGTCAAAGATCCACGAATGACAGCCGGGGCTTAACGTGCTTTCCGAGGCACGGAGGGGTCTCGGTATGTAAAGATGGTCATCCATCCACGGACCAACCGCGGCAAGCGTAGCTTAACCTGACCGATCGACCTGTGCGGCTATTATTATTTAGCCACGGGCCCCTCCTAACTTATTAATTATAAGAGTTTTAAAAGCAGAGGTGTTCCGAAGTACTTACACCCACATTTCGCTAAATGGTATTCATTTACGTACCTACTGTATTATCTACCTCGTTTGTTTAGAGGGGTCAGAAGCACGTCTGTTGAGCGTATCACCTGGATTTTAACCCTAATTGGGTATTGTTATTCGGGTTTCCTTTAGGGAATTCTCAGTATTAGCTAGGAGCATAGATATAGGATAAAATTTCTATGGCCAGGAGTCCGGAGCTTGGTTCCCAGTAAATTACGTTAGGCACGCTCGCTTCGTATAACATACCTTTCGAAACATCAGAACTGGGGGTCTACTCCGAAATGGTATCGGCCGAATGTTCGGCCGTTTCCTGCTACGAAGTTACTATATTTTTTTTTTATTGACAAAGGACTCACTCTTGACGTCAATCCAGCCCAGAGGCAGGGATGAGATCTACGGTGGAACGAGCTTGCCCAGAAGAAGCCTATTCACTCTCGCCTTGAAGAGATTCGGGTTGTATGAACTCGGGAATGCAGACGCAGGCAGACGATTCCACTCCTTAGCTGTGCGCATCAGAAAAGATGACGAGAAGCGCTTAGTGTGTATACATGGTATATTAACCAAATAGGGGTGGTATCCCGGACCCGCAGTGCGTCTCAGTTCGGTCGGTTCCGATCCTACACTCTTTCGAATATTGACTATGGTCCCGACCCAACTGAGCCGATCCGAACTTTTTTCGCGTTTTTCAATAATATTCGGTTCGGCCATGTGTCGGTCCGATCCGAACATTCGCACTTTGCACTTCGGAGTAGGCCCCCTGTATACCTGCGGAGTAATTGCATAACACACGATAACATTCATTTTGACAGTTCAACAATATTCATTGCGTTTTTTACGTTGAGCAGACGAATTTTTCAAATCTATGAAGCAATGGTCCAACAATTTCCTTCAAGGTTTTCCGGATTGTGATTGAAAGTGTGACGCAATTAGGCATACCAGGAATACAGACGTAATTTGCAGGTACCAAAATTCTACGAAATTGAACGTCAAACAGTTTGAGAGTAAGCCGCCAGTGACAGACTGAGAACTGATTTACTGCATTCAGTTGTCAGTCTGTCACAGGCTTCGAATTTCAATTCTAGTGAATATGAAATCTAAATTCGTGTTAACTGATTTTCATGTTGATGATGTTGCTCTAGTTTAATTTGTTTCTATACTAGTGACCTGCCCCTGCTTCTCACGGGTGCAATGTACTGGATTGGTGACATGTCAAAATTTATCGAGATTTCTGTGCTATATCCAAGTAATACAGGGTAGCATCATCGTCATGATCATCATAGGACATCGACGCGCAAATTGTAACCATGGATTCAGTAGGTGCAGACGCCAGCACATCAAGCTACTACAATCTGTCAACCGACGAAAAATTTCGACGCTATGGGGCCTAAACTCATGTGCTGAATTCATGGTTACAGTTTGCGCGTCGATGTCCCTGCCACTCTGTATATGTATAGGTACTTCATTAAACAGTTTAGTTATGATTTCGGTTAATTACTAGTGCAAAAGCTGTTTATTTGTGGTTTCATGTATTTTGGTGAATTTAATTTTGGTTGTAATTTGTTGATTAACGGTGATGTTATTTGGTTAATTAAACAATAGGCTAGCTGCCTAAAAAATCTAATTAGTCCGTCATTTAGATTATCAAAAAATATTGGACCCGTATTTTTTCTTTTGTCAATTATATAAAAAATGATGAAGATATCGCCCGTTAAAGTTCCGGGTGACGTCACGCCTTGCTACACTTTTTAACATGGCGTGACGTGGCACGGGACATGGCGTAACATTGTGAATCGTTTTTGATAAATAAAAACTTTATCATCATCATCTGCCTGCCTTTTCCCAACTATGTTGGGGTCAGCTTCCAGTCTAACCGGATGCAGCTGAGTACCAGTATTTTACATGGAGCGAATACTGGTATTAACTCCTTCTTCAATCGATCCCTCATTATTGAGGATCGTGGTTACTGGACCTTTTTAGCGGACAATCTGCCTCCATCGAAAAGGCTAGGCAGATTGAACGTTTTTTTCAGTCTTCCACGAGGCCGGATTCTAACTTTATAAGTAACTCGTCCGTAATATTCCACACATTACATTAACAACACATCACAAAGCCATCTCTTTGTGTCACGACACATCAGAAGCAACAATTTGTGTATATCCCTCAAGGTTATGCGACAGCTAACAGAATGCGAACATAAAGAGCAATAAAGTGAAAGCATTCCGTTATTACTTGTAAGTGAACACGTAACGCGGGTAGGGTGACCAAACTTTGTGAAATTGTACGTGATGTGAGAATGTACAGTAATTTTTTTATACCAGTCGGTTGGTTTATCAATTAGTTAATTAAAGTATATAAAAAATATACACTGGATAAACTTCCACTAAATTAAATAACAAATCTTAAAAATATAATAACCTAACCTAACTAAAACTATAAGCTAACTAAAATTAGGCGTCGAAAAATTCCTCCGCATCACTGTCGACTGGTAATGTACCCAAGAGACTGGCGGCATTGCCACGTCGTATGGCAATGCCTTTGGCTAAGGTAAAAGCCAGCCCTTGGGTCACGGGAAGTCTCAACCAGTCGTTTGGAGATTTTGTTGAACAAACCATGAGCACTCGGGCCCCCTGTTCCGAGGGTTTCAAGCCCAAACGGCTCGAAAAAACCGTTTGGGGTTGTTTTATCGGCAAGTGCAGCAGGTATAGGGCACGCCACGATAGCGGCGGTAAGACCCCTCTTTGAGGAGTGGCTAGAGAGACGTCACGGCACTCTCACCTACCGCCTGACGCAGGTCCTCTCCGGACACGGATGTTTCGGGAGGTTCCTGCACATCATCAGGCGGGAGGAGACGCCCGGGTGTCACCACTGTCAGGATCGCCCAGAGGACACGGTGGAGCATACGGTGGAGGTCTGCCCTGCTTGGGCAGAGCACCGCCGTGTCCTCGTATGCATTTTTCTTTCTTTCTTTCTTTCTCGTAGAGGCGATTGGCAGCGGCGGCGACCTCTCGCGTCCGGCCCTGGTTCAAGCCATGGTCCGGGGTGAGAGGGAGTGGGAGGCAGTCACCTCCTTCTGCGAAGCAGTCATGCTAGCGAAGGAGGTGGCGGGGTGGGCGAGGGAACGCGCCTTGCGCACCTCACGCCTCAGCCGCCGCGGGAGACGCTCCGGGCGTCGGGAGCCGCGTGACGACTCCCGGCCACCGTAGGCGCGGGCCTGCGGGCGGAGAGTAATGGGTAGCTCTCCGTCCGATCAGGACTAGGCCCGTGCCGGACGGCGTGTTCGTGTTCCACGCGCGCCTCAAAGAGATGTCAGCAAAAGAGACGGGGCCCCATAGGGCCGAAGCCTGCCAGGGTAGCGGGACCATCCGAAAGGGTTTACCGCTGCCCTGGAACATAAAGGGCTAAGGAAGGAACACGGGTGGGTTTTAGTCAGTAAGAGTCTGACACTCCCTTCTGCTCCACCCAGAGCGGGAGGGGTCATTTGATGATTTCCCATCCTCAAAAAAAAAAAAAAGTGCAGCAGGTATTATAGGTACTTTGACATTTAGGATAAAAAAAATATATAAAAATGTTTATTTCAATTACAATGGGCATTTAGATACATGTTTTTTGGAGATCTCCTTTTAAGCAAGGAATTGCTTGTTTTAGGAGTCTCCGCACTTCCATTTATCATTAATTACTATGCAATTGAAATGTAGACAAAGGAAACAAGCAAGACTAAAAATAAAAATAAAAGCGGTAAATTAACATTATACAAGGATAATACTTGGGCCATCTTTTGTGATAATATTTATCCCCAAACAACACGATTGAATCAGATATTTGAATTGAATTTGCTAACTTCAGTCTTCAGCCTCACGTAGCCAAATTGGTATTAAAATTTGTTTGTGCATCTTATTGACTATTTGACTTTATATAAACAGTACGAATTGTAGATATAATCAACTGCTCGTCAGTGAAAACAATTTGACATTGACAACGCCTTACTGTCGTTGTAGTAAGGGTGAGTTTTGAAGTGCAAGTGTTACCACTTACTGTACATAGTGAGTGTAACACACACAGAATCACTGATAGTTCATAATAATGAGGAGTTTATTTATTTATATATACTTTATTGTACATACACCACAAAAAAACATATCAATTTTTTTAATAAAAATATACTTAAAGACGACCAGCGCATTTTGGGCAGCCAGACAGTCCGCGTACCAATAATGTTATATGTATTTTTCTCTAAAAAGATTAAAGGTTTTTATATTTCGCTTAAACACCATCCCAAAGGAATTAGAAACCTCACTTTAAAAAAAATTGCGCGCACATGAGGTCGCTTTATACTACAGCTTTCAGAAAGTGTCTAAATATCCTTCTAAACAACTTTACAAGGTGTCCCTACACCTTTGAAGGCAGTGCACTTCGCCACATGAAGCGAATGACCCAGAAACTGCACTCTCGATATAAAACCACGTATGTGTTGGGAATATATCTTACTTTTAAACTAATGTTGACTGGACTGACTCGGAATGATGATGATGATTTTGTAAGTGTTCGAGAATGTAATTTTTGAGAAGAATTTTTGATAGCGTTTGGGTTTATTGCGATACTTTTGGTGTTTGAACTGGTTTTAGAAAAAGGTATGAAATGCGATTGGAATGAATCATAATTATATAAGTTAGTAAACTTTTTAGATGAAACTCAAAAACTAGAAAGTGGTAAAGAGTAAGCGTTTTAATCAGTTATGTACTTAAGTTTTGACCTTTGCCTGGTAAGGTCCAAGAGAGGTTAATTTAGAAAGTATTTGTAATTTTGACGTTCGAAAAGTGCTGATTCTCAGCCTAATTTGAATAAATGACTTTCAAAGTCAAAGTCAAAGTCAAATCATTTATTTCAAATAGGCACATTAAAGGCACTTTTGAACGTCAAAATTAAAATAAAATTGATTCTAGTCGCCCCTTCCAAAAGGTAGTTTTCGTATGGAGAAGAATGGGCAAGAAACTCCACCGTTACTCTTTTAAAAGAATGTTTTACAATACTTTGCATACATTAATTATATAATTATATGGGAAGACGATGCACCTAAAAATAAAATTACTATACCACAATAGGTAAAAGAATTCAAATGAATTTATGAAACCATGACATATAAATTGACTAGGTGATAGATACATGGTGCTCACATATTTACAAACATTCCAAAAGTAGACTATTTTCATAAATAAATAAGGAGTAATAAGTCCGGGTGTGACTTTAAGTAATTACAGAATGTAAATTTAATGTCAAAGAGAATAAAAAAAAAAAAAGAATAAATTATACAATTACATTAGCAACCAGTTTGATTTTGTCTAGACTCTAGAGATTGTCCTATGGAGCAGGACCAGCATGTTTCCAAGCATTCTTATCTTGGATATAATCCTCTAATTTGTAATATCCTTGCTTACAAAGTGTAATTTTAATATAAGTTTTAAATTTTCTTTCATTTAATTGCAATATTTCACAAGGTATTTTGTTGTAACATTTAACACAGTACCCCATAAAAGATGTATGTACTTTAGACAATCTGAAAAAAGGTTGATCTAATTTATCTTTATTTCTAGTATTAAAATTATGTCTATCACTTATTTTATTAAAAAGATGTTGATTTTTTCTTACATACATAATATTTTCATAAATGAATTGGCAAGGTACCGTCATAATATTAACCCTTTTAAATAGTTCCCTAAGAGATTCGCGGCGACGTAGATTGTAAATGGCTCTGACAGCTCTCTTTTGCAAAATAAAAATGGATTCAATGTCAGCAGCCCGACCCCACAGTAAAATGCCATATGACATAATACTGTGGAAGTAACTAAAATAGACCAACCGCGCGGTTTCTTCATCTGTTAGCTGTCTTATCTTTCTAACAGCATATGCGGCCGAGCTTAGCCGCCCCGCAATAGATGTTATATGAGGTCCCCATTGTAATTTCTCGTCTAGCGTGATTCCCAGGAAAACTGTTTGATTAACAAATTCTAGTTTTTGGCCATTCAATATGATGTCACATTCGCTACTTCTAACATTAGGTAATTTAAATCTAATGCATTTGTTTTTTTTTCATTAAGTACTAAATTATTTACCGTAAACCAATCTTGGACCTGAAGAATAGAGTTATTCACGTCGTCAAGATTTTCTGACCGTCGGTCTATTTTAAATATCAATGATGTGTCATCTGCAAATAACACCATCTTCGGTTGATTTTGAAGTAATTGGGGTAAATCATTAATATAAACTAAAAAGAGGAATGGACCCAATATCGAACCTTGAGGAACGCCCATTGTCATTTCAGACCCCAATGAGTTTACGCCATTTACTTGGACTTTAACCTTTCTATCTTTCAGGTATGATCTTAACAAGTCAAGTGCTGTTTTCCTAATTCCATAGTGCTCGAGTTTCATCAGAAGTGTTTCATGGTTAACGCAATCGAACGCTTTAGAGAGGTCGCAAAAGATTCCAATAGCATCTTGTGCTTCTTCCCAGGCGTTAAAAATGTTCTTCATTAGGGTAACACCGGCGTCAGTGGTACAACGCCCTTTGGTGAAGCCGTACTGGTGTTCATGAAAGATGTAATTTTTATTAAAGTGACGTAACATTTGATTGAGCATCAACTTTTCAAACACCTTACTGAGAACTGGCAGAATTGACACAGGTCTATAATTGTTTGGTTCTTTACTATCACCGGATTTGAACAATGGTACTACTTTACTATGTTTCATTAGATCCGGAAAGACTCCTTGGTCAACACTGGTGTTAAATATGAAAGCTAAATTGGGCGCAATGGTTTCGATGAGAGATCTACATACTTTTACCGACATACCCCAGAGATCTTCTGTTGATTTAATTTTAAGATCTTTAAAAGCTCTTATAACAGCCTGGGGGTTTGTATGCTGAAACCTAAACTCCAAAGGGCATGCCTTTACATTCCTTTTAAGTAAGGCAGCAGAAAGCGTGGGGGAAGAATTTAAAGCTTCAGTAGTCTTAAGGGGAATATTAGCGAAGAAGTTTTCAAATTCCTGAGCAATTTCTACATCTGAATTGATGGGGCCATGTGCAGTCTCTAAATTAAATTCACTATTTCGCTGTTTTTTCCTACCTGTTTCATTATTTATTATTTGCCAGGTAGTTTTTATTTTATCATCAGCTGATTTTATTTTATTGCTTATATAAAGAGCTTTAGCTCTTTGGCAGACCTTTAGCCTTTTAAAAGTTTTTGAATATTTTGCAACATACTGATGAAAGTTTGTATTTTTCATATGTTGCTTTAAGCCATAAAGTTCAAAAAGTTTTTCCCTGCTTTTACGAATACCTGGAGTAGCCCAGTCACTGAATAAAAACTTTGTGTAAATACTTTTAGTTTTCAGTGGAAAAGTGTCATAAAATTGTGCATTTAATAGTGAAAAGAACTCGGCGTAGAACTCATTGGGGTCATCTATATTATTAAAACTGTGATCACATAATTTACTGGCCAAAGAATTGTTTAATTTCTCTAAATTTTTACATGTAATTGGCCTAAACCTTATTTCAATTTTTTGTAAAGGCATGTAGGCGCTAAATGTTATTATTTGTCCACTGTGATCAGATGGCAACTTATTTACAATTTGTTTGTGTAAGTAATCGCAATTACAAAAAATATTATCTATACAAGTGGCAGAAGAAGCTGTCACTCGGGTTGGTTCCATAAACACATTTGACAAATCAAATGACCCAAAAAGACTCAATAATCTGACAGTATTCGAGTTATTTTCCAATAAATTAATATTAAAATCTCCACATACGATTATTGACTTACTACTAGTACTAAGTTTCTTTAACACATCTTCCATTACAGAATCAAACACAGATAGATTCTGGTAACTAGGAGGTCTGTATACGCATACTATAACATGCTTATCGAGCTCAACACAGGACAATTCAATGATGTGTTCAACAGACAGCCCGATGATGTCTTTACGTTCTTTAGATTTAATCGAATTTTTAAGTAATATTAATGACCCGCCATGTATCATAATGTTGTCGGCTGAAATGACTTACTACACGATAATTTTCAAAATTAATTGACATTACTTGATAATCTTTCAACCAATGCTCTGTTAAACAAATGACATCAAACTTGGTGTTTTCCAAAAACAATTCTATTTCCAGTAATTTGGAAGCGCAACCTTGGATATTTTGATTAAATAATTTTAAAGTATGTTGCACACCCTTTAGCTTCTTCTTATTATTATTAATTATATTGCCAGAAGATACCTTTTTATTATTCTGTAATAATAATTGGTTATTTGAAGGGGTAACTTCTGTTGTCTCACTGACTAGTTTAAATTATTATCGGGAGATACCTCCACAGCTACAACTGGAGAGTCTAGATTGCCCGTATAAGTTCCAGCAGGAGGGAAATACCCTATCTGACTGGTAGTGGCCTCCAAGGATGTTGGCATTGTAGGTGGATCCTTCTTTGTACAATATGACGATTCATAATCAATCACAATGTTGTTAGTATAACTATGCAACACAGATTTGTCACTAATACTAGAATTTGTTATATTAGCTTATAACCTCGTTAATATTATATGCTATCAACATAGCAATCAGATGTCTACATTCCCCAGACAGAGATAAAGTTCTCTGAGTTAACTTAAAATCACTAACAAACTTGTTAGTGTCAAAATACGATAATTTGTCACTATGACAACATGTCAGCTTGTGAATAGTATTATTCAACTTATAGATATGATTATTTTCATTATCTGATAAAGTATCAGAGTAAGGAAAAGCACACAACATTAGCTTTCCTATTTTTAACTTTAATAAGGTGTTAACACCATCCACTATGTCCTTTCTGGTAATACCAGTGCTATTACCTAATAGCAAAACCATAGTAGAATATTTATCTAGGTTTGTGTTGGCAATTCTTTTAATCATTTGGTTAAAACTTATATTATGATAACTATGATTGATAAAACTATGGCTAAGGTAATTGAGTAAAATTGTTCCAAAGCCAGAACCTAACTCGTCGGAAAAGAATATTGATTTCTTTATCTGTGAGGTGTCTGCTGGAAGAGCCAATATTGGAGGGGACAAGTCAGGCTGAGGCTGAAGAGGTGGTGGTTGGTTGGCACAGCTGCATGAAAGATGATTAGTCAGAGACTCATACCTTTCAGCATTGTTCTTCACCAAATCCAGTAGTTCCCCAGCCTCAAACAAGCGGTCACTTAGTTGTCGCTGTGAAGTTTCATGGTTTTCAAAAATAACCTTCAGCAAGTGCTCCTTGTGTAATATATAATAAAGGAGCTGGATATCAGTATCATACTTCTCTCTACATTTATCTAATTCAATAGAACAAATATTTAAACTTTTTGATAAGACAACACGTTCCTTTCTAAGCGAAAGGTTTAATTTTAAGAGTTTTTGTTTTTTTATTGCTCTCTGTGACCGTTTAATAAATTTCTTGATTTTAATGTATTTCTTTAATTTATTGTGACTCATAACAATAGGACATAATGGTATGGTATCATCACTAGTCAAATCTATCGTTACAGCTGGCTCACACACTGATATTGGCTTACTACCTACCAACTCATCAAAAAGATTACTGGTGCGAGCAACCTGGTTACTGACTTTGATACACTCATAGATAGATAGTGCCTCTTGGGCTTCACTCAATCTCTGTTCAAGCTCTTTGATTCGCTTCAATGCCAGTTCGTGGGTGTCACTGCACTCTTGAAATGATGACACTAGATGTTGTAGTTGACTGTGCTGGTCAGTTAAGTCCATGTGTTGCATGTGTAGCTGAGACAGCTCATTCTTGAGGGAGGTGTTCTTTAATATAATGTTTTCTACTTCCACCTCACTGTCTTCCCTTTCACGGAGCAGCTGTTTACACGTAGTTTCAGAAACCTCGAGCTTCGTCAAGGTAGCTCTGAGTTTTGCTTCCATCTCCTTGATTGTAGCACTGCGGGTCATCATTTTCTTTGAAATGTCAGTCACCTGGAATGTGTGAAGTTATGCAGCTAAATAACAGTCTGAGAAAAGATGTTCCAATATTTAGATTAGTAGGAGGTAGAAGGGAAAAAAAGAAAATTTAAATTAAAGTAAGTGAAGAATAAGCAATGAAATGTTAACAAATAGGTTTTAAAATTAGTTATTAAGGAAGTTTAGTATTAAGATTAAGTTATTAGGGAATGAGATGGAGATTTAAATAGAAATGAAATTACAAGAAATACTGCTTTTGGTGAAAAACAAAGGAGCTTAATTTTTGACAATAACAAGTACCTATATGACACACAGGTTTTATAGTATGAATAGGCTCTAATGAGCCTATTTTTGTGCAGTAAATTATGTAGTATTTATTGTCTGGGCGAATGTTTTCGTCGTCGATTTTGCTTCCACTAGTTGTCAAGCAAAAGGAGACATAAACCGTGCCAGTGTGTGATGGACGTAGCTCAGAGACCTGAGCAGTACTTTGTGAAGTTCTGTGGTGTGTAAATACAAGCACATAAATAAAACAAAATACTCCCCGGGATCGATGAGTTTGAAATCCGTCACCGTTGGTACGTCGGGTTGACAGCCGGTTTTGAATCCTCAGTTTTTACGAAGTTTTCGCGACAAAAAACACTTGATAATCACTGTTATGAATGCTTAATACCTAGGCTTGACTATATTACACTACTTTACTAAATTTATAACACTTTTAATAATTTACTAAAATAATTAACCTAGAGACCGTTTTTTTGACGACCGGCTACCTTTTGATTTTTGATTAGGAATTTGATTTGGAACCCTGACAGGCTCTTTACTTTGTGTAAATTATTTCATCACCACTGCTCTCAAAACGGCAAAGGAAAAACATCGTGAGGAAACCGGTCTGTCCTTGAACCAAAAATTCGAGGACATGTGTGACATCTACCAACCGGCTCTGGGTCCCCGTGGTGGATTACGTTACGGCCCACTCCTTATAGAGAGGAGGCCTGTGTCTCAGGTCAGTGGAACTGTTATATGCTGATGATGTTATTATGTTTTTATGATTTCTAATTAATCTAATTCCTAAATCTCATTTACCATATATTATTTACATTAACATTTCCTTACCATGACTCATATCTCTCACTCATCCTACATAGAAATGTCATTTTGTTACCAAGCGACATGTTACGACAAAGTTAATCAATTTTTTAAATGAAATTTTAATCTGAAAATTAAAAACCAACCGGTGTTCTAAATATTAATTATCAGAAGATTAAAAGTTATGTAAACAGATAATCAATAAACACATCATCCTTTTATTGATAAGAGTATTAGATAAGATAATATAGCAATGTTGTTTAGTATCATTTCGGTTGTCAGTAGAGATAGACACAAAATGGGTAAAAAAATCAAAAAGAAGGAGTTGGAAAAGATAGTGTCGGAAAAGATAGATGATAGAAAGAAGGAAGTAAAAGAAAGTAATAATTTGAATGTAAGTACGATTAATTATTAATTAGCTCATGATTCGTTTTAAAATAATATATATTTATTATTTTGCTGCCTCCGGTTAGACTGGAAGCCGACCCCAACATAACTGGAAACGGGCTAGGCAGATGATGATGATGTATACTTATCGTGAAAACTGTCAATTTAAAACAAATGAAGCACAAAAATGTTAATGTTTAAAACCAATAAGAGGTTTTAAGTGTAGACATTAATTTTAAAGGGTTGTTTAATTTTAGTGTAACATTCTCAACATACAACTTGCTTGGTACAGACGCCAGCACATCAAGCTACTACAATCTGTCAAATTTATTTAATAGATTTTCAACTTTATCGCTAAAGCATTAAGGTTGAAAGTTGATTGGGAAAATTTGACACTTTCAAGCTTGACTTGTTGGCGTCTGTACATAAGATTTTGTGTGAGCATTTCATTTTAAAATGGGTGTGGGACTTGATAGTCTAAGAATTTCTTGGAAGTGGTTATCAATGAATCTGATAATTTATTTATTTATTTAGAAAACCAACAGCGATACATATGATATAATACAAATAAAGATATTACAGTTTAGAAAGGCTAATAATAGGTTTCCCTAATTTGTATTTACCATGCGAACGGACTTTAAACCATATTTAAAAATAAGGTTTTAATGTAGAAGTGAAAGTTAATCACACCACATGTTATGAAAAGGGTATGATAATATTAATTAAATTAAAATTATTAATTAAGCAAAGTAAAATGCTTTATGGTGAATGGAACGAAGTTGCTTGCTATTTGTTTTTATTAACTATAATCTTTTTAACTTGGGCTTTAAAACTAGGTTTTGTGCAGTTAAATACATCAACCTGAGAGAAGTCCTTGTTGTAGGCTTGTGCATATATTTGTATATGTATATAATGTATCTGAACTGAACTATGACTGCCTCGTTAGTCTAGTGGTCGCAAACGCTACTGCTGAGCTTGAGGTCTTGGGTTCGATTCCTAGGTCGGGCAAAGTGATATTGGATTTTTTCATTAGGAATTTCTTAGTGGCAACCTGGAGTCTGGATTTGTGCCAGATTGATGGCAATATTCTCGCCCCCTAAGTCCTATGTAATAGGACTTAAACATATCTGGTGCAATCTGAGTGTTCTTTAGGTACACTTCTGCCTAATTCTTCGGGGATTATGAGCGTGATGGTAGGTTATAATAATAATAATAATAATATCCCTGGACATTTCACACAGCGCCATCTAGTCCCAAGCTAAGCAACCTAATGCTTGTGTTATGGTAACAAGATGGCTGATAAACTACTTATATACATTTGTTTTTTGTAAATACATACATATTATTGATAGAAAAACACCCAGACTATGTTACTTATGTTATGATAGTGTATCAGCGGCTTTTATTAATAAAACCACAAGCGATTTGGAAGGTGCACATTTTTTTGTTATTATTATAAAGTATTGCCTGCAAAGGTAATGTATAAGACTCTGGAAATGAATGACATTCACTACACCAAAACCTTAATACGTTTAAAAATACATTCACATACATCATCATATTTTTTCCAAATCGACGGGACAGAATTATCAAGTAACATATTTACCTATGTTCTATGTTACGGGTTTGGTTTCCGCACTAAGTCCTTCAAGTGGACCATTGTGAGTGGGTATATTTACTTCTTACACTTACCTTGTCAATTTCAAGACCAAGTATTTAAACTTTATAAGCCTCAAACGCATTTATTTAAAATAAACCAATTACAGGCACTTTTGAATTGTCAAGGAGTCGGTCAGTCAGAAAGATGAAGCTAGTTGCCCATTCAAGTGTAGTAGATACCTATGGAGAAGAACGGGCAAGAAACTCCGCGGACACTCTTTTATATCATAAAATTGTTACAAAATATTGGTCATAAATTTACACGGTACCATAAGTCGAAGCAACAATAAAAGTTGCACTGTCTACCCAGTGTTTAGACCACGTTTAGACGTTGCAAGTGAAGGGCGGGCGTTTTTGGGGGACTGTCTTTTGTAATTTTGACGTTCGAAAAGTGCTGACTCTCAGCCTAATTTGAATAAATGACTTTTGATTTAGATTTTTTGATTTTGATAATTGCTTCAATTTAATTGCATGCCACAGATAAGAAACTTGCAATGAGTGCTCGTGTAAATGAGGCTTTTTAACAAAAAATTATAACTTTTTCTTATTTATTTTTCAGCTAACATCACTTATTTCAATTCTAGCATTAACAGGCATATCCATAATTGCTTACAATGTGTACCAAGATATCATGACTGTACCAGAAATGCCTGAACTGGATTTGAATAAATGGTGGGGACCGAATACTACGGAACTTCAGGATACATCTATTAGACCGTATAGGATTGTGTTTACAGAATCCGTAAGTATCGCTCAATAATATTTTAATCTCGTTCAAAATGCATAATTACAGTTCATGGGAAAGCGGTAGTGCCTTCCTGCCTCTATTCCAATTTTTTTGAGGTCGGCGCAGCAAGACTTTTTCTACTACACATGTCTTTAACTCTGCGAGCGTAAGGTATGGTGTGGCACACCCAGACCAAGATATGTAATTCGATGGATATTTTAGTGGTTAATCGTATGTAATAAATAGGCTGTGCGAATGAGTAGCTGCGCGTGGGGTAGAGGGAATACCTACTTGAGTGCGAAAGCCGTATCATCAAATTTTGTTTCTTCGAAAACCTGTCAACGACATCTCTATACTGCGACGGCTTGTTGCTTAAACACTTAGTTCCAGTTAATTTCAGTTTGCCGGGTAGTCCGTTTTAATAATATAAATAAACAATTAGGACAGTTGATTTAAAACTTTCTATCGATATCATTAATGAATCCATCGTACCCCTCTCTATTTTTCGTCATGGTTGCGCTTTGAGGAATAAACATATCATATTTTTAATTTGACTTTGTGAGCGCAATTAATGGTTGCGCTTAAAATTAATTGCGCTTTGAGGAATACCCCACGGTTACGCATATACGAATAGCGCTATGAAAAAATAACTTGAATTCAAACACTGTTCTGTCCGACTATACCTTACATTGTTTGCGTATAATCGAAGAATTTCGTGCATAGCGAAACTTTTTAATAGGTATTTTTCCAGTTGAGTATAGCGGGATTAGAGCATAGGGGGACTTACTGGTTACACCCAGGGATATTATTATTATTATTATTTATTATTACACCCACCTTACACTCCGTGTTACCTACATATTTTAGCCTTCCGCACGCCGGGCGCCATATTATCCGTCATCTCAGAATTCAATTTGTTCCTAGCCATACCTTCTCTCACCAAAAATAAAGTCACTGAGAATAACACTTTCACATAAAGACGAAGACACAGCAAAGTTTTATAAAAGACTAGCTACGCCCCACGGTTTCATCCACATAATTTTCGATCCCGTGGGAATTTTGAGATAAAAAGTATCCTATGTGTTAATCCTGGTTATACACCATCTGTGTGCCAAATTTCATCAAATCCGTTTAGTTGTTTTTGCGTGAAAGAGTAACAAACATCCATCCATCCATACAAACATTCGCGTTTATAATATTAATAAGTAGGATATTGTGTTCCGTTTTGTTTTGACGTTTTATGGATGGAAAACAAAATAATACTGACACCGCCCGCAGTACCCTGGAATAATATAAATTCAAATTATTTTATGATAGCCTGCAAACTTTCGTAGTTCTAGAAAAGAAAAAGAAAAATAATGAATCATTTCCATCAGGAATATAATAATATCCCTGGACATTTCACACAGCGCCATCTAGTCCCAAGCTAAGCAACCTAATGCTTGTGTTATGGTAACAAGATGGCTGATAAACTACTTATATATACATTTTTTTTTTAACCCTATACCACTTTGCCCTACCCGGAGATCAAATCCTAGAAACCACACACTCAGTATTCACATTTGCTAACACTATACCAACCAGGCAATCAAAATAATCTCGTCAACAGCATTTATATGTTCTTTCTTTTCTTTGTTCATGAATACACGGTTTAAGCGACATCGTGACGAAAACTTTTACCAAGGATTTTAGTAAACGATTCTAGATTCCACCAGCTTTGAAATGTTTCGACGGTTATAACAAAAATAGGTAAAGAAAAGAAAGAAAGAATAAAGTTTATTTGGACACAGTTCATGAAATACAAATAACAAAATAAAAAGTGAAAGTAATTCTTTAACAACAATAGTCCCACGGCTGCTCCAAAAAAGTTCATTTCAGTATTAATGCCAGACAGATGCTGTCTGACGCTGGTTTTTGAATTAGCTATTAGGGATAAACGACAGGGAGTAAAATTTTTGCATATCGCAATTTTGTATGAAACAACAGACTTTTTAAAATAATTGGTATAAAAATAAAATCCATCCATGGTACAAGTTCGTGTCACGCTGTCCGTTCCACTGTATACATTCATATGATTTACTGACAGACCATGATTAATAACAATGTCATTATCTTCTAGATGAACTCCGAAATTCGATGGCTCTTCGAGATGTACAGACGGGCTCCCAACAAGAAGAAAAGTTTTGAAGACACAGCCTGGACTTACGGAATACATTCAGACGCCTTCTCCAAGATCTTCAACTATTGGATCTTTAAGTACAGCTTTCAAGATAGAGAGCGATTCTTCAATCAGTTTGAACAATATAGGACTAATATTCAGGGATTGGATATTCATTATATTCATGTGAAACCGAAAGTTGATGTCAATGTTATGGTAAGTCATTATCGAACATTTAGAAATCAGTCATTCTATTCCAAAAATTCTTACCGTTAAAACTTAGATGAAGTCAGCTTGATTTGAGCTGTCATTCCACGATGCTAGAGATTGACACGGTTAATAGCTCACTTCGCCCATGTTTTCACGGTAACATTTTTCAGAATAGATCGGTGGGTATTGTAAAACTTGTGTAGCGGTGACTGCGTACTGGAAGGTGCAGTGTGGTTATGCCCCCTACCAGGTAGACTGATGAAGTAGTGAAGGCTGTGGGAATCCGTTTGATGTGTGCAGCCCAGACTTCGCTGCAGCGATTCTTGGAGGTTGCCAATATCCAGTAGTGGAGGTCCTTCAACGGTCCATCTTCACCTATGGGTTCCCATATTTGCACGGTGAATAACGGCAACCCTAAAAATTGCAAGAAGCTATCTAATACACAACCGTATCAAGGCATTTATATAAAATTGGAAAGAATTAGGGTGGGATCAGATGAGCGTACCTATAATTACGATGCATTCAGTTTCATGTGATAAATACTACAACTTGCTGCACACTTGATGTAATACTTTGAAGAATCAAAGAACAAGAGAGAGAGAGAGATTGTATGAGAAACAATAAAAATATATTTTTTTAAATCAGTTTCCTCGAGAAAATGGGCGATGCAAATTGCGCTGCATTTTTATTCGTCAAAATATGTTTACGAGTACAATTCTTTCATTTTAAAAAAGGGATTTGAATTTTCTTGTCCAATTTTCTCTACAATATGAAATTATCTTTTGGAAGGGGTAGGTAACTAGAACCATTTCTATTTTCTTGTAAATTTTCACGTTTAAAAGTGCCTTTATGTCAGTTTTAATGGCTATACATAAAATCAAATAATTTTATTTCATAAATGGTTTGACTTGTACTTTGACATTATAAAAGCAACAAGAAAAAATATCATCACGTTTTCTATGTATTTACCTTTAGAAGCTTCCAATTCAATTTCAAATCTAGGATTACGTTTTGATCCGGTTACGCGTTCAGAATTTTTAAAGATAGTTTCCAGTTTCCACATTCCTTCGTTCAATGAGAACTAGTACCTAGATAGCTAACGATTTTAGTCAGTTCAATCGCGCGCTCTGTACGGGATCCAGTTGGATTGGAACCAGGTAAAACTGATTACATGTGTCGCTCAGTTACTGAAAAATATTGCGATTTTGAGATTGCCAACGGGGATATACAGATCTACCTATATTTTTCAATACACGTAAAAAATGGTTGTTGTAAAAGGGAACGGTGAATTGGTTATTAAAGGCAATGTTTCTTGACTTGGGGACTCCACCGGTTCAAACTATGCTTTAACACTACTGGTGAATCCTTAAATGAAGCTCGCGACATTCAAAATTGATTACGTTTCTGCAAATCAATTTTAAATTTTGCGGACGTTGCCTTAAGCAATGCCGCAGTAGAGTTTAACAAGCTCTAAACTTAAAATTCTCAATTAAGAAACCGGGCGCTACGACCAAATTCACTAACCTCTTTCTAGATTTGTCAGCCAAAAGAAGTTCACTGGCCGGACATTGGACAATAATTGGACATAGCTCCCACGGAGAATCGAGCACAACGCTTTCAGCGGATTTTCGCGAAATTTATCTAAGCAACATAGTACTTATTTGCTAAAATGTTTTAACTCAATTTTAATATATTTTCTTTGAAAAATCATTGAGTATCAAAAATTCGCAATGAATGTGCGCAATATGGATGGAGTGGTGGGCTATGGAGAAATGCTGCACTTGCACGCTGCGTGAGTGTACCGTCATCCATCGCCACTCGTTCGATGCCCACCACAGGTTGGATGGAAAGCAGCACATAAAGTGATTTTTTGCTCCGTTGGTGTAATTGCCGTATGGCGTTCCAGTGTGAGGATAAATAAATAAATATTCAAACTCTAAACTTATTTAGAATGGGAATCAGACTTAAGTGTTAATCGTTTTCATCATTGAATAACATACCTACCAGCCTATTACTGTCCCACTACAGGGCAAAGGCCTCTTTTCATATACATAGAAGGCATTGATCACCACGCTGGCTCAAGAGTTGACAATTTCAGACTTATATTAGTAAGTCCAGGTTTCTTTACGATGCTTTCCTTCACCGATGTCAGTAATGTCCAAGATAAACTAAGATAGTACATCTGAATTGGAAAAGCTACAGGGCCATCACGACATCATTGAACACTACCCCCTTAATACCAGCAAGTCTTATAATAGAACTATGTATGCGTTGCGTTCCGTCGCGCGTTTTATCTGCATCCACAGTTCAGTGCATTCCCGCTAAATGTAGTTCAGAATATGGACGGTCCTTTGAATTTCATAAGGTCTAGTTTACTGTATCTTTCACCTGAAGAGCATCAAGCGGCAACCTAATGCTAAACATACTGAAGCGCACAGCAGACTTCAGCTCGCATGCGGCAGTAATCAACATTCTACAGCACCTGCAGGCCAATTCCCATGTTTAAAAACGGGTAATATTGAATTGCTAAACTTAAAAGGCAGTGGGCAAGGCACATTGCTCGTAGAACAGATGGCCGATGGGGCCGAAAGGTTCTGGAGTGGCGACCGGAAGATATAGCGAACTTGTGAAGGCCGCAGGAACCCGTTGGATGCGAGAAGCCAAGCCAAAACCAGTCGAAGTGGAGGTGCTTGGGAGAGGCCTATGTCCAGCAGTGGACGTCTTTCGGCTGAAGTGATGATGATGATGATGAATATTTGACTGAAACTCTTACAACTTATTGAGCTTCTAATGATGCATACTTTTGGAACGAAGTTCCTTATTGCGCGTTGCGAAAGGGGGCTAGACGGAAAAAATTAAGACCAAAAGTTGGAACGACACTTTTTGCTATAGTTGTAAGCCGGGCGGCGTTTCTCTGTCTGTCTCTCTCTCTCTCTTATAGAAAGCAAGCTAGTTATACTTCGTTCCATCCGGGTGTCCCTTGACACCTCTCAAGTTTTTTTTAAAATAATTTCATGTCACATCTATGTTGGTCGCAGTTACTTGGCAATTTTGTATGTTTAGGACCAAAAAAGGAATCATTTAGGTTCACAAAAAGAGGCGTAATCATTATAGAGTGTTCAATAATATATTTAGGATATAGACCTATTTATTATTCAAAAACTTGGCAAATTGTAGGTAGCTAGAGATATTTTTAACAGATTGGAATACGAACATTCTCAAAACACGGACATTGGTCTGATCTTTCTTCTTCTACTTCTTTTGGTACGGTATGGTAGTAACTCTTCTTCGATATTTTACATAGTTTGAGCCCAAAAGGCTAGGCAGCTTTGAGAGCATCATCTCTGTCATCTATACATATAATAAAACAGTAACGAAAGAAAAACTGTACATTGAGAATTTTCGAGAAAAAATAAGTGGCTTTTGTTAGAAAAACGTAACTGATGACAAAAAGTGACTTTTTAGAATTTTTGTCTGTTTGTCTGTTTGTCTGTGTGTATGGTACGGCTTCACGCCAAAACTACTGGATAGATTGAATTGAAATTCAGCAAAAATGTTCTTTGTAAACCAAGGAAGGCTTTAGGCTACATATTATCACGCCGTATGTTATAGGAGGTAAGCAATATTGACTTTAAAAGGTTTTTGTTCGTAATTTAATGCACAAAATAATTGAATGCACAAAATGACATGTTATTTATTTAGTAAACCATAATTTAACTCTGGAAACATATTATCACGCTATTATCACCTACGGGGGAGGAGCTGTGAATCTTTATTTTTCTTACCTACGTATTCTGTGACAGCGTGTAATCTAACGACGCATATTTAAATGTTGTTTTTGAGTAAGCCATGCTATTATCTAGCTTTACACTATAAAAACTACGCCATTTAAGTAACTTGGGCAGAGAAACATAGTTTAATTAATGTTAGTAGTATAATGAAAATTTTGAAACAGCGCCATCTATGAGATTTCATAAAAATCAAATCAAGTTACATGTTAACAATTTTTGGAAATAAATAATTTAAATTTGATCATGTTGGTGAGGTTAGTAGTAAGTTATTCTTAAAATTCATAGATGGCAATGTGCATTTTCTTCATAAAAGTTGTATGGTATAGTTCGTTTCGACAAATTCAAGTTCCAACAAAACCCTCAAAATCTTGAGCAGAGTTGAGGAAGACAATATAAAAAAACACGCTCTGTGAAGTCGACCAGTTTGCGAGATCCCTTACGTATGACGAGGTGCCTTCATATTACACGTACGACAAGCAAAGGGGTGTATTTAACCGACGTCGACGAGGAGGTGCTGTGGAAGGCTTTCCGGGAATTTTCAAGGACACCGCATTGGGTAGGGTTTATACCGTGCATCCGAATAATGGCGAATGCAATTTTCTGCGGTTGTTACTTCACACTGTCCGAGGCCCAACGTCTTTCGCCTTTCTGAGGACATTTGATGGCGTGGAGTATCCCACTTACCGCGCAGCCTGCGTAGCACGTCACCTTCTCGACGGTGACCAAAATTGGGATGACACCCTCGCGGAGGCGAGCGTCAGTGACAGTCCCAGCTGCATGCGTCATCTGTTTGCCGTCATCTTGGTGTTTTGTGGAGTCGCGAACCTGGTAGCTTTGTGGGAGAAGTATCGCCATCATCTGTCTGAAGATTTTCTACGAGCTTTGAGGCGTGTTACTGGAGACGAAGTCGAAGTAACTGATGAACGTGTGCTGAACACCTGTCTCAGTTCACTTCAAGATGTGGTCATTTCTATCGGCGGCAATCCACTGATCGAATATGGGTTATCAGCTCCCACATCATCACCGTATAAAGACCGTGGAAATCGGGAGTATAACGCTGAGACAAATTACGATCCGCGCGAAATGACCACCATACGAAATGACTATGTCGCTTTGTTCTCTTCAGAGCAAAAACACATTTATGACACCGTCCTTGAAAGCGTTGGGCAAAACCAGGGTAAAATGTTTTTCTTGGATGCTCCTGGTGGAACAGGAAAAACATTTGTTACCACTGGCATACTTGCAGAGGTCAGGAGGCAAGGCAAAATTGCTATTGCTGTAGCGTCGTCGGGAATCGCTGCCACACTACTTCCGGGCGGCAAGACAGCACATGCCATGTTTAAAATTCCCATCGATTTAGAGAGCGCCGAAACGCCTGTTTTTGGTGTGTCACGTAACAGCAATAAGGGACACGTGCTCAAGGATTGCTCTCTGATCGTATGGGATGAGTGTACGATGGCCAATTGGAAGGCAGTTGAGGCCGTGGACAGAACCCTGCAGGAAATCCGCAGGAACGAACATTTGATGGGTGGTGTCATAGTTCTGTTCAGTGGCGATTTCCGGCAAACGCTTCCCGTGGTGACGCGGGGATCGAGGGCTGACGAGGTGAATGCTTCGTTGAAACGATCTTCGTTTTGGTCACGAGTTCGTACGCTGCGCTTGACCATTAATATGAGAGCTCAGCTCGGCGGCAATGCATGTGCTCAAGAATTCTCCGATGTCCTTCTAAGTCTTGGCGAAGGCACTCTACCAGAAGAGAGAGGTGGACAGGTGGTGCTTCCAGAGTCTCTCGGTAGAGTGGTATCCAGCTTAGAAGAACTCATTCGCTGTGTGTACGGGGGCATCAGTCGTATACTGCACCAGCAGAACTCTTGGGTGTGTGAGCGGGCCATTTTGACGCCCAAAAATAATCAGACTGCAGCAATTAACGAATGCATTCTCTCGGAAATTGAGGGGAATGAAGTGGTCTACACCTCGATAAACACTGTTGTGGAGCAAGATGACGCCACACATTATCCCGTGGAATTTCTGAACTCCCTGTCAGCAAGTGGACTTCCAGCGCATACCATCAAGCTGAAGGTCGGTGTCCCGATTATGCTTCTTCTGTACCTATCTCCTCCGAAGTTGTGTAACGGGACCCGCCTTAAAGTCATCTCGCTCCACAGACACACCATTGAGGCGGAAATTCTTACGGGTTGTGGCGTCGGCGAGGCAGTATTTATACCACGCATTCCTTTCATACCTCATAACTACCCGTTCCAGTTCAAGCGCGTACAGTTCCCCGTGAATGTTTGCTTCGCGATGACCATCAATAAGTCGCAGGGGCAGACACTGAGGGCAGTGGGTGTCGACCTCAGGACGAGTTGCTTCTCACACGGGCAACTGTACGTCGCTTGCTCTCGCGTCACCAATCCTGACTCTCTTTACATTTTGGCTCCTGGCAGCATAACTACCAACGTAGTTTATAGGGAAGTGTTGTAAGGTATGATACCTTTTGTACGTATTTTTACTCTTTTGTGTCCTGGAATGTATTCTTGCATTATTTTCTCTATTTCCTTCAGTCACATCTTATGACTGAACTCAGCAGGATTCCCATATAACTCTCTTCACTTGCTTCGCAAAAAAACTTATATTTTAATGCAATTTTAAAAGTTGTTTACTTATAATGCTATAGCGACACTGGCATCTTAGGTAGTTTTTGGTGCTGTAGAGCCTTCACGCAGACGACGTCGCGGGCAGCAGCTAGTACCTTAATAATGACCTTATGTTTCTAAAGCTCGCTGCGGGTGCTGTAGTTTGATTACAACAGTACGTATAGTCGACATCGTAATATTACTTTGTACGCTTTGTAGCACCGCTTTTCACAGAAATTCCCAGTAAATTGAAACTTCACTAAAGCTTCGGTTTCCTAAAAGGGCAGTTGTGGCTGTCATGAAAATTATGGGAGCGGGGTTTGACTTATAAAACGCACACACGACTTTCATAAATATAATATATGACCAAGATTATATCTGGACTTTAAAAGAGACTGTGACTTCTGAGTTTGTTTCTGCCTTTCTTCTCGGACTAGTCAGATAGGAAACGCCGACCTCATCTAGTTTTAAAATATGATTAACGTGTAAAAGTGTTTGTACAAACCTACTTACAAAATAAAATCATTTATCAATAGCGTTTCAGTGACGTCATTCGCCGGCAATTGCAGACGCTATGTCCACTCTTTTAGGAAACCATTGCTTAGGGTTGAGACTCTCTAACCGTCACAAGTAAATAGACTGACTTTTTAGGACGTGTATGTGACATTCCACCTTAGGGTCTTATAGAAATTATTAAGTCGACCATATACAGTCCGCTCACAGTAATTTTACCTTTGATTTTGCATCACTGTCCAAATCACAGTGATCTTTATTCTCATTCTTATAAGGTTCCTGTTCGGTTGCTACCACTGACAAGTCTGTCAAAATCATTGTGATCTTTATTCTCGTTACAATAAGGTTGCTGTCAGGTTGTTGCTGTCAGAGGTAAAATAACTGTAAACGGATTATAATTACCATAATAATTACATGTTTGTAGTTTTTAGTTTATTGTTGTTTTTTTCACAGGTTCTTCCGATAATACTTCTACATGGCTGGCCGGGGTCTGTCAGAGAGTTTTATGAAGCTATTCCCTTATTGACTACAGAGCGACCAGGATACAACTTTGTGTTCGAGGTTATTGTACCTAGCTTGCCTGGATTTGGGTTTTCTGATGTAAGTATATACATACACTATATTTTGTCAATTTTACTGTAAAAAAAACTTTAGTACAGATACTCCACATCTTTGGTTAATAATTATAATAAAGGGCTAATAATGTCATATTTTCTCATATTGTAAATAATGTCAATTAAATATAATATTAATGAATAATTAGTCAATTATAATTTATTTTTACATGCATGTCAATTGTAAATTTTATTAAAGGGCTAGTAATGTCATATTTTATCATTTAAAAATCCTTCGATAGAGTAATACGTCTTATCTACCTATTAGAAATAAATACAATTTACTTTTGAACTTGCGGACACTATCTTTACTCCTTATACATTTTGGTAATCGATCTGGAGGACTTTCTCTATTTAACGTCTTGAAAATATGTTTGATTCATCGCAGTTATTTTCGTGATTCAAACGTTACCATTGGGTTGACTGTACCTACAGTAAGTGAGCGAGGTAATTAGTATCGAAGCCTGAGACAAAACCCTTAAGTTTTATGATAGTAACATAACGCATTTTTGTTTTATAAGATTGGGTACAGACGCCAGCACATCAAGCTACTACAATCTGTCAAATTTCTTTAATAGATTTTCAACTTTATCGTTAAAGTATTAAGGTTCAAAGTTGATTGGGAAAATTTTACAGTTTCGGGTAGCTTGACCTGCTGGCGTCTGTACATTAAATTTTCTATGAAAAAGTGAAGTTACTGTTTGGATAGTATAATGATGTAGGTATTTAACTTAGAGCTGATTTTTCCAACGCCAGATAACTTTAACCGAGGAATAATTTTGAATTTTTGACAGTTCTTCCATACAAAAACTGTCAGACGTCAATTTTATTCCACGAATAAAAACTCTCTGTCGATTAAAAAATCAGCCCTTAGAGCACTGATTTCAACAGCACTTGCCCGAACCGCACTTAAGCACTTCCACTAACCGCACTGAAACAAAAGTAAAGTCGTAAGGTGCGGTTCAGAGGAACAGTTTATTAATATTGTTTTCAGTTCCCGAACGGCACCTACGTAAAATATTGGCGCCGTAGTCAGAAATGTGAAACTTTGACCGAGTTCAAAATGATATCCGTATTTTGTTTCGATGTTTCTTTGCTATCTTGAAGCTTTTATCCAATCCCTTTCTGTTATTTACTTTCTTTTATTTTTACCACAACCTTCAAGTTTTCCAAGTTTAATATAGTAACTTTGTAAAAAGAAACAGTTCAACGTATTTTTTTTTCGGGTCAAAGATCTCACAAGAACCTTTATTTTCAGGCACCCGCCCGTTCAGGATTGTCTCCGCATCAAATAGCAATAATAATGAGGAATTTAATGCAAAAGCTTGGCCACAAGCACTATTACGTCCAAGGTGGCAGCTTTGGCCACATCATTGGCTCTCATATGGCCACTATATTTCCTGAAGAAGTTGTTGGCTTCCATACAAACTTCCCTGTTAATTTGTCCAAGTATTCACAATTGACTTGGCTGTTGGGGTCTGTTTGGCCAACTTTTGTGGCCAATGGTTACGTAGATCGGATGTACCCGGTGGTTGATAAGATAAAGTTTTATTTGGAGGAGTTTGGATTTATGCATTTGCAGGGGACTAAACCGGATTCTATTGGTAAGTATTTTCGTAATATTTATAGTGAAAAGTACTTACATACTTTGCTATGCATGGCATAATAAGGGTGCCATAAAAGGCAACTTCTGGCCAGTTTGACCACCTCCAGAAGTTCCGGATAACTAGTCTGGCAGATTATTATCTGGCGGATAGTGTTTATCGAACGACTGATAAACAGGCTCTCGCATTAATTTAAACTATGTAGTTTCAACCAAATGGCTTAAAACCAATTTTAAATAATGCTGGAGTCTTGAGTAGGCCTTAGAATACCTACTTCTGTGTATATCTGTTTGGTGGTTCAATAACTGTCCAATGATAAGTGTTTATTTATAGTTGTCAAAATTGGCTCACTTGGAGCTTGACATCATATTAATATTATATTATAAATGTCTGTGTCTATTCAGCACATGATTCTAGATCCCCCAGCAATTTTTCGTCGGTTATCAAAAAAATCTACAAAAAAAAATCATAGAAAAGTGCAATACCTACGCGGTAAAATATGTGGAACAGCAATTCTTTTTTTAATAACCTACGAAAAATTACAACGCAGGGGGATTTAGAATCATGTACTGGATCCATTGAGGGGCAATCGTCGTAATTTTAAGAATGTTCACAGTCTGATCTCGGTCTCAATCTGTCAAAAATACCTCGAATTTTTTTTTGCCATTGATTCAAAGTCAAAGTCAAATCATTTATTTCAAACTAGCTTCTGCCCGCGGCTTCGCCCGCGTGGATGTCGGAAATTTACCCACAGGAACGTGCGAACATGGTTAAATAAATAAATAAATAAATAAACAGGATAAAATGTATGTGCTTCCCCAGAATGCCATCTATGTCACGGGCCCTTTGTGGCTAATTACAATAGAAAACCAATTGTGTCTCATTAGTGGTGATTAAGAGGGTACCTATATGATATCTTTACCTAAGTACCTAACTAATTAAAAAAAAAACTCAATTACAGAAAATTAAATACCTACCTACCTAAATAAACCATTTCTGATGATAACTAATCTAAACTCAATAAATAAGCAAAATCCCTAAAAACTAATATCTATACGAATGACTAAACCTACCTAACAGTATTATAAAATAACCTACGGTCACTACGTACACTATCAAATATACTACCTATACTTTAAAATTAAAATCTATACCTACGACTCATATAAAAATAAACCTAAATAACTCTAAAAACTAAAAGGAATAAAAATGAACTCCACTGCGGGTGACCCAACCTACGACAAACTTAGTATTTGCGGTTGGTACAGTACAGACAGTGGTAATCGGGTATAGGGATCGAACCGCAAAATTAAGTTTGTTTTTTATTGTATATACGTTTCCGGGATAAAAAGTACCCAGTGTGGTGCCCAGGATATTAAAGAATAATTATACCAAGTTTCATCGTAATCGAACCGGTAGTTTTTGCGTGATGCCTGAACAAACAGACAGACAGACAGACAGACAGACAAAAATTTTTTTAATCACATTTTTGGGTTCGGTGTCGGTCAAGTAACACCCCGTGCCATTTATTTTTTGGATATTTTCAATGTACAGAATTTTCACTTCTACAGATTTATTATAAGTATAGATAGGCACATAAAAGGCACTTTTGAACGTCAAAAATAAAATTAAAATAAAATTGATTCTAGTCGCCCCTTCCAAAAGGTAGTTTTTGTATGGAGAAGAATAATGGGCAAGAAACTCCACAGTTACTATTTTAAAATGTTTTACAATGATTGTCGCTGAGATGAGACTGCGACTAGGTTTTGAACGTTTTTAATTACGGGAATTTGTCTTTTGGTTGAGCATTGATGTCCCTTTCAGCCTGCATAAATAAATAAAGCATAACATAGATGCAATATTTCACGCCTAATTTACTAAGTCTTCAAAGCTGACCCACAGTTATACATACTAAAGCAGCCAGGACAAAGCGTACTAACTCTGAGGGTAGAAAATGAAAAGAATGAAGAGGCAAAAAATGCCAAATGAAACAGAATTAAACTGTCTATTGTTCCCAGTTTCCTAAGTGGGTGCTATAAATTCATCGGCAGTGGGTTTTGGGTCCATTGTGCTAGTATTAGATTTGTTATTTATAATAGGATAGATTTTGCTTTATCGTGCTATTTGAATATTCTAGTGTATAGGTTCTCAACCTTATTTTGCTTACCGCCCAGTTTGAGAATATTTCTTTTCTAGAGCCCCTCAATTTTTTTTAACTTACTATCTGTAGTGAATCTGAAACAGATATTACCTCGATTATATTTAAACGTGGTAACGTGTGGTGGTGGTGGTTTTAACCTGGAGGCCAATTCTCGTAATTTAAAACGTTCAAAATCTAGTCGCAGTCTCATCTCAGCGACAAACAAATGTCAAAAACTTGTCAAAAGGGAAATTAGAAGTATTTTTTGACAGATTGAGACTGACATCAGACTGTGAACGTTCTTAAAATTACGAGAATTGCCCCTCTGGTGGTGGTATTTACCTACCTAGTCGTAAGATAGGATATATGATTTTCTCTGCTGCTTGCTGAAACGCCCACGTTTAGAACCTATGTTCTGGTGCATATTGAAATGTATATAGACAATTACAATGAAAAAAAATCAATTTCACAAAATCATAAACTCTGTCATCAACGTCTTGTCTTTATGTCAGTTTTAGATTTGAAAAATACACCGTGATTTTTTAGTCGTCTGACAAAGGTGGTCCACTCAATGTATCCGACATAAAATACCTCTAGGCGTGTTTTTTTTTACCATTAATTAAGATAATAGGTACAAAGAAAAATAAATAATACATTAGAATTATGAAACATCCTGTTAATAATGTTTACGTATCAAACCGTAGAACATACCTAACCATCGCACGAGTCGAGTAGATAGATCTTCGCTCGCAACAGAATGTTTCAACTACGTTATGCATCATAATACTGAATATTTTTTTCTTTTTTTTTTCTCTTAATGCCATTTTTTTTGTTATGAATGTGTAGCAGTCATTGGATACACAAAATGGGCTGCCGTTGTCAGACGACTAAAAAGTCACGGTGTATAGTTCGAAAGGCAAGACACAGGTCCACTTTTGCACAGCGAGGTAATAACGAAGCAAAAAAACAGTAGCTTTCATTTGGAAAGTTCAACAAAATTCATTGCGTTATCTACGTTGTTGAGCACACAACCTACATCATAAATACTTAGAGCAACTGTTTAAAAAAATCGCAAGCAGCCTCGTTGGTGTAATGGTTGCAAGCGTTACTGCTGAACCAGAGGTCCTGATTTTATTTTTGATTTTCAGGTAGAGTACAGTCACGAGCACCAATAAGTCAACACTTGGCAACTTTCAATTGCGATTTTTTCGCTTTTATTTCCGATTTTTGTTGAAATACGACACATTACATAAACCTATGGGTTCGAAAATGCTGTGTTCGTAACAACATAAAATTTCATTAAAAAATAAAGAAGTAAATCGCTTTTGAATTAAGCCGAGTGTATACATACTTTTGCTCGTGACTGTACAGTGTTATTAGATTTTCCATCTGGAATTTCTCAGTAATAGCGTGGAGTCAGGGGGCCTACTCCGAAGTGCAAAGTGCGAATGTTCGGATCGGACCGACACTTGGCCGAATCGAATATTATTGAAAAATGCGAAAAAAAATCGGAGCGGCTCAGTTGGGTCGGGACCATAGTCAATATTCGAAAGAGTGTAGGAGTGTAGGATCGGAACTGACCGAACCAAATAGTAACTTCGTAGCAGGAAATTGCCGAACATTCGGCCGATACTACTTTGGAGTATACCCCCTGGATTTGTGCCTCGTTGATGGCAATAGGTTCGCCTCTTATTACATGGAACTGAAACATAACTGACGAAATGTGGGTGTATTACCTCTGCCCAGTCCCTTCGGGGAAACAAGGCGTGATGCTATGTTATGTCATCATCTGCCTAACCTTATCCCAAATATGTTGGGGTCGGCTTCCAGTCTAACCAATGCAGCTGAATACCAGTATTTTACATGGAGCGACTGCCTATCAGACCTCCACAACCCAGTTACTGGGTAATACGATACCCCTTGCTAAGACTGGTTGTCAGACTTTCGGGTTTCTGACTACCCGTAACGACTGTCAAAGATCCACGAATGACAGCCGGGACCAACGGCTTAACGTGCTTTCCGAGGCACGGAGGGGTCTCGGTATGTAAAGATGGTCACCCATCCACAGACCAACCGCGGCAAGCGTAGCTTAACCTGACCGATCGACCTGTGCAGCTGTTATTATTTAGCGACGGGATAACATAGCGTGATGCTTGATTTCCTTTTTGTTTTTTTTTTCTTCTTTGTTCTCTGTTTCAGAATCTATAACTTTTTGGATACTAACTAGTAATTGATATAAATTAGGGTAGTTTTCTTTTAATTTTTTTTTCTGTATTGTACGTACAACTTTAGTTTTGCATGCTGAGTTTACCTTTAAGTGATTGTACACTATTGTTTATCTGTTTTTGCTTGTTTTTATGCCCATAACTGGTGTAAACAATCGTTGGTAGACCAATAAATAAATAAATAAATGCTATATTAAACCTTCCTCATTTAGCACTTAATAATTTGATTCTTTCATTATTTCTGCTCCTAATATTCCATCCATTTGAATCCAGGAATCGCTCTCGAAGATTCTCCAGTGGGCCTCGCAAACTACATTCTGGATAGATTCATGATCTTCACAGACCCTGCCAACAAACTTGACCCAGTAGGTGGTCTGGACACATACTACTCTTATGACAAACTCCTGGATAACATAATGCTGTACTGGATCAGTGGAAGTATTACGAGTTCTATGAGGATTTATAAGGAGTATTTTATGGACCGGGATCTGGAGAAGACTTTTGGTTTGTAAGTACCTCGAAATTGAAATTATTTTAGAGACCTATACTGCTACAAGGATCTTTTGGCGCTCGAATGACGTTGACAGGGTGGCGCTGTTGGTAAACATTTATGTAAATTGTTTGGTGAAATATATTGAGAAAACAAGATGGCGGTTTTAGTTCCAATTTTAGCCACACGCCAAAAGATCTTTGCAGCTATACTTGGGCACTGAAACATCAGAAGCTCGGTTCCAACTGGTCGATTCCTATGGAGGAGAGCGACTCACCTCATGTTCCGATAAAGTTTGAATCGGGCTGTACTGACTATTTTATGCATGCGTTCTGATAAAATATAGATTTATCTAAACTTTCGCGTAGATAAATGTACATTATTCGTTAAGGAACTAAGAAACACAATAGATATGTTCGTGCCGATACGACAGAGGAACAAGATTAATTTATTAGTCTGAATTATTAGTTTTCAGTGTTAACAATATTATTATGATCAGCTAAAACCGTAGATTATACGCAGTAGCGCCTGCTCCCTAGCCTGAATCTACACACGACAGTGATGTGGGTTACGACATGACAGCTGTCGTGTTATGTCGTGTCATATTGTTACACGAGATCAAACTAGTGTCTCTCGTTACTCTGAAATGAGTTTTGAATGTTGATGTTTAAAGTTTACTTTGTAATAGGTACTAGCAATTAGTTCCGTTTCTGAAGGCTTCAACAAGTTAAAGGGAATTTCAAAGGTTAGGGCGTCGGACTATCGAGCGAGATGTTTTGAATAATTATTTATTTATTTAAGACTTACTAGCTAGCTTTTGCCTGTGACTTCGGCTGCGTGGCGTTTCTTGTGTTAATCTGTGGCACTCGGAAATAGTGTAGCTTTCTATCAGTGAAAGAGTTTTTGTAATTGGATCAGTAGGTACTTACAGAGATTACCTCTTAAAAAAATCAGTTTTACATCCAAACTGTATACATTTTGAAACTTGTGAGAAAATAAATAAATATTATCATTATAAGTAAATTGTATAGTTATTGTATTTTTTTTTCTAAAATGGTACTTTTAGTTTAGCAAACAATCACTGTACGGACGGCTACACATCAAGCTATACATAACCAGTATAAGCTGACTTCTGATTGTACGAAAAACCTATACAATGCCCTCGCATTGTATAGGTTTTTCGTACAATCAGAAGTGCCACCACCAGCTAAAACTGGAAATGTATAGCTTGATGTGTAGCCGTGTGTAGGTAGGTACATGTCTTAATGTGATTGTTTTCTTATTTTATGTACAGCTGTAGTGATGGTAAAAATTATGTTTTTTCAAAGACTATGGTTGTTTTATTATTCTATGAATGGCTCCAGTGATTCTGTAAAAACCTGAGGGGCAATTCTCTTAATTGAAAAAATGTAGTCGCAGTCTTATCTCGGTGACAAACAAATGTCAAAAAGTGGGCAAAAATTAATTGAGACTGACATCAGACTATGAACATTCTTAAAATTACGAAAATAGCCAAAAATACCTTTAATTTTTCTACATTTTTGACAAGTTTTTGACATTGTTTTGTCGCCGAGATGTGACTGCGACTAGATTTTGAACGTTTTAAATTACGAGAATTGGCCTTCTGCTTTTAAGGACCCTCGAATCTAACACATACATTCCACTTTCTATTTCAGAATACCAACATCAGTGCCAACATGGGGTCTCCGCTTCAAGCACGATTTAGCTCACAGTTCCGACTTCATTCTTCGTTGGAAGTACCCTAACTTACTGGGCACCTCAAATTATGACGTTGGCGGCCATTTTGCAGCTTTTGAGAGGCCAAAAGAATTTAGTACAACAGTTTTTAAAGCGGTGAAGGCGTTTTTGGCATTCCGGGAATAAAATAATGTTTGTGCAAATGCGTTTTGCTTTGACCCCATTTTTTTTGGTTTGAGAAATGTTTTTGATGGCCGGGAAATAAGGTTACCTACGCTTAAGGATTTAAAATTAATGATGCTAAAACAACTTTTTTTAGAGTAAAAAGAGTAGGTAGTTTGTCTTTAAAGAATAAATACACAGAAAGATGAGGCTGTGGTCTAGTGGTAGGATTCTGTACTGCGGTTTGGAGATTCGATCTCTACACGAAGCAATTTTTTGTTGGTACATAAAGTTATAGTGGTATGACTAACAGTGTGTAAATTTTAGTCATCTTTCGTAGAAAATAGGATCTTTCGACCAGACGGGTGTTTTTTCTGGTGGGCTACTGCCTGACGATTGATATTGGTACGTTGTAAAGATGCTGGTTGCGCGGTAAACTCTGCTTCCGCGATGCAGGATTTTATGTGACGTCAGTGTGATGCGTAGTTCGCATGTGGCGATGTAGATGGCGCTACAAGTATAAGTTAGTGTAATTTTTCTAAATCTATCTGTCTGTGAATTTGTGTCCGCATTACCTATGTTTAGAAAAATACAGTCGTAGGGAAACGTTTGAAAACCGAATCTCAACCATTATGTTATAATTTGGTGTGCAGGCATTTCAACATAACTTCAAAATAAAATCCATTTAAAACCAATTCACAATACAAATAAAATTAATAGTGGCAAAGCCATTAGTTCATAATACATTTCTCTATTTTACAAAATACAAGAGAAAATGCAGGAATTCATAATAAAAAAATGAAAACTGCAGTTCTGACAAGAATAGACGAAGAAGAAATAAATTGCAAACCAGCCAGCCAATAAGACAATCGAAATTTAAAATTCGCGCGCTCGCTACACCATGTTTTCTAAAAGGAGCACAGAGTAAAAAAGTTTTCTGAAAAAAAAATACAGGCTCAGGCGAAGTTGCGGACGGACGCGCGGACCGGCGGGACGCGAATAATTCGATTTAGCGACGCTGACTCGATTGAAAACGATTACAGCGAGCATCGAGTTGAAGTTGTTTATTATTTTGTTTTGCGTTGTACCGAATTCGATGATTGAAGTGTAATGAGGTTATATTCCGAGACGAGTTTTTGTTTGTGTTTTGATGTAAAGCTCTTGATGCCGTTGTAGACAGTTTAGTTTGTGTTGTTTGGATATTGACGATTAATGAAAGTTGATTTGTTAATGAAGTAATAATGAAATAAACTAACATTACGCTGGCGTTATCCATAGGGGTACCCCTACATTTTGCCAGTTTAATTTAATTATAATTAAACCCAATAAGATTTCCCGATTTGGGGGCTAAACCCAGGACTTCGAACCCACTCTCGCAACAAGCCACCGTTTATGTAGGTACTAGCTTCTGCCCGCGGCTTCGCCCGCGTGGATGTCGGAAATTATCCCACGGGAACGTGCTAACAGGATAAAATGTATGTGCTTCCCCAGAATGCCATCTATCTCGCGGGCCCTTTGTGGCTAATTACAGTAGAAAACCAATTGTGTCTCATTAGTGGTGATTAAGAGGGTACCTATATGATATCTTTACCTAAGTACCTACCTAATTAAAAAAAAAAAACTCAATAGCAGAAAATTAAATACCTACCTAAATAAACCTATTTCTGATGATAACTAATCTAAACTCAATAAATAAGCAAAATCCCTAATATTTATACGAATGACTAATCCTACCTAACAGTATTATAAAATAACCTACGGTCACTACGTACACTATCAAATATACTACCTATACTTTAAAATTAAAATCTATACCTACGACTCATATAAAAATAAACCTAAATAACTCTAAAAACTAAAAGGAATAAAAATGAACTCCACTGCGGGTGACCCAACCTACGACAAACTTAGTATTTGCGGTTGGTACAGTACAGACAGTGGTAATCGGGTATAGGGATCGAACCGCAAAATTAAGTTTGTTTTTTATTGTATATCCTTTTCCGGGATAAAAAGTACCCAGTGTGGTGCCCAGGATATTAAAGAATAATTATACCAAGTTTCATCGTAATCGAACCGGTAGTTTTTGCGTGATGCCTGAACAAACAGACAGACAGACAGACAGACCGACAGACAGACAGA
This sequence comes from Apamea sordens, assembly GCA_945859715.1. Lineage (NCBI taxonomy): Eukaryota > Metazoa > Arthropoda > Insecta > Lepidoptera > Noctuidae > Apamea > Apamea sordens. The sequence goes on along the minus strand of OX244010.1, from coordinate 3,399,487 downwards.
CAGACAAAAATTTTTTTAATCACATTTTTGGGTTCGGTGTCGGTCTAGTAACACCCCCTGTAAATTATTTTTTTGATATTTTCAATGTACAGAATTTTCACTTCTACAGATTTATTATAAGTATAGATAATGGTCATAGTCAGATATGTATATTATTATGTGAATGGTGGTGTGAAAAGGTATACCGGGTGGCAGGGACCTCGACGCGCAACCTGTAACCATGAATTCAGCACATGATTTTAGACCCCTTAGCATAGAAATTTTTTGTCGGTTATCAAAAAGGAATACTTATCTGCTGTTTCATAGGAAAATGCAATACGTACGCGGTCAAAATGTATAGAACTGCTAACTTTTTTTTAATAACCTTCGATCAATATATAATTAATAACCGATGAAATCTATCGACGTGAGGGTGCTTAGAATCATGTGCTGAATCTATGTAACAGGTTGTGCGTCGATGTCCCTGTCACCCTGTATGGTTAGAAAAGGAGTGAACACTAAAATGACTGATAGAGATGAATGGAAGAAGAAGACATGTTGCGCCGACCCCAAATAAATTGGGATAAGGAAAAGAGTATATTAAGATTGTGGCGGTATCTACAACGGCACATGTAAACTACGCATCACACTGACGTCACGCCAAATCCTGCATCGCGCAAGCAGAGTTTATCGCGCACGTATTATATAATACTTGAACTGCTCTTACTGCTACAAAATAGGTACAGTCACTGTCAATGCCAACGATAACAAAACCAGCATAAGCTGGTCTTTTATTCTATTGAAACTTCGCGGGGTAATTGCGTTACACACTTACAGTGGCAATAGCTTTTATTTTGACAGTTCGACAACATTGTTGAGCAGACGAATTTTTCAAACATAATTATTATGAAAGTTAGTCGTGAAAGCCGAGAAAGATAAACAAATCAAGTATCAGCTAGAGCCTCGACCAACACCTGAGGAGGCTCTCGTTGGGCAGCTGGATCAAGGGCTTGTTGCAGCAAGCGGTAGGTACTTCTGGACACGGCTCGCATTGTCAGGAAGTTCCTCTCTCTGGAGCCCTGACCGCCGGTAGCTTGGACCCTGTTCCCGATACCGGTGGGCTACTATTTTTATATTTTTTAATGTTTTTTTATCTTTTATTTTTTTATAAGTAATTAGGTGAAATAAAGGAAATAATAATTAAGGTTAGCAATAGCATACAGTTTTAGCTATTTCCTTAAAAATATTTCGGATTGTGTTCGAATTAGTTTGCCGTATTATGATAGGCCAGCTCAACGTCGAATTATTACCATGTACGTGCAGTTGCCTGTACTACCTACTGAAAAAGTTGAAACCGCAGAAACGCTCTGACTGCTTCGCTGCGGTTGTCGACGGATAATTTATTTTTTCACGAAACTTCTGGATTCCTAAGAATATTTTTTTAAGTTGGGACTTTGTTTCTTGTTCTTAGTTGTTGTCCTGGAATAGTAGGTACCTACTGTAGTCGTTATTGTGAGTTATTTAGTATTCATTCTTTCGTAGTAGAGTATAAAAGTATTATGTTGCAATAAAATAATTGAAAATCAGAACCTTCATGGCATTATGCACTTGAGACATCGTCAAGAAAAAAAAATGAAAATGGCCATCTTTCACACATATAAAACACAAGGAAATCATTTTCAGGTAGGTATGTCAATTGTTAATGTTTGTTTTGATACGCCATATTTTTCTGTTATTTGTAGGTATGTAAATTCACTTTCAACGCTGTATGCAACAAAAATAGAAGATAAGACGTATCATCATCAACATACATAACAGTTGCAGCATCTCCAAGTCGAAACTCGAATATTATTTTCCAAAACTTGCAATAAAAACAAGCCGCTACTGCACACCTCAACTACAAACATCAATCTCGAATCATCACAAACAATGATTACACCGTGGACTATGCAGAAACACATTTACAATTCAAAAGTAACCTTCCCCCGCATCCCTCTGCGGATGCAAAACAATACATGCAGGGTTGGCACAAAGGGAATTAATGTGTGTGTACTGTGAATAGTGCGGTGTTTTGAGGTTATAATGGTCGTTTCCTCGTGATTAATATTGTTGATTTTAGAAGTGTCAAAAATACCATTTGTACACACGGCTACACGTCAAGCTATACAAAACCAGTTTGACTTGGCCTCACTTTGTATGATATTTTCTCACAATGGACGGTCAGCCAATACTGGTTTTGCATAGCTTGATGTGTAGCCGTGTGTACATCGAATCAGTATGGTGTTTTGGTGATAAGTTATAAATAAGCAAGAGATTCGAAGATTTTGAAACGTGGAATGGCGGATTTTTGATAGTCCTGAAATGGCGTTTTCACGGAGAAGTTCTTAGAATAATATCAGTGTAGGATATTTTTTTTCTCGGTTTAAAAATATAAAATGGCTGTTACAGTGATAGTAATTAATATTATTAATACAATAAATGCAGGGTTGGCACACATGGAGTAAATGTCTGTGTACTGTGAGTAATGAGGAGTTTTGAGGTTATAATGGACTCAAAGGGTTTTGAAGGTCCGTGGCACTTTGTATTTACCTTTTACCTATCCGCCATTTTGTATATTTTTTTCAAAATGCTAAAGAGACCAAACCCCGTGAAGCGTCACATTTCCGAGATATTAACGTTCGAAGTTGGTCACGTGACATTAATATTTTTTTACCTTTGTTACATCTTGTTGCAAAGAGGTTATAAATAATCACTCTGAAAGTAAATTCGTGTGAATCGAGTAATAAGCCGTGGCAGGTTGATGGCAATAAGCTCGTACATTATTACATGGTGCATAAACATAACTGGCGAAATATGAGTGTACTATAGGTACACCTTTGCTTAGGCAGAGCTTCAACAAAAATTCAGGCATGATGTTATGTTATGTGTAAGATTACAATACATTATAAATAAGTTAAATACATTAAAGGAAGGAGGAGGAGGGGCTTCTAGCTAAGTAATAACAGCCGCACGGGTCGATCGATCAGGTTAAGCTACGCTTGCCGCGGTTGGTCCGTGGATGGGTGACCATTTTCACAAATCAAGACCTCTCCGTGCCTCGGAAAGCACGTTAAGCCGTTGGTCCCGGCTGTCATTCGTGGATCTTTGAGAGTCGTTACGGGTCGTCAGTAGCCCAAAAGTCTGACAACCAGTCTTACCAAGGGGTATCGTATTACCCAGTCACTGGGTTGTGGAGGTCAGATAGGCAGTCGCCCCATTTAAAATACTGGTATTCAGCTGCATCCAGTTAGACTGAAAGCCGACCCCAACATAGTTGGGAAAAGGCTAGGCAGATGATGATGAAGTTAACTAAATTCAAGTTAGTTCGTATATATTTATATATCTTCTTTTTTTTACATTTTATAAAGTAACTTATTTATCTTTTTTAATAACAACCAAGTAAATACTTCCCAAATCCTACTCAAGACCTTCTCCCAATCATTACGACGTTACAACGACCGTCATCTTACAACATTTTTCGTCCCTTTATAATTTGAGCTTTCTATTAAAATTCTAAATCGCGCCAGCCCTAAGCATACCTCATTTGTTTAACAAATACTCCGGGACAAGACTTGCTAGTTCTTGTTGAAATAACAAGAAGGTTCCACCGATTGATCGATGTAAATTTCTTTTTTTTTTGCTTGATTTTTTTAGTGTTTCCTAAGATTCGATCCCGGTCCTTGTCAGGTCACGAAATAGCATTTTTCATAGTTTCATGTATTATTGTGTGTGGCTTCTAAAACTGGACCAGGCAGTTTTAGAAGCCACACACAATAATACATGAAACTTACCTGTGTCTTATTACATGAGACTTAAACATAACTAGGTATGTGTATTATACTCTTCTGCTAAACCGTTCGGGGAAAACATTCGCGATGTTATGTTCCGATCCAAAAGTATCTATCAAGATCTAAAAACTTTCAAGTAACCAGCTCTAAAGTAAAAGATTGATGAATAAAAATCCACAATTTAAAATTCAAATATCTCCTTCGACACTTTCTGGAAGAAAGAGGAAAGAAAGTACACAGCAATCAATGGAATATAATTCAAGGTACATAAGACTCGGGGTTCGGTTACAGAAACGCTCGGAGCTACATAAATTTAAAACAAACCTAGCCTGTATAAAAATGGTACTGTAATCCGTCTGCGCGGAGTTCTGTAGCGGTTATAATTTTACTTGGATGCTGTTGTGGTGGATGTGAAGAACTAAATCTTCATGACAAAATTTTACTAGTGTCCCTTTTCTGCAATGTGGATTTCTTGGAAAATTCCGTCTTTGAATATTTTTTCTTTCATCATCAGCCTACAGCAGTCGAGTACTGGACATTGGCCTCTGCAATTGCATGCCATTTAGCTCAATTCTCGGCAACTCTCATCCAGCTGCTACCAGACACCCTGCGAAGATCGTAACTACACCTAGCCCGAGGAAGTCCTATCTCCGTGCCACCGCCACGTGGCACGTGCCGTCTGCGTTTTTTCTTTAAATATTATTAATTTCCCAGCAATTCCGAGTATGGTTCCCAGCAATTCCGAGTATGGTTTTAAAAATGGACACTATGGACAACAATAGAGTTTCGTATGATGATCTCTAAATACGTAAGCACCATTGAAAAATCATTCAAAGTTATTACGCTAGCGTAGATAGATCATAAATCCACCACGTAGTTTAGAAGTATAATGTGTATTTTCAATCCAACTCAACAGCTGCATATCCAGTCCCTTTCTACTCAGCATAAAACTTCACAAACTGTCTCGCCTTATCCTGTTCTGTCATGTTCCGTGGCAAGTCTTCCTTCTACCGAGCCCTCGTTGAAAAATGAATAAGAATTAATTCGGGAAAATTAAAATTCTTTAACAGTCCCCCACTTTTTGGGGGATTGGGGGATTATGCTTTGCCTTAATAGGAGCGCGGATTCTATTTATATACAAGTTGGGTGATTGGGGGCTTTTGTTGTTCACTCTCTGTTGTGGTGAGCATTTGGGGTGCTCCAAGTGGCTTAAGAATTTGAGAATTAAGAACGAATATGTAATTATGAGGTGAGAGAGAGCTGAATGTAATATTATGTGGGTCATAAATTCTATCTGTGAAAACTTGTAATTGGCCTTCTGTAAAATAAAATAAATAAATAAAAGGTGATGATCGTACTATTTGGTGTTAAAATATTACCAAATGCATTTTAGAATTGTTTTTCGTGTTTGTTTAAAGGCTCCCGCAAACAGGCGCGATCTGACAGCGTGACGTCACTGTAGTAGAACAATTTCTATGAAAAGAAATAGAATCGCGCCGCATCGTCGCGTCGCACCTGTCTGCGGAAACCTTTATGCAAGAACTCGTTTTATTTGTTGTGGCTGATTAGTGACCGTAGGGTCGCCCAAAATTACAATGCATATGGCGAAATCTGGGTGTTCTACCTATGCACCTCTTCATACTATCATACAGTCGTGATATTATAAAATATTTGATATTCATACTGAGTAGTTGATCTACAAGATTAGTGACACATGCTTGCACTGACTGGACTGGTCCACTCAAATCTGTGTGGTACTTTCCTCACAAGACTATTTCAGACGTCAATCTACATGGTCTTCGCATTTTACCAGAGACTGACCTCTGAGTTTGAGGCTTCTCAGAGTAGTCAGATATTGAAATGCTGACCTCGTCAATCTTCTTATTTTTATTTTTTATCATATGACGTATAAAAGTGGTTCCAATATCGTATTTACAGAGTAAACAATTTCATTTAGCTTAAGACTAGACCCAAACTAGATTCTGAAAATGTTACAGGTAACAAGTAAAGTACGAAAATAACTGAAGATTTTCGCAAGAGTCACTCATGTATTTACTGGTTGAACAATTTCATCCGCTAGTTCAGGTAAACGTCAAATTGAACTGTTTTAGTTTACTAGATATTAATGTAGGTGTAGTCAAAACAACACTTAAGTCTCGCTCGAGGCGGCCTCATGAATAATCCGTATAATTCGCATCGCTTAATGACGAGCCGTCGTAATTCACCGAGATATAGTCGAGCTGTAGTTACGGTAGGGATAATGTGTTAGGTGCTGGTAATTTTCCATTTTCACGTAACATAACATCACGCCTTATTTCCCTAAAGGGTTGGATAGAAGCGTAGGTACCTATAGAAGAGCAGAGGTGGCTCAGTGAGTCAGTGGTAACGGCCGCGACTGGCGAGTTGGTCGTAGGTTCGAACACGGTCAGGCGCTTTGTGTAATTTATTTCATCAGCACATAACACTGCCTGACCTGGGAATCAAACCGAAGACCGATCACTAGATCAACGAGGTAGTTTTACCCGGCAGGTTGTACCCGTGGTAGTCAGATTTCACTTTGACAAAAAAGTTGTTTCAGCACAGTTGGAAAGTTGTTTTAGCCATAAGGCATTTGCTGGTCTAATTTTAGTTTATTAGCCAAATAATTATACGGGGTTAATTGAAAAACACCAACAACCTCTTAAGAGGTCATTGTACTCGTCATTATGAACAACTTTTACTAAGGGACCAAACCTGAAATCGCGAAAAAAAAATCAGCTCTTCCCTACATTTTGACGACTTAACCGAACATAAATGTAGGGAACAGCTGATTTTTTTTTCGCGAAGAAAAGGCCTTAGGCATTAAGTCCGCCTTTGTACAGTATTTTTTTTTACTTGTGCTTAATGTTTTATTAAATAAATATAATATACTTTTACAGGATTATTGTTACCTGCGTTCGAGCGCATTGCGAGGCTTCATGATAATAATGTTCTTGAACACGCGCGTGCGCGCGTTCGTGTTAGATGCATTGGGAAACTAACTTCGAATAAACTCATCCGCAAAACGTCAAGAAAACTCCAAAACTTTCCCTACAATTTAAATTCAAGCATCAAACTCTCCCACCTGAACGAGATCTCCTCTCCAGCCATGACACCGTCACATTACATATTCGATGTCGTTCAATATTAATGCCAATGCTTCAATATGTAAATTGATTGATAAACGGATATTACAAGTGTACACACTGAAAGCGGAACTGACTTACAATGCCGGGATCAGTTTTAAATTATTCAGGGAAAAATGCGGTGTGCGTTTCGGTATTTATAGCGTGGAAATACAACAGTGATGCTGCGATGCATACGTTGTTAATCATTCATAAGTGTTTTTATTTATGCATTGAAGGTATGCTTAGGTACATTTATTATGCATAGAGCTAAGGTTATTCATCTTCGTTCATGAGGGTAGCTGGCAGGAGCTGCACTTCTTCATATCGTTGTATAAAGATTAGTCAGTCATTAAGATTGGCAGCACGGCCCAGGCGAACTTAAGGATTGTCAAAACACAAAGGTAAAAGTACAGACGCCAGCAGGTCAAGCTACCCGAAACTGTCAAATTTTCCCAATCAACCTTGAACCTTAATGATTTAGCGATAAAGTTGAAAATCTATTAAAGAAATTTGTCAGATTGTAGTAGCTTGATGTGCTGGCGTCTATACATAGATAGGTAAAATAAAGATGGTAGGCGTTTCGCAATAGTTATAACCTGCTTTTAAATCAAAAGTGAATAGGTCTTGGAATTGATCACATTATTGTTTAAAATCAGGCGATCATCATCGCCTAGTGATCGTGGTGAGGGCAGTCGAATCAAGCTGAACGTGGTGGTGCTGAATTAGAGATGCGTATGTCCAGTAGTGGACTTATAGAGATTGAGCAACAGGAAGTAAAGTTCACTCATCTTCTATAGAAAAGGGAATATCCTCCGAACAGACGGGTGTTGTGTCTGGTGGACAACTGCCCAATGGTTGATATTGGGTCATTGTAGATATATATGCTAGTCGCGCGGTAAACTCTGCTTGCGAGATGCAGGATTTTGCGTGACGTCAGTGGGATGCGTATTTCGCATGTGGCGCTGTAGATGCCACCACAGACTGCTACAGGCTGATGATGTTGATAGAAGTCATCTGTGCTGAAACAATCAAACCACGACTATAAAAACTTAGTCCTTAACAGGCCGTGTGCCCGATGGGATTTCTCACTGGCAAAAGTGACGAATTTAACCGGTTTAGGAGATTAATTTTTAATAACAAAAAAATTAAATACTGAAAAGTAAAAGAAGTAAGTAAAGTTAGTAAGTAAAAATAATAAAAAAAATATTATTTAACCTTAATAACTAAGTTCTACTAATGTAAGTATACCTAAGTAATTTTGAGTCGGCGCCAAACAATCAATAAACAAAGATCACTAAATTGCCTTATTAAACGGCGCCGACTCAAAATTATTTAGGTATAGGTACTTGTATTAGTTTAAGAACTTAGTTATCAAGGTTACATAAAAAAGGTTTATTATTTTTTATTTTTCAGTTTTTCGGCGGTTTAATTTTTTTGTTAAAAAGTTTTTATTTTATAATTTGTTTGTGGCTATAATCTACTAATTGTATGCCAAAGGGCAGGCATATGTGGCACTGAGTAGAGTAGTAATACACAACTCAGTATTCAAATCTGTGAGTGAACACTAATTCACCCCTATTTTCCCACCCTTAGAGTTGGAATTTTTTTTCCAAATTTATATGCTACCCACCAACTTTGGGGTATTATACCCTTTCCAATAAATTAACAAAATCGAACTACTCTGTAAAAAGTTATGCGTGGTCATACATAAAAAAAATATATACATGTCGGAGGAAGCTATGAGTTGGGTTGATTATTGTTTGCACAATATTACTCGTTTACATTGTAATTACTTTTAAAATTCTTAATGTAATTTAATTTGATAACTGTTTCTATAATTTAAAATCCTTATTAATCTAATAAAAGTTTCGTTTATGAATATTGTAATTCACATAATGACCAATCAGAGCAGAGCGCGCGCCTCGAGCGGGGTCGAGGCGCCATCTTTGATTAGAAAGAGGTGACAGTTTTTGCGACACATTCTTGCTGGGTGATAGCGACGGATCGAGTTGGATCGTTGAGTTGAGAGTGCTAAAAAGTAAAGTAAAAGTAAGATCGGTGCCCTGAACCCGCTGCTCGATATTAACTGTTAATTATTGTCTCGACGTTATTGTGAAGTGACAAAATATTGTTTAATCTAAATTAAAATAGTGTGAAGTAGCAATCATTGTGTTTTGTGCTCGCATTTTACCCTGATGACGCCCACTAAGCCCGCAACCACTGATGACGATGTCAACGAGAACAATGTTTCTCCGACATCAGAAGTGGGATCGGTGCAGGTACAAAACGTGAGCGAACGGACGATGGAAAATGACGGATGGCGCGCGTTATTTGAAGCGCAACAAACCAGCATGAGGCTGCTCGTGGAGGCGCTAACCAACCCGCCGAATATCGAGGATAAGAGCATCACGCTGCCTAAATTTCAACCGGAAGATGCAGACACTGACGCCCGGGCCTGGCTGGCAACGGCGGACATCTGCTTATCGGATCGTGGTATACAGGGAAGTAAATTAATTCTTATACTTAGTAAGGCTATGAAAGGCTCAGCCGCAACGTGGTTTTCTCAGATAGCTTTTCCTAATATGAAATGGGTTGAATTTAAGGAAATTTTTCTTTCTCGTTTCGATACATTGGAAACATCTGCAGCGACGATTTTAAAGATGCTTACTAGTAAGCCGCAAGAAGGCGAATGTCTTGCTGCATATGCAAGCCGTTTATTTACTTTACTCATGTCACGATGGAATAATATAAGCAAGGAAGAAATGGTGGTATCTTTAATACTTGCACACATGGGGCAAATCGAGCCAAGGTTACAACGCAATATTTTTTCTGAAGAAATAACTACCCGCTGTAAAATGCAACGTGAGCTAATGGCTTTTTCTTATCGCAAGCGGAGTTATCAAGAGATAACGAAGACCGTTGCAAGCACTACGCAAGATAATAAACGACCTAGGTTAAGTTTAGTTTCAACAAAATGTTACGCTTGTGGAAAGCTTGGTCATAAGTCTTTTGAATGTTTCAGTCGACCGCATGACAAGCAGCAAACAACCCTGACCTCTGAGCGCTCCAACACGGCCGTTGCTACGCGGGCCCCTGTGACTTGCTACAAGTGTGGTGTTGAGGGTCATGTGGCATCGCGGTGCTCAAAAACAGGGCCAGTTGCGAACAGCAGCACACAGCCCGCCGCCGCGCCCAGCGTTGTGAAGCGAGTGGATGTGTGCAGTATGGGACCTGTCACCGGGATAATTACGCAACTTGGTGAGCAGTTCTCATTTTGTTTTGATTCCGGTGCTGATTGTTCGTTAATTAAAGAGAGCGTCTCTCGTAAGCTTGTTGGCACATTGCAGCGTGCAATTGTTACTTTAACTGGTGTAGGAAAATCTAGTGTATTATGTGACTCACAAATTTTATCGAGGGTCTCTCTTAGTGGCCATGACATACAAATTTTATTTCACATTATCCCTGATGACTACCTGAATAACGATATTTTGATTGGACGCGATTTGTTGGCCTTAGGTTTGTCAGTACATATATCGAGTGATAAACTTACTATAGTTGAGAAGCCCTCTCTAGTTAATATTTGCAACGTAGGTAACACAGTGGCTGACTTTCATGACGTGGATACCGATATACCTGATGACCTTAAACCACAACTAATAAAACTTCTAAGCTGCTTTAAGAACTCATTTGTTGAAGGCACGCCTACTAGTAGAGTAAAGACAGGTGAATTAGAAATTAATTTATTAGATCCTAGCAAAATCGTGCAACGGCGGCCTTATCACTTGAGCCCTGAAGAGCGAGTGATAGTACGAAATAAGTGTAGTGAACTGTTATCTGCTGGAGTTATTAGACCAAGCAAATCGCCCTTCTCTAGCCCAATAATCCTAGTAAAGAAGCGCGATGGCACAGACCGAATGTGCGTAGATTACCGAGAGTTAAACTCTAATACAGTTCCCGACCGATACCCCTTACCTCTAATCGGTGATCAAGTTCAAAGGTTATCAGGCGCGCAGTTTTATACGTGTCTTGACATGGCTAGTGGATTTTATCAAGTTGCTATAAATGTAGAGTCTAATTCAATAGAGAAAACCGCATTTATTACCCCGGATGCTCATTACGAGTTTACTGTCATGCCGTTTGGCCTACGAAATGCTCCTTCTGTGTATCAGAGAGCTATTAATACGGCTCTAGGTGACCTAGCGCACTCTTACGCAATCGTCTACATGGACGATCTAGTTATACCCGCGAAAAATATAGAGCAAGGGCTGGAAAGGTTACGCGTAGTACTTAAAACTTTAAGTGATGCTGGATTTTCGTTCAATATGAAGAAATGCGCCTTTCTAAAGAGACAGGTTCAGTTTTTGGGGTATGAAATATCAGAGGGTGAAATCAGGCCTAACCCCCGTAAAATAACCGCGTTGACTAGTTCCCTACCACCACAAACCATCACTCAGCTCAGACAATTTTTGGGTTTAGCGTCCTACTTTAGGCAGTTTGTCAATAACTTTTCGCTTAAAATGGCACCGCTCTACCGTCTATTAGCTAACAATAATTCTAAAATAACTTGGACCACGGAGTACGAAACAATTAGACAAGACATAATATCGGTATTGACTTCATCCCCGGTTCTGATGCTTTTTGACCCAGAATTACCTACAGAGTTACATACGGACGCCAGTAGTGAAGGTTACGGCGCGATCCTCTTCCAAAAAGCTGGTACAAAATTACATCCGGTAGAGTACTACAGTAAACGCACTACGCACGCGGAGTCTCGATACCACTCTTATGAGTTAGAGACACTAGCAGTTGTAAACTCAGTTAAGCATTTTCGCCATTATTTGTATGGCAGGACTTTCACAGTCGTTACTGACTGCAATTCTCTGAAAGCCTCGAGAACTAAAGTAGACTTAACCCCTAGAGTGCACCGGTGGTGGGCTTTCCTCCAGGCTTTCGATTTTGACATACAGTACAGGGAGGGTAAGCGAATGGCCCACGTTGACTTTTTCTCGAGAAATCACTTACCCGAGGCGAACAGCACCACCGTTAGCGATAGTCATAGTTTAGGTAGAGAAAATTATGTAGGAGAAAAACGCGTCAATATCGCTGAGTTATCTTCGAATTGGTTACACGCGGAACAACGACGAGACCCGGAATACAATGAAATTATTAATAAACTCGAAAGCGATGATCTGGACTTAGAGAGTTGCAGAATCTATGAATTGCGATCTCAAGTGCTCTACAGAAAAATTCAAAGGAACAATCGCAACATTTGGCTACCAGTTGTACCTAGAGCTTTTCGTTGGTCGATAATAAATCATATTCATGAGTCAATTCTCCATTTGGGATGGGATAAAACCTTAGAAAAGGCATATCAACATTATTGGTTTCCACAAATGTCAAAATACGTCCGAAAATTCGTGGAAAATTGCATAACATGTAGAGTAGCTAAGTCGCGAAGTGGTAAACAACAGATAGAGTTACACCCCATACCGAAAACTAATATTCCTTGGCATACAATCCACGTCGACGCCACAGGTAAGCTCAGTGGCAAAAATGATCAAAAGGAATACGTTTTTGTTCTTGTAGACGCTTTTACCAAATATGTGTTACTCAGGCATTCCACAAAAATTAATACTGATAGTGCGATCAGCGCTCTCAAAGCATCCATTTCTCTTTTCGGGACCCCTGCGCGCGTTATCGCAGATCAGGGTAGATGTTTTGCGAACAAAGATTTTAAAGATTTTTGTGCCAGTCATAATATTCAACTACATTTGATAGCAACCGGCTCTTGTCGTGCTAATGGTCAAGTAGAGCGTATAATGAGTACACTCAAAAACATGTTAACTGTCGTAGAAACAAGCCAAGGTAGGTCCTGGCAGGATGCATTAGATGATGTCCAACTTTCCATAAATAGCACAATTCATAGAGTAACCAAAGCAAGCCCCCTAGAATTGTTGATAGGTAGAGTAGCCAGACCTTTAAATTTATTGACCATAGACGATCACGAGGTTGAGGTAGATGTAGAAGAGATTAGAGAACAAGCTAATAGGTTAATGAAAAATAGCGCATGTCTTGATAAAGCACGGTTCGATAAAAGTAAGGCAAAAGTCACTTCGTTTTCTGTAGGGGATTACGTTTTAATTGAAAATCATGAACGGAATCAAACAAAATTAGATTCTAAATATAAAGGACCTTACGAGGTCATTGAAATACTAGACGGTGACAGGTATCATCTCAGGAGCTTAAACTGTAATCGTACATACAAGTATGCGAGAGACCGCTTACGTGCACTCCCTCAGTCCTATGTCCCAACTGAGCTGGATCCGTGCCTGTCGGATGACAATGATGGTAAGATCTTCGTACTAAACTTATTTTGTTTAAAATGATTAGTTATCAGAGTGTGTGTGCATGTTTGTGTATGTGGCAAATAAAGTCTCTTTATAAGATCCTAGCAGCGTAGTAGTCAAGGTTTAGTCAAGCTTTGTAAGAGGCGAGGTGGCCATTGAAAACTGAAATCAGAAGAATAAGAGGCGAGGTGGCCATTGAAAACTGAAATCAGTAGAATAAGAGGCGAGGTGGCCATTGAAAACTGAAATCAGTAGAATAAGAGGCGAGGTGGCCCTTGAAAACTGAAATCAGTAGAATAAGAGGCGAGGTGGCCATTTAGATATTGTTAATAATCCAAAATGTGTAACGCGATAAACGGCGAGGTGGCTGTTTCGAGAGTACTGACTTAATTTAGTATGCACAATGGGGTCTATTAGGATTCAGATTCGATAGCGAAAGGCTTATTATTACTATAGGGCACCTATTTTATGAAAATATCTTAAATAAAGTTGTTGTGCAGAAGATAAAATATACACGATCTCCTTGGTCAGGAGTGGCCGAACAATAATACACCAATATCTCTTTCTTTTCTGCAGATAACGATGATGCACGGCCTTCAACATCACACGAGGGCGTGTAATACGTCAGGACGGCCGTGTCGGAGGAAGCTATGAGTTGGGTTGATTATTGTTTGCACAATATTACTCGTTTACATTGTAATTACTTTTAAAATTCTTAATGTAATTTAATTTGATAACTGTTTCTATAATTTAAAATCCTTATTAATCTAATAAAAGTTTCGTTTATGAATATTGTAATTCACATAATGACCAATCAGAGCAGAGCGCGCGCCTCGAGCGGGGTCGAGGCGCCATCTTTGATTAGAAAGAGGTGACAGTTTTTGCGACACATTCTTGCTGGGTGATAGCGACGGATCGAGTTGGATCGTTGAGTTGAGAGTGCTAAAAAGTAAAGTAAAAGTAAGATCGGTGCCCTGAACCCGCTGCTCGATATTAACTGTTAATTATTGTCTCGACGTTATTGTGAAGTGACAAAATATTGTTTAATCTAAATTAAAATAGTGTGAAGTAGCAATCATTGTGTTTTGTGCTCGCATTTTACCCTGATGACGCCCACTAAGCCCGCAACCACTGATGACGATGTCAACGAGAACAATGTTTCTCCGACATACATATATATATTTTAAAGAAAAATTTTAAAAAAATTTATTAAAAAAAAATATATATATATATATACCTATTACGTACGCGTCGAATTGAGAACCTCCGCCGTTTTTTTTCATCGGTTTAAAAATCCAACCTTAGTGCTCACCTTAGTTATAAAAGGAACACTTGAGCAAAAACTCATGCTTCAAGACCAACCGGCACCCTAATTGCGTAACACACAATCAATCGGAATCTGAATCATTTTGAAGCAAATTCCTAATCCATTGCTTCATACATAAGTTCGATAAATTTGTCTGCTCAATACGTAAATAACGCAATGAATGTTGTTGAACTGTCAAAATGAAACCGATTCCGATTAATCGTGTGTTACGCAATTAGGGTGCGGATTAGGCTGTGCGTTCTTTGTCAGTAAAAGAGACACGCGTGCAAGTCCAATGTGACAAAAATAGAACATATTAATTTATTATTCAACAGTCTTTTATTCATTACTCAACGTCATAGATTTAATCGGACATGCAGCGAAAATTTTTGCACGTGCGAATTTTATTATTCGATCCGACTCGTAAAGATTACTCTGTTGACATCGGAACACATGAATATCAATATACAGGTATATGCCCTGCAAAATATTGCCTGTTTACATTCTGTCAACAAAATCATAAATAGGTACATGATCCAAGTAGTAAATAGGTCGCATGTAGCTACCTTTTTGGATGATAATATGATTGTTTCATTATCTTTATGGTAAAATACTACCACGTGTATTTTAGCCGCGCGAATTTTTACATCGTTGCGGTAGAATTGTTCTTGAGTAGAGACCGTGAATAAACGTGGTAAACGTGAGGTGGGACGCCCTCAGGCTAGGTGGAGCGACGATCTTCGCAGGATGGCTGGTAGCAGCTGGATGAGAGTTGTCGAAAATGTAGTTGAATGGCGTGCGATAGGAGAGGCCTTTCCAGCAGTGGACCTATAGGCTGTTTTTTTTTAAATAAAGTATCACAATTGTTGACACTTTATTTACATTACAATCTAGCCGATTAGCTAATAAGTAATTTAAATATAACTTAAACTGCTAAGTAACTATATAATTAAGAAATCGTCCAATAACGTGTTTCTAATTCACTAAAAGTTATGGGGAAGACACTTGTTTCACGTGTTCCTTATAAGATTCAGCACTTGCACTACAGTTTGAGTTCACTTACACTGCACTAAACTAACTCAAAAGGTACTAATTCAGTGTTGTCAAGGAGTTGGATCGCCTCAACATTCACGTGATGATGAAGTCTGTGTTCATGAACTTCTGCATATTTTTGTATAGCTATGCTCTAGGTTGATGATGATATAAATATTTTAGCCGACCAGTAATATTGGTTTCCATTTGGCTTGTAGTGTGTAGCAGTCCAGGGAAGTTGCAATTGTTGAATTTGAGATGATACGAAAGAAAAGGGAGTGAATGATAGCTTGTCGGCTGACAGGGAAGAATGGGAGAAAAACACAAGGAAAGGAAGATGATACGAAATCTGCTGTTTCATAGAAAAGTGCAATAATGTACCTACGAGGTCAAAATGAACTAAACATCCATTTTGTTTTTTAACCCCCGACGCAAAAACGACGGGGTGTTATAAGTTTGACGTGTCGGGGTGTGTGGGAGTCTGTCTGTGGCATCGTAGCTCCCAAACGGATGAACCAATTTCGATTTTGTTTTTTTTTGCTTGAAAGGTGAATTTGTCAGGAGTGTTCTTATCTATGTTTGATGAAAATCGGTCCAAGATGGCCGCCGCCACAAATGGCGGTTTATATATTTTTTCACAACTCCCTCAATATTGGTATCAAATGAAAGGGCTTGACTAGTAGAATACTATACACTATGATGAATTTCAAATCCAAGATGGCCGCCACCACAAAATGGCGAATTACATTTTTTTTTACCACTAATATGGTTTAATAACCCCCCGCGATCAAAAATGCTATCATAAAGATAGACCTCTGTCCAACCCACATGAGCCAAAAAGCATGACAATTAACAGTTAAACCTTAAACAAACTTCACAAGTCTAATGTTGACACCCAAGTGAGTTTCACTAATCAAGGACGGATCACACTCCTGAGGTGAACTAATTAGCATCGGGTTTAGACACGTATTGCATATATTTAGTTGAAACTAGTCGAAAGTTTTGAGTTTACATGTATCGATCGTGATTTTCGTGACTACAGACAGTCACGGAATGGAGGAGGTAATTGGTGTCTTATTCCCATGAGAATAGTTCAGGCAATCTTAGGGTGATATCATATTGGAGGCAGTTAGATGTGGGCGCGGCCCAGGGTATATTTTTTTTTTAGCCACCCCTTTCCAACTTTATTCGGATCGGCTTCCAGTAATAACCAGTTTCAGCTGTAATACCAGTATTTTTAATAATCACGTCAGTACATGTTTTTTCGGCCATAGACTTCGATAATTCCATTAACATCGCTTCAAACCAGCTTCCGGCTAAGCTACACACATGTACAGTCAACAAAAGAGATAAGTATGCAGGGTCGTCGGATATAGTTGAAGTTAAGGAAGAAACCGATGGATGTTTTCGATTGAAATTTAATTTGATAAATGAACTGTCTGTTTTCTATTAATTAAATAAAATTTTATCCGAAAACATCAATCTGTTTCTTACTGAAATTCAACTATATCCGACGACCATGCATACTTATCTCTTCTGTTGACTGTATTGAGCTTTTGTTATACAAACAAAAGCTCAATACAGTCAACAGAAGAGATAATAATATTAGCGGGATGATCCACTGCGACACACGGCCATGTTACGCTTGGCTGGAAAACAAAATAATCGCGCAATTAACCTCTCCCTGCACATCCTACATAGCAGTGGGCGGTCGAATGTATCAAATATTTGACGGCATCTACAGCGCCACATGCAAACTACGCATCACATTGACAACACGCAAAAACCTGCATCGCGCAAGCGAAGTTTACCGCGCAGCTAGCATAACTATATACAACATCCCGCCATCAATCGTTGGACAGTTACCCGAAATCACGTAGCTAGCTCCGAAATCAACTTTGCTGGTGCGTTATCTTTTCACCACGGTATAAACAATTCTCACACACATAGTTTGTTAGTCCAAAAAAGGAGAAATGTTCATTTAATTCGGTTAATCTATTTCCAAGCGAAATAAGCACAAAACGCTGCAAGAAATACTTACCCTAAACCTCAAGGTATTAAGGCATTTTCTTGAAAACCTTCCCATCGTTAAATTCTATCTTCTATCAACATATACGCTGAAAAGCTCCAGACATTCATACGAAGTATTGAGAATGGATGCAGACATCTGGATCGGAAACCTTTTATCTGGATTGAATAGCCGACTCTTTATTTGATAACTCTTTTTACTGTCCCCGTTCCAATCCTAGTTGATACCTATACTTAGATTGATTTGTTTGTGTTTTTCGTATTTTCTTACTCTCTAGGTACTAAAATTTTATAAAACAGGAAGTTTGTAAGTAAATCAGCTGAATGGATTAGGATGAAAGTGGAACGCAGATAGACTACGTCCTGGATTAACACAGATCCATTCAAGATGCCGCCAGGGCTGCGGGTTGTTCGAAAGAGTTACCGTGGCCCTTGGCACAGGCAACTGAAGGAACACGGGTCGCTTTTAGTCAGTAAAAGTCTGACACGCCCTTCCGCTCAGCCCCGGCGGCATCGGCCCTATCGGACCCCGTCAATTCGTGCTGATGATGAAGATGCTACCCTGGGATGTGTGTTAAACCGTAACCATCAGCAGGTGACATGCAGTGTTTTTAAGATGTTTTTTTTAAATATACTTATGGAATGTTATAGACTAATTATGCTTTTATAACTGTGAAATTCTAAATGCAATGTTTTAGCTCTGTTTTTAACGCAAGTTACACTAAATAAAAACTAGATTGGGTAAATTTAATTTATTTATTTAAAGACAAACTTTGAAATAACTGTTAGCCTATATACTGTAGAGGCTTGTCTGCCGAAGGCAACCTCATATGTTGCAGGCCGGATGTAATTTAGCGCGGCTGTCATTCGAACGTTCAAGCGAGTGTCAAAGATAGAAGGTTCTAGAATAAGAAGTGAGAATTAGACGATAAGACGTGAATACATGCTATAAATATAATATTCTAAAGGAATCACAGTGTTTGATTCCTCCCGGTACCTTGGAGGGCTCGTCTAGCTTTCTACATGTGGTGGAGGCACCATTGGGATTAGCTGGCGCGAAAGTTGCGCGGAGCGTGAAAAAACGTTACCCCATACGAGTAAATTGGGAAGAAGCGAGAAGGCTCGCATACAGAGGAAAGAATAGGCGCAGAAAAGCCGCCTGGAGTTTATACGCAGCTAAGTGGTTTTATATTTTTTTTACTAAAGAGTAAGATGGCTCAATTTTATACGGGCAACAACGGATGCCTGGAGGAGTTTATTGAGGCATTCAAAGTAGTTGCCCACTATAATACATGGCGTGAGAGCGATTGGGCGCTGATATTGGGCGTATATCTTCAGGGTGCTGCCCAGTATGTTTTTAAATTTATGTACCGTGATGGTATGAGCTTTGTTGAATTATGTGATGTGACGAGCAGAGCTCCCGTGCCGATGTCACAGAGCATTTTATAAGTTGCAACAAGAGGAGATTGCACAAGATCTGTCTGAAGGAAGTGGACAGGAAAATGTTATAAATGTAGATGTTGATGCTTCTCTATTATTTAGTGGAACACAAGATGACCCACTACAAGATGAGCAAAGCTGCCTAGAAAGCAGCGTGGAAGGAGATGATGACGAGCGCAGCAGCCAGGGGTGCAGCCCTGCAGAGGAGGAGAAGAAGCCGATAGAAGTGCTCGAGAGTAAACACGAGGAAGAAATTGACGAATCGGGTCAGTCCAGTCCTTGTATTAACGTAATTAGCTATGTTTCAGAGCATCAGGATGAGCATCATGATCACGATGTGGAATCCATTAACAGCGACTTCGTTGGTGATCAAATTGTTGAGGATAATTTTTTGTTTACTGATTCCGAAACAAAGGAGAATGGTCATGTCGAGTTGTCCTCGGAAGTAAAGGAGAATGCTCATAGCGTCGTAGTGTCATACGACCACAGTAAGGTGGATTACGAAATTAACAACAGCAAAACTAATGTAGAGTTGTGTGCAGTCAGAGACAAATACACAGAAGTGATGAACAGTTCTGTGCAGTTGAAAGGTTTATTTATTTTTCCTACAGATGAGGGTGCAGACTTTAATCGTAGTGATTTTATCATACATCGTGTAGATAACCCCGCGAGTGATACTTCATTTTCAAGTCAATTCAATTCATTTATTGCGGATAAATTACAATCCTTAGGAATATTAATATTGTTAATAGTTAATATGGTTCATCCACAAAGTGCACTAAATTATATGAAAAAAGCACGAGTGAAGAAGAAATACTCATTTGTTAGAAAAGCTAGAACTAAATGTTTCCTTGTAAAATGTTTTTCATTGATATGCAACATTTTAAAATCATTTTCTAAAAATAATCAACATTTTATAAAGAAGTTATTAATTTTAAAATACAAGTTTAGTAAATGTAAGTTCAGAGATAAAAACTTTTTGATAAAATCTTTTCATATTGTGATGTAAACTTGTTGTCCTTAGTTGTCATTCATTCTCATGTCAACGTCAGTTAGATGTAAATATCGCTTTTAGTACATTATTTTAATTCGATCATTATGATATGGTATATTAACATGATAACGTTTGTATGTTTGCATATGCTGGGACTAAATACCGGACGCGGCTGGGAGCGAGTGAGGTGCCACACCTCACGGCTTCAAGTAGTCGGAGGGAGCGACTCCAATAGTAGGCTGTTAATAGGCTGAGATAGCATGAACGTACTCCAGAATTGTAGTAACGCGAGTTAGGAGAGATTTTTAGATTTGCAAACTGTGGTCACTCCTACAGGGGGGGTGACACTCACCTAAGCTGAAACCAACTTTGCTTACGGGGCATAGCCTTTGCAAAGTGTGTTTGGTTGACACAATTGGTTCAACTTATCAGTCCATACAGATATAACTTATCAGTTATATCTGTATGGACTGATGTTATATGGAGTTTAGTGAGAGCGGAATAGATTTTTGGAAATGTTTCTTTTGGAGTACGGGCGTAAGTTAGGCATTTGCGATGGAAATTGACCTCTGAGCCTTTTCCCTCCCTCTGGCTCAATACCGTCCGATGGGGTAAAAGAGTTTGAAGTTAAGACCATTTATTTGTTTTAAGCCTCATCCAGGCTGATGTGAATTGTCACGTCAATTTATTTGTATTTAGGAGGCCGCATCGCGTCTTTTACGCCAGTTTTGGCGCGACGAGGTTTAAGCAGGACTGCGTTAGTTTATGTTGGTGCATAGTGGCACACGTAAATATTAATTTACCTGACACATGTCGTAGTGTCAGACTCGCGATTCGTTCGTCCTGACTTAAGCCTACTCTTGCAAGAGTTGGACCTCACACTGTATGTTATCTGGCGTTAGGTAATTATCATCATAGGGATAGGCAGGAAGGGCCTGAGTGTTCGAATGGTGTGAATAAAAGTCTTGTTTAGAAGCGGGAGCATACCAGTCCTTTTATTCAAGGATGGGCGTAGCTGATGTAGAGGCTTGTCTGCCGAAGGCAACCTCATATGTTGCAGGCCGGATGTAATTTAGCGCGGCTGTCATTCGAACGTTCAAGCGAGTGTCAAAGATAGAAGGTTCTAGAATAAGAAGTGAGAATTAGACGATAAGACGTGAATACATGCTATAAATATAATATTCTAAAGGAATCACAGTGTTTGATTCCTCCCGGTACCTTGGAGGGCTCGTCTAGCTTTCCACAATACTGACCCACTGACTGCTGCGCAAAGGTCCTCATATTCTTCCGTGTGCTTTGCCATCTTGTCCAATCGGTTAGGAACGAGTCCAAATCGTCACTTCGTCACATAATCGTCAGACAAAATGTCACACCAAATTATCTTGATATAAACATTGAACATTTATTTATTTATATATACTTTATTGTACACCACAAAAGTACATGGCATAAAAAATACATGAAACAATACAAAATATACAATGGGCGGCCTTATCGCATTACTGCGATCTCTTCCAGGCAACCATACTTAACATTTATATAATAGCATTGAAAAGACAGTAATAGTTTTCTCAAAACTAGGATCTATCCAATGAAAAAAATGATATAAACTTTTCATTGAAAAGATCTAGACTCAAAAATAAGTACCTACCAAATATTTCAATAAACTAGACAGCTGATTATTTCTCTGAACGCTGAGTTTTCTAAGAACTAAGATCTTTAGTTAATCAAACATCTAGAACCAAGCACAAAATCCTTTGCAACTTTGCAACTACCCTCCAAAATAATTAGAACTTCTAAGTTTTCAAGCCAACTGATTGGCTCCACCGAATCTCAAGGAACGAACAGGGCACAGTGTTCCACAAAAGTTTTGCTGCTAACTAGTCCTCTTGCTGAACAGTAATATCGACACTTGTGTTCGGGAGGGTACTGCTGCATCCAGTTAAGTTTTCAAATTGATCCGGGATAGGATTTTGGAGTTTATCTGAACTTGCTAACTTAATCTCGTACAGACGTCAGCAGGTCAACCTACCCAAAACTGTCAAATTTTCCCAATCAACCTTGAACCTTAAAGCTTTAGAGATAAAGTTGAAATTTGACAGATTGTAGTAGCTTGATGTGCTGGTCTGTACAGTCAACAGCAAAAGTAGATGATCAAAATCAGAAATTCAATTCTAATGAACGGAGTTCGCGTCAGAACTGTGTGGCGTCGAAGTGATTCAAAAGTATGTGATTGTAAATTAGACCAAACATTTACTACTAGTACAGCTGCCATATAGCTGCGAACTCCGTTCATTAGTATTGAATTTCTGATTTTGATCATCTACTTTTGCTGTTGACTGTACATAAATATTCTGTTGTACTAATCCATTTGCCAGCGTGGTTACTATTCCTATTCCATTGGATTTTTTTTCCCAAAGTTGGCTGGTTGATAATTTTCTAACGCATAAAGTTCACCTTAAGTGCCAGCCACCATTTTAAATCAAAGTAAATAAACAAATTATGGTACAAAATACCATAAACAATTAAAGTGAACAATATTGTGGTGAAATAACAGAGGCACAAATGTTCTTTACTTACATAGGTAAAGAACATTATGTGCCCCTGTTATTTACAAAACGGCCCTCCGTTTAGCGGCCATCTTTCTTTAAATTTCTTGTTCTTTCAACCCGCATCTGATAAATGATTTTATTTTTGTAAGTAGGTTTGTACAAACACTTTTACACGTCAATCATATTTTAAAACTAGATGAGGTCGGCGTTTCCTATCTGACTAGTCTGAGAAGAAAGGCCGAAACAAACTCAGAGGTCACAGTCTCTTTTAAAGTCCAGACATAATCATGGTCAGATCATATGAAGAACATGTAGGTCGATGTCTGAGAAGGTCTTTTGAGGAAAGAACCACACAGATTGAGAGGACCTGTCCAGTCAATGCACGCATTTGTCAGAAATCGTGCAGCTCAACTCAAAACTTAAGGACCTCAACGATTCGACGAACAATACCAAAGAAAGGACATTTGGGTAGGCCACATTAATTACTCAAACTGCCAGACCATGACAAAAACTAAGAACAAAGAGAAAAATAATATAAATAAAATGACCCATGTACACTTCACATTCACAATAATTGAAATAATAGAATACTTTACAAAATAAGCAAATGTCAGTATATGTAAAATTCATTAAATGTCAAAGTGTATATAAAAAAAAAACAGAGAAAAAAAATATGTAAAAAAATTGGAAGCAGCTCAATCCCAAGCTTTTCTGTCCTCGATATAATCCTTAACGGTATAAAAGGCTTTCTGGCACAACTTACGTTTAATGAATGATTTGAATTTATTAAGGCTTAGATCTTGAACGGGGCTTGGAACTTTACTATAAAAGCGTATATTGGCATCTGAACGAGCCACTTAATTTTCATCGTTTCATCATCATTTTTACATCGCATCGCATCGCCCAATAACCTCATTTTCAATCAGCGTTTTTTGGTTTTTCCTCGTCTCCTATGAGTTCTAGAGTGATAATAGTAGCCTATAGCCTTCTCAAAAACTGGGCTAAATATTCCTCGAGTTCAACAGAGAGACAGAGCATTTCCTGGCGTAGAAAAAGTATTAAACAGTGAGTGAGTGTTTAAAAAAAAACCTACTTAACACACATTTTCAAACAAAAATCTCTCTTAAAAACAAAAGAACCCCCGTATACGCCAAACATGCATGCTTATTAAATAATAACAAAAAAAAAAAACAACAGAAAAGGCTCAAAGAATAATAACGAACGGTAAAAGGGTACATAAAGAGTTAGGTTTAAAACCTCTCCTTGTATATTTGTAGCGTACAACACTTGAATCTCTAATAAACCGTCTAATTAACGAGGTGCATTCATACTGCCGGGATAGAGTGGCTGTGGTGCAGGGAAAAGTCGGGATAAATCTTGTGATAACTCTAGGCAAAAAATGTAAGTAATCCCGTCTGACCTATATAGGTGGTTTTTTGCATGTTAAATGGCAATCGGCACATTACCGTGTTTTCATTTAAAGCAATAACATTTATTTGATTTAAAGCAATAACTTTGTTTATGGTTTACCGTTGCATAAGTTTAAGATTGTGTCTAAGTCAACAGCTAACTAATACAAGCTTGACTTAGTTTGGGAGTTAGAGATTTTCCATAATTATTCTATGCCTAGACAGCGTACAACTATTATGCTAAGATTTAACTTTTTATTAGATTAAGAAATTGTTGTACCTACCTTGATGAAATAAATATTTTATTATTATTATTCATTTTTATTTCTTCTCTTCTTTTGACTTTTAATATAACACAACTAACGAATTCTGGGTGAATTGAATAGGCGTGAAAAAGTTTTATAATATTTTTAAGCTATATAAACACAAAGGAAGTTCGTATTTTGGCAACAAAATACACACTGCAACAACACGCAAACTTACAAAAACTGCATAACATAGCATAATCAGCTCATAATGTCCCCACTGCTAGGACACAGGCCTCTTCTCTGGGAGAGGGAGTGGGCCATAAAACACCACGCGGATTGGCGGATGTCACATATCTTCAATTTTTGTGGACATGCCGGTTTCCTCACTATGTTTTCCTTCACAAAACTGGCATCCTCCTAACTGTTACTAGTGCACCATTGTGATTAAAAATGGTCACAATGGAAAAACTTGTTACCTCCAATATTTACATCAAAACATCTGTGGATGTTCCAGATGTTTCACTACTAAAACATGCCAGATTTATTTTACTCAATTAAAAACAGTTTGTTCTTCTTCAACGCAACTTGTTACATTTTCCAACCTGACTTAAAACAAACTTGTAACGAGTTTTGCATAGACATGCATTCTAACTTTTATTACTCCTAGGCAAACTCTTGTTCTGAAGTTCATGCAAAGTTTAGTTAGTATGCAAAAGAGATGAAATTCTATGTTTTTTTTTATTTTCTGACAAGAAAATTGAAACTCATCATTATCCTATTTATTTAGGGTCAACGCAGCAGATCTATCTATCCCTATTAGCAGTCTTATCAGTAGACAGTGTATTATCCTTCTCTTCGCCATATAGTTTTTTACCATCAATTAATCCGCAATTGATTCATCCATCGTTGTTCTATTTTATTCAGTTTAGCTATCGTTATTTCAATTTTCATTCAAACTCTAAATTTTCTTCACGACAAGGTCTCATCTTTATGCAGCACATGCCCATTCTATGACAACCGATTTCCATACAAAAATAAAATAAAAACTGTCCGAATTTATTCAGAATTCATTGTCAACCGATGAACCAACCCGAGTGTGCAATTAGCGTGTACTTGTTGACAGATTATGAACGTGCTTCGTCTCTTTCACTCACACGTCTGTCCGTACGTTAAAGGGAGACAGACGTATTGTTAAAGGATGCGTCATTGCATGTCTATACATTTCCCAACTCATGCGGTATTAAATTAGAGGAGTTTTCTTTTGATTATGCTTTCGAAAATAAACTGTGTTTGTTGTGCAGTGCAAACAAGTTTTGTCATAAAATAAAGTTTCAAAGATTTACAACTGCTGATCGATTCTGTAAAAATCTCACCGTGAAAACTAAGGTGAAGTAAGCTTAGAGTGAGCTGTCAATAGTGTCAATCGCTAGCATTAGTTGGAATGACAGCTCACCGCACGCTCACTTCACCTAAGTTTTCACGGTGATATGGTTACAGAATCGCACTGCTGAATTATACTTTCATAGTCGTCTCAATCACGGTTACAATCAAAGATATTTAAATAGGTTAAATGAAGACCATTTGTCTTTGCAGCATGAATGTATATGAAGACATTTCTTAAATCACCCTGCTTAAAAGTAACCTGAAAAATAATCTATACATATATAAATAAAAATGAAATGCTGTTCGTTGGTAAGCGCATCACTTTTAAATAACTGGACCGATTTGGTAAATTTTCTTTTTTTATTAAATGTTCGTTATAGTCAGAATAAGATTTTTAGGGAAAGAAAATCGAAAGCTAGCTAAGGAAGGA
Organism: Apamea sordens; assembly: GCA_945859715.1. Classification (NCBI taxonomy): domain Eukaryota; kingdom Metazoa; phylum Arthropoda; class Insecta; order Lepidoptera; family Noctuidae; genus Apamea; species Apamea sordens. The sequence continues at coordinate 3,373,366 of OX244010.1, read as the reverse complement.
AGTTGCCAGAAAAAATTCAAAAATTCGGAAACAACTGAAAATGGTTATTTCTATGGGATTTTTGTATGAACCTTTGTTTGGACAGGACGTCTGTCAGGTCAGCTAGTTCAAAATAATGCTATCATCTACATGAACTTATGACTTATTGTGAACACCATAACCATCACTATCGTATCGTATTTATCCTGGATCGTATTTATGATGCGTCTATAAGTAACCACTTTCATTTTTCAACTCTTGTCCACTTTCATCGTAATATTATATCTACTATATAAAAATAAGTCGGGTTTTCCTTCCTGACGCTTTATCTCCAGAACGCACGAACCGATTTCCACGGTTTTGCATTCGTTGGAAAGGTCTTGGGCTCCGTGAGGTTTATAGCAGGTAGGAGTAGGGTAGGAGTAGGGTAGGAGTAGTGTAGGAGTAGGTTAGGAGTTGGGTAGGAGTAGGGTAGGAGTAGGTTAGGAGTAGGGTAGGAGTAGGTTAGGAGTAGGTTAGAATTAGGGTAGGAGTCGGGTAGGAGTAGTGTAGGAGTAGGGTAGGAGTAGGGAAGGAGTAGTGTAGGAGTAGGGTAGGAGTAGGGTTGGAGTAGGGTAGAAGTAGGGTAGGAGTAGGGTAGGAGTAGGGTAGGAGTAGGGTAGGAGTAGTGTAGGAGTAGGGTAGGAGTAGGTTAGGAGTAGGGTAGGAGTAGGGTAGGAGTAGGTTAGGAGTAGGTTAGAATTAGGGTAGGAGTAGGGTAGGAGTAGTATAGGAGTAGGGTAGGAGTAGTGTAGGAGTAGGGTAGGGGGTAGGACACCACGCGAACGAAGTAGCGCCGGGCAGCTAGAAATAATTTATATGGCAAAACAACGTTTGCCGGGGTCAGCTAGTTCTTTATAGAAATCAGGTGCATCGATACATAAATTATCAATTAATACACTTGTTTCTAAGTTCACTTTCGTTTGTATAGCTAGTTGAAAGTCGCTTCTATTCAATAGTTCTCCCTAGAGAGGATTTTGTTCAAGACCCTTCAGTTATGAAGAATATAGTTCGATGTTTTGATTTCGATGTGGTATTTTAGTCATCTATAGGAGACATGATATGATTTATAAAAGAGTCTGTAATGTTTGAGTCTCCCTCCCGTTCAAGAATTTCCCACCCTGCTCTATAATGAAAACATAAACCCATAACCCTCCTTTTTGCGTAGTCGGGTAATGTGACCATACTTCTTTAAACTTAATGAAGAGAGATTTATCTGTCAGTGTTGCCAAAGCAGGCAGGGTGGCAAATTGATATTTTCAAATTTGGTATCTTTTACCAAATTCTTTAAACGCGTGTTTGTCGATACGAATAGTACGTAGACGTACGTCTGTAATTCGTTATGTAAAGTAAAAACTACTTCTCATACAGGTAAGGAATTAAGAGAGATCACTAGGCTTGCTAGATAGTTTTCTTTTCGATTTTAACTTCAGCTTATGTATCTTCCCTAACTTAGAAATTGGGAGGTATATCTGATCTTCAATATTGTACATATATTGTATGCTGACAAATTATGTCGTAGCAATGCAATCTCGTGATAATGTAGCGAAATGTCAACCGAGGACGATCAATCACCAGATGGGGTAGACGACTATTAAAAAAATATCGGGAAGTCCTGGATAAAATTGACACAAAAAAAGCAGTGGACAATGATGTTGATGAAAATAGCTTCAGAGTTACGACAATTTATACAGGGTGTTAGGTTAAACAAGGGTCTTACTTTAGGGGAGTGTAGTAGGTAGGTATGAAAATTAACAACATTACTATGGTTTCTGGATCTCAGAAAGCGATAAGGCCGCCCATTGTATATTTTGTAGAGGTTGATGAACTTTTTTGTTATGTATTTTTGTGGTGTTCAATAAAGTTTATACATATGGGAACAATCATATCTGCTCTTTCCTACAAAGAACAACACTCCCGTAAAGTATGCCCCTCGTTAAACAGAGTACCTTGTTTTATTAGTCAAAAACATACTGCCACATCCACCTTTCTCACATTATAATCCACAAAGTCTTACAAACTCAAATCTCGTACTAGCAACAAATCGAATAAGCGGCAGACGCCTCACCCGAATACAGAGAGACGCTCCAATGCGAATTCAATTCCGATTTAAAGCGAACTATCCAGTATCTAGCTTTTACTGCTTAGGTTTGTGGTTAATGAGGAGCAGGTTTAGTTTTATATGCATATGAGTTTGAGTGGATTGGACGAAAGACCAAAGAAACGATGGATAGACTGTGTGAATGATGATATGGTTAGAAACCCGGGAATGAGGGGCGGTTAGATTAGTATAATATACTTTATGGCTTTTTTTTTTTCAGGATGGGAAATCATCAAATGACTCCTCCCGCTCTGGGTGGAGCAGAAGGGAGTGTCAGACTCTTACTGACTAAAACCCACCCGTGTTCCTTCCTTAGCCCTTTATGTTCCAGGGCAGCGGTAACCCTTTCGGATGTTCCCGCTACCCTGGCAGGCTTCGGCCCTATGGGGCCCCGTCGCTTCCGCTGACATCTCTTTGAGGCGCGCGTGGAACACATACGCGCCGTCCGGCACGGGCCTAGTCCTGATCGGACGGAGAGTTACCCATTACTCTCCGCCCGCAGGCCCGCGCTTACGGTGGCCGGGAGTCGTCACGCGGCTCCCGACGCCCGGAGCGTCTCCCGCGGCGGCTGAGGCGTGAGGTTCGTTCCCTCATCCACCCCGCCACCTCCTTCGCTAGCATGACTGCTTCGCAGAAGGAGGTGACTGCCTCCCACTCCCTCTCGCCCCGGACCATGGCTTGAACCATGGCCGGACGCGAGAGGTTGCCGCCACACTGGGCTTACGTGGTGTATTACGGCCCACGCTCTCTCACGGAGAGGAGGCCTGTATCCCAGCATTGGGAACATTTTAGGCTGAATATGCGAAACTGTTTTAAGTAATCACTGTAGTAGCTTTTTGTTGCGGATGCAACAAGCAAAAGCAACTATAGTTTTGTGAGGTGTGTGCAACGCCGGAGGATGTCTTACATTTACTGGCGGAATGTGTCCGATTTCGGTCTGAAAGAGAAGACTTAATTAATCAATTAGAGCTAAATAGTAATAGTAGGTATATTTCAACAAATATTGTCTACACCTAGTTCGGAGGCGGCCTTCAAAGTTTTTAAGTTCGCTAAGTTACGATTTAGTTAATTAAGATTTTGTATGAGGTACGATGGGACTGGCATACACAGTTGTGTGAAAGTCCCTAATTAAAAATAAAGTGAAAAAAAACTATAGTTTTAAATACTATGTTAAACTATTTTTTTTTAAATAAACAAGTAAACAGTGAATCGTCCAAAAGTTACCAAAGCAGGTTAACGTGTTCGATTTAGTTTCACAACTGTTTAAACTTTAAAGTTGCGGGGAGCAGTTTAAGCGGCGTTTCACTTTGTTGCCAGTAAATTATCTAGTCACTAGTGTTTTCAATGACGGGGAGTGTAAATATGTGGAGAGAATTGTTTAGCAACAGGAAGAGAGTGATTAGTGTCTTCACAGGACTGCTATTTGTCGGATGATAACATGTTTTACTTAATCTGCAAGCTACGACATATCGGTTCTTTTCCGGAGAATTTCTTTCTTGATTTTATCCTTCGAAGAAACTCGGAGCATAGCCCGCTCCATAGCGAACTAAGTGACTATGAATTTGTGAACCAACCCGACTGTCAGTGTCCACGTTTCGGTACCGTATACAGGGTGACAGGAACATCGACGCGCCACCTGTTACTATGGATTCAGCACATGATCCTAAACACCCTCACGTCGATAGATTTCATCGGTTATTAAAAACAAAGTTAGCAGAAGGTCAATTCTCGTAATTTAAAACGTTCAAAATCTAGTCGGAGTCTCATTTCAGCGAGTAACAAATGTCAAAAACTTGTCAAAATGTAGGGAGTTAGAAGTATTTTTTGACAGATTGAGACTGAGATCAGACTGTGAACGGTCTTAAAATTACGAGAATTGCCACTCTGGGCCTCTATTCTATACATTTTGACCGCGTTGGTACACTTGTTGCACTTTCCTATGAAACAGCAGATATTTTTTTTTTTGATAATCGACAAAAAATTTCTACGCTAAGGGGTCTAAAATCATGTGCTGAATTCATGGTTACAGGTTGCGCGTCGATGCACCTGCCGGTATAAAATATTGCGTAGCATTGCGTGCATTGTTTATCTTTTAAAGGAGGCATTAAAAGATAAACAATGCACGCAATGTCAGTTTTAACTCTGTTTAAGCATAAATGACATATATGGCAAATACATGAACTATGACGGGCAGTGACAATGATTATGAAAGATAAAAAAGGTGCTGCCATCACATACTTTTAGGACTGGACTTATCTATTTGTTTTAAAATAAAACTGATACATTAGTCAATGATTAATTGTCATGTTCATAACAGTGTAGTTATTATTCAATGCGCTTACCAATACACTTTTGATATTCCTTCTTTAATCTACAAATACTCGTGAATCATATGAATTCTTACAATAAACATGTCCCAATTACCACCTTATTTTTTTTACACAACTGTCAACATAAATTAATATTTTTAATTTTTAATAATAATAAATTTATTAGACATGAAATAAGGTACACAGATACAGGGTGACACTTAATTTAAGCATGCGAATAGCCTGGTACAAAATAAATGATCAATGACCCCCATGCTAGGCAAAACCTGTGTTACAGGGGTCATCCATCCGTCCATTCTGGTTGTTATGATAATTACGTACAAATTAGTAGTGTGCACTTTTGTAAAAAAATAACTAATAAATATCTCCCCGAATACTTGAATCAAAATAGTAATCTTTTAAATTGAAATATTTTCTGCAAAGTTTTTCCAAGTAACGAAAGCTGTGGTAGGATTCCAAATATTATCGCTTATTTTTTAAATATTATGTATTAATTTTTTGTCGGTACATGGTGGTGTCTGTACATGGATTTTGTGTGGCCTACCACACAAAATCCATGTACAGACACCAGCACATCAAGCTATCCGAAACTGTCAAATTGTTTCAATCAACCTTGTACCTAATTCTTGTAGCGATAAAGTTGAAAATTTATTAAAGAAATTTGACAGATTGTAGTAGCTTGATGTGCTGGCGTCTGTACTTTACTTCCATTTTTTTCCCTCACGTTTTCACCCTTTTGTATAAATGACCAGCCAGTTCATTAAATGTTGTATTAGACGCATAGGCTGAATATTATTCAGGCAGCTAGTAGAACAGCGCGTTAGTTAAAACGCTAGGCAGTTAACTGAATGGCTAATTAAGCCAGTTGGAGGCGACATAGATATCTGATGAGCTGCAAGAAAATTATTCCTACGTTCGTGACACCAACACATCAAATCTCCGTCGGCGCTGACTCAAGCAGTCCTATTAATCAAATTAGTCCTATTATTAAGGTCAGAAATACAATACTTACCTTACGAGCTAGGTATTGTATTTCGGACCTTATTCCGACTGCTATAAAGTTCTTAATACGAAAATGACAACTTAGTCAGTTTTTGTAATTAGAACATTAAAACTGTCGGAATAAAGTTCGACATTCAAACTAGGCTCAATTAAACCTGTGTTTCAAGAAAATCGTTGTTTTGTAATAAGGCCGAAGTAGTTCGGTTTCACATTTTGACGTTTAGATAATTTGTGTCAAAATACAGCGTGGAAATTCAAATCATGGCTTTTCACATAGTTTAACAACAAACTCTTTTATGGCATTATGATGTGTTCCCATAAGCCCGTCAACTTCTCTCCCTTGCGTGTCGTGCTTGCTTATAATGGTCTTAACTCTAATGGACATCTGACATTCTATGTACTCGAGTTTTCAACATACAAATTAGATGAAACCATTGAGATAGGAAAAAAACATGGTGACGCCGCGTTATTCTATACATACATTTGCTTATACACAAATATGAGTGAAATATGATTCAGAATTTGAAATATCGTTATGTCTCATTTTTTCTAGTGAGATAATCTTATTTGATAAAAGAGACAACTATATTTTAAGTTGTTGCTAATTATGGCAACATTTTGTCTTGACGTAGTGACAGTTGTAGGTAAGTGCCAGTTTCGTGGTAAGTAGTTTTGCTGTCAAATGGTTGTTTGTTTTTTGTATTATTGAGATTTGCGAGAAAATTACGAGGATTTTACCTTTTAAAACTAGGTACATGTAAATGTTGGAAAACGTGGTAACTCGTATATAGTAGGTATATCGTTACTCGTTATAGTAACAACGAGATAACAGTTATTCCTTGATGGACACAACCCTAGCAATGGCAGCCATTTTATGAGACAATATGAGTTGAGATGCGCACCCTTTTTTTGTAGGTATTTCCAGTCCATACTTTTCTATGTCAATGGATGAAACAGACTCTCTACTCGGATCCCCTCTACTTGCTTTTATTTATTACTTAACAGGTTTAAATTATTTTTAACATTTTAGTTTTTTTTATTAACAAGTAATTAAAGCGAGTTCGTAATCACACTCGGTGCGATCCGTACACGTCTTTTGTTAATTAGTGGTAAACAAAAAACCTGTTTTTATCGTTTGGATTGCGCTTGCGCTGGCTGGTATCGCGTCGCGTGCGCAGGTCCCCAAGTCTGCTATTTTTATAAATTCGTCGTTCCAACACGATCCCATTCCCATCCCATTGTCATTTTGCTTAAAGTTCGTAATCTGCTAAATTCTTAATGGCGATCATTGGTCGGTCAATGGTCTCTTAACAGAATTGTGTCATAATGACATTGTCGTATTGCCTTAATTATAAAACCCGTTAGTAGAAATGATTTTCGAAAAACTATCACTACTTTATTTATGCCAGATTTCATTTAGATATATATATTTTTACATAATTATTATTTATTAGTGTTTTATACAAGTCAACTGTTTTATGTAAGTAAGTCATTCATTTATCATTATGTACGATTACCATTCTATGCCATTTCTTTCAATGGTTGACCATTGGAAAGTCATAATGATGCCATTATATTAGTAGGTTACCAAACTTGTCAAAATCAACAATTATGAAATCAATGATAGACCATTCTGACACTATTGTAATAGCAGACTTGAGGCCCTGTTAGGCAATTATGAACTTTATGTTTAATATATGTATAGTGATCAAAATCGCGATGACAATTATGACGTAAACAGAAAAACTGATATATTAGATGACTAAACACAATTTAATAACATTAATAGAAATAGATACAATAACATCAGTGGGGAAACAACAAAACAAAGACCCGAGGATGATGAAGAATGTTGGCAAACTATAGCGAAAAATACTAAGAAGAAGTCAAAACATTACAAGGATGTGTCTGTTGAACCACCAATACAAGTTACCGTATTCTCTAAGGAAAAGATTCCCAAACAATTTGAACTTGCAAAAGTGTTAAAACAAAATGAGATGATGGATATTGACAGAATATAATATAAATCTATACAAATTGCTGATTACGTTTAGTAATCAAAGTAATTTCTTTTCCGGTATTTAGAGTTTTTTAGTATTTTAGCTTACTTTTTTAGTATTTTTGATGCTACATTGACTATGGCGTAGTTCGTTCGTAGCGCGTAGCAGTGTTTTCCCGTTATATGCGTTTACTGCACTTAAGCTAGCTGTACATCATCAAACCATCTAGCATCAAAGTACTCATCAAGACGAATCATACGAGCCCAAACTCGAGAGGGTTATGTCGTTTAATTACAGAGTTCCTATGGCCATCTTCCAGCTCCATCATCAGACCCTGGTAACCATCTAGCACCAAAGTAGGTACTCGTCAAGACGAATCATACGAGCCCAAACACGATGTTGTGTTGATTAATTACCGAGTTCCTATGGCCATCTTCCAGCTCCATCATCAGACCCTGATTACCATCTAGCACCAAAGTTCTTGCCAAGACGGATCAAACGAGTCCCAACTCGATGGGGTTGTGTCGTTTAACTACCGAGTTCCTATGGCCACCTTCCGGTTCCATCATCAGATCAGCTCCATGTCATAATAATTTTGCATTGTCATCCGATTAACACATGCACGCAAAGTTGCAGCTCAATCGGTTGAAGATATCTGCTTCAAAATTAAGTTGCAAGAGTCCACCCGAACAAACATAGTTACATACTTACTCGTACAATATACATCGCAAGTTAAATAAAAGCTTGTAAAAATAATCAGGTATTCCTAAGGGATTACTTGATTATTTTGTATGATATGTTCAATTAGTCAATAAAAACGTTGTAGCAGTTCAAACATTTGGATCACTACAATTTTAAATCATAATGTGGTGATGTGTTACAGCTGAAGTAGAAAAATGTCAACTAACTTTGGGAGGCCACTGTATTTCCAGTTTTTTAATCGAAGGGACCATTACCATTGTCACCGTAATTACAACAGGGATGGATGATCACAGTAGGTACATTTATATTGATAAAACTGCAAAGGAAAACGCAGCTACCCATCTTTTTTTCACAATCTATGATATCCGAGATAAAGAAGAGTCAGCCTTTTTTATTTAGCCCGAGGTTTTTAAGTGCTTCCTTGATACCAGGCTTTTTGAAAAAGTAGTAAATATTATCTCTCCTTCACAAAAATCTTAATCGCATAGAAATATCTCAAAGGAAAAAAACTGTAGACTACACAGAAATACATTTCTTTCATCTCCCAAACTTTAGCTTTCAATGGCAACATTTGTATGGTGACGGCGTCATCTACCATCTCTTTTTCCCCTGCGTATCTTTTATACTTCGGTCTCACCTCACGTTTCGTTTGTTCCACGTGACTTTTGCCTTAAATCTACTGATTCACAACTAGTTTTTCTAAAGGTACTTTGGAAAGGTCGTGTTGATTTTAGCATTTTTCCTTTCGTGAAGTAAATTGTTAACAGTTAGTAAAATATTCGTGCGTAAAGTTTTCTGGGTTCTCGTAAGAAAAACTTTTCCCATTTAATTATTTACATAGGTTCTACTTGATGGAAAGTAGGAAAAGGCCGTTTGGTTCTTGACGCAATTCAAGGGCATATCAGTGAGGTTTCAAACTCAATTATACAGCGTGGCGCTTTAATGGCGACATTAATTTAATACACTTATACGGTTACGCGTTTTAGTTTTATGAATATAATAATTAAACATTAATATTTATTTATTTATTGACAATTTTCTAAAATAGCATCTTAGAGCAAACTGACTTAAATAACTGAAACGCAGGGGTAATTTGCCGGGGTAATGGATCATAACATCGCATCAATGTAATTAAAACAAAAAACGTGCAAAAAGAAGGCGAATTGAAGGAAATAGAGCCCTAGGTCGGCGAGCGGCGCAGGTGGAAGTTTTCAAGTTACGATTTTTTTTATGTTGTTATAATTTTTATGATTACGGGCCACTAGCCCTACCCGTGTGTTAAATTAATGTCGCCATTGTAGCGCCACATTGTATACAGGGTCAAACTAAATTAGCTAGCGAAACTCTGCAGCCGTGATGTCAATTGATATCTAAACTCGATTAAATAAAATGTTTAATGTTTTTTTGTGGGGTCAAAGACCACTGGTAGTGTTTTTACTTGAAGTATGAGTTGAGAAAATCTGTTTTCTTCGTTCCTATCGTTTTTATATATCGATACCCATCACGGTTGAAAAACACGATAAAATTGATTTTTTAATTTATATTTTAGTGACTACACTAACCGCGGTCAATAACCCCACAAAAAAAAAAACATATTTATTATTTTATCATGTTTATAAAATAATATCAAAACCCATCACGTCTGTGGAGTTTTGCTAGCTAATTTAATTTGACCTTGTATACCTAAGAATTTTTTAATTCTCCAAGTGTTAGTGGGGGTGCAGAATTACTACCCCGGAAGGAGTTGGCTTTGGACTTGGGTTATTCTAGGTACCTAAATATTCACCCCCGGTGGGTTCCCGCATTGTCAAAGCGGGGGGGCTCAGTAGCCGTGGCTGGCTGGACCACGGTGAAGCTAAGAGGAACCCAGGTGTTCCCGGCCATTCCCGTAGCCCCCCAACCTGGGGGGCCCGCCATAACATCTAGGCGGGCGTGCGCCGGGAAGGCTGTGGAAGTAAAGGCTGGGCCGATTTCCCATAGCCCTCCCATTACGGCGATTGCAGGAACACCGCTGAGTTTTAGTGGGTATACTGTCCTTCAGAAGTTCTGACAGGGGTCCCACATACCCCGTCTCGTCCCCTGCGAGACGGGGATGCATAAAGCATTTCTCAGAGAGAAAAAAAAAAAAATTTAACCTAAATATTAATTAAGTAAAGCCAAATTATGGCACGGCATAAATATCAACATCACTTGCACAACTTGCAGTGCCTAAAGTTAGTGCAACACAAGTTTGGGATGAGCCCAACTTTATAAGTGTCAATTTAAGCAAAGTTTAAGTTAAGCCAATATACGGATTCTGTTAGAAATCCATCCGTCTGTTCCACAGCCTCCAGATAGGCACTATCTATTATCCAACAGATTCATTTTAAAATGGAAAAGAATATTTTCGTGATATAATATATGTGAAAGCTATAATCCACCACGCGGGCCCAGTGCATGTTGGTGGATGTCACATGTTTCCGAATTTTTGGTTCTAGGACATGCCGGTTTCCTGACGATGTTTTTCTTCACCCGTTTGAGAGAGCTACCACTGCTCGAGCGAAAGGCTCGCCCCTATTACCAGCCCCTTAAGACTTATAACTGGCGAAATGTCGGTGCCGTCCTCTGCCTAACTCTACCGAGAAAGTAGGCGTTATGTTATCTATCAGAAAGGTAAATATAATACCCTTATTAATAATTATGTTTTCGAGCCGTTTGCGTTTCCGAGTGCGCATGGTCTTTTTAAGGAAATCTCGAAAAGACTAGTTGACACTTCCCATGACCCAAGGGCTGGCTTTTACCTTGGCCAGAGGCTAAGCATTGCCATACAACGTGGCAATGCCGCCAGTGTCTTGGGTACATTACCAGTCGACAGCGATGTGGATGAATTTTTCGACGCTATATTTTAGTTTGTAAATAGTCTTAGTTAATTTAGGATATTATTTTCTTTTATAGTGTTATCTTGTAAATAAAATTCATATATTAACGAGAATAAAATCAGAAAGGTGAAATATATATAGAGGTGCTGACACAGGCTCCAAATAATAAAAACTAAAAATGTAAGGTCTTGATTCCGAAATGTAATCACTCCAAATCGTTTCCGACTACCATCTGTTCTGCCTACCCCGTCAAAGCGAGTGATCCAATATAAGGTAACCGCAGCAACAACAAAAGCCATTGTCTCATCTCTGATACCTCTTAATGCATCTACATTGATAGTCCATACCACTGTAGATGATGCAGTATTTTCATCATTATACTCGACGGTCAACAACTCGAAACGGTCAGAATTGAAACATTTCAACTGTCTTTTGCTTTAATCTCAGATTTATTTGCAGTACACCCAACCACTTTATTCCGAAAATATTACTGACTGAACATTGCTATCTGTATCTAGATTTCAACACTTACAGCGCCCTAATTGCGTAACACACAATCAATCGGAATCGGTTTCATTTTGACAGTTCAACAACATTCATTGCGTTATTTACGTGTCGAGCACACATTTTTCGAACTTATGAAGCAATGGATTAGCAATTTGCTTCAATATTATTCAGATTACGATTGATTGTGTGTTACACAATTAGGGTGCAGGTACATAGCATAATCAATGGGAGTGGGAAATAATCTATGACGCGGGCCGAATGTTCGTTAGTTCTTCGGTTTTCTCACCACTATCGTGAGAAAACCGAAGAACTAACAGACATTCGGCCGTTATTCCTTCACCGTTTTGAGATGAACATCGAAAATTATTTGATACATAAAGATTATGGCGTTGTCACTCACGAAGTATTAGCACACTAATTAGCTGACGAAAATGATGCGTAGGATACCATTTCGGCAATGAATGTGCCGATAGTTGCTGCGGCAAAAGGTCTGATATTCAAGCCAATATTATTGTTATTGCATTATCTCTAATTACCATTGCCACAAACAAGTAACCTTACCCTGCTACATATTGAATACCTACTAACTACCACATAGGTACAAGGAACGTTGCTTAGTAGGTAGTAGTCATCGCAGATCGAAGTCTTACCAATACTCGGCGTTTGGCTTTTTTGGATTTCAGAATCAACTATTTTTCTTTCTTTGATTTCTTTCTAGGCTTTCTGATGCTAGCAAGAAGGAAAAATTAAATTAATGATTAAATTTGGAGCTGCTCCAAACTTGCGGTACTCCTTCTTTTTCTAAGGTCGGTTTTACTGTAATATAAATGGAGATAGAATGTTAGTTTAATTCGTATAAAGTCCAAAAGCTAAATTTTCATAAACAAATGACGAATTTAAAATAAATCTTAATTATGAAAGCTTACAACGCGCAACAACATAATTATAAATGAGAAACAAAAATGAAAAACTATTCACTTTCATTTCGCGAACGAACAATAAAGCTTACCGCTAAGGGGGTTGAATGAATGAGTGAACGAACGAACGAACGCAGTAAGAGCTATATTGTGTAAGGGATGAAACTTGGGCCCCGCAAACAAATAACTATTGTTTTTCAACCCCCTTGTACAGCTAATAGCAGAGTGCTAAGGAAAATAGTATGAAAATGACCGCGTTTAAAAAAAAGGTTTTATGTTCTAGGATTAAAAAGAAATGCACCGTTTGAGGGTTATTCTTTTGTTTTTGTGGTTCAAAAGTTAGTGGTGAATGGCAAAAGTTTTAAGTGTTTTGCTAATGAGAACTAGCTTTGTATAATATTTTTTTACAGACGACGCCAGCACATCAAGCTACTACAATCTGTAAAATTTCTCTAATACATTTTCAACTTTACAGCTCTTTAGCTGCCATAATGCTTTCATAAAGATTCAAGGTTGATTGGGAAAATTTGACAGTTTCATCATCATCATCTGCCTAGCCTTTTTACAATTATGTTGGGGTCAGCTTTCCGTCTAACCGGATGCAGCTGAGTAGCATTGTTTTATACGGAGCGACTGCTTATCTGATTTCGACAACCCAGTAACTGGGTAATACGATACCCCTTGGTAAGACTAGTGGTCAGACTTTCGGGCTTCTGACGACCCATAAGTACTGTCGAAGATCCACGAATGTCAGCCGGTACCAACGGCTTAACGTGCTTTCACGCACGGAGGAGTATGTATGGATGGTCACCCATACACGGACCAACCGCGGCAAGCGTAGCTTAACCTGGTCGATTGACCTGCGCGGCTGTTATTACTTAGCCACAAGCCTCTAAGATAAACTAACAAAAATAATAGCATATTATAATTGTGAATACATTTTTGGTACAATCTAAACATTTATCGATTGTTATAGGAAAAGCACCGATGTGAGTAAAAATAATCTCTATGTAAAAAAATACAAATAAAAATTCGAAATGAAATTAAAACGAAGCTCAACCTGAAATAAAGCCACAAAAAGCTACAATTAAACACAATTAGATAACAACTGTAACAGAAGAAGAATTTTAAAAGTTAGAGATCTTTACTAATTGGCCTTTTAGACCTATTCAGCCGTGTTGAGACGATTATCATTCCAAAAAGCACGAGCCACTTTTCCAAATAGTTGGAGTAACAGCAGTAGCTAACAGAATCGCTTCTATAATCTTTTATAACCTAACAGAGTTATACCAAAACATCTACAAACGCCTGAAACATTTGAAAACATTCTATTCCGACTCAAACGACACGATATTCCTCTTAAACGCAAAGACTGAGTTAGACTACGGGAAGCCACACCATCTTGTCTTCAAAACCATCCAAAAAGACACCCTAACACTTTCAAAACAGAGTTCCAATTGCCATATAGAAATGTTATGCCACCATAACTGAGGAAACCACACAATCTTGTCCCCCAACTCATTGAAATTTCAACCCTAAATCTTAAAAATGAGGGACCAAATTGCCTTTTAGTGTTATCGCACCATCATAATGTAGAAACGACAGTATGTTGTCTCGTCATCCATTCAAAATTCAACTCTAGAACTTCTCAAATAGGGTAGAATTTTTCTTACAGTGTTGTCATACCATCATAAACGGTTACACTCGGCCTGTGAATGCGTCCAGTCTGTCCTACTTAGTGCAAATCGCACGCAATTTAGGTAAAAAGGATCTACGCTTTTGTCTTTGGGTTCTCCCTTTAAATTGTTGGTTTATGGCGCCTCGGTAGGAATGTACTCTAATTAGTATTTATCGTTTAGGAAGTTTTAGTTGTGTTTTGTTCAAGAACACGCATCGCTATTATTATACGGAGTTGAGGTACTTAGATAACAAAACTTTTTTTGACCCATAATAAAAGATTAATTTAAAAAAAAAAACAAATTTATTTTCTGAGTTATGTTCTACTTCTCGCACACAGTTTTCAAAAATTGGATCTGAATACATAAAGTATTCACGTAGCCACTCAAGTCTACTACAATCTATCAAATTTATGTAATAGATTTTCAACTTTATCTCTAAAGAATTAAGGTTCAAAGTTGATTGGGAAAATTTGACAGTTTCGGGTAGCTTGACCTGCTGGCGTCTGTACTTTAAAGTTTTGGAATGTCTGCTCAACTCAAACTCAAAGCATTTACAGGCATTTTTGAATTGTCAAGGAGTCGGTCAATCAGAAAGATGAAACTAGCTGCCCATTCCAAAGCGTAGTAGGTAGGCACCTATGGAGAAGAACGGGCAAGAAACTCCGCGGACACTCTTTTAAATTAAAATATTGTTACGAAATATTGGTTACATCCTTTATGTTCAACCTATACATGTAGAACGATGTACAAAGAGAGGAACGTTAAAAGCGTCCGTAATAAAAAATATATGGCAAAAGAAAAGGAATTCCTGAATTAAAATAAGCCGTGGCAGCTAAGAGATGACCAGTCCCTACTGACGGCGCCCGCTAACGAACATGAAGTATGGATCAGCACCATTCAGCTCAACTGTTTTAAAGGGAACTGATCCAACACACATGCCACCACCAGCGAGGCATTTGAGTGAGCATTATACACTCCCAGGGCACATTCAAGTCAATGAAAGACGTACCCAGTAAATTGTAGTTTTATAGCTGTAGGTACACAGTGCTCACACATATCTTAATTTTACTGCCTCCGATTTACACTCTGGGCTATATAATATTTCATTTCAACGTGGAACTCTGTGATAAAACTTCAATACAAGTTACTTTGTTACAGTAAACGAAAATACCATCTCGCACATCAAATAAACTCGTAGTAACAAAACTAGCAGGTGAACATTTCCAATAATATCAATGGTGGTGAACATCGAGCAACTTTAGACAGTTGAAAACGTGCAGATAAGTCGGGCGACAGGTTTCACCGCCAGGCTTTATCTTCCTATTCTGTGGGATCTACTTAGTTCAGAATAGCTACTCAGTCATTATTCGATCGGCCCAAATGCCCATGTTAATAATGATCTCTTTGGGTTGCAAAATATATCCTCGATAGTGATGTACAGTCACGAGCAAAAGTATGTATACACTCGGCATTATTCAAAAGCGATTTACTCCTTTATTTTTTAATGAAATTTTATGTTTTTACGAACATAGCATTTTCGAAACCTTAGGTTTATGTAATGTGTCGTATTTCAACGTTGCGTTCGTTATTTCACGAAAAAATCTCAATTGAAAGTTTCCAAGTGTTGACATATTGGTGCTCGTGACTGTATGCTGGTTGGGCTTTGTGGCTCTATCCGAATACCAGCGCTGCGGTGGTTTTTATTTTTTAAATATCGCAGAATTATGCTGACATAGGAGCCTTTTTGGCCCCGCACAGGGCTTTCTTGTTTATTTTTTTAGTGGTTTTTAATGTAACTTTGTTAGTTTTAAATGCTCCTTTTTTAGGGTTCCGTACCCAAAGGGTAAAAACGGGACCCTATTACAAGACTCCACTATCCGTCTGTCTGTCTATCTGTCACCAGGCTGTATCTAAAGAACCGCGATATCTAGACAGTTGAAATTTTTACAAATGGTGTATTTCTGTTGCTGCTCTAACAACAAATACTAAAAACAGAATAAAATAAATATTTCAGTGGGGCTCCCATAAAACAATTAATGTGTTTTTTTTGCCATTTTTTGCTCGATATTAATAACGGCAACAGGTAAATGCTTGAAATATTCACAGAATATTTAGTTGTATATTCACTTTAAAAATAAATAAAAAGTTTATAATTATAGTGTCTAATGTTGTAGAGATAATGGTACAGAACCCTTCGTGCACGACTCCGACTCGCATTTGGCCGGTTTTTTATTATTTTCCGTCATTTGTAAGTCCATCGCCTAATCTTTACTATTTTGGCTTTCTGCCTGGATATATGATTAACCAGGGGGCCAGGGGGAGATTTGCAGAAGAAAAAAGTGGCTTATGCTCAGCAGAGGATGAAGTCGGGTTGTGGATGATGACGATGATAGGTTGTCCATAACAGAGATCCAGGTCAGTAACAGAATAAAACGGAACAATAACATAGGTTCCGTTTTATTCTGTTATTGACATCAAATTATCGCACAGCCCAATTATTATTACCAAAACATTAAATTCTGTTTTATTCAAACACATAATATTTGAACACCGAACAATTGAAATTGTTGCACCTACAAAATGGCGAACCATTAATTTTCAATTTGCACTTCAGTAGAACACGGATGTATTATTATCGGAAGTGACACATTTGACGAAATTTTGCAGCTCTCATTTGCTGGGATTGTCCATTGTTGCATTGGAATTTCCACATTTTGCCCGGATTTAAAGTACTCATAGGTACATTTTTTAAAGTTGTACATTATAGATTAGAGTCAGTTTTCGTGACCATCTATGTGACTGCGTTGTTGTTGATGCTGTTTTTACCATTATTTTGATAATTTATGTATCTTACATATACAGGGTGGGCCGGGAGAACAAGAAATTTCACGTGGACGAACTCGCGGCCAGAGGCTACTTACTAATTTCTGTTGAAAAACATGACTAAAGAAATCACGATGTTTTGTCTAGTAGTAAAACCCGTGCAAAGCATACTAGTGACATAAACAACAATAATCCGAAGAATGATATAATATTTCAACTTACACCACAATAAACGAGCAAAATACTGTTTCCATTCTAAAATATAAGTTAGCACCAAGGCGCCGTAGGTAACCAAGCAATTTATATTTTGTACGTCAAGCTAATTGTTATGCTTCCCATGATTCAGTTTTCTCTCTAACTTGCCGCAACCAAGGTAAACTTAGAGCTAAACCACAAGCTACTAGGTGTACCAGTGATAAACGACTTGTATGAGCTGAATTTTTAGTTACTGTCTTTGAGACAGACGAATTTGAACCTTAAGGTGTTGGTGTAA
This sequence comes from Apamea sordens, assembly GCA_945859715.1. NCBI lineage: Eukaryota > Metazoa > Arthropoda > Insecta > Lepidoptera > Noctuidae > Apamea > Apamea sordens. The sequence goes on along the minus strand of OX244010.1, from coordinate 3,355,936 downwards.
GGTTTGATGATGATGGAGAAGGGTTAACAGAAAATAATGAGAGGTTAAGATTTTTGAGTGTAAGAGGTGTTTTGTTTTTGACGAAGCTAAAATGAAATGCGAAAGCGGACTTTCTATAATTATGAGTTTGTTTTTTTTTTAATTTTAAACCAGAGTTTTTATGTAGTGTAAAATGCGTCCGGAAACATTTTTGATAATAATTCTATTCCTACTCCCTATTTAGAAACACTTTAATTTGATTATTTATAACATAAAATGAATTTAAAAAATTGAAATTATGCAATACTATAGTTGTGTGAATTTTCCTTTTATTTAAACTAAAGTTTAATGTTTTTTGGTGGTAAATTAACGGAAAATAATGATTTCATACGCGATTCAGCGTCATCAATCGTGGCGGTTCAGTTTTGTTCACTGAGACAAAGAGCGCAAACGCGGCTAAAGTAATTTCACTTTAAAAAAAAGCCACTTCCAGTAATCACCCTCTCCGTACACAATCGAAATAACTGTAATCGTCATAATTTGCGCCGCGAATCGGAATTTCGGGTAAATAGGCGAGTGCACAACATCCAGTAATTCGACGGTAAATCGCGACAATTTATCGCGACGAGTATTAGCTCGGTATTGAAATTGGTGATTTATTCCATCATCGTGTTCTGTGGTGCGCCGACTCGTAATTGTGGTTCTTGTATCGTCATCTATGTAAAAAATTGAATTTTATGTGAGAGGGATGATAGCAAAATGTTATTTTAAACTTTAAGGACTGATTTTTCAATCGGCAGTAAATTTTTATTCGTGGAATAAAATTGACGTTGTATGGAAGAACAGCCGGTCGATTCTGTAAAAATCTCACCGTGAAAACTCAAGTGAAGTGAGCATGATGTGAGTTGGCAGTAGTGTCAATCCCTAGCGTTATTTGGAATGACAGCTCACTTTCACGGTGAGATGGTTACAGAATCGCACTGCTGTAAAAAATTCAAAATTATTCCCATATAAAAAGTATAAATGCTTAAAAAAATGACAAGTTATGAACGTTTTAAAATAACTGCTAGACAAATACGGAAGTGAAGTCACGACTGTGTAACTTCATACTAGCGTCATCCCTTCCAAAACATAAGCGTGTAACTTCTCCATATTTCCATCGATTTAACTGATTTTTAAATTATCTAATTTTACTGTAAGTAATTATTGCAATAACATTATTTGTTCGAACATTTATAATAATATTCTATTAGTCATCTTTCGTATAAGAGGGGCCCGTGGTTAAATAATAACAGCCGCACAGGTTGATCAGTCAGGTTAAGCTACGCTTGCCGCGGTTGGTCTGTGGATGGGTGACCATCTTTACATACTGAGACCCCTCCGTGCCTCGGAAAGCACGTTAAGTCGTCGGTCCCGGCTGTCACTCGTGGATCTTTAACAGTCGTTACGGGTAGTTAGAAGCCCGAAGCCCGAAAGTCTGACAACCAGTCTTACCAAGGGGTGGGCCCCCCCCACCCCTTGGTATTACCCATTGTGGAGGTCAGATAGGCAGTCGCTCCATGTAAAATACTGGTATTCAGCTGCATCCAGTTAGACTGGAAGCCGACCCCAACATAATTGGGAATAGGCTAGGCAGATGATGAGTCATCTTTCGTATAATTATAGTCCTCGATTTTGAACGGTGCTTTCCAACCACCGGGCTTATGAGTGGATCTGTTCCTGCGTGCATACTTGTGTTTATTATACATAGATAGTGTACATAAGTTTATTATGAACACACAATAATTATCAAAATTAATTCAACAGCACCAATTGTGCAAACGTTATTGTAATTATCTATTATTATTGTCACATTGAACATCCAACGCATAACAAAGCGCTGCTAAATAATTCGTTTTAGCTATAAATTGCACTATTTCCAGTAATCCCTGATTTTCCAATTACTGTCTGGTTTGTATTGTTAATGTGTCCATTATTTTCGCAACCATTATTCAAAGCAGTCAAATTAAAGGCTATAAGTGTCTTTAGTTGGCCAGCCCTAAGTATTTTTATCTCACGAAGCGACGCGTGATTTATATCGCTTTATGTTGTGTCCCAGATTCAAAATGAACCGTTAGCATGCTATATCGATCTTCATAAAACGAACAGTGTTAAAAGAAATAAATGAAATAAAAAATACATACAAACGTTTTGTATGTGATTCATAATTATGTGTTAAGTTTATAATTATTATGCTTAGTTTAATTTGATGGATTATTATTTTGATTCTGTAGGTTTACAAAAGTCTTGAATAATAAAAGATCGTTGATATAAAATATTCTATTTCTGTAAATCGATTCTAACAAATACTTTTACACATCATTATTATAATGTATAATATTGACACATACCTATACATACATACAAACAAATAAAATTGAAGTGCCTGGTTGTAATTTCAAAATAATAGCTTTTTGCTAAATGCGAATGAATATTCGCTACATATAGCTAGCTGATGTTATGGAGTAACATATTAGCTACTTTTTTCGACGCAGGCGAACCCGCATGCAGAAGCTGGTCAGTAATATTTTAAAACTAGATGAGGGGATGTTTCCTATACATATGAGAAGACATACATATATATTACAGTCTATATACTACATTCCTATACATATATATATATGAGAAGGGATGTGGTATTTTACTTACAATATTAAATAAACCTAATAAGGACCTTCTATAACATACTACCTAGCCTAAATTATATAAATCTCATACATAACAATAACACAGAACAATTATTATATAACTTAGTACATTAATCACATCATCTTAGTACATTTAATACATAGTACTACACACTTATTTAGAATACAAAACATATTTTGCCTATCACAACGTATGTGTAGCATGATATAAATAATAGTACCCTTGCGAGTTCACTCTTAGTACATGTAAATATGTCAATTTCTTTATTATCTTATCAATTATCTTGGTCAGATCACATCAGGACCATGCAAATTAGTGTCTTACAAATTATATAAGTGGCTTCTAGTCTAGCACCTTAATTGCGTAACACACACTATAAATCAAAATGACAAACTTAAAAAAAAAAATCTATCACAATTTCAAAATAAAAAAAAAATATTAATCACAATTTGTACAAGAATACACGACGACCCCCAAACTAGGCATTTGCCTGTATCTTGGGAGTCAGAGTTGCGACATTTTCAAATTATGGTACATAGTGATTAATAAGATAGCAAGATTGAAAAACAAAAACGTTTAGTTTTTGTTTTTCTATTAAAAAAAATAATTAAATAAAAACTTAGAATATGCATTGAAATAAGCGTGAGATCAAACTAAGCAGAATAAAATTAACAATGTGAGATCAAGTAAATAACAAAACATTAAGAAATAATATCGAAAGTAACAAAATGTAAATCAACAAAATCTAATCAATTATAGGTTATAATATGATTTTTTTTTATTTTTTAAATACGTTGCCCCACAGTAGGAATTACTCCTGTGTCGTGGGTGCGTTTACAAAAATTGTAACTCACATACACAAACAGCCAGACCCGGAACAACTAGTTGATTGAATGAAAGGTAAATTGCGGTTTACGATTTATGGCGTATTAAAAAAAACTACTTACTAGATCTCGTTCAAACCAATTTTTGGTGGAAGTTTACATGGTAATGTACATCATATATTTTTTTTAGTTTTATCATTCTCTTATTTTAGAAGTTACAGGGGGGGGGGGGGGGGATACATTTTACCACTTTGGAAGTATCTCTCGCGCAAACCATTCAGTTAAAAAGAATGATATTAGAAACCTCAATATCATTTTTGAAGACCTATCCATAGATATCCCACACAAAAAAAAAAAAAAAAATGTTGAGTTTCAGTTCTAAGTATCGGGAGTCATGCTATGGGGAAATAGTGTGTAACGTAGATGAACTATTCACATTGCAATAGAAATGTACCTATTTAAGAATTCTAGCCCAAATAGATAATACGGAGAGCTGCAAACCGTTCTTTATAAAATATCAGAGGGGCAATTCTCGTAATTTTAAGAACGTTCACAGTCTGATCTCAGTCTCAATCTGTCAAAAATTCCTCTAATTTCCCTATCCCCCCTAAGTATACATACTTAACATTTGCGCATTTGTTTTTAAAAATATCGACAAGTTCACTAACTAAAGTAGAAGATACGCACAACGTCAACACTCGCCATAAAAAGAGGTAATGCGCTCTATCCTCAAGAAATAAAATGTTAAGTGATAAGCCCAACATATTTAAAACTGAAAAATCTGTAACAATATTCCAAAAAAGGCTAAAACTGTACGTAATCCAAAAATGTTTCTACTCAGTAAAAGAATATTTACAGTCCAAAAGTGGCGATCTGTCCTATACATAAAAAGGTAAGAAATATATCTATGGTCCTATATAAATAATAACATTTAGTCTATCATTCATGACATTAATATATTGCATAATAATTGTATTAAATTTATTTTTATTGACATTTAATTTTGACATAACTAATTTCTCAAATTAATTGTACTAATATAAAAGATAATAATTAATTAATAATAATGTTAATGCATGCAAGTTTATGGTGATAAGGGCAGGCGAATGATAAAATTGCAATGCTTTTGTAAAAGATTACTTACTAGAAATTGTCACCGTGCTATCATCTGCAAATAAAGTCATAGGGTGTGAAATTGATTTGGGCAAGTCATTAATGTACATATAGTGTAAAAAGTGGAGGTCCCAATACACTACCTTGTGGAATGCCAAAAGTAGTGTAACGTACATCCGATAAGTACATCTTTTCTTTTTTGGTACGTGTATTAATTCTAGTGATTTCTATCTTTTGCTTTCTATTGTTTAAATAAGATTAAATTAAATTAAGAACATTACCTCTTATACCATATGCGTCAAGTTTTTTTATTAGAATGTCATGGTTTACGTAGTCAAATGCTTGAGTCATATCGCAGAAGATAGCACATAAAATATTGTCAAGTCTTTGGATGATGTTGCCAAATCCCCCCTTTTCACCCCCATAGAGGGTTGAGTTTCCAAAAACCCCTTTTTAGTGCTCCCTTACATTACAAACGACTAAGAATGTGAAATTTTGCACACGGCTTCGTCTGCAAAATTTTACATTCTTAGTTCTTCTTCATTCTTTAGTTTCGGCTGTACGCTGATATGTCAGTAGTCAGTCAGCCAGTTTCTTTTTTTTATATATTATTATATAGATGACGATGACAAGGACTGCAACAAAATAGGAAGCTAGATAGCTAAGCTATCAAGGTGTGGGAGGCTGTTAACGCGCATATTGTGCATCGCATTTCCGCAAACCATAGAGCAGCAGCATGGGCCACCGGCGGCGGTGGACCGGTCTGCCGATGGCCCCTGTTGCTCTATGCGGCGAATCCACTGTACAGCTGACGCAAGGAACGAGGACCGCGCGGCCGCCGCGCCGCCCCGCATCTTGCCCGCTTCTTGCCGACATGCGACAGTCTGTTCGGGTGCTCGGCGCATTGAGAGCGCGTGCGTACGCGCATTGCGTCACAAGCGTCATAAATACTGTACTAATTTTTTTGAAGTTTTCTCAGTTCCAACATTGATGTTTTCTTTGTTTTACTAAACGTGTTTGAAATTACACGTCATAACTATCAATATTTATTTTATTCCGTGTGACAAGGTTTTTTTGCAAAAATGTAAGAAATTGCTTAAAAGGAAAACAGTACGCCATATGAACCCTGTCACAAGTTACGTGTACTCGTCACAGTTCCGTAATACTACGGTATAAATTCAGTCAGATTTTGAGGAGTTGCAATTATGAATTTTTCACCTTTTGCCAAACAGGTAAGTGCTGTAAAGTTTTTATTATTAAAAATAATAAAGTAACAAATAGCTTTATTATTTTGTAAGTTATAATAAAAAATTTAATAAATATTATTATTATATTAATATTGTATATAATATATTTATACAGGATGAAATTGAATAGGTGCGCAAAATTAAAATATCTAATTGAACGTAACTAAGGTAACGCACTTCCGTGCGCGTAGGCGAGCGATTTGGCAACGTAGTCGTCACGCACCCATTTTTTCGTAGGAACAATCAAATTTAGGTAATTACCGCTAGTTCAACGCGTTGCCAACTTGCTTCAGGTTGTGAACTTTGCAATTAATGGATTGCTTATAGGGCGCGCGACAGGTAGGTACTTAAATTATCTTAATTGGTTTGATAGATTATGTAAACATATTATATATCTTTTTACTGGAACGGCAATAATTCGTTTCTTTAAGGCTCCTTAGGTAAATACACCATAAAAACAAATCAATGATATATGAGTGATATTAGACAAGATTTCCTAGATATCAATAAAGTATAGTATTTAATGTAGACTGCATATTGTATGCCTTTGACCGGAAGTATCGGATATTCAGGGATACATTTCAATGTAAACTCCAGACTGGCATTGGAGGATGATTATTTAACATTATTTTGAACTGTTTTGCATTTCAAAGCCGAGAAGTAAATTAAATTAACGATTTAGCCAAAGGTAAACGAGAACGAGAAGTGGTGGTGGGCCAGGGATAACGGCAATGACTTACGAGTTAGGGCGCGTTCACATTTAACGTCCGTCTTACAGGTCCGTTAAAACGTGTATGTTATTAGCATATGTAGTTGTATGAGCGAGTTCACACATAATACAGTATTCCGGATCCAGTATAAAATACCGATCCGACAAAATAAGCGGCAATCCGTTTTACAGGTCCGTTTAAACGTATGTGTTATTAGCGTATGTAGTTGTATGAGCCAGTTCACACATAATACAGTATTTCGGATCCAGTATACTGATCCGATCTCTTAAAATCAGTCCGGTGTGAATACTATCTCCAGTAGCGACGTATCCGTTAAAAAGGACCCTATAAATGCTGTGTGAATACGATAGTATTCATACGGATCCGTCGCTACTGGAGATATCCAGTAGCGACGGATCCGTTAAAAAGGATCCTGTAAAAACGTACATAAATGTGAACGCGCCTTTAGGTCGTGGATTCGAACCCAGACAAGCGCTTTACTTTGTGTAAATTATTTCAGCACCACTGCTCTCAAAACGGTAATCAGTGGAAAACGTGAGGAAACCGGTATGTCCTAGAACCAAAAATTCGAAGAAATGTGACATCTACCAACACTCATTGGGCCGCCCGCGTGGTGGATTATGGCTCTCACCGAGATGAGGCCTGTGTCCCAGCAGTAGTACAGACGCCAGCAGATCAAGCTACCCGAAACTGTCAAATTTTCCTAATCAACCTTGAACCTAATGCTTTAGCGATAATGTTAAAAATCTATTAAAGAAATTTGACAGATTATATTAACTTGATGTGCTGGCGTCTGTACATTAGTGGCTGATTATGATAAGCGAGAACCTACAGTATTTGTATAATATTGTAAGTGTAGTCGACCTCGTAATTGTTTTACCACTTTTGATAACAATTCCTATTAAATTGAAACTTCACCAAGGTTGAAAACTGACACTTTATAAGTGAACGTGTCTTGTCAATTTACGAAAGAAAAAAATACTTTTAATTGCGGTAAACATGACGAAAAAAAGGACACAAATACGTAAAATAACAAGTTGGAGGGAAACATGCGTCATATACTCATATCCACGCAAAACGATGTGGTGAGAACAACGTGATGACGTCAACCGGTGCAGCATACAATAAGAAATAAAAAAAAAACAACAATCAAATTAAGAAATAAAATATTTTTTTATGTAAATTGAGGTCGAGGCACTTTAGAAATAATCTACCTACCCAATCTTTAAAATTAAAATGAAAAAACAAACTTCATTACCTATAGAGGTAGGAAGTCATAATACTAACTAAGTGAAAAATGGATTTGGTTGTGTTGTCAACGCGTCCGCTGTTGCAAAGTGTCAATGATATTAAAAAAAACATTTTACAAAACAACATTGGCCCGAAAATGCACCCTTGAGAATATGTAGAATAGAATAGACATAGATATGGGTAATACATAGTAGATGTTAAAATACATTGAAGCTCAGCCATATTTCACCATTCGGCATACAACATTTATATTATTAACATGAACTTAAATTTAGCCAAAAGCTAATAAGTCAGATCCAGGCAATTCAGGCAATTCTTTTCTCTGATAAAAACTCAGTCACACTGTAGTACGTTTTAACTATCACAAACTTACGTAGTCTACACTTACTGTTGTCAAGTCTTTCCAACCACTTGGTAATTTATTGTAAATAATTGGGGCCATAGAGTAAACACTTCAGCGCGCCAAAGTAGTTAGACATGTTAATTGTAATTGACATAATGAAACTTATGCGGGTAAAACCGCGGGGCGCAGCCAGTTGTACATAAAATTTCTAATTTACTTAAAACCTATTCATTTATTTTACGATTCTAAAATAGTACCTATTTGGTTGGTTAAATTCTTCTAATAGCATTAAGTTACTTGTTTATATGGGTAATCGAGTAAATGAAATCTTTAAGTTTAGAATTAATATATTATGGCTGTACACACCTGGATCATGTAATCCAGCAGATATCTTATCCAGAGGTAGAGGCAGAGATCTAAATAACTTATGTGAAAATTAAATGTGATGGCACAGACTAGATTATTTACAAAATTGTAGTAATTATAACTTTTACTTATCTGAAATAGAGTCTCTTCTGATTAATACAGAAAAGCAAGAGAACTCTGATATGTATATAAATGTTACTCCACATTCAATTCTCCCGGATAGTAATTTGTTACCAATATTCATGAAATTCTCGAGTTTCAATAAATGTCTATTTGTTATGTCATACATTCTAAGGTTATAAATAAATGTAAAAAGTTACCTGTAAATACTGGAAACCTCTCTGCTCAAGAAATCAGAGATGTCATTCAAGCTTTAATAAGAGGTGTTCAACTTCAATACTTTTCAGGTGAGCAAAAAAGCGCTGAGGAAATTAAATCAACTTTAAAATCCTTAAATCCTTTCATTGACAAAAACCAAATGCAGATCTGTCCTTCGCAAAGAAGTTTCCAGCTTTGAAGATTTGAATTTGTTACATGGAGGCTTGAAGCTTGTGATGAGTAGTCTGTCTCAAAAATATTACATTATTAACTCGTTTCGAGAAATAAAAAGTGTTATTCATAAATGTTTGGTATGTCACCGATATAATGCTAAAACAGCTTCTCAGCTGACGGGGTCCTTGCCTAAGGACAGGATCACGCCTTCTAGGGCTTTTGAAAAGGTCGGAATTGACTACTATAGACACTTTGACGTCAAGCAATTTGAGTGAGCCCTCCAGGAGGGCTCCCGGCACTGAACGTGTTAACGTTTAGTATTCTATTACATAATTACTTGCCGCTCATTATTCACCAACAGTTAAACAAAAGCAGCAATAGGTAAAATAAATTGCGAGAACGAGAAATTCGAATTTCAAATATATTTCCACAAAATTTTAATTTTTACGAATTAGGATCCCAGTCTTTTGAGATAGCCGTTTATTTAACGCAATTTTTTTACATATATTTTTTAAGTTTTTTTGTTGCAATTGCAACGGGGACATTAAAAAGAATAGTTGGCTCAAAAATATTTACATACGAGCAATTCAACACAACTATGGCAGAGATAGAGAGTATATTCAATTCTTGCCCCCTTACCACTCTTTCGCAAGATCATAATGATTTTTCATTTCTAACTCCAGGTCATTTCTTAATTGGTAGTTCCATGACATCTTATCCTCACCCAGATATCACAGAAGTCCTTTCCAATCGACTTCGTTTTTGGAGATCATGTGAACAAGCATGGCAGCATTTTTGGAAGACGTGGTCAAATGACTATTTTTCGCTATTGAATAATAGAGATAAGTGGCAAAAAGAGCTACCAAATCTTAAGGAAAACATGGTGGTGTTCCTTAAATACACTTCAACTCTTCACTAGCCTTTGGGCCGATCTAAAATATGTCCAGCTACCGTTAACAAGGTTCGAGTTTTTGAAATTAGAACAGCTGATAGTAAAATACATTTGCGGGCTGTTTCTAAATTAGTCATATTGCCTATAGATACATAATAACTTACTTAAATCACTAATTGACAGATTTTGTTTATTTTTCTGGCCTGGCAATATTGTTAGAGCCAACGAGGAGGTATAAAACCTCTTTTAATATTTTATTTTAATTATTCTTAATTTAAAATATTTTACATCTTCTTTTGTTTATTTAACCGACTTCTATAAAAGGAGGAGGTTCTCAATTCGGAAGTTTGTATTTTTTTTAATGTTTTTTCGCGCATAACTCCGTCGCTTACCAACCGATTTGAAAAATTCTTTTTTTGTTGGAAGGGAGGGTATATTTTCCAAATGGTCCCATAGAAATTTCATCAAAAACGGTTCAGTAGTTTGGTTTTTAAACAAAATTTACAACTTAAAAGTGAAAAATAAAAACTTCCTTAAAAATAATAATTTCCTTAAAAACACACATCTTCGTTGGGTTCACATCTTCGTTGTTTGCCACCGACTTCTGAAATTAAAGTTATTTTTCACTTTGTAGTGTCGTTTTTGGAGGTCGGTTGATTTTTTTTTTGCAAAAAATTTTGTTTATTATTATTTAGTAAGTAGCTGATGTGTGTGTATCTATAGCTTTGAGATATTTAATTTGTCCAGTCGATTCATGAAGCAGTTCTCGGAGCCGATTCCAAAAATTTCTACCTACATCCTACATGAGATAGTTTGAAGATAGAAAACAAATATTCTCGTTAACTGATCATTGTTCTTAATGCCAACAGTTGTCTACACAATACCAAAGTAATTATCGCAGAACACTTGATTACATGATAATTATTTACCAGCAAATGTACTGTGCAAATGTTAAGGTTAGGTTATAGTCAAGCGTACATCAGTGGTAAATACGTCTGTATGTCGTAGCAGTAAGGGCGAAGGGCGGGCGTACCGAATACTAATATTAGATGAGTACAACTTAACACAAGTGTTTGAGATGGCGATGTTAATGCTTGATGAGAATATGCGGACTTGCATTGCAGAGAAATCGACAAGGGTGGCAGATAGATATTATATTTTATAATTCACTAGCTTCTTTAGAGGGGCCCGTGGCTAAATAATAACATCCGCACAGGTCGATCGGTCAAGTTAAGCTACGCTTGCCGCGGTTGGTCTGTGGATGGGTGACCATCTTTACATACCGAGACCCCTCCGTGCTTCGGAAAGCACGTTAAGCCGTTGGTCCCGGCTGTCATTCATGGATCTTTGACAGTCATTACGAGTAGTCAGAAGCCCGAAAGTCTGACAACCAGTCTTACCAAGGGGTGTCGTATTACCCAGTAACTGGGTTTAGGTCAGATAGGCAGTCGCTCCATGTAAAATACTGGTATTCAGCCGCATCCGGTTAGACTGGAAGCCGACCCCAGCATAGTTGGGAAAAGGCTACGCAGATGATGAATTCACTAGCTTCTATCCGCGTCTTGGTCCGCGTGAATTTTCTTGTTTCCCGAATACTGCTGGGACACTGGCCACCTCTCTGTAAGGCCTCACACTGGCCCAGTGTGGGTTGGTGGATGTCACAATTGTCACATGTCTAGTAAACGGCATGTTCTAGAACGAAAATTTCGATTTTTGATTCTAGGACATGTCGGTTTACTCACAATATTTTCCTTCACCGTATTGAGTTTAATTACACAAGGTAAAGTGACTGTCTGGGTACGAAGGACCACGACCTATTGACTCTGTAATTGCATTAATCAAATAACTTTTTAATTTTTCAAGATGTTCGTGGCGACCGCACCACAACTAGCTGCGGTTTCTATGGGTGCTTCCTTGGGATACCCCAGCGTTTTAATGCAGCAGTTCCAATCAAATGACACCACTATACATACAGACTTGGATACACTCACTTGGATCGGTAAGATATTATGTACCTCAACAGTCTTTTGTCTTGAATAACTTAACTTGACTGGTTTAACGGTATCCCTTATGCAACAGGAAATACAAACAAAAAACATACAAACTGACATCCATTAAAAAACTTTGCGTTTTATTTACAATTTAGTAAGGTTTTCTTTTCTTTACAGCATCAATGCATGGTGTCGCCGGCATAGGAGCAACTCTAATGCCGACCATAATGCAATTAAAAGGAAGAAAATACGCCTTCATTGGCAGTAGCCTCCTTCTCCTAATCGGATGGATCTTAGCATTTGCTGCAAATGATGTGCTGACAGTCCTTTTATCAGCAATATTCCACGGACTATCCAGCAATTGCATAACAATAGTTAACCTCGTTACAGTCAGTGAAATGTTAGCTCCAAAGTATCGATCTACATCAATGGTTCTGTTTATAATAAATCAAACCTTAGGGCAAGTACTAGTCTCTACTTTAGGTACTGTTTTGAATTGGCAAACTATTGCTCTGATTATGTGTGGCCCTGTACTCATAGCCCTATTGATGGTTATGGTGCGGCCTGAATCACCGTCTTGGTTGGCTTATAAAGGGAAATTCGAAGCCAGTGAAAAAGCTTTTATATGGTTAAGAGGGACAGATGATGATGAAGCAACTAAAGAGCTAAAGGCGTTGATAGCAGCACAGAAGGAGTCGAGGAGAATTGTTTCTAAGAAGACAAAGATTCAAGAAACGTGGCAGAAGATGAAAAGGAGAGATCTTTATTTGCCAAGCTTATACATGTTGTTAATACTAGTGAATTTCTACATCAGTGGAGCTATGCCTTTGTATATTTATAGTAAAGATATTTTAGAGATAGCCATTGGGGATCCTAAAATCGCTGTTATAGGTTATGTTGCTAGTGTTTATACTTTACTAACTGGGTCTTTAATTTCTTTAGTTCTTTTAAAATATTTTAAAACTAAAACTGTTTTGTCCACTTCTTTAGGATGTATTATTTCTTTGCTAGGTTGTTCTTTAGTTTCGTACTTGCAAAGTAGTGGTTTTATTGCGAAAGATTCAATTCTGTTTCTTTACTTCTACTTAGGATATATGGTGTTTTGTAATTCTGGTTTCAATCCTATTAGTTACGCATTAGCTATTGATTTAATGCCTGTAAAGAACAGAGGGATCGGTGGTGCATTATTTAATATTTTAACCTGCTTGCTCTACGTTGTAACAGTTAAATCAATTCTATACATAATTTTATGTATTGGCATTTCATGGACGTTCTTTTTATTAGGTGTTTCTTGCTTGATTTGTACGATATTGGTTTGGATATATGTGCCAGAAACTAAGAACAGGACTTTACAAGAAATAGAGGATTATTATAATTATGGTAGTTTTGTAAGGATTAGAGATTTGGAAGATGCTGAAGTTAATATGCCTATTGTTAAGAGAGAATGAATGAATATGACATGTCTATATAATATTATACAGGGTGGCGATTTAGTCAGTTGCATCCATCAAGACCCACCCCCTTGACGGACCCGTTATACTAAACTATTTGCGCTATAAAACTTGCAACCAATTGACAAAAAAAATCGCCACTCTGTATTAGTGGTGGGCGGGCGTTTTTGGGGGACTATCTTTTGTAATTATGATGTTCAAATGTGGTGATTCTCAGCCTAATTTGAATACATGTTTTTTTTTTAAATTTGACTCAAGCTTAATAAATGGTGAAAAAAGGTAAATAATGTATGTTGACTATTAATTAAATTGATGATATAACTGTTTTCCGTTTCATATCGGCAAGCAGATTTAAGATAATATAAACCTGTACAACATGTTGGCTGTTTTTTTTTTGGTGTGATTTTACTAATTACCTACTTGCTGAGTGGAATTTTTATATTATATTTATTTTTTTTATTTCATAAAGTGAGGAACATACAGTCTGAACATACAATAAAGATAAAAATGATACAATTTTGGGGAAAAAAAAACAAAAGAGATTTACAACAGAATTGAATCTGGCGTCCTAGCTAAGTTACATGGTAACCTGTATTAAGGTTCGCCAGGCCAGGTTCCCATATAAGAAATACAAAAATCTAATAGAGACTGCTTAGGACTTATAGTAGTGTTCACATGAGTAGTAATACTCATTACTACTCATGTGAACACTACTATAAGTCCTCCAATTCAGTCCATGAAACAGAGCAGTTTGGTACTCACCAAACTGCTCTGTTTCATATGTGTGTTGAAAAATGTTGGCGATTCAAAACTAGACTGGTTCTTCCTATCAGGGATATCGATGCGTAAACTGTAACCATGAATTCACCACATGATTCTGAATCACCTAGCGTAAAAAATTACCGTTGGTTATAAAAAAAAAACAGCTGCTCATAGTAAAATGAAGCCTACGCGGTCAAAATGGAACAGCAATTATTTTTTTAAATAATCGAAAATTTCAACCCAGTAAGGGTTCAGAATCATCTGCGATTTCGGCAATCTCTCTAGTTCTGGAGCCATACCGCTTGACGGCGCGCTTCTCCCAGTCTGCTCCGACTTTCGATATATCGGTTCATTCGTGCAAAGCGATGGCGAAGTAAATCGGACGGTAAGTACAGAATTAACACTGAATGGATGAAATGGCGGCAAGTCACAGAAACAATCTGTGACTCCCGCATTCCCCTTAAACTTAAGGGGAAGATAATATATAAGATCAGGTTAGACCTTCTATCTTGTGTAGTATACAGCGTGGCGCTTTAATGGCGACATTAATTTAACACACGTATACGGTTTTGCGTTGTAGTTTTATGAATATATTTTAATTTATGTAAACATTAATATTTATTTATTTATTAACAATTTTATAAAAAAGCATCTTAGAGCAACCTGACTTAAAGAACTGTAGCGCAGGGGTCATTTGCCGGGGTCACGGATCATAACATCGCATCAATGTAATTAAAACAATTAACGAGCAAAGAGAAGGCGAATTGAAGGAAAGAGAGAGAGCCCTTTGTCGGCGCGAGGCGCAGGTGGAAGTTTTCAAGTTACGATTTTTTTTATGTTGTTATAATTTTTATGATTACTGGCCACTAGCCCTACCCGTGTGTTAAATTAATGTCGCCATTGTAGCGCCACGTTGTATGTAGATCGGACATTACTATAATAACGCATGTGTGAAACGGGCATTGATGCCCGATGGCTATATCACATAGCCATCGGGTCTGCCGCCATCTTGGTTCCTTTTGATGTAGGAGCTTGGACTAGAAAATACACGATATACACGAAACTGTTTTTTATTGAAACCAATTTATAGATATCACAGTGGCGACGAGGATGGGATGTCATTCCTGAAGGCCAATTCTCGTAATTTAAAATGTTCAAAATCTAGTCGCAGTCTCATCTCGGCGACAAACAAATGTCAAAAACTTGTCAAAATGTAGGAAAATTAGACGTATTTTTGACAGATTGAGACTGCGGCTTAATATTGGATCTTTTTGAGTCTTTAAAAAGATCCAATACTAAGCCGAGTGTTGACTTACATAAATGAAGGCTGGCCGGGAAGCTGTGACGTAGTAGGACTGCAAATGAATGAATTGAATCTTGAATGTTGGGTCACAAAAGGGATAAATGAAAGGCCAAACAACAACTCAGGCCGCGAAGTCACCGGCTACTAGCCATACCATCAGCACGCACAGTATCACGACTTCACGAGCTCACTCGCCACATGTTCGGGCCCTCACTATGCTCAATGCTCTTTTGACATCAACACCGGAGTGTGATTTGTTTGCCAGGGGATGGACAGATTTGTATCGTGAATGTTTAAGATTTTTTTTAATTTTTTTATTTATTTATTATGGGACAATAAACAGCTACAATATAAAATGTTTACAAATAACAATAAAATAGGCTCATAAGTAGTATTAACAATATTGCAGCCCACTACATTATCCGCATGTTAACAGAATTAAAATAAGGTAAAAAGTGCCACTAGATTAGCATTACCTACTCAGATATATAAAAATAATAATAACAATAATATTAAAAAATAAAATAATTGATTATTATAATTGATTATTATAGTACAATACTCAATACAATAAAAAAAATATATATTAATTTTTGGATAAGATTTTATTTTGAGAGAAGATGGATGGAAGATGAAAGATAATAAATAGTTTGGTAGTTTTCACTTGATTACATTTTTGTTTATTTTACAAGTGAAAACTTCTTTAGCGGCGTTGTGCACTTTTGTTGTGTTCGGTAAAAAATGTTAAACTCGCGTCAGGACACGTGACCTGATCGAAAATTCTTAAGACGGAGGGAGAGTAGACTGCATTCCAAAATATCAAAAATGCACAACGTATTCAAGTTTTCACTTCTGCACGGGTTAGTGCCCGGAGTGCAACCCGTTGTTTTTTTTTTTAAATTATTTTGTTACCTAGCCTACTTAAGTATGTTTTTGTGTCACTTTAATTCTGTAATGTTGTGCATGTATCAAAACATAAAAAAAAAATGAGACAAAGTCTGAAAGTAGCATCGGTAACTGAAAAAGTTTTGTGGAAATCGGTTATAATGGTATTGGCATGTGTTACGAAGGAATCAAGGAAATGTCGTGAGCAGAGTTTTGAGTATGAATGTCGATGGCTATAATAATAGGGGAAGAAACGATGGATGGAATGTGTGAATGATGATAAATGGTTAGAAAGGGGGTGACTACCGGGATGACTACTAATAGAGAAGAAGTATTTATGTATGTTTATTTGTATGTATGTTAGTATATTCTCGTAATTTTTGTTTAGTTTTTAAGTGAATTGTTTTTTCGATTCTATGTATTATTTTTTGTCTCCTTTGCTCTATCACACGCTGTCTACATCTCTGTATCTATTGTCCTATCTCAGGTATGTTGGAAGAGATTTCTTATGAAATAAGCATCACCTCTGTACCTATTTTTTCTGTTCTGTTTTTCAATGTCTGTTTATATATGTGTGTTCATAAATGGTAAAATAAAAATAAAATAGAGAAGTATGGAAGGAAAATATATGTTGCCCAAATAAATTCGGATAAAGACAGGAGTATGATGGTGAGGCATCATGTACTAAATCCACGGTAACAGGTTCCGGGTCGATGTTCCTGTCACCCTGCATGCATACTATACATTTGTAAATCTTCAAACGGACATGAAAAATCAATAGAAAATCATCTGCCTAGCCTTTTCCCAACTATGTTGGGGTCGGCTTCCAGTCTAACCGGATTCAGCTGAATACCAGTATTTTACATGGAGCGACTGCCTATCTGACCTCCACAACCCAGTTACTGGGTAATACCTCTTGGTAAGACTGGTGGTCTGCATGCATACTATACATTTGTAAATCTTCAAACGGACATGAAAAATCAATAGAAAATCATCTGCCTAGCCTTTTCCCAACTATGTTGGGGTCGGCTTCCAGTCTAACCGGATTCAGCTGAATACCAGTATTTTACATGGAGCGACTGCCTATCTGACCTCCACAACCCAGTTACTGGGTAATACCTCTTGGTAAGACTGGTGGTCAGACTTTCAGGCTTCTGACTACCCGTAACGACTGTCAAAGATCCACGAATGACAGCCGTAACCAACGGCTTAACGTGCTTTCCGAGGCACGGAGGGGTCTCGGTATGTAAAGATGGTCACCCATCCACAGACCAACCGTGGCAAGCGTAGCTTAACCAACGTGTGGCTGTTATAATAGAAAATATAAGACGAATAAAGTTACGATAATATCAACAAAGTCAAAGCGTGAAGGAAAAGTCCTCTTTTGTGGTTTTCAATATTATTAGAAGCTTTGATATTTCGACGTAGAACTTTGAAAGCGTTATCTAGGCATCTTTGATCGTAGTTTGGTATTATTTCTAAGGAGAAGGTATTAATTAATATTGTCAGCACAATAGAGGCATTAAACATGATATTAATTAATGTGGATTTGAATTCATTTGTCTCGTTTGACAAGTTAATATTGTGTCCAAAAAAGGACATCATTCAAAGTGTCGAACATGTTATACTCAAAAATTTAAGTGCCGGCCAGAAAAAAAAGAAGCATTTTCTTATGGGAAATAACATCTTGAGCATTTTTTACTATTACAGCGAAAACCTAAAATTAACCCCCGGCTGCTATTTGAGATGATGACAACAATCATATTTTTATAACAAGCGTTTTAAGCATAACATTAAAGAAATATCCACTTTTAATTTAATTTAACCTCCTGAACATGTTTTAACTATAAAACTGTTACCTATGTTTATGATTTTTGGCATCTTCAATCTCATTTTTCCAAAATCTAACAATTACTCAAGAAATTAAGGACAGTCTCCTAAAAACGTTTTTCTGTAGCTACACGGTTAAGGTGGTTTCCTATACTGCCTCGTCTCAACTTCCACCCTGTATTACTCCAATCGGACCAGGAATCAAGACAAAGAAGAAGAAAGAAAGAAAAGACGTTTATTTGCGGTAAACATGACGCAAAAAAGAACATAAAAACAAAATAAAGAAAAAAACAATAAGTAATGGTTGATATGCGTCACATCCACGCAAAACGGCTATCGCTCAGCATTATGCTGCGACCCTATGCAAGACAGAGCCCCAGCGCTGGTTTACAGCGACAGCCGGCGCCGACGTAATGACGTCGTCCGGTGCAGCAAACAATTATTCATAAACAAGTATAAAGCTATTATTTTTATGTAAACAGTTATTATGACGCTGTACTGGTACAGCGTACATAAAGAAAAATAATACAAAGGCCCTTGGAATTCTTGTAGGTACTCAATTTTAATACCTTTCTAATGATATATCATTTATTCCTATTGAAGTAGGTACCAGCTTCCATACATATCGTGGCTTCATCCTTTCTTACTAATTCCGTTTTTATTACTGCCCACACCTAACTGCCCGTTCAGTCTGTTTAATTATTTAATTACCAATTTAAAAAAAAAGACAGAGTAAGAAGAGAGAGAGAGAGAGAAAGATAGAGAGAGAGAGAGAGAAAGATAGAGAGAGAGAGAGAGAGATTAAATAAAGAGTATTCTATTCTATTCTAAATATTTTTTATGACACATTTTTATTTTTTTTTACTGCTCAGTTTTTACTGCAGAACTCTTAAGAGTTAAGTCTTATAGCCTAGTTTGATTTAAACGAACTGTTGATTGATTTTACGGTTCTGACTTCCATATGTGGTGCGTCAGCTTAAGAGCAACAGTCGTCAAAAGTCAGGAGCGTTAGTGTTCAGTGTCATGTACAGTCAACAGCAAAAGTAGATGAACAAAATCAGAAATTCAATACTAAGGAACGGAGTTCGCAGCTATATGGCAGCTGTTAGTAGTAGCTGATAGTAGTAAATGTTTGGTATAATTTACAATCACATACCTACTTTTGAATCACTTCGACGCCACACAGATCTGACGCGAACTCCGTTCATTAGTATTGAATTTCTGATTTTGATCATCTACTTTTGCTTTTGACTGTACAGTGGAAGGCCTTCTCCGGTTCCTTGTAATAATACGCATTAGAAATGCATTTTGTAATTTTGAATTTACCAAAACTACAATAAACAACTGCAATTATAAATCATTGCCTAATAGAAATAGCATAATAATCCTTTGTTACTATTAGATGCCACATCTGCCTGATTTCCACATTTTGGTCTAAAAAGGATCCGACGGCCGATTGGCGAGATAATCTGAAAGCGTTTGCTTAATACCTTCTGATAACGTTTGAGAAATCGGAATTATTCTAAGATTTGCTCCCAAAACTCCTTTAGCATTATCGATATGTACTCGTACCTATGTCTGTTTCTTGAATAGGTCTTTACATAATGATTATGTCGTATTTATTTGGCAGCTTACAATGTTACCTTTAATAAATGTTATGTAGTTTCAGGATTATATAGCACAATCAGCATATATCCCTTATATGCTGATTAAGCTTTAAAATCCCACTGCTGGGACATAGGCTTCCTCTCGGTGAATGGGAGTGGGCCGTAATCCACCACGCGGGCCCAGTGCATGTTGGTACATATCGCATGTCTTCACAATTTTTGGTTCCAGGACATGACGGTTTCCTCATGTTTTCCTTCACAGTGTTTGAGAGCAGTGGTGATGAAATAGTTTACCAATATTTTACATTCAGCGACTGCCTATCTGACCTCCACAACCCACTTACTGAGTACCAGGATACTCCTTCGTAACACTGCTTGTAAGACTCTCTGGCTTCTGACTACCCGTAACGACTGTCAAAGATCCACGAAAGGCAGTCGGGTAGCCTTGCCTTGCTTAACGTGCTTTCCGCGGCACAGGGATCTTGGTATGTAAAGATGGTCACCCATCCACAAAATCGACCTCGGCAAGCGTAGCTTAGCCTTCGATCGATCCGTGCAGCAGTTATTATTTAGCCACGGGTCCCTCTATTACCTGCCAGGGCCGCGGGTTGTTCGAAAGAAATACCGTGGCTCCTGGCATAGGCAACTGAAGAACCACGGATGGGGTTTAGTCAGTAAAAGTCTGACACGTCCTGCTCCGCCCAGAGCTGGAGACGTCCTTTGATGATTTCCCACCCAAAAAAAGGGTCTCTCTACTACTACACTAAAATACTT
Organism: Apamea sordens; assembly: GCA_945859715.1. Lineage (NCBI taxonomy): Eukaryota > Metazoa > Arthropoda > Insecta > Lepidoptera > Noctuidae > Apamea > Apamea sordens. Next base: position 3,335,407 of record OX244010.1, on the reverse strand, counting down.
ATTGTACTTATTTCTTGAACAAATCCTTCTCAACAGCTCGTGAATTTGAACAAAAGAGTCTTAATTAAACAAAAGTGTAACGCAAAATTGCATAAATATAATTTACCACAACCGCACATAAAGAGGAACCATTAAGGCTTAAAATTCCGCCTCATTGCTCCATTGGCTGCGAATGTGGCTTCCGATATTGAAATAAGATTAAATTTCAATTAATTTCCGAAGTATTGTTCCAACAGCTCTATATAATTTTCAGTTTCAACAGTTTCTATGATATGAAACAAAAGCCGCCCGCAGTGAACTTGAATGTTCAAAAAGAATATCAAAACAACTAGCAAAATATTTTGTTTTATGACAATTTTATTATTATTTTTTTTTTTGTCAAAAAGTAAATGAAATTACTAAAAAGATAAGTATTATACTGCGGGGTAATTTCGTAACACACGAACAGTAGGAATGGCTTTATATTTTGACAGTTCAACAACATTAGTTGCGTTATTTAGGTACATTGTTGAGCAGACAAATTTTTCGAACATATGAAGCAATGGATTAGCAATATCCTTGAAATTGATTGAGATTGATAATGTTTTACGCAATTAGGGTGTCGATACGTTCGATACAGTCACGAGCATAAATACCTTACACTTACGCAAGATTCAAAAGCGATTTTCTCCTAAAATATTGATAGATATTTAATGGTGTTCATCATTATTTCAGCTCGGAATCACTCGTGGCTGAGTATAGTTCTCCCCTTTTTCTGACATACTTCCTTAACGGTGTTAAACAAAACTATTATAAAATAAGGCTTTCTCAAAATTACAATTTTTATTTCACGAGCAAAATGATTTTGAATTTTGCTGTGTTGTACTCTGGGTTGCCTGATCTACTACCAACCTTACATATTGTCTAGAAATTATTATGAGACTAGCACTTGCAAACTATGTATCCAAACCTTTCGATCTCAATGCATCTTATTATGGTTATTCGAGACGAATTATCCGGAGTTGCCGCCATAGCTTGCAGAGTAAGCAAACTAAACTGGCAGTAGGCTAGCCATGTTTGTGGAAGGAGCGATGGCTGGTGGAGCAGACGAGTCCTGGAGTGGAGACCGCTGATCGACAAAGCGTACTGTGGAGGCCCCCCAGCTAGATGGACCGACGAACTAAAGAAGGTGGCTGGGACAGACTGGATACGGAAGACGGAGGACAGGGTGTTGTGGCGCAGACTAGGAGAGGCCTTTGTCCAGCAGTGGACTGCAATAGGTTTAGTTGATTGATCCAAGATGACCCTGTCAAAAAGGAACAATTTATTGAGATATACGATTTTTGTACATTTTGCATAAAATTCTACCAAAGAAAATAGTGGCAGTAATGACAGTGCCACTAATAAAATTATTATCACAATAAATATAATAATAATATCCCTGGACATTTCACACAGCGCCATCTAGTCCCAAGCTAAGCAACCTAATGTTTGTGTTATGGTAACAAGATGGCTGATAAAATACTTATATACATTTTTTTTTGTAAACACATACATATTATACATAGAAAAAACACCCAGACTCAGAACAAATACATGTAGGACTTACAAATATTTGTTCTGTGCGGGAATCGAACCCGCGACACACTAATGGAAATATTGAGAAGTTCTCTCTCGAATAAAAAGCTTTTCAAATTTCTCATTAGCATGGATTGTCTTTATTTAAAAGATTATACGAAATCGCGAATTCGCTTGATTGTTTTACTAACTTGACTAAATCTTGAACTAAAGTAATTATTGATATTTTTATTTTCTTTGTTATGCAATGTAAAACAAATTTTACAATGTTATCAAAGATCTGAAGGCCAATTGCCATAATTAAAAACGTTCAAAATCTAGTTGGAATCTCATTTCAGACACAATTAATGTCAAAGCCTTGTTAAAAGTGTAGGGAAATTACAGGTATTTTTAACAGATTGAGACTGAGATCAGACTGTGCACTTTCTTAAAATTACGGAAATGGCCCCTCTGATGACCCGAAATCAGTACGTAGTTAAATTGAGGCTATATAAGTAATAATGTGCTTGCACTTTTTACTACATGATAAAAATGTCCAACGTAAAAATATTTTCTACATTGCGAATGAGGAAATGCAAAGCATTCGTAGAAGCCGTGATTGTAAACAATAACCTACAGGCTACGTATATTTGTACTCTTTCCTTCTTTATTTTTGTTACCACGTTGTTATTCTGGTATTTACTGAATGAACGAACTTAAGATCCGTTTAAAATAGGTATTTTTTAGTAATAAAGAAGGCTTTTTGTTTTCTATTATAGGCTTGTACTTAGTTGTTACCTGTTTTCACACAAGGATGGGTCGTGCTTACTCACTGTAGTGTATCTATTGATTTATGTAAACACTATCTCATGCGCATCAGTAGTGAGGTACTTAGCTGTCACTAATGTTCCCCTAGTTCAGGTGGGTCGCTACCTAACACTCGAATTCCGAACTATCATTACTTGCTCGGCTTGCACCTGTTATTAAAATATATATATATATTTTAGTTGTAGTTTATTTTTAGGCACTATAAATGTATGGGAAAGCCACTCCTGATAAATGTACACCTTTTGTAGCCGTTTTTATTAAATAAATAAATTATATAAAAATTATTATATAAATTATAAATGTCAGCTGTCAGTTCACCACGAATGGCGGGAAACAGTTCAAATCAAATCAAATCAAAATAATTTATTTGCATAATACATGTTTGAAAGGTGTTTTATATAAGCATAGAAGGTCCACTGCATTATAACCTAAAGAGGCGTGCAAATCTGCGTAATATCTACTAATTACAATATTATAGTGTTAGCAGTAATTCTTTGAAACTCAGTTACAAATTAAAATAATAATAATAATATCAGAAGGTAAACAATATCAAAAATTATACCAAGTCAAAAATTATAAAATGTCAAGAATACTCAAGTTACTGAATTACGATAATCATGTTCATGTCACTCATTCAAATTTTTATTTGATACATATTGATAATAATATTATTAAATTGCAATATTTTTATCTTCTAAATATTTTGTTTTTGTTTGAAAATATTTTTATCTTCTAAATATTGTGTTAAATTTTTGTTTAGTTGAAAGTGAATCGTGCCTGCACGAGAGGATTGGTGTGGTGATGAGCCAGTGTAGTGATATAATCAGCTTTCAACAGGATTCTACACTCGCAAGGCACTGTTCTTTCGAAATCTGTCTGCCACAAAAAAAAAACGATAATTTTCTTTTTACATGAATAAAATATTTTGCATTAGCAATAATTCGTACAGTGTGTCAAGGCAAATAAAAATACAGGGTAGTTGATTACCCGAAACCTTCTAGTTTTTCAACAGATGTTGTTCAGGGTCACAATACCCACAATTTAGTAGTTTTTGAATAACCATGTATATTGCAAAGTACACGTCAAGCTATACAAAACCAGTTTGTCTTGGCCTCACTTTGTATGATATTTTCTCACAATGAACGGTCAGCTAATACTGGTTTTGCATAGCTTGATGTGTAGCGGTGTGTACATACTGTTTCTTACGGAATCAAACGTCAAAGTCGTCAAAGTCGTAGGATTTCTGGGAATCCGTGACCCAATTCCGAGTAGACACTTATTTTTTATCTCGCCAACGAAACAAACTTTGATTTGTAATTCGTGAATTTTATTAACAAGATCATGGCAAAGTTAAATTGAGTTTTCTCGTAGCTTATTACTAGATGTCCGGTACGGAATCTTTTGCATTTGTGCCGCTTCCATAAGTCTGGGTCCGGCTGTTTTTTTAGCTGCGGAATGGGAGGAAAAAGATGTGCTTGTGTAAGGATTTATGCTGTAACTAATTAAGAGTTTGACTTTGGTATTCTTAATTAAAATATGGTCTACTGTTGATATTGGGAAAACGATTGGTGTTTTGAATGTAAACAAAGCGAAAGAAGTGTATTCCTTTCGCCTTGTTTACGTTCAAAACACCAATCTTTCACTGTCACTGTAGTGACAGTCACGAATCTGGAGCGCTCGGTTTAAGAATGGGGATCGGTTTACGCATTGTAAACCTATGGTAAAAAAATCCCCACTCTTTCATACAGCGCTCAAAATTCATGCCGGTCACTGTATGTAAGGCTGCGGACACGAAATCAGCGGGAGCGGGGCGGCGGCGATGGCGGCGGCGGGCGTTGCGAGCGGCGCGTTCCAAGTTCCAATGCATAGTTGCATGTAACTAGCCACGAAGGCAGCGGCGCGGTGTGCGGCGTATGAGCGGTGCGCACCAGTTTAGCGGTGCCCGCGCGTCTGCATTGACGTAGTGTTGTGTATTTTATTTTTTGCTTTTAAACGACTGACGTTTCAAAAGGCCCGCCGATGTGGTGGAGCATATTATTTTAATGATTTTTGATAGACATTTCGTTCGCGAACAAAGACACTAATTTCTCTTATCACAACACTACGCCGCTCTAGCGCAGCGCGATCTGCCCGCTGGCTTCGTGACCAGGGTCTGCGTTGCCGCGCCGCTCAACGCGCCGCCGCGCCGCCGCCACCGCCCCGCTCCCGCTGACTTCGTGTCCGCAGCCTAAGGATCGGACCAGGTGGCGTTCTATAGTTTGTGCCTACCCCAATGGGATGAAGGTGTGAGTTTATGTATGTGTGTGTATTCTTGGTGTTTTATTGACCTTGTGGATATTGTAGTGGCAGACGTGGTGACCAAAGTCTATATAAGTTTTGGCAAAGGTGGCTGGAGAGATTATATATAAAGAGGAAATAACAATTTCATCACCACTGCTCTCAAAACGGTGTAGGAAACATTGTGAGGACACCGACATCTCCTAGAACAAAAAATTCGAAGACATGTAACATCTACTAACAGGCACTGGGCCCGCGTGGTGGATTATGGCCCACTCCCTCTCACAGGGAGACTGTGAACCAGCAGTGGGAATATTAAAGGTTGATTGTGAATCACAAAAATATTCTATTGTTCAAAATTGTTGGTTAAATTACTTATCGTACGTGCAGTCGCTAAGCATGGGGTCCGGGTTTAATCTCCAGGTCGGGCATGGTGTTAGTGGGGAACACTTGCGTACTGAAACATAACTCAATGAAACGAAATTCAAATCTTACATAAAACGCACACTATGCAGCCAAGCATATTATAAGTTGGGGGATTACATCGCTGACAAAAATGCTTGGCTAAACGCTGGTCCTGCTCCACAGGGCGCATAGATAAATTGATTAGCACTTGAAGGTACTGTTGAAGCTGCCTGAAGATTTTAAAATTCTATTTTCGCATTATATAAATTCAATCTCCTAGTATTGAATAATTGCATAGCACATATGTGAGTACTATGTACATACTATAAAGCTACCATTTACTGGATACGTCTTTCATTGACTTGAATGTGCCTTGAGAGTATGTCATGCTCACTCTAATGTCTCGTTGATGGTGGCGCATGTGTTGGATCATTTAACTCCCATCAAAATGGTTGAGCTGAATGGTGCTAATCTATGCGTCATGTTCGTGAACGGGCGCCGTCAGTAGGGACTGGTCAACTCTTTGCTGCCATGGCTTATTTTGATTTAATTTAATGTTTGAATTGTTTTTTTTTTATCTTTTCATTACGGACGCTTTTAGCGTTCTGCATCGTTCTCACATGTATAATTTTTAACATGAATGATGTAACCAATACTTTGTATTATTGTGATTTATAAGAGTGTCCGTGGAGTTTCTTACGCTTTGCAATGGGCAACTAGCTTCATCTTTTTGACTGACTGACCTTTGACAATTCAAAAGTGCCTGTAATTGGTTTAGTTGAAATAAATAGTTTGAGTTTGAATAATTCTTAACGTTTCAGTCAGATTTTCGGATTTCATTTGCACTTAACATTTCCATTATAATTTAAGAATAATTTCCCCACAATTTTTGCCGTCAAAATATTTCAATATCCGGTTTGTAAATTGCAGACATGTATTCAATAACGTCTATCGTGTACATTAACCAGTCGTAAGCAAATCAAACTTAAATCTGTCATCTCGATCTGCTAAAATTGGAAATGTAATAATGTTACGTCTACACTCGGAGGTTAGGGAGATTGCAGGTTGGTATGAAGAGGCATAATTATTAAAGTGTATAGCGAACGGAAGGGAGTAGGTATTAATCTAACATCGACGACTAAAACAGCGAGTACCCTGATGTAGTAGTTTGATGGTCCTAAATGGTCCATACCTTGCTGATGCAAGGTATGGACCATTTAGGACCATCAAACTGAACAACTTCCTTCATGGAACCAACATCGTATTTCACTCTTAAAGGGTACAACTCAATTTACGCAACCATCTGGACAAACACACTCATAAAATTCAGGCATCCTAATTTAAGAGACAGGGTTTACATTTTTGTTTATATAGATTTGTGTAGCCTTTTAACTCTTATCGAGACAATCATGTATCATTTATCCTTTATTTCATTTAAATACATATAATTTACATTTTGAAATATTTTAATAAACAAAAATTTTATATTACCACTTTTTTGGCGTCATTAACGTGTATACTCATGCGAAATTACAACTTTTTAATACCAATAGTTTTTGAGCTAAACCGCGGACAGACAGACCGACAGACAGACAGGCGACATGGCGAAACTATAAGGGATCCTTGTTGACTACGGAACCCAAAAAAAAAAAACATTGAAAAATATAAAAAAATAGTAGCCCATCGGTGTCGGGAACAGGGACCAAGCTTCCGGCTGTCAGGGCTCTAGAGAGAGGAACCTCCTGACAATGCGAGCCGTGTTCAGAAGTACCGCTTTATTAAGTATCATTTATTATTATAAAATATTGTAATCGCGAAAAAATGCGGACGAGTACTTCGACGCCTGAGTGTCTTTTTTTTGTTACTTGTCTTTATTTGTATACGTTACAAGTAATGTATAGTCCATACAACGATTTATAAAACCTAGAATGTCATTCAAACTAAAAAGCAAATCACAAAAATATTTATTTCACTTAAACCTGTAAACCCCCTTATGTCACCCACATGGTGTGTACCAGACTCTAATAATTCGAGAGCGAGTTAAATCTCATCTCGACGCAAATCAAATATTAAGCTAAGACGGATCTCAACGTACAGACATACAAACAAACATACAGACATAGTTGGCTGAAATATTACGACGTGTAGTTTGTAAATAATTGTTGAATGTTGATGGTGATTTTAGTAAGGATTTTGGGTAAGAGCAAGCGAATATTCCCGAACAGTAACACCTTGACGTGATCGTCAACAGTGTTGACGATCACGTCAACGTCACGTCGATCGGGAATAAAAAGTTTCGTATGTCCACAGTGTGAATGTGCGGGACTTTTTTTTTTGCTTTATTTCGATTATTCCCGATCTGGAAAACGTTCCGTTCGTGAACGACATGACGTTCACGAACGGAACTTTTTTTCCCGATCTTTTTTTTTTTCATATCTGTGATACAAAATAAAAAGTAATCAATTAAATCACATTAAGGTGAGTATACACTAAAGCATATTCTCGAGCATTTCCACGTAATGTAACGTTCTTACGAATAGTACAATACAGGCAGAAGCTCAGTTTCCAAAAGCAATTCTATGTAATGTAACGTAAGCTCGACGCTGCGTTCGACGTAATTCTCACTTTTCAATTTCTTTCTACCTTGCGTTCATTGCTGATGATTGTGGGTCCTTTATTGCTCGTGGCTTTGCTCGATAAAACGTTATTCCAATACGCTCGTTGGTTTTTAAGATCAGGTTGTCACAAAACATCGAGCGTCGTGTTAGAAGTGCGCTTCGATAAAATTATAAAACGGCGAATGTTCTGTTACAAGTAAATGTTCTAGTCTATACTCACCTGTAGACGAATGAAACTTTTCCCCGATCGTCAATAAGTGTTGACGACTACGTGTTACTGATCGGGAATATTCGGGAGCAAGCGAAAACAGTTATTGAATAGTCAGTAGAGAGAGCACAAATATAGCATGCACATTTTCGAATATTGTATGAATTATTGTGATTAGATTAAATGTAAGTACGTAAATTAATAATTTTGTAAATCCTATCCTATTCTACTAATATTATAAGCGTGAAAGTTTGTATGGATGGATAAATGGATGGATGAATGGATGTTTGTTACTCCTTCACGCAAAAACTACTGAACGGATTTGGATGAAATTTGGCACACACATGGTTTATAGCCAGGATTAACATATAGAATACTTTTTGTCCCGATATTCCCACGGAATCGACACTTATACGGGTGAGACCGCGAGACGCAGCTAGTATTATGTATAAAATAATTAGGGCGCCGTGATGAGAAAATTGAGCAAAATTACCTACAAATTACATACAAACTATTGAAATAAAAGCTTTAATAAAATAGACAAATTATTATATACTAGAGTGTGTGCGCGACTTCGTCCGCGTAAAATTTCTTGCTCTCCCGTCCAATACTATCTATGTATGTAATATAATAGCGCGGCCAGGCGATGCGATATCATTCACCCGGTTATATCGCATCACCTGGCCGCGCTTTTATTCTTTTCCGCTTAGCGTTATTTCTGAAAATTTTCTATGAATCAAATCCGACTGGTAGTTTCAGAGCACGTTCAAACAAACCAACAAACTGTTCATGTTTATTATTAATATAGATTAACTTGTATAGCTACGACACACAATAGCATCCTTAAAGGTTCATCGACCAACATAAATCTACCAATTACTTGTATTATGACTGATATTTGCTACTTACCTTCCACCTAAAATCATCTATTATGCTACCTTTACGACATAACTGCCGCGGCACGTGTACTACTTACTGTCAGCACTGTGTACACGTGTATCAATCAGAGAGATCACAAAAAATCTGAATGTCGAAGTTTACAAGCAAAAGAAACTCGCTATAAATCTCAAGCTAGCACCAGGGACATGTCAGCGAAACGTTGCGCCCTCAACTTTGATTTGTAATTCATGAAATCATTATGAACTTCCCGCCAAACTTAAATCGACTTCCCTTGTAGTTTCACGCAAACTTCTATTTACGGCTCGACAACTAATCGCACACTCGAATTTGAGTTCTACGCCTTCGCCAATAAAGTCTATCTCATTTATAATTGACACTTAATTAACTGCAGCGTTAATTTTGTTTGTAATCTGACATCTACCAAGTTTGGGCCCAATGACAATTTGTTAAACGTCTTTTAAGTTATTTTTTTGTCTGTTTTTAAGTGAGAAGATTTATTGGTCACAACGTGGAAAGAGAATTCTTTTTTCTTTTGAGAGGTACTTAAAAGTCTATCAGGGTTTTTGTACAAAAGTGTTTTATTATCTCTGTTTTCAGTGGTATTGTTACAATCTAAATACTATCTCGCTCTAACACATTCTGGAATGTATCCCTGTGGAAGCTGTAATCTAAAAATGCTCTGTCATAGCTTCTTCATTAATCATATTGGGGTGATATGGATATACGTATCAACATTGTTCTGCGGAATCCAAGGTCATGATACTTACACTGAGGCAGTTATGTTCGTAATTAATTAATAACGTCAAGTGTTCCTAGAAGGTCTAGTCACGTTAATCCTTTTTTGATTGAGATAGATATTGTAACTTGTAAATTAGTGACCAAGAGAGGTTATATGTAGTTTTCATGGAACTAAAATGTCGTTGAGGTAGATAAAACATTAATTTGGTGTAAAACACACAAAACATCAAAATTGCTATTCGGTAATTCAATTTAGCACCTTGATAAAAACGTACGGACGCCAGCAGGTCAACCTACCCGAAACTGTCAGATTTTCCCAATCAACATTGAACCTAATGGTTTACCATTAAAGTCGAAAATCTATTAAAGAACTCTGACAGATTGTAGTAGCTTGATGTGCTGGCGTCTGTACCATAAATTTATACAATAAAAGAACACTAGTCTAAATTCTCTAAGAAGAAAAACAAACTGAAGAACTTATAGTTATTATAGAAATATTACTCGATGAGAAACAGCACATAATATATACATGAGGCACATGTTACAAGATAAACTAGAAACCCGTCAATATTATACTGAATTGTTATTGTAGCACTAGCCACGTTATCTGACGTATAGCCCGGAGCCCGGAGCGCGTCAGTTCATACATATGCATCTTGTGGTAATGCCGCAAGGAGATCCGCTTCGTAAGACGAAAGTCTTCACCGTTTCAATGATCCAGATAATAATTATGCTTCAGGCCCTTAGTCAGTTAGAGGTTTCGGGTTCGGACACAGGTTAATTCCTTCTTTTGTTTGAGAACTCTTTGTGGGTTTAGGGACATAGTATTACTTTTTCTTTTGTTTTTATTACTGTAACGTTCTGAATTTCAAATTCTGGAGTTTTCATTTGAAAACATCAGTAGCTCCAATAAATTTTTTCTTTGCATATGACTTTGTTAAAAGAAAAGAAAGAAAGAAAGAAAAAAAAAAGTAAAGCAGAAAGTAAATAAGAAAGAAAGAAAGAAAATGCGTTTATTTGCGTTTTTTTAAATGGATTGGATGTAAGATGAAAATTATTTCTAGAAAGAGAACGACCACAGTGATAATGGCTAATATAAATATATTAGCCATTATCACAGTGGTGGAGGTGGAATTAAATAAGAAGACATACTGCGCTGGCATCAAATAAAGCAAGATGAGGGTAGTAGGATGAGGATTAGACGTATAGCATATTAAGCATAATCAGCCTATTATATTCCCACTGTTGGGACACCAGCCTCCTCTCAGTGAGAGGGAGTGGGCCTACAATTCGTAAGTCGCAGTCGTTACCACTACGATCAGACGTATAATTAAGAGTTAAATTGTAAGTTATCTTACTGTTATACTATACTAAACTAGCTGCGCCCCGCGGTTTCACTCGCATAAGTTTCAATCCCGTGGGAATATCGGGATAAAAGTATTCTATGTGTTAACTCTGGTTATAAACTATTTGTGTGCCATTTTCATCCAAATCCGTTCAATACCTAATTTTTGTGTGAAAGAATAACAAACATCCATCTATCCATCCATCCATACAAACTTTCGCATATAAGTATTAGTAGGATGTGTATTGAAAAGAAATTTAATTTCAAATGAAGCTTACTTTTCTATCTCATTATTTAGTTCATTGTGTCTAATTGAATGAATATCATTATCTTCTGTAGAAGCTGCTTTACGAAAAATCACTTCAGTATCTATTAAAATCTCGGCACACAACAACACCTACCTACATACAGCTCCTAACTCCTGCTTCAAGTTTGCCCGCATGAAACTTGCATTTCTAACTCCACTGATAGAATTATCACTGCTTTGATAACTAAGTTACTTGTGCTGTTCGTGTTTAGTTATACTCTCAATATTTAAAGGTGTTACTGAGACTTTAAGACTTTGTTAAGACTAGAAACTTTTAGATTTAGATCTGAGTAGATACTGAATGATCAAAACACATACCTAAGAAAATTAAAGTATCAATTTTAGCGCACGCCTGATAAGAAATCCATTCATCGCAGAGTTCACAACATCATAGTATAAAGAGAGGAAGTACGTTATCTTCATACAAACGCACCGCGCGCGGCTTGTATGTGTGCGCCAAAGTATCTATGCGTCGCCGCACGCACACGTAAACAAATCTCGGCCCGTTTCGCAGCGCGCCAGTCGGGGCTAACATCGCACGAGGTTCGCGCGTCACAGCTTTTCGGCACCGCTAAATGAATGAAAAATGTGTGATAATCGCAGGAGAACGTATTGCTGTGTGTTTGGGTGTTTATTTTATCCTTTTTTTATATAAATAATACTGCTATGAATCTTGAATAAATTTCTGTTTGTTAGGAAAACCATTGTTGAACTTTATTGACTAATGATCACTGAATTATTTATAGATATGTGTTATCTTTGGCAAGGGCCGGGCTTTAAACTAATGAATTGGTGACAGTACTATCAATAACCTACCGTTTACTCGTGCTCATCACCGCCCCGCGCCGCCCGTCTGCTGGCCCGTCGCTCTTTCTTTCATCGTGAAAGGTTTCATCATCGTTTAGGTACCCAGACAATACAAGTAAAAAATACAACTTCCCGACCCTTGCCAATTTATTGGCACTTAATTAAAATTTAACTAAAAGTGACAACCCTGAGACAGTAGGCAATTATATCGCGGATTGTGCCGGAGATAGCCTACTTCCTCTCTTTATGCTATGACAACATGAAGCACATTGGCAACCCTTTGAACTAGCGGTATTTACCTAAGAAAGGGCGACGAACATCCCTACGAAAAAAAAGGGCGCGCGACGATGTTGCCAAATCGCTCGTCTACGCGCAAGTATGTGCATTCCTTTTGTTAACGACATGCTCCAAATTTACTTTATAACATGTTGAAGTAGATATTTTAATTTAACGCACGTATTCAGTTTGTTTGTTTAATGTATAGCACATTAAACAAACAAATTGATATGCGATTTGATTTTGTTTTTAATATTGTTTGTTCCAATCTTTTTTCCAATTTCATTAATTCTAATGATAATAAAACTTAGGTAGGTACTGGAATACGAGTACGATTCTGCGAACTTTGGTTCTCTGTAACTTGAAGGGAGCTGATTTGACAGCTGATATCTTGTTTGTTCATAATGTTTAGATAGATTTCGTAGATAAATTAAGATGTACTTATATAAAATAAAAATATGTAAATAATCAGCCTATAGATAATGTACTCACCTGCTGGGACACCGTAATTCACCACGCGAGCCCAGGGGGCCTACTCCGAAGTGCAAAGCGCGAATGTTCGGATCGGACGGACACATGGCCGAACCGAATATTGTTGAAAAATGCGAAAAAAGTTCGGATTGGCTCAGTTTGGTCGGGACCATAGTCAATATTCGAAAGAGTGTAGGAGTGTAGGATCGGAACCGACCGAACCAAATAGTAACTTCGTAGCAGGAAACGGCCGAACATTCGGCCGATACTACTTCGGAGTAGACCCCCAGTGTGGGTTGATGGATGACACATACATATCTTCGATTTTTTAGTTCCTGGAAATGTCGGTTTCCTCACGGATGCGTAATATTATAATGGATTTCATCAATTAATAAACTCAATTTTCGCGGAACAGACCATTTCCTATTTCGAAATCTGTTGAAAACAATTTCAGTCTTATTCATAAAACTTTGATCAATTGCTAAGCAACTGATTAGTAAAATTCTTACTCATAATAGCAATTTAGCGCTAAGAGGATGCTAAGCAATTGATTAGTAGCTGTCAAAATTAAACACCACCGGACCACTGTTAGGAGGATGTTAAGAGGCAAAATGGCGGATTTTATTTGAATCAGCTGATCGGATCATTGCACTTCGAGGTTATTTTGTTCATAGTATTGAGTAGTGTGTAAATATGGATTTCGACAATCTTTTACTGGATTTTCAAAACGTAGCAGATTTAAATAATTTTGAAACGATGGACAGAAGTAATAGAAGAAAGACCTACAAAGCTCGTACAAAACCGCTACGAGAATGATTACCTATTGCATATTCTTCATTCCGAGTACATGATGAAAGAATTTGTAGGGAAAACTCAATGAGGTGGCTCAGTAGGTTTGAAGAGAATGAGTTCGTGAACAAGCTTATCACAGATAGTGATTATTCAATGTGTTATCCCATGTGCCCATGTGGTACCTTATGACGCCAATTCTATGGTACAGAACTAAAAAAAGCCACGTCGTGGCAGTCACACACAAATAATAAGAGACATTTTGTTGAAATCATTTATTTTGATACGTAATAAACCTACATTTTTGTTCTATATTCTCTTTGTTTTCCAATACTCTTCCTCCAAAGACATGGGTGCCATTCTTTACTCATGCCACTCTCATTCCTCATCTTTTTCACGTAGCATGGTCTCCTCCATCGCCGTCTTTGCCAGGTTGAATAGTATTGGTGCTAGGTATTAATAGTGGCTTTCAAAGCAGCAGTCAAACTTGTATCTGTAAAGTGTAAACAAGTATAATAAAGACGCGGAAACCCCGTTACAAAAGCAGTAGAAAGTAATATAATATAGACAAAAGTACCCAATTACATGTATAAAAAAGTAAATTCATGTTAACAAGCTTAAAGGGCATGAAAATACATAGGTATTATCGGCTACTGTTTTAACATTAATTTGGTCAGTTTAAATTAGTAAGTAAATATAAATTCAGAGATACCTTTTCCTGTTTACTCCAATTATTGGAGCTTATTATTTTCATTACTACCATCGCAAACACAATGATTTAAACATCATACATTATTTTATTCATATTTAAATTATCCGATTAAATTTCTGACTTTTATTATATATTAATAAAATTGTAGTTTTGATAAGCTTATTCTATTTTTAGTCGACTATTTTGATTATAATCTGTGCCGAACGCATAATTTTACCTCTATTTCGTTTCGCTAATCACCTGCTAACTAGCGTTTATGAATAAAAAAAAGTTAAGCATTGATTAAGAGCTAAATAAATGGTTAGCTAAACAGTAACTAATGAGTGATTAGCGAGATTTTTATGAATAAGGCTGTTTGTTTTTTCGTCACTCTCAATTTGTATATTCTGATTTTGACTGTATCAACATAGAATATACTGAATCCTCTGAATAGGTATGAATAAATTCACTGACCTCAGTTTTCAGGTGGACACGCTTTTGAATTCAGAAATTTTATCATTTGTATTAAAATGTGCAATAATGAACGCCATCGGGAATAAATTTTGTGTCCAAAATTCGTAACTCAATGAGCGATCGCGCGCGCGAAAATGTGGTCACGTGGTGTAAGGGTCGGGACACTTAGGAGGGAGCGGAGCGGAATGAAGTATTCTGGAACACTCTATTAAAATTTTCTAAGTATTTCAAACGTTTTAGAGTAGGTAAGTTTGTCTTGGTCGTGCTAGTATGGCTCTAGGATAAACTAGCTGGATGTTTTGGGTTAAAATTGTGAACTGGCTCATTGCATGGAATAGCTAGGAGGATAGACTCGTAAAAGAAGTACATTGGAAAGAAATACCAGCACAAACACTTTCTTCCGGTTTATTGGCACGACCTGAGTCATACAGGAATCGCTTTTGGCTGATAGATTTTCCAGATAGCAAGGGAGACCCCCTTGTAGACTCCGAAGTAGTATCGGCCGAATGTTCGGCCCTTTCCTGCTACGAAGTTACTATTTGGTTCAGTCGGTTCCGATCCTACACTCTTTCGAATACTGACTATTGTCCCGACCCAACTGAGCCGAACCGAACTTTTTTGCATTTTTCAATAATATTCCGTTCGGCCATGTGTCGGTCCGATCCGAACATTCACACTTTGCACTTCGGAGTAGGCCCCAAGGTTAGTAAGGGGGCTAAAAGGGACCTTTATGACTTCTAGTAACCACTCACAAAAAGGCACATGAAGTTAAAAAAAAATGTTCAAACCCCATAAATAAACAGCTTAATTCAAAACATAACTTCTAAGACATTAAACGCAGTATTCTGGTTGATTATGCAACAGATACCACCAGATTTTAAATTAAACTTACAAAAACAACTATTCCAATAAAAAAGGATGGAAAACATTTTCAAAAGCCATCTTCTGTTTCATTTCTGACTTTTTACAAAGAGCCTAAACACTAAACAGCGTTATAACGATCTCTTTCATCGACGCTTTGATCTCGATAAGTGACAAAAAATATAGCCCCAATTTCGCTAAACCACCCTCAACCCTCAACACAGAGGACCTACCCTAACTTTTCAAACTCCGAACATCATTTGCAGCGCCCAACCGCACAGCCAGTAGCTCTCAAACGACGGAAGGGGGAAGTCGCGTCCTTCCCTCATCTTGGCGGGAAAATTGTGACACTTCTTTTTTCGGACGCCCGAAAAAAGTATTTTATTTACGGAGTGATTTTTTTTTTCTGTAGCGGACGTTTTGTGTTTCGACCTCATTGTTGGTGATGACAGGCGGAGTATGAAACCTGTTTGGTAAGTATTGAAGGGGTAATTTAAGTTTGTTGAGTAGCAATCTAAGTTTCCTGACGGCTTCTTGAGTTCTTAGTGTTTGTTGTCAACTTTTGTTTGTGGGGTATTAATTACTTGATAACAATCTGTATTGAATTTTACAGGAGGGCTAACTTTCAGGTGGTTTTATCCTTTAATAATTAAACTAAAGAGTATATTTTTGGGAACTGTCAACATTTAAGGCCAGTTTGATCCAGCTTAGTAGAATTAAATAAAATTGTTGAATTGCGAGGTTCTTTAAAAATGTGGAGCTGAATTTGTATGAATTCATCTGCTAGAAAATTAAGTTAAGATTAAGAGGCGTATGGAGTAGTCAAATAACTTAGACTTCTGGCTCCCAAGAATTGATAACTTATCGATAATGTAGTTGTATAGATGGTAGTTTGGTATAAACTTCATACTCACGTTCAAAGTTAATGTAAACATATTGTATATTGAAGCTGCTACTAAATATTGGCCTGCATAAACAAAGGATAGAGGATGGATCTTATTAATACTTTCAAGTAAATCGACTTGACTTTTGCAATATATCCGATTGGTGGACAAACATGTACCTACACCATCAAAAAGCTTGTTATCATTCAACATGTCTTTTTCTTCCATATTTCTCTAGTAGTCGTAATCTTAATAGTCACTCCTTTCTAGCCATATCATCTTTCATACAGTCCATCCATCGTTTCTTTAGTTTTCCGCTTTTGGTATATCCACATCATATTCAAAACTTTCCTGACGACATTTTCTTCATTCCCCGCATCTCATGCCCATACCTTGACAACCGATTTACAGATAACTTTTCAGTCACCGGTGTCACATCGTGTATGTCTGCGACAGCGTTAGCGTTGCTGAGTACTGGGTCAAACCAAAAATTTAACATCTTTAAAAAAATATATACATATGTCATCGACACGCTAAAAAGACGATTCTATAGATATCTAGTTTGCAACTAACACCTGAAGTGTGTGACTAAAATAGGATCGGCGTGGTTGGCATGCTTAATAGCAGACCTATGGAATGGCTGGGCGTAAGATGAATGTGAAGGCGATACTTACTTAGCAAACCAGCCGATCGATTCTGTAAAAATCTCACCGTGAAAAGTTAGGTGAAGTGATCTTAGAGTGAGCAGTCAATAGTGCCAATCCCTAGCATTCGTTAAATGATAAATGATAAATAAATGATAAATGATTTTATTTTGTAAGTAGGTTTGTACAAACACTTTTACACGTCAATCATATTTTAAAACTAGATGAGGTCGGCGTTTCCTATCTGACTAGTCTGAGAAGAAAGGCCGAAACAAACTCAGACGTCACAGTCTCTTTTAAAGTCCAGACATAATCTTGGTCAGATCATATGAAAACCATGTAGGTCGATGTCTGAGATGGTCTTTTGAGGAAAGAACCACACAGATTGAGAGGACCTGTCCAGTCAGTGCACGCATTTGTCAGAAATCGTGCAGCTCAACTCAAAACTTAAGGAGCTCACCGATCCGACGAACAATACCAAAGAAAGGACATTTGGATAGGCCACATTAATTACTCAAACTGCCAGACCATGACAAAAACTAAGAGAACAGAGAGAAAAATAATATAAATACAATGACCCACATAGTCTTCACATTCACAATAATTAAAATAATATAATACTTTACTAAGTAAGCAAATGTCATAGTATATATAAAATTCATTAATGTCAGTGTATATAAAAAAAAAACAACAACAAAACAGAGAAAAACAAAATAAAAACATTCAATACGTAAAAAAATTTAAAAAAATTGGAAGCAGATTAATCCCAAGCCTTTTTGTCCTCGATATAATCCTTAACGGTATAAAAGGCTTTCTGGCACAACTTACGTTTAATAAATGATTTGAATTTATTAAGGCTTAGATCTTGAACTGGGCTTGGAACTTTATTATAAAAGCGTATACATTGGCATCTGAACGAGCCACCTATTTTCTTGAGCCTTGTTGTAGGTACAACAAATTTGTGTTTGTTCCTAGTATTTATATCATGGATATCACTGTATTTTTTAAATAATTTTATATTTTTATGGGCATATAAAAGATTTTCATAAATATATTGAGAAGGCACAGTCATAACATTAATCTCTTTAAATTTGTCTCTGAGCGAGTGTCTCGGACTCAGTTTATAAATTGATCGAACAGCTCGCTTCTGCAAAACAAAGATAGTCTGAATATCAGCGGCATTTCCCCACAATAGAATACCGTATGACATTACACTATGAAAATAGCTAAAGTACACTAAACGGGCTGTCTCTACATCAGTTAAATTACGAATTTTTCTAACAGCGTATGCTGCGGAACTTAGCTTTTTTGACAATTTATCTATATGTGGACCCCACTGAAGCTTAGCATCCAAAGTTATGCCCAAGAATACTGTGCTGTCTTCAGGATTCAATTCTTCGCCCTTTATCAACACATTAGTTTTCACCTGCCTAACGTGAGGTAGCGTAAACTTAATGCATTTGGTTTTTTTCTCGTTTAAAAGTAAATTATTAACATTGAACCAGTGGACTACTTTAGAGATCGCGCTATTTACATCGTCAGTAACCTGCTGCTGACGTTTAAGTTTAAACAAAAGTGAAGTGTCATCTGCAAACAACACTATATCATGATTATCCTTTATGAGGTACGGCAAGTCATTTATATAAATAAGAAACAAGAAAGGACCAAGAATTGAGCCCTGTGGGACTCCCATTGTTACTATAGATCCGGGAGATCTTTTTCCATTAACGTCAACGCTCTGAATCCTCTTACTCAAGTATGAAGTAAGAAGATCCAGAGCAGTGTTCCGGATTCCGTAGTGGCGGAGTTTCCTGATTAACGTTTCGTGAAGAACGCAATCGAATGCCTTGGACAAATCACAAAAGATGCCCAAGGCATCGCATTTATCTTCCCATGCATTATAAATATGTCCTAAAAGTTCAACACCGGCATCAGTAGTTGAACGACCCCTTGTAAAACCGAACTGTTTGCTATGTAGTAATTTGTGTTTATTAAAAAATCTTTGCACTTGATCTAAAATTAATTTCTCAAAAATTTTACTAAAGGTAGGTAGTACAGAAATAGGTCTATAATTTGTAGGGTCTGATGTACTACCTGATTTAAACAAAGGTATTATTTTACTATTTTTCATTAGGTCAGGAAACTCCCCACTGTTAATACAACTATTAAAAATAAGAGCTAGAGTAGGTGCTACAATGTCAATAATAGACTTAGCAACTTCTACAGAATTACCCCACAGATCTGCAGTCTTTTTAACATTTAAAGTGTGAAAGGTTTTAATTATATCTCTACAGGTAATATGTTCAAAATGAAATTCCGAATCGCAACCATTAACATTTTCCTTAAGCAAAGACTCAGCAACAGAAGGTGATGAGTTTAGGGATTTAGTAGTTGAAACGGGAATATCTGAAAAGAAATTTTCAAATGCCTCGGCGACTTGTGAGTCTGATTTTATTATGTTGTCATTAATAGACAGGCTGTAGTCAGTATTTCGGTTACTAGATCTTCCCGCTTCACTATTAATAATAGACCAGGTCGTTTTAATTACATTACTGCTGTTTTTAATCTTTGAACCCAAATAACGTGACTTGGCCATATAACAAACTTTTTTAAATAATTTTGAATAATTTCTAACATACAAATTAAATTCATCAGTGTTAACATAATACCTTTCATTGTACAGTTCATAAAGCCGCGTTCTACTTTTATGAATACCAATGGTAGCCCAATCACTGAAAGATGCGTTACTATTAACCGAGATAGTCTTGGGAATAAAGGTGGAATCAAATTGTTTACAGTATATATTAAAAAAAGTATCATATAGATGATTAGGATCAGCATGAGTTGACAAAACTGGTAATTTATTAATGAGTTTAACTTTAAAAGCCTCCAAGCGACTTGCAGTTTTGGGGTTAACAGTGATATCCTTTTTAGCCACTTTTTTGTTTTGGTTTTGAATAGTTATCCTTTGCCCGCAGTGATCCGAATCTAGTAAATTTATAATTTCTTTGTGGCTTGGTATAATATCTGTATAAATATTATCTAGGCATGTGGCACTAGTAGGTGTTATTCTTGTGGGCTCCAAAAATAGGTTTACAAGATTGTAGGACTGAAACAGACTTATAATTTTACTACAAGAACCTGAGTTTTCTAATAAATTAACATTAAAATCACCACAAATGATAACGGACTTGTTTGAGTTACAAATCCTGTGTAATACTTCATCCATTACCTTTTCAAAGCAGTCATACAATCCTGAAGGGGGTCTGTACACACTTAATACAACCAAGTGCTCCAATTCTATACAGGCAATTTCAACTGTACGCTCAACAGATAGGCTCACAATATCGTTACGATCTTTAAATTTGAGCTGGTTACTTACTAAAATTAAAGAGCCACCATGTATAGCATTTATTCTGCTGAACGAACTACCAACCTGGTGATTATTAAAATTGAACAAGAACTGGTGACTTTTCAGCCAATGTTCTGTTATACAGAGAATATCAATACTATTAAAATTCATAAATAAGTCTACTTCTAAATCTTTGTTCATAAATCCTTGAATATTTTGATGCACCAGGTTGATACTATTTTGTACATTATAGCTAGAGATTGCCTCTATTGTCTTAATTTCTAATTTAAATTATTAGCAATGTCATGAGTTGTGACTAAATTGTTAGCAGAATTATTTATAATGTCATTGCATTGCTCAAAAGAAGCAAATTGTTTAGCCAAATTTTTGGCTGTGATAGAAAAAAAATATGATAGCGACACAGCTATCTGTCTTTTATGATATTTAGAAAGATAGTACATAACAATGTTATATCTATCTTTTGTCAGATATAAATTATTATTAACATAATTGTTAATATCAATCAAATGGAACATGTTATTATTATATGTCAAGTTATGCATTGTCATATTCAATTCGAATCTTAAGCTATTTTCTTCCTGTGGCAAACTGTTACTATAAGGGAATGTAAACAACACAACTTTTCTTAAACTTAGATTACACAATGTTCTATAATACTCAAGTAGTTCTCCTTTGCTTACATTTCCCCTATTACCCATAAAAATTAATAATGTTGTATCCTGGGAAAAGTTACATTTAGTAATTTCTTTCATAATATGAAACAAAGAACAACCAGGCATACAGTAATTTAGTATTGAGTGTCCTGGATACTCATCTGTCAACAAGTGACCTAAGTCCTTACCTATCTCATCACAAAATAACACAATATCATTATTTAAACTTTGTTTGCAAGGTTTATTGAAACTATTAGTAGAAGGAGTCAACAAATCAACACAGGGCTGCAGTAAGGAGGTGTTGCATGTTGTCAATGAATGATCCGGTGTAAGCACATTGGATGGTAGACAATGCTCACAGTTGTTTTTTTGTGTGTTTACCAGTTCATTCATTGCCAACACATATTCCCTCATTAGGTCTTCAGAGGTATTATACTTGTTACGTTTACAGCTCACTGCACGCTCACTTCCCCTAAGTTTTCACGCTGAGATGGTTACAGAATCACACTGCAGTAAGAACTGAATCAATTGCACACCATTCAGCTTGATTCGCGGCAACCCTCATGCAGCTGCTACCAGCCATCCTGCTAAGATCGTGGCTCCACCTAGCCAGAGGGCATTCTACCTTACGTTTGCCGATGCGCGGTCTTCACTCAAGAATAAGTCCACCCCAACGGTCATCGGTTCTGCGATTAATATGGCCGGCCCGAACCACGTCAGCTTGTTTATAAACGTAGTGAAAGACCCTTCACATACAAAGGAACGTCGTGATAATTAGATACCTAAGTAACACTAGATCGTCAACATATTTTTTTTTCTTTTTGAGTGTGGGAAATCATCAAATGACCCCTCTGCTCTGGGTGGAGCGGAAGGGAGTGTCAGACTCTTACTGACTCAAAAAATTTAAATTACGAGAATTGGCCTTCTGGTCGCAATCTCATGTCAGCGACAATCAATGTCAAAAACTTATCAAAACTGTAGGAAAATTAGAAGCATTTCTGATAGATTGAGACTGACATCAGACTGTGAACGTTCTTGAGTTTACGAGAATTGTCCCTCTGAGTGCATTTAATTTTATTGGTGAAATTGGCCCCTACAGTGGAAATGTATTTCATTTTGACGGTTCAACAACATTGATTTAATTAGTATGTTGAGCAGACGAATTTTTCACATATTCGAAGCAATGAAAAACCTTCAAATAAAAAAAATCCTTCAAAATCCAATGAAAATTCTGTGATTCAATGAAACTCCTTCAAATATTAAAGATGTGATACGCAAATAGGGGTGCTGGTCAGATTAACCAGCAGAGCTTAAGTATACTCTGCGGGTAAAATCAACCTCACCTACCGTACCTTATGGTAGGCAATTTAATTGCGTATTACTTCCTTCCTACCCTGTGAATTCAAAAACAAGCCACGCAATGTGTTAAAATACTTTCCTGAAGTAAACACTTTAGCAAACATGCCAAAAATTTCCAAGAAAAATAGCGTTTATTACAAATTGCGTTTCCACATTTTTATACGAAATGAATTTTCATGCAAAAATGTTAACAAGCACCTAAATGTTGGCTTTATTTCTCTAGTAATTGATTATTTTCGTGTAAAGGCTTACTTTCCCGGAATATCAGTGCAAATACGGGTAAACAGATGTTTATAGAAGTACATTTTGCTTATAATAAATAATATGAAGTTAAAAGGACAAAATGACAACAACATTATTGTAACCAAGCTTATCTATATTTTAACTAATATCAGACTTAATAAAAGGTACATCGACAGCCTCATCTTTATCAACATCCTTAAAATAACCATAATTATAATACTCCTCAATTTCTTGCAAACTCCTGTTCCTTGTTTCTGGCACATACTTCCAAATGAATAAAATTGACAACGTGCTGTAGACCGCGTAAAGTAAAAATACACCCCACACGTTCATATACACGCTCAGATAAGGGTACGCTTTCAACGACGAAGAATGGAGCACACACGTATAAATGACATACAAGCAGCCGCCTACGCCTCTGTGTTTCACCGGCATTATCTCGCTTGATATAGAAAAGCCTATACAACTCGAGCCCAAACTTAAGAATGCCATGAAACCTACTAAACAATACACTGCTAAGTCCTTTGGCACGGTCCCTACACTTTGTAAATACGTCATAATGGTAGTAGCTGTCATAAAAACAGCTGACCCGGACATGCTGAATAACATGATGTTTTTGCTGCTACAGTACCGGACCAAGACTGTTGCTATGTTGTAGCCGGTGAAGAGTAAAACGTCCATGGCTAGTTTTGCATGTTCATTGAACTTGCCAGATATTTTGAACATCATATCGTTTGAGTAAATTATCACTGGCATGCCTCCACCCCAATATAAAACATTGATTAAAACAAAAGTATGCAAAGTTGGCAAATAGAAGTCTCTACTAGTTATCGTGTTCCTTAAATCTTGCAACGTTGTGACTGATTTCATCTTCATCCTCTCTTTCTGTGAATTGACAATCGCGTTCAGTTCTTTCTTTGATTCTACATCAGTTCCTCTCAGTCTAACGAAATTCTGTTCACATTCACTAAATCTCCCTTTACAAGCCAACCACGAAGGTGACTCAGGCCAAGCAAAGCCTAAAGGTAGTGCTATAAAAACTGGACAGCACATGATTAATCCGACCGTCTTCCAATGTAGATATCGGCCTATAATTCCTACCGAAGATATGCCTAAAGCTTGGACTGTTCCATACATTAGTAAGCAAGTATTTCGATACTTCGGTCGTACCATTTCAGAGACGCTTAGGAAACTGACAGTTACGAGACTGTTGGTGCCGAGACCATGAAAGCACTCCCCGATAATTAACGTCGTAATGTTCTGTGCTAAGTACGTTAACATCCAACCAATGATTAGGAAGATACAGCTTAGAATGAAGGCAAATTTCCTGCCTCTGCACTGCATGATGAAAGGTAGAAGAATGCTTGGTATACCAGCTATGCCGTGAACGGAACCTGGAAACGACAGAAATTTTATTAAGTTTTGTTAATCGCCAGTTACTAAGTGTGCATTCACACGAGCGACACGCGTCAACGGCAGATGTAACTGCAGCCATTGACACTCTGGAGGTCAGATAGGCAGTCGCTCCATGTGAAACTGATATTCACCTGCATTCGGAAGCTAACTCAAAAATAGTTGGTAAAAGACAACGCAGATAATGAGTTTAGTTAAATGGCTAACCTGCCTTGTGTGCCGGTAATTTACTGAGCAGATTTAAATGCCCCTTGAGAAATATTTGCAACCGTAACCATAAAGGTCACGCTTATTTCTCAAGGGGTATTAAATCTATTTAACTATTAATCGCGTCTTAGAAATAAATAAATTTCTAAATGTCAAGAACAGTGTTCCTAAAGTTTAATAATATGTTTTCTATTACAACAAAACAACGTTGACGATGTTACATACTGCACTGAACTAAGATCCTTCATCTCAAAATGTGTTGGGCGTTTAAAAACTAAGCACGCAGAATATATGTATGTCTACGTACAACTAGTTCCATTACTTTAGCCATTTTATTTTAATAACCAAACTACAACACACTAATCCATCATCATCTGCCTACCCTTTTCCCAACTATGTTGGGGTCGGCTTCCAGTCTGACCGAATGCAGCTGAATACCAGTATTTTACATGGAGTGACTGCCTATGTGACCTCCAAAACCCAGTTACTGGGTAACATGATACCCGTTGGTCTGAAAGTCTGGTAACTTACCGATCCATGATCCTTTATGTAAGTCTATTTTTATGATGGTATCATTTGATTTGAGCTGTTCTAGCAACACGCTAGGGTATGCTATCACACCACCAGCTGATAATGCTGCTAAGTGTGTTGAACCAGCCACCAGAAACTGGAAACAATAATAAAAAAGTTAGAATATCGGTAAAAAATTGTGTGTCTATCTTTTTTCGAAGCTTGTTTTATTTTTTAAATATTTAATAGTATTTTTTTATTATTTTTGTAAAATGGTTATACAGGTAAAAAAAAATATATTAAGATGACATCGGTGGTGAGTGGTTTCCTGTGCGGCTACTGTAAGTCTAGACATTACCTTGGTCAATTCTTACTTTGCGTGCTTAGAGCTAACATGAGACAATTATAAATAATGATGACGTCATTCTTGAAGATTGTCTAATGTTCGCTCGCAACAAATTCCAGTTTATGATCAATAGACTCGATAGGTTGACGGTTGAGGTGACCTAGATAATTTAAACTCCCGCATAAGCATGATCAAGTCTTTGATACTGATCAGAAACTTGATTAAGTTTACTTTGAATAATAATATATAAAAGTATATAACAAGAAGAGGAAATAATCAAAGGGCATTAAAAAAATTGTCCGCATCGCTGTCAATAGAAAAAGTGCCCAAAAGGCTGGCATTATTGTCATATGTTATGGCAATACTGATGCTTTGGTCCAAAAATAAGCCAGTCACATGAAGGATTTACTTTGTGAATTAATCAGAACAACCTACTGACTTTTGAGCTAATTCACCACAATAGCCATGAAATATAATTTTGATAGCTATGGTAACATGTAAGTTGATCAAAAAAGTAAAAACGAAACATATGTAGACTTACACTTACTTACTACTTACTTACTTACTTTGACTTTAGATTTGAAAATTGTGGAATCGGAAAGGCTTTCAGTATTGCGAGGTAGAAGTAACGCTCTGCTTAGGAAATACAATTACAAAGACCGGTGATACAATAAAAAGAAATGGTCCTAGTAAAGTAGAGTAATCTTGATTGCAATAGAATTGTTGCTAATCTAAGTGGAAGGATTTCTTATTCAAGATATAATCTATTACGACGTCTATAAGAAACAGTTGCCCTATTTAGAGAGTATAATAGATAGGAAAGACCTCTTTGTCTAATTTTGAAATTAAGAATAAAACCTAAAAACGTAAAAAACCTTTTTGTCTAATTTTAAAATTGGAATGAAAGAATCTAATTTAATGAAAGTAACATTTATAGAAAAAAGTAAAAGAAAATCTGGAAAGGGAAATAGACCAGACGGCCAATTCCCGTAATTAAAAACGTTCAAAATCTAGTCGCAATCTCATCTTAGCGACAATCAATGTCAAAAACTTTGATTGTCGCTGAAACTTTGATTGAGACTGAGATCACACTATGAACGTTCTTAATACTAAGGGAATTGCCCTTCAGAAATAATTAAGCGTTATAATACAAAAAGGAAGGTAAGGCATGGTTGTTAAGGAAAAGTTTCTAAATTAAATGAAGATGACACAAGAGACATAATTATGTAGAATAGAAACACAATTCGCTATTTTGAATTTCGAGTGACTTCACAATACTCATAAAACATTATGGAAAACGATAAAATATTTATCTATATTTTTATCTATATTAATTAACTCTGTTTGAAAACGATTCATACCAAGTTTAAGCTGTACAGCTCAGCTTGTCGGTTTCATAACTATTTCTTATAATATCTTATTGATGTAAATTAAAATAACTGATTAGCACTCACTTGTCTCGCTACCGGTGACAGAATCATAATGACTATCTAATTCTTCAACTATAACAAATATATCGTTTTCATTATCTTTCGTGTTGTCGAGCTCACAATCCTCTGCTCCTATGCTGTGTATATAGTCATTGTGGCGAATACCTGTAGGTAAATAATTATCATATTATTGTTTTCATAATAGAGAGGGGTTCGGGTCGTCCCGGACTTGGCCTAATTTTGAATCAAAAGGCGTCCGGGTGTACCCTTTGTTGTTTGAAACAAGGACGTTCCTCTATCTATTGATGATTAATTAAAACCTTTAACTTGATATTGTTATGTTCTTTGGTTTGTGTTTAAGTTGTATAAATTAAGTAAGTTCGATCTTTGGGACTCGGAAAGTTTGAGGCTTCTTTTGATTTTTAATTAAGATTATTTTGCTGAGTCACTAAGAATAGGTTCGAAATTAAGTTTAATTGACCAATATTATTAAGTACATACTGCCCCTTTATTAATTAACGAAAAGTAAAGTTACAGCAGTATAACTTCAGTTTAACCATACGTTTCTCGTATGGTTTAAGTTTTGGCATAACTTTTCCCGGGGTTTATTAGTAAGGGTGTATGTATGTGTGACGGTTTTTGGCTATTTGCTTTTTAAATCGAAAGAGTTTCATAAGGCATTCCTTTAATCTTGAATGTATTATATTTAATATCAAATTTTATTCCCGGGTCTTTAATTTTTTAAATTGCAGCTCTACTAATTATTAGAACAATGGCTATTAATTTTATATAATAACATCAAACCAATATTGACACAGTTGTTGAAAACATTTATAATTATGTTTAATTTTGCCTTGTTACTTGAACTAATGAAGAGCATTTGTGGCCCAGTGGAAGGTAATGGCCCCAACTAACGAATCGTAGGTCATGGGTTCGAACCCAGGCAGACGGTTTTCTCTGTGTAAATAATTTCAACACCGCTGCTCTCAAAACGGCAAAGGAAAACCTCCTGAGGAAACTAGCTTGTCCTTGAACCAAAACATCGAAGAAATATGACGTCTACCAACCCACACCGAGCACTCGTGGTAGATTACGGCCCACTCCCTCTCGAAGAGAGGAGGCCTCTCAGCAGTGGGGAAATTATAGGCTGATTATGTTACTTGAATAAATAATGAAAAAAAAAAAAAACTAGTTCAACTTACGAAACACTCAATCTAACACAGTTTTATGTTTTAAGATCACCGCTATTAGATATTAACCTAGGGAGTTACGTCAAGCGTTAAGAATCACTGACAAATGAACGCTTCCGAGAATACGCCTTTTTATATAAACGTATAAAAATACGATGCATTGTCTAAAAAAGACAAACGAATGCGTAATTTTTAACAAATTATTTAATTAAAACTGGCAGGCTGGAAAATAAGTTGTATCGCGTCCAATATCCACACTGCGGTTACCGAACTGTTACCAAGCTTATATAATTTTCGAATATGGTTTTGGTCTTACTATACTTTTTATACACTGACTGACATACAAAAAGGCCTTCAAGTCTCGTTCAATGTCAATATTGTAAGGATTGCATGCGTCAGCAGTGTTATTGTTATGATTTCGATCTGTTTTTATTTTTATATATGTAACAATATTATCCTTATTACGGTGGTTACGATACCCAGTAGGATACCCAGTGGATCAAAAGGAACAACACATAGATTTTTTTTTTCGTCGACGTGTAATCTGTTCCATACATTCTGACTGCGTAGGTCGTGCACTTTTGTAGGAAACACCTTGTTTTTTTTTAATACCCGACGAAAAATAAGTTTTTTGTGTAAAATTTACAAACGTGATGGGTATATCTAAACACGATAAAACATAAGAAGGCAGTTTTTCTCAAGTCATACTTCAAGTAACAGCGGTCGTTGACCTCCCAAAAACATATCATTTTTTTTTATTTTATCATGTTATATATCAATACCAGTCGTGCCTGCGGAATTTAGCTAGTCAATTTAAAATAACCCTGTAGGTATTATAGCCTGTATAAAAATCAGCACTCTAAGACTTATTGTTATTTTTTTAATCTTGTAAAAGGTTGTAAAAGAAGGTGTAACATTATATTTAAAGTCAATTTTTGGAATAATCAGAGATTCTCAGGAAAGAGCGTTTCAAATGTATAAAAAGTAGAATGCTTGCTTGTTATAATTCGTAAATTATATAAAATAAAAAATAATATTAATTAATTACAAAATATTACAACACAATACATATCAAACACACACACATACAATATTATTTATTATTATTATTTTTTTAAATTATTATTATTAATTTTTTTACTTAAAAATAATATTTTTTATAAAATGGATTCTCAGGCGGTCATTAGCAATAAGTGATGATAAAATAAGCTGAGTATTTTAAAGTTAAAAATGTTCGGACTCAGAACACACCCCGGTGGATCACCGTAATATTATTCCCAATAATTTTAGTTGAGTGCCTGTAATATTTTATTTTTATTAATTAACTGCTCATTATATTGACGTGGAACTAATATAAACCTCCTGCCATAAAATGTAACCTATAGGAACTAAAATAATCTTAAGAACAGTATCGAATGCCGCGTTGATGACATAGAAGAAGAAGAAGAAAAAACCTTACAAAACGCTTCAGCTTTATTATTAGTATAGATATAGATAGATAGAATACATATAGATAAATATAGATATTATTGATCACTCTTGAGAAAAAACTCCCTTCTCCAAACGTTACGTCATCCTACATTGCCATATTTTTAGTGTCATAATAATTATTAGACACTAATGATTATACTACGTTGGTGGTGTTGCGAGGTGGTAAACAAGCCTGAGAAAAATAATAGAATGGTTGTGTATAAACAATTGTATTAAAATATGAAACAATATCTATCGAAATATCAGAAGTTAAACATGTCAAAATAAATGATCGCAAACAAGATTATTGTGAGAACAAATCTAACATACACATTTCAGGAGAAACTTATGTTTTATAATACATCTTTTATTCTTTAAAGGATTCCGTAAAGCTTTGTGATGGACCTCACAAAACATGTTCTTTTAATGGCTTATTTTTTTCCCTATACGATCTTATTACCTTAGTCGACGTCGTCTTTGATTTACCAAAAATCTTTAAAAAAAATTGACTTCCAAAAAAATACGACAAAGTGAAAAATAACTTTAATTTCGGAAGTCGGTTTATTTTTTTTACTTTGTAATTTACACTTTGTAGTGTATTTTGGAAGTCGGTTGTTTTCTTTTATAACCGTTTTTATGTTGCTCTTTTTAGCTGTCGTATACCACCCATTACTATGTATGTGTGTGAAGTTTCGCCAATCACTCAATTAAAAAGACTGGGTATAAATATAGACAGCATTTTTTTTCGAGATTTCTAACTTTCTGTCATGTGCAATAACAAAGTTTGTAAGTACATTGAAACAAACAAAAATTAAGTGCGTAAGTTTTTAAACTATAATCCTTAAATATTTTCAGTATTATTTATAAAACTTTAATCAATTGCTAAGCGCGTGTTTCTCTGTCTGTCTCTCTCTCTCCCTTTGAACTTCGTTCCATCCGGGTGTCCCTTGACACCTCTCAAGTTTTTTTATTTTATTTATTTATTTTATTTAAGGATTACCAATGAGATACATTACAATTATCTTTAACCATTATATAACTTGTATTATTATACATTATTATACGATTGGTGAGGATTTGGAGTTTGAAGTGCTGAACACGCTCTTTATAGGAATTTAATTGTATCGAATTTTTCCTTTGTAAGGATAGATTATACAAGAATCTCTCAGATAGTGATTATTCAATGTGTTATCCCATATGCCCATGTGTTATCTTATGACGCCAGTTCTAAGGTACAGAAATAAAGAAAGGCTACGTTGTGGCGGCAGTCACACACAAATAATAAAAAACATTTTGTAGAAATAATTTATTTTGTTAAGTAATAAAATAATTATTACTAAAATACACTGAAATCCCGTTACAAAAGCAGTAGGAAGTAATATAATATAGACACAAGTACCCACTAACTTATCTAAAAGAGTAAGGGCATGAAAATACAAAGCTATTATCGGCTACTGCTTTAACATTAATTTGGCTAGATTATATTAGTAAGTAGATATAAATTCAGAGATAAATACCGTTTCCTGTTTACTCCAATTATTGGAGCTTATTATTTTCATTGTTACCATCGCAAACACAATAGTTTAAACATAATAAATTATTTTATTAATATTCTAATAAAATTATCCGATGAAATTTTTGACTTTTATCTGCCAAAGTCACGACAGATAAA
This sequence comes from Apamea sordens, assembly GCA_945859715.1. Classification (NCBI taxonomy): domain Eukaryota; kingdom Metazoa; phylum Arthropoda; class Insecta; order Lepidoptera; family Noctuidae; genus Apamea; species Apamea sordens. The sequence continues at coordinate 3,304,482 of OX244010.1, read as the reverse complement.
AAAATCGAAGCTTTGACAAGTTTATTCTAAAAATTCCGTTTTTTAGTCAACTCTTGATTATAATCTGTGCCGAACGCATAATTTGACCTCTATTTCATTTCGCTACTAATCACCTGCTAACTATTGTAATTTATGAATAAAGAAAAATTAAGCATTGATTAAGAGCTTAATAAATGGTAAGCTAAACAGTAGCTAATGAGTGATTAGCGAGATTTTTAACCGACTTCTAAAAAAGGAGGAGGTTCTCAATTCGAATGTTTGTATTTTTTTATATAAATAAGGCTGTTTAATAGTTGTAGGTACAAGGATCTTTTGGCGCGTGGCAAAGATCCCAAGTAATGCCGCCATCTTCCTTTTTCAATACAATTTCACAAAACAATTCCACAAAAATGTTTACCAACAACGCCCCCTTGTCAATGTAACTCAAGCTGTAGGCACATGCACTGTAGGCACGCCACTATTGTAAGAATTTAAATTATAATGGAATGTTCTCCAATTACAGCTTTTAGAACCTAGATCTTTGACAAAAACCTCTATTCAGCAGTTAAGTACCTACCTACCTATTACTACCGACAAGTTATCTGCTACGACCCACTACACACATATTCATAATATGATGTACACAATAAAGACTATTCTAGTCTATTTTCTATTATAAAAAGAAAGATTTGAGTTTTTGTATGTTTGTTTGTTACGCTTTCACACTAAAATGGCTGAACGTATTTGGATAAAGCACATGGAAAAGGACATAGGCTACTTTTCATCCTGAATCGCTGACGAAGTCGCGGAAAACAGCTAGTATTCAATAATCGTAATTGTCGTCCGCGACGTTCATTGTAATTATGTAAAGGATACCAGTATCACTGATGAAATCTAGCAAGGACGAAACAATAGACAATGATTTAGAATTACAGTAGAACACAGCATTATTACGTTAAGATCGTTTAAGATCTAATTAGCTTATGATGAAACCTAGAAGGTTAAGTACTATGCTAATTAGATAATTATTTTGTTCTAGACTGAATTCTTATTATGATGTTCTTCTCAGACTAGTCAGATAGGAAACGCCGACCTCATCTAGTTATAAAATATGATTGACGTGTAAAGTGTTTCTACAAACCTGCTTACGAAACTAAAATAAAAATCATTTTTCAAAGGGCATCAAAACATTTGTCCGTTTAAAAGTACCTTTTATGTGCTTATTTGTAATATTTGACTTTAATATTTTTTTAAATAAATACAGAAGAACAAAGGCTCCTCTTTTCTTGAAGTGAGTTAAAAATGATGTGAAGTGTTATAGTGAGAATGTTAGTCACAGAATTGGGGTATTGTCGGTAGAAGTCAGCACAGAGGTGTTGACTCCGTGCGAGGCGGTGTGTGAGGCGACTCTGTGCTCTGTGGTCTTCACCACAGAGCACAGAGTCGCCTCGACGGCCACTGCTAGATGCATTGTCAACACTTTCCATAGGTACAGACGCCAGCACATCAAGCTACTACAATCTGTCAAATTTCTTTAAAAGATTTTCAACTTTATCGCTAAAGCATTAAGGTTCAAGGGTGATTGGGAAAATTTGACAGTTTCGGATAGCTGACGTCTGTACAAACTAAGCGTGTCACGTGAACTCAAGTATGACGTATAGAAACTGCGGCTTTGAGGGCGATCCGTTACCGTGACACACGTGAGTTGTGCGATGAACGTTCTTTTAGCGCCACGAATTTTAATAGTACTGCCGTCTACTGATGCTGTGCGCACAGCGAATCCCGTGCTCTGTGCCTGCAACCAACATTGAAAATTCTTACAAACTCATCACGGCAAGAGCTTGTGATATTCATGTATGTATGCGTGAACTTGTTCTTGTAGTTATAATATATCGTTTATTGCTGATCACACATAAAAATACACACAATCCAATCTTCGTCCCAAAATAAGAGGACATCGTTTTAAAATCACCATGCAGAACCACTCATATTTAAATTCAACACTACCTTGGCAGTACTAGAAAATCTGATCTACGTAGGTTTATAAATAACTTACGTAGGTTTTTAAATAATTAATAATAGAAACAGATTTTATCAGTACCTCTTAATTTTAGTGGTAGGTATGAAGATTATTTGTTTCGTATGTAATTATAAATACAACGGTCAATTTTTTTCTGAAAAGTTGAATTGAATAGCCTCTTGACGTCATAGATGCTTACATTTTTATTTAGTCGCATTTTTTTTGTACCGAAAACTTTATACTACTATTTTTTATGGAATAGAACTCTGGTCAAGTCTCTAATCAGTAAACCATAATCATAATCATCCGGTTGCCTTATTCCAATTTATATTGGGTGAGTGATACTCTATTAGCCGTCATCCTTTCTAACCATTTCGTCTTTCACACAATGCAACCATCGTTTTGTCATCCTTAAAATCATCCACATTCATACTCAAAACGTTCCTCACGTTATATCTTATCTGATCAGTATAAATAGTTGTCAATTATGGGTACACACGCCTGCAGGTCAAGCTACCCGAAACTGTCAAATTTACCCAATCAACCTTGAACCTTAATACTTTAGCAATAAAGTTAAAAATCTATTAAAGACATTCGACAGATTGTAGTAGCTTGATGTGCTGGTGTCTGTACGTACTGACACAGTATCACCTCTGTGTGTGATTGAAGTGATTTTTTATTTGCGCTACAATACATACACATACATAAACTCACGACCTCTTCCCATCGGGCTAGGCAGAAGCTACTGAACGTCACCTGCTACGATCTTTACATACTCCTTTTGCCTCGTTTGCGTTTATACAGAGTTGATATGACAGAGGGGCATTAAATTACACTACGTATACTATACGTGTTTAGTATTAATTCGATACGGCATAAAAATAAAAAGCGCCAAAAATGAGAAAATATTTTTTTCAAACAAACCAAATGGCTTACAAATCAGAATAAAACGCACCCATCCTTTATTAATACTAAAGCTGAAGAGTTTGTTTGTTTGAAAGCGCCAATCTCTGGAACTACAGCACCCTAATTGCGTAACACACAATCAATCAGAATCGGTTTCATTTTGACAGTTCAACAACATTCACTGCGTTATTTAAATGTTGAGCAGACAAAATTTTCTAACTTATGAAGCAATGGATTAGCAATTTGCTTCAAAATGATTCAGATTACGATTGATCGTGTGTTACGCAATTAGGGAGCCGGTCGGATTTAGGTTCTAGAGCCCGTAGGAGCGGAGAAAAAAAATAGTCAGGAAGAATAAGCATCATACCATGTATACAGGGTGGCAGGGACATCGACGCTCAAACTGTAACCATCAATTCAGCACATGAGTTTAGACCCCATAGCGTAGAAATTTTTCGTCGGTTATCAAAAAGAAAAGTCTTCTGTTTCATAGAAAAGTGCAATACCTACGCGGTCAAAATGTATGGAACACCAATATATATTTTTTTAATAACCGACGAAAAATTTCGACGCTATGGGGTCTAGTATCATGTGCTGAATCCATGGTTACAGTTTGCGCGTCGATGTCCCTGCCACCCTGTATTATCTACACATGTTTTTGCAAATGAATAAATTTGAATTTGAAGGTTGAGCGATAACGTAGTAATAGTGCAGGTAGGCGATGCGATGCGACGGATTAGGTCGCGGGCTGAAGTTATACGCGGACGAAGTCGCGGGCGTAGGCTAGTAATATGTATAAAAGTCAGCGTGTAATAAGTTATTCACCACCAAACAACATTAAATTTAATGACAGCAATTCCTGGAATAATTTCAAATTGATTCATCGACCTGTGGCTGCATATTAATGCTTCTTGGTGATCGGAGAACGTATCATTTATTAAATCAGACGGGTCATCTGTAAAACAAATGAATATTAATTAATTATAATAATGGTTGACCGACGGCTTGTCCACAGTTGGTTAAATGGGGAAGGTAATTTATTTTTAATTGATAGGCAGTTTCTTGTTAGGCTCGTGGCTAAATGCTAACAGCAGCACGGCTCCATCTAAGGTAAGCTACGCTTGCCGAGGTCAGTCCATGGATGGGTGATCATTCATTATATTATCGAGACACCTCCCTGCCTTGGAAGGCACGTTAAACCTTTGGAAGAGAAGATCTTTGGCAGCCGTTACAGGTTCGAAGCCCGAAAGTCTGAAAAACCGTCTTACCAAGGGGTATCGCATTACCCAAAAACTGGGTTGTGAAGGTCAGATAGGCAGTCGCTCTGTATAAAATACTGGTATTCAGCTGCATCCGATTAAACTGTAAGCCGACCCCAACATACGAGTAGTTCGGAAAAGGCTAGGCAAATGATGAAAAAATACTCAGCCCAAACTGGAGTTTGAACCAAAACCCCACGTTCTTCAGGCGACCTTTAGAAAAAGGAGGGCAAGTATAAAAAACTTAATTAAAATGTCTACGAGAAACGCCAACATTTTTAGTACCGGAAACACCGCGGAGTGATCCTTGAAAGACACCTTACACCAATTTTGTTTGACATAAATCCTTTAAAAAAGGCCAGGTGCGTAATACCACAGAAAATTACAGAAGGTCGGCTCCATACAACGAGCGACAGTGCACGGCCACGCATACATAGACACGCGTATGAGAGGCTCGTCGAGGTGTTGTCAATGAAATAAAATCCGTACATTCATACGAGTATATTATAAGGAGGGGCTTGTGGCTAAGTAATAACAGACACGGGTTGATCGATCAGGTTAATCTTCGCTAGCCAAGCTCGAACTGGGGATGTGTGACCATCTTTACATACCGAGATCCTTCCGTGCATCGGAAAGCACGTTAAGCCGTTGGTCCTGGCTGTCATTCGTAGATCGTTGACAGTCTTAACGGGTAGTCAGAAGCCAGAAAATATAACTACTAGTCTTACCAAGGGGTACTTACACAGTAACTGGGTTGTGTAGGTCAGACAGGCAGTCACTCCTTGTAAAATGCTAGGAAAAGGCAGACGATGATGACATAGACGCGCTTCAAATAGAATAGAATAGCTTTATTTCGGACACAAAAATATCCATAAAGTGTTAGTGACAAAACAAAAAATAACTTATTGCCTAGTGTTAGTAAAAATCAACCTCCGCACAATCGGAGAGCCGAAAATCTCGGCTACAGTTTTCAGGATGCTGTTATGATTGCCCCTGACTCTCCTCAGAAGAGACGCAGTTTTTTTGCGCATAATTGCCGAAGACGTCGGTGCGCGCTTGCGCAAACATGTTCGACGCGCTACAGCAACAAGGCAGCCTCAACAACATCCTGAAAGCATTGTTATAATGGACGCGCAGGACATCCAGCGATCTCTTAGTACAATTGACCCATAGAACGATTGATTGATTGAAATGCATTCGTGATTAACATTCGGATGAAAGACTGAGGTCGCCAACTATGTGTGAGTGCGCTTAACTTCAACCCCCGATAAAATATGGGTGTTTTTAGTATCTGTATGTCTGCTTGTCGGTATATGTCTGTCTGTGGCATGGCACCATAGCCCCCAAACGGATGGTCAGATTTCAATGCAGTTTTTTAAATTCGAAACCCGGTTTTATGGGGGATGGTTCTTAGCGAGTTTTCTTGACAATCTGTTTATTTTTCTGATTGATGTAGGGATCCCTGCCACACAATGGTGATTGGTTATGTGTTATTCCGTGTTACTACTCAGTCGTAATTGGCACGGGTGACAAGATGAATAAACGTTGTCATAGCAAAACGAGTATGTACCTAGAATCCGTAATTCCGTTCCGTAAGTTCCGTAATTTCTTCCTATCCCTAGGGTATAAGGCGTGAGTTTATGTATGTATTTTTGACTAGCTTCTGCCCGCGATTTGGTTCGCGTGGAAGTCGTAAGACACCACATTTTTTTATTAAAAAAAAAAGTGAATTAATGAACGCCTGCGATATGCTACATAATGCCACACCTGATACACTGACTGATGGTTTCTTACAGATTATTCTTGACGAACAGCAACGATCACTAATATAATATAACAGTAGATCGTAAACACACAGGATTTCTCATTAATAATCACCTAACCATCTATATATATAAAATTCAAAGTCCTGACTGACTGACTGATAGATCAACGCACAGCCTAAACCGCTGGTCCTAGAGACATGAAATTTGGAGGGTGTGTTCTTCATAAAGAGTAGGCATCCACTAAGAAAGGATTTTTCGAAATTCCACCCCTAAGAGGGTGAAAAGGGGGGAATTCGTTTGTATGAAAAATCTTATATCATGAGTTAATAAACTTGAAACTTGGCACGAATACTTATCTAAATAAATTATGAAGATTGTCAGTTTTTTTTCTTCTAAACTACCCCCTAATAAGGGATTGGGGGGTTTCAAAGTTTGTATGGAAGAATTTTAGCGCGCAGTCCAGTTGACTCGAAACTCAGTAATTATAGTATATTAATTTGTCAGGAACATTTCCTGACAAATTAAAAACTGTAATAGTAAAACCAATTCATAAAAAGAACAGAAAAGATGATATGTCGAACTATAGGCCGATAGCTTTAATTCCTGTCTTTTCTAAAATAATAGAAAAAGTCATATATGAAGCAATATCATCTTTCCTGACTAAATTTGATATTCTTTGTCATGAGCAATACGGGTTCAGGAAAAATAGGAATATAAACATGGCAATTTTTGACCTGTTGAATTTCATTATGTCAAATGTTGATACAAAAACGCCTATATGTGCTATATATACAGATATGTCGAAAGCTTTCGATTTTGTCAACCCTAGCATACTGCTTGGAAAACTAAACGCCTATGGCATTCGAGGTAATATCCTAAATCTAATAAAAACATATTTATGCGGTCGCAAACAGATGACAGAAATTTACAAAATATGTGTCAAGTCTAAATTAGAACAAAAATACGTGTCTTCCAATAGAGAAATTAAATTCGGTGTACCACAGGGAAGCGTCCTGGGGCCTTTGTTATTTCTAATTTACATAAACGACCTCCCACGCCAAATCCAACATCCCATGGTACTGTTTGCCGACGATAGTATAGCACTCTTAAAATGTGACAAAAATGAAAATTACGAAAATGATATAAACTACACTATTAAAATAATAATAAATTGGCTAAATTGCAACAACTTACAAATAAACATACAAAAAACAAAGATAATGCATTTTTACCAAAGACTCCGTATCAATGACCTAAATATTAATTATAATAGTCAAAATGTGGAAAGAGTAGATGTTACAAAATTTTTAGGAATCTTAATTGACAGTAAACTGACATGGAAGGCCCAGGCAGAAGCAATCTGTAAAAAACTTAGCGCATCAGCATATGCACTTTATAATCTTAAAAAAAAAGTTAATACCAAAACAGTATTACTAGCTTATCATAGTCTTGTCGTTTCCATTTTAAGGTTTGGTATTATACATTGGGGCAATTGTACCGAAAGAGAGAGTATTTTTAAGGCCCAAAAACGATGCCTACGAGCAATATTTGGTTTGAAAGTTACTGACAGCTGTGTTCCAATTTTCAAAAGTCATCATTTATTGACATTTCCGTGCCTATACATTTTAGAAATTGCTCTTTTTGTTAAATGTAATCGACGGCTATTTTTAACTTTATCGGAAAGCAGATACCGAGATGTAACTTTGCGATCTCAATACCAAAACTTGCTACGCACAGGTGGATATAGGACTGCTTTGTTGAGGAAAAGTGTTTTTGGTATGGCACCGGCTATTTTTAACCACATTCCTAATTCCATAAAAGAGGAACCAGTAGCAACTTTCAAAAAGAAACTAACTGCACTTTTGGTCAATAAATGTTACTACTCCGTATCGGATTTTCTAGCTGAAAAATTTTAGTTGCATCAATGTCTGTATGTTTGTTGATGAATTGCATCAATGTTTGCATGCCAAAATGGTAGAATGTACAAGGATTCTTTCATATAATTGTAACCACCTTATTGTAAATACCTACATTGTGAGCAAATAAATGAATATTCTATTCTATTCTATTCTATACCTAATATTGAAAGTAAAGAATAATGTGTATCAGGGTTTTTTGAAAATCTACCCCTGACGGGCTGAAATGGGGTAAAAAAATTTCAGGGGAGGATTTTACAGCATGGATTGATTAACTCGAAAATAGGTTTAAATAATCTTTGAGTCAAGTTATGAATACATCTCAAACGATTTTTTTTTAAATACCACCCCTGTGGGGGTGAAAAGCGGGGATACAGTTTATATGAAAAATCTTCTTCATTAGGTTAATAAACTTGAAACTTTTCAAGAATACTCGCCTAAGTAAGTAATAAAGTTTATCATTATAAGTTTTTCCAAACTACCCCTCAAAGGGGGATATAGGGGTGTTGAAGTTAATGTGGAATAATTTGAATGTGCGGTCTGATTAACTCGAAACTCAGTGTTTATACTTAAGACCAAAAATAAAGAGTAACATGTATCAGGGTTTTTCGAAAATCTACCCCTAACGGGTTGAAAAGGGGTAGTTAATTTTACAAGGGAGGATTATAATGCGTGGCTTGATTAACTCGAAAATCAGCAACCGGACTAACAACCGAACTACTGATACTAGAGGGAAAATTGGTATAAATAATCTTTGAATCAAGTTATGAATAATTCCAAATGATTTTTCAAAATTCTACCCCTGTGGGGGTGAAAAGCGGGGGATACAGTTTATATGAAAAATCTTATTCATTTAGTTAATAAACTTGAAACTTGGCAAGAATACTTGCCTAAGTAAGTACCTAATAAAGTTTATCATTATAAGTTTTTCAAAAGTACCCCTCAAAGGGGTGGGGTAGGGGTGTTAAGTTTATGTGGAATAAATTGAATGCGCGGTCCGAGTAACTCGAAACTCAGTATTGATACTTTTGACAGAAAATAATTAATAATAAGTATGTAAAGTGGTCAAAAATTTACCACTGATGGGACAAAAAGGGGTAATTCAGTTTTTAAGGGCAGGATTTGAACTTGAAACTTTATGTTACATTTTCACGCCTAAACCACTGAACTTCTGATTTGGCATAGAGATAGATGGCATCCTGGGGAAGCATATACATTTTATCCTGTTAGTACGTTCCCGTGGGATAATTTCCGACATCCACGCGGGCGAAGCCGCGGGCAGAAGCTAGTAGATATCTATTTTTATTATAAAAAAAACAATGTACAGTTTTGAGTTCGCTATGATCTTATTATTATGTATGTACAGAATCGGATTTCTTTATGGAAACATGATAGATTGGAAATTTTTATCTCGGATAATCTTTCGCGCACAAACAACAACAACATTTAAGGTTTATTAAATATTAAAGTGTGTTTATACATCTTTATAAGTTCTTTGTTAACTTGAATTTATCTAAAAAAATCTGTTCCATTGTTTTATATATCTGGTAGATACCCAACTTTATACAGGATCAGCCTATAATGTTCCACCTGCTAGGACACAAGCTTTTGTTACAGGGAGTGGGCCGCAATCTACTACTCGGGCCCAATGCGGGTTGGTAGATGCCACATGTCTTCAATTTTTTTGGTTCTAGGACATTGCGGTTTCCTCACCATGTTTTCCTTCACCGTTGTGATAAATGTGTGGTGATAAAAAGTGATAAAGGTAAATAATTTACACCAGGTAAAGCGCCAGTCGCGGTTCGAACCTACGACATACAACTTATAAGTCGCAGCTGTTACCACCATTTGCACTGCTCCCACTGTGTGTCTCTCCGGAAATTGTTGGTCAGGTCCATAATGGACCTTGACGAGACTTGGACACGCAACCCGAAGCAAAAGGCTGTACAGGCTTAATATTGCTTATCTATACTTCATCCATTTATTAAATTGGTAAAACTAGCATAATAATAGACGTACGTTGAAATACATTATCATCTTCCATACACATGGAAGTAACACTGAATACAACTAACCCCAACTTGTTATTTTTTTTGTGCGTTTATGTTCTTTTTATGCGTCATGTTTGCCGCAAATAAATGTATTTTCTTTCTTTCTTTCTAAGTAAGAGCAACTTTCACAGACTTTACATTACTGCGTAAAGTAAGCGTTTCGTTTATGTTGTGTGTGTAACCTTATAATTATGTGTATGCGACGTTATTTATAAGTCCGTGATAAGGCCTGTCGTACTTTATGGGTCTGAATGCTGGGCTGTGAAGAAGACGGATGAAAAAAGATTGCATGCAGCGGAGATGAGAATGTTGAGATGGATGTGTGGAGTGACGAGAATGGATAAAGTAAGAAATGAGTATATAAGAGGAAGTTTGAAAGTGGCGCCAGTGACAGAAAAGTTGAAAGGAAATCGCTTGGCTTGGTATGGGCATGTGATGAGAAGAGACGAAACGCATGTGACTAAAAGGGTGATGAATATACATGTTGATGGATGGAGAGGGAGAGGAAGGCCGAAGAAAAGATGGATGGATTGTGTGAGGAATGATATGAAAGAGAAGGGAGTGAATGATAGCGTGACGGCTGACAGAGGAGAATGGAAGAAGAAAACGTGTTGCGCCGACCCCAAGTAACATGGGATAAGGGCAGGAAGATGATGATGATGCGACGTTAAAAGTAAAGTCAAAGTGCGGTCCGTGCGGATTGTTGCTCTAAAAAAACTTGCAACAAAATAAGGAAATAGTGGTGTAGACTTATAAAGTTAATTAATACAATTAGTTCTAGGACAAGGCTTCACCAGAATAAACTATCATCATAAAAACTTTATTGTCTGCATTCAATAAATCTTTGTTTTCCGTGTTGAAAGGTACAGTTACCGTAGGTAAAATAACAGCCATTGCGACATTTAAACTTTATCTCCAAGCTCCAAAATGCATTGGCAAACCCCTTCATTCAAGGGCAAAGGTTCTAGGTGCATTACTTTTTTTTTGTACTGTTACTATTATTAATGTTGCTGACAGGAGCTAATTCCGTATAACTTAAGACAATAATTTGTATTGTCTAGTGCAACTAATTTTGTATGCCATAAATGGCGAAACATGTAGCCCCCTCATATTAATTATAAGACCTTCATACTGTACCCATGTTTTACAAAATAAATATTATCTTATCTGTTCTGATAATTAAAGTAAGAAAAGATAATTGCGACATTCGTATAAAATAAATACATTTAATGTGTTGATATCACGTCAACAATCACCGCTGCTAATTGGATGTTATTTATTTTTGTCAACTAATTAAAACAAGCAACATGAGATTTTAAAGCACATTATGTTGGTTGCAGATTTTATTTAGGTACATTGGTAATGCCAATGACGGAAGCAAATGGCAACACATGGCTGTGTATTAACTTGTTTTTCATAATATTGTGTAACTACCTACTTTTTTGCTTTGTTTGCTACTGATGTCGTACATTGTTGTTATTGTTTTACTTGTTCTACATCTGTATGCTTCGTCTTAGATGACGATTATTTTTATGTTAAAAAATCTCATATAAGTGAACTGTATCTTGTTCTTATGAGAAATAAAGATTCTTTAAACCTAACACGATAACACAGATCATGATAAATTATAATATACGCAATATACAGGATGTCCCAAAAGTAGATGTCAAGCCGGAATCGAGCAATAAGTCAAGTTATAATAGTTAAAAAAAAAAAAACTCATACTGCCAAACTCACATAGTGTACTTTTTTTCAGTACAGTCAGTCAAAGTTGGGTGAAGTATTGATTTTGAATATCTGGTTGGGCAAAAAGTGAAATTTTCTTCCAAGCTGGAGCATTTTAGGCAAGAGTTTACAGAAACATTATTCAGGATTGCATAACCATTTTTTTTTTCTAGGTAAGATTTGTTGCAACAGGAGTGAAAATACTGTCACAGGGTGTAGAATATCTCGATGTTTTTAAATGCCAATATTTTTTTAAATACAAAACTTAGATTTTTTTGATAATTTTCTGATAACTATTATGACTTGACCTATAACCCGATGCCGGCTTGACGTCGACTTCTGGGACACCCTATATGTATTATGATGTTTGAGAGATACTGAATGTCTTATCAATATTCCCGTCAGTTGTTTATCAAGAGAAAAGATTCGGTTTAGTAAAAGTCATCCATAGTAAGTTCCATTTATTCCAAGGTCCACATGCACCACAAATCACAACTGCCCGGCCGACGACAGAATGCGTTCTTGACCCCCGTCAGTTTCATACAAACAAATAAGTGTTTTGTGTTTTTTTTTAGTGTTTTGTTTTTAGATATAGATTCGTCATGTCTGTCTGTCTGTCTGTCCGTCCGTATGTCACAGCCACTTTTTTTCCGAAACTATAAGAGCTATACTGTTGAAACTTGGTAAGTACCTAGATGTATTCTGTGAGTATGGGGTATTTTTTCTATTTTTGTGTGAAAATCATAATGCGGTATTATGATTTTCACACAAAAATAGAAAAAAAAACAACACGTTTTGGGGGTTCCCCATACTTAGAACTGAAACTCAAAAATTTTTTTTCGTCAAACCCATACGTGTGGGGTATTTATGGATAGGTCTTCAAAAATGATATTGAGGTTTCTAATATCATTTTTTTCTAAACTGAATAGTTTGCGCGAGAGACCCTTTCAAAGTGGTAAAATGTTTCCCCTCTAACTATGCCCCTGTAACTCTGCCCCCTGTAACTTCTAAAATAAAAGAATGATAAAACTAAAAAAAATATATGATGTACATTACCATGTAAACTTCCACCAAAAATTGGTTTGAACGAGATCTACTTAGTAGTTTTTTTTAATACGTCATAAATCGTAAACCGCAATTTACCTTTCATTCAATCAACTCATGATTTATTTTTATAGATAATGGTACGGAACCCTTCGTGCGCGAGTCTGACTCGCACTTGGCCGGTTTTATTTAATTACTAGAATTATTGTCGCACTAAACAAGTGTCCGGAACAACTCTTGATGGCCGGACTGTAACAAATATATAACATCTGTATCCCTCAACCATTTGAAGTTGGCAGAGCCAGATTGATTTGTGGTGCTAGCGCGACTTATAAAATAGATTACATATGACTTTTGGTGGAAACTGAAGATTTGATCAAACCTCGTCAATTATTTTGACATTCTGATCAAGAGAATAAATTAAGGGCCTAAGGTAAACGGCACGGTTTCTTTACGGTACGGTGTACAGACGCCAGCACATCAAGCTACTACAATCTGTCAAATTTCTTTAATAGATTTTCAACTTTATTGCTGGAACATTAAGGTTCAAGGTTGATTGGAAAATTTTGACAGTTTCGGGTAGCTTGACCTGCTGGCGTCCGTACAAACCACGCCGTAGCACAACGTTTCCGTCAACAATCTTCCATAGTAATCCATACCACACTTTACGACCGTGCCTACACACGGCGTATACTTAAACCACGCTATTGAAAAAACGTGTCTGTCAACAATCTTACAACACTGACGACCGTACGAGTACCTACACACGACGAATACACAGCAACACGGTTAGCGCAGTGGCTGAGCGATCGGACTGCTGCGCTGCGTGTCGCTGGTTCGATTCCCGCACGGAACAAATATTTGTATGACCTACATGTATTTGTTCCGAGTCTGGGTGTTTTTTTATCTATAATATGTATATAAATTTACAAAAAAAAAATGTATATAAGTAGTTTATCAGCCATCTTGTTACCATAACACAAGCATTAGGTTGCTTAGCTTGGGACTAGATGGCGCTGTGTGAAATGTCCAGGAATATTATTATTATTAATAATTCCGTCTATTCTAAGTCACTAATTAGTAGCAATAAAGCCATTTCAAATCAAAGTGAAACCACTACAAATCTAAATAGAACTACCTACAATATGAGAACGTTGATGAAGTTGTCTCTCGAGAGTACACAGGCGTCACTGGTTTTGATAGACGGGTTGTAAGATGCTAAGATGTCATACAAATAATATTGTACATGATTTTGATCTCAGTGATTTATTAAAGCTGATAAGCGTCGTGGTGGTCGTTTGGGATTTGTTTCTTAAGAGGGATCCGTCAATGTACATATTTTTATATTTTATTTTAGTTTTATTTTACTCAGAATGTTACTAACGTAGTTTTGTAAGTGTTACTAACAACAATATGAATCATTTGTGTTCGAAATAAATAAATAATAATAATTTAGGCAGCGAAATTCAAAATTTCTTATGTTTTAGTTTTTGCAAATTGTATAGCGCTGTTTTACGTTGTATCATGATAAAAAATTCAATACGCAGCAATTATGATAAAATAATTATTAAAGTATAATCATGTGGCGACATCTACATTGCCACATACGAACTACGCATCACACTGACGTCAACCAAAATCTTGCATCGCGCAAGCAGTTCACCCCGTAACTAGCAGAGCTACGTCCCGATATCAATCGTCGGCTACTTAGTAGTAGCACATCTTACACAACACCCGTTTGGTCAGAGGATCTTCCCTTTCCTATGGAGGATGAGTGAAGTTTCTTGATTTCTTTATTAATTTATAACATCAATACGCTTATTTAGTCACACCATGTACACTCAAAATCTTTCTTTCTCTCTCACACACACAAACACACCCCCACACCCCAACACACCCTCTCTCACACACTCACACAAACACACTCACGCACTTATAGAATTGATCGTATTCTCTTTCTTTCTTTATTTTATTTCTTATTTATTTTTTTTTGTTTTTGTTACTTACCTATTTGTAATTTATTATGTAAGGGAAGAGCGGAGCCTTCAACTACAGGCATTGCTATGCCTAAATGGAGACTCCTCGACATGCAATGTAAGCCAAAATGATATGAAATAAACTTATTTTATTATTTTATTTTTATAAAAGTAGTAACATAAGTATTAGCATCGCCAGAGCTAACTTAGATGCATCCATTCGAAGTCACTAATTAGTAGCAATAAAGCCATATCAAACCACATTGTAACCACTACAAATCTCCATGGAGTTCTTCTTTCAATACGACAACGTTGTTAAAGTTCTCTCTCGAGATGATAATATGTCACTTATTGTGACAGACGGAATGTAAGATTCTAAGATGTTGTACATATAATATTGGACTTGATTTTGATCTGAGTGATTTATTGAAGTTGATAAGAGTCGTGGTGGTCGTTTGGGACTTGTTTCTTAAGGAAGATCCATCAATGTAGCCCGCAAAATTAAAAAGTGTTATGTTATTTGCAAATTGCAGCGCTGTTTTACGATTTATGATGATCAAAATTCAATACGCAGCAATTATGATAATATAATTACTAAATTATAATCATGTGGCGACATCTACATCGCCACATGCGAACAACTCATCATACTGACGTCACGCAAAATCCTGCATCGCGCAAGCAGAATTTACTGCGCAACTAGCATATACAACGTACTAACTACAATCGTCATGGAATACTTCCATGGAGATAACATATGGCAACGTTGAGAAGGTTCCTCTCTCGAGATTACATCGGCGGCGGCGTCACTTGACAGACGGGATGTAAGATTCTAAGATTTAGTACAAATAATATGGTACTTGATTTTGATCTGAGTGATTTATTAAAGCCATTGATAAGAGTCATGGTGTTCGTTTTTGACTTGTTATTTATTCGAAGGGCATGGCAAAGCTTGAATACTACCTACCTACACCGCTGCTTTAGGAACTTAAACTACCTTCAGGAAATAATAAGTTAGGTACGGTAATTTCGGACACCCGAAGAATTTTGAAGGAAATTCGTAATTTATTTGGTACTTAATTTTTTCGACTGTCGTAAATAACGACAATAAACATACAGTCCGTTCTAAGTTATTTTACCTCTGACTGCAGCAACCGAATAGCAACCTTATTGCAACGAAAATAGAGATCAATGTGATTTTGACAGTGATGCAAAATCAGAGGTAAAACTACTGTGAACTGACTGTAGTTGAATTGGTGAAAGTGTGTGTTACTGAATTTTACCCCAAAGTCAAAGTCAAATCATTTATTTCAAATAGGCACATAAAAGGCACTTTTGAACGTCAAAAATAAAATAAAATAAAATAAATTCTAGCCGCCCCTTCCAAAAGGTAGTTTTCGTATGGAGAAGAATGGGCAAGAAACCCACCCACAGGCCTTGATTATATTTTAGAAATCACACAGCAAAATATTAAGTTAATCAACACGATTTTGTACTTTATTTATTTATGACTAGCTGCGGTGTTACCCGCGGTTTACCAGTTCTTACTCATCTCACGGGAACACAAAATTTTTATCGGGATAAAAGTAGCTTATG
Source organism: Apamea sordens (assembly GCA_945859715.1). NCBI lineage: Eukaryota > Metazoa > Arthropoda > Insecta > Lepidoptera > Noctuidae > Apamea > Apamea sordens. The sequence continues at coordinate 3,288,244 of OX244010.1, read as the reverse complement.
TGTAAATCCTGGACTTACACATAAGCTACTTTTTATCCCGAAAAAAATGTCAGCTACGTCCACACCAAATTTCATCAACATTGGTCCAGCCGTTTGATCGTGAAGAAGTAACAAGCATACAAACACACGCGCACACACATACACATACTTTCGCCATTATAATATTAGTAGGTAATAATTGAAGGTTCAGAATTTCAATTAAAATAAATAAATAATTATTTAAATAGATCAACCCAATTACTGATAATGATAAATAAAAATCTCCTCTACACAATCTCGCAAAAAAGCTCGCAGGCAAAAAGTACATACAAATAAAAAGATCAATAGTACGTAAGCACCTACTCTTAAAACACAAAAGGTTACAAAACTTTTCACTGGATTTGTGGACTGACTTCTTTTTGCCCCAAAACGGAAGTCAATTTCCCCTATGAATATGTAAAAGGAGGGGCCTATGGACTTGGCCCTTTAGGATGTAATTATAGAATTCGGACCTTGGACTTCGACCCTTCCGGCGGGTCTATAAAAGTGCTGAATAAAATACGAAGGGACAAATAGAATTTTTTGGATTTTTTCTTTTGGTTACATTTTTAGGGTTAGGCACGGTATCTGTAGGGTTGTACGGTGGTAAAGTCTTGGTATTCGTGGTTTGGGTATTTTGAATAATTATTTTAAGAGAAATAAACGAAGAACGAATGGGTGGATGTACTGTGTGAATGATGATATAGTTAGAAAGGGGGTGACTACCGAGATGACGACTAATAGAGAAGTCATCATCATCTGCCTAGCCTTTTCCCAACTATGTTGGGGTCGGCTTCCAGTCTAACCGGATGCAGCTGAATACCAGTATTTTACATGGAGCGACTGCCAATCTGACCTCCACAACCCAGTTACTGGGTAATACGAAACCCCTTGGTAAGACTGGTTGTCAGACTTTCGGGCTTCTGACTACCCGTAACGACTGTCAAAGATCCACGAATGACAGCCGGGACCAACGGCTTAACGTGCTTTCCGAGGCACGGAGGGGTCTCGGTACTAATAGAGAAGTATGGAACGAAAATACATCTTCCGCCAACCTCAAATAAATTGGCATAGGGGCAGGAGCATGAGTGAATAAATTTTAATAGAAATAAAATAATACGGTAAAATGCACGTGAAATGTAGATAATAGTCGACCTCAAGATTGCCTATCACTTTTGACAACTTCGAATTCAGATAGTTGCAAACCTTTCTTTTAAAAACATAATTATAACCCTTCCCTGTATATACATTTTAAAAACAAAGATCCGGAAAGATCAAGAATTTTATTGTGTGGTACTTTCTGGCCGCGCCACAATCGCATTTTGAATCGGAGTTAATAAAAATAAATGTACATAATATGTTCATTATTGTACTAAATAAAATAAAAATAGTACTTGAAAGATTCGCGAGATATTTAACAAAATCGGTGGTGCGGCCAGAAAGTATGCTTCCTAGCCGCGCCACCGCGTACACTGCAACAAATAGGATATTTATGTGCAAACTCAATGGTAAACAATTGTACGAATATTGTTTATTCTATTGATGATTAAAAATACTGCAAAAAGTCATTATCTATAGGATGAATATCGAAACTTCAAAATCGGTTATGCCAATATTAATTACAGTAGGTAATGTAGGTATTCTTGTATAAAAGAAATTACAAGGCTTTCGTAAGTACTTTTATATCAATACTGAATTGTACGGTACGGTGTATTATTTGGACTTTAATTTCTGATGAATTTTTTTACAACATATTATTTTTAATTTGACAATAAATAATTATAATGTACTAGCTGCTGCCCGCGACGTCGTCTGCGTGAAGGCTCTACAGCACCAAAAATAACTAAGATGCCAGTGTCGCTATAGCATTATAAGTAAACAACTTTTAAAATTGCATTAAAATATAAGTTTTTTTGCGAAGCAAGTGAAGCGAAGCAAGTGAAGAGAGTTATATGGGAATCCTGCTGAGTTCAGTCATAAGATGTGACTGAAGGAAATAGAGAAAATAATGCAAGAATACATTCCAGGACACAAAAGAGTAAAAATACGTACAAAAGGTATCATACCTTACAACACTTCCCTATAAACTACGTTGGTAGTTATGCTGCCAGGAGCCAAAATGAAAAGAGAGTCAGGATTGGTGACGCGAGAGCAAGCGACGTACAGTTGCCCGTGTGAGAAGCAACTCGTCCTGAGGTCGACACCCGCTGCCCTCAGTGTCTGCCCCTGTGACTTATTGATGGTCATCGCGAAGCAAACATTCACGGGGAACTGTACGCGCTTGAACTGGAACGGGTAGTTATGAGGTATGAAAGGAATGCGTGGTATAAATACTGCCTCGCCGACGCCACAACCCGTAAGAATTTCCGCCTCAATGGTGTGTCTGTGGAGCGAGATGACTTTAAGGCGGGTCCCGTTACACAACTTCGGAGGAGATAGGTACAGAAGAAGCATAATCGGGACACCGACCTTCAGCTTGATGGTATGCGCTGGAAGTCCACTTGCTGACAGGGAGTTCAGAAATTCCACGGGATAATGTGTGGCGTCATCTTGCTCGACAACAGTGTTTATCGAGGTGTAGACCACTTCATTCCCCTCAATTTCCGAGAGAATGCATTCGTTAATTGCTGTAGCTTGATTATTTTTGGGCGTCAAAATGGCCCGCTCACACACCCAAGAATTCTGCTGGTGCAGTATACGACTGATGTCCCAGTACACACAGCGAATGAGTTCTTCTAAGCTGGATACCACTCTACCGAGAGACTCTGGAAGCACCACCTGTCCACCTCTCTCTTCTGGTAGAGTGCCTTCGCCAAGACTTAGAAGGACATCGGAGAATTCTTTAGCACATGCATTGCCGCCGAGCTGAGCTCTCATATTAATGGTCAAGCGCAGCGTACGAACTCGTGACCAAAACGTAGATCGTTTCAACGAAGCATTCACCTCGTCAGCCCTCGATCCCCGCGTCACCACGGGAAGCGTTTGCCGGAAATCGCCACTGAACAGAACTATGAAACCACCCATCAAATGTTCGTTCCTGCGGATGTCCTGCAGGGTTCTGTCCACGGCCTCAACTGCCTTCCTATTGGCCATCGTACACTCATCCCATATGATCAGAGAGCAATCCTTGAGCACGTGTCCCTTATTGCTGTTACGTGACACACCAAAAACAGGCGTTTCAGCGCTGTCTAATCGATGGGAATTTTAAACATGGCACGTGCTGTCTTGCCGCCCGGAAGTAGTGTGGCAGCGATTCCCGACGACGCTACAGCAATAGCAATTTTGCCTTGCCTCCTGACCTCTGCAAGTATGCCAGTGGTAACAAATGTTTTTCCTGTTCCACCAGGAGCATCCAAGAAAAACATTTTACCCTGGTTTTGCCCAACGCTTTCAAGGACGATGTCATAAATGTGTTTTTGCTCTGAAGAGAACAAAGCGACATAGTCATTTCGTATGGTGGTCATTTCGCCCGGATCGTAATTTGTCTCAGCGTTATACTCCCGATTTCCACGGTCTTTATACGGTGATGATGTGGGAGCTGATAACCCATATTCGATCAGTGGATTGCCGCCGATAGAAATGACCACATCTTGAAGTGAACTGAGACAGGTGTTCAGCACGCGTTCATCAGTTACTTCGACTTCGTCTCCAGTAACACGCCTCAAAGCTCGTAGAAAATCTTCAGACAGATGATGGCGATACTTCTCCCACAAAGCTACCAGGTTCGCGACTCCACAAAACACCAAGATGACGGAAAACAGATGACGCATGCAGCTGGGACTGTCACTGACGCTCGCCTCCGCGAGGGTGTCATCCCAATTTTGGTCACCGTCGAGAAGGTGACGTGCTACGCAGGCTGCGCGGTAAGTGGGATACTCCACGCCATGAAATGTCCTCAGAAAGGCGAAAGACGTTGGGCCTCGGACAGTGTGAAGTAACAACCGCAGAAAATTGCATTCGCCATTATTCGGATGCACTGCACGGTATAAACCCTACCCAATGCGGTGTCCTTGAAAATTCCCGGAAAGCCTTCCACAGCACCTCCTCGTCGACGTCGGTTAAATACACCCCTTTGCTTGTCGTACGTGTAATATGAAGTTACCTCGTCATACGTAAGGGATCTCGCAAACTGGTCGACTTCACAGAGCGTGTTTTTTTAAATTGTCTTCCTCAACTCTGCTCAAGATTTTGAGGGTTTTGTTGGAACTTGAATTTGTCGAAACGAACTATACCATACAACTTTTATGAAGAAAATGCACATTGCCATCTATGAATTTTAAGAATAACTAACTACTAACCTCGCCAACATGATCAAATTTAAATTATTTATTTCCAAAAAGTGTTAACATGCAACTTGATTTGATTTTTATGAAATCTCATAGATGGCGCTGCTTCAAAATTTTCATTATACTACTAACATTAATTAAACTATGTTTCTCTGCCCAAGTTACTTAAATGGCGTAGTTTTTATAGTGTAAAGCTAGATAATAGCATGGCTTACTCAAAAACAACATTTAAATATGCGTCGTTAGATTACACGCTGTGACAGAATACGTAGGTAAGAAAAATAAAGATTCACAGCTCCTCCCCCGTAGGTGATAGCGTGATAATATGTTTCCAGAGTTAAATTATGGTTTACTAAATAAATAACATGTCATTTTGTGCATTCAATTATTTTTTGCATTAAATTACGAACAAAAACCTTTTAAAATCAATATTGCTTACCTCCTATAACATACGGCGTGATAATATGTAGCCTAAAGCCTTCCTTGGTTTACAAAGAACATTTTTGCTGAATTTCAATTCAATCTATTCAGTAGTTTTGGCGTGAAGCCGTACCATACACACAGACAAACAGACAAAAATTCTAAAAAGTCACTTTTTGTCATCAGTTACGTTTTTCTAACAAAAGCCACTTATTTTTTCTCGAAAATTCTCAATGTACAGTTTTTCTTTCGTTACTGTTTTATTATATGTATAGATACTATGTATAGGAACAACGATCGTAACTGTCTGACAGTTCTGCCATAGTCGAAGTAGTATTTTAGTTTCGATATTATTAAATTTATCATGTAGGTAATGACTTTTCACTATTTCTCATTACGAATAGAAAAAACAATAGTCGTACAATTGTTTACCATTGAGTTTGCACATAAATATCCTATTTGTTGCAGTGTACGCGGTGGCGCGGCTAGGAAGCATGCTTTCTGGCCGCGCCACCGATTTTGTTAATTATCTCGCGAATCTATCAAGTACTATTTTTATTTTATTTAGTACAATAATGAACATATTATGTACATTTATTCTTATTAACTCCGATTCAAAATACGACTGTGGCGCGGCCAGAAAGTACCACACATTTTATTCACACCGTTCTAGACTAAACTTACCAAGTTCTCGACTAAAAATGCACTCTACAAGTCCCTTTGTAATGTCCATTAAATTATATAATAAACTACCCGCACCAATAAAAAAAGAAAAGAAGATACTTAAAAAAACTTAGACAGTTTTTGCTAAATAAAAGCTACTACTCGGTAAACGAATATCTAAGTGATAGACTTATGTATAAAGTCATAACTTAAGTACTCGAGACTTTAAATTTGATTTATCTGTTAATTATTAATACATCTCTCATACCTGTTTATATTATATATTAAAGCTATTAGTTATCTCATATAATATCTAAATCATTATTGTATGTAATACAGGGTTATTTTTCAAAGACCAGCCAAATTTAAGGATGTGGTACAGACCATCAAACTGAACAACTTTCTCCATGGGACCAACATCGTAATCGCGAATAAAAATTCAGCCGTCCCATACATTTAGGTCGAGTAGGTATTGAAGTTTTTTATGGGACAGTTGATAAAATTTTCGCGATTACGCTATTTGTCCCAGGCTAGAACTGCCCATATTTCGATAGAGTCAAAGAACTTCTCGTAGTCCACAAATGCCAGACACAGCGGCTGATTGTACTCCTCGATCTTCTACGGATCTTGGTCTACGGTGCTGAACCCTTTTGCGAATATGTATGCTAATTGCGCGGTAAACTCTGCTGGCGAGATGCAGGATTTTCGTGACGTCAGTATGACGCGTTCTTCGCATGTAGCGTAGTAGATGCCGCTACATCCTACGTACTGCTTCACCAGACATCATGCCGGAACACGACGGATTGCTTGGCGGCACGATTTTTTCTGGTGGGTGGTAACTTTTAAGCCGGCATCCGATGCTATGGCCTACCACCATTATCAATGGGTGCCGTATAAATGTATATATACTAACCTGTGTATTGGAGACCGTTCCGTTTCCCGTCATAAACGGCTGACACTTTAAATGTGTATGTAGTAATCCTTACAGCAAGCTTCAGAATAAGAGACAAATTAGGGTGAATAAATTGAAACTATCTAACTACTCTACTGTCACGTACACAAATAGACCTTGTCGTTTTAAGAGGTGTAAGTGACATTCAACCTTTAGGGTGGTGGAGCAAAAAAATTACTATTCGACTATAGATGAATCTTCACTGAATAAGTCAAACTCGTACTTAGTTTTTTGTAAGGAGCTGGTACTTTTCTTTGACAGTTTTGAATGTTAGCCATTTTTGCTTTGTCCCCGTTATTTATAGAAAGCTCTTTGTAAAATGGCTACTACTTAATGGAAGAATAAAATGGACCCTATCTTAAAATCTACATACATTCGATTCCGTTTGATGTACCTAAGATCCTTTAATGTTTCACTCATTAACAATTTTGAATTTCTATAAAAAATCTTTTGTCAGTCTGGTGCTAGGAATTGACACTGTCGACAGCTGACTTCACCTAAGTTTTTACGGTGAGATTTTTACATACTAGATTGGCAGTTGTTTATATAACAGTGCACCCGCTGAAAGAATACGTTCATGACACCTATCAGTTTCATACAAACGAATACGTGTTTTGCGATGTTGATCTTTATTAGTAGTGACTAATAAAGATCAAATTCGCAAATTTACCTGTCAATCTTTGATTCACTGTACCACGACAAAAGATGGTCGCGTTTCCGTTTTGTTTTGACACTTCAGACCCACACAATAACTTACCTAGTGACTTGACTTGGTTGTCACGCAAACGCTGTTATTATTGTATGAGCTCACTCTTCTCAGTTTTGAATTCTGTTTTAGCCGAAATTACTAAGTAATATAGCCATTCCAATATCCAAGGGCAAACTTATATAGCTTCTAGCCTTATCTTTACCGACAGTAATTATAATACCAAATCAGTAGCTATTATTTCAACCTTGAAATAACCTTTACCTCGAATAATTCCCGAAAGAGCGATATAAGTTTATGACAGAGAGTAAACAGATATCTTTACCAAATTGAAGCTCACTTTACATTGAGCGAATTAACTTGTAGGTATTAGTAAACTTTTGTCTAGTTAATAACATAGAAGGTAGACTAAGTAAAGGTATTAATTTTATGATTAAGTTTGTCTGGGACTTATTTTATTTTACGATAAAGTAATTAAAAATACTAACCTGTAGGCATGGTGCGAACGCGTGGAGTAAGGCCCTTTGTACACAAACGTGTTCTTGCCGTGAAAAACACGGTTTATTCGGCGTGTGTAGGCACGGTTTGTCAGTGTTGTATGAATCACTATGAAAGCTTGTTGGCTAACGGACACGCTTTTTCTACGGCGCGGTTTATAACCGTGTGTAGGAACGGTTTGTCAGTGTTGTATGAATCACTATGAAAGCTTGTTGGCTGACGGACACGCTTTTTCTACGGCTCGGCCTATACGCCGTGTGTAGGCACGGTTCGTCAGTATTGTATGGATCGCTATGTGCTTTTTGAGTGTCGGACAGGTTTTTCTACAGCAGGATTTAGCTACAACAATACACCGTACCGTGAAGAAACCGTGTGTTGAGAATGGGTCACTGCAAATAATAGGCGAGTCTTCTGTTTAAATTACTGTATATTACCTACTCAACAAATAAAATTATTAGTGACACGATGCGTGGGCGCTTAGACGCATGCGCTCTAGTTAGGTGACCCGAGAAGACTGTCGGCGGTTGGCAGTCGGCGACGCGACGCGGCCGCTCGGGAACCCGTCCCCCACGTCGCGTCGCCGACCGCCGATCTATGTAATTTAAACAGAAGACTCGCCTATTATTTGGAGTGACCCATTCTCAACACCGTGCTGTGTGTGTGCCTAAACGTAGCGTAACTTCGAATGAATTTAAAGTTTAAAATACTCGTTTCTCACAATACATTTATTTATTTTTAAGACTTTATTTATATCTATGGGCGATTCTCTTCTTTTCAAGTGAACGGTAAATTGTTAAATGTGTTGATCCTAGTATGTAGGTAAATGTTACATCAATTATTAACGGGTTTTCAGAAAATTTATAGGTATTATAAGTTATGCTAATGCTAAGGATACTAAATAAGAGCCAAAATGCTAAAGGGTAGTACTTCAGAAATCGATCGCGATTTCTTTGCGCGTTCGTGGTAGGGCCTCTACTAAAGCAAAAGCAGCCTTTAAAGTTCCAACTGCTAGGACAAAGGCCTCCTCTCTGTGCGAGTGATATCGGTAAACTTGAAATAAATATGCTTTTTCTGGGGTCTCCGATTAACCGTTATCAGCTGTTGACACCAACGTCAACGCCAACTTCGCAAAGAAATTTGCAAAACTGCAGTGCAACCACGTTAACACATTTCCATAGTGACCATTTTGACGCGACATACGGCAAGACTGAACTTGCCGTTTGTAGGAGGATACACGAGACTAAAGCCTAGGTTTGTAGGCAATCACGTCAACCTGATGGGATTGTGGTTAAAGTTACCAACCAAGGAGATTGCTGTTTTCATATTAACAATAGGGACTACTTACGTTGAAAATATTCATGTTTCTTTACTTTCACCAGAACCCATACTGTTAAGGTACTCGTAGGTACCCTAAAAACTGTTTGCTCGATGGTAGAAATAGTTACGGTACGGTGGTAGACTTACCATGATGAGTTCATTCCTAAGGAGACATGAGAGCTTCTTCTACGAGTATAGAATATACAGGATGGCAGGGACATCGACGCGCAAATTGTAACCATGGATTCAGCACATGATACTAGACCCCATAGCGTCGAAACTTTAGAAAAATAAAGATTCACAGCTCCTCCCCCGTAGGTGATAGCGTGATAATATGTTTCCAGAGTTAAATTATGGTTTACTAAATAAATAACATGTCATTTTGTGCATTCAATTATTTTGTGCATTAAATTACGAACAAAAACCTTTTAAAATCAATATTGCTTACCTCCTATAACATACGGCGTGATAATATGTAGCCTAAAGCCTTCCTTGGTTTACAAAGAACATTTTTGCTGAATTTCAATTCAATCTATCCAGTAGTTTTGGCGTGAAGCCGTACCATACACACAGACAAACAGACAAACAGACAAACAGACAAAAATTCTAAAAAGTCACTTTTTGTCATCAGTTACGTTTTTCTAACAAAAGCCACTTATTTTTTCTCGAAAATTCTCAATGTACAGTTTTTCTTTCGTTACTGTTTTATTATATGTATAGATACTATGTATAGGAACAACGATCGTAACTGTCTGACAGTTCTGCCATAGTCGAAGTAGTATTTTAGTTTCGATATTATTAAATTTATCATGTAGGTAATGACTTTTCACTATTTCTCATTACGAATAGAAAAAACAATAGTCGTACAATTGTTTACCATTGAGTTTGCACATAAATATCCTATTTGTTGCAGTGTACGCGGTGGCGCGGCTAGGAAGCATGCTTTCTGGCCGCGCCACCGATTTTGTTAATTATCTCGCGAATCTATCAAGTACTATTTTTATTTTATTTAGTACAATAATGAACATATTATGTACATTTATTCTTATTAACTCCGATTCAAAATACGACTGTGGCGCGGCCAGAAAGTACCACACATTTTATTCACACCGTTCTAGACTAAACTTACCAAGTTCTCGACTAAAAATGCACTCTACAAGTCCCTTTGTAATGTCCATTAAATTATATAATAAACTACCCGCACCAATAAAAAAAGAAAAGAAGATACTTAAAAAAACTTAGACAGTTTTTGCTAAATAAAAGCTACTACTCGGTAAACGAATATCTAAGTGATAGACTTATGTATAAAGTCATAACTTAAGTACTCGAGACTTTAAATTTGATTTATCTGTTAATTATTAATACATCTCTCATACCTGTTTATATTATATATTAAAGCTATTAGTTATCTCATATAATATCTAAATCATTATTGTATGTAATACAGGGTTATTTTTCAAAGACCAGCCAAATTTAAGGATGTGGTACAGACCATCAAACTGAACAACTTTCTCCATGGGACCAACATCGTAATCGCGAATAAAAATTCAGCCGTCCCATACATTTAGGTCGAGTAGGTATTGAAGTTTTTTATGGGACAGTTGATAAAATTTTCGCGATTACGCTATTTGTCCCAGGCTAGAACTGCCCATATTTCGATAGAGTCAAAGAACTTCTCGTAGTCCACAAATGCCAGACACAGCGGCTGATTGTACTCCTCGATCTTCTACGGATCTTGGTCTACGGTGCTGAACCCTTTTGCGAATATGTATGCTAATTGCGCGGTAAACTCTGCTGGCGAGATGCAGGATTTTCGTGACGTCAGTATGACGCGTTCTTCGCATGTAGCGTAGTAGATGCCGCTACATCCTACGTACTGCTTCACCAGACATCATGCCGGAACACGACGGATTGCTTGGCGGCACGATTTTTTCTGGTGGGTGGTAACTTTTAAGCCGGCATCCGATGCTATGGCCTACCACCATTATCAATGGGTGCCGTATAAATGTATATATACTAACCTGTGTATTGGAGACCGTTCCGTTTCCCGTCATAAACGGCTGACACTTTAAATGTGTATGTAGTAATCCTTACAGCAAGCTTCAGAATAAGAGACAAATTAGGGTGAATAAATTGAAACTATCTAACTACTCTACTGTCACGTACACAAATAGACCTTGTCGTTTTAAGAGGTGTAAGTGACATTCAACCTTTAGGGTGGTGGAGCAAAAAAATTACTATTCGACTATAGATGAATCTTCACTGAATAAGTCAAACTCGTACTTAGTTTTTTGTAAGGAGCTGGTACTTTTCTTTGACAGTTTTGAATGTTAGCCATTTTTGCTTTGTCCCCGTTATTTATAGAAAGCTCTTTGTAAAATGGCTACTACTTAATGGAAGAATAAAATGGACCCTATCTTAAAATCTACATACATTCGATTCCGTTTGATGTACCTAAGATCCTTTAATGTTTCACTCATTAACAATTTTGAATTTCTATAAAAAATCTTTTGTCAGTCTGGTGCTAGGAATTGACACTGTCGACAGCTGACTTCACCTAAGTTTTTACGGTGAGATTTTTACATACTAGATTGGCAGTTGTTTATATAACAGTGCACCCGCTGAAAGAATACGTTCATGACACCTATCAGTTTCATACAAACGAATACGTGTTTTGCGATGTTGATCTTTATTAGTAGTGACTAATAAAGATCAAATTCGCAAATTTACCTGTCAATCTTTGATTCACTGTACCACGACAAAAGATGGTCGCGTTTCCGTTTTGTTTTGACACTTCAGACCCACACAATAACTTACCTAGTGACTTGACTTGGTTGTCACGCAAACGCTGTTATTATTGTATGAGCTCACTCTTCTCAGTTTTGAATTCTGTTTTAGCCGAAATTACTAAGTAATATAGCCATTCCAATATCCAAGGGCAAACTTATATAGCTTCTAGCCTTATCTTTACCGACAGTAATTATAATACCAAATCAGTAGCTATTATTTCAACCTTGAAATAACCTTTACCTCGAATAATTCCCGAAAGAGCGATATAAGTTTATGACAGAGAGTAAACAGATATCTTTACCAAATTGAAGCTCACTTTACATTGAGCGAATTAACTTGTAGGTATTAGTAAACTTTTGTCTAGTTAATAACATAGAAGGTAGACTAAGTAAAGGTATTAATTTTATGATTAAGTTTGTCTGGGACTTATTTTATTTTACGATAAAGTAATTAAAAATACTAACCTGTAGGCATGGTGCGAACGCGTGGAGTAAGGCCCTTTGTACACAAACGTGTTCTTGCCGTGAAAAACACGGTTTATTCGGCGTGTGTAGGCACGGTTTGTCAGTGTTGTATGAATCACTATGAAAGCTTGTTGGCTAACGGACACGCTTTTTCTACGGCGCGGTTTATAACCGTGTGTAGGAACGGTTTGTCAGTGTTGTATGAATCACTATGAAAGCTTGTTGGCTGACGGACACGCTTTTTCTACGGCTCGGCCTATACGCCGTGTGTAGGCACGGTTCGTCAGTATTGTATGGATCGCTATGTGCTTTTTGAGTGTCGGACAGGTTTTTCTACAGCAGGATTTAGCTACAACAATACACCGTACCGTGAAGAAACCGTGTGTTGAGAATGGGTCACTGCAAATAATAGGCGAGTCTTCTGTTTAAATTACTGTATATTACCTACTCAACAAATAAAATTATTAGTGACACGATGCGTGGGCGCTTAGACGCATGCGCTCTAGTTAGGTGACCCGAGAAGACTGTCGGCGGTTGGCAGTCGGCGACGCGACGCGGCCGCTCGGGAACCCGTCCCCCACGTCGCGTCGCCGACCGCCGATCTATGTAATTTAAACAGAAGACTCGCCTATTATTTGGAGTGACCCATTCTCAACACCGTGCTGTGTGTGTGCCTAAACGTAGCGTAACTTCGAATGAATTTAAAGTTTAAAATACTCGTTTCTCACAATACATTTATTTATTTTTAAGACTTTATTTATATCTATGGGCGATTCTCTTCTTTTCAAGTGAACGGTAAATTGTTAAATGTGTTGATCCTAGTATGTAGGTAAATGTTACATCAATTATTAACGGGTTTTCAGAAAATTTATAGGTATTATAAGTTATGCTAATGCTAAGGATACTAAATAAGAGCCAAAATGCTAAAGGGTAGTACTTCAGAAATCGATCGCGATTTCTTTGCGCGTTCGTGGTAGGGCCTCTACTAAAGCAAAAGCAGCCTTTAAAGTTCCAACTGCTAGGACAAAGGCCTCCTCTCTGTGCGAGTGATATCGGTAAACTTGAAATAAATATGCTTTTTCTGGGGTCTCCGATTAACCGTTATCAGCTGTTGACACCAACGTCAACGCCAACTTCGCAAAGAAATTTGCAAAACTGCAGTGCAACCACGTTAACACATTTCCATAGTGACCATTTTGACGCGACATACGGCAAGACTGAACTTGCCGTTTGTAGGAGGATATACGAGACTAAAGCCTAGGTTTGTAGGCAATCACGTCAACCTGATGGGATTGTGGTTAAAGTTACCAACCAAGGAGATTGCTGTTTTCATATTAACAATAGGGACTACTTACGTTGAAAATATTCATGTTTCTTTACTTTCACCAGAACCCATACTGTTAAGGTACTCGTAGGTACCCTAAAAACTGTTTGCTCGATGGTAGAAATAGTTACGGTACGGTGGTAGACTTACCATGATGAGTTCATTCCTAAGGAGACATGAGAGCTTCTTCTACGAGTATAGAATATACAGGATGGCAGGGACATCGACGCGCAAATTGTAACCATGGATTCAGCACATGATACTAGACCCCATAGCGTCGAAACTTTTCGTCGGTTATAAAAAAAAAATCTTCTGTTTCATAGAATAGTGCAATACCTACGCGGTCAAAATGTATGGAATAGATTTTTTTTTTAATAACACGAAAAATTTTGACGCTATGGGGTGTAAACTCATGTGCTGAATCCATGGTTACAGTTTGCACGTCGATGTCCCTGCCACCATGTATAATATTCGTCGTATGTTCAATATTTTTATCGCAGTATCCCTGAATATCGTTATAAAAAAGTCTCATTATCCGGCCATAGGACCGGGCTTCGACGTCCCATTTATAACGGTTACAGTAACCCAACCATAATGTGCTCCCCAAAATATTCGCATCAATGAAATTTAAACAGAATTAAGGCTAGCACATACTATAAATCATGTGCCATATTTAGTACGCAGCCAATAATTTCCCTAGGGTTGGCTTCCAATACCAGTCTAGTGTGATCCTTTGTGTTTACTGGCTTTATCTCTATATGAACGTAAGTTCGCCAATGGGAAAGCAGGGATCTAGATTATGGTCATTACACGAGCTTCGGTTTTCCCGAAACGTTTCATGATGGAAATATGTAAGCCAGAAAGATAATTATACGGAATTATTACCTATTTCTTCTTTCAAAGCCACTTTATTTTGCGTATTTTATTTCATCACCACTGCTCTCAAAACGGTGAAGGAAAACATCGTGAGGAAATCGGCATGTCCAAGAACAAAAAAAATCGAATATGTCATGACGTCATATTAAATCCACTGGGCCTGCGTGGTGAATTATGGCCCACTACCTCTCACAGAGAGGATCAAAACGTTAAGTATTGTATTGTATTGTAAACTATTGCTAGCTTAAGTTTCGGTGTAACTGTGAACCAACGAGTTTAACATAGAGGGTTCGCGTTAAAAGAACCAGCATCAGCAGTGCGATTCTGTAATCATCTCACCGTGAACTTAGGTGAAGTGAGCGTGGAGTGAGCTGTCATTCTAAATAATGCTAGGGATTGACACTACTGACAACTCACATCAAGCTCACTTCGCTTGAGTTTTCACGGTGAGATTTTTACAGAATCGACCGGCTGTACCAGAATCGATACTTCTAAATATAATATATAATTATGTAGCTACAGGTATGTAAGTATTTATCCTTGAGGTGTAATTCCTAAAATTTAAAACGTTCAATTCAAAATCTAGTTGCAATCTCATCCCAGCAACAAGTAATGTCAAAAACTGTAGGTAAATCAGAAGTATTTTTGACAGATTGAGACGAACGAATAGAATGCGAACGTAGTTAATAATGCTTCGTTTAATTGACCAGATAATTATTTTAAAACGTCATGATTTAACTCCTCCTTCTCGAGTTATATAAACCACTAGCTGCTGCCCGCGACGTCGTCTGCGTGAAGGCTCTACAGCACCAAAAACTACCTAAGATGCCAGTGTCGCTATAGCATTATAAGTAAACAACTTTTAAAATTGCATTAAAATATAAGTTTTTTTGCGAAGCAAGTGAAGAGAGTTATATGGAAATCCTGCTGAGTTCAGTCATAAGATGTGACTGAAGGAAATAGAGAAAATAATGCAAGAATACATTCCAGGACACAAAAGAGTAAAAATACGTACAAAAGGTATCATACGTTACAACACTTCCCTATAAACTACGTTGGTAGTTATGCTGCCAGGAGCCAAAATGTAAAGAGAGTCAGGATTGGTGACGCGAGAGCAAGCGACGTACAGTTGCCCGTGTGAGAAGCAACTCGTCCTGAGGTCGACACCCGCTGCCCTCAGTGTCTGCCCCTGCGACTTATTGATGGTCATCGCGAAGCAAACATTTACGGGGAACTGTACGCGCTTGAACTGGAACGGGTAGTTATGAGGTATAAAAGGAATGCGTGGTATAAATACTGCCTCGCCGACGCCACAACCCGTAAGAATTTCCGCCTCAATGGTGTGTCTGTGGAGCGAGATGACTTTAAGGCGGGTCCCGTTACACAACTTCGGAGGAGATAGGTACAGAAGAAGCATAATCGGGACACCGACCTTCAGCTTGATGGTATGCGCTGGAAGTCCACTTGCTGACAGGGAGTTCAGAAATTCCACGGGATAATGTGTGGCGTCATCTTGCTCGACAACAGTGTTTATCGAGGTGTAGACCACTTCATTCCCCTCAATTTCCGAGAGAATGCATTCGTTAATTGCTGCAGCCTGATTATTTTTGGGCGTCAAAATGGCCCGCTCACACACCCAAGAATTCTGCTGGTGCAGTATACGACTGATGTCCCCGTACACACAGCGAATGAGTTCTTCTAAGCTGGATACCACTCTACCGAGAGACTCTGGAAGCACCACCTGTCCACCTCTCTCTTCTGGTAGAGTGCCTTCGCCAAGACTTAGAAGGACATCGGAGAATTCTTGAGCACATGCATTGCCGCCGAGCTGAGCTCTCATATTAATGGTCAAGCGCAGCGTACGAACTCGTGACCAAAACGAAGATCGTTTCAACGAAGCATTCACCTCGTCAGCCCTCGATCCCCGCGTCACCACGGGAAGCGTTTGCCGGAAATCGCCACTGAACAGAACTATGACACCACCCATCAAATGTTCGTTCCTGCGGATGTCCTGCAGGGTTCTGTCCACGGCCTCAACTGCCTTCCTATTGGCCATCGTACACTCATCCCATACGATCAGAGAGCAATCCTTGAGCACGTGTCCCTTATTGCTGTTACGTGACACACCAAAAACAGGCGTTTCGGCGCTCTCTAAATCGATGGGAATTTTAAACATGGCATGTGCTGTCTTGCCGCCCGGAAGTAGTGTGGCAGCGATTCCCGACGACGCTACAGCAATAGCAATTTTGCCTTGCCTCCTGACCTCTGCAAGTATGCCAGTGGTAACAAATGTTTTTCGTGTTCCACCAGGAGCATCCAAGAAAAACATTTTACCCTGGTTTTGCCCAACGCTTTCAAGGACGGTGTCATAAATGTGTTTTTGCTCTGAAGAGAACAAAGCGACATAGTCATTTCGTATGGTGGTCATTTCGCCCGGATCGTAATTTGTCTCAGCGTTATACTCCCGATTTCCACGTTCTTTATACGGTGATGATGTGGGAGCTGATAACCCATTTTCGATCAGTGGATTGCCGCCGTTAGAAATGACCACATCTTGAAGTGAACTGAGACAGGTGTTCAGCACGCGTTCATCAGTTACTTCGACTTCGTCTCCAGTAACACGCCTCAAAGCTCGTAGAAAATCTTCAGACAGATGATGGCGATACTTCTCCCACAAAGCTACCAGGTTCGCGACTCCACAAAACACCAAGATGACGGCAAACAGATGACGCATGCAGCTGGGAATGTCACTGACGCTCGCCTCCGCGAGGGTGTCATCCCAATTTTGGTCACCGTCGAGAAGGTGACGTGCTACGCAGGCTGCGCGGTAAGTGGGATACTCCACGCCATCAAATGTCCTCAGAAAGGCGAAAGACGTTGGGCCTCGGACAGTGTGAAGTAACAACCGCAGAAAATTGCATTCGTCATTATTCGGATGCACGGTATAAACCCTACCCAATGCGGTGTCGGTTAAATACACCCCTTTGCTTGTTGTACGTGTAATATGAAGGCACCTCGTCATACGTAAGGGATCGCGCAAACTGGTCGACTTCACAGAGCGTGTTTTTTTAAATTGTCTTCCTCAACTCTGCTCAAGATTTTGAGGGTTTTGTTGGAACTTGAATTTGTCGAAACGAACTATACCATACAACTTTTATGAAGAAAATGCACATTGCCATCTATGAATTTTAAGAATAACTTACTACTAACCTCACCAACATGATCAAATTTAAATTATTTATTTCCAAAAAGTGTTAACATGTAACTTGATTTGATTTTAATGAAATCTCATAGATGGCGCTGTTTCAAAATTTTCATTATACTACTAACATTAATTAAACTATGTTTCTCTGCCCAAGTTACTTAAATGGCGTAGTTTATATAGTGTAAAGCTAGATAATAGCATGGCTTACTCAAAAACAACATTTAAATATGCGTCGTTAGATTACACGCTGTGACAGAATACGTAGGTAAGAAAAATAAAGATTCACAGCTCCTCCCCCGTAGGTGATAGCGTGATAATATGTTTCCAGAGTAAAATTATGGTTTACTAAATAAATAACATGTCATTTTGTGCATTCAATTATTTTGTGCATTAAATTACGAACAAAAACCTTTTAAAATCAATATTGCTTACCTCCTATAACATACGGCGTGATAATATGTAGCCTAAAGCCTTCCTTGGTTTACAAAGAACATTTTTGCTGAATTTCAATTCAATCTATCCAGTAGTTTTGGCGTGAAGCCGTACCATACACACAGACAAACAGACAAACAGACAAAAATTCTAAAAAGTCACTTTTTGTCATCAGTTACGTTTTTCTAACAAAAGCCATTTATTTTTTCTCGAAAATTCTCAATGTACAGTTTTTCTTTCGTTACTGTTTTATTATATGTATAGATTATATAACACGAGAAGGAGGAGGATATCATAGGATCTTGGAAGTACTTAGGTACACTAGTACCTAAGTACTTTTTTTTTTGGTGGGAAATCATCAAATTACCCCTCCCGCTCTGGGCGGAACGGAAGGGAGTGTTAGACTTTTACCGACTAAAACCCACCCGTGTTCCTTCAGTTGCCTGTGCCAAGGGCCACGGTATCTCTTTCGAATAACCCGCAGCCCTGGCGGCAGTACCTAAGTACTTCCAAGATCCTATGATATTACTGACTTAGAGTTGTTTAAGCCTCAGGCCGAATGATATATGGGTTAAAATTACTACTATGCCAGCCAGAACGCGTCGCGACAGACCCCGTAGAAGATGGCGGGACGAGTTGAAGAAAATAAACGATCAGTGGTCCACTTGAACCCTGGATCAAAAGAACTGAAAGTCAAGGGCAGAGGCCTTTGTCTAGCAGTAGGATGATGCAGGCTAACAGTATTCAGTAAGCCTCAGGCATGGTTCGAAATCACAAACGCGCAATAAGCAATGCTTTTCTGTATGTGAAACTATACTCGTATTTTGCCGTAGGGCAAAACATTCACCGGGGCTCAGGTTAGCTGTGATTATAATTATTATGTAGGTATACGAAATGTTAACATGCAGCCTGCTGCTTTATTTTTAGATTATAATACAAGTTCATAAAAATATTGCTGTGACAAATAAAACACGAGATATCGATCTCGACGTTTTCAGAATAATGTAACGAGTAATATTTATGACGGTTAATTATTTTGTTGGATTGTCAGCTGTCGCGATTTCCGAGTACGTCCAACTTTTTAACGTTCCGCATTTAGCATTGTTGTGCACGTACCTACATACGTTTGTGTAACAATGAACCCTTGTCATTTCGTCATGTCAGTCTGTCTGTCACAGGAATGTTGTGTGGACGAAGTGACGGACGCCAGCTCGTGTGGTTTGCATATTTGTGTCAGGGTTGGGCCGTGTGCAAACTTGAGTCAAAACTTTCTATACACAGACTATTGATCTATGAAATTAACGATGCCTCACGTGTTCGCAACAATCTGTTTTATTTTTGCAAGACCTTCTTACAGCGTACCTTTTTCTACCTATATGATTCATCTTTGTACTTACATTGAAATAAAGTCACGTTAAATTCCTTTTTTCGTCCCCTAACATCATTAAAATGATGAAGCACCAATCCTCACGTAAAAGACATAGCAAAAACATTTCTAAGAGAAACACGTTGCTATGATTTTTTTGTCAGGAGCCGGACGTCTTCTTACAATGACAAGATACAAATAATAAGGACTATGACAGACTATTATTTTGCAGAACGTCAGTTGTCATCATTTTTGACGTGGGTGAAGTCGGTTGTTATACGAATAAGTCCGTAGCGAAGCTTTCTTGTTCTTGTTTTATGAATAGATAACGAATATTGCGTTTTCAGAGTGAATTTGTATGAGTCCCCAGAGTGAAGTATACCTACACTAGTTCTCTGCATTATTCTTGTATCAATCTTTCAGTGGAGTCTTGTATTCATTTAGTTGTTATAAGTGACTTTTCTCTGGAGGAATTTATTTATCTTAGAATGTGTCATTTAAGATTAATGATGACAGAATTATTTTTATTTTGAACATCATGTGGCTTATTACAGAATTATAGTTATTTTGCTGCAGTGTTTACAGTTACCGTAAACTTACATAAATTAGTTACCGAATACCGGTGGTAACTACACCAGCCAGAGCTTGCACAAATAGTTAGGTGCAAATTATTGGCATGTGTATTCTGGGCTTAACTATTGATCTGCCAATCAATAATTGCTCGATAGCGGCGCAAATGCCAATCACAATGATAGTAAAGTCAGGGACACAGATTGTTCAGCCTTTATACCCCGTCCATTAGGTTAACCGTTTTTGACAGCTGTCTTAGAATGTTCATATTCCAGATTACGTATTACGTAAAAGTAATAAATTGAATATACAACGTGGCGCTACAATGGCGACATTAATTTAACACACGGGTAGGGCTAGTGGCCAGTAATCATAAAAATTATAACAACATAAAAAAAATCGTAACTTGAAAACTTCCACCTGCGCCGCGCGCCGACATAGGGCTCTCTCTCTTTCCTTCAATTCGCCTTCTCTTTGCTCGTTAATTGTTTTAATTACATTGATGCGATGTTATGATCCGTGACCCCGGCAAATGACCCCTGCGCTACAGTTCTTTAAGTCAGGTTGCTCTAAGATGCTATTTTATAAAATTTTTAATAAATAAATAAATATTAATGTTTAATTAAATTAAAATATATTCATAAAACTACAACAACTAAAACTACACAAAACCGTATACGTGTGTTAAATTAATGTCGCCATTAAAGCGCCACGCTGTATAAACTGCCTTATCTTATTGAATTATCTTATTTATGGCTCCTTACAGACATTATAATACCGTACGTGTATCAATCAATGTATTGTGTGTTGCTGCAATCACAAGTTCCATCTGTCAAAAAACAGTTTACCGAATGGACAGGGAATAAACTACTAAATTAAATTGTCTGTATGTTTAAATCACAACTGTCATTCTTTACATTTATATGAAATGGTCATACCCCTAGTCTCTGAGGCAAGCTTATTAATAAGCAATCATCATCTGCCTAGCCTTTTCCCAACTATGTTGGGGTCGGCTTCCAGTGTAACCGAATGCAGCTGAATACCAGTATTTTGGGTCTACCCTTTATAGCAGAACTTTTTATGTCATAATATTGTTTTGCATAACAGCGGATAGCATAAACTTCATTTCGCAGAAAATCGTTTGGCAGACACTCATTTATCATACATTCAAAATTCATAATTTTGTAAGTCAGAATCATCTTTAGGCATAAATTTCATATCCATAATAATTAAAAAGTAGAACCATCATATCGCAGAAAGTTCACAGTCAGAATCGTCTTTTGGCATACATTTCATACCGATAGTTATTGAAAGGCATATCTCAGAAATTTTAGAGTTAGAATCATCTTTTGGCATACATTTCATATCCATAATCATTACAGAAAATTCATTCATTCATTCACCATGCATGCAGCATGCAAACAAGCATACACCATGCATGCAGCAATCATGCAGCATGCAAGCAAGCATGCAGCATGCAAGCGAGCATGCAAACAAGCATACACCATGCATGCAAGCAAGCATGCAAACATGCAAACAAACATACACCATGCATGCAGCAAGCATGTAGCATGCAAGCAAGCATGCAGCATGCAAGCGAGCATGCAAACATGCAAGCAAGCATACAACATGCATGCAGCAAGCATGCAGCATACAAGCAAGCATGCAAGCAAGCATGCAAGCATGCAACATGCAGCAGGCATGGTTTCTGTCATGGCTCCGGCGCTGCGGGGCTCCGGCGGTCCCACGCGAGCTTATCGTCGCAGATGGTTTCAAGGCTCACCACCGCAGCTTCGGCTTGCTGGCCGGCTTCGCCGGCCAGCCTCAGCTACGGCGGCGAGCATTAATACCACCTGCTCCTCAGCTCGCGGGCCGCCTCGCCCCTCCGCGCCTACGCGGGCTTAAATTACACTCTAGGGGTAGGGCAGACAAGACTACGTGGAGTCGGTTTTGCAGCGATTCGTTTCTGTCACTAACATTTGTAGCACAACATATTATTGACTTTTCACGACAATGTTTTAATTTAAGTTAAAAATGCTATTGTTTAGAAATGTCAATATGCCTAATAAAATTATTCCAAACGAAATTCTGCCAATTTTCATAAGTATGCGAAGTGAACGTTATGCTAAACGAAATTATCCCAAATAAAATTCTGCTATCTTAAAACTATGCCTTTGTAAATTCGGACATATAAACATTCGGCCAACCAATAATTATATTAAATCATGTTTATGCCTTAAAAATATTCGTTTAAAGAAGATTATGCCAAGTGTGTTATGCCAAATAAATTTCGGAGCATCAAGATTCTGCTAGATAGAGGGAACCCCAGTATTTTACATGGAGCGACTGCCTATCTGACCTCCACAACCCAGTTACTGGGTAATACGATACCCTTTGGTAAGACTGGTTGTCAGACTTTCGGGCTTCTGACTACCCGTAACGACTGTCAAAGATCCACGAATGACAGCCGGGACCAACGGTTTAACGTGCTTTCCGAGGCACGGAGGGGTCTCGGTATGTAAAGATGGTCACCCATCCACAGACCAACTGCGGCAAGCGTAGCTTAACCTGACCGATCGACTTGTACGGCTGTTATTATTTAGCCACGAGCCCCTCCTTATTAATAAACAATAAAAAAAGTAATTGTGTTTCATTAGTGACAGTTGCGCTCATATCACGGCAAAATGAGTGTCAATTTGCTAAACATTATTCACTACTTAACTTTAAGCAACGTTAATGAATAAAGGGGGTTTCCCTGACTACACATTGCAACTAGATTTTTCAGTCAAAGCGTTGTAGGAACTTTTTTGGCACATTATTTAAAAATAATGGGACTTTCTTGAACCTTAATAACAGTATTTCCCTATTATCTCCCTCCCAGAACGATCGATGATCTCAATAAAATTAATCCCCCTCCAATTTGGATAGCATAATTTATGCTTTAAGGCAGTAAATCTAATTCCCGACTCACATAATTAGATACAGTGTCCGTACAGCGTGAACTAACTTCGTTATAGTCCATTTGAATAGGTACAATGATGGCGTCTTGTAGGATATTATGTTCTAATAGGGGCAGAAGGTTAGCTTTGTTCCTAGAGAAAGTTGCGCTATTTATTTTGGGGTTTTGGATGTTGTGTATGTGTTATTGGTCTAGGAGCTGCAAGTACGACTGCTGAACGAGGTTATCTTGAGCTCGATAATGGAATGGACAGTCGGCACGGGCGATTTTTATAACGTAACGTAACGTAATAACCTATAATGTTCCCACTGCTGGGACACACGCATCCTCTCTGTGAGAGGGAGTGGGCCGTAATCTACATGCTCATTCATGATTTTTATAACGCGACGATTTTTTATGGCGCACTTGATTTTTAACTCTACTAAGCCAAGCGTTGAAAATAAAACAAAGCGCATCTCAGCGTGTTAAAAAAACATACTATTGGGCTTTCAACTCCCGGCGGCGATAAGAAGTGCGCGAAAAAAAAAAACCGCGATAAAATATCACCCTCGAACTTGGGCTTATTGAGATGTTCCGTCAGAAACTTTGCAGTAGCTGATTGAGTTTAGATTTATGCCCGGGTAGTGTTAAGAGGCCCTAATACATCGAACTTAAACATAACTGGACGATTTTCGGTCCACATTTGGCCACGTTTTGTTTTCTTCTTCTATCTCTCTCTTTACTCTCCTCTGTCTACCAACTCGGGGAATACAAGCGTGATGTACCAATTTCATTTTGACATAATCTTTTCACAACCTTCAAGAGATAATGCCACCAATTTATCCTTTACCGTACCATAAACACGCATATCTTGACATTAAAACCTCTACCTAATGATATAAAAAACGGGCGCCTCCACCAACCTATAACTACAGTATGTCTTAAAAAAAGTGGCATAAATTTATTCATGAGTCGCTGATCGCGTTTCAGATAGGTCCCTTGTGGTTTTATTACCGTGTTTACTGCGGTTACGCGCCGACAACGCTGCTGTGGGCACTAAAATGGTGGCCCGAAGTGTAATTGTAGATTTTGTGTAGTACTTGAACGTTTGTGGACGGTTTTGGTTGATTTAAGTGTAGGTGTGAGTGTGTGAGTTGGAAGTCTTTATGGTAGGTGATAGTGTCCTTGTGGTATAGTGATTTGTCTTTTGGTTGTGGTGATTTTGGTGGTTCATTTTTTCGAGTTATGATTGATTGAACGTTCAAGTTAAACATTGTGATTGTTGGAGCGCCTGATGGATTCATCAAAGCAACGAGCGACGATGCGTCCTGTTTTAGTTTTAAGTTTTTTATGTAAATTGCGTAGTTTCCTTTCTCTGTCTCTCTTCTTGTGTCATCATATAGTTAGTACACATTTTTTAAGTAATTCCAAATTCTCCTCGTTTTATTTTTCCCGAGTCCTGGTTGCGCCCGTACATGGTCCATTATCGAGCCGGATTGTGGTATTCATCAAGTTAATTCGAAGATCGATGAAATCAGCGATATTAACGACGGAATTAATTAACCTGGACTTAGAGGTTATACGCCGGTGCCGCCAGCGTGGAATTTGGATTGAGCACATATTATTTTCACGGTGTTAAGTTTTATATTGGATAATATCATCACCCAACACTCGATCAGGTTGTATTAAACTTTAATATTATAAGTTACTAAAGGTTAGTGAATTTTTAACTTGTATTAATATAAATTATGTTCATTGAGTAGGTACCTGTTTTGCATTTTGAATGGTTTCGTTATTTTTGTATGCTACGCGTACAATCAGCGACAATAATTGTTATTATATAATACTTTGAAGTATAGTAGGAATTAGTACTACATTTAAATAATTTGTATTGTTGCATTAGAGCGATAACTATTCAGTTAAGTGTTAGTTTGATGCGTAGGTAGGTATTCATCAGCCATAGTTTATTTTGATTAGTGTTAGATATTATTTCCAATTATTGACCACAGTGTCAGTTTTTAAACCGTAGTGTACATCAGATTTGTTGTTAATTATATCCTAATTAATATAATTTAAAGATTAGGTATTGACGAATTTATGATACAAAGTTTGCACCTACCATATTAGTAATCAGATTTATTGTTATGTACAGATATTTGCATTAAATATTATCTGATTACATTGTTACATCACATTATAATCAACCGTATAACTTAGTACCTAGCTACATAACTTCTGTATAAGTATATAAACGTATTTGTTATTGTATACGTTTCAGGTCGACAGCACTCGAGTCCCAGTATGTCCGAGGAAAAGGAATTAATAAAGAAGCGAGGCAGTTATAAGGGCCGCTTAACTATATTCATTAGTTACCTGGACGCAACGAATGACAAGACACTAAGTAGTTGTGACGTCACGGAATTACAGCTGCGTATGGGCAAACTTGAGTCGTTGTACGAACAATACGATGAGGTACAGTTGCGGTTAGAGTGTATGGTTGATGATGCGAAGGCCCAGTTGTCTGAGCGTTGTGAGTTCGAGGCATTGTACTTTAAGGCATTGTCGAGGGCTCAACAGTTACTGAGTAAATCTAAAAGGGAAAACGATTCGGTTTGTGATAAAAGTACTCGTGGTAGTGTTTATAAACATAATATTAAGTTGCCTATCATACAACTTCCGAAATTTAATGGAATATATACCAATTGGATGGAGTTTCGTGACACCTTTACTAGCCTCATCCATAATAATGACGAGATTGATGAAATCAACAAATTTCATTATTTGCGTGCTTCTCTGGAAGGATCTGCTGCTGTGGTTGTTCAATCAATTGAGTTCTCTGCTAGCAACTATGATGTGGCTTGGAATTTAATTTGCGATCGTTTTAACAATAAAAGATTATTGGTGCAGAATCACTTGTCAGCATTATGTAATATAGAAGTCATCACAAAGGAATCGTCAGCCGCTTTGAAAGGTTTAATAGACGTATTAAATAAAAATTTACGAGCGTTAGAATCGTTAGGTGAACCAGTCAAGCAATGGGATACTTTGTTGATATATTTAGTTACTCGTAAGTTAGATCAGAAGTCTTATCGCGAATGGGAGGAGTTTATAGGTCATACTGACAAAGACAGTAAAATTACTTTCGATGCATTCCTACAATTTATTCGTACACGCGCTGATCTAGTTGAAACCCTGGAAATACCAAGACACAATGTATCAGGTATCTCTAAATCAGGTTCAACGAGTAAAATTAAGTCAATGGTGACGACACAACATTCTAATAATGTAAGCACTGAATCTGTCACGAGGCAATGTCCTAATTGCAAAGGTGACCATAGTCTTTCTAATTGTTCACAGTTCCTTTCGTTGAGTAACGAGGCTCGTCGTAAATTAGTGCCTAGTTTTAAATTGTGTTACAACTGTTTTCGTTCGGGTCACTTCTCCAATAAATGTAAAAAACCGGGTTGTAAGTTATGCAATCGCAGGCATAACATTTTACTTCATACTTCGGACGCTAGCGATAGTCGTAGTGATAACACAACATCGTCTCCGTCAACGTCTGCGTCGCCCGCGCACTCTGCTAACACTGACGCTAATAAGAATAACGTAGCTTTGTCTGCGAACATTTCACCTTCCTATGGCAACAGTGGGAAGGAGCGGGGCGTGTTGTTGTCAACAGCTCTAATTAAAGTATTTGATCATAATGATCGTGAGCATATTGTGCGAGCGACACTCGATAGCGGTAGTACCTCCTGCTTCATGACGGAGCGACTATGTAAACGACTTGAATTGGATACAAGTCCGATAGATGGCTCCATCTATGGCATAAATAACGCGACCTCTCGCGTAGGCAATACTTGTCAGGTAAAAATGACGTCACTCAACAACACTTATGTTGCTAAGTTGTTTTGTTTTGTTTTGCCATTAATAACGAATGAAATGCCATGTCGTGAATTAGATTTATCTAACCTAAATATTCCCACTGATATTTGTTTGGCAGACCCTACCTTTTACAAGCCCTCCGATGTAGATGTTTTAATTGGTGCTGATCTATTCTGGGACCTGTTAGGTTCGCAAAGAGTTAAGCTAGGTGTTGGGAAGCCAGTGTTATGTGAAACCAGGTTAGGCTGGATTGTCTCTGGTCCCATTTTATATAGTAATAGTAAATTAAGTAACAGTGTAAGTTGTCATTTTACTCAAACTAGTTCCTGTAGTGATCATAACTCAAGACTTATTCGTGATGAGTTGACGCGATTTTGGAACCTTGAAGAGGTTACCTCGCAGCATTCAAGTTATTTGCCAGAGGAAAAAATGTGTGAGGAACATTTTCTTAAAACCACGACTCGTTTAGAGGACGGTCGTTTTTGTGTCCGTATACCAATGAAGCAGAACCCTTCTGTTCTAGGTGACTCATTTCATAGGGCTTCAAAATGTTTATATTCCCTGGAACGCAGACTTAAGGCTAAACCTGATTTTAGTAAGTTATATCACGAATTTATGTCAGAGTATGAGTCGTTAGGTCACATGACCTTAAACAAGGAATTAGATTTAAATGCCTATTACATACCTCATCACGGGGTACTACGCGAAAGTAGTACCACCACCAAACTACGTGTAGTGTTCAATGCTAGTTGCCCTACTTCATCAGGAATATCCTTTAATGATTTACAGATGGTGGGTCCTACGGTTCAGGACGACCTTCTGTCTATACTTCTTCGGTTTCGACAGTATAAGTATGTTTTGTCAGCCGATGTTGAAAAGATGTATAGACAGATAGTAGTCCATCCATCTGATAGGCACTTGCAACAGGTAGTTTGGCGTGAAGACACGTGTAGTCCTATCAAGGTATTTAAGCTGAACACCGTCACATACGGTACGGCGAGTGCGCCGTTTCTTGCGACGCGCTGCCTTAAGCAATTAGGTATTGAGTGCACTGATGATAGGATTGCCACCATTATCAAGCATGATTTTTACGTAGATGATCTACTCACGGGTGGCAATGATTTAAATGAAGTAATGGTAATTCGCAATGAAGTCACCAATGCGCTCAGATCAGCTTGCATGCCACTTCGAAAGTGGAAGTCGAACGAACCTGTTCTAGTCTCAGGGACTTCTCAGTCATCCTTAGATTTGGGTATGGGATCTAGTGAGCCCAATAAACTGTTGGGGCTTGACTGGTTTGCTGACTCTGATGAACTAGGTTTCTCGATGAGTTCCGAGATGCCTTCTAATGGCAGCTGTACTAAGCGTGATTTGCTTTCAGCAATTGCACGCATTTTTGACCCTTTAGGTCTTTTATCTCCCTTTATAGTGACCATGAAAATGTTGTTGCAAAGAATGTGGTTGGACAACCTTTCATGGGACGAACCGTTGACTCTGGAACTCAACACCATTTTTGTAGCTATTTTTAAGGATCTCCCTCTCCTAAATAACTTGCGTATCCCACGTTTCATTATGTCCGATTCGTACCACACATTGGAACTCCATATATTCACGGATGCGTCTGAGCGCGCGTACGGTGCGTGCGCCTATGTCCGTAGTGTCCGCAGTGATGGTGAATGCATGGTCCGCTTATTGATAGGCAAAAGTCGTGTGGCGCCGATTAAACCTACCACAATTCCGAGGTTGGAACTGTGTGGTGCCGTAGTGGGTGCTCGCGTGTGTGAGAAGGTGGTCAAATCACTTCGAGTAAAGTTCGATCGGGTTTGCTGTTGGACAGACTCGACCATTGTGTTGGGATGGTTACAAATGTTGCCATCTAAACTTCAGCCATTTGTACGCAATCGCGTTGCTGAAATCCTAGATAAGACAGGAAACTGTACTTGGCGTCATGTCCCAACTGCAAAGAACCCAGCAGATCTCATATCTCGTGGCGTGGATATAAATGTTCTGCAAGGTTTACATCTGTGGTGGTGTGGTCCCGACTTCTTGAAGGAAGATCAGTCCAACTGGCCATCTTACCCTAAATGTTTAGAACTGGAGACATTGCCCGAAACGCGACCTCAAGTTTTATTGAGCGCTATCGTAGAAAGTAGTTCTAGTAATTTATTTATAGAATTTAAGCGTTTCTCTAATTATTTAAGACTTGTTCGTTCCGTAGCATATGTGTTGAGATTTATTAGAATTTGTAAAAAACTTCCTGTAATTAGTAACTTTCTATCAGAAGAAGAACTACAGGAAGCATTAAATGTTATTATTTTAAAATGTCAAGTTGATTCGTTTCCAGAGTACAAATTACTTGCAAATAAACAAAGTTTACCTTCAAAAAGCGCCCTTCTTAAATTTAATGTGTATTTAGACAGCAATAATATAATGCGTGTCGGAGGACGCTTAGAGAATTCTGACTTCTCATATAATAAAAAACACCCTATTATTTTACAGTCCACACATATATTTACAAAGCTATTGTTTAATTTCGAACACAAGAGATTGATGCACGCAGGCCCACAGTTATTATTAGCGTCGATAAGGGAATCATATTGGCCTATAGGCGGCCGAAATTTATCTAAAGCTTGCTATCATAACTGTGTGCGCTGTTGTCGTATGAAGGGTAATATAGTCACCCCCTTAATGGGGAATTTGCCGCAGCAGCGTCTCCAACAGGGAGGCTACCCCTTCGAAAGTGTTGGTGTTGATTATGCCGGCCCTATCATGTGTGCCAGTCGGCAAGGCCGCGGTTGTAGGTTAGTAAAGGTGTACGTTGCGATATTTATTTGCTTTACCACCAAGGCTATTCATTTGGAGCTAGTAGGTGACTTAACTAGCAATAAATATCTATTGGCTTTGTATAGGTTTATTTCGCGAAGGGGAAAACCCGTAAATATTTATTCCGACAACGGTACCTCATTCGTTGGAGCGTACAACGATTTATCGAAATTTTTAAATTTAAATTGCGATTCCTTGGGTGAACGTTTGGCTAATGATGGAGTTAAGATGCACTTTATTCCCGCTTATACTCCTCACTTTGGCGGACTCTGGGAAGCGGGTGTTAAGTCGACTAAATACCATTTAAAGCGAGTGTTGGGAAATTGTAATCTCACGTTCGAAGAACTTAACACCACGCTGATCCAAATTGAAGCAATATTGAACTCTCGTCCATTGACGCCGCTGTCCGCTGATCCTGCTGACCTTACCCCTCTGACTCCAGGACACTTCCTTGTTGGTCGACCGCTTACTTCACTGCCGCAGCGAGATATTCAGGAACACTCCATTCATCATCTAACTCGCTTTCAAAGGATCGAGCAACTCCGCCAGCATTTCTGGGTTCGGTGGAGTAAGGAGTTTGTTTCCGAGTTGCAGCAGAGAACCAAATGGCGTTCCTGCAAAGATGCATTGAAGCTGGATTCCTTGGTAGTGATCAAAGAGGAAAACCTACCCCCTCTCAAGTGGAAGCTGGGTAGAATTGTCGCCGTCCATCCAGGATCAGACGGCATCGTTCGCGTGGCTGACATCCGGACTACTGCTGGAGTAATAAGACGAGCCTTCAACAGAATTTGCCCATTACCCGTCTCTGCTGATGCTTGTTGAAAGAGAATCTTTCAACGTCCGGGGGCATGTTGGAGCGCCTGATGGATTCATCAAAGCAACGAGCGACGATGCGTCCTGTTTTAGTTTTAAGTTTTTTATGTAAATTGCGTAGTTTCCTTTCTCTGTCTCTCTTCTTGTGTCATCATATAGTTAGTACACATTTTTTAAGTAATTCCAAATTCTCCTCGTTTTATTTTTCCCGAGTCCTGGTTGCGCCCGTACAGTGATTGTTTATTGCTTAGTTCCACTTTTGAAAACTTGATTGTGTTAAAAAAGTATTCGAAGGCCTATTTCTCGGAAACAATGCGTCGTAGGACCATGCTTCTTAGAAGGTAAAAGGCTCCTATAAACAAGGTTAACTCAATACTGCAATAAAATGGGTAAATGTCCCGAAAAAAAAAAAACGTTTTTAAGTCCACGGTCCATGGATCCCCTAAGGCAGAAACATAATATATTTACGATGATGATGTTTTTATAACTGTAATTTGTTTCTACGTCTACAATTTAGATTTTTTTAATATTCTAAAACTTGTCGTGCCGTGCTACTGAAACTGTGCTAATAAATCTTTGTGAAGCTACTAGCTACAATATTTAGAACACAAAATAACACAAACTATTCACAATTCATACACCTGGTGGAATCCAAAGACAACACTCTCCTTAGGAATAATTCGATACGAAACCCTAAAAAATCTTGATTCAAAATGTAATTCTAAAAACGATTTCAAAATAAATCCAAACAATGTGAAAATAAACGCGGCACATCCCAACAGCCTGTTTAACTTCAACCCAATGATAATGTCATATACGCCGCAAAATCGTACCACAAATAAATTGCTCGATTTTATGTTTTTTCAAGCAATAAAATCGATAAAAGGTTTGCCATCAATGTACCAATGTTATGACTCGAAATATCATTTGTATACGAATTGCCTTTTCAAAAGTTTGCAAATATGTGCCGTAATGAATGTTAAATAATGTATGAAGTTGACAACGAAACGTGAAAGCCTATGATGCAGGGTTATGCGAACGCATCGCAGATTTAAATGTTATTGTGTTTGCCTTTCCAAAAGTTCAGTGCACACAGGCAGTCTATACTGCATATACCTACTGCTAAAATACAAGGCAGTATTTTTTAGTTATTTGCTTGCAAAATCCTATCATGACCACCAAAGTGAAACTAATTATAAAAGCTTATAAAATACCTTTGACGCAAAGAGAAACGTATTGAAAAAGGAATCACCGAAAAGAACATTCCTCAAATTAGTCAAAAAGACTAAGAGTGAGTTGCATCAACTAACTATAGCGATAACCAATGTTTTGACAGCCTTCAAATCTCCAGTTAAGGGAAATTCGGGTTGCATCATTTTGACTTATTGTTATAATGACGTCATAAATAACTATAACAAGCAATTATAACTATAATCATTGCTTTGACAGCCGTCAAATCTCCGGTTATGCGAAATTCGGGTTGCATCATTTTGACAATGGTCATAATTGTCAAAAAAACGTCACAAATAACTATAACATTAATCGCCCAACTTTGGGCGGTTAAGGGCTATAGTTACGGTTAGTGTCGCCATTTTTTTGGAGTTTGGCATTGAATTCCTTTTCAGTGTGGTCCCATGCTTGTTTTTTTTGGTGTTTTGTGCTAGTCTCGTCTGTTCTTTGCACAACAAAAAAGTGTTTTTCTGCAAAGATTTGTAATCTAGTAACTTCTACGTTGCTAAAATTAACACTCAGTGCAATCATCATATTTGTTCCATAAGCACAATCAGCCTTTATTGTTTCCACTGCTGTGGGAGCAGTGGCTGTGGGAGGGCACTCCCGCCCACCAAGAAGAAGCCTGTGTCACAGTAGTGGGCCGCACTGGGCCCGCGTGGTGGCACTAGCCGCAACGTAATCCACCACGCGGGCCCAGTGCGGGTTGGTAGATATCACATGTCTTCGATTTTTAGCTCTAGGACACGCCGGTTTCCTCGCAATGTTTTCCTTAACCGTTTTGAGAGAAGTGGTGATGAAACAATTTACACAAAGTAAAGTGCCTCTCTGGGTTTGAACCTACGATGTACAAGCTGTAAGTCGCAGCTGTTACAACGGAGCCGCCAGTGCTCAGCGATAAATAGTAGGATTAAAGGGTGTTAAGAATGGTCTAAAATCAAACATCACATAGTATATATAACAAAGCATTTTTATTACTGTAAGCGCCAGACGAGTTAGAAGTAGGTAATATTTCATCTAAAGAAGATGCAGGTCGCTCCACCGATAAAAACTTAAACACCGCACGCTCCACATTACATGTGCACTACAGCCAACAGTACCAACATCTGCCCACCAAACAGTTATCCAGCAAGAGCAGCTTGCTGTTAGAAATTGATGTTATCGATCGATATAAACGTATTCTAACTAATATTATTATTGTTCTTTTTGGTGTGCTGGAATCCACTGCAAAATAATTTCTTTCCCGCAGTCATCAGGCACAGTATGCGTTTGTTGTGAAAATCGACATAGAACAATCGGCACATCTACAGCAGTCTCGGGCAATGTCTTCGCACATTGCGTTGAAATCTTACTGAACAATAAAATTAACACAACATCCTTCTGGAGTAAATGCTCTAATGCTGTAATGCATCTTCCAATAACGCAATCCTTCAATTACATACAGGAAAACAGAAATATCAATTTCATGCAATTCGAAAGAAACGGAAAAATAAAATTAATTTTATTTATTGTCACTTGACACGTCTTGTCTTTCTGACAGTGTCAGATAGTGATGCGGCTCGATTTTATTTACCTCGTTACTCGAGTAAATAAAAGACAATTTTCTCTCGAGGTGCCACTCGATGTAGTCGCGATTAGATAAATATCACCAACTGGCAGTGTTGGTGATATTTATCTAATCACTAGTTAACTGTCATTCTTCGATAATAAACGTAGGAATAGATATATTTCGTGTAATAAACCGTCAAAATACTGTGATGTACAGTCACAGAGTTTTAATAAGAGAAAATACATGTTCTATGGGTTAGTGCTGACAGTTGATAAAGTGTAATATTTTGTCATTAAAATCGTCATTGATTATCAGATCAACCTGATAATCAGTGGAATCTGAGTAGGACATAACGCTTTTTACAAAGTCGAACAAAGACAATCTTAGCCGAATGTCACACCGATGTACCAATACAGAACGGTTACTGTATTTTGGATATTACGATACGATTCTTTTCTTGAAGTTATTTTTGTGTACGTTTCAAACGTACGAAGCAACAACCAACTTGAATTGAGTTTTCGAATTACATAATCGAGACATCGAGTCCATTTATGACTGAGTAACATCACTAGAGCCAACAAAAGAAAGCGACAAGCGACGATGACAACAAGCTTGAAATGTTGCCCTTGTCAAAAAAATTACCCAACTTTAACGAAAAGAGTTCCTGGAAGGATTTGAGGGAGGCCTTTTAGGCTAACAAAAAAAAAAAATATTATGAATATGGATAGTATTGCTATTATTTATTTTATTACTTAATAAAAACAGTTTTGGTTACCACCTCAGACTGTGACTTATATATAATATGTTTTCATATTTGAAAACACGTTGCGTTTAAGGAATAATCCAACCGAAAAAATAAGTTTGATCTTGGTTATTTTTGAAAGTGTGATGACAACAAGCTTGAAGTGTTGTTCCTGTCAAAAAAATTATCCACGAACATTTTGGGAAAATAAGACCTCTTATCACTTGTCACCCTTTTAACTTTAACTTTTTACATTTTACGTAATTGGTGCAACAACAGATAGTTAGATTTTATGGTCATGGTTATTGTTAAAATTAAAATTCACTTTGTTGTAACTATAACGGAGCTTTTGATGCAACTCACCATAAGAGTGAGTTGCATCAACTAACTATAGCGATAACCAATGTTTTGACAGCCTTCAAATCTCCGGTTTAAGCGAAATTTGGGTTGCATCATTTTGATAATGGTTATAATGACGTCATAAATAACTATAACAAGCAATTATAACGATAATCATTGCTTTGACAGCCGTCAAATCTCCGGTTAAGCGAAATTCGGGTTGCATCATTTTGACAATTGTCATAATTGACAAAAAAACGTCACAAATAACTATAACATTAATCGCCCAACTTTGGGCGGTTAAGGGCTATAGTTACGGTTTGTGTCGCCATTTTTTTGGAGTTTGGCATTGAATTCCTTTTCAGTGTGGTCCCATGCTTGTTTTTTTTGGTGTTTTGTGCTAGTCTCGTCTGTTCTTTGCACAACAAAAATGTGTTTTTCTGCAAAGATTTGTAATCTAGTAACTTCTACGTTGCTAAAATTAACACCTCAGTGCAATCATAATATTTGTTCCATAAGCACAATCAGCCTTTATTGTTTCCACTGCTGTGACACAGGCAGTGGCTGCGGGAGGGCACTCCCGCCCATCGAGAAGAAGCCTGTGTCACAGCAGTGGGCCGCACTGGGCCCGCGTGGTGGATTACATTGCGGCCCACTAGCCGCAACGTAATCCACCACGCGGGCCCAGTGCGGGTTGGTAGATATCACATGTCTTCGATTTTTAGCTCTAGGACACGCCGGTTTCCTCGCAATGTTTTCCTTAACCGTTTTGAGAGAAGTGGTGATGAAACAATTTACACAAAGTAAAGTGCCTCTCTGGGTTTGAACCTACGATCTACAAGCTGTAAGTCGCAGCTGTTACAACGGAGCCGCCAGTGCTCAGCGATAAATAGTAGGATTAAAGGGTGTTAAGAATGGTCTAAAATCAAACATCACATAGTATATATAACAAAGCATTTTTATTACTGTAAGCGCCAGACGAGTTAGAAGTAGGTAATATTTCATCTAAAGAAGATGCAGGTCGCTCTACCGATAAAAACTTAAACACCGCACGCTCCACATTACATGTGCACTACAGCCAACAGTACCAACATCTGCCCACCAAACAGTTATCCAGCAAGAGCAGCTTGCTGTTAGAAATTGATGTTATCGATCGATATAAACGTATTCTAACTAATATTATTATTGTTCTTTTTGGTGTGCTGGAATCCACTGCAAAATAATTTCTTTCCCGTAGTCATCAGGCACAGTATGCGTTTGTTGTGAAAATCGACATAGAACAATCGGCACATCTACAGCAGTCTCGGGCAATGTCTTCGCACATTGCGTTGAAATCTTACTGAACAATAAAATTAACACAACATCCTTCTGGAGTAAATGCTCTAATGCTGTAATGCATCTTCCAATAACGCAATCCTTCAATTACATACAGGAAAACAGAAATATCAATTTCATGCAATTCGAAAGAAACGGAAAAATAAAATGAATTTTATTTATTGTCACTTGACACGTCTTGTCTTTCTGACAGTGTCAGATAGTGATGCGGCTCGATTTTATTTACCTCGTTACTCGAGTAAATAAAAGACAATTTTCTCTCGAGGTGCCACTCGATGTAGTCGCGATTAGCCAACTGGCAGTGTTGGTGATATTTATCTAATCACTAGTTAACTGTCATTCTTCGATAATAAACGTAGGATTGATAAAGTGTAATATTTTGTCATTAAAATCGTAATTGATTATCAGATCAACCTGATAATCAGTGGAATCTGAGTAGGACATAACGCTTTTTACAAAGTCGAACAAAGACAGTCTTAGCCGAATGTCACACCGATGTACCAATACAGAACGGTTACTGTATTTTGGATATTACGATACGATTCTTTTCTTGAAGTTATTTTTGTGTACGTTTCAAACGTACGAAGCAACAACCAACTTGAATTGAGTTTTCGAATTACATAATCGAGACATCGAGTCCATTTATGACTGAGTAACATCACTAGAGCCAACAAAAGAAAGCGACAAGCGACGATGACAACAAGCTTGAAATGTAGCCCTTGTCAAAAAAATTACCCAACTTTAACGAAAAGAGTTCCTGGAAGGATTTGAGGGAGGCCTTTTAGGCTAACAAAAAAAAAATTATTATGAATATGGATAGTATTGCTATTATTTATTTTATTACTTAATAAAAACAGTTTTGGTTACCACCTCAAACTGTGACTTATATATAATATGTTTTCATATTTGAAAACACGTTGCGTTTAAGGAATAATCCAACCGAAAAAATAAGTTTAATCTTGGTTATTTTTGAAAGTGTGATGACAACAAGCTTGAAGTGTTGTTCCTGTCAAAAAAATTACCCACGAACATTTTGGGGAAATAAGACCTCTTATCACTTGTCACCCTTTTAACTTTAACTTTTTACATTTTACATAATTGGTGCAACAACCGATAGTTAGATTCTATGGTCATGCTTATTGTTAAAATTAAAATTCACTTTGATGTAACTATAACGGAGCTTTTGATGCAACTCACCCTAAAACAGTCAGCTGCAAAGAAATCATACCATACATACATTCAATTCAAAAACAAAAACGAAACGAGCAACAGAATAACAGAACACACGAGAATTCCCCGAAAACATCCGAATATTTTTCATCATAAAGCAGTTTTGAAATAATCTAGGGAACTGACTTGAACCATTCAGGTTCAAACAAAACATACTGTACGTTCAAAAAAATCTCTTCGTCCATAGCATTTTGATTGAAAACTCCACAAAGTTCGGACTTCCGATTCAAATTGATTCCTGAATAAAAAAGTCGTTGTTATTTTGTGTTGAGACGCAACAAAGCCGTGCAAACTCATTGGAGCTGAATTGTTGGTTGAAGCTATAGTACTGTTATCAAAACGATATTGATGGAATGATTACGTTTTTGCTTCGATAAAAGAGACAATATGGGTATAATGAAAAGGCTTTTAATAGACGCTGGTACTTTCTTGGTTTCATCAATGTTATAGGTACATATTTTGTCTTTGCGTTCTTTTGTCAATTTTTCTCGATTATTTGAATTATCTGCCATAATTGCCACGACTGTGATGATGATGATGATGCCATCTAGCCAATTTCAGCCACAGCATTTGCATTATATGACTTCTGGTTACGTTGACTGTAGAGAATTTCCATGAACTCTAGCTAATGGATTTTGCAATTGCTTCGCATTACCATCCACCCCACAGAGACCACAGTACAAAGATACCTCCTCAAGTCATTTCACCCTATTATTACTGACATCGTAAACAAAATGCTTTTAAAAATGTAAGTTAATTGTTGGCAACCTATTAAGGGCAGCTCTTTGATCAGTGAACGGAACGGATATTCGATGCTATATTTACCTTCCCTTTTGAACAGGGATATTTAATTAATAATTTTTAATGTCGCCGATAAAGGACATTTCAAAGTATTAGAGTTAAAAGGATACGTTACTAGGTAGGTGTATTTTTTATTTAACCAAAACTTGAAGAAGAAGCTATTCAAACTCAAACTCAAACTCAAATCATTTAATTCAACTAAACCAATTACAGGTACTTTTGAATTGTCAAAGGGTCGGTCAGTCAGAAAGATGAAGCTAGTTGCCCATTCCAAAGCGTAGGTACCTATGGAGAAGAACGGGCAAGAAACTCCATGGACACTCTTTTAAATCATAAAATTGTTACAAAATATTTGATTACATCATTCGTGTTGAAATTAACCATGTGAGAACGATGTAGAAATACGTGCACATTAAAAGCGTCCGTTATAAAAAAACTAAAACAATTCAGAAATTAAAATAAGCCGAGGCAGCTAAGAGATGACCAGTCCCTACTGGCGGCGCCCGTTCACGAACATGACGTATGGATCAGCACCATTCAGCTCAACCATTTTGGAGGGAACTTAATGATCCAACACACACGCCACCACCAGCGAGACATTTGAGTGAGCATGACATACTCACAGCTGCCAGGGCACATTCAAGTCAATGA
This sequence comes from Apamea sordens, assembly GCA_945859715.1. Lineage (NCBI taxonomy): Eukaryota > Metazoa > Arthropoda > Insecta > Lepidoptera > Noctuidae > Apamea > Apamea sordens. Next base: position 3,250,024 of record OX244010.1, on the reverse strand, counting down.
AAGACGTACCCAGTAAATGGTAGCTTTATAGAAAGTACATAGTGCTCACACGTGTGCTATGCAATTATACAATTCTAAACAATTGAGTTTATACAATGCAAAGATAGTTTTTTTTTTCCAATGTTCAGCAGCTCCAACAATGTTTCCGAATGCTAATTAGTTTAAGCGCCTCTGTGGAGCAGGACCAGCATTGAGCCAAGCATTTTTGTCAGCGATGTAATCCCCTAACTTATAGTATGCTCGGCTACATAGTGTGCGTTTAATACAAGATTTAAATTTCGTTTCATTCAGTTGGAGTATGTGGGGAGGAATTTTATTGTAACATTTTAAACAGTACCCCATGAAGGATGAGTCTACTTTAGCCAGTCTGAAACCTGTTTGAACTAATTGGTCCCTATTTCTAGTCCTATAGTTGTGTCTTTCACCTCTTTTATTGAAAAGATTTAAATTTTTTCTTACGTACATTATGTTTTCATAGATGTATTGACAAGGTACCGTCATGATGTTAATATCTTTAAACAGTTCCCTTAAAGAATCGCGCCTGCGGAGGCCATATATTGCTCTGATGGCTCTTTTCTGCAGAATAAAAATGGACTCGATATCTGCAGCCCGTCCCCATAGTAAAATACCGTAAGACATGATACTATGAAAGTAACTGAAATAGACTAGCCTCGCGGTATCTACATTAGTAACTTGACGGATTTTTCTTACAGCATAAGCTGCCGAACTTAGCCGTCCTGCAAGAGATGTTAAATGAGGACCCCATTGCAGCTTTGAGTCGAGCGTGATCCCCAGGAAAACAGTTTTATCGACGAATTCTAGTTTCTCTTTGTTCAATACTATGTCACAATCACTACTTTTAACATTTGGTAAAGCAAATCTTATGCATTTAGTTTTTTTCCCATTTAATACCAAATTATTAGCAGTGAACCAATTTTGTACCTGTAGTAAGGCGTTATTGACGTCGTCAAGATTTGATGCACGCCTATTTATCTTAAAAATTAAGGAAGTATCGTCAGCAAATAACACCATTTGTGGTTGGTTCTTTAATAAATGGGGTAAATCATTAATATATACTAAAAAGAGGAAAGGACCCAAAATCGAGCCTTGTGGAACACCCATTTTTACTTTTAAAGCAAGAGAATTGACACCATTTATTTGAACTTTTTGTTGTCTATCATATAAATAAGATTTTACTAATCTGAGCGCAAGTTGACCTATTCCGTAATGCTCGAGTTTAAAAAGTAAGGTTTCGTGATTGACACAATCAAATGCCTTGGAGAGGTCACAAAAGATTCCTATGGCATCTTGGGCCTCCTCACACGCTGTAAAGATGTGCTTTAATAAGGTTACACCGGCGTCAGTCGTACAACGTCCTTTGGTGAAACCATATTGCTGATCATGTAAGATTTTGTTGGTGTTAAAATGATTAAGCATTTGATTGAGCATTACCTTTTCGTACACCTTGCTGAATACGGGCAACACGGATACTGGTCTATAATTGTTGGTGTCTTTGCTGTCCCCAGATTTAAAAAGCGGTATAACCTTACTGTATTTCATTAAATCCGGGAAGACTCCTTGATCTACACATAAATTAAATATCAAAGCTAAGTATGGCGCTATAGTCTCGATTATGGATGTACAAACTTTGATAGACATTCCCCATAAATCTTCGGTCAATTTGATTTTGATTTGCCGAAAAGCTTTTATAACAATCATAAGGTTTATATGTTTAAATTGAAATTCAACCGAGCAGCCTGGAACGTTAGCTCTTAATAGATCAATTGAGACAACGGGTGAGGAATTTAAAACTTCCGTCGTTTTACATGGTATATTAGTAAAGAAATTTACAAATTCCTGAGCTACTTCTAAGTTAGAGCTTATGGCACCACGTGAAGTCTCCAATGCGTAATCATTGTTTCGTATTTTATTCGCACTAGTTTCGTTGTGTATAACTTTCCAAACAGTTTTTATTTTGTTTTCCGCCGTTTTGATCTTGTTACTAATGAACAGGGCTTTAGCTATCTTGCAGGTATTTCTAAAAGTTTTGGAATACATAGCAACATACTTGTTGAAAGTTTCAGTGTTGATATAAGGCTTAAGGCCGTACAGCTCGAACAGTCTTTCCCTACTAATCCTAATACCTCTAGTTGCCCAGTCACTAAATATAAAATTAGGGCAGATATTTTTTATTTTCTTTTCAAAAGTTTTATTGAATTCAGTGTGCACTATTGAAAAGAAATCCTCATACAATTTATTTGCATCGTTCATATTATGATCCAGAACATTTAACTTATTATTTACGGTACTATTAAATCTATTTAATTTGCCAGTCGTTATTGGTCTAAATTGTATTTGCACTTTTTGCAAAGGTGTTTTAAACTTAAAAGTTACCGTTTGTCCACTATGATCGGACGGCAGATAATTTACGATGGCTTTATCTAAATAATCACAATCGCAGAAGACATCGATACAAGTAGCAGAAGATGGGGTTACTCTAGTCGGTTCTGTAAAAACATTAAATAAATTGAAAGATTTAAAAAGGCTTAGTAATCTACTGCTATTTGAATTATTTTCCAAAATATTAATATTAAAATCACCACAAATAATTGTGGTTTTGTTACTGGATGCAAGTTTTGCTAGGACATCTTCCATTATTGACTCAAATAAAGAAAAGTTCTGATAATTAGGGGGTCTGTAAACGCACACTACAACATGCTTATCTAGCTCAACACAGGACAGTTCGATACAATGTTCAACTGATAAATCCACTATGTCGTTTCGTTGCTTGGATTTTAAACAATTTTTTATTAAGATTAGAGAACCTCCACGTAGCATAGATTTACGGTTAAAACAACTGCAAATACTATAGTTCTCATAATTAATCAGCATTTGGTAATCCTTTAACCAATGTTCAGTTAAACAAACAATGTCAAACTTTGTTTTTTCTAAAAAGATTTCAATTTCTAATAATTTGGAAGAAATACCTTGAATATTTTGATGAAATAATTTCAAGGCATTCTGCTGATCTACTTTTATTAATTTAGAGCAAGAAGATACCTTGTTGTTGTTAGTTATAAGGATATTCTTACTGGTACCTTCTGTTGTCTTACAAACTAGTTTAAAAGATAAATTTTTATGAAATAATATTTGTGCCCCACAGTTTCAGTCGCAGAAGTCTCGATCTCGTTAGCATATCGGGATAAAAAGCCTTATGTGCTAATCCAAGTCATGGTCTACCCATGTGCCAAATTTCATCCAAATCCGTTCAGTTGTTTTACCGTGAAAGCGCAACAAACAAACACACAAATAATCAAATCTTGTCTTATTATAATATTAGATTAATCTTTGTGAGATAATTCGTTTATAAAGTCAAATGCAATGAATGAATTTTAACTAACTGTGGGTCGTTGGGTTTAAAAGAGCCTCCACCAATGATGGTTCTGGAATAAGTACTGCGAAGGCTATGCTGTCAGCCCCGCTATAAACCTTGCTGGCTAACGTTTTTTGTACGGCATTTTAGAAAAGTCGCCGCTTAATTACTCTAGAGATAGCCTATTTGGTGCTTAAATGCAACCTTTATGAAAACTTAGAAAAGTAGATGGCAGAAATTCGAGAGAAACATTGATTTATAAAAAGTCGATGACGTCGACGTCGCTGTTGTCGTCAAGTCGTTCAAAAAGTGCTGATTCTCAGCCTAATTTGAATAAATGACTTTTGTTTTTTTTTTTTAGTATGGAAAACAGCCAAGGTAGGTTTTATTGTGTATGACTTACCAAGATGCATTTGATTTATTGTTAGACGTGTTAATAAAATAGTTATTTTGCGCTTTTTGCGTTAATTTTATGGCTTTCCGAAGCCTTTGCGACTAGTTTTTAAAGTTACTTTTATTAAAGCTTGAAGGTTCTCGCCTATATTTACAAAGTAAATGCCTTTGTTTTCTACTGAATTTTTGAATACCGTGAGAAACCCATTTAATATTTTTGTTTTAGTTAACGGTTATCAGTTTTTAAGGGAAACAAAGATCGTATGAGAGACGAAAGTGTTCTAAGAAATAATCAAATGCTTCATTAGCATTGTGTAAACGAAAAACATTGTAAATAATTTTTGAACTTAGTTCCATTTTCACTAGACAGATCACGCTTTTCGATCCGCCAAAAACTTATTCTACTCGATTTCAGTACTTTAACTGTGCTGTGTGGTCAGACAATGCTAGGTCTAAAACTTCTGATTTATAGATCATATGTTGCAATGGTTTATTTTATGTCTTGTTTTGATTTTTGTTTTTATTTATTTATGTATAATTTCATACTGCACTGGTTAACGTCATCACGTCAACGCCGGCTGCTGCTGAAAACCAGCGCTGGGGCTCTGTCTCGTACAGGGTCTTAGCATTATGCTGAGCGATGACCGTTTTGCGTGAATGTGACGCATGTTTGTTTTTTTTTTGTGTGTTTATGTCCTATTTTTATGCGTCATGTTTGCCGCAAATAATTATGCATTTTCTTTTTTTTCTTTCTTTCTTTCTTTACAGTTTAGTTTAGAACTAGTCTTATAGTTAGCCACATGTTTGACCAAAGAGCTAGTGGTGATCAAATAGCTTTGTTGTAATATTCTAATGAGAGGATGTCAAGCATTCATGCATTTATATTTAATATTATATATAACTACCGCAAGATAACTAACTAACTTGAAGTGCCTGGTTGGATTCGAATAGGTTCCTTACAACTCGTGACTCGCGGTCGTTACCATTAAGCCACCACAACTCTCAAATCTTACGTTATGATGATATGATAATTTTAGTATAATACATATAAAAAATATATTCTACTATTCAATTAAAGGAGGGGCCCGTGGCTAAATAATAACAGCCGCACAGGTCGATCGGTCAGGTTAAGCTACGCTGGGTGACCATCTTTACATACCGAGACCCTGTGGCTCGGAAAGCACGTTAAGCCGTTGGTCCCGGCTGTCATTCGTGGATCTTTGACAGTCGTTACGGGTAGTCAGAAGCCCGAAAGTCTGACAACCAGTCTTACCAAGGGATATCGTATTACTCAGTAACTGGGTTGTGGAGTCAGATAGGCAGTCGCTCCATGTAAAATACTGGTATTCAGCTGCATCCGGTTAGACTGGAAGCCGACCCCAACATAGTTGGGAAAAGGCTAGGCAGACTATGATGACTATTCAATTAAAGTTTATGTTATAAGTGTTAAACAATAAAATATCCTTAATGCTACGTAAAATGTTACTTATTCCTGTCTGGGAAACGGTGTAGCCATGTAAGTAATTTTGAACAGCCCGAAATCCTGAAAAAGCCACGTTGCAGTGCGGAAGATTGTACAAAATAAACTATGCTTTTCAATCCTTGGAACGACGCTATTGCGGAAGCTGTTTTAACATATACACCACGTATATATGTGTATATGTTAAGCTATGTGTGCTTCACTGTTTTAGCCGGTTTCGGGGATAATAAATCGTTTGTTTTTAAAGGATTTTTATTCCGTTTCGCACCCATTACACATCTATTAAACTAGCAGTGGAATCTCGTGATAGATATTTTACTACTTCCTGGGTCAAGTGAATTTTTTATAATTATGAATGTTTGTCGGGTACGTAGCGAGGTGTCGGTGCTTTTGAGGAGAAACAAATGTTTATTTTGAACACTATTTACTGACGCACTCTCAAACTATTCTTACTGTTAAAATGTTAATTACACTGGTTTATGCTAAAGGTAATGTAGCGGTATATCTACAACGCCACGTGCGAACAACGTGTCATACTGACGTCACGCAAATCCTGCATCTCGCAAGCAGAGTTTATCGCGCAATTAGCAGAGATATAATTTCCCAACATCAATCGTTGGGCAATTGCCCACCAGACACAACACCCGTCTGGTCGGAGGATCCTCCCTTTTCTATGGAGGTTGAGTGAACTTTACACCCTGGTCCTCATGCCTCCAAAGTAACATGCAAAAGTGTGTATAAGTGCAACAAACACTTACGGTTATATTATTGGGTTCGTCAAAAATAACTTATGGTGTAAGTACATTATAAGCACTAAAAGTTACTCTTTCTAACACACAGGATGTTTCGTATAGAAAAAAATAAACACTATGCTGGTTTTAACTCTGTGTAAAGCATAAATGACATATCATGTCAAGTCATCTATGACAATGACAGATACACAAACGCATGACAATGACGGGAAGTGACAATTATTATGAACGATAAAGAAGGTGCTGCCTTTACATACGTTAAAGACTGGAACTATCTGTTTGAAAAAAAATGAAATTGATACAATAATCAATGATTAAATATCATGTTAATAACAGTGTAGTTATTATGCAATACGCTTTAAATACAATTTGATATTCTAAAAATACTCAACATTTCCCAAATACCGTTTGGTACTGCTGGTAGGTACACACCAGCAGTGGGAATATTATAGACTAATTATGCCGGGAGCTGGTAGCTGGTGTACTTACATCTTAAGCAGTACCTATAATTATAATTATTTCTTCATACCTACTTATCTAAAGTCACATAGTTATACTGTCTTAGACTTGTATCATCCTAATGTCCCAATCCTACTTCATACTAAAATTATAATCGCGAAAGTTTGTGAAGATGGACGGATGGATTTGTGGATGTTTGTTACTCTTTCACGCAAAAACTACTGAAGCGATAGCTTATACATTAGAATAATACATAAGATACTGTTTATCCCGATATTCCCGCGGGATGGACATTTATGCGGGTTAAACCGTATGTAAATAAAAAAGTCTAAAATATTTTTCTTTTGTTTCAGGTCTCTACTAAAGATGTACCTCATATGGATTTACTTCGCTGCTGCCGTATTAATTAATTCTTGTAAGTACTTAGCTTTGATCACTATTGTTTATATTAACCTCGTCTTGAATTGTTTACTCTTGTGTCCCTTACTTCTGTTTCATTCGTTTTCAGGACGTTCAATGTTTGACAAAGGTTTGGTCCTTTGGTACGAAACCTTTGTGACTGATATTTTAGTTATGTACCCTAACATCAATTAATAAATTCAATGAATTTATCAAAATAATGACGTAGTTATTCATTTTTATTATGTTAAACATTTATTACAAACAAGACACGTACAGTTTTATCACTCGACAAAAAAATATGCCCGTCATTGTCAATAAAATAGCAAAATGGCTTTACGATAAACTCGTTTACAAACAGTCACTAGTTCACCGTCACTTTAAAACAATTGTCGCTGCACCCGACATACGTCAATAAACTGCACACAAACAAAATTTCCGAACACCAAAACAAAGCCAGCAATTGTTTTATTTTTTCTACACACAACCCTGCGAAATAATCACGAACTCACGGACACGCTCAGTTACTTCCATTCATTCGTTCACTCATTCACTCGGTTTTTCATTCACTCTTTGAGTTCAGTTCCCATAAAAATGCTGTAATGAGAACGAAATTTTTGTAACATAGCACGGGGGTTAAGAATTTATGCTATGTTTGGGATTCGGGTGACCCTAAAAGGGTAGGGCTGTTACGTACATATTTTATAGGGTTTTGGTATGGTTGATGCACAAATACCTGTGATTTATAAATCAAATGTGGAATTGTGTTCAACACAACCGTTATGATATGGAAAATTCAAGGTTTTGCAGTCGAATATGGAAAAATATTTCCACAAATATTTGAATTCGATGTAGGCTCAACTATTATTAGTGAAGTTATAGTAGGTATATAAGCTGATTATCACCACATGAATTGTTTAGATATCAGAAACGACGCCTGCGTTGATAACAAACCTCTGTTTTGCCCCTAATTAAAATATTTATTTATATAAATAAACAGTCTTAAAATAATACGCGTAATAATAATATATACAAGTTTATAAAGAGGAGGGGAAATAATCAAAGGGCATAAAAATATGAAAAATAGGAAAAGTGCCCAAAAGGCCAGCAATCACCACTAATTTAATAGATATTGAACAGATATATAGAATTGATTGAATAGATGGACTATTATTTAGGTACCTACTCTTAGTAGTATATACATATATGTATAGTATTAGGTACCTACTCTTAGTAGTACCTATAGTATAATAAATAAGATTAAGTAATTAGTAACATTATAGTAATTACTATAATGTTACTAATTACTTAAACTAATAACTTAATTGAGATTACGCAGACTTCTCATTAAATAACAAGAAGTTTTTCTTGTTACTAAGTAGCCACCCCTAATTTCAGCAGCAAATTCAGAAAGAAATTGTAACTAGTAAAGAAATTCCGGTCCTTATACTGATCGTCTGGGATGGACATTCAATTAAGAGAAAATGCTTTTATTTTGGTAAAGTATCGTATTATATGGACTAGATATTTGTTATTTTAATTTGGTCCTTTGATAAAAAAATTAAGGACCAATTTTGTTTTGGTTTCAGTTATATTTTATGGAAATAAGAAGAATTACGGTGGAAATTCTTGCTCAAATACTTTTGGTGTGGTTTAGTGGGTGGGTGTTTTCTAATTAACTATGTCCTAGGATTAAATAATAATAATACATTCATTTATTTCGGGTAAATAATACACATTGCCAAGTATAAATTAATAGAAATTATAAAATAAATCAACTAAAACCAGATAAAACCAAATAAAATCAAATCAAACGGAAACAAAATAAATCAAATTAAATTAACTTAATAATTACTACATGTACACTCGAGGACATATCAAGCTATACATTTCCAGTTTTAGCTGACCTCGTATAGTATAAGCTTTTCGTATGTACAGACGCCACCACATCAAGCTACTACAATCTGTCAATTTTTTTAAATAGATTTTCAACTATATCTTTAAAGCATTAAGGTTCAAGGTTGATTGGAAAAATTTGACAGTTTCGGATAGCTTGACCTGCTGGCATCTGTACAATAAGAAGTCAGGTTACATTGGATATGTATACCTTGATATTATGTCGTCATGCGTACTAGAGAAGCCTACTAAAATGTTGCCATAAACTAGTGGCGCGGGTTTAAACCCGGACAAGTATTAATATGTGACTTCTTCAATTCATATGTACTGTCTGAGTTTATCTTGGATAGTATTGACAATACATACATCGTTGAAGGAAAAAAATCGTGTAGAAACCAGGGGGTCTACTCTAAAGTAGTATCAGCTGAATGTTCGGTCGTTTCCTGCTACGAAGTTACTATTTGGTTCGGTCGGTTCCGATCCTACACTCCTACACTCTTTCGAATATTGACTATGGTCCCGACCCAACTGAGCCGATCCGAACTTTTTTCGCCTTTTTCAATAATATTCGGTTCGGCCATGCGTCGGTCCGATCCGATCATTCGCACTTTGCACTTCGGAGTAGGCCCCCTGGACTGCTGGAGCAAGCGTGCTGATTAATGCTCGTGCCTTCTATATATGAGAAGATGCCATTTCCCTGCAGTGGAGCAATAATAGGCTGGTAATATTATCCTTTATTTCATTTAAGCACTTATGAATTACATTTTTAAATATTTTTATAAACAAAAATATTTACTAGAGGAACAAAGCATAACAGCAAGCCAATTAGGCAAATCTTCGGATGAGTGTAACAAGTGAAAAATAAAACACAATCAATTTAAAATCAAAACAATCAATTTAATATATCGTAACAATAAACACTTTGATAGAAGTAGCTCAATCTTATCCTGAATACGCAACCAATTGATTTGTTAATGAAGTGATACGTACTTACAAGATAATTGAGTCCTGACTCGGAGGGATACAAACAATTCGAAATGTGGCTGTGAAAACAGCGGATACAGGAACCTATTAAATGATTAACTGGAGCAGAATTTAATATTTAATTGAATTGAAAAATCTTTCTGAAGATCAACATCAGATATAGATACAAGATAATTTATTTGTAAAAACATGAATAATTTAAATTGGAGTTTGTAAAGTAAGATGTTAGGTTTTTTATACAGGGTTATTTTTCAAAGACCAGCCAAATTTAAGGATGTGGTACAGACCATCAAACTGAACAACTTTCTCCATGGGAAAAATAGCGTTATTGCGAAAATTTTATCAACTGTCCCATAGAAAACTTCAATACCTACTCGACCTAAATGTATGGGATGGCTGAATTTTTATTCGCGATTACGATGTTGGTCCCATGGAGAAAGTTGTTCAGTTTGATGGTCTGTACCACATCCTTAAATTTGGCTGGTCTTTGAAAAATAACCCTGTATATGACCTTCAGTTTCGCCATAGTTATAAAATGGCGTACAAAGTAAAAGTTGTAGAGGTAAAATAACTATAGAGGGTGGCAGTGCCATATAAGCGCAAACTGTTACCATGAATTCAGTACATGATTCTGAACTCCCCTGCGTTGAAAATAGTCGCCGTTTTTTTTTTTAAATTCTGTCCCTGCCATCCTGTATACGAGTAGGTAACTGAATTATGTAACTAAATCTATCTTCCTAACGAATTGAAATATTATAAAGACTGGGGACTTAACTCATTAGATTAGATACCGAACTAAGAAGAAAAATTATCTAGTGTCCTAAAAGTTGGAACATTATCGGGTGATTATGCTAAGCGAATCAACACACACAACAGACTACCTTTACCAGATAAAGAAGTAATAGTGCAAGTCTTATTAGTGGCCAAGTACAGCCTATAAACCACAAATTCGTGACTAACACGTATGTATTTGAATATTCAATACAATATTTTTGTAACTTGCAGCAGAATAAATTCCGTGGTCGAAGTATTTTTCTGTAATAGAAATATTGAGAATTTATATTTCGTGATTTCTATCGCCGCTTCCTCTATGTCCACAACCTTAAAGGAATTGAAATGTCAATTCTCGAACAAATTACTTTGGAATTTAAAATAAGAATTGAACTCTTACATTGATTGCAGGACTCATTAATTCCATTCGTTTCTTTCATTCAGTCATTCGTTCCATCGAAGTTAATTCAGTTCAGTTAATATTGTCTGTGCAGTCGTTTTTAATTAATATCGTTTTTTGTTTTAATTGTTTCTTTTTTCATAAAGTCTGTATTGGAAAAATTCTTGCTTCAATTTACTTGGAAGGAAATGTGAAATTACTTTACTGAATAATGAAAACTTGCCAATTGTTGCAGAGAGAAATGAGTTCTGATTTTGATAAGAATTTCATTTCGAAACTCTCATAGAAATGAGTTATTGGTTTTGCTATTTGGTTCTTAGATTCAATATTGACTAACAGACTAGGTATCGTGGTACGAGAACATTGAGGTTGGGACAGATTCGGTACACACGCGTCAGTCAAACCACATTATGTATATATATGTAGATAGATGTATGTATATATAGACCGAGTACTCATGTTTTGTAACCGCACATATAAGGACCAACATACGGTATTTACTTCAAGAGAAGCATAATATATGTAGTAACGTTTGGAAATGCGTTTTAATCGTTAATCAAATAGAATAGAAATAGCCTTCAATCATAAATAAATTATCAAGTCCTAAGTTTCTAGTTTAGTAATCTAATTAATCAGTATTTATAAACGTTACTTAAAGTTAAGTAATGATTAGCGACTGTTTAACCGAACATTTTTGACGTTTATACGTCTCTTAGCTTTAAGCAACGTTGACAAGTAAAGAAGTATATCTTGAAGTAAAAATTATTAGATGCATAGCAAAAAAGGCATTTTTTCAGTTTTCACTGCTTTTTCAACAACTTTTTACGATTTTTTTTAGAACTTTATTCGAATCAGTGGAAATATCATGAATTGGAAACCACGATTTGAATAGACTATAATATCCTTCTACCTCAAGCTGTCAACTGTCTATCTCTTGAATCCTTTAGACAGAACAACTCCTATAACGAGAATGTGAAATCTCATCTGCCTGCCATTATAAAATCAACGAGAATACCTAAAAGCCTCCTTTAACAGGGTACATTCTTATCTTTCCCAAAGGCGAAATACACAAACTATAACCCCACTATACAACTCACCAAACTTACGGTATAGGCACTGGAATTAAAGGCCGTGTCTCGCCTGAAGCGTGTTCCCGATTTGGAACATGATACTCTCCATAATGTACATTATATTCGGAGATAGCTTTGTCCGCGGCGTCAGCTACAGCTACAGAGGACTTTTGGGCCAGTGGTAACAACCCCAACTTACACGTTGTAGGTCGTGGGATCGAACCCAGGCAGGTTTTATAACATCACCCAGCTCCTTAAGTTTTGAGTTGAGCTGCACGATTTCTGACAAATGCGTGCACTGACTGGACAGTTCCTCTTAATCTGTGTGGTTCTTTCCTCAAAAGACCATCTCAGACATCGACCTACATGGTCTTCATATGATCTGACCAAGATTATGTCTGGACTTTAAAAGAGACTGTGACGTCTGAGCTTGTTTCGGCCTTTCTTCTCAGACTAGTCAGATAGGAAACGCCGACCTCATCTAGTTTTAAAATATGATTGACGTGTAAAAGTGTTTGTACAAACCTACTTACAAAATAAAATCATTTATCATCATTTATCAACACTGCTCTCAAAGCGGTGAAGGGAAACGCTGAGGAAACCGGCATGTCCTAGAACCAAAAAATCGAAGACATGTGACATCCACCAATCTGCACCGCTTGGTGGATTATAACCCACTCCCTCTCACAGAGAGGAGGCCTGTGCCCCAGCAGTGGGAACGTTATAGGCTGATTATGACGTCCTAACCCAGTCATGTGCCAAATTTCATCGAAGTTCCTTCAGCCGGGAACAACAGGCAGACAGACATAGTGTTGGGGCGTAACTCCCAACAGTGAAAATGTTATGGATTTGTTATGTAGGTAAACTTGTACGGTGCGTTATGTTATGTTATGTAAATGAGTAGACGAATCATTTCCCTTGATGGATTTATTGCTACTGAATATAATTACACAATTGTCCCACTTAAATGCTATGTTGGAGGAATGCACAGCTAAACAATATTGATGTACATATGAGTGTGACGTACAAACTACCATAAAGGTCAATGTACTTACAGCGTAGCTCGTACACATAGTTATGTATAAACAATAAACATACATGAATATACAGACGAGTTGCGATGTCAATGTAAAGGTGAATAGGGTTGAAGGTAAGGAGAAATTTGGATTGATCAAAAGTCAGCTCTGGGGGCCTACTCCGAAGTGCAAAGTGCGTATGTTCGGATCGGACCGACACATGGCCGAACCGAATATTGTTGAATAGTGTGAAAAGAGTTCGGATCGGCTCAGTTGGGTCGGGACCATAGTCAATATTCGAAAGAGTGTGGGAGTGTAGGATCGGAAACGACCGAACCAAATAGTAACTTCGTAGCAAGAAACGGCCGAAAATTCGGCCGATACTACTTCGGAGTAGACCCCCTGGTTTTTTAATATAAGACAACAAAATTTCATGAGTTTAGTGCCTTATATATTTTATATTTTTTTTATAAAAACCCTTACCATCAAACTTGATTTTCCACTGGATTTTTCATTCAATACGTGACAAATAAAAACGAAAAATATTTTAACGGAAAAGTTAAAATATATAAGAACTAGCTATACCCCGCGGTTTCACCCGCATAAGTTTCGATCCCGTGGGAATATCGGGATAAAAAGTATCCTATATGTTTGTGCGGGGTGCAAGGTCGTAGGTAATATTAAAGCACTGTTTGGGTTTGGATTTAAAAATGTTTATTAGAAGTTCTTCAAGGCTAATGTAAAATGTTAATGTTAAATGTTGTGAATGCACCCGGTCCGTTTGACGTATGGAAATGCACTGACGTTAAAGTATACATAAAATTGTCACTTAGATACAAGGACCATTGTTGTAAACTGCTGCGTTAGAGGTGTTCGGTTGCTTAGACCGAACATATTCCGGGGCGGCAAAGATGTAGTTGAGATGAGTTGATGATAGTACAATCATGTTAGTTAAGATGATAGTAACCTAATGTTAGTGGTGATTCTTAAGATAATAAGAAACAATAGCGTTTAGAGAAGCACTTAAAATAATCTTAATGTCTCTAGTTTTTGTTTAAGATTGGCGAACATGCTTTATTTTGTTTTTTAACCATGCACACTTGCACTGCACTTTGAGCACTAGGCTGACGTTCAGCCTTGTCATGTAGTCGCGCACAAGCACTAGCACTCGCGTCATTAACACTTCGTAGCTCGATGTCTGGGGAGATAAGCACGCGTCGCATGCGGCGTCGTCGCCACCGCCACAGGAGCACGGCCGTGGCCGCAGCCGCCACCAGCACGAGAGTGTAGCCTACCACGTAGTGATGGATGTCATGTGGTGACAACATCTCATCTAGTTCTACGTCGCTGTTTCTCATCTGCTTGATTTGTTTGTAGATTTTGATCATGTCGTCATCTACTTCGTTCTCCTCAGTTTGGTTGTCGTGAGACTTCTCCATCGGTATGCTCACATTGATAATGTAGTTTAGTTGGTCAATCTTGGGTACGTAAATATTTGACTGAACCGTTATGTTGTTGTCAAATTTTGTGTTTGCATGCAAGGTAAAATCTTGCCCTTTGATAATACAACCTTGTCCGAGGTATATTACTCCTGCTTGGTTGAGTTGTTCGACTGTGATATGCTCTCCACAAATGATTTTAATGGAATAGTTGTTACAGCAGTGATATAAATGCTCAGAAGGATCGTTCAACGGTACCCACATATCTGAACATAAAGTTTGTTCAATTTTACATTGGTTGGTCTCATGATTGAGATTGCAGTAATTATTGTTGTCACTGCCTAGATGGTAAACAGGCTTCTTAAGCAAGCACATGTACGTCTCTTCCTGAGTGAGACATGTTCTTGCTTAAGAAGCCTGGCTAAATAAACAATTAGTGCACACTTGCAATTTTTGCGTAATTGCAAGCTTTTGTTCAGTGGACAATTCCAAGAAAGTTTTGCAATTGTAGAGGCCATGTTCGCCACTGCAATGTGGACATTTGAACTTCGACACGTGTAGTGTCTTTTTCAAGGTTCCATTATTCCCACTGTTGTTATGTTTCTTGAAACCTGTTGAGGAATGTTGTTGGTTGTTAGACCCCTTTTGTTGGGGGTTGTCTTGTTTGCGACGAGCTGACTCCAACGTGATGAATTTAGTCTCCAGGAAATCCAGAAACTCTTGAAGTACTGGTAGCTCTCGCGAGTTTTTTAAAGACTCTATGTAATCGGTATACGTGTCAGAGTCTAGTTTTTGGGATAGGATGTGTACCACCATAGGATCCCACGATGTTGTATCAATGTCTAAATTGTGGATAGCATTCAGACATTCTAATGTTGTGTCATGCAGTTTTTTAATTTGTTGTAAGGACTGCTGTTGCATGTTGGGCAATCCTAGAAGAATGTTCATGTGAGAAGAGAATATAGCTCTTTTGTTGTTGTATCGATGATGCAGAATATCCCAGCATATGGAATAGTTATCTGCGCTGATTGGTAAATGTTGGATGAGCCGTTCAGCTTCCCCTTTGACTTTTCCTTTTAAAAACTGCATTTTTTGGGCACTTGAAATCGACGGATTGTTATGTATTGCTTCTTGAAACAAATCTTTGAAGCACGTCCACTGGTTATAGTTTCCGCTGAAAACGGGTATTTCTAGTGTAGGTGTAGTTTTTTCTCTATGAGCCACAGACCACATTTTTGTATTAATCGCCTTCTTCAGACTGTTGTATTGTTTTTCATGACTCAAGAATGTTTTTTCATACTCTCCATGTTCTTCGCTTAATTCAGAATCGATTTCCCAATGCAGAGTATCGATTGCTATCCACCTAGATTGCAATGTTTTGAGGACGTCTTCAAATTCCCATTTTTCGGAAATAAGTTCCAAGTTAATGTTGGAGACCGTTCTTCGGAAAGCCTTAAAATTAGCTACCTGCTTGCGAAGCATTTCGTCAAGTTTGCTGTTTGTTCCCTGATTTACCATCCAAGCACGACGGGCTTCTTGACCCGACTCCGAAGGTTGACCATCTTCTCCCGGCTGCTGTTCCTCTGCAGACTCCTGTTCATCACTTCTAGATGGAGCTTCCAGCAGTTGTTGATGCATCTGGCTGACCAGTGTTTTGACAGCTTGGTACGACTTGCTTGTTTTCTCATACTCTTGTTTTGTAAAGTATGCATGCGTCTTACTTACTTCTGTTGAAATGCGATCGTGGTTAAATTGATACTCTTTCCAGTATTCTTCTAAATTGCTCAAACACCTTTTCAAGTATTCGAAGGTTCGTCTTTGGACACTGGTCTTCTTCAAATTAACCCCGATCTTTTCGATGTTGATGGCGAGCGCCAGTTGGACGTCGTAAAGCTCAGCCATTTCGCCCGATGTTTGAGAACGTAAAATCTCCCAAGGTGTGGAAAATAATGGAAAGATCTTACTTGTTGTCTGCTGTTATACCACCGCCTCCGTTGAGGTTCTCCTTGGATCAGGAGAGTTATCCAGTCACCAAACAGTCCAGAATACCACCTTAGTCCACAACACACCAAACTGTTGTATACGCAATACTCGCGATTACTTTTCGAAACGCGCGCGAATCCGGTTCGAAGGACCACTTATGTGCGGGGTGCAAGGTCGTAGGTAATATTAAAGCACTGTTTGGGTTTGGATTTAAAAATGTTTATTAGAAGTTCTTCAAGGCTAATGTAAAATGTCTTAAAGTAAAATGTTAATGTTAAATGTTGTGAATGCACCCGGTCCGTTTGACGTATGGAAATGCACTGACGTTAAAGTATACATAAAATTGTCACTTAGATACAAGGACCATTGTTGTAAACTGCTGCGTTAGAGGTGCTCGGTTGCTTAGACCGAACAATGTTAATCCTAATTATAAACTATCTGTTTGCAAAATTTCATACAAATCCGTTCAGTACTTTTTGCATCATCCATCCATCCATCCATCCATACAAACTTTCACGTATATAATGTAAGCAGGATAACGTAATAAAGAAAATTATGTTATTGTGAAATATCCAACGCTATTTTGTTCCAGAAGCTACTGTTATAATTTGAACGTGAATGTTAAAATATATTGTAAAAATAACGCAATCAAGAAAAACAATGTTACTATGAAATATCCAACGCTATTTTATTCCAGGAGCTACTTACTATTAATGAAAAACATATCCCTTTACTCCCAAAACACACAGTATATTACAATAGTACATTAGTATAATGTCATGTTATTGTTTTTCCCTGGAAATATAAGACCTGATGTCATATTGAAATTCAGAGGCGAGTTATTTGGAAATTATGCACTAGTATGTCTGGTTCAAGCAAAGAAAGTAAGAAAGATAAAACTGTAACGATCAGTATTTACATTTTTCTTCGGGGCTAGGATCGGGATTTCTATATTCAAAATGTTTTGTTTGAAACAACAGCAGTCTGAGGGCCAGTTCTCGTAATTTAAAACGTTCAAAATCTAGTCGCAGTCTCATCTCGGCGATAAACAACTGTCAAAAACTTGTCAAAATGTAGGGAAATTAAAGGTATTTTTGATAGATTGAGGCTGAGATCAGACCGTGAACGTTCTTAAAATTACGAGAACTGCCCCCCTGTTGACTGTTGTTACAAGATTTTTTTAAATTAGACTAAAATCTAACCAAAATTGGTTAGATTTTAGTGTGATCTAAAAAAGTTATGTTATGTTATAAGAATTTTATTTTTTTAGAAAATAATCTTAAAACATAACATAACATTACGCTTGTTTTCCCAGAAGGCTTAGGCAGGGTAGTACCTCTTGTGTACCCTAATTTCGTCAGTTATGTTTAGGTCTTATGTAATGGAGGGCCCTATTGCCATCAACCTGGCACAATTCTAAACTCCAGGCTGTATTGAATAATTATTTAATTTTAATTATTTATCTGCTATTGAAAAATTATTTAATTTTAATTATTTATCTGCTATTGAAAAATTATTTAATTTTAATTATTTATCTGCTATTGAAAAATTATTTAATTTAAATTATTTATCTGCTATTGAAAAATTATGTAATTTTAATTATTTATCTGCTATTGAAAAAATATTTAATTTTAATTATTTATCTGCTATTGAAAAATTATTTAATTTTAATTATTTATCTGCTATTGAAAAATTATTTAATTTTAATTATTTATCGGGGACATATCGACTGCCCAGAGCTCCATGGTCTTTTCTGCCGACTATTTGTGCCCGACAAATACATCGGACGCCGTCAGAGCCGTCGGCACAATCTGTTTGCGCTACTCCCAGCGAAAACTGTAGCCAGAGCCGAATCCCCAATCTGTCGTACTCTAAAGGTGCTGAATGCCCTTCTGGCTGCCCTGAATGTGATGTGTTTGCGGATGAATGGATTAAAATTATGCGTATGTGTCTGGTGTTCTGTGAGAGAATGTATGCAAGGGAGTCCACTGTTTCATGTTAGTTTTAAGTCATATTATTGTCAACTTAACTATTGTCCTCTATGTTAATTAATGTAATTGGTGATGTACCGTTTTAATGAACTATGAATAAATAAATAAAATAAAACAGTTATGGAAAAGCCCGACCTGGGAATCGAACCCAGGACCTCATGCTCAGCAGTAGCACTTACATGTGACATCTATCAACCTACCCGACATGTACAGTCACGAGCACCAATATGTCAACACTTGGCAACATTAAATTACGATTTTTTCGCGTAATAACGAATGCAACGTTGAAATACGACATATTGCATAAACCTATGGGTACGAAACTGCTATGTTCGTAACAACAAAAAATTTAATTCAAAAATAAAGGAGTAAATCGCTTTTGAATAAAGCCGAGTGTATACATACTTTTGCTCGTGACTGTACTCGTATGAGGCCTGTGTCCCAGCAATGGGTTTACCAGAACTCCGCGCGGTGCACCGCACCGCCAAAAAATCCGCTTCGCCGCCTCCGCCTTACGTGGCGGTGTGCGGCGTCGTGTTAAAACCGCCTTAGACTTAGGACTCGATTTTCTTACAACACTATCTACCCAACCCTTCATGGAA
The DNA here is from genome assembly GCA_945859715.1 of Apamea sordens. Classification (NCBI taxonomy): domain Eukaryota; kingdom Metazoa; phylum Arthropoda; class Insecta; order Lepidoptera; family Noctuidae; genus Apamea; species Apamea sordens. The sequence continues at coordinate 3,231,016 of OX244010.1, read as the reverse complement.
ACAAGACCTGATATCACGATAATATACCTATTATGTTATTTTTGAGCTATAATTAAGGGGTCTACCCTTTATAGCAGAACTTTTTTGGTCATAATATTATTTTGCATAAGAGCGCATGGCATAAACTTCATTTCGCAGAAAATCGTTTGGCAGACACTCATTTATCATACATTCAAAACAACTCATAATTTTGTAAGTCAGAATCATCTTTAGGCATAAATTTCATATGCATAATAATTAAAAAGTAGAACCATCATATCGCAGAAAGTTCACAGTCAGAATCGTCAAATCAAATCAAATCAAATCAAATCATTTATTCATTTGCAAACATGGGTAATTAGTATACATATAGATGTTTTATTTTTATAATAGTGCTCCATGTTCTACCGTCACATGGGCATGCAAATCGTATTAGAATTTTAAGTAACAATTAAGAAATGATTATAATACAAAATACAAATTAATGTCCAATCGTCTGAACTACAGTAAAAATGTCATAATAATTCATAAATGTGAAATCGTTTAAATTACAATAGATGTCAAATCGTTTGAAATACACAAAAATATATTAATACAAAAGATGTCAAATCGCTTAAAATAAAGTAACAATGTGTCATATTAATACAGAAATGTCAAATATTATCAAGGTTGCATGTAGGTATAATTATAAATCCCTGTACATTCTACCTTAAATTATGCAAACATTTAGTACAAGTGCATAATAGACTACAACACTTTCAATATGAAAAATTCTAACAATGGTCAGTAAAATAAAATAAAGAACTAAAGATGTCAGGATTAATTATGTAACTATAAAGTTTTATCATTTAGAAATTCACAAATGGAGTAATAACATTTGTCAATTAGTAAGACTGACAATTTCTTTTTAAACAGTGGAATGGACTCGTTTTTTATTCCATCGGGTATTTTGTTAAAGATAATTGGGCACATACATATGACACTTTTCCTTAATAGTGCAGTGTTATGTCCACTAACATGTAGCATGTTTGTATACTGCCTTCTAAGTGGTCGTGTTCTATTGTCAGACGATTTATTAAAAAGATGCATATTTGATTTTACAAAAACAGCTATTTCGAAAATGTATAGTGATGGCAATGTAAGCAAATTTAGGGACTTGAATACAGGTACGCAACTATCTGTTACTTTCATGTTACACATTGCCCTTATGCATCGTTTTTGAGCCTTGAATACCTGGTCTCTTAGACTACAATTTCCCCAAAATATTATCCCGAACCTCAGGATTGACGCCACTAAACCATGGTAAGCAATTAATCTAGTAGGCATATTCACTTTCCGGGATAGATTGAAAAGCATATACGCTGCTGTACTTAATTTTTTACATACTTCTTCTACGTGTGGTTTCCAGGTTAGTTGGCTATCTATCATTATACCCAAAAATTTTGCAACTTGCACTTGGTCTATTTTTTGTCCATTGTATGTTAAATTTAAAGTTTGCGGTGGTATCCGTTGATAAAAATGCATAACATTAGTCTTATTTATATTAATCGTCAAATTATTTTGATCAAGCCAGTGTATAATGTCCGATAAAGTATTATTTACGTCATGTTCATAAGTTTTTAGGTCTGTACATTTAATCAAGGCAGTACTATCGTCAGCGAATAAAACCATAGGATGTTTTATGCGTCGAGGCAAGTCGTTAATATAAATTAAGAACAATAAAGGGCCCAACACAGTGCCCTGTGGTACTCCATACTTAATAAGTCTATGTTCCGATAAGTACTTTTCCTCACGCTTAGTTTTTAAACATATTTTTGAAATTTCTGTGTACTGTTTTCGGTTGCTGAGATATGATCTTAAGAGATTATGCATATTTCCTCTGATACCTATGATGTGTAACTTGTGTAACAGAGTTTCATGGTCAACACAGTCGAAGGCCCTTGTCATATCAGTTAAAATTGCGCAAACTGGTACTTTTCTATCGACGTTTCTCACTATAATATTCATTACATCGTAAACGGCCGTATTTATACCTTTATTTTTCCTAAATCCCATTTGTTCTATACTCAAAATATTATATTTAGATAAGAATTTATTTATCGCGTCATAAATTATTATTTCCATAACTTTTGAAAAAATTGTGATTAAAGCGATAGGCCTATAATTTGCCAAGTCTTCTTTAGAGTTTTTCTTAAATAGTGGCTTAACAATAACTGTTTTTAACTCGTTTGGAAATACCCCGGAACTGATACATAAATTTAGTATGTGACTAATATGTAAAGCAATGTCACTCGACACAAATTTTACGACCTTAGTTGAAATGCCATCGTAGCCAGTACTAAGTTTATTTTTTAGAGAATGTATCGCTCTCATAACATCTTGAGGTAATACTGGATGCATAAACATCGAGTGAGGGTTACTTTTCAAATTACTTGTGTCGGGTTTTGAGGTCATAATATTTTTTGTCTGGTCAATAAAATAATTATTAAATGCGTTTGCAATCTTTGTTGGATCAGTGATTGTGGTATCATGAATTTTTATTTGGGAAATAGGTTCAGTAAATGGTTTATTTTTGTTTATGACTTGCCAAGATGCTTTTGATTTATTGATTGACGTGTTAATAAAATAGTTATTTTGCGCTTTTTGCGTTAATTTGATGATTTTACGAAGCATTTGCGAGTAGTTTTTAAAGTTACTTTTATTAATGCTTGAAGGTTCTCGCCTATATTTCCAAAGTAACTGCCTTTGTTTTCTACTGCATTTTCGAATGCCATGAGAAACCCATTTAATATTTTTGTTTGAGTTAACGGTTATCAATTTGTAAGGGAAACAAAGATCGTATAAGAGACGAAAGTGTTCTAAGAAATAATCAAATGCTTCATTAGCGTTTTCGGTTTTATATAAATCAGAAAATGCAAAACATTGTAAATAATTTTTGAATTTTGTTACATTTTCACTAGACAGGTCACGCTTTTTGATTCGCCAAAAACTTATTCTACTCGATTTCAGTACTTTAACTTGCAAAAGCTGTGCTGTGTGGTCAGACAATGCTAGGTCTAAAACTTCTGATTTACAGTTTAGTTTAGAACTGCGGGCAAAGTTATCTATACAAGAATTGCTACATAACCTTGTAGGTTGCCGCAATTCCAATTTAAGATTATAGCCCAAAAGAAAGGTTTCAAAGTCCAGGGTCATGCTATTTCTTTTTAAAGTGTCTATATTGAAGTCCCCACATATTACTATTTTTTTTCCGGGTTTCGTACAAGCTGTTTTTACAATAGTCTCTAGTTTCTCATAAAACAAACTTAAATTATTTACCTTTGGGGGCCTATAAATACACATAATAATTAAATTTAGCTTCGTCAATTCTATGCCACAGCATTCGATGACGTTAGCTATAGAATGCTGAGATATGTCTGGAAGTGGTTTGTATTCAAGGTAGTTCTTGACTAGAATACATGCTCCTCCACGTTTCTGAGAGCGTCTTGTATAAATTGCCGCTAACTTGTAGTTTGTTAAATTCAGTAGTTTCTCGTGTCCATTCATAACAAAGTGTTCTGTGATACAAATAACATCTATTTCCCTGTTTTTCTGCGATAATTCTTGAAGGTGAACAGTGAGTAAGTCAGATTTATTTAACAGGCCAGCAATGTTCTGATGTAGGAGGTTTATATTATTATAAACGAAAAAAGTCACTGTTGTCAGATGAATTACCGGTAGAAGTTTCTATGGGATAGTTTTTTATGTCAATAATCAGGCGGTCAAAGATACTTTCAAAAATGCGTTTTGTGCCCAGTCTGTTTAGTTTTCCTGTTCGATAGGAAAACATGTCTAAGGTGAGATCACGATTTGTGTCAAAAAAGTATGCATAGTTATTATTCTGTATGTCCAAGTGTAATAAATTATTAAATATTTCTACTCTATAATTATGAATAAGAGCTCCTCTTACGTAAGTGGGACAGCATACAATTACATTCGTGTGGGTGATAAGCTTTAGTGATTCCTGGATTTGCTTGATCAATTCGATGTTGTTTACAGCGCTTTTAAAGTCCTTTTCTCCGATCATAAATAAGCAGTAGTCGTCACTGGAAAGATTTTTTACTTTCTCAGTAACATTGGACAAAATTTCGGTTAATCCACTACCTGGTGTCACGTAATGGCAATACTCAAAGTGCTTGCTGAAAGTTGCTTCTATGTTTTCTAGTGCACCAAAAAAGTTACAGTTACTGATTATGCGTAGCTTTCGCTTTCTAGGACTTTTGAACGCAGTGACACAGTTGATTCGTTTTTGGTTTTCAATTTTGCGCTTGGCATCAACTTTGTTGCACTCAATGATACTCGTTGTAGGCATTTGTAATGAAACCTCAGTTTGACTTTTTTTATCCTTCTTTTGATTTATTTTCTTGGGCGTGCAATCTTTAGTTTTCTTTGTGGATACCGGGCTGCAGGTGATTTTTTTATACATATCATTTTTCTTTAACAAATCCTCATTTTGTTTTTTAAGATTAATATTTTCTAAGGAAAGAGACTCGATTTCTTGATGGGCACTATTTAATTCCAATTCTAGTTTATTTATCCGTTCTTTTAATTTCAACGTTTCTTCATCACTACTGTTGACAGAAACATCGGGTAGACTATTGTTTGTTTCATCTAGTGTTTCGTTCAACACCTCAACATTGGAGTCAGATACAGTTCGCGTACGACGGAAAGTAATGTTTTCGAGGAAGTTCATGTTGAGAGTTTTTAAATGTTGATATTAAATACAAAAAGACAACCATGCGCGGGATACGAACTCGGGCCACACGGTGTGAACGGTAGGCGTAATAACGTGTACGCCACCGCGACAGTTGCATATATGATCGAATTTGTTGATTACTAGGCTCTTCCAAACTTTTTGTTAAAAGGACGGTTGTAGTTAAAAAAAATTGAATTTTTTCCACTATCTCTCTGTGATTAAATTTATTTTTCGATATTTTTTATGTATTTACGTATTACACACAGTTCGCCACTTAGTCAGAAATACTGTATATCGTCAATAAGTTATTATTTATCACGCACAAAATCTGTCTTGCCACAAAAAGTTGTTCACATTTATAAAAGTCACATTTACATAGTTCACGTGAATATTTTGTTAAAATAACATTATCATACAAGTATCGCACTGTTTTTAACACTTTTACTGTTGAATTAAGAAGATCCAGTTCATTAAATTATTTTAAGGAATTTTTATACGGGAGCACTATGTTTACAGACAGCTAGCGCCATCTCTCCTCGGCAAAAAATTCGTCGTCTTTTGGCATACATTTCATATCGATAGCTATTAAAAGGCAGAACTATCATAAATCTCAGAAAGTTTATACTTAGAATCATCTTTTTCATTTCATATCCATAATAATTGAAAGACTCATCTATCACATTACAGAAAATTCATTCATTCACCACCACCATGGTGTATGCAAACAAGCATACACCATGCATGCAGCAAGCATGCAGCACGCAAGCAAGCATGCAGCATGCAAACAAGCATACACCATGCATGTAGCAAGCATGCAGCATGCAAGCGATCATGCAAACAAGCATACACCATGCATGCACCAAGCATGCAGCATGCAAGCAAGCATGCAGCATTCAAGCAAGCATGCAGCATGCAAGCAAGCATGCAGCATACAAGCAAGCATGCAACATGCAGCAGGCATGGTTTCTGTCACTGCTCCGGCGCTGCGGGTTCCGGCGGTCTCACGCGAGCTTATCGTCGCAGATGGTTTTAAGGCTCATCCCCAGCTTCGGCTTGCCGGCCAGCCTCAGCTGCGGCGGCGAGCGTTAATACCACCTGCTCCTCGGCTCGCGGGTCGCCTCGCCCCTCCGCGCCTACGCGGGCTTAAATTACACTCTAGGGGTAGGGCAGACCAGACTACGTGGACTCGGTTTTGCAGCGATTCGTTTCTGTCACTAACTTTTGTAGCACAACATATTATTGATTCACAACAATATTTGAATTTATGGTTAAAAATGCTATTTTTTAGAAATGGCCTCTTGCCTAATAATATGATTCCAAACGAAATTCTGCCATCTTCATAGTATGCGAAGTGAATGTTATGCTAAACGAAATGATGCGAAATTTTAACTTTGCCAAAGGTAATTATGCCAAATAAAATTCGGACATATAAACATTCGGCCAAACAATAATTATATTAAATAATTTTTATGCCTTAAAAATATTCGTTTAAAGAAGATTATGCCAAGTGTGTTATGCCAAATAAATTTTGGAGCATCAAGATTTTGCCAGATAGAGGGAACCGATAGTGGGAACCCATAATTATGACAGAAAGCAAATATTTTCGACAGTTTACAACAACTTTTTACTATGTGCTTAATTTTTTAAAGCTAAGTTTTTAAATAATGTATTGTTTGATCTGTCAGGCGAACCTGCATAAAATGAATAGAGTAAAACGATGTTACTTCTTAATTATACCTACGCTTTAAAGTTTTCATCATAATAACAAAACAAAAGTTTGTGGTCCTTTGTGGCGGGATACTTGTTTTATTAGAAGTTACTGTAGTCGAAATTAATTATAAAACGCTCCAGGGAAGAGAATTGGAATTCACGTATAATATGAACATGTTATATGCAGCCAGATACAAAATAGATGTTTTTCTTTTTAAAAAATCAGTTTGAAATTTTATAATTATTTAGTTTTGCTTTAAACCAAATTAATGATAAATTTATTTTTAATGTGGTATTTTAGTTTAAAGATATTATATAATCATTCTCTTGCTCTTAATTCAATGTGGTTAGGGGTCGCACCATGTCTTCTTCTTCCATACTTCTTCATTTTAATCGTCATCTCTGCAGGTAATCACCCGTTTCTAGCCATATGATTTGGTTTAAAGTCACATTCATCATTTTATTTATTTACATTTAAAAATTTTACATTGATACTACCACTGAATTATTATAAATTAATTTACTTAATTGGCAAAAGCCTCCCATAAATGTACATGTGTACGCCAAATGGCAAAACATACTGAAACTATAATAACAATTGTTACATCTTGCATACTGTTGTAACCTATGTGTATAAATATTGATTTAAAAAAAATATCTGAAAATAATAAAACGCAGTGAGCAAACGTATGTATTAGTAATCAATAAGTGTTTAACTGATTAAACAATTTACACACAACGTTATCAACAAATAAATAACTACAATACTCATACCCACCATGTTTTTTTCACAACTCAAACCAACACTTCCAAATTCACCGGCCAACTTTTCGCACCCTATCAAAGTAAACGCAATCAATGCTCTCATCAAACTTGAATTTGACAAATTCAATATAAAACCGCGTCAAAGAGTAACAAGTTCCGAACTAAGTTACTGCGACAAACGTTAGTTGATCAATATGTATGTTCGTGTTGTGGTTCAGGCTGTAAATCGACTTCGACAACTTTGTTGTGTAAGAGGATACTTGAAGCTAGGGAAGTTTCAACTGGTTTTAATTATTTTGATTTGTCTGGGATGACTAAATGATTAATATAACTGGTAGGTCGTTCACTGGTGAAGTTTTGGGCCAGTAAAATTTCATTGACGGTCGTACTATCGACACAACGGTAACATCACTAGTACAGACGCCAGCACATCAAGCTACTACAATCTGTCAAATTTCTTTAATAGGTTTTCAACTTTATCGTTAAAGCTTTAAGGTTTAGGGTTGATTGGGAAAATTTGACAGTTTCGGGTAGCTTGGCCTGCTGGCGTCTGTACCTATCTCTCCTAAAATCTGAGTCTCCTTAAAGTTTGTGAAACTTACACAGACAAATCCCTGTCTTAGAAATCTATACTCTATCTATACTAATATGTATTATAAAGAGGAAAACTTTGTTTGTTTGTTTGTAATGAATAGGCTCAAAAACTACTGGACCAATTTAAAAAATTCTTTCACCATTCGAAAGCTACATTATCCACAAGTAACATAAGCTAAATTTTATTTTAGAAAAAAATAGGGTTCCGTTAGATATTTGGGTTTTTCGGACACAAGGTGTAAAAAATCAACCAAAAATACATTACTTTGTATCTTTATGGGTTATTTTGATTTCCTTTTGAGATACGCAATCCTGTCACAAATCCGAAATCTACGCGGACGAAGTCGCGGGCAGAAGCTATCTATATCTATACTTATAATAAATCTGTAGAAGTGAAAATTCTGTACATTGAAAATATCAAAAAAATAAATGGCAGGGGGTGTTACTAGACCGACACCGAACCCAAAAATGTGATTAAAAAATTTTTTGTCTGTCTGTTTGTTCAGGCATCACGCAAAAACTACCGGTTCGATTACGATGAAACTTGGTATAATTATTCTTTAATATCCTGGGCACCACACTGGGTACTTTTTATCCCCGAAAAGTATATACGCACACGCGTGGCGCGCGGCCGCGGCCGCCACGGATCGCTACCGTATATAAGGACGAAGTCTGAGCGCGCGCATTACGTCAGTACTTATCCTTATCTATGGTATTACATTTTTTGAACTTTGATTTGAACGGACGTGTCGAGTGGCGAGCGTTCGTTCTTATTCTTATTTTAACTGCTACTTGCAATTCTAAACCGTGCTTTTCAGTGCGACCTTTTTAGATTTTAGTTTTATTTAGGTTTATTTTTATAAGTCGTAGGTATAGATTTTAATTTTAAAGTAGAGGTAGGTAGTATATTTGATAATGTATGTAGTGACCGTAGGTTATTTTATAATACTGTTAGGTAGGATTATTCATTCGTATAGATATTAGTTTTTAGGGATTTTGCTTATTTATTGAGTTTAGATTAGTTATCATCAGAAATAGGTTTATTTAGGTAGGTACTTAGGTAAAGATATCATATAGGTACCTACCCTCTTAATCACCACCAATGAGACACAATTGGTTTTCTATTGTAATTAGCCACAAAGGGCCCGCGATATAGATGGCATCCGCGGGAAGCACATACATTTTATCCTGTTAGCACGTTCCCGTGGGATAATTTCCGACATCCACGCGGGCGAAGCCGCGGGCAGAAGCTAGTTACTAATAATAATGTTAAAGAGTTTGAGGTTTGTTTGAACACGCTAATCTCTGGATTACCGGATTTGAAAAAATAATTTTGCATGTGATAGCCCAACTCTTGAGGAAGGGTATTTAATTACCATCACGCTGCGACCCTTAGGAGCCTAGCAAATAGAAAAAAAGCGGCCAAGTGCGAGTCGGACTCGCCCGTGAAGGGTTCCGTTTTACGATTTACGACGTATTAAAAAAAAACTACTTACTAGATCTCGTTCAAACCAATTTTCGGTGGAAGTTTACATGGTAATGTACATCATTATATTTTATTTAGGTTTTATCATTCTCTTATTTTAGAAGTTACATTGACACATTTTACCACTTTGGAAGTGTCTCTCACGCAAACTATTCAGTTTAGAAAAAAATAATATTAGAAACCTCAATATCATTTTTGAAGACCTATCCATAAATACCCCACACGCATGAGTTTGATGAAAAAAAAAAATGTTGAGTTTCAGTTCTAAAGTATACCCCAAAATTTTTTTTTTTTTTTCTATTTTTGTGTAAAAATCTTAATGCGGTTCACAGAATACATCTACTTACCAAGTTTCAACAGTATTGTTCTTATAGTTTCGGAAAAAAGTGGCTGTGACATACGGACGGACAGACAGACAGACACACATGACGAATCCATAAGAGTTCCGTGCCATTTGGCTACGGAACCCTAAAAAGTCAGAAAGAACGCTATGCGTAAACGAAGTAACAAATCAGGTGGGCGATGCGATGTGACGCGGTGGGTCGTGAGCTGAGGGAATCTTATAAAAACGTGGTTGTTATTTTAGCATATTGTATATCTTTCGACTTTCACGCGAACGAAGTTGCGGGAAGAAGCCTAGACATTCTAAAATTTAACAATTCATAAAACACATAGGTACGTATAGTATATCTTCTGTACTCCCAACGTTAATAACAAATCTTCATATTTGACAAATTCAATACAAAACCACATCAAAGAGTAACAAGCTACAGAACTTTCTCGAACAGACTAATGAATTGTTCCAGTAACTAGGTAATTACCGCGGTTGGCCAAGATGGCGCAGAATATGTTAGTACAAGGAACTGACTGCGTTCTACCGCAAACGGATTGAAACAGTTTCTTGAGGGAAGGATTTTGATGGTTTATCCACGATTTGGATAAGACGCTTAATAAAAGGGGAAGTAGGAATTGGTCCTTTTAGTAGCAATGTCTTTCATTTTGACAGTTCAACAGCACACATTGCGTTATTTACGTTGTTGAACAGACAAATTTTTCGAATACATGAAGCAATGGATTAGCAATATTCTTCAACATTATTCAGATTGTGATTAATATTGAAAGGGTTACGTAATTAGGGTGCCGATAATAATAGTTTAGTAGTGTAATCTTTATTCTGATAATTTCTTACAAGGTAATCATTTTTCAGGGAATAGAGAATTGTGTTTGTTTCATTTATCACTCTGCTATACACATACATGCGTTATAACCAAGGTGGTCGCAGTTACTTTGGCTATTTAGTATTCCGAGGTTCCTCAAATAGGAAATATTTGAGATCTACATAAAAAAATGTGCAATCATTATACCAGAGTGTTCAATAATATTTTCAGGAGCGCAAAATGGGAATTATTAGAAGTGCGATTAAATACATACATGCCATATCAAACGTACAAATAAAACAAAAATCTCGACTCAATTTTGTCGTGTTGTCAAAATACGCGCGAAGCAAGGGACAGGTCGATAGAAATACATTCTTTAGGCAGGCCGCTAATTTTGTAAATTTTGACAATACTGCATCATACGAGGAGTCGACACATGATATAAGATCACGTACAGGACTAATGAACCTGTATTCAAAACCATCATAATAAATGACTCCCCAAAATAAATGAAGCACAGAAAAGCAAATTCACCATCGAATACTAATACGGGTATCATGATGATTGCTTAACCCTCCACACGTCGATGTTACGTGTATAGAACTGCAATTTGTCGGAACCACGCGGCTAGCGACGGTTGGGTAACAAAGGGCCTAACGAATCTGGCGCCATCTATGACCCGTTTTACAAATTGTACGTGGTTAAAGATTAATCTGTGATTTTGATCGCGAGTTTCATGTAATGAATGATCAATAATTGTATTGATGCTAAGAGCAGATATATATGTCGGAGCAGTGAAGTAAAAGGTTTGATTACGTACTAGTGGCGCTATCTATTAACGTTTAAGATACCTACCTTACTCGATTAATCAAATCGAAAACAGTTGTCATTGAGTCAGTAGTTCGAGTCGGGGTTGTCAATGTCTTGTCGCGTGTGGCGTTTGACATCTGTCAGATGTCATGGTGAGACTAGTGTGTTAGCGACATGACACATTGGACACCCAGAGCTCGACCGCGCCGGGTGTGCGCACTGATTCTACCCAACCACGCGCAACCTGACGGACACCGATGGAATTTCGGATAAAAATCCCTCAACATCTCCGACATCAGAATTGGGATTGGACCTCAACGACCCACGTGTTCAAAATAAGAACGCTGAAAGTGAAAGTGACCGTTGACATTTGAAAAACAAAGTGCAAACATGCGAACGCTTATTAAATAATCGTGTGGATCTGTTCAAGTTGGAACCAGACCAGTCAGATACGGATGTGCGATTATGATACATGTTGTTTTGGGTATAGGCTGTATGCAGAAATACCTTTGCCGAGTGACGCGGCTGTTGCGCCTACCGCCATGTTTGAAAAAAAAAAAAAGTCTAACCGGCATTTGAGTTCGAAGTACCCCGTTCCCGTGTTTAGAACACGCAGTATATGGCGTGTGCAAACATAGCACAACAGCTGATTTGTGTTTTGCCGAAAATTCACTGCAAGGTGGTCAACTTGTTGTGACCATCAATAAGACGTACAAAGGAGCAGCATCAACGTGGCTATCGCAAATAGCTATCGCAGTGACGTGGAGTGACTTTAAGAATTGAGCCATGCAGCCCCGCAGCCGTCAGCGAAGCCCTTTGTGTGCTGCAAGTGAGGGAAACCAGGACATATCGCAGCCCGGTGCACGAGTAGTGGCAGTTAAGTGGATGGTGGACAATATGCTGGAAGTCATGAACGGCGAGTAGAAGTCGTACAACTACCCTCAGACACGTTAGAACATAAAGGTGAGCTGTATTGTTTTGTTTACGATTCTGGTGCTGAATGCTCGTTAGTAAAGGCGAGTTGTGCAGCCAAATTAAGTGGCAAACGAGTTAATAACGTTGTTGCATTGACTGGTATTGGTCAAACATGTGTATTCAGCACAGAACAAATCATATGTAGTGTTGCGATTAGCGAGCAACAACTTGAGATTTTATTACATTTCTACCCGACATTTACTTGCAAAGTAATATTATGATAGTACGTGAAATATTGAAACTAGGCTTTTCGATTAACATATCTGCGACAGAGTTTTTTGTTACTTATAGCTCTTGTAATAAATTCAGTTTTTAACGGTCAACAACAGAAAGCTAGATTTGATAGAACAAAGGCAGCTTTAACAAAATGTTCGGTTGACGATTTCGTGTTATTAGAAAACGAAGTGTGTTAGTAGAAAACGAACTAAGTTAGATCGGAAGTTCAGAGGTCTGTTTACGGTAGCAGAAGTTTTGGCGGGTAATCGCTATAGGTTAACAGCTTTACATTCTAACCTTACAAGTATGCTCACGATAGGTAAAGAAAGATGCCAGTAGGTCATGTACCAGTCGAAGTAGATAGTGATCACATTGGTGATGAGCAAGCCTTCATTATGGCAGGCACGCGAGTGGGGGTTCTCTATCGGCCTTAGTAAAGTTGTGTGGTGTCACAGGGTGATGCACACGGATCCATGCGCTGGATGTGTGAGAGCAATGCGATTGCTGGTCGGCTGGAGAGCCGTGGCGTTAGAGTGGTTCACTCGTGTGTGGCTTTCCAGTTGTCAAAGGCTCTTAGTGATGAAAATGATTGTTAATGTGGATAACGGTGGTACATGGCACTGTTTGATGATTTACGCTATGATTAGATAATCAAAATTTGTTTACATGGCTCTGGTTGATGATTTACGCTATGATTAGATAATCAAAATTTGTTTACATGGCTCTGTTTGATGATTTACGCTATGATTAGATAAGCAAAGTTTGTTTACATTACTCGGGTTGAATCAATACTCAAAAAGCCTTCAACTCTAGGTGTACGTATAAGTACGCTCACATACAAACGATGCCGCTAAGTATGTAGTGTTCCTAACGAGTTAAACGTAGAAGACGATGAGGAGAGGTTCTCCACCGAGTAGTAGAGCACATACCATGGGTATTAGGTCACACTGTACGCACTTGTCTGTAGTCGTAACTGCAACTCGAGTTGTGAGTTGTTCAGGGGGCGATGGGCAGCTGGTGGTGCAGTGGGGACCCGGGTCTCAAAGGCGACTATTGTTGTGTTGGTCATATCACTTGAGGTGATGACGATAAGGGTGGCATGAGTGTCACTAGCTGCTGCGCCATGAGCGTTGTATGTAAGCTACGAGTAAGTTGATACAGTTCCTGACCAGCTATTACTGAGGCTTAGAGGAATCTTTTATTATCGATGATAGTTTGGATCAGAGTATTACTAACAAATTTGAGGAGAGTCAAGTAATAGTTTTGTTGATGAAACAGAGTAGAGATTAAGTTGTGTGTGTTGTGTGGGGTTTCGTGAGAAACCATAAAGTCCAGGAGTGACTTGGCGATCCGAGGGGGATGCGCAAATGAATTTGACGAGTTGAGTAACTGGAGGTTACTAGATAGTATGAGACACATGCATCTTAGTTGACTATTTTTATTGTAACCTTGAGATTTGAGAATCAAATAGTGGGTAATGCTCTGAACTCTGCTATTTTTAGTTTGCTCGAATTTTCATTGTGTTTTTGCCTGTACCAAATGTGACCAGGAGTGGCAGAGCTATGTGATACTTTGCGGGCATGTTTCATTCCAGGCCAGCAGCACCTGCAGCAGCGTGCTATGTCTAGTGCTGTGCTAGCGTTTGCTATGTCGGTAATCCGAGCAGTGCTTTGATGAATTCTGGGTGAGTCATATCCATTTTATTTTGATTCTGGCATCGAATGCATCAAAGATTGCGTTGTGTCAAAGTGAATTGGCAAGAGTGCAAATAATATTTTCAACATAACAGGGATCCATTATGGTAGTGTGCAAAGTACCCTACAAGTTTTATTTGTGATGATTGAGCATTGAAAGCTCCGCGCTTTGTGCTTGTGACGATTGAGCATTGAAAGCTCCGCGCTTTGTGCATGTGACTATTGAACATTGAAAGCCCCACGCTTTGTGCTTGTGATGATTGAGCATTGAAAGCTCCACGCTTTGTGCTTGTGACTATTGAACATTGAAAGCTCCACGCTTTGTGCTTGTGACTATTGAACATTGAAAGCCCCACGCTTTGTGCTTGTGATGATTGAGCATTGAAAGTTCCGCGCTTTGTGCTTGTGTAGATTGATCGTTTAAAGCTCCACGCTTTGTGTTCGTGACGCTGCATTGAGCTCCACGCTCTTAACTTTAATGTCCCAATATGGAAACCCCATGTTTTGAACTTATAGCGGTCGGAAAAGATCGCGCGAGAACGCGCTCGTTGTCAGTATGGCCGTGTCGGAGCAGTGAAGTAAAAGGTTTGATTACGTACTAGTGGCGCTATCTATTAACGTTTAAGATACCTACCTTACTCGATTAATCAAATCGAAAACAGTTGTCATTGAGTCAGTAGTTCGAGTCGGGGTTGTCAATGTCTTGTCGCGTGTGGCGTTTGACATCTGTCAGATGTCATGGTGAGACTAGTGTGTTAGCGACATGACACATTGGACACCCAGAGCTCGACCGCGCCGGGTGTGCGCACTGATTCTACCCAACCACGCGCAACCTGACGGACACCGATGGAATTTCGGATAAAAATCCCTCAACATCTCCGACATATAAATTCACGCCTTTCCATGTGGGTAAGCAGAAACTGGTTATATAATTATGTTCTCTTAAGATTTAAGTGTTAGACGTCGTGCTACATTGTTTACCAAGAAAGTTTTCAAGATTGAACTCACAACTTTCGCCCGGACTTAATTGATTTTAAATAAATTACTTTACATCAGATTGATCGTCTCGAAATGAAATCTGTCTGAATGATTGATTTAAGTACCTAATAATTATTTACATAAAAACTATCGATTTCCGCAAAACACACTGCCAAGTGAAAAGAACTTTAATTTCGGAAGTCGATGTCTTTGGATCTGTATTTTAGTTTTTTGCCACCGATTTCCGTAACAAAAGCTTTTTATTTTTCACCTAACAAAATTTATATGCGTCCATCTGGAAAGTATACCTAAAATAATATAAATCTGGGAGCATTTGAAGTCGGTTAAAAACAATTTAAAAAAATTACATATCCTTTAAAGAAAAAACAAAAATATCCCAAATGAGACGAAAATATTAAACACATTGTTATCATGTCAAGTCATACACAACAAATCATTAGATGAACGGTATATTTTGTTGTTTTAAACCGTTCTATTTCTGTCAAACGTTTGAAGTTGACGGGGACAGAGTTTAGCGCTATACACCCACGAAACTTTTCAACACAGGGGTGTTCATTTCATGTACCTACTGAATTCAAGATAACAGGTTGCGCGTCGATGTCCCTGCCACCCTGTATATTTAGTCATCTATGTGATGCAAGCTGGCCTTGAGCCATAATTAGATAAAAATATGCATTTAAATATGTAGGTATGGGTAGCGGGATCGTCCGAAAGGGTTACCGCTGCCCTGGAACATAAAGGATTAAGGAAGGAACACGGGTGGGTATTAGTCAGTAAGAGTCTGACACTCCCTTCTGCTCCACCCAGAGCGGGAGGAGTCATTTGATGATTTCCCATCCTCTAAAAAAAAAAAGTATATACTTATTAATTTTGCAGCAATAAAGTAATCTCGTAAGTTTCAAATACTCTTAATAATTAAGGCGGGAAGCGCCGAGGGGCAGAGCTCGTGTTATTTTAAAATTAAGTCCACGACAGTTTGAAGTCTGCCTGCCGTAAAAGCTTTGTATCAATCATGATTAGTCGATTTCCAAGTATTTTAAACAACCTATAGCTTTGCTCTTCATTATACTAAGTCCTGAGTGTTCTGACACCTTAATATTATTTGAACAAGTTTAAAATTTACAAATTAAACTTATTTTTGTGTAGGTACGGTACATTGCCAAATTATTAATTTATTTTCATAGTAGCTGCGTCCGGTTTCACCTGCATAAGTTTAGATCCCGTGAGAAAATCGGGATAAAAAGTATCCTATGTGTTAATCCTGGTTATAAACTATCAGTGTGCCAAACATCCAAATCCGTGTAGTAGTTTTTGCGTAAAAGAGTAACAAATATCCATCCATCCATCCATACAAACTTTCACGTTTATAATATTAGTAGTATTGAAATATACTTGGGCTTACATTAGATACCTTTTTTCTCAGCCGACTTGCTCCCACTGTTTTGCAAAGGCCTTCCCTTATATTCTTCCGGGTATGCTTTTCCTGAGCCACGCTCCATTCTTCTTTAGGAAATCCCGAGGTGGCACTTTTGCGATTCGGTGAGTAACCAAAGCAAAGTGACCCAGTAGTATCAGCCCTGACTTACGAGTTTTAGGTCCTATGACCTCCGAACCCCGACAGGCTTTGTATAAAATATTTCATCACCACTGCTCTCAAAACAGTGAAGGAAAACATCGTGAGGAAATCGGCATGTCCTAGAACCAAACATTCGAAGACTTATGACATCTACCAACCCACACCGGGCCCGTGTGGTGGATTACGGCCCACTCCTTCCCACAGAGAGGAGGCCTGCGTCCCAGCAGTGGGAACATTATAGGCTGATTAATTATGTATTCGTATGAGCGACCAGGACTGAGCACTTGGACTGTACTTGCACTATCGAAATTTTTCCTGCCTATACATAAATGTTGTATGTTGCGTGTGGAATCTGGAGGAGGAGGAATCCCTCTTTTTCTTTCGTAATTAGTTTATCTGCTCCAACAAATACGTTAGAGAAATTACTGAACTATAGGTAATACGATTATAATTACAATGTGTTAGTCCTACTAAATACACGAACGCTACTATATAAATAATAAAAACTGCTTTGTGGATTTCTGTTCCGTTTCCCTGAAGCCTGAAATTCCTGGAACAATGAGGGCTAACGATGTCGAAACTGTATTCGTGTTGTACATGCTGGCGATTACAGCTCCATTGAGAACTTTAGCTAGATAACCTAGATGTAGATTTCTACATTTAGAATCTTGTACCGAAGGACCAAGTTTTTTCTATTAGCATTTTAGATGTATGACTAGCTGCGCTCCGCGGTTTCACCTGCATAAGTTTCGATCCCGTAAGAATATCGGAATAAAAAGTATCCTATAAGTTAATCCTGGTTCTAAACTATCTGTATGTCAAATTTCATCCAAATCCGTTCAGTAGTTTTGGCGTGAAAGAGTAACAAACATCCATCCATCCATACAAACTTTCACGTTTATAATATTAGCAGGAGTCAGCCCACTATCGACCTCCGGTCTCCGGAGGGGAGTGATGTAGCGGTTTCTACAACGCCACATGCGAACAACGCGTCATACTGACGTCACGCAAATCCTGCATCTCGCAAGCAGAGTTTACCGCGCAATTAGCATAGATACAATTTCCCAACATCAATCGTTGGGCAATAGCCCGCCAGACACAACACCCGTCTGGTCGGAGGATCCTCCCTTTTCTATGGAGGATGAGTGAACTTTACACCCTGTTCCTCATGCCTCTAAAAGGATATTCTTATTCATCTTCTTCGTCGTATCGATGTTGCCCTTTTGTGCTATTCTAACCGACTTAAAAAAAAAGAGGAGGTTGTGCATTCGGCGAGTTTTTTTCCTCGTATGTACACCGATTTCTCTGTGATTACTGGTCCTATATACGTGATTATTTTGCATTTGGTAGAGGGAGCACACGTGGTGGACCCGTATTAATTTTATTGACTTCACTTAAGCATTGTTTTTTATTTAAGTATTTGGATCTTCGGTGTAAGTAAAACTTAGGTTGGTATAGTTGCATAATATAGAAATAATGTAAATGGAAAGTATGCATAATATATATATGAGAAAAAATATAAGTTAGGGTGTGCGTGAGGGTGTATGTGTGTGTGTGTTATGCGAATGGAATGATTGTTCAATATGAGTTAGTAAATTAGTAAGTAGCTTGTCTATTTGGAAATAATAATAATTGTTTACGTCAGTGCTGGCTAGTCGAACCAAAAGTTCTTGCTTAAATAAATAAGTAGTAACCGCTCGAATACACTGATTTGAGAAACTCAATTCATAGTATAGTTCTAGTTAATAACGTTCTCCCAGCAAAACCGCACAATCCCTTCAATCCAACGGTAACCAAGTTTGTAGTTTGTGCAATTTCCGATACTATGTGTAACAGCCATTTTCCTTGAAATCAGCTGTTACGTAACAAGAGTACAAGGAGTACAGTAACGATGCTGGACTTCTATGTAGCTTTGGTCCGTTTCGGTGATTACTGCTCCGTACACGTGTTTGTTGAAGTAGCATTTCGAATTTCGTTTTGAAGGACCAAACATATTTGCTTTGCTTAGGTACGTCTTTTTATTAGATTTTAAGTGGTTATAATATAAATGTGAATGAAGCTAATGAAATGAACTTTATAGCGAAGTAGAAGTATGAATTTACATCTTCGATCAATAATAGTCCTACTAGATTCCCGACAAGCGCTTCAAAAACGGCCCGAAAAATAAGACCACAAATACTTTTTTGGTCTTATTTTTTGAAAACATACTAATTTGAAATAAGACCACAAAAGTATTTGTGGTCTTATTTCAAATTAGTATGTTTTTAACCTTATTACTTAGACTTTAAGTTTCATTTTAGAATAAATGACTGAAAATTTAAAAATATAATGATTTTATTTTCAAGCGACATTTTAAATATATTTTGCAATGGTAATTCAACTTTATGTTTAAGCGTTAAGGTTTATAATAAACTGAAGTAGTTAATATTATTAAACTTTTTTCTAAGAAATGTAGATGTTTACGTGTGTGCAAACGTGGCCACTTGAGCGACTGATTTTTGGTCCTGATCCTTAATCTAGTACTATTATTGATCGAAGATTTACATACATAAACTCACACCTTCTTCCCATGGAGGTAGGCAGAAACAACAGAACGCCTCTTGCTACGATCCTTACATACTCCTTTTCCGAGTTTACGTTCATTCATCTGGTTATACACGCACGCCAATTGCGAGTACTCCGCACCTGGGGGTCTACTCCGAAGTAATATCGGCCAAATGTTAGGCCGTTTCCTGCTACAAAGTTACTATTTGGTTCAGTCGGTTCCGATCCTACACTCCTACACTCTTTCAAATATTGACTATGGTCCCGACCCAATTGAGCCGATCCGAAATTTTTTCGCATTTTTAATAATATTCGGTTCGGCCATGTGTCGGTCCGATCCGAACATTCACACTTTGCACTTCGGAGTAGGCCCCCTGACCATTCTGAAGCACATCACCAATAAGGTCACTACATAAATTATGGCTCGGTAGGGCGTACCCACCTCGGCGTTTCGACTGACATCTGCCTTGTAAATAATATAATATGTAGGTATGTATTTACAAAAAAAAAAAAATGTATATAAGTAATTTATCAGCCATCTTGTTACCATAACACAAGCATTAGGTTGCTTAGCTTGGGACTAGATGTCGCTGTGTGAAATGTCCAGGGATATTATTAAATACCTTTTTTTAGTCGCCTTACATTCATCCTCTCAACATGACCAAACCATCTAAGCATACTCTTTTCAATTTTTGTCACTACGTCTTCTCTTAAATCGCACCGTTGCTTTATCACAATATCATTCGTCAGTAGGCTGAAGAATGATATTCTGATAATGATAGGTCATTAGAATAAACGATACCTGCTAATAAGCCTTTCAAAAAATAAAAAAGCTGTAGCTATCTCTTAAAAAGCTATGAATAAGTGATTATCCTGATTACTAACACCAACTGGGCAGCATTCTCTTTCAATAAGAAATACCTAATTGTTGTAAAAGAAAATGGCGAGAATCGTTTTATTGACATTAAAATCTTCATTCCAAAACGCAAGCATTCCATTTCTTCTTAAAATAAAAAGCTTCATAATAAAACCAGGTGAACCATTTTAAGGAATATTGTATTCGACAGCGTGTCGTATATCCCGTAGCTCCGGTAACTCAATATCGTGGTGCACAATATAAGACTAATGAACAGAGCCGTAACTAGCCGTATTCAGAACTGTGTTATGTGTGGAATATAGAGCATGATGTGTTTTAGTTTGGTTTTAGTTTAGCTCCAGTTTTGTGTCGTAAATTGAGTGTGAGAGATTGGTGCACTACGTTTATAAATTGAGTTGAAAACTGTGATTTTTGCGCTGTTAAGTACTGGCTTTTCTTTTCTTTAAATAATGAGTTTTGGTTTCCAGATTTAATATAGTAGTGTATAGTTAATACATTAACTAGCCGTATTCTGTTATGTGTGAAATATAGAGCGTGATGTGTTTTAGTTTGTTTGTAGTTTAGCTTCAATTTTGTGTCGTAAATTGAGTGTGAAAGACTGGTGTATTACGTTTATGTGTCAAGAGTTTTATTTGAAACCTGTGATGTGTACGTTGTTGAATACTTATTTTTTCTTTTCTTTATAATAGTTTCCATTTGGTTTCCGGATTTAATAAAGTACATAGTTGAAATATAAACAAGCAGTGTTCTGTTATGCATGGCGTATAGAGCGTGATTTGTTTTATTTTAGCTTTCGTTCAGTTTTATGTACTTTAGTGTCGTAATATGTGTGAAAGCTTATTGAATGTGTCAGATATTGACATAGCGTCTGTTTTGCCTGCGTTTAAGATTAATTTATTTCTCCACACGTTTTCTCATATCACATCTGACATTGGCAGAATTGTCGACATCGGCACCATTGCCATAGAGAAAGATAGATAGATAAGATTAATTTATTAAATGAAACTTTTTGTTTTTTAATATACTATAGTAAATAAAAGAAAAACACAAAAAAATAAACATATTTTTGTCTTCTTTTAGTTACTAAAAAAAAGGTTGCATATATTTTTGGAACGAAGTTCCTTATAGCGTGTTGCGAAAGGGGGCTAGACGGAAAAAATTAAGACCGACACTTTTTGCTATAGTTGTAGGCCGTGCGGCGTGCGCCTGTTTCTCTGTCTGTCTCTCTCTCTCTCTTTGAACTTCGTTTCATACGGGTATCCCTTGACACCTCTCAAGTTCTTTTTTAATTTTCAAAAGGTTTTTATTTTCTAATTAATCTGTAGCGGTATCTAAACCACCACATGCGACCTACGCATCATACTGAGGTCACGTAAAATCCTGCATCTTGCAAGCAGAGTTTATCGTGCAACGACATCAATCGTTGGGCAGTACCCACAAGACACGACACCAGGATCCTCCCTTTTCTATGGAGGATGAGTGAACTTTACACCTGGTTCCCCACACCTCTATAATTAATTAATTATCCATTAAATAAAAACTATAGACTTAACAAGCAAAGACTTAAATTACTTAACCGAATCTCAAAAACAAAGTAGGTATCTACAATATTATTTTTTAATTGCTAAAGAATCCAGCCAAAAATTTTAGTTCTCAAGCAAACGAAGTTTTAAGTAGAAAACCCTTTTTATCCACTTTGAATTCCAGCCTGAATACAAAATAACTAAGGACGCTGTATACATCTTCGTTTGTTTGATAAATAAAAACTTTTTTGAACGTAAACATCTGGAGTTAAGGAATGCGGGCCTCAGTTGCGTAACATTATCATAACACGACAAGGCTGAAAAAGATGTGGCCTTTGCATATTTTGTGGCTCAGAGATTTAAGTTTCTGTTTTTATTTCATTTTGGAATGTTTTGAAATTGTTTCATTCTTTTTTCTTTCAAGTTTTCTTTTTTGTTGATTTTGTTTGGGTGTGTACACATAGTAAGTTTTAGTTGGTAGATCAGTATTTTTGGAACGAAGTTCCTTATCGCGCGTTGCGAAAGGGGCTAGATGGAAAAAAATAAGACCAAGAGTTGGAACGACACTTTTTGCTATAGTTGTAAGCCGTGCGGCGTGCGCGTGTTTCTCTGTCTGTCTTTCTCTCTCTCTTTGAACTTCGTTCCATCCGGGTGTCCCTTGACACCTCTCAAGTTTTATTTTTAGTTTGAATCTTACCTGAAGTCACCAATTCGCCTAGAGCAAGCGTGGTGATCAATTCGCATGCCTTCTCTGTATGAAGCCTTTGCCCTGCAGTGGGACAATAATAGGCTAGTATTATTATTATTTATGCAATTCAACTTATTATGTTTCTAAATACAAGAAATCATATAGGGTTTATTTATAAAAAGACGTTTAAACGTCATAAATGAATTGTTAAACAGTCGCTAATCATTACTTAACTTTAAACAACCAGAAGGATATTCACAGAAATCATCATTCATCATCATCATTTTAGCCGCAAGACGTCCTCTGCTGAACATACATAGGCCTCCCCCAAGCACCTCCACTTCGACCAGTCCTGTGCTTCTCACATCCAACGAAACAGCAGTGCGATTCTGTAACCATCTCACCGTGAAGTGAGCTGTCATTCCAAATAATGCTAGGGATTGACACTACTGACAACTCACATCAAGCTCACTTCACTAGAGTTTTCACGGTGAGATTGTTACAGAATCGACCGGCAGGAATGTATACTCATTTTCTGTACCAAGGATCAAAAGATAAACAATTCCGATCATACCATATACTGACAGAACATCGACATCGACATTATATCGAAATTTCCGACATAATTTGTGTGCACAGCTGCTCTTAATCATACGCTATCACAATATATTACCGCTCGAGCTACAATAATGACGACCGGACGAAAACTATTCAATTATAGTGGGTTTGTAACATCACCGTGTAATAGTTCTGCAATATTGCCGATACTAATAAACTATGTTGTTCGATGGAATTGTAGTAGTTCTGTCGATGCAGATTTGATTTGATTTGGTAGCAAATATTCACTTTATTTAGTTTTGTGTGTTAGGTTTCAGATTTCCATTTTTGTGTATAACAGGGTAGCAGGAACTGACGGGGAGAGAAATATAATTATGTCAGCACGAATTGACGGGCTCCGCTAGGGCTGATGCCTGCCAGGGCCGCGCGTTGTTCGAAAGAGATACTGTGGCCCCGGAAGTCAGCCCAGAGCGGGAGAAGTCATTTAATGAACTCCCACCCAAAAAAAAAAGGTAGCAGGAACATCGACGCACAGCCAGATGGGCAATTCTCGTAATTTTAAGAACGTTCACAATTCGATCTCAGTCTGTCAAATATACCTCTAGATCGCCTACATTTTTGACAGGTTTTTGACATGGATTTTCGCCGAGATGAGATTGCGACTAGATTTTGAACGTTTTTAATTACAAGAATTGGCCTTCTGTTACCATGTATTCAGTTACATGATTCTGAACCCCCATGCATTGAATTTTTTCGCCAGTTATTAACACGTTGAGTGTCAGACAACAGACACAATAGAAAATCTATTGTTGACGGACACCGTGTGGCCGCGGTGGCAGTCAATGACTAAAAATAAAATTTGCTCTTGCATACATTTTGACCGCATACATTTTTTATTACTGATGAAAAAAATCAATGTTAGTCTAGAATAATAATAATAATAATATCCCTGGACATTTCACACAGCGCCATCTAGTCCCAAGCTAAGCAACCTAATGCTTGTGTTATGGTAACAAGATGGCTGTTTATGCCATAATAT
Source organism: Apamea sordens (assembly GCA_945859715.1). Classification (NCBI taxonomy): domain Eukaryota; kingdom Metazoa; phylum Arthropoda; class Insecta; order Lepidoptera; family Noctuidae; genus Apamea; species Apamea sordens. The sequence continues at coordinate 3,207,091 of OX244010.1, read as the reverse complement.
ATTATTTTATTTATGGTTCATAATATTTCATGCCTAATTACTGGCAACTCTCATTATTAGTATCTGTGCGACACGAAATCCCTTCCGCTTTCCCTCTCCCTTCCGCAACCCTTATAATGCCTGAGCGAGAGCGAGAAAGAAGATTCGAAATGCGCGAATATGGCCGCTATAAATCAAACAGACAGTTTCTCAACCGCTATCGACGCTTGCGGGTCATAAATAAACCCAAAGTCGAAAAGAACTCAAATTCACCGCGAAGGACGAAGATCATCATTAAACTGTGCAAGTGCGTGCTTTGTGTGGTGTGAAAAGTGCCGATCTATCGTACGTGACATCCTGGACGCGCCGCCGCCACGTGGATAAGGAGCCAGTCTCATCGAGTCTCCACCATAGCTCGCCAGGCAGGTATCATTGTCATTTTCCCACATCACCAGCACCTATCTGCGTCATCGAACCGCCCCTGATACAGTCCACTAAAGAAAATTTCGATTTTCGCCCCAAGGCTATAAGCCGCCGCATCATTTTTGGTCCCTCGATCACAGATACCTATTTTTCTTTACCTTTCGATATCGGTATTATTCTATCCGTATATCATAATCCCGCAACTACATTTCATTTCAATCTTCGTTCCTTAAACTCTTATTAAACCGCTTTCATTTATTGCAATACCTACATTGTCATTGCGTACATTCGCAGGTATTTCGCATCCCGCATATTTTAATATAAGTAGGTAGATAGGAAAACTTATCGTACCTACCGCTCGCTCGCTTCGCCATCGTTCGGTACGATACTCGTAAGTACCTACCAATCACACCGCGCGCAGATCGTTGCAGTTCGCGATCTATTTTATCTATTATTATATAACCTAACCTACAAAACATCGATAATGTCTAAGAAAGCAACTATTGATTCGGATGATCCGATAGAATCCGCCATTCAAATAGCATTGTCATGTCGTAACATGATTTTTGCCCGCATGCAGAGCATTTACGACATAATGGAAAACATGAAGTCCGGTAGGGAACCACTAGAAAAGTTCATGTGTGCGTGTGTTAATGTCGATGCGATGCGCACCGAGTTCCTCGAGGCATTTAATAAATATAATTCGCTTCTTCTAAAACAAAACCCTAAAAATAAGATTGATGAACAGTCGTGGATTAGTTTTGAGGAATTATATTGCCGAATTAAGTATAATCATTCGAATTACTCAAACGCAGCGGCCATATCGGCTCCTACTTCTAGTGGTAGTGGTGTCAATAAGCAAACAGTTCGCTTGCCGCCCATTGAAATTATGTCATTCGATGGCGACATTCGTAACTGGCCCCTGTTCTACGCTAATTTTAAAAGCACGGTACATGAAAATAATACATTGACTGATTCGGAGAAATTATATTATTTGATGGGGAAATTGACAGCTAAAGCTCAAACCGCTTTCTCAGGAGTTATCCCTAATGGCGATAATTACCAATTAATTTTTAATTCACTCATAAACAAATACGAAGACAAACGTATGTTGGCTTCTAGTTACCTTAATCGGATGTTTGAACATAAATCTTTTAATACCGCATCTATTCAAAATTTCGAATCCTTTTCTGATAATTTTGTTTCCGCCGCAAACGCATTAAAAAACCTTAAAATAAATGATTTGTCAGATTTGATATTTTTCCATGTCGCTATAAAAAAGGTCGATTCTGAAACCGCTCGACTTTTCGAAATGAATTCAAAGGACGAAATTCCTAAATTCGACGATTTAGTACAGTTCATTAAAAATCAATCTCGCATTTTACAAAATACTAAAGCTTTAAACAGCTCGAGTTCCACTCAGTCTAATAACAATCCTATAAATAAAAAAACATCCAAAACTCCGCAACCGCAATCTTACACTATAATTGATAAATCCGCTAAATGTTTGTGTGATAGCTTTGTCCACGAACATTTATTTAAATGTCCTGCCTTTTCTAAAATGACACCAAGTGATCGTTTCAAAGCAGTGAAGCAAATCGATGCATGCACTAACTGTTTAAGTATTAAACACAAGGCCAAAGTCTGTCGGTCTGAATCTAGGTGTAAGGCTTGTAAAAATAAACATCACACGCTTTTACACTTTAATCGCGAATCGCACGCGACTGTATTGTCGAGCAGTGTTGATAATAGTACACAAGCGGGTTCAAACGCCACGGCTCACGCTAGTGATAGCACGGCTGCTACCGAGCAGCTGTCGTTGTCGCACTCACAGGCTACAAGCGAGCAACATGCTCACGCCGCCGCCCGCGCCGCCGCCCAAAGCGCCCCGCAATGTAACGCGTCCATTGCTGCGTCGATGCTTTACGACTCGAACTCCCGCGTATCAAAGCCGCAAGGTAACACAAGTACTACTATTTTGCTGTCAACCGCTACTGTAATAGTTCGAGATGCATTTGATAAGGAACATTTTATTCGTTGTTTATTAGACAGTGGCTCACAAATTAATTTTATTACCGCAGAATGCTGCAAACGATTAGGTTTGACTAGACGTTCATCTGATACGCCTTCCGTTAAGGGTATCGGTGGTACGGAAAAATGCGTTAAGGGCTCCGTACAATTCACTTTCTTTTCCCGCTTTAATCCGAACGTTAATTTTAACATTGATTCGCTAGTCGTCGATGCAATCACCGACAATCTACCTACCGCCCCCGTAGATATCTCCGCTTTGCCTTACTTATACGGTTTACCGCTTGCCGACGAATCGTTCGGTACACCCGGTCGCATCGATGTGCTGATCGGGGCTTCACTGTTCCCGCATCTTCTGCTGCCCCGCGTAGTTAGCAGCAACTCCTCCGCGCCGCCCGCCATGCAGACGGTACTCGGTTACGTCATCATGGGCACTGTGCCCGCGTTGCCTGTACGTCGCAATAAGGCTTTACTGTCTTGTTGCTCTTATGTTTCGCACCCATCAGACAAAGACTCGTTAGAATCGGCGTTGAAAAAATTCTGGCAGGTCGATGAAGCGCCCGTCACTCTTTCGACAAGCAAATCACTCGACGAACTGGAGTGCGAGTACTTTTATAATTCGACCACGGAACGCGATGAGAATACGGGTAGATACTCTGTAGCCTTACCGTTTCGCAGCGATGTGTTCCAATTAGGAAACTCACTCGATATCGCGAAAAAACGTTTTTTCTGCCTAGAAAGGAAATTAGAATCCGCACCCGAATTACGTACTGCGTATGATGACGTTATCCGCGAATATATTTACAAAGGATATTTATCGCCTGCTCCTTCCGATAGTTCAGACAGCAATTGTCCTGACTATGTAATTCCGCATCACGCTGTTGTACGCTTAGATAAGACAACAACAAAATTACGCTCCGTTCTAGATGCTAGTGCTAAAACGAGTACTGGAATATCTCTCAACGATATTTTGCACAGTGGCCCAAATTTACAGGGCGACTTATTTACCATAATTTTGAATTTTCGCTTGTTCGCATTCGCACTCTCGGCTGATTGCCGACAAATGTTCTTACAGATTGAAGTAAGAGAAGGCGATCGTCGCTTTCAACGCATCTTATATCGTTTCAGTGCAAACGATCCTCTGGTTCTATATCAGTTTAACCGCGTCTGTTTTGGTCTCAAGTCAAGTCCCTACCATGCGATCCGCACAGTTCGACAGTTGGTTCAAGACGATGGTCATCACTTCCCGCGCGCCAGCGCTATCGTCATAGACTCGCTGTATATGGATGACGTAGTCTGCAGCGTAAGCTCTGAATCGCAAGCAGTCCAGGTTTCGCATGAACTGATTAAACTCTTTAAAGGAGGTCAGTTCGAGTTGGTCAAGTGGACCAGTAACTCTCAAAATGTACTAAACAGTATTCCGGCGTCGCATAGGTTGACCGAAAAACTAGAATTCGACAAGTCGGTAGAGCAAAAGGTCCTCGGCTTGCGCTGGTGTAGGTCAAATGATTGCTTTGAGTTTCTTATTTCCGCACCGCCAGATACGTGTACTAAACGTGCTATACTGTCGGCCGTCGCTAGGCTGTGGGACATTATGGGTCTTGTCGCGCCTGTAGTTCTCTATGCTAAACTACTCATCAAAGAATTGTGGTTACTGAAGCTCGATTGGGATGACACCCCCCCTCGTCACATTATAAATATTTGGCAAGCTTTTTGCTCTGCCCTGCCGCTTTTAAATGATTTTAAAATCCCGCGCTATTTAGGTATTGTTGAAAATTGTGTTCTTCGCCTAATTGGATTTTCTGATGCCAGCGAAGGCGCCTACGGCGCTGTCATCTATGCGCATATTACTCGCAATGACGACGTGGTCGTTCAGCTGGTTTGTGCCAAGTCGAAGGTATCGCCGGTTAAACCATTGACTATCGCTCGATTGGAGCTCTGCGGTGCCGAGCTCCTCGCTAAGCTTCTTCGCCGTGTTCACGACACTTATAATCCGCGTTATAATGTTACCGCTATTTACGCATTCACCGATTCGAAGGTGACTCTTTGCTGGATAAATTCTTCTCCGCATCGTTGGCACACGTTTGTGGCCAATCGTGTCGTTCGCATCGTAGACAACGTTCCCGCGGAGCATCTCTACCACGTAGCTGGTACTGAAAACCCGGCGGACTGTTTGTCACGTGGTTTAACACCTGACAAATTTATTGAGCACCCACTATGGTTGCACGGACCCGCTTGGGCTAAGCGCGACCCTTCCGAATGGCCCATACATAAGGTTAATGACTTGAATTCGGAACCCATTCCGGAAGAAAAAGTCCACGCGCATCCCATAGTCGCAGATTCCAGTTCGGACAATTCGCTTCTACTCATACTCGCTGAACGTATGTCGTCTTGGACCAAGCTGCGGCGTACTGTTGTTTTCATATACCGCTTCATGAAAAAACTCCCGCGTCGAACTGACGCCGTTACCGCTAGCGACCTCGAGTTCGCTGAAAATCTTTTGTTGCGTCAGGTTCAAAGAAAACACTTCTTAAAGGATTATTCCGAGTTAAAAAATAATAAAATTTGTTCACCCGCTCTTCTTAAACTAAAGCCATTTGTAGATGGCGATGATTTAATCCGCGTTGGGGGTCGATTAACTCATTCGGCTGAGGCCTATAGTACTAAACACCCTGTAGTGTTGCCCAGGCATGATCGCATAGTTGAAATTCTCGTAGACTACTATCATAAAAAATATTTACATGCAGGTCCAGAACTCACTATGTCGCTATTACGCTATAGGTATTGGATCTTGTCCGCTAGACGAATTATTCGTCATAGAATCCACAAGTGCAACGCGTGCCACAGGTGGAAACCGCGACCTCATGATCCGCCGATGATGGGCGATCTCCCTAAATCTAGAGTAAATGTTGCTACTAAAGCTTTCTCTCATACAGGGTGTGATTACGCTGGCCCTATACAGTACGTGCCCGTACGCACTCGAGGTGCGAAGAGTCGCAAGAGTTACTTATGTATCTTCACCTGTATGACCACTCGCGCTGTTCACATCGAATTAGCTACAGATCTTACAACGGTTTCGTTCATAGCCGCGTTGAAACGCTTTTTATCCCGCCGCGGACCGGTACAATGCTTATATTCGGATAACGCGACCAATTTTCGAGGAGCTAATTCGTTTTTACGCGAATTGTATACCTTCATAAATAAAGAATACCGCCCGCGCTTGGAAGAGGAGCTCGCTGAGCATCGCATTAATTGGCAATTTATTCCGCCTGCATCGCCGCACTTCGGTGGATGTTGGGAGTCCATGGTGAAGACCGTAAAGACTCACCTTTTCAAGACAATAGGTCAACAACTCCTCTCTTATGAAGAATTGGTTACAATTCTTTCTCAAATAGAGTGCCTGTTGAACTCTAGACCTCTTACTGTTCTTAGCGCTGATCCAGTAGAGCCTAAAGCTCTTACTCCTTCGCATTTTTTACATACTGTGCCCCTTAACTCATTACCTGCCGCGGAAGTAGGTTCATTGTCTGATAACCTGCTTCAAAGACACTCTCTTATGGATAAATTAGTCCAGTCGTACTGGAAAAGATGGCGAAGCGAGTATCTGCATAGTTTACAATCGCGCTTAAAATGGAATAAACCTGATGGAGACATGATCAAGGAAGGCACTGTAGTAGTGATTGTCAATGATAATGCGCCTCCTTTATCCTGGCCTCTAGGTGTTATTGATAAATTGCATACGTCTAAAGACGGTAGCACGCGAGTCGTTTCTGTACGCACTTCTAATGGGATTCTTGTGCGGCCTGTGGTCCGCTTATGCCCCATTCCTACTCAGTAATATCTTATTCTGTCCATTCCCTCTTTAGTTCGATTTAAGTGTAATTTCACTTCACTTTCTTTATTTCCTATTTTTATTATTATTGTATTATACTCTTTAAAGGTGACCCTTTAAGGCCGCGAGGATTGTTTATGCCATAATATATTATTTTATTTATGGTTCATAATATTTCATGCCTAATTACTGGCAACTCTCATTATTAGTATCTGTGCGACACGAAATCCCTTCCGCTTTCCCTCTCCCTTCCGCAACCCTTATAATGCCTGAGCGAGAGCGAGAAAGAAGATTCGAAATGCGCGAATATGGCCGCTATAAATCAAACAGACAGTTTCTCAACCGCTATCGACGCTTGCGGGTCATAAATAAACCCAAAGTCGAAAAGAACTCAAATTCACCGCGAAGGACGAAGATCATCATTAAACTGTGCAAGTGCGTGCTTTGTGTGGTGTGAAAAGTGCCGATCTATCGTACGTGACATCCTGGACGCGCCGCCGCCACGTGGATAAGGAGCCAGTCTCATCGAGTCTCCACCATAGCTCGCCAGGCAGGTATCATTGTCATTTTCCCACATCACCAGCACCTATCTGCGTCATCGAACCGCCCCTGATACAGTCCACTAAAGAAAATTTCGATTTTCGCCCCAAGGCTATAAGCCGCCGCATCAATGGCTGATAAACTACTTATATACATTTTTTTTTGTAAATACATACATATTATAGATAGAAAAACACCCAGACTCAGAACAAATACATGTAGGACTTACAAATATTTGTTCTGTGCGGGAATCGAACCCACGACACGCAGCGCAGTAGTCCGATCGCTCAGCCACTGCGCTAACCGTGTTGTCAAATCATGAATCATGAATCATTTGCTGAATTCATGTCCATGTTACCCTGCAATTGTTTGAAAGATGATTTATGTCTAGGAAGGGGTGGCTACCGAGATGACGATTAATAAAGAAGTATGGAATAAGAAGGCATGTTTCGTCGAACCCAAATAAATAGGAATAAGGTCAAGAGAATTTATGAGAGTTATCTCTTTGCTCCGTCTTTACAACCAAATTAGTTTTGATTTTGGTCCTTGTATCCAGATAATTTGACAAAGTTCCTATTTAAATATAATTCTAACTTCTTAAATATTTATCATTTTTATAGCTTATCTTTGGAGGCAAATTTATTGGAATTGCCACTAAGATACAGCGGTGTGGAAAAAGTCGTGATACATGTTTCGCACTTCTGCGGTCCACAACGCGATGAACCGAAGTATGAAAACACGCGGTGGCTACATGAGTGAAGCTAGACAAAATGAAACGAAACGAAGCTATCGTTTCGCTTCGTTCCCAGTGTGACATGCGATATAATCATAGTTGTGTATGTATTTATTTTATTTTAGAAGTACCTATTTATGTATGTTTATTTGTATGTATGTTAGTATATTCTCGTAATTATTGTTTAGTTTTTAAGTGAATTGTTTATTTTTGATTCTATGTATTATTGTTTGTCTCCTTTGCTCTTTCACACGCTGTCTACATCTCTGTATCTATTGTCCTATCTCAGGTATGCTGGAAGAGATTTCTTATGAAATAAGCATCACCTCTGTACCTATTTTTCTGTTCTGTTTTTCAATGTCTGTTTATATATGTGTGTACATAAATGGTAAAATAAATAAATAAAAAATAAAAAATCGGAAAACATTATTGTGTTTATTTCCTGAAATCATTTCTTACCGAAATCGGACATAGGCCAGCGTTCAGTAAGCTTACTTAATCGACTTTTTTATAACACCAACAACTTTACAAGAAGTACAAAACAAAATCTTCCCTAACGACTACAGTAAAAATCCATGTTATAACAAGTTTAAAAACTAAACAACAGCTTAAAGTATGATAATGAAAAGCAGTTTACAAAGTACTTGAGGCGTCCGCGACGTCTGGGTGTCGGGTGTTGCCAGATCTCATAAATATTTATCAGGCGACAACACTTGCATATCAAATTGCACGGAAAATGCTTAGCAGTTTCGTGGAAATTTATAAGTACGAGTATTTTAAGATTTTTCGTGGTTTGAAATAAAGGATGTTTTTGGCTTGTTTAGTTTTGAGTATATTTGGGGACCCGTGGCTAAATAATAACGGTTGGTCTGTGGATGGGTGACCATCATTACATACCGAGACCCTTCCGTGCCTCGGAAAGCACGTTAAGCCGTTGGTCCCGGCTGTCATTCGTAGATCTTTGACAGTCTGTGTGCGCTGTCTGTTATTACTTGAACTATAGGTAAGTTGAGAAAATGTGTTCTATTAGGTATCGATACCTACCATGTCTGTAAAGCTTACAGAAAAAAAACAGGCCAAATGCGAGTCCGACTCGCGCACTGAGGGTTCCGTACAAACTTCAAATTTGTTCCATTCTAATTTCATCAAAATCGGTTCAGTAGTTCGGTTCAGTTTGGTTGAAGTCGGTTTCTCATCAGTAATATTATCATTTTTTATATTACATAGATTTAGAGACAATCCACGGAACAGAGAAATCTCTTTGTCCTATGATACGATACAATTTATGTACCTATATACTTATATAAATTACTAAAGTTCATAAACTATGAAAGTACCGAACATTGCTCTAATGAAAAGATAAACGGATTGAGGGACAAACTTAACTTTGCCGTTGGAAAACTGTTGGCGTACATCGACATACAATTAGGTCGCGGTTAGTTTACCAACTGCAATTAAGTTTGTAATCGCAAAAGTAATATTTTTTTTTGTGATGCCATTACTAATTTAGGTACTATTTTCGGATTTTTTCCTTAATTGTGCTACATGACATTGCTTCACTTTATGCGAAGTTTCATGATTCTAGGTCAACGGGAAGTACCTATAGGTTTTGATTCCCTTGCGAGTGTCAAAATATGCACCAAAAACGGAGCATAAAAGGCTGTATCTTTTGATCGCGTCGACTTAGAAGTTTGATTTCTTCACTGCTGCAAGAGACCACAGACAGTGTTTGATATTAATTTAAACTTGATACCTCCACGCGTTCCTGAGAAAAAGGGTCTTGACAGACGGACGGACGGACAGACGGACAGCAAAGTGATCCTGTAAGGGTTCCGTTTTTGGTACTGAGTATGGAACCCTAAAAATACTGATTTTTAAAATGATATTTCAAGTAAATGCGGTAACAGCGGTCGATGACCCCATAAAACAAATCATCAATTACAAACACATCACATACTCTTAAATTTCCTACATCACATGCACTTACTTACACACTATTGCTGCTGTTACACGTTTTAGCCTCTCGAATTATGTAAAATAATCTTATACGGACGAATGGATGGCCCCTATAACACAGGATTTTCCTAGCATCGGGGTCATTATTCACAAAAATTGAGCACAACTGTAATAACTTACTAATGTAACATGCATTGTATTTCTTCTTTTTGCCAAATAATAATTATTATTATTATTAATTAAATATGTAATCGTAAATAGCTATCTTGCATAGCTACCAACCTAGTTGCCAGGATGTTTGCTCACGTAACACCAAGTGTGTACCGACGTATGTGGCTGAGAATTCTGGTTAGCTGTATCATTGACGCCTGTACTCTCTAGGGGATGTTCCCACTTTGGCTGGTACTTACACAACACATAAACGTACTGCAAGGTATACTTGCATAGTACAATTGCCAGGATCAGACGGTGTTATTGAGGTGTCGATGAGAAAATTAAGCCCACGTTTCGTCCAGTACCTATTATTTTACCTGCGTATATCGGTTTAATGGTGATGGCCGCAGCTCAATCTGCTGGATGCGAGAAGCACAGAAACGGTTGTAGTGGACGTCTTTCGGCAGAAATGAAAAAGTAAAAAAAAAAAAATTAAAACCAATAAGCTTGCACTGTAGTGCATAAAACATTAAAAATAATTGATTAAAAAAATAATAATAATAAATAATCAGAATCTATAATCGATCGATCGAAATTGATTATGTGTATTTTTATTTATATTTGATTATTTTTAATTATGACTAGCTGCTGCCCGCGACGTCGTCTGCGTGAAGGCTCTATAGCACCAAAAATACCTAAGATGCCAGTGTCGCTATAGCATTATAAGTAAACAACTTTTAAAATTGCATTAAAATATAAGTTTTTTTGCGAAGCAAGTGAAGAGAGTTATATGGGAATCCTGCTGAGTTCAGCCATAAGATGTGACTGAAGGAAATAGAGAAAATAATGCAAGAATACATTCCAGGACACAAAAGAGTAAAAATACGTACAAAGGTATCATACCTTACAACACTTCCCTATAAACTACGTTGGTAGTTATGCTGCCAGGAGCCAAAATGTAAAGAGAGTCAGGATTGGTGACGCGAGAGCAAGCGACGTACAGTTGCCCGTGTGAGAAGCAACTCGTCCTGAGGTCGACACCCGCTGCCCTCAGTGTCTGCCCCTGCGACTTATTGATGGTCATCGCGAAGCAAACATTCACGGGGAACTGTACGCGCTTGAACTGGAACGGGTAGTTATGAGGTATGAAAGGAATGCGTGGTATAAATACTGCCTCGCCGACGCCACAACCCGTAAGAATTTCCGCCTCAATGGTGTGTCTGTGGAGAGAGATGACTTTAAGGCGGGTCCCGTTACACAACTTCGGAGGAGATAGGTACAGAAGAAGCATAATCGGGACACCGACCTTCAGCTTGATGGTATGCGCTGGAAGTCCACTTGCTGACAGGGAGTTCAGAAATTCCACGGGATAATGTGTGGCGTCATCTTGCTCGATAACAGTGTTTATCGACGTGTAGACCACTTCATTCCCCTCAATTTCCGAGAGAATGCATTTGTTAATTGCTGCAGCTTGATTATTTTTGGGCGTCAAAATGGCCCGCTCACACACCCAAGAATTCTGCTGGTGCAGTATACGACTGATGTCCCCGTACACACAGCGAATGAGTTCTTCTAAGCTGGATACCACTCTACCGAGAGACTCTGGAAGCACCACCTGTCCACCTCTCTCTTCTGGTAGAGTGCCTTCGCCAAGACTTAGAAGGACATCGGAGAATTCTTGAGCACATGCATTGCCGCCGAGCTGAGCTCTCATATTAATGGTCAAGCGCAGCGTACGAACTCGTGACCAAAACGTAGATCGTTTCAACGAAGCATTCACCTCGTCAGCCCTCGATCCCCGCGTCACCACGGGAAGCGTTTGCCGGAAATCGCCACTGAACAGAACTATGAAACCACCCATCAAATGTTCGTTCCTGCGGATGTCCTGCAGGGTTCTGTCCACGGCCTCAACTGCCTTCCTATTGGCCATCGTACACTCATCCCATACGATTAGAGAGCAATCCTTGACCACGTGTCCCTTATTGCTGTTACGTGACACACCAAAAACAGGCGTTTCGGCGCTCTCTAAATCGATGGGAATTTTAAACATGGCATGTGCTGTCTTGCCGCCCGGAAGGAGTGTGGCAGCGATTCCCGACGACGCTACAGCAATAGCAATTTTGCCTTGCCTCCTGACCTCTGCAAGTGTGCCAGTGGTAACAAATGTTTTTCCTGTTCCACCAGGAGCATCCAAGAAAAACATTTTACCCTGGTTTTGCCCAACGCTTTCAAGGACGGTGTCATAAATGTGTTTTTGCTCTGAAGAGAACAAAGCGACATAGTCATTTCGTATGGTGGTCATTTCGCCCGGATCGTAATTTGTCTCAGCGTTATACTCCCGATCTCCACGGTCTTTATACGGTGATGATTGTGGGAGCTAATAACCCATATTTGATCAGTGGATTGCCGCCGATAGAAATGACCACATCTTGAAGTGAACTGAGACAGGTGTTCAGCACGCGTTCATCAGTTACTTCGACTTCGTCTCCAGTAACACGCCTCAAAGCTCGTAGAAAATCTTCAGACAGATGATGGCGATACTTCTCCCACAAAGCTACCAGGTTCGCGACTCCACAAAACACCAAGATGACGGAAAACAGATGACGCAAACTCAAACTCAAACTCAAACTCAAATCATTTATTTCAATTAAACCATTTACAGGCACTTTTGAATTGTCAAAATTAAATAGTCGGTCAGTTAGTCAGAAAGTTGAAGCTAGTTGCCCATTCCAAAGCGTAGATCTCTATGGAGAAGAACGGGCAAGAAACTCCACGGACACTCTTTTAAATCAAGATATTTTTACAAAATCCTGGTTACATTATTTTTATTGCTTCTATATGTGAGAACAATGTAAATAAACAAATTAAAATATAAAATTAAAAATAGGCCCTGGCAGTTAAGAGATGACCAGTCTCAACAGATGGCGCCCGTTCACGAACATGACGCGTGGATCAGCACCACCCAGCTCAACCATTTCGTAGGGAACCGAATGATCCAACACACGCGCCACCACCAGTGAGACATTTAAGTGAGCATGACATATTCTCAACTGCCATGCTCTTTCAAGTCAACATCAAAATATCATAAAAAACGGATCCATGGTTCTTACATTTACAAAATTTTCAAAAATGCTTCTAAATTATACAAAACTATAGTTTGCAATTTAATTAAGAGATGAGAGAAAAAAAAATTACTACCAATCATGAAGAGGTATTTAATACTGAAGTATTAAAAATTAATCCTGATTAAATAAAATAAACACTAAAAAAAAAACAAAAAGGGGAAGCATCTCCTCCAAATATTGAAATTGTGATCAACTTGTAAGCCCAACTGCCTGTGGAGCAGGACCAGCATTAAGCCAAGCATTTTTATCTACTATATACTCGTCCAACTTATGATATGCTTGTCTACATAGTGTGCGTTTAATGCATGTTTTAAATTTCTTCTCATTTAGTTGAAGAATATCGAGTGGTATTTTATTATAACATTTTACACAGTACCCCATAAAAGAAGTTTTTACTTTAGACAATCTGAAGCTCGGTTGATCTAGTTTGTTCCTATTCCTAGTGTTAAAGTTATGCCTGTCACTTATCTTACTAAAAAGATGTAGATGTTTTCGAACGTACATAATGTTTTCGTATATATATTGACAAGGAACCGTCATGATGTTAATTTTTTTAAACAGTTGCCTTAGAGATTCGCGTCTGCTGAGATTGTAGATGGCTCTGACAGCCCTCTTTTGCAGAATGAAGATAGAATCAATATCTGCAGCCCGTCCCCACAGCAAAATACCGTAAGACATGATGCTATGGAAGTAACTAAAATAGACCAGTCTTGCGGTTTCCACGTCTGTTAATTGCACGCATGCAGCTGGGACTGTCACTGACGCTCGCCTCCGCGAGGGTGTTATCCCAATTTTGGTCACCGTCGAGAAGGTGACGTGCTACGCAGGCTGCGCGGTAAGTGGGATACTCCACGCCATCAAATGTCCTCAGAAAGGCGAAAGACGTTGGGCCTCGGACAGTGTGAAGTAACAACCGCAGAAAATTCCATTCGCCATTATTCGGATGCACGGTATAAACCCTACCCAATGCGGTGTCCTTGAAAATTCCCGGAAAGCCTTCCACAGCACCTCCTCGTCGACGTCGGTTAAATACACCCCTTTGCTTGTCGTACGTGTAATATGAAGGCACCTCGTCATACGTAAGGGATCTCGCAAACTGGTTGACAGAGCGTGTTTTTTTAAATTGTCTTCCTCAACTCTGCTCAAGATTTTGAGGGTTTTGTTGGAACTTGAATTTGTCGAAACGAACTATACCATACAACTTTTATGAAGAAAATGCACATTGCCATCTATGAATTTTAAGAATAACTAACCACTAACCTCGCCAACATGATCAAATTTAAATTATTTATTTCCAAAAAGTGTTAACATGTAACTTGATTTGATTTTTATGAAATCTCATAGATGGCGCTGCTTCAAAATTTTCACTATACTACTAACATTAATTAAACTATGTTTCTCTGCCCAAGTTACTTAAATGGCGTAGTTTTTATAGTGTAAAGCTAGATAATAGCATGGCTTACTCAAAAACAACATTTAAATATGCGTCGTTAGATTACACGCTGTGACAGAATACGTAGGTAAGAAAAATAAAGATTCACAGCTCCTCCCCCGTAGGTGATAGCGTGATAATATGTTTCCAGAGTTAAATTATGGTTTACTAAATAAATAACATGTCATTTTGTGCATTCAATTATTTTGTGCATTAAATTACGAACAAAAACCTTTTAAAATCAATATTGCTTACCTCCTATAACATACGGCGTGATAATATGTAGCCTAAAGCCTTCCTTGGTTTACAAAGAACATTTTTGCTGAATTTCAATTCAATCTATCCAGTAGTTTTGGCGTGAAGCCGTACCATACACACAGACAAACAGACAAACAGACAAAAATTCTAAAAAGTCACTTTTTGTCATCAGTTACGTTTTTCTAACAAAAGCCACTTATTTTTTCTCGAAAATTCTCAATGTACAGTTTTTCTTTCGTTACTGTTTTATTATATGTATAGATAATGTAATGTTTGTCTAATTTTTGTTTTTTGATTAATTTTAATGCTTTTTATTTTATAATTTGATTTTAATTTTGTAATAGTTCAGGACTATGGACATTATCCGAAATAAATAAAATTATTATAATTGAAGGGACATTACTTTCACCTCTGCCGACCGCTTCCTGGATAAAAGGCGTGCTATTGTATATTAAATACCAGCTTCTACTTGCGTCTTCCGCTCGCGGGAAGTCAACTATACCATATAACATACCCTGCGGCATTCGGTAATATTCTATTATTTCTATCCGGGAAAGATTTCATCATCCGATTATAAAAATCTTTCCCGGATAGAAATAACAGTACCTACTTCTAGAGATTACAAAGAAACAATTTTACCCCTGTACAAGCAAAAGTCTAACGAAATCAGATATGCTCGAAAAAACAACATAAAACCTTTGCCCTAGCATTCTTTGTTTCCATGCTCTTCAGTAACCTACCCGTCTCGAATCTTCCGCAAAGCCCACAATTTCTAATTTCACCCCCTTCCTTCCTTGTACAATCACTCACTCTTATCTCGACAACCATTTATTCCTTACAACAGTCGATGGAGCCTTCCCCTCTTACTTTCACTTAGAACTTGAAACATTGTTTTGGCGGTATCAAAAAAACATGAACACGATACATGATAAAGTGACCATGAATTGCTAGCTACAAAGCGATTTGCCGGGAGCTATTTACGTCATTACACGATAGGAGAGGGCTCATACATTTTGCAATGCCTACCAAGGCGGGTGGCCATACGTGCGCTGTTTGTAGGACATTCTAGGAACTATTTTCTGTTTAGAGTAGTGTAAATAGTTAGTGCTGGCTGGAAGTGGGTTCTCGCTAATGTTTATTGAATACAGACTCGTTGTAGGTATAGTAGGTAGTTCTGATAGATAAGTTCTCGAGGCTTCTTCGAAGTCACATCAATACTCATACATCTATAACTACTGGGTCGATCGATCAGCACCCTAATTGCATAACACACAATCAAGCGGAATCTGAATCATTTTGAAGCAAATTGATAATCCATTGCCTCATAAGTTCGTAAAATTTGTCTGCCCAACACGTAAATAACGCAATGAATGTTGTTGAACTGTCAAAATGAAACCAATTACGATTGATCGTGTGTTACGCAATTAGGGTGCAGCTTGCCGAAGTCGGCCCGTGAATGGGTGACCATCTTTACATACCAGCAGCAATGCGATTCTGTGACCATCTCACCGTGAAAACTTAAGTGAAGTGAGCGTGGAGTGAGCTGTCATTCCAAATAATGCTAGGGATTGACACTAGTGACAACTCACATCAAGCTCACTTCACTTGGGTTTTCACGGTGAGATTTTTACAGAATCGACCGGCAGAACCCTCCGTGTCTCGGAAAGTACGATAAGCTGTTGATTCTGGCTGTCATTCGTGGATCATTGACAGTCATTACTGGTCGTCACGAGCTCGAAAGTCTGACAAGCAGTCTTACCAAGGGGTATCGTATTACACAGTAACTGGGTTGTGGAGGTCAGACAGGCAGTCGCTTCACGTAAAATACTGGTATTCAGCTGCATCCAGTTACCCCAAAAGTAGTAAGGAAAGGTTCGGGAGATGATGATCAGTAACGAGCCTTAGGTTGTAATGTTTAATGTTACATTGAAGAGCCACACGAGACCAGTACAGTATGTACTCTGACCCTGTTAATATTGATAGTAGTGTGAATCAATTATTGTGGCCGGGACTGTGCCATGCCCTAGATACTGGGCAGGGTACTGGTGCATTTAATGTGTCATTGTTGTAGAAACTGTGTTTCGATACGTAATATGGACTCATAGGGTCTTACTACAAAAACTTAAACACTTGTTGAACGAGTGTTTAATGTCAGTGTTATGTCAATATAATTATGTCGTGTTTAAAAGGTGTTTAGCCTAAAAAACTGATAAACACTGTTTTGTGGTAGTTGGGTATATAATTATGTCGTGTTTAAAAGGTGTTTAGCCTAAACAACTGATAAACACTGTTTTGTGGTAGTCAGGTATATAATTATGTCGTGTTTAAAAGGTGTTAGCCTAAACAACTGATAAACACTGTTTTGTGGTAGTCAGGCTAGTCTCAATATTTTTTTCAAATTACCAACATGAATATTTTATTTTATTACCTTTAAAACTCGCTCCCTTTTAGCATAGTTTATTTTACTAACATAATGATAAGTTATTGACTAACGATATTGTACCTACTTCTAACTTCAAACATACCGTTCTGATACTCGTTTCAAGGAACGTTTATATGTATGCAACCAGTGTTTCTCATTCTAAGTAAATAATTTGTATTCTGTTTTTGAGAAAAATATATCTTAAACCAATATAGTTGGGTACGGGTACGTAATACGAGTAGTTCGTAGAAGGAGGCTGGGGTATAAAATGTATATGTTTTCCGTTTGTTTGCCGATTTCCTCACGATGTTTTCCTTCATCGTTTTTGAGAGCAATGGTGATGAATTAAACAGAAAGTAAAAATCGAATCGTTGAGCTCCTTAAGTTTTGAGTTGAGCTGCACGATTTCTGACAAATGTGTGCACTGACTGGACAGGTCCTCTCAATCTGTGTGGTTCTTTCCTCAAAATACCATCTCAGACATCGACCTACATGGTCTTCATTATGATCTGACCAAGATTATGTCTGGACTTTAAAAGAGACTGTGACGTCTGAGTTTGTTTCGGCCTTTCTTCTCAGACTAGTCAGATAGGAAACGCCGACCTCATCTAGTTTTAAAATATGATTGACGTGTAAAAGTGTTTGTACAAACCTGCTTACAAAATAAAATCATTTATCATTTAAAGTGCCTGCCTGGGTTCGAACTCACTAACTTTGCAACTCGTAAATCGGAGCCAATACCAGTGAGCCACCATTTGAATATTCTTTTGCTTGGCCATAATCTGCTAAAAATACGACCATTCCTGAAACTATTTTCCACTAACATGGTCACAGCACACTATCCATTGGCCGTCACTCACCCTTTATCAGCCGAAGCTCACAGACCCGAACATTCATTCCCTTTTTGTTCCAAGACTTTAGGATTTCCGCGAAACTTCGGGAATCGACGGAAAAGATATAAAAGTTTCTGTTATATATCTCTTTTCTAGTCGTTAAGGGGATGTGTTTGGCTCCTCTATTCACACTATGTGCACGGGCAGATAAAAGAGGCTTGAAGCGCGTTATACACGAGTATCATACGTGCTTAATACGGGACTCATTGGGCGTCGCGTGAGTATCGCGTGTAACCGAGATACTAAAGCTTATATTACAATTCTCACCCAAACATTACTTAAAAATAGTTTCAACCAATTAAATTGCTAAACCAATTGTAAGTACAATATCAGCCTGTAACGTTCCCACAACTAGGACACAGTACGCCACGCGACCCCAGTGCGGGTTGATAGATGTCACATGTCTTCGAAGTTTTGGATCTAGGACATGCCGGTTTCCTCGCGATGTATTACCTACTTCACCGTTTTTGAGTGCAATGGTGATGAAATGAATTACACAACGTTAAGTGGCTGTTTGACTTCGAACTCACGATCTACAACTCGTAAGTCGGGGCTTTTACCACGGAGCCACCACCACCAGTTCTAAGTAATGCTTCAGTTTTAGTGAAGGTCTGTGTTACAGCCTGTTACATGGTTTCATGTTAGTGGAGTTTATAGTGGGATAGAATGCTCCAAACGTACCTACAAGACTGCCGTCATAAATGCTTTAAATGCGCATAATTAAAAATGAATATTAATAAGGTGATCATGAACGGAATATGCAGATGACAACAAACCTGACCTGACTTAAATGTTCGATATTTTATAGGTAGCCATAAATAACGCTCTGCAAAAACTTTTGGTATGTTAAGACCGTTTCGAAATGTCTTAAAAAGTTGGTAAAAAATGTTAATCTCATATTACTTGAGTGTTTTATTTGAAAGAGAATCGTAATGTTCATTATGTTCTTTTAAAATACGACCAACTTCTGCCCGCGACTTCATTATTATGAAAAGCCTGTGATGTTCCACTGCAGGGCGAAGGCCTTCCTACTATCTTTCCACTTCTCTCTGTTTAAAGCTGTTAAGGACCAGTTCTTGTTGAAGGAGCCCAGCTCAGTCTGTCTAGTGTGGGCCTGCCGCAATGTCGCTTGCCTTGAGGGACCCATTTGGTCGTAAGTTTGGCCCATCGGTCTGACATGCGGCAGATGTGTCCAGCCCAATTCCATTGAAATTACTTGTTCCCCCGACCCACCTCATCTCATTGCATCGCCTACCCGCGCAAAATCAGTTTTCGCTTACCGTTCTTTCTGATTTTTTCTTTTTACTCGGCGCCTAAGGGTTCTAGCGGCAGAGCACCGCCGTGTCCTCGTAGAGGCGATCGGCAGCGGCGGCGACCTCTCGCGTCCGGCCCTGGTTCAAGCCATGGTCCGGGGCGAGAGGGAGTAGGAGGCAGTCACCTCCTTCTGCGAAGCAGTCATGCTAGCGAAGGAGGTGGCGGGGTGGACAAGGGAACGAACCTCACGCCTCAGCCGCCGCGGGAGACGCTCCGGGCGTCGGGAGCCGCGTGACGACTCCCGGCCACCGTAGGCGCGGGCCTGCGGGCGGAGAGTAATGGGTAGCTCACCGTCCGATCAGGACCAGGCCCGTGCCGGACGGCACGTATGTGTTCCACGCGCGCCTCAAAGAGATGTCAGCATTAGTGACGGGGCCCGATAGGGCCGAAGCCTGCCAGGGTAGCGGGATCGTCCGAAAGGGTTACCGCTGCCCTGGAATATAAAGGGCTAAGGAAGGAACACGGGTGTGTTTTAGTCAGTAAGAGTCTGACACTCCCTTCCGCTTCACCCAGAGCGGGAGGGGTCATTTGATGATTTCCCATCCGCAAAAAAAGGGTTCTAGCGTGATGTTAAATTTAATTTAATTGGGCTATAAAACCAACAAAAATAATTTTAATCCGACTCGAACTTCCAGAGGTTAGCGCGGTCAAATAAACAAACAAACTCTTCAGCTTTATTATTAGTATTAGTATAGATAGATATCTTTTATGAGCCAATAAGTATTTTACGTGATTTTATCTGTAAATATTGGAACAAGAACTATTAATTTTGTTAAGCTGATGATTTAATCAACACAGTATTTCAGAAGGCCAATTCACGTAATTTAAAACGATTAAAATCTAGTCGCAGTGTCATCTCGGCGACAAACAAATGTCAAAAACTTGTCAAAATGTAGGGAAATTAGACGTATTTTTGACAGATTGAGACTGAGATCAGACTGTGAACGTTCTTAAAATTACGAGAATTGCCCCTCTGAGCTTGGCACTACGGAACAAACATTTCATTTGTCCTGCAAATTGTTTATCCCAGTTTGCAGCAACAGTTTTTATCGATACAAACGCGAACAATCTCCTCTGTGAAACTTTTCGTTCACAAAACACGTGTTGTATGCATGTTTAAAAACAGTGTGGGTATGCCGAAACATTTAGGGTAATTACAGATTAGGCGTATTTTCAGCATCCACAAGCTCGTTCTTGCTCGCTCGTATATTTAATGAGCTTACTTTCAAAGGTATACGCAAACTCGCACATTTTTAAGCATTATAAAATATGCTGTCATACAAGCCTTTCAGTAATAATTTGATAGTAATTTTATTGTTCCGAAAACAGTGTTAGGTACACATATTTTCCCACCAGTTATTGATAAGCAAAAACTGTGAAATGCGATATATGTACTTAAATTGGGTAGGTACCTGTATCCTGTAGGGACTAGTTTAAAAAAACTGAATCACAGGAGACAGGGCCTTCCATTTATAATGATTCAGCGTATTGAAAATTTACGTAAGCCGATGTTTTTTGGACAAAGTTAATGGATCTACTCGTAAAAGGATACATGAAAAAGTAGCAATTAGAAAAAGTGCAACTAAGCTAAGTTAGTTCTAGTAATTTAAGCACGGGCAAGACAGAATTATGCTCTAAGCTCAGGACCACAAACACACTTTCCATAGCAATGCCTTTCATTTTATTAACAGTTCAACATCATTCATTGCGCTATTTGTGTACAATATTTCTAACATATGAAGCAATGGATTAGCAATTTCCTTTAAAAACATTCGGATTGTGATTGAAAGTGTATTACGTAATACGAGTGCAAGTTAAACTCGCACTCGCAACCCAATTCCTGGACCTGCTCATACTTTCCACATCAACTATTAACACTACCCATACCTAAGGCCCCTCGTCCACGGCGACTTTTTGTAGCGATGCAGTAGCGATTCTGTGGCGCGTTCGCATCGATACAGTCGCGATGCGGTCGCTAACTGTTTACACCAAGATTCTCAGTCGTGATGCAAACGCGATACTGTCGCGCTTCTGTCGCGATGCGAGTTGCACTGATGCTCGGTTCTCCACTCACGCGCTACCGTCCCTCCGTTCTCTCCCCGATGTCGTCCGACACGGTCGCGCGTTTGCATCGATACAGTCGCGATGCTGTAGCGCATTGGCATCGTTTCTGTAGCGCGTTGCAAATGCTACTAACGCGCGTTAGTAGCGATGCTGTCGCGCGTTTATGGAACGCGCGACAGCATCGCTACAAAAAGTCGCCGTGAGCTAGGGGCCTTACAGAAAAGAGGTTACAAGAAAAATGCAGCTCCCACCGATCGAGCCTCTAAAATATGCACGAGCAATAAGCGAAGGATCCAATATGAATGGAATGAATACTGGACTAGTGCACCATACAGGGTTCTGTAAATATTTTATAGAAGTTCAACAAGTGGGTCAGAAGGTAGGCAGTTATTGATGTTGGGTCGATTGGTTTTTGTTTTTTCAATTATTTCTGGTACTAAGATTGGCAGTTTTTCTTCCAACTAACTGTTTCTATACTAGATGACGATAAAATTGAGCCAGTAAAAATAATACTGCGGTTAATACAAATTAATATAATTATTATGTTTGTTTAAATAATAAAATAAACAATTAAATTTAAAATCATTGACCTAATAGTATTCATCCCGTAATATTCCTATGCATTTACATGATATTGTTAAATATTGAAATAAAAAAAGTTAGGTAATGTTCATAATAAAAAAATCCCTATGTATTATAAAAAGGTTTACTAGAATGTTTATTTGTATTTTTTTTATTACGTATGTTAAAATAACGTCACGTAACATACATGGTTTCACTTAATGTGAAGACCTGTGTGACAATGAGGACATCGAGAGGGAGCGCAGGGCGCTGTCCATCATGAGCGTCAAAATGAAGGGACCAAATCTCCAATCTCTGTCATACATAATTATATAAAAAAATAATACCATTAATCTACTATTTCCTACCTTTGCTATAATTTTAGCTACCTCATCATATCTATATCTATTCTATACTTATAATAAATCTGTAGAAGTGAAAATTCTGTACATTGAAAATATCAAAAAAATAAATGGCAGGGGGTGTTACTAGACCGACACCGAACCCAAAAATGTGATTAAAAAAATTTTTGTCGGTCTGTCTGTCTGTCTGTCTGTCTGTCTGTTTGTTCAAGCATCACGCAAAAACTACCGGTTCGATTACGATGAAACTTGGTATAATTATTCTTTAATATCCTGGGCACCACACTGGGTACTTTTTATCCCGGAAAAGTATATACAATAAAAAACAAACTTAATTTTGCGGTTCGATCCCTAGACCCGATTACTGCACCAACCGCAAATAATAAGTTTGTCCTAGGTTAAGTCACCCGCAATGGAATTCATTTTTATTCCTTTTACTGTTTAGAGTTATTTAGGTTTATTTTTATATAAGTCGTAGGTATAGATTTTAATTGTAAAGTATAGGTAGTATATTTGATAGTGTACGTAGTGACCGTAGGTTATTTTATAATACTGTTAGGTAGGATTAGTCATTCGTATAGATATTAGTTTTTAGGGATTTTGCTTATTTATTGAGTTATTTGTTTTTTTATTTAGGTAGGTACTTAGGTAAAGATATCATATAGGTACCCTCTTAATCACCAGTAATGAGACACAATTGGTTTTCTATTATGATTAGCCACAAAGGGCCCGCGAGATAGATGGCATTCTGGGGAAGCACATACATTTTATCCTGTTAGCACGTTCGCGTGGGATAATTTCCGACATCCACGCGGGCGAAGCCGCGGGCAGAAGCTAGTACATAATATTTTAATAAAATGTTTGGTCCCTCCACTCAATAGGTATTAAATATTTATTATTATATTTATCCTTCGAAGATCGAAAATAAACCGCCCATTTACCTGTTGCACCAAACTATTGAATCGTCAATTTGGAGGGACCAACTTATATAATCGATATCTCTAAAACGATATATGTTTCGGGCAGCCAAAATCAATCATATTAAGGTAGAATTAAGGTATTATAACACTAAGTAGGTAGAATATTCCAGGGAGTAGTCTATCAGTTTGGTCCCTCCATCTTGATATCATGATGCACCAAGATGACACTCACATGATGACCAAGCATTTTGTTAAAATATTATGTAAATGATGAGGTAGCTAAAATTATAGCAAAGGTAGGAAATAGTAGATTAATGGTATTATTTTTTTATATATGTAGGTATGACAGAGATTGGAGACTTGGTCCCTTCATTTTGACGCTCACTGTCCATCCGGTGTGATATTTATGTTGGCTCGTAGCTTTGCACGTTGCAACTCAAGTAAAGATAACATTATTCAAGGCATACTGTCAGACCTTCTACACGTGCAGCCTATGGACTAATTTTACATTGCGGGGGTACAGTGCTCTGCGTGTTCAGTATAACAATGCGTTTTGGATATTGTTGGGGCTGCCACGTTTTTATAGTGCTTCCGCTATGTTTGCTGAGGCGCAGACTGATGATTTTTTCGCCATAATCAGAAAAAGGTGCGCCTCGCTGTTAAGGCGTGTGCGTGGAAGCCCAAGTGGTATTCTTAACGTATTGTCCCAGAGATGGGACTCACCAATGTTGATTAGGTGGATGCGTCTGCACGCTAGCGGCCCCTCATACTTATATAATATGTTTTATATTATGGATTTTTATTATCTGCAATAAATAAATTGAATTGAATTAATGTGATATCTCCATCGACACTTTGTATACTTAAATACAGCAAGTAGTTACCAGTCATTGCCAAAGATCTCCTTAACTACCAAGCATGATTTATTTTTAGAGTTGCCTTTATTGTAATAATATATTCTTCCAAGAAAACTAATTGTAGGTAAGCAGTTCGCATGCCTAATTAAAAAGCCGTAACTCTCTTGGTGCCAGACATAAAATAAATTTGGTTCACAACTAATCCGTTGCAAAAAAAAAAAAATGCAGACAAGACCCAAAAGAACTCGAGAGAAAACTATTAAACACGATCTCCTCGATCACTCTAACGTACAATCATAGGGGAATAAGACCAACCATACCTACTCCACATACATACGTATGTACTAAAATTTCCATATCAGCAAGAAAATTAAAATTTAAGCCAATCCTGTCCATAAAAGCTCGGAAAGTTCTCTTGAGACCGCAAATTATCTAACTTACACGAGTAAAATCATAAATGTATGTACATTTAAAATTCTAGCGTAGTTCCATCCGCGATAAGGAAAGAGTGGGTTATTTTTTTCCTCGCACTTGTACCTAAACGTTTTCGACTAAACTGCTGAATTAATTGCGGTTTTATTATACGATTTAAATTATGGTGAAGTTTTCAGCAACGATTGTTTGTTTTTGGAAGTGATTTTTTGTCTTTTGGCAATAATAATAATAACTTTATTTCGGGTGGCATAGACCCATAGAAACTATATAAACTTATACTTATCAGTTACATATTTTTAACATAACATTATGTAACTAACTCTATGATGCAATGATTTACTGGTTTTCGGCAATAATTTACTGTTTTTCGGTAATGATTGAGTATTTTTCGGCAACGATCGTGTGTTTTCGGCAATGATCGTGTATTTTTCACAAAAGATTGTTTTTCCTGCAGCAATGATCGTGGATCCTGGCCGGGAAAGTCCGAATACTGGCAATGATCTCAAGTTTAATAATGTACAATACAAGTTACCTTGAAACTTGACGCCTTGTCTGTCCTGTGACGTTTTCAAACTTGTGCCCAATAGCGACAAAGCTCTAGACACAAACACAAATAATGAAATTTCCTTTGAACGGCAACGGAAAGCTTTACTTTAAACAAAGAACCATTATCTTCTAGCTCTCTTACTAAAGCACTAATGAATTCTGAAAATATATCTCTAAATGACCGCCTCTTTTGTGTACCCATAAATTCTGTACAAAATAGTGCCACAAAATAGATAGGCACAGAAAGGCGACTCCAAACAACGAGACAAACGCACGCACACATAGACATGAGTCTCTGGTCTGTTCCAAAAGTTCTTGATGAAAATGTTAGCAAATGGATCAGAATGGATGGAATGGATTTTGTAATCTCAAATTGTCGTCGATGATTTTAAAGTAAAATTTTATAATGTAACTCAAAAAACAATTTCATTGTTGGAAAAAGTGACGAGATATAAAAATGAAACCTTCTAAATTCAGGGGAATGTGTTACAAATTCCGTGACTCCATGTATCACTCGTCAGTTTCCCTCACTCATCAGTTTATATAATTCGCTGATTGTTCAGTACTGCGGATTAGACTGTTGCGTCAACTCGACAGTTTCTAGTGTTTGCCAGTTTTCTTGATTCGTCAGTTTTATTCAATTTGGAAGTCAAAGTATAATCGGTAGAAAACTGCAGAAACGTCTGCTAATTTAATTATGTGTGCCATAACATAACATCACACCTGTGTCCTCAAAAAGTTAGGTAGAGATGAACTTAGAGTACACCCATATTTTACCGGCTGTTTAGTGAATGATTGCGTAAAAAATTAACATGCACAGGGTTTATTTACACTTTCATCAAATACTTTTAAAATACACTTTACGTGCAGTGAGTGCAACCGCACTCTCTACTGGCATTTGTTTGAAATCGCCGTCCGTATCCGTCTATGTGTCCGGGCAACTGTTTTTGCTCGTTGCACGTAGCCGACCTTCTGCACCTATCTATTTTATGATAGTGCTTTGTAGATGTTGTTTTGTTTTGTATTGGCACGCATTCGTTGCTTGTTTTTGAGTTTGAATTTATTGATTAGGACAGGCTTATTTAATTTTGCGTTTCTTTTGTTTTATTAAAAGTGACTCTGGTTTTTCTTTTGGCCCTTGGAAGATAAACTACTTTTAGTGTTGGCTTTCGGTGATTTTGCCACTTCCTCAATAATGCATCGAGTTTTTGTGAGTATGTGAGTTTGGTTGCAAAATTGTTCAATTCTGCATTATGTTCAGGCGAAGCACAACGTTTCCACGTTTTCTGCGTATTGCATAAAACGTGGTTGTTGTTGTATCAAGTTTTCGAAAAGCGAGTGATCACTGCTGCTAGAAATATTGCGTCTGTTATGGCTGTTTTAATTTTAATCAATTGTTTTGCGACTTATGCCTTGCAAAAGAGTTTTGTCAGATTTTTACGATACTGTGTGCTTGAGCCTCCAAAATGATGATACTTAATTACGTCCGTGCTCTAAGTACTTAGCCTCGCTATGAACCTCGACCTACTAACAGTTAAAGCAAAAGGGATCTAGCTCATCGCGCTGATACCTAAAAGTGTGTCTATTTTGTGGTAAATAAGCAGTCTTCGTACTTGAAAGACTTTGAAATGATAAGACAACATTAGTAAAGTTGAAAAGACATAATAGAAAGAAAGACGAACTGTGGCAGAACTTTTCTAGATAAGACATTTCAAAAAGAAACTTTACAGATACAAAACTCGTTTCTAAAACCCATCAAAAACAGTTATAAATAAACATCACAATCATCCAACTTTCAAACCTGTTTCCGCTTCAAACTTTCCTGACGAATTCCAAACATTGCCTGAAGCTGAACTCATTTGCCAGAGTGACAGACCGAAATTATAGCCAGACGCAGTCATAAATAAAAAATAAACCGATATTATGCAATATAATAGCAATTCACGAAAAACAATTGCCGGCGGGCCTCGCATTGTTGAATAATTAACGCTCGGTTCCTGCTGAGCGTCGTAGTAATTAAAATTTTGGAAACTGCCTGCCACAGAATAAATAGGTACAGAAGGTTGTCTTCATATGACGAGCGAAAACACAAAGACACGTAAGTACGTATCTTAAGGCGAAAATAATTACAATCGTCAAAACAACTCCTCAAATGACGTAATTGAATGATTATTTTATGAAATGATACTTGAGAACAATTCTAACTAAAGAAGTTATATTGATGATTGTAATGATTATAATTCTGTAAATCCATGTTTGTTTCGTTTGCGAATCATAATTATGACCAACAATTACGATGATCAACACTGACCTGCAAATTGTAAAAAACGTAATAAAATTTGAATTTTGTGGGCTACCCCAGCGCATCCTTAAACGAATGACAGTCACGATTGTACTTGAACTCGCTGTACGTGAAGCGTGTCAATGTGTGCGTGCGTTTTCGCTCGTTGTATGGAGCTGACCTTCTGTACTCAATTTTTTCGCTGGTTTTGTGGTGCATAATTAAGTATTGTTGCTATGTGAAAGTGTGTTGATCGTTGTGCCAAAAATTGGTTACTATGTTAATTTTTTGAGGACGTAATTTTGTGCAAGCCAATTATTTATTGGTTGTAGATAAATCAAGTTTGTGAAGTCATTAAAGCTTGTAATTTTGTATTTAAAATAGGGATTTACAACATTTTAGGCTAGGTTCTTGTCATGAATGTATTTACACCTTACCTAATTAATAACTTTAAGGAGTTTGTTGCGCTGCTACTTCTTCACAGATTAACCATTACTATGTTGTTAATGGGTGGCAATTTGGAGGCTGGCTTTAGTAACTTTTGTCCTTGAAATGGTGTTTATTCTCAGACTTATTAGATTTTTTTTTGTTTGAATTAATTAAAAAACTTCCTTGTACGCTACTAAGTACGTATAGACGACCGCACGTCAGTGGTAATACCTTGAACTGGCCTAGCGTAGGATGGAGTTTCAATAGAATACAAGGCTAGCTTATATTAGTTTGGTTACCTGATGTGCGGCCTACCGTACTATCAGCGTCCCTATATTTAAGCTGCAGTAAAGCAGTACTGTCTGGAGGTTGTAACTACCTACCGTTAAAAGTAATGATCGTTAGAGTTTCCAAAGTACGCGTTTGAAAACTTGTTGTGTTCATAGGACGCGGCAGGCCGTGGTAACTATGTACTTTCCATTAGACGGGTAGTTATGAGTAGTTGCCATTTTGTTAAAAAAAAAAATTGCACAAGATTTGCCAAAACCGAAAGAAAAACACATAAAATACAGTCTTCCTAAATCTTTTACTCAACATAAAAACAGGCATTAAACCACTCACACACAAACATTTACAACGCAGCGTTTTCCATACAAAAATACGTTTCCTTTCTATTCGTTGTGGGTATCATTACGCTATCTGTTACATCGGAAGCGGGCATACGGCTTCCCGTCATTACAACATGTCGTTTGTGCGAACCCTTCTCTATAATATATTGTAGGGGGGTTTCACACTGGATGAGTGCGGCACGGTTTTTAAACCGGCCGGTTAGAAATGGCTTTTTAAATGTTGAAGGATTTTCATGTTTTAATATACGTATTTATTTTCTATGTTTTAATATACGTTTTCGATACACAGTCGAGTTTTGAAAGGGAGGAATTTTGTGAATTGATTTGTTATATTCCATACGATTAGTCAGTTTCTGTCTTTGCATCTCTTCAGACAAGATTATAATGACAACAAGGGCCACTGTTGAATGCAATACAAGATTACGATCTCATACTACTGACCTGCCCCTGCTTCACACAGGTTCATTCTGCTGATGTGAGAACATCGAGATTTCTATACTATATTAAAATTAAATATACACATAAGCTTTTCGGAATAAATTCTTTAAATAATGGTAAAAACTGCTTCAAAATCGATTGTGGAGTTAAGAAAAACTAAGCAGACACGAGTTATACCTACTATTTAGAGATGTATCGGAGTTGAATGGTGGTTGAGAGTGAATAGGCTTCTTCTGGGCAAGCTCGTTCCACCGTAGATCTCATCCCTGCCTCTGGGCTGGATTGAGGTCAAGAGTGAGCCCATTATCAATAAAAATTAAAAAAAAAAGAATGGTGGTTATATTTTTTGTGAAATCTACGCTTACTTTACAGCATTATCAAACCAGACGTACAAAGATGAGGTTATTAGTTTCAAAAGGACATACCTACAGTTTGTCGTGAATAACCAATAATAGTAACACAAACGATTGTCATTCTTGCGTAAATACTGGTTGTGAAATAATTTTTGGCAGCCGTTCCTTATCGCCCTTCAAGTCTGAACGCTCTCTAACCCAACAAAATACGGGTCCTGTCTTTGGCGCACGTCATAATTGCGCGTTATTTCGTTCTATAGGGAGGGTAGGTACAGTTAGTGCCGACGTCAAATGAAACGGTTTGGGCGCTTATTACAATGTAATGTTACGAATAATTTCGAGCGGAGAATGAGAATTTTGGCCAGATTTTAATGGGACTGTGATGGTATTGTTTAACTTTATAAATTACAATGACAATGAGAGTCGGCTTATTTTTTAGTGTTAAGTAATTTTATGTCGTGACTTCGTTTGGATACAATCATCAACAAACCGTTTACACAACTGAAACCTTAAAAAACTTTTTACTTTTATTTTTCTCTCTCAAATAGCTTGGAAGGTTGATCTATCGTGACAAGAAGATTGATAATTCGATTTATTTATTTGTTGAAATCTCTCTTACAACTATCATCAAAGGTTTGTGTACACACGGCTACATGTCAAGCTATACAAAACCAGTTTGTCTTGGCCTCACTTTGTATGATATTTTCTCACAATGAACGGTCAGCCAATACTGGTTTTGCATAGCTTGATGTGTAGCCGTGTGTACCATAAGCGACAGTACGGTTTTAGTTGATGATGTTATCGTTAGTTCCAAAATATTTCTATTGCAAATTGTGATGCAAAAATACTCCTAAAAATTTTCGTAGGCACATTTTGTATGAACCGTCACATACTACATGCGCCCCCGTACCGCGATTTTATGTATTGAAATGTGATGCACTCCGGCCCGATGTGGCTGTAATTTGCTTTCTAAAGGCAACATCTTATTTCATTAGCGAGTAATGTTTTTCACCAATCAATCTGCCTTGTAAAGACTAGGAAGATTGATTGGTGAAAAACGTTGGGTTCGGCTTCCAGTCTAACCGGACGTGGCTGAATACTTTAACATGGACCGACTGCCCATCTAACCACCACAAGTTACCTGGGTAACATGATACCCTTTGGTAAGTCTGGTTGTCAGACTTTTGGGCTCCTAACTAACCGTAATGACTGTTAAAGATCTATGCGATGCCTTCCGAGGCACGGAAGGGTGTCGATATGTAATGGATGGTCACCCATCCAAGTACTTACCACGGCAAGCGTAGCTTAACCTTATATCGACCCGTGCGGCTGTTATTATTTCGCCACAAGCCCCTAAGTATTGTTTGACGCGAGCACCCTGCTTCAGCCAAAGCTTTTGAGACAGAATTCTTAAGGATATACAATTATACAATACTAGCTTCTGTGTCCACAAAATTGTCTGCGTGGAATTTGTTGTGTGTCCCCAAACCGCATCGCATCGCCTGCCTACGCTGGTACTTCGTTTTGGCTTAATGTTCTTTCTAACTTTTTTCTTTTTGCTCGGCTCCTAGACTAGCATGATTTTATAGCCTTATACGAATTGTGCAATCAAATGTAAAAAACGTTTTTTTTTCAAATCTGACTGGTAGTTCTGGAGATTAGGATTAGGAGACCGAAATTTATTTTTTAAGTTTGTATGTAGGGGACATACAAACTTAAAAAATAAATTATAAAAATAAATAATAAATTTATTTTTTAAGTTTGTATGTAGGGGACATACAAACTTAAAAAATAAATTATAAAAAAAAAATATATTATAAATTTATTTTTTAAGTTTGTATGTAGGGGACATACAAACTTAAAAAATAAATTTCGGTCAGTAGGTCGTTTTAGGGGCGGAGTTCAACTCTATAATATTATATTGTAGTATAGACTACCAATTCTAATCAACAATATCGTTAAATTACCATTTCGATCTACGCAGACAGCCTGTATCTAGTAAATCGACTATTACCGACCGATATAACAGATAAATGGCTATTAATTTGTTATCTTGCGCTAGCACTCAATCTCTAAGTCATATAAATTATGGTCACGTTTGATGTCACGTGTCTAATTGTCCAATCTTGTTGTTTCCAGAGCAATTAGACAGTTAATTTATTCGATGTGTTGTACCTATATAGTGTGAATGTATAATTATCTATACAGTTGTATAGTTAATTGCCTGTCACTCAACTTGTAAGTAGTTTCAACTCAAAGCATTAATTTCAATTAAATTATTAAGGCCCACTTGCATGTTTAGATGGGTTAAATTAATAAATGTAGCGTTTGTAATCTCCGGAGTTAAGTGATTAGCATTTTAACTCTTATTACGCGTTAAAAAGTAACCCCGGTTTAGTAAACCTTTTTTTCCGGGTTGGAAAATCCTCATGAATGTCCGCCGCCCTGGGGTGGGCGGCCGGGACTGTCAGACTCATACTGACTAAAAACCACCCCGTAGTTCCATCTCACCTACGCTGGGGGTCATGGGAACGTGCGATCCTTCCGCAACCCCCGACTGGTTGGCCCGCCAACGCTGGCCTCCTCTGGTCAGGGGGCGCGCGTGGAACGCTCCACGCCGCCATCTCGGGTCCTGATGTGTGGGGGCGACGGTCGTCCCCGAGTCCATCAGTCAGTTTGTCCATTTAGGGGGGCTGGAAGAGGGCGTTGTCCGCCCTCCGCCGACGCACGGTATCATTACTGCGTTGACTGCCGGGAGGACACGGTACGGCGGAGCCGTGCCTGCTCCCAAACCAGTCCGCCAGAACCGACCGGATTGCCTCGATGGTGATGAGGCCGGCGGTACGACGTGAGAGCCTGTCCCGCCATTCCGCCACCAGGACCTCGCGAAGCTGCTTGAACTGGCGGGTTAGTTAACCTGACCTTAGTGTTTTTTTGAGTTGGGAACATTGCAGTTTAATCGACAAAACATAAAATCGAATTGCAATATCTGTGCCCTGAGGGGCAATTCTCGTAATTTTAAGACCGTTCACAGAAAGAAGTATTTTTTGACAGATTGAGACTGAGATCAGAATCTCAGTCTCAATCTGTCAAAAAATACTTCTAATTTCCCTACATTTTGACAAGTTTTTGACATTTGTTTTTCGCTGAGATGAGACTGCGACTAGATTTTGAACGTTTTAAATTACGAGAATTGGCCCTCTGATTATGTCATCCGAAAATTAATGAACGAACAATAAACGGCAATAGTACCAGTATTGTATATGGAGTAAAACTGTCTGATCCCCACAGCCCCGTTACTGGGTAGTAGGTACTATAACTTGGTAAGACTGATTGTCAAACTTTTCGGCTTCTGACGACCCGAAACGACTGTCAAAGATCCACGAATGACAGCTGGGAACAATGGCTGAAGAATTTCCGAGGCATGGTCTTGGTATGTAAAGATGGTCACCCATGCTTATAACGTTACAAAATATTTGCTAGTAAGTTTGGTAGGAACGCTGATTGCCTGGGGTAAAACGGATGCACTAAACTGCTTCTGAGTTGTGTCCTCACGTAATGAAAACAACCCAGACTCGATGTTTTCCTTCAAAGTGAATTAGAGGTGTTCAGCTTGGAAACTACAAATGAAATAATGAAGGTACCCCGATGTTTCGCCGTTCCCTAGTTCAATAATAATCCTTTAATTCCGTGCTAGAAATCTGCACTGAACTTTTAATCCTTTTTCTTTGTACCCGTTATGCAAATAAACGATCATTATTTCAGACTCAAAAGACTTTATTTTTTGCCTAGACTCGAAGATAAAACACGAAAATGCAGCAAAAATGAATCAACTTTGCAAAGCTGTAATGATGGCTACGATTTTGGTGGCGTAAAACGAACCAACTTAGACTTGAAACTATATCCAACCTTAAGTTATAGCGGTAAAGTTGATATTGCTTTACCACAGCTTTCAAGATAAATTGGTGTTGTAATAAATGGCAGTTGTAAATTGAACTTTATCTTACGAAAGATAAGGTTAAATGTTAAGCGACGGGGAGTCTATATGGGGTTACTAAGGCCATATTTTGAAGTATAACAAAATGATGGCAACATTAACGGTGGACCTTTACTGTAAGGAGGTTTCATTGAAAACAGCTTGTTAACTCTGTCACTATTAGGCTGAATAGGGATACCTTTGCCAACCCCAGATGATGGTTTGATGAAGGTTTGAAAGCTATTGTAGTGATATTTACGTCAAACTTTTTTTTGTGAATTGGCGCAATCATATCAAAATAAATTGGGTGAAGAATAGTACTTACAAGAGTATTGAATAAAAGGAAGGAAAATTTGACGCCTTCAATACTGCGCTCCATCGCTCGTTTGAACTTTTGAATGTTTTGACAAGCATTCAAAAGTTGAGCACATTCAAGATCTATTCTGGGATCAATATCGAAATGGGAAGAATGCACATGAACGTGTGGCTCCCCGAGGCATTTTCGGTTCGTCTTATAACTTCTTTGTTTTGTCTGGACTGGATGGAAACTAACTGGCCCATGTAGATGTATTGGACACATTGCAATTCCTCACCATGCACTCTGATCCTATGTTAAGTGGTATTTAACATACTTAGGGTTGATTTTACCAAAGTCAGATATCTTTTATCCGTGGAATTAAACTGACATCTGACAGTTCTAGTATGAAAATTTTGTCAAAAATGCAAAATTTATTCTCAGGATAAGACTTATTCTAGGTATAAAAGTTTGATGGAATTCGCCCTTAGATACTTATAATTTGACTGATTTTAATATCGAAACAATATCCAAAAACATGTTGGTTTCAAGCCGGGCTTTGAAACAAACCGAGTCAACGATCTTAAGTGGCAACGTTCGAACATATAAATCTTGTTGGGAACACATCTTAAGTCAATGTTAAGACGCCATTAACACTACTCCAGTGTTGCAGTGTGTACTCAAGTTAAACGTTCGAGTATTATCTGTACAGTGCAGTGATAAGTATAAAAGATAGAAAAATAACTCAATACTTGTAATAATATCCAGCATAACGGAGCTTGGCGAAACTGGTCCATGGAACAATAGTGATATGGTTATGATATTTGCGTAAGCCCACCATAAGCTGACACTGTCTCCTAAGAACATTTTTTTAATTTCTTTTTATAATTTATTTTTTATTTTTATGACAAACAAATGACTCAGAGGCAGGCAGGCGTATTATTAATCAGTTTTATTTTATTTTATGATGATAATTTAATTTTAACTTTATTTATATTATTTAATAATTATTCTTATATTATATACTTATATTTATTGTGATTATAATTTTTAGTTTGATTCATTCTTTTCGTCTAATTTGATTTGTGTTGATTTTATTTTATTTGAATTTTATCTGATTTTGATTTTAATATGTGTTCTATTAATGGGTGTTATTTACCTGAAATAAATGAATTTATTATTTATTATTATTATAGCTACGGGTTTTAAAAGTATCTTTTTCTAAAATTTGTAGGGTCAGATTTTAATGCCCCTTTGCAGAAGGATAAAGATGAAGTATCCATAGACCACTTTGCATACAAATTCCCCAGTCTCCTTTAACATCGCCACACAAATATAAGTACATAGAGAATACAAAAATGTAAAAAAATATGAGTTTATGAAAAAATAACTTTAATTCCTACACAATAAAGTTCAGTTTACGCTACAACTTCAAACAGTTTTATAACTTTTCAATAGTGCTAGTCACTCTGAAATCAACTTAATTAAAATTAAAATAAAGTTGATATTTGTTAAACTTGAAATAACGTCAATTTGAACATAAATCAAAAGACAACAGACACAATAGAAAATCAATTGTTGGCGGACACCGGTGACCGCGGTGCCAGGTTTTCACAGATTATCTTGAATACTCGTAACCAAAAATATGGTGCTTGTTTAATATGTTCATTGTTGAACACAGGATAATGTTTTCAACACCTAGCAAACTACTGCCAATGCTTTTAATATAAC
Source organism: Apamea sordens (assembly GCA_945859715.1). Taxonomy (NCBI): domain Eukaryota; kingdom Metazoa; phylum Arthropoda; class Insecta; order Lepidoptera; family Noctuidae; genus Apamea; species Apamea sordens. The sequence goes on along the minus strand of OX244010.1, from coordinate 3,172,126 downwards.
TTCGCCCTAGTTTTTTCGGTCGTGTTGGCACGAGCCCATGTGAAGTAAAAAGGCAAGCCAATCAGGAAAGTATCGGGGCTGACTGCACAGAGTGTCTACTAAATTATCACCGCTCACGGAGACACTTTCAATACACCATACAGTGAGCGTAGCGACCTATAAAAAAAAAACAAAAGAAAGAAACAATTGACAATTAGCTCTCTGCTGTCACCCGCAGACAAAAGGCGCTCAAAACAATCAAACATCACATATATCGGTCGACAGTTGCCGCTAATTACAAGCACCCTGTATATGACAGCGTACGCGTGTGACTGAAATTCAATTACCAAACAGTAATTACCATCATAAGGCCTTGTTTCAGATTTGTATAGAATCGTAATGGATTTTAAACGGGTGTACTGAAAATTAAGCCTGCAAAGACTAGCTATGGCCCGTGATTTTACTCGCATCCTTGAGAATCATATAGGGTTTACTACATGTACGGTTGAACAAGCTATTTGCCGTACAGTACAGGCAAAAATATTCATCTTTTACTACACTGCCAATACTTATTTTTATTCTGTGCCTAACTTTTTTATTTTATGGCTTATTTATTTATATATACTTTATTTATACACCACAAATATACAACAGGAGACCTTACCAGTTTCTGCGATCTCTTCCAGACAATTTGGAATAGACAGTGATTTGCCTGGACATAAAATGGGGCTGTAAAAGAGAGAGAGATGTAAAAGAATTGACTACTCAGCACAATCACAACATTCTTGAAAAGTAGTTGCAAGTTATCTGCCTGTATACCAAACTGCTGTTCGAAGTTCGTCACGATCACCGTACGACGAACTTTGTCACATTAAACTAATTACTTGTGAATTGATTTAATACGTCACATTTTTTACTTCACCGTTTGAATCGTGTTATATGACAAGGTTCTAAGTATGGTTAAGGTTTGTGTAAGTAGACTGTACGTAGAACAAAATTAGTCAAGGATTTAATCCAGAGGGCCTAAATAAAGTGACGCTCTATCAGCGATAACGATACGGATAAGTCAAAAATGTATGGGACTAAGCTACCGAAAAGCTTATTTTGTGTTATTGTAAGCCGTTGTCGAAATACAATATCCTATGAAAGCAATTGTCTTGTATTGATTTGTCTAATATTTAGACCCTCAGAAAATCGTTTACTTGTGCGCCAAATATCATTTAAATCCGATCAGCCGTGAAAGCGCGATGGAGTACAAACATACAAACTTTCACATTTGATAATTTTAGAAGGAGAATTTTGTCTGACGATTAAATTAACGCTATGTGAACGATAATTAGGTTTTAATAGAATGTTATTAACAAAGTGTGTTAGCTGAGTCGAGAACAATTGTGTTGTTTACTTACTATGTCATTAAGGCATTAAAATTCATTAACGGCAGACTTAACTAACGACGGATATCTTTTATTACATAACATAACATCATGCCTGTTATTTCGAAGGGTTAAGCAGAAGTGTAATTACAGCACACCAATAGTTTGCCAGTTATATTTAAATCCCATTTAATAGGGGGTGACGCTACTCTTTTATTCTAAGAATAAAATTGAATTTTGTCAGTTTTCTTAAAATATAAAATACGTCAAATTTTATTTTATTCCAAATCTAAGAGATATCTGACATTGCTAAAATCTATTCAAAGCCACATTTAAACAGTTACACAATCAAAATACAGGTGTAAAAAGACCCATCACATAGTCGTAAACTACGCATTCTGGACATCAAACTAAGTATTAAAAAGATACTTTCTAGATTGCAGTGCGATCTAGAAAAAAAATAAAAAATATCTATGTACCTATGTACCTAATTTGCACCGAGTTGCCGTGTCTGGCCATACCGCTGTTAAACCCGCGATGGTTTGTTGGTATGTTTAATTGTTCAACAATGATATGTAACTGCTTTGTTTTTTATTAAAAAAAAAAAAAAAGTAATCAAAATAGTTGCTGGTAAACGACTTTCATGTTTGGTGTAAAAAATTGCGGTTTGCGATAGTACGCGATGTAACATACGCCAAACATTGTGCTTATGGGTACAAGCAATGGTGCAGGCGTCTTGGGGGTATTTAAACTTGTGTTATGACATTTTAGAGGCATTAGGAACAGGGTGTAAAGTTCACTCATCCTCCATAGAAAAGGGAGGATCCTCCGACCAGACGGGTGTTGTGTCTGGCGGGCTATTGCCCAACGATTGATGTTGGGAAATCGTATCTATGCTAATTGTGCGGTAAACTCTGCTTGCGAGATGCAGGATTTGCGTGACGTCAGTGGTATGACGCGTTGTTCGCATATGGCGTTGTAGATACCGCTACAACATTAAAAACTTGTTTTCGTAAAAAAACGTCAGCAAAAGTTGGAATTTTGTCCTTCAATATTTCCATGGTCCAGTACAAAAAAAAAAAATATATATATAATAACGGGGATTACACTGACCGTGACTCTCAGCTCGGTGTATTTTTATACCCGCCGTTATAACTGGTAAAATGTGGCAATAACAAAAGTGCCTTGTTAATGAGAACAATCAGAATACTCACATAAATATGTCATTCCAAACGAAGAAGGTAAGGTAAATACAATGAAAAGGGTATTTTATTCGTTTGTTTATTCTATGCGAAAACAAGTTTTCAGATGGACGGAAAACTATCCTGGTATTGTCCATTATCCTGATGCAGGGTGCAGGGTTACAAACAAAGTTGAACTCTATTTCATATGACAGTAAAATTCCAACTTCTTTAGCAACGTCGAATAATACTACTTATTAATTCAGTTTGCAGGCAGATGTAAGTTTAATTAATATCACAATCAACATCATTTATTGTAGTGCTGTGTACTTAATAAAAAACCGGCCAAGTGCGAGTCGGACTCGCAAATGAAGGGTTTCGTACCACAAGGAAAAAAACACCGAAAAAACACTTTTCTTTTACTCACTTTAGTTTCTTTTGTTTTTAACTTTATTTGCTTTTATAGCAGCAATAGAAATACATACTCTGTGAAATTCCATTTGTCTTCCTATTACGATTCATGAGATGATGCCCGCTGAAAGACGTACGGACGAATGGACAGCGCAGGGTTAGCAATATAGTCCCGTTGGTACCCTTTGGGTACAGAACCCTAAACATTTTACAAACATGCCGTTCTATTCTGCAAAAATTTCACCTTGGAAACTCAGGTAAAGTGAGCCGCCGCGGAACGGCCACGTAATGCCAGGGATTCACACTACTGACAGCTCACTTCACCTAAGTTTTCACGGTGAGATTTTACCGAATAGATCAGCCGGTCGATTCTGCAAAAATCTCACCGTGAAAACTCAAGTGAAGTGAGCTTGATGTGAGTTGTCAGTAGTGTCAATCCCTAGCATTATTTGGAATGACAGCTCACTCCATGCTCACTTCACCTAAGTTTTCACGGTGAGATGGTTACAGAATCGCACTGCAGTTAATACTTTGTTACTGTCGCCCATTTCTTAATTTACATATCACCAGCCTAGCCTTTTCCCAACCATGTTGGGGTGGTCGTCCAGTGTAACTAGATGCAGCTGAATACCAGTATTTTACATGAAGCGACTGCTTATCTGCGACTGCTTTGACGGCACGGTTGGCGCAGTGGTTAAGCGATTGACTGCTGCGCTGCGTGTCGCGGGTTCGATTCCCGCACGGAACAAATATTTGTATGACCTACATGTATTTGTTCCGAGTCTGGGTGTTTTTGTATCTATAATATGTATGTATTTACAAAAAAAAAATGTTTATAAGTAGTTTATCAGCCATCTTGTTACCATAACACAAGCATTAGGTTGCTTAGCTTGGGACTAGATGGCGCTGTGTGAAATGTCCAGGGATATTATTATTATTATCTGACCTCCACAGCCCAGTTACTGGGCAACACGATAACCCTCGGTAAAACTGTAAGATTGTCAGACTTTCGGGCTATCCTTCCAGGTTTATAGAAACACTTTATCCGTTTAGAAAATTTTGTGCGAAAATGTGTTTAGCATCCAGTTTTCCTAGCTAACATATGTTATTGCTAACAAGGAGTTTCCTACGCTTTTCAGTAAGATTAGATAGTGAATTTTTAATGTAAAAGCAAGGAGCACTATCTAAGAACTAAAACGGTTATTTTGTGAGAATCTTGTAGAATTTTCTAGGTAAATTTTTCAAGGGAAAATTGTGGAATGTTTTTGTTTCATAACGAGGTAACTGGTAAATAAAGTAAAGATTTCATAATTATGTTGGAAAAAAATTGGAGAGAAACCTGAGAAACCTTTTAACTGATTTCAAAATATAATTTGAGGATTGTATTTTTTTTTATAGTCCCTTGTCAATTCTATTTAAAGATATTGTAAAAAAACAGACCCTACATCACAGCAGACTGTTTAATTTAATTAAGTTAGTTTCAGTTAGTCATTTAATTTAGTTTCAATGTTTTGATTTATCAAACATCCAAAATTGCTTATTGGATACTAAAACCATAGACACTATTTTAAATGAATAACAACATACGTAATTTCAAAAATATTTTTGTTGGTGTGTATATATTGCACTATTTATTATAAAAAACAACTTTATTTAATAACACAGTTTGCTTTTGAATCTTTCACCAAAAGAAAAGACTGAACAACGCACGAAAATCCACAATGCTTTTGAACATTTTCAGTGTTAAACTTTTTTCGCACAAATATTTTTCAGCTGCTGAAAATGTAAGCCTGCTGTCATTTGTGTGTATGTCATTTGTGAAACTGTGCTGTTTGCGTTTGTACTTGTACTATTAGTTTCGTTATGTGGTGCATGGAGCTTGCTTTGTGAGTAAGGCGGTGTGCAGATGTACCTAGATAGATACATTTTGTTGCTAAAACATTTTGGTGTGACCGTGTTTGTCGATAGAATAAAAAAAAAGTGTTTATTCATAGACAAAATATTTGTTACATATTAAGGGAAAGTTCAGAGAAATGGCTCATTATAAATAACATCAATGATGAAAGTAACTCTAGAACTCAAATTGCAGACTAGAACCCGAAACAGCAAGTTCTTGGTACAAACACATAAATACAAGGTTTCTTAAACGTCGCAATAAATCGGAAAGTGTAACTCAAAGTTTCTCGCGTAGCATCTAGCTACGGCGTAGCTACTACTGCGTACCTAAGCTTACGCCGCTACGAGATCCGTAGCAAAATATTTTTATGAACAACTTCGCTTAAGTATTTTGTTTATGCGATGTAAATTAAGTGTACAAAGAAAACGTCTTTGAGAAGTTTTCTTCAATAATTTTTCTGATTGTTTCTTAAGTAGTATTTTTATTGTTGTGATTGATTAGATTTTTTATTGCTTTCAATGTTGATGGCGAAGTTTTACTTAAGTATTTTGTATTGGTCATGGTTGATTTAATAAAATCATTAGTGTATTCACTTTAGTTAAAGATTCATGGGCATTGTTTGTTGTTTTTTTGGATAACGATATTAATATAACAATGCGTTTTTGATGACGATAAATTGGGTGTGCAGCGGAGTTAAATATGTACGTCCTCTGCAGGACATAGGCCTCCCCCAAGCTTTACAGTCACCCCAGAGATGTGCCCTAAAAGGCATTGCACAGAGGGGGCTCCGGATTGGTCTTTTGAGAGGTAACGGTGCCCCTTCCATGTGCAGATGGTGACCACCGGGGTGGTTTTAGTGAGGTAAAAATCCCACACTCCCTGGTTTTACCCAAAGATCAGGGGCCTTTTGAAGGTTTCACCCCGAAAACAAAAAAAAAAGGCCTCCCCCAAGCACCGCCACTTTGACCGGTTATTTGCTTCTCGCAACCAACAGATTCCTGTGGCCTTTACCAAGTCATTGGTCCATCTTTTGGGAGGCCTTCCAACGCGACGTCTTCCGGTACGCGGTCGCCACTCCTGAACCTTTCGCACCCATCGCCCATCTGTTCTGCGAGCAATGTGCCCTGCCCACTGCCACTTAAGTTTGGCAGTACTCCAGGCTTTGTCGGAAACCTTAGTAATTAAATATCATTTACGAAGATTAAAGCATCGGTACTGCGTAATTTTATGGATAGTCAGCTTCGTAGTTACGAAGCTGACTGGCTTATTGGTCTTTAACCAAAACACCCTAGGGTGATAAAGCAGTTGCTTTAGGTAGATAGTTTCAATTTCAACCTTAGTGGAGTTGAATTTTTTGGGAATACCCAAAAAATGAAACTACTACGGTTTTGGTGGTTTTGGTTTATACACCCAAACAGACAACCAACTGTTTGGTATAATAAACCAAAACCAATTTTCTCAAGGATCTATAATTTGAACCCAAAGTATGTCTACCGATCCAAGAAAAAATAATCTAACCATGGGCAGAACGGTGGGTAAAATTAGTGAATATTAATTCACTAGTAAGATTATTTTTAATATGTAATATATAGTCATGTTTGGTTGTGTCATTTAAAATTAACGTTACATTAATAAATGCAACACATGCAAAGTGCACTCGCTTCATTAATATGCTTAATTATTATTAATCACTTTACATTTATGCTTACGTGAACAATACTCACTTCACATGCTATTTTTGTTCAGTTCTTAATTGCCTTTTTCATAATAATCATCACCAGATCAGAAGGCCAATTCTCGTAATTTAAAACAATCAAAATCTAGTCGCAGTCTCATCTCGGCGACAAACAAATGTCAAAAACTTGTCAAAATGTAGGAAAATTAGACGTATTTTTGACAGATTGAGAATGAGATCAGACTGTGAACGTTCTTAAAATTACGAGAATTGCCCCTCAGATAATCAACTATCTCTTGGAATGTTTTTACGAAAATTCAAGTCACCAGTATGCGCCACTTTGACAAAAGGTCTTCAATTTAGACAATGAATACAGGGGGTCTACTCCGAAGTAGTATCGGCCGAATGTTCGGCCGTTTTCTGCTACGAAGTTACTATTTGGTTCGGTTGGTTCCGATCCTACACTTCTACACTCTTCAGAATATTGACTATGGTCCCGGCCCAACTGAGCCGATCCGAACTTTTTTCGCATTTTTCAATAATATTCGGTTCGGCCATGTGTCGGTCCGATCCGAACATTCGCACTTTGTACTTCGGAGTAGGCCCCCTGGATGGCAGTGACATCGATGCGCAGCCTGTTTACCATGGATTGAATACATGATTCTTTTGAAAATTCTCATTTGCAAGAAAATTTATATATTGAAACAATTATCATCGCGCTTAGAAAGGCGAATGCGGCTCTTGTATCTGGGTGAATATCCCCGCAGCATATTTTACGCGTCCACGTTGAGAATCGAGGTGTTAAATGATAGGATGTTTCTTATTTTTTTTTATACTGACTTTGACTTTGACTTTTGACTTCAATTAGGGCCACATTTTTTTTTTTAGAAGTGTGTATAAATAATCACAGAAAAAAAAATATACCTTAAAATTCAAGTTAGGTGGCTTGTCCCAGCTCCATTTTTTGATATAATTGCATTCACCAAAGTAACAATTTAATTTACAATTAAAAATAAACAATTTCGTTAGTATATGCATAAGACACATTCTCTAAAAACAATTAAACCATATTAGAAAATCTAATTTAAAAGGACAGGATACTCAATCAAAGTTTGTCCAAGCAAAAATCAAAATTTTGGTGGCACTTATTCAACATACTATAAAATGAAGCTTCGTGCGTGTGCGATCAATCCCGTTTTATTATTTCACATGTCTCAGTCGTGCTTCGGCACTTGCGCGTAACAGGTATGTGATTAATGCTGTGATTTCCTGCCAAAAAACGTAAGTATCATCTTGGGTGGCACGGGGGACAAGAATTGTTCAATTTTTGGTGGATCGATTTGCTGTTAATTTTAAAGTGTTTTAATAATAAGCTACACATTATAGATAGTGATTTGGGTTACGCATAAATCAGTGATATTAATTTAATTGTAACTTAAAACCCCTATTTTTAATGATTTTTTTTATGCCTGGTTTCAATTTTGGTGGCTCAATTTTGGTGGTTTTGGTGGCGTTTTCACGCCACCAAAATTGGAAACGAGCCACCAAGTTTTAAGTATGTACTGTATATGTATTGTTTGTACCTATATAGCCAGTTTTTACGTTGCCATGCAAGACAGTTTGAAAGTAAATAAATGTTATGTACTTGGCAGTAAGTAAACCTATTATTATAAGGGTGGCATGTTAATGACCAAGTTTCTTATTCATATATTTTTATTTTGTTGCTTTTAAGAATGCCAAAACAGACCAGCGAAGAGAGGCTCCTTAAAAAGAGAATGGCAGGAAGAAGAAGAAAAGCAAGAATAAAGAGCAATCCCGAACAGGCTGAAATACTACGAAATAGAGAAAGGGTGAGATATCACCAAAAAAAGCGAGAAGGTAGACTTGTTTCACAGCAACAAAAGTCACAACGTAAGGATCGAGCTTTACAAAGAAGAAATAAAATATATCAACAAGAATAATTATCAAATAAAAATTAATTAAATTAAAAAGGAAATATGAGTAGTGATGTGTTTTTCAAGTTCGAAAAATCTGCAGCAACTGCTGAAAAAACATCAGCCTTAGATTTTAATAGTTAGTTCTGACTCAGAATATAACATATTTTTAATCAGAATATTTTGTAATTTTTTTTTAAATTACCTTTATTTTTTGTTAATTATGCTTTATTTCTTAGTTTTGTTTGGGAAACTTTTGTAGGTAGTTGTTGACAAGTAATTTTGTTTACAATAAAAAGATTAATGTTTTTTATTTTCGTGTTGTTGTGTCATAAACTCATAATTATCATTATGAGTTTTTCAGATAAATAATAATAAATATTTTTTAACAATAAAGAGTTTTATTAACCGATGAAAGCTATTGATAATTCCAGGCTATAATTTGTGAGATTAGTTACATTGAGCTTTATTAGTAAGATTGAGGTTTGTGACAGAAAAATCCAATTTTGGTGCCACTGATTTTAAATTTTGGTGGGCACTTTCGATTTTGGTGGGCGATTTTCAATTTTGGTGGACACACTAGACTTTGAACTAAAATATCTCAAAAAGTTATCGAGATATTCTTAGACCTCTTGAAGATCCTTCTAGCTTGGACTTTCTATTCCTATACCAGGTCCTTACTTTTCATGAAAACTGAAGAAAAAATTTCGCCACCAAAATTGAAAAAAAATGCACTATGTTGATATTGACCCATCTATACTTATATGAGTATATAGTATGAGTATGAGGGACTTGTGGCTAAGTAATAACAGCCGCACGGGTCGATCGATCAGGTTAAGCTACGCTTGCCGCGGTTGGTCCGTGGATGGGTGACCATTTTCACAAACCAAGACCCCTCCGTGCCTCAGAAAGCACGTTAAGCCGTTGGTCCCGGCATTCGTGGATCTTTGACAGTCGTTACGGGTCGTCAGTAGCCCGAAAGTCTGACAACCAGTCTTACCAAGGGGTATCATATTACGCAGTCACTGGGTTGTGGAGGTCAGATAGGCAGTCGCTCCATGTAATATACTGGTATTCAGCTGCATCCGGTTAGACTGGAAGCCGACCCCAACATAGTTGGGAAAAGGCTAGGCAGATGATGATATGAGTCTGTATGATGGGGGGAATCTACGGAACTTCTTATCCGATTCCGAAAATTTCTTCATTAATGGGAAGCTACAGTATTGACGCGAATGCACGTGGTGAAATTCGTAGGCAATACGTGAATGGATGATGACGTAAAGAACACCATTTACCTACAAACAAAATAAAAATAATTTGAATCGTTTTCGTTTGAACATTTTGTACATAAACCAATTTGTACCGAATCTAAAGTGAAATTGTTCTCCTTTGCACAAATCTTCCTTCTCATTCTCCCCGCTCAAATAAAACAATACCTTCTTATCATAATTAAACAACCACAACTAAGCACCGTTATCACGGAAACCCATTAACTTAATACAACGAATAAATGATCCACCCTCCCCCCCATTCCCACTTTAAGGAGATAGCAATAGGGTAATAGTCTCTTTTTATTGCCAAAACCACTTTGCAAAGGAATTCGAGGCATTAAGGAACATAACGGTTTTCTTCTATTAAGTGTAATGAGTTCTTTTTTCTTACAAAATGCTGTAAATTAAAGTTAAGACGCTATTCTTTTAAAGTTTCTTTTGTTTTGATTTTGTCAAAAAAAACAAAACATAAGATGACATCCCGCCTGAGTCCCCGAAGGGTTAGAGAAAGGTGTGAATAGAGGTGCATATTTCGCCAGTTACCTTTAAATTCCATAATATGTAATGGGGGACAATTTATTGCCACTATAGAGGTATGAGGAACAGGATGTAAAGTTCACTCATCCTCCACAGAAAAAAGAGCATCCTCCGACCAGACGGGTGTTGTGTCTGGCGGGCCATTGCCCAAAGACTGATGTCGGGAAGTTTGTATGTATGCTAAATGCGCGGTAAACTCTGCTTGCGAGATGCAGGATTTGCGTGACGTCAGTATGACGCGTTGTTCGCATGTGGCGTTGCAGATACCGCTACACCATCAGCCCGGCACAAAATCTAGATTCCGGGCTGCTACTAAAATAAAGATAGAAAAACCCGATAACACTATTCTCGACCTCGGAATCGATCCCAAGACCCTATGCTCCACACGAACGAGGCAGTGCTAAGAAAAAGTACTTAAATAATTATAAAAATACGCTTGGTTGTTATCCTCAAACATTGGTCTGGCAACGATTGCCAGACCAATGTTTGAGGATAACAATGAACGGTATTTTTTCATCTTTACTAACTTAGATCACAAACAGAGTTAGTTTTTTTCCCGGGAAATCCTAATGATTTGATTATTATTTACGGTTTATTGATCAATGAAAACCTTATTGGTGAAGTTCCTCAGAAAAGTTTGAAAAGTTCTCGCAACTGGCGTGCGTGTATGACAAGAGGGGCAATTCTCGTAATTTTAAGAACGTTTACAGTCAGAGGGGCAATTCTCGTAATTTTAAGACCGTTCACAGTCAGAGGGGTAATTCTCGTAATTTTAAGACCGTTCACAGTCTGATCTCAGTCTCAATCTGTCAAAAAATACTTCTAATTTTCCTACATTTTGACAAGTTTTTGACATTTGTTTGTCGCTGAGATGAGACTGCGACTAGATTTTACCCAGTAACTGGGTTCAGGCCAGATAGACAGTCGCTCCATGTAAAATACTGGTATTCAGCTGCATCCGGTTAGACTGAAAGCCGACCCCAACATAGTTGGGAAAAGGCTAGGCAGATGATGATGAGCAATTTGCCACATTTGCATCAATATCCTTAATAGGTATTATGTGCTGAAGTATTTTGATATTACTGGGTCCATTTAACATTGAAGTTAGCTTTCCTTTGAACGTCAAACAGAAAATAACTTATTTACATATTTTTGTGCCCCAAATTATCCGTGTAAATTCACGGTTAATCCGTCGAGGAATTAAAACAAGACAGACGTACGTTGCGGAGTTAAAACAAGACACATAGACAAACATACAAACTAACTTTAACAGATTTTGTTCGTAAGGATTCAGCGAACATAAAGCGTTCTAATTGCTTTAAGCCCTATACGGATACAAACTTCTGAGTCCCAGATTCGATTTCTAGGTCAGGCTAAAGTTTAATTGAAACGTTTTAGGATCGGAATTGTGCTCGATAAATGGGGACGCCTCTAGTACAGACGCCAGCAGGTCAAGCTACCCGAAACTGTCAAATTTTCCCAATCGACCTTGAACCTTAATGCTGTAGCGATAAAGTTGAAAATCTATTAAATAAATTTAACAGATTGCAGTAGCTTGATGTGCTGGCGACTGTACAAGACCTAATACCGGTGCCGGTAAACGACATGTTCGTTCACGTACGTTTTGTTGGTAATTTTGGAGTGTTATGTTCAAAACACAATCGTATTACTCACTTGTGACACACGAGCCACTCGTTTACTCTCTTATTCGTGGGGCGTAATAAAAGAGCCATCTCGAGTGACAATACTAAATAATTTCAGACGCACGCACATATCATCATCTGCTTAGACTTTTTCCAACAAATAGTCAACCAGACCGTATTTAGATAGATAGATAAACCAGTTATTTGGCGCACACAAAAAAGACTATTAAATGATAACCAAACTACCAACATGATTATAATATAAAACAAGTTGCCGATAAAGAAGACAAAATGAAAAACACCAATATCGAAATCAAAGTGACACTATGACGAATTAAATTAATAACGACAGTGCGGTGTGCGTCTCAAGGTTGCACCAAATGGGAGTCCAGCACAGCATGTGTCAGGCAAATGTACCTAACGCTGATATTCTGCTGGATCCCTGCTGTGACACACGGACGTTGAGAAGACGAGATAAATTAGTGTTGTGACAGGTGTTAAGTGCAGAGTGAAGCTTAAGTATACCCGACACTATAGTTATGTATTCTACAGTAAGTTTTGCATTGGGTAACGTTCTTGTTCGTAGGTGTCTTAGTATTGTGCTTTGATTACTTGATTCTTATATTATTTACAAAGTTACATGTGGTATATAATGTGTAAATGAAATAATATTAGGCCATGGCGGCCAATCTCAATGGAAAAAAGCCTTCGGCGCGCGAGATATTGTAGTGCACAAGCATGTGTTCAGACACAGGTGCATTCACTCTTCCCTCACACTCACAGTCCGATAGAACAACACGTAATCTGACATGACCGGAGTGAGATTAGACGCAGGATCGTCGGCTTTACGTGCTTTCCGAGGCAAAGGGGTATCACACCGCCAACTCCGCGCTGTTACTAAGAAATTCCTAGTGGAGAAACCCAATGTCACTTTGCCTTTTTTTTTTTTGGGTGGGTAATTATCAAATGACCCCTCCCGCTCTGGGCGGAGCGGGAGGGAGTGTCAGACTTTTACTGACTAAAACCCACCCGTGTTCCTTCAGTTGCCTGTGCCAAGGGCCACGGTATCTTTCGAATAACCCGCAGCCCTGGCGGCATCGGCCCTAGCGGGCCCCGTCAATTCATGCTGACATCTCTTTGAGGCGCGCGTGGAACACAACGCACCGTCGACCCGGGCCTGGTCCTTACCGGGCGGCGAGCTGCCCATTGCTCGCCGCCCAAAAGCCCGCGCCTACGGTGGCCGGGAGTCGGCTATTGACTCCCGTCCAGGGCGTCTCCTACGGCGGCTAGGGGCGTGAGGGCGCAGCAATTGCCTCTCCCTCACGCGCTCCGCCTCCTCCTTTGCGAGCATTACTGCTTCGCAGAAGGAGGTGACGGCCTCCCATTCACTCTCGCTCCGTACCATGGCCTGGACCAGGGCCGGACGCAAGAGATCGCTGCCGCCGATCGCCGCCACGAGGACACGGCGGTGCCCCGCCCAAGCCGGGCAGACCTCCACCGTATGCTCCACCGTGGCCTCCCGGCGATCACTGCTCAAACTCAAATTCAAATCATTTATTTCGATTAAACCATTTACAGGCACTTTTGAATTGTCAAAATTAAATAGTCGGTCAGTTAGTCAGAAAGTTGAAGCTGAGCCCATTCCAAAGCGTAGATCTCTATGGAGAAGAATGGGCAAGAAACTCCACGGACACTCTTTTAAATCAAGATATTTTTACAAAATCCTGGGTACATTATTCTTATTGCTTCTATATGAGAGAACAATGTAAAGAAACAAAATAAAATATAAAATTAAAAATAAGCCCCGGCAGTTAAGAGATGACCAGTCTCAACTGATGTGCCCGTTCACGAACGTGACGCGTGGATCAGCACCACCCAGCTCAACCATTTCGTAGGGAACCGAATGATCCAACACACGCGCCACCACCAGTGAGACATTTAAGTGAGCATGACATATTCTCAACTGCCATGCTCTTTCAAGTCAACATCAAAATATCATAAAAAATGGATCCATTGTTCTTACATTTACAAAATTATCAAAAATGCTTCTAAATTATACAAAACTATAGTTTGCAAATTATTTAAGAGATGAGAGAAAAAAAAAATTACTACCAATCATGAAGAGCTATTTAATACTGAAGTATTAAAAATTAATCCTGATTGAGTAAAATAAACACTAAACAAAAAAAACAAAAAGGGGAAGCATCTCCTCCAAATATTGAAATTGTGATCAACTTGTAAGCCCAAGTGCCTGTGGAACAGGACCAGCATTAAGCCAAGCATTTTTATCTACTATACTATACTCGTCCAACTTATAATATGCTTGTCTACATAGTGTGCGTTTAATGCATGTTTTAAATTTCTTCTCATTTAGTTGAAGAATATCCAGTGGTATTTTATTATAACATTTTACACAGTACCCCATAAAAGAAGTTTTTACTTTAGACAATCTGAAGCGCGGTTGATCTAGTTTGTTCCTATTCCTAGTGTTAAAGTTATGCCTGTCACTTATCTTACTAAAAAGATGTAGATGTTTTCGAACGTACATAATGTTTTCGTATATATATATTGACAAGGAACCGTCATGATGTTAATTTTTTTAAACAGTTGCCTTAGAGATTCGCGTCTGCTGAGATCTGCCACTGATCATGTCACTTTGCCTGACCTGGCAACCGAACCCAGGACCCTACGTTCAGGAGTCACGCTTGCGACCACGAAACCGACGGGGCAATCAAGTCAGTTTTTCCAACTATGTCGCGCACGGCCACCAGTCCAACCAGTATAAAAGTGCTCTATGACTGAGACTATGGACTAAATTTAGACTTTCAGGATGCCTAGGTGAAGTACCTACTGAAGAAAATCCAAGTAACAGGAAACACCCCAACCAGCAAAAACTAGGCTTACAACAATCCCAAGACTGCTGTTTTTTTGCTCTTACATCACTCCTATATAATCGTATAAGCCTGGATTTGGGCACCAATTATAAGCATGTTTAGTTTAATATCGTTTTAATATCAGTCTAATTGAATGCTGTTTGCACTTACAGTAATCTAGCCAAAATTAATTTAAGCCGACTTAGGCTAATATTGCTTTTACGTAAGTATCTTGTAAGCCTGCATAGGCTTATATTGGTCTAGGGTTAGAATCTTTTGAGGCAAAACAAGCTCATTATGATTTTACGTGAGATCAAACTTAGAAGTTCGTGTGTTTCAAAGTTACAACGGAAGAAAAAACAATGAATAAATAAAAACAATAAAATTTGCTGTAAAGTTAATGTTTAAACTAAAGTGCCGTTATTATCAAGTGCGTGTATTTAAGTTTTACGGTAAGTATTCGTATTGGAAAATATTATTTACTGTTAAGTAGACCTCGTTTTACGCTTCAAAATTCATGCGCCTTAATAATTATGGTATTTCCTGTTCTCGTTTAATTATTTTATTTGTTATTTTGTATTGATAGTGTCGCCATTAGCATAGCTGCATTTTACAAGCGCACTATTAGACTATTGTAAGATTGTTGAGCACTTGATAAGTATGATATTAGAGTGATTTTATATCACTCTAATATCATACTTATCAAGTGCTATTGATCTTATAATAGTTTCAAATAAGATCAGAAATGCACGTCCTTACAGTGCTCTTATGCAATGCTGATATTAGTCTGATATTCTTACAATAGCATTTGGCAAGTCTATTATAGAATCAAACGAGCTTAGAAAATATGCATATAAGAGCAAGTTTTCTCAAGTGCAATTAGTCTTAGTAAATGCTATTATAGGAGTATGTGGCTTACAATAGCATAGTTAAATACTCTTAAATACATATATGAGACTTGGTTATGAGACTGAGCGTTCTTGAGGTCATACCGGCTTGTCTAAAAGTAATATAGGATCGATGGCATGTTCTAAAACAATTATAAGAGCACTTAAAGCCTACCACTCTTATAAAGTGCGGGTTCTGAGACTGTTTTGCTGGTTGGGACAACTTTTACATTTTTGATTACTTTTAAATTACTTTTACCGTTTATTTTATTACCATGTAATTGTTTACGAATTCACTTTATAGCACGTTCGAATTTTTAATTTATTATGTAACCTATCTTGGAAGGCGCTGGTGTCTGTGATACAATGATTTTCATTCATTAGTACAGGCACCAACGATACACTTCTTTCTGTATTGTTCATTTATGTTGGAAAATTGTTCTGTCAACCTTAAAAATGTTTTTTCTGAAAATAAAAAAATATTATTATTAACTTTATTCTATTTTTCACCATCAACAGCTCGAGTCAGAATGTTCAACCGACCTCTTCCCGCCTCTCAGGTTTTTCCATCATTTCCGCGGTAAAATCGAGTTCTGTGATTGGGTAACGATTCAATATCGTCAACCAATCGCAGATAACAATGTGCTGGCCGCAGATTGATTAGCCAATCAGAAGCATCCAACGACCAACTGTCACACTAAAATGTTGTCAGTACAGAAATATTCGAATCAAATAGATACTGGCCTGGAAACTAGTATTTTTGCGTTTCCATTTAATTAAATAAAAATGTAAACTAGCGAACCCTAACACCAGATGCAGCTGAATACCGGTACTTTAAATACAGCGACTGCCTTTATGATCTCCACAACCCAGTAACTGGGTAACACGATTTCCTTTGGTAAGGTGTTGTTAGACGCACCCATGGTTTAATAATAGAACCGGGATTCAGTATTTTCCACGTTCCCGTAAATATTAAGATTAAGTCACAAAGATCAAATGAACGGAAATTAATCATGATGCTGTTTCATCATTAAGGCTTATCTTTCTTCGTGATATTTTCTGTATATTCAACTAACCCATGTGGATTTCATCGTTTCCGAAAAAGTAAAAGTCTGTGCCAATGCAACATTTTCCGATTTTCTTTTCAGTAGAAAATATATTGGTATGTAATTTAATAGATGGCTGCATACCAGTTACACAGGGGGGACAACGGTAAGGAAATATATGACGTTAGGGGCAATTCTCATAATTTTAAGAACGTTCACAGTCTGATCTTAGTCTCAATCTGTCAAAAGAACCTCTAATTTCCCTACATTTTGACAAGTTTTTCACATTTGTTTGTCGCTGAGATGAGACTGCGACCGGGCGACCAGATTTTGATCGTTTTAAATACGAGAATTGGCCGGAGATATTTTATGCCTTTTTCAGGCACCAGTTTCTCACAAATTTTAAGCTTGTTTATAAAATTAAGCTCTTGTCCACGGCAAAATTTTTGATGGTAACTTAAATAAATAATTATAAATATACCAGCTGGTCTATTTTGTAAAATTTCACCGCGAAAACTTAGGTGAAGTGAGCTGTCATTTTTTTTTTATTGACAATGGTCTCACTCTTGACCTCAATCCAGCCCAGAGGCAGGGATGAGATCTATAGTTGAACGAGCTTGCCCAGAAGAAGTCTCATTCCACCAGCAGTGTGATTCTGTAACCATCTCACTGTGAAAACTTATGTGAAATGAGCGTGGAGTGAGCTGTCATTCCAACTAATGCTAGGGATGGACACTATTGACAGCTCACTCTAAACTCACTTCACCTAACTTTTCACGGTGAGATTTTTACAGAATCGATCGGCTGATACTCACTTTACCCAAGTTTTTACGGTGAAATTTTCAAAGAATATATTCATCATTGTTACATATGTGTTACGCAAAAAGGATGGTGTTATACGTCCTGTATAGGTCCTTCATTCTCTTGCAGCAATTCTTCTTGATGGCTAAATAAAGCACATCATTATACAACCTCAGACCCCGCAACTTAGTGGTTTAGAAACGGATCTATTAACCTTCAGATCACAACAAGTTTGCAAATAAAGCTACTTGAAAATCTTAGATGACGTATTATTTCCGAGCAACCACTACAGACGAGTTCCATCATATTTGTACTTCACACACATAGATAAAAAGCAATTAGCAGCTTCTAACGTAAATTTAATTATCGCAAAAGGCTTTACACATGAGCTTCAACAGAGACTAGATACAGAATAGAGAATTATTATAAACGTATTAAGTTTAAATTTCCATTTCGACTGCATGCCCGTCGCTCTGGGAGCTTTTGTGTGAGGCCGTCTGTTACACCGAACTGTGGATGTTGAATCTTCTTTGGCGGTCGTTTTATTGCATGAGTGAATGCAATTGGTTTTTGTTCTGACTCGTTTCTAGGAATCTCTTTATTTGCATGGGAAGGTCTATGCGGCGGTCTCACTTATTTATTTATCAGTATTTTTTTGTTTATTTAGGTTTAAAGAATCTTTATTTCTCATAGAACAAGATACAGTTCACTTATATGAGATTTAAAATTTAACATAAAAATAATCGTCGTCTAATGACGAAGCATGCAGATGTAGAACAAGTAAAACAATAACAACAATCAGTAGCAAACAAAGCAAAAATGTAGGTAGTTACACAATATTATTTTAAGTTAATACAGCTGGCCAATTTGATACCAAGGTACCCTCTTAAGTAGTAGTTATTCACTTTGTGAGGAACACAAAAAACGTTTAAGAAGCGAAGTACTGCGTGAATGTGTTTGTGTGTGCTAGCATAGTGCATGCACGTGTTTGTTTACCTGTGTGCAACAAGTATAGTCTCAGAGACAGCGGTCTCTCATCGGTTATTTTTGCAATGTTACTCAATATCACACTCATCATCTGCCTAGCCTTTTCCCAACTATGTTGGGGTCGGCTTCCAGTCTAACCGGATGTAGCTGAATACCAGTATTTTACATGGAGCGACTGCCTATCTGAACTCCACAACCCAGTTACTGGGTAATAATACGATACCCCTTGGTAAGACTGGTTGTCAGACTTTCGGGCTTCTGACTACCCGTAACGACTGTCAAAGATCCACGAATGACATCCGGAACCAACGGCTTAACGTGCTTTCCGAGGCACGGAGGGGTCTCGGTATGTAAAGATGGTCACCCATCCACAGACCAACCGCGGCAAGCGTAGCTTAACCTGACCGATCGACCTGTGCGGCTTTTATTATTTAGCCACGGGCCCCTCACATCACATTATTTAGACATATTCACATAAACGTTATTGTTTTTTATCTAAAACAAATTTATTTTATTTATATATTTAAGTATGCATACACACGTCACTTTGCAGTATAAAACTGATTTTCATCCGTCACCTCACACATCAGGTCCAGTTGAAAACCAGCGTCAGACACTAGTTGGCTGGCATTTTTGCTGAACTGGGCCGTTTTTGGCGCAGCCGTGTGGCACACTTTCCCGCCTTATTTCTTACATCGGACTTCACACTTTTTATTTAATCTTTTTTTAATATTTTATTGTTTGTTTTATCTGAGCCCGTATTCCCGTAATTTACAACGTTCAAAATCTAGTCCCAGTCTCATCTCGGCGACGAACAAATGTCAAAAACTTGTCAAAATGTAGGGAAATCACAGGAATTTTTGACAGATTGAGACTGAGATCAGACTGTGAACGTTCTTAAAATTACGAGAATTGCCCCTCTGATTTACATCCGTCACCTCACACATCAGGTCCAGTTGAAAACCAGCGTCAGGCACTAGCTTTCTGGCATTTTGCTGAACTGGACCTTTTTTGGGGCAGCCGTGAGGCACACTTTCCCGCCTAAGTTCTTACATCGAACACACTTTTTATTTAATCTTTTTTTTATTTTATTGTTTGTTTTATCTGATGTATGTATCTGGTGTATTGTGTGTCTTTTAGTTTGTGCTAAATAGATATACGTATGTATTTTCTTTCTTCTTTCTTTCTTTCAATTGCATTGGATGTGGAAGGAATAATAAATGTTACTGAAAGGTACATCATCATCATCATCATCGTCATCCGCCACCGACTGCTGGGCATACGCCTCTGTTTTCTTGTGCCAATCCCCATACTCCTGTGCCAGCCTCATCCAGGTTCTACCCGCGATGGTAACAATGTCGTCCACCCATCTCGCCGCCGGACGACCGACATCTCGTCTTCCAGTCCTTGGACGCCACTTTATCACTGCCTTATTCCACCTGTCATCACTGGTTTCCAGAAGGCCAATTCTCGTAATTAAAAACGTTCAAAATCTAGTCGCAGTGTCATCTCGGCGAACTTGTCAAAATGTAGGGAAATTTGCGGTATTTTTGACAGATTGAGACTGAGATCAGACTGTGAACGTTCTTAAAATTACGAGAATTGCCCCCCTGGTGTCCTGTACAAGTCCATTTGAGTTCCATAATACGCTTTCCGATAGCGAAGACGTAACGTAAAAAATGATAATATTTACGTTACGTTAAAAAATAAAATTTCTGATATTCAATCGTGTGTGTTTAAAGGTTACATGTATGAACATATTGTAACCTTTAAACACACACGACTGAATATCAGAAATTTTATTTTTTGTCGAAGGCTGCCGTTGACCCGTGTCGCTCGTGTGAATGAGCACTTAGTAAATAATAAATAGCGATATCTTTCGCTAGGAAACTCATATCCGGTTTGTTTTTTTTTTCAAATTCCTATACAACAGTTAGCAGACTATATCGCCTTTGACGAACGCAGTTGACTAAGGGCTGATTTTTCAATCATCTGATAACCTTATTCGAGAAATAATTTTGAAATTTTGACAGTTATTTCATATAAAACCTGTCAAATGTCAATTTTATTACTCGAATAAAAGTTATCTGGCGATGGAAAAATCAGCTCTCCCTGCATAACTAAAAGACCATTAATGAAATAATGTTGTTTATAAGGAGGCCAATTCCTGTGAATAAAAACTTTCAAAATCTAGTCGCAATCTCATTTTAGCGACAATCAATGTCAAAAACTTGTCAAAAATGTAGGGAAAATAGAGGTACCGACACCAGCAGGTCAAGCTACCCGAAACTGTCAAATTTTCCCAATCAACCTTGAACCTTAAAGCTTTCGCAATAAAGTTGAAAATCTATTACAGAAATTTGACAGATTGTAGTAGCTTGATGTGCTGGCGTCTGTACTTTTGACAGATTGAGACCAGACTGTGAACGTTCTTAAAGTTACGGGAATTTCTGATTACTATTTCCTGGGGGTCTACTCCGAAGTAGTATCGGCCGAATGTTCGGCCGTTTCCTGCTACAAAGTTACTATTTGGTTCGGTCGGTTCCGATCCTACACTCCTACACTCTTTTGAATATTGACTATGGTCCCGCCCCAACTGAGACGATCCGAACTTTTTTCGCATTTTTCCATAATATTCGGTTCGGCCATGTGTCGGTCCGATCCGAACATTCGCACTTTGCACTTCAGAGTAGGCCCCCAGACTGTGAACGTTCTTAAAGTTACGGGAATTTCTGATTACTATTTCCTGTATTTTCTTAAGAAAACGTTGTTACATTACGGTTTAACAGTCTCCCTACCTCGCCCGTGAGCTCAGTATATCGTGAGATCTGACCGACGCTTCGTGGTAATGGGAAACATGGACAAGGCTTATCTTCACACCCTGCCTCTTAGATGTGCGGGTAGTCAGAAGTATAGGGGCTTGGGGACGAGTGATTGTTAGCAAAGATTAGAATTTGTGATGGTTGAAGTTTTGGCTTTTGTGTTGGTAAACGTAAAACTTTGGATCACCAGTCTGTAAGTGAATAGGGGTAATTATGGCTTTTTCATTCACATTTGAGTAAGTTATTAGTAGGACTTTAGATTTATTAAAGAACTAACTGCGCCCCGCAGTTTCACCCGTATAAGTTTCGATTCCGTGGGAATATCAGGATAAAAAGTATCTTATATGTTAATCTTGGTTATAAACCATCTGTGTGCCAAATTTCATTCAAATCTGTTCAGTAGTTTTTGTGTGAAAGAGTAACAAACATCCATCTATCCATCCATACAAATTTTCACGTTTATAATATTAGTAGGAATTAGTAGGACTTGCTTCTGCCCATGACTTCCGTCCGTGTGAAAGTCAAAACATAAAACATAATTATTAACCTATGGTACTCAAACTCAAACTCAAATCATTTATTTCAATTAAACCATATACAGGCACTTTTTAATTGTCAAAATTAAATATTCGGTCAGTTAGTCAGAAAGTTAAAGCTAGTTGCCCATTGCAAAGCGTAGATCTCTATGGAGAAGAACGGGCAAGAAACTCCACGAACACTCTTTTAAATCAAGATATTTTTACAAAATCCTGGGTACATTATTCTTATTGCTTCTATATGTGAGAACAATGTAAAGAAACAAATTAAAATTAAAAATAAGCCCTGGCAGTTAAGAGATGAGCAGTCTCAACTGATGGCGCCCGTTCACGAACACTCTCGTTCTCTACTCGGCAATAGTATCTATAACTTTCTATCAGCGAAATAATAAATTTTTATAATCAGTAGAACAATACTTCCAAAAATTACCTCTTACAAACAAACAATACATTTCACCTATTTATACGAGTAATATGGCACCGCGATTGTCTAACTATTGTGTCTGCTATACGAAGTACCTACTTAGAGTTGTGAAACCTATACACTGCTCTCCAAGAGTCAGCTGACACTTTTCCACTTCAGACTTATTCAACACTAGCTTTTGCCCGCAACTTCGTCCGCGTGAAGCAACTTTAAATTTTTTTTTGCCGTAAGAACCTTCTACAAAGTATTAGAAAACTTAAAAAAAAAGATGGATGAAATCGGTGAAGTCGTTCTCAAGTTATGACGTGACCAAGGGAAATAGGGATTCATTTTTATATGATTATACATAATCAACCTTTAATGTTCAGACTGCTCTCCGTGAGAGGAAGTGGGCTGTAATCAAAACTCAAACTCAAATGCAAACACTATGAAAAAAAAAAACACCAATTAAAACGGTATCAACAAAACATCTATGTCGATTTTTTATAAATAATATTAAAATTAACTTTATCGTATAGCCGCCATGTTAGATCTAATAAACATAGGTACAGACGTCAGCACATCAAGCTACTACAATCTGTCAAATTTCTTTAGTAGATTTTCAACTTTATCGCTAAAGCTTAAGGTTCAAAGTTTATTGGGAAAATTTGACAGTTTCGGGTAGCTTGACGTGCTGGCGTCTGTACATACATATCGTGTTAAAATCATAACCCAGGTGGGTTATTGGTTTATTTTGCCGTAGTCAGATAATTAGGACAAGCTACGACGTAGGTTGTCCCTGCTACGCTGGCTACGCGGTCGTAGCAGCCCACTGGACCGCTACGACGGTGCACCTACGCGCGTAGCTGCAATTAATCAACACATCGGAATCGCGTCAGAGTGAGATGAACGTTTATTCGCTCCAATAATTCATTAATACAATATATGTGGGATTTATCTAGATTAATTAAGACGAGAACTTGTATTATCAATCTTGTTAATATCATGGTGGATGGATCGTGTATCACTAACACAACACATTCAGTGCTGGTCGGCAATTTCAAACCATTTAGTCACGGTTAGCTAACACGGTAGGTTAAAGGAGTCGAAAAGTGATAGTAACTGTCTTGCTCAATCTCGTTTTTCGGAATACCCCAGCTTAGTTACTGCTACCAGCTGTGAAAAAAGACGAGAAAGTTTAATTGCATCATTAGAAGCGCAAGAAGATTTTAGAGGTTCATTAGTTTAAAAAAGTGTCCATCATTAGAAGCTCAATAAGTTTAAATATTTTCCTATATTTATTTCGTTTTTGAATATTTTTTTAAATATAATAAAAAACTAAATAAAAAAAATAATAACTTAAATATATTTATTATTATGATGCCATCATTTTCAGGACAGCCGTCACTGCAACCGTTATGTGATGGCCTCCGCTTTTCTAGGACACCGTTGCTTAACTTTCACCCGGGACATTCGTTTACTGGAATCTAGTAAACTAACAACCCTACTAGATCACAATTTTCTACTAGCTACCAGTCTTCCTCCCCCGAACAGATAAACACCCTACCATCTCTTTCCACACTGGTGACCACTAACAATAGTGTAATCCAAATGCCACATTTGCTGACCGTACTCGCTCATTGTCAAACGTGTAATTTTGTTGCTAACCGTACTTGGTTCTGTGTTATGAATTGTTGTAGGGAATGTAGCGATTGCTTTAGTTACTTTTATTTATTTACTAGCAGTTGTTTTGAGTTGTGATTGAAGCTAGTTGTCTTGCACTCGGAAATATCTTGTCGCAAGGAACACTACACCTAACTAACGAAAAATTTCATCGGAGAAATTTCTTCAGTTTGCGTGTCGATGTCCCTTACACCGTGTATAGTTCCACATGCATAAAACATCTTGACCTACAAAAACAGTCTCTAGGTCATATAAATATTTGTTACGTGCGGGATTCTAACCCAAAGCTCTGAGCCTAGCAACCTATTAAAACTGCTGACTGGCCAAAACGTTTACCATTTGTGCTGATCATCTACCTAGCCTTTTTTTAACTACATTGAGGTCAGCTTCTAGTCTATACTGATGCAGCTGAATAGCAGTACCTATTTTACATGGAGCTTCTGCCTACGACCCATTTACTTTATATTACAAGGTGTATGTAACTGAATAAACGCAAGTCCTGAACGTAGTTTGTTCATAATTACATTTGCATTTTTAATTCATAAAGTAATACCAAGATCAACACATTTTTTAACCGACTTTAAAAAAATGAGGAGGTTCTCAATTCGGATGTTTGTATTTTTTTTTAATGTTTGTTCGCGCATAACTCCGTCGCTTGCTAACCGATTTGAAAAATTCTTTTTTTGTTGGAAAGGGTTTACTTTTCAAATAGTCCCATAGAAATTTCATCAAAAACGGTTCAGTAGTTTGGTTTTTAAACAAAAATTACTGGTAAAAATTACAACTTAAAAGTGAAAAATAAAAACTTTTTTGCAAAAAAAAAAATCATCCGACTTCCAAAAACCGCACTACAAAGTGAAAAATAACTTTAATTTCGGAAGTCGGTGGCAAACAACGAAGATGTGAACCCAACAACACCGACTTCCGAAATTAAAGTTATTTTTCACTTTGTAGTGTCGTTTTTGGAAGTCGGTTGATTTTTTTTTGCAAAAAAGTTTTTCTTAGTTAGATTTGATCAAGGGCTTCAGAAAGCGGTACTTCTGGACACGGCTCGCATTGTCAGGAGGTTCCTCTCTCTAGAGCCCTGACCGCCGGTAGCTTGGACCCTGTTCGCGATACCAGTGGGCTACAAATTTTTATATATATATTTTTTTTTGTGTGTTTATGATCTTCTTTATGCGTCATGTTTGCCGAAAATAAATGTATTTTTTTCTTTCTTTATTTCTTTAAATGTTTTTATATTCTAATATTTAAAAATACATAATTTATATGTACCTATCTATTGAAATAAAAGAAACAGAATTAAAAAAAAAAAATATTGGTAGTTGTATTATGCTTTTAACTTAATACTTCAATATTGGGGTGTATGAGGTCTTGAGTTTTAAAATAATACATATTGTATGTGCTGATCGAGAGAAAAAAGTGCATATTATTGTTCAGTCAGCGTACCAATTGTCTCTATACACTACGACATCCAGAAACAAAGATAGCTAAACATAATTTCTAGCTTTATCCAATACCCGATAAAACATCTCACCCAATCACGCGAACGGAAATACCTCCATTCTCAACAATCCAACAGTTTCCAGAAAGCCAAGTAATAAATGTAACAAATTGAAGTAAGCTGATATCCCTGAACCCTTTGTTAGTGCGGAACCCGACACGTTATGCTCTAATGGGGTACTCTTTTAAATCGGTTTCTGTTACCGTGATAAGAAATATGTGTTTGGGTTTGGAGAAACGAGGAGCTTCATTCATGGACGTGACAAAATTTTTTTTTCTGAAAAACGAATTTTATGATGCCCTATGATTCCAACCCCCTCTTTCATACATCATCATCATCTGCCTAGCCTTTTCCCAACTATGTTGGGGTCGGCTTCCAGTCTAACCGGATGCAGCTTAATACCAGTATTTTACATGGAGCGACTGCCTATCTGACCTCCACAACCCAGTTACTGGGTAATACGATACCTCTTGGTAAGACTGGTTGTCAGACTTTCGGGCTTCTGACTACCCGTAACGCCCCCCCGGCCCCTCTTTCATACATGTAGGTACATAAATTATTTTCATTGTTATGACATGGTTAACATATAAATTATGTGCATAGATTTCAGTGTATATAAATATGATAAGTAAACTTTCCTGAATCTAAATCAGTTGTTTTGATAAAAGAGAATTTATGAGAGAAATAGTATGTTCAATAATAAAGATATTCAACGAACCACCAAACTGACCACCGTTTTACCACATTAAGGCTTGCACGTGGGAGAGCACATCTTAACTGTAATATTAGCATAATTTGGAAAAAAAAATCAGCTTAGGGTAATTTAGGAACAGTTACATGTATATAATGAGAAGGTTTATTGCTAGTCTATTTGACAGTTCAACCATTACTGAAGGTTCAGTACCGAAGTACGTGAAACGCCTTCGTGGCTTTATATACGATGTTCTTCCAGTTTGTTCGGTTCTCGGCTTCATATAAATATTCTCTCAGGGCGGTCGTAACAGAGAGTCCAGTGAGAGCGGTTACTTGGTATGACCATCGGTTAGGCGACCGGCCGCAAGATCTTTTCCCATATATCCTTGCCCATCAACACCACTTTTTCAAGATTATCTGGTTCCTGGCGGGCTATGTGACTAAAGTAACCGAGAATCCTTTGGTAAAAGATCGTGGATAGTCTATCTCTTACGTATAACGTAACGTGACGTAACGTAACGTGTGTCTCTTACGTGTATCTCTTACGTTCGAGGATAGATTTTTTCCTTCTCTTGGCGTTCTCAAGTACAGGCGCCAGCACATCAAGCTACCCGAAACTGTCAAATTCTCCCAATCAACCTTGAACCTAAAGCTTTAGCGATAAAGTTGAAAATCTATTAAATAAATTTGACAGATTGCAGTAGCTTGATGTGCTGGCATCTGTACATAGTTTAAAGCTATTTAAAATTCATCACATTTTCATAAAATAACATAAGATTAACAGCACAATGTAAAGTGTTTTCTCCAAACCAATATATTTTTATGTGACATTTACTTCTTTTCGAAGCTTGATTTGTTTAAACTTTTATCCTTATTTAAAAGACATATTCGTATTACAAAACGAGTGTTGTCTTTAGATACGGTTTAAATCATCGAGCTAGTTTTTGAAATAAGAACTTAATTACTATGATAGAATACAGTACATTATACAAAACTGACATCTGCCGCAGTTGATTAAGTTGTCAGTTTTGAATTTAGAATATTACCTTATCTAGTAGACATATAGTTATAAATACGAACACTGTCTCAAAACTGTCATTTTAGTTCGGTACTAAGCTGAATTTAGAATGTTACCTTACCTGGTCGAAATAAAGTACTTGTAGGTTTCACTCCTCAACCCTGGTTCAGAAATACGCCACTAGTGGCGCTGCTCTGATGTCAACCTCCTGTCATGGTTGAGACAGACGCCTCTAGACTTTTCTTCAGTAATTTAATTTAATTTAATATTATTATTATTGTTGTATTGTTTTCTCGCCCTTTCGATTGTGTTTCTTATGTTTTACTCCTTCTGTGTATATATTTATATCGTGTTGTGTACGGACATTATATTTCTATAAATTCTAAGTTGACTTTTGTTTCTTGTTCGTCCGTACCTACATTTTCTACTAGAACTAAACTGGTGACCCCGTAAAGAACACGGAGAGACAATGAGTGACAGTGATTCGGAACACACCGCGTCGTCGCAGCCCGCCGACCACGGTGCGCACCGTGCGCGCAGGACCAAGCGCCCAGCGGATCCAAAGGTCGAGGCGGCCGAGGCGTACCGCGTCGCCTTGCGCCTACCGCCGTTTTGGCCCGAGGAGCCCGATATTTGGTTCGCGCAGATAGAGGCTCAGTTTGAGAATTCAGGGGTGACGAATGACGTCACCAAATTTAATTATGTGGTCGGTCATCTCGACCAGCAATTTTCAAAGGAGGTGAAGGACGTCATCATGTCACCTCCTGCCACCAACCGATACGTCAAGCTGAAGACCGAATTAGTGAAGCGGCTCTCGGCGTCCCAGGAACGGAAGGTGAAACAGCTGCTGATGCACGAGGAGCTAGGGGACCGGAAGCCGTCACAGTTCCTTCGCCACCTGCAGGGATTGGCAGGACCAACCATCCCCGAGGACTTTTTGCGCACCATCTGGTGTAGCCGACTCCCCACCAGCATCCAACCCCTTCTGGCATCGCAAGCCCACAGCACCCTGGAGGTGCTAGCCGAACTGGCTGACCGCGTGCACGACATCGTCGCGCCGGCAAGCCACGTCGCAGCAACTTCAGCAGTAGGACCCTCGGCTAGTGAGATGGCAGCCGAAATCGCAGAGCTGAAGCGCGCCATGAAGGACCTTATGCTACAGCTGCGTGACAACCGTTCGCGGGACCGCTCCCACAGCCGTGCTCGAGACGCGCGACAGCACTCACGCAATCGCTCATCAACTCGCTCGGATTCCAGCTACCGGCAGCACCCTGTGTGCTGGTACCACGCGATGCACGGCGAGAAGGCGAAGCGCTGCGTCAAGCCCTGCGACTACAGGCAGGGAAATGCCGCGGGCAGTCGGTAATGGCGACATACGATTGCCCTCGCTCGA
This sequence comes from Apamea sordens, assembly GCA_945859715.1. Lineage (NCBI taxonomy): Eukaryota > Metazoa > Arthropoda > Insecta > Lepidoptera > Noctuidae > Apamea > Apamea sordens. The sequence goes on along the minus strand of OX244010.1, from coordinate 3,143,579 downwards.
CTGGTCGCCTGTTCGTCACGGAGCGGAGCACCAAGACACAGTTTCTGGTCGACACTGGTAGCGACCTCTGCGTCTACCCTCGTCGTTTGCTAAGTGACCGTCGTGTGTGCACAAACTACCAACTTACGGCCGCGAATGGGACGCCCATTAAGACATTTGGTTTCGTGCAGTTAAATTTAAATTTAGGACTCCGTAGAGACTTTAATTGGCGTTTTGTAGTTGCCGAGGTATCCAAACCAATTATCGGTGCGGATTTTTTGTCTTTTTATTCGCTAGTTGTTGACTGTCGTAACCAACGACTAGTCGACAATAATACGAACATTTACTCTGTGGCCTCGAATCACTCAGACTCATCTATATTCTCTGTAAAAATTTCTTCTGGTGATTCGAGGTACCACAAAATTTTGGACGGGTTTCCCGACATCACCCGACCAGCCGGTATACTACGCACTGCACCGCACAACACCGTACACCACATCCGCACCACCCCAGGCCCTCCAGTTTCATCTTCATTTCGGCGACTAGCGCCAGACAAATTGAAAATTGCTCAGCAGGAGTTTCAGCTGATGCTGGCCAATGGAACTGCTAGACCGTCGGAGAGCCCATGGGCATCACCACTGCACCTGGCCCCTAAAAAGGATAACAGTTGGCGACCTTGTGGTGATTACCGGATGCTGAACGCCCGGACCGTCCCTGACAGGTATCCGATTAGGCACATCCACGACTTCTCACACAGTATCTCTGGTTGTAAAATTTTCAGTACAATAGACCTAGTGAAAGCCTATAATCAGATACCTGTCAGTCCAGACGACATTCCGAAGACGGCGATCACCACACCGTTCGGCCTGTACGAATTTCCGTACATGACGTTTGGTTTGCGCAACGCAGGCCAGACTTTCCAACGTTTTGTCGACGAGCTGACGAGAGGACTGGACTTTTGCTACTGCTATTTGGATGACTTCTTAATCTTTTCAAGGTCACAGGCTGAGCACGAGGAGCACCTCCGCATTATCTTCGGCAGGATGAAGGATTTCGGTATGCTGATCAACACATCCAAGTGTGTTTTCGGTGTTCCTGAGGTAACCTTCCTAGGTTACCACATCTCCGAGAAAGGCACCAAACCGCTCCATTCTAAGGTCGATGCCATCAACAACTTCCCGCCGCCCAAGGATGTCCGTCAGTTGTGCCGATTTCTGGGTATGATTAATTTTTACAGGCGTTTCATACCCCACGCAGCTCAGATCCAGGCGCCGCTGCACAATCTCTTGATTGGCAACGTAAAGGGCTCGCAGCCTATATGTCTTGCGGAGAATACTTTGCAAGCATTTGAAGACTGCAAGGCAAGCTTAGCTAACGCTGCCCTATTAGCTCACCCCGATTGCAATGCCAAACCCGTGTTGATTACTGATGCGTCGGATACTGCAATCGGCGCGGTGTTACAGCAGCTTAGCGATGATGGCTGGCAGCCATTAGCTTTCTTTTCCAGGAAGCTCAGCCCTTCGCAAACAAAGTATTCTCCCTATGACAGGGAACTACTGGCCATTTACGAGGCCATCAAATACTTTCGCCATATGCTCGAGGCCAGACACTTCGTCGTGTACACGGACCACAAGCCGATCAGTTTTGCATTCCACGAGAGGAAGAAAAACTGCTCGCCTAGGCAATTCCGGTACCTAGACTTCATTGCCCAGTTCACCACCGACATAAGGCACATTTCCGGCAAGGACAATGTCGTAGCCGACCCCTTATCTCGCGTGGAAGCGCTTCAGGTACCGGTCAGCTTTGACACTCTCGCGGAATCGCAAGCTGCGGATCCGGAGCTGTCCAAGCTACTCCAGGAAGGATCATCATTGATTTTGGAGAAGGTGCAGGTCCCAGGGGAGCGTTCATCTGTGTACTGTGACGTCAGTACAACGCCTCCCAGACCATTTGTGCCCGTAATGCTGCGAAAGCAAGTCTTCGACAGCCTGCATACCCTCAGCCACCCTGGTGTCTCAGCTTCTGCCAAATTAATCGCAGAACGCTTCGTTTGGCCAGGTATTAGGAAGGACTGCAGGGAGTGGGCACGAGCTTGTCTTGAGTGCCAGCGGGCCAAAGTGAGCCGACACGTTTCTGCGCCATTAGGGTCGTATCACCTCCCACGTGCAAGGTTCACCACCGTCCACATCGACCTTGTGGGCCCGCTCCCAATTTCGGAAGGCTTTAGGTACTGTCTGACGGCAGTCGACCGTTTTACCAGGTGGCCGGAGGTCGTACCTATTGTCGACATAACTGCTGAGACAGTAGCTAAAGCGCTGCTATCCGGATGGATTTCCCGGTTTGGCTGTCCCGCAGACATTATCACGGACAGGGGTCGTCAGTTCGAGTCGGCCCTGTTCGATCAATTGTCCAAATTGGCTGGTTTTCAGCACAAGCGGACAACTGCATACCATCCGGCATGTAATGGCATGGTGGAGCGATTTCATCGGCAACTTAAGGCGTCCATCATGTGCCATGCAAATGACAAGTGGACAGAGTCTTTGCCGTGGGTATTGCTTGGTATACGGAGCGCATTCAAAAAGGATGTCCAAGCGTCTTCAGCCGAACTTGTATACGGCGAACCGCTAAGGCTCCCGGGAGAATTTTTCACTCCTAGAGACGAAGGAACGACCGACGTCACAGATTTCACTGCGCGCATTCGCAAATTCGCTCAAAACCTGCAACCTACTCCAGCATCCCGTCACAGCAAGTCCAGCATTTTCGTTTTTAGGGATCTGCAGACCACTGATCACGTGTTCCTTCGTGAAGACGCATTACGTGGTTCGCTACAACCAGCGTACACAGGTCCTCACAAAGTTCTGCAAAGGGGAGACAAGGTCTTCAAAATATTATTTAAGGGCAGAGAGGTCACGGTCTCAATTGACCGCCTTAAGCCAGCTTACATTTTGGCAGACAAAGCTGACCCAAAAGAAGTCACTCCACCTTGCAGTAGCAGAGAGTACACCACTCGCTCTGGTCGTCACGTCAGGTTTCCTGATTTTTATCGCCCTTGACGGTCTCTGGAGGGGGGTGATGTAGGTTTCACTCCTAAACCCTGGTTCAGAAATACGCCACTAGTGGCGCTGCTCTGATGTCAACCTCCTGTCATGGTTGAGACAGACGCCTCTAGACTTTTCTTCAGTAATTTAATTTAATTTAATATTATTATTATTGTTGTATTGTGTTCTCGCCCTTTCGATTGTGTTTCTTATGTTTTACTCCTTCTGTGTATATATTTATATCGCGTTGTGTACGGACATTATATTTCTATAAATTCTAAGTTGACTTTTGTTTCTTGTTCGTCCGTACCTACATTTTCTACTAGAACTAAATACTAAATACAAAAACTGTCTCTTGGGTAAAGTTAGATATCGTTTTGTAATACTCAGGCCCTTTGTATACAGGGTTATTTGTAAAACACCAACAACCTCTTAAGAGGTCATTATGAACAACTTTTACTATAAGACCAAACCAGAAATCGCGAAAAAAAAATCAGCTGCTCCCTACATTTTGACGAGTTATGCGAACATAAATGTTGCTGGTGTTTTACAAATAACCCTGTATACACAATTTTCTTGCCGCGAAAAACTACTGTTTATTCACCGTGTGGAGGCACAGTCGTCAGTGTTGTATGGATCACTATGGATGGCGTTTTTTCTACGGCACGTTTTATACGCCGTACCATAAAGAAACCGTACCGTGTATAAAGGTCCTAAGGCTAAAATATCTAGGTTTTAAAACTGTACCCACAAAAAATCTGCTCGATTCAAATAGCCAAAAAGAATTTATCCCTTCAAGATATGGCAAAATTTATTTCATTCTTTTAGTAACTTTATTTAGTACCAAACTTCAGTGGTCCGAAGGAACGGCAGGAAACTTTAATTAAAAGTTTCATATTTCATTTTAACTAGCTTCTGCCGTGACTTTTGTACAGTCAGCCTCAAAAACACTTAAACCCCTAAATAGACTTCGTACCCAAGTAGGCTGCAGCAAGGACTACCTCCACAAGTGGAGCTCCATGGAAGGCTCAGACCTCCGGTGTGTATACGGTGTCTCTCGACAGACAATGTCTCATCTTCCATCTTGCACCGCATGCCCTGTCACCTGCACACGTGAGGACCTAATGGTCCAAAATTCTGCAACGCGAAAAAAAAAAAAACAACTTTTAAGTTGTAATTTTTACCAGTAATTTTGGTCTAAAAACCAAACTACTGAACCGTTTTTGATGAAATTTCTATGGGACTATTTGGGAAGTATACCCTTTCCAACAAAAAAGAACTTTTCAAATCGGTTGGCAAGCGACGGAGTTATGAGCGAAAAAACACAAAAAAAATACAAACATCCGAATTGAGAACTTCCTCCTTTTTTAGAAGTCGGTTAAAAACAGTGAACGTTTTTCGCTTTGCAGAATTTTGGGCAAAACAAATTAAAAAATGACAAGTTTTTGTGTTATTTTTGCCATCGACACGCTATGAAGGAGAAGCCTCAAAAAGATGCATAATGCCCATTGTCCCACTGCTGGGCAAAAGCCTCTTCTCATACAGAGAAGGCATGCGCATTGATAACCACGGTTGCCCAAGACGGGTTGGCTTTCAGACTTGTATTGATTATAAGTCCAGGGGGTCTACTCCGAAGTAGTATCGGCCGAATATTCGGTCGTTTCTTGCTACGAAGTTACTATTTGGTTCGGTCGGTTCCGATCCTACACTCCTACACTCTTTCGAATATTGACTATGGTCCCGACCCAACTGAGCCGATCCGAACTTTTTTCGCATTTTTCAATAATATTCGGTTGTATGTATGTGTATGTGTCGGTCCGATCCGAACATTCGCACTTTGCACTTCGGAGTAGGCCCCCAGGTTTCCTAACGATTTTAGTCCTTATTACCCATGTCAGCAATGTCCAAGATAAACTCAGAAGATGTCTGTCGGTTTATTTTTTTCTTATGTATTTTCTGGTGTACAATAAAGTATATAAAAATATAAATATTATAATAAATGATTAGGAACTTCAGTTTTTATTAATAAAGGAAAAAAAAATGTGTAGCTACAATTTAGAACCTATTGTCTAATATGTTTTGTGACTACATTGATACAATAATATGGAACGAAGCTTCAATCAACACAGCCTATTGCAGTCCACAGTCCGTCAGCCAGCTTCTTTAGGTCGTCCGTTCATCTAGCTGGGGGGGGGGGGACCCACTCGAACGAAGCTTGTGTTCAATTAAATGAATTCTTGTCGATGTGTACATCTTTTTGAAGCTGACTGTACGCATTGTTCAATTCTCTTAATTAAATAGTTTGACAATTTGGTAGAAGTTTCTTTAGTGAAACTAGTTTCCTTTTATTTTTCTTACCGGAGCGAATGTTCGATTAATTTTCTATAAGAACTTTTGAAAGTTCGGCGACTTTCTGTTCACGATGCTTGAAACTACTTATGAAAGAAATAATGAGATAGTTCATATAATTAATAATACTATCGAGGTGTTCTTTGTAAACTGAGTTTCATGAGTTTCATAATAATTTACTGATAGAAAGCCTCGGCTTTTTTGGAATTTCTTTCGGGTTAATTGCGTTACACACTAACAGTAACAATGGCTTTAATTTTGATAGTTTAACAACATCCATTACCTCACTTACATTGCTGCGCAGACAAATTTTTCGAAAATTATGGTGTAATGGATTAGCAATAACGTTCAAAATCAAACAGCACCCTAATTGCGTAACACACGAGCAATCGGAATCGGTTTCATTTTGACAGTTCAACAACATTCATTGCGTTATTTACATGTTGAGCAGACAAATTATTCGAACTTATGAAGCAATGGATTAGCAATTTGCTTCAAAATGATTCTAATTCCGATTGATTGTGTTTTACGCAATTAGGGTGCAGATTGTGATTGAAGGGAAAGGGTTGATCACCTCCTATTACAGCTGACAAAATTGGGTGAAATATATTTCTGAATAGCACACCCAATTTTCAGTTCAGTTTTGTTTCACAGATGTGCAGGGAACAGGGAAAAGGTGCCTTATTTTGCTGTATCCATGATTCCCAAAAAAGTCCTTTTTTTTCATCAACACACCTACACAAAAACAACATACCCTACCCCGTGTAAGTTTGTGTAAACATTTTTTATACTCTTCATACAAAGCCATGATATAAGGAAGGTTCTGGAAGAAAATACGTTCGTTCTACCGACTTTATGACTTATTACGTTATCGTGAATTTTTAATTTTCTTGTTAGAGAATATTGTGCTGTGCTGAAAGGGTCGGTTCGACGTGTTTGTTTTGAGAGATATTGTTGTGGATCGAATATATAAGGTGGACAACGAAATGAGGCCCAAAGAAAAATTTTAGAAGTCTCTCTCCAAGGGCTTTCTGTAACACTGGGGGTGAGGCTTCAAAAATTTTGCTTTGGGCCTTGTTTCACGGGTCACCCTATTATATAATAATTATAGTGTAAAATCGACCTCGTAATTGCCTTACCACCCTAAGGTTGAGTGCCAATTGCACGGCATAAAGCTACAAGGTCTATTTGTCTGAATGAAAGTGAGATAGTTCTTACCTTATTGAAGTATCAATTGCTGGGTACTGTTGTCAAAAGTTGTAAAGCAATTACGAGGTTGAGTATTAGCTACTTTTGTCAAGTATGTTACAGAAAAACAAAACATGAATTAATAATTGTATTAACTTTATAAATCTATACAAGGTTTTCGTCGGTTTTAAAATAAAATCTGCTGTTTCCTATAAAACTGCGCCCGCGCCGTCAAGATGTATGGAACGGTCATTTTTTTTTTATTACGGGCTAAACATTTGGAGAAAAAGGATAAAAAAGGACTGTAAACGTTCTATCTCAGTACTGTGGAGAGCTAGACGAGCCCTCCAAGGTACCGGGAGTCAAACACAATGATCCCTTTTATATTTATATTTTCTAGAATCTATTCACGTCTTATCCTCTAATTGTCACTTCTTATTCCAGAACCTTCTATCTTTGACACTCGCTTGAACGTTCGAATGTCATTCGCGCTAAATTATATCCGGCCTGCAACATATGAGGTTGCCTTCGACAGACAAGCCTCTACATCAGCTACGCCCATCCTTGAATAAAAGGATTCGTATACTCCCGCTCCTAAACAAGACTTTTATTCACACCATTCGAACACTCAGGCCCTTCCTGCCTATCCCTATGATAATGATTACCTAACGACAGATAATGTACAGTGTGAGGTCCAACTCTTACAAGAGTAGGCTTAAGTCAGGACGAACGACTTGCGAGTCCGACACTATGACACGTGTCAAGAAAATTAATATTAACTGGTGCCACTCCGCACCAATGAAAACTAACGCAGTCCTGCTTAAACCTCGTCGCGCCAAAACTGTCGTAAAAGACGCGACGCGGCCTCCTAAATACAAATAAATTGACGTGACAATTCACATCAGCCTGGATGAGGCTTAAAAAAATAAATGGTCTTAACTTCAAACTCTAGCTCTCCACAGGTACCGGGAGGAATCAAACACAATGATCCCTTTTATATTTATATTTTCTAGAATCTATTCACGTCTTATCCTCTAATTGTCACTTCTTATTCCAGAACCTTCTATCTTTGACACTCGCTTGAACGTTCGAATGTCATTCGCGCTAAATTATATCCGGCCTGCAACATATGAGGTTGCCTTCGACAGACAAGCCTCTACAGTACTTAAGATTACTTAAACCTTTAAGAAATTCCTTAATATAAAATAATAGAATTCATAATTAATTTGAATAACACGGAAGAGCAACAGTATTACCTACTTGTGTACGTACAATAGAACACGATCAATCAACGGATAAACCTGTCAAATATGGTGATTAAGCCAATATCGCTTCAGCATTGTTTGTTGAGGTTTCTACCGAGCCTTATTAAGCCCAACGGCCATATTATTATTCATTTGCTAATATTTTTCAGGTAATTAACAATACTTTGGTGTAAATATATAGCTTTAATATATTTATTTATTTACCATTTATGTACACACATATATAAACAGACAATGAAAAACAGAACAGAAAAGATAGGTACATAGGTGATGCTTATTTCATAAGAAATCTCTTCCAGCATACCTGAGATAGGACAATAGATACAGAGATGTAGACAGCGTGTGTAAGAAGACAAAAAATAATACATAGAATCATAAAACAATTCACTTAAAAGCTAAACAAATATTACGAGAATATAGGTACTAACATACATACAAATAAACATACATAAATACTTCTAAAATAAATATTACTAGAATGATAATAATTTATATCATACTCAAAATAATAAATGAGGGGCCCGTGGCTAAATAATAACAGCCGCACAGGTCGATCGGTCAGGTTAAGCTACGCTTGCCGCGGTTGGTCTGTGGATGGGTGACCATCTTTACATACCGAGATCCCTCCGTGCTTCGGAAAGCACGTTAAGCCGTTGGTCCCGGCTGTCATTCGTGGATCTTTGACAGTCGTTACGGGTAGTCAGAAGCCCGAAAGTCTGACAACCAGTCTTAGCAAGGGGTATCATATTACCCAGTAACTGGGTTGTGGAGGTCAGATAGGCAGTCGCTCCATGTAAAACACTGGTATTCAGCTGCATCCGGTTAGACTGGAACCGACCCCACTATAGTTGGGAAAAGGCTAGGCAGATGATGACTCAAAATAATAAATATGTACATACACAACTATGATGAAGTGGACAGATAGTGTTCTTTCACTCTTCTTTTAAAAACTGCAATAGTTTTATATATATAAATATATATATTTTCCTGGTGGCGTCGCCCGCGTTGCCATCGGAAATTATACCACAGGAACGTACTACCGGGTTAAAAAGTAGTATGTGTTAATCCAGGTTATGAACTATCTGCGTGCTAAATATTCATACATATCCGTTCAGCTATTTTTGCGGGATTTAGTAACCAACATCCAAATATCCAGACATCTAACATCTAAACATACAAAGTTTCACATTTATAATATTGAAATGTTCTGAGAAGATGGGTGACCATCTTCTGTTCACAGAAGATGGTCACCCATCCACAGACCAACCGCGGCAAGCGTAGGCAAGCGTAGGTGTTTTTGGGGGACTGTCTTTTGTAATTTTGACGTAAGTTACTTTTGATTTTCAATTCCTATTTTGTTTATCCTAAGAATTAATATAGAATGATGGATTCCGGCTCGCTCACTATTACGTGAGACTTAAGACATAACTGGCTAAATGTAGGTGAAATATTTATTTCTTCCTTTCCCTTCGGGCGTATGCGTATGTACAGGCTAGATTTTTATATATTTAGGGCAAAAAAATACATTTCTAGGGCAGGTACGGCTAATATAAGACGCAAAAAAATCTAATTACGTTGAAAAAATGAAATATCCAAGTAAAAACAAAATTCCGTCGCGTTATACTAAGGAGAGCCGAGATAATTGAAATGTAACAAGAAAACAAACGCCAGTTATTTCTGTCTACTTATCTAGGTGTATGAAGATGTGGATGAGGTATAATCAATGCTCAGAATTTCTTTAACTTAAAGATACGATCTGTATTGAAAGTATCTGGATGAGAACTAAGTCAGGAGTCACTATGACGGCACCCTCACCTTCCGCCTGACGCAGGTCTTCACCGGACACGGTTGTTTCGGGAGGTTCCTATTCGGTATGGCACGGCAAGTGCGGTAAGGTACGGCAGGCTGAAACGCCAGGGTGTCACCACTGTGTGGATCGCCCAGAGGACACGGTGGAGCATACGGTGGATGTCTGCCTGGCTTGGGCGGAGCACCGCCGCGTCCTTGTAGCGGCAATCGGCGGCGGTTGCTCGCGTCCGGCCCTGATCCAGGCCATGGTACGGAGCGAGAGTGCATGCGGAAAGCCATCACCTCCTCCTGCGAAGTAGTAATGCTTGCAAAGAAGGAGGCGGAGCGCGTGAGGGAGAGGCAATCTCTATGTTCTCACGCCCGTAGTCGGGAGTCAACAACCGACTCCCGGCCACTGTCGGCGCGGGCTCGCGGGCGGTGAGCAATGGGCAGCTAGCCACCTGATAAGGATGGCGCGTTGTGTTGTGTGCACGCGCACCTCAAGAGATGTCAGCACTGACTGACGGGGGCCGATGCCTGGCAGGGCCGCGGGTTGTTCGAAAGAGATACCGTGGCCCCTGGCACAGGCAACTGAAGGAACACGGGTGGGTTTTAGTCAGTAAAAGTCTGACACGCCCTCCTGCTCCGCCCAGAGCGGGAGAAGTCATCTGATGATTGCCCACCCAAAAAAAAAATAGGCTGGTCATTTTCGTTGAACAGGTCGACGGTGGCAAACGTATCGTGGGACACCCTGGCTAGATGGTGAAACGACATGACACAAATATAATTAAGGTTCCTAATGAGGAAATTCTCTGCTCTGTGACTGATTTACAATGCAAGTTTAAATAAGAGAAAGAAATCATTCCACCAAAATCTTTATAGCTTGTACAGTCACGAGCAAAAGTATGTATAGGTACAGTAGCGGTCCAAAGCGGCGCGCCAGTTTCACGAAGCAATAGAATGACACTTCTGTTTAACTTACGACCTTCTTCTAATGAGTAATTCCTATACTTTATAGTATACACACACACACTCAACACACACATTCTCGCATTTGCAATTACTTTGAATACTTCATCACGGTATTGACTACAGTTCACTTATTCGTAAAATTTTAGGATTATACCCACAGATATCAAAATAAATAAATTATAAGGTAGATGGATGCAGTTAACTTAAAGAGTCATTCAACCGCGACTAAATAGAACGTTGTTCATTGTGGGTTAGCGACGTGTGTTCTATATCTAAATATTAGCGGTGTTGTAGTTCCTTATAAAATGCAAGCAAATTTGAACATTGAAATTAAAGCGAATATTATTGCGCTGCGTAAAATTGGACTTAATATAACACAAATATCTGATGAAACCGGACTGAGTGTAAGTGTAATGATTAAATTATTTTATTAAACAATTTATCTTATTAAAGTAGAACTGCTGATCCTTATTTTTTTAAAACGTTTTATAAAGTCTAAATAGAAAAAAAATATAATTTCGAAGTAAATTTATTTACCTAGATTATTGAATGATGGATTAATATAACTATATTAATTCTATAAATATATGTAACATCTCTTGTCATTATAATTTTGTTTCTAAATCGTAGGTAATATTAGTATTTTGCTTAGTAGCCTAACAGTACTCCTTTTTTTTATTTTAGAGAAGTAATTCCATGGCCGGCACGACCTCCTGACCTCAACCCCATAGAAAATCTATGGGGTTTAATCACACAGCGATGGGACGCAAGGAATGAGAGGACTGATGAGCAATTGAAGCTGCATTGCCTAGAAATCTGGGAAAATATAAGAGGAACAGACATATGTAGTAATATTGTAGGGTCGATGCGCCAGCGTTTATTTGATTGCATTGCTAATAATGGGGGTTATACGAAGTATTAAATTATAAGTTGATTATAGCAATACTAAAATTATATTGTGATATCCGTAATAAGGATTATTTTGAGGTTTAGCTTCAATCTTCTTTTCATAATGAAAATGAATACTTAAGCTATAACCGCAATAAGTCCTAATAAATACGATTTGTTAACTTTGGCATTTGAGATAGGCAACTTAGGTAGGCTACTAATACTGAGTGATTTAATTGTATTGTGACAAGGAGTCCGCACTTTTTTTATTTACGTGGGTAGATTTGCTAGTTGTAGTTTGTTAAAGTACTCTAACAAACTACAACCAGCAAATCTACCCACACAGTGGTAATTAAAGGACAATATTATTATATTAAATTGAATCTTTGCGACAAACACACTTCTATTTTTTCTAGTCCTTTAAACCAAATACAACCTTATTGCATTAAACGTATGGTCTTAAATCGAACTGGATTCAAGTCATCGACCGACACCTGTGAGTGAGAACAAAAGCATTCCTGAGCCCTGATTCCTGATAAGGATTTTTTCTAAGTGGTTACGGACTAATGAGTGAATACAAATAAAATAGACTATATTACATGCAACGAATTTACAAAACGCATAATTACGGTGAACCGCTATTACCTGCTTAACTTCAATAAATAGTTCTTTATGAGAAAATAAACTGTTTTAACTAGACGTTTATTTATTTCTAGTTTATAAAATTATAACGAATAAACAATTTGAAATTACTTATAAAACATTTTTATTTTTAACCCCATATTACAATAACAATATAATAACTTATTATTATCGTTTATTAATCTATCGAATAATAAAAAAAACCGATAAAGATTATTGTTGGAAAAGAAAAATTAAAAGTCCCATCTCGAGATTGGAACCCAGACCTATGCGTTCGATAATCTAATACGTAAGACTACCAGCTATCGGTACTTGATGAAATGACTTCAATTTTAGCAATGGTATGAACCAACCAAAGTCATGCGTAATTACGTAGCCTATGTGCAAAAGCGACGGTATGTTTTTTGTTTCGTTCGACGCCAGCCAGTGTGCGAATTCTGAGATGTGCGTTCTGTGTTGATACATCACTACACACAGACGTAGGTACGGACGTTACCGCGCGTTCACAGCAATACAGTCCTTAAGCTGGTAATCAATTAATGACTCTTGACTGTACACTCGGCTTTTTTCAAAAGCGATTTACTCCTTTATTTTTTAATGAAATTTTATGTTGTTACGAACATATCATTTTCGAACCCATAGGTTTATGTAATGTATCGTATTTCAACGTTGCATTCGTTATTTTACGAAAAAATCGCATTTGTAAGTTGCCAAGTGTTGACATATTGGTGCTCGTGACTGTACCTTCTATTCATTATTAAACATTGTATAGAACATACTTTCGCGAATTACGTGGGCTAAATGATAATAGCCACACGGGTTGATCGAAGGTCGAAGCATCCATTACATATCTAGACCTCCTCCGTGCCTCGGAAAGCACGCAAAGCCGTTGAACCCGGCTGTCATTCGATCTTTGACAGTCATGACGGGTAGTCAGAAATCCAAAAGTCTGACAACCAGTCTTACCAAGGGGTATCGGGTTACCCAGTACCTGGGTTGTGGGGGTCAGGTAAAAGTAAAAAAAAAAAACCATTAGTAAAAGTTACTGAACTCGATTCAGTAGTGAATAATGAACAAAATACTTTCAGGACTTGCGTTTATTCTGTTACACCTGGTATATAAAGTAACTGGGTCGTGAATATCAGATAGGTAGTAACTCCATGTAAGTACTGGTTTTCAGCTGCACCCGCACCCTAATTGCGTAACACACGATCAATCAGAATCTGAATCATTTTGAAGCAAATTGCTAATCCATCGCTTCATAAGTTCGAAAAATTTGTCTGCTCAACACGTAAATAACGCAATGAATGTTGTTGAACTGTCAAAATGAAACCGATGCCGATTGATCGTGTGTTACCAATTAGGGTGCCTGTTAAACTGAAAGCCGATCCCAACATAATTGGGAAAGGTAAGGCAGATTTTGACTTACTACCGCGAATCCCGAGTAAATTTTAAAACTGGCTACCTGGTATGGGTAAAAATATGCAGCCATATGACATACGGCTTCGTAATAGGAATCCGTTGCCATCCGTTGGCAACAAACTAAAAAAAAAAAAAAACTAGAAAAGGTAGATTCGAAAATAGTGTGTAAAAATATGTCTATGATAGCGGCCGGTATTGACTTCCAAGTATTTTAATGAAACTCTTTATCCTTTGATTAGGACTTAGCCAAGAAATACAATACCGTATCCGAAACAAACTCAAAAACTCAAACTCAAATCATTTAATTCAACTAAACCAATTACAGGTACTTTTGAATTGTCAAAGGGTCGGTCAGTCAGAAAGATGAAGCTAGTTGCCCATTCCAAAGCGTAGGTACCTATGGAGAAGAACGGGCAAGAAACTCCATGGACACTCTTTTAAATCATAAAGTTGTTACAAAATATTTGATTACATCATTCGTGTTGAAATTAAGCATGTGAGAACGATGTAGAACGTGCACGTTAAAAGCGTCCGTTATAAAAAAACAAAAACAATTCAGAAATTAAAAATTAAAATAAGCCGAGGCAGCTAAGAGATGACCAGTCCCTACTGGCGGCGCCCGTTCACGAACATGACGTATGGATCAGCACCATTCAGCTCAACCATTTTGGAGGGAACTTAATGATCCAACACACACGCCACCACCAGCGAGACATTTGAGTGAGCATGACATACTCACAGCTGCCAGGGCACATTCAAGTCAATGAAAGACGTACCCAGTAAATGGTAGCTTTATAGAAAGTACATAGTGCTCACACTTGTGCTATGCAATTATACAATTCTAAGCAATTGAGTTTATACAATGCAAAGATAGTTTTTTTTTTTTTTTTTTTCCAATGTTCAGCAGCTCCAACAATGTTTCCGAATGCTAATTAGTTTATGCGCCTCTGTGGAGCAGGACCAGCATTGAGCCAAGCATTTTTGTCAGCGATGTAATCTCCTAACTTATAGTATGCTTGGCTACATAGTGTGCGTTTAATACAAGATTTAAATTTCGTTTCATTCAGTTGGAGTATGTGGGGAGGAATTTTATTGTAACATTTTAAACAGTACCCCATGAAGGATGAATCTACTTTAGCCAGTCTGAAACCTGTTTGAACTAGTTGGTCCCTATTTCTAGTCCTATAGTTGTGTCTTTCACCTCTTTTATTGAAAAGATTTAAATTTTTCCTTACGTACATGATGTTTTCATAGATGTATTGACAAGGTACCGTCATGATGTTAATATCTTTAAACAGTTCCCTTAAAGAATCGCGCCTGCGGAGGCCATATATTGCTCTGATGGCTCTTTTCTGCAGAATAAAAATGGACTCGATATCTGCAGCCCGTCCCCATAGTAAAATACCGTAAGACATGATACTATGAAAGTAACTGAAATAGACTAGCCTCGCGGTATCTACATTAGTAAATTGACGGATTTTTCTTACAGCATAAGCTGCTGAACTTAGCCGTCCTGCAAGAGATGTTAAATGAGGACCCCATTGCAGCTTTGAGTCGAGCGTGATCCCCAGGAAAACATTAATAAATGGGGTAGATCATTAATATATACTAAAAAGAGGAAAGGACCTAAAATCGAGCCTTGTGGAACACCCATTTTTACTTTTAAAGCAAGAGAATTGACACCATTTATTTGAACTTTTTGTTGTCTATCATATAAATAAGATTTTACTAATCTGAGCGCAAGTTGACCTAGTCCGTAATGCTCGAGTTTAAAAAGTAAGGTTTCGTGATTGACGCAATCAAATGCCTTGGAGAGGTCACAAAAGATTCCTATGGCATCTTGGGCCTCCTCCCACGCTGTGAAGATGTGCTTTAATAAGGTTACACCGGCGTCAGTCGTACAACGTCCTTTGGTGAAACCATATTGCTGATCATGTAAGATTTTGTTGGTGTTAAAATGATTAAGCATTTGATTGAGCATTACCTTTTCGTACACCTTGCTGAATACGGGCAACACGGATACTGGTCTATAATTGTTGGTGTCTTTACTGTCCCCAGATTTAAAAAGCGGTATAACCTTACTGTATTTCATTAAATCCGGGAAGACTCCTTGATCTACACACAAATTAAATATCAAAGCTAAATATGGCGCTATAGTCTCGATTATGGATGTACAAACTTTGATAGACATTCCCCATAAATCTTCGGTCAATTTGATTTTGATTTGCCGAAAAGCTTTTATAACTATCATAGGGTTTATATGTTTAAATTGAAATTCAACCGAGCAGCCTGGAACGTTAGCTCTTAATAGATCCATTGAGACAACGGGTGAGGAATTTAAGGCTTCCGTCGTTTTTAATGGTATATTAGTAAAGAAATTTACAAATTCCTGAGCTACTTCTAAGTTAGAGCTTATGGCACCACGTGAAGTCTCCAATGCGTAATCATTGTTTCGTATTTTATTCGCACTAGTTTCGTTGTGTATAACTTTCCAAACAGTTTTTATTTTGTTTTCCGCCGTTTTGATCTTGTTACTAATGAACAGGGCTTTAGCTATCTTGCAGGTATTTCTAAAAGTTTTGGAATACATAGCAACATACTTGTTGAAAGTTTCAGTGTTGATATAAGGCTTAAGGCCGTACAGCTCGAACAGTCTTTCCCTACTAATCCTAATACCTCTAGTTGCCCAGTCACTAAATATAAAATTAGGGCAAATATTTTTTCTTTTCTTTTCAAAAGTTTTATTGAATTCAGTGTGCACTATTGAAAAGAAATCCTCATACAATTTATTTGAATCGTTCATATTATGATCCAGAACATTTAACTTATTATTTACGGTACTATTAAATCTATTTAATTTGCCAGTCGTTATTGGTCTAAATTGAATTTGCACTTTTTGCAAAGGTGTTTTAAACTTAAAAGTTACCGTTTGTCCACTATGATCGGACGGCAGATAGTTTACGATGGCTTTATCTAAATAATCACAATCGCAGAAGACATTATCGATACAAGTAGCAGAAGATGGGGTTACTCTAGTCGGTTCTGTAAAAACATTAAATAAATTGAACGATTTAAAAAGGCATAATAATCTACTGCTATTTGAATTATTTTCCAAAATATTAATATTAAAATCACCACAAATAATTGTGGTTTTGTTACTGGATGCAAGTTTTGCTAGGACATCTTCCATTATTGACTCAAATAAAGAAAAGTTCTGATAATTAGGGGGTCTGTAAACGCACACTACAACATGCTTATCTAGCTCAACACAGGACAGTTCGATACAATGTTCAACTGATAAATCCACTATGTCGTTTCGTTGCTTGGATTTTAAACAATTTTTTATTAAGATTAGAGAACCTCCACGTAGCATAGATTTACGGTTAAAACAACTGCAAACACTATAGTTCTCATAATTAATCAGCATTTGGTAATCCTTTAGCCAATGTTCAGTTAAACAAACAATGTCAAACTTTGTTTTTTCTAAAAAGATTTCAATTTCTAATAATTTGGAAGAAATACCTTGAATATTTTGATGAAATAATTTCAAGGCATTCTGCTGATCTCCTTTTATTAATTTAGAGCAAGAAGATACCTTGTTGTTGTTAGTTATAAGGATATTCTTACTGGTACCTTCTGTTGTCTTACAAACTAGTTTAAAAGATTATCCGGAGTTAACCCCAAGACTTCAATGTCATCACCGGACGGTGAGCTCACATTGAGTGAGGGACATGGAACCCCCTTCGTACAATTTGTATAAGTATTTATAGCATTTGAGCTACATTTATTCAGGCTCACCACCTTATTATTAGTATTATTACTAACCAATGTGGTGTTAATAATACATGACTTCGACATACTATTTATGTCTGAGTTTATATAAGAAGCTAATAGCCTTGCTATTATGTGTCTAAAACTAACAGGCAGATACACAGTATCCCTAGTCGACTTTAAAGTTTCCACAAAACTGTTGGTGTCAAAATATACAAGTTTGTCACTGTGATGACTAACTAAAAAATGCATATGTTTATTAAGCATATGAATATACTTGTTTTGTCTATCTGTCAATTTTTCAAAATATGGGAAAGCACACAATATTATTTTTCTACAATTTAACTTTAACAATTCAGTTACACAGTCAGTGATTTCATGTTTTTTGACATTAGAACTGTTACCTACAAATACAGTAATGTTAGTTTTAGGATTAAATAAATTTCCTGTTACTGATGCCATTATTTGTTTGTAGGTTGACCCTGGCATACAATAGTTTTGAGTAGAATAACTCAGGTTGTCACTAATTAATTTACCTAAACCTCTTCCTATACTATCTGAGAATATAACTGAATCATGACTACTGAAAGATGAACAAATACCAGTCTCAGGCTGTACCACTTGAGATAGATCTTGTACTATATCAGGTATGTCTTGGTTAAGGTTACAGTCTTGAGACAAACTCTCAGTCTGGGACGGGTCCTCCGTTTCCTCAGGCTGGACAGCAACAGGGTTTGAAACCTGACAAGTACACTGACACATAACTAACTCACTAGCAGCAAGAATATGCTCTTTAATTTGGTTCTGAGAACCCACATATTTTATGTAAAGGGAACTAAGTGTGCCCTCAAGTACCTGTATGTCAGACTGTAAGCGCTGTGTATCAATTTCATAGATTTTTCTGCTGTCTTCTAATTTAATTTGCTGATTGTTTAATTTATTTATTAGATCAACACGTTCTTTCCTCAGTGGAATATTTTTGGAAAAGTGTTTCTGTTGTTTCCTAAATTGATTACATTTTTTAATTATTCTATTCATTCTTGCATATTTTTTCATTTTGTTGTGACTAACTTTATAACTACAATTATAATTCTGTTTCAGTAAGGAATCTTCAGTAAGGTCAATAGTTGTTATGAAATGAGGGTTACAATTACTATTTAACAATTCATTATATAAGTGGTTTTTTTCCTTAACCTGATTACATTCTATTTCTTTTTCTAACTGGTTAATCCGACTATTAGAATGAAATAATTCATCTTCTAGGTCCCTAACTTTGGTTAAAGCCTCCTCATACAAATGACTACAGTTGTTGAAACCATCCGTGACCACCTTCAATTGGTCGCGTTCATCAACAACATTCAGATATTGTTGATGTAGGTCTACTAGCTCCCGTTTAAGGCTTGAGTTTTTGTCAACTATTTTCTTGAATTCCTCCTCACTTTCATCATTCTCCAGTAGCAATTGGTCATATTGGAGTTTCTTTGCTTCAAGTTTTTGGAGGGCCGTTCTCAATTTCAGGTCCATCTCCTGAGCAGTAGCCTTACGGGTCATCACAGGCATGGTTTCAGGATTAGTTACTGAAAGTATAATAGAGAAACGGTGAGAAAAAGTAAGACAGACAAATTAAATAAAGTTGGAAATGAAAGGGAAAATGAAAGATGTTAGCGTAGGTCAGTGGAGAAATTAGATGAAAAAGATGAAACTATAAATTAGGATGGCTATTGAGTTGGCTTGAAGAGCTGTTTTCAAGGCTATATTATCAAATTTGGAAATATGTTTTTATTGCCTTACGAATTTTACTTTTCTTTATGTGGGTAGGTTGCCTAGATTTTAAAGTTACTTTTTTCTTTTAAATATTACAGTAGGTCTAACGGCTATGCAAAAATAACGATCATGAACCTTTTTATTGTTGTGTATTATATTAAGGATCAGAATGAGAATAACAAAATCTTCGCCAAGTTTCGTTTTCTATGATGTAATGTAAACAATACGATCTAGACCCAAAGCAAAGACTAAATCAGAGATTTACACTAAGACTTTACGACTCACGAGGATGTGTAACAGAAACAGAGTTACAGTAACGATTGTGTGCTATTATATATAGTAAAAGTAAACAAATACTCCCCGTTTTAATCCGCAGTACGATAGTCAGCTGTTGGTTTTAGGTTACCGGTACCGATGTGTAACAAACACTGTGTATTACTATTTCTATTTACAGGAAAACAATAATCCTGGGTATTTATGCAATTACATTACGTTTACCCATTAAATTACACATTAATTTTACTTAATTACTAATTAAATTAAATTTTAAAATACGGAACAAAAATTTGACAAGTCACTCGGGCAGTGTTGCCCGTTTACTCATCTTAACTACTTACTAACTCATCTTAACTACTTATTAACTTACTTAACTTTAACAACATCCCAGGACCCCCACCGGCTAAGATTGCGGCCAAATCCAGGCCGGCTATATTGCTCACAATCTGGTTTTATCCAGTTAATTCCAGTTAATACCAGTTCATGCCGGTTTACTGGTAGCTCATAATTACACGGACGAGCTAAGGATGCAATGTCAGTTTGTTCTATCCTGTTGGCTTAATCCTGGTCTTAATTCAGTTTTAGTTCTAATCGAAATTTTCCTGTTGAAGGTTTGTTAGTAGATTTCTTTAATTAAAGTGGAGTTAATTATTCGTGTTTAAGTATTATTTTTATATTGGCTAAGTAATTTAGTTTCTATTACTCTATGAATGTTAATGTTTTCTTACTTACGTATAAACTTTAAGTTGAAAAAGCATTTCAAATCTACAAAATCGTAGGTAGCTTGAATTTTCACTTGCTTTCATACCAAAAGTTCCATTTTGTGAATGATTTTACCTCTAAAGAAAGATGACATCAATGAAATGAGAAAATGGTTTACAAATTATATTTATAAGTTGAACGGTAATAAGGGTCAAAATATTCTATTTTCTCAACAGTATTTAAACTTCCAATTTCTTCATCAGAAAAATCAATACCTTTAAGCTATTGTCACTCACCAAACATCTTCAATTTGCAAAGAAATCATGAAATATTCATGGTTTCTCTCATTTTCGCCGCTTCGTGTATAAAAATACATTTTTTTAGCATTTTCGATAAACAAATGCAAATTCCTTCGACAACACTGAATTTGTTATACCGGAAATTAATATTTTTTTTATTAAAATGGAGATTTTTTTAAAGGTCACGGCTTGCTTGTTAACAGTTTTAGCCAAGATTTCGAGCAGTTTCTAATTTGACCGTAACTTAGCTCTTTTCTCTATTATTGGTAGAGGTCGCGGAAATCCGCTGGATTCTAGAGGTCGAAGATTGGTTGTGCCGAAACTTGGACGAGGTCTAGGTTAGCCATCCCAGCCTATGTCATGGACGTATTTTGTCTGAAATTGTGATAAGAATCACCATGATTCTTTAATTAATTATGTACACACATGTAGAGAGACAAGAAGAAAGGAACAGAAAAATACGTACAAAGGTGATGCTTATTTCTAAAAATATCTCTTCCAGTATACCTGCGATAGGTGAGTACATAAAAAGAGATGTAGACAACGTGTAAAGTAAAAACAATTCTATAATATAAACATATAATATAAGAATGTACTGTTGCGTGCCACAATTAATGCCTGGTACATGGTGACATTAGTTACTACTAGCGCCATTTAGTATCAAGTAGCAGAACTAATTTACCACTAGCGCCATCTAGTATCGAGTAGCAGAACTAATAGATCCTTCTAGAAATGTCGATGCTAGAACTTTCTAGAACTATCGACATCTGGTCAGTCGGGGCCGGTATGTACTCGAACCTTCTAGAATCTAAATGTTTCTACAACGGAAGGTTCTAGATCTATCTCCGGCACTATATAAGGCCGGCAATATATAAGCCAGGATCAGACAGACTTGGATCAGCGATACATGCGAATACATCGAAAGCGATCTTCAAGTGCGACTTAAGAGCAATTGTGTTGTATAATAAATTAGTGTGATTGAGTTGTTATTAGTGTTGTTTAATTAAAGTGTAATTTTTGGTAATTTATATCGGCAGTTTTTATTGTCGCGAACCCGAAGCTCGTAACAATACTTAAATACATGATTCTAAAATAAATATCACTAAAATATATAATAAATATAATGTAATTTAATTAATAAATATACATAATTATGAAACTTCTCTCAATTAGGTTTGTATTAGCTTCCAATGTAACTAGATGCGACTGAATTTAATATTTTACCAGAGGTCAGAAACTCTTCAATATTTCACCCATACTGTCAATTTAATAGTAATACTCAAATGTAGGTTAAAACATAACGTTCCATTTTTTAAATTGCCCGGGTAATATCGAGAGTGGCTTGTAATGTGACAGGTGAAACGATGCCATATTGACTTGCTTCACGTGAGCCGTTATTTTTCAATGACGTTTACACTGGATGGCGTATTTTTGGCCTCAAGTGTACGGGGCGTTTGTAAATTGAAACTGACGTGTCGGATCGGATCAGGTGTTGCATAATCAAATGGGTTTTATCAGATTGACAGTTGGGATTGTTAGATTTTTGAAAATATTGGTAGAGCTCTAAAATGTAATAATAATATTTTGTTTATCATTGAATCTCTGAATGACTATTTTATTTTTCAAATCATGTTGTTGGGATTGTATGGTTAACCAGCCCGACATTGAACCACAACCGTTCCTTTAGTAAGCCTCGTTTTATGAGATGCCTATGTTTAACAGTAGTTATTAGCGGTTGATATCAAAAAAACAAAAACCGGCAAAGTGCGATTCGGACTCGCGCACGAAGGGTTCCGTACCATTATCTATAAAAATCAATCATGAGTTGATTGAATGAAAGGTAAATTGCGGTTTACGATTTATGACGTATTAAAAAAAAACTACTTGTTTTTCTCGTTCAAACCAATTTGGTGGAAGTTTACATGGTAATGTACATCATATATTTTTTTAGTTTTATCATTCTCTTATTTTAGAAGTTACAGGGGGGGGACACATTTTACTTCTTTGGAAGTGTCTCTCGCGCAAACTCTTCAGTTTAGAAAAAAATTATATTAGAAACCTAGACATACGGACGGACAGACAGACATGACGAATCCATAAGGGTTCCGTTTTTAGCCATTTGGCTACGGAACCCTAAAAAGCCTTGGTATTACTTTTGGTGCAACGTCTGAGGGTGTGGACATCATGGTTATGGTGAAAGATTTCACCATAGAAAATGTATGGAAGTGAAAGCGTGTTAAAATTGCGTAATTACAGGTTCGAGTCGTTTAATACACCCACTTTTGCTTCTATACAAATGTTTAATGCATAGTCAGCCTACAATGTTTCCACTGCTGGGACACAGAGCTCCTCTTAGTGAGAGAGAGTGGGCCCAGTAAAGGTTGGTAGATGTCACATGTCTTCGAATTTTTGGTTCCAGGACATGCTGTTTCTCTCATGATGTTTTCTTTCACCATTTTGAGAGCAGTGGTGATGTAATTAAATACACAAATTAAAGTACCCGCCTTGATTCAAGCGCACGATCGACAACTCGTAAGTTGGGGCTGATATCGCTGAGCCACTACTGCTCTTCTTTACGACAAATATTAGGGGTTAAAGTATGAAATTGACGATTTGTACTGAAAAATAGGAATTCGTTTTTTTTTTTAATTTAACATATTTATTTAATCAAAATAATTACCATTATTATCTATACATTGCTGCCATCTAATAGGAAGGTCATTTATGCCTTTGCGATAGAACTCTCGTGATCTAGATTCGACAAACTGTGTGAAAGCATTTTGTACTGTCTCCTGAGAAGAAAACTTTTATCACGTAGAAAATTGTCCAAATCACGAAAAAAATGGTAGTCCGTTGGAGCAAGGTCTGGCGAATACGGAGGGAATGGTTTCTAATTGCAGTTCCTGTAGAGTTAAAACGGTTTCTCGTGCTTTATGAGGTCTCGCGTTATCATGGAGCAATAATGGTGAAGATCGATTCATGAGTCGGGGCTGTTTCACTGCTAGTTTTGCTATCATTGTTCGGAGTTCGGTACAGTAGACATCTCAAACCATGAAGGTTCTATGTCAATTCGAAGTACCTATTACAATAAAACGGCAATTTCATACTTTAACCCCTATTATTATTAATTTATGCTGATGAAATCCGAATCAGATACATAACACCTGTTCCAAACGCAATTTTAATTAGAGTTGTAGCATTCACTACTTTATTACGGAATACATAAGCTCTATTTAATGTGTGTGATCACAAGTACATTACATAGCGCGCCTGTGTTTGAGTAGGGTTTGGTAGAGGTGCAGGTGTCCTGAGTCCTGTGTCACCTACATCTCTCGTAATAAGGGTAGATCCCATTGTTATTTAGTGAACCCAATTGTGTACCTTCGAGCTGCAATCGAAATGTTAAAAAAAATCGAGATTTTATATAAACTGAGGGATTTAAAGCGAGACGACCTTTGAAGCAGATATTTTTTAACCATATTCATAAGTTCTTGGAAAACTTGATTAGTTAATTTTCTATGAATAAGCACTTATTTGTCTTATGAGTCTGGGTGTTTTTCTATCTATAATATGTATGAATTTACAAAAAAAAAAAAATATTCAGTGTGTAACGGAAACGGGGTATCAACCCTGAAGGAGGTGAATGTGCTCATGAAACTCAAAAAAAAAATTTGGCCCTCCCATAGTAAATCAATCAGCTGGTAGTCAGTTTTGTAAGGGAGGGCCAAATTTTTTTTTCATATTTCGACCTATGTTCTTTGGGGAAAGTTGTTGAGTTTCATGAGCACATTCACCTCCTTCAGGGTTGATACCCCCCTTCCGTTACACGCTGTATAAGTAGTTTATCAGCCATCTTGTTACCATAACACAAGCATTAGGTTGCTTAGCTTGGGACTAGATGGCGCTGTGTGAAATGTTCAGGGATTTTTTTAAATTTTTTTTGTTTATTATTTATCAACAAATAGATATTTCTTGCTCGGAATGTTGTTGTTGTTTTTAGTATTAATAATGCTATTATGTAACTAATAAATAAAATTAATGAGTTTTAAAGAAATATGTGCTAGAAAAGGCAGTCCAGAAAGTGGTTTTAGACGAAAAGGACATAGAACCAGAACAAGTAAAAGAGCTCTGCTCAATGCGACATCTGCTTAATATTTTGCGATTTTCTGTGGGTAGACCAATGAAAGAATTCTCTGACCCCTGTTTACCCAAAATAAATGAGCATTCACAAAATGGTGCTATTGATGATGTAATATCACCATTCTGCCTTTATAGAAATTTATTTTTGATCGACCAAGCTTGTCATTTTGTTAAGCTTGTCTTTTGTGAAGCTTGTCGTTTTGTTAAGCTTGTTTTTTTGTTAAGCTTGTCTTTTTGTTAAGCTTGTCTTTTTGTTAAGCTTGTCGTTTTGTTAAGCTTGTCTTTTGTTAAGCTTGTCTTTTTTTTTCTATTCATCTACATCAACAATAGCTGGGTTTAGACCAAACGAGCGAATGCTCATTCTTTTTAATGTAACAGGGTCAAAGCATTCTTTAATTGGTCTACCCACAGAAAATGGCTAAATTATTAAGCAGATATTGCTCTTTCTCTTGTTCTGGTTCTATGTTCGTTTGGTCTAGACCCAATCTTTGAACTGCCTTTTCTTACTAGCCGTATCATATTTTCCTAAAACTCAATAATTTTATGTGTAAGTTACAATTAATATAATAAGTAATCTACATGAACCCCAGCTATTTCCCTTGGTCACGCCATAACTTGAGAACGACTTTACCGATTTCATCCATCTTTTATTTTTAAGTTTTCTAATAGGTACTCTGTAGAAGGTTCTTACGGAAAAAAAAATTAAGAAAAATGCGCAGAAAATTAGAAAATTTAAGAATTACGCTTTTACGCTAAAACTACTGAAGGGATTTAGATGAAATTTGACACATGGGTAGACATGATCTAGAGAAGGACATAGGCTACTTTTCACCCTGGATAGCAGACGAAGTCGCGGGCAACAGCTAGTAAAATATAATAATACAACCTTAGCATGAATACTAGTATAATAACACAAACTCACCACCGGAGAATGGTCTACCTTTATCTTGAACAAGAAATCAAAACGTCTTATACCCAAACATTACATTCTTACACTGTGTTGTACAATTAGCGGTCGGTGTACAAGTTACGGGCAAGATACACAGGCCATAAGGCTAATGGAGCAGAAACGCCCATTACGTGGTACCTACAACATTTGGGAGAGAGGAATGACGTACACTGAGCGAAATACGCGTGAACGTTTTGTTTTTTTAACCGACGAAAAAAACGAGGAGGTTCTCAAGTTGACGCGTATATTTTTTTTTATGTATAGCCACGCATAACTTTTTACAGAGTAGTCTGATTTTGATCATTCTTTTTTTATTGGAAAGGGTATGCCCCATAGTTGGTTCCATATAAATTTGGAAAAAATATTCCAACCCTAAGGGTGAGAAAATAGGGGTGATTTATTGTTCACTCACAGATCTGAATGCTGAGTTGTGTATATTACTCTACTCAGTGCCACATATGCCTGCATTGGCAAACAATTAGTAGATTATAGCCACTAAAAAATAAAAAAAAATTAACAAAGAAATTAAACCGCCGAAAAAACTGAAAACCAAAAATAATAAACCTTTTTTATTTTACCTTAATAACTAAGTTCTAAACTAATGTAAGTATACCTAAATAATTTTGAGTCGGCGCCGATTAAATTTAAGGCAATTTAGTGATCTTTGTTTATTGATTGTTTGGCGCCGACTCAAAATTACTTAGGTATACTTAAGTACACTAGCTTAAGAACTTAGTTATTAAGGTTAAATAAAAAAGGTTTATTATTTTTTGCTTTTCAGTTTTTTCGGCGGTTTAATTTTTTTGTTAAAAAGTTTTTATTTTTTAGATTAAAATCATCATCTGTCTAGCCTTTTCCCAACTATGTTTAGGCTGGCTTCCATATCAACCAGATGCATCTGAATGGCAGTATTTTACATGGTGTCACTGTGTATCTGACCTCAACCACTTGGGTACCTTTTGCTAAGACTGCGCATGGTGGCATAGATTTCGGGTTTCTGACTAACTGTCACAACTGCCAAAAATCTACGAACGAGAGCCGGGACCAATGGCTTAACTTGCTTTCCGAGGCACGATGGGGTCTTGATATGAAATGAACGGTCAACCATCCACAGACCGACCGCGGCAAGCGTGGCTTAGTATTCAATCGATCCGTGCGGCCACCTACCCGCGAAACCCGCAAGATTCAACATTTTGTATGAATGCTTTATGTTCAGTTTTATGCAGTAAGAGCTAGCGCAGTAGCTTTTAGTAGCATTTTAGATACAAGAATATTCTGAGGACATACTTATACTATATATTATGAGTTAAGTTGATAAGAGATATAAAGTACACAAAGCTGATCCTAGAAGGTTTTAAAATGTTACACAACACAGCCTTCACTTTTTTCGTTGCTTTTCTAGATTGCCTTTTGTTTTAAGCTTTCTACATAAATTCTAGTCACGTAATGGCTTCTTAAAAACATTAAAGTTGTCTCGGCTACCACTTTAAGTTGTTTTTAAAACTTCTTTCCAACAATAGATTCGTGGTCTTAGTAGAGTTTATAATAAATAAAAGCAGACTCGTTTACTAGGTATAAAAAGGAACATTCACAAAGTTCCGAAAAATATTTAGTGTAGGCAGCGGCCAGTCCTTAGTTAAACCCTTCGATCAATAATAATACTAGATTCCCGATAAGCGCTTCAAAAGGGCTCGAAAAATAAGACCACAAATACTTTTGTGGTCTTATTTCAAATTCAAATTAGTAGGTTTTTAACCTTATTACTTGGACTTTAAGTTTTATTTTAGAATAAATGACTGAAAATTTAAAAATAGAAAGATTTTATTTTCAAGCGACATTTTAAATATATTTTTCAATGGTAATTAAATTTATGTTTAAGCATTAAGGTTTATAATAAACTGAAGTTGTTAATATTATAAAAAAAAATTCTAAGAAATTTAGATGTTTACGTGTGTGCAAACGTGGC
This sequence comes from Apamea sordens, assembly GCA_945859715.1. Lineage (NCBI taxonomy): Eukaryota > Metazoa > Arthropoda > Insecta > Lepidoptera > Noctuidae > Apamea > Apamea sordens. Next base: position 3,116,181 of record OX244010.1, on the reverse strand, counting down.
CACTTGAGCGACTGATTTTTCTTTCTGATCCTTAATCTAGTACTATTATTGATCGAAGGTTAAACCATTATTATTTTTCATAATTCGATTTCATGTTTCTCATTTACCTTGCTTTTTTGCTAGTCACATCTAGGTTTGATGTGGCTAGTCCATGTTGTAGGCTGTAGGTTCGAACCCAGACGGGCGCTTTAGTTTGTGTAAATTATTTCATCACCACTGTTCCCAATGGATATCGTCTAAGGAGTCTGACGGGGCCCGCTAGGGCCGATGCCGCCAGGGCTGCTGGTTATTCGAAAGAGGCACCGTGGCCCTTGGCACAGGCAACTGAAGGAACACGGGTGGGTTTTAGTCAGTAAAAGTCTGACACTCCCTTCCGCTCCGCCCAGAGCGGGAGGGGTCATTTGATGATTTCCCACCCAAAAAAAAAGGAGTATTTTAAAGAACTACAGATACTAACAGTCCCTTGCTTGTATATATTAGTTCTACTCACAGACCTCATGAAAAAACTACAAAATTTCGAAACACTTGAGGAAAGAAATAAGCGGGAAGCTACAAGGCGCAAGGACCTACAATATACGATTCAACCGTATTTGAAAGTAGTTAGTCATGCTGCAAGCTATCAGTCAATTAAATTATTTAATAAACTACCTTTAGAATTAAAGTCCATTTATAATTTAAATCAGCTTAAGACCCAGCTAAAGTCCTTCCTGAGAGAAAAATGCTTGACATTTGTATCGGTATATTGAATTGAATTTAATTTATTTTTTATTATATAACCACTTATCTATATTTTAGCCCCAAAAACAACTGAAACCGCGTCACAAATTCAGTGGGTCCACAACAGATTACAGGCTTAACTCTCTAGGTAATCAGTTGACAAAGTTTTGCGCAATATTTGGGATGGAAGCGACAGACAATCAGGTTGTTAAGGATTCTATTTGCGAGCCACTCTACGGTCTGGTTTGGTTACTTGATTGGTACCTACAATAGTTATATTTTGTGTCAAATCTGTTTTCACCGTGACAATCAGTCGTAGTATTAGCAATGTTTTATTGGCTTTCATTTTTACATGACTTTTAAAAGGTATTATAATTCAACAGGATTGGAAGGTATCGTAGCTTAAAAGGTAATAAAATTACTCTTGCGCCTGCTTGTGTGTCACTGGCGTTTTCTTTTCGAAAACTTGATGTCTTCTTTCAACCGGCCATGAACAATACGGTTAATGATTCATGGCCGGTTTGAACATAGGCTCTTCGAACTTTCGCGCATGTTCTCTCACTCACATTCACCGTGAGTAATAGAAATAGAAAATATTTATTGTTCAGGTAATACAGTAAGCAGGTTCACAGGTTAACAGCTTGAGCTTTGGTTGTAGTTGAGACGACATGAGTGGCTTAAAATATTACCTACAGCTAGGTTACAATATGGTATTTGCTAGTGAGCCCCAAACTAGACAGTTAGTCTGTATCTTGGGGCTGGATCCGAGTAACCATTCGTTCCTAAAGAAATGTTATTGCGCAGCATTCGAGGCAAATTTCGGACCAGCCATGATTCATCGGCTTTAGTGTATTTCATAGAATAAAATATTTTTTATTTTGTAAACCATATAAATTAAAGATATGAATGTAGAAATTTTACAAAGGGTGACACTATGTGGTCATATTTTAAGTTAATGTTTCTTCACAAATACGTTTTCAAATGTGGCCCTTGATTTGCAGTAACTCGATAATTACAGGCTAATTTATAGTTTGACAAAGTAACTATGTAATTAAAATTATCGCGATCAATTTATTAGATTAGCATGCCATCCCAATCTATCTAGGAAGCCATTTCATAAATAATGTAATACTTAAGTAGCCCATTACTAATTTCCATTGCATTACCAATCCACTCCAATTACCATTATCACTGCATACATATTTAAATACAAACTCGGACAGTGTACAGTTAGTGGAAAAAGATAATGAACACTATTCAAATAAAACAGATTCATTAATGAAAACTTTTGCTCGTAGTATTTTTTGTGTTAAGTTATTGGAGAGTAGAAATTGCTTGAAAGAATAACATTATGATAATTTGGTTAGGTTACAATGGAGCTTTTTATGAAAAATCTCGTCTGGCGAAGTATTGCCACCATAGCGTTAATACCTCAATATTTCTGTGACAAAACAGCATTGTCAGACGATCAATGGGCCAAACATACCGACTTCGCGGCAGGCCCAGACGGAGATGGCGGGATGAGCTGGACTCCTTTCATAAAGATTGGTCCTGGGCAGCCCTGGATAGAGAGAGGTGGAAAGAAAGTAGGGAGGCCTTTGCCCAGCATTGGGACATTAACAGCTTTGCTGTGTTTCAATATTAAGGGAGTTTGTTCCAGTGTCATCACAGATTCATGAAAAATCTCGAGCTGAGGGGCCCGTGGCTAAATAATAACAGCCGCACAGGTCGATCGGTCAGGTTAAGCTACGCTTGCCGCGGTTGGTCTGTGGATGGGTGACCATCTTTACATACCGAGACCCCTCCGTGCCTCGGAAAGCACGTTAAGCCGTTGGTCCCGGCTGTCATTCGTGGATCTTTGACAGTCGTTACGGGTAGGCAGAAGCCCGAAAGTCTGACAACCAGTCTTACCAAGGGGTATCGTATTACCTAGTAACTGGGTTGTGGAGGTCAGATAGGCAGTAGCTCCATGTAAAATACTGGTATTCAGCTGCATCCGGTTAGACTGGAAGCCGACCCCAACATAGTTGGGAAAAGGCTAGGCAGATGATGATGAGCTAATAGAACAACTGTGATGCCTCTAATTTTGCCGATATCCATAGGCAGTGGTGTCCACTTATCATAAGGATATCTGCATGTATATACCTATTCTTCGTTATAAAAAAAAATTTAAGGTTTCAAAAGTTGACAACGTCGCAAATAGCTGTCAAATATTTCGCTGTGTTGGTACATTTTTCGATATAATTCCTGAATGGAATTTTGAAATATCGCTCCATAGATTATTATGATCTGCAATAATTATTAACACGATGATTTCCAGACAACAGACATAATAGAAAATCTATTGTTGGCGATCACATGTGACCGCGGAGGCAATCAATGCCTTAATATCGTGAATCTCGTAAAACATCCTACTTTCCAGAATGTACGCTCTTAAAACAATCAAATTCCAAAAAAGCAACATTTTTTTGTAGCCAACTGTACGTCGGTCCTACAACAACATTTGCTTCTAACGATGTTCCTTACATTAGTAATATTATTGTTGCTGCAGTACCTCTGTTTTATATAGTTAATTAACTATTTGTTTATGTATGTTATGTTTGTTTTGGTACGCGAGGGCAGGGGTACTGAACCTTTGTTAGAATAGAAGTTATAAAGCTGAAGTTAGGATCTAGGTTTGTTTTATAACTTAATAGGATATTAAACATTACTGTAATAATGGATATTATGAGTCAGCAAATCATATGTTAATATTATTTTATCTCAGACTCAAATTAGTTTAATAAAATAAATAATGGTTATTTATTCTTTATTTTTCTTTTATTGTGGCATTTTTTGAGTATTATAAACATTTATTTTATATACATTACATTATATATTCATATTATCATTTATATTATATGTATTATATACATCTTAAATACGAGAGTTAATTTAATAACTTAAAAAATGTATTTGTAACCTTAGCGACTGTTTTCACTGTATTGTATCCTATTGTTAATCTGTGAGCAGCGTTGTGGGCTGCAATATTGTCTATATATTTTGAGTTTTTCTTGTTTCTATGTTTTATATTGTAGCTGTTTATTGTTCCTCTTGAATAAAAATAAAATCAATCAACTCAGGGTATCGCAATCCACTGCTGGACGTAGGCCTAACAACCTTAATAGCATATGGTTATATGCTATTAAGGTTGTTAAATGTTTAATAGTTACTGACACCCATGAATATACAGTTCAATGTGCCGGTCGTATATCGAGAACTTTCCACCCAAACAAGCACAAAATGTATCGGTAATTTAATACGTTTATTGTGAGATCTGCATACTAGTGCTGCATGCCCTTGAAAGTGTTAAAATTATAACCATGTGTAAAGTTTCCGTGCGAACATTTTCTGCCACGGTCCATAGGTTGGCTATCCCTGTAATAGAACGCAGGTAACCTTGTTTTGGTAACAGGAGATTGCCTTCTGTAAATTGGATTATATTTTTCCTGTTAGTGGCCGTTTTATTTTATATCAAAGCTGACCTACTAACGTCCTAATTTAATTATGCGCTAAACACAATGTACTACTTGCTAGATTCAGTCTTAATGTTAAATGATGAGCTTTATGTTCAAGATTCAAATTGGGTGATTTGTAAAAGTGGTATCGTCATACCTCCCTCAGGTATCACGATCAACAATTCTCGTAATTTTAAGAACGATCACAGTCTAATCTCAGTCTCAATCTGTCAATAATACCTAGAGGTATTATATTTCAATACATTTTTGACAAGTATTTGACATTGATTGTCGCTGAGATGAGATTGCGACTAGATTTTGAACGTTTTTAATTATGGGAATTGGCCTTCTGGAGGTTTGAGGGCTCGCTTCAAATAGTAACACGTAGTTATAATATTATATAATAGTCCTCCAGGCAGTATCTCGTCCATGGTGGCCAATATCAACGGAGACTAGCCTTCGGCGCGGTATTATATTATAGTGGACAGGTGTGTGTGCAGACACAGGTGCACTCTCTCTTCGCTCACTCTTATAAACCGGTGGACGGCACGCAATCTGACACAACCGGAGAGAGATTAGGTGCAGGACCAAGAGCTTAATGTGTTTTCAAAACTCCGGGCTATTACTAAGAAATTCCTGATGGAAAAACTCAATAACACTTTGCCCGACCCGGGAATCGAACCCAGGACCACGCTCAGCAATCCCTTGCGACCACAAGACCAACGGGGCAGTTGTCGTAGATGATTAGCTGCGCCCCGCGGTTTCACCCGCATAAGCTTCGATCCCGTGGGAATATCGGGATAAAAAGTATCCTATGTGTTAATTCGGGTTATAAACTATCTGTGTGCCAAATTTCATCCTAATCCGTTCAGCAGTTTTTGTGTGAAAAAGTAACAAACATCCATCCATCCATCCATACAAACTTTCACGTTTATAATATTATTAGGATTAAAGTAAGTAGGTGTTATTTTAGGTACCTAAAAATATATTTCGGCTTTCGAGAAATGTCAACTAAACCTGCTGTGGTTTTGTTTGGTTAAAGGACTTTCCAGACGTTACCCTACATTGTTGAACACATACAAATCTGTTGAATTATGTATGGACTTTTAAACGAAACCTTGACCTTTGACTTTGGGTTTGTTTTGAGAGTTGTTACCATCAGGTAAATATTATTAGCTTTGCGTACCTATACAGGCAGGGACATCGACGCGCAAAATGTAATAATAAATTTAGCACATTATTCTAGACGAGGTTCTAGAATCATTTATTTATTTATTTATTTATCCTCACACTGGAAAAAAATCACTTGTGCTGCTTTCAATCCATTCTGTGCGCGGTGGACATCGAACGAGTGGCGATGGATCACGGTACGCTCACGCAGCGTGCAAGTGCAGCATTTCTCCATAGCCCCATCACTTCTTCCGTAATAAGCACCATATATTTTACTTTACTCTATGTTGCGCACAATCATTACGAATTTTTGAAACTCAATGTTTTTTCAAAGTAAATACATTAAAATTGAAAATCATGGTTCTAGACAGATTGAGGTCCGACGAAAAATAGCGTAAAAAATCTGCTGTTACATATAAAAGTGCAATACCTACGCGGTCAAAATGTATGTACAGCATTTTTTTTTAAATGACCGGTAAATATTTTGAATGCAGGCCACTCTGTAACAGTGTGCATATAGATCTTTTAACTAACGGCGATAGATTACCAGCGGCCCGTCCCGGCTTCGCACGGGTGGTTAAGTTTTAGTAAGGATCCCTAATCTTTTCTAGCAATTAATATAGCTATGTCACCCAGGGTGAATGTAGCTTTCCAATAGTGAAAGAATTTTAGAAATCGGCTCAGTAGTTTTTGAGTTTATTCATTACAAACATACACACAAAAATACAAATCTTTCCTCTTTATAATATTGGTATAGATATAGATAGATAATAAGCACTAGAAAGCGTCTTAAAGATTTGAGCCTAAAACAGTATGTTTGGAAAGAAAAAACAGCGTATTTTTTACAAGCTTTTATTTAACTTGCCTTATTAGTTTGTTAGTATGTATGGTCCAATCTTGCAAGCTGAATTAAAACAACTTCCTCTTATCGTACGAAGAAAAAATATATATACTCGTATATACGGTTCGAATAAACAGCCTCCGGACTGATGGTACCTTTTAAAGGACAAACCTTTAAGAAGTACCATCTGGTACCAATACACCATAGCCTGTACTTACAACTCAAAAACCAATTACATTGTTTTCGAAAAAAAAGCGCTATTCGCAGACAAAGTCGCGTAACTGTTACTATTGTGTTTCATGTACTTCATTCACATAATTACTCAGTTCAGTAATCAGCTGGAAAAAGCCTTCATCCCGCTAACTAGCTGCCGAAGTATAAAACTGTAGGTAGATATGCATTGAGTATTGTGAATAAGTGATGTGTGGTTCCGTAGGTTTATTTGTTAATTTTTTATATTTATCTTAGAGGTAATTTAATTTGTATCAGTTTTATTTGTGTTTTTGTAGAGTAAAGATTAGTAGTACCTACCTAGGTAATTAAAAATCTCTAAGCGTACTTAAACGGATGTGAAAAACAATAAGAAAAAAATATTGGGCCATTGTTACAAAATAAATTTCAAAAATAATAATATTGTATGCTTATTGTAACTAGAATATAAAAGAGTTATTTGAACAGTGGTCCCCAAACTAGGTAGCACAGCATCTTGAGGCCTGAGTTGCGTTATCTTAAATGTTAATTTCAGGGTGTTTGAAAAAGGAAAAAACATAAATAAATTAAATAAAAACAACTTTATTTTCATACTATAAATAAATGTAATTAGTTTATTCAAAAAATCACACGATTAAAAATAATTTATTAACATCACAAAAATAAATAACAAAAAATAGATCGAACACTACAAAATATACAATGGGTGGCCTAATCGCTTTCTGCGATATCTTCCAGGCAAACTTGGAATGGACCGTGATTTGCCTGGACATAAAAACATTTTACTAGACCAAAGCTCTTTTCCGAAAATCGAAGATTCGATTCGAATTTCGAAGATAATAAATTACAGAGGTTCAGAATTTATTTGAAGAAATGATACTACTACACTTAGCTTTAGCAGTGTTTAGTTTGCAGGATGTTTTATGACTGCCTGGCCCTGTACAATTACAGACACGTGAAGTATTTTATAGTGTCGTTAAGATAGGTAATTAAGATTAAAGTATCCTACTTCCTACTGATATTAAAGAAAATGCATTTATAAACGCGAAAGTTTGTGAGGATGGATTGGATGGAGAAAATTCGCACACAGATAGTTTATAACCAGGATTAACACATAGGATATCCTTATCCCGATATTCCCACTGGATCGAAAGTAATGCGGGTGAAACCGCGAGGTGCTTGCAAGTCAGAAATATTTTCCACGTTTTACAGATATTCCTGGACGGTGCCCAACTTTCCTTAGATAGACGAGCAGCTAGTGTTTTCCAAAAAAAAAAAACAGGAAAAAAACAAAAAAAAATATAATACCTCACCCAACTTAAATAAAGAATGTCTCTAAAAGGTTTTTAATGTAGACTCTTTTAAAAACAATTCTTTATAAATAGTGTCTGTAACTTTGGGTACTTTGTAGTTTATTTAATGGCTATGACGACGGCAAGCAATAAGCCTTTAGTAGGTGTCGATTCTTCCGAATACTGTCGACAGCATATTGGATGAAAGTGGTTAACTTTGTGGGGAACATAGATGTTCGGTTTCTTGCAGTATTTAAAGAGTGAGCTTTTGTAGGCACTTTGTTCATATAAATAATTAAAAGTCCTAGAGACCGAAGTTTGCGATCAATCTCAGCAGAGACCAGCTTTCGGCACGGGAGATATTATAGTGTGCAAGTATATGCGCAGTCACAGGTTTGTACCTGCTCTTTTCTCTCTGTTGGTATATTGGCGTGGCTAGCTGACATATGGCAAATAATTTAATTTTATGTTCTGGTCTTGTAATTTTAATTACTGAACAAAGGTACCTAGTATTGTATACAATCAAGTGTTTTCTAACTGAACAGACAGTTGTGCTGCTGGGGAGTTTGTTGCACCACTTCTTCTTCCCAGCGACAGCACTAGGAAGTGGTGAAGGGCGGGCGTTTTTGGGGGACTGTCTTTTGTAATTTTGACGTTCGAAAAGTGCTGATTCTCAGCCTAAGTTGAATAAATGACTTTTGATTTTGATTTTTGCCTCACTCTCACAGTCCGATGGGACGGTAATCCAACACGACCGGAAAGAGATCAGGCACAGGACCAACGATTTTACATGCTTTCCGAAGCACGGGGATATCACACCGCAAACTTACAAACTCCAGGCTGTTACCATAGTAACAGCCTGTAGCAGCAAGCAGTAACAACCTTTGTTCATAAAATTCCCAATGAAAAAAAAAACAATAACACTTTTCCCGACCCGGGAATTGAACTCAGGACCCCACGCTTAGCAGTCATGCTTGCGGCCACGAGACCAACGGGGCAGTCATGTCATGTATAAGATAGGTAGAAATGAATTTTTGACTTCAGTTTTACTTCATAATCTGAATAAAAGCCATTCCTGATTTTCATTCCATTAATGTAGATATTTGTGGCATACTAGAATGAATTCCAAATACGCAACGTCACATTGTTCGAAAGTGAACTAAAATATCCTTAATTTGATAAATGAATAGATACTTTTTTAATTGGGATCTTTGTTGTACGATTTAGCAATTCAATTTTGTTTTGTGCCGCAACTACATTTTTAATTGGCATCATTGCTGTACGATTGAGCAATTCAATTTTATTTTGTGCCCCCACAACATTTTTAATTGGCATCTCTGCTGTACGATTTAGTAATTCAATTTTATTTTGTGCCCCCACAACATTTTTAATTGGTATCTTTGCTGTACGATTTAGCAATTCAATTTTATTTTGTGCCGCCACAATATTTTTCTCATGTTCTGATGATAGGTACATTCTAGCTCACTTTATGGTTGTAATTTTTAATCAGATTTCTCCAGTACCACAGTCAAACAGCGCGGTTATTGCGTAGCAAACTTAAAGTAGGAATGGATTTTATTTTGACAGTTCAACAACATTTACGTTGTTGAGCAGACAATTTTGTATAACTTAAAACAATAGATAAACAATAACCTTCAGGTGGTGATTGATAGTGTGTAACGCAATTAGGGTGCAGTTTAACCCAAAACGGAACAGACAAACTAACTTTTACATTACATTTAGGGATACACAACGAAGGTTCAACTTGCTAGGGAACCCTCCTCAGGCTGCTACCGCAAAAAGGAACATTACCGGTACAAGGATGTTTCATCGAGCGTGCTAATAAGTACGCGTCATTACTCTGATGGCGAAGAGAATATACTTGGTGTAACGTTCGATTTTAATGATCGAGGAGTATTGGGAAAGGACTCGTTACAGAAATCAAAATAAACGGACCGCTATACCATAATACACAATCATAAATTTTCGCTATCCGCTTGTATATTCTGTAACTTAAGTGAAGTGAGCTTGAAGTGAACTAACGGTCTATTCTGCAAAAAACTTACTGTGAAAACTTAGGTGAAGTGAGCTGTCAACCCACCCACCCCACCTCATACTAGGGATTGAAACTATTCACAGCTCATTTCACCTAAGTATTCACGGTGAGATTGTTACAGAATTGATCGAATGACATTCCTCCTGATACCTACTAGAAATTTAACAGTTGCTGGATTGACATAATTGGCAGCTCACTTAATCTAAGTTTTCACGGTAAGTTATAAAATTTACAGAATAGACCGGCTGTATCTAATAGTTTTTGGAAAATACTATACCTATTATTAGTATACATAGGTTACTTCGAAAGTATACAAAGGTTACTGGTCAGGTTTGAAAAATAGGCAGACAGAAACCAGTAACAGGCGTTAGCGCATAATCAAAAAAATATAATAAAATCACTTTTAAAAGTTCCTAAGAGTATAATTATTAGCGACTGGACAGACCACAAAAGAACTAAATGTTCAAGTTCTTATCGTCAGAAAACGAACTTCCTCAATTTTATCAGTCAAAGGTTTTATGCCCACGGAACCCTAAAAAAACTGCGAACTACATATCTACCACAAAAACTTCGTAGATACGCTACATCGAGCGTGCTAATAAGCATGGATCATTAGCTTAATGGCAAGACATGTACAGTTTGAGGCTTTTTTCCTTCACTTTTACACATTCGTTCATTTAGTCGTTCATTCGTGTTGAGTGGAAAGTTGCATGACGCGAAAAAGGGCTCAAAATTGATAGAGTTCATGAAAGTATTGCTAAAAAGATGAATATTTATTGCCTTTTACGTAAAATATCAAGAATTTAAAGTAAAAAAGTCCTACGAAAACAGAAGAACTAGACGAGAAAAACAATAGGAATGGCGATACATGTAGGCCAATTCTCGTAATTTAAAACGTTCAAAATCTAGTCGCAGTCTCATCTCGGCGACAAACAAATGTCGAAAACTTGTCAAAATTAGAAGTCTTTTTTGACAGATTGAGACTGAGATCAGACTGTGAACGTTCTTAAAATTAAGAGAATTGCCCCTCAGACTATGATCGTTCTTAAAATTACGAGAATTGCCCCTCTGGTAGTACCCTGACTTTGTTTCTTAGGGAGGAAAGGATAGATAAGGAATAAATAAGGAAAGTCGACTCCATCTAGATTTTTTTTTATAAGACTTGTAAGAGTGATTCCGATATCCAATTTACAGAATACACCATTTCATTTCATTTCTACACCATAATTATTATTATTTTTTAGTTCCATGGTCATAATATATTTCTGCGGCCAAACTATGTTGCTGCATTCCAGTATGAAATGATGGGTTCTAGTTAAAAATTACAGTTACATAAGACATAAGACACTGATTTCTCTGTGAACCTATCTGATTTCCGTATTTTTAATAACGGTAGCGTTCTATTCTGTCTCATTCTGTCAAAAATACCTCTAATTTCCGTAATTTTTTAGTAATTTGTGACATTGCTGTGATGAGATTGTGACTTTTAATACGGAAATTGGCCTTCAGTAGGTTATAGAAATATTTTGTTTACTGATCCGTGTCATAGAAGCCAATCGCTTAGAATTCTGAGTGAAGAACCTCCACACCATGTGTTTGATCTGTCCAAGACCGGCTTCTTCACCAAGCTCAAGACCTGGTTCTTCCCTATGAAAGAAAATAAAGAAAGAAAGAAAAAGTATTTATTGCGACTCGTACAGGATCATAAACTAAACTAAACACAGTTAAAAATAAAACAAATTGTATAAAAAAGTTAAAGGAAAAAAAAATGAAACAAAAAGTCCTATAAGAGGTCAAAAGGCTCCTATCTCAGCATGATGCTTCGACATTTAAAAAATAAATGTCGTAGCGCTGGTATTCTGATAGGGCCCGCTGTGATGTCACGGGCAATCACAGTAATAAAGCTTTGAGCTTCTAGATTCTCAAACTGGTAGTCGATGTTGTTTTTTTTTTTCATTTTACTGACGATCTCAGACATCATCATTATCATTAGCCTACAGCAGTCCACTGCTGGACATAGGCTTCTCCAATCAATTTTCCAGCTGTTACCAGCAATCCAGCGTACATCGTTGTTCCATCTAGCCTTGGAGCGTCTTACCTTACGTTTGCCGATTCTTAGTATTCACTTAAGAACACGACTACCGCAACACCCCACGTCTATTTCAGCAGAACGGCAATTCTCCTAATTCAAAACGTTCAAAATCTAGTCGCAGTCTCATCTCAGCGACAAACAAATGTCAAAAACTTGTAAAAATGTTGGGAAATTAGAGGTATTTTTTGACAGATTGAGACTGAGATCAGACTGTGAACGTTCTTAAAATTACGAGAATTGCCCCTCAGATCTATTCTGTAAAATCTCACCGTGAAAACTCAGATGAAGTGAGTTGTCAAAAGTGACATGACAGCTGCTAACTTCTCCTACGTTTTCACAGTGATAATTTTACAGAATAGAGTGCTAACAATCGGCACTAAATACGATTGTAATATTCCGTTCAATCAATACTTTGATAATCGACTTTTATTCATTCGATATTTTTAACAATTTCAATCATTACTTTCGAAGTAAATTGTGACTATACCCGTTCTGAATTTCTATCAGCAAAAAGTAAAATGTGTTAATAGGGCAATTTGTAAGCAAAACGAGATTTCGGACATTTATTTCTTTCAATCTGATTATGTGAACATTCGATCTAAAGTCTGTAGGTACCTTTTTATTCATTGACCAAATTGTAGTTCGACCGAAATCGAACGTGCACCTTTGTACTGGAGCTTAAAGGGCTCTGAGGGGCAATTCCTGTATTTTATTACACTGGCCTACAAAACTAATTATCACACTTTTATAATTGGAATAACTTTTTAAGTACACAAGATCATCATCATCTGCCTAGCCTTTTCCCAACTATGTTGGGGTCGGCTTCCAGTTTAACCGGATGCAGCTGAATACCAGTATTTTACATGGAGCGACTGCCTATCTGACCTCCACAACCCAGTTACTGGCTAATAAGATACCCCTTGGTACAGTCTGTCATCAGCATTATCTGACCCACCCTAAAAACAAACGAATTTGGACCCTTTGGCTGTAACATTAAGGTTTATTCAATTTATATGAGCTTAACAGACAAGTGCTCGAGGACTCGATGAAAAAAATACAATCAATACAGCCACACAAATTTCATCTTTAACACGAAACGTTAAGGTAAACCCACCCAACATTGTCGGAGCCACCGGCATTATAATATCATTTTGTTAAGCTATTTTAATCATTATCTCGTTGACATTAAAGTTGAAAAGCTCTTAAGTCACACTACATAATTACAACCCAATCATTAATTTCGCGTATTTCCAACAAGTTCTTGTGGCTTAGCGATTTGATGCTGGATTGGCGACGAACAACATGTGGGTTCGAAAATACAGTCCACCTATATTATCAGTTTCTTTTTTAATTTGTTTTCATTTCCACAATATTGCTTGCATTATTAAAGAACGACCAATATGATTTACGCCTAAACTTATCTTGTAGACAGGTGGGTAAATTGAAAAACTTTAAGTTCACAGAATTTATATTTACCAAGAAAGGTTGGATACGAAGTAAAAAATGTATTTGCTTCGTGAGGTAGATAATAAATTCATCTAAGTGACAAAAGTTACACTACGCCTAATAGCAGTGACTGCGCACACACATTTGTAAATCGTTTCACATAACTCGATAAAGTATTTTTAAGCAATTTGGTGTTAGAAAGCATCATGTCGCAACTTAATGACTATACCAAACATAAAATCATATTTTTACATGACTAGAATGTTGGAATTAGTGAGATTGGTCATCGACTTAATATAGCAGTAAGTGTTTTTGTATACCTATTTTATTTTATTGATTGTGATTAACGAACGCGTAGTTGGCTATTTTACCATTACATTCACTCCTTACAAGTTACATACACGGTTCCAAAAATGTTTTTTTTTTTGTTTTATAGAAATACGGTCAGTCTATGCCTCAGACGATATGGAGACAATGGAAATATTCAGCGGATTCGTCCAGGAGCAAAAGCCATCAAGTATAGTCCCGAATTCGAACGCCACCGTTGTTTCAAGTCAAGTTGAAAATCCATTTTTTGCCCATTCGTGTAACCGCAATAAACCACAATATTTCAGTGGAAACAGTGAGAAGGCATTTACACGCTGCTGGGATAAGGAATTATAAACCGGCACAGAAAATTGCAATGACACCTGCTCATCGCGAAGAAAAAATTTAAATATTCCTGGGCAAAACGGACCCTCGTTTTGCCCAGGAATATTTAAATTTTATTTTTTTATTTTCTATTTTTAAACACACCATGTAAGTAAATGCTCAATGGATTGATTGTTAAACCATTAAAATGTTGCAGATTATGTGGTGATGTTATTGTTATAAATAGATTGTTTCTATTTAAATAACATGTTTATTCACTACATATAGGCAGCTATAAATCTGTAAAGCATTTCACAGATGAATTCATGTTCTCTATAACACACTTTTAAGCATAGCCTTGTTTAATGTTAATAAATGGTTAGATTTGATTATGGCATACTAATATAAAATGTAGGTATATTAATTTGGAAATATATATGAGCATTTACTTATTTTATCTTACTTAAGTGTTTTAATGAAATAATAAACATTTTAAACTTGCAACTTTTTAATTTTATTTCTATATAAACTGCCCGTTTAAAAAAACAAGACCCTACGTCGTCCATTAAATGTAAAAAAAGTGTAATAAAATAATTTAAAAAAAAACAGCTGAGCAAAAAGCTACATTTAGGTTAAACTCGGTTTCGAACGTAGACAACGATGAACGCCGCACTACCTTAGTGACCACCAGACCAACTCAACTCTTATAAGCCGCATTGAAATTTGATCTTAGTTGTTATGCTAGACGCAATATTCTAAAGAATTTGAACCATATACTTTCATAAAGTTTATTCTTGCACAGCACAAGCAGCAACCTTCTCCGCGTGCAAATAGATTATTTTGTATTTTAAATAATCACTCCATTGAGACATGATAATAAAAAAATCTACCTACAAAATAGTAAATAAAAAATGGTAAAGAGACGTTGTTTTTGTAATTTAGTAAGACAAGGTCATATATGTTTGAGCGTAGTCACTGCATACCCTTAGTAGCATTTGAATACCAGTTTTATAATAAATAATATTTATTTTTCAACTACCCACTTATTACAAGTTATGTGAAAATATTACCATTTTACAAAGTTTATATTTGAAGATTATTCGTCTATAGTTCTTTATAATAATATAAGAAATAGTTTTGGAATAAATTCTAAATTGAAAGCAAAACCATATCATCGTCGCAGGATTTGATCTTGCACCTTGATTTTCTCAGTCTTATACACAGACCACGAGACCAGAATTACTTGAACGCAATCATTAAAATAAGCTATTACACTATTTATATTATAACAAGTAGTTATAACATATAACCTAAATGCTAACGTTATAAAGATCAAATTTGCGTGTCTATATTTGTTCATCGAGTCCTCGAGCACTTGTCTGTTAAGCTCATATAAATTGAATAAACCTTAATGTTACAGCCAGAGGGTCCATATTCGTTTGTTTTTAGGGTGGGTCAGATAATACTGACGACAAACTGTACGACTGGTTGTCAGACTTTCGGGCATCTGACTACCCGTAACGACTGTCAAAGATCCACGAATGACAGCCGGGACCAACGGCTCAACGTGCTTTCTGAGGCACGGATTAAGTACACAAGATTTCAAAAGTCACTATAGACAACTACGTGATAGAAATAAGTTTGAGCTCAAAGTACCATATACAGGTACGGCCTTAATGAGGAAAAGCTTTTTTTGTATGGCCCAAAGAATATTTAATAAATTACCTTGCTCAATAAAAAATCTAAATTTAGTCAATTTCAAGCGTAAATTATATACTATATTAATAGAAAAATGTTACTATTCTCTCAGCGACTACTTTGATGACAGTTCTTTGACATAACATATTTGTATACTCGTAAGTTGACTTTAAAAGCATGACGACTCTCACAGCACTGTGGACAATATCAATTTTAAGCATTTTTTTTCTTAACAGTAACTTATTGACATCATAACTATTTATTATTGATTTGACATTATCCTATTTCATTAAAGATTGACATTACCTGACATTACCTAATGCATTTTTATTAAAATTGATATTGACATTACTAATTGAACTTTTACCTTTTTATAATACTAGTACATACCTATATATTCACTTGATTGGCAAAAGCCTCCTTTAAATGTATATTTTGTACGCCAAATGGCAAAACATAGAGAAACTATAATAAATGTATAACATTGACTGTAACACCTGTACTGTTGTAACCTATGTTTACAAATAAAGATTGATTGATTGATTGAAGATATACTTTCGAAATAAAAAGGACTCAAAAAGAGTTTAATTTTGTATACATATAAAAACTCCATAGTCGAAAACCTTCTTTTAAGAAATGGCTGAAAATAGCTGTACAAACGAAAATAATCCTTTTTGAATTACAATTTTACCATTCATTTTTATGTATCTTTTTTTGGTTTCAAATTTTTTCTTCATCGATGGGTCTTGTTACAAAAGCTAAGTTAGACAACAGCACATATATTTTATTTATCATGCCTTTTTCACCTGAATAATGTGCTAGGATCATGACTTCTGGAACTAGGCATCAGTATGCGTCGTACTGTAAGAATGGTGGGTGTGACGTTACGAACGGTCCAGAAGGTGATGCAAGACGAAGAGACTGGAAACCATCTGAGGAGACCTTGTAATGGCAGACCCAGGTGTACTAGTGCCCGAGAAGACCGTTATATTGTTTCCACTGTGTTGAGAAATCGCGACCTTAATGCAGTTCTGACTAGCCTTCCTAGCTTATCTCAGGCATGCTCAATAGGGTTGAGATCAGGACTTCTTGATGGCCAAGCCAACACGCTGATACCAACCTCCTGAATATACTCTTGCACGACCTGAGCCGTGTGTGACCGGGCACTATCATGCTTCAGCATCGATCCACCACCCATATTTGCTAAATACGGCCCTGCATACTCGTTGAGAATCTCCTGGGCATATTTTTCCCCAGTCAGAGTGCCATTTTCTATAGCCACTAACTCTGTGCGACCTTCTGAAGATATGCCAGCCCATACATGTGCACTGCCTCCACCGTACTGGACTCTTTTTGAGAGGCAGTCTTGAAAGTATCGCTCACCAGGCCACCTATAAACACTTCGCCTTCCATCAGAAGTGTACAGTGAGAATCGAGACTCATCTGTGAACAAAATTCTTGACCACTCTTCTATAACGCACTGTATGTGTTCACGGGCGTATCGCAGTCTCGTTACTCGATGCTCTCTCTCGAGTTTGGGGCCACTCGCTGGTCTTTGGGGTTTCTGATTTGCTTCAGCAGGTCTTCTTCTCACTGTAATGTCACTAATGTAGTCCCTTCGGGTCTGAAGAAGCTGTTGCTGGACTTCAGATCGGTTTTTCCATTACAAAAACTAATAATGAAAAGAAAAGAAAAAACACCCTTTGCTGTTTTGGTCATTTTGAAGCGCCATTAACTTAATCGTGTATTTGTCGTCCATTAAGAATCCTTCATAAACAAAGTACCTAATAATTAAAATAATATTAACGACCTAACAAACAAACGGCAGACCAAAACACTAATGATAATTGAAGTCAGTGCTCCGAAAATAGGGTAAAGGCACTCTTTTCATACGGGTCTGAATACAACTTGTTAACTGTTAACTGGATAGCACAAAATTGAAATTTTCAGTGTGAAATTTCATCTCTGCCCTGAATGAGGCCTCATTAAATGGCTGTGAGGCCGCAAATTGCAATTTATTGTCCTAGAAATGACATAAATTTGTAATGTTAAGCTGTTATTTTCGCTATAATTTTAGAGTTTAAAAACGCTTGTGCCGTTTTTATTGGAGCGTTATTTTGATGTATTTTGTGTTATGTAACCGTTTTGAGAATTTAGGTTTATTTGCGTTGTGATTGGTAGAATTAAGTACGTGAAATAAAATAAAGATTTGTGTCGCTTAGCTGTCGTAAAAAGGTATCGTATTATTTTAACAGGATGGTCTGTTGATAATATTGGTATAATTTAGGTATACAATAATAACAATAAAGTATAATTATTATATTTATATACAGAGTGGCGATTAGGTTATCACATTAAACAGTACAGCGGTTATTACAAGTTGTCATCAGTCTGTTAAAATACACTGGCCTGCAAAACTACTACTTTCAAATTTTTTTCTTTTCTAGACCTTAGAAGTTAGAGATTTAGATCAACTTTTAATATTGGCGACACGGTTGGCGCAGTGGCTGAGCGATCGACTGCTGCGCTGTGTATCGTGGATTCGATTCCCGCACGGAACAAATATTTGTATTGCCTACAGGTAGTTGTTCCGGGTCTGGCTGTTTGCGTATGTGAGTTTAAATGTTTGTAAACGAACCTACAATACAGGAGTAATTCCTAGTGTAGGGCAACACTGAATGTTTGACGTTTTTTTTTTGCGATGAAAATAAATATAATAATATGGCCAGTTTGTATATAAATATATTCAAGCAGAACCCGCCACAGCTAGTCACTGACAAAATGAATACCTCCTAACTAACCATCTTACCTCACCTAATCATAAACAGTACTTAATCGACTAGAAGTAAGAAAATTCCTGCATTTGTCTTCATTCTCTCCACAAGCTTTGTAATTATAATTTATCACTATTAAGTAAGTTATCAAGACATTTAACTGAGACTCATAACTTGCAATCATTTTTCTCTTTTGTTTTTTCCTATTTTGTCTCTAAATGATCTTAATAATACTGCCATCTCTTTTCATTAAGATGTAAATAACAAGGACAACTATTGTTTTTAAAGAGTATGTTTATTGAGTTACGCAATTCTTTTCCATACATTGGTAACAGTTATTGTTCAGATATTCTTTACAGCCTAAAAATGTCGATCATGTCAGTGACAACCCTTTTATGACTTGCAGAGAAAACGAATTGAACAGGAAACGCAAAATAAAACTATATTAAAATAGAGGCTGACGAAAACGTATCGAATGATTTTCTTTAGTGCATACTATGAGTGACACGTCATTTCCTTACCAGTTTTAATGTAGTCAGTTTTTTTACAAAAACACATAATAATTTTCCCTTAAGTCTAGGGTTAAACTCCAGACTTCACTCAAAATCCCTGCGACCATCCGACCAATAACTTATAATCTCAAGTGTAACGTAATTAAAGTTTATTATGCGTAAAACAAATTAAACCTTTACGACTGGGCGTAAAATAAACGGCGCCCTTATATTCAAATTGTTTTGAATTCTAATTCGGATCATTAATTGCGACACATAAAGCTACCTTGCTGTTTTATTTGTCTTCTTAAAAGGACACTGTGAATCTTGATCACAAAATAGATACGTACAGAAGGTCGGCTCCATACAACGAGCGAAAATGCACGCACATATTAACACGCTTCACGTAAACGAACTCGCGACTGTCATTTGTTGAAAATCGCCGCCGTATGTCACGTACTTACGTCGTAAGATAGTCTCGTTTGTGTTTCGTTTTGACACCTCTGACACAAAATGACGCAGTGACTTGACTTGATTGATTGACTGTCATGTAAAAGCTATTGAATAATGTGTGATTTCACTCTTCTCAGTATGAATACTTTTTCGCGTGACTTTGCATGCTGGTGTCAAAACGTTGAAGATAAACATCGTAAGGAAACCGGCATATGCTAGAACCAAAAATGTCGAAGACATGTGACATCTACCAACCAGCACTGGGCCAGCGTGGTGGATTAGGACCCACTACTTCCCATCGAGAGGAGGCCTGTGTCCCACTGAGAATATTATATCGCCTGATTATTCAAGTATGGTGAGAGCAAATCTAGCGTTTTAAATCTCTGGGCAGCGGGGTTTGACTTAATGTCAAATACTCGTGTAAATGACAGACTTTCATGAAGGCCATATATATGTCAGACCCGATTTTCTAGAAAACCAAAGCTTAAGTATACTGTGCACATGCGTGCGTTTGCGCTCGTTGTATTGAGCCGACCTTCTGTGCCTATCTATTCTGTGTCTTGAATCTATTTTTATGAGCTTGACACAGTAAAATATGTACCTACTCTGCGCACTAATATAAATTGATTTCTTAAGTAATTAAAATCTATCAGCTTAATTTAAAGCAACTTCGGCTGAAATGGTAGATCTGTAGGGAATTTAAACCTTGCTATTTTAGTCTGGCATTGTTGCCCAACATCATTTCAGCGCAGAATCCATCCACTGCTGGGATTAGGCCCATCCTTTATCCTGCCGTACTTCCAGGGAGCCTGAAAAGGCCACTTAAAGCAATACCTCTAAAAGCTATTAATTTCCTGAATTCCCAGCAGATCATTAGCAATTCCTCTAATTTTCGTAAAATTTCATTTCATATTTGGTGTAAACATTGACGCATGAAAAAAATAAAAACCGTAATTTTATCGGAAAATTTTTCAGTACAGTTTTTTTAAATCAAATTGGTTTTTTATTTTTTATACAGTTACTACAGTTTAAATGTTATTTCATTGTGATATGAATTGCACACAGATCATATTATGAATTGTCAGTTTGTGGCCATTTTACGATTTTTAATATGATTCATATTGTTATCCTATTATGATTCCGCCAAAGTGGCCTTTTTAGGCCCCCTAGTTTCGTGCGTTCCTCATCCCAATCCCAATCCCATCACAGCGGGCCCTATCAGAATACCAGCGCTTCGACATTTATTTTTTAAATGTCGTAGCATCATGCTGAGATAGGAGCCTTTTGGCTTCGTACAGGACTTTCTTTTTCATTTTTCTTTATGTTACTTTTTTAAAAATATAATTTGGTTTTGTTTTTTTTTTTTTTTAATAAGTATATTTTTTTTTATTTTTTATTGTGTTTAGTTTAGTTTTATGATCTTCTTGTGCGAGTCGCAATAAATACTTTTTCTTTCTTTCTCATCCAGCGACTGACGATATTATGAAAATATTCAAATTTATTTTGTTTTGTTTCAGGTTCCGCTATTACTCTCATTGTGCACAAAAAAGACGATCACACCCACATACTTCGGCAGTACCAACGGTAAATATTTAATATTGATTTACTTTTATTAAATGTCTTAACAGTCGCTCCATACAAAATATTGGTATTCTGATGCATCCGGGTAGACTGGAAGCCGACATCGATCGTATTTGATAATATATGTAGTTGAAAAAATATAGGTAGCTAGGCAGATGATGAGATTTTAGTACCCGTTTTCACCAACACATTTCAACAAATACCTAAATAAACCGACGTGTTGAATTTTCAACGCTCGGATCAGCGCCGAAAGTTGAAAATTCATCAGATTGCTTTTATTTAGGCGACTGATAACTCATCAACAGAAGTCAGACCCTTAAGTATGAAACTCGTAGTCTCGGTTATAATTAACGATCAGATATCGCTATAACTAGATACTAAGCACCCTACTGTCAGTCCACAAATTCAAAGTCTATAAACTATATGACCAGCTCACCATAGCCTGTAAGACGCTCCGTGGCACTATAGACGCACCTGATCTACATGCTGAGCTAACTTGCTTCTTTGTGCCAGACAACTACTGCCGTGGCAGAAAGCACAGGCTGATTGCTGTATCTCCATGTCGCACACTAGCGCGTACTAAGTCTCCAATACCACGTACTCTGGCCGTACTTAATGATCTCTTGGACTCTAAGCCAACAAACGATCTGTTTGCGGACGAATGGACGAAAATTTTGTCGGCATGTCAGAAGTACTGTGAGAGGGATTTATGAAAGTGTTGTTTTACTAGATGATTTTATATTTTATCTTTTGTGTACTTTTTTGTGTTTTTTTTTTTGTACCGAGAAATCTAGAGTATATTTGTCTATTCTGAAGCTAAATACCACTATTTTACTTGAAGCGACTGCCTATCTGATCTTCGCAACCCAGTTACTGGGTAACGCGATACCTTTTGTTAAAACTGGTTGTCAGACTGTAACGACTGTCAACGAAGATCTACGAATGACAGCCGAGAGTCGTTACTCTCGGCTTAGCCTGCTTATCCAGTAAAAAATCAAGTACTTTGTCGAGAATTTTGACTGTTCTTTTTACTCAAAAATCTAGTTCCCCAAAAGTGTTCGAACTGAGCTCAACCCGTTAAAAACTGTAGCTTCATAAGTATAAAAACTTTTCCATCGGACACAGTTCGGATATTCACTTTGCAGTATATCGGTTGAGCGGTACAGTTAAATAAAAAAGTGCTTATCAGCTATGTTGGAGATGGTACCCGTTTTATTGGCTTTAAAGTTTTATGTTCGCGACTGTACCTCTGTAAAGTTGGGGACGCTACGAGTGCAGACAATTTCTGCTGGATTTTATTTGAGGTTTACGGGGAATTATACGAGAAGGTATGTGTGATTATGGAACGGTATAACGGTAGGTGGCTCGGTGGTATCCCGGCTCTTAGCGAGTGTGTTCGAACCCAGGCAGGCACTTTAATTTGTGTATTTCATTACACCACAAAATGACGCAGTGACTTGATTGATTGATTGTCATGGAAAAGCTATTGAATAATGTGTGATTTCACTCTTCTCAGTATGAATACTTTTTCGCGTGACTTTGCACGCTGGTGTCAAAACGGTGAAGCAAAACATCGTGAGGAAACCGGCATGTCCTAGAACTAAATATTCGAAGACATGTGACATCCACCAACCCGCACTAGGCCCGCGTGGTGGATTACGGCCCACTCCCTCTCACAGAGAGGAGTCCCGTGTCCCAGTAGACGGAACATTATAGGCTAATTATGCTATGATGCTTGGAACAGTATGCAGAAGTAGCTATGGTAATTTTATTTACAAAGCAAGGTTAGAAGTCTCACAACAAAAGACAATTAATAGGCTAGATGCCTAAAAAATCTAATTAGTCCGTCAGTTAGATTATCAAAAAATATTGGACCCGTATTTTTTCTTTTGTCAATTATATAAAAAATGATGAAGATATCGCCCGTTAAAGTTCCGCGTGGCGACACGCTTTGCTACACTTTTTAGCAGAATTATAATCATTAGAATCAGTAATACAACTTGTTAAGTTAGCATAACCCTAAAATGTCAAGATTTCATGAAATAGTCATTCAGTAGGATTACTTGATCTTAGAGGGTTGTGTGATGACTGTAATGATTATAATTCTGTAAGTACATATTTGTTATGTCCGAGAATCATATTTTCATCAACGTACAACTTAGCACTGACCAGCAAATTGCAAAAAACGTAAGAAAATTTGAATTTCGCGGGCTACATTGGAGCACCATTCCACCTTAAGTACGTCGACTTAAGTCTGGGTTCTCTTACTAAGTATCGCAATGTAAAGCTGTGGTCAATCTGAGGCAAAACCCGCGCGGGATGCGGGACGAAATTCACTCGCACCGATTATAATAATAATAATAATAATAAACAATAATAATAAACAAACAACTTCACAGGTTCTTGTATTCGCTGTCCGTATGACATTTATCTTTAAAGAATTCCACAACACTATTTCTTCGTGGAAAACTTTACAGAATTTTACTCTTTGGGGAGTCGTTACTCCCCAAAGAGTAAAATTCTGTAAAGTTATCTGCCTCAAGGCTTGACTTGGAATGGACAGTCGTTTCTGACATATTTATTTTCCCCTACGCGTGTAAGCACTTACAATCATACGAGTCGATTGATGTCCACTATTCAAAATGGCTTCGCTTACAAAAATCATAAATCAACTTGCCGGAGTGTAGCTCCTAACTTTAGGAAATAATATAACAGCAGTGCGATTCTGTAACCATCTCACCGTGAAAACTTAGGTGAAGTGAGCGTGGAGTGAGCTGTCATTCCAAATAATGCTAGGGATTGACAACACTGACAACTCACATCAAGCTCACTTCACTTGAGTTTTCACGGTGAGATTTATACAGAATCGACCGGCTGTTCTCTGGCTTTTACAAGTACCTATTTATCAATATAAACTGGTTACTTTAGCTAGAAAATAGCTCACGTCGTGGTTAAAATTTATGCCAGCCAGAAAGGTGGCTGCCCTATGTATAGACGCCAGAAGCTACCCGAAACTGTCAAATTTTCCCAATCAACTTTTAACCTTATTTCATTAGCGATAACGTTGAATATCTATTAAAGAAATTTGACAGATTGTGGTAGCTTGATGTGCTAGCGTCTGCAGTTAAAACTTAGCCAGATCTGTAAATGAAAAAATAAAAGTCCGTTCTCTAGTTTCCACAATCTATGCTCAATTAAATGATCTTAAAATTTATTTATTTTACATAAGGTACCATCACAGCTGACAGTATGAATAATAAATTTATAATTTAGACATTACGCCAATTACGAAGTACACCGAAAAATAAGAAATACAGAGATTGACATAACTATTAATAGGTATGGTGTGTGCGTGTGTGTATCTGTGCGGTGTATTTATACCATAATATTCTAACCAGAAGCTACTGCATGAATACCTATTCAATACGGAGTAACTGCAATGGAACCAACACAACCCAATTCCTGGAAAATACCAAAACCAAAAGCTCGATACTGATACGGTTAAGAGCTATTGAAATCCTGATACCATTGCAAGTCACGGTGGCCCAAGGCACAGAGGAATTACATTTGCATTGATAGAAAAACCCTTTCAAATCTGTTCAAATCGGTCATTTTTAACAATGAAGACCTATCTATTTTATCTGCCTAATTTCTGCCAGCTACTTTGAAGAAAGAAAGAAAAAATATTTATACAATGGGCACATTACAAAAAAAAAATACATAAAATATGCTTATACAAAGTAGCCAAAAGCCTCGTACTCAAGCAATAAAAGGTTGAATTTGTCCATTGCTTGATGTCAGGGCCAGGGACCAAAGACAATACACAATTACACACATTTATCTGTGTAAATACGAGAAAAATGTTAATGTACTATATGTAGGTATGGGATCCGAAGGTTCATATTACAAATAATGATTCTATTTCTTATTAATCAAAGCATCAAATTATTCATGTTAAATCGACTATTAATAATCCAATTCCCTCACTACACCCACAACACAATTATTTAACGCGGGAACAGACAAAGTAACAACACTAAAGCGTTGAAATGTTAAATTGGGAGTGAGGTATTAAATTCCACTAACTTTCCCACCGTCTGTTTATGGCGGATACGAACGAGAATATAATGTTATGTAGTAAATAGGATACAGATATACGAGGATTTTCGTGTCGATGGTTGTGTTAAATTTTATCTGGCCAGTATGTTACATCATGTGTTGTTAAAGTTCACTTCGAACCTCATTCAAATGTTTGAGCAGAATTCGAACTCATTTGATTTGGATTTAAATCGCGATACTGTTCGAATATCGTAGCAATGTCAAGTGATTGCACTACAGTATGTTATCACATAGTGATTGTGTTCATCAGAACAGCAGGCCAATTCTCGTAATTTAAAACGATCAAAATCTAGTCGCAGTCTCATCTCGGCGACAAGCAAATGTCAAAAACTTGTCAAAAGGGAAATTTTACGTATCTTTGACAGATTAAGACTGAAATAAGACTGTGAACGTTCTTAAATTTACCAGAATTGCCCCTCAGTTTCAAGGTAATAGAGTCAGAGGTAGATTCACTTGCCCGTTATAAATAATTAAGGTTTTTTTTTTGCTTTCAGACCAATATGTAAACCTTAGTGAAGTTTCAATTTTCTAAGAATTTTTGTCAAAAGTTGTAAAACAAGCAATACCGAATATACCTACCAATTGCAGGCGTTATAAGGCACGCTAGACTGGATGTAAGGCCATGGTTCATCATGGCACATTTGAACCTCTATACACCGGTAAATTTTGATCGTTTTAATCATTAAAAGGGGTCATTGTACTCATCGACCAACCTGGGACCAACCCTAAAATCGTGAAAAAATCAGTTGATCCATACATTATGTCGAGTTATGCGAACGTAAATTTATGGATCAACTGATTTTTTTTCACGATTTCAGGGTTGGTCCCGTAGTAAAAGTTGTTCATAATGATGAGTGCATTGACCCCTTTTAAGGATTAAAACGATCAAAATTTATCGGTGTATATTAATGGAAAAGACTCCACATGTGACTTTACTCAGGAACAGTAGGCCGCACGTCGCCATGTCTATGGTAACATGTTGACATTGTGCTGGCCTAGCGTATTACGGAGTTTCAATAGAATGCGAGGCCAGTTTATACCGGTTTTGTTACCAGACGAGCGCACTACTACATCTGGGCTATCCTGAGCAGTCAATTTCGTTACCAATATTGTTGATTGGCTAATTCCAACACATTTCAGCTGTTCTCATACAGTTCTTGACGATACGAGAGAAAAATATTATTACTGAAACCAGAACTGAAAAATTAAAAATAAACGTTCGTTTACTGCTACTAAATAACTCCGTAAAGAGAAATGACTAGTTAATTAGCCCAGTGTTTACACGCAATTTTAGCTGGGAAATAAATTTATTAGCTCATGCAAATTATTATGTTGTAGCCGTTGGTTACAGATGTATTTTCATTAAAATTTAATTAACTTATTATCGATAGTACAATTGGGGACGTGAAATGTTAAACAAATATCGTGTGACCCAATGAAAGTGGACGGGTTCGAACGTGAAAAGTTAAAAAAAAACTAACGTGTTGCCAATTCAAATCTCAAATTCAATCTCAATTTTTTTTCTGTAATAAAGATGTTGAGTAATCACCAAAGAGTAGTTAGAGTGCCACAACATTAGTATAGATAGAGATATGTGGACAGGGTGTAAAGTTCAGTCATCCTCCATAGAAAAGGGAGGATCCCCGACTAGAAGGGTATTGTATCTGGTGCCCACCAGATACAATACCCTTCTAGTCGCTTCTACTGCTTGACGATTGGTATCGGGACGTTGTAATTAGCGCAATCAGAGTTTACAGCGCTACTAGCATAATTACAAATCAGGTATTAGTTTACAAGTAGCGCTATAAACTCTTACGTGTCGTCAGCGTGTTGCGTAGTTCACATGTGGCGATGTAGATGCCGCAACACGCGGCGATAGACGACGCGCCTTACTAAAACCTTATTAACTAGTTTGTGATTGGTTGCGTCGTTTGCGAATCGCCATTGAAATACGCCAGTGAATTGACATTCGATACTCCTTGGTGATTTTGAGTTTGTAACTGGTTATTTTTAGTAGCGTCGTGGCCGACAGACGAGAGATTTTGCGATCTTGATACCTGTTTCACACAAAATACGTGTTTTTCGAATTTGACCTTTATTAGCTACTAGAATTGTCACACTGACAGGTGTTAGGAACGCATTTTTTGTGATTTCTTGTGTTATAAACACGAGAAATCACCTAGAACCCAACGCTGATTCCTCAAAAATAAATACACCCAAAAATGCCTAATGATTAAGTTCTACATGGATAGTTTTAAAATAAGGCACTAAGGCCGACCACACACTACAACGCGCCACGCGACGGGGTGCAGATAACGCTCCCGCATTTTTACATACAAATTCAGTAAAAACGCGCCTCCACGCGGGGGAATTGGGCTCCGTTTCCCACGCTCCGTCACGTGGCGCGTTGTAGTGTGTGATCCGCCTAAGAAACACTTTTAAAATTCCCGTAAAAATTTCAAGATGCTATAAATCCACCTCATGGTTCGCGAATTATTTTAAGTTCATAGTCATGAGATTCTATTTTACGGGGTTTTAACTAACCCCTGGAAGTAGGTACTTAAATCTAGAAGCTTGATCAAATCTTTAATGCAAAATTCTAACGGAATTCCCGAAATCAAAAGCATTCAAAATCTTGTCACAATCTCAGAGAATATAAAAAAAAATCAGGGTAATTGCGTAACTGACTAACAGTAGCAATTACCCTAAACCACTTTGACAGTTCAACATCATTCATTGCGTTATTTACGTTGTTGAACGGATTTTTTTTTCGAACATATGTAGCAATGGATGACCAACATCCCTCAAAATGATTTAGATGGTGATTGATAGTGTATTACACAATTAGGGCGGGTAAACACGTGGGTAAATTAGAGATATTTTTCACAGATTAGAATGTCATCGTTCCTAAAAATACGGTGATTTTCCCCTCTGAACTTTTAAGTCTGCAATCGCCAACATTGAATGAATAAGTAGGTTTAATACAAAATTTAATTTTTAATACAGAAAATAACATAGATATATTATTAAGAAGCCAAGAGTTTGCAAATAAGTAGGTTGACTTGTGTTTATAGGTTCAACAATGTAACGATTTTAAATGGACAAATAAATAAATAAAGCGAGCATGATGATAAATGCTTGCGGCTAAGTATTAACAGCCGCACGGTCGATCGATCAGATGACGCTACGTTTACCGCGGTTGGTCCGTACATAGGTATCAATCTTTAGATACCAAGAACCCTCCGTGGCTCGGAAAGCACGTTAAATCGTTGGTCCCGGCTGTCATTCGTGTATCTTAGACAGTCATTACGGGTCGTCAGAAGCCCGAAAGTCTGACAGCCAGCCTAACTAAGGGGTATCCCGTAATGTGGAGATGAGATAGGCAGTCGCTCCATGTAAAATACTGGTATCCAGCTGCATCCGGTTAGACTGGTAGGTAGACCTCAACATAGTTGGGAAAAGGCTAGGCTGATGATGATGGTGATAAATGCTCGTTCCTTGGCTCTGTAAGGCCTTTGTCAGGCAAACTTACATAAGCTTAATTGTTTTACAATAGTATAACCTTTGAACAAGGTGTTTTGGTGCAGCCTGCGAGAGGCATGTGTCTACTAGTGGATTGCGATGGGCTGCGTTGATTAATTTGATCTTTTTTCATGCAACTGTTAAAATCCTTTAGAGAAAAAATACTATTAAAATCACTATCTACTGCTCGTGAATCACCCGAAAACATAAACAGATTTGTATCAGAGCGCCAACGAGTTTATCCCCTTTAAAATATGCAAAAAAAAAAAAAAAATTTGGTCCATTTGCTTTTCACCGATTAAACGGAACTGTGCGAATACTGTATGCCGTCATATGATACATGTATATGTAAATCTAGGTTTATCTATATTGCCGGTAGCTCATAGATAGAGTCGGACCGAAAATGTATTTTTTTTGCCCGAAAACAATATTCGGCCTGATTTGCATTTTCTGCCAAAAACTAAAACTTCTTTGGTAAAAGTAAAAGTAATGCAGTGTCAATCTAATAATCATTATAATTTACCATTTAAACTTAAATCACACGAAACTTTAAACTTTTCTCAAACACAGAGTTCTGGTGGCCCTTGGGATTTCCCATCTGCAAAAATGACGAATTTCCATATAAACCTTCCCCCTTTTTTTAACTCCTTTAGGAACTGAATTTTCAAAAATCCTTGGCAAGTGCTAACTTTCACTATACGGAGGAAGAAGAGATCCGACGCACAGCCTAAAACATCTTTTAGACTGTGCGTTGTATGTCAGTGTCAGTTTAAGATGTCTATTTAGTAGATAGTTATTATTTTTTAGTAAATCTAATAATCTGATGATAGGTATATGCGAGAAAAAGCATTTTTAACTGCATATTAACATCCATTATGCTTTTGCACTGCTGAGCTTATAGGCCTCTCTATTGTTGTGCCAATTCCCATGCTCCAGTGCCAGCCTCATCCAGACTCTATCCGCGGTGCCAGGCGGCACTTGTCACTGCCTTGCTACACCTGTCATCACTATGCCGTGACAGGTATCCATTACTTAATTTTCCATTGTCGAAAACCTTCGTATGTCTTCGGATCGCAACTGCTGCCGACCGGTAGCTGCTTAATTTTTTTCGGCCGAAAATTGCTAAAAATGGATATTTAAGCCGAATACCGAAAAATAAATTTGGTCGTACTCTATAAACTAATGAACTAACTCGATTTCACGCGAATTTATATTTATAACATACAAAATAGACTAAATGTATGAAGTAAAATAAAACAAAATGCTACTATGCTCGAATTATTAATCACTGGATAATACTGAGTGACAGATGTTAAGGCCCACTCGCACCACAAACATTTAGCACTAAACATATTTAAAACACAATTCTCTCTATCATTTTAAAACAATTGATAGAAATAGAATGATGTTTTAAATGTGTTTTTAGCGGTAAACGTATTTGTTGTGCAAGTGACACGCGGCGAGCTGCCCATTGCTCGCTGCCCGCAAGCCCGCGCCTACGGTGGCCGGGAGTCGGCTATTGACACCAGTCCAGGGCGTCTCCTGCGGCGACTAGGGGCGTGAGGGCGCAGAGATTGCCTCTCCCTCACGCGCTCCCCCTTCCTTCTTCGCGAGCATTACTGCTTCGCAGAAGGAGGTAACGGCCTCCCATGCACTCTCGCTCCGTACCATGGCCTGGACCAGGGCCGGACGCGAGAGATCGCTGCCGCCGATCGCCGCCACGAGGACACGGCGGTGCTCCGCCCAAGCCGGGCAGACCTCCACCGTATTCTCTACCGTGTCCTCCTGGCATCCACACAGTGGTGACACCCTGGCGTTTTCTCCCGCGTGAGGACCTGTGTCAGGCGGAAGGTGAGGGCGTCGTGGCGCCTCTCTAGCCACTCTTTAAAGAGGGGACTTATCGCCGCACTTGTGGCGTGCCCAGCACTGGGTTGCGACAATCGCACTGTCCATGCTGCTATAAGATCCCGCCGGAGCTCTCTGGCGTTTTGCCTCCTCTCGCCACTCCCATATGTGGGCGAGGACTTTGGCCTCCAGATCCCATGGCGGCAATCCGGCAAGGAGGCTCGTCGCCTCAGCGGAGACCGTGCGGTATCCTCGGATCAGCTGGACAGCCATGACCCTTTGGGACGCGTTCAACCGGCGTGCTGGTCGCCGCCTCAGGGAACAATGACAATTAGTGACACCTTGCAAAATAATATTGCCATTAATATTTCAAAAATATTTTTTTCTTAGCTGCGCCCTGCGATTTCACCCGCATGTCTTGATCCCGTGGGAATATCGGGATAAAACGTATCTCCAAATCCAGTCTATGGTCTACCCATTTGCCCAATTCCATCGAAATCCGTTCAGCCGTTTTAGCGTGAAACAAACATAGAAATAATTAAATCATTTTTAGAAATAATTAATTCTCTTCTATAATATTAGTTTAGATAAATTATTAAAAACTATTGATGAGTTTAAAAAATAAACTCAACCTGTATATTATTTTCCAAAGTGGCAGCTCAGTGCATCCATATCCTTGAATTAACCACATTCAAAGCTTATCCTAATACCTAATACATAACGCTAACATAACTACAACAACTAAATTAGTCATCAATTGTAATTCATATCTAATTAACGAACCATTGTTCCAGTGATGCGACACCGTGGTCCCGGGCTCGCGGGATTAGCGCCGACACCCCGGAATACCCCGGGAATTACGGTGAGTAATGAACGGAGTTATTAATGCGGCCCCCGGGATAGAGATATCCCGGAGTGGCGATTAGTAAGGAGTGTTGTAGGGTTATTTTTATTGTGTTGAGGTTATTAAAAGAGCTTTGCATTATTAATTAAAAAACATCCTGTGGTTGTTTTACTGTAGGGAAAAAACCTCTACTTAAACAGGTGAGGAATGGAGAAACTACTATACCAGCACCCTGCGATTTGGTCAAATCCTTGTTTCCAATTTATGTTATTTCCACTCAAACAAAACGGCCTCTTTTCTCTAGCTTAAAGTTAGAGAAAATAGGTTCTTTTGTTTGAGAAAATTAACTAAATTTTAGAATGACTATTCAATTTTTTAAATGACCAAGCAGCGCGTACTAAACTTTTTGTGCGAGTATTAAAGTTATTTTTCCAAAAAAAAAATTATATGTTTGAAAAATAAGTTGCGAATGCAGGAAATTATAATAATATTTTGTATCTTAAAGCCATCAAATCACAAGTCAACCTACGTGATTGATCCCTCAAACAAATTCCAACAAGTTTCGTGAGATTTGACATCTGAGGGGCAACTCCCGTATTTTTAGGAACGTTTGCATTCTAATCTCAATCTGTCAAAAATACTTCTTTACCGACTTTTTTGACAAGTGTTTGACATTGATTGTCGCTGAGATGAGATTGCGACTAGCTGTTGAACGATTTTAATTACGGGAAAGGGTCTTCTAATTTTCTTATAAAATGTTTGATTCAGCTTCCAGATTTTGAAGTACCCGCCTCTAGGGGCTAGTTAGAATTCGTAAAATAATATCTGTTATCTCATGACTATGAACCTAAGATATTTTGCGAACCATAAGGTGGATTTATAGCATCTTGAAATTTTTACGAGAATTTTATGTTAGTTATATCAATAAAAGTTAGAAATACCTTATTTTAATAACTGTTCTAGCAGTATTCTCAAGCTTTTTTGGGTATAAGAGTAATAAGGAATCAGCGTTGATTAAGACAAGAGGCCAGGCTAGGCCAGAGAGCCTAGGCTAGTGGCAATTGCTTTGAAAGCGTATAGTCTACAACAACTTTCAACAGGATTGACATAAGCTTTTTAGTAGCAAATGTCAGTCCCAAATGAAGTGCCAGACTTAAGTGGCAGTAGGCTTTTTTGGGTATAAGCATAATAAGGAATCAGCGTTGATTAAGACAAGAGGCCAGGCTAGGCCAGAGAGCCTTGGCTAGTGGCAATTGCTTTGAAAGCGTATAGTCTACAACAACTTTCAACAGGATTGACATAAGCTTTTTAGTAGCAAATGTCAGTCCCAAATGAAGTGCCAGACTTAAGTGGCAGTAGGCAGGGCACATTGCTCGCAGAACGGCCGATGGAGCCGAAAGGTTCTGGAATGGCAACGGCGTACCGGAAGACGTAGCGTTGGAAGGCCTCTTACAAGATTACCGATCACTTGGTAAAAGCCGCAGGAATCTGCTGGATGCGAGAAGCACAAAACCAGTTGAAGTGGCGACGCTTAGGGGAGGCCTATGTGTAGCAGTGGACGTCTTTCAGCTGATGATGATGATGTCAGTTCTATACATTTTTGAACTTTCCATCAACGTCATTTTTGTGTTCTAAAGCTAGACCCTAGAAGAGTTATTTCAAAAGATGCTCCACTATACATTATTTAAGCGTTTCCAAAACCTTTCCATTCAATACAGAGTACTTAATGAGCCTATTATTATTTCATGTTCGCTTCTAAATCTCGTTGCTGGTCTGTTATATTTCTTTGGCTGAAAGTTTCGTGACTTAGTTTGTCGATTTTATAAATTATGCCGACTTGACATCGTAACGATTGTTCACCAAAATTGTATTAAATACAAGAAGTCCCGACTCAAAGAAGTAATCAACACCAATAAAAACTAACATATTCGTCATCTCTTGAATATTATACTGCTTCATAGCAAGGACTTATTTTTGGCCAGGATTTCAATTCTTTGCCCACCGCTTGTCGCACATATTTCACGTAATTTTGTGGATTTCCGTGACGCCACGATCATTTCTCCCTTTAGAATTAATTTTCAATTGGTTTCTGGTTTACTAAGGCTAGTATTAATTTACCCAGAATACTGTTTCTATTAATTTTCGTATTTCTCAATATTTTCAAAGCTATAATGCCACATACGAACTACGCAATACATCTGACGTGACACAGTCCCTACATCGCGGATTCAGAGTTACCCACGATAGTCAAACAGCCCGACAACAACCATTGTATAATTGAAACAACTCTAGCCAGAAGTTTCCTCTCTTTTCAAGGGAGGATGAAAAACTTTCCATCCTGCTCCTTATACGTCTAACTAAGTCTCCCTAGATTGAACGAGTAAGGAAAAAGCTATGAAAACATTACATGGTAATGTTGAAACCTCTTGCAGCTCCATTGACCCAAATAGTCCAACGTATTCAAAGTGTAATTTGTACGTACACTGCTATCAGAAGTTCGGGAACAGTTTGCTGGCCCGTATTTCGTGCTATCGAATATTATTACACTTGGTTGCAAAAAATATGGCACAGTCATAATTTGTGATGATTACGATATTATTAACATTGGAAATGTAGGTATAGAAGGGTTTGAGAATTTGGATATTAATACATTGCAAAGATTTTTAATTACTAAGTATACCTTCAAGGTTGACTGCCTCGTTAGTCTCGTGGTTGTAAGCGCAAATACTGAGCGCGGGGTCCTGGGTTCGATTTCCAAGTCGGCCAAAGGGTTTTTCCCTTGGAAATTCCTCAGTAACAGCCCGGAATTTGGAAGTTTAATTATTTATCTCATGGAAAACCAACAGCTTTACATAAATACAATCTATCTTTACATACCGAAACCCCTCCGTGCCTCGGTAAGCACGTTAAGCCGTTGGTCCCGGCTGTCATTCGTGGATCTTTGACAGTCGTTACGGGTCCGAAGCTCGAAAGTCTGACAACCAGTCTTACCAAGGGGTATCGTATTACCCAGTAACTGGGTTGTGGAGGTCAGATAGGCAGTCGCTCCATGTAAAATACTGGTATTCAGCTTCATCCGGTTAGACTGGAAGCCGACCCCAACATAGTTGGGAAAAGGCTAGGCAGATGATGATACATACATTCAGTCCCATCATAAAATGTGTTCATTTTCATGACTAATTAAGGTATATCCCTCGTTTAACCTAGCCCACAGTTTACAGAAAACTAACTTATATTTCATGTTTTCTGTAAGTCTCCCACGTGTATTGATCTAAATTTCATCGTTAGAATGTTTTGATCCTAACTGACAAGGAAAATAATTATTGATGTACTATTTTATCAAACAAGACTTTTTACTTGTAGAATGAATGTCTGTCTATTTTATTATTATGTTCTTTGTCAATTTGTCATTTCAATGAAAAATAAGTGAACAAAATGAAGACTAACATAGTGACACTTTTTTTGCAAGACAGAAATACATTGCTACAAGTATCTTTTAGCGCTTAAATAACATTGATAGGAGATCGTTGTTAGTAACTATTTTGGGGAATTGTTTTGTAAAGAGACACAAAAAATTCAAATCGTTTCTCTAAAGCGTAACAACACGGTTTAACGCTGAAATGGCTGACCGGATTTGGATGATTTGATTTAGCACAGCATTGGTAGACCATAATCTGGATTACGTCAAGACTTATGCGGGTGATACATCAGGGCGCAGCTAGTATTGAATAAACAAGATGGCGTTAGTTCCGATTTTTGCCACGCGCCAAATGATCCTTGTTCAGTTTTGTGGTGATATGATATCAAGTTGCCGTTGTAATTTTTATGTATGACTTACCA
Organism: Apamea sordens; assembly: GCA_945859715.1. Lineage (NCBI taxonomy): Eukaryota > Metazoa > Arthropoda > Insecta > Lepidoptera > Noctuidae > Apamea > Apamea sordens. Next base: position 3,081,063 of record OX244010.1, on the reverse strand, counting down.
ACAAGACTTTATCTCAATGTTTATATGGTACAATTTCGATGGGCTCATTTCGAACAGTATATACAGATACTAGTAGACTTTGCAGAGCAAGTTACGTTTCGGGAACATCCGCTTGCTGGTTCGTGCTATCGAACATTATAGGTACACTTGCGTGCAAGAAAACTGTACGCTCTTGTGTTTCATTCTGAAAAACTTTTTTTTTCATTTTGTTGTTCCATTACCTGTTATGCGTCAATTTCTTCATATGTTTTTTTTTTAAATATATTTTTTAATTCTTTGGAATGAGACGTTCCTAGACTACTTATCAAATTGGATTGGTGATGTGTTTGACTGTAAGTCTCGTATGATCAGAAAGATACATAAGAAAACACAAAACATGTAGCACTATGCAATGTTATGAACACCTTTGTAAACACCATGTTTCTGACAAATAAACATTCCATTCAATTCTAAAAAAAATATGTTTTATTTGTATGCTCGAATCCCAGCACTTTGTATTTTACGATGTGAAAATATAGTAGGTTGTAGGTTAAAAAAAAAGTAATCGTTTTACTATTTTTTTTTTTTTAATATGCATATATGTACATATACTGCGTATATCAATGACAATCCCAGTTTTCATACAGAATTCAACGAAATATATCCAATATGGTTTGTATTTAGTTTGTTTGAAGAAATCACTTTATCAATTTCGATGCTAGGATTTTTACTTTTAGTTTCAAAATACTCCTATGCATTAGTATTGTCAGTGTTTTTATTTACTATAGTATCGTCGTCTCCAAGTTGTATGCGTGTGAAGCAAATTAATAATAACATTCACAGTGCAAGTAGTATTCGGTACTGGCCAGACAAAGTTTCTGTACGGTTCGTTCGCCTGTGTTTCGAGCTACCAAATATTCAGTTAGTACACTTGCTTGCATTATAATTGGGAAATAAGTGATTTAATGTTAATAATTTCTACATACCGAATATTTAGTTTTGAGAATTTATGATGATGATTGTCTTTTATTTGAACCTGAAGAAACAAACGAAATAAATAATTAACCAGAATCAATTAATTAAAGTAACACAAAGAATTTGACACAAATTATTAACATCTCATGTGTGTCCTATTTTCTAGAAAAACAAGCGCCTAAAACAATTTCAGTTAGTAAACCATACAAAAACATTTAACATATCTCAGTTTATTAAAACAAAATTATGTTTGCATTACGCAAAGCAGTAGAGTATATAAATAACTTCGTAATAAATTACGGACGATAGAAATTTCAACATTCAACAGTTGTAAATCATTTCTTAATGGCTACTCGGAGACAATAAATATTAAAATAATATATTGTAGTTACGCAATAAATTGAGAGAACTCTCTTTAGTTTTGTGTTTATTTAGAGCATTGTGTGGTTAGTTGTATGTAATGGTGTTTTTGGTAGAGGAAAAGGGTCGTTCGGGGAAGTACTAATGTCAAAGCTACTTTTAATACCAAGAAGTATTGGTATGTTCTAGTTTGAAGGATTTGGATAGAGATGATTAATTTAAAAAAAATGCCAGGCAGTATTTTGGCCATGGCGTCCAATTCCAAACTGAACTAGGTATTATAGTGGACAACTGTTTGCGCAGACACAATACAAAATTAATAATACGTTCCTAAAACATTCGTGTCTAAGGCATTTTCATAATTATCATGATCGAACCTATAAAAAAATATCTAATGATTTGCACAATGGAGTCGCATTTTATGCAAACACTTTTTACAAAAGTATGGAGTAACTAGCTTTGTTTTTGTGGTTGCTTTAAGTGCGATTTCAGTACAGTACAGTAGAAAATTACTAGTAGTATTTATACATAGGTCTGGCCACCACGTGTCCTTGTTTTCATCGAGACTTCATTCATAATTTCTACATAATAAAATCAAAAAAAAAAAACCTGCTTCCTAATTACGGAGCTCAACCTCAATCGGATCATTTTGAAGGATATTGCTACTCCATTGCTTCATGTGTTTGAAAAAATTGTCTACTCAACAACGTAAATAACGCAATGAATGTCGCTGAACTTTCAAATTGAAACCCATTGCTACTGATAGTGTTTTACACAATGACCGGAACGCATTACGCTGACTCAAATAATGTGAAAATGTAAAATCTATCAATTCACCCAATAAATCTGTCCCCAAGTGCATGAAAGTTATCCAGCTCGTCTCTACTAAAATTGTGGAGTAGATTGTCCGGAAACACTTCGCTAAGCGAGTTCGCGATTTCCTACACTTCTCCTTTTTTTACTTAATTAATTGATCCACCCGGGTATTGTCTGGTCTAATTGATGCATAGTTCCTCTCTCTGTGAACGATCTGATTGGATTTTTGCTATTAAGCCATTTGGGATGCCTGTAGTGTTGATTTTTTTTGAGTTGTTAAATAGAGCTGATTGATATTGGGTTTGAATTGACTGGCGTACTCGTGAATAGGCTGGGATTGTAAGGTTTAGTGATAGAATACAGCTAACATTGTGATGTTAATTATCTAGGGCACATGCTTATTAAATTCAGAATCGGGAATTGCTGATGACTGTTAAGTTAGAGTAAGTTTCTTGATTAACACAATATACTGAGCCTACAATGTTCCCTCTGCTGGAACGCAGGCCGCCTCTCCTTTTAGAGCGGGAGTGGGCCGTAATCCACCACGCAGGCAGATCACGTATTCGAACTTTTTGGTTCTAAGGCCTACTGGTTTCCTCCCGATGTTTTCCTTCACGATTTTGAGAGCAGAGGTGATGAAATAATTTATACAAAGTTACTCGCCTGACTGGGTTTGAACCTACTGGCCCCCATTGCTCTTCACTAGGCTACCAATGCTATAGTTTCTTGATTGTGTTCAACAAACCTTAGCTGTCTTATTACAAAACGAAACCTAACTTTAGTTCTAGCCTAAACTATTGAGCCAGTACTTGTATTTTGAACTTTATTTTGATTTAAGCAAAGTTCTTAATACTAAAATGACAACTTAGCACCGAACTAAGCTGTCATTTTAGTATAAAGAACTCCATTTCTTTAGCAGTTGGGTTCTTAATTCAATAACTGGGTCAGTGGTTTAAACTTGATCGAAAGACAAACCTTGTTTTGTAATAAGGGGAACTGTGTTCTAAACATTATTGTGTACTTACTCATATTTTAATACTACCTTACAACAAAGTTACGGTCTGGTTAATAGCAGCAATAGTTTATTATAGTGAAAGGTGATAAAGTCCACCGCACCTGCATTAGCAGTGGCACCTGTACCTACCCTTCCGACCAGAATATAAATTGTAGCGATTAGGTTATCAAATTAATCGAAACAATGTATTCTACATTACGTATTTTAAACAAACACAATTAAAATAATTAATAACAATTAACATTCTAGCCGTGGGACCCTTTTTTATCGTGAGAGTATTTAACAACATTAAACTTAATAAGTGATTATTTGGTAGCAATACCACAAAGTTTGTATTTAATAGTTAATACCATCGCCCCGCGCGTGTTTATTGCCTTATTATCAAGGGTGGTAAATTTCGTGTCAATTTTTACGCTTAGTTTTTTATGAAAAATTTAGTTTTCCATTTTTAATCAAATTGTTTTTTTTTTATTCTTTTAACAGACTGATAACAACTTGTTATAACCGCCTGTGCTGTTTAGTATGATAACCTAAACGCCACTCTGTAGTATTAATGTTGACTGAAACAGCTATTGTATGGTAACCAACTAACCAACTCTTTCACAAACTGCTATAACCGTAAACAGACGATATTAAACGGCTACATAATTCCAATTTTCACATAAAACTGTACCGCTCAATCCATTAGATTGTCAGGTACAGCTAGTTACCTACTAACTCGGTGCGAACGAGGACAATGCATGGAAAAGTTTTGAACGCTACTGTCTGTTGCTGACGGCAAGAGTTATTGCTCAGGGTTGGGAGTGGACCTGCGGTAGTTCGTACTTTGAATGTTGAGGTACATTGGCCTGGTTCGTACACAGAGTATAATAATAGACAAGGGAATAGGGTATCATAATATGTAGCTAACAAGGGCAACAAAGGATCCAATCTACCTAGCCTTGTCCCAACAAGGTGGGGTCGGCTTCCAGTCTAACCGAATGCAGCTGAATACCAAGATTTTACATAAAGTGACTGCTTATCTGACCTCCACAGCCCATTTACTGGGTAGCACGATACTTCTTGGTAAGACTGGTTGTCAGACTTCCGGGCTTCTGAAGACTCGTAACGACTGCCAAAGATTCACGAATGTCAGCCGGGAACAACGGCTTAACGTGCTTTTCGAGGGTCGGGGGTATTATAATGTTGTATGTATTTATAGTATATTTTTAAGTTATATTAATATTAATATAACTTAAAAATATACTATAAAACAATATTGTTTTGTATGTGTTTATATGGGCCTTGATGCCTGAAATAAATGGATAAATAAATAAATATATAAAGATGGTCACCCATCCACGGACCAACCGCGGCAAGCGTAGATTAACCTGGTTGATCGACCCGTGCGGCTGTTATTACTTAGTCACAATCCCCTGCTATTTTATACAAATATTAAAAGACTGCCTACCTGACCTCCACAACCCAGTTACTGAGTAAAGCCGGGACCAACGGATTAACATGCTTTCCGAGGCACGGAGGCGTCTCGATATGTAATGGTGTGTCACCTATCCACGAACCGACCGCGGCAAGCTTAGCTTAACCTTCGATCAACCATCTTGTTACCATAACACAAGCATTAGGTTGCTTAGCTTGGGACTAGATGGCGCTGTGTGAAATGTCCAGGGATATTATTATTATTAACCCGTGCGGCTGTTATTATTTAGCCACGAACCCCTCAACGAATTGTAAGGCTGAAGCTAATTTTACCTGTCTATTCCTTGTATCTGTTTATTCCATGATACCTACGTACAACACCTGCCTAACCCTTGTGTGATTTCGGATCGATTTAAGAAAAACCTATAATTATTTGTTACTTAATTAATTTAGATAGATAGAATACTCTTTATTGTACACCATACAAATTACAGAACATAAATAATATAAATACAATTTTACAAAGGGTGACACAATGGGCGGTCTTATCGCTAAGAGCGATCTTTTAAAGACAACCTTTGGATGGATTAAAATTAAGGAGAGACAAATATAGTAGGCAGTCTGTGGTGTACCATTTACATTACACAATTAATATATACATAAAATATATAATTTATTATTCCAATAAACAAACTAGCACAAAAATACTAGAGGATAACCACAAAAAAAAACTGAACTGAACAACTCATTAAGTCTGGAGCGATTCACAAAACAATTTCGCGAAAAAATAAAATCCGGAAATAATCCTTTAAAAACCCTTTCTTTTCAGTAAAAACACCACAAAAAAATCTGTTCAAAAAACTTGTAAAAGCGAATCTGAAAAAAATATTTAATCCCCACTTATTAAGGAGCTGAACAATTCGTTTCGAACTTCAACGAAACGCAACGGCAAAACTTTTTTTCACCAATTTTTGTTTTACTTACTCCAGACTCCTTATTGCTATGTACATAAAGTCTAAATTGGCGTAGTTATTAACAAAGTTTAGTATGGATTAGTGGTCCGGAAGCGGGAAACTTTACCGGGAGGAAATAGTGTTGCGGACGGTCGAATCGAAAATTCGATTTAGTCGATAATAATTTATGTTTTGGCAGTGATATATTTTGTCATGTTTATGGTCCGTAAATTCATGCTACATTATTATGCTGTCCTTTATTTTTGCTAGCGGATATCAAAGTTGTAGTAATAATAGGCTTGTGTCCATTTTATAATGAATGGATAATATTTGATGTTACCAACAGCATAATATACGAGCAACCGCCGAGCGTTTTAGCGAGGAATTTCCATTACGTTTTGGACCATTTGCTGGGTATAAACAGGCACGTAGTTTCAAAAAGCAATCTTTTATTATCTACGGTGATTCAAATCTTTCCTCTAGTCACTTAAACATTTAAGTGACTAGAGGAAAGAGAAAGAAAAAAAGATTATTATTATTATTATATTTACAAAGATTTGAATTGCCGTAGATAATAAAAGATTGCTTTTTGAAACAACGTGATTGTTTATACCCTGCAAATGGTCCAACACGTAATGGAATTCCTCGCTAAAACGCTCGGCGTCCAAAAAGTTCTAGTATGTGCTAGAAAGAGCAAAAATGCAAACTTAAGCAAACAATAAGAATCAAAATGAAGGCGTTCCAATGATTCCTTGAAACATTTTAAATTATCCGTTCCATTTCCTCTCCAAAGTTAAAACTACATTACTCGTATCGAATAAAAATTCGACTAACTCGAATAATTTCGCACATCACTAGTAGCAACCGCAGGCAACGGAAAGTTTGTAGTGCATCGGGAGTTAGTTCACTAGTGGGTACTTTTAAACTAAACCGTTTGGAAATTGCAGGATCCCAGTTTTTAGTTTAACTTTTTTTTTTTCATTTATTTTTTACTGTAAAGTCGGTTACGGCTGCCATTTTATGATGTGGAGTTTGGAACTACAAGATGTGCTGGCTGGTAGGAAAACACTTTGTGGCGTTCTGTGTTCGAATGGTTTGAATTCCAGTAGGAGTAGAGTTTGCCTGGAGGTCTTATTATTGAGTTTATTATCTTCTCAATGTTTCATTAGCACTGTCACTTGTAGTGTTGTCGCCAATCAGGGGTTGAAACTTAGTTTAAGCGCGATAAAAATAGAAGCGAGATTGACTGTCAATTTGGCAGTCTCTGTTGATCATTGGATTAAATTTTGACAAAATAATTTGCATAAAAATGCAGATGAAAGTACTCTTCAGGCCTTTTCTAATAAAAAAATTGCCTGTAGTAGTAGGAAAATAACAGGCTAAAGATATACGTAAGTACCTACTATGAAACTGTACTATAATACAAAACTTTAAGCTTCGAAAAAAAAGCTCTACCGCATGATTAATTTATTCGAAAACGTTCTAAGAACATCGTTCTCTAGCACCTACCATTTTTCTAAAAGTTGAATAATATAAAACTTCTTGTCAAAAGAGGAACTGTTATCTATTCCAGACTTTCTTTTTACTTTACTCTTGGGGGTAGTAAAAAGTTTAAAGTTTTGAAGTCGATCGACCTTTATGAATATCCATATGGAACCTCTGGAGGGTCGTAAAAGTGATTTCAGGTGTGTCTGGGGGAGTTGAAGATATTCTTAGGTTCTACGTTTATGTATTATTTTGAATAGTATTGCAAAGATTTTAAATTGTTATTTATCTTGTGATGCTAAGGGGCCCATGGCCAAATAATAACAGCGCACAGGTCGGTCGGTCAGGTTAAGCTACGCTTGCTGCGGTTGGTCTGTGGATGGGTGACCATCTTTACATACCGAGACCCCTCCGTGCCTCGGAAAGCACGTTAAGCCGTTGGTCCCGGCTGTCATTCGTGGATCTTTGACAGTCGTTACGGGTAGTCAGAAGCCCGAAAGTCTGACAACCAATCTTACCAAGAGGTATCGTATTTCCCAGTAACTGGGTTGTGGAGGTCAGATAGGCAGTCGCTCCATGTAAAATACTGGTATTCAGCTGCATCCGGTTAGACTGGAAGCCGACCCCAACATAGTTGGGAAAAGGCTAGGCAGATGATGATTTATCTTGTGATGCTATAAACAAAATAGTGAATTAATGAATAGGAAAGATTGATTACGTAATCCGAACATTTTTGTACTTTATATTAGTTTTGTTAGCATAATTATAAAGGATTGGTTATTGCAAAAAAATGAGAATTACCCGTTTTCTTGATGAGGAAAATATTTTGTAGAAATCTCTTCAAAAACTATAAAACGTAGGCACTGATATTAATGTTTTTGTAAACTGTACCCAGAGAAAGACGACAAGTTATTGTATATATAAATAATAAAATAAAATAACATAGTGCTTTTTATTTTCAGGTATCTCGAAACATGGAAACGTCGATAAGAATATCCACATATCAAAGTAAGTATGCACCTAATAATTACGAATCCAGAGGCTAATCTAAGCAATACGTACCGAGGCACTATGACTAAAGTATCTGTCCATTTATTCTGTAAAAATCTCACCGTGAAAACTAAGGTGAAGTGAGCTGTTAATAGTGTCAATGACAGGTCACTTCACCTAAGTTTTCACGATTATATTTACAGAATAGACCGGCTGAACCCTGAACGGGTGATTTGTTAGCATTCATTGAAGAAATCTATCTCCAGAGATCGACAGAAAGAGTTCAAAGCTAATCGTTGGATTAGCTTTGAACTGTTGATCTTTGAATCACCCGTTCGTGAATAAAGTCTTTTACCATATTTATACCATACCATACATACCTTATACCATATTTCTATCTATAATATGTATGTATTTACAAAAAAAATGTATATAAGTAGTTTATCAGCCATCTTGTTACCATAACACAAGCATTAGGTTGCTTAGCTTGGGACTAGATGGCGCTGTGTGAAATGTCCAGGGATATTATTTATTTATTTATTTTATTTATATGGAAAAAGCCTTTATTCACTACAAAAAGTAAATCGAATCGGGGAAATGAAAAATAAAATGCAACTGCTTTTAATAATGGAAGTTGAATACAAACAAAAGGAAATATTATATTTTGTACCTTTTTTCACCAAATAAAACAATAAAGAAACAAATGACTGTATTCATGTACATGGTATTTGCTTTTCATTCAGTAATTACACAAACTGAGTACAACACTAACTCTTAGTTTTACGTACAAAGTACACTCACACAAACTACAAAATTTTGCATCTCACAACTTAAACACATCAGTAGGAGTTAGGAAACTGTTCGCAGTTGTTTTTACTGAAGGATGGTTTAGACGGGCTACTAAAAGTGATTCAGTTTAGAATTAACACTTTTAAACTACTCTGTAGAGACTAAAAACTGGACTAGCATGAAAATATTTTCTAATTACGATAGTGTGGACTAATGAGTAGTGACATTTTACTGTCTTTTCTTGTGTGTAGTAATAGTGACATTTTATAGTTGGGTAGATTGATACAATATGTATGAAATAAAATAATGTTTTTCATCGTACCCGTCCGTAGTTAATATACGGGTACCTAATTCATTATTATAAGTAAAACCCATATTATGTTGCAAGAGTATGCTTAAAACAATAAACTTTACTTGGGAGACGGATTGCTCAACTAATATTGTTACCAGCAGAGAGAGCATTAATACTACTACTGGTACAGTCACGAGCAAAAGTATGTATACACTCGGCTTTATTCAAAAGCGATTTACTCCTTTATTTTTTTATTAAATTTTATGTTGTTACGAACATAGCATTTTCGAACCCATAGTTTTATGTAATGTGTCGTATTTCAACTTTGCATTCGTTATTTCACGAAAAAAACGCAGTTGAAAGTTTCCAAGTGTTGACATATTGGTGCACGTGACTGTACTCATAACTTTGCGGTTTTAACAATCCTAAAGGTTTCGTTAGGGAAAAACAAGGCTTTTCCCTTGTCTTTATGTTACAACTAAAAACAAAAAGATGTTGTTATTACATTAACAAATCTATAAGCATCTTCTGTGACACTATTTCTACAATTTCTGGACAACTCTTTAGTGGCTGTATTGCGGCTACACTGTTGTCGAAAAGTGGCTCGTCTGCAACTGCTAAACATATTAGTTCTGCAACTGCTCCGTTGAAGTCGGCATTACTATGCATTGGCACGACCGCCCATATCAATGCTTGTGATATTGAAGTGCATACTGTATTATATTAGAAGGAAATATCTATTGGAATTATTTTGTTCGCTTTGTAGTGGATATTTTGTTGTTGTATATGGGGCAAAGGAAGTTATGGTTTAAACTTTCCTTTGTTATTAGAGAACAGTATTAGATCCTATATCGTCGTAAACCTGGTCTATTACTGTGTATTCTATAACTTAGATAAATATATCATCTGGAAAGGAACCTTGTTTTCGACTCATTGGTTAGGTCAAGTGGTAAGGAGACGGTGCATTCAAATAATTTATTAATTAAGCTAAGGGCTAATAACGGCTTTTTCTTTGGAAAAAATTAGACTATTAGTGGACAGCCCGACTACCTGAGTCAATAAAAATCAACCATTCTTTTATCTCATTCCCGAGTAGAGTTACTATATTTTTAGAGTTTTCATGTAGGTAGTGAGTATTATGATATTATTGGTCTGTTTATTGACTGAGCGAATGAGAATGTTGCGCCAGCCCCAAAAAACGAATGGGTTGAAGGCAGGAGAATGTCGATGGTCAGTTTGTGGATGTAGACTACTATTATGACTCTATTGGCGTAAATGATTCTTTACTAGTTTAATCACCGATTTTACAATTATGAGTGATGTGATTAAATTTTTCGAATTAATTTTGGATCTACAATCGTTCAACCAGTAAAAGCTATAAAGCGATTCTCCACATTTTATTCTTCCTGGATTTAGAGCTAATTCCACCGTCGATACGTAATCGAGTGTCAGTTAAACTTGGTGAACGCTTGACAGTCGATTTATTCGTGTCCCGACGCGACGTTTACTGCGAAAAATACCTGGTTGATTAATCCAAAATGACGAGTGGAATTCATTATTGATCGTCTAGTAAGGTCTTCGACAAGTAGATGTGTTTTTCAGAAGATAAACTGAATAATAAGGTCGAGTAAAATGCTGTAAATTATATGATAAAAACACTTTTGGTTGCCCGTCCTTAACTAACCTCATTGTTAGGTACAAATATATAGTTACTACATAAACACGACCGACGACGACGACGATCTTGTATTTCATGAGGAAGCCATTTTGTTTAATTTAAATAACAGATTCTCCAAGGTTATACGAGTATTTTACCGACATCACATAATTTTCACATTGTAAACATCCCGCAAGAGCAAACATTTAGAGAGGAGAGGACCTCATCTAGATAATCACATTTTAGTACCAAAAAAATCTGTTAAGAATGATCTTCCACCTAAGCATAAAGTTGCCATTCCACTGCGACTGCCCGTGGGGGTCACGCAACACACGAAACAAATGCTAGCAAACAAATGAACCATGGCAAACCTTTCCGTGCACGTGGGACGTATATTAGCAGTGGACCGTCGACTTAAAACTGCGCTAAAACTCTTATCAACAAACTACCCCCAAAGTCTCGCACCTTTTACCCAAAAACCCTAATTTACCGAAAATCTACAGCAAACAAAATAAACCTTAACAAAGTATAATTACTAACGGGCGCAGTTTAACAGCAGTTAAGTTAACTATGCATAAATTAAACTTAGATTAATGAAATTACCGTACATGGTGCGGCCGTGCTGCTGCATAATTTGCTCTCAATTTGAATTTATAGTCAGGAGCTCGTAACATATTGTTTTGTTTGGTGTTCTAGGAACTACTTGATTACATAGCCTAGTTTTGCTGTAGTTTTGGCAGAACTGTTTTGCTTTCAAACATCATATTTTAATCAATCTACCTACATATTGTGGTGGTAGTGGCTCTGTGGTAACGGCACTGATCTGCGTGTAGTAGATCCTGGGTTCAAACTCCAGTAGGCTCTTTACTTTGTGTAATTAATTTTATTACCGCTGTTCTTAAAACGGTGGTGGAAAACTTCGTGGGGACACCGGCATGTCCTAGAACTAAAGATCAAAGACATGTGGCATCAGTTAATCTGTACTGAACCCACGTGGAGGATTATAGCCCACTTCCTCTTAAAGAAAGGGGGCCTGTGTCCCAGCTGTGAGACTTTTATAGGCTTATAATGCTACATATTTATTCAAAATACGTCCAAGTTTAACATAAATTCTAAGTCTTTTTGCGTAACAAAGGACCGAATACTTCTGAGATTATTATTTTTTCTTTAACTCACAAGAAGGGAGTGAATCATAGCGTGACGGTTGACAGGGCAGAATGAAAGAAGAAAACGTGTTGCGCCGACCACAAATATGTAACATAGGAGAAGGGCAGGAAGATTTTTGTCTTGATATTTTCAAACTCATCATCATCTGCCTAGCCTTTTCCCAACTATGTTGGGGTCGGCTTCCAGTCTAACCGGATGCAGCTGACTACCAGTATTTTACATGGAGCGACTGCCTATCTGACCTCCACAACCCAGTTACTGGGTAATACGATACCCCTTGGTAAGACTGGTTGTCAGACTTTCGGGCTTCTGACTACTGATATTTTCAAACTTAACAGCGACAAAACCTTCTTTCTTATATCTATGGATCACACGAAACACAAAAACGGACACAGTTTCAAAACGTGTTGTCCGAAAGTGTTGTCAAATTAAAAGGACCAGGGACAGACCATCAAGCTGAACAACTTTCTCCATGGGACCAACATAGTAATCGCGACATAACTATGAGCCTTACGAAATGTATGGGACATTTGGGTCGAGCAGGTATTGAAGTTTTATTTATTTTACCATTTATGTACACACATGTATATAAACAGACAAGAAAAAACAGAACAGAAAAGTAGGTACAGAGGTGCTGCTTATTTCATAAGAAATCTCTTCTTACCTGCGATAGGAAAATAGATAGAGAGATGTAGACAGCGTGTAAAAGTACAGCGTGTGAGTTTTGTATAGGACAGTTGAAATTTTTTTCGCGATGGTATGATTTGATGGTCTGTAACCCTTAAAAATTACCACAACTTTCTGATACCTACATATTGTAGATAACAGCTTTTAATTCAACGTGGAAGTTGACCTGCTTGTCAAAATCAAAAAGATAATTAATATGATTCCGTTTCTTTTACAGACCAACAAAACATAGGAAGACAGATCGAAGACAGCATCGCATCGACGGATTTGAAAGTTATCGTAAGTATTTAAAACGATTAAAAGATCCATCACAAAGCCGTCATCTACGTACGCATTTTGTACATATAACTCAGTTACTGCAAAATATTGTGCTTATGGGTGATGCAACGGTACAGGGGGATACGGGGGGGGGGGGGGGGGGGGTATTTAAAGAAAGACTTCAAACTTATTTCGTAAAAAAATGTCAAACAAAGTTGGAACTTTAACCTTTTTAAATCTCCGTAACCAGAATGTTCTCAGATATGGTACAGTAATAAAATTATTAAAATACGCAGAGTAACTCTCTGCTTCATTAAAAAGTCTATTTAAACCAACGGGGTAATTGCGTAACATATTAGCAATGGCTTTAATTTTGACAGTTCAACAAAATTAATAGGCTAGATGCCTAAAAAAATCTAATTAGTCCGTCAGTTAGGTTATCAAAAAATATTGGACCCGTATTTTTTCTTTTGTTAATTATATGAAACATGATGAAGATATCGCCCGTTAAAGGTCCGGGTGACGTCACGCCTTGCTACACTTATTAGCAAGGCGTGATGTCACGACCCCCTACTACCAAATTTTGACGCGCTTTATCTTAGTCATTTTTTGTTTGATTGACAAAAGAAAAAATATGTGTCCATTATTGTTCGATAATCTAACTGACGGACTAAATGTAATAATAATTTTGCTACCCAGGCCTGAACGTTGCCTGGGTAGAAAAATGATTATTATATTTGTGAAAAATTTGTCTGTTCATCAACGTTATTAACGCAATAGGGTAGTTACCCTATTGCGTTGATAACGTGGTTGAACAGACAAATTTTTCGAACATGCCTACGAAGCAATGGATTAGCAATGTCCTTCAAATAATTTAGATTGTGGTTGATACTTGTAGTTTGTTACGCAATTAGGGTGCTGTTATTATTATCTTATTGGATTTTTCAATTCTTCTAGTCATATTTAAAAAATTGTTTGGTTGGACTTTAATTTTATTAAAAAAAACTAAGAACGTGAAAGTAGAACTACCGACCTTAAAATTGAAGTACTTTGATTCACCAAAACATCTAATAGCTTCACATTAAAATTCACAGCCAAAATTCCCCGTTTTTGGTCTGCCATGCGAACTGAAACTCTCGAAGGCGAATTTCAACGAAATTCAGCATTATTTCAACTTCTATGAAAACAATAGAACTTTAAACGGGGAAAACGGAGCTTAATTAATTTTGTTATATATTTCAGAAGTCCAATTTATAAGACATAAAAGGGATCTAGGATCCGGCAATATAATTATCACTCAACATTTTAGTGAGAAAGTTGTTACTCCTGGTGAAGAGGTAAGCTAATAAAAGTAATTATAAATACTTGAAAAAGTATATCTGTCACCTTATGATTATGAACACGATTAGGTTAGAACTGTGACTAACCGCGCGAGCCGAGCGAGCGAAACGAGCGGTGCCGCGGCAGCGGCCGGTGAGCGCTACTTTCAAGTTGGTCACAATTACTTGGCTATTTAGTATTCACGCAAGGTGTGATTCGTCGCACGCAAGATTGATACCAGTTCACAATTTGCCATGGACAGATTATAAACTATCGAAAAATAATGCGTTAAATTGTACATAAATGGTTTGTTGCAGTTCAAATTTTTTTGATAATTTATATTGTCGCAAGATATATTCTAAACTACCGATGTTCATAATTATATGATGACATATAGTACTTACGGTTCTGGCTGTTTGTGTTTGTGAGTTTAAATGTTTGTAAACGCACCTACGATACAGGAGTAATTCCTAGTGTCGGGCAACGTTTTTTATAAAAACAAAACAAACAACTTACGTAGTACGCGGAAGACTATCACTCATACCTTTGTCATAATCTCTATCTAAAAGTCGACGAGTTTTACCAACGGATACTGTACATAAGGTACAGAAGAACAGAATACTTGTCAAAGAATAAACCACTTCTTGTCTAGTATCCGTCCTAGATGGCAATTAGATATTTAGTGCACCTCTCTGCCTCTGCTAATAACAATAAATTGTGGTCTGCAATCCAGCCTGCAATTGGCGACATAATGGATTTACAAACCCTATGTCTGATACCAAAACATCCTAGTATTCACGTACTATCTTTTAATAAAACAGCTATGTATTTGTGAGAAGGTTTCCTACTAGTATTTTAAAAGGTATTCAAAAGAATATAATAATATATTTAGATTTTTGGCCACACTATCTATTTTGAGCTTTTATGGAAAATTCTAACCAACTATCCTCTGGATCAACGACTTGAAGAGGGTTTTAACCGTAGAATTGAGAACTCTCCAGCAGTTCTAATTATTTTGAAAATTTTCAGGTTAGTCTGCAATGTACGGCTACTGCAGACAGACCTCCAAGGTTTATATGGGAGAGAGATGGTGTTGTTATATCATCTAACACCGATCAAAGGTAAGACTAAAGAGGAGATTAGGAAGAAATTCGTTTATTGATTTCGACAAAGAACGTTTACAACTTTTTTGCGCACGTAATCATAATAAAATCGTTTATTACTTCCAAAGTCTGTTAAACTTGTACTATGGAAGTTAAAGGTCGCTCTCTTACATTCGATTAGTATACAAAAGGCAAACCAAAGTAAAGGCATAAAATAAAGATAAAACAAATTAGGTAATTTACCAAAACAAAAACAAAAAAAAACTGGTTTTAGTGACAAAAAAACGTTTACAGATATTTTTTGTGAATGTACCTACCTATTTACAGGGTGTTCAACTCTCATAATCTAATCTGGGAGAAATATGTATGAATGTATTTGAAAGAAAGAAAGAAAGAAAATGTATTTATTGCGACTCGTACAGGATCATAAACTAAGGGTTTCCTAGGTTCAGCTCCTAAGTTAGGCAATGGTATATATATGGGGTTTCCTACGGGGAAATTCTCAGTAGCTGTAACACGGGGTGTAGTTAGTACACCCACATTTTATTTAGTAAAAATATATATTTAACTAAATAGGTGTCATGTTATAATATGCAGATTATTTGTATCAAGTATGCTTATTTCAAGGTTCCCTAGGGGAGATCTTCATTCACATTGTACCATTGGGAATGAAGATCTCCGTACTCAAACAACATTGTTGTCTGTCCATCCATTTCTCGATAGATCTACGTCTCGCAAACGTCAACCAATCAAACCAGTCTATTTCTAAAACCAGGTCTGCTGTATTGTAGGCGTTTCAATAGGTCACACTAACAGCCAAACACATGTCATGAACACACAACACAGTATACTATATTGTTCAAATAATTTGAAACGGATAGTTCGAATAGGTTACGTCAAAACTATTGTTTGTTGAAGTCACAGGTTGAAATAGATTCAATTCCCTTTTAAAAATTGCAATAAAGGTAATGATAGATACTTTTTTCATGCCCGTTTTTACTAACACTTAACCGTAAGGTGGTTTTCACTCGACGCCGCTTAGCGCCGAGGAGGCGATGCGGATATTGTTACGGTGCACCGTGCGAGGAGGTGGTGAGCGCACCTGTCCGTGTGATGGGCTTCTAGCGGTGCGCTACGCGGATAGGCAGCGAGCGTGGTTGGAAAACTGCAACACAACCTTATCCGCGCTGTAATGCGGTATCTCTTGTGCCAAGCGCCGCTCTACCGCACCGTATTCCCCGCGTAGGGGCGGAGGCAGCGCGTACGCGGCACAAGCCAATGTGACGTAATACTCGCTTCACCGCTGCGTCAATGCGCAGCATCGTGTGAGAATTGCCTTAAGGCGCAAAAAAAAACTACAGACAAGTGTCAAAAATGTAAATTTTGAAGCTTACGAGTAGCCAGCTCAGAAACAAATAGTGAAACAGCTTACGTTTGACGTTACCTATGTAGACGTTCATAAACTTGACGTTAGTCTAAACTAATATTATAAAGAGAATAGATTTGATTTTTGTATGTTTGTAACTCTTTTACGCTAAAACGGCTGATCGGATTTGGATGAAATTTGGTTTGGACCATAGCCTGAATTAGGATAAAGTATAATTTTTATGTCGATACTCCCACGAGATCCAGACTTATGCAGGTGAAACGGCATGGCGTAGCTAGTGAATAAATACAATGTTTCTAAGATAACAAAAAAAAGGTTTTTGTGCCTCTGTACTATATGTTTTGTGTTTTTAAGAGAATCGTGCGGATCAAAGGTTTTATTATTAATAAAGTTTTAGAACAACATTCTATGTTAAAAATAATAAATATAGAACCTTTAGGTTTGCTAGCCCTGGCGTAGTAGAACAAACATACGCCAGTTTCAATATTCAGTCCTAAACTTTTTTGCACTCCAGGCTATATATTCAGTTGGGATCAGTTTATAGTTTGGTAGATCCCACAAATAGTTAATTAAAATTTAAACAGTAATATTTTTGTTTATTTTTGTCTGCTGTAACAAGAAACTTTGTAAAATAGTACTTGATACTTCAAGTATGTAGGAAAGGGTCCAAAATTAAATACAGTTTCTTGAGTAAAATACTTCTTCTTTTATTTTATTACAAGCTTTTATTTAGTTTCTCCTGTCCTCAATCCTGTAATCAAATCTTGCAAGTTTAATTTGACCCACTTCCCGGTTTCCGATTGAGCTAAGATTTTGCATGTATATGTAAATCAAATGACATTTACTTTCACCTTCATACAATCAGTGTCCATCTTAATGTACCCTTCTTCGTAATTCATTCTTCACTCCCTCACTGTCTAGTCCCCTTTCAGTCAACGCTTCGTTCATAAATTCGTCACAATAATTCCGTTCAGAAACACTTTAAATAACATGTTTTTGCAATAAAATCCTACATGTATGTTACAATAGCAGGCTAGCGGGTTTTTTTCTTGGAAAATAAACAATACAGATATTAATATTATATAACTCGTCGGTTTCCTTTCAGCTTCACCATAATATCCAATTGAATATTATTATCATAATCTTTTTTTTTTAACCGTCTACGTAACATGAATAATAAAGCGAGTAATAAAGATTCAAAGCTTCACAGTTTGTCTCACCGGCGAAATATTGCCTGTCTGTCCGTCTTCTACAGACTGTACTTCGGGGAGTATCAATAGCTACATGAGCTCATCCCGCCTTCAACTTTTTAACATCGAGAGTCCAGACGCACTGCGGGATACCACCCCTATTTGAATCTCTTCAGGGCGAGAGTGAATAGGCTTCTTCCGGGCAAGCTCGTTCTACCGTAGATCTCATCCTTGCCTCTGGGCTGGATTGAGGTCAAGAGTGAGCACATTGTCAATAAAAAAAAATTTCGTTGCTTTGTAAGATCAATCGTTAGTCGTAACACTTGAACAACAAAAACTGCCCCTTCATCATGATCGGCCTACAGCAGGCTACTGTTGGACATACGCCTCTCCAACTGCTCACCATTTAACTCAATCCTCGGTTACCGCTCGTATCGTCGCTCCCCCAAACCGGAGAGCGTTCACCCGCACACAATGGCCAATTTTCAGTCTCATACTGCTACAAAATAAAGACCATGTAAAATCTAATTGTAGCCATGTTTATGCAGTTGATTTCAGTACACGAGGTAGCTTCCTCTAAGAATTGAGTTCCACTTCAAATTAGTAGAATTATTTACAACATTCGCGTTACCTTTACGACCCAACTCACTTTTTCATTTTTCAGATACACTCTGGGTCAAATGATGTCACCATCAGGAGTTGGTGTGGTCTCCCAGCTCAATATATCCAGGTCTAGAGTTGAAGATGGTGGCTTGTATTCATGCTTAGCTTTTGAAGGAGAATCCAGCACTGGACATTCGGCTAGAATTGATGTTTTTGGTAAGTTAACAAAAACACAAATGTGATTTTGTGAATACACAAAATCTAAACTTTTATTATAAAGAGATTAAATTCTTTGTTTGCAACAGGTAATCTGTGGATGTACCCACTGATCCAACTACAATTTTTTTTTCACTGATAGAAGGCTCACTATTGTAGGGTGTCATAGGATATGCTTTATGCTAAAACCAGAAATCTCACGTGGATAACGTTGCGGGCAGAACCTAGTGCATAATAAAGCAACTTGCCATTTTTTATGTTCTTTTATAAATTCTCTCCTGTCATAAAAAATACCATTCCAGAACGTCAGATATCTTATTTATTATATAGGCCACTTTTACAGTATGTAATATGTTATGTCTGTATGTATGTCTTTTTCAGGACCACCCTACATCAGAACACTGCCACCAATAAAAGTTCAGAGCGGAGACTCATTGAAACTGAGGTGTCCTTACTATGGATACCCAATCAGGTACATTATGTGTTAAAAATGTACATCCAGTACTTCGCATTGCAGGTTAGCCAGAATAAAAACACAATGGCCTGCACATCCATAATCGATGACCGGATTGTCATTTGTTTTGACCTGTCTATCTATCATTACCGTTTTGTTTAATGAATAATTTTATCCTTTTTCATAAATTATTTGGCTTATTTAGATAGTATTGATACATATAATATGTGAAATTTCAACAACCAGTTTCAACCTCGTCCTAAGCGTGACTATTGAGCATGGTCTTATAAGGTTCGATTTCCAGGTCCCGCAGTGTTACTGTGTTTTTTCAATAGTAATTTCTTGGTAGCAGTCCGGAGGATTTGTATCCGGTTAACGGGAAGAGAACCGCTCCCTAGTTCATGGAACTTATTTATTACTGTAAAATGGGTTTACTACATACCTTCAGATAGTAACTGTGGTTATGAATATACCTTTTATATTCCATACTGTGCACGTACCTACACTACCAAGACAGGTTACATTAGCCACATCAGAGCACAATGCACATGCTCGTAAGTCTCAACCTATACAATCGTTAGATACAGGAATGGTCACCGTAGCCGAAATTGCCATGGATGTTTATAGTAAAGCCTTTTTCCATTTCAGCAAACTAGAATGGGAACACAAAGGCAAGAAGATCATCAGCTCAACACTTCCCCAGCACTCAAGATATAAACGAACATACTCCACAACTTCAAACAACAGTAAGAACACAAGAAGAAAACGTAAGAAAAGACAGCTATTTGAATCGGAAGCTGATGGTGTACTGAATATTGCAAGAATTATTAAAGAGGAGAATGGAGATACTTATACCTGTATACTTTTTAGTCCTTCGGGAGAAATGGCTAGAAGGTAGGAATGAACTGATGGGAACAAACACGTAAACTCATATTACATTACATACACAAACATACACACGTACAATTTCACACCACTACAATTTTAATCTAACTAGCTGTAGGTAATATTTTAACCCGCAGGTATAACATTAATATTTTAATCTGTGTTTAACCAGTGTGCCTGCTTATGTATTACCTGAATATTAATCAATTTTCTATTTCTGGATTTAGGGCGTTATTCTGTTAAACTCACTGTCTTACATTTTTCTTTCATAAACTTGTACAATAGAATCAAAGCGTCCCTAAAGATAAATAGTTTTTTCTGCACAAAAAACTTTATAATGAAGTTTTACTCGAATTATATTAAAGGCTATAAGCCCTCTCACTTTATAGTCATGAAAAATAGTTTTTATAACCAAGAGTATTATTTTTATTATATTTTGTACTTTTGACTTGTGTAAATTTTACCTATGAATATTTTTCTGAAATAAATGATTTGATTTGATTATTGTGCCGATTTTTAGAAACTACTGATTAAAGTTCAGTAATAAATTTAAAATGTTTTCCAGATCATTTGAAATCCAGGTTGTGGAAGCACCAGAATTAGATGAACTCCGTGTTGGTACTGGATTGAAAGAAGGCCAGATAGTCCAAATTACTTGCAATATTGTTGGTGGAGACCCGCCCATTTACTTCTCTTGGCTAAAAGATGGGAAAAAACTTCCTGCTAGTCTGAAGGTAAGAAAACTTATTATTAAATCTTAATACATTGGTACTCAACACATTAAATACTATTTTCACAAGCTACCACTAAAATATATATTATATTTTTTTTTTTTTTCTTTTAGTTTTCTCTAAATTCTTTATTGTAATTTTTTTATTAGTGTTAGCTATGACCTATATATTAATATTAAATACAAGTATATAATTAAAAAATAAATAAAAAGACAGTACCTCATTAGGCATTAAAAAATTCATCTGCATCGCTGTCAATGGGATAAGTGATTACCACGTTGGATGGCAATGCTGATTCTTTGGGCTAAAAATAGGCCAGCCCTCTAGTCACGTGAAGAGTCAACCAAACGCTTGGCAATGTCCCCAATAAAGTTTTTATATTTGCGCCGTTTGAGGTTTTCTGCTCCTGCAGCAGCCGCACCAGCACAGCCCACCGTGCTAGGAAGATGTGATGGCGCGAGGGTGTTGAAACAGGTTGCATCCCACACCAAAGGCCTACCCAACTTCCTAGGCATTATGTTTGACTATGTTATTCGTTGAAATTTATTTTTTGACAGTATCAATATGTTTCAACCTATTGATATTGTCAACAAAGAAACTGCAAAATAATAAATAATATAGTAGGCAATGGATTCTTCCGTTCTACAAGAATCATACATTACTGTCTAATATGTTTTAGTACTATCAGTAAGGGAATTTCAGGATAGAAGTTTATGAAAATGTATACTACTATCTACATCATAGTACCCAGTAATTCTCCTTGAGTAACACCGTCTTTTATTTTCAGATAACAGAAAGAAGTTCAGAATTATTCAGCGTTTTGATAATAAAACGTGTATCTTTAGAACATTGTGGCAAATACACTTGCATAGCAACCAACCATGTTGGGAAAGTTAACCAAACAGCAGACCTTTATATAAATGGTATGTAGTCAAAAGCTTGGTTAAAATCATAATCTGAATTCAGAAGCACTATTCAAAACTTGATTCATAAAAATACTTACGTATGCATTGAATGACACAATTTTATTGATGGTCAATAGCTGATATTATTATAATCTAAGTTTCACAACAGCTTTATAAAGGAAACTAGTGACCTGCTCTGGCTTTGCATGAGTGCAAATAAATATAAAAAACATGGAATTAAACATGGAATTTAAAAAGTAAGCAAAAACATGGAATTTACAGACGGATTTAAAAAAAAATCGTTTTCAGTTGCACCAAAATGGATGGAAGAACCAACAAACACGTCGTTACTACTGGGACAACGAGGCGTGGTGTATTGCAACGCAAACGGTTACCCGACACCACAGATACACTGGATGAAAAGGGACGGTAGGTGAAATATTTACGCACGATCAATTGTATACACTCTTGGAAAACGGTTGGTTCTCCTCCATAGGTATTTGCAAATTGGAACTGGGGGACTACTCCGAAGTAGTATCGGCCGAATGTTCGGCCGTTTCCTGCTACGAAGTTACTATTTGGTTCGGTCGGTTCCGATCCTAGGGGCCTACTCCGAAGTAGTATCGGCCGAATGTTCGGCCGTTTCCTGCTACAAAGTTACTATTTGGTTCGGTCGGTTCCGATCCTACACTCCTACACTCTTTCGAATATTGACTATGGTCCCGACCCAACTGAGCCGATCTGAACTTTTTTCGCATTTTTCAATAATATTCGGTTTGGCAATGTGTCGGTCCGATCCAAACATTCGCACTTTGCACTTCGGAGTAGGCCCCCTACACTCCTACACTCTTTCGTATATTGACTATGGTCCCGACCCAACTGAGCCGATCTGAACTTTTTTCGCATTTTTAATAATATTCGGTTCGGCCATGTGTTGGTTCGATCCGAACATTCGCACTTTGCACTTCGAAGTAGGCCCCCTGTACTGCTAGGATCCAATATTTGAGTTTGAGTTGAGTTGAGTATATTGTATCTCTAAACTTCGCTATCGATATTTTTAACTGTAGTTTCAAATGTTATTTTGAAACTAACAAATCACACTTAAGTATGATTTTTATGGTTATATTTATTTTTTCGATTTACTCCTTTATTTTTGAATGAAGTTTTATGTCGCTATGAACACAGTATTTTCGAACCGAATGTGTCGTATTTCATTGTAGTTTTCGTTATTTCACGTAAAAATCGCTCTTGAAAGTTTTCACGTGTTGACATATTATTGCTCCTGACTTTTACAGACGCCAGCACATCAAGCTACTACAATCTGTCAAATTTCTTTAGTAGATTTTCAATTTTATCGTTAAAGCATTAAGGTTCACGGTTGATTGGGAAAATTTTACAGTTTCGGGTAGCTTGACCTGCTGGCGTCTGTACATAATTCAGAGTATTGTATCTATATATTATTATCTATGTTGTTTAGTACATTTGAATAGTATGTACCATACTTTTTCATGGAGGCTTATATTACATCATCGTTATCATCAGTTTACCAAAGGGACTAACTCAGAGAGGTCACATAAAAAAAATCGTTAACTTTAATGTGCACATGCCAACCAAATTGAAATGGTGGGATTATTTCTAATATTATAAAGAGAAAAGATTAGATGTTTTGTTATTGTTGATTTGATACGCTTTCACGCTAAAACGGATGAATGGATTTGGATGAAATTAGACACACAGGACCATGATCTGGATTCAGACATATGTCTTACTTTTTATACCGTTTTTCTCACGGGATCTAGACTTATGCGGGTAAAACCGCGGGGCGCAGCTAGTTGGTAATATTATTCGACTCTCAGCATTCCGATATACACAATATATGCCAGGATTGATTTTTTAAGTAGTGACTAAGGTTAATCAAATATTTTACGACATACACAATCGACGAGCCAACCGACCTAATCTTACCTATCCGATACCCAAATTACCTCCTCCTCCTTAAATTATTCACTTGATTTTACAGCTATCCTAGGCATCTGGCGTCCAGTTCTAGACTTAGCTGGTGGTGGCGTCATGAGCTACCCCAACGGTACCCTTATTATTGAGGTGGTATCACTTACCGATGAAGGCATGTATGCATGCAACGTTGAAAACGGAGTGGGGGATGCACTCAATAAGAATCTATGGATCAGTGTTAATAGTAAGTATTACAGATATTTTTTGGAGAAAGTGTTAGATTAAATGCCAAAATTGTGAGTCTATCCACCTCTGCTTAGCACTTCGGGGAATACGGGCGTCATGAATGATAATGTTAAGACAAAGCGATAATTTGCAAAGCGATACTTGCAGGATACAAATAAATTTCGTTTAAAAAAAAGGTATAATTAAGTATGTAATCACGATGATTAGGGAAACCATGAAAGGTATGTCCTAGAATCAAACATTCAAAGATCTGTGACATCCACCAACCCGCACCCTAATTGCGTAACACACAATCAATCGGAATCAGAATCATTTTGAAGCAAATTGCTAATCCATTGCTTCATAAGTTCGAAAAATGTGTCTGCTCAACACGTAAATAACACAATGAATGTTGTTGAACTGTCAAAATGAAACCGATTCCGATTGATCGTGTGTTACGCAATTAGGGTGCTGTACAGGGCCCGCGTGGACTACGGCCTAATATCTCTTACAAAAGCCTGTCCTGCCTGTGTCCCAGCCGAGAAAACATTTAGGCTGATTATGCTATGCTATAACATAATACCCATAAACATAATAAAGCTGAAGTGTTTGTTTGAACGAGCTTGTGGCTAAGTAATAACTGCCGCACGGGCCGATCGATCAGGTTAAGCTATGCTTGCCGCGGTTGGTCCGTGGATGGGTGACCATTTTCACAAACCAAGACCCCTCCGTACCTCGGAAAGCACGCGGGTGGTGTTTTTTCTATTGAGACGCTCTCGCCTGTTTTCTTTCTGGTTAATGACCATATGGCTATGATTTTTTACAGAATAATAAATGTTACTTACTTGTATGTCCCTATGTTTTCCTTTTTGACAATACTTTATTTTTATAAGCACTGGAACCCTCAAAAAAATGCTCAAAATTGCCTATTTAGACCGCTAGCTATACCAAGGGGTATCGTATTACCCAGTCACTGGGTTGTGGAGGTCAGATAGGCAGTCGCTCCATGTAAAATACTGGTATTCAGCTGCATTCGGTTAGACTGGAAGCCGACCCCAACATAGTTGGGAAAAGGCTAGGTAGATGATGTTTGTTTGAACGAGCTAATATCTGAAACCAGCAGTCGAATTTGAAAAAATATTACGCTGAGCGAAACGAAATAATAGCAGGGCAGACGTTATGACATTGAAAGTTCTAGTAGTTAATAAAGACCAAATTCGCAAAACACGTATTCGTTTGTATGAAACTGACAGGTGTCAAGAACGCATTCTCAAATGTCAAAACGGGACTTTTATTTTTTGACAACTTTAGTTTTATTGTAAACAAGCGCTAAGCAAAATTTGTGTAAACATACAAGTTAATAGGGTTGACAAAACTGTGCGTGCTTAAATATTTGGTCAATCAATCAAATTGATCGATTGTACAATTAAGTGTATGTGGGGGGTAGAAACATGAGTCTTGTTTACTCTACTCCGCTTTCATAAGTTATTACTTACGATATAAATGAGCTAGCTTATTAGCTGTTTGTTTTGACGTCAATACGTTTCTTTTGGCCCGATTCTAAGAAAAATATCTGTTCTAAGGAACAATCTAGCAAGTCAGTACTCAGAACAAAAAAACACATAATTTTTATTATGTAAGTGCGCTGATATTAAACGGAATAAATAACAGAGCTGCTTTTTAGCTGGTCTTCTGTGATGCAAGCCTTCAGCGTGGAGGGCACGGCAAACAGTTTGCAATGAGGTGTCGAATAATACCCCAAACTGTCTAGTTGGTGTGAGACATCACTCATACACGCACACGCACTGGCGGTATCGTGCTCGTACAGTTCATAGAACACGCCAAAACTTAATGGCGATGGCGGAACAATTTCTTCAAATTCTGTTCATGTATTTACTATGGTCTATTTAGGAAAAGATGTTCACGATTAATAAACTTCCAAATTATTTCTAGAGCCGGTGCACTTCGAGTCAGTCGGTGCTAACTTGACAACTAAGATGGGTCTACCGGTGACCCTGACTTGCAAACCGCTGGGCGACAATCCTATCAGAGTCAAGTGGTCTCTGGACGGGAAACCCGTTGATTTTACTTCGTCAAGGTAATTTTGTTTTAATTATAGTAAATGAAGACGTATTTTGTAGAATATTTTGAAGCTATAAACAACCTTAATTACACGATATTTCAGTCCAATAACATTAATCCTACTGTATGTTTTAATAGTAGCGCCATCTAACGCTCACCATCAGGACTAAATAAAGACTCACCCCACTCGATTCGCGAACGAACCTTTGTAGTTGAAGCGAACCAGCATTTTGTTCAGAAAGCAAGGAAAATTTTTCAACCAACTGACCCAAAGTGGAACGAATCCATAACCGTAGTAATACAGCTATTCCAAAGATGGCGCTGTTATTTGAGTACAGTGTATTTCAATTTGAAACTGGGCAGTGGGTTGTTATTTGGCAGTCATATTCCATTAGTCATTTCAAACGTTCTATTAAAAATAATATCATTTAAGATATCTATGTTAAAAATTTGATAGAAGATTAGCCTTTAATGTCTCTAACATTGGTTTCAAGTAAGCCATAATTTTGATGATACCTTCATACAATTCATACCTAATTACTAGCAATCCAAACTAATATTATAAATGCGAAAGTAACTCTGTCTGTCTGTCTTTGCTTCACGCCTAAACTACTGAACCGATTTGTGTGAAATTTGGTACAGACATAGTTTGGAACTTGAGAATGGACATAGGGTAGTTTTTATTACAAAAAATAAAATAAAAAATAAAATTTATTCCGGACATACAGCGCCATCTATTGGTCAAGAGTCGGCATCAATTCAGTACTGAAAATTCATCGGAAAAATGTAAATAAATAGTAAGAACTATTTGGGTAAAACCAAAAATCTGCCGGAAGTCACTATTCCACGCGAACGAAGTCGCGGGCAAAAGCTAGTTCTTGATAAATGTTCACCCAATGGAAGCATTTCTGTTACCAAAATGTCGACTCAGCTTGATTTGCTTTTGTTTCAAAGACTACAAATCTTTTGTTTTACAACTTCAGGCTCACAGTATCGGAGACAATGACGCACAACGGTCTGAACAGTTTGATCAACATTAACTATGTGGAGAGCAGAGATGGTGGAACTTACGAGTGCCGTGCCAGTAATCCGTATGGGGTTGCTGCTTATAATGTGCATTTGGATATACTTGGTGAGTTTAAAAGTTTCTCTATATGCTCATTTGCTTATAATGAACTATTAGAGATGCTCATGTGATGTGAAAGAATAAGATACATTTCGTTAAAGAAGTTTTGAGTGTGAACATGGTCGACTATAACAGTAGGGGAAGACAGACCGAAGAAACTATGGATTGATTTTACTATGGATTGATTCTGTGAAAGATAAAATGGCAAGAAAGGGGGTGAATACTGATGGAAAAGAAGATATGCTCCAACAACCCAAAACAATTTGGAAAAAGACAGGACTTTGTCACATTTGAAAACCTACTTCATTTTCACCTCAAATAGTAAAAAAAAACCTGACGTCTAAAAGTGTTACTTATAATCGATTTACGGAATAAACATATTATATTTATCATCGCTTATGTAATTTGAGGCAACATTTGTTTTTTCCTTGCAGAACCACCCACACCTCCCCTAGACCTGCAAGTAGACTCAGTAACCAGTAACTCAGTGAAGCTATCCTGGCGAGACACCATAAGTACTCACGTGCAGTACTATACGATGCAGTACACCACCAACGACTTCATGATGTGGGATAGCGCTAAGAGCATCAATATTACTAGGTAAAGCTTCGATCAATAATAGTACTAGATTAAGGATCAGGAACAAAAATCAGTCTCTCAAGTGGCCACGTTTGCACACACGTAAACATCTACATTTCTTAGAAAAAAGTTTAATAATATTAACAATTTCAGTTTATTATAAACCTTAATGCTTAAGCATAAAGTTTAATTACCATTGCAAAATATATTTAAAATGTCGCTTGAAAATAAAATCATTTTTTTTTTAATTTTCCGTCATTTATTCTAAAATGAAACTTAAAGTCTAAGTAATAAGTTTAAAAACATACATTTGAAATAAGACCACAAAAGTTTTTGTGGTCTTATTTTTCGGGCCGTTTTTGAAGCGCTTATCGGGAATCTAGTACTATTATTGATCGAAGAGGTAGAGTTTATTTTACTTTAATCTTCTTGGCTACTCTTAACCAGCTGCTACCAGCAAACATGCGAAGATCATCGCTCCACTTAGCTTGAGGGCATCCTACCCTACATTTACTGAATCATCACCATCATCAGCCTATATTTAAAGCAGTTTAATGGCCATAGGCCTTTCCAACCACACGTCATTTAGCTCGATTCTTGGATACTGTCATCCAGCTTCTATCAGCTACCCTGGAAGAATCGTCGTTCCACCTAGCTTTAGATCGGCCTGCAATACATTACTGCCAATTTACTATCTCCGCTCAAGAACACTACTACTCCAAATGGGCATCAGTCATTCCCCTTTTGTTTGATTTTATAATATTTAGCTGTGAAACAGATTTTAATTTTGTTTGTTTTAATGTTGCATAACGAAGATTATTATTTGTGAACTCTTTTCAACAAATATTTTGCAAATGATAACATGAATTATCTGAAGAACGAAGTAAGAGGTTCTAACAGTCTTACAACTGGTTTATCCCTTTCAGACAAGAGAACGATGTACGTCAAAACATAGACCTGAGAGATCTACAGCCAGCAATGGACTACCGAGTGAGGGTCGCGTCAGGCAACCAGGTCGATCTGAGTCCATACACGCAACCAGTACATTTTAGTACGCAGCAAGAAGGTAACATACACTGATTTATGCCAAAAAACTTCATTAAATATCCAAGATTTGAAAACTCACTCGCACATCATCAACTCACTACAATACCTAGTTTAGTAATTTCTTGAGAGAGAATTTTGTGCTTGACCAAGTAAGGTGGATCCTTAGGTTTTAGTGCTCTACGAATACCTTAGCATGTACGAGGCAAAATCTATCTTGGCATTATGTAATGTCGCGCTATATTGGTGCCTCATGGCCAGTATAAATGATCCTTACATGAAGACAATGTAAAGCAGTCATTGAATATTAATCGATCACAAGAAGTAAAAGCAATGGGCGTGAACCAATTGAAAATGGTCAAGTTTAGCAATAATTTTACATTTCCAGCACCATCATCAACACCACTTGGAGTACAAGTTCAACAAACAGACAACCCTGGAGAGCTAGTCGTGTCATGGCTCCCGCCACCCAGAGAGAGCCACAATGGACAGCTGCAAGGATACCATGTGAAGGCTGTGCCCAGGATTAGTGGAGATCCAGGTAAATGGCAGTTGAGAATATGTCATGCTCACTTAAATGTCTCACTGGTGGTGGCGCGTGTGTTGGATCATTCGGTTCCCTACGAAATGGTTGAGCTGGGTGGTGCTGATCCACGCGTCATGTTCGTGAACGGGCGCCATCTGTTGAGACTGGTCATCTCTTAACTGCCAGGGCTTATTTTTAATTTTATATTTTTAATTTTATGTTTTAATTTGTTTCTTAACATTGTTCTCACATATAGAAGCAATAAGAATAATGTAACCAGGATTTTGTAAAAATGTCTTGATTTAAAAGAGTGTCCGTGGAGTTTCTTGCCCGTTCTTCTCCATAGAGATCTACGCTTTGGAATGGGCAACTAGCTTCAACTTTCTGACTAACTGACCGACTATTTAATTTTGACAATTCAAAAGTGCCTGTAAATGGTTTAATTGAAATAAATGATTTGAGTTTGAGTTTGAGTTTGAATGGATATTAATTTAATCTAACTTTTGCACCAATGATCTACTCGTACCTACCCAAAAAAATGGTTGCAATTTTCTCTTAGACCGTTCATTGGTAATTCCGTTAGATAATAATAAAAATAATAAATCGTTTATTTACAAAAAGGGAACACGTTTTACATTAACCTTACCAATTAAAAATAGCACACAGTTGCTAATTTGCCTGAACTAGGTTGAACCTGTGCTTCAGGCTAAGAAGTGCATACATCTATACATATAATAAAACAGTAACGAAAGAAAAACTGTACATTGAGAATTTTCGAGAAAAAATAAGTGGCTTTTGTTAGAAAAACGTAACTGATGACAAAAAGTGACTTTTTAGAATTTTTGTCTGTTTGTCTGTTTGTCTGTTTGTCTGTGTGTATGGTACGGCTTCACGCCAAAACTACTGGATAGATTGAATTGAAATTCAGCAAAAATGTTCTTTGTAAACCAAGGAAGGCTTTAGGCTACATATTATCACGCCGTATGTTATAGGAGGTAAGCAATATTGATTTTAAAAGGTTTTTGTTCGTAATTTAATGCACAAAATAATTGAATGCACAAAATGACATGTTATTTATTTAGTAAACCATAATTTAACTCTGGAAACATATTATCACGCTATCACCTACGGGGGAGGAGCTGTGAATCTTTATTTTTCTTACCTACGTATTCTGTGACAGCGTGTAACCTAACGACGCATATTTAAATGTTGTTTTTGAGTAAGCCATGCTATTATCTAGCTTTACACTATAAAAACTACGCCATTTAAGTAACTTGGGCAGAGAAACATAGTTTAATTAATGTTAGTAGTATAATGAAAATTTTGAAGCAGCGCCATCTATGAGATTTCATAAAAATCAAATCAAGTTACATGTTAACACTTTTTGGAAATTAATAATTTAAATTTGATCATGTTGGCGAGGTTAGTAGTCTGTTAGTTATTCTTAAAATTCATAGATGGCAATGTGCATTTTCTTCATAAAAGTTGTGTCGTATAGTTCGTTTCGACAAATTCAAGTTCCAACAAAACCCTCAAAATCTTGAGCAGAGTTGAGGAAGACAGTTTAAAAAAACACGCTCTGTGAAGTCGACCAGTTTGCGAGATCCCTTACGTATGACGAGGTGCCTTCATATTACACGTACGACAAGCAAAGGGGTGTATTTAACCGACGTCGACGAGGAGGTGCTGTGGAAGGCTTTCCGGGAATTTTCAAGGACACCGCATTGGGTAGGGTTTATACCGTGCATCCGAATAATGGCGAATGCAATTTTCTGCGGTTGTTACTTCACACTGTCCGAGGCCCAACGTCTTTCGCCTTTCTGAGGACATTTGATGGCGTGGAGTATCCCACTTACCGCGCAGCCTGCGTAGCACGTCACCTTCTCGACGGTGACCAAAATTGGGATGACACCCTCGCGGAGGCGAGCGTCAGTGACAGTCCCAGCTGCATGCGTCATCTGTTTGCCGTCATCTTGGTGTTTTGTGGAGTCGCGAACCTGGTAGCTTTGTGGGAGAAGTATCGCCATCATCTGTCTGAAGATTTTCTATGAGCTTTGAGGCGTGTTACTGGAGACGAAGTCGAAGTAACTGATGAACGCGTGCTGAACACCTGTCTCAGTTCACTTCAAGATGTGGTCATTTCTATCGGCGGCAATCCACTGATCGAATATGGGTTATCAGCTCCCACATCATCACCGTATAAAGACCGTGGAAATCGGGAGTATAACGCTGAGACAAATTACGATCCGGGCGAAATGACCACCATACGAAATGACTATGTCGCTTTGTTCTCTTCAGAGCAAAAACACATTTATGACACCGTCCTTGAAAGCGTTGGGCAAAACCAGGGTAAAATGTTTTTCTTGGATGCTCCTGGTGGAACAGGAAAAACATTTGTTACCACTGGCATACTTGCAGAGGTCAGGAGGCAAGGCAAAATTGCTATTGCTGTAGCGTCGTCGGGAATCGCTGACACACTACTTCCGGGCGGCAAGACAGCACATGCCATGTTTAAAATTCCCATCGATTTAGAGAGCGCCGAAACGCCTGTTTTTGGTGTGTCACGTAACAGCAATAAGGGACACGTGCTCAAAGATTGCTCTCTGATCGTATGGGATGAGTGTACGATGGCCAATAGGAAGGCAGTTGAGGCCGTGGACAGAACCCTGCAGGACATCCGCAGGAACGAACATTTGATGGGTGGTGTCATAGTTCTGTTCAGTGGCGATTTCCGGCAAACGCTTCCCGTGGTGACGCGGGGATCGAGGGCTGACGAGGTGAATGCTTCGTTGAAACGATCTTCGTTTTGGTCACGAGTTCGTACGCTGCGCTTGACCATTAATATGAGAGCTCAGCTCGGCGACAATGCATTTGCTCAAGAATTCTCCGATGTCCTTCTAAGTCTTGGCGAAGGCACTCTACCAGAAGAGAGAGGTGGACAGGTGGTGCTTCCAGAGTCTCTCGGTAGAGTGGTATCCAGCTTAGAAGAACTCATTCGCTGTGTGTACGGGGACATCAGTCGTATACTGCACCAGCAGAATTCTTGGGTGTGTGAGCGGGCCATTTTGAGGCCTAAAAATAATCAGGCTGCAGCAATTAGTACCTATCTCCTCCGAAGTTGTGTAACGGGACCCGCCTTAAAGTCATCTCGCTCCACAGACACACCATTGAGGCGGAAATTCTTACGGGTTGTGGCGTCGGCGAGGCAGTATTTATACCACGCATTCCTTTCATACCTCATAACTACCCGTTCCAGTTCAAGCGCGTACAGTTCCCCGTGAATGTTTGCTTCGCGATGACCATCAATAAGTCGCAGGGGCAGACACTGAGGGCAGCGGGTGTCGACCTCAGGACGAGTTGCTTCTCACACGGGCAACTGTACGTCGCTTGCTCTCGCGTCACCAGTCCTGACTCTCTTTACATTTTGGCTTCTGGCAGCATAACTACCAACGTAGTTTATAGGGAAGTGTTGTAAGGTATGATACCTTTGTACGTATTTTTATTCTTTTGTGTCCTGAAATGTATTCCTGCATTATTTTCTCTATTTCCTTCAGTCACATCTTATGACTGAACTCAGCATGATTCCCATATAACTCTCTTCACTTGCTTCGCTTCACTTGCTTCGCAAAAAAACTTATATTTTAATGCAATTTTAAAAGTTGTTAACTTATAATGCTATAGCGACACTGGCATCTTAGGTATTTTTGGTGCTGTAGAGCCTTCACGCAGACGACGTCGCGGGCAGCAGCTAGTACTCAATATAATAAATTAACAATGCATAAAACGTAAAAACTAAATTAAAACTTAGGTAAACAAAAGTGAAATAGCGTGTTAGTAATATGTAATATCTCTTCTGTCTGTGCATAATTGTTTGTTAGTAAATAATTAAGTATAATTTTTTTACAGCTATAGTAATTTAGTTTATAGATACTTAGTTTTCTATTTAATCTATTGTACAGGAATGGACCTAAGAATATTATAAATCTTTCTACAAAGACATGTTTTGAGGCTGCATTAGACATGCATACTAGATCATTCCGTCTCTTGTTAGTGTTGTCGGCATTGTAGGCAAGCATCGTGTGCTGTTTTAATTCTAAGTGCATAATGAAAAGCTGGCGGACCGTTAGTACATTGCAGGATTTATATCGCAGATCTGTAGGAAAAAAGAAGGGATGGAAGTTTGCTACCTTCAAAATAGCTCTCTGAGATAATAATAATAAATATGATATATATGATACTCGTAATAATGATAAGTTCTATTTTACAGTTCCCAATGATACCCAAACTAAGATGGTAAAAGTGATGTCAAGGAAAGGTAAACAAGAGACGACTCTGAGTGGACTGCTCAAAAATATGAGGTGAGGATAACATTCTGTTACTTACCTATCTTGGCTCACTATTAGCACAAAAAACGTTAGGATGTTAAACAACAACACTATTAAGAAAGAGAAAGAGAAACGTGAATGTTAATAGTTAAAATAAAGAATCTAAAATATTATAAATAGTTAAAATAAAAACCCAATAGTTTCTCACTGACTCCTTTCATTTTAGATGGACTTTCACGGATTTTTTCTTTTCGCAAGCTTTTCTCTCTTCTCGCAAGACTTTCCTAAGTAAGTTCTGTGGCCGCATAAGAATGTATGTGTATTGTTTTAGGTACGCTGTATCTGTGAGCGCTTTCAATTCAGCTGGTAATGGTCCATTCTCATTGCCTGTCTACCAAACAACTAGAGAAGGAGGTAAGATGTTGTAAAAAGTATTAAAGTTTCTAATTCTTAGTACTTAGTTTTTAAATTGCAAATTATTTTATTGTTATATTTTTTATAATTATTGGCCACTAGCCCAACCCGTGTGTTAAATTAATGTCGCCATTGTAGCGCCACGTTGTATAATAAATAAAAAAAATAATACCGAACTCAATGCCAATAACGTCTCGGCAATAAACACGAAAATCTTTTGCTAGTTATCGGGGAGTTTTTTTTTTTTTTTTTTGTTAAAACACTCATTCGTATTTCTTCGACTTTGTTTTCAGCACCTGAACTACCACCATCAGGAGTAGAATGTAGAGGAGTATCATCATCATCTCTCAGGGTCGCGTGGCAGCCCATCACTTCTCATGGGACATCACTTCTGGGTTACTCCGTTTATTATAGTACTGAAGGTACGTTGAGTTTTTTAAAAATATATCTATGAAAGCCCACCAAACAACTAAGGGCTGATTTTTCAATCATCTGAGGGGCAATTCTCGTAATTTTAAGTACGTTCACAGTCTGATCTCAGTCTCAATTTGTCAAAAAATACTTCTAATTTCCCTACATTTTGACAAGTTTTTGACATTTGTTTGTCGCCGAGATGAGACTGCCACTAGATTTTGAAAGTTTTAAATTACGAGAATTGGCCTTCTGATAACTTTATTCGAAGAATAATTTTAAAATATTGACAGTTATTTCATACAAAAACTGTCAAACCTCTATTTTATTACTCGAATAAAAGTTATCTGCCGATCGAACAATCAGCCCTAAATTGAAAACATCCCTTTGGGCGCATTATGTCCAATTCGCATACGAGTAATATCGCGGCATTTCGGAAAAGGAAATCAAATTGAGTTTCTAATACTAATAAAAAATTACAAGGCACTTTACAATTTGTCTTCGGCATTTCACACATCAGCGAGCGATTGCTAACATACGTTGCCGATTATATGAACCACACAATACATAATTATACCAACGACACAGTTTTTTTTTAAATTTCGATGTTCGGATTTATTTGATGGTTTCCATTCGCTTTACCGTGTGTAAATTATTTCATCACCACTGCTCTCAAAACGGTGAAAGACAACATCGTGAGGAAACTGGCATGTCCTAGAACCAAAAATTTGAGGATATGAGATATATAGACCAACCCGTACTGTAACCGCGTGATCGATTACAGCCTACTCCTCTCGTTAACACAGAGAGGAGGCCTGTTTCCCATCAGTGCGAACATTAAAGGCTGATTATACAATGTTATGCATATAAGTAGGGAAGTGAGAAAGTAATTTACACATTAACACCCAGCTGACAACTTTTGGAACGAAGTTCCTTATCGCGCGTTGCGAAAGGGGGCTAGACGGAAAAAATTAAGAACAAAAGTTGGAACGACACTTTTTGCTATAGTTGTAAGCCGTGCGGCGTGCGCGTGTTTCCCTGTCTGTCTCTCTCTCTCTCTCTCTTAAAGAAAGCAAGCCAGTTATACTTCGTTCCATCCGGGTTTCCCTTGACACCTCTCAAGTTTTTTTTGTAAAAGAAGTCGAAATGGGTGCTACGAAAACCTAGAACTAGATACTACACTTTTGCTTTTTTATATTACAGATGGACCTTGGCAGAATATAAGCTCCCCACACACAGAGCTGTATCTCCAAGCTCTTCTGAAGTACACCAACTACACAGTCAAGGTGACTGGCTTCTCCAACTATGGGCTGGGACCTTTTTCCTACCCCATCGTTTGTACTACGTTACAGGATGGTAAGTTACCATGCTTTCAGTTGCTGTAGACTCCTTCATGTTTAATCTAACATTGGTTCTCGAACTTATGAGAAGTTCGAAACAAAACTTTAAGTGTCAAAAGTGCATATGCATGCACATGCATATGCACGTGCACATGCATAAGCTTGGATCATCATCATTATCATCAACATAGGCTACCTTGTTCCACCCGGTACTGAGTAACACCGTTAAATTTTGATCGTTTTAATCCTTAAAAGGGGTCATTGTACTCATCATTATGAATAACTTTTACAACGGAACCAACTCTGAAATCGTGAAAAAAAATCAGTTGATCCATCCATTATGTCGAGTTATGCGAACATGGATCAACAGATTTTTTTTTTGCCTAACCTTGATGAAAATTTCAACTTGATTTCAGTGCCCGGTCCGCCTTCAGCTATAAAAGTACTAGTATCATCACCAACCTCTCTCCTCGTCAGTTGGAAGAGACCTGAACAAGCAAATGGAGAAATTTCACATTACACTGTTTATGTAAAGCCAGTTTCAAGGTAAGCTTGTCTCGTACTTAGCCAATTCATTAATGAGTCCGCTGCTGAACACGTGCATGTGTTCAGCAGGAGCGTTTACGTCGCAGTCGCTCGCGTACTCGCTTACGTAGCGCTCGTGGAAGCTCTTTAAATGCACCTGTAACTGCTTGGTATCTATTATGTCCACCACCCACTGCTACGTAGGATATCCGAGTGTACTACGTGAGCTCGTAAAATGGATGTGCGACCAAGGAGACTTCGCCACATTAGCTGCGCGGTTTATTTGTTTACCAGCCATGCATTCGTGCGCAGTGTGGCCGTGGGTCGCAATGGATACCTACATTTTCATACAAAGCATAGCTAGTTTCGCATCGTTGAAGGTCAAAATCACGAATACCTACAGCGTCACTTTCAAATGTGAACATGTACTGATTTTCCGTTACACTTAACCTGATGTAATCAAATTATTCTTATAATTAATTTTAGCACAAGTTCACCACAGAGCTACAGAGTAGAAGCAAGTCTAGAGACACCCCACCGTCAGCTCACATTTCCAATACCAGGCCTGTCAACTGGTAGGCAGTATGAAGTATTTGTGAGAGCCCATACAGCAGTTGGGGAGGGTACTCCGAGTAACAGGGTTCATATTGATCTGTCTGCTAAAGGTACGACTTCAAATATAATTTACTTTGTAATGTTGTAAGGACTATTATATATTGCAACGTTGTAGAAATTGGAGTTAATTCAATGCAAACCGCCTGGAAAAATGCCAATTTATTTCAAATAATGCTATAATGTGCAATGTATAAAAGTCTGCCCAACTAAAACTCATCATTTCATTAAATGTATTGTTACTTTACACTAAACTTGAAATCAGAATTTTAGTAATTATCATAATAAATAACTTAAAACTTATGATAAAGTTTTAATTATCTTTATTAAAGTTTTTATTACAAATCGTTAGGCACTCAAAAATGAACTTATACAAAATAAAGAATAAAAAAAATCAACCGACTTCCAAAAACGACACTACAAAGTGAAAAATAACTTTAATTTCGGAAGTCGGTGTCGTTGGGTTCACACTTTCGTTGTTTGCCACCGACTTCCGAAATTAAAGTTATTTTTCACTTTGTAGTGTCGTTTTTGGAAGTCGATTGATTTTTTTTGCAAAAAAGTTTTTATTTTTCACTTTTAAGTTGTAATTTTTACCAGTAATTTTGGTTTAAAAACCAAACTGAACCGTTTTTGATGAAATTTCTATGGGACCATTTGGAAAGTATACCCTTTCCAACAAAAAAAGAATTTTTCAAATCGGTTGGCAAGCGAAAGACTTATGCGCGAACAAACATAAAAAAAAAAAAAAATACAAACATTCGAATTGAGAACCTCCTCCTTTTTTAGAAGTCGGTTAAAAATTGAGTAAGTGGCAATGGACAGTAAATTATCCGAGATTTTGAATTGAAGTAAAAGAACTTTTTTAAATGTTACATTGTGTTTGCACGATATATTTTGTCATCTTAAATGGTTGTCTCCCCAGTGGTGGCGGGCGTGGCGTCACTGGGCGGCGCGCTGGCGGCGGGCGCGGGCGGCGCCGTGCTGCTGCAGTGCGTGTGCGTGGGCGCGCCGCCGCCGCGCACCGTGTGGTACCACAAGCACAACATCATCACGCACCACCCCAGGTTCACGAGGAACCATGACGATAGCTTGTTGATTAATAGTGAGTGCTTTTTTTACAGTATGTTTTTTTTTCGAATAGGTATACTTTTGCCCTAGACAATAAGTGTTATTGCTTT
Source organism: Apamea sordens (assembly GCA_945859715.1). NCBI lineage: Eukaryota > Metazoa > Arthropoda > Insecta > Lepidoptera > Noctuidae > Apamea > Apamea sordens. Next base: position 3,043,087 of record OX244010.1, on the reverse strand, counting down.
TTAAATAAAGCTCCACTTTTACGTTGCATACCATACCATAAAATTGTACCAATAATTAACTGGCATCGCCTTAGCAACACGTACAATTGTTGCACTATACGAACCATTTAGCTGCCGTTCAAATCTGATATAGGCGTACACACAGCACGTAAGTATAATAACATCGCAATCAATTCTGGATCTTCTATCATTCGAATAAGAGCGAAAACCAGTTAAAAAAAATCTTGAGAAGACGTTCAATAAAATTAAATTAGTAATAGTGGATCTTTGACAGTCGTTACCGATCGGCAGCCCGTAAGTCGGAAAGCTTGGTAGGCAGATGATGATGTACGGTCATCAAAGAGATAAGTGACCAGTGTCCTCGGATATAGTTGAATATTAGTAAGAAGCTGTTTGTATATGTGAATTTAAATGTTTGTAAACGCACCCACGATACAGGAAAAATTCCTAGTCTGGGGCAACGTTTTTTTTTTTAAAAATGATAAAAAGATAAAGATAAAAACCGATGAATGTTTTCGAATACAGTTTAATTAAATTATTAGAAAAAAAAACAGTTCATTTATAAAAAAAACTAATAGACTAAGAGAGCCCGCAGACATACAATTGTAAGTTGGCCGACTATCGACATTCGAAAACATCCGTGGGTTTCTTACTAAACTTTAACTATATCCGACAACGCTGGTTACTTATTTCTTTTGGTGACTGTACCTAGCTTTATCTGACAGTAATAGAAGATGCGCTTTTCTCTCGAATGCCACTGTTCTTTTGATTGGCCGTAAACCTTGCATGTCGAAATTACAAAAATACTTTTCTACATTTTACAGATATAGACCAAGCCCTGAGCGGAAACTACACCTGCTTAGCTAAGAACTTGTACGGTTCAGACTCGGTGTCTTACGAGGTGTCAGTGCTGCCTACACCAGAGCCTCCGAGCGTGAGGATAACTTCACATAAGAACGCCATACATCTGCAGTGGGACCTACCCAGAAAGATTGGTGGGAAGGCGCAGAAAATAAGTAAACAATTTTGTATACCTAATTATCTGCTATTTCGAAAGATTCATTAGTATATCGAATGTATTTGCCATCCGTAACGTGTACATTATTTGTTTTGGATCTTACATAGCATTACAACATTCTTAGACACACCAGATGGCCAATTCTCGTAATTTAAACCGTTCAAAATCTAGTCTCAGTCTCATCTCGGCGACAAACAAATGTCAAAAACTTGTCAAAATGTGGAGAAATTAGAGGAATTTTTGACAGATTGAGACTGAGATCAGACTGTGAACATTCTTAAAATTACGAGAATTGCCCTCTGATTTCATCAGATTACATTACAATGGAAGGACCTAATGTGCTTCCTATGCAAGCAATTCAATTAACCCTCATTTAAGTCTTAGAATTCCTACCAGGTAATTTTTATAAAACCGATTCTCTACTTATATCTAGTTGACCACTACCAGCAGTTACCACTTTTTCCAACACTTCGGGAAGTTAATTAATACAGTTGAAACTATGTAACTTTCACAATGGTCTTGACAGCACGGTTGGCGTAGTGGTTAAGCGATTGACTGCTGCGCTGCATGTCGCCGGTTCGAGTCCCGCACGGAACAAATATTCGTATGGCCTATAAGTACCTAGTTGTTCCGGGTCTGGCTGTTTGTGTATGTGAATTTAAATGTTTGTAAACGCACCCACGATACAGGAGAAATTCCTAGTGTGGGGAAACGTTTTTTTTTTTAAAAAAAAGCAAGAAAAATATATCTTGTCATTTTGTGACGTGCAAGCGTAGTTAGACCTTGTAACGTAATTACAAGGTCGACTATACATGTGATCTCATCATTTCCTTATTAGAATAGTTCCTTATCTATAACTTAGCTAATCTACTAATTCTAGGTTACAATCTAACATGGAAGGAAGCGAACGGTTCCTGGCAAGACGCATGGTCTAGCAAGGGTACATCTCTACAAGGAACCCAGGAGTACACTCTTCAAGGTCTAAAGTGTGGCACCAAGTACTCTCTGAGGATGACGGCTGCTAACAGTGTGGGGTCCTCGCAGCCAAGTTATGTAGATGCTACCACTTTGGGAGGAGGTGAGTTTATGATTTTGCAAAATCTTTAACGGGTATCAGCGGAAAGATGTCCTCTGGCTAGACATTATCCATCCGCAAGCGTCGCCAAAATAACTGCTATCCGCATCGAGCGGGTTCCAGCAATCTTCACCAGATTAACTATTCATAATAATACGATACGCTTCAATTTAATTTAATAAAAAATAAATAAAAATCGTTTATTATCAGGCGTCATCGGCCCATAGCGTGTTAGTTTTACCAAAACTTAAAAACTATGTTAGTAGACTACTTAGGCACACATGAATACAACAATAAAAAGAAAAACACAGCCACCATTTAAAGGAAGATTTATCACGTCACATGTCTGACATGTAGCTTGATAAACCTATCCATTGTTGGCCCTTCCAACCTTTCTGAAAAAACCTTCAGAATGCTGTTGCTGCATCCCCTCACCCTGCGCATCACTAATGCCACCTTTTTGCGCATGATCGCGAAATAATCGTCCGTGTGCGCATATGGTTGATACCATTAAATTGAAGCGTATCGTACGTAGTCCTCTAAGCGTTGTTCACAAATCTGGAATCCGACATTTTTATCAGTTTGAATCAAATCAAATCATCAAATTCAATCAAAATCAAATTCAAGTTGTGAATATGTAGCAGATGCAGGTCGTCACGATCCATATTTAGTAGCGTGAATCGATTGGTTTAGGAACGATAACGATCCAAGTATCGATTAAAAATAAATTTGGAACTAGTAATTCTCTATTTTTAAGCCTTCTAAAGACTTTAGAGAATTCTTTAAAAGTAGAATTAGATTTTTTCATTTTTGATATGAACTAGTGCTTGACTGCGATCCGAATAAACCTTAGGCGGCACTTTATGAGACATTGCAATTATAAATTATCGTTAGACAATCAGCTTTATTAACGTAGGTAGAGTGACGGTTATTACGACGCAGATTTCAGTAAAACCAAAATGAGCCAACACACAAGAAAAATAGTTTACTTAAAGCATTTTTATTTCAGTTCCCATATCACCAACCAGCACCGAATGGTTCTGGAGCAACGCTACACACATCTACATACAGCTGAGCGGCTGGGACGACAATGGATGTGAGATCACCAGGTTTGATGTGGATTACAAGGAATATGGAGGCAAGGCGTGGAAGAAGGCTGAAAATAGACTGGTGAGTAAAAAAAGTAACTAAATGAAATACTTCTGTACCGTGTGATTAGTTACTCATAGATACTCTCTCTCGATACTATCCGAGTTAATAGCGAAGTCGGATGTGTGTGTATCTGTGTGCATGTGTGTGTTATGTGCTCACGCCGCGTCTTGACGCACAAATTCACCGCATGTTTTGGTTAACACAAGTAAAGCGCGCGTCGCTTCGTGAGATAAAAATACTTTACCAAGTTGCTTTCACGAGTTCAAACATGGCACAGGTCAATTTGTGGCCTACAAATTGAGTACTACCACCCTCATTATATTTGAATACCAATGTAAAAATTTTGATTGTTTACATAATACACGCTTAGAATACATAAAAAAATCTTAGGTTGGGTTTGGTTGGGATGTTTGGTGGTCACCAAAAAAAAAAGTACAACTGTGGGGAACGGCCAGCAACAGTAATATATATATATATATATATTAACTTTGCCCCACACTAGGAATTACTCCTGTATCGTGGGTGCGATTACAAACATTTAAACTCACATACACAAACAGCCAGACCCGGAACAACTACTAGTAGGTCATACAAATATTTGTTCCGTGCGGGAATCGAACCCGCGACACGCAGCGCAACAGTCAATCGCTTAACCACTACGCCAACCGTGCCGATACACCGTGATACCGTGCCAATATAACTAGATATCCTGGAGAGATTCCAGACCAAAGCTCTGAGAACAATGTTTGGCATCCCTCATTGTATAAGTAATAGATACATAAACCTCGACCTCGGCCTAAAAACAGTTCGACAGGAAATAGCTCAAAACAGCTTGAAATACCAGGAGAAACTGACCATCCATGTAAACAAACTGGCCCACGCCCTGAGTGGAGAAGGTGCTCTTCAGCATACCCGTCTAAAAAGAAGTGACATACCGAGCCTACCATAGTCTAATAAAACATGGTCTTCTCTTCCCCGAGTGACACAAGCCTACGTCACAATAACATTGCCACTTTATTTCAACATAACCTGTTACATGGGTACATTATATCTATGATTAATTAGTTAAAATATTTCTTTATAATTTTATAATTTTCATTTATACATGTTTTTTATCCTAAATTGTATCCGTTGTTTAAAATTCTCCCACATTTTTAAGTTTGAGAACCTGTAAACAGTATGATGACGTAGGCTTGTGTCAGTCACGTGGTTCCCGAGTCTCGGAAGAGAGTACCAGGCGGAGTTATATTATTATACCATGGAGCCTACATAAAAGATTTACCACTTGACATCAAGAGAGTCGTGTGAAATTAATTTTTATACAAGTATGGCTCTTGAGGAAAACATAAACTGAGAATTCAAACAAAGAAGTGGCTTATTGTTGGTAAATAGGGCCACAAGTCTGCTATTTTTATAAATTCGTCATTCCAACATGATCCCATTCCCATCCCATTGTCATTCTGCTTAAAGTTCGTAATCTGCTAAATTCCTAATGGCGATCATTGGTCGGTCAATGGTCTCGTAATAGAATTGTGTCATAATGACATTGTCGTATTGCCATTATTATAAAACCCGTATAGTAGAAATGGTTTTCGAAAAACTACCACTACTTTATTTATACCAGATTTCATTTAAGTATATATAAATTTTTACATATTATTTATTAATATTTTATACAAGTCAAGTGTTTTATGTAAGTCAGTCATTCATTTATCATTATGTACCAGATTACCATTCTATGCCATTTCTTTCAATGGAGTGTCAGTGGTTGACCACTGGAAAGTCATAATGACGCCATTATGTTAGTAGTACCAAACTTGTCAAAATCAACAATTATGAAATCAATGATAGACTATTCTGACACTATTGTAATAGCAGACTTGGGGCCCTGATTGCCATGAAACAGAAAAAAAAAGGGGACACCAAAATAAGTTGTTGTGATGATATTGTTACACACTATCAATTACAATTTGAATCATTTTGAAGGATATTGCCAATCCATTGCTTCGTTTGTTCGATAAATTTGTCTGCTCAACAACGTAAATAACGCAATGAATATTGTCGAACTGTCAAAATGAAAGCCGTTGCTACTGTTTGTGTGTTACGCAATTACCCCGCTGATCGTTAATCGGTTACCATCTCACAAGCTTCCAGAATTGTTATAGCTTTGCTCAAGGCCAGTTCATAAAATCCAAAACAGTTAACCCTCATCAATAGGCTAGATGCCTAAAAACATCTAATTAGTCCGTTAGTTAGATTATCAAAAAACATTGGACCCGTATTTTGTCTTTTGTCAATTTTATAAAAAATGATGAAGATATCGCCCGTTAAAGTTCCGCGTGACGTCACGCCTTGCTACACTTCTTAGCAAGGCGTGACGTCACGACCTCCTACTCCCAAATTTTGACGCGCTTTATCTTTGTCATTTTTTGTTTGATTGACAAAAGAAAAAATAGGTGTCCATTATTTTTCGATAATCTAACTGATGGACTAAATATAATAATAATTTTTTTACCCTGGCAACTACCCTATTATTTACCATTGCTTTTACTTCCAGCCCCAACTCGACCAAGCCTGGAGCCACTACGTGCCCACATCGATCCTCGCTCAACCAAACTCCTTCGTGTTAGCAGAACTGTCACCAGCTCAGTGGTATCATGTCAGAGTGATTGCAGAGAATGCAGCCGGGGTCTCTACGTCATTGTATAGTTATGCTACTACTACTGTGCAAGGAGGTACCTAAACATTGAAAAACTTTTTTCTTAACTGGCTATTATTTCTTTAAGTCTACCTTGTGCTTCGATCAATAATAATACTAGATTCCCGATAAGCGCTTCAAAAACGGCCCGAAAAATAAGACCACAAATACTTTTGTGGTCTTATTTCAAATTAGTATGTTTTTAACCTTATTACTTAGACTTTAAATTTCATTTTTTAATAAATGACTGAAAATTTAAAAATAGAATGATTTTATTTTCAAGCGACATTTTAAATATATTTTGCAATGGTAATTAAACTTTATGTTTAAGCATTAAGGTTTATAATAAACTGAAGTTGTTAATATTATTAAACTTTTTTCTAAGAAATGTAGATGTTTACGTGTGTGCAAACGTGGCCACTTGAGCGACTGATTTTTGTTCCTGATCCTCAATCTAGTACTATTAATGATCGAAGTCCTTGTGCATAAAAGTTATTTGAAATCCTGGAACTTCTTAGATACGCCCAGATACAGTCAAAACTCCTCTATGTCAAAATCTACTAAAAATAGAGGATTATTCATATTTGACTACGAATATGAAATGCACCGTTTCCGTACTGGTTTTGTAGACGTTACATCTCTTTTTTTTGTAGATAGTAAATAATTTGTTTCTAATGTTTCAGAATCAGTGGGACCACCATCAGAATTCTTTGATTTGAACATGCTAGTCATAATCTGTAGTTCAATACTTCTGATGATCTGTTCACTGACTTGCGTTTACATACTCGTCAAGAGGCATAAGTAAGTATTGCATTAACATATATTATGTAAAGCAACTATGGATTCATCGAATAAAACATACTATGTCCAATATATAAGGTTTTACCTACCTTATATATGGTGACAATGATCATAATAATTATGAAGTCGCTAAAACTTTATATACTTTTATTTATAGCCACCAACACATGACAGAGTACAGAAACTCATTAACAGCTGAATGCAAGTCGGAGCGAAGTAATGTGACAGTCAACACGCCACAAACTGTTCCTACTGATATGAACAACCGAGTTTATAGTACACCAGTACATCTTACTGCTGAGAATAAGCACGGTGAGGATTGTATTAGTACTCATAATTATTACCTATTACCCTATCAGTGAGGGGCCCGTGGCTAAATAATAACAGCCGCACAGGTCGATCGGTCAGGTTAAGCTACGCTTGCCGCGGTTGGTCTGTGGATGGGTGACCATCTCGACATACCGAGACCCCTCCGTGCCACGTTAATCCGTTGATCCCGGCTGTCATTCGTGGATCTTTGACAGTCGTTACGGGTAGTCAGAAGCCCGAAAGTCTGACAACCAGTCTTACCAAGGGGTATCGTATTACCCAGTAACTGGGTTGTGGAGGGCAGATAGGCAGTCGGTCCATGTAAAATACTGGTATTCAGCTGCATCCGGTTAGACTGGAAGCCGACCCCAACATAGTTGGGAAAAGGCTAGGCAGATGATGAATTATTACCTATTAGTTTCTAGCGGCTTTAGCAAAACTCCTACAGTAGGTGAAAATGTTGTCATTATAAAAAAAAATGTAAAAAGGAAGACAATATGTCACAATAACGCAATAAAACAACACACACAGTATAGAATATTTATTTAAAAACATTCTTTCTTCCACAGAATTATACGAGATAAGTCCATACGCACAGTTTGCAATAGGCTTTCGAACCTTCGGACATGTCGATAATCAAGAAGTGCCAAATAGGGTACACTTACCGGGTAACAGCAAATCGAGATACGACAGTGGTGAGTATAGCAAATATTAGGTGAAGTTAAAACTAAAATAGAATTATATGTTGGTCATCTAGCACTACCTTCGTAGAACAATGACAACAGACTTAAAATAGTGTTTATAAAGCGGCGGCGGTTTGTGTTTTGACGGCACGGTTGGCGCAGTGGTTAAGCGATTGACTGCTGCGCTGCGTGTCGCGCTCGCGGGTTCGATTCCCGCACGGAACAAATATTTGTATGACCTACATGTATTTGTTCCGAGTCTGGGTGTTTTTCTATCTACAATATGTATGTATTTACAAAAAAAAAAATGTATATAAGTAGTTTATCAGCCATCTTGTTACCATAACACAAGCATTAGGTTGCTTAGCTTGGGACTAGATGGCGCTGTGTGAAATGTCCGGGGATATTATTATTATTATTAAAGCTCTGTTATACCTAGATGATAATGCCTAAAACTGAATTTGGTTTTTTCCAGAAACAAGTTTTCAAATGCGGTCAGAGTCTGAAGAAAGTGACTGCGTATCGCGAACAACAACACTAAAAAGTGTGCCAAGAAGTAAGTAGAACAAATATCGAAACATTAGTAGACAGCCAGACGTTTATAACATGCGTACATAATCAGCGTATAATGTTCCCACAGCTGGGATACAGGCCTCCTCTCGGTGAGAGGGAGTGGGCCGTAATCCACCACGCGGTAGGCCGCGTGGTGGATTACGGCCCACTCCACTCCGCACTAGGGTGCGGGTTGGCACAGATTAATTTTATTAGCATCATTAGTACAGACATTTTTAAAGTACAGTCACGACCACTAATATTTCAACACTTAACAATTTTCACAATTTTTTCGTGAAATAACGAATGCAACGTTGAAATACGACACATTACATAAACCTATGGGTTCGAAAATGCTATGTTCGTAACAACATAAAATTTCATTAAAAAATAAAGGAATAAATCGCTTTTGAATAAAGCCGAGTGTATACATACTTTTGCTCGTGACTGTACACAGTAATAAAATATAAAGACTTTCTCGAAGGTATTTGCCCTAGAACAAGGTTTCAAATATCAGTAGCTTTCGGGAGCCTGGATTTGTATCTCGATGACTGGCAATTGGCCCTAAGGAATCTTATCGTAATTTCGACATAACACACATACATACATTCGGCTGCTTTTAGATAAAAGCAAATTATTAGGAATTTAATATACTAAACACAGTTTTACCTTTCTTTTACAGAAGCATGCAGAGTGCCACATCATAGGTAGCTGAGACAGTCATAACTGGGATAGTAAACAATTTTAAAATGGTTGTGTTCATATCAACTGGTTGATTCAATTTATACTAAGGTTGTATCAGTTTCACTCATTAATCATTGTAATAATGAAGTTTATACTAGTCTATATTAATTATTATTGCGAGTAAGTTAGGTAGCAATTTGCAATTCAATATTTTATTACCTATATTTTTTGTTTACCAGCTGTATACTTTCCAAGTTTTTCTATTATCTGAGAATGTCAGTTACCAACTGCATTACATAGGTACTTTTCATTTTTTTTTCTTTTAATAAATATAAATATTTGCAAATTGCTCTTATCTTGTCAATAAAATGTAATTGTTTTGTAAAGCTAGTCAAGTTTCGATCTCAATAGCATAATTTTAACGAAACAGTTAAGTTTTTTTAACTAACCAATTTAAAAAATAATCTTCTGTTCGTAATATGTAAGTTTTTATAAGTAAATAAAATAATATTAATAATGAATTGTATAAATTAGGAATGTTTTTATTGTAAACCTTATATCGTATAGTTTTTATGAAAAATAAAAGCAGAAAAAAGTATAAAATCAAATTGATTACTAACTTAACGAATCTTCAAAGCGAAACAAAAAACAGATTTGAATTCATGGGCAAAAAAATATCTCTCTAATTCAAGGAAATTTAATTCATTTTGCATGGAAAGAGCCAAATCAAGTGTTGCCAAATCATTATTTAATTTCTCTTTATTTTCTCACGTTTCACCCTACACATTAAATTGTATTTAAAATCTTTGAGCAGTAAACTATGTTTAACATAAGTAGCTATTCTAATGAAATCCAGTTTCACAGCCTTCAGACATGTTATTTTTTAAACTACATAATCACGTTTTCACTAACTCTGGGTGACACCTAAATTAATGGCTTATTAAAAATGCACTGTTAGATTTTCAACTTTCAGCGCCTTTCATTTAGGCATACATTTAGGTGTCGCTTAGTGTTAGTGAAAATGGGCAATCAAGTTTATTTTGCAAAAGGAGTCATTTTTCACGTGACGTACCTACCATTTTTGTTTACATCTCGAAATTGTAAAACTTTTAAAATTGTTTTAAAAATTTTGTAAGACGTGCTAACTCTGCCATTTTTTATCTTCATTTGATTTATTTTAGCACAAAATGTCTGAAGCCAGAGAAACAGGAATAATGTAGTGAAAAACTAAAGTAAATTGAAAATTAATTATCTTCAAAAAGACTGATTGTTTAACGTTTATTTTTTAATATGTAAATCCTCGATTTACTATAGAAATAAAATTTCGAAAATATTAAATGTTAGAATACTTTAAAATTATTGTTTTATTATTTACCCACTTACTTCGAAAATATCACAAATACACTGCACACCTGCGTTAAAAAATAAGTGATGCTATTTATATCACACTTTATCACTTATTTTTTAACGCAGGTGTGCAAGGGTTTTTGTGATATTCATCACTTATAAGTGATGCTAAATAATAATATATTAAATAATTTCACTTTCAACACGGCAAAAGAATATAATATACCTATTCTTTTGCCGTGTTGAAAGTGAATTAGTGAATAAATCAGTACATAAAGAAAGAAAGAAAGAAAAAGTATAATCTACATACGTGCCAAAACTGGGACTAAGTAATTACTATAAATAATGTAGTTTTCAAGTATGAGCGGAATCGACAAATACCTACTTAATTTTTATTCAACACTAGCTTCTGCCCGCGGCTTCGCCCGCGTGGATGTCGGAAATTATCCTACGGGAACGTGCTAACAGGATAAAAAGTATGTGCTTCCCCAGGATGCCATCTATATCTATGCCAAATCAGAAGTTCAGTGGTTTAGGCGTGAAAATGTAACATACAGTTTCAAGTTCAAATCCTCCCCTTAAAAACCGAATTACCCGTTTTTGTCCCGTCAGTGGTAAATTTTCGACAACTTTACATATTTATTATTAATTATTTTCTGTCAAAAGTATCAATACTGAGTTTCGAGTTACTCAGACATAAACTTAACACCCCTATATCCACCTTTGAGGGGTAGCTTTGAAAAACTTATAATGATATACCTACTTTATTACTTACTTAGGCAAATTTCAAGTTTATTAACTAAATGAATAAGATTTTTCATATAAACTGTATCCCCGCTTTTCACCCCCACAGGGGTGGAATTTTATAAAAATCGTTTGGGATGTATTCATAACTTGACTCAAAGATTATCTATCTTCTATACTTATAATAAATCTGTAGAAGTGAAAATTCTGTACTTTGAAAATATCAAAAAAATAATTTACAGGGGGTGTTACTAGACCGACACCGAACCCAAAAATGTGATTAAAAAAATGTTTGTCTGTCTGTCTGTCTGTCTGTCTGTTTGTTCAGGCATCACGCAAAAACTACCGGTTCGATTACGATGAAACTTGGTATAATTATTCTTTAATATCCTGGGCACCACACTGGGTACTTTTTATCCCGGAAAAGTATATACAATAAAAAAAAACTTAATTTTGCGGTTCGATCCCTATACCCGATTACCACTGTCTGTACTGTACCAACCGCAAATACTAAGTTTGTCGTAGGTTGGGTCACCCGCAGTGGAGTTCATTTTTATTCCTTTTAGTTTTTAGAGTTATTTAGGTTTATTTTTATATGAGTCGTAGATATAGATTTTAATTTTAAAGTATAGGTAGTATATTTGATAGTGTACGTAGTGACCGTAGGTTATTTTATAATACTGTTAGGTAGGATTAGTCATTCGTATAGATATTAGTTTTTAGGGATTTTGCTTATTTATTGAGTTTAGATTAGTTATCATCAGAAATAGGTTTATTTAGGTAGGTATTTAATTTTCTGTTATTGAGTTTTTTTTTTAATTAGGTAGGTACTTAGGTAAAGATATCATATAGGTACCCTCTTAATCACCACTAATGAGACACAATTGGTTTTCTACTGTAATTAGCCACAAAGGGCCCGCGAGATAGATGGCATTCTGGGGAAGCACATACATTTTATCCTGTTAGCACGTTCCCGTGGGATAACTTCCGACATCCACGCGGGCGAAGCCGCGGGCAGAAGCTAGTTTATACTAATTTTCGAGTTAATCAAGCCATGCAGTAAAATCCTTCCCTGAAAAATTAACTACCCATTTCAGCCCGTCAGGGGTAGATTTTCAAAAAACCCTGATACACATTATTCTTTACTTTCAATATTAGGTATAAATACTGAGTTTCGAGTCAACCGGACTGCGCGCTAAAATTCTTCCATGCAAACTTTAAAACCCCCCAATCCCTTATCCTAATTAGATTGTCAGTTTTTTTTTCTTCTCAACTACCCCCTAGGTAGTTTAGAAGAAAAAAAACTGACAATCTTCATAATTTATTTAGATAAGTATTCGTGCTAAGTTTCAAGTTTATTAACTCAAGGAATAAGATTTTTCATACAAACTTTCATCCCCTATTTTATGCCCTTGGGGGTAGAATTTATCAAAATCCTTTCTTAGCGGATGCCTACGTCATAACATCTATCTGCATGCCAAATTTCAGCCCGATCCCTCCAGTGGTTTGGGCTGTGCGTTGATAGATCACTATGTCAGTCAGTCAGTCACCTTTGAGTTTTATATATTTAGAAGATACTTTTCCGGCATAAAAAGTACCCAGTGTGGTGCCCAGGATATTAAAGAATTATTATACCAAGTTTCATCGTAAGCGAACCGGTAGTTTTTGCGTGATGCCTGAACAAACAGACAGACAGACAGACAAAATTTTTTTTAATCACATTTTTGGTTTCGGTGTCGGTCTAGTAACACGTGCCATTTCTTTTTTTGATATTTTCAATGTACAGAATTTTCACTTCTACAGATTTATTATAAGTAGGTATAGATAACTAACTACCCTGATATTTACCGAAGTACTGCCACGCACTGTAGCAAAATTTGAGACAAAGTTTAGTAAAACAACAACTCTGGGCTTATAATTTCCATTTGAGTATTTTCCTATTTAAAACTCAAGTCAAAGTAAAACTCATGTATTTGCATTGAGCACATAATAACTAAAACAAAAAAGGATCAGCATATTTCGAACAAAGAAAATTAACCCAATGAAGCATAAACTACCCAAAAGAAAGTGAATTACGTTATTGGAAATAATACTAAAGCAGCAAACTAAAGTCTATTAAACTAACAAAACTTTAGATACTTTCAAAGTAAAAGTTTTCGTATAAAATCGGTTCAAACAACGATTTACTTTGAGTGCGCAGTGAATCGAAAAATTGGTGCAGAACTCTGTTAGAAAGGATATAGAAGTTTATATATTACGTAGTCTGAACTTGACTAGGTATCAGTACAAACCATCATAGCAACAACTGGTAATTTATACAAGATTTTGGAGATCATCAAAGATCAAATCCATTCGTTTATTTGAATTGTTTTGTAATTTTCGCAAGTCTCTTGTTCTGTCATTCACTGGTACAATATTTTTCTTTATCACCGACTTCTAAAAAAGGAGGAGGTTCTCAATTCGGACGTTTGTATTTTTTTTATGTTTGTTCGCGCATAACTCCGTAGCTTGCCAACCGATTTGAAAAATTATTTTTTTGTTGGAATGGGTTTTTATACTTCCCAAATGATCCCATACTACAAAGTGAAAAATAAATTTAATTTCGGAAGTCGGTGGCAAACAAAGAAAATGTGAACCCAACGACACCGACTTTCGAAATTAAAGTTATTTTTCACTTTGTAGTGTCGTTTTGGGAAATCGGTTTTTTTTTTTTTCAAAAAAGTTCACTATCGTTCAGTGAATCTCTATTTTTAACCCCCATCGGAAAATTATCTGGCATCGTAGCTTTCAAACGACTAAACCGATTTAGATTTCTTTTTATTTTGTTTGTCTTGCATACTGTTTGTGTATTCAGTTTCGGAATTACCATTATTTCAGCATCATACATAATGTACTAGTCCTTTTCCGTCTAATTCTAAATAATAATAATATAATAATAATATCCTTGGACATTTCACACAGCGCCATCTAGTCCCAAGCTAAGCAACCTAATGCTTGTGTTATGGTAACTAGATGGCTGATAAACTACTTATATACATTTTTTTTTGTAAATACATACATATTATAGATAGAAAAACACCCAGACTCGGAACAAATACATGTAGGTCATACAAACATTTGTTCCGTGCGGGAATCGAACCCGCGACACGTAGCGCAGCAGTCAATCGCTTAACCACTGCGCCAACCGTGCCGTCAATAATGAAGTAGGTCTTCCTTTTAAATACAATTTGAGCTGTTTTAATCCAGCAGCTTTCCATGAACTTAGGTAATAAGTAGTAGTGAACCAATAATGATGGTTAATATTAAATTTAACCTCTACAATAAAGTAAAAAAGTATGAATGAGGATAATCTTCGTTTTTTTTTTGCAGAGGCACTGCTGACTTCTGAATTTTAGACATTAAACTCTCTCTGAAAGTCGTTAAAAAGACTGACGCTTTCAAATCCCAAAGAGACAACACACACCTTACCTATCACTGTCCCATTCAAATTCAATTCTAAACTTGATTAATACACACTCAAGGAGTATACAAAAACCCGTATCTTTCCACTGTTGTAAATTAGGTCATCGATGTAAACAGGCCGGGGCGTCCAATTTTACGGTTCGTGTGTTCCGACCTCGCGGGACTACGAGACTTAAGTTCGGTCCGTAGGTACAGTCAACAGCAAAAGTAGATGATCAAAATCAGAAATTCAATACTAATGAACGGAGTTCGCGTCAGAACTGTGTGGCGTCGAAGTGATTCAAACCTATGTGATTGTAAATTATACCAAACTTTTACTACTAGTACAGCTGCCATATAGCTGCGAACTCCGTTCATTTGTATTGAATTTCTGATTTTGATCATCTACTTTTGCTGTTGACTGTACCTACATGTTCAATGTTCTTTTGGTGCTTATCATGGGTGTTTTGGGATGATATGGTTGGTTTAGGATGCATGAAACCATCGTAATGAGAAGAGAAGAGAATCTGTGGAAAGTAAAGTCAAAGCAAACAAGGGTTTAACCATAATTATCAACTACTTTCTATCAAGCCAACAAGCTAGACAGCAGAAAGTTGGACGCGAGGGCGGGCGTTGAGAACTTAACACCCTAGACAAAGTAACATTCTATCAGCGATAACGCTGATAGGAAAGACAAACATGTATGGAACTGACATAGGATACCGAAGACCTTATGTCAATCCTGTTGAATGTCGTTCTAGAAATACGAAACGCTTTTAAAGCCATATTTTCCATCCTGTCTACATAGGGCCCTGTGGTGAAGGGAAAATGGTACAGTAGAAATCCATGATTTCATGCCTTGATCCTGTATACGACGCCTTACACTTGATAATACTATTTGTGAATCATCAGGTCCTGTCATGTTAGTACTTGAACATTGACAGGTTTGACCTGTGAATGTCCACTAACATGACGATGAGCGTCTTTATGAAGTTCATGACTGGAACTTTTGTAATCACTACGCCTTTCAAGACGATTAGGTAGCAGGATAAACTATTTCCATTCCATTGATGTACTCTCACGAATAAAATCTCCTTACAGATGGAATTTCCGTACCATATTTAACAAAAACAAAACAACAAAGTAATAGAAATTGATAGCCTGTTACAGAGCCAAGCACAAACTCTGCTTATAAATATAAATATTTATATATATTACCAATACCCAACAATATAATTCCCCACAAAATTATTGCGCAAACAAACTGATTGTTGTGCAGATAACTACCAAACACTTTCGCTGGACCGCGCCAACTTGAGAACTTCGATAATATAAAGTTGGTGCTTGAAATTGTTCGAGCCCGTACCTTCGGTTTCCATAACTCGAAATGATTGGGCGAGATTTTACGATTACTTACATGACGAAGAAGGTACGTCTCTCTCGTTATAATCAGTCATATTTTAACTATTGTGGGCATACTATGGGTTGTGTTGGTTATTGCGCAATAGAAAAACCGTTTGTAGTTCAAATCAAATTATAATTTTACGACAAAATAAATCCCAATAGCGAATCACACACTGTAGGCACAAGACACAACGATACGGAACGCGAGACAGTTTCTGAGCTCATGTTGACCGTACAATGTCAATATTTGTAGATAATACAGTTTATTTATTAATACAACTAGCTGCTGCCCGCGACGTCGTCTGCGTGAAGGCTCTAAAGCACCAAAAATACCTAAGATGCCAGTGTCGCTATAGCATTATAAGTAAACAACTTTTAAAATTGCATTAAAATATAAGTTTTTTTGCGAAGCAAATGAAGCGAAGCAAGTGAAGAGAGTTATATGGGAATCCTGCTGAGTTCAGTCATAAGATGTGACTGAAGGAAATAGAGAAAATAATGCAGGAATACATTTCAGGACACAAAAGAATAAAAATACACAACACTTCCCTATAAACTACGTTGGTAGTTATGCTGCCAGGAGCCAAAATGTAAAGAGAGTCAGGACTGGTGACGCGAGAGCAAGCGACGTACAGTTGCCCGTGTAAGAAGCAACTCGTCCTGAGGTCGACACCCGCTGCCCTCAGTGTCTGCCCCTGCGACTTATTGATAGTCATCGCGAAGCAAACATTCACGGGGAACTGTACGCGCTTGAACTGGAACGGGTAGTTATGAGGTATGAAAGGAATGCGTGGTATAAATACTACCTCGCCGACGCCACAACCCGTAAGAATTTCCGCCTCAATGGTGTGTCTGTGGAGCGAGATGACTTTAAGGCGGGTCCCGTTACACAACTTCGGAGGAGATAGGTACAGAAGAAGCATAATCGGGATACCGACCTTTAGCTTGATGGTATGCGCTGGAAGTCCACTTGCTGACAGGGAGTTCAGAAATGCCACAGGATAATGTGTGGCGTCATCTTGCTCGACAACAGTGTTTATCGAGGTGTAGACCACTTCATTCCCCTCAATTTCCGAGAGAATGCATTTGTTAATTGCTGCAGCCTGATTATTTTTAGGCGTCAAAATGGCCCGCTCACACACCCAAGAATTCTGCTGGTGCAGTATACGACTGATGTCCCCGTACACACAGCGAATGAGTTCTTCTAAGCTGGATACCACTCTACCGAGAGGCTCTGGAAGCACCACGTGTCCACCTCTCTCTTCTGGTAGAGTGCCTTCGCCAAGACTTAGAAGGACATCGGAGAATTCTTGAGCACATGCATTGCCGCCGAGCTGAGCTCTCATATTAATGGTCAAGTGCAGCGTACGAACTCGTCACCAAAACGAAGATCGTTTCAACGAAGCACCACGGGAAGCGTTTGCCGGAAATCGCCACTGAACAGAACTATGACATCACCCATCAAATGTTCGTTCCTGCGGATGTCCTGCAGGGTTCTGTCCACGGCCTCAACTGCCTTCCTATTGGCCATCGTACACTCATCCCATACGATCAGAGAGCAATCCTTGAGCACGTGTCCCTTATTGCTGTTACGTGACACACCAAAAACAGGCGTTTCGGCGCTCTCTAAATCGATGGGAATTTTAAACATGGCATGTGCTGTCTTGCCGCCCGGAAGTAGTGTGGCAGCGATTCCCGACGACGCTACAGCAATAGCAATTTTGCCTTGCCTCCTGACCTCTGCAAGTATGCCAGTGGTAACAAATGTTTTTCCTGTTCCACCAGGAGCATCCAAGAAAAACATTTTACCCTGGTTTTGCCCAACGCTTTCAAGGACGGTGTCATAAATGTGTTTTTGCTCTGAAGAGAACAAAGCGACATAGTCATTTCGTATGGTGGTCATTTCGCCCGGATCGTAATTTGTCTCAGCGTTATACTCCCGATTTCCACGGTCTTTATACGGTGATGATGTGGGAGCTGATAACCCATATTCGATCAGTGGATTGCCGCCGATAGAAATGACCACATCTTGAAGTGAACTGAGACAGGTGTTCAGCACGCGTTCATCAGTTACTTCGACTTCGTCTCCAGTAACACGCCTCAAAGCTCGTAGAAAATCTTCAGACAGATGATGGCGATACTTCTCCCACAAAGCTACCAGGTTCGCGACTCCACAAAACACCAAGATGACGGCAAACAGATGACGCATGCAGCTGGGACTGTCACTGACGCTCGCCTCCGCGAGGGTGTCATCCCAATTTTGGTCACCGTCGAGAAGGTGACGTGCTACGCAGGCTGCGCGGTAAGTGGGATACTCCACGCCATCAAATGTCCTCAGAAAGGCGAAAGACGTTGGGCCTCGGACAGTGTGAACTAACAACCGCAGAAAATTGCATTCGCCATTATTCGGATGCACGGTATAAACCCTACCCAATGCGGTGTCCTTGAAAATTCCCGGAAAGCCTTCCACAGCACCTCCTCGTCGACGTCGGTTAAATACACCCCTTTGCTTGTCGTACGTGTAATAATAATATGAAGGCACCTCGTCATACGTAAGGGATCTCGCAAACTGGTCGACTTCACAGAGCGTGTTTTTTTAAATTGTCTTCCTCAACTCTGCTCAAGATTTTGAGGGTTTTGTTGGAACTTGAATTTGTCGAAACGAACTTTTATGAAGAAAATGCACATTGCCATCTATGAATTTTAAGAATAACTAACCACTAACCTCGCCAACATGATCAAATTTAAATTATTAATTTCCAAAAAGTGTTAACATGTAACTTGATTTGATTTTTATGAAATCTCATAGATGGCGCTGCTTCAAAATTTTCATTATACTACTAACATTAATTAAACTATGTTTCTCTGCCCAAGTTACTTAAATGGCGTAGTTTTTATAGTGTAAAGCTAGATAATAGCATGGCTTACTCAAAAACAACATTTAAATATGCGTCGTTAGATTACACGCTGTCACAGAATACGTAGGTAAGAAAAATAAAGATTCACAGCTCCTCCCCCGTAGGTGATAGCGTGATAATATGTTTCCAGAGTTAAATTATGGTTTACTAAATAAATAACATGTCATTTTGTGCATTCAATTATTTTGTGCATTAAATTACGAACAAAAACCTTTTAAAATCAATATTGCTTACCTCCTATAACATACGGCGTGATAATATGTAGCCTAAAGCCTTCCTTGGTTTACAAAGAACATTTTTGCTGAATTTCAATTCAATCTATCCAGTAGTTTTGGCGTGAAGCCGTACCATACACACAGACAAACAGACAAACAGACAAAAATTCTAAAAAGTCACTTTTTGTCATCAGTTACGTTTTTCTAACAAAAGCCACTTATTTTTTCTCGAAAATTCTCAATGTACAGTTTTTCTTTCGTTACTGTTTTATTATATGTATAGATGATCAAGAGACTTCTCTTCATAGCTCGCACGAACATAAGGCTAGACTCCGTCGAGCGCCGCTGGTGACGCTGGCGTCTCGAATAGTCAAACGAATGGCCAACGCATTTCCGGCAAACATAATAATGCCTTTGATGTTTGTAATTTATTAAAAGCACAAAGTTCTGGAATTCAATCCATATTGTTTTCATTTTACGAGTGACGATACTTACAAGTGGATAAGTCACACGCACCTTGGGTACATATCTACCAAACCTGATCTTCATTCAAAGTCATCTATATTATAGTATCTACAAAATCTATTATATGCTCATGCTTTTTTAAACTAGATCGCACCAATGAGTTGAGCGTCAGACTATGGAGCATTCCTTTTCCTTACGAACTCGATTCTTTCTTAGGAAAATTTACTTCTTACTCAATAAAGTCACATATTTTTTTTTATTGTTTATTATTTTTTTTTTTTATTATTATTATTATTTTTTTTATACATCCCCATTTTATATCATCTTACCCTACATATCCTTTGCGCCTTATCTATCATAAATACCACCCATTGTATACTTTAAAACTTCATCCCCATTATATTTGACTACCGTCCTCCATTTACAAGCTCGAACGAAACTCGAACCTACCAACTCCCGTTGCCAAAACGATCTCGGTCCTCACCGTGGTACGCCGCAACAATCCAGCACAGTTTGTCGGCCAAACAAATAATTAATCTACTGTGGCTAGAGTTTAATTACTTGTTTGAGTTTGTCTTGTTCGACGTGAACTCACACTAGTATATCTACAGGAAGATTTATGTTTTAGTTGGTGACTGTAAAAATGTGAATTGGTCATCAAGGGTTGGTTTTCGAGTTTTTGATTTTAATATTGTATTAATAATAATAATATAATAATAATAATATCCCTGGACATTTCACTCAGCGCCATCTAGTCCCAAGCTAAGCAACCTAATGCTTGTGTTATGGTAACAAGATGGCTGATAAACTACTTATATACATTTTTTTTTTGTAATTATATACATATTATAGATAGAAAAACACCCAGACTCGGAACAAATACATGTAGGACTTACAAATATTTGTTCTGTGCGGGAATCGAACCCGCGACACGCAGCGCAGCAGTCCGATCGCTCAGCCACTGCGCTAACCGTGTTGTCAATCGTGTTGTATTGTAGCCGTCATCATTCAAAATCGGTTACTGTAAAGGGCTCAGATGAGAATAATTATGGATGCTTTTTCAGATACCTGTCTGAGTGAGATCCAATGTATGTACGTATATTTACACAAACTCCGCTCTGTGGTGTTAATGTTTGGGACGATGTTGCTGAATGTTTTCCCATACAAGGCTGAAATGATTCTGTAATTAGGTTCAGATCTCGAGTCATTGAAGGGATTGCGCCAGCTCCTAACATAAACTTTTCATTGTTATAGAATATTAAGTTATAATCAAATGTGCAAGTGAAACTGAACGAAATTCAACACTGATTCAAGATGGCTTAGATATTTGGCAATTCATTTTCCTTACCTAAATCAATTTGAGTTTGATATAAAACACAAATATTAATGTTAAGAATAATAAAATTATGGGTAAGTGATTTACATTTAATGTATGTATGTAAGTACCAGAACTGCTTCCCCAAATTCGACACGCATTCGTGGTAATTCTGGCAATACAGCGCCAAGACTTGTTTATGTGTTACTCGAAAACAGCGACACAACAGATGTATCGATCCACGTATCGATTATCAATATTAAATAAAAAAAAAATTCCCATGATTTAGAATTTTTAGTTTTTGGTCACTTGCTTTGATTTTAATTTTGCGGCAAAATAAAGTTGTAATGCAGCTTTGTCGTGAAAGTTGAGGAAACATGACTGCAATTGGCTGATTTAACAAAGTGACAGCCGCAGTCACACATAATGATTTAACGACACACGAAACGACAGTTAACTCATATCACTTCCAAACAGGTTCAAATTGCTCATGCGAAAACAAATGCAGTTCCTGGTCCCTATTCAGATCAAGAATGCGGTCGTCTGGAAGGATCAGACGAGTGGGTAGGTGCCGGTGTAGACGACCCAGTTGTTTGAAAATCAGGAGAAAAAATGAGATTGTAAGTATTGATATCTTTATTACATTCAAATGCTGTTATTTCCTCTGTGAAGGTTTAATTGTTTAACCTCTTTCTTTCACTTTGACTGCCTCGATGGTCGGTGGCTGGTAGAGCTCTGGGTTCAAACCCCGCGAGTCACGGGAACTGTAAGAGGGGTTTTCTATTAGTCAATTCTCTGTAGCCGAGCCCGGAGTCAAGATTACGGAGAACACAGTTGTCACGTCTGTACCAAAGCAATCCATCCATCCATTCCGTCTTGAACAAGTGTCACTCAATCTTTTGCCCTGCAACAATACAATAGATAACAATAAGCTGGTTTTTTTATCTTTAAATCATCTCACTTATTTCCAGAAATGCCCATGTGCGACTCACAGATGTAACTGCTCAGAAACATCGTCAACTAAGAACGAGTCTCCGCGCATCAAGAATCTTTGTCGCTTTACTATCGACGCTTACTTTACTTAATACTCGCAGTTACAAAGTCATCATTATGTCTATTTATTTAGCAAGGCGCATGCCTTCTCTGAATGAGAAGCCTTCTTTACCAGGGCAAAGGAGACCCCTGCCACACTGCAGGCAATGGGACAATAATATAATTTGCTACTATTATTATTTAGTAAAACTAGCTATTGCTAACGGTTTAAGAGGGTGCACACAGGTCCACTAGCGCCACTCCTTTAAAAAAATATTATCTCGTGACTGAGAAGGAATTATGAAAATCTGTTCAATCAGCGACCTCGGTAAATGTGTCTAGAATTTTCTAATACCTTTTATAAAATTTCATATTGAGACACGAAGCAACAAAATTCAATCTAAAGAAAAGCGGCCACATTCCTATATGTCGTATTTAGTTGCTTCGTGTCTCAATATGAAACTTAATAAAATTTCATAATTAAATATGATGATTGATGATGATTTTCATAATTCCTTCTCAGTCACGAGATAATATTTTTTTAAAGGAGTGGCGCTAGTGGACCGTTGTACACGCTCTTAACCCGCATCTCCGCCATGTCTGCAGGTTGTAAAGTAGGTATCACATGTAATAATCTGGATGTGTTCTGTTTGCTTTTATCCTACAATTTCTTTTCTGTTACGGAATTAACTATTTTTAATTACAAGTTTAGAGACCAAATCGTTTTAATCGTTTTCTTACAGGATATTTTATTTAAAAAAAGCAAATAAATAAATATCATAAATTAATGCATAAATTAGCATTAATTTATGCTTGAATAAATAGCATCTGAAGCAACCTTACTTGTATTTTACTTTAAATTAGAAAAAAAATCTTATTAAAACTAAGTATTTATACTCAATTCTGGTACTTAGAACCAAAAAACAATATGCCAAAACTACCTTTCGATAGATGCCAAGCAAAAAGATATTTAATACATCAAATCCAACACTTCACCAAGAACTTAGAAAGTAATTTATGAAAGTTCCTCTCGGTGTTAAAGTTAGCGCCAATGTTTACTCATCAATAGTTTACTCATTTGCAAGGACATGATTAAGGGATCCGAAGAGTTATCAAAACTCACGTAGGGTGGGAGCGAGATGGAGAATGTAAGGGGCGTTTTACGTTGACGGTTTTGGAAAAAATGTTAACTAGAACCATTTTTAATCTGCCTCGTTGGTCTTGTGGTCGCAAGCGCTACCTAATGCTGAGCATGAGATCCTGGGTTCAACTCCTAGGTCGGGCATATTTGGTGTTTTTTATCAGAAATTTCTCAGTAGTAACCCGAAGTCCGAGTGATGGTTATACATAATTTTACTATATACTTAACGTGAGTTTAACATTATTTATTATGCTCATTACCACAGTTTTCTTCCACTTTTATCAATCCTTTTTCATGCATTACTTTCGCTATGAAACTCATTATGCGACTGGGGGAAAAAAAGAACAAAATATTTTTTTGCGCATCTGATGTCAGTTTCATAGCGAAAGTTGTTCAATATAATAAGAAGAATTATTATTCAATAGAATCACCCCCTTGACGGATGCAGGTTACTAAATCTCTACCCTTTATAAGTGGATTGGTCTGACAAAGTCGTCAAATTTCCTTGATTAATGTCACAATAGACAAGGATTTTGACTAGTGGTATAGTGTTGCAATTATTATTCGCGGCCTCCTACGGTAAGCCGACATAAGCCCAACGGGCAGGTAGATTAATAAAGCAACAAATGAGCAATCTCAAACACTGTATATTTATATAAGTTGAATTTACACAATAAAAAGTGTACCTTACAAAACTACTTAAAGTACCTTAACGTTACAAAATTAAGTAGGAGTCTATTATTCTATTTCAATAATGCCAGCCAGCTAAAATTCCAGTATAAAGAGCTAGGGTCGTGGGGAGTTGGAGATAAACCCAGTACTGTACCGTTTTAAAAGTTTAACTTAAACCATATGTATTTCAAAATTTAAGGTATAACCTTCCAGTTATTTAAACGTTATTCTATTATATTAAATGGGCGCCAGGGACCTTAAGAGTCCCGGATCCCAGAGCCGACGAAGGGGTCCATAATATTTCTTGAGGAACTATTCAGGTCAAACTCGAGATCCTTAATTTCAAATTAGTTGACCGGTTTCAAAACCGGACTTAGGTAGCCAACGGGTTCACAGAGAATCCGTGGTTAAAATAAAATAAGGAGTAAAGTATAAAGGGATAATAAAAAAAAAAACCGTCCCGCCTGCGTTATCGCCAGACGGACTACAACCGACAGCACAGCCGTCTCTGCAAGGGGCTTCGAGCAAACTCGAGGAACGGGTCTCGCGTCCAGGTCCCAGAGCTCCTCTAGATCCTGGCGGCGAGACGAGTCTCCTGAGGTGCCTTTCCTGGGAATGACAATACGGAGACCGAATAATATAAAGGGAAACTAATTTACTTTCCAAGGGGTGACCGAGCTTTCAAATCTAGAAGGCTAAAACATTAGCCGGTTAACATGGCTTCAAATGGGAATAAGGATTACCCACGTGGCGTTCCTCAACTCCACAACAAAGGCTTGTTGCCTAGAACAATACTTTAATACCGAAGCAAACACGGAGGAATATAGGGCAAATAGTTAGCGGCGAAACACTTACAATTGATCCAGGGATTAATCCGTAAATGCAGACTCCCGCGGCTGGCTGTATAGTCGTCTGCGTGAACGCAGTTTGGAATCCTGTAATAAATATCCAATAATCACGACAATATCCTTTTAACAACCAGGGAAGAGCCCACAGACCACTTCTTAACACCATTACAACAAAATCCTTACCTTTTAAAACACTAAACAAGATTTGTATTGTCACTCAAGCGTGATTAATGGTCGAAAGACCCCATTTCCCTTCAATAACTCTGTCATCGATCACAAACCGGAACTAGACGGAGCATTCCGAAAATCTCCCCCATTCCGGGTAAAATGGTTATAAGATTAGCACCACACAAAGACACACAATTCTCGAAAATCACTAACCACTGCTTAACGTCACGCTTAAATGCTGAAACAATAATAATCTTCATGATCCAGACCAACAAACAAATTATTAGTGACTTCCAACACCGAAACTTGTCCTGTTTGGAATAATTCTCCCCGAATATTCATTCGGCAAATTTAGAATTTGCAACCTTGCCACACTGTACCAAAGACCATCATTTGACAACGATGTTTCTAGAAAAAAGTCTATATAGAAAAAATAATAACACTTCCGGATTAGGTTATTCAGTTTATTGTGATTTTTTCTACTGAAAGCTGAAAATCATTAGGGATTGCTCCATACGATATTATTTCGATGGTTAGCGATCAATTTATTAAAATATCGATTAAACTACAACTGTGAATCGGCGACCACTAGATGTCGCCTTTACCTATAGTCTGTGCCTTTAACTGTCAGAACTGACGTTCGACTGAATGACATTAGGAATTAAGATTGTAAACATTGCATTACAATATTTGATCTAATTTATTGTGCAAACTTGTTAAATAGGTTTAAAAAAGTGATTGATTATGAGAAAGTGAAAACTAAATATTCCCGTGACGAAATACAGTTAAAGGAATGAATCCTTCACTCAAATGCAGGCCAAAGTCTATTTATGTTTACAGGTAAATGCTACCCTACGTATTAGCAACGAAGCCGTGTTATATCAACCCTTGGTGGGTTCAAAAAAAAACAACGTAACAGTACCTCCCCAACCACCAGAGATTTGACCCACTAGGGCAAATCTCGACGCTGGCCCTCCAGCGTCAAAGCAGACTCCAAAGGACCAAGCACGCTTACCAAAACAGAAACAACCTGCCTGAAAACAGGAACAGAAAAAAAAAATAAAAATAAAGAAGCTGGTGTACGATTTCTACTTCCTAACTAATATAAACATAAATGATGCTATAAAGGTATTTATGATATATACATAAACAATACAGAATTCTTGTTACACTTCAAATATAGAGTAACAGACCGCTCTATTTTGGCGACATTGTAGTAGGCTTTGGTTGTCGGGTCTACAATTCCGCCCGTGTTATATGGCTTATTTTTAATTATCCATGTAACCTATATTAATTATTCAAATTTTGGTTTTTATTATATACTACATAAACCTACGATCTAAATGGGTTTTGGTCATACTTCAAGTTTAGAGTCACAACCCGCTCTATGAGGCGACATTGTAGTAGGCTTTGGTTAACGAGTCTACAATTCCGCCCGTGTTTTATGGCTTATTTTTAGTTATCCATATGACCTGAGTAATATATTATATAATAATTCTCCTGGAGCGAGTCTAATCCATTTCCCAACATGTAAAAGACAAGCTTCAAAAAGAGTAAAAATGTGTAAATGATATATTATATAATATTTCTCCTGGAGCGAGTCTAATCCATTTACAAACATGTAAAAGACAAGCTCCAAAAAGAGTAAAATGTGTAAATGATATATTATATAATATATAGGAGAGACCACCCTACTCCATCGTACACCACCTTTCAAATCCTAAACAATTAGACTGCCAACAATAATGCTGAGCTGGAACACTAACTAGACACTAAAAAATATGAAATAAAAAAAATAAAAGCTACAAGCTAATGCAATTGGCTAACCGTCTTTTATAAAGGAATGAGACGGTTATCCGCCCTCAATAAAAAATACCATCTTAAACTGTTTCCATCAATGCAGCCTACACGCCCGCCATTATGGCCTCTTATCTCAGGACTATTATTATGCTGCCTTACCAGCAATCCGGAGGTTATACACCCTACAGGGGTGTCAATCCTGCAACAACCACAGACTACCAACTAATAATACAGTTCTCAAACGTGGACACAGTGGGAACCTGTGTACCACTACAAACCGCAAAAACAGTGTAAAATATATTTAACCACTGTATTCTAGCACCGGGCCTATACAGCCACGAATGCTAAAGTTAAAACCAGCAACCTCAAGGCATATACAGTCCTCTAAGGTCACTGCGACCAACTACAACTCAACTACTACTAGCGAATTTATATTTAAATTCTATTAAAATATTTATATAAAAAAAAATTATTCTATGCCACATGGTGATTTAAAATCCTTGATATGCCATGTGCCAAGGTTTTTACCGGAACTACAGCCTTCCAATTCATACACTAAGGGTGAAAGTTTTTTCCTAATTACACATCTCTCGTATTTAGGAGCCAATTTGGCCATAAAGAATTTAGAGGCGTCACTCTGGGGATATGTTTTCTTCCACACAGTGTCGCCTACCTCAAACTCCGCCTGCCTCCTACTACTATTATAATAACGGGCACTACGTTTATGTGACTTGATGAGCGCGTCCTTTACTTTAACGAAGATACTACCCAATGCCCCTAGCTGATCTGCAAATGCACTGCGGGAAGCGCAAGCTAGAGTGGGCTGTCCAACGGTATCATTGCCGTAGACATCACCACTACTAACTGCCTCTCTGCCATGTACTAGGAAGAACGGGGTAAAACGAGTAACTTCGTTTGTGGAGGTGTTCATCGCGAATTGGATCTTTGTGATGTTAACATCCCAGGATCGATGATCATCCTCCACGAGAATTGATACCGCGGTCATTATGGTACGGTTATAGCGTTCCACGGTGTTCACGCTTGGGCAATAACGAGGTGTGAAGTGAACTTGAGGTATTTTGTACCTCTCTAGTAGTGAGCGAATCTCATTACCGGTGAATTGCGTCCCGTTGTCTGCTATCACCGTACGGGGTATACCATGTACCAAGAAAACGCCGTCTTCTAGTTTCTGTGCTATAGCCTTACCAACGGCTCTACGTAAAGGGAACAGTAGACAGTACTTCGTAAAACAGCACACGACAACCAAGAGAAATGTGAATCCCGCTCTAGACCGTGGCAAAGGACCTACCAAGTCAATGCTTATGGTTTCAAATGGCTTGGAACACTCTTTCGCATCGCCTAAGAGACCAGGAGGAGGTAATTGTGAGTGTTTATATGCGGCACACGTATCGCATTTACCCACGTAGCTAATCACATCCTTATACATGTTAGGCCAATAGTATCGGAGTGCAAGTCTTTTATAAGTTTTAAACACTCCGAAATGTGGAGATAATTCGCCACTATGGTGACTCTTTAACAATTCTTGACGATTGCCCTCCGGTACTACCTGCTTCCAATCATAGTCACTAGCCACCCCGAATTTATTTTTTGAATAACGGTAAAGTTTATCCTCCTTAATAATAAAGTTAGGGCACGATCTGGGCGTACCGACGCATTTGTCCCACAACCCTTTAAACCAAGGATCAGAGTCGGGCACTTTAATTTCCAGCACCGGAACGCCACGAGATAAGGCATCTGGAACTACATTGTCCTTGCCTTTGCGGTGCTCTATGGTGAAGTTATAAGGTGATAACCGACAACCCCAACGGGCCAATCGACCAGAGGGATTGGTTAAATTAAAGAACCATTTTAAACTGGAGTGGTCGGTTATCACTTTAAACGCAGGACCGCCTTCCACGTAAGGACGATAGTGTTCTACGGCGAAGACTACAGCGAGGGCCTCACGCTCCGTAGCAGAATAATTGCGTTCCGCCGGATTAAGTGAACGACTGCAGTAGGCTATTGGGTGCTCCTCCCCCTCTATAACCTGAGTCAGAGTGCCCGCTATCCCAAAACTGGATGCGTCACAATGAATCTCAAAAGGTTGAGAGAAATCTGGACAAGCCAATACTGGAGCAGACACCAAAGCCTCTTTCAAGGCTGAGAACGCGGTTTCTGTCTCAGCCGTCCACTTAAAAGGCGGCGCTTTTTTGCTAGTGCTCGTTAATGCGTTTAAAGGGGCCGCTATCGAACTAAAATTTTTAATAAAACGTCTATAGTATGAGGCCGTTCCGAGAAACATTTTCACTTCCTTACGAGTTGTAGGGGTTGGAAAGTCGACAATTGACTGAACTTTCGACGGATCAGTGTGTAAGCCATGCTCGTCCACTCTGTAACCCAGATATTTTAGTTCTCGTCGAAAGAAACAGGACTTAGGTAAATTAATTGTCAAGTTAGCCTGCCTTAATTTGTCTAAAACCCGTTTAAGAAGCGAAATGTGCTCCTCGAAGGTTGATGAGCAAATAATGATGTCATCTAAATAAACGAACACCTTATTTCCAAACTCCGGGCCGAAAAGTCTGTCCATTAATCGTTGTTGGGTGGCTGGGGCTCCTGTCAACCCAAAGCACATAACTTTAAACTGGAACAAACCTCGACCAGGAACCGTGAACGCGGTTTTTTCTTTAGATGAAACGGAGTCCAATTCGATTTGCCAAAATGCGGATTTTAAATCAATTGAAGAAAGATATCGCGCATCCCGCAACTGGTCTAAGATGTGAGAGACGTAGGGTAGTGGATACGCATCCCGCTTGCTGACAGCATTCAGCTTTCGGCTGTCCAGGCAAAATCTCCATTCCCCATTCGGTTTTGGAGCCAGCAGAACCGGGTTATTCCACGCGCTGTTGCTAGGTTCCACCACTCCCATCTCCAACATCTCATCCAGCTGACGGTTCAGTTCCTTGAGGCGTTCAGGTGAAAGAGGATAATAGCGCTGTTTAATAGGAGGAACTTCTCCTGTGTCTATTTTATGACGCAACAAATGAGTACGACCCAATCCTTTAGCCTCAAAGGAAACCTTTTGAAAATCTCTGATTAATAACTCCGCTTCGCTCTTTTGATCCGGTGTTAATTCATCAAACGGCTGTAGGTGCCTAACCTCCGAGACGCATGTATGACCTCTATTGTTTTTTATATATTTTAATGGTAATTTATTAAAAATTTTTGGTGCCAAATTGAAGGCCTTCCAAAAATCAACGCCAAAAATCAACGGTGTAGTAATGTCCGGAATTATATAAAATTTAATAACCCTAGTCACTCCCATGAGAGTCACTGGTAAAAATAAATAACCCTCCACGGATGCCCGCGAATCATTGGCCGTTACGATGCTGCCCAACTGTCTATCGGCGTGCAGAGTAGCACCAGCCCTTATGAATTGTTGGCCAACATCGGAACCCAACACTGAAATACAAGAACCCGAGTCGAGTAAACCGTAATACAGCTCCTCGTAAATAGAAACTGTTAAATGTGGACGACTATCGTCCATAATCTTATAACGTACTGTATCTACCCTTAGTGACTTAAAAAATAATTTTAAATATTTTAAATAATTGTCCCAATCAGACTTATCAAAATTTTGGCTGTAGTTCCGTAAATTTAGTTTTTTGAAATGTCGGTTGGACCGGACTGAGCATCCTTCTGCTTTTTACTGCACCTAGGGCACGATGATGCACGTACGCCCTTCTTGCCGCAACGGTAACACACAATTTCCTTGGATTTGCATTGTGATAACGAGTGCCCCTTAACTCTACAACGAACACAGAAAACTGAATCAGAATCGGTTTTCACGGCTTCAACCCTTTGCGGACCTTTCGGAGCCTGGTATGCCAAGTCTGCTGCAACAAAAGAAGACGTTGGTTTGGGCGGCTCATGGAACTGAGCCCTGCTATGGAAACCTAGCTCCAGTTGTCTACACTTCACTTTTAACTCGTCCAGCGTGTTGACAGTCATTATTGACAACCCCGACGTGTATTCCGGTCTCATGTTGTACTTGATCCGTGCCAAACGATCGGTCTCTGGAACCCTGTAAGATAGCCTATTGTAAAGATTCTCCATGACTGCTATAAATTTCCAAGACAGCTCAGTCGACCCCTGCGTTCTGTTAGTTATTTCAGACAACAGACGCATATCGTAATCTGGCGGAGCGAAAGCTGTGAGTAACTGCTTCTTCAGTTCTGCCCAATCACCAACCGACGCTTTTATTCCCCGGTACCACAATAAGGCTCCGTCCGAGAAAATATCGAGAGCAGATTGATGTAAGGAGGCTTCGCTAATGCCTCTGGCTTCGCAAAGCTCCTCAAGTCGCTCAAGAAACGCTTTCACGCAACCTGTACCGTCAAATTTATGACCCAGGGTTTTAACGGTCTCGTTCCTGCAGGACACAATGACGTCCTTCGTCTGCAAATTTGGCAGTACAGTCGGTGTCTCCTCGGCGGAAGTAAATGATTGATGGAAGCTCGCGTTAACCGAATCTATTTTTGATAAATAATCGCTAAGCTGCTTGTCAATGGCTGCATAATCGGTACTAAGATCAGTTGGGGGAGTAATCCTACTCAAACGATGAAACAGGTGGAAACCTAAAGCCTTAGCGCGGTTAAATTTTTTGAAACTGGAAGGATATTTATCTAGTACTTCACCAATTTCTGGCAACTTGGCCTTAATTACTTGTAATTCTGTTTTCGGGTCTCTATCTGTCTCCACGATATCGTCGGAACATACCAACTTACTTAGATCCCTAATTTAAACCCGTAGTTCCTCTACGGTTGAAGCGGGTTTCGCGTCTCGGATCAGTACTTCATATATGAGCTCGTCTTTGCGAAGTAAATTAAATGTAATGGGTCGTTCCATTATGTAATATTTTATATTTTAACAAAAAAAACAATTGAAACTGAACTGAAGTAAAAACTGGCTGTCACAATTTACAAACTGGAGTAATGTGTAAATATTATAATTAGCAGTCTTACAGAGTAAGCTTGTATTTTAATACTAGGCTTTTATTTCCAAGGACAATTTTCCTGGAGTTATGTTTAGGGACACCGGTAGAATAAAATTGTATAATGCAACAAGAAGTGTAAAAAGTGTAAAAAATGGTAAAAAAAATGTAAAAAAATTTAAAAAGTGTAAAAACAGTACAAACATAAAACAAAGGATTCCACGCGACGAAATACAGTTAAAGGAATGAATCCTTCACTCAAATGCAGGCCAAAGTCTATTTATGTTTACAGGTAAATGCTACCCTACGTATTAGCAACGAAGCCGTGTTATATCAACCCTTGGTGGGTTCAAAAAAAAACAACGTAACAATAGTATGAACTGATATTTTGTTTTCGTGACCTTTGGATCATCTGCTCTCATACGCACGGCTCAGTATATAGTTTCCAAAAGTATCTGATGAAATTGCATAATAATACCTACAACTCTACAACTACATACTTACTTGATCAAGCAGTAGGTAGTAGGTAGTAGCAGTAGGGTTAGGGAACACCTTCTTGCGGTTAACTAATGACAATCAACTTTGATCGACAATTTCCACTACCAAGGGTGATGATAATCCTCATCATTATGCTAAGGACAAATTAATACTCCATTACTTTAAAAGGCCTGGCCATGTCAAAACCCTTTAAAAGGACATAAAAAGGCCAATTCCCATAATTAAAAACGTTCAAACCTAGTCACAATCTCATCTCAGCAAGAAGCAATGACAAAAACTTGTCAAAAATGTAAGGAAATTAGAGGTATTTTTGACAGATTGAGACTGAGGTCAGACTATGAACGTTCTTAAAATTACGAGAATTGCCCCTCTGGACTTTGTGACCGGTTGACTACGCCTTAACAAGCCGTTAGCGTCGGTACTGATCCAACTTAGATTAGTTGTTCGCTGCGTCTTCCGTGGTAATTACTAACGCGACGTCCGAACTACTTGTATTATATGGGCGCCTTTTACTTTTGATGTGGTAGCACAGTATAATATTACTTCTCTGCTATGCCTGCTAAAAAGTACCTACTTGTGAAAGGGACGACAGAACCAGCTGGCGGTAATGTTACTCTTATACAATACCGTGTCCTTGTATTTTTGCTGTAGTGGCAACGACAGAAATAGCTAACGTTTAACTTTTTGTATTTCTCGAACGGATTGGTAGAGATGTTTGTTTTAAGAAAAAATTATCTGTGGGACTTCCATGAACCGATACTTCAAAGCAGTGTTTTTCAACCTTTTTCATGGCGTGGCCCCCTTAGTACGGAAAATATTGCGCGACCCCCTTCTCTCCGCTGCTTCTAACTTGGAATTCAAGTCTGTCACCTTGGATACTTTTTGGTTAAACAGAAAAATAGAATTTCCACAATCAACCACTGAAGCTTTTAAGTGTTTGATTCCATTTGGAACCTCCTATAATTTTAAAGAAACGGCGGCCCCATTAAAGAGGCATGGCGACCCCCTAAGGGGTCGCGATCCAAACGTTGAAAAACACTGCTCTAAATTAACGTTACTGTGCAATTGTTGACATGAGTGTACTCACTAATTAGCACCACCTCATTACGCCAATCATTATAGCTAATGTAATAAGCGGCGTATTCTTGTTCTTAGCGTGTCGATAACAATCTAAATGGACTCGGCCCAGAACTCGGCTAATTATTTGGCGCCATCACCAGCGTCCATCAGTTCCTGTAATGTGTAGGTGACAGGACACGCAGGACACGATATTAAGTGTCCCATGGTTTGTGGAACAGCACCACATTTACACTTCAAGCCAGAGTCGTCTTTGAATCTCCACCTGAACAGGTTTTACTTGCTTCGGTCAAGGGCGCACTTATTCCGTTCCATCAATCTAGTACAAATCTTCTTTTTTTTCTTTTTTCTTTATTAATATTGTTATTAGAACTAAAGTTCTTAGTAATGGATTACAATCTAGCCTAACAGACTAATAAGCAATTTAACTCTAGCTTAATATTTTACGAGATAGATTATGTTATAACTAAGAATAGTGTCAATTTGCACTTTTACACAGTTTCGTAGCACTTTCTTAGGGTCTGATAATTGATAAAACACTTTGTTCGTGTGTTACATGTATAGCACCATTAGCACCGCACTATTATTCATTCACTATATAAATACTATACTAACTCAAATGGTTTAGTTCTCTTTAGCCTACGCACTAAGTCCGTGTTTTCTAGCAGCTGAATTGCCTCGACATTCACATGTCGGTGAAGTCTGTGTTCGTGGGCTTCAGCAAATTTTTGAATGACGGTGGACAAATCTACTGAAGTAGTGAGTTATGATAATTATTACTACTCGGGTAGTCTGGTGCCAGACTACCCTACCTATTAGCGACGTCTGCCAAACCCTTCGAGGAATACAAGCGCGATGTAATCACGTTCTATCAATGACAAACTCAGGTTCAGTAAACACTTTAACAAATTATAAAGTACTAGCTAGTTGACACAACAATCCTTAACATTACAACAATGTTTCTAACATACCGTTTCACGTTATCATTGTTAAGGCGTCCTCTCACGAACCTACATGTCATAATGTGTTGTGCAACACGCCCGTATTCCCAGAAGAACGGAGTGTGCCGTTTCACACAGTTCATGTAGCAAAGGTTATTAAATTTCATGTCTTAGAAACTCTCTTATTAATTTGTTATTACGCAGGGGTACGAGGTACCTACCTAGTTCTGAATTTATTTATTAGAGTAAACATTTTAGGCAAAATGTATCCCTGTCTAGATTTTTGTTAAACGTGGAAAAATACGTTGATAGGCACAATAGTTGATTTAAGTAATGTAAGGTACATTATTTGCATCAACTATTGTGCCCACGTACCTACAATGCTTGCATTAAAACTGTGATACATTCTTGCATGGATTCTATTTTCGTGTTGGCAAAAATAATTAGGTAAGGAAAATAAAAATACTCTCATTGAAGCAACATTATTATCATAATTTTCTTTAAATCAGTAATCAACGGGGATAATAACATAATAAACTGAATTATTATTTATAAATAAAAAAATCCATTTATTTCAGGTTCTCCCATATTAAAATCAAAAGTTACGAAACAAGAGAACGTCGATTTATGTTCTTCTTAAAATTCTTTGAAGTTTTTTACATGCCTTCAGCTTTTCTGAAAAGAAAAAACCATATTTCTCTACGAAGCACACTGGCTAGTAATTTGACGCGGTATTCATAAAGTCTCATGACTTATATAATAAAACTTGCGCCCCAGAAAGCAATAAACTGTAAGGATGAGTAATTAAATTAATTTGCATGAACAAATAATGAAGAAGGAAATTTTACACGTCGTTTTACCTTCTAAATTTATTTCTCGTCCGTTTTATTTAAGAGGGCTAAGTCTGAAGGTTTATGTTGTGTTTATTGTAGATGTTTTATTTACTATCTGTAAAACTCATTGTAAAAGAGATTCCCTGAGGAAGTTGTTCTAATCATATCGCGTCAGTGTTGAAATTATTTATATATCTTTCAAGTGTATTGGTACCAGGGCTGACTGGTACCAAATCAACATAGCTCTTTTATTCTATTTTTACCGACAAACAGCATTTTACTGCTTTTTGTTGAAAGTTGTGTCTGTGTCAGTGAAATTACATTAATTACACATTACAATCATTGCTTTGAAAGATTCCATAAGTGACGACACTCAAAAATTAACTTAGTATCAGGTGGTATTTGGCCTATTTTATCATCAGCATCATCATCAGAATATAGCAGTCAAGTGCAATCACACGTTATTTAACATAATCTACGGCTACTTTCATCCTCCAGTCAATTACAGTTAGGTACCCACTAGACTATTTAGCCTGTTTACTACTAACATAAAACAAAAAGTCAGTGTTCCTACCAACATGTTGCCTCGTGGACCGCGACCCTAACAGTAGTGAATCTCATATGCACGTCACATGCAGATCTTTTGTGCGGACACACAATGGCCGTCAGAAGCAAACTTTTTAGCTTGTTTTATTATGAAAACAAAACACTATTGTTCGTTGCTTTATTTTTTTTTTAAATTTGTGTTTTAATTGTACTCGCTTTGTTTTGTTTGTCGTTTAGTTTTGTGACGTATGAATTTTGACGTGAGTTTTCATTTAGATTAATGAGCAGTAGGCATTAAGTTATAAAATGCTCTCATTAAGCTTAATGCTGGTCCTGCTCCACAGGCAGTTGGGTTTACAAGTTGATCACAATTTCAATATTTGGAGGAGATGCTTCCCCTTTTTGTTTTTTTTTTAGTGTTTATTTTATATAATCAGGATTTTTAATACTTCAGTATTAAATACCTCTTCATGATTGGTAGTAATTTTTTTTTTCTCTCATCTCTTAATTAAATTGCAAACTATAGTTTTGTATAATTTAGAAGCATTTTTGAAAATTTTGTAAATGTAAGAACCATGGATCCGTTTTTTATGTTATTTTGATGTTGACTTGAAAGAGCATGGCAGTTGAGAATATGTCATGCTCACTTAAATGTCTCACTGGTGGTGGCGCGTGTGTTGGATCATTCGGTTCCCTACGAAATGGTTGAGCTGGGTGGTGCTGATCCACGCGTCATGTTCGTGAACGGGCGCCATCTGTTGAGACTGGTCATCTCTTAACTGCCAGGGCTTATTTTTAATTTAATATTTTTAATTTTATATTTTAATTTGTTTCTTAACATTGTTCTCACATATAGAAGCAATAAGAATAATGTAACCAGGATTTTGTAAAAATGTCTTGATTTAAAAGAGTGTCCGTGGAGTTTCTTGCCCGTTCTTCTCCATAGAGATCTACGCTTTGGAATGGGCAACTAGCTTCAACTTTCTGACTAACTGACCGACTATTTAATTTTGACAATTCAAAAGTGCCTGTAAATGGTTTAATTGAAATAAATGATTTGAGTTTGAGTTTGAGTTTGAAAAACAACCATATTTTTTTTTAAATTGGCTTCGACCAGATTTTCCATTTAACAAAAATTTCTGTAACTACACGCCAGCGCGGCGGCGGCGGTGTGGACAGTCAGGGAATAGTTGATCCCCTGTAAGACATACATACGTATGTCTTTTTTTTACAGGGGACCTACAATCTTTTGTACGTTTCTTGAACGAGAAAATCGTTTACATCGAGTCGCTTTCTCGTCGGCGGTGATACAGGTGTCTTAGGTATAATTTTATAAAATCTGATCATAATTAATTGTTTTAATTTTGGTCAACCAGCTACCAAAATGTTATAGCAGTTCTTTTAACACGTACGTTTTACCACTCATGTACAAAAATATTTCCCATGCGGCACGCTTCTGTCAATATTTAATATAGCCTACGGTTTTCATTAACTACGGAACCCTAAAATAACAAAGTAACAAGAACATTAGGTACCAATATGACGCAATATAAAGTTGGTTAATAACGCTGTTTGTGGTCGAAATGAACACGTTGCGGGATTGCTTTAGCGAATTAAATTTAATATGTGGTGAAACACAGTATGATTCGCTGAATTTGTTGACGCTGATACGTCGGGTGCTCAGTTCCAGGAGCGAATAAATAAAATACGTGGACTGTACAAT
The DNA here is from genome assembly GCA_945859715.1 of Apamea sordens. Taxonomy (NCBI): domain Eukaryota; kingdom Metazoa; phylum Arthropoda; class Insecta; order Lepidoptera; family Noctuidae; genus Apamea; species Apamea sordens. The sequence goes on along the minus strand of OX244010.1, from coordinate 3,005,997 downwards.
CTGATGTAATGCAAAAATTTAAATTTAAAGAGACGCAGTGTCTTCGTCGTGGTAAGAATTTGAGTGAGGTGGCGCTCGGAGCGGGAAGACCGCGCAAGCGCCCGCGCCGCCCGTGCGCCCCCTCAGCCGCCGCTGACGCCCGATGCTGATGCCGCTGCCCGTGCGCCCGCTCAGCCACCGCGCGCCTCCAACCAATCGTAGGCATGCCGTGCATAGACAATGTGGGATATATAATATTACGTTATTTGTTGTCTGTGGTTATAATAATGTTATTATAATTGATTAGGGGTCTAATGCAGGTTTTAAATAGTCACAGGTAATGTTAAAGCTTCTTCTTCTGATCTCTGTGACCTAGGTACTGGGTAAATACATCAGACAACGAAATACCTAATACTGAGTATATTATGTAGAAACAAAACAATTGCTACGGATCGGACATGTTCAAAACAGCGCATACCTACAGCTTTGGGGTCCAGACTTCTCTCTATAATGTTTTTTTATCGGTCATACTAATCCTTCAGTAACTAATTTGTTATAATATTATTGTTGACATGCATGTAAACTCACTTTATGTACAGTCGGCAACAAAAGTCAATTAACTCGATTACTTTTACAACTCATCGAAATTGATACAAAATTATGTGATACATTGGTTTTCACTATTTCATGTTGAAAGAGTTGATTATTCTTAAATATTCTGTTACTACATGTTTTTTAAGAATATTTTGCGCAATAATTAAGATTTAAACAACTGAAGTGTTAACCGTTTTTTGTTGCTGACCGTACCTACATTTTATTGTACGCCCTAAGGGCACGACATAGCTGTTCGCAAAACACTAAATTAACACCAGCTGTATTATGTACACTATCCTATGATCCACAATAAAGACGAATTGAATTGAAACTAACCAAAACCGATTTACACTTTTTAGTTTTTGCTAACTCGTGACAACTTTTGATGCGATCAATTATAAAAATTGATTCACATAAAACTAATGCAATGTCTTTTAATCAAGCAGCCCTTTATTGGGAAATGGGGAAATCTTTATTGGAAAATGGGCAGTCGTTCGAAAATAATATAAATTTTCCACCTTGGTAACTAAAACGAAAAACTTTCGCTACAGTACAATACCACCACATTATATTTCCCCTCAAGATTTTAAACTATAATCAGGCATAAGCTCAGAACTCTTTCAAGTATTGCTAAGAAGACTCAAAGTGAACGAAACTGCCACAAAACCCCCACAAATTATTGCGAAAATCAACCCTATGTCTCAAAAAATAAAGATTTAAGATAAGTGCACTTATCTTAAAACACTTCTGAATGCAAATTAGCCGCAATCTGGCTGCATTTTAGAAAAAGTCGTGCAGATTTTTGTGTCAAAGATAGTTTTCAGTTTAAAGTAGGCAAAAAAGAGCTTTAAGTAGTCACTAACTTTGCTTACAAATTGCTTCCCCAATCTCCTTTAATGCAAGCGCTTACGCTACATTGCATTCGACGAAAACATACTGTGTATGTATTTGTGTGTGCATTGTAAGTTTAGGAGAAGTTTTAGAAGTAATAGAGCTCGTTGTAAAGAGTTTGTCCGGGGTAGGTATTAGCTGTACACAATTCCGTCGTAAAATAGCATTGCTGTGCAAGGGATGGTGTTTGATAAAGTAATACAGGCGTAGGTACGAGGTTTTCTGGTAAAAACTGAAGAATAATAAATTGCCAAATAACTGCTTTCTTTTGGTGTGAAGGATATTTAAGTTATTGTTAATTTCTAACTTAGTTACTTACTGCTAACATATCAGAGTCTGGATTTGTGCTCGTGTGAAAATGATGCAAGTAATATGTCAGACGGAAAATTTTGGAAATTTGCATCAACTCAATAATTTTTAGAAGTAGGAAATTGAGGTAATTTTACCAACTTGAAATACTAATCCTGCACTAGTTTCCTCTTCTCAAAATATACCATTTCAACATTTCCTTTCTTCCTAAAAATAACCCTGACAAAATTAATTTAATACCCGAAACGCCCTCACAAAATTAGTAATAATATGAAAACGGAATACCAATAAGTGTTTTTACCCTAAAATATAAACAAATTCGATGTGATGTAAGGAAACAGGCTGCCATTATAGGGGCTATTCCGCACACCTGTTCAATGTAGACTGAAACAAATCGACGGAATTTTAAGCTGAATGGGAGGGATATCCGAAGCTATGGCTGAAATACTGATAGGTAATTGACCCCTTTATGAATATGTATTAGGTAGTTTGGGATTCGTTATGTGGGTTTGTAGTTTTGAGGAAATACTCAGGCTTTGAACATAAATAGAGAGCGCAGAGCTAAGAGACTTCAGGCAGCTTCACAGTTTGGCTCACCGGCGAAGTGTTGCCTGTCTGTCCGTCTTCTACAGACTGTACTTCGGGGAGTGTGCTCAAGAGCTACATGAGCTCATCCCGCCTTCACCTTTTTACCATCGAGAGTCCAGACGTACTGCGGGATACCACCCCTATTTGGTTAATATACCATATATACGCACTAAGCGCTTCTCATCATCTTTTCTGATGCGCACAGCTAAGGAGTGGAATTGTTTGCCTGCGTCTGCATTCCCGAGTTCATACAACCCGAATCTCTTCAAGGCAAGAGTGAATAGGCTTCTTAGGCTTCTTCTGGGTAAGCTCGTTCCACCGTAGATCTCATCCCTGCCTCTGGGCTGGATTGAGGTCAAGGGTGAGCCCATTGTCAATAAAAAAAATATAACTCAGACGAATTATTACAAAAGGATTGTCTCATCATTCGCTTTGCCTTTTCCTAAATAAGCTGGAGTTGGTTAAATCTATTCTCATTAGGGCTGAATATCAAAACCACTGCCAAGAGTCTAGAGAAGTTATAATCGCTTTCAAAGCATTTTTTATTTCTACAATGACATTCAACAGTATCAATGACGTGAGCTTTTCGGCACCTTATGTCAATCCTTGTATCTTATGTAATTAGGTAATTTTACAATTACGAACCACTTTTACTACGGGACCAACCCTGAAATCATGAAAAAAAAAATCTGTTGATCCATACATTTATGTTCGCATAATTCGACATAATGTATGGATAAACAGATTTTTTTTTCACGGTTTCACGGTTACTTACTGTTTTACACAATGTAGGTCACGCTATGAACGCTCAAAATGCGAATTTCTTATTGAAGTCGGTTCTCCTCTAAAAGAATTGCATTTTTATGCAAACTGTTATTTTAAGATTATGGCGCCAGTAACATTGCAAGCTGTTACTACAAGAATATGAGTGTGCTGCAGTGGGTACTTACCATTTAAAAGTAAATAAAAAGGAGTATAAAATAATAAAAGTTTTAGTATGTTGTATGATTTTAGTTGCTTAATTAAAACTATTATTTTCTTATTTCGTCAGGAAACATACCCATGGGTAGTCAAATTATGGTACCGCCCATTTTGCATCATCCTTAGTTTTTTTTTGGAACGAAGTTCCTAATCGCGCGTTGTGAAAGGGGGCTAGACGGAAAAAATTCTTACGAAAAGTTGTCACGACACAATCGCTACGAGTGCTACGCCGTAGCCGATGCATAGATTATCCGCTACGCAGCTACGTCGCCGCAGAGCTACATAATAAATTATCTGCTCAACAACGTAAATTGATTTATAGAAGATTTTTATTGGAACGAAGTTTTGGAACGAACTTCCTTATCGCGCGTTGTGAAAGGGGGCTAGACGGAAAAAATTCTTACGAAAAGTTGTCACGACACTTTTTGCTATAGTAAGCTGTGCGGCGTCGCATGTTTCTCTGTCTGTCTGTGAACTTCGTTCCATCCGGGTGTCCCTTGACACCTCTCAAGTTTTTATAATCGTAATATATGTATATATATGTAGGAATGGAACGCGACGGATGCATGAGATGTGTGAAAGAGACAGAAGTATAAGTGTGAGTGAGACAGGTGATGTATGCTTGAGAAGACGCGAATGTTGAGGAAGAGAAAGGAACACACAAATAAGATGGCAGAACGACGTTACGGTGTAAAAGACTGAGGGTGTTTTTAAGTTGAAAATAAATCGAATAAGTATAAACTACGCAATTTGTTTGACTCAAGAACCCGATCCCACATATATAATTAATTTATTCAGACAACCATTGATCCATTACATTAGGTACATTTCGTTTACTTTTGAGTTGTTACTTAAAAACTATGCTAGTATCTAATAACTAATAGAGACTTAGTCTTCTAGGCGAGGCTCACACCACACCATTTTTAATGCGCATGACAGTCCCATATTCTTAACTATTTACCGTTACATCTTTAAGTTCGTTAGTATGCTAATAACTTGAGAACCACTATTTACGTGAGATTTTATTTATAGATAGGTATTTAACATAATTATAAGTTTCTGGGAGCGAGTCCGTGGACACAGCTAATCATTCAACATATTTAACTTCCATGTTTATTCCTGTCCACTCTGTGTTTATGCTTGTTCCTGTTCAAACAATTCAACTAAATGGTTTTTAAGCACTTTTTTTTTTTTTTTGCAAAAACACGAACGATAACAATCCTACCTAACCTGAAAACCTGAAACTGATGTCTCTAATAATAGCAGATTATTTCTTACATCCTCCTTACAGTGTAAAATTGTTTGCTGCTAGTTAATTTGTTAGTTTAATTAGGTACTAATGACGTAAGCGAGTTTCAAAACAAGGAAAATGAGGGCTTTTGTATTGTTTAGAGATGGTGAAAAGTAACAAGTGACGACTAGTGCGATGCATAATGCCCCACTTATTTAACACCCAGTTTATTGAATGTGGTTGTAAGCGACGCAACTAGCGTAAGAACTTTTTGCTACAATTTTTTTTATAATATGTTAAATACTTTTCTTTTAGTCGTAAAATTGATGTACACTTTTTTTTACAAATCTCTGTCGTCGTTCATTGAAAACTTTATTATTTATTTTTTTTATTTTTTATTATTATTATTTTTTTTTTTTTTTTCATTCTTTTTTCTCTTCGTGTTGTAATTAAAGTTGTTTATTCGTTTTCTCTATAAATCCGTCATTTTCTTCCATTTCGAGCATATTAAGACCAATACAGTGGTATACAACAAACTTAAAGCAACTTATAGTTTATAGTTGTTTCAACTTATGGTATATATTTATTCAACTCATGAAAATCAAAACGCCCCTCTGTTTTTGTCGGGGGTTAAAATGTTTCCAAGGAGGGTCTAGGCTGAGAAAAGAGGTTAATAAGGGACACAGGGGATAGAAAAAGTTGAACATCACCATCAGAATCACCCTGAATGTGATGTATTTGCTGATGAATGGAAGAAAATAATGCGTGCCTGTCTGGTGTTTTGTGAGAGACAGTATGCGAGGGTGTCCACTGTTACATGATAGTTTATGTTATTTTATGTTGTTTCTAATTTATTTAACCATTTTCGCAAATAATTATTAATAATTTTATCCACGAATTGTACATCTTTGAATTTGAATTTAATTTTTGTATTGTATGTTATTTGAATGTTCATTTTATTTTAATCTTTATAATTCTATGTTAATTAATGTAATTGGACCTGTGCCGTGTTAATTAACTATAAATAAATCTATACATATAATAAAACAGTAACGAAAGAAAAACTGTACATTGAGAATTTTCGAGAAAAAATAAGTGGCTTTTGTTAGAAAAACGTAACTGATGACAAAAAGTGACTTTTTAGAATTTTTGTCTGTTTGTCTGTTTGTCTGTTTGTCTGTGTGTATGGTACGGCTTCACGCCAAAACTACTGGATAGATTGAATTCAAATTCAGCAAAAATGTTCTTTGTAAACCAAGGAAGGCTTTAGGCTACATATTATCACGCCGTATGTTATAGGAGGTAAGCAATATTGATTTTAAAAGGTTTTTGTTCGTAATTTAATGCACAAAATAATTGAATGCACAAAATGACATGTTATTTATTTAGTAAACCATAATTTAACTCTGGAAACATATTATCACGCTATCACCTACGGGGGAGGAGCTGTGAATCTTTATTTTTCTTACCTACGTATTCTGTGACAGCGTGTAATCTAACGACGCATATTTAAATGTTGTTTTTGAGTAAGCCATGCTATTATCTAGCTTTACACTATAAAAACTACGCCATTTAAGTAACTTGGGCAGAGAAACATAGTTTAATTAATGTTAGTAGTATAATGAAAATTTTGAAGCAGCGCCATCTATGAGATTTCATAAAAATCAAATCAAGTTACATGATAACACTTTTTGGAAATTAATAATTTAAATTTGATCGTGTTGGCGAGGTTAATAGTTAGTTATTCTTTAAATTCATAGATGGCAATGTGCATTTTCTTCATAAAAGTTGTATCGTATAGTTCGTTTCGAGAAATTCAAGTTCCAACAAAACCCTCAAAATCTTGAGCAGAGTTGAGGAAGACAATTTAAAAAAACACGCTCTGTGAAGTCGACCAGTTTGCGAGATCCCTTACGTATGACGAGGTGCCTTCATATTACACGTACGACAAGCAAAGGGGTGTATTTAACCGACGTCGACGAGGAGGTGCTGTGGAAGGCTTTCCGGGAATTTTTAAGGCATTACATACACCGCATTGGGTAGGGTTTATACCGTGCATCCGAATAATGGCGAATGCAATTTTCTGCGGTTGTTACTTCACACTGTCCGAGGCCCAACGTCTTTCGCCTTTCTGAGGACATTTGATGGCGTGGAGTATCCCACTTACCGCGCAGCCTGCGTAGCACGTCACCTTCTCGACGATGACCAAAATTGGGATGACACCCTCGCGGAGGCGAGCGTCAGTGACAGTCCCAGCTGCATGCGTCATCTGTTTTCCGTCATCTTGGTGTTTTGTGGAGTCGCGAACCTGGTAGGTTTGTGGGAGAAGTATCGCCATCATCTGTCTGAAGATTTTCTACGAGCTTTGAGGCGTGTTACTGGAGACGAAGTCGAAGTAACTGATGAACGCGTGCTGAACACCTGTCTCAGTTCACTTCAAGATGTGGTCATTTCTATCGGCGGCAATCCACTGATCAAATATGGGTTATCAGCTCCCACATCATCACCGTATAAAGACCGTGGAAATCGGGAGTATAACGCTGAGACAAATTACGATCCGGGCGAAATGACCACCATACGAAATGACTATGTCGCTTTGTTCTCTTCAGAGCAAAAACACATTTATGACACCGTCCTTGAAAGCGTTGGGCAAAACCAGGGTAAAATGTTTTTCTTGGATGCTCCTGGTGGAACAGGAAAAACATTTGTTACCACTGGCATACTTGCAGAGGTCAGGAGGCAAGGCAAAATTGCTATTGCTGTAGCGTCGTCGGGAATCGCTGCCACACTCCTTCCGGGCGGCAAGACAGCATATACCATGTTTAAAATTCCCATCGATTTAGAGAGCGCCGAAACGCCTCTTTTTGGTGTGTCACGTAACAGCAATAAGGGACACGTGCTCAAGGATTGCTCTCTGATCGTATGGGATGAGTGTACGATGGCCAATAGGAAGGCAGTTGAGGCCGTGGACAGAACCCTGCAGGACATCCGCAGGAACGAACATTTGATGGGTGGTTTCATAGTTCTGTTCAGTGGCGATTTCCGGCAAACGCTTCCCGTGGTGACGCGGGGATCGAGGGCTGACGAGGTGAATGCTTCGTTGAAACGATCTACGTTTTGGTCACGAGTTCGTACGCTGCGCTTGACCATTAATATGAGAGCTCAGCTCGGCGGCAATGCATGTGCTCAAGAATTCTCCGATGTCCTTCTAAGTCTTGGCGAAAGCACTCTACCAGAAGAGAGAGGTGGACAGGTGGTGCTTCCAGAGTCTCTCGGTAGAGTGGTATCCAGCTTAGAAGAACTCATTCGCTGTGTGTACGGGGACATCAGTCGTATACTGCACCAGCAGAATTCTTGGGTGTGTGAGCGGGCCATTTTGACGCCCAAAAATAATCAAGCTGCAGCAATTAACGAATGCATTCTCTCGGAAATTGAGGGGAATGAAGTGGTCTACACCTCGATAAACACTATTGTCGAGCAAGATGACGCCACACATTATCCCGTGGAATTTCTGAACTCCCTGTCAGCAAGTGTACTTCCAGCGCATACCATCAAGCTGAAGGTCGGTGTCCCGATTATGCTTCTTCTGTACCTATCTCCTCCGAAGTTGTGTAACGGGACCCGCCTTAAAGTCATCTCGCTCCACAGACACACCATTGAGGCGGAAATTCTTACGGGTTGTGGCGTCGGCGAGGCAGTATTTATACCACGCATTCCTTTCATACCTCATAACTACCCGTTCCAGTTCAAGCGCGTACAGTTCCCCGTGAATGTTTGCTTCGCGATGACCATCAATAAGTCGCAGGGGCAGACACTGAGGGCAGCGGGTGTCGACCTCAGGACGAGTTGCTTCTCACACGGGCAACTGTACGTCGCTTGCTCTCGCGTCACCAATCCTGACTCTCTTTACATTTTGGCTCCTGGCAGCATAACTACCAACGTAGTTTATAGGGAAGTGTTGTAAGGTATGATACCTTTTGTACGTATTTTTACTCTTTTGTGTCCTGGAATGTATTCTTGCATTATTTTCTCTATTTCCTTCAGTCACATCTTATGACTGAACTCAGCAGGATTCCCATATAACTCTCTTCACTTGCTTCGCAAAAAAACTTATATTTTAATGCAATTTTAAAAGTTGTTTACTTATAATGCTATAGCGACACTGGCATCTTAGGTATTTTTGGTGCTGTAGAGCATTCACGCAGACGACGTCGCGGGCAGCAGCTAGTAATAAATAAATCAGTAGGTGTATTTTCTGTTGTATAATAAATTATACAAAAAAAAGGTAAAGTGTATTATATAAATAAATAAAGATTCTCCAGTGATCTCGACATCCGATTCTCAGCCTTACATACCTATTCTGCAGGCGCCTTATAAATGTCATGGCACTGCCAGTTCAGCTGGCTTTATCAGTAACTCCGTTTCTTTTCCGGATAATTCCGTTTAATTTCCTTGTATAATTAATTACTTATAGAACAAAGGCTTTGTAGATAGTACCGCTTAGTCCAAATCCTAAGAAGCTCGAGATTTGCGCGTAACAATCCCAGCACAATCAGAATAAGTAATCTTATCTCTATATACCTACTATGTTTCATTTGGTATTCCCTTTGACTCTAATACCCGTACAATTCGTGTTTCTCGAGTAATTAACTGCGAATTTTATTAAAGTAATTGGTTCTTTGAAGTTTTGCTATTGTGAGGATTAAAGGCAGATATATGAAGAGCAGCTACTCTAGATATTGCAAGACTACCGTTAGTAGGATTTGCGTGAAGAGTGTTGTTTTTGCCATAATTCATTCTCGTAGTAAGACTGGGGAGTTGATAATAATATGTGAAAAAATGTAGGAGCCTATGCAATAATCTGAGGCTGGAAATGGATAACTTACTGAAAATGTGCGTGTATGTATGTAAGTAAAATCTTCTGTGTTCGTAAGAATGACGACAAGTTTCGGTCTGATTCACCAGCACTTGATAATTTTAGGTCAACTTAGTTTCCAGATCATAAAGTAGTAAAGCATGTGTCATAATTCTGTGCAAATCGGTAATCATTAACATATTTCTAATGTTAGAGGTGCTTCGTTCTTCTAAGCAAAGCTTTTAAAGAGTTTTAGGTAAGTTTTTGAATGACGAAATAGTTTTTCAAGAATTTAATTTTTCCCAACCTGACCTTATTGATATAAAATCCACGAGCGAGAGATTTAACTAATAACATTTAAAATAAATATTGACCCACTTTGATCAAGTCCTCAAACACGGCCACAATTTATAGTTATTTACTTAATATTAATATCGAAACTTTCAAACTTTTCCATCAAAAACTTGTCGAAATCCAATATCTAAGCACATAAATTATTGTTATGTACTTTTTACTTACGTATGACGACCTAAAAAACTTCCAATATGCTGCTGAGAGTTTCATTCCCAGGTCGAGCAGTGTTATCGGGAATTCCCATAAGATTTTTTCCGTAATTTGAATTCTATGCTCAATTGATCTCAATAGGTCTCCTCCTGTTACATAAGAGACTTGAACATAACTGGCAAAATAAATGTGAGTGTTCGAAATACCACTGCCTACCTTTGGGGATTTAAGGCGTGATGTTATATTTACATAATAAGCTTTTAAACTTCTTCATCAAATATTTGTCAAAATCCAATTTCTGTACCACAAAATTATATACATAAATCTGTTCTAAGTCAGAACTCGAACTGTGCCGGGATCGCAGGTAGAATAAATTAATGCAGAGACACCGTGAACATTTGTTGTATGTTGGAGTAGGTAACTTGAAACTGATATGACAGTTTAATTTCGTATTGGGGAAACATTTTGTAAACGTGGAAAGTGGAAGCTTGTTTTCGTATCGCTGGAAGGACAGTGAGGGAAATTATATTTTTGTTTTGAAGTAAAGTGAAGTCAATTTTGTTGTTGTTTTTTTTTTTTTTAATTTTGTATTAGATTATGTTTACTTACAGAGTTGTTAAGTTTATTAAGAAGAGGATGAAACAAGATCAATGAATCAACACCTACCAAATGGCACTAAAAATAACACCCTAGTTCTTAATTGTCTCATAGCAGGAGCCTACTACAGAGAAGAAACGAGCGTTGACTGATGGTTAGCCTTTTCAGACCACGAAATCTAAAACCATTTCTACATAAAAATTGCTACTGCCTTAAGCTTTTCACTATCATTCTGCACTAGTTATAGCCAGGTTTCAAACTCCCAGTCTATTTCTCCAACCCCATATCCATAAACCACACACAAGCCACATATTTTTACCAAATTACACGCACCATCTAAGACAAAATTACCTCCTTTTATTTTCTGACATCCATTACATTCCATCCCTGCCTCCATATTGTGCGCTTAATCTGCATGTCGTTACGAGCCGTGTCTCAACTCATCCATAATTCACATAATGAGGACAAGCAGAATACTGTAGAGACGAAATAAGTTATTCACCGAGCTAGTTATTTAGATGTGAGTGGTCATGAGGACCGTAATATAGGGAGTGAGAGAAAGAAGAATAGATTTAGAGATTTTTTTTTAAACGTTGCCCCCCACACTAGGAATTTCTCCTGTATCGTGTGTGCGTTTACAAACATTTAAACTCACATACACAAACAACCAGACCCGGAACAACTACTTGTAGACCATACAAATATTTGTTTCGTGCGGAAATATAACCCGCGACACGCAGCGTAGCAGTCAATCGCTGAACCACTGTGCCAACCGTGCTGTCGAAAATTAAAAGGGATGGGCTATTTTTGGAATTGTGAAAAGGAAAGAAAGACAGACGATGACAAAAAAAGGACAGTTTAAATTTAAGAAGAGCTGCAAGAAAGTAAAAAGCTGTAGATGAAGTAGCGGAGAAAAATCATTCTTAAAAATAAGAATGTTTTTTTTCCGCTAGTTCATCTACTGCTCATTTAAAAAAAAAAGGTTGAAACTTTGTGAATTGGAAGTAGATTCGGAATCAGATTAAAAATTTTAGGTAGAGATGGAATAAACAGCAATAATGTCACTTAGAAAAATGCACGTATTTGATATTAACGACTCCTAAAAGAGTTTCTATTATAGTTTGACCAAAACCGCTGTACCGCGCCTTCGGTATGTGCGCGGCGAGACGGGGGGGTGGGGGGGGGCAGTACAGGCCGCTCATTCGTCATCGCTCACGGCGTCCCGACCCTCGCCTCGCCGTGCATTTCTCCCGCCTCGCCGCGCATTCCTAAGGCGCGGTACAGCAGTTTCGGTCAAACTATAACTTTAGTTTCTTGTTTGATCATCTCCGTCTGAATCAAAGGATTGCAATAAAGTCTGATCCTCTGAAGGCCACTTAAACCCTGTTTTACCCGTTCAAGAATTATCTAAAGGGTTATTTATTTAATTTCCTTTTCAACTGATAGGATATTTGAAATATTAAAATCGTGATAACCAAACTCTAGGTGTTGAAGAATATCTCTCAACCCAACAAATAAAGTTCAAGGTTCAATGGCACAACAGATATTACCGTTTCTTTCACGTAAAATTTCATATCCTGCAAAATAAACATCCCTAACGGAATCAGTGGTGCTAATGAGCTCAATTTCTGCATTAAAATTAATAAAGCATTTTTTTTTAATGTTGTAATAATGTTTACGATCTCTGCTTTCTGAAGCTAATTTGATTTCATAATGACGTCATGAATTTATAAATAAGTTAAGACCGCTCACATGGTTCCTCTATTCCTTTCGGAACAGGAGACAAATCAAAGGCGTTTGTATTGCGGCGTGCTGCATACATTATTAAGCAGAGCCCTGATAAACCGACGAATTCGTATAGCACCACCAACAAAGCCTTGCTATTCGGAAATCCGTTTCAGAGTATTTGCAACCTTATCTAAACTGAATAAGATTTACGCTGAATCAAATTTTTCTTTGATAGATGCAAATGTAAGTATGTAGACTTCAATTTCGTTTACAAATTATTTTGCTGTTAGGAAACTACTTAATTCGTTCTTATTACAAAGGTATAAGGTTGGAGTTAGTTTGCCAGTTAAATCTTCTAATAGCATTAAGGAGAGAGCCACCAAGAGAATTCATCAAGTTTGCTTAAAATGTTGATATTTCAAATTCCAAGTCGTTAATGGAGCGAATGTTTGTATTGTAAGGATTGTTGGCGTTAGGTGCCTTATTAAAACAAAGTTTTAACGCTGTTTCTGCCGCTCGATTCAATTTCTAATCAACTTGTTTATGATTTTAAATTTAAGATGAACTAGGATCTTGTTTGAGGGGATACTTTATTTTGCTTTCATGTTTTTCTCAAAAGTTTCGCTGAAACCAACATCAACAGTTACTGTTGATTGAACGATTTGGCTAGTAAGTATTTTCCTGATTAGGTTTCCTTGAAAAAGTTATGCGACTGCTCCTAAATTACTCTAAATTGATAAAATTTTCGTTTTTCCTAATTATGTGAAATATTATTACAGTTAAGATCGGCTCTCCCTATGCTCCAGTAGGGCTTCGACACCAGACCTGGGCACCCTCCCTCCGTTATAAGAAATGAATTCCCGTGAACTACCACCACTTTCACCCACCTTTTATCTGTGACATAAGTCTAAATGTAGATCTTCAACCTATGAAAAAGCGACCGTTACAAAAATACAACTTTTACAAATCTGATTATGAGCACATTAACCGCAAGATTCAGGATATTGACTGGACGGACCTTCTTGCCAGTCTAGGACCCGAAGAGGCACTAAGCATATTTTACAATAAGATTGATGATATAATTAAACAGCACACACCACTATCATCGTCCAGGACCGCTGGTTATCCGGTCTGGTTTTCCAAAACATTAATTAACACACTCAATAAAAAACAAAAGGCGTGGGTTAAATGGAAGAAATTCGGCAACCTTACAGACTACGAAAGATTCTCGCAGCACAGAGCCTTCTTTAAGGAAAATTGTAATAATTGTTTCTCTAAATATATTCAGTTGATTGAGGATAGTATACATAAGAACATTAAGGATTTCTGGATATACATTTCCAACCGCAAAGACAAACCCGGTATACCGGCTAAAGTTCAATATAAAAACGATGTATCCAACGACCCTCAATCGATTTGCAACATGTTCTCTGATTTCTTTTCTTCCGTGTATGAACCTGCTTCATCTGCACTTTCTCAATGGGAGTTACCTTCTGAAACAGTGTCTAACGACATTGTTGTTTCTAACCTACACTTTAAGGAAGAATCGGTTTTAGCTGAACTAAAATCCCTTGATCCATCTAAGGGTCCAGGTCCTGATGGACTGACAGCGTTATTTCTTAAAAATACTGCTTCCTTTATCTGTAGACCCCTAACTATAATCTACAATAAATGTATCACAGAAGGTGTTATGCCAACGGTGTGGAAGCAGGCTAATATCACACCTGTACACAAGAGTGGATCTAAGCGTAGTGTTGAGCAGTATCGACCTATTTCTATTTTATCTACCTTGTCGAAGCTTTTTGAAAGACTGGTGCATAACGAAGTGTACCCTATCCTGCATAACACTATTATACAACAACAGCACGGTTTTGTGAAAAAGCGATCCACGACAACAAATTTATTGATATTTTCTAGTGACCTATTTGATAACATCGACAATCGTATACAAGTTGATGCAGTGTACACGGACTTTCAAAAAGCTTTCGACAAGGTGGATCATGAATTGTTGCTGAACCGAATAGCTTTCAATGGTATTCGTGGTAACTTGTTGCGATGGTTCATTTCTTACGTCACTAACCGTTGTCAACGGGTTGTTATTAATGGATTCCACTCTCATGCTACTCGGGTTACATCTGGTGTCCCCCAGGGCTCTATTCTAGGTCCTCTTTTATTCATCATTTTTATAAATAATATTAGTAACTGTTTCCATCATTCCAAGTTTCTGTTATATGCTGATGACCTCAAAGTTTACAGACCTATACATAGCATTGAGGATTGCTATCTTCTCCAAGAGGACTTGGATCGACTTACAGACTATTGCCACAATAGTAAGCTCCATCTGAGCATTCCCAAGTGCAACTACCTAAATTTCACCAAAAATAAAAACGTAATAAGATTTTCATACTCTTTGTGTAATGTTTTATTGAATCAAGTAAACTCGATTCGTGATCTTGGTATATTGCTTGACTCAAAACTCTGCTTGGATTTGCATATCGATCAAATAGTAAATAAAGCATATAAGATGTACGGATTTATAATGAGATCCACTCATGACTTTAAGCGGATCTCCTCGTACCTCTGTCTGTACAAAACCCTAGTTCGCTCTCAGCTCGAATATGCCGTATCTATCTGGAACCCATACTATGGTAAATACATTGACATGATAGAAAATATCCAACGTAGATTTCTCCGTGCAATGCACTATAGGTGTCACAAAACGTATTTACCGTATAACCAGTTGCTCAGTAAATACAAGCTTTTGACGCTCAGCTCTAGACGTAAACAATTAGAAGCAATGACATTGTATAATATTGTTAATGGCAATTTTGACTGTATAAATTTACACAATGTATTGTGCTATGCAGTCCCCAGGACTGTTCATAGACGGCAGGTGCGTGAAGGCAAACTCTTTGCAGTGGGTACCTGCCGTTCTAACACTGGTCTGCGTTCGCCAGTTCGGCGAATGGCAGCAACCTACAATGAAGCATTTGAACACATAGATATATTTACATGCTCTTTGAATAGGTTTCGTAGCCTTTTGTATGAGACGCTTGAACTCTTAGACTAATTGTTTGTTGTTTTAAAAAATACTGTTTCTTTTTTTGTTTTTTCATGATTATTTCTTCTATTGTTTTTATAATATTAGCGTAACTGTCATGCATGAACAGTTCACCTCCTAGTGATTAAGGTTGTATTTATTAATGGTAATCTGTGAACAGCGCTGTGGGTTACATTATTACTTAAGTAACTTATATTTTTTCTGTTTATAATATTGCATAATGTAGCTGTTTGTTGTTCCTATTTAATAAAAAAATAAAATAAAAACTAATTTGCCTTTTCCCGACTTAAAAAGTTTGGGGACAAGGAGGGGATACAAGGTGATGTTAATTTATTTATTTAGTGCTCCCTAAGCACTAAATAAATGTCTTACTCCACTCTAGGACAGAGTACTGCGAAGTCCAACTGTTATTGAGGAAGACAAGTTAAGAGTAGTTCTTAACGCGTATTAATATGAAAGACACCCTTACGGCAACCTATCCTTTTTCTAAGGTACACAAACTAGCACAAGCACACCGTAGACTCAGTCTCTAGCAAAACTCATTGCGATCGTACTTGGTGCACACCGAAGTGGAATTTCGTCACTTCACATTTCCTTACTTTTTCACATTTAGAAAGACGCGATGCATCCTATAGTCATCGTGTTTCGATAAATAGTGACGATTTAGTAAAAGTCCTACAGAACGGACGGGGTGATTTATCAAGACACGGTCCCTAGCGTTTTTTCAAACGCCTATCAATCATAGTTAAGGATACTTGGTGAAGCCTACCCCCTCTCCCGAAAATATGCATTAAACTAGCCTCACGCTATTGTTCTGTGGCGAGACCTTTTTGGAAGCACAAATCATCAATAACGTTTAGTTAATCATTTAATTATTATAGATTGGCTTTATAGCCTAGTTTGATTTAAATGAACTGTGAGTTGAGAACCTATGTGGTAGTCAACAGTCGTCAAAAGTCAGGAGCATTAAAGCTCAGTGTCAGGTATAGCGGAAGGCCTTCTCCGTATTCCTCAAAACCAACCGGAATTGACAAAGATCTTTCAAGGTAAGTATTAGGAGATGGACACATAATATAAGAAAAAATAGCATGAATGATTAATAACGATTATTAGATAATTTATTTCCTTGCTGGAATAAATATTAATTAATGGCTACTCAGCTATATCGCCCTTCAATACTTCCTAGTGTTTAGCTGGGGAGAAGAAGAACAGGCGCAATAAACTCTCCAGCGACACGTATGTGTCTGTTTAGTTAGAGGAACTTTAATACCATTATCAGCCTGGGATAGTTATTATAATTAAGGACTCACCCGGTCACACCAACACACACACACACACACATAATACGCTAAATATTACATTAATCTAATCTGACCTTGGCTTTGACCTATCGTATTTAACTTATTCAATACTAATGGCTTTCTTACGACAGCCAACGTGCGTTCCCTCGCCCACCCCATTTACCTATAGCTAGCCTAAACTATTTCATCCGCACCCTCTGGATGTCCAAAACTGACTGCCCTGACTTACTACATCAGTCTCCTCACAATTCCTAAAAAATAACGCCACGCTCAGCCACACTTTCGCAAAATCGCTCTATGGCTCTTTTTGTACTAATTTCTCCTTTGTTTTAAGGGTTCTCTTGGCACCCCGTCAGCCCATTCTATTTTGGTTGACATCCTACCTGGTTGCCAAAAGTGAGTCTAGTATTGTTTGTTACAATTAGAAATCGGGTATCACAAGATTCTTTGGAATTCGTAGATTTGTATATTGCATTCGAACTGTCCGCCGGTAATTGGCCCTTTATTGTTTCCCATTAAATAGAGAATTTATGTGGTCCTTTGAGGCCCGAACCATATGCCGATTTTAAAATGAATATAATATTTTGTTATTAAATAGGAGCAAGTGTCAGACAGTCACAGTTACTTTTGTGACATGGAATGCTTTTAGTTGTTTTAAAGAATAGAAAACTCAAAAATGAAACGTTTACCGCCTGTAATTAAATCGATCAAGATCTTGTAAGCGTTACTCCAAATTAGAAAAAAAATATATATTCAAAAGTAAAAAAAAAAAAATGTAACGAATTTATTCCTTTGCCTAGACATTTTCAAGTTAAACTTTGTGACGGTTGGCTTTTAATCACTGTCTATTGGGGAGCAGCTGAATGCCAGTATTTTTATGCAAATTCACTTACATATGGTCCTAGACAAAATGATGTTCTATCAGTGATAACGATGATGGAAAAGTCAAAAGTGTATGGGACTGCTTTTGGAAGTCGTTGTAGAAGCGCTTTGAAAGCGATTGTCACTTATCTAGAAACTGCTGTGAAATTGTAGTCTCGAAAGCCTATCAAAGATTCGTTTTATTTTCGTAGCAGCCAATTATATAAATAATTTGCACTCACAGAGCAAAAATTATAAAGTAACAACTTTGACGTTTTTACTATCCCGGCTTCCCTGACTTTCAAATTAGGCTCCTTTGAGAATTCTGCGAGCTTAGTACATTATAGTCTACTTATCATAAATTCTAGGGTTTATGTGGTGCTCTAAGCATACACTTGTGGGCAGCAAGTGCACTAGCAAGCTACGAGCGACGCGTCGTAGCTTGCTAGTTATTGATGTTGAGGGTCTACGCAGTTTGCTACGCCGTAGCAGCATTGCTACGCCGTAGTAGTATTGCTATGCCGTAGCAGTATTGCTATGCCGTAGCAGTATTGCTACGCCGTAGCAGCATTGCTATGGCGTAGTGGTGTCGCGACGAGAGCTTCGAACTTAAGAATTAAAGGAGATGTTTCAAAACGGGCCCAGTATATGTACAGTACCTCGAAAAATCGAGAAAAATCCCTGGGATTCGGGAAAATTACAGATAAATTGCATAAATGCATAGTTTTCTTGTAATCATTTGATATTTATCAATTATTCTTATCGACTTTCAATATGGCGTCTCGCCAATTTAGGCACTCTGTGGTTATGATAAATGATAAATGATTTTATGTTTGTAAGTAGGTTTGTACAAACACTTTTACACGTCAATCATATTTTAAAACTAGATGAGGTCGGCGTTTCCTATCTGACTAGTCTGAGAAGAAAGGCCGAAACAAACTCAGACGTCACAGTCTCTTTTAAAGTCCAGACCACAGACTTATATTGGCTAGACGACGCAAGTGTATGTACTTCGCGTGTAAAAAGGGAGTAAAATTGACTTCCTTCAGCGTCATTTCTAATCAGTCCGCGCTCGAACGTTCTTGATGCCAGACGTCAAACAAAAACTAAAAAATGCCAAATTGTGCGGTATTGAGCTGTAAAAACTACGCAAAAAAAGTGGGAAGAGATAATGGAAACATTTCCTTTCATCGGTAAGTCATTTTGTTATTAAATTATGTGTTATTTATTGCAAAATCAATTATTTTGCGTTCATTGTGGTCTTACAATGAACACTATGCAACTGAGTGTGTATCGAATAATTCATGATACATTGCCGTTTTTAGTTACATGGCAGTATGTAGGACTTGTCTGTTAAAACACGCAATGAAAATTAAAATGATCGATATTTTCACTTGTCGCTCAGCTTCGTGGTACAGTCGCTATTCTCATTTTTCTGTCAAATAAAGCAAATAGTGTTGTACACACAGTTTGTACAGTTGTTCTCGATTCTAATCGATTTTGGAAACAGAGGAATGATAATGTTTGCGTGGGGTATTTTGTGACATGTAATTTTTTTTTTTTACTGCAATGTTTCAATTTAGTGATTTTGTTTAGAATATTATTAATTATATTTACAGATTTCCAAGTGATCCCAAAGTTAAATTATCACTGTTATCTTGCAAAAATCGATTAGTAGGTACTCGTTTCATTCTGAATGTAACGGGTCGGAAAAAGTGGACGTCTTGACGCTGATATTAGGATTATTTAATAGTTAATTCGTGTTACAGGACATTCACCAGCCGTCTTCGTCAAATGAGGATACATCGTGTAACTTGACGAGCGGCGAACTTAAACAATAACATGCAAGCGGACGGGATGCGCGCACGCGACCTCTCGATCCAAAGAGTACTGGCGGACGAGCGAGGCGAAACGCGGATCATTTTGAATCGTTTACTCGCGGACAGGGAGTTCCCATCACTAAATCGCTCATGTGACGTCACAGTAGGTAGAAAAATAATGGCACGCTTGGTTTCTATACAGACGATGAGACTTGCGTTATCTAGCCAATATAAGTCTGTGGTCCAGACATAATCTTGGTCAGATCATGTGAAGACCATGTAGATTTATGTCTGAGATGGTTTTTTTGAAGAAAGAACCAAACAGTTTGAGAGGACCTGTCCAGTCAGTGCACGCATTTGTCAGAAATCGTGCAGCTCAACTCAAAACTTAAGGAGCTCAACGATCCGACGAACAATACCAAAGAAAGGACATTTGGGTAGGCCACATTAATTACTCAAACTGCCAGACCATGACAAAAACTAAGAGAACAGAGAGAAAAATAATATAAATACAATGACCCACATAGTCTTCACATTCACAATAATTAAAATAATAGAATACTTTACAAAGTAAGCAAATGTCATAGTATATATCAAATTCATCAATGTCAAAGTGTATATAAAAAAAAAAACAAAAAACAACAACAAAACAAAAAAAAAAAAAAAAAACACATTCAATAGTTAAAAAACAATGACAGTATACCATATATCGACCATTGATCAAAGATCGTGAACTGTCTACTGTCACATCTTGTCAGACTAAAAGTACGGTAACGTAGGTAGTGATTCTCTTTGACAATGTAATATGACAGAAATAAACATATCAAACGTCAATAATCAATCAACATGACAGCTTACCGCCATGGCGGGTTTTTGTTGTGTGTTGCAATTTCATTTGTACATTCTTGTGCTTTACTACCAAACAAAGCCAATTTCTAGTAATTGGATGATTGAAAACAGTTTTAATTATGTTTCCCCATTTTTTAGTATGGTGTACAGAGACCTGGCCGGGGCTCCATACATTTTGAAACATCTCCTTTTACTGGATTACCCTTTTAGCTTACCTTCGTAGGAAGATAAGTTTCAGGGATAACTTATTATTATTTGGTAAGACACACTATTATCTAATTAACTGATGCGTGTGTTTCAAATAGCTTGGAGACATTTAATGTGTCCAGTCGGTTCTTGAAGACGTCATAACACTTTCCGGGAACCTATTCCGTTCCTTTTGCCTTTGCAAATATCATGGTAACTACTAGAGTAGCTTTTTTATGTTTTTACCATGGATCGGTAAATACGCATTAATTTTTATTTTTAAATTGCATTATAAAGATATCAATAATAAAATAAGTCATTAAGAATGTATTTTTTTATAAAGATCGATGTGGACAACCTAAGAACATTCGCTGATGGACAAGTGATGGTACTGTCGAAATAGACCAGTTATACATAATAGGTATATGTTACATGTGTGTATCTAAAAATCATTTTCCATATGCTTAACACCTTATCATAGAGTGGATTAGAAACCTCCTTCCTCCGACAATTACGACGGAGTTAGGAACAGAACTGGAGCGTTGTAAAGTAATGGCTTCAAAGGGAATATTGAGATGGACTTATTTAAATGAGGACGTGGTTCTGGTGTTACATACTGCTGTGAAACATGGCAAACTTGTGGAAGAATTTTACAATATCTTTTCTGTGATCATCATAAAAAAAGCTGAAAGACGTCCATCGACAGGTCCTTTGCTTCCCGCATCCAGAGGATTTCCGCGATCTTCATCAGGTCATCGGTCTGCCTTGTGGGAGACTGAGATTTAAATACTGGGAAAATGTCAAAAATTTGAACCATTTGACTTTATGTCAAAGTTATAAGGGTAGTTTTTAAAGTTCAACTGTTCCCACTGACGTGTGGTCGATTGTATTTTTTTAACTTCTTTTTTCAGCTCATGATTATCAAGAATATAATATATTATGTCGTGGTTAAGGTTTAGCTAGTTAGTACGTGACCTATGTACATGTAGCATATTAACTATGTATGAGCCAATCACTGTGGCACCGTACTGAGGACTCCATATTTTATAAATATTTATTTAATTATTTATTAAGTATTTTTTTAACATACACAGAATAATTACGATTTTTACAAGCTAGCACTAATATATACTACATACAAGTATATACTACGAAAAAATATAAAAACAGGCAGGAGCTCATTGGACATCAAAAAATTCGTCCGCATCACTGTCAATGGGATAAGCGCCCAAAAGGCTGGCTGCATAAAAGTTATTACTTAATTTATATAAATCCAAAATACAAAGAAGTTATCCTCAAACGTTGTTAACAGTATAATCCAAACAATTCAATGAAACTAGGGCGTATTTGCCCGCGCTCAGTTTCATGCTTAGCGTAGTTCTTTTTCAGTACAAGCTTTCGACTACCCTCTGTTTTTACCGAACCTCCCGTTTTTTAATCTACAACGGTATTGAATGCCCTTTTGTTGCTACTAAAGTTTAATAATGTGTAAATGAACTGTTTTAAGAGAATTGGATAATGGTCATTAAAGAGTAGGTACGCACGTTTTTTTTTGGATTAAATTTTTGTGAACAAAATGTTTATCAAAAAAGATTCTTTAGTTCTGCAAACAAAAACCTTATACCTTACCGTTTTAACAAAAGTGCACAGTACGCCTGTAAACACTGTACATGATACTGCAGGGAGCATGGTGTACGCATGCTTATTATAATAAAAATACGTACAACCTTTTAACACACGTTTTACGTATAGGACGGAGGCTCCGTCCCATACTTAAAAAGGTGTGTTATGGAGCACAACTTCAATAGTGATATGGGACAACAACTTTAGGACGAACGATAAAGCATTTTTCTGTTCCCTTCTTCTTGTCTGTCTATTTGCGTGTACATAAACTGATAAATGAATACAACAAAATTTTAAGCAGTGAGCAGATTTTACTTACTTTCATAATAAATATAAAAAAAAACATACCTACATGCATAGTCAGTTCAATTCAGAACACTTTACACGATGCATGTGTCTTGCCTGTGGCATTCAATAAAATTGAAGCAACAAATGACTTACGTCGTCTCCACACTGTGAAAACGAGGTAACTTTTATAATTGTTGCTTCAACTTAGGGTATGCCATCAATTAAGTCATCTTTGTATATCAGAGTTTAGGTACTTTGTAGCTTTGATTACTAAACTTGCTCACTGCATGTTGATTTCGAACCTAATGGTTTCCAAGTTTTCCAACATAAAATGTAATTTCCTCAGGCTGAAAATTAATTGGTATTGGTCTAACTAAAGAGTAATCATGGCAACTATCAGAGCCGCCATGTTATAATTATTGCATACTTATAAAAATATTGTTTGGTTTTGTAAAAGTATTTCGAAATTATACATTTTTTTTTTGATTTTATACATTTTAATATTTCTAGAAATATTAAAATGTATTTTAAACAAACAAAAACATTATTTAAAACATTCATTTTAAACATTTTTTTTTATCACGTCCCCCTTTTTTTGCGGATGGGAAATCATCAATTGACCCCTCCCGCTCTGGGTGACGTGTGAAGAGCCTGACACTCCCTTCCGCTCGAAGGGAGTGTCAGACTCTTACTGACTTTAGTCAGTAAGAGTCTGACACTCCCTTCGAGCGGAAGGGAGTGTCAGGCTTTAGCCCACCCGTGTTCCTTCCTTAGCCCATTATGTTCCAGGGCAGCGGTAACCCTTTCGGACGATCCCGCTACCCCGGCAGGCTTGGCCCTATCGGGTCCCGTCACTTACGCTGACATCTCTTTGAGGCGCGCGTGGAACACGTACACGCCGTCCGGCACGGGCCTGGTCCTGATCGGACGGTGAGCTACCCATTACTCTCACCCTTTAGGTCGTGTTTTAATATATTGATGCAAAGTAAGAAACAGGCTAGATACCTTCCACAATCTGCCCAATCATTCCTGATTACCCCTTGAAAGAACAGTAACCACTCCCGAACCACAAACAGACTATAAACCGTATTCATTACTCCCCAATGCAAATACGCACTCGAATACCGAAGCTAATGGACAGTTTCAATTCTATTGCGCCCTTTGATAGGAAAAGCAATAAAATTGCCTTTCAAACGTCAAACGATATGGTAATGTATAAGGAGTGCTGCTTTTATATTCGGAGCACACTGACGATATTTCACGGGTAGATCTGTTCGGATTCAGATAAAAGGGATGGGATTTGTGGAAAGGGATTCTGTTTTTTTGTGTTTAAGGTTACAACATTATAAGGTTTTTGTGAAGAGGTGTGTTTATGTTTTTTCGCCAAGCAGCTGTACCGTTTGATTTTCAGTGTTCTGGGTGTTATTTTTATTTATTTGATTTTTTTATTAATTAAAAATAAAAGCAATAAAATATCCTACTAACACAATAATTATCTAATATCAAACGGGATTGACTGCCGGCGAAATTATAGCCTCATTATACTTTGCTTCAGGTTTCCAATCAAATGAAACATAGGTTACAGCTGCAGATCATCTTCATCATCAGCCTATATCAGTCCACAGCTGGATATAGCCCCCAACTATAGCACGCCATTCAACTCGATTTTCTCATCCAGCTACTACCAGCCATCCTGCGAAGATCGTCACTCCACCTAGCTTGAGGGCGTTCCACCTTATAATGCTGCAGATAAGCGACAGTATTATATTGAATGGTTTTTGAACGCCAAAAAAAGCAAATAAGTTGAGAAAATAATACTAAAGGCTAAAAAAAAATGAACTTAAAACATGACTTAATATTAAGAAAACGCTTGCTTAAGTTCTTATAAACTCGTTTATTGTTTTAATGCCATCCAAGCACACATTTCCCACATTATTATTCCAAAACTAACGAAAACTTTGAACATTCAACTAAAACTAAGCACATTTAATTTTAATACAAAAGCTGTTTCCTCAAAAATAGCCATTTCAAGCACCTGAGCAGATTGCGGGCGCACTTCACCAAAAACGTTCAGTTCCAATTCAACTTAGTACTGAACTAAACCCAATTTCTATAGCACTAAGATTCTTAATGCCGTAAACTGAAATTTTACGCACTACCGTGCCGAAATGTTCAGGGATTATGATATTAATTTGGTTCAGCATAAAGGTGGATATTGCGTGGGTATTTTCGGTTTTTGGTATTAAAATGTTGAGGGTTATTGAAAATTATGATTTGATGACAAGATTTTTTAGGGAAAAAGTGAAATTGTTAAAAAGTTCACGAAGTACGCATACGAAAATGATTGTTTTATGAGTTGTAATGGATATCTTGCCTATTATATTTTGATGGCCTCTTTGGTTCATTGCTTGCAAATGCGACTGCTGAGGTGCCGACTTCGATCCTCGGGTTGGACAAAATGTTATTATGTTTTTAAATAAGAGTCCGGAGTCTGGAGTTAGGTACTCGTATACCTGGTTGATTGCAATAGTATAGTGTATTATCTACATTAGACTTGCAGCCAGCGATAAAAAAAATATGCAATTCTATAGTACCTGTGTACCTGCTTATGTATTACCGTCTATTTACCGTGTACCTATTTATGTGTTACCTGGATAGTATTTATAATTTTCCATTTCTTTCTATTTTCAATTTCAATATTAAATGGTGATAATGATCGTAAGTACCTAACTGTACATAGGTACACTAAGTACTTGATCTACATACGATTGAAGTATATTGAACTGAAATGACTTTGCAGTCTCGAGTTAAAACGTCTTCAAAGCGAGTTGATGAACTTCTAACTACTTTAATAGTCTTAGTATCTCGCATACATTCACCTCACGAATGTATTTGAGTCATGGCAATTAGAACCTTGTGCAAATATAGATAGAAGTCACACATATAGGTAAAGTAAATATAAGGCAAATTGTCTGGGTAGCGGGAACATCCGAAAGGGTTTACCGCTGCCCTGGAACATAAAGGGCTAAGGAAGGAACACGGGTGGGTTTTAGTCAGTAAGAGTCTGACACTCCCTTCTGCTCCACCCAGAGCGGGAGGAGTCATTTGGTGATTTCCCATCCTCAAAAAAAAAAAAAAAAAGGCAAATTATCTACCCTCTAAAATTGTTTGTAGGTATATTCAAATAACAACTGCCGTGACAGCTGTATAAAATGACGGCATGGCAGAAGGACTTAGAATTGACAAAGATTGGGTGTGCATTACTAAGCACTTGTCACCCAATTATACCTCTAGAGAAGAAAACGACCAAATAAACACTAAAAGAACAAGACTAAAACAGCACATTGCTTCAGTGATGAATGTTGCCAGTTAATAGGTGTACAGCATTTAGAATTCATTGAAGCCAGCTCGGTTTCTCCGCGGGGAGCTATGTAATCAGTGCGCTGATTACATATAGTTTTCTAACGTGGTATGTGTTCAAGTAGAGTGAGATGTATGAGATGGTTGGTTGAAGTGACCTTTAGTGAGTAATGTGTGGAAAATTCTTAACGACTATTTTTGTTGACGAAAGGCGTTCTATTCAGTTCTAGATAGAGATTGTCACACATACCTGGTTCTGTGACAGAGACGACGTTCTATAAAGCTGATAATATTATTCTTCTGTTATGTTATTCTTCTATTGCGTGTCGATAGCAGTTCCTGTAACTTGCAGCTGACAGGACACGCAGGACACGATATTAAGTGTAAGTGTCCCATCGTTTGTGGAACAGCATCACTTAGAATAGAATAGAATACTCTTTATTGTACACCACACAAATTACAGAACATAAATATATACAATTTTATAAAGGGTGACACAGTGGGCGGTCTTATCGCTAAGAGCGATCTTTTAAAGACAACCTTTGGATGGATTAAAATTAAGGAGAGACAAATATAGTAGGTAGTCTGTGGTGTACCATTTACATTACACAATTAATATATACATAAAGTATATTTTACTCGTCTAAATAAATATATACATATAATAGTAAACATGAAACAAGAGCAAAGAAAAAAAAAAACTTCACTTTTACACTCCAAGACGGAATCGGCTATGATAATATTATCTTTTAAAACCCGATGTGCCCGATAATACCTGTCCCTTACGTTACTTCTAATCCACTATCGATATGTCACTAACACGTGATTGATATATTTCAATAGTCTAGACACAACTGTATTATATAAAATAGTGGCTGTCTGCATTAGTGTGCATTTGATTTTTTTTTATAAAACGTTGCCCCACACTAGGAATTTCTCCTGTATCGTGGGTGCGTTTACAAACATTTAAACTCACATACACAAACAGCCAGACCCGGAACAACTACTTGTAGGCCATACGAATATTTGTTCCGTGCGGGAATCGAACCCGCGACACGCAGCGCAGCAGTCAATCGCTTAACCACTGCGCCAACCGTGCCATCAATGAATGAATGTTACCTAGTTAGAACTCGTCCATGAATTTACTACATGGGAGACGGTACCGGAATTGAGGAAAAAAAATCGTCCCAAAATTATTTTTATACCAGCTGCTGCCACAGGTTTAACTTGCCTCGTAGGGAAACTTCTTCATGAACCCTAATAAAAAATATTCGATATATTAACTAAGATCAAAATATATCTGATGGCTTTATCCAAACACGTTCAATAGTTTTAAAGTAATTCATTAAAAAACATTCTTACAAACAGTCACATTAATTTTTAGTAATGATTTTTTTTTTTTTGCTTACCACGTTTAACGGTGATAAGTATACAGCGTGTAACGGAAGGGAGGTATCAACCCTGAAGGAGGTGAATGTGCTCATGAAACTCAACAACTTTCCCCAAAGAACATAGGTCGAAATATGAAAAAAAAATTTGGCCCTCCCTTACAAAACTGACTACCAGCTGATTGATTTACTATGGGAGGGCCCAATTTTTTTTTCATATTTCGACCTATGTTCTTTGGGAAAAGTTGTTGAGTTTCATGAGCACATTCACCTCCTTCAGGGTTGATACCCCCCTTCCGTTACACACTGTATAGTTTCACGTCGTAAGCAAAAAAAATCTAAGCAGAATAACACTGATTGGAGTATTTTAAAATGCAATGATATTACATTATGACAGCTTTCATCCGGACATTTATGGAGTATGCTATAAATATTTATATGTTCATACATTACTGCTCATTGGCCTAATGGAAGCGTTGGAAGGGTGTTTGTGAAAGGTCCTTAATTCGATCCTTTGGTTGTGGTTGGTATGTTGGGGGTTGCAAATAACCTTAAATGAAAAAAAAAACTACGGGTTGCACTCCGGGAGTACCAGCAGAAGTGAAAACTTGAATATTAACGCAGTGCATTTTTGATATTTTGGAATGCAGTCTACTCTCCCTCCGTCTTACGAATTTTCGATCAGGTCACGTGTCCTAACGCGAGCTCCGTGTTACGAATTTTCGATCAGGTCACGTGTCCTGACGCGAGTTTAACATTGTTTACCCATCACAACAAAAGTGCACAACGGAGTTTGTCAATTAGCCTTTGTTTTTCGGTTTTACGCCTGTTTTTAACCAACTTCAAAAAATAAGGTGTTCTTTTTTCTTTAGTATGAGGAGATATTCTGGTGTAGGTGGCCATTTCGGTAGAAATGAAGACGATAATTATGTGACAGGGCCAGACTATAAAATTTAATAAAAAAGCTAATGACGAGTATAATCACCTCAGAAGCAGAGCTCCACAAAGAAACCTATAGAAACCATATCATATTAACCATTCAGAATCATTGCGCAAACCACACATTTCTTAGATTCCAAACTTAATGACCCACAAGTGCTTCTATTCCCCTAATTACTAAGATAACAAAATGGCCGAAGTTAGCAGTTTTCCCTACTATTCACTATCACATTAAATTCTTGCAACCCTCAACGTTTCGCGTTTGGCCGCAAGCCAAATAGCATTGGTTTTTAAATTTTAACTCATCCGAGGTGAAACTCGGTGAATTGATGGCAACATTAATATTTCATTCGTGTGTTCGTCGGGAGGTGTGTTGCCAGTTTTTCTGCCTCCCAATTTTTGGGGAGAATTCAATTTATTCCATTTAAATTTTAGGGCAAGTTCAAATATTTTAGTTTTGATGACATTCTTGCGTGAGAGATTGGATAGGCTACAAAATGTAAAAAAAATCTAATTTATAGGTATTTTAGATTGAAATATAAAATATATGGCTAAGTAATAACAGCCGCACAGGTCAATCGGTCAGGTTAAGCTTCGCTTGCCGCGGTTGGTCTGTGGATGGGTGACCATTTTTACATACCGAGACACCTCCGTGCCTCGGAAAGCACGTTAAGCCGTTGGTCCCTTCTGACATTCGTGTATATTTGACAGTCGTTCCGGGTAGTCAGAAGCCCAAAAGTCTGGCAACCAGTCTTACCAAGGGGTATCGTATTACCCAGTCACTGGGTTGTGGAGGTCAGACAGGCAGTCGCTCCATGTAAAGTACTGGTATTCAGCTGCATCCGGTTAGACTGGAAGCCGACCCCAAGGAAAAGGCTAGGCAGATGATGAGATTAAAATATAAAATAAGTAGACCTTTTTCTATCACATTTTTTTTTAAATCACAAAATAATCCATATTTATAGTGTTAAAATAATTAATATGTGATAAGGACCAGTTAGTGTATGTATAATTATTATGTGATAAGCATCAAATTTTTTAATTCACGCCATTTTTATTTGCAACTCTTCGTACGGTCAAAAATTATGGCTTACTTGTTTTTTTTTTTTTTGTTAAAAGAAGAACAAGCTATTTTACTCTGTCAAAAAAACTTGTATTTTTACTTTTAGTAAGAAAGCTTATATTTTCAGTTACATGTCACCTATAAAATTTCGATGCCAAGTTGCCAAGTTTAAAGGAAAACTTTTAAGAAAACACTTCTGATTTTCGAACGCAGCAGTTTGCTTTCCAAAGATACCCTCGATTTCACTTTAAGTACTTGTTTTTACGGCAAATTTATATTCAACTCGAACTTTGCTTTCTTTTGATTTAGAAGTTTTATTCTTTTAGAACTAAGAAAATAAATCAATTATAGAAATGTCTGGGATTCTAGATCGCACTGGACTAAATAAATCTGCTTATACCTTTGGGAAAAACCGGCGCGATGTTATGTATATTTAAACCATATCTATAGGGATCACAATTTGTCAACGCAACTAATTACAAAGAAAAACCCTGGGAAATATTCACGAAACAAGTTTACAATCTAATAACAAAATGCTGAGCTCAAACTTCGCCTTAATAAGATAAACTTTTCAAAGCCTTACAAAAATATTTGGACGCAAAAATATTCCGAGTAAAGAAATTAACAAAAAAATCGCGCTCAGTAGTTTGTAGGGGACCGAATCTAGTATTCAGTGCAATATAAAAGTCTTTTGTGCACCGAAAAAGTGGGTCATCCTATTCCTCTATTACACTGCCGTGCATGGAAATGCGGATCGGTATTAACATATTTTTTAATGAAATTAGTATCCCATTTATATACGCAGACAAACAGAATTTATGATATTTTCGGTTTGGAGATTTTTCTTGTGAATTATTCTTCTCCTCACTCATGTTGACATGCATATGTCGTGCTGTGAACAGATTTGTCTGTTAGTAGTAGAGATGCGTGATGTGAAGAAATGTCGTTTGATAGTTGTAATTTTTTTGGGTTTATTTCATAGATATACTTTTATGCTTAGCTCATTTTTATAATCTTAGTTACTGTAATTGTTCCTGCCTAGATAGTACCACTTTATTCTATTTTAATCTTTAGCTATGTTTTGTTAAGCAAGTGACCATATTCTATACCTCTCTTTTTCTTAGCGCTTCATTATTTTACCCTGCTAGGGTTTAAGAAAGCACTTAGAAATCTTGATATCGTTCAAAACGTGGGATCGATTCCATTTCTCTAAAAAGTCAAAGTACCAGAATAATAAGCGCGGGACCACTATTCCTGTCCGACACTGTATGTCAAGCGTGTTGACCATCCGTTCGGTGTTGCACAGTTTCCAATTAGTGGCGCGGCTTTGTGTCCTGCGCGATTGTCACCTTACTACTACATTCATGAATGGTATGCGCCTGTTGTGTTCCGGATGCATGTAGGCGATAGAATGGAGTGACTGGGAAATTGCGTGCGCAATGGGTGGAGTTTACAGGTTTTAAATTTTTTTTTATTTAACTAGTGTTATGACAAGAAAAAAAAAACGAAAAATTTAAGTTTTATGGAAAGTGACATTTTGTGAAAAATGCAAATGAATATGAATTTCAGTGCTATCAGCATTTTTTATCCGACTTCATGTCACGTTTTTTCATTTAAGAATTTAAAAAAAATAAGTATCGTATTTCGCCTCCAGGTATTTTAAGTAGATACCTATAATGCAATTGAATGAAAGCTGAAAATGTGTAGTAATTTCTTCTGGCCGGGTAAATTAATAAAAATATACCACCAAATCTAATGTTCTGACCTAACCTGTGCTGTACTGTGTAGTACCCCTTACAATTTCTGGATACACTACGACATACTAATTTATGTTAAACCGTAACTCAAGACGGGCGCTACTTGCATTGTGATTACAGCAATGCATAGATGATGACGTGCTGGCATCACGCAGGATACCATCGTAATCTACATACATTACACTGGGTTTATGGAGCAAGATGGAGGAGGGAGATTATAATTAGAATGTAGGGTGGTAAATTTAGGCTTGATTACCCTGGACGTGGACTATAGAAGCATGAAATAGGCTGAAATGTACTTGTATTTTGACAAAGAATAAAATAAACGCAAGTATTTTCTATCAATATATATTGGCGACCGCTTCACTTTAAAAACACATAGATGAAAGAAACGTTATTATCTACCATGAAGATTTTGAACAGACCAAATTAGAATTTGAAAGAGTTTAATATAGGTATCCCAAGTACCTACTTATTTTCCAAAGACTTTACAAACACTAAATTCCCACTTCTTTTATGTTATTTCTCAAAAACGTAATCTAAAATGTACCTTTTTTTTGGGTGGGAAATCATCATATGACTTCTCCCGCTCTGTGCGGAGCGGGAGGGCGTGTCAGACTTTTACTGACTAAAACCCACCCGTGTTCCTTCAGTTGCCTGTGCCAGGGGCCACGGTATCCCTTTCGAACAACCCGCGGCCCTTGCAGGCACCGGCCCTAGCGGACCCCGTCAGTTCGTGCTGACATCTCTATGAGGCGCGCGTGGAACACAACTCGACCTGCCTGGCACGACTTGGTCCTTGCCGAGAAGCGAGCTACCCATTGCTCGCCGCCCACAAGCCCGCGCCTACGGTGACTCCCGACGTCCAGGGCGTCTCCTGCGGCGACTAGGGGCGAGCGCAGATATTTCCTCTCTCTCACGCGCTCCACCTCCTCCTTTGCGAGCATTACTACTTCGCAGAAGGAGGTGACGGCTTCCCATGCGCTCTCGCTCTGTACCATGGCCAGGACCAGGGCCGGACGCGAGAGATCGCCGCCCCGCCGATCGCCGCCCCGCCGATCGCCGCCCCGCCGATCGCCGCCACGAGGACGTGGTGGTGCTCCGCCCAAGCCGGGCAGACCTCCACCGTATGCTCCACCGTGTTCTCCGGGCGATCCACACAGTGGTGACACTCTGGCGTTTCCTCCCGCCTTATCCTGAACAGGAACCTCCCGAAACAACCGTGTCCGGTGAGGACCTGCGTCAGGCGGAAGGTGAGGGCGCCGTGGTGCCTCTCCAGCCACTCCTCAAAGAGGGCACTTATCGCCGCAATTGTGGCGTGCTCAGCACTGGGTTGCGACAATCGCACTCTCCATGCCGCTATGAGATCCCGCCGGAGCTCTGTCCACTGTACCGTGATTTCTCGCGGCAGCGGAGTTACGCCCCGTTTTGCCATCTCTCGGCACTCCCATATGTGCGGTGGCAATCCGGCAAGGAGGACCACCACAGCGGAGACCGTGCGGTATCCTCGTAATCGGTAATTGTGAGCTTGTTCCATAGTAATAAAAAATCACCGGAGCTACAGCTAAGCTCAAGCTGCTGGCAGGAATTAATTCCGCTGTGAACGCTTGACCGCGCCAGCTAGATAGCATGTTGTTACAGCGGGGGCTGCGTTTAGAATGGGCGAGTTGCGAGGAGAGTGGAGGTAAACATAGTACCTACACATAACGTAATTATTCATCGTACGTACATTAGTTATTAGGGATCTACCGAGGGCGAGTAAGTGACTTGTGTTGTTTAGCTGCTTGCTTAAATGTCGGCTGAAAGAAAAACCCCTAATAACTTGAACAACACATAACCTTAGACGTTTCTAAAAGTAGTGAGTATTCGGCGGTTACCAGAGGGGTTATTCCCGTAATTTTAAGAACGTTCACAGTCTGATCTCAGTATCAATCTATCAAAAATACCTAAAATTTTCCTACATTTTTGACAAGTTTATGACATTGATTGTCGCTAAGACGCGTGACTAGATTTTTAACGTGTTTAATTACGGGATTTAGCCTTTAGTTCAAATGCAAACTATATAAAAATTATCCCTATAGTAAAAATCTTTGATGCAAGGATCTATGTCCTGCCAAAACATGATTTCATAAACTTTGAATAACTTATTAGTTTAATTTGAAGAATGGTATTCAAATAACTAGAAGACGATTAAATAAAGGTTACCTTAGCTAACCCCACCTTGATCTACAGACACTCTTCAAAATCACATTTCAAACAAATTCACCTTTCAAACAAAAGATAACAAAATCAAAATCGGTTCATCCGTTCGGGAGCTACGATGCCACAGACAGACATACACACACAGAGAGAGAGACACGTCAAACTTATAACACCCCGTCGTTTTTGCGTCGGGGTTAAAAATATGCTACTACATCAAAACCTTTAGTATTTCATAATTCAAGTTTACCTACTCATTCGTTCAAACGCGCACTGGGCGGGAGCCATATCATTGGGAATATCGGTCGGCCCGCATGGCAGCGCCGTGCGATAGCAACCCCAATTCTGTTACCGAAATTACTACGAATTGGTACATGCACGCTTCTATTTTATTGGACTTGCTAAGTGACGCTACATTTTAGCTTTTGCTGGTGCTAGTTACAGCGTGGTGTAGGATGTGTTTAGTTTTAGTTAAGTGGTTTTTTAAATAATCGTTGAATGTTTATGATAAAAAAAACTACCAACAAAGAAGCTGAATAAAGGGTTGGTTCAGACTAACATTGTATATCTAGGACTATTTTTAAATCATCTGTTTTTCAGCTTTTTAATAAAGTACATTCAAGTGACAATTGTCTATTGGTAAGATTTAATAACAGTAAAGAGGTCCTTTTTAAAGTCGGCGGTTTCCAATAATAAATCAAAGTTCCTTGAAGTCACGAGAGATCATGGCAGCTAGCATCTTTTGGTGTTCAATAAAGCAATTTCGATCTATCTAGCACAGGGGTTCCCAACCTTTTCTTGGTCAGGGACCACTTTTATATTATTGTTGTTAGCAGGGACCACTATGTAGGTATAATAAAAATAAACTGTAATAATTCAATCGCTCAACCATGAAGCCTGCTAGAATCTAGCAGGCTTCATGGATGAGCGATTGAAAAAACACGTCCAATCTGATTAAATTTTGCAAACGGCGAATTTTTGCAACAAAACTTCGATGTAGAGCGTGTGAGTGTGAGCACTGTAGGGAAATGCTGATTTTGGTTTCCAAACAACTAAATTTTCCGAAATAAAATCATTACATCTTGTTGTGCGGTTATCGTCATCATCATAAAATGGCAGGGAAAAACATACATCATAAGCTTTCCATCTCCCATAAAACAGTCTTTTATTCTAGTTAAAGTGCTTTCTAACAGAGGTTCGCCACTCAGCCTCGCATAATATCCCCTTTGTCTCACAAGGAGATTGTCAAGCGAGATCTAATTAATGTATTTTATTCTTTATGCAAATGATTGTAATTTTCTTCCTTGCTTTGCGCACGTCATATTTTTAATGCTTTCTAATAGGAGAGGTATTTCAATGATAGTGTATTGTTATTGTGGATACGATTGAAAATGGTGTATTAAACAGTTATACCTACACCATATTTCATAGTTACAAGATATATTAGGATAACAGCATAATAAGCTTATAATGTTCCCACGGCTGAGTCACAAACATTGCCAATGTGAGAGGGAAAAGTCTGTAAATCAACACGCAGGCCTAGTGCGGGTTGGTTTATGCGAATTTTTGGTTTTAGGACATATCGGCCGCCTCACAAAGTTTTCCTTTGCCGTTTTGCGTTATCCAAATACTTAGATTGTTTTGTTTAAATAACCATTGCTGCTTTCCTTAGTCATAAAACAAACAAAGTATTTTGGAAGTCACGTCTTTAAATCTCACATATACATCAGTAAATACATTTAAATCCTTCTGCTCGTACCCATATAACACATACGTATTAGGGCGAGCCGTAATAGCGGCTCAGATGCGGCAGAACGCAGCTGCCCGCAATTTGCATGTATATAGGATTGCACTATGTATTGGCAGTAAGTGGCGTAATTTTAACTGAAGTGTACTTAGGGTTTCCTTGGAATTGTATAGAATTATGTCTTTAATATCTTTCGCGCTAAACGAATTTAGTGATTTGTGGTGCAAGTGACCCCTAACCTACCTGAATGGATAAAAAGTTACTTTTTATGTTCAGGACGTTGTCTATTTGTACGCCGCGTCTGAACTCGTTTAGCCATGTATGTGTGATTGAGTAACAAACATATTTACGAACCTACACGTAGTACTTACCTACATTCAGTATTCACATGTACCACTAAAATGTTCAATGTTGAACGAGGGCCAACCTGACCGCAACAACGAAGTATTTAGGGTGATACCGCGGTTAACACCACGTTTGGCAGCAATTGGTGATCATGATGAAATGTTTAATGTTTATGTTTTTGGTATAAAATAAATATAATTTGAAATGTAAATATCTATACATATAATAAAACAGTAACGAAAGAAAAACTGTACATTGAGAATTTTCGAGAAAAAATAAGTGGCTTTTGTTAGAAAAACGTAACTGATGACAAAAAGTGACTTTTTAGAATTTTTGTCTGTTTGTCTGTTTGTCTGTTTGTCTGTGTGTATGGTACGGCTTCACGCCAAAACTACTGGATAGATTGAATTGAAATTCAGCAAAAATGTTCTTTGTAAACCAAGGAAGGCTTTAGGCTACATATTATCACGCCGTATGTTATAGGAGGTAAGCAATATTGATTTTAAAAGGTTTTTGTTCGTAATTTAATGCACAAAATAATTGAATGCACAAAATGACATGTTATTTATTTAGTAAACCATAATTTAACTCTGGAAACATATTATCACGCTATCACCTACGGGGGAGGAGCTGTGAATCTTTATTTTTCTTACCTACGTATTCTGTCACAGCGTGTAATCTAACGACGCATATTTAAATGTTTTTTTTTGAGTATGCCATGCTATTATCTAGCTTTACACTATAAAAACTACGCCATTTAAGTAACTTGGGCAGAGAAACATAGTTTAATTAATGTTAGTAGTATAATGAAAATTTTGAAGCAGCGCCATCTATGAGATTTCATAAAAATCAAATCAAGTTACATGTTAACACTTTTTGGAAATAAATAATTTAAATTTGA
Organism: Apamea sordens; assembly: GCA_945859715.1. Taxonomy (NCBI): domain Eukaryota; kingdom Metazoa; phylum Arthropoda; class Insecta; order Lepidoptera; family Noctuidae; genus Apamea; species Apamea sordens. Next base: position 2,970,052 of record OX244010.1, on the reverse strand, counting down.
TCATGTTGGCGAGGTTAGTAGTTAGTTATTCTTAAAATTCATAGATGGCAATGTGCATTTTCTTCATAAAAGTTGTATGGTATAGTTCGTTTCGACAAATTCAAGTTCCAACAAAACCCTCAAAATCTTGAGCAGAGTTGAGGAAGACAATTTAAAAAAACACGCTCTGTGAAGTCGACCAGTTTGCGAGATCCCTTACGTATGACGAGGTGCCTTCATATTACACGTACGACAAGCAAAGGGGTGTATTTAACCGACACCGCATTGGGTAGGGTTTATACCGTGCATCCGAATAATGACGAATGCAATTTTCTGCGGTTGTTACTTCACACTGTCCGAGGCCCAACGTCTTTCGCCTTTCTGAGGACATTTGATGGCGTGGAGTATCCCACTTACCGCGCAGCCTGCGTAGCACGTCACCTTCTCGACGGTGACCAAAATTGGGATGACACCCTCGCGGAGGCGAGCGTCAGTGACATTCCCAGCTGCATGCGTCATCTGTTTGCCGTCATCTTGGTGTTTTGTGGAGTCGCGAACCTGGTAGATTTGTGGGAGAAGTATCGCCATCATCTGTCTGAAGATTTTCTACGAGCTTTGAGGCGTGTTACTGGAGACGAAGTCGAAGTAACTGATGAACGCGTGCTGAACACCTGTCTCAGTTCACTTCAAGATGTGGTCATTTCTAACGGCGGCAATCCACTGATCGAAAATGGGTTATCAGCTCCCACATCATCACCGTATAAAGACCGTGGAAATCGGGAGTATAACGCTGAGACAAATTACGATCCGGGCGAAATGACCACCATACGAAATGACTATGTCGCTTTGTTCTCTTCAGAGCAAAAACACATTTATGACACCGTCCTTGAAAGCGTTGGGCAAAACCAGGGTAAAATGTTTTTCTTGGATGCTCCTGGTGGAACAGGAAAAACATTTGTTACCACTGGCATACTGGCAGAGGTCAGGAGGCAAGGCAAAATTGCTATTGCTGTAGCGTCGTCGGGAATAGCTGCCACACTACTTTCGGGCGGCAAGACAGCACATGCCATGTTTAAAATTCCCATCGATTTAGAGAGCGCCGAAACGCCTGTTTTTGGTGTGTCACGTAACAGCAATAAGGGACACGTGCTCAAGGATTGCTCTCTGATCGCATGGGATGAGTGTACGATGGCCAATAGGAAGGCAGTTGAGGCCGTGGACAGAACCCTGCAGGACATCCGCAGGAACGAACATTTGATGGGTGGTATCATAGTTCTGTTCAGTGGCGATTTCCGGCAAACGCTTCCCGTGGTGACGCGGGGATCGAGGGCTGACGAGTTGAATGTTTCGTTGAAACGATCTTCGTTATGGTCACGAGTTCGTACGCTGCGCTTGACCATTAATATGAGAGCTCAGCTTGGCGGCAATGCATGTGCTCAAGAATTCTCCGATGTCCTTCTAAGTCTTGGCGAAGGCACTCTACCAGAAGAGAGAGGTGGACAGGTGGTGCTTCCAGAGTCTCTCGGTAGAGTGGTATCCAGCTTAGAAGAACTCATTCGCTGTGTGTACGGGGACATCAGTCGTATACTGCACCAGCAGAATTCTTGGGTGTGTGAGCAATTAACAAATGCATTCTCTCGGAAATTGAGGGGAATGAAGTGGTCTACACCTCGATAAACACTGTTGTCGAGCAAGATGACGCCACACATTATCCCGTGGAATTTCTGAACTCCCTGTCAGCAAGTGGACTTCCAGCGCATACCATCAAGCTGAAGGTCGGTGTCCCGATTATGCTTCTTCTGTACCTATCTCCTCCGAATTTGTGTAACGGGACCCGCCGTAAAGTCATCTCGCTCCACAGACACACCATTGAGGCGGAAATTCTTACGGGTTGTGGCGTCGGCGAGGCAGTATTTATACCACGCATTCCTTTCATACATCATAACTACCCGTTCCAGTTCAAGCGCGTACAGTTCCCCGTGAATGTTTTCTTCGCGATGACCATCAATAAGTCGCAGGGGCAGACACTGAGGGCAGCGGGTGTCGACCTCAGGACGAGTTGCTTCTCACACGGGCAACTGTACGTCGCTTGCTCTCGCGTCACCAGTCCTGACTCTCTTTACATTTTGCCTCCTGGCAGCATAACTACTGTGAAGTGTTGTGTATTTTTATTCTTTTGTGTCCTGAAATGTATTCCTGCATTATTTTCTCTATTTCCTTCAGTCACATCTTATGACTGAACTCAGCAGGATTCCCATATAACTCTCTTCACTTGCTTCGCTTCACTTGCTTCGCAAAAAAACTTATATTTTAATGCAATTTTAAAAGTTGTTTACTTATAATGCTATAGCGACACTGGCATCTTAGGTATTGTTGGTGCTGTAGAGCCTTCACGCAGACGACGTCGCGGGCAGCAGCTAGTTTATAAAATAAAAAGACTAGGTATTTTTTGTGATTAATTAAAAAAGGGTGCCAACCCTTTTCAAACGTTTCTATTACGTAAAGAACAGAAGTTTATGTTTGTAACTCAACCCCAAACAGGATTAACAATAAAAACCGAACCCAAAACTACAGACACGGTTAAAATGCCCAACAAAAACAGGACAAGGAACACACGGACGGAAGACATACATAGAACATACACACGAAAGCGACACAATCTAAAACACGACAAAAATAACTCTAAATGCACATCAACAAATTGGACTAAATACTAAACAACATCATGAAACAGCTTTTCATATCTCCGCATACGAATTTAAAACCGATCCTTTGGAAACCATGGAGTAGCAAAAAGCGTAAAAAGCGTTTACCGCTCGTGACATGCGGTGGCAAACAATATGACCGGTGCAGGCCGCGTGTGAATATCAGTTTAGGTGAGAGGAGTGTTTGTATTGGGTGGGTTACTTGATTGAATAGTGCGGAAATAGCCTAAAATATTCGTAATTTTCTTTTGTAACAGAAATAAATATATTTTAATTACGTTATTGATATATTTACAGACACTACAGGTTTACCAGCAACTTAAATATTATTGAGGAACATAAAATTCGAATATGACAGTTACAAAATTCTGTCAACCAACTAACTTGTGGATTATCTAAAATCAACAAAAATAATCTGATGCTTACTCGGAAAATGTTGTTTACAATATTTTTACATAAATACGGAATTTCATATGCGTTTCGATGAATCGAAATTGAAAATTGAAACGATCAAATAATCAAAAGCAGAAAATAAATTCCGGAAACAACAATCGAATGATAACTAGCGACACAAAGTTTTGTGACTTTCGAATAAATTAATAGGTTACGAATCGACACTGGAGCGAGTTGCTTAGTACCGGAGGATTGAGGATCGTTCGCTGTGACTTGTAGCTCAGTATATGAACACATACGAATTTTAGCTTGGGTTATGCGTTTAAATTAGCAAAATGTAAAAAAAATACTAAGGCAGTTATTATTAATATGGCGTTCGTCAAAAAAAAAACTGTTAGGACTAAAAGCATATTTTCTTCCGCAAACATGAGGACAGCTATTTTTACGCCAATCGAGAATATAACAATACTTAATTACTACGTACACCTAGATGCTTAAGAAATTATTACCGACAGTTATTATAAAATCTCTGAGCTTCCACCAAGTTTGTTGTGCAGTTCAAAAACACGGCTTCTTTCAGCAAATATTTCGGATATCCACTTTGCGAGCTGCAAATTAAATTTGTCTTCAACCCTTGTTTATTTTAACCCTTTGTAATTAAGGTGGAGGTATAGAATTCCGAATTAAGTAATGCGACACTTATTAGTGGGTTTCAAATATATTTTAGCGAAAGACCAAAAGTCGTAGATTTTGAAAGTTTTAACTTTCACGGGTTATACATATATTAATCTAAAATATTTGGATTAACGTGCAAATTATGCAAGAATATCAGTTTTTGTAAACATTTTATAGAATGATTTTAGCAGTAATTTGAACTACTCTTACAGATCGATACTGCTAAATACAGACAATAATAATCGTGCATTACACCCATCGATGACTAATTAGTTACCGGTCATTAGGTATATTACCGTAACCATCACGCTCGACTGCAGGATCGGCAGGTAATTAGATACAATTTATTGTTATTATCACACAGCACTGGTACTGTTACAGTAACTAACTTGACTTCCACGACGTCACTCTATAATTTTTTTATGAACTTAGCTACAATTTAAGTGAAGTTCAGCATAGTTACAGCTGCAACAATGACAAGCGTTTAGTGAGTGTGTTGGCGAGATCCCAAAGTGTGGTCACCGAATAAATGTTCGTATTGAGGTACCTTTTTAAAAGACATATTATATTATAATAGAATACAGTCAACCTCTCTACAATTTTGCTAACTGGCTTACCTAACGATAGTTTACAACGACATTAGCTGCAGGGTAATTCTCGTAATTTAAAGAACGTTCACAGTCTGATCTCAGTCTCAATCTGTCAAAAATACGTCTAATTTCCCTACATTTTGACAAGTTTTTGTCATTTTTTTGTCGCCGAGATGAGACTGCGACTAGATTTTGAACGTTTTAAATTACGGGAATACGGGCCCAGTTCTTGTGTAGATCGTGCCGATACCAGAGAAGCTACAGACTGTAATAAATTGTGGCTATAGGTGTGTGAGAATTAGAGGGGCCCGTGGCTAAATAATAACAGCCGCACAGATCGATCGGTCAGGTTAAGCTACGCTTGCCGCGGTTGGTCTGTGGATAGGTGACCATCTTTACATACCGAGACCCCTCCATGCCTCGGAAAGCACGATAAGCCGTTGGTCCCAGTTGTCATTCGTGGATCTTTGACAGTCGTTACGGGTAGTCAGAAGCCCGAAAGTCTGACAACCAGTCTTACCAAGGGGTATCGTATTACCTAGTAAATGGGTTGTGGAGGCCAGATAGGTAGTCGCTCCATGTAAAATACTGGTATTCAGCTGCATCCGGTTAGACTGGAAGCCGACCCCAACATAGTTGGGAAAAGGCTAGGCAGATGATGAGGTGTGTGAGAATTTAATGTTTACCTAGGTTTTTGTAAGTGTAAACGCAGAGGAAGAACACGAACACAAAAAATAATAAGCTCGGGGAAAATATGCGTCACATCCACGTGAAACGGCCATCGCTCACACAACACAACACTGAAAGATCAAAAGAAAGGGGACTAAATTAGAAAAGTAAAAGGAAAAGATAAAAAAAAACTAAGAGGAAAAAAAGAAATTCAATAATGAAGTGGGGAGAAAAGAAGAAAGAAAATATATTTATTAACTTATTCATTACATTTCACACGTTCTCATACTTCAGTCGAAACAAACTTTGAACTCTGGTAATAAAAATAAAAAATCAGTATCTCAATATGAACAGTTAGAAAGACAACTGTAATTAAAATTGCAAATGCCAAATGTTAATTTTGTGGTTTTTAAAGACGTTGACATTACCATTACGACGAAAAAGAGTATTTAATAAAATGTTTAAAAACTTGATAGCTTTATGTCTGAAAAAGAAATGAAAATGGAAAAAAATATCTTGATAGTTGAAACACTCTAGTAGAAGCTACACGGTTTTCTTTTAAAGTTCAGTTTATATTCGGTATTCGGTGTTACATTTAAGTTTCGTGGAGGTTATTTAAGTACGCAATTTTATTAATTTTCTACCGGAATAGTACCACAAAAAAATATAAAACAGACGCTGGGTCATAGTGACTGAGGCGACTTAAATCTGTCATTATTCTTTTTTACGCCGATCGTGCAATTTTAGCGTTTGTGTAGCTGGAGATACAACCTCCTTCTAACCGAACCGCAGGTATGCTAAGTGCAACGCCGCATACACAGCGAGATATACGTGCATCAACTCAAAACGGGTAAATATGACGCAGCGACATCGCTGGCGTAGTATTTTTGTGACATACTTTAATTAGGTCATTTAGTATTTGTTGTCAATTCATCCCATTATTTTTTAAGTTTTGTTAAATATGGCACTGATAGACCACGCTGAGAGAATATTTGCGGTGTTAGAAGAGTCGGGGTCTGACAAAGAAGGGTCAAATGCTGCTTCGACAGTTGCGCGAAAGAATCGCAAGGTTTTACGAGTGACCCCACCTAGGAACCTTTGGAAGAGGTCCCCCGAAGGTTCCAGGAACTCACAGAAGATGTCAAATATGACCGTCTCAAAGGGATAAGAAGACATCTAATACCTTGTAATGCATGCCAGATTTACATGTGCCCAGATCATTTGATTCTGTACTGCAATAATAGCAGTAGTTCTGTCTCTGAATGACGAAGTAGAAGACTGATTTGTTCCTATTATTATGATAAGAAGTTTGTTTGTTCTCTATTTTATTATGTACAATTATTAATTTATATTATTATTTAGAATAATTTAACAAAAAATTTAAAAATATTAATGTTATTTTTTCAGAGTTGATTTTTCATGCGCCATGAAAGCTAGTAAAAGTTTGAATTATATAATATTTGGATTTATTTCTTTTTTACTACATACCTATGTAAAAATTCTTGTAGGTATAATCAATAATTATTAAAATTTAGACAAGTTCTTGAATTTTATGACAATTACTCGTTAAAATCTGAGTCATGATAACCCGGACATCGTCAGCGTAATTATGTTCACGTCATTTGCCGCGGGTTAAAACTATTTCACCTAAGAAACCAGACAATCCTTTGAATTATTCAGAGCTTAATGAACTTCCGTCGACACAGACAGACAGATAGATTTCTGAAGTAACAACGAATAAATAATTAAAACCGAAACCTGAGAGTCTTAACGTAAACTTAGTAGTTTACGTTACTAAACTGCAGTGATCATTTAGGTAGTTTTAATTTAGTTATAACTAGCTGCTGCCCGCGACGTCGTCTGCGTGAAGGCTCTACAGCACCAAAAATACCTAAGATGCCAGTGTCGCTATAGCATTATAAGTAAACAACTTTTAAAATTGCATTAAAATATAAGTTTTTTTGCGAAGCAAGTGAAGAGAGTTATATGGGAATCCTGCTGAGTTCAGTCATAAGATGTGACTGAAGGAAATAGAGAAAATAATGCAAGAATACATTCTAGGACACAAAAGAGTAAAAATACGTACAAAAGGTATCATACCTTACAACACTTCTCTATAAACTACGTTGGTAGTTATGCTGCCAGGAGCCAAAATGTAAAGAGAGTCAGGATTGGTGACGCGAGAGCAAGCGACGTACAGTTGCCCGTGTGAGAAGCAACTCGTCCTGAGGTCGACACCCGCTGCCCTCAGTGTCTGCCCCTGTGACTTATTGATGGTCATCGCGAAGCAAACATTCACGGGGAACTGTATGCGCTTGAACTGGAACGGGTAGTTATGAGGTATGAAAGGAATGCGTGGTATAAATACTGCCTCGCCGACGCCACAACCCGTAAGAATTTCCGCCTCAATGGTGTGTCTGTGGAGCGAGATGACTTTAAGGCGGGTCCCGTTACACAACTTCGGAGGAGATAGGTACAGAAGAAGCATAATCGGGACACCGACCTTCAGCTTGATGGTATGCGCTGGAAGTCCACTTGCTGACAGGGAGTTCAGAAATTCCACGGGATAATGTGTGACGTCATCTTGCTCGACAACAGTGTTTATCGAGGTGTAGACCACTTCATTCCCCTCAATTTCCGAGAGAATGCATTCGTTAATTGCTGCAGCCTGATTATTTTTGGGCGTCAAAATGGCCCGCTCACACACCCAAGAATTCTGCTGGTGCAGTATACGACTGATGTCCCCGTACACACAGCGAATGAGTTCTTCTAAGCTGGATACCACTCTACCGAGAGACTCTGGAAGCACCACCTGTCCACCTCTCTCTTCTGGTAGAGTGCCTTCGCCAAGACTTAGAAGGACATCGGAGAATTCTTGAGCACATGCATTGCCGCCGAGCTGAGCTCTCATATTAATGGTCAAGCGCAGCGTACGAACTCGTGACCAAAACGAAGATCGTTTCAACGAAGCATTCACCTCGTCAGCCCTCGATCCCCGCGTCACCACGGGAAGCGTTTGCCGGAAATCGCCACTGAACAGAACTATGACACCACCCATCAAATGTTCGTTCCTGCGGATGTCCTGCAGGGTTCTGTCTACGGCCTCAACTGCCTTCCTATTGGCCATCGTACACTCATCCCATACGATCAGAGAGCAATCCTTGAGCACGTGTCCCTTATTGCTGTTACGTGACACACCAAAAACAGGCGTTTCGGCGCTCTCTAAATCGATGGGAATTTTAAACATGGCATGTGCTGTCTTGCCGCCCGGAAGGAGTGTGGCAGCGATTCCCGACGACGCTACAGCAATAGCAATTTTGCCTTGCCTCCTGACCTCTGCAAGTATGCCAGTGGTAACAAATGTTTTTCCTGTTCCACCAGAAGCATCCAAGAAAAACATTTTACCCTGGTTTTGCCCAACGCTTTCAAGGACGGTGTCATAAATGTGTTTTTGCTCTGAAGAGAACAAAGCGACATAGTCATTTCGTATGGTGGTCATTTCGCCCGGATCGTAATTTGTCTCAGCGTTATACTCCCGATTTCCACGGTCTTTATACGGTGACGATGTGGGAGCTGATAACCCATATTTGATCAGTGGGTTGCCACCGATAGAAATGACCACATCTTGAAGTGAACTGAGACAGGTGTTCAGCACGCGTTCATCAGTTACTTCGACTTCGTCTCCAGTAACACGCCTCAAAGCTCGTAGAAAATCTTCAGACAGATGATAGCGATACTTCTCCCACAAAGCTACCAGGTTCGCGACTCCACAAAACACCAAGATGACGGCAAACAGATGACACATGCAGCTGGGACTGTCACTGACGCTCGCCTCCGCGAGGGTGTCATCCCAATTTTGGTCACCGTCGAGAAGGTGACGTGCTACGCAGGCTGCGCGGTAAGTGGGATACTCCACGCCATCAAATGTCCTCAGAAAGGCGAAAGACGTTGGGCCTCGGACAGTGTGAAGTAACAACCGCAGAAAATTGCATTCGCCATTATTCGGATGCACGGTATAAACCCTACCCAATGCGGTGTCCTTGAAAATTCCCGGAAAGCCTTCCACAGCACCTCCTCGTCGACGTCGGTTAAATACACCCCTTTGCTTGTCGTACGTGTAATATGAAGGCACCTCGTCATACGTAAGGGATCTCGCAAACTGGTCGACTTCACAGAGCGTGTTTTTTTAAATTGTCTTCCTCAACTTTGCTCAAGATTTTGAGGGTTTTGTTGGAACTTGAATATGTCGAAACGAACTATACCATACAACTTTTATGAAGAAAATGCACATTGCCATCTATGAATTTTAAGAATAACTAACTACTAACCTCGCCAACATGATCAAATTTATATTATTTATTTCCAAAAAGTGTTAACATGTAACTTGATTTGATTTTTATGAAATCTCATAGATGGCGCTGCTTCAAAATTTTCATTATACTACTAACATTAATTAAACTATGTTTCTCTGCCCAAGTTACTTAAATGGCGTAGTTTTTATAGTGTAAAGCTAGATAATAGCATGGCTTACTCAAAAACAACATTTAAATATGCGTCGTTAGATTACACGCTGTGACAGAATACGTAGGTAAGAAAAATAAAGATTCACAGCTCCTCCCCCGTAGGTGATAGCGTGATAATATGTTTCCAGATTTAAATTATGGTTTACTAAATAAATAACATGTCATTTTGTGCATTCAATTATTTTGTGCATTAAATTACGAACAAAAACCTTTTAAAATCAATATTGCTTACCTCCTATAACATACGGCGTGATAATATGTAGCCTAAAGCCTTCCTTGGTTTACAAAGAACATTTTTGCTGAATTTCAATTCAATCTATCCAGTAGTTTTGGCGTGAAGCCGTACCATACACACAGACAAACAGACAAACAGACAAACACAAAAATTCTAAAAAGTCACTTTTTGTCATCAGTTACGTTTTTCTAACAAAAGCCACTTATTTTTTCTCGAAAATTCTCAATGTACAGTTTTTCTTTCGTTACTGTTTTATTATATGTATAGATTTTACTGGTTCAACCTCATTCATAAGTGGTTTAGTTACCTTAAGTTTGAAGAGTTTGAAGTAGATCTAGTTGTAGTTTTGATCGATTTTGGTGATGATATTATTTTGCTGTAACGAATGTTTGATGGTTAGTTATTATAGGTATTGCATTTAAGTGGCGAATCTTGCAGGAAGCCTACTAAAGTAGGCGAAACTTTGTCTTTTACAAATAGAATAGGTATGGATATCCCAAGAACAGTTTCCGCTTCGGGAATCATCGTCTGTCTTCGGAACACGAACTCGCGATAATGAAATCTAATACGATGGGAAATACCTGCCTATTTTGTATAAACGTATGCCTCATAAAAAGGAAAAATAGGAGCAATGACAGACAGTTACAATTGCTTTCCCTTTCCATAGAAATTTTAAATTCAATTTATTAGTACGTGTTACGAATCAGAGCATAACCGATTGACACCGCTACGACAGCGTAGCGGGCGTAGACGTGACATCAAAGCTGCTGTCACGGCGTAGACAGCGTGGCATAATTCATATTCTATGCTTCTTGGTTACTAATAGGCTGCTTTATAATAATAATAATAATAATCGTCGTCTCTCTACGTCGTTGTGGGACTTACCACATGTTCAAGGGGGCGGAGCCTATTGTCATCACCCACACGAATTCAAACTCCGGGCTGCAACTAAGAATTTTCAGAAAGAAAAAAATTTCACCCACAGCAATTTGCCCTACTTGGATTTTTTTTTATTTTTTTATTTATTATCATTTATAAAAAAGAATACAAGATTATTCACAAAAAATAGCAACCAAAAACCACTAAGGTTTAAACTTGTGCTATCATGAGTCTATCTCAATGTCAAACTATACAATGAAACATTTTATAAGTATGCGTCAGTGTCCATACAATTAATAACATCATTAGGTCTTTAAATACTCGCAGTTACAATCGTTCCTACATAATACTTAAGTAATATTGTTTAAGTTTGCATTTGATATTTTTATGAAATCCTAGACATCACAATTTTCACCATTCCAACGACACAGCTATTCAGTACAGGTAAATTATCTCACTAAGTTGTAACACAAAATTAATCTGTAACGATTGCCAGAAGTGTCGATTGGCACTCGATTTCAAATCGTATTAATCATTTTATCGCAATCGAAGCGATTACTTCTGGCGAGTGAAACGCAAATTGAATAAGTTTTGACAAGAAGTAACTGTGATTTGATGCTTGGCACCATTTTGGTGTTTACTTTAGTTAATGTGATTGGAAAGTTTACTTAAGGCAATTTTTTATTATTTTCGTTTTCTTGTACATACGACGGCTTCTTAGACGAGAAATGGATTTTGGTACTTACTGTCATGCAAGATTTTGCCGATGAACGAACCATCGTTCATCGGCAAAATCTTCTGTTGTTTTCATCTGGTAGTACTGCCAACTTGGCACTTGGCAGTACTCAAAATGAAAACACCAGAAGGCCAATTCTCGTAATTTAAAACGTTCAAAATCTAGTCGCAGTCTCATCTCGGCGACAAACAAATGTCAAAAACCTATATTTTTGACAGATTGAGACTGAGATCAGACTGTGAATGTTCTTAAAATTACGAGAATTGCCCCTCTGATTGTTCCCTTGTTGTTGTCCTTAGACATTCATTCATTGATTGAAGTCGAGATAATTTTCTAGACAACGACTTATGTGAAGTACCGGGTTTCTTATTTAATTTAAATTCATTCTAAAACATAACCTTTCTTATATTTTAATTTAAATTCATTCCAAAACATAACCTCTTTTAGAGAGAGATATATTGGTTATTATACCCACAAAAACATTATAATTCGTGATCCAAAGAAACTGCCGAAAAGTGTTCACGTATCATTTATTATTATATTTCACATTGAATCTTCAAATCGACATACCAATAGCATATTGAAGGAAATTAGTATTTCAGGTCATAGAATATAGTGCGGTACAATATATTTCCCCATGAATCTAGCAGCTAGCTCCAGGAAATGGGTCATTATAGAACTCAGTGATTCAGTAGCGACCTGTGGCTTGAGATTATCGTGCTAGTCACATACTGTTGAGTTATTGGAGTTTGAATATTTGATCAATAACTATTTAATGCCTATAATAGCGATATATGTTTTAAAATGAGATTGCTAACTAACTAAATTATAGGTTAGCCAGATTGTATTGTGTTGTGTTGTGTTATGTTGTGTTGTGTTGTTGGTTTTGAAATTTAATTTAATTTAAACATATATCGGAACAAAAGCTCAAACATTGATGTTTGAGCTTTTGTTCCGATATATGTATAAAAACGACGACATATTTTTGGTACTTAAGTATTTTCAGTGACGTCTATAATCAAACTCAAACTTAAATCATTTATTTCAACTAAACCAATTACAGGCACTTTTGAATTGTCAAAGGGGCGGTCAGTCAGAAAGATGAAGCTAGTTACCCATTCCAAAGCGTAGGTACCTATGGAGAAGAACGGGCAAGAAACTCCATGGACACTCTTTTAAATCATAAAATTGTTACAAAATATTTGATTACATCATTCATGTTGAAATTAACCATGTGAGAACGATGTAGAAAGACGAGCACGTTAAAAGCGTCCGTTATAGAAAACAAAAATAATTCAGAAATTAAAATAAGTCGTGGCAGCTAAGAGATGACCAGTCCCTACTGACGGCGCCCGTTCACGAACATGACGTATGGATCAGCACCATTCAGCTCAACCATTTTGAAGGGAAGCGTGCTAGTCACACACGCCACCACCAGCGAGACATTAGAGTGAGCATGACATATTCAGTTGCGATATTGAAAATTTTGGAATACCCTGGATTGATTAACTTTTAATAACTGCTGAAATGAGGGTGTACACTGTGGAAGTACCTACTGTAGCCTAATCCTTTGGGGTAACAAAGCGTGATGTTATGTTCTTAGCCAGTCACTTATTTCAATTAGTCGTTTTATAAATCAATAGGCTGTTGAGTAGGTGGTTTTAAAAGCAAAAGCGTACTTTCTAAAATAATTTTTCAAGTATTATGTAGTCGCAGTATAAACAACGGAAAAACATTGTCAAAATGACTCAAAACATTTCTTCTAAAAACATAATCCAATACATTTAGTTACCAAAACGAACGAATTACATAGCTTTTGGACCTCACAGCGCCGCGACCTTCACAAAATCGTTTATATACAGACGTCAGCACATCAAGCTACTACAAACTGTCAAATTTATTTAACAGATTTTCAACTTTATCGCTAAAGTATTAAGGTTCAAAGTTGATTGGGCAATTTTGACAGTTTCGGGTAGCTTGACCTGCGGGCGTCTGTACAACATATTTTTCCTTTTACCCCGAATCAAAAACAAAATTACACAACGAACCAATAACCTTCTTATGAACGAACAAACAACAATTAGGACACGTCCTTGTGAGGGTTTAGAAGCTGTGCGGAAGCGAATAAAGTGTGGAGTTTTTCGTCCTCGTTCGTAGTAAGTTTCTGCAAAATGGCTGATTTATTTTACAAATGATAAATCATCAATTTCTGTGTCAAATAAATAGTTTTCTTTTCTTTAAAGTAAAAATATTTTTATAATTAAATTGTAATTAATGAGATTTAAAGGTTAATGAAGGTGCTCTTCCAAAATCGACCGCAAACGCAAACCGCTGGGTGTACTATAAGTACACCTCTGGCTAACCCTTTGGAGGAAACAGGCGTGATATTATTATGTGTTATGTTAAATACATGTATCATCAAAATCGTCTTATTCTGAATGCTATTAACAATAAACGGACCTAAATCTCTTTTTTGTTGTTGTTTCGCATCGCACCGCTTCGCACAATTACCACAGGACACAAGGTTAGAAGGAAATCGCGCGTTAAACAGAGGTTTTGGAGTGGCACTGGGCGTTATTATATATAACCCGGGCGTTCCTGTGCAAGTTGCACAGGAAAGCCCGGGTTATTATATAATATGGCATTATTTTTCCTTCCATTGGGCGGACAATACGGATCATAAAGTTTTATCGTGGGAGGCTGATTGCACTGTTCGAGAGTTTCGTTTAAGGATTAACAAGAATATTGTTCGCTGGTTATGTTTTTGCTATTTTATGTGTAAGGATAACTGTTTGGCTTTATGTTGCAAACATATTATTCTACTATGTACAGACGCCAGCATGTCAAGCTACCCGAAACTGTCAAATTTTCCCAATCAATCTTGAACCTTAATGCTTTAGCGATAAAGTTGCAGATCTATTAAAGAAATTTGACAGATTGTAGCAGCGTGATGTGCTGGCGTCTGTACCTATTGTAACACTTAAGCTGAAAAAGTAAATAAAGCCTTTCCTCAAATGGATGAATGAATATAACGAATATTTGTTACTAGAATAAAATGGTCGGGTTATATGTATATAAAATTCGCATTCTCTCCACGGCTAGACTGGTAGTTAGTAAAGGTGCTGTGAAACGAAATCGTAACTAATAAACCGTAAGGTAGGTATGCACCCATAATAATATTATTATTATACTTTCCTTATTCCTGTCTGAATATAAACACCATCGTCAATTAACCTCAAACTCTCCGTCAAACTGAAGTCCGGTGCCACCGACCTTTGTACCCCAGTTCGTTCCCTTCCTCAGATTATCACGGTAAGCACTTAACATTTTATTTTTCGTCGTCTCTCTGACATCGTAAAACTTGTACGTGGCTCTTATGTTCAGGAAAGAGTGAAAAGTGTATTTGTTTAGACGAATAACGTATATATACGATATATGCGAGTGCTATTCATTTAAATGGATTTTTAGTTTGATGTATTAGAATATTTTTATTTATTTTTTACTAGCCTTTGCTGTCCCACTCCTGACCAAAGGCCTCCCTGCACTGCTTCCATATTCCGCGAGGCCGCGCGTCCTCCTTCCAGATTTGACGGAGCCTCAGCTCCTATTTAATTGAACTAGATTACTCTTCTTTCCCAGACATAGCTGTACTGCACTTAAGCATTTCAACTAGGAAGCTGCCATTATCATTGTTACGGTTTATTGATATGTATATCGTATTGTGTAAATCAGAGAGGAGCAAAATGAATGACTAGGAAAATAGACGTGAAACAGCTTCATATGTTTTCATAATAAACACCTAATCCTGACCATACAATTCTGGTCTTTCGAAACGAAATAACACCAAATTCAGGTCCTCCAAGCAACTAAGCTTATTACTTACATACATTACTAGATAAAATCATATATTAGAAGCATAAAGTTTAATACTACTCGTATATTACCAAAAAGCAATCATAACAATTTATGTAAACAATGCTAATATCGTTCGACACAGTGTATGTTGTAGTTCGATAGCAGTTTTCGAACTGATTTAACTTTAGTGAACAATACACGTGCTATTGGTATCTACTGAGTTACCGCGGGTTGTAGCAAGTTCTTGAATTTAGTTTTTGGCTAGATTTGTATGTCAATAGATAGACATAGGTAATTTAATTAAATATATTTGGAGCTTTTACCGCAGTTTCAGTAAAACAGTAAAGCAACGGGCCGTAGTCAAGTTAATTTTTTAACGACTTTAGTAATATGACGGATTTTAAAAGTATCCATTTTGTAACACAACGGGTATTAGCTCACAATCTAGGCTAAGGCATGTCCTTTAAAACCCCAAAGGATGACAATTTAAAAAATTATAAAAATACTAGCGGGCCCGGCAGACGTCGTCCTGCCCGGAAAAGCAGCGCCACCTACCGGGTTCAATTGTATTTTCAAACCATCCAGAAACCCATTGAAAAATACACACAAAATTTCATCCAAATCAGTCCAGCCGGTTAGGAAAAGTTCGGTGACAAACCTACGTACAGAAGAATTATATATGTCGCATCACTGGGTGGCCGAGATGCGAAACACGAACGAAAAGATCATTTTAATTTTAAAGTAACTTTAATAAACTAGCGATTATCAACCGAAACGCACACTTGCGTCGGAAACAAACACGTGCGTACGGTACTGAGCGTTTTCCAAGACTGTTTGAGCTCGACTGTTCACTGTAGACTGTCGCCACACTCGGTCTCTCCACCAGTCCTCGCTGCATCCCCTCCACCGACGATGGTGTCCAAGCGGTAGGGCTCGCTTGCGATTCCGATCACATGATTACTCGTTTACCCATCAAATTGTTAGATGGCGCTGTTCGCTGTACTGTGGTGCCATCTATCCACGACATATATATTATATTAAAATAAATAAAACACTTATTCTTATAGATACATGTTAAAGATAACCTTTAAATTTATCTTAATGAATATTATAAAAAATCTATTATTGTCGCTTGCCTATCTAATAAACTAGCCCACTAGTTCATACGTACAACAAATATTACTAAGACGGTGTCAGTAAAGTAAACCCTCGGTCGCCAACAATTTGTGAACCAATCTGAGCTGACGTGAAACAATGCAATCGATGCTGAAGCGGGAAGGAAGCCGGAGTGCTTCCAACTCGCATAACTCTTTAGTCGCGAAACTTGCCAACGGTTTTCAATCAGTTTCGCTCCATACTGGCTAGTTAAACGAAAATTCATATACAGGCTTACAATTCGTTAAAAAAAAAGAGTTGTTAATTAATTAATTACTACCTACGTAGCGTAATTCACTATACAGTCTTTCACTTACACACATTGTAAAGAAAATATGTGTATTGAAGCTAGGTTGGTTTAGAATGCCTCTGGCAAATATCCATTTAAATAATATAGCTGGCTCAATTATTGTCGAACTAGGAACATACCAAGTAATTCCCAGCTAGATAGCTATTCGATTGTACAAATACCTTTAGAAGGATTTGTCAAATGTTTGATCCAAATAGTTGCTCGTGGAATCTTTGAAGGTTGTTTGGCAAATGTTTGAACCAAGTTCACTTTGATGCGAGTTGAAGGAATGTGCTATGAAGCGGTGCACAATGCATGGAAGGTATGTTCGGAGAATCATGACGACTTTTTTTGTCAAAGGGGATAGGCAGATTCATGTGAAGTTTCATTGAGTGGTCATCTGTTTTTTCGACTGTCAACTCTAAAGATGTGAGAATAGTTCATGTCGTGTTGAAAAGTGTAGCCAGTCAACAAAATTATCGAGTTGACTGCCCACGGTAGGTACACGAAACATTCTTGTACTTTATTCACTAGTGATGATATTGGGTCCTGTGTGATTGATCGTTTAATCTAAGTAACGTATTATTAGCAACTTGAGTCGCCTTTTACAACCACCAGTCTTTTGAGTCTTTGAATGATTGGCGGGCGGCAATTTATTTGGAATTTATTCCATGGTAAACATCCGTACTAGACATTTCTTAAAGATACTTTAAGTACGAAACTTATTTTGTCAAGTAAACAGAGGCGTAATTTTCGTTATGCAGTCTGAGCTCAATATCATTTATTTGTTAAGGATGGGGGTCCCTGGATGTATCGCCTTTTTTTTTGGGTGGGAAATCATCAGATGACTTCTCCCGCTCTAGGCGGAGCGGGAGGGCGTGTCAGACATAACTGACTAAAACCCACCCACCAGGGTATCTCTTTCGAACAACCCGCGGCTCTGGCAGGCATCGGCCCTAGCGGACCCCGTCAGTTAGTGCTGACATCGCTTTGAGGCGCGCGTGGAACACAACGCGCCGTCGACTCGGGTCTGGTCCTTACCGGGCGGCAAGCTGCCCATTACTCGCCGCT
Organism: Apamea sordens; assembly: GCA_945859715.1. Taxonomy (NCBI): domain Eukaryota; kingdom Metazoa; phylum Arthropoda; class Insecta; order Lepidoptera; family Noctuidae; genus Apamea; species Apamea sordens. The sequence goes on along the minus strand of OX244010.1, from coordinate 2,952,298 downwards.
CGTAAGCCCGCGCCTACGGTGGCCGGGAGTCGGTTGTTGACTCTCGGCGTCCAGGGCGTCCCCTGCGGCGACTAGGGGCGTGAGGGCGCAGAGATTGCCTCTCTCTCACGCGCTCCGCCTCCTCCTTTGCGAGTATTACTGCTTCGCAGAAGGAGGTGACGGCTTCTCATGCACTCTCGCTCCGTACTATAGCCTGGACGAGGACGCGGCGGTGCTCCGCTCAAGTCGGGCAGACCTCCACCGTATGCTCCACCGAGTCCTCCAGGCGATACACACAGTGGTGACATCCTGGCGTTTCCTCCCGCCTTATCCTGAACAGGAACCTCCCGAAACAACCGTGTCAGGTAAGGACCTGCGTCAGGTGGAAGGTGAGGGCGCCGTGGCACCTCTCCAGCCATTTCTCAAAGAAGGGACTTATCGCCGCAATTGTGGCGTGTCCAGCACTGTGTTGCGACAATCGCACTCTCCATGTCGCCATGAGACCCCGCCGGAGCTCTGTCCGCTGTACCGTGACTTCTCGCGGCAACGGAGTTACGCCCCGGCGTTTTGCCTCCTCTCGCCACTCTCGCCACCTATTATGTGGGCGAGGACTTTTGCCTCCAGATCCCATGGCGACCTTTAATCTTGTCTTGTTTAAGTTTTAATCTTTAAAAGTGGTCATTGTACTCATCATTACGAACAACTTTTACTACAGGACCAACCCTGTAATCAAGAAAAAAAAATCAGTTGATCCTAGATTTAGGTTCGCATAACTCGACATAATGTATGGATTAACTGATTTTTTTTTCCCTGAAGACGAAGTTCGTTCCAATAGACCTCAGAGGTCGAACAGCAAACGTCGTCAAATCAGACGCCTCTTAGGATTGTAAGAGGCTTTGCCTCCTCCTCTTACTTAACCTCTTAGGATTGTAAGTGACCAATCCTAAGAGGCTTTCAATCATAAATGTTGACGCTGATACGTCGGGTGCTCAGTTCCAGAAGCGAATAAATAAAATACGTGGACTGTACAATCAGATGTATTGAAAAAATATAAATTTAAAGAGACGCAGTGTCTTCGTGGTGGTAAGAATTTGAGTGAGGCGGCGCTCGGAGCGGGAAGACCGCGCAAGCGCCCGCGCCGCCCGTGCGCCCCCTCAGCCGCCGCTGACGCCCGATGCTGATGCCGCTGCCCGCGCGCCCGCTCAGCCACTGCGCGCCTCCAACCAGTCGTAGGCATGCCGTGCATAGACATAAGTATATACAACATAGGACCTTAAACTACCTATGATGGTCATGGTAGTGCAAAAAAACCTAACAATGATGATTTTTGCGACTATAAAAATAATTGTATTTGGTAATAAAAGAAGAATTTTAAAAAGCAAAAGGAGTGTTTGTGTAAGGATTGTAGCAAGTGACGTTCATTAGTTTCTGCCTACCCGCATGGGATTAGGCGTGAGTATACAACATGTATAATAATAATATTTCAATAAGAATTCCCAATGTTAAAAGGAGGCATTTTTCAAGTTCCACTTCTTTATTTACGAGAAAAAGAAAGCAGGAAAGGAGGAAGCCATATTGTTCTAAATCACGAACACTCATTATGCAACCTCGGTACTCACTGCTCACTCCTTCTCTATGATACGATGCATGCAGCCTGTCAATGTTTCGTCTCATAAAGAAAAGATGAGTTATTTCTAATTACTGAAAAGAAAATTCATACTCATCATCATCTGCCTAGCCTTTTCCCAACTATGTTGGGGTCGGCTTCCAGTCTAACCGGATGCAGCTAAATACCAGTATTTTACATGGAGCGACTGCCTATCTGACCTCCACAACCCAGTTACTGGGTAATAAGATACCCCTTGGTAAGACTGGTTGTCAGACTTTCGGGCTTCTGACTACCCGTAACGACTGTCAAAGATCCACGAATGACCGCCGGGACCAACGGCCTAACGTACTTTCCGAGGCACGGAGGGGTCTCGGTATGTACCTAAAGATGTTCGCCCATCCACAGACCAACCGTGGCAAGCGTGCTTAACCTGACCGATCGACCTGTGCGGCTGTTATTATTTAGCCACGGGCCCCTCAAAAGAAAATTCATACTATGTTCTTCAAATTATACTTTTTACTTCTACACGTTTTGAACACCATTGTCACCACCCATGTGTGCAAAAAACAGTCCTGAAAATCGCCTATCCTCATACAAGCTAAAAAAGGCTATCTAATAAACTTGAAATTCTGCCCATTCTATGTCAGGAAACAGGGATGAAAATATCAATGCAATCCATTTATTCCACTGAAATATTCCAAGCATTCGCCCCCACTGCGCTGGCCCACTTTCGGCGCTTTATTCCGTAGGGACAAAAAGGGAAGTTTTATGAGAACAAACTTTTAAAATAAGCCTTTTGAATCGTGAAAATACGAGTACATATCAATAAGTTCATCTTTCTTTTTCTTCAGTCATATTTGGAAAATATGGAATCGTAAATGAATTTGAATTATTACTGATGATTACGTTTGGATTCTGTGAAATTGGATTTAAGAGGAAGTGTACTTTTAAAATTCCTTTTCAATTTCTTTTATCTTGTTTTCAGTTTGTTGCTTGTATAACTTCGTATTGGCAGGAGTTTGGGTAAAAAGGTTAAATAATTCTTCCAAAATAAAAATAAAATCATCTTATCATTCTGCCAAGACGTCCACTGCTGGACACAAGCCATTGTTGTGGCGATGCTTGAGGTATCAAGCATTGCCACAACAACAGCCGCTCTATTCTGTAAAAACCTCACCGTGAAAACTCACGTGTAGTGATCTGACAATAGTGTCAACCCCTTCGATCAATAATAGTACTAGGTTCCCTATAAGCGCTTCAAAATCGGCCCGAAAAATAAGACCACAAATATTTTTGTGGTCTTATTTCAAATTAGTATGTTTGTAACCTTATTTAATTAGACTTTAAGTTTCATTTTAGAATAAATGACTGAACATTTAGAAATAGAATGATTTAATTTTCAAGCGACATTTTAAATATATTTTGCAATGGTAATTAAACTTTATGTTTAAGCATTAAGGTTTATAATAAACTGAAGTTGTTAATATTATTATACTTTTTTCTAAGAAATGTGTATGTTTACGTGTGTGCAAACGTGGCCACTTGAGCGACTCATTTTTGTTCCTGATCCTTAATCTAGTACTATTATTGATCGAAGGTCAACCCCTAGCATCAGGTGGAATGAAAACTAACTTTTTACAGAATACACCGCGTGTTCCTGTGCTGTCCACATCTGCAACTGGTCATCGGTCTTCCTTTTGGTGGACCTTCTAAAAGTATGTCAATCAAATCAGCCTATTGCAGTCCACTGTTGGACATAGGCCTCTCCCAGGCTGCTCCACAACACCCTGTCCTCCGCCTTCCGCATCCAGGCTGTCCCAGCCACCTTCTTTAGGTCGTCCGTCCATCTAGCTGGAGTACGTCCCACACTAAGTACGCTTGCTGATACGCGGTCTCCACTGCAGGACTCTAATAGTATGTAGTAACATCTGTAAATGTTACACGGACACCTCTCTTACACCAGTTTTGAAAATTGCTTTCGCTAAACTTGCCATATTGGATAAAGTAAATAAAGAGTTATGCAAAGAAAAATTTAACCTCTTTTAAAAATATGCAAAGTTCTGAACGTGCAGACAACTAAAATGCAAAGTATGGCCACGTGACCCAAAGTTCTTTTGATGTTTAAAAATCAGGTCACTTCGGCAAATGGTAAAATTCGTTAAAATGCACATAAAATACATTTCATTCTGAGCATTTACATACATACACTTTTGTACCCGACTTAAAACTTGAACGAAGTTTTAAGCAGAGTTTTCTCATGTTCGTATGTATAATTATACATACACAATCGGTAAAACCAAATATAAAGTATGCACTTACACAAGTAATGTACAACTTCTTTGGCAACGTTCAAATCTCTGACGTTATCACAATAATACACAGAATGTTACGAACAAACTTTTGAACGCTCACAGTACATTTAACGCGTTAAACACAATACCGCCAACATTAAAATTCCTACATTTTCTTCCAGACCCCCATTCGTACACAAATTACTGTATGTCCATATGAAGATATCGTTATACCGCCAAAATTCATTCCGAAATACTTTTACAGCTGAAAAAGTTAAGATCAGTTCTAAATCAACCCTTACCCGCTTGAAATAAGAACGTAATCAAATCAAAATTGAGTTGACCAACAGTAAACGATATCTTGGGGTAGCTTGACATGGATGTTTCGGTTCAGACTTCAGTATTTTCAGTACGCTGTTGGACGCTGCGTTGTTCGGACGCGTGTCATTTGTAGCGCTCCCCGCGAAATAAATTTCGGAATTTAAAAAGTTTTACTCGCGACTTTGGAAATATTGGATTTTGCGTGAAACTGTCGTGTTGACGTTGACGTTGACCAGTTTCTCTTTTTTGTTTTGGAAATGTGGAAAATGTGATTTAGCCTGTTGTGGATTTTGCAGGTAAAGTCTTTGTATATGAGGATTTTAAGATTTTCTTGATAATCGCATGTTCACGTAATGTAAATTTTCATTAAGAAGTTTTAATGAAAATTTATATTACGTGAACCTTTTTAGTAGTACCTTTTCATGGACCATTTTATTGTAATTCTGAATTTCTAGTATTTGAAAATGGAATGAACGTTTGGTCTTTATTATAAACACAGAGGTTTGTTCTGCAAAACAAATCCTAATTATGAATTTAAATCACAAAGAACAAAAGACGAACGATATTTTATAATTAGCTCTTTGAGATCAAACAGTTTCTATAGTAGCTAAATTGTTTATTAATTTCGTAACAATAATTTAGTGGTCTCGTACCTATTGTGATCAAACAAATATTTGAAATTAAATCAATCATTTTCCCTCTACTAGGTATGTTCAATGAAGTGTGTTTTTGTATCACTAGAAAGTTACGATCCAACATAGGACTTTCGTATAAAAGTTCGAGGCCCAATTGGGCGCCAATTTTCCCGAAGGACGCTTGACGAATATTATAATTCTTATCAATGATTTCGTACGGTCCGCTTACATACACTGACAGATTAAATTGAGGGTTTGATGGAAATAATCACCAAGACTGGAAAATCTTGCCTTAACCATATACCCTTCGATCAATACTAGTACATATACTATTATCAACCTTTTCGCAAATCCTAGCCTATTTTTTCACAATAGGCTTGTATTTGACCATCTGACGTTAGAGATCGCATTCTGAAAGTTGACAACATCGTAAATATCTGCCACATATTTCGCTGTTTTGATCACATAATCAGTCTATAATGTTCCCACTGCTGGGACACAGGCCTCCTCTCTTCGAGTGGCAGTGGGCTACAATCTACCACGCGGGCCCAGTGCGGGTTGGTAGATGTCACATGTCTTCGAATATTTGGTTCTTGAACATGCCGGTTTCCTTACGATGTTTTCCTTCACCGTTTTGAGAACAGTAGTGATGAAATTATTCACACAAAGTAAATCGCCTGCCTGGGTTTGAACCCACGACCTACAACTCGTAAGTCACTGAATTTTAAACATGAATTTTAAAAAAAGTTGTCTTTTAGGGTTCCGTACCTTAAAAGGAAAAACAAGAACCGTTATAAGATCACTTCGTTATCCGTCTGTCTGTCTGTCCATTTGTTAAGACCCCTTTTCTCAGGAACGCGTGGAGTTATCAATTTGAAATTCATAATTATCAATTACTCTTAAAGCAGTGAAAAAATCAAACTTCTAAGTCAACGCGATCAAAAGATAAGGGTGTTTATGTTGTTTATACCGCATATTTTGACACTGGCAATGGAATCAATACCTATAGGGTACTTCCCGTTGACGTAGAATCATGAAATTTGGCAAGAAGCAATGTTATGTGGCACTAGTAAAGGAAAACATTCAAAAATCGTAAAGGACAATGCTCATGGATGTATGGAATCCCGTACAATGCTGCATCAAAATCAAACTTTGCTTTTATAGACTACATTTATCATATTAACTCCTACAAAAGTTCTTTTAGCAAACAAAGCCCGGGTTTCGGAGATTGAAATAAAAAACGAAATAACCTGAAACCTAGGTACTTTATTTTGTTTGACATGTCATACACGAACGGCCATTATTTTTCTAAAAAAAATGGTAATCGTTTTAATAAAAATTGTATTCTACTTTATTATAGTTATTTTTAGTTAATGTAGAATCGGCAAAGTATAATTTTTCTACATATTTTTTGAAAGACGTGATCATGAAACTTTCAAAATTCAAAACTTTCAATTCATTTGAAACGGAACGTCATGTAAAGGGAATAGGTAAAACAATATCAACACTTTTAAAACAAATTTTCTGTTCAAAAATTAAATCCCCGACGCGTAATGTCGTAAAAAATTATGTAAATAATTTCTCTATTATTTTAATCTTGATGCATGAGACTTTTTGGTACGACTTTTGGTCATTGTCTTTTATAGTTACATACCTACAAAGTACGGAACCCTCGGTGTGTGAGTCCGACTCGCACCTGACCGGTTTTTTTACACTTAAATAAAACCAAAGTATACGGTTGACGTTGATCCACTCTTGCCTAGAAACAACCTAATCGCTCGTAACTTAAAAAATCCTCGGCGACTATCACCAAACACGTTACTGTTATTACCGTTACCATGGTAACCAATCATTTCTTGTAGTATTTCTCCACATACCTACTTATGTAGGCGTCCTTTCAAACTAGATTATGGTTGAATTCCATCCTTTATATAGAGATATATTGCCTCCCGAACGCCGCAAACCAATTAGTTGGGATACCCAGTCCCTACACTGTAGTTGACCTAGTTCTAATAGTTTTATTTCAGTGTATGAGTGTTCGTTTTTTTTTATATTATTGGGTGGCAAACAAATTGACGGTCCACCGGGCCAATGGATGACCATTGGCCCGGTGGACCGTCAATTTGTTTGCAAGTAAAGAGGTAGCGATGACGCTACCTCTTTACTTTGTCCTCTTTACATCATTATCTCGGTAACAGTTACAACAAATATTTTTAAAGCTAAACTCAAAGAATTTTTAATAAGTAAAGCATACTACTCGATCAATGACTTCTTAGATGATAAAGATATCAACATAAAAACATTTATATAAAGAATGTGAATATTAAATTAAAATTGGTCTATGTGTATTTTTTACATTTATATTTAACTAGCTGCTGCCCGCGACGTCGTCTGCGTGAAGGCTCTACAGCACCAAAAATACCTAAGATGCCAGTGTCGCTATAGCATTATAAGTAAACAACTTTTAAAATTGCATTAAAATATAAGTTTTTTTGCGAAGCAAGTGAAGCGAAGCAAGTGAAGAGAGTTATATGGGAATCCTGCTGAGTTCAGTCATAAGATGTGACTGAAGGAAATAGAGAAAATAATGCAGGAATATATTTCAGGACACAAAAGAATAAAAATACGTACAAAGGTATCATACCTTACAACACTTCCCTATAAACTACGTTGGTAGTTATGCTGCCAGGAGCCAAAATGTAAAGAGAGTCAGGACTGGTGACGCGAGAGCAAGCGACGTACAGTTGCCCGTGTGAGAAGCAACTCGTCCTGAGGTCGACACCCGCTGCCCTCAGTGTCTGCCCCTGCGACTTATTGATGGTCATCGCGAAGCAAACATTCACGGGGAACTGTACGCGCTTGAACTGGAACGGGTAGTTATGAGGTATGAAAGGAATGCGTGGTATAAATACTGCCTCGCCGACGCCACAACCCGTAAGAATTTCCGCCTCAATGGTGTGTCTGTGGAGCGAGATGACTTTAAGGCGGGTCCCGTTACACAACTTCGGAGGAGATAGGTACAGAAGAAGCATAATCGGGACACCGACCTTCAGCTTGATGGTATGCGCTGGAAGTCCACTTGCTGACAGGGAGTTCAGAAATTCCACGGGATAATGGGCGTCATCTTGCTCGACAACAGTGTTTATCGAGGTGTAGACCACTTCATTCCCCTCAATTTCCGAGAGAATGCATTTGTTAATTGCTGCAGCCTGATTATTTTTAGGCGTCAAAATGGCCCGCTCACACACCCAAGAATTCTGCTGGTGCAGTATACGACTGATGTCCCCGTACACACAGCGAATGAGTTCTTCTAAGCTGGATACCACTCTACCGAGAGACTCTGGAAGCACCACCTGTCCACCTCTCTCTTCTGGTAGAGTGTCTTCGCCAAGACTTAGAAGGACATCGGAGAATTCTTGAGCACATGCATTGCCGCCGAGCTGAGCTCTCATATTAATGGTCAAGCGCAGCGTACGAACTCGTGACCAAAACGAAGATCGTTTCAACGAAGCACCACGGGAAGCGTTTGCTGGAAATCGCCACTGAACAGAACTATGACATCACCCATCAAATGTTCGTTCCTGCGGATGTCCTGCAGGGTTCTGTCCACGGCCTCAACTGCCTTCCTATTGGCCATCGTACACTCATCCCATACGATCAGAGAGCAATCCTTGAGCACGTGTCCCTTATTGCTGTTACGTGACACACCAAAAACAGGCGTTTTGGCGCTCTCTAAATCGATGGGAATTTTAAACATGACATGTGCTGTCTTACCGCCCGGAAGTAGTGTGGCAGCGATTCCCGACGACGCTACAGCAATAGCAATTTTGCCTTGCCTCCTGACCTCTGCAAGTATGCCAGTGGTAACAAATGTATTTCCTGTTCCACCAGGAGCATCCAAGAAAAACATTTTACCCTGGTTTTGCGCAACGCTTTCAAGGACGGTGTCATAAATGTGTTTTTGCTCTGAAGAGAACAAAGCGACATAGTCATTTCGTATGGTGGTCATTTCGCCCGGATCGTAATTTGTCTCAGCGTTATACTCCCGATTTCCACGGTCTTTATACGGTGATGATGTGGAGGCTGATAACCCATATTCGATCAGTGGATTGCCGCCGATAGAAATGACCACATCTTGAAGTGAACTGAGACAGGTGTTCAGCACGCGTTCATCAGTTACTTCGACTTCGTCTCCAGTAACACGCCTCAAAGCTCGTAGAAAATCTTCAGACAGATGATGGCGAGACTTCTCCCACAAAGCTACCAGGTTCGCGACTCCACAAAACACCAAGATGACGGCAAACAGATGACGCATGCAGCTGGGACTGTCACTGACGCTCGCCTCCGCGAGGGTGTCATCCCAATTTTGGTCACCGTCGAGAAGGTGACGTGCTACGCAGGCTGCGCGGTAAGTGGGATACTCCACGCCATCAAATGTCCTCAGAAAGACGAAAGACCTTGGGCCTCGGACAGTGTGAAGTAACAACCGCAGAAAATTGCATTCGCCATTATTCGGATGCACGGTATAAACCCTACCCAATGCGGTGTCCTTGAAAATTCCCGGAAAGCCTTCCAGAGCACCTCCTCGTCGACGTCGGTTAAATACACCCCTTTGCTTGTCGTACGTGTAATATGAAGGCACCTCGTCATACGTAAGGGATCTCGCAAACTGGTCGACTTCACAGAGCGTGTTTTTTTAAATTGTCTTCCTCAACTCTGCTCAAGATTTTGAGGGTTTTGTTGGAACTTGAATTTGTCGAAACGAACTAAATACAACTTTTATGAAGAAAATGCACATTGCCATCTATGAATTTTAAGAATAACTAACTACTAACCTCGCCAACATGATCAAATTTAAATTATTAATTTCCAAAAAGTGTTAACATGTAACTTGATTTGATTTTTATGAAATCTCCTAGATGGCGCTGCTTCAAAATTTTCATTATACTACTAACATTAATTAAATTATGTTTCTCTGCCCAAGTTACTTAAATGGCGTAGTTTTTATAGTGTAAAGCTAGATAATAGCATGGCTTATTCAAAAACAACATTTAAATATGCGTCGTTAGATTACACGCTGTCACAGAATACGTAGGTAAGAAAAATAAAGATTCACAGCTCCTCCCCCGTAGGTGATAGCGTGATAATATGTTTCCAGAGTTAAATTATGGTTTATAGAGTCCAGAGCTAAATAAATAACATGTCATTTTGTGCATTCAATTATTTTGTGCATTAAATTACGAACAAAAACCTTTTAAAATCAATATTGCTTACCTCCTATAACATACGGCGTGATAATATGTAGCCTAAAGCCTTCCCTGGTTTACAAAGAACATTTTTGCTGAATTTCAATTCAATCTATCCAGTAGTTTTGGCGTGAAGCCGTACCATACACACAGACAAACAGACAAACAGACAAACAGACAAAAATTCTAAAAAGTCACTTTTTGTCATCAGTTACGTTTTTCTAACAAAAGCCACTTATTTTTTCTCGAAAATTCTCAATGTACAGTTTTTCTTTCGTTACTGTTTTATTATATGTATAGATGATAATATATATTTAAATGAATGATAAAGTTAATGTACCTATATTGACATGAGTGATAGTATTAATTAGTTATTGTGTATTTAGGCATGAGTTTATATTAATTGATAATAATGTATTTTGACATATATAATGATAAAATGAATTTTAAATGACTACTAGATATTGTACACACGGCTACACGTCAAGCTATACAAAACCAGTTTGTCTTGGCCTCACTTTGTATGATATTTTCTCACAATGAACGGTCAGCTAATACTGGTTTTGCATAGCTTGATGTGTAGCCGTGCGTACACCCTATGGGTATGTTACAGCGATCGTTGTATTATCATGGTAAGAACTGCTTTTCCACCTGTAGCAAACAATAAATGAATTTGAATTTGACCTTCGGGATAAAACGTCAGTGCAAATGCCTTAAACGCAACAAAACATTGAGTTTATGAAAATGTCACATTTATTCCCTACGGTAACCACAGAGTAATAAGTACCTATCAAGTGTCAAGGAAACTTGCTAAATTATTAAAAGTATGTGAATAACTTTTGGGGTTTAAAGTAAGATGTCCTTCTTGCTTTCACAATCTCTTGGGGCTTCCTGTCAAAACTTTGATTCTTTGAAAACAAAGGTATGCTTTCAGAAATATTAAATCTGTTAAAATACTATAGGCGAAACATTTTAGCAGTTCAACTTTTGATCAGTTTAACTGCCAGTGAGATTACAGAAACATGACCATTAAAAACTTTTCTTGATGACCAGTTTTTTTTTTTTTTGGAAATGTCATGACGTGTGTGGCAGGCTTCCAACTCAAACTCAAAGTATTTACTTCAATTAAACCAATTACAGGCGCTTTTGAATTGTCAAGGGGTCGGTCAGTCAGAAAAATGAAGCCAGTTGCTCATTCCAAAGCGTAGTAGGTACCTATGGAGAAGAAAGGGCAAGAAACTCCATGGACACTCTTTTAAATCAAAATAATATGGTTACAAAGTATTGGTTACATCATTCATGTCAGAAATTATGCATGTGAGAACGATGCAGAACGTTAAAAGCGTCAGTAATGAAAGTAAAAAAAAAAACAATTCATTATATTAAATTAAATTAAAATAAGCCATGGCAGCAAAGAGATGACCAGTCCCTACTAACGGCGCCCGTTCACGAACGGGGAGCGTTTTCAAAGGCAACAGCTGAACAGATATCAGACGCTAGACTCCAATGAAGGTTCATATTTGTATCATTCCACGTTCGCACGACACAACATTACATAGAAATAAACATTCATTTCATTTTTTGATCATGCAAGGGCCAACATACACTGATTGCTCCAGCAGTTAGAGATTGATCAACATAGACGGGCCGCTCTTGCAGTCCTAGTCAACAGCTTGAAGCTGCCATTGATAACTGCTGGAGCAGTTGATACCAACTGCTCGTCATTCAAATCAGGTAACTGCGCAAGAGCAGTCGACAGCTCGAGCAGTCAGTGTATGCCTGGCGACTGCTTGACCGCACGACCGCTCGAAGCAGTTGCAACTGCTCGAGCGGTTTCGTGTATGTGTGTACGTAGAAGACTGTAGTTCACTATGCAGTCGCAGCTTGAAGCAGTCCATCCTGACTGCTTCAAGCAGTTCGTGAATGTCGGCCCTAATGTGTCCATTGTTCACAAGTGATACCGAGTTTATCATCGGCCATCCCTACCATTTACCCTCTAATGCACTACCCACTTTTTTTTGCTACCGGCAACAAAGAAACAATCAACAGACATAATCTAAACCCAGTTTTTTAATATTAAATGAGCTGTCAGGAAGGAAACAATATTATACAACCACTTCCCCTCAAGAAGGCATCACTTTCAGGTGGGTACGGTAGAGTGGCCATGCGCAACGGGGATCTGACAACGAGGGTATAAGCGGAGATGACAGGTGACATTCTGGCAGTATTACTTTGGAGAAAGTGTGGTCGAGTCTAAGGGCAAGATTCACAGATCACACTTTGACTTTACTTTGCTGAGTAAAGAAAGTGTTGTATACGAACATGAACATTATTTTGTATAGCATTAACGTTCATATTCGTATGCGACGCTTGCTGACATTCGCTTATACGAATATAAACCTTATAGGTATAAGAATATGGTTCATAATCGAATGAAACGCAAAGTTAAGAGGCCCGAACACCACACTTTATTCATATAATATGGGATAACCAAAATGCCTTTGGATTGTTATTTTCTATTAAAAAACCGTTCGCATTGACGTTTCGTTTACGTCGCACATTCATGCTGGCTGTCTGATTTTTTGTCATTGAATGGTAACTTTAGAGATTTCGTTAACACTTCGAGCATAGTCAGCAAGCATATTCGAGCATATTCTCGTTTGGCAAGAATCATCATCTACCTAGCCTTTTCCCAACTATGTTGGGGTCGGCTTCCAGTCTAACCGGATGCAGCTGAATACCAGTATTTTACATGGAGCGACTGCCTATCTGACCTCCTTAACCCAGTTACTGGGTAATACGATACCCCTTGGTAAGACCGTTTGTCAGACTTTCGGGCTTCTGACTACCCGTAACGACTGTCAAAGATCCACGAATGACAGCCGGGACCAACGGCTTAACGTGCTTTCCGAGGCACGGAGGGGTCTCGGTATGTAAAGATGGTCACCCATCCACAGACCAACCGCGGCAAGCGTAGCTTAACCTGACCTGTCCGGCTGTTATTATTTAGCCACGGGCCCCTCTAGTTGGCAAGTTCTCGTTCGGCAAGAATCAAAATGAGAATAGCTCATGTCGTGTTAAATGAAATCAAGGAAATTAAATGTGTAACAAATTAACTACCAACTTTATTTGTCCATATATGATAATCACAATGAATTTCATTCATGACGCGGCAAATTGGCGTAGGGTTTCAATTTGCTAATAACCAATCAACAAAGTGGTACGGAAATTGATAAACTGTGGTAGTGAAATTTATAAACTGTCAAATCAATGAAGCTTTTCTATCAAAGGAACAGATTTAGATGAAAGTTTAACATAACCAAATATTCATTTTATGTTTGCATTTTAGTATTTACTTTATAGGGCTCTGCTACATAGTAAGCGGACGATACGGTTGGTGCAGTGACTGAGTGATCGATTGCTGCGCCGCATGTCACGGGTTGGATTCCCGCACGGAACAAATATTTGTATTGCCTACAGGTAGTTGTTCCGGGTCTGGCTGTTTGTGTATGTGAGTTTGAATGTTTGTAAACGCACCCGCGATACAGGAGTAATTCCTAGTATGGGGCAACGTTTAAAAAAAAAGAAAAAAGAAATGGTACAAGCGGCCATGTAGACTGTGTGTGTATGCTGACAAATTAGAATGCTCAATTCTGTTATGATGATTGATTTGATAAAGCAATCTTCCCACGACTTTATCTTTTCAAGGCTTCTAAAGCCTCTTTAAACTAGAAACTGTAATTGGTAGCCGTTCATTGCTTGAGCCGATCACTCGATCGTACAGTCAACAGCAAAAGTAGATGATCAAAATCAGAAATTCAATAATAATGAACGGAGTTCGCGTCAGAACTGTGTGGCGTCGAAGTGATTCAAAAGTAAATTATACCAAACATTTACAACTAGTACTGCTGCCATATATATAAATGTGAACTCCGTTCATTAGTATTGAATTTCTGATTTTGATCATCTACTTTTGCTGTTGACTGTACCTACATTTTCTTTAAAGCGGGAAACCTACAAAATGTGTCAACCAGCCGTGGCCGCGTTTGAACTACCAGTAGTCGCCATTCGTTGCTGAACCCGGCAACTGATGGCAACTAGAAGTTACGGCTAAGCTAATTCCGTCAAACAAACTTACATACGTTGATGTACAGACTGAGCACATCAAGCTACTACAATCTGTCAAATTTCTTTAATAGATTTTCAACTTTATCGCTAAAGCATTAAGGTTCAAGATTGATTGGGAAAATTTGACAGTTTCGGGTAGCTTGACCTGCTGGCGTCTGTACATCATTACAATCGCCTCCCGGCTATCGCTCTCCGCTCTCTGTATAGCGTACCTTAAATAATTTCGAATTAAAACAGTTGTGTATTTATGATGTTTACTCAGTATCTCGTTCACGATTTGATTCTCTTTAGCGATTTACAAATTGACTTAAACAGATATTATACATCGTATTAAATTGTAATGTTTCAGCTGTAAATGTAACCGTAAGTGTAATTAGCATAATCAAGCTTTAATTATCCCGCTGCTCGGACAATCCACAACGCGGGCCCAGTGCGGGTTGGTGGATGTCACATGTCTTCGAGTTTTTTTGGTTCTAGGATATATTGGTTTCCTCACGATGTTTTTGCCTTCACGGTTATGAGAGCAGTGGTCATCATCTGCCTAGCCTTTTCCCAACTATGTTGGGGTCGGTTTCCAGTCTAACCGGATGCAGCTGAATACCAGTATTTTACATGGAGCGACTGCCTATCTGACCTCCACAACCCAGTTACTGGGTAATACGATACCCCTTGGTAAGATTGAATGTCAGACTTTCGGGCTTCTGACTACCCGTAACGACTGTCAAAGATCCATGAATGACAGCCGGGACTAACGGCTTAACGTGCTTTCTGAGGCACGGAGGGGTCTCGGTATGTAAAGATGGACACCCATCCACAGACCAACCGCGGGAAGCGTAGCTTAACCTGACCGATCGACCTGTGCAGCTGTTATTATTTAGCCACAGGCCCCTCCGGTTTTGAGAGCGGTGGTGATGAAGTTAAATACACAAACTAAAGTGCCTGGCTGGGTTCGAACTCGCAACCTACAGCTTGTAAATTGGGGCCGGTACCACTGAGCTACCACTGCTGCACTGCCCAATTATATAGAATTGTATCACAAAAACGAACAACTTTAATACAAGTTTAATGATGAAAACGAAGTACGCCCGATTAAAATCCAAAACAAAAATATATTTTTATCGAAATGCTGCCATTACCCGTACCAATTAGTCGTGAATGTTGAGCAGAAAACAAAAGTTGTTGCATTTCTTGAGGAATTCAGAAGTCTGTTGTTCCAACGCGTATAGTTTTCTTAGGTAATCATACCTAGCTGTTGTTGCTTATATGAAAATGAACCTTTTTCTGAAGATAACAAAACTTCTCGCATCTCACACTTCGACCGGTTCCGGTACAGCCGAACTGCTGTATACCACTGCTGGACATAGGCCTCCGCCCATGTCCAGCAGTGGACATCTTTCAGCTGAATGATGACGATTATAAAAAAACAATGAAATGCATTACTTTTCCCAGTTCATATTTTTATACAAAAGCTTGTAGATAAAGGTAAGTAGTTCTATAACATTTTACCCACCACGCACAACACGAGTTGAAATCAAACAGCATTCAAAATAGCACATGGAAATGAAAATACTCAAAAATGTTTTCAGAATATGGCACGCCATTCATTTTGCAGGTAAATTTTTACAGTAGGTTTTCAATATAATCTGGAAAACATATATTTTCACAATCATGTAAATGAAAGACTATCAAAAAGATTTCCCCGAGGGAGAACTTCGATAATTTCCTATTCACGCTCGTATAAAAGTTTATAAGAGTTCTCTTTTGGATGTAGGCTTCTTCCCATTAACCTTTGCTACGTAATGTGCTGTTTTCTATACACAGAACGCAAATTCCTACATAGGTATGTATGTAGGTATTTGCGTTCTGTATATAGAAAACAGTACGTTACGTTATATATACAAAACGTGCGGGGAGCAGTTAGTTCAAGTATAAAACCGTTCGAATTTACTTTACGTTAAACTTTCATGCCACGTCCGAGGACCAGCTAAAGCTTGATGATTGTTAAAGTCTTATTTGAAGAATAGTGGTTCTTAAAAATTCGAGATGAAATCCAAAGCCGGCCATACATCCATGGACTTACGCTTATCGCCAAGATCTGTCACATGAAGCACGGTAACGCAGTTGTAGCGATATCTACAACGCCACATGCGAACAACGCGTCATACTGACGTCACACAAATCCTGCATGTCGCAAACAGAGTTTACCGCGCAATTAGCATACGAGTACATACAAACTCTCCGACATCAATCGATGGGCAATTGCCCATAGAGCACTCCCTTTTCTATGGAGTATGAGTGAACTTTACGTTTGCTGCTCCCGGCGTACTATCCACCAAGTGCTCAAACGAGAACGGCATAGAAATCATCACGGCTCCGTGAGAAATCATTGCTACACTCACTGGGAACCGTTTCTCTCGTTTTCATATAGTATAACTACGATGGGCTGCACGGTTGATAAATTTACCTATGTTTTCACACAGGTGAAACCATACAAAGCCAAAACTGACAACTAATGTAAATTCTACATTCAACCTCCTCATAAAACTAGAATTAGCATAAATGATAATAAAAAGTAATTCAAATTAAAATATGTGGCCATAAAATTGTATGGGGGTTTAAACAACGTACTTTGATGGGGGCTAGTAAAATAAGCGTATTATTTAGTTTCATTGTACCCCAAGCGTTTATTAGCGGTAAAAGTTAAATATCAAGTACCATGCATAAATAATACGGTTAATTACCTAAATTAGATATTCCCCAGACGCCCCAAGTTATTCATTTTTTGGTTTTCAGGGTGTTCCTTTGTGTAGTCGTTGCTAAGTCCAGTATTTGCTAAAAAAATCGGTTCGACAGTCTAAACCCCATCATCTACATCATCTACCGAGCCTTTTCCCAACTATGTGAGGGTCGGCTTCCAGTCTAACCGGATGCAGCTGAATACCAGTATTTTACATGGAGCGACTGCGTATCTGACCTCCACAACCAAGTTACTGGGTAATACGATACCCCTTGGCAAACAGTCTAAACCCCGATTGTCTAAAACTGTATCATTTCTCTGAACTATAAATCTGCTGGCCTAATCCCAAGTTGGATGTTGTGATTGATCTTAGACAGAAATTACAACAGCCAATAAAATCACTTAAATAAAAAATCTTCTTTTGAGGCCGTTCATGGCCACGAGGGACGCGACTTGCGTCAAGTACTCGTAAATCGCGCGCGCGTCTCCTGCTGTTTCCTTCTGTCGCTCCCTAAGCCGCGTCGCAGTGACTCGTGGGATGCTCTAAACCACTTCTTTCATTTGTTTTCCCAGGAGTCGCTGTTGCAAGACGCGTGTCGCTTGAGCATGTAGCTCGTAGCCACGAGGTATTAACAAAAATACTTTTACTAAAACGAAACTATCAAAACAACTTTATTAACCTGATTCACAATTACAGACACTTTTAAGCTCGGACCACGATGCGGGACGCGATTGCTTGCGTCAATTGTGTGAGTGTGACACGATTTAACATAACACTGTGGAAGTAACTAAAATAGACCAAACGCGCGGTTTCTTCATCTGTTAACTGTCTTATCTTTCTAACAGCACATTTGATGATTTCTCACCCAAAAAAAAAAAGGTAGAATAGAATAGAATACTCTTTATTGTACACCATACAAATTACAGAACATAAATATATACAGTTTTACAAAGGCTGACACAATGGGTGGTACTCATTCCTTTAGCGGGATCTTTTCATGGTGTAAGTAATATACAACGAAACGAATAATGGCAAGCTTTTACTTAAAACACTGTCTTAATAAAAGTTCAAATTTCCGTGAGCACAAACCTACAATGCTTTAACAAAATTGCATGCACGGTTTAAGGATTTGGGTGAGGTCCCAAACTTCAACCGTGCATGCAATTTTGCCCCAAATTCCACCCTTCATGCCCCTAAGTTGATAATGGAACGATCGAGAGTCATTTGCATAGTTGAAGTCCTTAATTAGCAGAATGAGGGGCTCAAGACGACATCCAACGTCGGTTTCAGATTAAAGCCTGTAAAATCTACAATTCAAATCCCGCTGTGGAATTCAAATGAAGAAAATTTAGAATAACTTCTTGTTGATATAAGTAGTAGGTAAGAGTCAGAGGAATGTTCAGCGTATTGCTGTGAAGCAAGTTGTCCGCGAGGAACTAATTTCATGTGGTGTTGAATTGTACTTTCTAAAACGCCCCTTTCTATGCAAAGAACAAGTATGGTAAGTAACTACGCTAGTTTACAGCGTTTTTGCTTTTCTACACCGCAATGTTTTGACAACATGTTGGGAGATAGTTCGTTGGACTTACTGTCTAAAATTGAAAATCTAAAAAGGCACACTGACACCAGATTTTAATCCCTCAATGTGATTCTTAAAAGTGGATCACAATCACGTGTATGTTTTTACCAAACCAACCCAAAAGTAGCTCGAATCTTCGTCATCCCTTGACAAAATCCGATACAAATTAACCAGACACCATCATCCAAACCTGCCTAAAAACTCATTCGATGAGGGAACCATCTACCTAGATGAAGCTCTTAATTAGCACGATAGCGGCTACCGTTCGGGACATCCAGGGTCGGTTTTAGATTAAGGCCTGTAAAATCTCCAATTCAAATGCCGCCATGGAATTCAAATGAACGGAACCCCTACTAAGAGTCGCAACAATTTTGGGGACGAGAATTTCGGTTCAGGTCGTTTTGTTTAATAGTAACATTGGATTTAAGTTTGCTTGAAAATTGAAAAGCCTTGAACTTACTGTGTAGCTTAGAAAAAGCTGCTATTGTCCACTAACTAATAAAAGATTTTCCATATAATTATTATTTAGTCTAGATTCTCTCACGTTATTTCATATTCACCGTAAGTCTATAGAATGTCAAATTACCTTTGAAGGTTAGAAGTAAAGGGTTAAATGTATTCCATCTAATAGTTGAATTACGAAAACCGCCTTTACCACTATGAAATAAAGGCGCTATACCAATTTTAGTTTTTGTTCACAAAGTCAAGATCATATGTAGAAGGCCATTTATTGCATGAACTGTGAAAAAAGTAAGCGCGGAAACTAATGACGTGATCCGAAAAGCCACCCGCCTGGAATTTGTAGGTCAAACTCTACGCAAAATCAATTTGTAATATCTCTGTAATAATGTCAAGGTCACTAACACTCCCGGATCCAATCGACTTTCATAAAAGCTTTGAAACGGAACAATTTGGAACTGATATGAGAGTATTGGCCCAAGATTAGCATATTCCAGCGTTCTGTTGGCACTTTGCCAAGGTCCGCATGGCTTAGCTCAATCTCAGGTGTCCAGACTATTGGGAACCTAACTACCATAGTGATACCGCTTTGTTTTATTACTTTCATTTTGTTGGTGCAAGCATGAATATTCTCTTATAGGATAAACAAAGGTAAGTTGAAAAGAGACAAATTCATAATAGACATGACAAGACACTTGAATGGACTGTCATTAAAGTTATTGCCTCCACGAGTGGCGATATTTAATAGTTTCTCTGGCGCGCCCTGGACAGTCAGCCAGCTACAACCCTGCTAACTATCAAAATATGTCATTCCATAGGTAGTTCCTCTGTAACGAAGGAAGAGTATGATAACAAAGATAGCCATTGACAATATTTACCTAGCTCAAACTTTATGGTTTTCACAAGCAAAGTTTGTTCACCAAGTTGGAGTATTTTGGCAAGTTGAATAATTATTCTATCTTCTCTTCTTCGCCTCTATGATTATTATATTTTAAAATAGTGGTTCAATGGGAACAAAGCCTACTTTTCCGTTACTCTTTGACAAAACAGCTCAAAAAAGGGAAATAAAACGTGATTGTTAAATAGGGACCTCGTAATCCTTTTTTATGTCGTCATTCTGACTCGAATCACGTTTCCTATAAGATCCTTTAACGGCGATTCGTAAAAGCGTTTATTGAAAAGGTCATTGATTTAAAAATCACAAGGAAGCTATTACATTACACGACATAAACATGCTTATGTGTGCGTTTAAAAGGCCTCCAGGAGAGGCGAAATTTGTGACAGCGCAACCTTCCTGACTGACCAATTTTTGTACCACAACGTAGATCAACCTTTGTCATTCTTGCTTGTACATCAACCTTGTATATGAAAACAACAGAAATATAACTTTATACGCGTACTGATAGTCTAACTTATACAGAAGTTCGAATCTTTACCGTCTTCAAAAAAAAGGATATTCTCGTTTCGTCTCATACTATATATTTTTATTAGATAATTAATAGATTAATAAAACTACTTACCTACTAAGGTAAAACCCAGTTGTCATTTTTTTTCCGTACACAACGTCTGTCGTGAATTTGACTATTGGGGTAGGTTCCATACATAACCTGAGGTATGTTGGTTGGAGTCTTAACGAGGAAAGAATTTTGCATGGCATTACTTTGATCAAAAGCAATTTAGCCCCTAAATTATCGTAATGTTAGCAATAAAACCATTCCAACACGAGATCCAACCGTGAACAGTTAGTAGCGGCACAAATTCAACCAGAGTAACGTTGGAGGTTGAATTTTAAGCGAGCCCCTCGAATCGGTTCACCGTCTTGCTCTGAAATTTATTTGTGGTTTTTGCATCAGCTTCTCGTTTGTAATAGGTTAGGAGATAGCTTTGTTTGTGGGTTCTGTTTTTAGGTGGGAAAGTGGGTTATGTTTGCAAAGACGAGAATTTAATTAGAGTGAAAGTAAATAGTACCTGACCCCAATTGCGACACATACTTTGAATTTTAAATCTAAACCATTCTGAAGGAAATTGCTAATCCATTGCTTCATGTTATAATAATCACGTCAAAAAGTAAGTTAGAATAAGAATAAGAAATTTTATTTGCGCAAACATGTGTACACATACAAAATTAAAATAATAGATGCATGCAAGGTCGTAAATAAGATTGGCTCACGACATGTTTGCCATTTCTCATGGCGTGCAAATATCTTGGAAAAAAAATAGTATTAATACATTAATTTATTAATAAAATTGCTTATTAGTATTATGGGCTAGATGGTAATTGATAATTGACAACCTGGTTGTTTTTAATAAAGTTAAAAAAATGCTTCATTTGTTTGGACCCCAAGTAAATAGGAATAAAAAAAAATAAATGATGAAGGAAAATTATGTTTGGAAAAAGGTGTTTTGCATGCCTATAAGCCAAGAACATTAGGTATAAAGTGATGTCTGATCTTTGTAAATTATTCACTAAACTGCCTAACAGGAATAATTAATTACTTGAACCGTTTAAAAACGAAGTCAATTTCGAAAATGTGAAATAAAAATATCTTGTTAATTTGTGAAAATATCGATATCAGCTTCTTGTTTAAGAAAAACAAAAAAAAAAAAATAGGTACATTATTATTAGGTTTGCTTCACTATTGCATTGGGTTGTACCTGTAATAATATTTGTAAGTGATTAAATAAATAAATAAATAATAAAACCTTAAAACCCAAAACAGAATAATTTCCAGATCATAAAATTAAATACATCCCTATCTCCTAGATAAAACATCCTACAATACAACCCCACAGCGGCGATTAGACCAATAAAACTCGATTTAAATGTTCTTCTAAGATTTAAACTTAACGTTTCGCCGATAATTTTATTATACCCTCTTGGCAGCTTTATTACTTTTGTGAACAAAGGCTTTTGATTTTATCGTACTCCTTAACTTGAACAAGAGATTTAAAGATACTATAAGAACCTACTGATAGAAATACCGATACAGATTTTACTGTAATTATCAGTTTACAAAGTCATGGGAAGTGGGAAGGAGGTAATTGGAAAAGTGATCCTTATCAAATTAGGGCAGTATTAAGTTCGGAAACCAAAATTGTTCCAAAATAAATTAATTATCTGTGTTATCGGTGTTTGATGCAGTTCCGTAGTGTCCTAGAATTAGCAATAATATAATCATACGTTTTCAAAAATATGATTAAAAAATCAACGCAGTAAAGAAATGTCTGTTAATGAGTTCGTTTTCGAATTGTGTGCGGTTTGTAAACTTTACAGAATTGCAATATAGTTCTTATTTAACGCACGACACAAGAAATTGGGAAGGCCCTTCCAAATTTATAGGACGTTAGAAAGACATTTATTTCAGTCAATTGTTCGGTTTGTTTTATACAAACACTTTTGGGAATAAACAATACTTCGGCAGTCGATAAACGAACATCCCTTTTTACTTTTTCTTTATCCTTAAGGTGAGTATTCACCGGGAGCATTCGCTTATAATGTTAATTCCATCTAAAGACGCGTGTAATATGTACTGTAACGCGAATTCTGCGCGTGGACAGGACTACGAGCATTCCATGCAATGCTCGCACTGATACATTGGCTGGTTTTTAGCACGAACACAAAGGTTCTCGCAGTCGAACACATACAGAATTCGCGTAGAGTTTCTATGCCATCCATACTATTCGCATCAACACATCACATAACAAGCGTATCCCCACTCCTATCCACTTCTTTTTTGTGTGGGAAATCATCAAATGACGTCTCCCGCTCTGGGCGGAGCGGGAGGGCTTGTCAAACTTTTACTGACTAAAACCCACCCGTGTTCCTTCAGTTGCCTATGCCAGGGCCAACGGTATCTCTTTCGAACAACCCACGGCCCTGGCAGGCCTCGGCCCTAGCGGACCCCTTCAGTTCGTGCTGATATCATGCATGACATGAACACAACGCGCCGTCGACCCGGGCCTGGTCCTTACCTGGCGGCGAGCTTCCCATTGCTCGCCGCCCGCAAGCCCGCGCCTACGGTGGCCGGGATTCGGTTGCTGACTCCCGACGTCCAAGCGGACTTCTGCAGCGACTAGGGGCGTGAGGGCGCAGAAATTGACTCTCCCTCCTCCTTTGCGAGCATTACTGCTTCGCAGAAGGAGGTGACGACTTCCCATGCACTCTCGCTCCGTACCATGGCCTGGACCAGGGCCGAACGCGATAGATCTCCGCCGCCTATCGCCGCCACGAGGACGCGGCGGTGCTCCGCCCAAGCCGGACAGACCTCCACCGTATGCTCCACCATGTCCTCCGGGCGTTCTACACAGTGGTGACACCCTGGCGTTTCCTCCCGCTGAACAGTCACGAGCATAAGTATGTATACACTTGGCCTTATTCAAAAGCGATTTACTCCTTTATTTTTTAATGAAATTTTATGTTGCTACGAACATAGTATTTTCGAACCCATAGGTTTTTGCAATGTGTCGTATTTCATTGTTGTTTTCGTTATTTAACGCAAAAATCGCTCTTGAAAGTTTCCACATGTTGACATGTTACTGCTCGTGATTGTACACGCCTTAAATATGCATCGTGAAGATGATGGCGTCAAAGTATCAAAATACCGGTCCAGTGATTTACACACCGAGTACTACACTGTGTAGAACCACCTTTTATTTTTGTTTCGCAAATAAGCTGAGAATATATTTTTTCTTATGAATTTTCTTTTGTTTCGGATAAATGTTTGTGCTTTGATTTAAAGCTTGTGAATGTAACTTCCACGTCTTTTGTTTGAGTGTTTTGAAGATTATTGTGAACTTGTTTTTGAGTGCTTTCCGTTTTAGGAGGAAATATTTTCTTTAATAAAGTGTCGGATTTGTATTTTTCTCTTATGGTTTTGTTTGGTTGGCATCATCATTATATTCATTCTTTTGCCCTTGTGCTCAACTTCGTTATAAAAGGAGCTTCTGTGCAAAGGTGATGGGCTGTATATAGGTGAACCTGTTGACAAGTTATTGACACAGAACACAGGACAAAGTGGAAATACAAAACTATGATAAATAGGGAAAACTGTTCAAAGCAGTTTTGAGCTCGATTTCTGAGAAGACTGTCATTAACTTTTTTTTTTCTTTGTACCAAGTGAGTAAAGGTATACATTTATAATGTTACTGTTATATCGTTTCGAGGGAAAGTGGACTGTATTGCTGGTAACGGAATATTGTTAGCGAACAACAAAGTTAAATAATTTTGTGGGTTTTTATTTATAAAAAGTGCGTCGAACAAGTGGAAAATAAAATGAATTTCCTTTGTCGCTCTTTAATACCTTTCCATTTGCAATAATCTCCTTTAAAAAGCACCCATTAATTTACTGTATTCCATTTCCCAGGAGTTACTGACATTTACACGTTTCAACAATATTTATTTATTTTGATATTTTGTTGGACGCTCTGACACATGCATGAGTTTTTTTTTTTATTCTTTGATTAATTTTCACACTTCATTATCACATTTCTTAGGAATATTTTGTACCAACAATCCGGTTTAGACGGATAGATTTTGTTTTAACTGAAAGTAATCACGCTGGTAAAATAAAACAGTACAGAATTCTAAAAATGAATAGAAATACAAACAATGAATTGATTCCATAAATAAACAAATATTAAAATAATCCCATGATGTCTGTATAATTTTGTAAAAATATATACTTAACAGACAATTGGTTCATAATTTCAAAAAATTCTAAAAAATAATTAGTTTAGAAAAATATAAAGAAAATTATGTTTTCAGTCAAATGTTTTTAGTCAGAAAAATATTCGTGCGCATAATGACACGACCATACGTCGACATCTTCTAGTGTTCTCTTATCTTACAACCCAACCCTAAAAAGATCAGAAGGCTCAGGTGTTCAAAAAGAAGTATCGTATCACTTAACAGTTTACTTACAAGCGTGGGAGTATCTATCGATCAGCTTCAGTAAATAGCAGCTTTAACCCTTATGTGAGTGACGAGGTACCCGGGTACCTTTATCATTTTCAAATTTAACGAAAAGTATGTTTTACGCTCTGTAGGTAGCTGTGATTTCCTGAGAGCTCTTAACTATTGATAAATTATATATTTTTTAATGTTTTGACCCAGTCAACTATCTACAATGTTTCGTGGAACACAAAACATATTTTAAACTCACAATAGAGTGACAAGGTACCCGGGTACCTTTTTGTGTTTTGTATGACAATGAAAAAAGTATTTATAATTTCGTACAAAAATTAAATAATAAAAAACATTTGTTATGATGTCTTATTTCTATAAAAATCAAATTCTTTGTTTATGCAGAATTAGCACAGCTCTTGAAGCAGGAGTTACATGTTGGACGAGTTACTGCATGTTCATCACAGACTGGTTTTCTGCAGTTATTGCAAGCTTTTCGTGTTTTTCTTTGCTTGCGTTTGAGTTCTCTGCATATGTAGCAACTTCCGACGACTGCAACACGCCCTGTAGAATCTCGTCTAGTCTGACTTATAGAAGTTGTAGATCCAGAAGGAATCGAAAGCCTCAGTTCTTGGCCAAGCACGTCCTGCATTGCAGATCTTACATGTAATTTTGATGTCACAATGCAATTTTTTTATCTTTCTTCTATATTTTTACCACACAGTTGTAGACTCAATGATAGCCGTTGTTCCCGGCTGTCATTCATAGATCTTTGACAGTCGTTACGGGCAGTCAGAAGCCCGAAAGTCTGACAACCAGTCTTACCAAGGGGTATCATATTACCCAGTAACTGGGTTGTGGAGGTCAGATAGGCAGTCGCTCCATGTAAAATACTGGTATTCAGCTGCATCCGGTTAGACTGGAAGCCGACCCCAACATAGTTGGGAAAAGGCTAAGCAGATGATGATGAGTTTTAGACTCAATGATTTCAAAAACTTTCTACGTCTGTCACTCGAGACAACATGTGGGTTATTTTCCGACTAGTGTCATGTTGCATCACAAGCCCAAAATATTTTTATGCCATACTTTTCAGGTTTTGATGGCATGTATTGAGTAAAGGGAGTACGTCCACGATATCTATATAGCTGTTCGTCAACGGTAATACATTCACGAGGCTTGTAGGTACATTGTATTCAAATTTGAAATGAACATAGTCAAAATATCTCGTATAGCGGCTACTTTATCAGCTAACAAACGTTCAGGGCGCGTTACATCATTATCAAACCTTATGAAGCGTAACAGCATTTTGAATCTATCATGGGACTCGTCTAAACTGTATGAAGGTACCCGGGTACCTCGTCACTCTGATAAAGGTGTTTTATTTGTCACTTACATAAGGGTTAATAAAATTGACTAGTTGTAAACATAACTAGTAGAAAACTTTCACATTTTTTCAACATGTATTGTTTACTAGCTGCTGCCCGCGACGTCGTCTGCGTGAAGGCTCTACAGCACCAAAAATACCTAAGATGCCAGTGTCGCTATAGCATTATAAGTAAACAACTTTTAAAATTGCATTAAAATATAAGTTTTTTTGCCAAGCAAGTGAAGCGAAGCAAGTGAAGAGAGTTATATGGGAATCCTGCTGAGTTCAGTCATAAGATGTGACTGAAGGAAATAGAGAAAATAATGCAGGAATACATTTCAGGACACAAAAGAATAAAAATACGTACAAAGGTATCATACCTTACAACACTTCCCTATAAACTACGTTGGTAGTTATGCTGCCAGGAGCCAAAATGTAAAGAGAGTCAGGACTGGTGACGCGAGAGCAAGCGACGTACAGTTGCCCGTGTGAGAAGCAACTCGTCCTGAGGTCGACACCCGCTGCCCTCAGTGTCTGCCCCTGCGACTTATTGATGGTCATCGCGAAGCAAACATTCACGGGGAACTGTACGCGCTTGAACTGGAACGGGTAGTTATGAGGTATGAAAGGAATGCGTGGTATAAATACTGCCTCGCCGACGCCACAACCCGTAAGAATTTCCGCCTCAATGGTGTGTCTGTGGAGCGAGATGACTTTAAGGCGGGTCCCGTTACCCAACTTCGGAGGAGATAGGTACAGAAGAAGCATAATCGGGACACCGACCTTCAGCTTGATGGTATGCGCTGGAAGTCCACTTGCTGAAAGGGAGTTCAGAAATTCCACGGAATAATGTGTGGCGTCATCTTGCTCGACAACAGTGTTTATCGAGGTGTAGACCACTTCATTCCCCTCAATTTCCGAGAGAATGCATTTGTTAATTGCTGCAGCCTGATTATTTTTAGGCGTCAAAATGGCCCGCTCACACACCCAAGAATTCTGCTGGTGCAGTATACGACTGATGTCCCCGTACACACAGCGAATGAGTTCTTCTAAGCTGGATACCACTCTACCGAGAGACTCTGGAAGCACCACGTGTCCACCTCTCTCTTCTGGTAGAGTGCCTTCGCCAAGACTTAGAAGGACATCGGAGAATTCTTGAGCACATGCATTGCCGCCGAGCTGAGCTCTCATATTAATGGTCAAGCGCAGCGTACGAACTCGTGACCAAAACGAAGATCGTTTCAACGAAGCACCACGGGAAGCGTTTGCCGGAAATCGCCACTGAACAGAACTATGACATCACCCATCAAATGTTCGTTCCTGCGGATGTCCTGCAGGGTTCTGTCCACGGCCTCAACTGCCTTCCTATTGGCCATCGTACACTCATCCCATACGATCAGAGAGCAATCCTTGAGCACGTGTCCCTTATTGCTGTTACGTGACACACCAAAAACAGGCGTTTCGGCGCTCTCTAAATCGATGGGAATTTTAAACATGGCATGTGCTGTCTTGCCGCCCGGAAGTAGTGTGGCAGCGATTCCCGACGACGCTACAGCAATAGCAATTTTGCCTTGCCTCCTGACCTCTGCAAGTATGCCAGTGGTAACAAATGTATTTCCTGTTCCACCAGGAGCATCCAAGAAAAACATTTTACCCTGGTTTTGCCCAACGCTTTCAAGGACGGTGTCATAAATGTGTTTTTGGTCTGAAGAGAACAAAGCGACATAGTCATTTCGTATGGTGGTCATTTCGCCCGGATCGTAATTTGTCTCAGCGTTATACTCCCGATTTCCACGGTCTTTATATGGTGATGATGTGGGAGCTGATAACCCATATTCGATCAGTGGATTGCCGCCGATAGAAATGACCACATCTTGAAGTGAACTGAGACAGGTGTTCAGCACGCGTTCATCAGTTACTTCGACTTCGTCTCCAGTAACACGCCTCAAAGCTCGTAGAAAATCTTCAGACAGATGATGGCGATACTTCTCCCACAAAGCTACCAGGTTCGCGACTCCACAAAACACCAAGATCACGGCAAACAGATGACGCATGCAGCTGGGACTGTCACTGACGCTCGCCTCCGCGAGGGTGTCATCCCAATTTTGGTCACCGTCGAGAAGGTGACGTGCTACGCAGGCTGCGCGATAAGTGGGATACTCCACGCCATCAAATCTCCTCAGAAAGGCGAAAGACGTTGGGCCTCGGACAGTGTGAAGTTACAACCGCAGAAAATTGCATTCGCCATTATTCGGATGCACGGTATAAACCCTACCCAATGCGGTGTCCTTGAAAATTCCCGGAAAGCCTTCCACAGCACCTCCTCGTCGACGTCGGTTAAATACACCCCTTTGCTTGTCGTACGTGTAATATGAAGGCACCTCGTCATACGTAAGGGATCTCGCAAACTGGTCGACTTCACAGAGCGTGTTTTTTTAAATTGTCTTCCTCAACTCTGCTCAAGATTTTGAGGGTTTTGTTGGAACTTGAATTTGTCGAAACGAACTATATCATACAACTTTTATGAAGAAAATGCACATTGCCATCTATAAATTTTAAGAATAACTAACTACTAACCTCGCCAACATGATCAAATTTAAATTATTAATTTCCAAAAAGTGTTAACATGTAACTTGATTTGATTTTTATGAAATCTCATAGATGGCGCTGCTTCAAAATTTTTATTATACTACTAACATTAATTAAACTATGTTTCTCTGCCCAAGTTACTTAAATGGCGTAGTTTTTATAGTGTAAAGCTAGATAATAGCATGGCTTACTCAAAAACAACATTAAAATATGCGTCGTTAGATTACACGCTGTGACAGAATACGTAGGTAAGAAAAATAAAGATTCACAGCTCCTCCCCCGTAGGTCATAGCGTGATAATATGTTTCCAGAGTTTTAACTCTGGAAATGGTGGTTTACTAAATAAATAACATGTCATTTTGTGCATTCAATTATTTTGTGCATTAAATTACGAACAAAAACCTTTTAAAATCAATATTGCTTACCTCCTATAACATACTGCGTGATAATATGTAGCCTAAAGCCTTCCTTGGTTTACAAAGAACATTTTTGCTGAATTTCAATTCAATCTATCCAGTAGTTTTGGCGTGAAGCCGTACCATACACACAGACAAACAGACAAACAGACAAACAGACAAAAATTCTAAAAAGTCACTTTTTGTCATCAGTTACGTTTTTCTAACAAAAGCCACTTATTTTTTCTCGAAAATTCTCAATGTACAGTTTTTCTTTCGTTACTGTTTTATTATATGTATAGATAAACGTTGTAATCTCTACTGGCTTAAACCCCCTTAACCCTTTTATGAGTTGTACGTATTATTCAGCGACTCTACAGTGATAGACATAGGTCTTCCTAACTTTTGACTCAACATTTAAATTCGTACTTCATTTGTCAACAGATCACGCCCCAGTGATCAGAAGTTTGTTCGTCATTATGATTACAAGTCGAAACCTTTCATAATCTTCTTTGAATGTATAAAAAAGTTCCTGGAAGCAAGAAAATTCGCCTTACTCGGTAATTTGTGGGCGAAAAGTAATATTTTGTTGGAATTTATTTTACATACTGATTTTACAAAGTTCTTTTCGGGGTGCATAAGTTAAAGTAGTTGCTTCGCGGTAAAAGAAAATAGGTGTACATGTATAACACAAGTCACAAAAATATTTTTCAATTACCTACCAATTTCTTCATGCATGATGTAGTTACTCCATGAAGCTCAGCGAAGAATTTCTAGAACACAATTATTACGACTGTTCCTTTTTTTGTTCGATTTGATACTGCTATTTTTATTGTATCTTCTCATCGTCTTATGTTAACAACATTGAGACAGTAATTACATTTCTGGTGTATAAAAGCTCACGTCAAATGAAAAGTAAACGCTGGAAAATTATCTACATATAATATCAGATATTATATGTAGATAATTTTCCAGCGTTTAAAAACACGTCACCTGAACGCAGATATGATGAGTAGACTTGGCTTTACCGAATACAGTTTCATACTAAATCGGTGAGAGGAGGAAAAATAAAGTTTTGCAAACTTCTATTTATTCATATTTGACATAAAAATGTAACATCTCTGTTTTTCTAATGTAACAAGTTAAAACTTTGGCGTTTTAAACTTGTCTGTTACTAATGAAAACCGCAATAAATGAGAAACTTAATGCACCTTTCGGTTAGGGAACAGTTAAAAAAAAAATTAATTGCTACTCAAAAATGCATCATGTTGGATTCCTAATCATTAGTGCAATAAATAGGTTACTTATTGCGATTATGACTAGTAAACATTATTTCTACGTAGTAATAATACTTAACATTATAGTATTTATTGTTTTTTAAAGCGGGAATAAATGCGGGAACAAAAATTAAATTAAGTACCACATAATATCCTCTACATTGTTATATATCATGTAGTGAAAGTTTCAATTCAAGACCATGTATAGTAATGGAGATACAAACAAAACAAAAATAAAATCTTTAACCGCGTTTTTCTCGAAATCAGGTTTAACCTAGTTATTGCACTTTTCGTAAGGACGGCAGATCTGCAGGTGTTATTTCCGTGTAAGTATCGTCACACTGAACAGCACCCTAATTGCGTAACACACGATCAATCGGAATCGGTTTCATTTTGACAGTTCAACAACATTCATTGCGTTATTGACGTGTTGAGCAGACAAATTTTTCGAACTTATGAAGAAATGGATTAGCAATTTGCTTTGATTCTGATTCCGATTGATTATGTGTTACGCGTGATACAACCGCACCCTAATTGGGTGCGGTTGTATCATCGTGATCACAGTATGCTGTTATTAGCAGACTGACAAACGCTACTAAAAATCCCCTCCACATAAACTTTAAGCCTCTTGTACGACCAAATACTACACCAAGAGAAGAATGACGTAAAACTTAAGCTCCTCAAGAAGACTTAAGCACTAACTTCCAAAGCCCGTTTATAACTTACGCTACCATAAAAACAGTCGCAATAAACAGTGAGTTGCCAACTTATGCAATTAATACTTACTTGCATACTTTAGGTTTACCGCGTCCGCCGCCGGCGAAAAATATACGCTGCAGGATCTGGTCTGCAGCGTTCAAACCACGTTCAAGTTAATTATTCCTATTTGAATGCAAATAAAAGTAACTCCAGGTTTAGTACTAGGAGCACACTTAAAGTGACTATTAGACTTAGAGCAAGTAGGGAGAGCGTACCTACTTATGGCTCAACAATTATTTTCACTGATTACGTTATTCCTTACTAAAAGCATACATTTTAGTTTTCATACTTTTGTAGCGGTATCTACAACGCCACATGCGAACAACGCGTCATACTAACGTCACGCAAATCCTGCATCTCGCAAGCAGAGTTTACCGCGCAATTAGCATAGATACCTACAATTTCCCAACATCAATCGTTGGGCAATAGCCCGCCAGACACAACACCCGTCTGGTCGGAGGATCTTCCCTTTTCTATGGAGGATGAGTGAACTTTACACCCTGTTCCTTATGCCTCTAAACTTTCATTTTTTCACTTAAGAAATGCTGGGTTTCCCATAGAAACTTTCATCCCCTATGTCACGCAATATAGGATTATCTTTGAGACAAAAAGTATCCTGTGTCCTTTCCTAGGATCATCTATCTCCTTGTCAAATGTTGTCGAAATTAGCCGATCGATTCTGTAAAAATCTCACCGTGAAAAGTTAGGTGAAGTGAGCTTAAAGTAAGCTGCCAATAGTGTCAATCCCTAGCATTAGTTGGTATGACAGCTCACTCCACGCTCACTTCACCTAAGTTGTCACGGTGAGATGGTTACAGAATCGCACTGCAGTTTAAGTGGTATAGACGTGAAAAGTAACATACAGACAGACAGTTACTTTCAAATTTATAATATTATAAGTATGGATTATTTTGCCATTTATAATTATTGTTATGCAATATGAGCGTCTATTGACATACGCATAATACTACTACTGTACTGTACTGCTTTTTACTCATGCAGCCTGTGGGCTAAGTATACGCAAAGATCGTACAGCGCTCTCCGCGTTCAATATAACAATGCGTTTAGGATACTGGTGGGGCTGCCCCGTTTCTGTAGTGCGTCAGGGATGTTCGCAGATGCGCATGTAGATTGCTTTTTCGCAACAATGCGTAAAAGGTGCGCTTTCCTGGTGCGCAGGGTGTGGGGCGGCTCCAACAGTGTCCTAAGCATGATTGCGAGTCGCCTAGACTGTGTGTACGTGGGTCACTGTTGTGCCGTCTCTCATGGGATGTCGCAACGGTGACCGTTAATTTTATAGTGTCTGTTCTTACTAACATAGTCGTAAGTTTTACTAACAAGTGAGTGTTTGTAGCTTCAATAAAGAAAAATTCTATTCTATTCTATAACAGAATCAATAATCACCTAGTATAACGTTTCCACTGCTGGGACACAGGCCTCCTCCCTGTGGGAGCGAGTGGGCCGCAATCCAAAACGTAGGCACGTCTTCATTTTTGTTTCCAGGATATGCCGGTTTCCTCGCGATGTTTTCAATATCCGGGTACAAATTCAAACTCCACACTATAACTATGACTTTTACTTGGAAAAACTCAATAATTAATGTTCATCTCGGGCATTGAAACCAGGACAAGACTCAGCATAAGGCAGCAGTCGCACTGGCAACCACTACACCAACGAGACAGTCTAAAAGCCTGAGAACTTAAAGATTCACATTTACCAAACATTCAAGAACTACCAACAACTTATATCTTCCTAGTACTTTCATGTTACCTCTCCTCTTACGATAGTCACAAGTTGACTAATTAAGCAAGTAATACCGTTGCCTTGCGTCATCAGGAAACTTAAACTGGGGAAGTTAGGGTGCGATTACACTCACACGAGCGATTCCTTCATCAACGTCGATCGCTTGATGTATGAATCTTTGGCACGAACTGAGCAATCAGCCCTGTTTTCAAATTTTCTGTCTCAGTCATGACTATCCTTTCAAGTGACGGTCACAAAAGAAAATGTAAAATTGAAACTGGTAACTGCTAGTAACTGTCAATCTGCACATGTATTTGTTCCGAGTCTGGGTGTTTCTCTATCTATAATATGTATGTATTTACAAAAAAAAAATGTATATAAGTGGTTTATCAGCCATCTTGTTACCATAACACAAGCATTAGGTTGCTTAGCTTGGGACTAGATGGCGCTGTGTGAAATGTCCAGGGATATTATTATTATTATTATTCTACTGCTAAACAAAGGCAACGACGTCCAGCTACTTCGGTCCGCTTTCTGGCTATGTAGGACCTTCACAGAATAGTCCAACAGCTCAAATTAAACCTATTGTTACGAGCTTCGGGTTTGTGACAATAAAAACTGCCGATAAAAATTACCAAAAGTTACACTTTAATTAAACAACTCTAATAACAACTCAAACACACTAATTATAAAACACAATCGCTCTTAAGTCGCACTTGAAGATCGCTTTCGATGTATTCGCCTGTATCGTTGATCCAAGTCTGACTGGTCGCGGCTAGTCCCGGCCTTATATAGTGCCGCAGATAGTTCCAGAACCTTCTATTGTAGAAACATCTAGAATGTTCGAGTACATGCCGACTGACCAGATGTCGATAGTTCTAGTATCGAAATTTCTAAAAGGATCTATTAGTTCTGTTACTCTATACTAGATTGCGCTAGTGGTAAATTAGTTCTGCTGCTTAATACTAGATGGCGCTAGTGGTAACTAATGTCACCATGTCCCAGGTATTAATTGTGCCGCGCAACACTATTATAAGGCAAATAAATCTTCTCAAAATAAACGCAGGATCTCAGTTCCACCCGGTTGTTAAAGCTCCACAAAGTATTCTTAGTAAGTTCGTTAATTAGTGAAGTTAGATCAAACGCCGCAGTTTCAGTTGCATGCGGCTTCCTGTAAATGTTGCTGACATAATAATATAGTCTCTGTAGTTTTGATAGTCAACTGACTTTATGATTACAGTTAGGAACTAGTTTTTTCTCTAGTTTAGATTGGTTGCATTGGCATGTTGTGTTAGAATGAATCGACCCAGCTGGGCGACCAAATTAAATACATAATTTGCCACCATGCTTTGTAAGCTTTCATTCTATAGGCGTATGCCTATAATCCTCGTCATGTATTTATTTATTACACTTAGTAGCTAAAAATAAACGGAGTAAAAAACTCTTGCTCTAAAAATAACAAATATCAAATAACGCCTATATTGCCCGAAAAATGCTAATTGCCTTCATTTTGCCAGCTATGTTTATCAGTGTCATCTTCTAACCTATAATGCGTTTTACTGTAGAATTAGCGGAAGCTTTTGGATTTACGGGTACCAGATAGACTTTTTCATGTAATAAAGACGCTGTATGTCTG
Source organism: Apamea sordens (assembly GCA_945859715.1). NCBI lineage: Eukaryota > Metazoa > Arthropoda > Insecta > Lepidoptera > Noctuidae > Apamea > Apamea sordens. The sequence goes on along the minus strand of OX244010.1, from coordinate 2,917,646 downwards.
TTACCTTTTCACGCCTTAACGGCTGAACGTATTTGGATGAGGCACACAAATAGACCATGACTTGGGTTCTGACATATTAGATACCTTTCCGTAGTACGTTCCCGTGGAATAATGTCAACCTCCACGCAAACGAAACTGCGGCCAAAAGCTAGGAAAATGTAAACAAACATATCTGAACTCATATTTTGTAAGCCCAGAAAATAAATAAAAAATAATCCCAATACTCGCAAATATATTAACACCCTACAAACTATTAGTCGCAGATGTGTCAGCCGGCAGGATATCACCCGGAGTTCCCTAATTAAGGAAGTTTAATCCAAATATCGAGCACGTGCCTTAACTTGTTACAATGCAAACGAATACCATTTAGCTAAAGTATTAGTTTGGTTTTGGTTTTATTATGAAGATTTGGATTTGCGACGAGTTATGTTGTGGTTTTTGTTTGTAAGGAAGGTAGCTCATCTGATAACTCTTGCTATAAATTCTTGTTCCATTTTAAATGAGAATAGCCTTTGCTACTATAAAGATAAGCCTTTATTTGTTTCGCAGTGGCTAGCCGCCCAGAGTTATATTATTACAAGTGGAGATTTTATTAACGCACCCCTAGCACAGATTACTAAATAGTTATGCCCCTAGTTTTATGCAAATAGATTTACCTTACCTAGCACACGTCGCATGATCAGTTCCATCTTCTTTCTATAAAGAATAAACATATTAGGTATCTCTTTTTATACAAAGTGACAGTTTTTCCGCGGCTACGCAGCAATTATGAGGTCGACTAGTATAATATTACCTATCAAGATCTAAGGCCTAGATCATATTCGCGTCTAAATTCTGGACACATTTCGGGTGCCAGACAACATCAAAGTTGTCACCGGTCTCGAAACTTCCACATATTTCCTGTATATTGAACTACAGACACACACGATGATACATTTCCAGTATAAGCGGACCTCTCATTGTACGGAAAGCCTATACAATGCGAGGTCAGATTAAACTGGAAATGTATAGGCAGTTTGATGTGTCATAGTAGGTACCATGAACTTTCAGATAACACTCGCAACTGTAATTAGCAAAGTTTCATTCCGTGCTTGGAATGTAATAGTACCTATGTACATCTAGGTACTTGTGATTACATTAACAAGTAAGTGTGGACAATTAATGTTTGCTAAAGGCATAGTTTTTAATCATGCAATTGTGGTTTTATTGAATACTGCTTAGTGCGTAGTATTCATAATTATCTTTACTGTAACTTATTGTCATTATAAGTAACGTCGTGAAAGTCAGATAGCTGGTCAGTATCGTTATCTTCAGCGTTGTTATAAGCAATAAGATCATTGTTGTATTGTTGTCGTTTTAGTAAATCAGTTCCATTTTTGTCTGGTAAATTATATTTATCTTGATACTACGGAATAACCCTTAAACTTATTTTATTAACTTTATGTACCACCACAATAATGATGTCTTATAAAATTAACTGCAAACAGTAGAGTTCAACTTCAAGATGTTTGAACTTTCAACTTATAATATAACACAATATATGTACATATATTCCTCCACGAAGCGTTCTATTAGAATGTGAAGTGGCTACTGCTGGTATTATTTTCTGCTTTCTCGAGTAAAGTTCTAATTATATAATCCAGTAAAGATTATCTATACATATAATAAAACAGTAACGAAAGAAAAACTGTACATTGAGAATTTTCAAGAAAAAATAAGTGGCTTTTGTTAGAAAAACGTAACTGATGACAAAAAGTGACTTTTTAGAATTTTTGTCTGTTTGTCTGTTTGTCTGTGTGTATGGTACGGCTTCACGCCAAAACTACTGGATAGATTGAATTGAAATTCAGCAAAAATGTTCTTTGTAAACCAAGGAAGGCTTTAGGCTACATATTATCACGCCGTATGTTATAGGAGGTAAGCAATATTGATTTTAAAAGTTTTTTGTTCGTAATTTAATGCACAAAATAATTGAATGCACAAAATGACATGTTATTTATTTAGTAAACCATAATTTAACTCTGGAAACATATTATCACGCTATCACCTACGGGGGAGGAGCTGTGAATCTTTATTTTTCTTACCTACGTATTCTGTGACAGCGTGTAATCTAACGACGCATATTTAAATGTTGTTTTTGAGTAAGCCATGCTATTATCTAGCTTTACACTATAAAAACTACGCCATTTAAGTAACTTGGGCAGAGAAATAGGTATAGTTTAATTAATGTTAGTAGTATAATGAAAATTTTGAAGCAGCGCCATCTATGAGATATCATAAAAATCAAATCAAGTTACATGTTAACACGAAATTAACATGAAATTAATAATTTAAATTTGATCATGTTGGCGAGGTTAGTAGTTAGTTATTCTTAAAATTCATAGATGGCAATGTGCATTTTCTTCATAAAAGTTTTATAGTATAGTTCGTTTCGACAAATTCAAGTTCCAACAAAACCCTCAAAATCTTGAGCAGAGTTGAGGAAGACAATTTAAAAAAACACGCTCTGTGAAGTCGACCAGTTTGCGAGATCCCTTACGTATGACGAGGTGCCTTCATATTACACGTACGACAAGCAAAGGGGTGTATTTAACCGACGTCGACGAGGAGGTGCTGTGAAAGGCTTTCCGGGAATTTTCAAGGACACCGCATTGGGTGGGGTTTATACCGTGCATCCGAATAATGGCGAATGCAATTTTCTGCGGTTGTTACTTCACACTGTCCGAGGCCCAACGTCTTTCGCCTTTCTGAGGACATTTGATGGCGTAGAGTATCTCACTTACCGCGCAGCCTGCGTAGCACGTCACCTTCTCGACGGTGACCAAAATTGGGATGACACCCTCGCGGAGGCGAGCGTTAGTGACAGTCCCAGCTGCATGCGTCATCTGTTTGCCGTCATCTTGGTGTTTTGTGGAGTCGCGAACCTGGTAGCTTTGTGGGAGAAGTATCGCCATCATCTGTCTGAAGATTTTCTACGAGCTTTGAGGCGTGTTACTGGAGACGAAGTCGAAGTAACTGATGAACGCGTGCTGAACACCTGTCTCAGTTCACTTCAAGATGTGGTCATTTCTATCGGCGGCAATCCACTGATCGAATATGGGTTATCAGCTCCCATATCATCACCGTATAAAGACCGTGGAAATCGGGAGTATAACGCTGAGACAAATTACGATCCGGGCGAAATGACCACCATACGAAATGACTATGTCGCTTTGTTCTCTTCAGAGCAAAAACACATTTATGACACCGTCCTTGAAAGCGTTGGGCAAAACCAGGGTAAAATGTTTTTCTTGGATGCTCCTGGTGGAACAGGAAAAACATTTGTTACCACTGGCATACTTGCAGAGGTCAGGAGGCAAGGCAAAATTGCTATTGCTGTAGCGTCGTCGGGAATCGCTGCCACACTACTTCCGGGCGGCAAGACAGCACATGCCATGTTTAAAATTCCCATCGATTTAGAGAGCGCCGAAACGCCTGTTCTTGGTGTGTCACGTAACAGCAATAAGGGACACGTGCTCAAGGATTGCTCTCTGATCGTATGAGATGAGTGTACGATGGCCAATAGGAAGGCAGTTGAGGCCGTGGACAGAACCCTGCAGGAGATCCGCAGGAACGAACATTTGATGGGTGGTGTCATAGTTCTGTTCAGTGGCGATTTCCGGCAAACGCTTCCCGTGATGATGCGGGGATCGAGGGCTGACGAGGTGAATGCTTCGTTGAAACGATCTTCGTTTTGGTCACGAGTTCGTACGCTGCGCTTGACCATTAATATGAGAGCTCAGCTCGGCGGCAATGCATGTGCTCAAGAATTCTCCGATGTCCTTCTAAGTCTTGGCGAAGGCACTCTACCAGAAGAGAGAGGTGGACAGGTGGTGCTTCCAGAGTCTCTCGGTAGAGTGGTATCCAGCTTAGAAGAACTCATTCGCTGTGTGTACGGGGACATCAGTCGTATACTGCACCAGCAGAATTCTTGGGTGTGTGAGCGGGCCATTTTGACGCCTAAAAATAATCAGGCTGCAGCAATTAACAAATGCATTCTCTCGGAAATTGAGGGGAATGAAGTGGTCTACACCTCGATAAACACTGTTGTCGAGCAAGATGACGCCACACATTATCCCGTGGAATTACTGAACTCCCTGTCAGCAAGTGGACTTCCATCGCATACCATCAAGCTGAAGGTCGGTGTCCCGATTATGCTTCTTCTGTACCTATCTCCTCCGAAGTTGTGTAACGGGACCCGCCTTAAAGTCATCTCGCTCCACAGACACACCATTGAGGCGGAAATTCTTACGGGTTGTGGCGTCGGCGAGGCAGTATTTATACCACGCATTCCTTTCATACCTCATAACTACCCGTTCCAGTTCAAGCGCGTACAGTTCCCCGTGAATGTTTGCTTCGCGATGACCATCAATAAGTCGCAGGGGCAGACACTGAGGGCAGCGGGTGTCGACCTCAGGACGAGTTGCTTCTCACACGGGCAACTGTACGTCGCTTGCTCTCGCGTCACCAGTCCTGACTCTCTTTACATTTTGGCTCCTGGCAGCATAACTACCAACGTAGTTTATAGGGAAGTGTTTTAAGGTATGATACCTTTGTAGGTATTTTTATTCTTTTGTGTCCTGAAATGTATTCCTGCATTATTTTCTCTATTTCCTTCAGTCACATCTTATGACTGAACTCAGCAGGATTCCCATATAACTCTCTTCACTTGCTTCGCTTCACTTGCTTCGCAAAAAAACTTATATTTTAATGCAATTTTAAAAGTTGTTTACTTATAATGCTATAGCGACACTGGCGTCTTAGGTATTTTTGGTGCTGTAGAGCCTTCACGCAGACGACGTCGCGGGCAGCAGCTAGTAATTAGTAAGTATTAGTAGAGATAAAGGTACATTGTTCATTTATTTCGAGAAATTAATAAAAATTCTTAAATGAAACTGGACTATATTGCCAGGAGTAAAGGAATGATGACTATATTTTGGCTAGTACTGTAGTGAACAAGCTGTTGCTCGCGAGTCCACCAGCCTGTCCAGACAACGTACAGACACCAGCAGGTCAAGCTACCCAGGGATGTGCCTTATAGGCATTGCGCAGGGGTGGTTCCGGAGTTGGTCTTTTAAGAGGAACCAGGACCACCCCTATGTGCGGATGGTGGTCATCGGGGTGGTTTTAGTGAGGTAAGGTCAAGCTACCCAAAACTGTAAAATTTCCCCAATCAACCTTGAACCTAATACTTTAGCGATAAAGTTGAAAATCAATTAAAGAAAATTGACAGATATTAGTAGCTTGTTATGCTGGCGTCTGTATCTATCTGATGGCCCCGATATTATTTTAAACATCCGTTTCAGTTAACTTTACAATTCTGTGAACCGATTTACCAAAAATAATTTCAACAAAAATACTCGCTGACAATCCAAACTAATATTATAAATGCGAAAGTAACTCTGTCTGTCTGTCTGTCTGTCTGTCTGTCTTTGCTTCACGCCTAAACTACTGAACCGATTTGTGTGAAATTTGGTACAGACATAGTTTGGAACTTGAGAATGGACATAGGATAGTTTTTATTACAAAAAATAAAAAATAAAATTTATTCCGGACATACAGCGCCATCTATTGGTCAAGAGTCGGTGTCATCTATTGGTGAAGTCACTATTCCACGCGAACGAAGTCGCGGGCAAAAGCTAGTATTACCTATATATTAAACCATACATTTATAGTTTTATGAAAAATCGTTAAAAAAGTCCATATCAGAAAAAAAAAATCATCGCGGTAAAAGAAAAAAAAATCCATGATTTGGTTCATTTTCAGATTAACTACGGATGATACTTATGCCGCAAGTCCTAAGGGAACTGAGTACGTATTAATTTTCCTGAGTAGTGTGATAATATGTTTCGGAATCATTGGATTTCTATGTCGTGGACGATGAAGATTTTTTTTGTAATGTTTTCCTGCTATGAAGATGAAGTTCTAAATTTTTTCTATCTTTGCTAGTTCTTAATCATGATCGTCATCCTCTTGCTCTATGCCAATTTATTTCGGAGGTCAGCGCAGAACCTTTTATTTTTTATTTTAGTTTTGACCATTTTTCGACCCAAATACACGTTCTTAGTCGATTGTTTTGGCATCATTTTGAGTTACTTTTGTTGTATAACGCCAAAATATGTATATGATATAAAACTTAACGAAATACTTTGGTTAAATCAACGAAACCTTAGTTTAATGAATAATGTAATTCGAGTTGCATTTTGTCTTCTCATATCATATGAAAATGATGGTAGCATTGATTATTTAGTTGCCATAATTATGTTATTATGAAGACAAAACCATAACTTTCTCGCTTCCTATCACCGTTTTATATGTATTCAAACTCTACGAACCATTTACCAACACTTCACCAAAATCCTCCGTCCTAAAGATTACCCTAGAAACAAGCTCCCATATTGGTGTGGCGCCATCTATCGCTAATCGCTAGCCGTTGACAACGTTATTGATGAGCGAGCAATTAATCATGATCACTTGTCCAAAGGGGTTCGGTTTCTCTTAGCGCCTGTTTGCTTTTTGCGATTTATTTTGTGGAAGCCTTTTTTGGGTGTTATGCGAAGCTGGTTTTGGATTTTAGATAACGATAGAATTTGGTTTCTATTAAGATATAGATGATACTGACCGATTTTTTACTTACTTGTCTTATTATCTAATTTAATCCTACAAAACAAGATGTATCATTACAACTGGTAGAAAAATAGTCATATACACAAAAATATGGGCTACATATCTCGCTTAATATAGCTCGCTCATCAAGCTTGAGAGACATATAAAGTGCAAAATTCATATCCAACATGAAAGTATGACATCGTAAAATCAACTCAACTTGACCCGCTTTATATCGTCTAGTTTTATATGTTTTATGATATCTCACAGTTTTATGTTTGGGAGCTGGTTTAAAGGAAAGGCGACTTCGGGATTGTTACTTAGTTTCAAATGTTTCTTGGAATTTATTATTGTGTTATAAGGAATGCCAATGAGAGATATAAGCATCTGCCTTCTAATTGCATTGTCAATACCACTTCCGTTGGTAAAAAGATTCGTTAACCAATCACACTGTAGTTGGAGCTTCTTTTCAAGCCCTTTTATTACAAAAAGGTATCTTGTATCGTACTTAGTAACTGGGTTGTAAAGGTCAGATACACAGTTTATTCACGGCAATTCAGTTGCATTCGATTAGACTGGAAAACGATCTCAACATAGTTGGGAAAAGGCAATTTTTTTTTTAAACTTAATAGCGCTTTAACTAGTATTCCTGGTTTCATTTTAGTTCCATTTCTTAAAAAGTGGTTGCCACCTTAATTAATTGGATCCATTTGGAGTTCAATACGGTACAATAGGTATTTCAGGTAATTTTGCACCTTTTAAAATCAAGCGGCCATCTCAGATTACAACATTCAATTTTGGAAACACTGACTTCGAAAGTCCGGCGCGCTGCTATTGTAAACAGCGCCACTCAAACCTGTAATAACGAAACTGAATATGGTAACAATGTACCTGCTGCTGTGTAGCAGCTTGAAATGTCAAAATATTCTGATATTTTGTCAGATTTCTTTTCTGGTTTACACCAACCCTGTCTACTTTTTATATAAGTACACTGAATAATATAAATGACGAATAATAAACCAAATTACTTGTTTGGTTATTTAAATTATTAAGTTTATTGTGTGTTGTTTTTTGGTTAATATTATTAACACATTTGAGATAGTCACATTTAGCTGTGGTAAAGCACCAAAAATAGAAATTGAACAGAATAATGAATGACGTATCCAAATAATCATAACGGCGCGATATAAATTAAAATCCCGTTGAAAAGGTCTCAATTGAATTAATATTATAAAAAATGAGAAACACCGTAGCTTTAAAAAACCAACATTGATTTCTCTGAACTTTGTAAATATTCTACACGCGTTCCCGTATAACACCGAAACTACAAAAAAATAACAATAAAACTTTGAAATAAGACCAGCCTTAAACATGAACCTTGCGACACCCCTAATCAAATTTCCAAAAACTATTCATATTTTTGCAACTCATAAAAGTTATTCAACTTTGTAATAGATATTCGGATGGAACCCTAAAAACTTAGACAAGCGGGCCACCACTAAAATGCTACACCTCACCATCCATCATAAGTTGGTCTATGAAACTCGTTAGACGAAACAGTGAAGGTTAAGACAGAGATGGAATAGAGGGGTCACGGCGCCTGGTCACACATCTGCTTTTGAAACTTATATCTAGACGTAATATTTTATTTGACGCAACAGCGGGGAGAGATATAAAGTAAGGAATTGGGTTGCTTGCTATGAGCGTCAAAGTACCAAAGTTAGGACCGTGTATGACGCAAGCTTTGTGAAAAATAGTTCAGTAAAAAGATTTTGTGGCACAAAATCTGATAGCTGAAATTGTGTGTAATTGTACTTCATGCAATACGAGTATGTTTATGAAAAGTTCCAATAGTGTATCTAAAAGTTAATACCTATAAAGAAAGAAAGAAAGAAGAAAGAAGAAGAAAGAAAGAAAAAGTATTTATTGCGACTCGTACAGGATCATAAACTAAACTAAACAAACAGCAGCAGCAACAACAGCAGCTAATATAAGCATTAGTAGCGGTGAATGATCATATTATGGACTTCCTCCATAGTGGGGGTGACGGAGGGGTAACCCGGACTCTTACCGGCTAAAACCGCGGTTTTCCACCTCTGCCTATGGCCGGGGGGCCCACGATGGAGGAAGTCCACGAGGTTTTCCACCGCGAAATAAAAAATAAATAAAAAGGTGGATTAAAAAATCTGTATAGATAAATAATAATTGAGGCCATGAGAGCCACCGTAGCCTAACTGAAAAAAAATTAACTAATTTTTAGGCCACTGTGGCGCTATAACTTTTACAGTTTAGAGCAGAGAGCCACAGTGGCCTAACTGAAAAAAATTGAACTAATTTTTAAGCCACTGTGGCGCTATGACTTTTACAGTTTAGAGCAGTTTTTAGTAAAATTAAATAAAGTCAGTATTGAAAAAATGACAGTTAGGCCACTGTGGCTCTCATGGCCTCAATTATTTATCAAGTATCATTACTTAAATTCTCGTATTTACTATACCTGCCACTCAATGTTTAGGGTTCAGTGATGCGTCTGATTACTAATATGACTCGGTAAATGTCGGTAGAATTGATGACTATGATAATTAATATGTTGAATGTTTATTAGTAGAGTATCAAATTCACAAAAATAGAATATTTTATCACAAAATTATAATTATGGTATTTGTGATTCAATATTTCACTTTTGTTAATAAATACTCAATATTTTATTTTATATACCTACTAAAAGTTGGGTCCAAATATGAAATAAGTATCTAACATTATTAAAAAAGTTTAATTAAATACGTGATCTTTTGCTACTTATTATGTAATATTATTATGTTGACGAAGACGAGTAATAACGAAATATAAACTCGTAGAAACATGTAATGACAGAGTCATTAACAATTTTATCAAAACTTTTTCATCCCATGATTACCAGATCTCAAATATGTGCCAGAGAACTTCGCAGAATCCTCTTCGTGTTTTAAATTCTAAGCCAAGAAAATATTCCAAGATATTTTTCCATCAGAGTAAAAAGTCCTGTTGCCATTAACTCAAGTTACATCAAGTGTTGAACCAACATACCGTGATGTCTTGCGAAAGCGACCCTTAAGTGCGTGTTAAGTATTACTTTAGAAGATTAAGACGTGCTCAAACTTTTTCAAGACCAGGATTTTTTACTGTTACATTTGTTTACTTTGATATCAACGCTATATTGGAAAAGTTAATCTTCACGGATTTTCATATGAATGTGACAAAGGTTTTACGTTTCAAGAATGTTCAGGCTTTGGATACAGTGGAATTTGCAAGGTATCGTCCCGTAGTCTGCGAATTTTGAAAGTCATTTAAAGGAATTTGGAACTTGCTGATGACCCATTTTACGATAGAGTGGTCTTACCATTCTTTATACTTTCCTATAGCAAATCTTGGAGAAGTATTAGGAGAATTATCACGTAAGGACTTTAAATATTTTACGGTTTAAACTCACATAAGTGACTTCGTTGACAAGAAAGTAACTTGAGAAATAACCAATGAGAAAAGGAATTAAAATGTGATTTGCAATCTCATAGTTACAATACAGCCTGCTACTTCGGTTTTTTGCAATGAATTTTATTTAAATCGTACACTGATTGTTCTAAATGTATAATATTAATTAACAATTGTTTATTATCTAGTTGCAAGACTTACTTTGTTAAATCTCTTATCCTTGCAAGTTACGATTGATTTAGTCCACCACAATTCAAATTCAAGTGAAAATTGTAACACTCTCTTGCAGCTCTGCAAGATTTGTACTTGTATTTGTACTTGAAAAACCAAACTCGGCAGTTATACGAGTATTCAATGCAAAAACCACACAATATTTTATTTGAGCTATGTATAAATCTATCCATCTGGGAAAAAAGAAAAACACAAGTAAAAGTTTCCGTTTTTGTATATGAGCGAGTTAAGAATTGGAACTTACTTTTACATTCTGTTTCTTGTATATGGTCATATCTATATAACTTTAAGAATCATAAAGATCTTGTGGCAAACCTTGGGGGACGCCTTTGTTTACCAGTGAACGTCTTTCATTATAACTGTTTTCAAAAGTCAGAAACTCACTTACTTATCATATTCATAATTTCAGTCAAAAGGTTTCACTGCCAGACTTTAAACTCTCCCGAAACTCACAAAATCTAATCCATACCTAATTCTTACTATAGTATAATGCGTAAATAACTCTGTTTGTTTGTCTGTCTATTCTGTTACCTTTTTTCACGCTTAAACCACAGAATCGATCGTTATAAAATTACAAATAGGTAGCTTGGGACCTGGAGAAGGACGTAGGCTTCTTTTCATCCGGAACCCTTTTCGTCCTATACACGTTGCCCACATCCAGTATCCTGTAAGCTTTACTATGTCATTGATCTACCTGGTATGGCCAAACCACTCCTGTTTTACTTCTGGGTACGCAGTTTGTCCTAATAATCATCATTGGACACTTTTCAGCACCATCAAGCATCTTTGTACTTTTTTCATGTTCTTGTTCACTGCTCATGGTGGTCTCACGCTTACATAAGTATCGGCAAACGTGGCGGCTATTTAAATGTCCATATAAATACTACATCATTAATCTATTCCTATCTCTAAACAAAACATCAGTATAACAGTTCAGGTTTCAAATCCCCATTGTTTAGTTTCCAACTACCTGACTATTGACATGTTATCAGACATTTTCAATTTACCGTTACCTGCATTGTATTAACTTGATACGGTTTGTGCGATGGACCGAATTCGTTAGTGATTGAGGCCGAGGTTCACAGTCATATTTTTAAGTGTCAGTTATCTCTAAATAGGCCTTTTGAATTGTAAGGTGTTACCTATAATAGCCGTTTCCGTGCCTCGGAAAGCACGTTAAGCCGTTGGTCCCGGCTGTCATTCGTGGATCTTTGACAGTCGTCGTTACGGGTAGTCAGAAGCCCGAAAGTCTGACAACCAGTCTTACCAAAGGGGTATCGTATTACCCAGTAACTGGGTTGTGGAGGTCAGATAGGCAGTCGTTCCATGTAAAATACTGGTATTCAGCTGCATCCGGTTAGATTGGAAGCCGACCCCAACATAGTTGGGAAAAGGCTAGGCAGATGATGATGATGATGATGGTTACCATGGTGATCGTTGAATTATTATTATTTTTGTGATTGCGGTTCCTATTTTCGTGTAAGGTGCATACTTTTTTGACAATAAGTCCAATAGATTTTATATCATTTTCTATCTATCCAATAGTTGCCTGACTATTAGCGCTAAAATCAAAAACTAAAACCGTATCATTATTTCCTCACATTGCTTTGTGTTTTAGAAACGAGTCAGTCCAACTATCTACCTATTGATTACAAGATTTGCTTGCCGCATTGATTCGCAGATTAATTCTAACAGTTATTTGGAGCGAGTGGATCTGAGGCATTTGGGCATATTAGATTTGTATTCCTACCCATGATTCAGAAAATAACTTAGAGTAGCAAGTTCTTTTTACTACAATAGAACATGTTATGTCCTTAAAATTATCCCACATACACTTTCATGTGAAATTTATTTTCGTTTTCCTCAAAAAAATAAACTATTCCAACCTATCGCGTGGGTGTTTTATGCGGTAACCAAACAGCATAGGCTCTCACCACAAGTTTATTGCTTGTTTAAGTAACATTTTATGCAGAAATTAACGATCTGTAAATACCTAGCTACAATAAATACAATAATTACGAACGTCTTAATCTACTGTCAAGGAGAGGAGAACATTAATGTTTAGGTCCGAATATTAAAAAAATTCATTTATTAAAATACAAAAAAATGTCATAATTTTTGAAATAGGACATTTTTTTTGTATTTTAATAAATGAAATTTTTTGGATGGATTCCTTTAAACTGACTCAATGGTAACTGAGATATTTTCGAACATAACGTTTGTTTTGTTTGTGTTTCAGAGTCATCCACCATGGTTGGGAAGCTACTAATTTTCTTCGCATCAGTATCAGCCCTGAATGTCGGTAAGTCACAAGTTTAATTTTTTATAAATACCTATACAACGTGGCCCTACAATGGCGACATTAATTTAACACATGGGTAGGGCTAGTGGCCAGTAATCATAAAAATTATAACAACTTAAAAAAAATCGTAACTTGAAAACTTCCACCTGCGCCGCGCGCCGACATAGGGCTCTCTCTCTTTCTTTCAATTCGCCTTCTCTTTGCTCGTTAATTGTTTTAATTACATTGATGCGATGTTATGATCCGTGACCCCGGCAAATTACCCCTGCGCTACAATTCTTTAAGTCAGGTTGCTCTAAGATGCTATTTTATAAAATAGTTAATAAATAAATAAATATTAATGTTTACATAAATTAAAATATATTCATAAAACTACAACGCAAAACCGTATTCGTGTGTTAAATTAATGTCGCCATTAAAGCGCCACGCTGTATACAGTGGAACAAGCCATTAGCCCCTTTATTTATAAACGTAGCTTAAAGTTAAGAAACGTTTAAACGTCAGAAATGTATGGTTAAACAGTCACTAATCACGATTTAACTTTAAACAAGATTTATAAATAAATCCCTAGGTATACAGGTAGCTAACTTGCTACTGCCTGTAAGCCATATTGTGTGTGTGACTTATTTTATATCACTTTCATACATAAAAACCGCGTAGACATAGGGTTAGCCCAGTGTCTGTGCTATGGTTTGCAGATTTAATCCTGAGTTACTAGTAATCATTCCGATTATTCTACCTTTGTGGCTATAAACGCAGCTTTGATAGTTTGTTTGATAGTCTTTGACAACACGGTTAGCGTAGTGGCTGAGCGATCGGACTGCTGCGCTGCGTGTCGCGGGTTTGATTCCCGCACAGAACAAATATTTGTAAGTCCTACATGTATTTGTTCTGAGTCTGGGTGTTTTTGTATCTATGATATGTAATATTTACAAAAAAAAAAATGTATATAAGTAGTTTATCAGCCATCTTGTTACCATAACACAAGCATTAGGTTGCTTAGCTTGGGACTAGATGGCGCTGTGTGAAATGTCCAGGGATATTATTATTATAGTTACCTTATATACCTATTGCTTAATTATGAATCAATATTCAATACTGACAAAATCTATCAGCCACATACATAATCTCCCACACTTAATATTATAAATGCGAAAGTAGCCCTGTTTGTCTGATTGACAGTTGGTCTGCTGTCTGATAACGGTTAACGAATTTCAAAGAGACACAAAGGCAGACCATGACCTGGGTTACGATATACTATGGGGTACTTTTTACCCCAGGGGCCCATGGCTAAATAATAACAGCCGCCCAGGTCGATCGGTCAGGTTACGCTACGCTTGCCGCGGTTGGTCTGTGGATGGGTGACCATCTTTACATACCGAGACCCCTCCGTGCCTCGGAAAGCACGTTAAGCCGTTGGTCCCGGCTGTCATTCGTGGATCTTTGACAGTCGTTACGGGTAGTCAGGAGCCAGAAAGTCTGACAACCAGTCTTACCAAGGGGTATCGTATTACCCAGTCACTGGGTTGTGGAGGTCAGATAGGCAGTCGCTCCATGTAAAATACTGGTATTCAACTGCATCCGGTTAGGCTGGAAGCCGACCCCAACATAGTTGGGAAAAGGCTAGGCAGATGATGACTTTTTACCCCATTGCATTCTGTAATTGCTTAAGTCACCCGGAATTATTACTCCTTATTATTTATTTATGAAAATAGTCTACTTTTGGAATGTTTGTAAATATGTGAGCACCATGTACCTATCACATAGTCAATTTATATGTCATGGTTTCATTAATTCATTTTAATTCTTTTACCTATAGCGGGAACATCCGAAAGGGTTTACCGCTGCCCTGGAACATAAAGGGCTAAGGAAGGAACACGGGTGGGTTTTAGTCAGTAAGAGTCTGACACTCCCTCCTGCTCCACCCAGAGCGGGAGGAGTCATTTGATGATTTCCCATCCTCAAAAAAAAAAAAAAAATCTTTTACCTATTGTGGTATAGTAATTTTATGTTTAGGTGCATCGTCTTCACATATAATTATATAATTAATGTATGCAAAATATTGTAAAACATTTTAAAAGAGTAACGGTGGAGTTTCTTGCCCATTCTTCTCCATACGAAAACTACCTTTTGGAAGGGGCGACTAGAATCAATTTTATTTTAATTTTAATTTTGACGTTCAAAAGTGCCTTTTATGTGCCTAATTGAAAAAAAATGATTTGACTTTTTTTTTTTTGACCCCAGTAGTACGTTCCTGTGGTATTATTTCCGACCTCAACGTGGGCGAAATCGGGGGCAAAGCTAGTCGTCCATGAATTAAATTGGATCAATGCAATGGTAATTTTTCATTATTCTTTCCAACCAGTTTGCACATAAAGCAAACAAGGAAAAATATTTTTAAAAAGGAATCTGCTACGTCAGGTAATTTTTTACCCGTAGTACAATGGGCAGGAAACATAAAACCTATATTTATTCACAAAATAATTTCCATAACAGCCCAGTTCTGGAATGACAGCGTTTCAATTTTGCAGCCAGTGTAAAGTTTTAATTATGCCGCGAAATTAATTCGGGATCAAGTTTGGCGCTCCCATTTGTGTTTGGCCATTTCATAAAGCTTCGTTTTAAATGATTTTTCATATACGACGTCAGGTGCATACACGTATTTGGTTTCATTTCATTCATTTTCCAAAAAGTGGGTCTAGGTATAATTATGTTTTTTTACCTGCTTCGTATAGTAGGTTGTTTAGCAAAAGCAATTATTGGTAGAATTGGTCCTTAGATACCAATTCTTTTGGCCTTATTTCGAAAGATTTATTTGGCGTAGCCTAAAACGAACCTTGAAGCACTGAATTGTTCTATGTGGTTCACTGAAAAAAATATTGGCATAAAACATTGTAAAACTAGGGGATGATAACAAGAGGATTAGTAGTGACCTGTTTTTTTCTGCCATCTGTCAGGGAGGATGACACCTCAAAATTTTCCGTGTTTTTCAATTTACTTTGAAAAATCATTGAGTTTCAAAAATTCGCAATGAATGTGCGCTATATGGAAGGAGTGATGGGGCTATGGAGAAATGCTGCACTTACACGCTGCGTGAGCGTGCCTGATCCATCGCCACTCGTTCGATGTCCACCGCGCACAGGATGGATCGAAAGCAGCACATGAAGTGATTTTTTGCTCCATTGGTGTGATTGCCGTATGGCGTTCCAGTGTGAGGATAAATAAATAAATGTATAAATGTAGTAGCATTTTCATTTGTGCTGATACTAATTAAATAGATCATTGTTTTAATCCATCGTTCAAGCATGGTGGTTGTATAACATTATCAGAGCAATATTAATTGTTGCAATATATGAGGCATATTCGTTATAAAAAGCGGAGAATTATGATGATAATGACGAGGGGCTTGTGGCTAAGTAATAACAGCCACACGGGTCGATTGATCAGGTTAAGCTACTCTTGCCGCAGTTGGTCCGTGGATGGGTGACCATTTGCACAAACCAAGACTTCTCCGTGCCTCGGATGGTCCCGGCTGTCATTCGTGGATCTTTGACAGTCGTTACGGGTCGTCAGTAGCCTGAAAGTCTGACAACCAGTCTTACCAAGGGGTTTCGTATTACCCAGTCACTGGGTTGTGGAGGTCAGATAGGGAGTCGCTCCATGTAAAATACTGGTATTCAGCTGCATTCAGTTAGACTGGAAGCCGACCCCAACATAGTTGGGAAAAGGCTAGGCAGATGATGAATTATGATGATAATGGCAAAAATAAAAAGATTTCTTCCAATGCCTCAAACAATGATAACTTACAAAAAACCACAGAAGCTGTATTTAAAAACACTTACACCACCACACATGACCGACAAACTTTCTCGCAATCAGAACGAACTCAATTAGACGAAGTAAGAAACACAAACAGTTTTCACTTCCGCAAGCGAGAGACGAAAAGGAAAATATGGCGGCTTTGGCTTAAGAATACAAAGGCTTAACCGCTTGTAATGTCGTGCAAATTGTAACGGTTAACCGGGAGGGCTTTTGTGTTCTCTGAGTGATGAGTTACGAGACGCAGTTTCAGAAGATTGTTATGGAATAACAGCTTAATTTGTGGAAGCGTTTAGCTGTAATTCGGTTAAGAAATTATCTTTTATCCCGAAATGGCGCAATACATAGTTTTCTATCGCTTATTTTATTCCAGACAAGATGGCTGCGCGATCTTTATACTCTATTCTCTAGTTAACTTTCGCAGTATCTGTGGGAAAAACATAATATCACTCTTGTATTTTTCGATCAATAATAGTACTAGATTAAGGATCAGGAACAAAAATCAGTCGCTCAAGTGGCCACGTTTGCACACACGTAAACATCTACATTTCTTAGAATTTTTTTAATAATATTAACAACTTCAGTTTATTATAAACCTTAATACTTAAACATAAAGTTTAATTACCATTGCAAAATATATTTAAAATGTTGCTTGAAAATAAAATCATTCTATTTTTAAATGTTCAGTCATTTATTCTAAAATGAAACTTAAAGTCTAAGTGATAAGGTTAAAAACATACTAATTTGAAATAAGACCACAAAAGTATATGTGGTCTTATTTTTCAGGCCGTTTTTGAAGCGCTTATCGGGATTCTAGTACTATTATTGATCGAAGCTTGTATTCACCGTAAGGTTAGGGAGTGATGTAACTGTAGTACTTACAACTACACTAGCGCACAGTAGCACTAGCGACCACTAGAGCAACGAATCAAAATAATAACTATACTTATATAACTATACATCATCCAGCTTGCAGTCCGCTCCGATACAATTGTATCAAAACTAATTAATTTAAATTGCATTGAAATTGAGAAGGTATTGATGATAGTATGAATGTCCATTTCAGAATTCAATTTAGAATTATATGTAGTGGTTGTTATTGCTGTGGAAAATATCCTTGCAACACTTTAGATTAATATCGGGATTCATCACACTGGTACCTGCTGACCTTGGTAATATCATTCTGGTAACATATGGCACAAGAGCAGGAAGATGACGAAGATGACATCCTCTTTCTACAATTTCTTCTTCTTGTATTGCATCGGTATCAACACGTATAAAAAATAATAATAACAAAAAACGGACAAGTACGAGTCGGACTCGCGCACGAAGGGTTCCGTACCATTATCTACAAAAATCACGTCTGTTGTATGACCTTAAATATTTATTTTATTTTATTATTCATTATTAAAGTAAAAATAGTCGCTCCATGTAAAATACTGGTATTCAGCTGCACCCGGTTAGACTGGAAGCCAACCCCAACATAGTTGGGAAAAGGCTAGGCAGATGATGATGATTATTAAAGTAAAAATACAACTGAGTATTTTGTGAATTACAAGTGCCTACCTGTTGCCATTATTGATATCGAGTAAAAAAGGGCAAAGAAATCGCGTTTGTTGTATGGGAGACCCCATTTTTTTTTTTTTAGTATTTTTTGTTATAGCGGCAACAGAAATACATAATTTGTGAAAATGTCAACTGTCTAGCTATCGCGGTTCTTGAGATACAGCCTGTTGACAGACAGATGGACAGACAGCGAAGTCTTAGTAATAGGGACCCGTTTTTACCCTTTGGGTACGGAACCCTAAAAAAGGTTTATTGCAGAAACTTGGTAATATTTCTAAGATTTACTGTAAAAGTTGTAACTTTTACAGTAAATCTTAGAAATATTACCTATTTTAACAAAACTTATGTTGTGGTAAAATACTCGTAATAGCCAGTCTGCAAGATGGTAGCGGAGCTGACTGCGAAATCTGTGCCTACTCGTATCGGCAAAAGTCATGGATTTATTTGACCCGTGTATCGCGGGTTCGATTCCCGCACGGAACAAATATTTGTATGACCTACATGTATTTGTTCCGAGTCTGGGTGTTTTTATATCTATAATATGTATGTATTTACAAAAAAAAAATGTATATAAGTAGTTTATCAGCCATCTTGTTACCATAACACAAGCATTAGGTTGCTTAGCTTGGGGCTAGATGGCGCTGTGTGAAATGTCCAGCGATATTATTATTATATTATACTTCTTTCTTGTTAAAAAAACGAAACACCAATGAAAGTATTTTAAAC
Organism: Apamea sordens; assembly: GCA_945859715.1. Taxonomy (NCBI): domain Eukaryota; kingdom Metazoa; phylum Arthropoda; class Insecta; order Lepidoptera; family Noctuidae; genus Apamea; species Apamea sordens. The sequence continues at coordinate 2,898,892 of OX244010.1, read as the reverse complement.
GCACCTGTGGGATGCAAATTTTCTACATATCCATTAATTATTCCTGCAAAAACTGGCATATAGGTGCCAGTATTTGCAGGAATATATAAAATTAAAACTGATTATACACATTGTTGTATGTAGAAAGTTTGGTTAGCTTTTATTTTGCTGTAATCAGTAACTATGGTTTTAATGTTAACTCTTTATGCACATATTTTAGTAGCGTTTATTCCTGTAAATTCAGGTATTTTTGAGTATAATATCACTGCAGCTATAAAGGGATTTTTTTCCATACTATTATTTCATACAATACGATTTTTTTGCTACTTTTTTGCCCATTGTTTCAAGGCCCTTTCATTTATAGCTGGAGCCGCTATAAAATGATTTTATCAACTTTCAGCGACCTACAGAAACATTATTTTTCAAAACAACATTATTCATCTCAAATTGAATTTTTGGATTTCAATTTGGGGACGTCGCGACAACAATTGTAGCTGATTTTTTGGGAGCAAGATAAATTGTTGACAAAGTAATAGAAAATGTCTATCTCTAACTCATTATCTATCTATTACATGTGGCAGAATAAAAATAAATGGAAAACATACGACCGTTGAAAGGCGACATTTTTTGAAAAAATTTAGAACCTGACTCAAACAACGGAGAAAGGTTTGCTGATTCCGCATATGTATATAACTCATTATTGCAAAAAAATGTCGCTTAGACCAATTAGCTTTTCAACCGTTTATTAACATTCTGATGGATCTCATAGTTCATAGTCAAAATAAATTTTACTTTGACATTAAAATATGAGTAGGTCTCATATTTTAATTTCAAAGTAAAACTTCTTTAATAATTAACAGGAATACTAATCCTAAACAGAATCTCTGATACTTACTAATTAAAATCATCCATTTCCATCGTAATCAGTTGCTATTTTGGATCAAAAGCTCACCACCGACGAAAACTAATATCTTTACGAATATAAATTAGTCGTGAAGATCAAACAAAAATAAAATAAACAGGTAACACAAAAAGTATTACAAACACAAATCGACGATCAATTACCACAACATAATTCGCCAACAAAACAAAATTGTAACCAGCATAATGACGGATAGAAACGTCAAAAAGAGAAGAAAAAACATTTTTTTTTTACTTGTCAAAGTACCCGTCTTTGTTTACAACGATACTCATAAACGCATCGGTCTGTAGAAATTTTAATGAGTCCACCACTACATTTTGCTGTATTTTTTTGTACAATATTATCATTGCAATGGTGAAGTGGGGAATATTGCAATATGTTGCTTAAACCCTTTGATGTGCGCGTTTGTGGGAGACGCAGGATTAATGAATCCCTTGAAGTCCTTTAGGTTTTGCAAATTAAGTTTTATTTATGTTGTGTTTTAATTTATGATGTTGATTTGATTTTGCTGACACATTTGACTAAATAATAGTACTTTTAGCAATCTTTTATCAACACGTGAAGTGAGAATAGAGTCCAGGCCATGGTAGCGAGAGTGAATGGGAGGCCGTTACCTCCTTCTGTGAAGCAGTAATGCTCGCGAAGGAGGAGCGGAGCGCGTGAGGGAGAGGCAATCTCTGCGCCCTCACGTCCCTGCCGCAGGAGACGCCCTGGACGGGAGTCAACAGCCGACTCCCGGCCACCGTAGGCGCGGGCTTGCGGGCGGCGAGCAATGGGCAGCTCGCCGCCCGGTAAGGACCAGGCCCGGGTCGATGGCGCGTTGTGTTCCACGCGCGCCTCAAAGTGATGTCAGCACGAACTGACGGGGTCCGCTAGGGCCGATGCCGCCGGGGTTGCGGGTTGTTCGAAAGAGATACCGTGGCCCCTGGCACAGGCAACTGAAGGAACACGGGTGGGTTTTAGTCAGTAAAAGTCTGACACGCCCTCCCGCTCAGCCCAGAGCGGGAGAGGTCATTTGATGATTTCCCACCCAAAAAAAAAAAAAGTGTGAAAGTTAGGAGCAATCAAACTGAATTACGTGCAACTTGTACTTGTACCCTAGTTGTATCTTTTGTATCACTATGCTTAGTTTTAGTTAAATCCAATTGAATAATACTTATTTCCGTCTATCTTTTTTGTGTCATCAAGTTTATCAACGACATAATGTTTCTAAATCAATGCGAAATACTTTAGGCAATCCATTATTTGTGTGGCTGTTAAAGCTATACATGTATGAGTAAACACCTTCTAACTTGAACTATCGCATTATGCCACTTACTGTATCTGTCACAAAAAAAACAGCAATCTATTTCCAGTCAAGACCAAATTCCTCTCCCCTAGTCCTCACCCCAATCTCATCAATTATGTATCACAAACACATAGCATAATGTATAATTATATACGTATCAACACATAGCAACTGTTTGTACTTAAACATAATGTCAAAATAATTTTTCCATAAATCCTTTTGAGGTTCCAAAATTGGTCTTTGATAAGTTTCGACTTTGTTATATTATGAAGTTGGAGAGAATTTCTGTTATAATGTTATTATTATTAATGGAATTGTGTGGAGCATCCCACGTTGTTGTTTTTAAGTTGTATGTCAAAGATTTATACTGATGGCTTTTGACGGGAGTTAGGGCAAATTATTTTTAAGCTTTTATTTATAAGTTTTAGTAATTTTATTGTTACTACAATTGTGTATGTTTATAAAGGGGTTCCGAGTCAATTGAGTTGATTGATCGATCCAAACTTTCATGGAAGATTAAAGAACCTAGGTAGGGACAGGCAAATTAATTGTTAAGCAAATTGTCACCCTACAACCATTCGCCGTGTTTAGCCCTTTCATAAATCTATCACAGTTTAACATTTAAGTTGGTCGTAAAATTGCTTAAAAAATAATTTCCTTGGCTTTTTATGTTAGCCTACGCTGTCCTCCTCCTGGGCAAAGGCCTTTCTCTACTCCTTCCATCTTTCACGAGCCCGCGTGTCCTCCTTGCAGTTTTGACGGAACCTATCCAGCCGATCGATTCTGTAAAAATCTCACCGTGAAAAGTTAGGTGAAGTGATCTTAGAGTGAGCTGTCAATAGTGTCAATCCCTAGCATTAGTTGAAATGACAGCTCACTCCACGCTCACTTCACATAAGTTTTCACAGTGAGATGGTTACAGAATCGCACTGCTGCTCGTCCCGCCATAACCTACGTGGTCTGCCGCGATCTCGCCTCGCTGTCTCAGGGCACCAATTCTGTGCTATTTCGACCCACAGTTTGTCCAGCATGCGGCAGACATGTCCTGTCCCAGTCCCATTTAAGTTGGGCAGCCTTTTGACGTCAGCTATCTTTGTTTTGGAGCGCAGTATTGTGTTTCGAACACGATCCGTTAACTTAACGTCTAGTATACTGCGCTTCATTGTTCGTTGGCAGACCTTGAGTTTGGACTTCTGGATGATAGTCAAAGACCAAGTTTGTGCACCATAGGTTAAGACAGGAAGAATACACATGTCCATGAGCCTGCATTTCAGTACCATAGGCAACTCACCCTTATATAGATCCTTCAAGGACCAGTAGCTCTTCCAGGCGTTTTGCGTTCGTCTTGTGATCTTTATCTTGCCTATATACTACTACTATACTACTTGGCCCAAGAAAAGGTATTCCTGGACATGTTGTATTATCTCCCCGTCTACTTTTATGCTTCTAGGTGTTGTTTCGTTGCACATAACTTTGGTCTTCGACATATTCATCTTTAGTCCAACCTCAAGGCTTGCATTGCTAAGTTCTTGGAGCATCCGTTCAAGTTCAGTTGCTGAGGATGAAAAGAGAACAATGTCGTCGGCGAAACGTAGATTTGTCAGTCTCGCTTCGCCAAGGACAATGCCTCTTTCCCTCCATTCGGCTGCCAACTTCCTGAAGATTTCTTCAAGGGTACTGGTAAACAGTTTAGGAGATAGGGGGCCGCCCTGTTTGACTCCTTTCTCAATTTTAAATTTTGGACCGGCGCGGCGGTGGTTTCAAGTTTTATTGTGGCTGTACTATTTTTGTAAACGTTGCGTAACAGATTTATATAGGTGGGATCAATGTTTTGGTTGCTTAAGGCGTCAAAAATGGATGTGTGAAATGCTGTCGAAAGCTTTGGAATAATCAACAAAAGCGAGGTATAACGGGATTTTATATTCCTGGTGTTTTTCTATGAGTTAATTGACTGCATGCAGATGATCTGTCGTAGAAAGGCCAGGCCGGAAGCCTGCTTGCTCAGGAGGTTGGTGTTTATCTAGTTCGCCAGATATGCGATTTTCAATATTTTTTATGAACATTTTGTTGATATATGATATTAAACTAATCAGCCTGTAATTATTAATATCGGATTTATCACCCTTTTTGTAGAGCAGAATAATATTAGTAATAATATTAATAGTGACTCAGCGATCATTGTGCCGATAGTCGTGACAGCCAATAGCTTAATAGCCAAGAGCCTCGACCAACACCTGAAGAGGCTCTCGTTGGGCAGCTGGATCAAGGGCTTTTTTTTTTCAAAATCATCAAATGACTCCTCCCGCTCTGGGTGGAGCAGAAGGGAGTGTCAGACTCTTACTGACTAAAACCCACCCGTGTTCCTTCCTTAGCCCTTTATGTTCCAGGGCAGCGGTAACCCCCTTTTGGACGTTCCCGCTACTGGATCAAGGGCTTGATTCAGAAAGCGGTACTTCTGGACATGGCTCGCATTGTCAGGAGGTTCCTCTCTCTAGAGCCCTGACCACCGGTAGCTTGGACCCTGTTCCCGATACCGGAGGGCTACTATTTTTTAATGTTTTTATACTTTTTATATTCTAATATTAAAAATTTAATTTATATGATTACATTGAAATAAAGGAGATAATAATAAAATCTTTATTTCAGACTAAGTCCATAGATAGATATTAGAGTTACAAAAATCATTAGGAAAGCTACCTGAATGCAGAATGCTGTTAAAGAACCGGGTGATGTATGGAAGGAGAATAGGTTCTAATCCAACTAAGTAGCCTAACTTGACACATACTTTTCGATAATCATAATGTATGTATTGTACCTATCTATAATATGTGCAGGCAATGACTTCGTACTATGTAGATTATACTCTATCTGATTGACGGTCTGACAAATTACGCTGCTTTTCTATGTCTAATTCCTACCTTATAAACGGATCGTATATGTACGTATATCGTTTTACTAATGGATTGGCCCTGGAATTTTTGAGTCAAAACCAGTAGTCATAACCACGAAGTATTCTCCTTTGCTACACATCACAAATGGTGTATTACACCAACATCTCGCCGCCCCATGTACTAAGAGGAGAACCTGTTGCTATCAACCGTGTGGAAATCCCAATATTACCTGGGAATCGAAACCAGGGCCTCACAGGCAGCAGTCGTCAATGACATACGTGTTTACTACAATATTTATCAGTCCAAACCTTCGATCAATAGTACTAGATTAAGGATCAGGAACAAAAATCAGTCGCTCAAGTGGCCACGTTTGCACACACGTAAACATCTACATTTCTTAGAAAAAAGTTTAATAATATTAACAATTTCAGATTATTATAAACCTTAATGCTTAAACATAAAATTTAATTACCATTGCAAAATATATTTAAAATGTCGTTTGAAAATAAAATGATCCTATTTTTTTATTTTCAGTCATTTTTCTAAAATGAAACTTAAAGTCTAAGTAATAAGGTTGAAAACATACTAATTTGAAATAAGACCACAAAAGTATTTGTGGTCTTATTTTTCGGGCCGTTTTTGAAGCGCTTATCGGGAATCTAGTACTATTATTGATCGAAGATCCAAACAAAACACTTTAATATAACAAAAAAGTGCAACTACGAATTCTAATGAAGACGTTACGAGCACGTTTAGCCTTTGGTCCCGGCTGTCATTCATGGATCCTTGCGGTCGTTATGGGTCGTCTGAAGCCAGAAAGGCTGACAATGAGTCTTAGCATGGGGTATCGTACGAGTATTAGCCAGTAACTGGGTAGTGGAGCGGAGATAGGCAGGCGCTCCATTTAAAATACTAGTATTCTATTATACTATATATAATATAATACTATTATTATTTATAAGTAGGTATGTATTAAGTATGTTGAGACTGTGTGTGCTCCCCGTCACTTTTCCCTAAAGGTTCATTAGAAAACCAGCGTCAGACAGCATCTGTCTGGCATTAATGCTGAAATGAACCTTTTTGGCGCAGCCGTGAGGCACACACTATTGTTGTCTGAAACATTATTTTTTATTTTTGTATTTTGTGTTTCACGAACTGTGTCCAAATAAACTTTTTTTTCTTTCTTTTCTTTCTTTCTTTCTTTCTATTCAGCTGCATCCGGTTAGACTGGAAGCCAACCTCAATATAGATGAGAAAAGGCTGGATGATTGACACCACAATTTCAATAACGGTCAGTAATTTATAGGAACCCGTTACTCACCAAGTAATACATAACACACAGGTGGTTCCAAAAACGCGTTATTATATTTTCCCTCTATGATAAATGCTCGTCATGTTTCACGTCAATTCCTTCATACGTTTCTTACGGCAAGTGACGCTGATGTATGAACACGATTTATTTCAGTAACACCCTGTATACGAGCCTCAATCGATTACAAATAGAGGAAATTGGTTCCGGAATCCAAATGGGTGTGTGATTAAAGTCGTAATGCTTATTCCAGTCTTATTTATATTCAATTTAAAATAAAGGTATTGGTACCGTTTTACACAAAAAAAGCTTCACGCGTGTGATGGGCGCACACAAACCCACACCAACCTTGCTCTCTGGTTCAATCAACAATTAACTCAGCCTATCGCAGTCCAATCCTGGACATAGGCCTGTCCTAGGCTGCGCCACAACACCCTGTCCTCCGCCTTCCGCATCCAGTCCGTCCCAGCAACCTTCTTTAGGTCGTCCATCCATCTAGCTGGGGGGCGTCCCACACTACGCTTGCCGATACGCGGTCTCCACTCTAGGATTCGTCTGCTCCACCGGCCATCGGTCCTTCGACAAACATGGCCAGCCCACTGCCACTTCAGTTTGCTTACTCTGCGCACAGCGCTAGTAACTCCGGTTCTTTTCCGGATAATTTCATTCCTGATTTTATCCTTCAAAGAGACTTCGAGCATAGCTCGGTCCATAGCACGCTGAGTGACCTTGAATTTGTGGACCAGCCCGACCGTCAGTGTCCACGTTTCGGCGCCATATGTCATGACGGGAAGGACGCACTGGTTAAAGACCAGACTTCAAACACTATGGGTTAGGTGACGAGAAGACTTGACGGAGTTTTCCAAATGCTGCCCAACCCAACTGTATCCTTCCGTCGTCTTCTTTCTCAAAGTTGTGTCTACCGAGCTGGATTATTTTCCCCAGGCAGACATAATCCTTCACAACTTCGAGTAGCGATCCTTCGATGTGGATTGGACTCGGCAAGACGTGCGAATTGTACATGACTTTCGTCTTGTCCAAATTCATGCCGAGGCCAACCCGCCGAGAGGCTTCATTAAGGCTGTGCAGCATTTGGTCTAGCTGTTCCAACGTCTCTGCCACTATGACCATGTCATCGGCAAATTGAAGATGTGAAATGTACTCGCTATCACGTTGATACCCTGTTCAGTCCAGTCCAGCGTCTTGAAGACGTCTTCCAACGCATTTGTAAACAGTTTTGGGAATATTACATCCCCCTGTCTCACCCCCCTGAGCAGTTGGATGGGGCTGGTTTTCTGGTCCTGGCTCTCTGGTTAAACTGTATAATTTCGTATGACAAGAGACGATTCAACAGTTTATTAATCTTTTCAATCTAGAATCAACTGTATCATCACGCCTGTATCAGGGATGTGCCTAGCCACCAGATGCAAATGTCCTATGTAGTTTAGGAGATATTATTATTTTGTTTCTGATATAATATACCGTAAACAGTTTCGTTCAGAATGTGTTTTTCAAAAAGCGCCCCATAATAGTCGAATAATAACAACCCTACAACAACTTATTCAGGCAAAGTCAGTCAACAACAAAATCAAAATTAATACTCAAGCGATCATGCACTCAACCGAACCAAGCAGCTCTCACGACCAATTAGACATGTTGAAAGTGACGTTATTAATTATTTAGTCTAATTGGCTCCATACATGCTACTGACAATCCCGACCGTGTTATGTATACCTTGAGCTAATAAGCTGTAGGCTAGTAATGTATCGGGATATGTTTTAGGCAAGTACCGATCCTGCGTTCGCTATCTAGTTCCCAAACAAATATGTTGTCGGAAAAATAACTTTACAACTCACATACAAAGTTCAGAATGCGCTACAAATAAAAAAAAAATGCTTGTCCAGTTTTACTACTTAGTCATTCTGAAATAAACTTAATATGGTTAACTTGGCTTGATTTGATGTAGTAAGTAATATTATATAGTGGTCCAGAATTGAAAAGACTTTAAGCTTATTTTTTATAACATCTTTGACTAGCTCATCTTCTAGCTCCTTTTACGTTTACTGATCATAACAAATTAACATCTAACCAAAGAATGCATTAAAGTAATGATCGTGTTAATCGGTTTGGTGATTGTCGGGTTATGTACGCACTCAGAGAGATAAACTGTGACAGAAACGTTAAATTGAAAAGGAGATAGTCCCTAGTTATGTATGAGAAAAAGGGTTTGCCCCGTACGTGCTTGAATTGCAGCCGTAAAATTGCTTGGCAAAAATCACGAACAAATAAAAAGCACATCTTTTTACCACAAATAATCCCCAAAAATCACTTAAAGAAAAAACAGTGAATATTTCCAGTGAGTTTCGCCTTCAAGCTGCCGAAAAAACATTGCATCCGGAAAAACACATTGACACACTCATAAGTAATTCATTAAAACATTCACATTCACTTCGTTCTATGTGAGATAGCATACGGAAACCATTTGGACTAAAAAGTGCTGTTTTTTTTTGTGCAGCAACTTGTTTTTATTACACGTCGTAAAAGAATCTCTCTTAGCCAGTGATAAAAGCGCAGTAAGCAAAGACTGGAAGACCCAGAGACGATGTTCTTTTGGTTTCCCAGTGGGTGCCGCTTTATCATCATCTGCTTAGCATCGTTTTCCCAATTTTATTGGGGTCCGTTTCGAACGACTGCCTATGTGAAATCCACAATCCAGTGTGTGCTGCTTGAGCAAACAAACTGCAAACTCGATCTTCCTACAACCACAGTTTACACGCCTCACTGAGGCACGTACTACATAGGCACAATACACCGCAACCAATATTCTATGCCCCGTATGACGTCACTGCATGCATTTTAATGAACACACAGCATCGTCCGTATGCAAACAGACTGAATACGTTGCCCTACTGTTTTGTGTAGTGGGAATGCTTTTTACGGTTTTTCTATGGTTTTTTTTTTTTGGTGGCGAGTAGGAATTTGTATATGTATATATCTAACATGTCAGTGCGAATTAATGAGGGTTCTTATAGTGTACTAGTTTTATTTCAATGGTGTGAGGAAGCCTTAAGTTGTCCTAGTTTGCTATCGTCTTCGTGTAGTAATTATTAAGTAAGGTCGTTAGTTTTTTTTTTCTATTCAAGTGTTGGGATTTTATTACATATTCTAAAGGTGTGCTGGCAACTAAGAGGCTTTTAAGGTTTGCAAGAAATGTACTTAAAATAACTCTACTCTCATTAGTTATAATCATATCAAGTGTACAGTCACGAGCAAAAGTATGTATACACTCGGCTTTATTTAAAAGCGATTTACTCCTTTATTTTTTAATGAAATTTTATGTTGTTACGAACATAGCATTTTCGAACTCATAGGTTTATGTAATTTGTTGTATTTCAACATTGCATTCGGTATTTCACGAAAAAATCGCAATTGAAAGTTCCTAAGTGTTGACATATTGGTGCTCGTGACTGTACGTACGATTACAGAAGACACGCACTATAAACGCTCAACCTTTACTTCACGTCTTTCTTGACTTGCTCTGAACAAATTCTCAGAAACACTTCTGTCGTCATGTTATATATTTAACTCTTCAAGTTACAGCTCTGCGTACTTTAGGAAAATAAGTAGGTATGCATGTTGTTCTTAGAGTCCGACCGAATGTCATATTTGCCATTGGCGTTTTCGGCTAAAAAATATATTATAAGTTCGGACAAATTCAATTCTTATTTTTAATATTTCGGAAAAAAATCACAAGAAATAAAAACAATAACTGAGAAAATACTGTAAAATTGTATTTTCTTATATTAAATATCAGACCGTTTGTTAGTATAATTTATGCATTTGGGAAAGTATAATATATTACGTAAGTACCTAGTTTATTTCCGCTATATTTATTTAACTTTTACCAAATTTTTCGTTTTCGTTTTTGCTCAATCCTCTATCTGCCAAGTTACTTACATAATTTTACCTTAAGGTTTTATAAAGAATATTTCTATTTGATATAACCAATAGCAAGCAATATAATTAAGTGTCACACGTACTGTGTACACAAACAGACCGTAACAACGGTTTGGTAGCATAAGTAATTTTAAGTAGGTATAGGACTGTTATAAACTTTTATAAATTAATAAACACTCACGAAAATAGCTTAGAAAACTTCCGCCAAACAACAGCTTGTTTGGCGGAAGTTTTCTAAGCTATTTACTGGACTTCAGTTTCTTAGCAAAGCCCTTTAATTTAGATTATAACAACTTCGCTTGTTACGAATTGTCAGTTTTGAGGTAACGAAATACTCGTACTACGGCGGCCTTCAAATGAGATTTCAGACAATATAGATTTTCTTTAGGCTTTTTTGCAACACGGTTAGCACAGTGGCTGAGCGATCGGACTGCTGCGCTGCGTGTCGCGGGTTCGATTCCCGCACAGAACAAACATTAAGTCCTACATGTATTTGTTCTGAGTCTGGGTGTTTTTCTATCTATAATAGGTATGAATTTACAAAAAAAAAAATGTATGTACCTAAGTAGTTTATCAGCCATCTAGTTACCATAACGAAAGCATTAGGTTGCTTAGCTTGGGACTAGATGGCGCTGTGTAAAATGTCTAGGGATATTATATTATATTACTAGCTGCTGCCCGCGACGTCGTCTGCGTGAAGGCTCTACAGCACCAAAAATACCTAAGATGCCGTGTCGCTATAGCATTATAAGTAAACAACTTTTAAAATTGCATTAAAATATAAGTTTTTTTGCGAAGCAAGTGAAGCGAAGCAAGTGAAGAGAGTTATATGGGAATCCTGCTGAGTTCAGTCATAAGATGTGACTGAAGGAAATAGAGAAAATAATGCAGGAATACATTTCAGGACACAAAAGAATAAAAATACGTACAAAGGTATCATACCTTACAACACTTCCCTAAAAACTACGTTGGTAGTTATGCTGCCAGGAGCCAAAATGTAAAGAGAGTCAGGACTGGTGACGCGAGAGCAAGCGACGTACAGTTGCCCGTGTGAGAAGCAACTCGTCCTGAGGTCGACACCCGCTGCCCTCAGTGTCTGCCCCTGCAACTTATTGATGGTCATCGCGAAGCAAACATTCACGGGGAACTGTACGCGCTTGAACTGGAACGGGTAGTTATGAGGTATGAAAGGAATGTGTGGTATAAATACTGCCTCGCCGACGCTACAACCCGTAAGAATTTCCGCCTCAATGGTGTGTCTGTGGAGCGAGATGACTTTAAGGCGGGTCCCGTTACACAACTTCGGAGGAGATAGGTACAGAAGAAGCATAATCGGGACACCGACCTTCAGCTTGATGGTATGCGCTGGAAGTCCACTTGCTGACAGGGAGTTCAGAAATTCCACGGGATAATGTGTGGCGTCATCTTGCTGGACAACAGTGTTTATCGAGGTGTAGACCACTTCATTCCCCTCAATTTCCGAGAGAATGCATTTGTTAATTGCTGCAGCCTGATTATTTTTGGGCGTCAAAATGGCCCGCTCACACACCCAAGAATTCTGCTGGTGCAGTATACGACTGATGTCCCCGTACACACAGCGAATGAGTTCTTCTAAGCTGGATACCACTCTACCGAGAGACTCTGGAAGCACCACCTGTCCACCTCTCTCTTCTGGTAGAGTGCCTTCGCCAAGACTTAGAAGGACATCGGAGAATTCTTGAGCACATGCATTGCCGCCGAGCTGAGCTCTCATATTAATGGTCAAGCGCAGCGTACGAACTCGTGACCAAAACGAAGATCGTTTCAACGAAGCATTCACCTCGTCAGCCCTCGATCCCCGCGTCACCACGGGAAGCGTTTGCCGGAAATCGCCACTGAACAGAACTATGACACCACCCATCAAATGTTCGTTCCTGCGGATGTCCTGCAGGGGTCTGTCCACGGCCTCAACTGCCTTCCTATTGGCCATCGTACACTCATCCCATACGATCAGAGAGCAGTCCTTGAGCACGTGTCCCTTATTGCTGTTACGTGACACACCAAAAACAGGCGTTTCGGCGCTCTCTAAATCGATGGGAATTTTAAACATGGCATGTGCTGTCTTGCCGCCCGGAAGTAGTGTGGCAGCGATTCCCGACGACGCTACAGCAATAGCAATTTTGCCTTGCCTCCTGACCTCTGCAAGTATGCCAGTGGTAACAAATGTATTTCCTGTTCCACCAGGAGCATCCAAGAAAAACATTTTACCCTGGTTTTGCCCAACGCTTTCAAGGACGGTGTCATAAATGTGTTTTTGCTCTGAAGAGAACAAAGCGACATAGTCATTTCGTATGGTGGTCATTTCGCCCGGATCGTAATTTGTCTCAGCGTTATACTCCCGATTTCGACGGTCTTTATACGGTGATGATGTGGGAGCTGATAACCCATATTCGATCAGTGGATTGCCGCCGATAGAAATGACCACATCTTGAAGTGAACTGAGACAGGTGTTCAGCACGCGTTCATCAGTTACTTCGACTTCGTCTCCAGTAACACGCCTCAAAGCTCGTAGAAAATCTTCAGACAGATGATGGCGATACTTCTCCCACAAAGCTACCAGGTCGCGACTCCACAAAACACCAAGATGACGGCAAACAGATGACGCATGCAGCTGGGACTGTCACTGACGCTCGCCTCCGCGAGGGTGTCATCCCAATTTTGGTCACCGTCGAGAAGGGGACGTGCTACGCAGGCTGCGCGGTAAGTGGGATACTCCACGCCATCAAATCTCCTCAGAAAGGCGAAAGACGTTGGGCCTCGGACAGTGTGAAGTAACAACCGCAGAAAATTGCATTCGCCATTATTCGGATGCACGGTATAAACCCTACCCAATGCGGTGTCCTTGAAAATTCCCGGAAAGCCTTCCACAGCACCTCCTCGTCGACGTCGGTTAAATACACCCCTTTGCTTGTCGTACGTGTAATATGAAGGCACCTCGTCATACGTAAGGGATCTCGCAAACTGGTCGACTTCACAGAGCGTGTTTTTTAAATTGTCTTCCTCAACTCTGCTCAAGATTTTGAGGGTTTTGTTGGAACTTGAATTTGTCGAAACGAACTATACTTACCTACGATACAAATTTTATGAAGAAAATGCACATTGCCATCTATGAATTTTAAGAATAACTAACTACTCACCTCGCCAACATGATCAAATTTAAATTATTAATTTCCAAAAAGTGTTAACATGTAACTTGATTTGATTTTTATGAAATCTCATAGATGGCGCTGCTTCAAAATTTTCATTATACTACTAACATTAATTAAAATATGTTTCTCTGCCCAAGTTACTTAAATGGCGTAGTTTTTATAGTGTAAAGCTAGATAATAGCATGGCTTACTCAAAAACAACATTTAAATATGCGTCGTTAGATTACACGCTGTCACAGAATACGTAGGTAAGAAAAATAAAGATTCACAGCTCCTCCCCCGTAGGTGATAGCGTGATAATATGTTTCCAGAGTTAAATTATGGTTTACTAAATAAATAACATGTCATTTTGTGCATTCAATTATTTTGTGCATTAAATTACGAACAAAAACCTTTTAAAATCAATATTGCTTACCTCCTATAACATACGGCGTGATAATATGTAGCCTAAAGCCTTCCTTGGTTTACAAAGAACATTTTTGCTGAATTTCAATTCAATCTATCCAGTAGTTTTGGCGTGAAGCCGTACCATACACACAGACAAACAGACAAACAGACAAAAATTCTAAAAAGTCACTTTTTGTCATCAGTTACGTTTTTCTAACAAAAGCCACTTATTTTTTCTCGAAAATTCTCAATGTACAGTTTTTCTTTCGTTACTGTTTTATTATATGTATAGATTATTATTTTGTGAATTTAGAAGAAAAAAGTTAGAAGAGTTTAGCTACTTAAAAATAGTTTACTTTATTATAACTCGTGAGACTATAAATGTTTATAAAACTTTACAGCTTTCTCATGTATTTATTTCGGGTTTTTCAAACCAGAATCAAACTTGAATGAATCTCTTAGAACCAGATCCTTGTCAAATCAGTAACAAACCCAAAAAATCTTGGAAAATGTTGCATGGATGTTGTAGAGCTAGACCATAATAAAAGCAAACAAGTAGGCCAACTCAAGCCCCGAGCGAGCGATAATAGCCTAAACTCGTAGGGCTGTCACTTATACTTTATTCAATCGTCAAAAATGCATAGTCAATCTATATACAAAACAATGTTCCCCTGTAGGGTAAGCATCAGGAACCTTTAATACGAAGTTTTTTTAAATTATTTTTTCTACACACGGCTACACATCAAGCTATGCAAAACCAGTATTAGCTGACCGTTCATTGTGAGAAAATATCATACAAAGTGAGGCCAAGACAAGAGGTTTTGTATAGCTTGACGTGTAGCCATGTGTGAGTACATAGACCAGAAACTGACTACATTTTTTTCATTGCCTACGTCTTGTAATCTGTTTAGTTATTTGAAAAATTACGATCGAAATATGACTAATAAAAACGTGGTTTTACTGAATCATGTACCAAAATGAAATGATTATGAAGTCTTTGTAGTTAAAGGAGATAGGTAGGTACGCGTACAAATTATTTATTACGAGCAGCAGGGCAGCGGCGAAGCGTGCGCGGGCGCGGGCGATATTAACGGCGTCACAGCCACGACTGGCAGCCCTGGCGGCTGGGACCTTTAGCAGCGATAAATTTTGTCAGTGTGTGCGTGCGACGACGCATACGTACGAGCGCGCTCACATACAAACCGTGCGCGGTGCGAATGTATGAAGATGTCGTACTTGTTTGCTTTTACTATGGCTAGACTTCAATGCATTGATTATGTTTGGCGACTAAGGACTGATTTTACCAAAGTCATATATTTTTTATCTGTATATCGGAGAAGGGTGTGGGGGCTCGTTGTCTCTGGGGTCTTCACTGGGAAACTTCTGGGAAATCACTTCCTTGGTGTAGCGATGTTTATTGGTGATGTGTAATTACAGAAATCCAAAAATAATGTGCGATGGCCGTGATGCACGCGGATTACTTCAGATACGTAGCGAGATCGTTACCGGGCTGGCTCAACCAGGGCCTGCAGTCTCGACATTCATAGCGATCGCTTTACGACCGATTTCAGCCGCTAAGTCCCGGATTGATAGGTGTAATGTATGGGGTGGACAGGACTTTGCGACCGAATTCGGTCATAAAGCGATCGCTAGGAATGTCGAGACTGCAGCTCCAGTTCACTCCACGCTGCTCTTTTTCTGTTCCCTTTTTCCCGCCTCAAAAACTCTAAGCCGCCTTTATGTTGGCTAACCTCGTACCAAACAATGCTACCAACCTAAGTAATGCCAAAACTAGTCTTGCCAGCCCTGAAGCTCGCTCACTCAAGCGATTCGCTTGACGTATCCGAATGAAGCGATTTCCGAATGAAGCTCTATCGCTAAACGCCAAAACCGAGTGACATTTGTCACTCGGTTTTGACGACACGACGACGTGACAGCTCGAAATTTCAAAACAAACTGCCTCAACCGCCTCACGCTCCGACATATATAATAAAGGGTGGGCCATTTAAAAAAAAATAAATTCGAATCGGAAACAAAAAAAAACGACTGTTTTTTTTTTCAAATTTCTAGTTTTATTGGAAAGGTTGAACTTTATCATTTAAGAATGGAACACAAATTCATATGACTACCACGACTGGCTCGGCAGTACCCCATCCGATCAACCCAATTTTTCAGTACATTTTCGATTGTTTCGGCTTGAATCTCTTCAATGGCAACTTCGATTTCATGTTTCAACGCTTCAATTGTCTCTGGATGGTTTTGCGTAACATTTATCGTTAATGGTTCCCCACAGAAAAAATCCAAAGGGCTCAAATCACAGCTCCGAGGCGGCCAATTGACATCAGCATTTCGGCTGATAATTCTATTTTCAAAAGCAGTGCGCAAAAGATCGATGGTTACGTTGGCTGTGTGACATGTGGCCCCGTCTTGTTGAAACCAAATGTCGTCCATGTCATTCTCTTCAATTTTTTAAAAACGAAAACGAATGTGAAAACGCATCGGATGGTCACGAGGCTTCACTTCTTGGACCAATTGAACTTTGTAAGCCTTCATACCGAGGTCTTTATGCAAAATTCTTCTCAGAGAAGTGCGAGAAATGTTCATTCAGTTCCTGAGAACTATGACGAGTTGATGTTGATGGATGTTCTTCCACATTCTGAGCCACAACAGCAATGTTTTCGGTTGAACGCACTGGACGAGAACGTACACGGGTTGCTTTGTCCAATAACGATCCATTTTCACGAACTCGCTTCACAAATTGACGCACAAACTGAACTGAAGGCAGATCATTTCTCGGAAAATTTCCACGTAAATTTCGTACAGTTTGCGTTAAAGACTCACTAATTAAATTACTCACTAATAAACTAGCAAATGTCAAACATAAAACTAACTTTCTGTCTAAAAAAGAATGTCATTCCACCTTTCAAAGTCAAAGTAATCGGTACTTCAAATTTAAAACACTACTCGTAGATGGCCCACTCTTTAAAATTGACGTTTGACAGCTATGATATGGAACGACTGTCGAAAATTCATTTATTCGCAGCAGAAGACTAACATTAAAAAAAATTGTATTTACCTACTGGAATCTTTTACAGCAAATTATAAAAATGACTAGAGTTGTTTAACAAAATTAATTATACAATTAGCGTCATATTTTATGATAGCATTAAACTAACTTCACCCAACAGAGACAGGTCTTATGTTTCAAAATACCTTGGTTATATAAAGTACACAGTAACAAATATCGTCAGTTTTCCAAAACAACAATATAAAAACATAGCTTGAAATAATCCCTCTATAAAATTTTCAACTTTTCCAGTATAACAACGAGGAGATAATACCTGTGTACACTCTATTTTTTTGTTCACCAAGCGCAGCATGCTAGATAAAAGTAAATCCCACAATAGTATTTTGTTTGTTTGCAGATGCGTTGCTTGTCTCCAACACACATGACTTGGCCAATGTTGACGCAGCGGGGACGAAATATCGTCTCAACACGTAAGTTTGATTTTGGACTTTATATTTAAAGTGTAAGGTACAATTTAGAGGAGTAAAATGTAGGAGACATTCACACACACATTTTTATTTTCTTTGCAACAAACTCTTAGTCGACTTTCAACTTTATCCCTCAAAGTTAAAGGTTATATTTCGTATGAGTGACAATGTTGCACCCTGTTTGCTTCTGCAGGGTTATCGAAAAACAAAATTGAAATGTATGTCTATGATTTTAAAGTCCTTTTTAGTACGATGTTTAAAGGAGTAGTTTTAATATGATAATGAGAATGTGCAGTGAAATAAAAAGTAATGGTATTTCATGTGACCGGTTTTGTATGAATTTTAAAACGCATCCGGTATTTTTTCCGGACGGAGGTGAATTATTTTCGTGTCTGAAGGATTTTAATAACAGGATTGGGAATTAATGCATTTTAAATTGGGAATCGGTTGAGCAATGCCGATCCCTTCAATAAGATGGGAGGTACTTTTTCATGATAAAGTGGTTAAGTAGTAATCAGTTCTCCTTCTGATTGGACTGATGGGAACGAGCGCCTATTTTTTAGATGGTGGAGATCCTCAAAAAGTAGACAAAGAAGAAGACACAAGGAACCTTATATCGTGACAAAACGTGTAGCCAGTTACCGAGCTAGATAGTAAAGCTGACTGCGTAAGATGCGGCTATCGTCGCTCAAGCTGACCTTTAACGCATTTTAATAACATAAAGTTAGGCTTTAATTCCACACAAAATTCTAACAGAAACACATTTCCAATAATACCCTTAAACTATCAACAAAACATTTAAAACGTGCAATGGATTATAAAACAGAGCACGGAATAAAATCCTTTCCGCTCGAACGCTAACAGTTTTCTACACAACGGTACCAGTCTGTAAGCCGATTGGAAAAAGTTCCAACTCGACTGTGCCTAGTAATAGGATTTACCTAGGTTCTAGATCAAATATTGTAATTCCTTACTGTTTGTTATGACTGAACTTATTGACAGGAACTGATACAGTTTTAGAAAGATTTGATATTTACTTCTATTGAACCACGCCTGTATACCCTGATAGGTGCAGGTACTTTGTATACATTGTTGTCTTGTGCTATAAGACCGCATATGTAGGTCAGTAATGTCCAAGATAAACTTAGAAAGTACAGACGCCAGCACATCAAGCTACTACAATCTGTCAAATTTCTTTAATAGATTTTCAACTTTATCGCTAAATTATTAAGGTTCAAGGTTGATTGGGAAAATTTGACAGTTTCGGGTAGCTTGACGTGCTGACGTCTGTACACTAGTTTTATATATGGTAACCGGTTACCGGGCACAAATCCTGACTGTTACTGGGAATTTTCTTGGAAAAATCCAATAAAACTTTGAGCCGTAGGTAATATTTCATGGCTCTGCTAACCTTATCAAACACAGGCTTGATGTATGATGTTACGATTAATTTAATATAAGTAGAGCAAAACATTTAGGTCCATAAAAGGCGTTGATTATTGTCTAACTAAGAATTTTCTGTTTCAGGTTTGAAAGCCAAAGAATATGGCATAATGGTAAGTAACATTTAATTATAATTTATTTCGTAGCTTTAATATAAATACCTATGTTCTAACAATAGATAAAATCCATCCATCTTTCAGCCATGACAGGTGTTTTAGCAATATTATTAATAATAGGTTCTTCGGGAAACCTACTCTCGGTTCGGGATCCATAAACGTTACTTAGCACGTTCCATGAATTGTTCCCGTCTCTTTTCTGCAATTGTAGTTTGACAGTTCGGCGGCGGTGATGGGATTAACGCTTAGCCAAAGTACATGCTTTTTTTTTCCGGGGTGGAAAATCCTCATGGATGTCTGCCGCCTTTAGGCGGGCGGTGGGGTCCGTCAGACTCTTACTGACTAAAAACCACCCCGATGTTCCATCTCACATTTACGCCGGGGGTCAGAGGAACGGGACGGCCATCGCTCCCTGCAGTTTCCGCAGTATTGCAATGCTACCAGCCGTCAGGTCAGAGGCAAACACCCGGGGCCCCATACAGGGCCATCGATCGCACGATCCCCACGTAGAGCCGCCTACAGACGGCGCTTGGGCCCCCAGACTGGGAAGCAGCGTTGATAGCGCCCCAGCCGCGGGAAAGTTTTATCGTGGAGAAAGGCTCATGCATTCTGTACTACCACAGATAGTGCAATTATTTGGGACTCTACCCCACTAAAACTCCATGGTGTCGACTGTAGTCGCTTACGGCGGGAACACGGGCACGCTTTAGCACTCATCCGTGAACTCACCGCGGTTGTCCGTCACCGGACCCTCCTCTGGGGAGTACTCCCCATCACCGGCGCACCAGAACACATAGCACGCCGTGACCACCCTAGGGACCAAACCAGCACATGGACGCCAGATGACACCGTGTCTGGGTACCCTTGGTCCTCCTTTCGACGGGTCAGGTCCTTGGTCCCCCTGCGACGGGTCAGGTCCTTGGCCCCGCCGCCTGCCAATTTTCGGCCACTCCCCTGCGGCCCCACTGCGTCCGCCATCAGACGGTGGCGACCCCGTCAAGGCTGCGGAAGGTAGGGAGAGCGGCGCACCGCAATACCGGCACTCCTGTCCCGCCGCGGCCTCCAACCCCGAGCCGTGATACCTCCCATACGACATCGAGGCCCGCCTCAGTTGCGATGTCGCCCAAGCGGCACCGCAACCTACTTGTTGGCCGCTACGTCGTCAGCTTACTGGCAAAGCCCTGACGAGCGGCCCCTCCTCGGGTTCCTCTTGGCTTCACCGTGGGTGACCAAGCCACGACAACACTGTTTAAGTCGCGCGTAATTAATTCCGTAAAAAACTTTGAAGTATTCATAAGAACTACCTTTGTCGAAAGTTTTGAAAATCTCTTTCACGTGAAGTATATAAAAGAGGATTGTAGAAAATATCCTTGAATTACTTTGGAGCATTGTTTTCTAGAAGAACTTTACTTGAAGTTTGACAGCTGGAGCGAAAAACCAATTAATTTTGTGGATGCGAAAGTTTTTATTAATGCTCTTCTCAAGTGGAAAAACTTTCATGGGACGACACAATATTGTTTACAGTAATGGTGTTACGATACTTGAATGTTTCTTTATCACTTCTTGGGCTGTCAGCCTCGCTACCACCTTGCTGACTGGCTATATTGTATGAGTATAATTAATTTTATAATTTTAAATATATTAATAAATTTAATTTTTAATATAATAATTATATTTAATTAAATAATTATTAAAATATTTAATATAAATTATTAAATTTAAAAAAAAAACTTTTTTTCTCTTTATAATAATTATATTAAAACCTAAATTGGAAATTAAGCAACTGGCTAATACTTTTGACTGATATTGAGTACTTCTAGTACTGGATGTACCAGCAGGTCAAGCTACCTAAAACTGTAAAAAAATTCTAATCAACCTTGAACATTAATGCTTAAGCGATAAAGTTGAAAATCTATTAAAGAAATTTGACAGATTGTAGTAGCTTGATGTGCTTGCGTCTGTACAATTAATAAGTCTCGCCATATAAGGAGACCTTATTAATATTATTAAAAGAATAAAGAATCTACTTCTAAGAGTAAATCGAAGTTTTAACAACGTCAAAATTATTCATTTCTAAACAGTATTGGCTAGCTTTACAATAACCATAACCCACAATACTGCTCATCATATTTTTCATCGGGGCAATATTTTATACCAAAATCGCCTTAGGTACGAAAAAAGACACTACACTCTTTTTTATCTACGGTGAAACCCAATTTTAACAACAAGAGGAATTGAGTCCATAAAAATTCCATTCTCTCCTGAACTACAAAACTTTAGCAATCTAGGATAGAAATAAACAAGTTCTTGGTACTGTTAGTAATTTGGTCTAGGTCGAAACTGTAATATCTTATTCTGTAATAAAGTTTTTTATCATTACGTGCATCAATAACCTTTGTTATGTGCTGGGCTTACGAGTATGTACAATGTACATACATAGCTCCATATCTTTATACCCTTGAGTAAGATCGCAAATTCAACAAACCAGAAAAAAAAAAATGTAAATAACAGAACTTTATTCACCCTATTATTGTTACAGATAGAATAACATAAAATATAATAATAATATTCCGTAATACATACTAACAGTTATTTCTGAGAACAACTTACTGAGACAGACAGTTGAGAGGGTCATAATCAATAATCATCATAATAATCATTTATGCATTTGTTCTTCTTTCTTAATATCCGGACACGGATGTTTCGGGAGGTTCCTGCACATCATCAGGCGGGAGGAGACGCCCGGGTGTCACCACTGTCAGGATCGCCCAGAGGACACGGTGGAGCATACGGTGGAGGTCTGCCCTGCTTGGGCAGAGCACCACCGTGTCCTCGTAGAGGCGATTGGCAGCGGCGGCGACCTCTCGCGTCCGGCCCTGGTTCAAGCCATGGTCCGGGGTGAGAGGGAGTGGGAGGCAGTCACCTCCTTCTGCGAAGCAGTCATGCTAGCGAAGGAGGTGGCGGGGTGGGCGAGGGAACACACTTTGCGCACCTCACGCCTCAGCCGCCGCGGGAGACGCTCCGGGCGTCGGGAGCCGCGTGACGACTCCCGGCCACCGTAGGCGCGGGCCTGCGGGCGGAGAGTAATGGGTAGCTCTCCGTCCGATCAGGACTAGGCCCGTGCCGGACGGCGTGTACGTGTTCCACGCGCGCCTCAAAGAGATGTCAGCAAAAGAGACGGGGCCCCATAGGGCCGAAGCCTGCCAGGGTAGCGGGACCATCCGAAAGGGTTTACCGCTGCCCTGGAACATAAAGGGCTAAGGACGGAACACGGGTGGGTTTTAGTCAGTAAGAGTCTGACACTCCCTTCTGCTCCACCCAGAGCGGGAGGGGTCATTTGATGATTTCCCATCCACAAAAAAAAAAAAAAATTTGATTTAGCACTAATGTACTTTAAGAATCGAATCCGTAAACTTTCTGGCTGCTTCGACATCTATGTATATATATTTTAGTCTAGCTTCAAAAATACCTAGCTTTAAACAATCCTAACCAAAAAATCTAAAAAAGATGAGCATTATGGAGATCATCATAAAACTTCAACAATTCCGCCGTTGATCTACCTTTAAATCCGTATTTGCATTTCCTCCGTCTCAAGGCTGAAGCCGGTTTGAACTGCATAAATCTGGTTAGATCCAGCGGGAGACGAATTTTGGCGTCGGTCGTTACCGAATCAACGTACGAATGGCGAAGTTTATGGCATCTTGAAAGGAGTTGATTTTCAATTGTTTTTTGGTTTTATAGAACGTAAAACATATGCAGGTGGCTTAGTGTTTTGTTTATTGGGAAGGAAAATTAAAAGTTTGTTTGGGAAGCAGTTAAAAGGAAATAATTTTCCGACACTGGAATTGTAAAATATTTTCAGAAGTTAGAGAAATGGCCGCTTGTAACCTATTAAATTACTCTTTGGAGCAGATTTAGAATCCTTGCGTTAAAAATAAATATTCAATGAATTTTACCAATGGAAAATCTAAACTAGTATTCTATCTCGAAGAACAAAGAAAAATAAAAACTAAAAGTTTCAAAAGCATGGAGGCGGGAGGGAGCTCATCCTTGTGACATGAAACGTAAGTCGCCTTAAAAACATCCACAAAAAAGAGGTGAAACTATTTCTACAGATAATCAGCAGGGTTACGTTTCCTAGAAATCCACAAGAAATAAAACCAATTAACTTACAAATAAAGTCTAAAGAATAAAAAACAATTCATCTATAAATCATTAATTACATTAAATATAAAAGACTAGTGGTTTTTTATTCTTTAGGCATTCAAATTATGAGTTCCTTGAAAAAAAAATTGAGATTTGATAAAAGTCAAAGCTATTGGAAAACTGCTCTAACATGAACACAAAAAAATTACGTAAAATCATAAAATGCACTCGAGCGTAAAAAAATGTTCGCGAAATATTCAACGAAGCATAACAAATATTGATACATTTATATACGAAATTGCAAACACGGTTAAGTATCGAATTTATTTAGAACTGCATAATATCTGGATTAAACCACTCTGGACTGGATTTGGGCGCTCGATACCGACAAACAGCCAATCTGAGAACGCTAATCTCAGTTAGGATAAGCCTTATGTTACTGTCGGAAACACACAATTGTAATAGAAGGATTACAATTAATTTAGATTCATTTTAATTACTTATTTCGTAATTTAAGTTAATTGTGTACTTGAAATGGTACAAAATAAAAGTATTTTCCGGCTTCTGAGTAATTAAATACCTAATTCATTATTTATTTTATTACGCTTTAGAATGAATGCTTTATTTTCCAGCAGCCGCTTTGAGGGTAAAAGAAACTTTAAAAAAGCTACATTTAATGTTCATGAAAAATTCATAATTCGTTTTTAATGTATAATTTAAGAAACATTTTGGCTGTTAACTTGTTATTAAGATCCTCGAAGTGCCAGAATACTTCAGTATAACTTTTGAAAAACTCAAATCTCCTTATAGCGTAGTCGGGTAACAACATGGCGTCCAAAATTACCAAAGAACAGTTTTAGTCCGTCACTCTAAACCACAGGCTTACATGGAGCATCTAGCATAAATAAATACCAGCAATTTGTTCAGTAAACGTCACTGTGTCCTAAATTTATGCGTGGGCACAATTACTGCGCAAACGAAATTAGACAGCGGACTGTCGTACTGGTGTATTGTCGTACTAGCGTACTGGCGTATTGTCGTACTGGCGTACTGGCTTGCTGACGTATTAGCGGGTCAGCGCACACAAAACATTTTAATGTGTTTTTAATAAATCATTTGAAATTGTAATTCCAGTGACGGAAATGACTGAACAATATATAATTTGTTGAAATCAGCCGTTTAGGCTTTAGGTATAAACTATCTGATGTACAATCACAGTTTAAAGTTTATCGTTACTTCAAGCTTAACCATAGTAAGACAAAAATGCGAAACATACACATAGGACTCTACTTGTACCAGTCAAGAAATTAACTTACTAGTCTCAACAAAAAAAAACACGTTTACAAAGATAAGTTATTAAATGTAGAAATTGTACATTGGGTGCTACCATAGGCGGTCTTATCCTAAAAGCGATCAAAATTGGTGTAGGCTAGGAAAGAAATTACTCAAAGGACTAAACTGAAGTATTTAACGTGTACATAAACGCTACATAAAACACCAAACGCATTCGCCCATTTTGTGCTACCAACTATCGTAAATTGTTGGTCCAGCGATCGTCAGCGCCATTCATGCAGTCGCCAAACCCATCGTGTGTGCGACGAAGTTAATGGTTTCCACAGAGGTGTGATATTGCATATTTCTCGCAAGGCAAATGAAATGAGACATGTCGCAGTGTAGCCGAATGAGACATGAACCATTGTAGCTGATGACGTTTAGTTTCAAAAGTGAAATATGTATTTGGTGTTTGCTACGTGGGTAATTTTTTGTATAATTCGGTGCTTTTTTCGTAACTGGGTTGTGGAGGTCAGATAGGCAGTCGCTCCATGTAAAATACTGGTATTCAGCTGCATCCGGTTAGACTGGAAGCCGACCCCAACATAGGGAAAAGGCTAGGCAGATGATGGTGTTTCAATGGAATACAATTTAATTCAAGTGTTGATTGAGAGGAGTCAACTAGCCATTTGCAAAGTATAATGACACTAAGAATGAGGCCTTTGAGGATCTCCTAAGTCCAGCAGTATCTTTCGTCTGAGCTTGCAATCTCTGCCTAGCGCTTATTTTTTTTCTCTCATTCAGTACTAATCATTTCAGAATATGTAGATCATCATCTTCATCATCTTCCGACAGCAGTTCGGTGCTGGACCTCAGTCTCTCCAACGCATGCCATTCATGCCGTTGTAAAAATATTGATCAGCCAAAAAGCGGACTGACTGCCCAAATGGTCAAAACAATCGCTTTCAAAGCCTTTCTTATTTCTACACTTTCAACAGGATTAACGTAAGCTTTTCGATAGCTTATGAGAATCCAATACACTTTTGACTTTTTCATAATAGTTATCGCTGATTGAATGACGATATCGCCACGTATTGACTCGTTAAATGCACCTCAAGCGTTTGTTAAACATCAAGTCTTCAATCTCCTCGCTAAGACCTCAAAACCCTTACTATCCAAATTGGCAATTTGCCACCTAGCTTACAGGGCATATCTCTCCAAATTGCTCATTGTAACGTCCGTGTTGACGTTGGTATTAAGCAATGCAACGTTTGCATGCGTTACGCAAGTTGACACCAAGAATGAGGAATACAATCACAACTAATTGGATAATCAATTAACTCATATTTGGGACTGCTGGACATAGACCATACCCAGTTCTCAGCTTTCCACATTTATTCTGCTAATTTTGGTTTCACTCGGGGCTTTTTTCGAGCTTCAACTACTTTTATCATGTCACTGGCAGGCTTTCCGTTACCACGACCGCTGCATTTCACTCGACCAAATTAAACATTGAGTAGCAAAAAAATGCTGCCTTTATTGTAACTGAAAAACGAAATTGACCCGTCTTCGCGTTCTTTAAATGTCTATATCGAAAGCATTTTTTTTTCACACCCCGGACAGTGGTGACGGCGCATCGTAAAATTCGGCGATATTTACCTATTTTGTGCGACGTCGTAATGGAAAAACTAAGGCATTTCCTTAAAAAACCTTTTGGGTGACTTCGCCGACATTTGCGATGCATTGACTCATAATTTGTTTAATTTAAGCGAACTTAAAACCATTGTCGAAACATCCAATACCATGTATCGTTGTCGTCATTACAATATTGTACTCGGTGTAATGGCTCGTATGTAGACAGGTACGCGTGTCGATCTCCGCTTCACGTACTATGATATTGATGCTACTGTCTCGCTGACTCGGCCCATTGAAATATATATAGTTTTAGTGATTGTGTTGTTCGTTGTAAATTCTTTAGGGATTTCGGTCTACAATGTGTTCTGTTTTAATCCTGATTAACATGGTGCCACAAATGACCAGAAATAATTCTCCATTAATGTTAGTAGATTTGAAAAACCAGTAAAATAACACTATAGTTTATATAAAAGGTTCGTTGGTGCATCGCTAACGCAGCTTCGATCCTATGGAGCATTACATATAGTGACGGGTTGTGTGCTGACGAGATATATTAACATTATACGGAGCTAATGGGATGGGAAACATGCCTGTGTCAAATTATTAATGTAGTAGCTATGTCTGATACTATTGAGGGTACAAATGTAATTTTACTATTGGATTTTAGTGAGTTATTATCAATGCAAATATTGACTAAGTGCGGAAGGCCGTATGTCACAGGTAACAAACCCAGAATCTAGCCTCTTATTCTATTGAAACTCCGTACTACGCTAGCCCAAAGTGTGGCCACTGACGTTCGGCCTACTGTACCAAACATAGAAAAAAAAGCTTTCGACAATAACTATCTGATTTAGGTCGTTTTTGAAAGCACGGATATTTGGGCGGAAATTAAGACCTATTATTGCGGAAAATAAATCAAGAACAAAAGTATGAATCATTCTTTCTTAAAGATATCAAATATCGCAAAGAAATACTTTATATCAAACTTCTACCTACTAATACTAAATCTCTTCCAAAACGAAACCAAACCATTGTTCTATATCAACATTTTTTATTCGTTTTAAGAACATTATTTATTATTTTACATTTCCCTTCATTAGTTTCATCGTCTCCGAATATTCCTGAATCAATTCAAAATACAATACGGAACGAGAATGCACCGAAAATATAGCACATTTAGCATAGCATTTGTACGATGCAAGGCCATTAGGTGGAACTGAGGGATTATTCTAAATCTGGCTTGCAAGGCACTAAGCCTTGAATTTATCGTTGTGAGCGCGAGCGCCGCAAAACCTTTCTTACGTGATTTGATTTTTGTAGAACTGTTTTTAATTCTTTGGAGAGCTCTTTTAGAGGTTCGGAGAAAAACGGTGGCGGACAAATAAATAGACTATCAAGGATTAACGTTGTATTGCTGTTCCATACGGTTTAAAAAAATTTAAAGGCAAGTTTGTATATGTGATATTATCGTCGCAGTATGCTTAAACTGGGTTTTGGAACCGGTATCAGGGGAAGCGGCTATCGAACCAAAAAATGAATCAATCAATTACCTTAATTTTCTTTTCAATGATGTTAATCTATGTTTTAGTAGTTAATCTAGGTTTTTCTAAATTACCCCCTAAAGGGGGATTGAGGCGTCTCAAAATGTTTATGGAAGAATTTTAACGCGCGGCCGATAAACTTGAAATTAGGTATGTATACTTAATACTAAAATAAATAATAAAGTGTTACAGGGTTTTTCGAAAATCTACCCCTAACGGGGTGAAGAGGGGTAGTCAATTTTACAGAGGAGTATTTTACTGCGTGGCTTGATTAACTGAAAAATTGGTATAAATAATCTTTGTATTAAGTTATGGAAACACCCCAAACGTTTTTTCAAAATTTCACCCCATGGGGATAAAAACTGCGGGGTTTCACCCTCACAGTTTTTATTCCGGCGGGATACAGTTAATATAAAAATATTATTTATTTTATTTTTATTTATCTATTTATTTCAGGCAACAAGGCCCATACAAACAAATACAATACAATATTACTATTAATATAACTTAAAAATATACTATAAATACATACAACATTATAATATTACACTAAGAACTACCTAACGCACACGAAGTGTCTGCGTCGTGTTTCGCTGACTGGTGTCATGTAGCCGGCCACGAAACCGGCGGTACACAACACCCTTCGGCCAGAACTCTTCCTTGAGGAACTTCTCGAGATGATGTGTCGGCACACGCACAACGAACGACTTGAAGTTTGTGTTGTGACGCGACTCCAACTTCTCGACCCTCAAAGTCCAGTTGGTCTTCACAGTTCACAGTTGGTATTGCTTTGGTTAAGAAACTCGGCAACATTTGCCTGAGTTATTAATAAAGATTGTCACGTTTAGTTTTCACAGACAGTTTAAGGGGTTACAAAGTGCATAGGTAAGAAAAATAACCCGCTATCGGTTTAACTCGAAACTCGGTACTAATACATCAAATATAAAAGTAGGTAACTGTTTAAGGGTTTTTCAAGGATGGAAAAGGGTACTAAAGTTTAATAGGTGGATTTTACTCTAGCCTTCGTTAACTCGAAAATGGGTATAAATAATCTTTAAGTCAAACAATGGAAACGTATCAAACGTATGGTAAAAAGAGATGACAGTTTATTTGTAATTACATAATTTTCTAAATAAATGATAAAGATCGTACACATATGTTCGAAATTTTTAGAGGAAAGTACGAAATATACGCGGACGAAGTCGCGGGCAAAGTGCTAGTATATGTATAATTATGGTCTCAATTCGGTAACACGCAGTAATCAAGCAAGACGATCAATTTTATAAATCCCTTCGGCTTAGAAGAAGCTATAGTACAGTCACGAGCAAACGTATACACTCCGCTTTATTCAAAAGCAATTTACTCCTTTATTTTTTAATGAAATTTTATGGTATTACGAACATAGCATTTTCGAACCCATAGGTTTATGTAAGGTGTCGCATCAACGTTGCATTCGTTATTTCACGAAAAACTCGCAATTGAAAGTTGCCAAGTGTTGACATATTGGTGCTCGTGACTGTACACCCTCATTTTGCCAGTGATGTAATAGATGGCAAGACTATTGCCATCAAATGAACACAAAACCCGACTACGCACTGCTACTCAGAAATCCCCGACGGAAATAATGTATAACCCTATGAAATAAAATAATAAAAATAAATAAAAAAGCCTTTATTCTACCATAAATACATAGAACAATTTAAGCGTAGTAATTATTTTATCCTATCACATTGTATACTTACTACACATTTCATTAGGTAGGTATCATTAATATTATTGTTTATTGTTTGAGTTGAATTCATATGAATTATTATTGTATAATTGTATATTTATATATTATATATTTAAATTATATTTTGCTTACAAGCACATATGAAATATACAATTATACAATAATAATGTATAACCCTATATTACTACAATTACATTAAAACATTGCTTATATATCATAAAACACACTAGATATAAAGACAACACGGTACACAACCCTAATACTATTTTCTCACAAACACAACGTATGCGAGATCAAGCCTTACTTTTCCTAGAACATTATGACGACACATGAACTTAATAAATATTCTAAGAGGGACGGCGACACCGAGTAGAAAGATTACAGAAGATCCGCTATGTTAAAATTATGACTGCTATTCTGTAAAGTAAACTTTCAAAGTGACCGTAAATAATTCAAAAGCGAACTCGCTTGTTTTAAAAGTAAATCATCGCGGATTCGTAACGAGACACCGTTCAAACAAAGTGATGTTTAGAGAATACGCTACAAATGTTGTGAATACACACAATACGTTTCTATTTTGTTACGAGCCATCATTATCTTGTCTCATTCGTTTGTGTTCGGCGTACTTAGCACGTCTTTTTCTGTCAGTTATCTGAGAATTCAACCCGTCCTGGGCCATATCATCTTTCACACAATCCATCCAACTGCTCTGGTCTATTTTGAAGCTACTTTCTAAATAAAATGGATCTTCTGAATTCTATTTAGATCATATTTAATGCGGAAGTTCATTTGACCTAGGTACCAACGGACGTCATAAACTTGTTGTCTACCGTTTTTTGTTGACAGATGAGCGGAAAAACTGCTCTTATGTTATTTAGGGATGTGGGACAAAATCTTATGGTATTACCCATGTGGTTTTAATTTTTTACTGCATACACTGCAAAATAAGGGTGCGACTATCCATATTTTGGCAATCGAAATAGTATTCATGAAACTTTTTTATTCCGCGTGACTTATTTAGAAAAAGTTTAGTACTGGTAGAACTACGTATAGTGTTAAAATGATCAGTCGTCAGCCAAAATTTCTATGATTACTAATAATAATAATAATTTATTAATATTTCGGACAATGTCCATAGTCCTTAACTATTACAAAATTAAAATCAAATTATAAAATAAAAAGCATTAAAATTAATCAAAAAATAAAAATTAGACAAACATTACATTATCATAATTAAAATAATCAAATATAAATAAATTAGTAAAAGTAAAAATTACTAATGCCTATAGCAGGAGCGTAATGACACTGCGATATATATATTATATACTAGCTGTGCCCGCGACTTTGTCCGCGTGGAATAGTGACTTTTCGGGCAGCATATTTTGAATTACATATACCGTCGTTTGGGTAGCTAAAAATTTACTTTATTACAGTAATGCTTCTCTGTATACGATATTAATTTGACGTATGGCCATCGGGGATGAAAGCATACAGGCTCCTAGGATAGCTAACCCGTGACAGAGCCACATACAACTGACCGTGCGAGAAACAGCTGATACTTAGATCTACACCCACAACTTTCAGCGTCTGACCTTGGGCTTTATTAATTGTCATCGCAAAATATAGGCTGACTGGAAATTGGACTCGTTTAAAACTAAATGGAAAATTGTTTGGAATGAGAGGAATCCGAGGAATGAAAACACTTTCACCTTTTCCACACCCTGTTAAAATCTCTGCTTCTATCAGATTTCGTTGTAAATCGGTCACTTTTAACCTGGTGCCATTGCAAAGTTTTGGGGGGCTTAAATTTCTTAGAAGCATTATGGGTTCGCAGAAGTCTCAGACTCACGCGATAGCGCGTGAGCTTCGCGATCGACAGATAAACGTGCCTTTCGTTGTTCCCCGTTTTCCCTATTTCGAGTTGTCATCATTTGAGAACGATTTGAACTCAGTCGAGATTCTCGCTGAGTCGAAGTTTCTGCAGCATGAAACCTAGTCTGATGTTCCCGAGTTGCAGAGAGCCTTGCCTCACGACCTTCCTCAGATTCCTGTGAGCGAACTAATTTCATCTTTTTAGCATTTCTGCTACATTGGGAGAGGTTGGATCTTCTTCGAGGCATTCTTACAATAAAATAGTACTTACTACTTAACACACAGTTATATTATAATTAAATTATAAATACTTACAGATTATTATACAGTCTAAAATTATCACAGTTTAAGTAATAAGTGTTATTAAGACGTGTAAACCAAACCAGTTTGTCTTGGCCTCACTTTGTATGATATTTTCTCACAGTGAACGGTCAACCAATACTGGTTTTGCATAGCTTGATGTGTAGGTGTGTACTAACTTTATAAAACAAAAGAATTGCTAGACAAAATTTATTACTAACCTGAGCTAATGAACTTATACTTAATAAAGAAAATCAAAAAAAGAAATGCCTAACCTTATAACAAATGCTTACAATATTTATTTACAAACCCTAAATAAAAATTAAGATAAGTAAATACCCAAAAATCAAGGAAAGAACCGCCTAACCTATACCAAATACTTACAATATTTATTTACAAAATTTTAAAGAAAATTAGGAAAAAGAACCTTACCTACAAACCCTAAAATATAAATAAATGAAATATGCAAACAGTCAGTATTCAAGTGAATCGCAATAATCGAATGCAACTATTCGTCTATACTCTCCAGGATACGTGCGTCCGCTACGAATAACTGAATCCTTATAGCAGCGGCGTTTTTTTTTTTATGAATGGCATCTCGTTGTTTACCTTGAGAGGTCGTGACTACAACCGGACTATCCTGTGGTTGCCTTAAGAATTCTTAAAGCCTCCAGCCAGGGCTACATCTAGATTAAAACTAAGTTACTGCACGCTAAGGGCACCCCCTGTGGGGTACGAACCTCGGCTTAGGGCGTCGGCGTCGCTGGGAGAGGGCAGCAAGGGGACAGGCTGGATCGAATTAGTATTATTAATGCTTTGATGAGCGCGGCGTTTCCTAGGACTATCTCTGAGAAGAAAGGCCGAAACAAACTCAGAGGTCTCAGTCGGGGAATTTAAAGCTACAGGCTCAGCTACGGCGCGGGCTGGCACTTCAGCGGGCAAGGGTCGGGGGTCAGCGGCGCGGCTCTCAGCGCGCTTTATATAGCCACCATAGATTATACAGTCTATAGCCACGGACACGCAGGCGCGAGGCGTGTACGTACTCTGATAGAATACCTTAACAAAAATGTTCGCCGTGATTCTTTAAATTGACATAACTTTTTTATTTATGAACCGATTGACATGAAATAAACACTAAATGTTAAGTGAAGCTTACTACAATATATTAGTGAAAACCCCATCTAAATCGAATAAGCCGTTTCTGATATTAGCGTGCACAAACACACAGACAAACAGACAAACCGACAAACAGACAAAAAAAAAATTAATTACAATTTCGGGTTCGGCATCGATATAATAACAACCCCTGCTACTTTTTTTTTATATATTTCCATTGTACAGACACCACTTTTCTACAATTTTATTATATGTATAGATATATATATTTGGTCAAAAAATGACAAATTGGACACATTTTTAGGACAAGTGCTGTTTAATAAATCACTAAAACTATGAAAAAAAGTCGTTTTTATAAAATAGTCTCCTAGTTGAATCGGCCCCCAGTGACAATCTACATATTTGTTCGTAGCCTGTACAAAACTACAAATTAGGAACAGTTTGTCAGTGTCCTTTGCTTGGACCAAAGCGGAACCAACAGCGTTAAGTATTTTCCCAAGTTATTATCCTTAAAACCAGGACACGCTGTGCGTAAATCGGCGTGTTGGAGGTAAGAAAAAAACATTTTACGATTAACTGTAAGCATGTTGCATATTGTAAATCTTTTACTCAGGCTTTTAATTACATATCATCAATCTCTTGCCCATATCCCAAGTTTGTGGGGTCGGCGCAGCATGTCTCCTTCTTTCGAACTTCTCTATCAGTCATTATCTATTGAGATAACGGCTGAATATACAGCAGTTTGAAAGAAAAAGACAGTCAACCCTTTTAGTCATACCATTTTCCACACAATCAATCCATAGTGTAATCCGATAATTTCCAAACATCAGCTTTACCAGTCTATGTAACACTATAATACCTACCAGCATACATACCTGCATATATAGGTATAGAAATTAGGCATATACAATCGGATTTAGTCGGCTAAATCTGTTCATCTGGCAATGTAACTAGGTAGTTGTACAGTCACGAGCAAAAGTATGTATACACTCGGCTTTATTCAAAAGCGATATACTCCTTTATTTTTTAATGAAATTTTATGTTGTTAGGAACATAGCATTTTATGTTGTGAGGGGCCCGTGGCTAAATAATAACAGCCGCACAGGTCGATCGGTCAGGTTAAGCTACGCTTGCCGCGGTTGGTCTGTGGATGGGTGACCATCTTTACATACCGAGACCCCTCCGTGCCTCGGAAAGCACGTTAAGCCGTTGGTCCCGGCTGTCATTCGTGGATCTTTGACAGTCGTTACGGGTAGTCAGAAGCCCGAAAGTCTGACAACCAGTCTTACCAAGGGGTATCGTATTACCCAGTAACTGGGTTGTGGAGGTCAGATAGGCAGTCGCTCCATGTAAAATACTGGTATTCAGCTGCATCCGGTTAGACTGGAAGCCGACCCCAACATAGTTGGGAAAAGGCTAGGCAGATGATGAGGAACATAGCATTTTCGAACCCATAGGTTTATGTAATGTGTCGTATTTCAACGTTGCATTCGTTATTCCACGAAAAAACTGCAGTTGAAAGTTGCCAAGTGTTGACTTATTGGTGCTCGTGACTGTTCATAGGTATGTTGGTTTAACGTTTGTGGCTGGATACTGTATATAGGATGGTTCGTTAAGATGGGTCAGTAGGCAGACAGGGTAGCATAAATCTTCGTGAAAACAAGTTTGGTTGACATTATTACATCACACCGCTATTCTTCGAAGGTTTAAGCAAAAGTATGTTTCACTTTGGTATAAACTTACAGTTCTCGTGGCAAAGTAACAGTTGCAAGGGTCGATCGATCAAGGTTAAGCTACGCTAGGCAAGGGCGGTCCGTGGATGGGTGACCATGGGTAACGACTGTCAGTCGTAAAGTTTTGATAGTCGTTACGGGTGTACCGATTATCAAAGATCTACTACTCAGAAACCCGAAAGTATGAAAACACTTCTAACTAAAGAGTATCGTGTTACCCCGTAACTGGATTGTGGATGTCTGATAGGCAGTCATTTCGTGTAAAATACATATCTAACATATCTAAAAAAAATGTATATACTTAAGTAGTTTATCAGCCATCTTGTTACCATAACACAAGCATTAGGTTGCTTAGCTTGGGACTAGATGGCGCTGTGTGAAATGTCCAGGGATATTATTATTATTATTATCTATACAAAAAGAATTTACCCACCGCAAAATAACTAAGTATATTATAACTATGTTACTTCTCTCTGAAATGTGAATTAATTATTATTATTAAACTAAACAATTGTAACATGTTAATCTTTAATAATTATTATTTTCCTCAAATTTATTCAATGTTTTTTCTCAATATTTATTTTTATCCTGCCTACAACATTTGTAATATTAATGCTTAATCTTGATAATTATGTTAATTTTATTTTTTTCCTTCTAATTTTATAATTTGTAATTATAAATTAATTTCTCTATTTTTATCGTGTTAACACCTACATAGTTATATGTGCATGGTCTTCTGTAATTGAAGGAGCACACGTAAAAGAACCTTTTTTATTATTGTAATTTTCTATTGTGTATGTGTATCCTTTGTTGGAGATCCTCAATAAATAAATAAATATCTGGTATTCAGCTGCAGCTGGTTAGACTGGAAGCTGACCGAACCCAACAAACACTTAAAGCATGAGACGAGCCTATTCCTATCAACCTTACACAAATCAAGTTTATAAGAAAGACTGCCACTGGAAAATTCCTAATAGAAAACCTAATATAATGTATTTTGGTTACCAGTGTGATAAGAATAAGAAATTTTATTTGCTCAAACATGACATGTTTGAGCAAATAAAATTTGGGTATACATACATAATTAAAATAATACATGCATGCAAGATTTTAAAATAAGAGAGTGGCTCACGACATCTCTGCCATTTCTCATGGCGTGCAAATATCTTAGTTAGGTAAAATTATTATTATTAAATCATTAAGTAATGAAAAATCTCCTTAGTACTAAATTCTCAGTATGTTTTATTTCATAAAATATTGGTAGTGTGTATATTTTCAGTAAAATTAATTGATTCCAAAACGATATTCACTTTTTAGAATGTTTATTATTTTCTATGCATACATTCAATTTATTTTTCACAAAAGTACTTAATGGTTTTCATATCATTAATATTTTTTCAAAACAAATTAAAATTATTCCGAAATGGACAAGTAAAATCAAAACTCTAACATTCGTTTAATTTGTTTATCGGCTACAACTAATTGCTTTAAAGTTAGTAAGTAGGTATTATATTAGTAAGTATTACGATATCATTATTTTAAATTGTATCCCTTTTAAATTCGTGTCATCATCTGCGTAGCCTTTTCCCAACTATGTTGGGGTCGGCTTCCAGTCTAACCGGATGCAGCTGAATTCCAGTATTTTACATGGAGCTAGTGCCTATCTGACCTCCACAACCCAGTTACTGGGTAATACGATACCCCTTGGTATGACTGGTTGTCAGACTTTCGGGCTTCTGACTACCCGTAACGACTGTCAAAGATCCACGAATGACAGCCGGGACCAACGGCTTAACGTGCTTTCCGAGGCACGGAGGGGTCTCGGTATGTAAAGATGGTCACCCATCTACAGACCAACCGCGGCAAGCATAGCTTAACCTGACCGATCGACCTGTGCAGCTGTTATAATTTAGCCAGGGGCCCCTTTTGAAATCGTGTGCAGTTTGTTAATGGTTCGACAGATTTCTATTCGTAATTTATTTATATTTATAAAATAATATAATTGTAGTAGACCTGAAGATTGAAGAGCCTTTTTTATACATATTATCAAAATATTTTTATTAAAAAAAAGTTTTTTTTTTTATAAAACCAAGAAAATCAATTTCAATAAATTCAGTTATTTAATTGAAAGTTTTGGAATCGGGTGAAATCATTTCTTTTTTGTCTTTGCAGATATATAGTACCTAGTAGATAGATAAGTACATCACCGGACGACCTATTTCACAGAGAGCTCTGCTACTAATTATGTATATATACCTACATACCTTTTAGAATGTTGTGAATATTAGGTAAGACGAAAGTTCCTGAGTGGTGGCATACATGATGTTGTTTTAGCAAACATGACTATTTGGAGCTACGTTCACTTTGTTAAATTAGCGTTATGAGAGAGTACGTTAATATTTTAGTCACAAACAGTTTTATACATTATTATAAACGCAACATTTCTCTGTCCCTATTATTATTTGACTTATAACTTGTGTTGGTTTTTGTAAGTGGGTTTTTGTTATAACTACCTAACGTAGATACTTTTAGTAAAAAGCGGTTATTTTGACATTTTACGAACAGACACGTCAATTTTATTTATTTGCATGTACTTATATGTATATGTATGTATTTATATAGTTTATTTATATAGACACAGACAATATAATACTATCCGGTATTATCTATACCGTATAGTAGTATTATAAATACTATCTTATGTGACTTTTCGTTTTAAGTACTTTCATCAAAATTTTTTTTACAAATTATCACTTCGCAAGCAATT
This sequence comes from Apamea sordens, assembly GCA_945859715.1. Lineage (NCBI taxonomy): Eukaryota > Metazoa > Arthropoda > Insecta > Lepidoptera > Noctuidae > Apamea > Apamea sordens. Next base: position 2,861,803 of record OX244010.1, on the reverse strand, counting down.
TTCCGCATAATTTCATTTGCCAAATTATTACTTAGCAAATAAACTCTTCACAAATAATTTTAACGCAAACCTAATGTTTGGCAAGTGAACGGTTAAACAATAACTTGTTGACCAACTAGTACTTTTACCAATTTTAATGCACTTAAATATTTCAGTTGGTAAAACATATTTTACGCCAAATAAGATAAGCCAAATATTTAGTATCGTCAGTTTTCAATTTAACATTTCTAATTGCTCATTCAATGATAAAATATTTGCATCTTTATGTCAGTTGCACAAAATATACAAATTAAATTACAAAACGTTTTATTGGTTTGCTTTTACATTCAAAAATATGTTTCTTCGTTGTGTGGTCACAGTTCTAACCTAACCTAGCTGTTTCGATTTGAAAAATATATGAGCGTGTTACGTTGCAAATTTCACAAAACTTTAAGAAATATATAAACTATACAAATTCAAGCACAAAAACAACTAAAAAAATTCAAGCACATAAACTTACAAAGAAGTACGCAAATGACATCAAATAAAAGTGCATTTTTTTATTATACCATTCCCAAAAAATCTTATTTTTCTCTATAACTTTCTTTTATGTCTTTATATTTTGTTTCATAACAAATCATTTGACTAAATGTTGACTGTCTAAAGATTGTTAGCTGTAATAAATCATTTGATTAAATACCAAATTCCTTAATCACATTATCCTCGGTAATATTCTGCCGAGTAAAAATTTTGCCAAATGAAAATGTGAGTACTAAAATCATTCCAAATATTGCATTAGTTTAAAAAAGGTTGCTAAAATTTGTTTGGATAATGAAATTTTGTCAATTATGTTTTTTGGCTAAACGGCAGGATCCCGTATTATGCCAATCGCCTATCCGAAGATACATAAAATGTGTGTTATGTAGTTATTTTTATTTAATTGGCTAAAATGTTGTTTTATAGATACAGATTATGTATTAATTTGCAAACACAGAAAGTGTTGAATAAAATTTGAAAGCTGCTTTTGCCTCAAACAAGTTGCAGTGTTGTATACAAAGTGGCGCTACAATGGCGACATTAATTTAAGACACGGGTGGCCAGTAATCATAAAAATTATAACAACATAAAAAAAATCGTAACTTGAAAACTTCCACCTGCGCCGCGCGCCGACATAGGACTCTCTCTCTTTCCTTCAATTCGCCTTTTCTTTGCTCGTTAATTGTTTTAATTACATTGGTGCGATTAATTACATTGATGCGATGTTATGATCCGTGACCCCGGCAAATGACCCCTGCGCTACAGTTCTTTAAGTCAGGTTGCTCTAAGATGCTATTTTATAAAATTGTTAATAAATAAATAGATATTAATATTTATTTATTTATTAACAATTTTATAAAATTTAATTAAATTAAATTAAAATATATTCATAAAACTACAACGCAAAACCGTATACGTGTGTTAAATTAATGTCGCCATTAAAGCGCCACGCTGTACTTATATAAAATCATGGTGCGCCTGCCTCACAGTGAACTTAGCAGAACTTATCTTTTGTTCTCCAAGACAATGTGTTATCACGAGCTGTTTACACCAAGTTTGTTATTATCAAAACTTGCTAACTTGATATTCTTAGCGCTGCGTTTTGTTTGTCCCGTCCTATTGTGAAGGTGGTGTGAATGTTAAGACGTATACAGTTACTGTACAGGCGACATAAGTAGATACAGACAGGTACTTAGAATATACTTGAATAGCAACCCGATCCTACTACGCCAGGTTTTTACGACATGACCAAACATGAAGATTATTTAATTATATTCATGTTAAATACGAATTCATTCCGAATATACTTAAATAATCAATACATTACCGCAACATTGCACATAAACCTTCCGGAATAAATACTGTAAGTGATGATGAAAACCGCTTCAATATCCATTGAGCAAATTAGAAGAACTAAGTCTGACAACCAGTCTTACCAAGGGGTATCGTATTACCCAGTAACTGGGTTGAGGAGGTCAGATAGGCACGTCGTCGTCAGATAGGTCGCTCCATGTAAAATACTGGTATTCAGCTGCATCCGGTTAGACTGGAAGCCGACCCCAACATAGTTAGGAAAAGGCTAGGCAGATGATGAGATTAGAAGAACTAAGCGGTCACACAGGGAAACACGAAATGCGGTTTTATATTATGTTCCATATTATAGACTATCTTCACCAAAACTTGGATAGTAATAAATAAAAAGACCATACAGAAAATTTTAGTTTTGAAATGAAAGGAGTTTCATGAAACAAAAATTAAAAAAGTAATAATAATCATTTTGCATTCGAGAATAAAGTATTACAATATGGCCACTTATTCAAAATGTGTACCTACCGACAGCGAGAAACAAGATAAACACAACACTTCGAGTCAAACAACTCAATTTAATTTTAAACATGAAACAACATTATTTATTCGAAACTTTATTTATTTATGAAACAATTATTTTTTGCATGTTGTAATTATGTACAAACTGCAGAGGTAAAATAGGTACGTATTTAAATTTTAAACTTAATTTTTATTTATTCGAGAAACGATGTATGTAGGTAGTTGTCAGTAATCAATGGTATGGTCGACCTCGTAATTGATTTATCACCCTAAGGTGGAATGTCACTTGCACGACATAAAATGATGACGTATTTTTGTGTATGTGACAGTTAGATAGTTTTAACCTTAGTGAAGTTTTAATTTAGTGGGAATTAATGTCAAAACTGATAAAGCAATTACGAGGTCGACTTTACTCATTACAAATAGGCACTTCAAATATAAACTATCCTCAATTACTTTCAAAAGTAATCAATACAAAGAAACAACCCCACACACCACATTCTCATACATAATATAAACCACACCTTCCACGAAATAACTCCAACAAATTGCACTGTACAATACATCATGAACACAAGTTTGATATCACAATTATTCTGCTGCACTAACATTCATTAGTAGATTGGTGCTTCGCGTATAAATATTTAGCAATGTTCTAATACATTAGACGGTAGACGTTCTCCTGCATTATGTATCAGTAGGTGTGTGGGAGGCGGCCTGCTGCCGTCCGCAATTGCTTAGTGGGGCTTGAAGGCAAAGCAGACTTTGTTGTTTAATTTAGAGAACGGGATATAAAACTATAGCCTGCAAACAGACTGATTCCATGCCACTTTTTTGTGACCAAATAAAAATTCATAATTGTTTCATTTTATTTATTCGCACGAGTCTACTTTAATTGTAATTATGATCTTTTTTTAATGTATACTCTATCCCACTGCTGTATAAAGGTCTTTTCCATTAACACTCATTTTTGTCTGCTGCCTTTTGTAGCCAATCAGTCGAAAACGAGTCTAGGTCGCTGGTCGTCGCGCCAGAGTTTCTTACTCATGCCTCGATGACGACGCCCGTCTTTAGAAATCATTGAGAACACAAGTAAACAGCAAATACTTACCCTACCCCCGACGAGCTGATTTCATCAATAGGTATTTTATGTCCGCTTTCTATACAAATACGTGTAATGTGTTACTTAGGGTACCACCAACTGCGATCGGATGACGTCAATCGGCGATAACTGTGATGTAAAATGTGTGAGGTTACATATTTTTAGGCGACCAAGAGGAATTAACAAACAATTTAGCTTGATAAAACGACAAAATCAAGGAAGTGAAGCGTGTTGTAAGTTTGTAATTTACACCACACTTCACTCGCTGACTTTTACATATATGGTGAATAACATATACGTTTATTTCCCAGTAAATAAAACAAGCAGCCTGATTGTGATTGAGAGAGGATTCACAAGGATCCCTTGCGTATCATAGTTACAGATACATGTGGGAGCTTCTTAATATTCCTAAGTAGTTCTTTGTTTGATCTCTCTTTATGTTTGATAGGAATTCAGCCGATCCATTCTGTAAAATCTCACCGTGAAAATTTAGTGGAGTGAGCTGTCATTCCAACTAATGCTAGGGATTGACACTATAGACAGCTCACTCTAAGCTCACTTCACCTAAGTTTTCACGGTGAGATGGTTACAGAATCGCACTGCTGGATGCGTTTAGTACGTGAACTTTTTATTTTATTTTGATTTAGTCATTGTTTCTGTTTGAAAATAGAATTGAATGTGAACGGACAGCTGGAGTAAAATTATTATTATTTATTTATTTCAGACACAGTGTTCCATATTCATGTTAGTATAATTAAAATTAAAAATTATGTTAGTAAAACAAAGATCAATTACATGCCAAAATAATAGTATTATAACTTAAACTGAAATTAAATAACCAGAATCATAAAAATCAAATTATAAAATAAATTAATTAGCCAAAAATGCAATCATCTTTAAATTAATTAAAATCATTTACATCGTTAAATTAAAATAAAAAATTTCATTAAAATCACAAAGAAAAATAATAGAAATATAAAATAATTTAACTAATAAAATAAAATAATGTAATTAATAAAATAAAATAATGTAATTAATAAAATAAAATAATGTAATTAATAAAATAAAATAATGTAATTAAAAAATAATTTAATTAATCAACTACAATTATTTTATTTTATCATCCGTCAGTTCTTACTGACATGCAACTGCACACAATGCCACAATATTGGACAGTCAATTTTGCCAGCCACAACGCTAAGAATGCTGTTGCCACTGGCGCGGGCCCGACTGAGCAATGACGCCGCTCTCTTTCTGAGGATGGCATGAAAGCCATCAATACGAGCGTCGGCAAACATGCCCGACGCGCTGCTGTGTCTCGGCAGCCGCATCAGCATCCTAAATGCATCGTTATACTGAACGCGCAGGGCGTTGATTGTCTTCTGCGTATATTTGACCCATAGACTGCACGTATAAAAAGATTGGCAAAACGCCCGAAACAATGTTATTTTTACTGCCTTACTGCAGCGCGCAAATCTACGAGCCAACATATTGCATCGGACAGCCAACGCCCGGCGCTCCCTCTCAATATCCTCGTGGTCTGAGAGTTCATCCGAGACCCAGTGGCCCAGGTACTTGAAACGCGTAACTCTGCGTAGGGAATCACCGTCTATTAGGACGGGTGGTACATGAGTGACCTTATGACCTGGTGATTGGAACACCAAAAGCTCGCTCTTTTTTACATTATACCTGAGCCCATGAGCCTCGGCGTACTCAACACATATACCGAGGAGTTTGCGAACGGCACTTATGGAGGGGCCCAACAACACCATATCGTCAGCGTAGCTAATGTTGTTGACATATTTTCCGTCTATAGAGCAGCCGACCATGGTGCTGCTGAGCTCCTCGATGAGTCCGTTTACATACAGATTGAAGAGACGAAGCGAAGTTAAACCTCCTTGCCTTACGCCACACTTCAGTCTGTACTCATCGGAGATCACGCCCGCCCACTTTATCACATTGATTTGGTTGTTGTACCAATAATCAAAAATGCTAACGACTTCTTCAGGGAGGCTGGTTTCTGTCCTCAATTTGTACCATAGCATATCATAGGACACCAAATCGAAAGCTTTCGAAAGGTCTAAAAAACAGGCGTAGACCGGAGTCTTTCTATCGGTATAGTACCGGACAGTGTGCTTGAGGCATAGAACTGCCGTTTCTGTCGACAGCCCGCGTCTGAACCCGAATTGAGCGTCATTCAGCTTTATGTGACTGTTCAAAATACGATCAAGCAGACTGTCCAGCACCTTCGCCACGGTAGTAGCTAGCGAAATGGGTCTATAATTGCTGTTATCTGACGCATCGACAGTTTTATTTTTGATTATTGGCACAACCACGGTCTTCATACATTCATCCGGTAGGTATGAGTGTCGTAAACAAAACGTATAAAACATAGCCAGAAGCCTTGGCAGATGAACCCCCGCATGTTGCAAATGCTCAATACTAATTCCATCGTGGCCTGGGGACTTACCCCTCGTCATATGGTTTATAACGGCAGATACATGCTTAGCAGTAAAAGCTGGGCATACTGTGGGCTCAAGCAAATTTTGCCTGATTTCACTAGTATTAAGCATCCCCGACACACAGGAAGAAGGTTCAATCTGAAAAAGTCTTTTAAACATGTTCGCGATGTCACGCGGCTCAGTTACTCCGTTAACATTTAGAGGGACAGAAGGTCTACTATTTAGTTTTCTCGTGCCTTTCCAAAAGTTCTTAAAATTTTTGTCTGCGTGGTGTGATGCGATAATATCCATCTTAATTTGCTCGGCGTTATTTTGACACCATCTTAGCTTATATTTGAAACGACGCCGACACTCCACCATGTTATTATAGATGGGTCCACTTGCAGGCTTACCGTATAGTAACCAGGTTTGAAAGTTTAGCCTGGCAACCTCGTGAGCACCACGAACATGCTCATTCCAGCCTAACACAACACGTTTTCGTTTGATTATATTCCCCACACACTTAGAACTAATCACAGCCGCTTCAGATATAGTCGCAACAATATCCTTGTACATTCTGTCTATAACTTTTCTATGATCTTTGTTGTGACATAAATCATCACAGCATCCCGACAAATCTGATGGAAAATCTACGGTTTTAAAGTGATCATTGCATATCTTACTATAAAGTTGTTTTTGTTGCTCATCCCTATCGGCCCACAGTATGCCATTAGCGGATCTTTCAGGTATCAGAAGCTGTGGTTTCATTACAGAAAGATTACAAGATACTTCTAAGGGATAGTGGTCGGACCAAGTACAGTCATAGAACACCCTTACACTCAGTACAGACTGCCACGCAGACTCCGTTACCACACAATGGTCAAGCCAGCTTGCGCTGCCGTGGGCATCACTAACGAAAGTAAAGGTGTCCGTTGAGCTTCCCAATTTTTCTATATCCGCACATACCCATTGCTGATCGTTACAAAATTTTTGAAGTTCCCTTCCAAACAACGCACAAGGACTAGCATTAAAGTCTCCTAAAATATACACATTAGCAACTTCGATATTTTCAATTATAGCACTTATTTCACTAAGACACTCAGTAAATTCTATTAAATTCTCAATGCAGTTCACAGGCATGTACACAGAGACTACTACGAAGGAACGATCGCACACAACTACCTTAATTGCCGTGAGACGCACACTATTGCACGGGATCACTGTCACCGAACTAAATGCACTTTTGCGCCAGAGCAGAGCAACACCGCCATATGGTCTGCCTCGTACTAAGCCCGCAGACGAGTCTATAGCCGATTTACCACAGTAGTCAAAGTCTTGATCGACTGTTCCAAGGATCGGCAAGTCGTGCGGGAACAACCATGTCTCCTGTGGGGCTATTATGTCTGCTCGACGACAAAGGGTTCTTACATAGTCCACAGAACGTATTAATGACTTACAGTTAAAGGTGATAAAACTGCTAAGTGAGGGTATTCTTAATGATTGTCTGCCCATTTTGATTTTTAGGAATGTGTCTTCTATTTTCAAAGTCTATGAAACGCCGAAAAGATATCCCTTCTGGCCATACACGGTCATCCATGAATGTATCCAACTTGTGCCTAGGGACTAGTACCTTATAAGCATCATACTCCTTATTTTGTTTCATTGTAATTTTTTCCAAAGTTACACAAACGTTTGTTTTAGTCATAATATAATTAGCAATGTCTGCAGGTGAAGTTCGTTTGTCAACATTGTTTATAAACAATGGGAGTCTGACATCTGCAGCCCTAAACTTACATTGTGGTGAGGTGACAGCCACGCCTTTTTGTCCTATAAACCTATTCTTGTGTCTATTTCTCCGTACCTCCTTCCATTCACCATCATTCATTAACTGTTTCCATTTACCCGGCGCACGCGCAACTTCTGCAAACGAGTGACAAGGCTTAGGCAAACAGCTGTTGCTAGGCGCCACAGCTGACACATCAATCGAATCGCAAGAGGGCCTCAATACATCACACACAAGATGCTCTGTCTTTCTCGCACCCCCCGCTATCAACACCTCGCTCGCTATGTTCTTATCAACCTCCTGCCGCGCTATTTGTTTATTAGGTGCAAACGAACCCGCTTTCTCGCACTCAGTCACAACATCAATGCTACCGCGCAACGGGGACAGCCGATTACACTCATACTTATCAGGCCCAACATTCGTACTATTTATCTGATTTGGAGAGATCAGCGATATTGACGACATGTGCGGAAGACCCATGGGTCCGCTATCATAAGCAAAGCTAGCTTGCATACATGATGCACCTCTCCTCAGGTTAATGTTTCTATATTCATTTTCCACAATTGTTTTATTTAAACTGTCAACAGGTAGGCCGCAAACATCTGCGTTAGTGTGCAGCTTTAACAATTCCTGTTTTGTTTGTAACAGCTGATCTACAGTTACATACGTACTTTTAAACAATTTGATCTCGTTTTGCAGGATAACTATATCTTTTAAAAGCCTACTGACGTCTACATGATCAAACGTAATTGGAGGTAGTTTGTTTAAGAGGCTGTCTCCACGAGCGAGAGAATCGCGACGAGTCCGCCCTTATATCGTCGGATAATCTCCACGAACGAGCGATAATTCCGCCGCGTATCGTCGCGAGTCGTTACGGAATCGCGGCGATTCCGCGGCGACTCGTAACGGTATCGCCGCGTTTCCTTGACGTCACGTTGCGAAAGAAGGAATTCAGTTACGTGCCAGACGAGAGCGAAATAAGTAGTGTCTCAGTCGATAATATAATTCTTTATTATGGATATAGTGTTGTGGGGTGCTTCTGCAAGTACGCTAGTGAATATGCAGTTAGCATAGCTTCTAGAAACGTCTTTGCTTAACGAGAGGCAATGCTGAAATGACGCTGCGTTTGACAGCGCGCCCGCCGCGCGCTCGTCGCGAGAGCGCCCCGAGCGCGCGGCGGTCGCGTTGCTAGTCGCGGCGGGCTAGCAACGATGTAATGACGTTTTGCGTGCTCGTTGCCACTCGTCGCATCGCGGCGATAATATCGCCGTGTGGAGACGGTTCCATAGAGAGTGTATAGAAAAACGTGGCACGGCGATAATATCGCCGCGATTCTCTCGCTCGTGGAGACAGCGCCTAAATCATGAGCTACGAAAATAGGAATCTTCTCCGGGTCTACATTCTTAATAACTTCTATTATATCAAATAGGTCTTTCTTACTTTTTCCTTCTTTGTTTTTACGTTTTATTTGACGTATATCAGTTGAAACAGATTGAAACAGTAATGACTTAGCTTTTTCGATGTCTTCTGTTGAAAAGGCAGAACCACATATCCTCACTAGGCTTTCACTGTCCATCACTTCATGTTTATGTTGCACAAACGTTAATAGTTCATTAACTACGAGATTACATTTGTTACATTTAAGCACATTCGCCGACGACATATTTAACAACGATTAGTATTTCGCTTCAACACCTGCACGCATCGAGCGCTCAGCGGAGACTGGAAAAATAGTCATTTCTGTAACATTTTATGTTTTATTTTTGTATTCTGTAAAAAGTAAAATATCATAAAATTCCTGAAAGTGTTTTGTTATAGATTGACTATGAAATTAGTGAACGCGTTCATATTTTCTAAATTATTATCGAATTATTCCATTCGTTTAAATGACTTTAATTTTACTGAAATCAAAATTACTCAAACTTTCTTAAATAAATATAGTGTCTACGAACTGTTTACGTAAGTGCTACGCCGCTACGACGTCTACAAAGGTCTACGAAAGTCTACGAGTTTTACTACCCAAAATAGTGTTACAGCATTTTATGAATATTTTATGAAACATTTAAATACAAAATGAATTGGATGTCTAAATGATTGATCGCTGTTGTAAAAAAGAGTGAGGAATGGATTTTATAAATCATTTGCAGGGCTTTACTTAGAGTTAGGTATTTTCTGAGTTTTTTGTAACTCAAAGGGCTTTGAAAACTGATTATCGTATGATTAGAATAAACGATGATACAGATATTTTGCCAGCCATCCTGTCAGAACATCTCCATGTACCCTCGTCAGGGCGAGCATCGGTATGTCGGTCAGGACGTGATCCCGGCTTAGCTGTTACACGGAAATATTAGGCGAGACAAGTAATATGATTGTTATACATAGCTATTTATGTATTTTTTTTTTCACGTGAATGTTATTAACATTTTTCAAGAAAGTTTTGATCAGTCTGAATTTTTTTTTCTTCACGTTGAATGTTATTAACATTTTTCAAGAAAATTTTGATCTGATTCCGATTTTTTTTTTTAAATTTTTCTTTATTTTCCACAAATAAAATAGCAAGATGAGCTGGACTCCTTCAACAAGAACTGGTCCTCAGAAGCTTTTAACAGAGAGAAGTGGAAAGAGAGTAGGGAAGCCGTTACCCTGCAGTGGCATCACAGGCTTTTAATAATAATAATAAATAAAGTAAAATAGCAGTCGTTTTTCTCAAATCACAGTCATAGTCATTTATTCATTGTAAAACATAGGTACAGCACATCAAGCTACTACAATCTGTCAAATTTCTTTAATAGATTTTCAACTTTATCTATATTATTTATTGACTAGCTTCTGCCCGCGGCTTCGCCCGCGTGGATGTCGGAAATTATCTCACGGGAACGTGCTAACAGATAAAATGTATGTGCTTCCCCAGAATGCCATCTATCTCGCGGGCCCTTTGTGGCTAATAACAATAGAAAACCAATTGTGTCTCATTAGTGGTGATTAAGAGGGTACCTATATGATATCTTTACCTAAGTACCTACCTAATTTAAAAAAAAAAACTCAAAAACAGAAAATTAAATACCTACCTAAATAAACCGTTCGTTCCCACTAGTACCACCGAACTGTACCACCGGTGGTACTAGCGGGAAATTGTGTTCTCTATAGTACCACTATTTACTAAGTGGTACTAGTGAGACTGTTTGTTCTCCACCTTTGTTCCCACTAGTACCTCCGAACTGAACCACCGGTAATACTAGCGTGAAATCTCGTTCTCTATAGTACCACCATGTATATTAATTAGTATTAGTGGTACTAGTGAGACTGTTTGTTCCATACATATCCGAGAGATATCCACTTACAAACTCCGTATAAAACCACAGACAATTCATTAATCAAAGTAAGTCATTAAACATATCAATTGTGACAAAACAACAATGACAGTTGTTGTTTTGTCACAATTGATATGTTTCAACATATATTGCAAATAACAACAATAACAAAATATTAAAAATCCCCAGTACTGGTGTAACTAAAGTTTTTAAGTTATCTAGCATTTTATTTAGGTACGCAATTATGAATGAGACCGACCTAAAAATTAAAAAAAAAGGGCGTGGAAATGTGCTGCTTGAAGGTGGGCACCAATATTACTTCCATAAAAAATATAAAAATGAAAGTGAAATCTGGAGATGTAAACAATACAAGTTGGATTTAAAATGTAAAGGATCGGTAACTTTATCGAACGTAAATGTTTTCCATATACTCTTATATAACGTCACAGACCAGTGCACCTACTCTATACCAGTCCTCGGGATAGTTTTAAAAAGAGTTACATTCGTGGTATTCATAAAGGGACCTCAAGATCCTGTCCTGATATCAATTGCATCTGTGCTTCAATTATCCGATCATCAGAATCAATATGTTATATTTCTTGCTTTGGATGTGAGCTTTTATTGGACTTACTTTACTTCACTTTAATTAAAGATAAAAGGTCTGCTCCATCGTATTTCTAAATGTGGCACAAATTTTTTATAGAGTTTGCCATAAGGGTTCGATATACAAGCTAAGCTGCTGACCAATGATTTTGCCGATATCCTGCAAACATATATTACAGATAGAATGTTTGGAGTAAGGCACGAGGATGCCTTTTCTGAGTTATAAATCATTAAAGCTAGCGCGCCACAAGGAGTGGAGTGGAGTTTCTTGCCCATTCTTCCCCATAGATACGTACTACGCTTTGGAAGAAACTATTTACGCGTCATTTGCAAACAAATATATTAAATTTTTACATGATTTGGTTTTATTGGTTTTTAATATCCCACATTGAAAAGCAGAATAAATAAACAGTACCAAATACGAGTACATTACCCAAAAACACTTTTCTTTTTTGTAGTTGGTTTCTATCGATATTTTTATCGATCAAATATTTATACTAACCCCCTCTTCCCTAGTTGATGTTAGAAGTGCATTCAGTGACTGTATCGATATTTTCTAGTGCCCGCCCCTTTTGGGAATGTGTGCAAAAAGATAGCACAAAAGTGTTACGCTTATTTTCTTAGGTGCGTGCCAAAAAAGCCACCCCTTTTGATCATGTGTGCCGTATCTATTTCTTTTGTTTTTGTGGGAGTTTCCGGAGTGGCAAAAATGTGACGAACCTTGAACTTGAACAAAATATGCAGTAAAGGCATATCTCTCGGATATGTATGGAACAAACAGTCTCACTAGTACCACTAATACTAATTAATATACATGGTGGTACTATAGAGAACGAGATTTCACGCTAGTATCACCGGTGGTTCAGTTCGGAGGTACTAGTGGGAACAAAGGTGGAGAACAAACAGTCTCACTAGTACCACTTAGTAAATAGTGGTACTATAGAGAACACAATTTCCCGCTAGTACCACCGGTGGTACAGTTCGGTTGTACTAGTGGGAACACTATTTCTGATGATAACTAATCTAAACTCAATAAATAAGCAAAATCCCTAAAAACTAATATCTATACGAATGACTAATCCTACCTAACAGTATTATAAAATAACCTACGGTCACTACGTACACTATCAAATGCTACCTATACTTTAAAATTAAAATCTATACCTACGACTTATATGAAAATAAACCTAAATAACTCTAAAAACTAAAAGGAATAAAAATGAACTCCACTGCGGGTGACGTAACCTACGACAAACTTATTATTTGCGGTTGACACAGTATTGGGTCTAGGGATCGAACCGCAAAATTAAGTTTGTTTTTTATTGTATATACTTTTCCGGGATAAAAAGTACCCAGTGTGGTGCCTAGGATATTAAAGAATAATTATACCAAGTTTCATCGTAATCGAACTGGTAGTTTTTGCGTGATGCCTGAACAAACAGACAGACGGACAAAAATTTTTTTAATCACATTTTTGGGTTCGTTGTCGGTCTAGTAACACCCTCTGCCATTTATTTTTTTGATATTTTCAATGTACAGAATTTTCACTTCTACAGATTTATTATAAGTATAGATTATTTTTGTCTTTGCGTATCATTTACTAACCCAGCCCAAATAAACACACCACAAATACTTACTAAACAAAAATCAATGTAAACACAATGTTTGTTCCTGTTTGTCTCGGCATCACCCAAAGGTAGACTGGTAGACAATGCCTATGGCATTACAAAAGTGCACCTCTGTACAGTCACGAGCACCAATATGTCAACACTTAGCAACTTACAATTGCGATTTTTCGAGAAATAATGAATGCAACGTTGAAATACGACACATTACATAAACCTATGGGTTCGTAAATACTATATTCGTAACAACATAAAATTTCATTAAAAAATAAAGGAGTAAATCGCTTTTGAATAAAGCCGAGTGTATACATACTTTTGTTCGTGACTGTACACTTGTGTACTTAAAGTATTAATTATGTCGGAGAAGGTATGTCTGTCTCTCGTTAGCATCAGCATATTTTAATTACTGTGGGCGTACTATGGGTAGTGTTTGTTTTAGCACCATAGAAAAACGGTTTGCAGTTCAAATCATATTACAATTCACAAACCAGTTAGTCACACTAATGAATCACATACACACACAACTCAACGATACGGAACGCACGACAGTTTCTATCCACATGTTGTTCGTACGATGTCCAATGTTTTTTATGATCCCGAGAGCTCTGCTCACACCGGTCTCGACCACCTCCACGAACTCAGGCTAGACTCTGTCTAGCACCACGAGATGGCGCTAACGTTCCGAATAGTCAAACGAATGACTCCGACAAATAAATAAATAATGTTTAACAACAAATCAACAGAAAAATAAAACATACCCCACAATCGACAGAAACATAGAAAACTAACTCAATTTCGAACAACCAATTAATCGTAGTACCTACCGTACTCACACGAAAAAGAATGTTTCCGGAGCAAACTTCCCGCAGACATTAATCAGGCGTACTTAGTCCGACTCCCGGGATAGCAATAAAACATATCGGCGTACAGTATTGACAATATAATCCGTGTGATTCCGCAGACGTCCGATATATCAGTTTAGTTTGACAGCCGGCTTACCGCGCGTCAGTTCGAAATGTAGGTATTGTGACATGTGTCGTTTTAACGTGAATCCTGTAGAAAATAATTATGGCTTTATTGGTGAATAGTTTCCTCAGTTGACTGATTAGATTACCTGATACTATATAATATTGTATCAATGTGTAGCCAAAAAATATATTACAGATTCAGTAATATGGACCACAAATTGTAGGCAATCTAATGAATTCTTGTCGATGTATACAACTTTTTGTGGCTAGCAGTACTTTCTCGCTGGTAATAAATACCTTCGATAATATAATGATTTCTGCAGAAAATTCAAAGATGTGATATGTGTATCTCTTCCCAACGAAACTGAGGTCAACTTTCATTCTATCTAGTCTGGCTGAATATTTCACACTGAACTTCTGCAATGTAACCTCCATTGCTCAATTACTAACCCACTTCATAACGGTAAATCAGTAGTGTTATTCTGTATAGTTCACTTGGAGGACATACAGTTCAAAAACGGAACTCATTTGTTTTTATTAAAAACAAATTAGATCCGTTTCGAGATTAGAATCCGTGATGATTTACATTAAAAAGTTTTTAATGTAAATCATCACGGATTCAAATCTCAATACTGTTTGAATTTCGAAATGAAGATACAAATTAGTAAATAAAAGCATTCTCATATAATTGTCAAAGAATTGTCATATAATTATGGCGTTTTACGCGCGTGTAGATAAGTACGCTCCTACAGAATCGCGCACAGTCGGGAGGTAATTCGCTCAGGCCATTTTGGAGTATCCTGTTACGATCAGTACTTATTATTCATGATACGCGCAGAAAACGTCAGTAAGTTGTAATATTTTCGGGCTTCTGACTACTCAGCTATAAATAATAGATATCCGTATGATAATGGACCGCTGACGGCTGTCTTTGAAGCTCAATATCACTTAACGTATTGAATAGTTTATCAAAAGGGCACAGTCGTAAATGCGTCTTCGTTGATAATTGTGGTGAATACATTTGTACGTCATAGCTTTACTGATATTGTTAAGTGGCTTTGCTTCGATGCTTCTAACTTAATTCTTCCTGCTTTGAATATAAGGTGTAGATAGATGTTAGCGTAGTAACCTCCTTTGCTCGTTACGGGTAGTCAGAAGTCTGAAACTCTGAGAACCAGTCTTACCAAGAGGTATTTGCTACCCAGATACTGGGTTGTGGAGGTTAGATACGCAGTATCTCCATGTAGAATACTGGTATCCAGTAGTAGGTATCTGGTTAGACTAGAAGCCAACCCCAACTTAGTTGGGGAAAGGTTAGTCACATGATGATGAAACTCCTTTGCGTTAGTAAGGGCATACAATTATCATGGCTTCTAGAAAGCTAAAATATTAACGTACTTTATAGGTATTCGAAAGTATAATCATTATTATTTTGTAACTTGTTTTGCCGAAAAAGGAATAAAGATTTTAAAAAAAATGCTCTGTATTGCAGAACACCCATAATCCTTTACCTTGTAAGTACCTACCGTCAATTTTACATAATTGGAGATAATCCCGACGTGCAAAATACAATGAAAATATTAATATAAGGCAAAAAACAACACGAATTTAAAATTGCTTTTGAACAAAATAAAAATAACGCGGTTTATTATTTCTTTCAATAAATTATTTTTTATTAAAAAAAACTTGAGAGGTGTCAAGGGACACCCGGATGGAACGAAGTTCCTTTCTATTAATTAGTGAAGGAATTGTAATAAAATTTTATTTTTTTAAAGTTATAATAATATTTTTTTTATTATTAACTAATAAAAAAACACAGACAAAAAAAACTGGCTTGCTTTCTATAAGAGAGAGAGAGAGACAGAGAAACACGCGCACGCCGCACGGCTTACAATTATAGCAAAAAGTGTCGTTCCAACTTTTGGTCTTAATTTTTTCCGTCTAGCCCCCTTTCGCAACGCGCGATAAGGAACTTCGTTCCAAAAAAAAAGCTACGCGGACCGATTTGAATGAAACCTGAGAATTGTTCTCAAAAACCGGCCAGGTGCAAGCCGAACTCACACTGCCTGTCTATCGCACAGGGCTATTTATCATTAATACAGTAATAGGTAACCAGCTCCATAGGACAATCTCTAGAGTCTAGACAAAGTCAAACTGGTTGCTAATGTAATTGTATAATTTTTTATTTTTTTATTCTCTTTGACATTGATTTGCATTCTGTAATTGCTTAAGTCACCCGGAATTATTACTCCTTATTATTTATTTATGAAAATAGTCTACTTTTGGAATGTTTGTAAATATGTGAGCACCATGTACCTATCACATAGTCAATTTATATGTCATGGTTTCATTAATTCATTTTAATTCTTTTACCTATTGTGGTATAGTAATTTTATGTTTAGGTGCATCGTCTTCACATATAATTACATAATTAATGTATGCAAAATATTGCAAAACATTTTAAAAGAGTAACGGTGGAGTTTCTTGCCCATTCTTCTCCATACGAAAACTACCTTTTGGAAGGGGCGACTAGAATCAATTTTATTTTAATTTAAATTTTGACGTTCAAAAGTGCCTTTTATGTGCCTAATTGAAATAAATGATTTGACTTTGACTTTGACCAGACTTTTTAAATCCAGTATGTATAGACGCCAGCAGGTCAAGCTACCCGAAACTGTCAAGTTTTCCCAATCAATCTTGAACCTTAATGCTTTAGCGATAAAGTTGAAAATCTAATAAAGAACTTTGACAGATTGTAGTAGCTTGATGTGCTGGCGTCTGTACTTTCTAAGTTTATCTTGGACATTACTGACATCGGGGAAGGAAAACATCGTGAGAAAACCTGAACTAACCATTTTTTGATACGGAACTCTTAATATGGAGTCTGACGTTTAGGAGGACTAAAATTCAAAAACATTTTAAAACTTTACATTAACCGTTATTTTCAAAGTTCCACGAGAACATTTATTATTAACAGTTTATTACTTAGCTTTGAAGTATTATAAAAGACTGTTTGTATACTTGTATACAAAATAAAATATAATTTGCTCAAACACTGTTTTTATACAGAGTGTTCGTTTGATGTCTGGGGTGATAAAAAAATTGGTTTTTTTCCTGTTGTAGGTGAGCGTAGCACAGTAGAAGTTATTGGCGTCAAAAAGATATAAATTGAATTTTGCTTAATCAAAAACAAGATTAGGCAATTATATTTTCGATCATGCTGAGACAAATACACAAGATCTTTATAATAGCTAATACAAGTTCAATTGTTTCAGGTACAACTTTATCACACTACGAAGATGCAGTGAGATTTGCGACGCAACATTTAGAAAAGTAAGTTTCATGCTTTTATATTTATATATTTTTTGAGAATCGGATAAAAAAGCTAAATAAGTAACATTGCAGACACATTCAAATAAAATTAATATGTTTGTCAGAAGTTGGAAATGATCATTCACTATATTTTTTAAATGATCGATCTCTTCAATGATATAATTATGTAGATAACAGTTCCATTTTACGCAATAAAGAGATTAAAAGTAAAAGAATACAAAGCTTTACTCACTTGTAGCGGTATCTACAACACCACATGCGAGCAACGCGTCATACTGACGTCACGCAAATTCTGCATCTCGCAAGCAGAGTTTACCGAGCAATTAGCATTTAGCTTTACACCCTGTTCCTCATACCTCTAAGAACTTTAAAAAAAAAATCGTATGAACTTAAAACTTATCACTATAATAATAATAATAAATTCATTTATTTCGGGTAACTAGGCCCATAGGAGACAATTCACATAACATTTCACATTAATAATATGATAATATAGAATAAAATAAAAAATAAAAATAATAATAAAATAAATTCATAATAAATGTCAAAAATTCAAAATGCGCATTCAGGTTAAAATTATAAAATTACGATACTATAAATACATAGGTACATTAAATACATACAAAGACACACATTACTAAGCCCCCCATCAAGAAAGGGATGGCGGGATGAGCTGGACTCCTTGTTAAAGGATTGGCCCACAATCGCAGTAGACTGGGAAAAGTGGAAGGAGGGAGAGGAAGACTTTGCCCTGCAGTGGGACAATACAGACATATAATAAAAAAAACTTGAGAGGTATCAAGGGACACCCGGATGGAACGAAGTATAACTGGCTTGCTTTCTTTTATCTTTTCTCTTTTATCTTTCTTTATCTTTCTAGAAGGGAGAGAGAGACAGACAGAGAAACACGCGCACGCCGCACGGCTTACAACTATAGCAAAAAGTGTCGTTCCAACTTTTGGTCTTAATTTTTTTCGTCTAGCCCCCTTTCGCAACGCGCGATAAGGAACTACGTTCCAATAAAAAAGCCACCCTCCTAAATCAATCACAGTTGCATTCCACTCTCCTGAATATATCACTTTCCATCAATATACAGGAGAGTGCCGCACAGAGCGACTCCCAACTTGCAACCCAATTGTCAATTTGCATGTACGGAATAAGCCTTTATACGGAATACCTGAGGGCATCTAAGTGGTAATGTCGCAAGTCACTATGTGACAGACGAGAACTACGCAATATTCTATACTGTATTTGAAAAGGATTTGGTATGTCTGTGTAAGGTGAAAAGTAATTGCTCTTGGTTAATATACGGTCAATTTATTTGCAATGGTATATAAAATATGACGGTTTGGGCTGCTGACCATCTCGTGAAGACATAATTAACCCCTCGGCAATCATAATTCAAAATTACTTAACTAGCGATTTTTTTTTTTTTGAGTTTGAATAAGTTTGTAATACATAATTATATAACCTTTACGATTAACGACTGCTAAACCATCTGTTTTTTGTAAACGTCTGTTTATAAGTAAGGGGGGAAACGATAATCACGCTAGTTTTACTCATTAAAAGACAAAATCGTTAAGAGTCGTTTCATAAGAGCCAAGGGTTCAAAATAATAGGAAAACTTAAAGCTCGTTCTTTCTATTTATAAACAAACCTTTGCCTTTTATACATTGCTGGACATAATAAAGGCACTGCTCCACAGCAGCCCACGGCTAATCTACGTTCGTGTACTTAGGTGTATGAAAATGTAGGCGGGATCATCCACGAGCCACGGCCACGCTACTCACGAGCACGTGGCTAGCAAACAAATGAACCGAGCAGCTAACGTAGGAAACCTCTCCGTGCACATCCCACGTAGCAGTGGACGGTCGATTTTATACAGGCTGATCAAATTACTCCCTATCTGCCTGTTCAAAACCTGTCTGTGCTAATGGTGATTGATTAGTGCTAATAAGCACTGAACTACTATCTGCCTGTTCAAAACCTTTCTGTGCTAATAGTGATTGATTAGTGCTAATAAGCACTAAACTATACAGTATACACTAAACCCCTAAAATCAACAAGTAATACGTGTTATCTAAATTAACTAACTAAATGTTCCGAACGGCTATTGAAACCGTTTTGAAACCCTTTCAATAAAGGCTGTACTGTAGAAGGGTTGTAAATTGATGACATTGGAGACAGTTAGGATAGTGATCGCATTCCATTTACGGGTAGCTGGGTAAACAAGGGACATATCAACATAGGGTCTTGATCATTTATGATCACATATTATATGGATATATATTATATCGGATTAAAATGACCCGTTCGTCATAGTGATTACCGTGCTTGGTCATTTCATAATCATTAAATATGGTCATACATTTTCTAACCCAATGTAATAACCCATATTCACCAAAACCGGATTACACAATACCGTATTCCTAAAACGATTACAGGGATCGATTTAAAACGAATATTCGATGGAATCGAGCGGTATCCAACATCGGAGGACATGTTTACTGTCCCGATATGTTTACGTTTCGCTTCAGCTCAAGCCAAGTTATAAGATCGCTAAAAGTGCAGTTTACGCCGTGGTGTAACATCATTTTATGAAGTAATATGTAGTGGGGAGTATTAAAAGAAACTTTAATGTTTGACATCACCTTGCTGATTGATTCATCTTTTCACTACATCTTGAGATATTCTCGTAAGTGCATAGACTACAATATGTGCCACGTGAGAAAATACACGCATTTCATGAATGTCAGTTGCTAAGGTCAATTAATAAATAGTTGGTGATGATAGTAAACTAATCTCCAACCTTAAAATCCAATAACATTTTTACTATTGCTTAAGGTAAGTCACAGTTGGCCAATGAAATTTTGGAGGTATGAGGAACAGGGTGTAAAGTTCGCTCATCCTCCATAGAAAAGGGAGGATCCTCCGACCAGACGGGTGTTGTGTCTGGCGGGCTATTTTCCAACGATTGATGTTGGGAAATTGTATCTATGCTAATTTCGCGGTAAACTCTGCTTGCGAGAAAAAACTCAAAAACTCAAAACTCAAATCATTTATTTCAATTAAACCATTTACAGGCACTTTTGAATTGTCAAAATTATTAAATAGTCGGTCAGTTAGTCAGAAAGTTGAAGCTAGTTGCCCATTCCAAAGCGTAGATCTCTATGGAGAAGAACGGGCAAGAAACTCCACGGACACTCTTTTAAAATCAAGATATTTTTACAAAATCCTGGGTACATTATTCTTATTGCTTCTATATGTGAGAACAATGTAAAGAAACAAATTAAAATATAAAATTAAAAATAAGCCCCGGCAGTTAAGAGATGACCAGTCTCAACTGATGGCGCCCGTTCACGAACATGACGCGTGGATCAGCACCACCCAGCTCAACCATTTCGTAGGGAACCGAATGATCCAACACACGCGCCACCACCAGTGAGACATTTAAGTGAGCATGACATATTCTCAACTGCCATGCTCTTTCAAGTCAACATCAAAATATCATAAAAACGGATCCATTGTTCTTACAATTACAAAATTTTCAAATATGCTTCTAAATTATACAAAACTATAGTTTGCAATTTATTTAAGAGATGAGAGAAAAAAAAAAAAAATTACTACCAATCATGAAGAGGTATTTAATACTGATGTATTAAAAATTAATCCTGATTGAGTAAAATAAACACTAAACAAAAAAAACAAAAAGGGGAAGCATCTCCTCCAAATATTGAAATTGTGATCAACTTGTAAGCCCAACTGCCTGTGGAGCAGGACCAGCATTAAGCCAAGCATTTTTATCTACTATATACTCGTCCAACTTATAATATGCTTGTCTACATAGTGTGCGTTTAATGCATGTTTTAAATTTCTTCTCATTTAGTTGAAGAATATCGAGTGGTATTTTATTATAACATTTTACACAGTACCCCATAAAAGAAGTTTTTACTTTAGACAATCTGAAGCGCGGTTGATCTAGTTTGTTCCTATTCCTAGTGTTAAAGTTATGCCTGTCACTTATCTTACTAAAAAGATGTAGATGTTTTCGAACGTACATAATGTTTTCGTATATATATTGACAAGGAACCGTCATGATGTTAATTTTTTTAAACAGTTGCCTTAGAGATTCGCGTCTGCTGAGATTGTAGATGGCTCTGACAGCCCTCTTTTGCAGAATGAAGATAGAATCAATATCTGCAGCCCGTCCCCACAGCAAAATACCGTAAGACATGATGCTATGGAAGTAACTAAAATAGACCAGTCTTGCGGTATCCACGTCTGTTAATTGACGGATTTTCCAGACAGCGTAAGCGGCTGAACTTAGCCGCCCTGCAAGTGATGTTAGGTGAGGACCCCACTGCAGCTTTGAGTCAAGCGTGATCCCCAAGAAAACCGTACTTTCGACGAATTCTAGTATCTCCCTATTCAATACAACGTGACATTCACTACTTCTAACATTCGGTAAAGCGAATCTAATGCATTTAGTTTTTTTCTCATTTAATACTAAATTATTTACAGTAAACCAATTATGGACCATAAGCATAGCATTATTTACGTCGTCAAGCTCCTGTGCACGTCTGTCTACTTTAAAAATCAGTGATGTGTCATCAGCAAATAACACCATTTGTGGTCGGGTTTTTAGTAAATGAGGTAAATCATTTATATATACTAAAAATAGGAACGGCCCCAATATTGAGCCCTGCGGCACACCCATTTTGACTTTTAAACCCAATGAATTCACACCGTTTATTTGAACTTGCTGAAATCTATCATTTAAATATGATTTTATTAAGCTAACAGCTAGTTTACCCAGTCCGTAATGCTCAAGTTTCAAGAGCAGTGTTTCGTAATTCACGCAGTCAAATGCCTTGGATAGATCGCAAAAGATGCCTATTGCATCTTGTGCCTCTTCCCATGCGTTAAAGATGTGTTTTAATAAGGTGACACCGGCGTCAGTTGTACAACGTCCTTTGGTGAAGCCATACTGTTGATCGTGTAGGATGTTGTTACGATTAAAATGATTGAGCATTTGATTTAACATTACTTTTTCAAACACCTTGCTGAAAACCGGCAAAACCGATACGGGTCTATAATTATTTGTGTCTTTGCTGTCCCCAGATTTGAAAAGTGGAATAACTTTACTGTACTTCATTAAATCCGGGAATACCCCTTGATCTACACACAAATTAAATATTAAAGCTAAGTAGGGTGCAAGTGTCTCAATAATGGATTGACAAACTTTAGTAGACATGCCCCACAGATCTTCGGTAATTTTGATCTTAAGTTGCCTAAATGCTTTTATAATAACTATAGGGTTAATATGTTTAAATTCAAATTCCACAGTACAGGCTGACACATTCGCTCTCAATAATTCTATGGCTAGTGCGGGCGAGGAATTTAACGTTTCTGTAGTTTTAATTGGGATATTGGTAAAGAAAGTTGTAAATTCCTGAGCAACATCGATGTTATCGCTAATGAGACCGCGGGCAGTGTTAAGTGTGAAATCAGTATTACGTGTTTTGTTCCTGTTCGTTTCATTGTTAATAATCTTCCAAACTGTCTTTATTTTATTGTCTGCTGATTTAACCTTGCTACTAATGAATGATGCTTTAGCTGCTTTGCAGATATTTTTAAAAGTTTTAGAATAAGTAGCAACATACTTATTAAAAGTATCCGTGTTAATATACGGCTTAAGGCCATACAGTTCAAATAATCTATCCCTACTTTTTCTGATTCCTTTAGTTGCCCAGTCACTGAATAAAAACTTAGGGCAAATAGTTTTAGAGTTCTTCTTAAAATAATGATTGAACTCTGTTTGTACTAATGAAAATAATTCTTTATACAAAATATTACCATTAGTCGTACTTAGGCCCTGAACACTTAACTTGCTATTTAAAGTTATATTAAACTTATTCAAATTACTCAATGTTATTGGTCTACTTTGAATCTGCACTTTTTGTATTGGTGTGTTGGACTTAAAATAAACGGTTTGACCGCTGTGATCAGAAGGGAGATAATTTACAATGCCCTTCTCTAGATATTCGCAGCAACAGAAAACATTATCAATACATGTAGCAGTAGCCGTAGTTATTCGTGTTGGAGATGCAGGATTTGCGTGACGTCAGTATGACGCGTTGTTCGCATGTGGCCTTGTAGATACCGCTACAAAATGATGAAAAACACTTTTTTTTTTAAGACGATGTTATTTATTTCATAACCTATATTATTATTAGCATGTAGTTCCACTGCAGAGCAAAGGCCTCCCTTCCGTCTCTCCACTTTTCCCGGTCTATTGCGATTGTGGGCCAATCCTTTAAGAAGGAATATGTTAAATATATAAAAATAAAACAGTAACGCTACGGTGTAACACGCGGCCAGTTCATACTTTAAAAGAAGGCACATAAATTGTGTTTAGGGAGAACGTAAGAGACAGTGTTTGTTTCCAATTTTAATGTTATCTATATTTTATATCGGTTTTCAGTGTTTGTATCGTATCTCAGCTTCTGTAAATGTCTAGTGTTTACTATGGAAATAGCAAAGATAAAAGTGTACATGTGTAAAAATGTGAAATCGGTAAAGGATGAAAAGTTTTATGTCCTTCGAGTACAGTCACGAGCAAAAGTATGTATACACTCGGCTTTATTCAAAAGCGATTTACTCCTTTATTTTTTAATGAAATTTTATGCTGTTACGAACATAGCATTTGCAAACCTATAGGTTTTTGTAATGTGTCGTATTTCAACGTTGCTTTCGTTATTTCACGAAAAAATTGCAATTGGAAGTTGCTAAGTGTTGACATATTAGTGCTCGTGACTGTACAAGCATAGTCAGCCTATAAAGTTCCCACTGCAGGGGCACAGGCTTACGTGTTCCACGCGCGCCTCAAAGAGATGTCAGCAAAAGAGACGGGGCCCCACAGGGCCGAAGCCTGCCAGGGTAGCGGGACCATCCGAAAGGGTTTACCGCTGCCCTGGAACACAAAGGGCTAAGGAAGGAACACGGGTGGGTTTTAGTCAGTGAAAGTCTGACACTCCCTTCTGCTCCACCCAGAGCGGGAGGAGTCATTTGATGATTTCCCATCCTCAAAAAAAAAAAAAAAAAAGGGGCACAGGCTTCCTCTCTGTTAGTGTGGACCATAATCCACCACGCGGGCCCAGTGCGGGTTGGTGGATATCACATATCTTGGAATTGTTTGATTCTAGGACATGCCGGTTTCCTCACGATGTTTTTCTTCATAGTTTTGAGAGCAGTGGTGTTAAAATTAAATCCACAAAGTCAAGTGCCCGTGCGGGTTCGTACTTACGACCTGTAAGGTCGTGAGTCCTTCTGGATTTTAATATTTTGTGATGTCCGTTGGCTAGTCAAATAAACAGTTTGATCGTATTCATCCATTAGGAACAATCCAATGTTAAAATTAAGTACTTTTCGCTAACCAATCCGTATTTTAAATATTGAACTATTCTCACGGGAAGATGTATTTTCAGCTCGCAAGAAGTGAGAAATCGACTATCGATCGATTGTATATCGATTGTCTTGGCTGCCTTTTTGCGATTTTGAAAAGCGCTGCTAATACAAATAAGGCTTCGTGTTCTTTAATATAAATATGATGTAAGGTTTTAGAACATATTCGTACAATCAGTGCAGTGGTGCACTGATAGAAAGAGCTTGACGAGATTTTTATACGCACTTTAAGAATACAGTAAACCATATTTTCCTACGAATCAGCCAACCATCAAATCCGAGAGAAAGCTTCAAGCCTTATTTATCTTTCGCTGCAGACTATACCTCGAAGCGCACTGCTCATAATCTAGATTTATTAAGCTACCTGTACAAATAGCGTTTCACTGAGTAAATGTTATTTTGCGGAGCGTATTCACACTACATGAAACTCTACTTAGCTCTGTTACAGAAGATAAATATTGCGCACGAAGGAGAGGAAGGGAGTTATGTTTTGTTTTTGGTATTATTATGTTATGATAGAGTTTTAACGTTTACCGGCTTTTAAAAAGAGAAGATTATGGTTTTTTAAATTGTTTTTTTTTTTTACTTTTTATTAGGTATTCGAATTCGAATGATTTGTTTTTTTTTTAGGCCGCGTCCTAACGGATTGCGAATGTCGCGCGAGTTCGATTGTCGCGCTAGTTTAAGTGGATATGGCGTTCTCGCGCATACAATGAAGTCTTCTTTGAACGTCATATACATACATAAACGATCACCTAGTCGCATGACAGTCGCTTCGGGTTAGGACGCCAGCTCCAGGTGGGTTTAGGTTCTAAACCCTTACCCTCCCAAAAGGAGTATGTAAGGATCGTAGCAGGTGCCAGGGTAGCGGGATCGTCCGAAAGGGTTACCGCTGCCCTGGAACATAAAGGGCTAAGGAAGGAACACGGGTGGGTTTTAGTCAGTAAGAGTCTGACACTCCCTTCTGCTCCACCCAGAGCAGGAGGGGTCACTGGATGATCTGCCATCCTGAAAAAAAAAAAAACATCGTAGCAGGTGGTGTTAGTTCCGTCTACCCCCACGGCAAAAAGGCATGAGTTCATGTATGTATTTATAGTCTAGTCAGCACTTGGCAAATTTAGTTTTTAATAAAAAGGACCCGTTCATTGAACGTTCAAGACCTATTTGCCCGGGATACAGGTCAAATTGGTCTTGAACGTTCACAGAACAATAAGTTTTATCTTACCCTCTTCTAAAAAAAAATAAAACCTTTTTTGTTCCTTACAGATTCGAGTCGAGAGACCTAAAGGACATAGCTCTAGGTAAGTGCATAGATTAAGAAAAACATAAAAGATGCGACACATGTCGAAATATGACATAGTTTTAGAAGAATGTAACCTGTGTAGAGCTTCGTCTCTGTCATGCCAGTCATGTGTCTCTTTCTAAAGCTCGATGTGACATATAAACGTGTGAGAACTGTTTGTACATACCTACTTTCCTTTATGCGTGTGCTGTTGCGGCCCAAATAATCATCTACCGGTCGCCACTAAGGTGGAACTAAATATCGGTTGAGGGGCCCGTGGATAAATAATAACAGCCGCACAGGTCGATCGGTCAGGTTAAGCTACGCTTGCCGCGGTTGGTCTGTGGATGGGTGACCATCTTTACATACCGAGACCCCTCCGTGCCTCAGAAAGCACGTTAAGCCGTTGGTCCCGGCTGTCATTCGTGGATCTTTGACAGTCGTTACGGTCAGTCAGAAGCCCGAAAGTCTGACAACCAGTCTTACCAAGGGGTATCGTATTACCCAGTAACTGGGTTGTGGAGGTCAGATAGGCAGTCGCTCCATGTAAAATACTGGTATTCAGTTGCATCCGGTTAGACTGGAAGCTGACCCCAACATAGTCGGGAAAAGGCTAGGCAGATGACGGAGACCGACCAGTCGATATTGGTCGCCTCAAAACATAATCGATGATCGATTGGTGAACGTAATTTGGTTGCCATAGACCACACTGGATCGATCTGAACGGTCGGTGTAATCAATTGACTGCAATAATAATTGCATCTTTACATGAATCGCACATCGACATAATCATAAGTAAAAGAACGTTGAACGACTTAGAACGTTTTTTTACGCCTCGACACCGGAGGCATCGACAATGAGTTCGAAGCGAATTTCGCTTCTATACATTATATTCTTAGTCTATGGTAAGTGGTAGACAGTTTATTCTTTAAAATATTCATATGTACACTGTAAGCTTAGGTAGCTTCCTTTTAGACTACGAGTATAATGTATACGGATATGACACAATAAAAAAGCGAAAAGCGTTTTGTAACTGTAGTTTTCTCAATATCGCTCTTCTTTGCGCATGCTACTTAGGTACGTTGAATATTTTAGGAGGCAAAATACCTACTTAGGAATAATTTGTCAATGTGAGACTCTCACTCGGTATCTGAATTAAAAATTTTAAGTTTAGTACTTGTCAAACTCTCTTTAGCATTACTTATAATGATAGCTCGTAAAATTCAATCTCTTACGTTTTATCAAATAAATTTTGCAGGCCTACATTCATTATCATCATCAAACTCAAACTCAAATAATTTATTTCAATTAAACCATTTACAGGCACTTTTGAATTGTCAAAATTATCATCATCGTCTTCCGCAGCCCGACTTAACCCTCTGCCGAGCATAGGCCTCTCTTGTCATATGCCAATCCCCACTCTCCTGTGCAAGCCTCATCCAGCTTCTACCCGCGATGATAACAATGTCGTCCGCCCAACTCCATTTGAGTTCCATAACTCGTCTTCCAATATCGTAAACATTCGTACGTCTGTGGATTTCGACGTTTGGACTAGATTGCACCTTAGCCGGGTGCGTGTCATGTATTTTTATGAGATCGCCTAACTTGTTTCTGGATGAAACAGAGGTTTGCTTCCCTGATAAAAATAGGCTTGAATAAATTGAGCATAGCCCTTCATAAAAGGCTCATTCCACTTGACTTTTAGTCATCTAAATGGCTTACAGTTACTGAATTC
This sequence comes from Apamea sordens, assembly GCA_945859715.1. Classification (NCBI taxonomy): domain Eukaryota; kingdom Metazoa; phylum Arthropoda; class Insecta; order Lepidoptera; family Noctuidae; genus Apamea; species Apamea sordens. Next base: position 2,833,813 of record OX244010.1, on the reverse strand, counting down.
AGATAAGTTTAATCACATTTAGCAAGTTAGCCACCTAAAACTTATCTAATTAGAAAGTAGAAATGCCGCGATACTATGTGTCTATTTCGCACTTTACCTTATTTGCTAACGGATTCAATAACTGATTCAGTATAATGGGTATAGAAGCTTTCTAAAATCCTCACTGTTCTTAAAAAGCTAAATTCTGAAGACTGAAATAAGCTCTCAATAAATTGCATTATGATCAAACTTAATAGGGATATTAAGCTCGTAAAACCATTTCAGGAAATCAGTCATCTACTTTTTAATTAAATTATGTTCCACTTACAAACCCTAATCGTTTTCTCAAAATCGACAAACCCTCTTCTGACAAAATGAATTAAGTCTCAAGATCTCTGTAACCCAAATCCTGTTGTTCTTCAATTCCGAACTAACTCTTCACAGACATCTTGACGCGATCCGAAGGCGATAGCAAAAAGTAATTGTTTCCGAGATAAAGCAAACATCTTACAATGTTCTATACTCAAGGAGTTTCGGAAACACTTCAGACGGTACTGTCCGCTTAGTTTTGCTAAATGCACTTTAGGTTTCGAAGTTTGGTTTCGTGTTATGTTCGGGCTTCGTCGGTTTTTGTTTGAGTTTGAAGAAAGATCTCTTTGCGACCGTTTTGTAAGACATATTTTTACGGATAACTTTTGGAGGTGAAATTCAAACTTTGAAGTATTTACGGATTTCTTATTTGTTGTGCGTTCTACCTAGATTCCCGCAGTGTGACTATGATAGAAAGAAAGAAAGAAGAAAGAAAAATGCATTTATTGGCATTACACAAAATGACACCTTAAAACTACAAAAACAAAAATTATAATGCCAAAAGGGCCTCAGCTCAGCATAATGTCAGATGACAACACAAGTGTACCACCTGACGCTGATTTTCAGCTGCAACCCACGAGTGCCATACGCTGGAATACCAAACACAGGGAAGTGTGTGTCCGTAATAATAAATTAAGAGAATTCATTTAAATGCTAGAAATTATAGAAAAGCTCATGCAAAATCAAATAAAATGTCGTGACATACATGTATGTGTGTGTGTGTGTGTTGTATTGTAATGAATGAAAAACCAAAATAAATAAATACCCAAAATGTGCGTACTACCTACACAAAAAAAAAAAAAAAAGAAAAATGAAATAAATAAATCTAGAAATAGAAAGTACAGACAGTTATATCTGGCCATGGACCCCCTACAAACACCTACTACCCTAGTATAATTAAAAATGCGAAAATGTCTTAGTTGTCTTTCTATCACGCATCAAAAAATCCAACCAATCGATATGTTTTTTTTTTTTGCATACATACATATATGTATATTTATACTGCCCTTAAAAACGTACGGTTACAGTAGCAATAAAACCACGGGGCACCAGCTAGTCTGATTATAAAAAGTGACAGTGGGTGTGTTTATGCTACACAGACAAAGTTTCATATAACCAAGAGAGGGTAGGTAATGAAGAGCGTTACTTTTTATAACTACTCATTAGTAGTTAGTGTGTAACTGAAGCAGCTTACGTAGTTACGTGCTGAAGAATATCAAGCTTATATGATCATTAAGGGATGTTGCAAACTATTAAAGACTTTGAATAATAATAATAATAATATCCCTGGACATTTCACACAGCGCCATCTGGTCCCAAGCTAAGCAACCTAATGCTTGTGTTATGGTAACAAGATGGCTGATAAACTACTTATATACATTTTTTTTTGTAAATATATACATACCTATTATAGATAGAAAAACACCCAGACTCAGAACAAATACATGTAGGACTTACAAATATTTGTTCTGTGCGGGAATCGAACCCGCGACACGCAGCGCAGCAGTCCGATCGCTCAGTCACTGCGCTAACCGTGTTGTCAAATGGATGAATGGATAACACTTCAGGACCTAATGTTTTTTTTATAATTCAATGAGCATTTTCAGCTATCAGATCTTTCAAAGTAGGATAGATAGGTAAGTAAGTACCTTTGAAAAACAATAATAACAATAATAGTATTCTTTTTTTTGGCTCAAGATTAAAATAAAGATTTTCATCCACAAATGCGGGGTAATTGCGTAACCCACTAACAGTAGTAATGGCTATCATTTTGACAATGCAACAACATTCATTGCGTTATTTTAAAAAAAACAAGTCATTTTTTTTTATTTATTGACAATGGACTCACTTTTGACCTCAATCCAGCCCAGAGGCAGGGATGAGATCTACGGTGGAACAAGCTTGCCCAGAAGAAGCCTATTCACTCTCGCCTTGAAGAGATTCGGGTTGTATGAACTCGGGAATGCAGACGCAGGCAGACGGTTCCACTCCTTAGCTGTGCGCATCAGAAAAGATGACGAGAAGCGCTTAGTGCGTATATATGGTATATTAACTAAATAGGGGTGGTATCCCGCAGTGCGTCTGGACTCTCGATGGTAGAAAGGTGAAGGCGGGATGAGCTCATGTAGCTCTTGAGCACACTCCCCGAAGTACAGTATTTATTCAAATTAGGCTGAGAATCAGCACTTTTCAAACGTCAAAATTACAAAAGACAGTCCCCCAAAAACGCCCGCCCTTCACCACTTCCTAGTGCTATCGCTGGGAAGAAGTGGCGCAACAAACTCCCCAGTAGCACAGCTGTCTGTTCAGTTAGAAAATACTTGATACTTGATTGTATAAAATAAATTAACATTACAAGACACAGAACATAAAATTAAATTATTTGCCATATGTCAGCTAGCCACGCCAATATACCAACAAATATAATACCTAAAAACTATACGTACTCAAGCTAAAAAATAATTAATTAAAATGCAAATAAAACTTACTGCCTAAATAAAAGCCTCCAGGCATAAAGGGCGTGACAGCTTACATATTTATGCATTGCTGGGTTCTGTTCACATAGCTGTCACTTTACGTTGCTGAGCACACAATTTTTTCAAACATGTGGAGCAATGTATTAGCAATGTATATCCTTCAAAATTTCGAAAAGACTAGTTGACACTTCCCAAGACCCAATAGCTGGCTTTAACCTTGGCCAGAGGCTAAGCATTGCCATACAACGTGGCAATGCCGCCAGTGTCTTGGGTACATTACCAGTCGACAGCGATGTTGATGAATTTTTCGACGCTATATTTTAGTTTGTAAATAGTTTTAGTTAATTTAGGATATTATTTTAGTGTTATTTTGTAAATAAAATCCTTCAAAATGATTCAGATTGTAATTGAAAGTGTGTTACGAAAGTCTGGTTGTACTAAAAGGAGTCAAATAAGGTCAATGTCAATAACAACAGACGTTCAGAAAAAAATCCCAGACATTTTGCCGAAATCCACTAAAGTTTTGAGAAAAGTCACGGTTGACGATGATACAGCCACACATACCTACTTACAAAAAATACTAATCAAATTCAATTTTACTGTCACTCTCAGTAAAATATTCCCGTCGATCCTACAAAAAAAAACTCTTAACTTGTTACGAACACGGTTTTGATACAAAAACAACAACAGCAAACGCTAAAATTCCCCGAAATAAGGGAATTTGATCCCCAACTTTTCTCACAGTGAAAAGGAAAATTTGAGAAGGGCCCCAAAAAGTTTTTGTGACCCATTGTCACCTTTGATACTTCTATCTTGATAGCGGAATGCCATCCGTAGGCAAGATCAAAGAAGTTTAAGGATAAATTCTCCAAATACTTGCTCCCGAAATGCCTTTGACGTAAATCAGAAACACCTGTAAAAATTGGCCTTTTATAGGACGTTATGGCTCGAAAAAATCTTGGGAATGTTAGAACGTTAATCTTACGTTGGTGTTTGTAGATACAACATGGAATTTTAAGAATTTTTCGTCTTGAAACATTAAGTAATTTGAAGGAAAATAATCATTAAATAGTGGGTTTAATTATACATGAAATAGGTTTCATAACAGAAGCAAATATGAAAGCTAATTTATAGTTTTAATGTATTTTTGTTCTTTCTTTTTCCCCTTTTCTATTGGAAAAGAGTAATTGGTGTAGGTGAACTAAACTTTGCTATCTACGCAGTCTATATATTATTATCTATACAAAAGAAAAGTCCTTGTGAATGTTCCCACTGTTTTTTTTTAATATTCAAGGTTTTCAAAGATATTATCATATGTAGAGTGTAGAGAAGCCTTGTCACCACAAAAGTCTGTAAAAGAAAACAAATAATTATTATTCATCAAGGTTTTCAAAAAGCCGCCAAATTAATGTTTGACCATTTTGATTAGTTGGTCGGTGTAAAGTAGGTACTGGCCAACTATCATTTGATATTTTTACAGGCCCAGTGTCACCTATAGTTTAATAAATTCACAATCCCAAATAAAATGTAAGGCCTTAAAATAGAAACAAAAACTGCTAAACATCCAGTTCTACGTAACACGGGACGTGTTGAAGAACAACAAAAAACGTCTAACTTTTGGGGACCTTACCCTAAACTTGTAACGTGTCACTAAAGTTCTATATTTGTTATGAGTGTGACATATTGTTCTACCTGAGGAACGAAAACTGACACGCTAGCAATAGCTGTGCTATGTGAATCGACAGCAGTGACGCATTTTTCGCAATCAAAGACAATTTTGCCTCGTTCTTCACAAGTGCGCCTACTGACTGGGTCCTCGGTTATTTCCCTAATACAGGCAAATTTGTACTATTTGTAGTGTCTATACTAAGTAGCGTGTCGTGTGTTGTATACTTACTATTGTTTTTTATACGCCACTGCCTACTCCAGAGAATATAGTCGTGAATGTAGTCATTCTGCATACTCTGGACAGTCAGCCGCGCTACCAGTCTTTTGATTGTTTTATGTTGTACCACGGCATGAGCCTAAATTCATACTCACATAGCAACATAGTAACATTTGAAAGGAAGAAAATGACTAGCTCCCTTTTTCCTCACTCCATCGCCTCACATATCAACACTCACTCAACTAGGACAACAAATAAAAAGATCGTCCAAGGTATACCTTTTGTTATTCGTACGTCACTTCCAAGTCAATTTGGTAGTTCAAACTTAGCTTTGTTCCCATGGGAAATTCTCGTAGACGCGTAGATACAGATAAATTGATTTTGTAGTAAGACGAGACGAGCTCTCTGTAAAGTTTGATGTTGATTTTTTTCTTCTGTTTTTTTTTTTTTGTATTGTTCATCGCTTAAGGCGATGGTAAGTCTTTAAAGGTTTGGAGGAACGATTGCTCTTGTGTTTTTAATATTACTTATTACGATAAAAGATGGCTTTGGAAACGGGCGATTTGCCCCGTTACCAACCTTGCTGAATAGCTAAATTACACTAAAAAGTAAGCATATTTCGCATATATAATGCCAACTCGAAGTATTAAGTAGCATATTAAAAATATATTTTCAGTCAAATAATATATAGAAAATGGAACGCCTTTGCCTTTAGTGTTAAACTATGACAAACATGATGAAAATGAAACAACAATGAAATTTGGCGCATTGGCGGTAGCCAACGAACGCAAACAGTCAACATTGATAGTCAGTCACCAAATAATTTATTGAAATTCTAAATATTTCATTACACATAAACCTACGCGGCCCATTATAAAACGTCAGAAGCTAGGTGCACGATTCCAATTGGTCGTTTCCTATGGAGAACAGCCGACAGTAATTTTCCGATTACTTTTTTTACCGATACTAAAAGTATTATTATTTCCCTTAAGAATATAGTTATTTATTGAGTAAACCATAAACACAATTAATTTCCTTCCTCTCTGCTCCTATAATTGCCATTACTCCGACCTCTAGGTAATTAATTTATCGAAAACTCAAAACCCATGTACACCGCGCCACACAAGTTTCTCAACATATTGTACGTATGTAACATTAATTAACAGACACTGAGTGGTGTTGGGTACTCTTAATTAGTAAAGTTTTGGGCAGCGGTCACCTAATCTCGTGAAGGGTCAGACAACGAGTAGGTAGGTATGTAGGTACGTGTGTTGTAAGCATTCATGAGTAAGGTCTTTGCTGTGTGGGTTTAAGATTTTCAGTTTGAGGCTTTATTAAGCTGAAGGTTTTTCTTTATTTTTAATATCTCAAGTAGATGTGAAAATTTTACAAGCCAGTGAGGAGGTTTTGATAGCTAATATCAATTTTGTTCATTTGGACACTCGTCTAACAGTCGAATCTTGTGATCGAATTTTCGGAAGGGAATATCTGTAATAAATAAATAAATAAATGTTTGGAGAAAGTTTCGCGACAGACCTGGATTAACTGTAGAGGCACTAAATGTACTTTATTTAGTGCCTCTACAGATAATTCAGGTCTCACGAACACTGATTATTCTCTTACGTCTGCGGCACTGTGTAATCTACCGTGAATTAATTGGATTAGACGAAATTAAAGGTGCGGTTAGTGATGGTATTCCTCCTTTATTTATAAAACGATGTGCAAAGGCCTCAGTATTACCACTACAAACAATCTTCAATAGATCTTTGCGCGATAGTATCTTTCCAGACACCTGGAAAGAAGCTTTAGTAATACCCATATTTAAATCTGGGGAAAAGCATTTAGTGGCTAATTATAGGCCAATCTCAATACTAGTAACATTTGGGAAAATATTTGAAAAACTTGTTAGCAAACATCTGATATAGTACCTTAAACATCACATTACTGAATATCAGCATGGTTTCGTTAAATCCAGCTCTACCAATACTAACCTATTATGTTTTACATCGGCTTTATCTAAATTTCTTGACATCCGTATTCCAGTGGATGCCATATTATATACTGATTTTAGCAAGGCATTTGATAAAGTAGATCACTGCCTTCTTATCAATAAGTTGGATCAATTGTGCGTGGGCGGAATGTTAATAGGGTGGTTTAAATCTTACTTGGAAAATAGAGATTCAAAAGTGGTAGTTAACGGTAATTTCTCTGACAGCTACCAGACAACTTCCGGAGTTCCACAAGGATCGCATTTCGGTCCGATTCTTTTTAACGTTTTTATTAACGACATAACCGAATGCTTCAAACACTCCCGTTCTATTTATTTGCTGACAACTTAAAGATAATAAAGCTGATTCAGTGTAATTTAGACTCTAATATGCTTCAAGGCGAAATCAATAGACTTGCAAACTGGTGCAAAGAAAACAAAATACTTTTAAATATTAGTTAGTGTCATTTCATTACATGGATGTAATGACACTTACTAATATTTAAAAGTTCACTCGTAATAAAAAAAACCTTAGAGAATAAATACTACATTGAGGGAGTAGAGTAAAAAAACTGAGCAATGTTCGCGACCTTGGTGTTCAACTTGACCAAGCGCTGAAGTTTGGTGTGCACATTCTAAATGTTGTATCAAGATCTTTTAAGGTACTGGGATTTGTTTTGCGAAATAGCAAAGAATTTAAAAGAGCATCTACGAAAATAAAACTGTTTAACACTCTGGTCCGTTCGATCTTAGAATATGGTTCAGTGGTATGGAATCCGCATTGCGAGATTTACACCAAGTGATTAGAGAGTGTCCAAAAGAGGTTCTTTTACCATCTATGCTACGGAGATCACTTAACTAAACACCTAACTAGCTACACTAAAAGGTTGAGACACTATAATATGGAAACATTAGCTAGTCGTAGCACGAAACTGGACTTCTTTATCCTTCACAAGATATTGAGTGGATCGATAGACTGCAGTGAATTCGAATTCGGATTCCAAGATCTAATACTTTTGATCTATTTTACACCCAGGCTAAAACAAACCTGGGTCATTACGCCGCTGTACCAAGACTTTGTAGGCAATATACAACATGATGGCTAAAACTACAGATTGAGATATCAGCCAATATCTCGTTAAATATAAGAAATGTCTTAAAAATTTATTGTAAACGCATTCGTTTCGTTTCGCGTTCGTTTCTTTTTTTTTTTATTTTAGGTATTTTATTATTCTTTGTTCTAATATTTTAAAGAATTAGTTGTGTTTTATGTTCCATTGCCAATTTTTTTAATTTAATTATGAACCCATTAGGTATTTAATTTGTTAGTTTGGCTGTTCATTTTAATGTGTATACTGTGGTCTCCTGTAATTGAAGGAGTACACATATTAAATACTTTGTTGTCCATTAATTATATGTAATATTTAGTGTATATCTTTTGTTGGTGATCCTAAAATAAAATAAAATACGTTCACTGTTATGGTTTCACAACAAGCTCGCCAAAATCCGAATAGTAGAAGCCGTCATTAAAAATGTTTACAAAACACATTTGTTATTTTTCCAATGTAATTATTACGGTGTGTGTCTTGTATGAATTGTATATCCTGTAATTAATATGTTGTGTATGGTTGCCAAAAGTGAATAAATAGATGACTATGGAAAAGTCACACACGATACAAAAAAGTTCTTAATGGAACGCATCCTTAAATTTATTTATTTATTAACTCACAATTACAGAAATTTCCTAATTCAATAGTGTGGCCATAATTACAGTTTTATTATTTACAATAACATATTCTGTACATCGTGTTTTTTGTGAACTCACTCAGAGAACAAGTAAAGAGATCTATACTGTCCGCTACGTCATACGCAACAAGGTGCGCGTTATAGGGGCTTTACTTTTACTCAGTAGATATTGGTCCTACTACTGGGCACCGCCAATAGAAGTGGCTGTCGCCTAAATTGATTAACATTATACCGGCTAACTTTTTTACGGCCTACCCCAGCAGTCTCGACATTCATAGCGATCGCTTTACGACCGAATTCGGTCCCAAAGTCCTGTCACTCCATACATTTCACCTGTCAATTCGGGACATTTGCTATGAATGTCGAGACTACTGGGGCTGGACAAAAACAAGGTATAAAAGGTGAGCGGAGTTGAAGTCTATGGCACATAAAACTGTTTTTTTTTTCTTTATCCCCATTAATATGTTCGCACAAATAAACATAATATCCCAGTTTGTTGGATACCTTAGATTAACTCTGACCTTACAGGATCCAAGTTGATAAGTACTGTTGACTCTAAAGTTCTGGTTTCTGAACGATACTGTTGAACATCAAATACATAGTCTCAAGGGGTTGGACCGTAAATCCGTGAAGGTTGTATTAGTGTAGGACCTTACTGGAGATTATAATATGTGGAAGTACTTGTTTAATAAACCAGTAATGGATGAGTTAACTTACAAGGAAAAGTTATTTAGGACCATGGCAGATACGATGACGGTGATTTTGCAACTGCACATCAATGCTGCATCGTTTTAGGCTGCGTTCTCATCAAACGTATAGTCTGCCATGAAAGTAACTCTGTTTGTATTTCTGTTGAGCGGATTTCGTTAAACGCAAACAGGTAGACCATAACCTGGGTTAGGACATAAGATACTTTTTATCCTGCTAGTACAATCGCGTGGGATGATTTCGGACTATCTCGCAGGCGATGACCCGGGCAAAAGCTAGTATCATAATAAGAAAACCCAATAATATTTTTGCCCCGGCAACGGTTAAGCCTCAGTACAGCCAACAAGGTATTTAAAATAAATGAATGTAAAAGAATACATTCACAGGTTCGTGAAACACACAACTAACTTTCAATAATAACACAGTAGGCTCAGAGTGTATTGACAAAACTTTTTAAATATGAACAAAGAACAATGCTTTGGAACGAAAAACGCGACGAAACTGGCGCTCGCTGAATACGAGTACAATGTGCTGCGAAAAATTCAGGATTGAATAGGATTTTTCAGTGTGTTCGATTTTAGACTATGTAATGGTTGAATATGAAGGCTGGCAGCGGGCTGGACGGAAAGGGGCATTATGGTTGGCCAAAAGAGATTATCTAATCTTCGTTTTGCCAACGATATTATCTTTTTTTCGTCTTCAGCCTCCGAGTTGATTCAATTGCTAGACGATCTTAGCATGGCAAGCCTAGAAGTCGGACTTCAGATGAATATGTCAAAGACCAAGTTGATGACGAACAGCCCGCATCGCAGGATCACAGTGGCGGGTGGGGAGGTTGAATACGTCGATGAGTATCAGCTCTATCTTGGTCAAATAGTCTCTGTCCAGGCAAGACAAAACAAGAGGTTGCAAGACGCACCGAAAATGCCTGGAAGAACCATTGGGCCATGAAACATCTAATGAAGGGTGATCTTCCTTTGTCCCTTAAGAGGAGACTCATTGACGTATGCATACTCCCCATCCTCACATATGGTGGACAAACATGGTCTTTGAAAAAACAGCAGGGGTCCACGCTCGGGGTATGCCAGAGGGCTATGGAACGGAGTATTCTGGGTATCAAACTAACAGACAGGGTTAAGAATACGACCATCATTCTGTTCCATAACAAAAATAACTGAAGTCACTTGGAAAGCTGCCACGCTAAAATGGAATTGGGCTGGACACATCTGCCGCCTGTCAGCCGACCAATGGGCCAAACTTACGACCCAATGGGTCCCTCTTAATGGCAAGCGACATCGCGGCAAGCCCAGACGGAGATGGCGGGATGAGCTTTACTCCTTCAACAAGAACTGGTCCTTAACAGCTTTAAACAGAGAGAAGTGGAAAGAGAGTAGAGAGGCCTTTACCCTGCAGTGGGACATCACAGGCTTTTAATAATAATGGTTGAATGTGGTCATCTGTATGACTTTAGAAACCTAGAATTAATCGTATAGTAGCAACCCGCAATCTACCGACGACGTGGTGACTTATCATTACATCGAGATTTCTGTGCTATTATAAGTTAATCTAAGTTAAGTATCAACGTCCTATCCCCAACCGTCGTCGTCGTCTTTTCCCAACTATGTTGGGGTCGGCTTCCAGTCTAACCGGATGCAGCTGAATACCAGTATTTTACATGGAGCGACTGCCTATCTGAGCTCCACAACCCAGTTACTGGGTAATACGATACCCCTTGGTAAGACTGGTTGTCAGACTTTCGGGCTTCTGACTACCCGTAACGACTGTCGATCCACGAATGACAGCCGGGACCAACGGCTTAACGTGCTTTCCGAGGCACGGAGGGGTCTTAGTATGTAAAGATGGTCACCCATCCACAGACCAACCGCGGCAAGCGTAGCTTAACCTGACCGATCGACCTGTGCGGCTGTTATTATTTTAAGTATCAACGTCCTATACACATTTTATATGTTTAATTGGTTTATTTTTATTTATTATTCCGGAATAAATTTTCTAAATGAAAGTGAAAACTGCATTAAAATCTATTGCGGAGAAAAACTAAGCGGACGGAAGAACTACTAAGCGGACAATCAAACACGAAACTGGACTTTGTTTATAAAATAAATAGGTAGATAGGGGTCCGAAAAATGAGATGTAAGTGCAAGAACTCTCCGACCCAAAGGATATACATAAGCTGCTACCAGCCACCCTGGGCAGAATATCGCTCCAAGTAGCCTGAGGGCATCCTACCTTACATTGTAGCTGGGCAACTTGAGCATGTGAAAAGGTACCACACTTTGGTCCATCCAGGCATTGAGGGTGCATTCTGAGAGTTGGCAACGTCGCAAATATCTGTCAAATACTTAATTACCGGGTTTCATAATCATTATAGTGTTGGTTCATACAACGCAATAGTTCAAAAGCTAGCAAGCTGTTTTATCATATGAAATACTTTGCTTTGCATATTACACCTGCATTCTCAGAATAAATATAAACTGTTTTAACAAAATTCTCGGGAGCTTGTTGGTAAATATGTAGTAATAGTGGAATGAATGTTGTGAACATTTGTGTTTACAATAATTATTATTTCTCATTAGCTATATTATAAACTGACTCCTCGGATACCTTGTTGTCTATAATAGTGACTGGTGAGCTAGGGGTCCTAGGTTCTAGCCCCAAGTAGGGTAAAATATTACGGGTATTTCTTATCCAGCCATCTGGATTTCTGCCCAGATCCCGACTCCAAGCTGCTACTGAAAAATTCCTATGGAAAAAAAATAACACCCTACATGAGACAAAGGGATGGAACTGCCGGTCGATTCTGTAAAAATCTCACCGTGAAAACTCAAGTGACGTGAGCTTGATGTGAGTTGTCACTAGTGTCAATCCCTAGCATTATTTGGAATGACAGCTCACTCCACGCTCACTTCACCTAAGTTTTCACGGTGAGATGGTTACAGAATCGCACTGCTCAGCTATCATAATTATGACTATTACACCAGAGAGGCATTCATTACAAAATGTAACGACTAAAGGAACCATAAAGTTGAAGAAACACGTGCAGCCATCAAATACCAAATCCTTGATTACACCAATTAAAAAGTAATCAAAACAAATTATGTATATTCCGTAATCAACGTCAACAATAAATCTGTAGCGAGTCATTTACACAACTTAAAGTACTCTAGCGACTTAATAATTGTTTAAGTTTAGTGTCTAAGCTAGGGTTGGGGCGTTAACTGGCATAGTTTGAGTTAACACGACTTTAAGTTAAGTAAGGATTGAAGGGCTTTAGTAAATAGGAGTTGCGTAATGTGTGTGACTAGGTTCGATATCAAGGTCGGTACGTGTGTGTACTCAGTGCTATTCTGTAAAGTTCACTTTAAACCTCACTCAAGTGATAGCACATAATTCGAATACGAACTCATTTGTTTTTTAATTTAATCATGACGGATTCTCAACAAGACTGTTCGAATTTCAAATCATCGCCGATTCACATGTCAAGTCATGTTTAGATAGAGAATCACATACAGCTGGTTTCAAGCATGCCGTGGTAACAATATTGTCCAGTCAGTAAGTGGGACCGGGCTTACCTACAGGGCTACATGGATCTTTCGGCGCTTGAACGACATTGACAGGGGGGCGTTACTGGTAAACATTTGAGAAATTGTATTGTATTTATTGAATAATAATAATATAATATCCCTGAACATTTCACACAGCGCCATCTAGTCCCAAGCTAAGCAACCTAACGCTTGTGTTATGGTAACAAGATGGCTGATAAACTACTTATATACATTTTTTTTTGTAAATACATACATATTATAGATAGAAAAACACCCAGACTCAGAACAAATACATGTTGGACTTACAAATATTTGTTCTGTGCGGGAATCGAACCCGCGACACGCAACGCAGCCGTCCGATCGCTCAGCCACTGCGCTAACCGTGTTGTCATGAAAAAACAAGATGGCGGCATCAGTTCCTATTTTTGCTACGCGCTAAAAGATCCTCAAACAGTTGTACCCAGGGTAACCGTACAAAAAAAATTATTAAACACATTGTCATAGTACGGTGTGTAATGTGACAATATGTTTTAAGTTTAGACATGACTGTTATAATTTTTTTATAAACAATGGAACTGTAAAAAGTATGAATGTCTAAAAAATCGATCATCATAAGAACGAGTACATGCCTACGCACTACATTATTCAGAACAGCTGTTGTAAAAGCTCAAACTTTTAACAAAATTGTAGCCATCGTTACAGTGTCGCTTGCGGCACTTTTTGTGTCGCAGTTGTAGCAGTGGTGTAGTGCCGCGTGGAAACTAAATAATTGGAGACACGAATGTTTCCAACAGTTTCGGTTCACTGTCAAATTGTGTTTTAAACGTTGACCCACACTAGGAATTACTCCTATATCGTGGGTGCGTTTACAAACATTTAAACTCACATACACAAACAGTCAGACTAGGAACAACAACCTGTAGGCAATACAAATATTTGTTCCGTGCGGGAATCGAACCCACGACACGCAGCGCAACAGTTGATCGCTCAGCCACTGCGCCAACCATGTCTTCAAATATGGGAGTGCTGAATCAGTACATATTTAGTAATGATTCATTTATGTTGGAACTATAATAATGTTTATAATGCCGCATTGATGGTACAGTCAGAAACAAAAATATTTTATTGAAATCGGAACAAAAGAAAACTAAGAATATTTTTTACTCTTAGCTAGTTTGAGAATTGCTGAAAAGCAGTTTATCAAATCAAGTCTTGATTTTTACGTCGTTACATCCCATGACAAAGTTGATGATCAAGTATTCAAACTACTTCTATCGACTACAGAACGACGTATTTACCTCTGAACTAAAATATAGCCACATCCTCTTTTCAAAATCACAATTTCTATACCCTCATCGAAATCACAAACCCCATTCCAATTTCAATAGAGTGTGCGCCCGACACGCATGCTCATTATAAACGACAATACATAGACATTTTTTGTTCACTAATGATCGTACGTCATTCTCATTATTCCTAGCTTTACCTTAACGAGGACCGCCTTTTAGACTTTTATAAGGATATCTTATGTGTTGAGTCAGCGAGTCTTTTGAAGGTCCTTGGTTGAAGGATTAAAGCGAAGTTAGATTAAAGGTGGTTCGATGTTGTTCATGCGGGTTTTATTTCTAGCGTGTGCGATTTTAAATCGATGGGATCGGTACATGGCAGTCGGTCTATGTAAAATACTGGTACTCAGTTGCATCCGGTAGGCTAGAAGTCGACGCCAATGTAGTTGGGACAAGGTTAGACATTAATATAGGGAATCGAGACGAGATCACAAGCCTAGTTTTGTTTTTGGAACGAAGTTCCTTATCGCGCGTTGCGAAAGGGGGCTAGACGAAAAAAATTAAGACCAAAAGTTGGAACGACACTTTTTGCTATAGTTGTAAGCCGTGCGGCGTGCGCGTGTTTCTCTGTCTCTCTCTCTCTCTCTCTCTCTTATAGAAAGCCAGCCAGTTATACTTCGTTCCATCCGGGTGTCCCTTGACACCTCTCAAGTTTTTTTTACAAGTAAAGTCGCACTAGTTTCAAACCGATAAATCGTTAAGTATTTCGATTCTGCAAAAATAACTCAATATACATTCAAAAGCCAAGTTTGAAATTTCCAAAAATTTATCAGTTCTTAGGAAATTACACATACAGTATGTTTTAGGATAACTGTTTCATTGAAGACATTTTTAAGAACGACTGAGTTCACTTTCAAATTACATGCGGTCAAATAGAAAATCGAATCAAATCCACATTACAGAACATCACTACAGACCCCTAAAATTATTTACATGAAAAGCAAAAATCACATTTCCATGCAAATATCTTTTATAGGAGAGAACTTAACATTTCATTACACGGCTGTCATAGTCACATTGAGCGTTTTTCAATTTCCGCCCTATTTCCTGTTAGTTGTTCCAGTTAACGGAAGCTTATATAGTTAGTGAAATAAGCCTTTTGTTGTAATCATTATTGTACCAGTGTTTGTTTTTATTTGGGCGCTTGTGGCTAAGTAATAACAACCGCACGGGTCGATCGATCAGGTTAAGCTACGCTTGCCGCGGTTGTTCCGTGGATGGGTGACCATTTTCACAAACCAAGACCCCTCCGTGCCTCGGAAAGCACGTTAAGCCGTTGGTCCCGGCTGTCATTCGTGGATCTTTGACAGTCGTTACGGGTCGTCAGTCCGTCAGTAGACCGAAAGTCTGACAACCAGTCTTACCAAGGGGTATCGTATTACCCAGTAACTGGGTTGTGGAGGTCATTTAAAGTTTTGAAAGTCCAGCCCACTTTCTTAGCAGCAAATCTGCTGTACTTTTTTGTGATACCGATTTTATGATTGGAATATATGTATAGATAAGACCGTGTCCTTGGAGTTTCTTGCCCGTTCTTCTCCATAGAGAACTACTTTTGGAATGGGCAACTAGCTTCATCTTTCTGACTAACTGACCGACTATTTAATTTTGACAATTCAAAAGTGCCTGTAAAATGGTTTAATTGAAATAAATGTTTTGAATTTAACACTATTTAAAGTTGTCAAAAAATAAAAGGCCCGTTTTGACATTTGAGAATGCGTTCTTGACACCTGTCAGTTTCATACAAACAAATACGTGTTTTGCGAATTTGATCTTTATTAACTACTAGAACTGTCGATGTCAAAACGGGCCTTTTATTTTTTTACAACCTTAGCAGTAGGAGTTTTAGTTTTAGGTACAAAAAAATATGAAATAAAAAGTAATATAAAAAAATTAAATCGATTTCAAAAATAAATTAACTCAAAATTATGAAATAATATGTTGGTACCGAAATCAAAACCAGGTATACCTACCTGGTTTTGATTTCGGTACCAACATATTATTTAAAAAAAATCGACTAAATTGTTTGTAGTTTTTTTGAACTGTGTCCAAATAAACTTTTTTCTTTCTTTATTTTTTCTTTCTTTCTTTTGAGGTCGGTGCCAGGTGCCAGCACTTAAGAAACGTACATACCGACTGCTGGCACTGACCTTAACTTTTTTTTTGTCTAAGTTGAAGCACTTAACTATAAGCCAATAAATAAAAAAGGTCACAATCCGATCAATAGTTTCGGAGAAATAAGTGGACAAACATACATACGTAGAAACATACATACAAACATATATCCTACTAATATTATAAATGCCAAAGTTTGGATGGATGGATGTTTGGTACTTTTCACGCAAAAACTACTGCAAGAAGTTGGATGAAATTTGGCATACAGATAGTTTATAACCAGGATTAATACATAGGATACTTTTTATCCCGATATTCCCATGGGATCGAAATTTATGCGGGTGAAACCGTGGGGCGCAGGTAGTACATCTATAAAATTTTGTATATTTGTTTGGAAGCCCAAATAGATTATCATAATTATGTGATATCATACACGACTTATTTACCGTTTTCATAATTATAATTCGTGTTGATAAGAGTGAAATAAAGTTTCAAAACTTGCAAAATAGTCACAGAAAAAACTACCCTCTTTTCTACCGTATCAAAACATCTTTATACGAGGTACCTCTTTACTTTAGTGTACTCCTCTCAGGGCTGTCCCCTAATCAGTAAAGTCTCCTAATAATAGTGTATAGGGTTGGCACAAAGGCAAGTTAAATTGAGATCTCTAAGAAAAACGGGAGCCCTTATGTGTACAGGGCTCTTGTCGTATAACGAGCCCATTACACTTGTGCCCAATTTTAGGGGACAGTGTGTTTTTTCTTTTCTTTTACGTTTTACATTCAAGGATACAATAAAAATAATATGTCGACTCATGTTAGAAATAATAATTAAAAACAAATAAATTAATAAGTCAGGTTCTTATGATCTGTCTTGAAGATAATCAAGGAATCAAGACGATAGAAAGTATGTAATAGCATACAAATTGGGTGCAATCACGATCATAGTTCCTGTGTAGGGATTATGAGCATATTCCCTTGAGATCGTTGATTGTCGCGGTCGGTTTGAAGCCTCTTGTAGAGCAGTGAAGATAACTAACTACTAGTGTTATGGATAATACTTTCAACCCCTAAGAGAGAAAGATAACATCTTAAATTATCGCAAAATGAGTGTGAGTGAGTGAGTGACTGTCATGATTTAGGTACCAAGTTTTAAAATGGTTTTACACTGAAAACTTATCTGGTGGAATTTAAAGGGCAAAACATCTGTCTTTCCTATTATTCATACATACCCTAATGGCCCCACGAGCACACAGACACAATAGAGCATGCAAAATTGATACACATCCTTTACAAACTGTATACGGCTACCTTTTCCTCTAACGTCGCAAAACAAATAAACGACCACTTTCTATGCACGCCATTGTACCAGCTTGTTAAGGTACAGTTGTAAAGTGACAATTTGCGAGAAGTGGCGAATGGGAGGCCGTTTGGGACAAAGAGAGGTAGTAACTATGCCTTAAGTAATGATGCTTTTTATTTTAGAAGTAAAGCGGCGCAATGATGTTGTTGTGTTAAGTTGTTGGGTTGACGTTATTAGTTCATTTGATGGTAGTCTGTGAAACAAACTTTCTGTCTTGATGCTTCTGGTTCGGGCAATGCAATGTTTCTGATGGAAGATTAAGGGCTGATTAGATTGTTCCAACGCCTGATAATTTCATCGTAGGATTTATTTTTTTGACAGTTCTTCCTTACTAAAACTGTCAGACGTCAGTTTTATTCCACGTTAAAAAATTATCTGTCGACTGAAAAATAAGCCTTAAGGAAGTTTAATTTTCCTACAATTCTGAGAAATTAGTCTGGAATAGCACTCTGTAATGCTGTTAGTATTGACTTTTAGGATAACTGCTCTCAACATTTAAAACTAAAGCTCACTTAATACCTAAGTGAGTTTAAAACTCACTTTAATAAATGAGTTATGAGACTTCGAAATAACCCAACAAACATCAAAAATCCTAATAGACGGGCTTCTAAATCGCTACCGCCTTCATTATTTTGCTTACTGTTCTGCAAAGGAATGTGAACTCTAATGAAGTCTTCGGTTACCGATTTTGTTATTCCGCAACCGAAGACTTCGGCATTTTTTGGTACCGTGCGCATCCTAATATGTCGCTTATCAAATTACTTTAGTTTATCGTTTCTAACAGCACTTTTAGCACAGTCTTCATGACCGATAGGCTTTTGCCCTAACGTCAACGGTTCACCTCCAGCTTGGAATAAAACAATACTTCTGTGGCATACACACAGTAAGATGTTTCAGATGTAGGTATTTATTTGTATCTGCAAAGTTAGGTCAGTATAGGTACTTACAGCTTAAATCTAGATTAGACACCGTACTGTTAAATCTGTACAACTTCAAAATATACAACAACAACAACATTCCGCGCCATTAAAACGTAGCAAATATGGTTAACGTTGCTATTAAAAGTTTTGCTTGACTCAAATATACATAAGTTAGTGGTTCAGTAGTTGAAGTGGATCGTATACTCGAGTTTATTATGTGAGAGGCTGTTCGAGTGACGTCACTACTGTACGTCTGGTGCAACCATGTATTTCTATGGGTGCAACTAACAGTGAGGCTCGCTAACAACCTTTCAGACTAACTAATCATCGAGTTGTGCCTGAAGAAGTGCGAGTAGATAGGGACCATTAACATACCAGATTCGTAGGTATTTAACAGAAACTCGGTATTATTGTAAATTGTGGCATCGGAAGGTAAAACGTCAAATCATCATCGGCAAACGTTGAATCAGACTTCCAAACTTCTTGGATACCCATTTTCAACTCCCGTAAGTCATAAGTTTTGTATGACAACAACAACGAACTGAAAGTAATAACCTAATCGTGACTGACCAAACAAATTTTTCGTCACAGGTATACCTGAGCGCTTACAGTCCGTCCGCGACTTATAGCGGACGGTTTTCACTTTTAGGTGTAATATACACCATTACTCACAACCATTAGACAAGCCTGATAGATTTTTTATAATTATGTAGCTGTTGTTACCGTGTAACTCCCTGTTCACGGTTCATAAGTTTACAGTGCTAAATCAATACGTGTATGCAAGTGAAAAAGTTTAATGAAAATTTACCTAACATCAAAGACATTACACACACACGTTGCCAAATATTTATTATATGCTCTTGCAACATAATTAACACAATAAAAGCTGCTGGTTCAATCGAAGCGACCCTTCCTTTACAAACATACGATATTAAATTTTACCTCAAACGGTTTCTGACTATCACACCGTAGTGTGACGTTAGGCGTTGTTGTGTTATTTTTAGTCCTTTCGGAGATTCTATCGAAGTTTCATAAGATGTTTAAAGTCATTTTTACATACGAATATTCATGCCCTTACCCGTATTGCAAAATATAATGGCAATCGTTAAAAGAGTTTAATAAAATCATGCATATTGCGAGACTGGATTGTCAAAAATCTAAAAAAACATCTTTAGTTTCGTAAAATATTCATAAAACAAAACTGCATACTGCTTAAAACCATAGAGTTAAACTCTACTATATTAATACAGCAACATGCATGGCTACAAAGGCTTTTATGTATAGCAAAGTCCGGAAAACAGAAACTATCCTCGCAAATAATAAAACAGATCGGTGTAATAGTCAGACCCATTCAAAGTAATTTGTTTATCTCAACCTGTTAAAATTTCTCCATAGCCTGTGACAAGGGTCTTTAAATGTTATCGACGCGACAAGGCGTTACATTTATCTACAATAAATGTTGGAACTTGGGACTCAGTAACTGTTATTATTTGAAGAATTACAAACGATTGAATAAAATAAAGTAAGATTTGTGTATGACGGAGCGCATTGGCGTGGACGAAAGCGAATTTGGGAAAAGGAATTGACAATTTATAAGTATTACAGTGCCTGACCGTTAATATGTAGGGTTATTTTAAATTGCCTAGCTAAACTTCACAGACGCGTATCGAAATGTAATTAAACAAAAAAATCAATCAATTTAATGATTTTTTTGGGTTCATCGACCGCAGTTGTTGTTGTCACATGAAATATCTGTTTAAAATACTGTTTTTTGTGTAAACATCACTAACGTGATGGGTATCGATGTCTAAATAACTCAATTATTTATCTCAGCTCATACTTCAGATAACAACAATAACAGGGGTACTAGACCTTTCAAAAAAGCTAAGTTTAGCTAGCCAGTTTAAAATAACCCTGTACTTCGAGTTTTAGAAAAAGTTTGACTTTATAGAGCGCCGTCTCTATCATAATTACACCTGTGTGACAGTCTCATTAACCCCCACAGATAACTGTCATTGACTTAAAATATTACAAGTATGATACTTGCTTAGTTGGATGGGTTATTGACAGTGAACGTTATTGGAAGTGACAGCTATATGAACAGAACCCAACAATGCATAAATATGTAAGCTGTCACGCCCTTTATGTCTGGTGGCTTTTTTTAGGTAGTAAGTTTTTATTTACATTTAAATTTTAATTAACATTTTTTTTAGCTTATGTACGTATAGTTTTTATTATGTTTCTTGGTATATTGGCGTGGCTAGCTGACATATGGTAAATAATTTTTATTTGATGTTCTGTGTTTTGTAATGTTAATTACTTAACATACCCAGTATTGTATACTATCAAGTATTTTCTAACTAAACAGACAGCTGTGCTGCTGGGGAGTTTGTTGCGCCACTTGTTCTTCCCAGCGACAGCACTAGGAAGTAGTGAAGGGCGGGCGTTTTTCGGGGACTGCCTTTTGTAATTTTGACGTTCGATAAATGCTGATTCTCAGCCTAATTTGAATTAAAGACTTTTGATTTTGATTTATTATGATTTGTGACCAGAACTAGTTCATTGTGAAAGTCTCCCCGAAGAAGTACTACTACTAGTCTACTATCATACATAACTTTGCCGCCAAGCAGCGTTGCTTTTTGCAGGTCTATGTATCAGTAGATGTAAAATTAATACGAACATGAGACATTTCAACTTCATCTCTAAAGTAGACATGTACAAAAGTTGTTAAAAAATAAAAGATCCGTTTTGACATTTGACGGCACGGTTGGCGCAGTAGTTAAGCGATTGACTGCTGCGCTGCGTGTCGCGGGTTCGATTCCCGCACGGAACAAATATTTGTATGACCTACATGACGTATTTGTTCCGCCTCTGGGTGTTTTTCTATCTATAATATGTATGTATTTACAAAAAAAAAATTTATATAAGTAGTTTATCAGCCATCTTGTTACCATAACACAAGCATTAGGTTGCTTAGCTTGGGGCTAGATGGCGCTGTGTGAAATGTCCAGGGATATTATTATTATTATTATTTGAGAATGCGTTCTTCACCCCTGTCAGTTTCATACACACGAATACGTGTTTTGCGAATTTGATCTTTATTAACTACTAGAACTATCAATGTCAAAACGGTCCTTTTATTTTTTGACAACTTTATCTACAGCTACGGACTTGATTGGGTTCGTCGTCTTGTTTGTCCCCTTTTATTAAGAAATAAGCTGGAACCCTTATTGATTGAAGCCTATAAAAAACTTCATAACACAAAGATGCTAACTTCAATTTAAAATATAAAACGACATCAAAAAAGTCAGCCATGACAGTGTCTTCGAAAAAGCCAATATTTTTGGATCGGAACTCCAAAAATGTCGGGCGAAAATCACTTTTAATTACGAATAGCAACTGTCAAATATCAGGCGCGAGCCGAACCCGCGGAAGTTGGCGGGAAATTTTTATATTCACTTTTATGTCAACGTAAGAGGTTCACTGGATGAGGTTGGTAGTATACTTTTGAATTTAATTAAGGAGCGTCTCGTTCCTTGTTATTTTGATAATGTACTGCCAGCAGTTGTTCGTTTTTTGTCGATATAATCTCTTTTATGTCCATTTAATAGAATGTGTATGGCCAGTATTTAGGCAATCACTCTTTTCACAGAGAAAACACTCAAGCATGGATTCTATTAGTATGAACGGATCTACTGACGTCCCTGATTTGGTGGGCAAGATTGGGCTTCGTGTACCGAGTGCATTTTTTCGGAGAGCACGTGTTCTCCATGTGCCTCAAGTCAGAACTATCTACAGACAGAACTCGTACGTGATAAGAGCTTGTCGTACTTTTAATATGGTGTATCAGAAGAAGCAAGAATACAGAAGTAATTCCTAGTGAGGGGCAACGTTTATTATATTTTAAAAATCTCAAGTTTAAGAAGTATTTTGCTATAATTTCTAAATGTTAAAGCCAAGTAAGTACCTATTAAGTTTTATTATTATTATGTGATACTACCTATTTCTAATATTGCTGGTTAACCTGTAATTGGCGAATGTGTCGGTCCGAGGCTATTATTACCCATAGTACAGACGTCAGCACATCAAGCTAATACAATCTGTCAAATTTCTTTAATAGATTTTCAACTTTATCACTAAAAGCTCTCCCTTTCCGTGATAAACATTCATGAAGTAACTTTCCAAGCATAAATACTCAAACTTTAGCAATAAATAGAATATAAACAATAAAAAGCATATAAAAACCTTTACGATCATTCTTACCCCTTCTAGTAACTCAAAATCTTTAGCGCGCTTCAAAAGTGACTTCTATTGAAAAGCTTTCAAAGCCTCGCGACATTAATTTTATGAATTAAACATTTTTCTAATTTATTTCCATCTTTTTCCTTGGAAACCGTCGTCGGTAGTCAACTTACAAGAGGGCCTGTATAAGTTTTGGGCGCGATTTCTTAAGAAATTTTCTTTAAATTTTGAAGAAGTTTTGCCATTTGCGGTTCATAAAATTAAGAAATAAAAGGTAGGATTGGAAACTTGGAATCTATTCAAGCGTAATGGATGGTCTGTCGGTGATTTTAACCGCTATCAAAATGTTGATTGATGTTTGCGGAAATTGTAATTATAGGGTGGTATGCAATCCCAAATCTCACGAGACTTTTTTAAGATGGGTGGACGGTAAAATTTTTATTAGAATTGTCGCAAGAACCAGCAGGTACACCTCTAGTGGCAGTTTAAAGCGCAATACACACTGAGCCCGCCGGGCCGCCGACACAGCCCGCCGACACAACCCGGCGGCCTATATGAAAATAATCATGTCGGCAACATGCGCCCGCGCCCACCGACATGTTGGCGGCTTGCGTACGCCTGCGCTCAGTTGCCCGGCGAAGCTCGACCCGTAGTGACCCACCGACAAATTTTTCCGACTTGCAATAAGTGAAGCCGCCAACTAGCCCGACGACAAAAATTTATTTTCATATAGGCCGCCGGGTTGCGTCGGCGGGTTGTGTCGGCGGCCCGGCGGGCTCAGTGTGTATTGCGCTTTACATTTACAAATACTGTTTTTGGTACATACTTAAATATGTGAATAATTAAATAATACACGCATAGTATTAGTTTTATCTGCCTAGCCTTTTCCCAACTATGTTGGGGTCGGCTTCCAGTCTAACCGGATGCAGCTGAATACCAGTATTTTACATGGAGCGACTGCCTATCTGACCTCCACAACCCAGTTACTGGGTAATACGATACCCCTTGGTAAGACTGGTTGTCAGACTTTCGGGCTTCTGACTTCCCGTAACGACTGTCAAAGATCCACGAATGACAGCCGGGACCAACGGCTTAACGTGCTTTCCGAGGCACGGAGGGGTCTCGGTATGTAAAGATGGTCACCCATCCACAGACCAACCGTGGCAAGCGTAGCTTAACCTGACCGATCGACCTGTGCGGCTGTTATTATTTTTAAACATCACTGTTTCAATATTATTTTATAAAAAAGTAAACAAAAGAAACACGGATGGAAAATATTAAGAAATACACGAATTTATTATGCTAAAAATTCAGTGAATGCCAGATATTAATATAATTCAGTCTCATATTAATATAATTTATATCCCGATTCCGAAAAATGCTAAAAATTATAAAAATAATGAATATCTCGTACAAGGGCGAAATCAATTATTTTCTCGATACCAGCACTTTCTACTGAGATCAAATTTTAATGATATCAGTATAATTACTGTTTTATGTCTGGTCCTGTTGGCAACAGACAGTAATTGCTATAATTTCATTCGGAGCGGTGTTTTATTACAAAGATGAGACAGTTATTTTTAGCGGATTGATTCAAACTTTGTCTTCATGATGCTGAACTTTGTCTTCATGATGATTCTCTTTGCTGATATTTTAATATTTGACGTTTGCCAAGAAGCAGATCTTGATGGCACAAACTATATGAGAATGGTTCATGTTCAGCCTTGGTATGAACATCAGCATCTTGGTATACCGGCTAACTTCTCAAGGAGTGCCAAATACATAAAGTTTTATAAAGCTCTGATCAAGCAGAGGCGAATCCTGCGTGCATAGAGCAACACGGCCCACCACGACCCATGTTGCTCTATGCCTGCGTGGGTTGCAGGACGAAATCCGCTCGCGCCGATTGTGTCTACTACATAACTTGTAATGAGCTCGTACAGTCGCGTCCCGCATCCACCGCGGCATTCGCCTCAGTCGTGAACATTATATTTCTAAGTAGTCTTTGGCTATCACAGTGAGTAATTAAGGCCATTTATCACTTTTTTTGCTTGTTTTTTTGAAAGAAGCATTTGCCTTTCAGTAAAACAAATACAACATAATGCTAAGTAATTGCAACCCGACGCTCGCGTATAATGTTACGCACGAGAAAAAGAGACAAACGGGCGATATAACACACATGTGTGAAGATTGGTAACAACGCCATCTAGTGAGTTTTACTGGTGTACGGCGATACTCGCCGGTGTCGCGGTGTGTCATGCATTTATCACTCACGCCGATGTTGCTAGGGTGGCTAGGATTTGTTTAGGATAAGATTTTTTTACGGATAAAATAGCTGCAGGCTTTCTGATTCAGAAATAACTTTAATTAAATTCGATTTGATATGGAACTTGAAGATAACGATAAGCTGTTGTATCTGAGTGTTGCAATAATATAAAATAATTTTTCTAAGCCCTAAACTTCATCCGCCATTAGAGTGAAACTACTGAATACTTATATATTACTAAAACACACAAAACAGTAAAAAGTTGCAATATTTTTTAAATCAATAAAAAGTCTTATGTGACAACTTAAAACTCCAGCATGAGTCTTTTACAAACCCAGATTTTTTATTTATTTTAAGTCACCGAGGAACGATTCAATAAAGGATTTGTATAGGATTAAAGGAAAGATCCAAATAAACGACAGTGTAAACGTATGTACAGCGACGTTATAAAAGCACTTTGTCAGATTTCAAGTTTGACATCGTCGGCCACTGAGAGCATCCTGTTGTGTATAATATATCCTGCACACGACGGGTTTTAGAGAACGCCTGACACCTGCCGTTATATAACTGTTATGTGATACCAAGTAACTGCATAGTCATAGCGCTTATTCCAAGCAAACTAGGGGTTTATTTTTTAAACGCTGCTGTGTTTAAGTAATGATTAAGGTCTGGATTTAAACGTCACAAAATGTATGGTACATTTTGTGACGTTTAAACTCCTCCTAACTTTATGCAAAGCTTGTATATACACCCTCTCGTGTTTTAAAAGTACCGCAATATCCTACAAATGGAACTTGCAGCAGATATTAAAGGGTTTTTAACAATCTGTAAATATTTTTGAAGGAGACGAATTGCATGACAAAGTGGCTCAGTAGTTTGAGTGTTGATTTCGTATATATTGAAGTTACTTCCACTTAGTTTGACTAACAATCCAACTATCACATAGACAAATAGATTATGCCGTTTTATGACGCACAAGAAAGATTCAACCTGAGGGTGATAAATTAATTACAAGGCCGACTATACAACATGACACTTACACGTATATAGTCCGCCATTATGAATTTAGCGTGACGTCATCTACTAAGTATAATGTCCGGAGTAATAATAAAAGTAATGTCACGTCATTTGCCTAAATCACTTGGAGCAAATTTAAGCTGTGGTTGATCTACATTGAGTCTAACTTTGCCGCTTTTTTGGCTTCTCTGCGATGGGGTAAGAATGTAAATTAGTATTAATTAGTTAGTATCACGGACATTAATTAAAAAAGGGTCGATAATAGTGTACGCAAGACGTACGGTGGACATAATAGGTATATTGACCTGATCACGTTTGATGAATCCTGTTTTTTTTTTGTTATTGGAAAGAACTAATGTGAACACAATTTTCAAACTGTTTCTGATATTTTTTTCATCTTTCTTTTTTCAGGTTGTAACCGTATTTGCTTAAATAACTTAAAAGCTAATTTTCGTTGTGAATATAAATATTGCCACTGTTTATAAATCACAAAAAAAAAAATATCATGTTAGTTCATGCAAAAAATACTCTTCTGGTCTACTAAACTTTCCCAGCGGCAAAAGCGCCACTATGCAAATGCGAGAATATAAACAGAAAAAAACACTTGGCTAATTATTTTCAGCAGCACAAAGTAACTCACATTCTTAGCACCACTTACAATTAATAACCAGTTCCTAGCTTCTTCCAATGCAATATGGTCACACTACAACAACGCAGGGAGAGCACTTTGCTTGATTGTAACGCTGACCTTACATCTGTGAAGCTGGAAGTGCTAGTTTTTATAATACACACTTAAGACCTTTGGGATTGTTACTGACTAGCTGGATTATAATTTTAGCTGGCCTACTGAGCCCTAGATTGGTATAGTCTTGCATTTTACTTGTAAATTGCAACGGGCAATATTTATGTCCACTGCATCGAATAAAATACATAATAATCATGTTGGGGGTATGTTTTCTTAATAAATACCTACAAGGTTTTGCCCGCGTGGAAGTCGAAAAATAATCCCATGGGTTCATACTTCCTGAATAAAAGAAAATGTCTTAACCCGGGCATAGTCTACCTGTGTGGCAAATTTCATCAAAATCCGTTCAGCCGTGAAAAGGTTAGAAGATAGACAGACATACAGAGTATGGATAAATTGCATTGGATTTTCTTGAATGTGAATGTATCAACTGCTGGACAAAGCCTACCCATAATGCGCATTATATCCCACAATACGAGTCAGGGCCCCTACTTCGAAGTAGTATCAGCCGAATGTTCGGCCGTTTCCTGTTACGAAGTTACTATTTGGTTTGGTCGGTTCCGATCCTACACTCCTACACTCTTTCGAATATTGACTATGGTCCCGACCCAACTGAGCCGATCCAAACTTTTTTCGCATTTGTCAATAATATTCGGTTTGGCCATGTGTCGGTACGATCCGAACATTCGCTCTTTGCACTTCGGAATAGGCCCCCAGATTTATGTCATCCAGCCTTCTTCAAACAATTTCGTCATTAGTGTTATTGCTGGCGTGATTATCGTATGAAAACCTTTTACAAATTCTTTTTGCTTGACTCAAGTCTTGGAACATATGTTATGGGTGCTTCAATAGTCGTATTTGGATGTACAATAAGCGGTACCCCAGTAACACTATGACCTTGAGCTGGCCTAGCGTCGTAGATATTTTCTCATTAAAACGATTATGTCTGGGAAATAACCAATACATATTGGTGGTCCACTTCAAATAACACTGGGGGTCTACTCCGAAGTGCAAAGTGCGAATGTTCGGATCGGACCGACACATGGCCGAACCGAATATTATTAAAAAATTCGAAAGAAGTTCGGATCGGCTCAGTTGGGTCGGGACCATAGTCAACATTCGAAAGAGTGTAGGAGTGTAGGATCGGAACCGACCGATCCAAATAATAACTTTGTAGCAGGAACATTCGGGCGATACTACTTCGGAGTAGACCCCCTATTTAAATCTCCCGTTTCAGCCGCAACAGTTCAAACGGGTGTAAAACACACGAACAAGCTGCTTCAAACAGCAAAAAAACTATCTCAGCTCACTTTGACTCTCACAAAAAAACCGGCCAAGTGCGAGCCGGACTCGCCCATGAAGGGTTCCGTTACGTTACGATTTATGACGTATTAAAAAAAAACTACTCACTAGATCTCGTTCAAACCAATTTTCGGTGGAAGTTTATATGGTAATGTACATCGTATATTTTTTTTAGTTTTATCATTCTCTTATTTTAGAAGTTACAGGGGGGGGACACACATTTTACCACTTTGGAAGTGTCTCTCGCGCAAACTATTCAGTTTAGAAAAAAATGATATTAGAAACCTCAATATCATTTTTGAAGACCTATCCATAGATACCCACATGTATGGGCTTGATGAAAAAAAAAATTTTGAGTTTCAGTTCTAAGTATGGGGACCCCCAAAATTTATTGTTTTTTTTCTATTTTTGTGTGAAAATCTTAATGCGGTTCACAGAATACATCTACTTACCAAGTTTCAACAGTATAGCTCTTATAGTTTCGGAAAAAAGCGGCTGTGACATACGGACGGACAGACAGACAGACAGACAGACATGACGAATCCATAAGGGTTCCGTTGCCATCTGGCTACGGAACCCTAAAAAGCTAAAAGAAAAGGCTAAGAAAATCCGCGGACCCACAGCGCTTCTAGCGCTTTCTCTCGATCTAAGATCTGAGTTTACGACAGCTGTTTCTCAGTTCTGAGTACTCACTGAAATATTCAAGACGTTAAGTAGTCCCTGAAATTTTAAGCCACCACCCCTATTTTTCTTTGGTAATATTAGGTGAGCCCGTCATTTTTCGTCGGAAGAAAAGGTGTTGCTTAGAATCTTTCGTTTTTTTGTAATTTTTTCTTCGTGTTAATCTGTAAAAAGGTTGTGAAATATGGTGATGGATATTTTCGTGGGTTTGGTTAAAGAATAAGACACATTTGCACCTGTGGATTTCAGAAAACTCTAGTAGGTAAGGTAAGGTAGGTAAGTGATTGTGTCAAGAATATGAGTATTATCTAAAGATGTAAATAAATAAATAAATATTCCTGGACATTTCACACAGCGCCATCTAGTCCCAAGCTAAGCAACCTAATGCTTGTGTTATGGTAACAAGATGGCTGATAAACTACTTATATACATTTTTTTTTTTGTAAATACATACATATTATAGATAGAAAAACACCCAGACTCGGAACAAATACATGTAGGTCATACAAATATTTGTTCCGTGCGGGAATCGAACCCGCGACACGCAGCGCAGCAGTCAATCGCTTAACCACTGCGCCAAACGTGCCGTCAAAAATGATGATGAAATGATGAGATGTGTGATCTTCCCGTTCCTGAGAAAAGATCAGACGCAACTATCAAGTGACTTATTACTTTATTTATCAAGGAAATAAGTGACTAGTTATTGCAACAGCGCGGGTTCATTTCAAGGTAAAGCAACGCTTGCCGAGGTCGGTGAGTAGATCCACCTATGTATATATACCGATATACCTCCGTGTCTCGGAAAGCACTGTACATAAGCCGTTGGATCCGGCTGTCATTTGTAGATCTTTGACAGTCGTTGCGGGTTTTCAGAAATTCTGACAACCAATTTTATCAAGGTTGTGGAGGTAAGATAAGCAGTCGCTCCATGTAAAATTCTAGTATTCCATTGCACCTGGTCAGACTGGAAGCCGACCCCAACATAGTTGTGATAAAACTTGGCAGATCATGATGATCAAGAACATAATTATTTCATTTAAAAGTTGTATGGTAAGAGAGGTGATTATCATTATCGCTTATGTACAGACGCCAGCAGGTCAAGCTACACGAAACTGTCAAATTTTCCCAATCAACCTTGAACCTTAATGCTTCAGCGATAAAGTAGAAAATCTATTAAAGAAATTTGACAGATTGTAGTAGCTTGATGTGCTGGCGTCTGTACTTACATTACAGTGGGCACCTAATGATAAAGCTCTCTTCAATTTTCGGTTTTACAAAGATAATGAAATATTTCACTGCGGCCAAAAATATCAGCTTGAATAAAATTCTAATCAATCTCTTTTGTAATTAGTCGTCCTGAAATATTCATGAAATTGGATAAAATTGAGCGAACGAAATCTTACAATTTGCTATCCTGATTATTTTTTCTATCTACAAACTTAACCAAGCTTGACATACTCGTACGTATAGATACGGGATGAAGACTGTGTAAGTTTTTAGGCTCTTTTTTCCTTATGTTTAAAATATCTAGGACAATGTATCCAGACTATTCCAGAAATAGCAAAGCCAGGCAACATAATAAGATCTTGGAGTATCTCATGCAAAAACGTGTTTTCCAAGACCCGTTCTTTATGACTATCTCTGAAGATATGTTATTTACCAATAAATTACGTTTATTGGACGTTACCCAAATGTGAAAACACGTTTGTAGGGAAATTGAGATGTTATCGCGTAATGTTTCGAACTAGCTGCATCATTATACATATTTTGTTGTAGGAGAAACAAAACAATGGGAAGATTGCTAATTTAGAGAGAAGTATTTGCGAAAAAAATTGTGATCGGATCTTTTTGCCTATAAATGGAGTTAAGGAGTCTCAGGCACTCTGCAGACAAAGTGACAAACTAGAACCTAGTTATTGTTTTGTTACTGATTATTTTGTTTTTAAATCAGTCGACTGGGACTTAGTCTCGTGACGAGGAAATTCCTTTGAAAATCACTTTGTTTTCTGAAATACCAAAGGCCTTTTGATGCAAGTCATTTGTTTCTTCCATTGTATCGTATCATCATCTGCATCTGCCTAACCTTTTCCCAACTATGTTGGGGTCGGCTTCCAGGCTAACCGGATGCAGCTGAATACCAGTATTTTACATGGAGCGACTGCCTATATGACCTCCACAACCCAGTTACTGGGTAATACGATACCCCTTGGTAAGACTGGTCAATCAAATCAATCAAAATCAAATCAAAAGTCATTTATTCAAATTAGGCTGAGAGTCAGCACTTTTCGAACGTCAAAATTACAAAAGACAGTCCCCCAAAAACGCCCGCCCTTCACCACTTCCTAGTGCTATCGCTGGGAAGAAGAAGTGGCGGAACAAACTTCCCAGCAGCACAGCTGTCTGTTCAGTTAGAATATAGTGCATGTATACAATACTAGGAACCTATGTTCAGTCATTAACATTACAAGAAACTTAAATTATTTGCCATAAAATATGTCAGCTAGCCACGCCAATATACCAACAAATATAATAAAAACTATACGTACTCAAGCTGAAAAATAATTAATTCAAATGGAAATAAAAACTTACTACCTAAATAAAAGCCTCCAGGCATAAAGGGCGTGACAGCTTACATATTTATGCATAGCTGGGTTCTGGTCACATAGCTGTCACTTGAGTCACAGATGAAAAACTAGGACCATTGAAGTAAAATAAATAAATAAGTTAATACTAATAACAATAACCTGTCAGTAAGCTGATTCTGGAGAAAGAACATGAACATTGTCTTGAGTTAATTAGGGCGACCAACTATTCTTATCGTGTAAGTAGTCGTTGATGGAATAGTAAGCCTTTGAGCAAAGGTTAGATTTTACTTGAGCTTTAAACGCGTTGAAAGGCAAGTCTAGCAAAGAAGAGGGTATCTTGTTATAAAAGGTTATACCAAGCCCAACAAATGAGTTATGAACCTTATGAAGCCGGTGAAAGGGGGCACGTAGTTTGTCCTTATTTCTAGTGTTAACACTGTGAATATCACTGTTTTTAGTGTACAAGTGCAAATTTTGCCTAATATATAAAATGTTGGCGAAGATGAATTGTGATGCAACCGTGAGAATACCAATATCTTTAAAAAAATCTCTTAGAGAAACTCTGGCACCTAGCTGGTAAATTGCTCGAACAGCTCGTTTTTGAAGGACAAATATATTTTGTATATCAGCGGCTTTGCCCCACAGCAGAATACCGTAGGACATAACACTGTGAAAATAACTAAAATAGACTAAACGAGCTGTATCAACGTCAGTGTATTGTCTTACTTTCCTGACGGCGAAGGCAGCCGAACTGAGCCTTCCTGCTAGACTTGATATATGAGGTCCCCACTGAAGTTTGGCATCTACTGTTAGTCCTAGAAAAATTGCCGAGCCTACTGTTTCAAGCACCTCTTTATTTAAGACGATGTTGGGTCCTAGATTTCTGACATTCGGTAAGGCAAACTTTACACATTTCGTTTTCTTGGCATTGAGAACTAGGTTATTTGACGTAAACCAATCTGTAACTATTGAGAGTGCACTGGTTGTCAGACTTTCGGGCTTCTGACTACCCGTAACGACGGTCAAAGATCCACGAATGACAGCCGGGACCAACGGCTTAACGTGCTTTCCGAGGCACGGAGGGGTCTCGGTATGTAAAGATGGTCACCCATCCACAGACCAACCGCGGCAAGCGTAGCTTAACCTGACCGATCGACCTGTGCGGCTGTTATTATTTAGCCACGGGCCCCTCAATTGTATTGTATACAGGTAGGAAATTTGCATCGTGTAACTAGGGCTTCGGTATATCTTCTGCCGCATGAAATTAAATGAAAAGGAACACATATCCGATACTTAAAGGCACGTTTGCCGACTAGTTACGTTACGACGGCATAGCTGTTCACTATTCTTACATAGTTTGTAATCGTATCCACGGCATGAGCTATTCTTACATTCATAGTGATAGTTAGTTCCAATAGAAGTGAATAAACTAACAGTCCGGGCGTCGAGAGAATGCGTTCCTGAAACCTGCCAGCCATTCTAGTAGCTAAAAAAGATTAAAAGCAAATGTCACAAGAAGTTCAACACTTCCGAGTTCTACGCTATATTCTTTCCAAAATGGCGGCCATCAAGTCAAAACGCATTTCAATATAATTATGAATTGACAGCACCCCTTCCTCGTTCCCCCCCGCTTAATAGCACCGCGTCAAGATCCCTACCTACCCATCTAAAGGAAACGGGATTATATCTCATTGAATTAAATTTACGCCAACCTTACACTTCTGAAGTCCTGCTGGTCTAGTTAAAAGGTTATTTTCAAGGTAGTGTTAATCTTTGTAGGGCTGTCCAAGCATTGTTTTGTTGTTGGATTTTTCTTGTAAGAAATCTTGGATTGTAAAGACGGTTTTTCTTCGGAAACCTATATCGTAGTTATACGTTTAGTCAGAATCACATGATCCTTCAAATAAAAACTCCACAAATAAACACAATGAGTTTAATCTGGTCCTACATTAATTAAATAGTCATGAGCAATGCTCAGACACTTTCAGACAATGAGATCACATAAGTAGGTACTAATAAAATTAAGACGTGAAAATAATAGTGTGCTGAAAAAATCGAAACAAACTTTTTCTGTAAAATCAAAAACGCATCGAAAACTCAGCGTGTTGCAAGTACCCAAAGGCAGCAAACACTCGCGGCAACGCCCCGTCGGCCAATTTGTCACAAAAAAAGTTCCCAACAATGTAAAACGACAAACTTGACATCACACGTTACACCGTCAGTAATAGTGAACGTCATTGCCCTCCACACCCCCATAATTGCTTGTTTCCCTGATGGAAAATACTGGCCACTTTCCTCACAAAAATAAAATAAAAAGTGTTCACCAACCCTGCACACGCTACCGTATATTTAGGTAACAAACAAAAGAGCTGTCTTCTCATATTTAGCAAGCAATATTTCTCCTACCCTTTGTGTACGGAATGAAATCTCGAAACAAAATCCCCGTCAGCTGTAGTGAAACGTCTTCTTGTGAATTACACGGTAATTTAATCTTTATTCGCCACGAAATAAAGATTATTTTTGTTTGGAGTTGTTTTATTTAAAAAGTGTAAATGAAATTGGACTTTATGTTAGAGGACTTAAGCGTGGTTTTGCATGTAATGTGTTTACGGCAAATTGCAGTGGCTACTTGAAAGTTATAGCAAAGTCTGGAATTTGTCAGTGTTAATACTCTTTCTATATTTCCTGTTCAATATGTACGTCTATGTACAGTCAATAAAAGAGATAAGTATGCAGGGTCATCGGATATAGTTGAAGTTTAGTAAGAAACGGATTGATGTTTTCTATGATAAAATCCACTTCTTAATAGGTACAACATGACCAAACGGGGTGTTTAGTCATGTTGTAGCTACGAGTATATACCTTGATATTAAATTGCAGTAGCTACTTGAAAGTTATAGCAAATTTATCTAGAATTTGTCAGTGTTGATTGTTAATACTCTTTTCTATATTTCCTGTTCAATATGTACGTCTATGTACAGTCAATAAAAGAGATAAGTATGCAGGGTCATCGGATATAGTTGAAGTTTAGTAAGAAACGGATTGATGTTTTCTATAAAAATCCACTTCTTAATATTAAGGTATATACTCGTAGGTACAACATGACCAAACACCTCAATGTATAGGTATCTATTTCAATGAATATACAAAATTATTAAAAAATCAGGATCAGCAAACTGAATCTCCGAAACCCGTATCAATCCAATCCCAAATTAAACTTCGCAAAGAAAAAACAAATTAAAGAAGACACAAAAATAAAAAGGAACCTTCGAAAATCCATCGCGAAATCTAAATATTTATCAAATCCATACTTTACGGTATCATACACAAATAATGTTGCTTATTTATATCGAATCCTGTCGTTTGAGTAGATAAATAAATAACATTACGCGCGCCAGTGGAGCCGAAAATTGCTGTGTATACAACGTCCCCAGCGGTTTCATTTGCAAAATAATCTTTTTGGTGGCTGTACTTGTATACTGTTGGTGTAGACCTATGTTTGGTTGGGTGTCGGTATCTAAGAACACACAAATGTTATGATAAAGAAGGGTTTTTGGGTTTTCATGTGAAGTTTGGGGATCTGTTATCTGTTGTGTGTTTTCGGGTAATATTTCTATTAACTTTACATTACCAAATAAATTAAAAATTTTAAAAACCCCCGACAACGTGAAATTCTATAAAAAATAACCTTGAAATTATGACCCTACGTAAGTACGTATGAAATTCTCTTCTCTAATTATTAGCCTAACGTTCTGGTAAAGTTTAAAATAGTAGCGGTCCCCCGACAGGACAATATTTAATCAAAAAATTTCAATTTTTTATTTCATGCTTTTTGTAGGGACTCCTTATTATTTCATTTCTTTTATTTTCTTGTGTTTTAACATTCCGGTAATTTGGTATTTAATCAGGTTTGTTCTAATTCGCCATTTTGTGGTGGTGACCATCTTGGATTTAACCTTTAAGTACTGACGTGTGGTCTGACAGACACTTGGGTATTCGATTTTGTCTAGTTACCTGTTTTAGCGAAGATGTACCACCCCGCGCTTTTCTCTACCCCTCGAGCAGTCGCCAGGCAGCGTTTGAGGAGCGGTTGTGTCAGCGCGTGCGATTCCGGTGAGTTTTGGCTTTTATAAAATCGCGAGTGGTCTATCAGACCACTCGTCTGTACTTGTGTAATTTTTTTGAATGAGACTTGTTAGAGGTTATATCGTTTTTTTTTTTATATTTTCAGTCAGATACGAAAATGGATCAGCCAAGTACATCAGGAGTAAAACGGGCAAGCACAAGTAAAAATGGGGCTGTTCCTAGTACTAAGAAAAAATTTCTAACAAGGCCTCAAGGCCATGTAAGGGAAGAAAATGAAGCAGAAGGAAATCAAACTAGAAAACTCTGTCACATCTGTCCTTCAAAACTAAAGCGCAAGACTGCTTATAAATTAATGTGACACTTGCATGAAACATGTGTACTTACAATGCAGCGCGCCTGTATGCAAAATTTGATTGTTTCGAATATTTTGTGCATTGCGATTTCCAAGAAAACACTTAATTTTTTGTTTCTTTTTAATTTTTATTATTTGCTTAGTTAATAAACTTTAAGAAAAAAATGTTGTGAAGAAAAAATAATTGTTCAGTTTATAAATATTAATTACTAAGTAAAAAGTTGATTTTTCATACCAAAAAAGTTGAGACTGACAGATAAATGTTTATAATCTATACATATAATAAAACAGTAACGAAAGAAAAACTGTACATTGAGAATTTTCGAGAAAAAATAAGTGGCTTTTGTTAGAAAAACGTAACTGATGACAAAAAGTGACTTTTTAGAATTTTTGTCTGTTTGTCTGTTTGTCTGTGTGTATGGTACGGCTTCACGCCAAAACTACTGGATAGATTGAATTGAAATTCAGCAAAAATGTTCTTTGTAAACCAAGGAAGGCTTTAGGCTACATATTATCACGCCGTATGTTATAGGAGGTAATATTGATTTTAAAAGGTTTTTGTTCGTAATTTAATGCACAAAATAATTGAATGCACAAAATGACATGTTATTTATTTAGTAAACCATAATTTAACTCTGGAAACATATTATCACGCTATCACCTACGGGGGAGGAGCTGTGAATCTTAATTTTTCTTACCTACGTATTCTGTCACAGCGTGTAATCTAACGACGCATATTTAAATGTTGTTTTTGAGTAAGCCATGCTATTATCTAGCTTTACACTATAAAAACTACGCCATTTAAGTAACTTGGGCAGAGAAACATAGTTTAATTAATGTTAGTAGTATAATGAAAATTTTGAAGCAGCGCCATCTATGAGATTTCATAAAAATCAAATCAAGTTACATGTTAACACTTTTTGGAAATAAATAATTTAAATTTGATCATGTTGGCGAGGTTAGTAGTTAGTTATTCTTAAAATTCATAGATGGCAATGTGCATTTTCTTCATAAAAGTTGTATGGTATAGTTCGTTTCGACAAATTCAAGTTCCAACAAAACCCTCAAAATCTTGAGCAGAGTTGAGGAAGACAATTTAAAAAAACACGCTCTGTGAAGTCGACCAGTTTGCGAGATCCCTTACGTATGACGAGGTGCCTTCATATTACACGTACGACAAGCAAAGGGGTGTATTTAACCGACGTCGACGAGGAGGTGCTGTGGAAGGCTTTCCGGGAATTTTCAAGAACACCGCATTGGGTAGGGTTTATACCGTGCATCCGAATAATGGCGAATGCAATTTTCTGCGGTTGTTACTTCACACTGTCCGAGGCCCAACGTCTTTCGCCTTTCTGAGGACATTTGATGGCGTGGAGTATCCCACTTACCGCGCAGCCTGCGTAGCACGTCACCTTCTCGACGGTGACCAAAATTGGGATGACACCCTCGCGGAGGCGAGCGTCAGTGACAGTCCCAGCTGCATGCGTCATCTGTTTTCCGTCATCTTGGTGTTTTGTGGAGTCGCGAACCTGGTAGCTTTGTGGGAGAAGTATCGCCATCATCTGTCTGAAGATTTTCTACGAGCTTTGAGGCGTGTTACTGGAGACGAAGTCGAAGTAACTGATGAACGCGTGCTGAACACCTGTCTCAGTTCACTTCAAGATGTGGTCATTTCTATCGGCGGCAATCCACTGATCGAATATGGGTTATCAGCTCCCACATCATCACCGTATAAAGACCGTGGAAATCGGGAGTATAACGCTGAGACAAATTACGATCCGGGCGAAATGACCACCATACGAAATGACTATGTCGCTTTGTTTTCTTCAGAGCAAAAACACATTTATGACACCGTCCTTGAAAGCGTTGGGCAAAACCAGGGTAAAATGTTTTTCTTGGATGCTCCTGGTGGAACAGGAAAAACATTTGTTACCACTGGCATACTTGCAGAGTTCAGGAGGCAAGGCAAAATTGCTATTGCTGTAGCGTCGTCGGGAATCGCTGCCACACTCCTTCCGGGCGGCAAGACAGCACATGCCATGTTTAAAATTCCCATCGATTTAGAGAGCGCCGAAACGCCTGTTTTTGGTGTGTCACGTAACAGCAATAAGGGACACGTGCTCAAGGATTGCTCTCTGATCGTATGGGATGAGTGTACGATGGCCAATAGGAAGGCAGTTGAGGCCGTGGACAGAACCCTGCAGGACATCCGCAGGAACGAACATTTGATGGGTGGTGTCATAGTTCTGTTCAGTAGCGATTTCCGGCAAACGCTTCCCGTGGTGACGCGGGGATCGAGGGCTGACGAGGTGAATGCTTCGTTGAAACGATCTTCGTTTTGGTCACGAGTTCGTACGCTGCGCTTGACCATTAATATGAGAGCTCAGCTCGGCGGCAATGCATGTGCTCAAGAATTCTCCGATGTCCTTCTAAGTCTTGGCGAAGGCACTCTACCAGAAGAGAGAGGTGGACAGGTGGTGCTTCCAGAGTCTCTCGGTAGAGTGGTATCCAGCTTAGAAGAACTCATTCGCTGTGTGTACGGGGACATCAGTCGTATACTGCACCAGCAGAATTCTTGGGTGTGTGAGCGGGCCATTTTGACGCCCAAAAATAATCAAGCTGCAGCAATTAACGAATGCATTCTCTCGGAAATTGAGGGGAATGAAGTGGTCTACACCTCGATAAACACTGTTGTCGAGCAAGATGACGCCACACATTATCCCGTGGAATTTCTGAACTCCCTGTCAGCAAGTGGACTTCCAGCGCATACCATCAAGCTGAAGGTCGGTGTCCCGATTATGCTTCTTCTGTAACTATCTCCTCCGAAGTTGTGTAACGGGACCCGCCTTAAAGTCATCTCGCTCCACAGACACACCATTGAGGCGGAAATTCTTACGGGTTGTGGCGTCGGCGAGGCAGTATTTATACCACGCATTCCTTTCATACCTCATAACTACCCGTTCCAGTTCAAGCGCGTACAGTTCCCCGTGAATGTTTGCTTCGCGATGACCATCAATAAGTCGCAGGGGCAGACACTGAGGGCAGCGGGTGTCGACCTCAGGACGAGTTGCTTCTCACACGGGCAACTGTACGTCGCTTGCTCTCGCGTCACCAATCCTGACTCTCTTTACATTTTGGCTCCTGGCAGCATAACTACCAACGTAGTTTATAGGGAAGTGTTGTAAGGTATGATACCTTTTGTACGTATTTTTACTCTTTTGTGTCCTGGAATGTATTCTTGCATTATTTTCTCTATTTCCTTCAGTCACATCTTATGACTGAACTCAGCAGGATTCCCATATAACTCTCTTCACTTGCTTCGCAAAAAAACTTACATTTTAATGCAATTTTAAAAGTTGTTTACTTATAATGCTATAGCGACACTGGCATCTTAGGTATTTTTGGTGCTGTAGAGCCTTCACGCAGACGACGTCGCGGGCAGCAGCTAGTTAGTAATAAATGTGAAAACTTTTATATTTTGTTTTAGTCGTACGATAACTAGATATATCAAAAATATATATTAAAATTTATTTTTTTAAATAATCCAGAAACATGAAATTTTTAGTCAGTTAAGCTACGGTGGTCTGCCAGACGTCACGTCGGTACTTATGTAACTAAAATCTCACGTCGGTACTTGAAGGTTAAAACGTGTCATAGTGTATAGTATTCTACTAGTCAAGCCCTTTCATTTGATACCCATATTGAGGGAGTTATGAAAAAAAAATGTAATTGGCCATTTTGTGATGGCGGCCATCTTGGATTTGAAATTTATAGTGTATAGTATTCTACTAGTCAAGCCCTTTCATTTGATACCCATATTGAGGGAGTTGTGACAAAAAAAATGTAATTCGCCATTTTGTGGTGGCGGCCATCTTGGATTTGAAATTTATCATAGTGTATGGTA
The DNA here is from genome assembly GCA_945859715.1 of Apamea sordens. Taxonomy (NCBI): domain Eukaryota; kingdom Metazoa; phylum Arthropoda; class Insecta; order Lepidoptera; family Noctuidae; genus Apamea; species Apamea sordens. The sequence goes on along the minus strand of OX244010.1, from coordinate 2,794,179 downwards.
TTCTACTAGTCAAGCCCTTTCATTTGATACCCATATTGAGGGAGTTGTGAAAAAATATATAATCCGCCATTTTGTGGCGGCGGCCATCTTGGACCGATTTTCATCAAACATAGCTAAGAACACTCCCGACAAATACTCCTTTCAAACAAAAAAAACAAAATCAAAATCGGTTCATCCGTTCGGGAGCTATGATGCCACAGACAGACATACACACACACACCCCTGTTTGTACAGACACCCTTACGAGGACCTTGTTATTCCTAGAACGAACCGAGGACCCTCCAAAAAACTGGTTTAAATACCTCGTTGGCCTTTTAGAGTAAGATAGAAAGAGACAGGTGAGTAAATCTATAGTGATGAGCTTATTGGGATAATGCTATCTCAACATTTTTCTGTATGAATTTCGGCTATCATACCGAGGACCTGAAATACACTGCTAAATGTGACCAGCGATGCACATACGAGGACTTTGTGTAAGCCAACCGAGGACCTCTGACGTATGCCCTGCGACGCCCTTCCGAGGACGTATTTTTACACAATATTTCTTATAGCTTGTACAAAGTGCGGACGTTGTGTTAGACTTTATATCACTAAACCGAGGACAGTTTTCCGCGTAGAACTTGCACAAACCGAGGACCTGGAAAATCTACCTACGTAAAACATTTTACGTGTAAGATAATAATTATATCAATGTTAGTAGAATGTTCCGATTTATTTCTTACACACTTTTTCTAAAATGAAGTACCAAGCGAGGACGAGTCGATGTCTTTACGTTTGTCGTTGATGCGGACCGCGAATAAGATGGGTATAATCACTGTGAAGGAAAGGTAAGTTTTTAATTTTATATGTATAAACAACTTTAAAATGAGTATATTATTATAGTATCAGATGCTGCAGTCAGTGTCGTCTCTACATGACGGTACTCCTCAGCACTTGATAGCATCGTCTTCAAAATTGGCATACGCATTAGGTTTATCTAGTAACACTAAAATAATTACCAGTTTGTGCTGATGCTGCAGCTAGGGTCGTTTCTTCATGAGGGAACTCCTTAACAGTTAATAGCATTGTATTCAAATCTGGAATACGCGTTAGGTTTATGTAGTAAAACTAATATAATTACCAGTTTGTGCTGATGCTGCAGTCAGGGTCATTTCTTCATGAGAGAACTCCTCAACAGTTGATAGCAGCGTCTTCAAATTTAGCATACGCGTTAGGTTTAAGTTGTAAAACTAAAATAATTACCAGTTTGTGCTGATGCTGCAGCCAGGGTCGTTTCTTTATGGGGGAACTCCTCAATAGTTGGTAGCATCGTCTTCAATATAGCTTACAAAAATAAAGTAAAACTAGAATTCAGGTTTTAAATGAGTAGATAAATCAAAATTCAGAAACTTCAATTTCATGATAGGTATTCAATACAATATCAAGTTATTAGGTATTTCGTTTCTTTCACATAAGCCGGGTTAAAGAAGAGACAACTGAAGTCTAAATTCTAGATCTCAAAGATGCTGGTATTGATTATTCCAAAGAATGTTTGCTATTTTGTTTTATTAAACGTGATGTAACTAATACTGTTGACTATACCAAAGATCGTTATTTCTTTAAGGTACATGTCACATATCAGCTCACCTGCCTTTTTTTCTTTTCTTGCGTTTTTCGCTATTTACTACTAATAAATACGATGATCAAAACTGATGATACAACAATAAATTAATCCATTTTATTATCAGTTTCCATGATCCCGCATTGTGTTATTTAGCGAAAAAAGCAATAACTTTTGAATTTAACAGGCCGTTGACATGAATGATTTATCTTTAATCATTTTATAGCTAGTTATTAAGTTTTCATGCTTCCCAAATTATTTTGATCCTTCTTGATAATATTTCTTTGTTGTTTTCTAACTAAGCATTGTGTTAAGTAATGTTATGTTAAGTTTTTAGCCCAAATTATGTTGATCTCTTATAATTATGGTTTCTACAAGTCGTTTTGTTTGACTCGTTTTCTAATAACTGCTAAGTAAGTTTTGTAATCATGCTTCTCAAAGGTATTGTTGCAACTTGATGATTATTTCTATAAGTAGATCGTTGGTAAAAGTTTGTTAAATATTTTGTTTCATATAAAGTTCAAAATAGTACCATTACTAATCCGACAGACGTTGCAAACGCTTTTAATAACTATTTTATTGACCAGACATAAAATAACACGACGAAACCACCGGACACTACGAATTTGACAAGTAACCCTAACTAAATGTTAATGCATCCAGTATTACCGCAAGATATTATGAGAGCGATACAATCATTAAAAAATAAAAGTAGCACTGGATATGATGGTACATGAACAAAGGCTGTAAAATTCGTACCAGGCGACATCGCCTTGCATCTGTGTCTTAACTTATGTATCAGTACTGGAGTATTTCCGGATAGTTTAAAAACAATTATAATGAAGCCACTTTAGAATTTTTTTAAAGAAGATCTAGCAAATTATAGACCAATTGCTTTAATACCCATTTTTTCTAAGGTTATAGATAAAATGATTTATAACTCTGTTAATAATTTCCTATCCAAATATAATGTTTTAACTGCGGAACAAAAAGGTTTCAGAAAAAAATAAGGGTATAAATACAGCGGTTTACGATTTAATAAATGTCATATTGCAAAATGTGGATAAAAAAATTACCAGTTTGCGCAATTTTCACGGTCATGACGAGGGCATTTGATTGTGTTGATCATGAAATTATTACAAAAAAGCTAGACGTCATAGGCATCAGAGGAAATGTACTTAATCTCTTAAAATCATACCTTAACAATCGTAAGCAGCACACAGAAATATCTAGAATATGTCTAAAAAGTAAGCACGAAGAAAAATATTTATCTAAGGCAAGAATTATTAGGTATGGCTACAGACTTATATTGGCATGGCGCACCACAGGGCAGTGTCCTGGGCCCTTTATTATTTTTGCTATATATTAATGATTTACCTCGCCACATTGAACATCCTATGGTCTTATTCGCTGATGATAGTAGTGCCTTAATTGAATGTATTTACAAAAAAATATACGAACATGACATAAATGAAACGTTAATAATCATTATACGCTGGCTTGAACAAAATAATTTAATGATTAATAAACCAAAGACTAATGTAATGCATTTTTATCAATGGATTCCACCAGAAGTCCAGTTCCATTTACACTATAATGGACAAAAAGTTGATCAAGTACTAGTTGCCAAATTCCTTGGCATTATGATAGATAGCCAATTAACTTAGAAACCACAAGCAGAAGAAGTATGCAAAAAACTTAGTGTAGATGCGTATGTACTTTTTAACCTAATGCTGTATGTGTGCAATTTAATAGTAACAGATTGCTGCTAAAATTATTAACATTCCCATCACTTTATACTATTGAGGTGGCTGTTTTTGTTTAATAAAGTGTCCGCAAATAGAAACCGGACAATCAGGAGACAATATAAAAATTTGCTAATTGTTAGTGGTTCCGATACCGCCCTATTAAAGAAAAGTATTTAATGTATGTGTCTGATCATTTTTAGCTAAAATTATTTGCGTGCCCTAGTTAAGGTACCTAGGTAGTATAAGGATCATTTTAAACTTAACATCTGTAACTTGTACCTACTTTCTGTGCAAATAAAGATCTATTCTATTCATTTTAAAATAAACTTACTTCTATTTCAGTAAAGTTTATGTTGTTTTCTTTAGTACGTTCATATTCTTTATTTTTTTGTACTTTTTGTTTGCTTCAAATCTTGCTCCTGACATTTCGCCTCGGAAGACATTTACTTTAGGTTCTTTATGAAGAGCACACGTATTCAGCTCCTGCCAATATAATATTTTATGGTGCAAATCATAATGTTGTATAATCTAAGCAGGCCTAGGTACTTAGCACATACTGCAGAAGAAGCCTGATTATTCCTCGTGCACCTAGTAGCTACTAACGATTTGTTTAAGGATTCAGTCTACCTTCGCTTTTCTCCTTCATAATTTTATTTAAATGATAGCACATAACTCATCTTCTACACACGAGGAAAATTGTCGAAACGAGGACTAGAATACACACTGTTCGGAAAATCTAGCAAACCGAGGTCTTAAATACACATTGTGTGGAAAAGCTACCTAACCGAGGACTTTTGTGTTAAAGTTAACACATAGGTCCTCGGATAATACAGAGCCTGTGTATGAGGCGAGAGTGGCACCATCTGGTGGATACACAATGTTTGTGTATGCGTATGAATATTTTTGATCAAACCGAGGTTCAGACAACTTTTTCGTAATAAGTATATAGAAAGACTCAAAATCACTTGCAGAATACGAATCTTTGGTCAAGTCAAACCGAGGACCCTCGAAAAGGTCCTCGCTTTGAAAAGGTCCTCGGTCGTGCCTTGTGTATTCATACGCACGTCCTCGGATGGTACTTAAAACAAACACACACACACACACAGACACGTCAAACTTATAACACCCCGTCGTTTTTGCGTCGGGGGTTAAAAAAGGTTCAATCTACTATAAAAAAGTCTGATTAATTATTTACATATTTACTTAAACATTTTATGGCTAAGGCATAAGACATATTTGTGTCTTTTTATCATCCCAAGATTTGTAAGGATCTGTCTAGAAGGAAACATCTACTCAGATCTCAGATTCAAACAGTTGGACATTTTGAGAATTGGACATAGGTAATGCGCCCAAAGGAAAAGAACGTAGAATCTTTGAAAAACAATGCGACAAAATAATAATTGAAACCGAATTTTAAACGAAATTGGATGCGAATGAACTAATAATGGGATATCAAACAAATGCATTAACGGATTGAGTTCACCACAATTAACTGAACGTGAAATGGCGCCGTAAAATAAACGTAGCGGATAAGATATACGGAGAGACTTAGGTACTAAATAATAACACCTGTTTCGTTGGTCTTATCAGCTGGAGTATCTCGGTTTGATCCCCACGTCAAAATGTTATCGGTTTTAGCCTTTAGTCTCTCAATACTAACCTGGATTTATGCCCAGTTAGACTATGTATTTTATACTTGTTTAAACTTTATACTTCTATGGTTTCTTAAAGGATGTGGTTGGTTGAAGGTAAAAATCGTTAGATACGAATAAAAGTTGCTTTTAATACCACCTTTATGTTTTTGCCTAGCCCGTAAAACAATGAAGCCTAATTCTCAGTTGCTAACGAACCTTAAAAAAATACTGCTGCAACGAAAGCTGAAACGATAATTTACATCGATGATACAGCAATAGCAACCAACAAGTAAATAAGTATCGAAGCATAACTTTCCACAATTAACTACGAAAAACTGGGATAACACCCGTTTAAAGAAACAATGAATGAACAAAGTAATAAGCAGCAGTGCGATTCTGTAACCATCTCACCGTGAAAACTTAGTCGAAGTGAGCGTGGAGTGAGCTGTCATTCCAAATAATGCTAGGGAATGACACTACTGACAACTCACATCAAGCTCACTTCACTTGAGTTTTCACGGTGAGATTTTTACAGAATCGACCGGCAGGTGCCAAATGTTTAATTCTGTGGTATGTAAATCGTGCAAGGGGGTGTAGAATAGATAGGGATAATGAATTATAATTCGTTCAATTATCGACTTCAGTGGTCTGATATTGTCTTTTTGTATTTCTTTTTATTTAAGTCAAAGTTCTCTATCGACTCATGTGTTAGCTTCTAGTCAATTAATACAAATTAACCCTTTGTTTCAACATTATCTTGTGGCAGTAACATCAACCGATGATTTATGAAGCATCTTTGTTTCTAGCTAACGCTGCTTGTCAATCAGTATTACTAACGAATTTAATGAAGGAAAAATGTATGGATGGTGATGAAACGAAATATTTGTTATTGGAGCCTTTTTTGGTCGTTGTTTTTCATACTATTTTGATTTAAAATTGATTCATACTTCTAAACATACTTATCAAATACAACATATTTATTAAATGGATAAGTAGAAATTAACATTTTACCATCCATACTTCTTATTTAACTTGTTTCATCCACGTTCATACATCAGGGTATTATTATAATAATATGTAATATGCGCGTCGGATGCAACTATGAATGATTCAGATGAAAAGTCATCTGAATCATTCATACTTGCATCCGACGCGATTCAAGCTATCTTTTCAAACATAGCTAGAATGAAAGCATTCTAGCTGTGTTTGGAAAGATAACTTGAATGTTATTATAATAATTCCGTTGTATATATTGATTAAATTTTTTACATTTCTGTTTACTTGCACGTATCTAGATTCGTTAGCTAGCCTCGGGCTTGGAAAACCTTTGTTAATGAGGTCATTTATAGGCGAGCTCGCGAGTCTACCAGTCAGATTTAAGACTTAAAAAGTACTACTTAATTCTAGTTTACTTCGTTTAAACGTGCCTAGACTTAGTAGATTATAAGTTTGCGCAATGTTTTTATTGCGCAATCTGCGCAATTCAGCGCTTTCACTCAAACGAACCATTATTTTCTCACAATAACATTGACGACATAAGCTTCAATGTTTACACGTGAATAACTCCAATAGAGTATTGTAAAATATGGCGTAATACTGACCCATATTGACCCTACACTATCCAATGAAGATATTGTACTAAAAATTTGGAACTTTTGTACAATCATTGTGCAGACTTCAGTACTTACTGCAAACGGCTAAATACTTTGCGCAATTCGTGATATTGCTCAATAATATTGTTATTTTATGGGCCGCCTTAGACAATTATGATTTGCCTTGTATAAAACTGCGAACAAAACCAACATTGTATAAGTCATAAAATCTAACTCTAACAGGCTACGACCAGCCGGTCGATTCTGTAGAAATCTCACCGTGAAAACTCAAGTGAAGTGAGCTTGATGTCAGTTGTCAGCAGTGTCAATCCCTAGCATTATTTTGAATGAAAGCGCACTCCACGCTCACTTCACCTAAGTTTTCACGGTGAGATGGTTACAGAATCGCACTGCAGATGATAACAAAGCAAATCTTTCTTTTTTATCAAATTTAAAAGCAAAACTGACCCCAGTTGCTTCAATAAACAGATGATCCGCCAAAGCCGATCAAACAACATCACTATTCGATACTAAATCTGCCTATCACTCATACCTCCACCTACATAAATACATACAAGAGCTACATAAACACAGCCACAGTTACAGCTAGTGCGCTGCATATTTTATAAGTACATCCATCTGCTCAAACGGAATACTAAATGTAGGTAATGAAACCGACAAAGTGATATTTGAAAGCCATTCCGGATTTCACGTGTTTGAATGTGAACATTTTAATGTAAATGTGTGTTTCAGGCAGGTTTTAATGGAATAGGTTAATTTTTGTTAGTGTTGTAATTACTAGATCAAGTGGGTAATGTAGACTAATTTTATTACTGAAGTATTCTTTTTTTTAAAAGGAAGTTTAAAAAAAAATTAATTAAGTATACGGGCTTGTTAATTCTTAACATTCCCCGACATCTAAATAGGAATTGTTATTTTATAGCCATACCTGACCATTTAATAATTCCATTAAAAATGCGTGTGACAAAAAGATAAAATTTTGAACCATGCGCGGTGCAACGGTTACTGCCCTGAACTTAAACTTCCTGCAAGTGATAGTGGTACGAGCCCTGAAGGCCAATTCTCGTAATTTAAAACGTTCAAAATCTAGTCACAGTCTTATCTCAGCGACAAACAAATGTCAAAAACTTGCCGAAATGCAGGGAAATTTGAGGTTTTTTTTACAGATTGCGACTGAGTCGCAAAAAAAAGCATCGCATCAGACTGTGAACTTTCTTAAAATTAATACTCAAACTCAATACTTTTATTGCATTCCATACGTAGGTATTCTTAGGTGGTAAACTTACAATTAGATCATTACGAGAATTGCCCCTCTGTTTTACCATAATTATAATAGTTAGTCATTTGTTTCAACAACATCATTTGCGCGGGATACATGAGGCGTGTTTTTCAAGTGAGTAATACCCAGGCCTAGTACCTATCCTGCACCCTAATTGCGTAACACACGATCAATCGGAATCGGATTCATTTTGACAGCTCAACAACATTCATTGCGTTATTTACGTGTTGCAGAGCAGACAAATTTTTCGAACTTATGAAGCAATGGATTAGCAATTTGCTTCAAAATGATTCAGATTCCGATTGATCGTGTGTTACGCAATTACGGTGCAGATTTGGTAAATGCAAAATGTGATAGTTCTAAATACACAATTACAAAGAGTTAATAACTTGCTACTGTCTGGGCATTAGACACACTACAGTCATAATCTCTTCTAAAACCACATATTCACAAATTACTTCATCATAATTTACCTTCACAACAAGGAAAACCTATCTCCACCATTCCCCTCCATAAAACACAAAACACATTGTATTCCCAAAAAACACGAGTAAAATTCCATTCTAAGCAAAATTATACAACTTTTTATATTCAGAAAACACTTTAACTTCTTAAGTAGATACTTTTCCCGAACTTAGCTGTCAAAATAGGTGTTTCATATAATGAGGTTCGGACGGCACGTGTATTAAAACTTTTCTTATTATACCTGCATTGTGTAAACAGTTCGGTGTGGGTGGAAGTTTGAGAACTTGGACGTTGAGAGGTCAACGGCATGAGTATGTATTGTGTGAGCACCAGGGTTCCATGTAGATTTGAGTTTTGTGTAAGTGGTTAAGTTAAATTCACTGAAAAGTAGAAGTTATGAGGAACTGGCTGGCAAATTGCTCATCCTTCATATCTTAAGTCACAATAATATGTAACAGTGCTAAATCTCTTATTTAAAAACAAACATTTAATTGCCATTAAAATCTCATAATTAACAACAAAAAAAAAATCTTAGCGCATCACTCCCCATTTCAATTTTCAACTCTCCTCATGCAAAAAATGCGTCTATATCTCAAATAAAATGTAGGTCACGAAAGTTAAAGATATTTTTTTTTTCGCACGTCTTGCCCTGGACCATAGAAGAAATAAGTAACTACAGAAGGTCGGCTCCTTACCGGGTGGCTGGAACATTGACGCGCAACCTGTAACCATGAATTGAGGCCATGAGAGCCACAGTGGCCTAACTGAAAAAAATTGAACTAATTTTAGGCCACTGTGGCGCTATGACTTTTACAGTTTAGAGCAGAGAGCCACAGTGGCCTAACTGAAAAAAATTGAACTTATTTTCAGGCCACTGTGGCGCTATAACTTTTACAGTTTAGAGCAGAGAGCCACAGTGACCTAACTGAACAAAATTGAACTAATTTTTAGGCCACTGTGGCGCTATGACTTTTACAGTTTAGAGCAGAGAGCCACAGTGGCCTAGCTGAAAAAAATTGAACTTATTTTTAGGCCACTGTGGCCCTATAGCTTTTACAGTTTAGAGCAGAGAGCCACAGTGGCCTAACTGAACAAAATTGAACTAATTTTTAGGCCACTGTGGCGCTATGACTTTTACAGTTTAGAGCAGTTTTTTCAAATAAAGTCAGTATTGAAAAAATTACAGTTAGGCCACTGTGGCTCTCATGGCCTCAATTCAGCACATGATTTTAGACCCCTTAGCGTAGAAATTCGCGCACACATAAACGCATACAAACGACGATCTCGCCCACTGCTGGGACACAGGCCTCTATGAGAGGGAGTGGGCTGTAATCCACCACGCGGTACCAGCGCGGGTTGGACGTCACATTCATATCTTCCAACTTTTGGTTCTAGTACCGTGGCTAAATAATAACAGACGCACAGGTCGATCGGTCAGGTTAAGCTACGCTTGCCACGGTTGGTCTGTGGATGGGTGACCATCTCGACATACCGAGACCCCTCCGAAAGCACGTTAAGCCGTTGGTCCCGGCTGTCATTCGTGGATCTTTGACAGTCGTTACGGGTAGTCAGAAGCCCAAAGTCTGACAACCAGTCTTACCAAGGGGTATCGTATTACCCAGTAACTGGGTTGTGGAGGTCAGATAGGCAGTCGCTCCATGTAAAATACTGGTATTCAGCTGCATCCGGTTCGACTGGAAGCCGACCCCAACATAGTTGGGAAAAGGCTAGACAAATGAATGAATGATGACATGCAAGTTTCCTTACAATCTTTTCCTTCACCTTTCTAAGAGCGGTGGTAATGAAATAAATTACACACCTGTATTCAAATTTTATTTATGTTTCAAATTGACGTTATTCCAAGTTAAACAAATATCAACTTTATTTTAACATTGATTAAGTTCATTTCAGAGTGACAAGCACTATTGAAAAAGTTATAAAAATGTTTGAAGTTCTAGCGTAAACTGAACTTTATTGTGTAGGTATTTAAGTTAGTTTTCCATAAACACATAATTATTTGTTTACATTTTTGGCGAATTTGTCGCGATATTAGATTAGGTTCAAATCTCCAATCATAAACTAATGTAAACTAGTTGGTATTGAAATAAATATATTTGTATTTGTAAATCGGGATCGTTGCTAATAGGCCACCACTCCTTCTTAACTTAACTCATTTTATCTCAGCCGACTGCTAGTCATAAGTGTGCTTGCACTCGCTGTACGTGAAGCGTGCGTTTTCGCTCGTTGTACGGAGCCGACCTTCTGTAGGTACTATACTATACGTGAACGAATTTCGTAGGAAAAACACGACAGAGATAATGTTGAAACAATTTTCAACAACACCTACAGATTTTTACCTAACAGCCGGTCGATTCTGTAAAAATCTCACCGTGAAAACTCAAGTGAAGTGAGCTTGATGTGAGTTGTCAGTAGTGTTAATCCGTAGCATTAGTTGGAATGACAGCTCACTCCACGCTCACTTCAACTAAGTTTTCACGGTGAGATGGTTACAGAATCGCACTGCTGTACTAATGGAGATGATGATAATGATGCACCAAAGTATCTCTGAATGTGTAGGTAGATTTAAATAATAATTTGCGACAGCAAAGCTCGTGTTGCTAGCAGGTAATAAAACGGTATAGTTTTGTGCTTTTAGTTGAACTAAAAAGTGATTTTTGCTGGATGTTAAGAGCACTAGTTTAAAGCTTTTATACAACTGCGGTCAGCAAAATTAGGCTGCTGAGTTTGTTAAATATGAAATACGACGGTAGTTTTGAAACTTATAATTTCTGAGTGGATTATAGTGTAAGGCTTTATAAGGACTGTTTATATGGCTTTGTTTATTGAGTACTATGTATATGCCGTCTAGTTTATAAAAATTTCACCCAAAAAACTTAGTTGAAGTGAGCTTAAAGTAACCAGACGATCAATTCTGTAAAAATATCACCGTGAAAAGTTAGGTGAGGTGAGCTTAGAGTGGGCTGTCAGTAGTGTCACTCTCTAGCATTAGTTGGAATGACAGCTCACTCCACGCTCACTTCACCTAAGTTTTCACGGTGAGATGGTTACAGAATCGCACTGCTGTCATTTCACCGGCCGGGCTATTCTGTACAAATTCACCGTGAAAACGTAGGTCAAGTGAGCTGTCATTTTCTAACTAATGCTAGGAATTGACACTATTGACAGGTCACTTCACCTAAGTTTTGACGGTGAGATTTGTACAGAATAGACCTGCTGATGCTCGGGATTGACAGCTCACTTCATCTAAGTTTTCACGGTGAGATTTTACTTACTAGACCAATTAGAACTCGTGTGAATACTTTAATTTTCGTATCGTCGAACTTATCATTACTTCCTAAACCATCAGGTGAGGTTGTGATCAAACACAAGCCTGTTAGACCATATTAAATAAAGAACTGTGCTCTATGAACTAAAACCTTATTGACAACGATGCTGCTTTGGTTTGTGTCTATAAAAAATGCAACTGAATGCCATAATGTAGGAAAAACATGTCAACTACATCAACAAACTTTCATCCAAAAGCCGAAAATGTTTGGTCAAACCATAATTTTGTAAACGCAGCCCGCTTTTCCATTTAAAATTAGCATCTGAACCCGTCCAGGCATCAGATTCGCTTGCATAACTCCGAACAACTTGTTATGTTGCAAAAATACTGTGCTCCTCCCAATTATTTTGAACTACATTCCACGATTTCGCTTGCTTGACTTTAAAATTGCGTCCGTCGCTTTTTTGTTAGCTTTTACCAGCTTTTAGGAACAGAATTATGCTACTCGTATGTCAATGCTTTTAAATAGTAGGTATCTTTTTGAGTGTATTCTTTACTTTGGTGCTTTTTAAACTAACTACGATGAATTACAATGTGTTTTTGTTTTGTAGGAGGGAGAGAGTTTCATAATAGGATACTTTTTATAGTACTTTTCGCGCGCGCAAGGCTGCGGGCAAAAGCTAGTCCATTATATTTTGATCTAGGTATAATAATATAATTATTCGGCCAAATTCTGCGTTCATAAGGATGTATTTTTCATAAACAGCAATGTGCATTTACTTTATCATTGATTAATTCAGTAAGTTGGATCGTAGAGTAAGAGTAAGCTGGATCGTTGAGATCCTTTCCTCTGTATCATTCCACTTTTTTTTTTCGTCTGTAACTTTTCAGTCATTCCAAAGCTCCATAAAAATCATCCCTAACTAATTTCCCACTCTTCAGCTTCAACAATAACAGACTTCAACTTCAATATATAGATGCTAACGTTACGAAGCGAAGCGGTGGTGCCAGAAAGTATCCAATATACAAGCCTGTTGGTTCGTGTTGAACGGACAGACGGAAGCAGCTATAGAGTTGGTGATCTGAAAAATAACATAGGAGGAGCAGTAATAACAATGTCATATTGTTGCCTTTTGAGGGGTTTGCTTTGAAGGAATCTTTTGAGGAAGCGTGTGATTTTGATGTGACTTTGAATGGAATTACATTCATTTTAAATTAATTGCTGGATGATAGCATATTACCAATTATTTGGTTATCGGTGTTCAATTGACGATACTGAACTATGATCTGCGTATGTTTGGCAGTTAGCCCCGTTTCTAATCTTGTTGACTATGGAATATCTTCTAACGTGTCATGAGCTACTACCGTATAGCTTCCAATACTTCAACATGATTTAAAATAATCTAAGTACCTAAGAAACGAAAGAAAGTTCTTACCAAATAACTCAAATTGTTATCGTGCGGCTGAACAAGGCAATCCAGTGCCTGAACAAGAAAAATGTTTCGATGTATCATTTTCCTGAAAGGTTATTTTCAATTCCTGTACCCATTTTTGTATACAGCTTCAAAGAGCTATTTACTGTATTTTGTTAACACAAATGAACTCCACATCTGCATAGTCCTCTCACATCTGTTTCCGTCGTATATTCCGCGCCAGTGCTGCAGTGGCTCGCCGGCACGCACTTGTACCCCGTCCACTTTTGATTCATGCTTTTAGAGATTCGTTTTAGCCATCTGTATAAAACGATGGTTATTATGAATAAAGGTTTTGATAGAATTCTTTTGTTATGACAGAATCTGTCCAACCCAGGCAAGGAACTGGAATCCCTTGGATTAAGGGAAAACATTATTTAAAGACATTGCCCAGCCTTCATTGAGCGTAGACTTCTAGACTTTTATTAGTCACAGTATCTATAGCATAGACTATAATGACCGCATCAACGCTAACCGTCATACAAGATAGTAGTCACACATGCCTACCAAAATACCTTCTGAAATCTACGTATTATTTATTATTGTACTTTAATTTTAAAAGCGATTTTGTTAAATCGTTGATCATTTGGAGATCTATGACAGTTGTTACGGGTAGTCAGAAGCCTAAAAGTCAACCAGTCTTACTAAGAGGAAGTTATAGTGTCGCTTAGTCTGGATTGTGTAGGTCAGATAGGCAGTCACTCCATCTATCTAAAGGTCAGAAAAACGCTAAGCGAATACGAAGTATTAACGCGGGCGAGCAATGGGGTACGGCAACGCGGTGGGTCGAGGGCCATAATTTCACGCGGATGACGTCACAGGCAGTTAGTGTACGCCCTGGACGGGAGTCAACAGCCGACTCCCGGCCACCGTAGGCGCGGGGTTGCGGGCGTCGAGCAATGGGCAGCTCACCGCCCGGTAAGGGCCAGGCCCGGGTCGACGGTGCGTTGTGTTCCACGCGCGCCTCAAAGAGATGTCAGCACGAACTGACGGGGTCCGCTAGTGCCGATGCCGCCGGGGCTGTGGGTTGTTCGAAAGAGATACCGTGGCCCCTGGCACAGGCAACTGAAGGAACACGAGTGGGTTTTAGTCAGTAAAAGTCTGACACGCCCTTCCGCTCAGCCCAGAGCGGGAGAGGTTATTTGATGATTTCACACCCAAAAAAAAAAATAAGGTAATTAGTGTAAAATCCTTCTGTTCAGCTATATTCGCTTAGAATGGAAACCGCTCCCAACATTTCTGGAAAAAAGCTAGGCTAAAAATGGTGATAAGTCTATTAGGATTTCTGCTAAGAATAAGATTTAATACTGGTAGAATGACCCAGGTCTGTACTTAGCTTTACTGACGTCACAACTTATGTCATATCGCTTCAGTGGCTTGTTTCCGGAGCACGCGTTACCACAGTTGTGTAGTTCAGAAACGTGGCTCCTGCGGTGAAGATGGCGTGCGGTTTACGGAATATGAACATGTCTCCCCCTCTTGTAAGTGGGAAAGGGTTTCAAGGTTGTAAGTGGCATATTTAACATGAGTTTCTTAAAAAATATCTTATTGATGAGTGTTGACCGGTTAGTCTTGATACTTTCAAATGGAAATATTTTTTCGGAAAAACATCACTCATGTATTGTGTTTAAAGAAATTTATTCTCATAAAAAGACTACAGTCACTTACATGAGAAATACATTAATAATAGTGCTTATTACTAGGATTTTCGTCGTTCGTTTTTTTTTTTTTGTATTAACACGTACTTCTATAATGCATCAGTAGTACTTAGCTGCTATTGGAGTACTTATCGATATTTTTCGACTACATGTCGAGCAAGTTGTACTTTGAATACATTATAGGAGCTTACATTTTTAATGGTCGACGGTAGTTGATTGTAAATATCAGCGCCTGCATAGGTAAACATTGATTTGCCGAGTTTCGTTCTTGTCTTGGGTAGAACTAAAAAACTCGCTCGGCGTGAACTTCGCTGTGTTTGTTGTTTCAACCGTACAAAGGATAAGTTAGTATGGAGAGATTTATTTAATATTTTTCGGACAAGCATGCAAGTATGATAAATATATAATTGTTTTATGTTCGTAGACTAGTTTTGGTGGCATTGCCCCAGATTTCGATAAGGCAGGTGTGGTTTCACAAGGGAGTTATATATGGAATAGCGGACCCGACGCGGCATGCACCGGACGATGCGTCGAAGTGATCCAATAAGTGAAGACAGTTTTGTTTTGATGTGTTCAATCTGTGCCTTCCACGTCAGGGCGCTATCCATTCGTAAGCCAAGGTACTTTTCGCAGTTTTTCTTTTGTACAGGGGTACATTATTTATTTGTAATGGCTGATGGGGTGGGATATTTTTGTTTTTTGCTTTAAAAATGACGTAGCATGTATTACACAAATGTATAGTCTATCTTCATTACACCAGCTATTGTTCAGGCAGCTACTAAAAATATCCTAATGTTGATCCAGTAATAAATAAAAAACGAATCCTAAAAATATATTACTCTTTTTCTCTGAACAAAATAATTAAACATTTTAATAACTATAAAGTCACGTAAATAAAAATGTTTAATAAATATGGAAAAAAACGGGCCGATACGCGCTGTGGAGTTCCCGCTTCATTGAACTAGAAGCCCTCAATTCATATCCAACCGGGAAATGCATAACCCAGAATATAATAAAAACCTATTGGTTTCCGCCATTTGCAAAAAAAAAAGACTGGCGATAGTTTTTTATCATTTAGGAAGCGTAGGGTGATAGTGAGCTTAAAGTAGTATCCGATTTTTTAAACAAGTAAATGTATAACCCAGAGTTTAATAAAAAAAAATTGGATTCCGCAGTTTGAAAAACAAAAAAAGACTAGCGATTTTATTTTGTCATTTAGGCCGTGTACAGTCAACAGCAAAAGTAGATGATCAAAATCAGAAATTCAATACTAATGAACGGAGTTCGCAGCTATAAATGTTTGGTATAATTTACAGTCACATACTTTTGAATCACTTCAACGCCACACAAGTCTGACGCGAACTCCGTTCATTAGTATTGAATTTCTGATTTTGATCATATACTTTTGCTGTTGACTGTACCTACGAGTATACCATATACGATATCACATTTCGTTTTCAATGATTTTTATGTAGCAGCAGTATTAGATTTTAATAAAATGAGGATGCATAAACTAGAAATTATTCAGATATTGAATTTTGCAGCGAATTTTTTCTAACAAAAATAATCGCGTATGTTTTATTTTCATACGGGTATAGAATTTCGTGTTAACGAGTTTAAAAAAAGCTTTTTGAAAATTAATATTGAAATAACTTCAAAACTATACGTATGCTAAAGTGCAATCGGAAACAAAGTTGTATAAAAAAATCAAAAGGTAATCAACGAAACAATTTTCAATTTACCCACATCAACTCAACATAATACACATTACAAATAAGAGGAATAAAAATTCATAAAATACACATAATAAACTATAGTATTTCCTCGAAAGAATAATTTCCAAGGACTACAGCTAAGCTCTTTTTGAATATACAACTTCTACAAGCCACGTAAATAAATGCTTAAAATATTCCTCTGCCTAACATAAAATACTAATATTCCGACTTATTACTCTATACTAAAGGCTGTGTTGCACTTACAGCTTGCATAAAGCCGAAGATGCACTGAATTATGAATTATTCAAGCCACCGGCTCTGTGGCGCCCTCACGAGGCGACTGGTGGCATCTACCACAATTTCGTCCTTTCAAGTCTATCGTATATGAAATGGGTGCTTATTTCGAAATCATGTGATGGTATTTTGTGGCGGCAGCGTTATATTTATAAAGAATGTTATTTGGTGTACATGTTTGATACTTTTGCAGTTTAATAGTTGACCATTATTAATTTACCAAATGCAAATGTTGAAATACTTTTGGATAGGGCATAGCCGATTCTCACACAGGGAAGAAACGGGCGTCCTTGCTCATTCCACAAAAAAAAATGTTTTGTTACCCACAAAATTAAAATTAAACAGTTTTAAAACATTTGTTGACAATATTCAAAAGTGTACACAGTGTGCACACATTGTCGGATTGAAATAATAATAAACAAAAAGGTATTTCATTCATAATTTCACGATGCCATTCGCGCAATCTCGTCAGTTTTCGGTTAACGTTCGCTGTTCACATACAATTTTAATGTCCGACTTCGTGCATGACCGATTACGTGTGAATTGACATTTATTTCATTACTTCATGGAGTGTAATAATCCTTGTTGTGCATAAAAGTGTTGTATCTATCTATAAAAATACGCGTTGGATTCATAAACTCCAATTTTTTTTTGAAGTCGGTTATATTCGGTGTTGACATCCTTGTTGGTCTAGTATCGAGAACGTAAGGTCCTAGGTTCAATACCTAGGTGGGGTAGTGTTATTTTGTATACCCAATGGGAAATTCTAGGTAACAGCACGAAATTCTAGGTATGTATGCGTATGTATGATAAGTGGCAACACGCTGGCCATTATTAGATATTTTATACTGCCCTACACTTTGAAGAATACAGGCGCAGTGCTCGTGATATTTTAATCTTTAGAAGACTCTCTCTGTTGTCGGTCCCTCATGTCTGAGGATCGTGGTCAGCTTTGGAGTTCGGAGTCTGGAGCGGATGATCCGCCTCCACCGGTTACTGTCCAGCGCATCCCTAACTACCGTGTAGAATTTAGAGGACGATGACTCCTTCACCTGATCGGTCCATCGTGTTGGTGAACGACCGCGCGATCGCCTGCCTTCAGTGTTCCCAACCACAATCAGTTTTTCCAAACTTTCATCGCCTCTGCGTACTATGTGACCGAATTAGGAGAGAATGCGTTGTTGACATACAGGGTGTTATTGACAGCCCTCCGCAAACTGATAGGGTGGCTTCAGTACATCATATTAAGATGACCGGTAGGTACATGTAATTCTTTCAGGAACATTAAGGGAATCCAAAAAACCAGATTTGTTTTATTACCTCACACGGAACGTATCGTTACCGTGGCAAAACGCACGTAGCGGACGGCAGCGCAGCGAGCTTGAGCGAGGCTGTTTTCAGCTGTTTTATTTACATAAATGGAGTGTTGCATACAGAGACCGTAATTTTACATTGAAATAAAGGAATATCAGCAGAAAAAACGGCATACATTTTTTTTTTCCTGAGAAAATTTCCAGTGGGATATGATTCAGAATAAGGAGCTGAATCAATCCTGTGTTTTTGTGGAGGGCTCTCAATAACACCCTGTATAGTCGACAAGCGGGTTTTTATTCGAAGCTGGGTTAAGATCGATGCATTGGTGCGTTTGGTAGTCCACGGTATTCTCAACATTTGTCGTTTAGAAGACTAGAAACCATTTATAAAGTGTTTTCAAATAACTTTTGAGGCTCATTCACTCTTGTGTCAAATAATACATTAAAAAGTTGAAATAAGCCAAAAAAATTAAACATTTTTCAAAGAAATTTATTTTGTTTATAAATATTTATAGTATAAGTTACAAAACACGGAAATCGGGTGATATACCTTACCCTCCCAAATTATCTTGACCCCTCGGCGCACAGGGATTAAAGTTTATGAGAGGCCTTCACAAATTGGACGTTCACAGACTACATTTTCAATATTTTGAGAATCAGCTTAGTAGCTTTTGTCAAAATTTCCGGATATGCAGAGAGTTTCCTGATATGCACTGAAAAAATATTAAAATAGGTTATACCTCTCGTGTTTATATTTTAATTATACCTAAGATTGAATTGAATAGTAATTTGAAAGGCGTGACTACAGATTTGTTTTAATTAAATAAAGTTGAGGATGCTGTTATGCTTTCAATGTAAGTAAAACCTTTTTCTGGTCTAGAAACTTATTTATTTTAGAAACTGAACAAATGACATTATTTAATTTTAATTTCAAAATTTAAAAAAAAAGATGTGGTTTAATGTTACCACATATCACACCATTCGAATGATGCTTGATGACTGTATGTACCTGAGCAATCAGATGCTTTTAACGCCATCTACTTATCGATAAGATTAATAAGATTGGCATTTGGACCACCTGGGAAAACAGAACATGGTCACCTATCCACAGTCTGACCCCAGCAAGAACAGCTCAACCTCTTAGATCAAAGGGTTCCCCGTCTCTACCTTACTATTTCCCAGCAAATAGTCCCCCCTCCCCACACAAAATATCAATAATTATGATTTCATATCGCAGTATAATTTCATCCTGTGTAGCCTGCAAACACAATATCCCCGTTTTTATGCGTCGATCTGTACGAGCGTGTGCAATCGGTTGCGAAGTCATGAACTTTGACTTGACATTAAGCTCTGGCTACCGAGAAAAATCTAACAAAAATATCTGTGGGGCAATTCTCGTAATCTTAAGAACGTTCACAGTCTGATCTCAGTCTCAATCTGTCAAAAATACCTCCAATTTCTCTACATTTTTGACAAGATTTTGACATTTGTTTGTCACCGACATGAGACTGCGACTAGATTTTAAACGTTTTAAATTACGAGTTATTATCATTCTGATAAAATAAAATAAAAATATTGAAAGTATGATATGATAAGGTATCATGACAATCGGCGTAGCATCGCAATCTTGATTTAAAAGAGTGTCCGTGGAGTTTCTTGCCCGTTCTTCTCCATAGAGATCTACGCTTTGGAATGGGCAACTAGCTTCAACTTTCTGACTAACTGACCGACTATTTAATTTTGACAATTCAAAAGTGCCTGTAAATGGTTTAATTGAAATAATTGATTTGTGTTTGAGTTTGAGTTTAGCATCGTAGCGACGTAGTGCAAAGGGTCGTAGCACGTAATTTAAAGTTCAGTAAAAATATCGTCTTCCACAACGAATATAGACTAGATAAGACAAAACTATTATAATAAAGTAGCTTTTTTGCCCGCGGCTTATCCCATGGAAACGTACTACTGCGATAAAAAAAAGTATTCTATGTATTAAACCAGGTTATAAACTATCTGCGTGCCAAATTTCAAGCCAATCCGTGAAGCCGTTTTTGCGTGATTGAGTAACAAACATCCAAACATCTAAACATACAAATTTCCACATTTATAATACTGTTGCGCGCCACAATTAATGCCTGATACATAGTGACATTAGTTAACACTAGCGCCATCTAGTTTCGAGTAGCAGAACTAATAGATTCACTAGCGCCATCTATTATAGAATAGCAGAACTAATAGAGTCACCATCGATTATCGAGTAGAGATTTCGATGCTGGAACTTACTATAACTATCGACATCTGGTCAGTCGGGGCCGGTATGTACTCGAACATTCTAGATGTTTCTACAATAGAAGGTTCTGGAACTATCTGCGGCACTATATAAGGCCGGGACTAGCCGCGACCAATCAGCATAGTCCGGTTAAGTAGTCACGACCTCTCAAGGTCAACTACGAGATGCCATTTATAAAAAAAAAAAAGCATCCAATCAGACTTGGATCTGCGACACAGGCGAATACATCGAAAGCCATCTTCAAGTGCGACTTAACAGCGATTGTGTTTTATAATTAGTGTTTTGAGTTGTTATTATTGTTGTTTAATTAAAGTGTAGCTTTTGGTAATTTTTATCGGCAGTTTTTATTGTCACGAACCCGAAGCTCGTAACAATACGAGTAGGTATTAGTAGGATAGCAAAAAGTCGCCTTCCGGGTCTGCCTGTTCGTCTGCTTAGTTTTTCTACATTATACAATATAATTGGATACGGTTCTCATCATCGTTTATAGAATATGTATGTAGGGTCGGGTCGTTAGTGTAGAATAAGTAGTGAGCCCTGCCCTGCAAACACTAACACTTTTTGCAAATAAGCTGACAAAAGTGGTTATCGCTATCTCTAGACATCTACTAACAGCATCCTGGGTGTAATATTTGACAACACGGTTGGCGCAGTGGTTAAGCGATTGACGGCTGCGCTGCGTGTCGCGGGTTCGATTCCCGCACGGAACAAATATTTGTATGACCTACATGTATTTGTTCCGAGTCTGGGTGTTTTTCTATCTATAATACGTATGTATTTACAAAAAAAAAATGTATATAAGTAGTTTATCAGCCATCTTGTTACCATAACACAAGCATTAGGTTGCTTAGCTTGGGACTAGATGGCGCTGTGTGAAATGTCCAGGGATATTATTATTATTAATAAGCAGTAAGCTAGACAGCCCAATGGTGTGGAGCCGCACCCAGCAGAAGACTAAGTCTGTCTTGGTTATTAGTTATTAAAATAGTTTTTCAGTTCATACTAACAACTTAAATGTAAATGTAATGTAATGGATCAATGGTTATCTGATTAAATTTAGTATATTATTATTATTTGTCAAATGTAGCATGAAAAACACGGTTCTGTTTCGATCTTAATATTACATTTCTGACATACTCGTGTAAAGGAATCAAAGGATAAGAAAAGAACATTGGATATTCATCAATCCGGATCACGGATGCTTCTTATTTATTCATGGGTGATCTGGAAAGTTCTTCAAGTGAAAAGTGGTACTTCATTGTTGCGTATCTCTTGTACAATCTATATATACACGACTAACGACGAACGACGAATATTTGTATGGCCTACAAGTAGTAGTTCCGGGTCTGGCTGTTTGTGTATGTGTGTTTAAAAGTTTGTAAACGCACCCACGATACAGGAGAAATTCCTAGTGTGGGGCAACGTTTTTTTTTTAAAAAAAGAATGTACTAATTTTATTAATATTGTATTGTGTGTTGTCACTGACATATTAAGTGCTTTGATTTGATTATTTGAATCCTAAATCCTAATTTGAAATCGCCCTAAAGAGGTTTTTTATTCGACAATAATTGGCGTATTATTTTATAACCTCCACTTTCATCGATGTTTTATCAATTACTATGTAATCGTTGTTGGAAAAAGCGCTAAGATATAATGTTGGAACCTTCTAAATACAGATGCATGTGTTGCTAATTCCCTTTTAGTAACTAATTGCCTAAGAATTTAACCTGAATAAGGTTTGCTTACATTTTCATGAGATACTTCTGGTAAAGACAGTAGATCGTTTAGATTAATCCAAAATGATGGGATCAAAACACATCAGGGGATGAACAAAGGAACCCTTAACCAACCAAAACAGAGTGAATTACACAACTCAGTGAGGCGTCGGAGCGTACGCCATGAATCATTACCGTTATACGTAAAACAAAACAAACGACCATCTACCGACCAACAACAAAAGGCGTTCCAATAAATAGGGGCTTCTGTTACACCGACGTGAGTGAGCGAAGTAGGATATGGGAGGAAACAACGCCCAAGCGCGAGTCGGAATCACACACGATGGGTAAAGAATCCTTCGTGTGACCAGAAGGTAAACACGCCGAAAAATACACGTTTCTTTCATGGATTAAATTTTTAACTTTATTTTATTTTTATTATTTATTTTACCATTTACCATTACCATACAACCACCATACCACCAACACCACCACCATTACCACCAACCACCACCACCATACCACCACCATACCCACCACCATACCATTACCATTACCACCATCACCACCACCACCATTTCCATTTTTTACCATTTTTTATTTTACCATTTTTTTTTTTGTTTTTAATTGTTGTTATAGCGGCAAAATAAATATACACTATGAAAATATCTGTATTTCGTGAGATACAGCCCGCTGACGGACGGATGGATGATAGGACGGACAAACGGACAGCGGAGGATTAATAATAGGGTCCCGTTGGCACCCTTTAGGTCCGGGACCCTAAAAACAAAGGTACAAAGAAATATCGAGGGTTAAGGTAAAGTTTTCCGATAAAATTAGAGACGCAAAGACTGCAACATTATTATAGTAAAACCACGAAAAAGTGATACCCTATGTCATAACGCCTTTTTAAGAGACAATCAGCAGTTCAACCACACGTTCGTATGGCTTTTTACTAACCTACAGCAAACAATTCAATACACAGAACTTCTATGCAAAAACTGCTCTATTAAAATAAAAGTAAAAACGGAATTTGTATTGAAAAATATTCCGCCCACCGTGTAACTAGCATCCACTCACAGTCGGTGACGCGAAGTAAAGCCCACTCCACACGGCCGGTGTCACGAGCAGATTATTTATTGCCATTATTTATCTCCGGGAGCCGACTCAAATGTCTGAATTGAGTACGACCGTGTGAAGCCCGCCTAACTCTTGTATAGTTTGTATGTAGAACGAGGTTTGTTCTGAAAAGTTTTTTCTCGTATTTTCTGTTTGTATGGTTTTTCGTTGTATTGTGTGAGAGTGTTGTGTCACACGTATATTTTGTTTGAGTGTAAACTATTGTTCTTAGGGCTTTTTTATCCGTGGAATAAAATTGAGTGTCAGACGTCAATTTTATTCCACGGATAAAAATATCTGACTTTGGGAAAATTAGCCCTAAGAACAATAGTTTATGGAAAATCTGTAAAAATTCAAAATGTATTCTCAGGATAAGACTCATTCTAGGTATAAAAAATTGGTGGAATTTGCTCTTAACCGTATTTAAACAGTGATTGAATAATAATCCTAACTAATATTATAAATTCGAAAGTAAGTTTGTTTGTTTGTTACGTTTTCACGCTAAAACGGCTGAACGTATTTGGATGAAATTTGGCACTTGATTAGACCATGACCTAGAGAAGGACATAGGCTACTTTTCATCCTGGATCACAGACAAAGTCGCGGGCAACAGCTAGTAGTTTATGTTATCGGATTGTAGGTAGCATGCTAAACAAGTCATTATCTCATTTTAACATTGGGGAAACTCATTTATGATAATTTTTGGTAGGTATTAATAAGAGACGTACAGACGCCAGCAGGTCAAGCTACCCGAAACTGTCAAATTTTCCCAATCAACCTTGAACCTAATGCTTTAGTGATAAAATTGAAAATCTATTAAAGAAATTTGACAGATTGTTGTAGCTTGATGTGCTGGCGTGTGTACAGTAAGGGTCAGAAGTGGAGTGACATTGTCATAATGCAATAGATTGACACTTTTGTTTAACTTACGACCTTCTTCTAATGAGTAATTTCTATACTAAAGACACACACTCTCACATTCGTTTGCAAGTGATTGTATTTCATAAATTCAACCATTAGGTTATATGGCATGAAAGCCTAGCGTTTATCATTCGTCGGTAAGTACGTTCATACGTAGCGAGCCGTAGGTTCGAATCTTTAAATGTTTTTATAATTACCTACTCGAATAATCACGCTATTGAATATACATAGTTCCGTAATATGTTCGTCTTGTTCACATAATTCGTAAAACTTTATGATTATACCCACAGAAATCTCAATAAAATACATTATAAGGCAGACAGATGCAGTTAACTTACGACTCATTCACCGCGACGAAATAGAACGTTATATGTTTTTGATTGATTGTTATTGTGGATTAGTGACGTGTGTTTAATCTATTGGCGGTGTTGTAGTTCATTTTGACATGCAAGGAAATTTAAATATTGAGATAAAAGCAGATATAGCACTGCGTAAAAGTGAACTTAATATTATATCACAGATATTGAACATGGTCTGGCAGTTTGAGTAATTAATGTGGCCTACCCAAATGTCCTTTCTTTGGTATTGTTCGTCGAATCGTTGAGCTGCACGATTTCTGACACATACGTGCACTGACTGGACAGATCCTCTCAATCTGTGTGGTTCTTTCCTCAAAAGACCATCTCAGACATCACCTATAGGAAACTTAACCAAAAGTTGTCAAAATACGAGACAGCTGTATTCAATGTAACACGGACGCTATATGTATTCTACCTACATATTCGGTAGATATGTTAGCATTTAGCAAGAGCAAAGTCACACCGTTACCGACAGGTAGGCAATCGTTTACGATAATTGAAGTTTGCGGTCCAGCGGCTAAACGGACGGCGCAGACTCATATGTGGCTGGATGTGTCGGAAATGTCGTGCTCTGTTGGGCGAAATGGGTGTTTGATGTGGATTTGACTGTTAATGTT
Organism: Apamea sordens; assembly: GCA_945859715.1. Lineage (NCBI taxonomy): Eukaryota > Metazoa > Arthropoda > Insecta > Lepidoptera > Noctuidae > Apamea > Apamea sordens. The sequence goes on along the minus strand of OX244010.1, from coordinate 2,769,087 downwards.
TTGACGGTAGGTATAGAAACCGAAAAAAGTTATGTGCTGAAATTGAGTTCGTGTCGTCGATACGCAAATATTGAATGTAGTAGTAGTAGTAAGTATCACTTTAACCGTCAAACAAACAGTGGTAGGTATATTCTAAATACATAAGTTAAAGTGAGGCTTTAGTTTGTTTATTTTTAATATACTACCTACTGTGTAAGGTCAAAGTGTTGCCACTGACTTGCAGATTTGGTGGAAAAGTGCAGATTTCGCAGGAAAATAAATATCCAACGCATTAACATTTTTTAATTTTTTTTATTGACAATGGGCTCACTCTTGACTTCAATCCAGCCCAGAGGCAGGGATGAGATCTACGGTGGAACGAGCTTGCCCAGAAGAAGCCTATTCACTCTCGCCTTGAACAGATTCGGGTTGTATGAACTCGGGAATGCAGACGCAGGCAGACGATTCCACTCCTTAGCTGTGCGCATCAGAAAAGATGAGAAGCGCTTAGTGCGTATATATGGTATGTTAACCAAATAGGGGTGGTATCCCGCAGTGCGTCTGGACTCTCGATGGTAGAAAGGTGAAGGCGGAATGAGCTCATGTAGCTCTAGAGCACACTCCCCGAAGCACAGACCAATACCTACTTATTGAAGTCTATTGCTTGCTGCACGAACTTGGCTCTTTCCGTTCGCGCCGATACGAAAGAAGAAGACTGCGTCATATCACTAAGTTGGTACAGACTTGACTATCTTTTGATTTGTTTTGCATAGTCAACCATCTAGCATTAAACTCGTAAAGTATACTTACGTAAATGTCTTTGCTTGCAGTTGTTAGCTATTGAAATTGTGACTGTTCCTAAAGAAAGTTGAGTTTTACGGCTCTGCCTTCCATATGAAGTCGTTCATAGTCGTCAAAATTCAGGAGCATTAAAGCTCAGTGTCAGGTATAGCGGAAGGCCTTCTCCGTATCCCTATAGCCAACCGCGATTGACAAATACCTGTCAAGGTACGGATTGGAAAATGGACACGTAATACAAGAGAAAATAGCATTAATTATAAGGTATGATGAAACATTGATTATAAAGTAGTCTCGCCAGGCTGCAATAAATTACCATTAATAGCTCGTCAGCGATATCACCTTATCGTTACCTATAAATTGCAATACAAATAAAACCGTAAAAAAACAGAATATACACACTATCATAAGATTATGCTTAATTAAAACTGACACTTACCAAATATCTCCTTGGATGGAAATAAATTACAACTCATTTACAAAATACATAAATGTAGGTACTGTATACACGTATTGCCAGTTTCGCCTCAGACACGCTCCTGCCCCGACTGTCCTCTGCCGCGTCCCAAAACTTGACTTACTACATCAATCTCCTCACAATTCCTAAAAAATACCGCCACACTCAGCCACACTTTCGCAGAATCGCTCTATGGCTCTTTTTATACAATTTCTCCTTTGTTTTAAGGGTTCTCTTGGCATCCCGTCGGCCCATCTTATGGTTATATGTTATGGCAAATATGAATCTAATATTGTTTAAATCAGATATCTCCCATTAAAATTGAGAATGTATGTGTTCCCTAGTGATCCGAACCATATTAAAACGAATATAATATTTATTTAATAAATAGGAGCAAGTGACAGACAGTCGTAAAATCTTACAGTATTTTGCCAGCTAGAAATATTAAACTTACCTCAAGTACACCTTTCACGTCAAAAAGTCTTCAAAATAAGCAACTTCTCTACTCAAAATGATTTTATCCTCACCAATTAAAAGCCCATCAGTTTCCACTCCAAGTGACCACATCAAAGGCTTGCCAGTCCGAAATAGCAACACATAATATAGACAGGCGTCAGACAGTAACTGTCTGGCATTACATTATTTTTTAAATTATGTTTTTAAATTCTCTTTTGCCAAATAAATATAAGATTTTCTTTCTTTCTTTTTAATATTATCATAGAATTACACTTAAACAATTACGCCCAATATTTCTTTAAGTTGTTGGGGTGGATCAAATAGACCCACATTTCGACGCTTATGTCATAAACGTGATTGTAATATAGTTATTTGCCCACTCTTTCCTGGCGATGTCGGTTGCCATTTGCAACGAATCATTCCCTTCCTAATCTCATCAGAAATTCCATCTTTCCTATATTACGGACAGGCATGTTCCACCAGACTGGATGATACTCGCCTATCGCTGTCGGCAACGTTCGCTTCCGCGATTGATTAGTCGAAGACACATTTGATGCCAATTAATGTTCGGTGAACTATATTTAGATACAGTTTGGGGTCGAGTTAGTCGGGCGCCGTATTTATTAGTGAGAAGAGAGTAGGTACATAAAGTGAGTTTTGATTATTTTATGGCACACGGAACCCATAAAATGTCACTTCTTAGTCCATCTGTCACGCAGGTTTTTCTTGAGATCTATGCAAGGTACGAATTTGAATTTTGGCATAAAGTTACTCAAAGACCAATTTTGTTTTAAAAATAATATGTATTTTTATGAAATCTACCTAACAATGATTGTGTGTCATTTTATTTTTCATAACTAGGTACAATAATTCAGTGTCAATACCTTACTACAACAATTTTATTTACCAATAAATTATTTTCTAAATGAAAAAGTATAGTTTTATATGGATATTGTAGTAAAAGCCAACTTAATAAAATCTAGGCTGCCAAAATTAAGCTTCTTGATATGCCTTTTTGCAGCCACAGAATTAAAATTCTGATCTAATTTTCTCTCTCAATCTTTGGTATGTACATCACAATGAAAACATTTTTACGTATAGCTCAGAAAACTTCTTTCATATGAAATAAGTGGCTCCTAAAACTCTGCACCAATTTTCCTGTCCTGCAGTGTACACCACACTTACTAGAGCAAGAGCTTCCAATCAACGTTTAATACCATCCTGTATATCAGTGCTATATTGATGATGTCACCGTAGCCTAGCAACGCCTAAACTAGACGCCAATTTATATAAATTAGGTAGTTCGTGACGTCACTAAATGGCTATTAGCGCCCCTACCCTTTGGGGTTTTAGTTTCCAATTTATTGGGAACATAATTGGTGTTTTTACTGAAATTTATATTCGTTTAAAATCTAAAATAGAATATCAAACGTTTCTTTTACAGCGAACCAAAATCTGATTTTATACAAAGAAAGAACCTAAGAATTCTTGATGATTTAAGTCTCATATAATATTTCTTTCTTTCAGGACTTGACAGAAGAAAAAGACTAGCAGATATGCGGGTAGTTATCACACAGCACTTCACGGAAAGAACTGTCACACCGGGGGGCGATGTGAGTATTCGGGAACTTTAATACTAACTGTCCTCATCTAGTTTTAAAATATGATTGACGTGTAAAAGTGTTTGTACAAACCTACTTACAAAAATAAATTCATTTATCATTGAAGCTAAAGATCAAAAAGAAAAAACACAGAACTTGGAAAAACATGAACGGAGGACCCAGCACGACCCCGTCGCGTAAACTTTACTTAAACTTCGAACTATTTAAAAAAATACCAACAACTATCCTGTAGCATTTTAGACAATTTTTTCTTGCGACTAGCACAATTAGATAATTATTAGAATGAATAGTCTTAAAACTAACGAAATAGTAGGTGTGAAACGAGTATTTTCAATTTCAAAGTCGTTCGAATTTACGCTACGTTCTCCGTGCGCTCGTGATTGTTCCGAAAGTTATAATCCAATATGGCTATATATTTACATCCAATATGGCTGCCGAAGAGCAAAACCATAGTTAGGTCATTCTAATGCTGGATTAAGGCCTGGGATCTTTTTCCTTCCTCGGTATTTTACACTATTCCTGTCCATGTCTGCGTTTTCCAGATAAGCATGCAGTGTGCAGCGAACGGTGACAGACCTCCACAGTTCGTGTGGGAAAGAGACGGAATTATTGTATCGAGTAATACTGATCCTAGGTAATTTTTGACCATGATTTTCAAGGAAAATAATTTTATTATTTTAAGAATAACAATTCATTAGTCTTTTATTGTCTCCATCGAATTAACACGTATTATACCGTTCGTTTCTAGATACGCCCTAGGCCAGCTGATGACATCAGACAACTCAGTGGCCTCACAGCTGAACATCACTCGGGTGAGGGTCGAAGACGGAGGCCTGTACTCCTGCACAGCCAGGGAAGGTGAGCATGTGGCCTCACATGAGAACAGGCTGGATGTTTATGGTAAGTGTAACATAATGCAACTTCGTTGATATCCATTCTGATATGTTGAACTCAGTGCTCCTGTGAAACCTTTATTATTCGAACAGCCAAAACGTGGAGGCGCTGCTAAGACGCTCCAATATAAAGATACGCTCGCACAGGCAACTGAATCGCGCAATAATTGGTAAATTTTGTTAACTGTGCCATCGCGGCAGGACCAAACATTTTGAATTGTCCAATTTTAGTGCATCATAAGAGTTACATGTTAGCGCACCATAATAGTAAATAGGCAGCTTCTGAGTGAGCTCGCATCACCTTATCCATCGCATTCCATCATTGAGGCGAGTGGAATAAGATGGAGATTAAAAGCGGAGTGATTACAATTTCATTCATTCAAAATAGTAATTTGGCAAAAATTTGATTGCGCATAATGATTGGGTGAGTTAAAATTGACGTCATATGAAGTTACGGTACTATGTTACTAAGAAGAGTTTTATTTCTTTGATAAATACTTTCCATTATTTCTACTTTCAGGACCACCATACATCAGATCTCTTCCACCAGTGAAAGTGCAAAGTGGGGAATCAGTTAACTTGAGGTGTCCGTTTTATGGATATCCGATAAGGTAACTTTGTAGTTATGCTTATAAGTAGTGAAGTCGCTAAAAAATAAAACTCTTCGCAACACCATAAAATGATTGAATACTGTTCCAAGATTTCAAAGGCTTTTAGACCTCACACTCCAGTATCTTGCCAGCTAACCTATATATAAATATTCTTATAATTTAATCTGTTTATTGGTAAAATTGGCTTAATAATTTTCAGGGTTCACATATTTATTTCTCTAAATGTTTTAAATTATCATTTTTGTTAAGTATTGGGAGCAGAATTCATCTGTTCCTAAAACCTCCTATTACAAATTCTCTTCACATTTCAGCAAAATCGACTGGGAATTCAAAGGCAAGTTACTAACATCGAACACGATCTTCCAATCCCGCTACAAGAGATCGCATCAGAAACGTAAAACTAGACGGAACGCTCCAAGCGTCAACATTAATGGAATTCTTTCCATACCAGAAATATCTAAAGAGTCCAATGGTGCAGTATACACATGCATAGTAACCAGTCCTTCAGGAGAAATGGCTAGAAGAGCCTTCGAGATTCATGTCATAGAACCTCCAGTGTTAGATGATCTATTGTTGGGAACAAACCTTCAGGAAGGTCAGATTGTGAATATTTATTGCAATTTAAGGGCTGGAGATCTGCCGATACATTTTGAGTGGTTGAAAGATGGGAAAAGGATTCCTAGTGGTTTGAAGGTGAGATGTTTTTGTCATTTAGTTCTTATTATCTGTGAACCGTATGTAGAGTGAGTATGAAATAAGAGCTGAACCACGGCTGTGCTCGTGGAATTTTTTCTCAGGTCCTAAATATAAGTGTGCAGCGCTGCTTCTGATTTATTATATGCTATCGGCCTTAAGGTTTTGCTGTATATCTTAAGTCCTCACTTTATGCCAGAAACTATAACGGATTAAAAAAATGACCACAAAAAGTCTAAAATTTAAACTTGCAGCCTACAAAAACCATTTGTCTCAGGCCACATTATAATTTATAGTTTATTCTATTACAGATGGTTGAAAGAAACTCGGAGCTATTCAGTGCACTAGTGATCAAGAAAGTGTCATTAGAACATTGTGGTACTTACACGTGCGTCGCTTCCAACCACGTGGCGAAAGTCAATAGATCTACTGAACTGTATATAAAAGGTAACTACCAATATTTACAAGCAAGACTCAACTTTAGACTTGTGAAAGCAAAGTTCAAAGTACAAAAAATGCGATTGTACAGCAAAAAACTTTTGCGACAGCAACGAAAATGCGAACCCAACGACACCGACTTCCGAAATTAAAGTTATTTTTCACTTTGTAGTGTCGTTTTTGGAAGTCGGTTAAAAAGATCGACAAACTACTTGGCGAAAAGATAATTGTTGATTAGCTGCCAGCATTGGTTAAAGTATCTATCTATCTAAATAGTTCAGCTACTACTGAAATTCTTAGCATGATGTCTTATACCATTGCAGTCGCGCCAAAATGGCTGGAGGAACCAAACAACTCTTCGCTACTCCTCGGCAAAAGAGGTTCAGTGTCGTGCAGTGCAAGCGGCTATCCCCAGCCGCAAGTGCATTGGATGAAAAAAGATGGTAAGGCGTTATTGTTTAACATTTATTATATTTTATTACAATGACGTTAGCACTTGACGGTATTGGTGACTGCAAGTAGCGCTAACCAAAAGTGTTTTTGGTTTGAACGATGTTGTCATTGGTAACCAATGACTTGAGCGGGAACGAGTCGTGTTCTTGGCTAAATGCTTTTAATGAAGATGGTGTTGATGAAGTTTCCCTATGTAATCGAATCAGAAATGAAGAGATCCGCAGGAGAACCAAGGTAATCGACATAGCACGAACAATTGCCAAACTTAAGCGGCAGTAGGCAGGGCACTCTCAGAACAGATGGCCGATGGGGCCGAAAGGTTCTGGAGTGGCGACCGCTCACCGGAAGACGTATAATTGGAAGGCGTCCCACAAGGTCGTCGGTCTACGACAACGGAGGTGGGAGAGGAAAGAGAGGCTTGGGAGAGGCCTATGTCCAGCAGTGGACGTCTTTCGGCTGAAATGATGAACTTTAGTGAATTGTTTTGGTTTCTAATCAAGTGCTGAGATGAGAAACTTTATAATCATTTAAAATTACTTCCAGCACTTCTCGGTACATGGCAACCAGTTTTAGAGCTGGCTGGTGGTGGGATCCTGAGCCTACCAAACGGGACCCTCATCATTGAAGAGGTATCACTTACTGATGAGGGATTATACTCATGTAACGTGGAAAATGGAGTGGGACAACCGCTGAGCAAGACTGTGTGGATGAGTGTTAATAGTGAGTATTTTTTAAATAACAAAATCTGGTGCTTTGAAAAATGTAGTGTAGTGTTGTGCCAGAGTTACCTGCACAACCATACCCAGGAACTTTAGGCACACATATAACAATTTAAGCTGACTTTGGCGTCGACGCAACATGTCTTTTATACTTCTCTATTAGTCGTTATCTTGATACCTTCCTTTCTACCCATATCAACTTTTACACAGTTCATCCATCGTTTCTTAGGGTTTCCCTTACTCTCACATGCCATCCACATTCATACTCAAAACTTTTGTGAACCCTATTTAACAATAATGTTCTGCAGCTCTAATATCATTTTATTTTCATTTCAGAGCCTGTTCACTTCGAAGTCTCTTCAACTAACGTGACGTCGAGACTCGGTCATCCAGTCACCCTAGAATGTCGACCATTAGGAGATGAACCTATCAGAGTCACTTGGACACATGATGGAAATGCGTTGGACTTTATGAGCCAAAGGTTTGTTTATGTTTGTATAGTAGTAAAGCGAATTGTTAAAGTGTTATTGTGAGGAAGCAAACTATACCGTATTAGAGAAAAGCCCAAGTCCAGGTTTGAAACTTTAATAATATATGTAATAGGCAAATAGATATTTCAACTTTGTATCGGATTTTTGACATCGTATGATGAAAGTCCCAGGTGCTGCAGGTATCTTACATAATTTCCTTCAGGACCAGTATTCCAACTTAAAACTTGAGAATAAATTACACCAGCATGGTACATTGTTTTTAAAAGCCTCTTCCAGCCTCGGTCAATCAACACTCACGTAAGCTGTTTGTTGGTTTGGTTGGTTGATCACAATGGCAACCACCAATTACACAAAAATAACATCCATTTAGTTGTTCTGTACATTATTGCTGTTTCTGATTCCAGACCCAAGATATTAGAATCAAAGACAGCGCTCGGCGTGCTGAGCAGCATCAGCCTGCAGTACTCGGAGACAGGTGACGAGGGACTGTATCAGTGCAGAGCTACCAACCCTTATGGAACTGCTAGCTTTAGTGTACATCTTACTATATTGGGTGAGCATTTTTCTATTGTAATGGTTTTTACTCCAAAGGATCATATTATTATTCAACAAATAGAAGGCTCTTCTCTTTCTTATGATTAACTTTTCAATAAGGCTATCAACATCATGTTCTTATTCTTAGTCTGTATTGTGTGGGATACTGATTTTTGTTTTAAAAATTTCTCTGTTCTTGGAGATGTAAGACCTGTTTTTCCATTTTAACAACCTTTGCCGAGCGACACTGATGGCATATTTCTGGACCAGCAGTGCGATTCTGTAACCATCTCACCGTGAAAACTTAGGTGAAGTGAGCGTGGAGTGAGCTGTCATTCCAAATAATGCTAGGGATTGACACTACTGACAACTCACATCAAGCTCACTTCACTTGAGTTTTCACGGTGAGATTTTTACAGAATCGACCGGCTGGAATGTAATGTCACTACATTTTGCTTAGTCTCCTTAGAACAAGTCATGTTTTCGTTGGAGTGCTCATTATCTTCCTGCCCTTCTCCCATGTAACTTGCGGTCGGCGCAACACATCTTCTTCTTCCATTTTCCCCTGTCAACCGTCACGTTATCATTGACTCCCTTCTCTTTTATATCATTAATTAATTACAACGTCTGTCACTCTTCTCCCAGAGCCCCCCAGCCCACCCTCAGACGTGCGCGTGGAGACAGTCCGCTCGCGCACCTCCACAGTGTCGTGGCGCGACACTCTCAGAGCGCACGCACGATACTACACGCTGCAGTACTCACACGTGCACTACAGTGACGCGGCGTGGGAACATGCTACTACCGTCAATGTTACCAGGTACGAAATTTATAAAATAGTCATTAGCCGGTGACATTTCTACTACATCTCAGCATCCGGGCGCATCCACATCATGGATTCCTTAGTTTAGGGTCTTCAAAACTATTTTCACTTATTATGTTTCAATTCCTTTCACCAACTTTGCTTTATTGAACTTCCTTTCACCAGCTTCATAATTCTATTTTGGCCTGTCCTTATTGAACCAGTCTCTGATCTTTTTTATTCCTTCACTGTTTCTGTTGTTCATACTCGTTCTTATTTTGGATGTACAGACGCCAGCACATCAACCTACTACAACCTTTCAAATTTCTGTAATAGATTTTCAACTTTATCTCTATAGCATTAAGGTTCAAGGTTGATTGGGAAAATTTTACAGTTTCGGGTAGCTTGATGTGCTGGCGTCTGTACCTATAATTGTGCTTTTGAGTTTTATTTTTATTTCCAAGTTCAATTTATTTTCTCTAATTTTAGAAAAGAGCAGGAGCTCCGTCAGACTGTGGAGCTACAGAAGCTCCGCCCAGCCACGCCGTACGCCGTGCGCGTCGCTACGGGCAACCAAGTCGGTGTGTCACTGTACACAGCACCCGTGCACTTCACTACTCATGAAGAAGGTACACTTAGATATTTTTTGAAGTACCAAACCAAACTGGTTTTGGGCTGGCCACAAATATTGGTTATCGATATTATTAATTTATTGTCAACTATTTATGTGTTATGATAGTTTGGTTAAACCGTAAACTGCACAAATATGACATAAATTTTGTCTCACTTTAGGGCAAATTCCGCTTCTCCTACAATTTTTACCTTGGGGCTGCCTGTGCATGCCCATTCTGTCTTGATCTTCTGCGTTCTAATGTACAAGCAATCCAAGTCAGCGCGATGTTTTCACCAACAAAAACAAAGTCCCAAGGTTACCTTACAAAGGAATATTGATACTTTCTTGGTTTACGAACCCGTCACCCTCCAATGGCAATCAAAACCTGCAGGATCTTTTAGAATATTTTTCATGTTTTTTTACATCACTCCAGCTCCCTCATCAGCTCCCGTGAACGTCCGCGTAGAGCAGACAGACAGTCCGGGCGAGCTGCACGTGTCGTGGTCGGCGCCGCTGCAGGAGACACACAACGGACTCATCGTGGGATACCATGTGAAGGCCGTGGCGCAGGCTGTGGGAGCAGGTGGGTTCGATGGAGGAATTTAAAGATGAATGAATCATCTTGGATTGTTTCCGTTTTTGTCAGTGTATGTTCAATTGCATTCTATATGATGTAAGATGATTGCGGTCTGTTCGTTACTAATGCACAATTTATAAACGAAAAAATCCTAAACAAATAAAAGTCAGCGAATAAATAGGTCGAATATCATAGCAATTATCCTATTTCTAATGTGTTTGCTATTTTTGCAGCTTTGTTATTTTTTACCCGAATAACATATGTCTACGTGACGTGTGAACCATTGATATCAACTGAAAATTTTGCATGACTCAAACGCTTCCAAAATCAATAGATTCTACAGTACTTGTTCAGATTCATTGAAACTTATTTGAAACCGTCATTCAGTTTCAGATGAAGCCGACACGCGAACGATCAAAGTGTCGCAACTGTCGGGCAAGCAAGAAACTTTATTGAGCGGCTTGAGGAAGAACACCAGGTATTTTATAGAAGAGTCTTCATCTAGCCTGGCTTTGTATTAAGACGTTCTATTTGTATCTAACTTGAACTAATATTTTTAGGTATGCAGTATCGATATCAGCCTTCACTAATGCGGGTTCGGGTCCATTCTCTCTGCCAGTGTTCCAAGATACAAGAGAAGGAGGTAAGCATTTGTGTAAAAGACATTGAAATCATATTTGTTATCCAATGAATGTACATTGGCTGTTTTGTGTTGGGCGTGTGTATTACTTCACTTCTCCCAATCTCGTTAACGATTGGTAAATCTTCAGTTATTTCTTTATTTTTCTATTCATTAATTTGTAGCATTTACTAACACCACTTACCTTATATTCTTATATTTTCCATAACGTTATATCTTATGAAACCCTTTCTGTCTCCAGCTCCAGAGCAAGCCCCATCATCAGTAGAATGTACAGCAGTGTCGTCTACATCTCTTCGTATCGGTTGGCAGCCCATCGCTCTGCCTGGACAGGGCAGCTCGCTCGTAGGATACACTGTGCTGTTTGCTACTGATGGTAAGTGAACTTTTAGCACTTGATAAAAATAACTAGATATTTGGATATGGGATATTTTCTGTTACAACCGCAGAAATAGGTACCTTTTGGAACGAAGTTCCTTATCGCGCGTTGCGAAAGGGGGCTAGACGGAAAAAATTAAGACCAAAAGTTGGAACGACACTTTTTGCTATAGTTGTAAGCCGTGCGGCGTGCGCGTGTTTCTCTGTCTGTCTCTCTCTCTCTCTCTTTTATAGAAAGCAAGCCAGTTATACTTCGTTCCATCCGGGTGTCCCTTGACACCTCTCAAGTTTTTTTCATAGTTTTATCGAGAAATACTATGAAATACAGAATTATTTGTGCAGTCTATAAAAGACAATACAGTGCATGCGTAAAATAGTCCCAACTAAGGAACCCTTCACCGTGGTTCAGCTTAATGATATTCTATTCTATCTTTCAGAAGCGGCCTGGCAGAACCAGACATCGTTACACTCGGAGCTTTACTTACAAGGTCTACTGAAGTACACCAACTACACAGTGAAGGTCGCTGGGTTCTCCAACTTCGGAGCTGGACCTTATTCCTATCCTATTGTGTGTGCTACGTTGCAAGATGGTGAGTACAGTCAACAAAAGAGATAAGTATGTAGGGTCGTCGGATACAGTTTAAGTTTAGTAAGAAACCGATGGCTGTTTTCGAATGAAATTTAGTTTGATAAATTAACTGTTTGTTTTCTATTAATTAAATAAAATTTTCTAAAAAAAAAAATTTTAATTAAAATTTTAAAATTTAAAATTTTCATCAATCCGTTTCCTAGTAAACGTCAGATATATCCGACGACCCTGCAATCTTATCTCTTTTTTTGACTGTACTTACTTATTTCCATTGGAATAATTTAGCTACTTAATTGTAGCCTCCAATACCTTTTATTCAGCTTTAAAATTCACAGCGAAATGAAGTCAATCGTCGAAGAGAGGAGACATGAATTGAACCATGAATGTGATGGCCAGTGGCCATACCTTAACATAATAATCGTGATACTTGGTTAAACAAATTATCTTGAATGCAATTCAAAACTCAGGATCATGTGTCAAAATCATAACTACTATGATACTACTACTTACAATTATTTTATTTACCTTAATTTCCAAACACTACCTCAGTACCTCTTAATTTCGTGTGAAACCCATCTTATCTTATACAGAATAACAAAGTTGTTTACCTGAATCCTAATTTTCACTGTGATCTTCCGAAGTGCCCGGTCCACCAGCAGACATCAAAGTCCTAGTACTATCATCATCATCACTCCTCGTCAGTTGGAAGAAACCTCTCCATCCTAACGGAGAACTGCTGTACTACACTGTCTATGTGAAGCCTACGTCCAGGTCAGTTTTAATTGCTTTGCAAAATCAAACTTGACTTAGCCCATAGGGTTCAAACACTTAAAGTTCCAATCCAAACAAAATATTCTATTTCACATTAACCATTTAGCACTTATGAAAGGTCTTCTCATTATTACATAAGAAAGTGGTTACAAATTGTTAGAAGTCCCTGACACTTGTGCTAGATGATTAACTTAGCTGTGTCACAAGAGCCAGTGCCCTCTCCCGGGAGGTAATACTATTAGAAACGTATGTATGCAATAAGACAAAAAAGTTAGAAAAATAATAATTAAAACGACTAAAGTAATCTAAATCTAATCATCATCTGCCTAGCCTTTTTCCAACCGGATGCAGCTGAACACCAGTATTTTACATGGAGCACCTGCCTATCTGACCGCCACAACCCATTTACTGGGTAATACGATACCCCTTGGTAAGACTGGTTGTCAGACTTTCGTACTTCTGACGACCCGTAACGCCTGTCAAAGATCCACGAATGACAGCCGGGACCAACAGCTTAACGTGCTTTCCGATGCACAGAGGGGTCTTGGTATGTAAAGATGGTCATCCATCCACGGACCAACCGCGTCAAGCGTAGCTTAACCTAGTCGATAGACCCGTGCGGCTGTTATTACTTAACCACAAGCCCCTTCTCCTAAATCTAATACAAAATAATAATAAAAAAATGTTAGAAAAGCCAGAATGAACCCAGAATGTTCACTAAGAAGAGTCATTACTCAGGACGGAGAGTTACCCATTGGTAACTCTCCGTCCGATCAAGACTAGGCCCATGCCGGACGGCGTGTACGTGTTCCACGCGCGCCTCAAAGAGATGTCAGCATAAGCGACGGGGCCCCATAGGGCCGAAGCCTGCCAGGGTAGCGGGAACGTCCGAAAGGGTTACCGCTGCCCTGGAACATAAAGGGCTAAGGAAGGAACACGGGTGGATTTTAGTCAGTAAGAGTCTGACACTCCCTTCTGCTCCACCCAGAGCGGGAGGAGTCATTTGATGATTTCCCATCCTCAAAAAAAAAAAAAAGCCCTAATGTTCCTCCAGCAATATCTCCAACTACATCTAGTTCCTATAGCATTTCACTTTACCGCAGCAACGGTCCGCCACAGACATTCCGCATTGACTCGCTCGGTCGCTCCGCGGCTGAGGTCAAGGAGCTGGTCGCCGGCAGGACGTATGAGGCCTGGCTCACTGCCAGCACGCCGGCTGGAGAGGGGACTGCCACCAGGAGGGTGTCGCATACACCCACACACAGAGGTGACTACATTCTTTACTTTTATATTTGTTACCTACATAAATAAAACTATTCTATTTGAAAGGCCGTGTCTAGTTTAAAACTCACATTTCCAACAAAAAGCAAAAGTGAAAGAAAAGAATTTGTAATGTTGCTAACTCAATAAAGGATTCAGTGGGTTAAGTGTGACCGCGCGGAATAAACGTTGATTTAAAAATTAAAGATACGGTTCACCGGAACGGTTTCTTGCCGTGTTAGTAGGTAGTGCAAGGAAAGCTAGCGCCATCTATTAGAACTACTCTTAATAACCTTTCTCCTTCCAGTCGTGGCCGGCGTGGCCTCTCTAGGCGGCACAGTATCAGTAGGAGTGGGCAGTTCCCTGCTCCTACTGTGTCAGTGTGTGGGAGTGCCGCCACCTCGCACCGTGTGGTATCACAAACATAACATCATCACCCACCATCCTAGGTTCACGAGGAACCATGATGACAGTCTGCTGATTAACAGTAAGTGCTGACACCTATTTTTAAACAATAGACAACTTATGATATTGTAGTTGGCCTAACTAAAGGGACATGTCAGTAAGAAATTGGTAATACATAGAAGCCTTGAATACGCAGATGAAGGCCATTTATCTATCCTAATAATACAGCAGAACTGTAGGCCAATTCTCGTAATTTAAAACGTTCAAAGTCTAGTCGCAGTGTCAGCTCGGCGACAAACAAATGTCAAAAACTTGTCAAAATGTAGAGAAATTTGAGGTATTTTTGACAGATTGAGACTCGAGTTCAGACTGTGAACGTTCTTAAAATTACGAGAACTGCCCCTCAGTTTGTTTGTTATTTTGCTTGTTTGAACATGCTAAACTCTGGAACTAACAGTCTAATTTAAAACATTCTTATCGCATTTAATAGCCCAATTCTTGAGGAAGGCTACTAAGCTACGTAACATCACGCTAGTGTTGTTAGAAGCCGAGCAAACAGAAAGAAAGTCAAACAGAACACTAAGCGATCACAACCATGCTATGTTTATCAAATTATCAATCTTACTAACTAATATTGTGTAATTTTAAGGATTCACGATTTCATATATTATGTACTACAATTTTTTAACTCGAGGTTTGAACCCTATTTGTCCAGCAACAGAACCTTTATGCAACAGATGAAGAAAAAAGTTAAAATCATGTCTCTTGCACTCTTTACGCTAGTGCTACCATTTCCTATCAAGCATTCAGTAATTTCTAAATTGCTTATTTTAAACCTCATTGTTCACAGATATAGACCAGTCCCTAAGCGGTAACTACACCTGCTTAGCCAAGAACCTGTACGGCTCTGACCAGGTAGAGTACACAGTCGTCGTCCTGCCACTGCCTGAGGCGCCGATACTACGCGCGACGCCGTACAAAGACTCGATACTGGTGGAGTGGGAGCAGCCTTATTATACTGTCAGCAACAGAAGTGCTACTCAGAAGATTAGTAAGTTGATTTTTTGTTTTGGAAATTCAATTAATAGAAAATTTGGATATTCAAGGATACGCTCCTGCAACCAACCTGTAGAAGAATACAACCAACACTAATCTGTAGTGCAATGAGTCAAAGTAGTGCATTTCTGTTGTGCTTAATAAAAAGTATTACCCTTCCTGGGCACCCCTCTTGTGAACTGAGGATGACGAAAAGACAGTGTTAATATAAGAATAAGTTTGAATTAGTATCGAAGGACCAAATGTACAACAACAGAATTTATACAGGGTGAAATTAAATTCATGGGCATCCTTTTAAGGGGTCGTTGTACTCATCATTATGAACAACTTTTACTATGGGACCAAACCGGAAATCGCGAAAAAAAATCAGCTGTTCCCTACATTTATGTTCGCATAACTCGTCAAAATGTAGGGAACAGCTGTTTATTTTTCGCGATAACAGGTTTGGTCCCATAGTAAAAGTTGTTCATAATGATGAGTACAACGACCCCTTAAAAGGATGCCCATGAATTTAATTTCACCCTGTATAGACTGGTTACCTACTACCATTGTATGTATACAGCCTGGAGACAGACAGACAGGCAGACATAGCACCAGTAATAGGGTTCCTTTATCATTCCTTGAGGGTTTGAGTAGGAAAGCTTAAAATGAAAGCATTGTGTTCTACATTACTATTTGTACTAATCAATCAACTCTACAGGTTACAGCCTTACCTGGAAAGAAGCCAACAGTCCCTGGAGAGAAGCATGGCCAGCCAACAAGTTGCCCAACTTATCGGGCATCCAGAAACATGCCTTGACCGGTCTGAAGTGTGGCACCAAGTACTCCTTGAGGATCACTGCCACTAACAAAGTTGGGACCTCACAGCCTGCTTATTTGGATATCAGCACTTTGGGTGGAGGTCAGTAGCTCTTATTATAAGGATATGTAAGTCCAAACAAGAAGCTAATATTAGCTCCGATTAGCTGTTTACTGAACAGGCTACCTAACATAATATCAACAATCCATAAAAAATCGCGTGATATACGCGCGGTGATGAAAATTATCTGTTAAAAACGACAACTTGGAAACTTTGGGCGTGCCTGCCTAACTAGGTGTCTCTTCACAAAAGTTTTTAACATAACATGCCGCACTCAACTAACAGTAATAATCTCCCTTCTATGAACCCTTTCAGTACCAATCCCACCAAGCACAAACGAGTGGCTGTGGAGCAACGCGTCACACATGTACGTACAACTAGCCGGCTGGGACCACGCCGGGTGTGCGCTTACAGCACTGGACGTGGAGTATAAGCAGCTTGGTGCCAGGGCGTGGATCAGAGCTCACAATAACATGGTAAGAATTGATGTTTTTGCGTTTATCGTTAGGATAATAATTCCCGAATTGTTAAAGCACACATTGGAAGTTTACCATGTTCCTAAAAGTGTTAGGGGCCATCTCCATGAGCGAGAGAATCGCGACGATATTATCGTCGTGCCACGTATTTCTATACACTCTCTTAGGACTTGTCTACACACGGCGATATCATCGCGGCGAGAATTAGATGGCACGGCGAGACTATCGCCGCGATTCTCTCGCCCGTGGAGATGGCGCCTTACTGTCGTAATACATACACTGTCACAGAAACAGTAATTTAAGGCTGTGCATCCTGAAAGTTGGTGCAGTGTAGAGCGATATTTCATTATATTATTAGTAATATTAACAAATGAATAAAAAAAAGCGCTCAAGGGGGGGGGGGGACTCGTATATAGGAAGAGAAAGAAAGTGTGAATTTGCGTTTTAATACAGAGCCATCTAGTATAAGTTTTTAGAAGCTCTCATGAAGTTGTTGCCATTGCAGTTGACCGCGCTATCGGTTTTGGCACCCTCAAAAACCGTGAAAATAACGAAAAAGGTTAACGTTCTCGTAGTCGTCATCTTGGATTTTCATTTTGACCTCACTATTGGCTTCAGCACCCTCGAAAACCATGAAAACTATCTCTCTTTCTTAAGTCGCGTGGAGCGCCAGCTTATCGCATTTTTGTTACCTACGTATTTTTACCAGTTTACCAGTCGGTCTACCAGTTTAGTTTTCCTACCGCAAGCCGCGTCAAAGAACTTTTGCTTTTAGATAGCGTACGTACTGTAAAACAATTTTGATTTTCTAATTTCTAGTTATTATATTGTCGAGTGCCCACTTAGGATCAAAGTAAAAGTTCAAGTAGTAGGTCAAAGAAAACTGGCTATCCAATGCTCACACTATATATTTATAAAAGTGAGAATGTAATAATCATAAATAATTGTGGGTCCTTTGTCTCCCACAGCCATACTCAGACCTCTCATCGTGGAGCCTCCCATCCCTCTACCAGACGAAGATCCCGACGTACGTGATATCAGACCTCTCCCCCGGCACGTGGTACCAGCTGCGAGTGACAGCTACTAATGAGGCTGGTAGTGTCACTACGTCCTACAGCTATGCTACTAAGAATGAGGATGGCAGTAAGTGTCGTTATAAGTTACTACCGATACTGTATAATCACGAGCAACCCACGCGGTAACTATTATTAACCAAACATAACGTACAGACGCGAGCAGGTCAAGCTACCCAAAACTGTCAATTTTTCCCAATCAATCTTGAACCTAATGCTTTAGGGATAAAGTTGAAAATCTATTAAAGAAATTTGACAGATTGTTGTAGCTTGATGTGCTGGTGTCTGTACATCAGTTTACTACGACGAAATCAAAACATGAAAGAAAAAGCACTTGATACATCAATAACAAAAATTTTATAATAAAACTTTTTTATTTTTATTCAAATACTGAGCTTTTGGCTTTTGTTTTACTATTTATAATTTTGCAATGTACGTTTGCCTCGTTAGTCCAGTTGTTGCAAGCGCTACAACTAAGCGTAAAGTCCTGGGTTTGATTCCTGAGTTGAGAAAAGTGTTATTGGGTTTTTTCATATGGAATTTCTCAGTATTGGCCCCGAGGCTGGATTTGGGCCCATTTGATGACAATAGCCTCGCCCGCTATTACATGGAACTTACACATACCTGGCCAACTCTTCGTAGTATACAAGCGTGATGTTTTACCAAGACTGTTTGTTGGTCCTTAGATTCTTTTCTTTTTATAGGCAGACACACAGGACCTCTCAATCTGTGTGGTTCTTTCCTCAAAAGACCATCTCAGACATCGACCTACATGATCTTCATAATATGATCTGACCAAGATTATGTCTGGACTTTAAAAGAGACTGTGACGTCTGAGTTAGTTTCGGCCTTTCTTCTCAGACTAGTCAGATAGGAAACGGCGACCTCATCTAGTTTTAAAATATGATTGACGTGTAAAAGTGTTTGTACAAACCTACTTACAAAATAAAATCATTTATCATTTATAAACGTTGCCCCACACTAGGAATTACTCCTGTATCGTGGGTGCGTTTACAAACATTTAACACAGACACCCAGACCCGGAACAACTACCTGTAGGCAATGCAAATATTTGTTCCGTGCGGGAATCAAACCCACGACACGCAGCGCAGCAGTCGATCGCCCAGCCACTGCGCCAACCGTGTCGTCAAGCCTCTGTTTACATATTAGAAGACCATTCTTCACGTTCCAAGTTTCTAAATATTGGGTTTCATTTAGTAAACCGATCTTTTTCCAGGTGAAGTAGGACCGCCCTCTGAGCTCTTCGACCTGAACGTGCTAGTAATAATCTGCAGCTCAATACTACTCACGATCTGCCTGCTTAGCTGTATCTACATACTTGTGAAGAGACAGAGGTGTGTCCTGACCATTTTTTGACGTAGATTTAATAAGACTAGTAAAGCTAAGCTGCTTGAAAAAGAAATGTCCCTGTTGGATTATATAATTTTTACGTATCAAAGGACCGTTTTTAGGGTTCCGTAGTGAACAAGGAATCCTTATAGTTTCGCCATGTCCGTCTGTCCATCCGCAGCTTAGCTCAGAAACTCTTAGTACAAGAAAGCTATAATTTGGCATGGATAAACATAATTATTTATGACGCCGAAAAAGTGAAGAAGAAAATTATTGAAGTGAAATGAAGAAGAGATTACCTCTACCTCTTATACCTTAGTTTAGATTACTGAATTCAGCAATTTTTACAATAATCCATTGCTTCATTAACTCCACGTCATATATGTTTCCAGAGCCGGCCACCTTACAGACTACCGCGACTCAATAACGGCCGACAACAAATCGGAGAGCGGCAACCTGACGGCAAACACCTCGCACACCAACTTAGCTACCGTTAAAGAGAACGCCATGAACGCGCAGAACAGGATATACAGCGCTCCTATACATATGAGGAATAACAGTAAGCATGGTACGTCGCTTGTCTACTCTCCATGCTCATCCTCGTTTATCCGTATTCTTTATTATTTGGATTGCGCGTACAGTCGACTGCACGTCGGTGGTAACACTGAGGCATAGAGCTGGCCAAGCGTAGCACGGAGTTACAATACAATAAGAGGCTAGCCTATACTGTAGTGTTACCAATGATGCGCGGTCTACCGTACTGCCTAAGGATATTTTTTTCGCAGATGACTGTGCCATTTTTTGAAACCCTGCGGTTGAAAATGAAAACGCACGCGGAACGATCACTCGTTGAGCTCAGAACCGGGATGTAGTGCATACTACCGGCGAGTTTATGTATAAATGTGTAATATAACTCATTATTTACTTTCAGAGCTGTACGAGATAAGTCCATACGCGCAGTTCGCAGTGGGCTTTAGGACTTTTGGCCATGTGGAGAACCAGGACATGCCTAGTCGACTCGCAAAACATAGATATGACACAGGTAAACCATTGCGACTAGGTTCATAGTCCTTAGTCTTAGATTGTTAAGTAAATATTTTATTGTCTTTGGTTTTAGGTAGGTTAAAACTTTGAACTACGAAAACCGCTGCTCAGAAATAAAGACGCTCTCAAAAGCTCACTATAGAATAGAATAGAATACTCTTTATTGTACACCATACAAATTACAGGACATAAATATAAAACATTTTATAAAGGGTGACACAATGGGCGGTCTTATCGCTAAGAGCGATCTTTTAAAGACAACCTTTGGATGGATTAAAAATTAAGGAGAGACAAATAAATAGTAGGTAGTCTGTGGTGTACCATTTAAATTATACTATTAATATAATACATAAAGTATTTATTTTTTAATTTTACTTACCTAAATAAATATATACATATAATAAACATGAAACAAGACTATCACTATAGATTAGGCAATTTATTATCGTTGGATGACTGTCATTTCTAGCTATTCCTACTGTGACGATACCAAATAACAAGTATTTAGAAATGACAATCGAACTGTAAAATGACATACTACTACTGAGTCAGTTAATGAGTTTTTAGCATGTTGAGCCGACCCCAAATAAATTGAGATGTGGTCAGGAGAATGATGAATCGAACTCTAAAAATGATCTGTCATCACGACGCAGTGGAGCAGGTCTACACTCAGCAGTGCGTGGACAAGGTGCCGGTGATGATGATGACGACGAAGTAGGAAGACACGTACCAACTGTATACAGAAACGTGTCATAAAAGTACGAGCGTGTGACAATCATGGTGAATCTTATCTTGAAACATATTCTCATGTTTCAAAGAATCGTTTGCTTAAGCAAGCGTTTTTATTTAATGCACAGACACCAGCAGGTCAAGCTACCCGAAACTGTCAAATTTGCCCAATCAACCTTGAACCTTAATACTTTAGCGATAAAGTTGAAAATCTATTAAAGAAATTTGACAGATTGTAGTAGCTTGATGTGCTGGCGTCTGTACAGTCGCGAGCAAAAGTATGTATTCACTCGGCTTTATTCAAAAGCGATTAACTCCTTTATTTTTTTATGAAATCATCTCATCGAGAAACTGATACTTTCCCAAAATTTATCCCAGAGATTATCTAAAGACCAAGTCAAAACTTTATTTTCTTCTTTCAGAAACGAGTTTCCAAGTGTGTTCAGAGTCTGAAGATAGTGACAGCATATCAAAATCTACGCTAAAAGGTGTTCCAAGAAGTAAGTATCACTTTTAACCACTTGAAACTCCTCCAAATTACGTCGCAATGAAAATGATGTTCAGTCCCGCTTGCATCAAAACATATTTAAAATATCATTCTGTCTCTTTCATCTTCAAACGATTGATAGAAACAGAACGATGTTTTAATTTTTTTTGCGTTAAGCATATTTTTGGTGTAAGCGTCTAAATAAGACTAAATAAAAGTAAAGTCCTTTTAAGTATTTCTAACTATGTTTTGACGCCTCATAACGATGCTTGGATACGAGTATGTTGCAAAGTTTTCTCAGTGGGTTTTACGAATAAATGTAAAAAAATCATGATGAAAAATAAATATTTGTCACATCACTGGGTGGCCGAGATGCGAAACATCGGGTCTTCTTCATGATCCGACATAGTTTACGTATGTGTAGGCACTCGAACGAAAAGATAATTTGAATCTAAAGTAACATTAATAAACTAGCGATTATCAACCGAAACAAACACACACGTGCGTACGGTACTGAGCGTTTGCCAAGACTGTCCGTCGTCCGAGCTCGACTGTCCACCGTAGACTGTCGCATCACTCGGTCTCTCCGCCAGTCCTCGCTGCATCCCCTCCACCGACGATCGTGTAGCGGTAGGGCTCGCTTGCGTTTCCCATCACATGATTATTCGTTTACCCATCAAATTGTTAGATGGCTCTGTCCGCTGTACTGTGGTGCCATCTACCCACAACATATTTATTAATTGAATTTTTGTTTTTTTTTTTTTTTTTAAACATTGCCCCACACTAGGAATTGCTCCTGTGTCGTGGGTGCGTTTACAAACATTTAAACTCACATACACAACAATTCTGGTTATGTTCAGGGTCAGGCAAAGCCAAGTGCAAGTGTTATTGGTTCTTCCTATCTGGAATTTCTCAATAGCCACTGGAGTCAGGTTTTGTATCCAGGTGATGACAATAAGCCCACCCCTATGTCATGGATCTAACGTCACGTCACGTGAATGTTCAGACGCCAGCACATCAAGCTACTGCAATCTGTCAAATTTATTTAATAGATTTTCAACTTTATCGCTAAAGCATTAAGGTTCAAGGTTGATTGGGAAAATTTGACAGTTTCGGGTAGCTTGACCTGCTGGCGTCTGTACTATAGGTACACCTCTGCATAACCCTTCGGGGAATAGAGGCGTGATGTTATGTGATGTGTGTTAGTTAAATTAATAGCTCCGTTATTATTTTCTTTCCAGAAGTCTGCAGAACCCCTCACCATAGATAGACTATACAAGGAAGAACTTTCGTTTTAAAAACAAATTTCTTCTTGGAGGATCTGTAACATCAAAAACATCAAAGTCAACTTGAAACTACATAAATAAACTTAACGCTCCCCAAGTTAGTTGAAAACACCAGAAGGACCTAGAATTGGCCTTCCGAGGAACGATTCAATAAAGGATTTGTATACGATTCCGAATTTAAATGAAAGTTCCAAATAAACGACAGTGTAAACATATGTACAGCGACGTTATAAAAGCAGTTTGTCAGATTTCAAGTTTGACATCGTCGATATGCCACTGAGAGCACCCTGTTGTGTATAAGTAATGTATCCGGCACACGACGGGTTTTAGAGAACGCCAGACACGTGAAGGCCAATTCTCGTAATTTAAAACGTTCAAAATCTAGTCGCAGTCTCATCGCGGCGAAACAAATGTCAAAAACTTGTCAAAATGTAGGGAAATTAGACGTATTTTTAACAGATTGAAGCTGATATCAGACTGTGAACGTTCTTAAAATTACGAGAATTGCCCCTCTGTTTACACCTGGCAACCGGTAATAGGCACTAATAAAGCAGCTATAGAATGCTACACCTGCCGGTCGATTCTGTAAAAATCTCACCATGAAAACTCAAGTGAAGTTTGGAATGACAGCTCATTCCACGCTCACTTCGACTAAGTTTTCACGGTGAGATAGTTACAGAATCACACTGCTGGCATGCTTGTGATGCTTGTAAGCCTACTTTTATTTGCTCTATACAGTTTGTGGCATTGTCCTTTGTGAAGACTGTACATTGTAACCTAGAAAATTAGGGTAAAGTTTAAGACTGATTTGTGCCTAAACCTATCATACGATGTTGTTGATTTTTTTATTAAAGTTTCTTAGTACCTATTATGTTTAAAACTAATATAGGTAAAGTGTATAAAACTTTTGTATAAGTATTTTATTCCAAATAATCAGTGAGGTTAGTTGCCAAATGTAAATTAAGAATTTGATCTCAATAAAAGTGATTCACTAACTAATAGGCTAGGTATGATAGAAGAGATTTCTTTAGAAATAAGCGGCACCTTTGTACAGACGCCAGCACATCAAGCTACTACAATCTGTCAAATTTCTTTAATAGATTTTCAACTTTATCGTTAAAGCATTAAGGTTTCAAGTTGATTGGGAAAATTTGACAGTTTCGGGTACCTTGACCAATCAATCAATCAATCAATCAAAAGTCATTTATTCAAATTAGGCTGAGAGTCAGCACTTTTCGAACGTCAAAATTACAAAAGACAGTCCCCCAAAAACGCCCGCCCTTCACCACTTCCTAGTGCTATCGCTGGGAAGAAGAAGTGGTGGAACAAACTTCCCAGCAGCACAGCTGTCTGTTCAGTTAGAATATAGTGCATGTATACAATACTAGGACCTGCTGGCGTCTGTACATTTTTCTGTTCCTTTCATCTTGTCAGTTTATGTGTGTACATAAATGGTTAAATAAATAAATAGTACCTTATATCATATTGTTTTTATTAATCCTATTTGTATATTTTGACAGTAAATTTATGAACCATTTAAATAAATGAATATTGCATAAGTATACATAATTAAAATTAAAAATCTATTAAATGTACTTACGCTTCGATCAATATGATCGAAGAATGTACGGCATTTTAAATAGCATCTGAAGACTCCACGAATGTCAACAATAAAGTCACCTCAGTTGCAGAGGGATAATCTCTTTTTTATTATAATAAACTGAGTGTATGTCTGTGAGGTACAGACGCCAGCACATCAAGCTACTACAATCTGTCAAATTTCTTTAATAGATTTTCAACTTTATCGCTAAAGCATCAAGGTTCAAGGTTGATTGGGAAAATTGGACAGTTTCGGTTAGCTTGACTTGCTGGCGTCTATACTATGGCATATACGCGGCTGATTGTCGACAGATTCGAGATGGGGCAGCAAGGGCCCGTAACCATTGTAACTCAACTATTAAGGTTGAGCAACAACCAAACGGAGTTTTTAAAAATTGTTTATTTTCGGCCAGTCAGATCCATCGCAAAAATGTAGTTTGGAGTCTTATTTCCTACGAAATGTAAGAAAAACGTTTTATGTAACTTTGGCACAAAGTGTAACATAGCAAGAACTGGCTTTTACAATGTGTCTATTGTCAAATCATATAATCCAATCAGGTACAGACGCCAGCACATCAAGCTACCCGAAACTGTCAAATTTTCCCAATCAACCTTGAACCTTAATGCATTAGTGATAAGGTTGAAAATCTATTAAAGAGATAGATTGTAGTAGCTTGATGTTCTGGCATCTGTACATAAACACACATACCTAAGTACCGATCTCATCTAGTTCTTAAAATATTATTGACGTGTATGAGTGTTTGTAGGTAGGTATATAAATCTACTAGAAATAAAATATTTATTAAAATATAAACGGTAAATGTTATTAATACTTACTAAAAGAACCCAAAGACCACTGACCCCTAAATTTTATACAAAACTAGCGGACCCGGCAGACGTCGTCCTGCCCGGAAAAACAGCGCCACCTACCAGGTACCATTGTGTATTCAAACCATCCAGGAACCCATTGAAATATACACACAAAATTTCATCCAAATCGGTCCAGCCGTTTACGAGCAGTAAGGTGACCAACACACTTACACAAGAATTATTTATATTATATACATCGATCACTAATAAATGATTATATATTAAGATAACGAATAGGTACAAAAAGGGTCATCATATTTTCAACAAAAAAAATAACCTAATGAAGCAGAAACTACCAAAAAAAAGGCGAATTAAGTTATTGGAAAAAATACTGCAGCAGCAAACTAAAGTCTAATAAACTGAAACATTCAACATAAAGTTTTCGTATAAAATCGGTTCAAACAACGATTTATTTTGACTGTACAGTGAACCAAAAAATTGGTGCGTAAGAAAGGTTACTTATATAAGTTTTTGTATTACGTAGAAGTTTGAACTTGACTGATTCGCCACAAACCATTACAGTAACAGATTTTTTATTATAGAACATTCACTTAGATTTTGCTTTTTTTTTATTTTGCGACATAGTTTGCAGAGTAAGCAAACTGATGTGGCAGTGGGCTGGCCATGTTTGTCGATAGGATGGATGGCCGGTGGAGCAGGCGAGTCCTGGAGTGGAGACCGCGTATCGGCGAGCGTAGTGTGGGACGCCCCCCAGCTAGATGGACGGACGACCTAAAGAAGGTGGTTGGGACGGACTGGATGTGGAAGGCAGAGGATAGGGTGTTGTGGCGCAGCCTGGGAGAGGCCTATGTCCAGCAGTGGACTGCGATAGGCTGAATTGATTGATTGATTGATTGACTTAGTTTTTAGCATCAAGATCAAAACCAAAATAATTTCACTTAAGTAGGTACATTGTTAGCTCTCCGTCCGATCAAGACTAGGCCCGTGCCGGATGGCCTGTACGTGTTCCACGCGCGCCTCAAAGACATGTCAGCATAAGCAACGGGGCCCCATAGGGCCGAAGCCTGCCAGGGTAGCGGGATTATCCGAAAGGTTTACCGCTGCCCTGGAACATAAAGGGCTAAGGAAGGAACACGGGTGGGTTTTAGTCAGTAAGAGTCTGACACTCCCTCCTGCTCCACCCAGAGCGGGAGGAGTCATTTGATAATTTCCCATCCAAAAAAAAAAAAAGTTGGTACATTGTTTCATTCAAAAGTTGTATCTGTCGCGAGTTACTGGGTCAATCTTTTTAGTTTCTTCCATTTCAGCATTAAACCTCATGTCCTTTTCCGTCAAATCTTAATTAAATAGTAGGTCTTCGTTTTGGAATTCGATTTTCATTTGAGCGGTTTTAATCCATCAGCTTTCCATGAACTTCATCAGATAAGTAGTAGGTACCTATAATTATTATTGTTACCATTTTAATCAACCTCTGCAATCAAGAAGGAAAAGTAAGCTGAGGTTCCCCTGAGATCTGAGTTTTTAGATAATATACTAGCGTCTGAAAGTTATTAATATGGCAGAAATCGAAATCCGCGTACATCGAAGGACTGGAACAATTTACCTGCAGCGGTCTTCCCGTCCGATTACAATTTAAGTGTTTTCAAGGCTAGAGTGAATAGGCTCATAATAAATTAGTGCGCTTTACCATCAACGATTACATCACTGCTTTCCATCAGGCGGGATCGCAGTCAAGCACTAGTTTATATCATTAAAAAAAAACCTGACGCTTTCAAATCCCAAAAAGACAACACACACCTAACCTATCACTGTCCCATTCAAATTCAATTCTAAACTTGATTAATACACAGAGTATACAAAAACCCGTATCTTTCCAGTGTTGTAAATTAGGTCATCGATTTAAACAGGCCGGGCATTCAATTTTACGGTTCGTGTGTTCCGACCTCGCGGGACTACGAGAAGTTTAGTTTGTACATGTTTCAATTAAAGTATCTTCTTGGTTGTCATCATGTGTATTTTGGGATGATAATTATGTTGGTTTAGGATGGATGAAAACCATCGTAATGAGAAGAGAATCTATCGAAAGTAAAGTCAATGCAAACAAGGGTTTAATAACAATTCCACAAATTAGACGGCAGCAAGGAGGTCTCTAACTGAAATTACTGAGAACCTAGATTAATCTTGACATTCAATCAACAATAACGATGATGAAAAAGTCAAAAATGTATTGGATTGACATATCTAAGCTACTGAAAACCTTATCTTGTTGAAAGTTGTTGAAAAAAAAACTAACACAAAAAACTCTGAAAGCGACCGACACTTATCTAGGCCCTCTGGTAACGGAAATGTGACGGAAAAGGGAATAGTAAACATCCATGATTTGATTTATTTGACCAGCATTTGATGCCTCCCGGCTGATGATAATTATGAAAATAGTATCAAGTCATTGCCATTTTAGTACTTGAACATCCACAGGTTAAAAACCTTTTATATGCCTTCCATGACTGCTATGAATATACATTATGGTACGTAATAAAGAATTGAGAATTGAATTGAATTGAACTTTCGTAGAACCACGCATTTTGAAATTATTAGTGCGATAAACTACTACCATCCCATTGACGTAGCCCAGAGCCACGTCACACTAAAGTGTGAAGGCTGCTGCTAATACCATAATTCATAATAATAATAAATCAAGTATCTGATAAACAAATCAAGTATCTTGACTTGGCTCGCGAGGTTGTTGACATGTGGGATGTGGACTCAGCGATCATTGTGCCGATAGTCGTGACAGCCAATGTCTTAATAGCCAAGAGCCTCGACCAACACCTGAAGAGGCTCTCATTGGGCAACTGGATCAAGGGCTTGATTCAGAAAGCGGTACTTCTGGACACGGCTCGCATTGTCAAGAGGTTCCTCTCTCTGGAGCCCTGACCGTAGCTTGGACCCTGTTCCCGATACCGGTGGGCTACTGTTTTTTATATTTTTAAATGTTTTTATACTTTTTATATTCTAATATTTAAAAATATAATTGATATGTTTACTTTTAAATAAAGGAAATTATGTTTCAAAACAAATGCAGTATGAAAATACCAGGTGGTCCTAAAATTGTATAATGTCGTACTGATCATCACAGTGAACGAGGCCTTTTGTTTTGGTTGCGAAATCATCAAATGACCTCTCCCGCTCTGGGCTGAGCGGAAGGGCGTGTCAGACTTTTACTGACTAAAACCCACCCGTGTTCCTTTAGTTGCCTGTGCCAAGAGCCACGGTATCTCTTTCGAACAACCCGCAGCCCCGGCGGCATCGGCCCTAGCGGACCCCGTCAGTTCGCGCTGACATCTCTTTGAGGTGCGCGTGGAACACAATGCGCCGTCGACCTGGGTCTGGTCCTTACCGGGCGGCGGGTGGCAAGGCCTTAGTATGAAATAACCTTACAAATGGAATTTCCATAGTATATTTACCAAAACAAAACAACAAAGTAGAGGAAAATGGTAGCCTGCTACAGAGCCAAGCACAAACTCTCCTTATAAATATTTACCGATACCCAACAATAAAATTCCGTACAAAATGTTTGTGCAAACAAACTGATTGTTGTGTAGAGAACTACCAAACACTTTCGCCGGACCGCGACAACTTGCGAACTTCGATAATATAAAGTTGGTGCTTGAAATTGTTCGAGCTCGTACCTTTGGTTTCCATAACTCGAAATTATTGGGTGAGATGTTACGATTTTGATTGGATGTTTATAATTGATTAAAAGCTCAAAGTTCTAGAATTTAATCCATATCGTTTTCATTTTACGAGTGTCGATATTAAAACTAGGAAAAAATTAAATCCTTTCACTAAAAGAGGTGAAAGACACAACTACAAGACTAGAAATAGGGATCAATGAGTTCAACCAGGTTTCAGACTGGCTAAAGTAGACTCATCCCTGATGTTTAAAACCTTACAGTACAATTCCTGTTCCATAAGTTGGGGGATTACATCGCTGACAAAAAAGCTTGGCTCAACGCTGGCCCTGCATTCGGAAATATTTTTGGAGGTGCTGAACATTGAAAAAAAACTTGAGAGGGGTCAAGGGACACCCGGATGGAACGAAGTATAACTGGCTTGCTTTCTATAAGAGAGAGACAGAGAGACAGACAGAGAAACACGCGCACGCCGCACGGCTTACAACTATAGCAAAAAGTGTCCTTCCAACTTTTGGTCTTAATTTTTTCCGTCTAGCCCCCTTTCGCAACACGCGATAAGGAACTTCGTTCCAAAAACTATCTTGCATTACATAAATTCAATGTCTTAGTACTGTATGATTGCATAGCACAAGTGTAAGCACTATGTACTTGCTATAAAGCTACCATTTACTAGCTCTCTATCATAAACACCACCCATTGTATAATTTCAAACTTCAACCCCATTATATTTTACTACCATCCTCCAACAAGCTCAAACGAAACTTGAACCTACCAACTCCCGTTGCCAAAATAGTCTCGGCCCTCACCGTGGTACGCCACAATATTCCAGCACAGTTTGTCGGCCAAACAAATAATGAATCTACTGTGGCTAGAGTTTAATTACTTGTTTGAGTTTGTCTTGTTCGACGTGAACTCACACTAGTACAGGAAGATTTATGTTTTAGTCGGTGGTTGTAAATGCGGTGGTGAATTGTTCATTGGTTGGTTTTCGATTTTGTCTGTCTTGTCTGTTTTATACAATATTCGAAGTGTGCATACACCTGCACTTCTGAGGTCGTGAAAATCGGCACGAATGCCGCAATTGTTGTGGGCACATACTGGGTCCAATTTACCTAACAGAGTTATTTACATTTACCATGAATCGAAGAGAAGGAGTAGAACTGTCTTGTATTCTGAAATTCATGACTCTTTATGTAAAAGTCTGTTTTATCTGTTTCATGGAATCTGCTGGATTTGGGCAACGCAAGACTGAACGTTTTGAATAAAAAGTTTTGGAAAATGCATATGTCCAGTTTTAGACGTCAAGAAAATTTCTCGTTAGTGTGATTCTCATGATAATGCGGAATATTGTCCCATTTTATAGCCAATAGGATTTAGTAGTATGAGGGGCTTGTGGCTAAGTAATAACTGCCGCACGGGTCGATCGATCAGGTTAAGCTACACTTGTCGCGGTTGGTCCGTGGATGGGTGACCATTTTCACAAATCAAGACCCCTCCGTGCCTCGGAAAGCACGTTAAGCCGTTGGTCCCGGCTGTCATTCGTGGATCTTTGACAGTCGTTACGGGTCATCAGTAGCCCGAAAGTCTGACAACCAGTCTTACCAAGGGGTATCGTATTACCCAGTCACTGGGTTGTGGAGGTCAGATTGGCAGTCGCTCCATGTAAAATACTGGTATTTAGCTGCATCCGGTTAGGCTGGAAGCAGATGAGGATTTAGTAGTATGTTTCAATTCTGCATTTATTTCAGAGAGGACTGCTGGGGCAGGCCCCAGCAGTCTCGACATTCCTAGCGATCGCTTTACGACCGTATTCGGTCCCAAAGTCCTGTCGCTCCATACAGTTCACCTGTCAATTCGGGACTTTGCGACCGAATTCGGTACTCTTAGTTTAAAAGTTTAGCGAAAAGTATTGAATATGCACGTGAAACGTAGTATAACAGTAATTCAGAATGGCTTAGATATTTGACAGTTCATTTTCCTAAGCTAAATCAACTCAAGTTTGATATAAAACACAAAACATTAATGTACAGAATTATCAAATTATGGGTGAGTACATCTATGTATCTTATGTGAGTTCATAATTATGTAGGTACACATAACGCTTCCCTTTTGGCCTTTTGGCCTCATATAGGGCTTTCTGATCATTTTTCTTTTTGTTATTTTTTTGACTGTGTTGAATTTAGTTTGTGATCTTCCTGTACGTAACTGCCTTTCATGGTAATGATGGCAATAATGCGCCATGACTGGTCTACGTGGTACTCGCAAACAACAGATCAATACACAACAGACGTCTTTTTTGTTGATGAATAATAAGTCAATTTATTTCACCACATTAGACCAAAACATGCTCTATTGTGGTGAAATAAATTAGTGATAATAATGTATTGTGTGTCGCAAATTGTCTTTTTCTTCCATATAATCATTCTCTATTAGCCGCCATCTCGACACTCACCCCCTTTCTAACCATAATTATCATCATTCACACAATCCATCCATCGTTTGGTGTATTTTGCACATTTACCTTCCAGAATTAATGCTTCAAATTATGGTGAACGCCGCTCCAAAATTCATTGTGTAGTGTACCTATAGGCAGTATTTTATCATAGCTGTAGGTAATTATGTAGAAATAGCGCTGACCACGGTTTCACACGCGTTCTGGAACTACCTCATAACATAATACCTTTTGTGATGATGTTGTTTTATTAATATTATTAATGATACGCATCTGAAGATGTTACCTATCAAGATTTCTCAAAAATTTAAAACAAAAATTTTACTACCTACCCGTGGTAGACAGAACTAAAAAAAATGCCAAAATACTTTATGACAAAGTAATCTATCATAAAGTAAGTAGTTTTAGTAAACTACCCAAACTTCACTAAGAACTTAGAAAGTAATTAATGAAAGTTCCACTCGGTGTTAAAGTTAGCGCCAATGTTTACTCATCAATAGTTTACTCATTTGCAAGGACATCATTAAGGGATCCGAAGAGTTATCAAACCTCACGTAGGGAGGGAAAGAGATGGCAAATGTAAGGGGTCGTTTTACCACAGAATAGATAATAGTGCTGTTTACAGGTTTTGAAAAAAGGTTACCGCGACATATTTTTTCCTGGTTCGTTGGTCCCGTGGTCGACAGCGCTACTACTGAGCATTAGGTTCTAGGTTCATGTCCCAGCTCGGGTAAAGTGTTATTGAATTTTTCGATCAGGAATTTGTCAGTACCAGTCCGAATTTGTGCCTGGTTGATTGCAACAGGCTCGCCTGAAGCGCGTTCTAGCATCGGTTTTGAGAAGCAGTATGCGTTAGCTTTAGAAAAGGTTCAAAAAGCATTCCTTAGATACCTTTACGAGCACTTGTACGGGTTTTATCTTCTCTTGTATCTCACTAAATTCCTGTTGGGTTGCTTAAGTTTCAATTCTCTAGAAGTAAGACGGTCGCGCGATCAGATGACTGTTATATTTAAAATTCTTAGGGGGATTATTGATGTTCCTGATCTCCATAATGAAATCTGCAATCTATTTGTCCCAGACAATTACTGTCGTGGCAGAAAACACCTTACTGGCTGTTCCAACTTGCCTTACTGTGGCACACTCCAAGTCACCTATTCCTCGGACATTAGAACACAGATCTTGATATGTTTGCGAATGAATGGAAGATGATAGGTACAGCGGGCTGGTGTCCGCAACTCCACGACAATGCGCGTATTTTGCGTACGGGAATGGAAGATGATATTGACGGAATGTTTGAATTTTTGTGAGAAGAGTACATAACTGTGTTAAATATATTATGTTTAAATAGTGTAATTGGCTTCGATAATACCTACATACTTACTTGACCTAGCAGTTGGGTTAAATTACAGCTTCCCATAGTTTTACTAATCACAACGAACTTTGATCGCTAATCTCAACTACCAAGCGTAATTACGTAACACACTGTCAGTAGCAATGGGTTACATTTTGACAGGTCAACAACATTCATTGCGTTATTTACTTTGTTGAGCGACATATTTTTCGAACATATGAAGCAGTGGATTATCAATATCCTTCAAAATCATTGAAAAATCAGATTGAGTTTGATAGTTTGTAAAGCAATTAGGGAAGCTGATCGTGTCAAACCCTTTTAAAAGGATATATGGTCTTTGTGACCAGTTGACTACGCCTTTACAAGCCGCTAGCGTCGGTACTGATCCAACTTAGATTAGTTGTCCGCTGCGTCTTCCGCAGTAATTACTGACGCGACGTCCGTACTACTTGTATTATATGGGAGCCTGGTACTTTAGGTGTGGTAGCGCACACTTTATTATTGCTTCTAATAGCTATGCCTGCTAA
Organism: Apamea sordens; assembly: GCA_945859715.1. NCBI lineage: Eukaryota > Metazoa > Arthropoda > Insecta > Lepidoptera > Noctuidae > Apamea > Apamea sordens. The sequence continues at coordinate 2,736,096 of OX244010.1, read as the reverse complement.
AAACTAAAAAGTCGACTGTCGACTTTTTAGTTTTTATCTATATAGTGTTATCTTATTATCCTGGAAATAGCCGCCAGTCTTTCATGCCTGTATGCCTCAAAGGGATTGGCAGAGGCTTATTGTGAACACAGCTTCTGACGGCGGCGAGCTACCCATTGCTCGCCGCCCGCAAGCCCACGCCTACGGTAGCCGGGGGTAGGTTGCCGACTCCCGACGTCCAGGGCGTCTCCTGAGGTGACTAGGGGCGTGAGGGCGCAGAGATTGCCTCTCCCTCATTGCGAGCATTACTGCTTCGCAGAAGGAGGTGGCTTCCCATGCACTCTCGCTCCGTACCATGGCCTGGACCAGGGCCGGACGCAAGAGATCGCCGCCGCCGATCGCCGCCATGAGGACGCGGCGGTGCTCTGCCCAAGCTGGGCAGACCTCCACCGTGTCCTCCGGGTGATCGACACAATGGTGACACCCTGGCCTTTCCTCCCGGCTTATTCTAAACAGGAACCTCCCAAAACAACCGTGTCCGGTGAGGACCTGCGTCAGGCGGAAGGTGAAGCGAACCGTGCCCAGCACTGGGTTGCGAGAGACTCAGGTTCAGTAAATACTTATACAAATAAAAAACTACTAGCTCGTTGACACAACAATCCTTAACATTACAAAAACGTTTCTAACATACTGTTTCACATTATCATTATTAAGGCGTCCTCTCACGAACCTTCATGTCATAATGTGTTGTGCAACACGCCCGTATTCCCAGAAGAACAGAGTGTACCGTTTCACACAGTTCATGTAGCAAAGGTGATTACATTTTATGTTTTAGATACTACAATTTTTGGTATTACACAAGGCACCTCGTAGCTCTGAAATATTTTACATTTTTAGAGCAAGCATTTTAGAGTAAAAAAGTTTTTTTTGTTGATGTAAAAAAAAACTTTTTTGCAAAAAAAAAAAACAACCGACTTCCAAAAACGACACTACAAAGTGAAAAATAACTTTAATTTCGGAAGTCGGTGTCGTTGGGTTCGCATTTTCGTTGTTTGCCACCGACTTTACCACCGAAATTAAAGTTATTTTTCACTTTTAAATTGTAATGTTTACCAGTAATTTTGGTTTAAAAACCAAACTACTGAACCGTTTTTGATGAAATTTCTATGGGACCATTTCGAAAGTATACCCTTTCCAACAAAAAAAGAATTTTTCAAATCAATGGGCAAGCGAAGGAGTTATGCGCGAACAAACATAAAAAAAAAAAACAAACATCCGAATTGAGAACCTCCTCCTTTTTTAGAAGTCGGTTAAAAACCGATTGCAATTGCCTTTTTAATGACCTTATGATGCTCGTAAATGAGCTACGAAGTTTTCGATATATTCATAGGCTAGACTTTGCAAAAATTGTTTACTAGGAAATACCCTTCAAAATACACTGATGATTACTGAGTTGTGTAGGTAGGGACCTAAAGATGATGATGATGATGATGGGGATGATTTTCTTTCTAAAACCCTTTTATTACATTCCTCCAGCATTTCTAATAAGAAAAAGCAATATTTATCTACCATGCATACTGGCTTGTTTGACGTGGTGTTCATAAAGTCGCATGACTTATGTAATAAAACTTGCGCCCCGGAGAGGAATAAACTGTAAGAATGAGTAATTAAATTAATTTGCATAAAGAAATAATGAACAAGGTAATTTTACACGTCATTTATCTTCCTAAATTATTTCTCGTTTGTTTTATTTGAGAGGGCAAAGTGAGGAGGTTTATGTTGTGTTTACTGTAGACGTTTTGTGATGTAGAACTCATGTGTAAAAGAGTTTACCTGAGGAAATTTTAATACTTCTCATATACCGCCTTTGACGGCACGGTTGGCGCAGTGGTTAAGCGATTGACTGCTGCGCTGCGTATCGCGGGTTCGATTCCCGCACGGAACAAATATTTGTATGACCTACATGTATTTGTTCTGAGTCTGGGTGTTTTTCTATCTATAATATGTATGTATTTACAAAAAAAAAAAATGTATATAAGTAGTTTATCAGCCATCTTGTTACCATAACACAAGCATTAGGTTGCTTAGCTTGGGACTAGATGGCGCTGTGTGAAATGTCCAGGGATATTTATTTATTTATTTAGTTATAAAATTATTCGTCTTTCAAGTGTATCGGTAACGATACTGACAGCCACACTGCGTTCTCCAGACGTACTCTTCATCTTTTAATGCACTATATTTTACCTTCAAATAGCATTACCGCGTTTTGTTTTGAAGGGTGTTTGTGTGTGTGTGCCAGTTAAATAACACACGGCTGTTCGACTTTGTAACTTACGAGTATATTGGCAATCTTGAAGATGGAAGGTCTGTATGCTTCGATAACCACAACCTAACTTAACATGAGGTGGGTCCCAGCTTGTTTCATTATCATCATCATCATCATAATCGTACGAACGTAGTCGCTGACAAAGTCAACTCAACAGTAATCTGTTGAATTGACATTGTCAGCGACTTCGTTCGCACCAGACCTGCCGGTCGATTCTGTAAAAATCTCACCGTGAAAACTCAAGTGAAGTGATCTTGATGTGAGTTGTCAGTAGTGTCAATCCCTAGCATTATTTAGAATGACAGCTCACTCCACGCTCACTTCACCTAAGTTTTCACGGTGATATGGTTACAGAATCGCACTGCAGATCAAAGCCTGCATTAGCAGGCTTTCATGCGGGTTCTAGTTAGACAGTGTCAAATGTACCTATAACTGATCCTGCATATTATGCAACAAATATAATGATGGCAATTGACTAACATTATTAATTTGTTGGTTAATTATTTTATTAATTGAATTAATGTTACACTTTTTTTTTACTAACATAAGTCTTAAGGCAATTTGTTATAATGGACATTGTCCGAAATAAATGATATTATTATTTTTGTATGTTTTTACATAAATATCTCGGAACCCTGGGATCCCGATCCTTTGGAAGGCGTACGAGGAACCGAAGTCTACTCGCAGAGGCCCCTTAGGAAATTTTAATGAAATGCGGCACCAACCGTCGATTATCCCTGTAAGCACTAAGCAAGTGCACCCAAGGACAACCCCCGGTTGGTGTAGGACTATTGCAGGATATGGAAAAATCAAAAGTTGGACTATGGGTTTGGGTGGCTGAAGTTGACTGGTTACCAAGAACTATCAATGTTTTATATACATTACACGGATAAATGGCAGGAGGTGACTTGCACACTCAATAATGGGCCCCGTATTATTATTATAATCTGCTCACAGATAGTTAAATTAAATCATCGTATTATCATAATATGTTTGTCCAATCACACGCTATTTAATTTCATCTTCGGTTCCTTTAATACTTCAGCCATCAGTCATTATTAGTCGTTACCATACTCTACGGCCTGTACATAACTAACATTAAAAAAAAACCTTTTTTATACACGTTGCCTTGTGGACGGCAACCCTAACAGGAATGAATCTCATATGCACATCACATGCAGATCTTTTATGCGGACACACAATGGCCATCAGATACAAACTTTTAACTTTTTTTGTATAAAAACAAAACGCCATTGTTCGTTGCTTTATTTTTTAAATATATTTTTTGTGCTTTATGTGTACTCGCGTTGTTTTGTTCGTCGGTTAGTTTTGTGACGTATGAGTTTTTACGTGAGTTTTCATTCAGATTAGGTACACAATGTTCCAGTAGACGAAAACCTCAGTACCTACCTAGGTAGGTAGGTACCTACCTACCTACGGCTTGGAGTGTGGAAGTAAAATATGTGACATTTTCGCCATTAATATACACAAACATATCCCCTTGAGAAAAGATTCAGATGTCAATATTTAATATAGGCTACGGTTTTCATTAACTACGGAACCCTAAAATAACAAAGTAACAAGAACATTACCAATATGACACAATATAAAGTTGGTTAATAATGCTATTTGTGTTCGAAATGAACACGTTGCGAGATTGCGTTAGCGAATTAAATTGAATACGTGGTGAAACACAGTATGATTCGCTGAATTAAAATGTAGGTTGTATTACTTTTTTTGGATTTTTTGGTAATACCTAATACTAAATTAGGAAAGTATATTATGTCGTGAGGTAGGTCCAAATCGTTCTGCAATTTAGTTACTGGGTAAATTTTGGGTGTGGAAATAAAATTTTGGCTCCTATATGATACTCCTTGTTTAGTTCTCAATTCAATTCAATTTTTATTCAGTAACAATTCACATTGCGATCGAACATAATCCAGCATGAAACATTAACACTATCTCACTATCTCACATTAATAGTTTACGAAGTTTTTAATTATTTTAATTTCCTATAGTTACCAACATACTACGTGTAGTACGGATTATGGCATATCCTTAGCCCTACCCTTTGGCAACCGATCTGAAACAGATGACACTTGAAGGTTTCTGCGAACGTAATGACAAATATCTTCTATACTTATAATAAATCTGTAGAAGTGAAAATTCTGTACATTGAAGATATCAAAAAAATAAATGGCGGGGGGTGTTACTAGACCGACACCGAACCCAAAAATGTGATTAAAAAAATTTTTGTCTGTCTGTCTGCCTGTCTGTTTGTTCAGGCATCACGCCAAAACTACCGGTTCGATTACGATAAAACTTGGTATAATTATTCATTATTATCCTGGGCACCACACTGGGTACTTTTTATCCCGGAAAAGTATATACAATAAAAAACAAACTTAATTTTGCGGTTCGATCCCTAGACCCGATTACTGCGCCAACCGCAAATAATAAGTTTGTCGTAGGTTACGTCACCCGCAGTGGAGTTCACTAAGGTTATGCTCTAAATGTAGTGCTGAAGGTTGAATTTGGCTTGCACCGTTCGCAGGACACGCGTGGCGCGCGGCCGCTTCGGATCGCTACCGTATATAAGGACATTTTTTGAACTTTGATTTGAACTGACGTGTCGAGTGGCGAGCGTTCGTTCTTATTTTAACTGCTACTTGCAATTCTAAACCGTGCTTTTCAGTGCGACCTTTTTATTCCTTTTAGTTTTTAGAGTTATTTAGGTTTATTTTTATAAGTCGTAGGTATAGATTTTAATTTTAAAGTATAGGTAGTATATTTGATAGTGTACGTAGTGACCGTAGGTTACTTTATAATACTGTTAGGTAGGATTAGTCATTCGTATAGATATTAGTTATTATGGATTTTGCTTATTTATTGAGTTTAGTTATCATCAGAAATAGGTTTATTTAGGTAGGTAGGTATTTTATTTTCTGTTATTGAGTTTTTTTTTTATTAGGTAGGTACTTAGGTAAGGATATCATATAGGTACCCTCTTAATCACCACTAATGAGACACAATTGGTTTTCTATTGTAATTAGCCACAAAGGGCCCGCGAGATAGATGGCATCCTGGGGAAGCACTGCATACATTTTATCCTGTTGGCACGTTCCCGTGGGATAATTTCCGACATCCACGCGGGCGAAGCCGCGGGCAGAAGCTAGTTGAATAATAATTGAATAAATAATAATTCGACGGCACGGTTGGCGCAGTGGTTAAGCGATTGACTGCTGCGCTGCGTGTCGCGGGTTCGATTCCCGCACGGAACAAATATTTTTATGACCTACATGTTTGTTCCGAGTCTGGGTGTTTTTCTATCTATAATATGTATTTAGTTACAAAAAAAAATGTATCTATGTAGTTTATCAGCCATCTTGTTACCATAACACAAGCATTAGGTTGCTTAGCTTGGTACTAGATGGCGCTGTGTGAAATGTCCAGGGATATTATTATTTATTTAGAAATGTTAACAATGAGACCTTTTATTAGTCCTTTAGCAACCACGTTCGATCAAGTAGCCCATTGTCCGGAAACAAATTAAAACAAAAAACAGACAATCAACTGAACTTTAAAAAAAAAAAAAGTTTCTCCACAATGCAATTTTACCACAATGTATTTCCCATCAAGATTTTAAACTAAAATCAGGAACAAGCTCAGCACTATTCAAGCATTGCTATGAAGGCTCAAAGTGAATAAAAATACCACAACACGCCCCACAAATTTCACAAAAATCAACCCTATGTCTCAAAAAATAAAGACTACAGTGACTGTTATGATAACTTTGCCACTTATCTTAAAACACTTCTGAATGCAAATAAGCCGCAATCTAGATGTATTCAAGAAAAAGCCGCGCAGATTTTTGTGTTAAAGATAGTTTTCAGTTTAAACTAGGCGAAGGAAGAGCTTTAAGTAGTCACTACAAATTGCTTCCCTAATCTTCTCTATGCAAGCGCTTTCCCTACATTGCATTCTACGAAATGTTGCTGCGTGTGGATTGTAAGTTTAGGAGAAGTTTTAGAAGTAGTAGAGCTCGTTGTAAAGAGTTTGTCCGGGGTAGATATTAGCTGTACATAATTCTGTCGCAAAACGGCGTTGCTATGTTTAGAATAGGGTAGTTGCCTGGGTAAAAAAATTATAATTATATTTATTCCGTCAGTTAGATTATCGTAAAATAATGGACACGTATTTTTTCTTTTGTCAATCAAACAAAAAATGACAAAGATAAAGCACGTCAAAATTTGGGAGTGGGGGTCGTGACGTCACTTGCTTGCAAAAGTGTCGCAAGCAAGTGACGTCACGCGGAACTTTAACGGGCGATATCTTCGTCATTTATTATATAATTGACAAAAGAAAAAATACGGGCTCAATATTTTTTGATAATCTAACTGACGGACTAATTAGAATTTTTTAGGAAAATAGCCTATTGCAAGGGATGGTGTTTAATAAAATAATACAGGCGTACCTACAAGGGTTTTCTGTTTTGCGTCAAGTCTGGTAAAAGAGAAATAATAGCCAAATGACGTCGCTTTCTTTTGGTTTGAAAGATATTTAAGTAGGTAGGTAATTGTTAGTTTTTAATTAGTAGTAGATATACTTAGTAGTGGTAGTTGCTGGTATTAAAAGTACATTAAACTATGTAAGTAATATCACACGTAAAATAGAGGCAAAATAGAGTAAAATTAGTAGCTTTTAGAAGTAATCACCCCAACTGGTTTACACCCCTGTCCCCTGTCCCTTCCCTGTTTTTACTCTAAACTGAAAACAATCTTTAACACAAAAATCTGCGCGACTTTTTCTTGAAAATTGTCTGTTTTGAGAGGTGAAAACTAGTATTCACCTCTAAAAACAGACAATTTTAATATTACCGTTCTGAAACGCCCTCACAAAATTAGTAATCATATAAAAAGGAAATACCACTTAGCGTTCCTACCCTAAAAACATAAGCACATTCAATGTGATGTAAGAAAACAGACTGCCGTTATGGGGGCTATTCCGCACACCTGTTCAACGTAGACTAAAACAAATTGAGGGAATTTTAAGCGGAATGGAAGGGATATGGCTGAAATAGTGATAGGCTTCTTGCTGAATATGTATTGGGTAGTTTATAATTTGTTGTTTTAACAATATTTACTATGTAATTCTAAGGAATAACTCAGCCTTTATCAAAGGAAGCAGCTCAAAAGGCGACAAAGGGATGATGAACAATAGATCTTACCCATCATTCGCTTCGCCTTTTCCTAATGGCAACCAGCCTAGCCTGGTGTGGCTGAAATGAATTCGACCTGACTTTTGCAACCCAACTCATTAACGTAGGATTTAATTTTCGAGCCTCTGAATTTCAATTACAACTGTTTAACTTATTTCCAAAGTAAAAAGGTATCCTTGTATAGAGAATGGTTAACAATCTATGGATGGTCTACAATAAATAGAATTAATCACGACTCTTAGAATACAATTATTTGATCACAATATATTTCTATTGACACATTTTATTAGCTAAGTTTAGTTATATTAATACACCTGAATACATATTAATACACCTGCCTGTAACTGTCCCACTGCGGGCAAAGGCCTATTCTCATAAAAAGCATGCGCGAGCATTAATCACCACGCTTGCTCAAGGCAAATTGGCGATTTCAGATCTATGATCTTATATCAATTATACAACGTGGCGCTACAATGGCGCCATTAATTTAACACACGGGTAGGGCTAGTGGCCAGTAATCATAAAAATTATAACAACACAAAAAAAATCGTAACTTGAAAACTTCCACCTGCGCCGAGGGCCGACGTAGGGCTCTCTCTCTTTCCTTCAATTCGGCTTCTCTTTGCTCGTTAATTGTTTTAATTACATTGATGCGATGTTATGATCCGTGACCCCGGCAAATGACCCCTGCGCTACAGTTCTTTAAGCCAGGTTGCTCTAAGATGCTATTTTATAAAATTGTTAATAAATAAATAAATATTAATGTTTAATTAAATTAAAATATATTCATAAAACTACAGCGCAAACCCGTATGACGTGTGTTAAATCAATGTCGCCATTAAAGCGCCACGCTGTATAAAGACTATTTTATTATTATTTCAATTTTGGTCAACATAACAAAACTCCAAACACGAATTTCTTTTTGAAGTCGGTTCTCCTCTAAGAGAATTGCATGTTCATGCAAACTGTTATTTTAAGATTATGGCGCCAGTAACATTGCAAGCTGTTACTACAAGAATATGAGTGTGCTGTAGTGGGTACTTACCATTTATAAAAGTAAATAAAATAGAAGCATAAAATATTAAAGTTTTGAATGTTTTAGTTTCATACAAACGAAATACTTTCATATTTCACAGACAACATTCAAATCAAATCAAATCAAATCAAATCGTTTATTGCAATCCATAATGTACAATTACAGGTGGTAAATAAAGAAAAATAATAGAAACAATTATGGACCCTGTCGGGCACAGCAAATTTAATAGTAATTCCCATGAGTAGTCAATGGTAGTTACTACATAATGTTATGCAATATCGGTAAATATTATAAAACGGAATGTCTTTACCTGTCTGTCTGTCCAGTCGAGTGCTAATGACTAGAGAACCAAGATTCACGTCATGTTGAACTCATTTAAATGTTTAATACCTAGAAGTATTTTAACACGCTTCCAAAGTTTGTTGAAGCTTATTCCATATGAGACTAAATGTTTTTATACACACTAACTTCACAAAGATAACGACCTCAAATTAATTCTGCACAATACAGGCACAACGTAAATCAGTTTAAAAATATCAAAAAATCAGGTAACTTACAAGCAAAAAGACAAATAGGGCCTCCTTTTTAGGGTTCCGTAGCCAAATGGCAACGGAACCCTTATGGATTCGTCATGTCTGTCTGTCTGTCCGTCCGTATGTCACAGCCGCTTTTTTCCGAAACTATAAGAGCTATACTGTTGAAACTTGGTAAGTAGATGTATTCTGTGAACCGCATTAAGATTTTCACACAAAAATAGAAAAAAAACACTAAATTTTGGGGGTCCCCATACTTAGAACTGAAACTCAAAATTTTTTTTTTCATCAAACCCATACGTGTGGGGTATCTATGGATAGGTCTTCAAAAATGATATTGAGGTTTCTAATATAATTTTTTTCTAAACTGAATAGTTTGCGCGAGAGACACTTCCAAAGTGGTAAAATGTGTGTCCCCCCCTGTAACTTCTAAAATAAGAGAATGATAAAACTTCCTCCTTAAAAAATATAAACTTCCACCGAAAATTGGTTTGAACGAGATCTAGTGAGTGTTTTTTTTTAATACGTCATAAATCGTAACGTAACGGAACCCTTCATGGGCGAGACCGACTCGCACTTGGCCGGTTTTTTTTAAAGTACGCTAACACCACCAAGCGCCTCTAAGCCGCTTCTTGTCTCCCTACATCGGAACTTGAACCTCAAAATAGCAGATTATTTCTTACATCCTCCTTCACCGTGTAAAGTTGCTTGCTGCTATTTGTTACTTTAATTGGGTAGTAATGACGTAAGCGAGTTTCAAAACAAGGAAAATGGAGGCTTTGTATTGTTTAGAAATGGTGCAGATAAGCAGTATTCCTTAGTTGAGGGGCAGAACTGATAAAAGTAATATGTGATGGTTAATGCGCTAGCCATAAAGCTAGTTTCTTGCTTGTGGCATACAAAATTTCAGACATGCATATGTATGTTATGCACCTCAAGGCTAATTTTCACTTGCACCGTATTATTTTTTCGACTATCATTGCCAATATATTGAATGAATATAACAGTTCGAAAAGGTGACATGCGCCCGCACCGTGAGAAAGGAATTTCACTGAAAATTGCTTAACATTATCGCTCCTTGACAGTGCATCTTGCTGGGGAGTATCCCACGCTACGCTTGCCGGTACGCTGGCTCCACTCTAGGACACGTCTACAGTCATGGCCGGCCCACTGCCACTTCAGCTCGATTACTTTTACAAGCTTTACGAGTAACTCCATTTCTTTCCCGGATTACTCCATTTTACTTTATTGTATAATTATTTATCGTTATAACAAAGGCTTTATAGATTGTTCCACTTAGTTCAAATCTTAAGAAGCTCGAGATTTGAGTGTAACAATCCCAGCACAATCAGAATAAGTAGGTAATCTTATCTCTATACCTACCATGTTTCATTTGGTATTCCCTTTGGCTCTAATGCCCGCACAAATCGTGTTTCTCTGCGAATTTTCTCGAAGAAATTGTTAGTGAGATGAGGATGGTTTCTTTGATGTTTTGGTATTGTGAGGATAAAAACGGATGTGTGAAGTTGATTAGGATATTGTAATGCTTTTGTTAGTACGATTTGCGTTAATGAGTATTATTTTTGGCAATATTTTTCGAAGTAATAGTGGATGGTTCTCTAGCTCGTTATATTCTGTATATATTCAAACAAAATATATTGTTTTTATTCGTACAAAAGGGTCTTCGCTCAGCACAGGCAATTATGAAAGAGGCTCATCGATAAAAAAAATACGGCTATATATTTATTAATCGCATTATAGTACTTACTTTGAAAACGTAAAACCCAACCCGCATTGACATGAAATACACGAGTCAAAACTACAAATTATCTAACTAATAATGTTTGAAATATAAATATTTGTTAACTTTGAGCAAGTCAGAACTCAAATCCACTATAGAGGTGTGAGGGACAGGGTGTAAAGTTCACTCATCCTCCATAGAAAAAGGGAGGATCCTCCGACCAGACGGGTGTTGTATCTGGCGGGCAATTGCCCAACGATTGATGTTGAAAAGTTTGTTTATATGCTAATTGCGCGGTAAACTCTGCTTGCGAGATGCAGGATTTGCGTGACATCAGTATGACACGTTGTTAGCATCGATGTAGATACCGCTACATCACTCCCCTCCGGAGACCGGAGGTCGATAGTGGGCTGAGTCTTGTATCTTGCGATGCTTGCCAGGCCAGCTGAGATTTCAGTGAGTCGGAACCGGTTGCCGTATAGTTCACGGTGAGTCAGAACTGTCTGCGGAGATGTCCCCAGTGAGTCGGGGTGGCGCTGCGTTGTTCTCCAGTGCGTCGGATATCGTACAGCGCCGGATTGAGGCTGGCTGCTGCGTCGACCAGGAGAGGGTGCTCTGCTTGTTGACCGGCCGAAAGTGCAGTGTGCTGTGCCAAGGTCACTGATGAGGCTGGGGGTGATGACATCAAACTTTATCATCTACTATTTGTCAAAATTTAATCAATGTACATACATACGTACAGTCAAGGGTCATTAATTGATTACCAGCTTAAGGACTGTATTGCTGTGAACGCGCGGTAACGTCCGTACCTACGTCTGTGTGTAGTGATGTATCAACACAGAACGCACATCTCAGAATTCGCACACTGGCTGGCGTCGAACGAAACAAAAAACATACCGTCGCTTTTGCACATAGGCTACGTAATTACGCATGACTTTGGTTGGTTCATACCACTGCTAAAATTGAAGTCATTTCATCAAGTACCGATAGCTGGTAGTCTTACGTATTAGATTATCGAACGCATAGGTCTGGGTTCCAATCTCGAGATGGGACTTTTAATTTTTCTTTTCCAACAATAATCTTTATCGGTTTTTTTTTATTATTCGATAGATTAATAAACGATAATAATAAGTTATTATTTTGTTATTATTATATTGTTATTGTAATATGGGGTTAAAAATAAAAATGTTTTATAAGTAATTTCAAATTGTTTATTCGTTATAATTTTATAAACTAGAAATAAATAAACGTCTAGTTAAAACAGTTTATTTTCTCATAAAGAACAATTTATTGAAGTTAAGCAGGTAATAGCGGTTCACCGTAATTATGCGTTTTGTAAATTCGTTGCACGTAATATAGTCTATTTTATTTGTATTTAAGACCATATGTTTAATGCAATAAGGTTGTATTTGGTTTAAAGGACTAGAAAAAATAGAAGTGTGTTTGTCGCAAAGATTCAATTTAATATAATAATATTGTCCTTTAATTACCACTGTGTGGGTAGATTTGCTGGTTGTAGTTTGTTAGAGTACTTTAACAAACTACAACTAGCAAATCTACCCACGTAAATAAAAAAAGTGCGGACTCCTTGTCACAATACAATTAAATTACTCAGTAGTAGTAGCCTACCTAAGTTGCCTATCTCAAATGTCAAAGTTAACAAATCGTATTTACTAGGACTTATTGCGGTTATAGCTTAAGTATTCATTTTCATTATGAAAAGAAGATTGAAGCTAAACCTCAAAATAATCCTTATTACGGATATCACAATATAATTTTAGTATTGCTATAATCAACTTATAATTTAATACTTCGTATAACCCCCATTATTAGCAATGCAATCAAATGAACGCTGGCGCATCGACCCTACAATATTACTACATATGTCTGTTCCTCTTATATTTTCCCAGATTTCTAGGCAATGCAGCTTCAATTGCTCATCAGTCCTCTCATTCCTTGCGTCCCATCGCTGTGTGATTAAACCCCATAGATTTTCTATGGGGTTGAGGTCAGGAGGTCGTGCCGGCCATGGAATTACTTCTCTAAAATTAAAAAAAGGAGTACTGTTAGGCTACTAAGCAAAATACTAATATTACCTACGATTTAGAAACAAAATTATAATGACAAGAGATGTTACATTTTATAGAATTAATATAGTTATATTAATCCATCATTCAATAATCTAGGTAAATAAATTTACTTCGGAATTATATTTTCTTCTATTTAGACTTTATAAAACGTTTTAAAAAAATAAGGATCAGCAGTTCTACTTTAATAAGATAAATTGTTTAATAAAATAATTTAATCATTACACTTACACTCAGTCCGGTTTCGTCAGATATTTGTGTTATATTAAGTCCAATTTTACGCAGCGCAATAATATTCGCTTTAATTTCAATGTTCAAATTTGCTTGCATTTTAAAAGGAACTACAACACCGCTAATATATATAGAACACACGTCGCTAACCCACAATGAACAACGTTCTATTTAGTCGCGGTTGAATGACTCTTTAAGACTTTAAGTTAACTGCATCCATCTACCTTATAATTTATTTATTTTGATATCTGTGGGTATAATCCTAAAATTTTACGAATAAGTGAACTGTAGTCAATACCGTGATTAAGTATTCAAAGTAATTGCAAACGAATGCGAGAATGTGTGTGTTGAGTGTGTGAATAGAGTGTGTGTGTGTATACTATAAAGTATAGGAATTACTCATTAGAAGAAGGTCGTAAGTTAAACAGAAGTGTCAATCTATTGCTTCGTGAAACTGGCGCGCCGCTTTGGACCGCTACTGTACATAGTCACATATAATCACAACTCAAACTGTGTTATGATCTCGAGCTGAACCTGCCTCGTAGGTGGGTGCAATCATAACTGCTCGCGAATAGTATTATTAGGTTTAACTACTACGAGTTTGTTGATTGCTGCCTGGAGTCAGGATTCGTGACTGGTTGATAGCAACACTCCTTGTGTCCCTTCCTAGGGTGATTCACGTATGTTAACATAATAACGAAGCTTTCAAACTTCATCATCAAATATTAATCAAAATCTTATTACTGTACATACTCGTGCATAGCCACATAATTATATAAATATGTTCAAAGTCAAAACTCAAACGGTGTCAGGATCGAAGGTAGAATAAATTAATTCAGTGACACCGTGAACATGGTGTTGTATGTTGGAGTAGGTAACTTGCGCGCACTAGCGATTTTAAGTTGGCCGATAGTTTGATCGGTCAGAGGATCAGTATAGAGTTATATGGCATAGTCCTTGAAGATTAACAGATGTAGGATTATTACGATATCGACTGAACAATCGGCCAACTTAAATCGCTAGTGCGCGCAGGCTCTTATTTCGTGTTGGGGCAACATTTTGTGTACGTTGAAGGAAGAAACCTACAACATTAAATCGTTTTTGAATGGTAGGAAGGACAGTGATAGAGGAGATTACTTTGCTATGAAGTAAAGTTTTTCATGATCAATAAAAACGGCGAAGACTGTCGCTCATTTTATGATATTTTTTGATTTGAGATTCAGTTTTAGGGTCTTCAAAATTCTTGAATCTATTTAAAACAGGATAAATGAGAACAATGCACACAAGTACACGACCATGAGACACAGAACCATTTCTGCATAGTAATTCCACTATACTGGACTTATAATTAATACAAGTCTGAAATCGCGAACTTGAACTTCTTTGTATGAGAAGAGGCCATTGCCCTTCAGTGGGACAATAATTTGGCTGGGTATTACTCGTATAAGCATTCCACTATCGTTCTGCAATAATTACCTATGACATGAATGATTCACGTTAAAACTTGTCAGGATTCTAACACACAGCCTTTTTATCCAATTCCGTCTGTAATACCTTCACGCTTTACACATGTCCTATCCAAATTACACGCACCATCTAACACAAAATTACCTCCTCTTATTTTCCGACATCCATTACATCCCATCCCAGCCTCCATATTGTGCGCTTAATCTGCATGTCGTTACGACCCGTTTCTCAACTCATCCATAATTCACATAATGAGGACAAGCAGAATACTGTAGAGACGAAATAAGTTATTCACTGAGCTAGTTATTTAGATGTAGGTGGTTAACTGTGGAGTTAGAGAGAGAAAAAATGGATTATGGGGAAATTAGAAGGGTTGTGATTGTTGTGTGGAAAATCGAAGAGAACGTAGATGTTAAGAGAGAAGAAGCAGTCAGATTTAAGATAGGAGGTTTGAAGAAGTAGAAGTTCTAATGTCTAAAGTCAATAGGACCCTCCTGGCAAGCGTGCACCAGTTGTTGACCGCATCATTTGTGAAAGTGGCCAAGCGTGATTGTGGCTATCAATAAACAAAACCGTCAGAAAAAAGATATATACGTACTCCTATTTTGCAATAAATTGAATTTTATTGCAGAATAAAAAAAGATAAAAAAAATCGTTAAACGTTATTTTTTTAAATTGCGTTTTAAAAAATAAAAAATGAAATGAGAATGAATATTTTTTAGAGACGAAATGAGTAATTCACCGAGTAAGTTGTTTAAATTTAAGTGGTCATGGTGGCCGTGATTTAGGGAGTGGGAGAAGAAAGCATAGGTTTTCGAGGAATGTCGAAACTTTGTAAACAAAGAAATTAGAGGTGGAGATGAAATAAAATGGAATATTTTCACACGAGAAAATGTTTCTATTTAGTGTTAATAAAAAATTCGAATCTTGAATCCTCTTCAAAGATTTTACTTTAACCTTTACGTTCTTGTTTGAAAATCTCCGTCTTGATCAAAGGATTGGAATAAAGTCTGATCTTCTGAAGACAAGTCAAACACTATTTCACCATTTCCAGAATAATTAAAACAGTCTTGTTTAATTTATTTCCTTTCCAACTAACAGAATATTTTAAACCTTAAAATCACCATTTCCAAACTTTGGATGTGGAAGGATATCTCTCAAACCAAACCAACAAACAAACTTCAAAGTTCAATGGCACATCAACTCTTTCGAATTTCTCATGTAATTTCAGATCTCGCAAAATAAATACCCCTAAGCGAATAAGGGGTGTGCATGTACAAGTTATGCTTTAAAATTAATGAGGCATTTAAATCTTCACTTTGTAAAAATATTTACAATCTAGGGGCCTAAAAAGCCACTTTAAGCAATACCTCTAAAAGCTATTCATTTCCTGAATTCCCAGCAGATCATTAGCAATTCCTCTAATTTTCGTTTTATTTTGGTGTAAAACATTGCCGCATGAAAAAAATAAAAACTGTGATTTTATCGGTGAATTTTTCATTACAGTTTTTATTAACCAAATTGTTTTTTTATTTTTTATTTCTACAGCTTAAATGTTATTTCATTGTGATATGAATTGCACACAGATCATTATTATGAATTGTCACTTTGTGACCATTTTAAGATTTTTAATATGATTCATATTGTTATCCTATTATGATTCTGCCAAAGTGGCCTTTTAGGCCCCTGAAGCTTATTTGAATTCAACATAACTTCTTCAGAAATTTTAATTCAGAATTAAGTTAAGACCGCTCACATATTCCTTTCGGAACAGGTGTCAAATCAAAGACGTTTGTATTGCGGCGTGCTGCATACATTATTAAGCAGAGCCCTGATAAACCGACGAATTCGTATAACACCACCAACTATGTTTTACTGTTCTGAAATTCGCTGTAGAGGATTTGCAACCTTATCTAAACTGAATAAGATTTACACTAGATCAAACATTTCTTTGATAGATGCAAATGTAAGTATGTAGACTTCAATTTCGATAACAATTATTTTGCTGTTAGGAAACTATTTTATTCGTTCTTATTACAAAGGCATAAGGTTGGAGTTTGCTTACCAGTTAAATTCTAATGGCATTAAGGAGAAGTAAGCAAGAAGAAAATTCATCAAGTTTGCTTAAAATGTTGATATTTCAAATTCCAAGTCGTTAATGGAGCGAATATTTGTATTGTAAGGATTGTTAGCATTAGGCGCCTTATTAAAACAAAGTTTAAATGCTGTTTGTTCCGCTTGATTCAATTTCTAACCAACTTGTTTGTGATTTTCAATTTATCTTTTTTTGAGAGGATACTTTATTTTGTTTTAATGTGTGTCTCAAAAGTTTTGCATACCAACAGCACCAACAATTGACTGAGCGATTTGATATAATAGCTGGGTATTTTCCTGATTTGTTTTACTTGAAAACGTACCCGTGAATAATAAACAGCACCCTAATTGGGTAACGATCAATCGGAATCGGTTTCATTTTGACAGTTCAACAACATTCATTGCGTTATTTACGTGTTGAGCAGACAAATTTTTCGAACTTATGAAGCAATGGATTAGCAATTTGTTTCAAAATGATTCAGATTCCAATTGATCGTATGTTACGCAATTAGGGTGCTGTTCGTTATTATTTTACATTTGTTCTTAAGAATATAAAACATAATTATGAAAAGTTCGTCTTCTGTTATCAAATTGATCAAGATCTCACAAGCGCTGCTCCAATTTAAAAAATGTTAAGTATCAAGGGAGTTCATTCCGTTGACTAGCCATTTTTTCAACTGAAACTATGTTGTGGTCGGCTTTTAGTCACTGTCTATCCAGGAGGAACTGAATGCCAGTATTTTTATGTACCTTCACTTACCCGTGGGCATAGACAAAGTGGCATTATATCCGGGAAAAAGTAATAAAAGAATGGGACTGATATATGCTACCGAAAAGCTTTTGGAAGTCGTTGTAGAAATACGAAACGCTGTGAAAGCCATTGCCACTTGTCTGGAATAGTAAGCCTACCAAAGATTCGTATTTTTTTCGTAGTAGTCAAATAAATAAATAATTTTCTTATATAAACCAAATATTACAAAGTAACGACCTCGACGTTTTTGCTCACCCAGCTTACCTGACTTCCAAACTAAGAGACTCTTAGAATTCTGCAGGCGTAGTATGTTTTAGTGTACTTACCATAAATTCTGGGGTGCAAGCATGCACTTGTGGGTAGAGACTATCCTGTTAGTACGTCATAGCTTGCTAGTTAATGTTATGTTATGTGTTATGTTGTGTTGCTGTGTGCTTGCTAGATAGCCCAATGGTGTGGAGCCTCACCCAAAAGACTAAGTCTCTTTTAGTTATTAGATACTAACATAGTTTTATAAGTTCATGCTAACAACTTAAATGTAATATTAATGTAATGGATCAATGGTTGTCTGAGTAAATAAATAATTAATATTATTATTAATGTTATTGAGGGTCTACGCGGTATGCTACGCCGTAGCGTTATACCTACGAGAGCTACGATCTTTGGAATTTCAGGTTACGGTTGTGTTTTATCTTTCCGTCATTTTCTTTTAATCTAGTGATATTACCCTTTTTAGCTTACCTTCGTAGGAAGATAAGTTTCAGGGATTACTTATTATTATTTGGTAAGACACACTAATAGTTAATTAACTGATGCGTGTGTTTCAAATAGCTTGGAGACATTCAATGTGTCCAGTTGGTTCTTGAAGACGTCACGACACTTTCCGGGAGCCTATTCCGTTCCTTATTACCTGCCTTTGCAAACATCATGGCAATTATTGTCAGGGATCGGTAGATACGTATTATCTTTGATTTTCAACTCGCATTACAAAGATGTCAATAATATGAATGGGTTTTTTTGTAACATACCGTCGCCAACCTATGAAAATGTGAATGCGCTGATATCTTAACTGATGGACAAGTGAGTGCATGTGGTATATTAACGACAACATGAAAGAAAGTAGGTACGGACAAAATAGACGTAAGTGGGGTGAAGCCCAGTGGCATAACTATACCCTTTGTGGCCCGTGGCAAATTCATGGGATTGGTAGGGCCCTTCCTCAATGTAAAGAAGCTCAACCAACGTTATATTTTTATTTTTTACTGGCACTTGCCCGCGATTTCGTCCACGTAGATTTCGTAATTTCCCTACAAAACTGAATACCTGACCGCTTCCTTGGTCTAGTGGTCGAAAAAAGTTTGCATTTCTATACTTAGGTATGTTAGGATCCTCCTGGGCTCATGGCCCTCTTGGGCTTGGCTCTACGGCTGGGGGCCCGTGGCATTTTGCCACTCCTGCCACCCTATTGTTACGCCACTGGTGAAGCCCCTGCCTGCCTCTTTAAGAAACACATAATAGGTATGTGTTACACGTGTGTATCTGAAAACCTTTTTCGATTTTCTTAACACCACATCAAAGCAATATGAGAACTGGAGTGGATTAGAAACCTCCTTCCTCCGACAATTACGACGGAGTTAGGAACAGAACTGGAGCGTTGTAAAGTAATGGCTTCAAAGGGAATATTGAGATGGAATTATTTAAACTGAGGACGTGCTTCTAAGGATACACACTGCTGTGAAACATAGCAAACTTGTGGATTCATTTTAAAGGAAAAAAAGAAATAAAAAAGTTTATTTGGACACAGTTCGTGAAACACAAAATACAGAATTAATAAAATAAAAAATAATGTTTCAGACAACAATAGTGTGTGCCTCACGGCTGCGCCAAAAAGGTTCATATCAGCATTAATGCCAGACAGATGCTGTCTGACGCTGGTTTTCTAATGAACCTTTAGGGAAAACAACATGTTTTCTGTGATCATCATAATTTCTGCCGGCCTCCCACACATCGTCATATCGACCTGTCCTATGCTTCTCGCATCCAAATGATTACGATAATTTCCACCAGGTCATCAGTCTGCCTTATGGTAGACCGGATTTTAAATACTGGGATAAATGTCAACAAAATGAATAATTTGAGTTTATGTCGAAGTTATAAGGGCAACTTTTAAAGTACAACTGTTCACATTGACGTTCGGTCGACATTACCTTTGTAACTTCTTTAAGATTTAGCAAGTCAGTACGTGACCTACATTTACGAGTAACATAACTCTTTAAGTATGTATACGCCAATCGCTGTTGCAGAGAGTTGCGTTGATGACTTTAATGATTATAATTCTGTAAATACATATTTGTTACGGCCGCGAATCATATTTTAATCAACGTACAACTTAGTACTGATCAGCAAATTGCCAAAAACGTAAGAAAATTTGAATTTCGCGGGCTACCTTGTAGCATCGACCTTAAGCCGAAATTCAAAAAAGCTATCCTCAAACTTTAGTAACAGTATAGTATATCCCAAACGATTCAATGCAACTAGGGCGTTCTTGTCCGCGCTCAGTTTAGTACTTGGCGTGGTTCTTTTTCGGTACGACGAGCTTACGACTACCCTCTGTTTTTATCGAACCTTCCGTATTTGAATCTGCGAGGGTATTGACTCGCCTTTTGTTACTACCAAAGTTTATACAATGTGTAAATGTACTGTTTTAACGAGTATTGGTTCGTTGGGGAATGGTCATCAAAGAATATGCGCGAGAATTTTTCTCTGGGATTACTTTTTTGTTTACAAAATGCTTCTCCCAAAAGAGGCTTTTATTCTGCAATCATTGTCCTAATTAGATACCTATCGTTTGTACTATTACTACAAAATTGCGCAATTCTCGTAGCTTGAGTGCATAATATAATATAATGTTAAGCAGTGAGCGGATTCTGCTTACTTTCATGGTCAAATGTTACGGTTCATACAATCATACATGCATGGACGACGATTCAATTCAGAACACTTTACACGATGCATGTTTTTGTCTGTGGCATACAATAATATTGAAGCAACAAATGACTTGCATCGTCTAAACATTGTAAAGACGGTGCAACTTTTATTGTTGCTTCAACTTATCGTATACCATCAATTAAATAGCGCTGTGGCTTGGCTTTACAACTTTGATTATTAAGCTTGCTCACTGCGTGTTGGCTTTTACAAACCTACTGGTTTTCCACATGACAAGAAGCAACGTAAAATGGAATTTCCTCATACAGAGAAAGAACTTGCATTGATAATTACATCACCCTTTAGACCGTGTTCCAATAAAATAATAAAGAAATAAAAAGACTAGATACCTACCACAATCTATCCAATCAGTCTTAATTACCCTGTGAGAGAACAGTAACCAATCCCTAACAATAAACAGACTATAACCCGTATTTATTACTCCCCAATGCAAATACGCACTCGAATACCGAAGCTAATGGACAGTTTAAATTCCATTGCACCCTTTGATACGAAAAGCAATACAATTGGTTTTCAAATGTCAAACGAAAGGAATGGGGGTGGGAATGGGGTAATGTATAAGGAGCACTGCTTTTATATTCGGAGCACGCTGACGATATTTCACGGATAGATCTGTTCGGATTCAGATAAAAGGGATGGGATGTGTGGAAATGGATTCTATTTTTGGTTTTCTTCGGTTTTTGTGAAAGTAAAGCAACCTGACGATGATGTGGGTGGAAACATGTCCCGTTGAAAATAAGATGTTTGCTACTACTAATTAGCGATGAATAGCGTAACGGTTGACAGAGGAGAATGGAAGAAGAAAACGTGTTGCGCCGACCACAAGTAACATGGGATAAGGACAGGAAGATGATGATGCTATTACTAATTACATAATTATGATTACATATACAGAACGTCCCTCGGCTATGCCACATGGAGGGAAAGTACCTTGAATATTGTAGATGAAACATTTTACTGAAAGAAGACATGAGACAAATTCATGGTCTTCCTTTTATTTCTGACACTATGTTATTTAGCAAAAAATAATCCTTATGATGAAGCCTTTCGATCGGTATGATAAAGCTACAGGGTAATTTTTTTTCTCGTGTAGCGGGTTCGATTCCCGGTTCAACCGTGTAATTATTTAAAAATCTATGAATGCAGTTTAAATTGTTTTTTAAATTAAAATAAGGTCTTCTTTCAGTAAAATGTTCCATATACAATATTCAAGGTACTTTCCCTCCATGTGGCATAGCCGTGGGACGCCCTGTATATGGTTCAAAAAGCACCAAATACTGTGCTTTTTGAACGCCACAAAAAAGCAAAGCAATTGAGAAAAGTATTTCCAAAGACAGAAAACTAATAACTCTCAAAGACACACTTAGGAAATTGCTTTAAGTTTTTACAAACCTATTTTTTGTTTTAATTCCATCCAAGAACACGTTTTCCACATATTACAAAACTACCAACGAAAACTGCATGAGCATTTAACTAAATCTAAGCATAAACTAACTTTTAATACAAAAGCCGTTTCCTCAAAAATAATAATTTCAAGCACCTGAACAGATTGCGGGTTTGGGTTTACTTTAGTACTAAACTACGCCCAATTACTATAGCTAAGAACCTTAATGCCATAAATTGAAATTTCACGCACTTTCGTACTTGCACTTTGAGGGATTATTACATTTATTTGTCTCAAAATAAAGGTGAAAATTGCGTGTCTTTTTCAGTGTTTAGTATTGAAATGTGGGTTGGTCTTGAACTTTTTTTCTTATTTATTTTTACAAGATAATACGAAATTTTCGCATATGAGCACAACGCTGAGTGGAGTATTTTAAAACGCAATGTTGTTACATTATGTCAGCCTTCATCCGGACATTTATGGAGTATGTTATATAGATTTATACTTATGTTTTGCATTACTGCTCGTTGGGCTAATGGTAGCGTTGCAAGGGTGTTTGTGAAAGGTCCTTAATTCGAAAGGTCATTAGGTTGGTTTGTTTGGATTTTGTAAGACTTCAGAAAAGGAAGATGCTCAGTTTTTATTTAGAATGAGATGGTCTGATGAAGATCGCAGGAATCTAGAAAAACTGGGAGATAAATTTAAATTCAAAACTATCCTAATAGATTGATTAATCCTAGAACGAAAACGGAACTATATAGATGAAGTTGCTACCCTATATGTATTCAGATTTACAACAAGATTCCTAACCAAATTAAAGAACTTCCAACGGTCCGCTTTAGAAGGGCTTTATACAGGTGGCTAGTTGAGAATCCCTTCTATAGTATTAAAGAATTCCTTCAACTTAAATATAAATGATATTATTGTAAAAAAATGTTATGATTGAATATGCTAAGCTACTATTATTCTACTTTTGTAAGAACTTTTATAACCATATTTATCTGCAAATAAATCTTTGACTTTGACTGGTGGATGAGAGCAGGCAGGGTA
The DNA here is from genome assembly GCA_945859715.1 of Apamea sordens. Classification (NCBI taxonomy): domain Eukaryota; kingdom Metazoa; phylum Arthropoda; class Insecta; order Lepidoptera; family Noctuidae; genus Apamea; species Apamea sordens. The sequence continues at coordinate 2,713,193 of OX244010.1, read as the reverse complement.
ATTTCGGCAGAAATGAACATGATTTTTATGTGACAGGGTGAGACCATAAAATTTAATAGAAAAGCTAAACATGTACAATCAGCTCAAGAATGCCACAAAAAAACCTACTGCAGCCATATCAGACCAACCAAATTCAGAATCAGTGCACAAATCACACATTTCTATTCCCCTAATTACTCAGATAACAAAATGGCCGAACCTAGCAGTTTTCCCTACTATTCACTATCACATTAAATTCTTGCAACCCTCAACGTTTCGCGTTTGGCCGCAAGCCAAATAGCATTGGTTTTTAAATTTTTAACTCATCCGAGGTGAAACTCAATGAATTGATGGCAACATTAATATTTAATTCGTGTATTCGTTGCGAAGTGTGTTGCCATTTTTTCTGCGTCCCGATTTTTTGGGAGAATTCCATTTGTTCCATTTGAATTTTGGAGCAAGTTCAAATATTTTAGTTTTGATGACATTGCTGCGTGGGGAGATTGGATAGTTTACAAAATGTTTGCGTTCTTGTTTATATAAAAATATGAAATTATTAGACCTTTTCATGTCAGAGCGTATCACATATTTTTATTAAAAAATCACAAAATAATAAATATGTTATAAGGACCTAATTTTTTAATTCACGCCATTTTTATTTAAAGCATATTATTCCAATAATAATTGTTAAAAGAAATGCAAGTTATTTCAAATTTTGCTTTTTTTACTTTTATTAAATAAGCTAATATTTTCAGTAACATCCACCCTATTAAAATATATCGATGAAAAATCGCCAAGAATTCAGTAAAACTCTCAATTTCATTTACAGCTAATTTAGTTTCAACTCGAACTTGGCTTTCTTATAGAAACAGTTCTTTGATATAGAGGTTCAATTCTTATAAAACTATGAAAATAAATCAATTATAGAAATGTGGACTTCAATTTTGTAAGTTTGCCCAGTAAAGTAAGTAGCAATTAATTCTAAAAGTTATACAACAGGAGAGGGTGTTTTCTTCTAGTTATTAATGAGACTTAAACACAACTCGAATTGCTATTCTTGAAGATAAATAAATCTGCCTATCCTTTTGTGAAAAACAGGCGCGATATAATGTTTATTTAAATGTGCCATGTCTCATCATCATCTGCTTAGCCTTTTTCCAACTATGTTGGGGTCGGTTTCCAGTCTAACCGGATGCAGCTGAATACCAGAACCACAACCAACCATAAACTAACCAACCATTTCTATATGGATCAAAATTTGTCAACACAACTAATTACAAAGAAAAATCTCAGAAAATTATTACGAAGCGAGTTTACAATCTAATAACAATGTTGAGCTCAAACTTCGCCTTAATAAGATAAACTTTACAAAGCCTTGCGAAAATATTTGGACGCAAAAATATTCCGAGTAAAGAAATTAACAAAAAAATATCGCGCTCAATAGTTTGTAGGGGACCGTATCTAGTAATCAGTGCAATATAGAAGAGTCTTTTGTGCACCGAAAAAGTGGGTCATCCTATTCCTCTATTACACTGCCGTGCATGGAAATGCGGATCGGTATTAAAATATTTTTGAATGAGATTAGTTTCCCATTTGTATGCGCAAGCTTGTGTGGTAATAAAAGATTGAATTTAGATTCGTTATTGGTTATTTGCAATAAAATAGGATTTATGAATTTCTACGGACATTTTCTTGTTGGTTCCTCTTCTCTGTTGTTGGTATGAGGTATACAAGTACATACCTCATACCACTCTTCTCTTCACTATATTAGATCTCGTCTTTTCATATCTTTTTACTTTCATATCATGGAGATAAGATTAATTACTAGTCTAAGTTGACAGCAAGGCTGCAGATATTATATTTTTTATTCTAGTAATCGTACACTTTTTGTGCTCGTTATAAGTTGGGTGTAATTATTTTTTGTGTAGGTACTTGAATTAACTCGATCGCTAATTAAAAATCCTTATTTTTAATAATTAAACAAAATTCTTTACTGCTTAACCCTTTCTTTATCGATATCGTTCCAAAGGACTAGGTAGTACAGCAGTCAACAGCAAAAGTAGATGATCAAAATCATAAATTCAATACTAATGAACGGAGTTCGCAGCTATATGGCAGCTGTATTAGTAGTAAATGTTTGGTATAATTACAATCACATACTTTTGAATCACTTCGACGCCACACAGTTCTGACGCGAACTCTGTTCAGAAGTATTGAATTTCTGATTTTGATCATCTACTTTTGCTGTTGACTGTACTATGATATAATCGAACGATCTCTCAGAGTTATTGTCGACGGATGCTCATCGGAGCCCATGACGACTAATGCCGGTGTTCCTCAGGTGTCCGTTCTCTCTGCAACTCTCTTCCTGCTGCATATCAACGATCTGCTGATGCCCGGAATCTATGGGTATGCAGATGACAGCACAGTTGTAGAGAGATACCTGAAGAGTGCTGGGGCTTGTAAGGACGTAATCCGGTTCGATAGAGAGGCTATGGTAGAACGTACGAATGTCGCACTTCAGGCTGTCTCCAAGCGGGGCGAAGCCAACCTTGTGGGATTCAACGCCGCCAAAACATAAGCGTGTCTGTTCACCGCCAAACGGAGCCCGTTCACCTTGGCTCCTGCTTTTCAGAACGTATCCTTGGAGTGCACCGACCGCCTTCAGCTCTTGGGAGTTGAAATTTCCTCAAACCTAAACTTTGGGCGGTTCATTGAGTTCAAAGTCAAGTTGGCTGCTAGGAAACTTGACGTTCTTGCAAAGGTCCGGCGGTACTTCACACCGGGACAGCTTCTAATATTATACAAAGCGCAGGTCCGATCGTGTGTGGAGTACTGCAACCACATATGTGCTGGTGCTGCAAAATGCCATCTAGCAGCTTTGGACTCAGTGGAGAGGCGTGCGAAGAGGCTAATTGGTGATCCAGATTTGGTTAAGACCAATCTACAAAGCCTGGAGCACAGGCGTAGGGTAGCCAGCCTTTCGAATACTATACGATGCATTCTGGAGAGTGTGCGCGGGAATTACATGACTTAATTCCGCCATCATCGTTCCATCATCGGACAACCCGTCGTACGGCGAGTGAGCGAGCCTGCAGCGGAGTTCCCGTACGATTGTAATTTAAGTATCATCAAGACTAGAGTGAATAGGCTCATAATAAATTAGTGCGCTTTACCATCAACGTGATTGCATCACTGCTTTCCATCAGGCGGTATCGCAGTCAAGCACTAGTTTATAAAATATCATTTAAAAAAAACTGCACTACCATTTTCTGAATGTTTTGCAACCACTCCTACCTAAATGTTTTATTTTCAATTTTAAAAGTTTCCAAACTTTGGCAATAAACTCAAACTCAAATTATTTAATTCAACTAAACCAATTACAGGCACTTTTGAATTGTCAAAGGGTCGGTCAGTCAGAAAGATGAAGCTAATTGCCCATTCCAAAACTTGGGTACCTATGGAGAAGAACGGGCAAGAAACTAAATGGACACTCTTGTTGTCAATGTTATTAGCAAATATATCTGAAGGATGTCAAGATATTATCCTAAGCTTCCCTGAAAATACTAAACATAATATTAATTCAACGGCAACGCAGTAGGCTCAGGAGGAGATGGCAGGACGATCTGTACTCTTTTCTCAATGATTAGCAACAAACAGAAATAGAAAAGGACAAGTGGAACGAAGGAAGGAAAGAGTCTGTGCCAAAGAGTGGGGCACAGGGGCAAAAAAAATATATTAGAAGTTCGCTTAACACTAGCACTTTACAAAGATTTTCCTTTAGTACAACACGTAATATCAACCACATATTTTCTCAAAAACATAATGTACAATTTACCAACACGTTCATAAATTGTGAGCTTGTTTCACAGCAAAAATTTAGCGGAGAGCTACAGCTAAGCTCAAGCTGCTGGCGGGAATTCATTCCGCTGTGAACGCTTGACCGCGCCGGCTAGATAACATGTTGTTACAGCGGGTGCTGCGTTTAGATATGGGTGAGTGGTGAGGAGAGTTGAAGTAAACATACTTATACGCCATATTATTATATTACATATACCTACATACGCAATAGTACCTCATTCTTTAAGGTGAGTGAGTGGTTCGTTACGTTGTGATCTGAATTAAAGTTTCATTATATTTATTTTGGGTTTTACCACAGTCGGGTAAGAATAAATGTTTTGAGGTTACACGTTCCCCCATGCACTCTCACTGCCCATCCTGCCTGTTTGACTAAAATCATTATTTACATCTACTCGAATTCTTCGCACACTGGCAGTCTCATGCAATAAGGATCCCAAGTTTTTAGGTATCGTAGTGAAAGACCTCTCACCACGTAATATTTTGACATTCAAGTACACTTTCTCGTTCAAATGCGCACTGGGCGCGAGCCATATCATTGAGAATATCGGTCGGCCCGCATGGCAGCGCCGTGCGATAGCAACCCCAATTCTGTTACCGAAATTACTACGAATTGGTACATGCACGCTTCTATTTTATTGAACTTGCTAAGTGACGCTAAATTTAAGCTTTTGCGGGTTCCAATTTTAGCGCGTGGTGGTAGTACGTGTTTAGTTTTAGTTATGTGCTGTGCTGGGGGATATTACACGGGGCATATTACATAGATGATAGTGTATTATTCCTCTGCGTATCGTTATCAGCGGTTAGTAGGTGAAGAGCCCCAACCCAACATTTGAAGGAACGATTCTGATAGAATGATAATAATATTTGAGGTCATGAGAGCCACAGTGGCCTAACTGAAAAAAATTTAACTAATTTTTAGGCCACTGTGGCGCTATGACTTTTACAGTTTAGAGCAGTTTTTTCAAATAAAGTCAGTATTGAAAAAAATACAGTTAGGCCACTGTGGCTCTCATGGCCTCATATAAACTAGTGACCAAAATTACCCTACCTACCCACTTGCTTGCAATGGGGTCGAAATTCTGAACGTTAACGAAGTATTTATGGAATCATCTTTCGCATTTCAGCTCATTAATTAGATTTTTTTTTTTTTTGTGTGTGAATTGCTAATTATCAAGGGATTTTTTTTATCAAAGATTTTGGTTCCCAATAATAAGTTTTGGTTTATGAAAATATATCATCTTATTGTTTTATATTTTTGCGTTAGGTGTACCATTAAGTATTTCATTTCTTTCAATTATGAAACACAAAGCATACATTGTTAACTTTTCCACCCCTATTAAAATAGACTTTCATTCTAGTTAAGTGCTTTCTCAAATTAGCAGAGTTTTGTACATTAACGGTACAAGGTGCCTTGGAGCTGGTGATAGTTCAAGTAAAACGCAATACCTCAGAGCAAGACAATTTTATTTGATTAATCTCAAACCTTATATACCCTGTCAGGTAACGAAACCATACCGCGATCTAATTCGATCCCAACGCCATCTATCGAGCTAGCAGGTAGTTTTTAAACGAAATTTTGATTATGTTTGTGGAATAGCGTTGGGATTTTGGGATTATTATTTATACATTGAACATTCCGCCCACCAAAAGGAATATGTTCCTTTTAGTACCGCCCACCATGAACAAACTCAGCAACTACAAGAACAATGGACTGTATGATAATTACAAACACTAAATAGTGGACGGCGTCATTACACATGATTCCAATTTGGTTGATAGATAATAATATGGTTCCGATCAAAACATGACAAATAAAACGAAATTTTATCTAATTGACAAGGTAGAATAACAACATACAAGTAAAACATTTTCATAGCAATATTGAGTTCGTTTGAACTCCATCAAAACGAAGTAATAAGTTTTATAATAAACAAAATATGACACGGTATTTATAACAATAGTGCAACACAAGAAAAACATACTAAAACAAACAAATCTTAGCACGAAATAAATGCTTACAATTTCACGAACATCTGACTTATTCAGTAACAGGAAGGAAACACAATTTTGAAATTGGACGTTTAATCGTAGTGCCCTTACAACTAATAGTGACAACGCGCGTCAAGCTATCTTTACCCGGATGCAGCTGTACAATTCTACCATATAACCATTTAGCTGGAGGTAAGTTATCTTCTTTTATTAATACTACATCACCTATTTTATAATCAGGGTTACGAACATTCCATTTATGTCTTTGGAAGAATTGTGTCAAATATTCCTGTTTCCATCTACGCCAGAAGTGCTGCACCATACGTTGTACCAATTGCCATCTGCGTAAAGTACTAACTGTGGCATACTCATAATTGTAGTCAGGTGCCACTACCAATGGATGACCCACTAAAAAATGGCCAGGTGTTAAAGGTACAGGATCTTCTGGATCACTGCTACCCTGAGACAAGGGCCTAGAATTTAGGCATGCCTCGATTTGAGAAAGAACTGTGGACAGCTCTTCGAACGTCAAAGTGGAGTCACCTACGACGCGCTTCAGATGATGTTTTACACTTTTTATTCCTGCTTCCCACACTCCACCAAAATTTGGAGCGTGGGGAGGAATAAAGTGCCATTCGGTTTGAGAGTTTGCAAGAGCAGCTGCAATGTCTTTAAACATTGAACTCTCTTGGTTGAAGAGTATCTGTAACTCCCGGGCAGCGCCCACAAAATTGGTGCCATTGTCGCTCCAAATATGACGACAATGACCACGCCTGGAAACGAACCGTTTGAATGCTGCCAGGAAACCCTCAGTTGTTAAATCTGAAACCGCCTCAATGTGTACTGCGCGCGTGACCATACACACAAATAAACAGATGTATCCCTTATACGACCGCTGTCCACGACCCTTAGAGACGCTCATATTGATGGGGCCCGCATAATCGACACCGGAGTTGAGAAAAGGTTTACTTGGGGTCACTCTGCAAGCTGGAAGCTCTCCCATCAACTGTTGTTTTGTGGTTGCAGCATATCGAATACAGGGAACACAACGACGTACATGAGCTCGTACTATATTTTTTACCCGACTGATCCAGTACTTGGTGCGTATAAAATTGAGTACCAGTTGCTGTCCTCCATGAAAAGTCTTTTCATGGGCGTCGGCTACAATTAACTTGGCCAAACTTGAATCATGAGGAACAACAACTGGGTGCTTTGTTTCATCAAGTAGTTGAGAATAGCGCAGTCTTCCCCCAACGCGCAATATCTCACGTTCATCTATAAATACATTTAATTTATATAATGGACTCGTTTTGTCTAATGGAACTTTATTTTTCAGGGCTATAAATTCTGCATGAAACCATTGCTGTTGGCTTTGCCTGATACATACATCTAAAGCTTCACGAATTTCTGAAGCTGACAGGTATGCTGTAAACTTAATGTTTGCTTTACGAACTCTGGTTGACTGCAAAAACCTTTTACAGTACGCAACAACCCTCACTAAACGGGTAAGTGATGAATACCTAGATCCCCAAATGCCTTCAAACTCAGACACGAGATTGGCAGTGTGAACCTTAACAGGTTTCTTCTCCTCATTAGTGCGTATTGCGCTAGGTCTAGTATATTCTATGTGATCATTTCTTAACCAACCTGGTCCTCGTTTCCATAGATCATCATTAAGTAGAACCGCTGAAGAAACTCCACGAGAAGCGATATCCGCTGGATTATCATTGGATTTAACATAAGCCCATTGTGTAATGTCTAGCAAACTAAGGATCTCTGAAGTGCGGTTGGCCACGAAAGTTTTCCAACGACTTGGATGATCATTTAACCAGGCCAAAACAACAGATGAATCTGTCCAAGCATGGATATTAGCCTTTGGAATGTTCATTACTTCAGCTACTTCGATCAATAGTTTTGCTACTAAAACAGAACCACACAATTCCAGCCGTGGAATGGATATCTGTTTGATAGGAGCTACCTTTGTTTTTGCGGTTATGAGGTGCGATTGTATTTGCGCAGTAGCATCGATAATGCGACAATAAACCACAGCCGCATAAGCTATATTTGACGCATCGCTGAATCCATGTAGCTCTATCGCAATGTCCTCTTCCCTTTTGCCTATCCATCTGGGAATGTGAAAATTTACCAGTTTCTCTAATTCTGATCTGTAATATCTCCACTCCTTTGAGAGATCTGGTGGCAGTTCATCATCCCAGCCTATACCACTAATCCATAGCTTTTGTATGAAGACCTTCGAGGTTATAATGCACGGCGTTATCCACCCTAACGGATCATAAAGCCGTGATATTTCCGATATGACCGTTCTTTTTGTTTCAGTTGCAGCAGGAGGTGACATATTCACAGAATAATCAAATTCGTCAGTGTTCCGGTTCCAGGTAAGTCCCAAAATCTTAGTTACCCTATCAGTTTTAATTTCCAAATCTCTACCAGAATTTTCCTTTAAGTTTTCCAATAAGCACATCCTATTGCTTGTCCATTTTTGCAATTGAAATCCTCCTTTCTCTAATAAACTGTTCATTTCACTATAAATTCTTTCTATTTCTGTTTCAGATTGGCAGCCAGTCATCAGATCATCCATATAGAAGTCTGACTTCACCCTTTTAGCAGCCAATGGATACATATTACCTTCATCGCATGCAACTTGATGCAATGACTTGACAGCCAAGTAAGGGGCGCATGACGTGCCAAAGGTGACAGTCAGAAGTCGGAAGTCCTCTATCTCTTTGTTAGGATCCTCTCTCCAGACAATTCTTTGGAAATCCGCATCCGACTGCGCTACTTTGATTTGGCGATACATTTTTACTATGTCTGCTGCCAGACAGATCGGATGCTCTCGCCATCTCATGACAATATGTCTCAAATCTGCCTGAAGAGTGGGTCCCACCATTAAGGTGTCATTTAAGGAAACCCCGTTTGTTCCCTTACATGACGCGTCATAAACCACTCTTACCTTGGTGGTCAGTTTATCTTGTCTAATCACTGCGTGATGGGGCAAGTAAACCGCATCACTTTTATTTATTTCAGAATCGTCAATGATTTTTTCCAAATGGCCCAGCGATAAATACTCTTTTATCACATCAGTATACTGTTGTTTTAATTCATGATCCCTAACCAACCTCCTTTCTAAACCTAGCAACCTTTTTACAGCTATAGTTTTAGAATGACCGTATTTGCAAGGTGGGTCTTCTGAACGAAAAGGTAATTTTACGACATAACGCCCATCTTCATCTCTTTTCGTCGTGTTTGCGTAAAACTTCTCGCAAGCCTGTTCTTCAGGCGTCAGAAGCTTTTTCGTTAAAGCCGGGTCAGAATCTAGTTCCCATAAACGTTTTAACATTTCGTTCTCTTCAATTTGAGTGTACATCGCGATCACAGTATTATGGGAATCCAGAGACCTTTCTGCTTTGCTAACATGGCCTGACACAATCCAACCTAAATGCGTGTCTTGTGCGACCGGAGAGCCGGTGGGGCTCTTGATTAGACCTTCCTTTAAAATATGGCAATATGTTTCAGCCCCTAACAAAATGTCGATTTTTCTAGGGTAATTGAACTTTGGGTCAGCTAGATTTATACTGTGAATTTCTGGCCAATTCTCGAGTTCAAAATCTGTATCTGGCATAACTGAGGTCAGTGAGCTTAATACATGCGCAGTTACTTTTAGGTTAAAAGAGGGATCATGCAACGATTGTATATTAATATAAACCACATGTCTAGAGACGGTATCGCCATGACCACCTCCTATACCTGCAATAGTAGTCTTTGAGACTACTCTCTTTAAACGAAGCAATTGCGCTGCTGCCTCAGTTATAAAAGACGCTTGTGATCCTTGATCCAACAAAGCTCTCAAAATTTGAAACGACCCATTTTGTGATTCGGCCTTTACTAGCGCCGTGGCTAACAAAACTTGACCGTGTGCTTGTCCATTCACAAAATGAGTTGCTATATTTGCACTGATCTCATGTACTGGCTCTGAAGTACGTTCATGTGGGGTTGCAGGCACCACTGGCGCAGTGGCCCCACTGGCTCCACTAAGGTTCTTAGGATGCAACAACGTATGATGCTTCCGCTGACATATACGGCATTTTGAAAGAACACGGCAAAATTTGGAAGTGTGTTTACTACCCAAACAGTTAAAACAGACACCCAAAGATAGTGAAATGGCACGACGTTCGTCAATATCTAGTTGACCAAACTTCTTACAATTGCTGAGCTTGTGACTCTCAGAACAATGTGGACATGAAACATTAGTAGCACCATGCATTACTTTAGCGTGAGATGTAGAATTATTATCGACCTTTGGTTTATGTTTAGGTTCAACGCATTCTAGGGCTCGAAAACGCGTCTCTAAAAACTCGCAAAACTGTTTAAAGGAGGGTAGATCGTCGGATGATTTACTAACATGCAGTTCCCACTGCTTCCTAGATTCTACGTCCAACTTCAAGCTTACAACATAAACGACAATAACGTCCCACGAACTAACATCAATCCCAATGTTGGCAAGTTCGTGCAAACAATCACTAGTAACATCAAGCAAATCTTTAAGTGCCTTCGATGATTCGATTCCAATATTACGTTGGCCAAATAGTCGGTTTAATATACATGTTGACATAAATTTCTTATTATTGAACCTATGTTCTAACATTTCCCAACATTTTTTATAGTTAACATCAGTTATAGGAACATGTCTTATAAGTTGCTCTGCTTCACCTGACAGCTGAGTTTTTAAATAGTGGAGACGTTGTACGTCATCAAGTTTTTTATTATTGTGGACTAATGATATGAACAAATCTCGAAACGAAGACCACTCTGTATATTTCCCACTAAAAGTAGGTAAAACTATTTTTGGCAATCTTCCCACACTGTCAGATGAACTATCACAAACTTCTTTATTGGAACTATTGACTTTTAATTGAGACAGAGCATTTTTTAATTCAACCTTATACACTAAATATGTTTCATAAACCTTTTCATAAATATCTTCCTGAAAGTATTCATACAATTCTTCACCCTCACATTCGCCTACTATTCCTTCGTATTTTGCAGTAAAATTTCTGAATTGGGTCTCCAAAGTCTCTAGACGTGTATCCACATAATTGTAATTAATACGATCTTTCGGAGACTTTTTGAAGTTTATCAAGCCCTTCTCAATCTGTCCTTTGACATCCTTCAACTTTCTCAATTCCTTTTCCATGTTGTATTTCAACAGTTTTTTTTTCTAAGTGTCAACAAATGTGTGAATTTTCTAAGTCCAGTGAAGAGTAATTTTTCTAAGTCCCAACAAGAGTAAATTTTCTAAGTGCCGCCAAGAGAGATTTTTTCTAAGTGTTTGGACACTTGTAAAATCGCTTCAAAATCGGGCATAGATTCGACGTCTGGTCGTTTTTATCGAAACTATTCTAAGTCCCTGATCTTGCACTATTTTAAATAACACTTAAATGTACTCACAGTTTTTGTCCACTTATGCACTTCACTACTCACGTGATCCAGTCTGGTTTCCAGTCCAATATATCCACAACACGTAAGTTGGTTTACCGACTACTAGCGCCACCTCGTATCAAGTAACGTAACTAATCCTTGTTACTTGTGTTCTTCCAAAATCACCCTTCGGCTCGATTGGACCATGTACATTAACGGTACAAGGTGCCTTGGAGCTGGTGATAGTTCAAGTAAAACGCAATACCTCAGAGCAAGACAATTTTATTTGATTAATCTCAAACCTTATATACCCTGTCAGGTAACGAAACCATACCGCGATCTAATTCGATCCCAACGCCATCTATCGAGCTAGCAGGTAGTTTTTAAACGAAATTTTGATTATGTTTGTGGAATAGCGTTGGGATTTTGGGATTATTATTTATACATTGAACAGTTTCGACACTCAGCCTTGCATAATAACCCCTTTGTTTCACAAGGAAATTGTCTAGGAGATCTAATTAATGTCTTTTTTTTTTAAGCAAATGATTATAATGTTCTTTATTGTTTTTTGTACGCTAAATGCGTACAAAATAACAATAAAGAACATTATAATCTGCTTTCAAAAATGGCCATTAGTGATTGTTTTGTGAAATTTTGGAGACAGACCACCGCCGCCGCCGGCTGTCGCTGAAAACCAGCGCTGGGGCTCTGTCTTGCATAGGGTCGCAGCATAATGCTGAGCGATAGCCGTTTTGCGTGGATGTGACGCATATCAACCATTACTTATTGTTTTTTTCTTTATGTTGTTTTTATGTTCTTTTTTGCGTCATGTTTACCGCAAATAAACGTATTTTCTTTCTTTTTCTTTCTTTCAGATTGAAGATGGTACACCAAGTTCCATGGATAAAACTAGATTAGGATAACAGCATAATAAGCTTATAATGTTCCTATTGCTGAGTGACAAACATTGTCTATGTAAGAGGGAGAAGACTGTAAACCAGCTGGCGAGCCCAGTGAGACTTGGTGGATGTCTTCGGCGATTGCTGCTTTTTTCAGTCATAAAACCAATAAATTATTTTCAAAGGCGTTTTAACCTCACATATTAAATAAATACATTTAGGTAAATCTTTCTCCACGTACCCATATAACACATACGTAATAGGGCGAGCCGTAATAGCGGCTCAGATGCGGCAGAACGCAGCTGCCCGCAATTTGCATGTATATAGGATTGCTCCATGTATCGGCAGTAAGTGGCGTGTATAACTGAATGGGACGCACGGTCTCCTTGGAAATGTAGTTTATTGGTTGAGAAATTAATGGTTAAAATTAAACAATACTGAATAATAACATCATCAAGGGAAGACAAAAACAAACGAGGGTAAATATCACTCGAACGGTACAAGTAAATGGCAGCTCTTGATCGCGCTTCAGATGTTCCGATCGCGTTTAGTTTCATTGATGACATTCGTCCTAAATGATAAAGAATATTAGTGAAGATCATACATAACTGATGTTAATCAATAAAGTCATAGGTACCTAATTATAAACTGTGATTTTAATTATTCTCAGGTTTCTAACGAGAAGCTCTGGGATGGCTACCAGCGTTACATATAGACTGACCTTCATCTTAAAGCTTCGTCTTGATGAACATAGATACTTCTGCGGCGCTGTGCTTTTTTTATCGCGTGGACATTCACGATGTGAATGCCATTTATGATTTTTCTTTCTCTCGACATTATTTTTAAATATGTACCCACACCTTTTTATAAGCTACGTTGGCTATGCTGATTACCTTTTAGTTACTTATTATCTCACTTAATGAAAAGCGATGATGCTGTCGACTTTTTTTATTTGTAGTCTAACCTATTTAATATCCAAAGTTGTAACACTTTTTCAATACAAAAAACATGTCATTCAGTATTCACACATGGTGATACCACTAAAATGTTCAATGTTGAACGAGGGCCAAACTGACCGCGACAACGAAGTATTTAGGGTGATACTGCGGTTTACACCACGTTTGGCAACCATTGGTGATCACGATGAAATGTTTATCGTATAACTGTTGTAGGTAGGTACATTGATAGTTATGAATAAAAGGTAAGTTATATTTGTATCACGACATGTCAACGATTTTTATTTTTAATCCTTAGGAAACCTATAACAGACTCCCGAATTCAGTTAAGGATACAGAGTACGACAACAAATTCAAAAATTACCTACAAAACTACTTAAACTTAAAATCATAAAATAATTTTTAACTGAGAAATAAATAAATTAATATCGACTTGAACACATTACACATACATAACTAGGTACTCTATAAGACATCAGTCCGCTACTGCCTCACTCCTGTATTTTTAGTGATTACTTTCTATTTCTTTTTTTTTTTATTTTATCTGAAAATGTGACATATTATATGTAAAACTAATCTATTGACATTAAATTAACTGAGATAATAAAGACATTTTAGAATCTCTATTGTAGTATGAGATTGTAATATGAAAATGATAATTTACTTATTTCGTTTATAAGAATGACATAATGTATAATAATAATTTAAAAAAATTAAATTATTCTATATCAACAAATCATGTGAATAATGAATAATGATAGCATGTTAAATTAATTAAAACCTGTCGCCTATACATTGCTGTGCCCTAGCAGGGTTCATTGTTTGGAACTATCATAATGTAACAACCTGTAAACAACATGAAATGCAATAAATGAATGAATGAATGAACCAAAACAGACAGAATCATAGTTGAAGAAATATCAAATAACTAATCATGTTTTGACCTCGATCTCGGGTAGTCAGTTGAAATAAAGAATCACAGGGCATTCCAATTCTATTGCCTAATCCTACTCGATATTACGAGAGTCTTTCCGAAGAACAGCAATATATTTCCCATTTGAATATGCACCCTACCCCAAGCAGGATTAGCAATAAAAACCAAACTCGAAACTAGAGCAACGTTTCAAAAGCTCAGCAAAAACAGACCGAGATAATACATGAACATGTCGGAGTCATTCGTTTGACTATTCGGAACGTTAGCGCCATCTCGTGGCGCTAGATAGAGTCTAGCCTGAGTTCGTGGGGAAACGAGAGCAACAGCTACAAAAGCGGTGTGAGCAGAGCTCTCGGGAACATAGAAACATTGGACATCGTACGAACAACATGTGCATAGAAACTGTCAGCATTCTGTATCGTTGAGTTGTGTATCTACAGTGTGTGATTCGCTAGTGTGACTTGTTCGTGAATTGTAATCTGATTTAAACTGTAAACTGTTTTATTCTATTGTGCTTTAACCAATACTACCCATAGTACGCCCACAGTAATTAAATTATGCCTGAAGTTAAAGAGAGACAGACATACCTTCTCCGTCAAATATAACAAATTTAACTCACAACTAAACAACATCACGAAACAGCTTTTTTATATATCTCCGCGTACGAATTTAAATCCAGCAGTGCGATTCTGTAACCATCTCACCGTGAAAACTTAGGTGAAGTGAGCGTGGAGTGAGCTGTCGTTACAACTAATGCTAGGGATTGATACTACTGACAACTCACTTCAAGCTCACTTCACTTGAGTTTTCACGGTGAGATTTTTACAGAATCGACCGGCAGGTCCTTTGAAAAACACGGAGAAGGAAAAAGCGTAAAAAAGCCTTTACACATTAATTCCCGCACGAATCACCGCTTATGACACACTGGCAATCAATATGAGCGGTGCATGCCGCGTGTGAATATCAGTTTAGGTGAGAGGAGCGTTTGTATTGGGTGGGTTACTAGCTTGGTGTGGAATTCGATTAAAATATTTGTATTAATTTCTGGATTCGCTATAAATACGTGTTAGTGCTGAATGTCTTAGTAAATTGTCTCTTAATGAATCAAACTCAACTCAAACTCAAACTATTTATTTCAAATAAACCAATTACAGGCACTTTTGAATTGTCAAGGTCGGTCAGTCAAAAAGATGAAACTAGTTGCCCATTCCAAAGCGTAGGTACCTATGGAGAAGAACGGGCAAGAAACTCCGTGGACACTCTTTTAAATCATAATAATATTGTTACAAAGTATTGGTTACATCATTCATGTTCAAAATTATGCACGTGAGAACGATGCAGAACGTTAAAAGCGTCCGTAATGAAAATATTAAAAAAAACAATTCAAATATTAAATTAAATTAAGATAAGCCATGGCAGCAAAGAGTTGACCAGTCCCTACTGATGGCGCCCGTTCACGAACATGACGCATAGATTAGCACCATTCAGCTCAACCATTTTGAAGGGAGCTAAATGATCCAACACATGCGCCACCATCAGCGAGACATTAGAGTGAGCATGACATACTCTCAGCCGCCAAGGCACATTCAAGTCAATGAAAGACGTACCCAGTAAATGGTAGCTTTATAGTATGTACATAGTACTCACATACGTTCTATGCAATTATACAATACTAGGAGATTGAATTTATATAATGCAAAAATAGTATTTTAAAATCTTCAGCAGCTCCAACAGTATGTAGGTAGGGACCGTAGGGTAGGCGTGTGAGAAATAATTTCAAATGCTAATCAATTATGCTATAATGACATGTAAGCTACTTACAATTTACGTACTTTTGTGCAAGTTACAGGCACATGCCGTTCGTAATACACGTGTATTACGTACCTACTAAATGGGATCCGTAATTACAAAATCAGAAACTAACACAGGTTTTTAAAAATATTATATATCTCAATAAAAACGACAAAATGATGAAAACAGAATGAATCTAAAAAAAACAATTAATCAACGGACTTCAGTATAAAGTCCTTGAAACAAATATACTTCCACTCCACAGTTGGCTTAGCTCCGATGCCCGTTCAAACAAGCCAGTGGGATTACTAAAGAATATAGAATTAGTCAGCGCAGCCAGCGATATCTATTACGGATACGAATCGACACTGGCGAGTTTCGGGGTACCGCGGAGGATTGAGAACCGTTCGTTGTGGCTCGGTAGACGTTCACATGTGAATTTCAGCTTCGGTTGGTTGAGCGTTTGGATTTGCAAGTTGACTTACTCAATCTTTAAAAAGTATTTTGAAAGCGTAATTTATTTAGGATAAAAGTTTAGTTTTGATCTTAAACCATTTTTCTAGGTTATGTAAAAGTTGTGTTTTATGCTGTCGTTTATCGGTAGCAAATGTGTCCCTACTAGTTTATCCGCTTAAGTAAACAAACATATCACATAGATCATCAATCTCATATCGGTAATTTAACTCGTGGCGGCAAACTCGATGACAAGGATTAAAAAAAAAACATATAAAACTGATTATACCAGTCAAGTCCACTATCCCATCCAAACGCACCATATGCAGCAGTCACATCGAATTTAGGGCTACACGCTACTCACCATCCATCCGAGATGTTGCTACGATTGTCCTATCAATCTATGAGCTATGTGATTATATCTATGTGGGTCTGTCTGCTTTAATGTAAGCTAGATCGGGTATCGGGTACAATTTCATAATTTACTGCCGGAAAAGTACCAAAAGAAAATCACATCACAACACAATTCTTTGTACCTTCGGATCTTAATGAACTCCCGTCGACACAGATAGACAAACAGATTTGTAAAGTAACAACGAATAAGTCATGAAGACCGAGACCGAACCTAAGAGTCTTAACGCAAACTTAGTAGTTTACGTTACTAAACTGCAGTGATCGTTTAGGTAGTTGTAATTTAGTTATAGTTTAACTGGTTCAACCTTGTTCATAAGTGGTTTAGTTACTTTAAGTTTGAAGAGTTTGAAGTAGATCTAGTTGTAGTTTTGATCGATTTTGGTGAAGATATTATGATACTCTAACGAATGTTTGGTAGTTACATATTATAGGAATTGCATTTAAGGGGCGAGTCTTGCAGGTGACCTTCTAAAGTAGGCGATAAACTCTGCCTTTTACGATACAATAGGTACAGACATTCTAAGAACAGTATGCGTTTCGGGAATCATCGCCTATCTTCGGAAATACGAACTCGTGATAATGAGATCTAATATGATGTTATAACCATGGAAGTACCTGCCTATTTTGTATTACCATGATAACAAAAAGATTATCAACTATGCAATTTCAAATTTTTTACTTTTTTGGTTGCTTCCTAAAGTTGGATAGGATAAGAAAAACCCACAGTACTTTGCCCTACCTGGAAATGAAATCCTAGACATCACAATTTCCACCAAACCGCGACACAGCTATTCACTACAGGTAAATTATCCCGCTAAGTTGTGACACAAAATCGATCTGTAACGATTCCCAGAAGAGTCGAGTCGCACTCGATTCAAAATCGTACTAATCGTCTCATCGGAATCAAATCGATTACGTATGGCGAGTGAAAAACAAATTGAATAAGTTTGGACAAGAAGTGACTGTGATTTGATGCTTGGCACCATTTTGGTGTTTACTTTAGTTAATGTGATTGGAAAGTAAGAAATGCAATTTTTTATTTTGCTTTCTTTCACTTAGGCTTCTTGGAGAAGAGAAATGGATAAGTCATAAGTCTAAATGACTAACTACTTCTGTTTATGATAAATTAAAAAAAGATTTTTTGATAAATAGATTTATTAGGGCTTTTACAAATTTTGATAACTTTTTGAGTAGGTACGTAGTGAACAGAGGATTTTGCAAGAAGAAATTTTTGAATGAATGTAGGATTTGAATGTAAGAATGAAAGTTATTGAATGAAGACTATTGAGCGAATGTGTCGTAGACAACTTCATTTGTTAAACATAGGTACAATAATGGTATATAAAAATAATAAAGAGTGCGTTATGTTATGCCAGAGGGCGTACAAATGTTTGTGATTTAGTAATCAAGCCAGCCAAGTCTCGACAGTAAAATAAAGTAAAAAATAAGCCTGAACCATTTTTTTTTTAATTTTGAATTTTGGTACTTACTGTTGTAGCGGTACCTACAACGCCACCTGCGAACAACGCGTCATACTGACGTAACGCAAATCCTGCATCTCGCAAGCAGAGTTTATCGCGCAATTAGCATATATACAAACTTCCCAATGTCAATCGTTGGGCAGTTGCCCGCCAGACACAACACCCGTCTGGTCGGAGGATCCTCCCTTTTCTATGGAGGTTGAGTGAACTTTACACTCTGTTCCTCATACCTCTAAACTGTCATGCAAGTTTATGCCGATGAATGGTGGTAGTCGGCAGTAGGTACTCAGAATGAAAACACCACATTTTCACTATCCTTAGACATTCATTCATGAGAGACAAACAACGACTTCTATGAAGTACCTAGACAAAATCAAGCTGGTTGCTAATGTAATTGTATAATTTACTCTTTTTTTTTTCTCTTTGACATTGATATACATTCTGTTATTACTTAAAGTCACACCCGGACTTATTACTCCTTATTTATTTATGAAAATAGTCTACTTTTGGAATGTTTGTAAATATGTGAGCACCATGTCTCTCACATAGTTATTTTATATGTCATGGTTTCATTCATTCATTTTAATTCTTTTACCTATTGTGGTATAGTAATTTTATTTTTAGGTGCATCGTCTTCACATATAATTATATAATTAATGTAGGTATGCAAAATATTGTAAAACATTTTAAAAGAGTAACGGTGGACTTTCTTGCCCATTCTTCTCCATACGAAAACTACCTTTTGGAAGGGGCGACTAGAATCAATTTTATTTTAATTTTGATGTTCAAAAGTGCCTTTTATGTGCCTATTTGAAATAAATGATTTGACTTTGACCGGTTTCTTATTTAATTTAAATCATTTTAAAAGTGATTAACACATTGGTTGTTTTAATAATAATAATAATTTATTTCAGACCTGAAGGCCAATTCTCGTAATTTAAAACGTTCAAAATCTAGTCGCAGTCTCATCTCGGCGACAAACAAATGTCAAAAACTTGTCAAAATGCATGGAAATTAGAAGTATTTTTTGACAGATTGAGACTGAGATCAGACTGTGAACGTTCTTAAAATTACGAGAATTGCCCCTCAGGTCCATAAACAACACACATTACAATTTTATAGTAAAAACAAAAAACACAAAACCCACATGTGTATTATGTTTTACCCACAGAAATATTACTATTCGTGTTCCAAAGAAACAGACGAAAAATGCTCATGTATTTCACGCATTATTTTTTATTATGTTTCACATTGAATCTTCAAATTGCCAAAATCCCGACATGGCAATAGGGTATTAAAGGAAATTGGTACTTCAGGTCATATGAGTATGGTGCGGATTCCATATATTTCCGCATAAATCTACCAGCTAGCTCCAGGAAGTGGATGATTATGGAGCTCAGTGATTCATTGGCGACCTGTGGCTTGAAAACTCAAGCCACAGGTCGCCATGTTGCTTGTGGCATACCTACTGTACAAAAAAAAAAAAAACTTTGTTTATATAAAAGCCTGGAACGCTGTCGTCTCCCTCCTGGAGGTGGGCGCTAATGGCCGCGACACCTTAGCCTTTTCCCAACTATGTTGGGGTCGGCTTCCAGTCTAACCAGATGCAGCTGAATACCAGTATTTTACATGGAGCGACTGCCTATCTGACCTCCACAACCCAGTTATTGGGTAATACGATACCCCTTGGTAAGACTGGTTGTCAGACTTACGGGCTTCTGACTACCCGTAACGACTGTCAAAGATCCACGAATGACAGCCGGGACCAACGGTTTAACGTGCTTTCCGTGCCTCGGAAAGCACGACGAAACAGACGTGATCATATGAGTTATGTAAAATTACAGGTGTCAAGTAAAATGCCATTAACTATTAAACGGACAAAAACTCTTTTTTGTTGTTGTTTCGCATCGCATCGCTTCGCACAGTACCACACGACACAAGGTTATATGAGTTCTGGATCTATAGTTAACCCAAGGTTACATGCTATCTCTACCCGATCTATCCGTACCCCCCCGACAACAACTTCTGGGTCAGCTGACAGTATAGTGCTGATCATTTGTCTACTTCCTAAAACCATAAATTTAGATTTCAGTGGGTTTAGTACCAGTGAGTTTTCATCTGACCAAGCTACCACTCTTTCAAGATCGTCATTGACCTTCTCCACAGCCTCCAATGTATCAGCTGGTTTAAAAGAAGGAAATCGCTGGTAAAACAGAAGTTTTGAAGTAGCACCGGAAACTTGCACAAATACGCCCGGGTTATTATATAATGTGGCATTAGTTTTCCTTCCATTGGGCGGACAATACGGATCATAAAGTTTTATAGTGAAAGGCTGATGGCACTGTTCATTAGTAACGTTATGTAAAGGTTTAGTTAGAAAATTGTGCTCTGGTTATGTTTTTGTTGTTTTATTTGTAATACACACACATGTATAAGGGAGTTTAGACCCCATACCATCGAAATTTTCCGTCGGTTATCAAAAAAAAAATCTTCTGTTTCATAGAAAAATGCAATACAAACGCGGTCAAAATATATGGAACAGCAATTTTTTTTCTTAATAACCGACGAAAAATTTCGACGTTATGGGGTCTAAACTTATGTGCTGAATCCATGGTTACAGTTTGCGCGTCGATGTCCCTGCCATCCTGTATATTATGTTATTCAGACGACTAAGTCTGAATAACATCATTTATATATGTATGTGGCATTATTTAGACGGCACGGTTGGCGCAGTGGTTAAGCGATTAACTGCTGCGCTGCGTGTCGCGGGTTCGATTCCCGCACGGAACAAATATTTGTATGACCTACATGTATTTGTTCCGAGTCTGGGTGTTTTTCTATCTATAATATGTATGTATTTACAAAAAAAAAAATGTATATAAGTAGTTTATCAGCCATCTTGTTACCATAACACAAGCATTAGGTTGCTTAGCTTGGGACTAGATGGCGCTGTGTGAAATGTCCAGGGATATTTATTTATTATATTAATTTATTGCGGAAACGAATAAAAAGAGTTGTCAAAACTTTAACTTGCTAACTGGCTCACTTCTTTGCCATGAATAAATGATACTTAAGCTTAAGCCACAAGGTAACATTTTTCATTACTATTGGCACCTTGTGGCTTAAGTCTCATTTCACTATCGAATAATTCATGGCAAAGAGCATGACAGGTTTCAACTAACTTAAGTGGCACGGCGAAACCATCGCTATCCGTATTATTATCCACTTCTGAGTATTGTCTACATTCTGGTCGAGTTTAACTAATAATAATTTAAAAAATTATTTAACCCATAATCAACATACTTTTTGACAAGCGTCAGCGTGAGCCGACTTTTAACCTCAAACTCTCCGTCAAACTGAAGTCCGGTGCAACCGACCTCTGTCGTTCCCTGTCTCGGATTATCGCGGGAAGCACTTAACATTTTATTTGATGTCGTTTCTCTGACGTCGTAAAACTTGTACGTGGCTCCTATATTCAGAAAAGAGTGAAAAGTGTTTGTATAAAAATTTTGTATGAAGAACGTATTTTTATGTGATGCATTAAATTTTTCGATTAAGTGAGCTTCAATGTTGAGGTAACGAAAAGTGAGTGTTATACAAGTTAAAGTTTAATAAAGTTTATTCTTCAAAAAAGTAAAAATACAATGTGACGGATTCGGTGAGCCACAAACTAAGCATCGCTTGTATCTCGTGGCTCGTAAGTTGTAATTGAAATATCTGATAATCTCTCAAGGGGTCATTGTACTCATCATTATGAACAACTTAAACAATGAGACCCAACAAGAAAGCCCGAAAAAAAAACATAAATAAATGGATAGAGCAGCAATTTGTTTTTTGATATCGTTAAAATAAAACTGACCTAAGTTAATTAAACTTTAGCAAGTTGCCATATCATAATCATGATTTATATAAAGGTGCACTTTGTGTACGTAAAGCAGAGAGCAACAAAACGAGACTCTAAGTTTAGACGTGACAGCTTCACACGTTTTCAAAATAAACTTGCAATCGAAACACCAAATTCAGGTCCTCCAAGCAACCAAGCTAATCTATACATATAATAAAACAGTAACGAAAGAAAAACTGTACATTGAGAATTTTCGACAAAAAATAAGTGGCTTTTGTTAGAAAAACGTAACTGATGACAAAAAGTGACTTTTTAGAATTTTTGTCTGTTTGTCTGTTTGTCTGTTTGTCTGTGTGTATGGTACGGCTTTACGCCAAAACTACTGGATAGATTGAATTGAAATTCAGCAAAAATGTTCTTTGTAAACCAAGGAAGGCTTTAGGCTACATATTATCACGCCGTATGTTATAGGAGGTAAGCAATATTGATTTTAAAAGGTTTTTGTTCGTAATTTAATGCACAAAATAATTGAATGCACAAAATGACATGTTATTTATTTAGTAAACCATAATTTAACTCTGGAAACATATTATCACGCTATCACCTACGGGGGAGGAGCTGTGAATCTTTATTTTTCTTACCTACGTATTCTGTGACAGCGTGTAATCTAACGACGCATATTTAAATGTTGTTTTTGGGTAAGCCATGCTATTATCTAGCTTTACACTATAAAAACTACGCCATTTAAGTAACTTGGGCAGAGAAACATAGTTTAATTAATGTTAGTAGTATAATGAAAATTTTGAAGCAGCGCCATCTATGAGATTTCATAAAAATCAAATCAAGTTACATGTTAACACGAAATTAACATGAAATTAATAATTTAAATTTGATCATGTTGGCGAGGTTAGTAGTTAGTTATTCTTAAAATTCATAGATGGCAATGTGCATTTTCTTCATAAAAGTTTATCGTATAGTTCGTTTCGACAAATTCAAGTTCCAACAAAACCCTCAAAATCTTGAGCAGAGTTGAGGAAGACAATTTAAAAAAACACGCTCTGTGAAGTCGACCAGTTTGCGAGATCCCTTACGTATGACGAGGTGCCTTCATATTACACGTACGACAAGCAAAGGGGTGTATTTAACCGACGTCGACGAGGAGGTGCTGTGGAAGGCTTTCCGGGAATTTTCAAGGACACCTCATTGGGTAGGGTTTATACCGTGCATCCGAATAATGGCGAATGCAATTTTCTGCGGTTGTTACTTCACACTGTCCGAGGCCCAACGTCTTTCGCCTTTCTGAGGACATTTGATGGCGTGGAGTATCCCACTTACCGCGCAGCCTGCGTAGCACGTCAGCTTCTCGACGGTGACTAAAATTGGGATGACACCCTCGCGGAGGCGAGCGTCAGTGACAGTCCCAGCTGCATGCGTCATCTGTTTGCCGTCATCTTGGTGTTTTTTGGAGTCGCGAACCTGGTAGCTTTGTGGGAGAAGTATCGCCATCATCTGTCTAAAGATTTTCTACGAGCTTTGAGGCGTGTTACTGGAGACGAAGTCGAAGTAACTGATGAACGCGTGCTGAACACCTGTCTCAGTTCACTTCAAGATGTGGTCATTTCTATCGGCGGCAATCCACTGATCGAATATGGGTTTTCAGCTCCCACATCATCACCGTATACAGACCGTGGAAATCGGGAGTATAACGCTGAGACAAATTACGATCCGGGCAAAATGACCACCATACGAAATGACTATGTCGCTTTGTTCTCTTCAGAGCAAAAACACATTTATGACACCGTCCTTGAAAGCGTTGGGCAAAACCAGGGTAAAATGTTTTTCTTGGATGCTCCTGGTGGAACAGGAAAAACATTTGTTACCACTGGCATACTTGCAGAGGTCAGGAGGCAAGGCAAAATTGCTATTGCTGTAGCGTCGTCGGGAATCGCTGCCACACTACTTCCGGGCGGCAAGACAGCACATGCCATGTTTAAAATTCCCATCGATTTAGAGAGCGCCGAAACGCCTGTTTTTGGTGTGTCACGTAACAGCAATAAGGGACACGTGCTCAAGGATTGCTCTCTGATCGTATGGGATGAGTGTACGATGGCCAATAGGAAGGCAGTTGAGGGCGTGGACAGAACCCTGCAGGACATCCGCAGGAACGAACATTTGATGGGTGGTGTCATAGTTCTGTTCAGTGGCGATTTCCGGCAAACGCTTCCCGTGGTGACGCGGGGATCGAGGGCTGACGAGGTGAATTCTTCGTTGAAACGATCTTCGTTTTCGTCACGAGTTCGTACGCTGCGCTTGACCATTAATATGAGAGCTCAGCTCGGCGGCAATGCATGTGCTCAAGAATTCTCCGATGTCCTTCTAAGTCTTGGCGAAGGCACTCTACCAGAAGAGAGAGGTGGACAGGTGGTGCTTCCAGAGTCTCTCGGTAGAGTGGTATCCAGCTTAGAAGAACTCATTCGCTGTGTGTACGGGGACATCAATCGTATACTGCACCAGCAGAATTCTTGGGTGTGTGAGCCGTCCATTTTGACGCCCAAAAATAATCAGGCTGCAGCAATTAACAAATGCATTCTCTCGGAAATTGAGGGGAATGAAGTGGTCTACACCTCGATAAACACTGTTGTCGAGCAAGATGACGCCACACATTATCCCGTGGAATTTCTGAACACCCTGTCAGCAAGTGGACTTCCAGCGCATACCATCAAGCTGAAGGTCGGTGTCCCGATTATGCTTCTTCTGTACCTATCTCCTCCGAAGTTGTGTAACGGGACCCGCCTTAAAGTCATCTCGCTCCACAGACACACCATTGAGGCGGAAATTCTTACGGGTTGTGGCGTCGGCGAGGCAGTATTTATACCACACATTCCTTTCATACCTCATAACTACCCGTTCCAGTTCAAGCGCGTACAGTTCCCCGTGAATGTTTGCTTCGCGATGACCATCAATAAGTCGCAGGGGCAGACACTGAGGGCAGCGGGTGTCGACCTCAGGACGAGTTGCTTCTCACACGGGCAACTGTACGTCACTTGCTCTCGCGTCACCAGTCCTGACTCTCTTTACATTTTGGCTCCTAGCAGCATAACTACCAACGTAGTTTATAGGGAAGTGTTGTAAGGTATGATACCTTTGTACGTATTTTTATTCTTTTGTGTCCTGAAATGTATTCCTGCATTATTTTCTCTATTTCCTTCAGTCACATCTTATGACTGAACTCAGCAGGATTCCCATATAACTGTCTTCACTTGCTTCGCTTCACTTGCTTCGCAAAAAAACTTATATTTTAATGCAATTTTAAAAGTTGTTTACTTATAATGCTATAGCGACACTGGCATCTTAGGTATTTTTGGTGCTGTAGAGCCTTCACGCAGACGACGTCGCGGGCAGCAGCTAGTTACTAGATAAAATCGCATGTTGGAAGCATACAGTTTAATACTACTCGTATATTGCCAACAAGCAATCATGACAATATAAGCAAACAACTGTAAGCAATATCGTACGACACAATTAAAGTAGCAATGTTCGACATGATTTAACTTTAGTGAACAAGGCACATGCTGTTGGTATCTACTGAGTTACAGCGGGTTGTAGTAAGTTCTGTTCTGTTAGAATTTGGGTTTTAATTTTTATTTGAAGCTAAGTAAGAAGTAAATTATGAAGAAACAATTATTCGTATAAAACTACACTAAGTATACCATTTTCTACATCTTTCTTGATCAGACAGACATAAGATAAATTGTGCGGTAATATACTCACATTCATTATTCGAGTTCATTTTATGCCAACAAACGATTTGACTAATTAAAAATGTATATATTTTAGCGTATATAAACATAATGAGCCTTTTTTTTTGAGGATGGGAAATCATCAAATGACCCCTCCTGCTCTGGGTGGAGCGGAAGGGAGTGTCAGACTCTTACTGACTAAAACCCACCCGTGTTCCTTCCTTAGCCCTTTATGTTCCAGGGCAGCGGTAACCCTTTCGGACGATCCCGCTACCCTGGCAGGCTTCGGCCCTATCGGGCCCCGTCACTTATGCTGACATCTCTTTGAGACGCGCGTGAAACACATACGCGCCGTCCGGCAACATAATGAGCCTTTGCACTCTTTTTGGGCTTACCTCGATGTAAACAGAAAATTCGTCCATTAAGGCCCTAAATGCTAATAATTTTGAGATTTGAGATTTCAGTAATTATAATAATTATAAAGGACATTAAAAATATAACTATTTTTGACTTAGTAATATGAACTCGGCGAGTTTATAATGTTTAAAATAATAAACTCGCCCAGTTCATATTACTAAAGCGCGGTGTCAGTAAACGCTCGGTCGCCAGCAATTTGTTAACCAATCAGAACTGACGTAAAACAATGCAATCGATGTTGAAACGGGAAGGAATCCGGAGAGTTTGCAACTCGCACAACTCATTTGCAAAATCTTTAGTTTCCAGTTCAGTTCAGGCAGTTTCGGTACCTAACATGAGTACTGAGTAGTTATGGAAAAATTCAATTACAGGCTCAAATTTCCAGCAATCAAGGATCATTTGTGAATTATTATATTCTCCATCTCCAAATATTTTTCAGTGTTCTTCTCTAAACACTCCTTGAAGTGCAAACCGAAAGCCAACTCACTGGTCATTGCTATCAACTTAAGTGCAGTTACTTGAGTGAGTTCTAAGTGAACTTATCATAACTTACTTATAACCCCTGTAATGATAGTTGTAAGGATGATAGATAAATAAATAAATAACATTTCTAACTAGTAATGTTATTTATTTATTTACATTTGTTTAGGTACACGCATCTCACCGAATCGCAGGAAATAATTAATATTTTGCAGTAACCTTCAATTATTGTGCCATTTTAACTTTAAGCAATCAAGTTTTCCCAGAATTCATATACTTTAGAGTACGGATGAAACTATAACCTACCTACCTAGGATTATATACTACATCGTCTTTCACGACACACAGCGCAAAATTCTTATCAACGAAATTATATGTTTTGAAGCTAGGTTGATTTATAATGCCTCTACTTATGGCAAAATTCCATCTTAATATAATTGGCCCCATAAATGTGGAACCAGAAACATACCAAGAAATTCCCAGCTAGATAGTTATTCGATTGTACAAATACCTTTGGAAGGATTTGTCAAATGTTTGATCAAATAGTTGCTCGTGGAATCTTTGAAGGTTGTTTGGCAAATGTGTTTGAGCCAAGCCCTAACTTTGATGCGAGTTGAACGAATATGCTATGAAGCGCGACTACACTACTCGCGAAGTTGCTTCGACGAAGTACTCGTCGAAGTTGATCGAAGTCCGAAGTATGTGACTACACACTCTTGCTAAGAACTACGAGACGCTTCGAGTCCTTTGACTCGGGCGCAAAAACCGACAACGACTGGAGGTCGCCCGATGCGAGCCGAGGTTGCACGAAGCGAAGCGAAGTGCCCTTCTACACTATCGTATTCACTCAACTTCAACCAACTTCGCGAGTAGTGTAGAGCAGGCTTTACAAATCATTTTAAATCGTTGGAACATGATACAAGGTGCAATTCTTATCGTCACGTGCCATTTACCACTTCCCAGTTAGACTAAAAGTAAAAAGTATTTGTAAAATTCCAAGAGACTCCGACAAACCAAAAAGCATTCTAAATTCTATCACGCACACTTACTGCGTAAGTTAGTATGTGATAATTAGCCATCTTCGCGGAATTACATCCACGACGTAATGTTTCGGGACATGTGAGTATTGATTAAGCTATAGAGTAGCAATCCATCGAGTCTGTAGCATGAGCTAATTGGTATTGAGGTAGCCATGATGATATTTTTAAGATTGGTATTTAACTTTTCATAAAGAAAGTGATTTTCATCAAAACGTAAGTAATCTCTAATCTTTTCATGGGTCTAAAAACTTGTAAAATATTGGCGTATTTTATTTGCTTTGCCAATAAAAAAAAATAGTCTTCATGACTAGTGTACCATAATTAGTCAGTTTCCTAATCTGTAATCCCAATAATAAATTCATCACTTCACCTGGCAACACGGCAAGATGACGAAAATGAAATACAGTTGGGTACAGACGCCAGCACATCAAGCTACTACAATCTCTCATATTTCTCTAATAGATTTTCAACTTTATCGCTAAAGCATTCAAGGTTGAAAATTTGACAGTTTCGGGTAGCTTGACCTGCTGGCATCTGTACAATATCGACGGTTGTAAGGCTAATTGGTCTAAGCGACATTTTTTTGCAACAATGAGTTATATACATATTCGGAATCAGCAAATAAAAAAAAATTAAAATTAAAAAAAAAATGTCGCTTAGACCAATTAGCCTTTCAACCGTCGATATTTGCCCAAACACAAACAAGACAAATCAACAACCTGCAAATTCCTAGTTATTCCTTTAAAACGTACAAATCCAGCACAACGACAACATTTCCCAATCTATACATATAATAAAACAGTAACGAAAGAAAAACTGTACATTGAGAATTTTCGAGAAAAAATAAGTGGCTTTTGTTAGAAAAACGTAACTGATGACAAAAAGTGACTTTTTAGAATTTTTGTCTGTTTGTCTGTTTGTCTGTGTGTATGGTACGGCTTCACGCCAAAACTACTGGATAGATTGAATTGAAATTCAGCAAAAATGTTCTTTGTAAACCAAGGAAGGCTTTAGGCTACATATTATCACGCCGTATGTTATAGGAGGTAAGCAATATTGATTTTAAAAGGTTTTTGTTCGTAATTGAATGCACAAAATAATTGAATGCACAAAATGACATGTTATTTATTTAGTAAACCATAATTTAACTCTGGAAACATATTATCACGCTATCACCTACGGGGGAGGAGCTGTGAAACTTTATTTTTCTTACCTACGTATTCTGTCACAGCGTGTAATCTAACGACGCATATTTAAATGTTGTTTTTGAGTAAGCCATGCTATTATCTAGCTTTACACTATAAAAACTACGCCATTTAAGTAACTTGGGCAGAGAAACATAGTTTAATTAATGTTAGTAGTATAATGAAAATTTTGAAGCAGCGCCATCTATGAGATTTCATAAAAATCAAATCAAGTTACATGTTAACACTTTTTGGAAATAAATAATTTAAATTTGATCATGTTGGCGAGGTTAGTAGTTAGTTATTCTTAAAATTCATAGATGGCAATGTGCATTTTCTTCATAAAAGTTGTATGGTATAGTTCGTTTCGACAAATTCAAGTTCCAACAAAACCCTCAAAATCTTGAGCAGAGTTGAGGAAGACAATTTAAAAAAACACGCTCTGTGAAGTCGACCAGTTTGCGAGATCCCTTACGTATGACGAGGTGCCTTCATATTACACGTACGACAAGCAAAGGGGTGTATTTAACCGACGTCGACGAGGAGGTGCTGTGGAAGGCTTTCCGGGAATTTTCAAGGACACCGCATTGGGTAGGGTTTATACCGTGCATCCGAATAATGGCGAATGCAATTTTCTGCGGTTGTTACTTCACACTGTCCGAGGCCCAACGTCTTTCGCCTTTCTGAGGACATTTGATGGCGTGGAGTATCCCACTTACCGCGCAGCCTGCGTAGCACGTCACCTTCTCGACGGTGACCAAAATTGGGATGACACCCTCGCGGAGGCGAGCGTCAGTGACAGTCCCAGCTGCATGCGTCATCTGTTTTCCGTCATCTTGGTGTTTTGTGGAGTCGCGAACCTGGTAGCTTTGTGGGAGAAGTATCGCCATCATCTGTCTGAAGATTTTCTACGAGCTTTGAAGCGTGTTACTGGAGACGAAGTCGAAGTAACTGATGAACGCGTGCTGAACACCTGTCTCAGTTCACTTCAAGATGTGGTTATTTCTATCGGCGGCAATCCACTGATCAAATATGGGTTATCAGCTCCCACATCATCACCGTATAAAGACCGTGGAAATCGGGAGTATAACGCTGAGACAAATTACGATCCGGGCGAAATGACCACCATACGAAATGACTATGTCGCTTTGTTCTCTTCAGAGCAAAAACACATTTATGACACCGTCCTTGAAAGCGTTGGGCAAAACCAGGGTAAAATGTTTTTCTTGGATGCTCCTGGTGGAACAGGAAAAACATTTGTTACCACTGGCATACTTGCAGAAGTCAGGAGGCAAGGCAAAATTGCTATTGCTGTAGCGTCGTCGGGAATCGCTGCCACACTACTTCCGGGCGGCAAGACAGCACATGCCATGTTTAAAATTCCCATCGATTTAGAGAGCGCCGAAACGCCTGTTTTTGGTGTGTCACGTAACAGCAATAAGGGACACGTGCTCAAGGATTGCTCTCTGATCGTATGGGATGAGTGTACGATGGTCAATAGGAAGGCAGTTGAGGCCGTGGACAGAACCCTGCAGGACATCCGCAGGAACGAACATTTGATGGGTGGTTTCATAGTTCTGTTCAGTGGCGATTTCCGGCAAACGCTTCCCGTGGTGACGCGGGGATCGAGGGCTGACGAGGTGAATGCTTCGTTGAAACGATCTACGTTTTGGTCACGAGTTCGTACGCTGCGCTTGACCATTAATATGAGAGCTCAGCTCGGCGGCAATGCATGTGCTCAAGAATTCTCCGATGTCCTTCTAAGTCTTGGCGAAGGCACTCTACCAGAAGAGAGAGGTGGACAGGTGGTGCTTCCAGAGTCTCTCGGTAGAGTGGTATCCAGCTTAGAAGAACTCATTCGCTGTGTGTACGAGGACATCCGTCGTATACTGCACCAGCAGAATTCTTGGGTGTGTGAGCGGGCCATTTTGACGCCCAAAAATAATCAAGCTGCAGCAATTAACGAATGCATTCTCTCGGAAATTGAGGGGAATGAAGTGGTCTACACCTCGATAAACACTGTTGTCGAGCAAGATGACGCCACATATTATCCCGTGGAATTTCTGAACTCCCTGTCAGCAAGTGGACTTCCAGCGCATACCATCAAGCTGAAGGTCGGTGTCCCGATTATGCTTCTTCTGTACCTATCTCCTCCGAAGTTGTGTAACGGGACCCGCCTTAAAGTCATCTCGCTCCACAGACACACCATTGAGGCGGAAATTCTTACGGGTTGTGGCGTCGGCGAGGCAGTATTTATACCACGCATTCCTTTCATACCTCATAACTACCCGTTCCAGTTCAAGCGCGTACAGTTCCTCGTGAATGTTTGCTTCGCGATGACCATCAATAAGTCGCAGGGGCAGACACTGAGGGCAGCGGGTGTCGACCTCAGGACGAGTTGCTTCTCACACGGGCAACTGTACGTCGCTTGCTCTCGCGTCACCAATCCTGACTCTCTTTACATTTTGGCTCCTGGCAGCATAACTACCAACGTAGTTTATAGGGAAGTGTTGTAAGGTATGATACCTTTTGTACGTATTTTTACTCTTTTGTGTCCTGGAATGTATTCTTGCATTATTTTCTCTATTTCCTTCAGTCACATCTTATGACTGAACTCAGCAGGATTCCCATATAACTCTCTTCACTTGCTTCGCAAAAAAACTTATATTTTAATGCAATTTTAAAAGTTGTTTACTTATAATGCTATAGCGACACTGGCATCTTAGGTATTTCTGGTGCTGTAGAGCCTTCACGCAGACGACGTCGCGGGCAGCAGCTAGTGACAAATAAAAACATAGGCTAGTCCTGTACATACTCTGAGTACGAAACTCATTTTGCCAAGTAAACAGAGCCGGCGCAATTTTCGTATATGCAGTCTGAGCTCAAGACTATTTATTTGTTACGGATGGGGGTCCGTGGCTAAATGTATCGCCTCACCCCCTAGTTTAAGGGGGTGGGCAGTGTACTAAGTAGTATCAAGGGGTTCTTGAAGTAATTAAACAGTGTTTGCGGGTTGCCTGAGGGCGAGTGTTTGAAGCGGGTCGGTATTTAATTCGTATGTGTGGTGCATTTTTGTGTGAGGATGTTTTGTGCGGTTTAGGTAAGAGTATGGTCGGTGTGTGTGAAAAACCAGTTTTTCATAGGTTAAAAAGTACTACAACTTGAAGTTGTGGCTCGTTTTTAAGCCAAACTAACGTTTACCCTGTTTTACCACCAAGCAGCGTTGCTGTGTTCCGGTTTTGTCTCCGGAATGGCAAATGTTCACAAACGGCGTTGATGATTGCCATCTTATTGTAAAAAAAAAACCATCTGTTCACAATTATCACCTCAAGTTCCATATAATTGTCCGCCACAAGGCAAACCAAACCAATATACTCCATACACCTGCAATTGTACCCCAAAAGGAAAGTATTCGCAATATACATACGCGACCTACATGTATGCAGTGGATGTTATATATGCAAATGAGTTAGTAGAACAGTGAGCTGCGGGCTATAGTCTTGTATATTTATTAGTTTTGTAGTGTAGTACTATTCTGTAAAAGGAGGTTTGATTGGAATACAATCTCGAGTGAATATTGTCACTGATCAAGCGAGCACTCTGTTGACCTTCGCTTCGACATTTAAAAAATAAATGTCGAAGCGCTGGTATTCTGATAGGGCCCGCTGTGATGTCACGGGCAATCACAGTAATAAATAAATAATAAAATAGATATAATATTATGTAAAATATTAGCAATAAAATAAATATTATTTGTTTTTAATCCGCGCTAGACGTAACCTCATTACTTGTCTATGCCCTGAGTGTCAGAAGCACTCTGTGGCATTGTTGTGACAAGTGAAGGGTCGCATGCGCCGAAAATAAAAAACCGGCGAAAATCAATAAATAATACGTTATCATTACGGCTGTGTGGCATTTTTTAAGATTATTTGATAATTTACTATAAACAATTTTTGCATGCCTCACGGTAGAGATCCTTCTCTTACTTAACAACATACTTTTGTACCTACATTCATAGCAAATATATTATTTCACTAGCTGCTGCCCGCGACGTCGTCTGCGTGAAGGCTCTACAGCACCAAAAATACCTAAGATGCCAGTGTCGCTATAGCATTATAAGTAAACAACTTTTAAAATTGCATTAAAATATAAGTTTTTTTGCGAAGCAAGTGAAGCGAAGCAAGTGAAGACAGTTATATGGGAATCCTGCTGAGTTCAGTCATAAGATGTGACTGAAGGAAATAGAGAAAATAATGCAGGAATACATTTCAGGACACAAAAGAATAAAAATACGTACAAAGGTATCATACCTTACAACACTTCCCTATAAACTACGTTGGTAGTTATGCTGCTAGGAGCCAAAATGTAAAGAGAGTCAGGACTGGTGACGCGAGAGCAAGTGACGTACAGTTGCCCGTGTGAGAAGCAACTCGTCCTGAGGTCGACACCCGCTGCCCTCAGTGTCTGCCCCTGCGACTTATTGATGGTCATCGCGAAGCAAACATTCACGGGGAACTGTACGCGCTTGAACTGGAACGGGTAGTTATGAGGTATGAAAGGAATGTGTGGTATAAATACTGCCTCGCCGACGCCACAACCCGTAAGAATTTCCGCCTCAATGGTGTGTCTGTGGAGCGAGATGACTTTAAGGCGGGTCCCGTTACACAACTTCGGAGGAGATAGGTACAGAAGAAGCATAATCGGGACACCGACCTTCAGCTTGATGGTATGCGCTGGAAGTCCACTTGCTGACAGGGAGTTCAGAAATTCCACGGGATAATGTGTGGCGTCATCTTGCTCGACAACAGTGTTTATCGAGGTGTAGACCACTTCATTCCCCTCAATTTCCGAGAGAATGCATTTGTTAATTGCTGCAGCCTGATTATTTTTGGGCGTCAAAATGGACGGCTCACACACCCAAGAATTCTGCTGGTGCAGTATACGATTGATGTCCCCGTACACACAGCGAATGAGTTCTTCTAAGCTGGATACCACTCTACCGAGAGACTCTGGAAGCACCACCTGTCCACCTCTCTCTTCTGGTAGAGTGCCTTCGCCAAGACTTAGAAGGACATCGGAGAATTCTTGAGCACATGCATTGCCGCCGAGCTGAGCTCTCATATTAATGGTCAAGCGCAGCGTACGAACTCGTGACGAAAACGAAGATCGTTTCAACGAAGAATTCACCTCGTCAGCCCTCGATCCCCGCGTCACCACGGGAAGCGTTTGCCGGAAATCGCCACTGAACAGAACTATGACACCACCCATCAAATGTTCGTTCCTGCGGATGTCCTGCAGGGTTCTGTCCACGCCCTCAACTGCCTTCCTATTGGCCATCGTACACTCATCCCATACGATCAGAGAGCAATCCTTGAGCACGTGTCCCTTATTGCTGTTACGTGACACACCAAAAACAGGCGTTTCGGCGCTCTCTAAATCGATGGGAATTTTAAACATGGCATGTGCTGTCTTGCCGCCCGGAAGTAGTGTGGCAGCGATTCCCGACGACGCTACAGCAATAGCAATTTTGCCTTGCCTCCTGACCTCTGCAAGTATGCCAGTGGTAACAAATGTTTTTCCTGTTCCACCAGGAGCATCCAAGAAAAACATTTTACCCTGGTTTTGCCCAACGCTTTCAAGGACGGTGTCATAAATGTGTTTTTGCTCTGAAGAGAACAAAGCGACATAGTCATTTCGTATGGTGGTCATTTTGCCCGGATCGTAATTTGTCTCAGCGTTATACTCCCGATTTCCACGGTCTGTATACGGTGATGATGTGGGAGCTGAAAACCCATATTCGATCAGTGGATTGCCGCCGATAGAAATGACCACATCTTGAAGTGAACTGAGACAGGTGTTCAGCACGCGTTCATCAGTTACTTCGACTTCGTCTCCAGTAACACGCCTCAAAGCTCGTAGAAAATCTTTAGACAGATGATGGCGATACTTCTCCCACAAAGCTACCAGGTTCGCGACTCCAAAAAACACCAAGATGACGGCAAACAGATGACGCATGCAGCTGGGACTGTCACTGACGCTCGCCTCCGCGAGGGTGTCATCCCAATTTTAGTCACCGTCGAGAAGCTGACGTGCTACGCAGGCTGCGCGGTAAGTGGGATACTCCACGCCATCAAATGTCCTCAGAAAGGCGAAAGACGTTGGGCCTCGGACAGTGTGAAGTAACAACCGCAGAAAATTGCATTCGCCATTATTCGGATGCACGGTATAAACCCTACCCAATGAGGTGTCCTTGAAAATTCCCGGAAAGCCTTCCACAGCACCTCCTCGTCGACGTCGGTTAAATACACCCCTTTGCTTGTCGTATGTGTAATATGAAGGCACCTCGTCATACGTAAGGGATCTCGCAAACTGGTCGACTTCACAGAGCGTGTTTTTTTAAATTGTCTTCCTCAACTCTGCTCAAGATTTTGAGGGTTTTGTTGGAACTTGAATTTGTCGAAACGAACTATACGATAAACTTTTATGAAGAAAATGCACATTGCCATCTATGAATTTTAAGAATAACTAACTACTAACCTCGCCAACATGATCAAATTTAAATTATTAATTTCATGTTAATTTCGTGTTAACATGTAACTTGATTTGATTTTTATGAAATCTCATAGATGGCGCTGCTTCAAAATTTTCATTATACTACTAACATTAATTAAACTATGTTTCTCTGCCCAAGTTACTTAAATGGCGTAGTTTTTATAGTGTAAAGCTAGATAATAGCATGGCTTACCCAAAAACAACATTTAAATATGCGTCGTTAGATTACACGCTGTCACAGAATACGTAGGTAAGAAAAATAAAGATTCACAGCTCCTCCCCCGTAGGTGATAGCGTGATAATATGTTTCCAGAGTTAAATTATGGTTTACTAAATAAATAACATGTCATTTTGTGCATTCAATTATTTTGTGCATTAAATTACGAACAAAAACCTTTTAAAATCAATATTGCTTACCTCCTATAACATACGGCGTGATAATATGTAGCCTAAAGCCTTCCTTGGTTTACAAAGAACATTTTTGCTGAATTTCAATTCAATCTATCCAGTAGTTTTGGCGTGAAGCCGTACCATACACACAGACAAACAGACAAAAATTCTAAAAAGTCACTTTTTGTCATCAGTTACGTTTTTCTAACAAAAGCCACTTATTTTTTGTCGAAAATTCTCAATGTACAGTTTTTCTTTCGTTACTGTTTTATTATATGTATAGATGTATAGAAGATTTCATAATCTATTGACGAAAGTAGGTAGTATCAAGTAGAAGAACATAATGACATGAACATTGGTACTATAAATGACCGCAGGATATTATAGTAATCATTACTGTTATTAGAAGACCATTGCTATAATTATGTTGTTATTATCACTGTTGCGGCCTGTGCCCGCATGGTAACCGCCGCGGCGTGGCGGCCGCCCTGCGTCATCAACAGGCCATCTCCGCTGAACCAATCGGAGCGCCGCCACGACCATCGGAAGAAATCACGCCATACCACAGCGGACCAATGGCGACGCGCCACCTGCGCGACGGGACGGCGGCGGGGGGCACCGGGCGAGGGTCCGCGATCTCGCGAGAAAAAACGATCGTTCACTTGCTCCAGCGCGGCTCCAACGATCGGTCAACATACGCATAATATTGTAACGGGTCCTAGAATTCTGTAATCTTTAATCTTGTACACGTCAATTTAAAGTCTAAATAAGTATTGGTTTGTTATCTATCGGTATTTTATTTAGTCTCCCAACACACCTAAGCATAGGCGTCAACAAGTGGCGACCGTGACAGGACCCGTTGCGTTAAATTTAAAAATCGAATCTTCGAGAAGCGTCGGCCGAAATTTCATCGCGTGGAGCAAGTGCCGCAGCCCGCCATCCATCCAGCCGGGCTGCGTAATCAAGAAGCCGAAAATTCATCGCGTGGAGCAAGTGCCGCAGCCCGCCATCCATCCAGCCGGGCTGCGTAATCAAGAAGGGAGCGCGGACGAGCTGCTGTGTCCAGGGAGGCTTCGGACGGTGACGGCGGGTCAAAACTCAACACGTCTGCCGAAGGTCTAGCCCAGGAGAGTAAGCCCTGATCCATTCATATCCTTTCTTTAATATTTTTCCTGTGTGCCCTCGCGCTGTGAACCAGTGCGCGGCTGGCTGCTCAAACGTCAAACGGGAAAAGGGCCATATCTTTTCCTAATTTGCAGGTTTAATTTTATTGCACGTGGGTTGAGCTGGCTTATGCTTGGCTAGGCGCTAAGCTGCAAATTTTCCACTCTAGTCGAATCATTTGTATGTTCGTGTGCACCTACCCGCTTAAGTTCATATTCATAAATGTAATCCCACGTAACGCATAACCTCACTTCTGGCGATATTGTAAAACGCAAGCTAGCATTTTAAGCTGCACGCATTGTTTTTCCTACCCACCCCATATTCATGCACGCGTGTGAATTAAGTGCACGCAACCAATGCTTGGTGAACCAGCCATCCTGCTGACTATTTCAGAGTTCCGGCCATACGGCAACTGTTCCGGTGCAGAACCCGCGCAGCCAGCACAGCGGATTCCCTCGACGCGTCAACTGCATTAGCGGCGGCCGGCCGACGGCACGCTACATCGCGGAAGTCGTACCTGGGAACACGTGTCGGAGCGACGCCTAACATTGTCAGGTTCACTGCACATTTATCTATTCAGCTCATTGTATTGCATTGTGTTTTGTGTTTTGTATTTCGATAGACAATAAATAGGTCTCGTTGATAGCAAAATGACCAGTGTAGATACCGACCTGAAGGTCAAAATTAAAGAGTTAATTAGAAAGCGTGGCACCATAAAGGGTAGATTAACAAAATTCATAGACTATTTAGGTACTATGCAGAACCTGGAGCCTAAAGAGGTTGCCAGTGTTCAAGTTAAGGAAATTTCTTTGAGGTTAGCCAAATTTCAAGAATTATTTAAAACATTTGACGAATTACAGTCAGAAATTGAAATATGTTGCTCCGATGTAGATGAACAATTAGAAGAACGAGAGGCAACAGAGCGTCAATTTTACTCTGCTCTCTCTGTAGCTCAAGAATTAATTGAGGCTACCCCATTCCCAATAAATAAGGCAAACAGTGTTGGAGAATTTAGTAATTGCTCTCATCAGCCAAGCTGTTGTTCACATGAATTCAACGGAGTGAAATTGCCAACCATACACCTTCCAAAGTTTGATGGAGACTTGTTAACATGGCTAGAATTTAAAGATACATTCGATTCTATTATTCACAGCAATAAGTCAATTCCAGAAATAAACAAATTTCACTACTTAAGATCAGCTTTGGAAGGGAGTGCTAAGGGGATAATTAAATCAATAGAGTTTACCTCGAATAGCTACAAATTAGCATGGGATTTACTATGCGAGCGATATGATAATAAAAATATTCTCATAAACAATCATCTCAAAGCTTTAATTAGTGTTGAAAAGTGTAGTCGGGAATCCTATAAGTCATTAAGGTACTTAGTAGACCACATGTCAAAAAATTTGAGAGCGCTGGAAGCGTTAGGTCAGCCGACTGACAAATGGGATGCACTTATTCTATTCATTCTAGCTTCAAAATTAGATCCGGTGACTACTATTAAATGGGAAGAGCACAGGTCTACGTTAGCCGATTACCATAACTTAGAAAATTTCACTAGGTTTCTAAGAAATCGAGCCGACATTCTAGAAACAATGTACTTCGCAGGCATGGAAAATGCCGAGAGAAGGGACCGGAGGCCAAGCAATAATAAAGAGCCTAAACCGAATAGGACTTTTGCTGCACTGGGAGATAAAGGTGGACCGTCCACGTGTCACGTCTGCAATGACAGTCACCATTTGTCAGAGTGCCCCAAATTTAAGAATTTGGACATTAGGGATAGGTTAGCTGAGGTCACAAGATTAAAACTATGTAGGAATTGCCTTAGGAGCGGTCACAACTCATTTCAATGCAAGGCCAGGCTTATGTGTCGTGTATGTAAACGGAAACATCATTCACTATTACACAGTAACGAGTTTAAGACCAATAAGTCCACAGCAGACGCTCCGGCCCTTGAGCCCTCCAACTTACCGGTTTCTCTCTCAGCAGCCTCAGTAGGTCAAGTACTGTTAGGTACGGCTCTACTAGACATAGTGCACCCGCAAACTGGGGAACTCTACCAGGCAAGAGCGTTACTAGACACAGGTAGTCAGATGTCCTTACTATCCAACACCATGAAACAAAAGCTCGGGTTAATTTGTGACACTTCCCACCCCACTCGCGTAGCCGGAATAAATAATTCCATATCAAAGGTTTCGGAAAGGGTAAACCTTACACTCCAGTCGCGCGTGACTAATTTCTGTATCTCGGTTAACTGTCTTGTCTTACCAGATATTATGGGTACGTTACCCAACATGCAGGTAAACGTTAAGCAACTCTGTATACCAAAGGAATTCAGTCTAGCGGATCCCACTTTCTATGAACCTTCGAAGATAGACATTCTGTTAGGTGCGGACGTATATTGGGCGATTGTGAATGCCGATCACATATACCTAGGAAAAAATAAACCGGCACTACAGGATACTAAATTAGGTTGGGTAGTGTCAGGCCCTACAGGGCAAGGTAGCCTTAAGTCCCTCACTGTAACTTGTAACGTTAGCCAAGACGTACAAGAGTGTCTAAAAAGATTCTGGGAAATCGAAGAGGGTTATGCTGAACACTATTCCCGCTCCCCCGATGAACATTTCTGTGAAGGGCATTTTGTTCAACATACCAAACGCTTATCAAACGGGAGATTTTCCGTAGCAATGCCTCTAAAGGAAGACCCACAGAGCGCGTTAGGCGACTCCTATGCAATAGCTAGGAAACGACTTACCCACTTAGAAACCAGATTAAATAAAAACCCCCAACTAAAGGAAGCTTACTCAGAGTTCATTAAGGAGTATAAGGAATTAGGTCACCTAACCGAAATTGCACAACCGCAGTTCGGGTACTACCTACCCCATCACTGTGTCATTCGGGAACATAGTGAAACCACCAAACTCAGAGTAGTCTTCGACGCATCTGCGAAGACTACCTCTGGAAAATCGCTGAATGAGATACAAGCAGTAGGTCCAGTCATTCAGAGTGACTTAATGTCCATATTACTACGTTTTCGAGAGCATAGGTTTGTTCTTACCGGAGATATCACTAAAATGTATAGGCAAATTCTAATCGATGAATCACAACGTCATTTGCAATTAATACTGTGGCGTTGTGGGAAGACTCACAACATTGTAACATACCAGTTAAATACAGTGACTTATGGTACAGCGTCAGCTCCCTTCCTTAGTACGCGGTGTCTTCAACAACTCTCTCTAGAATGTGATGACGAACTTATAAAGGAGGTTATGCTAACTGACTTCTATATAGACGACTTAAGCACTGGCTGCGCATCAGAAGAGCAGCTGACGCACATTCATAAGGGTACTACCAGAGTGTTAGAGTCAGCGGGTTTCAAACTTAGAAAATTTCGCACAAATTGTCCGCAAATATTCAAGAATGACCACTTTAGTACTGATGTTCTGGATCTGTGCAAGGAATCCGCTGTACTAGGATTAAACTGGTCTCCAGTAAGCGACACAATTCAATTCTCCACCAATGTACCTATAGCTGCTCAGATAACTAAACGAACAATTATATCGATGACATGTAAAATATTTGATCCATTAGGACTACTGAGTGCGGCCATCATAAAGCCAAAAATCTTACTCCAAAGGCTATGGTGTGCCAAGTTAGATTGGGATGAGCCAGTACCAACTAATTTAGTTAAGGACTGGCTGAACTTTAGTAATAATTTATCATATCTGTATAACTTGCATCTACCTAGGTACACTCTGTGTGAATTACCAGAATCTATTGAATTGCATTGTTTTGTAGATGCCTCGCAGGCTGCCTATGGCGCCTGCGTTTATTTAAGGTCAAGGAGTAACCAAGGTAGCTACACCTCACGCCTGCTATGTGCCAAGGCCAGGGTAGCACCCCTTAAACCTATGACTATCCCTAGACTAGAATTATGTGGAGCGCTCCTCGGCGCTAGACTTAGTCATAAGGTAATCCAGTCCTTGAAAGGAAAAATAAATAAAAAACTAATATGGACCGACTCCACGGTAGTACTAGGATGGCTAAAAATGCAGCCAAACTCACTTAAAATGTTTGTTCGTAACAGAATAAATGAAATTCAGGAGCTAACAGATGACTATCAGTGGCGCCATGTGCGCACAAGTTTGAACCCTGCAGATATGGCATCAAGAGGAGTAGATCCTCACGTGCTACAAGGTTCAACGCTTTGGTGGGAAGGCCCTCCCTTCTTAAAACAAGAAGACAGTGAGTGGTCTCCCAAGCTAGCTCCGTTAGAGGAAATATCGTTGCCAGAAGTCAAAACACTTAACTCATACTCATGTGCGGCAAGTAATAATAATAAGGGAGATAATACAAAGCTTATAGATTTCAACAGGTTCTCTAATTTCTTACGGCTGAAAAGAGCAGCCGCCTACGTGCTAAAATTTATCCAGATAGGGAAAGGGCAGAGAAATGCTAGTCAAACCTTATCGGTTGAAGAGTTGCAAAAGGCATGCACTCTTCTAATTAAACTCAGTCAGCATGACACTTTCTCTGAAGAAATCGATATACTAAGCAAAGGGCAGCAGTTAA
This sequence comes from Apamea sordens, assembly GCA_945859715.1. NCBI lineage: Eukaryota > Metazoa > Arthropoda > Insecta > Lepidoptera > Noctuidae > Apamea > Apamea sordens. Next base: position 2,671,617 of record OX244010.1, on the reverse strand, counting down.
ATAAAAATTCAAAAATATTGCCACTCAATCCTTTTATAGACTCGGAACGAGTGCTACGGGTGGGAGGCCGTCTGGAAAATTCGAAGTTCAGCTATGATAAGAAGCACCCCATTCTTCTAGATGCTAAACATAGATTCACTAAGCTGTTAGTAAAATATGAACACTTGCGTTTGTTCCATGTTGGTCCCCAGGCATTGCTTGCAGCCATCCGTGAGGAATATTGGCCCTTGGGAGGGCGAACTCTTGCTCGCACGACCACCAGGCAGTGTGTAGTGTGTACTCGATTGAGAGGTAAACCTTTCGAACCAATTATGGGTGATTTGCCGGCCGTTAGAACGGATAATAGCTTCGCCTTCAGCTCTTGTGGGGTAGACTTTGCAGGCCCGTTTAAAATTTCGAGTCGTAAAGGCCGAGGGAACCGCATAACTAAAAGTTACCTATGTCTTTTTGTGTGTCTCACCACTAAGGCGGTTCACCTAGAGGTGGTCAGCGACCTCACGTCTGAGGCATTCATTCTGTGTCTCCACCGATTTGTAGCTAGGAGAGGTAAACCCTATGTAATACATTGTGATAACGGTCGTAATTTTCTAGGTGCATGCAATGAGCTGGGTAGGATGCTGCAGGAGGCCCAAGAGTCTGTGTACAATTACTCTGCGAACGAGGGAATCCGCTTCGTGTTTGGGCCTGCATATTCGCCACATTTCGGAGGCATATGGGAGGCTGGCATAAAATCCTCTAAATATCATCTTAAACGAGTAGCTGGGGAGGCCTGTTTGACGTTCGAGGAGCTGGCGACATTGTTCTCGCAGATTGAGGCCATACTCAATTCCCGTCCCCTCTCTCCCCTCTCGTCAGATCCTAATGACCCCTCTCCATTAACCCCGGGGCACTTTCTGGTGGGCAGACCACTGACCGCCGTCCCATCACCACCTATCACAGCACTGCGGCCCAACCGCTACAAGTTAATCGAAAAAATCCGCCAACAGTTCTGGTCCAGGTGGCAGAAGGAGTTCCTGGCCGAACTGCAGCAACGGTCCCAGTGGAGGACCCAGCAGCGAGGCATTTGCCTCGACGACCTCGTGCTTCTGCGGGAGGCGAACCTTCCGCCGCTCCAGTGGCGCCTGGGGCGTGTCACGCGCCTACACCCAGGCCCAGACGGGGTCAGCCGGGTGGCGGACGTCGCCACAACCAAGGGGACGGTCACCCGTGCCGTCCGCACGATGTGTCCCCTCTGGCGGGACATGTCATCCAGTTGAAGTCAAGTTCTTCAACGCCCGGGAGTATGTTGCGGCCTGTGCCCGCATGGTAACCGCCGCGGCGTGGCGGCCGCCCTGCGTCATCAACAGGCCATCTCCGCTGAACCAATCGGAGCGCCGCCACGACCATCGGAAGAAATCACGCCATACCACAGCGGACCAATGGCGACGCGCCACCTGCGCGACGGGACGGCGGCGGGGGGCACCGGGCGAGGGTCCGCGATCTCGCGAGAAAAAACGATCGTTCACTTGCTCCAGCGCGGCTCCAACGATCGGTCAACATACGCATAATATTGTAACGGGTCCTAGAATTCTGTAATCTTTAATCTTGTACACGTCAATTTAAAGTCTAAATAAGTATTGGTTTGTTATCTATCGGTATTTTATTTAGTCTCCCAACACACCTAAGCATAGGCGTCAACAATCACATACAAGTATCGCCCTGGCTGGAGGCTTTAAGTGCCCTGGCTGGAGGCTTTAAGTTCACTTAAGGCAACCACAGGATAGTCCGGTTACTTAGTCACGACCTCTCAAGGTCAACTACGAGATGCCATTTATAAAAAAATAAATCATACAAGTATACTACTGCTCATCCTTTAACAATATCCACAGATAAGATAAGATAACATTATTGGTTTCTGCAGCTGAGAATTACAGTTCACAAACAATCTCTAAGTCCACTAAATCTGTCCAACCCTTTACTTCCATGGAATATTTCAAACATTCCTTCAGTAGTTTCAGCGAGTTATGCCCTGAAGACGAAGTTTGTTCCAACAGACCTCAGAGGTCAGACGGCAATCGTCGTAAAATCAGAGCCTCTAAGGATTGTAGGAAACTCCAGAAATACTCGTAACTAGCAACTGTAAATAAGTTTTTGATCTACTCGAGAAATGATCACTTATAACTATTATTACAGGTATAACCCAATGCAATAGTGAAGCAAACCTATTAATATCAACTTACTTTTTAAAACTACTTACTACTACTTATTTCTTACTTTCTAATTATGTGAAATTGTATATTTATTCTTATATTGAAGCGTTTAATGTAGATTAAATTAATGATGATGAGTATGATAATGATGATTTTTGCGGCAATATAAAAATAACTGTTTTAGGCAATTAAAGAATAATATTGTACTAAGCAAAAGGACTGTGTAAGGATTGTAACAGATGACGTTCGGTAGTCTATTCCTACTCCATATGGCGTGCATGAGGAATAAGGCGTGAGTATACTACACGTGTAAGATTAATAAGAATTTCCAATGTAATAATTCAATAGGATTTACTAATTATTTATTATTGCGTTATATGTGTAGGTATATTTAATATTTTTGTTTTAGACTTCACACATTCATATTTTTCTCTTCTTTTTCGCAGGTCTGCTGGAAGAAATTTCTTAAGAAATAAGCGGTACCTTTGTACTCATATTATGATTATTTCATATCAATATGTATTTTATTGTGTGTACATAAATAAAAATAAGAAAAATGCGTCCTTACAGGAGTTCCAGTTCTTTATTTACGGGAAAACGAAAGCAGGAAAAAGGACAGATAAGGAAGCCATAATGATCTAAATCACGAACACTCAATAAACAACCTCGGTACTCACTGCTCATTACCTTTCTATGAGACGAGACATTCAGCCTGTCAATGTTTTGATCTCCTTATATAAAAAAAACTGGTCAAGTGCAAGTCGAACTCGCGCACCGAGGGTTCCGTACAAATTTGTAGGTATGTAACTAAAAATTTACGGTTTTCCCAATTTTTCCTTTATCTGTGCTATAAGACGTTGCTTCGTACAAAATTTCAAGATTCTGAGTACACGGGAAGTACCCTGTAGGTTTTGATTCCCTTGCGAGTGTCGAAAATTTGCGGAAAGCGGCATAAACGGCTGTGTCTTTTGATTGCGTTAGCTTAGAAGTTTGATTTTTTCACAGCTCCAAGGGTCAGTAGACCTGAGTATTTGATATAAATTCCAGCTTGATACCTTCACGCGTTTCTGGGAAAAAGGGTCTTGACAGACAGACAGACGGACGGACATCAAAGTGATCCTATAAGGGGTCCGTTTTTTTTTCTTTCAAGGTACGGAACCCTAAAAATGTGAGTTATTACTTATTACTGAAAAGAAAATTCATACTATGTTCCGCAAATTACACTTTTTGCTTATAAGTATACTTTTTGAACACCATTGTCACATAAAAACAGTCCTGAAAATTGCCTGTCCTACATCGCTTCCTAGTGTTCATGTTAACACACCTGAGGGGCAATTCTCGTAATTTTAAGATCGTTCATAGTCTGATCTCAGTCTCAATCTGTCAAAAAATATTTCTAATTTCCCTACACTTTGACAAGTTTTTGACATTTGCTTGTCGCTGAGATGAGACTGCGACTAGATTTTGATCGTTTTAAATTATGAGAATTGGCCTTCAGACTGTGAACGTTCTTAAAATTACCAGAATTGCCCCTCAGATATTTGTGTTAGATCTTTCTCAGTAGCCAGAGCTAAATGTCAAAGTCATGACTTCGCAACCGTTTGCACACGCTCGTACAGGTCGACGCATAAATACCCATATTGTGTTTGCAAATTACGGGAATTGGCCTTCTGAAATCCTGCCCACTCTATGGTAAGAAACTGGGTTGAAAATATTGTCAATCCAATCCATTTATACCACTGAAATATTCTAAGCATTCAACCCCGCTGTGCTGGTCTACTTACGGCGCGTTATTTAAATAAATAAATAAATATTCCTGGACATTTCACACAGCGCCATCTAGTCCCAAGCTAAGCAACCTAATGCTTGTGTTATGGTAACAAGATGGCTGATAAACTACTTATATACATTTTTTTTTTTGTAAATACATACATATTATAGATAGAAAAACACCCAGACTCAGAACAAATACATGTAGGTCATACAAATATTTGTTCCGTGCGGGAATCGAACCCGCGACACGCAGCGCAGCAGTCAATCGCTTAACCACTGCGCCAACGTGCCGTCATTTTTTTCGTTCGTCGTCGTCATATTCCGTAGGGACAAAGCTAAAAAAAATTATGAGAACCAAGTTTAAAAATAATCCTTTTGAATCATGAAAGTAGAAATAATATCGCTTCATTCATATTTGGATAATATGGAATCGTAAATGAAGTTGAATTATTACAGATTAGGTACGTATGGATTCTGCGAAAGAGAAAGTGTACTTTTGAAATCCATTTTTAATTCCAATTTGTATGCATTTGTTTTCTTTTTTTTTTTTTGACTTGGTTTTCATATTGACAGGAGTTTTGGGCAAAGATGTTAAAGTATTCTTTTGGTAAAAATAAATTATTATATGATAGCGGTTCCTCTTATTAAGGCTCATATTGTAAGTACCTATATATTTATTGAAATCAATTATTTCGTTTCAAAAGGTGATAGTTACTGATAAATCTTTAATTGCTTCACTGTTTTACACAATATTGGCCATAGTAAAAGAAGATTTCTGTAAAAAAACACTGCAGAGTTCAGAACTTCTTTTTAATAATAATTATGCAGTTTTGAACATGCAGAGAACTAAATTAAAATTGCAAAGTATGGCCACGTGACCCAACGTTCCCCAAACCCAAAGTTCTTTTGATGCCACTAAAAAATCAGGTCACATCGGCAAACGGTAAAAGTCATTATAATGCATTTTATTCTGAGCATTTACATATATTTTTGTAGCCGAGTTTAAATCTTAAACGAAATTGTATGCGGAAGAGATTATTCTGGTCTGTGGTACACATATTTTGTGAAACAAAATGTAAAGTACTTACTTAAGAACAACTTCTTTGGCAACGTTCAAATCTTTGACATTATCAGAATATTACAAACAATGTTTCGAACCAACTTCAGAACTCTTACAGTACATTTAACGTGTAAGACACAACACTGCCAACATTAAAATTACATGTGTTTTCTTCCCGACTCCTATTCGTACACAAATTACTGTATGTCCTTATGAAGATATCGTTATACAGCCAAAAATTATCCATAAATACTTTTACAGCTGAAACGTTAACATTAGTTCCAAAACAACCCTTACCCGCTTGAAATATGAATGCAATCAAATCAAAATTGAGTTGACCAACAGTAAACGCTATCTTGGGATAGTTTGACAGGGATGTTTCGGTTCAGACTTCAGTAGTGTCAGTTCAGTACGTTGTTGGACGCTGCACTGTTCGGACGCGTGTCGATTTCTGGGGTCCCCGCGAAATAAAGTTCGAAATTTATAAAGTTTCGCTTGCGATGTTTGACGTATTGGATTTTTCGTGAAACTGACGTGTTGACGTTGACATTGACTATTACCTCTTTTTTGTTTTGGAAATGTGGAAAATGTGATTCAGTCTATTGTGGATTTTGCAGGTAAGGTCTTTGTATAAGAGGATTTTAAGATTTACTTGATAATTACACGTTCACGTAACAATGTTAAATTTTCATCAGGACTTATTACTAAATATTTACCTTGAAAGTGTTTTTTGCAAACCTGATATTTTAAAAATGAATGATCATTGATTCTTTAATAATCTTCCCTTGTTTACATAAGTACAAGAATTAAGTATTGTTCTGTAAAATAAATTAAATTATGAATTGAAATCACAAAGAACAAAAAGCGAACGGTATTTTATAATTAGCTCTTTGAGATCAAACATTACATTTCCACAGTAGCTAAATTGTTTATTAATTTCGTAACAATAATTTATTGCTCTCGTACCTATTGTGTTCAATACTCAATACTTTATTGCATTCCATAATGTATAAACAAATGTTTGGAATGATATCATACATTTTCACTCTACTGGGTATGTTCAATGAAGTGGGATTTTTATCACTTGAAAATTACCATTCAACATGGGACTTTCGTACCTACTAAAGTTCGAGGCCCTGCTGGGCGCCAATTTTTTGGAAGGGCGCTTGACGAAAATTATGATTCGTATCAGTTATTTCGTACAGTTTGCTTACACACGCTGACAGATTAAATTGAGGGGTTTGTAGGAAATAATCACCAAGCCTGAGAAATCGTATAATATTCTCGTAACGTGTCTGCTTCTAATAACCCTTCAAACTACTAAATGGATACAAAAACGCCCTTTAACAGTTTGAACTTGGTCCCAATTTATCACCCTAGTCCTTTTCGCAAATCCTAGCCTATTTTTACAAGCTTTTATTTAACTTGCGATGTACGAGTATGTAACTATGTTTGTTCGAGTGGACTCTTGCAATTCAATTTTGAAGCAGATAATTATCTTCAACCGATTGAGCTGAAATTTTTCATGCATGTATAAATTGGATGACAATGCAAAATTATTATGACATGGAGCTGATCTGATGATGGAACCGGAAGGTGGCCATAGGAACTCGGTAGTTATATAACACAACCCCATCGAGTTTGGACTCGTTTAATCCGTCTTGACGAGAACTTTGGTGCTAGATGGTAACCAGGGACTGATGATGGAGCTGGAAAATGGCCATAGGAACTCGGTAATTAAACGACACAACCCCATCGAGTTTGGGCTCATATGATTCGGCTTGACGAGTACTTTGTTGCTAGATAGTAACCAGGGTGTGACGATGGAGCTGGAAGATGACTATAGGAACTCTGTAATTAAACGACATAACCCCATCGAGTTTGGGCTTGTTTGATTCGTCTTGACGAGTACTTTGGTGCTAGATGGTAACCAGGGACAAAAGGTGAACAGGTAGCTTAAGTGCAGTAAACGCATATAACGCCGTAACGAACTACGCCGTAGTCAATCTCGCATCAAAAATAGGTACTAAAAAGTTAAAAATTAAATTAAAAGAAAAGAAAACTTTTATTACTTATTCATAAAAAAGACTAAAGAGTTAAAAATAATTTAAACCTGATAAGAAATAAAAGCGTGTTACATTGTGTTCTAAATGTTCTTTAATGTTCCATAAAAATGTAACACGCTTTTATTAATTTGTTATCAGGTTTAAATTACAAGCAAACAAATTGACTATCACCTTTAATTGACCGTATATTTTATTCATTACGTTCCTTCTTTGCCAGTGGTATCAAATGGCTATAATGACTCGGAAAATTGACGTAGGGTGGCAATTTGCCTAACGATCCATTTCTCTAGACTGTATTAGTAATCAGAAAAGTGGTACCGGTATTGACTGCCTGTAAGTGTACACCGAACCTATATTCAAAATATTGTGCCATGAGCTGTTTTAATGCACCATTACAAGTTTAAAATAATTAAAATTTGGAAAAGTGTTTTTTACTCCCAATTTATGACCCATATCAATTATAATTAAAAAGAACACAAAAGATTTTTCTGCTTTAACGTGGTTGATTTTATAAACAAACATCTCACACTCTCAAAACCAGACCAATCGATGGCTCTGTCGCAAAATGACCACTTCTGAAAATGACTACTGGTAGCAAAATTTCCCTTTCGCAAAATGTCCCTTTTGCAAAATGTCCCCTTCGCAGAATGTCCCTTTCGCAGAATGTACCTTTCTCAGAATGTCCCTTTCTCAGAATGTCCCTTTCGCAAAATGTCCCTTTCGCAAAATGTCCCTTTTTCAAAATGTCCCCTTCGCAGAATGTCCCTTTCGCAGAATGTCCCTTTCGCAGAATGTACCTTTCTCAGAATGTCCCTTTCGCAAAATGTTCCCTTCCTCAAACAGGCATCAATTCCTTTCATCAGTAAAAAAACGGTCAAGAGCCAGTAGGTGTACAACACAGAGGGGTACTGTAGTAATGTTTAATCAGTACTCGTAAAATGGGTAGCTATTATCTAAATATCATTATAAAATTCGAAAGGTTTCGAGACAATTTACTTAAAAGAAAACAATTGAGGTCGTTTTCGAATCGTGTGCGGTCACTTGAGTGAGGTTCAGATTTGGGTTCAGGTTGCTAGATTAATATTTTTGCTTTATGCTGAAATCAAAACCACGACCTGTAGCGATAAAGCCAATAGCTCGGATGCTTTGCTAACCTAACCCTAATTACTTCCTTCCTTCGGGCTGCTACCGAGAAGTATCAACCAGAAGGCCAATTCTCGTAATTTAAAACGTTCAAAATCTAGTCGCAGTCTCATCCCGGCGACATGTTTATCGCCGAGTAGATTGTCAAAAACTTGTCAAAATATAGGGAAATTAGAGGGATTTTTGACAGATTGAGACTGAGATCAGAGGGGCAATTCTCGTAATTTTAAGAACGTTCACAGTCTGATCTCAGTCTCAATCTGTCAAAAAATACTTCTAATTTCCCTACATTTTGACAAGTTTTTGACATTTGTTTGTCGCCGAGATGAGACTGCGACTAGATTTTGAATGTTTTAAATTACGAGAATTGGCCTTCTGACTGTGAACGTTCTTAAAACTTTGACATATCGTATATTTTAGTATTATAAAATATCTTGTAAGTAGGTATAACTTTAACGACATATAAATCAGAATGAGAAAAAAGGTTATTTTACGTGTGATCCTTCAATTACATGATACCACAGTACACGTATATGGATAAAAATTAACGATAAAATTAAAAATAGATAAATAAATTATGAATGATGATAACAGCCTAAATCTATTTTCACCATTAATAATTTATTTATCTATTACGCTATTTATCCCATGGAGAAAGTTGTTCAGTTTGATGGTCTGTACCACATCCTTAAATTTGGCTGGTCTTTGAAAAATTACCCTGTATATACAAAAATCAATTGCTGTTCGTTTGTCTCGCTAAAACTCGAGAAAGGCTGGGCCGATGTAGCTGATTTTGGTTTTGAAATGTTTGTCGTAGTCCAGGGAAGGTTTAAACGGTGATATGGAAATATTGCGAGAAAGATAGTAAAAACAACAATTTCATTTTCCCATATATACTGTTCTACCTACTTTCCTGTCAAACATTCGACGATCGTCCCTTCGGTACGGTAGACTAGGGTCTACTCGAATTGAAGCACGTATTAAATTAAGGGTTTTGAATAGTGTAGGAGTACGTTAGGAGTTGGGTAGGAGTAGGGTAGGAGTAGGGTAGGAGTAGTGTAGGAGTAGGATAGGAGTAGTGTAGGAGTAGGGTAGGAGTAGGGTAGGGGGTAGGACACTACGCGAACGAAGTAGCGACGGGCAGCTAGAAATAATTCATATGGCAAAACAACGTTTGCCGGGTCAGCTAGGAAAAAAATAAAATAAAAATGTTTATTTCATCAACTCATGTAAATAACATTGTTAAGTTTGGAGTCACCTTTTAGGCAAAGATTTGCTGGTATTAGGTGGCTCCGCTCCTCCAGTTTACAATATCAACGACGGTGTATGTATCAATAGTAACGACAGTGAGTTGTCGTATTTTACAAATGGTTGAGTCTGCTGAGTGGAAAACAGAGTGTTATACTATGTAAAAAGCCAAACAGCTTATAATAGAACAGAGGGCATAGTGCGAGTTTTTTACCTACTAGATCGCGTGAATGATTCAGAAAGCGGTATTCCTGGACACGACTCGCATTGTCAGGTAGTTCCTCTCTCTGGAACCCTGACCACTGGTAGCTTGGACCCTGTTCCCGATACCGGTGGGCTACTATATTTTATATTTTAAATTTTTTTTTATCTTTTTGTTTATAAAAATATTTAAAGATGTAATTTGTAAGTATTTAAATGAAATAAAGGAATAATAATAATAAAACTTTTTAATTCGGACCAGTATTTATATCCATATTTTTGTTAGTCAATATGAACAACATGTAATTTGTATAACTTCAGGAAAGAGCTCTTCTCATTATAGCTTCGATAGGCTGTGTTGATTTACTGACACGTATTTCCACACAAACCACACAAAGTTATCACCCACAAATAATGCAAATTCCACATTCAATCCCATCGTAAAACCAGAATTAGCGTCAATGATAATAAAATTTCATTCAAATTAAAATATGTAGCCATAAAATTTTATGGGGGTTTAAAACCGCTGTAACTTTGATGGGGGCTAGTAAAATGGGGGTATAATTTAGTTTTATTGTACCCCAAGCGTTTATTAGAGGGAAGTGTTAAATATCAGGTAAAGTACTTGCATGATTAATACGGTTAATTACCTAAATAAGATATTCCCCAGACATCGCCGCAATTATTATGAGTCTGTGTTGTCCCACTGTTGGGCAAAGGCTTCCCTTCCCTCCATCCACTTTTCCCGGTCTATTGCGGTTGTGGGCCAATCCTTTAACAAGGAGTCCAGCTCATCCCGCCATCTCTTTCCAGGCCTGCTGCATCATTTCCTGCCATTTAGGATCCACTGAGTGGTGGCTTTTGCAATAGCTATCGCCGCAAAGTTAGGTTTTATTTTATTTTTTTGGTTTTACAGGGCCGGTCCTTTCTCTAGTCTACCTACTGTAGTCGTTGCTAATTCTCTCTCTTTTTAGTAAAAAAATCGATTTCGTCTAAACCTCGATTTCCTAAAACCGTTTAAATCCTTTGAACTATAAATCTGCTATCCTAATCCCATGTTGGATGTTGTAATTGATCTTACAAAAATAACAACAGCCATTAATATCGTTACGTTTCTAAGAAATCTTCTTGTTTAATACATATTTCGATTATAGCACTATCACTGAACCGAAACTATCAAAAACAACTTTAGAAACCTGATACTCAATCAAATACCACTTTAATCTCGTCGCACAGTGACGCGAAAACCGCGCAAGATATTATCGGACGTGTTTTAATGTTTAGGTATTCACGTGATTATTCGCGATACAGTCGACGCGAACCAGTTTTGTCCCGTTTGGCCAGAGCGTATCCCTAAAAGAATACTAAGAAAACCTATCTAATACAATCGCCCACATTCACTACTTATCCGCGTTCCTATAGTGATTGAATTCACATCGCATTATATACGTTGAGCGTTTAAACCGCACGTGCCAAAAAGAAACACGTATGTACACAGCAATTGATGGACGATTATCGCGCGATCGTTTCGAGATAGCGTTGTAGTAAACACATAAAAAGTCTATTCAAATCCTTATTTCCATTTGATGTGATTTCCACATAGTCGGATATCAGCTTTAGACTAGTGTAAATTAAGTAAATTTCAGAATGAATTACTATTCATTCTGAAAACTTAATTTACACTTGTCTCTATTCTATTCTATATTGAAAAGGTCATAAGATTGTTTGACGAGGCAGCGCAAACTAGACTTTATGTGTGGGGATTTAAAATTGTTTTTCCTATAACAGATAATATATTTGTTTACATGTTTAGAAGCTAAATCGCGAACGCAGTTTACAATGAATGTTGTAATGTAGAACAGTTCGAGAAATCGGGAATTTTCGTAAAGGTTTGTTGACCTTTTGATGAAAGTAGGTTGGTACCTAATTCTTGATTTCCATTTTGATGGATGTGTGCCTACACCAAACAGAGTAAAAAACTCATAGTACCTGTATGGATCAAACAGATTTCAATTATCATTTCATTGGATGCGATCAACCTAAAACAGGAAATTGTGAAAACCTGTAAAGGAAGCAAGCAATGCAGTGATGTAATTTTGTATTGCCCCTTCCTTTCCTTTGGAAACTTCTAAAATAAAACCTTATTTTAAATTCGACTATCCACCCACACAGGTCGTAGAATTACATCCGAAACCTTACTTCATTGGCACCGACGTGAATGGCGCGATCTGCCCGCTTTTAAAGTGTTTTATCTTGAATGTGGAGGATTTCTGCACAGTTTTCCTTATTGTACTGCGAGTGGCAATGGACCCCAGGTATCGAGTAGCAGTGTGTAGGAATTCCAGTTCAGTACTCGCGAATACATCTGAGGACTCATCATATAACAGAATGTTGTTGATATGGGTGAGGGCTAGGTACAATGGACTGGTCTTAAGGGTTATGGTACCGGTTTGAGGTATTTCGAATAGAGGACGTCGCCGTCGGCGAGGGCGAAGTGTGTGTCTAATGGATACTGATGCACTGAAGTAAGGAGGAACAAAGTCGCTTTCGTGTTGAACTATGTGTGCCTATTTTTTCTAAACTCCACTGCATTTTGATGCAATTTTCTTTAATTTTCAATTCAATTCAATCAAAGAAAGATTTATGTGTATAATACATTAATATTTAACTTTGATATACTCGTAACACATAAATCTTAAAGTTTTGACCACATGTCGTTACTACAGTAAAATCTTGCACCTACGCGAAGCAGAAGCGGGTCACTATTACTGTCTAAAATTACATGTGAACATGCAAAAAAGTTACACTTGCACCAGATTTGAAATCCAAAACTTTATGCAAAATTTGACCATCTCACCTGCATGCCCTAACATGTCTGAGTCGTATCAACGACAATCCTTCTGGAAATCCCTTGGCGAAATCCGCCACAAAGTAATCAAACACCATCCCCTAAACCTGCCCAAAATCTCATTGGATGAGGGAACCACCTACCTAGATGAAGCTCTTAATTAGCACGATAACGGCTCCCGTTCGGAACATCCAGCGTCGGTTTTAGATTAGGGCCTGTAAAATCTCCAATTCAAATGCTGCCATGGAATGCAAATGAACGGAGCCCTTACTAAGTGTCGCACGATTTTGAAGACGAGAATTTCGGTTCAGGTCGTTTTGTTTTACAGGAAGATTGGATTTAAGTTTACTTGAAACTTTGCTTGAAAATTGAAAAGCCTTGAACTTATTTTGTAGTTTAGAAAAAGCTGCTAAATTATTGTTCTAATAAAAGGTTTTCCTTATAATTATTATTTGATCTAGATTCTCAACTTCTTCTTTCTTCTTCTTTCGAGACTTACGGTGAGTATGAAATAACGTGAGAAAAGAAAAGAATTATACCTTTGAAGGTAGGGTTAGCCGCTCATCAGTGGACAAAGAGTTAAGGGTTAAATATATCCCATTTAATACGAAAACCACCCTTACCACTGCAAAATAAAGGCGCTATCAAAATCACTTCGTAACCAGAGTCATGCGGTTAACTGTTCAATGTTCTATTTAGAAATTGGAAAGATCACATTTGTAGAAGGCCATTTATTGCCTGAAGAGTGAAAGAAGTAAGCGCGCAAACTAATAAAGTGATACAAAAAGCCAAATTTGGAGGTGGAACTCTACGCAAAATAATAAAATAAAAATAAAAAATAAAATAAATGTTTATTTGCACCTTCATTTATTTTATTTTTATTTTAAAATCTAAAATCAATTTCTAATATCTCTGTAATAATGTCAAGGTCACTTAACACTCCCGGATCCAATCGAATTTCATAAAAGTTTTGAAACAACCATTTGGACGACACGGTTGACGCATGGCGCAGTGGCTGAGCGATCGACTGCTGCGCTGTGTGTCGCGGGTTCGATTCCCGCACGGAACAAATATTTGTATTGCCTACAGGTAGTTGTTCCGGGTCTGGCTGTTTGTGTATGTGAGTTTAAATGTTTGTAAACGCACCCACGATACAGGAGTAATTCCTAGTGTGGAGCAACGTTTTTTTTTTCTATAAAAAAAAATGGATGAAAACTCAACTGATATGGGAGTTTTGGCCCAAGATTAGCATATTCCGGCGTTCTGTTGGCACTTGGCCAAGGTCCGCAAGGCTTAGCTTTACCACTCTGGTGTATTGCTTAGATTTTGTCGAGTGTAAGCATTAGTATTTTCGACATAGGAAGTATCTTAGAAAGAGACCTCATCACATGGGGTACACGAAAATAGCCTCGACGAGTAGCAATACTGAAATATTCCTGGGATAGTTAGACCGGCTATCTCCTTACCTTATTTTTAACTATTTTAACTTATTAACTTATTTTTTTACCTGCAAAATCAATAGCAGCTCAGCTTTGTCTCAGAAATGGCAACGCGACTACAGGGACTCTAGTATAGCAGATATCCACGTATCCCAAGTTAGCCCTGTTACTTGTTTGCACAATAACACAAAATAAAACAGTTTGGAGTTGAACTATCCAGTAACTATTGAGTCTTTAAAATCAGAATCATGTTCTTATGAGTGTCCGTTTCGACTGCTCGGCCACAATTTCGTAGAAGCAAAACGACTACGTCAACATTACGAAGGAATTTGTAAAACACTAACAATGAAAGTCGCAAATTCGTAGATCCAATATTCAGAAAGTTGTAAAGGTTTAACCATGGCCGCGCAGTCGAAACGTGGAGAACTGCGCGGCCACGCATTTCTCTTAAAGTTCTCTTAAACGGAGCTTCGTAGAGGTCCCATTCTTTTTGCTAACCACTGATACGATTTCGAAGAAATTGTAGACAGTATGAATAAAGCCCTAATGTTTGGAATTCACGACCTACAGAACTTAAATGCTATGGCCGCGCAGTTGACACGTGGAGAACTGCGCGGCCACGCAGTTCTCTTAAAGTTCTCTTAAACGGAGCTTCGTAGAGGGCCCATTCTTTTTGCTAACCACAGATACGATTTCGAAGAAAATGTAGACAGTATGAATAAAGCCCTAATGTTTGGAATTCACGACTTACAGAACTTAAATGCTATGGCCGCGCGGTTGAAACGTGTAAAACTGCGCTGTCACGCAGTTCTCTTAAACGGAGCTTCGTAGAGGTCCCATTCTTTTTGCTAATCACTGATACGATTTCGAAGAAAATGTAGACAGTATTAATAAAGCCCTAATGTATGGAATTCACGATCTACAGATCTTATAACCTATAATGCAAGTTAGAAAAAGGGTGACCAAGATTTATGGTGCGTCAATCAGACATTTCCAAGCGTCGTTTTTGTACCACGTGGCCTATTATCATAATGAGGGAATAAGTATGCTTCATTGGATGGAGAAGTACTAAAGTAAGTAGATATAATAAAATAATACAGTTAGAATATACGAAACTATTGTTACCCTGAAGATGGAGGGACCAAGTCTTGGATTTCAAATCAGCCTACATAAAAGTTTAATATTGTAAATCTACTATTTGCAACCGTTGCACTAATTTTTCAGTACAATTAGTACTTTTTGACGATAAACTTCACCGTAAGTCATTTGCATAATCCAAAGGTAGAAAATAGGTACTAAACATGAATACTTCGAAAAACCAAAAAATACTATCCATTAACCCAAATTTTTGAATCGTCATTATGGAGGGACCAACATTTATTGCCGATATTTCTCAAATGATTCATGTTAGGAACCATCAAATTGCATATTTCTAAACTAGAATTAAGGTATTGTAATACTATATAGGTAGGTTACTCCTCCGACCAGCCTATCCATATGGTCCTTTCACTTTGACGTCAAAATGGAGGGACCAAGGATTTTAAATAACATACTGTTAAATAACTACTTATAAGTTGAGGTAGCGTATAAGACGGTAACAATATTTTCGTATCTACTTACTTTGGTACTTCTCCATCCAATGAAGCATACTTATTCCCTCACTATATAGCTTCTGCCCGCGGCTTCGCCCGCGTGGATGTCGGAAATTATCCCACGGGAACGTACTAACAGGATAAAATGTATGTGCTTCCCCAGGATGCCATCTATCTCGCGGGCCCTTTGTGGCTAATTACAATAGAAAACCAATTGTGTCTCATTAGTGGTGATTAAGAGGGTACCTATATGATATCTTTACCTAAGTACCTACCTAATTAAAAAAAAATAACCTACCTAAATAAACCTATTTCTGATGATAACTAATCTAAACTCAATAAATAGGCAAAATCCCTAAAAACTAATATCTATACGAATGACTAATCCTACCTAACAGTATTAAAAAGTAACCTACGGTCACTAGGCACACTAACAAATATACTACCTACATAAACTTTAAAATTAAAATCTATACCTACGACTTATAAAATTAAACCTAAATAACTCTAAAAACTAAAAGGAATAAAAAGGTCGCACAGATAATACTGCGGGTGACGTAACCTACGACAAACTTATTATTTGCGGTTGGTACAGTAATCGGTCTAGGGATCGAACCGCAAAATTAAGTTTGTTTTTTATTGTATATACTTTTCCGGGATAAAAAGTACCCAGTATGGTGCCCAGGATATTAAAGAATAATTATACCAAGTTTCATCGTAATCGAACCGGTAGTTTTTGCGTGATGCCTGAACAAAAAGACAGACAGACAGACCGACAGACAAAAATTTTTTTAATCACATTTTTGGGTTCGGTGTCGGTCTAGTAACACCCCCTGTGTGTATAACTCCAGCTTCCTCATATGTATTAGAATAATTCTACTTAGGCCAATATTTAAGGCATAATAGCTGCAATCAAAGTTCCCAGTCTTAATTTAGCTGCCACAAAAACTTCGTTAGTATGAGCCGTTTAGTGTGTGTTAGCTGGAGTGACGTAACTCCAGCTTCCTCATTCGATACAGGCAAACTAGTGAGGTTAGGGTTTTGGACTATAGTCAGAAAAATAAGGCATAATAGCTGCACAAGGAAGGAAAAAACTGAACGATAATACTTAAAAAGTGTTGAAACTACGATCAAAAACGTATGTGTAAGCTGGAGTGACGTAACCCCAGCTGCTCATTCATATCTTCCAAACGAATGAAGATATGATTATGTATTATAGCTTAAAAAATAAGGCATAATAGCTGCCATTGGCAGCAAAATTTTCAAATCTCTGGTCAAAATACTCTATGAGTTATTAAACCGATAAATACGTGTAAGCTGGAGTGACGGCACCCCAGTTGCTCATGTCATATCTTCCGAATGAAAGAAGATATGATTATGTATTATAGCTCAAAAAATTAGGCATAATAGCTGCTACAGGCAGCAAAATTTTCAAGTCTCTAGGCCTAGTAGTTTCCACGTAATAATAAAAAAACAGTTTTCGCGCCAAAAACATCAAATTTTTGCTTCGGAGTAGGTAATGAGCGGTGTTGCCGTTCCGTGCGCAACATTATTACAACCAAATTTGATCTTAGCAGGCATTCTATTAGAAGTCATGTTAGCTTGCGCTCAAAATAATTTTAATTTTGTAAATTGAAGATATAGACTGAGAGCCGACTGAACTTTAATGGAACTATGAATGTAATATTAATATCAACTTTAAACAACGAGAGAACTACTATTAATGTTTTTTTGTGACATCTTCACTGTATTTCGGTTAAGGTGGATGAGCAAAGCTAGCCCACGAAATTAAAAGTTTGTTACGTTTTTGCAATTTACTGCAGGTCACTGTCAGGTTGTATCTTGATCAAATATGATTCAAAATATGTACCGATATCGTTATAGGTTATAGTAAACTATCTGTGTGCCAAATTTCATCCAAATCCTATTAAAAGCAATAATACTAATTAATTATTGGAATACTATCGTGAATTCATGCAAGCCTAGTACTTTTTATTTGAATACTGCTCAGAAAGTCGGGTCATATTTCAATCATGATTCGAAAGACACGTGGCGCCATCTAGCCTCCTAAAGCAATTGTTACCTATTGTTATTTTCCTCGGGAACAGTATTTTTTTTATGTAATGTACATACAGACGCCAGCTGCATCAAGCTACTACAATCTGTCAGATTTCTTGTAATTGATTTTCAACTTTATCGCTAATAATAATATCCCTGGACATTTCACACAGCGCCATCTAGTCCCAATCTAAGCAACCTAATGCTTGTGTTATGGCAACAAGATGGCTGATAAACTACTTATATACATTTTTTTTTTTTTGTAAATACATACATATTATAGATAGAAAAACACCCAGACTCGGAACAAATACATGTAGGTCATACAAATATTTGTTCCGTGCGGGAATCGAACCCGCGACACGCAGCGCAGCAGTCAATCGCTTAACCGTGCCGCATTAAGGTTCAAGGTTGATTGGGAAAATTTGACAGTTTCGGGTAGCTTGACCTGCTGGCGTCTGTACCCATAAAGGGAACGTTACATTGAAAAAAAACTGAATGCCAATTTATGAAGAATAGGTAGGTAAAATAATTCTGTAACTGTAAAGAAAACTGATCTGAGTGATAATTACCGTACCTACCCGTCCCGACGACGTTTCGCGAAACGGCGGAATTCGATGCGCCCGTTTGCAAGCCCCGAAGATCCGGCGCCGATATAATTAAGGAGTAGAAAAATAAGTGAACAATATTTTACCTGGTGAGAACAACTCAAATTGTGATTTATGATAAAAATATACGAAATTGTTACACTTAGATTTTTTCTTTCATCCTATGACATACAATATGACTATAAAAAACCTCAATATGATTATATGATAGTACGATTAAAGTATGTAGTTGGCTCCCAGTCTATAATCTAGTTCAAACTGATAATGTTGCGCACGGAACGGCAACGCTGCTTGTTACCTACTCCGAAGTAAAAATTTGATGTTTTTGGCGCGAAAACTGTTTTTTTTATTATTACGTGGAAACTACTAGGCCTAGAGACTTGAAAATTTTGCTGCCTGTAGCAGCTATTATGCCTAATTTTTTGAGCTATAATACATAATCATATCTTCTTTCATTCGGAAGATATGACATGAGCAACTGGGGTGCCGTCACTCCAGCTTACACGTATTTATCGGTTTAATAACTCATAGAGTATTTTGACCAGAGATTTGAAAATTTTGCTGCCAATGGCAGCTATTATGCCTTATTTTTTAAGCTATAATACATAATCATATCTCCATTCGTTTGGAAGATATGAATGAGCAGCTGGGGTTACGTCACTCCAGCTTACACATACGTTTTTGATCGTAGTTTCAACACTTTTTAAGTATTATCGTTCAGTTTTTTCCTTCCTTGTGCAGCTATTATGCCTTATTTTTCTGACTATAGTCCAAAACCCTAACCTCACTAGTTTGCCTGTATCGAATGAGGAAGCTGGAGTTACGTCACTCCAGCTAACACACACTAAACGACTCATACTAACGAGGTTTTTGTGGCAGCTAAATTAAGACTGGGAACTTTGATTGCAGCTATTATGCCTTAAATATTGGCATAGGTAGAATTATTCTATCACATATGAGGAAGCTGGAGTTATACACACACACCCCCTGCCATTTATTATTTTGATATTTTCAATGTACAGAATTTTCACTTCTACAGATTTATTATATGTATAGATATAGATTATGATAATAGGCTACGTGGTATAAAAACGACGCTTGAAAATGTCTGATTGACGCACCATAAATCTTGGTCACCCTTTTTCTAACTTGCATTATAGGTTATAAGATCTGTAGATCGTGAATTCCATACATTAGGGCTTTATTAATACTGTCTACATTTTCTTCGAAATCGTATCAGTGATTAGCAAAAAGAATGGGCCCTCTACGAAGCTCCGTTTAAGAGAACTTTAAGAGAACTGCGTGGCCGCGCAGTTCTCCACGTGTCAACTGCGCGGCCATAGCATTTAAGTTCTGTAGGTCGTGAATTCCAAACATTAGGGCTTTATTCATACTGTCTACAATTTCTTCGAAATCGTATCAGTGGTTAGCAAAAAGAATGGGACCTCTACGAAGCTCCGTTTAAGAGAACTTTAAGAGAAATGCGTGGCCGCGCAGTTCTCCACGTTTCGACTGCGCGGCCATGGTTAAACCTTTACAACTTTCTGAATATTGGATCTACGAATTTGCGACTTTCATTGTTAGTGTTTTACAAATTCCTTCGTAATGTTGACGTAGTCGTTTTGCTTCTACGAAATTGTGGCCGAGCAGTCGAAACGGACACTCTTATGAAGGGAACTTCGAATGTCCTCAAATTTTTCCGTTCCCTTTCTCAAAACAGTACAAAATAAGGGAAATAAAACCTGATTGTTGAATAGGAACCTCGTAATTCTTTTTTATGTTGTCATTCTGACTCGAATCACGTCTCCTATAAGAGCCTTTAACGACTATTCGTAAAAGCGTTTATTGTAAAGAGCATTGATTTAAAAATCACAAGGAAGCTATTACATTACGATGTAAACATGCTTGCGTGCATGGGTGCGTTGAAAGAGCCTCCAGGAGCGACGAAATTTGTGTCAGCCCAACCTTCCTGACTGACCAATGTGTGACTTTCTGTCACTTGCTCCTATTTAATAACAAAATATTATATGCATTTTCAAATCGGCATATGGTTTGGACCACTAGGGAACACATAAATTCTATATTTAATGGGAAACAATAACGAGCCAACTACCGGTGGACGATTCGAATGCAATATATCTATGAATTCCAAAGAATCTTGTGAAATATTCTGACGGCACGGTTGGCGCAGTGGTTAAGCGATTGACGTGTCGCGGGTTCGATTTCCGCACGGAAGAAATATTTGTATGACCTACATGTATTTGTTCCGAGTCTGGGTGTTTTTCTATCTATAATATGTATGTATTTACAAAAAAAAAATGTTTATTAGTAGTTTATCAGCCATCTTGTTACCATAACACAAGTATTAGGTTGCTTAGCTTGGGACTAGATGGCGCTGTGTGAAATGTCCAGGGATATTATTTTTATACTAGCTTCTGCCCGCGGCTTCGCCCGCGTGGATGTCGGAAATTATCCCACGGGAACGTGCTAACAGGATAAATGTATGTGCTTCCCCAGAATGCCATCTATCTCGCGGGCCCTTTGTGGCTAATTACAATGGAAAACCAATTGTGTCTCATTAGTGGTGATTAAGAGCGTACCTATATGATATCTTTACCTAAGTACCTACCCAATTAAAAAAAAAAAACAAAAACTTGAGAGGTGTCAAGGGACACCCGGATGGAACGAAGTTCAAAGAGAGAGAGAGAGAGACAGACAGAGAAACACGCGCACGCCGCACGGCTTACAATTATAGCAAAAAGTGTCGTTCCAACTTTTAGTCTTAATTTTTTCCGTCTAGCCCCCTTTCGCAACGCGCGATAAGGAACTTCGTTCCAATAACAGAAAATAAAATACCTACCTACCTAAATAAACCTATTTCTGATGATAACTAATCTAAACTCAATAAATAAGCAAAATCCCTAAAAACTAATATCTATACGAATGACTAATCCTATCTAACAGTATTATAAAATAACCTACGGTCACTACATACACTATCAAATATACTACATATACTTTACAATTAAAATACGACTTATAAAAAATAAACCTAAATAACTCTAAAAAATAAATGGAATAAAGAGGTCGCACTGAAAAACACGGTTTAGAATTGCAAGTAGCAGTTAAAATAAGAACGAACGCTCGCCACTCGACACGTCTGTTCAAATCAAAGTTCAAAAATGTAATGCGCGCGCTCAGACGCCGTCCTTATACAGGGTGACAGGGAAACTCGACGTGTTCCTTCCAGGGCGTGATAGTGTGACCCATTTGCAACAATTAAGCACCCCATAAAGCCTAGGCGAAAATTCATGGAAACCGAGAAAAACCGATTTTCATGTTTTTTTGAAAATTTTCCAGAATTCGTCACTAAATATCGCTTATCTCTAAATTCTCTAATTGAGTGGCTTTCAAAGATATTCCATTGGCTACGTAATACTTTAACACACCTATTGATGTTACCAAATTTTCTAAAATATCAAACAGTTAAAAGTTAAAGTAAGAAGTTTATCAACTATTTTCAAAAATCATCTACGTACACGAACTTTGACACCAGTTATCTCAAAATTTTACTAAAACAATAAGCGTACAAATTACGGGAAAGACATCTTCATTTAATCAGCTATGCAATGAGGTACTAAAGTTTCATAAATCTTTAAAGGTGCCGATGAAACAGTCGATAACGATGGCAAAGGTCGAATTTGCAAATTGTTGAAATATTTTAAAACTAGCTTCTGCCCGCGGCTTCGCCCGCGTGGATGTCGGAAATTTACCCACGGGAATGTGCTAACAGGATCAAATGTATGTGCTTCTCCAGAATGCCATCTATGTCGCGGGCCCTTTGTGGCTAATTACAATAGAAAACCAATTGTGTCTCATTAGTGGCGATTAAGAGGGTACCTATATGATATCTTTACCTAAGTACCTAACTAATTAAAAAAAAAAACTCAATTACAGAAAATTAAATACCTACCTACCTAAATAAACCTATTTCTGATGATAACTAATCTAAACTCAATAAATAAGCAAACTCCCTAAAAACTAATATCTATACGAATGATTAAACCTACCTAACAGTATTATAAAATAACCTACGGTCACTACGTACACTATCAAATATACTACCTATACTTTAAAATTAAAATGTATACCTACGACTTATATAAAAATAAACCTAAATAACTCTAAAAACTAAAAGGAATAAAAATGAACTCCACTGCGGGTGACCCAACCTACGACAAACTTAGTATTTGCGGTTGGTACAGTACAGACAGTGGTAATCGGGTATAGGGATCGAACCGCAAAATTAAGTTTGTTTTTTATTGTATATACTTTTCCGGGATAAAAAGTACCCAGTGTGGTGCCCAGGATATTAAAGAATAATTATACCAAGTTTCATCGTAATCGAACCGGTAGTTTTTGCGTGATGCCTGAACAAACAGACAGACAGACAGACAGACAGACAGACAAAATTTTTTTTAATCACATTTTTGGGTTCGGTGTCGGTCAAGTAACACCCCTTGCCATTTATTTTTTGGATATTTTCAATGTACAGAATTTTCACTTCTACAGATTTATTATAAGTATAGATTATTATTAAATATCTGATTTCTAATTTTAACAAACAATACTAGACTCACATCTGGCAACCACAAGATGGGCCGACGGGATGCCGAGAGAACCCTTAAAACAAAGGTGAAATTATACAAAAAGAGCCCTACAGCGATTTTGCGAAAGTGTGGCTGAGTGTGGTGTTTTTAAGGTTTTTTTTTTTATAAAAACGTTGCCCCACTCTAGGAATTTCTCCTGTATCGTGGATGCGTTTACAAACATTTTAACTCACATACACAAACAGCCAGACCCGGAAAAACTACTTGTAGGCCATACACATTCTACAACGCTTTACGTGACGCGAAACAAAGCGGACGTGTGTTTTGTATTGATTATAATGAAATAATCAATTACGACAAATAAATAATTATAATTATTTGCGCCGTCAGTATAAAAGTAAAGTGTGTCGCGTGTGACTTGTATGTTTTTACCGACTTTTCATGTACAAGATGATCTAAATATTTTTATAAAACAATAAATAAAGTGTTTCTGGTAGCATGTCTAATCCAGGATCAAGCCCATTTGGCCGTAGCCAATTACTACGGAGAAGTCCCCCACCAACGCCATTACCCCCATTACCGCCATTACCCCTGAGCGACCCAAATCCACCAGCACCCGCGGAGAATGAATTGCCGAGTGAAGTCATCAGTACGCCGGAGATCCAGAAGTGGTTAGGCTCCATTGATGGCATATTAAACGAAGTTTGCAGTATTGTCGGTGAAGGAAAAATGAACTCGGAACAGAAACTTCGTGTCTCCACTCTATGCAGGAGGGTCTCAAGTGGGACCTCTCAGATGGCCGTCTTATACCAATCGCTGAAGCAGAAAACGATTCTGGCCCATACCACAATCCAGCACCTTCAGGTTCACCAGAATGTTGTGGATTCTCTCCAGCAATTCAAAGAGGTCGTTCAAACTAAGATGAGCCCCTCGGAAAACTCTTCGTATGCTAGCATGGTGAAGAAAGGTTCCGATAACTTTGTCCGTCCGGCAAACTTGAGATCAGTCGCCATCTATCCAAGCGATAAGACCCAAACTAGTGACGACACCAAGACACTTGTCCAAAAACTAATCTCCCCCGAACAACTTAAGCTTCATGTCCGTGGGTTGAGAAAAGTGAAAAATGGGGGCGTTCTGATTAGCACCGAAAACAAAGGCGATATTGACAAACTGAAGAAATCGGAAGAACTAGTATCATCGGGCCTTACATTAGAAGAACCTACGAAACGTCGGCCGAGGGTCGCTGTCATTGGTGTCCCCGTAGCCCTTACCGAGAAGGAGGTATTGGACTGTATTTATGAGCAAAACCTCTCAGACAAGTTGCCAAATATAACTCGTGAGTCCTTCCTTGAGAGCATCAAATTGAGCCATAAATCGGGTAAGAAAGACCTTCCTACATGTAACTACATTTTGGAACTACCCGCTAGCGTACGTAAAATCCTAATTAACCAAAGCCGAATTTTTATTAATTGGACTTCATGTCCGGTGAGAGATTTCACGATCGTCACCAGGTGCTTCAATTGCCAGCAGTTCGGACACGCTGCCAAGTTTTGCCGAGAAAGTAGTCCTATTTGCAACCACTGTGGAGAGTCTGGACACTCTTTCAAGGAATGTAGCAGCAAATCTTCTCCGCCTCAATGTGCGACGTGCAAACGCTTCAAGAGGAAATCTGACCATCCAACCGGAGATGTTAGTTGCCCGGCGCGCAAATATGCAGAGATGAACTATATTAACTCAATAGATTATGAAGGCGCCTAAGAGCGCCACCGATTTTTCTATTTAGTTAGCACATTAACAGGTAGTTTATCTTCTATTTTTATTTCCATTTAGTTTGTAACGATCATGACAAATCAGCTAATTTGTGATCTGGATAGTTTTTCTGTATCTGAATCTATAATCTGTAATGTTGAGGACTGTAAACATCTTCTCTCTACTGGTGACAAAACATTAACCTTGCTTACACAGAATATTCGCAGCATAAATCGAAACATGACCGGGTTTGAAGTGTTATTACAGAATCTTGACTTACGAGTATGTTGTGACATAATTGTCCTAACAGAATGTTGGTTGTCAAAACAGACAGTCAACTTACCATCTCTGGACGGTTATTATTCATACAAAACTGAGAGAAACATAAACCAAAACGATGGATTAGTAGTTTATATAAAAAATAATCTAAGTACAATTAAAGAAGAACCGGTATCCCAAGATAGCAATTGCTTAATAATTAAAATTATTCCCGATATAGTAGTGATGGCTATTTATAGGCCTCCTTCTCAAAATATGGACAGATTTTTAGAATCACTTGACACAAACTTAAAAAACTTATCATCTTTTAAGAACATAATACTTTTGGGTGATATTAACATTAATATTGCTTCCGGGAAATCCGATACCCATGTACATAATTATCTGAATATTTGCTCTTTTCATGGACTATTACCAGCTCACTATCACCCCACGCATCAGAGCGGCTCATGCTTAGACCATATCATTCTAAAATCGAAAAATCCATCCAAAACATTGGTTACGAATTCTTCGCTTACCGATCATCAAGCTGTTTTACTAACATTACAAATAAGTTCACCTAGAATAAACTGCATGCGTAGCTACACTAAAGTGAATATGACAAACCTTGAAAATGACATACGCGGTATTAATTTTGACCCTGTTTATAATTCAAACGATGCAAATGCTTCCTTAAAGTATTTCATAACCTCGCTACAATATGCAATAAGGAAAAACACATATACTAAAACAATGCCCAGAAGGTTTAGTTGTATTAAACCCTGGATCACACCCGGCCTCGTACGTTGTATAAGACATAGAGACAAACTTCACCTAAAATTGAAACGCGAACCTGATAATGACATTCTTTCTGTTACATATAAAAGGTATCGTAACTTCTGTAATAATCTATTGAAAAAACTTAAAAATCAGTATGACAAAAATGAATTACAGAAGGCGGGAAAAAATAGTAAACTGGTTTGGAAATTTATAAAAACAAATACATTTAGATCGAAAAATCCCGAACCTCCACTTAATTTACTATCTACAGAGATATACCCATCCGAAGCAGTGAATAAAGCAAACAATTTTTTTGCTAATGTTGGTAAAACCTTGGCTGAAAAATCTTTACATTCTAGCAATTCTTCCCCTCAAAACCCGACTACGACACCCAGTACAGTAAAATCGTTTGTTTTATTAGATACCGACGTTAACGAAGTAGTAAGATTAATACACGGGTCAAAAGAAGCATGTGCTACTGGGTGGGATGACATACCTAATAATATACTTAAGAAATTTAGTTACCTACTAGCCCCTCCACTAACCCACATTTTTCAGCTATGTTTAGCTCAAGGAATATTCCCCAAATTGCTCAAAAAAGCTGTGGTCACACCTGTATTCAAGTCTGGAGACAAAAACTGTGTGAATAACTACAGACCCATTTCAGTGTTAACAGGCCTCTCAAAAATTTTAGAAAAAATCATTAACAGTAGATTGATAAAGTATCTGGAAGATAACAGACTACTTTCAGATAATCAATTTGGTTTTAGGCCTAATAGATCAACTAGCCAAGCAGTACACAAATTAACTAATTATATTACTACTAATCTAGATTATGGTATGCACACAATTGGGATCTTTCTAGACCTTGCCAAGGCCTTCGACACTATTTCATGTACTTTACTTTTGCACAAGCTTGAAACACTGGGGATAAGAGGAGCACAACTTTTACTATTTGCGGATTATCTCAGCGATCGTCATCAGTGTGTAAAAATAGGTCAGTATACAAGTTCTGAACTTAAAAATAGTTGTTTTGGCATTCCACAAGGCAGTATTTTGGGCCCCACGTTATTTTTAATCTATATAAATGGTCTGTGCAGCCTGACACTCCAAAATGGAGTCATAATGTCGTATGTGGATGACACCGCTCTATTGTTCTCAGCTAAATCAAGAGCTGAAGTCTATGAATATGCTCAAAATGGTTTTAACATTGTCTCTAATTGGCTCCATAATAATATCCTAACATTAAATGCAGATAAAACAAAATACATTTTATTTACAATGAGAAATATTAACATACCGCTTACTAATCTAAACATTTACGCTCACAATTGTAGCACGTACGCTTCCGCTGACACTGCATGTTCTTGCCCCACTTTAGCTAAAGCTGACCATTTGAAATACCTAGGTGTCACAATTGACTCCAATCTAAATTTCCGTAAACATATCGATTTACTCTGTACCAGAGTGCGCAAATTAATATATGTTTTTAAGAACTTACGGAACATAGCCGATTATAAATTAATTAAACAGGTTTATTTAGCTTTGTGTCAATCCATACTTACCTACTGCATAACTTCCTGGGGGGGTGCCGCAAAAACCATTTTACTCCCTCTAGAGCGCGCTCAAAGAGCAATCCTAAAGGTTGCTACCTTTCGCCCTTTTAGATTTCCTACGCACCAACTCTACATTGCATGTAATGTACTAACAGTAAGGCAATTATTTATTCTTAGCATAGTACTGCACCAGCACACTGCACTTCCTTTTGACCAAGTACCTTCCGACAAGAGAAGGAAGGACCTGGTTTGTATAAAGCCTCAAACTAAACATGCGTTTGCTAATCGATTTTATGTGTTCTTAGGACCTTTTCTGTATAATAGACTCAACAAGTTACTAAGCTTCTATAGTGTAAGCTATAAAAAATGTAGTACAATGTTATCAGATTACTTAGCGATACTCAATTACACAGACACAGAAAAACTTCTAGAAATTTTGTCATGATTGAATTTATTCCATTGTAAGTATTTACTTTTGTATGTTTACATAGGCTTAGTATTAGGTATTAATGTACTATTTTGCTTTTTCGCAGAGTTGTTAAATAATTATTTTTATACACCAGTTTTATTTAAAAATTTAATTCCCTAATATAATTGAAATGTAAAGTGATGGCCTGAAACACAGGTTTGAATTAAACCTAGTTCGGGTGGGTCGCTACCTAACACTCGAATTCCGAACTATTATTACTTACATCTGTTATTAAAAAAAAAAAAAAAAATATATATATATATATATTTTAGTTGTAGTTTATTTTTAAGCACTATAAATGTATGGAAAATTTGCCACTCCTGATAAATGTACACCTTTTTGTAATCGTTTTTATTAAATAAAATTATTATTATTATTAAATTATTATTATTATACAAATATTTGTTCCGTGCGGGAATCGAACCCGCGACACGCAGCGCAGCAGTCAATCGCTTAACCACTGCGCCAACCGTGCCGGCAATTGAGAGGACTGATGTAGGTATTAAGTAAGGGAGGCAGTGAGTTTGGGACCACCAGAAGGTGCGGACGTGATAGTTTAGGCTAGTTAAATGAAGGGATTTGGTAAATGCCAAGCCAAGAGGCCATGTCCAAGTGTGTTGGCTGTCGTAAGAAAGCGATTAGTATTTAATAAGTTAAACCACCACGTTTACCCAACGGCCTGGCGCGCGACGATGGAAAGAGACCAGACGGAATGACCATAATGCCCTGGAAGTTAGGCAGACCTTTGGTGTGGGATGCAACATGTGTCGACACCCTTGCGCCATCCCATCTTCCTAGCACGGTGGGCTGTGCTGGAGCGGCTGCTGCTGGTGCAGAAAACCTCAAACGGCGAAAATATTCCAGCCTGATTGGGAGTTATATCTTCGAGCCGTTTGGGGTTGAAACACTAGGGCCATGGGGTCCGAGTGCCCACTTGGTTTATCGAGATATCGCCAAGCGGTTAGTCGACTCTTCACGTGACCAGAGGGCTGGCCTGTTTCTTGCCCAAAGAATTAGCATCGCCATACAACGTGGCAACGCTGCCAGCCTTTTGGGCACTGTTCCTCTTGACAGCGATGCGGACGAATTTTTTGATGCCCTATGATTCTTTTGCTTGTTTTTTTTTTTATAAATGTAAAATTATAAATGTATTATAAGTTAAATCAAAATAATAATAATATCCCTGAACATTTCACACAGCTGTCAAATCAAAAGTCAATTATTCAAATTAAGCTGAAAATCAGCACTTTTTGAACGTCAAAATTACAAAAGACAGTCCCCCAAAAACGCCCGCCCCACACCACTTCCTAGTGCTATCGCTGGGAAGAAGAAGTGGCGCAACAAACTCCCCAGCAGCACAGCTGTCTGTTCAGTTAGAAAATACTTGATTGTATACAATAAGAGGTATATTAAGTAATTAACATTACAAGGCACAGAACATTAAATTAAATTATTTGTCATATGTTAGCTAGCCACGCGAATATACCAACAACTATGTATAATAAAAAATATACGTACTAAAAAATAATTAATTAAAATTAAATTGTGAATAAAACCTTACTACCTATATAAAAGCCTCTAGGCATAAAGGGCGTGATAGCTGGGTTCTGTTCACATAGCTGTCACTTGAAGTCACAAATGATCAACTAGGACCATTTGTGTTTGTACCACAACGTCGATCAACCTTTTTCAGTCTATCAAAGTGATACTGCACTGTCCTTGTATATCAAAACAATAGAAATATTACCTTATCGTGTACTGATACTCTAATTTATACTGAAGTTCGAATCAGTAGTCCCATTTTTCATACACTCACACACACCTCTCACTACACTACACTTCACTCAATCGCGCTTATTTTTCCTTTTTGATTATTGTTTAAATCTACTTGCTTGCTCTTTTCTAAATACATGTTTTTCAATTCTATATGTTATTTGGACAATGATAAGTGTAAGAGCGGTGTCTCCTAACACAAGCATTTCCTTGCTCAAAAGGAGTCTCCAAACCATATAATGCAAACCAACTATGTTAATTGAAATAAACATTTTTATTTTTTTATTTTTAACCGTTTTCAAAAAGAAGGTGATTCTCATTTCGTTTTTTCATTGTGCAATCAATTATGCAAAGTATTACACTGATCAAAAGCAACTTAGCCCCTAATCGTAATGTTAACCATAATCAAGCGAGATCCAATCGTGAACAATTAGTAGCAGCACATTCAACCAGAGTAACGTTGGAGGTTGAATTTTAAGCAAGCCCTCGAATCGGTTCACGGTCTTGCTCTGAAATTTATTTGTGGTTCTTGCATCAACTTCTCGTTTGTAATAGGTTAGGAGATAGCTTTGTTTGTGGGTTCTGTTTTTAGGTGGGAAAGTAGGTTAGGTTTGCAAAGACGAGTTTAATTAAGGTTTAAGTAGATAACACCTGCAGCGCAATTGCGTAATACACTTTCAATTACAATCTGAACTGCTTTGATGAAAACTGCTAATCCATTACCTCATAATGGTTGGAAAATTCGTCTCCTCAACAATGTAAATAACGCAATTAATGTTGTAGAACTGTCAAAAGGAAAGGGATTGCGAATGTCTTACTTTGTACCAGTATTTGATTAACTTTAGTTTTATTCCGGTTGAGTAAGATGTTTTGGGTATAAAACTATAACAATATACAGTTATGTCTGACCTATGTAAATTATTAAGTGATCTTATTATTATGAAAATTATTTTAAGCTTTAAGTACTTACTGTTTTTAGAATAAGTGCAATTCTAAAGTTTGAAATATTAATGAATATATTATTATTATATTACTATGTCGTTTATTTATTTAGTTATCTTATTTTATTAAATATTTCTTAAAATATAATAAAAAAGTATAAAATACATTTGGAAATATGAAAAAATATAAATATATGTGACGGGGCTTCGTCATCAGGGGGTTGAAATATCATTCGAGTTCAGAAATAATACTCGCCAAACTTTGGTTTACACTTGTAATTACTGTTCACAAACTTAGAACCCAAAATAATCTAGGATGCCTACATGATGCCCCAACCACTCAGTCTGACGGTCCGACCCAAAGAGTCCGCGCTCCACGCCTCCACCGTCCCACGCGGCGTCCATCACTTTGTTCAGGTTAGCCAACCTAACTGTCTACCATCCGTGTCTACCATCGTTCCAAAACTAATTCGGTCATGCGTTTGGTATTGCCATTACTCCACACTAACCATCCCCAAGTTATTACTTGACGTTCCTAAACGAACGACTAACTGTCATTCGACTTAGTTCCTTTAGAAGAAGATAGATGGCGTTAATTTAAGTTCAGGTTAGATACGCGATGTGTGCGTTGACGCTTCGACATTGTATAATATATTATTATTTATAAAAATATCGAAATCATCCAAAAATATTATTTTTGCTTTTCCAACAATCAGAGACCTTCAAGAAACCCTTAAAACATAATTTGATTTGATTATCTGGGAGATAGGGATTTGGCTTAATAAAGGATCTCTTTTATTAAGCCAAATCCCTATCTCCCAGATAAAACATTAAACAATGCAATCCCACAGTGGCGATTAGAGCAATGAAAACCCCATTTAAATGTTCTTCTAAGATTTAAACTTAACGTTCCGCCGATAATTTTATTATACCCTCTTGGCAGCTTTATTACTTTTTGTGAACAAAGCCTTTATTTTATCGTACTCCTTAACTTGAACAACGGATTTTAAGATACCTACTGAAATTCCGATACAGAAGGCGATTTGGCGGTAATTATCAGATTTCAAAGTTATGGGAAGTTGGAGGTAATTGGAAAGTGACCTTTCTCGAGTAAGGCCAGTATTAAGAGTTAAAGCTTTCATTGTTCTGTGGCGAGAAGGAGGTGGAGTTATGTTCGATTTCTCAATTTGATAAATCTACGAAGTAAGAAGAGAAGTTACCATAAAAGTTTATGAGTTACTCTTAAAACGAGTGAGTTTGTTTTCAAAGTTTTTGGTCACTCGAGTGTTTTTTATTTTTTGAACTACACAATATATCTTTCCTTTTCTTATTTAAAAAAACGCTCGACAAAAGCCCCTACATTTATTACTCCTAAAAACATTCCAAAGAAAATCATTAGATTCCGTAATAAGAGAAACACAGAACAGTTCCAAATGTAGGACGTTAAAAAGACATTTATTACAGTCAATTGTTCGGTTTGTTTTGTACAAACACTTTTGGGAATGAACAATACTTCGGCAGTCAATAAACGAACTTCCATTTTTACTTTTTCTTTATCCTTGAGGTGAGTATTCATATGGAGCAGTCGCGCGCGCGCCCGGTAAAGACGCGTGTAATGTATGTAATATGTATTGTGTTGTATAACACGAATAGTATGCGGCTGTCGTATGCTATCCACACTAATCTCGTGAAAACCAAAACACTGCAAAGAAAAGTGCTCGCGAGCGTCAAAACGAGCGTGTTAACATGTAATGCCAACAATACGCAGAATTCACGTACATTACACGATACAGTACGAGGCTTTACATTACACGCGATTGCTCCGGCGCGCGGCGGTGAGAACTCACCTTAACCCACCTTTTACTTTTGTTTCGGAAATATGCTGAGAATAAACTGGTTGTTTATATTTTTCTTATGAATTTTTCTTTTGTTTTGAATACAAATGTCTGTGCTTTGACTTAAAGGTTGTGAAATGTGCTGTCTTTTGTTTGAGTGTTTTGAAGATTATTGCGAACTTGTTTTTGAGTGCTTTCCGTTTTAGGAGGCAATATGTTCTGTAATACAGTGTGGGATTTGTATTTCATATACCTAGCTCTTGTGGTTTTGTTTGGCTGGCATCATCTTTCTCCTGCCTTTATGCAAGTTTATTAGAGTTTAGCGCAGTAGTTACGCGTAGTAGTTACTAGGAGTTTATTTTACCTACCCACACCATATTTTTGTATCTCTATCTGCCATCCTCACTGTACAATGTTCGTCTCTTATTTCATTGCTAATGATAATTTTGAGTTTCAAAGTAAGTACTTTTAGATCTTTTTATAATATAATAAAATAATAAAAAAAAAATATCAAGTGTACCTAAAGTAAAGTAAAAAAATGATTTACATTAATTACAATCGAGGAAAATTAAATTCTAACTGTAATGTAGACCTGCCTGATCTAGGTTTATGAAAAACCTGTGTTTCAGGCCATCAATTTACATCAAACATTTAAAAAGAATACAACAATAAATGTATTATAAAGCTAAATTGAAAGGAAGGTATATTGTTTTTTTTTTTTTAATGACAAACAGTTACTATTTGCTTACCTATATTATTTTAAAACTAGATTATGTAAGATATACAGTAATGTTTAAATAAATTCACGAATAATATTAAAGTACATAAATTGAAGACTATTATTAATTAGGTAAAGGAAAAGACATATTAGAGTAGGTAGATAGATTTTATTTTAAAATTTCTAGTAGTTTTTGTTTACATATTGTACTAATACCAAACCTGGAAAACGATCTATAGGTTAGATATTCTTTTTACCGCATGGTAACCAAATCAGCTAGCTACACGCAGTACAGAGAAAAATGGCTTAACCACGGCGCGGCGATTCTAAATTTATCAAAAACAAAATGCTTCTGTTGTACCCACCAACTGCCGATGAAGTTACAGACGGTTCCAAAAACAACCAAATAACACTATTTAATAATTCTGTAAAATAAATTTCCATTTTTCTCGTGCATGTACCTAAGCTTTCTTCGAATTTTGGGCTCTCAAACCGGTTTATTTCTGTTTCTAGGAATCAGTTCATACAAATTGAAATTCCACATGTCCTGGATTACTTGTTAGTGAGAAAAAGCGTGTAACCTGAATAGCAGGTGAAAGGAATTTTAGTAATTATTGAGACTAATACTGTTTCATACGGTGAAAGGCCACTAACACTTTTATCAAACACTAGCGACCCGCGTTAAAACATAAATCTTAGATTTAAGTTTAATATGAATGTATGAACACGAGCTCTAAAAATGATGGCGATAGCCACATCACGCGATGACACAGAGTGACTCGAAAAGCGAATTCACAATATGGATAGATTAGTTAAGCATAGGCTGGGATTCAGCATTAAATTCTCTATCTTTCTGTCTAGGTGATAAAGCTATATTTCGTTCGTAGCTATAGATACATGCTGTTAAAGTTAAGACTATCGACAGAGCTTCAACTTCACTTCAGACAAAACTGTCATGTGAAAATTATGAGAAATAGAGAAAAGTGATCAAAGGACGATTATCTAGAAAACTGTTATTTACTATATTTTGTCCTTTTTGCACCAATCCAGTTACCTAAATAATATTGTTACTGTACTAATGCTTCTAGGGAAAGAAGGTTGAAAGATCGTTGGTAATGTTCAAACGAAAATAAATATTGTTAGCGAAGAACCAAGCTTTTTTATGATATTTTAAATGGCTCTATATACATATATTATTCCATAATTGAATGTTCGACATTTACTAGAAGTTACTGGCCTTTAAAAGTTTCAGCAATTTATTTATGTTACACCTGCTTCATGTGAGTTGAGTATTTTGTAGAAAGGTCAGACACATGCTTGGGTCCTGTACTTAACAATATTGTTGTTGTAGGTATTCAGAATCCAAGAAGTTTTGAAGGAAAATTCAGTTAATTTCTTAGATATATTTTGTACCGACAACTCAATTTAAGCTGAAGGTTAGATTTAGTTTTAACTGAAAGCAAGTACATTAAGGAAGGTACATTATTGTAAGGTTATTAAGTGGAAATTAAGTGTCTAAAGGCAAATTTGCCAAGTTACTTATGCTATTCTTTCTCAAGAGTGTGTAAACCATGTCTGTTTATTTATTACCTACTTTATATGGAAATTAAGTGTCCGCACTTGTAAATCTAGTTTTCTTTTTTGAACTGTTTGTTCTGTTCCCACAGACAAACCGTGAAAACGGTTTTGTGGGGCATAGTTTATAAGCAAGATTTTTTGTAAACTTACCATTAATAAAGAAATAATAATAATAATAATTAGTAAAACAAAACAGTATATAAAACTATAAATATTTCTCCAGAAAAAAAAGAAATTCAATGATGTCTGTACAGTTTTGTATAAATATATATTTAACAAAGACAGTTGGTTCTTTTGATTTCTTATTGTATCATAGAGAAAAGAGAAGTAATTAGCTATTAAAGTCAAACATTTTGTGTCAGACAAATATTCGTGCTCTTAATGACACGACCCTATAAGGTCTTCTAGTATCCTCTTATTTTTCAACCGAACCCTAAAAAGGTCAAAAGGCTCAGGTGTTCAAAAAGAAGTATCGTATCATTTAAGAGTTTACTTACAAGCGTGGGAGTACTCGTATCTATCGATCAGCTTTATTTAGGCCATTCACTCCCACGTGTGACCTGTATCTCAGATTAAGGCGACGACTTAGTTCGCATACAAACTTCGACGAAACTCACCTAGAGTTTCGAAAACTACACCACACCACACCTATGTAAACAGCACGATAAACATAGAAAGATTGACATTTAACATAATTCTAGAAAATCTGTCAAAGAACACAAGTATTAGAGATTGATAAAAATTATGCTTTGAAGTAATTTTGAAAGTAATTTTGGACTTACCATCATCATCATCTGCCTAGCCTTTTCCCAACTATGTTGGGGTCGGCTTCCAGTCTAACCAGATGCAGCTGAATACCAGTATTTTACATGGAGCGACTGCCTATCTGACCTCCACAACCAAGTTACTGGGTGATACGATACCCCTTGGTAAGACTGGTTGTCAGAGTTTCGGGCTTCTGACTTCCCGTAACGACTGTCAAAGATCCACGAATGACAGCCGGGACCAACGGCTTAACGTGCTTTCCGAGGCACGGAGGGGTCTCGGTATGTCGAGATGGTCACCCATCCACAGACCAACCGCGGCAAGCGTAGCTTAACCTGACCGATCGACCTGTGCGGCTGTTATTATTTAGCCACGGGCCCCTCAATTTTGGACTTACCAACAAGCATAAAAAAGCAAATTCTGACCTAATATATTCATTTCTGGTAATTTGAGTACCCAGCTCAGGTACTCGTACTTTTCTCACAATTATTGATACTAACAAAGAAATCAACAGTAGCAACAGCTAGAATTGACCGATCCAAAGGACACCAGTTTGAACCTTACTCAGTTAAAACCTGTAACGTAAACTATAACTTTTCTTTTTATTTTTTCCCTTCTGAAGGTAAATTGAAACAGTCCACTCATACATAATATCAATTGGAACCTCATTGCGAATCACTGTCTCTTAAGATACAGGATACCCTAGTTTAAGAGACAGAGATGAATCTATTGTGTACAGATTTCTGTAGCAAATGTTTTAAGTAAATGTTCTCTATTTGTATTTTTGGGAAATAAAGATATTATATCGTTTATTCATTTAATTTTCTTATTTTATTACATTTTTAAATATTAGTATAAAAACAACAAAAAAACATTTAAAAATATAAAAAAATAGTGATCCGCCGGTGTCGGGAGCAGGGTCCAAGCTACCGGTGGTTAGGGCTCCAGAGATAGAAACCTCCTCACAATGCGAGCCGTATCGAGGAGTACTGCCTCC
Source organism: Apamea sordens (assembly GCA_945859715.1). Lineage (NCBI taxonomy): Eukaryota > Metazoa > Arthropoda > Insecta > Lepidoptera > Noctuidae > Apamea > Apamea sordens. The sequence continues at coordinate 2,635,363 of OX244010.1, read as the reverse complement.
TGAATCAGGCCCTTGATCCAACCGCCTAACAATTAATATATTATTGCACTGTAATTATTGACACGAAACTTCTCCTTCCACAAATCTATTAAGTTAGTTGGAGAGATAACATTAAGTACTACTTTCAAGTCCATCAACAAAATACTGTCAAATAAAATAACAAAGCAATAAGGTAATAAGGTCAAGTAAGACTTTACTATCCAGCTGAATATCTTTGTAGATGTCGCACTAACTTTATGTTAGCCTAGTGTTATTCTTAGATCTTTGTAGGGATGTCCCGAAAATGTAAATGATGGAAAATGTTATTTTATTTATAGGGTAGAACTACGCCCTTCACTTGTTCAGAATTTGACTTGGTTTGGGTAGAAATACATTTTGCTATTCTATTGTTTTTCAACAAAACATACAATTGGGTTTCTGAGAAAGAAGCGCTTACTTGCCATTCTTTTCATTCATTCATTATTTTACTCGCCGGATGCGATACTTTCCTATGGTAACACTAAAGTATTAAACATATTGTAGATATGTATTGTTTTCTTGATCGTTAACACTTAAAACAAAACTTGTAGAAAACACTCACAAGTGTCAAAATAGTTAACAAAACAAGTACGAAAAAATTTTATACACGTTTGATACATTACATTGTATAGATAATAATTATGATCAGTATATTAGTTGAAAACAAGTACCGTATCACAACTTATATGTGGCCGCTTTGATGACACGAAACTGTCCGGTGCTACCGGACAGTTTCGTGTCATGTAAAAATTGCAGTAAAATGCTACTGGTTACTTTGGGGTCCACTACGTCAAACGGTCGTAGTAATGCCAGTTTAGGATGTAAAGTGGGGTTATGATTATGTGTCCCCCATTTTCTTGTGAAAAAAGAATGTTGAGAAATCACATCATCATCATCATCTGCCTAGCCTTTTCTATCCAACTATGTTGGGGTCGGCTTCCAGTCTAACCGGATGCAGCTGAATACCAGTATTTTACATAGAGCGACTGCCTATCTGACCTACACAACCCAGTTACTGGGTAATACGATACCCCTTGGTAAGACTGGTTGTCAGACTGTTGAGAAATTACATATCGTCTGTTAAAGGCCTAAACCTTGTAACCTACTTGCAGACTGGCTAATACATACTTTTATCCCGGCATGAGTGCCTATACAGTAAGAGAAATAGGTCTTCCTCACTTTTGACTCAACATTCAAATGCGTACTTCATTTGTCATCAGATCACGCCCCAGTAATCAGAAGTTGGTTCGTCATTATGAGTACAAGTCAAAACCTTTGAAAATCTGCTTTGAATATATAAAAATGCTAAAGGAAGTAAGAAAATTCGCCGTACTCGGTAATTTGTGCGAGAAAAGAAATATTTTGTTGGAATTTATTTTGCCTACTGATTTCTCAAAGTTTTTTAGGGGGCGTAAGTTATTGAAATTGCCTCGCGTTAAAAGAAAATAGGTGTTCATGTATAGACGATATGTATGTCACACACACAAAGGTCATGTAACTTTTTTTAAATTACCATTTTCTTTATCCATGATGCAGTTACTCCTTAATGTTATTGAGCGCAGAATTTTTAAAACATGAGTACTATGACTGTTTTTAGGGTTCCGTAGCCAAATGACAAAAAGGGAACCCTTATGGATTCGTCATGTCGGTCTGTCCGTCCGTATGTCACAGCCACTTTTTTCCCAAACTATAAGAGCTACCTATACTGTTTAAACTTGGTAAGTTATTCTGTAAACCGCATTAAGATTTTTACACAAAAATAGATAAAAAAAACAATAAATTTTGGGGGGTTCCAATTTTTTTTTCATCAAACGCATACATGTGGGCTATCTATGGATAGGTCTTCCAAAATGATATTGAGGTTTCTAATATCATTTTTTCCTAAACTGAATAGTTTGAGCGAGACACACTTCCAAAGTGGTAAAATGTGACAGATTGAGATTGATCTCAATCTCAATCTGTCAAAAATATCTCAAATTTCCTCACATTTTGACAAGTTTTTGACATTTGTTTGTCGCCGAGTTGAGACTGCGACTAGATTTTGAACGTTTTAAATTACGAGAATTGACGTTCTGATTTCATGTCACCAAATGCATCAGACTGCTTGAAATGTGTCTCTATTTAACTTTATAGTTGTACATACAACATTAGGTATAAATAGTCTTTTTTTTGGGTGGAAATCATCAAATGACCCCTCCCGCTCTGGGCGGAACGGAAGGGAGTGTCAGACTTTTACTGACTAAAACCCACCCGTGTTCCTTCAGTTGCCTGTGCCAAGGGCCACGGTAAGGTATAAATAGTCTTCAATGTGTCTGCCGCGTGTTTAGCTAATATTATCTTGTTAGTCGATTATTATCAATTTCTCAGTAACGGCTATCACACCATGGAATACTACTATCACAATCGTATACATACCAATGTTACCTTTGATTCAGGTCTCCTTAAATATGTGCTCCACTATCAACACCGCAGTTAACATTGGGTATAGTAATAATGTTTCTGCTACATTTGTTACTAGTACTATCTTGTTAGTAGATAACTATCACTTTGATAGTAACGACTATCACACTGATAGATAACTATCACTATCGTATACATACCGGTACTATCTTTGGTTCGGTTGATTATGAGCTCCACTATCTATTAGGCAATATATGTTTCTGGTACCTTTGTTGCTAATATTATTTTGTTAGTAGATAACTATCTCTTTGATAGTAACGAATTTCACTTTGATAGTAACGACTATCACACTGATAGATAACTATCACTATCGTATACATAGCAGTGCCGTCATTGATTCGGTTCTCCTTATGTGCTCCACTGTCTACGACATAGATAACGTCGGGTATAGTAATAGATGTTTCTGCTACATTTGTTGCTAGTACTATTTTGCGAATGGCTCGGGATGGGGTCCAGAACAATTTAGCTTGGTCTGATGTTGATAATGTAGAAAGAAATAAGGTATTGTGACTACTTATACTGCCTCCCAAGATACAGGGCTATTTTATTGTATTGGCCTAGTTTGGGAGACAGCTGGTTATGCACTTATGTAAAATTAACTGTCCTTGTTCTAGCTATTAAGAGACTGTAATTTATGGTTGTGTTCCAAATAAATTAGTATTATTTATTGGAATGATTGTGAGAATTTCCATGATATTATGTTAAATAAAAATTAATCATTTTATTAATAAAATGCCCAGTATTTCTCAGCACTGTTTTCAAGAAAATAAATGCTGTTTCGCCGAAATATGTAACTTAACTGTATCAATGTAACTTTACATTATAATAGGGCTCAGTTGTCCGTATGATTAGGGCAGTAGGTTTCATTTTATTCAACCTAAAAAAGGAAGAGATTCTCAAAAATTAATAGACATCATGTCACTTAGATAAATAAAATGAATTTATCACTATTTTAACCGATAACTTATCGAAACGTAAAACAGGTGGGTAGAAATAGTAGATTTTACAACAAGTGCACAAAACAAACATTTTTATCCTCGACATTACTATCAGCCCTCGCCTTCGGCTCGGGCTGCTAAAAGTCTCGGATAAAAATGGTTTTGTGGACGAGTTATAAACTCTGCTTTTCACTTCGATTGCGAGGAAATAAAACAGTAGTATAACATAACATTTCTTTAATTAAAATTCAAAGTAAAATTAGAACAGTTTTGAATACTGAAGGAAATTGTTTTTAAATCTTACGACATTGATATTAGGCTGCAGACCTATACAGCCTACTTAATTTACTATCAGCCCTCGCCTTCGGCTCGGGCTGCTAAAAGTCTCGGATAAAAATGGTTTTGTGGACGAGTTATAAACTCTGCTTTTCACTTCGATTGCGAGGAAATAAAACAGTAGTATAACATAACATTTCTTTAATTAAAATTCAAAGTAAAATTAGAACAGTTTTGAATACTGAAGGAAATTGTTTTTAAATCTTACGACATTGATATTAGGCTGCAGACCTATACAGCCTACTATTAAATTAATTTTGTAATAATAATTTTCTTAAATCAACTAACCTACCGTACTTGAATTAAAATTTTAATATCTATTATATCTTAAAAAACACATAAGGCAAATAAATTAAAGTAAATATTATATAATAACAAATTATATCTATGAACTTCTTATTGCATTTGGCTGTATGGCTCATTTTCTTTGCCTTAATATAATAAATTTATGAGTAGATACGTTAATGCCCTTGTGCACAAAATTCGATTTTGTGCAGCCTATACCCTGCACAAAGAAGCACTTTCAGAGCATGAGAAGTGAAAAACCTATTTATTTTGCTACACGCACCAAATATTCTGAAAACTTGATTTTACTTTGTAATATTGTTTCTGAACTCATGTCGTAGACCCCTCGTAGCGATGTAGACTACGTAAATGACTGCTACGAGCTGCTACGCGGCTACGAATATTTTATTACAAGATATTTTGATTACCATTTTGAATCTCGCTGTGAGACACATAATAAAAAGCTCATGAAACAACTTATAATCACAGAACCACTTTGCAGCTTATGTCTCGCGCTGCGAATCTCCACGCTAGCTTAATTAGTTACCCAACTGACGTCGGCAGGTGAGCTAAACTAGGCTAATGAGTTTGTGGAAGTTTTAGATGCAACTGTTAGTCTTATAAGGATGTAGGCTTCTGTGAAATGATGTCTCACCTTTCACACTGGGGGAGGTGTAAAAGCTGAGAAGTATCCACTGATGAAAGCCACCTTCAAGACCATTTTAGATGACGAATTTGATCATGTTATACTATGGGCATAACCTCTCTTCAAAATAATTGACTAGACAATCTTCTACTTCGAATAAATGCAACATATAACAGCCAGCCTGTTTTTCTTGAAGGTAGATGTGTCCTCTTATACAATATTATTTTGCCTGTCATAAGTCCTTTGTAATAGGAGCGAGTCTATCAACATACATAAGCATAAGAGCATAATCAGCCTATAACATTACCAGTTCTGGGACAGTTTAGACATAACGTATGATATCACTTAATTAAATGTAAATATTAAAACTAGAATAAATATTCACCTTGATTTTAATAGTAGGGGTTGTCGGAGTCTTGGTCTAGTATCAAAAATCCCTCCCTCCCCCCCCTCCCTACTATTAAAATCGAGATTCACTTAGATTTTGTAGGGTTTCACCGAGTCTTGATTGTTAACAGTCTAGCTTTGTTAAACTATGTATAATAAGTGGCAAAATATTGAACTTAGATTTTTTTTTTAATGACAATGGGCTCACTCTTGACCTCAATCCAGCCCAGAGGCAGGGATGAGATCTACGGTGGAACGAGCTTGCCCAGAAGAAGCCTATTCACTCTCGCCCTGAAGAGATTTTCCTATAACGAACAGAAAATGTGATGTGATGTTTTTTTTTATCATTGTCCCTCTCAATCAAAGCACCTGCCATCTAATCTCTTCACCACCCTTGGTTGACTGGTAGAGAATGCCTAAGGCATTAAGTCCGCCTTTGTACCTTTTTGTGCGAAAAGTTTAAATAAATAAATAAAACCCAAGATATTTGTATAATACATATATTTGTACATGCTAGGGGCATGATGACGGAAAGGTCCATGTGATTGTGCACCGAACATTTGCTTTTCAGAAATTGACGTAAAATCAAAATGTAGTACATAATACTTTTTAATTCACCGAGAAAAAATGTTAACAATATTTTTAGACAACTCTAGGCAACCAATATCGCTGCCAACCTTACTGACTGAGTATTCTTTTGATTAAATAAAGGCCTTTCGTAGACACGGCAGAAAATAAAATAAAACCTAATATTAGGCAAAGAAATCCCCTCAAAATAAACGCAGGATCTCAGTTCCACCCGGTCGTTAAAGCCCCACAAACTATTCTAAGTAAGTTCGTTAATTAGTGAAGTTAGATCAACAGCCGCAGTTTCAGTTGCATGCGGTTTCCTGTAAATGTTGCTGACATACAGTCTCTGAGGGCTACTGGAACGAGGTTTCGATAGTCAACTAACTTTATGGTTATACTAGTCTTTATCGAGTTTAGATTGGCTGTTAGGCGAGCTACATCCTTTTCGGGTCGCCATGATTCGGCACAGCCGGACGGCAAAAACGAATATGAATTTTGCATCTGAAAAAGTGTAGCAACCCTGAGTCTACATTAGTTCATATTATAACAACACTCAGCCACGCTTTGTAAGCGGTCCTTAAAGTATAATACATGTCTAACCTATGAAGCTTTTCATTGCAGAATCCGCAGAAGTTTAAGGCTACAGATAGACTTTTTGATCTGATAAAGAAGCTGACCATTTCGTCAAACAATCCAATTCCGTGAAAAGGCACAGAAGAAAGATAGGGGTAAAAAGTATGCTATGTCGTAACATAGAATACTTTTTGTTCCCGTGGGTTACTTTCCGACCTCAATGCGACAAACCGCGGGCATAAGCTAGTAAAATATACATAAACAAATCCGGGCCCATATTTTGCAAGCCCAGAAAACAAAATAAATCAAAAATAATCCCAAAACTCGCAAACTATTAGTCGCAGATGTGGCGGCCGGCGGGATATCACACGGAGTTCCCTAATTAAGGAAGTTTGATCCAAATATCAGGCATGTGCCGTAACTTGTTGGTACTATACAAACGAATGCCATTTAGCTAAAGTATTCGTTTGGTTTAGGATTTATTATAAATTTTTGGATTTGCGACGAGTTATATTGTGGTATTTGTTTTTAAGTAAGGCAGCTGATAACTGTAGCTACAAATTCTTCTTATATTTTAAACGAGACTAAGAGCCTTTGCTACTGTAAATATAAGCTTTTATTTTAACAGCGGGGCTAGCTGCCCAGAGTGTATTACAAGTTTTTTTTTCCTTTATTAAAAAGAACAGGGTTCTTAATGATTAATTACAATCTAGCCTATAAGACTAACATTTTAATCTAACTTAATTTATTACGTGATAATTATTTTATAACTTAGAATAGTGTTTACTGTACTTTACACAAGTCCGTTCTACTTTCTTAGAGTCTGATATGATGATATAAGCAATGATTTCCAATATAAACTGAGTGAGCATACAATGTGAGGTCAGATGAAACTGGAAATGTATACGTAGCTTGATGTATCGTAGTGTGTACAAGAACTTTCAGACAGCACTTGAACTCTAATAAGCAGTTTCATTCCGTGCTTGCAATGTAATAGTAGGTACATCTAGGTACTTGTGACTACGTAAACAAGTATGAACTATTTATTTTTAGTGTAGACATAGTTTTTAACAGTTCAATTGGGGCTGTATTGTATAATGCTTATTATTCATTATTATCTTTACTGTTATTGTCATTATAATCAACATCGTGAACGATGCCTTGTCAGTATCATTAGAAAAATTATCTTCAGCTTTGTTACAATCAATAAGATCATTGTTTAATGTTGTTGTTTTAGTAAACGATTTCATTCCATTCAAATTCTTTGTCATAATCAGTTTTATGAGCGTTATCCTCATTTACTTATTGCAGTCAACTCACCATGAGTTTACTGCCTATTAATAAATTTCCGTTTATTTATTTGGCCAATAATTATAAAAAAAAACTTCAGTACCATTTTGTCTGATATATTATAGCTTTATATATTATTAACTTTGTATACCAACGTAATAATGATATCTTATAAAGTCACCTACAAGATGTGTGAACTTTGAACTCATTAGGTATAACAATTCGATATGAGAACTGTTATACCTCCACGTAGCGTTCTAGAATGTGAAGTGACTACCGCACGCTCTTAAGGGATGCATTCGGTATTGTTTTCTGCTTTCTCGAGTAAAGATCTTATTATATCCTCCTGTAAGGATTTTAATTAGGTGGGGGAAGAGTAAAATTACTTATTTATTTTGTGAGCAAATGATAAAAATAGATATCCTAACATGAAATTAGACTATGTTGCCAGGAGTAAAGGAATTATGACTATGTTTTGGCTAGTATTATAGTGAACAAGCTGTTGTCCGCGAATGTGTCAGCCTGTCCATACAACGTACCTATCTGTAGGCACCGTTAATATTTTAAACATATATTTTACTGCTCACTGAACCGATTTTACAAAAACAATATCACCCAATACACGCTGACAATATTCCATTAAATTCAACCACACATTTATGGTTTTATAACTCAACGTTAAAAAATCCACGGCAAAAAAAGTCAATGCGGTAAAAGAGGGAAAAATGTACGCGGTTTGGTTCATTTTCATATATGCAGAGTCCTATGAGAACTGTGTGCGTTTTAATTTTCCTGAGAAGTGTGTAAATATTTTTCGCAGTCATTGGATTTCTATGTCATTAATACTCAAGGGTGATGAATACTCCGGGGCTACCGCACGATCTCAGGCGAGGCAGCAAGCCTACTTGCCGGACTGCCACCATGGGATCTGGAGGCGATAGTCCTCGCGCGCCTATATGATTGGCGCGCGGAGGCACTACGCCGGGGGGAAACTCCGCATCCGCGGCAAACCGCGGCGGAGCGGACGAACCTCCGGCGCGATCTCATGGTGGCATGGAAGGAGCGACTATCGCAACCCAGCGCAGGGCACGCCACGATAGCGGCGGTAAGACCCCTCTTTGAGGAGTGGCTAGAGAGACGTCACGGCGTTCTCACCTACCGCCTGACGCAGGTCCTCTCCGGACACGGATGTTTCGGGAGGTTCCTGCACATCATCAGGCGGGAGGAGACGCCCGGGTGTCACCACTGTCAGGATCGCCCAGAGGACACGGTGGAGCATACGGTGGAGGTCTGCCCTGCTTGGGCAGAGCACCGCCGTGTCCTCGTAGAGGCGATTGGCAGCGGCGGCGACCTCTCGCGTCCGGCCCTGGTTCAAGCCATGGTCCGGGGCGAGAGGGAGTGGGAGGCAGTCACCTCCTTCTGCGAAGCAGTCATGCTAGCGAAGGAGGTGGCGGGGTGGGCGAGGGAACGCACTTTGCGCACCTCACGCCTCAGCCGCCGCGGGAGACGCTCCGGGCGTCGGGAGCCGCGTGACGACTCCCGGCCACCGTAGGCGCGGGCCTGCGGGCGGAGAGTAATGGGTAGCTCTCCGTCCGATCAGGACTAGGCCCGTGCCGGACGGCGTGTACGTGTTCCACGCGCGCCTCAAAGAGATGTCAGCAAAAGAGACGGGGCCCCATAAGGCCGAAGCCTGCCAGGGTAGCGGGACCATCCGAAAGGGTTTACCGCTGCCCTGGAACATAAAGGGCTAAGGAAGGAACACGGGTGGGTTTTAGTCAGTAAAAGTCTGACACTCCCTTCTGCTCCACCCAGAGCGGGAGGGGTCATGATGAATACTTTTTGAGTAACATTTTTCTGTTTTTTTTTTTATTGACTATGGGATCACTCTTGACCTCAATCCAGCCCAGAGGCTGGGATGAGATCTACGGTGGAACGAGCTTGCCCAGAAGAAGCCTATTCACTCTCGCCTTGAAGAGATTCGGGTTGTATGAACTCGGGAATGCAGACGCAGGCAGACGGTTCCACTCCTTAGCTCTGCGCATCAGAAAAGATGACGAGAAGCGCTTAGTGCGTATATATGGTATATTATCCAAATAGGGGTGGTATCCCGCTGTTATGAAGTTCTATAATAATTACATTTTTTTTTTGTTTATAAGAGATTTTAAATCGCTATTTTTGAATTGGAACGAATCATCTACCACAACTTCAACAAAATCCTCCGTTCTAGAATAACCTAGAAACAAGCTCCCATATTGGTGTGGCGCCATCTATCGCTAATCGCTAGCCGTTGACAACGTTATTGATGAGCGAGCAATTAATCACGATCACTTGCCCAAAGGGATTCTGTTTCACTTAGCGCCTGTTTGCTTTTTATTTTGAGTAAACCCATTTTGAGTGATAATTATGCAAAGCTGGTTTTGGGTATTGGATTATTCTAAAACGATAGAATTTGGTTTCTACTTAGATAAAGAGGAAAGTGACCGATTTCTTACTTGATTATCTATTCTCTAATTTAATCCTTAAATAATGTGCACTCCAGAAACAAAACAGGGGCGCAGAGATATAGGAAGGAGTACTGATAGTTATGTATACCTGTATTGTAATTATTGATAAAATATGCGAAATAATGCGTAAGTCAGTTTGTTTGTTGGTTACCTTTTCACGCCTAAACCACTGAACCGACCATCTTGAAATTTTGCAGATACGTTGTCAGGTGTACAGAGACGTAGCGGGATCGTCCGAAAGGGTTACCGCTGCCCTGGAACATAGAGGGCTAAGGAAGGAACACGGGTGGGTTTTAGTCAGTAAGAGTCTGACACTCCCTTCTGCTACACCCAGAGCGGGAGGGGGGTCATTTGATAATTTACAATCCTCAAAAAAAAAAAAAAAGCAGAAACGGTGCAAAAACGGACACAGGGTACACCCTATGTCCGTCTCTGTACACCTGACAACGTCAACACTTTTTTTCGGGAGGAAAGGTATTTCATCCCGAAAAAAGTGCTGTTTCCGAGGAAAACAACAACAACGTTATTATTATAATAGATGGCGCCACGTGTCTTTCGAATCATGATTGAATTATATTAGAAACTTTAGCACAGACGAAGTCGCGGGCAGAAGCTAGTTATTGATAATAATGAAGATAAAATCTGATTGAAAATTAAATTAATATTTATTAGAATGAATAAAGCGAAATCAATAAAACCAGTATTTTAATAGAAGTTATTATGTTTATATTTTAACATATCTCGGGACCATGGGGTCCCGGTCCTTTGGAGGGCGTACGAGGGGCCGAAGCCAACTCGCAGAGGCCCCTTTTTTTTTTTTTTTTTTGAGGATGGGAAATCATCAAATGACCCCTCCCGCTCTGGGTGGAGCAGAAGGGAGCGTCAGACTCTTACTGACTAAAACCCACCCGTGTTCCTTCCTTAGCCCTTTATGTTCCAGGGCAGCGGTAAACCCTTTCGGATGGTCCCGCTACCCTGGCAGGCTTCGGCCCTATGGGGCCCCGTCTCTTTTGCTGACATCTCTTTGAGGCGCGCGTGGAACACGAACACGCCGTCCGGCACGGGCCTAGTCCTGATCGGACGGAGAGCTACCCATTACTCTCCGCCCGCAGGCCCGCGCCTACGGTGGCCGGGAGTCGTCACGCGGCTCCCGACGCCCGGAGCGTCTCCCGCGGCGGCTGAGGCGTGAGGTGCGCAAGGCGCGTTCCCTCGCCCACCCCGCCACCTCCTTCGCTAGCATGACTGCTTCGCAGAAGGAGGTGACTGCCTCCCACTCCCTCTCACCCCGGACCATGGCTTGAACCAGGGCCGGACGCGAGAGGTCGCCGCCGCTGCCAATCGCCTCTACGAGGACACGGCGGTGCTCTGCCCAAGCAGGGCAGACCTCCACCGTATGCTCCACCGTGTCCTCTGGGCGATCCTGACAGTGGTGACACCCGGGCGTCTCCTCCCGCCTGATGATGTGTCGCAGAGGCCCCTTAAGAAATTTTACTGAAATGTGGCACCACCCGACGATTATCCCTGTATGCACTATGCAAGTGCACCCAAGGATAGCCCCCGGTTAGTGTAGGACTATTGCAGGATATGGAAACCATGATTATGGGTTTGGGTAGCCAAAGTGGACTGGTTACCAAGAACTATGGCCCCTGCCTGATCAATGTTTTATATATACACGGATAAAATGGCAGGGGGTGACTTGCACACTCAATAATGGGCCCCCGAAAACGGTCGCTAGCACATAGTGTCGTAGCGACAAGGAGGCATCATGTCCTCTTTATTTCTTTTCTTTTTTTAAAAACCCTTGCCCCACACTAGGAATTTCTCCTGTGTCGTGGATGCGTTTACAAACATTTAAACTCACATACACAGTCAGACCCGGAACAACTACTTGTAGGCCATACAAATATTTGTGCCGTGCGGGAATCGAACCCGCGACAGCAGTCAATCGCTTAACCACCAACCGTGCCGTCCTGAAGTGCTTATGAGGAGTGGAGAGGTATTCCACCGCTATCAGAACAATCCCGGAAGTACGGTCAAGATCCCTACCAGCATCTTACTGAAATACTTCCTTCCTCCGAGCACGTTTGCTCTTGCGAATCTCCACTCAAGCCAGCGGGATCGTCCGAAAGGGTTACCGCTGCCCTGGAACATAATGGGCTAAGGAAGGAACACGGGTGGGTTTTAATCAGTAAGAGTCTGACACTCCTTTCTGCTCCACCCAGAGCGGCAGGGGTCATTTGATGATTTCCCATCCTGAAAAGAAAAAGAAAAAAAGCCAGCCAATAAAGCAAGAAGAGGTGGGAGCTCTATTCCTAGTCAGTGTTCACTCCAGCTGGCCAATAAAGGCAAGCCAGAGGTGAAGAACAAGACTACTCCGGAGATAGGGTCCGTGGGGTCGCTACTGCCCAACAGCTCGCCACATGCTGCCCTGCGGGTTCCTGTATCTCTCTTGGTCTGGCTCCTCACCCTAGGTCTGACACCTGTTATAGCAAAGTAAACTCTTCCTTCACAGACCTAGAGTTCAGAGCGCGCAAGCCCCACCACGACATCAACGTAGAGATACGGCGGTGGGGTTTAATATCAAAATATATAATATATACCTATTATAATATATTTTTTATGTTTATTATCTCCTTTATTTCATTTAAATACTTACAAAATACATTTTTAAATATTTTTATAAACAAAAGGATAAAAAAAACATTTAAAAATATAAAAAGTAGTAGCCCACCGGTATCGGGAACAGGGTCCAAGCTACCGACGGTCAGGGCTCCAGAGAGAGGAACCTCCTGACGATGCGAGCTGTGTCCAGAAGTACCGCTTTCTGAATCAAGCCCTTGATCCAGCTGCCCAACGAGAGCCTCCTCAGGTGTTGGTCGAGGCTCTTGGCTATTAAGCCATTGGCTGTCACAACTATCGGCACAATGATCGCTGAGTCTACATCCCACATGCCGACAACCTCGAGAGCCAAGTCTTTTATGTTTATTATTATTATAATGTTTTGTGAACAATGGTAATCTACGAAAGTCGCAAATCTAGAAGAAGCAATAAAAATAATCATATACACAAAAACATGGGCTACATATCTCATCAAACTTGCGAGACATATAAAGAGCAAAAGTCATAGCCAACATAAAAGTTGACATGATATCGTAATATCAACCCTACTTGACCCGCCTTATATCGTCTAGTTTTATGATATCTCATAGTATTATGTTTGGGAGCTGGTTTAAAGGGAAGGCGCCATCGGGAGTGTTACTTAGTTTCAAATGTTTCTTGGAATTGCGTTATAAGGAATGTTGTCGATATATAACATCATAACCTTCTTTCTTCTAATTACATTGTCAATACCACTTCCGCTGGTAAAAAGATTTGTTAACTAATCACACTGTAGATGGAGCTTTTCTTTACCTGTTATTACCAAAGGGGATCGTATACCGTACCCAGTAACTCGGTGGTAAAGGTGGTAGAAATTTGATTCACGTAAATTCCGCTGCATCCGATTAGACTGAAAAATAATTCCAACATAGTCTGGAAAACAGAAATGATTTAAAAAAAAATTCTAGCGATTTTAATTTATTATATATTATATACCTACTACTTTCGGTTTCAAGAATTTATTTCTCTAAAAGAATTTTACAATATTCACTTACAAGAGAAACAACAAAAAAATCTTATTGTTAACACAGGTACAGACGCCAGCAGGTCAAGCCACCCGAAACTGTCAAATTTTCCCAATCAACATTGAACCTTAATGATTTAGTGATAAAGTTGAAAATCTATCAAAGAAATTTGACAGATTGTAGTAGACTACTACTAGTACTTGATGTGCTGGCGTCTGTACAACATCGGGAAGAATGACTATTTAAATTAGTTATATCCAATATCACTTTCAATATATAAGGATTACAAAACTGTATCTGCCAAATATTTTTTTAGTCTAACTTTAAATACATTTATAGATTTTGACATTTTGATATCATTTGGCAACCCATTATTTAATTTGGCTCCCTCAAATCTTATATTATATTTGCCATAATTTGTTCTTGGAATAGAGACTTCTAGAGTGTTTAATTTACTGCTTCTTGTGTTATACTTGTATTTTTTCCTACTGAATGATATTTGTGACTGTGTACTATTTGTTATTATTTTTTGTATAAATATGCATGTTTGATATATATATAGACCTTTTATGTCAAATAGTTTAGTGTTTTTGTAAATTTTAACGGTTGGTGTTAGTCGATGATATCTGAATAATGTCTTTATTACCTTGTTTTGTGTTATTTGAAGGTTTTTTAGATGTGTTTTAGCTGCACTGCCCCATATTTGAATTAAATATTCTAAGTGTGGCTTAATAAGTGTAGAATAGATCAGATTACGTACTGAGTATGGAACACATTTAGATATCCTTTTAATTAAACCAATCAGAGGAGATATTTTAGACCGTACGTAGTCGATATGTGGCTTCCAAGTCAGTCTGCTGTCCAATATTAAGCCAAGGTATTTTTCTTGGTTAGATTTTTTTAGCGGTTCGTTGTTAATAGTTAAAGTTGCATAATTTTTTATTTTTTGCTGAGAAGATCATGTATGATGTCTTGGCTACATTGATGGTCAACAGGTTACACTGCAACCACTTCGACAATACGTTAAGATCATTCTGAGCAGTATCAATTATACTGTCAATGCTGTTTCCAAAGTAAAAAAGACATGTATCATCCGCATACAATGTTACGTGTCCCTTTTTTTTTATTATGTTGCAAGTTTTTCTTATTATTTCTTTCACTAAACTAAAATGTGATGCTCTTGATTTTTTAGCCTGTGGTTGCCACCATATAAACACAAAATTAATATTATTATAAACAATGAGAAACACCATAGCAGTACAAAACCAACATTGAATTCTTTGAACTTTATAAATATTCCACACGATTTCCCGTAAAACAACGAACCAACAAAGGAATAACAATATAACTTTGAAATAATACCGGGGACTAAAAACATGAACCGACACCACACATAAAATTCCCAAAAACTATTCATATTTTTGGAACCGAGAAAGAGGGAAGTTATTCAACTTTGTAATAGATATTCAGATGAAACCCTACAAACTTAGACAGGCGGGCCACCACTAAAATGTTACACCTCACCATCAATCATAAGTTAGTCTATGAAACGCGTTAGATGAAACAGTGAATGTTAAGACAGAGATGGAATGGAGGGGTCACGGCGACTGGTCACATCTGGTCTTGAAACTTATATCTGGACGTGCTGTTTTATTTGACGCAACAGCGGGGAGAGACATAAAGTAAGGAATTGGGTTGCTTGCTATGAGCATCAAAGGACCAAAGTTAGGACCGTGTATGACGCAATCTTTATGAAAAATAGTTCAGTAAAAAGATTTTGTGGCACAAAATCTGATAGCTAAAATTGTGTGTACATCATGCAATACGAGTATGTTTATGCAAAGTTCCAATAGTGTACCTACATTATTACTATAACCATTAGTAGGTAGATTAAGAAACTTGTATTCATATATCATGAAGTATCATTAAATTTTCGTATTAAGTAAGCTTGTCACTCAATGGTTCAATGCGTCTGATTACTAATATGACTCAGTAAACGTTGGTAGAATTTATGACTGATAATAATATGTTGAAGGTTTATTAGATACTCATGAATTTGATACTCTATATCAAAATCACAAAAGTAAAATATATATCTGAATATTTATTTTATGTAATAAAAGTTGGATCCAAATATGAAATAGGTACCTGGAATCATTGAAAAGTTATAGTTACACATACCTACGTTATACGTTTGATTTAATACCTCATCTTTTGCTACATAATAATATACATATATACTCGTATATATAAACTTGTAGAAACATCTAATGACAGAGTGATTCACACGTTTACCAAAAACTTTTTCGAGATTACATGTTTTTCCCTTCATCCCATAATTAACAGAACTGGCATATATTTTTCTTTGTGCCAGAGAACTTCGCAGAATCCTCTTCGTGTTTTAAATTCTAAGCCAAGAAAATATTTCAAGATTTTTTTCCATCAGAGTAAGTCCTGTTGCCATTAAATCAAGCCAACTTACCGTGATGTCTTGCGAAAGCGACCCTCAAGTGCGTGTTAAGTATTACTTTACGTGCTCAAACTTTTTCAAGAACAAGATTTTTCACTGTTACATTTTTGTTTACTTTGATATCCACCGCTATATTAGAAAAGTTAAGCTTTACGGATTTTCCATGAATGTTACAAAGAATTTGCAAGGTACGGTCTTGTAATCTTCGAATTTTGAGCATCATTTGAAGGAATCTCGGGACTACTTATACAAATACTTGCTGATGGTCCTTTGTACAATAGAGCCTTCTATAGCAGATCTTAGGGAGGCATTAGCGTCATATTGAAAGAACTTCATATTTTACTTGTTGTTTGATGACTTCGATGAAAAGCGTCAATCAGAATATGAGATAGAAAAATAATTATATTACTAAGTTGTATAGCTGATAACGTTTTGGAGAGCGTAAATAAATCCAACTAGTCAATTAATTTTAACTCTTCTATAAAGCTACTTCCTATTCTTTAATTCATTCTTACTACAATAGATTGATATAAACCAACAAAACTCTGACTGAAGTAAAAGATATAAAAGTTTTTGCATAACATTTGCACTTGGAGAACCAACAAGAACCTCGAAACATATTTTAATGCAAAAAACAGGCAACGTTTCTGTAAGATATGTATAAAATAATTTCTATTCATCTGGGAAGGAAGAAAAACAGAATACTATTGTAAGTAAAAGTATACTGTGTTTTTCTATACTTTTTTTATTATGAGCAAGTTAAGGATCCTACTTAATATTACAAATGTGAAAGTTTGTATGGATGGATGGTTGATGATTGTTTGTTACTCTTTCACGCAAAAACTACTGAACGGATTTGGATGAAATTTAGCACACAGATGGTTTATATTCAGGCTTAACATATAGGATACTTTTTATCCCGATATTCCCACGGGATCGAAACTTATGCGGGTGAAACAGCGGGGCGCAGCTACCGCAACCGTGGTATATATTTTGGCTTTCTGTTTCTTGTATTTTTGGAGGTATGAGGAACAGGGTGTAAAGTTCACTCATCCTCCATAGAAAAGGGAGGATCCTGCGACCAGACGGGTGTTGTGTCTGGCGGGCTATTGCCCAACGATTGATGTTGGGACATTGTATCTATGCTAATTGCGCGGTAAACTCTGCTTGCGAGATGCAGGATTTGCGTGACGTCAGTATGACGCTTTGTTCGCATGTGGCGTTGTAGATACCGCTACATATTTGGTCTTCACGGACTTATGGAAATCCTTGGGGAGTCCTTTTTCCGCGAGTGGACGTATTTCATTAGAACTGTTTATAGGAAGGATTCTGTGTCCCACTTTACTCATTATAATTTCAGCCCTCAAACTTTCACTGCTAAACTAAGATCTCCGCCAATATCGTTTCTTAATCCAATCCATGCTATTACTATTATGAGCGCTGTCTATCTGTATGTCTATCTATTACGTTTTCACGTGTTAACTGCTGAACCGATCGCTATGAAATTTGACAGATAGGTAGCCACAATAAAATCATTGCCATACGTGGAGGCTAATCAAATGCTGATATAAACACAATAAGTAACTTCTAATAAGTATTCTTATCTCTAAACAGAACACTGATACAATATAACTGTTCACGTTTCAAATCACCATCGTTGCGATTCTAACTACGTGAATGTTACCAGTGAATTACCATTAAACGTTACCTGTATTGTATTAACTTGGTATAGTATGTGTCGTGGACTAAATTCGGTAGGGGTTTAAGACGAGGTTGACTATCATATTTGATTGTTATTGGTCAAAACACTGGTCCTTGGAAGTCGTTTTGTATTTTGGAAGCTCATCAATCTATCTAAACTATTATTGATAGGAACAGTTGCTTGCCCTAGGGACTTTGAGTTGCAGATAAAGAAGTTTTCAGACAGTTATACTGAGAGATTTTTCCTGAGGGTTAATGATAGGGTCACATGATGTGTGATTTTTATACCGACTCACTCATGATTCAGACAATTAGTTTGTGTACAACGTTCTTTTTTACTACAATAGAGCATGGTCCAAGGTGATTCGATTTTACAATCATCCACATTAAACTTTATGTAGATTTCCATGAGTTTTATTTTCGTCTTTCTCCTGCGCATTGCTGGGGCTCTATCTCGTATAATGTGATGCATGTTTACCCCCAACTTGTTCTTTTTTATGCGTCATGTTTGCCGCAAATAAATTTATTTTCTCTCTTTTCTTTCTAAAAAGGTACCATTCCAAACCCACGCACACGTGGGTGTCATCAATCAGCGTAGATCTATACCATACGTTCAATGTTTCATGTAGAAATACCGATCTATAAATAGCTATCTCAAATAATCATTGTGGTAATATCGTCTGAGATTTTTAATTGTTCATTAGGTAAAGTAATCAACAACTACTTCTATATCTATATAATTATGTTTATATAAACAAAGTCGCTGTTCATAATATCTGTGTGTAACTGCGATATTCTTGTAAACTACGCTACGGATTTTTATGCAATTTTAACCATAGTTAAGGCAATTTACTCTGAAAGGTTAATGTGTATGCACATTAACCTTTCAGAGTAAATTGCCTTAACTGCCAAAGTAAATGCCACGTTAATATTAAAGGACATCAACCACTTTGTATGGCGTTTGGGCTTGAATATGAACATAAAAATATTGCACTATTATTAATTTTATTGAGTGGTTTACAGTACAAAGAAAACATATAGATAAAAAGTTTTGTATTAAGTTGGTTAAATAATACACAAAAATACTTCAATACTATATATTTTAAGTAACAATTATTTCCCTTATAAAGTTCTTAAAAGCATAACAACTTAGGATAACGACTTCTTGGTTTTTGTTTCAGAATCATCAAACATGATTGGAAAGGTGTTCATTTTCTTCGCATCAGTAACAGCCTTGAATATTGGTAAGTCACATTCAACATACACATACATAGTCACGTCTTCTTCCAATGGGGGTAGGCAGAATTTACAGGACACCACCTGCTACGATCCTTGTATGTTCCTTTTGCTTCGCGTACACACACGACAGTTCGAGGGATCCGTGGCTAAATAATAACAGCCGCACAGGTCGATCGATCAGGTTAAGCTACGCTTGCCGCGGTTGGTCTGTGGATGGGTGACCATCTTTACAAACCGACACCCATCCGTGCCTCGGGAAGCACTTTAAACCGTTGGTCCCGGCTGTCATTCGTGGATCTTTGACAGTCGTTACTGGTAGTCAGAAGCCCGAAAGTCTGACAACCCGTCTTACCAAGGGGTATCGTATTACCCAGTAACTGGGTTGTGGAGGCCAGATAGGCAGTCGCTCCATGTAAAATACTGGTATTCAGCTGCATCCTGTAAGACTGGAAGCCGACCCCAGCATAGTTGGGAAAAGGCTAGGCAGATGATGACACACACGCCAGTTCCGAGTACTGCGCATCTGACCTGCAAGTCATATTTCATTTTCAGTCGCGGGCAAAAACGTCAGGTAATTTTTTACCCCTCCAGAACAATGGGCAGGTAAACATAACACCTATATTTATTCAGAAAATAATTTCCATAACAGCCCAGTTCTGGAATGACAGCGTTTCAATTTTGCAGCCAGTGCAAAGTTTTAATTATGCCGCGAAATTAATTCGGGATCAAGTTTGGCGCTCCCATTTGTGTTTGGGGTATTTCATAAAGCTTAGTTTTAAATGATTTTTCGTGCATGACGTTATGTGCAAATACACGTACAATTGGTTTAATTTATTTTTAATAGCATTTTCCATGAAGTCGGTCTAGGTACCTATATATACTTTTGCTTTTTTAACTCCTTCTTAAAGTACCTATATTGTTTAGCAAAAGCAATAGTTTGTACAATAATTGGTACTTAGAGACTTATTCTTATTGGCCTTATTTCGAAATATTTATTTAGCGTAAACTTTTTTTTTTGGATGGGAAATCATCAAATGACCTCTCCCGCTCTGGGCAGAGCGGAAGGGCGTGTCAGACTTTTACTAACTAAAACCCACCCGTGTTCCTTCAGTTGCCTATGCCAAGGGCCACGGTATCTCTTTCGAACAACCCGCAGCCCTGGCGGCATCGGCCCTAGCGACCCCGTCGATTCGTAGCGTAGCCTAAAACGAATCTTCAAATGCTGGATTTTTATTGGTCTTGTCGGTTCACAGTATAAAATATTGGGATAAAACATTGTAAAACTAGGGCATAATACCAAGAGGAGGAGCAGTAACCTGTAGTCATATCCTCATTTGTGCTGATACCAAGACGCCATTGTTTTAATCCATCGGTCAAGCATGGTGGTTGTATAACATTACCAGAGTAATATTCATTCTTAAAATACAACGTGGCGCTACAATGGCGACATTAATTTAACAAACGGGTAGGGTTAGTGGCCAGTAATCATAAAAATTATAACAACATAAAAAAAATCGTAACTTGAAAACTTCCACCTGCGCCGCGCGCCGACATAGGACTCTCTCTCTTTCCTTCAATTCGCCTTCTCTTTGCTCGTTAATTTTTTTAATTACATTGACACGATGTTATGATCCGTGACCTCGGCAAATGACTCCTGCGCTACAGTTCTTTAAGTCAGATTGCTCTAAGATGCCATTTTATAAAATTGTTAATAAATCAATAAATATTAATGTTTAATTAAATTAAAATATATTCATACAACTACAACGCAAAACCGTATACGTGTGTTAAATTAATGTCGCCATTAAAGCGCCACGCTGTATACCTACTACACATAAGTTTTAAGTAGAGGAGAGTTATGATGGTAATGACCAAAATACATTTACCATTTTTTTCTAACAATCATATTTTCTGTAATGTCTCAAAAAAGTTTACTTACAAAAAACCACAGCATCTGCATTTAAAAACACTAACTCCACCACACGCAACCGACAAACTTTCTCGCAATAATAACGAACTCAATTAGACGAAGTAAGAAACACAAACAGTTTTCACTTCCCTTTGCAAGCGAGAGACGAAAAGGAAAATATGGCGGCTTTGGCTTAAGAATACAAAGGCTTAACCGCTTGTCATCTCGTGCAAATTGTAACAGTTAACCGGGAGGGCTTTATGCTTTCTGAGTGATGATTTAGGAGACGCGGTTACAGGATATTGTTATGGAATTAAAGCATAATTTGTGGAAGCGTTATCTGAAATTCGATTAAGAAATTGTCTTAAATCTCGAAATAGCGTAATACAAAGTTTTCTATCGGTTTATTCGCTAGTTAATGTAAACTCAAATTTTTGATGTTGGATGAAGATGTCGTTTTGGTGTAAGTAGTCAGGCAACTGAAACCGCTGTCAAACTGAAACCACGATCCCAGATCCACTTTCTTTTTCAGCTGACTATTTTCCGTTCAACCCGTTTAAGAAGCACAAACCACTACTGTTTGGGAAAGAAAATCAGTAGCACCATCACCACGATTGGCAAATGGTTTTAGATAGCACTATTTTATTCTTGACAAGATTGCTGCACCGAATTACATAACATCACGCTTCGCATCTGTCTAACTCTATGGGGTATACCTACGTATACCCCATAGAGTTAGACAGAGGTGAGCCTATTTTACAACCACATATCGCCAGTTTGGTGTAAGACGTATGTACTAGAGGCCTCGCCTTTTACCGTCAACCAAGCACACATTCAGACTACGAGCTGCTACTGAAAAAATCGTGATTGAAAACCGCAATAGCCGACTTAGCCCGACCTAGGAATCGAACCTCATGCGTAGCAGTAGCGCTAGCTACCACTGGACTAACGAGGCCAAACCAATAGCTTAAATTACTATACAATTATTATGAGCTTGAAATACGCTACGACTCATTTGTATCAAAACGAATTAATTTAAATTGCATTGAAATTGAGAAGGTATTGATGATAGTATGAATGTCCATTTCAGAATTCAATTTCGAATTATATGTAGTGGTTGTTATTGCTGTGGAAAATATCCTTGCAACACTTTTGATTAATATCGGAATTCATCACACTGGTACCTGCTGACCTTAGTAATATGATTCTGGTGACATGCGACAAGGGCGGGAAGATGACGAAGATGACATCCTCTTTCTATATTCTTCTTCTTGTATCACATCGGCCTCTACACCTCATCATCATCATCTGTCTAGCCTTTTCCCAACTATGTTGGGGTCGGCTTCCAGTCTAACCGGATGCAGCTGAATACCAGTATTTTACATGGAGCGACTGCCTATCTGACCTCCACAACCCAGTTACTGGGTAATACGATACCCCTTGGTAAGACTGGTTGTCAGACTTTCGGGCTTCTGACTACCCGTAACGACTGTCAAAGATCCACGAATGACAGCCGGGACCAACGGCTTAACGTGCTTTCCGAGGCACGGCCTCTACACCTATAACTTATGAGTTGTGCCGTGGTAAAAATAATAGCCAGCCAGCACTAGCGGGGCTGACTGCGAAGCCTGTTCCTACTGCCGTCGCCGGTAAAAGGCATGGATTTATTTCGTTTGTTTTATAAACAGGTATTAGTATTTATTTGCTATATATGTTGATGCGAATGTTGTACTTACGTATCCGATAAGCTGGTTTTTACGTCAATATATTAGGAACTAAAAACTGCAGGCCAATTCTCGTAATTTAAAACGATCAAAATCCAGTCGCAGTCTCGTCTCGGCGACAAATAAATGTCAAAATGTAGGGAAATTAGAATTATTTTTTTACAGATTTAGACTGAGATCAGACTGTGAACGTTCTTAAAATTACGAGAATTGCCCCTCAGCTTACAAACTTTTTTTTTTTGTACACAATTTGGTTAGCTTTTGTTTTGGTTACTCTTTAAGCACATATTTTAGTAGCATGTATATCTGTAAATCCAGTTATTTTCGGATATAATATCACTACAGCAATAGGGGACATAATTCCATAATTATTACATCCATGCATTACAAAACTAAACAATATATTTTTCTGTTTTTTAAAGTTTTTATTGTTTTGCCTATAGTTTCGAGGCCCTTTCATTTATCGCTGAAGCCGCTATAAAATTATTATATCAACTTTCAGCGAACTACACAAACGTAATTTTATAAAACAACATTCTTCATCTCAAATTGAATTTGGATTTCAATTTGGGGACGTCGGGACAACAATTGTAGCTGATTTGTTGCGAGCAAGACAAATTGTTGACAAAGTAATAGAAAATGTGGAAAAGAAATGCGTAGTTAGGTACTTATTACCTCTTTGCTAACTCGCGGGGAAGAAAAATAAATGGAAAACATAAAATTGTGATAGATCTTATAGTTCATCATAGTCAAAATGGTACTCATATTTCATGTGAAAGTAAAACTACTTTAATATTTAACAGGAATACTAATACTAAAGAGAATCTTATGATACCCACAAAATAATTAAAATCATCCATTTCCATCTTAGTCAAAACTCTGTGTTATTTCTTTTCGAATAATTTGAATTATTAGGTATTAAACAGAGATAAAAATATAATAATATCCCTGGACATTTCACACAGCGCCATCTAGTCCCAAGCTAAGCAACCTAATGCTTGTGTTAACAAAAAAAAGAAAAAAAAACAAAACACAAAATAACTAAAATTTTAAAACAAGACGCAAGTCGACAACCAGTTACAACATTATTTGTCGACAAAACAAATTGTAGCCGACATAATGACTGATAAAAACGTCAAAATGAGATGAAAAAATAAAGTCTTTTTTGCTAAATAACAAACCCCGCTTTGTTTATAACGATACTCATAAACGCATCGGTCTGTAGAAATTTTAATGAGTCCACCACTACATTTTGCTGTATTTTTTCCGTACAATATTATCGTTGCAATGGTGAAGTGAGGAATATTGCAATATTTTGGTTCAACTCTTTGATGTTCGTGTTTGTGAGATGCGCAGGATTAATGAATCCCTTGAAGTTCTTTTGAGTTGTGTGAATTGAGTTTTATTTATGTTGTGTTTTATTAAATGGTGTTGATTATGTTGTTCAGATTGAATATAGGCAGATATAACAGTACCTATTGCTAATTCGTGGGGATCCTTCAAAAGGCGCCTGGTCTCTTTGGGGATAAAACCAGGGAGAGTGGGATTTTTACTTCACTAAAACCACCCCGGTGATCACCATCTGCACATGGAAGGGGCACCGGTCAGTGGGCCGACAGAGTTCCCACTCTAATCGCCCGTGCTAATAGTACCTAGTGACACATACATTGAGAAAGGGATGTGAGTGTTTAGAACGACCGAAACTATGCTTAAGTCACAAATAACATGATTTTGGAAGGATTTAAACACATTCCATTGATTGTCTATGCCTACTTACTATCTCTTAGATGAATAGGCTAGTTTCCTAAATTCTAATTAGTCCGAGTTAGATTATCAAAAAATATAGGACGTCACGCCTTGCTACACTTTTTAGCATGGCGTGACGTCACGACCCCCACTCCCAAATTTTGACGCGCTTTATCTTTGTCATTTTTTGTTTGATTAACAAAAGAAAAAATACGTGTCCATTATTTTTCGATAATTCTAACTGACGGACTAAATATAATAATTATTTTTTTACCCAGGAAACTACCCTATTGTAACTATTTTGAGTTACTAAATGAAGCTCTTTATCAGAATCGGTAAAAATAGCCACTATTTCAATAACCGTCAGTAATATAGGAACCCTATACTCATCAAGTAAAACATCACACACAGGTGGTTCTAAAAAAGCATTACTATATTTCCTTCTATGATAAATGCTCGTCATGTTTCACGTCAATTCCTCCATACGTTTCTTTCGGCGAGTGACGCTGATGTATGAACACGATATATTTTAGTAACACCCTGTGCGCCTTAATCGAATACAAATAGAGGGAATTGGTTCCAGAACTTCCAATTGGGTGTGTGATGAAAGAAGTAATGATTATTCCAGTTTTATTTATACGTCGATTTCAAATATTGGTATTGGAAACATTTACACTTAAAAGCCTTCTCTAAAAAATCTTTAAAACTCACAACAAATAATGTTCAGAATGCGCTACAAATAAAAAAAAACATCTGTTCATTTTGACTACCTAGTCATTCTGAAAAGTAACTTTAATTTGGTTAACTTAATTTGATCTAGTTAGTAATATACATACCTAATATATATTGGTCCAAAATTGAAAAGACTTTAAGCTGGCTGTGACTTCAACTCTTAGTATATACAAGCATATTTTTTTTTATTACATCTTTGACTAGCTCTTTCTACATTCATAACAGATTAACCTAACCAAAGAATGAATTAAAGTAATGATCGTGTTAATCGGTTTGGTTATTGTCGGGTTATGTACGCACTCAGAGAGATAAACTGTGACAGAAACGTTAAATTGAAAAGGAGGTAGTCCCTAGGCAATCATCAAGTATGAGAAAAAGGGTTTTCCCCGTATGTGCTTGAAGCTCACTTAGCAGTCGTAGCCATAAAATTGCATAGCAACAATATTGCTTGGCGACTAAAATAAATATTCCGGAAAAAAATACGAAAAAATAAAAAGTAGATCTGCTTACCATAAATAATCCGCAAAAACCACTTAAAGATAAAACAGAGAACATTTCCAATGAGTTTCGCCTTCAAGGTACCGACAAAACATTGCATCCGGAAAAACACATTGACACACTCATACGTAATTCATTAAAACATTCACATCCACTCCGTTTTATGTGAGATAGCATACGGAAACCATTTGGGCTAAAAAGTGCTGTTTTTTTGTGCAGTAACTTGTTTTTATTACACATCATAAAAGAATCTCTCTTAGCCAGTGATAAAAGCGCAGTAGGAAAAGATTGGAGGACCCAGAGGCGATGCTTGTTTGTTTTCTAGTGGGTGCCCCGCGGCACCCACTGGAAAACAAACGAGCATCGCTTTATCACCATCTGCTTAGCTTTTCCCCAACTATGTTGAAGTCCGTTTCCAGTCTAACCAGATGCAGCTGAATACCAGTATTTTACATGGAGCGACTGCGTATCTGACCTCCACAATCTAGTGTGTGCTACTTGAGGATTGAGAATTGTATGACTTGAGACTTATCCCAAGACATAAAATTCACACGAAGAACTCACGGGGCACTTATGTCCTGTGACTTCTTCTTACGATCAAGTTATTCTTCGAATAGAAAAGATTTACATGCCACCAAAGTCCAAATGGAGGTTGAATGTTTTATTGTTAAGGTTCTACTTTATTCACAAGTACCAAAGATTAAAAGAAAGTTTTTGTTACCTGCAAACTCGACTACAGTTTACACGCCTCACTGAGGCACGTTCCACATAGGCACAATACACCGCAGCCACTATTCTATGCCCGTATGACGTCACTGCATGCATTTTAATGAACACAGAGCATCGTCCGTATGCAAACAGACTGAATACGTTGCCCTACTGTTTTGTGTAGTGAGAAAAGTTTTTACTCTATGTGGTTTTTTTGGTGGCGAGTAGGAATTTGTATAGGGGTGATTCACACCCTTATTAACATGTCACTGCAACGTAATGAGGGTTCTTATAGTGTACTAGTTTTATATGAAAGGTGTGAGGAAGCCTTAACTTGCCCTAGTTTGCTTTCGTCTCAGTGTCGTAATAATTATGTGAGTTTTCTCTATTAAGATTTTTATTTATTCTAGGTAAAGATGTACTGACAGCTTATTTATTTATTTATATGGCACTTCAACGACTTACTCACTACGACATACATAAACAAAAATCACATACATTTTTAGGAATCGTGAGCTCGTCACTTACAGAAGTGCACAGCACTAGCACAGAAATAAATAGTAAGTACAACATATCGTTAGGTAAATTACACAATATAATATAAACGAAAGTAAAAGTAGCATTAAAAATTAAAATGAGCAATGTTCACAAATACGATCGAAAATACAAAAGCAATTTAAAAAAAGCAACAAAAAGAAGAAGGCGGCTGGCAGGGAAGGGAAAGGAAGTACTTAAATACAGCTTAGAGCTTAAAG
The DNA here is from genome assembly GCA_945859715.1 of Apamea sordens. Classification (NCBI taxonomy): domain Eukaryota; kingdom Metazoa; phylum Arthropoda; class Insecta; order Lepidoptera; family Noctuidae; genus Apamea; species Apamea sordens. Next base: position 2,608,251 of record OX244010.1, on the reverse strand, counting down.
GCTCTTAAGGTTGCAAGAAATATGTAACTTAAATAAACTCTATTTTCATTCATTATAATGTACCTATATGTATAGTAAAAAGTGCTTTTGCACGTACGATTACAAAAGACAGACACCACCAACGCTCAACCTTCACGCCTTTCTTGACTCTCGTCATATTTGTACCTCTTCAAGTTACAATTAAGCATATTTTAGGAAAATAAATTGCGGAAAAGAGTACCAGACATACATAAACAAAATTCGGACTGACCGATTGAATTTCGTTTTCTGTTTTCGGCAATTTTCGATAAAAATACTTATTTATAAAATCAGGAACCACAGCTAACCTCTGTAAAAAAAACGGTCAAATGCGAGTTGGGCTCGCGCTCCGAGGGATCCGTACAAATTTGTAGGTATGTACAGACGCCAGCACATCAAGCTACTACAATCTGTCTGTCTTTAATAGATTTTCAACTTTATCGCTAAAGCTTTAAGGTTCAAGGTTGATTGAAAAAATTTGATAGTCTCGGATATCTTGACCTGCTGGCGTCTGACTCTGTACCTACTACAAATTTACGATTTTCGGATTTTTCCCTTTACTAGTGCTACCTGACATTGCTACTTGCCAAATTTCATGATTCTAAGTCAACGGGAAGTACCATATAGGTTTGATTCCCTTGCGAGTGTCAAAATATGCGGCATAAACGGAAGATAAACGCCCGTATCTTATCATTGCGTTGAATTAAAAAGTTTGATTATTTCACTGCTTCAAGGGATTGCAGTCTTGAGTACCTATTTGATTTAATTAAATACTTTTCTCCCCAAAAGAGGGGCCCGTGGCTAAATAATAACAGCCGCACAGGTCGATCGGTCAGGTTAAGCTACGCTTGCCGCGGTTGGTCTGTGGATAGGTGACCATCTTTACATACCGAGACCCCTCCGTGCCTCGGAAAGCACGTTAAGCCGTTGGTCCCGGCTGTCATTCGTGGATCTTTGACAGTCGTTACGGGTTGTCAGAAGCCCGAAAGTCTGACAACCAGTCTTACCAAGGGGTATCGTATTACCCAGTAACTGGGTTGTGGAGGTCAGATAGGCAGTCGCTCCATGTAAAATACTGGTATTCAGCTGCATCTGGTTAGACTGGAAGCCGACCCCAACATAGTTGGGAAAAGGCTAGGCAGATGAGGCAGATGATGATGACTTTTCTCCCCAAAATCAAATCAAACGAACTTATGAGACTTATTAGAGACACCTCACGAAAATAGCTTTAAAACTTCCACCAAACAACAATGACGCAAGTTACTTAGCAAAGAGCCCTTTAATTCGGATTATAACAACTTCGCTTGTTACGACTTGTCAGTTTTGAGGCAACGAAATACTCGTACTACACCACCTTCAAATGAGATTTTAGAAAATATAGATTTACTTTGGGCTTTAGAAGAAAACAGTTTGAAGACTAGCTAATACATAGAAAATGATTTTTCTTTATTACAAGTTTCGTGAGACCATAATGATGTTTATAAAAGTTTAAAGCTTTTTGCGTGTATTTATTTCGGGTTTTTCAACCTAGAAACAAACTCGAATGAATCTCTTAGACATGAGATCCTTGTCAAATCAGTAAAAAACCCAAAAACCTTGGAAAATGCGACATGCATTTTATAGAACTATGCGTCAATGCGCTGATTATGTTTGGCGACTAAGGGTTGATTTTACCAAAGTCTTTCATCTTTTATCCGTAGAATAAAATTGACGTCAGCAGAATGGAAAAACTGACGATATTTTTTTTATAACCAGGTTAAGACTAATACTAGGTATACAAATGTAGTAAAAAGAGTAATGGTGGAGTTTCTTGCCCATTCTTCTCCATACGAAAACTACCTTTTGGAAGGGGCGACTAGAATCAATTTTATTTTAATTTTAATTTTGACGTTCAAAAGTGCCTTTCAAATTCAAATTCAAATTCATTTATTGCTTGTCACAGGTGTATGGTCAGTTCTTATAATTATTTGTTATAATGTCTCTGTAACATACCCATGGGGTGTACAATGTTTAAAAATAATAATAATAATTAAAATAAAATAAAATTAAATACATCACTGGTCATAATTACATTAACTACAATATATACAAGTCATTTTCATTTAAAAATAAAATAAATTAAGCCGGCTACAATAATTCTATGTCATTTTCAATTAATATAAAATACATGACTGGTTACAATATTATTCACATGTCAGTTTCAATTAAAATAAATTACGTCATGAACACTTTGTACTTTAATAGTCAAATTCGTTTTGGATTCATAATCTTAATTTATAGTCATACAGTAATTAGTCATAATAATACCATTAAACAGTCAATTTAGCTGTTTTATAATTACATTATATTATACATATTTAGTCAATAGCTCGGTCATTCAGAAATTCATTAATTGAATAGTAAGCTTTACTTAAAAGAAACTCTTTAAGCCTGTCCTTGAAAATATTCAAGGACGGGATGTTTTTAACACAAATTGGGAGTCTGTTGTAAATTTTTATTCCCATCCCAAACACACTTGATTTATACTTTACAGTTCTGCATATAAAGCCTCTTAGTTTCGTTTTGTGTCTCGCACTTCTCAATGTTTCATAGCTACCTATATCACGTTTTACCATCATTGCTGCTTCGAATATATATAATGAAGGTAAGGTCAATATTTTCAATCTTTTGAATACTGGTCTGCATGAGTCAGTCTCTCTAAGGCCACATATACTTCTGAGACATTTTTTTTGAGCTTTAAGAGTGTACTCCCTGGTTGCTGAATTACCCCAGAAGAGGATGCCATATCTTAGTGTGGAGCCCACATATGCATGATAGACACTCAGCAAAGTACTCTCACTTGTAACTTTTCGTAACATATAGAGGGCATACGAAAACTGATTTAGTTTTTTGCAAACATGGTCAACTTGCGTTTTCCAGTTCAGTTCAGAGTCAATTTGAAAGCCAAGAAATTTTATAGTCTTAACTTCCTTCACCGTTTCACCCTTATAATGTATTTGAAGATTTTTTATTTTTTTATTTTTGTTTGCAAAGGACATATAGCATGTTTTATCAATGTTAACTTTTAGATTGTTTGCCCTTAACCAATTTATTATACTTTCGAGGGAGTTATTTATGTCCATTTCATAATTTTCTTGAATTTCGTCAGTGAAAATAGCAGTACTATCGTCTGCAAATAATATCATATCATTATTTATCACTTTTGGGAGGTCATTGATATATATTATGAATAAAAGCGGGCCGACAATACTTCCTTGGGGCACTCCGTAATTAACAATTTTAGGCTCTGACTTAAACGTTTGTTCGTATTTTGTATCATCATGTATTCTAGATATTTGGGTTATTTGAAACCTGTTTTTTAAGTATGATCTAATCAGATTTAATGCATTTCCTCTGACTCCGTACTTTTCTAATTTATTTATGAGGATATTATGATCTACATGATCAAATCTTCTTTTTCTTTCTTGATCTTTAATGTGCCTATTTGAAATAAATGATTTGACTTTGACTTTGAGTCAAATTCACCCTAAAAAGAAAAAAAACTAAGTATTTACCTTGTTTAACAGAACGTATTATAAAATTAGCGTCATATTCTATGATAGCACCAAATTTCAAACTTCGCCCTACAGAGACTGGTCTTATGTTTCAAGTTACCTTGGCTACGTGATGTACAGAGTATCAAAGATCGTTAGTTTAACAAAGCAACAATATAAACGCGGCAAAAAAAGTCCCCCTACAAAATTTTCAACATTTCCAGTATAACAACCAGGAGTTAATACCTATGTGCACTCTGTTTTTTTGGTTCACCAAGCTCAGCATACTAGACTAACGTAAATCCCACTATCTATATATAATAGTATTTTATTTGTTTGCAGATGCATTGCTTGTATCCAACACTGACTTGGCCAATGTTGACGCAGCGGATACGACATATCGTCTCAACACGTAAGTTTGATTTTGGACCTTATTTTTAGAGTATAAGTTACATTTTGGAAGAGGAAAGTGCAAGAGTCAGCCCTCGGGTCTGGTTTTCTTCGCAACAAACTCTCAATCGTATTTCAACTTTATCCATTAAGGTTAAAGGTTCTATTCCGTATGATTGACAATGTTGTACCCTGTTTGTTTCTGCATGGTCATCGAAATGCCAAATTGAAAGTTACAACCATTATTTCAAAGTCCTTTTTTGTATGACGTATAAAGGAGAAGTTTAATATTATAGTGAGAATGTGAAGTGAAATAAAAAGTAATGGGGTTTCATGTGAACGGTTTTGTATGAATTTTAAAACGCATCCGGTATTTTTTCCGTACGGAGGTGAATTATTTCGTCGCTAAGGGAAATTAATTATAGGATTGGGAATAAATGCACAATGCATTTTAAGTTTGCGATCTCAGTTAAATTGGAAATCGATTGAGGAACGCATCGGCGTTCCTCAATCAATTTCCAATTTAGGTAGGTATCGACCTACAGTCACTATACGAAGGTGGTAGGTACTTGTTTTGATGATAAAGTAGTGGAGTAAATCAGTTCTCCTTCTGAATGGACTGATAAAAATGAGTCTGCATTTTTTTAGATGTTAAAAAGTAAATAACAACAAAACTATACTTTTAACACAATATAGACATTGTAATTGACTGCTAGCTTGGTGTTACATATAAATGTCACATAACATCACGTACGACACCCAAATTTTGCTAGCTGTGTTTCAGTCCCTTTTAATAGGGCGAATCTAACGCCATCAACCATGCCCAATCCAGGCTCCGAGCTGTTCTGGAGAAATTGGAATACATAAGGTTAACAAAAGTTTAGGAAGTAATGTTGCAGTCCACTGCATTATCCGCAGATAGGAAATAGGTAATGTCGCTTTTCTGAGTGAAATACATAAAATTAAATACATTAAACATACACAAAATATAAACCAAGGATAAATATTTCCATTATTCTTTGAAAAACAAAAAAAGGTAGTTTTTCTTTTAACCCTAAAACTTTGGGGAAAGGAAACCTTTTTGTTAGCAGAACTTTTAGAAGATTGTAACACTTGAAATATAAAGGGGAATTATTCTCTTGAAGTTAACCAAGTTCTTTGTCTGATAAATAGTATTTAGCCAACTTGATAATTTTAATATTTGTTGTGCCTGTGGCACATCATGTTTCAACAAAACTCGAGCAGAGGCATGTATGGAGTTTTGCTGAAACATGATTTCTGTAAAGTAAAAAAAAAACGTATAAAAGTATAAGCCAATAGACAGACAGACATACTAAGGAGCTTGTGGGTTGTGGAAGTCAGGTAGGTAGACACTCCATAAGATGCTGATAATCAGCTGCAACCAGTTAGGCTGGAAGCCGACCAACATGGTTAGGAGAAGGCCTTTTTTTTGTGGATGGGAAATCATCAAATGACCCCTCCCGCTCTGGGTGGAGCGGAAGGGAGTATCAGACTCTTACTGACTAAAACCCACCCGTGTTCCTTCCTTAGCTCTTTACGTTCCAGGGCAGCGGTAACCCTTTCGGACGATCCCGCTACCCTGGCAGGCTTCGGCCCTATCGGGCCCCGTCGCTTATGCTGACATCTCTTTGAGGCGCGCGTGGAACACAAACGCGCCGTCCGGGACGGGCCTGGTCTTGATCGGACGGTGAGCTACCCATTACTCTCCGCTCGCAGGCCCGCGCCTACGGTAGCCGGGAGTCGTCACGCGGCTCGTCGCGCTCGTCGTGGCGCGGCGGAGAAGGCTAAGCTGATAATGATAAAACAAACAGATAGTCATACAGAGAGTAGTAACGTTTATAAAATCCAAGTTAAATCATCACTTTTTGCGACTTATTAAATGTCCGTTTTTCCAATAAAGATTCAATTTTTAAAGTAATAAAGTTGACAAAGAAAGTAACAATAGCAGTTCAGCACTCGTCTGTGTAAAGATTCAAGCTGGCTGGATGCACAATAGCGAGCGGACGGTGTGGGGAAACGTAAAGTTGTGAAAGAAAGCGGTAAAGAAAATGTATTTCGTTAAAAAAATCAAGCTGCCTGCATTCTCGTGAAAGTTTTTATGTGATAAACTAAACCTTACAAACCAAACAGTAATGTCTGTACTTATGTAAGGTTGGATGTATAGAGACGTCAATAATATTATTTTCACATTTATAGTAGGATCAGCACCCTAATTGCGTAACACACGATCAATCGGAATCTGAATCATTTTGAAGCAAATTGCTAATCCATTGCTTCATAAGTTCGAAAAATTTGTCTGCTCAACACGTAAATAACGCAATGAATGTGGTTGAACTGTCAAAATGAAACCGATTCCGATTGATCGTGTGTTACACAATTAGGGAGGCATTGATCTTATAAAATTAACTCCTTAATATTCATTGGAAAAAGTTCCAACTCGACTGGGCCTGGTAATAAGATTTACCTAGGTTCTAGATCAAATATTGTGGACCCTCGCTGTTTGTTAAGACTTTGGTCTTATTGTCAGGAACTAATACAGTTTTAGAAAGATTGGGTATTTACTTCTACTAGTACAGAACCACGACTGTATCCTCCGATAGTTAGAGGTACTAGGCATACATTATCGCCTCGTGTGATAAGATCGCCCCTTGTACGGACGCCAGCAGGTCAACCTACCCGAAACTGTCAGATTTTCCCAATCAACATTGAACCTAATGCTTTAGCAATAAAGTCGAAAATCTATTAAAGAAATCTGACAGATTGTAGTAGCTTGATGTGCTGACGTCTGTACATCAGTTTACAATACGTTTATCTTTATGTGGGGTGAATAAAGCGTTAAATAAATAAATTATAGAGTAGCACGCACATTTCGGCAATTATATCATAACTCGCGTCGAACAGGATGGGAGCCTGCTAACATTCCCCGGACACAAACTCAGACTCCGGGCTGCTTCGGAGAATTAACTCGTGAAAAACTCAATAACTTTAAGCCTTACTATTTTAAAGATATCCTTTTTTTTCGGGGAATACAGGTGTTATTAAAGTGCGATGTTATAAAAAAAACATTTCTAATTTATTTCAGTAAAAAATTGCGAGCAAAACGGTACTTTTAGCTCTTTAAAATGTGTTGATCTTTTCTAACAAAGAATTTTCTGTTTTCAGATTAAAAACTCGAAGATTAGAAAATAACGGTAAGTTTCTATTAAAATAACAATAGATTTCGTTCAAAGCTTTATTATCATAAAATGCTCTACATATCAATATATTGAATCCAATCATTCGTTTATCATGAGAGGTATATTCGTAAATAGTTTATTATATTCAAGATTGGGTGTTTCTATTTTTATTATTACAGTCAATGTTTCCGGGCTTAGACAGAACAAAAGTTGGTCAGGGACAAAAAACCGCTATTTTTAGGTTTGAGATTTCGACATTTCGAAAACTAATCAAATTCGTAATTAAAAAACTGAGCAAAAAATAAAGGGAATTTATATATTTTGTCTCAAAAAATGAAAAAAGAGACTTGATACCTAACACGGTTAAGTAATTCTGTACAAAGGCAAAAGAAAAAACTTTGAAGTAAGTATTCATAAAAAAAACCCCTTTGTCAACAGTTTGAAGATTTCTTTCTCGTGAAGTATATAAAAGAGGATTGTGGAAAACATTCTTGAAGCATTGCTTTCTAGAAAAAGTTCACTTGAATTTTGATAGCTGGAATAAAATGACCAATTAAATTTGTTGATACGAAAGTTTTTATGAATGTTTTCCTGTTGTGAAAAATCGTAACACCATTACTGCAAACGTCAGTCATCTCACGACACAATATTGTTTACACTATGGTGTTATGATTCTTGAAAGTTCGTCTTTCGCATCTCAGAGAGAGACACACCGCCCAGAGTGATCGACCGTTATAGATATACTTGTACACACGGCTACACATCAAGCTATGCAAAACCAGTATTGGCTGACCGTTCATTGTGAGAAAATATCATACAAAGTGAGGCCAAGACAAACTGGTTTTGTATAGCTTGACGTGTAGCCGTGTGTACGAGGTGTCTATGGGTCAATTTAGCTTTTTAATCTTTGTTTTTTTTTATGTTTCACCTTTTTTTGATGTTTTTTTCTATTTTATTACTTGTATTGTGTCTTTTGTTGCACTGAATAAACGTATTATCTATCTATCTCAGACAGTCAGCCTCACCACCACCTCGCTGAGCAGCAGCCAATACTTTTACATGAGCTAGATTTATAAATAATTCATGCTGATCCGAAAAAGAGGAATCGTTTTCGGTTTGACTGATATTGAGTGGTTTTGAGCTGGACGTACAATTAGGTTTGTTTGTAGTCTCGCTATATAAGGAGATATTTTCAATATTATTAAAAATTGCTTTACTTCTAAGCGTAAATAGAAGTTTAAACAACATCAAAACCAAAACCCACAATGCTGCATATCGCATTTTAACCCTGGCAATATTTCATTTAAAATTCGCCATAGACTTTTATTCTTTTCTATGTCGTAGGTTTTCTATACCTACACGTTACATAGAAATCAAATGCCTAATAGGTACTGTAGAGACTATAGCCTATTTAGTGCTTACATACAACCTCCGCGAGTCAGTCAAAAGTCATTGCCAATAACTTAAATACGAGACAAACATGAAATTAGTTTAAGATTAGAAGAGTTTAGACGTCAGATTTGGCTGACTGAAAAAGTTGTTAAATACGTAGAATGATTTCTAGGAATAATTATTGAACTTAAGTGATAAACCGTGATTTAAGTGATTCCTCCCGGTAACCCGAAGAGCTCATCAGTTCTTCACAGTACTATAATAATATAACGGTCAGCTTTCAGACAGTGTAGCTACAATCTACACTGTCCTACTGTCTATTAGAATTATTCATGTTTATAAGTCTTAGGCCCAACTGCACCACAACTCGCTAAATTCGTTTAACGATAAACATATTTAAAACATCATTCTGTCATCTTCAAACGATTAGCGTTAAACGTATTTAGTGATTAGGGTGCAAACGGGCGTCTATTAATATTTTCACTAATTGATCCCACTGCAGAATCAACCCAACATTCATTTTGAAAAGTGACATTGGAATGTGCAAGTGTGTATTTATAAAACGGCTTCGTATAACTTAGGTCTATAAAAACAAGTATAATTTACTCTAACTTTAAAAATACCGAGGTAAAAAACGTACCTAACCAAAAAACCTAAAAAGATGAGCATTAAGGAGATCAACATAAAACTTCAACATTTCCGCCGTTGATCTACCTTTAAATCCGTATTTGCATTTTCTCCGTCTCAAGTCTGAAGCCAGTTTGAACTGCATAAAGCTGGTTAGATCCAGCGGGAGCCGGATTTTGGCCGTCGTTACCGAATCAACGTACGAATGACGAAGTTTATGGCAACTTGAAAGTAGTTGATTTTCAATTGTTTGTGGCTTTATGGAACGTAAAACAAATGCAGGTGGTTTATGGTTTTGTGCATTGGGAAGGAAAATTTAGAGTTTTAGGAAGCAGTTAAAAGGAAACGATTTACCAAAACTGGAATTGTAAAAGATTTTAAGAAGTTAGTTATATATCCGTAATATTATTAATAAAGTCCAAAGAATAAAAAGAAACTCACCTTTTATATTTCGTTATAATTATGAAACTTTCTGCAAAAAAATATGAGACTTCATAAAAGTTAAAGCTATGGGAAAACTGCCTTAACAAAAACACAAAAATATAACATGAAACAAGGTAGTCTTAAAATACAGTTCAGCGTAAAAAAACGCTCGCGAAATATTCAACTTAGCATAACAATTGCTACATTTATATTCGAAATTACAAACACGGCTTACTCTCGAATTTATGTAGAACTGCTATATTCTGATATATTCAGGATTAAACCGCTCTGGACCGGATTTCGGCGCTCGCTACCGGCAAACGGCCAATCAGAGAACGCTAATCTCACTTAGTTGGATAAGCCTTATGTTATTGTCGGAAACACTTATCATTTAATCAAACAATAGTAATTGCGTGATTACAGTTAATTTAGACTCATTTTAATTACTTTTTCCTTAATTAAGGTTAAGTCTGTACTTGAAGTGTTACGAAATAAAAGTATTCCCCGACTAAGGAGTAATTAAATAAGTAATTATTTATTTTATTACGCTTTAGGCAGGATGCCATATTTTCCAGTAACAGCTTTAAGACTAAAAGAAAATTTAAAGTAAATGTTAATGAAAATCTCATAATTCTTTTAAATTAATAATTAAGAACATTTCGACTATTAACTTTTTACTAAGAACCTCGATTTATGTACGTTTTAGAAGGGGTTATAAGTCATAGCAATTCAGTGTAACTTTTGAAAACATAATTCTCCTTCTGGCGTAGTCGGGTAAAAATATGGCGTCCAAAATTAACAAACACATTTTTAGTCCGTCACTCTAAACCACAGGCTTACATGGAACATCTAGCATAAATAACTACCACCAATTTGTTCAGTAAACGTCACTGTGTTCTAAATTTATGCGTGGGCACAATTACTACGCAAACGAAATTAGACAGCGGACTGTCGTAGTGGCGTATCGTCGTACTGGCGTACTGGCATGCTGGCTTAGTTATGGGTAAGCGCACATAAAACATTTTAATGTGCGTTTAATATAGTACTTGAAATTGTAATTCCGGTGACAGCAATGGCAACACTTCAATTGTTGAAATAGTTTCAGCAGTGTAGGCGTTATAAACTATCTGAAGTACAACAACAACCAGTAAACACTTCCTTCTAGCTTTGCCGTAGTAGGACATATATGCATATACATAACACTGCATGTAACAGCCAAGAACATGACTTACTGATCTCAACAAAAAAGAACACGTTTTCAAAGATAGATAGAATAACCTTAATTAAGTACACCATAATTACAAATTACAGATATCTATTAAATATAAAAAATTTACATAGGGTCCCACAATGGGCGGTCTTAGCGCCAAAAGTGATCAAAACTGATATACCTAAACAAAAAAAACTCAAAAGATTAAACTGAAATTTTCTACGTGTCTATAAACGCTAAACGCCAAAAGCATTCACACATTTTGCACCACCAACTATCGTAAATTCTTGGTCCAGCGATCGTCAGCGCCATTCAAAAAATGTATATAAGTAGTTACAGTTACACAAGCATTAGGTTGCTTAGCTTGGGACTAGATGGCGCTGTGTGAAATGTCCAGGGATATTATTATTATTATTATTCATGCAGTCGGCAAACCCATCGTGTATGCGACGAACCTAAAGGTTTCCACAGAGGTGTGTTATTTCATATTTCTCGCAAGGCAAACAAAATGAGACATGCCGCAATGTACGCAAATGAGACATGAAACACTGTAGCTGATGACATTTAGTTTCAAAAGTGAAATATGTATGAGGTGTTTGCTACGTGCGCAATTTGTATTATAATTCTGTGCTTTTTTTGTGACGGTTTTATTAAAATACAATTTAATTCAGCACCTTAATTGCGTAACACATAATCAATCGTAATCTGAATCATTTTGAAGCAAATTGCTGATCCATTGCTTCATAAGTTCGAAAAATTTGTCTGCTCAACACGTAAATAACGCAATGAATGTTGTTGAACTGTCAAAATGAAACCGATTCCGATTGATTGTGTGTTACGCAATTAGGGTGCAGGTCTTGATCAGGGCTAGGCTGGTCATGAATGTGTCAATCCCCTCAGGATCGACACATTCATGACAATCCTAGCCATTTGAAAAGTATAATGAGACCAAAAATGAGGCCATTAGTCGCACTGCATTAGTAGTTTAAGCCAGTTTTCGGGATCTTCTAAGTCCAGCAGTGGATAATATATCTTTCGGTTGAATTTGCAATCTTTACCTAGAGCTTATTTTTTGTCGCATATCAGTACCTACTAATCATTTCTGAATAACTATTAATATCATCAGCCCACAGCAGCCTTTTCAACCGCACGCCATTCATGCCGTTGTAAAAATATTGGCGAGCCAGAACTGCACCCTAATTGCGTAACACACAATCAATCGTAATCAGAATCATTTTGAAGCTAATTGCTGATCCATTGCTTCATAAGTTCGAAAAATTTATCTGCTCAACACGTAAATAACGCAATGAATGTTGTTGAATTGTCGAAATGAAACCGATTCCGATTGATTATGTGTTACGCAATTAGGGTGCAGATTACCCAAAGCTTCAAGACAATCGCTTTAAAAGCGTTTCTTATTTCTACAATTTCAACTGGATTAACTAATGCCTTTCGGTAGCTTATGTCAATCCGATACATTTTTGACTTTTCTGTCATCGTTATCACTGATAGAATGTCAGTATCGCCACTTATTGTGGCTTTAAATGCACATCTTGCGTTTGTTAAACGCCAAAGGACGGCACGGTTGGCGCAGTGGTTAAGCGATTGGCTGCTGCGCTGCGTGTCGCGGGTTCGATTCACGCACGGAACAAATATTTGTATGACCTACATGTATTTGTTCCGAGTCTGGGTGTTTTTCTATCTAAATGTATGTATTTACAAAAAAAAAAAATGTATATAAGTAGTTTATCAGCCATCTTGTTACCATAACACAAGCATTAGGTTGCTTAGCTTGGGACTAGATGGCGCTGTGTGAAATGTCCAGGGATATTTATATTTATAAAGACCCGTGTATTTAATCTTTCAGGCCGCCAAGACCTCTGAATCCTAACTATCCAAATTGGCAATATGCCACCTGGCGTACAGGGTGTATATCTCCAAATAGTTCATTGTAATGGTCTGTGGAACGCTCTTATTCAACTGTCGACGTTGGTGGTATGTTATGCAAAGTTTGCATGTGACACAAGGGGTGTTCCTAGAAATTACTGTGAAGTTACACATAGACATTGGACTAGTCATGTTCAATATCATAGCAAGCTTATGGCTAGCCTTTTCCCAGCTATTTTAGGGTCTCCTTTCAATCTAACTGGATGTAGCTAAATAACAGTACTTTACATGGAGCAACTGACTGTCTTATGAAACTCTTTAGGTGACGTCACAAGTTTTTGCGATGCGCCGTCGCAACGTTTTTACGTGTGTCGGTCTATAATCTGTTTGCTTTCGCTTAAAACTATATTCGAAACACCCAATACCATGTATCGTTGTCGTCATTACAATATTGTACTCAGTGTACGGCACGGTTGGCGCAGTGGTTAAGCGATTGACTGCTGCGCTGCGTGTCGCGGGTTCGATTCCCGCACGGAACAAATATTTGTATGACCTACATGTATTTGTTCCGAGTCTGGGTGTTTTTCTATCTATAATATGTATGTATTTACAAAAAAAAATGTATATAAGTAGTTTATCAGCCATCTTGTTACCATAACACAAGCATTAGGTTGCTTAGCTTGGGACTAGATGGCGCTGTGTGAAAAATGTCCAGGGAATATTATTATTAGTGTAATGGCTCGTATGTAGGCAGGTACGCGTGTCGATCTCCGCTTCACTTACTATGATATTGATACTACTATCTCACTAACTCGGTAACTATTTGTTGGAAGGATATAAATATTATAAGAAAATATAATGCAGGAGCATAATGAACTGGCTTTATTGAAAAGTCAAAAGAACATGACAAGTATAGAGTAAAGACCTTATATCCATAACTTTTTGAATAAAAGAGTATGAATATACAACATGCCCCCTCAAAAAGTTAATCCCATGGCACTCGTAATACAAAGGCATAAAAAAAGCAGTAAACAAAATCATTATGATATACCAATCATTTGTAAACAACTGCGATGCTTTGTTGGACCCAAGGGTTTCGTCAAAACATCTGCAGGTAACCTCTCGGTGGGCATATACCTAAGTTCAACGGTTTTATCGTTCACTTTCTCTCTGACAAAATGGAACTTTACATCTATGTGTTTTGTCCTATTGTGGTGAACAGGATTCATGGCTAATTTTTGTGCACTCTGACTATCCGTATACAAAACTATGTTAAGAGTCCTACCTGTTATATCGGATATCAATCGTTTTAAAAAGCACGCATCCTTTACTGCTGTAGCCAATGCCATATATTCGGCTTCAGCGGACGACAAAGCCACTGTGGGCTGTTTCTTAGCTTCCCACGAAATAGGGCCGCCTGCGAGTTCAAAATAGAACCCAGTGTATGATCTTCTATCAATTGGACAATTTGCCCAGTCTGCATCTGAAAACCCCGTCAAAGTTGTTGTATTACCTTGTTTTTTGTTGTATGTAATACCACAATCTTTTGTTGCTTTCAAGTAACGAAGACATCGTTTGGCAACATTCCAATGTGACTGATCAAATTTCGAGTTAAATTGACTTAAGCAACTCACGGTGTATGCGATGTCTGGCCTTGTATTTACAGCCAAAAACATGAGACAGCCTATCAACTCCCTGTATGGGTGCTCACACTCACCTACTCCAGGTTCAAGTGTTTTCTTGAGCAGAGGTGTAGACACACCCTTACAATCTTGCATATTGAATTTCTTGAGCAACTTATCAATATATGTGCTTTGAGATAATTTCATCCCATCCTTATTATGATGAATATTTATCCCCGTAAAGAAATTTATTTGTCCAAGATCTTTTGATGAAAAATATTTTACAAATTGACATTTGAAATTGTCAAACGTAATTTCTTTTTTATACAAAATTAGGAGATCATCGACGTAAACAGCAAGAACCAAGGAGTCCGAGTACGAATTGTTTTTGAAAATACATGGTTCAGATGTCGGCATAAAACCAAGAACTGACAAAGTCTGTTTTAACTTTGTATTCCAGGCTCTTGGTGCTTGCTTCAACCCATAAAGAGACCGTTTCAATAAGCAAACTTTCGACTCATCGCCTTCCTTTACAAAACCTTCTGGCTGTGTCATGAAGATTTCTTCATCTATATCTCCGTTCAGAAAAGCTGTGTCCACATCCATATGCCGAACCTTATAATCTTCCTGCACTGCAAGAGCTAACAAGGTTCGCAAAGATGAGTTACGCACAACCGGAGAAAACGATTCATGATAGTCGACCCCTTCTTGCTGTCGGAAACCTTTTGCTACTAGGCGCGCTTTATGTCTAACAACATCACCGTTCGCATCTCGCTTCAACTTGAAAACCCACTTGCTAGGAATACAAGTTTTACCTTTTGGTTTATCTACCAAAACCCACGTGCCCTTTCTGACTAAGGCATCATACTCGTCTTTCATTGCTAAAAACCAGTTATCTTTTCGTCGCTGCTAATCGCAGCCCGATAACTGTTTGGATCGTCGCATCCATCATCTAGCAATGTTTTATATGAAAAATAATCCGGTGGTTTGCGATCTCTCGAAGGATATCGCCTAGATTGCTGATCATCAACATTGTTGACCTCTGTATCGACTGCTTCACTGTTTTCAACATCAGTATCCTCAGCATCCACGAAAGAAGTATCCATGCTAGGAACATCCGGAACATCCATCTCGCTACTCCCAGGTGAAGAGGAGGGAAGAACTTCTTGTCTTGGCACTGCTGCCGATGGTGACTGTGAAAGCAAATTGACAATGTCAGAGTTGACAGTATCAATAGTCTCAATATTATCCTTCAGACCAGTAAAGTTATTTTCAAAAAATGTAACATCTCTTGACTTCATTAACCGTCTAGGAGTTATAGCATTCCGGAAAAAATACGTATGAGGATCTTCTGAATACCCTACAAAAATCTGTTCTTCAGCTTTCATGAACAAGTGCTCTGCATCCAAAAACCTTTAGGTGAGACAGATCTGGTTTTTCATGAAACCACATTTCAAATGGAGTTTTACCGTTAAGCGCGCGGTGTGGTGCTCGATTTTTTAAGTAGATGCTTGTCTCCACTGCGTCCTGCCAATAGCCTTTTGATAGTGAGCTATGTGACAACAGTGAGCGAGCCTTTTCTACTAAACTACGATTACACCGTTCACTTACCCCATTCTGTTGAGGGCTGTAAGGTGCAGTCGTTTGCCACGCGATACCAATAGACTGAATATAATCCATCAATTCCTTATTCATGAATTCAGTGCCATTGTCCGACCGCATAGCCTTAATCTTGCCACCAAACTGTCTCTCGACAAATAAATGAAAAGAACAAAACTTGGTTTTCACTTCCGTTTTAGAAGAAATAAAATACACAAAAGTATAACGTGTATAATCGTCTACAAAAATAATAAAATACCTATTACCTGTAAACGAATTAGTAGAAAAAGGTCCACAAATATCGGTATGAACCAATTGAAGTGGTGACGTAGCTTTCCTGTATTTCAAACTTTTGAATGGCTTTCTAGCCTGCTTACCCTCTATGCAGGGTATGCATGGTTCCTTGTCAACCTCCGTGTACTCTACGCCGATAGCCTGACCTTTTCTTAGTAGATCCATGCCTATACGACATAAATGTCCTAACCTCTTATGCCAAAGCTGGAAGTTGGAACAATCAGAGTGCACAAGTTTAGCTGAAACATTATTGAACATATTAATTGAACAATTCAAAGTATACAACCCATTACATTCAGAACCATACGCTAAAACATTTTTACTATTTACAACATCACATTTTGTGTCATAAATTGTACAGCCTTTTTTATTGAAAACTACAGAGTAACCTTTCTTTACTATTTTATCAACTGAAAGTAAGTTACAGTTTAAATCAGGAACGTGAGCTACATTCTCTATCTTGTTCGCCAAAGTACCTGTATCTATTGATACATCACCAATTCCAACAGCCGCCACTTTTTGTCCATTTGCCACAGTAATCGTTCCACCCTGTACAGGCCGATAACTGCTGAACCACTCGCGATGCGGAGTCATGTGAATTGTTGCACCGGAATCAATAATCCATCCTTCAATTGCAGCTGGCGCAGAGAGAGCCACTTCCTTTACAACAGCCTGTTCCACCTCCTTATGATGATGGCAATCTGTACCTTTGAAAACCTTTGCCGACACACTCAAAGCCGCCTTCTTATTCTTCTTATTGGGACATTGGGGACTTTTGTGTCCTGGTTCTCTACATTTAATGCAGATTATAGGCTTGTTCTTTTTGCTAGTAGAACCTGTTGAACGTAGCGCAGCCACCTGGTCTTGGTGAGGGTCCTTGGAAAGCTCGTTTAACAGCTTCGCCTTAACCAACTCGCTGGTTACTTCAACATTAGAATTCTCTAAAGCCATTATCAGCGGTTCATATCGTGATGTCAAACCTCCGAGAATTATCGCAGCCAAAGATCCATCGTCGATCTTCTTATCAATATCTTCAAGATCTTGAGCAATGCTCATTATGGCGTTGATATACGATTCTATATCTTGGAAATCGATTAAGGCATATTTGTAAAGTCTACGCTCTAGTGATAGCCTACGACCCATACCTTTATCTTCATAAGCTTTTTGTAAAGCACTCCAAGCCTCCTTGGCGTTTTTCGCATTTCTCACATGCGAAATTGCTGCTTCGTCAACCGTAAGGCATATTTTTGACAACGCCTTCTGGTCATTACGAGAGCGCACATCCTCCGCCGTTTTATCAGAATCATCATACCCAGTGATGGACGTCCACAGCTCCTCATGAATGAGAAGCATCCGCATTTTGAACTTCCAGGTTGGGTATCCATCTCGGTTTTTTAACATTTGAATACCGTGAAAACTCATATTATAGCCTGTCATCATATAACACCTTATAATTCGTGCTGATAACGTGTTGGAAGGATATAAATATTATAAGAAAATATAATGCAGGAGCATAATGAACTGGCTTTATTGAAAAGTCAAAAGAACATGACAAGTATAGAGTAAAGACCTTATATCCATAACTTTTTGAATAATAGAGTATTAATATACAACACTATTCCATTGAAATATATACTGTTGAGTGATCGTGTGCTTCTTTGTAAATGCTTTAGGGATTTCGGTGTACAATGTATTCTGTTTAATCCTGTTTTCCACGTTGCAACAAATTGAATTTGACGACACGGTTGGCGCAGTGGCTGAGCTATCGACTGCTGCGCCGCGTGTCGCGGGTTCGATTCCCGCACGGAACAAATATTTGTATTGCCTACAGGTAGTTGTTCCGGGTCTGGCTGTTTGTGTATGTGAGTTTAAATGTTTGTAAACGCACCCACGATACAGGAGTAATTCAAAAAACTGCCTTGTAACGTTTTACTCTAATAAATAATAATAATAAATTACACGAATTAATACTTAAAGCTTGATTTATTGCTACTATTCCTTCATATTCTGTACCAAACATTGTTGCGGAAAATAAATCAAAAACTACCTATTATAAGCATCAATCAATGTTTATGATGGTTATTATGTAATCTCGCGAAGTAAACGCTTTTTAGACCTGCCTTTGAAATAATGAAAAGCAATTGCCGTACATAAAAGACGTTCAAATTCTAGTCGCAGTCTCATCTCAACGACAATTAATGTCACTATCTTGAAAAGATTTCTACAGAGAAATTTTTGACAGAGTGAAACTGAAATAAGAATGTTAACCACGGAACAGAAAAAACTGTTTTTTCTGTTCCATGATGTTAACGTTCTAAATAATTGCCCGTCAAAACTCAAAAGAACCCTAAACAATGTTTATTACCTTAGTACAACTATGGGACTCGCTTACCAATTCCATCTCAAATATTCTCGAATCAAGTCAAAATACAATACGAAACGAGATTGCACTAAAAACTATGCATTTGTACGATGCCAGGCCATTAGGTGGAACCGAGGGATTATTCTAAGCTGCAAGGCACTAAGCCTTGAATTTATCGTTCGAAGCGTGAGCGCCGGAAAACCTTTCTTACGTGTTGTGGTTATTGTAGAACTTTTTTTTTTTTTTAGGATGTGCACCTTCTGTTATTGGTGATTATAATTTTGTAACAATTCGGGGAAAAAAACAGTGGCAGACAATAATGGTTAAGTAACAGCCGCACGTGTCGATCGATTAGGTTAAGCTACGTTTGTCGCAGTTGGTCCGTGGATGGGTTTACCATCTTTACATACCGAGACCCCTCCGTGTCTTAGAAAGCCCCGGATGTCATTCCTCGATCTTCAGTCAGAAGGTAGAAAAGAAAGAAAGAAAAAGTATTTATTGCGACTCGTACAGGACCATAAAACTAAACTAAACACAGTTAAAAATAAAAATAAAACAGATTGTATAAAAAAGTAACAAAAGGAAAAAAAATGAAACAGAAAGTCCTATACGAGGCCAAAAGGCTCCTATCTCAGCATGATGCTTCGACATTTAAAAAATAAATGTCGTAGCGCTGGTATTCTGATAGGGCCCGCTGTGATGTCACGGGCAATCACAGTAATAAATAAATAATAAAATAGATATAATATTATGTAAAATATTAGCAATAAAATAAATATTATTTATTTTTAATCCGCGCTAGACGTAACCTCATTACTTGTCTATGCCCTGAGTGTCAGGTAGGAGGTAGAAGGTAGTCAGAAGCCCGAAAGTCTGGCAACCAGTCATACCAACCGGTATCGTATTATTAGTAACTGGGTTGTCGAGGTCAGATAGGCAGTCGCTCCAAATATTGGTATTCAGCTGCATCCGGTTAGACTGGAAACCTACCTCAGCATAGTTGGGAAAAGGCTAGGTAGATGATAACTATTGGTAATTAACAGTTATTGTTTATCCTTACGGCTTAAAAAATGTAATGGCAAGCGCGGCTATGTAATATTTTTGTCGTAGTGGGCTGAAACTGGATTTAGCGACCGGTATCGGCGATAGCAGCTGTAAAACCTGATTACATATTATTCATTTACCTTAATCTTGATTTGAACGATGACTTGTCTATGTTTTAGTAGTTTAGGTACCATTGATTTGTAGTTGTGAGGGAACCCAGGCCTTTATTGCTCGAAATCGCTTAACTGCAGTAAGCAAGCATGGTAAACAATCCTATCCTTTGTATAGCTTCATATTGAATTAATTAGAATAGATTGTATAGAAAAATATTATAAAAGACATAAAACACACCAGAAATAAGTTGAATACTTGCAATATTTTCTCACAATACATAACGTATGCGAGAGTAAGGCTTACTTTTCCTAGCACATCATGAGGACACAAGAACTTAATAAATATTCTAAGGGGGACAATGTCACTGAGTAGGAAGAAACAGAAGGTCCGCTATATTAAAATACTAGCTTCTGCCCGCGGCTTCGCCCGCGTGGATGTCGGAAATTATCCCACGGGAACGTGCTAACAGGATAAAATGTATGTGCTTCTCCAGGATGCCATCTATCTCGCGGGCCTTTTGTGGCTAATTACAATAGAAAACCAATTGTGTCTCATTAGTGGTGATTAAGAGGGTACCTACATATATGATATCTTTACCTAAGTACCTACCTAATAAAAAAAAAACAATAACAGAAAATAAAATACCTACCTACCTAAATAAACCTATTTCTGATGATAACTAATCTAAACTCAATAAATAAGCAAAATCCCTAAAAACTAATATCTACCTATACATGTCTATACGAATGACTAATCCTACTTAAAAGTATTATAAAATAACCTACGGTCACTACGTACACTATCAAATATACTACCTATACTTTAAAATTAAAATCTATACCTACGACTTATAAAATTAAACCTAAATAACTCTAAAAACTAAAAGGAATAAAAAGGTCGCACAGATAATACTGCGGGTGACGTAACCTACGACAAACTTATTATTTGCGGTTGGTACAGTAATCGAGTCTAGGGATCGAACCGCAAAATTAAGTTTGTTTTTTATTGTATATACTTTTCCGGGATAAAAAGTACCCAGTGTGGTGCCCAGGATATTAAATAATAATTATACCAAGTTTCATCGTAATCGAACCGGTAGTTTTTGCGTGATGCCTGAACAAACAGACAGACAGACAGACAGACAGACCGACAGACAGACAGACCGACAAAAATTTTTTTAATCACATTTTTGGGTTCGGTGTCGGTCTAGTAATACCCCCTGCCATTTATTTTTTTGATATTTTCAATGTACAGAATTTTCACTTCTACAGATTTATTATCCGCTATATTAAAATGTTGACTACGATTACTGTTAGTGCTATTCTGTAAAGCACACTTCGAACCTTTTGCAAGTCACCGCATATAATTGGAAAGCGAATTCATTTGTTTTTAATATTAATCATTCACAGACGCCGTTTGACTTTCAAAGTGCCGTCGAAAGAGGAAAACCCGTGGTAGTAGATACATTGCCCGCACATAGAATATCTTGCCATTTTGACACCTATACTCCTTCTGTTTAGGTAGTTAAATAAAGGTAAACAATCTTAACATGTCTTTTATCTAAAAAAATGACTAAAAATGTAATGTAAAAATATTTACAATTAGGTATTTACTTAAACCGATGTTAGGTAATTAACTAAATTTAAATAATATTTGTTGGTCTTTTATACGATTTATTTTATATAAAAAGACATATCAAGATTGTTTACCTTTATTTAACTACCTAAACAGATGGAGTATAGTCATCATCTTCGTGCCCTTAATCCAATTTTTTTTTTTTTTAGAGAAAACGTTGCCCTACACTAGGAATTTTGTCGTATTCATTCATACATCTTTTGCAGCCGTTGCCTCAATATGTACCCTCATTCAAGCCAGAACATATTTTACACAATCCATACCTACATATATCTTTTCTTTGGTTTGACAAAATGGACCTTCTGAATCATATTTCTGTCATATTCAGTGCGGAAGTTCATTTGACCTACAAACCAATGTCATAAACTGGTCCTCTACCGTTTTTTGTTGACGGATGAGCGGAAAAAAACTACTCATAAGTTTGTTAGGGATATAGACAAAAACTCAAGTATGGTACTCGCTTTTACTGTATACGCTGCAAAATAAGGGTGCGAATATCCCTAATCTTGCCACTCGGAATAGTATGAAGCTTTATTCGACAAGGCTTTTGTTTAGAAAAACTTATATATCTAACTTCTTTTTTCTTTTCTAATTGGTCGCCTTTTACAACACTACAAATTAGGAAACAGTTTGTCAGTTCTTCGCTGAGAACAATGCGGAACAAACTGCGCGACATATTAATGTTACTACTAAATTATCTCAATCCGGCTATTACGCTTTAAACTGGATTGTGTAGGATGAAATATAAACATTATCTCACGGTTTCCTAACAAAACATCGAGGTTTCTTTGTTTAATTCTATATAATCTTCACGTCTAAAGAACTAGGGTAGGTGTAGGGTAGGAGTAGTGTAGGAGTAGGGTAGGAGTAAGGTAGGGATAGGGTAGGGGGTAGGACACCACGCGAACGAAGTAGCGCCGGGCAGCTAGAAATAATTTATATGGCAAAACAACGTTTGCCGGGTCAGCTAGTATTAATATATAAGGCACATAAACCTTCCAGGGTAAATTCTCTAAGAGATGTGAAAACTGCATCAAAATCCACACACATAGACACGGAAAGCTTTAATTTTTTATAATATGTATAGAAACAGAAGTCGATCTTTGTACCTTTTATGTCGCATAGAGTTTAATAAATAAAGAAGTTTCCAGAAAAAGCTGACAAGCTGCTTTACTGCCACTGAAGTGACACAATATCATTGTGATCAATACAAAATGTGAAGTCTTTTGTCAGTAAACCTAAACCTGTTTTTCAAACACCAGCTTTACTCATCAATTTAATACTATAATACCTACCAGCATACCTGCATATGGAAAGGGAATTAGGCAAATACAATCGGATTTAGTCGGCCAAATCTGTTCACTGCAGCTGTGCACCTGGCAATGTAGCTAGATAGTTGTACGTAGGTATAGGTATGTTGGCTGGTAGTGTATACAGATAGTTCGTTAAGATGGGTCAGTAGGCAGAGGGCTTAGCTTAACTACACTATTGTATTAAGTAAGCCTGTGATGATAGTGTATGTGTTTTAAAATCAAAATCAAAATAAAATAGAAAAAATAGATCTTCGTGAAAACGGTAAAAAAAAGAGTTAAAGCTGCTTTTCTCTCAAACTCACACTCCAACAAGTTGCATTATTATTCATAAAATCATAAAACCTCACAATAAACTAAGCAGAACTTATCTTTTGTTCTACAAGACAATGTGTTATCACGAGCTGCTTACACCAAGTTTTTACTACTTACTTACTTAACATTCTTAACGCTGTTTTGTTTGTGCTGTCCTATTGTGAAGGCGGTGTGAATGTTAAGACGTGTACTGTACAGGCGACATAAGTAGGTATAGACAGGTACTTAGAATGTACTTGACTAGCGACCCGCGACCCTCCTACGCACGGACGACATGACAAAAATTTAGATTTTTTAATTATATTCAACTTAAATATTAATTCATTCCGGATATGTGTAACTAATACGTTACCGCAACATTGCACATAAACCTTTTGGAATAAATTCTCTAAATGATGCTGAAAACCGCATCATAATCCATTGGGTAAGTTTAGACTAAGCGGTCACACGGAGAAACACGAAAATCGAAATGTTTTTATATTATGTACAATTTTTAGCGTGTACTGAAAATTAAGGTGTTTTTATGAATGGTTTTTCATGAAAAGACTAAAATTTAACATCTCATAATTATTTTGCATTCAAGTACAAAGTATTGCACGGTTGGCGCAGTGGTTAAGCGATTGACTGCTGCGCTGCGTGTCGCGGGTTCGATTCCCGCACGGAACAAATATTTGTATGACCTACATGTATTTGTTCCGAGTCTGGGTGTTTTTCTATCTATAATATGTATGTATTTACAAAAAAAAAATGTATATAAGTAGTTTATCAGCCATCTTGTTACCATAACACAAGCATTAGGTTGCTTAGCTTAGGACTAGATGGCGCTGTGTGAAATGTCCAGGGATATTATTATTATTATTATTACAATGACCAGTGACCACTTATTAAAAACGTGTAAGCACAAGGAAAAACAAAATAAATACAAGACTTCGACTCAAACAACCCAATTTAATTTTAAACATAAAACAATATTATTAATTCGAAACTCTATTTATATATGAAACAATCTTTTTGTACTGCATAGTGTAAATTATATACAGTAAGAGCAATTAATTGTTCAGCCAATTGTCACCGTCCCCACAGTCAATTTGCTGCGTTATAACCAATTCATACAACTGACAGAATTACAGTTGTGATTTGAATATAGGGACAATTTCAGTTGCTAGTCAAATTGTTTAGCAATTATTTTCTCTTATTTATATAATAAAATTAGCGGTACTAATTAACAAATTAAAAACCATGAAACAGCGCACGAAACACCACGTTCTCATACATAATATAAACCACACCTTCCACGAAATAACTCCAACAAACAGCAATGAATACATCATGAAAACAAGTTTGATATCACAACTATTCTGCTGCACTAACATTCATTAGTAGATTGGTGGATCACATATAAATATTTAGCAATGTTCTAATACATTAGGCGGTAGACGTTCTCCTGCATTATGTATCAGTGGGAGGCGGCCTGCTGCCGTTCGCAATTGTTTTAGTGGGGCTTGAAGGAAAAGGAGATTGGTTTATTGTTTAGAGCGCGATATTAGACTTGCGGCCGAATAATCAAAATGCAGTTCAGCCGGTCGATTCCGTAAAAATCTCACCGTGAAAATTTAAGTGAAGTGAGCTTGATGTGAGTTGTCAGTAGTGTCAATCCCTAGCATTATTTGGAATGACAGCCCACTCCACGCTCACTTCACCTAAGTTTTCACGGTGAGATGGTTACAGAATCGCACTGCTGGTCTGTATCATGTGGTTTCTGTCACTTTAATGTGTACGGAAGCGATAGCAATAATTTTGAGAGTATTTTAAACTTTATTTAAATAGTTTTTGATGTAACAGTCCATGACTAAATAATACTAACAATAATAACTATAACTACTCATAATTAAAATTAAATATAACTAGGTACTTAAATGTTTTTTTTTTTTCATAAGTTTAAGAAAGAAAGAAAATACATTATTTAGCACAGACTAAAAAAACACAATACAGTAGACTCATACATCAGATAAAAACAAAAAAAAAGATGAAAAAAAACGTGAAAAGTCCGAAGTAAGATATTAGCAGGTAAGTGTGCCTCACGGCTGCGCAACAAGACCAACAGTCCGACATAATGATAATTTATTGTAATCGTTTGATGTTGTCAAAGATGGTGATTTAGCAAAAATTTGTGCCGAAGGCGGTCACCAATAATATTGTGGTACAGACGCCAGCAGGTCAAGCTACCCGAAACTGTCAAATTTTTCCAATCAACCTTGAACCTTGATGCTTTAACGATAAAGTTGAAAATCTACTAGAGAAATTTGACAGATTGTAGTAGCTTGATGTGCTGGCGTCTGTACTATCATTAGATTTGACTTTATCCTGTTTGAAAGTGAACCTTATATTTCAAATCACAGAGTTGTATTCAAACGCTATGTTTCATGATGCGTTTCTATTTCAGTTTCGCGTTTTCTGTATTCGATTTAACTTAACTTTCAAAAACAAATGTAAGCGTTTACCTCTTCTAACTTACACCACACTTCACTCGCTGACTTTTACATACATAATATGGTGAATAACATATATTATACGTTTATTTCACAGTAAATAAAACAAGCAGGCTGATTGTGATTGAGAGAGGATTCACAAGGATCCCTTGCGTATCATAGTTACAGATACATAGATGTGGGAGCTTCTTAATATTCCTAAGTAGTTCTTTGTTTGATCTCTCTTTGTGTTTGACAGGAATTCAGGGTGCGTTTAGTTAGTGGCCCTATTTATTTTATGTTTAGTGATTGTTTTTGCGTTTGAAAATAGTATTGAATGTGAACAGACAGTTGGAACAAAAAGAGTTATTTATGTGACATTTTATGTTTGTATTTTGAAAAAAGTAAAATATCATACAATTACCGACAGTGTTTTGTTTTGGATGACTACAGGAACAGTGTACACGTTCATATTATCTAGATTATTGTCGAATTATTTAATTCGTTTAAGTGACTTTAATTTGACTGAAATCAAAGTTAGATAACAGCAAGTTAACTGAAATAAACATTCGAATCTAAATAATCTAATCATCATCGCATAATTGTGATCAAAGAAAATGCCACCCTTTCCCAACCCCGATGAAGGAATATCATGAAAAGAATCGGACTGAAAAAGTATCATAAAGCAAACGTGTTATGTAAATAAAACATTATCTATATACGATTTCACGGGGAGATAATCAGCCACATAATATAATTTTATCGCATTCTTTACCATCACATAACTGCAAGCTGTGAACTAAAAATGTAATACCAGTATTTTATTTAAACATTTCTCCACATTACTCAAGAATAAAATTAAGAATTTTCTATCAAATAGTCTTTCGTACAACACCCGCTTGCATCTTCAAACTTTCATAAAACATTTTCTTAAATAAATATAGCGTCTACGAACCGTCTACGTAAGTGCTACGCCGCTACGACGTCTACGAAGGTCTACGAAATTCTACGAGTTTTACGACCCAAAATAGTGCTATAGCATTTTATGAATATTTTATGAAACATTTAAATACCAAATTAATTGGATATTTAAATGATTGATCACTGTTTGTACAAGAGTGTGAGGAATGAATTTTATCAATCAGTTTAAATTTGGGTTTGAATGATTAAAATAAAAAGTCTAAAAGCGACTTTCGTGTGAATACACAATTACGCGATCTATTAAATCAATTAGGACAAATAAACGACGTGATGGATCGCACGAGTACACACGGCACATTTAATTAGTTTACAGCGCGCATACATCGGTAACTGTCATTATTATTGTGTAATAAAAATAAATTCGACTAATAAAATAAAGTCGGCAAACCTTCGTTTTCTATCACCATATTGTCCTCCCAATCAAAATTAATGTATGACCTAGCTAACTGTAGTCGGTTTTGTCGGTGCGCAGTGGACAGCAAAATCTTCCGCGCTGGCTTGCTACAACGTAAACCAGCTGAATGTAGGTGATTTCTCACAGTTTGTAAGTTCACATTGTGTGCTGTTGCTGTTATGCAGGTGGACAAGAAGGGATCAGCATTTTCCCTTGCCACGTTGTCGTGGTGTCGAGCCGATGGATTTCCCTTTGGTCACGCCGAAGAGGTTCTATGTCTCCTGAATCCGCATATCGGCGGATCCATAACTGCACGGTTCTCCTCTGTGGATGCAAAACAAAACAGTATTTAAAATAGTTCCCTATAATAATAGCTATTAAATATACATTTATATAAATAGATATATATACCTACTATATTTATATACTGTGTATATGATATACTTTATATATATACCTAATTAATATTACTTTTATACAATACAAGTTAAAACACTTATATGTTTTAAATATACACTGACATTAGTACCTAAACATAGTAATCAATTTTTATTTACGTTATTCGAAGGCTTTCCTTTAATCTATATAAAGGCCCATGCCGTATTGGGACAAAAATGGGCTAGACCAAGTTATTTTATCATAATCATCTGTGTTTTAAAATTTACTAACTATAACAGTAAACATATTATTTAGAAACTAATATACTAAACTATATTATTTAAACACTAATTCTAATACTTAATAAACTACAAATAATTAAAATAAAGATCTTAAAAAAATCTATAATACATTTATGATAATTTACCTATTTTAATAAATTAATAAAAAATAAAAGGAATAAATTTAAACAAAATAATTAATTAATTTTTTAATTTATTCCTAGGTAAACATTGAAAGGTGAGACGAGTTAGTTAAGTTGAAATAGGTATAATATCAACGTAATATCAAACTATTACTCACCGATATCATTAGGCGCCTTGCAAATTCCCATATAGATACGTTTTGCTCATGCAGAACATCGATTTCTGCCTTTTTTAACATTGATAAATGTTGCATGGTTAGATCCACAGAAATAAATCCGCACACGAATACGAGTAGCAATCAATGAACTCAGTGATGCAAATACTCGTAGACTGACCACTATATAAGAAAGCTCATTTTTTTATAAAATAGGGTGCTTGAAAACAATTTTTTAAAATTTTTAGTAGTTATTTTCTAAACAGTCAAAATAAAATGGCCTGAGACTTCCGTGGCTGTCTCAAACGTTGCAAACTTCATTACTCATCCATGAATGAGATCGAATCGTTATAAATTCAACTTTTAAGTAATGTTTTAACAAAAGAAAAAGACATTTGTTGCACACATGGTTTGAACTTACGACTCCTCGTTCACTGACCGAAGACAATAGCCATTGTGCCAAGGTCGTTAGAGTAATGTAATGCGAAATATTATATCTCATTCAGTAACATCAATGAATGATTACTATCGTGCCATACGCACACTACTAAACACAGAGATCACTCGTTTTATTTGGTGTTTGTGTGCATAACCGTGACTTCACCCACACATATAAAATGTAAACCAATTAGTTTGTTTGACTGTACGTTATGTTCATATAAAGGAGCGCGGTTAAATCAATTATAAATAAATAAACTTGGTTATTAAAAGTTATTTATGGAGAAATCTGGGGGCACGGGAGTGCCCCCGCCAAGACGAGCCAAGCGAAGCGCAAGGGCACTACCTACCTTTTCTCGAATCTCTTCGTCGTATTTTTGAACCTTCTTAACTTGGGTTTGGATTATACCAGATAAACAACATTTTCGGGATATGATGTCAGTGGTTGACTTATTAAACCTATATAGTTTCAATTGCATAGCTCTTATACTTTAGATTTTATTGATATCTAAAATACCCCGATTTCGTCACTGATTCACTGACTCACTGATGATCATCAATATTCTAAGGTTCTTCCTGAAGTCCTAGAAAGCTGAAATTTGGTATGTAAGCTAGTAATAGTACACAAACAACAAAAAAATCTTAAAACTTGAAACTTTTACCCCCCAAACCGTGGCCGTTTCGTTACTACAAGAACCACTGTATAACAGTATGAGAGTTTTTCACCTTACGCTCATATGAATGTAGCGAAATGGCCAAGCCATATATTTTGACTAAGGTGTAGAGTTTGCGAAGTTAGGCCTTGTAGAGTTAGGGCGTGTAGAGTTAGAAGCTTGGCTCTACATGAGATCTGATTACTTTTTGACAGTGCGAGCTACATGGTCTCGTCTTGGCAACATTTAGCATGAAATGTTTTTGTGGGATATACTTGACCAATCCGCTCTAATTTATTTCTCCATTGTCAGCAAGTAAAATACATCAATTGCCTAAAAGTTCATACGTTATATATACATTCTAAGTGCCTAAAATTTATTTTTCATCGCCTAAACAATAACAAAAAATTGTCAACACAACGTTAAACGAATGTTTAACGAAAACTAAAACATGATACACCATCGACTGAAACATAGAAAACTGACTCAATTCATCCTCATACGAAAAAAGATCATCCCGGAGGCATTAATCAGGCGCACTTAGTCCGACTCCCGGTATAGCAATAAAACATATCGGCGTATAGTATTGACAATATAATCCGTGTAATTCCGCAGCCGTCCGATATATCAGTTTAGTTTGAATGCCGGCTTACCGCGCGTCGATTCGGAATGAAGGTATGACATATTATTATTGTGTCGCTTTAACGTGAATTGTGACGTAAATAATTATGGCTTTATTATTGGTGAATGGTTTCCTAGGATGGCAAATAGTCTAATAGACCACCTGATGTATAATAGTTACGTACTCGCAAAAGTCTACATTAAACTTATTTGAAAAAAAAAATCTTGTAATCCTAAAACGACTTTAAAATGTTGAATTAAAAAACTGCCATTTAGCCTACCACATTTAACTACGCTGCATAGGCTGAAGTAGTATTATACAATTTTGCGCTACTAATTAATACCTACGTTATAATGATTAATTCAGCATGATTTCAAAGAATTTCTTCCTAATGAAATTGAGGTCAACTTCCATTCTATCCAGTCCAGGCTGAATATTTTACACAGAACGACTGCGATCTAATCTCCATAGCCCAATTACTAACCTACCTCATAGGAGTCGGTAAATCAGAAATATTATCAAACTTAGTAATCAACTGACATAAATACATCATCATCATCTGCCTAGCCTTTTCCCAACTATGTTGGGGTCGGCTTCCAGTCTAACCGGATGCAGCTGAATACCAGTATTTTACATGGAGCGACTACCTATCTGACCTCCACAACCCAGTTACTGGGTAATACGATACCCCTTGGTTGGTTGGTTGGTTGTCAGACTTTCGGGTTTCTGACAACTGACATAAATACAATGATGATTTAATTATTTATCGCTAAAAAGTGTTTAATTAATTGAAATATAGGTCTTCTACAGTAGAAATAAGCGTAAACATTTGTCGGTAAACTGTTATAATTAAAATTATATGAA
This sequence comes from Apamea sordens, assembly GCA_945859715.1. Classification (NCBI taxonomy): domain Eukaryota; kingdom Metazoa; phylum Arthropoda; class Insecta; order Lepidoptera; family Noctuidae; genus Apamea; species Apamea sordens. The sequence goes on along the minus strand of OX244010.1, from coordinate 2,577,902 downwards.
TTGTTCCAGGTACAGCATTGACACACTATGAAGATGCAGTGAGAATTGCGACGCAACATTTAGAAAAGTAAGTTTTTCAAAACTTCACTACTTGTTTCTCTTTCACGAGACTCGTCATCATCTGCCTAGCCTTTTCCCAACTATGTTGGGGTGGGCTTCCAGTCTAACCGGATGCAGCTGAATACCAGTATTTTACATGGAGCGACTGCCTATCTGACCTCCACAACCCAGTTACTGGGTAATACGATACCCCTTGGTAAGACTGGTTGTCAGACTTTCGGGCTTCTGACTACCCGTAACGACTGTCAAAGATCCACGAATGACAGCCGGGACCAACGGCTTTACGTGCTTTCCGAGGCACGGAGGGGTCTCGGTATGTAAAGATGGTCACCCATCCACAGACCAACCGCGGCAAGCGTGGCTTAACCTGACCGATCGACCTGTGCGGCTGTTATTATTTAGACTGGAAGCCGACCCCAACATAGTTGGGAAAAGGCTAGGCAGATGATGAATCGAATTATTAGTCGAAAGTAAAAGACGTACTACTGATAAACTTACTTTCACATAAAATAAAATCGTCTAATGTTAAAACTTATCACTCACTCACACTCCACTTCTTCCTCAAACGCATTGCATTCTACTCTCCAAAATATATCACTTTCCACCAATATACAGGAGAGTGCCTCACAGATTCGGCTTTCCACTTGCAACCGAATTGTCAATATGCATTTACGGAATAGCTGAGGGGACCCAAGTGCTACATTCACTAGGTAACAGACAAGAACTAGACTATATTGTATACCATATTTGAAAAGGATAGTGTTGTCGGTTTGAGGTGACAAGTCGAAAATTTACATCTCTGTATCTTCTGAAGTTGCTTTCATAGTAAAATCAATTTATCTGTCACTTGTTTGTCATCATTATCTATTATACTTAGAAATTCCACGATTCGCCACGGTCACGCTACGCACGAACATGTGGCTAGTAAACAAATGAACCGCGCATCTAACGTAGCAGTCGACTGATTCAGTCTGATCAAATTACTCTCTATCTACACCTATTCAAACCATTTTCCCAAACACCCTATTAGCAATAAACTATACACTAAAACCCTAATTAACAATACGTGTTATCTAGATTAATTAACTAAATGTGTCCGAGAGCTATTGAAACTGTTTTGAAACCCTTTCAATAAAAGCAAAGGGCTGGTTGATTGATGAAGGGACAGTTATGATAGTGATCGCATTCCATTTACACCAGCTGGGTCAACAAGGGACCCATACATGGACATGATAATTTATGATCACATAGTATTATTAGCCTTTTCTGTCGCACTGAAGGGCAAATGGCTCCTTTCCCTCCCTCCTTTCACTTTTGAACGCAGTTTTAATGTGCTGAGAGTGTTCAGTTTCATTTTGCCCTTAATCACGATGATGATTAAGGGCATAATTCACCTATGTGATCATGGATGATGATCGCACGCAGCGCAGCAGTCGATCGCTCAGCCACTGCGCCAATCGTGTTGTCTTTTTGCGAATCATTAATATCATCTTTGAGTATATTTTAGTATTATATTTTTATTGGAGGGGTCCGTGGCTAAATAATATTAGCTGCACAGGTCGATCGGTCAGGTTAAGCTACGCTTGCCACGGTTGGTCTGTGGATGGGTGGCCATCTTTACATACCGAGACCCCTCCGTGCCTCGGAAAGCACGTTAAGACGTTGGTCCCGGCAGTCATTCGTGGATCTTTGACAGTCGTTACGGGTAGTCAGAAGCCCGAAAGTCTGACAACCAGTCTTACCAAGGGGTATCGTATTACCCAGTAACTGGGTTGTGGAGGTCGGGTATCGTATTACCCAGTAACTGGGTTGTGGAGGTCAGATAGGCAGTCGCTCCATGTAAAATACTGGTATTCAGCGGCATCCGGTTAGACTGGAAGCCGACCCCAACATAGTTGGGAAAAGGCTAGGCAGATGATTTTTAATGTACGCGAAATAAGCCGAGTAGGCACATCTACATAGTTTTCAATAAAACGACCGCTCAAGATCATTCTTGACCGGTCGTTGACTATTTGACCGGAAAATAGTCTATAACGCTCACAGCACAATAAGTTTTTACCTTACCCTCTTGTAAAAGAAAATAAAAACTAAAACATCTTTTATTTTTTACAGATTCGAGTCGAGAGACCTACAGGACATAGCTCTGGGTAATTGCACAGAATAAGAAAAATATAATAGAAGCAACATAATGTAAAAGTCAGGGAAACTAATCGTTTACCACATTGAGTAACGACTTAAATTGCCCGTATATCACAACTGTCATTTTTATACAGTTGTATGAAATCGCTGTAACACGACAAATTAACGCTGTGTGTTAATTTGAACCAATTGAAGCGACCAATTAGAACCGTGCATCTAGTTTCGGACGTTTCATAAGTGCCCATGTAGGTATATGTGATATAAAATCTATACATATAATAAAACAGTAACGAAAGAAAAACTGTACATTGAGAATTTTCGAGGAAAAATTTTGATTTTCGTAACTGATGACAAAAAGTGACTTTTTAGAATTTTTGTCTGTTTGTCTGTTTGTCTGTGTGTATGGTACGGCTTCACGCCAAAACTACTGGATAGATTGAATTGAAATTCAGCAAAAATGTTCTTTGTAAACCAAGGAAGGCTTTAGGCTACATATTATCACGCCGTATGTTATAGGAGGTAAGCAATATTGATTTTAAAAGGTTTTTATTCGTAATTTAATGCACAAAATAATTGAATGCACAAAATGACATGTTATTTATTTAGTAAACCATAATTTAACTCTGGAAACATATTATCACGCTATCACCTACGGGGGAGGAGCTGTGAATCTTTATTTTTCTTACCTACGTATTCTGTCACAGCGTGTAATCTAACGACGCATATTTAAATGTTGTTTTTGAGTAAGCCATGCTATTATCTAGCTTTATACTATAAAAACTACGCCATTTAAGTAACTTGGGCAGAGAAACATAGTTTAATTAATGTTAGTAGTATAATGAAAATTTTGAAGCAGCGCCATCTATGCGATTTCATAAAAATCAAATCAAGTTACATGTTAACACTTTTTGGAAATAAATAATTTAAATTTGATCATGTTGGCGAGGTTAGTAGTTAGTTATTCTTAAAATTCATAGATGGCAATGTGCATTTTCTTCATAAAAGTTGTATGGTATAGTGCGTTTCGACAAATTCAAGTTCCAACAAAACCCTCAAAATCTTGAGCAGAGTTGAGGAAGACAATTTAAAAAAACACGCTCTGTGAAGTCGACCAGTTTGCGAGATCCCTTACGTATGACGAGGTGCCTTCATATTACACGTACGACAAGCAAAGGGGTGTATTTAACCGACGTCGACGAGGAGGTGCTGTGGAAGGCTTTCCGGGAATTTTCAAGGACACCGCATTGGGTAGGGTTTATACCGTGCATTTGAATAATGGCGAATGCAATTTTCTGCGGTTGTTACTTCACACTGTCCGAGGCCCAACGTCTTTCGCCTTTCTGAGGACATTTGATGGCGTGGAGTATCCCACTTACCACACAGCCTGCGTAGCACGTTACCTTCTCGACGGTGACCAAAATTGGGATGACACTCTCGCGGAGGCGAGCGTCAGTGACAGTCCCAGCTGCATGCGTCATCTGTTTGCCGTCATCTTGGTGTTTTGTGGAGTCGCGAACCTGGTAGCTTTGTGGGAGAAGTATCGCCATCATCTGTCTGAAGATTTTCTACGAGCTTTGAGGCGTGTTACTGGAGACGAAGTCGAAGTAACTGATGAACGCGTGCTGAACACCTGTCTCAGTTCACTTCAAGATGTGGTCATTTCTATCGGCGGCAATCCACTGATCGAATATGGGTTATCAGCTCCCACATCATCACCGCATAAAGACCGTGGAAATCGGGAGTGTAACGCTGAGACAAATTACGATCCGGGCGAAATGACCACCATACGAAATGACTATGTCGCTTTTTTCTCTTCAGAGCAAAAACACATTTATGACACCGTCCTTGAAAGCGTTGTGCAAAACAAGGGTAAAATGTTTTTCTTGGATGCTCCTGGTGGAACAGGAAAAACATTTGTTACCACTGGCATACTTGCAGAGGTCAGGAGGCAAGGCAAAATTGCTATTGCTGTAGCGTCGTCGGGAATCGCTGCCACACTACTTCCGGGCGGCAAGACAGCACATGCCATGTTTAAAATTCCCATCGATTTAGAGAGCGCCGAAACGCCTGTTTTTGGTGTGTCACGTAACAGCAATAAGGGACACGTGCTCAAGGATTGCTCTCTGATCGTATGGGATGAGTGTACGATGGCCAATAGGAAGGCAGTTGAGGCCGTGGACAGAACCCTGCAGGACATCCGCAGGAACGAACATTTGATGGGTGGTGTCATAGTTCTGTTCAGTGGCGATTTCCGGCAAACGCTTCCCGTGGTGACGCGGGGATCGAGGGCTGACGACGTGAATGCTTCGTTGAAACGATCTTCGTTTTGGTCACGAGTTCGTACGCTGCGCTTGACCATTAATTTATAATTACTAACCAAATATGGACATTGTCCGAAATAAATGATATTATTATTATTATTATTATTAATATGAGAGCTCAGCTCGGCGGCAATGCATGTGCTCAAGAATTCTCCGATGTCCTTCTAAGTCTTGGCGAAGGCACTCTACCAGAAGAGAGAGGTGGACAGGTGGTGCTTCCAGAGTCTCTCGGTAGAGTGGTATCCAGCTTAGAAGAACTCATTCGCTGTGTGTACGGGGACATCAGTCGTATACTGCACCAGCAGAATTCTTGGGTGTGTGAGCGGGCCATTTTGACGCCCAAAAATAATCAGGCTGCAGCAATTAACGAATGCATTCTCTCGGAAATTGAGGGGAATGAAGTGGTCTACACCTCGATAAACACTGTTGTCGAGCAAGATGACGCCACACATTATCCCGTGGAATTTCTGAACTCCCTGTCAGCAAGTGGACTTCCAGCGCATACCATCAAGCTGAAGGTCGGTGTCCCGATTATGCTTCTTCTGTACCTATCTCCTCCGAAGTTGTGTAACGGGACCCGCCTTAAAGTCATCTCGCTCCACAGACACACCATTGAGGCGGAAATTCTTACGGGTTGTGGCGTCGGCGAGGCAGTATTTATACCACGCATTCCTTTCATACCTCATAACTACCCGTTCCAGTTCAAGCGCGTACAGTTCCCCGTGAATGTTTGCTTCGCGATGACCATCAATAAGTCGCAGGGGCAGACACTGAGGGCAGCGGGTGTCGACCTCAGGACGAGTTGCTTCTCACACGGGCAACTGTACGTCGCTTGCTCACGCGTCACCAATCCTGACTCTCTTTACATTTTGGCTCCTGGCAGCATAACTACCAACGTAGTTTATAGGGAAGTGTTGTAAGGTATGATACCTTTTGTACGTATTTTTACTCTTTTGTGTCCTGGAATGTATTCATGCATTATTTTCTCTATTTCCTTCAGTCACATCTTATGACTGAACTCAGCAGGATTCCCATATAACTCTCTTCACTTGCTTCGCAAAAAACCTTATATTTTAATGCAATTTTAAAAGTTGTTTACTTATAATGCTATAGCGATACTGGCATCTTAGGTATTTTTGGTGCTGTAGAGCCTTCACGCAGACGACGTCGCGGGCAGCAGCTAGTATTTTGATAAAAATTAATTTCCCTGACTGTACCAGTTGCTACACAGCCAGTGATAATGGCACATAGAGTGTAAGTAAAACTTCAGCTTTATAAACCGCCGGCTCTGTCACTTCTACAAATATGTGACAGTTTTGATCTGTATTTTATGCGCCTTGCTGTACTCTCCATTGGGTGAGCATCGTTGCCACCAATAATCACTAAGACTCGCGCTTGTCCAAATCCAAACAAAGTTGTTTTGTATTTTTTTTTTTTTTTTTTCGAAAGCTCAGGACACGTTAAACGTTCTACACACTGGTTTGGATTGGCATTAACTGGCACAGCCGGGCGGGAAATTCGCCATACAATTACTGTAAGCATTGATGTTGAATGTTTCTTTAAAAAAAAAAACTGTTATACTACATGCATCATTCGCAATACATTAGGGAGTTTCGCTTCTATTAATTTATAGTGATAGACAATTCTTTAATATATTTATGTGTGAGCTTGGCTTCCTTTTAGACTGTAATGTTTACGGATATGATACACATAAGAAAACGAAAAGGGTCTTGGTTTTCTTTATGTAGTTTTACTTGGAGTACTTAGAAGAATAATACATTAAATTTTCTGGTAAGGCACAATACTTAGGAATCCTTTTTTCAATGTTCGGCTATCACTCGGTTTCTGAATTAAAATCATTCATCTACAACTAATTTTATTTTTAATTAAATTATGTTCCATCTACCCAATTACAAACACTAATCGTTTTCTCAAAACTGATCAACTCACTTCTCACAAACTGAATTAAGTCTCAAGATCCTTGTTACCCAACACCCTGTTCTTCAATTCCGAACTAACTCTTCACAGACATCTTGACATGACGGAGGCGATAGTAAAAAGTAATTGTTTCCGAGATAAAGCAAACATCTTACAATGTTCTAGACTCAAGGAGTTTCGGAAACACTTCGGACGGTACTGTCGGTTTAGTTTCGCTAAATGCACTTTAGGTTCCGAAGTTTCATTTCGTGTTGTGTTCGGGCTTCGTCGATTTTTGTTTGACTTCGAAGGAAGATGTTTCTGTTTGCGATGGTTTTGTAAGACATATTTTTCGCGGATAACTTTTGTAGGTGTGATTCATACTTTGAAGTATTTACGAATTTCTTTCGTCTTGTACGCTCCGGTAGACGTTCACGGTTCCAGTAGAAATCTTGGGGCGCTAGCTAGTCGGATTATAAAAGGTGACTGTAGTTGTTAATGTTTCACAGACAAAGTTTCATATAACAGTGAGTGTAATGAAGAGCGTTACTTTTTATAACTACTCATTAGTAGTTAATGGGTAACTGAAGCAGCTTACGTAGTTAGGTGCTGGAGAACATCAAGCTTGATGTGAGCTCTAAGGGATGTTGGCAAACTATTACGGACCTTGAATGGATAACACTTCAGGACCTAATGTTCTTTTAAAATTCAATGAGCATTTTCAGCTATCAAATCCGTCGAAGTAGGATAGATAGGTACCAACAGAACTGTTACCTCACCGTTAAATTTTGATCGTTTTAATCCTTCAAAGGGGTTACTGTAGGTACTCATCATTATGAACAACTTTTACTACGGGACCAACCCTGAAATCGTGAAAAAAAAAACAGTTGATTCATACATTATGTCGAGTTATGCACACATAAATCAATGGATCAACTGATTTTTTTTTTTCAAATACCTGCAAAATAGCCAAAGCCCTGTACATTAGCAACAAAATCAAATCAGCAGAAAACAAAATAAAAACAGTTTGGAAAATTATAAATAACGAAACTAGTAGGAATAAAAAACGAAACACTGATTACACTTTGGAGACTTCACGTGGTGAAGTTCGCCATATGCTCTAATTTAGAAGTAGCTGAAGAATTTGTAAATTTCTTTACTAATGTACCATCAAAAATGACGGAAGCCTTAAATTCCTTACCCGACGTATCACTTGATTTACTAAAAGCGAACGTTCCAGGCTGCTCGAATCAATTTAAAACCCTATGGTAGTTATAAAAGCTTTTCGACAAATCAAAATCAAAGTACCGGAGATCTATGGGGAATGTCTATCAAAGTTTGTATAATCCATAATCGAGACTATTACCATACTTCCCAGATTCTCAGATCATACTTCCCAGAGAGTCTTCCTAGATTTAATGAAATACAGTAAGGTTATTCCACTTTTTAAATCTGGGGACAACAAAGACACCAATAATTATAGACCAGTAGGTATCAGTGTTGCCGGTATTCAGCAAAGTATTCGAAAATGTAATGCTCAATCAAATTCTTAATCATTTTAACAACAACAAAATCTTACACGATCAGCAATATGGTTTCACTAAAGGACGTTTATTCTCACAAATAAATATTATATCACAGTTACTTGAAAACCTAATGTGTATTACTTAGATTAATTCTGATCATACAGGATTCAAGTTTATAAGTAGGGTTTACTCTAAAGTTCTGGTTTTTGAACGATACTGTTGAACATCACATAAGTAATCTCAAGGGGTTGGACCGTAAATCCGTGAAGGTTGTATTAGGGTAGGACCTTACTGGAGATTATAATATGTGGAAGTACTTGTTTAATAAACCAGTAATGGATGAGTTAACTTACAAGGAAAAGTTATTTAGGGCCATGGCAGATACGATGACAGTGATTTTGCAACCGTGCCGCCAGGGCAGCGGGTTGTTCGAAAGAGATACCGTGGCCCCTGGATAGGCAACTGAAGGAACACGGGTGGGTTTTAGTCAGTAAAAGTCTGACACGCCCTTCCGCTTAGCCCAGAGCGGGAGAGGTCATTTGATGATATCACAGCAAAAAAAAAAGGGTTTGCACCGTAAATCCGTGAAGGTTGTTTTAGGGTAGGACTTTACTGGAGATTATAATACAGCCGTCCACAAGCTATTAATGCCGTTATCCAACAAAATCATACCTCGAGTTATGGACAAAAAGCGCGAAACCATAAGAAATGGATGCCATTTCATAACTATAACTCTTATGCGAGAGTTACCGGTATCTAAAAATAGATCTAGTTTTGCGCCCTCAAATAGTCATAATTTCGCTTCTTAACAATGACTCGATCTTAACAAAAATAGGTTTTTTGCGTTTTAGTTTAGTGTTTTTACAATTTACAGTTTATGCAACCTCGACTATAATGCCGCTATGTTTTGTTAACGATTTTATTGACGGCTTACACTATCCACATGTTGGCAAGTTTGTTGTGAAACCGTAATAGTGCAATCGTACAACGTTTAATTTTCCTTTAACTGTTATTGTTTATTTGGAAATTGAGAAACATATTGTTCCATTTATATTTGAAAGTATTTTTTTAATATTACATTTAGATTTAAGCAATTACTTTGTATCTCATTGTAAGTGAACCTATATACTGTTCTTATGAGAATAAATTCTTTAAACCTAAACCTAACCTTTAAAGGCTAAAAATAATGGAAACACCTTCAGCTAAAAAAAGCCTTAAACTGAAAACCACAAACCCACTCAAACTCGGGTACAGCAAAGACCTTACTTATGAATGATTACAACACAAGTACCAACACACCTACCTACTCGTTGTGTGACCCTTCGCGAGATTAGGTGACCGCTGCCTAAAACTTTACTAATTAAGAGTACCCAACACCACTCAGTGTGTCTTAATTAACGTTACATACGTACAATATGTTGAGAAACTTGTTTTACGCGGTGTACATGGGTTTAGAGTTTTCGATAAATTAATTGCCTAGAGGTCGGAGTAATGACAAATATAGGAGCAGAGAGGAAGGAAAGTAATTCTGTTTGTGGTTTACTAGCTACCTAATCTATGTTCTTAAGGGAAATAACGATACTTTTAGTATCGGTAAAAAAAGATTTACCGAGGAGTTTACTGCCGGCTCTTCTCCATAGGAAACGACCAATTGGAACCGTGTTTCGTTTCATGAGTGCCCATGTAGGTCAAAATATTTTGAGTTTATAGAGAATATGAATCAGCAATTTGGTGACTGCATCAATGTTGCATGGCGTATTAGAAACTGTTTGCATTCGGTTGACTACCGCCAAAGCTAAAAAAGGGCGTCAAAAAGAAAAGATCTTATATCTATTCTTAGTTGTATTAGTATTTGAACACTAATGGACAACGGCTTTCTTTTTCCAAATATTTGTCTGAAAACTTATTTGTTAATAATATGCTTCTTAATTCGAGTTGGCATTATCTGTGCGAAAAATGTTCATATTGTTGTAGTAGAAGTTTAGCTAGTCAGCAAGGTTGGCAGCGGGGCAAAATATCCGTTACCAACATCACCTTTTAATCAATCTTAGTTTATTTACACTCTACCAAACCATTAAAGATTCACTATCACCTTATGCGATGAACCTTCTTCCAAATACAAAAAAGAAGAAAATCAACATCAATACATAGAGCACGTCTCGTCTTACTACAGAATCAATTTATCTATATCTACGCGTCTACGAGAATTTCCTATAGAAACTAAGCTTAGTTTGAAAACTACCAAATTGACTTGGAAGTGACGTACGGATAACAAAAGGTACACTTTGGACGATATTTTTATTTGTTGTCCTAGTTGAGTGAGTGTTGATATGCGAGGCGATGATGTGAGGAAAAAAGACGCTAGTAACTTTCTTACTTTGAAATGTTAGCTATGTGAGTGAGAACTGTTAAAAATGAGAAAGAAAGCTAGCTAGCTGTGAGAAATGTTGTTGTGTGAACTCCATGGACACTCTTTTAAATCACAATAATATGTTACATCATTCATTTTTAAAAATATGCATGTGACAACGATGCAGAACGTTAGAAGCGTCCGTAATGAAAAGATAAAAAAACAATTCAAATATTAAATTAAATTAAAATAAGCCATGGCAGCAAAGAGTTGACCAGTCCCTACTGCCGGCGCCCGTTCACGAACATAACGCAAAGATTAGCACCATTCAGCTCAACCATTTTGTAGGGAGCTAAATGATGGTCCTGCAAGAGATGTCAAATGAGGACCCCATTGCAGAATAGAGTCGAGCGTTATCCCCAGGAAAACAGTTTTATTGACGATTTCTAGTTTCTCTTTATTTAATACTATGTTACAATCACTACTTTTAACATTCGGTAAAGCATATCTTATGCATTTAGTTTTTTTCCTATTTAATACAAAATATTAGCAGTGAATCAATTATGCACTTGCAGTAGGGCGCTATTTACGTCGACAAGAATTGATGCACGTCTATTTATCTTAAAAATTAAGGTAGTATCGTCAGCAAATAACACCATTTGTGGTTGGTTTTTTAATAAATACGGTAGGTCATTTATATATACTAAAAAGAGGAAAGGACCTAATATCGAGCCTTGTGGAACACCCGGTTTTACTTGTAAACCAAGTGAATTGACACCATTTATTTGAGCTTTTTGTTGTCTATCATGTAAATAAGATTTTACTAAACTGAGCGCAAGTTTACCTAGTCCGTAATGCTCAAGTTTCAAGATTAAGGTTTTGTGATGACGCAGTCAAATGCCTTGGAGAGATCACAAAAGATTCCTATGGCATCTTGGGCTTCCTCGACGCTGTAAATATGTGTTTTAATAAGGTGAAACCATGTTGCTGATCGTGTAAGATTTTGTTTTTGTTAAAATGATTAAGCATTTGATTGAGCATTACTTTTTCGAATATGTCATGCCGTTTAAGAGATACAGCAATTTGCTAAAGGTTACCCCCGCGGCATTTTGAATACATATATGAAACCTCAAGACGCACAAATTTCATTTTTTGGGCACAATTATGCACAAATGATATCTATCCAAGTAGCTAGTTTGTATTTAGCTACGACCACCGGTTAAAAAACAAGCCCCTGCGCTGGGGTAATTAATTTTCACAAAACAAAAATTTTACACCCCTTGCACATAATTAGCATTTCACTACATGAATTACTACTACGAAACTTTTTTAAATTACAAAATAAGTAGGTATGCCAAACGATACGTATGGTCACTTACTATGGCTGTTGCAATTTTAATGGTGACCTTCAAGCGGGCGGCGATATGTCAAAACTAAAGGCGGGCGTCGCGTGCAATAATAGACTGTATATATAATCTACTAGCTTCTGCCCGCGGCTTCGCCCGCGTGGATGTCGGAAATTATCCCACGGGAACGTGCTAACAGGATAAAATTTATGTGCTTCCCCAGGATGACATCTATCTCTATGCCTAATCAGAAGTTCAGTGGTTTAGGCGTGAAAATGTAACATACAGTTTCAAGTTTAAATCTTCCCCTTAAGGCCCGGTATTATGCCGTTGACCTTGCTCAAATGGGCGTTACCGCTGAAAATGCCCCGCGCGCCCCTCATCGTACTTACGCGCGAAGCGGACACGAAGTTTCTATTTTGTAGGGCTAGCTGCCATAGTGTCAGACGCGCGACGCTCACATATAGGTAGCTAACAGCATTTATTGCAGAGCAGTGGTGTATATTTATATTTTTTTACAAACAAAGAACTCGTAATATTAATAAAAATAGAAAATATTCTCAATGTAACCGGGCGGCAGAATTTAGACAGTTATTATTAAATTAGCTTTTCCCTACAATTTCGCTCACAAATAAAAGTGAATAAGTTAGTACCTACTTACTTTTTTTTTTAACGCAGAATAGATCGACTGGAAATTCTGAGCAATATACATATCTGCCGGCCGAAGATCAAATGCCATATTGGGTTCATGGAGCCCATGAACCACAATGCGCCCTATATCGATACCTCGGGGCTCAAAGGATGAACACGACTTTTCACGAAATCCAATAAATCGATACAGAAAGAAAAACTGAATAAGATGGTGTAAATAACTCTAATTGGCCAAAATGTGCTATATATACGCCCTTTGAGCCCCGATGTATGGAATTATGGTTTGTGGGACCCGTGTATAACCCGTGACCCCCAATTTAATTTATTATCCAGAAGTTTATCTAGAAGCCACAAGCGGTCGTGGGCTCGAAACTTTTTAGTTCAATAAGGCCGGCCACATACGGACGGAATTCCGTTTCAAAATATCGATTCGGCATTTTCGAAGGCAACGAATTCATACAAAATCAAGGAACTACCTCACACGTACTTACAATAGTTCTCCATTCGAAATGTTCTGCCTTCGAAATTATTTTGTATGGATTTGCTGCCTTTGAAAATCCGAATCGATATTTCTGAACGGAATTCCGATTTTGCCAGCCGAGTAAAGACTATACAGGGTCCAATTTTTAGTTTGTAATGAAAGAAAAAGAGAAAGAGAGCGAGAGTGAGAGAGAAAGTGAAAAAAATTGTGAAAGTGAGAAAGAAAAAAAATCAAAATGAAAGTCATTTATTCAAATTAGTCTGAGAATCAGCACTTTTCGAATGCCAAAATTACAAAAGACAGTCCCCCAAAAACGCCCGCCCTTCACCACTTCCTACTCCTAGTACTATCGCTGGGAAGAAGAAGTGGCGCAACAAACCCCCAGCAGCACAGCTGTCTGTTCAGTTAGAAAATACTTGATACTTGATTGTATACAATACTGGGTGTTAAGTAATTAACATTATAAGGCACAGAACATAAAATTAAATTATTTGCCATATGTCAGCTAGCCATGCCAATATACCAACAAATATAATAAAAACTATACATAGGTACTCATAAAATAATTAATTAAAATTAAAATGTAAATAAAAACTTACTACCTAAATAAAAGCCTCCAGGTATAAAGGGCGTGACTGCTTACATATTTACGCATTGCTGGGTTCTGGTCACATAGCTGTCACTTGAAGTCACAGATGATAAACTAGGACCATCGAAGTAAAATAAATAAATAAGTTAATACTAATAACAATAACCTGTCAGTAAGCCAATTCTGGAGAAAGAACATGAACATTGTCTTGAGTTAATTAGGGCGACCAACTATTCTTATCGTGTAAGTAGTCGTTGATGGAATAGTAAGCCTTTGAACAAAGGTTGAATTTTACTTGATGAACACTTTACTTTGATGATGACATCGAATTCAATAAATGATGATGGCTTTTCAGTAGGAGGAAAAAACTGCAAAAAAACAACAATTATTTTTGAAAATAATAATAATAAATTTATTAGACATGAAAAAAGGTACACAGATACAGGGTGACACTTAATTTAAGCATGCGAATAGCCTGGTACAAAATAAATGATCAATGACCCCCATGCTAGGCAAAACCTGTGTTACAGGGGTCATCCATCCATCCATTCTGGTTGTTAAGATAATAATACAATGTATTCTATGATAGGTATGTTTATATCTATTACTTTGTCATTTGTTGTCGGATACTAAGTTCAGATTTTATTCAATAGATTGATCACTAAATATTTCATTAAACCCTATAATTTCTTAATAAAGATGTTGTAGTGATAGATCACTAAATCCCACAGGACTATAACAATAATACGAAATTCGAAAAATTCCGTTTTCTTCTTGAAATGCCTTTTGATTTGCTTGAATATTGTGAACAATAGATGATGATGGCTTTTCAATAGTAGAACTGGAAAAATACAATATTGATTTAATATACACTAGCTTATGCCCGCGAATTCATCCACGTGAACGTATAAAAGGTATACGTAGGTAAGTCAAAAAAAAAAATTCAATTCCGAACCGATATTTCGAAACGGAATTCCGACTGTATGTGGCCGGCCTAATATTATTACCCCGTATTTAACAGTCTGGTAGTTATGAGTAATAAAACAATAATCAGAGTGAAATTAAATTAGCTAGCGAAACTATATAATATTTCAACACGATAAAACAGATTTTATCAACTTACACTTCAAGTAACAACAATAACAGCGGTCATTGACCCCAAACAAAACATTTTTTTTTTGTCGTGTTTAGTAGATATCGATACCATCATGTCTTGAGACAAAATAAAAAAAATAATGATTTTTGGGGTCATTGACCCCACTGACCTGAGACGGCTGTTATTGTTGTTACTTGAAGTGTAAGTTGATAAAATCTGTTTTATCGTGTTGAGATATCGACAGTGACACCCGTCTGTAAAGTATACAAAAAAAAAACGGATATTTTAATTGACTACACTACCGACGGTGGATGACCCCAAAAAAGTCCTAGCCCAACTAGAAACAACACCTAAAGTTGTTATTCCCCGTGGGAATCGAACCCGCGATCGAGAAGATATCCCTTTCACCACTAAACCAAGGAAGCATTCTATTGTAATGAGTAGGTAGGTACTTACTCATCATCCAATCGAGAAGCAGTATCATCCAGTTCTTGAGTAGCAATTTGCTTATTCGGCAATCTAAAATAATAAAATCATTGAAATACAATTGGAAGCACAGCTGACCCTACTGTAGGTACTTACTCTGTGGCCTTCGGTGAGTCTCACTCAAGTCACTCAGGTGATATGATTCGGAAAATCAATTTCAACTTAGTAACAATGCCTATAATATAGTGTACTCTATATCTATAGGCATTATTAATTACTAAGTTAGAAGTATTAAATTCACGAGAAATATATTTATTTTTATCATTCTTTATTTAGGTAGGTATCTACATATAATAAAGTTTCTTACAGTCTTCGTGCTATATTCTGCACGCTCTGGAGTAAACGCTTTCGACGAGCAGCTTTCCATCTCTTCCCACTATTATATTTATTTCCCATTTTTATTTTCACGGTACAAAACGTAAAAATTCCACTGCGGAGCAAAGCGACACAGGTCCGTCCTCAACAACGTTCCAAGGAACACTGGCGCGGTGCAGGCAGCAAGGAAATGAGCAAGCGTATGTCGTAAAAACGTTTATAAAATCGTATAAAATTAGATATTAACTATTTATTAAAAACTAATCGATCACTGGATGCAGTTTGGCATTAGAAATTTAATGGTATATTTTTTATTATAATTATTGTTGTTAATAAAGAGATAAACTGCTTTTAAAAACAAAGAAGAGGTTTGTTTGAAGATTTTTTTGATGCATTAATGTATGTATAATTATGATTTGGGCTCGATCACTGTATTAAAATAAGACTTGAAAATATCATACTTTTTTTTTAGGTCCTAATTATTTACGGTTTAAGAGATACACTGCTTTAAAAAACCACTTTTTGACCGTTTTCGAGAAATCTGCGCCTTAAAAACTGAATGAACCCTTTTTGTCCCGTCAGTGGTAAATTTTCGACAACTTTACATACTTATTATTAATTATTTTCTATCAAAAGTATTAATACTGAGTTTTGAGTTACTCGGGCCGCGCATTCAATTTCTTCCACACAAACTTAACACCCCTATATCCCCCTTTGAGGGGTAGTTTTGAAAAACTTATAATGAAAAACTTTATTACTTACTTAGGCGAGTATTCTTGCCAAGTTTCAAGTTTATTAATTAAACTAGCTTCTGCCCGCGGCTTCGCCCGCGTGGATGTCGGAAATTTACCCACGGGAACGTGCTAACAGGATAAAATGTACCTATGTGCTTCCCCAGAATGCCATCTATGTCGCGGGCCCTTTGTGGCTAATTACAATAGAAAACCAATTGTGTCTCATTAGTGGTGATTAAGAGGGTACCTATATGATATCTTTACCTAAGTACCTAACTAATTTAAAAAAAAAAACTCAATAACAGAAAATTAAATACCTACCTACCTAAATAAACCTATTTCTGATGATAACTAATCTAAACTCAATAAATAAGCAAAATCCCTAAAAACTAATATCTATACGAATGACTAAACCTACCTAACAGTATTATAAAATAACCTACGGTCACTACGTACACTATCAAATATACTACCTATACTTTAAAATTAAAATCTATACCTACGACTCATATAAAAATAAACCTAAATAACTCTAAAAACTAAAAGGAATAAAAATGAACTCCACTGCGGGTGACCCAACCTACGACAAACTTAGTATTTGCGGTTGGTACAGTACAGACAGTGGTAATCGGGTATAGGGATCGAACCGCAAAATTAAGTTTGTTTTTTATTGTATATACTTTTCCGGGATAAAAAGTACCCAGTGTGGTGCCCAGGATATTAAAGAATAATTATACCAAGTTTCATCGTAATCGAACCGGTAGTTTTTGCGTGATGCCTGAACAAACAGACAGACAGACAGACAAAAATTTTTTTAATCACATTTTTGGTTTCGGTGTCGGTCAAGTAACACCCCCTGCCATTTATTTTTTTGATATTTTCAATGTACAGAATTTTCACTTCTACAGATTTATTATAAGTATAGATGAATAAGATTTTTCATATAAACCGTATCCCCCGCTTTTCACACCAAAAGGGGAGGAATTTTGAAAAATCGTTTGGGATTATTCATAACTTGATTCAAAGATTATTTATACCAATTTTCGAGTTAATCAAGCCACGCATTATAATCCTCCCTTGTAAAATTAACTACCCCTTTTCAACCCGTTAGGGGTAGATTTTCGAAAAACCCTGATACATGTTACTCTTTATTTTTGGTCATAGGTATAAACACTGAGTTTCGAGTTAATCTGACCGCGCATTCAAATTATTGCACACAAACTTCAACACCCCTATATCCCCCTTTGAGGGGTAGTTTTGAAAAACTTATAATGATAAACTTTATTACTTAGGCGAGTATTCTTGAAAAGTTTCAAGTTTATTAACCCAATGAAGAAGATTTTTCATATAAACTGAATCCCCGCTTTTCACAGGGGTAGAATTAAAAAAAAATCGGGTGGTATGTATTCATAACTTGACTCAAAGATTATTTATACTAATTTTCCAGTTAATCAACCCATGCAGTAAAATCCTCCCTTGAAAAATTGACTACCCCATTTCAGTCCGTCAGGGGTAGATTTTCAAAAATCCTGATACACATTATTCTTTACTTTAAATGTTAGGTATAAATACTGAGTTTCGAGTAAATCGGACTGCGCGCTAAAATTCTTACATACAAACTTTGAAACCCCCCAATCCCTTATTAGGGGGTAGTTTAGAAGAAAAAAAAACTGACAATCGTCATCATTTATTTAGATAAGTATTCGTGCCAAGTTTCAAGTTTATTAACTCAAGGAATAAGATTTTTCATACAAACGAATTCCCCCCTTTTCACCCTCTTAGGGGTGGAATTTCGAAAAATCCTTTCTTAGTGGATGCCTACTCTTCACGAAGAACACACCCTCCAAATTTCATGTCTCTAGGACCAGCGGTTTAGGCTGTGCTTTGATCTATCAGTCAGTCAGTCAGTCAGTCAGTCAGTCAGTCAGGACTTTGAATTTTATATATATAGATGGGCGCGTGTCAAAGGGCGCGCGCGTGCTCACTTGTGGCCACAAGCTCTCTCTGAATTTGCCGCGTATGTTTGTTGGAATATAAATTTAATTCTTGTAGTAATAAGATATAAATTGGCTTGAACATTATAAGTCAAATATGCCGAAAGCGAGGCGTATGTTTTGTAAACAATATTGGTGCCTATATTTTTATAGGTATAATGAGTATTTGTTAAGTAGTTTTTAATACTGATTGTGATTACGCATGGGTAGGTATAAGGCGATCGGTTTGCGCCTCCTAACACCTTGCGCCAGGGTGCGACGCATACCTTGCACCCCCGGGTAAAGACGGCCCTGATTACAAAACATGATGCTCGCTTGGTTGGATGAGTTATTGCGATTTTTGTACTTTGTTTTTATATTGTTTGAGCCAATAGATGGCCATGTTGATTGCGGCATCAGTGATGATGGTGATGATGTTATGTGCCTAGAACTAGTCCACTACCTACATTTAGGTATAAGGATCAGTTGCGATATAAATAAAATAACTACTCGCACATGAGAGTCATGAGACATTTCAACTTCATCTTTAATTGACAATGGATAGCTCTACGCCCACGGTCTTGATAAGCTTGTTTGACTGCCTTTATGTAGACATAATTTGGAACCCCCACTGATTAAAACCTATAAAAAAAATGATAACACAAAAATCCTAACTCCAATTTAAAATATAATACGACATCAAAAAAGTCAGCCATGACAGTGTCTCCGAAAAAGCCAATATTGTTGGATCGGAACTCCAAAAATGTCGGACAAAAATCAATTTTAATTACGAATAGCAACTGTAAAACATCAGGCGCGACCCAAACCCGCGGATATTGGCGGGACGTTGACAAAAAAGTTATTTTATGTCAACGTAAAAGTTTCACTGGATGGGGGCGGTAATATACTTTTGAATTTAATTATGGAACGTCTCGTCTCGTGTTACTTTGTTTATGTACTTCCAGCAGTTGTTCATTTATATGTCGATATAATTATTACTTTTATGTCGATCTAATAGAATGTGTATGGTCAATATTTAGGCAATTACCCTTTATCCCGAGGGAACAGACAAGCATTCAAGCAAGGGTGCTATTAGGATGATAGATGCTACCCTTTAGTAATCATAAAGAGAAGAAAAGATTTTAATTAATCACAAAAGACAGTATTAGGGACCAAATGCACATGATATTTTAAGATTCTAACTTATGTTACTTAGCTCCTTAGCACTTTATATTTTAAGATACGATCAAAAATATAATTGAAAATGATATTATATTAAATGCATTCGCCAAAAATAACATTAAATATTGTCTAGAAATTATTCCATTAACACTACAGTAATTAACCAACGGGTTGATTAACGCAATTAGTCGTACTATAGGAAAATTTCAAGAAAAACTCGCGTTTTCCGTAATAAATACTCATGATTCATGAAGTAACTTTTCATACGTAAACACTCAAACTAGAAACCATAAACAGCATATCTTTTCAGTCGCTCTTACCCCTTCTAGTAACACAAAATCTTTGACGCACTTTAAAAGTGACTTCTACTGAAAAGCCTTCAAAGCCTCGCGACATTAATTTTATGAATTAAACATTTTTCTAATTTATTTCCATCTTTTTCGTTGAAAATCGTCGGTAGTCGGCTTACAAAGGGGCTGTAGCTATAAGTCGTGGGTGTGATTTCTTAAGAAATGTTCCTTTAATTTTAAAGAAGTTGACATTTGCAGGTCATAAAATGAAGGATTAAAAGGTTGGATGAGAAACTTGGAATTTATTCAAGTGTAATAGATGGTCAGTATGTGATTTTAGCCGCTATCAAAATGTTGATTGATGTTTGAGGAAATTGTAATTATAGGGTGGTATGCAATCCAAAATGCCATTTTGGTAAAATGGCTTCGGCTTGATTATTATTAGGTTTGTCACAAAAACCAGTAGGTACTGTAGAGGCTTGTTTGCCGAAGGCAACCTCGTATGTTGCAGGCCGGATATAATTTAGCGCGGATGACATTCGAACGTTCAAGCTAGTGTCAAATATATTCAGTTAGGATTTTGGGTTTAGAATAAGAAGTGATGATTTACACAGAAATATATAAAGACGTTCTGCAAATATAATCTAAAGGAATCATATACTTAGTGTTTGATTCCTCCCGTTACCTCAGAGGGCTCGTCCAGTCCTCTACAGTACACCTCTAGTGCAAGTTTTACATTTTAACGGACTGTTTTGTATACTTACTAATATTTTAAATGCGAAAGTGAGTTTGTTTGTTTGTTACGCGTTCACGCTGAAACGGCTGAACGGATTTATCACATAGGTAGACCATGACCTGGAGAAGGACAAGGGCTACTCTTCATCCTGGATCACAGACGAACTCGCGGACAACAGCTAGGAAATAATTACTCTTCACGCAAATTAATATTAGTAAGGAATATAATATTAAACGTCATTGTTTCAATATTATTTTAATAAGTTAACAAAAAGAAAACACAGATATAAAATAATTATGGAAACAATATACAAATACATTTTTAATAAAAATGCCAGCAGTTATCTCATATGTCCTGATTTCGAAAAATGCCAAAAAGTATAAATATAACGTATATCCCGTACAAGGACGACCTCACAATTATTTTCTCGATAGCAGTAATTTCTACTGAGATATTTTGATGATATAATTACTGTTTTCTGTCATGACCTGAAGGGCAATTCTCGTAATTTTAAGACCGTTCACAGTCTGATCTCAGTCTCAATCTGTCAAATAATACTTCAATTTCCCTACATTTTGACAAGTTTTTGACATTTGTTTGTCGCCGAGATAAGACTGCGACTAGATTTTGAACGTTTTAAATTACGAGAATTGGCCTTCTGGTTAAAAGACAGTTTTTATTACAGAGATGAGATGGTTATTTTTAACCGACTTCAAAAAAGAAGGAGGTTCTCAATTCAACTGTATTTTTTTTATGTTTGTGACCTCAGAACTCCGTTATTTAAAAGCCGATTTGAAAAATTCTTTTTTTATTTGTAAGGATATACCTTCAGATTGGTCCCATAGAAATTTCATCAAAATCAGTTCCGTAGTTTGGTTATGAAACCAAAATTACTGGTAAAAATTACAACAGTGTATGTAACTTAAATTTCGTAAGTCGGTGGAAAACAACGAAAATGCGAACCCAACGAACTTAAAGAAATCCGACTTCCGAAATTAAAGTTATTTTTCACTTTGTAGTGTCTTTTTTGGAAGTCGGTTGTTTTTTTTTTTTTGCAAAAAAGTTTTTTTGAACGGAATGGTTCTAAGATTGTTCATCTATTTTATAAATCAGACCATTAAGGGTGATTTTAAACGTCTGTCAACTGTTTGAAGCAGTACCTTGTCTTCCAATTAATGTACTTACCTCAATTGTTTTTTTTTTTCATGGTGACTTTCAAAGTGCTTTTTAATGGTCTAATTTGAAATAAATGACAGTATAATTATGAGAACAGTTCGTGACGTATAATAACTATTTGTGCACTTAGATCACTAACCATTAACTAAAACAACTTTATAGTTTGACAATTTATAATATTTTCACTCAATATAATAAAGAGATATTAGGTTATTAAAACAAGAATATAATAAAGACATATTAGCTTATTAAAACAAGAATCGACCGCCTCTTACAAAGGTCTTCGGTTAAGTCACTATAAAATCTTAATACGAATATAACAATGGTCGCCACGCAAAGCTGCTCTTGTTTATATTCCCATGCTGAATTTGGACCCTGTCTTATCGGTGTTTACATCTGCCGGCTCAGGATACAGCAGCGGCGGCGCCGTGAGCCACCATGTCGCTCCGGTGAGGTCACTCTTAAAACTTTGTAAAGACAAAGAGAGCGCAGTGATCGCCAACACGGCCGTCCTGCCAGGTGCCTGTCCCATCAGGTACCACACGAGTTCAGATAAAGTGCTGAAACACAAATTATTAATCATTTACCTATCAGT
The DNA here is from genome assembly GCA_945859715.1 of Apamea sordens. Taxonomy (NCBI): domain Eukaryota; kingdom Metazoa; phylum Arthropoda; class Insecta; order Lepidoptera; family Noctuidae; genus Apamea; species Apamea sordens. The sequence continues at coordinate 2,555,939 of OX244010.1, read as the reverse complement.
TGCACATGCAATGATTGTGTACCTATCGAATGTTCTCGATTATAACTGTCATCTTTCACTACACATTATTTTAACCGTGTAGATCCGAGGGCAGATTTCAATAATGATAGATCATGTGCGCTTAAAGCGACATTATATTAACAATCGGATTTGACAACTTGCACTCAAAGGGCCTATAGCCTCACTTAAGCGTACCAAGTTTGTCTCCTTTCCACTTGCACTCAAAGGACCTTTAGTCACACTTAAGCGTACCAAGTTCATCCCAGAACCACTTGCACTCAAAGGGATTTTCCACACTTGAGCGATAACTATTTGTGCACTTAGATCACTAACCATTAACTAAAACAACTTTATAGTTTGACAATTTATAATATTTTCACTCAATATAATAAAGAGATATTAGGTTATTAAAACAAGAATATAATAAAGACATATTAGCTTATTAAAACAAGAATCGACCGCCTCTTACAAAGGTCTTCGGTTAAGTCACTATAAAATCTTAATACGAATATAACAATGGTCGCCACGCAAAGCTGCTCTTGTTTATATTCCCATGCTGAATTTGGACCCTGTCTTATCGGTGTTTACGTCTGCCGGCTCAGGATACAGCAGCGGCGGCGCCGTGAGCCACCATGTCGCTCCGGTGAGGTCACTCTTAAAACTTTGTAAAGACAAAGAGAGCGCAGTGATCGCCAACACGGCCGTCCTGCCAGGTGCCTGTCCCATCAGGTACCACACGAGTTCAGATAAAGTGCTGAAACACAAATTATTAATCATTTACCTATCAGTTGCACATGCAATGATTGTGTACCTATCGAATGTTCTCGATTATAACTGTCATCTTTCACTACACATTATTTTAACCGTGTAGATCCGAGGGCAGATTTCAATAATGATAGATCATGTGCGCTTAAAGCGACATTATATTAACAATCGGATTTGACAACTTGCACTCAAAGGGCCTATAGCCTCACTTAAGCGTACCAAGTTTGTCTCCTTTCCACTTGCACTCAAAGGACCTTTAGTCACACTTAAGCGTACCAAGTTCATCCCAGAACCACTTGCACTCAAAGGGATTTTCCACACTTGAGCGTTCCAAGTTCGTTCTCCGTTTGACATCCCAGAACCACTTGCACTCAAAGGGATTTTCCACACTTGAGCGTTCCAAGTTCGTTCTCCGTTTGAATCTGCCAGTCGGCTTTTATTGTGTGATTTACAATATGGGACATTTTTAATCACTTAAAGCAATTTATCTTGACTCGCACATACGCTTACGATAAATTTCAAATTACCTTCATCGCCCTTACGATAATTTTCAAATTACCTTCGTCGCCAACACGGGCAGATATGGTTTAAGTTAAAACATAATATTTAATTCATCTCCCAATCATCAATATGTATCCATGGTTTCATGGTTTCAGCAGCAGTTACGCCTGTATACTTCTTAGTGCTCCTTTCACTGCCTTTTATATCTGTCACCTCATATCTATCATTCCCCAATACCTTCTTCACTTGAAAGGGGCCTTTGTAAACAGTTAGCAACTTCCGACTTTGCCCGTCATTTGTCTGGCTTTGAATTTTAATGAGTACTAAATCGCCTTCGACATAAACTCGTGCTTTTGTACGGTTTCTGTCAAATCGCTGTTTTTGTGATTCCGCATTGGACTTAATATTTGTCTCTGTCCTCTCACGCAATTCGGTTACATCCAACCTATGCCCGTTCCCAATCTCAGGAGCCAAACTATCACTATCAGTACGTAATCTATATCCGAGAAAAACTTCACTAGGAATAGTTTTCGTTGTCTTGTGGACTGTACTGTTTATACCTTGTTGTAAGGCTTTAATGTACTGATCCCACCTATCGTCTGTATCGTTAGCGCCTATAGCTTTTAGTGCTTCTAGAATAGTTTTGTTAAAACGCTCAACTTGGTCATTAGAGCGAGGCATACCGGTTGCAACAGTGTGTAAACGTATGTTTCTATTCTTAAAATATATGCAACTTATGCAGTTTTTAATGTATTTCTTTATAATATGACGCATTCTAGGAAACCAATACTGATGGCTTACTCGTTCTACTGTTTTATCAATAGAGAAATGCCCGAGATCGTCATGGTTACATTTAATTACTTGCCAAATGCATTTTTTTTGGGACCACCCACCGGCGACCTCGGGTTGTTCTCCTGTAAACTTTGCCACCTAGGACCACATATTTGTTAAAAATATCTTTATTTTCTTCGGCCTCTCCTGATTCTATAATTGATCGAATACGTTGTAACTCGGAATCTTGTAGTTGTACCGAAAGCAACCAATCTGCTTCTGTTATTGACATTATAATCTCGGTTTCTGATTTTTCTCCGGACTGCATAGGGTTACGACTCAAGGCGTCTACGTGTTGCATTCGCGTACCTTCTCGGTGAACGGTATCAAACGAGAATTCTTGTGTGGACAAAACCCAACGCGCAATCCGGGGAATAATCTCTTTTTTTGTTAATGCGTAACGCACAGTGTTGCAATAGGTCACTATTTTAAAAGATGATCCGATTAGGTATAAACGGAACTTCTGAAGCGAACTAACAATCGCCAATAACTCCAGTTCAAACGAGTGATACTTTTTCTCGTCTTCCGTAGTTTTTCTACTATAATAATGGACTGGTTTTTCACCTTCGTCAGTGATTTGCATAAGTATACCAGCGACACCGTCTCTACTAGCATCCGTATATAACACGTTATCTTTATTCGGGTCAAAGATAGATAGGACACTTTCCGACGTTAATTTGTTTTTCAACGATCGAAATGCGTCTTCATGAACCTTACCCCATTCCCAGACAGAGCCTTTCTTCAGCAGTTTTGTGAGTGGAGCAGTAATCATAGCGCAATTCTTAATAAATTTCCTAAAGTAGCTTACAAGGCCAAGGAACTGTCGAAGTTGGTGTACTGTTTTGGGAGTGGGGTAATTTCGAATAGTCTCCAGTTTGGGCTGATTTGGCATCACACAATCCTGCAAATGCGAATCTTAAATTTCCCAGCACATTGTTCATCATTTGTTGGAAGCAGGATGGTGCGTTAGCTAGCCCAAACGGAAGTCTTAAAAATTCATAATGCCCATCTTGAGTAATAAAGCGGTCTTTTCTATAGATTGCGTTTGCATTAATATTTGATAATATCCACTTTTTAAATCTAGACTGGTAAAGCATTTATAGCCCCGAAGCCTATCTACAAGGTCTTCAATGCGCGGCATCGGATATTTGTCATTAATTGTTATCTTATTTAGCGCCCGGTAATCAATGCAGAGTCTTTTTCCTCCATTCTTCTTGTTGACAAGTAACGCAGGACTCGCGTATGGCGATTTGCTTTCACGTATAATATTGTTTCTGAGAAGCTCATCCACCATTTCGCGAATTATCTTTCTGTCTACGTGAGAAGACCTGAATGGTCTGCATTGAATTGGTTGAGAACTAGTTACATCAATTTTCATTTCGTAGCCGTTTACCTTTCCTAGTTCTTTAATATTTGACGCCACAAGGTCACCATATTTTTGAAAAAGTGTTATTAATTCATTCTGATGGGAATCGCTATCGAATTCAAAATTACTAATTGTGTTACAACACTCTGTACATGTATTCGCATACTCAAATTCGAATTTGTCACCCACCCGCGAATATATTAGGTCAGACCGCTTCGTCACGTTTCTTCCTATCAGTATTTCACAATCTGCCAGGTTGTCGATTACATAGAAACATATCAACCCGAGTCAGACACACCGAATCGACTTTCAGATCAGCCGTTATCTTGTGAGTTACCAATTTAGAACTTTCTTTTGAGAAACCTTGTAACGAAACTGGTGCGGTCAGCGCAATGTTTTCCATTGAATATTTCCTAACAAGCGATTCAGAAATCAATGAACAACTGCTTCCCGTATCAATGAATGCTTCTTGAGGCAGATTGTTAATAATAATAATAATAAATTTATTGAACCAATGTTACAGTTATTACCTTAAAATTAACTTAACTTAACATCGGTCTGTAACCGTTAGCGATCATCTTTTGGATTTTTGCGGCGGTCCCCAAACTAGGCGGCGCCTGTATCCGTATTGTTTACACAAATTTATTTCGCGGGTCATGGGTTTAAACACATTTTGTTTCTTGTGTCTCAGGTTTAACCGAGTTCTTTTTATGGAAACATGTCGATTCTAAATGACCTCGCCTGCCACAATAATCACATTTATTTGCATTACACTGACTTCGTTTATGATTACCACCGCACAGGTAACACTTGATCTGCCTCCGACCGTGAGCCTGGCCCGCGTCTTGATTATTGCTAGTAGAAGCGGCTTGACCCACTACTTTCTCTGAGGGCATAGTCTCTGTTGTCGTGGTAGCAGACATCTGATTCTGACTGGCCAGTTTTGCCTGGCCATCGCGTGTATTTGTGCCTATCTGTTTCGCACTCTTTGATGAATACGTTCGACCATGTAGGAAACTAGCTAAACTGTCGCATGTTACAAAATTATTCGCTTCAATCGATGCGCCTATACCGCTGTCTCCTATATTGCCGACAATAATAGAAATAATATCCTGTTCCGAAAACCTTAAAGACAAACGATCTATTTTACATTTTTGTTCAAAATAAAACTCGTAAAGAGACTGATTTTCTAATGGCTTTTTGTTAATAATATCTTTCAAAAGATCGTACATATTCCGACGAATTTGAAAACTGGAAGCTAACTTACGAGTCCAGTCCTCCCATTTCCACATAGGCCAATGACTATCCGATCGTAACAGTGAGTCATACCACACTTTTGCGGAACCCTTTAATTTGTTGAGAGCTTGATAACGGGTCATTTCATCAGTCCATGTAAAAGTTTGAGCGTAGGACCTGATAATACTAAGCCAAGCGTTCACATCATCTCTCAGCGGATCGAACTCGGGTATAATATTATTCAAAGTGTTATTATTTGTACTCACAGTTGAGGTATCAGCCCTACGTGATACCTGTTTCCTGTGTCTCGGCGGAGGTGACGGAGTCCTCGCACTACTACTGCTGCTAGAACTTGAGCTTGAACGTGTGCGTTTTTTACGTTTAAGGCGTTTATTACGCCTACTTTGTTTACCCATAGCTGTGCGTTGGTATCGCGTTCCACTTCTGATAATAACTATTTGTGCACTTAGATCACTAACCATTAACTAAAACAACTTTATAGTTTGACAATTTATAATATTTTCACTCAATATAATAAAGAGATATTAGGTTATTAAAACAAGAATATAATAAAGACATATTAGCTTATTAAAACAAGAATCGACCGCCTCTTACAAAGGTCTTCGGTTAAGTCACTATAAAATCTTAATACGAATATAACAATGGTCGCCACGCAAAGCTGCTCTTGTTTATATTCCCATGCTGAATTTGGACCCTGTCTTATCGGTGTTTACGTCTGCCGGCTCAGGATACAGCAGCGGCGGCGCCGTGAGCCACCATGTCGCTCCGGTGAGGTCACTCTTAAAACTTTGTAAAGACAAAGAGAGCGCAGTGATCGCCAACACGTAGTAAAAACGTTAGCAGCAACATTCGCAGGCAACGACTTGGTAGACGACATGACCCTTCACGAAGCCATTATCTACGCATTCTGTTATTTACGGTAGTGCGCAATGTATGTAGATGAAGAACGAGTGACTCTCAGCTTCGTTAAGGGTATTTTACACCCGTAATTCTCGTGGAGAAATATTAATTCCAATCGTGAAAACTATATTTCTATGTGGTCTTTGGTGAACACACAGTGCATAAAAGGCCATTTATCACCACTTTTGCTCACCGCGTGTTATATGAGCAAGAAGCACTTCCCATTCAGCAAAACTAAACACAAGCTAATATTATTAATACAACAGCTAAGTAACCTCACGCTCTCGTATAATGTTACGCACGAGAACAAGAGACAAACTGTCGATATAACACACATGTATGAAGATTGGTAACAACGCCATCTAGTGAGTGTTACAGGTGTACGGCGATACTCGCTGGCGTCGCGGTGTGTCATATATTTATCACTCACGCCGATGTTGCTAGGGTGGCCAGAATTTGTGTAGGATAAGATTTTATTTAAAAAATAAAATAATAGCAGGCTTGCTGAGGGGCAAATCTCGTAATTTTAAGAACGTTCACAGTCTGATCTCAATCTGTCAAAAATACCTCTGATTTCCCTATATTTTTGACAAGTTTTTGACATTGATTGTCGCTGAGATGAGATTGCGACGAGATTTTCAACGTTTTTAATTACGAGAATTGGGCTACTGATTCGAATCAGTTGACAGTTATTTGTAACAAATAAAATTGATTCCGATTGGGAAAAAACAATTACGAGGGCGACTTCAAATTCAAATTCCAATATTTTTATTTGTAGAACATAGGTAAACAAAGGGTACAGATGTCTAGAATTATAAAAATGAACGCTATGTCTTGCCGTCAACGGCGTACAAATTTATAATTATTATTTCTAATATTAATAATAGATAAATGGAAAATAATAAAAATAAACAAAAAAGTACTAATACATTCAAAGTTAATAAAATTTTAATAATTACATAAATGTCATTAAATTACAATTAAAATGTCAAACCAATAAAATGTCATTAAATTACAATTTTCACTTACAACATGGCAGTTACAAGCAGATATTACCAAATTACAACATCACCAACGTACGAGTATGTTGTCCGCCATATTGAATTAAGCGTGACGTCATCTACTCAGTATAATCTCCGGAGTGATTAAAACTTGTAATGTCACTTCATTTGCCTAAATCGGTAGGATTTTAGCAGTGGGTGACCTACATTGAGGCCGCTTATTGGCTTCACAGCGATGCGGTAAGAAAGTAAATTATTAGCAAGGCTTTTGATTAAAGAAGGATAGGTAGAGACGTATAGTCTACCTATCCTTCTTTAAACAAAAGCCTTGCTAATATAATAAATAACTAAAACGCTTCTCGATATAATTATGACTTCCACTGTACATTTTGCACTACGGTGCAAGATAGCCATTATTGAGAGCCAGCACAAACTGTATTTTTCTTTTAAATATGGTAAAATGTTTTGCCACCTTCCTTTTTCAGGTTGAAACCTTTCTATTCCCTCAAAATACTGGAAAGTTTGTTGTTAACGTGGTTTATTCCCACTGTTTGTAAAATACCTAAAATAAAATAATTCGTCAACATGCAAAAAACACACTTCTAGTCTGCTAAACTACTGTTCCAATTGCAACAACGTCCCAATCCAAAAGCTAGAATACAAACAGAAAAAACTATCGGCTAATTATTTCCACCAGAACAAACAAACTACATTCTTAACACCACTTACAATTAATAAAACCAGTTCCCAACACAACATGGTCACACCTCAAAAACGCAAGGAGAGCACTTTGCTTGATTGTAACTCTGACCTTATATCTGTGAAGCTGGAAGTTCTAGTTGATATAATACACACTTTATGACCTTTGGGATTGTTACTGACTGGCTGGATTATTTGATTGGCTGGCCTTCTAAGCTCTGGATTTGTAGTCTTACATTCTGCTTTGAAATTCAGGCAATTCAGCAAGTTCATTGCATAGCGTGTTGGAAATAGAGTATTCTTAACATCAAGATGACCCGCAATGTAGGATGTAATAGGATGTGAACGCGCAGTACGCGTCATAAGATCAACCAATTTCGTCATTAATAACTGTTTATTAGGCGTGATCATCGTAAGCAGACCTTTTACAAATCCTTCCGGACAAAATTTTTGGAACAACACGAATGATTTACACAACACAATAGTCGTATTTGTACCGTTTAATTAAAGATATTATGTCCGGAAACTAAGCAATACCGAATGGTCTTCCCCTTCTAATCACGCTGTTTAAACCGTCGTAATCGCAAAGATGGTGATAACATAACATAACCCCATAAGTTCAAGCCAATAAGTGAAAGTAAAAAAAAAAAGCAATTATTTTTTTCCTCTCAACAGTTCAAGCGATTACGAAAATACGAAATAGCTTCAATCAGCAAAAAAATATCTCAACTCACTTTGACTCGCACCAAAAAGCTAAAAGAAAAAGCTAAGAAAATCCGGATCTCACAGCGCTTCTAGCGCATTTCTCTCGATTCAAGATCCGAGTTTACGACAGCTGTTTCTCAGTTGTGAGCCAGACTCACTGAAATATTCAAGACGCTAAGTAGTATCTGAAATTTTGAACCGCCATCCCAATTTTTCTTTAGTAATATTAGGTGGGCCTATAATATTTCGCCTGAAGAAAAGGTGTTGCTTAGCATTTTGCGTTTTTGTAGATTTTTGCGCAGTGTTAATCTGTAAAAAGGTTGTGAAATGTAACCGTTCATAATAATTCCATCACCATGATGGAATTAAGAACAACAACAACACATCAACAACAACAACAACAAACAAACAACAACATTCAAAAACAACAACAACATTCAACAACAACAACATACAACATTTAACAACTTTTTTTTTTCAACATTTATATCATACTAGCTTCTGCCCGCGACTTCGTACGCGGATCCAGTCCCTTTCTCGTTCCGATAGGAATTTCGGCAAGAGTTTGAACTGTGCGTTACTTAATCGAAATCCTTCATCGGTTTTGTTTGGTATACCTTAGATTGAGTGTTGTAGACAATAGGTAGGTTATAACTTCATTAAAATAAAAAGGTAGAATTATTTTCATTCCGAAATTATGAAGCGAAATTAATATCAATTAGTTAACATAACTATTCTAAAAAAATCTTTATAAACTATATTGTTGGTTTTTCCGTCGGGTGCCAGAATATAAAACCCGGAAGGCTAACCCTTGAGAAAGCAACATAAAGTTGGTCATGAGAAAAACAGCCGCTTCTCAAATCAACACCAGCAGCTTTCAGTGTCTGTCTTCAATCGCGAGACAATGCATGACGATCACGATCAGCCGTAAGTCGCGCATCACGGTCTTAACTGGTTTCTAGAGACCTATAAGAGGATGTGCGGATACGCTGGGAACTCAAGCATGATTCGCTTTCCGTGAATGTTTCCGACTCGCGAGACAATGCATGACGATCACGATCAGCCGTAAGTCGCGCATCACGGTCTTAACTGGTTTCTAGAGACCTATAAGTGGATGTGCGGATATGCTGGGAACTCAAGTGTGATTCGCTTTCCGTGAATGTTTCCGACTCGCGAGACAATGCATGACGATCACGATCAGCCGTAAGTCGCGCATCACGTTCTTCACTGGTTTCTAGAGACCTATAAGTGGACGTGCGGATACGCTGGGAACTCAAGCATGATTCGCTTTCCGTGAATGTTTCCGACTCGCGAGACAATGCATGACGATCACGATCAGCCGTAAGTCGCGCATCACGTTCTTCACTGGTCTCCAGAGATCTAAAAGTCAACGTGCGAATGCGCTGAGAACTCAAGCGTGATGCTTTTTCTGTGAACGTTTCTGATTCGAGAGACAATGCATGGCGATCACAATCAGCGGCCAGTCGCACTTCACGTTCATCACTGATCTCTAACGACCTAGAAGTCGACGTGAGAATACGCTGAGAACTCAAGCGTGATTCTCTTTCCGTTAACGTTTCCGACTCGCGAGACAATGCATGACGATCACGATCAGCGATCAGTCGCGCATCACGATCCTCACTGATCTCTAGAGACCTAGATGTAGATGCGTAAATACGCTGAGAACGCAGGCGTGATTCTCTTTGTGTGAAAGTGTCAGAAACGCGAGACGATGCATGACGCTCACGATCAGCGCTAAGTCGTGCTTCACGATCCGAAGAAGTTTCCGCTGGGCGAGATACAGCCTGATGTTGTCGAACAGCATCAAGTCTTGCCTGGCGTTCTTCATTCGATTCTTGGGATCTAACGATCTTTAAATTTCGAACATTGCGAAAGATTTGACCTCTTTCGTGGCATGGTTATGGTTATTAACGTACTTTAATAACTTTGCAATTAAGATCTAAGTGACTGCTCCCCTGCATTACCGGGTAGGCTACCGTGTCACGAAGATAAATGGAAAAGGAAATTAAACACTCAAATAACATAAGCCCGAAGGCATATCTATTATATTATGATTTAGCCAGTGAAGCCAAGTTTTCAATGAATTTACCATCGTCATCGAAAAGAAGGCCCAAACTGTTACCGCCTTCACTGCGTGGAGGTACTCCTAGCTTATGTTAATATATTAGTATAAACTGATTTCCACATCAAATGTTCCTGATCCTTGATTTTTATTATCTCGGCGGAAAATACTCATCAGACCAAACAAATTTTGTTAAAATGTCATGTCTGTATATGCCATATTTTAGCTGTGCTCTCCGAGTTCCACATCAGATGTTTCAATCTTCGAATTTTATTCTCCCAGCAGAAAATATTCATCAGACTAAACAACTTTTGCAAAGATGTCATTCCTATATATGTTATGGTTTAGCTGTGCTCTTAGAGTTCCACATCAGGTGTTCCGATCTTCGAGTTTTATTCTCGCAGTAGAAAATACTCATCAGACTGAATAACTTTTGCTAAGATGTCAAATCTATATATATTATAGTTTAGCTGTGCTCTAAGAGTTCCACATCAGGTGTTCCGGATCTTCAATTTTATTCTCTAAACAGAAAATGCTCATCAGACACAACATTTTTTTCTAAGGCGCCATTTATGTAACTCTTATAGTTTAGCTGGTCTGTTGCGGTTCTGCATCAGGTGTTCCAGTTTCCAAAATCAATTATAGTCTATATGTTGCCCAGGCTTAATAGCTAGTTAACAAAAAAAGTTTCATTCAAATCCGTCCAGTAGTTTCGGAGATTAGCGTGTACAAACAGACAAACAGACAAACAGATAAACAGACAAACAGACAGACTTTTTTTTTTAGATTCGTGTTCTATTACTGTTTCTTAAACCCCCTCAATTATTCTTTTTTAAATATATTCAATGTACAGACACAACTTTTTTACATTCTTATTATAAGTATAGATGCAACATTTGCACGTATCGGTTTCAGAAAAGTCTATAGGTTGGTAATTGTGTCAAGCATATGAGTATTATGTAGAGAACAAACCCGTTCTTGAGAAAAGATACTATCAGGCGAGACTATTAAGTGAGTTATTTCTTTTTTTACCAAAGAAATAAAGTACCTAAGTGGCTAAGTTATGGCACGGGTCGATTCTCAAGATTAAGCAACGCTTGCCGACATCGGTCTGTAGATCCACCTACATACAGAGATCCCTCCGTGTCCCGGAAAGTACTGGTTCCGGCTGTCATTGGTACATCTTTGACTTGGAGTTGTTGCGGGTTGTCAGAAGTCAGAAATTCTGATAACCAATTTTTTCTTTTTATTTACTAGTATTCCGTTGCACCTGGTCAGACTAGAATCCAACCCCAACATAGTTGGGATAAAGCTAGGCAGATGATCATGATCAAGAATATAGTTATTTCATTTTTTTTTGTGGTAAGAATGGTGATTATCGCCTATGTACTTACCCAACAGTACTCACCTAGTCATAAAGCTTTCCTTAATTTTGGTTGGACAAAGATAGTGAAATATACACAGCCGCCAAAAATATCAGCTTGAATAAAATTCTAACCAATCTCTTTTGTAATCGGCAGTTCTGAAAAATTAATGAAACTGAATAAAATTGAGCGAACGAAATCTTATAATTTCCTATCCCATTTTTTTTTTCTATCTATAAACTGAAACAAGCTTGACTTACGTATAGAAGGGAAGAAGATTTTGATAATTTTTACGCTATTTTTTTCTAATATTTGGAAATTTCTAGGACAATGTCTCCACACTATTTCAGACATAGCAAAACTTAACTGAAGGCAACATAACAAGAAATTCTTGGAAAAACTCGTACCAAAAAGTGCTTTCCAAGACCCGTTTTTATCACTTATCTCTGAAGACACGTTATTTATACCGATAAATTACGTTTATTGGACGTTACCCAAATGTGAAAACAGTAAAAGTTACACAATCTGAACTGTATTTAGACGATGCAAGTCATTTGTAGCTTCAATTTTATCGTATGCTACAGGTAGGAAATTTGCATCTAAATAGGGCTTCAGTATATCTTCTGCAAATTAAATCAAAACGATGACATTTCACAATAAAATTGCCTCGACAACAGCGACGATACTTAGAAGCATGTTCGGCTTACCCTCAGCAGTTACCACCTTGCTGACTAGTTAATTTATGACGACATAGCTATTTGCTATTCTTGCATAGATCGTACATATATGTATTTGTACGTATAGTTTGTTCCGATAGAAGTGAAAAACCTTACTCCAATGAAGAAGCTGAGATACCTGCCAGTCCTGACTAATGTAATATTTCATAGGCCTTAAGACCCAGTCACCACAATTATAGCAAATGTCACAAGAAGTTCAAAACTTCCGAGTTCTACGCCATATTCTTTCCAAAATGGCGGCCATCGCACAGTGATTCGCGTAGAACAAGCTAGGCGGACAAAATTATTTTATGACTGAAATGGCTTTATTTGTGCTTAGACATACCTATTATGTAGATTTTTTGATTTTTTAAAAGACTTTACTTCATTGGGAGGTAAGGCGTCAAAAAAAACCATGAATATCATTAGAATAAATATTATTTATTGAAAAAAGGCAATTTCAAACTCACAAATGGTGCAAGTTACAGTCAATTAATTGCACAAAGGGGTATTAAAAACAATTTCAATTAAAATTAACTAATTACAAAAAAGATTTAAGTATATTAAAAAAAAAACAATTAAGGGAATTACAAATTAAAAATTATAAAGTAAAAACTAATAAAATAATAATTACAAAAACAAAACTGCATAACTTAAGGCTAGAACAATAAAAATTACAAAAATTAAAATTGCAGAAATTATAATAACTAAAATTCATAGGCTTTCTACATTTACTACATGAAATAATATCACTATACAAAACAGGAGTTATATTTAAAGACGAGAATTTTTGTTTTCTTTGTCGTGTTTGATCCACTCTTCGAAAAATTCAGTTTTCGAAACACTAAGTACGTACTCTGAAACAAAAAAATGGGGCATAAATGGGCATGGAAAGTGATGCTTAAAACTAAGTTTAATGTTACATCTACAACATATATAAAATCTAGCCCGGAGACATGTGGAGACAAAAAGTTGCAGTCTCGCAAACATTAAAAATATTTGAAAATATTGTTGTTCTCAAGACTATAAATAAGACGCTGAAAATTTACCTTGTATGTACCTAAGAAATTATATTCAATTAAAAATAGAATCTACTTACCTGTACTAATAGGATCCATAGCACAAAACTCTGATTTATTCACTGCACAAGTTAAGAGATGGTGTCGAAAGTGTGACAAAATTGCAACTGACAATTACAAAAAAACAATAATCCTGATCACCTCCCCTTTCACCCCTAATTAACGAGCCGTAACAGGTTTGACGCAAACTATACCTGGAATTGGTCTAATGGGGTTGTTATTGACAACAGATACCGATAAATTACTGGATTACTAATTAGAAAGTGACTTTTGTCCACCTAGCTTGTTCTACGCGAATCACTGTGCATCGTGTCAAAAAGCGTTTCAATATGAATTGACAGCAACCCTGCCTCGTTCCCTCGTTTGATAGCACCGTGTCAAGATCCCTGCCTACCCATCTAAAGGAAAGGGGATGATTTCTCATTGAATTAAATTTACGCCAACCTTACACTCCTGATGGTGTATTTGAAAATTTATATTCAAGGTAATGTTGTTCTTTGCAGGGCTGCCAAAAATATAGTTTGTTTTTTATTTATCTTTAATAAATTCTGGTATAAGTCCAGGCGATTCTTTTTTGACAGCAGTTCCAATTTGGACAGCAGTTCAAGCACATAAGACTTTTCAACTTTATCAGTAAAGTTGGAAAGGCATCGTGTTGCATGTGTCCGGCAAGCACTCCATAATCAACGCCCCGTCTGTCATTTCATCTAAAAAAAAAACGTTCTCAACAATGTGAAACGACATAATTGACATCACATGTTGCACCGTCAATAATCTTGAACGTTATTGCCCTTCCCCATAATTGCCGGTTTCCCTGTTGAAAAATACTAGCCACTTTACTCACAAAAATAAAATAAAAAACGTTCACCAACCCTGCACACGCTACCGTATGTATATTTAGGTAACAACAACAGAGCTGTCTTCTCACATTTAGCCAGCAATATTTCTCTTACCCTTTGTGTACGGAACGAGATCTCGAAACAAAATCCCCGTCAGATGTAGTGGAACGTTCATCTTTGTTCCCCATGAAATAAAGATCATTTTTTTTTCGGGGTTAAAGTATAAATGAAATTTGACTTTATTTAGAGGAGTTAAGTGTGGTTCTGCATGTAATGTGTTTACAGCAAAATGCAGTGGCTACTTGAAAGTTATAGCAAAGCTGTCTAGAATTTGTCAGTGTTTAAAACTCTGCTAAATTTCCTTTGCGATCGGTTGTTCCATACTTTGCATTATGAAACTTATAAAGCAAGGTATGGAACAAAAGTAAAACGAAACGTATGGGTACTGATTTCCCAAAAAAGGCTGTGAAAAACTGTAAAATTCTTCGTTCGGCGAATAGGAAAATTCCTGTACAGTGACGTTTCTAAATAGCTTTAGCAAAGTGACACTGTTAAACACTGACAAAATAACAGGAAAACACAAGAGTTGTCCTATTAAAAGCGGATTAGACCCTAACAAACGCTACAGTATACAATTCTTCTTATTTTCTATACGATTGGTGGAAATTGGCAAAGAGCTAGACAAAACACACGGTGATTACTTAGAGCCTTACAGAAATATAATTATTTATTATCCTTACCATTACGAGATCTACTTTATATTCATATTCGTATTCCACAGAATACATTATGGTGTGGTTATTAACTAAACAAATAAACACAACATACAACACATCATTATAAATATGACGGCGCGTCTAAAGGTTTAACGACGCAGAACTTACAGAGTTGATTTAAAACGATTTTGACAGCTGTCAACTTGCGTAACCCCGAGTAGTCCAATCACAAATTAAACCGCAAAAAAAAAAAATAAGAGGACACAAGTAAAAAGTATCCTTCCAAAACAAAATCAATCGCGAAATCTAAATATTATCAAATCCATACTTTACGGTATCATACACAAATAATGTTGCTTATTTATACCGAATCCTGTCGTTTGAGTAGATAAATAAATAACATTACTCGCGCCAGTGGAGCCGAAAATGAGAAAATTGCTGTGTATACAATGTCCCCAGCGGTTTCATTTGCAAAATAATGTTTTTGGTGGCTGTACTTGTATACTGTAGAGTTTACTTGTATACTGTAGACCTATGTTTGGTTGGGTGTCGGTTTATATACCTAAGAACACAGAAATGTTTTGGTAAAGAAGACTTTTTTGGTTTTTATGTGAAGATTGGGGGTCTGTTATCTGTTGTGTTTTTCCGGTAATATTTCTAGTAACTTTATATTACGGTACCAAAAATGGTTGAATTTACGATAAAAAAAAGTCTGATTATTTACATATTTACCTAAACATTTACTGGCTGCTTTAGCCAGAAAATGTAATAACGCATATTTTTGTCTTTTTATCTTCCCCATAAATATGAGGATCTGTCCAGCGGGAAAAATCTACTCAGGTGTACAAATCGCAGATTCAGAATTCCAGAAAAAGAAGTGGAAATTTAAAAGAAAAAAAATACACAAGAATAATCGAAATTGGATGCAAAGAACGAAGTCCGTAATAATGGGATAACAAGAAACCGATCAACGGATTGGGTTCATCACAATTAAGTAACTGAACGAAATTACGTAAAATACGATACGATAGTAGCGGATAAGATATACGGAGAGACTTAGGTACTTAAAGGTCTAACACCTGCATCGTTGGTCTTATCAGCTGGCGTATCTCGGTTTGATCCCCACGTCGTCGGGCATAGTGTCATCGGGTTTAGCCTTTAGTCTCTCAATACTAACCTGGAGTTTTGCCCAGTTAGACTATATGTATATTTTATACTTGTACTTACACACTTTATACTTCTTTTGATTCACACATCACCTTTCACCAAATAACTATCAACCCACCTAGGAGTAAAAATCGTCAGATACGAATGACATTTGTTTTTAAAACAACCTTCATGTTAATGAAGGTGGTTTCATATTTGCTTAGCCGGTAAAAATATTGATCAATATAAGTATGGTCCCACACACTACGCCATATTATTGTCAATTTTTCGTGGCAAAATCAGACTCAGTGTGCGCAGGTTTTATTTATTGGTTAGAAAAAAAAGTCGTTTCATTGATTATTGCATTTATTTTATCTACTAAAAAAAGGGGCAATCACGAAAGAAACGATGGATTGCTGGATGAGAAAAAAGCTGAGTTAAATCATGTTAATCTAATAAATGAACTACGACTTACAGAAGAACATGATTTAAAAAAATTGTGTTCTAAAAACGAGAACGTCTGCCTGTCTTGAAATCTTTTTCTCACTGAAATATTGCAGCGCGCTCGCACACGACAATATTATTTGTAATAATCCTACCTCCCCACGATATTGCCGTGATAAAATCAGAATTTCTGGAAATCCACAATAGTATTGAGTAATACTGAAATACGGGACGTATCTACACGACTCAATATTATTGACAATGGCGCCGATTCTCTTGTTCGCAAACTAAACTTTTAAGTTCAGTGGATCTTTTTCTTTCTATTTCATTAAGAAAAGGACAGAAGATAAATATTAGTTTAGTCCTGTCAAATTAGTCAGCGCCTGACGTAAATTGACGTATTTTTAGTAGCCAATTTTTTAATCACGTCTAAACTTGTCCATGGAGTATCTTAATTTGACAAGACTAAACTAATATTTGTCGTCTGTCCTTTTCTTAATGAAATAGAAAGAAAAAGATGCACTGAACTTAAATTTAGTTTAGTTTGTGAACAAAGGAATCGGCGCCAATATGTATTTTATTGACAATATCATTGTGTGCGTGCGGCTAACTTTCGACAGTTACGATATGCCTTGTTTTAAACAGCTTTATAACTACGAACAAAACCAACATTTTACAAGTCACAAAATCCAACTCTAACAGGCCATTAATAATGATAACAAAGCAAATCATTCATTTTCTTCAAATTTAAAAGCAAAAATTCAATAAACTGATGATCCGACAAACTCGAACAAATATTATCACTATTAGATACTAAATCTGCCACTCACTTACGAGTACACCTCACCTACTTATATACGTGCAAGGGCTACATAAACACAGCCACAGGTTACTGCGCTGCATCTATATATATAAAATTCAAAGTCCTGACTGACTGACTGACTGATTGACTGACTGACTGACTGACTGATAGATCAACGCACAGCCTAAACCGCTGGTCCTAGAGACATGAAATTTGGAGGGTGGGTTCTTCGTGAAGAGTAGGCATCCACTAAGAAAGGATTTTTCAAAATTCCACCCCTAAGAGGGTGAAAAGGGGGGAATTCGTTTGTATGAAAATTCTTATTCCTTGAGTTAATGAACTTGAAACTTGGCACGAATACTTATCAAAATAAATTATGAAGATTGTCAGTTTTTTTTTCTTCTAAACTACCCCCTAATAAGGGATTGGGGGGTTTCAAAGTTTGTATGGAAGAATTTTAGCGCGCAGTCCGATTTACTCGAAACTCGGTAGTTATACCTAATATTGAAAGTAAAGAATAATGTGTATCAGGGTTTTTTGAAAATCTACCCCTGACGGGCTGAAATGGGGTAGTCAATTTTTCAGGGGAGGATTTTACTGCATGGCTTGATTAACTCGAAAATTAGTATAAATAATCTTTGAGTCAAGTTATGAATACATCCCAAACGATTTTTTTTAAATTCCACCCCTGTGGGGGTGAAAAGCCGGGATTCAGTTTATATGAAAAATATTCTTCATTAGGTTAATAAACTTGAAACTTTTCAAGAATACTCGCTAAGTAAGTAGCAGTAATAAAGTTTATCATTATAAGTTTTTCAAAACTACCCCTAAAGGGGAATATAGGGGTGTTGAAGTTTGTGTGGAATAATTTGAATGCGCGCCCGGTCCGATTAACTCGAAACTCAGTGTTTATACTTAAGACCAAAAATAAAGAGTAACATGTATCAAGGTTTTTCGAAAATCTACCCCTAACGGGTTGAAAAGGGGAAGTTAATTTTACAAGGGAGGATTATAATGCGTGGCTTGATTAACTCGAAAATTGGTATAAATAATCTTTGAATCAAGTTACGAATAATCCCCAACGATTTTTCAAAATTACACCCCTGTGGGGGTGAAAAGCGGGGGATATA
Source organism: Apamea sordens (assembly GCA_945859715.1). Lineage (NCBI taxonomy): Eukaryota > Metazoa > Arthropoda > Insecta > Lepidoptera > Noctuidae > Apamea > Apamea sordens. Next base: position 2,537,595 of record OX244010.1, on the reverse strand, counting down.
GTTTATATGAAAAATCTTATTCCTTGAGTTAATAAACTTGAAACTTGGCACGAATACTTACCAAAATAAATTATGAAGATTGTCACTTTTTTTTTCTTTTAAACTACCCCCTAATAAGGGATTGGGGGGTTTCAAAGTTTGTATGGAAGAATTTTAGCGCGCAGTCCGATTTACTCGAAACTCAGTATTTATACCTAATATTGAAAGTAAAGAATAATGTGTATCAGGGTTTTTTGAAAATCTACCCCTGACGGGCTGAAATGGGGTAGTCTATTTTTCAGGGGAAGATTATAATGCGTGGCTTGATTAACTCGAAAATTGGTATAAATAATCTTTGAATCAAGTTATGAATAATGCCAAACGATTTTCTAAAATTCCACCCCTGTGGGGGTGAAAAGCGGGGGATACAGTTTATATGAATAATCTTAATCATTTAGTTAATAAACTTGAAACTTGGCAAGAATACTTGCCTAAGTAAGTAATAAAGTTTATCATTATAAGTTTTTCAAAACTACCCCTCAAAGTGGGATATAGGGGTGTTAAGTTTGTGTGAAAGAAATTGAATGCGCGGTCCGAGTAACTCGAAACTCAGTATTTATTTTATTTATTTATTTTATTTTATGAATAAAATAAAAATAAAAAATATTAATAATAATATATTATAATATAATATATATATTTTTTTATTGATACTTTTGACAGAAAATAATTAATAATAAGTATGTAAAGTTGTCGAAAATTTACCACTGACGGGACAAACAGGGGTAATTCAGTTTTTAAGGGGAGGATTTGAACTTGAAACTGTATGTTACATTTTCACGCCTAAACCACTGAACTTCTGATTTGGCATAGAGATAGATGGCATCCTGGGGAAGCAAATACATTTTATCCTGTTAGCACGTTCCCGTGGGATAATTTCCGACATCCACGCGGGCGAAGCCGCGGGCAGAAGCTAGTATTTTATAAGTCCATCCATCTGCTCAAACGGAATACTAAATGTAGGTAATGAAACTGACATATTTAGAAGCCATTCCGGATTTCACGTGTTTGAATTTGAACATTTTAATGTTAATGTGTGCTTTAGGAAGGTTTTAATTGAATAGGTTAATTTGTTAGTGTGTACTAGATCAGGTGGTTAATGAGGACTGATTAACTGATGTGAAAAAAATGTTTTGAGTAAGTTTATTTTATTTTATGATACGGCCTTGTTCATTCTTAACTCTTAACACAACATCTAAACAAAATATAATTGCTATCGTTACCAAACGTATCGTTACTATTTTGATAATAATAATAATATAATAATAATATCCCTGGACATTTCACACAGCGCCATCTATTCCCAAGCTAAGCAACCTAATGCTTGTGATATGGTAACAAGATGGCTGATAAACTACTTATATACATTTTTTTTTTCTTAAATACTTACATATTATAGATAGAAAAACACCCAGACTCAGAACAAATACATTTAGGTCTTACAAATATTTGTTCTGTGCGGGAATCGAACCCGCGACACGCAGCGCAGCAGTCCGATCACCATTAATTACCTGAGCCATTTGAGATTTCTTTTAAAAAATCATAATAATACTTACTTTTCAGAAACTATGTACATATAATATTAAAATATATTTTGATTCAAAAGAGTGTCCATGGAGTTTCTTGCCCGTTCTTCTTCATTGGAACCTTCTACGCTTGGAATGGGCAACTATGTAGCTTCATCTCTCTGCCTCTCCTCTCTGATTGAGTCCTTGACAATTCGAAAGTGTAGTTTAATTCCTTTGAGTTTAACTTTAGTATGAAAGTAAAATATATGATTTTCGTATTTTCTGTTCCATGGTTCGGTTCAATATTAAGTTATTAACCGTATAAACTACGCTCGAAGATCAAGTTTGACTAGCACAACCTCTTAGATTGTGTATGTTGGAGTTTACAGGGTATCCTGTTACAGTTCCTGTTGCTTATGGCCTTTTAGATTATTCCAAGCATTGATTAAATCCAGAGTGGTTCCCATGCACTCAATAATAATATAATTATGACAAAAAGTTGTCATTCGAAGTGTCAAGCGATTTTAATCCATGTGCGGTGGCAACTGTTACTGTCCTGAACGTAAACTTCCGTACAAGCGAAAATGGTACAAGGCTTGTAATACCAAACAGAAGTCATCTGTTTCAACTACATCATTGTATGCCCGGGATACACGAGGATAATGTTTTTAAGCTACGATAGCAAGAGAGTAATATCCAAGCCTAGTATCCTGGCTTAGCACATGCAAAAATGAGGATACTTTTGATTACACGATGCCAGAGTTAGTGCATTATTAGCACTGCCTTGTTATATCTATAATCTTTCCTTTCTCATAATCCTAATTAACAGTAGGTAATCTCGTCAAACTTCTTAACTCCACTTATCCTAAAATTACCTTCACCATTATTTACTTCTACAACCAAGAAAAACCTACCTACACCATTCCCCACCATAAAACATAAAACACATTGTACTCCCACAAAACACGAGTTAAACTCCATTCTAAGCAAAATAAAACAACTCTCTAAATTCAGAAAACAGTTTAACTTCTAATTGGCTGTCGAAATAGGTGTTTCAAATAATGAGGCAGGGACCACGGTACGTGTATTAAAACTTTTCTTGTTATACCTCCATTGTGTAAACAGTTCGGTGTGGGTGGAAGTTTGAGAACCTGGACGTTGAGAGGTCAACGTCATGAGTACGTATTTTGTGGGCACTAGGGATTGGGAGCATGTTTTGACTTTTGTCTAAGTAGTTAAGCTAAATTCACTCAAAACTTCGAGTTAATCAAGCCACGCATTATAATCCTCCCCTGTAAAATTAACTTCCCCTTTTCAACCCGTTAGGGGTAGATTTTCGAAAAACCCTGATACATCATCATCTGCCTAGCCTTTTCCAAGAATTCTCCGATGTCCTTCTAAGTCTTGGCGAAGGCACTCTACCAGAAGAGAGAGGTGGACAGGTGGTGCTTCCAGAGTCTCTCGGTAGAGTGGTATCCAGCTTAGAAGAACTCATTCGCTGTGTGTACGGGGACATCAGTCGTATACCGCACCAGCAGAATTCTTGGGTGTGTGAGCGGGCCATTTTGACGCCCAAAAATGATCAGGCTGCAGCAATTAACGAATGCATTCTCTCGGAAATTGAGGGGAATGAAGTGGTCTACACCTCGATAAACACTGTTGTCGAGCAAGATGACGCCACACATTATCCCGTGGAATTTCTGAACTCCCTGTCAGCAAGTGGACTTCCAGCGCATACCATCAAGCTGAAGGTCGGTGTTCCGATTATGCTTCTTCGGAACCTATCTCCTCCGAAGTTGTGTAACGGGACTCGCCTTAAAGTCATCTCGCTCCACAGACACACCATTGAGGCGGAAATTCTTACGGGTTGTGGCGTCGGCGAGGCAGTATTTATACCACGCATTCCCTTCAAAACTCATAACTTCCCGTTCCAGTTCCCCGTGAGTGTTTGCTTCGCGATGACCATCAATAAGTCGCAGGGGCAGACACTGAGGGCAACGGGTGTCGACCTCAGGACGAGTTGCTTCTCACACGGGCAACTGTACGTCGCTTGATCTCGCGTCACCAGTCCTGACTCTCTTTACATTTTGGCTCCTGGCAGCAATAACTACCAACGTAGTTTATAGGGAAGTGTTGTAAGGTATGATACCTTTGTACGTATTTTTATTCTTTTGTGTCCTGGAATGTATTCTTGCATTATTTTCTCAATTTCCTTCAGTCACATCTTATGACTTAACTCAGCAGGATTCCCATATAACTGTCTTCACTTGCTTCGCTTGCAAAAAAACTTATATTTTAATGCTATTTTAAAAGTTGTTTACTTATAATGCTATAGCGACACTGGCATCTTAGGTATTTTTGGTGCTGTAGAGCCTTCACGCAGACGACGTCGCGGGCAGCAGCTAGTAAATGACATAATTGTAAAAAATTTGCATGTCATTATGTTATGATTGAATCCTGAGAGAGGAGGCCTGTACCCCAGTAGTGGGAACATTATCAGCTGATTATGCTAAATAAAGAACTTTGCTGCCCTTTATGGCGCTGAATTGCAGTTCTGCATCAGACCATTCGAACTAACAAATTCGTTCAAAGAAACGAATAAAATACCTTTTAACGCAGCAATGCATAATTATCTGCAGCAAACCATTCTATCGAATTAGTTACCACGTTTACCGCTAGATGGCTTTATTTGTATTTTATGGCCACTCGAAGCTTTTCAAAAATAAATACCTTTTCTTACATATTATTTTTTTCATTATTTTTCCCATCATTATATAGCTCTTCTAAATCTATTTTTAATTAAAAAAAATACAAAAACACGTTCTTGCGCCATAAAGGGTTAAACTGTATAAATGCCTTTTTGCAAACCATGAACCAGCTTTGGTTTGAGTCTACAAAAAATGCACCTGAACACCAAAGCTGTAGATCAATGCCTGTAAGCTATGTCAACTCGTCTACATACTCATAAACAAACTTTCAACTAACAGCCGAAAATGTTTGGTCAAACCATAATCTGGTAACCACAGCCCGCTTTTTCATTTAAAATGAGTATCAGACTCCGTAACTCAAATCAGGATCCGCTTGCATAACTCCGAACAACTTGTTAAGTTGCAAAAATACAGTGCTCCCAATTATTTAGAACTACATTCCACGATTTCGCTTGCTTGAGTTTAAAGCTGCGTCCAACACTTTTTATTTGGCTTTTCATTTCCATGGAGTTTCTTGCCCGTTCTTCTCCATAGGTACCTACGCTTTGGAATGGGCAACTAGCTTCATCTTTCTGACTGACCGACCCTTTGACAATTCAAAAGTACCTGTAATTGGTTTAGTTGAATTAAATGATTTGAGTTTGAGTTTTGCTGGATTTTGGGAACAATGTAACGTATTAGGCTTTCCCGTTGATTTTTAAATAGTATATTTTTGAATATGCTCCTTGCTATTGGGGTTATGAAACTGACTGCGGTGAAGTTAAATATGGCTCATTGTTTTTTGTTTCTTTTTTTGTAGACTTCTGTCTGCACGCGGAGCGCATGTTATTAGGTACATTAACGCTGTGACTAACATAATTGTCCATCCAAAATGTGCATTCATAATGATAGGGTGTCATTTTTATAAATAGTAACTTGCATTTACTTTATCATTGATTAATTTTGGTAGCTGGGTCGTAGATTCCTTTCCTCTTTGTAATTTCTTCTATTTTCTAATATTTTATTTTATTTTTAGGTGCATCGTCTTCACATATAATTATATAATTAATGTATGCAAAATATTGTAAAACATTTTAAAAGAGTAACGGTGGAGTTTCTTGCCCATTCTTCTCCATACGAAAACTACCTTTTGGAAGGGGCGACTAGAATTTTATTTTAATTTTGACGTTCAAAAGTGCCTTTAATGTGCCTATTTGAAATAAATGATTTGACTTTGACTTTAAACTTTACGATCATTTCATATCTCTTAAATTCTGCTTAAATCATTTCCCACTTTCTGACTTCTATAACAATAACAGACTTCAACTTCGATATATCGATGCTCACGTTACGAAGCGAAGCGGTGTTCAGAAAGTGATATCCAATTTACAAGCCTGTTGGTTCGTGTTGAACGGACAGACGGACAAAGCAGATATGGAGTCGGTGATGTGGAAAATAACATAGGAGGGACGGTAATAACTATTTCATATTGTTGCTTTTTCAGGGTTTTGTTTTGAAGGATTCTTGAGAAAGGGTGTTATTTTGACGTGTCTGGTGTTATTCGTCTCGAATTCATTGATGGCCGATAGCATACCTATTACTGAAGACTAATGCTTTCAGTGTCCAAGTGACGAAACTGAAGTATGTCCTGCGTATGTTTGGCAGTTAGCCCCGTTTCCAATCTTGTTGACTATGGAATATCTTCTACCGTGTCATGAGCTACTATCGTATAGCTTCCAACACTTCAACATGAATATAAATTAATCTAAGTACCTAAGAAACGAAAGAAAGTTGTTACCAAATAACTCAAATCGTTATTGTGCAGCTGAACAAGGTAATCCAGTTGACCTGAACAACATTTGTTTCGATGTTACCATGTTCCTGAAAGGTTATTTTCAAATCCTTGTTCCCATTTTTGTATACAGCTTCAAAGAGCTATTTTCCGTATTTTGTCAGCACAAATTAACTCCACATCTGCATAATCCTCCTCTCACGTCTGTTACCGTCGTATATTCCGTGCCAGTGGCTCGCCGGCGCGCACTTTTTACTCTGACCACTTCTCTGTTGATTCATGCTTTTAGATTCGCTTTAGCCGTCTGTATATAAGGATGGTTGTTATTGTATTTAAGTAATTATTTAGATAGAATTCTTGAAATTTATGACAGTTGAATCTGACCAACCTAGACAAGGAATCCAAGGGAAAAAAATATTCAAAGACCGGTTGCCAAGCTTTCATTGAGCGTAGATCTGCTCGACTCGGATTAGTCACAGTTATAGTTATAGCATACACTATACCTGACCGCATCAACGCTAACCGTCATATAAGATAGTAGTCAAACAGGTGCCTACCAAAATTCCGTCTGAAATCTACGTATTATTTATTATTGTACATTATTTTGACAACACGGTTAGCGCAGTGGCTGAGCGATCGGACTGCTGCGCTGCGTGTCGCGGGTTCGATTCCCGCACAGAACAAATATTTGTAAGTCCTACATGTATTTGTTCTGAGTCTGGGTGTTTTTCTATCTATAATATGTATGTATTTACAAAAAAAATGTATATAAGTAGTTTATCAGCCATCTTGTTACCATAACACAAGCATTAGGTTGCTTAGCTTGGGACTAGATGGCGCTGTGTGAAATGTCCAGGGATATTATTATTTAAAGCGATTTTGTTAAATCGTTGGTCATTCGGAGATCTATGACAGTCGGTACGGGTAGTCAGAAGCCCGAACGTCAACCAGTCTTACTAAGAGGAACTTATAGTGTCGCTCAGTCTGGATTGTGGAGGTCAGATAGGCAGTCGCTCCATGTAAAATACTTGTAATAGATATACCGATTAGAATGGAAGCCGCCCCCAACATTTCTAGAACAAACTAGGCTGAAAATGATGATAAGTCTTTTAAGATTTCTGCTAAGAATAAGATTTAATACCGGTAGAATAACACAGATCTTTACTTAGCTTTACTGACGTCAAAACTTACGTCATATCGCTTCAGTGGCTTGTTTCCGAAGCACGCGTTACCACAGTCGTGGTTTTCAGAAACGTGGCTCCTGCGGTTAAGATGGCGTGTAGTTTACGGAATATGAATATGTCTACCCCCCTTGTGGGTGGAAAGAGTTTCATATTTGCCGTAGGTGTCTTAAAAAGAGACGGTTATCGGGTTATCTTATTGATGCATGTTGACCCCCCGGGATTAGCAATTGTGTCTCATTAGTAATTTATAATAGGTACTTTCAAAAGTAAATCTTTATTCTACAATACGTAACTTAAGATCACTCATGTATTATCCGAATGTATAGTCCATCTTCATTGCGCCAGCTATTGCTAGAGCAGCTACTGAAAATATCCTAATGAAGATCCATTAATAAATTAAAAACTAATTATATAATAACAGTTTTATTTTTTAAAACACAAAACAATATTTTAATTCTAGAACCATTTTTTTTTTAAATTAAATTGTGATTTGATAATTTATATTCGTTATAATTCATTTAAAGATGTAAATGATTTTAAAGATTTTAATGAATTTAAAGATGATGAATTTATTTTACAATTTGATTTTATGTATTCTGGTTATTTAATTTTAGTTATAGTTGTAATCGTATTATTTTGGCATGTATTTTAATCTTTGGTTACTAACATAATTTTTAATTATACTAACATGAATATGGATCACTATGTCTGAATTAAAATAAAATATTAATGAAACAAAATGTTTGAAACATTTTAATAACTTTCCTATTAAGGCTTACCTTTTTTTTTTGATAAATATGGAAAACACTACCCGATACACGCCGTGAAGTTCCCGCTTCATTGAACTAGAAGTCCTCAGTTCGTATCCGTCGACACTAGCCGGGAAATGCCGAACCAGAATTTAATCAAACCTATTCGATTCCGCTTTTTGCAGCGAATTTTTTATTTTGTCATTTAGGCTGCGTATTTTGCGAAAGCCTGTATAACACAGAGTTTCCTATATGTACGAGTTTGAAGTAGCGTTTAGGGTATCAGATTTTAAAATGACAGTGCGTAATCTAGAATTTTATAAAAACCTACCTATTGGAATTTGCAACGAATTTTTGTTGTTAAAAATTTTTGTTGATATGTTTTTGTGTCACATAGGTCGGGTATAGAATTTCGTTGTCAACGAGTTTAAAAACAACTTTTGAAGTATCACATTGAAATAACTTTAAACCTACGCTGAAATGGCATTGGAAATAAAGTTCTATAAAAGAATCAATACCTACTGAAAATGTAGACATGAAAAAAGAGTTTGAGTTTTACTCCACCAAACAATTTTCAATTTACCTACAGCAACTCTACATAATAAACCTTACACATAAGACAAATCAAAAGTCATAAAATTCACGTAAATAAATATTCACGAAGCAATTCGGACAAACTCGTCAATCACAGTAACGTTCGCTGTTCACATACAATATACAATATATATACAATACATGCAAAAAAAAATATGTTCCTAGTTCGTGCATGAATTCATCATGATTATGTGTGAATTGACTTTTAATACTTCATAGAGAACCATCCCTCTTCTTCATGAAGCTAATCACTTGTTCGGGTCGGCACGACTCGGCACAGCCGGCTGGCAAAATCGAGTTTGCCGCCCGGCCGTTTGACAATTAGGAAATTCTCAGAACCACACTAGTCCTAGTCTGTCTGTGGCAAAACGCTTGCCCTTATTGCATGGAGAAGTCTGTATATTTCATACTGCCTACTACCCCTTTGAAGAATACTAGCGTGATGTTATATTAAGTTTTAATCTTACCTCTCATTTCATTGACTTGAAAATGATAAGGACACATTATATTTCTAAAGCGTTTAAAGATAAGAGTACATCTTTATGAGGTTTAATTCACTCTTGTGTCAAATATCTCCCTGACCATCATACGCCAGGGCTGCGGGTTGTTCGAAAGAGTTACCGTGGCCCTTGGCACAGGCAATTGAAGGAACACGGGTGGGTTTTAGTCAGTAAAAGTCTGACACTCCCTTCCGTTCCGCCCAGAGCGGGAGGGGTCATTTCATGATTTCCCACCCAAAAAAAAAAAACCATAGATCATTTATAGTTGAAACAAGTATTTTTCTACCAAAGAAATTTTGTTTATGTTACAAAACACGGGCATCCTGTTATACCAGACTTTTGTGGGTTTACTAGCCAATTTATCTTGAGCCCTCTAAAAACAGAGATTGAATTTAATGAGAGGTCGTCACGTATTGGACATTCACAGTCCACATTTACAATATTTTGACAATTCACTTGTTTGAAATAATGAATATCAAGTTCCCTGATACTCTATACATATAATAAAACAGTAACGAAAGAAAAACTGTACATTGAGAATTTTCGAGAAAAAATAAGTGGCTTTTGTTAGAAAAACGTAACTGATGACAAAAAGTGACTTTTTAGAATTTTTGTCTGTTTGTCTGTTTGTCTGTGTGTATGGTACGGCTTCACGCCAAAACTACTGGATAGATTGAATTGAAATTCAGCAAAAATGTTCTTTGTAAACCAAGGAAGGCTTTAGGCTACATATTATCACGCCGTATGTTATAGGAGGTAAGCAATATTGATTTTAAAAGGTTTTTGTTCGTAATTTAATGCACAAAATAATTGAATGCACAAAATGACATGTTATTTATTTAGTAAACCATAATTTAACTCTGGAAACATATTATCACGCTATCACCTACGGGGGAGGAGCTGTGAATCTTTATTTTTCTTACCTACGTATTCTGTCACAGCGTGTAATCTAATGACGCATATTTAAATGTTGTTTTTGAGTAAGCCATGCTATTATCTAGCTTTACACTATAAAAACTACGCCATTTAAGTAACTTGGGCAGAGAAACATAGTTTAATTAATGTTAGTAGTATAATGAAAATTTTGAAGCAGCGCCATCTATGAGATTTCATAAAAATCAAATCAAGTGACATGTTAACACTTTTTGGAAATAAATAATTTAAATTTGATCATGTTGGCGAGGTTAGTAGTTAGTTATTCTTAAAATTCATAGATGGCAATGTGCATTTTCTTCATAAAAGTTGTATGGTATAGTTCGTTTCGACAAATTCAAGTTCCAACAAAACCCTCAAAATCTTGAGCAGAGTTGAGGAAGACAATTTAAAAAAACACTCTCTGTGAAGTCGACCAGTTTGCGAGATCCCTTACGTATGACGAGGTGCCTTCATATTACACCGCATTGGGTAGGGTTTATACCGTGCATCCGAATAATGGCGAATGCAATTTTCTGCGGTTGTTACTTCACACTGTCCGAGGCCCAACGTCTTTCGCCTTTCTGAGGACATTTGATGGCGTGGAGTATCCCACTCACCGCGCAGCCTGCGTAGCACGTCACCTTCTCGACGGTGACCAAAATTGGGATGACACCCTCGCGGAGGCGAGCGTCAGTGACAGTCCCAGCTGCATGCGTCATCTGTTTTCCGTCATCTTGGTGTTTTGTGGAGTCGCGAACCTGGTAGCTTTGTGGGAGAAGTATCGCCATCATCTGTCTGAAGATTTTCTACGAGCTTTGAGGCGTGTTAATGGAGACGAAGTCGAAGTAACTGATGAACGCGTGCTGAACACCTGTCTCAGTTCACTTCAAGATGTGGTCATTTCTATCGGCGGCAATCCACTGATCAAATATGGGTTATCAGCTCCCACATCATCACCGTATAAAGACCGTGGAAATCGGGAGTATAACGCTGAGACAAATTACGATCCGGGCGAAATGACCACCATACGAAATGACTATGTCGCTTTGTTCTCTTCAGAGCAAAAACACATTTATGACACCGTCCTTGAAAGCGTTGGGCAAAACCAGGGTAAAATGTTTTTCTTGGATGCTCCTGGTGGAACAGGAAAAACATTTGTTACCACTGGCATACTTGCAGAGGTCAGGAGGCAAGGCAAAATTGCTATTGCTGTAGCGTCGTCGGGAATCGCTGCCACACTCCTTCCGGGCGGCAAGACAGCACATGCCATGTTTAAAATTCCCATCGATTTAGAGAGCGCCGAAACGCCTGTTTTTGGTGTGTCACGTAACAGCAATAAGGGACACGTGCTCAAGGATTGCTCTCTGATCGTATGGGATGAGTGTACGATGGCCAATAGGAAGGCAGTTGAGGCCGTGGACAGAACCCTGCAGGACATCCGCAGGAACGAACATTTGATGGGTGGTTTCATAGTTCTGTTCAGTGGCGATTTCCGGCAAACGCTTCCCGTGGTGACGCGGGGATCGAGGGCTGACGAGGTGAATGCTTCGTTGAAACGATCTACGTTTTGGTCACGAGTTCGTACGCTGCGCTTGACCATTAATATGAGAGCTCAGCTCGGCGGCAATGCATGTGCTCAAGAATTCTCCGATGTCCTTCTAAGTCTTGGCGAAGGCACTCTACCAGAAGAGAGAGGTGGACAGGTGGTGCTTCCAGAGTCTCTCGGTAGAGTGGTATCCAGCTTAGAAGAATTCATTCGCTGTGTGTACGGGGACATCAGTCGTATACTGCACCAGCAGAATTCTTGGGTGTGTGGGCGGGCCATTTTGACGCCCAAAAATAATCAAGCTGCAGCAATTAACGAATGCATTCTCTCGGAAATTGAGGGGAATGAAGTGGTCTACACCTCGATAAACACTGTTGTCGAGCAAGATGACGCCACACATTATCCCGTGGAATTTCTGAACTCCCTGTCAGCAAGTGGACTTCCAGCGCATACCATCAAGCTGAAGGTCGGTGTCCCGATTATGCTTCTTCTGTACCTATCTCCTCCGAAGTTGTGTAACGGGACCCGCCTTAAAGTCATCTCGCTCCACAGACACACCATTGAGGCGGAAATTCTTACGGGTTGTGGCGTCGGCGAGGCAGTATTTATACCACGCATTCCTTTCATACCTCATAACTACCCGTTCCAGTTCAAGCGCGTACAGTTCCCCGTGAATGTTTGCTTCGCGATGACCATCAATAAGTCGCAGGGGCAGACACTGAGGGCAGCGGGTGTCGACCTCAGGACGAGTTGCTTCTCACACGGGCAACTGTACGTCGCTTGCTCTCGCGTCACCAATCCTGACTCTCTTTACATTTTGGCTCCTGGCAGCATAACTACCAACGTAGTTTATAGGGAAGTGTTGTAAGGTATGATACCTTTTGTACGTATTTTTACTCTTTTGTGTCCTGGAATGTATTCTTGCATTATTTTCTCTATTTCCTTCAGTCACATCTTATGACTGAACTCAGCAGGATTCCCATATAACTCTCTTCACTTGCTTCGCAAAAAAACTTATATTTTAATGCAATTTTAAAAGTTGTTTACTTATAATGCTATAGCGACACTGGCATCTTAGGTATTTTTGGTGCTGTAGAGCCTTCACGCAGACGACGTCGCGGGCAGCAGCTAGTAACTAATAAAAAAATAGGTTATACCTCTATGTTTACAATATCTAAGAGAGAATACTAGTATTCAGCTGCATTCGGTTAAACTGGAAGCCAACCCCAACATAGTTGGGAAAAGGCTAGGCAGATGATGATGATCTAAGAGACAATAAATAATTATTTGTAAGCCGTAATTACTGGTTTATTTATTTAATCTTTTCGCACACAAAAAGGTAGAAAGCAGTCTTTACCAGTCAACCAAAGGTGGTGATGAGATTAGATGGCAGGTGCTTTTGTTTGTTTTAATTAATTAAACTTTAGAATACTGTTATACTTTTATTATAAAGCTTATTTTTTGTGAACCAAATAACATTAAGTACCTTATGAAAAAAATAGTTCAGAGGGCCTTGGATTTAGCACGAACGTGAAGAGTAAACAAAATTCTAACGATTGTAAAAGTGAAAATACTAGTTTCGCAAATAATATATTATTATTAACTACTAATTGTGTTCGTGATAGTGGTATTTTCGATTAAAAAATCATTCTTTATCACGTTACGTTTAGTCCGCGTGTTCGTGTCAGGCCCACAGTTTGAAAGCGCAACCTCTCAGCTCAAAGATACTTACTCTACCATAATAATCCTCAATAAAGAGTTTACCCTCCCCATATCAATATGATTTCATATCGCAGTATAATTTCATCCTGTGTAGCCTGCAAACACAATATCCTCGTATTTGTGCGTCGAACTGTATGAGCGTGTGCAATCGGATGCGAAGTTATGAGCTTTGACATTTAGCTCTGGCCACTGAGAAAGATCTTTCAGAAATATCTGATAAAATAAAATTTAAAAAACAAAAAACATTGAAAAGTATGATAATATGCATCATGACAACCGGCGTAGCGTCGTAGCCTCGTAGCGCGTAGTGTCGTAGCGTGTAGCATCGTAGCACGTAGCGACCATTTTGAATTTTTTATTTATTATTTATTTATAACTTTAAATTCAAAATGGTCTTCCACAGCAAACATAGACTAGATAAGACAGAACTATTATAATAAATAGTAAAAAGTGACCTTTCGTGTCTGTCTGTTCGTCTGCTGTGTTCTTCTACACACTACACAACACAATAGATTTTGATGCGGCTCTCACCATCATTTAGAGAATATAAGCTATGTATGTAGGGGTGGGACGTTAGGGTAGCATATGTAAGTAGTGAGCCCTGCCCTTATTGCTAACTATTTTGGTTATCGCTATCCATAGACATCTACATTGCCAACGCATTCGAACACACATATATTGCCAACCTTAGAGACGACGCGCGACGTTGAAATATCTCTTGTGTCTTACTTTCACATTTCAAATGCTGCCTTCCCTTCTTAAACTGTTTGTACAGAACTAACCTTTTTGCATCCACCTGTTCAGTGCCCCAACAGTTGCTTTGCCAAACGTAGCATGAAAAGCACGTTCTGTTTTGATCCTAATATCACATTTCTAGCATATTCGTGTATCTACATGATGGGATGTAGGGAGTCAATGGATAAGAAGGGAATATTGGATATTCATCAATCCGGGTCACGGGTGCTTTTTATTTATTTATGGGTGATCTGAAAAATTATTCAAGTAGAAAATGGCACTTAACTAAACGTTTCTGCGTTAAACTTTTCGTTGGTTATTAAAAAAAAAATAGCTACCATCCTGTAAAGCATCCTGCCACCCTGTATAGTATCAGTGCATCTAACATATTTACCTACACACAATATGCTCAAATACCTGTGCCACATATTGCAAAGTTGGTATTTATTTGTGTATTTGAAGCTATGTCTCGCCTTAGCAACATAGTGAGTCTAAAAGCAAGCAATCAAATTCATTGAAAAGCAACAAAATTATTATGTTGCTACTGAATACACAAAAACTGTGTAGATCACGCCTCTAGACGGAATCGGACCTTATCGTGTCCATAAATACAATTGCAGAAGCAGCCTAAAGTCTGGATTAGTGCCTTGCTTCATAGCAATAAGCTAGCTTTTACCGAAAACTTGACTCTTCAGCCGTAGTACTAGCTAAAAGTAACACAAGCCGGCATAAAAGGTTTGGATTAATCCAAAACGATGGGATAAAGCACATTAACGGATGAACAAATAGTATCCCCTTAATCAACCAAAACTACACAACTCAGAGAGGCGTTGGAGCGTACGCCATGAATCATTACCGTTATAGGTAAAACAAAACAAACGATCATCTACCAACCAACAACAAAAGGCGTTCCCAATAAATAGAGGCTTCTGTTACACCGACGTGAGCGAGCGAAGTAGGATAGGGAGGAACAAACAAAAGAATGTTGTGAATAAATAATTCGGGAGGAATGTTTCTTGGCAAATCAACCCCACGTTTTATTATTAGGATTTAATTTTTAACCAGCGAAGGTAGCCACTTAATTTTAAGCATAATTCTTGTGTTATTTTGAAAGGAAGAAAGAAAAATTGTTTACTCGAACATAAAATGCAGATTAACACAAAGTAGCGTTGAAATATCATTATAACAAAATGCGTTCAGAATTTTCTTTCAGACAGACCTTCGTTACGCTTTTTTGCTACTCCCATAGCAAAAACTTAAATTTGCCGAATTTCAAGCAAAAAAACTGTATATCATTCAAAAATATTTCGCCGCCGTATAACTAGCATCCACTCACAGTCGGTGACGCGAAGTTAAGCCCGCTCCACACGGCCGGTGTCAAAACCAGATTATTTATTGCCTTTATTTATCTCCGGGAGCCGACTCAAATGTCTGAATTGAGTACGACCGTGTGAAGCCTGCCTAACTCTCGAATAGTTTGCATATACAACGGGGTTTGTTCAAATTTATTTTTGTCGTTTACTGTTTGTATAGCTGAAAAAAAATATCGCACATTCTATTCTTCACACGTTTATCAAATCACTAGCTTTTGCCCGCGACTTCGTTCGCGTGGAATAGTGACTTCACCAATAGATGACACCGACTCTTGACCAATAGATGGCGCTGTATGTCCGTAATAAATTTTATTTTTTATTTTATTTTTTATTTTTTGTAATAAAAACTATCCTATGTCCATTCTCAAGTTCCAAACTATGTCTGTACCAAATTCCACACAAATCGGTTCAGTAGTTTAGGCGTGAAGCAAAGACAGACAGACAGACAGAGTTACTTTCGCATTTATAATATTAGTTTGGATAACCATTATTTAACTACATTACGATACCTACTTATAACTTACAGTTCGCAAAGATTCCGATCTTTCTCCTTCCCTCATGCTATGCTATTTTTCACCTATATGAGACAAATGTAGGTATAAATTAACCGATATTCAGCAAGATTGGCCATGTGACTCCCCAAGACACCTGACATTATATTCTAGTATCATGACTCATAGAGGCTTTTTTAATAAGAATCTTAAGACTACAATTTTCGAATAACCACTGTTGTCAAAATACTGGTGTATTTCTCACCTGCATACTCAGTATACATGTTAGCATTTAGCTAGAGAGGAGTCACACCGTTACCGACAGGTAGGCAATCGTTTACGATAATTGAAGTTTGCGGTCTAGCGGCTAAACGGACGGCGTAGACTTAAATGTGGCTGGATGTGTCGGAAATGTCGTGCTCTGTCGGAAACTATCGGGGGATTTTTATTTTATTTTTATTTATATCACGGACAGGTGTGTTCCACCAGACTGACTTGATACTCGTACTCGCTGTCGGCAACGTTCGCTTCCGCGATTGATTAGTCGAAGACACATTTGATGCCAATTACTGTTCAGAGAACTATATTTAGATACAGTTAGGTGCAAGTTAGGCGCCGTATTTATTAATGAGAAGAGGGTAAAGTGAGTTTTGCTCCGATATTAAAAGAAATACGGAACCTTTATAAATCACTTTTTGTCAATCTGTCTCAGAGATTTTTTTCGAGACAGCTATGGAACGTAGGAATAAAAATTTTGGTATAAAGTTACTCAAAGACCAAAACAAATATTTTTTTTAACTTATTTTTATAAAATCTAACAATGATGACTGTGTGTAATTTAATTTTTCATTATGTACAAATTGTTTCGTGTCAAAACCTTACTACGCAACAATTTTTACCAAAAAAATATTTTCTAAATAAAAAGAGGATAGTTTTATGTGGTTGTAGTAAAAGCCTAATTAATCTAGGCTAGTCTAAACTAGGCTTCTTGCCTTTATATGGCTTTTTGCAGCAACGAAACTAACTTTCTCTCTCAATTTTTGGTTCATCACAAAGAAGACCTGTTTACGAATAGCTTAAGAATAAGAAATTTTACTTGCTCAAACATTAACAACATTAGTTAGGTACAATTATTATTATTAAATCAATCATTTTTAACTTTTACACTTATACATTAAATATCAGTCACAGTTAAACAAATTTCTTAAATTCAATCACTTACATTATCCAATTATTTATTTTCCTTGTCCAATAGAGTACAGATTACAATTATCATAATTATCAAAAACGGTTTACAACAATTTTTACAAACGGTTTACAAACTTAGAAAAATACTGTCCTATAAAATACGTACCTCCTAAAACTCTGCACCAATTTTCCTGTCCTGCAGTGTACACCCCACTTACTGGAGCAAGAGCTTCTAATCAACGTTTTACGGCCATCCTGTACATCAGTGCCATATTGATGACGTAACCGTTGCCTAGCAACGCCTAAACTAGGCACCAATTTATGGAAATTAGGTAGTTCATGACGTCACTAAATGTACTATTAACGCCACTATCCTTTAGGGTTTCCAATTCAGTGGAACATAATTGGTGTTTTTACCCTGATGGGAATTTTGGAGAAATCTATTTGTTTAAAATCTAAAATAGAATATCAGATAGTTCTTTTGAACCAAAATCTTATTTTATACAAAGAAAGAACCTAAGAAACACTTCTTAGCGATTAAGTCTCATATAATTTTTCTTTCTTTCAGGGCTTGACAGAAGAAAAAGACTAGCAGATATGCGGGTAGTTATCACACAGCACTTCACGGAAAGAACAGTCACACCGGGGGGCGATGTGAGTATTCGGGAACTTTAATACTCTTCTTATATAATCTACATGGTAAGTGTTGCTAAGCAAAATATCAAAAACGAAAAGACGCAGAACTTAGAAAAACCATGAACTATAATATTCCCACTGCTGGGTCACAGGCCTCCTCTCTACGAGAGGGAGTGGGCCGTAATCCACCACGCGAGCTCAGTGCGGGTTGGTAGATGTCACATGTCTTCGAATGTTTGGTTCTAGGACATGCCGGTTTCCTCACGACGTTTTCCTTCACCGTTTTGAGAGCAGTGGTGATGAAACTATTTACACAAAGTAAAGCGCCTGTCTGGGTTCGAACCCACGACCTACAACTCGTAAGTCGGGACCGTTACCACTGAGCCACCACTGCTCTCTCTTTTTCTAAGATAAGAATAGAGTCTTTGAACTAAATAAATATAACGAAACGAGTATTTTCAATTTTAAAATCGTTCGAATTTACTCCGCGCGTTCGTGCTAAGCCCACTAAAAACCACCCGAAAGCGTTTATTTACATACCGTAGCTGCCAAAGAAAGCCAAACCATATCTAATGCTTGATAAAGGCCATCGTTTTTTCCTTCCAGATCAGCATGCAGTGTGCAGCGAGCGGTGACAGACCTCCACAGTTCGTGTGGGAAAGAGACGGCATTATTGTGTCGAGTAATACTGATCCGAGGTAATTTTTGACCATGATTTTCAAGGACAAAAAAACATAATCCAGAATGTTAGGGCATTTCTTTTTTGGGTGTGAAATCATCAAATGACCTCTCCTGCTCTGGGCTGAGCGGAAGGGAGTGTCAGACTTTTACTGACTAAAACCCACCCGTGTTCCTTCAGTTGCCTGTGCCAGGGGCCACGGTATCTCTTTCGAACAACCCGCAGTCCTGGCGGAATTTTAGGGCATCATGATGGATTTTTGTTTGTATTTAATAATAGAATATTCAAGTTTTTATCCAGGAGTCTCGTTTGTATACGTCACAGGAGGTTATTAGGTCTACTTGAAAAAATGCTTTTTTTTTTTGCCAAAGTTTTAGAATTTTCTTGCCAAACGGATGCTCAGAGGGGCAATTCTCGTAATTTTAAGAACGTTCACAGTCTGATCTCAGTCTCAATCTGTCAAAAATACCTCAAATTTCCCTACATTTTGACAAGTTTTTGACATTTGTTTGCCGCTGAGATGAGACTGCGACTAGATTTTGAACGTTTTAAATTACGAGAATTGGCCTTCTGATCGATTAATAACTCTATTCAAGGCATGCTCTATCTAACCAGAATAATATGTTATAAATTGACTAAGATTAGCAATAATCAAATTTCCAATCGTCCTAAACACACTGTTTTTTTTCCATTAATCCTGATATTAATTACGTATCTACCTCGTATTAATTTCCAATAATCCGATATTGGAAAAAGAAGGATTTCCTTTGCAAATCCTAGGTTTACAAAAAAAAAACGAGATTTCAATCATCCTGCAATTTATATTATTATTTTTAGAATAATATTAATAAATTCGTTTTTTACCATAATTATTGCGTCCATCGAATTAACCCGCATATATAAACGACGGCACGGTTTGACGGCACGGTTGGCGCAGTGGTTAAGCGATTGACTGCTGCGCTGCGTGTCGCGGGTTCGATTCCCGCACGGAACAAATATTTGTATGACCTACATGTATTTGTTCCGAGTCTGGGTGTTTTTCTATCTATAATATGTATGTATTTACAAAAAAAAAATGTATATAAGTAGTTTATCAGCCATCTTGTTACCATAACACAAGCATTAGGTTGCTTAGCTTGGAACTAGATGGCGCTGTGTGAAATGTCCAGGGGGATATTATTATAAACCAAGATACCGTTCGTTTACAGATACGCCCTAGGCCAGCTGATGACATCGGATAACTCGGTGGCCTCACAGCTGAACATCACTCGAGTGAGGGTCGAAGACGGAGGCCTGTACTCCTGCACAGCCAGGGAAGGTGAGCATGTGGCCTCACATGAGAACAGGCTGGATGTTTATGGTAAGTATATCTTAATAAAACTTCGTTGATATCCGTCCTGAAATGTGGAACTCAGTGATTCTCTTAAGCCTTATCTTAGTAGTAGTCTTATTTTTTGTACAGCCAAAATTAGGATCTCTGAGGAGCTTCTGAATACACAGGAAACTGAATTGCGCAATAATGGCATTTTTGGTTAACGTTGACGTCAACGAAGAAAAATGTGATGTCTTAGCAAGACAAAACATACCAAGATTGTTTAGAAATTGCCAGGAATTGCGCAATTTTAGTGCACCATAAGAGTTACTCGTTAGCCAGCCTTTGTACAAGGCCCGGTTTCATTACGGTACGGCGTATATGCCACGCCGTAGATAAAACGTGTCCATCTACAACAGGGGTTCCCAACCTTTTCTTGGTCAGGGACCACTTTTATATTATTCTTGTTAGCAGGGACCACTATGTAGGTATAAAAAAAAATAATTTGTAATAATCCAACTGAAACCTTCATTAAAAACTTAATAGGAATTACATACGGCGGCCCGACGTATCACCCCCTCCACCCGCACTCTTCTCACTCACTGCACGGCGACCAACGGCTCACCGCCCGCTAAATTTAAAATCGTTCGCGGACCACATTTTGGCTTCTGCGGACCACTGGTGGTCCACGGACCACTGGTTGGGAACCACTGATCTACAAGCTTCCATAGTGACCCATTCAACATTGACGACCGTACCTACACACGGCGAATAAACCGAAGTTCTGCACGGCAATGAAAACGTATGTTTACAAAGGGCCTTAGAGTAAATAGGCAGCTTCTGGGTGAGTTCGCATCACCTTATCCAACACTTTCTATCATTCAGACGAGTGGAGACTGAGATCAAGATCAAAATCGGACTCACTCGATAGTGAATTTATTTATTTATTTATATATCAGAATCAGACCACAATAAAGTCCATTTTGTTAGTAAAATATCTTATAACTAGTGTTAGTAAAAAGCAAACCAAGAAACAAACAACAAAGTAGGTGTCTGAGGCAGAATGTGCAAAGAATGACAAGGTGAGGAATGACCTACCCGACCTTTATCCCCACATAGTGCCTCAGAATAGGGGAGTAAGGACTCTCCACAACTGTTTTGCCCAAACTCTCTCCACAACTCCACACAATTCAAAATAGTAATATAGCCAAAATTAGATTACTACATTTTTCTGATAAATGCTTTCTATTATATCTATTTTCAGGACCACCATACATCCGATCTCTCCCACCAGTGAAAGTACAAAGTGGGGAATCAGTTAGCTTGAGGTGTCCGTTTTATGGATATCCGATCAGGTAACTTTTATATTTGTGTTGTGTTTGTGTCATGTTTTAAAGCTAATAAATATATTCTATTCTGTTCTATTAATGCTTTTATGTAGTGAAATGCCTACAAAATAATAGGTACTCTTCGCAACTCCATTAAATACTATTTACCAAAATTTAAAAGGCTTTTAGACCTGATTTTTTAAATATTAACACCAGTATTTTCCAGTATAGAAGCGTAGTCTTCAATTAATTATTATTTAATGCTTAGCCGTTTATTGATCTTGTTAATTTTCAGGGATCACATAGATACTTATTTCTTCAAATGTATTTTTTTTAGTTAACCGTCTTGCTTAGTGTCGAGAGCAGAATTAATCTGCCCCCAAAAACTTTCTATAAATTATTCTCTTCACATTTCAGCAAAATCGACTGGGAATTCAAAGGCAAGTTACTAACATCGAACACGATCTTCCAATCCCGCTACAAGAGATCACATCAAAAACGTAAAATTAAGCGAAACGCTCCAAGCGTCAACATAAATGGAATTCTTTCCATACCAGAGATATCTAAAGAGTCCAATGGTGCAGTGTACACATGCATAGTAACCAGTCCTTCAGGAGAAATGGCTAGAAGAGCCTTCGAGATTCAGGTCATAGAAGCTCCAGTGTTAGATGATCTGATGTTGGGAACCAACCTTCAGGAAGGTCAGATTGTGAATATTTATTGCAATTTAAGAACTGGAGATCTGCCGATACATTTTGAGTGGTTGAAAGATGGGAAAAGGATTCCTAGTAGTTTGAAGGTGAGATGTTTTTGTCATTTAGTTTTTATAAGCAGTATTCGAAATTAGAGCTGAACCGCGGTAGTGGTCGTGGAGATTTTTCTCGGTTTAAGTATGCAGCGCTGCTTTTGATTGAGTTTATGTTGTCTGTCTTTATGGTAATCTGCAGTATTATTTAAGTTATGACGGAATCAAAAAAAATAACCCCATAAAGTCTAAAGTTTAAACTGGCAGCCTAGAAATTCTAGTATTTAACTCAGGCAAAAATAAGACACACACAGTTTGTTATTTTACAGACGGTCGAAAGAAACACGGAGCTGTTCAGTGCACTAGTGATCAAGAAAGTGTCATTAGAACATTGTGGTACTTACACGTGCATCGTTTCCAACCACGTGGCGAAAGTCAACAGATCTACTGAACTGTATATAAAAGGTAACTACCAATATTTGCAAACTAGATTCAACTTTAGACGCGTCAAAACAAAGTTCAAAGTACAAAGAATGTGATAGCTCAGTAAAAAGATCGACGAACTACTTGACGGAAAAAAGACATTGTTGATTAACAATTTTTATAGACTCACGTGCCTGTTATACTAGCAAGCAAACTGTCCAAACTGGAACACACTGAACACAGCAATATTTCTTGCCGTCTTATGAAAATAGTAGTTGTGTCGTTCTGTTCCAAATAGACCTCTCCTAAAAATCTCACTCTTTCTATTAGAGGTCTTAAAAGTATTATATAATTCTAAGGCCAAAACTGACGACTGACTGACTGTACTTCCTGACTTCGTAACTTACTGCACTGATTCGCAAACGCGAATCAGTACAGTAAGTCACGAAGACTTCTCCCTGAACTGACTCACAAACTGATCTTCTGTCCACAGTAGGTACATTTTACATATTTGGTAGTGGTTTATCATTTATCTGCCTCGTCTTTCAATAAGGGCTTCGAATAAAAAAATATTATTCAGATCTTATTCAAATTCTTAGCATGATGTCTAATTTTATTACAGTCGCACCAAAATGGCTGGAAGAACCACACAACTCTTCGCTTCTCCTCGGCAGAAGAGGTACAGTGTCGTGCAGTGCAAGCGGCTACCCGCAGCCGCAAGTGCATTGGATGAAGAAAGATGGTAAGGCGTCGCTATTTAACACAGTGTGATCGTCTGTTGTTTTCTCTCTCACTCTGTGTGGTGTGTGTACTTCGATCAATAATAGTACTAGATTAAGGATCAGGAAGTACTATTATTAATCGAAGTGTGTGTATCACAAAGTGTAAATATTATTGTGCTCCCTATTCTGTCTTTATTACCTTATTCGGTACCTTCTGCTGTAAGGTCTCCATCGTTTTTCACTATAGCCTAGCTACCATGTTTAAGAGACGCACAAAGCATATTGACGCACTTGACGGCACGGTTGGCGCAGTGGTTAAGCGATTGACTGCTGCGCTGCGTGTCGCGGGTTCGATTCCCGCACGGAACAAATATTTGTATGACCTACATGTATTTGTTCCGAGTCTGGGTGTTTTTCTATCTATAATATGTATGTATTTACAAAAAAAAAATGTATATAAGTAGTTTATCAGCCATCTTGTTACCCTAACACAAGCATTAGGTTGCTTAGCTTGGGACTAGATGGCGCTGTGTGAAATGTCCAAGGATATATTATATTTGCAAGACAAAAATCTTTTCTTCCTTACCTGCCTACCTAGTATTTGTGTAAGTCACGCAACAGCCCCTTCATCGTTATTTTAGGTACGTCTGATTTTGCATGACTGTGATCTTTATTCTCGTTGCTATAAGGTTCATGCCAGAGGTGAAAATAACTGTGAATGTACTGTAATTACTTTTTGTTTTTGAATGTGACACATGCTTTTTGGGTTACGACTAGAGCATGCAATACCGTTATATCGTTACCGCAATTTCGCGAATTTCGCACTGATTTTTAGTACCGCAAAAGCGAGATTAGAGATGCGAATTTCGCGGTATTAAAAAGGAACCATGATAGGGGAATCCCCGCTACGAATCGTCACATTGCCCGACCAATTGCCCGTTGCCCGTGCCACACAGACACAATTAATCTCCCAGGCACAAAGTCATTTCCCAGACACAAAGTCACCGCCCAGACACAAAGTCATCTCCCAGATACAGTCACCACCCAGACACAAAGTCATCTCCCTGACACAAAGTCACCACCCAGATACAAGTCATCTCCCAGACACAAAGTCGCCACACAGACACACACAAAGTCATCATTCAGGCACAAAGTCATCTCCCCGACACAAAGTCACCACACAGACACAAAGTCACCACACAGACACAAAGTCACCAACCAGACACAGTCATTTCCCAGACATTAAGTAACCACCCAGACACAAAATCACCAACCAGACACAAAGTAACTTCCCAGGCACAAAGTCATCTCCCAGACACAAAGTCACCAACCAGACACAAAGTCACCACACAGACACAAAGTCATCCCCCGATTCAAGTCATCACCCAGACACAGTCATCAACCAGACACAAAGTAACTTCCCAGGCACAAAGTCATCTCCCAGACACAATGTCCCCAACCAGACAAAAAGTAACTTCCCAGGCACAAAGTCATCTACCAGACACAAAGTTACCAACCAGACACAAAGTCACCACACAGACACAAAGTCACCACACAGACACAAAGTCACCAACCAGACACTAAGTCACTGCCCAGACACAAAGTCACCATCCAGACACAATGTCACCACACAGACACAAAGTCACCAACCAGACACAAAGTCATTTCCCAGGCACAAAGTCATCTCCCAGACACAAAGTCATCCCCCGATTCAAGTCATCACCCAGACACAGTCATCAACCAGACACAAAGTAACTTCCCAGGCACAAAGTCATCTCCCAGACACAAAATCACCAACCAGACACAAAGTAACTTCCCAGGCACAAAGTCATCTCCCAGACACAAAGTCACCAACCAGACACTAAGTCACTGCCCAGACACAAAGTCACCAACCAGACACTAAGTCACCACACAGACAAAGTCACCAACCAGACACTAAGTCACTGCCCAGACACTAAGTCACTGCCCAGACACAAAGTCACCATCCAGACGCAAAGTCACCATACAGACACAAAGTCACCAACCAGACACAAAGTCATTTCCCAGACATAAAGTAACCACCCAGACACAAAGTCATCACCCACACACAGTCATCAACCAGACACAAAGTAATTTCCCAGGCACAAAGTCATCTCCTAGGCACAAAGTCACCACCCAGACACAAAGTCATCCCCCGATTCAAGTCATCACCCAGACACAGTCATCAACCAGACACAAAGTAACTTCCCAGGCACAAAGTCATCTCCCAGACTCAAAGTCACCAACCAGACACAAAGTAACTTCCCAGGCACAAAGTCATCTCCCAGACACAAAGTCACCAACAGACACAAAGTCACCACACAGACGCAAAGTCATCTCCCAGACACAAAGTCACTGCCCAGACACAAAGTCACCATCCAGACACAAAGTCACCACACAGTCTCAAAGTCACCAACCAGACACAGTCATTTCCCAGACATTAAGTAACCACCCAGACACAAAGTCATCACCCAGACACAGTCATCAACCAGACACAAAGTAACTTCCCAGGCACAAAGTCATCTCCCAGACACAAAGTCACCAACCAGACACAAAGTCACCACCCAGACACAAAGTCACCACACAGACACAAAGTCACCAACCAGACACTAAGTCACTGCCCAGACACAAAGTCACCGTCCAGACACAAAGTCACCACACAGACACAAAGTCACCAACCAGACACAAAGTCATTCGTTTCTTTTTTTTTTTTTAATCAAGTGTTGAAATAAAAATAATTATGATCAGAAGCGACTATTACACGACATGTGTTTCCTAATTATCTGTTCCAGATCTCCTCGGCACATGGCAACCAGTCCTAGAGCTGGCCGGCGGTGGGATCCTGAGTCTACCAAACGGGACCCTCATCATTGAAGAAGTATCTCTTACAGATGAGGGGTTGTACTCCTGCAATGTAGAAAATGGAGTGGGACAACCGGTGAGCAAGACTGTGTGGATGAGTGTTAATAGTGAGTATTTTTGAAATAACAAAATGTGGTGCTTTGAAAAACGTAGAGAAACGTAAACATTTTACTGTCAGAGGTACCTGGGCAGCTATACCAAGGAACCTTAGGCCACCAACATTATGATGACTTTTCCTCGAATCGTTTAGACATACCTATACTCATTTAGGCCGGCTTTTGTATCTGACTCAAAATTCCGGCATACCTACCTACCTACGACAGGCCGCACGTTAGTGGCAACAAAAATAGTATAAGCTGGCCTCGTATTCTATTAAAACTCCGTAGTCAAAAGTATTACCACTGACGTACGACCAACTGTACGAGATCTAGAAGCAAGCCAGTGTCTATAATCCTAGTTCTTTGTGGTTTTTATTCAATGATAGAGCTCGATTTCTTGCACTGTTGCAAGAAATCGAGCTCTATCATTGAATAAAAAAATTCTAAAATATTTCTTATCCCAATTTATTTTGATTTAGCGCATCATGTATTTTTTCATACTTCTCTATTAGTCGTTATCTCAGTAGTCACTCTCTTTCTAGCCATATCATCTTTCACACAGTCCATCTTTCGTTTCTTTGGGCTTCCCCTACTTTTATAGCCATCCACATTAATACTTTTGAGAACCCTGTTAAACAATAATGTACTGCAGTTCTAATATAATTTTCTTTTCATTTCAGAGCCTGTCCACTTCGAAGTCTCTTCAACTAACGTGACGTCGAGACTCGGTCATCCAGTCACGCTAGAATGTCGACCATTAGGAGATGAACCTATCAGAGTCACTTGGACACATGATGGAAATGCGTTGGACTTTATAAACCAAAGGTTTGTTTGTTTTAAAGCGAGTCGTTAGTGTTTTGTGAAGAGTTAAACCATACTGTATGACAGAAATGCCCAGGCCTAAATATGTACTAGTTCTTTATATTTGTAATAGGTAAATAGACAACAGCAACACAATATACCACTTTGTATGCAATTGTTGTCAACATATGATAAAGGTCAGAGGTACTGCAGTTATCTTAGGTACGCGGTGGTACATAAGTTTATTCAGGACCAGTATTCCAATTCAAAACATGAGAATAGATGACACCATCATGGTAGGTACCTAGGTACATTGTTTTTAAAAGCCTCTTCCAGCCTCGGGTCTGTCAACAATCACTTGAGCGGTTTGGATTGCTTGACCAAAATGGCAACCACAAGTCATACAAAAATAACATCCATATTTTTGTACTTTATTGCTATTTCTGATTCTAGAGCCAAGATATCAGAATCGAAGACAGCGCTCGGCGTGCTGAGCAGCATCAGCCTGCAGTACTCAGAGACAGGTGACGAGGGACTGTACCAGTGCAGAGCTACCAACCCTTATGGAACTGCTAGCTTTAGTGTACATCTTACTATATTGGGTAAGCATTTTTCTATTGTATTGGTTGTTACTCGAAAGGATTATAATACTTATTATTATTCAACAAATAGATCATAATTTCAAGATCAAAATTTCTTATGATTCACTTTTCAATAAGGCTATCAACATCGTGTACTTATTCTTAGTCTATATTAAGTCCCACAGTTTGAGTTACTACTGTTACGAGCTTCTGGTTCGTGACAATAAAAACTGCCGATTAAAATTACCAAAAGTTACACTTTAATTAAACAACACTAATAACAACTCAAAACACTAATTATAAAACACAATCGCTTTTAAGTCGCACTTGAAGATCGCTTTCGATGTATTCGCCTGTAACGCAGATCCAAGTCTGATTGGTCGCGGCCAGTCCCGCCTTTTAGTATAGTGCCGCAGATAGTTCCAGAACCTTCCATTGTAGAAACATCCAGAATGTTCGAGCACATACCGGCCCCGACTGACCAGATGTCGACAGTTCTAGTAAGTTCCAGCATCTAAATCTCTACTCGATAATAGATGGCGGTGACACTATTAGTTCTGCCATTCCACAATAGATGGCGCCAGCGACTCTATCAGTTCCGCCACTCGAAACCAGATGGCGCTAGTAGTAACTAATGTCACCATGTATCAGGCATTAATTGTGGCGCTAAACACTTTTTTTTTCTCGGGGTGAAAATCCTCATGGACATTCTCCGCCCTGGGGAAGGCAGAGGGGCATGCCGGACTCTTTCCGGCTAAAAACCACACCGGTGTTCCCTTCCTGTACCTATTGCCGGGGGAACGGCTATCGCTTGCGCATTCATCCGCGCCCCCGGCTGGTATTGGCCCACCAGATGTTTGTAGGCGGGCCCCGTCACCCTCTACGGCCGTCATCCAGTGGCCGCAGGAACTCCAACTAAGAGGCGCGCGCGGAACACTACACCGCCGCCTCGATGCCTGTTTCTGATCGGGCGACAGACGCCCCTAGTCTGTCGCCCGCAGGCCGCGCCCTATGGTGGCCGGAGATCGTCCGCCACCCTGCGACGCCCGGTGCGTCTGCTGCGGGCCGGGAGATAGGTAACAGCTTCTCTCTCCCTTTCCGCCGCCTCCTTTGCCGACATTACGTCCTCACAAAAGGAGGCGACGGCCGTCCAGCCGCTCTCGCTCCCGACCATGCATGAAATGACGGCCGGAAGCGAGAGGTCGCCCGCAGCCTCGACTGCCGCAACTAAGTCACGGCGCTGTACTGCCCAAGCTGGGCACTCCTCCAACGTGTGCTGCGCCGTGTCCTCGCAGCAGCTGTCACAGTGGTGACATTCGGGCGTCGGCTCCCGGCCTATCCGACACAAGTACTTCCCGAAACACCCATGTCCCGTAAGCACCTGCGTCAGCCGGAAGCTGAGGGCGCCGTGGCGTCTCTCCAGCCACTCCTTCATCGCCTCACCACCGCATCGTCGCATCGTCGTACCACCGCTATCGCGGCGTGCCCTTGGCGCGCAACACTACCATAACTCAAACTGTGGGATACTGACTTTTGTTTTCAAAATCTCTCTGTTCTTGGAGATTTTCGACCTGCTGTATTTCCATTTTAACCACCTCTGCCGCGAGCGACACTGATGGCATAATTCTGGACCTGGAATGTAATGACACAACATTTTGCTTAGGTCACATCTTGTTTTCGTTGGAGCGTTCATCATAATCTTCCTGTCCTTGTCCCATGTTACTTGCGGTCGGTGCAACTCGCTTTCTTCTACCATTTTCCCCTGTCAAGTGTCACGCTATCATTCACTCCCTTCTTTTTTATATTATTAATTAATTACAACGTCTGTCACTCTTCTCCCAGAGCCCCCCAGCCCGCCCTTCGACGTGCGCGTGGAGACAGTCCGCTCGCGCACCTCCATAGTATCGTGGCGCGACACTCTCAGAGCGCACGCACGATACTACACGCTGCAGTACTCACACGTCCACTACAGTGACGCGCTTTGGGAACATGCTTCTACCGTCAATGTTACCAGGTACGGAATTTATAAAATAGTCGGAGTCGTGTCAACTACATCTTAGCATCCGGGCGCAAACACATCATTGATTCCTTAGTTTAGGTTCTTCAAAGTTATTTTCACTTACTATGTTTAAATTCCTTTCACCAACTTTGCTTTATTGAACATTCTATTTTGACCTGTCCTTATTGAACCAGTCTGTGATCTTGTATATTCGTCAATCCACGTGAACATCTTCCCTCTTCCTCCACTATTTCTGTTGTTCACCCTCGTTCTTATTTTGGATGTACCTATTGTGCTTTTGAATTTTGACCCCACACTACATAATATTTCTATTCCCTCGTTCAATTTAATTTCTCTAATTATAGAAAAGAGCAGGAGCTCCGTCAGACTGTGGAGCTACAGAAGCTCCGCCCAGCCACGCCGTACGCCGTGCGCGTCGCTACGGGCAACCAAGTCGGTGTGTCAATGTACACAGCGCCCGTGCACTTTACTACTCATGAAGAAGGTATTGATAGCAATAGCAGTAGCGGATAAATAAAGGATAACTTTAAAAGTCATATTGATAGTCTTGTTTTCAGGCAAAGGCTTCTTTCTTCTAGATTTACGAATCCATCGTAGACTCAACAAAAATCCCAAATAGCTTTTAATTATGACCTTTGGAATGATTCCTAGCGCCATCATCAGCTCCCGTGGTTGTGCGCGTAGAGCAGACAGACAGTCCGGGCGAGCTGCACGTGTCGTGGTCGGCGCCGCTGCAGGAGACACACAACGGACTCATCGTGGGATACCATGTGAAGGCCGTGGCGCAGGCTGTGGGAGCAGGTGGGTTCGTTGGAGGAATTTAAAGATGGATAAACTTAGATGATTGTGTCAGTTTTTGTGAGTGTATGTTCAATTGCATTCTAGATGATGTAAGATGATTGCGGTCTGTTCGTTGCTAATACTCAAATAAAAACGAAATAATCCGAAACAAGTAAAAGTCAGCAAATAGATAGCTAGCTCTAATATCATAGCAATTATCCTAATTCTGATGTATTTCTACTTTGTAATTTTTTACCCGAATAACATAAGTCTATTTACGTGAAGTGTGAACCGTTGATCATCATCATCTGCCTAGCCTTTTCCCAACTATGTTGGGGTCGGCTTCCAGTCTAACCGGATGCAGCTGAATACCAGTATTTTACATGGAGCGACTGCCTATCTGACCTCCACAACCCAGTTACTGGGTAATACGATACCCATTGGTAAGACTGGTTGTCAGACTTTCGGGCTTCTGACAACCCGTAACGACTGTCAAAGATCCACGAATGACAGCTGTGAACCGTTGATATCAACTGAAAATTTCGCATAACTCAAACACTTCCAAAATCAATAGATTCTACAGTACTACAGGACTTGAAACTTACTGTTCAGATTATTTATTACTTATTTGACTCCGTCATTCAGTTTCAGATGAAGCCGACACGCGAACGATCAAAGTGTCACAACTGTCGGGCAAGCAAGAAACTTTGCTGAGCGGCTTGATGAAGAACACCAGGTATTTTATAGAGGAGTCTTCATCTAGCCTAAGTTCTCTTTTTATCTAACTTGAACTAATATTTCTAGGTATGCAGTGTCGATATCAGCCTTCACTAATGCGGGTTCGGGTCCATTCTCTCTGCCAGTGTTCCAAGATACAAGAGAAGGAGGTAAACATTTGTGTAAAATACATTGAAGTCACATTTGGTTTCCCACGAATGCACATTGGCGATTGTAATACTTCGGTTCTCCTTCCCCCCCCCCCCCCCCTCTGTCGACCCTGTCGTTAACCATTGATAAATCTTCAGTCACCTAAAATGAAATTTAAGTATAAATATTTATTCTTTAGTTTTCTATTCATTCATCTGTACTATTATGTTTGCCAACACCACTATCATCATAGCTTATATTCTCCACTAGCTTCTGCCCGCGGCTTCGCCCGCGTGGATGTCGGAAATTATCCCACGGGAACGTGCTAACAGGATAAAATGTATGTGCTTCCCCAGAATGCCATCTATCTCGCGGGCCCTTTGTGGCTAATAACAATAGAAAACCAATTGTGTCTCATTAGTGGTGATTAAGAGGGTACCTATATGATATCTTTACCTAAGTACCTACCTAATTAAAAAAAAAAACTCAATAACAGAAAATTAAATACCTACCTTAATAAACCTATTTCTGATGATAACTAATCTAAACTCAATAAATAAGCAAAATCCCTAAAAACTAATATATAAGTATACGAATGACTAATCCTACCTAACAGTATTATAAAATAACCTACGGTCACTACGTACACTAGATATCAAATATGCTACCTATACTTTAAAATTAAAATCTATACCTACGACTTATATGAAAATAAACCTAAATTACTCTAAAAACTAAAGGAATAAAAAAAACCGGCCAAGTGCGAGTCGGACTCGCCCATGAAGGGTTCCGTTACGTTACGATTTATGACGTATTAAAAAAAAACTACTCACTAGATCTCGTTCAAACCAATTTTCGGTGGAAGTTTATATGGTAATGTACATCATATATTTTTTTTAGTTTTATCATTCTCTTATTTTAGAAGTTACAGGGGGGGACACACATTTTACCACTTTGGAAGTGTCTCTCGCGCAAACTATTCAGTTTAGAAAAAAATGATATTAGAAACCTCAATATCATTTTTGAAGACCTATCCATAGATACCCCACACGTATGGGTTTGATGACAAAAAAAATTTTGAGTTTCAGTTCTAAGTATGGGGACCCCCAAAATTTATTGTTTTTTTTTCTATTTTTGTGTGAAAATCTTAATGCGGTTCACACAATACATCTACTTACCAAGTTTCAACAGTATAGCTCTTATAGTTTCGGAAAAAAGCGGCTGTGACATACGGACGGACAGACAGACAGACAGACATGACGAATCCATAAGGGTTCCGTTGCCATTTGGCTACGGAACCCTAAAAATGAATGATGTAACATATTATTGTGATTTAAAAGAGTGTCCATGGAGTTCACACAACAACATTTCTCACAGCTAGCTAGCTTTCTTTCTCATTTTTAACAGTTCTCACTCACATAGCTAACATTTCAAAGTAAGAAAGTTACTAGCGTCTTTTTTCAGACAGACAGACAGACATGACGAATCCATAAGGGTTCCGTTGCCATTTGGCTACGGAACCCTAAAAATGAACTCCACTGCGGGTGACGTAACCTACGACAAACTTATTATTTGCGGTTGACACAGTAATGGGTCTAGGGATCGAACCGCAAAATTAAGTTTGTTTTTTATTGTATATACTTTTCCGGGATATCTTATGAAACCCTTTCTGTCTCCAGCTCCAGAGCAAGCCCCATCATCAGTAGAATGTACAGCAGTGTCGTCTACATCTCTTCGTATCGGTTGGCAGCCCATCGCTCTGCCTGGACAGGGCAGCTCGCTCGTAGGATACACTGTGCTGTTTGCTACTGATGGTAAGTGACATTCTTAGGCCCGCTTGCACCACAAATCACTTAGCGTAACACATTCGCGTTCAGCGCTCTGCCACTGCACTGCATCCTGTCACTGTTATCTTCAGACGATTAGCTCGTTCAAACAAACTCCTCAACTTTATTATTAGCATACATTTGTACTGACAAATTATTTTCCATAACTATTTCAGAAGCGGCCTGGCAGAACCAGACATCGTTACACTCGGAGCTTTACTTACAAGGTCTACTGAAGTACACCAACTACACAGTGAAGGTCGCTGGGTTCTCCAACTTCGGAGCTGGACCTTATTCCTATCCTATTGTGTGTGCTACGTTGCAAGATGGTGAGTGCCTACTTAATTCCATTGGAATAATTAACCTACTTAATTATTGCTTCAAATACCCTTTTTTTGTTTTAAGAAGGTTTCAATTCACATTAAAATAAAGTTAATCGGCGAAGAGAGGAGATGGAGTTTAAGGGCGATGAATTGAACTATGAATGTGGTGTAACATAATAATCGTGATAGGTAGGTACGTGAGGGATAAGTCATTTGATTTTTATTTTTTATTTTATTTTATTTATTCGGAAGAACAAACAATTACACATTTTATTATACAAGGAAATTGAACATAAGGAGTTATACAAATGTGTAACCAACAACGTTCTCCACAGATACACAAAAAGACAATGTTGATAAAGTTAAAGTCGGACGGAATACATAAGTAATGAAATAAGATACACACAAATTACAGCTATCACTAAAGATTCAATACTATTCACATATTTTTTTGATTGTGTCAAGCAATATGTTTCTAAATTTTCCAACGGATAAAGAAAATAGATCTAAGTCAGAGAAAAACTTATTGATGATTTCCCATCCTGAAAAAAAAAGGGATTAGTTGAACATAACTACTAGAATACTACTACTTACAATTATTTTGTTGACTTTAATTTCCAAACACTACCTCAGTAAGTACCTCCTAATTTCGTGTGAAACCCATCTTATTTTATAGGTACAGAATAACAAAGTTCAAATTTTTACCACTTCATGTTTACCTGAATCTGGGGCACGGTAGTGCCCCCGCCAAGACGAGCCAAGCGAAGCGCAAGGGCACTACCTACCTTTTCTCGAAGCACTTCGTCGTATTTTTGAACCTTCTCAACTTGGGTTTGGATTATACCAGATAAACAATTTTTTCGGGATATGATGTCAGTGGTTGACTTATTAAACCTATAAAGTTTCAATTGCATAGCTCTTATACTTTAGATTTTATTGATATCTAAAATACCCCGATTTCGTCACTGATTCACTGACTCATCATGATCATCCATATTCTTAAGGTTCTTCCTGAAGTCCTAGAAAGCTGAAATTTGGTATGTAAGCTAGTAATAGTACACGAACCTAGGGGGTGAAGGTTTGTATGAGACTTCCGTAAATTTTGATGCTAGAGGTCTGAAAATTGATTAAAAATGTGTTGTTATAAATAATAAGATATGTATTTCAGGATTTTTAGTAAATCATAAGCAACTTACAAAAAGAAATGAAATCCCACAAAAACATTTCATGTTAAATGTTGCCAAGACGAGACCATGTAGCTCGCACTGTCAAAAAGTAATCAGATCTCATGTAGAGCCAGCTTCTAACTCTACACGCCCTAACTCTACAAAGCCTAACTTCGCAAACTCTACACCTTAGTCAAAATATATGGCTTGGCCGTTTCGTTACTACAAGAACTATTGTATAACAGTATGAGAGTTTTTCACCTTACGCTCATGTGAATGTAGCGAAATGGCCAAGCCACATATTTTGACTAAGGTGTAGAGTTTGCGAAGTTAGGCCTTATAGAGTTAGGGCGTGTAGAGTTAGAAGCTTGGCTTGGGTTGTGGGTCTTAATTTTCACTATGATCTTCCGAAGTGCCCGGTCCACCAGCAGACATCAAAGTCCTAGTACTATCATCATCATCACTCCTCGTCAGTTGGAAGAAACCTCTCCATCCTAACGGAGAACTGCTGTACTACACTGTCTACGTGAAGCCTACGTCCAGGTCAGTTACACAAACTTGACTTAGCCCATAGGGTTCGACACACTAAGTTCAATTCAATTAAAACCAGCATCAGACAGTATCTGTCTGGCATATAATATGCCAGACAGATCCCATATTAATGCCAGACAGAAAACGAAAACGTTTATTTCACCATTAGATGAAATAAACGTTTTCGCTGCTAAAGGTGCGCCAGTCGTGGCTGTGACGCCGTACGGTAATATCGCCCGCGCCCGCGTACGCTTCGCCGCTGCCCTGCCGCTCGTAATAAATAATTTGTACGTGTACCTACCTACCTCCTTTAACTACAAAGACTTCATAATCATTTCATTTTATTTGAATAAATACATGATTCAGTAAAACCACGTTTTTATTAGTCATATTTCGATCGTAATTTTTCAAATAACTAAACAGGTAACGAACTGTTAACGAACAATGTAGTCAGCTCCGGTCTATGTAGAAAAAATAATTTAAAAAAACTTTGTATTAAAGGTCCCTGATGCTTGCCTTACAGGGGAACATTGCTTTGTATAGAGATTGACTATGCATTTTTGACGATTAAATAAAGTATAAGTGACAGCCCTACGAGTTTAGCCTATTATCGCTCGGGGCTTGAGTTGGCCTACTTGTTTGCTTTTACTATGCTAATACCCTGGTTTACCTGTGTCACAAAAGCCAGTGTTCTCTCCCGGGAGGTAATACCACAGAGTAAATTATATTATAATACTATTAGAAACTTATGCAATAAGATAAACAAGTAAAAAAAGAATTAAAAAGACCAGTAATCTAAATCTAAAGTAATAATAAAAATTGTTAGAAAAGCCGTTTTGCGTGAATGTGACGCATGTTTCCAACTATTTCTTTTTGATTTTTTTTTTTGTTTTATGTTCTTTTTTGCGTCAAGTTTACCGCAAATGAACGTATTTTCTTTCTTCTTTCTTTTCTTTCCATAGACCCAGAATCTTTACTAAGCCCTATGTTGCTCATCAATATCTCCAACTAGGTACTTATAGTTCCTATAGCATTTCACTTTACCGCAGCAACGGTCCGCCACAGACATTCCGCATTGACTCGCTCGGTCGCTCCGCGGCTGAGGTCAAGGAGCTGGTCGCCGGCAGGACGTATGAGGCCTGGCTCACTGCCAGCACGCCGGCTGGAGAGGGGACTGCCACCAGGAGGGTGGCGCATACGCCCACACACAGAGGTACCTAACTACATTCTCTACTTTTATATAACTATACGCTTGAGCGGTTGCGAGCCAATTCATAATATGTACCGACGGCCAGCTGTTCGACGCGCCGCCGCGCGCCAAATGGCCAAGCTCATATTATGTTTTTTTGGTGACTGGTTGGTAACATGAGTCACTTTAAAGTGTTTGTTCAAGCTTAAGAATGACTCTTTCACGTCGTGTCAATTCTTGTTAACATTTAGTTTCTATTGTTTTATTTTTAGCGGTAAACATTGACTATACATAAAAAATCGTTATTTGTACTTTAAAAAAGATTATTTCAAAAAGCAAATCGGTAACATAATATATTTTATGACTTTTAATGGTGGAAGGGTTCTATCTACATACAATAAAATAAAATAAAAAACATACTTCATTGTAAAAAAATATTTATTTACAGATGTACGACTAGCACGAAACATTGCTGACGGTGAATAATTTTTCACCCAAATATAATAATTTATTACAACTATACCCTTCACGTAAATTAAAAATATTGTTACTATCTGAAAGCTAAGTTCCTGTTGTCACATATGTGTAAATATTATGTGGATAGGTTTATCTAATACAGAAAAATATGGGATTTATTGAAGGAATTCCCACTTACGTAAAAACGCACTTAACATTTGTGGTTTTTTTTTGTTCAGTGAAGTTTGAGTAAAAAAAATACATCATATGTAACAATTTTCTACAAAAAATGCCGTCCCCAATGATGTATCACACTTGTTATTCAATAGCCATCGGAAAAAAATAAACACGTGTGATATAAAGCCGGGGTTACATGAAGTGCACATCCGGGTTTAAAGCTATTATTTTTATTCAACTCGATATTTGGCAACTCTTATCCAGTTGCTACCAGTAATCCAAAAAAGGAATAATAAAAAATAAAAAAATATATTAGGTCCCAATCCCTGTTTCAATGGATGAAAAAAAATGTTATGATTTTTATTACCCGACTGCCAAAAAAGGAGGGTAATGTTTTTCGAATGTATGTAAGTAATATTCGTTGTTAATGTCTATAGGCTTAACAGATGGACCGATTTGGATAAATTATATGTCCTTAGATTTGTCTTAGTAGCCTGAATGTTACTAGGACCATTGAATTAAAAAAAAGTAGCGGAATCCAGGCGCCACAAAGCGCGTTTAAAAAAAACTCCAGAACCTATCGAGTTTGCTATGAACGACAATTCCAAAAATATGATTCTCTTTCGGGTCAGTAAAAGTCGTGCAGTCGGGTAAGTAAAAAAGATTCGGTTGCTTTAAATATTACCACGAGAGATGTGGTAATCTCTGAAGCAACCGGGTATACATAGGTTCATGTTGCAAGCTTCGCACTTATAGACAGAGACGGCGTCTATTTTTTTAAGAGCGCACCACTTGCAACGTGACTTCTTCTTATTTGTTCTGACAGGGAAATGGCCGAATATTAGGGGTTGTATTTTTGGCGGACGAAATCTCTGCATGATTTCGTCTGCCAACAACACCCGGAACCGCCGCTGTGCCATATTGGCATTCCCTGCATGTGTGAACATGACAAATGCGTTGTGGATGGACACGTTCAGAAACCGACGGAAAAGCTTTCTATACCAAATTTGATTACGAACCCGCTCTATGGGAAACGCCTGCAAAAATTGGTCCTTTTTGTCGACGCCTCCCATAGCCAGGTTGTAATCTAAGACTACTTTCGGTTTGTACCGGAAGTAGCCGTACTTCTCTTTTCCGCCGACCTGTACCCTGTGGTATGTGGAAATTAGTGAAACCACTTTCGCGTCATTCCACACCGAAATTGTCATGTCCCGTGTCTGGCTAAATGCCACTTCACCAGACCGCATGTTTTTCTTATTTTTGTGGCGCAAACTGTCAGGCACGAACTCCCGGTTCAGACGCAGGGTGCCCATTACGTCCGTCTTCTGGGCCTTGAGGGTGCGCGCCAGCAAAGGACTGTTGTAGAAGTTGTCCATTACTAGAGTATGACCTCTATTAAGTAATGGACGAACTAACTTTAAAACAGTCCTTGATATCGCACCCTCAGGCTCAGCCTCGTTCGCATCAGCCTCGACATTATGCCGTCCCTTCTCCCCAGTATAAATAATCATCTGCCAGAGATATCCCGTCTTGGACTCACATAGTTCATAGCTCTTTACACCTACCTGAGCAGCTTTAGTTGCTATGAGCTGAGCAAAGGAGAGTCTGCCTTTCCACAGCATCAGCGACTCGTCTATAGCAATGTCCTGCTCAGGTAGGTATAAAGAGCTAAATTTGGTGTTGAGGTGGTCGATGATGGGCTGTATTTTATTCAATTTCGACGGGATACCTCTGCCAGATACAGTGTTGTCTACGAAATGTAGACAACGCTTTATTAACGTAAAGCGGTTGAACAACATCATGTCGGAGAATTTGCCCACATTTAAATAAGGCAAACAAGGGGTCCAGTATTCCTTCTCCACAGGGATTGGGACGATGCTTTGCAGCATAATGACGCCAAAAAACGTCCACAACTCTTGTGGCGTTATTGGCGTCCATTTTTTTATGCGCGCAAATTGTGGACGGGCCGAGGTACGAAGATTTGCGGCGTATTTATTGGTCTCATCGACGATGAGGTTAATTATGTCTCTGTCCCAAATTTTAGAAAAAATTTGGAACGGAGACATACCCTCAATGGGGAAAGTTGGCCCCGCGGGCCCGGTGAAATCTTCCCGCACCCCGGTAAAAACTCGGGGATCGTGAGACCAATCAAACGTCAGCAAATCCTCCTGACTCGACTCTCGCAGAGCACGATCATCTTGCTTGTCCATGGACTCCAAGACCTCGCGGAGTTCGCTGGACAAATCTTCCTCGGCGAATTCTTCAGCTTGCCTCATGCAAGAGCGTATACCGTCCAGGCAATCTTCCTCCTCGACATCGCTGCCAGGATTCAGACCCGCAGAGTGTTCCCCCTGCAGAATTTCTTCCTCCAGGTCGTCTTCGTAAATCGAAAGTTCTAAAACCAAATTATATGAGCCTATATTTAACTATCAGCTGCTTTGAACCCCTAGTCCATAACGCAACCAGATTTTCTTGACAAACGAGAAATAAATATAAAAAAATACCTGCTCTTGTGGACGACGTCGATGACTCGGGACAGAAATTCTGCAGTGTGGGACGCTCTGCAGAGAATGATGTGCTCGGCGAGAACCCAACCATCTCGATGCTTGCATCGACCAAGAGGTTCTGGTCCACCTCTTGGCCTTCATCCAAAACAATTACCGCCGTGAACGGGGTAGCTACCAACTGATTTTCCCTGGGAAACAACATATATATTAAGTCGACTTCTTTTGAATGTTTAAAATTCTTAAGTCAGAGATTAAGTTCAAACTTACTTAGGGGTAAGCGGCGGCGGCGTGGCGGCACCTTCTTCCACGAACTCGAACCTTGAAGGTCCACTTGCGTCCAGCGCTGGATAGAAAAGTATGTTAGGTTAGGTTTGTTAATAAAATATGTTAGGTTGGATCAGTCAATAAGAGGTAGGATATACGGCAGACAACTTACACACCTGACTTCTCCAATTCCCATCGTTGAGGAATACGCGGGGGCGGCACTTCTGGGGTGCCCGGTATCAAAGGGCACGGCACTCTAACCGGCGACGCTTTTCTGGAAATATAAAAATAATTAAAACATTTGTGACTATGAAAAGCATAAATTATTTTCTTGAATATTTTTCTTGCCTTCGATTTTTCCTAGGAGGAGCATCGGGCATTAAAAATTGTCCAACCTCCTCCCTGTCACGCAGCTCTTGAAACCGTAACCTTTGCTCAACTGTTAACCGGGCCATTATTTTCTTGTCCAGCACCGCTCGATCACCACCACGCCTGCCTCTTTTATTTGTTTTCGCTGCTTCCATTTCTAAATTGGTAAAAGTAAAGTTTGAAAACTCAATAAAATAAACAAAACAAGACAGCACAGTATTCTTGGGCATAACTTTGGATGCTAAGCTTCAGTGGGGTCCACATATAGATAAATGGTCAAAAAAGCTAAGTTCCGCAGCATACGCTGTTAGAAAAATTCGTAATTTAACTGATATAGAGACAGCCCGTTTAGTGTACTTTAGCTATTTTCATAGTGTAATGTCGTACGGTATTCTTTTGTGGGGAAATGCCGCTGATATTCAGACTATCTTTGTTTTGCAGAAGCGAGCTGTTCGATCAATTTATAAACTGAGTCCGAGACACTCGCTCAGAGACAAATTTAAAGAGATTAATGTTATGACTGTGCCTTCTCAATATACTTATGAAAATCTTTTATATGCCCATAAAAATATCAAATTGTTTAAAATATACAGTGATATCCATGATATAAATACTAGGAACAAGCACAAATTTGTTGT
Organism: Apamea sordens; assembly: GCA_945859715.1. Lineage (NCBI taxonomy): Eukaryota > Metazoa > Arthropoda > Insecta > Lepidoptera > Noctuidae > Apamea > Apamea sordens. The sequence continues at coordinate 2,497,254 of OX244010.1, read as the reverse complement.
ACCTACAACAAGGCTCAAGAAAATAGGTGGCTCGTTCAGATGAAGAAAATAAAGTTCCAAGCCCCGTTCAAGATCTAAGCCTTAATAAATTCAAATCATTTATTAATCGTAAGTTGTGCCAGAAAGCCTTTTATACCGTTAAGGATTATATCGAGGACAAAAAGGCTTGGGATTAAGCTGCTTCCAAATTTTTCTTTTTTTTTACGTATTGAATGTTTTTATTTTGTTTTTCTCTGTTTTGTTGTTGTTTTTTTTTATATACACTGACATTAATGAATTTTATATATACTATGACATTTGCTTACTTTGTAAAGTATTGTATTGTTTTAATTATTGTGAATGTGAAGACTATGTGGGTCATTGTACTTATATTATTTTTCTCTCTGTTCTCTTAGTTTTTGTCATGGTCTGGCAGTTTGAGTAATTAATGTGGCCTACCCAAATGTCCTTTCTTTGGTATTGTTCGTCGGATCGCTGAGCTCCTTAAGTTTTGAGTTGAGCTGCACGATTTCTGACAAATGCGTGCACTGACTGGACAGGTCCTCTCAATCTGTGTGGTTCTTTCCTCAAAAGACCATCTCAGACATCGACCTACATGGTCTTCATATGATCTGACCAAGATTATGTCTGGACTTTAAAAGAGACTGTGACGTCTGAGTTTGTTTCGGCCTTTCTTCTCAGACTAGTCAGATAGGAAACGCCGACCTCATCTAGTTTTAAAATATGATTGACGTGTAAGTGTTTGTACAAACCTACTTACAAAATAAAGTTATTTATCATTAATATCACAGAAAAATAATCAACAATATCTAAAAAAAACATTCAATGAAAATCATTCAATGGTGGCGATCCTGTTGTCACAAATGCCTCTAATGCCGGATATAGTACCCCTTGTATGATATCCGGCAGACAATCTACACACCTGACTTCTCCAATTCCCAGCTTTGAGGAATACGCGGGGGCGGCGCTTCTGGTGTGCCCGGCATCAAAGGGCACGGCACTGTAACCGGCGACGCTTTTCTGGAAATATAAAATAATTAAAACATTTGTGACTATGAAAAGCATATTATTTTCTTTAATATTTTTCTTGCCTTCGATTTTTCCTAGGAGGAGCATCGGGCATTAAAAATTGCCCAACCTCCTTCCTGTCACGCAGCTCTTGAAACCGTGCCCTTTGTTCAACTGTTAACCGGGCCATGATTTTCTTGTCCAACGCTGCTCGATCACCACCACGGCTGCCTCTTTTATTTGTTTTCGCTGCTTCCATTTCTAAATTGGTAAAAGTAAAGTAAAGCTCGAAGACTCAATAAAATCAACAAAATGATATCACAGCAAAAAAAATCTACAATAACTAGAAAAAACATACAATGAAAAAAAAATTAAATAAAAAATTTAAAAAACCCCCGACAACGTGAACCCTATAAAAAGAAAAAAATAACCTTGAAATTATGACCCTATGTAAGTACGTATGAAATTTTTTGATTAAATGCTGTCCCGTCGGTGGACCGCTCTAATTATTAGCCTGACGTTCTGTTAAAGTTTAAAATTGTAGCGGTCCCCCGACAGGACAATATTTAATCCAAAAATTTGCATGCTGACAATTTGTGTTGTATGTTCAATTGTACTCATGTTTGAGCAAATCTTATCTTATCTTACTACCCCAACACTATTAGTTTTAGTATGGTAACATTATTTTTCTTTGAACTGTCAAGAATACAATAAATATTAAAAGTCGTAATAGAGAATAATAAAAACTTTTTTACAAAAAAAACAAACAACCAACTTCCAAAAACAAAAAACACTACTGAAAAATAACTTTAATTTCGGAAGTCGGTGTCTTTGGTCCTGCATTTTCGTTTTTTGACACCGATTTTATTTTTCACTCTTCAGTTGCACGCACCCCACAAATTCTTAGTAGGTAGGTAACCATTTCGGAGTAAACCTCTTTCGAACAAAAAAATAATTTTGCAAATCCGTCTCTCTAAGACGGAGAAGCCCGACAATACTTTTATAGAAAAAAAACATAATATAAACATCCGAATTGAGAAATGAGAACCTCCTTCTTTGTTTGAAGTCTGTTAAAAAAACGTGGAGGCTGCACGCCAAGCTTAGAATACATAGCAACAAGTTTGATCTCTATTCATCCGAGGTTTATTTAGCTAAGTGGGCGGCCATTTATGTTAGTTTTGGCGGACCCACTTCAACAAAAATTCATAACTTAACTTAAATTTAGCACCTTTTGTATAGTTTGTGGCTGAAAACTATTATCGAGGAAATATTCAATGCGATAGTTATTACTTTTTCCACAGAACTGGTCTCACAATTTAATAAATTACGATAGCATTCTGACAAAATTCTAGTAGGTACTGTTACAAGTGTACTGAAAACCACACATAAATAAATGGAAATATACTTACGCTCCGGTTAAAACCCGGTTGCACACATAAATCAATAATTTACTCAAAAATACTCACCCACAATCCAAAATAATATATCTTTAGTTCTACTTCCACAATTTTAGTCACAGAACACTATTACCGTTTGTTTACTCCGGACTCACTTATGTGACCATGACCAACCAAACCAACCCAAACTGACTTTGAATTTTGAAATTATTTTTTCAATCCGAATCAACAAAGGACAGTAATTATAGACAAGCTGTAATAATTGCGAAAGTGAGATGACACATGTCAAAATGTGTATGTGTGAGCAGGACATAGCATGCATTTTCTATCTCTATTTGCGTATCGGTTTTTGTTGTTTGGCATCGATGTGATCGATGCCAGACAAATTGTGGTGTTAAAATATTTTCGTTGATAAAAAAAGACTGTGAAACGCATACTTTGTGTAATTTCTGTCTTTATTGATATTCCAAAAGGTAATATTTAGTGTGTAATGATGGTGAGTTGCTGTGTAATCGGCTGTAAAAGTCGAAGTGAACGAAATCAACCAAACATAACCTTTCATCAGTAAGTAGCATTTTTACAGCCTATTACAGCAAGTAAATTAACAAAATATTGTACTTTTAGACTATTTAAATTTTTACAATTACCTTAACGGGGATACCAGCACTTATTTGTTTTTATCACTGAGCGTATTTCATTTTTAATTTTAATTTTTAGTTTTTCGAAAGAACCATTTTTATGTAATAAGTGGACTGAGTGTACGGACCGAGTTAACTGGCATCCAAGTCGTCACTCCCGAATCTGCTCACGACATTTTGAAGCTAGTTGCATTCGTTCCTGTTTTTATTTTAGGCTTATCACCAGATCAAGTAAAATATACTTTCCTTGATAAATCCTTTACTGTCTAGGCCGCTCGTTTGTGGAATGCATTGCCAGTTGAAATAAAACGCGCGCAGTTGTAACAGGTGTTCAAAAGACTTGTAAAGGACCACTACTTGTCGTTGTGATCTTGTTGTCTTAATCCTAACTGTAATCATCTACAGTCTCCTTTTTTTTTGTTGCTTGTAAATATAGTATGTATGTATTTATGTATCTATAATTTTGGATATGTATATATTTGTGTATCTATTTTAGTTTATTGTATACATTATGTTTGCACCAACGACAGTCCCATTTTATGTCAAGGAAAATCACTGTCCATTCTAAGGATGCCTGAAAGAGATCGCAGTAATGCGATTAGGCCGCCCATTGTATATTTTGTAGTGTGCCATGTATTTTTTATGCTATGTATTTTTGTGGTGTACAATAAAGTATATAGAAATAAATAAATATAACATCAAAAAATCGTAGACGTAGTACAATCAAAGTACTCAATAATGGCAAATAAATAATGGGTAATATGGTACATATTACCCATACGATTGGGGTAAAAGTCTAAGTATGGCAATATTAATTGCACGTACCTGCAGTAATGTACTTATGTCGAACTATCGCTATCTCATACCGCATACGCTGAGGCCTTGTCTACCTACTATTCTGTGTCTAGGATCCGAATGAACCATTGTCGAACTATTGTCGTATTTCTAGCATGAATAATTGAATAGGTACATTTTTCGTATTAAGATTCGGGTAGAAAAAAGAGGGATTAAAACATCGTGTGATAGAAAGAAATAGATACAGTCTCTCAAGAAAATCATGAAAAAAGGGAGGGCGCCACCAACAATTGATGGTATCCCTATCAACTTCGACCGAAAGGTTTTGATACTTTTCTTTTTAATTACTGATTTATTATTATGGTCTCTTTACTGTCAAGTAGATAACCTGGCAGATATCTATCTGACTCTCGTCTATCACTATTGTAGTCTTTGCGTCTATCTAACAATCTGACAACAGAGTGTAAAAAAAAGAGTTTTGAATTAAAATGGTAGTGGTGAACAACATTCAGCTCTCCCAACTAATTTCTATTCAAATGTCTTTTAATTTTAACTGGTGCCTAATATTTATGTATTCTGTAGTTTGTTTGTGATGTTTGTTTCCTGATTATATAAATATGTAAATTAGAAAATAATAATGTGAGTGTAGGTAATAAGAATATTTTTATTGCCCAACCCTTGGTTTCGTTCTTTCATTTAGTAACATTTATGTACCACAAAGTGCAAAGTTCGATGATGCGCCTCTCTGCGCTGCCGTTTCAACATGACGCTGCTAAATAAATAAATGAATATCGATATCAGAGCAATTGCAAAAAAATAAATGATAAGATTTTATTAAATACTTCTTTATTAATCCGAGTTCAAATAATCAGAGTCGAGGTATTCGACTCCCGAAATGTTGCCTGAAACTCCTGCATAGTTAAATTCGTCCACTTCTGACTCTTCCGAGTCACTAGAACTATCATCGCTCACTGAGATGACAAATCTGTCTATATCATCATACAGAGTTCCTCCACGTGCAAAATATTCCTTTTCAATTTTGATGACATGGTCAACACAGTTTTTCCATTCTTGTGGAGTCACTGACTGGAAATGGGATGCTTCTTCAGCCAAGTTTGCAACATTTTGACCACAAACATTCTTTTGTACTATTCGCCTTTTCCAACCAATGCCTTTGCCTGTTAAAACCAATTCAATGGGGTTTAAATCACAATGGTAAGGAGGCAATCTTACCACTGTATGACCATTTTCACCAAAGTTCATCAATGTAGTATATCGATTATCGGTTCAGGTTTGTGATTTTTTTACAAGCATCAATAAGGATGGTTTCCGCAGTGTTTCATCAAATGGAATGTTATTTTCAAGTAGCCACAATTTAATTTCATTAACTCTTGATGCAGATGTAGGAGCCTGGGGAAAAAAAACTTAATGTAGTAGTTGAATTTCAATTTCAAATTAAAAAAAGGATGGGTAATAATAATTTAATACAAAGAAAAATTACTATACCTTGTTTGTTATAATAGAGTGATATGGTGCGTTATCCATCACAATTATTAATGGTTCACATTTATACTTGGTACTAACTTTTCAATTAGGTACCCATTTTATAAAATTTTGAGCATTCATTTTGGAATGGTAATCTTCTTGCTTGTTTTTACCAGAACATATTAAAAGTGCATTAGGCACAAAACCTTTGTCACTTCCAGCATGAACAATTATCCACCTTTTCCCTTTAGACACATTTTGTTGGACACCAGCAATATTACATTACATAGTAGACTGCCAACATTAAGTTACTTTGTAGGGCTCGTGTATGTAGCTCTCATCTAAATGGACAATGTTTTTGGAACGAAGTTCCTTATCGCGCGTTGCGAAAGGGGGCTAGACGGAAAAAATTATAAGACCAAAAGTTGGAACGACACTTTTTGCTATAGCTGTAAGCCGTGCGGCGTGCGCATGTTTCTCTGTCTGTCTCTCTCTCTCTCGCTTATAGAAAGCAAGCCAGTTATACTTCGTTCCATTTAACATTTTAAAAGAGTAACGGTGGAGTTTCTTGCCCATTCTTCTCCATACGAAAACTACCTTTTGGAAGGGGCGACTAGAATCAATTTTATTTTAATTTTAATTTTGACTTTCAAAAGTGCCTTTAATGTGCCTATTTGAAATAAATGATTTGACTTTGACTTTCCATCCGGGTGTCCCTTGACACCTCTCAAGTTTTTATTTTGTGTCGGGGGTTTTTTAATTTTTTATTCAATTTTTTATTTCATGCTTTTTGTAGGGACTCCTTATTACTTCATTTCTTTTATTTTCTTGCGTTTTAAGATTCAGGTAATTTGGTGTTTAATCAGGTTTTATGTAATTCTTCATTTTGTGGTAGCGGCCATCTTGGATTTGTTTGTCATAGTGTATAGTATTCTACTAGTCAAGCCCTTTCATTTGATACCCATATTGAGGGTGTTGTGAAAAAATATGTAATCCGCCATTTTGTGGCGGTGGCCATCTTGGGCCGATTTTCATCAAACTCAACATCAAGCTAAGAACACTCCCGACAAATTCACCTTTTAAACAAAAAAAAACAAATCAAAATCGGTTCATCCGTTCGGGAGCTACGATGCCACAGACAGACATACACACACACAGACACGTGAAACTTATAACATCCCGTCGTTTTTGCGTCGGGGGTTAAAAAATACTGTTATGTAGGTAATCGAAACTGATAAATTTATAGTTTGGCAAGTTTGATTGTACCTAAGTATATGGACACAAGCATTGCATATTGTGAGGCACAGTCCCAGATATCAATCGGTTATATTATTTAATAAGTTGCCTCTACACATAAAAAGCGCTATCTACTCAAGCTCCTTTAAAAACCAACTGAAAGGTTTCCTACTGAATAAGTGTATTTATGCTGTTGAAGATCTATAATGAAATTCTTGTATAATTGTGTTGTATTTTGTTGTTGTATTTAAATTTATGCCTTTTTGTAAAATTTTAATTTTAATTTTCCATGTAATTTCAGATACAATTTATTGTTCATGAATAAATGACTAATGACTAATTGCCACTTCCTGTATTCCCGTTGTCCCCGTAATCTGTGTCCCCGTTACGGGGACAACAGAACGTCATATAATTCCTTACCGTTGTCCCCTTTATGTACATATGGACAACGGGGACAACGGACAGTTAAGATTTCACGTATTATTGTCCACTTTAAATTTTTATTTCTTTTTTAAACGTGGGTGGGGTACATAATAGATTTTAATTCAAAATATAGAAACAAATAGAAATGTTTAAACACAAAACACAACTAGATTTTTAAATCTAAATCAAGAAAAGTTAAGTAATTTTTTTATTTAGTTCACACAATCAATATAGCAACTACCCATAAAGTATAATAATATTTTTATAAAATTTGTTTGTGGTTGGTATGATCAACTGATTCAAATTATTTATAGCACATAACAGAACAGCAAATGAAATAACTAAATACCTTATTTATTTTGATTTAGTTTTAAATGAAAGGGTGGAATGAAACACAAATAATTTAAATGTGTAAGTATATACAAAAACATATCACATTAATTTATCTATTTAACAATAACGTCACAGAATCAAAATGGTATAAAAAACAATTTAGATAATAAAAACAAAAATAGGATTGAACTTAAAGTTTAAACATACATACTTAATGAAAAAAAAAAACAATTAAAATAAAATTGACTACAAACATAACTTGAATGTTACGAGTATCCTTATTAATATTAACTATTTAGATTACAGAATTGGCAATAATCAACATTTATATATTAACTAATATAATAATAACTACCTAATATACTATACATATACATGGTTACAGGTTAAGTCAAAATAGATCCTTTAAGAGGTTTTAGTTTTCATCATTCCTAGCTGATTTGACTATGAAACACCCCACCCCAAACCTAACCCATATTGAGATATTGGATTTTGATTATTTTTTAAATAAGTAAAAGAAAATTTTCTTAATCAAATATAACTTACTGTCACGTATAAAATTAGAACTACGTTTTGAAAAAAAAAAAAAAAAAAAGTAATTATTTGGAAAAAAGGTTCTAACACTTTTAACCTAAGAGGTGAGGTTTTAACAGCAGAGGTAAAGCAGCAATAGGTATTATAAATTTTGCATCCTATACTCCTATTTCTTCTCTTACTATTACCAAGTAAACATATTAACGTTTTAAATAGATATTAAATGTACTTAAGTACATGATGAGTTCTTCTTTTACACTTTCACCGACATCACGTCACGATTTACCACTGCCAAGTTCACATCTTTGTTCACATCACCACTAAATTCTTAGTTCATAAAAGGGAGGAATTCTGAACTGGGATTTCGAATGAGCCAATCAGAGCTTCTCAAAAAACAATGTTATCTGTAGTGTGCTTTTTTCCGCGGCTGCATTGCCGCTCGGCGCTGGCGCATCCTTTTCAAGGTCACGTGTTATAATAAGTTTCGTAGGTACTCAATTAGGAAACAAACGCACATATTATATTACTATTATGTATGATTATACACATATAAGACAACATATTTTTAAACAAATACATTCGTAAATTATAAATATTTGTGTCGCAATTGTGTTGCTATTCTTTAGATATTATGTGTTTTTTAATTTTATATGTAAGCATTTCTAGTTACAATATCCTCTCTAATAAGGCACTTTCTTTTCTAATTTTAACTCAACGGGGACAACGGACATAATTTGAAAAGTATATATTACAATAAATTAACGGGGACAGCGTACGGGGACAACGGGAAGTAATTTTAATTACTTTATTAAATTCCCTTTGTCCCCTTTAACGGGGACATGGGCTACGGGGACAACGGGAATACAGGTGCCACTTGACTGTCAACTTAAATCGATCAGAGAGCAGTGTGCTAATTGCCGTTTTTTAAAAAAGCGTAATATTAAAAGCTCTTCTGTGATTAGTCGAACCGTTTAGAATCTTACGAATGGATATCCGTTAGTTTATAAATTAACCACGAGACGTCGCAAATTGATAAATTTGCGAAAATGAGGGCGTAAAATAATACAATTTATCTCTCGTTTAGTATCCTACGGATCTTGTTATCTTCCGGTGACATTTATACACAAAGAACTATTGTAATATCTTTATGACGTTCAGTGAGCACTGTGAGCTATGACTGTGAGCGTATTCACGAACGTTCCGAATTGTTGACAGCTCTCAACTGTCATAATCGTGATAATTATCTAAATCGCAACCATTGACATAGAAAAGTATGGACTGGAAATACCTACAAAAAAAGGGTGCATACCTACAACTCATATTGTCTCATAAAATGGCTGCCATTGCTGGGGTTGTGTCCATCAAGGAACAACTGTTATCTCGTTGTTACTATAACGAGTAACGATACTATAACGAGTTTTACTAGTTATCACGTTTGGATCACGATGGATTTTGGTGCTGTGAAGTGTGAACCACAGGCCGGACCTAGCTAGGTCACACGGACCGAATAAGACGCAAGATTATTTATGTTAACATCGCAGAATATACGGATATCGTTTCAGCAGAGGAACTAGTTCCGGAAACTATTACGGTAAGTCGGCAACGGTACAACACTATTCCATTATGACATCTGTTTGTAAACAAACCAATGAATTAACAAATATAATAAAAAGGCCTGTTATATGGAAATGAGCCCAAATATCAATACTTTAGCCATAAATTCATGATCGCGTTACAATTGTATCATCGATTGTGTATTATTGTATGTATTAATGCATGAAAACCGGCTATAACCTGTGCAAAGTCAATTGAGGTTGATTTTCATTCTTTCTTGCACCGCACTTCACAATACAACACACAGGCACGTTGCACTTCTGTTTTCCAACATTAACATGCAGTTTTAAAAGGTAAAATCCTCGTAATTTTCTCGCAAATCTCAATAATACAAAAAACAAACAACCATTTGACAGCAAAACTACCACGAAACTCGTCGCATAAGATGGCTGCTACGGCACTTACCTACAACTGTCACTATGTCAAGACAAAATGTTGCCATAATTAGCAACAACTTAAAATATAGTTGTCTCTTTTATCAAATAAGATTATCTCACTAGAAAGAATGAGACATATCGATATTTCAAATTCTGGATCATATTTCACTCATATTTGTATAAGCAAATGTATGTATAGAATAATGCGGCATCTCCATGTTTTTCATAACTCAATGATCGCAACGCTTTTATTATTGATGTGTGCTTGAGCGATTATGGCATAATTCGGAATGTAGCCAGAGATGATTTTAGAACGAATTGGAAAGCTGTCAACTTGACGTAAGCCCCGGGACGCCCCGTTTATTGCGGCATTTGCGGCGGCCCGCCAAAAATAGAAAAGAAATGGACAAGGAGATCGATCGAAAAGCTAGCATTTTGACATCAATTTTGATTTATTATATTGATGATAATTGTGCCTACCCTTGCTGTGCAGTTGACTGATTTGTGCTCGCGCCTTACGCACTCGGTGGAACGTCTACGTCGTTATCGATGTTCATTCCCGAACGTGATCATGATCTTGTGTAGTTGTGATTGTTCACGTTGACTTTCATTTACTTACATCTCGCTCGCATACCCACGCTTATGAAATAATAAGACCTCTTCTGATAAAGACGACGTATTGCCTTTCAAGTAGTTATATTTATTATTATCTTAAGAATCTAGAGGTACTATGTTATTTTGTTGTGTTTAATGCTAATGCTGTGTTCATGTTCCTTCTAATCTACAGAAAGTTGTTTTTAGTTCCTTTATATTTGATTTGTAAATAAGTTAATATAGCTTTATAAAAGACCACACTGTTGCAACAGGTACACAAACCCGAAATGATAGTTGTAAGGGAGATTTGAATAAATAAAAGATTTGACACCAGATTAAATTAAACAGTTAACACAGGCTAATTGATGGTGTATGTGTATATCTACAAACATTCTAATGTAACTCTTCCATACTCTGCCACTTAACACATAACCTTCCTCCTTCCAGTCGTGGCCGGCGTGGCCTCTCTGGGCGGCACAGTATCAGTAGGAGTGCGCAGTTCCCTGCTCCTAGTGTGTCAGTGTGTGGGAGTGCCGCCACCTCGCACCGTGTGGTATCACAAACATAACATCATCACCCACCATCCTAGGTTCACGAGGAACCATGATGACAGTCTGCTGATTAACAGTAAGTACTGACAACTATGAAGTTTGATTAATTACTAAGGGCTGATTGTTCCATCGCCAGATAACTTTTGTTTGAGGAATAAAATTGACGTTTGACAGTTTTTGTATGAGGTAACTGTCAAAATTTCAAAATCATTCCTCGAATAAAGTTATCAGATCATTGAAAAATCAGCCCTAAGTGAGAAAGAACACCAAGTGATGCAACCACCTAACCCACCCCGGGTTAGGTGGGTAGGTCAGGGGAATAAGACATTTCAGACACATGGAGTCGCAGGCAGAAGCTAGGACATTAATAAACTGGAACTTTTTAATTGAACAATTCAATTTATGTTATCATTGATTGAGGCAACAGTGGAAACCACTAAAATAACTAAATTGCTAATTTTAAACCACATTGTTCACAGATATAGACCAGTCCCTAAGTGGTAACTACACCTGCTTAGCCAAGAACCTGTACGGCTCTGACCAGGTAGAGTACACAGTCATCGTCCTGCCACTGCCTGAGGCGCCAATACTACGCGCGACGCCGTACAAAGACTCGATACTGGTGGAGTGGGAGCAGCCTTATTATACTGTCAGCAATAGAAGTGCTACTCAGAAGATTCGTAAGTTTAATTTGTCTTTTGAAAGCTAAATTAAATGGCAATCTGAATATATAAGGAAATGCCCCTACAACCAATCTACAGAAAAATGCAGTCTGAACAATATCTTTGAAGTAATGATTTCCAGTTGTGTACAGACACCAGCACATCAAGCTACAACAATCTGTCAAATTTCTTTAATAGATTTTCAACTTTATCGCTGAAGCATTAAGGTTCAAGGTTGATTGGAAAAATTTGACAGTTTCGGGTAGCTTAACCTGCTGGTGTCTGTACAAAGTGAGCATTTATTACAAGTAATCTTTTGGATGACTGCTGTCTAATTAAAATTAAATCAATATCTTTAAAATATATTAAAGTCTTAAACTTGAGTCAACTTCATGTTTACACTTAGCCCGAAACCCTCAAAAACCGAGAATACCTAAGGACCAAACTACAACAGCAAAATCTGAATAATTAGGTCTCAAAATCTTTATTACTATTGTGTATTAATCAAGCTACACCAGGTTACAGCCTTACCTGGAAAGAAGCCAACAGTCCCTGGAGAGAAGCATGGCCAGCCAACAAGTTGCCCAACTTATCAGGCATCCAGAAACATGCCTTGACCGGTCTGAAGTGTGGCACCAAGTACTCCTTGAGGATCACTGCCACTAACAAAGTTGGGACCTCACAGCCTGCTTATTTGGATGTCAGTACTTTGGGTGGAGGTCAGTAGCTCTTATTATAAGGATATGTAAGTCCAAACAAGAAGCTGATGTCAGCTCCGTTTAGTTGTTTACTGAACAGGCTATCTACCATAATATCAACAATCCATAAAAAATCGCGTGACATACGCGCGGTGATGAAAATTATCTGTTAAAAACGACAACTTGGAAACTTTGGGCGTGCCTGCCTAACTAGGTGTCTCTTCACAAAAGTTTTTAACATAACATGCCGCACTCAACTAACAGTAATAATCTCCCTTCTATGAACCCTTTCAGTACCAATCCCACCAAGCACAAACGAGTGGCTGTGGAGCAACGCGTCACACATGTACGTACAACTATCCGGCTGGGACCACGCCGGGTGTGCGCTTACAGCACTGGACGTGGAGTATAAGCAGCTTGGTGCCAGGGAGTGGATCAGAGCTCACCATAATCATCATCATAATATGGTAAGAATTGGTGTTATTGCTTTTATTGTTTGGAAAATAATCTTAAATAACATACTTCTAGTAAATGTAATTGTCGAGTGAACAATTAGCCACAAAGTAAAAGTACAACTGGTAGGTAAAAGATAACTGGCTATCCAATGCCTACACTATACATTTCTAAAAGTGAGAACATAATAATAATTTTTGGTCCTTGTTCACTTACAGCCGTACTCCGAGCTCTCATTGTGGAGCCTTCCATCCCTCTACCAGACGAAGATCCCCATGTACGCGATATCAGACCTCTCCCCCGGCACGTGGTACCAGCTGCGAGTGACAGCTACTAATGAGGCTGGGAGTGTCACTACGTCCTACAGATATGCTACTAAGAACGAGGATGGCAGTAAGTGTCGTTATGAGTTACTTTACCGATGCTGTGCACGATCACGAGCAACCCATGCGGTCACTATTTTCAACCAAACATGACGTTGATCATTTTGTCAAATCAAAACATGAAAGAAAAACCGGCCAAGTGTGAGTCGGACTCGCGCACGAAGGGTTCCGTACCATTATCTATAAAAATCTCGTCTGTTGTATGGGAGCCCCCCCTTAAGTATTTATTTTAATTTTATTATTTATTATTATAGTAAAAAAAAAATTGAGTATTTCGTGAATATTTCAAGTGCCTACCTGTTGCTATTATTGATAACAAGCAAAAAAGGGCAAAAAAATCGCGTTTGTTGTATGGGAGCTCCCTTCAATATAATAAATATTTAAGGGGGCTCCCATACAACAAACGCGATTTTTTTGCCTAAAATAAGCCACGCATCTGGCAAAAGTTATTTTTTTACCTATAAACATAAACCGACTGTAGGCAACTTATTGTATTTTCTATCGGTCATTTGGATTAAAAGGTTTGATATCCAAGCCAGTAAAATATTGTAACGGTCCCCTCCACTAGCGATCGCTTTTATAAGGCGCCGCACCGTTGAGTCGGCACGCCATCGCTTTCGAAAAGGCCGAGTGCCTGGCCATCAGCCTCGAAGCTCAATGCTCACCCAGCACTCAACCAGTAGATCAAGCTCACCTCTTAGAGGTAGACGCAGAATAGAAAGGTAGAGGCAGTCGATGCGCTGGCGGAGACTTACGCGTTGATTTTATGCAAACTCTTAACAGTGTACCTTCTACTATTGTATTTCTAAATCTATACTTACTCTTAAATTTAAATCTATCTTGCTACTACCGTGATCTCTCCTTTTATCTAACTACTGAAATAAACTATATATGTGACTATTGAAGTGGGTGTTTATCTTCCTAACCTTATAACATCTACACTGACCAAAGACATTAAATTATTTATCTATCTTAAGGCTGCAGTCTTGCAAAATTCACTCGCGGCGAATTAATTGCGCAACTTTGTATTTTTTTTTTAAACAAAATAATGAAATAGCATGAAATATTTTTACTGCACATATATAACCATAATATAAGTAATAGCTAAGTAGTTATTTTTTTTATGTTCATTTAGTTGGATAATGTTAGTTAAATCAAGTGTTAAATACAGCTCTTTCGCGCCCAACATCATTTCGAGTTCTGTTTGTGCGCTTAGTTTATGGCAATGAAGAATTAATTTATAAATCTGTTCAGCGCATAATTAGCTCAACATTCTCGTCTTCAAAATGCGCTTAATAGTTTTTTCTAATTATGTTCCATTTTCTTAATTCAGAGGTCACAATTTCATTAAAATTCTCTGTTTTTTGACACTGACGAATCAAACTCACGTCAGAGATTAGTTATGTTATTCGGAAAGCCTTAATGACGACTTTTCTGTTTTGTTTGCAAAGTTACTCATTCAGATAGTTTTTTTTTTGTCATCACTGTTTATGAAAGATGTATTAGATGACTGGAAGAACGCGCATAATTTGTTGACAAGATATGAAAAAAGTATACATAATATAATATCCCTGGACATTTCACACAGCGCCATCTAGTCCCAAGCTAAGCAACCTAATGCTTGTGTTATGGTAACAAGATGGCTGATAAACTACTTATATACATTTTTTTTTTCACATCATTTCGCTGTACTAGGCGTCTGATACTCAAATTGTGAGCCAAATTGAGTCTAAGCAAATGTATTGGTGGCTACTTTTAAAACGAATTATTGCAGGAGTAATGTTTTAAGCAGAACGAGGTCTTGCTTTTCGGGGTTGGGACGAAATCGTTGGTTCACCTCACAATGGCAATTATTTGGGCTTATTAGAATTAATCTCCGATGCCTATATAGCCCGATTGTTCAAATATTCAAAGCCATGGCAATAAAGGAAAGGGGCATACGTAGGTAATATTTATCAAAAACAACATGTGTGGAGTTTATCCATATAATTGCATCAAGCATAGTGGATCAGATTATTTGGAGCTGCAAATGCTACTCAGTATCATTGGATTCCACTTCAGATATATCCCATATAGATCAACTGACGCTAATAGTGCACTATGTTCTTACATCCGGAACTGTCGAAAGATTTGTTAAATTCTTGGACATGGAAGGCCAATCTGCTGAACAACTCGGTTAAAGCTTATTCAATTTCTGAGTGAGAGTGGCATACGTATCAAAGATTGTCGAGGGCAAAGCTATGATAACGCCAGCAATATGAGTGGGAAATACAGCGGCTTACCAGCACGTATTTAGCAAATAAATAAGTATGCAGAATACATTCCCTGTCTTGTGAGCTAAGTGCGCTGCAGACTGCTGTACAGAAGCATCATATTCTTAGATTTCATTGAACGCTTATGTGCATTTTTTTTCAGCTTTGGGTCCTTTTACGAATGCACTTAAAGAAAGTACGTCAAAAACTTATACTTTGAAAATGTCGGATACTAGGTGATCAGCCCGAGCTGGTGCTACGAAGGCCCTTTTATGTGGTTTTTACACATGAGTCCATTCTGACATTTCGACGCTTTTGGAATATTCCGAAAGCTAAAACATGTTCCAACAGAAGAGATTTAAAAAAAATCTTCATTTATCGTGAATGCTTATGCAGATGATTTGGAGGACAGACTAGGCGACGAATTAGTGCAGTTCCGCGATGCTGATGGGGCTAGTATTATTGACAACAAGAAGCACGAGGCTCTGGAACTGTTATTTAACAAGATTTTGTTAAAGAATTCTCTAGAATCTGGTTTCCCAAACTTAGAAATTACGTTGCGCATTTATTCGTCTCTCATCATTAAAACTCGTCTTCATTTATAGATTTACCCAAATTGAATACAGAACAGTTTTTTTTTATTAAATTCCATAAACTTGACAACCTAAAGCAAACTAAGGGCCCCTTGATAGAATTTGCTACAGGCCCCGCGCTGGCTTAATCCGGCACTGGTTTTATCCAGACTGGTTTTTAATCCTTAAACTGGAAGTTCCTAAATATTGGGTTTCATTTAATAAACCGATCTTTTTCCAGGTGAAGTAGGACCGCCCTCTGAGCTCTTCGACCTGAACGTACTAGTAATAATCTGCAGCTCAATGCTACTCACGATCTGCCTGCTTAGCTGTATCTACATACTTGTGAAGAGACAGAGGTGTGTCCTGACCATTTTTTGACGTAGATTTAATAAGACTAGTAAATTAAGGCATGGCATAATGCTAAGCTGCTTGACTTCTTTAATCTTTAAACTAAAAATGTTCCTATTGCATATTATGTAACTTTGTCGTATCAAAAGTCTGTTTTTGGAACGAAGTTCCTTATCGCGCGTTGCGAAAGGTGGCTAGACGGAAAAAATTAAGACCAAAAGTTGGAACGACACTTTGTGCTATAGTTGTAAGCCGTGCGGCGTGCGCGTGTTTCTCTGTCTGTCTCTCTCTCTCTCTCTCTTTGAACTTCGTTCCATCCGGGTGTCCCTTGACACCTCTCAAGTTTTTTAATTATTTTGCTTCAGCCAATTGTCTCATAAGATTACTTGCTTAGTTATGAGGAATACATTTTGATGTTCGCAAGTTTACAAAGCAGTTACAACTGAGAAGATGCGACTTCCTCCTCGTGGAAGAAACATATCCTATGGCACTCGGCAATAGTATAGCTTTCTTTCAGAGAATGATTTTTGGCAATCGGATCAGTACGACCTGAGATTACATCTTATATATCAATTTAGATGACTGAATCCAGCATTGTTTACAATAATCTGTTGCTTCTTTAACTCCACGTCATGTATGTTTCCAGAGCCGGCCACCCTACAGACTACCGCGACTCAATAACGACGGTCGACAACAAATCGGAGAGCGGCAACCTGACGGCAAACACCTCGCACACCAACTTAGCTACCGTTAAAGAGAACGCCATGAACGCGCAGAACAGGATATACAGCGCTCCTATACATATGAGGAATAACAGTAAGCATGGTACGTCGCTTGTCTACTCTCCATGCTCATCCTCATTTATCCGTATTCTTTATTATTTGGATTGCGCGTACAGTCGACTGCACGTCGGTGGTAACACTTAAGCATAGAGCTGCCCTGGCGTAGTACGGAGTTTCAATACAATAAGAGGCTAGTCTATATTGGTTGTGTTACCACTGATACGCGGTCTACCGTACTCCCCAAAGATTTTTTTTTTTTCGTAAATGACTTTCTGCCATTTTTTTATACCCTGCGGTTGAAAATGGCGCACACGGAACGAATACTCGTTTGGCAGATAGTAAACACTACCGGCGAGTTTATGTAAACATGTGTAATAAAACTCTTTATTTACTTCCAGAGCTGTACGAGATTAGTCCATACGCGCAGTTCGCAGTGGGCTTTAGGACTTTTGGCCATGTGGAGAACCAGGACATGCCTAGTCGACACGCGAAACATAGATATGACACAGGTAATGCATTACGACTAGGTTCAAAGTCCTTAGTTTAGCTCTGCTTGTTGACCGGCCGAAAGTGCAGTGTGCTGTGCCAATGTTGCTGATGAGGCTGAAGGTGATGACAGTCGATGACCAGGTATGCGCGGACCCTGCATTCTGGTGGTCAGGATACCCGTTGAAGCCGTGGGTGTTGGCTGGCTGGGTGACTCCCGCTAAAGCTTGCGGGAGTGATGATGATGACGTCACGCTGAAGTATTTGCACGAAGGCTGCGCTGACATTCATGTTCGGGGTCACCAGCTAGAGGTTCCTCATGAACAGGGTGTAAAGTTCACTCATCCTCCATAGAACAGTGAGGATCCTCCGACCAGACGGGTGTTGTGTCTGGCGGGTAATTGCCCAACGATTGATGTTGGGAAGTTTGTATATAATTGCTAATTGCGCGGTAAACTCTGCTTGCGAGATGCAGGATTTGCGTGACGTCACTATGACGCGTTGTTCGCATGTGGCGTTGTAGATACCGCTACAGGTAGGTTAAAACTTTGAACTACGAAAACCGCTGCTCAGAAATAAAGAAGCTCTCAAAGGCTCACTATTACTAAGTATTAGGCAATTTTTTAGTCAGGAGAATGATGAATCGAACTCTAAAATGAGCTGTCATCACGACGCAGTGGAGCAGGTCTAGACTCAGCAGTGTGTGGACAAGGTGCCGGTGATGATGATGACGACGCAGTAAGAAGACACGCACCTACTGTACACAGAAACGTGTCACAAAAGTACGAGCGTGTGACAATCATGGTGACTCTTATCTTGAAAGATATTCTCATGTTTCAAAGAATCGTTTGCTTAAGCAAGCATTTTTATTTAATGTACAGACGCCTGCAGGTTAAGCTACCCGAAACTGTCAAATTTTCCCAATCAACCTTGAACCTTAATACTTTAGCGATAAAGTTGAAAATCTATTAAAGAAATTTGAGAGATTGTAGTAGCTTGAGTTGCATATTGGTGTTCGTGACTGTACATCTCATCGAGAAACTGATACTTTCCCAAAATCGAAAAAGGTTATCTAAAGACTAAGTCATAACTTTATTTTCTTCTTTCAGAAACAAGTTTCCAAGTGTGTTCAGAGTCTGAAGATAGTGACAGCATATCAAAATCTACGCTAAAGGGTGTTCCGAGAAGTAAGGATCCTTGTTAAAGTTCTTGAAACAGATGTCAATAGCGTCGCCCCCTTTATCATGGGACTAACATAACTGGCGAAATATTTGTATACCATGTACAGACGCCAGCAGGTCAAGCTACCCGAAACTGTCAAATTTTCCCGATCAACCTTGAACCTTAATGCTTTAGCGCTAAAGTTGAAAATCTAATAAAGAAATTTGACAGATTGTAGTAGCTTGATGTGCTGGCGTCTGTACTACCTGTTCACCTTCGGGAACACAGGTGTGATGTTATATTATGTGTGTTAATTCAATTAACAGCTCCATTATTTTTTTCTTTCCAGAAGTCTGCAGAACGCCTCACCATAGATAACTATACAAGGAAGGCTGTACTTTCGTTTTAAACAAATTTCTTCTTGAAGGACCAGTTTCCGTCAACTTGACGCTGCCAACGTGAATTGAAAAACACCTGTTTACTGTTTACACCTGGCAACCGGTAATAAGCACCAGAACAAGGCACTAATAAAGCAACTACACCTGGCATGCTTGTAAACCTACTTTTATTTGCTCTATAGTTTCTGGCATTGTCCTTTGTGAAGACTGTACATTGTAACCTAGAAAAATAAGGTAAACTTTAAGACTGATTTGTGCCTAAACGTATGATACAATGTTGTTGATTTTTTTTATTAAAGTTTCTTAGTACCAGTTAGTATTATTTGAAATTAATATAGTTAAAGTGTATAAAAGTTTTTTTTTTAAATAATCAGTGACGTTAGTTGCCAAATGTATGGGAATTTGATCTCAATAAAAGTGATTCATTAATTAATAGGCTAGGTATGCTGGAAGAGATTTCTTTATAAATAAGCGGCACCTTTGTACCCACGTTTTTTTTTGTTCTTTTCTGATGTAATTGTGTACATTTTTTTTTTTATTCCGCCATTTCTTTCCCACTGCAGGGCAATGACCTCCCTTCCCTCCTTCCACTTAACCCTATCCCTGTACATATGGATTAAATAAATAAATAATAATGTCATATTGTTTTTTCTAAATGACCAATTCACCACAGCATTTACAGCCACCAACTAAAATATAAATCTTCCTGTAGATACTAGTGTGAGTTCACGTCGAACAAGACAAACTCAAACAAGTAATTAAACTCTAGCCACAGTAGATTCATTATTTGTTTGACCAACCAACTGTGCTGGATTGTTGCGGTGTACCACGGTGAGGACTGAGACTGTTTTGGAGGTTCCAGTTTCGCCGGGAGTCTGTAGGTTCGAGTTTCGTTCGAGCTTGTAAATTGAGAATGGTAGTAAAATATAATGGGGTTGAAGTTTGAAAATACTCGTATACCATTGTAATTTAGTGACTGTGCCATTGCCAACCAAATATAAACAATCACTAAATCTACGCATTCATACACCTGACTGCTGTCCCAGGATGCCTGTGCTGTTGACCTGCACTGATTAGATCTCTCTCATGGAGCTAATGAGAGAGATCTAATCAGGGCAGGTCAACAGCACTGGCTCGGAAATTTTGTATATGCATTGAATAATATAATAGCCCGTTCGAAAGTATGGCATGACTTGGATAATGCAACTCGGTTGGCTTCACAACAAGACTTGTCTGTACATTTCAAGTAACGTGGTTGATGGAACAGGTATTTAAACAAATTCTAATGCTAAAAAATCAAAATAAAATTTGAGTGAAAACCCTTTAAGAAAACCAGCTTTTAATTTGTGTCATGCTCCGCAAAACCACTTTGACTATATTAAGTAAAAATTACAGGATAAAATGTAGCTTAATATCAAAAATTGTATATTGTTAGTTTCTTGGAAAATATCAATTCAAAGTGGTCATGCAACAGAGCATTCTCCAGCAGAGCCACTTCAAATTAAAGGTTATTTCACGGTGATTACGCACAGGTCATAATATAAACAAATTTATATGTATTGTATACTAGCTGCTGCCCGCGACTTCGTCTGCGTGAAGGCTCTACAGCACCAAAAATACCTAAGATGCCAGTGTCGCTATAGCATTATAAGTAAACAACTTTTAAAATAGCATTAAAATATAAGTTTTTTTTGCAAGCGAAACAAGTGAAGAGAGTTATATGGGAATCCTGCTGCGTTCAGTCATAAGATGTGACTGAAGGAAATTGAGAAAATAATGCAGGAATACATTCCAGGACACAAGAGTAAAAACAAAGGTATCATACCTTACAACACTTCCCTATCCTCCTGCGGCTCCTGGCAGCATAACTACCAACGTAGTTTACGTTGGTAGTTATGCTGGCAGGAGCCAAAATGTAAAGAGAGTCAGGACTGGTGACGGTATTTTAGATATTATAAAGAAAAATGTCAAAAGCTTTTCAATAAAATGTACTGAAATGTCGCCATCACGCCAGCACTTCAAGAGACACTACAATCTGTCAAAATCATTAATAGATTTATTTTCAACTTTATTCCTAAAGCATTAGGTTCAAAGTTGATTGGTAAAATTAAAATTTGCGAGTTTTGGTTTTATTTTAACAAACATGATTTAGGAATGTTTTGTTTAAAAATAAAGTACATACCTACTAAAAAAATCCAAGTACCTACTTGATAATAATTGGTACCTAAGTATGTACAAACGCCAGCACATCAAGCTACTACAATCTGTCAAATTTCTTTAATAGATTTTCAACTTTATCGCTGAATCATTAAGGTTCAAGGTTGATTGGGAAAATTTGACAGCTTCGGATAGCTTGACCTGCTGGCGTCTGTACTTTTAAATAAGTCAAACAGTGCAACCGTGTAATTCAACGCGACAGTGTCCTTGGCGTCATAACATAACTGCAACTGTTTAGCAAAACAAAGTGATATATATACGCCAGTTTCAAACAACTTAAAAAAATAGTAAACAAACAGTAACAGTGCAACCGTGTGATTCATAATGTAATGTGTCTCGAAAACCTGAAGACGCACAAATTATATTTTCGGCGCACATTTTTGCACAAATATAAGCTCTCTGCCCATATACAATATTTCTCTTTCCGATCATTCGTTTAGAATTTTCCTGCTGGAACAACGTTACTCCAGCAGGAATCGTTTTTTCCTAAACGACAAAGCGCACAAATTTTTTATGTGGCGCACATTTACAGCAGATGACACACTAATTATACGTTCCACTCATATCACTCTAGGAGCTACTTTCCTGCTGGGGTAACGTACACTAGCGGGGGTACCACGGGCTAAATAATTTGCCCATGGTATCTTTGTTCCCCTTGGGGGTTCCACGGCCACAAATATTTGCTCGTGGTACCCCAAGGGGAACTAGACTGGGGGACCATGGGCAAGTACCGCTCTAGTAACGTTTTTGTTCAAGCTTATGAATGACTCGTGTCAAGTGTTTGTTAACATTTAGTTTCTATTTTTTTTTTTTTGCGGTAATCATTGACAATACCCTTATTTGAACTTTAAAAGAGATAATTTTTAAAAGTTAATTAGTAATGATGTAAGTTAATTATGACTTTTGGAAGGGGGAAAAAAACATACTTCATAGTACAAAAATATTTATTTTCAGGCTTTTGACTAGCACAAAACATTTGCTGACGGTGAATAATTTTTCACCCAAATATAATAATTTAGTACAACTATACCCTTCACGAATTAAAAATATTGTTGCTATCTGAAAGCACTTTTTTAATAGGTTTATCTAATACAGAAAAATATGGGATTGACTAAAGGAATCCCCACTTACTTAAAAACGCACTTAACATTTCTGTTTTTTTTTGCTGTGAGGTTTGAGTAAAAAAAAGTACATCATAATTATGTAACTATTTTCTACAAGAAATGCCCTTTCCAATGATGTACAGTCAGCAGCAAAAGTCAATTAACACTGTTACTTTTACAAATCATCTAAATTGATACAAAATGATGCGATACATTGGTTTTCTCTATTTCATGTAATAGCAAAGAGTTAATAATTCTTAAATATTCTATTACTATATGTTCTTTAAGAATATTTTGCTCAATAATTAAGATTTAAACAACTAAAGTGTTAACCGACTTTTGTTGCTGACCGTACCACACTTGTTATTCAATAGCCATCAAAAAAGTAAAGAAATATCACAAATCGGGAGAATGGACAAAACACGTGTGCCATAAAGCAATAGGTTACATGAAGTGCACATCCGGATTTAAAGCTATTCTTTTTATTCAACTCGATTTTCGGCAACTCTTATCCAGTTGCTACCAGTAATCCAAAAAAGGAATAATAAAAAACAAAAAATATTTTAGGTCCCAATCCCTGTTTCAATGGATGAAAAAAAATGTTATGATTTTTACCCGACTGCCAAAAAAGGAGGGTAATGTTTTTCGAATGTATGTAAGTAATATTCGTTGTTACCGTCTATAGGCTAAACAGATGGACCGATTTGAATAAATTATATGTCCTTAGATTTGTCTTAGTAGCGTGAATGTTACTGGGACAATTGAATAATAAAAAATGGCGGAATCCAGGCGCCACATAGCGCGTTTAAAAAAAAACTCCAGAACCCACCGAGTTAGGTATAAAAATAAAGGGTTTTGAACGACGATTCCAAAAATATGATTCTTCCTCGGCAGTCGGGTAAGTAAAAAGACGATTTGGTTGCTTTAAAGATCATCACGAGAATTGTGGTAATCTTTAAAGCAACCGATTATGCAGAGGTTCACGTTGCAAGCTTCGCACTTATAAACAGTGCTAGCATCTACTTTTTTAAGTGCGCACCACTTGCAACGTGACCTCTTTACATTTGTTTTGGTAGGGAAGTGGCCGGTTATACGAAGCGGTTGTTGTATTTTTAGCGGGCGAAATCTCTGCATGATTTCGTCCGCCAACAACACCCGAAACTGCCGCTGTGCCATTTTGGCTGTCCCTGTTTTTGAGAACATGACAAAGGCGTTGTGGATGGACACGTTGAGAAGCCGACGGAAAACCTTCTTGTACCAAATTAAATTACGAACCCGCTCTATGGGAAACGCCTGCAAAAATTGGTCCTTTTTGTCGACGCCTCCCATAGCCAGGTTGTAATCTAAGACTACTTGCGGTTTGTACCGGAAGTAGCCGTACTTCTCTTTTCCGCCGACCTCTACCCTGTGGTATGTGGAAATTAGTGAAACCACATTCGTGTCATTCCACACCGAAATTGTCATGTCCCGTGTCTGACTAAATGCCACTTCACCAGACCGCATGTTTGCCTTATTCATGTGGCGCAAACTATCAGGCACGAACTCCCGGTTCAGACGCAGGGTGCCCATTACGTCCGTCTTCTGGGCCTTGAGGGTGCGCGCCAGCAAAGGACTGTTATAGAAGTTGTCCATTACTAGAGTATGACCTCTATTAAGTAATGGACGAACTAACTTTAAAACAATCCTTGATGTCACACCCTTAGGCTCAGCCTCGTTCGCATCAGCCTCGACATTATGCCGTTCCTGCTCCCCAGTATAAATAATCATCTGCCAGAGATATCCCGTCTTGGACTCACATAGTTCATAGCTCTTTACACCTACCTGAGCAGCTTTAGTTGCTATGAGCTGAGCAAAGGAGAGTCTGCCTTTCCACAGCATCAGCGACTCGTCTATAGCAATGTCCTGCTCAGGTAGGTATAAAGAGCTAAATTTGGTGTTGAGGTGGTCGATGATGGGCTGTATTTTAAACAATTTCGACGGGATACCTCTGCCAGATACCGTGTTGTCTACGAAATGTAGACAACGCTTTATTAACGTAAAGCGATAGGACGGCATAGTGTCTGAGAATTTGCCTAATTTTAAATAAGGCAAACAAGGGGTCCAGTATTCCTGCTCTACAGGGATTGGGACGATGCTTTGCAGCATAATGACGCCAAAAAACGTCCACAACTCTTGTGGCGTTATTGGCGTCCATTTTCGTATGCGCGAAAATTGTGGAAGGGACGAGGTAAGAAGATTTGCGGCGTATTTATTGGTCTCATCGACGATGAGGTTAATTATGTCTCCGTCCCAAATTTTAGAAAAAATTTGGAACGGAGACATACCCTCAATGGGGAAAGTTGGCCCCGCGGGCCCGGTGAAATCTTCCCGCACCCCGGTAAAAACTCGGGGATCGTGAGACCAATCAAACGTCAGCAAATCCTCCTGACTCGACTCTCGCAGAGCACGATCATCTTGCTTGTCCATGGACTCCAAGACCTCGCGGAGTTCGCTGGACAAATCTTCCTCGGCGAATTCTTCAGCTTGCCTCATGCAAGAGCGTATACCGTCCAGGCAATCTTCCTCCTCGACATCGCTGCCAGGATTCAGACCCGCAGAGTGTTCCCCCTGCAGAATTTCTTCCTCCAGGTCGTCTTCGTAAATCGAAAGTTCTAAAACCAAATTATATGAGCCTATATTTAACTATCAGCTGCTTTGAACCCCTAGTGCATAACGCAACCAGATTTTCATGACAAACGAGAAATAAACATAAAAAAATACCTGGTCTTGTGGACGACGTCGATGACTCGGGACAGAAATTCTGCAGTGTACGACGCTCTGCGGGTCCAACCATCTCGATACTTGCATTGACCAAGAGGTTCTTGTCCACTTCTTGGGCTTCATCCAAAACAATTACCGCTGTGAACGGGGTAGCTACCAACTGATTTTCCCTGGGAAACAACATATATATTAAGTAGACTTCTTTTGAATGTTTAAAATTCTTAAGTCACAGATTAAATATAAACTTACTTCGAGGTGGGCGGCGGCGGCGTGGTGGCACCTTCTTCCACGAACTCGAACCTAGAAGGCCCACTTGCGTCCAGCGCTGGATAGAAAAGTATTAAAATATGTTAGGTTGGATCAGTCAATAAGAGGTAGGATATCCGGCAGACAACTTACACACCTGACTTCTCCAATTCCCATCGTTGAGGAATACGCGGGGGCGGCACTTCTGGGGTGCCCGGCATCAAAGGGCACGGCACTCTAACCGGCGACGCTTTTCTGGAAATATAAATGTAATTAAAACATTTGTGACTATGAAAAGCATAAATTATTTTCTTGAATATTTTTCTTGCCTTCGATTTTTGCTAGGAGGAGCATCGGGCATTAAAAATTGCCCAACCTCCTTCCTGTCACGCAGCTCTTGAAACCGTGCCCTTTGCTCAACTGTTAACCGGGCCATGTTTTTCTTGTCCAACGCCGCTCGATCACCACCACGGCTGCCTCTTTTATTTGTTTTCGCTGCTTCCATTTCTAAATTGTTAAAAGTAAGGTAAAGCTCGAAGACTCAATAAAATCAACAAAACAATATCACAGCAAAAAAAGTCTACACTAACTCGAAAAAACATTCAATGAAAATCATTCAATGGTGCCGAAGTATAGTCATATACACAATACTTCGATTTGACTTTTAATTGTATTCAACTATTCAGTAACATGACAGTTGAAGGGTTACCACCTTGTTCTGAGGTTACCACTTACCAGATTTTGATAAAAAAAAGATAGTGAGGTGGTGCAAAAACGAACGAAATTGAATGAACTTAATTGCAAACTTTTTGGAACGAAGTTCCTTATCGCGTGTTGCGAAAGGGGGCTAGATGGAAAAAATTAAGACCAAAAGTTGGAACGACACTTTTTGCTATAGTTGTAAGCCGTGCGGCGTGCGCGTGTTTCTCTGTCTGTCTCTCTCTCTCTCTCTTTGAACTTCGTTCCATCCGGGTGTCCCTTGACACCTCTCAAGTTTTTTTTATTCAGCCACTCTTGAATGGCTTTTTTCTTCCAGGATATCATGGAAATTTAAAAAAAAATCGAATATTCAACGAATTACGAAAATTTTAAGTTTTATTTAAATCAAACCATTTTCATCATTCGTTCTTTACACAAAATCGTTCACTACCACAACACTATTAGTTTTATTATGGTAACGTTATTTTTCTTTGAACTGTCAAGAATACAATTAAAAGTCGAAGTATAGACTAATATGTAGCCAAGCATATTATAAGTTAGGGGATTACATCGCTGACAACAATGCTTGGCTCAATGCTGGTCCTGCTCCACAGAGGCGCATAAACTAATTAGCATTCGGAAACATTGTTGGAGCTGCTGAACGTTGAAAAAAAAAAAACTATCTTTGCATAGTATAAACTCAATTGCTTAGTATTGTCATAGTATAAAGAGAGGAAGTACGTTATCTTCATACAAACGCACCGCGCGCGGCTTGTATGTGTGCGCCAAAGTATCTATGCGTCGCCGCACGCACACTTAAACAAATCTCGGCCCGTTTCGCAGCGCGCCAGTTGGGCTGATAAACTACATATATACATTTTTTTTTGTAAATACATACATATTATAGATAGAAAAACACCCAGACTCAGAACAAATACATGTAGGACTTACAAATATTTGTTCTGTGCGGGAATCGAACCCGCGACACGCAGCGCAGCAGTCCGATCGCTCAGCCACTGCGCTAACCGTGCTGAATAGCTTTACTTTACGATTCTCGTAGCCAAAAGTAAGGACTTTCAGTGATACTGTTAGTTTATTTCGGTGTACATACAAGAGAATCGGCGCCAATGCCTTTTTTTAAAATAGTTCAAAATAAGAAAAAGAAAATTACGTATTAGATATCTAAAATACTAGATTTTACAACAACTGCACAAAACAAACCATTTTTATCCGAGACTTTTAGCAGCCCGAGCCGAAGGCGAGGGCTGATAGTAATGTCGAGGATAAAAATGGTTTTGTGGACGAGTTATAAACTCTGCTTTTCACTTCGATTGCGAGGAAATAAAACAGTAGTATAACATAACATTTCTTTAATTAAAATTCAAAGTAAAATTAGAACAGTTTTGAATACTGAAGGAAATTGTTTTTAAATCTTACGACATTGATATTAGGCTGCAGACCTATACAGCCTACTATTAAATTAATTTTGTAATAATAATTTTCTTAAATCAACTAACCTACCGTACTTGAATTAAAATTTTAATATCTATTATATCTTAAAAAACAAATAAGGCAAATAAATTAAAGTAAATATTATATAATAACAAATTCTATCTATGAACTTCTTATTGCATTTGGCTGTATGGCTCATTTTCTTTGCCTTAATATAATACATTTATGAGTAGATCTATATGTTAATGCCCTTGTGCACAAAATTCGATTTTGTGCAGCCTATACCCTGCACAAAGAAGCACTTTCAGAGCATGAGAAGTGAAAAAATAATTTTCAATTAATTTCTTAGCGAGCGATACAAAATTTCCTGTGTGTACTGTGTAACGAGCTATAACCCCTTATCTGGCTACCGTATTATTCAATTTCATATCCGACTGCTACCCGCTCGAAAATTTTTGGCGCGAAAACGCGCGCCAGATGGCCAAGCTCGTAAAATGTTTTTTTGTTGACTCGTTGGTAACATGAGTCACTTAAAGTAAAGTGTTGGTTCAAGATTAGGAATGACTCTTTCAAGTCGTGTCAAGTGTTTGTTTACATTTAGTTTCTATTGTTTTATTTTTAGCGGTTAACATTGACTATAGTTAAAAAAAATGGTTATTTATTATTTATTTATTTAAACTTTTCGCACAAAAAGGTACAAAGGCGGACTTAATGCCTTATTTGAACTTTAAAAAAGATTATTTCAAAAAGCAAATCGGTAACATATATATTTTATGACTTGTATTGGTGTATGGGTTCTATCTACGTACGATAAAATAAAAAAAACATACTTCATAGTAAAAAAATATTTAGTTGCAAGCTTATGACTACCACAAAACGTTTGCTGACGGTGAATAATTTTTCACCCAAATATATTATAATAATTTCCTAAGATGACCCACTGACCTTTATTACAACCATACCCTTTCACGTAAATTAAAACTATTGTTACTATCTGAAAGCTAAGTTCCTATTGTCACATATGTCTAAATATTATGTGGATATGTTTATCTAATACAGAAAAATATGGGATTTATTGAAGGAGGAATTCCTTCAATAAATCCGATACACATACATTTCTTTTGTTCAATGAAGTTAGAGTAAAAAAAATACTTCATAGGTAACTATTTTCTACAAGAAATGCCCTTTCCAATGATGTATCACACTTGTTATTCAATAGCCATCGAAAAAAATACAAGTAATAGAATATCACAAATCGGGAAAATTGGGCGGCCATGTTGTTTGTTTACATTTTTTGTTTTGCTGACCCACTTGAAATAAAAAATGTAATCTTAACATATATTTAGTACCTTTTGTATATGTTTCGGCTGAAAACTATTATCGAGTAAACATTCAATGCGATAGTTATTACTTTTTACACAGAACTAGTCTCACAATTGAATAAATTACAATAACATTCTGACAAAATTCTAGTACTGTTACGAGTGCATTGAAAACCACACAGAAATAGATATATACTTACCGTCAGGTTAAAATCCTATTGCACACACATGAACTATATTCTAATTAACCAATAAATCTGTAATTTACTCAAAAATACGCACCCAAAACCGTAATTAAGTTTTTTTTTAAATCGGAGATATCGCTCACTGTTATTCCGCTATGCGTGCGAGAACCAACGACTGACTTTGACATTTATTTTTTTAATCTGCATGACGCGTTCTGGAAATATTGTCATATTTTTAGCATGAAGAAACGTCTTAAGATTCGAGTAGAAAAGAGAAAGGGTATTAAAAACATCGTGTGTTAGAAAGAAATCGATATATAATGACATCATATCGTATTATGTTTAAAATGGTAGAATAGTACCTACCGTGTAGCACTCGGCTGTCAAAACGAATACGGTAGAATAGTACCGTAGCGCAGTAGCGCACATATCTTCAAATTAGGTAGGCTTACGCGGCCATTTTTGTTAGTTTTTGCGGACCCACTTGAACAAAATTTCTTATCATAATTACTTAAATTTAGCACCTTTTGTATATTTTTTGGTTGAAAACTATTATCGAGGAAATATTCAATGCGATAGTTATTACTTTTTACACAGAACTGGTCTCACAATTTAATAAAATACGATAGCATTCCGACAAAATTCTAGTATTGTTCTAAGTGTACTGAAAACCACACAGGAATAGAAATATACTTACCCTCAGGTTAAAACCCAGTTGCACACACATAAACTATATTCTAATTAACCATTATATCAGTAATTTACTCAAAAATACTCACCCACAATCGAAAATATCTTAAACTTCCACAATTTTAGTCACAGAACACTATTACCGTTTGCTTCGGACTCACCACCACCAACCACCACCAAAGACTACAATAGTATACTATATAAAAATGTACTCTGTGGTATAGGTACTGTCCATTGAGTTAGGAAAAACATGGAGATGC
Source organism: Apamea sordens (assembly GCA_945859715.1). Taxonomy (NCBI): domain Eukaryota; kingdom Metazoa; phylum Arthropoda; class Insecta; order Lepidoptera; family Noctuidae; genus Apamea; species Apamea sordens. The sequence goes on along the minus strand of OX244010.1, from coordinate 2,467,137 downwards.
CGCGCTATTCTGTACATACATTTGCTTATACAAATATTGCACACAAATATAGTGAAAAATGATTCAGAATTTGAAATATCGTTATGTCTCATTCTTTCTAGTGAGATAATCTTATTTGATAAAAGAGACAACTATATTTTAAGTTGTTGCTAATTATGGCAACATTTTGTCTTGACGTAGTGACAGTTGTAGGTAAGTGCCGTAGCAGCCATCTTAAGCTACGAGTTTCATGGTAGTTTGGCTGTCAAATGGTTGTTTGTTTTTTGTATTATTGAGATTTGCGAGAAAATTACGAGGATTTTGTCTTTTAAAACTGTATGTAAATGTTGGAAAACAGAAGTTCAACATGCCTGTGTGTTGTATTGTGAAGTGTGGTGCAAGAAAGAATGAAAATCAACCTCAATTGTCTTTGCACAGGTTAGTAGCCGGTTTTTATGCATTAATACATACAATAATACACAATCGATGATACAATTGTAACGCGATCATGAATTTATGGCTAAAGTATTGATATTTGGGTTCATTTCCATATAACAGGCCTTTTTATTATATTTGTTAATTCATTCGTTTGTTTACAAACAGATGTCATAATGGAATAGTGTTGTACCGTTGCCGACTTACCGTAATAGTTTCCGAAACTAGTTCCTCCGCTGAAACGATATCCGTATATTCTGTGATGTTAACATAAATAATCTTGCGTCTTATTCGGTCCGAGTGACCTAGCTAGGTCCGGCCTGTGGTTCACACTTCACAGCACCAAAATCCATCGTGATCCAAACGTGATAACTAGTAAAACTCGTATAAAGTATCGTTACTCGTTATAGTAACAACGAGATAACAGTTGTTCCTTGATTGACACAACCCTAGCAATGGCAGCCATTTTATGCGACAATATGAGTTGTAGGTATGCACCCTTTTTTCGTAGGTATTTCCAGTCCATACTTTTCTAGGTCAATGGTACTGTCTACCACCAGTCCACCACAGAAAGAAACGAACAGTTATTATCAGGGCTGCCAGTAGATAATTTTAAATTATTCACCCACGTTTCTGAAATTATACGAAATTGAATGTCAGGATACACTCCATAAAAAAAATCCTTCACATAGGTACACAATAATGTGTGTGTCGTGTGAACCATTGACATAGAAAAGTATGGACTGGAAATACCTACAAAAAAGGGTGCATACCTACAGCTTGGCAAAAAAGTCTAGAAACGGAACTAATTTTTTGTCTGTTGGCAACATTCCCAAAATAATGACGTTTCATAATAAACAAAGTTTACGACTTCGTAGAATTTTTATTTCGACCATCCAACGGTAATAATTATTAGTGATTATTAAACGTAAAAAGTGAAAAACAATGAATAAAACCATTCGAAGTGCTGGCAGGGAGGTTATTTATAAGGTGTACAGGCGATGTCTGGCGGCACATGAGGCCCAAACTATTCTTTCCGATCTTAACAATGTTTACCAAAAAACCGCTGTTAAGACAGGTATGTAAGAGTTTGTTTTGTTGTTTTTAGTTAAATTAAGTGTTAATTGATAAACTCAAAGCTGTTTTAATTGGCTTGCATACGGAACCAGTAGAAATTTTAGATTCAGATTCAGATACTGACAGATACTTTGGTGACTTGAACTCTACCTAAATGAAAACTCAATTTCTACTTAACTTAAGCTTTGAGTTTGTTTACAAGGTAGTGATGTATTTGTTGTAGCTTTTGCATTAGAAATTTAACAGAAATTATTGTGCCATAGACTAAATAACAAAATCTATTTATTCAATTCAGGTAAATCTGTTAGCACTGTAAGAAGAGTCGTGCTGGAAGGAGATAGAAACAAAGGGGTATTTTCTACACCCGGAAAACACAGAAAAGGTCGCCGTCGCAGAGGAAGATTTTTTGGAATAAAAAAGAATAATATTATACAATGTCTTTTTATTTTTGATTTCCAAAAAATGTTGTGAACTCAGGAGTATTTCTCAAAATACTTATTTTTAGGTAAAAAGTAATCAGTTGCGTATCGAGAAGACGTCCTTGTTCAATTTAACAATACTTACTGATTTGAAAAAGTAACATAAAGAGAGAATAATTATATTAGCTAAGTATCAAGATTAAGTTGGTGCGCTATTCGGTTGTAGCGGGTTGCCATACGAGCAGCACAGTGGCGCCTCCATTATTTTCTACTCTTTTTTGATAAGCTGTACAACTCATATTGTCTCATAAAATGGCTGCCATTGCTAGGGTTGTGTTTATCAAGGAACAACTGTTATCTCGTTGTTACTATAACGAGTAACGATACTATATATGAGTTTTACTAGTTATCACGTTTGGATCACGATGGATTTTGGTGCTGTGAAGTGTGAACCACAGGCCGGACCTAGCTAGGTCACTCGGACCGAATAAGCCGCAAGATTATTTATGTTAACATCGCAGAATATACGGATATCGTTTCAGCGGAGGAACTAGTTTCGGAAACTATTACGGTAAGTCGGCAACGGTACAACACTATTCCATTATGACACCTGTTTTTAAACAAACGAATGAATTAACAAATATAATAAAGAGGCCTGTTCTATGGAAATGAGCCCAAATATCAGAACTTTAGCCATAAATTCATGATCGCGTTACAATTGTATCATTGATTGCGTATTATTGTATGTATTAATGCATGAAAACCGGCTATTAACCTGTGCAAAGACAATTGAGGTAGATTTTCATTCTTTCTTGCACCAACTTCACAATACAACACACAGGCATGTTGAACTTCTGTTTTCCAACATTTACATGCAGTTTTAAAAGGTAAAATCCTCGTAATTTTCTCGCAAATCTCAATAATACAAAAAGCAAACTACCACGAAACTCGTCGCATAAGATGGCTGCTACGGCACTTACCTACAACTGTCACTACGTCAAGACAAAATGTTGCCATAATTAGCAACAATTTAAAATATAGTTGTCTCTTTTATCAAATAAGATTATCTCACTAGAAAGAATGAGACATAACGATATTTCAAATTCTGAATCATATTTCACTCATATTTGTATAAGCAAATGTATGTATAGAATAACGCGGCATCTCCATGTTTTTCCTATCTCACTGGTGTGAACTTACCTACATTGATATATTTATTTATTTAGTATGCATATCCTTATTCCATATGACAACATTGGCAAATGGCAACTGAAAATATTATATCCCCACAGACAGCGAAGTTGAATATGAATATAACATTTAGGTTTACTGTATCCAATTATACATGAGGATCCAGGATACATAGAGGATACAATCAGTCACAGTTTTCGTATCCAATTATTTACAATCTGGCAGCCCTGCTTATTATGGTACTAGATTAGTGTTCTGTGCTAATACCCTAGGACCGTAGACAGAGGATATATAGACAAGCTGTTAAAATAATAATAATTGCGAAAGTGAGATGACACATGTCAAAATGTGTATGTGTGAGCAGGACATAGCATGCATTTTCTATCTCTATTTGCGTATCGGTTTTTGTTGTTTGGCATCGATGTGATCGATGCCAAACAAATTGTTGTGTTAAAATATTTTCGTTGATAAAAAAACTGTGAAACGCATACTTTGTGTAATTTCTGACTTTATTGATATTCCAAAAGGTAATATTTAGTGTGTAATGATGGTGAGTGGCTGTGTAATCGGCTGTAAAAGTCGTAGTGAACGAAATCAACCAAACATAACCTTTCATCGGTAAGTAGTATTTTTTACCTATTACAGCAAGTAAATTAACAAAATATTGTACTTGAAGACTATTTTTGTCAATAATAAGCAAAATATTGTGATAATTTCATCTAAAAAGACAATTAAATCCTAACTTGTTTTTCGTATTAACAAGAAGCATTTTGTGATAGGCGGTTATCTATGTTACTTCGTGTCTTTTGTCAATAGTCGGATAATACCTTAACGGGGATACCAGCACTTATTTGTTTTTATCACTGAGCGTATTTCATTTTTAATTTTGGTTTTTGGTTTTTCGAAAGAACCATTTTTAAGAAATAAGTGGACTGAGTGTACAGGCCGAGTTAACTGGCATCCAAGTCGTCACTCCCGAATCTGCTCACGTCATTTTGAAGCTAGTTGCATTCGTTCCTGTTTTTATTTTAGGCTTATCACCAGATCAAGTAAAATATACTTTCCTTGATAAATCCTTTACTGTCCAGGCCGCTCGTTTGTGGAATGCATTGCCAGTTGAAATAAAATGCGCGCAGTCGTTACAGGTGTTCAAAAGACTTGTAAAGGACCACTACTTGTCGTTGTGATCTTGTTGTCCTAACTGCAATCATCTACAGTCTTCTTTTATTTTTCGTTGCTTGTATAAATAGTATGTATGTATTTATGTATCTATATTTTTGGATATGTATATATTTGTGTATCTATTTTAGTTTATTGTATACATTATGTTTGCACCAACGACAGTCCCATTTTATGTCAAGGAAAATCACTGTACATTCTAAGGATGCCTGGAAGAGATCGCAGTAATGCGATAAGGCCGCCCATTGTATATTTTGTAGTGTGCCATGTATTTTTTATGCTATGTATTTTTGTGGTGTACAATAAAGTATATATAAATAAATAAATATAACATCAAAAAATCGTAGACGTAGTACAATCAAAGTACTCAATAAGTACCATATTACCCACAAGATTGGGGTAAAAGTCTAAGTATGGCAATATTAATTGCACGTACCTGCAGTAATGTACCTACCTAAGTCGAACTATCGCTATCTCATACCCCATACGCTGAGGCGTTGTCTATGATATTATATCCTCTGTCTCCAGCCCCGGATCTAGGGGGGGGCGAGCCGGGGCCTATGCCCCGGGCGGCAACTTCAGAGGGCGGCCAAATTCACACTTTACAGACGAATGGACAACTCATCATTTACTTAACTTTGACCACGGAATAAATAATAGTACAAGTACAGAAATTTCATGGCCATATCAACTCGACCGATACCCAGAGCGTAGCTGTCTCTCCAAAATTATTTAAGCAGCATATATAATAGCAAGGAATGAACTAGCTAGACGATGTCCTCACAGTGCTACCAGTGTTAACTTATGTTAATCTTGTGATGGGGAATAATCTAATTTTTCAACAAGACGGTGCACCGGCACACTTTGCTCGAGATGTGCGCCATTATTTAGATGCGCGCTTTCCTCAGTGGATTGGACGCTCAGACTAAGGAAAGAAAGGACTCGGCATAACGAACAATAGATAAAGGAATGTGATGCGGCCGGTCGCCATGTTTTGTCACAGCCAACAAGTTCAACAACAAGTACATCAGTTGTCATCGCGACTTGTTTGTTTCAGTGTTTTGAAGAAAATTTTGTGTTAATAGGCGAAAATTTTGCTTGTATAGAGTGTTCGAACTTGCATAAGACTGCATTTGTTATGGGTAGGTGCAGTGTGTTAGGCTGCCGCATGCCGCAAGCCGCCATCTTTGTGCCAGATTCACATTTTAGGTATGCACGTTTTTTTCATAGGTATGTCATGTCTATTCTTTTCCTTAGTCTGAGATTGGACGTGGGAGTAGAAGCGTGGCTTGGCATCCGCGATCTCGGGACCTAACCCCGTTAGATTTTTTTTTGTGGGGGTACATTAAAAATGTAGTGTACGCAGTGCAGTGTGATACAATAGACCAAATGAAAGTGTGGATTGAGGCCGCTTTCCGGACAATAACACCAGACATGCTACGCAATGTTCAGGTGTCCATCAACAAGCGAGCGGCCTTGTGCATACAATACCAGGGTCACCACATCGAACCCCATTTAGAGAAATGTAAGTCAATTTACTAAATTAAGCAAAGCTTTAAGATTTTACTGTTTATCGGTAATTAATAAGTAATAATAAGGGATGAAACTAGCCTACCTAAACTTTGTTTCGATTTTTTACGTAAGTTTTGAATGTCAGTTTTACGTGCAATTTCTGGCTTGATGACTGTAAATCAATAATTATTACGCATTAATTTTTACATCACGGTAAAGTAGGTATGGTATAATATTGCGCGCGCGCCGCCGAAAAAGCCGCCAAAGGGATTGCGTCCCTTTGTCGTTGTTAACCTAATAACTATAATTTTATTTTATTTTTTATTTAAATTAACTTATTTATTTGTAATGCAATTTTTGAATGTGTAATATTTTATGTATGTAATTTGTGTTGTATTTTTTGTGTTTGTTCTATATAATTTGTAGTGCTTCTTAATATGGGAATAACTTCCTGAAATAAATGATTATTTATTTATTTGTCGGCACGGGCGGCGGCATGTAGGTATTTCGCGCCGACAAAGACACACCGCCTGCAGTAGGCTACTACGATACTAGGCGCGCAGAATTACGGAAGAGATTTATCGTAATATTGGCAACTAACGTGGAAGTCATTGACCTACGTAGTGCGGTGACACGTTTGTTATGATTTGAATTTAAGTAACCGAAAATTTGGTATCAATTTTTAGAGTATTTTATTTTGAGTTGAAACCCTTCCAATATCGTTTGATATCATCCAAAGAAGCTGTGGCATCGATATGTGTATAGGGTTTCCGTGACACGTTGTATACTAGGCAAAATTTGCACTTGTACACTAAAAACAGTGACATTCACAGTGTTAACACTAGAAATAAGGACAAACTACGTGCCCCCATTCACCGGCTTCATAAGGTTCATAACACATTTATTGGGCTTGGTATAACCTTTTATAACAAGATACCCTCTTCTTTGCTAGACTTGCCTTTCAATGCGTTTAAAGCTCAAGTAAAATCTAACCTTTGCTCAAAGGCTTACTATTCCTTATGGTAGTACACTTATAAAATAACCTACGGTCACTACGTACACTATCAAATATACTACCTCATCATCATCATCATCTGCCTAGCCTTTTCCCAACTATGTTGGGGTCGGCTTCCAGTCTAACCGGATGCAGCTGAATACCAGTATTTTACATGGAGCGACTGCTTATCTGACCTCCACAACCCAGTTACTGGGTAATACGATACCCCTTGGAAAGACTGGTTGTCAGACTTTCGGGCTTCTGACTACCCGTAACGACTGTCAAAGATCCACGAATGACAGCCGGGACCAACGGCTTAACGTGCTTTCCGAGGCACGGAGGGGTCTCGGTATGTAAAGATGGTCACCCATCCACAGACCAACCGCGGCAAGCGTAGCTTAACCTGACCGATCGACCTGTGCGGCTGTTATAATTGTTATTATCAAATATACTACACTTTAAAATTAAAATCTATACCTACGACTTATAAAAATAAACCTAAATAACTCTAAAAACTAAAAGGAATAAAAATGAACTCCACTGCGAGTGACCCGACCTACGACAAACTTAGTATTTGCGGTTGGTACAGTACAGACAGTGGTAATCGGGTATAGGGATCGAACCGCAAAATTAAGTTTGTTTTTATTGTATACTAGCTGCTGCCCGCGACGTCGTCTGCGTGAAGGCTCTACAGCACCAAAAATACCTAAGATGCCAGTGTCGCTATAGCATTATAAGTAAACAACTTTTAAAATTGCATTAAAATATAAGTTTTTTTGCGAAGCAAGTGAAGCGAAGCAAGTGAAGAGAGTTATATGGGAATCCTGCTGAGTTCAGTCATAAGATGTGACTGAAGGAAATAGAGAAAATAATGCAGGAATACATTTCAGGACACAAAAGAATAAAAATACACAACACTTCCCTATAAACTACGTTGGTAGTTATGCTGCCAGGAGCCAAAATGTAAAGAGAGTCAGGACTGGTGACGCGAGAGCAAGCGACGTACAGTTGCCCGTGTAAGAAGCAACTCGTCCTGAGGTCGACACCCGCTGCCCTCAGTGTCTGCCCCTGCGACTTATTGATGGTCATCGCGAAGCAAACATTCACGGGGAACTGTACGCGCTTGAACTGGAACGGGTAGTTATGAGGTATGAAAGGAATGCGTGGTATAAATACTGCCTCGCCGACGCCACAACCCGTAAGAATTTCCGCCTCAATGGTGTGTCTGTGGAGCGAGATGACTTTAAGGCGGGTCCCGTTACACAACTTCGGAGGAGATAGGTACAGAAGAAGCATAATCGGGATACCGACCTTTAGCTTGATGGTATGCGCTGGAAGTCCACTTGCTGACAGGGAGTTCAGAAATTCCACGGGATAATGTGTGGCGTCATCTTGCTCGACAACAGTGTTTATCGAGGTGTAGACCACTTCATTCCCCTCAATTTCCGAGAGAATGCATTTGTTAATTGCTGCAGCCTGATTATTTTTAGGCGTCAAAATGGCCCGCTCACACACCCAAGAATTCTGCTGGTGCAGTATACGACTGATGTCCCCGTACACACAGCGAATGAGTTCTTCTAAGCTGGATACCACTCTACCGAGAGACTCTGGAAGCACCACGTGTCCACCTCTCTCTTCTGGTAGAGTGCCTTCGCCAAGACTTAGAAGGACATCGGAGAATTCTTGAGCACATGCATTGCCGCCGAGCTGAGCTCTCATATTAATGGTCAAGTGCAGCGTACGAACTCGTGACCAAAACGAAGATCGTTTCAACGAAGCACCACGGGAAGCGTTTGCCGGAAATCGCCACTGAACAGAACTATGACATCACCCATCAAATGTTCGTTCCTGCGGATGTCCTGCAGGGTTCTGTCCACGGCCTCAACTGCCTTCCTATTCGCCATCGTACACTCATCCCATACGATCAGAGAGCAATCCTTGAGCACGTGTCCCTTATTGCTGTTACGTGACACACCAAAAACAGGCGTTTCGGCGCTCTCTAAATCGATGGGAATTTTAAACATGGCATGTGCTCTCCTGCCGCCCGGAAGTAGTGTGGCAGCGATTCCCGACGACGCTACAGCAATAGCAATTTTGCCTTGCCTCCTGACCTCTGCAAGTATGCCAGTGGTAACAAATGTTTTTCCTGTTCCACCAGGAGCATCCAAGAAAAACATTTTACCCTGGTTTTGCCCATCGCTTTCAAGGACGGTGTCATAAATGTGTTTTTGCTCTGAAGAGAACAAAGCGACATAGTCACTTCGTATGGTGGTCATTTCGCCCGGATCGTAATTTGTCTCAGCGTTATACTCCCGATTTCCACGGTCTATAAACGGTGATGATGTGGGAGCTGATAACCCATATTCGATCAGTGGATTGCCGCCGATAGAAATGACCACATCTTGAAGTGAACTGAGACAGGTGTTCAGCACGCGTTCATCAGTTACTTCGACTTCGTCTCCAGTAACACGCCTCAAAGCTCGTAGAAAATCTTCAGACAGATGATGGCGATACTTCTCCCACAAAGCTACCAGGTTCGCGACTCCACAAAACACCAAGATGACGGCAAACAGATGACGCATGCAGCTGGGACTGTCACTGACGCTCGCCTCCGCGAGGGTGTCATCCCAATTTTGGTCACCGTCGAGAAGGTGACGTGCTACGCAGGCTGCGCGGTAAGTGGGATACTCCACGCCATCAAATGTCCTCAGAAAGGGTAAAGACGTTGGGCCTCGGACAGTGTACGGCTCGAAGCCGAGCACGTAAGTCTTAGAAATATAATTTAAATTTAAGCAAAACTGTACTAATTTTTATGCCTTATAATTTTTTGAATAAATATATTATTATTATTATTATTATAGTGTGAACTAACAACCGCAGAAAATTGCATTCGCCATTATTCGGATGCACGGTATAAACCCTACCCAATGCGGTGTCCTTGAAAATTCCCGGAAAGCCTTCCACAGCACCTCCTCGTCGACGTCGGTTAAATACACCCCTTTGCTTGTCGTACGTGTAATATGAAGGCACCTCGTCATACGTAAGGGATCTCGCAAACTGGTCGACTTCACAGAGCGTGTTTTTTTAAATTGTCTTCCTCAACTCTGCTCAAGATTTTGAGGGTTTTGTTGGAACTTGAATTTGTCGAAACGAACTTTTATGAAGAAAATGCACATTGCCATCTATGAATTTTAAGAATAACTAACTACTAACCTCGCCAACATGATCAAATTTAAATTATTAATTTCCAAAAAGTGTTAACATGTAACTTGATTTGATTTTTATGAAATCTCATAGATGGCGCTGCTTCAAAATTTTCATTATACTACTAACATTAATTAAACTATGTTTCTCTGCCCAAGTTACTTAAATGGCGTAGTTTTTATAGTGTAAAGCTAGATAATAGCATGGCTTACTCAAAAACAACATTTAAATATGCGTCGTTAGATTACACGCTGTCACAGAATACGTAGGTAAGAAAAATAAAGATTCACAGCTCCTCCCCCGTAGGTGATAGCGTGATAATATGTTTCCAGAGTTAAATTATGGTTTACTAAATAAATAACATGTCATTTTGTGCATTCAATTATTTTGTGCATTAAATTACGAACAAAAACCTTTTAAAATCAATATTGCTTACCTCCTATAACATACGGCGTGATAATATGTAGCCTAAAGCCTTCCTTGGTTTACAAAGAACATTTTTGCTGAATTTCAATTCAATCTATCCAGTAGTTTTGGCGTGAAGCCGTACCATACACACAGACAAACAGACAAACAGACAAACAGACAAAAATTCTAAAAACTCACTTTTTGTCATCAGTTACGTTTTTCTAACAAAAGCCACTTATTTTTTCTCGAAAATTCTCAATGTACAGTTTTTCTTTCGTTACTGTTTTATTATATGTATAGATACTTTTCCGGGATAAAAAGTACCCAGTGTAGTGCCCAGGATATTAAAGAATAATTATACCAAGTTTCATCGTAATCGAACCGGTAGTTTTTGCGTGATGCCTGAACAAACAGACAGACAGACAAAAAAATTTTTAATCACATTTTTGGGTTCGGTGTCGGTCTAGTAACGCCCCCTGCCATTTATTTTTTTGATATTTTCAATGTACAGAATTTTCACTTCTACAGATTTATTATAAGTAAATATAGATATAGATAAGCGGCACCTTTGTACCCACGTTTTTTTCGTTCCTTTTCTGAATATAATTATATGTACATATGGATTAAATAAATAAATACTGACATATTGTTTTTTATTAACCCAATTTGTTTCATGTTTCGTGCATCATCTCTTCGTTGGAGCCAAATATTTTCCCACCAAGCCATTTTTTTTTATTCGGAAACAGAAAATAGTCGCAAGAGGCTAAATCTGGCGAATACGGTGGGTGAGAAAGCAACTCATAGCGCAACTCATGAAGTTTGGCCATGGCAATCGCGCAGCTGTGCACTCGTGTGTTGTCTTGTCGAGGATTTTCTTAGCCAAATAGAATAGAATAACGTTTATTGTCTCCAGTATTAGAGCTAGTAGTATTAGTACATACTTACACAAAACTATAATACCGGAAGCAAAAGGTTTAAGCGTCAGCATTCTGGATTGTTGCGGTGTACCACGGTGAGGACTGAGACTGTTTTGGAGGTTTCAATTTCGCCGGTAGTTGGTAGGTTCGAGTTTCGTTCGAGCTTGTAAATGGAGAGTGGTAGTAAAATATAATGGGGTTGAAGTTTGAAAATACTCGTATACCATTGTAATTTAGTGACTGCCATTGTCGTGCAATGGCCAACCAATTAAAGGTAAGTTGGTTAAATAAATTGCACAATCACTAAATCTACGCATTCATACACCATGAGTCATGACCTGACTGCTGTCCCAGGATTAGCTCCATGAGAGAGATCTAATCAGTGCAGGTCAACAGCACAGGCACGAAATTTTGTATATGCATTGAATTATGATAGCCCGTTCGAAAGTATGGCATGACTTGGATAGTGCAACTCGGTTGACTACAAGACTTGTCTGTATAAATACATTTCAAGTGAACGTGTTAGATAGAACAGGTATTTAAACAAATTCTAATGCTAAAAAATCAAAATAAAATTTGAGTAAAAACCCTTTTAGAAAACAAGCTTTTATTAACTCAAAAGTATAAAATAAAACTTACGATGAGTGAATGTCACTTTCAGAATTGTCTCAAGCTTTTAAGAAAATATTAAAGTTCTATGTTTACGTAAGTTTTATTTTATACTTTAGAGTTCATTACGAGTAAAAGCTTGTTTTAAAAAGGTTTTTACATAAATTTTATTCAATTACAAATATCGAAAGCATATTGTAATCGTAACATCTCACCCAATAATTTCGAGTTATGGAAACCAAAGGTACGGGCTCGAACAATTTCAAGCACCAACTTTATATTATCGAAGTTCGCAAGTTGTCGCGGTCCGGCGAAAGTGTTTGGTAGTTATCTGCACAACAATCAGTTTGTTTGCACAAACATTTTGTACGGAATTATATTGTTGGGTATCGGTAAATATTTATAAGGAGAGTTTGTGCTTGGCTCTGTAACAGGCTACCTTTTTCCTCTACATTGTTATTTTATTATTGTTAAATATGCCATTGATTTTCTATCTGTAAGGTGATTTTATTCGTGAGAGTACATCAGTGCGATAGTAATAGTTTATCCTACTGATAATCTTGAAACACGTGGTGGTTACGAAAGTTCCAGTCATGGAAATCATAAAGAGAATCATTCAAAATCAAAAGCCATTTATTGAAATTAGGCTGAGAATCTCCACTTTTCGATCGTCAAAATGACATAGGACCTAACACAGTCCCCCAAAACGCCCGCCCTTAATCACTTCCTAGTGCTTTAGCTGGGAAGAAAAAGTAGCGCAATAAACTCCCCAGTAGCAGAGGAGTTGTCTGCTGAGTTGGAAAACTTGAATCTTTACAATAAGTAGTAGGTATGCATAGTAAATAACATTATGAGACACAAAACATTAAATTAAATTGCCATGTCAGTGAACATCCACAGGTCAATCCTGTCAATGTACAAGTACTAACATTGGTATAGTATAGTATGTAGGTAGTATATAGGTAGGTACATAGGTATAGTAGGATTTTCAAGCGTTTATTTCACTGTCCCATTCAAATTCAATTCCAAACTTGATTGATACACACTCCATGTGGAGTATAGAAAAAAAACCGTATCTTTCCAATGTTGTAAATTAGGTCATCGATTTAAACAGGCCGGGGCATCCAATTTTACGGTTCGTGTGTTCCGACCTCGCGGGACTACGAGACTTCGGCTCGAGTTCGGTTCGTACATTTTTCAATGAAACTTTCTTCTTGGTTGTTATCATAGGTGTTTTGGGGTGATATGTTGGTTTAGGATGGATGAAAACCATCGTAATGAGAAGAGAAGAGAATCTGTCGAAAGTAAAGTCAAAGCAAACAATGGTTTAATCGTAATTACCTACTACTTTCTACCAAGGCAACAAACTACAGTACTAGACCGCAGAGATTTGACGCGAGGGCGTTGAAGACCTAAGGCCCTAGACAAAGAGACCTTCTAATAGCGATAACGATGATATAAAGGACCAAAATGTATGAAACTGATATAAGCTACCGAATGCCTTACCTATGTCAATCCTGTTGAATGTCATTATAGAAATACGAAACGCTTTTAAAGCGATTGCCACATTTGCCATTCTGTCTAGGACCTGTGGTATAGTTAAAAGGGCATGGTAGAAGATCATAATTTCATTTCTTTGGTCCTGCATTCGACACCTCATGCTTGATAATATTTGTGATGAACTTATTATGAGGTCCATTGTCATGTTAGTACTTGAACATTGACAGGATTGACCTGTGGATGTTTACTGACATGGCAATTTAATTTAATGTTCTGTGTCTCATAATGTTATTTACTATGCATACCTACTACTTATTGTAAAGATTCAAGTTTTCCAACTCAGCAGACAACTCCTCTGCTACTGGGGAGTTTATTGCGCTACTTTTTCTTCCCAGCTAAAGCACTAGGAAGTGGTTAAGGGCGGGCGTTTTGGGGGACTGTGTTAGGTCCTATGTTATTTTGACGATCGAAAAGTGGAGATTCTCAGCCTAATTTCATTACCTAAATGGCTTTTGGTTTTGAATGATTCTCTTTATGATTTCCATGACTGGAACTTTCGTAACCACCATGTGTTTCAAGATTATCAGTAGGATAAACTATTACTATCGCACTGATGTACTCTCACGAATAAAATCACCTTACAGATAGAAAATCAATGGCATATTTAACAATAATAAAATAACAAAGTAGAGGAAAATGGTAGCCTGTTACAGAGCCAAGCACAAACTCTCCTTATAAATATTTACCGATACCCAACAATATAATTCCGTACAAAATGTTTGTGCAAACAAACTGATTGTTGTGCAGATAACTACCAAACACTTTCGCCGGACCGCGACAACTTGCGAACTTCGATAATATAAAGTTGGTGCTTGAAATTGTTCGAGCCCGTACCTTTGGTTTCCATAACTCGAAATTATTGGGTGAGATGTTACGATTACATGCTTTCGATATTTGTAATTGAATAAAATTTATGTAAAAACCTTTTTAAAACAAGCTTTTACTCGTAATGAACTCTACAGTATAAAATAAAATTTACGTAAACATAGAACTTTAATATTTTCTTAAAAGCTTGAGACCACAGAACACTAATACCCTAAGCCGCTTGAGACAGCTCTGAAAGTGACATTCACTCATCGTAAGTTTTATTTTATACTTTTGAGTTAATAAAAGCTTGTTTTCTAAAAGGGTTTTTACTCAAATTTTATTTTGATTTTTTAGCATTAGAATTTGTTTAAATACCTGTTCTATCTAACACGTTCACTTGAAATGTACTTATACAGACAAGTCTTGTAGTCAACCCAGTTGCACTATCCAAGTCATGCCATACTTTCGAACGGGCTATCATAATTCAATGCATATACAAAATTTCGTGCCTGTGCTGTTGACCTGCACTGATTAGATCTCTCTCATGGAGCTAATCCTGGGACAGCAGTCAGGTCATGACTCATGGTGTATGAATGCGTAGATTTAGTGATTGTGCAATTTATTTAACCAACTTACCTATATTTGATTGGCCATTGCACGACAATGGCAGTCACTAAATTACAATGGTATACGAGTGTTTTCAAACTTCAACCCCATTATATTTTACTACCACTCTCCATTTACAAGCTCGAACGAAACTCGAACCTACCAACTCCCGGCGAATTTGGAACCTCCAAAACAGTCTCAGTCCTCACCGTGGTACACCGCAACAATCCAGCACAGTTTGTCGGTCAAACAAATCATTAATCTACTGTGGCTAGAGTTTAATTACTTGTTTGAGTTTGTCTTGTTGGACGTGAACTCACACTAGTACAGGAAGATTTATGTTTTAGTTACTGGCTGTAAATGCGGTGGTGAATTGGTCATTAGGGGTTGGTATTGGAGATTTTGATTCTGTCTTCTAGGCCATTCTGCTTGTATCTGCTCGATTATTATCAGTCAGAATAGTTAACTGTAAAGGATTGAGTAGAGAATAATTACCTACGTATGTTTTTTTAGAAATCTGTCTTAAGCTCCAATGTAGATGTTATCTATACTAATATTATAAAGACGAAAACTTTTTTTGTAATGAATAGGCTCAAAAACTAATTGACCGATTTAAATAATTCTTTCACCATTCGAAAGCTACATTATCCACGAGTAACTTAGGCAAAATTTTATTTTGGAAAAAAATAGGGTTCCGTAAGATATTTGGGTTTTTCGGACACAAGGTGTAAAAAATCAACCAGAAAAGTTATTTTGTATCTTTATGGGTTATTTTGATTTCCTTTTGAGATACGCAATCCAGTCACAAATCCGAAATCTATGCGGACGAAGTCGCGGGCAGAAGCTAGTGTTTAATAAAAAAAATCCGCTCTGTAGTGTTATCATTTGGGTTGTATTGCTAAATATTGTACATACACAGGATTGATATGATTCTGTAGTTAGGTTCAGCCCTTGTCTTATTGATGGGATTGCGTAAGCTCCTAACATAATCCTTTAGCTTGTCAGCAATAATTTAATTCTTAAAGAATTGTAAATCTTAATTAAATGTGCAACTGAAACTGAACGAAATTCATCACTGATTCAAGATGGTTTAGACATTTGGCAATTCATTTTCCTAACCTAAATCAATTTGATATAAAACAAAACTTTCATGTACAGAATAATCAAATTATGGGTAAGTGATTGTGTTACAGCTTACATCTATGTAGATACATGATTATGTACGTACGAACTGCTTCCCCAAATTCAAAAGCCTTTCTTGTTAATTATGTTACTTGTCAGTTAAGCAGATCAATACACAACAGACGTCTTTTTTGTTCTTGAATAATATGTAAAACATGATCTATTGTAGTGAATTATTAAGGGATATTGTACTACCATTAATAGTCCAATAATTGATGTAGATTCTAGGGTGCTTGTGGAATACCTGATCGAACGGTGCTTGTAATAATTTACAATTACGTGGAGTTCTGGCGTTGAAAAATGGTGAAAGAAAACATTGTGAGGAAATTGGCTTAACCAGCATGTTCTAAAATAAAAAAAAACACGAAGACATGGGATTATGGCCCCTTACCTGTCACGAGGGGAAACCTGTGTCCCATTAGTGGGAATGTTGCAAGTAGCACAGTCACGCAATGATGTTCATGTCTTACATACGTCAATCAGTGCTAACCGGGCTTTTGGTGGTAATGATAGCTGTAATGCTCAGCTCAGCGTAGGGTGCTGGGTTTGATCGAATGGGACAAGAGTTAGGGTTTACTAATTGAATATTCTCAATAGCAGGCTGGAGTTTAGAATTGTGCCCGGTTAGCTGCATTATGTTCAAACCAGAACCCAGCTATGCATAAATATGTAAGCTGTCACGCCCTTTATGCCTGGAGGCCTGGTTTTTATTTAGGTAGTAAGTTTTTATTTCCATTTGAATTAATTATTTTTCAGCTTGAGTACGTATAGTTTTTATTATATTTGTTGGTATATTGGCGTGGCTAGCTGACATATTTTATGGCAAATAATTTAAGTTTCTTGTAATGTTAATTACTGAACATATGTTCCTAGTATTGTATACATGCAACTATATTCTAACTGAACAGACAGCTGTGCTGCTGGGAACTTTGTTGGCCACTTCTTCTTCCCAGCGATAGCACTAGGAAGTGGTGAAGGGCGGGCGTTTTTGGGGGACTGTCTTTTGTAATTTTGACGTTCGAAAAGTGCTGATTCTCAGCCTAATTTGAATAAATGACTTTTGATTTGATTTGATTTTAAATGCTCACCCCCTACCTCTTCAAAAACCTGATTGATGTCATCACATGACATGTCATGTGACAGCTGAAATAATGTTTAAAGAGAAAACATTACTCAGGTAAGCAAATA
Source organism: Apamea sordens (assembly GCA_945859715.1). Classification (NCBI taxonomy): domain Eukaryota; kingdom Metazoa; phylum Arthropoda; class Insecta; order Lepidoptera; family Noctuidae; genus Apamea; species Apamea sordens. The sequence continues at coordinate 2,449,867 of OX244010.1, read as the reverse complement.
AATTTCACCAGGTTCAAATTGTTCATGCGAAAGCCAATGCCGTTCCTGGTCCCTATTCAGATCAAGAATGCGGTCGTCTGCAAGGATCAGACGACTGGGCAGGTGCCAGTGTAAAAGACCCAGCTGTTTGAAGATCAGGAGAAAAAATGAGAATGTAAGTCACTCACTAGACCTTGAGGGAGAACATCGCCGTCAAGGTCGACCGTGGTAGTGGTGATAGTGTGACGATCTGATCTTTGTTTGCGGGGCCAACATTGCCATATATTGCACAGAACAGAGAGATTAGGAAGGAGTAAGGATAGGCCTTTGCTTAAAAATGGGACCAAAATTCTTAAAAATTGGTAAAGTAAAAGAAAGAATTCGTATTATTGTTTTATTATACCAATGCTGTGTCCTCGTCCGTAGCTCAGCAGTTTGTAACAGCGCAAGGTACTGGGTGCAATCCCCCAGTCTTGGTTAAGGTAATTGTGTTTTTGTTTTAGACCCGATTTTAGAACCCAGCACTTCAAAATATCTTCTTCTTACAGAAATACCCATGTGCGACTCACAGATGTAATTGCTCAGAAACATCGTCAACTAAGAACGAGTCTCCGCTCATCAAGAATATTTGTCGCTTTACTATCGACGCTTACTTCACTTAAATACTTACTAAGTTATTATTATGTCTATTTATTTAGAACTGCTCGTGCCTTCTCTGAATGAGAAGAGCTACTACTGCAAGCATTGGGACGATAATTAGCTATTATGTTATCAAAAGTATCTCATGTGCTATTTGGATGTGTACTGTTTGCTTTCATCCTACAGTTTCCTTACTGCTACGGAATTAACTAAGTAAATATTTTAATTACAAGTATAAAAATCGTTTTAATTGATTTGTTACGGGATGATTTGACCTTAATTAAAAATTTCTGAAGCAACCTTACTTGTCTTAATCTTTAAAATATCACTAATAGTATTTCTTCTAAACTTTGGTAGTTAGAACCAAAAATCAATACCGGTATAAGTCAAAACTACTTTCGATTTGATAGATGCCAAGCAAGAAGATATTCATTGAATAAAAATAAACATAATACATACAGGGTGAAATTAAATTCATGGGCATCCTTCTAAGGGGTCGTTGTACTCATCATTATGAATAACTTTTACTATGGGACCAAACCTGAAATCACGAAAAAATAATCAGCTGTTCCCTACATTTATGTTCGCATAACTCGTTAAAATGTAGGGAACAGCTGTTTTTTTTTCGCGATTTCAGGTTTGGTCCTATAGTAAAAGTTGTTCATAATGATGATTACAATGACCCCTTAAAAGGATGCCCATGAATTCAATTTCACCCTGTATATTTTTAACTAGCTGCTGCCCGCGACGTCGTCTGCGTGAAGGCTCTACAGCACCAAAAATACCTAAGATGCCAGTGTCGCTATAGCATTATAAGTAAACAACTTTTAAAATTGCATTAAAATATAAGTTTTTTTGCGAAGCAAGTGAAGCGAAGCAAGTGAAGAGAGTTATATGGGAATCCTGCTGAGTTCAGTCATAAGATGTGACTGAAGGAAATAGAGAAAATAATGCAGGAATACATTTCAGGACACAAAAGAATAAAAATACACAACACTTCCCTATAAACTACGTTGGTAGTTATGCTGCCAGGAGCCAAAATGTAAAGAGAGTCAGGACTGGTGACGCGAGAGCAAGCGACGTACAGTTGCCCGTGTAAGAAGCAACTCGTCCTGAGGTCGACACCCGCTGCCCTCAGTGTCTGCCCCTGCGACTTATTGATGGTCATCGCGAAGCAAACATTCACGGGGAACTGTACGCGCTTGAACTGGAACGGGTAGTTATGAGGTATGAAAGGAATGCGTGGTATAAATACTGCCTCGCCGACGCCACAACCCGTAAGAATTTCCGCCTCAATGGTGTGTCTGTGGAGCGAGATGACTTTAAGGCGGGTCCCGTTACACAACTTCGGAGGAGATAGGTACAGAAGAAGCATAATCGGGATACCGACCTTTAGCTTGATGGTATGCGCTGGAAGTCCACTTGCTGACAGGGAGTTCAGAAATTCCACGGGATAATGTGTGGCGTCATCTTGCTCGACAACAGTGTTTATCGAGGTGTAGACCACTTCATTCCCCTCAATTTCCGAGAGAATGCATTTGTTAATTGCTGCAGCCTGATTATTTTTAGGCGTCAAAATGGCCCGCTCACACACCCAAGAATTCTGCTGGTGCAGTATACGACTGATGTCCCCGTACACACAGCGAATGAGTTCTTCTAAGCTGGATACCACTCTACCGAGAGACTCTGGAAGCACCACGTGTCCACCTCTCTCTTCTGGTAGAGTGCCTTCGCCAAGACTTAGAAGGACATCGGAGAATTCTTGAGCACATGCATTGCCGCCGAGCTGAGCTCTCATATTAATGGTCAAGTGCAGCGTACGAACTCGTGACCAAAACGAAGATCGTTTCAACGAAGCACCACGGGAAGCGTTTGCCGGAAATCGCCACTGAACAGAACTATGACATCACCCATCAAATGTTCGTTCCTGCGGATGTCCTGCAGGGTTCTGTCCACGGCCTCAACTGCCTTCCTATTCGCCATCGTACACTCATCCCATACGATCAGAGAGCAATCCTTGAGCACGTGTCCCTTATTGCTGTTACGTGACACACCAAAAACAGGCGTTTCGGCGCTCTCTAAATCGATGGGAATTTTAAACATGGCATGTGCTCTCCTGCCGCCCGGAAGTAGTGTGGCAGCGATTCCCGACGACGCTACAGCAATAGCAATTTTGCCTTGCCTCCTGACCTCTGCAAGTATGCCAGTGGTAACAAATGTTTTTCCTGTTCCACCAGGAGCATCCAAGAAAAACATTTTACCCTGGTTTTGCCCATCGCTTTCAAGGACGGTGTCATAAATGTGTTTTTGCTCTGAAGAGAACAAAGCGACATAGTCACTTCGTATGGTGGTCATTTCGCCCGGATCGTAATTTGTCTCAGCGTTATACTCCCGATTTCCACGGTCTATAAACGGTGATGATGTGGGAGCTGATAACCCATATTCGATCAGTGGATTGCCGCCGATAGAAATGACCACATCTTGAAGTGAACTGAGACAGGTGTTCAGCACGCGTTCATCAGTTACTTCGACTTCGTCTCCAGTAACACGCCTCAAAGCTCGTAGAAAATCTTCAGACAGATGATGGCGATACTTCTCCCACAAAGCTACCAGGTTCGCGACTCCACAAAACACCAAGATGACGGCAAACAGATGACGCATGCAGCTGGGACTGTCACTGACGCTCGCCTCCGCGAGGGTGTCATCCCAATTTTGGTCACCGTCGAGAAGGTGACGTGCTACGCAGGCTGCGCGGTAAGTGGGATACTCCACGCCATCAAATGTCCTCAGAAAGGGTAAAGACGTTGGGCCTCGGACAGTGTACGGCTCGAAGCCGAGCACGTAAGTCTTAGAAATATAATTTAAATTTAAGCAAAACTGTACTAATTTTTATGCCTTATAATTTTTTGAATAAATATATTATTATTATTATTATTATAGTGTGAACTAACAACCGCAGAAAATTGCATTCGCCATTATTCGGATGCACGGTATAAACCCTACCCAATGCGGTGTCCTTGAAAATTCCCGGAAAGCCTTCCACAGCACCTCCTCGTCGACGTCGGTTAAATACACCCCTTTGCTTGTCGTACGTGTAATATGAAGGCACCTCGTCATACGTAAGGGATCTCGCAAACTGGTCGACTTCACAGAGCGTGTTTTTTTAAATTGTCTTCCTCAACTCTGCTCAAGATTTTGAGGGTTTTGTTGGAACTTGAATTTGTCGAAACGAACTTTTATGAAGAAAATGCACATTGCCATCTATGAATTTTAAGAATAACTAACTACTAACCTCGCCAACATGATCAAATTTAAATTATTAATTTCCAAAAAGTGTTAACATGTAACTTGATTTGATTTTTATGAAATCTCATAGATGGCGCTGCTTCAAAATTTTCATTATACTACTAACATTAATTAAACTATGTTTCTCTGCCCAAGTTACTTAAATGGCGTAGTTTTTATAGTGTAAAGCTAGATAATAGCATGGCTTACTCAAAAACAACATTTAAATATGCGTCGTTAGATTACACGCTGTCACAGAATACGTAGGTAAGAAAAATAAAGATTCACAGCTCCTCCCCCGTAGGTGATAGCGTGATAATATGTTTCCAGAGTTAAATTATGGTTTACTAAATAAATAACATGTCATTTTGTGCATTCAATTATTTTGTGCATTAAATTACGAACAAAAACCTTTTAAAATCAATATTGCTTACCTCCTATAACATACGGCGTGATAATATGTAGCCTAAAGCCTTCCTTGGTTTACAAAGAACATTTTTGCTGAATTTCAATTCAATCTATCCAGTAGTTTTGGCGTGAAGCCGTACCATACACACAGACAAACAGACAAACAGACAAACAGACAAAAATTCTAAAAACTCACTTTTTGTCATCAGTTACGTTTTTCTAACAAAAGCCACTTATTTTTTCTCGAAAATTCTCAATGTACAGTTTTTCTTTCGTTACTGTTTTATTATATGTATAGATATACTTATCCAATACGCTTCACCAAGAACTTAGAAAGTTATTTATAAAAGTTCCTGTCGGTGTTAATGTTAGCGCCAATGTTTACTCATCAATAGTTTACTCATTTGCAAGGACATCATTAAGGGCTCCGAAGAGTTATCAAAACTCACGTAGGGTGAGAGCAAGATGGAGAATGTAAGGGGCGTTTTACGTTGAAGGTTTTGAAAAAAAGGGTTAAATAGACATTGTGCTCTATTGGTGGGGTACTGACCCAAGCTGTCACCCCTTTTTTTTTGTGTGGGAAATCATCAAATGACCTCTCCCGCTCTGGGCTGAGCGGAAGGGCGTGTCAGACTTTTACTGACTAAAACCCACCCGTGTTCCTTCAGTTGCCTATGCCACGGTATCTCTTTCGAACAACCCGCAGCCCTGGCAGGCATCGGCCCTAGCGGACCCCGTCAGTTCGTGCTGACATCTCTTTGAGGCGCTCGTGGAACACAACGCGCCGTCGACCCGGGCCTGGTCCTTATCGGGCGACAAGCTGCCCATTGCATTGCTCGCCGCCCGCAAGCCCGCGCCTACGGTGGCCGGGAGTCGGCTGTTGACTCCCGTCCAGGGCTTCTCCTGCGGCGACTAGGGGCGTGAGGGCGCTGTGATTGCCTCTCCCTCACGCGCCCCGCTTCTTACTTCGCGAGCATTACTGCTTCGCAGAAGGAGGTAACTGCCTCCCATGCACTCTCGCTCTGTACCATGGCCTGGACCAGGGCCGGACGCGAGAGATCGCCGCCGCCGATCGCCGCCACGAGGCGGTGCTCCCTCCGCCCAAGCCGGGCAGACCTACACCGTATGCCCACCGTGTCCCCTGGGCGATCCACACAGTGGTGACACCCTGGCTTTTCCTTCCGCCTTATCCTGAACAGGAACCTCCCGAAACAACCGTGTCCGGTGAGGACCTGCGTCAGGCGGAAGGTGAAGGTGCCGTGGCGCCTCTCTAGTCGGCTTAGGTGGCAGCTTCCCATAGTTTTACTAATGATAACGAACTTTGATCGCTAATCTCAACTACCAAGGGTAATTTACTATCTTATACTCACTAAGCTAAGAATAATCTGTTTACATTAATTATTTCAAAAGGCTAGATCGTATCAAACCCTTTTAAAAGGACATCAGGACATATTGTAACCGGTTGACTACGCCTTTACAAGCCGCTAGCGTCGGTACTGATCCAACATAGATTAGTTGTTCGCTGCGTCTTCCGCGGTAATTGCTTACCGACGCGACGTCCGAACTTCTTGTATTATTGGTGTGGTTGCTGATATTACTTCTGTTAATAATTTATGGCAATTTGGTAGTTATTCCTGGAAAAAACCAACTTGAGACATCAGAACCAACTAGCGATATATTACGTCTAGTATTTTAAGGGAGTCTCATGGTTCATTTGGTTTGGTGGCGCATGCTGATACTACATAGATACTCGTATTATACTTATGGTAGCTTGGTGCGTTGTAGGTATAACCTGTAATAAATAGCATTAATACGGCCGTTAAATTCCTGAAAGTGCCTAATAGGCACAGGTTCAGATAATTCCCATTATATATTTTTTTTTTGTTTTTTTTTTTTTTTTTTTTGGTCCCTCCGCAATTATAAGCCAAATTACTAGGTTAGCCAAATCCGCAACGAGGTGATCCGGTAGAGAACCAAAGTTGTCGACATAGCTCACAGAATAAGCAAGCTGAAGTGGCAATCAATGGGCCAGCCATATTAACCATAGAACCGATGACCGTTGGGGTAGACGTGCGACCGCGAATCGGTAAACGTAAGGTATGACGCCCTCAGGCTAGGTGGAGCGACGATCTTCGCAGGATGGCTGGTGAATGGCGTGCAGTAGGAGAGGCCTATGTCCAGCAGTGGACTGCTATAGGATGATGACGATAACTAGGTTAGCATAATAATATTAACAAGACCTTATAAAAGAAGTCATTCATAGTTGGTTTGGGTTTTTCCAGATATATGTTTTTTGCAGCCTGGGAGCCCTGGCTTTGTGCTTAGTGGCAACTGGCTCACTCTCTATTACAAATAGGACTAATGACATTGTGGGAGACAGGCATGCAACATCAAGAATAAGCGACTGACCCGCGCGGCGCGCGGACCGGCACTGAATGCTGCTAGGCCCAGCGGTCGTATAAATATCATTGCGCTCCTCGTCGGCGCGTCGCCATCGGACATACTCACGCGCCGGTTACCTTCAAATTACTAAGCGGCTCACCGACCGCCACTAGTTTTTATTAACTTGCGTGCTAAGCGCTGATTGGCTGACCACAGTTCTAAGCCAGCTGATCAGCCAATAGGATTTAAGTAGTTTTTAAGAAATTTTGTATAAATATTGGTTTGGAAATAAATCCATCATCATTCCCAAAACGAGTGTTTTCCTGAACAGCCTTAAGTAGTACCCATATTTGGTGACCCCGACGTGATATAATCAGCGCTTTTCTAGATACGTAAATAGTCATGGAACATTTTGACGACGCCGTATCAGAAAAGGAAGTCTCTGCTATTGCACTGCAAGCAAAGATCCCACAATTCTGGCGAGCTCAACCAAGGCTGTGGTTTGCTCAATTCGAAGCCGTGATATCACCATACAAGACAAGCGATGAACAAAAATACAACTTGGTCATTGCAGTCCTGGAGAGAAAAGACATCGAACAAATAAGTGACATCATCTGTAAACCACCTGAGTCAGGAAGATACATGGCCCTGAAGAATCGTTTGCTGTCGGTATACGAAGAGTCCGAATCCCGTCAATTCCAGAAGCTTTTGAGCGGACTAGAATTAGGAGACCAGAAGCCTACACAACTCCTGAGGGTGATGCGAGAGCTGGCTGGAGAAAAAGTACCCGATAACGCGCTCAAAATTTTATGGATGGGTCACTTACCTTCCCAAGTTCGTGCTGTACTATCCGTCAACACAGAATCTCCACTCGATACCCAAGCAATGATGGCGGATAAGATGATGGAGCATACAGAACATACTATCGCGGAGGTTAGCCAATCTACACCTGCTCCAAGCACCAGCACCAGTCCAGATCTGCAGTTTCAAGTACTGACAAAACAACTCGAGAAGCTGACCCTTGAAATTGCCGCACTGAGGAAGGAGAACGTGAGTCATCGTCGTCCATTTCGTCGCAGCAATTTCCGTTCAAGATCACGGTCTCGCTCAAGAACAGGGTCAGGAAAGAGACCAGGAGATCCAGACTGGGAGTGTTATTATCACCACCGCTTTGGAGACAGAGCTAAGAAGTGTGAACCACCATGTTCAAGGAAGCCGTCGGAAAACTGAAGACCACATCGGCTGTGGCGGGCGTCGGTGTAGCACAAATGAATAACCGCCTATGTATAACTGATCTAAATTCAAGAGAACGATTTCTAGTCGACACTGGTGCAGACTTATCGGTGCTAGCCGTAAAAACTAAGCGAACACCGATAGAAACACCTTTCAAATTATTCGCTGCAAACAATACACCGATTAAAACATATGGGGAAAAAACTTTGCAAATAAATCTTGGACTTCGACGCAACTTCAAGTGGACTTTCATAATGGCGGATGTGAAGACGTCAATTCTTGGTGCCGACTTCCTTAAGCACCACCGACTTCTTGTAGACTTACACAGCAAGAAACTTGTAGACAGTCTGACCGAGCTTTCAGTTAGCACGATGACGATAAATACTACACAAGATACCACGCTGTATGTAGTCGAACCAGGACACCGTTATCATGCACTTCTTCAAGAATTCACTGAAGTACTAAAACCTATGACACCTACGAAGGAAATCAAGCATAATGTAAAGCACCATATTGAGACTACAGGCCCACCACTCTTCGCAAGACCCCGTCCACTGCCGCCGATTAAATACAACGCAGCCAAAGCCGAGTTTCAAGCTATGATGTCAATGGGCATATGCCAACCATCCAAAAGTCCGTGGGCCAGCCCGATGCACGTTGTAACAAAAAAAGATGGAAGCCTGCGCATATGTGGTGATTATCGTCGCCTTAACACGGTAACCCTTCCAGACCGCTACCCAATACCAAGGCTTCAAGACTTCACCTATCAATTAGATGGCATGAAGATATACTCGAAAATAGACCTGAAGAAAGCATTTTTTTGGATTCCGATTGCAGAAATCGACGTAGAAAAGACGGCAATAACGACACCTTTCGGTCTTTTTGAGTTTCGTTGTATGCCATTTGGGTTACGTAACGCGCCACAGACATTTCAACGATTTATGCACGAAGTCTTAAGAAACCTGGATTACTGCTGCTACTGCTTTATTGATGACGTACTTGTCTACTCTAAAACCCCAGAGGAGCATGATAAACATTTGCGACTTGTTTTGAAACGTTTGTCGAACTACGGAATCGGAATCAACTTAGAAAAGTGCCTATTTGGTCAAAAGAAGCTAAACTTCCTGGGCTATGAAGTTACAGAAAAGGGTATTACGCCCACTGCTGAGCGCATTCAAACAATCTCCAACTACCCGAAACCAGAAAATGTTCAAGATCTTCGACGTTTCCTTGGAATGGTCAATTTTTACCACGATTGTTTACCTAAGCAAGCTGAGACTCAAATAGAATTGAATAAGCTCCTTCATAATAAAAAGAAGAACGACAAAACACCTATCATCTGGGACCAGACATTAGAAGATGCTTTCAATAATTGCCGTCAAAGCATATTGGAAGCTGTACAATTAACACACCCAGTTCAAGGTGCCCCATTATGCATCATGACAGACGCCTCAAGCTTAAGTGTAGGAGCAGTCTTGCATCAGAAAATAAACAGCATATGGAAACCGCTATCTTTCTTCTCGAAGAAGCTCAGTGACACCCAATCAAGATACAGCGTATACGATCGCGAGTTATTAGCTGTCTATATGGCTGTCAAACATTTTAGAAGATTGATTGAAGGAAATGATGTCGTCGTGTACACGGACCACAAGCCCCTGACCTGCGCCATGGCCAAGTCAGCAAGCGCAAGCGATACTCCAAAACGGGAAAGGCAACTCCACTTTATTAGTCAATTCTGCACCAAGATTGAGTACATACACGGAAGAGACAACGTTGTTGCGGACGCACTATCTCGCATAACTGCCATTGACTGTCCTTCTGTCATCGATTTCAATAATCTGGCAGACGAACAAACACGAGACGAAAACTTAAGTGACCTGTTGAAGCAACAAAATCTCCACTTTATCAAGATATCACTGCCTGGAATAAAGAAACAAATATACTGCGAAAATACAACAAAAACACCACGTCCATATTTACCGAAATCTTTTCGTGAGACTGCCTTCAAAGCATTACACGAAATGAGTCATCCCGGTATCCGAACGACAAGAAAAATGATCACCGAGAAGTATTTCTGGCCAGCAATGAACAGAGACGTTTCTGAATGGACGCGATGCTGCATTACGTGTCAACGTGTTAAAATTCAACGACATACGAAAACTCCGTTAATACAGTTTCCCGAGTCCAGAAGATTTGAACACATACATGTCGACATTGTTGGACCACTCACTCCATCAGAAGGATACCGATACTTGGTCACAATTGTCGATCGATGCTCCAGATGGCCCGAGGCAGTGCCAGTCAGCGACATAACCGCGGAGACCGTCGCTCGAGTCTTATATGATACATGGATTACTCGCTTCGGTTGCCCACTGCGTATTTCTACGGACCAAGGACGCCAGTTTGAGTCATCACTATTTCAAAAACTAATGAACAAACTGGGTGTATCAAGAATCCGCACTACTGCCTACCATCCGCAATCAAACGGTCTCGTAGAAAGATTTCACCGTACCCTCAAGACAGCATTAACCGCAAGAGGGAATAAACAACAATGGGTTCAAGAATTATCGACCGTACTATTAGGATTACGCACGGTCATTCATAAGGAGACAAACTACAGTCCCGCTACAATGATTTATGGCACCTCATTAAGATTACCTGCAGATGTTTTTGCACCTGCGAAGATAGATAACGAAGAACAGTTATTGTTACGTCATCTAACTGAATCAATGGCATCGCTTAATGAGTCCTGCGCACGTGCGCCCGCTAGACAACAACGCACGATCTTTGTACCGAAACAGCTGTCGACATGCACACATGTATTTATACGTGTAGATTGTGCAAAGAAATCATTAACGCCGCCGTACGAAGGCCCCTACGAAGTGATTGAGAAACATGAGAAGTTCTTCAAGATACGCCTGCCCAACCGAGAATCAGTGGTATCATTAGATAGACTTAAGCCTGCCTACATACTGCCAGCGGCCACAGAAGAAGAGGTGGAAGACCCATACGTGACCCGTTCCGGCAGGATAGTTAAACCTACAAAACATGTACGGTTTTCTTGAAGGGGGATACTGTGGGAGACAGGCATGCAACATCAAGAATAAGCGACTGACCCGCGCGGCGCGCGGACCGGCACTGAATGCTGCTAGGCCCAGCGGTCGTATAAATATCATTGCGCTCCTCGTCGGCGCGTCGCCATCGGACATACTCACGCGCCGGTTACCTTCAAATTACTAAGCGGCTCACCGACCGCCACTAGTTTTTATTAACTTGCGTGCTAAGCGCTGATTGGCTGACCACAGTTCTAAGCCAGCTGATCAGCCAATAGGATTTAAGTAGTTTTTAAGAAATTTTGTATAAATATTGGTTTGGAAATAAATCCATCATCATTCCCAAAACGAGTGTTTTCCTGAACAGCCTTAAGTAGTACCCATAACATAATTACATAACTGACAAATGTCTTGACAAGTAAGTACGTTCCTCCTCTCCTTCCTCACCAAGAAACAAGCGTGATGATACTTAACATTACAAAAACATCTCTAAAATACTATTTCACATTGACGACACGGTTGGCGCAGTGGCTGAGCGATCGACTGCTGCGCTGCGTGTCGTGGGTTCAATTCCCGCACGGAACAAATATTTGTATTGCCTACAGGTAGTTGTTCCGAGTCTGGCTATTTGTGTATGTGAGTTTAAATGTTTGTAAACGCACCCACGATACAGGAGTAATTCCTATTGTGGGACAAGGTAAATTTAAAAAAAAATAAAAAACATTACCTACGCACCTGCATTACGTTTTGTATTCCCAGAAGAATGGAGAGTATAGTTTTACACAGTTAGGTTGCGTTAATAAATACGTTTTAGAAACTGTAATCTTTGTTACTCGTATTACACAGGGGCACATAGTAGCCACCTAGTTCTCAAAGAATTTCACTTTTTTAGAGTAAATATTTTACAACAAAAAGTATTTATTTTCTAGGTTTTTCTTTTGTAAAAACATGTTGATTCTTGCAATGGAGAAGTTCTATTTTAAGAGGCTGTTTTGACAAGTAATTCATCAAATTTCGTACCTACGTACGATGGTTGCAATAAAATTGCGATTTAGAGTTCGCAGACATAAGGAAAATAATGTCTAAGGAAAATAAAAAACAATAATTAAAACGACATTTTTATAATTGTTTTCTCTTAATTAGTAGCGAGCATAAAACATAATAAAATGTTTAATTTTCTTGCTAACATCCTTTGTAGTTTATTAAATACTTTCCGCTTTCCTGTAAAGAAAGAACAATATTTCCCTACGATGCGCACAGACTTGAAATTTGAAGTGATATTCATTAAGTCTTGTGACTTATATAATAAAACTTGCGCCCCGGAGAGCAATAAACTGTAAGGATGAGTGATTACATTAATTTACATGAAGTAATAATGCACAAGGTAACTTTACACGTCATTTTTCATTACTATGAGCCCCAAGATACAGACTAACTGTCTAGTTTGGGGCTCACCAGCAAATACCATACTGTAACCTAGCTATAGATAATATTTTAAGCCACTCATGTCGTTTTAACTTACTGTAAACCCGTGAACCCGCTTACTGTATTACCTGGACAATAAATATTTTTCTATTTCTATTTCTATTTTTTTTCTATTTTACTTTCCTAAATTATTTTTCGTTTGTTTTATTTGAGAGGGCAAAGTTTGGATGTTTATGTTGTGTTTACTGTAGACGTTTTATGATCTAGAACTGTAAAATGAAATAAAAATATTGTAAAAGACTTACCCTGAGAAGACTTATTTAACTTTCACGTGTGTTGATAACGGTACTGATAGCCACGCTATATACGAGTACGCTTGCCAGAAGTATGTTTGCTCTTTTCCCGCACTTTATTTTCCCAACGGGCATTATTGCTGGGTTCTGTGTTGAAGGGTGTTTGTGAGCCAGTGAAATTACAGACACATATTAACTGTTCATTTTTTTTAATTTTTTTATTGACAATGGGCTCACTCTTGACCTCAATCCAGCCCAGAGGCAGGGATGAGATCTACGGTGGAACGAGCTTGCCCAGAAGAAGCCTATTCACTCTCGCCTTGAAGAGATTCGGGTTGTATGAACTCGGGAATGCAGACGCAGGCAGACGGTTCCACTCCTTAGCTGTGCGCATCAGAAAAGATGACGAGAAGCTTCATAGCTTAAATAGGTAAGTCTGTCTGTAAGCCACAACCCAACTTAATACGAGTTGGCACACCGGCTTGTTTAATTATCATTATCAGCTTATAGTTCAATCCACTACGGGTCATAAACTTCTCCAATCACACACCATGTAACATGTAACTCGATCCACAGCTACTCTCATCAAAAACCTTTGTCAGCCTGTTCGGCATGTTCATAACTTGACGGCACGGTTGGCGCAGTGGTTAAGCGATTGACTGCTGCGCTGCGTGTCGCGGGTTCGATTCCCGCACGGAACAAATATTTGTATGACCTACATGTATTTGTTCTGAGTCTGGGTGTTTTTCTATCTACAATATGTATGTAAAAGCTCAGGACGGCCTTTATCAGAATCCATCTTGCAACGTGGGTATATTGTCTTCGAAACAACGATTTAGCTTCTATAACATTAAAATAATTCTACAATTGCGTAATGATAATCACTAATATTCTGACCAACACTAACCACTTTAAAATAAACTTTGATTAAGGTGATGGATAGCGATTCGTCGAAAACGGGGCGCTGGCGACCGCTCTCAAGGAATGTGCCTCCAAAGATGGCCGCCCCGCTACCATCGACTCGACGCTCCGCTAGAGTGACGTTGACCACCTGTCACTCTTGACAATAACATTCCAATGTCCGCCGACACGGCCAGACTGACATACGACCGTCCTCGGGCGTTATTGTATTCCTGGAACAAACAATGTCTAATCACCAAGACATCCGCTCGTCCATCCTGCTACATTCAGGACTTTACATGGATTTTCGATTGTAGCGTCAAACACAGAGTCAATCATATTAAGACATTGAAATGAACAAGTGCATCCCTTCAACCAGCCCGTAATGGATCTGGCCCGGACGACACTGGCCCATCAACTTGTGAACCAACACAAACACATCTGGACCGGACGAGTGCATCCCTTCAACCAACCCTATTGGGTGTGGCCCGGACGACACTGTCCCTCCGACCAGGATAGACTATGGATATTACTTCTAGTCGGACGAGTGCATCCCTTCAACCAACCCCACTGGGTGTGGCCCGGACGACACTGTCCCTCCGACCAGGATAGACTATGGATATTACTTCTAGTCGGACGAGTGCATCCCTTCAACCAACCCCACTGGGTGTGGCCCGGACGACACTCTCCTTTCGGCCAGGCAATTCTGGATTGAATTGTGCTTACAATAACCAACAGACTCATGCAAGACATAAAACATACTGACGACATACCTATGATTGCGGAATATCCTGTTCATCCCATATTTCATTTTCGTTATTTAAATTAGGTTCAGAAATAAGCCTCTCGGGAACTACGTGAAACGTTAAATTTACTGAGAGTTTATTAATGACTACATCGCTTTGAATTTGAGTGGTAAATTGAATATCTTCACCACCTATGCCACTTAGGTATTCGAGGTTTTTACGCACAGTACCCGCAAGTTTGTCACAAAAGCTTTCTTTTAAAAGAGAACATGATGACCCACTATCAAATAAAAAAGGGACTCGCTCACCAGAAGATGTCTCCAAGATGCTCTTGGAGGGGCGGTGCTCACACAGATGGGCCTCCTTGACTGCAGCTCCACTGCCGTTTCTCTTGTCTGGACATACAGTCGCCACGTGCCCAGGCTGACCACACGTGTAGCAGGTCGGGGTCGTCCTTTTCTCCACGGCTCGTGATGAACTCGAAGTATCATGCGGCTTCGTTCTAATTTCGTCTCGACGTTTCCTACAATCGGCGATACGATGTCCAACTAACCCACAATGGTGACATTTGCCTGTGAATCTCTCCGTTAACGTTTTGCTTCAGGTTCTTAGACTTCGGTATCCGTGCGTCGCTTAAGTGATATTCCACCAAGTATTCGAAATAACTGAGCTCGAGTCGTTATTGTTTGTGCGTTTAACTCGCGACGTATCAAGCTGTCCTTCTAACACATTACACAACACGGATATCGCAAATCCAGTAATTACCTTCTCAAGCATCGTATTTTCAGGTATTCGTTCGATGAGATTCCATAACCGAAGAGCAGATTCGGACGCAGTCTCTTTAGCGCAAGCGGTGTTTGTTGGGCTGCTATAATTCGAGAAAGCAACGCTTCCATGCTGCTCAATAGCTTCTCAGCAGTTCTAAAATCCGATTGCTTTACTACATTCTGCACTCCATTCGATCCCACTTCTGATAAAAGCTCAGGACGGCCTTTATCACAATCCATCTTGCAACGTGGGTATATTGTCTTCGAAACAACGATTTAGCTTCTATAACATTAAAATAATTCTACAATTGCGTAATGATAATCACTAATATTCTGACCAACACTAACCACTTTAAAATAAACTTTGATTAAGGTGATGGATAGCGATTCGTCGAAAACGGGGCGCTGGCGACCGCTCTCAAGGAATGTGCCTCCAAAGATGGCCGCCCCGCTACCATCGACTCGACGCTCCGCTAGAGTGACGTTGACCACCTGTCACTCTTGACAATAACATTCCATTGTCCGCCGACATATGTATTTACAAAAAAAAAAAAAAATGTATATAAGTAGTTTATCAGCCATCTTGTTACCATAACACAAGCATTAGGTTGCTTAGCTTGGGACTAGATGGCGCTGTGTGAAATGTCCAGGGATATATTTTTTTTTTAAATTTTTTTATAACTAACACAAAAAAAAT
This sequence comes from Apamea sordens, assembly GCA_945859715.1. Taxonomy (NCBI): domain Eukaryota; kingdom Metazoa; phylum Arthropoda; class Insecta; order Lepidoptera; family Noctuidae; genus Apamea; species Apamea sordens. Next base: position 2,434,060 of record OX244010.1, on the reverse strand, counting down.
GTTCGTACCAATATGTTGCCTCGTGGAACGCAACCCTAACAGTAGTGAATCTCATATGCACGTCACATGCAGATCTTTTGTGCGGACACACAATGGCCGTCAGAAGCAATCTTTTAGCTTTTTTGTATAAAAACAAAACACCATTGTTCGTTGCTTTAAATATATTTTTTGTGTTTAAATTGTACATGCATTGTTTTAATCGTCGTTTAGTATTGGATGTATGAATTTTGACGTGAGTTTTCGTTCAGATTAATTAGCAGTATCAAATTAAGTAGTCTATATATTTTTTTAATTTGCGGGTACCTTATTTTCCATTAGACGAAAATCTTCAATACCAACGTAAGTAGTAGCCCGGACCCTGGAAGTAAAATATCGTAACATCACGCCTGTACTATCCGAAGGGTTGGGCAGAGGTGTATCTAGAGTACACCCACATTTCGACAGTTATGTTTGTGTTCCATTAGCAATTTGATAATGTGTTGTTGTTGCCTATTATTTGTAATTAGTCTGTAAGCCTTCTTAAAAGTAAATAAATAATAAATAAATGTGTTAGGGGGTGAGCCTTTAGCCAACCAGGCACAGATCCAGACTCCTGAAGGTCAATTCTCGTAATTTAAAACTTTCGATCAATAATAGGATTAAGGATCAGGAACAAAAATCAGTCGCTCAAGTGGCCACGTTTGCACACACGCACGCATCTAAGTACATTTCTTAGAAAATCATATTATACACCTTAATGCTTAAACATAAAGTTTAATTACCATTGTAAAATATATTTAAAATGTCGCTTGAAAATAAAATCATTCTATTTTTAAATTTTCAGTCATTTATTCTAAAATGAAACTTAAAGTCTAAGTAATAAGGTTAAAAACATACTAATTTGAAATAAGACCACAAAAGTATTTGTGGTCTTATTTTTCGGGCCGTTTTTGAAGCGCTTATCGGGAATCTAGTACTATTATTAATCGAAGTTTAAAACGTTCAAAATCTAGTCGCAGTCTCATCTCAGCGACAAACAAATGTCAAAAACTTGTCAAAATGTAGGGAAATTAGAAGTATTTTTTGACAGATTGAGACTGAGATCAGACTGTGAACGGTCTTAAAATTACGAGAATTACCCCTCAGGCTGCTACTGAGAAATTCCTTAAAGAAATACCTAGTAAGTAACACTTTCCCCGACTTCATGCACAGCAGTTGCGCTTGCGACCACTACACCATAGTAAAAGCAAACAAGTAGGACATCTTCATACATTCGCACCGCGCACGGTTTGTATGGGAGCGCGCTCGTACGTATGCGTAGTCGCACGCACACACTGACAAAATTTATCGCTGCTAAAGGTGTGCCAGGCTGTGACGCCGTACGGTAATATCGCCCGCGCCCGCGCACGCTTCGCCGCTGCCCTGCTGCTCGTAATAAATAATTTGTACGTGTACCTACCTACCTTCTTTAACTACAAAGATGGCTACAAATTCGAGTAGCGTAGAGTAGAGTATAGAAAATATTGCAGTGTTTATGGATGTCTTAATAGCAGTTTGTCAAATCGAGAATTGTCTTTCTTCACATTACCTAGCGAACAAATAATTTAAAAAACTTTGTGTTAAAGGTCCCTGATGCTTACCCTACAGGGGAACATTGTTTTGTATAGAGATTGACTATGCATTTTTGACGATTGAATAAAGTATTTACAGCCCTACGATTTTAGGCTATTATCGCTCGCTCGGGGCTTGAGTTGGCCTACTTGTTTGCTTTTACTATGACTACACGGACGAGACAGTAAAATATGTCACTTATATCTTAACTAGCAAACAGGGCCTGTAGGTATGTGTAGGTCACGTCTATTGTAAGGCGCTTTTAGAAGACGTTATGGGGTGTTATTAACTCATCAGCCGATCGATTCTGTAAAAATCTCACCGTGAAAAGTTAGGTGAAGTGAGCTTAGAGTGAGCTATCAATAGTGTCAATCCCTAGCATTAGTTGGAATGACAGCTCACTCCACGCTCACTTCACCTAAGTTTTCACGGTGAGATGGTTACAGAATCGCACTGCAGTACTTTGCCAGTCTCATACGCTCGTGATTTCATACTGCAGTTGAGCATTTTGGTCACACAGCTACAATAACGTTACAGCAGTTCTTATCAACACTCTGTTTTGCCCTTACTGTACACAAACATTTCCCCTAGAGAAAAGCTTCTGTCAATATTTAATATTGCTCACGGTTTTCATTAACAACGGAACCCTAAAAAACAAAGTAACAAGAACATTTACCAATACGACGCAATATAAAGTTGGTTAATAACGCTATTTGTGGTCGAAATGAACACGTTGCGAGATTGCGTTAGCGAATTAAATTTAATGTGTGGTGAATCAGTATGATTCACTGAATTTACTGCTGTTATTTAATGACGGCACGGTTGGCGCAGTGGTTAAGCGATTGACTGCTGCGCTGCGTGTCGCGGGTTCGATTCCCGCACGGAACAAATATTTGTATGACCTACATGTATTTGTTCCGAGTCTGGGTGTTTTTCTATCTATAATATGTATGTATTTACAAAAAAAAAATGTATATAAGTAGTTTATCAGCTATCTTGTTACCATAACACAAGCATTAGGTTGCTTAGCTTGGGACTAGATGGCGCTGTGTGAAATGTCCAGGGATATTTATTTATTTAATGTGGGGTATGTTACGCTGTTTTTTGGGGGTCTGTGGTTATAATAATTCTAATATTATTGATTAGGGGTCGAATGCAAGTTCAAATAGTAACGGATATTTTTAAAGCTTAATTCTTCTGATCTCTGTTACCTCATCAGACAACGAAATACCTAATACTGCCTATACAAACAAAAAAAATGCTCGAGAAAAGTTCAAGACAGATCAAACCTACAGCCTCTGAGTTCAGATTCACCTCTATACAAAGTTTTTTTTAATGACTTTGCCCATTGTCGCTTTTCGGTTTTTGTAAACCAGTGACAACTTTTGGTGCGATCAGTTATAAATAATTAATTTACATAGAACTGTTGCCGTTGGCACATCACAATCTTTATTGGAAATGGGCAGTCATTGGAAAATAATTTATCAATTTTCCGTCTAGGTAACTAAAACAAAAAGTTGTCTCACAGTACAATTCCACCACATTGTGTTTCCTTTCAAGATTTCAAACTTAAATCAGCACCAGCTCAGCACTATTTCAAGCATTGTTAAGAAGGCTCATAGTGAATGAAACTACCACAACACTCCCCACAAATTATTCACAAAAATCAACCCTATGTCTCAAAAATGAAAGATTACCGTGACTGCTATGATAACTTTTTATTATTTATTGAATCAAAGCCAACACGGACCAATTATAAAATAAACTACATAATATAAAAACAATTAAATACAATAAAATACAATTCAAATACAAAAATACAATATTTAAGTTAAAACAATTAAAACAATATTTCCACATTAGCCCGTACATGTACCATGTCACAGTGATACATGTACTGGCAGTCGAATCGCTGCGCGAAGGCACTCAGGATACTGTTCGGGCTGACCCGCACCCTGCGCACCAGGGATGTGCACCGCTTGCGCATGGTTGTATAAAAACAATCCACGCGCGCTTCGGCGAACATCCCCGAATCGCTACAGAAGCGAGGCAGCCCCAACAGCACCCTGAATGCATTATTGTATTGGACGCGTAGAGCGCTGTACTGCTTTTGTGTATAATTCACCCACAGACTGCTCGTGTAGAAGGACGTGCAAAATGCCCTGAACAGGGTGATCTTGACGTCTCTTGAACAGCGAGCAAAACAGCGTGCAACTTTGCCACATACCTTAAAACCCTTCTGAATGCAAATAAGCCGCAATCTGGATGCATTCAAGAAAAAGTCGCACATGTTTGTCTCAAAGATAGTTTTCAGTTTATAGTAGGCGAAGGAAGAGGTTTAAGTAGCCACTAACTTTGCTCACAAATTGCTTCCCTAATCTTCTCTATGCAAGCGCTTTCGCTACATTACATTCAACGAAAAGTTGCTGTGTGTGTATTTGTAAGTTTAGGAGAAGTTTTAGAAGTAGTAGAGCTCGTTGTAAAGGAGTTTGTTCGGGGTAGGCACTAGCTGTACATAATTCTGTCGCAAAACAGCATTGCTGTGTTCAGATTTGCAAGTAAGAAATATCGCACGTAAGATTGAGACAAAATAGAGGAAAATTGGTATTTTTTAGAAGTAATAAAAACAGGAAATTCTATTATCTTTAGGTACCTACTATTACGGTACTAGTATTCACCTCTCAAAACAGACTATTTTACTATTACCGTTCTACCCCAAAATAACAAAAAAAAAAAACAAAAACAAGCAAAAAAAAAACAAAAAACATTAACTAAAATAATTTCATTTCCGAAACACTCGCAAAATTAGTAATCATATAAAAAGGGAAGCACCACTTAGCGTTCCTACCCTAAAACATAAACAAATTCGATGTGATGTAAGGAAACAGACTGTCGTTATGGAGGTTATTCCACACACCTGTTCAACGTAGACTGAATCAAGTCGACGGAATTTTAAGCGAATGGAAGGGATATCGGAAGCTATGGCTGAAATAATAATAATAATAATAATATCCCTGGACATTTCACACAGCGCCATCTAGTCCCAAGCTAAGCAACCTAATGCTTGTGTTATGCTAACAAGATGGCTGATAAACTACTTATATACATTTTTTTTTTGTAAATACATACATATTATAGATAGAAAAACACCCAGACTCAGAACAAATATGTATTTGTTCTGAGTCTGGGTGTTTTTCTATCTGTGAACAAATATTAAATGAAACACAGAACAAATATTTGTAAGTCCTACATGTGTAGGACTTACAAATATTTGTTCTGTGTGGGAATCGAACCCGCGACACGCAGCGCAGCAGTCCGATCACTCAGCCACTGCGCTAACCGTGTTGTCAAATACTGATAGGTAATTGATCCCTTCGTGAATATGTATTAGATAGTTTGGTATTTGTTGTTTGTGATTAGTAGGAAGCAGGTATGTAGTTTTGAGGAAATAACCAAGCCACCATAAGTAGCTCAAAATAGTTGACCTAAGGATTAGTACAAAAGGATTTGTCCCATCCTTCGCTTTGCCTTTTCCTAAATAGTTTGGAGTCGGCAAAATCTAGTCTCATTAGGGTAGACTATCAGCAGACAGTTCTTCAATCACAGTATATTGCTATTGACACGTTCACAGGATGCTATCGTTCAACTTACTAATTAAATCGGGAGATAATACTGAAATTTATTTCAAAATACCACCAGCCTGTAACTGCTACTACAGGCCCTTTCTCATACAGCTAATGCCCGAACTTTAATCACCACGACATCAGCATTTAACACCAACCTCTAAGAGAATTGCATGCTCGTGCAAATTGTTCTTTTAAGATTACGGCGCCAGACATTGCAAGTTACTACAAGAATATGAGTATGCTGCAGTGGGTACTTACCATATAAAAGTAAATAAAATAATATATTTTTTTGTGTTTTGAATGTCATCTATTTCATATTTCGTCGGCAACATTCCCATGGGTAGTCAAGAAGTTAATCGATCCGTATATGGAAGTATAAACTGTCATTCTTTGACATTTGGCACACGGCAAATTTAGGTAGGGGAGGGGGGGGGGGGTATTTGCTAAACAACTAATTTCCCTAACTGTACTTAGAACTACCATAAGCAATATCCTTTAATATTAAAAAAAAACACAACGTTTCTGTCTCTACTTGACAACCGATGATTCGATTGATGGAACTGTGGACTCAGCTAGTTTATACAGACATTAGATTGTATCTTTATAATTTTTTTATTTTTCCAAAAACATTTGATTAAATACACTAATTACAAAAAAAGCGACACCTACTTCAAATTCCCCTTCTGCGCAAAATACAGACAACCTCAAACCGTCTTAAAATACCACCATACAAACAAAAACACAAAAAGAGTCTCCATTCTGAGTACGGTACCACCAAGATCCTCTAAGCCGCTACTTGGAACTTGAAACTGATGCCTCTAAGAACAGCAGATTATTTCTTACATCCTCCTTCATCGTGTAAAGTTGCTTGCTGCTAGTTAATTTATTACTTTAATTAGGTACTAATGACGTAAGCGAGTTTCAAAACAAGGAAAATGAGGGCTTTTGTATTGTTTACAGATGGTGCTTAAGATAAGCGGTATTCCCGGTTGAGAAACAAGTGACGACTGACGTGATGGTCACCTAACCTCGTGCAACCTGCAAGAAAATCTTGAGTGACGACTTGTCAAATCTCCGAGAGAGACAATGGGGGTCTACTCCGAAGTGGAAAATGTATCGTATCGGCCGAATGTTCGGCCGTTTCCTGCTACGAAGTTACTATTTGGTTCCGATCCTACACTTTCGAATATTGACTATGGTCCCGACCCAGCAGACGGTAGTACCAAGGAATAAGAACAAGCAGAACATTCTCCAGCTGCGAATATCGCACAACTTTAAAGTGATATTGACGCTAATTCATATGCCTCTCGACTATAAAAATCCTGTATTAATGTAATACGCATTTTCACTTAAAGGTAATACCACCCATGGATTCCACGAGACAGGCTCGACCTAGTGTGTTCATAAGCAAAATGCTTCCTTTGCGTCTCATTTTGTTTTTTGAAGTGAAAACTTCTTTAGCGGCGTTGTGCACTTTTTTTGTGATGGGTAAAAAATGTTAAACTCACGTCGTGACCTGATCGAAAATTTGTAAGACGGAGCTCGCGTCAGGACACGTGACCTGATTGAAAATTCGTAAGACGGAGGGAGAGTTTTTTGTGATGGGTAAAAAATTTTAAACTCGCGTCAGGACACGTGACCTGATCGAAAATTCGTAACACGGAGCTCGCGTCAGGGCACGTGACCTGATCGAAAATTCGTAAGATGGAGGGAGAGTAGACCGCATTCCAAAATATCAAAAATGCACAACGTTAATATTCAAGTTTTCACTTCTGCCGGCACTCCCGGAGTGCAACCCGTTTTTTTTTGTAAACCTGCTAATTAATGTAGACTATAAGGAAACGTAAACACTGTTTATCTTATCTTATATCTCGACACTCTGTTCTCTGCTTTTCACACCCTTTCTTCCTCAGGCGCCTTGTCAAGGTCACGGTACGTTCAAGGAATAAATATGTAAAGCAGCATAAGGTTTAATTTTTACCTGTACCATATTATTTTTCCGTCTATGTCATTGTGAACATTTTGAATGTAAATTACAGTAAGTTTGAAAAACTGACTTACAAGGCCGCTCTGTGGGAAAGGATTTTTATTGCAAATTGCTTTACATAATCGCGCGTCAATAGTACATCTTGCTGTGGAGTATCTCACGCTACGCTTGCCGATACGCTGTCTCCACTCTAGGACTCGTCTGTAGTCATAAGGCCGGCCACTTCAGCTACTTCTCTTACCACCTTTATCATTAACTCCATTTCTTTTCTGGGTACCTAGTCTCATTTAATTTCCTTGTATAATAGGCTAGTTTCCTAAAGAAATCTAATTAGTCCGTCAGTTAGATTATCAAAAAATATTGGACCCGTTTTTTATTTTTTATTTTTTTAATTATATATAAAATGATGAAGATATCGCCCGTCTAAGTTCCGCGTGACGTCACGCCTTGCTACAATTTTTAGCATGGCGTGACGTCACGATGCCCTGCTCCCAAATTTTGACGCGCTTTATCTTTGTCATTTTTTGTTTGATTGACAAAAGAAAAAATACATGTCTATTATTTTTTGATAATCTAACTGACAGACTAAATATATTAATTATTACACAGGAAACTACCTCATTATTTACCCATATAACAAAGGCTTTGTAGATGGTTCCGCTTCGTACAAATCCTAAGAAACTTACGTAGTAAGTGTAACAATCCCAGCACAATCAGAATAAGTAATCTTATTATCTCTTATACCTACTATGTTTCATTTTGTATTCCCTTTGACTCTAATGCCCGTACAATTCGTGTTTCTCGAGTAATTAACTGCGAATTTTCTTTTCTTAATATTGTTAGTGAGATGAGGATGGTTTCTTTGAAGTTTTGGTATTGCGAGGATTAAAGGCAGATATTTGAAGTACCTTTGGATAGGGCAAGACTACTGTTAGTAGGATTTGCGTAAAGAGTTTTGTTTTTGCCATTATTCATTCTTGTCCTAAAAGTGGGTAGATGATAATATTCAAAAAAGCGTAGAAGCGTATGCAAAATAGGCAATAGGCTGCTCAATAGGCAGTCCTCCTGTTACTTATGAGACTTGAACATAACTGGCGAAATAAATGTGGGTTCGAATCACCTCTGACTTCTTGTGTTACAGGCGTGAAGTTATGTTTACATAATAAATTTGATGTAACTAGGTTTACGGAAATATAATTCACACATATTTAAAAAGGTTTTACGAAAACACTTACTCTGCTTGAATTATTATTATAAAAATACAGAATACTCATTTAAGATTTTGAAATAGCAAACTCCATATATACTTACATACATACATATTATCAAATATACCACACACTCACAATCACGAGAAGCCAAAATAGTTAAATGTAGCAATTTTATTGCAAAATTATTCTAAGTTTTTCATTTGTTTAAGTTTCCTAAGGAGCCCATATATTCTTAACTTCTCACTTGTTTGTTACACTACGGGTCACAGGAATGAGGAATAATACCTTACTGTAATACAGTACCAACTAGTGCAGGGGGTATTGTGAGTATATTGTGCAAAATATATAAATAAACATAATGATGAAGCTTTCAAACTTCAACATCAAATATTTATCAAAATCCTATTACTGTACATACATAGACACATAATTATATAAATCTGTTCTAAGTCAGAACTCGAACTGTTCCGGGATCGCAGGTAGAATAAATTAATGCAGAGACTCCGTGAACATGTGTTGTATGTTGGAGTAGGTAACTTGGAACTGATATGACAGTTTCATTTTTTTTTTTTTCAGTAAGGGGTGTTTATTTGGGTAGCGGGAACATCCGAAAGGGTTTACCGCTGCCCTGGAACATAAAGGGCTAAGGAAGGAACACGGGTGGGTTTTAGTCAGTAAGAGTCTGACACTCCCTTCCGCTCCACCCAGAGCGGGAGGGGTCATTTGATGATTTCCCATCCTCAAAAAAAAAAGGGGTGTTTAATAGTAAAGGTGAAGACTGCCGCCCATTTTATGATATTGTTTGATTTGGGGTGCAGTTTTAGGAACAGAATTCTTGAAGGTATTTAAATCTGTACAAACGGGAACCATGCACACAAGTACACGACCATGAAACCCAGAATTATTTCTGCATAGTAATTTCCGCTATCGTATAATTAACACATTATAAATGTCTGAATTCGCGAATCTGCCTTGACCATGCGTGCTGAATAATGCCTTCTGTAGAGGTATTGGTACTTGCCCTGTAGTGGGACAATAATTTGGCTGGTATTATAACCATTCCACTAGCATTCTGCCCTATGACACAAATAATTTACATTGAAACTTGTCAGGATTCTAATGCGCAGCCTTTTTATCCAAACCTTTTTTCTTTTTTTTAAGAAAAACTTTGCCCCACACTAGGAATTTCTCCTGTATCGTGGGTGCGTTTACAAACATTTAAACTCACATACACAAACAGCCAGACCCGGAACATCTACCTGTAGGCAATACAAATATTTGTTCCGTGCGGGAATCGAACCCGCGACTCACAGCGCAGCAGTCGATCGGCCACTGGGCCAACCATGTCGTAAAACCTGTGTTCAATACGTCCACCCTTTACACATGTTGTACTTATCCAAATTACACGCACCATCTAACACAAAATTACCTTCTCTTATTTTCCGACATCCATTACATCCCATCCCAGCCTCCATATTGTGCGCTTAATCTGCATGTCGTTACGAGCCGTGTCTCAACTCATCCATAATTCACATAATGAGGACAAGCAGAATACTGTGGAGACGAAATAAGTTATTCACCGAGCTAGTTATTTCGATTTAGGAGGACATGGTGTGGAGCAGTGAAGGAAGAAAGAAAAGATGGACTATTTATGGAATGGAAAAAAGGAAAAGAAAGGTAGGTGACTTGAAAGAAGAAGGGAAGTCAGATTTCAGAGAAGCTACATGAAAATATGAAGCAGTAGAAGAAGTGGTGGTGAATAGAAAAAGATAAATCAATTGCAAAATGAAGAATGTCGAAGCTACGTTAATGACGTAGAAATTAGTAGTAGATATGAAATAAACAGCAATATTGCTATGCTACTAGGAAAAATGCTCCCATTTGATCTAAACGCCTCTAAAAAGATGTTCCTGTGACATTTACACCCATATTTTAAGAAGTAACCTCGAAAGTTCCTCCACCTCCACTCATTCGAGGTTACCTTAAGGACTACCTCAAGAAATCCTCGAAATCGGTATTCTTAGTTAGAACTCAGTCTTGTCATGAGGTAATCTTGAGGATCCTCCAGTGAGGTTGAGTCGAGGTCGAGTCGAGGTAAAACGTCATTGAATACGTCATTGAATCATAGACGTATTTGATCAAGAAAAAAAATAGAAATGATATTAGAAATGTCTTCTAATAAACGCAGCTCTGATTAAGCTACCTCGTTCAGTGGCGTTTACATGTGGTACTGGTACCTCTTGTAAATCTTCAATTGGCTCAGCTATGAGATCTTCATGGGTTAGCAAAGTGATGTTGTGGAGGACTGCACAGGCAACAATTATATTGCAAGTATTAGCTAAATTATTTTGGAGCTTTCTGCTCAAACAAGCAAACCGCCGCTTCCAAACTCCATTCAGTCTTTCTATAATATTTCTAGTGCTTATGTGCGCTCTATTATATCTTATTTCTGACTGTGTTTGTGGATTCGCTACTGGTGTAAACATATATGACGTCTGGGCATATCCACTGTCTCCTATTAATATGCCTGAGAGTACACCTTCTTCAAATCCCATGCAACACCTGCTGTTATTAAATATGCGCGAGTCGTGTACTGATCCCGGCCAACGTGCTACAATGTCATAAATTTCCATGTTAGGTCCACAAATTAATTGCACATTAATCGAAAACCAACCTTTGCGATTACGAAATACTTCCCCGTGCCGTCTATCGGGGTTCTTGATAGGAACGTGTGTACAATCTATGCACCCTAATACACCTGGAAATCCTGCTACTCGATAGAACTTTTGTTTCAGTTCTGTCTGCTCATCAGATGTGGGGAATTTAATAAATTGTCTTATTTTAAGAGCAGTGGTCTTTGATATTTTAGCCACAATTTTTGATGTTACGGATTGACTTAATTTGTGCAAATCTCCACATACAATCTGTAAAGTAAAAAAAATATGTTACATAAATAATACCGTAGATAAAACAACGAAATAATGGTTTCTATACAAGGCAAACAGCAAGATTTTACTTACTTGAAAATTTCCAGTTGCATAAAATCTTAACGCAATTAACAACTGAATTATAGGCGGAATGGGTAGTCCTCTGTTACTGGTTATAGCTCTGTTATTGAACACAAGCGGTAATAACATATTCAGCACTGTTTCTTTCCTAAAACGATAGCGTCTTTGGAATTCTTGACTATCATAAAATTCTATGGGATTTTCTGCATCCCGCAAATAACGGCGTGAAGGGTAATCGTACGGATTATCATACAGATAATTCAAAAATTGTTGAAAATCCATTGAAAACACTATTAAAAAAACTATTCAAACAGCGAAAACAACGTAAAGAATGGCGTATATCTTCCTTGAGTGTTCCTTAAGGTACGTCGCGATGTACCTTGAGTTTGACAGTTGTTTCCTCACCTCGACTGAGGAAAAATGTCGAGGGACGCCAAGTGGAGGTGATTTTTTACAACTGTGAATACCGATTTCCTTGAATGAGGTTGAGTCGAGTCGAGGAAGTTTCGAGGAAACGTCTTGTAATATGGGTGTTAGTTCTTGTTGGAAAATCTGTCTTAATCAAAGGACAAGGTCTGAAGACAAGTCAAACACTATTTCACCACTTCCAGAATAATTAAAACTGTCTCCTTTAACTTATTTCATTTCCAACTGATAGAATATTTTACCTTTCCAAACTGTGGGTGTAGAAGAATATCTCTCAACCCAACAAACAAACTTCAAGGTTCAATGGCACAACGGGTATTACAGGAATTTCTCATATAATTTTAGACCCTTCAAAAAAAAAAAATATCCCTAACCGAATCAGGGGTGCGCATGAGCACAATTTTTGCTTTAAAAGTAATGAAGAATTTTAAATGTTCATTTAGTATAAATGTTTCCAATCTTTTGTTTTTGACGCTATCGGTTTCAAAATGACTTTTGAATTTGACCGCTCACACGGTTCCTCTATTCCTTTCGGAACAGGAGTCAAATCAAAGGCGTTTGTATTGCGGCGTGCTGCATACATTATTAAGCAGAGCACTGATAAACCGACGAATTCGTATAACACCACCAACTATGTTTTACTGTTCGGAAATTCGCTGTAGAGGATTTGCAACCTTATCTAAACTGAACAAGATTTACATTAGATCGAACTTTTCTTTGATAGATGCAAATGCAAGGTAGACTTTAATTTCGTTCAAAATTATTTTGCTGTTAGTAAACTATTTAATTGGTTCTTATTACTAGCGCATAAGGTTGAAGTTATTTTGTCGGTTAAATCTTCTGATGGCATTAAAGATAAACCACCAAGAGAATTCATCAAGTTTACTTAAAATGTTGATATTTCAAATTACAAGTCTTTAATGGAGCAAATGTTTGTACTGTAACGATTGTTGGCATTCGGCGTTGTTTCTTCCGCTTGATTCAATTTCTAACCAACTTGTTTGGGAATTTCGGTTTATAACAGACTAAGATCTTGTTTTAAGAGGATATTGTATTTTGTTTTGATGTTTCTCTTAAAAGTTATGCAGAAACCAAGGACACCTACTGTTGATTACTGTTAATTGAACAAATTTGATGATACGGTTGGCGCAGTGGCTGAGTGATCGACTGCTGCGCTGCATGTCACGGGTTCGATTCCCGCACGGAACAAATATTTGTACTGCTTACAGGTAGTTGTTCCGGGTCTGGCTGTTTGTGTATGTGAGTTTAAATGTTTGTAAACGCACCCACGATATAGGAGTAATTCCTAGTGTCGGTCAACGTTTTTTATTAAAAAAAATTGGAATAATAACTGGATACTGTCCCAATTTGCTTTCCTAGAAAAGGCTACGTGAGTAGTAAACAGTTTGTCATTAACTTCTGTTATCAAACAAGGCATTCTTTTGTGTGGTTTTAAAGAATAGAAAACTCATGTAGCGGTATCTACAACGCCACATGCGAACAACGCGTCATACTGACGTCACGCAAATCCTGCATCTCGCAAGCAGAGTTTACCGCGCAATTAGCATAGATACAATTTCCCACCAGTTGCCCACCAGACACAACACCCGTCTGGTCGGAGGATCCTCCCTTTTCTATAGAGTATGAGTGAACTTTACACCCTGTTCCTCATACCTCTAAACTGGTGACCCCGAGTATGAACGTCAGCGCAGCCTTCGTGCAAACACTTCAGCGTGACGTCATCATCATCACTCCCGCATCACTTCCTCATGCCTCTAAACTCAAATATGAAACGTTTATCATGTAATGTAATGAAATTGATTAAGATCTAACAAGCGCTGCTCCAAATGAAAGAGTACTAAATATCAACACCTAGCCTGCCGAGCTATTTTTCAATTAAAAGTATGTTGGAGTTGGCTTTTAGCCACTGTCTATTGGGAAGCCGCTGAATGTCAGTATTTTTTATGCACCTTCACTTACCTGTGTGCCTAGAAAAAGTTACATTCTATCAGCGATAACGATGACGGAAACCTAAAAAACCGGCCAAGTGCGAGTCGGACTCGCGCACAAAGGTTTTCGTATCTATAAAAATTAATCATGAGTTGATTGAATGAAAGGTAAATTGCGGTTTACGATTTATGACGTATTAACAAAAAAACTACCTACTTACTACATCTCGTTCAAACCAATTTTCGGTGGAAGTTTATTTGGTAATGTACATCATATATTTTTTTTAGTTTTATCATTCTCTTATTTTAGAAGTTACTGGGGGAGGGGGGGGGGGACATTTTACCACTTTGGAAGTGTCTCTCGCGCAAACTATTCAGTTTAGAAAAAAATGATATTAGAAACCTCAATATCATTTTTGAAGACCTATCCATAGATACCCCACAGGTATGGGTATGATGAAAAATTAAAATTTGAGTTTAAGTTCTAAGTATGGGAAACCCCCAAAATTTATTGTTTTTTTTCTATTTTTGTGTGAAAATCTTAATGCGGTTCACAGAATACATCTACTTACTAAGTTTCAACAGTATAGCTCTTATAGTTTCGGAAAAAAGTGGCTGTGACATACGGACGGACAGACAGACAGACAGACATGATGAATCTATAAGGGTTCCGTTTTTTGCCATTTGGCAACGGAACCCTAAAAATGTATGGGACTGACATAATTATGCTAGCGGAAAGTTTCTGGAAGTCGTTGTAGAAATACGAAACGCTTTGAAAGTGATTGTTGTTTATTTGTCTAGAAACTCTGGTGAAAGTGGTCTCGAAAGCCTACCAAAGATTCGTATTTTTTTTCGTAGTAGCCAAATAAATAAATTATTTTTGCTCTTTGTATGCAAAACAAGGAGCAAAAATTACAAAGTAACAAGTAAATGACGGCACGGTTGGCGCAGTGGTTAAGCGATTGACTGCTGCGCTGCGTGTCGCGGGTTCGATTCCCGCACGGAACAAATATTTGTATGACTTACAAGTCGTTGTTCCGGGTCTGGCTGTTTGTGTATGTGAGTTTAAATGTTTGTAAACGCACCCACGATACAGGAGAATTTCCTAGTGCGGCAAGGTTTAAAAAAAAAAAAAAATAACAACCTCAACGTTTTTCCTCACCCAGCTTCCCAGGCTTCCAAACTAGAAACCTCTTAGAATTCTGCGGCCTTAGTACGCTATAGTGTGTACTTAGCATAAATTCTGGGGTTTAAGTGGGGCTGCAAGCATGCACTTGTGGGTAGAGATTATCCTGTTAGTACGTCATAGCTTGCTAGTTATTGTTGTAGAGGGTCTACGCAGTTTGCTACGCCGTAGCAGCATTGCTACGCCGTAGCGGTGTCGCTACGAGAGCTAAGAACTTTAGAATTTTGGTCTACGGCTGGTGTTTCATCTTTCCGCCATTTTCTTTTAATCTAGTTATGTTAACCTTTTTAGATT
Source organism: Apamea sordens (assembly GCA_945859715.1). NCBI lineage: Eukaryota > Metazoa > Arthropoda > Insecta > Lepidoptera > Noctuidae > Apamea > Apamea sordens. Next base: position 2,418,783 of record OX244010.1, on the reverse strand, counting down.
ACATTTGTAGGAAGATAGGTTTCAGGGATAACTTATTATTATTATTATTTGGTAAGACACTAGTCGCTAATTAACTTTTGTTTTTTATTCTTTGCCCCACACTAGGAATTTCTCCTGTATCGTGGGTGCGTTTACAACCATTTAAACTCACATACACAAACAGCCAGACCCGGAACAACTACTTGTAGGTCATACAAATATTTGTTCCTTGCGGGAATCGAACCCGCGACACGCAGCCTGCGCCACGATGAACTGACGAGTAAATAGCTTGGAGACATTCAATGTGTCCAGTCAGTTCTTGAACACGTCACGAGGGAGCCTATTCCGTTCCTTATGACTTGCCTTTGCAAACATCATAACAATTACTAGAAAAGTTTTTTTTTATTAAGTTTTTACTTCCAGCTCGCATTACAAAGATATCAATAATTCATTCACATATATCACATTCATCAACTTTTTTGTAACAGACCGATGTGACCAACCTATAACCTAAATGTGACTGCGCCAATATCTTCGCTGGTGGACTAGTGAGTCCATATGCTGGAACGACCACATGAGTGGTGTGAAACCTCTGTTTACCGCTTCAAGATATACATAAAAGGTATGTGTTACTCTCAAACTTTTCGAACAGTATGTAAGAAACAATTCAATGAAACTAGGGCGTAAGGCTAATTCTCGTAATTTAAACGTTCAAAATCTAGTCGCAGTCTCATCTCGGCGACAAACACGGTTGGCGCAGTGGCTGAGCGATCAACTGCTGCGCTGCGTGTCGCGGGTTTGATTCCCGCACGGAACAAATATTTGTATTGCCTACAGGTAGTTGTTCCGGGTTTGGCTGTTTGTGTATGTGAGTTTAAATGTTTGTGAACGTAACCACGATACAGGAGTAATTCCTAGTGTGGGACAAAGCTTAAAAAAAAAGGAAAAAAAAACCTGTCAAAATGTAGGGAAATCAGAGGTATTTTTGACAGATTGAGACTGAGATCAGACTGTGAACGTTCTTAAAATTAGGAGAATTGCCCCTCTGTTTTGTGCTTATCGTGTTTTTTTTTCGGTACGAGCTTTCGACTGCCCTCTGTTTTTACCGAACCTTCCGTTTATTAATCTGCGCCGGTATCGAATGCCCTTTTGTTGCTACTTTAGCTCATATACTGCGTAAATGTACTGTTTTAAGAGTATTGGTTCGTTGGGGAATGGTCGTTAAAGACTACGCGCGAGGATGTTTCTTTAGGATTGAATTTTCGTTTACCAAATGCTGCTCACAAAATGTTCTTTTGGCCTTATTAGGTGCCGTTTTTAACAAAATTGCACAATTGTCGTAACTTGAGTGCAAGATACAAAACAATGTCTAGCAGTGTGCGGATTCTGCTTACTTTTATGGGCCAATGTTACATAAAATCTTACTTATTGTTATTCAGAACCCTTACTTTGCTATTGGCTTATACCTTATACCTTATTTGGCTATTTCAAACAATTTAGCTGTGGTTGCCAAAATTACAATAAGCAACAGAAAATGGCATCTCCTCATATAGAGAAAGAACTCAAATTGATTATCACATCGACTCTGAACACGCTCTCCGTGTTCTAACATAATGATGTAAAAACATAAAAAGGTTAGATATCTACCACAATCTATTCATCATGATCATTTCAGCCGAAATATTTATTTATTTATCCTCACACTGGAATGCCATACACACTTACACTTACACCAACGGAGCAAAAAATCACTTCATGTGCTGATTTCCATCCATCCTGTGCGCGGTGGACATCGAAGGAATGGCGATGGATCACGGTACGCTCACGAAGCGTGCAAGTGCAGCATTTCTCCATAGCCCCATCACTCCTTCCATATTGCGCACATTCATTGCGAATTTTTGAAACTCAATGATTTTTCAAAGGAAATACATTAAAATTGAAAAACATGGAAAATTTTGAGGTGTCATCCTGCCTGACAGATGAAATAGGCCTCCTCCAAGCACCGCCACTTCGACCGGTTCTGTGCTTCTCTCCCCCATCTAGTAGACTCCAGCGGCCTTCACTAGGTCATCGGTCCACCTTGTGGGAGGCCTTCCAATGCTACGTATTCCGGTGCGCGGTCGCCACTCCAAAACCTTTCCACTCCATTGGCTGTTTGCTCTGCGAGCAATGAGCCCTGCACACTGCTACTTAAGTTTGGCAATTCTAAAGGCTATGTCGGTATACACCGGTGTTCATTACTCCCCAATGCAAATACGCATTCGAAAATCGAAGTTAATGGACAGTTTAAATTCCATTGCCCCCTTTGATACGTAAAGCAATGAAATTGCCTTTCAAACGTCAAACGATATGGTAATGTATAAGGAGTACTGTTTTTGTATTCGGAGCACGATGCCGGTATTTCACGGGTAGATCTGTTCGGATTCAGATAAAAGGGATGGGATGTGTGGAAATGGATTCTGCTTTTTAGATTTCTTTGGTTTTTTTGGTGCCAGGAGTATCTAGTACAATAGTTTATAAGGTTTTGTAAATAGATTTGTTTGGGAAAATACAACCATTTTATCGGTTTCGGGACTTTGCTTCAGGCTATGGTCCACTCAAACGAAACATAGGTAGGTACTAATTACTATTATATTTTATGCTTTTTATGCCGCAAAAAAGCAAAATAAGTTGAGAAAATATTTCTAAAGGATGAAATTAAATTTTAATATTCGTTTACCAAATTATTATAGAAAAGTATGTGTTAGTACCAGTGTGATGGTGCATACTTATCATTAAGAAAACACTTGCTTAACTATGAAAACTATTTATTGTTTTAATTCCATCCAAGCACACGTTTTCCACATATTACGAAACTACCAACGAAAACTTTGAACATTCAACTAAAACTAAGCACATTTAATTTTAATACAAAAGCTGTTTCCTCAAAAATAACCATTTCAAGCACCTGAGCAGATTGCGGGCGCACTTTACCAAAAGCGTTCAGTTCCGATCGAGCTCAGTACTAAACTAATCCTAATTTCTGTGGCTCTAAGAACCTTAATGCCACAAATTGAAATTCCACGCATTGTTGTACTAACTTTTTGAGGGATTATGATATTTATATGTCTCAAAATTAAGGTGAAAATCGCGTGTGGATTTTCAGTTTTTGATATTGAAATGTTGGAGGTTATTGAAAATTATGATTTGACGACAAGATTTTTTAAGGAAAAGGTGAAATTTTTAAAAACTTTTATTACGAAGTACGCATACGAAATTTAATGTTTTATGAGTTGTAATGGATGTTTGGCTTATTATATTTTGATGGCCTCGTTGGTCCAGTGCTTGCAAATGCGACTGCTGAGTTGTGGTGCCGTCTTCGATCCTTGGGTAGGACAATTTATGTTATTGTTTTTTTACATTAGAGTAGCAGTCTGGAGTTAAACCTACTTGTTGATGACAATAGGATCGTGTACTATATGCAGTAGACTTGTAACCAGTAATAAAAAGGTATCCAATTATATAATACCAGTATACATATCTGCTTATGTATAAACGTCTATTTACCGTGTAATACTGTTTATGTAATACCTGGATAATTATTAATTTTCTGTGTTTCCTGCTCTTACTATACTATACACTTCGGTACTTGATCTACATACGATTAAAGTATATTGAACTGAAATGACTTAGCAGTCTCAAGTTGAAACGCCTTCAAAGGGAGTTGATGAACTCTTAACTACTTAGTATCTCGGATGCATTCTCCTCACAAATGAATATGCAATTAGAACCTTGTGGAAATGTTGATAGAAGTCACACAACCCGCACTTATAGGAATGTGATACCATGTGATTCATAACATAATAATATATGTATGACATATACCTATGTATGTAACACACGTAATTCATGTCAGTAAATAATAATAGTTATAGCAATTCTATTCTGCCCGTGATTTAGCTGCGTATAGTAGGCCGCATGTCAAAGGAAACAAAACCTGTACCCATGAGCTTATTCTATTGAAACTGCATACTACGCCAGGCCAGCTCAAAGTGTCACCATCAACGTGCAGCCGACTGTACAGAAACTGGAAGGCATGCACTGCGAATGGTTTGCCACACATGTGTCAGGCTCAACAAATGGTCGCATCACCAATTGTATTCGACAATACAACAGCCTGAGACATGTGTCGTAAATTATTCACGGCGTATTCATGGTCTGAACTCGGCTTTATAATAAGGGCCAAGGGGATTAAGTAGGTAAAGATAGGGAAATTTAATGTAAAGCAAATTATCTATAGACTTAAATTGTTCGCATATTCAAATAACAATACATTGTCAGCTGTATGCAGTGACGGCACGCCAAATGGACGTAGAATTGTGGTAGATTGGTTGTGAATGGATATATCTCGAGAAAAAATATATATAAGTAGTAACTTATAATATCATTGACAACAGTAAAGCAGCACATTTCTTCAGCGGTGAAAGTTACTGGTTAATCGGTGTACAACATTTAGAATTCATTGAAGCTCGGTTCCTCCGCGGGGAGAGATGTAATCAGTGCGCTGATTATATAGTTTTCTTACGTCGTGTGTTGAAGTAGAGTGAGATGTATGGGATGGTTGATGGAAGTTACTTTTAGTGAGTAATGTGTGAAAGATTATAAACGACGATTTGCTGACGAAAGGCGTTCTATTGAGTTAACATGGCACATCGGGTTTTAAAAAGAGTACATAGTGAAATTCACGGTCATACAGTTCAAATCAAATCAAATAATTTATTTCAGATAAATATCCATAGGTAAATTTTACTCAAGTCAAAAGTACAAAATAGAATAAAATAAAATCACAAACTTATAAAATTGTTGCACTGGTCTAAGTGATACAGACGATGTGCTATAGCGTGACGGCAATATTTCCCGAAGGGCTGGGTATTGGCATATGTTACAACAGGTTCCCTCTATCTGGCAGAATCTTGATGCTCCGAAATTTATTTGGCATAATCTTCTTTAAACGAATATTTTTTAGGCATAAAAATTATTTAATATAATTATTGTTTGGCCGAATGTTTATAAGTTCTAAATTACAATGGCATTCTTTTAAGATGGCAGAATTTTATTTGGCATAATTATCTTTGGCAAAGTTAAATTTCCACATAATTTTGTTTAGCAAAACGTTTATTTAGAGCGACGATTATTTGGTACAATTTCACTTGGTATACAATGAAGATGTCAGAATTTCATTTGGAATAATTTTATTAGGCATAATATATTGTTTAATTTCATTTAAATTTATATTGTCATTTCTATAAAATGTCATTTTTAACCTTAAATAAAAATATTGTCTTAAAAAGTCAATATGTTGTGCTACAAAAGTTAGTCTGCTCTACCCTTCTATAGTGTAATTTAAGCCCGCGTAGCCCCGCAGCGCCGGAGCCGTGACAGAAACCATGGCTGCTGCATGTTACATGCTCGCTTGCAAGCTTGCTGCATGCTGCATGCTTGCTTGCATGCTGCATGCTTGCTTCTGTACCTTTTTTATTTTATATTTATTCAAATATTATTTTAATACAGTTCCATGTTTGTACCTTTAAATCCGAAATGGTAACCTATTTCGTAGTCAAGAGACCATTGACACAGCCGTATCTACGTCGATAGTGCGTCAACAGTTAATACACTTTACATTTATAATATTCATCATATTTCCGATGAGCATAATATCATTGTAATAAATCAACACGCTTGGTTGGTGAATTGATGAACACAATGAGATATAAACTCTATTGCCTTTCCACCTGAGTTCACCTGATATGAAGCTCTTATGTGACTGTATGAAACAAGAGATAAGATAGTCTGTCTCAACAGTACTGTCGAAGAAAAAGAAATATTACCTACTTCGTATTTCTATAATTCGATGGATTATTTCTTATATACAAATAGAAAATTTACGCTGCAGTGACGGATCTCTCTGCAAGCCGTGGTATTTACTCCAATGCCAAGATTATTGTTTTTTGTTAAAAATAATAATATCACTATTTTACTTATACAGCGTGTAACGGAAGGGGGGTATCAACCCTGAAGGAGGTGAATGTGCTCATGAAACTCAACAACTTTCCCCAAAGAACATAGGTCGAAATATGAAAAAAAAATTTGGCCCTCCCTTACAAAACTGACTACCAGCTGATTGATTTACTATGGGAGGGCCAATTTTTTATAGTATATTTGATATAGTATATTTGATAGTGTACGTAGTGACCGTAGGTTATTTTATAATACTGTTAAGTAGGATTAGTCATTCGTATAGATATTAGTTTTTAGTGATTTTGTTTATTTATTGAGTTTAGATTAGTTATCATCAGAAATAGGTTTATTTAGGTAGGTAGGTATTTTATTTCTGTTATTGAGATTTTTTTTTTAATTAGGTAGGTAGGTACTTAGGTAAAGATATCATATAGGTTCCCTCTTAATCACCACTAATGAGACACAACCTGGGGAAGCACATACATTTTATCCTGTTAGCACTTTCCCGTGAGATAATTTCCGACATCCACGCGGGCGAAGCCGCGGGCAGAAGCTAGTGTATACATATATGTATAAACATTTCAAGGAACGCTTTGTTGCTAAAGTTTTATTCCCTATACCTACCATATTACTTACACTATTGCAATTTCGAACATCTGACGAAGATTGTAGTAACTATTCTGATGTGATTACATCAGAATAGTTACTACAATCTTCGTCAGAACCGGTTAGTATTTACTGTATGAGGTACTTAGTTGATTAACTAAGTACCTCATACAGTAAATACTAACCGGTTACAATTTGTATCACCATAAAATAGTGTCTGTCTGCATTCTAACTCGTCCATGAATTTACTATCAACGTACACATGACACGGATTTTTACACAACACGAGAGAGGGTACCGAAATTGAGGAAAAGGTTGCCCCTAAAACTAAAATATTTTTATGCCAGCTACTGCCTGTAGTTTCACTTGCATCGTGGGAATTTTCTTCATGTAAAAAGTGCTATAAATTATTCTATATTGTAATTAGGTCCATAGTCTATAAGAGGAACAAAGACATTAAATTATTTAAGAGGGACAATGTAAAAAATGGCCAATGAATCAGCACGTATGAAACCTTTAAAATAATTTCTAGTTTTTATTATAATTTCCATTACAATTATTACAATAGAACGGACACTTCATAATTTCGAAAACATTTTAAAAAGTAATTCATTTCGGTCTTATTCCCCGGCGTCATTATTTTTTGTTTCAATTTGACGTTTTGAATAAGCAAAGAGTATTTAGCTCATTCAGCCAAGTCTTTGTGCGCAGCGGACTGTAATTACAAAACTCAACACCCTCAACGCTTGATCCATGATTAAGTTTTTTAGTTACAAACAGAATAAAGCGCTTGAAATTGCGTGTAAAACGAGCAACATCGACACTGACAGTCGATGATTTGATAGATGACACTTTGATAGTAATGACAGTCTCGTCCCTTTATTTTGTCAATTTGTTACTCGCATTACAGCCTGTGGTATTCTGCCTTAAGGTCTCTGCACACAGCCGGCGTAACGCGGCGGCAGCGGTCACACTGCGGGCGCGATCACGTCCCGTCCCGCCGCGCCCCTTCACGCCGACCGTGTCGCGATGCGATTCATTCATCAAAAAGATGTTGAGCGATTCAGACGTGGACACTCTCTTGCTCTTATTTGCGCTAGCTAAGAAAAAACAACGTAAACGGAAATGGGTGCATGAATTAAATAAAAAACGTCATAATTATGGGGAGTATCAGTGACTATGCCGCGAAATTTTATCCCATGAAGATAAGTTTTACTTCTGACTTGTATTCCCGCTCGGCGCGGCGGCGGCGGCGGCGTGGCGCGACGGTTACCGCGTCGAGCGGGACGGCTCTGTGTGACGACGTCCGTAATATCGAATACAGTACAACTGCTCAGTGTCGCGTCGCCGCGCCAACCCGCCGCGCCGCGCCCTCTGTGTGCAGAGACCTTTAGAGAGATTTTATGTATGTAGCATTCGTAGTAAAATGCAATACCTACTTACTCCTAAGTCACACAAAACGAAACAGTCCAGTCCATAGCTCTAAACTAGTCTTATCTATACTTATAATAAATCTGTAGAAGTGAAAATTCTGTACATTGAAAATATCAAAAAAGTAAATGGCAATGGCATGGCAGTAATGGTGTTACTAGACCGAAACCGAACCCAAAAATGTGATTAAAAAAATTTTTGTCTGTCTGTCTGTCTGGTTGTTCAGGCATCACGCAAAAACTACCGGGTCGATTACGATGAAACTTGGTATAATATTCTTTAATATCCTGGGCACCACACTGGGTACTTTTTATCCCGGAAAAGTATATACAATAAAAAACAAACTTAATTTTGCGGTTCGATCCCTAGACCCGATCACTGTAGCAACCGCAAATAATAAGTTTGTCGTAGGTTACGTCACAGTATCTTAGCCGTGTGCAGTGCCCCTAAGTTATGCTCTAAATGTAGTGCTGAAGGTTAATGTATGATATGTTTAAAGATGAAATGCTATATATTTTCACTAATAAACTCGAAGTTATTACCGTATGTTTCTATTGGCCTAATTATAACCTCAAAACCGGAAAGTGTTTCGGATATTTTACAATTCTCAAAAGTGTCCGCGATTTTAATATAGTTTCAATCGAATATATGCATTATTATTTAGAACACAGAAAGTATATTCACGTCCTGCTGGTTCTTAGGAAAACGTTTTATGGACGCCGAACAATGTCCAATATATCCAAATACGATTACCTAGTAGTTTTTGAGTATTTCAGTAACAAACATCCTTCACAAACAACAATAACAAACGTTCTCATTTATTTTTAGCAGAGATCTTTTTCATGTTTCATGTTATGTATAACACTAAGGGGGGTATTTTAAAATGTAATGAGGTAACATTACCAGCTTTCATCCGGACATTTTTGGAGTATGTTATAAATATTTATATTTTCATACATTACTGCTCATTGGTCTAATGGCAGCGTTGCAAGGAATTTGTGAAAGGTCCTTAATTCAACTTTTCGTTTGGGTTTTTATAATCAGTTTATGTTGTTTCCACTGCTGGGACACAGGCCTCATCTCTTCGAGAGGGAATGGGCTATAATCTACCACGCGGGCCCAGTGCGGGTTGGTAGATGTCACATGTCTTCGAATTTTTGGTTCTAGGACATGCCGGTTTCCTCACGATGTTTTCCTTCACCGTTTTGGGAGCTGTGGTGATAAAATAATTTACACAAAGTACAGCGCCTGTCTGGGTTCGAACCTACGACCTACAACTCGTAAGTCGCGGCCGTTACCACTGTGCCACCACTGTTATCATTGAGTTTTGTATATGACCTTAAAATAAAAGTTTGTCACTTAGAATTTGCTGTAACGGTACCTATTAAGTTTATTTTTAAACCGACCTCAAAAAGTAAGGCGTCCAGTTTAGACTTAGACCGAAAGTTCCGCAACAGGGTAGACCAAAGATCTGGTGAAGTTCAGAAAAAAGTTAATAGCAACATAACAAGTAAAATAACAGATATAAATCACCTCAAAAGCAGAACTCCGCAAAAAATCCTACTGCAGCCATATCAGACCAACCATTAAGAATTATTGAGCAAACCACACATTTCTTAGATTCCAAATTTAATGACCCACAAGTGCTTCTATTCCCCTAATTACTAAGATAACAAAATGGCCGAAGCTAGCAGTTGTCCCTACTATTCACTATCACATTAAATTCTTGCAACCCTCAACGTTTCGCATTTGGCCACAAGCCAAATAGCGTTGGTTTTTAAATTTTTAACTCATCCGAGGTGAAACTCGGTGAATTGATGGCAACATTAATATTTCATACGTGTGTTCGTTGGGAAACGTGTTGCCATTTTTCCTGCTTCCCGATTTTTGGGGAGAATTCAATTTGCTCCATTTGAATTTTGGAGCAAGTTCAAATATTTTGTTTTTGATGACATTGCTGCGTGGGAGATTGGATAGTCAGCAAAATATTTGCGTTCTTGTTTATATTTTTAATAAAAAATACGAAATTGGGTCTACCAATTTCGTATCTTTTTATTTTTTCCTGTCACAGCGTACACACATTACATATTTTTATGAATAAAAATCGCACAATAATACATATTTAAAGAGTGTAGTTTAAAATGTAGTGTAAGATACAAATTATATTGATAAAGGTAGCCAATTTTATTCGATAACTCGACGTGCGGTCAATACTTAGGATCCTAAACATATACCACCAAAACAACTTAATTATTTAATAAAATCGAGTTTAAATATCACTTTGAACAACAACTACTAAGTATTTTACTTTTAGTAAGTAGGTAAGCTAATATTTTCAATAACACGTCACCTGTAAATATATCGATGTAAAGCTGCCAAGTTTTCAGAAAATATTTTGAGACAACACTTCTGTTTTCCGAACGAAGTAGTTAGCTTTTCCAAGATATTCTTGATTTTACTCTAAGTAGGCACTTGTTTATACGGCTAATTTGTTTTCAACTCGAACTAGACTTTCTTACACAAACAGTTTTGATTTAGATGTTAATTTCTTTTAAAACTAAGAAATTAAATCGATTATATAAATATTGACTTTAATTCCGTAAGTTTGCACAGTAAAGTAAGTAGCAATCAATTCTGAAAGTTATTAAACAGGAGAGGGTGTTTTTATAGTTATTAACGTAACTGCGATGAGTAATCTTGATTGATGACTAGGATTAATAAATCTGCTTATCCCTTTGGGGAAAACTGGCGTGACGTTATGTTTTTTAAGGTTCCGTACCTCAGAAGGAAAAACGAAAGGAAACCCTTTTAAGATCACTTCGTTTCCCGTCTATCTGTCCGTCCGTCTGTCAATACCCTTTTTCTCAGGAACGCGTGGAGTTATCAAGTTGAAATTAATATTAAATACTCAGGGCTGCAATCCCTTGAAGCAGTGAAAATATCAAAGTTCTAAGTAAACGCAATCAAAAGATACGGGCGTTTATGTTCCGTTTACGCCGCATATTTTGACACTCTCAAGGGAATCAAAACCTATAGGGTACTTCCCGTTGACCTAGAATCACGAAATTTGGCAAGAAGCAATGTCATATAGCACAAGTAAAAGAAAACATCCGAAAACCGTAAATTTTTAGTTACATACCTATAAATTTGTACGGAACCTTCGGTGCGCGAGTCCGACTCGCACTTGACCAGTTTTTTTAAACCACATCTATAGCGATCACAATTTGTCACCACAACTAATTACAAAGTAAAAACCCGGAAAATATTCACGAAACGAGTTTACAATCTAATAACAAATGTTGAGCTCAAACTTCGCCTTAATAAGATAAACTTTACAAAGCCTTGCAAAAATATTTGGACGCAAAAATATTCCGAGTAAAGAAATTAACAAAAAAATAAAAAACGGTCTCAGTAGTTTGTAGGGGACCGAATCTAGTATTCAGTGCAATATAAAAGAGTCTTTTGTGCACCGAAAAAGTGGGTCATCCTATTCCTCTATTACACTGCCGTGCATGGAAATGCGGATCGGTATTAAAATATTTTTGAATGAGATTAGTTTCTCATTTGTATGCGCATGCTTGTGATATTCAAACATTGAATTCAAGTATGTTGTTGGTTATTTGCAATAAAATAGGAATCTATAAATTTTACAATCTAGTCTTTGTTTTATATATTTTTATGCATATTGCATAGTTTTGTTACAATCTTAGTTGCTGTCTTTGTTTCTACCTAGGTAGTAAAGATAATTACTAGGTAGTAAACAAAAATACAAAACATAGCTAAAGAATGACATAGACTAAAGTGATAGAAGGTATCACTTTAGTTTAAGTCATTTTTTAGCTATGTTTTGTATAAGCAAGCGTCGTTATTCCATCCTCATTTAATAAGCAGGCCAATTCTCGTAATTTAAAACAATCAAAATCTAGTCGCAGTCTCATCTCGGCGACAAACAAATGTCAAAACCTTGTCAAAATGTAGGGAAATTTGACGTATTTTTGACAGATTGAGACTGATATCAGACTGTGAACGTTCTTAAATTTACCAGAATTGCCCTCAAGGTAAAAGAAAGCGTTTAGAGATCTTGATACTCGTATCTGTGCAAAACTTGAGATAAATTCCACTCCGTGAATATAATAAATATATTTCTGTCCCCCACTGTATGTCAAGCGTGTTGACCATCCGTTTGGTGTTGCACAGTTTCCAATTAGTGGCGCGGCTTTGTGTCCTGCGCGATTGTCTCCTTACTACTACATTCGTGAATGGTATACGCCTGTTGTGCCGGGTGCATGTAGGTGGCGCTTGAATAGAGGTGGTAAATAGCGTGCGCAATCGAATGGGTGGAAAGGTATTAAGTTTCACGGAAAGTGATATTTGGTGAAAAATACTGATCGTTATAAATATTCGTGCTAAAAGCTAGTTTGTAAGAATACAACAACTAGCTTCATTTTTCTGACTGACCGACCCCTTGAAAATTCAAAAGTGCCTGTAATTGGTTTAATTGAAATAAATACTTTGAGTTGAGTTGAGTCGAGTTAAAATACTTAATGATACAGTTTTTTCCGAATCTTTTGTCGAAATGAAATGTATTCGGCGTACTTACGAGTAACGTAACACTTGTTCAAATATACACACATATGTAGGTAAATAAAGCCGCTCGGTTCCGCCCGATTTGTGCCAAGCCGACCCGAGCAATATACAGTGAGGGTACATGAGTGAACTGCCAATAGGTACGACCCGAATGAAAACCGAATTTGTGTAATAATTGCTTCGGGTCGCCAAGACCCACAAACACTACTGAATCAAATGTTTCGACCTAGCAAGTGAGCACATCTTATAATTTTGGACACAGATATGTACCGAATACAACGTCATACTAGTTACTATGTTAAGCTGTAAACCAAGACGGGCGCTACTTGCATTGTGATTACAGCAATGCATAGATGATGACGTGCTGGCATCACGCAGGATACCATCGTAATCTACATACATTACACTGGGTTTATGGAGCAAGATGGAGAAACGAAATTATAATTAGAACGTAGGTTGATAAATTTAGGGTCCATTTTCGTGGACGTAGACTTTAAGATGATTATTACAATATAGACTGCTGTTGACGAGGGAAAACAGTAGGTATTTTCTTCTTAATTAATAAATAAATAATAATACAGCCAGAAAAAATTAACCGAATTAATAAAACGGAAAAAAATCATTGCTCCTACTGCACTACTAATATTAAACTATTGTCTGAATTTTTTGCAAGCACTCGTATATTAAGAGTTCTCCTGTTGCAACCGCTCCGAAAACCACACTGCATTCATATTCATATATTTATTTGCATTCCATAATGTTGTAGAGGTGTTACAATGGCTTAAAGCTAAGGTACAATTATGGACCCTGTAGGGCACAGCAAAAATTTTAAATTAATTATTAAAATAAAATAAATTTAGGACACAAATCTATACATATAATAAAACAGTAACGAAAGAAAAACTGTACATTGAGAATTTTCGAGAAAAAATAAGTGGCTTTTGTTAGAAAAACGTAACTGATGACAAAAAGTGACTTTTTAGAATTTTTGTCTGTTTGTCTGTTTGTCTGTTTGTCTGTGTGTATGGTACGGCTTCACGCCAAAACTACTGGATAGATTGAATTGAAATTCAGCAAAAATGTTCTTTGTAAACCAAGGAAGGCTTTAGGCTACATATTATCACGCCGTATGTTATAGGAGGTAAGCAATATTGATTTTAAAAGGTTTTTGTTCGTAATTTAATGCACAAAATAATTGAATGCACAAAATGACATGTTATTTATTTAGTAAACCATAATTTAACTCTGGAAACATATTATCACGCTATCACCTACGGGGGAGGAGCTGTGAATCTTTATTTTTCTTACCTACGTATTCTGTGACAGCGTGTAATCTAACGACGCATATTTAAATGTTGTTTTTGAGTAAGCCATGCTATTATCTAGCTTTACACTATAAAAACTACGCCATTTAAGTAACTTGGGCAGAGAAACATAGTTTAATTAATGTTAGTAGTATAATGAAAATTTTGAAGCAGCGCCATCTATGAGATTTCATAAAAATCAAATCAAGTTACATGTTAACACTTTTTGGAAATAAATAATTTAAATTTGATCATGTTGGCGAGGTTAGTAGTTAGTTATTCTTAAAATTCATAGATGGCAATGTGCATTTTCTTCATAAAAGTTGTATGGTATAGTTCGTTTCGACAAATTCAAGTTCCAACAAAACCCTCAAAATCTTGAGCAGAGTTGAGGAAGACAATTTAAAAAAACACGCTCTGTGAAGTCGACCAGTTTGCGAGATCCCTTACGTATGACGAGGTGCCTTCATATTACACGTACGACAAGCAAAGGGGTGTATTTAACCGACGTCGACGAGGAGGTGCTGTGGAAGGCTTTCCGGGAATTTTCAAGGACACCGCATTGGGTAGGGTTTATACCGTGCATCCGAATAATGGCGAATGCAATTTTCTGCGGTTGTTACTTCACACTGTCCGAGGCCCAACGTCTTTCACCTTTCTGAGGACATTTGATGGCGTGGAGTATCCCACTTACCGCGCAGCCTGCGTAGCACGTCACCTTCTCGACGGTGACCAAAATTGGGATGACACCCTCGCGGAGGCGAGCGTCAGTGACAGTCCCAGCTGCATGCGTCATCTGTTTGCCGTCATCTTGGTGTTTTGTGGAATCGCGAACCTGGTAGCTTTGTGGGAGAAGTATCGCCATCATCGGTCTGAAGATTTTCTACGAGCTTTGAGGCGTGTTACTGGAGACGAAGTCGAAGTAACTGATGAACGCGTGCTGAACACCTGTCTCAGTTCACTTCAAGATGTGGTCATTTCTATCGGCGGCAATCCACTGATCGAATATGGGTTATCAGCTCCCACATCATCACCGCATAAAGACCGTGAAAATCGGGAGTGTAACGCTGAGACAAATTACGATCCGGGCGAAATGACCACCATACGAAATGACTATGTCGCTTTGTTCTCTTCAGAGCAAAAACACATTTATGACACCGTCCTTGAAAGCGTTGGGCAAAACCAGGGTAAAATGTTTTTCTTGGATGCTCCTGGTGGAACAGGAAAAACATTTGTTACCACTGGCATACTTGAAGAGGTCAGGAGGCAAGGCAAAATTGCTATTGCTGTAACGTCGTCGGGAATCGCTGCCACACTACTTCCGGGCGGCAAAACAGCACATGCCATGTTTAAAATTCCCATCGATTTAGAGAGCGCCGAAACGCCTGTTTTTGGTGTGTCACGTAACAGCAATAAGGGACACGTGCTCAAGGATTGTTCTCTGATCGTATGGGATGAGTGTACGATGGCCAATAGGAAGGCAGTTGAGGCCGTGGACAGAACCCTGCAGGACGTCTGCAGGAACGAACATTTGATGGGTGGTGTCATAGTTCTGTTCAGTGGCGATTTCCGGCAAACGCTTCCCGTGGTGACGCGGGGATCGAGGGCTGACGAGGTGAATGCTTCGTTGAAACGATCTACGTTTTGGTCACGAGTTCGTACGCTGCGCTTGACCATTAATATGAGAGCTCAGCTCGGCGGCAATGCATGTGCTCAAGAATTCTCCGATGTCCTTCTAAGTCTTGGCGAAGGCACTCTACCAGAAGAGAGAGGTGGACAGGTGGTGCTTCCAGAGTCTCTCGGTAGAGTGGTATCCAGCTTAGAAGAACTCATTCGCTGTGTGTACGGGGACATCAGTCGTATACTGCACCAGCAGAATTCTTGGGTGTGTGAGCGGGCCATTTTGACGCCCAAAAATAATCAAGCTGCAGCAATTAACGAATGCATTCTCTCGGAAATTGAGGGGAATGAAGTGGTCTACACCTCGATAAACACTGTTGTCGAGCAAGATGACGCCACACATTATCCCGTGGAATTTCTGAACTCCCTGTCAGCAAGTGGACTTCCAACGCATACCATCAAGCTGAAGGTCGGTGTCCCGATTATGCTTCTTCTGTACCTATCTCCTCCGAAGTTGTGTAACGGGACCCGCCTTAAAGTCATCTCGCTCCACAGACACACCATTGAGGCGGAAATTCTTACGGGTTGTGGCGTCGGCGAGGCAGTATTTATACCACACATTCCTTTCATACCTCATAACTACCCGTTCCAGTTCAAGCGCGTACAGTTCCCCGTGAATGTTTGCTTCGCGTTGACCATCAATAAGTCGCAGGGGCAGACACTGAGGGCAGCGGGTGTCGACCTCAGGACGAGTTGCTTCTCACACGGGCAACTGTACGTCGCTTGCTCTCGCGTCACCAATCCTGACTCTCTTTACATTTTGGCTCCTGGCAGCATAACTACCAACGTATTTTATAGGGAAGTGTTGTAAGGTATGATACCTTTTGTACGTATTTTTACTCTTTTGTGTCCTGGAATGTATTCTTGCATTATTTTCTCTATTTCCTTCAGTCACATCTTATGACTGAACTCAGCAGGATTCCCATATAACTCTCTTCACTTGCTTCGCAAAAAAACTTATATTTTAATGCAATTTTAAAAGTTGTTTACTTATAATGCTATAGCGACACTGGCATCTTAGGTATTTTTGGTGCTGTAGAGCCTTCACGCAGACGACGTCGCGGGCAGCAGCTAGTTAACAATATTTCTATGCTACAATCTTTAAAATATGTTATTATCATTCAATTTTTATAGGTAAATATAACATTTTATTTTGTTGAGATCAGTCTGATAAAGTTGGTACATAATAGTTATTTGGTAAGGTCAATTAAAAATATATCTATAATATTATAATATTTGTCTATATATGTATGAATGTATCAATACAACTGTGTGTGGTGTCTGTTTGTGTTCAATAGATTTTTTTGTCTTGTATGTATTCGTTTATCGTGTAGTATGCTTTTTTAATTAATATTTGCTTGAGCTTATTTATAAATGTCGTATCGTTTTATTACATGCATTACTACAATGCCGCGCCGCTAATATATCTAAAATTCTCTATGATTCCGTGTTGGCCAACATACGCGTGTGACATACACATACCAAGTGAAAGTGCAAGTGAAATGAGACAGACGGCGAACACGTGCTACATCTTCTCAAGTAGTCCTGGTATCAACGTGCTCCATCCAGAAGACTCCCAAGTAAGTTCATCATCCTACTGTGAGATCAAAACTGTGTGTCGTCAATAACTCGCCCCCGCTTAAATTACAATCCCGCAATGGACCTTCGAAGCCGTATGTATATACTTATCCAACAATTATATTAATTTAACGGCAAAGAGAGGAGATGGCAGGGGACGATCTCGACTCTTTTCTCAATGATTGGCAACAAACAGCAATAGATAAAGCTAGAAGGAGGGACAGGTTCGTTGCCACGGAGTGGGACACGAGAGGCTAATTAAAATGTAATTTATTTATTAAAAGTTCGCTTAACCCGAGCACTTTACAAAGATTTTCCTTCACAACACGTAATATCAACAACTTAATACATATTTTCTCAAAAACATAATCTACAATTTACCAACACGTTCATAAATTGTGAGCTTGTTTCACAGCAAAAATACAGCGGAGAGCTACAGCTAAGCTCAAGCTGTTGGTGGAAATTCATTCCGCTGTAAACGCTTGACCGCGCCGGCTAGATAACGTGTTGTTACAGCGGGTGCTGCGTTTAGATATGGGTGAGTGGTGAGGAGAGTCGAAGTAAACATACTTATATGTCATATACTACATGCACCTTCGCATAAGTACCTTTTTTTGGCGAGTGAGTGACTCGTTATGAGCTGCTAGCTAATGGGGAGGTTTGCGAGAGGTCTAGTTTCTACTCTCTGTCAACCGTATGCGGGATTTACAAAACAAGAAGATTTTTTGTATTACAAACAGCGGTCGTTTGTACCTAATTGCCTGTCTAATGTATGTTGTGTCTTGAATTACAGCTTCTATAAAAACATTACCCTGGTTTTGACCTTTATCACGGTCGGGTAACACGTTCTCACACTATCACTGCCTACCCTGACTGTTTGACCAAAACCATTCTTTATATATACTGGAATTCTCCGCGCCTAAACGCCCACTGGCAGTGTCATGCGATAGCATCCCAAGTTTTTAGGTATCGTAGTGAAAGACGTATCACAACCTAGCATCAAAAGACCACTCACAACGTAATATTTCGTCATTCAAGTTCACTATCTCGTTCAAACGCGCACGGGGCAGGAGCCATATCATTGGGAATATCGGTCGGCCCGCATGGCAGCGCCGTGCGATAGCAACCCCAATTCTGTTACCAAAATTACTACGAATTGGTACATGTACGCTTCTATTTTATTGGACTTGCTAAGTGCTGCTTTTGCTGATTATATTTTTAGCGCGTGGTGGTAATAAGTGTTTTTAGAGGTATGAGGAGGCTACGCTGACGTTCATACTCGGGGTCACCAGTTTAGAGGCATGAGGAACAGAGTGTAAAGTTCGCTCATCCTCCATAGAAAAGGGAGGATGCTCCGACCAGACGGGTGTTGTGTCTGGCGGGCTATTGCCCAACGATTGATGTTGGGAAATTGTATCTATGCTAATTGCGCGGTAATTAAACTCTGCTTGCGAGATGCAGGATTTGCGTGACGTCAGTATGACGCGTTGTTCGCATGTGGTGTTGTAGATACCGCTACATGTTTAATATTAGACTTCTTTAGATAATCATTGAAAGTTTATGATAAAGAACTTCCAACAAAGAAGCTGAACAAAGGGTTGGTTCAGACTAACACTATAGGGAATATTATAAACTCATCTGTTTTTCAACTTTTCAACAAACTCGTTAGTAACAATTACCAATTGGTAAGAATTAATAACATCATAGAGTTCCTTTCCACAGTCTGGTTTCAAATAAGAAATCAAAGTCTTAAACTCGTGTAGCGGGATCGTCCGAAAGGGTTACCGCTGCCCTGGAACATAAAGGGCTAAGGAAGGAACACGGGTTGGTTTTAGTCAGTAAGAGTCTGACACTCCCTCCTGCTCCACCCAGAGCGGGAGGAGTCATTTGATGATTTCCCATCCTCAAAAAAAAAAAAGTCTTAAAGTCGCGAGAGATCAGCTAGCAATTTTTGGTGAACAATGAAGCAATTTCCATCTATCAGACTTCATCGTTGACTGATTGGAAACACTAAGGCCCATTCTGATTTAATTTTGAAAATGGCAAATTATTACAACAAGACGACGCTGAAGAGTGAGTCTAGGCTATAGGGAGATACTAATTACTAGGTTTTCAAACAACGAGAATACCATATTCCAAATAACGATATAAAATCTTTAGTTTTTGTTGTACTGCGATATCATGATATAATAAAGTACGGAAAAGCAGACTTCATAAGTTTTCCCCCCATAAAATAACCTTTCCTTCAAGTTAAAGTGCTTTATCAAACTAGCAAAGGTTCGACACTCAGCCTTGTATAATATCCCCTTTGTTTCACAAGGAAATTGTCTAGCGAGATCTAATTAATGTCTTTTATTCTTATGCAAATTACTATAATTTTATTCTTTGGTTTTTTGTACGTCGTATTTTTAATGCTTTCTAAAAGAGGGGGTCTTTCAGTGATTGTGTTTTGATATTGTGGAGACAGATTGAAGATGGTGTACAAAATTGATAGGATAACAGCTAATAAGCCACAGCTACAATGTTCTCACTGTTCAGTCACAAACATTGCCAATGTGAGAGGCAGTGGGCTGTAAACCACCACGCGGGTTCAATGCGGGTTGGTGCATGTCACAGGTATTCGAATTTTGGTTTTAGCACATACTCACAAAGTTTTACTTAGATTGTATTGTGTAAATTCCTCGGTCTGTCGGCCATTGCTGCTTTCTTCAGTCATAAAAGTCAGTCTTTTCTTTTAAACGTGCCTATGTATTTTTTTTTATGACTGAAGAAAGCAGCAATGGCCGACAGACCGAGGAATTTACACAATACAATCTAAGTAAAACTTTGTGAGTATGTGCTAAAACCAAAATTCGAATACCTGTGACATGCACCAACCCGCATTGAACCCGCGTGGTGGTTTACAGCCCACTGCCTCTCACATTGGCAATGTTTGTGACTGAACAGTGAGAACATTGTAGCTGTGGCTTATTAGCTGTTATCCTATCAATTTTGTACACCATCTTCAATCTGTCTCCACAATATCAAAACACAATCACTGAAAGACCCCCTCTTTTAGAAAGCATTAAAAATACGACGTACAAAAAACCAAAGAATAAAATTATAGTAATTTGCATAAGAATAAAAGACATTAATTAGATCTCGCTAGACAATTTCCTTGTGAAACAAAGGGGATATTATACAAGGCTGAGTGTCGAACCTT
The DNA here is from genome assembly GCA_945859715.1 of Apamea sordens. Taxonomy (NCBI): domain Eukaryota; kingdom Metazoa; phylum Arthropoda; class Insecta; order Lepidoptera; family Noctuidae; genus Apamea; species Apamea sordens. The sequence goes on along the minus strand of OX244010.1, from coordinate 2,398,419 downwards.
TGCTAGTTTGATAAAGCACTTTAACTTGAAGGAAAGGTTATTTTATGGGGGGAAAACTTATGAAGTCTGCTTTTCCGTACTTTATTATATCATGATATCGCAGTACAACAAAAACTAAAGATTTTATATCGTTATTTGGAATATGGTATTCTCGTTGTTTGAAAACCTAGTAATTAGTATCTCCCTATAGCCTAGACTCACTCTTCAGCGTCGTCTTGTTGTAATAATTTGCCATTTTCAAAATTAAATCAGAATGGGCCTTAGTGTTTCCAATCAGTCAACGATGAAGTCTGATAGATGGAAATTGCTTCATTGTTCACCAAAAATTGCTAGCTGATCTCTCGCGACTTTAAGACTTTTTTTTTTTTGAGGATGGGAAATCATCAAATGACTCCTCCCGCTCTGGGTGGAGCAGGAGGGAGTGTCAGACTCTTACTGACTAAAACCAACCCGTGTTCCTTCCTTAGCCCTTTATGTTCCAGGGCAGCGGTAACCCTTTCGGACGATCCCGCTACACGACTTTAAGACTTTGATTTCTTATTTGAAACCAGACTGTGGAAAGGAACTCTATGATGTTATTAATTCTTACCAATTGGTAATTGTTACTAACGAGTTTGTTGAAAAGTTGAAAAACAGATGAGTTTATAATATTCCCTATAGTGTTAGTCTGAACCAACCCTTTGTTCAGCTTCTTTGTTGGAAGTTCTTTATCATAAACTTTCAATGATTATCTAAAGAAGTCTAATATTAAACATGTAGCGGTATCTACAACACCACATGCGAACAACGCGTCATACTGACGTCACGCAAATCCTGCATCTCGCAAGCAGAGTTTAATTACCGCGCAATTAGCATAGATACAATTTCCCAACATCAATCGTTGGGCAATAGCCCGCCAGACACAACACCCGTCTGGTCGGAGCATCCTCCCTTTTCTATGGAGGATGAGCGAACTTTACACTCTGTTCCTCATGCCTCTAAGCTGGTGACCCCGAGTATGAACGTCAGCGTAGCCTCCTCATACCTCTAAAAACACTTATTACCACCACGCGCTAAAAATATAATCAGCAAAAGCAGCACTTAGCAAGTCCAATAAAATAGAAGCGTACATGTACCAATTCGTAGTAATTTTGGTAACAGAATTGGGGTTGCTATCGCACGGCGCTGCCATGCGGGCCGACCGATATTCCCAATGATATGGCTCCTGCCCCGTGCGCGTTTGAATGAGATAGTGAACTTGAATGACGAAATATTCGAGATCGGTCGATGTGCAAGGCTGGTTGCCATCCCAGAGCTTCTCGTCAGAAACCTGAGAATAATTAAAGTCGCAGTTATAATTAAGTATATAAGTTATTGATTTACAAACAGTTATGATCTTCACTAATATTGTTTATCATTTAGGGCGAATGTCACCAATGAAACTGAACGCGATCAGAACATCTGAAGCGCGATCAAGAGCTGCCATTTATTTTTACCGTTCGAGTATTATTTACCCTCGTGTGTTTTTGCTTTCCCTTGATGATATTGAAATTCGCTCTAGTGTCATTTTACGCACAAATTCTCAACCAATAAACTACATTTCCAAGGAGACCGTACGCCCAATTCAGTTAAAATTACACGCCACTTACTGCCGATACATGGAGCAATCCTATATACATGCAAATTGCGGGCAGCTGCGTTCTACCGCATCTGAGCCGCTATTACGGCTCACCCTAATACGTATGTGTTATATGGGTACGAGGAAATGTATTGAAATGTATTTACTTCTTTTAAAGAAGAAAGTAAATACATTTCAATACATTTCCTCGTACCCATATAACTTATACATACCCATATAAATGTATTGAAATGTATTTACTTTCTTCTTTAAAAGAAGTAAATACATTTCAATACATTTCCTCGTACCCATATAACACATACGTATTAGGGTGAGCCGTAATAGCGGCTCAGATGCGGCAGAACGCAGCTGCCCGCAATTTGCATGTATATAGGATTGCACTATGTATTGGCAGTAAGTGGCGTGTAATTTTAACTGAATTGGGCGTACGGTCTCCTTGGAAATGTAGTTTATTGGTTGAGAATTTGTGCGTAAAATGACACTAGAGCGAATTTCAATATCATCAAGGGAAAGCAAAAACACACGAGGGTAAATAATACTCGAACGGTAAAAATAAATGGCAGCTCTTGATCGCACTTCAGATGTTCTGATCGCGTTCAGTTTCATTGGTGACATTCGCCCTAAATGATAAACAATATTAGTGAAGATCATAACTGTTTGTTAATCAATAAGTTATATACCTACTTCATTATAAACTGCGATTTTGATTATTCTCAGGTTTCTGACGAGAAGCTCTGGGATGGCTACCAGCCTTTTTTTTTTTGTGGATGGGAAATCATCAAATGACCCCTCCCGCTCTGGGTGGAGCCTACCAGCCTTGCACATATGGCTACCAGCCTTGCACATCGACCGATCTGCCTCTTAAAGTCTTGATGATACTTCTGTTCCCGCCTTGCGGCGCTGTGCTTTCTTATCGTGTTAACATTCACGATGTGAATTCCATTCATGATATTTCTTTCTTTCGACATTACGTAGCTACAACTCTTTTACAAAACACACGTTGGCTATGCTGATAAGCTTTTAATGTCGAATTATCTCTCTTGATGAAAAGCGAGTGCTATCGACATTTGTGGATGCTTTACATGCATTTTTTATTTGAAGACTAACCTATTTATTATCCAAAGTTGTAACTCTTTTACAGCTGTAAAATATATATTTGTCAGTATATACTGGCCAGCGCCTAAGCAAAATTTACAAAACATAACATTCAGTATTCATATGTGCAGATGAACTAAAATGTTCAATGTTGAACGAGGGCCAACCTGACCGCTACAACGAAGTATTTAGGGTGATACCGCGGTTAACACCACGTTTGGCAGCCAATGGTAAGCATGATGAAATGCAGGCGCGGTCGCAGTCCAATATTTGGGGGGGGGGGGGGGGGGCGTCACCAAGTAGTAAGTTAGTCACTTAAGTTAGTAAGGCAAGACTCTCGACAGCTTGAATGATTTTGGGGGGTCATGACCCCCACGACCGCGCTTGATGAAATGTTTATCGTATAACTGTTGTAGATATTATTACTTAATGATTAAAAGGTATAGGTAAGTTACATTTTTATCACGACATGTCAAAGATTTCCCAAAAGAGAGACAGAATCATAGTTGAAGAAATATCAAATTGCTAATCATGTTTAGACCTCGATTTTGGGTAGTCAATTAAAATAAAGAATCACAGGATATTCCAATTCCATTACCTAATCGTACTTGATATTTTATGAGTCTTGCCGAAGAACAGGAATATGTATATTGACACCACAAACAGGATTAGCAATAGAAACCAAACCCGAAACTAGAGCAACGTTCCAAAGCTCATCAAAAACAGAACGAAATAATTATAATATAGACAGAATACATATTTATACATAGAACGTGCACACGGATGAGACAGAAATTAAAGCACGACAAAAATTGCCCAAAATGCACATCAACAAATGGAACTCAAAACTAAACAACATCACGAAACAGCTTTTCATATCTCCGCGTACGAATTTAAATCCAGGGGGCCTACTCCGAAGTGCAAAGTGCGAATGTTCGGATCGGACCGACACATGGCCGAACCGAATATTATTGAAAAATGCGAAAAAAGTTCGGATCGGCTCAGTTGGGTCGGGACCATAGCCAATATTCGAAAGAGTGTAGGAGTGTAGGATCGGAATCGACCGAACCAAATAGTAACTTCGTAGCAGGAAACGGCCGAACATTCGGCCGATACTACTTCGGAGTAGACCCCCAGATCCTTTGAAAAACACGGAGTAGCAAAAAATGTAAAAAAGCCTTTACACATTAATTCTCGCACGAATCGCCGCTCGTGACACACGGTGGCAAACAATATGAGCGGTGCAGGCCGCGTGTGCATAGCGGTTTAGGTAAGAGGAGCGTTTGCATTGGGTGGGTTACTTGCTTGATGTGGGATTAAGAGCCTGTACAACGGTCCACTAGCGCCACTCCTTTAAAAAAATATTATCTCGTGACTGAGAAGGAATTATGAAAATCTGCTCAATCAGCGACCTCGGTAAGTGTGTCTAGAATTTTCTAATACCTTTTATTAAGTTTCATATTGAGACACGAAGCAACTAAATACGACTTAGGAATGTGGCCGCTTTTCTTTAGATCGAATTTTGTTGCTTCGTGTCTCAATATGAAATTTTATAAAAGGTATTAGAAAATTCTAGACACATTTACCGAGGTCGCTGATTGAACAGATTTTCATAATTCCTTCTCAGTCACGAGATAATATTTTTTTAAAGGAGTGGCGCTAGTGGACCTGTGTGCACCCTCTTAACCTAAAATATTTGCATATTTTTTTTAACTTCAATTTCGTGATTGATCTATTTATAGACAATGCAGGTTTATTAGCTACTTAACTATTATTGAGGAACATAAAATTCGAATATAAATGTTACAAAATTCTGTCAACCAACAAAAGTAACCAGAAGGCCAATTCTCGTAAATTAAAACGTTCAAAATCTAGTCGCAGTCTCATCTCGGCGACAAACAAATGTGAAACACTTATCAAAATGTAGGGAAATTAGACGTATTTTTGACAGAATGAGACTGAGATCAGACACTTCTTCTTCCCAGCGATAGCACTAGGAAGTGGTGAAGGGCGGGCGTTTTTGGGGGACTGTCTTTTGTAATTTTGACGTTCGAAAAGTGCTGATTCTCAGCCTAATTTGAATAAATGACTTTTGATTTTTTTGATTGACTGTTCTTAAAATTACGAGAATTGCCCCTCTGATGCTTACTCAGAAAATGTTGTTTACAATTTTATATATTACATATAACCTCATCATACCATCACATATTACATAGATACACATTTTTATATGCGTGTCGATAAAACGACCAAATAATCAAAAGCACAGAATTAATTCCGAACACATATCGATCGATAACCAGCGATACAAAGTTACATACGAACTTCATGTGAATAATACGTTAAGCTACGATGCCCGTTCAAACAAGCCAGTGGGATCTACAGAATATAGAATTAGTCAGCGCAGCCAGTGATATCTACTACGGATACGAATCGACACTGGCGCGAGTTGTGAAATACCTTAGGATGGAGACCGTTCGTTGTGGCTTGTGGCTCAGTATACTGACTCACATGAATTCATGCTTAGATTTAGTCATGCGTCTGACAACCAGTCTTACCAAGGGGTATCGTATTACCCAGTAACTGGGTTGTGGAGGTCAGATAGGCAGTCGCTCCATGTAAAATACTGGTATTCAGCTGCATCCGGTTAGACTGGAAGCCAACCCCAACATAATTGGGAAAAGGTTAGGCAGATGATGATTTAGTCATGCGTCAATTTGCTAATCTAGCAAATTGACTTGCTCAATTTTTTATAGTAGGTATTTTGAAAGCGTAAGTTGTCACGGGTCAGTTCAGAGGCAGGAATTTAAATCACCTTTGGAGATGTTAGGTCTTGCGCAATTTCGGTAGATCGAATTGACATAGTGTATGTTTGGTCCATTAAGCTTTTTAAGTAATACCTGTGTACACTTACTGTTGTTTATAGTTGTTGTTGTTTTAAGTTTTTGGCAAAAGTGTCGATAAAGGTTGCGAATCTCAAAAATCGTCAATCTCATATAGGTAACTAAGCTTGTGGCGGCAGACTTGATGAGAAGGTAAACAAAACTATTTTTTAGGGCACGATGGCACTGTCATACGCATTGTAGTTTTAAAAGTCTCTGAGCAAATAAAGTAGAAAAAGAAATAAACTATACCAGTCAAGTGAACTATCCCATCCAATCGTACCATATACAGCAGTCGCATCGAATTTAGGGCTACACGTCATGCATCCGAGATGCTGCTACCTTTTGATTGTCCTTTTGCAATCTATGAGCGATGTGACTATACCTAGGTTTGTCGGCCTTAATTTGTAAGCTAGATCGGGGATTGAAAAGAATTTACGATCAGCTGGTTCGGAAAGTAGGTCGTGTTGGACTTTTGAGGCGAAAGTTGTCTGATTCACATTTGTTTTGATTTTATGAACCTGTGTGTGAGTAATTCCGTGAGTACTTTGTTATTTTTTTAAGACATAAGGAAAAAAGAATGTTATGCATAATCTTTATAGACTAAGAAATAACCATTATTTGAAGAATATACCATTAGATAAGTTTACTTTTCTGCCAGTAGCATAATAAAAATAAATTTTTAGTTCAGTTCCATAAGTTCTCATCACAATACATGTTTTTGTTGTTTTACGAAGTTATTGTTAAAGTATACAAATTACTAAGGGTGACAAATACTTTTTAATGGGTCCTTTAAGTAATGAACTGTTAAAAGAAAACCGTCAAGACTAAAAGCTCCCGCACACAGTTTACGCATATTGACTATAAAGATACTTAATAACTACATCTAGATGCTTAAGAAATGATTACCGAAGGCGATAATAAAATCTCCTAGCTTCCACCAAATTTAATTAGTTGTTCAAAAACACGGGTTCTTTCTGCAAATATTTGTGATATCCACTTTGTAAGCTGCAAATTAAACTTGTGTTCAACTCTTGTTTATATAATCCTTTGTAATTAAGGTGGAGATATAGGTATAGAACACCGAATTAAGTAATGCGACACTTATTAGGTTTTCAAATGTATTTTGGGATAACAAAAGCGTTTGATTTTCGTTTAAGTTTTGATTTATAAGGATAAATAAAAAAAAATAATATCCCTGGACATTTCACACAGCGCCATCTAGTCCCAAGCTAAGCAACCTAATGCTTGTGTTATGGTAACAAGATGGCTTGGCTTGGCTTGGCTTGTGGCTTGTGGATGGATGAATCTGTAATATCTGGCTTTTGCGTGTTTATGCAAAAATATCAGTTTTATTTTTATAAACAGGATTATCTTAGAATAGGTATTGATTAGAACCTAATTACAGACAGTAATAATCGTGCATTAAACTTATCGATGACTGATTAGTGCCGGTCATTAGGAACAGACGCCAGCAGGTCAAGCTACCCGAAACTGTCAAATTTTCCCAATCAACCTTGAACCTTAATTCTTTAGCGATAAAGTTGAAAATCTATTAAATAAATTTGACAGATTGTAGTAGCTTGATGTGCTGGCGTCTGTACATTAACTTAATCATCACGCTCGACTGAAGGATCGGTAATTGCAATTTATTGTTATTAGCTCCATGAGTGTATTATTTATACAGGGTTATTTGTAAAACACCAGCAACCTCTTAAGTGGTCATTGTACTCATCATTATGAACAACTTTTACTATGGGACCAAAACTGAAATCGTGAAAAAAAATCAGCTATTCCCTACATTTATGTTCGCATAACTCGTCAAAATGTAGGGAGCAGCTGATTTTTTTTCGCGATTTCAGGTTTGGTCCCATAGTAAAAGTTGTTCATAATGATGAGTACAATGACCTCTTAAGAGGTTGTTGGTGTTTTACAAATAACCCTGTATACACTGTTACCCATCTATTTGACACATAGTTCGTAACAAGTGGCTTTTCACGACATCCATTAGTAGAGAACCGGTGCTTTTGTTTTGCTGGGAACATTATGGCCATAGTCACAATCATCATTAACCTATTTAAATCATACTTGCTAAGTACGTAGATCAACTGAATGCTACCGTATAGGCTTTTAAGGCTTTTTTTTTAAACTCTTTTTTCATAATCCTTATTCATCTGCCTAGCCTTTTCCCAACTATGTTGGGGTCGGCTTCCAGTCTAACCGGACGCAGCTGAATACCAGTATTTTACATGGAGCGACTGCCTATCTGACCTCCACAACCCAGTTATTGGGTAATACGATACCCCTTGGTAAGACTGGTTGTCAGACTTTCGGGCTTCTGACTACCCGTAACGACTGTCAAAGATCCAAGAATGACAGCCAGAAACAACGGCTTAACGTGCTTTCCGAGGCACGGAGGGGTCTCGGTATGTAAAGATGGTCACCCATCCATAGACCAACCACGGCAAGCGTAGCTTAACCTGACCGATCGACCTGCGCGGCTGTTATTATTTAGCCACGGGCCCCTCATAATCCTTATTCTAAAAGAATAAAGATTATGAATCCTTATTCTAAAAGAATAAAGATTATGAAAAGTGAGTTATAAAATAGAAATTCTGAAAGCACTTAAGTTTTGCTTGTATACTTCAGAAGTAGGGAACAGCACGAATAGCACGATATGACATCTAATGCCTCAAATGGTCATCTAATCACAAAACCCACAGAAACATTAGTTCATCGTATAAATGAGCATTGCTGCAGGAATCGATTATTTTTTATGTAACCACAATTAAAGTGAAGTTCGGCACACAGCTGCAACAATAACAAGCATTCAGTGAGTGTGTTGGCGAGATCCCAAAGTGTGGTCACCGGAATAAACGTTCATACTGGGGTACCTCTTTAAAAGACATGTTATTTATACTAGAATACATATAATATGTAAGTACTAGAATTTTAGTAGAATATATATGTATAATAGAAGAAAATGTAGTAGAAAATATTAAGCAATCTCGCGGTTGTCATGTTAGCCCAGATCTTCCGAAAGGGTTACCGCTGCCCTGGAACATAGAGGGCTAAGGAAGGAACACGGGCGGGTTTTGGTCAGTAAGAGTCTGACACTCCCTTCTGCTCCACCCAGAGCGGGAGGGGTCATTTGATGATTTCCCAACCTCAAAAAAAAAAAGGCCAGTCAACCTCTCTATGATTTGGTTAACTGGCTTACCTAACTTTAGTTTTAACACGACATGAGCTGTTCTTGTATAGATCGTATCGATACCAGAGAAGCTGCAGACTGTAATAAACTGTGGCTTTAGCAGTGTGTGAGAGCTTAATGTTCAGCAGTGCGATTCTGTAACCATCTCACCGTGAAAACTTAAGTGAAGTGAGCGTGGAGTGAGCTGTCATTCCAAATAATGCTAGGGATTGACATTACTGACAACTCACATCAAGCTCACTTCACTTGAGTTTTCACGGTGAGATTTTTACAGAATCGACCGGCAGGTGTTAGTAAGTATAGTATTATTTTCAAGTAGAACTTTACTGGCTGTTGAGTGAACGATAATAAAAGAAAAGAAAGAAAATCAGCCAGGACCAACTTGCTGGCCAAAACCCCTCTGACACGAGCAATTCGCACCATCAATTATATTCAGGTCGAAATTGATATATTTACATGTCACTGGAGTGAATTCGCAAAAGTAGTATTGTTTACATTTTGTTACAAACAATGATCTTTATGATCTTGAGATGTAGTTTGTGACTTATTGGATGGTTACAGAATCACACTGCTGTAACCATCTCACCGTGAAAACTTAGGTGAAGTGAGCGTGGAGTGAGCTGTCATTCCAAATTAAATGCTAGGGATTGACACTATTGACAGCTCACTCTAAGCTCACTTCACCTAACTTTTCACGGTGAGATTTTTACAGAATCGATCGGCATGGTAAACATGTCGCAGAGAAAGAACACAAAAACAAAAAGAAAAAGTTGGGGAAAAATTATGTCACATACACGCAAAACAGCCATCGCTCACACAACATTGAAGGATCAAAATAAAGGGACATTAGAAAAGTATTATGGAACATAAAACAAAAATCTGAGAGTAAAGAGAAATAATATAATTGAGCGGGGAGAAAAGAAGAAAGAAAATATTTATAATATAATATATAATAAACTTATTCATAGTTATACATTTCACACGTTCTCATATTTCAATCGTAACAAACTTTGAACTCTGATAATAAAAAAAAAATATCAGTATCTCAATATGTACAGTCAGAAAGACAAGTGTAATTAAAATTGCAAATGCCAAACGTTAAGTTTGTGGTTCTAGAAGACGACGACATTATCATTAACGAGTAATAAAATGTTAAATGTTTTGAAGTTTTAAAACTTGAAAGCTTTATGTCTGAAAATGGCACAATATATTGATAGTTACTATAATAGTAGCTACACGGTTCCTTTGTCTTGTAAAGTTCAGTTTATATTCAGTTTGATGTCTTATTAAGTATACATAAGCATAGTAAGTGGCTATCGAGTAGATTTCCTATTCAACTACATATTTGACGTAAGGTTTTGGAATGTTGCGCAGGGTAGCGGGATCGTCCGAAAGGGTTACCGCTGCCCTGGAACATAAAGGGCTAAGGAAGTAACACGGGTGGGTTTTAGTCAGTAAGAGTCTGACACTCCCTTCCGCTCCACCCAGAGCGGGAGGGGTCATTTGATGATTTCCCATCCTCAAAAAAAAAAGGCTTGAGTATGATGATGACGCGGAGAAGTGACATTCAATAATCGTGAAAGGTCAAAAGATAAATTAAATACTGATGTCAGTGATAATAACGTCTCCACTACCGGGACACGGGTCAATTTTGTGAAAAGGAGTGGGCCATAATAAACCACGCGGGCCCATTGCCGGGTGGTGGAAGTCACATGTCTTAGAATTTATGGCATGGAAGTGGTGGTTTTTTTTTCTAGGAAGTTTCGTTTTTCTCACGATCAAAGACTACAATAGTATACTGGCTCTCACGATGTTTTCCTTCACCGTTTTGAGAGAAATGGTGATGAAATAAATTACACAAAGTGCCTGTCTATGGTTTCAAACTCCTTGAGGATCGATCTTTAAAAACCTTTATTTTCATTCAAGTCGTTTTAAAATGAATTACTTAGTACTGTTAGATTATTAAAATCTTTTAATAATAGCTGTAGGTATATTTATAAGATGGACAATATTCTGTAGCATCAAGGTGGATGTATCATTATCTGCCTAGCCTAGCCTTTTCCAAATTATGTTGGGGTCGGCTTCCAGTCTAACCGGATGCAGCTGAATACCAGTATTTTACATGGAGCAACTGCCTATCTGACCTCCACAACCCAGTTACTGGGTAATACGATACTCCTTGGTAAGACTGGTTGTCAGATTTCGGGCTTCTGACTACCCGTAACGACTGTCAAAGATCCACGAATGACAGCCGGGACCAACGGCTTAACGTGCTTTCCGAGGCACGGAGGGGTCTCGGTATGTAAACGGTCAGACATCCACAGACCAACCGCGGCAAGCATAGCTTAACCTGACCGAAAATATAATACTGAAATACATTTAAGTTTCGAGGAGGTTATTTATACAATTTCATAATTTTCTATCGGAATAGTATCTCAAAAATTAAAAAAGAAAATTTTCTTAAAACTACTTCACCTAAGAAATCAGACAGTTCCTTCGTAACATTTAGACCTTGATTAACTCCCATCGACACAGGCAGACAGAAGATTATCTAAAGCAACAACGAACAAGTCATTAGGACCATGATGACAGTCTTAACGCAAACTTAGTAGTCTACGTTACTAAACTGCAGTGATCATTTAGGTAGTTGTAATTTAGTTATAGTTTAACTGGTTGAACCTCTTTCATAAGTGGTTTAGTTACCTTAAGTTTGGAGAGTTTGAAGTAGATCTAGTAGTAGTTTTGATCGATTTTGGTGAAGATATTATGGTGCTCTAACGAACGTTAGATATTATAGGAATTGCATTTAAGGCACGAATCTTGCCAAATAGAATGGTGGCCAATTAAAGTCGGCGGTACACTTTGTCTTATACAAATAAAATAGGTACAGGTATCCAAAGAACAGTATGCGCTTCGGGGATCATCGTCTAACTTCGGCAACATGAACTCGCGATAATGAGACTTAATATGATGTTACTACCACGGAATACCTGCCCACTTTGTATTACCATAATTAAAAAAAAAACAGTTTATGAATTATATGCAATTCCAAAAATTGTGCTTTTTTGGATCCTTCCTAAAGTTGGATTAAAGTACATTTAGCTAGGACAATGTTTAAATCTTGCGTGTCTCTAATTTTAATTGTTATGCAAAAATATATTAATTTAATTATTAAAACAGTAGGTAGGCCAACAGCATATACATCATTGTACTAATTGGCGGTTGAACTGGATAAAAAGGTGGTATATCCTAGGACACTGTTTTTAACGAAAAGTTCAAATATGTAGTACAATAATATTTACTTTCTGTTTTCATAGAAGTTTTAAATGCAATTTATTAAAGTTATCAAAAAATAAAAAGCCCGTTTTGACATTGACAGTCCTAGTAGTTAATAAAGATCAAATTCGCAAAACACGTATTCGTTTGTATGAAACTGACAGGTGTTAAGAACGCATTCTCAAATGTCAAAGCGGGCGTTTTATTTTTTGACAACTTTAGTACATACATACTACGACTCAGAGCATCACCGACTGACACCGCTACGACAGCGTAGCGGGCGTAGCCGTGACGTCACAGCTGCTGCTACGCCGCAGACAGCGTGGCATAATTCATATTCTATGCTTCTTGGTTACTAATAGGCTGTTCTATTGTAATATAACATCACGCCCGTATTCCCCGGATGGGTAATTATATTTTTAGATTTTTTTTATCATGTTTAGATAATGATAAATAAATAAATATCCCTGGACATTTCACACAGCGCCATCTAGTCCCAAGCTAAGCAACCTAATGCTTGTGTTATGGTAACAAGATGGCTGATAAACTACTTATATACATTTTTTTTGTTGTAAATACATACATATTATAGATAGAAAAACACCCAGACTCGGAACAAATACATGTAGATCATACAAATATTTGTTCCGTGCGGGAATCGAACCCGCGACACGCAGCGCAGCAGTCAATCGCTTAACCACTGCGCCAACCGTGCCGTCAATGATACTCATCACGTTTAGATATTTACACAAAAAAAAGAAACTTATTTTCCAAATTTCAAGCAACTACAATGTCTGCGGTGACACGAAAACGTTTTTTTTTTGTTTTATCATTTTTAGATATCGATGTCCATTACGTTTGCGGAGTTTCGAGTCTGTATATAACACCCAAATTTCACCAGTTATGTTTAAGTTCCATATAATGGAGGTGAAACTATTGGCGACTTAAAAATACTATAAATACATACAACATACTATAAATAATGTTGTATGTATTTATAGTATTTTTAAGTTATATTAATATTGTATTGTATGTGTTTTATATGGGCCTTGATGCCTGAAATAAATAAATAAATAATTGCCACCCTCACGAATTCAAACTGTGGGCTGCAAGTAAAAAAATCCAGAAAGAAAGCCCGCAACCCTCTGCCCTACCTGGAAATGAAATCCTAGACATCACAATTTCCACCAAACCACGACACAGCTATTCACTACAGGTAAATTATCCCGATGAGTTGTGACACAAAATCGATCTGTAACGATTCCCAGAAGTGTCGAGTCGCACTCGATTTCAAATCGTATTAATCGTCTCATCGGAACCGAATCGATTACTTCTGGCGAGTGAAACGCAAATTGAATAAGTTTTGACAAGAAGCGACTGTGATTTGATGCTTGGCACCATTTTGGTGTTTACTTTAGATAACGTGTTTGGAAAGTTTACTTAAAGCAAGTTTTTATATTGTAATTATACTAACATGAATATGGAACACTGTGTCTGAAATAAATAAATAATAATAATAATAATATTCATTCTGTTAGGCTTCTTGAAGACGAAAAGTGGATTTAGTACTAACTGTGATGCAACTTTTTTCGAGCCGCAAGATAAATTAATGCAGTTGGGGCAATTAGGAAAATATCATCCAGTGGGATCAACAAAGTTTAGTAAAGATTTAAATCTAAAACAGCTGTTGCAACTGGTTCATAATAATATTTATTTTTGTTAAATGTAAAAATTTTAAGTAGGTACTAAAAGCTGTTACATAATTTCTTTGTAATGTACAGACGCCAGCAGGTCAAGCTACCCGAAACTGTCAAATTTTCCCAATCAACCTTGAACCTTAGTGCTTTGGCGATAAAGTTGCAAATCTATTAAAGAAATTTGACAGATTGTAGTAGCTTGATGTGCTGGCGTCTGTACAGACGCCAGCAGGTCAACCTACCCGAAACTGTCAAATTTTCCCAATCAATCTTTAACCTTAATGATTGAGCGATAAAGTTGCAAATCTATTAAAGAAATTTGACAGATTGTAGTAGCTTGATGTGCTGGCGTCTGTACAGACGCCAGCAGGTCAACCTACCCGAAACTGTCAAATTTTCCCAATCAATCTTTAACCTTAATGATTGAGCGATAAAGTTGAAAATCTATTAAAGAAATTTGACAGATTGTAGTAGCTTGATGTGCTGGCGTCTGTACCTATCAATTTGCTCTGATAACAAAAGTTTTTAACAAGTTTTGGACTTTTTCTCTCAAAAATTTCGAATCCCAAAGAAACATGAAAATATCACTCAATTTGACTTTGTGATCTTTCTCTTACACATTGTATCAACAATTTGTCAAACAAAACATTGTATCAAAATTTTATATATTTATGTTCTGTAATTTGTATGGTGTATAATAAAGAGTATTCTATTCTATTCTATTCTTGTCAAAATCCCGGAATACCAATAGCGTACGGAAGGACATTGCACATACATCACGTCATAGAATCTATTGCGGATTCCATATTATATTTCAGCATAAATCTAGCAGCTAGCTAGGAAATGGGTCATTATGTAGGTCAGTGATTCACTGGCGACCTGTGGCTTGTTATTATGTTGCTAGTGGAGTACTGGCATACTGTTGGTTATTGGAGTTTAATTATTGAACTAACATTTAGTTACGTATTTATCAAATAATGTATTATACGACTGTGTGCGATGTTTTTACGACTTGACAGAACATCAAGATTTATTTATTATGTGTAAGTTTAATAATTATTAACGTGTTATAAACATAAACCTTTCGGAATAAATTCTTTGAATGATAGTGAAAAGCGCATCAAAATCCTTTACACAGTTTAGAAGAACAACGTGGTCATACAGACAGACACGAAGAACGACTTTAATTTATAAAATGCATGGAAATAGATATGGAATATTAGTTATTTGAGGTACATATAAGTGATTATGTAATGCCTAAGATAGCGAGTTTGTTTTAAAATAAGATTGATAACAAACTCAATTGTAAGTTATTATTGACTACAGAGCAACGCCTAGTTAAGTGTAGTCAATAATAACTTACAATTATAGATTGTATTTTGTTTTATAGAAGTATGAAGAACAGGGTGTGAAGTTTACACCCTGGCACTTATATTTTATAGAAAAGGGAGGATCCTCCAACCAGACGGGTGTTATGTCTGGCGGACAACTGCCCAACGATTGATGTTGGGAAGTTTGTATATATGCTAATTGCGCGGTAAACTCTGCTTGCGAGATGCAGGATTTGCGTGACGTCAGTATGACGCGCTGTTCGCATGTGGCGTTGTAGATACCGCTACAGTTTCAATCTAGCAACTGTAGACCTATGATGGTTACGTGATTAGTTTGAAATATTGCGATATAGAGGCGGTATATTAAAAAAAGTTTGATAATATAGGGTGTCATTTGTTTGGTCCTTTGTTCTGAAATTTAAAAAAAAACGAGATATTTTAATAAGTTGAATTACTGTCATTTTTTATTGTATTGTGACTTTGACAATACTGAAATAACCTAACTAGGTTATGACTGAAATGACTGGCTGGATAACTAAATCCAATTTATTACTATTCGGCGTGTTAAAATCTATTAAGCAATTAAGTAGATGGTTTTAAAAATTGAAAGCCTACTTTTTGTAAAGAAAAAATATTTTTCCACGATAAAATTTTCGTTCGTTCCCACTAGTACCACCGAACTGTACCACCGGTGGTACTAGCGGGAAAATGTTATATCTGTGAGTGGCTCCCATATACGTCATCACCATACACTCGGTTACTGTGAATGGATTGCGCAACCCAACTTGATGCATCCAATAAAACTAACCAGCAGATTCGGCGCGGGGCCTTTCGTCACATACATCGGTTGTTAGGATTAGGACAACCTCTTAGTACTTACTCACCTAATATTAAGAATTAATTGTAACTACTTTATTAAATTCATTTAGTGGAAAATTTTCGTTTCTTTTTGGACTCCTCCGCTGCCCATCACATAATTCGTGTAAAGTATAAACAACACATAAGCACCGTCAAATCTTATGATTCCATACATCTTCTAAAAACAATATCCGATACACTTACTTACCGAAAACGAACGAATTACAGGCCTTTTGCAACAGGCACCGCAACCTTCACAAAGTTCGTAAAAAGAAAAATAGTACTTTATGTACTACATATTTTTCCTTTTACCCCGAATCAAAAACAAAATCAAGTACAACAAATCAATGACTTCATTATCGAACGAACAAAAACAATTAGGACACGTCCTATGTGAGGTTAAGGAAGTTGTGCGAATGCTCCGAACTGGATTGTGAGTACCGAGTTTGGATAACTGAGTGTCGATTTTTTAAGTTTCTGAAAATGGCTGTTTTTTATTTCAAATGGTAAATTACGTCACTGACAAATAAACAGTTTAATTTTTCTTAAAAGATACTTGGTGTGAAATTGAAGGGTTCCCTCTATCTGGCAGAATCTTGAACCCTTCGAGGAAAACAGGCTTGATGTTATCTGTATTGTAAAATTACAAGTTTCATCGAAATCGTCTTACTCAGAATGCCATTTACTATTAAACGGACCAAAATCTATTTTCGTTATTGTTCCGCATCGCATCGCTTCCCACAATACCACAGGACACAAGGTTAGAAGGAAATCGCGCGTTAAACAGAGGTTTTGGAGTGGCACCGGGAACTTGCACAGGAACGCCCGGGTTATTATATAATATGGCATTATTTTTCCTTCCATTGGGCGGACAATACGGATCATAAAGTTTTATCGTGAGAGGCTGATTGCACTGTTCATTAGTAACGTTTGTTAACGGTTTGGTTAGTTAAAATAGTGTGCGCGGGTAACTTTTTGTTATTTTATTTGTAAGATTAGCCGTTTGCTTTTAAATGTATATTATACATATCTACATTCTATAATGGTATTGCGGAAAAAGGAGTTGTCAAAACTTTAACTTAAACGGCTAACTGGCTCACCTCCATGAACGATTGTGGAGATAAATGAGACTTAAGCTTAAGCCACAAAGTAACAATTTTCATTACTATTGTTACCTTGTGGAAGTCTTACTTTACTCTCCAATCATTCATGGCAAAAACTTGAGCCAGACTTATTATTACCTACTTGTGAATATTGCCTATATTCTGGTACTAATAATAATTAAAAAAGTTCTGTAATCAACATATATTTTGACAACCGTTAGCTGTCAATTAATCTCAACCTCTCCGTCAAACTGAAGTCCGGTGCAACCGACCTCTGTCGTTCCCTGTCTCGGATTATCGCGGGAAGCACTTAACATTTTATTTTTCGTCATCTCTCTGACGTTGTAAACCTTGTACGTGGCCCCTATGTTCAGAAAAGAGTAAAAAGTGTAAATGTAAAATTTTTAGATGAATAACGTATTCTTATGTGAAAATGTCGTATTTACTTTTTTGATGTAGAGGGTTTAAATTTAGAGGTATCGAAGAGTAAGTGCTTTTAAATAGATTTTTAGTTTGATGTACTAATATAAAAATAAACCTCAAAAAAGCCCAATTGCCTGAACCGACCACCCAAGACAGAATAACTTGGCGAAAGAAGTGAAGAGACCCGACCCTAACGGGACATATTAATTGAACGAGGTTATTCATAATATAGCTGTATTGCTGCCCTTAACTATTTCAACTAGGTAAGCTGCCATTATCATTATAACGGTTTATTGATATGTGCATCAGAGGGGCAATTCTCGTAATTTTAAGAAAGTTCACAGTCTGATCTCAGTCTCAATCTGTCAAAAAATACTTCTAATTTCCCTACATTTTGACAAGTTTTCGACATTTGTTTGTCGCCGAGATGAGACTGCGACTAGATTTTGAATGTTTTAAATTACGAGAATTGGCCTTCAGGTGGTGTCATCACAGAGGAGCTAATGAGTGACTAGAAAAATAGACGTGAAACACCTTCACATGTTTTCAAAATAAACACCTAATCCTGACCATACAATTCTGGTCTTACGATACGAATTAACACCAAATTCAGGTCCTCCAAGCAATTAAGCTTATTACTTACATACATTACTAGATAAAATCGTATATTGGAAGCATAAAGTTTAACACTATACCGAAAAGCAATCATGACAATATGATTAAACAATGCTAATATCGTTCGACACAGTGTACGAGTATGTTGTAGTTCGATAGCAGTGTTCGAACTGATTTAACTTTAGTGAACAATGCACGTGCTATTGGTATCTACTGAGTTACCGCGGTTTGTAGTAAGTTCTGCTTGAATCTGGTTTTTATCTTGATTTCTGGTTAAAGACATTTAATCCTCATAAAGAAATTTACATTTAAGTTACATGAGAACAAATTTAAACATAAAATATAAAACTAATCATTAAATTGTCCTTCGACACTCGGACTCACAACAAATTAACCTGACGTATTTGACTATATATTATTATTAACAACAAAACAAAATTATACTCGTAGTAACACTATTGCATTAAGTATGGAGTCAATAGATAGACATAATTTAATTTAATATCACTATACATCACAGCTGCATCCGGTTAGACTGGAGGCTGACCCCAACATAGTTGGGGAAAGGCTAGGGAGATGATGATGATGATCACTATACGCTACTAGTATAAAAAATAAGGAAACTGAAACTGCAGTAAAAAGACCATACTGCAGTCAGTAAAGTAACAGACCGTAGTCAAGTTAGTTTTTGAATGACGGTTATTAATTAGTACCTACTCTTTTTTTTTATTGACAATGGGCTCACTCTTGACCTCAATCCAGCCCAGAGGCAGGGATGAGATCTACGGTGGAACGAGCTTGCCCAGAAGAAGCCTATTCACTCTCGCCTTGAAGAGATTCGGGTTGTATGAACTCGGCAATGTAGACGCAGGCAGACGTAATGTCATAGATTTTAAAAGTATCCATTTTTGGGTAATTAGCTCACAATCTTGGCTTAGCTGATCCTTCAGAACCCCAAAGGGCGACAATTCGAGATATATTTAAAAAAAAACATTCATAAAGATACATTTTAAAGAATGATTAACTTTAAAATTATCTTTATGAATTTTAAAAATGTTCATTTATTTTCGCTTTAATGCCTAATTAACTAGCCCACTAGTTCATAAGTACAACAAGTGTAACTAAAACGGTGTCAGTAAAGTCAATCTTCGGTTGTCAGCAATTTGTGAACCAATCTGAGCTGACGTGAAACAATGCAATCGATCCTGAAGCGGGAATGAATCCGGAGTGCTTCCAACTCGCACAACTGGTTAGTTGCGAAACTTGCCAACGGTTTTCATTCAGTTTCGGTACGGAGCAATTGTGTGTGAAATTTCAGCAATCATGGATGATTTGTCAAATCCATTGTCTATCTCCAAAATTTGTTCAGTATTCGACTCTAAACACTCCTTGAAATGCAAACCGAAAACAGAGTTACTTGTCATTGCTATCAAATTAAGTACGGTTTGAGTGAGTTCTAAATGAACTCAACAAAATAACACTAAAGGTACACACATCTCACCGAATCACAGAAAATAATAATTATTATGCAGTACCCTTCAATTATTGTGCCATTTTAACTTCAAGGAATCAAGTTTTCCCAGAATTAATAAACTGCAGAGTACGGATAAAACTATAAGCCACCTCCTTAGCATTATTTACTATATTGTCTTTCACAATACACAGCGCAAAAATCCTCGTAAAAGGAAGAATTATGTGTATTGAACATAGATATCCGTGGTATTGAAGCTAGGTTGGTTTACAATGCCTCTGGCGAAATTCCATCTAAATATAATTGGGCCAATTAGTATCGAACTAGGAACATACCAAGTAATTCCCAGCTAGATGATTGTACAAATACCTTGAGGAGGATTTGTCAAATGTTTGATCAAATCGTTGTTCGTGGATTCTTTGGACGTTGTTTGGCAAATGTTTGGGCCAAACTCTTAACTTTGTTGCGAGTTGAATGAATGTGCTATGAAGTGGTGCACGATGTATGAAGGTATGGTCGGAGATACATGAAGACCGTTTTTGCAAAAGTTTGATTGACGTTCCAATTATCTTTTATACTTTCAATTCTGCATGAATAAGAATAGCTCATGCTCATGCGTGTTGAAATGTTTAGTCAGTCAACAATATTGTCGGCTTGACTACCCACCTGTGTACAGTCACCAAAGGAGATAAGTAACCAGGGTCGTGGGATACAGTTGATGTTCAGTAAGAAACCGATGGAGGTATTCGAATGAAATTTAATTTGATAAATGAACTGTTTGTTTTCTATTAATTAAATTAAATTTTATTCGAAAACATCCATCGGTTTCTTATTAAACTTCAACTGTATCCGACGACCCTGGTTACTTATCTCTTTTGTTGACTGTACATGGATTATTATTCTACTCTATTCGCTAGTTATGATATTGGGTCCTGTGCCACAGAAGATGGATTGATAATAATAATCAAAGCATATTTTTATTAGCAACTTAAGTCGCCTTTTAGAACACCCATCAGTCTTTTGAGTCATTGATTGATTGCGGGCAGTAATTCACTTGGAATTTATCCCGTACTGAAAACCCGGACAGTAATTGAGAATGTTCCTATTAGAAAATCTAACAAAGACTAGCGAGCGCTACATCCAACTTGTTCTCAGGGACTTGGCTATTTAGTATTTTTAGGACCCACCAAAATAGGAATTATTTAAGGTTTGATGAAATACATGCCTAAAATAAATGTCGCTCTTTCTGTCTGTCTGTGCTCAGATCTTCACAACTTCGGCATTCCCCACTCCAAGCCGAAGTAAAATAAAAACATTGGAAAACTCCTTGTTATAAACCGACGCATTAAGTGTTCAAGATAGAATTTAGAATGCACCCCGCATTATAAATTCTATCTAGCACACTTACTGCGTCAGTTACTTGTGGAAATTAGCCATTTTCACTGTATTACAGTCACGAACACCAATATGTCAACACTTGGCAACTTTCAATTGCGATTTTTTTGTTAAATAACGAATGCAACGTTAAAATACGACACATTACTTAAACCTATGGGTTCGAAAATGCTATGATTGTAACAACATAAAATTTCATTAAAAAATAAAGGAGTAAATCGCTTTTGAATAAACATACTTTTGCTCGTGACTGTACACCCACGGCTTAATGTTCCGGGACGTCATAGTATTGCTATATGTATATATATGTACAGCGCTTTTGAAGTGAGAGGTGGCTACAACATCTATCTTCTATACATATAATAAAACAGTAACGAAAGAAAAACTGTACATTGAGAATTTTCGAGAAAAAATAAGTGGCTTTTGTTAGAAAAACGTAACTGATGACAAAAAGTGACTTTTTAGAATTTTTGTCTGTTTGTCTGTTTGTCTGTGTGTATGGTACGGCTTCACGCCAAAACTACTGGATAGATTGAATTGAAATTCAGCAAAAATGTTCTTTGTAAACCAAGGAAGGCTTTAGGCTACATATTATCACGCCGTATGTTATAGGAGGTAAGCAATATTGATTTTAAAAGGTTTTTGTTCGTAATTTAATGCACAAAATAATTGAATGCACAAAATGACATGTTATTTATTTAGTAAACCATAATTTAACTCTGGAAACATATTATCACGCTATCACCTACGGGGGAGGAGCTGTGAATCTTTATTTTTCTTACCTACGTATTCTGTCACAGCGTGTAATCTAACGACGCATATTTAAATGTTGTTTTTGAGTAAGCCATGCTATTATCTAGCTTTACACTATAAAAACTACGCCATTTAAGTAACTTGGGCAGAGAAACATAGTTTAATTAATGTTAGTAGTATAATGAAAATTTTGAAGCAGCGCCATCTATGAGATTTCATAAAAATCAAATCAAGTTACATGTTAACACTTTTTGGAAATTAATAATTTAAATTTGATCATGTTGGCGAGGTTAGTAGTTAGTTATTCTTAAAATTCATAGATGGCAATGTGCATTTTCTTCATAAAAGTTGTATGGTATAGTTCGTTTCGACAAATTCAAGTTCCAACAAAACCCTCAAAATCTTGAGCAGAGTTGAGGAAGACAATTTAAAAAAACACGCTCTGTGAAGTCGACCAGTTTGCGAGATCCCTTACGTATGACGAGGTGCCTTCATATTACATGTACGACAAGCAAAGGGGTGTATTTAACCGACGTCGACGAGGAGGTGCTGTGGAAGGCTTTCCGGGAATTTTCAAGGACACCGCATTGGGTAGGGTTTATACCGTGCATCCGAATAATGGCAAATGCAATTTTCTGCGGTTGTTACTTCACACTGTCCGAGGCCCAACGTCTTTCGCCTTTCTGAGGACATTTGATGGCGTGGAGTATCCCACTTACCGCGCAGCCTGCGTAGCACGTCACCTTCTCGACGGTGACCAAAATTGGGATGACACCCTCGCGGAGGCGAGCGTCAGTGACAGTCCCAGCTGCATGCGTCATCTGTTTTCCGTCATCTTGGTGTTTTGTGGAGTCGCGAACCTGGTAGCTTTGTGGGAGAAGTATCGCCATCATCTGTCTGAAGATTTTCTACGAGCTTTGAGGCGTGTTACTGGAGACGAAGTCGAAGTAACTGATGAACGCGTGCTGAACATCTGTCTCAGTTCACTTCAAGATGTGGTCATTTCTATCGGCGGCAATCCACTGATCAAATATGGGTTATCAGCTCCCACATCATCACCGTATAAAGACCGTGGAAATCGGGAGTATAACGCTGAGACAAATTACGATCCGGGCGAAATTACCACCATACGAAATGACTATGTCGCTTTGTTCTCTTCAGAGCAAAAACACATTTATGACACCGTCCTTGAAAGCGTTGGGCAAAACCAGGGTAAAATGTTTTTCTTGGATGCTCCTGGTGGAACAGGAAAAACATTTGTTACCACTGGCATACTTGCAGAGGTCAGGAGGCAAGGCAAAATTGCTATTGCTGTAGCGTCGTCGGGTATCGCTGCCACACTCCTTCCGGGCGGCAAGACAGCACATGCCATGTTTAAAATTCCCATCGATTTAGAGAGCGCCGAAACGCCTGTTTTTGGTGTGTCACGTAACAGCAATAAGGGACACGTGCTCAAGGATTGCTCTCTGATCGTATGGGATGAGTGTACGATGGCCAATAGGAAGGCAGTTGAGGCCGTGGACAGAATCCTGCAGGACATCCGCAGGAACGAACATTTGATGGGTGGTTTCATAGTTCTGTTCAGTGGCGATTTCCGGCAAACGCTTCCCGTGGTGACGCGGGGATCGAGGGCTGACGAGGTGAATGCTTCGTTGAAACGATCTAAGTTTTGGTCACGAGTTCGTACGCTGCGCTTGACCATTAATATGAGAGCTCAGCTCGGCGGCAATGCATGTGCTCAAGAATTCTCCGATGTCCTTCTAAGTCTTGGCGAAGGCACTCTACCAGAAGAGAGAGGTGGACAGGTGGTGCTTCCAGAGTCTCTCGGTAGAGTGGTATCCAGCTTAGAAGAACTCATTCGCTGTGTGTATGGGGACATCAGTCGTATACTGCACCAGCAGAATTCTTGGGTGTGTGAGCGGGCCATTTTGACGCCCAAAAATAATCAAGCTGCAGCAATTAACGAATGCATTCTCTCGGAAATTGAGGGGAATGAAGTGGTCTACACCTCGATAAACACTGTTGTCGAGCAAGATGACGCCACACATTATCCCGTGGAATTTCTGAACTCCCTGTCAGCAAGTGGACTTCCAGCGCATACCATCAAGCTGAAGGTCGGTGTCCCGATTATGCTTCTTCTGTACCTATCTCCTCCGAAGTTGTGTAACGGGACCCGCCTTAAAGTCATCTCGCTCCACAGACACACCATTGAGGCGGAAATTCTTACGGGTTGTGGCGTCGGCGAGGCAGTATTTATACCACGCATTCCTTTTATACCTCATAACTACCCGTTCCAGTTCAAGCGCGTACAGTTCCCCGTGAATGTTTGCTTCGCGATGACCATCAATAAGTCGCAGGGGCAGACACTGAGGGCAGCGGGTGTCGACCTCAGGACGAGTTGCTTCTCACACGGGCAACTGTACGTCGCTTGCTCTCGCGTCACCAGTCCTGAGTTCCTGAATCTCTTTACATTTTGGCTCCTGGCAGCATAACTACCAACGTAGTTTATAGGGAAGTGTTGTAAGGTATGATACCTTTTGTATGTATTTTTACTCCTTTGTGTCCTGGAATGTATTCTTGCATTATTTTCTCTATTTCCTTCAGTCACATCTTATGACTGAACTCAGCAGGATTCCCATATAACTCTCTTCACTTGCTTCGCAAAAAAACTTATATTTTAATGCAATTTTAAAAGTTGTTTACTTACAATGCTATAGCGACACTGGCATCTTAGGTATTTTTGGTGCTGTAGAGCCTTCACGCAGACGACGTCGCGGGCAGCAGCTAGTACATATAATAAAACAGTAACGAAAGAAAAACTGTACATTGAGAATTTTCGAGAAAAAATAAGTGGCTTTTGTTAGAAAAACGTAACTGATGACAAAAAGTGACTTTTTAGAATTTTTGTCTGTTTGTCTGTTTGTCTGTATGTATGGTACGGCTTCACGCCAAAACTACTGGATAGATTGAATTGAAATTCAGCAAAAATGTTCTTTGTAAACCAAGGAAGGCTTTAGGCTACATATTATCACGCCGTATGTTATAGGAGGTAAGCAATATTGATTTTAAAAGGTTTTTGTTCGTAATTTAATGCACAAAATAATTGAATGCACAAAATGACATGTTATTTATTTAGTAAACCATAATTTAACTCTGGAAACATATTATCACGCTATCACCTACGGGGGAGGAGCTGTGAATCTTTATTTTTCTTACCTACGTATTCTGTGACAGCGTGTAATCTAACGACGCATATTTAAATGTTGTTTTTGAGTAAGCCATGCTATTATCTAGCTTTACACTATAAAAACTACGCCATTTAAGTAGCTTGGGCAGAGAAACATAGTTTAATTAATGTTAGTAGTATAATGAAAATTTTGAAGCAGCGCCATCTATGAGATTTCATAAAAATCAAATCAAGTTACATGCTAACACGAAATTAACATGAAAATAATAATTTAAAATTGAACATGTTGGCGAGGTTAGTAGTTAGTTATTCTTAAAATTCATAGATGGCAATGTGCATTTTCTTCATAAAAGTTGTATTCGTATAGTTCGTTCTGCTAAAAAAACACGCTCTGTGAAGTCGACCAGTTTGCGAGATCCCTTACGTATGACGAGGTGCCTTCATATTACACGTACGACAAGCAAAGGGGTGTATTTAACCGACGTCGACGAGGAGGTGCTGTGGAAGGCTTTCCAGGAATTTTCAAGGACACCTCATTGGGTAGGGTTTATACCGTGCATCCGAATAATGGCGAATGCAATTTTCTGCGGTTGTTACTTCACACTGTCCGAGGCCCAACGTCTTTCGCATTTCTGAGGACATTTGATGGCATGGAGTATCCCACTTACCGCGCAGCCTGCGTAGCACGTCACCTTCTCGACGGTGACCAAAATTGGGATGACACCCTCGCGGAGGCGAGCGTCAGTGACAGTCCCAGCTGCATGCGTCATCTGTTTGCCGTCATCTTGGTGTTTTGTGGAGTCGCGAACCTGGTAGCTTTGTGGGAGAAGTATCGCCATCATCTGTCTGAAGATTTTCTACGAGCTTTGAGGCGTGTTACTGAAGACGAAGTCGAAGTAACTGATGAACGCGTGCTGAACACCTGTCTCAGTTCACTTCAAGATGTGATCATTTCTATCGGCGGCAATCCACTAATCGAATATGGGTTATCAGCTCCCACATCATCACCGTATAAAGACCGTGGAAATCGGGAGTATAACGCTGAGACAAATTACGATCCGGACGAAATGACCACCATACGAAATGACTATGTCGCTTTGTTCTCTTCAGAGCAAAAACACATTTATGACACCGTCCTTGAAAGCGTTGGGCAAAACCAGGAAAAACATTTGTTACCACTGGCATACTTGCAGAGGTCAGGAGCCAAGGCAAAATTTCTATTGCTGTAGCGTCGTCGGGAATCGCTGCCACACTACTTCCGGGCGGCAAGACAGCACATGCCATGTTTAAAATTCCCATCGATTTAGAGAGCGCCGAAACGCCTGTTTTTGGTGTGTCACGTAACAGCAATAAGGGACACGTGCTCAAGGACTGCTCTCTGATCGTATGGGATGAGTGTACGATGGCCAATAGGAAGGCAGTTGAGGCCGTGGACAGAACCCTGCAGGACATCCGCAGGAACGAACATTTGATGGGTGGTGTCATAGTTCTGTTCAGTGGCGATTTCCGGCAAACGCTTCCCGTGGTGACGCGGGGATCGAGGGCTGACGAGGTGAATGCTTCGTTGAAACGATCTTCGTTTTGGTCACGAATTCGTACGCTGCGCTTGACCATTAATATGAGAGCTCAGCTCGGCGGCAATGCATGTGCTCAAGAATTCTCCGATGTCCTTCTAAGTCTTGGCGAAGGCACTCTACCAGAAGAGAGAGGTGGACAGGTGGTGCTTCCAGAGTCTCTCGGTAGAGTGGTATCCAGCTTAGAAGAATTCATTCGCTGTGTGTACGGGGACATCAGTCGTATACTGCACCAGCAGAATTTTTGGGTGTGTGAGCGGGCCATTTTGACGCCCAAAAATAATCAGGCTGCAGCAATTAACAAATGCATTCTCTCGGAAATTGAGGGGAATGAAGTGGTCTACACCTCGATAAACACTGTTGTCGAGCAAGATGACGCCACACATTATCCCGTGGAATTTCTGAACTCCCTGTCAGCAAGTGGACTTCCAGCGCATACCATCAAGCTGAAGGTCGGTGTCTCGATTATGCTTCTTCGGTACCTATCTCCTCCGAAGTTGTGTAACGGGACCCGCCTTAAAGTCATCTCGCTCCACAGACACACCATTGAGGCGGAAATTCTTACGGGTTGTGGCGTCGGCGAGGCAGTATTTATACCACACATTCCTTTCATACCTCATAACTACCCGTTCAAGCGCGTACAGTTCCCCGTGAATGTTTGCTTCGCGATGTCCATCAATAAGTCGCAGGGGCAGACACTGAGGGCAGCGGGTGTCGACCTCAGGACGAGTTGCTTCTCACACGGGCAACTGTACGTCGCTTGCTCTCGCGTCACCAGTCCTGACTCTCTTTACATTTTTGCTCCTGGCAGCATAACTACCAACGTAGTTTATAGGGAAGTGTTGTAAGGTATGATACCTTTGTACGTATTTTTATTCTTTTGTGTCCTGAAATGTATTCCTGCATTATTTTCTCTATTTCCTTCAGTCACATCTTATGACTGAACTCAGCAGGATTCCCATATAACTCTCTTCACTTGCTTCGCTTCACTTGCTTCGCAAAAAAACTTATATTTTAATGCAATTTTAAAAGTTGTTTACTTATAATGCTATAGCGACACTGGCATCTTAGGTATTTTTGGTGCTGTAGAGCCTTCACGCAGACGACGTCGCGGGCAGCAGCTAGTTTTATATAATTTTGAAGAAGGTAGTCATATACCTAATTAAATCAAATATTAAGTCCTCGTTTTTTTTTTTTGTTACGCTTAGAAATATTTTCTATTAGCGTCACTTTCATAAGATTTATCAAGTTGAAACAATTTCAACAATTGATGTAATATTTTTGGCTGAAAGTCTTTTTATCACGGCAAAGCCGATGGTGGAAATGACATCACATACCTTTGGCCCAATTGTTTGTTGAAAACCGAGGCATGTCCTTAGTTTAGTTCTTGAAAATGTAACTGTTCACTTTATGTTGGCGCCACTGTTTCCGGCGGCCAAGCATAGCGCCAGTATCACGAGTCAAGCGACGCACCATCGGTCCAGTGCTGCCACCTGCGTTGGACCGGACGTTGGAACGTTGCTGGCGCGTCACTACATCGGCTGACATCACTTTGGCGGGAAACACCACGTCTTTAAAAACCCGAGCTCGGTGGGCTGAGCTCTCTTTTCCCACTCGCGCGTCATCGTACAAACATCATTACAAATACTTATTGTTATTAATTAATTGGTTGTTAATATTAAAAGTGATTAAAGTGTGTAATTTATTTATTTATTCTTGCTTAAAGTAGACTCAACTCACATCAGAAGTGCTTCGAATTCAAGCCTACAAATGGGCCGAACGTCGCGTGCCCGCCAACGGGAACGGAAAAGGAGAAAACGTACAAGGTCTTCATCATCATCATCATCATCGTCATCGTCAAGCAGTAAGTCCAGTAGAAGCTACACGCCTTCACCCATTCGTAAAAAACCAAAGAAATCTGTCGATAGTCAAGTAGCGGGTTGCTATAGTATGGTTTTGAACTCAATGGTACCAGAATTTGACCCTCTTACAGATAAAGTAAACAATTGGCTCAATATTGTTGATTTGCATGCTAAAACCTTTAATTGGAAGGATCAGGTGATAATTTATCAGGCTGTCAATAAATTCAAAGGAACGGCAAAAACTTGGTATGACTCATTTTTAAAAAATGAGAGTAGTTGGGCTAGTTGGAAATGGAAACAATGGCGAGATAAAATATCGTTTACATTTCAAACAAAACGCAACATGTTCGCGTTGCTTAAAGAAATCATTGATAGTAAACCTACAGCACAGCAACGTTTGTATGAATTTTACTTTCAACAAAAATGTAAAATTGACAAGTTAAGTGTGAATTTTTCTGATCGGGATATCATTTCTATAATTACGGGCAACATTGACGATCCTAACATAAGTGCGTCGGTGGATGCCGGAAGTATAAATACATGCGACCAACTTGCATCTTTTCTCCACGGTCGGTTAAGTAGTTCTCACAATACGAGTCACGGCGCTGCCAGTGAACTTATGGTGCCTCAATCCTCGTCTAAACGAATCGATCTAGGAAATTCATTGAAATCGGAACAGTCGAGTCGTATTGCTGTATCAAATCATAGTTTAACGGCTGCCAAAACCACAAAGCAGATAACTTGTTTCGGATGCGGGGGTAATCACAAACGAAATGAGTGTACAGAAATTTGTAAATATTGTAGTAAGAAGGGTCATTCAGTAACCTATTGTCGAAACAAAAAAAGTGACGAAGTAAAAAAAGAAGTAAAATTTGTTAAGTCTGATGAAAATAAAAATAAATTTAATAAAGTTGCCTGTATAGGGGGCTTTTCTCAAAAAGTTTTTATTGATATGGGCAGTGATTGCTCCTTGATAACGTCGGATTTAGTAAAACAATTAAAGTTAACGAAACTAAAGTTGGCAATACCGATTCGTTTGCAGGGATTCTCGAATTGTTCTGTGGTTTCGGTAGAAGATTACGTAACGACTTCTCTGATTTTAGACGGTATAGAATTCAAAAGTGTAGATTTCTATATTACTGACGTGTTATCGGGTTGTGACGTCCTGATAGGCCGCAATGTGACCGAAGATACGTCAATTATGTATATGAGAATAGGAAATCAACTGACTTTTCAGAAAACCGTTAATGTCTCTGCAGTTTTGTCTAGTGAAGTAAAATTCAACGTACCGGATAAATATAATGACGCTTTAAACGATTTGTTTGAAAAATATCCCGAAACAATCGCGGCTGATTTAAGTTCATTAGGTAAAGTTAAAGATTTTGAAATTGAGATCGAACTTGAATCGAACAAGCCTATTTACAACAGGCCTTACAGGTTATCAGAGCCTGATAGGACATCGTTACGTAAAATTATTGACGAACTCTTAAAAAATAACATCATTCGCGAAAGCAAGTCCCCGTTCGCTAGTCCGGTATTATTAGTAGAAAAAAAAGGGGGCGAAAAGCGACTATGCGTGGATTACAGGTCATTGAATAAAATAACTACTAAAGAGAAATACCCTATGCCACGCATAGAGGACTTGTTAGATTAAAAGGGTGCAAGTATTTTACTAGTTTAGATATGAAGAGTGGATATTATCAGTTACGTGTAAATGAGGGTTCAATTGACAAAACTGCATTCATAACGGAAGATGGACATTACGAGTTTTTGCGCATGCCATTTGGTCTGTCGAATGGACCATCGGTTTTTCAACGCATGATGAACCAGATTTTGGGTAATTTACGCTTCAAAAATGTCATTGTCTATCTAGATGACGTGTTAATCGTATCAGAAACCGTTGAAGAAAACATAAACATCCTGGAATCGGTACTAAAAATATTTAACGAACATGGTTTGACTCTTAACCTAAAAAAGTGTTCTTTCCTTTTAACTGACATCACATTTCTTGGATATGAAGTAAATGGTAATGGTATCAAACCCACACCAAAGAAAATTGATGCTATAAAGCAGTTCCCAGTACCCAAAACGGTTCATCAGCTGCGTTAGTTCTTAGGGTTAGTGAACTATTTTCGTAAATTTATTAAGGACTGTGCAATACTAAGTAGCCCACTTACAAAATTATTAAAAAAAGGCCAAAAGTGGCAATGGACAGATGAACAAGATCGCACGGTTAATCTATTAAAAGAGGCCTTAACTTGCGATTCTACCTTAGCTATCTTTGACCCTAAAAAATAAACCATACTGTATACAGATGCAAGTAGGGAGGGTGTAGCTGGAATTATGGTACAAGTGCATGAACATGGTGAGCGACCGATATATTACTATAGTAGGCAAACTACCAACGAGGAAAAGCGTTACCACTCGTTTGAGCTCGAGCTTCTTGCTATTGTGGCATCATTTCAAAAATTTCGTTTATATTTGCTGGGCCGTAAGTTTAAATTAATTACGGACTGTAATGCTGTCAGATACTCGCTTACAAAAAAAGAAGTGTTGCCACGAATAGCCAGGTGGGTGCTCCTAACTCAAGAATTTGATTATGAGATTTGTCATAGACCCGGCGCTAAAATGCAACATGTTGATGCACTTAGCAGAAACCCTTCATATAGTGGTGAAGTTTGTGAAAAACAAATAGTAATGTCCATCACCGAAGCTGACTGGCTTTTGAGTGTTCAGGAACAAGACCCGAATCTATGTAAAATCAGAGATATTTTAATATCAGGAGAGGCCGATTCGAATCGGAATGTTTTTAACGAGTATGAATTGCTTGGAAACAAAATCTATCGCCGCACTGAAATAGGTCGTAGATGGGTCGTACCAAAAAATTGTATCTGGCAAGTAATTATGTACAATCATGACAAAATAGGTCACTTCGCTGTAGACAAAACATTAGAGAGAATTAAACATAAATATTGGTTTCCTAAAATGAAAAAAGTAGTCACTAAATATATAAAAAATTGTTTACACTGCTTATACAATAAAAATAAAAGTGGTAAAAAGGAAGGTCAGTTGTTTCCAATTCCAAAATATGCTCGCCCCTTTCATACCCTCCATATGGACCATGTGGGTCCATTTGTGAAATCATCAAAGAGCAATTGTCATATTCTGGTACTTGTTGATGCGTTTACAAAGTTCGCCTTTATATTTCCGGTGCGTGATACAAGCACTGCTTGTGTCTTAAAAGAATTAGACCACTTGTTTAAGATTTTTGGCAATCCGCGAAGACTCATTACAGACGCTGGTCCTGCTTTTACGGCAAAGGCTTTTCAAACATATTGTGACAGCAAAAACATTCGTGCACACACTATAGCAACTGGCATGCCGAGGTCGAACGGACAAGTCGAACGCTATAATAAAACAATAGTAGAGGCATTGCGTTCATTGGGTGCAGATAACGACTACACACACTGGGATGATGTTTTAACGAGTTTACAACAAGGTATTAATAGCACATTGCAGAAAACCATCAATGCAGTCCCCAGTGAAGCATTTTTTGGGTACCGCCTTAG
Organism: Apamea sordens; assembly: GCA_945859715.1. Taxonomy (NCBI): domain Eukaryota; kingdom Metazoa; phylum Arthropoda; class Insecta; order Lepidoptera; family Noctuidae; genus Apamea; species Apamea sordens. The sequence continues at coordinate 2,366,499 of OX244010.1, read as the reverse complement.
AACAGAGAGCGACATATTTTTACACGAGCAAGAAGAAATTATAGATGTCACACAGCTGCGACGGGATATCGACACACGAATACAACTAGATGCTAGACATCAAAAACAAAGTTTTGATGCAAAACGTTGTGTGGCCAAACAATATGAGATTGGGGACTTGGTTCTCGTAAAGGTGTCTAGCCAGGCTGGTAATGGCAGCAGTACTAAACTCCTACCGGTGTTCAAGGGACCTTTCAAAGTTACAAAAATACTCGGGAAAGATAGATACCACATAGTTGACATAATAGGCAGCGAGAGATCACACAAGAAATATTCTGGTATTACCTGTGTAGAAAACATGAAACCTTGGATTAAGATAACTGATTGGGATGAGGATGTTGGCGTGGTTGGTATGTACAAAAGATTAATTTAATAAAACATCAAAAAGTAAAATTATTGTTTATTTATTTACTTACTTTTTTTATTATTTACTTTAATGATACAGTTTTACATTTTGGTTTTAAATGATTACTAATATGACAATGAAACTTGTACAATATTTTGTCCTGCAATAATCACTTTAACTAATAACCCTTCAAGGAAGAGAAATGTTGCAGTTGTAATGGCGTTTCCACTACAGAAACAAGTGAGGTTCGACCTTGAGCTTGTTGTGGCCGAAAATGTGGTTCATGCAGATAAAAGTGGATGAACTGGAAAGCTTCGGCTATCATGTGGACTGCGAGTCTGAGCATGGTGGTGCGAAGTCAGGGATCACACTTTTGCATGTGCTATTCGTTGGCTCAGTGGTGGAAACTCATTCAACATAACGTAACATAAAACCTATTATAGTCGTCAAAGATAACATGTTTACTCTCACATTACAGATGACGGTGTGTCTAGGGACAGACACAGTTCAGGAGGGCCGGATGTTGGCGCCACTGTTTCCGGCGGCCAAGCATAGCGCCAGTATCACGAGTCAAGCGACGCACCATCGGTCCAGTGCTGCCACCTGCGTTGGACCGGACGTTGGAACGTTGCTGGCGCGTCACTACATCGGCTGACATCACTTTGGCGGGAAACACCACGTCTTTAAAAACCCGAGCTCGGTGGGCTGAGCTCTCTTTTCCCACTCGCGCGTCATCGTACAAACATCATTACAAATACTTATTGTTATTAATTAATTGGTTGTTAATATTAAAAGTGATTAAAGTGTGTAATTTATTTATTTACTAGCTGCTGCCCGCGACGTCGTCTGCGTGAAGGCTCTACAGCACCAAAAATACCTAAGATGCCAGTGTCGCTATAGCATTATAAGTAAACAATTTTTAAAATAGCATTAAAATATAAGTTTTTTTTGCAAGCGAAGCAAGTGAAGAGAGTTATATGGGAATCCTGCTGAGTTCAGTCATAAGATGTGACTGAAGGAAACAGAGAAAATAATGCAGGAATACATTCCAGGACACAAAAGAGTAAAAATACGTACAAAGGTATCATACCTTACAATACTTCCCTATAAGCTACGTTGGTAGTTATGCTGCCAGGAGCCAAAATGTAAAGAGAGTCAGGACTGGTGACGCGGGAGTAAGCGACCTAGCGACCAGTTGGCCGTGTGAGAAGCAACTCGTCCTGAGGTTGACACCCGCTGCCCTCAGTGTCTGCCCCTGCGATAATTCCACGGGATAATGTGTGGCGTCATCTTGCTCGACAACAGTGTTTATCGAGGTGTAGACCACTTCACTCCCCTCAATTTCCGGGAGAATGCATTCCTTAATTGCTGCAGCCTGATCATTTTTGGGCCTCAAAATGGCCATGCTCACACACCCAAGAATTCTGCTGGTGCGGTATACGACTGATGTTCCCGTACACACAGCGAATGAGTTCTTCTAAGCTGGATTGACGCTCTACCGAGAGACTCTGGAAGAACCACCTGTCCACCTCTCTCTTCTGGTAGAGTGCCTTCGCCAAGAAGGACATCAAAGAATTCTTGAGCATTGCCGCCGAGCCGAGCTCTCATATTAATCGTCAAGCGTCGCGTACGAACTGGTGACCACAACGAAGATCGTTTCAAAGAAGTATTCACCTCGTCAGCCCTCGATCCCCGCGTCACCACTGAACAGAACTGTGACACCACCCATCAAATGTTCGTTTCTGCGGATGTCCTGCAGGGTTCTGTCCACGGCCTCAACTACCTTCCTATTGGCCATCGTACACTCATCCCATACGATCAGAGAGCAATCCTTGAGCACGTGTCCCTTATCGCTGTTACGTGACACACCACAAACAGCAGCATTTCGGCGCTCTCTAAATCGATGGGAATTTTAAACATGGCATGGGCGGTCTTGCCACCCGGAAGCAGTGTGGCAGCGATTCCCGACGACGCTACAGCAATAGCAATTTTGCCTTGCCTCCTGACCTCTGCAAGTATGCCAGTGCCGCCAGTGGTAACAAATGTTTTTCCTGTTCCACCAGGAGCATCCAAGAAAAACATTTTACCCTGGTTTTACCCAACGCTTTAAAGGACGGTGTCATAAATTTGTTTTTGCTCTGAAGAGAACCTTTGTTCTCTTCAGAGCAAAAACAAATTTATGATACGAAATTACCATGTCGCTTTCGACATGGTCATTTCGTATGGTGGTCTGAGACAGGTGTTCAGCACGCGTTCATCAGTTACTTCGACTTCGTCTCCAGTAGCACTCCTCAAAGCTCGTAGAAAATCTTCAGACAGATGATGGCGATACTTCTCCCACAAAGCTACCGGGTTCGCGACTCCACAAAACACCAAGATGACGGCAAACAGATGACGCATGCGGCTGGGACTGTCACTGACGCTCGCCTCCGCAAGGGTGTCATCCCAATTTTGGTCACCGTCGAGAAGGTGACGTGCTACGCAGGCTGCGCGGTAAGTGGGATACTCCACGCCATTAAATGTCCTCAGAAAGGCGAAAGACGTTGGGCCTCGGACAGTGTGAAGTAACAACCGCAGAAAATAGCATTCGCCATTATTCGGATGCACGGTATAAACCCTACCCAATGCGGTGTCCTTGAAAATTCCCGGAAAACCTTTCACAGCACCTCCTCGTCGACGTCGGTTAAATACACCCCTTTGCTTGTCGTACGTGTTATATGAAGGCACCTCGTCATACGTAAGGGATCTCGCAAACTGGTCGACTTCACAGAGCGTGTTTTTTTAAATTGTCTTCCTCAACTTTGCTCAAGATTTTGAGGATTTTGTTGGAACTTGAATTTGTCGAAACGATACGATACCACTTTTATGAAGAAAATGCACATTGCCATCTATGAATTTTAAGAATAACTAACTACTAACCTCGCCAACATGATCAAATTTAAATTATTAATTTCCAAAAGTGTTAACATGTAAGTTGATTTGATTTTTATGAAATCTCATAGATGGCGCTGCTTTAAAATTACTAAAAAATTACTACTAACATTCATTACACTATGTTTCTCTGCCCAAGTTACTTAAATGGCGTAGTTTTTATAGTGTAAAGCTAGATAATAGCATGGCTTACTCAAAAACAACATTTAAATATGCGTCGTTAGATTACACGCTGTCACAGAATGCGTAAGAAAAACAAAGATTCACAGCTCCTCCCCCGTAGGTGATAGCGTGATAATATGTAGAATTAATGTAAACCCGACCTCTTAGTAATATTCATGCAAAATTTGAAGTAAATCCATGCAGTACTTTTTGAGTTTAGCCCGGACATACATACAGACAAACAGACAAACAGACAAACAGACAAAAATTCTAAAAACTATATTTTTGGCTTCGATATCGATTTTAGATCACGCCCCAAGTATTCTTTTTAAAAAATATTCAATGTACAGTTTTGACTTTCCTACGATTTTATTATATGTATAGATTCTTGCTTAAAGTAGACTCAACTCACATTTATGCATTCCTAATGGTTCATCATTCATCATTTCTGTCGGAAGACGTCCACTACTGGACATAAGCCTCCCCCAAGCGTCGCGATTAGCACCCTAATAGCGTAACACACAAGCAATCGGGATCAGAATCATTTTGAAGCAAATTGCTAATCCATTGCTTCGTAAGTTCGAAAAATTTGTCTGCTCCACACGTAAATAACGCAATGAATGTTGTTGAACTGTCAAAATTAAACCGATTACGATTGATCATGTGTTACGCAATTAGGGTGCTGTGCTTCTCGCATCCAGCGGATTCCTGTGGCCTTCACAAGGTCATTGGTCCAGGCATTCTCGATTCAAACAAATATGTTGTTGCGAAGACATTTCCCAAAGACAAATAAAAACATAAGCTAGTCCTATACCGGGTGGCAGGGACATCGACGCGCAACTTGTAACCATGAATTCAGAACATGATTTTAGAGCCCTTAGCGCAGAAACGTTTCGTCGGTTATCAATAAAAATATCTGCTGTTTCATAGGAAAGTGCAATACCTACGCGGTCAAAATGAGGATGCTGTTCAAATCAGTGCTATAAAGCACTGATTTGAACAGAACTTCCGCGAACCGCACATGAGCACTTCCGCTAACAGCACTGAAAAAAAAATTCCGTAACGTGCGGTTCGGAGGAACAGTTTATCGTTATTCGTTTCAGTTCCCGAACAGCACCTACGTGTATAACAGCTAACTTTATTTTTTAATAACCGATGAAATCTATCGACGTGAAGGTGTTTTTATTATGTGCTGAATCCATGGTAACCTAGGTTGCACGTCGATGTCCCTGTATATCCTTTAAGAACGAAACAGATTTTGCCAAGTAAACAGAGTTGGCGCTATTTTCGTACATGCAGTCCGAGCTCAAGACCATTTATTTGTTAAGAATGGGGGTCCGCGGGTAAATGTATCACCTCACCCCCTAGTTTAAGGGGGCGGGCAGTGAACTAAGTGGTGTCAAGGGGTTCTTGAAGTAATTAAACGGTGTTTGCGGGTTGCCTGAGGGAGAGTGTTTGAAGCGGGTCGGTCTTAAATTGTAGGTTGTGGTGCATTTTTGTGGGAAGGTACATTTTATTTGATATTTAATTGGTTTAGTTTCGTTTTATAGTTCACTGATCGGTGAATTATAAAATGTATCTGTAAGACAAAATATAGCGCGGGCCTGCGGGCGGAGAGTAATGGGTAACTCACCGTCCGATCAGGACCAGGCCCGTGCCGGACGGCGTGTATGTGTTTCACGCGCGCCTCAAAGAGATGTCAGCACAAGTGACGGGGCCCGATAGGGCCGAAGCCAGCCAGGGTAGCGGGATCGTCCGAAAGGGTTACCGCTGCCCTGGAACATAAAGGGCTAAGGAAGGAACACGGGTGGGTTTTAGTCAGTAAGAGTCTGACACTCCTTTCTGCTCCACCCAGAGGGGGAGGGGTCATTTGATGATTTCCCATCCTGAAAAAAAAAGACAAAATATAGGTCGTAATTCTTATAAGTATATCTTACAATTTCTAAACTTAAAGAGAAAGAAAAAAAAACACAGCATTTGAAATTACCGCTTCAAAGAACCTGGATAGTTTGTATTTCCTTTGTACATTGAATCTCTAAGAAAATACGCGCTACCTATACAAGCTCTTGGCTTGCATCCTCAGGAGGCTGTTATGAAAGACATAAATAATCAAATAAAATTACGATCCCTGGTAAATAATGAATACATACTTGTTTGTTTAGTTATTTAAGTTTGACAGTATTTCAGAATACACCACTTTCAATGAACAGGATCGCGTTATGGTATCTTAAATCGGCCGTGTTTTTATGGGTGTCTAAAAGGGCAGTCACAGCCGAGAATTACAGTTCACAAACAATCCCAAAGACCACTAAATCAACCCAATCCTTTACTTCCATGGAATATTTCAAACATTCTTTCAGTACTTTCCGCAAGTTATCCCCTGAAGTCGAAGTTCGTCTCAGCGGACCTCAGAGGTCAAACGGCAATCGTCGTAAAATCTCTTAGGATTGTAGGAAACTGAGTTACTGTGTAATATATCTAGTAATAACTAGTAACTAAGTTGTACTAACTACTTGGTACTAAGTTGTTGCTCTGATGTGTGAATGTTTATATATTTTTTTATTAAAGCCTTTATGTTATGTAACACGTAGTATACTTTGAGGTATAATTTGATTACTCTAAATCACATTAATCTACTAACAAGTTGGTATCGATTAGCATATCCATCCCAACACTCATTCATTCGTTCCGAATGTCAACGTCAAAAGTGTCAAGGGGCACGGCTTAGGGTATTAGTGTTCTGTGGGCAGTTGGTTGACGATCGCCGAGCGTGCAAGAGTGTAAGTGATGTTTCTGTTATTTTTTTTGGTAAATATACTGATTAGAATCTATTCCATGTTTGATTTTCGCCCTTTTCCCTTCTGAGTCTTAGGGACCGTCTCCACGAGCGAGAGAATCGCAGCGATATTATCGTCGTGCCATCTAATTCTCGCCGCGATGATATCGCCGTGTGGAGACACGTTCTAAGAGAGTGTATAGAAATACGTGGCACGACGATAATATCGCCGTGATTCTCACGCTCGTGGAGACGGCCCCTTACAGTTAGTACTTAGTAATAAATAAATAGCCACATTGAAACTGTTTGTTTGTTGCTGAAATAATTGATTCACATCAATATCTGACGGCACGGTTGGGGCAGTGGTTAAGCGATTGACTGCTGCGCTGCGTGTCGTGGGTTCGATTCCCGCACGGAACCAATATTTGTATGACCTACAAGTAGTTGTTCCGGGTCTGGCTGTTTGTGTATGTGAGTTTAAATGTTTGTAATTACGCACCCACGATACAGGAGAAATTCCTAGTGTGGGGCAACGTTTTTAATAAAAAAAAAAAAAAAATATTTACAACATGGGGCTGTAAATTAGCTATGATGGATGATATTGCAAAACCAAACCTAAAAATGATGATTTTTGCGACTTTATAAGAATAATTGTAATTGGCAATAAAAGAAGAATTTAGCAAAGCAAAAAGAATGTGTAAGGATTGAAGCAGGTAACGTTCGTTGGTTTCTACCTACCCCCTGAGAATAAAGCGTAAGTAGCTATATTACACGTGTAAAAGAATAATTCAATAAGATTTCCCAATGTACAGACGCCAGCACATCAAGCTACTACAATCTGTAAAATTTCTTTATTAGATTTTCAACGTTATCGCTAAAACATTAAGGTTCAAGGTTGATTGGGAAAATTTCACAGTTTCGGGTAGCTTGACCTGCTGGCGTTTGTACAAAGAGACATGTTTCAAGTTCCACTTCTTTATTTACGGGAAAAAGAAAGCAGGAAAAAGGACAGATAAGGAAGCCATAATGATCTAAATCACGAACACTCAATAAACAACCTCGGTACTCACTGCTCACTCCTTCTCTATGAGACGATACGTTCAGCCTTTCAGTGTTTCGTCTCATTATTTAAAGAAAAGGTGGGTTATTACTACCTACTGAAAAGAAAATTCATACTATGTTCCTCAAATTACACTTTTTAGTTTATTTTAATTACACTTTTTTTTTTAGAAAAAAAAAATAATAATAACAACCCTTGGCTAAATAATAACAGCCGCACAGGTCGATCGGTCAGGTTAAGCTACGCTTGCCGCGGTTGGTCTGTGGATGGGTGACCATCTTTACATACCGAGACCCCTCCGTGCCTCGGAAAGCACGTTAAGCCGTTGGTCTCGGCTGTCATTCGTGGATCTTTGACAGTCGTTACGGGTAGTCAGAAGCCCGAAAGTCTGACAACCAGTCTTACCAAGGGGTGTGGTATTACCCAGTAACTTGGTTGTGGAGGTCAGATAGGCAGTCGCTCCATGTAAAATACCGGTATTCAGCTGCATCCGGTTAGACTGGAAGCCGACCCCAACATAGTTGGGAAAAGGCTAGGCAGATGATGATGTTCCTCAAATTACACTTTTTGCTTAACACTAATTGAACACCATGGGTGGACTCTTTAATAAAGATTGGTCCTTGGCAACTCCGAACTCTAGGCTTGTGCAGAAGAGTTTACTTTGCCGGAACGGGTCTAGGGTGAGGAACCAGACCAAGAGAGATACAGAAACCCGCAGGGCAGCATGTAGCGAGCTGTTGGGCAGTAGCGACCACCTATCTCCCGGGAGAAGTCTTGTTCATCACCTCTGACTTGCCTTTACTGGCCGGCTGGAGTGAACAATGACCAGGAACAGAGCTCTCACCTCTTTCTTGTCTTTATTGGCTGGCTTGATTGGAGAATCGCAAGAGCAAACGTGCTCGGAAAAAGGAAGTATTCCAGTAAGATGCTGGTAGGGATCTTGACCGTACTTCCGGGATTGTTCTGATAGCCGTGGAATACCTCTCCACTCCTCATAAGTACCTCATGACATGTTGCCCCCTTGTCGCTACGACAGTATGTGCTAGCGACCGTTTTCAGGGGCCCATTATTGAATGTGCAAGTCATCCCCTGCCATTATATCAGTGTAATTTATATAGAACATTGATCAGACAGGGGCTATAGTTTTTCCATTGTCCTAGATAACCAGTTCACTTTCCCCACCCAAACTCATAACCCAATATCTTTGTTTCCATATCTTGCAATAGTCCTACACTAATCGGGGGCTGTCCTTGGGTGCACGTGCATAGTGCAAACAGGGATAATCGTCGGTTAGTGCTTCATTTCATTGTAAACGTCTAACGGGCATCTACGAGTTGGCTTCGGCCCCTCGTACGCTTTCCAAAGGTCTGGGACCCCAGGTTCCGAGATATGTCAGACACGAAAAAATAATAATAACATCACTATCACAAAAAAAACTTGAGAGGTGTCAAGGGACACCCGGATGGAACGAAGTTCAAAGAGAGAGAGAGAGACAGACAGAGAAACACGCGCACGCCGCACGGCTTACAACTATAGCAAAAAGTGTCGTTCCAACTTTTGGTCTTAATTTTTTCCGTCTAGCCCCCTTTCGCAACGCGCGATAAGGAACTTCGTTCCAAAAAACAGCCTACAAATTCGCCTGTCCTACATCGCTTCCTAGTGTTCAAGCTAAACAAAAGACTATCTAATACACCTGAAATCTTGTCAACTCTATGTCAGGAAACAGGGGTAAAAATATATCAATGCATTTATTCCACTGAAATATTCCAAGCATTCATCCCCGCTGCGCTGGCCCACATTCGGCGCGTTATTCCGTAGGGACGAAGCGAAAAGTTTTATGAGAACAAACTTTTAAAAGGGGTTAAATATAATGACCACCATAAAATGCTTTGATACCCTTAGTTCTTGCACTTCAAATTTTATTCGAATACCAAATGTAGTAAATGATCACTACATCTTAGCGAGCAAACTAATGCGCTATTTCTGCCTGAATAAACCACTATGATTGCCATAAAATGTAGGTTTATTAAAAAATAAAGTATTATGATGCCATATTAAGTTATGTCTCCGGCTTGCTGCAAACTAGATATACGAGGTTAATTTTAAAAAAAATGGTTAGGTTAGGTTAAAACTGTGACCTCCTATGCCAGAAACGACTAGATTGTATAGAAAAAAAAATATGGAAAAAAGGAGATAATTTTTTGCAGGCTGTCGAGAACCGAACATGCTTTATTTGGAGTCATTTTGCTTAAATAGGATAGCGAGATGTCAAAACTTTGATTATAAGTTTACATTAAAATGCGGGTTTAATTTTGGTGATTATTTACTATTTTTGTCTGTTACATGTTATGTTGTTATATCTGGTGGTAAGTTAAACATAAGCCCTTTTAAAATAAGCCTTTTGAATCGTGAAAGTATCAATAATATCGCTTCAATCATATTTGGAAAATATGGAATCGTAAATGAAGTTGAATTATTACTGATAATTACGTTTGGATCCTGTGAAAGTGGATTAAAGAGGAAGTGTACTTTTTAAATCCTTTTTCAATTTCTGTTATCTTGTTTTTAGTTTGTTGCGTGTACAGCTCCGTATTGGCAGGAGTTTTGGGAAAAAGATTAAATAACTTTTCCGAAATAAAAAAATATTTTATCATTCTGCCAAGACGTCAACTGCTGGACACAAGCCCGCCAAAACGACAGCCGCTCTATTCTGTAAAAATATCACCGTGAACACTTAGGTGTAGTGAGCGATCGATAGTGTCAACCCCCTAGCATCAGCCGATCGATTCTGTAAAAATATCACCGTGAAAAGTTAGATGAAGTGAGCTTAGAGTGTGCTGTCAATAGTGTCAATCCCTAGCATTAGTTGGAATGACAGCTCACTCCACGCTCACTTCACCTAAGTTTTCACGGCGAGATGGTTACAGAATCACACTGCTGGTGGAATGACAGCTCACTTCACCTAAGTTTTTACGGTAAGACAGAATAGACTAAGACGGTCTATTCTGTAAAAATCTTACCGTAAAAACTCCCTGTCCTATGCTTTCCACATCCTCGGGATCTCCACGACCTTGACCTGGTCATTGGTCTTCCTTTTGGTGGATCTTCTAATAGTATGTAACAATATCGGTAAATGTTTATCGGATAACTCTTTTTAGTTCTAGTAGAAAATGTACGGACGAACAAGAAACAAAAGTCAACTTAGAATTTATAGAAATATAATGTCCGTACACAGCACGATATAAATATAGACACAGAAGGAGTAAGACATAAGAAACACAATCGATAGGACGAGATCACAATACAACAATAATAATAATATTAAATCAAATTACTGAAGAAAAGTCTATAGGCGTCTGTCTCAACAATGACAGAAGGTTGACATCCGAGCAGCGCCACTAGTGGTGTATTTCTGAACCAGGTATCTGGTAGGAGTGGAACCTACAACTCTCTTACTCTAGTTTTTGAAAATTGCTTTCACTTTCGTAGTTTTTGAAACCTGCTATATTGAATAAAGTAAAAAAAGAGTTTTGCAAAGAACGATTGAACCCTTTTACAAAAATATGCAAAGTTCTGAACGTGCAGAGCGTGAACTAAAATGGAAAGTATGGCCACGTGACCCAAAGTTCTTTCGATGTTAAAAAATCAGGTCACATCGGCAAATGGTAAAAGTCGTTAAAATGCACATAAAATGCATTTCATTCCGAGCATTTACATATATTTTTGTTCCCGAGTTTAAAACTTGGACAAAATTTTAAGTGGAGGAGATTTCTGGTCTTTCTAGGTACACACATTCTGTGAAACGTAATGTAAAGTCCTTACATAAATAGAACTTCTTTGGCAACATTCAAATCTCTGACATTATCACAATATTACAAACAATGTTTAGAACAAACTTCTGAACGTTTACTGTACATTTCTATTACAATACTCCTATAATTTTACTTACATTTAACGTGTAAAACAAAATACTGCCAACATTAAATATATGTGTTTCCATCCAGACTCCCATTCGTACACAAGTTACTGTATGTCCATATGAAGATATCATTATACCGCCAATTTTATTCCTTAATACTTTTTACAGCAAAAAATTGTTACACAAGTTCCAAAACAACCTTTACCCGCTCGAAATAAGAACGCAATAAAATAAAACTTGAGTTGACCAACAGTATACACTATCTTGGGATAGCTTGACGGGGATGTTTCGGGGACTTCAGTAGTGTCAGTACGCTGTTGAACGCTGCGCTGTTCGGACGCGTGTCGTTTTTACGGTCCCCGCGAAATAAAGTTCGGAATTTAAAAAGTTTTGGTCGCGATGTCGGACATATTGGATTATTTGTGAAATTTTCGTGTGTTGGCGTTGATTAATTGCTCTTTTTTGTTTTGAAAATGTGGAGAATGTGATTCAGCCTATTGTGAATTTTGCAGGTAAGGTCTTTGTATAAGAGGATTTAGGGATTTGCTTGATAATCGCATATTCATGTAACAATGTTAAATTTTCATTAGGACTTAGTACTAAATGTTTTATACTTTCACGGCCCGTTTCATTGTAATTCTGAATTTCTGGTATTGGAAAATGAAAGTAACTTTGGCTTAGTCGTTAAATGCCCAATTACTAAAATGCCTAGCATTCTACAAATGCCTGATTCGGCAAATAGCTTATTCGCAAAAGGACTAATTCTTAAAACGGCAAATTCGCAAAAAGACTAGTTCTTAAAATGACCAATTCGCAAAAGGATTAGTTCTTAAAATGATCAATTCGCAAATTTGTCTTTAATTTTCAGTCGTTATAATAAACACAGAAATTATTGTTCTGCAAAAGAAATTCTCATTCTGAATTCAAATCACAAAGAACGAAAGACGAACGGTATTTTATAATTAGCTCTTTGAGATCAAACAGTTTCCACAGTAGCTAAATTGTTTATTAATTTCGTAACAATAATTTATTGGTCACACACCTATTGTGTTCAAACAAATGTTTGGAAATATAATAAACATTTTCACTCTACTGGGTATGTTCATTATAGTGGGATTTTCATCACTAGAAAATTAGCATTCAACATGGGACTTTCGTATCTACTAAAGTTCGAGGCCCTGCTGGGCGCCAATATTCTCGAAGGGCGCTTGATGAATATTATAATTCGTATCAATGATTTCGTAAAGTTTACTTACACACGCTGACAGATTAAATAAAGGGGTTTGTAGGAAAAAAACATCAAGCCTGGGAAATCGTATAATCTTTCCTTAACGCGTCCGCTTCTAATAACCTTTCAAACTGCTAAATGGTAACAAAATTGCCCTTTAACAGTTTGAACTTTGTCCAAAAACGTAATTAATGATAATATAATAATAATAATATAAGTTTATTGTACAAAGAAAAAAACATACAAGATTAGACATACAATAAACATGATTGTACAAGTAGTGGGCAGAGGCAAGTTGAACAGCAGGCTTAAGTAAAAGGATACTTGTATCTCAAGAGCCAAATTTCCTCATAAACATTGGTTATTACAACAATCAGGTTAAAGTGACTCAGTAATTACATGTATCAGTAGGTATTGAGAAATATATTCATGAGGTGATCGTCAAAATATTCTCTGTATAGTCGTAAGACAAATTCTGCAACCAATTAGTAAGCTTTGCTTTCATTACCATACAATTCTTATTACCATACATTATCAACCTAGTCCCTTTCGCAAATCCTAGCCTATTTTTCACGATAGGCTCGCATTTGACCACCTTTTTTTTTTTTTTTTTTGGGTGGGAAATCATCATATGACCCCTCCCGCTCTGGGCGGAGCGGAAGGGAGTGTCAGACTTTTACTGACTAAAACCCACCCGTGTTCCTTCAGTTGCCTGTGCCAAGGGCCACGGTACCTCTTTCGAATATCCCGCAGCCCTGGCGGGCATTTGACCACCTGAGGTTAGAGAGTGCATTCTGAAAGTTGACAACATCGCAAATTGCTGTGAAAAATTTCGCTGTTTTGATTAATTTTTTATATCCCTGGACATTTCACACAGCGCCATCTAGTCCCAAGCTAAGCAACCTAATGCTTGTGTTATGGTAACAAGATGGCTGATAAACTACTTATATACATTTTTTTTTTTGTAAATACATACATATTATAGATAGAAAAACACCCAGACTCGGAACAAATACATGTAGGTCATACAAATATTTGTTCCGTGCGGGAATCGAACCCGCGACACGCAGCGCAGCAGTCAATCGCTTAACCACTGCGCTAACCGTGTTGTCAAAAATGGTCTTCGCCACCTTTAACGTTAATACTGTTAGTGTGAATGCCTAAAACATTGAATTTAGAAATAATGTCATGTTTATTCCCTAGGGCCTAGGGCATTCACAGAGTAATAAGCATCAAGTGTCAAGGAAACTTCAACTTGAATATTGTTTAGACTAAGTAACCATACGATCAGTGAACTACCCACTTATAATGTGTCATTTACGCCGAAATAACTAGATCCCACGACACAGGGTATCCTAGTGTGGGGTCTAGCGCTACTTTATTGCACTATATCTTCAATATTTTTTATTTTTATTTTTGTTTTACTATCTTTTGTTGTTGTGCTTAACATGTCATCAAAATGTGTCTAAATAAATTTATTATTATTATTATTAACTTCAAGGTCGGAGAAAAACTTCACATGTTAACTTGTTAGAATTGTGAATATCTTTTGGGATTTAAAGTAAAATATCCTTCTTTGTTTCACAAGCTCTTGGGGATTCCTGCCAAAAGTTTGAGTTTACCTAAACAAAGGTGGTTTAATATTTTATTTAATATTTGTGTAATTTTGTTTTATAATTCTATACTATTTTCTTTGTTTATGTTTTGAGTGAAGTTTCTTTGTTTATATTTTCCTAAAGATTTAAAACTGTTATTTAGCAGTATTTTTATAATTATATAGGCCTTACTGTACACCAATTACCTAATGCGTGAACAATATTTGTACGCCTTGCAAGGCAACACATAGTGACACAACATGTTTATTATGACCCACTGACCATTTTATTTTATACCATCATGTACCACAACATTACACCTATGTGTAAGACGCCAGCACATCAAGTTACTACAATCTGTTAAATTTATTTAATAGATTTTCAACTTTATTGCTAAAATATTAAGGTTCAAGGTTGATTGGGAAAATTTTACAGTTTCGGATAGCTTGAAAAAAAAAATTTTTAATAAATTTGAATTTGAATTGAATTAAAAAATCTAGTCGATCATTCGGTAGGCGAGCGAAAGATGTCGAGTGCCGAAATCCAACAACGTTAGATCGGTTCACTAATGAATCCATTTTTCACTCTTGATTCATTTTGTGTTCAGACGTGAAAGATGCCAAATAAAAGGCAAAATTAACACAAAGTGAAGCGTCTGATATCGGATTTTCCTACCACCTACCCTCCAATGCACTACCTAACCTACCCACTTTTCTTGCAATCGACCACACATCAACAGAAAAAATCAACAGACGTAGTCTTAAACCATAAAATTCAGTCTTGTAACGTAAAATGAGCTGTCAAGGAAGATACAATATTATATAACAACTTCCCCTTAAAGAAAGCATCACTTGCAGGCGGCCACGGTAGGGTGGTCAGACGCAACGTGGCTCTGACAGCGATGCCATATACCGAGATGACAGTGACAACTTGGCAGCAATACTTACTTAGTACAGTCAATCCAAAAATGCTGCTGTAAAAAGTTTAGAGGCCCCGGAACGACCCAGGAACACGCGACGCAAAAATAACGTACATTCTAAAGATTTTTGAACTGAAAATACAAGTTTCACACATAATATTTACTTAGTTTTAACACTTTATTCCTATTGAGTTACATATCGTGCTTGTCGCAAAAAAAAATAAACAATAATGCCACGACAATCGATACAGTGTGTGTGCTCACTTGATATACCAACCTGTAGATATTCATATTCTTCAAACATTTTGAATTTCGAATTGAGGTCGTTTTCGAATCGTGTGCGGTTACTTGAGTGAGGTTCAAAGTAAACTTTACAGAATTATTTATTTATTTATATATACTTTATTGTACACCACTAAAATACAAAGCATAAAAAATATACATGAAAGTACAGAATATACAATGGGCGGCCTTATCGCATTACTGCGATCTCTTTCAGAATTGTTAGATAAATAATTTTGCTCTGCGCTAAAATCAAAAACAGAATCGATCGGCAGCCGATCGATTCTGTAAAAATCTCACCGTGAAAACTCAAGTGAAGTGAGCTTGATATGAGTTGTCAGTAGTGTCAATCCCTAGCATTATTTGGAATGACAGCTCACTCCACGCTCACTTCACCTAAGTTTTCACGGTGAGATGGTTACAGAATCGCACTACTGTAGCGGTGCAGCCAATAACTTGGCCGCTTTGCTGACCGCACCATTAATTACTTCCTTGCTTCCTTCCTACCTTCGGGCTGCTAATGAGAATTATCTGCCAGGAAATTTTTATTGGTTAAATTAAAACTTTTCTGATCTAGGAATCCTAATCAGGTTGAATCATCTAGGACCGAACCTAACGATGATTTTCACTTGCACCTGATGCAACTTTGCCTATTTAGATTTATGCTGAGAATGAGGTCCGGAGTTCGATTTCCAGGTGGGGCAAAGTGAAATTGCGTATTCCATTATGAATTTCTCAGAACTTTCCAGTTAATGTCAATAGATACTAAAATCAAAAGTCATTTATTCAAATTAGGCTGAGAATCAGCACTTTTCGAACGTCAAAATTACAAAAGACAGTCCCCCAAAAACGCCCGCCCTTCACCACTTCCTAGTGCTATCGCAGGGAAGAAGAAGTAGCGCAACAAACTCCCCAGCAGCAAACAAGCAACTATGCTTAGTTGCTTGTTTGCTGCTGGGGAGTTTGTCCCTTCCCTGAAAACAGACGTGGTGTTATGTTAAGCATTTATTTACAGTACTGTGTTGTAGAACATTTTAATAGGTATGTTACAAAAATTCTCAATAGAATTTATAATTGGTCAAATCAGTCAAGCTCCTATAACCTATCAAAGGGACAGTTTTAGATGAAGGATTAACATAACCAAAGATCATTTTATGTGGTGTGTTTGCATTGTAGTATTTACTTTATAGAGCTCTGCTACATAGTGCGCGGGATGGTTCCGATCCTCGAGCACTTGTCTGTTAAGCTCATATAAATTGAATAAACTTTAATGTTACAGCCAGAGGGTCCAAATTCGTTTGTTTTTAGGGTGGGTCAGATAATACTGATGAGGGACTGTACAAGCGGCCTGCCATATAGACTGTGTGTGTGCTGACAAATTAGAATGCTCAACTCTGTTCCGTGTGTTTTATACTAGTACTAGTTAAACTAGTGATGCAATTTTAAGCCGCTAATTGCTTGAACTGATCATTGTAGTGCCTACTTTTTTCTTTTAAACGGGAAACGTGTAATTTTAATTGCATTACTTTCTCGATTCAGCAACTGATGGCAACTAGAAGTTACGGCTATATGTATTGCGTCGAACAAAGTTACGTTAATCTACACCATTACAACTGCCTCCCGGCGATCGCTCTCTGCTCTCTGTATAGCGTGTCTTAAATCATTCCGAATCAAAACAGTTGTGTATTTAAGATGTTTACTCAATATCTCGTTCAGGATTTGATTCTCTTTAGCGATTTACAAATTGACTTAAACAGGTATACATCGAATTGTAACGTTTTAGCTGTAAATTAAAACCGTAATTATATTGAATTGTAAATTTATATTTTATAAATTGTTATTTGACAGTAGGGTTTCAATACAATCTGGAAAACATATATTTTTCACAATAGAATAAAATTCCCGAGGTTTTCCCGAGGGTAGACCCTGATAATTTGCTATTCACGCTTGTATTAAAGTTTATAAACGGTCTCTTTTGAATGTAGGGATTCTTCTATTAGGTACCTTTGCTACTTATTCCTATTTCGTATATAAACTACAAGACCCAATATTTATTTTATACCTATCTATAAAAGCAGCAGTGCGATTCTGTAACCATCTCACCGTGAAAAGTTAGGTGATGTGAGCGTGGAGTGAGCTGTCATTCCCAGCTAATGCTAGGGATTGACACTATTGACAGCTCACTCTAAGCTCACTTCACCTAACTTTTCATGGTGAGATTTTTACAGAATCGATCGGTAGGTCTCCATGGCTCTTGCGAATCTCCACTCAAGCCAGCGGGATCGTCCGAAAGGGTTACCGCTGCCCTGGAACATAAAGGGCTAAGGAAGGAACACGGGTGGGTTTTAGTCAGTAAGAGTCTGACACTCCCTTCGGCTCCACCCAGAGCGGGAGGAGTTATTTGATGATTTCCCAACTTGAAAAAAAAAAAAAAGGTCTCCATAGTTATATCAATCGTAATGACAGTGAGTTGTCCTGTTTTCCGAATTATTGAGTCTGCAGTTCTCTTATAAACTGTTCAGCTGTTTACATACTATGCCACTCCATTTTCCACTACTATACACGGTAATATAGAAAATGATTTGTCTGTATGTTCTATCATTACGATAAAGTGAATATCGCTACAAAACAGTCGTCCAATGATACAATATTTTAATGAGGTACCTACTCAATGGGAACTACCTCTAATTTGTACAACTTCAGGAAAAAGATCTACTCATTATAGCTTCGATAGGCTGGGTGGATTTACTGACCCATATTTCCACACAAATGAAACCACACAAAGTAATCATAGATAAATAATGCAAACTCCACATTCAACCCCATCGTAAAACCAGTATTAGCGTCAATGATAATAAAATTCAATTAAAATTACAATATGTAGTGGAGGGGTTTAAAACCGCTGTAACTTTGATGGCAGCTAGTAAAATAGGGGTATTATTTAGTTTTATTGTACCCCAAGCGTTTATTAGGGGTAAGAGTTAAATACCAAGTACATTAATAAATAATACGGTTAATTACCTAAATGTTAAAAGATATTCCCTAGACGTCGCCGCAAAATTATTTTTTGTTTTTTTTTGTTTTGCAGGGTGTATCCTTTCTGTAATCTACCTACTGTAGTCGTTGCTAAGCTTCGATAATAGTACTAGATTCCCGATAAGCGCTTCAAAAACGGCCCGAAGAATAATACCACAAATACTTTTGTGGTCTTATTTCAAATTAGTATGTTTTTAACCTTATTACTTAGACTTTAAGTTTCATTAAAGAATAAATGACTGAAAATTTAAAAATAGAATGATTTTATTTTCAAGCGACATTTTAAATATATTTTGCAATGGTAATTAAACTTTATGTTTAAGCATTAAGGTTTATAATAAACTGAAGTTGTTAATATTATTAAACTCTTTTCTAAGAAATGTAGAGGTTTACGTGTGTGCAAACGTGGCCACTTGAGCGACTGATTTTTGTTCCTGATCCTTAATCTAGTACCTACTATTATTGATCGAAGTTGCTAAGTCTCCTTCTTGGTAAAAAAATCGATTCGACAGCCTAAACCCCGATTTCCTAATCCAATCAAATCCAATTCTCTGAACAATAAATCTGCTGTCCTAATCCCAATTTGGATGTTGTGATTGATCTTAGACAGAAATACGAGTAACAACAACCAGTAATTTCACGTGTCTAAGAAATCTTCTTTTGTTTAATACTACTTAAATACTCTCATCATTTCAGCCGGGAGACGTCCACTGATGGACATAGGCCTCCCCCAAGCACCTCCACTGCGGCTGGTTCTGTCTTTCTCGCATCCAACGGGTTCCTGCGGTTTTAACAAGGTCGTCGGTCCACCTTGTGGAAGGCCTCTCAACGCTACGTCTTCCGGTACGCGGTCGCCACTCCAGAACCTTTCGGCCCCATCGGCCATCTGTTCTGCGAACATGTGCCCTGCCCACTGCCACTTAAGTTTGGCAATTCTTCGGGCTATGTCGGTTACCTTGGTTCTCCTGCGGATCTCTTCATTTCTGATTCGATCACGCAGGGAAACTCCAAGCATAGCCCTCTCCATTGCCCTTTGGGTGACTTTAAGCCTTCTAATAAGGCCCATTGTGAGCGACCACGTTTCCTACACTCTCACTAAACCAAAACTATCAAAATAGCTTTAGAAAACTGATTCACAATCAAACACACTTTTAAGGTCTGGGCACATTGACGCGAAAACCGCGCAAGATGTCAGACGTATTTTAATGATTAGGCATTCACGTGCTTATTCGCGCCAGTTTGATCACCTCCACACAAGTTAGTTGACACAGTCGACGCGAGCAAGTTTTGTCCCGTTTGGCCAGAGCTTAACCCTAAAAGAATACAAAGAAAACCTATCTAATACAATCGCCCACGTTCACTACCTATTCACGTTCCTCTAGTGATTGAATTCACATCGCATTACATTGAGCGTTTAAACCGCACGTGCCGAACAGAAACACGTATACAGCAATTGATGGACGGTTATCGCGCGATCGTTTCGAGATAGCGTTGTAGTAAACACATATAAAAGTCTATTCAAATCCTTATTTCAAATTTATGTGATTTCCACATAGTCGAATATCAGCTTTAGACTAGTATTATTGAAAAGGTCATAAGCTTTATAAAAGTTGCAGCGCAAACTGAACATGCGTGGAGATTTAAAAATGTTTTTCCTATAACAGACAATCTATTTGTTTACACGTTTGGAAGCTAAATCGCGAACGCAGTTTACAAAATGAATGTTGTAATGTAGAACAGTTCGAGAAATCGGGAGATTTCGTAAAGCCTTTGCTTTGAATTTCGGAATAGACAATTTGTATTGACCATTTGATGAAAGTAGGTAGGTACCTAATTCTTGATTTTCATTTTGATGGATGTGTGTACCTTACACGAGGCTCATAAAACGCCGAACATAGAAAATAACTTCTAGTACATGTATGGACCAAACAGATTTCAATGGATGCGATCAACCCAAAACAGCAAATTGTGAAAACCTGTAAAGGAAGCAAGCAATGCGGTGATGTAATTTTGTACCTATTGCCCCTTCCTTCTTCCACTTCTAAAATAAAACCTTATTTTAAATTCGACTATCCACCCACATAGCTCGTAGAATTACATCCGAAACACTACTTCATTGGCGCCGACGTGAATGGCGCGATCTGTCCGCTTTAGCACATTACACGATTTAAAGCGTTTTATCTTGGATGTGGAGGATTTCTGCACAGTTTTCCTTAAGCGCTTTGAAGTGCTCAAAAATAATAAATATGGTAGTATTTACATAGAGATGTTGCTAAGTGCGCGGAAGATAGTTTTGAAATGATAATGTGGAACATTTAGGATGTAGTTACGTCAAGAGTAATGCCTTTAGAACTAGAAGGTTTTAGGGATTCGTTTTAAAAATATCAGGTTCCAGGATCAGCAACAAAAAATATTGTATTCTTTTGTGAAAAGTAAAAACTAGTATTACCAACTTTTTGCGTAACCTAAACTTAATAACGTACATAATATATAGTCTGAGGGTAAGCAAAGAGTATATTAGTACACCCACATATATCATACTAATATTATAAACGTGAAAGTTTGTATGGATGGATGGATGGATGTTTGTTACTCTTTCACGCAAAAACGACTAAACGGATTTGGATGAAATTTGGCACACAGATGGTTTATAACCAGGATTAACACATAGGATACTTTTTATCCTGATATTCGAACGGGATCGAAACTTATGCGGGTGAACCCGTGAGGCGCAGCTAGTATATATATATGTAGGTGTACTAATACTCTTTGCTTATACCCACATTTCACGAGTTTAATAATAATAATTATTTATTTATTTCAGACCATTGATCCATATAGTGTTAGTAAAATCTTAACCTATTGTTACTAAATATGATGCGTACATAAAAATAAAAAGCTTAAATTAATTGGCGACATGTACGCCAGTACGCACATGCCTAGCTGCCCAGTGCCTAATGAAAGGCCCATCAATTTTGTCCGCCAGTGTAGCCAGTATGTTGTTGGGGCTACCCCTGAATCGCTTCAGCATACTCGCACATCGCTTACGCATAACGGCATAAAAATCATCTAACCTCGCTTCAGCGAACATGCCAGACGCAGATGCAGACGGTTTAGTTATAAGTCCTGCGTAGTAGGGGTGAGGAATTTTTTTTTTATCCTTTATTAAAAAGAACCAGGTTCTTAATAATTAATTACAATCTAGCCTATAAGACTAATAAGCAATTTTAATCTAACTTAATTTATTACGTGATAAACTCAAAACTCAAACTCAAACTCAAAGAAACGACTCATTCCAGTCGATAAACATTACAAAGCTGTCACTGTACCCTATTATCATAATGTTGTAGCTGAAAAACATTATTTTATACTGTCAACTCGTTCTTCCGTAATAAAAGGAAAAAAAATAGGATGTATTTTTATCGGGACATTTTTCTAAATGTCTCAACGGAGAAGAGGATAAGATGGCGGATAGAGTGACGTATAAATAAAATAAAAACTACATTTTCAAAAATAGTTTTAGTAGGGGCTAGTATCTTGGCATCAGTCTGTAGCGCTATCCTGTACAGCAGTGCGATTCTGTAACCATTTCACCGTGAGAACTTAGGTGAAGTGAGCGTGGAGTGAGCTGACATTCCAATTAATGATAGGGATTGACATTATTGACAGCTCACTCTAAGCTCACTTCACCTAACTTTTCACGGTGAGATTTTTACAGAATCGATCGGCATCATCGTTCATTGCGAACCTCACGCAAGTGAGCGCACACAATTCGAAATCAAACTCATTTGTTTTTAAAGTATCATCGCGGATACACATTTCGACACAGCTGTTCGAATTTAGAATTTCATGGTGACAGTATTTTTTTTTTTCATATTGCACAAAGATACTCAATTCAAACTCTTTATTGCATTCATGTGTACATTTCGATGTTACAATATAAGTAAGTTCCAACATGAAACCCGGTCAGGGCACGGCAACATAATAATAATTTTAACATAATCTATATATTATATATATATATATGACGGATGGTCGGCTCCATGGTGGTTTTTAAAAAGAGCGACGTCAGCATTGCTGACGTCACGATCTTGATTATCTTCCATCTTCTTCAAATCAAAACACTTGTACACTTTCAATAACTTTTATTCAGTGACGTAACAATCAGTATAAATACAACTGCACAGTATGACTCACAGAGATGTGTTCCGTTCAACGGCTCGTGCGCGACTGAGCCGCTCTGAGGCCGTCGCCTGTATTTATACAGACCGACCGCGTGCTCGACGCACGTGTTCGAGTTTTTAGGTTAGGTTTTAAACTTTATGAATAAATAATTGTTTTGACAATCTTTTAGAATGGTTAACAAGATAATTGATTGAACCATGCAATAAAAATAACAATCAAAAATTAATGACAATGACGTAATTTATGTTTTTAAACAATAACTTCGTTGATCATAATCTTAATCAACTCTTAATCTAATTATTCGTTGATGTAACTGGATCTTGTGGATTACATAACACTGACGTGGTGCTTCAAATAACGTACTTGCGCCGATACGGCCATTCTGACAGGCGGTGCGTGCTCTGCACCAGCCTGTGTTTTTAAAGTTGTACTTGTCTGAAACAATGAGATTTATTTTTGTTCTTTGAGTTTGGTATCTGTAAGCAGCTATGCTACTGATAGGGATACTTTGTAAATAGCCAAACATTCAACTTATGTTGGCCTTTTTGTAAAATATTTTGTTATCAATCATAATGTGCTGTACTCTTTTGTAGGTACTTATGTATTGACATTTGTTTGTGTTTTATTATGTGTTTCGACCCTCCATCACGTCTACACACATTTTATTTCTCGGAGATTGTCTCGTAGAAATTGGAAGATGATTATGTTGCTGTGCTCTGGGCGGTCCTGTTCGCCGTGGTACACAGAGGCTCTATAGGGAATAAGAACAAGGTCGATGCTGTGTTATACACAGGGGTTCTAAATGGTAAAGGATAAGGAATAAATATTTTTCTATAAAAGTACTTTGTTACTCACGGTTTACTGTGGGCGTGTATTGTCCACATTTGAGTTTTGCGTTTGTTGCTCTGGCACCTCAGTTCGTGAGGTGGATGGCGTTGGTTGTATTGCCCCACCTGGCATTGTAGGTTGTTCATCATCAACCGCCGATACGGTTGCCTGATCGCCTGGTTTTGGAGCACGCCGGAGCTGATCATGCGCTACTTTTCGTGGTCGTCCTCTACCAACGACTCTTTTTACTAGGTAGCGGTCGTTATCTAGTACTCGACAGATCTCATAAGGTTCACTGAACTTGAGATCTAATGAAGTTTGATTACGTGGATTGTTTTTTATAAGCACATAGTCTCCTCTTTGGAAAGGATGAATCTTAGCTTTCCGCTGATTAAAGCGGTGTCTGTCTTGTTCGGCAGATAGCGTCATTTTTTGTTGTGCATGTTGAGTCAGTGCTTCTATATCCACAGTTTGTTCATCAATATTCACCAGGCTTAAGAGTTCTGGCGGCACGCAATGTTTTCGCCGGGTGATGAGAGTGAGTGGAGCAATTCCAGTAACCCGGTGAGGAGTACAGTTTAAAGCCAACTGTAGTTCTTCGAGTACATTGTGCCATTGCTCAGTCTCGTAATTTTTTATCATAATTAATGCGTTCTTTAGTGTCGCCACTATTCGTTCAGCTTGTCCATTCGCTCGGCTGACTCCTGGTGCTATGGCGTGGATATTGATTCCAACTTGATCACAATAGTTTTTGAACTCGCCTAGGAATTCTCTTCCGCCATCAACAATTATTTGTACAGGTGTGCCAAATAAATGCACATGTCGTTTTAAGGCACCCAGTGTACTGTACTGATTTTTATTAGTAGCATAGTAGAAGAGTACGTACTTTGTGAAGGCATCAATTGTAATGATGACATATTGTTGATCGTTTGGAGTTCCCAACTTCCCCGTTATATCCATGTGTATAACTTGAAAAGCAGCGCTTGGCTTTTGGATTGGATGCAGTTGGGCTTGTACGGCACCTGATGTCCCTTTAGATGTCCTGCATATCACACAATTATCTACAAAATTGCGAACCGTGGTACTCATCTTGTCGAACCAATAGGTTTCCTTGATTTTCTGCAATGTCTTTTCCCAACCAGGGTGTTTCAGTGCTGTATGGTAAGAGTTTATTATGCTCCACTGGAATGATTTGGGTACCACTGAACAAGCTTGTTCTCCAAAAACTTGATCCTGTATAACTTTCTTCAAGACATCATCTTCTAATATGTAACCATCTACTGGGTTGTTGTCTCGTAGAGTATCCATTAGGGGCCGTAATGTTTGATCTCGACGTTGTTCGATTTTCAACCAGTCCAGATCTCTTGTCATGATATTGACTGCAAGTTCAGTTGGATTTCTGCTAAAGAAATCAGCGTGTTGTAGGCGTTCACCTTTACGGTATTCTACTTCGAAATCGTAATTCTGTAGAAATGCCCACCAGCGATGAATTCTTGGGAGGAGATCCTTCTTGTGTTTAGATGCCTTCAAAGCATTACAGTCGGTAATGACAATAAACTTGCGGCCATAGAGATACTGACGAAAATGCTTGATAGCGCGCACCACTGCTAGTGTCTCCAATTCGTAAGAGTGGTATCGGCTTTCGGCATCCGTAGTCCTCATACTCATGAAGGCTACTGCATGTTGACGTCCATCAATTATTTGTACAAGTACCGCACCAAATCCCAGACTACTTGCATCAGTATATAACTGTATTGGTGCTCCTTCTTGAAATATTGTTAATACGGGAGCTGACGTCAGAATCTGTATAACATCACTCCGAGCTTTCTCATGTCGATAATTCCATTCCCACTTTGCACCTTGTTTGGTTAACTCGTATAATGGTACCATGATTCGTGAGAAATTTGGAATGAATCTTCTGAAATACCCCGCTAGGCCATTAAACTGTCTCACCTGTTTAGCCGTTTTGGGTACTGGTGCTTTAACTAGAGCTTCCACTTTCTTTGGGCTCGGACGTACCTGTCCATTCGAGATTACATTGCCCAAATATTCTATTGAACGTTTAAAAAAACTGCATTTGTCAGCATTGATTGAAAATCCAGCTTCCTGTAAGGCCATGAGAATGCGTTCAATCTTCGATATTCCTTCAGTGAAATCCACACATTTGCTTAGTACGTCATCCACATAAACTTGGGCATCGGTACCCAGCAGTGAGAGTAGAGCTTTATTAATGCATCTCTGGTAAACTGCGCAGGCATTGCTCAGCCCAAATGGCATGGTCATATATTCGTATAAACCATCAGGAGTCACGAAAGCAGTCTTCTCAATTGAGGACTCTGAAATCGGGATCTGATGGAAACCAGCAGCCATATCCAAGCTGGTGTAATAGTTTCCATTGGCCAACTGATCAATTTGGTCTGCAATTAGTGGCAGCGGGTAATGATCACGTAATGTGTTGGAGTTTAGTTCTCTAAAATCCACGCACAGACGATCATCGCCGTTCTTCTTCTTGACCAAAATTATAGGACTTGAAAATGGCGACTTGCTTTCACGAATAATCTTATGATCCAGTAGTTCCTTAATGATTTCACGAACTTTCTCTCGTTCAATTGGGCTTAGACGATATGGTCTTCTTTCCACGTACTTATCAGGATTCTTGAGTCGAATCTCTAATTTACCGGTGTTGACACGTGTTGTTGGAAAGCCACGAATAAACAAATGCTCATATTTGTTCAAAAGTGAGTGCAATTGGGCAATCTCATCGGCGTTAGTGAGGTCACAATCCAGTTTGTCAAAGATCGGGTTCTTGGTATTTAATTGGTTGATTGCTTGTTGTCTAATGAGTTTGGTCCCAGCCGATGTGATAATCATGCTTAAATTCGTGTTGTTGATTAAATTCATCCCAACCAGTATGTCTGTAGACATTTCGTAGTCTGGCAGTATATAAAATTGTAGTTCAACTCTGATGTCATCAATGATGCACACGGTAGACAACGTTGTCAGAGACAATACCGGAAATCGTCCAATTCCTCTCAAGTAGTTTACAGTTTGAGTCCTTTGTCCCGGTAATGCTTCAGCAATGGTTTCTTTCATGATTGAACATTCTGCTCCACTGTCGAACACAGCTTGTATAGACTGCAGGCCTATTTTTATATTGATCGGAGCTAGCTTGAATCCTCCAATGCAGTTCACGTTCGATGTTAGTGAACGTTCACGCTTGAAGCAGACTTCATAAGTGTGGCCCACTTTCTTGCAGAATGTACAAGTAGGCGCGTTGGTTTGCTTCGTATCTTTGTTTGATGTTTCAGCATTGGTATTGGTATCTGAAGTTTTGGGCTTGAATCGACAATCGTTCGAGTTATGGTTGTTTCTTTTGCAGTAACGACAGGATGAAGATGATTGGGTGCCTTCTGAAATTCGTGCACGTTTGTTTGGCACCGTAGAATTTGAACTTGGATGTGGGCGTTTTGTTCGTATCGAAGAGGCAACTGAAATGAGTTCAGGAACTGTAGTCGCCCTTGCATTTAGCAGTTCTATTCTCAGCCGCTCATCATTAACACATCCAATCACGGCTTCAACGGCATCTTCATTGCCAAGCTTATCCTTAGTGAGTCTTTTCCACAACACCCAAGCGCGTGATAAATATTCTGCTATATCTTTAGATGAGTCGTAAACGTGTTCGCGAAAGCGAAGGACGTCTCGAGAATATCGGTTTTCTGGTTCAAATGTAGTTATGAGTTTATGGCGTAGTTCTTCCCAGGAGGATGTGGTCACCATCCAATCATCCACCCACATTTTGGCTCGTCCTTTCAAGAGACCACCCACTTTCATGCGTACATCGAAGTCACTTAGCTTGTATGTCTCAATGGCTTTGTCCAGGTGTTGGCACCACTCTCGTACCCCAACATTGGTATCAGGATCGAAGGATGGTAAATAGATGTCGTTTATCTTGACCCTTACTTCAGTGGGCTTGCAAAGGCGCTCAGACATCTGCTGCATCATCTGCATCATTTGCATAAGAAATTCTGGGGGTACACCCCCCATGGATGTGTTAGGCATGGGTAAATTCATCAGCGTCTGCATCTGCTGTTGTGTATTCACCGCTATTTGTGGTGGCGGTGGTGGGTTGGCTGATGAAGTAGAAGCTGGGATTTCTTCACATCCCACTTCTGATGACGGATGGTCGGCTCCATGGTGGTTTTTAAAAAGAGCGACGTCAGCATTGCTGACGTCACGATCTTGATTATCTTCCATCTTCTTCAAATCAAAACACTTGTACACTTTCAATAACTTTTATTCAGTGACGTAACAATCAGTATAAATACAACTGCACAGTATGACTCACAGAGATGTGTTCCGTTCAACGGCTCGTGCGCGACTGAGCCGCTCTGAGGCCGTCGCCTGTATTTATACAGACCGACCGCGTGCTCGACGCACGTGTTCGAGTTTTTAGGTTAGGTTTTAAACTTTATGAATAAATAATTGTTTTGACAATCTTTTAGAATGGTTAACAAGATAATTGATTGAACCATGCAATAAAAATAACAATCAAAAATTAATGACAATGACGTAATTTATGTTTTTAAACAATAACTTCGTTGATCATAATCTTAATCAACTCTTAATCTAATTATTCGTTGATGTAACTGGATCTTGTGGATTACATAACACTGACGTGGTGCTTCAAATAACGTACTTGCGCCGATATATATATAAATGAATTGACGTTTGTTAGTCTCACAAAAACTCGAGAACGGCTGAACCGATTTGACTAATTTTGGTTTTAAAATAATAATAATATAATAATATCCCTGGACATTTCACACAGCGCCATCTAGTCCCAAGCTAAACAACCTAATGCTTGTGTTATGGTAACAAGATGGCTGATAAACTACTTATATACAACAAAATATTTGTTGAAGTACAAAGAAGGTTTAAAAGGTGAGAAAATATAAAGGAATTTCAATGAAAGTAGTAAAGACAACTTTAGTTGGAGGTATGGCGGTAAGATTGTCAGTTGTGTCAAGTAATTGATTTCGCATGACACTATCTACTCTCATTCCTTTTTAATAGGTTGTAATTATGAACTGAGAACCCGGTAGTGATGGTTTTAATGATTATAATTTTATAATACATACTTATTAAGGTCGCAAATCATATTTTGTTCATTATTTAAACTTTTTTTTTAAACGTAAGAAAATTTGAATTTCGCGGTCTACCCTTTCGCAACGGCTGTTCAAATACAGACATATTTTAACATTATTCTTAATACTGTCTTATTATAAAGCTTAAAATCCCATGAGCAATTACACCAAAACACTTTGCTATCCCACCCAAAATCTAAAACCGCACATGCAATTTTAACCCAAATTCCATTCTCTGTGCTCCTTAGTTGATAAGGGAACGATCGAGACTTATTTGCATAGATGAAGTCCTTAATTAGCAGAATAAGGGGCTCAAGACGACATTCGACGTCGGTTTCAGATTAAAGCCTGTAAAATCTACAATTCAAATCCCGCAGTGGAATTCAAATGAAGGAACTTTACAATAACTTCGCGTTTGTATAAGTAGTAGGCAGAAGTGGAGAATGTTCAGCTTATTGCTGTGAAGCAAGTTGTCCGCGAGAAACTAATTCCATGTGGTTGGACTTTCTAAAAGACTAATTACAAAACGACTAACTTTGGTCCAAGCTTACAACAGAACTTTCAGCCAGTGTTTAAATTTCGACACCTTACGACTGTCATAAAGTTCTAAATACAAAATTTACAACTTTAACTTAGACTTACTTACTTAGACTTTTTAGTTTCGAATCTGTTTTTTGTATTGAGAATTTTATTTAGTCGAAATAAAGTTTGAAATTCAAAAACGGCTCAAAAGTTTAATCCTGGGTGTAATAATAAATCTTGTTTTGCAATAAGGCCTTTTGTTTTTTATTCAAACCTTTTTAAAAAAAATTATAACCACACTCATAGAATCGATTGCTTATTAAAAAATTTCAATAAGTAATTAACCAACTGCTAGATGTGACTGCTTTACACACGACTGGTAAAGATGTTCTCAGCACAAGTTCTTAGAGCGGTCGATCCAGTGTCAAGAGCCCAATTTTCGTTTGACATAAAGTGGAAAATAAGAGGGTAGCTCTTATTTTCCATTACAAAGGCCTTTTTCTATACAAAAATGAACAAACATGGTGACTACCCAAATAACAGAGCTTGTCTACAGCGTGTTTGCAATTTAATTTAGTCTCGTTCGGTGCTTTTCTCTGCCGTACTTTCATACTAGACTAGCATACCGACAGTATACTTAGCCTATAATGACTCCACTGCTGGGACACAGGGCTCCTCTCTGCGATAGGGAATAGGCTACGGCCTATTCCCTATCGCAGAGAGGAGGCCTGGGCCCAGTGCTGGTTGGTGAAAGTCATCAATGTGTTGACAGATAAATTTATAGAGTCTAAGACAGGGATGAGGAAACTACGGCCCGCGGGCCATCTCCGGCCCTCGAAGTCTTGAAATCCGGCCCGCGACCATCAAACAAAAATCAAGAGAATATTTCGTATTGTTAGTAATTTCATTCTCATTGGCAATGGCCAGCTTGCATAGAACAGTTCACATGTCACATGTCCCCAGAAAGACCAGCGCTGCTCAACCTTCTACTTCGCAGCTAACTTAAAAGTTTAATTTAATTACAATTTCCAATTTCTTTTTTATTCCAATAGTTATTTTGTAATATTGCACAATAAATTAGTGTTTCAAAAATACATATCAATATTTTTATTTCAGTAATTAACATAGCCAAAAATGAAACAACTTGGCCCGCCATATATTTCGTTAGTATTATATTGGCACGCGAAGGAAAAAGTTTCCCCATCCCTGGTCTAAGATAAATTCATAAATGGGAAAATATCACACTGCCACCTAATTTTCATCCCTCAATTTGATGCTTAAAAAGTGGTTCACCTGCATGCCTTCACCAAAACCGTGTGAGCATGTCGTATCACTGTCAAGCCTGCACAAAATCCCTTGGCAGACTCCAATACAAAATAATCAAACACCATCTCCCAAAGCTGCCTAAAACCTCGTTCGATAAGGGACCATCCTACCTAGATGAAGCTCTTAATTAGCACGAAAACGGCTGCCGTTCGGGACATCCAGTGTCGGTTTTAGATTAGGGCCTGTAAAATCTCCAATTCAAATGTTGCCATGGTATTCAAATGAATGGAGCCCTTACTAAGTGTCGCACGATTTTGGAGACGGAAATTTCGATTTAGATTGTTTTGTTTTAGGTATAGGAAGACTGTAATTAAGTTGCCTAACAACTTGAAAGTGGAAAACTTGATAACTTAAGTTTAGAAAAGGTTAGTGTTCACTAAGTTTCAAATGATTGAATCTTGATTCTGTTACATTATTTTATATCCACCATAAGTAATTGAGTCTCAAATTACCTAAGTAAGTATGGTCAACCATACGTCAGTATAGTAGCAGCGATAGACTGTACATAATTATTCTGATATTGCAAAGGTCACATTGGTATAGACGCCAGCACATTAAGCTACTACAATCTGTCAAATTTCTTTAATAGATTTTCAACTTTATCAATAAAGCATTAAGGTTCAAGGTTGATTGGAAAAATTTGACAGTTTCGGGTAGCTTGACCCAGCTGGCGTCTGTACATGGCCGTGTATTTGCCTAAAGAGTAAAAGAAGTAAGTGTGGACAGTTCCAGCGTGATACGAAAAGCCATACACCTGGAATTTAATAATAATAATAAATAATATCCCTGGACATTTCACACAGCGCCATCTAGTCCCAAGCTAAGCAACCTAATGCTTGTGTTATGGTAACAAGATGGCTGATAAACTACTTATATACATTTTTTTTGTAAATACATACATATTATAGATAGAAAAACACCAAAAACACCCAGACTCGGAACAAATACACGTAGGTCATACAAATATTTGTTCCGTGCGGGAATCGAACCCGCGACACGCAGCGCAGCAGTCAATCGCTTAACCACTGCGCCAACCGTGCCGTCAATTTGGAGGTCAATTTATAATATCTGTGTAATAATGTCACCTAACACACCCTCGAATTGAATTTCATAAAACCTTTGGAACGGAACAATTTGGAACTGATATGGGAGAATTGGCCCAAGATTAGCAAATTAAGGCGGTCTGTGGCCACTTGGCCAAGGTCCGCACGGCTCAGCTGTGCCACTCCGTTATATTGCTTAGATTTTCTCGAGTGCAAGCATTAGTATTCTTCACATAGGAAGAATCTAAGAAAAAGTCAACCTTATGACATAGAATAAACTTAAATAGCCTCGACGAGTAGCAATTCTGAAATATACCCTGAATAGTTAGCCCAGCTATTATCTTATTAACTTTCTGCAGGGGCTTACTTACTCTAGTGTCGCAGATGTCCACGTAACCCAAGTTAAGCCTCTTACTTATTTGAATTGAATGAATGAATGAATTAATGCTTTATTCACATAAAAAAATCCTTAACGCTAGGTACATTGCCCCACAAAACTGCTTACGCAGTTTAACTGTGAGATCGTTGAGTCTCTCTTACAACATTATTGTCTCTTACAACTTCAACGTTATTTGCGACAATAACACAAAATAAAACAGTTTGGAGTTGAACTATCCAGTTGAAAGTTGAACTATCCCCTAATTATTGAGTCTTTAAAATCAGAATCATGTTCTTATGAAAGGAACCTCGAATGTTCTCAAAACTTTCCGTTCCCTTTCTCAAAACAATTCGAAAACAAGGGAAATAAAACCTGATTGTTGAATAGGAACCTCGTAATCCTTTTTTATGTCGTCATTCTGACTTGAATCACGTCTCCTATAAGATCCTTTAACGACTATTCGTAAAAGCGTTTATTGTAAAGAGCATTGATTTAAAAATCGCAAAGAAGCTGTAACATTACGTGACATAATTATGTAAACATGCTTATGGGTGCGTTGGAACAGCCTCCAGGAGCGACGAAATGTGTGACAGCCCAACTTTCCTGACTGACCAATGTTTGTACCACAACATCAACCTTTGTCAATCTATCATGTGGTGATACTGCACTCTCTGTGTATATCAAAACAATTGAAATATAACCTTTTGTGAGCATACTGATAGTCTAATTTATACTGAAGTTCGAGTCAGTAGTCCCATTTTTGTTTTTAAAAAAAGAAGGTGATTCTCATTTCGTTTCTTTATAGTGTTTATTTTTTGGATGTTCAAAACAACTCCTTATTAAAAAAGACCCTGTGGATTTTTTTTTCTGTACAGAACGACTAAGTACCTTGCATTTAACTGTTGATGCAGATTCCACACATAACTCGAGGTGTGGTGGGGTCTTACCGAGGAAAGAATTATGCAAAGTATTACACTGATCAAAAGCAATTTAGCCCCTAAACGTAATGTTAGCAATAAAACCATTCCAACACGAGATCCAACCGTGAACAGTTAGTAGCGGCACAAATTCAACCAGAGTAACGTTGGAGGTTGAATTTTAAGCGAGCCCCTCGAATCGGTTCACCGTCTTACTCCGAAATTTATTTGTGGTTTTTGCATCAGCTTCTCGTTTGTAATAGGTTAGGAGATAGCTTTGTTTGTGGGTTCTGTTTTTAGGTGGGAAAGTATGTTATGTTTGCAAAGACGAGTTTAATTAAGGTTTAAGTAGATAACACCTGCAGCGCAATTGCGTAATACACTTTCAATTACATTTTGAACTGCTTTGATGAAAACTGCTAAACCATTAGTTCATAATGTTTCGAAAATTCGTCTCCTCAACAATGTAAATAACGCAATCAATTAATGTTGTAGAACTGTCAAAAGGAAAGGGATTGCCATTGTAATTATCTTACTTTGTATCAGCATTTGATTAACTTTAGTTTAAAATTATTTCTAGCTTTAAGTACTGTTTTCGACGAAGTCTACCTCGATAGTTTAAAATATAATTATCAGTGATAGGAATAGGTAGTGCCTATTTGCCTAAACTTCGAAGAACAGAGACAAGAAACGGAGACCTCCTTAGGACTAAATTTTTTTATAAGTAATTCTTCTATATTTACCTAAAGTTTAGTCGCAAACTTCAGGTAAATATAGACGAATTACTTATTCCAAATAACATATTTTTTTAATGTATTTAAAAGTGTTGTCCCGAATTTCGGGACAGATGTCCCGGAAAAAATTTAGTCCTAAGGAAGTCTCCGTTTCTTGTCTCTGTTCTTCGAAGTTTAGGCAAATAGGCACTACCTATTCCTATCACTGATAATTACTAATAAGTTCGTGAAAATATCGAAATCTACAGAAGAATGTTATTTTCGTTTTTTCCAACAACCAAAGACCTTCAAAACATCATGAAGATCCTTTATTTAACCACATTCCTATCTCTGAGATATAACATTATACAATACAATTCCACAGCAGCGATTAGACCAATGAAAACCCAATTTAATGTTCTTCTAAGATTTAAACTTAACGTTCCGCCGATAATTTTACTAAAGGTACCCTCTTGGCAGCTTTATTACCTTTTGTGAACAAAGCATGCTGATTTTATCTTACTCCTCAACTTGAACAAGAGATTAAATCTCTGAGATACCTACTGATAGAAATTCCGATACAGAAGGTGATTTTGCGGTAATTATCAGATTTCTAAGTTATGGGAAATGGAGATGAGGAGGAGGTAATTGGAAAAGTCTCGACTAAGGTCAATATTAAGAGTTAAAGCTATGATCCGTTGCGAGAAGGAGATGGAGTTATGCTCGATCTCTCGACTTGATAAATCTACGAAGTAAGTAGAGAAATAATGCCCATCAAAAACAGTTTACGAGTAACTCTTAAAACAAGTGAGTTCGTTTTCAAAGTGTGCGGTCACTCGAGTTTTGTTTAATTCTTGAACTTATACAAAATAGCTTTATTGTTCTTATTTAACAAACGCATAACACAAGACCCCAGATTTATTACTCCTGAAAACATTCCGGAGAAATGAATGAATGAAATGCACCGATGATCCCAGCATGGTTAAACCAGACTCGATTAATCGAATGAACTCCAAGATTCGCACTAGCCTCTGTAGCCTGATGTTGATGGTGCTATAGCGACCACTGCATATCAAGGAGTAGACCGGGGGGCGCGGTAATGGTAGGGAAGACGGGCCCGTAGGAAAGGGAAGGATTTAAGAGTCGTAGTGGATATGTATTCTACAGTAAGCATTGGAATAGTGGAGAGATGGGTGATAATTATCTATGGATGGATCTTTTAACGATGCGACGTCACCGCCAGGTTGGATCAAGTCGAGCTTCACCGATGAATCTTTTGGCGGGGTCCTACTACTTTCTCGGCTCTTTTGTATGTCATTGCTCTGCTGGGCTGATTATTGAGGGGCTTGTGGCTAAGTAATAACAGCCGCACGGGTCGATCGATCAGGTTAAGCTACGCTTGCCGCGGTTGGTCAGTGGATGGGTGACCATTTTCACAAACCAAGAGCCCTCCGTGCCTCGGAAAGCACGTTAAGCCGTTGGTCCCGGCTGTCATTCGTGGATCTTTGACAGTCGTTACGGGTCGTCAGTAGCCCGAAAGTCTGACAACCAGTCTTACCAAGGGGTATCGTATTACCCAGTCACTGGGTTGTGGAGTTCAGATAGGCAGTCGCTCCATGTAAAATACTGGTATTCAGCTGCATCCGGTTAGACTGGAAGCCGACCCCAACATAGTTGGGAAAAGGCTAGGCAGATGATGCTCTGCTGGGCTGAGATGGAGTTATGCTCGATCTCTCTTACTTGATAAAACTACGAAGTAAGTAGAAAAGTTAAGCCCATAACTCAAAACAAAAAAAGTTTATGAGTTACTGTTAAAATAAGTGAGTTCGTTTTCAAAGTATGCGGACACTCGAGTGTTGTTTATTTGTCGAAATATACAACATAACTTTCCTTTTCTTATTTAACAAACGCTCGACACAGAACCCCAGATTTATTACTCCTAAAAACATTCCAAAGAAAATCATTAGTTCCGTAATTTAAGAGAAACACAGAACAGTTCAAAATATAGGACGTTAGAAAGACATTTATTACAGTCAATTGTTCGGTTTGTTTTGTACAAACACTTTTGGGAATAAACAATACTTCCCTTTTTATTTTTTCTTTATCCTTGAGGTGAGTATTCACCTGGAGCAGTCGCCTAGAAAGCTGCGTACAGACGCGTGTAACGTATAATGTATGTATTGTGTTGTGTAACGCGAATAGTGTGTGGCTGTCGAATGCTATCCCTAATCAAATTTGAATTTATCTCTTGAAAACCAAAACACCCCAAAGAAAAGTGTTCGTGAGTGTCGAAAAGAGTGTTACAATGACATGTACCGCACAGCTTAATTGTTGTTTGTTTTGTTACAAAAGTAGTTACTATACTAGTTATTTCGCCACTCTGCAATTGGCATTTTTGTTTTTGTTGTTTGATTTTTTTTTAATTGTTATTGTTTTGTGGCCATCTGCCAATATCGTCTTGTTGTATTGTCAATGTCAAATTGACAATTAATGTGAGTTGTCATTGGTCCCTGGCCTTGACATCAACCAAAGGCAAAAGTGTCAACATTATTTTTTCTACGCTTGACTACGAGTCTTTTAACTAAGTGTATCTTATGTTTTTTTTTTATTGTTATTATTATTATTTTTTTGTAACTTTGCGTTCTGTTTGTGCAGAATAAAATATTTTTCTTTCTTTCTTTTCTTTATGTAATGCCAACAACACGCAGAATTCACGTTACATTACACGATACAGTACGCTTTACATTAATACAAGCGATTGCTCTGGCGCGTGCGGTGAGATCTCACCTTAACCACCTTTTATTTTTGTTTCAGAAAATTGCTGAGAATAAACTGGCCGTTTGTATTTTTTTTATGAATTTTTCTTTTGTTTTGAATAAATGTCTGTGCTTTGACTTAAAGGCTGTGAAAATAATGAACTTCCGTGTCTTTTGTTTGAGTGTTTTGAAGAATATTGCAAACTCGTTTTTGGGTGCAGTCTGTTTTAGGAAGAAATATTTTCTTTAATACAGTGTGGGTTTTGTATTTTATATAGCTCTTGTGGTTTTGTTTGGCTGGCATCATCATTATAATCATTCTCCTGCCCTTTTGAGTTTAGCGCAGTAGTTACGTGTAGTAGTTAGTAGGAGTTTATTTTACCTACCCCCACACCACATTCTTGTATCTCTATCTGCCATCTACACTCTGTACACTGTTAATCTCTTATTTCATTGCTAATGATAATTTTGAGTTTCAAAGTAAGTACTGCAGTGCGATTCTGTAACCAAATCACCGTGAAAACTTAGGTGAAGTGAGCGTGGAGTGAGCTGTTATTCCAACTAATGCTAGGGATTGACACTACTGACAACTCACATCAAGCTCACTTCACTTGAGTTTTCACGGTGAGATTTTTACAGAATTGACCGGCTGTTCTTTTTGATTTCCTACAATATGAGTTTCTCCGACAACATCAACATCCAAACCTGGAAAACGATCTATAGGTTAGATTAGGTTAGATATTCTGTTTACCGCATGGTAACCAAATCAGCTACACGCAGTACAGAAAAAATGGCTACACCACGGCGATTCAATGTTTATTATGAAAAAAAATGCTTCTGTTGTACCCACCAACTGCCGATGAAGTTACAGACGGTTCCAAAAACAACCAAATAACACTATTTAATAATTCTGTGAAATGAATTCCCATATTTCTCGTGCATTTTGTAAGCTAATTCATCGAATTTTGGGCTCTCAAACCAGTTTATTTCTGTTTCTAGGAATCAGTTCATACAAATTGAAATTCTACATGTCCTGGATTACTAGTTAGTGAGAAATGGCGTTGTTTAAAAGCATGTAACCTGAATAGCAGGTAAAAGGAATTTTAGTAATTATTGAGACTAATACTGTTTCATACGGTGAAGCGCCACTAACACTTTTATCAAACACTAGCGACCCGCGTGAAAACATCAAATTTCTTAGATTTAAGTTTAATATAAATGTATGAACACATACTCTAAAAATGATGGCGATAACTACATCAAAGTCCGTTACGTAGTTTAGAAGAACAACGCGGTGATACAGAGTGACTCGAAAAGCGAATTTACAACATACAACGTGGCGCTACAATGGCGACATTAATTTAACACACGGGTAGGGCTAGTGGCCAGTAATCATAAAAATTATAACAACATAAAAAAAATCGTAATTTGAAAACTTCCACCTGCGCCGCGCGCCGTCATAGGGCTCTCTCTTTTTCCTTCAATTCGCCTTCTCTTTGCTCGTTAATTTTTTTAATTACATAGATGCGATGTTATGATCCGTGACCCCGGCAAATGACCCCTGCGCTACAGTTCTTTAAGTCAGGTTGCTCTAAGATGTTATTTTATAAAATTGTTAATAAATAAATATTAATGTTTAAATAAATTAAAATATATTCATAAAACTACAACGCAAAACCGTATAAGTGTGTTAAATTAATGTCGCCATTAAAGCGCCACGCTGTAGATAGATGAGTTAAGCATAAGGTGGGAGTTAGCATTAAATTCTCTATAATTCTCTCTAGGTGATAAAGCTATATTTCGTTGGTAGCATACATGCATACATGCTGTTACAGTGGAAGACTATAACATAATTGCCGACATGTGGGGGTCCTGTGTGCACCCCTTCCTAACCCCTTAGGAAAAACAGGCGTGGCGCGTAAAATGTTCTTATTCATTAATAAGTCGCACATAAATTAATTTCTCTCGTTTCCAATGATCTCCTTTAAAAGCCACCCATTAATTCACCGAATTCCATCCAATTTATCATTCAATTCAGATTCATTTCGTAAATTGTTCCTCAAAATTTATTCCATAATCGAATGTTTGACATTTACTAGAAGTTACTGGCATTTAAAAGTTTCAGCAATTTATTTATGTTACACCTGCTTCATCTGAGTTGAGTATTTTGTAGAAAGGTCAGAGACATGCTTGGGTTCTGTACTTAACAATATTGTTGTTGTAGGTACTCAGAATTCATGAAGTTTTGAAGGAAAACTTTTAAAATATTTCAGTTAATTTCTTAGAAATATTTTGTACCAACAACTCAATTTAAGCTGAAGGTTAGATTTACTTTTAAATAATAATAATATCCCTGGACATTTCACACAGCGCCATCTAGTCCCAAGCTAAGCAACCTAATGCTTGTGTTATGGTATCAAGATGGCTGATAAACTACTTATATACATTTTTTGTTGTAAATACATACATATTATAGATAGAAAAACACCCAGACTCGGAACAAATACATGTAGGTCATACAAATATTTGTTCCGTGCGGGAACCGAACCCGCGACACGCAGCGCAGCAGTCAATCGCTTAACCACTGCGCCAACCGTGCCGGCTGATGAAAGCAAGTACATTAGTAAAACAAAACAGTATGTAAATGTAAACTATAAATCTTTCTAATTCTATGATGTCTGTACAGTTATGTATAAATATAATATATTTAGAATTAACAAAAGGTAGTTGGTTCTTTTGATTTCTTATTGTATCATAGAGAAAAGAGAAGTACCTAATTAGCTAACGAATACGTTATGAAAGTCAAACATTTTGTGTCAGACAAATATTCGTGCTCGTAATGACACGACCCTATAAGGTCTTCTAGTACCTATCCTCTTATTTTTCAACCGAACCCTAAAAAGGTCAAAAGGCTCAGGTGTTCAAAAAGAAGTATCGTATCACTTAAGAGTTTACTTACAAGCGTACGGGGATCTATCGATCAGCTTTATTTAGGCCATTCACTTCCACGTGTGACATGTATCTCAGAATAAGGCGACGACTTAGTTCGCATAAAAATTTCGGTGAGTTTCGAAAACTGTTTAATGCATTACACCAGTGTTAAGCACGATAAACATACATAGATAGAAATGTAACATATTTCTAGAAAATCTGTCAAAGAACTTAATTATTAGAGATTGATAAAAATTATGCTTTAAAGTAATTTTGTAACGGACTTACCAGCAAGATGAAAAAAGCAATTTCTGGCCTAAGATATTCTTTTCTTGTAGTTTGAGTACCTACCCAGCTCAGGCACTTTTCTCACAATTATTGATACTAACAAATAAATCAACGGTAGCAACAGCTAGAATTGACCTGGCGATCCAAAGGACATAAGTGTGAACCTTACTCATTGCACTATAATTATTCTCCTTTCTCAAATCTTTATAGTTAGTTGGAGGGATAGCATTAAATACTATAAATTGCTTACTTTCAAGTACATCAACTTAATACTGTCAAATAAAATAACAAAGCAGATAATAAGGTCAAGTAAGACTTTACTATCCAGCTGAATATCTTTGTAGATGTCGCACTAACTTTATGTTAGCCTAGTGATATTCTTAGACCTTTGTAGGGATGTCCCGAAAATGTAAATGATGGAAAATGTTATTTTATTTATAGAGTAGAACTACGCCCTTCACTTGTTCAGAATTTGAGTTGGTTTGGGTAGAAATACATTTCGCTATTCTATTGTTTTTCATCAAAACTTACAATAATTGGGTGATTGAGAAAGAAGGGCTTACTTGACATTCTTTTTACTCGCCGGATGCGATACTTTCCTATGGTAATACTAAAGTATTAAATAGTATATGGTAGATATCTATTGTTTTCTTTATCGTTAACACTTAAAACAAAACTTGTAGAAAACAGTCACAAGTGTCAAAAATGTGAGCAAAATAGTTAACAAAAAATGTACGAAAAAAATTAATACGCGTTTGATATATTATGTATTACATTGCATAGATAATATGACCATTATATTAAAAATTTTGTGGCTAATACATACTCTTATCCCGGCATGAGTGCCTATACAGTAAGAGAAATAGGTCTTCCTCACTTTTGACTCAACATTCAAATGCGTACTTCATTTGTCATCAGATCACGCCCCAGTAATCAGAAGTTGGTTCGTCATTATGAGTACAAGTCAAAACCTTTGAAAATCTGCTTTGAATATATAAAAATGTTAAAGGAAGTAAGAAAATTCGCCGTACTAGGTAATTTGTGCGAGAAAAGAAATATTTTGTCGGAATTTATTTTGCATACTGATTTCTCAAAGTTTTTTGGGGTGCGGAAGTTATTGAAATTGCTAAAAAAATTAAGAGAAAATAGCTGTTAATGTATACATACACTATACAGGAAGAAAAGTTATTTGACCTGTGTATACATACATACATAATGGACACATACACAGGTCACAGGTTTTTAAATTACCATTTTTTTTATTTATCTATGATGCATTTACTCCTTAATATTATTGAGCGCAGAACTTGTAAAACATGAGTTGGTACTATGACTGTTTTTTATGTTCGATTAGATACTGCTACCTTCATTATAATCTGGTCATCTTCTTATGTTATCTACATAGATTATGTAGATAATATAAGCAAAAATGAAGGTAGCAAAAATAAACGAAATGTAATTACTGTATCTACAGTAATTACATTTCGTTTATTTCTGGTGTGTAAAAGCTCACGTCAAATTAAAAGTAAACGCTTTAAATTGTCCATAATATAATCTGCATGTATTACTTCCATTAATCACCGATTACAGTATCCGTGAACACAGTGCATATCCTGTTATTAGCAGACAGACAATACTCCTATAACATCCTCTTCACGTAATCTTTTAGTCCCTTTTACAACAAAAGACCACATCAGGAGGCGAGAATACTAAATCATTAAAAAAAAAACTTAAAAGTTCCTCAAGAAAACTTAAGCACGCTTCCAAAGCCCGTTTATAACTTTAGCTACTATAAAAACAGGCGCAATTAACAGTGGGTTTGCAACTTATGCAATTAATACTACCACAAAATAGATAGGTACAGAAAGCTGACTCCATACAACGAGCGAAAATGCACACAAACACAGACACGCTTCACGTACAAGTACAAACAAGCACAAGCCCACTCGTGACCGGCATTTGTTTGAGGTTGCCGTACGTACGCCTCCATGTGTGCGGGCGCGTGTGTTCGCTCGATGTATGGTGCTGGCCTTCTGTATATCTATTTACTTGTAAACTTAGGTTTGTAAACTGAGTCTTACCGCTACCGTCGCCGGCGAAAATTTTTTGTTGAAAGATGCAGCGAACATGTTAATAATGTTTCATTCGAATGTTACTATTGAACACTTGAGTCAAACAGATCTTAGTACCGTTTTTGATCAATAAAAAATTGGAAGGAAATTAGTAGACTTCATGTCACTTAGATAAATTAATAGACACTATATTCATCACTATTTTAACCAAGTTATCGAAACAAA
Source organism: Apamea sordens (assembly GCA_945859715.1). NCBI lineage: Eukaryota > Metazoa > Arthropoda > Insecta > Lepidoptera > Noctuidae > Apamea > Apamea sordens. Next base: position 2,324,877 of record OX244010.1, on the reverse strand, counting down.
AATCAGGTGGGTAGAAGAACCTATTTATCTTGCTACACGCACCAAATATTCTGAAAACTCCATTTTACTTTGTAATATTGTTTATGAACTCATGTCGTAGACTCCTCGTAGCGATGTAGACTACGTAGATGACTGCTACGAGCTGCTACGCGGCTACGAATATGTTATTACAAGATATTTTGAATCTCGCTGTGAGACACAAACAGTTTTTAATAAAAGCTGGATGCTTTGAAATATTGACTTTACAAGGTAATAACAATGCCAGACCAGCAATGTCACCGAAGGACAAAGGTTTCAAAAGGTCATATTAATAACCACAGCTTGAAAGCAAATGAGATCAAACAAAACAACGTTATAATGACCGTAAACCAAATGACCAAAAACTTCATAATAAGATACATAATAAGCTCATGAAACAACTTATAATCACAGAACCACTTTGCAGCTTATGTCTCGCGCTGCGAATCTCCACGCAAGCTTAATTAGTTACCCAACTGACGTCGGCAGGTGAGCCGAACTAGGCTAATGAGTTTGTGGAAGTTTTAGATGCATCTGTTTGTCTTTTATGGAAGTAGTCTTCTGTAAAATGATGCCGCACATTTCACACTGGGGGAGGTGTAAAAGCTGAGAAGTATCCACTGATGGAAGGCACCTTTAAGACCAGCATTCAAGATGGAGAAGTTGATCATGGGAGTAATCTCTTCAAAATAATTGACTAGACAATCTTCTACTTAAGATAAACATAACATATAACAGCAAGCCTGTTTTTCTTGAAGGTAGATGTGTCCTCTTATACAATATTATTTCGCCTGTTATAAGTCCTTTGTAATAGGAGCGAGTCTATAATAATAATATCCCTGGACATTTCACACAGCGCCATCTAGTCCCAAGCTAAGCAACCTAATGCTTGTGTTATGGTAACAAGATGGCTGATAAACTACTTATATACATTTTTTTTGTAAATACATACATATTATAGATAGAAAAACACTCAGACTCGGAACAAATACATGTAGGTCATACAAATATTTGTTCCGTGCGGGAATCGAACCCGCGACACGCAGCGCAGCAGTCAATCGCTTAACCACTGCGCCAACCGTGCCGTCAACATCAACATAAGCATTACAGCATAATCAGCCTATAACATAAAAGCCTATGCTAATCTATGCGTCATGTTCGTGAACGGACGCCGTCAGTAGGGACTGGTCAACTCTTTGCTGCCATGGCTTATTTTGATTTAATTTAATATTTGAATTGTTTTTTTTTTATATTCTGCATTGTTCTCACGTGCATAATTTTGAACATGAATGATGTAACCAATACTTTGTAACAATATTATTATGATTTAAAAGAGTGTCCATGGAGTTTCTTGCCCGTTCTTCTCCATAGGTACCTACTACGCTTTGGAATGGGCAACTGTCTGACCTTGACAATTCAAAAGTGCCTGTAATTGGTTTATTTGAAATAAATAGTTTAAGTTTGAGACATTCCCACTTCTGGGACATAGGCCTCTTCTGTGTGAGTCTTCAATTTTTTGTTTCCAGGACATGAAAAGTTTCTCATGAAGTTTTCATACTCCACTACTATGATTTTTATTTGAACAGACTCAATAACAATTTGTCCATCTCAGGCATTAAACCCAAAAAAGAACAGAACACAACTTACTCTTGCCACCACTACACCAAAGAGGCAGTATTAAGATTCTACTGTCAACTATAAATAAATATAAATATTTTTTTATTATTTTTTATTAAGGTTAACGAACAATTGTTCACATCAGTACATTAGCAGCTTATTATTTGTAATAGGATACAATTGCGGATGCAACAATTAATTATAGGTTGAAAATGTGAAAATTAAATTAATTCATAAATCAGATCATAAACGGGTAAACAAGATACAAATTAAATAATAATAATTGATATGAAAATTAGCTTATAAATTAGATTAATCTATACATATAATAAAACAGTAACGAAAGAAAAACTGTACATTGAGAATTTTCGAGAAAAAATAAGTGGCTTTTGTTAGAAAAACGTAACTGATGACAAAAAGTGAGTTTTTAGAATTTTTGTCTGTTTGTCTGTGTGTATGGTACGGCTTCACGCCAAAACTACTGGATAGATTGAATTGAAATTCAGCAAAAATGTTCTTTGTAAACCAAGGAAGGCTTTAGGCTACATATTATCACGCCGTATGTTATAGGAGGTAAGCAATATTGATTTTAAAAGGTTTTTGTTCGTAATTTAATGCACAAAATAATTGAATGCACAAAATGACATGTTATTTATTTAGTAAACCATAATTTAACTCTGGAAACATAATTATTATCACGCTATCACCTACGGGGGAGGAGCTGTGAATCTTTATTTTTCTTACCTACGTATTCTGTCACAGCGTGTAATCTAACGACGCATATTTAAATGTTTTTTTTGAGTATGCCATGCTATTATCTAGCTTTACACTATAAAAACTACGCCATTTAAGTAGGCAGAGAAACATAGTTTAATTAATGTTAGTAGTATAATGAAAATTTTGAAGCAGCGCCATCTATGAGATTTCATAAAAATCAAATCAAGTTACATGTTAACACTTTTTGGAAATAAATAATTTAAATTTGATCATGTTGGCGAGGTTAGTAGTTAGTTATTCTTAAAATTCATAGATGGCAATGTGCATTTTCTTCATAAAAGTTGTATGGTATAGTTCGTTTCGACAAATTCAAGTTCCAACAAAACCCTCAAAATCTTGAGAAGAGTTGAGGAAGACAATTTAAAAAAACACGCTCTGTGAAGTCGACCAGTTTGCGAGATCCCTTACGTATGACGAGGTGCCTTCATATTACACGTACGACAAGCAAAGGGGTGTATTTAACCGACGTCGACGAGGAGGTGCTGTGGAAGGCTTTCCGGGAATTTTCAAGGACACCGCATTGGGTAGGGTGTCACCGTGCATCCGAATAATGGCGAATGCAATTTTCTGCGGTTGTTACTTCACACTGTCCGAGGCCCAACGTCTTTCGCCTTTCTGAGGACATTTGATGGCGTGGAGTAACCCACTTACCGCGCAGCCTGCGTAGCACGTCACCTTCTCGACGGTGACCAAAATTGGGATGACACCCTCGCGGAGGCGAGCGTCAGTGACAGTCCCAGCTGCATGCGTCATCTGTTTGCCGTCATCTTGGTGTTTTGTGGAGTCGCGAACCTGGTAGCTTTGTGGGAGAAGTATCGCCATCATCTGAAGATTTTCTACGAGCTTTGAGGCGTGTTACTGGAGACGAAGTCGAAGTAACTGATGAACGCGTGCTGAACACCTGTCTCAGTTCACTTCAAGATGTGGTCATTTCTATCGGCGGCAATCCACTGATCGAATAGGGGTTATCAGCTCCCACATCATCACCGTATAAAGACCGTGGAAATCGGGAGTATAACGCTGAGACAAATTACGATCCGGGCGAAATGACCACCATACGAAATGACTATGTCGCTTTGTTCTCTTCAGAGCAAAAACACATTTATGACACCGTCCTTGAAAGCGTTGGGCAAAACCAGGGTAAAATGTTTTTCTTGGATGCTCCTGGTGGAACAGGAAAAACATTTGTTACCACTGGCATACTTGCAGAGGTCAGGAGGCAAGGCAAAATTGCTATTGCTGTAGCGTCGTCGGGAATCGCTGCCACACTACTTCCGGGCGGCAAGACAGCACATGCCATGTTTAAAATTCCCATCGATTTAGAGAGCGCCGAAATGCCTGTTTTTGGTGTGTCACGTAACAGCAATAAGGGACACGTGCTCAAGGATTGCTCTCTGATCGTATGGGACGAGTGTACGATGGCCAATAGGAAGGCAGTTGAGGCCGTGGACAGAACCCTGCAGGACATCCGCAGGAACGAACATTTGATGGGTGGTGTCATAGTTCTGTTCAGTGGTGATTTCCGGCAAACGCTTCCCGTGGTGCTTCGTTGAAACGATCTTCGTTTTGGTCACGAGTTCGTACGCTGCGCTTGACCATTAATATGAGAGCTCAGCTCGGCGGCAATGCATGTGCTCAAGTATTCTCCGATGTCCTTCTAAGTCTTGGCGAAGGCACTCTACCAGAAGAGAGAGGTGGACAGATGGTGCTTCCAGAGTCTCTCGGTAGAGGGGTATCCAGCTTAGAAGAACTCATTCGCTGTGTGTACGGGGACATCAGTCGTATACTGCACCAGCAGAATTCTTGGGTGTGTGAGCGAGCCATTTTGACGCCTAAAAATAATCAGGCTGCAGCAATTAACAAATGCATTCTCTCGGAAATTGAGGGGAATGAAGTGGTCTACACCTCGATAAACACTGTTGTCGAGCAAGATGACGCCACACATTATCCCGTGGAATTTCTGAACTCCCTGTCAGCAAGTGGACTTCCAGCGCATACCATCAAGCTGAAGGTTGGTGTCCCGATTATGCTTCTTCTGTACCTATCTCCTCCAAAGTTGTGTAACGGGACCCGCCTTAAAGTCATCTCGCTCCACAGACACACCATTGAGGCGGAAATTCTTACGGGTTGTGGCGTCGGCGAGGCAGTATTTATACCACGCATTCCTTTCATACCTCATAACTACCCGTTCCAGTTCAAGCGCGTACAGTTCCCCGTGAATGTTTGCTTCGCGATGACCATCAATAAGTCGCAGGGGCAGACACTGAGGGCAGCGGGTGTCGACCTCAGGACGAGTTGCTTCTCACACGCGCAACTGTACGTCGCTTGCTCTCGCGTCACCAGTCCTGACTCTCTTTACATTTTGGCTCCTGGCAGCATAACTACCAACGTAGTTTATAGGGAAGTGTTGTAAGGTATGATACCTTTGTACGTATTTTTATTCTTTTGTGTCCTGAAATGTATTCCTGCATTATTTTCTCTATTTCCTTCAGTCACATCTTATGACTGAACTCAGCAGGATTCCTATTTAACTCTCTTCACTTGCTTCGCAAAAAAACTTATATTTTAATGCAATTTTAAAAGTTGTTTACTTATAATGCTATGTATAGCGACACTGGCATCTTAGGTATTTTTGGTGCTGTAGAGCCTTCACGCAGACGACGTCGCGGGCAGCAGCTAGTACAAAATAAATTACATTGACCATTTAAAAAGAAATTAAAACATTAACAATCAAAATGCTGACTATGGTAAAAAATATAAAATATCCAATTCCATAACGAACACAAGAAAAATCATTAAGACATAATCGGTGTTAAAAAAAAACAATAGAAACAAAAATAAACAACCGAATTCAAGAACAAAATTATTCTATCAAATGATACAATTATAATTAAACTAACAATAGCAATGAGATTTGAGTATCGAATAAAGAAAATTACTATGCAAAATAAAAATAAAAACAAAATGTAAATAGCAATATCCTTACAAGTAAAATTACCTTATGAACTGCACTTACACTTAAATCAGTGGTAACATTCCACTATGAAAATCGCACTTAGTGCTATGACATAAAGACTGCACTATGCACTGCCAAATTGTTGGTGTTATGTGGTAACATAACTCTGTACATTACTCTGTCAAAGGTGAACCTAAAATCCAGAGTACTAAATGATTCACCATTAACAAACATTGAAGAACTACTAACAACGTATGTCTTCCTAGTACTTTCATGTTACCTCTCCTCTTACGATAAACTTTCAAGTTCACTAATTAAGCAAGTAACACCGTTGCCTACGTCATCAGGAACCTGAAACTGGGGCAGTTAGGGTGGGATCACACTTTCACAACCGAGGCCTTCACCAACGTCGATGGCTTGGTTACCGTTCAGAATGATAGATGAATGTTGCTTGAAAAACACTACGAACGGCAACCGATTTTCGTTCGATCGATCAATAAAAAAAACGATTTTTTATATCTATCGTTTAATCGATCCGCATGGAAAGGGTTTAAAATGACATCGTTCAATGCCATTAATCGATAAGTCAAAAATCGATGTTTGATAACTCGATCGATGCCACATTAAAGATCAACATTGACGTTTGTCAATTGTACACATGAATGTTGATCGTGTAGGTGTAATCACAACCTTATATGTAGTTCAATAAAATTCCGAGATTCTTAAGATTTTCTAGAAATAAGAGATAAATACTGAGATTTATATTACATTTTTATTATCAGAATTTCTTGATAAAGTGTATGTTGGGGGAACTACTTAACGTTAAAACATAATTATCATAAAATATTACCAAATAATTATAATTAAATTTAAAATTTCTGACTGTGTTCTATGTTCATTCTGCAACCTATATGACTCGTGCTTGACGATTATTTTAGAGCAAGCATAACACAAAATAATTAAAACTCGTTTTGTTGTTTAAGCAAGTTCTAACCAACTTACACAATAATGGAAAAGTTATTCAATTATACCATGCGAAAGTCACCCGTCATGCTATCTGTCAGGCAGTAATATAAATTACTGTACCTATACTTAGATTAGTCTAACTTTCAAGCCCTAAGTTTTATAATTAGTTGACTAACAGTGTAAATGTAGCATTAAACTTAAATAATAAGTTTAAAAAGTTCGAGTACACGTAGATTTTAATTGGTGTGTACAGTCACGAGCACCAATATGTCAACACTTGCCAACTTTCAATTGCGATTTTTTCGTGAAATAACGAATGCAACATTGAAATACGACATTACATTACATTAACCTATGGGTTCGAAAATGCTATGTTCGTAACAACATAAAATTTCATTAAAAAATAAAGGAGTAAATCGCTTTTGAATAAAGCCGAGTGTATATATACTTTTGCTCGTACAGTCAAGAAGATTCAACTCAGCCTATCGCAGCCCACTGCTGGACATAAGCCTCTCCCAGGCTACGCCACAACACCCTGTACTTCACCTTCCGCATCCAAAAAGATCAAGAAGATTGTAACATACGTTTACAGGTTCAAAATATTTATCTTTTATTTAACCTTTTCCATCCATGATGCTACTCACAAGTAAGTTGATGCAAATAAAATGTGTATAGTTTACAATATTCATTAATAAACAAACATTGTAAAAATAAAGCTGTTTTCTTAAATTAAGCATAAACCTTTAAGAGACACCTAAAAATTCATTAAACAAAACTCGCTAACAATTAAAAAGTCTAAAAATTTGGGAAAACAAAACGTTTAGCTTACCTTTATACCGAAGTCTTTAAACTGAGCGGTAATCCGCGTAATTTTAAGAACGTTCACAATCAGAGGGGCAATTCTCGTAATTTTAAGACCGTTCACAGTCTGATCTCAGTCTCAATCTGTCAAAAAATACTTCCCTACATTTTGACAAGTTTTTGACATTTGTTTGTCGCTGACATGAGACTGCGAATAGATTTTGAACGTTATAAATTACGAGAATTGGCCTTCTGATCTCAGTCTCAATCTGTCAAAAATACGTCTGATTTCCCTACATTTTGACAAGTTTTTGACATTTGTTTGTCGCCGAGATGAGACTGCGACTAGATTGATATTAGATTGACACCGGTCGACTTAGTCGTTCGACATAGGTATTTAGTTTTTGCTAGCAAACTAGAAGTTGTGTTTCTTTTGCTAAAGTGTTTTTCGGTTAAAGTTTATGTTGATAGAAAGTTGTATAAGTTTTAAAAGGTTGTGTTTAAAGGATGTGAGGGTCTTATAGGAGGTCAGTACCTAGTGCTCATTTTGGAAACAATGTTGTAATGTGCGGCAGTTTTTGACAAACTGCCGATGTTATCCAATATGTTTTTATTGAAAACATGAATAGTCACTCTGAGATTCATTCATTTATCAAACAATTTACATTGTGTTCGAATTTTACAAATAATACATATACAATAATACAAAATAATTACTTTTTAAATCATAACAGGCAATAATCAAACATATAGCAAATAAAAATAAAAACAGTACTATGTCATCAATCAAAAACCGTTACCTACATGTCAAACCATAAAAGCACAAAAACCACCTTAATTTATCAATTTTACTTAAATCAACTGAGAATTAAATTTCATTAAAATTATAACTGTTTGTATGTCCAACCATAAAAAGCTCAATCACAGCCATGTCCAACCATTAAATGGCAAATAGATGTCAATTAGATGTCAATTAAAACAACCATGTCTATTCCATATTGCGTTATTTAAAAAAAAAAATGTAAATTAAATGTCAGTCAAAATTAAATAAATGTCAATTATAGGGAGACCAAATGTCAATTAAATGAAGATAAGGTCCATCAAATTAAATATCAAGTAAATCATTTGTCAATCAAATTGACAAATGATTTACTTGATATTGATAATAATAATAATTGACATTTATTTAATTTTCTTATAAACGGCAATTAAACGAAATGTCAATAAATTAAATGTCAATACCATATAAAATAATTCATACACAAATTATCTGGAATCATTCAACATCAAATCGGATACAGAATATAAACATTTTTCTAATAGATAGAGATAAAATGTATTTATTTAATAATGACTGAGTGTTCACTCTTTGCAGACTATGTCAAGTTCTATAAGGAAATCAATTCAGTCAGAGATATATCCTTGCTGTAAGAGGACCTAAACTCAGTGCAAAACTGGTTTTTAGAGAACAGGATGACTCTTAACGCCGAAAAGTGTAAAAATGACCTTCACAAAAAAGCGGAATACCCTTCCATCCTCGTATTCGTTGAACGGTGAAATATTGCAGAAGGTTAACACAATTCGCGATCTGGGACTCTGCCTCAACAGTCAGCTTACTTTCACTCCACACATAGACAATACTGACAAAAAGGCAACTAAAATGTTAGGATTTCTGAAGCGTATCTGCCGCGACTTTACGTCTATTCGCACACTCAAACTCCTCTACTTCACCCTCGTCAGAAGTGTACTCGATTATACATCGCAGGTGTGGAATCCTATCTACCGGGTTCATATCGATCGAGTCGAACGCGTCCAAAAAGGCTTCACTAGGTACCTGCAATATAAATCTATCAGCTGCCCCAACACATCTGACGGCACGGTTGGAGCAGTGGTTAAGCGATTGACTGCTGCGCTGCGTGTCGCGGGTTCGATTCCCGCACGGAACAAATATTTGTATGACCTTCATGTATTTGTTCCGAGTCTGGGTGTTTTTCTATCTATAATATGTATGTATTTACAAAAAAAAATGTATATAAGTAGTTTATCAGCCATCTTGTTACCATAACACAAGCATTAGGTTGCTTAGCTTGGGACTAGATGGCGCTGTGTGAAATGTCCAGGGATATTATTATTATTATCTAATTACCCTGAAAGATTGAGTCACTTCAACCTTACGTCCCTCGAAAACCGCAGAAAACTGATGGATCAAATTATGCTCTTCAAAATTATTAATGGTCTGATACATGTTCCAAAACTACTAGAAGACATAAATGTATCTGTTCCCCGTAGTAATCAACCCAGGCCCGACCGCAAATTAGATGTGTTCACACTATCTACAGTTCGAACCAACCTCGGGCGATCAGCACCACTGAACCGTTTGATGAGGACGTATAATGAAAGCCACTCTTGCACCGATACCATTGACATCTTCTCCAACACCCTGGCTCAATTTCGCAATCATCTTTACGACAACTTACAGATTGCTGACAGTAAAGTTGATTCTTGTTTGAATTCCGTCACTCATGTTTTGTTCTGTATTTCTTTGTTACAGTTTTAAATTTTTTAATCAATGTAATTATTTTATGTTATTCATTTGATTATATTTTTTTTATTGTATTATTATTGATTTATTTGATTTTATTATTGTAACTTATTTGTTTTTACTATTGTAACTTATTTGATTTATTATTGTAACTTAATTGATTTTACTATTGCAACTTATTTGATTTCTTAGTTAATAAATTATTCGATTTTATTGTTATTAACTTACTTGATCATATTGTTATTCTTATCACTTTAATTACCTACCTAGTAATTTTTTTTTTAAATGAGGCACACTATGTAAGTGCTGTGCACACCTTTATTAATAAGTTCAATGTAGCACACCACATAGATCTAAATAATGACATTCATTCCTGTCTGCAAAGAAATCTCTCGAATGGCATAATTACATGAGGCCCAGTATGATCCCCTAAGCAACTCTCTGACCTACTTAGTATGAAATAACAAAATCAGTTTGATTTCAAACAGAACGTTATACCAACACTTTCTAATGAGTAGAAATAATACCTACGTAATACTCTTCTGTTGTGAAGAATCACCAGTTTTGTTCCCACAGACCCATTTAGGATTCTGAATAAATACTTTCTAACCTCCACATTTCAAATAATGTTACAACAAGTTTAGACGTAAAAGTTTAGAAGGTAAAAGATAAATATTTGTTCAAGACTATGGTTTAATGGAGTCTATCAGACGGTTTAACAGAATATGATATGAATTAATTAAATGTTATTACTAAAACAACATTAAATTTTCGCCTTGATTTTAGTAGAAGAGTTTGTCTTTGTGGTTAGCAGTCTAGAATTGTTAAACTATTTACTAAATAAAAAAATTAAATTCATTAATTCTCTGTCAGACAAAGCACTGGATAAACCGTAAATAGTGAATGTGAGCACTCAGGAACAGTTTTTGAACATTCACCCCTAAAGGGGTTAAATAGAGCATGAAAGTTTACATGGAACCCACGACAGAAAATCATAAAAGTCGTCCAGCAAATAAATCCCCTCAATATTTATTTATTTATTTATCCTCACACTGAAACGCCATACGGCAATTACACCAACGGAGCTAAAAATCACTTTATGTGCTGCTTTCCATCCATCCTGTGCGCGGTGGACATCGAACGAGTGGCGATGGATCACGGCACGCTCACGCAGCGTGCAAGTGCAGCATTTGTCCATAGCCCCATCACTCCTTCCATATTTTACTTCATTCATATTTCATATATTGTCATAAGATCTTGAGGTGATTATGGATTGTTGCTATTGATTATTTATTGAAATATAAGCATCTTCTTGCTTAAAAGGTGATCTCATGACTCATGTTTGTTTTCATTGTATGTAATTACAATAAACATTATTTTTTAAATATAAACACAGGATCTTAGTTTCACCCGGTTGTAAACCCCTACAAACTATCTTAGTAAGTTCGTTAATTAGTGAAGTTAGATCAATAGCCGCAGTTTCAGTTGCATGCGGCTTCCTGTAAATGTTGCTGACATACAGTCTCTGAGGGCTAGTGGATCGAGGTTTTGATAGTCAACTGGCATTCTGATTATACTAGCTTTTTCTCAAGTTTAGTGTGGCTGTAAGGCGTGCTACACACTAGTTCGGGTATGATTCGGCTCAGCCGGGCGGTAAAATCGCGGATTTGGGTGAAATTTGGCACACGTATGGTCTATACGTGTGATCGTGTGTTACGCAATTAGGGAGCGGGGTTAGGCATAGAATACTTTCTTTTCCGGTAGTACATTCCCGTGGGATAATATCCGACCTCCACTAAGGCGAAGCTGCAGACAAAAGCTAGAAAAATATAAATAAACACATCCTTATTTTGTAAGCCCAGAAAATAAATCAATATAATCACAAAACTCGCAAAAGCAGTAACACCCAACAAACTATTAGTCGCAGATGTGGCGGCCGGCGGGATATCACGCGGAGTTCCCTAATTAAGGAAGTTTGATCCAAATACCGGGCATGTGTCGTAACTTGTTACTATGCAAACAAATGCTATTTAATTAAAGTATTCGTTTGGCTTAGGATTTATTAAAAAAACATTGATTTGCGCTAGTTATATTGTGGTATATGTTTGTAAGTAAGACAGCTTACCTGATAACTCTTGCTTTAAATTCTTGTTCTATTTTAAATGAGAAGAGCCTTTGCTACTGTAAAGATAAGCCATTCTCAGTTTTGACAGCGGGGCTAGCCGCCCAGGTTATATTGTTACAAGTGGAAATTTTATTAATATACCCCTGGTTAAGTTATCCCCTAGCTATGTATCTTGATACAACCCCTAAACTTATTTTATTAACTGTATATACCACCGCAATAATGATGTCATATAAAATTAACTGCAAACAATAGAGGTCAACTTCAAGATGTTTGAACTTATTATAACATAACAATTCGATGTGAGAACTGTTATACTTCCACGTAGCGTTCTATAATGTGAAGTGACTACTCCACGCTCCTAAGAGATGTATTCGGTATTATTTCTGCTTTCTCGAGTATGCACATTACATATTATAAACGTGAAAGTTTCTATGTATGTATGGGTGTTTGTTACTCTTTCACGCAAAAACTACTGAACGGATTTAGATGAAATTTGGCACACAGATGGTTTATAACCAGGATTAACATATAGGATACTTTTTATCCTCATATCCCCACGGGATCGAAACTTATGCGGGTGAAACCGCGGGGCGCAGCTAGTATTATCATATAAGGATTTTAATAAGGTGGAGGAAGAGTAAAATCGCTTATTTATTTCGCGAGATAATAATAAAAATACACACAAAACAATACAACATCATGCCTGTATTCCGCGAAGAGCAAGGCAGAGATCTACCTACCTATAGAACATTCATATTTATCCCAAAATTGAATTCGACTATATTGTCAGGAGTAAACGAATTATGATTGCATTTTGGCTATAATTATAGTGGATTGCCGCCCAATCTCCTCTCGCAGAGCGGAATCTTGTGTCCCAGCAGTGGATAGGAATCGTTATTGTAAAGACGCCAGTACATCAGGCTACTACAATCTGTCAAATTTCTTTAATAGATTTTCAACTTTATCGCTAAACCATTAGGTTCAATGTTGATTGGGAAAATCTGACAGTTTCGGGTAGGTTGACCTGCTGGCGTCCGTACCCTTAAAGCCGGATTTACATTAATGTGTTGTGTCGCCTTCTGACGCAGCTTTAACCAATCAAAACTCGTTGTGATTTGACGTAGCCCTGAACAGATACGTTTGATTGGTGTATTCCGCGTCACGACACAACACAACACAGTAATGTTTGCAACATTGTTTTAGGCATAATGTTGTAAACTATTTATTCTGTGTCTACGTCGGTTAGAAATCCGTGACTAGGTTATTCAGACCAAAAAAATGTTCATGTAAACATACAGCTTATCTATACAACGTACAGTACCGCACGTCACTGGTAACACTTTATCCTTGAGTTGGTCTATCGTAGTACGGATTTTTTAGAATCAGACGCTAGCTTATACTGGTATGCCGCGGAATCTATGTTTAAATTATTATCTATGTTTATAATATTATATATTTTAAACATAGATTTCACTCGAGTTTATGTACTGATTTTTCTAAAACCATTTTCACCAAAGAATACGCTGTCAATATTCCATTAAATCCAATCAAAGATTTATGGTTTTATGAAAACAACGATAAAGAAATCCGCGACAAAAAAAGTCATCGCGGTAAAAGGGAAAAATGTTCGTGGTTTGGTTCATTTTATATATGAATCCTATGGGAACTGTGTGCGTATTAATTTTCCTGAGTAGTGTGTTATGTTTCGCAGTCATTGGATTTCTATGTCATTAATACTCAAGGGTGATGAAGACTTTTTGAGTAATGTTTTCCTGTTTCGAAGATGAAGTGCATCTTTGTCATTATCATAATCCTCATGCTCTTAAGCCACTTTATTTTAGAGGTCAGCGCAGTACCTCTTTTTGTCGATATACGAGTACATTATTGGCCGTCATCTAAGTACTAACCATCTTTCGACCAATGTCATATTACACGTTCTTACTTTCTTAGGCGATTTTTTTATCTTCATTTTTAGTTACTTTTATACCACAATATAGCTACAATATTAGTGGGGACTCTGAAGAAATCTTAAACCTATGGAATAATAACTTGAACGAACGTATCGTTGGTATCTTGAAAGAAGTCATAGTACTTTTGATACAGACCCCTCGATAATCTGATGTACTTTAAATTCAATTCAATAATGATGGTTACATTAAGATTTGTGCCTCTGTCGTCCCACTATCTTGTCCCACATTCCAAAGAATTCCTCGTTCGTCCCACTTGAGTTTTAAAGTCACCACTCGTCCCACATTCCTGGCAAATTCAAAGTACAGTTGACAAAAAATATTGTACTATATCTTCCAATAAATTGAAATAATAGTTTTTTCTAATAACATAAAGATATTAAATACTTCCAGTTCTAGGTATGCATCCGCGATGCATGTTTTTAATTTTAATAATTAAAAGATCTATTGCAATTTAGGAAAATCTTTATTATTTAGTATCACAATCAAATCCAAATCCCAGTACTATTAATTACACCTATCAATATACACATTTGTATTTATCTTATAGAAGTACCACGTTAAGATAAATATATATATGTATTACACATGTAATATTTATCTGAGATACTTCAACATAATTAGAACTACTTATTTAAAAAAACCTTTATTACGTGACTAATATCACAATCAAATCACAATCACAGTATTTTAATTAACCTCCTATTTATGAAAAAGTGGTATTTTAACAATTAAATTTCCAAAAAATCAACATTTGTATGTCAATTGATTAATACAAAGAAAGCAGAGCGAGAGAGCAAGCTCTAATCCGGTCGCACAAAAATACCGAAGCTATAAACATTCAAAAACTTGTTCTAGGTTAATAATAATAGTAGTGGTCTAAGCAGTGGGGTGCACAGGGTTTGTACTTAGGGTCGGCTATGTGTACTTTATTAATGCCTTCAATCTAAACCTAAAGTTTGATCAGAAAAAAACTGTCATGGTGGCGTAACTTGTAATTTTATAATTTATATTATAGTGGAGTCTCGGATTGAATTAGTTCATCAAATTTTCCGCAACATGAGGTTATTTATCTTTCTGGTCAGTCAGGTTTTTAGGCTGACTGTACAATTAAATCAAATTTAACTCATATGAAAAAAATGTGGGACGAGCCAGGCATACGAATTGGGACGAGCGGGGAATAAAATATTGAAAATTAAGTTTTGGGACGAGCGAGGCATACAAATTGGGACAAGTGGGGAATTTTTTATGTGGGACGAAACTCTGTGGGACGACCGAGGCACAAATCTACATTAAATCTTTGGTTGTAAGAGACTTCAAATCTCACGCTATTTAACACATTCAAGTCCAACAAACCATCTACCACAACTTCACCAAAATCCTCCGTTCTAGATTACCCTAGAAACAAGCTCCCATATTGGTGTGGCGCCATCTATCGCTAATCGCTAACCGTTGACAACGTTATTGATGAGCGAGCAATTAATCATGATCACTTGTATAAAGGGGTTCGGTTTCACTTAGCGCCTGTTTTGCTTTTTGCGATTTATTTTGATTAAACCCATTTTGAGTGTTATGCAAAGCTTGTTTTGGGTTTCACATTAATCTAAAACGATAGAATTTGGTTTTACTTTACCGGCATTATTACAAAACAAGATTTATCTTTACAGACTTGTTTAAAACATCGAGCCATTTTTTAATTTCAACTTTATTCCTACTATTGTGAAGTTTTTAATAGCTACAAAAAATTATTTTAAACCCGAGTATAAGTTGTTAATTTTGTGTTAATAATTCAGTAGATTTTACATTTTTGCTGTGGACAATAGTTTTCAAACAAAGAGTGACAGTCAGTAGACAGTGCTTCAGTCTGTTTGCATCCGTGTTCTCAAATGATGTCTCGTCTCAAATACAGAATGTGAATGATAGATTTAATGATATAGGATAGTTCTGAATGATTGTTTTGGAAACTTCAACCGCCAATATGTTAATTCAGTGGTTGTCCTGATGACCGTGAGCGAAAAGACCGCCAATTGTAGCTTTCTAGTTTTCATAAAAATAAGAAAACATAAAAAGCTTCAACTGGTGGTTTTATCATTCGATTTTTTTTAAGTTGTTCGTTTTTGTCTTGTATTGTAGAAGACTATTCTATTGAATGTTAAGATTTTAAAGTAGCTAAGACAAGGTTCGTATTTTTTTGGTAGGTTTCTCACAACATTAGAAAACATGGCTCAGATATGAATAGGATTACTGTGAGCTATTTATCTCTATTGTAATGATTGATAACAAGAATAAACAGAAATCAATAAAACCAGTATTTTAATATAAATGATTATGTTTAACATTGTATAATGTTTGTGAACAATGGCAATCTACAAAAGACGCAAGCCTAGATGAAGCAATAAAAATAATCATATATACGAAAACATGGAACATGAACTTTATGTATTATATTAATAGTATAGTGTAAATGGTACACAACAGACTACCTACTATATTTGTCTCTCCTTAATTTTTAATCCATCCAAAGGTTGTCTTTAAAAGATCGCTCTTAGCGATAAGACCGCCCATTGTGTCGCCCTTGGTAAAATTGTATATATTTATGTTCTGTAATTCGTATGGTGTACAATAAAGAGTATTCTATCTTCTATCTATGGGCTACATATCTCGTGTTTATATAGCCAAACTTTTGCGCTATATAAAGAGCAAAATTCATAGCTAACATAAAAGTATAATATAAGTATGACATCGTAAAATCAACCCAACTAGACCCCCGCCTAATATCGTCTCGTTTTATATGTTCTATGATATCTCATAGTTTTATGTTTGGGAGCTGGCTTAAAGGAAAGGCGGCATTGGGAGTGTTACTTAGTTTCAAATGCTTCTTGGAATTTGTTATTATAAGGAATGTTATTGAGAGATTTAAGCATCTTCTTTTTAATTACATTGTCAATAACGAATCTTGGTACCAACGGAAGTGCCGTTGGTAACAAGATTTGGTGACCAATCATACTGTAGTTGGAGCATTTTTTTTCAAGACCTGTTAATACCAAAGCGTATCCAGGGTTGGGCAGTATTTGAATTACTTGTAATTAAAATACAAATACGTATTTGGTATTTGTATTTCAATTACTTCCTTAAAATATAATTTGTAATTCGTATTTCAAATACCTGACGGCGAAGTATTTTGTAATTAGTATTTCAAATACTTGAGGCTTCAAAATACATTTTAACATTAAAATACATTTAACCTTCATTTAGCGATCGTGAGTGTGAGTGCGAGGCGAGAGTGCAATGATGGTAAAGCAGCTATTAGAGTTGGCAACACTGTACCTGTTATGTACACTGTACGCTATGACTGTACGTCAAAATTGGCCAACAAAACGCAAAAAAATGTACGTCGAATAGTCAATGTCAAGCTAAGATGTCAAGTCATAACGGTTTAATGTAATTTGTATTTTGTATTTCAATTAAAAATAGCTAAAATACTGTATTTTGTGTTTTATATTTCAAATACCTTACTTAAAGATATTTTGTATTTTAATTACTTGCGACACTGTATTTTGTAATTTGTATTTCAATTAAAGCAAAGCATGTATTTTGCCCAGCCCTGAGTGTATTATATATCGGTCGTCCATCCATCTAGCTGGGGGGCGTCCCACACTACGCTTGCCGATACGCGGTCTCCACTCCAGGACTCGTCTGATACACGGGCCATCAGTCTTTCAATAAAACGATGCAACTCAAACCTGTAATAACGTAACCGAATATTGAAACAATGTATCTGCTGCTGTTGCTATGTACCTAGCAGCTTGAAATATCAAAATATTCTGATATTTTAGCAGTTTTCTTTTGTGATTTAGACCAACCCTGTCTACTATTTAAATAGGTGCACTGAATAATATATGAGCAATAATAAACCAAATTACTTGTTTGGTTATATAAATGATTAAGGTTATTGCGTTTTGTTTTTTGATTAATTTATCAATAACACCTTTGGGATCATTCACACTTTAGTTGTGGTAAAGCACCGTAAAATGCAATTAAACCGAATAATTAATGACGTATTCGAATAGTCACAACAGCGCGATATAAATGAAAAAGTCCGTTAAGAGGATCTTAATTGTATTAATATTATAAATAATGCCAAACACCGTAGCGGTACAAAACCAACATTGAATTCTCTGAACTTTGTAAATATTCTACACGTTTTCCCGTAAAACAACGAACCAACAAAAGAATAACAATAAAACTTTGAAATAACACCGGGCACCAAAAACATGAACCTTGCGACACCCCTCATAAAATTTCCAAAAACTATTCATATTTTTGCAACTCACAAAAGTTATTCTACTTTGTAATAGATATTCGGATGAAACCCTAAAAACTTCGACAGGCGGACCACCACTAAAATGCTACACCTCACCATCCATCATAAGTTGGTCTATGAAACGCGTTAGATGAAACAGTGTATGTTATGACAGAGATGGAATGGAGGGGTCACGGCGATTGGTCACATCTGCTCTTGAAACTTATATCTAGACGTAATATTTTATTTGACGCAACAGCGGGGAGGGATATAAAGTAAGGAATTGCGTTGCTTGCTATGAGCGTCAAAGTACTAAAGTTAGTACCGTGTATGACGCAAGCTTTGTGAAAAATAGTTCAGTAATAAGATTTTGTAGCACAATATCTGATAGCTGAAATTGTGTGATTAAGAAACTTCTATGAGGCATTTCGTTCGTCTGGTGATCTTTAAGGGAGGTATCTCCCTGTTGGTTATGTTGACGGGGCGGGGTGTCTCAGCACAGGGGCATTTGTGATTTGTGATGTTTATGTGAGTGTTGTCCTTTGTTATTGTATTTAAGTAATTACTAACAATAGTTTTTCTAAGTTTTTGTTTTTTGTACACTAACCGGTGGATGTAGTTATCCCAAAATAAACAATTTTGAATTTTAATTAATAAGTAAATTCATAATTCATAATTAATTAATTACTTCATAATTAATTAATTACTTCATAATTAATTAATTATGAAGTATCATTAAATTCTCGTATTAATTATGCCTGCCACTCAATGTTTAGGGTTCGGCAATGCGTCTGATTAGATACTAATACGACTCAGTAAATGTCGGTAGAATTTATGACTATGATAATAATATGTTGAACGTTTATTAGTAGAGTACCAAATTCACAAAAGTAGAATATTTTATCACAAAAATGTTATTTATGATGAAATGTTTCACTTCTGTGAATAAATTCTCAATTTTTTATTTTATGTAATAAAAGTTGGATATGAAGTATCTAAGTAAAATTGGATATGAAGTATCTAACATTATAGAAAAAGTTATAGTTACACATAATTCACATACCTACGTTATACGTTTTATTAAATACGTGATCTTTTGCTATATAATATTGGCAAAAACGAGTAACAACGAAAAATAAACTTGTAGAAACATCTAATGACAGAGTAGGTAATTCACACTTTTATCAAAACTTTTTCGATTTTACATATTTTTTCCTTGATCCTTTAATTACCAGAACTGGCTCAAATATATTTTTCTTTGTGCCAGAGAACTTCGCAGAATCCTCTTCGTGTCTTAAATTCTAAGCCAAGAAAATATTCCAAGATATTTTTCCATCAGAGTAAAAAGTCATGTTGCCATTAACTCAAGTTACATCAAGTGTTGAACCAACTTACCGTGATGTCTTGCGAAAGCGACCCTTAAGTGCGTGTTAAGTATTACTTTAGAAGCTTAAGACGTGCTCAAACTTTTTTTAAGACCAGGATTTTATTGTTACATTTGCTTACTTTGATATCCAACGCTAAATTGGAAAAGTTAAGCTTTACGGATTTTCATATGAATGTTGCAAGAATGGTTTTCGTTTCAAGAATTTTCGGGTTTAGTAGACAATAGGTTTTGCGATACCTTGCAAATTCCTTTGTCTCCAAAGCCTGAAATGTCTTGTAATCTGCGAATTTTGAGAGTCATTTGAAGGAATTTGGGGGCTTAAATACTTGCCGATTGTCCATCGTACAATAGAGCTTCCTATAACGCACTCTGGAGAGGTTTTAGCAGAATTGTCATTTCGGCAGAACTTCATATATTTTTTTTTAATAATTTTATTTCAAGTAACAAGACTCATAGTGTTTGTAACAATATACTTACAACCTATGTTAGTAATACACTTACAAAACAAAACCAAAAAACAGAAAAACAGATTGTGACATCACTGCTGCACGGTGACAGGCCCAGCCGAAACCCTGCAGCAGTTGTTCACAAACGCACAATCAAGCCTGCTCGCTATCATAGACAGGATGCTGTTGGCGCTGCCCCGCACCCTACGGACCAAGGATGCGCACCGCTTCCGCATCACGGTGTAAAAACAGTCCACGTGAGCTTTAGCGAACATCCTTGATGCGCTGCGGTACCGGGGCAACCCCATCAACACCCTGAATGCATTATTATATTGGATGCGAAGGGCGCCATATGATTTTTGAGTATAATGAACCCACAGACTGCAAGTATAAAAAGACGTACAGTAAGCACTAAATATAGTGCGCTTGACCTCTTTAGAGGCACGCCTGAATCTGCGGGCAATCATGTTAGCTCTCACACACAGCGCCCTCCGCTCCCTGTCAATATCCTCATCATCTCAGTCTTAGGAGTTTTCTAGCTGATAACGTTTTGGCATGACTAAATAAATTTTCGTCAAACCAATCTATAATTGTTGTAACAATCATGAGTCTGACAATTATTTTCAGAATCTATTCGATTGCAAAACTGTACTCGAACTTGTCGATTAATTTTAATTCAATTTAAAGCTACTTTCCATTGTCTAATTTATGTACGTTATGATTGATATAAAACAGCAAAACTCAAACTGAAGTAAAAGTTACAAAACTTTTTTGCACAGCTTCTGCTCTTGGAGAACCAACGGGAACCTCGAAACTTATTTGAAATGCAAAAACAACATTAAACGTTTCTGTGAGCTATGTATAAAATAATTTATATCCATCTGGGAGGAAGAAAAACACAGAATACTGTTACTTACCACTTTTACATAATGAGCGAGTTAAGAATTGGAGCATACTTTTGCATTCTGTTTTATGTATTTGATCTTGAAAGACTTGCGGTAATTCGGGAGATTTTTATTATATCCGCTAGTGGACGTATTTCATTATGCCTGTTTTTGGGATTCTGTGACCCATTTACTAATCGCTATCATTTTATTTTTCCCTCGAAACCATTTCGAGGGAAAAATAAAATGATAGCGATCCAGAGCTCCAAAACCGTTCCTGCTCCAACATTCAGTAGAATTCTGTAAGCTTCACCAGGTCTAGCACCAACACCCCCGCTCTACTTTTAAGTTCACATTCTATTATTCATCATCTGTAACTCTTCAGGAGGCATCAGCCATTTCTACGAAAGAGCCTATTTTTTTCTCGTGTCAGTACAAACTGTATGAGACAATCTAAGCCAGCAAGGCGGTAGAGGGGCTGTCTGGCCAGTGTGCGGATACTTGGCGTCAGCTAAATGAAGACTTAAAGGAAAGCGCGCTGCTGGATATTCAACTCTCAGCACTGAGCCGAGCGCTTAAAATCCAGTGGCACGATTTTATTTAAGCGTTGGTTTAGGTGTCATGTCACCTAGTGTTAATGGAACTGGCAATAGGATACCAACGGATATTAATATATTATAACATCACATTACTATTCCCATCTCTAAATAGAACTCTAATACAATATATGTTCAGGTTTCAAATTCTCATTGTTTAGTTTCTAACTGTAAACCTGAATATTACCAGTTTACCAGCTATTCTCCATTTAACGTTACCTGCATTCTATTAACTTGGTATACATATTATAGTTTGTGCGTTGGACCGAACACAGTAATGGTTTAGGACGAGGCTGAGTCGACAGGGTTGGTATTTGATTGTAGTTTGTCTTTAAGTAGGCCTTTTGAACAATAGGATCATGGACCCTATAATTCAAAAGGGCTATTATAAAAATATAAGGCGAATTGTAATGGCTATAACCATGGGTTTATAGCTATTATAATTCGTTTCCATGGTTCTTGTGACATTTTCTTTATATATGTGATTGCGGTTGTTATTTTCATGATAGGTGCCCACTTTTTTAATAGTACAATAGATTTTGTTACGTTTTCGATCCATCCTAAAGTTGCCTGACAGTTAGCACTAAAATCAAAAGCTAAAACTGTATCCTCACATTGCTTTGTGTTTGCAAAACTACTCAATCTAACTACCTACTACTAACTAACTTATTGATATAAAGATTTACTTGCTGCGTTGATTTGCAGATAAATACATATTCAAACAGTTATCTGGGGCGAGTGGATCTGAGGCACTTGGACCTGTTAGATTTGTATCCCTACCTGTGATTCAGAAAATAACTTAATGTAGTAATTTATCTTTACTACAATGGGCATGGTATTTCCTTAAAATGATCCCCACCTACACTATACCTACAATTTCGTGAGAAAATTTATTTTCGTTTTTCTTAAAAAAATATACTTTTTCCTACCTGTTGCTTGGGTGTCTTGTGAGGTAAATAGCGTAGGTATACACCATACGTTTATTTTTAGCTAAAGTATCTTTTCCTGCAGAATTAACGATCTCTAAATAGCTACAACAAATATAATAGTTACCTGCGAACGTCTTCTATTAGCAAGGAGAGGAGAACATCAAAGTTTTATACCTATTATTTATATATTCATCAGCCTACAGCAGTCCTCTGCTGGACATTTATGCTTAAACGCTCGCCGCGCCATTCAACTCGGTTCTTGCAAACTTTTAAATAATAAATAAAAACTTTATTGCTCAAAAAATTACAGAGATTTTACATTGGCCCCAAACTATATCTTAGGCACCAATATTTATGGTTTACAACATTTATTTTAAAAACATGTTCGAATCAATTAATATGTTTGCTTCAAATTTATTTATTAATTTAAAAAATAATAATTTAATTAATTTGCTTCATATTACAAAAATAAAACTAAATAAAATCTATGAATCAAAATTAAAGAAAACATAACAATAAAGTCGAGAATTAAAAGAAAATAATCATAATAAAACTAGAAAAAGAAAAACGCTATTATTATGTGAATGAGTGTGAGTATAAGTGTGTGATCATGTGTGTAGTGAATGATTGTGAGTGTGTGTGATCATGTTTTGTGAATGAGTGTGAGAGTGTGTGATCATGTTTAGTGAATGAGTGTGAGAGTGTGTGATCATGTTTTGTGAATGAGTGTGAGAGTGTGTGATCATGTTTTGTGAATGAGTGTGAGAGTGTGTGATCATGTTTTGTGAATGAGTGTGAGAGTGTGTGATCATGTTTTGTGAATGAGTGTGAGAGTGTGTGATCGTGTGATGGTGAGTTTGAGTAGGTGTTCACATGTGAGACAAACGAATGAATTGTATGTGCGCAAAAACTATTTAACCACTGTAATAATATTTTCATGAAGTGAGTGATTTTCTAGGTAATTAACTAAAAGGTTATTCATTAATTTCTCGAGGACTTTTGAGAAAATGTAAAGCAGAGATATAGGTCTGTAATTATCCGGGGAGTTCTTAGGACCGGCTTTATGAATCAGAGAGACTAGAGCTTTTTTCCAATATTCTGGGAAAACTCCTGACGACATACTTTTTTTTTTTTTTTTTTGATGATGGGATGTCATCAAATGACTCCTCCCGCTCTGGGTGGAGCAGGAGGGAGTGTCAGACTCTTACTGACTAAAACTCACCCGTGTTCCTTCCTTAGCCCTTTATGTTCCAGGGCAGCGGTAAACCTTTCGGATTTCCCGCTACCCTGGCTGACGACATACTCAGATTGCAAATGTAAGTGAAAGGTGCCAAAATAATGGCCCTTATCACTTTGATTAGAGACGGTTTAATGCCATCTAGACCAGGTGCACTAGCGTGTTTGAGGTTTCTTATAATAGAGTCAACCTCATACATATCTGTAGGCGTCGTGAACATTGAATCAACGGGTGAGATGTTTGTGTCGATATCAGCAGATAGTGCTTCTTCAGAAGTTGATAGTCGCTGAAGTTTCCGCTCAGACAGGATTTTGCCAACTGCACTGTTGTAAAATAGTGGTTTTCTGTCGTATCTCACATATGTCTTTTATATTACTCCACAATTTCTTTGAGTTTCCTCTGTTGTCTTCTAAGGTTTTGCTTTCGTAGTCTTTCTTCGCTTTTCGTAGAACGTCTATAAAGAAGTTTCTGTACAGTCACGAGCACCAATATGTCAACACTTGGCAACTTTCAATTGCGATTTTTTCGTGAAATAACGAATGAAACGTTGAAATACGGCACATTACATAAACCTATGGGTTCGAAAATGCTATGTTCGTAACAACATAAAATTTCATCAAAAAATAAAGGAGTAATTCGCTTTTGAATAAAGCCGAGTGTATACATACTTTTGCTCGTGACTGTACCAAGTATACGAAAGTTTAAGAGTGTCATTTTTTGGGTTTATATGTACTTGACGGCGTACACTATCTCTATGACGCATACATCTCATCAAACCGGGAGTGATCCATGGCTTTAGGTTGTACTTCGAGCGGCTACTTTTAATGAAATGAGTGTGTGTTTACGCAGAACTGATTATACATATTATTGAAACATTCTAACGCCTCATTTACATCGCTTTTGCTGGTAACGTTGGTCCAATCGACCTTTTGTAGATCAGCAGATAGAGCTTCAAAATTTGTCTTCAAAATTTAGGCCCGAATTGTTAAATATATCGTTTATTCAAAATTAAATGAATGTGTTACTTTTTAAATGGATCCCTTTAAACTGTTCCGAAGGTAACCGAACTATTTCCGAACGTAACGATTGTTTTGTTTTCGTTTCAGAGTCATCCACCATGGTTGGGAAGGTGTTCATTTTCTTCGCATCAGTAGCCTTGAATATCGGTAAGTCACTTGTTTTATTCTTTACTAGCTGCTGCCCGCGACGTCGTCTGCGTGAAGGCTCTACAGCACCAAAAATACCTAAGATGCCAGTGTCGCTATAGCATTATAAGTAAACAACTTTTAAAATTGCATCAAAATATAAGTTTTTTTGCGAAGCAAGTGAAGCGAAGCAAGTGAAGAGAGTTATATGGGAATCCTGCTGAATTCAGTCATAAGATGTGACTGAAGGAAATAGAGAAAATAATGCAGGAATACATTTCAGGACACCAAAGAATAAAAATACGTACAAAGGTATCATACCTTACAACACTTCCCTATAAACTATGTTGGTAGTTATGCTGCCAGGAGCCAAAATGTAAAGAGAGTCAGGACTGGTGACGCGAGAGCAAGCGACGTACAGTTGCCCGTGTGAGAAGCAACTCGTCCTGAGGTCGACACCCGTTGCCCTCAGTGTCTGCCCCTGCGACTTATTGATGGTCATCGCGAAGCAAACATTCACGGGGAACTGTACGCGCTTGAACTGGAATGGGTAGTTATGAGGTATGAAAGGAATGCGTGGTATAAATACTGCCTCGCCGACGCCACAACCCGTAAGAATTTCCGCCTCAATGTTGTGTCTGTGGAGCGAGATGACTTTAAGGCGGGTCCCGTTACACAACTTCGGAGGAGATAGGTACAGAAGAAGCATAATCGGGACACCGACCTTCTGCTTGATGGTATGCGCTGGAAGTCCACTTGCTGACAGGGAGTTCAGAAATTCCACGGGATAATGTGTGGCGTCATCTTGCTCGACAACAGTGTTTATCGAGGTGTAGACCACTTCATTCCCCTCAATTTCCGAGAGAATGCATTTGTTAATTGCTGCAGCCTGATTATTTTTGGGCGTCAAAATGGCCCGGTCACACACCCAAGAATAATTCTGCTGGTGCAGTATACGACTGATGTCCCCGTACACACAGCAAATGAGTTCTTCTAAGCTGGATACCACTCTACCGAGAGACTCTGGAAGCACCACCTGTCCACCTCTCTCTTCTGGTAGAGTGCCTTCGCCAAGACTTAGAAGGACATCGGAGAATTCTTGAGCACATGCATTGCCGCCGAGCTGAGCTCTCATATTAATGGTCAAGCGCAGCGTACGAACTCGTGACCAAAACGAAGATCGTTAAAACGAAGCATTCACCTCGTCAGCCCTCGATCCCCGCGTCACCACGGGAAGCGTTTGCCGGAAATCGCCACTGAACAGAAGTATGACACCACCCATCAAATGTTCGTTCCTGCGGATGTCCTGCAGGGTTCTGTCCACGGCCTCAACTGCCTTCCTATTGGCCATCGTACACTCATCCCATACGATCAGAGAGCAATCCTTGAGCACGTGTCCCTTATTGCTGTTACGTGACACACCAAAAACAGGCGTTTCGGCGCTCTCTAAATCGATGGGAATTTTAAACATGGCATGTGCTGTCTTGCCGCCCGGAAGTAGTGTGGCAGCGATTCCCGACGACGCTACAGCAATAGCAATTTTGCCTTGCCTCCTGACCTCTGCAAGTATGCCAGTGGTAACAAATGTTTTTCCGGTTCCACCAGGAGCATCCAAGAAAAACATTTTACCCTGGTTTTGCCCAACGCTTTCAAGGACGGTGTCATAAACGTGTTTTTGCTCTGAAGAGAATAAAGCGCCGAAGCGATAGTCATTTCGTATGGTGGTCATTTCGCCCGGATCGTAATTTGTCTCAGCGTTATACTCCCGATTTCCACGGTCTTTATACGGTGATGATGTGGGAGCTGATAACCCATATTTGATCAGTGGATTGCCGCCGATAGAAATGACCACATCTTGAAGTGAACTGAGACAGGTGTTCAGCACGCGTTCATCAGTTACTTCGACTTCGTCTCCAGTAACACGCCTCAAAGCTCGTAGAAAATCTTCAGACAGATGATGGCGATACTTCTCCCACAAAGCTACCAGGTTCGCGACTCCACAAAACACCAAGATGACGGCAAACAGATGACGCATGCAGCTGGGACTGTCACTGACGCTCGCCTCCGCGAGGGTGTCATCCCAATTTTGGTCACCGTCGAGAAGGTGACGTGCTACGCAGGCTGCGCGGTAAGTGGGATACTCCACGCCATCAAATGTCCTCAGAAAGGCGAAAGACGTTGGGCCTCGGACAGTGTGAAGTAACAACCGCAGAAAATTGCATTCGCCATTATTCGGATGCACGGTATAAGCCCTACCCAATGCGGTGTCCTTGAAAATTCCCGGAAAGCCTTCCACAGCACCTCCTTGTCGACGTCGGTTAAATACACCCCTTTGCTTGTCGTACGTGTAATATGAAGGCACCTCGTCATACGTAAGGGATCTCGCAAACTGGTCGACTACACAGAGCGTGTTTTTTTAAATTGTCTTCCTCAACTCTGCTCAAGATTTTGAGGGTTTTGTTGGAACTTGAATTTGTCGAAACGAACTATACGCTACAACTTTTATGAAGAAAATGCACATTGCCATCTATGAATTTTAAGAATAACTAACTACTAACCTCGCCAACATGATCAAATTTAAATTATTAATTTCCAAAAAGTGTTAACAACTTGATTTGATTTTTATGAAATCTCATAGATGGCGCTGCTTCAAAATTTTCATTATACTACTAACATTAATTAAACTATGTTTCTCTGCCCAAGTTACTTAAATGGCGTAGTTTTTATAGTGTAAAGCTAGATAATAGCATGGCTTACTCAAAAACAACATTTAAATATGCGTCGTTAGATTACACGCTGTCACAGAATACGTAGGTAAGAAAAATAAAGATTCACAGCTCCTCCCCCGTAGGTGATAGCGTGATAATATGTTTCCAGAGTTAAATTATGGTTTACTAAATAAATAACATGTCATTTTGTGCATTCAATTATTTTGTGCATTAAATTACGAACAAAAACCTTTTAAAATCCATATTGCTTACCTCCTATAACATACGGCGTGATAATATGTATCCTAAAGCCTTCCTTGGTTTACAAAGAACATTTTTGCTGAATTTCAATTCAATCTATCCAGTAGTTTTGGCGTGAAGCCGTACCATACACACAGACAAACAGACAAACAGACAAAAATTCTAAAAAGTCACTTTTTGTCATCAGTTACGTTTTTCTAACAAAAGCCACTTATTTTTTCTCGAAAATTCTCAATGTACAGTTTTTCTTTCGTTACTGTTTTATTATATGTATAGATTAGCCGTTGATGTCCCAGTGTTTGGTAAAGGCCTCCCTACTCTCCTTCCACCTCTCCCTGTTCAGAGCTGCCAAGGACTGGTAAGTCACATACAAGTACAAACATTTATGAATACCTATTACAGTCAAACAAACTATTTGGTATACAGGCAGCTATCTAGCTAGTAAATTAGTTTTTAAAGTTAATGTGCAGAGTAGTCAATTAGGTTCTATCGTTTCGCTGAAAAAGTAGTTACGCACACAATAAAAATGAAAATTGGCAGTGTATTAAAAAGATGAATATTTTATGCCTGAATACCAAATAACTTATCCGACTGTACATAACAGCGCGTAGACATGGAGTCCACACCCACAGCGCAGTGTGATTGCAGATTTGACCCTGATTGTTGCACAGCATTTTTTTTTTAAAGTTGCCCCACACTAGGAATTTCTCCTGTATCGTGGGTGCGTTTACAAACATTCAAATTCACATACACAAACAGCCAGACCCGGAACAACTACATAGCTTTACTACCTTTGTGTTACAGACACCAAGGTTGGGTCTATTCTAACGCACCGTTAATATGTGCCTTAAATATTGCTTATATTATATTATTAATTTATTATATTATATTAAATATTGCTTATTATTATGAACCGACATTTCTCAACTGACAAAATGTAGGATCTCTCAACCACATCTATATTTCCATACTTACTAATATTTTTAATGAGAAAGTAACTCTGTCTGTCTGTTACTTTTTCACACCTTAACAGGCTGGGTTGATTTTTTTTATCTCGGTAGTACATTCCCGTGGGAAAATTTCCGACCTCCACGTTGGTGGAACTGCGGGCCATGAATTATATTGGATCTAATTTTTCATTATTAATTCCAACCAGTTTGCATACAAAGAAAACAAGGAAACTTATTATAAAAAACAATCCGCTTAACCGTAGAAAAATGGGCAGGAAAACATAATACCTATATATTTTATTCAGAAAAACATTTCCATAACAACCCAGCTCTGGAATGATAGCGTTTCAATTTTGCAGCCAGTGCAATGTTTTAATTATGCCGCGAAATTAATTCGGGATCAAGTTTGGCGCTCCCATTTGTGTTTGGTGCCTTTCGTGAAAATTCGTTTTAAACGATTTTTCGTGCATGACGTCATGTGCAAATACACGTACAATTGGTTTAATTCGTTCTTAATTGTATTATCCGAAAAGTGAGTTTTTTACTTTTTCACCTGCTTCGTAAGGTTGTCTTGCAAAAGCAATGGTTTGTAACAGCCGGTCGATTCTGTAAAAATCTCACCGTGAAAACTCAAGAGAAGTGAGCTTGATGTGAGTTGTCAGTAGTGTCAATCCCTAGCATTATTTGGAATGACAGCTCACTCCACGCTCACTTCACCTAAGTTTTCACGGTGAGATGGTTACAGAATCGCACTACTGGTCCTTCGAGACTAATTCTGGTTCACAGAATAAAATATTGGGATAAAATATTGTTAAACTAGGGCATAATAAGTACCAAGAGAAGTAGTAACTTCATTTGTGCTGACACCTTTTATAGGTTATAGTTATAATCCGTCGGTCAAGCATGGTGGTTGTATAACATTGCCAGAGCAATATTGATTGTTACAATAATATTAGGCATATTCGTTTTAAATAGAGGAGAGTTATGATGATAATGACTAAATAACATTTAGCATTTTTAACCGACTTCTAAAAAAGGATGAGGTTCTCAATTCGAATGTTTGTATTTTTTTTATTTGTAATGTTCGTCCGCGCATAACTCCGTCGCTTGCCAACCGATTTGAAAAATTATTTTGTTGGAAAGGTCTTATTTTGTTGGAAACTTCCCAAATGGTCCCATAGAAATTTCATCAAAAACGGTTTAGTAGTTTGGTTTTTAAACCAAAATTACTGGTAAAAATTACAACTTAAAGTGAAAAATAAAAAACATTTTTGAAAAAAAAAACAACCGATTTCCAAAAACGACACTACAAAGTGAAAAATAACTTTAATTTCGGAAGTCGGTGGCAAACAACGAAAATGCGAACCCAACGACACCGACTTCCGAAATTAAAGTTATTTTTGACTTTGTAGTGTCGTTTTTGGAAGTTGGTTGTTGTTTTTTTCTCCAACAAACACGTCCTCCAATGCCTCGAAAAAAGACAACTTACAAAATACCACAGCATCTACATTTAAAAACACTAACAACACCACACGCAAACAACAAATTTTCTCGCAATCAGGACGAACTCAATTAGACGAAGTAAGAAACACAAACAGTTTTCACTTCCCTTTGCAAGCGAGAGACGAAAAGGAAAATATGGCGGCTTTGGCTTAAGAATACAAAGGCTTAACCGCTTGTCATCTCGTGCAAATTGTAACAGTTAACCGGGAGGGCTTTATGCTTTCTGAGTGATGAGTTACGAGACGCAGTTACAAAACATTGTTATGGAATTAAAGCTTAATTTGTGAGCGAAGCGTTATCTGTAATTCGATTAAGAAATTATGTTTAATCTCGAAATAGCGTAATACAAAGTTTTCTATCGGTGTATTCGCTAGTTATTGTAACTTAAATAGTTGATGGTTGATGCAGTTTTGACTTTAATTTGGAAAACTTATTTTATGGATAAAATAATGTTACCAAGATAAAGTAAAACAAATGAAACGGCACAGATTAAAACGATTTGAACGCCATTCACAATTCCATTAAAGAAGAAGAACATACAACTAACAAAAGATTTTTTGATCTAATCGTTTTGGAGTAAGTAGTCAGGCAACTGGGACCGCTGTCAAACTGAAACCACGATCCTAGATCCATCTTTTATAGGTAACTATGCTCCGTTCACGCGTTCAAGTAGCCCAAGCCACTACTTACTGTTTGGGAAAGAAAATCAGTAGCACCATCACCACGATTGGCAAATGCTTTTAGATAGCACTATTTTATTCTTGACAAGATGACTACAACTTACGTTTTTTTTGCCCCACAATAGGAATTTCTTCTGTGTCGTGGGTGCGTTTACAAACATATAAACTCACATACACAAACAGCCAGACCCGGAACAACTACTTGTAGGCCATACAAATATTTGTTCCGTGCGGGAATCGAACCCGCGACACGCAGCGCAGCAATCAATCGCTTAACCACTGCGCCAACGGTGCCGTCAAGTTCAATTTTCAAGTTACCTGTCACAGTATCTAAGGGAAAAAATGAATTACATAACATCAAGCTTGTGTACCCCATAGGGTTAGACAGAGGTGAGCCTATTTTACAACCACATTTCGCCAGTTTTGTGTAAGACGCATGTAATAGAGGGCTGCCGATTACCATCAACCAAGCACACATTAAGACTACGAGCTGCTACTGAAAAAATCGTGATTGAAAAACACAATAGTACTTAGGCCGACCTAGGAATCGAACCTCATGCGTAGCAGTAGCGCTAGCGACCACTACTCTAACGAGGCCAAACTAATAACTTAAATAACTATACAATTATTATGAGCTTCAAATACGCTACGACTCATTTGTATCAAAACGAATTAATTTAAATTGCATTGAAATTGAAAAGGTATTGATGATAGTATGAATGTCCATTTCAGAATTCAATTTCGATTTACAGGTTGGTTGTTATTGATTTTGATTAATATCGGAATTCATCACACTGGTACCTGCTGACCTTAGTACCTAATATAATTCTGGTGACATGCGACAAGGGCGGGAAGATGACGAAGATGACATCCTCTTTCTATATTCTTCTTCTTGTAAGTTTTATTCATATCGGTGTAGATATGAGAAGCGCTCATATCTACACCGATATGAATAAAACTTATGAGTTATGTTGTGGTAAAATACTCGTAAAAACCGATCAGCAAGATGGTGGCAGGGCTGACTGCGAAGCCTGCAGGGTAATTGCGGAACACACCATTAGTAGCAATTGGCGTCATTTTGACAGTTCAACAACCTTCATTGCGTTATTTAGGTTGTTCAGCAGACACATTTTTGAACATATTGAACTCACACACACATTTTTGAACATACCTTTTTGGCGCAGCCGTGAGGCACACACTATTGTTGTCTGAAACATTATTTTTTATTTTATTAATTTTGTATTTTGTGTTTCACGAACTGTGTCCAAATAAACTTGTAGCGGTATCTACAACGCCACATGCGAACAACGCGTCATACTGACGTCACGCAAATCCTGCATCTCGCAAGCAGAGTTTACCGCGCAATTAGCATAGATACAATTTCCCAACATCAATCGTTGGGAAATTGTGTCTATTGTTGGAAATTGTGGGTCGGAGGATCCTCCTTTTTCCATGGAGGATGAGTGAACTTTCCACCCTGTTCCTCATGCCTCCAAAAACCGTTTTTCTTTCTTTCTTTCTTTATATGAAGCAATGGATTAGCAATATCGTTCAAAATGATTCAGATTGAGATTGATAAGTAGTATGTTACGCAATTAGGGTGCTGTTCCTACTCGTGTCGGTAAAAGGCATGGATTTATTTTGTTCTTGTTTGTAAAACGAATTAAACGGACCAATGAAAATATTTGTAACTAACGCGACATACCGGGATGAAAATTTTCTACGTATCCGATAGGCTAGTTCTTGCACATAATTATGTAGGTATTTAGGCCTAGGCTTAGTTTAGACTCCAGAGGGTCTACTCCGAAGTAGTATCGGCCGAATGTTCGGCCGTTTCCTGCTACGAAGTTACTATTTGGTTCGGTTGGTTCCGATCCTACACTCCTACACTCTTTCGAATATTGACTATGGTCCCGACCCAATTGAGCCGAACCGAAATTTTTTCGCATTTTTTAATAATATTCGGTTCGGCCAAGTGTCGGTCCGATCCGAACATTCGCATTTTGCACTTCGGAGTAGGCCCCCAGATCTCCCACAAATTACACACTTTGCCAAAATGTCTGTGTCTAACTGTGACTCACGTTCACGTTGATATGTAATTTGTGGAGATAAATAAAGATTTTTATTATTATTATTTTTTATTTTGGAGAGCTTATAGTTTGGAGAAATCAGTGATTCTTTTTTTTTATTATTGACAATGGGCTCACTCTTGACCTCAATCCAGCCCAGAGGCAGGGATGAGATCTACGGTGGAACGAGCTTGCCCAGAAGAAGCCTATTCACTCTCGCCCTGAAGAGATTCGGGTTGTATGAACTCGGGAATATGTCATATATAATAAATTATGGTTTTAATGTAAGCTCTTTGGGTCTTACTACAAAAACTTAAACACTTGTTGAACGAGTGTTTAATGTCAGTGTTATGTCAAAGACCATATAATTATGTCGTGTTTATAAGGTGTTTAGCCTAAACAACTGATAAACACTGTTTTGTGGTAGTCAGGTTTGTCTTTATGCACATATTTTAGTAGCGTTTATTCCTGTAAATACAGTTATTTTCGGGTATCATATCACTGCAGCAATAAGGGTGTATTCCATATTATTACCTACATCCATACATTACAATACTTAATCATTTTTTTTCTGTTTTAGAAGTTTTTGAAACTTTTTGGCCTGTGGTTTCAAGGCCCTTTCATTTATAGCAGGAGCTGCTATAAAGTGATTTTATCAACTTTCAGCGAACTAAATAAACATCATTTTTCAAAACAACATTCTTCATCTCAAATTGAATTTAGATTTCAATTTGGGGCCGTCGAGACAACAATTGTAGCTGATTTGTTGCGAGCAAGACAAATTGTTGACAAAGTAATAGAACATGATAACAAAAAATATATTTCCAAAAAATAAATGGAAACACAACACATAGAATTCTGATGGATCTCATACTTAGTCAAAATAGTACTCATTTTTAAAATTCGCAATGAATGTGCGCCATATGGAAGGAGTGATGGGGCTATGGACAAATGCTGCACTTGCACGCTGCGTGAGCGTGCCCGAACCATCGTCACTTGTTCGATGTCCACCGCGCACAGGATGGATTGAAAGCAGCATATAAAGTGATTTTTTGCTCCATTGGTGTAATTGCCGTATGGCGTTCCAGTGTGAGGATAAATAAATAAATACCTAAATAAATACCTAAATTTTAATGTCAAAGTGAAACTTCTTTAATAATTAACAGGAATACTAATTCTAAAGAGAATCTCTAATACTTACTAAATAATTTAAATCATCCATTTCCATCTTAATCAAAAGTCGGATCTAACGGAAATGTTGGATCAAAGGGTCATCACCGAAAAACTAATTATTAACTAATTATTTGAGCTTTCGGAAATTAGCTGTAAAGATCGAAAAAAAAAATAACAAAATTATAAATGCAAATCGACAACCAATGGTCGTTGTCACATTGAACGATAACTACACGATATGGCCGGACTGGTAGTTTCATACAATTACTACTAAACGCTATCACAGTATGTCGTTGTAGCCAACGGTATCGTCGTCGACATTGATTATCGTGCCGATATCGCTGGACGACACAGTGCGGAGTAAAGCAGATCGCGGGGGGAGTGACATGGGCAGGCGCCGCCAGACGGCCGTGGCGTGGATGCCATCGCTGCACCGCATCTCCTACACCACTTTGTTTAGATTTCGTTGCAACAAGACGTGATTGGCGCGGTTGGCGCAGTGGTTAAGCGATTGACTGCTGCGCTGCGTGTCGCGGGTTCGATTCCCGCACGGAACAAATATTTGTATGACCTACATGTATTTGTTCTGAGTCTGGGTGTTTTTCTATCTAAAATATGTATGTATTTACAAAAAAAAATGTATATAAGTAGTTTATCAGCCATCTTGTTACCATAACACAAGCATTAGGTTGCTTAGCTTGGGACTAGATGGCGCTGTGTGAAATGTCCAGGGATATTTATTTATTTATTTATTGTTTACACTAATACACATTGGAAATCGCGCGAAAATGTAAGCTTTTATTGGCGTATCGCGACTATTCGAGACTGCTGTGGCATACCATCATCATCATCATCATCATCTGCCTAGCCTTTCCCCAACTATGTTGGGGTCGGCTTCCAGTCTAACCGGATGCAGCTGAATACCAGTATTTTACATGGAGCGACTGCCTATCTGACCTCCACAACCGCATGACAATTTATAAGCCAAGTTACATCGTGTCACATACCGATATCGTCTCGATATCGTCGGACGATATCGTTAACGTCCGAGCTGATGATACGATATCGACGTGTCGGTGTCGTTATAGTCGCAGTGTGAAAACAGTCAATTACCACAACATAATTTGTCGACAAAACAAATTGTAACCAGCACAATGACGGATAGAAACGTCAAAATGAGAAGAAGAAAAACATCATTACATTTTTTTTTATAAACTAAAAACCTGGCTTTGTTTGCAACGATACTCATAAACGCATCGGTCTGTAGAAATTTTAATGAGTCCACCACTACATTTTGATGTATTTTTTCCGTACAATATTATCATTGCAATGGTGAAGTGGGGAATATTGCAATTTGTTGGTTCAGCCCTTTGATGAGCGTGTTTGTGGGAGACGCAGGATTAATGAATCCCTTGATGTTTTTTGAGTTGTGTGAATTGAGTTTTATTTGTACTGTATTTTAATCGATGGTGTTGATTTTGCTGATAGATTTGACTAAAATAATTGTACCTTTTGCAATATTTTATCAGCACGTGAGAAAAGAGGGTAAAAGTTAGAAGTAATCAAACTGTCTAATTTGCAAGTTGTATGGTACCCTTTTTGTATATTTTATATAATTAAGCAAGTGTGAGTTCAATTCAATTGAATAATACATTATTTTCATCTGTGTCGTGCCGTGTGTTTCCTTCTTGGAACGAAGTTCCTTATCGCGCGTTGCGAAAGGGGGGCTCGACGGAAAAAATTAAGACCAAAAGTTGGAACGACACTTTTTGCTATAGTTGTAAGCCGTGCGGCGTGCGCGTGTTTCTCTGTCTGTATCTCTCTCTCTCTCTCTTATAGAAAGCAAGCCAGTTATACTTCGTTCCATACGGGTGTCCCTTGACACCTCTCAAGTTTTTTGTCTATGTGTGTGTTATGTTGTAGGTATGTGTGTTTCATCAAGTTTATCAACGACATAATGTCAAAATCGATGCGAAAATACTTCAGACAATCCATTCTTTTTGTGGGTTTAAAAGCTATTTATAAGTAGGTAAACCCATTCTAACTTGAACTAGTATAATTATTATGCCACTTGCTTTATCACAGAAAACCAGCAATCTATTACCAGTCAACACCAAATGTCCCATTTCCTCACCCCAATCTCATTAATTATGTACTTCATACACATAATGTATAATTAAAAGCATCACATAGCAACTCTTTGTACGTAATAATCTTTCCACAAATCTTTTTGAGGTTCCAAAATTGGTCCTTGATAAGTTTCGACTTCGTTATACATTATTAAGTAGAAAGGAATTGTTATAATACTAATACTCGGTATTATTATGGAAGTATTTGGAGCATCCCACGTTGTTGCTTTTAAGTTAAAGAATTATTCAAGTGTCTTTTGAAGGGAGATTTGCGGAATGTTTTTTGTGTGTTCTCGCTAATTATTTTTAACTTTTGACAATGAGACCGTTACTAAAATTGACAAGAATCATAAAATTTTTAAACAACGGTCGGATATTTAAGATATCATGAGTTTGTCTATCCATTTAACTTGTCTAGAAGTAGATTGATCCATCCAAACTTACATGAAAGATGAAGCAGTTATAGTACACACGGCTACACGTCAAGCTATACAAAACCAGTTTGTCTTGGCCTAATTTTGTATGATATTTTCTCACAATGAACGGTCAGCTAATACTGGTTTTGCATAGCTTGATGTGTAGCCGTGTGTACTAACCCTCATAATTAAATAAAAATAATAATACACAGACAAAAAACAATTTCCTTGATATTGTATCAATGTAGCCACAAAACATATTACAGATTGGGTACTTAATTGTACCTACACATTGCCACAGTATTATAGAACACAAATTAAAGGCAGTCAAATTAATTCTGCTCGACGATGTATACATTATTTTGAGGCTGTACATAGCTACTAATCCAATTAGAGAAATTTGACGCATAAATTCCAATAATCAAAATCTATGTACCTATTCATGTGTACGCAATGGACTATGTACTATGTAGTTATACACAATCTGATTGAAGCTCAAAAACATTCCATTGGTTGTCTATGTCTACACACGATCTCTTAGATAGTCTAGTCAACAAGTGCTTTTTAGGTCAAAATTTTTTCGTCTTCTCCGAAAATTATGATTGAGGTGTCATTCGATTCGGAATGGCATGTAGATAGATTTTGAGAAAATTCTAAGGCCGCTCGCAAAATTGCAATAAACAATTAAGTGAAAAAAGGGGGGTTTGGTTTTTCGCCAATAAGTATCTCAAAAACTATTCAAAATAATTCAAATTTAAAAAAAGATTAAAAAAGACGAAAGACATAATGCTTATTCCAGTCTTATTTATATTTTGATTTTAAATAAATACATCGACCCTACTTTAAGCAGTTAATTACACTACAACCAACCTTCAACTGGTTAAACTTTATAATTTCGGTGTCTTATATTTTCGTGTGACCACCTTTTTAATGCACGGTCAATTTTTTCATGACATTGGTGGCCAGACAGATGTGCTATAAAGTTTAGAAGATATTATTATCTGATTGAACTGACTATTATTATTTCTTGTCTGATAGACCGTAAACACTTTCGTTCAGAATGTGTTTTTCAAAATCAACCCCATAATAGTCGAATAATAAAAGTTAAGTAATAGTTAAAAAACTTGAGAGGTGTCAAGGGACACCCGGATGGAACGAAGTTCAAAGAGAGAGAGAGAGACAGACAGAGAAACACGCGCACGCCGCACGGCTTACAACTACCTATAGAAAAAAGTGTCGTTCCAACTTTTGGTCTTAATTTTTTCCGTCTAGCCCCCTTTCGCAACGCGCGATAAGGAACATCGTTCCAATAAGCCATCATGCACTCAACCGAACCAAGCAACTCTCACGGCCAATTAGACATGTTGAAAGTGACGTTATTAATTATTGAGTCTAATTGGCTCCATACATGCTACTGACAATCCCGACCGTGTTATGTATTGATGTACATACCTTGAGCTGATAAGCTGTAGGCTAGTAATGTTAAGTTATATGCAGTGATAGGAATAGGTAGTGCCTATTTGCCTAAACTTTGAAGAACAGAGACAAGAAACGGAGACTTCTTTAGGACTAAATTTTTTCCGCGACATCTGTCCCGAAATTCGGGAAAACACTTTTAAATACATTAAAAAAATATGTTATTTGGAATTAGTAATTCGTCTATATTTACCTAAATTTATAACTCCATAATAATAACGTTGTTATTATGGAGTTATAAATTATAAATGTAAACTGGTTATATGTGATGTGTAACATGTTATGTTAGGTATATCCTGCGACCCCCCCAGTGGGTTCCCGCATTGTCGAGGCGGGGGGGCTCAGTAGCCGTGGCTGCGCGAGCCACGGTGAAGCTAAGAGGGACCCAGGCGGGGGCCGCTCGTCCGGGCTGTGCGGTTTAGCCCGGGACGTAGCGGCCCACGGGTAGGTTGCGGTGCCGCTTGCGCGACATCGTGACCTACCTGAGGCGGGCCGCGATGTCCCCCGTGAGGGAGACATTGCGGCTGAGGATAGAGGCCGCGGCGAGAGGGGCTCTCCCTTCCTTCCGCGGCCTTGACGGGGCCGCCACCGTGAGATGGCGGACGCGGCGGGGCCGCAGGGGAAGAGGAGTGTCGGTGTTTCGTTGCCGCTCTCCCTATCCTCTGCGGCCGTAGCTCCCCCAACGCGGGGGGCATGCGGGGCCCGCCTTTCAGGCGGGCGTGGAGGCCAGCAGGCAACGGGTGCGGGGGCTCCGTTGCCTGTTTTGCACAGGCCTCCACCTTGTGGGACGGGAATGGCCAGGTGTTCCCGGCCATTCCCGTAGCCCCCCAACCTGGGGGGCATGCGGGGCCCGCCATACCATCTTGGCGGGCGTGCGCCGGGAGGGCCGTGGAAGTATTGAATTCCCATAGCCCTCCCATTACGGCGTTTGTAGGAACACCGCTGAGTTTTAGTGGGTATACTGTCCTTTCCGACAGGGAGTCCCACATACCCCGTCTCGGTCCCCCGCGAGACGGGGATGCATAAAGCATTTCTCAGCGAGAAAAAAAAAAAAAAAAAAAAAAAAAAAAAAAGGTATATCCTGCGATCGCAATTTAGTTTCTAGATATGTTTTTGGGAAAAACCTTAAAACTCACAAATAAAGTTCAGAACGCGTTACAATAAAAAAATGTCTGTTCATTTTTACTACCTAGTCAATCTTAAATAAACTTCATTTAGTTAACTTATTTTGGTCTAGTTAGTAATTTAGAGTGGTTCAGAATTGAAAAGAGTTTAAACTTGAATTAAACTCTTAGCAAATACAACCATTTTTTTTATTACATCTTTGACTAGCTACACCTCTAGCTCCTTCCACGTTTACTGATCATAACAGATTAACATCTAACTAAAGAATGAATTAAAGTAATGATCGTGTTAATCGGTTTGGTGATTGTCGGGTTATGAACGCACTCAGAGAGACAAACTGTGACGGAAACGTTAAATTGAAAAGGAGATAGTCCCTAATCATCAAGTATGAAAAAAAGGGTTTGCCCCGTATGTGCTTGAAATTCACTAGCAGACGCAGCTATGAAATTGCGTAGCAACAATATTGCTTGCCGACAAAAATAAATCACGTAAAAATAAAAAGCACATCTTTTAACCATAAATAATCCGCAAAAACCGCTTAAAGATAAAACAGAGAACATTTCCAATGAGTTTCGCCTTCAAGCTACCGACAAAACATTGCACCGGGGAAAACACATTGACACACTCATACGTAATTCATTAAAACATTCACATCCACTTCGTTTTATGTGAGATAGCATACGGAAACCATTTGGGCTAAAAAGTGCTGTTTTTTTTGTGCAGCAACTTGTTTTTATTACACGTCGTAAAAGAATCTCTCTTAGCCAGTGATAAAAGCGCAGTAGGAAAAGATTGGAGGACCCAGAGGCGATGTTCTTTTGTTTTCCAGTGGGTTCCGCTTTCTGCCTAGCATTTTCCCAAGTATGTTGGGGTCCGCTTCTAGTCTAATCAGATGCAGCTGAATTACACAGTACATTACATGGAATGATTGCTTATGTGACCTCCACAAACCAGTGTGTGCTGCTTGAGCATTGAGAATTTTATGTGCATGCGATTGGGCAGACCTGTGTACTGTGAAACTACTGTCAGCTGATGATGGTGACGATGAATGTGAAATTATGTGCTTCATGTAAAACCACTACTGAAATCGGTTGAAGGTTTTGCTAGTTATTTTTTTCCCTTAGGTGTCAACTAGAGAAGTTTGCAGAAAACAAATGTACTAAGTAAAGATTCGATATAAATATACATACCTACACCTACAGTCTTGGGATAAGTGGAGTTTCTTGCCGGCTCTTCTTCATGGGAAACGACAAATTGGCCCGTGCACCTAGCTTCTGACGTTTCTTATGTGCCCACATTGGTTTATATGAAACATGAAACATATATTATTATATATAATAAAACAGTAACGAAAGAAAAACTGTACATTGAGAATTTTCGAGAAAAAATAAGTGGCTTTTGTTAGAAAAACGTAACTGATGACAAAAAGTGACTTTTTAGAATTTTTGTCTGTTTGTCTGTTTGTCTGTGTGTATGGTACGGCTTCACGCCAAAACTACTGGATAGATTGAATTGAAATTCAGCAAAAATGTTCTTTGTAAACCAAGGAAGGCTTTAGGCTACATATTATCACGCCGTATGTTATAGGAGATAAGCAATATTGATTTTAAAAGGTTTTTGTTCGTAATTTAATGCACAAAATAATTGAATGCACAAAATGACATGTTATTTATTTAGTAAACCATAATTTAACTCTGGAAACATATTATCACGCTATCACCTACGGGGGAGGAGCTGTGAATCTTTATTTTTCTTACCTACGTATTCTGTCACAGCGTGTAATCTAACGACGCATATTTAAATGTTGTTTTTGAGTAAGCCATGCTATTATCTAGCTTTACACTATATAAACTACGCCATTTAAGTAACTTGGGCAGAGAAACATAGTTTAATTAATGTTAGTAGTATAATAAAAATTTTGAAGCAGCGCCATCTATGAGATTTCATAAAAATCAAATCAAGTTACATGTTAACACTTTTTGGAAATAAATAATTTAAATTTGATCATGTTGGCGAGGTTAGTAGTTAGTTATTCTTAAAATTCATAGATGGCAATGTGCATTTTCTTCATAAAAGTTGTATGGTATAGTTCGTTTCGACAAATTCAAGTTCCAACAAAACCCTCAAAATCTTGAGCAAAGTTGATGAAGACAATTTAAAAAAACACGCTCTGTGAAGTCGACCAGTTTGCGAGATCCCTTACGTATGACGAGGTGCCTTCATATTACACGTACGACAAGCAAAGGGGTGTATTTAACCGACGTCGACGAGGAGGTGCTGTGGAAGGCTTTCCGGGAATTTTCAAGGACACCGCATTGGGTAGGGTTTATACCGTGCATCCGAATAATGGCGAATGCAATTTTCTGCGGTTGTTACTTCACACTGTCCGAGGCCCAACGTCTTTCGCCTTTCTGAGGACATTTGATGGCGTGGAGTATCCCACTTACCGCGCAGCCTGCGTAGCACGTCACCTTCTCGACGGTGACCAAAATTGGGATGACACCCTCGCGGAGGCGAGCGTCAGTGACAGTCCCAGCTGCATGCGTCATCTGTTTGCCGTCATCTTGGTGTTTTGTGGAGTCGCGAACCTGGTAGCTTTGTGGGAGAAGTATCGCCATCATCTGTCTGAAGATTTTCTACGAGCTTTGAGGCGTGTTACTGGAGACGAAGTCGAAGTAACTGATGAACGCGTGCTGAACACCTGTCTCAGTTCACTTCAAGATGTGGCCATTTCTATCGGCGGCAACCCACTGATCAAATATGGGTTATCAGCTCCCACATCATCACCGTATAAAGACCGTGGAAATCGGGAGTATAACGCTGAGACAAATTACGATCCGGGCGAAATGACCACCATACGAAAT
The DNA here is from genome assembly GCA_945859715.1 of Apamea sordens. Taxonomy (NCBI): domain Eukaryota; kingdom Metazoa; phylum Arthropoda; class Insecta; order Lepidoptera; family Noctuidae; genus Apamea; species Apamea sordens. The sequence continues at coordinate 2,282,824 of OX244010.1, read as the reverse complement.
GACTATGTCGGTTTGTTCTCTTCAGAGCAAAAACACATTTATGACACCGTCCTTGAAAGCGTTGGGCAAAACCAGGGTAAAATGTTTTTCTTGGATGCTCCTGGTGGAACAGGAAAAACATTTGTTACCACTGGCATACTTGCAGAGGTCAGGAGGCAAGGCAAAATTGCTATTGCTGTAGCGTCGTCGGGAATCGCTGCCACACTCCTTCCGGGCGGCAAGACAGCACATGCCATGTTTAAAATTCCCATCGATTTAGAGAGCGCCGAAACGCCTGTTTTTGGTGTGTCACGTAACAGCAATAAGGGACACGTGCTCAAGGATTGCTCTCTGATCGTATGGGATGAGTGTACGATGGCCTGACAGAACCCTGCAGGACATCCGCAGGAACGAACATTTGATGAGTGGTGTCATAGTTCTGTTTAGTGGCGATTTCCGGCAAACGCTTCCCGTGGTGACGCGGGGATCGAGGGCTGACGAGGTGAATGCTTCGTTGAAACGATCTTCGTTTTGGTCACGAGTTCGTACGCTGCGCTTGACCATTAATATGAGAGCTCAGCTCGGCGGCAATGCATGTGCTCAAGAATTCTCCGATGTCCTTCTAAGTCTTGGCGAAGGCACTCTACCAGAAGAGAGAGGTGGACAGGTGGTGCTTCCAGAGTCTCTCGGTAGAGTGGTATCCAGCTTAGAAGAACTCATTCGCTGTGTGTACGGGGACATCAGTCGTATACTGCACCAGCAGAATTCTTGGGTGTGTGAGCGGGCCATTTTGACGCCCAAAAATAATCAGGCTGCAGCAATTAACAAATGCATTCTCTCGGAAATTGAGGGGAATGAAGTGGTCTACACCTCGATAAACACTGTTGTCGAGCAAGATGACGCCACACATTATCCCGTGGAATTTCTGAACTCCCTGTCAGCAAGTGGACTTCCAGCGCATACCATCAAGCTGAAGGTCGGTGTCCCGATTATGCTTCTTCTGTACCTATCTCCTCCGAAGTTGTGTAACGGGACCCGCCTTAAAGTCATCTCGCTCCACAGACACACCATTGAGGCGGAAATTCTTACGGGTTGTGGCGTCGGCGAGGCAGTATTTATACCACGCATTCCTTTCATACCTCATAACTACCCGTTCCAGTTCAAGCGCGTACAGTTCCCCGTGAATGTTTGCTTCGCGATGACCATCAATAAGTCACAGGGGCAGACACTGAGGGCAGCGGGTGTCGACCTCAGGACGAGTTGCTTCTCACACGGGCAACTGTACGTCGCTTGCTCTCGCGTCACCAATCCTGACTCTCTTTACATTTTGGCTCCTGGCAGAATAACTACCAACGTAGTTTATAGGGAAGTGTTGTAAGGTATGATACCTTTTGTACGTATTTTTACTCTTTTGTGTCCTAGAATGTATTCTTGCATTATTTTCTCTATTTCCTTCAGTCACATCTTATGACTGAACTCAGCAGGATTCCCATATAACTCTCTTCACTTGCTTCGCAAAAAAACTTATATTTTAATGCAATTTTAAAAGTTGTTTACTTATAATTCTATAGCGACACTGGCATCTTAGGTATTTTTGGTGCTGTAGAGCCTTCACGCAGACGACGTCGCGGGCAGCAGCTAGTCTATATCTATACATCTATACATATAATAAAACAGTAACGAAAGAAAAACTGTACATTGAGAATTTTCGAGAAAAAATAAGTGGCTTTTGTTAGAAAAACGTAACTGATGACAAAAAGTGACTTTTTAGAATTTTTGTCTGTTTGTCTGTTTGTCTGTGTGTATGGTACGGCTTCACGCCAAAACTACTGGATAGATTGAATTGAAATTCAGCAAAAATGTTCTTTGTAAACCAAGGAAGGCTTTAGGCTACATATTATCACGCCGTATGTTATAGGAGGTAAGCAATATTGATTATAAAAGGTTTTTGTTCGTAATTTAATGCACAAAATAATTGAATGCACAAAATGACATGTTATTTATTTAGTAAACCATAATTTAACTCTGGAAACATATTATCACGCTATCACCTACGGGGGAGGAGCTGTGAATCTTTATTTTTCTTACCTACGTATTCTGTGACAGCGTGTAATCTAACGACGCATATTTAAATGTTGTTTTTGAGTAAGCCATGCTATTATCTAGCTTTACACTATAAAAACTACGCCATTTAAGTAACTTGGGCAGAGAAACATAGTTTAATTAATGTTAGTAGAATAATGAAAATTTTGAAGCAGCGCCATCTATGAGATTTCATAAAAATCAAATCAAGTTACATGTTAACACTTTTTGGAAATTAATAATTTAAATTTGATCATGTTGGCGAGGTTAGTAGTTAGTTATTCTTAAAATTCATAGATGGCAATGTGCATTTTCTTCATAAAAGTTGTATAGTATAGTTCGTTTCGACAAATTCAAGTTCCAACAAAACCCTCAAAATCTTGAGCAGAGTTGAGGAAGACAATTTAAAAAAACACGCTCTGTGAAGTCAACCAGTTTGCGAGATCCCTTACGTATGACGAGGTGCCTTCACATTACTCGTACGACAAGCAAAGGGGTGTATTTAACCGACGTCGACGAGGAGGTGCTGTGGAAGGCTTTCCGGGAATTTTCAAGGACACCGCATTGGGTAGGGTTTATACCGTGCATCCGAATAATGGCGAATGCAATTTTCTGCGGTTGTTACTTCACACTGTCCGAGGCCCAACGTCTTTCGCCTTTCTGAGGACATTTGATGGCGTGGAGTATCCCACTTACCGCGCAGCCTGCGTAGCACGTCACCTTCTCGACGGTGACCAAAATTGGGATGACACCCTCGCGGAGGCGAGCGTCAGTGACAGGCCCAACTGTATGCGTCATCTGTTTGCCGTCATCTTGGTGTTTTGTGGAGTCGCGAACCTGTAAGCTTTGTGGGAGAAGTATCGCCATCATCTGGCTGAAGATTTTCTACGAGCTTTGAGGCGTGTTACTGGAGACGAAGTCGAAGTAACTGATAAACGCGTGCTGAACACCTGTCTCGGTTCACTTCAAGATGTGGTCATTTCTATCGGCGGCAATCCACTGATCGAATATGGGTTATCCGCTCCCACATCATCACCGTATAAAGACCGTGGAAATCGGGAGTATAACGCTGAGACAAATTACGATCCGGGCGAAATGACCACCATACGAAATGACTATGTCGCTTTGTTCTCTTCAGAGCAAAAACACATTCATGACACCGTCCTTGAAAGCGTTGGGCAAAACCAGGGTAAAATGTTTTTCTTGGATGCTCCTGGTGGAACAGGAAAAACATTTGTTACCACTGGCATACTTGCAGAGGTCAGGAGGCAAGGCAAAATTGCTATTGCTGTAGCGTCGTTGGGAATCGCTGCCACACTACTTCCGGGCGGCAAGACAGCACATGCCATGTTTAAAATTCCCATCGATTTAGAGAGCGCCGAAACGCCTGTTTTTGGTGTGTCACGTAACAGCTATAAGGGACACGTGCTCAAGGACTGCTCTCTGATCGTATGGGATGAGTGTACGATGGCCAATAGGAAGGCAGTTGAGGCCGTGGACAGAACCCTGCAGGACATCCGCAGGAACGAACATTTGATGGGTGGTGTCATAGTTCTGTTCAGTGGCGATTTCCGGCAAACGCTTCCCGTGGTGACGCGGGGATCGAGGACTGACGAGGTGAATGCTTCGTTGAAACGATCTTCGTTTTGGTCACGAGTTCGTACGCTGCGCTTGACCATTAATATGAGAGCTCAGCTCGGCGGCAATGCATGTGCTCAAGAATTCTCCGATGTCCTTCTAAGTCTTGGCGAAGGCACTCTACCAGAAGAGAGAGGTGGACAGGTGGTGCTTCCAGAGTCTCTCGGTAGAGTGGTATCCAGCTTAGAAGAACTCATTCGCTGTGTGTACGGGGACATCAGTCGTATACTGCACCAGCAGAATTCTTGGGTGTGTGAGCGGGCCATTTTGACGCCCAAAAATAATCAGGCTGCAGCAATTAACAAATGCATTCTCTCGGAAATTGAGGGGAATGAAGTGGTCTACACCTCGATAAACACTGTTGTCGAGCAAGATGACGCCACACATTATCCCGTGGAATTTCTGAACTCCCTGTCAGCAAGTGGACTTCCAGCGCATACCATCAAGCTGAAGGTCGGTGTCCCGATTATGCTTCTTCTGTACCTATCTCCTCCGAAGTTGTGTAACGGGACCCGCCTTAAAGTCATCTCGATCCACAGACACACCATTGAGGCGGAAATTCTTACGGGTTGTGGCGTCGGCGAGGCAGTATTTATACCACGCATTCCTTTCATACCTCATAACTACCCGTTCCAGTTCAAGCGCGTACAGTTCCCCGTGAATGTTTGCTTCGCGATGACCATCAATAAGTCGCAGGGGCAGACACTGAGGGCAGCGGGTGTCGACCTCAGGACGAGTTGCTTCTCACACGCGCAACTGTACGTCGCTTGCTCTCGCGTCACCAGTCCTGACTCTCTTTACATTTTGGCTCCTGGCAGCATAACTACCAACGTAGTTTATAGGGAAGTGTTGTAAGGTATGATACCTTTGTACGTATTTTTATTCTTTTGTGTCGTGAAATGTATTCCTGCATTATTTTCTCTATTTCCTTCAGTCACATCTTATGACTGAACTCAGCAGGATTTCCATATAACTCTCTTCACTTGCTTTGCTTCACTTGCTTCGCAAAAAAACTTATATTTTAATGCAATTTTAAAAGTTGTTTACTTATAATGCTATAGCGACACTGGCATCTTAGGTATTTTTGGTGCTGTAGAGCCTTCACGCAGACGACGTCGCGGGCAGCAGCTAGTATGAAATAAAATATTTTGATTTTGAAGTGCCCTGTGAGTTCTTCTTACGATCAAGTTATACTTCGAATAGAAAAGATTTGCATACCATGAAAGTCCAAATGGAGGTTGAATGTGTTATGGTTAAGGTTCTAGTTCATTCACAAGAACCAAAGATTCAAAGAAAGTTTTTGTCACCTACAAACTCGATCTTCCTACCACCACATGAGTTTACACGCCTCACTGAAGCACGTTCCACACAGGCACAATACACCGCAACTACTATTCTATGCTCTGTATGACGTCACTGCATGCATTTTAATGAACACAGAGCATCGTCCGTATGCAAACAGACTGAATACGTTGCCCTACTGTTTTGTGTAGTGAGAAAAGTTTTTACTCTATGTAGTTCTTTTTTGGTGGCGAGTAGGAATTTGTATAGGGGTGATTCACACCCTTATTAACATGTCACTGCAACGTAATGAGGGTTCTTATAGTGTACTAGTCTTATATATGGTGTGAGGAAACCTTAACTTGCCCTAGTTTGCTTTCGTCTCAGTGTCGTAATAATTATGCAAGTTTTTTTTTTATATTCAGATTTTTATTTATTTTAAAGATATACTGACAGCTTAGAGGCTCTTAAGGTTGCAAGAAATATGTAACTTAAATAAACTCTACAGGGTGGAAACTTTTAGCGGGGCAGTAAGGGGAAGTAGGTACCTTATCCGTTGCAGCTACACGAAAATGGTCTTACATTGCCTCCATAATGTACACAGTATCAAAGATCGTCAGTTTAACAAAGCAACAATATAAACACAGCATAAAAAGTCCCTCTATAAAATTTTCAACATTTCCAGTATAACAACCAGCCGATCGATTCTGTAAAAATTTCACCGTGAAAAGTTAGGTGAAGTGAGCTTAGAGTGAGCTGTCAATAGTGACAATCCCTAGCATTAGTTGGAATGACAGCTCACTCCACGCTCACTTCACCTAAGTTCTCACGGTGAGATGGTTACAGAATCGCACTGCAGGAGATAATACCTGTGTGCACTCTGTTTTTTTGGTTCACCAAGCTCAGCATACTAGACTAACGTAAATCCCACTATCTATATATAATAGTATTTTGTTTGTTTGCAGATGCATTGCTTGTCCCCAACACACATTACTTGGCCAATATTGACGCAGCGGATACGACATATCGTCTCAACACGTAAGTTTGATTTTGGACCTTATTTTTAGAGTATAAGTTACATTTTGAAAGAGGAAAGTGCCGGAGCTCTCGGGTCTGGTTTTCTTCGCAACAAACTCTCAATCGTATTTCAACTTTATCCATTAAGGTTAAAGGTTCTATTCCGTATGAGTGACAATGTTGTACCCTGTTTGTTTCTGCATGGTCATCGAAATACCAAATTGAAAGTTACGGCCATTATTTCAAAGTCCTTTTTTGTATGACGTATAAAGGAGTAGTTTAATATTATAGTGAGAATGTGAAGTGAAATAAAAAGTAATGGGGTTTCATGTGAACGGTTTTGTATGAATTTTAAAACGCATCCGGTATTTTTTCCGTACGGAGGTGAATTATTTCGTCGCTGAGGAAAATTAATTATAGGATTGGGAATAAATGTACAATGCAAGTTTGCGATTTCAGCTAAATTGGGAATCGATTGAGGAACACCTACAGTCACTATTCGAAGGTGGTTGGTACCTACTTGTTTTGATGATAAAGTAGTGGAGTAAATCCTTCTGAATGGACTGATGAAAATGAGTCTGCATCAACTAATTTTTTTTTCACGATTTCAGGGTTGGTCCCGTAGTAAAAGTTGTTCATAATTATAAGTACAATGACCCCTTTTAAGGATTAAAATGATCAAAATTTAACGGTATATACGACACCCAAATTTTGCCAGCTATGTTTCAGTCCCTTTTAATAGGGCGAATCTACCACCATCAACCAGGCCCAATCCAGGCTCCGAGCTGTTCTGGAGAAATTGGTGATGGAAAACCCAATAACACTTTGCCCGACATGAGAATCGATCCCAAAACCTTACGCTCAGCTCTAACAGTGTTGAGCTAAGGTTCTCTTTATCATCAAACTGCACTGTTGTCTATAGTGTTGCCCAGTTGATGGTAAATCTGTCATGCTCTACTCTAACATTGTTGAGCTAAGGTTCTCTTTATCTTCAAACTGCACTGTTGTCTATAGTGTTGCCCAGTTGATGGTAAATCTGTCACGCTCAGCTCTAACATTGTTGAGCTAAGGTTCTCTTTATCTTCAAACTGCACTGTTGTCTATAGTGTTGCCCAGTTGAAGGTAAATCTGTCATGCTCAGCTCTAACATTGTTGAGCTAAGGTTCTCTTTATCTTCAAACTGCACTGTTGTCTATAGTGTTGTCCAGTTGATGGTAAATCTGTCATGCTCAGCTCTAACATTGTTGAGCTAAGGTTCTCTTTATCTTCAAATTGCACTGTTGTCTATAGTGTTGCCCAGTTGATGGTAAATCTGTCATGCTCAGCTCTAACATTGTTGAGCTAAGGTTCACTTTATCTTCAAACTGCACTGTTGTCTATAATGTTGCCCAGTTGATGGTTGATCGGTCATGTCGCGTCTCGCCATTACTGTTGTCTTTTCTGAGTGACAATTCCACTAAAACATAAAAATCCATAGGATCATTAAACATACACACAATATTAACCAAGATTAAAGGAAAATAACATTTCCATTGTGCTTTAAAAGACAAAATATACGTAGCTTTTCTTTTAACCCTGAAACTTTGTACAAAGAAACTCTTTATTAGCAGAACTTTTTGACACTTGAAATATAAAGGGGAATTATTCTCTTGAAGTAAACTAAGTTGTTTGTCAGATGAAATCGTATTTATCCTTGGTAATTTAAATATTTGCTGTGCCCGTGGCTCTGCTCGTGAGGACTTATATTATACTAGCTGCACCCCGCGGTTTCACCCGCATAAGATTCGATCCCATGGGGATATCGAGCTAAAAAGTAACCTGTGTTAATTCTGGTTATTATCTGTGTGCCAGCCATTTGAACATACACACACACTCACTCACAAACTTTTGCCTTTATAATATTAGTGTGATTCTAAAACCACGGCAGAGAACCTGAGGGCCAATTCTCGTAATTTCAAGAACGTTCACAGTCTGAGGGGCAATTCTCGTAATTTTAAGAACGTTCACAGTCTGATCTCAGTCTCAATCTGTCAAAAATACGTCTAATTTCCCTACATTTTGACAAGTTTATGACATTTGTTTGTCGCTGAGATGAGACTGCGACTAGATTTTGAACGTTTTAAATTACGAGAATTGGCCTTCTGATCTCAGTCTCAAATCTGTCAAAAACACCTACCTCTAATTTCCCTACATTTTGACAAGTTTTTGACATTTGTTTGTCGCCGAGATGAGACTGCGACTAGATTTTGAACGTAAAATAAGAAATAAAACTTACAAAATTTATAAGCACATAGACAGAAAGAAAGACAGACAGAAAGAAAGACAGACAGAAAGAAAGAAAGACCGAAAGAAAGACAGACAGAAAGATAGACAGAAAGAAAGACAGACCGAAAGAAAGATAGACAGAAAGACAGACAGAAAGAAAGACAGACCGAAAGAAAGACAGACCGAAAGAAAGACAGACCGAAAGAAAGACAGACAGAAGGAAAGACAGGCAGAAAGAAAGACAGACATACTAAGGAGCTTGTGGGTTGTGGATAGGCAGTCCCTTTATGTAAAATACTGATATGCACCTGCATCCGGTTAGACTAGAAGCCAACCCCCAACATGGTTGGGAGAAGACTAAGCAGATGATGATGAAACATACAGATAGACAGACGGCGAGTCGTAACGTTTATGAAATATAAGTTACATCACTTTTTGCGACTTATTAAATGCCCGCCTTGCCAATAAAGATTCGATTCAAATGAATAAAGTAGAAAGAAAGTAACAATAGCGATTCGACACTCGTCTGTGTAAAGATTTGAGGTCGCACAACTAGCGAGCGGACGATGCAGCGGTGTGGGGTGACGGTACATCTGTGGAAGAAAGCGGTAGATAAAAATGTTTTTCGTAAAAAAACAGGCTGGCTGCTCACAGCTCCATTCTAGTGAATCTGTTTGTGTGATAAATTAAACCTTACAAACAAAACATCTATGACTATAGGTACCTATGTGCTCGTAAGGTTGAATGTATTGAGGTGTTAATAAATAATGTTATTTTCACATTTACAGTCTGATCCCGTTCTGTAATTTCCTTCTCACGATTTCTACGACAAGAAGAAAAACGACATTATATCGATACAGAAGACTAAAAGAACCTCATATAGTGACAAAACGATTCACCAGTCGACGAGTTCTATAGTAATTAGTAGCTGACCGCCAAAGATGCGGCTAACGTTGCTCAAGCAGACAATTAATGCAATTCAATAACATAGAAAAAGCTTTGATTCCACACAAAATCTGCAACTAAAAGAAACACAATGGCATTTCCAATAATACCCTGAAAACTATTGAGCAAACATTTAGAGCGTGCAATGGACTATAAAACAGAGCACGGAATAAAATCCTTTCCGCTCGAACGCTAACAGTTTTCTACACAACGGTACCAGCCTGTAAGCCGATTGGAAAAAGTTGCAAACTCGACTGGGCCTGGTAATAGGATTTACCTAGGTTCTAGATCAAATATTGTGACCCTCACTGTTTGTTAAGACTTTGGACTTATTGTCAGGAACTAAAACAGTTTTAGAAAAACATTTGGTTCCGTGGCGTGTACATACCTATGTATAGTGTATGACACCATTTTCTTTTAAATAGGCGTTTCGGTTAGACTGTTAGATAATAATGTATTTTCTGAATAAATAAACTGGGGGCCTACTCCGAAGTGCGAATGTTCGGATCGGACCGACACATGGCCGAATCGAATATTATTGAAAAATGCGAAAACAGTTCGGATTGGCTCAGTTGGGTCGGAACCATAGTCAATATTCGAAAGAGCGTAGGAGTGTAGGATCGGAACCGACCGAACCAAATAGTAACTTCGTAGCAGGAAACGGTCGAACATTCGGCCGATACTACTGCGGAGTAGACCCCCTGGACCAACCACGACCAAAACCAACTGGTTTTGCATGTCCTGTTTATGTTCCATGTTATAGGCTAAATTGTCAATATACGTAATACCAGCCTATTACTGTCCCACTGCAGGGCATAGCAAGGCCTCTACTCATACATACATACAGAGAAGGCATTCTTGTCCTAAGGCCTCTGCTACCCCGTGCCGGACGGCGTGTACGTGTTCCACGCGCGCCTCAAAGAGATGTCAGCATAAGCGACGGGGCTCGATAGGGCCGAAGCCTGCCAGGGTAGCGGGATCGTCCGAAAGGGTTACCGCTGCCCTGGAACATAAAGGGCTAAGGAAGGAACACGGGTGGGTTTTAGTCAGTAAGAGTCTGACACTCCCTCCTGCTTCACCCAGAGTGGGAGGAGTCATTTGATGATTTCCCATCCTCAAAAAAAAAGGCCTCTGCTACTAAGAATTTCCTAACGGTAAAACCCAATAAAACTTGGAGCTATACAGGGTGGAAACTTTCAGCGGGGCAGTAAGGGGAAGTACCTTATCCATTGCAGCTACACGAAAATGGTCTTAGGAGACTATCCATATTTTTTATGGAATTTTGATCACCATTCACAGGTTTTCAAAAAAAATTACAGTTAGCAAGAAAATAGCCATACACAAATACATTTTTTGATGCCAACTGTATTTTTTTTTTGAAAATCTGTGAATGGAGATCAAAATTTCATAAAAAAATATGGATAGTCTCCTAAGACCATTTTCGCGTAGCTGCAACGGATAAGGTACTTCCCCTTAGTGCCCCGCTGAAAGTTTCCACCCTGTATATTGTATGGCACTGCGTACCTTTTCGAGGAATACAAGCATGATGTATGAAGTTATGAAAACCTTATTAATTTGATGAGGGGTTTCAGTAAAAATCTCGCGAGGTTAATTAGGCTCATTAAAGGCTCATCATTTTCTAACAAAGAATTTTCTGTTTTCAGATTAAAAAGCCGAAAAATAGATCTCAACGGTAAGTAAGTTTTTATTCAGATTTTATTATAATAGTTTTCGTAGCTTTAATATTTTATACCTATATTCTAACACAAGAGGAAATCCATCCATGAATTCGGAATAAACCTTAAAAACTGCTTTTGAACATAACACTGTCTGAGTCACAAGTAAGTAATTCCGTACAAAGGAAAAAGAAAAACTGGAGTAAGTATTCATAAATAAACCCCTTTGTCGAAAGTTTTGTAGATCTCTTTCACGTGAAGTATATAAAAGAGGATTGTGGAAAAAATCCTTGACATGAAGCATAGTTTTCTAGAAGAACTTTGCTTGAAGTTTGATAGCTGGAACCAATTAATTTTGTGGATGCGAAAGTTTTCATCTTTAGTGGAAAATCTTTCATGGGACGACACTATACTGTTTATTTTAATATATAATACTATTGGTGTTACGATACTTAAATGTTCGTCTGTCGCATCTTAAGCAGTCTCACTACTACCTTGATGACTGGCTAATACTTTTACATGAGCTACTTTTATAATATAATTCGTACTGATACGAAAAAGAATTAATGTTTTCGGTTTGACTGTTATTGGATATTTCTAGTGCTGGACGTACAATTAATAAATAAGGAGACCTTTTCAATATGAAGTATTAGAAACTTAAAATAGCTGTACTTCTTAGAGTAAATCGAAGTTTTAACAACGTCAAAAGAAGACGGATCACAATCCATACAAAATTACCCCATGTCATTTAACAAAGTGACTTATCTCAAAAAAAAAATAATGTATAATAAAATATGACATACTCCCTAACTTCATTTTTTATACACCTTCATATGGAAACATTGCTTTAAAAATAGTTCAGGCGCTGTTATGAAAAATTGTTAGTTATTTTTTTGTTTGAAAGGGTACGAATGAATTTTTCATAACAGCGCCTGAACTATTTTCATAGCAATTTTTTCATATGAAGGTGTACAAAAATGAGCTTAAGAAGTATGCCATATTTTTTTAAACATTTTTATCTTTTTTTTAGAAATGTCACTTTGTTATAGGACGTGGGGCAATTTTGATCCATCTTCTTTGCTTTACAATAACATAACCCTCAATGCGTCTCATCACATTTTTCACCCAAGCAACGTGTTACACTAAATTCGTCTTAGACTTATTCATGAAATTATCAATGAAAACCAATTTTGACAGCATATTCGCGTATTCAGTCCATAAAAATTCCATCCTTCCCTGAAATACAAACTTTAGCCATTTAGTATAGAAATAAACAAGTTCTTAGTACTGTTTGTATAGAATTTGATCTAGGTCGAAACTATAAAGAGAGTACTATCATATTCTGTAATAAAGTTTTATCGTTACGTCGGCATCAATAACCTTTGTTATGTCCTGGGCTAATGAGTATGTACAATTTACATACATAGCTCCATATTTTTATAGCCTATGATACGGATCGCAAAATTAACTAAACAAGAGCAAATTACTTTATAAAAAAAACTTATTTACAAAAAAAAAAAAAACCAGCCAGCCAGCCAGCCAGGAACCAGCGACACCAGCGGTGTCGCTGGTTCCGCATTTTCGTTTTTTGACACCGACTTTCAAAATTAAAGTTATTTTTCTCTTTGTAGTGTTTTTTTTGGAAGTCCTTTTTTTTTGTAAAAAAGTTTTTATTTTTCACTTTTTAGTTGTACCCCAGACAAATTCGTATATACTTACAAGATTAGAGGTACCCCAATAACAACTTTGACAGAAATGAGGGTGTACCGTGGTATACTGAACACATCTGCGTACCCCTTTAGAGGGTACAGGCGTGACGTTATATTGTGTGATTGCGTAAACAATACATACATAAGCGATAGCAGCAATAGCCGTTGATTTGCTGGAATTTATTGAAGAGTTCCGTTGTCTGTCTCCGAAACTCATCATCAGATCTTGTCGAAATTTCAATGGGACTATTTGGGAAGTATACCCTTTCCAACAAAAAAAGAATTTTTCAAATCGGTCCTCCTCCTTTTTTAGAAGTCGGTTAAAAATGAAAGCTTAATAACAGAGTTTTACTTACCCTATTATTGTTACGGATAGAATAACGTAGAATATAATAATAATATTTCGTACCTATAGTTATCTTGAAGAATAACTACCGGAGACATACATATTATGAAAGACGGGACGGTTGACGTGTGTCGGGCATGCCACTGTCCGGGTGAGTTCATCAGACATTATTATCTCTGGTGGTTCTCGTCTGGCTAACGGCGAGGTGCACAGGTATAACCAAGTAGCCAGGATTATTCACCAGCAACTTGCTTTGAAATATAAACTTGTAGATTCTGAGGTACCGTACTACAAGTATGTGCCCGACCCAGTTCTTAAAAATGACCATGTCACGTTGTACTGGGATCGGTCTATCATTACTGACAGGACTATTCGACAATAAGCCTAATATAGTGGTGATACATCGATTAGCGCGCCGCAAAATGATTGCCGATGTTACCATTCCACATGACGAGAACCTCGTGAAAGCTGGGAAAGAGAAACAAATTAAATATCTCGACTTAGCACACGAGGTTGTTGACATGTGGAATTTGAACTCGTCGTATCAGCCAATGGCCGGATGGCCGAAAGCCTCGATCAACATCTATCGAGGCTCTCTTTAGGCGGTTGGATCCAGGGCCTGATTCAAAAGGCAGTTCTCCTGTACTGCTTTTTGAATCAGGCCCTGGATCCAACGACAGGAACCTCCTCACAATGCAAGCCGTAGCCACCGGTAGCTTAACATAAGACACAAGAATCCTGTACGAGACCAAAAGCTATGGGTAGCGGGATCGTCCGAAAGGGTTACCGCTGCCCTGGAACATAAAGGGCTAAGGAAGGAACACGGGTGGGTTTTAGTCAGTAAGAGTCTGACACTCCCTTCCGCTCCACCCAGAGCGGGAGGGGTCATTTGATGATTTCCCATTCTCAAAAAAAAAAAAACCACCGGTAGCTTGGATCCTGCTCCTGAAATCAGTGGGTCACTATTTTTTTATATTTTTTAATGTTTTTTATACCTATTTTTTATAATTTAAGAAATATTTAAAATATAATTATGTATGTAAATAGATAAATAAACGAAATAATAAATAGTTTGTATTATGTACTAACAGTTATTTCTTCGGCCAACTTACTGAGACAGACTAATCATAATCATTTATTTGTCTGAATATGGTACATACCTACATTATATTATGGTCTTAATTTTCGACTTTCAGTTTACCCGAAATTTATCCCGAAATCTCCTCGAATCTATCTATCTATATTTTAGTCTATCTTCAAAAATACGTATATAAAAACAAACCTAACCAAAATGTCTAAAAAAGGGAGATCAACATAAAAACTTCAACAATTCCGCCGTCGATCTACCTTTAAATCCGCATTTGCATTTCGTCCGTCTCAAGTCTGAAGCCAGTTTGAACTGCATAAATCTGGTTAGATCCAATGGGAGCTGGATTTTGGTGGTCGTTACCGAATCGAATGACGAACTTTATGGCGTCTTGAAAGGAGATTTAAATGGTTTCTTTTGTTTATTGGGGAGGAAAATTAAAAGCTTGTGTTAAAAGGAAATTAATTACAGGCCCTGGAATTGTAAAAAAAAAAAATAAGAAGTTACTTATTTATGCAACCATTTATGCATACATTTATACAGGGTGACAGGGAAACTCGACGTGTTCCTTCCAGGGCGTGATAGTGTGACCCATTTGCAACAATTAAGCACCCCATAAAGCCTAGGCGAAAATTCATGGAATCCGAGAAAAACCGATTTTCATGTTTTTTTAAAAATTTCCCAGAAATCGTCACTAAATATCACTTATCGCTAAATTCTCTACTTGAGTGGCTTTTATAGCTATTCCATTGGCTACGTAATACTTTAACACACCTATTGATGTTACCAAATTTTCTAAAATATCAAACAGTCAAAAGTTAAAGTAAGAAGTTTTATTAACTATTTTCAAAAATCATCTACGTACACGAACTTTGACACCAGTTATCTCAAAATTTTACTATGACACTTAGCGTAAAAATTACGGGGAAGACATCTTCATTTAATCAGCTATGCAACGAGGTACAAAAGTTTCATAAATGTTTAAAGGTACCGATGAAACAGTCGATAATGTTGGCAAAGGTCGAATTTGCAAATTGTTGAAATATTTTAAAATGATGTGATAATCGAATTAATTAACGGGTTTATGTTATCCCTTTTCCTCCTCACCACCCAGCAATCATTTCTACGTCATGAAGCTAGATCGTCGTAACCAGCTGGCAAGCTGAGACGCCACTTTCGAGTGGTTAGTATTACTCGTAGTTGATGAGCTAATCACTGGTCGCTTGGTTCGCCAGTGATTAAGCTGCTGTGCACGTACAAACTCTTAATTCTATAATAAACATAAACTTTGAGACTTCTGTAAAAGAAATAACTGTTTACTAAAACGTGCACTGGCAGTACCAGACGAGTTAAGATGCTCTAAGTAACCAACAGCAACTACATTCATAATTTCTTAAGGGGCTTGTGATGCACATCATTTTATGTCATGCAAGTAGCTCGGGAGAGGTCAAGGTCCAGCTGTGAATTGCGCTAGATTAACTTAATTGATTGGGGTGGACCATCATTACTTTGTAAAAAGTTGTCTTAGGCATAAAGTTGGCAGCAGCGAACTCTTTACTCCTACTAATAACAACAATCATCAATCTGTTGTCAAAGATTAAGGCTTTTTCTTGATCTTTCCCAAAACGACCAAATATGATGTGAAGAGTCTACCACATTGAAGGTTAATGACATGATAAATAAAAGATTATTTGTCTAAAGCTTAAAAAACCGAAGTATGTTTAAAATTTAAGAGTTTATACGTGCGCAGTAATTTAAAAATCAGGGTAAAAATACGCGAACTTAGCGACAAGTGATCGGTGATTAGCTCATCGACTGCGAGTAATACTAACCACTCGACAGTGGCGTCTCAGCTTGCCACCTGGTTGCGACGATCTAGCTTCATGACGTAGAAATGATTGCTGGGTGGTGAAGAGGAAAAGGGATAACATAAACCAGTTATTAATTCGATTATCACATCATTTTAAAATATTTCAACAATTTGCAAATTCAACCTTTGCCAACATTATCGACTGTTTCATCGGCACCGTTAAATATTTCTGAAACTTTTGTACTTCGATGCATAGCTGATTAAATGAAGATGTCTTCCCCGTAATTTGTACGCTTAGTGTCATAGTAAAATTTTGAGATAACTGGTGTCAAAGTACGCGTACGTAGATGATTTTTGAAAATAGTTAATAAAACTTCTTACTTTAACTTTTGACTGTTTGATATTTTAGAAAATTTGGTAACATCAATAGGTGTGTTAAAGTATTACGTAGCCAATGGAATAGCTATAAAAGCCACTCAAGTAGAGAATTTAGCGATAAGTGATATTTAGTGACGATTTCTGGGAAATTTTCAAAAAAACATGAAAATCGGTTTTTCTCGGATTCCATGAATTTTCGCCTAGGCTTTATCCCCATAAAGCCTGCTTAATTGTTGCAAATGGGTCACACTATCACGCCCTGGAAGGAACACGTCGAGTTTCCCTGTCACCCTGTATATAAAAAGACAAGAAGAAAGGACCACAAAAATACGTACAAAGGTGATGCTTAGTTCTAAAGAAATCTCTTCCAATATATATGTAGTAGTAGTACTGTGTGTAGTTCCAGTTAGGTAGGTATATAGCCGCTTGTAATTCATTGAATTACTTTTTGAAACAGAGTTAGAATCCTAGTCTTAAAAATAAATATTCAATTATTTTGTGGAAACCTACTTACAGAAATAAAATCATTTATCATAATTATTAATTTTACGATTGGAAAAGCTTAATTAGTATACTACCTCAAAGAAAAAAAAACTTCAAAGCATTGGCAGGAGAGCTCATCTTTGTATCTGCAAAAATGAGATGACATATTTAGGGCAAAAATATGTCATCTCATTTTCTCAATTCTCGTCGAGATGGCGGCTAATAGAGGAGTATGGAAGAAAAAGACATTTTGCGCCGACCTCGAATAAATTAGAATAAGGACAGGTGAATGATGATGATTTCTGGCAAAACTATGAGACTTACTTAAATTCAAAGGTATCGGAAAACTGCTTTAACAAAAACAAAAAAATATAACGTGAAACAGAGTTTACATAAAATACACTCGAGCGTAAAAAACCGTTCGCGAAATATTCAACGTAGCATAACAAGAAAGAAAGAAAATACGTTTATTTGCGGTAAACATGACGCAAAAAAGAACATAAAAACAAAATAAAGAAAAAACAATAAGTAATGGTTGATATGCGTCACAATCGATACATTTATGTATATACGAAATTACAAACACGGCTTAATCTCGAATGTATGTAGAACTGCATATATCAGGATTAAACCGCTCTGGACCGGATTTCGGCGCTCGCTACCGGCAAACGGCCAATCAGAGAACGCTAATCTCACTTAGTTGGATAAGCCTTATGTTATTGTCGGAAACACTTATCATTTAATCAAACAATGGCAATTGCGTGATTACAGTTAATTTAGATTCATTTTAATTACTTTTTTCGTAATTAAGGTTAAGTGTGTACTTGAAGTGATCCGAAATAAATGTATTTCCCGGCTTAGGAGTAATTAAATAATTAATTATTTACTTTATTATGCTTTAGGCAGGATGCTTTACTATCCAGTAACAGCTACAGTACAGTAGGAGTATAAAAAAAAATGTAAAGTAGTAAACTGTTCATGAAAAACTCATAATTCTACTCAAATAATAATTAAGAACATTTCAGCTGTTAACTTTTTACTAAGGTCCTCGATTTGCGTTTTTAAAGTGCTCATGTCATAACACTTCAGTGTACATTTTGAAAACATAACTCTCCTGGCGTAGTCGGGTAAAAACATGGCGTCCAAAATAACCAAAAAATTCTGTCCGTCAGTTTAAGCCACAGGCTTACATGGAACATCTAGCATAAATTACAACCACCAATTTGTTCAGTAAACGTCACTGTTCTAAATTTATGCGACGACACAATTACTACGCAAACGAAATTAGACAGCGGACTGTCGTAGTTGCATATTGTCGTAATGGCGTACTGGCGTGCTAGCGTGCTGGCGTAGCATGTTTCGCATACAAAACATTTTAATGTGCGTTTAATAAATCACTTGAAATTGTAATTCTGGTGACGGCAATGGCTCAACGATACCTCATTTGTTGAAATCAACGGCTTAAAACTTTATAAACTATCTGAAGTACAAACACCACCTGTAAGATTATAAACACTTCCTTCTAGTTTTGCCATAGTAGGAAATAAAATGACAAGTATTATCTACATAACACTCTAAATGAACTACTTAGGCAGGAAAATGACTTACTGGTCTTAACAAAAAAAAAAACAGCTTTTCAAAGTGGTCTTAGCTAGAAAAGGAATATCTCAAAAGATAAAACTGGAGTTTCCTACGTATCTACAAATGCTAAATAAAGGCACTAAACGGATCGATCCGAAATTTTGCACTGCCCACTATTGTAAATTGTTGGTCCAGCGATCGTCAGCGCCATTCATGCAGTCGCCAAACCCATCGTGTGTGCAGAGGTATGATATTGCATATTTCTCGCAAGCGAAACGAAATGAGACATATCGCAGTGTACTCGAATGAGACTGAGCTGATGACGTTTAGTCACAAAAATGGTGTTTGCTACGTGTGTATTTTCTTTTTGCTGGTGCTTTTTGAGTGATGGTTCAAAATGGCCTATAAATTAATTTAGATGTTGATTGAGAGGATTCAGGCATTCACCACCAGCCTAGCCATTTGCAAAGTATAATGAGACCAAAAATGAGGCCATTAGTCGCCTGCATTAGTCGTTTAAGCCATTTTTGGGGATCTCCTAACTTTAGCAGTCTTTCGGCTGAACTTGCAATCTATACCTAGCGCTATTTTTTTTTTATGTCAGTACTAATCATTTCAGGATAGCTCATCATCTTCATCATCAGCTCACAGTAGTCCACTGCTGGACCTCGGCATCTCCAATCGCACGTCATTTATGCCTTTGTAAAAATATTGGTGAGCCAGAACGCGGACTGATTGCCCAAAGGGTCTAGACAATTGCTTTCAAATCGTATCTTATTCCTACAATTTAGACAGGATTAACACAAGCGTTTCGGTAGCTTATGTCAATCCAATACATTTTTGACTTTTCTATGATCGTTATCGCTGATAGAATGTCAGTATCGCCACGTATTGTGGCTTTAAATGCACCTCAAGCGTTTGTTAAGCCCCCAAGACCTCTGAATCTCAACTATCCAAATTGGGAATTTGCCACCTGGCGTACAGGCTGTATCTCTCCAAATAGTTCATTGTAATGGTCTGTGGGATGCCCTTATTCAACTGTCGACGTTGTTGGTATGTTATGCAATGTTTGCATGCGACACACAAGGTGTGTTCCTAGAAGTTGTGAGAAGCAAGCTAGCTAACTAGAAATTACTGTATAGTTACACTGTATAGTCATTGGGCTAGTATCTACACACTTTTGTGTATAACAAGGTCATAAGTAGTTGGCCTTGTGACCCAAAAGAACTCTCCCTCCCCACATGCAAAAAAGTTGTCAAACACTGGCTATTTTTCTTTCATACGATGAATCGGAAAACGTTCTCACATCACTCAACTCACACTCGGAATCTTACTCCCACCACAGACACTGACACCTACACACCACATGCACACACACCACACGCGCACACACTAACACACCCACACCCTATTTTTAATTATCTAACATTTAATTTTTATTACATAGCATTTTATTTTTGATTGTTTAACATTTCATTTTTAATTGTTTAATATTTTTTGTTTTAGGCTTTGTTCGATGCAATTTAAGTTTTATTTTTAATCATTTAAGCTTTACTTTCACTTTGATCTCAATATTTAATTTAGTTTTATATAATCACTAGCTTTTGCCCGCGACTTCGTTCGCGTGGAATAGTGACTTCACCAATAGATGACACCGACTCTTGACCAATAGATGGCGCTGTATGTCCGGAATAACTTTTATTTTTTATTTTATTTTTTATTTTTTGTAATAAAAACTATCCTATGTCCATTCTCAAGTTCCAAACTATGTCTGTACCAAATTTCACACAAATCGGTTCAGTAGTTTAGGCGTGAAGCAAAGACAGACAGACAGACAGAGTTACTTTCGCATTTATAATATTAGTTTGGATTTGCTATTACTTACCTATTCTTTGTCCAGTTTTGTTATGTGATTTAACATAATTTTATGATTGTATGACATGTGTAATTACTAATATTGACTAATAACTTGTTTGTACAAACTGTTAATATAAGTTGATTATTAATAAATAAATATAAATAAAATCAATAATCCCGGAAGAAAGGTCAAGATCCCAACCAGCATCTTACTGGAATACTTCCTTCCTTTTTCAACCACTTCTATCATGTCACTGGCAGGCTTTCCGTTACCCGGGCCGTGCCAGACGGCGTGTATGTGTTCCACGCGCGCCTCAAAGAGATGTCAGCACGAGTGACGGGGCCCGATAGGGCCGAAGCCTGCCAGGGTAGCGGGATCGTCCGAAAGGGTTACCGCTGCCCTGGAACATAAAGGGCTAAGGAAGGAACACGGGTGGGTTTTAGTCAGTAAGAGAGAGTGACACTCCCTTCCGCTCCACCCAGAGCAGGAGGGGTCATTTGATGATTACCCATCCTCAAAAAAAAAAAAAGGCTTTCCGTTACCACGACCGCTGCATTTCATTCGACCAAATTAAACATTGGGTAGCTAAAAAAATCCTGTTTTTATTGTAACTGATAAACGAAAATGACCCGTCTCCATGTTCTTTAAATACCTTTATCGAAAGCAGTTTTTTTCCACAACCCGAACAGCGGCGACAAGGCAACACAACGCTTTTATATGCGTTGGCCCATATTTTGTTTGATTTGGCTTAAAACTATTTTCGAACATCCAGCACCACGTATCGTTGTCGCCATTACAATATTGTACTCAGTGTAATGGGTCGTGTCGTGTGTAACAGGTACGCGGGTCGACTCCGCTTCACTTACCATGAGATTGATGCTACAATTCCGGTAACTATTCCATCGAAATATTATAGTGTTGAGTGATTGTGTGTTTCTTTGCTTATACTTTTAGGATTTCAGTCCACGTTGTGTTCTAATTTAATCCTGATTTACACGGTGCAACAAAGGGCTAGAAACGTCTAACGAAACCGTTTAGACGTAGCAAGCCACGTAGTTAGAAAATTGTTTATCAAATTGACAAACTACGCCAATTTGCCGTGGATTATAAGCTAGCCATCTCATACAACTATCGAAGAATGACGGTTTTGATTTGAATATACAGGGTAATATTGACAGCCCTCCACAAAAACACAGGATTGATTCAGCTCCTTATTCTGAATCATATCCCACTGGAAATTTTCTCAGGAAAAAAAAAAAATTATGCCGTTTTTTCTACTGGTATTCCTTTATTTCAATGTAAAATTACGTTCTCTGTATGCAACACTCCATTTATGTAAATAAAACAGCTGAAAACAGCCTCGCTCAAGCTCGCTGCGCTGCCGTCCGCTACGTTCGTTTTGCCACGGTAACGATACGTTGCGTGTGAGGTAATAAAACAAAACTGGTTTTTTGGATTCCCTTAATGTTCCTGAAAGAATTACATGTACCGGTCATCTTAATATGATGTACTGAAGCCACCCTATCAGTTTGCGGAGGGCTGTCAATCACACCCTGTATAGACAATTAAAATTGGTAGTCAATTTCAGTCGTTAAACAATTATTGTTCCTGTAATGTAAGTAGATTTGATAAACCAATATAATAACATTATTGATTAAATAAAAGGTTCGTCAGTGCATCGCTGACGTAGCTCCGATCCCATGGACCATTACATTACATGACGGCTTGTGTGCTGACGAGTTATATAATCGTGATATATGGAGTTAATGGGATGGGAAACATGATTGTGTCAATTTATTAATGTGCGAGTTATGTCTGATACTATTATTTTGAGTGATTTTATTCTCAATGCAAATGTTGATTCTGCGAGTATGTCCACGCAGTTACTGTCCATTCCAGGGTTGCTTAGAATAGATCGCCGAAAGCGATAATGCCGCCATTGTATGTTTAGTTTTGAAAATTGTATTAGTTTTGTTATGTATTTTCTGGTGTACAGAAATAAAAATTGATCAAGTGTGACTGGCCGAATCTCAGTGGTAACAAAACCAGAAACTAGCCTTTTTTATTCTATTGAAAATCCGAACTACGCTAGGCCAAAGTGTTACCACTGACGTGCGGCCTACTGTTCTAAGCATGGAAAAATAAAAAGTTTTCGAGAAAAAATATCTGTTTCTAGGTCCTTTGGACGGAAAGACTGATTGTTGCGGAAAATAAATCAAGAACTACGTAATAAGCATCAATCACTGTTTCGTATAGAATCATTTCGAATACCTAATATCGAATTCAAATTCATTTATTTGCCGAATATGGTACATTACATAGTCTTAAATTAATAAATGGTCTCATCACATTTTGCCACGAGGGGCGTGCAAATATCAGTTATACAAATAAAATTATTACAGTACAAAAGTAAAAATATTAGGTTAATATTGAATTGATTAAATTATGAATTAATGTTACAAAATGAGGTATGTCAGTTATAAATATTATCTAGATTAATTCAAAGAATTATTCAATGTCTAACTATCAAATAGAGATTTCAAAATACATACAAAAAACTACAATTAAATTAGGATGTCAATCAAAAGGAAGTATCATTCAAAAAGTCGTTTAAATTATAATAACACTTTTTACATAGCAACTCTTTAAGTTCCTTTTTAAACCCATTTAGATTTACCTGCTTGATTTGCTTTGAAATCTTGCAAATCTTGCGAATATTGCAAAGAAATGCAGAAACTCTACCTTAATAACAAAATGAAGATTTGACATTTAAATAAATACCTAACCACATGGCTGAATAATAATAATAATAATAATTTATTGGCAAAAAACATGGTATACAAGATGGTAATATAAATACACTGGTAGGTTCTACATGTTTTGCTTCATGAAAATAAGCGTGCAAATTTACATACATGACAACAACATACAACCACTGTCATCGTCCAATGTTGACAAAGAAGTAAAAGAAAGGTATGTAAGCATCGTAGAATCTGAGCCCTACTTGATATAATTAACAGTGTGACATATTCGTTAAAAAATATTAAAATTTACACTTGTTCACGACAGGAGCTGTTTAAAAAAGCAAAAATTGTATGCAGGAAACTTGTAGAAATGTGTAATTGTCGCTGGTTACTTATCGGCCTCAGATATTCTGTATTTTCTGCCTACATGAATAAGACGTGAATTTAATTTAATTATATCCCTAAATTAATTATGTAAAAAAAAAGTTTTTGAACCACTGCCTATATTATTCCATTCCAAATATTCATGAATCAATTCAAAGTACAATACCGTTCAAAACTACAACAAAAACTATGCATTTAGCATAGCATTTGTACTATGCAAGGCGTGCAATGCAAGGTGGAACTGAGGGATTACTCTAAATCTGGCTTGCAAAGCACTAAGCCTTGAATTTATCGTTGGGAGCGCGAGCGCCACGATAGCTTTCGTACGTGTTTCGATTATTGTAGTACTGTTTTTGAGAACTGTTTTTAGTTTAACAGTTTATTGTTATTACATATACAGTTTAATAAAAAATGGCAAGCGCGATTATGTGACATTACTGTGGCACTGGACTTAAACTGGGTTTTGCAACCGGTATCATAATCTAGCGGCTTTTAAACCTGATAACGTATCAATCATTTAGTGTTTTTGCTTTGATGATAATCTATGTTATAAGTAGTTGGGATACCATTGATTTGTGATTGTGAGGGACTTTATTAAGGTCCGAAATCGGTTACACTCAGTCAGCAAGCATGGCGAAGAATTCTCAATACTTTTCTGTTTGAGCAGAAGTTTTGCCCCACGGTGGAACAATGTATAGCGTTAATTCCGTTCCGTGGTTTGTAGTTCCGGGTCTGGCTGTTTGTGTGTGTGAGTTTAAATGTTTGTAACCGCACCCACGATACAAGAGAAATTCCTAGTGTGGGCCAAAAATTTAAAAAAAACTTTTTAATAAAAAAATTAAACCGCCGAAAAGACTGAAAAGGAAAAAATAATAAACCTTTTTTTATTTAACCATTTTGAGTCGGCGCCGTTTAAATTTAAGGCAATCTAGTGATCTTTGCTTTTTGAATTTTTGAAAAAAAAAACATACGCGTCGACTTGAGAACCTCCTCCGTTTTTTTCGTCTGTTAAAAAAATAATTAGAGTAAGCATCGCATAGAAAACAGAAAACAAACTAGAAATAAGGACAATACGGTGTACAACACTGACACTATTTTCTCACAAACATAACGTATATATGCGAGAGCAAGCCTTACATTTCCTAGAACATTATGACGGCACATGAACTTAATAAATATTCTAAGAAGGACGGCGACACCGAGTAGGAAGATTACAGAAGTTCCGCTATGCTAGAATTTTGACTTTATAGAATGGCACTAACAGTAATCGTTACTGTTAGTGCCATTCTATAAAGTAAACTTCGAACCTCACGCAAGTGACCGCATATAATTCGAAGAGAAGCTCATTTGTTTTAAAAGTAAATCGTCGCGAATTCACACCTCGACGCTCGACATCGTTCGAATTTGAAGTGATGTACAGGCAATAAGCAATACCATAACAGACAGAGGCGATGTTTACGTAATACCTTTCCATCTTGACACTATTCACCAACCGCTCGCTCTTAATCCAGTTAATTTCAAGTTGGTGCAGCATGTCATCTTCGTTTAGTCGTTATGTCATTTCATCTTTCATGAATCCATACCTAAATATTTTCTTTTGTCCATTTTGACAAAATGGATCTTCTGAATCCTATTTGTGTCATATTTAGTGCGGAAGTTCATATGACCTACAAACGGACGTCATAAACTTGTTTTCTACCGTTTTTTGTTGACGGATGAGCGGAAAATACTCTTATGTTACTTAGGGATGTGGACAAAACCTCGCATGATATTAAACTCGTGTGGCTTTAATTTTTTTCTGCATACGCTGAAATATAAGGGCGTGACTATGCTTTGTCTTGCACCTGGAAATAGTATGAAGCTTTTTTATTCAGCATGACTAATTTTGAGAATCTTTAGCACTGGTAGAATTACATACAGTGGAAAATGACCACTCGTCAGTCGTCAGCCAGAATTTCTATTATTATTAGTGCTTATTGACACTGCGATAATATTTGGGAAAAAAATAACAAAAAGGACACATTTTTACAACAAGTGCTGTTTAATATATAATAATAATAATAAGTAACTTTATTTCACAGAATATACAGATTTAACATGTTTTATATAAAGACAGTTTTAAATGAGCTTTGGTAGTAACACAATGCAATACAAATCTATGAACTATAATCTGTACACAATATGAAAAACCCTGCCTCTCAAACTAGGTAAACCTGTATCTTGAGAGACAGTGATTCAGCTTAAAATGTGGTGCTTAGAATAATAGTAGACTGTGTCGATCTACCCGAGCGATTGAAGATATAATATAAAGCTAATTTAAGTATATATTTTATGCGAGATGTGTGTGAGGGTGCGTTTGTGTGTGATGTGTGAGGGTGTGATAATAAAGCACTAAAACCATGAACAAAAATCAGAGTATCGCCTGTCACCTGTCGGTTTTATAAAATAGTCCCCCGGTTGAATCGGCCCCCAGTGACCTATCTGTTTGTGTACAACACTACAAATTAGGAACAGTTTGCCATTGTTCTTTGCTTGGAACAAAGCGGAACAAACAGCGCTACACATTAATGCTACTCCTAAATTGTGTTAATCCGGTATTTACCTAAGTTATTACCCTTAAAACCAGGACACGCCGTGCGTAATAGTGCGACGTGTAGGATGTAAGACATAAAATACATTTTACGATTAGGTAACTGTAAGCATGTTACAATATTGTAATACTTTTATTCAGGCTTTGAATTACATATCATCAATCTCTTGCCCATATCCCAAGTTTGTGGGGTCGACGCAGCATGTCTTCTTCTTTCGAACTTCTCTATCAGCCGTCATCTCAATAGTGACCCCGTTTTAAGCCATACCATCTTCCACACAGTCAATCCATAGTGTTTTGTTCTTCCCCTTCTCATAAGAGAAGGGGAAGAGAAGGGGATGTATGTGGATGGCTATAAAGCCATCCACATACATAAGCAAAACTTGAGGGGCCCGTGGCTAAATAATAACAGCCGCACAGGTCGATCGGTCAGGTTAAGCTACGCTTGCCGCGGTTGGTCTGTGGATGGGTGACCATCTTTACATACCGAGACCCCTCCGTGCCTCGGAAAGCACGTTAAGCCGTTGGTCCCGGCTATCATTCGTGGATCTTTGACAGTCGCTACGGGTAGTCAGAAGCCCGAAAGTCTGACAACCAGTCTTACCAAGGGGTATCGTATTACCCAGTAACTGGGTTGTGGAGGTCAGATAGGCAGTCGCTCCATGTAAAATACTGGTATTCAGCTGCATCCGGTTAGACTGGAAGCCGACCCCAAAATAGTTGGAAAAAGGCTAGGCAGATGATGATACATAAGCAAAACTTTCCTCTCGTCATTTTTCTCATTTCTCCGCATCATTATCGTACCGATTTACATAAATATTGGTCACTGGTGCCACTTCCAGACTTCCTCTTGTGGAAATATCTCCTCTTGTGCAATATTATCTTATACCTAACTTCTACAGAACAACTGATTATAAACTAGACAATTTTCGTAATCAGCTTGTGAAGCGAGACAAGTATCATTGAGATCATCACCAAATTTTCGAATCTGTTGACAGTAATCCGTTAATTTCCAAGCATCAGCTTTACCTGTATATATAACACTATAATACCTACCAGCATACATAACTGCATATATATAGAAAGGGAATTAGGCAAATACAATCGGATTTAGTCGGCCAAATCTGTTCACTGCAGCTGTGCACCTGGCAATGTAGCTAGATAGTTGTACGTAGGTATGTATGTGGGTTTAACGTTTGTGGCTGCATAGTGTACCGATACAGATGGTTCGTTACGATAATTAGAAGGTAGAGGTCTTAAGAAAAAGTTTGTTTGATATAACAACATCACAGCAAGTCTGTTTTGTATTTTCAATGATTGGTTAATATGACAACCATATCAATATATAATATTGCTGTTTGATTTCGATTGTGCAAATAAATTCATAATCTCCTAAATTCATAACGGCGTGTCAGTGTTCAAAATAAAAGTCAAAATAGTAGGAGTTTACGACCCGCCATTACAAGAGAGAGAAAAAAAAAGAGAGAGAGAGATTACAAAATACGAAAAAGAATCCTATTTAGTGTCAGTGGCACGCCATCGGAATAATAATGGCCTTTCAATTAGGAGATTACCAAAACTGTTAAAATCAGCAATTACGGTGGCAATGATCGATCATCTTAACTCGATTGCCTTATCTCGCTTAGAAAAAGATTGTGTAGTAAGAAGCCACGAAAACCGCACGTAATTTGTGAAAAAAAAAAATCTGTTGATCCATACATTATGTCGAGTTATGCGAACATAAATCTATGGATCAACTGATTTTTTTTTCACGATTTCAGGGTTGTTCCCGCAGTAAAAGTTGTTCATAATGATGAGTACAATGACCCCTTTTAAGGATTTTTACAAAATTTAACGGTGTATACTTACTGCTGAAATCGTTTTCTTTTTGTCGGCAGAAGTAAGTTGAGCTCCTTCACAGAGAGCTCTACTACTATTTAGTTATTGACAACACGGTTAGTGCAGTGGCTGAGCGATCGGACTGCTGCGCTGCGTGTCGGGGGTTCGATTCCCGCACAGAACAAATATTTGTAAGTCCTACATTTATTTGTTCTGAGTCTGGGTGTTTTTCTATCTATAATATGTATGTATTTACAAAAAAAAAATGTATATAAGTAGTTTATCAGCCATCTTGTTACCATAACACAAGCATTAGGTTGTTTAGCTTGGGATTAGATGGCGCTGTGTGAAATGTCCAGGGATATTATAAGTTATTTATTTATCACAAACACTACTAACATTGCAGGGAAGTCCTAATTAAACTATCTTATTTATAACTAGCTGCTGCCCGCGACGTCGTCTGCGTGAAGGCTCTACAGCACCAAAAATACCTAAGATGCCAGTGTCGCTATAGCATTATAAGTAAACAACTTTTAAAATTGCATTAAAATATAAGTTTTTTTGCGAAGCAAGTGAAGAGAGTTATATGGGAATCCTGCTGAGTTCAGTCATAAGATGTGACTGAAGGAAATAGAGAAAATAATGCAAGAATACATTCCAGGACACAAAAGAGTAAAAATACGTACAAAAGGTATCATACCTTACAACACTTCCCTATAAACTACGTTGGTAGTTATGCTGCCAGGAGCCAAAATGTAAAGAGAGTCAGGATTGGTGACGCGAGAGCAAGCGACGACGTACAGTTGCCCGTGTGAGAAGCAACTCGTCCTGAGGTCGACACCCGCTGCCCTCAGTGTCTGCCCCTGCGACTTATTGATGGTCATCACGAAGCAAACATTCACGGGGAACTGTACGTGCTTGAACTGGAACGGGTAGTTATGAAGTATGAAAGGAATGCGTGGTATAAATATTGCCTCGCCGACGCCACAACCCGTAAGAATTTCCGCCTCAATGGTGTGTCTGTGGAGCGAGATGACTTTAAGGCGGGTCCCGTTACACAACTTCGGAGGAGATAGGTACAGAAGAAGCATAATCGGGACACCGACCTTCAGCTTGATGGTATGCGCTGGAAGTCCACTTGCTGACAGGGAGTTCAGAAATTCCACGGGATGATGTGTGGCGTCATCTTGCTCGACAACAGTGTTTATCGAGGTGTAGACCACTTCATTCCCCTCAATTTCCGAGAGAATGCATTCGTTAATTGCTGCAGCTTGATTATTTTTGGGCGTCAAAATGGCCCGCTCACACACCCAAGAATTCTGCTGGTGCAGTATACGACTGATGTCCCCGTACACACAGCGAATGAGTTCTTCTAAGCTGGATACCACTCTACCGAGAGACTCTGAAAGCACCACCTGTCCACCTCTCTCTTCTGGTAGAGTGCCTTCGCCAAGACTTAGAAGGACATCGGAGAATTCTTGAGCACATGCATTGCCGCCGAGCTGAGCTCTCATATTAATGGTCAAGCGCAGCGTACGAACTCGTGACCAAAACGTAGATCGTTTCAAGGAAGCATTCACCTCGTCAGCCCTCGATCCCCGCGTCACCACGGGAAGCGTTTTCCGGAAATCGCCACTGAACAGAACTATGAAACCACCCATCAAATGTTCGTTCCTGCGGATGTCCTGCAGGGTTCTGTCCACGGCCTCAACTGCCTTCCTATTGGCCATCGTACACTCATCCCATACGATCAGAGAGCAATCCTTGAGCACGTGTCCCTTATTGCTGTTACGTGACACACCAAAAACAGGCGTTTCGGCGCTCTCTAAATCGATGGGAATTTTAAACATGGCATGTGGTGTCTTGCCGCCCGGAAGGAGTGTGGCAGCGATTCCCGACGACGCTACAGCAATAGCAATTTTGCCTTGCCTCCTGACCTCTGCAAGTATGCCAGTGGTAACAAATGTTTTTCCTGTTCCACCAGGAGCATCCAAGAAAAACATTTTACCCTGGTTTTGCCCGACGCTTTCAAGGACGGTGTCATAAATGTGTTTTTGCTCTGAAGAGAACAAAGCGACATAGTCATTTCGTATGGTGGTCATTTCGCCCGGATCGTAATTTGTCTCAGCGTTATACTCCCGATTTCCACAGTCTTTATACGGTGATGATGTGGGAGCTGATAACCCATATTTGATCAGTGGATTGCCGCCGATAGAAATGACCACATCTTGAAGTGAACTGAGACAGGTGTTCAGCACGCGTTCATCAGTTACTTCGACTTCGTCTCCAGTAACACGCCTCAAAGCTCGTAGAAAATCTTCAGACAGATGATGGCGATACTTCTCCCACAAAGCTACCAGGTTCGCGACTCCACAAAACACCAAGATGACGGAAAACAGATGACGCATGCAGCTGGGACTGTCACTGACGCTCGCCTCCGCGAGGGTGTCATCCCAATTTTGGTCACCTTCGAGAAGGTGACGTGCTACGCAGGCTGCGCCGTAAGTGGGATACTCCACGCCATCAAATGTCCTCAGAAAGGCGAAAGACGTTGGGCCTCGGACAGTGTGAAGTAACAACCGCAGAAAATTGCATTCGCCATTATTCGGATGCACGGTATAAACCCTACCCAATGCGGTGTCCTTGAAAATTCCCGGAAAGCCTTCCACAGCACCTCCTCGTTGACGTCGGTTAAATACACCCCTTTGCTTGTCGTACGTGTAATATGAAGGCACCTCGTCATACGTAAGGGATCTCGCAAACTGGTCGACTTCACAGAGCGTGTTTTTTTAAATTGTCTTCCTCAACTCTGCTCAAGATTTTGAGGGTTTTGTTGGAACTTGAATTTGTCGAAACGAACTATACCATACAACTTTTATGAAGAAAATGCACATTGCCATCTATGAATTTTAAGAATAACTAACTACTAACCTCGCCAACATGATCAAATTTAAATTATTTATTTCCAAAAAGTGTTAACATGTAACTTGATTTGATTTTTATGAAATCTCATAGATGGCGCTGCTTCAAAATTTTCATTATACTACTAACATTAATTAAACTATGTTTCTCTGCCCAAGTTACTTAAATGGCGTAGTTTTTATAGTGTTAAGCTAGATAATAGCATGGCTTACTCAAAAACAACATTTAAATATGCGTCGTTAGATTACACGCTGTGACAGAATACGTAGGTAAGAAAAATAAAGATTCACAGCTCCTCCCCCGTAGGTGATAGCGTGATAATATGTTTCCAGAGTTAAATTATGGTTTACTAAATAAATAACATGTCATTTTGTGCATTCAATTATTTTGTGCATTAAATTACGAACAAAAACCTTTTAAAATCAATATTGCTTACCTCCTATAACATACGGCGTGATAATATGTAGCCTAAAGCCTTCCTTGGTTTACAAAGAACATTTTTGCTGAATTTCAATTCAATCTATCCAGTAGTTTTGGCGTGAAGCCGTACCATACACACAGACAAACAGACAAACAGACAAAAATTCTAAAAAGTCACTTTTTGTCATCTGTTACGTTTTTCTAACAAAAGCCACTTATTTTTTCTCGAAAATTCTCAATGTACAGTTTTTCTTTCGTTACTGTTTTATTATAATTATGTATAGACTATTTTAAATAACTTAACATATACAATATTACATACCGACATACCCTTTGAAATGTTGTGAATATTAGGTAACACGTACAAGTTACCAAAGTTCCTGAGTGACGGCATACATGATGTTGTTTTAGCATACGTCTACAGTCTATTTGAAACTACGAGTATGTTCACTTTGTTAAATTAGTATTTTGAGAGAGTGAGCTAATATTTTAGTCAAATTCATTTAAAGTTTCAAGTTTAAGGAAATTTTTGTTTTCTTTATTATAAAACGACGCGTATTTTTGTTAGTCTGTCTGTTCGATAGTGTGATTATAATTTGAGAATCGTGTATTGTCTTGTGATTTTTGTTTTTATTTGAAAGTTTCAATATATTATATTGTATCATATTGTTGATATAGAATCGAAAAAAATTCGTCTGTGTAAGAAAGAAGGAAAAAAAGAAAAAGTATTTATTGCGACTCGCACAGGAAGATCATAAAACTAAACTAAACACAATCAAAAATAAAAAACCCAAATTGCTTAAAAAAGTAGGCAACAAAACCAAATTATATAAAAAAAACTTGAGAGGTGTCAAGGGACACCCGGATGGAACGAAGTATAACTGGCTTGCTTTCTATAAGAGAGAGAGAGAGAGAGACAGACAGACAAACACCCGCACGCCACGCCGCACGGCTTACAACTATAGCAAAAAGTGTCGTTCCAACTTTTGGTCTTAATTTTTTCCGTCTAGCCCCCTTTCGCAACGCGCGATAAGGAACTTCGTTCCAAAAAGTAACAAAATGAAACAGAAAGTCCTGTACGAGACCAAAAGGCTCCTATCTCAGCATGATGCTACGACATTTCAAAAATAAATGGTGTATAGTCTTCTCTGTTACACATAGCTGTGTTGTCTTTATGTATAACTCGAAGTGTCAGTGTTCTGTAGAAACAGTGATTGTACATTGCGATACGCCTGGTAATACCCGAAGGATTTCATTTAGTAGTTTAGTAGGTATACCCACATTTAACCAGTTATGTTTAAGTCCCATATATCTAATAGGGTGTGAGCCAATTGTCACCAACCGGCCACAAATCTAAACCCCAGGCTGTTACTCAGATATTCCTGCACCCTAATTGCGTAACACACGATCGATCGGAATCTGTGTCATTTTGACAGTTCCACAACATTCATTGCGTTATTTACGTGTTGAGCAGACAAATTTTTCGAACTTATGAAGCAATGAATTAAGCAATTTGCTTCAAAATGATTCAGATTCCGATTGATCGTGTGTTACGCAATTAGGATGTAAAATCCAATAACATTTTGCTAGACCTGGGAATAGAACCCAGGACCTCATACTCAGCAGTAGCGTTTATTACCGTTAGACCAACGAGGCAGTCAGTTGTTTAAACAGTTACAGTTCTTTATACCTGAAATGCTGTTTTACTATTCTACTCAGATGGATTTGCAAACACATCTATACTAATATTATAAAGAGGTAAAAAAAACATTTATTTTCAGGCATTGTAAACATAATTACTTACATTTCACCCATAGTGACTACATGTCATAAATAAACAAGCATAAGGTATTCAAATTAAAATTAAGGTATAAAGTTATTACAATTTTTTTTTTAATTTTTGTAAAATTTGTTTGTTTGTATGTAGGGGGTAATCTCTGGAACTACCAGTTGGATTTGAACATTTCTTTTTGCATTTGGTAGCCCAATTCTTGAGGAAGGATTTATGCTATTTAGCATCACGCTGTGGCCCATAGCAGATGAGCAAAAAAAGGCAGAAAAAACGCTAGGCTAAAACAAAGTGATAACGCGGCTAGTAATGCGATGAGATAGGATGAGTCGGGGATCAAGAAATTTTCCGCGGACGAAGTCACGGGCAGAAGCTAGTGTTGAATAAAATATTAGAAGTATTTATGTGTGTTTATTTGTATGTATGTTAGTATATTCTCGTAATTTTATTTAGTTTTTAAGTGAATTGTTTTTTTGATTCTATGTATTATTTTTTGTCTCCTTTGCTCTATCACACGCTGTCTACATCTCTGTATCTATTGTCCTATCTCAGGTATGCTGGAAGAGATTTCTTATGAAATAAGCATCACCTCTGTACCTATTTTTTCTGTTCTGTTTTTCGTTGTTTGTTTATATATGTGTGTACATAAATGGTAAAATCTATACTTATAATAAATCTGTAGAAGTGAAAATTCTGTACATTGAAAATATCCAAAAAATAAATGGCAGGGGGTGTTACTTGACCGACACCGAACCCAAAAATGTGATTAAAAAAATTTTTGTCTGTCTGTCTGTCTGTCTGTCTGTCTGTTTGTTCAGGCATCACGCAAAAACTACTGGTTCGATTACGATGAAACTTGGTATAATTATTCTTTAATATCCTGGGCACCACACTGGGTACTTTTTATCCCGGAAAAGTTTATACAATAAAAAACAAACTTAATTTTGCGGTTCGATCCCTATACCCGATTACCACTGTCTGTACTGTACCAACCGCAAATACTAAGTTTGTCGTAGGTTGGGTCACCCTCAGTGGAGTTCATTTTTTTTCCTTTTAGTTTTTAGAGTTATTTAGGTTTATTTTTATATGAGTCGTAGGTATAGATTTTAATTTTAAACTATAGGTAGTATATTTGATAGTGTACGTAGTGACCGTAGGTTATTTTATAATACTGTTAGGTAGGATTAGTCATTCGTATAGATATTAGTTTTTAGGGATTTTGCATACTTATTGAGTTTAGATTAGTTATCATCAAAAATAGGTTTATTTAGGAAGGTAGGTATTTAATTTTCTGTTATTGAGTTTTTTTTTTTAATTTGTTAGGTACTTAGGTAAAGATATCATATAGGTACCCTCTTAATCACCACTAATGAGACACAATTGGTTTTCTATTGTAATTAGCCACAAAGGGCCCGCGACATAGATGGCATTCTGGGGAAGCACATACATTTTATCCTGTTAGCACGTTCCCGTGGGTAAATTTCCGACATCCACGCGGGCGAAGCCGCGGGCAGAAGCTAGTAAATAAATAAATCTGCTTTTCCCTCAAACTCACACCATACAACAGTTGCAGTATTATACAGGGTTACTGGTAACTCGACGTATTCCTTGCAGGACGTAATAGTAGGATAAAAATGCAACAAATTAAGCCACCAAATGTTCTACCGAAGTTCAGTAGTTTTTGAGTTAGTAGGATTTTTTAGAGCTGATAAGATAACGATATTTTCCTAGTAATTTGTACATCTGGCGTAGTATGTTTTTTTTTGCACTAGACAACATTTTTGATGAAGTAATGACAAAAATTACAAAAAAAATGTTTGATGATATTTGCCAAGGTTTTAGGCATTTTTGAACTTTACTTTTAATTACTAAAAGATTTGCTTCGGCATCAACTATGATAATATAGAAATTTCAGTACAGTCGCTCCGTAGATGATTTTCAAATTGGCTTTCAATGATTTAATCTGGGATTTTTCTTAAAAAAACTAAAAATCTTACTAACTCAAAAACTACTGAACTTCGGTAGAACATTTGGTGGAATAATTTGTTGCATTTTCACCCTACCATGACGTCCTGCAAGAAATACGTCGAGTTACCAGTAACGCTGTATATAGAATCATGGTGCGTTTGCCTCATAGTCAACTTTACCCGAACTTATCTCTTGTTCTACAAGACAATGTGTTATCACGAGCTGTGTACACCAAGTTGGTTATTATCAAAACTTGCTAACTTAACATTCTTAACGCTGTTTTGTTTGTGCCGTCCTATTGTGAAGGTGGTGTGAATGTTAAGACATGTACTGTACAGGCACGTGCACATATGTAAGTGGGTATAGACAGGTACACACGGCACAGCTAATTAGTTTGTCCGACTGTACTCAGAATGTACTTGACTAGCGACCCGCCCCTACTTCGCACGGTTTTTATAGCATGAAAAAAATGGAGATTTTTTAAATTACATATATTTATGTTATATATGGATTCGTTCCGGTTATGTATAATTAATACATTACACTTGTGTGTAATGTATTAATTATACATAACCTTCTGGAATAAATTCTCTAAGTGATGGTGAAAACCGCATCAATATCCATTGTGTGGTTAGAAGAACTAAGTGGTCAAACAACGAAACACGAAAAACGACTTTGTTTTATATAATATACAATTTATAGATTGTATCTACACCAAAACTTCGACTAGATATGAATAAACGAATAAAGAAAATGTGAGTTTATTTTCATGAATGATGTTTACAAAATAAAAAATTAATAATCTCATCATTATTTTTCATTCGAGAACATAGTATTACAATATGGCCACGTATTAAATGTTTACCGACAACGAAAAACAAAATAAACACAGACTTCGACTCAAACAACCCAAGTTAATTTTAACATTATTAATTCAAGACTTTATTTATATAGGAAACAATTCTTTCTGTATTGTATGCTGTAATTATGTACAGTGAGGGCATTTATTGTTGTGATGTTATATAATTGTCATTGTTTGTTTGGTGTGTACGGGCAATTTAAGTTGGTAGTCAAATCGCTTAGAAATTTATTTCCTTGACTTTACGAACTGCCAAGGGTCCAAGAAGTTTCGATCGGTACTCAAGTCTTATTATTTCATAAAATCAGTGGTACTAATTACTTCACAAAAAAATAAATAAAGACACAACCCCACACACCACGTTCTCATACATAATATAAAGCACACCTTCCGCGAAATAACTCCAACAAATTGCACTGAATACATCATGAACACAAGTTTGATATCACAATAATTATTCTGCTGCACTAACATTCATTAGTAGATTGGTGGATCACATATAAATATTTAGCAATGTTCTAATACATTAGGCGGTAGATGTTCTCCTGCATTATGTATCAGTAGGTGTGTGGGAGGCGGCCTGCTGCCGTTCGCAATTGTTTTAGTCGGGCTTGAAGTTAGAAAAGACTTTGTTGTTTAATGTATAGAGCATGACATAAAACTTGAGGCTGAAAGCTGGCTGTTTATATACCACTTTTTCTCAGTAATAAAAAAGGGCGAATGTCTAATGGTGGCTTCCAAAAGTGAGTGTTTTATTTTAATGTTCCATAGTTAAGTCAGTCACCGATTAAAGGCAATCTCAAACTAAATATTTCAATTAAACCATTAACAGGCACTTTTTGAACTTTGAAGGAAGCCGGTAACTAACCTGAAATATCCCCCGAACCAACCCCCCGAACTATCCTGAACTATCTATCTGCCGGAAAATTGCATATACCGCTAGTTTATAACTAATTTCGCGAGATTATAAAATGGTAAATTTAAAAGCATTTCACTTACAATTGAATTGAATTGTTTATTGAAATAATTGATTTACATAAATACGGATTCTACATGAACTAGGAATAAACCTTCAATCGAATTCGATTGTTTATAATCTATCCGTGTATAATCAAGCCGTCAGGTTATGAACGAATATGCACTAGGGCGTTTTTGGGGGACTGTCTTTTGTAATTTTGACGTTCGAAAAGTGCTGACTCTCACCTAATTTGAATAAATGACTTTTGATTTTGATTTTGAATCACTGCACAGTTTCATAATCTGTCCGATTGTCGGTGATAGAGAACGAGAAACCTCGTTATGTTGACGTGTCGTCAGATCAGTAAACTGCACCCGCACAGACGTGTGAAGGAGGAATTATACAGGGTTATTTGTAAAACACCAACAACCTCTTAAGAGGTCATTGTACTCATAATTATGAACAACTTTTACTATGGGACCAAAACTGAAATCGCGAAAAAAAATCAGCTGTTCCCTACATTTATCTATACATATAATAAAACAGTAACGAAAGAAAAACTGTACATTGAGAATTTTCGAGAAAAAATAAGTGGCTTTTGTTAGAAAAACGTAACTGATGACAAAAAGTGACTTTTTAGAATTTTTGTCTGTTTGTCTGTTTGTCTGTGTGTATGGTACGGCTTCACGCCAAAACTACTGGATAGATTGAATTGAAATTCAGCAAAAATGTTCTTTGTAAACCAAGGAAGGCTTTAGGCTACATATTATCACGCCGTATGTTATAGGAGGTAAGCAATATTGATTTTAAAAGGTTTTTGTTCGTAATTTAATGCACAAAATAATTGAATGCACAAAATGACATGTTATTTATTTAGTAAACCATAATTTAACTCTGGAAACATATTATCACGCTATCACCTACGGGGGAGGAGCTGTGAATCTTTATTTTTCTTACCTACGTATTCTGTGACAGCGTGTAACCTAACGACGCATATTTAAATGTTGTTTTTGAGTAAGCCATGCTATTATCTAGCTTTACACTATAAAAACTACGCCATTTAAGTAACTTGGGCAGAGAAACATAGTTTAATTAATGTTAGTAGTATAATGAAAATTTTGAAGCAGCGCCATCTATGAGATTTCATAAAAATCAAATCAAGTTACATGTTAACACTTTTTGGAAATTAATAATTTAAATTTGATCATGTTGGCGAGGTTAGTAGTCTGTTAGTTATTCTTAAAATTCATAGATGGCAATGTGCATTTTCTTCATAAAAGTTGTGTCGTATAGTTCGTTTCGACAAATTCAAGTTCCAACAAAACCCTCAAAATCTTGAGCAGAGTTGAGGAAGACAGTTTAAAAAAACACGCTCTGTGAAGTCGACCAGTTTGCGAGATCCCTTACGTATGACGAGGTGCCTTCATATTACACGTACGACAAGCAAAGGGGTGTATTTAACCGACGTCGACGAGGAGGTGCTGTGGAAGGCTTTCCGGGAATTTTCAAGGACACCGCATTGGGTAGGGTTTATACCGTGCATCCGAATAATGGCGAATGCAATTTTCTGCGGTTGTTACTTCACACTGTCCGAGGCCCAACGTCTTTCGCCTTTCTGAGGACATTTGATGGCGTGGAGTATCCCACTTACCGCGCAGCCTGCGTAGCACGTCACCTTCTCGACGGTGACCAAAATTGGGATGACACCCTCGCGGAGGCGAGCGTCAGTGACAGTCCCAGCTGCATGCGTCATCTGTTTGCCGTCATCTTGGTGTTTTGTGGAGTCGCGAACCTGGTAGCTTTGTGGGAGAAGTATCGCCATCATCTGTCTGAAGATTTTCTATGAGCTTTGAGGCGTGTTACTGGAGACGAAGTCGAAGTAACTGATGAACGCGTGCTGAACACCTGTCTCAGTTCACTTCAAGATGTGGTCATTTCTATCGGCGGCAATCCACTGATCGAATATGGGTTATCAGCTCCCACATCATCACCGTATAAAGACCGTGGAAATCGGGAGTATAACGCTGAGACAAATTACGATCCGGGCGAAATGACCACCATACGAAATGACTATGTCGCTTTGTTCTCTTCAGAGCAAAAACACATTTATGACACCGTCCTTGAAAGCGTTGGGCAAAACCAGGGTAAAATGTTTTTCTTGGATGCTCCTGGTGGAACAGGAAAAACATTTGTTACCACTGGCATACTTGCAGAGGTCAGGAGGCAAGGCAAAATTGCTATTGCTGTAGCGTCGTCGGGAATCGCTGACACACTACTTCCGGGCGGCAAGACAGCACATGCCATGTTTAAAATTCCCATCGATTTAGAGAGCGCCGAAACGCCTGTTTTTGGTGTGTCACGTAACAGCAATAAGGGACACGTGCTCAAAGATTGCTCTCTGATCGTATGGGATGAGTGTACGATGGCCAATAGGAAGGCAGTTGAGGCCGTGGACAGAACCCTGCAGGACATCCGCAGGAACGAACATTTGATGAGTGGTGTCATAGTTCTGTTCAGTGGCGATTTCCGGCAAACGTTTCCCGTGGTGACGCGGGGATCGAGGGCTGACGAGGTGAATGCTTCGTTGAAACGATCTTCGTTTTGGTCACGAGTTCGTACGCTGCGCTTGACCATTAATATGAGAGCTCAGCTCGGCGACAATGCATTTGCTCAAGAATTCTCCGATGTCCTTCTAAGTCTTGGCGAAGGCACTCTACCAGAAGAGAGAGGTGGACAGGTGGTGCTTCCAGAGTCTCTCGGTAGAGTGGTATCCAGCTTAGAAGAACTCATTCGCTGTGTGTACGGGGACATCAGTCGTATACTGCACCAGCAGAATTCTTGGGTGTGTGAGCGGGCCATTTTGAGGCCTAAAAATAATCAGGCTGCAGCAATTAGTACCTATCTCCTCCGAAGTTGTGTAACGGGACCCGCCTTAAAGTCATCTCGCTCCACAGACACACCATTGAGGCGGAAATTCTTACGGGTTGTGGCGTCGGCGAGGCAGTATTTATACCACGCATTCCTTTCATACCTCATAACTACCCGTTCCAGTTCAAGCGCGTACAGTTCCCCGTGAATGTTTGCTTCGCGATGACCATCAATAAGTCGCAGGGGCAGACACTGAGGGCAGCGGGTGTCGACCTCAGGACGAGTTGCTTCTCACACGGGCAACTGTACGTCGCTTGCTCTCGCGTCACCAGTCCTGACTCTCTTTACATTTTGGCTCCTGGCAGCATAACTACCAACGTAGTTTATAGGGAAGTGTTGTAAGGTATGATACCTTTGTACGTATTTTTATTCTTTTGTGTCCTGAAATATATTCCTGCATTATTTTCTCTATTTCCTTCAGTCACATCTTATGACTGAACTCAGCAGGATTCCCATATAACTCTCTTCACTTGCTTCGCTTGCAAAAAAAACTTATATTTTAATGCTATTTTAAAAGTTGTTTACTTATAATGCTAGAGCGACACTGGCATCTTAGGTATTTTTGGTGCTGTAGAGCCTTCACGCAGACGACGTCGCGGGCAGCAGCTAGTATATTTATATTTCGCATAACTCGCCCGTGGCTAAATAATAACAGCCGCACAGGTCGATCGGACAGGTTAAGCTACGCTTGCCGCGGTTGGTCCGTGGATGGGTGACCATTTTCACAAACCAAGACCCCTCCGTGCCTCGGAAAGCACGTTAAGCCGTTGGTCCCGGCTGTCATTCGTAGATCTTTGACAGTCGTTACAGGTAGCCAGAAGCCCGAAAGTCTGACAACCAGTCTTACCAAGGGGTATCGTATTACCCAGTAACTGGGTTGTGGAGGTCAGATAGGCAGTCGCTCCATGTAAAATACTGGTATTCAGCTGCATCAAGTTAGACTGGAAGCCGACCCCAACGTAGTTGGGAAAAGGCTAGGCAGATGATGATAACTCGTCAAAATGTAGGAAGCAGCTGATTTTTTTTTTCGCCTATTCAGTTTTGGTCCCATAGTAAAAGTTGTTCATAATGATGAGTACAATGACCTCTTAAGAGGTTGTTGGTGTTTTACAAATAACCCTGTATAGGGTGGATTTTGGAGATTCGAGGTGCTATTTTGTAGCTTTAAGAAAATCTTCTTAGGAGACTGTCCTTAACTAAGAGTAATTGCTAACTACATTCACAGATTTTGGAAAACTACTACAGTCAGCTAGAAAAGCGGTAATTCCCACGTTTTATTTTTATGATGCCAATCAATGCAGTTTTGTACAGTAAAGACTCCTCCATACCAACTGACGTAAGAGTACTAAAACAGCAACTACTACTACAACTACTAGAAAAGCAACAAATCACAAAAAAAACATAACTCTCATCTCGAAAATC
Source organism: Apamea sordens (assembly GCA_945859715.1). Lineage (NCBI taxonomy): Eukaryota > Metazoa > Arthropoda > Insecta > Lepidoptera > Noctuidae > Apamea > Apamea sordens. Next base: position 2,241,866 of record OX244010.1, on the reverse strand, counting down.
CACCTGGTTTAAGTGGATAAATAAAATAAGCGTCCCGACGTTTCTAACTTACACCACACTTCACTCGCTGACTTTTACATATGGTGAACAACATATACGTTTATTTCCCAGTAAATAAAACAGGCAGGCTGATTGTGATTGAGAGAGGATTCACAAGGATCCCTTGTGTACCGTAGTTACAGATACATACATGTGGGAGCTTCTTAATATTCATAAGTAGTTCTTTGTTTAATCTCTCTTTGTGTTTGATACGAATTCAGGATGGGGTTAGTAAGTGGACTTTTTATTTTATTTTGATTTAGTGATTGCTTGTGTGGAAAATAGAATGAAATGTACACAGATGGATTAAAAAGAGTTATTTATGTGACATTTTATATTTTATTTTAGTATTCTGTAAAAATTAAAATATCGTAGAATTCCTGAAAGTGTTTGGCCCTGGATTGACTTGTAGTGTACGCGATAATAATTTATAGATCATTGTCGAATGATTTAATTCGTTTAAGTGACTTTAATTTGACTGAAATCAGAGTTACTGCACTCCAGCAAAGTTACCCGTATACGCACTCTAATCATCGCAAGATTGTGATCAAAGAAAATACCACCCTATCCCAACCCTGGTGGGTGAATGTCATGAAGAGAACCAGACGGAATCAGTTTCATAAAGCAAGTTGTTAAGAAAACTGGATTGAGGTCAAGAGTGAGCCCATTGTCAATAAAAAAATAAAAAAACATTATCTATGTATGTACAGACGTCAGCACATCAAGCTACTACAATCTGTCAAATTTCTTTAATAGATTTTCAACTTTATCGCTAAACCATTAGGTTTAAAGTTGATTGGGAAAATTTGACAGTTTCGGGTAGCTTCATGTGCTGGCGACTGTACAATCTCACGGCTAGATAATTAACTGCATTTAATATATTTTCATCTCATTCTTTACCATCAAATAATAACTGCTGTGAACTAAAAATTTACTACCAGAATTTTTATTAACAATTTTCTCTACTTTATTCAAAATTAAAAATGTTTCTTAAAATACTCTTTTTTACAACACCCACGTGCATCCTCAAACTTTCATAAAACATTTTCTTGAATAAATATAGCGTCTACGAGCTGTCTACGTAAGTGCTACGCTGCTACGAAGGTCTACGAAAGTCCACGAGTTTTACAACACAAATATATTATCAACATTTTATGATCTTTAAGTACAAAATTAATTGGATGTCTCAATGATTGATCGCTGTTTGTAAAGAAGTGTGAGGAATGGATTCTATCAATCATTTGCGGGTAGACTTAGTGTTAGGCATTTTCTGAATTTTATATAACTACCCAAAGGGTTTTGAAAACTGATTATCGAAAATTAACGGTGTTTGGTCAGGGGTTTCAAACGAGGCTCTTTAATAATTAATTTTGTCCGTTATTTGTCAGAAACTTACAATTATAATTGTCAGCACGTAGGAATCCAAAAATATTTTTAAAAAATCTCTCCAATTCATTGATACAGATATTTCGGCAGAAATCCTGTCAGAACATCACCATGTACCCTCGTCAGGGTGAGTAGACATTGGTATGTCGTTCGAGACGTGATCCCGGCTTAGCAGTTACACGGAAATATTGGACGGGATAGCTTGATTGTCATACTTAGCTGTTTTTGTATTTATTTCAACGAAGCAAACCAAAATGTTCAATGTTTTAAAAGTTTTTCAAGTAATTTTTAATCAGACTCTGAATAGATTTTTTTCTACGAGTAAAATAGCAACAGTTACTCTAAAATGTTACTTATTCTTCTGATTATTTTTCCTTTAAACAATATTTAATAACCGAGCTCAAACAAACAACATTAATACTCAGAAAAATAAAATAAAATATGTCAACAGAACGTTCAATCGCGAAAATCAACAGAAAAATAAAACATAACCCACAATTGACAGAAACATAGAAAACTAACTCAATTCCGAGCAACCAACCAATCGTAGTAACGAAGGTACACGAAAAAGAATTTCTCAGAGCAAACTTCCCGGAGGCATTAATCAGGCGTACTTAGTCCAACTCCCGGGATAGCAATAAAACATGTCGGCGTACAGTATTGACAATATAATCCGTGTAATTCCGCAGCCGTCCGATATATCAGTTTAGTTTGACGGCCGGCTTACCGTGCGTCAGTTCGGAATGAAGGTATTGTGGAATGTGTCGGTGAATGATATCCTCAGTTGACAGCCTGATATATAAATATTGTTACGAGCTTCGGGTTCGTGACAATAAAAACTGCCGATAAAAATTACCAAAAGTTACACTTTAATTAAACAACACTAATAACAACTTAAACACACTAATTATAAAACACAATCGCTCTTAAGTCGCACTTGAAGATCGCTTTCGATGTATTCGCTTCTGTCGCAGAACCAAGTCTGATTGGTCGCGGCTAGTCCCGGCCTTATATATAGTGCCGCAGATATTTCCAGAACCTTCTATTGTAGAAACATCTAGAATGTTCGAGTACATACCGGCCCCGACTGACCAGATGTCGATAGCTCTAGTAAGTTCCAGCATTGAAATCTCTACTCGATAATAGATGGCGCTAGTGACTCTATAAGTTCTGCTTTTCTATAATAGATGGCGCTAGTGACTCTATTAGATCTGCTACTCGAAACTAGATGGCGCTAGTGGTAACTAATGTCACCATGTATCAGGCATTAATTGTGGCGCGCAACAATATAATATTATATCAATGGGTAGCCAGAAAACATATTACAGATTGGGTACTTAATTGTGGTTGCACATTGATACAGTATTATGAAATACAAATTGTAGGCAATCAAATTAATTCTTGTTGAAACAACAATTTCAGGCAAACTATACGCGCTTCTGCGCGTAATAATTCGCTTAAGCCCAGTTTGGAGTATCTCGTTGCGATCAGTACTTATTATTCACTAGCTGCTGCCCGCGACGTCGTCTGCGTGAAGGCTCTACAGCACCAAAAATACCTAAGATGCCAGTGTCGCTCTAGCATTATAAGTAAACAACTTTTAAAATAGCATTAAAATATAAGTTTTTTTTGCAAGCGAAGCAAGTGAAGAGAGTTATATGGGAATCCTGCTGAGTTCAGTCATAAGATGTGACTGAAGGAAATAGAGAAAATAATGCAGGAATATATTTCAGGACACAAAAGAATAAAAATACGTACAAAGGTATCATACCTTACAACACTTCCCTATAAACTACGTTGGTAGTTATGCTGCCAGGAGCCAAAATGTAAAGAGAGTCAGGACTGGTGACGCGAGAGCAAGCGACGTACAGTTGCCCGTGTGAGAAGCAACTCGTCCTGAGGTCGACACCCGCTGCCCTCAGTGTCTGCCCCTGCGACTTATTGATGGTCATCGCGAAGCAAACATTCACGGGGAACTGTACGCGCTTGAACTGGAACGGGTAGTTATGAGGTATGAAAGGAATGCGTGGTATAAATACTGCCTCGCCGACGCCACAACCCGTAAGAATTTCCGCCTCAATGGTGTGTCTGTGGAGCGAGATGACTTTAAGGCGGGTCCCGTTACACAACTTCGGAGGAGATAGGTACTAATTGCTGCAGCCTGATTATTTTTAGGCCTCAAAATGGCCCGCTCACACACCCAAGAATTCTGCTGGTGCAGTATACGACTGATGTCCCCGTACACACAGCGAATGAGTTCTTCTAAGCTGGATACCACTCTACCGAGAGACTCTGGAAGCACCACCTGTCCACCTCTCTCTTCTGGTAGAGTGCCTTCGCCAAGACTTAGAAGGACATCGGAGAATTCTTGAGCAAATGCATTGTCGCCGAGCTGAGCTCTCATATTAATGGTCAAGCGCAGCGTACGAACTCGTGACCAAAACGAAGATCGTTTCAACGAAGCATTCACCTCGTCAGCCCTCGATCCCCGCGTCACCACGGGAAACGTTTGCCGGAAATCGCCACTGAACAGAACTATGACACCACTCATCAAATGTTCGTTCCTGCGGATGTCCTGCAGGGTTCTGTCCACGGCCTCAACTGCCTTCCTATTGGCCATCGTACACTCATCCCATACGATCAGAGAGCAATCTTTGAGCACGTGTCCCTTATTGCTGTTACGTGACACACCAAAAACAGGCGTTTCGGCGCTCTCTAAATCGATGGGAATTTTAAACATGGCATGTGCTGTCTTGCCGCCCGGAAGTAGTGTGTCAGCGATTCCCGACGACGCTACAGCAATAGCAATTTTGCCTTGCCTCCTGACCTCTGCAAGTATGCCAGTGGTAACAAATGTTTTTCCTGTTCCACCAGGAGCATCCAAGAAAAACATTTTACCCTGGTTTTGCCCAACGCTTTCAAGGACGGTGTCATAAATGTGTTTTTGCTCTGAAGAGAACAAAGCGACATAGTCATTTCGTATGGTGGTCATTTCGCCCGGATCGTAATTTGTCTCAGCGTTATACTCCCGATTTCCACGGTCTTTATACGGTGATGATGTGGGAGCTGATAACCCATATTCGATCAGTGGATTGCCGCCGATAGAAATGACCACATCTTGAAGTGAACTGAGACAGGTGTTCAGCACGCGTTCATCAGTTACTTCGACTTCGTCTCCAGTAACACGCCTCAAAGCTCATAGAAAATCTTCAGACAGATGATGGCGATACTTCTCCCACAAAGCTACCAGGTTCGCGACTCCACAAAACACCAAGATGACGGCAAACAGATGACGCATGCAGCTGGGACTGTCACTGACGCTCGCCTCCGCGAGGGTGTCATCCCAATTTTGGTCACCGTCGAGAAGGTGACGTGCTACGCAGGCTGCGCGGTAAGTGGGATACTCCACGCCATCAAATGTCCTCAGAAAGGCGAAAGACGTTGGGCCTCGGACAGTGTGAAGTAACAACCGCAGAAAATTGCATTCGCCATTATTCGGATGCACGGTATAAACCCTACCCAATGCGGTGTCCTTGAAAATTCCCGGAAAGCCTTCCACAGCACCTCCTCGTCGACGTCGGTTAAATACACCCCTTTGCTTGTCGTACGTGTAATATGAAGGCACCTCGTCATACGTAAGGGATCTCGCAAACTGGTCGACTTCACAGAGCGTGTTTTTTTAAACTGTCTTCCTCAACTCTGCTCAAGATTTTGAGGGTTTTGTTGGAACTTGAATTTGTCGAAACGAACTATACGACACAACTTTTATGAAGAAAATGCACATTGCCATCTATGAATTTTAAGAATAACTAACAGACTACTAACCTCGCCAACATGATCAAATTTAAATTATTAATTTCCAAAAAGTGTTAACATGTAACTTGATTTGATTTTTATGAAATCTCATAGATGGCGCTGCTTCAAAATTTTCATTATACTACTAACATTAATTAAACTATGTTTCTCTGCCCAAGTTACTTAAATGGCGTAGTTTTTATAGTGTAAAGCTAGATAATAGCATGGCTTACTCAAAAACAACATTTAAATATGCGTCGTTAGGTTACACGCTGTCACAGAATACGTAGGTAAGAAAAATAAAGATTCACAGCTCCTCCCCCGTAGGTGATAGCGTGATAATATGTTTCCAGAGTTAAATTATGGTTTACTAAATAAATAACATGTCATTTTGTGCATTCAATTATTTTGTGCATTAAATTACGAACAAAAACCTTTTAAAATCAATATTGCTTACCTCCTATAACATACGGCGTGATAATATGTAGCCTAAAGCCTTCCTTGGTTTACAAAGAACATTTTTGCTGAATTTCAATTCAATCTATCCAGTAGTTTTGGCGTGAAGCCGTACCATACACACAGACAAACAGACAAACAGACAAACAGACAAAAATTCTAAAAAGTCACTTTTTGTCATCAGTTACGTTTTTCTAACAAAAGCCACTTATTTTTTCTCGAAAATTCTCAATGTACAGTTTTTCTTTCGTTACTGTTTTATTATATGTATAGATAGATAGATGATACGCGGTAAAAACGTCAGTAAGTTGTAAGGTTTTCGGGCTTCTGACTACTCGTTACAGATATAATCCTATGAAAATTGGGACTGACGACTGTCTTTGATGCTCAATATTATCACTTTACGAATTGAATAGTTTATCAAAAGGGCACAGTCGCAAATGCGTCTTCGTTGATAATCGTGGTGAATACATTTGTACATGCCTACCTACATTATAGTTAGTTATATTGAATGTTAAGCGTATTTGGTTTGGTGCTTCTAACTTAATGATACATTAAGGATACCTTTCTTTGCTCGTTACGGGTATAAATCGGAAGCCTGAAACTCTGACAACCAGTCTTACCAAGGGGTATCGTGCTACCCAGATACTAGATTGTGTTGGTCAGATAGGCAATCAATCCATCTAAAATGCTGGTGTTCAGTTGCATCCGGTTAGACTGGAACCTGACCACAACATGGTTAGGGAAAGGCTTGTCAGATGAAGATTAAACTTTTTTGTGTTGGTCTTTGCATGGTATCATCGTGGCTGTAGCTTCTAGAAAACTAAAATATTAACGTAATAAGTAAACATTATTATTGTAACTTTAATCGCCGAAAGAAAAACAAGGATTAATATGGCTTTAAAAAAAAGCTCAATTATTTTACAGATAATCCCGATTTGCAAAATATATACAAAATATTATTATAAGGCAAAAAGCAACACGGATATAAACAACAGAATAAAAATAACGCTGTTTATTATTTCTTCCAATAAATGAGAATAATAACTTAAAAAAAAAGGATGTAAAGAAAGAAAGGAAGGAAGGATATGAATAAAACCTGAAAATTATTAAAACACCGACCAAGTGCGAGTCGATCTCACGCTGTCTCTCTGTCTGTCTGTCTGTCCGTCGCCGGGCTATTTATCTTTAGTACAGCAAGATAGCTTTTTAAATGAATTATGTACAGACGCCAGCACATCAAGCTACTACAATCTGTCAAATTTCTTTAATAGATTTTCAACTTTATCGCTAAAGCATTAAGTTTCAAGGTGGATTGGGAAAATTCAACAGGTTCGGGTAGCTTAACATGCTGGCGTCTGTACATTGGTGAAGGAAAGCGACATGAGGAAACCTGAACTAACAAATACAAGTCTGAAATCGCCAACCCACCTTGAGCAAGCGTGGTGAACTAGCTCCATCTTTCTTGACCGACCCCTTGACAATTCAAAAGCGTCTGTATTTGGTTTGTTTGAAATAAATGCTTTGAGTTTGAGTTTAGAGGGGCCCGTGGCTAAATAATAACAGCCGCACAGGTCGATCGGTCAGGTTAAGCTACGCTTACCGCGGTTGGTCTGTGGATGGGTGACCATCTTTACATACCGAGACCCCTCCGTGCCTCGGAAAGCACGTTAAGCCGTTGGTCCCGGCTGTCATTCGTGGATCTTTGACAGTCGTTACGGGTAGTCAGAAGCCCGAAAGTCTGACAACCAGTCTTACCAAGGGGTATCGTATTATAACTGGGTTGTGGAGGTCAGATAGGCAGTCGCTCCATGTAAAATACTGGTATTCAGGTGCATCCGGTTAGACTAGAAGCCGACCCCAACATAGTTAGGAAAAGGCTAGGCAGATGATGATGAGTTTGAGTTTGATCAATGCCCATGTCTTCTCTGTATCAGAAGAGCAATTTGCCCTGCAGTGGGCCAACAGGCTAGTATTGTTTTAAACCCATTTCGTGATACGGAATTCTTAATATGCGGGTCTGACTCGTGGGGATGAATAATTACTGCATGTAATTATTCTCGTGGGGATGTATACTCGTGGGGTGTATGCAAAATATTGTAAAACATTTTAAAAGAGTAACGGTGGAGTTTCTTGCCCATTCTTCTCCATACGAAAACTACCTTTTGGAAGGGGCGACTAGAATCAATTTTATTTTAATTTTAATTTTGACGTTCAAAAGTGCCTTTAATGTGCCTATTTGAAATAAATGATTTGACTTTGACTTTACTTACTTCTTCTATAAAAAAACAGAAGAGTTCCACGAGAACATTTGAGCTTATTACTTACCTTTGAAGTATTTTTTAATTATGATTGTTTGCACACAAGCATACAAAATAAACATAATTTTCTCAAACACTTTTTTTATAAAGAATGTTCGTTTGATATTTGGAGCGATTATAAAAGTTCTTTTTTGTCGTGTAAAAACGAATTATTGGTGTTTTTTCTGTTGTAGGTAAGCGTAGCATAGTAATTATTGGCGTCAAAAAGATCTAAATTGAATTACAGCTTTGCTCAATCCAAAACAAGATTAGACAATTATATTTTCGATCCTGCTGCGAAAAATATACAACATCCCGTCTTAAAAATCCTAATACAAGTTTAATTGTTTCAGGTACAACTTTATCACACTATGAAGATGCAGTGAGATTTGCAACGCAACATTTAAAAAAGTAAGTTTCATGCTTTTGTATTTGTGAGCACCTATCGATTAAAAGGCTAAATAATTAACATTACAAACACACGTTCAGACCAAAATAATAAGTTTTAAATGATCATTCGCCATTTCAAATGATTGATCCCTTCCATTATATCATAACAGTTGAATTGTACTCAATAAAATAAAAATTAATCGGAGGTCTAAGGAGTCCATGAAACCCTACTTGTGGAGGTTGTCCACCTATAAAAAACACCTCTTTATAGCTCAACATAATAAATGCGATGCTCCATAGCATCCCACGGTTAAGCTACGCTAGTGTACAGTCACGAGCACCAATATGTCAACACTTGACAACTTTCAATTGCGATATTTTCGTGAAATAACGAATGCAACGTTGAAATACGACACATTACATAAACCTATGGGTTCGAAAATGCTATGTTCGCATCAACATAAAATTTTATTCAAAAATAAAGGCGTAAATCGCTTTTGAATAAAGCTTAGTGTATACATACTTTTGCTCGTGACTGTACTTAGCGTCGCTTCGTGCATATCCTACGTAGCAGTGAACGGTCGATCCCACACAGGCCGATCAAATTACTCCATATCAAAATCAAAATATGCCTATCTACACCTATTTAAAACATTTATTTTTAGTTATTTATTTATCACAAACACTGCTAACATCTCTCCAAACACCCTATAAACCCTAAACAACACCTAATTTTATTTATTTATTTAAACTTTTCGCACACTTTAAAAGGACAAAGACGAACTTAATGCCACTATGGAATTTTCATCTATGTTAACTAACTAAATGTTTCCAAACGGCTATTGAAACTGTTTTGAAAGATACCCGTTCCGTTCCAAACAGTTTTATAAAGGCTGTTTATAAAGGCGAAGGGCAACTAACTTGATGAAGGGACAGTTTGGATAGTGATCGCTTTCCTTATACAAAGTGAATGGATAAACAAGGGACATGGTGAAGGAATGATCGACTGATCGTTTTTGTTCACATGCAGCAATACCGTACGGAACGATACTGTATTCCTAAAACGATTACAGGGATCGATTTAAAACAAATATTCGATGGAATCGAGCGGTATCCAACATCGGAGGACATGTTTACTGTCCCGATATGTTTACGTTTCGCTTCAGCTCGAGTCAAGTTATAAGATCGGTACAAGTGCAGTTTACGCCGTGTTGTAACATGATTTTATGAAGTTCTATGCAGTGGGGTGTATTAAAAGAATCTTTCATGTTTGACAAACCTTGCTGACTAATTCATCTTTGAATTGAATTGAATCGAATTTATTTATTTGTCTTTTCACTACGTCTTGAGATATTCTCGTAAATACGAGACAATACACGCATTTATTGGATATCAGTTGCTCTTCAGATAATAATAGTTACTGATAGCAGTAAATAACATAAGAAGAATGCCACCAATGTTCTTAAAATTCTAAACTTGTTCTTTGCAATTTAAAAATAGCAAAAAACACATGTACAGAAATGCATATTCTTTGTTTATGCTACGTCAAATATAAATGCTATGTTACAGTATTCGATAGACACGCAGCATACGTTTTTTAAGGTGTTTTCAAGTCAAGATAACTTACAACAGTTACGCTACGGTGTAACACGCACCAGTGAGGATGATACTTTTAAAGAAGTCACATACTTATATTGTGTTCAGAGAGAACGTATAAGCGTTTTCAATTTTCATATCCATATTTTATATCGCTTTCCAGTGTTTGTATCGTATCTCAGCTTCTGTATATATCGAGTGTTTACTGTGGAACTAGACGAAACAAAATTAGGTTTGTGAAATCAAGGAAGAAAAGTTTGTCCTTCTAGATTTTAATATTTTGTTATGTGTGTTTTTAGTCAAATAAGGGTTTGATTTTAGTACCTTTCGCTAGAAGAGAAGATAAATTATTATTGTCTTTGCTGCCGTTTCTGAAAATCCAAGAAAATATAAATTCTTGCTATATTTTTCTCATCAAAATAAGTGGTGAAAATTAGGCCATACGCCTGTATTCTCTTAAGAGGTAGATAAAGGTGTACCCTTTATCTACCTCTTGAGGGAATACAGGCGTGATGTTATGCGATACATATTATTCTCTTCCCCTAAAATCTCTAAAATTTTTACAATTCCACGCAACTCATAGTTCCCAATCGATCATACATAATACAATTTCAGTTGGATGCGGTTTTGAAACCGTCACATAAATCGTTACACTATACCTAGGCACAGACCCACCTATGCAAATGGGCTGAATTATATCTCGCATACCGCGGAGTTCGCCTCAGTTTGGCTTTATGAGAGAGCTTTATGATGATGAAAATTAGGGAAACTTACTTATCAAAAACCATCCTTGGTTTACAAAGAACATTTTTGCTGAATATCAATTCAATCTATCCAGTAGTTTTGGCGTGAAGCCGTACCATACACACAGACAAACAGACAAAAATTCTAAAAAGTCACTTTTTGTCGTCAGTTACGTTTTTCTAACAAAAGCCACTTATTTTTTCTCGAAAACTCTCAATGTACAGTTTTTCTTTTGTTACTATTTTATTATATGTATAGATTGTAGGTTATAAAACAATACGTTGTACGTCTCTCTGAAACTCAAAAAATATTTAACCAATATTCGTGATTTTACTTTTAATTCATATGGGCTGATTTTAACGCCAGATTACTTTATCGGAGGAATAATGTTGAAAATTTGATACCTAGTTATTTCATACAAAAACTGTCAAACGTCAATTTTATTCCTCGAATAAAAGTTATCTGGCGATTGAAAAATCAGCCTTATGTAGATTTTAGTACTACATTTTTAGTGTACGCGAAACGAGCCGAATTGGGACATCTAGTTTATAATATACGATTGCTCAAGGTCGTTCGGACGTTCACAACCTATTTGACCGGCAAACAGGTCAATTGGTCTTGAACGTTCCCAGGACAATAAGCTTTTATCTTACCCTCTTGTAAAAGAAAATAAAAAATAATACCTCTTTTGTTCTTTACAGATTCGATTCGAGAGATCTAAAGGACATAGCTCTAGGTAAGTGCACAGAATAAGAAAAACATAATATTTTATATATATGTCGGGTTCCAACTTGAACAGATCCACACGATTATTTAATAAGCGTTCGCATGTTTGCACTTTGTTTTTCAAATGTCAACGGTCACTTTCACTTTCAGCGTTCTTATTTTGAACACGTGGGTCGTTGAGGTCCAATCCCAATTCTGATATCGGGGACACCGATGGAATTTCGGATAAAAATCCCTCAACATCCCCGACATATATACAGGGTGTTATTGACAGCCCTCCACAAAAACACAGGATTGATTCAGCTCCTTATTCTGAATCATATCCCACTGCAAATTTTCTCAGGAAAAAAAAAAAATTATGCCGTTTTTTCTGCTGATATTTCTTTATTTCAATGTAAAATTACGTTCTCTGTATGCAACACTCCATTTATGTAAATAAAACAGCTGAAAACAGCCTCGCTCAAGATCGCTGCACTGCCGTCCGCTACGTGCGTTTTGCCACGGTAACGATACGTTGCGTGTGAGGTAATAAAACAAATCTGGTTTTTTGGATTCCCTTAATGTTCCTGAAAGAATTACATGTACTGGTCATCTTAATATGATGTACTGAAGCCACCCTATCAGTTTGCGGAGGGCTGTCAATAACACCCTGTATTATACAATTGACATTCCTGTAAAGTTAAGAAAATGAATTATTGTTTACCAAATTGATAAACTGTCCGCATACCACAACAGTCCTTCTGTGACAGTTGTATGAAATAGCTATAACACGGCAAGTGTGCCAATTTGGTATACCGCAAAAAATTTACCCTGATGGGACAGACCCGACTGTATGTACTGGTAAAGTTAGGGTAAATTATTCGGTAATTATTAATATTAAATATTATTAATATTCAGAAGACTGAATTCAGCCAAGTGAAAAGAGCCCTTAATAAAATGCATTATAATAAGATCAAGGATCATCAAGGATCAACCATCCTTGATGGTCCTCGATCTTGGATCAACCATCCTTGATCATCCTTGATCTTAGTATAATGCATTTTATTAAGGGCTCTTTTCACTTGGCTTGGATGCATTATAATAAGATCAAGGATCATCAACGATGGTTGATCCTTGATCTTATTATAATGCATTTTATTAAGGGCTCTTTTCACTTGGCTTGGATGCATTATAATAAGATCAAGGATCATCAAGGATTGATCCTTGATGATCCTTGATCTTATTATAATGCATTTTATTAAGGGCCCTTTTCACTTTTCTTTTCTCACAAACCAAATTAAGTCTCAAGATCTCTGTAACCCAAATCCTGTTGTTCATCAATTCCGAACTAACTCTTCACAGACATCTTGACGCGATCCGAAGGCGATAGCAAAAAGCAATTGTTTCCGAGATAAAGCAAACATCTTACAATGTTCTAGACTCAAGGAGTTTCGGAAACACTTCGGACGGTACTGTCGGTTTAGTTTTGCTAAATGCACTTTAGGTTCCGAAGTTTCGTTTCGTGTTGTGTTCGGGCTTCGTCGGTTTTTGTTTGACTTCGAAGGAAGATGTTTCTGTTTGCGATGGTTTTGTAAGACATATTTTTCGCGGATAACTTTTGTAGGTCTAATTCATACTTTGAAGTTTTTACGGATTTCTTATGTCTTGTGCGCTCCGGTAGACGTTCACGGTTCCAGTAGAAGTCTCCATGCGGGTAAAACCATAGAGAGCTAGCTACTCGGATTATAAAAGGTGACTGTAGTTGTTGTTAGTTGTAATGTTTCACAGACAAAGTTTCATATAACATTGAGTGTAAGAAGAGCGTTACTTTTTATAACTACTCATTAGTAGGTAATTTGTAACTGAAGTAGCTTACGTAGTTACGTTGCGTTAGTTACGTTAGTTGCTGAGAATATTAAGCTCGATGTGATCGTTATGGGATGTTAGCAAACAATTAAAGACCTTGAATGGATAACACTTCAGGACCTAATGTTCTTTTATAATTCAATGAGCATTTTCAGCTATATGACCTTTCAAAGTAGGATAGATAGGTACTAACAGAACTGTTTATTACCTTAGAAAAATCATCATCTGCCTAGCCTTTTCCCAACTATGTTGAGGTCGGCTTCCAGTCTAACCGGATGCAGCTGAATACCAGTATTTTACATGGAGCGATTGCCTATCTGACCTCCACAACCCAGATACTGGGTAATACGATACCCCTTTGGTAAGACTGGTTGTCAGACTTTATTACCTTAGAAAAATGATATTCATATTTTTAGGTCCAGATTGAAATAAAGATTTTCATCCACAACTGGTTGTACTATAAGGTCCATAATAATGGACGATCATAAGAAGTTTTTCTCCAGACACTTTAGTCTGCTGAAATCCACGACTGATTTGAGAAAAGTCTAGAATGCTGACGATACAACCACAGGTACCTACTTACAACCAGGGTTGGGCAGTATTTGAATTACTTGTAATTAAAATACAAATACGTATTTGGTATTTGTATTTCAATTATTTCCTTAAAATGTAATTTGTAATTCGTATTTCAAATACCTGACGGCGAAGTATTTTGTAATTAGTATTCCAAATACTTGAGGCTTCAAAATACATTTTATCATTAAAATAAATTTAACCTTCATTTAGCGATCGTGAGTGTGAGTGCGAGGCGAGAGTGCAATGATGGTAAAGCAGCTATTAGAGCTGGCAGCACTGCACCTGTTATGTACACTGTACGCTATGACTGTACGACAAAATTGGCCAACAAAACGCAAAAAAATGTACGTCGAATTGTCAATGTCAAGCTAAGATGTCAAGTCATAACGGTTCAATGTAATTTGTATTTGGTATTTCAATTAAAAATAGCTAAAATACTGTATTTTGTATTTCAAATACCTTACTTAAAGATATTTTGTACTTTAATTACTTGCGATACTGTATTTTGTAATTTGTATTTCAATTAAAGCAAAGCATGTATTTTGCCCAGCCCTGCTTACAACAAATACCGATATCAAATTGAATGTTCCTATCACTCTCAGTAAAATAACATTAAGTACCATTAATCCTATTAAAAACTTTTTAGCTTGTTACGAACACGTTTCGTTACGTAAACAACAACAACAAACGCAAAAATTCCCCGAAATAAGGGAATTTGATGCCCCAACTTTCCTCACAATATCCAAGTAAATGAAAATTTGTGAAGGGCCCCAAAAAGTTTTCGGGACCCATTGTCACCCTTGATACTTCTATCTTGATAGCGGAATGCCATCCGTAGGCAGGATCAAAGAAGTTTAAGGATAAATTCTCCAAATACTTGGTCTCGAAATGCCTTTGACGTAAATCAGAAACACCTGTAAAAATTGTCCTTTTATAGGACATGACTCGAACAAATCTTGGGAGTGTTAGAACGTTATGTTTGTAGATGGAATTTAAAGGAAACAAATCCTTAAATAGTTTCGTGGTTTTTGGGTCTGAAGATTATATTTCGCGTTTGGTGTCTATATTTTTCTCAACTACGGTAACTTTGGGTTCACACTCACATAACAGGAGCAAATATTAAAGCTTATTTTTTGTAACAATGTATTTTCTTTCTTTCTATTATTTTCTATTGGAAAAGGATTATTTATGTAGGTGAACTAAATTTCGCTATCTACATAGTCTGAATCAATACGAAAGAAAAGTCCTTGTGAATATTCCCACTGTTTTTTTTCTTCTTTTATATCCGTTCAAGATTTTCTAAGATATTATTATACAGGGTGGAAACTTTCAGCGGGGCAGTAAGGGGAAGTACCTTATCCGTTGCAGCTACACGAAAACGGTCATAGGAGACTATCCATAATTTTTTATGGAATTTTGATTCACAGATTTTCAAAAAAAATATTACATTTAGCAAGAAAATAGCCATTTTACACAAAACCATTTTTTGATGCCAATCGATCCTGTTTCTAATACTGATCAAAAACTTCTATGGCACCAACCATCGTTGGAGTACTCAAAAAGTCACAAATTGCAAAAAACTTTTCCCTTACATTTTGTAAAGAATTTGTGTAACTTAAATACAAAAAATAAAATTTGTAGAGTATCCTTTTCAGCACTAAAGTCTGTAATAGAAAACAAATCATTTTGGTACCTACCGATACGATATATAATACCATTTATTCTGGACCAAATATGCTCATCAAAAAATAAATGGTTGCAGATTATAAACATTGTTAAATTATTCCTAGTTCAGCAAAATTCTAGTCAAAGACCGAATATACTTCCATATTTATATAAAATATGAAAGTGTATTCTGGGTACTTACCCAGATTAATAGTATCTATATGACTTGTTATGCTAAAAGCTGCAAAGCGATATAAATAGATTATTCATCAAAGTTTTCCAAAAAACTGCCAAATTTCACCTATTGTCCTACCTGAGGAATGAAAAGTGATACTATGCTATTTGAATCGACAGCAGCGATACATTTTCCGCAATATGGGCGGAAAGACTTTTGAAAATTAGGTATTTGAAGAAACTCTGCCCTCTCGCCTCTGCCTATCGCCCTCTAATTCGTGCGATAAGGACAACTGCAGATCCGACTGAATAGCCTAAGTAAAAAGTCACATTTTCGAGGTTTGGCTCTCGCTTATTTTCTCCACAAATATTGAACCAATTTAAAAGATATTTCATAAACTGGATAAGAAGGATATATTATACTGTGTCGCCATGTTTTCCTTTTTTCATTAATAGTTGTCAAATTTGTACCCTAGGCCTCTGTTAACAGCGGTCTAAATAGGCAATTTTGAGCATTTTTTGAGGGTTCTAGTGCTTATAAAAATAATCTATTATCAAAAAGGAAAACATAGGGACATACAAGTAACTAACATTTATTATTCTGTTAAAAATCATAGCCATATGGTCATTAACCAGAAAGAAAACAGGCGAGAGCGTCTCTATAGAAAAAACACCAACCGCGTTTCCTCTTAAAGGCATTTTTAGATACTTAAACAAAACTGCCTCATTCTCTGCAAGTGCGCCTACTGACTAAGGCATGAGCTAAAGTTCTCACTCACATAGCTAACATTTCAAAGTAAGAAAATGACTAGCTTCCTTTTCCCTCACTCCATCGTCTCACATATCAACAGTCACTCAACTAGGACAAAAAATAAAAGAATCGTCCAAAGTATACATTTTGTTATTCGTACGTCACTTCCAAGTCAATTTGGTAGTTCAAACTTAGCTTAGTTCCTATGGGAAATTCTGTAGATATATAGATAAATTGATTCCATAGAAGACGAGACGGGCTCTATGTATTGATGTTGATTTTCTCCTTATATTGTATTTGGAAGAAGGTTCATCGCATAAGGCGATAGTGAATCTTTAATGGTTTGGTGGAGTGTAAACAAACTAAGATTGATTAAACGGTGATGTTGGTAACGGACATTTTACCCCGCTGCCAACCTTGCTGACTAGCTAAACTTCTACTACAACATAATCATTTTTCGCACAAATGATAAATGATTTTATTTTGTTATTAGGTTTGTACAAACACTTTTACACGTCAATCAAATTTTAAAACTAGACGAGGTCGGCGTTTCCTATCTGACTAGTCTGAGAAGAAAGGCCGAAATAAACTCAGAGGTCTCAGTCTCTTTTAAAGTTCAGACATAATCTTTCATCTTCTGAGTAGGCCTTTTGAGGAAAGAACCACACAGATTGAGAGGAACTGTCCAGTCACTGCACGCATTTGTCAGAAATCGTGCAGCTCAACTCAAAACTTAAGGAGCTCAGCGATCCGACGAACAATACCAAAGAAAGGACATTTGGGTAGGCCACATTATTACTCAAACTGCCAGCCAGACCATGACAAAAACTAACAGAACAGAGAGAAAAATAAAATAAATATAATGACCCACATGGTCTTCACATTCACAATAATTAAAATAATACAGATAATGCCTAGTCAAATTATGAAGCATATAACAAAAAGTTTTCTGACAAATTTTTAGAGAAGGAGCGCCTTTGCTATGTAGTGCAACTACGATCACTTAAATTAAACTAGGAATACAAAAATCTTTTTTTTTTTTACACGATTCTTTTAGCGTCAGCGGTAGCCAACCGAACACAAACAGTCCCCAATACGCCATGCAACATTGATGCAGTCGCCAAATCGCTGATTCGTATTCAAATTCAAAATATTTGGGCACTCATGAAACGTCAGAAGCTAGGTGCACGGTTCCAATTGGTGGTTTCCTATGGAGAAGAGCCGGCAGTAAACTCCTCGGTAAATCTTTTTTTTTACCGATGCTAAAGGTATCGTTATTTCCCTTAGGAACATAGATTAGGTAGCTAGTAAACCACAAACAGAATTGCTTTACTTCCTCTCTGCTCCTATATTTGTTATTACTCCAACCTCTAGGCAATTACTTTATCGAAAACTCTAAACCCACACAAGTTTCTCGACATATTGTACGTATGTAACGTTAATTAACACACACTGTTGGGTATTCTTGATTAGTAAAGCTTTGGGCAGCGGTCACCTAATCTCGCGAAGGGTCACACAACGAGTAGGTAGGTGTGTTGGTACTTGTGTTGTAATCATTCATAAGTAAGGTCTTTGCTGTACCCGAATTTGAGTGGGTTTGAGGTTTTCAGTTTAAGGCTTTTTTTAGCTGAAGGTATTCCCTTTATTTTTAGACTCTAAAGTAGATTGTGATGTTTTTACAAGTAAGAAAAGATGTACTTTATCTTTCCTTGGTTGGTCTTGAAACCTAATTTAAATTTAGTTAATTTGCACACTCGTCTAACAAACAGTTGAATCTTTATGTGATCGAATTTTTACCGATAAACCACGCTTTTTTTTTTGTTTGAGGATGGGAAATCATCAAATGACCCCTCCCGCTCTGGGTGGAGCGGAAGGGAGTGTCAGACTCTTACTGACTAAAACCCACCCGTGTTCCTTCTTTAGCCCTTTATGTTCCAGGGCAGCGGTAACCCTTTCGGACGATCCCGCTACCCTGGCCGGCTTCGGCCCTATCGGGCCCCGTCAATCTTGCTGACATCTCTTTGAGGCGCGCGTGGAACACATACGCGCCGTGGTCACAACGTTTAACTAAACTGACGAAACTTTTAACTCCAGATAAAACGTTGATTTGACGGTTTGTTCTCATATTGAAAGGTATTTTCCAATGTAGGTACGAGAAGAAGATTTTAATCAAGGTAGATATTTATTTTTTCCATGCATATTAAAAAAAATACTTTTAAATATAAATGCGTCAACATTTCTCTCCAAAAAATACCCCACATACGGTACTATCAATTTCCAAATAAACCATAATTTAAAGAAAAATTAAACGTTGTACGAGTGCACTGTTACTGCACAGTAACACAAGACGATCACCTCGATTACGGTTTCACAACAAACTCGCCAACATGTGGATAGTGGAAGCTGTCATTAAAATTGTTAACAAAACATATTTGTTATTTTTTTCAATATTGGGTACCTATGTCATGAGTAAGATTTGTGTCTTGTATTATAATGCATTGTATATCCTGTAATTTATACGTATTATATTGTTACCAAAAGTAATAATAATTGACTATGGAAAAGTCATCTACGATATCTACAAGAAAATTTTTAATGGGGCGCATACTTAATTTGCTCAACATTATACATATAGGCATCATTAAAAGTTAGTAACAAACATGAATAAACCTACCTACATATAATAACTACATAAAATAATCTCGCTTCATAATCCCCATTCATATCTTCCCACAAAAAAATATAACATCACAGTTAGTACTTGAAACCCTAAAGTGTATACTTAGATTAATTCTGATCTTACAGGATTCAAGTTTATAAGTACTCTAAAGTTCTGGTTTCTGATCGATACTGTTGAACATCAAATACATATGTAGATAGTCTCAAGGGGTTGGACCGTAAATCCGTGAAGGTTGTATTAGGGTAGGACCTTACTGGAGATTATAATTTGCGGAGGTACTTGTGTATTAAACCAGTAATGGATGAGTTTACTTACAAATAAAAGTTATTCAGGGCCATGGCAGATGCGATGCTTTCAGTATCGGTGATTTTGCAACTGCGCATCAATGTTGCATCGTGTTAGGCCGCGTTCACACCAAACGTATAGTCTGCCATGAAAGTAACTCTCTTTGTATGTCTGTTACTTTTTCACGCTTTAACGACTGAGCGATTAAACGCGCAGGCGTTTAATCGAAATCCGCTCATCCTAACTCAGGTTATGATCTACCTGTGTTAGGATATAAGATACTTTCATTCTGGTAAGTACTATAGAGAGCTAGAAGATCCCTCTGAGGTAACGGGAGGAATCAAACAACTATATGACTCCTTTTAAATTATATTGTATGAACGTCTTTACATATTTCTGTCCAAATTACCACTGACTGTTCTAAACAAAAATCCTAATCAAAATATTTGACACTAGCTTGAACGTTCGAATGTAACCCGCGCTAAATTATTGCCGGCCTGCACCAAATAATTTTGCCTTCGGCAGACAAACCTCTACAGTACAATCGCGTGGGTAAGTTTCCACTATCAGGTATAATAACCACCTCGCGGAAAAAGCTCCGGCCAAAAGCTAATATTATATAATAAGAAAACTCAATAACATTTTTGCCCAGCCATTGGTTAGCCTCAATACAGCCAAAAAGGTAAAACAAAGAAAGTAAAAGAATATATTCACAGGTTCGTAAAACACATAACTTTCATATTAAAACAGTAGTTTATTGACAAAACTTTTTAAATATGAACACTGAACACTGTTTTGCAACGAAAAACTCGACGAAACAGACGCTCGCTGTGAATACAATGTGCTGTGAGACATTCAGGAATGAATAGGATTTTTGAGTGTGTTCTATTTTCGTATAATATAAAATGGCGGAATATGTCCTCTGTATGACTTTACAAACTTAGAATCATACGTACCTATACTAGCGACCCGCCCCGTACTACTCACTGCCCCGCACGGGTGCTATCTACTGATGTGGCGACATGCTATAACATCGCGATTTCTGTTCGATATCTGTGTTAAGTATCGACGTAAAATTATACAAATAGGTTTATGTTTGAATAAATTTTCTATATGAAAGTGAAAACTGCATTAAAATCTATTGTGGAGCTTAGAAGAATTAAGCGGACAATCAGACGCGAATAATGTTTATTTAGGTAGATAGGCATCGATAGAGAACTGACTCCGACTCAAAGCATACACCGTTAAATTTTGATCGTTTTAATCCTTAAAAGGGGTCATCGTAGTCATCGTTATGAACAAGTTTTACTACGGGACCAACCCTGAAATAAAAAATCTGTTGATTCATAGGTACAGTCACGAGCACCAATATGTCAACACTTAGCAACTTTCAATTGCGATTTTTTCGTGAAATAACGAATGCATTCTTGAAATATGACATATTACATAAACCTATGGGTTCAAAAATGCTATGTTCGTAACAATATAAAATTTCATTAAAAAATAAAGGAGTAAATCGCTTTTGAATAAAGCCGAGTGTATACATACTCGTACTTTTGTTCGTTCATGTCGAGTTATGCGAACATAAATCTATGGATCAACTGATTTTTTTTTCACGATTTCAGGGTTGGTCCCGTAGTAAATGTTGTTCATAATGATGAGTAGGTACAATGACCCCTTTTAAGGATTAAAACGATCAAAATTTAATGGTGTATATCTAGGCTCTTTTCACACATTCAAGCAGATAGCTAGCGCTGGTAGCCTAACCCGCTGCTGAACATAGGAATCTCGAAACACAAGCCATGCTCAATCCTCGGCTACTCTCATCAAGCAGCTACCAGCCAGTCCAGCCACCCTGTGAAGATCGTCGTTCCACCTTACATTCTAGCTGCTGACAACTTGAGCGTGTGAAAAGGTGGTAACACTTTGCTCCATTGGGGGTGAAGGGGCATTCTGAGAGTTGACAACGTCGCAAATAGCTGTCAAATATTTAATTACCGGTTTCGATTAATTTTTCAATATAATAGTATCTCAATGCATTTTAGAACGATATTCCATATTTCCGTACAGTAATAATAAAATCATAAAAGTATTTGACAGCTACATATTTGTGACGTTGCAAACTTTTAGAATGCAGACTTCCATGCTGAGCAATTAATACAGTAATAGATAAACTATGCGATTACCTAATAACATAACATAACATCACGCCTCGTTTCTCTGAAGGGTTGGGCAGTGGTGTACCTAATTATAGTACACCCACACTTCGCCAGTTATTTTTAAGTCCATGTAATAGAGCAAACATTCCGACCCCGGGCTGCAACTCAGAAAATCCAGATAGAAAAAGCCAATATCACTTTGCTCGAGCTGGGAATCGAACCCAAGACTACATGCTCAGCAGTCGCTCTTGCAGCCACTACACCAACGAGGCAGTCAATTAGCTAATAAGCAAATAATAATTAAATTATTATAGAGGTGTGTTCATACAACGCAATAGTTTCAAAGCTATTTTATAATTTTAAATGCTTTGCTTTGTATACTCCACCGACATTCTCAGAACAATTACAAACTGTTTCAACAAAATTCTCGGGAGCTTGTTGGTGCATATGTATTAATAGTCAAATGCATGTTGTGAATATTTGTATTTACAATATTTTTTTTTTTTTTTAATACGTTGCCCCAGACTAGGCATTTCTCCTGTATCGTGGGTGCGTTGGGTGGTTTGGGTCATTTTATTTTTCAGTAGATATATGTATGTTAAACCTGTGATTAAGCTAACTCCTCGAATAACTATTGTTGGTCTATAGTAACTGCGGAGCGTCTGTCCTGGGTTCGATCCCCAAGTGTCTAGATTTATGCCCATATCTAATGTTTTTTTTTAAATTCTCTATGTGGCACATTTAATGCAAATAAACGTAATTTCTTTTTAAGGAAGAAACTCAATAACACTTTGCCTAACCTTAAAATCGAACCCAGGATCTGATGCTCAGTAGATATAATTATGACCACTACACCAGCAAAGCAGTCATTACAATATTAATTGAATATTCTATGAAAACTAAATTTCAACAATAAACGACAAACTTAGCAATAAAATTGAAGAAACACGTGCAGCCTCCAAATACTAAATCCTTTATTACAACAATAAACACCATATACGAGTACATTACACAACTTAAAGTACTTTGGTGACTTAATAATTGCTTAAGTTTAGAGCCTAAGCTTAAGGGTGGGACGTTTACTGGAATTGTTGGAGTTTACACGAGTTTAGATTAGTAAGGATTGGGACTTACTCTTCAATCAATAATAGTACTAGATTAAGGATCAGGAACAAAAATTAGTCGCTCAAGTGGCCACGTTTGCACACACGTAAACATCTACATTTCTTAGAAAAACAATTATTAATATTAACAACTTCAGTTTATTATAAACCTTAATGCTTAAACATAAAGTTTAATTACCATTGCAAAATATATTTAAAATGTCGCTTGAAAATAAAATCATTCTATTTTTAAATTTTCAGTCATTTATTCTAAAATGAAACTTAAAGTCTAAGTAATAAGGTTAAAAACATACTAATTTGAAATAAGACCACAAAAGTATATGTGGTCTTATTTTTCGGGCTGTTTTTGAACCGCTTTTCGGGAATCTAGTACTATTATTGATCGAAGGACTTACTGGGTTCGATTGAAGGTCGGAAAATGTAGTGCTATTCTGTAAAGTTCACTTTGAACCTCTCTCAAGCGATGATAGCACACAATTCCAAAAAGAACTAATTCATTTGTTTTTTTTAAAAGCAAAATCATCGCAGATTCACACCTCGACTCAGTTTGAATTTCGAAATGATGTTTAAACTAAGAATCACAGTTACAGATTATTTTCAAGCATGTCGTTGTAAAAGTTTTCCAATCAGAAAACTGGTTGGAGTTGGCTGCCCAGCAAACAGAAGGTTATCTAGTCAGCAAACTGGTTGGAGTTGGCTGCCCAGCAAACAGAAACTTACCCAGTCAGCAAATTGGTTGTAGTTGGCTACCCAGCAACCTAATTACGTGGCACATTTTCAATCACTATCCGAAAGATGTTGAAGAAAATTGCTATTTCATTGCTTCATGTTTGAAAAAAAAACCTAATACACTGTCAAAATAAAACCTGAACCCGAAGTTTTATCAAAATAGTACAGCCGTCGTTAGTGTCGCCTGCGGCACTTTTTCGTGTCGCAATTGTAGGAGTGTAGTGCCGCGTGGAAACTAAATAATTGGCGACAATATTTCCAACACTTTCTATTCGTTGTTAAATCGTTACTATATAGAAGAGTCGAATATTGATTCGACTCTCCAATTACTTAATTGGAGAGTCGAATCAATATTCGACTCTATCTATCTCTCCTACAAAAGTTACGATTACTTTACGTTAAATTCGAGCTAAAGGAAGGATCATCATCATATCATCATATAATGGGCAATTCTCCTAGTTTAAATCAGGGGCCTACTCCGAAGTGAAAACTGCGAATGTTCGGATCGAACCGACACATGGCCGAACCGAATATTATTTAAAAATGTGAAAAAAGTTCGGATCGGCTCAGTTGGGTCGGGACTATAGTCAATATTCGAAAGAGTGTAGGAGTGTAGGATGGGAACTGACCAAACCAAATAGTAACTTCGTAGCAGGAAACGTTCGAACATTTGGCCGATACTACTTCGGAGTAGACCTCCAGAAATCATTTATTTTGCAATGAATGGTACAAAATAAGATGTAAACATTGTAAAAGCGGTTCCAACACACTCTACCTTACGGCATGCAAAAGTAAAAAATTTGACACTAGCTTGAACGTTCGAATGTAACCCGCGCTAAATTATTGCCGGCCTGCACCAAATAATTTTGCCTTCGGCAGACAAACCTCTACAGTACAATCGCGTGGGTAAGTTTCCACTATCAGGGATAATAACCACCTCGCGGAAAAAGCCCCGGCCAAAAGCTAATATTATATAATAAGAAAACTCAATAACATTTTTGCCCAGCCATTGGTTAGGCTCAATACAGCCAAAAAGGTAAAACAAAGAAAGTAAAAGAATATATTCACTGTCGTAAAACACACAACTTTCATATTAACACAGTAGTTTATTGACAAAACTTTTTAAATATGAACACTGAACACTGTTTTGCAACGAAAAACTCGACGAAACAGACGCTCGCTGTGAATACAATGTGCTGTGAGACATTCAGGAATGAATAGGATTTTTGAGTGTGTTCTATTTTCGTATAATATAAAATGGCGGAATATGGTCCTCTGTATGAATTTACAAACTTAGAATCATACGTACATATACTAGCAACCCGCCCCGTACTACTCACTGCTCCGCACGGGTGCTATCTATTGATGTGGCGACATGCTATAACATCGCGATTTCTGTTCGATATCTGTGTTAAGTATCGACGTAAAATTATACAAATAGGTTTGAATAAATTTTCTATATGAAAGTGAAAACTGCATTAAAATCTATTGTGGAGCTTAGAAGAATTAAGCGGACAATCAGACACGAATAATGTTTATTTAGGTTGATAGGCATCGGTAGAGCACCGACTCCGACTCAAAGCATACACCGTTAAATTTTGATCATTTTAATCCTTAAAAGGGGTCATCGTAGTCATCATTATGAACAACTTTTACTACGGGACCAACACTGAAATAAAAACTTGAGAGGTGTCAAGGGACACCCGAATGGAACGAAGTATAACTGGCTTGCTTTCTATAAGAGAGAGAGAGAGAGAGAGAGAGAGAAGCACGCGCACGCCGCACGGCTTACAACTATAGCAAAAAGGGTCGTTCCAACTTTTGGTCTTAATTTTTTCCGTCTAGCCCGGGGTTTCGCAACGCGCGATAAGGAACTTCGTTCCAAAAATCTGTTGATCCATAGGTACAGCCACGAGCACCAATATGTCAACACTTGGCAACTTTCAATTGCGATTTTTTCGTGAAATAACGAATGCATCGTTGAAATATGACATATTACATAAACCTATGGGTTTGAAAATGCTATGTTCGTAACAAAATAAAATTTCATTAAAAAATAAAGGAGTAAATCGCTTTTGAATAAAGCCGAGTGTATACATACTTTTGTTCGTGGCTGTATATTATGTCGAGTTATGCGAACATAAATCTATGGATCAACTGATTTTTTTTTCATGATTTCAGGGTTGGTCCCGTAGTAAAAGTTGTTCATAATGATGAGTACAATGACCCCCTTTGAGGATTAAAACGATCAAAATTTAATGGTGTATATCTAGGCTCTTTTCACACATTCAAGCAGATAGCTAACGCTGGCAGCCCAGCTCGCTGCTGAACATAGGAATCTCGAAACACAAGCCATGCTCAATCCTCGGCTACTCTCATCAAGCAGCTACCAGCCAGTCCAGCCACCCTGTGAAGATCGTCGTTCCACCTTACATTCTAGCTGCTGACAACTTGAGCGCGTGAAAAGGTGGTAACACTTTGCTCCATTGGGGGTGAAGGGGCATTCTGAGAGTTAACAACGTCGCGCAAATAGCTGTCAAATATTTAATTACCGGTTTCGATTAATTTTTCAACATAATAGTATCTCAATGTACTTTAGAACGATATTCCATATTTCCGTACAGTAATAATAAAATCATAAAAGTATTTGACAGCTACATATTTGTGACGTTGCAAACTTTTAGAATGCAGACTTCCATGCTGAGCAATTAATACAGTAATAGATAAACTATGCGATTACTTAATAACATAACATAACATCACGCCTCGTTTCTCTGAAGGGTTGGGCAGTGGTGTACCTAATTATAGTACACCCACACTTCGTCAGTTATTTTTAAGTAACATGTAATAGAGCAAACATCCCAACCCCGGGCTGCAACTGAGAAAATCCAGATAGAAAAAGCCATCACTTTGCCCGAGCTGGGAATCGAACCCAAGACTACATGCTCAGCAGTCGCTCTTACGGCCACTACACCAACGAGGCAGTCAATTAGCTAATAAGTAAATAATTACTAAATTATTATAGAGTTGTGTTCATACAACGCAATAGTTTCAAAGCTATTTTATAATTTGAAATGCTTTGCTTTATATACTCCGCTGACATTCTCAGAACAATTACAAACTGTTTCAATAAAATTCTCGGGAGCTTGTTGGTACATATGTATTAATAGTCAAATGCATGTTTGAATATTTGTATTTACAATATTTTTTTATTTTTTTTTAATACGTTGCCCCAGACTAGGAATTTCTCCTGTATCGTAGGTGCGTTGGGTGGTTTGGGTCATTTTATTTCTCGGTAGATATAGGTATGTATATTAAACCTGTGATTAAACTAACTCCTCAAATAACTATTGTTGGTCTATAGTAGATAACTGCGGAGCGTCTGTCCTGGGTTCGATCCCCAAGTCTCTAGATTTATGCCCATATCTAATGTTTTTTTTTTAATTCTCTATGTGGCACATTTAATGCAAATAAACGTAATTTCTTTCTAAGGAAGAAACTCAATAACATTTTACCTGACCTTGAAATCGAACCCAGGATCTGATGCTCAGTAGATATAATTATGACCACTGCACCAGCAAAGCAGTCATTAAAATATTAATTGAATATTCTATGAAAACTAAATTTCAACAATAAACGACAAACCTAACAATAAAATTGAAGAAACACGTGCAGCCTCTAAATACTAAATCCTTTATTACAACAATAAACACATATACGAGTACATTACACAACTTAAAGTACTTTGGTGACTTAATAATTGCTTAAGTTTAGAGCCTAAGCTTAAGGGTAGGGCGTTTACTGGCATTGTTGGAGTTTACACGAGTTTAGATTAAGTAATGATTGGGACTTACTCTTCGATCAATAATAGTACTAGATTAAGGATCAGGAACAAAAATCATACGCTCAAGTGGCCACGTTTGCACACACGTAAACATCTACATTTCTTAGAAAATTTTATATTAACAACTTCAGTTTATTATAAACCTTAATGCTTAAACATAAAGTTTAATTACCATTGCAAAATTGTATATTTAAAATGTCACTTGAAAATAAAATCATTCTATTTTCAAATTTTCAGTCGGTTATTCTAAAATGAAACTTAAAGTCTAAGTAATAAGGTTAAAAACATACTAATTTGAAATAAGACCACAAAATTATTTGTGGTCTTATTTCTTGGGCCGTTTTTGAAGCGCTTATCGGGAATCTAGTACTATTATTGATCGAAGGACTTACTGGGTTCGATTGAAGGTCGGAAAATGTAGTGCTATTCTGTAAAGTTCACTTTGAACCTCTCTCAAGTGATGATAGCACACAATTCCAAAAATAACTAATTCATTTGTTATTTAAAAGCAAAATCATCGCAGATTCACACCTCGACTCAGTTTGAATTTCGAAATGATGTTTAAACTAAGAATCACAGTTACAGATTATTTTCAAGCATGTCGTTGTAAAAGTTTTCCAATCAGAAAACTGGTTGGAGTTGGCTGCCCAGCAAACAGAAGGTTATCTAGTCAGCAAACTGGTTGTAGTTGGCTACCCAGCAACCTAATTACGTGGCACACTTTCAATCACTATCCGAAAGATGTTGAAGAAAATTGCTATTTCATTGCTTCATGTTTGAAAAAAAAACCTAATACACTGTCAAAATAAAACCTGAACCCGAAGTTTTATCAAAATAGTACAGCCGTCGTTAGTGTCGCCTGCGGCACTTTTTCGTGTCGCAATTGTAGCAGTGTAGTGCCGCGTGGAAACTAAATAATTGGCGACAATATTTCCAACACTTCCTATTCGTTGTTAAATCGTTACTTTAAAGAAGAGTCGAATATTGATTCGACTCTCCAATTACTTAATTGGAGAGTCGAATCAATATTCGACTCTATCTATCTCTCCTACAAAAGTTACGATTACTTTACGTTAAATTCGAACTAAAGGAAGGATCGTCATCATATCATCATATAATGGGCAATTCTCCTAGTTTAAATCAGGGGCCTACTCCGAAGTGAAAAGTGCGAATGTTCGGATCGAACCGACACATGGCCGAACCGAATATTATTGAAAAATGCGAAAAAAGTTCGGATCGGCTCAGTTGGGTCGGGACCATAGTCAATATTCGAAAGAGTGTAGGAGTATAGGGTGGGTACTGACCAAACCAAATAGTAACTTCGTAGCAGGAAACGTTCGAACATTCGGCCGATACTACTTCGGAGTAGACCCCCAGAAATCATTTATTTTGCAATGAATGTGGGTACAAAATAAGATGTAAACATTGTAAAAGCGGTTCCAACACATTCTACCTTACGGCATGCAAAAGTACAAAAAAAATATTTACTCAGTTTCATATAAACAAAAAGAAAAGCAAGTTCTGTTATGTGGATCTACAGCCTTCCTACATAAACTAAACATCAAAAACAACAATCTTAATTCTATAATCTACAAGTGGTTGATTATTTTACTTACATGAACAATAAAAAAATAATAATAAACAAGGTATACAATTTGAAACAAAATAATAAATTAATAAAATTAAGAAACAGTGTAATTTATATTTTTGTTTATCTATTGTACTTCGTAAAAAATAAATAACCCGTTTTCTCTGTAGGCAAAAGCAAGCTTCCTAAAAATGATGTTGAATAAAAATGGCCAAAATTATACAATAATTATGGGGCAAAGTTTTTATTATTTCATGAGTTTACTGATCATCAACATCAAAGTTGATGATCAAGAATTCAAAGTGCTTAGCTGTCAACTACAGAACCCTATTTCCCTTTGAACTGTAAAATAGCCACACCCCCATAGAAATCACAAAACCCATTCCAATTTCAATAGAGTGTGCGCCCGACACGCATGCTCATTATAAACGACAATACATAGACATTTTTTGTTCACTAATGATCGTACGTCGTACCTACTCATTGTTCCAAGCTTTACCTTAACGAGGACCGCCTTTTAGACTTTTATAAGGATATCTTATGTGTTGAGTCAGCGAGTCTTTTGAAGGTCCTTGGTTGGAAGGATTAAAGGGAAGTTAGATTAAAGGTGGTTTGATGTTGTTAATGCGGGTTTGATTTCTTCCCTGTGAGTTTTTAAATCATGGAATCGGTACATGGCTGTTGCTCCATACAAAATACTGTATTCAGCTGCATTCGAGTAGACGAGAAGCCGATGCCAGCGTAGTTGGGGAAAAAGCTAGTCAGAAGATGATAATTATGGGATCGGTACATGGAATTAAATACTACCATACCTTTATCAACATAGGGAATCGTGACGAGTTCACAAGCCTAGTTTTGAAATTATTGCGTATTTTACTTTATAATGAAGAAGTTAAGTAAAAATGTTACTAACCCTATGGACTCCTGTCTGAAATAAAAGCTATCTATTCTATAATAATTATGATCCAGCCAAAACACTCCGATATACATTCAAAGTTTAGAATTTCTAAAACTGATGCTCCTAAGTAATTGAACGAGATGTAGGGTAACTGTTTAATTGAAGACAACTTTAAGAACGAAATTGAAAGAAGAAAATTCACTATCAAATTGCATGCGGTCAAATAGAAAATCGAATCAAATCCACATTACAGAACATCACCACAGACCCCTAACATTATTTATATGAAAAGCAAAAATCATATTTCCATGCAAATATCTTTTATAGGAGAGAACTTAGCATTTCATTACACGGCTGTCATAGTCACATTGAGCGTTTTTCAATTTCCGCCCTATTTCCTGTTAGTTGTTCCAGTTAACGGAAGCTTATATAGTTAGTGAAATAAGCCTTTTGTTGTAATCATTATTGTACCTGTTTGTTTTATTTGGATTTATTCTCTAAAGTTTTGAAAGTCCAACCAATTTTCTCGGCAGCAAATCTGCAGTCATTTTTTTTTATGTGATACCTACCTATTATACATATAATTGGAAGGTCTGAATATACAACGTGGCGCTACAATGGCGACATTAATTTAACACACGGGTAGGGCTAGTGGCCAGTAATCATAAAAATTATAACAACATAAAAAAAATCGTAACTTGAAAACTTCTACCTGCGCCGCTCGCCGACATAGGGCTCTCTGTCTTTCCTTCAATTCGCCTTCTCTTTGCTCGTTAATTGTTTTAATTACATTGATGCGATGTTATGATCCGTGACCCCGGCAAATGACCCCTGCGCTACAGTTCTTTAAGTCAGGTTGCTCTAAGATGCTATTTTATAAAATTGTTAATAAATAAATAAATATTAATGTTTAATTAAATTAAAATATATTCATAAAACTACAACATAAAACGGTATACGTGTGTTAAATTAATGTCGCCATTAAAGCGCCACGCTGTATAGATAAAAGAACATATAAGACCCAGCAGTTTGGTAGTAGGAGTTTGAGGCACAGACGCCTGTCAAATTTTTCTTTAATAGATTTCCAACTTTATCGCTAAAGCATATATACAATTATAGGTTCAAGGTTGATTGGGAAAATTTGACAGTTTCGGGTAGGTTGATGTGCTGGCGTCTGTAACTCTGTACTAACTCAAACTCAAACTATTTCAAATAAACTATTTCAAATTTATTTCAAATAAACCAATTACAGGCACTTTTGAATTGTCAAGGTCGGTCAGTCAAAAAGACGAAGCTAGTTGCCCATTCCAAAGCGTAGGTACCTATGGAGAAGAACGGGCAAGAAACTCCATGGACACTCTTTTAAATCATAACAATATTGTTACAAAGTATTGGTTACATCATTCATGTTCAAAATTATGCACGTGAGAACGATGCAGAACGTTAAAAGCGTCCGTAATGAAAATATAAAAAAAAAACTATTCAAATATTAAATTAAATCAAAATAAGCCATGGCAGCAAAGAGTCCAATAAACCTGGCATAACTATTGGGGATACTGCAGAATAGTAAGTCTGGCACAGCATGGATAGTCAGCCCGGCTACCACGCTTTTAAAAGTTTTTGTTTTTTCCACGACTTAGGTCTTTTCTTATTATACACGACTTATTGTATGTTCTCATAATTATAATTCGTGTTGACACGAGAAAAGTGAAGTAAGTACGTATTTTTGGATACTCACTAACAGAGGTTTAAAGCTCGCAAAATAGTCACGGAAAAAGCTTCTCTTTTTTTTCCATCGTATAAAAACATCTTTATCCGAGATACCTCTTTACTTGAGTGCACTCCTCTCAGGGTTGTCCCCTAATCAGTAAAGTCTCCTATATAGCGTATAGGGTTGGCACAAAGGCAAATTAAATTGAGATCTCTAAGAAAAACGGGGCCCTTGTGTATGCAGGGCTCTAGTCATCGAACGAGTCCATTACACTTTGTGCTCAATTTTGGAGGACAGTGTGTTTTTTTTACAATTTTTATCATGAATTGTGATAAAATAAAAATAGGTGTAAAATAATGTTTCTTTAACGACTCACCTTAGAATATATGCACAATAGAGACCATTACACAAGCACAATAGAGCATGCAAGATTGATCCACATCCTTTACAAACTGTATACGGCTACCTTTTCCTCTAACGTCGCAAAACAAATAAACGACCACTATGCACGCCATTATTGTACGAATTTGTTAAGGTACAGTCAACAGCAAAAGTAGATGAAATCCGAAATTCAATACTAATGAACGGAGCTCGCGTCAGAACTGTGTGGCGTCGAAGTGATTCAAAAGTATGTGATTGTAAATTATACCAAACATTTACTACTAGTACAGCTGTGATATAGCTGCGAACTCCGATCATTAGTATTGAATTTCTGATTTTGATCATCAACTTTTGCTGTTGACTGTACGAGGTAAGGACGAAGTGACAATTTGCGAAAAGTGGGGAATGAGAGGCCGTTAGGGACAAAGAGAGGTAGTAACTATGCCTTAAGTAATGTTGCTTTTTATTTTAGAAGTAAAGCGGCGCAATGATGTTGTTGTGTAAAGTTGTTTGGTAGACGTTATTGTTTCGTTTGATGGTAGTTTGTGAAACTAACTTTCTGTCTTGATGCTTCTGGTTCGGGCACTTCATATTTCCGATAGAAGATCAAAGATGTTTAAGTATGCTAAAATTCTAAGAAACCAGTTTGAAGAGCACTGTGTAGTAATGCTTCCTTTGATAACTAAAGTACCTATTGATTCGCCCAGAGGACACGGTGGAGCATACGGTGGAGGTCTGCCCTGCTTGGGCAGAGCACCGCCGTGTCCTCGTAGAGGCGATTGGCAGCGGCGGCGACCTCTCGCGCCCGGCCCTGGTTCAAGCCATGGTCCGGGGTGAGAGGGAGTGGGAGGCAGTCACCTCCTTCTGCGAAGCAGTCATGCTAGCGAAGGAGGTGGCGGGGTGGGCGAGGGAACGCGCCTTGCGCACCTCACGCCTCAGCCGCCGCGGGAGACGCTCCGGGCGTCGGGAGCCGCGTGACGACTCCCGGCCACCGTAGGCGCGGGCCTGCGGGCGGAGAGTAATGGGTAGCTCTCCGTCCGATCAGGACTAGGCCCGTGCCGGACGGCGTGTTCGTGTTCCACGCGCGCCTCAAAGAGATGTCAGCAAAAGAGACGGGGCCCCATAGGGCCGAAGCCTGCCAGGGTAGCGGGACCATCCGAAAGGGTTTACCGCTGCCCTGGAACATAAAGGGCTAAGGAAGGAACACGGGTGGGTTTTAGTCAGTAAAAGTCTGACACTCCCTTCTGCTCCACCCAGAGCGGGAGGAGTCATTTGATGATTTCCCATCCTCAAAAAAAAAAAAAAAAAAAAGTACCTATTGATGATTTTCACCCTCACTGCCGAACTCGGAAACGTTACTTAAAAATAATGAATCAATCATCAACTTTTGTTGCTCATTAATCATTGCTGTGTTTAGGGTAATATTGCCACTACGTAAGCGATAAGCGTTAGTGTGTATCATGTCACCGGTTCAATACTAGCTTAGAACAAATAATTCATTTTCGTTGAGCTTCTGATACTTGTTTCAGGAGGGTGTTTATTTATTTATGTCTATAAAGTTTAGAGACACCAGCAATACAGGCATAAATCAATATTAACCTAGTAAATAGCTTAAATCAAGTACTATTAAATCAACTTCAAAACATTCCTTTCCACTCCGCGCCATTAAAATGTAGAGAATATGATTAACTTTGCTATTAAAAGTTTTGCTTGACTCAAATAGGTTATAGGTTAGTGGTTCAGTAGTTAAAGTTGATCGCATAGGTACTCGAGTTTATTATAAAGGAGGCTGTACGAGTGACGTCACTATTGTACGTCTGATGCAACTACAAATTAGGTCAGCTACCAGCCTTGCTGACTGACTAATCTGTTTACCACGCTGCTGCACCATGCTTAAAGTGGTTCAGGAAAACGACATGGGTGTAATAACAGGCATGTGAGACAACGCAACGCAAGAAACAAAAGTTAGTATGACAGGTTGTAGAAAGAATACTACGGCGCCATGTCAAAAATGAAGAAAAGAAATGTTACTTTGTTAAAAAAGGTTGTCTATTCAAAATCAAAAGTCATTCTCTCGTACTAGGCTGAGAATCAGCACTTTGTGAACGTCAAAATAACATGAGACAGTCCCCCAAAGGCCCGCCCTCTCTTCCTAGTAAGCGGTGAAGGAGAACTGACGCAACAAACTCACCAGTATTCTATAATATTCTCCATAGAGTACAGATAGAAGTGTTCATGGTTCTAAAAGTCTGCCAAATTTACTTATTGTACTTATTTATATTGACGGCACGACGGCTTGACGGCACGACGGCTTGACGGCACGGTTGGCGCAGTGGTTAAGCGATTGACTGCTGCGCTGCGTGTCGCGGGTTCGATTCCCGCACGGAACAAATATTTGTATGACCTACATGTATTTGTTCCGAGTCTGGGTGTTTTTCTATCTATAATATGCATGTATCTACAAAAAAAATGTATATAAGTAGTTTATCAGCCATCTTGTTACCATAACACAAGCATTAGGTTGCTTAGCTTGGGACTAGATGGCGCTGTGTGAAATGTCCAGGGATATTATTATTATTATTATATTATGGCAATTGAGTCTAATATTAAAACGTGGTAACGACGCCTCACAAGATATCAGCTGCAAATCGATATATTGACGTAAGTTTATTCATTTAGCTACAGCGCCATTAAAGACATTACACACACACACACGTTGCCAAATTTTAATTATATACTTGAGCAATATAATTAACTCAATAAAAGCTGCTGGTTCAATCGAAGCGACCCTTCCTTTACGTATACGATATTAAATTTTACCTCAAACGGTTTCCGACTATCACACCGTAGTGTAACGTTATGCGTTGTTGTGTTATTCTTTGACCTTTTGGAAACTCTATAGAAGTTTCGTAAGTGCTCATACACAGGTGATAAGATATTTAAAGCACCTCCTCCTTTTTAAAGGTATGTCCATTTCCTCACCCTTGTTGTAAAATACACTAGTCATGGTTAAAAAAGTTTAATAAAATAATGTGTACTTCGAGACTGAATTATTAAAATTCTAGAAAACATACAAAACCATTAATTTCATAAAACGTTCATAAAATAAGAGACGGTTACTGCTTAAAACCACAGAATTAAACTAGCATATTACATTTTACAGCAACATACATTTCATATTACAGCAACAAGCATGACTTCAAAAGCTTTGAAGTTTAGCAAGGTCCGGAAAACAGAAACTGTCCTTATAAATAATCAACAGATTATTTACTAAAACAGTTCGGTGTAACAGTTCGGTGTAACAGTTAGACCCATTCAAAGCAATTTGTTTATCTCAACCTGTTAAAATTTCTCCATAGCCTGTGACAAGGGTCTTTAAATGTTATCGACGCGACAAGGCGTTCGAATCTACAATAAATATTGGAACTTGAGACTCAGTAAGGTTGTTATTATTTGAAGATGATGGCTGCAAACGATTTAATATAATATAAAGGAAGGTTCGTGTCTGATCGAGCGCATTTGCGTGGTCGGATGCGCAATTGGAAAAAGGAGTTGACTATGACTATTACTTACGGTACCCGCCCGTTTATATGGCATATCAAAGTTATTTTTTAAGTTTGACTTTATAGAGCGCCGTCTCTGTCATATAATAATAATAATATCCCTGGACATTTCACACAGCGCCATCTAGTCCCAAGCTAAGCAACCTAATGCTTGTGTTATGGTAACAAGATGGCTGATAAACTACTTATATACATTTTTTTTTGTAAATACATACATATTATAGATAGAAAAACACCCAGACTCGGAACAAATACATGTAGGTCATACAAATATTTGTTCCGTGCGGGAATCGAACCCGCGACACGCAGCGCAGCAGTCAATCGCTTAACCACTGCGCCAACCGTGTCGTCAAAATATACCTGTGTGACAGTCTCATTAACGCCCGGATACAGTAGTGCGATTCTGTAACCATCTCACCGTGAGGACTTGGGTGGGGTGAGCGTGGAGTGAGCTGTCATTCCAACTAATGCTAGGGATTGACACTATTGGCAGCTCACTCCACGCTCACTTCACCTAAGTTTTCATGGTGAGATGGTTACAGAATCGACCGGCAGGTTGTAGGTCAACCTGTCAGTGACTTAGAACCATTTATACAGGCTGGTAGGGACGCGCAGCTTGTTACCATGAATTCAGTACATGATTCTGAACATGGCGTTGAAATTTTTCTACGGTTATAAAAAAACTTGAGAGGTGTCAAGGGACACCCGGATGGAACGAAGTATAACTGGCTTGCTTGGCTTGGCTTGCTTTCTATAAGAGAGAGAGAGAGAGAGAAAGACAGACAGAGAAACACGCGCGCGCCGCACGGCTTACAACTATAGCAAAAAGTGTCGTTCCAACTTTTGGTCTTAATTTTTTCCGTCTAACCGCCTTTCGCAACGCGCGATAAGGAACTTCGTTCCAAAAAAAAATGCAGTTCCATACATTTTGACCACGTAACTATCGCAATTTTTTTTTTGTATGAAACAGCAGGCTATTTTTTGATAACCGACGAAATATTTTTTCGCTTGGGTATCTGGAAACGTGCTGAATTCATGGTTACAATTTTATTTGCGTGTCGATGTTCTGCATGATACTCGCTTGGTTAGAAGAGTTATAACGATTTGTGAACTTTGTTTTCATATTGTTTAAGCCTAATAAGTAGGTGGCCACGTTGGTTGCGGCATTAGTGATGATGACGATTGTTGCTTAGAAATAACCAGTATAATAAGCAAGTAATAAAACACTAATACCGCCTAAATAACTTTGCCGCCAAGCATCAGCGTTGCTGTTTTTCAGTATGAGTTCCGATGTAAAATAAATACACAAACACACACATGAGATATTTCAACTTCATCTCTAAAGTTGACAATACATAGCTTACCCCCACGGTCTTAGGTTCGTCAGCTTGTTTGACTCCCTTATGTAGAAATAATCTTTAACCCCCCTGATTGAAGCCTATAATAAAAAAAATGACACAAAAATCCCAACTTCAATTTATAATGTAAAACGACATCAAAAAAGCAGACTGTGTCTCCGAAAAAGCCAATATTGTTGGATCGGAACTCCAAAAATGTCGAACGAAAATCACTTTTAATTAGGAACCGCAACTGTCAAACGTCAGGCGCGAGCCGAACCCGCGGAAATTGGTGGGAAATTTCAATATTCACTTTTATGTCAACGTTAAGATGATTCACTTTTATGACAACGTTATTTCACTGGATGAGGTTGGTAACTTTTGAATTTAATTATGGAACGTCTCGTTTCGTGTGACATGGTTTTTTTGAACTGCCAGCATGTTTTCTCTTTTATTTTGTTGACATGCGTGCTGCCAGTACCTACTTGGGCAATCCCTTTTTTTTCTCGGGAAAAAGAACTTTTCAAACAAGCATTCCATTAGAATGATAGGTAGGTAACTCTTAACTAAAGAGTAGCAAGGATGAATGAACAGCAAACGACAGCATTAGGAACCAAATGGAGCTGATATTTTTAAGATTCTAATTTAGGTTACTTGGCTTCTTAGCACTAAATATTTTCAAGACTAGATATGACTAAAATGAAGATCACAAAATACTCATTGGTAAATGAAAATGACGCACTAGTAAAAATAATATAGATCGTCAAAAAAAGAAAATTATTTCATGAACACTAGACTAATTGACTAACAGATTGATAAACTCAAGTAGTCGTAGGAAGTTAAATTTCAAGGAAACACGCCGTGTTCGTAATAAACATGCATGAAGTAACT
The DNA here is from genome assembly GCA_945859715.1 of Apamea sordens. Classification (NCBI taxonomy): domain Eukaryota; kingdom Metazoa; phylum Arthropoda; class Insecta; order Lepidoptera; family Noctuidae; genus Apamea; species Apamea sordens. The sequence continues at coordinate 2,204,233 of OX244010.1, read as the reverse complement.
TCCCAAATGTTAAACATTCAAACTTCACAAATAATGCAAAATGAATAAAAAAACAGGACATCAACATCTTTACAATCATTCTTACCCCTTCTAGTAACTCCAAATCTTTGACGCACTTCAAAAGTGACTTCTACTGAAAAGCCCTTTTCAAGCCTCGCGACAATAAATTAATGAATTAAACATTTTTCTAGTTTATTTCCATCTTTTTCCTTGAAAATCTTAAGTAGGTAGTCGGCTTACAAGGGGGCCTGTATACGTTTTGGGTGCGATTTCTTAAGAAATTTTCCTTAAATTTTGAAGAAATTTTACCTTTTGCGGATCATAAAGTTAAGAGCTAAAAGGTTGGATTGGAAACTTGGAATTTATTCAAGTGTTAATTAATAGATGGTTGATTTGTGACTTAACCTTTATCTATCAAAATGTTGATTGGTGTTTGCAGAAATTAGTAGTTTTCGATACGTAAATATAGGCAAATAATTAAAATACTTTACGTATAAAATATTTATAAGGAATATATAATATTAGACGTAGCTGTTTCAATATTCTTTTATTAAAAAGTTTACAAAATAAAAACAAAGAATGTACGAATATTATTATATTTTTAACTAGCTGCTGCCCGCGACGTCGTCTGCGTGAAGGCTCTACAGCACCAAAAATACCTAAGATGCCAGTGTCGCTATAGCATTATAAGTAAACAACTTTTAAAATTGCATTAAAATATAAGTTTTTTTGCGAAGCAAGTGAAGCGAAGCAAGTGAAGAGAGTTATATAGGAATCCTGCTGAGTTCAGTCATAAGATGTGACTGAAGGAAATAGAGAAAATAATGCAGGAATACATTCAGGACACAAAAGAATAAAAATACGTACAAAGGTATCATACCTTACAACACTTCCCTATAAACTACGTTGGTAGTTATGCTGCCAGGAGCCAAAATGTAAAGAGAGTCAGGACTGGTGACGCGAGAGCAAGCGACGTACAGTTGCCCGTGTGAGAAGCAACTCGTCCTGAGGTCGACACCCGCTGCCCTCAGTGTCTGCCCCTGCGACTTATTGATGGTCATCGCGAAGCAAACATTCACGGGGAAGTGTACGCGCTTGAACTGGAACGGGTAGTTATGAGGTATGAAAGGAATGCGTGGTATAAATACTGCCTCGCCGACGCCACAACCCGTAAGAATTTCCGCCTCAATGGTGTGTCTGTGGAGCGAGATGACTTTAAGGCGGGTCCCGTTACACAACTTCGGAGGAGATAGGTACAGAAGAAGCATAATCGGGACACCGACCTTCAGCTTGATGGTATGCGCTGGAAGTCCACTTGCTGACAGGGAGTTCAGAAATTCCACGGGATAATGTGTGGCGTCATCTTGCTCGACAACAGTGTTTATCGAGGTGTAGACCACTTCATTCCCCTCAATTTCCGAGAGAATGCATTTGTTAATTGCTGCAGCCTGATTATTTTTAGGCGTCAAAATGGCCCGCTCACACACCCAAAAATTCTGCTGGTGCAGTATACGACTGATGTCCCCGTACACACAGCGAATGAGTTCTTCTAAGCTGGATACCACTCTACCGAGAGACTCTGGAAGCACCACCTGTCCACCTCTCTCTTCTGGTAGAGTGCCTTCGCCAAGACTTAGAAGGACATCGGAGAATACTTGAGCACATGCATTGCCGCCGAGCTGAGCTCTCATATTAATGGTCAAGCGCAGCGTACGAACTCGTGACCAAAACGAAGATCGTTTCAACGAAGCACCACGGGAAGCGTTTGCCGGAAATCGCCACTGAACAGAACTATGACACCACCCATCAAATGTTCGTTCCTGCGGATGTCCTGCAGGGTTCTGTCCACGGCCTCAACTGCCTTCCTATTGGCCATCGTACACTCATCCCATACGATCAGAGAGCAATCCTTGAGCACGTGTCCCTTATTGCTGTTACGTGACACACCAAAAATAGCAATTTTGCCTTGCCTCCTGACCTCTGCAAGTATGCCAGTGGTAACAAATGTTTTTCCTGTTCCACCAGGAGCATCCAAGAAAAACGTTTTACCCTGGTTTTGCCCAACGCTTTCAAGGACGGTGTCATAAATGTGTTTTTGCTCTGAAGAGAACAAAGCGACATAGTCATTTCGTATGGTGGTCATTTCGCCCGGATCGTAATTTGTCTCAGCGTTATACTCCCGATTTCCACGGTCTTTATACGGTGATGATGTGGGAGCTGATAACCCATATTCGATCAGTGGATTGCCGCCGATAGAAATGACCACATCTTGAAGTGAACTGAGACAGGTGTTCAGCACGCGTTCATCAGTTACTTCGACTTCGTCTCCAGTAACACGCCTCAAAGCTCGTAGAAAATCTTCAGACAGATGATGGCGATACTTCTCCCACAAAGCTACCAGGTTCGCGATTCCACAAAACACCGACGATGGCAAACAGATGACGCATGCAGCTGGGACTGTCACTGACGCTCGCCTCCGCGAGGGTGTCATCCCAATTTTGGTCACCGTCGAGAAGGTGACGTGCTACGCAGGCTGCGCAGTAAGTGGGATACTCCACGCCATCAAATGTCCTCAGAAAGGCGAAAGACGTTGGGCCTCGGACAGTGTGAAGTAACAACCGCAGAAAATTGCATTTGCCATTATTCGGATGCACGGTATAAACCCTACCCAATGCGGTGTCCTTGTAAATTCCCGGAAAGCCTTCCACAGCACCTCCTCGTCGACGTCGGTTAAATACACCCCTTTGCTTGTCGTACGTGTAATATGAAGGCACCTCGTCATACGTAAGGGATCTCGCAAACTGGTCGACTTCACAGAGCCTGAAAAATGCCACGCAAAACGAACTATATACGATAAAACTTTAAGAAGAAAATGCACATTGCCATCTATGAATTTTAAGAATAACTAACTACTATACGCCAACATGATCAAATTTAAATTATTAATTTCCAAAAAGTGTTAACTTGTAACTTGATTTGATTTTTATGAAATCTCATAGATGGCGCTGCTTCAAAATTGTCTTTATACTACTAATATTCATTAAACTGTGTTTCTCTGCCCAAGTTACTTAAATGGCGTAGTTTTTATAGTGTAAAGCTAGATAATAGCATGGCTTACTCAAAAACAACATTTAAATATGCGTCGTTAGATTACACGCTGTCACAGAATACGTAGGTAAGAAAAATAAAGATTCACAGCTCCTCCCCCGTAGGTGATAGCGTGATAATATGTTTCCAGAGTTAAATTATGGTTTACTAAATAAATAACATGTCATTTTGTGCATTCAATTATTTTGTGCATTAAATTACGAACAAAAACCTTTTAAAATCAATATTGCTTACTTCCTATAACATACGGCGTGATAATATGTAGCCTAAAGCCTTCCTTGGTTTACAAAGAACATTTTTGCTGAATTTCAATTCAATCTATCCAGTAGTTTTGGCGTGAAGCCGTACCATACACACAGACAAACAGACAAACAGACAAAAATTCTAAAAACTCACTTTTTGTCATCAGTTACGTTTTTCTAACAAAAGCCACTTATTTTTTCTCGAAAATTCTCAATGTACAGTTTTTCTTTCGTTACTGTTTTATTATATGTATAGATATAGATAGATTATATGTATAGATTAAAACGCCAGCAGTCTCATATGTCCCGATTCCTAAAAATGACAAAATGTAAAAAAATAACGAATATCGCGTACAAGTATTTTCTCGATAGCAGCAATTCCTACTGAGATCATATTTTAATGATATCGGTATAGTACTGTTTTCTGTCAGGACTTGTTGGCAACAGACAGTAATTACTATAATTAGATTCGATGCGGTTTTTATTACAAAGATGAGACTGTTATTTGTAGCGGAATGGTTCAACGTTTTTCATTTATTTTATAAAATAGGACCTTCAAGTATCATTTTAAATAATAATAATATCCCTGGACATTTCACACAGCGCCATCTAGTCCCAAGCTAAGCAACCTAATGCTTGTGTTATGGTAACAAGATGGCTGATAAACTACTTAAGTATATACATTTTTTTTTTTTGTAAATACATACATATTATAGATAGAAAAACACCCAGACTCGGAACAAATACATGTAGGTCATACAAATATTTGTTCCGTGCGGGAATCGAACCCGCGACACGCAGCGCAGCAGTCAATCGCTTAACCACTGCGCCAACCGTGCCGTCAAATATCTATCAATTTTGATTTGAAGCACAAACTTCCTTGTCTTTTAATAAATATAATTCAATTCGATTAATTTTTTCCTGTTGAAATTATATGACAATAGTTCTTGCCTTAGCAAAAATATTAACGACTCTGCAAGGTGCAGATGAACTAGATGTTCAGGATGTGCTACACGTTTATTGCATACATGTACGGTCACGAGTTTAAGTAAATTACCTTTAAATATTCAGTAGCGATTCTCTTAGAGGATAGGTAGAAATTTTATGGTGGTACGAACATAGAACCTATTTTCGATACCATATTACGAAAGAAGTCTTTTCTCAGAGTTATTTCAAGAGAAAATTACTTTTGAATTTCACGAAGTTAAGTGTAAAGTGTGGCTCGTGACTCGTCGGCTGTAATCGTGGAGGCTATTCTAACGATAATCGCGAACACCACATTTCTAAATAGTCTTTGGTGGACACACAGTGAGTACCTAATAAACGTACCTTTTTTTACATTTATCGCCAACTTTGCTTACTGCGTGTTCATATAAGAAAAAAGCATTTGCCTATAAGTAAAACCAAACACAAGCTAATATTTTAAATACAACAGCTAAGTAATTGCATCTCGACGCTCACGTATAATGTTACGCACGAGAACAAGAGACAAACTGGCGATATAACACACATGTATGAAGATTGGTAACAACTCCATCTAGTGAGTGTTACAGGTGTACGGCGATGCTCGCCGGTGTCGCGGAGTGCCATACATTTATCACTCACGTCGATGTTGGTAGGGTGGCTAGGATTTGTGTCGGATGAGGTGTGAATTAAGATTTTAAGGATAATATTTATCCTTTAAAGCAATAATTTAACTACTGCAGGCTTTCTGATTCACATCAGTTGACAGTTATTTGCAACAAATGAAAGCTGATTGGAAAATAACTTTAATTAAAATTTGATTTGATATGAAACTTGGAGATAACTAGGAAAAGCTGCTGAAGCCGAATTTGTAATGAAATAAAATACATTTTCTAAATCCTATACTAAGGGAAGTTTAGGGCTAGGGGTAGTTTCATTATGGTGAAAGTACTGAATACTTTCATTTTTACTACTGAAACACGCAAACCAGTGAAATAAGCTGCTTATATTTTTTAAATTTATAAAATGTCATATGTATCATCTAAAAACTCCAGCACCATGAATCTTTTACACCAAAACTCAGATTTTTTATGTATTTTGATTCACCGACAAACGATTGAATGAAGGATTTGTATATAATTCAATTTGAATTCAAGAATTTGAAGGAAAATAACCACACCACGGATACTATCCGAAATCGTATACACTCTACAGCGACGCACAAAAAGCACTTTGTCAGATTGCAAGTTTGACATCGTCGATATGCCACTGAGAGCATCCTGTAGTGTACAATGTATCCTGCACACGACGGATTTTAAAGGACGCCCGACACCTGACGTTGTACTGTCATGTGATACCAAGTAAATGAATAGATATAGCGCTTATGCCCAGCAATCTTGGGGTTTATTTTATAAACGTTGCTAAGATTAAATGATTAACGTCTGCTTCACCATACATTTTGTGACGATTAAATTAAACGTCTCTTAACTTTAAGCAACGTTTATAAGTAAATCCTCTAGTGTTTTAAGACTACTATAATATGTATCTTACAAATGAAACTGGCCGATATTAATGGTTTTTAACGATATTTAGATATTTCTTAAAGAAATAAATTGTATGACATAGCATAGTAGTTTGAGTGCCGTTTTCGTATATTTAAAAGTTACTGCAATCGAAGCTCGCGATTTATGGTTTAATAACTAACTGGTATTATTAACTATGACATTTTTAATGGCACTCAATTACTTTGTTTCTTTTTATGAAACCTCTAATTTACGGAAGAAAAACATCGTAAAGGGCTTGGCTTCCGCAAACATGGTTACAAATATTCATTTATCTTTCTTTGTCCTAGATATAGTCCTCATAATTGCTGTAATTTTGACACAATTTCCCAGTAAATTGAAACTTCAATAAGGTTGAAACTATCTAATTATCACATAGCCAAATAGATCTTACCGTTTTATGACGAGCAAGTGATATTCAACTTTAGGGTGATAAAGCAATTACGAGGGAAACTATAATCGACCTGTTGTTATGTTGTATTATACAACATGACAGTTACAAGCAGATATTACCATATTACAACATTGCCAACGCATGTAGTTCGCTATATTGAATTTAGCGTGACGTCATCTATTTAGTATAATGTCCGGAGTAATTACAAACGTAATGTCACCTCATTTGCCTAAATTGGTTGGAACATTTAAGCTGTGGGTGACCTACATTGAGGCTAACTTTGCCGCTTTTTGGATTCACAGCGATGGGGTAAGAATGTAAATTAGTATTAATTATTATTTCGGCTAGGTAGTTTTCTAAGGAAGAGTAGAGGTGATGCAAGATGTGGTGAACTACATAGGAATGTTGATTTGTCACGCACGTTTGGTGAACCAATCACCTAATATATAATGGCACTGATTTAAAGAAGCAGTTGTAAATAGCGGTTTTGGTAAGTTAAAAATTATAAATGGCACGTTTAATAACTAGTTCAGCAGTTAAAACTAAGCAGTAAAGTAAACAAAAATGAGTAATAAAAAATAATGAAATGGATCAGTGAATATATAATTGAGCAGGAAAATAATTAAATGGGCGGTAAAAATTATTGAACGAGCGGTTACGTGTATTTAAAATGTTTGGTTTTGTATTCAAAAATATGTTTCTGGCACTCGCCGGTCGCTACCGCGGCACCGCTCGCTTCCCCCCGCTCGGCTCGTGCGTTGTGTGGTCACAGTTCTAACCTTAGCTATTTCGATGTACCGAACCGAACTATTTATCGAACCGCTCATTCCATATTTTTTACCGCTCATTCAGTTATTGGACTGCTCAATTATTTTTAGAATTGACATTGTATGATAAAATAACCGACTAATTGATTTTTTATTACTGTCCATGTTTTACTGTCGCAATAATTAATCAACCGCCATTAAATTAAATAACTGCTCAATATGTTTTTCAACTGATCATAATAACATCTCGAATATTTAAATAACAGCTCAAAAAATTAGTTACCATATTTAATTATGGAAAGAACCATTTTAGTTATATAATTATTGAGATTCAACACAAACTGTATTTTTCTGATGGTAAAATGTTTCATTCGCCTTCGTTTTCAGGTTGTAACTTTATTTCCTTAAATCTCGTGAAGGCTAGTTTTCATTGTGAACAAAACAAAAAAACAATTAATTCGTTAACACGGAAAAATATTCTTCTGATCTACATAACTACTTTCCCAACAGCACAGGGTCACTCAGAATGCAACTGCATTAATATAAACAGAAAAATAACAATCAGCTAATTATTTTCTTTACCTAGCACCAACAAACTGACATTCTTAACACCACTTAAAATTAATAACACCAGTTCCCAAGTTCTCCCAACACAACATGGTCACACTACAACGCCGGCACTTTGCTTGATTGTAACTCTGACTTTACATCTGTGAAGCTGGAAGTTCTAGTTGATATAATACACACTTTATGACCTTTGGGATTGTTACTGACTGGCTGGATTATATGGTTATCTCCTAGGTTATAGCTTACCTTCTAGGCTGTGGATTTGTAGTCTTACATTCTGCTTTGAAATTCAGGTAATTCAACAAGTCTATTGCATAGCATTTGACGGCTGCTGCGCTGCGTGTCGTGGGTTCGATTCCCGCACGGAACAAATATCCGGTTCTGGCTGTTTGTGTACCTATGTGAGTTTAAATGTTTGTAAACGTACCCACGACACAGGAGAAATTCCTAGTGTGTTTTCTTAAAAAAATAAATAAATAGCCTTTTAGAAATAGAGCATTCTTAACATCAAGATGACCCGCAATGTGCACGCACAAGACACGCTTAGTGTGTTTTGCCACTTACGTAGGTACGCCACTACATAACAGATTTATATCTTTCACATCTAGCCTTTTTTTTTGGGTGGGAAATCATTAAATGTCCTCTCCCGCTCTGGGCTGAGCGGAAGGGCGTGTCAGACTTTTACTGACTAAAACCCACCCGTGTTCAATCATTTTTTTTTTCTTTGCCTGTGCCAGGGGCCACGGTATCTCTTTCGAACAATTCGTGGCCCTGGCAGTTCACATCTAGCCCGTTTCAACCAATTTCGTCATTAGATACATTATAGTGTGCGCATGATTATCGTAAGCAGACTTTTTACAAATCCTTCTGGACTCAATTAATAACATGGGTGTTTCAATAGTCGTATTTGTATGTACCTACTTCATCATTAAAAAGATTATGTCTGGGAACTAAGCACTACCACTACTAATGGTCTTCTACTTCAAATCACGTTATAACCGCAAATGCCTTTGATGAGAACATAACATGACCTTAGAAGATCAAGCTAACGGTTTAAAAAAAAACAATTATCTTTTCTTCTTAACAATTCAGGCGAGTGAGAAAACACGAAGCAGCCTCAAACAGCAAAAACTATCTCATCTCACTTTGACTCGTCTTAAAAAAGCGAAAAGAAAAAGCTCAGAAAATCCGCTGCCCCTACAGCGCTTCGAGCGCTTTTCTCACGATCCAAGATCCGAGTTACGACGGCTTTTTCTCAGTTCTGAGTACTCACTGAAATATTCAAGACGCTAAGTAGTTCCTGAAATTTTAAACCGCCATCCCAAATTTTCTTTAGTAATATTAGGTGGGCCCATAATATTTCACCTGAAGAAAAGGTGTTGCTTAGAATTTTGCGTTTTTGTAGAGTTTTACGCCGTGATAATCTGTAAAATGGTTGTGAAATATAGTGATGGAATTAATATGAATGGTTTCATAGGTTTGGTAAAAAAATTTGCAACATTGGCACGTGTCGGTTTCAGAAAAGTCTAGTAGATAATTGAAGTTATTGAGTGTCAAGCATATATTAGTATTATGTACAGAACAAACCCGTTCTTGAGAGAAGATATTATCATAGCTATTTGCTATTCTTGCATAGATCGTACATATATGTATTTGTACGTAGGTATAGTTTGTTCCGATAGAAGTGAAAAACCTTACTCCAATGAAGAAGATACCTGCCAGTTCCGACTAATGTAATATTTCTTAGGCCCTTACCCAGTCACCACAATTATTTGCGCTATAAGCGCCCCAGCGCCATCCTGGCCGCGTGCGCTGATCGATGGGACTCGTTGCTGATGGCGCACTGGATAGGCCTTCACGCGAGGGCAAGCGCTTGATTTCTATTTCTATTTCTGTCAATTTTTACTTTTACTAATACTAGGCTAAGAACATTGTTACTAACGAACTTATGGACAAAGTCTGAAATAAATTACTTATTATTATTATTATTATAAGCTTATTTTAGAGTTGCTCACTTATAATAGGCTACACATAGGCTGAGAACCTACACGTTGACATCCCCCATTCCATACTTCTCCACACTAAAATAGGCTTTTAGTATATTTTTAATTTGTTGAAGTTTTTTGTATTCTAATTTTTTGGCAAATTTCTTTGGTAGTTTATTTAGAATGTCAGGAAAGGCGTACATCCAGCCGATCGATTCTGTAAAAATCTCACCGTGAAAAGTTAGGTGAAGTGAGCTTAGAGTGAGCTGTCTATAGTGTCAATCCCTAGCATTAGTTGGAATGACAGCTCACTCCACGCTCACTTCACCTAAGTTTTCACGGTGAGATGGTTACAGAATCGCACTGCAGGTTCTCTTACCATATTCATTATTAATCTTTGTCAGTTTATATGTAGGCAAGTTCGACAGGTTACGAACAAATTTTGGTCTCCTTGTTTTCTGCAGTTTATTCATAAATACAGAGGAATCAGAGGGTACCAATATTTTTAACATCCTTATTTGTATATTATATTATAGATTTTTTTAAGATACGTTTTGTAAGTTCTTCCATAACTTGTTAAATCATAATTAATAACAGAGTCGGCTAATACCATGTACAACAATTCCAAGGTCCTATAAGGCAATTTGTGTTTTAATATGCGTAATTTAGACATTATAGTCCTAAGTTTAGTGCATACATAGTCTACATGTGGGCCTCAATTAAATTTATAATCTATCTTAAGCCCCAGATAGACATGTTCTTTAACATGAATAAATTATTTGATTTGATTTGAACATTTTCAACATGCTTGCAGTCACAGACATCTAAGCACTGGTGCATACATTTGTGTTCATGAGCCACAACTCTTGGTGTTCCTCTATTTCTTAAGTATGGTGAATGAATGTGCATGAGTTTCGATTTTTGGTAATTAATTGATAAACCAACATCATGAGCCCATTTGCATAGCAAGTCAAACTCACTTTGCAGCAGCCTCTCCGCAGTAATCAGGTCTCTGTGAGCTGTGATAAGACATGTGTTGTCAGCAAATTGGTAGACAGAAATTACATTGGTAGACGCAAATTGACATCACATGTTGCACCGTCAGTAATAGTGAATGGTATTGCCCTCCCGCCATAATTGCCTGTTTCCCTGATGGAAAATACTGCCCACTTTCCTCACAAAAATAAAATAAAAAGTGTTCACCAACCCTGTACACGCTACCGTATATTTAGGTAACAAACAACAGAGCTGTCTGCTCATATTTAGCTAGCAATATTTCTCTTACCCTTTGTGTACGGAACGAAAGAAACAAAATCCCCGTCAGATGTTGCGTAACGTCTTCTTGTGAATTACACGGTAGTTTAATCTTTGTTTTCCACGAAATAAAGAACATTTTTGTTCGGGGTTGTTTTATTAAAAAAATGTTAATGAAATTGAACTTTATGTAGAGGAGTTAAGTGTGGTTCTGCATGTAATGTGTTTACGGCAAATTGCAGTGGCTACTTGAAAGTTATGGCAAATCTGTCTAGAATTTGTCAAACTCTATTCTAAATTTCCTTTGCGAACGGTTGCTCTATACTTTACTTTATAAAACTTATAAAGCAAAGTAAAACGAAACGTCTAGGTAATGATTTCCCAAAATGAGGTTGTACAATCAAGAACTGTAAAATTACACGTTCGGCGAGAGAAAACGTACTTTTCAGCTTGTTATGACATTTATATTATTTTAATAATCTACGTAGGTATCTGCTAAAAATTACCAACATAGAAAAAATCCAGTACAGTGACGTTTCTAAATAGCTTTAGAAAAGAGACACTGTTAACACTGACAAAATAACAGGAAAACACAAGAGTGTCCTATTAAAAGCGGATTAGACCCTAACAAACGCTACAGTATACTTACAATTCTTCTTATTTTCTATACGATTGGTGGAAATTGGCAAAGAGCTAGACAAAACACACGGTGATTACTAAGACTTATACAGAAATAGAATTATTTATTGTCTATAAAGGTGCATTTCTGTGAAAACCCAAACAATTACAAGATCTATGAGTACTTCATGTTCATATTCCACAGAATACATTACGGTATGGTGATTAACTAAACATTATTGATTACGCCGTTGCCTGTTGATGCCACCGAGGAGCTTTTAAATAAACTTGCGTTTGCAAAATATCTGTATTAGTTTTGTTTTTATCTTAAAAAGTATGATCACGTCTCCATCTTTCGCAAGATACTCAAGTGGCTCCTCATTCGACTTCGCAGGAGCTCTCGGATATTGTGTCTGATACTCAATCTCCTTCACAATCACCATCCTATCTGCGGGAGCGTTTTTCCTACGCCCGTCCTTCAGATGCACCTTGCATCTTAAAAACCTTCTCAAGTCCGCTCCCCACTCCACCGACTTCTACTCCTACTCCTTCACAGCGCACGTGGTGCGATTGTGGAATTCACTACCGCCTGACATTAGGAACTGCCAAACTGTTGCAGTTTATAAAAGAAGAGTGAAAGAACACTATCTGTCCACTTCATCACAGTTGTGTATGTATTTATTATTTTGAGTATGATAAAATTATTATCATTCAAGTGATATTTATTTTAGAAATATGTATTAGGTATGTTTATTTGTATGTATGTGAGTATATTCTCGTAATTTTTGTTTAGTTTTTTAAGTGAATTGTTTTTGATTTTATGTATTATTTTGTTGTCTCCTTTAGTCTTTCACACGCTGTCTACATCTCTGTATCTATTGTCCTATCTCAGGTATGCTGGAAAATATTTCATATGAAATAAGCATCACCTCTGTACCTATTTTTTCTGTTCTGTTTTTTCTTATCTGTTTATATACCTACGTGTGTACAAAAATAATAAAATAAAAATAAGCAAATAATCCAACACCCTCGCCCTCATACCCACGCATAAGAGACAACAAGCGCTCTTCTAATAAAGATGACATATTGCCTTTACAATAAACTTGCTGTTTTGTCTGTACATAATATGTCTATTAACACGTGTTAACATCATCAATCTACTCTTTATTTATTTATTTAAACTTTTCACACAAAAAGGTACAAAGCCGGACTTAATGCCTTAGGCATTCTCTACCAGTCAACCAAGGGTGGTGAAGAGATTAGATGGCAGGTGCTTTGGTTGAGAGGGACAATAATAATTAAAAAAAAAAACTCTTAAAACTAGGTACACAAATACATAAATAGGTTATATACACATACATATTATTACTATAATATAATACTCTTTAACCGGAATGTTACAAAAAAAACACGATACAAATTGTAGGTAGGTATCACCCATCGGTATCAGCAAACTCAATCCCCGAAACCCGTATCAATCCAATCCCAAATTGAACTCAAAATATACAAATTAAAGAAGACACACAAATAATAAGTATCCTTCGAAAATCCATCGCGAAATCTAAATATTTATCAAACCCATACTTTACGGTATCATACACAAATACCTAATGTTGCTTATTTATATTGAATCCTGTCATTTGAGTAGGTAAATAAATAACATTACTCGCGCCAGTGGAGCCGAAAATGAGAAAATTGCTGCGTATACAACGTCCCCAGCGGTTTAATTTGGAAAATAATATTTTTGGTGGCTGTACTTGTATACAGTAAACCTATGGTTGGGTGGCGGTATCTAAGAACACACAAATGTTTTGATAAAGAAGGGTTTTTGGGTTCTCATATGAAGTTTGGGTTCTGTTATCTGTTGTGTTTTTCGGGTAATATTTCTAGGAACTTTATATTACCAAAAAAAAGGTTCAATCTACGATAAAAAAGCCTGATTATTTACATATTTACCTAAACATTTTCTGCTAAAAGGCATAAGGCATATTTTAGAATAGAATAGAATACTCTTTATTATTATATACACCATATAAATTACAGACATAAATATAGGTCATAAGTAAGTATATGGTTTATCTTTTTATCATCTCAATAATTATGAGGATCTATCCATGAGAAAAAATATACTCCAATGTTTATATTTCAGATTCAAAGATTATAGAAAAATAATGAAATCTTTATTAATGGGATATCAAGAAACAGATAAACGGATTGAGTTCATCACAATATTAATTGAACGATATTACGTGAAATTTCGCCGTTAAAAGCAAGTATCACAAAAAGATAGGGAGTGAGGTGCGCCATATGTATTTATTCTTAAAGGTGTAACACCTATCTCGTCCTGTGATCTTAAGTTTGTTACGCAAGTCCGGAAAGGTTTTATCGGGTTTTCCCTTGCCCAGTTGTACTAAAGTTAAACCGCGAAATATTCGCAAAAAATGTAAACAAATATGAGTTTATAGAAAAATAACTTTAATTCCTACACAATAAAGTTCAGTTTACGCTATAACTTCAAACATTTGTATGACTTTTCAATAGTGCAAGTGACTCTGAAATTAACTTAATTATCATTAAAATAAAGCTGATATTTGTTTAACTTGAAATAACGTCAATTTGAAACATAAATAAAATTTTAATTATTATGTATTTTATACTTACACTAACTCTATACTTCTTTGGATTCACACAAATCACTTTTCACCAAATAACTATCAACCCACCTACAGGAATGAGATTGAGAATCAGATTTGCTTTTAAAACAACCTTCACGCTTAAGCTTAGCCCGTAAAACAATGAAGCCTAACTCTCAGTTGCTAACGAACCTTAACAAAATACTGCTGCAACGAAAGCTGAAACGATAATTTACATCGATGATACAGCAATAGCAACCACCAAGTAAATAAGTATCGAAGCATAACTCTCCACAATTAACTACGAAAAACTTGGAAAACAACCGGTTAAAGAAACGATGAATGACAAAGTAATAAGCAGCAGTGCGATTCTGTAACCATCTCACCGTGAAAACTTAGGTGAAGTGAGCGTGGAGTGAGCTGTCATTCCAAATAATGCTAGGGATTGACACTACTGACAACTCACATTAAGCTCACTTCACTTGAGTTTTCACGGTGAGATTTTTACAGAATCGACCGGCAGGTGCCAACGGTTTTAATCTGTGGTATCTAAATGGTGCAGCCCAATCTATCGACTCATGTGTCAGTTTCTAGCCGGTTTGTTACAAGTGAACCTTTTGTTTCAACATTATCTTGTGGCAGTAACATCAACCGATGATTTATGAAGCATCTTTGTTTCCAGCTAACGCTGCTTGTCAATCGGTATTACTAACGAGTTTAGCGAAGGAAAAATGGATGGATGGAGATGAAACGAAATATTTGTTATTGGAGCCTTGTTTGGTCGTTGTTTTTCATACTATTTTGATTTAAAATTGATTCACACATAAACATACGCGTATTTATCAAATGGATAAGTAGAAACTAACATTCTACCAACCATACTTTCTACTCAACTTGTTTCACCCACGTTCATGCATCAGGGTCATGTAATATGCACGTCGGATGCAAATATGAATGATTCAGATGACTTAGATTATACATAGCTGTGTTTGGAAAGATAACTTGAATCTTATTATAATAATTATAGAATTGATTATGTTTTACATTTCTGTTTACTTGCACGTACGTGCAAAACCAACATTGTATAATTCACAAAATCCAACTCTAATAGGCCATTGATGTTGATAACAAAGCCAATCTTTATCCAGTTTAAACGCAGAACTGATCCCAGTTGCTTCAATAAGCAGCCAAAACATCAAACACGATCCAACAACATCACTATTCGATACTAAATCTGCCAATCACTCATACCTCCACCTACATAAATACATACAAGAGCTACATAAACACAGCCACGGTTACAGCTAGTGCGCTGCATATTTTATAAGTCCATCCATCTGCTCAAACGGAATACTAAATGTAGGTAATGAAACCGACAAAGTGATATTTGAAAGCCATTCCGGATTTCACGTGTTTGAATTTGAACATTTTAATGTTAATGTGTGCTTTAGGAAGGTTTTAGTGGAATAGGTTCATTTGTTAGTGTTGTAATTACTAGATCAGCCGGTCGATTCTGTAAAAATCTCACCGTGAAAACTCAAGTGAAGTGAGCTTGATGCGAGTTGTCAGTAGTGTCAATCCCTAGCATTATTTGAAATGACAGCTCACTTCACCTAAGTTTTCACGGTGAGATGGTTACAGAATTGCACTGCAGATGGTTAATGTAGATTGGTTTACTGTAGTGAAAAAAAAACTTTTGAGAAAGTTTTTTATTTTATGATACGGCTTGGTCATTCTTTACACAACATCTATAATGAATTGTTATCGTTACCAAAGGTTACTATTTTGATCGCCATTAATTACCTGAGCAATTTAATATTTCTATTAACAAGGCATGATAATACTGTAAGCAGCCGGTCGATTCTGTAAAAATCTCACCGTGAAAACTCAAGTGAAGTGAGCTTGATGTGAATTGTCAGTAGTGTCAATCCCTAGCATTATTTGGAATAACAGCTCACTCCACGCTCACTTCACCTAAGTTTTCATGGTGAGATGGTTACAGAATTGCACTGCTTTACTTTTCAGACACCATGTATAATTTTGGCATGAACGATTTAATCAATATTTTGATTCAAAAGAGTGTTCACGGAGTTTCTTGCCCGTTCTTTTTCATAAGAACCTACTAAGCTTGGAATGGGCCACTAGCATCACCTCTCTGCGTCTCCTCTTTGATCGACTCCTTGACAATTCGAAAGTGCGGTTTAATTGCTTTGAGTTAATGATAAACTCTGGCATGAAAGTAAAATACAGGACTTCCCTGTGTTCTCTTCCATGGTTCGGTTTAATATTAACGTATAAACTACACTTGTAGTTCAAGGTTGACTAGCACAACCTCTTAGATTATTTAACTTTGAGTTTGTACTTGCCTTATCCTGTTTCTGTTGCCTTAAGATCTTTTAGACGACTCCACAGATCGATAGGCTTACGGGGGGTACCATGAACTTAATATGGAAACAAAAGTAGGTCAATATTCGACAAAAAATGAAGTGTCCTGCGAAGTCTCATGCGATTTTGAAACATGTGCAGTGCAACTTTTACTGTCAAGTTGACCTGCCCTGCGCTAAAACTTTCCTGCGAGTCATAATGTGCCTTGTACTATCAAATCACAGAAGTCATTTGTTTTATCAACAACATTTCGACTCACTACATCATCTATCCCAGAAACTCACATTGGCACAAGGCCGTATGATCCGACGGAGCCAGCGCTTACTAGTTTTTTAAATCCATGGGAAACATAAAAAACCGGTCAAGTGCGAGTCGGACTCGCGCACGCAGGGTTCCGTACAAATTTGTCGGTATGCAACTAAAAATTTACGGTTTTCGCAATTTTTTTCTTTATGTGTGCTATAAGACGTTGCGTTAACCAAATTTCAAGATTTTGAGTTCACGGGAAGTACATACCTTGTAGGTTTCGATTTCCTTGCAAGTGTCGAAAATTTGCGGAAATTTGCGGCATAAACGGTTGTATCTTTTGATTGCGTTGGCTTAGAAGTTTGATTTTTTTCACAGCGCCAAGGGTCACTAGACCTGAGTATTTGATATAAATTTTAGCTTGATACCTCCACGCGTTCCTGAGAAAAAGGGTCTTGACAGACAGACGGACGGACGGACAACAAAGTGATCCTATAAAGGTTCGAGGTACGGAACCTTAAAAATAGTATTATATAAGTCTGAAAAAAAGATATATCATATTTAAGGATCTGGTGGACATGCAGTCGCTTTTAATATCTAGATTATATACACGATTAGATTAACGTTGCTAGATAGAAAACCATCCCAAAGTTACCCCTTTCCGTAAAGTTTCACGGTCATCTCAAAAACCAAGTATATGAGAGATGGGAGGGAATCGCTATTCAATGTATGAAACCAGCAGCCGAGTTAAGAAAAGAATAAGAAGCTGCAGTCGCAGAGGGTTTATGTGGATGGATGCTGGTGCGCAAGGTCATATTGGAAAAAAGTTTGGAGAAGTTCTCTTTCATCATCTGCCTAGCCTTTTCCCAACTATGTTGGGGTCAAACTCAAACTCAAACTCAAATCATTTAATTCAACTAAACCAATTACAGGTACTTTTGAATTGTCAAAGTGGGTCGGCTTCCAGTCTAACCGGATTCAGCTGAATACCAGTATTTTACATGGAGCGACTGCCTATCTGACCTCCACAACCCAGTTAATGGGTAATACGATACCCCTTGGTAAGACTGGCTGTCAGATTTTCGGGCTTCTGACTACCCGTAACGACTGTCAAAGATCCACGAATGACAGCTGAGACCAACGGCTTAACGTGCTTTCCGAGGCTTTATAGGAGTAAAAAATAAATATTGTCTACTTTGCTCTCAAGCAGAAAAATAAAGTGACGATCCAAGAGAGCATAGGTACTTAAATGTTATAAAAATTATACCGGATCATCAACTTCCATTGAGTCTCACACAGATGGAGAATCACACACACACACAATCGATTGGTAGTTTAAATAAAATAACCGTTTTTATTATAGCTTCTGAAAAGAAATAAATATTTTTGTATCTGTATTATCTTTCCTTCTGTTTAAATATTGCAGTCCTAATATTACTGTACAGACGCCAACACATCAAGCTACTACAATCTGTCAAATTTCTTTAATAGATTTTCTACTTTATCGCTGAAGCATTAAGGTTCAAGGTTGATTGGGAAAATTTTACAGTTTCGGGTAGCTTGACCTGCTGGCGTCTGTACTATGTCTGTGCTATGGCCGCTGTCCGAACTTTTAATGGCGCGCTAACGTGTTCGACGACAGGGACGCGTGGGGGGCGCCCCGCGGATTCCCCCGCACCTCAACCCCTCAAATCGGCTCGAGCGCCGAATCATCTACGTCAATTTGCCATGTTATAGTAATTTCATACAACTGTCAAAAATGACAATTGTGATTTAAATATACGGACAATTGAAAATATACGTAGGCAATTAGCTTAACAATTAATATCCATGACTGTACCACCTACTCCAAATTATTCGGTGAAATAGTGACCGTTAGTCCAGACAAGCGAGCGGGTATATTATTTTATTGTGTTTCCAACCGATGCAGTTTTTATTATAACATCATTTATACAGTCCATTAGTTTCATTGAAGTGCCAAGTAACATCTTCTAAATCCTTAACTTCAATTATATTGTTACGCGCCGCAATTAATGCCTGATACATGGTGACATTAGTTACCACTAGCGCCATCTATTGTGGAATAGCGGAACTGATAGAGTCGCCATCTATTGTGGAATAGTAGAACTAATACTAGCGCCATCTATTGACGAGTAGATATGACGAAGCTAGAACTTACTAGAACTATCGACATCTGGTCAGTCGGGGCCGGTATGTACTCGAACATTCTAGACGTTTCTACAATAGAGGTTCTGGAACTATCTGCGGCACTATAAGGCCGGGATTAGCCGCGAGCAATCAGACTTAGTTCTGCGACACGAGCGAATACATCGAAAGCGATCTTCAAGTGCGACTTAAGAGCGATTGTGTTTTATAATTAGTGTGTTTTGAATTGTTGTTAGTGTTGATTAATTAAAGTGTAACTTTTGGGTAATTTATATCGGCAGTTTTTATTGTCACGAGTCCGCGTAACAATATTCAAATTACCTTCACCGTCATTTACCTTCACAACACATAAAAGTCTACCTACACCATTACCCTCCATAAAACACACTGTACTCCCAAAAAACACAAGTAAAACTTCATTACAAGCAAAATAAAACAACTTTTTATATTCAGAAAACACTTTAACTTCTAAAGTACTGTTCCCGAACTTGGCTGTCGAAATAGGTGTTTCATATAATGAGGTTCGGACCACGGCACGTGTATTAAAACTTTTCTTGTTGTACCTGTATGGTGTAAACAGTTCGGTGTGGGTGGAAGTTTGAGAACTGGACGTTGAGAGGTCAACGGCATGACTATGTATTGTGTGAGCACCAGGGTTCCATGCAGATTTGAGCTTTGTGTTTTGTGTAAGTGGTTAAGTTGCATTCACTGAAAAGTAGAAGTTATGAGGAACTGGGTGGCAAATTCCTCATCCTCCTTTGAAACGGTTGGAACCTCCGAACAGACTGTCGAGTCTAGTGGGTTACTGGCCGACGATTTTTGACAGTTATCTGCCGATCGATTCTGTAAAAATCTCACCGTGAAAAGTTAAGTGAAGTGAGCTTAGAGTGAGCTGTCAATAGTGTCAATCCCTAGCATTAGTTGGAATGATAGCTCACTTCGCGCTCACTTCACCTAAGCTTTCACTGCGAGATGGTTACAGAATCGTTCTGCAGTATGTGCTTGCGTGATATAGACTTTTGCAAAACGTCATGTGTAATGCGTAGTTTGTATGTAGCGTTATAGATGCCGCCACAGTGTGTTTCTATAGAAACCTTTAAAAGTCACTTGGTATACCAAGTGACTTTTAAATGCCATCTAAAATGGTTTCTTAAACCTGAGTGTTCTTGTAACATGTGATGCATTTACACTTTTGTGCGAACCTTAATCAATACGGTGATAAACCTGGAAATTAAGCAGATATTCACAGTTTTTTCTACTTGGTGATCGAAGGCATTTTCATTTTAAGCCACAATTATACTAAATTAGTAAACAGTGCTAAACCTCTTATAATAACTTTCAAAATAATATTGAATTCCCATTAAAATCTCATAATTAACATCAAACGAAACAATTTCTTAGAACTCTCTCGATTTCAATTTTGAACTCCCTTCATGCAAAAATTGCCTTTACGTTTATACCTCACGAAAAGTTAAAGATATATTTTTGATAAAACATTTTATTTAGCGACTGGAAACGTCGGAGCAATTCTTCCGCTCGTCTAACCTTAGACCATTGAGGTGCAGAAGGTCAGCTCCATACAACGAAAATGCGCGCGCACATAGACGCGTACGTACAGCGATATAAGTCTAGCATAATCAGCCTATAATGTTCCCACTGCTGGGACACTGGCCTCCTCTCTGTGAGAGGAAGCGGGCTGTAATTCACCACGCAGGGCCCAGTGCGGGTTGATGGACGTCACAATGTCAAAGTCTTCCAATGGTTGGTTCTAGTACATGTCGGTTTCCTTACAATGATGTCCTTCACCGTTTCGAGAGCAGTAGTGATAAAATAAATTACTCACAGTAGGCAACCTGGGTTCGAACACATGACCTGTAACTTGAAAGTTGGGGCCATTACCAATGAGACACCACTGCGCCTAATTTTATTTATTTATATATACTTTATTGTACACCACAAAAATACATAGCATAAAAAATACATGGCACACTACAAAATATACAATGGGCGGCCTTATCGCATTACTGCGATCTCTTCCAGGCAACCTTAGAATGGACAGTGATTTTCCTTGACATAAAATGGGACTGTCGTTGGTGCAGACATTATGTATACAATAAACTAAAATAGATACACAAATATATACATATCCAAAATTATAGATACATAAATACATACATACTATATATACAAGCAACGAAAAATAAAAGAAGACTGTAGATGATTGCAGTTAGGTTCAACGTACAACGACAAGTAGTGCTCCTTTACAAGTCTTTTGAACACCTGTAACGAATGCGCGCGTTTTATTTCAACTGGCAATGCATTCCACAAACGAGCGGCCTGGACAGTAAAGGATTTATCAAGGAAAGTTGTGGAATTTTGTTTTAACTCAACCGAATGCTAGTCACAAGTGCGCTTGCACTCGCTATACGTGAAGCGTGTCTATGTGTGCGTGCGTTTTCGCTCGTTGTCTGGAGCCGACCTTCTGTAGGTACTATACTGTACGTGAACGCATTTGGCAGGAAAAACACGGCAGAGATAATGTGGAAACAATTTTCAACAACACCTACAGGTTTTTACCTGACTGTATTGATGGAGATGTTTTTAAAAGTATCTCTGAATGTGTAGGTAGGTTTAAATAATAATGTGTTTCGGCAAAGCTCGGGTTGCTAGCAGGTATGAAATGGTCCAGTTTTGTTCTTTTATTTGACCTAAAAAGTGATTTGTGTTAAATGTTAAGCAGCAGTTTAATGCTTTTATACAACTGCGGTAAGCAAAATTGTCGACTGAGTTTGTTAAATATGAAATACGACGGTAGTTTTGAAACTCATAATTTCTGTGTGGTTTATAGTGTAGGGTTTGATAAGGAATGTTGATATGGCTTTCTCTATTGTATACTACGTGTCCTGCCGAACTATTCTGTAAAAATCTCGCCGAGAAAACTTTAGAGAAGTGAGCTTGAAGTGGGCTGTCAAGGGGAAGGCAGGTGTCGCTGGGTAGCGGGACCATCCGAAAGGGTTTACCGCTGCCCTGGAACATAAAGGGCTAAGGAAGGAACACGGGTGGGTTTTAGTCAGTAAAAGTCTGACACTCCCTTCTGCTCCACCCAGAGCGGGAGGAGTCATTAGATGATTTCCCATCCTCAAAAAAAAAAAAAAGGCAGGTGTCGCTAGGAACTGACACTATTGTAACTATTGACAGCCCACTTCACTTAAGTGCTCACGGTGAGATTTTTACAGAATAAACCGACCTAAACTCGAGTAAATAATAGATTACTTTAATTTTTATACTTATACTTTCCAAATAGTCCCATAGAAATTTCATCAAAAACGGTTCAGTAGTTTGGTTTTTAAACCAAAATTACTGGTAAAAATTACAACTTAAAAGTGAAAAATAAAAACTTTTTTTGCAAAAAAAAACAACCGACTTCCAAAAACGACACTACAAAGTGAAAAATAACTTTAATTTCGGAAGTCGGTGGCAAACAACGAAAATGCGAACCCAATGACACCGACTTCCGAAATTAAAGTTATTTTTCACTTTGTAGTGTCGTTTTTGGAAGTCGGTTGTTTTTTTTTGCAAAAAAGTTTTTTCAAGTTAACAGTCCGTCTGGAGCAAGAGTGGTGATCAATACAGCTCGTGCCTTCTCTGAATGAGAAGAGGCTTTGGCCCTGCAGCGGGCAAATAATAGGCTGGTATTTATATAAGCGTCCACTACCCTCGACCTCAACATTGCTAACCGTCATGTGAGATAGCGATCGAACACGAGTCTGCAGACCAAATTAAATAAAAAAACTCTGCTTTATAAACAGAAACCTTTTCGCTAGCTTAGGTTTGAGTCTATAAAAAATGCACCTGAAAGCTGAGTATAATGCTCAAAAAACATGTCAGCTCGTCTACATCAACAAGTTTGCCACCAAAAGCCGAAAATGTGTGCTCAAACCCATCACATGTTTAGTTTGGTAAAAGCACCCCGCTTTTCCATTTAAAATTAGCATCTCACTCCGTACAGGCATCAGATCCGCTTGCATAACTCCAAGCAACTTGTTATATTTCAAAAATACGCAGCTCTCAATTATTTTGGACTACATTCCACGATTTCGCTTGCTTGAGTTTAAAGTTGCGTTCGTCACTTTTTTGTTAGCTTTTGCTGGATTTTGGGAACAAAGTTACGTATTACGGTTTCCCGTTTCATTTTTAAATTCTATATTTTTGAGTATGTTCCTCGGTTTTGGAGTTTTCCAACTGCCTGCGGTGAAGTTAAATATGGGTATTTGTCGTGTAGCGACAAGAAAATCCTAACTTTAATTCTAAATTAGACGAATGAATTAAAAGGTAGGAAGTAGAAATCAATTAAAGATTTATTTACAAGGTAAGGATGGAGATGGAATGGCAGTGGTGTGTATAATGTAGAGGTGGGGTGTATGGGTGACGATGCGCGATAGGTGGGTTGAGAACGCTGAGATGGAGTTGCAGTTGGAGCTGAAGGTTTAGGCCGACGTGAGGTAGGTGGCTTCAACAGTCACGCGCGGAGGTACCCGTAGAGGGGCCCACGCAGCAGGAGCAGGATGCAGCACGGCAGCAGGAGGGAGCAGGCATGGCGGGGACGCTGTCAGCCCACCAGATGAGGCGGCCCTCGGATGAGACGCGGCCCAATAGGTAAAGGGGGATCTTCTGAGGCGGCCCACAGATGAGGCGTGGCCCAATAGGTACATGAGGGTCTTCGGAGTCCTCCGGTGAGGCGCGCCGGCGGTCCGACTAATACTGGAGGCCTTCTCGGAGGACGGAGGCGTAGGGAGAGTCCGTCAGGTACCGGAGCCTTTAGGAGAGGCACGCTGGGTGTTCCCGGGATAGGTGGCCCTGGAGTATCAGGCTTATTTGAAGTATTCGATTGAGAGGCGAAACGGGAACTGTTCCTCGCATTGCGTGGATTTATAATGTGAACTCGTAGAATAATACCATGACGAAAATATGGATTTGAGATATTTTAGTGGCCTTGAGTAATTTTGTAGAAGAATTTGAAAGAAAAGTTGTCATGGCAACGTAGTATACAGCGTTATCAAACCTCATAATATAATATACTATATTAATAAAATACAATAAAATCTAACGTTATAATTGTGTTTAACGGTGTGGTGATTATACGAAAAAGTGATATCAACCAATATAGACGAAATTCCCAGCCTTTTGATGTCATTATATCGTCGTAGCCTTGTGTTAAAAGTTGAGGGTTGTGTCTGTCTACGGATTGTGGATAAAACTTAGCGGTTTCGTGAGGAACAATCAGAACAGCGCCTCACAGTAACGGAATGCTTATTCTGACCTGAGGGGTAATTCTCGTAATTTTAAGAACGTTCACAGGCTGATCCATTCCTTTTTAGTTACTATACTCTATGGTCTGATCTCAGTCTCAATCTATCAAAAAATAACTCTAATTTCCCTACATTTTGACATTTGTTTGTCATTTTGACGTTTGTTTATGACATTTGTTTGTCGCCGAGATGAGACTGCGACTAGATTTTTAACGTTTTGAATTACGAAAATTGGCCTTCTGGAGGAATGAATGAAGATAACTGTGAGCATGTACAGTCACGAGCAAAAATATGTATACACTCGATTTTATTCAAAGGCGATTTACTCCTTTATTTTTTAATGAAATTTTTTGTTACGAACAGCATTTTCGAACCCATAGGTTTATGTAATGTGTCGTATTTCAACGTTGACATTCATTATTTCTCGAAAAAATCGCAATCGAAAGTTGCCAAGTCTTGACATATTGGTGCTGTACGTTACATGTTTTTTGTAGACCTTCTGTCTGCACGCGGAGTGACTGTTATAACAAACATTTGTAATACTAACACAATATCGCTGTGACTTACCTACATAATTATCTAGCCAAATTCTGCGTTCATAAGGACAGGTTGTCTTTCTCATAATAAAAAAAAAAAATTACAACAATGTGCAATTACTTTATCATTGATTAATTTTGTAAGCTGGATCGTTGAGGTTCTTCCCTCTTTATCATTCCTCATTTTTACTTTCGTCTGTAACTTTTCAATCATTCCAAAGCTCCTTAAAAATCATACCTAACCAATTTTCCTCTTTCTGACTTCAACAATAGCAGACTTCAACTTCAATATATCGATGCTCGCGTTACGAAGCGAAGCGGTGTTCAGAAAGTGATATCCAATTTACAAGCCTGTTGGTTCGTGTTGAACGGACAGACGGACAAAGCAGATATGGAGTCGGTGATGTGGAAAATAACATAGGAGGGACAGTAATAACTATGTCATATTGTTGCCGTTAGACTGTTTTGTATTGAAGGATTCTTTTAGGATAGAGTGAGATTTTGATTTGACTTTGAATAGAATTACTACAATATTGACAATTTTGTACAATATAGAACAATAGACACACTAGGACTTTCTCCTGTATCGTGGGTGCGTTTACAAACATTTAAACTCACATACACAAACGGCCCGACCCGGAACAACTACTTGTAGGCCATACAAATATTTGTTCCGTGCGGGAATCGAACCCGCGACACGCAGCGCAGCAGTCGATCGCTCAGCCACTGCGCCAACAGTGTCGTCAACCGTGGGTATTATAAGTATATTTAGATAAAGTAATCGATAACATTTTACAGAAGCTTAGTGCTACTAGCGTTCATGCAGAGATACTGAATTTCCAGCGAACGTTGCGCAAACAGCTCTGATACTAACATTGCTGAGACATGAACAAGGTACTAAGTATCATATAGTTTCTACCGATTTGAGATACTCGTGAGAAGGCGACAAAGTCAGACTACCATGACTTTATTGATAGTAAACCCTCTCAACACCGGTACTTCTTTAGTTAGTAAGTTAACCAGTAACTTGTTGTTTAGGTCGGATAGGCAGTCGCTTTATGTAAATACTGGTATTCAGTTGCATCAGGTGAGAATGGAAGCCGCTCCCAACATTTCTGGAAAAAAAGATAGGCAGATGTTGATAAGTTTATTAAGATTTCGGCTAAAAAATAAGATTTAGTACCCTTTTTTTTTTGAGGATGGGAAATCATCAAATGACTCCTCCCGCTCTGGGTGGAGCAGAAGGGAGTGTCAGACTCTTACTGACTAAAACCCACCCGTGTTCCTTCCTTAGCCCTTTATGTTCCAGGGCAGCGGTAAACCCTTTCGGATGTTCCCGCTACCCTGGCAGACTTCGGCCCTATTGGGCCCCGTCGCGTTTGCTGACATCTCTTTGAGGCGCGCGTGGAACACGTACACGCCGTCCTGCACGGGCCTAGTCCTGATCGGACGGAGAGCTACCCATTACTCTCCGCCCGCAGGCCCGCGCCTACGGTGGCCGGGAGTCGTCACGCGGCTTTCGACGCCCGGAGCGTCTCCCGCGGCGGTTGAGGCGTGAGGTGCGCAAGGTGCGTTCCCTCGCCCACCCCGCCACCTCCTTCGCTAGCATGACTGCTTCGCAGAAGGAGGTGACTGCCTCCCACTCCCTCTCACCCCGGATCATGGCTTGAACCAGGGCCGGACGCGAGAGAGATTTAGTACCCTTAGAATGACCCAGATCTATACTTAGCTTGACTGACGTCACAACTTACGTCATATCGCCTCAGTGGCTTGTTTCCGGAGCACGCTTTACCACAGTTGTGTTTGGCGTGCGGTTTACGGGAAATTAACATGTTTTCCCTCTTGTGTGTGAGTGGCGAAGGGTTGCGTATTTGCTGTAGGTTTCTTAAAAAGTGAGTAAAGGTTTAAATTATTGTTACACGTTGACCCCCCGGGGTTAGCAATTGTCGCATGTGAATGAAATCTTAATATATAACTTAAGATCACTCGTGTACGTACTTACATAGTCCATCTTCATTATAACAGCTATTGTTCAGGCAGATAGTGAAAATATCCTCACGAAGATTCAATAACAAACATAAAACGAATCCTTATTTATAAAAACTCTTTTTAAAACACAAAACAACATTTTAATTTTAGAACCATAAAAAAAAAGATTGAAACATTTTAATATCTATCCTTGTTGAAAAATCACGCAAATAAAAAATGTTTGATAAATATGGAAAAAACGGGCCGATACGCGCTGTGGAGTTCCCGCTTCATTGAACTAGAAGCCCTCAGTTCATATCTAACCGGGAAATGTATAACCCAGAATTTAATTAAACCCATTGGATCCCGCTTTTTTCAAATAAAAATGACAACCGGTATATTTTTGTCATTTAGGTCGAGTAGAGTGGGTATTTCGTTAATAAGTATTTTCAGTACCAGATTTTTAAACTAGCTAATGCATAACCCTGAATTTATTGATTAAAACATATGCGAATCCGCCATTTGCAAAAAAAAAAAGGTTTGCGATATTGTTTTTGTTATTTAAGGATTGATTTTTCCATCGCCAGATAACTTTTATTCGAGGAATAAAATTGACGTTTGACCGTTTTGGTAACAAAAAAAACTTGAGAGGTGTCAAGGGACACCCCGATGGAACGAAGTTCAAAGAGAGAGAGAGAGACAGACAGAGAAACACGCGCACGCCGCATGGCTTACAACTATTGCAAAAAGTATCGTTCCAACTTTTGGTCTTAATTTTTTCCGTCTAGCCCCCTTTCGCAACGCGCGATTAGGAACTTCGTTCCAAAAACTGATAAAATTTCAAAATTATTCCTCGAATAAAGTTATCAGATGATTGAAAAACCAGCCCTTAATCGAGTAGACTGTAGACTATACTGACAGGATTTACATTTCGAAAAAAAAGAAAATCGAGTAGGCTATAATGACAGGGTTTTACATTTCGTTGTCAAAGAGTTTGAAGTAGCGTGTCTGTAGGGTATCAGGTTTTAAAATGAGAATGCGTAATCCAGAATTTAATAAAATGCTGTAGAATTTTGCGACGAATTTTGTGTAACAAAAATACTCTCGATATTGTTTTTATCATTTGGGTCGCGTTAGAATTTCGTTGTGAACGAGTTGAAGTAGCTTTTGAAGTAGGTACCTATACAATTTTGAGACTGAATATTGAAATAGCTTTAAAAATACACTAAAAGTGGCATCGGAAACAAAGTTCTGTAAAAGAAGCTACAACTCTTCTTGAATATACAAACTCGGTGGCATAAATAAATGCTTAAGATATTCATCCGTTTAACATAAAATACTAATATTCCGACTTGCTACTCTATGTTAAAGGCTATTTTGCACTTACAGCTTGCATAAAGCCGCAGATGCACTGGCTTATGAATTATTTAACCCACCGGCTATGTGGCGCCCTCACGTGGCGACTGGTGGCATCTCCCACAATTTTGTCCTTTCAAGTCTAGCGTATACATATTGGGTGCTTATTTCGAAATCATCTGATGGTATTTTGTGGCGGCAACGTTATATTTAAACAGAATGTTATTTTATGTTTTTGATACTTTTGCAGTTTAATAGTTGACCGTTATAACTTTAACAGCCTGTAAATGCTGAGAGACTTTTAGATAGGGCTTAGCCGATTCTCAGGGACTACATAAAAAAAAAAACTGTTTTGTAATCTACAAAATTAAAACAGTTGTAGTGTAAAACATTTGTTTATAATATTCAAAAGTGCAGTTAGGTATAACTTTATTTATTTGTCTCATTTAAATTGGAGTGAAGAATGATCAAAAAGAAAATGTATGTCATTCATAATTTCACGATGCCATTCGGGCAAACTCGGCAGTATTCGGGTAACGTTCCCTGTTCAAAGACAATGTATGCAAAGATTTTATGTTCAGAGTTCGTGCATAACCGATTTATTTAATACTATAAGCACACAAATGTACAGAGACTAACTTAATGCCATAGGCATTTTCTACCAGTCACCGATTAACTGTGAATTGACTTTAATACTTCACGGAGTACATACAATCTTCTTCATGAACGTAGTCTATCTACAAAATATATGCATCAAATAATAACGTTACCTTTGAAGGCGGTAAAAAATGAGGTTTACTACTTCCTTGACTCTGCAATTTTTTAGCGAGACTGCTGAACATAGGATCCGGAAATGTGTTATTGGGTTGCCAATAGGAAATTCTCAGTAGAGCGACCTGGAAAGCATTTTTTGATTACATAAGACTTGTAACTCTGGGAAAATGGGGATATTTTTTGCTGTCTAGTCTGACCCTTTAAAGAATTATAGGCATGTTGTTATTGTTATGTGATGTTTTAAACTTACCTCTCCTTTTATTGACTTGAAAATGACAAGGAAAAAGTTTCAATTCTACCTATACTGTTCATAAAGATTATATGTTTCGGGCTCAATTCGCTGGTGTGTCGAAATTATATATCCGTGAAATAGATCAGTTGAAATAAGCCGCGAATAATAAACATTTTTCTATCAAAGAAATTATTTTGTTTGTATAAGTTACAAAACAAGGGCATCCTGTTATACCAGACTTTTGTGAGTTTTCCAGCCAATTTATCTTGACCCCTCGACACACAGAGATTGAGAGATTTGAGAGGTCTTCATAAATTGAACTTTCACAATCCAAATTTTCAATATTTTGACAATTCACTGGTTTGAAATAATGGATATTGAGTTCCCTGATATGAACTGATAAAATATTAAAATACATTATATCTCTCGTGTTTACATTTTAATTAAACCTAATACAGAATTGAATTTTAATTTGAGTGGCGTGACTACAGGTTTGTTTTAATTAAATAAACTTTAGGATGCTGTTATGCTTTCAATGTAAAACTTTTTCTTATTTTAGAAGCCGATCAAATAACACTTTATTAATTAAATTTTTTTTTTTTAAACGACATCACTATTTCGATTCAGAACTGGCATCTTTGATATTTGGACCACACCTGGGAGAACAGAAACATGGTCACCTATCCACAGTCTGACCCCACCAAGCACAGCTCCACCTCTCAGTTCAAAGACCGTTCCCCGTCTCTACCGTACTAGTCCCCAGCAGAGCCCAGGCACAAAATATCAATGTGATTTCATATCGCAGTACAATTTCATCCTGTGTAGCCTGCAAACACAATATCCCCGTATTTATGCATCGAACTGTACGAGCGTGTGCAATCGGTTGCGAAGTTATGAGCTTTGACATTTAGCTCTGGCCACTGAGAAAGATCTAGCAAAACTATCACATAAAACAAAACAGAAATAAGATTTAAAAGTATGATATGCATAACAACCGGCGTAGCGTCGTAGCGTCGTAGCGCGTAGTATCGTAGCGTGTAGCATCGTAGCACATAGCGACCATTCACTAACTATTATCGCAAGTAGTCTGACAAAAATGGTTATCGGTATCTCTTGACATTGCAAAGGCACTCCATACAAAGGTATGTAGCCAGCCTTAGAGACGAAGTTGAAATATCTCTTGTCCCTTATTTTCACCTTTCAAATGCTGCCTTCCTTTCTAAAGCTATTTGTACGTAACCAACCTTTTTGCATCCACCTGTTTAGTGCTCCAACAGTTGCTTTGTCACAAACTTAGCATGAAAGCACGTTCTGTTTTGATCCTAATATTACATTTCTGGCATATTTGTGTATCTACATAGGAATCAATGGATAAGATATGAATTCATCAATTCGGATCACAGATGCCTTTTTATTTATTTATTGGTGATGTGGTTAATTATCTAAATGAAAAAAGGTACTTAATGTTGTGTATCTTTTGTTGCAATATGGCGCTCTCAGAAGCAGTCTAAAGTCTGTCGTCAAAGTCTTGCTTCATAGCAATAAGCTAGCTTTTACCAAAAACTTTGACTCTTCAGCTGCATCCGAAGTACGGGTAGTAAAAAGTTACGCAGGCCGTCCAAAATGTTTAGTTGAATCCAAAACGATGGGATAAATCACATCCAGGGATGAACAATGGTATCCCCTTTACCAACCAACACAGAGTGAATCACACAACTCAGACAGGCGTCGGAGCGTACGCCATGAATCATTACCGTTATACGTAAAACAAAACAAACGACCATCTACCGACCAACTACAAAAGGCGTTCCAATAAATAGGGGCTTCTGTTACACTGACGTGAACGAGCGAGTGACGAGCGAGGTAGGATAGGGAGGAAAAACAAGACTGTTGTGAATAAATAATTCGGGTTGTGTGTGTCATGAGTATTTCTTGGCAACTCAATATTATGTTATTTTTTTTTAAAACAGCGAAGGTCGTTGCTTAAACACAATTCTTGTGTTATATTTTGAAAGGAAACAATGTTTATTCGAACATAAAAATCAGTCATACAAAGTAAAGCTGAAAAAAATTGATTGTTTCGATTGTTTGAAAAGTACGTTAAATACTTACGGCTTGACCGGTACAACTGTTTGTAACTTCACTTTTCAACACTATAATGAAACTTCCGAAAAGGCGGTATGACTTCCAAACGCCATTGATAAACGAGAATAACCATTTCCCTTCAGACAGACCATCGTTAGGATTTTTTGCTACCCCCATAACAAAAAATTCAATTCGCCGAATTTCGCGGCAAATAGTGTCACGCTTTTAGAAAAAAATGTGAACAAAAAAACTGAATATTTATTCAAAAATATTTCGCCCGCCGTATAACAAGCATCCACTCACAGTTGGTGACGCGAAGTAAAGCCCACTCCACACGGCCGGTGTCACCACCAGATTATTCATTGCCATTATTTATCTCCGGGAACCGACTCAAATGTCCGAATTGAATACCACCGTGTGAAGCGCGCCTAACCCTAACTCTCTCTCTCGTATCAAAATAAAAAAATCAAAAGTCATTTATTCAAATTAGGCTGAGCATCAGCACTTTTCGAACGTCAAAATTACAAAAGACAGTCCCCCAAAAACGCCCGCCCTTCACCACTTCCTAGTGCTATCGCTGGGAAGAAGAAGTGGCGCAACAAGCTCCCCAGCAGCACAGCTGTCTGTTCAGTTAGAAAATAGTTGCATGATACTAGGAACCTATATTCAGTAATTAACATTACAAGAAACTTAAATTATTTGCCATATGTCAGCTAGCCACGCCAATATACCAACAAATATAATAAAAACTATACGTACTCAAGCTATAAAATAATTAATTAAAATTAAAATGTAAATAAAAAACTTACTACCTAAATAAAAGCCTCCAGGCATAAAGGGCGTGACAGCTTACATATTTATGCATTGCTGGATTCTGGTCACATAGCTGTCACTTACTTTTGTACATACAAACTTACTCACGTATAGTTTTTTTGTACAAAGAGTTTTCCTTTTTTTTATTTGTATGGTTTTTTTGTATTAGGTAATAATGAGAGAGTGTAAAATGTCGCGCATGTATTTTGTTTCCGTGTAGACTATTTTCATTAACCGTATTTAAAGAGTGATTGAATAATAATATTTTATGATAGCGGGTTGAATGCTGAACAAGTCTTTACCTTATTTAACCATTGGGGAAAGTCCTTAAAAGTCGTAATTAGTTAGTCACCATTTTGTTTCCTATTAATTCACATTTTAATAATGTTATTCAAACAATAATTGTAGGCAAAAGAAAGTTGAAACCTTTTAAATACAGGTGAATGTGTTACTTATCCCTTTAGTGAGTGATAGCATAAGACTTTAATCTGAACAGAGTTTGTTTACACATTCATCAGACACATTTGGACCAGACTGTAAGTAACATTCCAGGTTATTTTATTAAGAATCTTAATATTGGTAGAATTAGCAAACAATTCTTGAAAAACCATTCCAGACCGTATAAGTGTCGCCTGTCTGTCCGTCTTCTACAGACTGTACTTCTGGGAGTGTGCTCAAGAGCTACATGAGCTCATCCCGCCTTCACCTTTCTACCATCGAGAGTCCAGACGCACTGCGGGATACCACCCCTATTTGGTTAATATACCATATATACGCACTAAGCGCTTCTCATCATCTTTTCTGATGCGCACAGCTAAGGAGTGGAATCGTCTGCCTGCGTCTGCATTCCCGAGTTCATACAACCCGAATCTCTTCAAGGTGAGAGTGAATAGGCTTCTTCTGGGCAAGCTCGTTCCACCGTAGATCTCATCCCTGCCTCTGGGCTGGATTGAGGTCAAGAGTGAGCCCATTGTCAATAAAAAAAATAAAAACTTGGTAACTAGAACTATTTGTTTTCTTTAGGTATAAGAACTCCAACCATACGTTGGTTGGAGTTCTTATACCTAAAGAAAACAAATAGTTCTAGTTACCAAGTTTTTATTTTTTCAAAAATTACAGGAGAACTACATTGATTGCCACACGGACGCTATATTCCACCTGCATATTCGGTAGACATTTAGCAAGAGCGAAGTCACACCGTTACCGGTAGGCAATCGTTTTCGATAATTAAAGTTTGCGGTCCAGCGGCTTAACGGACGGCATAAACTCAAATGTGGCTGGATGTGTCGGAAATGTCGTGCTCTGTCGGAAACTGTCGGGCGAAATGTTGGGTGTTTGATGTAGATTTGACTGTTAATGTTTTGACCTTAAGTACAAGCCGAAAAGAAGTTTGTGCTGAAATTGAGTTCGTGTCCGTCGTCATCGATACGAACATATTGCATGTAAGTGTCACTGTAATAGTTGCACACAGTGGTATATTCAAAATAAATAAGATAAAATGAGACTTTACTATGTTTATTTTTAATATACTACATACCTACTGTGAAAGTGTTACCACTGACGTGCATTCGGCTGTACTGAACCCACTTACTCTTGCTTCCTTTTTAAGTATTTCAGACCAAAATTTAAAATGACGTTGTGTTTTGGCGTACTTCCTATTTCGTGATTTATATGACAGCACACAAATCCAAGTCGATGGACCACGAGCACCGCGGATGACAGATGCGTACAGAGCACATTACTATTGATTGATGAAACTTCGCTACCGGCAGAAAATTGCAGATTTGGTGGAAAAGCGCAGTTTTCGCGGGAGAAAAAAATATACAACGCCATTAACATGACAAATACCTACTTATTTAAGTCTATTGCTAGCAGTACTAACTTATCTTTTTCTGTTCGTGTCAATACGACAGAAGAAGCCGGCGTCACAAAACGAAGTTGGTACAGACTTGACTATCTTTTGATTTGTTTTGCATACTCAACTATCTAGCATTAAACTTGTAAAGTATATTTAAATAAATAAATATTCCTGGACATTTCACACAGCGCCATCTAGTCCCAAGCTAAGCAACCTAATGCTTGTGTTATGGTAACAAGATGGCTGATAAACTACTTATATACATTTTTAAAAAGTAAAGTAAAGTTAAAGTTAAGTTTACATAAAGTATTTAAATGTCTTTACTCATAGTTATTAGCAATTTTAATCTTAAAGTATTTTTTCGGCCAGAAATATTGAACTTACCTCCAGTAAACCTTTCAGGTCAAAATAAGCACCTTCTCTACTCAAATTGATTTTATCCTCACCAATTAAAAGCCCTTCAGTTTCCACTCCGAGGGCCCACACGAACACCAAGGGCCGGAGCGTCCGAAATTTTCAAGATCTTTTGCCAAATAAATATTACTTTTTTTTTAATCTAATGTTTGTTTAGTTCATTTCTAATAAATTACAAACCTCACATTAGATATTCTTTCTTTTTTATATACAAGGTGTGGAAAACAATACAATAATAAATTAAACTTCGTATATCTAATGCTGCAGTGCGATTCTATAACCATCTCACCGTGAAAACTTGGGTGAAGTGAGCGTGGAGTGAGCTGTCATTCCAAATAATGCTAGGGATTTACACTACTGACAGCTCACATCAAGTTCACTTCACTTGAGTTTTCACGGTGAGATTTTTACAGAATCGATCGGCTGTTCCTAGTCTGCATAAAAAAATTCAATCAAATATATCCAACAGTTTACTTAATATAGCTAGTCAAAGACGGCCATCACTGGTTTTTAGTTTTTTTGAAAAAAAAAAACACGTTTTCAATTTCGATGTTAGGATTTATCTGATAGTTCCAAAATACTCTTGGGCATTAGTATTGCCAGTGTTTTCATTTATTGTCATATTGTTGTCTCTACATTGTATATATTATTATAGAATCATGCCTAAATAATTACGCCCAATATTTATCCAAGGAGTAGGCAGGGGTGAATTGAATAGACCCACATTTCACCGCATGTGTAATAAACACCATTGAAATAATTGTCCACCCCACTCTTTGCTGTTGATGTCGTGTCGGTGGCCTTTTACAATGAATACCATTTTGAAATTCCATCTTTCCTACATCAGGGACCGGTGTGTTCCACCCACAGATATAGATAGCTATATCTGTGGTTCCACCAGACTGACTTGATACTCGTACTTGCCTATCGCTGTCGGCAACGTTCGCTTCCGCGATTGATTAGTCGAAGACACATTTGATTCCAATTAATGTTCGGAGAACTATATTTAGATACAGTTTAGGCGCAAGTTAGTTGGGCGCCGTATTTATTAGTGAGAAGAAAGTACTCGTAAAGTGAGTTTTGGTTATTCTTAAGGCTCTGATATTAAAAGAAATACGGAACTATTATTAAATCACTTTTTATCCATCTGTCTCAGAGGTTTTTATCCAAACAGCTGCAATGCAACGTTGGAATTTAAATTTTTCTATAAAGTTACTCAAAAACCAAAAAAAATATTTTTAACATTTTTATGAAATCTAGCAATGATGTTATGTGTGTAATTTCATTTTTCATAACTAGGTACAATGGTTTGGTGTCAAAACCGATATAACACAACGACACTACAAGACAATTTTACCAATAAATTATTTTCTAAATGAAAAGAGGATAGTTTTATGTGGTTGTAGTAAAAGCCTTAATTAATCTATCAGCAACAAAATTAAAATTCCCACCTTATTCTTATTTCCTCTCTCAATCTTCGTTCATCACAATGAAAACTAGCTTAGAGAAATGCTTTCATATAAAATAAGTACCTCCTAAAAATCTGCACCAATATGCCTGTCTTGCAGTGTACACCCACGTACTTGAGCAAGAGCTTCTAATCAACGTTTTACGACCATCCTGTATATCGGTGCCATACTGATGACGTAACCGTTGCCTAGCAACGCCTAAACTAGACACCAATTTATGTAAATTAGTTAGTTCGTGACGTCACTAAACGGCTATTAACTCCCCTACCCTTTGAGGTTTCCAATTTAGTGGGAACATAATTGGTGTTTTTACCCTGATGGGAATTTTGGGGAAATCTATTTGTTTAAAATCTAAAATAGAATATCAGATAGTTCTTTTGAACCAAAATCTGATTTTATACAAAGAAAGAACCAAAGAAACATTTCTTAGCGATTAAGTCTCATATAATTTTTCTTTCTTTCAGGACTTGACAGAAGAAAAAGACTAGCAGATATGCGGGTAGTTATCACACAGCACTTCACGGAAAGAACAGTCACACCCGGGGGCGATGTGAGTATTTGGGAACTTTAATACTAATCTTCATGGTGAGCATTGTGTAAGCTACAGATCAAAAAAGAAACGACACAGAACCATGAACGAACGCGTGACGTAAACGTTACTTAAAGTCGAACGATTTTTTAATCAAACCTGCAACTATCCTGTTACATTTTGTGTTTTTTTTTTGCTACAAGAACAATTAGAAATGAATGAGTCTTAGAACTAAACACTTATTAGGTGCGAAACGAGTATTTTCAATTTCAAAAGCGTTCGAATTTACGTTACGTTTTCTCTGCGCTAGGGTTTGGAAATTCCCGACAATTTCAAAATCCCGGGACACGAGACAGCCTACAATCAAAGTCCCGGGAATTCCCAGGCAAAAAAGTCTTCTACAAAAAAAATGTTTTGTTTTTTTTTAGAGGGGTATGCCTTTTTTGCAGAATTTTAATTGAGTTATTTTCTGGTGAAACATAAAGGCATTTTTTTGTAAAAATCAACATGTATTAAACATTAATTAAACAGAAAATAAAATCTTAATAACTTTAACGTTAGGTAATTTCGGTCTTATTAATTGCTTTGTTTATTTCTTTTAATCACACACAGATTCACTTTTAAGCAGCTAAATCTTATAGTTATAAAACGAACTTAGTTCAAAATCATAACTTTACTATTATCTAGTAATTCTAGTATCTAATCTAACAATTTCGACAATCTTGTCTCGTCTCGAGTCTCGACCCGAAAGTCCCGGGACTCGAGACAACTAAAATTATGAAAAGTCCCGGGACTTCGAGACACGAGACGTTCCGGGACCCAAACCCTACTCTGCGCGTTCGTCGTAAGCCCACTGATTGTTCCGAAAGTGGTTATTTACATCCAATACGGCTGCCAAAAAAAGAGCAAAACCATATAAAAAACATTTTTGACGGCACGGTTGGCGCAGTGGTTAAGCGATTGACTGCTGCGCTGCGTGTCGCGGGTTCGATTCCCGCACGGAACAAATATTTGTATGACCTACATGTATTTGTTCTGAGTCTGGGTGTTTTTCTATCTATAATATGTATGTATTTACAAAAAAAAAAATGTATATAAGTAGTTTATCAGCCATCTTGTTACCATAACACAAGCATTAGGTTGCTTAGCTTGGGACTAGATGGCGCTGTGTGAAATGTCCAGGGATATTTATTTATTTATTTATATTTAGTTAAGTTCTACTGCTAGATTAAGGTCACCTTTTTTTTCATACCACATTTTACAGTATTTCGGTCCATGCCTGCGTTTTCCAGATCAGCATGCAGTGTGCAGCGAGCGGTGACCGACCTCCACAGTTCGTGTGGGAAAGAGACGGCATTATTGTGTCGAGTAATACTGATCCGAGGTAATTATTGACCATGATTTTCAAGGAAAAAAACGTTTACTATCATGACTTTTGTAATATTGACTTACAAGGGGGCGTTACGCTAGTTGATTTCGCATACGCACGTCATCATGTCGACCAAGAAAACCATGGTAGAATTGTTTTTGTCGTTAATTACAAAATAATCCAAGTTTTCCTTTTTTTTTTTGTAGCAAAGTATTTTTTTGCCTGATTTGCCAAGCAATAATTAAGTTTTAAATCGAATGAGATAGACTGGGTGTTTTGCTATACGTAATCCTGATATTACCTCGCATTATGAAGCAATTACTAAAATCTTTCTTAATCTGCAGTCCTTTGCAAAGATCCATAATTTTCTAAAAAAAAAAGTTTGTTCCAATATCCTGTAATTTATATTATTTTAAGAATAACAATTCATTAGTCTTCCTACTAATATTATAAACGTGAATGTTTGTATGAATGGATGGATGATGACTGAATGGATTTGGATGAAATTTGGGTCACAGATGGTTTATAACCTGAAGGATACTTTTTATCCCGATATTCCCACGAGATCAAAACTTATGCGGGTGAAACCGCGGGGCACAGCTAGTTTACCATAAATTATTGTCTCCATCGAATTAACCAGCATTTATAAACCAAGATACCGTTCGTTTCCAGATACGCCCTAGGCCAGCTGATGACATCAGACAACTCAGTCGCCTCACAGCTGAACATCACTCGAGTGAGGGTCGAAGACGGAGGCCTGTACTCCTGCACAGCCAGGGCAGGTGAGCATGTGGCCTCACATGAGAACAGGCTGGATGTTTATGGTAAGTGTAACATAATGCAACACTTAGTTGATGTTCATCCTGATGTAGAACTCAGTGCTTCTCTTAAATCTATATTATTTGAACAGTCAAAATGTGGAACTCCCAACAGCGTCTCAATATAAAGATACGCTCACACAGGCAACTGGATTGCGTAATACTTGGCAATTTTGGTTAACTATGACATCACGGCGGGACCAAACAATTTACTGTAATACCAAGATTGTTTAGAAATTGCGCAATTTTAGTACACCATAAGAGTGACATGTTAGCGCACCATAAGAGTAAATAGGCAGCTTCTGAGAGAGCTTGCATAATCTTATCCAACGCTTTCTATCGACGAGCGGCGACTGAGATCAAGATCAAAAGCGGAGTCATTCGATAGTGAATTCAAAACAGTCATTTAGTCAAAATTAAATTGCGAATAACGATTGGTTGCGTTAAAACTGACTTCATACGAAGTTACTACATTTCTGTGATAAATACTTTCTATTATTTCTACTTTCAGGACCACCATACATCAGATCTCTTCCACCAGTGAAAGTGCAAAGTGGGGAATCAGTTAACTTGAGGTGTCCGTTTTATGGATATCCGATAAGGTAACTTTGTATTTATGCTTTTGAGTAGAGAACTGCCTACAAAATCTGTCTTTACAAGCAACGCTATAAAACTTGATTGAATACTCTTCTAGGATTTCAAAGGCTTTAAACATTATTGTTGTCTGAAACATTATTTTATATTTTTGTATTTTGTGTTTCACGAACTGTGTCCAAATAAACTTTTTTTTCTTTCTTTCTTTCTTAAAATCTCGTTTGTTGGAAATTGATACTCCAGTATTTTCCCAGTATTGAAGCGTATTCTTCAAAGCTAAGAATAAAATCTTATCATGTTATCTATTTGTTGGTAAAATTGTCATAATAATTTTCAGGTAACACATATTTGTTTCTTCAGATGTTTTTTTTTTTAATAAGCATCTTGTTAAGTATCGAGAGCAGAAATAATTTGTCCCTAACAACTTCCTATAACAAATTCTCTTCACATTTCAGCAAAATCGACTGGGAATTCAAAGGCAAGTTACTAACATCGAACACGATCTTCCAATCCCGCTACAAGAGATCGCATCAGAAACGTAAAACTAGACGGAACGCTCCAAGTGTCAACATTAATGGAATTCTTTCCATACCAGATATATCTAAAGAGTCCAATGGTGCAGTGTACACATGCATAGTAACCAGTCCTTCAGGAGAAATGGCTAGAAGAGCCTTTGAGATTCAGGTCATAGAAGCTCCAGTGTTAGATGATCTGTTGTTGGGAACTAATGTTCAGGAAGGTCAGATTGTGAATATTTATTGTAACGTGAAGACAGGAGATTTGCCGATACATTTTGAGTGGTTGAAGGATGGGAAGAGGATTCCTAGTGGTTTGAAGGTGAGATGTTTCAGCGATAGACATATTTTGAACTTACTTTTGGATAGTTGTGTATTTTCTTAGATCGAAACTAAGTAAGTGATGTTTTCCAAATATTCTTATGAAGATAGCTTTTTCAGCTAAGCAATTCCCGAAAATTCTATTCTTAGACCTACTTACCTATTGTGAGAGTTTTTCGGAAACGAACCCCATACAAATTCAAATACCTATTACTTAACTGAATAGATGAATTTTCCTTTTACTATTTAATGTTTACTATGTTACAGGTAGTGGAAAGAAACTCGGAACTCTTCAGTGCGCTAGTGATCAAGAAAGTGTCATTAGAACATTGTGGTACTTACACATGCGTCGCGTCAAACCACGTGGCCAAAGTCAATAGATCTACTGAGCTGTATATCAAAGGTAACTTCTTTAATCTACTTCTAATATTGACAAACCAGATTCAACTTAAAGAACTTAAACCCAACCCATATGGCTTATGTAACACCATCACACGCCAAAGTAGAAAGTTATTATGGTCCAGTAATTGTTTCAGCAGCAGAGCAAACTGGTACCTACACATCAATGCTGTGTAGTAGAAATGAGATTCCAACGAACCTTGATTCAAAAAATATCTCAAACACATAAATATAAATAATAAAAAAATAAATAAACATAAATAATAATAAATATCTCAATCTTCTCAAACTTATCTCTCAAGGTATCTTATTCCGGGTAGCGGGATTATCCGAAAGGTTTACCGCTGCCCTGGAACATATAGGACTAAGGAAGGAACACGGGTGGGTTTTAGTCAGTAAGAGTTTGACACTCCCTTCCGCTCCACCCAGAGTGGGAGGAGTCATTTGATGATTTCCCATACTCAAAAAAAAAAAAGGTATCTTTTTCCATTGCATATACATACATACATATACTCACCTCTTCTTCCCACGGATCAGAAACTACAGAACGCCACCTGCTATGATCCTTAAACACTTCTTTTACTTTGTTTACGTTCATACATCTGAGGGGCAATTCTAGTAATTTTAAGAACGTTCACAGTCTGATCTCAGTCTCAATCTGTCAAAAATACCTCTAATTTCCCTACATTTTGACATTTGTTTGTCGCAGAGATGACACTGCGACCAGATTTTGAACATTTTAAATTACGAGAATCGGCCTTCAGGTCAAACGCGCGCCGGTTGCGAGTACTACGCACTGCTGATCTTTCTAAACAACATGACCATGGTCTTGTTCTTTAGAAAGTTCAGCAGTGCGATTCTGTAACCATCTTACCGTGAAAACTTACGTGAAGTGAGCTGTCATTCCAACTCTCCACTCTAAGCTCACCTCACCAAACTTTTCACGGTGAATTTTTTACAGAATCGATCGGCAGTTCATCAATGTTACTTTAATATGTCCTTCTATTCTAGGGCGTCCCCTCCGGCGTTTCCACTCACATCGACCTTTTGTTAGTTGCCTACCATTCACCTACTCAGTTTTCCATTACAGTCGCGCCAAAATGGCTGGAAGAACCAAACAACTCTTCGCTCCTCCTCGGCAGAAGAGGTACAGTGTCGTGCAGTGCAAGCGGCTATCCGCAGCCGCAAGTGCATTGGATGAAGAAAGATGGTAAGGCGTCGCTATTTAACACAATGTTATCGTCTGTTGTCTTCTCTCTCGCTGTGTATCGGTCTTTATTTACCTTATTTGGCATTGTGTGTATTATGTCTGTACTGCTGTAAGGTTCTTCATCGATGTTAACTATAGCCTAGCTACCATGTTTGAAAGACCATGTTTCACAAAGCATATGTATTTACAAGACGTTAATTCAATCTTTTTCGCCTTACTTACCTACCTAATCTTGGTGTAAGTCACGCTACTCCGTCCTTACACCGCACCGTTATTTGATTTACCTCTGATTTAGCATTACAGTGATATTTTTATTCCCGTTGCTGACAGGTTTTTCGTTTTTAGTCAATTGCTGAAATAATCATACTTATGATCAGAAGCGAATTTTATATGACATAAGTTTCCTAAATCTGTTCCAGCTATCCTCGGCACATGGCAACCAGTCCTAGAGCTGGCCGGCGGTGGGATCCTGAGTCTACCAAACGGGACCCTCATCATTGAAGAAGTATCTCTCACAGATGAGGGGTTGTACTCCTGCAATGTAGAAAATGGTGTGGGACAACCGCTGAGCAAGACTGTGTGGATGAGTGTTAATAGTGAGTATTTTTCAAATAACAAAATGTGGTGCTTTGATAAATTTTTGTGAACAATAATGCAGCTCTAATATTATTTTCTTTTCATTTCAGAGCCTGTCCACTTCGAAGTCTCTTCAACTAACGTGACGTCGAGACTCGGTCATCCAGTCACGCTAGAGTGTCGACCACTAGGAGATGAACCTATCAGAGTCACTTGGACACATGATGGAAATGCGTTGGATTTTATAAGCCAAAGGTTTGTTTTTTTAGGGTTCCGTAGTCAACTAGGAACCCTTATAGTTTCGCCATGTCTGACTGTTAGCACTAGAAAGCTGAAATTTGGTACCAATATGTATATCTATCACGCCGACAAAGTGGTGAAATAGAAATTGGAAAAAAATGTTTAGGGTAGCCCCCCTATCTGTAAAGTGGGAAGTGATTTTTTTTTTAATTTCAACCCTAACGTGTGATATATTGTTGGAAAGGTATTTAAAAATGAATAGGGGTTTACTAAAATCATTTTTTGATAATGTCAATAGTTTCGGAAATAATCGCTCCAAAAGTAAAAAACAATGTGTCCCCCCCCCCCCCTCTAACTTTTGAACCTTAAGTTTAGAAAATATGAAAAAAAATCTGAAAAGTAGAACTTTATAAGGACTTTCTAGGAAAATCATTTTGAACTTGATGGAAACAACAGTTTTTGTACAAAAAAGACAAAAAATTGTACAAAATAATTTCTGGACTAAGTTTGTAGTATAATCGTATATGCAAGCATTTTTTTTTTAATTGTGACGGACGGGAAACTACGGAACCCTACACTGAGCGTGGCCCGACACGCTCTTGGCCGGTTTCCAGATAGTAGTAAAGCGAGTTGTAAATGCGTTCTTGTGAGGAGGTAAACCATACCGTATTGGAGAAAAAGCTTAAACATGTAGTAGTACTTTAAATATGTAATAGGCAAATAGACATTTGAACGTTGTATTCAATTACTGACATCGATTAATTATTACTATTTCTGATTCCAGACCAAAGATATCAGAATCGAAGACAGCGCTCGGCGTGCTGAGCAGCATCAGCCTGCAGTACTCGGAGACAGGTGACGCGGGACTGTACCAATGCAGAGCTACCAACCCTTATGGAACTGCTAGCTTTAGTGTGCATCTTACTATATTGGGTGAGCATTTTTCTATTGTATTGGTTGTTACTCCAAAGGATCATTATTATTATTCAACAAATAGAAGACAAGATATAAATTTCTTATGATTAACTTTTCAATAAGGATATCAACATCATGTACTTATTCTTAGTCTACATGAGTCCATGAGCTTGACATAATTATTATGGTAGATACTGACTTTTTTTTTAAATGTATCTGTCCTTAGAGATTTTAGACCTGTATTTCCATATTATCATCCTCATCCGCGAGCGACACTGATGGTGTTGGACTTTAACGAAACCACATTTTACTTAATCTCCTTAGACCAAGTCATGTTTTCGTTGAAGTGTGCATCATCAAGTTCCTGCCCTTTTGTTATCTCTTTCGAACAACCTGCGGCCCTGGCAGATCAAGTTCCTGTCCTTGTCCCATGTTACTTACGGTCGGCGCAACTCGCTTTCTTCTTCCATTTTCCCCTGACAACCGTCACGCTTTCATTCACTTCTCTTTTATATCATTCATTAATTACAAAGTCAGTCACTCTTCTCCCAGAGCCCCCCAGCCCGCCCTCCGACGTGCGCGTGGAGACAGTCCGCTCGCGCACCTCCACAGTATCGTGGCGCGACACTCTCAGAGCGCACGCACGATACTACACGCTGCAGTACTCACACGTGCACTACAGTGACGCGCTGTGGGAACATGCTACTACCGTCAATGTTACCAGGTACGTTTTAGCCGAAGTTCAAGAGAATGTTCTGTTTTACTAAAGACTGCTTATATCTTCAGTAATAAAAAAAAAAGTAACTAAAAACCAATAGTTTTCTTTTATTAGATATGCTCACGTTTGACCATTACTCCTATATCCTCTGAT
Organism: Apamea sordens; assembly: GCA_945859715.1. Classification (NCBI taxonomy): domain Eukaryota; kingdom Metazoa; phylum Arthropoda; class Insecta; order Lepidoptera; family Noctuidae; genus Apamea; species Apamea sordens. Next base: position 2,160,172 of record OX244010.1, on the reverse strand, counting down.
GGTAAGCATAATGCTGTTGACGATGGTGTATACTTGTCTTACAATAACTTATGCACTCGTGACTAGAAAATTCCCTAGACCTTATAGCTTTTTTAGAGAAGGCAAGACAGACTACACTCACGCAAGGAATCTACCTACTTCTTGTCGGAGTGGCAAAAGAGTATGATCAGTATGACCTCAGTCATAGTGTTACCAGGTGTCCCACTACGGTTCCCCCTCTCCTAATTAAAGGCCACCCGATTAACAGGGTGTATACATTCAAATACCTGGGCCATCTGGTTACTGATGATCTGAAAGATGATATGGATCTAGAGAGGGAGCAGAGCATTGTCAGTTAGGGCGAATATGCTGGCCCGCAGATTTACTCGATGTACAGACGCAATTAAAATAACCCTTTTTAAGGCATACTGTACAGCACTGTACTCGGGAGCTCTGTGGTGCACATATACCAAAAAGGCTTACAATGCTCTGCGTATCCAATACAATAACGCATTCAGGGTATTGTTGCGATTGCCGCGCTTCTGTAGTGCCTCGGCAATGTTTGCAGATGCACACACTGACGGATTTGATGCACCACTGTGGCGTAAGAAATCTGCCTCGCTACTCCGCAGGCTGCGTGGCAGTCTCAACACTATTCTGCAATCAATAGCCGCCCGGGCAGATAACCCGCTAGTGTGGGCAATTACAAACCGGACCCGTTCTGTTTTAGTTATTAAGTACTAACATAGGCTAAGCTATTTTTGTTACTAACACTATAGAATAGACCATTGTAGTCTGAATGAATAAAGATTATTATTATTATTATAGTTAGAACGATCAATGGGTTTGTGAAAAAAAGAGTCTTAGGTACTGCAAGTAATTTAAGATTTCCTGTAAACTTCAACAAATTGAAAGCTTAAAATATCCCAATATATCAAAGTTTATCACTGCATAATGTTTCGTTTCTCTAATTTTAGAAAAGAGCAGGAGCTCCGTCAGACTGTGGAGCTACAGAAGCTCCGCCCAGCCACGCCGTACGCCGTGCGCGTCGCTACGGGCAACCAAGTCGGTGTGTCAGTGTACACAGCGCCCGTGCACTTCACTACTCATGAAGAAGGTATTGATAGCAATAGCAGTAGCGGATAAATAAAGGATAACTTTAAAAGTCATATTGATAGTCCTGTTGTCAGGCAAAGGCTTGTTTCTTCTAGATTTACGAATCCATCGTAGACTCAACAAAAATCCCGAATAGCTTTTAATTATGACCTTTGGAATGATTCCTAGCGCCATCATCAGCTCCCGTGGCTGTGCGCGTAGAGCAGACAGACAGTCCGGGCGAGCTGCACGTGTCGTGGTCGGCGCCGCTGCAGGAGACACACAACGGACTCATCGTGGGATACCATGTGAAGGCCGTGGCGCAGGCTGTGGGAGCAGGTGGGTTGGGTTTAAGAGTAGAAAAGAGGAGCCAAGATGTAGATGCCTGATTAAATTTTAGATTGCAAGAAAATTTAGCGCCGTTCGTAAGTAATGCTAAAAAGATAACTAATAATATCCCCTGCATGCTATAGAGTTATGGTTATAAACAAGCTTGTCGCACATTGTTTTTAAAGAATAAATCTAAATGGATGCGTAGGTTTCGAATTTAAAGAAGAAAGAACATCGATTTTCCCGACAAATTGTTAAATCATGACTTAGGTTATCTAACTCGTCGTTCTCTATCGTTAAATCCAATCAAACCGTAAAACTTATTAAGCCTTGGTCCTACTTCTAGTTTGTTAATTTTCACCTGAGAATCACAAAAATCTAAAATATTGACCCAAAGTCTGAGACATCAATATCGACTATTAATTTTCATATAACTCAAGTTTCCCCAAATGAACTTTGGCCCCAAGATTCCAAGAGTACTTGAAACTTATTTGACTCCGTCTTTCAGTTTCAGATAAAGCTGATACGCGGACTATAAAAGTTCCGCAGCTGTCAGGCAAGCAGGAAACTTTGTTGAGCGGCCTTATGAAGAACACCAGGTACAATGGTGAATTAATAGAACCTGTCCATTCTTGAGTACGGCTTACTTACCTAGTTTTTTTGCATACTAGTGACGAACAGCTTAACAAAAATTTGGTTTTTGACTTAAATTACTTTTTCTAGGTATGCGGTGTCAGTATCAGCCTTCACCAACGCTGGTTCGGGTCCATTCTCACTGCCAGTATTTCAAGATACAAGAGAAGGAGGTAAGAATGTTGGGTTTTCAGTGTAAACCAATTTTAACCGTATGAGGAACAGGGTGTAAAGTTCACTCATCCTCCATAGAAAAGGGAGGATCCTCCGACCAGACGGGTGTTGTGTCTGGCTGGCAACTGCCCAACGATTGACGTTGAGAAGTTGTATGTCATTGTATGCTAGTTCTACGGTAAACTCCGTTGTAGATACCGTTAACATAGAGACAGGCAACAATATCACTAAAACGATATTTTGGCTAAGCTTTTTCAAACTGAAGTATAAACAATGTACGTTTATATAATTTTCTACTTCATATTTCGAGATATTCATTAGAAAGAATGTATTTTTAACCACTAGCTGTCAAAGTTTCATAGCGTTGTATCTTATAATCCATAACGATCTTCAGCTCCAGAGCAGGCCCCATCATCAGTAGAATGTACAGCAGTGTCGTCTACATCTCTTCGTATCGGTTGGCAGCCCATCGCTCTGCCTGGACAGGGCAGCTCGCTCGTAGGATACACTGTGCTGTTTGCTACTGATGGTAAGAGAACTTTTAGCACTTGATAAAAATAACTAGATATTTGGATATGGGATATTTTCTGTTACAATCGCAGAAATAGGTACCTTTTTTTTCATAGTTTTATCGAGAAATACTATGAAACACAAAATTATTGGTGCAGTCTATAAAAGACAATATAGTGCATGCGTAAAATAGTCCCAACAAATGAACCCTTCACCGTGGTTCAGGTTAATGATATTCTATTCTATCTTTCAGAAGCGGCCTGGCAGAACCAGACATCGTTACACTCGGAGCTTTACTTACAAGGTCTACTGAAGTACACCAACTACACAGTGAAGGTCGCTGGGTTCTCCAACTTCGGAGCTGGTCCTTATTCCTATCCTATTGTGTGTGCTACGTTACAAGATGGTGAGTAAGCATTTTTTTTTGTTGAACTACGGCGCCATTCACAGGGAATTACTTCTTGTATGGTACCAAACTACCTCGTCTACTTTAAATTGAAAGCAGCTTATTCACAACCGGATAGGCAAACATCATAGAGTCACAAATATAGTATGGTGACAAACTGTTATGAATGAGGAAGTGGTTCAATAGGCGTCCTCAAATACTCACTGCATTCGAGGACCCCTCTTTTTCTTATTTCTTCCTCCTCCTGGCTATTATCCTCAAGGGTAGTCAGCCCTCCTAGTACTTCTGCGCCACACCGCCCACACCGTACGGGGTTGTTTCTTTTGTTATGTTGCTCGCTATCATGTCATTTTTTATTCGTTATAATTTCTAATCACAGCCTTTTTTACGTTTGTGTACTGTAGAACCCATAATCCAATCCATTTCCTTAAGATATTTTTATCATGTCATGTTTACCCTGTATCCTAATATCCACTATTTCGTTCCCCAGTGCCCGGTCCACCAGCAGACATAAAAGTCCTGGTATTATCATCATCATCACTCCTCGTCAGTTGGAAGAAACCTCTCCATCCTAACGGAGAACTGCTGTACTACACTGTCTACGTGAAGCCTACGTCCAGGTCAGTTTGCATTGCTTTCTATTATAATAATTAAAACAATCATTCTTCTGATTCCATAAATGATTGTTCAAATCCTAATGCGAAAGTTCGCCGTCATACCTTTGCTATAGTGTATTCACTTTGCTATAGGTAGTGTCAATTTTCTTATATAATTATTCGGGAACTTATGACAAAATTATTGATAGGTTTGATTACCTATCTTGATTCAGAGAAAACAATAATAGCTAAGGGTTTCAATATAACGTTGTGTATACGCGTTTTGTATCTAAACATACTTACTGCAGTCAGTTTTTTGACTCACAGTTATATATATATATTTTTTTTTTTATGTTGCCCCACATTAGGAATACCTCCTGTATCGTGGGTGCGTTTACAAACATTTAAACTCACATACACAAACAGCCAGACCCGGATCAACTACCTGTAGGCAATACAAATATTTGTTCCGTGCGGGAATCGAACCCGCGACACGCAGCGCAGCAGTCGATCGCTCATCAACTGCGCCAACCGTGTCGTCATATAAGTCAGACACAAATAACACAAATCTTAGAAAAGTGAAATAACAGACAAAATCGCAAGGAATACCTAGTCCAGTCTAAAGCCATATTGATTATAGCAGCTCCCATAGAAACACACAACAAACTTGACTCTGAAAATAAGGCAGGAAAAACGCTTAAAAGTTTCTAACTCACCCAGAATCTTCGCTAAACATTTAGTTCAAAATCTTCAGCTTCTTCTTCAACTTTACCGCAGCAACGGTCCGCCACAGACATTCCGCATTGACTCGCTCGGTCGCTCCGCGGCTGAGGTCAAGGAGCTGGTCGCCGGCAGGACGTATGAGGCCTGGCTCACTGCCAGCACGCCGGCTGGAGAGGGGACTGCCACCAGGAGGGTGGCGCATACGCCCACACACAGAGGTAACGAGAATATTTAGTTATGATTATGTGTTGAAAGGGCGTGTCCCTTTTGAAAGACGATAGTGGTTTTTGAAAACATAAGAAGGAGAAACGAATTTGCAATGATCTTAACTTAACTAAATAAAGACTTCTGAGGAGCAATTCTCTTAATTTTAAGAACGTTCACAGTCTGAAGGCCAATTCTCGTAATTTAAAACGTTCAAAATCTAGTCGCAGTCTCATCTCAGCGACAAACAAATGTCAAAAACTTGTCAAAATGTAGGAACATTAGACGTATTTTTTGACAGATTGAGACTGAGATTAGACTGTGAACGGTCTTAAAATTAAGAGAATTGCCCCTCTGATCTCAGTCTCAATCTGTCAAAAAATATTTATAATTTCCCTACATTTTGACAAGTTTCTGACATTTGTTTGTCGCTGAGATGAGACTGCGACTAGATTTTGAATTTCCCTACATTTTGACAAGTTTCTGACATTTGTTTGTCGCCGAGTTGAGACTGGGACTAGATTTTGAACGTTTTAAATTACGAGAATTGGCCTGCTGCTTCTAATTAAATTGAACAGACTGTCAGTTTCACATTGATGGTATTCATTAATTCTAACGCCTTTTTTTTTAATACTATGTCCCTTATCACATAACCTTTCTCCTTCCAGTCGTGGCCGGCGTGGCCTCTCTAGGCGGCACTGTATCAGTAGGAGTGGGCAGTTCCCTGCTCCTAGTGTGTCAGTGTGTGGGAGTGCCGCCACCTCGCACCGTGTGGTATCACAAACAAAACATCATCACCCACCATCCTAGGTTCACGAGGAACCATGATGACAGTCTGCTAATTAACAGTAAGTACTGACTAGAACAAAAAAATCGAAGACATGGTGGTGGATCACGGCCCACTTCCTCTCAAATAGAGGAGCCCTGTGTCCCAGCAGTAGAAACAGTATAGGCTGTTTATGCATGCATGCAAGTACTGACCACTATTTTCAAACGTTGTACGAGGATCTATTGACGCGTGGCTAAAATTGGATTAACGCTGCCATCTTAGTTTTTCAATACATTTTCACAAATGTTTGTAACCGACAACGCCAAACATATCAATCATTTCAAAAGTTTCAACGAACGCAAGAGATAGCACCAAACAAGGCAACTCCTATATCATTCCACATGCACACACTTCTATCAGTACCGCAGGTCTTCAATAAGTGGACGGAACGGAAATTTGTACGGATTCGTCGATAGCGACCAGTATAGGTTGACCCTTCCCTAGATCATCACCGATTCTGTTATACTTTTCTACCAAACCATCGATAATGACCAACAATTACTCCACCCGCTTCTCCGCACCCCACGACATCTAACGTAGTGCCAGAAATCTTAAAGTCCACACTTTCCGATACAAATGAGTACTTAGAACTATCGTGCGCATCAACGCCTGATGTTTCTACGACCGCAACAAATGTAACGGAGCGTAATAAAAAGAGAAAATTTGAAGGTGAACACAGAAACTCCGCCAACATACCAATGAGCAGTTTCACAAACTTTTCCAAAGGTCAAGAAAGGCATTTTTGTTATTAGATCATAAAAACGATGATCTAATATCAAAAATGAAAGATTTAGGCAGAACGGTGAGCTTAAAAAGTGTAAACGAGCGTCGAAATTATGTCCAGCAGCTTTTGTTGTACAAGTCTAGAATCCGAACGTAGGGAAGACAAACAATTGATTCGACAGCTGGAAGATAATCTCTCAATAGCCGCAGTAGTTTTCATGGTTTTCGAGGGTGCTAAAGCCCATAGTGAAGTCAAAATGAAAATCCGACGGCTTCGTTGTCAGGTTTTTGAAGGTGAAAATCCAAGATGGCAACAACTTCATGAGCTCCTAAAAATAAATGAGGTGGCTCTGTATCAAAAACGCGTATTAAATTCATACTTTCTATATCTCTCTCTCTTTCATACATAATATATACCAGTGTTTGTGCATGCGAATATTGCGTAAGGAACTTCGTTCCTAATAGACAGCCCCGACCTCAACACGTTTGTAGCTATTCTTAAATGTTATTGAAAAGAATGAATCCCAAAAACAAAGACACTTCTTAACTGTCTTAAGAATTTAAATGTTATTGAAAAGAATGAATCCCAAAAACAAAGACACTTCTTAACTGTCTTAACAACTTAAATGTCATTGAAAGGAATGAATCCCAAAAACAGAAAGACTTCTTAACTGTCTTAACAACTTAAATGTTATTGAAAGGAATGAATCCCAAAAACAGAAACACTTCTTAACTGTCTTAACAACTTAATGTTATTGAAAGGAATGAATCCCAATAACAGAGACACTTCTTAACTGTCTTAACAACTTAAATGAATGAATCCCAAAAACAGAGACACTTCTTAACTGTCTTAACAACTTAAATGAATGAATCCCAAAAACAGAGACACTTCTTAACTGTCTTAACAACTTTTATGAATGAATCCCAAAAACAGAGATACTTCTTAACTGTCTTATCAACTTAAATGTTATTGAAAGGAATGAATCCCAAAAGCAGAGACACTTCTTAACTGTCTTAACAACTTAACTGTCTGGCCCTTGTAACAAGGGCCAGACAGTTAAGTTGTCAAGACCTATCGATTTATACAAACTCAATACGTGGCTGACATTGTGAACAAAAAGAAAAACAAAATGACCTTCAAAGCCTTTTAATATCATGTTGGTCAAAACCTATCATCTTCGCAATATTAGACAAACACACGATAGCCCCATGCCCATCCGCTGGTCTGTTATCTGAAAACTCTTATAACCTAGGATGGCATCTTCTGAATTTACAGCGATTTTAGAGCCCTATGTACATTTGCATATTGAGTTTTCTAAACAAGTAAAAAAAGGAACGATTTATTTGAGGTTGTTTACCAATCACTAATTTAAAACCTTGCTATTTACAGATATAGACCAGTCCCTAAGCGGTAACTACACCTGCTTAGCCAAGAACCTGTACGGCTCTGACCAGGTAGAGTACACAGTCGTCGTCCTGCCACTGCCTGAGGCGCCGATACTACGCGCGACGCCGTACAAAGACTCGATACTGGTGGAGTGGGAGCAGCCTTATTATGCTGTCAGCAATAGAAGTGCTACTCAGAAGATAAGTAAGTTTAATGATATTGTTTCGTGTAATTTGATTAATCAAGGATAGGTACAGTCACGAGCACCAATATGTCAACACTTGGCAACTTTTAATTGCGATTTTTTCGTGAAATAACGATTGCAACGTTGAAATACGACGCATTACATAAACCTATGGGTTCGAAAATGCTATGTTTGTAACAACATAAATTTCCTTTAAAAAATAAAGGAGTAAATCGCTTTTGAATAAAGTCGAGTATATACATACTTTTGTTCGTGACGCCTGCAACCTGTGGCCTAATAAAAAAAAAACGGTAAAGTGCGAGTCGGGCTCGCGCACCGAGGGTTCCGTACAAATTTATAGGTATGTAACTAAAAATTTACGGTTTTCGCAATTTTTCCTTTATCTGTGCTATAAAAAGTTGCTTTGTACCAAATTTCAAGATTCTGAGTTCACGGGAAGTACCCTGTAGGTTTTGATTCCCTTGCGAGTGTCGAAAATTTGCGGAAATTTGCGGCATAAACGGCTGTATATTTTGCTTGCGTTGGCTTAGTAGTTTGATTTTTTTACAGCTCCAAGGGTCAGTAGACCTGAGTATTTGATATAAATTCCAGCTTGATACCTTCACGCATTCTTGAGAAAAAGGGTCGTGATAGACAGACAGAGAGACGGACGGACGGACGGACAACAAAGTGGATCACTTTGTTGTCCGTCCGTCCGTCCGTCTATGAGGGTTTCGTTTTTTCCTTTCGAGGTACGGAACCCTAAAAAGAAAGTAATTTTGTCTCTAGACAATATCTTTGAAGCAGATCTTTACTGTCGTTCTAATAATGAGAATTCCCTACAAATGATTCGCTGTAATATTTTAACAGATGGCCCTCAGTCTAAACACGCTATCTATATATTTTCTCATCGTTTCGATGGCAATCTAAATGGACTCGAACCAGAATTCGGCTATGTGTTTGGCGCCATCACTAGCGTCCATCAATTCCACTCAACACTCTATAACCACCATAGAATTCTTAGACTCAACTCTACTTCATCTTCTACAATTTTTTCATGATTTTTGCATTGCCCTCGTAGGGTAAAGTAAAAATAATGTGAACAACTGATTTACTGACGACGACGAATATAATGGCAATGACGAACTAAAATTAAATGTGAGTGAAGCCAGCTTATTTACACTATAGGTGTAAACGTAGCTTTAGTAAATAATTCTTCTGGGGAGTTGTGTTCGGACCGAAAGATCAAATGAACAACAACCCACTCTCAATAAGTACCTAAAAATAAGTATATGTTACTAATATATACTAATCAAGCTACTCTACAGGTTACAGCCTAACCTGGAAAGAAGCCAACAGTCCCTGGAGAGAAGCATGGCCAGCCAACAAGTTGCCCAACTTATCAGGCATCCAGAAACATGCCTTGACCGGTCTGAAGTGTGGCACCAAGTACTCTTTGAGGATCACTGCCACTAACAAAGTTGGGACCTCACAGCCTGCTTATTTGGATGTCAGCACTTTGGGTGGAGGTAAGTAACTCTAATGATAGCACTATCTCTCGACATGACGTCATAGTTGTAGTGTTATCAAACCAAATTATTCCTTTATACCTTCAGTACCAATCCCACCAAGCACAAACGAGTGGCTGTGGAGCAACGCGTCACACATGTACGTACAACTAGCCGGCTGGGACCACGCCGGGTGTGCGCTTACAGCACTGGACGTGGAGTATAAGCAGCTTGGTGCCAGGGCGTGGATCAGAGCTCACAATAACATGGTAAGTTGGATTTGTAACAAATGTAAAGTATTTAGATAGGACACCACCCGGGTCAGATTTACTTGTTCATTTACGGGTCTTAAGTTGGATCGTAGGACCAGAAAACAAATATAGTGTTTGAAGAAGTTTTAAATGAAACTGTTTACTCCTACAATCTATAAGTCTACTCATTATTATGTTATTCTAGTTCTTAGAGCTAGTAATTTAGTAGTCACATACTTTTAGCATAGATCGTCTCGCACGCAACTCCACTAAGTTTTATAGGGTGGCAGCCTATAAAACTTCAGATTCAGTACATGATTCAGAACCCCCAGCGTAGAAATTTTTCATGGACTATTAAAAAAAAAAATTGCTGTACCGTACATTTTTTTTTTTCTTTTTTGATAACTCAATACTTTACTATCAAATAATTGTGGGTCCTTTATCTCCCACAGCCGTACTCAGACCTCTCATCGTGGAGCCTTCCATCCCTCTACCAGACGAAGATCCCGACGTACGCGATATCAGACCTCTCCCCCGGCACGTGGTACCAGCTGCGAGTGACAGCTACTAATGAGGCTGGTAGTGTCACTACGTCCTACAGCTATGCTACTAAGAATGAGGATGGCAGTAAGTTTATAAATACAGGGTTATTTGTAAAACAGCAACAACCTCTTAAGAGGTCATTGTACTCATCATTATGAACAACTTTTACTATGGGACCAAACCTGAAATCGCGATAAAAAAATCAGCTGCTCCCTACATTTTGACGAGTTATGCGAACATAAATGTAGGGAACAGCTGATTTTTTTTTCGCGATTTCATTTTTAGTAAGTGGGTTGTGGAGGTCAGATAGGCAGTCGCTCCATGGAGAATACTGGTATTCAGCAGCATCCGGTTAGACTGAAAGCCGACCCCAACATAGTTGGGAAAGGGCTAGGCAGTTGATGTATGATGTTTTAAAAAATCTGTATGTTCCATCCAGGTGAAGTGGGACCTCCGTCAGAGTTGTTCGACCTGAACGTGCTAGTGATTGTCTGCAGTTCAATACTACTCACGATTTGTCTTCTGAGCTGTATCTACATACTCGTGAAGAGACACAGGTATGCCCCCCATTTATGTTACTTATGTGGCGATTAGATTATTTTTCTTTTAAGTCCACTTTCTACGAAACAGGTGATTTTTTTTTTAAATCGACGAAATATTTCTACGCCAGGTGTCTAGAATCATGTGCTGAATTCATGGTTACAATTTGCGCGTCAATGACTCTGCTACCCTGTATCCTACAATAATTCGATTTTAACAAAGATACTAAAAACAGAAATCAACTTTAAAGAAACGATAACCTTATATAGAACAATCTGCTATAATGTTCCCACCGCTGACATGCATGCTGGACATACCTCCTCTTTGTGAGAGGAAGTTGACAGTGTTGAGGAAGGGAGAGGAAGTTGGTGAAGTGACATAATTATTACTGAATCGAGCAATATTGCGGTCGGTAGCCTTGTTTGTGACATAGTTATTACTGAATCGAGCAAAATTACTAATATTCTTCTTCTATTATTATCTATGATTCCAGAACTGCGGGTATCCTAACAGAATACCGCGACTCAATAACGGTCGACAACAAATCGGAGAGCGGCAACCTGACGGCAAACACCTCGCACACCAACTTAGCTACCGTTAAAGAGAACGCCATGAACGCGCAGAACAGGATATACAGCGCTCCTATACATATGAGGAATAACAGTAAGCATGGTAAGTGGCTTTTTTAGCCTCTAAGTTCATACTCCTTTATCCGCATTCTTTACTAGCTCTTATCTGCGGTTTAGCTCGCATAGAAGTCATGAAATTTATGTCCTATCGGGATAAAAAAGTATTTAACGTCCTAACCCAGATCATTTTCTATCAATTTTATTTTTTTATAAATTTTAACGTTCAAGAGTACCTTTTATGTGCCTATAGAAATATTATAAATGATTCGACTTTGACTTTGTGTTACTTTCGCGTTTACAATATTAGTTGATTGGATTACTGAAAATTATTTAAATTAGTGAATTAGTATGGAGTATTGTATTACTTGAATTGGGCGAGCTCCCTAAAGATTACTTTTTCATAGATGACTTTCTCACATGTTTTTTAATACCCTATGGTTGAAAAGCATACACACGCAACGAACACTGGTTGCGCACGAAAATGGGACGATTGGCAAAATGGAAAGGAGGCTTATGAGGAGAATGATGTTGATGTCATCAGATTGGAACGAGTATACTACTTATGTTTCAACGTAATCGGCAAGGAGCAAATTCCTCAAAGATCTGCCCAAATCCACATCTAAGACGCATAGCCATTCAAAATTATTCGACAGGGTTCCGAAACGAAAATTTCACATTTCAGTTACTTGATTTTCATTTAAAGAATAGTGAACTGTCAAAATTTTCGTGTGTCGGATTTGTGAATAATATTTAAAGGACTTTTTCGATAACACTTATTGATGTTTGATTTAGCACGAAAGCGTATTGAAGGGTTGTGAATAGCTATACTGGTCAGATCTTCTTGATTTATGACATTAGGTCCGCTATTGTATATTTGTGTGCTTTGATGATTAAATAAATAAATAAGTTGAAACATTGTTACATTACTGCAATGATAACAGTATTTGTTTATTTGGTAGAGATGAGTTAATGCTGCAGCTAGGTAAACAAAACGCAATCGATGGATGACCTGCTGTCACCCCAAAGTTAGGTAAAATTTGAGGGCTTATTTATCTTCGAGCGATTTGATATACACGTGCCAACTAAAATAAAATTTCCTCAAAGATTATAAAAGTCAATACATATAATTAACGCCCCATTATTAACAAAAGACACGGTCATTAGCAAACATGTGAACAGGAAAATCTTTCTTAATTAGTGTAGTGCAAATCATTAATTATAAAATAAGTTATTGATAATAATGTGGTCCAGTACCAACCACATATTCTAACGTCACTGCTTGAAGGTAAAAGATTAAATAATTCAATTAAATTCAATTGATAAATTATGACGTATAAAATACGGGATAAAGCATAGCCTAAAAATCGTCTTGTTGCTATGTGTAAAGTCAACGGAATTTATTGATTAGCCAATTGATGACCAACTTAAATCACCCATATATTCCAAACGCAACTGCCATTCTTTAACAGTTGTATGAAATGGCTTATAAGTTGGCAAATTGACGTAGGGTGCCAATTTGCCTAACAATTCATTCCCCTGACTGTACTAACCATTGCATTACTGCATATTTGGAGAATTATGTCAAGGTAAAGTTTCGTTTTTGTGATTAATTGTGGAACCAATATGGCTATAAGTGATTTGAAATTGACTGGGAATAACCCAGCTTAATAAAACATTAATGTTAGCCTTATTTTTATTAAACGCCAAGTAAATTTATGCCAAACTATATCCTCGAAGAATCTATGGTTAATCTGAAGGTTTTGAATCAATCAGCTCAGCCTATCGCAGTCCACGGACATAGGCCTCTCCCAGGCTGCGCCACAACATTCTGTTCTCTGCCTTCCGCATCCATCCATCCCTGTGTGCGACCTTCTTGAGGTCGTCGGGCATCTGGCTGGGGGGCGTCCCACACTACGCTTGCCGATTCGCGGTCTCCTCTCCAGGATTCGTCTACTCCACCGGCCATCGGTTTTGGTTGTGTTTCCTCCCGCTTTATCCTGAACAGGAAACTCCCGAAACAACCGTGTCCGGTCAGGACCTGCGGACGGAAGATGAGGGCGCAGTGGCACCTCTCTAGCCACTCCTCAAAGAGGGGACTTATCGCCGCTATTGCGGCGTGCCCATAGAAACATCACCTAGTTACTATTTCACTTTATTTCAAAACTGCATCGGAATCAATGCTTCATTCAGGTCCTAAAAACAGTTGAGAGGTGTTAGTTACGGGACACTCAGTGGGGATAGAGTTTCTTTTGCTTTTGCACACTTGGCGAATGAGAGCTAGAACGAAAAAAGTATAACATTCTCATTCGCCAAGTGTAAGGAGTATAACATGCTGTAAGGAACTTCGTTCTACGAACATCGACTAACCCGCACTGGGCCCGCGTGGAGCTTATGATCCACTCCCCCTCACAAAGAGGATGCCTGTGTCTAAGCAATGGGAATATTATAGGCTAATTATACACCTACCTACGGCCTAGCAACCGCGAGACCAACCAGATAGTCTGATTATATAACAGGATACTTTACATAAATGTCAAATCGCTTCTCATAAGGAAAACCTGAATCAGATAAATCAATTAATTAACAATTACCGATTAGTCGTGACGTATTCAGGAATAAATTACGAAGATAAGTTCCGGAAATTTATTTTAAACTAGCAATTTTAGTTTTATTGATAGCGGTTATAACTTCGTACGTCATTTACATCGAAAACAGAACGCGTATGTTGATAAATCTGCAGCCATTGTTTCTATGGCAAAGATTAAACATTCGTTTGTAGTTGAAAACCCTCGAAAACCAATGTCAGGCACTAGATGTCTGGCATAACCATCCTATAATGCATGCATAGTGCATAACCAGCCTATAATGCTGCTGGGACACAAGCCTCTGTTCACTGTGAAAGGAAGAAGGAAGGAGTGGGTTGTAATCTACTACGCGGGACCAGTGCGGGTTGGTATATGTCACATGTCTTCGAATTTTTAGTTCTAGGAGATGCCGGTTTCCTCTTCGAGTTGTCTAGCGTTTTTACTGAATTGGGCCTATTTTTTACAGCTGTGCGGCACACATTCCTGCTTCTTCTTCTTCTTCTTCATGTCGCTGGTATCGCTGGTGTCCAAATTCTGTTGGCCCAAAACTTCCCCACTTCCACGGCGTTATAGGTGGCAGCGCAGATGTCACTGACTGTATGTTTTGGGGACCTGTGCCCCAATCCTGGGCAGAATAGGAGGTGGGGCATAGTTTGTTTGCTCCCTAACCACACCCTGCTGTCGTTCTGTCGAGACTTTACGAGGTCCCATTTACACCTTCCCACTTGAGTTCTGAGACGGTTCATATTCTAGATCATTTTTTACAACGGAATACACTTTTTATTTTATTGCTTTTATTTTTCGCCTATTGTGTCACCCTTTGTAAAACTTTTCTGTGATATGTATGGTGTACAATAAAGAGTATTCTATTCTATTCTATTCTAGAAATGTTTTGTGCCTTTTAAGTAGTAAATTCACGATCAAAGAATGACGTAGGTATAACTTTGCAAACATGTCTTACCGAATACATATCGGACAAAATTGTAGGTGTACTTTTCTATAACATGAGAATGTTTTAGTAAAATACTTAAAATATATATTAATTATTTACTTTCAGAGCTGTACGAGATAAGTCCATATGCGCAATTCGCAGTGGGCTTCAGGACTTTCGGTCATGTGGAGAACCAGGACTTGCCAAGTCGACACGCAAAACATAGATATGACACAGGTAACACGCTAAAACTAAATAGGTTCATAGTCCTTTACGACTATAACAGAACTACAAAAGTCATCCTTACTGCAACGAAATAAAAGCGGACAACAACAACAACTTGTTACAACGGGCGAGGTAATTTCTTATCGTTGGATGACTGTCATTTCTACCTATTCCTACTAGGTCATGACGACAGAAAATAATAAAAAAATAAAATCGGACTGTAAACAGAAGGAAGACTCGCTTACAGTATAAAGAAATGTGTCACAAAATAATGAGTCTGAAAAAATATTTTATTTTATTCTGTTCTTATAACTAACTGCTAACTTACGGCTAACTAATAATAGTGTTCTTAAACACTAAAGAAAACGTTCAGTACAAAATATCTACACCTAATTAAACATAAATTAGGAAATAAATACATGACCGACTATTATGTAGGTACTGACTTCTCACAATGTTCTGACCTTTCAAAGAATCATTCGCTTGAGCTAGCACACCGTTCTTTAAGTATGCTCATTCTCTCGAAGATTATTACGGTACCTAAATCGGTACAGGACAGAAGCTATCCCTCTGTTGGATTACCTACTCTGCTAGTCGGACCTGGTATTTCCTAGAGTTGTTAATCTCGAACTTTGTACAGTCACGAGCACTAATATGTCAACACTCGGAAACTTTCAATGGCAATTTTTGCGTGAAATAACGAAAACAACAATGAAAAACGATAGACTGCAAAAACCTATAGGTTCTAAAATACTATGTTCGTAGCAACATCAAATTTCATTAAAAAAACTAAAGGAGTAAATTGCTTTTGAATAAGGCCAAGTGTATACATACTTATGCTCGTGACTGTACTCATGGTAATACGAAATAGGTATGTACTTCCATTCCATGGTTGTAACAGCTCTATATTAGATCTCATAAACATGCGTTTGTGTTTCCGGAGACAGACAATGATCACCGAAGTGCTTACTTTTGCTGGGAGATCTTTATTTCACAAATCGACAAAAAGTATCTATATATTTCTAAACAACATTTAAGTATCCAAAAGGGGCTCAACCTTACAGAACTGATATTCACAATTTCTTAAAATAATATTTTCTTTTTCAGAAACAAGTTTCCAAATGTGTTCAGAGTCTGAAGATAGTGACAGCATATCAAAATCTACACTAAAAAGTGTTCCAAGAAGTAAGTAGTATCATCCTTATAACTCTCAAAGGTCCACTTGCATCAGAAATGACTAAATGAGTTTAGCGCTAAACGTATTTAAAACATCCTTCGGTCTCTGTCATCTTCAAATGATTGACAGAAATAGAACGATGTTCTGAATTCATTTAGCGCTAAACGCATTTAGTTATTTGTCGAGCAAGCAAATGTATTTAAAAGATACATAGGGCCTATGTATCTTTTAAATACATTTTGACGCCTCTAAACGATTCATGGATATTATGCAAAATTTTCTAAGGTTGATATGAAATTAATTGGTAAATTACTTTTCTCTTTACAGAAGTCTGCAGAACCCCACACCATAGATAACCAGACAAGGAAGAACTTTCGTTTTGAAACAAATTCGACTCGAACGACCAGTTTCTGTAAAATCAAAAACATTTAAGTATCTACTACAAACTAGACCCTTTCAAAGCCGCAAAAACAACCCATATTTGGCCAAAAAAATACATACAATTATATGCAGAGTTTAAGTCTGCATTTAGGAATTTCTTTATTTAATATTTGTTAAATCATAAACCACACATTAAACAAGACATTTTAAAAGTTCTCATACGGCACTACTCTTAGGCCCACACAACTGCACTACAAATCGTTAAATTCATTCAGAGCTAAATATATAATATATTTAAAATATCGTTCCAATACTGTCAAGCATAAAAAAAAATTACAGAAACGGAATTATGTTTTAATTAAGTTTACCGCTAAACGCATTTAGTGATTTGAGATGCAAGCCCAATTGAGTGAAACCAATTTTTCACTCAATTGGGCACGCACGCGTCTTTGATCTTATCGTTCATCATACTTTCATAATTTACACGTCACAGATATGTCATCACTTACAAAACAGGATAAATAACAGGCTGTGCCAAAAATATGAAGTATTTTCTAACGCGTTAAATGAATAATTTAGGTAGGTAGGAAAACATAATTATTGTTTTTAATTTAGAATTAAGACTAACGAAACGTTATAGTGTGCTGATGCCTAAAATATTACCCAAAAGGCAATTGAAATAAAAGCACCGCCAAGCAGGTCAATCACCCCAGCCAAAATAAGTTTCCATGTCTGTCAATCTTTAGTTTAAAATAGACAGAGATAGAATTATGTTTTTAATACGATTAGAACTAAACGCATTTAGTGATGTGTGGTGCAAGTGGGCTCACGCTTTTTTTAAATGATTTTATTTCATTTATAAAGTTATAAAAAGTTACTATACCGAATGTGAAAACATATTTTTCATTCAAATGGCTACGCATCAGTGATGACGTCTATAATTCTTAATAAGCATAAATTGCTTGGCAATGAATCACTCATTAGACAGATACACTAGGTAACAAGCATTTCGCAGGCAAGCCTGATACAATGACGATTCACCATTTCCTCCAATGAAATTCGAGGGATCTGCAGGTACATACCTCATGATGAAACATACATTATGGCCAAAAAAGGTAATAAATACATCGTACCTAAATCCCGATCAAATTAGCTGCTAATTAATTTAAGTACGAATTCAACCGTCATTTGACTAAAAACATTAATATGTTATTTTCGTCAATGTCTTCCTCTTCAATAACATCTAATTATAAAACTGTGGTCGGCTCATTCATTTTGGTAATTTGTCACCAAAAATACTGTTTATATACGTACAAGGTAATTTTACAAATTCAATATCAAAGTCATTTTACATCAAGGGGATTCCCCTCCTTATAAAGTTGGACATTTTGTATTAAGAACATTATTGTCGTCGGAATAAAGTTTAAAATACAATAACTGACCCGCCTTAGATGTCGTTTTGCAATGCCCTTTTTAGGCAGAATTCTTTCAAAGAGATAGGACACTTCAGTGGTTACAAGACCAGCACCCCAATTGCGTAACACACGATCAATCGGAATCGGTTTCATTTTGACAGTTCAACAACATTCATTGCGTTATTTACGTGTTGAGCAGACAAATTTTTCGAACTTATGAAGCAGTCAAGCACTAGTTTATACCATTAAAAAAAAAAACTCTCTTCTTGACTCCATCAGTCAACATTTCCTATAATGGTCTATCCTAACTCCTGAGAAGAAATGGCGGAACAAACTTGAGTTTGTTTGTTAAGGGTCTCTTTTGAATCTTGGTGATTTAATCTTAGTCAGATCATATGAGGACAATGTAGATTAGTGCCTGAAATGATATCTTCAGGAAAGGACTGATTCTTCTTTTCGTATCGATGGTACTCTTAGTCGTTGTTTTTTTTTTATATAGTTTGTACCAGTAGGTGATTACGGCATCAGGGGCATTATTTTGGCCATCCAAGGTACAGGCGAACGGGCACTTAGGACACTCAAAGCAGCACTGGGCCATGTTCTAGTCAGAAGCACCGCACTCGCATTGGGTGTTGGATGGTACTTCGACAAATTGTCTCTTCAGCAGCTTTCTTGGGTACGCAGTCGAATGAGAGCTTTCCATATAGGCCACTGCAGATCCCGCCCGGGAGGTAAATGCTCCTGGGGTTTGTAGCGGTATCTACAACGCCACATGCGAACAACGCGTCATACTGACGTCACGCAAATCCTGCATCTCGCAAGCAGAGTATTAGCATAGATACGATTTCCCAACATCAATCGTTGGGCAATAGCCCGCCAGACACAACACCCGTCTGGTCGGAGGATCCTCCCTTTTCTATGGAGGTTGAGTGAACTTTACACCCTGTTCCTCATGCCTCTAAACTGGTGACCCCGACGTGATAAAGCGAAACGAGCGTAGCGAGCGTGCGTGATAGTGCATTTAATGAAGTC
This sequence comes from Apamea sordens, assembly GCA_945859715.1. NCBI lineage: Eukaryota > Metazoa > Arthropoda > Insecta > Lepidoptera > Noctuidae > Apamea > Apamea sordens. The sequence continues at coordinate 2,141,182 of OX244010.1, read as the reverse complement.
GGGAGGTGGTGGGCATCCACCACCTCCCGACTTCATTAAACGAACGCAAGCAAATTGTGGGAAGAGAAGCATTTCTCTTCCCACAATTTGCTTCTCTTTGGTGGTTTGTTCTGGATGGCCTGCGTGGAGTGTAAGAAGCTCTTTCGACTTTTAAGCCCATCCGAGGTCGTTGTGTAATCGTAGAGGGGATGTCAGGAATCGGATTCAAGGTTCTTTTTTTTTCAGAAGCTGATAAAAATGAACTGACGTGTACTATTTGTGGGGAAAACAGAGAGTAGAAAACGGGCAAATGTTGATAATGTGTTTTCTGAAGTGACAGTAGTTACGGGAAAATACATGATTGGTACGTCATACTTAAATATTTTTTACATCATCGGAATGTCACTTACAAAACAGGATAAAATTTAATATTAGGATAGCCAAAAATAATTATATTTTCTAACGCGTTGAATTAATAGGTAATTTAGGTGTACTTACATATTTATTTTGTTAATTTTATCCCTGTTGAATTTTGTTATATTTATCAACTGTTGTTTAAAAAATTTGTTGGTTCCCTATAAATATTTTTAAGGTATACAATAATATTATTTATTTGTTTAAATACTGTTATAAGTATTCCGATATTGTGCTTAGAATTAAATTAAACCAAGAAATACATAATATCTAAATATGCCAAAATCGAAATTAAGTAAAACAAAAATCAAATCTACTAGAGAAATGTGGATTCTTACAAGTTGAGCCTTGGAATGTAAAAATGTTAATTAAAAATTTTACTATTACAGACAAAATTCCCTAGATGAATGTATGAGATAATAACTTAATCAGTTGAAGGACTGAACGAGACACAAAAGAAGTTTTATTGTTGTAATAACAATAAAACTCTCTAGAGGCATTTGGTGTCCCGCAACGAGTTAGTAGTTTAGGTTGAAACAAATACATAGTATAAAATTATAACGAGCCACTTTGGTTAGTAATATTTTGGGTAATGTACATATTAACTGGATTGTACCTATAGTTAAATGGCTAGTGAATTTTGTCTGTAAAGCCTTTTATCCGCCACCGACACAAAATGGATATCTTTGAAAACATATCGCGTTTTGTAGCGGTAAGCGATGCTATGCTTTAGGCTTGGGATTTTTGAAAGTGTGGTAAACTTCTTCTGTCTCTAAGATAGGTAAAGTGACTACTTAGCACAAAAAATATTAAGAATCCAGACCAATTCCCGTATTTTTAAAAACGTTCGCATTCTAAACTTAGTGTAAGTCTGCCAAAAATACGACAAGTTGGACAACTTTGAATTGAGACTATACAGGGCGGCAGGGACATCGACGCGCAAACTGTAACCATGGATTCAGCACATGAGTTTAGATCCCATAGCGTAGAAATATTTGGTCAGTTATTAAAGAAAAAACTGCTGTACCATAAATTTTGACCGCGTAGGTATTGCACTTTTCTATGAAACAGAATTTTTTTTTTTATAACCGACGAAAAATTTCGACGCTATGGGGTCCAAACTCATGTGCTGAATCCATGGTTACAGTTTGCGCGTCGATTTCCCTGCCACCCTGTATTCTGAATTGTTTTTAAATATACAGGAATTGCTCTCCTGTACGTGACATCACATTGTAATGAGCCCGTGAGGAGTTCCCAAATAGTTGAGCATACCCGAAACATGGTCAGGATTTTTTTTAATCCTTAATTATTGGCCTATTGTTATCTTGTTAGGTACTTAGGTACTTACTTACGCTCCATGTAAGATACTGCTATTCAGCTGCATCCGGTTAGACTGGAAGCCGACCCCTACATAGTTAGGAATAGGCTAGGTAGATGATGATGATGTTACCTTTACCTACTTGGTTATTTTTAATGATCACCTCTAGCCATTTTACAGACAGTAAATTTTCACGCATCTTTGAAGAAAACCTAAGCTAATGAACATTGTAAATAATTGTCAATATAGTCATATGAACGCTGTATCTAGTCATGTACTTTACTATATATATGTATGAATGTTCGCCTAAGAAGTGACTACACCCGACCGCGGCCAATGACGTACATTAACCGGTAAATGTCTACGATTCCTACTTTTGATAAAATGAAAAAATGAGTGTATTTTTATTGGATTTTCCTTTTCACATGCACCTACTATTGGAATATATTTTTTAAGGAATAACACAGCCGTTAATAAGAATAGGGTAGTTTGATGGGTCAAAAATAATTATTATATTTAGTCCGTCAGTTAGATTATCGAAAAATAATGGACACGTATTGTTTCTTTTGTCAATCAAACAAAAAATGACAAAGATAAAGCGCGTCAAAATTTGGGAGTGGGGGCGTGACGTCACGCCATGCTAAAAAGTGTAGCAAGGCGTGACGTCACGTGGAACTTTAACGGGCGATATCTTCATCATTTTTTATATAATTGATAAAAGAAAAAATACGGGTCCAATATTTTTTGATAGTCTAGCTGACGGACTAATTAGTTTTTTTTTTTTTTTTAAACTAGCCTATTAACACAAACAGACAGGTAATACTTACGTAAAGTGTTAGATATTAAATTTTTTCCATCAGGAGTAGTATCAAAAAAAAAAACGTATGTCGGCCCAGCAACCACGAAGAGAATCGATGTAGTAAATTATTTAAAAAAACTTGTTCGAAGTAAGGAATCGTTAAGTGGTCATAGTGAATTAGGGCCCAGATTCGAAGAATAACGTGCACACATTGTGTGGCGACTTGATTGTCTGTTAAACGTTTGCAGCCATTTGATAATATATTAAGGACTCACTTACTATAGCTCCATTCATATTGAAAAAATACTGATAAATTATCAGAATAAACTGCTCCTGATTTATATTTTTCCAAAAATATAAACAAGCCACGAAACGCGAAAAAAAATCAGTAGGTAGGTAGGTGCTAAGGATCGCATGGTTGCAAATCTTGCCTGGTCGTATTGGTAGTCACTTGTTAAGCGAACCGCCTCTATTATAAGTTAAATTTTGTAAAATTGTAGCGATAAACTGCTAAAAAAGTTATCTACAAAAAGACTGATAATAATATTTTTTTTTTTACAAAATGTTTTATCGTTTCTATACAAGTTTGATCTGGACATGAAACGAATAAATATTAGTTAAATAGTGTTGTATTTTATTATTGTCCTCTAAGAATTTTCCTTTTAAACAACCCCCCGAAATTCCTGGATTCTGAAGAACATGTCCTACATTCATATTTGGAGAAGTTTCCTTAAAAACTGACGCCTCTGGAAGTACTTAATTACAAGATTGTAAAAAATCACATCGTGGCGAGATTTTCGAAAAACAATTGTGATCTTACTTTGAGTTGGAATCAATGAAATTTTGCTAAAAATAGATCAAGAGCCAGTTCCTCGGACGAAAATTATCGAATAATTAATGTAACAAACGGTCAAGTGCGCGCAAACTGCTGTGATTGGCTGATTTTGTGATAACTTTCGTACGAGAAACAGCAGTGCGATTCTGTAACCATCTCACCGTGAAAACTTAGGTGAAGTGAGCGTGGAGTGAGCTGTCATTCCAACTAATGCTAGGGATTGACACTATTGACAGCTCACTCTAAGATCACTTCACCTAACTTTTCACGGTGAGACAGCTCCCTAATTGCGTAACATACATTTTACAGGATATTGCTAATGCACTGCTTCATTTGTTCGAAAAATTTGTCTGCTCAACTAAGTACCTTAATAACGCGATATTCATCGGAATTTGCTACTGTTAGTACGCAATTACCCCGCTGGCGCTGGGCCTAAGGCCCGCTTACCCACAAATCACTAGACGCGTTTAACGCCAAACTTTATTTGAAACATCTTTCTGTCCCTGTCATGTTCAAACGATTGACAGAAACAGAACGATGTTATAGGTTCATTTAGCGCTAAACGTATTTAGTGATTTGTAGTGCAAACAAGCCGAAGAATACGACTTAGCAATTCATAAAAATGTTAAATAATAATAATAATATCCCTGGACATTTCACACAGCGCCATCTAGTTCCAAGCTAAGCAACCTAATGCTTGTGTTATGGTAACAAGATGGCTGATAAACTACTTATATACATTTTTTTTTTTTTTTTGTAAATACATACATATTATAGATAGAAAAACACCCAGACTCGGAACAAATACATGTAGGACTTACAAATATTTGTTCTGTGCGGGAACCAAACCCGCGACACGCAGCGCAGCAGTCCGATCGCTCAGCCACTGCGCTAACCGTGTTGTAAATGAATGTAAGCTCATTTTTTCTTTGAACGTTTTCAGTCTGCAGATCATAAGAGCCTTTTTTACCCGACTGCGCGACGCAAAGGAGTGGTAATGTGTTTTTAGTTTCGGTTTGGGTTGTCTACAAGAGCTGAATGGAGAAAAGAAAAACAGAAATTACTTGTTCAAAAGTTTATTAAAATCAACCTTTTTTAGTTTTATCATTTTCTTCTTAGTAAATAACTAATTATTACATTATAGGAACATATTTTTTGTTTTTTTTTTTTGGCACATTTATAAAACTCACTAAGTAAGTGAGCGCTACAAGTAGGAACATTTTTGAGCTCTATTTACATATTTTTTTTTATAGCGCTGTGTGTTCTATGTCCGCACTTAAGTCACGCTTTTCTGTGACTTAATTAGTCCATATTTCCAAAGAAAACCGTAACTTAAGTGCTGGTTTAGGTCACACTATTAAATAGCGTGTGACTTAAGTAATCTAGCAATGCTCGGCGTGCAATAATGGATTACTTAAGTCACACATATCATAAATTATTATTAAAATTACACTTATACATTCGGGGTATTAGGTAGAAACATGGATAAAGTATACATGATTTTTAGGAACTTTACCCCAAACTGACAAGAATATTATCCGAGTTTTCCTCCTTATATCTACTTACATAGTTTTTTAAACTTAATCATTTTTGTTTTTTTTTTTATATTAACATTTGGCTTTTTGGTTTTGCCAGCTCTTTTTCTTTTATCACTTTTTTGTTTTCTTAAAGCTTTTTTTTTTACTTAATTCTACTTTTTGTCAGACTTTTTGTATTTTTTTTTTTTACAAACTACACACATAACATATAATTTTCCCAATGTTGGGACACAGGCCTCCTCTCTGAGAGAGGGGGTGGGACATAAATAACTTAAATGGCATCAAAGTCATCGTACTCAGGCTTCTCATAGTTCCCTGAAAGAACATCTTCGACCCATGGCAGATGATCAGCAACATTGGTGTAAATTCCAGGGGAATTTTTCGTCCCGCATCGGCTGTTCCCCGCACTGGTAACCCCCCACAACTCGGCCCTACTTTTGACCCACACTAAAGGACCTCCAGAATCGCCCCTGCAGGTGTCAATGCCCTCTTCACCCCCAGCACAGATTGCATTATGAGGTACTTCGAAGTGTTTGTATTCAGCCTCACACTCAGCTCTCCCCCATAACGGCAGAGGGATGATTTTCTTAGTGCTGCTGTAGTACCCTTTCAAGGGAATTTCACCCCAACCCGTAGCCGCGAAAACGATGTCATGTTGGAGTTCTCCAAATGGCAGGCAGATTGGGCGGATGAAATCTGTGAAGAAAAAAAAACATTTAACAATCTGCATTTTTAGTATCACTGATCAAAATTCTTTCAAAGGATCGAAGGACCAGTTTCTTCCAAAAGATGGTCTTAAGCAAATCAAAAGAAATTCTTACCAGTATAAGGAGCATCCTCCTCCAGCCTCAAAACAGCAATGTCTTGACTCTTTCCATCGTAGTCAGGATGAACGATGATCTCTTCAATCTCAATCCTGACGATCGGATCGGCGCATACTCCACTGATGCAATCCTCTTTGCTGGCTAGGTCATATTCTCCGAGACGTGCCACTAACCTGTAAAGAAGAAAAGTAAAGTCAAGAATATTTCAATGAACTTCTTCGTTTAGGTCTGAGTTAAGAAGATTTGGAGTGATACACTAAACCATTTCTTTTTCTCGTCGAAGACAGTCTCGTCGAAGACAACTCGGATTCATGAAATTACTTCGAAAATAAATAAACAAGAAAAGCAAAAACTACTCTAAAGTTCGTTTTTTTAATCCCAGATACTAATCTGACATTTAAGTCTTTTAGTGTTTGCGTTTTTAGTACTTATAGAAATTTGACATTACATCTGTCAAATTAGTATCTGGGTTTAAAAAACGAACTTTAACTAGGTAGTTAAACCAAATTTTAAAAAATAACGGTCCAATGGCTAATCTCTAAAAGACAAATTGTTGTGGTAACACGGAATTCCCAAACCCTAGTTAAGATATAAATAAAATACATATTGAATAAGAGTCAACCACATGATTCAATAATGATGTTATATTTATAATGAGGGAATTCCTAGTGATGTAATTTTAATAATATAGTTGCATTGCTGACGTTGACTGTGAAAACGATTCAAAGAATTATAGGTTTTTAACCTTATGGGTTTAGTTCAAGAAACTGACCATAACTTTCATCATGCTTTCTGCATGACGAAATTAAATGAAAGCTTACTAAAAACAATGATATCTGAATATTGAATAATCAGTCTTCATTACAGTTAAGACTTAGGTACACATTTTTTGATCACTAGAACATTAATAACTTATCAAATAAAAAAAAGTAATTAGTCAAGTAACAAAATTATTTTCACCAGAAAAAAAAAAAAAATTATATGTTTAGAACGTTAATTACCAACAGAACAAAAATAACTTCCACTGTCTTAATCGGAAACTATTTAGTTCCCGGAATGTGTAGCGAATTTACCGCATAATATCGCATATTCTTTTTTCTGCTTTCATTATCATCACGTTTTCCCCTAGGATTTTCCCATACCTGTTAACACCTGTTCGTACCTGATTACAAGCTAATAGATAAAAGTGATGAAGGACCAATTTCTCTTTCAAATTCGGAAATTGGCAATTGAAGAGAAATGCGATGTAAATAATAATCTGGTAAATGTGATGAAAACAATAATCTGGTAAATGTGATGTAAATAATTATCTGGTAAATGCAATGTAAATAATTACCTGGTAAACTTAGGTGTCCTGATGCAATGGGCAGCTGTGATAAGATGCCTGCTGTCTACGAGGGTAGCAGCGCACCTGATGTCATTCCTGTGATCTCCGCGCCAATATTCTATATACACCAGCCACGGATTGTGGTAGATGAGGTTGGAACTTGCTTCTACGCCACAGATAGGGCCTGGAAATAAAATAAAAGATTAATAAGAAACTGATAAAAATTACTTTTATGAAAAAAAAAAACTATTCTTAATTTTGGTAAAATATCAGAGAAAATTAATGTTTAAATTAAAATTTAGCATGAAAGTAATAAATTAGAAGGCAGACAAAAAAGTTTTAATATAAGTTAGATTAAACTTACCGTTTGTCAGTCTAAAAGCCAAAACGCCTACAGCACATGATAACAACAATAATAAACGAATCATAGATGAGTTTATTATATCTCCACAGAAATTATTAATTTTTTTAATAAATTAAAATGCTCATAACGTTAATTCCAGTCAAGTTTACCTCTAATAATGGTCCGCTTCGCTCGTTGCGCGCTTTTATATTATTCCTGTCGTTTTATAGGGAAAATGCCGGCAATCCATTACCCAAACCACACTCATACATTTGAGAAGAGCTGACGACATTGGAAGTTACTACCATGCCGATGAAGCATGATCGAATATTTGGACTGGGCCATGTACTGGAATTGGAATTGGAACTAGCCCATAGTCTGAAAAAAATATATAACGAAAAATATAGGTATATATTTTGCTCATCACTAGTCAAAAGACGTCTTTAAAATTATTTTTTATATAGCTTCTGCCCGCGGCTTCGCCTGCGTGGATGTCGGAAATTATCCCACGGGTACGTGCTAACAGGATAAAATGTATGTGCTTCCCCAGAATGCCATCTATCTCGCGGGCCCTTTGTGGCTAATTACAATAGAAAACCAATTGTGTCTCATTAGTGGTGATTAAGAGGGTACCTATATCATACCTTTACCTAAGTACCTACCTAATTTAAAAAAAAATAAACTCAATAACAGAAAATAAAATACCTACCTACCTAAATAAACCTATTTCTGGTGATAACTAATCTAAACTCAATAAATAAGCAAAATCCCTAAAAACTAATATCTATACGAATGACTAATCCTACCTAACTGTATTATAAAATAACCTACGGTCACTACGTACACTATCAAATATACTACCTATACTTTAAAATTAAAATCTATACCTACGACTTATATAAAAATAAACCTAAATAACTCTAAAAACTAAAAGGAATAAAAATGAACTCCTAACCTACGACAAACTTATCATTTGCGGTTGGTACAGTCATCGGGTCTAGGGATCGAACCGCAAAATTAAGTTTGTTTTTTATTGTATATATTTTTCCGGGATAAAAAGTACCCAGTGTGGTGCCCAGGATATTAAAGAATAATTATACCAAGTTTCATCGTAATCGAACCGGTATTTTTTGCGTGATGCCTGAACAAACAGACAGACAGACAAAACATTTTTTAATCACATTTTTGGGTTCGGTGTCGGTCTAGTAACACTCGGGATGCTATTTATTTTTTTGATATTTTCAAAGTACAGAATTTTCACTTCTACAGATTTATTATAAGTATATAGATATTACATAATTTACTAAAATTATCCTTTTCTATATATTTTATCCTACTAATATTATAAACGTGAAAGTTTGGATAGATGGATGGATGTTTTTTTACTCATACGTAAAGATGGTCACCCATCCACAGATCAACCGCGGCAAGCGTAGCTTAACCTGACCGATCGACCTGTGCGGCTGTTATTATCTAGCCACAGGCCTCGGTGGATGTTACATGTCTTTGATTTTTTGGTTCTAGTACCTACCTACCTACCGGTTTTGTCACGATGTAAATAATTTTGGAAACCCACAATACACTATACCACGACAACTAGATCAACCACTAGACGAGACAGTCTAGCCATTTGAGTCATCTATAAAATTAGGACGTCTAGGGACTATCCAGAAACAACGTCATTCAACATAAAGAAGGGACATTCCGTTGAGTACTTATTGGACTTTCTGAATCACTGATCAAAGGTGAATAATTTGACGGCTAATAAAGTTGGTGAAGCGCTTGGAACGAGTGACTTCTACAAACTGCAGGTGACATGTACGTCCACGGTACGATATTTCAGGAGAATGGAAACTGGCTTAAGCATAATCAGCCGATAACGTCGCCAATGCTGCGACACAGGCATCCTCTCTGTGAAAGGGAATGAGTCATTATACACCACGCGGGGCCAATGCGGGTTTGTAGATGTCACATGACTTCGAATTTTCGTTCCTATGATTCAGATTCCCCCTCACGATTTTTTCACTGTTACCTAAGCCTGCCTACTTCTGCGTAATCATGACTTGGAGGCATGACTTAAATAACAAGCATTGACGTTCATCTCGCCACAATAACATATTTTCGTGTTCAATTGTGGTCAGCCATTTTTTCCTTTCTATCATAAGGCCAATTAAGGACGTTTCCTGTCAATTAATGAGAAAGTGTTGCTAATTATGCTCACCCACATATATTTTACCTATGTAACATGGGTACCTATTATATATTGGTAGGTTGACGTCATGCAAGCATTGATTTATCTTCTAAAAACCTCGCGTATGAGTAGGTACCTTCCGCTTGAGCAGAGGATTATGGGGACAACTAGGCATTGGTGGAAACTCTCAGGCAGTATTATCATAATTAATCTGCCTATAACGTACCCACTGCTGGAACACAGTCCTTCTCTCTGTACGAGGGAGAGGACCAAACCCCACAACGCGGGCCCAGTGCGGGTTGGTAGATGTCACATGTCTTCGATTTTGGGAACGAAGTTCCTTATCGCGCGTTGCGAAAGGGGGCTAGACGGAAAAAATTAAGACCAAAAGTTGGAACGACAGTTTTTGCTATAGTTGTAAGCCGTGGGGCGTGCGCGTGTTTCTCTGTCTCTCTCTCTCTCTCTCTCTTATAGAAAGCAAGCCAGTTATACTTCGTTCAATCCGGGTGTCCCTTGACACCTCTCAAGTTTTTTTGTTTTAGGACATGCTGGTTTTCAAACAATGTTTTCCTTCACCGTTTTGATTGAGTGGTGATGAAATACACAAACGAATACGTGACCTGCTTGAATTCGAATCTTCGTCTATGACGCGTCAGTAAGAGCCGTTACCACTGACCACCACTGCTCACATTCTATTGTTGCGCTACTTCTTCCGCCTACAGTTTAATCAAAATTCTGAAAATGGTGAAGGGTCCAAATGGTGGCCCCGTCTTATTTTACTTTTAAGTTTAGCCGAAATTTGAAACCTCACATGCTTTAGCTATTGAGTAACACCGACTGATCCGATTTTGATTACGTCCACGTAATCAAAATCTTTTCCTTTCTTCGTTATAACGGTGTTGCCTTTATTAAAAAAAAACTTTTTAACTATCACGTTAAGCAAAAAGCAACGAGCTAGCATATTATACAAGTTACTATTAAAGAATTTGACTCATCCGATAGCACCCGATACTTTTCCTTATACGGTAATATTCTAAAACACAATGTTGTGCAATATTAAAAAGATTTATGCTACCTATACGAAACTTGGAAAAAAATAACATATGAATTTCAGGTGTAAAATTTATATGTTAAGATTATTAAAATTCAACTTAAAAAAAGATAGAGATACTTTATTCCAACGATTTTTTTTGTTTTTGTGTCCTATGCGAGTCCTCTGGGCAGACAGTTTGACAAATTAAGAGGTCACAGTCTCTTTTAAAGTCCGGACATAATCTTGGTCTGGCCATTATGAGAATCAGGCAGATCGTCATCTGTCTAGCCTTTTCCCAAGTATGTTGGGGTCGGCTTCCAGTCTAACCGGATGCAGCTGAATACCAGTATTTTACATGGAGCGACTGCCTATCTGACCTCCACAACCCAGTTACAGACTTTCGGGCTTCAGACTACCCGTAACGACTGTCAAAGATCTACGAATGACAGCCGGGACCAACGGTTTAACGTGCTTTCCGAGGCACGGAGGGGTCTCGGTATGTAAAGATGGTCACACATCCACAGACCAACCGCGGCAAGCGTAGCTTAACCTGACCGATCGACCTGTGCGGCTGTTATTATTTAGCCACGAGCCCCTCCGTTTTATCCTACAGAGATGACATTTTACATGTTTATTTATTAATTAAAACTTTGTGCACAATTTAAAAAAATGCTGTACACGACGAACTTAATGAGGGCATTTCCTACCAGTCAACATTACGGTGATGCAGCGACAAAACATGGCAGGCGCAACATACAGGATAAATAGCTTAACTATACAATAAAATAATAAATACTAATACACATGTAAATACTTACATACATACACGTTAGGAGAAATAGATCGGTTGAGGAGAAAACGAATCCAGCAAATCGGTGCTACATGTTGATTCAGATCCGAAGACAATGCTTTTTTTATGATAAACAAGTCCTGATTCTACACTTAGAATTGGCTCCAGACAATCCCGAACCTTCGTAAACAGCGATTTTAACGCCAAAAATTATAATTAAAAATAATAATATAATATATGCTGTGTCTATCGCATCATATTGTACACTATGCTTGTATTCATATTGCTTGTATTTTTAGGATAAACAGTGTAACAATTGTAGATAGACCAATAAATAAAATAAAAATAAATAAATAAATAAGTAATAACGGTTATTCTGTTTATGCACCCAAAAAATTCACCCTAAGTCAATATGCGGAAACGCATGTCCGAGAATCCACCCTCAGCCCATAAATTCCCTTTATCCAACTAAGCCTAGGATGGATTATCGGACATACGTTTCCGCGGGTCCCCTATGTTGTTTCGAACGCCGCTGTTGCGACACACGCTGTTGCGAATTATTTTTCCACTGCCTCACAGGTTCGTAAGCTCATGAACTCGAATGAAGTAGTCGCGAAAGACGCTGTTTCGAAAAACATTTTCACTGCCTCATACGCTCGAATGCTTGTGATTTCGATTTATTTACTCATAAAGTGTACAGAAAAATATTTAAGCAGTAATTAAATAAAAACAAAAAATTCGGTTCCACCTTAGGGTGGATTTTTTGTGGTGGACGTAAACTGAAGTACCCAACAATAGTTGTTTTGCATCAATTACTTTTGTATAATATTATTTAGTAAATCCAGTGAAAACAACAGGTTTTTAAGTTGCATCATACACAAGAATGGATTACAGAAGACGTAGTTAATTGCGTCAGTTTCTGTTTGTGCCCAATTTAATACGTCATCTGCTGCTTAGGTATTAGTGCGTACCTTCCTAGGTACTTAAAAGTAACAAATAGGGAGATAAAACTGCTTTTGCACATAACAATACGCCTGCTTTCATTGAAGGAAAGTACTCAGAAATGTGCAGGTAGGCATCCATCGACTTCTGCACTTGATTTTAGGGGTTCCCTACGTGTATTCGAAAGTTGTTAATTCGATTTTTATTATATCGAACACGGTATGTCGATAATTCAGTTGTACGATGTTTTATTACATCGATGCTTTATTAGTGCGTTTATTATTAGTGCGTTTGTGCGAAACACCCTACAGCGATTGCTCATTAGTTTGACAGTATGTCGGTTCGAAACGCCTACTGTTTTCCGTGACATTTTATTAATAATCTTATTTTGCATTATAGACGTAAAGGACATACATTATAAATACCATACATATCTTCACGTCTTTTTTCCTAAAATGAGGAAGACAGCTGGTAACTAATTCACCACGTTTAGCTGTGGCATGGGCCAAAAATAAAGAAATATTTCACCGGTTATTAAAAAAAAACAGCTCTTCCATACATTTTGACCGCTTAGGTATTTCATTTTTCTAGGAAACAGAAGAATTCTTTTTTACTTTTAGGCACTATAATTGTATGGGAAATGTACTACTGTTGGCTAAATGTAATACACTTTATCAACTTTATGTTTTCATTATTATAAATTAGTACTTGCGTCATCCAGGGACAGACATGAATGCGCCGCCGCTGCCCCTATAGGGGAGGGGGTATAGGGGCAGCGGCGGCGCATTCACATCGGCGCCATATTGCATTAGTTATGGCGCATGAATTCGTAATGTAGGTATCTGTGTCGTCATCTTTGTAAACATCCGGTGTCCATTAATACATGCTGAAATAAAATGTCTCGATGTCATTCGCCTTGTCAACTGAAATAATTTAAATGAAAAAATATTGTTTTGTTGACATAAAAATTTATCTATACAGGAAAAATGTTTAGCTAGTGCGCAAACTGTAACTAAGAAGTATATGATTCTAAACCCCATAACGTAGAAGTTTTTCGTCGGATTTACAAAAATATATAAGTTGTTAACAAATAAAAAACTTTGACTTTGTTCCATACATTTTGTCCACGTAGGTAGGTATTGCACTTTTCTATGAAACAGTTGATTTTATTTTTGATAACCGATGAAAAATGTCTAAACTGGGGGCCTACTCCGAAGTGCAAAGTGCAAATGTTCGGATCGGACCGACACATGGCCGAACCGAATATTATTGAAAAATGCGAAAAAAGTTCGGATCGGCTTAGTTGGGTCGAAACCATAGTCAATATTCGAAAGAGTGTAGGAGTGTAGGATCGGAACCAACCGAACCAAATAGTAACTTCGTAGCAGGAAACGGCCGAACATTCGGCCGATACTACTTCGGAGTAGACCCCATGGGGTCTAGAATCATATGCTGAATTCATGGTTACAGTTTGCGCACTAGTTAAAAATTTTTCCTGTATAACATCACATCAGTATATCAAAGGGGAAGGTAAAGTTGTAGGTTTCCTGACAGGGCTCATACTAAGAATTTTCTGGTGAAAAAAACTAATTACATTTCACTCAACCCAGGGATCTAACGGGATCATCTCAACCTAACGCACAGCAGTCACGTTTGCGATTAACAAACAAGAAAGAGTCAATAAATCTTTTATTGTAAACAAAACTGCAGTCATACATAGAGTACTACGCACCTGACCTTTATGAAGAACATCACCAATACAGTCACTATATACCCTCCAAGGGCGTTCCCTTCCGGCGTTTCCTCTCACATCTTCCTTGTAAATACATTTTGTTAGTCACCTTCCACCACTCATCCTCTTAACATGACCAAACCATCCAAGCAAACTCTTTTAAATCTTTGTCACTACATCTTCTTTTAAACCGCACCGTTGTCGTAACACATCATACCTTTTTTTTTGAGCATGAGAAATCATCAAATGAAATCCCGCTCTGGGTGGAGCGGAAGGGAGTGTCAGACTCTTACTGACTAAAACCCACCCGTGTTCCTTCCTTAGCCCTTTATGTTCCAGGGCAGCGGTAACCCTTTCGGACGATCCCGCTACCCTGGCAGGTTTCGGCCCTATCCCCGTCCCCGTCAATCGTGCTGACATCTCTAACACATCATCCCTCAGCCTATAATTCATAGTCAACCTTAGTAAAACTATCGAATACACGAGTAATACTTAACATCAGCTTAGCTGTTTATAATGATCCCACCGCTGCGCTGGGACACAGGCCTCCTCTCTGTGAGAGGGAGTGGGACGTAATCCACTAGGCCAGTGCGGTTTGGTAGATGTCGCGTGTCTTCGATTTTTTTTTTTTTTTTTGTTTCTCGGACATGACTATGTTTTCCTTCACCATTTTGAGAGCAGTGGTGATGAAATAATTTACACAAAGCAAAGCACGCAAGTCAAGTCAAGCAAGTCTGGATTCGAACCTACGACCTACGACTCGTTAGTCGTGGTTGTTAGTACTCACGGACTGTCAATTATCCCATGGTAAAAAGATTCTGACCAACCTGCACTGGGCCCGCGTGGTGGATTACGGCCCACTCCTTCTCAATGAGAGAGGCCTGTGTCCCAGCAGTAGGAACATTATAGGCTTATTATGCAAAAATATTCTCCAGTTTCAGGCAAGTCAATCAGTCTGCCTAGTCTTTTCCCAACCATGTTGGGGTCAGCTTCCAGTCTTACCGGAAGCAGCTGAATACCAGTGTTTTACATGGAGCGACTGCCGACTCCAAATGTAATGGATGATCACCCATCCACGAACCAACCGCGGCAAACGTTGCTCAACCTTCGATGGACCCGTGCGGCTGTTATTATTTAGCCACGAGTCAAGCAAGACGAGTGTAGTAGGTATAGTCATTAACTCAGCCAACCAAAAACTGCTTTTTAATGCTGAAAGTAAAGTTATTAAGAAATAAAAGATATCTTTTTTTTTAACATTCGCAATTTATTGTCTGTGGTCGGACTTTTTTGAACTTGTGAATGATTTATACTTAAACTTTACATAATGTATTAAGGCACTTTTAACACAAAATACTTTTTTTTTAAAAACAATTCCCATCTGACCAGAATATTTTAAATTCCCAATTTACCATTATTAATAAACAATTTATTAAAGGTAATCTAAATCTAGTGGATAGGAATCTTTTTTCTAGATACATATTTCTTAAATATGAAATAATTTACACAAAGTGAAGCGCCTGTTTGGGTTCGAACCTGCGACCTACAACTCGTAAGACGCGGCCGTTACCACATGGCCACCACTCTGCTCTAAATTGTTTTAGTACCAACAAAATTTTTAGCAATAAAACCACTACTTAGCTGTCTAGTTCCCCGGAGCGGTAGCCAGAGGATTACTACACCCACATTTTGTTAATTAAGTCTTAATAAATAAAATAAAGTTATTTTACAATGTTTATGTACTAAAGCTATTTGTGAGATAACATTTAAAGGCATTACAGACATTATGGCAGCAATATTGAATGTCAGACTTTTTGATTAGCGGAAAAATACTATTTTTATTTGCAAAAACTGTCTTTAGAAGTAGTGCTTCATTATAACCTGTTATGTGCTGTCATGTATACTTTTCACACAAAAGAAAACCGAGACAACGTTGTAAGTATACATTTCTTAAATATTTATAATTTGCAAAACAAAATATGACATTTAAAAAGTAAATTCATTTTTGGCATCGAATGTCATTTCATAAAACATAAATGCAAATACTTCATTTAAATTAAAATTAATCTACATTTAAATGTACTATTTAAAATATAATTTAAATAAAAAATATTTACTTTTTAACATTAAGAGATCATTGGTCAGTTTTTTAATCTTATACATTAACTTTTTTTTTTTACATTTTATCACATTGCTGTCATAGATATATTATTTACATTTATACAACAAACCATTTAAACAGAACCTTTGTCAATTAATTGTCGGAATCGAGAACAGTCTGAATCCAATCCATATGGTCAGCTACATTAGTATAGATGCCAGGTGAGTCTTTGGTACCGCAGTGAACATTACCATGGCTGGTCACTCCCCACAATTCGATGGTATCCTTCACCAGGGTCAAAGGACCACCAGAATCGCCTCTGCAAGTGTCAATGCCATCTTCACCACCGGCACAGATGACGTGTTCAGGGATAACGTTGTGTTTATAAGTGGCCTGGCAGTCTTCCCTGGACCAGTAGGGCAAACGAATCATTTTCTTCACGTGGGCGTAGTATCCTTTCTTGGGAATTTCACCCCAACCAGCTGCGTAGAACTCCGTGTCTTGCTTGAGGTCTCCGGTTGGTAAGCAGATCGGCCGGATGAAGTCTATAAATAATAATAACAGGTTTATTAGTATTGCCATACTTGAATCGCAGTGTGATGATGTAAATTTTTAATTTAGGTCTGCCCAAAATACTGCCCATACGACTTAACGTTACGACTTTCTTAAAAGTCTTTCTGTTGCTACAATCCTTTTTAAAATGACAAAGATAGTGAGACCTAATCAAGACAGGGGGTCTACTCCGAAGTAGTATCGGCCGAATGTTCGGCCGTTTCCTGCTACGAAGTTACTATTTGGTTTGGTCGGTTCCGATCCTACACTCCTACACTCTTTCGAATATTGACTATGGTCCCGACCCAATTGAGCAGATCCGAACTTTTTTCGCATTTTTCAATAATATTCGGTTCGGCCATGTGTCGGTCCGATCCGAACATTCTCACTTTGCACTTCGGAGTAGGCCCTCTGAGTTGCGTTTGAGAATCTAGCCGAAAGAAATTATCTTCAAAGTAAAAATACATACCGGTATAAGGAGCATCGTCTTCCAGCGTCAGGATAGCGATATCGTGATTCTTATCGCCGTAACCAGGGTGCACGGTGATGTCAGCAACGTTGATCCTTACGACTGGGTCAGCACACACACCCCGCACGCAGTCCTCCTTAGAATATAAGTCGTATTCGCCAAGACGGGCGACTAAACTGGAAAGGGACAGAAAAAATCATCAGTATTTTTTAAACGAAGATTTTAGTGGCAAATAATTAATGACTTAAAACTTATAATATAAGCCGTTATTCGTATGTGAAGACGTGTATTGCTAATACCGCATCGCGTTCCGTTTTATATGTGCTGGTATATAGATACTAGGGACCAGTTGGGGCGCGAGTTGCGGTTAGAACAAGAGTATGCGCGTAAAACACCATATCTTGACTGGCCAATGTAACTCCAACTTTTCACAATGTAACTCTCCAAGTCATACGAATAAATCATCATCATCTGCCTAGTTTCTTCCCAGCTAGGTTGGGGTTGGCTTCCAGTCTAACCAAATGCAGCTGAATACCATTTTATATGGAGCAACCGCCTATCTGACCCTCACAACACTGGTACTTATTAAAACGATACTCCTTGATTCCGAGACTCGTTACCGGACTTTCGGAGGCATCTAAATAATAGATACTCCTTGGTAAGACTAGTTGCCAGACTTTCGGGGGCATAATAATAAATACCAATTTCAAATGATGCTTACCGACTGAACTTCAGAGTCTTCACGCAATGGGCAGCGGTGATGATATGCTTGCTGTCGATCAAAGTACCGGCGCATCTGATTTCAGTATCAGTGTCACCACGCCAGTACTCGATGTAGACCAGCCAGGGGTTGTGGTGGACCAGGTTGATGCTGGCTTCAACACCGCATTTGGCATCGGCTGTAACAAAGGAAACATTCATAAGAAAAACAGAAAAAAACTGGCTGATCTCCGGAAATAACGTTTTGGATTCTGATATTATTTCTTTGGCTCCTAAAAAATATTAACTGGGACCCAGTGCTCCGTTTCGTGTAGAAAAAATGTTTTCTATTATGAAAACTAACGTCAAGAAATTCACTAAATAGTGTTTACCTAAATGAAATAAACCAATATCATTATTTTCTGAGAATAATTAATTAAAATTGTTATTTAACATAATTTTAAACCACAACACAATTGGTAAATAACCGTTACGTGATTTTCAGAGAAATTGCTACTACATAAGTTGCTAATAGGTACATTAAGAATGCTGTTACATTTTCTGTTACTTTTTTCCAAAGAATTATAATAATTAAGTACTTCAATAACCTACTGCCAATAATAATAATAAATTAAGTAACAACAACCTCTCAGGTTTGAACTTATCAGGGCTTCAGTAAATGAATGAGTTTGTTTTGCAGTTAGGTAGGTATTTAACATGATTTTATGAATGAACGAGCGTCAACATTGAAGTAAATAAATCCATTTATTTCCAAATGAACTTGAACAAATTTACAACTCGTAGTTATTAATTAAACTGCAATTGATTTAATTACATATTTTTCCTTCCCATTAATTTCGTCATTGACGCATGTTACGTAGATAAATACCTAATTTATCTAACATGTTGCTGCTTATTTAACCCTACACATACCGTATAAGATAGCCAATTTATTACAAGCCATTACCTAATATTAGCGATAGTATCTTGTCGAAAACGCTTAGTGCCTACGTCTCATGTACCAAGAGGCCTTGATGCCACACTTTCCTCCTCTTACAAATTATTCCAAAACATTAGCATTTACAAAGCCTTTTCAAAAACGTACTTAGTTTGTCCTACTTAGTCAGTGGGTTTTCTTTTCCTAGAACCAATATATTGTAATAGCTTTGTATTGGGATCACATACAGGAAAACGCGTGCCAGATATTAATTAACAGTGAACCTACGTCACTACAGCAGGAAATATTGAGAAAAAACGATGTGGGAAATTACAATGTTATTTTATTGCATTTTGCTATATTCTGGTTTGTGGCAAGAGGCTCTTCGCTATACAAAATATATGAACATGGAACAATCTATAATGCTAAGTTAAAAGTCAGTCAACGTTAAGATCTAAAATTTAAAAATCGACAACAACTTTTTAGTTTAGGTTATGAAATGTTAATCAAAAGAAAACTGCGAAAACATTCCATTGTTTCTTGTCATCTAGGGTGTGGTGTCACAGAATTGTTTACAGCCATGATAAATGAAAACACGACGCCATTGGCTGTCATTGGTCCAATAGGCGTTCGCGTTGAATTGCGTCATGAAATAAAGAGCATTCATTGGTGGTTTTCTTTCATGGTCTTCTGACAAACTTTGGCAACGGAACGAAAAGTTTCATAAAGCTTTGGATACAAGTTCCTTATCGCAATATATAAGGTCAATAACTTATGACTATTTATCTTGTTCCCTCTAATCAAAGTGTTTTAAGGATAATAATATAGCTGTACACACAGCTACACGTCTAGCTATACAAAACCAGTTTGTCTTGGCCTCACTT
Organism: Apamea sordens; assembly: GCA_945859715.1. Lineage (NCBI taxonomy): Eukaryota > Metazoa > Arthropoda > Insecta > Lepidoptera > Noctuidae > Apamea > Apamea sordens. The sequence goes on along the minus strand of OX244010.1, from coordinate 2,121,478 downwards.
TGTATGATATTTTCTCACAATGAACGGTCAGCCAATACTGGTTTTGCATAGCTTGATGTGTAGCCGTGTGTACATACTTGTCACCCAGATTTGATAAGTTATTTCACTGTTGGATCATTTCATTGTATTAGTAATTTGAACTCTAACACGAAATGCATAAATTGACTTTTAAAACTTAAAAACTCTTTTTTTATATGGTTGAATTTTAAATACATAACATAACAAAGTCCTATCTGATAGCTAAGTAAGTCTAAGATAGCTTTTACAGACGCAATACGTTTAAATAAATAATATAATTAACTTTAACAGCTGTCATTTAAAATTAAATTAAAACTATTTATTTAACCATTTTTTACTGATATATTTTAATTTATAAACAAATAATAGACAATAATTACATCGATAACATACCTTTATTCCACCATGATTTGAAATTGATACTCCTCACTCCAGAAATCAGAACACATAATAGCAAACACAGCACAATAGACGCCATTTTTTTTAATCTTAAAAATTCGTCATTAAAAATGTAGGAACTTAGAATCCTGGCCCTTAAAAAGGTTAAAGGATATAAAAGATTGCCGGTTCAACTGCAAGGTGGGGTGCCTTGTATAGTTGACCGCACAATCCGAGGTGCGACGAGCGAATGAGCGATGTTCAGTATTTCATACAAGCTTTAAATAGCGCCTGCGCTTGTGTGTTGTTTTTTCCTTATGACCACTTATACGTGAATTAAACAATGCATGTGTGATTTATCCTCACGAATTATTTTATCTATAACAATAATTAACCTCGTTGATTTTTAAAAGAAATTTAAAAAAACTAATTTTAATGTGAAAAGTCAAAATAAATTCACTAATTAAAAAAGTCTAAATTAAAATTTACTAATTAAAAAACACCAATCAAAGTCCATGTCCAACTCCAGAAGAATTTAAAAACCACTACACTTTTAAAAACCTTTCTTTTAAATCAAATAAAAATCCTTGCACTTTCCAAGATACATTCACTATTACTGTTAGAACGTCCAAATATATACTAACGGATGAAGACCTTAACAGGAGTATATAAAACCTCGGGCAAACAATAACAAGATACAATGCGATGCAGACATTGGCTTAGGAATGAAAGGTACGTTAAAACAACAATAACTAAGTAGGTACCTATTGTATTTTCATGATATTAAATACAATGAGTAAAAGTGATGTAAATGGAATTTTTAAAAAAAATCCGAGTGGAAGCTTTTGATTCCATTCGGAATTAATATCGAATTGTTTTGATATGAATAACATCGATATCGATAACTCGTACTCGTTGCTCCCATAATATTCAATAAATATTATTTTCTCCACAAAAATGAGCGTGAATAGCACTTAACAAGAAAACTCAAAATCCAGAAGAACGGAAGTAGAAAATGTTTGAGTATGTGTTTGACAAATTATTAATAAATAATAGTTGTAAAGTACAGACATCTAAAAAAAAATTCTTAAGCGTTTCTGCTGTTACCGTTATTAGAAAAATAAGCGCAAAGCTTCTTCACGTTTACGAGTTTGCACCTAGCATCTACATACTTCTTAAACTGGAAAAATCTGTGCTTCTTGGCCGAAATTATTTTTTGGTCATAAAGCATTCAGTCTTAAAAACAAATCAAAGTACAAACTTAACGACAGATTAGGTAGGTGGGTTATGATTTACTTTTAATAACTTTTTAAATCACTCATCACTCACTCACTAATTTTTAGACATAGAAATGTGAACCAAGTTAGGAGGCGACTCGTCGCTGACTACAAATTAAATCTCAGTCGGCTCTCCCGACTAGCCTGTATACAGAGTTATTTGTAAAACACCAACAACCTCTTAAGAGGTCATTGTACTCATCATTATGAACAACTTTTACTATAGGACCAACCCTGAAATCGCGAAAAAAAATTCAGCTGCTTAGACGCATTGAGGCTTGCATTTAGACGAGTTATGCGAACATAAATGTAGGGAACAGCTGATTTTATTTTCGCGATTTCAGTTTTGGTCCCATAGTAAAAGTTGTTCATAATGATGAGTACAATGACCTCTTAAGAGGTTGCTGGTGTTTTACAAATAACCCTGTATATCTGTGTTTATAAACATCAATAATTCCGAAAGGAAATGAAGAGAAGGAAAAGATGGAGAGAGAGTAAGGAACCCCTGCAGTGGGACATCACAGGCTCAATGATAAGTCCGGGTTTTGAGTAGGTACCGAAAAACGATTAAACGGATCCCGCAGCTCATCAAAGAGTTCTCGGTGAGTAAAGAGCTACAAGAAAACCGTGCCAAGCCCTCGCAGTTCAAAAAAATACCCGGTTGCATTGATTTGAGGACTCGTCACAATTGTTGCCTACAATTTTCATTCATACCTACCAGTAATTACATTTGCATTATGCTTAGATAACTTGCGTATGACGTAAGAATGATACGAAACATGTTAAATAAAATAATAAATCAGTTTTTTTTCCACTCTGGAGACGGCATGGCGCGTGGTATCACTGATAAAGTATTTTAAACCTTATTCTAATTCACTTAGAACATGATTTAATAGGGATCGTCTATGGAGGCTTGAGCATACCTATATGACGACATAATGAATGAGTCAGACCGTTCATTGTAACAGTACCTACCTAGGTAACTGATAGTGATGACTGAAATCTGGTATACTTAACTGACCTCCGCAACAGACACAAACATCAAAGATTTTATTAAACCTGTACTTCATCTGTCAGGAATAACTTTTAATCTAGCAGTAATTAAAAGCTCTCTCTCTGACTAACAGTGACGTCAGCAGGAAAATTTCGTCCGCTCTACACGAAGAAACGTAAACTGTATGTATACCAGACTTATCGACGCAGAATCGGCTTGAACCGGTCTTAAAGAGTGCTATGTCCATGCAATAAAAGTGAAATTATCCTTACTCGATTACTTAAACGAATAAAATTCTAGACTCAATGATACATACATTGAGTTGCCAATAACTTGGAAAAACCGGAGTATGTCACACGTCACACATAACGATCACTTGAATTCTTAACTACAATAATCATGATACGTCAGAGAACTAGTTTCATTATATAGAATATGTGAGATGGTATGTCTAGCTATCTCGCTCTTATTAAGTTGTGTCTTAAAATAGCCTCTGTGAGTGGCAAATTAAATGTACCTACACCTGGCGCATCTTGGGACGTCATCCCTGCTTGCAGGCATACCAGTGCAATACTGCAATGCAGTTCCATGTGATTCTTCCTCTTCTCTGGTATCAGCGCAACCTACTTAAGAGGGGTTTGAGATATATTCATGTTAAAATATTAGTTGCTGTGGTAAATTGATGGCCCGTCAGTAAGAGGGTAGCGCGAATGACTGCCCAGGTAGCAACGGATGTTCATTCAAAATCAAAAGTCATTTGTTTCAAATTAGGCTGAGAATCAGCACTTTTCGAACGTCAAAATTACAAAAGACAGTCCCCAAAAACGCCCGCCCTTCACCCTATTTAAGCGGTTATTCCGTTTATCTTGAACCCCAATAAATCCACTCTGAGGTGTATTTTTTGGATACGGAAACGCAAGTCTGAGAGTCCACCTTAAGCCGGTTGTTAAGTTGGTTAAACGGACTTCATAGGAAATTGTTTTTTTTTTTGCCCTAAAAGGAATGAATTAATGGCAGCATGTACCTGAAATGAGGACGCTTAATGGATAGAATAAGAAATGAGTAAGTACATAATAGGAATTCTGAAAGTGGCACCGGTAACTGAAAAGTTGTGTAGAAATAGATTGTCATGGTATGGCCATGTGATACGGAGGAATGAGGAAAGTTTTGGGTATGAATGTCGATGGCTATAAGAGTAGGGGAAGACCAAAGAAACGATGGATGGAATGTGTGAAAGGTGATATGGTTAAAAAGGCGGTGACTACCGAGATGACGACTAATAGAGAAGTATGGGAGAAAAAGACATGTTGGGCCGACCCCAAATAAATCGGGATAAGTGCAGGAGAATAATGATGAAACGAAATAACCTCAAACTCAAACTATTTATTTCAAATAAACCAATTACAGGCACTTTTGAATTGTCAAGGTCGGTCAGTCAAAAAGATGAAGCTAGTTGCCCATTCCAAAGCGTAGTAGGTACCTATGGAGAAGAACGGGCAAGAAACTCCATGGACACTCTTTTAAATCAACCCTAACGCCACTTACGCCACTCATGGAGACTATTTTACTATGCGGCTTTATCTGAAATCGTCAATACACATCATCTGCCTAGCCTTTTCCCAACTATGTTGGGGTCGGCTTCCAGTCTAACCGGATACAGCTGAATACCAGTATTTTACATGGAGCGACTGCCTATCTGACCTCCACAACCCAGTTACTGGGTAATACGATAGTACCCCTTGGTAAGACTGATTGTCAGACATTCGGACTTCTGACTACCCCTAACGACTGTCAAAGATCCACAAATGACAGCCGGGACCAACGGCTTAACGTGCTTTCCGAGGCACGGAGGGGTCTCGGTATGTAAAGATGGTCACCCATCCACAGACCAACCGCGGCAAGCGTAGCTTAACCTGACCGATCGACCTGTGCGGCTGTTATTATTTAGCCACGGGCCCCTGAAATCGTCAATACACAGAGAACAATATTCTTTCTTCTCTGTATGAGATGACTGAGAAGAGACATTTGGGTTATAGTCGAACAGTACTATTACGGGTACGAGAAAAATTAAATCATGAAAGTTTAAGTTTAGAAGTGTAATGTAACGTTGTGAATTGCAAGTATACTTTTATGACGGCAGCAGTTACCTCGGCCGTTGACGCGTAGTAGAATTTTACCACCTCATGACGACTAATTTCATTTAAAGGATTAACAGGGTTACCCCCTTCTCAAAAACATGGTGACACTTTCTAGTCATCTTATTGTCTTTATGACGCCGGGTGCAAACCTGAGTCAAGACTGCCAAGTCAGACGGTCTTCATAAAAACAATGACGGGGCGCACACCGCAATAAAACAGTCTCGACTCAAAACAACGAAACATCGACTCAAAACAAAAACAACAAAACAGAGGGGCAATTTTCGTAATTTTAAGAACTTTCACAGTCTGAGGGGCAATTCTCGTAATTTTAAGAACTTTCTCAGTCTGAGGGGCAATTCTCGTAATTTTAAGAACGTTCACAATCTAAGGGGCAATTCTCGTAATTTTAAGAACGTTCACAGTCTGATGTCATTCTCAATCTGTTAAAAAAAGACTTCTAATTTCCCTACATTTTGACAAGTTTTTGACATTTGTTTTGCGCTGAGATTAGACTGCGACTAGATTTTGAACGTTTTAAATTACGATCGAGAATTGGCCTTCTGATCTCAGTCTCAATCTATCAAAAATACGTCTAATCCCCTAACATTTTGACAAGTGTTTGACATTTGTTTGTCGCCGAGATGAGACTGCGACTAGATTTTGAACGTTTTAAGTTACTAGAATTGACCTTCTGATAACTCAGCCTTACTTGTTGTTGCCCTCTACTTCATCTATTTCTTTCTTCGCTAATTTGCATAATATAAATACATAATAAGCCTTTAGTGTCCCCTCTGCTGGGACACAGGCGTCCTCTCTGTGAGTGGGCCGTAATCCACCACGCGGGCCCAGTGCGGGTCGATGGATGTCACATGTCTTCGAATTTTTTCGTTCTAGGACATGATGGTTACCTCAAGATGTTTTCCTTCACCGTTTTGAGAACAGTGGTGTTGAAGTTAAATACACAAAGTAAAGTGCCTGTCTGGGTTCGAACTCACGACGTACATACAACTCGTAAGTCTGTGTCGATACTACTAGGTCACTGCACTGCTCTTACTTCCTCTGCAAATTTACCAAAACAAAGTCAATATTTCAAATAGGCACATAAAAGGCACGTTTGAACGTCAAACATTACATTAAAATAAAATTGATTCAAAATCGAATATACATATTTATAAAGCCAGTTTTATTCATGGTAGTTAATTGACACACCTAAATAACCTATCATTACTTGAACAAACTAGAAATCGGTAGGTACAGCGCCATTCGAACAACTCGGGAATCCCATCACGGTTCGACTCGTGCTTTCAACCATATAGGTCATTAATCAAAAACAATCAATTCCCATATTATTACTCGTATGTGTAACGTAACAATCACGTAATTAAAAGTAGGTACTTGGCTAGTTTTGCTATAACAAAAACGTGCGTATAAACAAAAACGAATCAAAAGCAATGGTAGCATGTTTTAATGCCAAACACTTCGATCAATAATAGTACTAGATTAAGGATCAGGAACAAAAATCAGTCGCTCAAGTGGCCACGTTTGCACACACGTAAACATCTACATTTCTTAGAAAAAAGTTTAATAATATTAACAACTTCAGTTTATTAAAAACCTTAATGCTTAAACATAAAGTTTAATTACCATTGCAAAATATATTTAAAATGTCGCTTGAAAATAAAATCATTCTATTTTTAAATTTTCAGTCATTTATTCTAAAATGAAACTTAAAATCTACGTAATAAGGTTAAAAACATACTAATTTGAAATAAGACCACAAAAGTTAATTTGTGGTCTTATTTTTCGGGCCGTTTTTGAAGCGCTTATCGGGAATCTAGTACTATTATTGATCGAAGGCCAAACAGCACCCTAATTGCGTAACACACTATCATATACTCAATTTGAATTATTTTGAAGGATATATATACGTAAAAAAATCAGCTATATACCATAATTCCATATTACCTTATTTGATAACTTTTACCGTAAAAAATCATAATATTGTGACATCGTTACGTAGTCGAATCACGCGCATTCCACTACAGCGTGGCTTTTCCTCATATCAGTAGTGACGTCACGGCCCAATGGGCAATGGTTCACACTTTGCGGGACACTTAACGCCCCTTGATGTAATAACAATAAGACTTCTGTCGTGTCTCGTTCAGTGTCCTCCAATGTCTTAGGGTAAGCCCACACGAGCCACCGGCCACAACCACCAGTGGCCGTCGCCTCTTGCTGCGGTGTTGAGTACTGCTGTAGCGGGTGGCCGCCACCGGCCACACGTGTGCGTTGAACCAATACAAAAAGTATGAAAAAGCATGTGAACTGCTTGTCGCTGGGCTATCGGTGGCTGTGGCCGGTGGCTCGTTTGCGCGTAGCCTTAAAGCACAACCCTCGGCTTCTCAAGCAAGAGGTAACGGTTTCGAAATCAGGCAAGTGATTTTTACAAAATCCTTAATTATTATATAAGTACAGAGGAAGAAAGGAATTTGAAGAAGTCACTTGCTCAAGGTGGATTAGCGAGTTCAGATTTGTAAGTCTGAAATTGCCAATCCACCTTGAGCAAACGAGCTGATCAATGCTTACCTATGCCTTCTCTGTATGACAAAAGGCTTTTGGTGGAGCGGGGCTTTTATTGACCTCCAGCAGGATTTCAGGCGCCGCTCCACAGACGCCCACGGCTTAGCTGCACGTGTAGGTACTTAGCTTCACGTGTAGGTACTTAGCTTCACGTGTGGGTACTTAGCTTCACTTTGTAAGAAAATGTAGGCGGGATCGTCCACCTTGGCTACACCACGGACGGATCCCCCTACTGCTGGGTATAGGTTGTCTTCTGTCATACCAGACGAGACTAGACTAGACTAGACCAAATCAAACTGGTTGCTAATGTAATTGTATAATTTATTCTTTTTTTTTTTCGTTTACATTGATTTACATTCGGTAATAATTGTCACACCCGGACTTATTAGTCCTTATCTACTATATAAAAATAAGTCGGGTTTTCCTTCCTGACGCTATAACTCCAGAACGCACGAACCGATTTCCACGGTTTTGCATTCGTTGGAAAGGTCTCGGGCTCCGTGAGGTTTATAGCAGGTAGGAGTAGGGTAGGAGTAGTGTAGGAGTAGGTTAGGAGTAGGGTAGGAGTAGGTTAGGAGTAGGGTAGGCGTAGGGTAGGAGTAGTTTAGAATTAGGGTAGGAGTAGTGTAGGAGTAGTGTAGGAGTAGGGTAGAAGTAGGGAAGGAGTAGTGTAGGAGTAGGGTAGGAGTAGGGTTGGAGTAGGGTAGAAGTAGGGTAGGAGTAGGGTAGGAGTAGGGTAGGAGTAGTGTAGGAGTAGTGTAGGAGTAGGTTAGGAGTAGGGTAGGAGTAGGTTAGGAGTAGGTTAGAATTAGGGTAGGAGTAGGGTAGGAGTAGTGTAGGAGTAGGGTAGGAGTAGGGAAGGAGTAGTGTAGGAGTAGGGTAGGAGTAGGGTAGGGGGTAGGACACCACGCGAACGAAGTAGCGCCGGGCAGCTAGAAATCACTTATATGGCAAAACAACGTTTGCCGGGTCAGCTAGTTTATTTATAAAAATCGTCTACTTTTGGAATGTTTATATATATGTGAGCACCATGTAGGTATCTATCACATAGTTAATTTATATGTCATGGTTTCATTAAATCCATTTTAATTATTTTACCTATTGTGGTATAGTAATTTTATTTTTAGGTACATCGTCTTCACATATAATTATATAAGTAATTAATGTATGCAAAATATTTTAAAACATTTTAAAAGAGTCACGGTGGAGTATCTTGCCCATTCTTCTCCATACGAAAACTACCTTTTGAAAGGGGCGACTAGAATCAATTTTATTTTAATTTTATTTTTGACGTTCAAAAGTGCCTTTTATGTGCCTATTTGAAAAAAATTATTTGACTTTGACAGACGTATGGCAGTAAAAAGGGGGGCCTAGACCTTACACGATTCCGTGCGTCCTTCATCAATGTGTTTCCCGTGACTGGCGATATCGTCAACCCAACGCGCTATTGGACAGTTCTGGGGGCCTACTCCGAAGTGCAAAGTGCGAATGTTCGGATCGGACCGACACATGGCCAAACCGAATATTATTGAAAAATGCGAAAAAAGTTCGGATCGGCGCAGTTGGATCGGGACCATAGTTAATATTCGAAAGAGTGTAGAAGTGTAGGATCGGAACCGACCGAACCAAATAGTAACTTCGTAGCAGGAAACGGCCGGACATTCGGCCGATACTACTTCGGAGTAGACCCCCTGGTTTCTATGGCCTAACATTGGCCACGATTCGGTCACAACTTTACTTCATCAGCCATCTCCTCGTCTAACTAGATTTATTTAGAACTATTTAATAATTTAAAAGGTATTTTCTCCTAGAGACTATATATATCCAGTACACTTGGTACTGGAAGCCTTGAAAACCTTTCTACTTATTTGTTGTTGTACTTACGTATGTACACACGGCTACACGTCAAGCTATACAAAACCAGTTTGTCTTGGCCTCACTTTGTATGATATTTAAGCTCGTTCCACCGTAGATCTCATCCCTGCCTCTGGGCTGGATTGAGGTCAAGAGTGAGACCATTGCCAATAAAAAAAAAAATCTCACAATGAATGGTCAGCCAATACTAGTTTTGCATAGCTTGATGTGTAGCCGTGTGTACACATAAACGGTTAAATAAATAAAGTGGGTTTTCCGAATTAAATCATTAGAGCTAACCAAAACATTACTCATACACACCTATAACAAATCACAAATCATTGAGTTTCAAACATTCGCAATGAATGTGCGCAATATGGAAGGAGTGATGGGCTATGGAGAAATGCTGCACTTGCACGCTGCGTGAGCGTGCACGATCCTTCACCACTCATTCGATGTCCACCGTCCACAAGATGAATGGAAAGCAGCACTTGCTCCGTTGGTGTAATTGCCGTATGGCGTTCCAATGTGAGGATAAATAAATAAATAACATTATTGACGCACCTTGTGGTCTTATAATGTCCGCATAATTAAATAATTTCTAATTTTCTATACAATTAATTGATGTGGTCAGTATTAATTAGACAATTGGCATTGTCCATATGCGTATGCATATCCATTTCCTTGAACGGAGACTCCGTTCAAGGAAAAGTCAACACGCGTCTGTGATCTGTCTGTTTACCCGCCTTTCCCAAAGGCTGTACGTGGATTTTTTAGCACGTATCCTACATCGGAACTAACGTCGCCATCTTGTTTTTTCAACACTTACCACGTGGGCTCCCTTGTGAACGTCATTTGAGCGCCAAATTATGCTTTTGGCAGTGTAAAAAAAATCCTTTCCCACATGCACATGGCGCATGACACCTTTTTGAACTGTCACTTTCATTGAAAATGTCGGCAATGACGTAATTAACGAAAAATAATAAACTCGTAAAAATTAACCCTTAAGGTGCGTAACATAATATTTATTCCTTCATCATTCATCATCAGCATTCCTGCCCTTAGCCCAATTTATTTGGGGTCGACGCAACATGTCTGTTTCTTCTATTTTTCTATTAGTGGTCATCTCCTATCCGAATGTAAATAAGGCACTTCAAGTTTTACAAAAAGTTTGGCTTGATAAAACGTCACCTCTGTAAGTCGTATATATATCTCTATGGCGGTCTCTTCCTAAAGGTCCATATGTAAAGTTTACGCCAGGTATACGACGTGATTATATTCAAAATAAATAATATTTATTTTATTGCTAATATTTTACATAATATTATATCTATTTTATTATTTATTTATTACTGTGATTGCCCGTGACATCACAGCGGGCCCTATCAGAATACCAGCGCTACGACATTTATTTTTTAAATGTCGAAGCATCATGCTGAGATAGGAGCCTTTTGGCCTCGTATAGGACTTTCTGTTTTTTTTTTCCTTTTGTTACTTTTTTATACAATTTGTTTTATTTTTATTTGATGATCCTGTACGAGTCGCAATAAATAAGTACTTTTCTTCTTCTTTCTTTCTTTCTTTATATTCCTTTGGCCAAGCCTGTAGCCTGGCTTAAAATATTTGAAAAAAAAACCGACGGCAATGAAGTCGGTTCTTTTATTTCAATCTCAGATTTGAAGCCACCAACTGTATCAGAGTGCTTAAAAAGTGATCTAGTTTTAAAATTTCCAGTTGTAGTGGATTTTAATTTTTTTTCAACGAAAAAAAAAAGTATATAATTTCACCCATTTAGTATGCCCAATAAAGGCCTCCTCCAGCTTTTTTTTTTTTGACAGTCATCATGTAACAACTTCTTTTATTCAACACATTAAGTAGGTAGGTACTTATTGACGTTTAAAATCCGCCATTTTATAAAAACCATATTTGGCTTAGCCGTATTCGAGTAAATGTAGCTAAACCTGGCCTATAACCACCGCACGACTTACAGCTCGTGTATTCAAGCCCATCCTACGTTAGGTTGTTTCGAGGGTATAAAGAATCCCACATACAAATATACCCGAGTGAAAAATGCAATGAAAAATGCCACGCAGTCGGGTAATAAAAGGTGTAGTTAGTTTTAGTTGTGGCTTGGTGACGTTAAAATATTTAACTGTTGCTTAGGGATGTCCCCTCCTCGAGTAGGTAAACTTATCCTTACATAATAATGTGTCTACATAGACATAAAATTGAGAAAAGGCTCGGTAGATGATGGTGATTACGTATGACTGACCAAAGATTTGATTCGGTTTCAAATTAGTTTTTTTTTTGTATTTAGATCATAGAACATCAGTTTTTTTGTATTTAGATCATAGAACATAATTATGTACGTTTTCGGAATAAAGTTCGTTGTTCAAAAATGGCTTGATGGTTTGAAGCTGGGTCCAAAGATACGAGTACATCTTGTTTGTATTGACCGTTAAAGTTTCAGAGGAAATAAATTTCAAATCTAAAAATAGTAATAAGTAGTTTAGTGCGGAGGTTGAATATGTCGATGAGTATCTCTATCTTGGTCAAATAGTCTCTTTCCAGGAAAGACAAAACAAAGAAGTTGCAAGACGCACCGAAAATGCCTGGAAGAGCTATTGGGCCATGAAAGACCTAATGAAGGGCGATCTTCCTCTATCCCTCAAGAGAAGACTCATCGATATGTATCTCACGTATGGTTCATAAACATATTCTTTGACAATTCCACAGAGGTCCACGCTCGAGGTTTGCCAGAGAGCTATGGAACGGAGTATTCTGAGTCTTAAGCTTGTGGACCGGGTTAAGAATACTACAATCCGTTCCATCACCAAAATAACTGATGTCACTCGGAAAGCTGCTACGCTTAAATGGAATTGGGCTGGACACATCTGCCACATGTTAGACGATCAATGGGCCAAACTTACGACCCAGTGGGTCCCGCTTAACGGCAAACGACATCGCGGCAGGCCCAGACGGAGATGGCGGGATGAGCTGGACTCCTTTAATAAAGATTGGTCCTTGGCAGCTCTGGACAGAGAGAGGTGGAAGGAGAGTAGGGAGGCCTTTGCCCAACATTGGGATATTAACGGCTAATAAAAAAAAATAAAAAAAGTAGTTTCGATTAATTTTTGTTGGTAGGTATGTCAAATCACATCGTACATTGTAAGCTTCTGTGGGTACTTATTTCGCAAATAAGGCGTAAATTTTAATTAAATATTTTCCTCTTTGTTATCAAATAAAGAGGAAAACATGCAAGTTTGTTGTTTGTTTTATTTGAAATTATCTCATGATAGGGAAAAATTGAGATGTTATTAAATCATTATAATATGGGATTTCTACAGGGATTTGCAGATTGACCCACATAACTTTAGATAAGTAGAGTAGGTACATATTATTATGTCAGGATTTTCATGGCATCATTATTTTATCCACTGCCACTCTTGAAATTTAACCGCTTGGACTATCAATCTGACCACTCGTACTTTCAGTTTGTTCACTCGATCTATCAATATAACCACTCGATCTACAAATATGGTCACGCGAGCTATACATGTAACACGCTTGACCAGTCAATTTGACCACATAAATAATTATTTAATATTGATATATTTTTATTGTCAACCATTTTCGTCCACTGCTTTCCCTATTACACAATACATGCATATTTGCACTTTTTACTTCGTCATGACGTCAGTAGGGCCAAATACCTAAACCAGTATGTGTTTCCCAAGTTATTCGCGGGTGTATCATCGGCTTAGTTAATGCAGGAGTCATCGTAAATTAACTTTTATGTAGTTGTTTTAGGGATTTAAATGTAATGAATGACTCTCGCTGAAATGCAACGACAATACGAGGCGGAACGGGGAAAACCAATAGTTGTACAGTCGACTGTTTACTGTTTCAGGAATTTGGAGTAAATATTAAATTGTTAGGTGCAGATGACCTTCTCCTGTCTACACTAGGACATTTAACCAATGTACATAAGGTACTGTAGAGGCTTGTCTGCCGAAGGCAACCTCATATGTTGCAGGCCGGATATAATTTAGCGTGGATGACATTCGAACGTTCAAGCGAGTGTCAAATATATTAGTTAGGATTTTGGGTTTAGAATAGTCAGTGGTAATTTAGACAGAAATATAAATAAAGACGTTCTTACAATATAATCTTAAGGAGTCGTACCGTTGTTTGATTCCTCCCGTTACCTCAGAGGGCTCTTCTAGCCCTCAACAGTTCCTACAAATAGAAAAAAAGAGTAGGTACCATTGAGGCCATGAGAGCCACAGTGGCCTAACTGTAAAAATTGAACTAATTTTTAGGCCACTGTGTCGCTATGACTTTTACCGTTTAGAGCAGTTTAGAGCCACAGTGGCCTAACTATAAAATTGAACAAATTTTTAGGCCACTCTGGCGCTATGAGTTTTACCGTTTAGAGCAGTTTTTTCAAATGAAGTCAGTATTGAAAAAATGACAGTTAGGCCACTGTTGCTCTCATGGCCTCAATTGTCAGAGGTTTGTCCAGGCAAGAGCATATGCTGGGGGCGAGCCACTTCAAAACACATCGCATCATCATCATTTCAGCTGAAAGACATCCACTGCTGGACATAGGCCAATTAAGCGTCGCCACTGCGACCGGTTCTGTGCGTCCTGCAGGCTTCACGAGGTCATCGGCGTGAGACCTTCCACAGATCTATACGTAAAAAAAAAAAAAAAAATATAAATACGTCTTCCGGTACGCGGTCGCCACTCCAGCAGTGCGATTTTGTAACTACCTCACCGTGAAAACTTAGGTGAAGTGAGCGTGGAGTGAGCTGTCATTCCAATGATCCAATCCAACTAAAGCTAGGAATTGACACTATTACAGCTCACTCTAAGCTCACTTCACCTAACTTTTCACGCTGAGATTTTTACAGAATCGATTGGCTGATCATTTCGACTCCATCGACCATCTATTCTGCGAGCTATATGCCCGCTTAAGTTTCGCATTTCTTCGGGCTATGTCGGCTGCCTTGGTTCTCATCTCATACGGATCTCGTCATTTCTGAGGGACAATTCTCGTAATTTTAAGACCGTTCACAGTCTGATCTCAGCCTCAATCTGTCAAGAAACACTTCTATTTTCCCTTCATTTTGACAAGTTTTTGACATTTGTTTGTCGCTGAGATGAGATACTGCGACTAGATTTTGAACGTTTTAAATTACGAGAATTGGCCTTCTGATTCGATCACGTAGAGAAAATCCAAGCGTGACTCCAAATCTCCTTTTCTAATTCGAAACTGATAAATGGATATTTAATTATGTATATTAACTGATAAAACTTTGAAGATTTGTAGGATTTGTCAGAGTCAAAAGCATGGAAAAGACAGCCAATCCAAGCCTATTTAGCTAAACAAAAAAAAAAAAACAACAAAACAAAATCATTCACTCCGTTCCGTTTAACAAAATTATTTACCAAAAAAATTAATAAACAAAATACAAAAACAAAACAAAATACAAAATTAATTACAAAATTAAAAACAAAACAACAAAATTAATACAAAATAAAAAACAAACAAAAATACAAAACAAAACACAAAAACAAAATAAAAAACACAAAACAAAATTTTAAAAACACAAAACAATATCAAAAAAACACAAAACAAGACAAAACAAAACACAACACACAAAAAACATACACACAAAAACAAAACATACACAACAAAATTAATTTAACAAAATTTTTTTTTTTTTTCATAATCAGCGTATTATGTTCCCACTGCTGGGACACAGCCTGTTTCTCAGGCATAGTCAGGCCTGTCATAGGCTGATTGACACGTTTCTCTGTGAGAGAAAGTGGGCTATAATCCACCACGCGGGCCAAGTGCGGGTTGGTGGATGTCACATGTCTTAAAAGTTTTGGTTCTAGGACATGCCGATTTCCTCATGATGTTTTCCTTCACAGTTTTGAGAGCAGTAGTGATGAAATAAAATACACAAAGTAAACTGTTCCTCATCTGCCTAGCCTTTTCCCAACTTTATTCAGGTCGGCTTCCTGTCTAACCGGATGCAGCTCAATACTAGTATTTTACATGGAGTGACTGCCTATCTAACCTCCACAACCCAGTTACTGGGTAATACAATACCCCTTGTTAAGACTGGTTGTCAGACTTACGGGCTTCTACCGACGACCCGTATTAACTGTCAAAGATTTATGGATGACAGGCGGCGTGCTTTCTGAGGCACGGAGCGATCTTAGTATGTAAAGATGGACCCATCCACGGACTAACCGCGACAAGATCGAACCGTTCGGCTGTTCTTACTTAGCCACAAGCCCCTGATTCTCACCAAGTATCAAGTGTTTAATACCAAATAGGTAGGTACCTTCGTACCTACGTAATTAATTTATTGCATACGTCACTACTAAATTTCCTGTGACGCCATAACATCAAGGCTTCAACATTCTGGACCAAAACAATTCACAACAGTAGTTATAGGCAGGCAGTACCTACTGGGTAAAAAATCACGTATAATTATAATATGGACTAGCTGAGCCCACGACTTCGTCTGCGTGAAATATGTTGTTCTCCGCCCCATCCCGTTGCATCGCATCGCCTGCCTGCTTAGAGTTTTTTTGACTTTATTCGAGGAAAAGTAGCATCAACACGAAAAGAAAAAAAAGATTTGAAGATTTTTTTTTTTACTTAAACCCGAAACTCTAATTTAAAATCGCCTTAGAGATATTTTGCATACGGCAATTCAGATTAATTTGCATGCAGTTGAGATGAGAATGCTAAGAGGGATGTGTGGTGTTACACGAACGGATAGAATAAGAAATGAGTACATAAGAGGAAGTCTGAAAGTGGCACCGGTAACTGAATAGTTGTGTGGAAATTGTTGTCATGGTATGGTCATGTGATGCGGAGGAATGAGGAAAATGTCGTGGAGAAAGTTTGAAGTATAAATGTATATAAGCTATAAGATTAGGGGTGTGAATGAAGATATGGTTACTACCGAGACGTGGTTACTGGTGGTAGGGGGTAACTACCGGGATGACGACTAATAGAGACACAAAAGACACAACTAAATTGGGATAAGGACGGAAGAATGATTAATTAAGGCTAATTTAATAACCACAATTTTCCTTCATGATTTTTCAATTCCAATTTAATAATGTTATTCAAACAATAATTTTTAGAAAAAGTGGTGACATATAAAGCAGGGATATTATGGAGCTCCGTAACCGTAACCGAAACTATCGGATATCCGAAATAAAAATATATTCGTAACCGTAACCATATCCGTTTCACAAAATTCGGATAGTTTCGTATAAGGGCGGAGTCTAAACAAAGACATATTTCGACAGGTTTTTGTAACATATCTAAACAATTACTTACCTATATGACTGATTATAATACCAAATGATAATCTAGACTAGATAAAACCTATAAATAAAACCAAATTACTACATACTATTTGTGTTTATATGTTACTTCAATCTAATATCCGTAACCGAAACTATCCGAAACTAACGGATAATCCGAAATAATTACATATCCGTAACCGTATCCGAAACCGATATAATTTTATTCCTATATCCATATCCGTATCCAGACCCGAAATATCATATCCATAACATCTCTTATATAAAGTTAAAGCCTTCTAAATACACATGAATATGTTACAAATTCCCTTTAGTGCGTGATTGCGTAAGTATTTAAACTGAACAAGGTTGGTTTACACTTCCATCGGTTACTTGGAACAGACATTAGGCGAACACGCGCCACCCGCAAGCCCGCTAGACTTTAGGTAGAATCTACGTCACCGTGTGGGTTTGTCCGACGATGATGCTGTCGGTTGCGCCACGCGAGCCGCGGCTCGCGCCTCTTAATTGGTACCTACCTACCAACATTCAGTTCTGTGGAGGGTTAGTAATTAAGAGGTAAATTTATTTAAATAACTTTGTTTGTGGAAACTATGGATTATTTAGGCAGGATTCGAGCCACCTGCGAAGTTGCTTTTTTAGGTGTAGATAAGCTTTGACTTTAGCTTTGTTTTTGTGCTTTATCGGTGGTCTGGTGGTGGCCCTGGACCGCAAGAACTGGAACTCATGAGGATAAGTCTTTGGCCAGCAGTAGAATGATACCTACTGGCTAACAGTAACAATAGGTACCTAGTTAAAGTTTAGCTTCAAAAAAAGTTTCACTTGGTTTCAAGACCGTATCAAAATCCAATTAGTCCAGTTAGATTATCAAAAAATATTGAACCCGTATTTTTTCTTTTGTCAATATAAAAAATGATGAAGATATCGCTCGTAAAGTTCCATGTAACGTCACTTGCATGCGACACTTTTGCAAGCAAGTGACGTCACGCCGCCCCACTACCAAATTTTGACACGCTTTATCTTTGTAATTTTTTGTTTGATTGACAAAAGAAAAAATGCGTGTCCATTATTTTTCGATAATCTAACTGACGGACTAAATATAATTATTATTTGTTTACCCAGGCAACTACCCTATTGTAACTATGAATTCAGTACAGTCACGACCGAAAGTATGTATACACTCGGCTTTATTCAAAAGCGATTTACTCCTTTATTTTTTAATGAAATTTTATGTTGTTACAAACATAGCATTTTCGAACCCATAGGTTTATGTAATGTTGTATTTCAACGTTGCATTCGTTATTTCTCGAAAAAATCGCAATTGAAAGTTGCCAAGTGTTGACATATTGGTGCTCGTGACTGTACATGATTCTACGGTAGAACTTCTTCGTCGGTTATTTTAAAAAAACCGGTCAAGTGCGTGTCGGGCCACGCGCAGTGTTCCGTAGTTTTTATAACAGCCAAGTGCGGGTCGTATTCGCTGACTGATAGTTTCGTACCATGCTCTAACTAAAAGCCAAACATGACTACCTACCTAATTTGACTTCCTATACAAATCCTCACCTGATCCGACCATTTTGCACGGAAAGCTTTTTTTTTTTTTGAGGTTTGGATAAGACTTGTCATAACCGGTGCAGCAACTGTTTTTGTTTTAGATATACTATTTAGGAATGATACAATAGCGCGATACAACTGACGCTTAACGCCATCTATCGACATTTCTATGGAGTTGTTCGAAATTTTCGAGTCTAACACAATTGGTCGACTATTACTCGTAAACTTGTAAAGCCCACTTAAGTGTGATAGTTTTCCTTTAAACTTCATTAAATATAGGTACTACTGCCGTGACATTTGAATTTCTAACTACAACCGTTTAGTTGGTAGAGGGGGGGAGGTACTTTAAAGCTTAATAAGTCACGAACGGTTTACTGAATCAAAAAAAGGTCTTGCCAAAGCCCTAATATTTTTGAAAGACCTATCCAACGACATTCCACACTATGGGTGGGACGAAAAAAAAAATTATCATCCCCACTTTAGATGTAGGGGAGGTACCCTAAATAATTGTATTTTTTCAAAATTTTATTTCACCAATTTTTCGGCTACATTAACGTGTATACTCATGCCAAATTACAACTTTCTAGTACCAATAGTTTTTGAGCTAAACCGCGGACAGACAGACAGACAGACGACATGGCGAAACTATAAGGGTTCCTTGTTGATTACGGAACCCTAAAAAACTGCTGTTTCATAGAAAAGTGCGATTCAGAATGATGTACTGATTTCATGGTAACAGGTTGCACGTCGATGTCACCCAGCGCTGTGGTCACATTCACCGCAGATACGTATATCGTATTCATACAAGGTGTCGTTTTGCATCCTCGTCAAATTCAAGGAGGTAACTATGCTACTGATTCTCGACACGAATCAATAATCCCATAAGTAGGTACATTTTTCAAATTTTTGGAAATTGGGACACGCATTCTAAAACGCGGCCTGTGTGAGACCGCACTGTAACTGCCCTTTTACACACACATAAAAACACGGCAGCTTATACGATACCATAATGCGATTCTGTTCTCTGAAAGTGGTGTATTCTGAAATACTGTCAAACTTAAATAACTAAAAAAACAAGTACGTGTATGTATTTATTATTTACCAGGGATCGTACTTTTTATATTATTATTATTTATGTCTTTCATAACAGGCTCCTGTTTGACGAGGATGCAAAACAACAGCTTGTATAGATTTTCTCGGCTCCATACATCATCATTAACATCATCCTATAGCAGTCCACTGCTGGACATAGGCCTCTCCTATTGCCCGCCATTCAACTCGATTTTTGGCAACTCTCATCCAGCTGCTAGATGGCTACCAGCCAACCTGCGACAATCTTCGCTCCACCTAGCCTGAGGGCGTGCTACGTGCTAGTGCTACGCACTTTGAATTCGCATCCACAATCACCAAATAGAAATGGCTATGTAGCTTACGATATGGGAACGTACGTCATCATTATCGGAAGGTAATTAATAAAATGCATGAATACATGGCATGATTTGGCATACCGCATACCAAAGTCCGTGATAATGACACACAGTTTACTTCCTCAGAATTTAAGACGTTTTGTGTTTCAAATGGTACTGGGTAAAGTATAAAAATGACCCTAACGCATAGAAATTATAAGAGTTAAATATTATATAACGTGTACACACGGCTACACATCAAGCTATGCAAAACCAGTATTGGCTGACCGTTCATTGTGAGAAAATATCATACAAAGTGAGGCCAAGACAAACTGGTTTTGTATAGCTTGATGTGTAGCCGTGTGTACCTACAGTTTTCCAATTGGCACATTTTGAATTTTATGCAAGTTTTCGTCTGAGTTTTCTATAGAAAAATAATATTATTTAAAAGTGACGATCTACCCGTTTCGGGCAAGTAAATTCGTGCGAATCCATTATTAAACCAGCCAAAAAGTTGATGGAAATAAACTGCAATCTGCGCCTAGAGTAGATTAAAAGCGTTTTTATAGATTGAAAAAAAAAAACCAATTCCTTATTTTTTTAAGTTTTCCTTGTATTTCTAAATCTCTAATCATTATTTTCCCTCATAGTTTTTTTTAGCTGGTTTACCTAGTATAAGGTAAACCAGCGAAAAGGGGATATTATCATTGATTTATTGTAACTTAAACATTCCATGACCTTTGTGAGAATGAGGTAAAATGTATACACGCGGAGTCGCGTAGCGCGTCGTGATGTGTGATCCGCCTCACACCTTATGTGCCTCGATCCAGGGTGAGTTCACTACTATAATAATAATAATAATATCCCTGGACATTTCACATAGCGCCATCTAGTCCCAAGCTAAGCAACCTAATGCTTGTGTTATGGTAACAAGATGGCTGATAAACTACTTATATACATTTTTTTTTTTTGTAAATACATACATATTATAGATAGAAAAACACCCAGACTCGGAACAAATACATGTAGGTCATACAAATATTTGTTCCGTGCGGGAATCGAACCCGCGACACGCAGCGCAGCAGTCAATCGCTTAACCACTGCGCCAACCGTGCCGTCAACTATGGTATGTACTGTGTGCTCTAAGCTATTTAGTTTGCCATTTGCGATGATTACTACGAGGCATCATAATGCATCAAAATCAAAAGTTATTTATTCAAATTAGACTGAGAATCAGCACTTTTCGGCCGTCTAAATTACACAAAACAGTCCCTCAAATCGCCCGCCCATCACCATTTCCTAGTGCTTTCGCTGGGAAGAAGAAGTGACAAAACAAACTCCCCAGCAGTACAGCTGTCTGTTAAGTTAGAAAAAAATGATTCTATACAAAAGTAGGTATGTCTCGTAATTTAAAGGCATTACGAGACATAATAAAAAATAAAAAAAAATAAAAAAATAGTTTATTGGTAAAAACAAGTTTAGGAATAACAAAATATTTTGATTGGATCCTCCTTTTAGGCAGATAGTGCCTGTGTTATGAGAGTCCGCTCTTCCATAGCAAGTTGTGTTATACAAAAGGCAAAACGTATAATTTTTATGTTAAAACTATTTACATAATTATCTACAATTATAGACATATCTACTATTGTATATAATCAAAGTTTTCAGCTGCTGAATTAACATTACGAGACATCTGACATTGTACCACGCTGCTATTGCACATTTCAGCCTGTAAACCGCTGCGATATATTCTACTTTATACGGTTACTATTTCGGCATTGAAAAAGTCCTGACAAAAATTCAGACTACTGCAAAAAGTCTGGATCTTTCACTTTTTATCAAGCCAAACGCATATTACGGTCGCAACGCATTTTCATATCTTAATAAAGTGCAGTGTGGCTTCGAGATGAACGAGGATTTTGGCAATGCGCTGCGTTGCGGCGCGGCCCGCTCTAATCTGCTCTAGCCTTTTTCAGAAATCATTGAATGATTGAAATGTTCTGTATTTTTAGTATTCATGTGTGTGTGTGTAATTTTGTCTTTTAATTTAATGTAATGTTATGGACTTTGTCTGAAAATAAATTTATTATTATTATTATTTAAAAAATCCGTAAAGGCGGTAACCCGAACAAATTAAAAGGCCGGAGAAAGTTCCAACGGAGACCCATAAAGCCGGACATATCCGGACGTATGGTAAAGTCACAATATTATTTTTCAATCCACAACGTCACATAAAAAAACCGGTCAGCCAACCCCCGAAGCATCACGAGACTGCACTTCGGCACTTACTTTTATTTTCTCGCAAGAAACAACGTCACCAAACGGAATTTCATCCACATGTTGTACAACAAACATTACGCACTGGCCCTTTGACCTGAAAATACATGTGTATTTTCAGTGCAAGTGGTCTTACTGAAACAATTTCCCTTTGACTCTAGTGTAAACTACCGTGTAGGTAATAACGTCAAGGATTCTTTACTATCACGTGCGAGAAAACCTAGCGTCACTTGAGCTTCACTTGAGTCGACTTTACGACTTTTACTTACGTCATTAAACGTTCGGTTCGGAACTTGCTTAAAAAGTACCTCATGAAATGCAAGGTTCCAATGGTATATGAAAAAACCGGTCGACAAACCCTCGAGGCATCACTACACGGAAGTTCATCCACGCTTAGTACAATAAACAACACGCACTGCAATGCCCTTTGACCTTAAAATACACGTGTATTTTCAGTGCAAGTGCTCTTGCTTCACACTGAAACACTAAGGACCAATTTCCCATTGCCTCAATTGTGTATGTAATAACGTCAAAGAGTCGCACGTGGGAGAAAAACAAGCGCTCAATGACGTAGTTTGTAAAACTAATAAAGTGAAAATTACGCTTTGTCCTCGTGAGAATATTGTGGGCTTTCGGTGTAGTTAAATAATATAATATACAATAGAATATTATGTATTGTTGCTTCGATTGGTAATTACAAACAAGCTGGTAAAAATTGAAAAAGTGACTGTTGCCTTGGATGTAGAATAACAACAAAATATAATAGAAGGAATAACTTAACATGGATTTAAACAGAAAACTAAACCTTGAGAACTCAAAGCAATACATAATCAGCCTATACAGGGTTATTTTTCAAAGACCAGCCAAATTTAAGGATGTAGTACAGACCATCAAACTGAACAACTTTCTCCATGGAACAAATAGCGTAATGGGAATCGAACCCAGGCCCTCATGCTCAGTAGTCCTGCATGTGTACAACTGCTAGCTAGCTAGAAACGCCATCGCCAGCTATAGGTACCAATTAAAAAGGTAAAGGTAGGTTTTGTAAACGCACCCACGATACAGGAGAAATTCCTAGTGTGGGGCAACGTTTTTTAAAAAGAAAGAAAGAAAAAGAAGAATTATTACCCAGTAACTAGGTTCCGGAGGTCAGATGGGCAGTCGTTCCATGTAAAGGAATACTATGTATATTCAGCTGCATCTGGCTAGACTGGAAACCTGAAAAGACTCTGCAGATGATGAGAATATATATTTTAACAACAACATGGCAACATAATATATTAACATAACAGGCTCTACTCCAAAGTCTGGCTACCCGTCTGTCACCAGGCCCTATCTCAAGAAATTCCCATTTTCTTTACCATTGACTAGTAGGTGATTCCCCCTACTTATGCTTATTATAATTGCCACAATTTCTATAGTTTCCTTATTTATGACTGAACTAATATTTAAATACAGGTCGAACGGAATCTTAAAAGGGAATTCACCTGATGACTAACTTAGTAACTTGCCAGTCAATTGTTTTACTTTTATTAACTGTGTGTGTGGTGATGACGTTTTAATTGACCCGTGGCGGGATTTCTTCAGGGTCTAATCTCGGTGAGAGGGAGTTGGCCACCACGCGGGCTCAGTGCCGGTTGGTGGATGTCACAGGTCTTCGATTTTTCGGTTCTAGGGGCATGCCCATAATGTAAATAAGGCTTACAAAATGGTGAATAATACATGTATGGAACTCAATACATGTATGATACATGATTTGTACATGACATCACAACATAGTTGTAGGTATTATATGGGGGTAAACGCGGGTAATAATGTAGGTCATCCAACAGTTCTGTTTTATACGATCGCTTGTAGGATAGAAAGTAGCGGTGGCCCAGTGCTGTCGGTCCTGACTCCTGACTTAAGAGCTGTTGGTCGTGAGTTCGAACCCAGACAGGCACTTTGTGTATTTAATTTCATCGCCACTGCTGTCAAAACGGTGACAGAAAATATCGTGAGGTAACGGTAGAAGAACCAAAAATTCGAAGACATGTGACATCTACCAACCCGCACTGGGCCCGCGTGGTGAATCACGGCCCACTTCCTCTCATAGAGAAGAGGCCTGTGTCCCAGCAGTGGGAACGTTATAGGCTGGTCATGATAATGAATTAAATTTTATTTATTTGTATAGATGTATGTACAGATGTCATAATTACATTATTTTCAAATAATTACCGTACTTATTAATGAGAATGAGTTCATCATCTGCCTAACTTTTCCCAACTATGTTGGGGTCGGCTTCCATTCTAACCGGATGCAGCTGAATACCAGTATTTTACATGGAGCGACTACCTATCTGACCTCCACAACCTAGTTACTGGGTAATACGATACCCCTTGGTAAGACTGGTTGTCAGACTTTCGGGCTTCTGACTACCCGTAACGACTGTCAAAGATCCACAAATGACAGCCGGGACCAACGGCTTAACGGGCTTTCCGAGACACGGAGGGGTCTCAGTATGTAAAGATGGTCACCCATCCACAGACCGACCGCGGCAAGCGTAGCTTAATCTGACCGATCGACCTGTGCGGCTGTTATTATTTAGCCACGGGCCCCTCATTAATGAGAATGAGAATGAGTTCGTATGAATATTGACACATAGGACTGTCATCCTATAGAATTAATGGTAGGTTTTCCCAAAGAACCTGAACCTTGGTAGCGCGGAATCCATACCTTGAATAAAAGTTTATTTATAGAATATTAATGTTGTGTGATGTACCTCCATAGATTGATAAATTAAATTAAATTAAATAATCATTTATTTCAGGAAGTTATTCCCATATTAAGAAGCACTACAAATTATACAGGCTGTTAGTGTAAACACCGTTATCCTTGAAACCAGTGGTTTGGTTTCACTAATAGAACGTAAATTCAATGAAAAAAAATATCTTTTTTTTTTTTTTAAGTAGTCTCAATTTTTCTTCAAAATTATTTCACCCTATACAAGTGCACGCAAGGGCAAAGTAGACGGAGCGCGGGAAACAGCGCGTCGTCAGTACTTCCCTTATCTATGCAGGGCGTGCCGCAAGTGCCCGCAAGCCGGCAAGCGCATGAATTTACGGACGGTGTCGGACAGAAACTTTCTTACATTTTTGAAATAAAATAACGTTTATTTATTTTTAAATTCAGATAAACATTTTTATAATTAAGTCAACTACCTATGGTTTTAGTGACAACGGTGTTTACACTAACAGCCTGTATAGAACAAACACAACAAATACAACACAAATTACATACATAAAATATTACACGTCATTCAAAAATTGCATTACAAATAAATAAGTTAATTTAAATTAAAAATAAAATTATAGTTATTAGGTTAGTTAGTAGGATAAGAGTGCGCATAATTATATGGAGTAACCAAATGTAGGTAGGTAAAGCTATGTACTTACAGTCCCAACCAAAGCACCTTCTTCACCTTATTCTTTTTTATTGCTGAAAGGGGCGGGATCATTAAAATTTCATCATCAGGGGCTCGTGGCTAAATGATAACAAACAGCCACACGGGTCGATAGAAGTTCAAGCTAAACTTGCCGCGAACAGTTCGTGGATGGGTGACCATCCATTACATGTCGAGACCCCTCCGTTCCTTGGAAAGCACGTTAAGCCGTTAGTCCAGGCGGTCATTCTTCTTAAATCTTTGACAGTCGTTACTAGTCGTCATAATGTCGTCAGGTGGTTGTGGAGGTCAGATAGGCCGTCGCTCCATGTAAAATACTGGTATTCAGCTGAGTCCGGTTAGACTGGAACGTGACCCCAACATAGTTGGGAAAAAGCTAGGCAGGTTGATTGACTGATTGGTGCGGGATCATTCTTGACCTTAGTCACGCCTGATGGAAAGTAATTGATAATGATGATGGACCTCATTTTGGTCCGTCAGTTAGATTATCAAAAAATATTGAA
The DNA here is from genome assembly GCA_945859715.1 of Apamea sordens. Taxonomy (NCBI): domain Eukaryota; kingdom Metazoa; phylum Arthropoda; class Insecta; order Lepidoptera; family Noctuidae; genus Apamea; species Apamea sordens. The sequence continues at coordinate 2,095,695 of OX244010.1, read as the reverse complement.
CCCGTATTTTTTCTTTGGTCAATTATATAAAAAATGATGAAGATATCGCCCGTTAAAGTTCCGCGTGACGTCACTAATTGCTTGCGACAATTTTGCATGCAAGTGACGTCACGACCCTCCCAAATTTTGACGCGCTTTATCTTTGTAATTTTTTGTTTGATTGACATAAGAAAAAAAACCTGTCCATTATTTTTCGATAATCTAACTGACGGACTAAATATAATAATTATTTTTTCACTTCTCATGCTCTGAAAGTGCTTCTTTGTGCAGGGTATAGGCTGCACAAAATCGAATTTTGTGCACAAGGGCATTAACGTATCTACTCATAAATGTATTATATTAAGGCAAAGAAAATGAGCCATACAGCCAAATGCAATAAGAAGTTCATAGATAGAATTTGTTATTATATAATATTTACTTTAATTTATTTGCCTTATGTGTTTTTTAAGATATAATAGATATTAAAATTTTAATTCAAGTACGGTAGGTTAGTTGATTTAAGAAAATTATTATTACAAAATTAATTTAATAGTAGGCTGTATAGGTCTGCAGCCTAATATCAATGTCGTAAGATTTAAAAACAATTTCCTTCAGTATTCAAAACTGTTCTAATTTTACTTTGAAATTTAATTAAAGAAATGTTATGTTATACTACTGTTTTATTTCCTCGCAATCGAAGTGAAAAGCAGAGTTTATAACTCGTCCACAAAACCATTTTTATCCTCGACATTACTATCAGCCCTCGCCTTCGGCTCGGGCTGCTAAAAGTCTCGGATAAAAATGGTTTGTTTTGTGCACTTGTTGTAAAATCTACTATTTTACCCAGGCAACTACCCTATTTCAAACATACTAGCGAGACAAAATATAGTTTATACCTACGTATATACCTATATTTTGTCCTGCTAGTATGTTTTAAGTCCAATGCACAGAGGAGAGAAAGAGGCACTTCCCTCTTTCCTCCGTGGCCCCATGTCTTAGGCGAAAAATCAGTCAATGTAGAATACTGGTATTCAGCTACATGCGTTTAAACTGGAAGCTGATTCTTGCATGGCTAGGCAGATGATGATATAAGTAGATAATAATAATAATAAATTTATTGAACCAATGTTACAATTATTACCATAAAATTAACTTAGCATATGTCTGTAACTGTTAGCGATCATCATTTGGATCTTTACGGCGGTCCCCATCTAGGCGGCGGCGCCTGTATCTTGGGGACCAGAGTTGTGATACATAATGCTATTTACCACTGGAGTTTATGTAAGAATATGTAAGTAATTGCAAATTATTATAAATAAATAAAATCATTTAACTCGAGTATCATTGACTCATAATACAAAAAAATACACTCATACAGTCACATTACGTACACAAAAAACCACTAATAAAATTCTATTACAATAAATCACAATAATAAAAAAATAATCAAAATTAAATTACTAAATTACATCACTCGCATCAGCCTGCCACAAGTCGCTCACAACAGTGGGAGATGATGAAGCAATCCACTCTTACCGCGAGCGCGGCCAGCATACATTATATAAAACTAAATTAAATATTGATATCAAAGTGAAAGTATACATTATTAAAAACAGAAATCAAGCTTAAATTGCACTGAAAACGGAAGATAGGTTTTTTTAAGCATTGAACAACGTAACAAAAGTATTACATCGTTCTAACATTGGTAAACATATGTGAACAATTTATGTAGAAATTGACCCTTTCCTTATTCTGTCGTTGACGTCGGTATTTCACGCATGGGTTTGATTTACCTACTTATGGTGTTTATATTTACTTTACGTATACTAGAATTATTCTGAATCCTTGGAAGTTTATCCAGAAGTTTGCTTACGTAGAATTTTCCCACTACACTTTATTTAAACCATCTTTGTTCAGGAGTTTCTAACTAAGTGCGTACTCTTACGTAATTTATTTGTATTGCGTATAATAGAATTATTCTGAAACTTTACAAGCTGTTATCCAGAAATGTGCTTACGTAGAAACTTCCCACCATATTTGTTCAGGAGTTTATAAATAAGTGGAAAGTTAGTTTTAGTGAACAGTAGGTTGGTTTGAAGAAGAATTAGAAACAGGGTTGAGATTTGTTTGATATCATAACGTAAACATAAGGTTGAGTTGTGAAGAAACTATGATGGATCGAGGCATAGGTATTTAAAAAAAATGTGATGCTTACCACCCTTTTTTATTGAAACGGTTTTGGTATAAGTTGCTCAATCCAAAAGCCTATTGTAATATCAACAGTAAGTAGGTTCTAAGTTCATAGTACTATAAAACTAATGTTTCGTTATGAATACATATAACCCTTTTTACAATCGTACCTACAGCACGTAACTTGGCAAGAGTCAATATGTATATTAAGCGTTTTTCCTTTCTTAAACTGTTTTCTGAACAGACATGTTTAAAAATAAATTATGGCAATAACCATAGACTAATGACAAGCAATAAAATAGACCATTTTTTTGTTGCATTAAGTGCACATGCGCGAACTTACTACCAATACGACAAAGCCTTGCCAAGTTACATGTCGGCGACTGTACTAATAAATTAATTAATTTCATGCATCACGTAGTTTTGGTAATAATTGTAAGTATGAAAACCTACGTGATATAATACATGTTTCCTTTCATTATCATCATCTTCAGCCTATAGCAATCCATTGTTTCCTTTATTACAGTTAAATACATATATTACATTTTTTGGAAAAACTTAAAGAAAGAACATTTCAAAATAAAGATAAATATTAGCCGACCAGTATCGTAACAGGGCCCAATCCAACAATCATTGTGCGACGCTCTAATCGATGTACAGTCACGAGCAAAAGTATGTATACACTCGGCTTTATTCAAAAGCGATTTACTCCTTTATTTTTTAATGAAATTTTATGTTGTTACGAACATAGTATTTCCGAATCCATAGGTTTATATAATGTGTCATATTTCAACGTTGCATTCGTTATTTCACGAAAAAATCGCAATTGAAAGTTGCTGAGTGCTGACATATTGGTGCTCGTGACTGTACTCGTATCATTATCGGCTATGTCAGGCTTATTGGCAACAATAATCCTAATACATATTTATTATTATTAAACAACAAATTACAATAATTATTTATTTATTACCTTCCGATAACGATGACCGCATACCACGTCACTATTAGGGTCAATTCACGGATAAAACATAGAATGAATCGTGACAAAAGGGTGACGTGAAATGACGACAAAGTGTGATGCATCTAGTTCGGGCCTTTGGAAGTACGTGACTTTAGACACGTTTTAGGGCTTTAAATAGGGCTTTTACTGTTGGCAAACAGTAAAAGCCTAAAAAAAAAAAGGGAACTCGAATCTGAACTAAAAAAAACACACTCACTCACTGCATTTCACTCTTATTTCTTATCAGAAATAAGAGTGAAATGCAATGGGAAAGTTCAGATTTGAGTTCCCTTTTTTTTAAAATCAGCCGATCGATTTCACACCTAATTTTTCACAGTAAAAATCTCACTGTGAAAAGTTAGGTGAAGTGAGTTTAGAGTGAGCTGTCAATACTGCCAATCCCTAGTATTAGGTAGTTGGAATGACAGCTCACTCCACGCTCACTTCACCTAAGTTTTCACGGTGAGATGGTTACAGAATCGCACTGCAGGTCGTCGGTAATACCTACTTAGTGGGTACTTATTTTACACGATTGATGACAAGTCATGTGACGAAAAGATGACGAAACGGGTGTAGGTATATTACTCATACATTTTGACCGCGTAGGATTTGAACTTTTCTATGAAACAGCTGAATTATATTTTGATAACCGACAAGAAACTTCTTCGCTAACTGGTCTAAAATCATGTGCTGAACTGGTCTACAGTTTGTGCGTCGATGTCTTTGCCACCCTGGGGATCTACTCCGAAGTAGTATCGGCCGAATGTTCGCCCGTTTCCTGCTACGAAGTTACTATTTGGTTCGGTCGGTTCCGATCCTACACTCCTACACTCTTTCGAATATTGACTATGGTCCCGACCCAACTGAGCCGATCCGAACTTTTTTCGCATTTTTCAATAATATTCGGTTCGGCCATGTGTCGGTCCGATCCGAACATTCGCACTTTGCACTTCGGAGTAGGCCCCCTGTATAGGGCTGAAACTATGTCACACTACATAACATTAACTTAGAGCAAAAATAGATCGTGAAATTTTATGACGTACAAGTGACATTCAACTTTAGGCTGTATATGTATATAACGGAGCACCGGGACCATTCGGATTCTTAGAAATCGTGACATCAACAGAGTTGACGTCACCATCTCCGCCGCTAGGCTCACTCATTGTAAAAATGAATACACCCAATTTATCAACTTACGTTTATTCTTATCGCTAGTAAAACACAATAAAGAAAGCGCTAAATTAATCATAGAAATCGTACTCACAAGATATTCTTATGAAAAACCATGTTTTCACAAAATTCTCCTTGCCAATATGACCTCGCAGTCGCTTGCCATTTTTATGACAACCATGGCGTCGTCGTTGCGAAGTCATTACACTTATTAATTTACTAATAGCAGGTAACATTAATTAGAGTAACAAACTATAATTTGCTAATTCGTCTTACTATTTTTAGCACTCGATTTTAACATTGAATGAATTCTTTATTGCTTAAAACATTTAAACATCTTTTTAAACACGCTCCATGTTTTTCCGCTTAACCAATAGTAGTTCAACAAATTATTTCCATTAAACTTAAATTAACCAAAAACCATTAATAAACTAGCGCATATCGCTTATTAACCAAGAAATGAATTTAGCAACAGACAACTTGTTTTTTAAACCTAAGTTTGATAAACTATCAGTTATGATTTGCTGTTATAGTAACCGGAAATCATAACATGGCATTTTACATTGAAAAGTAGCAAACTCAATACAACAATCAAATCTAAACTAATATAAACATATTTATCTAGTAAGTATTTAACTAGTAGTCATATTAACTGTTAAGTTTAACTTAAAGTTAATATTTTAAAACTTTAATTTAGCCTTGCGTCGACACGGCCATTCTGCGAGACGGTGTGCGTGCTCTGCACCAGTCGCGGTTCTTAGCATAATTTAGCTTGAACTTTTCAATGATAACTTCGATCCCAACAATCCAAGTTATTAACCATTACTTTTATACCTTGTTAATCTCAAACAAAAGGTTATGTAGTTAGGTATTCTAAGTTAAAAATATCGAAGTACATATGGAAAGAACAAGAGTATAAAAGTGTAGTGTGTGTAGAGTAGTGTATTCATATGAGTAGTAAATAAATAGGATTTGCTGTAAATATTGAAGTGCTTGTAAAGCTACACGCTTACTCACACGTTTATTTATTTATATCAATGCAAATGCTCCACGCATACATGCTTGATTTGATTTCTCGTAGACAGGGATGATGGATGATGCTGTGGTCTGAGCGGTCTTGTACGCCGTGGTCCACAGAGGCTCTAAAGGAATAGGGAACTAGGGTGATGCTGAGGTCTAGGCCTTATATTTATGACCGTGGTCCTCAGAGGCTCTAAAAGGAAAGGGTAGGATAGGAGGGAAGCGGGAAAAACGGATTGTACAGTTTTACTGTTTTGTAGTTTATGATGGTATCGGCCAGTCAACAAAGACAAAGACCAATAACGGATCTCCTTACTGTTGTTGCTATCTTATATGTCATTTAAACTCAATTTCACAGTTAGTATCACGATAACAGTAAAAAGGGAAGAACTTAACACATAGTTTAAGGATCCAGCAGCTGGGCAGCTTGGGAGGTAGACGGCTGTGGCTGCTTCGACGGCGGCGTACTGATGATCTGAGATGTAGTTTGTTGTAGTGTGTCATCGACCAAGCTCGCCGATGAGTCTTCAGCCAGCGGGACGGCCACTTGCTGAGGATCATCTTCGTTATTCGTCGACACGGTTTCCTGCTCGCCTGGTTGTGGTTCTCGGCGCAGTTGGTCGTGAGCAACCTTACGTGGACGCCCTCAGCCGGTCACACGCTTCACTATCTATCGGTCGTTGTCCACGATCCTATATATCTCTTATGGCACGCTGCATTTCAAGCCAAGAGACGTCTGGTTTCGGAGATTATTCTTGACAAGTACGTAATCTCCTCGCTGAAACGGACTCATAACATTTTCGCCTTGCTCCTGTCAAATCACTGCTTGTCATATTGTTCCGTAGCTGTCATTTTCTCTTGCACGTGTTGCTCAAGCAAGTCAAAGTCTAGGCATTCGTTATTAATAATATTTACCAACCGTGTTGGCGGCGGGTCAGTAGTGTAAGCGGTGCGACCCCCGTTACACTATGTGAACTGCAGTTAAATGCGAGCTGTAAAGCTTCTAGCGCCGTCTGCATTCTTCAGTGTCGTAGTTTTTGATCATGGTTATTGCGTTTTTCAAAGTGCCCATAACGCGTTCGACCTGTCCGTTTGCTCGGCTTACTCCTGACGTAATGGAATGTATGTTGATTCCGAAACAGTCCGAATAGACTTTGAATTCACCAAGAAACTCTCGACCTCCATCTACCACGACTTGCACTGGGGTTCCGAACAGGTGCACGACACGTTTCAAAACTACAAGGCAGCTACTTGGACTCTTGTCATTTGAGTAGCTAAGCAGGATGTATTTGGTGTATGCGTCAATCGTAACAATTACATACTCATCTCGTCCCTCAGTACTTCTCGTATCCAGCTTGCCAGTAATATCCGTATGGATGACCTGGAACGCTGCAGTGGGCTTCTGAATCGGATGAAGCTGGGCTTAGATAGCACCCGACGGCCCTTTCGAGGTCTTACATACAACACAATTATCCACAAACCTTCTGACGATTGTATTCATTTTGTGGAACCAGTACGATTCCTTCAGCTTCTGTCAGGTTTTAGACAGGGTGTTGCAGAGCGACATGGAAAGAGTTTATTAGGCTCCACTGGAATGATCTAGGGACTACAATTGGTTTATATATACCAAGTATAGAATCCGTGAGAGTCTTCTTAAGCACGCCTTCTTCCAGGACGTAGCCTTCGGCCGGACTATTACCACTCATGGTGTCTATAAGCGGGCGCAGCACGTCGTCACGGTGCTGCTCGATCTGCAGCCACTCAGTGTCTCTCGTCATGAAGTTGACAGATATTTCAGTGAATGGATTCCTACTGAAAAAATCTGCGTGCTGTAACCGCTCACCTTTTCTATACTCGACCTCGAACTCGTAATTCTGCAGGAAGGCCCACCACCTATGGATTCGAGGAAGAAGATCCTTTTTGTTCTTGGACGCTTTCAAGGCGTTACAGTCTGTTATTATCTTGAATTTTCGGCAGTATATGTAATGCCGAAAATGCTTGACTGCCCTTACTACCGCCAGGGTCTCGAGCTCGTACGAGTGGTAGCGGCTCTTGGCGTCGGTGGTACGCTGGCTCATGTATGCGACTGGATGCTGGCGATCGCCGACGGTCTGCACGAGCACCGCCCCGTAGCCGATGCTGCTGGCGTCCGTGTAGAGCTCGATTGGCGCGTCTTCCTGAAATAGCATAAGGGTAGGCGCAGTAGACGGGTGTTGTATGATATGGTTTCGAGCCTCATCTCACCTTTCGTTCCATTCACACTTCACATCGTTCATGGTCAGTTCATAGAGTGGAACCATCACACGCGAGAAATTGGGAATGAAGCGTCTAAAGTATCCAGCCAATTCGTTAAACTGCCTAACTTGCCCTTTTGGGGATCGGTTATCGGCCTTTGTTAAAGCCTCCACCTTTAATACCTATCAGAATATCTGACCACACTTCGTAGTTGACGTGAAATTCAAGTTTTAACCGTAAATATTGATGACACAAATCGTTGTCAATGTCGAAAGAGATATCACCGTGAATTGACCTAATCCCTTCAAGTAGCTTACTCGATCAACTCGTTACCTGGGTAGTTTAGCAGCGACAGACTCGGCTCTGAACATTCGGCTACACTGTCAAAAATCGCGAGTATGTTTAAGTTCCCAGCTACCACTTGCATCGAGTTCAATTAACTTTTCGTAAGTGTGACTTTTTCTTGAACAGAAAGTGCACGTACGAGTATGTTTATCCTTCTTTTGAGGTGAGGTTTTATCATCGTGTTGATGCAGTTGAGAATTATCATAATTATGTTCCCTAAAGCGCACAATATCCCGGAAGTATCTATTCTCCGGTTCAAAAGTCGTTATCAGAACGTCACGCAATTCATGCCACGTAGTGGTAGACACAAGCCAATTGTCAACCCATAACCTTGCGCGACCTTTGGGAAAACTACCAGATTTCATTCTTATTTCGTAATCGCTCAGGCCATAAGTTTCCATGGCTGGTGGTCACATGTTGACACCACTCTCTAACCCCAATATTGGTGCCCGGATCGTATGACGGCAAAAACACATAATTTATTTTGACTTTGGGTGTATCTGGTTGTGTCACCATGCGATCGGACATGTGCTTCATTTGCAACATCTGAGTGAAAGACTCCGTCGGTACCCCATTAACAGAAGCGATTAAATTTTCTTTGTTTAAGCCAGATGGACGGGCAGAAGTGGGGTCTATCCCACTTCTGATAACGGAGCACCGGGACCATTCGGATTCTTAGAAATCGTGACATCAACAGAGTTGACGTCACCATCTCCGCCGCTAGGCTCACTCATTGTAAAAATGAATACACCCAATTTATCAACTTACGTTTATTCTTATCGCTAGTAAAACACAATAAAGAAAGCGCTAAATTAATCATAGAAATCGTACTCACAAGATATTCTTATGAAAAACCATGTTTTCACAAAATTCTCCTTGCCAATATGACCTCGCAGTCGCTTGCCATTTTTATGACAACCATGGCGTCGTCGTTGCGAAGTCATTACACTTATTAATTTACTAATAGCAGGTAACATTAATTAGAGTAACAAACTATAATTTGCTAATTCGTCTTACTATTTTTAGCACTCGATTTTAACATTGAATGAATTCTTTATTGCTTAAAACATTTAAACATCTTTTTAAACACGCTCCATGTTTTTCCGCTTAACCAATAGTAGTTCAACAAATTATTTCCATTAAACTTAAATTAACCAAAAACCATTAATAAACTAGCGCATATCGCTTATTAACCAAGAAATGAATTTAGCAACAGACAACTTGTTTTTTAAACCTAAGTTTGATAAACTATCAGTTATGATTTGCTGTTATAGTAACCGGAAATCATAACATGGCATTTTACATTGAAAAGTAGCAAACTCAATACAACAATCAAATCTAAACTAATATAAACATATTTATCTAGTAAGTATTTAACTAGTAGTCATATTAACTGTTAAGTTTAACTTAAAGTTAATATTTTAAAACTTTAATTTAGCCTTGCGTCGACATATACAAAGAAAGAAGGAAAATAATCATAAAGCAAAAAAAACCTTTTTAACAAAAAAATTAAACCGCTGAAAAACCTGGAAACCAAAAAAAAATAAACCTTTTATATTTAACCTTAATAACTAAGTTCTTAAACTATAGATAAGTATATCTAAGTAATTTTGAGTCGGCCCCAAACAACGAATAAACAAAGATCACTAAATTGCCTTAAATTTAAACGGCGCCGACTATGCATGCTATGCTTATTTATGCATGTAACGAATACCTAACCTTATATAAAAAAAATACTTCCCTTCCTTTCCTTCCTTCTACCTTTATTTAAAAAAAATACTTAGCTTCTAATAATATTACGTAACTGAAATCTAAATATTATATCATACCTAACGATATGTAGTGAATTCAAATGAAATAAAATACGAGTCAATCAAAAAGAGAATGAATGCGAAAGAATTAATAATATTAATTGCGAAATACTAAAAAATATTAAGTGTTGTTTTTTGCTCCTCCTGAAAAGCGACGAATTTGAGTTGTGCCCTTTTTCTTACTGGAGGCACTGATATTGAATACTACTTAAATTCCCTTAAAATAAATCAATCTTATTGTATTTTGGAGTTCCACCGAATTTCATGTTCGTTTTCAGTTTTCGGCAATTTTGGGTAGTCAGATAAAATTGAGTAAGTACCTACCGGTGAATCAATACTTTCAGTTAATTTATTTCTCAATTATTTTATTTAATCTTTAGATACAAACACAAACAGAATACTTTTTTACTTTCATACTTAATTTAATAGAGTCCCACTATAGTAAATTAAGTAGGTAGGTGCCTACTCCAATTTTGCAATATTTCGCCATGGTAATATTTCATTCATTCCAATATTTTACCAAGGTAACCGATATAGCCCGAAGAATTGCCAAACTTAAGTGGCAGTTCGCCGGGCCTATTGCTCGCAAAACAGATGCTGAATGGTTCTGGAGTGGCGACCGCGTACCGGTAGACGTATATAGCTTTGGAAGGCCTTCCACAAGACGGACCGATGACCTGGTGAAGTCTGGACCCCGCCGAACTACGCCGAAAGCCGTAGACTTTTTCGGCTAAAATGATGAATGATGATGATGATAATCCACATTAGTCGCTGGCTGTGCTTACTCGTAGTAAGCTGGATCATACGCTAGGCGTAGACGCATTGGCTCTAGATTAATTAACAGAATAAAGCAGAAAACAAGTTCTACAAAGTTATTTTTATCTTGATTCGAATCGTATGAGTCATTCATTAAGTACTATGATGTACAGACCTACTAACGTAAGTTACTTACCTACGTAGATGTTGGAAAATGCGGTTAAAGAAAATGCGAAACGTAGCATTAATTTCATGTTGTGCAATGTTAGGTACATAGTAAAAAGTATCATAGTTGTTTAGTCATTCAAATTCTAGTAAATGGATGGGGTAAAGTTGTTCACAGCTATTATTATCTATTTACCTGGTTACATAAGTATTATGTTGAAATCTGGTTTCCCTGTAGGCCTTCGCTATGAATCGGGCATTATATCCAGAATTAAGTATCAATTAGCAGCATAGATGTTTTTGGTCAGTTATCAAAAAAAAAAAAAAAGTTTTTATACAGCAGTGCACGGTCGAAATGTATGTATTTTACATCTTGGTATAGTTCGCGCGTCGATTTCCTTTACGCGATCGTTTTATGGTTTTATGGCGATTTGATTGTACACACGAGTATATCTATCTATATACTAATATTAAAGCTCCAGAGTTTGTTTGTTTATTTGAACGTGCTAATCTCGTTTTTATTTGATAGCCCCGTTCCTAAGGAATGTTATAGGTTATTTAATATGACGCTACGACCCTTAGGAGCTGCAAGCAAAACGAAAAAAAAATCAGAAAGAACACTACGCGCCATGGATCCGTTTTTTATGATATTTTGATGTTGACTTGAAAGAGCATGGCAGTTGAGAATATGTCATGCTCACATAGATGTCTCACTGGTGGTGGCACGTGTGTTGGATCATTCGGTTCCCTACGAAATGGTTGAGCTGGGTGGTGCTGATCCACGCGTCATGTTCGTGAACGGGCGCCGTCGGTTGAGACTGGAGGGCTTATTTTTAATTTTATATTTTAAATTGTTTCTTTTTTACATTGTTCTCACATATAGAAGCAATAACAATAATGTGTGTAAAAAAAGAGTGTCCTTGGAGTTTCTTGCCCGTTCTTCTCCATAGAGATCTAGGGGAAGGGGGCCCAAAGCGAGCACCAGCCTAAAGCGAGCACCCCATACTGAATCAACGTAAACAAACTCGGCGCGGTCTCGCGTCTCATAGCCCTTACCCCCCTCCCCGCCACTGTCCGCAGTAGTCGTACGTTACACCTCGGGCGAACACTACGGCTCGTGTGAAGAAAAAAAGAATTTCGACGTTTTAATACAAAAAAAGGAAAGCATGTAGATTGTGTTCTGTCTAATTTTAAGTGATCTTTGCTGTTATCAAGATACGTATTGTGTATTGGGTTTATCTTACTTTAATTTAATAATATTTGCATGTAAATATGAAAATAAATGTTAGGTTAGGTCTGACAAAAACGTGAGCATGACATGAAAGGCAAAGCGAGCAGGGCAAAGCGAGCATACCCGCTATGCCCTCGTGATCATGCTCGTTATGCCCTCTGTTGACTGAATTGAAATGACGCTAATTTATTATTTTCTTAAAATTATAATTGTTTTATTTACCTACTCTGGTAATTCTTTTCCTTTAGTATAGTGAATAAATATAAAAGGAAAACAGAGCAAGCTCTTTGGAGTGAAAGTACCATGAAAAGTACTTTTGATTGGTTGTGTCAAAGCAGAAAATCTCTATAAGTGGTAATAAATCAGTCAGATTTAATACAATTAATATGTTGAAGACTGTTAAGATCTCAAGTTTCTGATGCGTGCCCATTTTGCCCCAATGCTCATGCCCGCTTTAGGCCAGCCTTCGGGCAAAGTGAGCATTCGGAAGTGTTTCATCTTTTGGATCTTAGTTTAATATTCTTGACACATACGAGGATTTTATATATTGGGTATGAAACTAGAACAAACTTAGCATCTAATAGCATTAATAGTATTACTCAGATATGTTTTAATATACGTTTTTCGCTTACTGCAACTTATGGTGCCCGCTTTGGGCCCCCCTCCCCTACGTTTTGGAATGGGCAACTTTCTGACTAACTGACCGATTATTTAATTTTGACAGTTCAAAAGTGACTGTAAACCAGGTAGGATATCTTCCAGTTATCTTTCTGTTTCGGCGTTTTTTAGGGATGGATTTTTAGGTATTGTAGATGTTAGACGTCGATCACCAACTTCAGGTGGGCAGCTTACTAGATTGCTCAACAAACTAAAAATACTTACCTACAGTTTGTTCATTGAACATCTTTAGTTACGCTTTCATCTTATATGCCAAATTTAAGTACCCCATTCCAAGGTTGCCTGGAAGAGATCGCAAAAAACGAGAAGGCCGCCCATTGTACCTATTTTATGTAAGGCTTGATTTATTTTTTGTGGTGTACAATGAAGTATACAGGGTGGCATGGACATCGACGCGCAACAGGTTGCCATGGATTCAGTACATAATTCTAAACTCCCCTGCGTTTAAAACTTTCGTAGGTTAGTTTAGAAAAAAAATTGCTGTTCCATACATTTTGACCGCATAGGTAGGCACTTTTCTATGAAAAACTGAAGTACCCCATTCCAAGGTTGCCTGGAAGAGATCGCAGAAAGCGAGAAGGCCGCCCATTGTATTATATGTTATGTAATGCTTATTTTTTGTGGTGTACAATAAAGTATACAGGGTGGCATGGACATCGACGCGCAACAGGTTGCCATGGATTCAGTACATAATTCTAAACTCCCCTGCGTTTAAAACTTTCGTAGGTTAGTTTAGAAAAAAAATTGCTGTTCCATACATTTTGACCGCGTAGGTAGGCACTTTTCTATGAAAAACTGAAGTACCCCATTCCAAGGTTGCCTGGAAGAGATCGCAGAAAGCGAGAAGGCCGCCCATTGTATTATATGTTATGTAATGCTTATTTTTTGTGGTGTACAATAAAGTACCTATACAGGGTGGCATGGGCATCGACGCGCAACAGGTTGCCATGGATTCAGTAAGTACATAATTCTGAACTCCCCTGCGTTTAAATCATCTTTCGTAGGTTAGTTTAAAAAAAAAATGCTGTTGCATACATTTTGACCGCGTAGGTAGGCACATTTCTATGAAACAGCAGATATTTTTTTTGATAACCGACAAAAAATTTCTACACTCGGGGGTCTCATCATTTGTTGAATTCATTCAGCTTTCACGTCGATGTCCTTGCCATCCTGCCGGTCGATTTTGTAAAAAACTCACCGTGAAAACTCAAGTGAAGTGAGCTTGATGTGAGTTGTCAGTAGTGTCAATCCCTAGCATTATTTGGAATGACAGCTCACTCCACGCTCACTTCACCTCAGTTTTCACGGTGAGATGCTTACAGAATCGCACTACTGTTTATAAATAAATAATAAAGATAGTCAAACCCCGCAATTTCTTTACCATTTTTGCCGACAGTTGAAATTTGTTTTACAATACACTACCTCGTCACTTATAGGTAGACCTCGTCTGTTTAGGACGTGCATGCGACATATAAGTTAGGGCTTATAGTGATATGGCAATTAAAATGGACTTCCCACATAAGCTTAGCAACCAAACAAATAACTTTATAATAAGTAGGCATTGTTTCCTTAACAGATACATAGGAACAAATATTTTGATGCGGTAATCAATCTGTTGCGAGGAAAACAATAATTTTAATGATATAATTTATCCCACTGGGATATTTAGTGATGTAATGTGTACCTCACTTATTGTTTTTCTAGCAAAAATAATCATAGATAAATAAAATAATCATCAGTCAGTGCCGCTTTTCCCCGTTAGTTAAAACAAAAGCCCCTTCTAATATAGAGAAAATAATTCCTTCATTTTGAGCCACGAACAATCAAATCACCCACAGAAAATGAGATTTGATTTTCAGATTGAAATTCTCATAGGCACAAGTTTTTACGCAATTATACCAACAAGCAAGTAAGTACAGGCACACTAGGTACTTTTCGAATTACAATACAACCTAAAGATACAATTTTATTGAAGTTGAAGTGTGAGTTGTGCATTAAGGTTTAAAATTCAGCATGTTTAATGTAAATAACAGCTGTTTACATAAACTTGGGTGTTGTGTTGTTGATGTCCAGCAGTGGACTGCGATAGGTGAGTTTATAAAGTTTGAGTAAGACAGAAAATGCATGATTAATGGATCAATATTTAAGTAATTAACTCAATGAATCAGAGGGACTTTTCTCTCCCCTGAAACGTCTCCTACGTTACAGGCGATGACAAATCTTTTGATATTGATGATTTTTTTTTTTTTTTTCGCGGTTTCAGGTTTGGTCCTATAGTAAAAGTTGTTCATAATGATGAGTACAATGACCTCTTAAGAGGTTGTTGGTGTTTTACAAATAACCCTGTATAGTATATTAATTTTCTGAACTAATCACCAAAAATCAAGTGAACCCATTGATTCATTTTAATTAACTTTTCTACTTGTTGGTTACTGTTTTCGGTAACGCAAAAGTTCAATGTTTTTATATTTATCTTTTGTTCATTGTTGTATCATGTATTATTTAGAATAGTTGTGGCCGTGATATCGACCCCGACTTACGAGTTCAAACCCAGGCGGGCGCTTTACTTTGTGTAGATACCTACATAATAGGCTAGTTTCCTAAAAAAATCTAATTAGTCCGTCAGTTAGATTTTCAAAAAATATTGGACCCGTATTTTTTCTTTTGTCAATTATATAAAAAAGTATGAAGATATCGCCCGTTAAAGTTCCGCGTGACGTCACTTGCTTGCGACATTTTTGCAAGCAAGTGACGTCACGACCCCTCACTCCCAAATTTTGACGCGCTTTATCTTTGTCATTTTTTGTTTGATTGACAAAAGAAAAAATAGGTGTCCATTATTTTTCGATAATCTAACTGACGGACTAAATATAATTATTATTTGTTTACCCAGGCAACTACCCTATTTCATCACCACTGCTCTCAAAACGGTGAAGGAAATCATCGTGAGGAAACCGGCATGTCCTAGAACCAAAAACTCGAAGACATGTGACATCCAGCAACCCGCACTGGGCCCGCGTGGTAGATTACAGCCCACTCCCTCTCGATGAGAGGAGGCCAATCCCAGCAGTGGGAACATTTATTATACACTGATTATGATGAGCATGTCTAAAGGATGGGTACAGTCACGAGCAATAGTAGATTATTAACCAAGGGGATAAAGCAGTGTCTTCTGTCGCGGGTGAAGATTTAAATCGCGAGCGCAACGAAGGACTCGAGGTTTACTCCCGAGCGTAGCGAGGGTGTTAAAAACTTAAATCACGAGCGAAGCGAGGGATTTAAGACGAGTCCTGAGTGTAGCGAGGGATTTAAGTTCACCCAAGACTAAGACAGCTTTATCACCGAGGAAAATACTCTACTTTTCGTACCATTTGCGAAAAAATAAACTTAACGTTTATGTATTTGAAGAAAACAAAAACGCGGCAAATTCCTAGACTAATATTTTTTTGTCGGAAAAGCAAAGGCATCAAGCTCATACGGCTTCGTCGGTTTTCGTAATTTTATTTAATAATCATAACTGCATAATAAATGCGTATTCCTTTTTCAAAAAGATGTATAATGCTTTATATACAAACTCAATGGTGTAAACACAGATGTAGTTCCGTATAAATTTCGGTAAGTATTCCAAATTTAAATCACATTCTCCCCCTAGAGGATGAATGAAATTCAGTACAATTTTCTTTCCCTGTTTTTAACAGATTAAAAATGACTATTGTTATGTTCGCTTTTTGTGGCATAGAATGTCACTTTTTTGAGCAAGTGGTATGAAAAAGTATGTATACACTCGGCGTTATTCAAAAGCGATTTACTCCTTTATTTCTGAATGAAATTTTATGTTACGAATATAGCATTTTCGAACCCATAGGTTTATATAATGTGTCGTATTTCAACGTTGCATTCGTTATTTCACGAAAAAATCGCAATTAAAAGTTGCCAAGTGTTGACATATTGGTGCTCGTGACTGTACTTGAATGAAACACACGTTTGGGGGACATAATATTGTTATAATTTTCACCATTTTATAATCAATTACATACGTATTCTCTTAACTAATAGTTTAGTAAGTCGGAAGTCTCTAGTGGTCTGTTTTAGTGGAAATTACCTTTAAATCACCACAAAATATCAATGGACTTCGACTATATTGGGTGATTCTGAAATTATCTTGACTGTGATTGACTGTTTCTGTAATTTGGCTCAGATTGTTTGATAACTTATTAGAAGACCACTGATATTTAGTAGGTATTATAGTATAAATAGAAATATGTGCATTAAAAACAAAATATAAAGATTTTATTTTAAAAACTTTACTGAGTTATACATTATGAGGATGTTAATATACAAACCGTTGATTTATATACTTGCAATGTTAAAAGGTATTTTTCACGCATTGGATATCGACTATACGAACTTCATAGGGAGAGTTAGGCCACTATACCGGGTAGAAATATCTCATTTACTAGTATTTGTAGGTAAACAAATCAACAGCTTGTATTTATTAGGTATTTCTGAGTTTGCTGTTTCAAATAAGCTGTGTGATCCGTCTGTGTTTCCTAGACCTTTGTTTTGACGATCTTAAACTCTAATTTTACTTAGATTTTGGTAGGTAGCTGATATCATAATCCTAGTAAACTTTAAGATGATATATAAGGTGCTATAAAAATATCTGCCACGGCTGCAGTGGGAGATAGTATTGTGTTTATAGATTACAATAGTAAAGATAAATTATTGATTATTCGTCATATTTTTTTTCATACAAAAAAAATGTACGTATAGATTTGAATTGATTTATTAGTATAAAACCATCCCGTAGACTTGTAAGCTGTTACCGCACCGCACTGAATTCAATTAAAAAACGCCGGCGACGTTCATTCATACACTGTTGCCATTCTTATCAAACAATGCCGCCGTGCGCGGCGGCCACTCGGTCGTGAATTAACTGTTCCGGGGTACGAAAGTTCTTCACTATTGTAATCTATAAACACAATACTACCTCCCATTAAAGCCGTGGCAGATATTTTTATAGCACCTTATATGTAAGTCTCAATGGAAATCGACAGTCTAAGCCTGTTTACAAAGCTGATAACGTTCATATTTAGGATCTTGTCTATAACGAGAGTTATAGATTTACAGAAAACTCAGAAATTTCTGTAACGTAAACCCGTAGAAATCTGCCTCATAGAATTTCTAGGCAATAAAGATTTAAATAGAGCACTAGTTTCTGCCTACCCTTAGAAAAGGCATTACTTTTATACAGAGTATCCCGAAACTCAACGATAACCTGGTACCGAACGACAGGCCAAGGTGTAGTACCAGTACACCAGCCATGGTCAAACATGTTGTGCCAAAGAATATCCTGTAACACCTATAGTAAAAATCATAAAATGTAAGTATATTTATCTACACATGTTTTTGCAAATAAATTAATCTGAATCTGAACCACATGAAAAAAAAAAAAAATTACGAATACGAACGAATACTGCTGAATCAAATCAATAAAACCCAAACAAATGTATAGCACGCCTAATGGGCATGTCAATTTTCTCCTGTCTAGCAAAATTAAGCGTAATAATGAAAACATACCTTCTTTCTTTCTCTTTACCATAAAAGGTCAAATCATAAGTCTACGTAACTAACCACAATTGAAAATATTTCCTTGAAACTACGCAGTATTCGAGTAGGTATAAGTAATTAAATAAATATTAGAAATCTTTGAAACAATGAAACAATAGACCATTATAAAACAATACAAACCAATACGTAAATACGAATACTCTTCTCAAATAAATGACGACCTACATGTCTTTAATCGTTATATCGATATCTCGATATCGACTTTAGGATCGATAATTATCGAATAACCAACAATCGAATGACATAACGCTACAGCTTTTTTAAATGTATGTAATTTTAATCATCAAAAATACATCAATGGGTAATGAGTAGTGCTAATTACAAATAGTTGCGAAATGCGGTTCATATTATGAGCAACTGTTGTAATTGCAACTGTGATAGTTTTAATTTTAAACGTAATGACATCCAAGCTGGCGGTTTTGGTTCCCATCGGTGACTCAGCCTGTTTTGGTGACAATTATATCAGGAATGCGAGGGATACTCATTGAATTCAACAGCAGATGCATTCTTGTGTAACATATAGAAATTCTATTAAAATATTCCAGAAAAACTTAAAAAAAATTCTTTGAAAATCTGCAATTAAAGATTCACACATAAATACATAAACTCACACCTTCTCCCCATGGGGGTAGGCAGAAACTACAGAACGCCACCTGCTACGGTTGTTACATACTACTTTTGCCTCGTTTACGTTTCTACATCTGGTCATAGACGCACGCTAGTAGGATAGTACTACGCACCTGCACCTTTACAAAAAAAACATCACCAATGGGGTCAATTAAAGATTCAAAATATTATTATACGAAATAGTTCACTCTCTTAATCATAAGTATCAGATAGGCCACTTACGCCTCATATATTGAAAGCCTCATCAAACATCATCAGTAAAATAGCTGTCTTGTCTTAGCTGCTGTCATTGGTTGGCTCAAATTGATATTAACCAGTCATAAATGTGAGGATAAATAAATAAATAAAATAAAAGATCAAATTGAATAGGCTTTCAGTATTCGAGGAATTACATATGAAGCGTCGACAAGTAATTATTTATTATTGCGAGACTTCCGGGGGTCTTTAGCCTTGACAATTAAACAGTAATATAATTTGATGTAATTTCCACTAAACAAACATAACATACAGGAGGAAGTTAATTCGGTGACATTAAAATGGACGTTCATACAATTCAACTCAGATATGTGAACATCTACCCTACACAGCTATAAACACGCTTACACTATATTACATATACTAGCATTCAGTACTGCTCGTTGCAAAGTATAGAAAACAGATAAAAATCAAACGAGCGAATAGTTTCTAAAATATATATATAAAACTATGTTTTTTTTTTTAAATGAAATGTTAGTAGCCTCCTGCCGTTATATATTCACGCTCTTGAAATCCGATTTGAAGGTCTATTTAGGCCTTGAAGTCGGACCTATGTCGACGTTAAGGGCTAACTGTAGCGTAGACCTTAAAGTCGCATTTACTGCAAATAGGTAACACACAAGCAACCCATGTTTCTCGCTGAAACTTAAATGTCAATAAGCTATTTTGACTTTTACATACAGCGTGAAATCATTGTCTACCTAAAAAACTACAATATTGATCTATAAAACGCTATATTTAAATATATATGTATAATATATTATAAACATTGTGACATATATGTATAATAATATATGCAAAGATATTTATTTCACAGACACTCAATTAAAGGGTGGTTTCATTGATGCGATTATACGGACTTGAGCTCGCTTGTCAGTCAAGTGAGTTGTCAAAGATATGTGTATGAGGGTTCTGTTTTTATCTTAAAACACTAAGGTTTAAACTATGATTAAACTTTATAAAATATAACAGAATAATTATGATATAAGTATTAATAGTAAATAAAATTGTGCTCAACACAATTGTATCAAAATATTTTGTAAATTATTCAAAAACACACAAAAATGTCGCAGTTTTGGTCGCACAATCGCATTAGTGAAACCCCTTACTAAGAAGAAACATTTTCAAGTCAAAAGATATGTTGTTAGTGTATATTTCTCAAAGAATTCTCACATTAGATAATAGTATACTACAAAATGTTAGAAAACACGAACATTGACAGATTTGGAAGCGATCAATTGCAATTGACAATTCGATTGATTTCAATTTAAACAATTTTTCAATTGAATTTCTTCATCAAATAAAATTGACGCTTCCATTCCAATACATTTTACGGACAACAGTAAAGTCTATCAAATCGGTAGATTATTATTATTAATTAAAAAAATATTTCAATAGCAAAAAAAAAAAGAATCATTTCAAAACAATGTTAACAATTGATATTATTTTCCTTATAATCTATTAATTTATATTTTGAAAATCTTATACACTATTGTCCTGAACCCTTTCATTTTTAGGGATATTTTTTACTATGAAAATAATGATTACGAATTTTCGGAATTATTCTTTAATTATGGACAATGAGAGTTGAAAATATTGGACAGATTACATAAGGATTTTGAAGCCATATTGCTCAGTACAATTCTTAAATTGCACCATCACGACACAGAATGTTGCTATAGTATGTTGCTTTATGTTGCGGCAACATCGCTAGGTGTTGCTTACTGTGTATAATTTTTATACCGTCCACGACAATATCAGAAACAATAACAAAAAACTCAGTCATGCTTAGTCATTCACTTATTCAAAAGTACAAGAATCATAATAACTTGCATAAAAAATATCATCATTATTAAGCAAAATCAAAATACACTTTTCATAAATTCATATTATCATGACGAAGCATCTTATAATCTACTTTTCCAAAAATTCGTAACCCATTTTTCATAGTAAATCTTCATGTCTTATTTTGTATACAATATTTTTTCGATATTTCGAAAGCTCGGCGGCGATACTTACTTGCGATGTCCGGTGAAAATTATTGGCCGTTGAATGTTGCAGCATTCTTGAATGTCTCATTCATCCTGTTAACAAACATAACTTTTATTAATAAAAATAATAATAATTATGGCATAATAGCCATGAGCCTCGAACAACACCTGAGAAGGCTCTCGCTAGGCTGATGGGTGGGCTTGATTCAGAAATCGGTACTTCTGGAGTTAGGAGTCAAGTGTGAACGGGGCCATATAATTCTAGATTTAACTAATTAATATTAACTTCAATCCGAAGGTAAAATGACTTCTAAGTACAGAGAAGTGCGTCGCAATTATTCAATTAAATATTAGTTGTCGATATAAACCTAACCACATTGTGGTACTATGATTTCTTTAACTAAATATTGCACAATAAAGTAAGAGAGTGAAGGTATTATGAAATCATTATTTTATACTAGGAAACTTTCCAACGTCATCTGCCTAACCTTTTCCCAACTATGTTTGGGTCGGCTTCCAGTCTGACCGGATGCAGCTGACTAAACGATAACAACTTTTCAACGCATTATTTAGCTTTAGTGGTTTTAGTACAGAAAATAATGAGGAAATCTGAACTTATAGTCAATATAAGTCTGAAATCGCCATCCAGTCTTAAGCAAGCGTGGTGATCAATATGGGAACCCTTTGTGAGAGAGGCCTTTGAAATGCAGTGAGACAATAATAGGCTGGTTTTTATTAATAATAATAATAAATAATTTTATTTCGGACAACTATCATCATCTGCTCAGCCTTTTCCCAACTATGTTGAGGTCGGCTTCCAGTCTAACCGGATGCCGCTAAATACCAGTATTTTACATGGAGCGACTGCCTATCTGACCTCCACAACCCAGTTACTGGGTAATACGACACCCCTTAGTAAGACTGGTTGTCAGACTTTCGGGCTTCTGACTACCCGTAACGACTGTCAAAGATCCACGAATGACAGCCGGGACCAACGGCTTAACGTGCTTTCCGAGGCACGGAGGGGTCTCGGTATGTAAATATGGTCACCCATCCACAGACCAACCGCGGCAAGCATAGCTTAACCTGACCGATCGATCTGTGCGGCTGTTATTATTTAGCCACGGGCCCCTCTATTTCGGACAACTATGAGATCCATAAATTGTTAGTAAACAGTTTTGCACTTGAAATACTATTGTTAGTAACTTAAAACTAAAGACGAATGAAAGCGAAGACCAGAAACTAAGGAACGAGTCTTCGCACAAATTGCCCTATTATGGCGGAGGAGGCATCAGTCGCCACAGCGCTCAGGATGCTATTGCGACTGCCTCTTATTCTGCTCAGGAGTGAGGCCGTTTTTTTGCGGATGATGGCATGAAACCCATCGGTGGGTTACCGCGAACATTTCTGAAGCACTGCAAAAACGAGGCAGTCGCAACAGATTGATTAATGCGAAGGGTGTTCTTTGTATCTAACGTTCATTCAAGGAATAAATATGTTAAACACATAAGGTTAATTTTTACTTGCACTCTATTTCTTGTTTAACTACCTACGTAATTGCCAACATTTCTGAATGAACATGACAGTTAGAAAAGATAACATGCGCCCGCTATGAGGAAAAGGAATATGTTTGTTAATTGCTTAACATTATTTATTTTATTTTATTATATTCGGGAAACTTACAGCTAATATAAACACAGAATAAATTATTATTATTATCGATCCTAGAACCTAAAACGAAGACTTGTGGATTACGGCCCACTCCCTCTCACCGAGAGAAGGCCTGTGTCCCAGCAGTGGGAACATTATAGGCTAATTATGTATGTATCGCTCCTTGACATAGCCACCGCCTCTCTCTGAATCTATTATGTGACTTTGTTATGACTTTCATGGACTAGCTAACATCATTATTACTTAGTGACAAATGTGCAGTATTGTCCAGTTCGAGGAAATATCGTGAAAACTCGCGGAGTTACTAGGAATACTGTGTATTTGAAAAGTAGGTAAACAAACACATTGCCAATATTGGCAGTGTGTTTGTTTCGAAAATGAAAATCGATCTTCTTATCCCGAAAGCCCACTCTTTAGTGACAAACAAACTGTAGACTGACATTTTTTTGACCTTCCTTATTATTAGAAACTCAGGAGGCGCTTGTTTTGTGACAATTCTACGTAAAACAGGAAAACCAATATAAGTTACGTCTCTGTTACGTATTACTTTGATAAACGTGTTGAAATACTGTTAGGTTTTCAGAAAAGAAAAAAAAAATTGATTAACAAATATCAACTCTAATGCTTGGAAATTAATTTTATAATTCTATGCATTATATGTTGGGAATACAACAAAATTAGAATACATTTGTTAAAATATTTTTTTGATTAACAAATATCAACTCTAATGCTTGGAAATTAAGTTTATAATTCTATGCATTATGTTGGGAATACAATAATATTAGAACACATTTGTTATGCAAATGTAGACTTGTAACTGCTTGAGAATTACGTCGATTTTATATTAGACTTATTTGTAGGGAATATTCTCAGTTTGTTTCAAGCAAAAATGATCTATATATGTAAATATTGTAAGGTTCTTAATCGTAACAAATCAAGGTAAGGTTTCTATAGAATTATAATCAATTTCAAAAGAACATTTTGCTGTTTACTCGTGTGTTCCTATTTCTAGTTAAAATAATGTTTCTCATTATTTTCTTAGGAGCCGATTGTTTCAGTGAAAATACATGACATAACATCACGCCTGTTATTGAAGAAGGGTTAGGCATAGGACCTATTAATAGTACATAAACCGCTATGTTAAAAAGCTTCCAGCGGGCCACCAACTGCCATGGACTTGGCTCACTTGGAAATATCTTAACCGACTAAGAAGCCAGGTGGGCTGCTGCAGACACAACTTAGTCAGCTTCGATCAATAATAGTACTAGATTAAGGATCAGGAACAAAAATCAGTCGCTCAAGTGGCCACGTTTGCACACACGTAAACATCTACATTTCTTAGAAAAAAGTTTAATAATATTAACAACTTCAGTTTATTATAAACCTTAATGCATAAACATAAAGTTTAATTACCATTGCAAAATATATTTAAATGTCGCTTGAAAATAAAATCTTTCTATTTTTAAATTTTCAGTCATTTATTCTAAAATGAAACTTAAAGTCTAAGTAATAAGGTTAAAACCATACTAATTTGAAATAAGACCACAAATGTATTTGTGGTCTTTTTTTTCGGGCCGTTTTTGAAGCGCTTATCGGGAATCTAGTACTATTATTGATCGAAGTTAGTCAGGTACTCCGATGAGGCGCAGTGCGACTGTGGAGCTACATCGCAAACTGAGCCCCACCTTTTGTTTTCTGTGCACTATGTAAGACCTTTGCGAGGTCCACGATAACGCTATCGTAGTAGCCGAATTCTGATCGAAGCTTATTATGTTGTCCCAAGTTATATACAGGATCAAATTAAATTAGCTAGCGTAACTCCGCGGACATGATGATATTTTGTGATAATTCTACGTAAATACAGGAAAACTAATTATAAGGTAGGTGTATGTCAAGGAATTTGTAGGTAAAGCTTTACCTACAAATTCCTT
Source organism: Apamea sordens (assembly GCA_945859715.1). Taxonomy (NCBI): domain Eukaryota; kingdom Metazoa; phylum Arthropoda; class Insecta; order Lepidoptera; family Noctuidae; genus Apamea; species Apamea sordens. The sequence goes on along the minus strand of OX244010.1, from coordinate 2,071,009 downwards.
GGTGAATGTTAAGTAGGTACTCTGTTACGTATAGCTTTGATAAATATGATGAAACCTTGTTGGGTTTTCATATTAGGCCAATATACTTTTGCTAGGCAAATGTCGACTCTAAAAACTTGAAATCTAAGTATATTATTGTATGCAATATTTTTAGAAAACACAATACTAGTATTTAACTTTTGTTTATGCGAATATCGACTTAAACAACTTGAAAATGAAGTCGATTTTAGAATGGGGGTTATCTATTGGGAATGTCATTCTGTTTCAATCAAAAGTGATTTATGTGTCAATATAATAAGCTTCTTTATCGTAACATGTATATATTTACTAATTAGCGTTGTTTCTATAGAATAATAATATACCTTATTATTAATTTCAGAAGAATTTTTTGTTGTTGTATACTTGAATGTATAGCAGTGTTTACAATCTCAGATAATTAACATTCAATCTACTATAGTGAAATGCATTCTATGTTGATTTTTGAGTGAGTGATTGATTTGTAACAAAAAGGTTCTAATAAGTTTTAGGTTGCAATGGAATTTGAACTTTGTTACGTATGACATTCGGTTTGTAGTTCCATAACTTGAAAATTGTCTCAAATTTTTAAGTCAAATACAAATTGTATGTAATTTAGTCAGAAATGTGACATCTGACTAATGCCATTGAAATGTTTTTTTTTTTTCAACAAAGACTTGATGAATTTTATTCTCTTAACAAAATTTCTTGGAGTTTGTTATTCCTGCAATGCAATTTGTCAGGTAGGAAAATCATAAATTTAATAAATTATTGGAATTATTGCTTTGGCTATTTATGTATTAACGATTCCAACAACTTTAGCAGTGGAGCGCCTGGGGGTTTTAACCTCGGACTTTTGCAACAATATACAAACGTTGGTAAATCTAACTAAATATTCTATACAAAAAAATAATATAATATAATATAATATCCCTGGACATTTCACACAGCGCCATCTAGTCCCAAGCTAAGCAACCTAATGCTTGTGTTATGGTAACAAGATGGCTGATAAACTACTTATATACATTTTTTTTTTGTAAATACATTCATATTATGTGTTAGATAGAAAAACACCCAGACTCGGAACAAATACATGTAGGTCATACAAATATTTGTTCCGTGCGGGAATCGAACCCGCGATACGCAGCGCAGCAGTCAATCGCTTAACCTCTGCGCCAACCGTGCCGTCAATTAAACTTTCTAAATCTATACAAATAAATAAAATTAAAGTAAACTGGGCATTATGCCCTGGTTTCTGAAGTCTCCAACGTCAATTTGCCGTGTTAGAGTCATTTCATGCAATTGCCAAACAATGACAGTTTTGATCAATTGCTATTCTGTATTGTAATTGTACTAAATAAAATAATAAACAATAAAACTAAGGAAAATCCTCAGTTGTTCTATAGACAATAGGCTCTGTTCATGAAACAATAAAATTACATATGTATATTACTATGTTTGTATAACAATTAAACTAGAGCTCGCTCACATGAGACTAAAATACTAAAACTTCCTTATGACCGATTCCTATAATTTACGAACCGTTATTGGTTAAAAATAAAACTCTTGTATCTTTACCAATAATGAAGCAAAGACCTCATAGCTTTGCATAGACCTCATCATTTTAGCTTTTTTTGTGATAGCTACTACTTCCTATGGGAGGGTCTACCTCCCATATGGAAGTAGCTATCACAGGTAAAATTAGCTTACGAATCTATTTATACGCCCAGTTTGACAATAAAAATGCTACCATTTTATTTATTCCAATATGTAAAACGATTCGTTTTTGGAACGAAGTTCCCTATCGCGCGTTGCGAAAGGGGGCTAGACGGAAAAAATTAAGACCAAAAGTTGGAACGACACTTTTTGCTATAGGTAGTTGTAAGCCGTGCGGCGTGCGCGTGTTTCTGTGTGTCTCTCTCTCTCTCTCTCTCTTTGAACTTCGTTCCACCCGGGTGTCCGTTGACACCTCTCAAGTTTTTGTTTATAGGATTATAATCCGAAATAGACAAATGCTCGGTGCATTAGTTTAATTCGGATTATAATTTTGTAGACTTCTTCACAAGATGGCCACTTATTCTTCCCAGTTAAAGCACTAGGAGGTGATGAAGGGCGGGCGTTTTGTACCACCAATGAGTGGTAGTATGTACCAATGTAGTGAGTTCTGAATTTAGTGCAAACGTAAGTCACAAGCTGGACATAGACGTCCTCTCTTTGAGAGGGAGTGGGCTATAATCCACCACGCGGACCCAGTGCGGGTTGGTAGATGTCACATGTCTTCGAACTTTTGGTTCTAGGACATGCCTACCGGTCCTCAGGGTGTTTTCCTTCACCGTTTTGAGATCAGTGGTGATGAAATAATTTACACAAAGTAAAGTGCCTGTGTGGGTTCGCACTCACAACCTACAACTCGTATGTCGGGGCTGTGACCTCTCCACCACTCCTCTTCATCATCTGCCAATCCATTTTGGTGCAACACAGCGATATTTCATAATTTCATTTACCTAGTAATATCGATTAATTAATAAAAACAGCAAAATATTTTACAGCTATTTGCGACGTTGCGAAATTTCAGAATGCGCAGCCTTTAGCTCTGACTTAGCCCACTTCAGTGCAGACGGGTATTAGTTCTGCTAACAGCTTGGTGGCCAGCTAGCATTATTACCATATCCGCCATACCGCACGGAACAAATATTTGTATGACCTACATGTATTTGTTCCGAGTCTGGGTGTTTTTCTATCTATAATATGTATGTATTTACAACAAAAAAAAAGTATATAAGTAGTTTATCAGCCATCTTGTTACCATAACACAAGCATTAGGTTGATTAGCTTGGGACTAGATGGCGCTGTGTGAAATGTCCAGGGATATTATTATTATTATTATATATGGCTCTTCATATGATTTGAAAGTGTATCAAAAGTCGTCATTCAACGCGTCACAAGGTATTATAACATGTGAACTTAACAATCACAAAAACATAATTATTCAAGCCTCCATCCAGAACATATTCAGGGATTCACATATCTCGAGTTCGTCTTATAAAATAGACGTCACAGATTGATGCAGGTTATGTTTACTTATGTAGCTGTGACGTCCCGAGGGTAAATTATTTGTAAACATGGAAGTATATCTTCCTTATACATGCATGCGAGTGCGTGTATGATTGGGTCATTGGGATTTGACTTACTCATGAACTTGTAGGTATGAAAGCGTTGTGTTCGTGGTACATACGAGTTTTGATGATGTTTTCTTCAACCTTATCAACATTAAAATTCTTAGTATTGCCAACTTGTTTACTTCGACCAAGAATACATTAGATACAGTATGGTAAAAGTTGACTGCAAAAGTCTACCTTATGTTGTGCAAGCTGGCAGAAAAATAAGGCGACGTTCGCAAGAACGTAAAAATATCGCGGCGGGATTTTATCGCGCACTGGATTTTCAGCTCTCGGTGTTGAGCCGAGCATTGAGAATCCAAGAGAGCACATCTCAGCGCATTAAAAAACCACACTGTTGGATTTTCGACTCTCGGTGCTAAGCAGAGCGTTGACAATCCAGTGCGTGAAAAAATTCCGCCGCAATATTTTTATGTCCGTGCGGACGTCGGCTAACTCTGGTTGCATTCGAACATTCAAACGAACTTAGAATTAACTTTCAAATTATTTCTAATAGGTTATTCGTTTCGAAAAAAACAGTGATAGAATAGTCACGTTGATGTAAACACGTGTGCTTGGAATAAACGTAATAATTACTACATTGCATAATTGAATAGCCACCACAAGGTGGTGTGGCGCCTAAGATTCCTTTCAAAATTAGGTCGTGTGCAGAGCCACCCTAATAGCCCCCACAGTATCACGAACATAAACCCATTACCGGCCGTGATTTTTAATAATAAAATGCTTTATTTGCCAAAATGTAGGTGTACAAAGTAGTATGATCTTAACATAAATGTGGCCCATTTACATTCTACCATTACATGTGGTGTGCAAATCTTTAATTCTAGAACACATTAAATTATTAAAAATGTCATAATATTCCTTCAGTTATCACTATAAACGTTACAAAATGTCTGATTAAATAAATTAATTGCAAATATTTAATTTCACAATACATTACATAATTAAAAAATGTCCTAACATTACATCAGTTACCAATATGAATGTTATACAAAGTCAGATTTTATGTATTAATTGAAATGTCAATGTCCATGAATATTGTTATAATGTCAAAATAAAAATAATAATAGTTATAAACGAATTTCTTTTATATAAATCGAGCTTGCATTGTGGCAAGCAGAGCCTATGTTTATCTCTAGAGGAAACATTCCTTTTGGTTACATCTCTATGTTTAATAACATTTTCAGGATGTTGTCGTACTAATAGGCACAATATAGTACTGAACATTATCCCCTTTATTCACAAACGTTGCTTAAAGTTAAGTAGTGGTTAGCGATTGTTTAACATTAAATGTTTGCCGTTTAAACGTCCCGTAACTTTAATCATCGTTTATAAATAAACCCCTAATACTTTTTTTTAATGTATTTATATTAAAAGGTATTTAGTAACTTTTGACGCCTAAATATCCTTTTGTATTTATATTGTTAGTGGCTTAATTTAGTACCTAGTGTAAACAGTTAGTTAAGAGATAATGAAAATAAAAATATCACCATTTTGTAACGGAATTTGACGCCAAACGTTTAAATACGTTTGGCGTCAAATTCCGTTACAAAATGGTGATATTTTTATTTTTATAAACATCATTCTGTCTTTGAGAGCGATGTTTAAATTCGTAAAGAGCCTTAATATCATGAACTTCAGATTATTATCAACATTAATACTTGAAAATAAAGTCATGTTTTGTTTGTTTGTTTTATGTTTTTGTTATGTTTTGCTGTGTGGTTTCTGCCTCTCATCTGAGAAAATATAAAAAACAAATTCTCTTGAAGTTTAAAGCAAAGGAATTTTGACCATAACCTAAAATTACAAGTTACAGATCTATTTTTCATAATGATTGTAGCTTGTTCATAAAACATTTTCTTTGCCGAAAAGGATAGCAGTTTGAACTCTATGGACATTGACCCGTGTCGCGGTGTTAGCCAATCAAAACGAGTTGTGATGCGACGCACTTCAGAACAGATGCGTTTGATTGGTGTATTCCGTGTCACGACACAGTAATGAGTCGGTCTATTTTTCCGATGAGTTAATACACCGTAAATTACATAATTTTAATTCGCATTTTGACGTCAGCCTATCCTAATTTCATTAAAGTCGATTCTAAACCGACGTCATTCCGCGCGTCATTACAAATCTTTGACAATGGGTAACGTCGCTTTATTTATGATTCCGATTCTCACCCTCCTTAATGCTTTCAATTGAGACGAAAGTATTAAGGGGGATGCGCTAGGTAGCCCGCGAAATTCAAATCTCATTGATTGATATTTCATGAAATAATCATTTAATAGGATTATATGAACTTAGACGGCTGTATTGATGATTTTAATGATTATAATTCTGTAAAGTCAATTATTTGTTAGGCTCGCGAATCATATTTTAATTAACATTCAACATGACATTGACCTGTAAATAGCAAAAGACATAAGAAAATTTGAATTTCGCGACCTACCTAGCATCGTATCTAAACTGCCAGTACTAATATCGATACCTTTAGACTCAAAGGGCGTAAACGCCATTTGGGCCAAAATGACTTTTTGATGCAGTTATATTCAGTTTTTTTTTCTCTATCAATCTGTATAGTTAAAACTGCGAAATTCGCAAAATTAAGGCGAATACGGCCCACGTGATTTTTGGAGATTTTTTAAAGACATGTGGCGTATTTGATATAAATTTTTATTTTAATGGTTATTTGGGTAACATGCACAATTATTAAAAAACTTAAAGGTCGTATAATAAAGTCGTTAACCAAAACTTGAGCATACGCCCTTCTTATTCTCGTATAAAAATAAAATTGACTCATATGACTTAACGTTGATACCGCTAAATCTTGGTCATATGGTGCATACACCACTATTATTCCGTTATAAAATTAAATATGACGCATACGCCCTAACTGAGATTATCTCTAAAATATCAACTGTGTCCTATACTCTGTATTAGTTATTTTGTCATATTTATTTTTAGCATTTTACGACCGAAAATTCTAATATTGAATTACACTAAGTAATAGTCTTATGACCGAAAGTTATGTTTGTAGATCGAAATACTCTGACAGTGCTCTTAAAAACATGAACTACATAGTATTTGATACCATATTTACCATGTCAATGATGAAATTCAGTACATAATTTGAAATAGGCAATAGAATACATTGTCAAGTGTAATAAAATGGGATTATAAATGAATATTATTGAGTTCAGACTAATTAGAGCATTCGTAACATAGTTTCATAATTGCCAGCCTTAAGATATGGAGTGACTCTTAAGCAATTTTTACGAAAAAAAAAACAGGTTACAAAGTTTTTTTTTCTGAAAATGCACGAGCAGAACAAGGCATGTGGACCTAAGATAGGTCCACTAGTAAGTATGCCTTGTGCCCGCGAAAGTAGGGGAAATATCATATAAGTAATAAAATAATAATTATGTATCACAAGCCATGTTGAAATAAAATCGAACCTGCGTACGACCCACAAAAGCGCCACTGCGCCGACAGAGCTAACCAGACAAATTTTACCCGACCGCGTCAAAAGGAAGATTATGTTTTTTTGATAAGTAGAAACCCGACAAGCTGTTTATGCATCCGGCAACGTGAAAAAACAAAACAAAATGACCAATAGTTTCTTTCCCATTTACAAATGGGGAAAAAACTGTTGGTCGTGTTGTTGGTCATAAATCAGGTTTTATTGAAAAAATTGGCAATAAATTGGCTATAAATTTATTGAATTTTGACATTAAAACCTAATTTATTTATTTTAAAAAGTAAGTTTTACTTTTAATACATAATATCTAAAGAGTAGATAGTTAGATCTTATCTTGAGTGGAGTGACGCCCTTTTTTATCATTGATAGCGTAATTTATGAGGCTGTACTTTCGTACTTATAGGAGGCATAGGGACATCGACGCGCAATTCAGTACAAGATTCTGAACCCGGTTGAAACTTTGCGTAGGTGATTAAAAAAAAAAGCTGTTCCATACATTTAGACCACGTAGGTATTGCTGTGCTGAATTCATGGTTACAGTTTGCGCGTCAATGTCCCTGGCCACCCTGTAGTTTGTGTACTATTAGGCCATTGTAGTTCTTCATATTTTTTTCCGGTCCTGGATACATCGCTCATCTCATCGCATTTCTATGAGTGTGCGATGAGATTAGCTCATACCTATTTACTTACCTGCCTACTTTTCCGAATCTTTTTTGGATTTGATTTTTAATATGCGTCTTAGGGCTGATTTTTCCATCGCCAGATAACTTTTATTCGAGGAATAAAATTGACGTTTGACAGTTTTTGTATGAAATAACTGTCAAAAATTCAAAATTATTCCTCGAATAAAGTTATCAGATGATTGAAAAAATCAGCCCTTATTCATATTTATGGTAGGTTAAGAGAGGTCACGTTACGCAACGAATTTAGTTTTCGGTTTGTTCAAAATAAAAAATCCACATAATATAAGGCTGATTTTTCCAATGGCAGATAGTTTTATCCGAGGAATAATTTTGAATTTTTGACAGTTATTCCACACAAAATATGTCAGACGTCAATTTTATTCCACGAATAAAAATGATCTGTCGATTAAAAACATAGCCCTTATTTGCGGGCTGATTTTGATGTGTAAAATTGACGTCTGACAGATTTTGCATGGAAGAACTGTCAAAAATTCAAAATCATTCCTTGGATAAAATTATCTGGCGTTGGGAAAATCAGCCCTAAATAAAGTACAGATAATTACATCGCTCTCTTATTATCTCCTTTAATATCAGTGCGCAAATTTTACATCCATAAATATTATTTTAAGAAATTAAGCAATTATTGTTTCAGTGTTTTAGTATGCGTCAACAAGTATCACGCTGAGTAGGTATTGTTATCAATATTATTTTGTTGCTGTCTGCCATGTCTTAATACTTACTTTTTTTAAGCATAAGTACGTATTGCCATAACTCCTCGCACAGAGCAAAATCGTTCGAAAAAGTGACAACTAGCATTTAGTCCGCGTGGGTTTCGAACTGTTCCATACCAACAGCATAACATTTTTACGCCTTTACGGGTTGTTTTTAACACGCTTTTATTAGCTTTACTTGTAACTAAGAATGTAATAAAATCTTAGAAGTAAATTTTAACCTACTTCTAATTGTCGTATCGAAATGAAACTTTGTATGTATTATGTAGTTCGGACAAAACTATAATTTGGTGTATTGGAGCTGATCTGATGATGGGGCCAGGGGCTACTAGTAAACCCCTCGGGTTTGGGATCATATGATTAGTTTTGTCGAGTCTAAAATTTATTGCACTTGGTGTGGAGGGTCTGATGATGGAGCCAGGAGATGGATAGTGGAACTTTTTAGGGACTACTAATAAACCCGTCGAGTTTGAGTTTATATGATTCGTGTATATTAGCTAAATACTTCTCCGGTGACTGTGTTATATACCCCTTCTTTACAACAATAGACGCTTGTAGTGACGTTTAAACCCTAACCGTTTATCATAATGTGGTGTTCATATTAAGTACATACTCCGTTGACTGTCAATACAACCCTTTTTAGCAAGAAAGGACGCTTTAAGTGACCTATACGCCCTAAGCATTCTACAGACAATGTAAAATTTAGGGTTGTAAACAATTTTTTTAAATTTTTTTTGGGGCGTATAACAATCCTATTTTCTATATTTATTAATTTATCCTAAATATTATATAATCGTACTGTTTATCTTCAAAATTTAAGAATTTGGGCCAAAAATGAACTTACTCAGTCTTGAAACAAAAAAGTTATGATTTTTTTCTTAAAATATTTTTTGTTTTTTGCTTTTCCTGAAAAGTGGCCTTTTGGCGTTTACGCCTTTTGAGTCTAAAGGTATCGATATTATAAATGTTAAAGTGTGTATAGTTACCGGCACGTAAGTTGGCAAGAGATTTTGTAGTGGGGGAAGTTCACGCAAGCACAATTTTATACATTTTTACATGCGCGAACTTCCCTTGCCGTGCCGGTAACTATAAGGGTGTTACCACACCAATCGATCGATCGTCGATCGATGCAATCGATCGATTGGTATGGTAACACCCTAACACCCGATCAACGTCGACCGATGTCGATCGATGAAATCGATCGACGATCGATCGGTGTGGTAACACCCTAATATGTTTGTTACTCAAAAAACACGCAAAAACGGCTGAACGGCTTTGGATGAAATTGGGCATACAGATGCCATAGTTTATAACCTGAATTAATAATTAGGATGGAGGACTTTTATCCCGGTAATACGTTCCCATGGGAGAATTCCCGACATTCACGCCGCTAGCAAAAGCTAGTTTCACATATATTATTACATTCATGTATTGGAGCTATGGTGGCTTAGTGGTAACGGCCCTGACTTATGAGTTGTTAGTTGTAAGTTCAAACCCAGGCGATTGACTTTGTGTAACTAATTTTTTTCATCACCACTGCTCTCAAAACGGTGAAGGAAAACATCGTGAGGAAACACAAAATAGGATGTCGTAGAACCAAAAATACATAGTAGACTTGTGACATCTACCGATCAGACCGCCCATTGTGTCACCCTTTATAAAATTTTATATATTTATGTTCTGTAATTTGTATGGTGTACAATAAAGAGTATTCTATTCTATTCATCTATTCTTCTACCAAACTGCACTGGGCCCGCGTGGTGGATTACGAGCCACTCCCTCTCACAGACAGGAGTCCGCGTCCCAGCAGTGGGAACGTTATAGGATAACTATGCTTAATCTGCATTCACGATATATTCGCCAAAAATTATAACAAATATGGAATATATAACCTTAATTCCTACACAATAAAGTTCAGTTTAGGCTACAAATTCAATAATTTTTATAACTTTTTCAATAGTGCTAGTCACTCTGAAATCAACTTAATAACCATTAAAATAAAGTTTATATTAACTTGAAATAACGTCAATTTGAAACATAATACATTTATTGCCAACATACCGGGAATAGACCACCTTTTCGAACCGTGTGTGAGACACGGTGCAAGTGAAAACGTACGGACGCCAGTACATCTAGCTACTACAATCTGTCAATTTTTTAAAATAGATTTTCAACTTTATCGCTAAAGTATTAAGGTTCAAGGTTGATTTGGAATATTTGACAGTTTCTGGTAGCTTGACCTGCTGGCGTCTGTAACTTATTTTGAGGCTATTTTAACGCTGATGACGTTGGTTTAGGTGTTTTGATAATATCCGTAATATGGGGAGGCCCACTAAGCTAGTCAATAGTCCTTCCCAAATGATAAGGGATGACTGATGTTGTCCTACGTCATAATAAATAAACATAGAAAATTTTCTGTACAGTTTTAATATGGGAATACCGGACAGTACGAAAATAGTAATAAGGAAAAAGGGAAGTTGCTGTTTATTTTGTATTGTTGACAGTGACGTCAGTCGATTCGGTTCCTATTGTACAATGAATGGTTTTACAATGGACGGATGAAAATACTTCGAAAGGAAGCGAAACTTGGCGTATCTTATCGCCCAAAGCCCACAGGGTAATTCTGAATAAAAAAATTGTATGATACGTTCAATCAGTCAGGAATTTTATTTAATTTAATTCAATATTGTATTGTTTTATTAAGTAGGAGGCCCGTGGCTCTATAATAACATCCGCATAGGTCGAACGGTCAGGTTAAGCTACGCTTGTCGCGGTTGGTCTGTGGATGGGTGACCATCTTTACATACCGAGACCCCTCCGTGCCTCGGAAAGCACGTTAACCCGTTGGTCCCGGCTGTCATTCGTGGATCTTTGACAGTCGTTACGGGTCGTCAGAAGCCCGAAAGTCTGACAACCAGAATTACCAAGGGGTAGGTATCTTATTACCCAGTAAGTGGGTTGTGGAGGTCAGATAGGCAGTCGCTCCATGTAAAATACTGGTATTCAGCTGCATCCGGTTAGACTGGAAGCCGACCCCAACATAGTTGGGAAAAGGCTAGCCTTTTCCCAATCATCACCATCATCTGCCTAGGCAGATGATGGTGATGATTGTTTTATTAAGTTTGTTTATCGAGTGTCCACGTTTTTATGACAGATTTGAGTCGTATCGATATCGAAACCTGATAAAACAATTAATTTAATGATTTTATGGGGCCGCAATCAGTGAGTCACTTGAAATAGGTATAATAGTGATGTATGGTGATGGGTATCGATATCTCAACACGATAAAACAAGAGAAAATAGATTTTCTTATCTTATTCTTCAAGTTACAAAACTACCAGCGGTCATTGACCCCCAAAAATACTTAAATTTTTTCCTGTTTAGATATTGATGCCCATCACGTCTACAGTTTCGCTAGTTAATAAAACTTGACCCTGTATGTAACGTTACATCAATACTAATAGCTAAAAACAATTAAAGTGTAGTTACCTAGCGTATTTTAGGCGCAGATCTATCGTTGCAATGCTTGTTGCGGCGTAACGTTGCGCCGCGTTTGATTTGTTCCATCAGAGATGTGTGGCAGATTCGAGGGTCGGGCTGGAAGAAGAATATTAATAGTTAAAATCTAACTTATTTTAATCATGTTTAACGAGCGAACGGATTTAGGTGGTTTTCAGTATAAAAAGGGATAAAGGGGATTATTATGTTCGTCATTTATCCATACTATTATTATAAATGCGGAAGGAACTCTGTTTGTATGTTTGTTTAATTTTTACGCCTTAACAGCTGAACGGATTTCGATGAAATTTGGCACTCAGGTAGACCATGAAATTTTATCACGGCTGTACGTTCCCGTGGGATAATTTCCGACCTCCACGCAGTCCTGCGCAAATGCTAGTATTGATATAAAGGACGAACAGCCGAACTTTATCGCCACGGAACATGGCTTTAATACTTCATACCCTTGACATAGCAAAAACTATTTTTATGCAAAAAATCTTTGTTAATACTTACCTGTATATTTTCTACATACGTATTTCATCAATAGGGATAATTTTAATATTAGAAATGTTCGAACAATTAATGGAAATTCAAAGAAGTCATATTAAAATGAGAATCGAAAAAAACGTTTTAAAAGTTTTTGGAGGAGATTCCCATCCTTGTCGCGTGGTACCGACAATGTATGGCGCTAGTATGAAGTTACATAGTCGTGACGTCAGTTCTGTGGTAGTGTCGTCTTTGTTTAGCAAGTTATTTTAAAACGTTTATAACTTGGAATTTTTTGAAGCTTAATTACGCTTTTTATAATATTGTTTACACTATTTGCAAACAATACTTTTGTTGAGATTAAATTATCATCCCTATATCCCTAGACCCCGAAAGGCAAAAAAAGGAAAGGAAAAAAAGAAAAAATAAACCTATATGTTAACACCGTAAATAAAATGTGACAAACAGTTAATGTGAGTAGGTTAAGGAAGTACTTCACCTACATACAAATCGTACATGCAGGTCATGTTAACTCTACATTTTTTTTATTACTAGTGTAGCGGTATCTACAACGCCATCACATGCGAACAACGCGTCAAACTAACGTCACGCAAATCCTGCATCTCGCAAGCAGAGTTTACCGCGCAATTAGCATATACAAACTTCCCAACATCGATCGTTGGGCAATTGCCCGCCAGACACAACACCCGTCTGGTCGGAGGATCCTCCCTTTTCTGTTTCATTTCATAATTTATTTATTTGCATACCATAATGTGAATTAAGTTGTTGGCTTAAAGCTAAGATACAGTTATGGACCCTGAATATGAGTAAACTTTACACCCTGTTCCTTATACCTCTATACTAGTCATACTACGCCTCATGTTCTGTGGGTTAAACCATAAGATATGACGTAGACACGCGGTTTTTATGAGTCAAATTATAGTGAGACGATGTGTCAGTTGTCTGGGTATGTGGTAGGTACACCTACAGTGCAGCCAACGAGAGAATGCGTTCTTAGCACCTGTGAGTTTCATACAAACGAATACGTGTTTGGCGACTTTGGTCTTTATTAGTTACTAGCTGCGCCCCGCGGTTTCACCCGCATAAGTTTTGATCCCGTGGGAATATCGGGATAAAAAGAATCCTGTGTTAATCCTGGTTAAAAACTATCTGTGTGTATCCAAATTTCATCCTAATCAGTTCAGTAGCTTTTGCGTGAAAGAGTAACAAACATCCATCCATCCATACAAACTTTTGCGTTTATAATATTAGTAGGACGTACGCATATGTGTAAGGAATGCATTCTCTCGACGACGGGCGGACTGTAGTAGGTAACCGTATAATTGTGTGTAAATAAAGTACGTATAATTGTGACCGTATAATTGTGTAAAATAAGTTACACGGGCACACATTTTTTTTATATTTGTATACTTTGTATACTTAAGCCTCATTTACATGATGCAAGTTTATTGCCTGTGGCATACTATACAATTGAAGCAACAATTAACTGGCACCGTCAAAAAAACACGAACATTTGAGCACGACACGGACAAGTTAGTTGCCGTTCAAAACTGGTATAGGTGTAAACAGCACGTGTAATAAAATTGCACGTACAGTAAAATTGCATTCAATTCTGACAATAAAACTCAAACATGAGCGAACGAAACAAGTTAAAAAGAATTTTGAGAAGATGTTCAATAAAATTAAATGAAATATTTTGGCAGCGCAAATACAGGCAATAATTGAATCAATTGTACAGGGACGTGCAACTCAGTGTTTAGACGAGGCAAAACTTACATACAATAATTGCCTTTGCGTAAGCAGAAGGCGCATGCAATTATTGAATGGCAAAACTTCCATTAAATAATTTTATGGTCGCACGCGTGTAAACACTCGCATGCAATTCTTGAATGACAATAATTGAACGTGCTTACAGCATGCGATTATTGCTCTTAAACGTTCCAGAAACTTACACTTTTTGCACCACAAATAACAAAATGCGTTTAGTGGTAAACGTATTAAAACATCGTTCGGTTTCTGTGCATTTTTTGAAGATGACAGATACAGAATGATGTTTTAAATACGTTTAGTGCGCTAAATATATTTAGTGAGTTGTGATGCGAGGGGTGCTTAGTATTTAATCACTATGCTTGTAAACGATATGACACAGCAAGTTAGTCAAATGAACGAACAAAATTTTATTGGCCCAGATAAAATTTTGCGATGTTGACATTACGACGCAAAATTTCTGAGTTGGTATAATTGAAGATTCTATCGTGCAATGACTAGACAAAAATAGCCCTTAAGGTGACGAACATAATTATTTTGGATGTGACTGTATGCAAGACTGTAAGGTATACCTAAACAATGCGAGGTCAGCTTATACTGGAAATGTAGATGTGTCGTCGTGTTTACCACCGTAGCAGAAATAATGGACTCATCTAAGAAAACGCCCTGTACAATAAATCTTCTTTATCAAATAAACGAACGTTACCTGCGCATGTTGGTTGATCATGTCCCGCACACTCTTAGCGCGCGTGGTCTCGAGCTGGCGACGTTGTTGTTGTATCGTCGCCGATAGCTTGTCTAGGAACGCAGGCTGCACTGGGATTGTACCTGCCGATATAACATATAAATAAGGGCAAAGGAAAACTCTGTTAAAAAAATAAGCATGTAATTTATTGCCGCTCGCGGGAATCAGCTGGATGTCAGCGACACAGGTTCAGTCGATGCGGCGACGCTCGAAGGACGCTTATGTCTAGCAGTGGTCACCTTTTGGGCGAACTATGATGATGATTTAAGTCATAATAATAATTTTAAACTTTTAAACTAAGTTTTAGAGGTAGTCTGTTTTAGAGGATTTCAATTACTAACAAATACTTTACACCAACATAGAGTTGGTGAGACTTATCCAACCACGCAGTAATATACTCCCCATAACTAATAGCTTTATAATAAAGTTCACCCCGTCAACGAGTTGATTATTGGAAATCTGTTCCTCGTACCTCTATACCTCTTTTCTGCTTTTCGTCCAAATGGTATGTGAATAGAACAACCGTGAATAATAAAACCGACCCACCTTTCCCCTTGGCGGGCTCCGCGGGCGCGATGCTGGAGATGGCGCGGCGGGCCGTGCGCGGCGACAGCGCGGGCGCCAGCTTGGCGCTCAGCTGTGCGATGAGCGCGCCTTCTGGAGCACGACGGCAGTACACGGGCGTCATTCATTTAATTCGTCATAGTGTCACTTTTATTTCGATATTTGTGTGTTTTTTATTTTGTCTTCTTTATCGGCACCTTGTTTTATAATATAATCATGTGGGTAGTTTGGTCTAATAGTGTACTTTTGTGTGTCGTGCTGTCTTTTTTGTGTGCGCCAAATAAATGGTTTATCTATCTATCTATCTACACGCCCGGGAATACAAACAACTGCTTACACCTCCCGACTTCTTTATTGAACACCAGAGAGTCTCCCATCCAGGCACAAGAGTTCGTCTCTAAATAATTCCGATCCAGCCTGTCCCTTGCTGCCCTACCCAGCGACGCCCTAAGCCGATGTCCGTACCCCACAGGGGGTGCCCTTAGCGTGTGCTCGCTTAGTTTTTTCAATTTTTTTAATATTAATAACATCCGGGTGTTGTCGTCTAGCGGAGAGTATTTGCATAGACACAAGCTTGTAGCCAGGATAATGGATCAGCAACTTGCTCTGAAATACAGCCTTGTGGAATCTTGTGCCATACTACAGGTATGTGCCCGACCCAGTTCTCAAAAATGGAAATATCACATTGTACTGGGATCGATCCATCATCACTGACCGGACTATTGTTGGCAATAAGCCTGATATAGTGGTGGTGGATCGATCATAGCGGCGCGCAATGATTGTTGACATAACCGTCCCGCATGATGAGAACCTCGTGAAAGCCGAGAAAGATAAACAAATCAAGTACCTTGACTTGGCGCGTGAGGTTGTCGACATGTGCCATGTGGACTCAGCGATCATTGTGCCGATAATCGTGACAGCCAATGGGTAAATAGCCAAGAGCCTCGGCCAACACCTGAGGAGGCTCTCGTTGGGCAGCTGGATCAAGGGTTTGATTCAGAAAGCGGTACTTCTGGATACGGCTCGCATTGTCAGGAGGTTCCTCTCTCTGGAACCCTGACCGCCGTCGCCGGTAGCTTGGACCCTATTCCCGATACCAGTGGGCTACTATTTTTTATATTTTTGTTCATAAAAATATTTAAAAATGTAATTTGTAAATGAAAGTGAAATAAAGGAGATAATAATAATTTATTTGTCAGATCAGTACAACCACTTATGTTAATAATGACATAAACAACTTACAAACTAGTGTTAGTACATATACCTCTGTCAATTAATCAATAAATTCTAAAACATGTCAGAGATGACAATAATTAACCTCGTGCCGAAAAAATTAAGCCGAAAAAGATAAACAAATCAAGTATCTTGACTTGGCTCGCGAGGTTGTCGACATGTGGGATGTGGACTCAGCGATCTCGTTTTTATACTTTTTATATTCTAATATTTAAAAATATAATTTATATGTTTACAATGTTGTCAAAAATCAATACGGTTTCAGAGCGGGAAAATCAACAGAAGACGCTACTCTGGATCTCACTAATACTATAGTCGAACACCTCAATAATAACCAGAAGCCTCTTGGTGTTTTCCTAGATCTATCGACAGCTTTGGACACCGTTTCTGTCCCTAAATTAATAGACAAGATGGAACAAATTGGCATTCGTGGCATTGCCGTCGAAATCTTTCGTAGCTACACTTCGGGGCGGAAACAGGTAGTAAGGGTTGGGTCCTTCATCAGTAATGACGAAAGTTTGACTTTTGGGGTTCCTCAGGGCAGTGTCCTAGGACCAACCCTCTTCCTCACATATGTCAATGAGCTGTCAGTTATCTCTCCCGAACACAAAAATTATTACATATGCGGATGACACAGCTCTAATAACCCATGACAAGAACTGGTCTGAGACTCGCGAGAGGGCACAATTCGCACTGAGAATGGTTATGAAGTGGTACTCGAATCTGCTCACGCTCAATATCTCTAAGACCAAGTTCATCTCTTTTACTCCGGGTATTATGAGTCAACCTCCACTGTCGTTTAAGATCAGGGCCCACGTGTGTACAGTGCCAACACCTGCAACTGTGCCCTAGTAAAAAGGTCTGACAGCATCAAATATCTTGGGGTTATATTGGATGGTATCTTGTCGTGGAAAGAACAGGTTAACTCTGTTGTGGTTCGAGTCAGGAAACTGATTTATTTATTTGGAAAACTTTGAGCGGCTGCTGATTTCCAATCCCTAAAAATGGTCTACTTTGCCCTCGGTCAATCAGTTCTCAGTTACTGTATAACCACATGGGGGGAACCCACGAGACAATCATGTTGCGGCTAGAGAGGGCTCAGAGAGCAGTTTTAAAAGTACTGGCAAAAAACCCAATTAGATTTCCTACAAACAGTTTTTAAGAAACACCTGCTTCTGCCTTACTACCCTAATTATTCAATTAATTATTAACTAACTTTCTTGGGAAGTCTGGAACAATTTCTTTGCATATATTTTGAGTTGGGCGTTGATAGCTGTGCCACAGTACTTTACTTTTGTGGCTATTTTCGTTTCCTTTGTAAATTGTAAACTTAAGTTGTTCCAAATAAACTTTATTTTATTTATTTTTATTTAAATGTAATAAAGGAAATAATTCATTCATTCTTATCATCAGCCCCCAAGATATTGCTCGTGCAGTCCGTCCATTGCCTAACTGGATATCTCCAGGGGCGGACGGGCCGCACAACTTTGGGATAAAGTGGTTCCAAAGGTCACACGCCCCCTTGGCATCCCAGCAGTTCCAGTCAGCCTTAGAGTCCGGGTCGTTACCCCAGTTCCTAACGACAGGAATAACCCACCTGCTCCATAAATCAGGTAGTACCGCGGATCCCAAAAACTATAGACCGATCACTTGTCTACCGACGGTCTATAAAGTTCTTACATCCATTTTGAGAGCTAAAATTAATGAACATATAGACAGCCTCTCCATCATGTCTGTCTCTTAAAATGGATGTAAAAACGGGTCCCGCGGTACTAAGGAGCTACTCCTCATTGATATGGCCATTTGCCAACAGGTTCGTCGTTCCCGAAAGGATCTGTCGACATGTTGGATAGATTATAAGAAGGCCTATGACTCGATGACACGTTCATGGCTCATGAGGGTGCTGGAGTTGTATAAAGTAGATACAACTCTGCGGAACTTCCTGATGACGTGTATGAGGCAATGGAGGACGGTCCTTCGCTATCCAGGATGTCGAAATATCCGGAGGAATAGCGAGCCGATAAGGATCGAGCGAGGCATATTCTAGGGCGACAGTTTGAGTCCGCTTTGGTTCTGCTTAGCCTTGAATTCTCTAAGCACGCTGCTGGAAGATTTAGGTCTAGACTATCGGCTGAGGAGAGGTGGTCAGTTTATATCTCACCTACTCTACATGGATGACCTAAAACTCTTTGCCCCCAACAATTTGCAGCTGATGCAGCTACTGAAAATTACTGAAACTTTCAGTAGCGCCTGTATGAAAAGCGAGTAGGTCATGCATGTAAAGCGAGGGGAGATCGTGGAATCCGTGGGGACCCAACTCTCGGATTTCACAAATCTTAGGGTCCTCTCCGCATCCGAAACCTACAAGCCGGTAGCTTGGACCCTGTTACCGATACCGGTGGGCTACTATTTTTTTATGTTTTTATACTTTTTATATTCTAATATTTAAAAATATAACTTATATGTGTTTACATTCAAATAAAGGAAATAATAATGCATAATTCACAATAACATAATATACAATAACACACTACTCCTGGGCACGGTTTGAAGGCAACACTATCGTCCTCGTCCAGCTCCTGACTGACAGCGCCCTACATTCCCTCTCCATGTCAATGTTATCGGTCTGTGTAGCAGTGAACCAGTGCCCCAGATATTTGAAGGATGTCACCTACTCTAGAGCGGTTCCCGCGAGTGTGGTAGGTGGTACAGCATAGGTCTTGGTACCCGCTTTGAACAGCAGGCACTCGCTCTTTTTTTCAATATATCTAAGATCCTGGTCCTCCGCACATCGTTCACACAGCAACAACCGTGTCCTGAGCGCGCTGGTGGCCTGGCCCGGACGCCCGGCAGGAGGCCTGCATTTATTGAGGCATCCGCAGGCAAGCCCGGCTAAGCAGACGACAACCTCATCAGTGGAACTGCGAGATGCCACATCGAAAAAAAAAGTAGTTCCGCAACGACAACCTCCACAAGTGCGGGTTCATGGAAGGTTCAGACCTTCGGTGTGTATGTGGTGTCTCTCCACAGGTAATGGCTCAACGCTCGAGCGTGTTTGCACACTTGGTTACCATAAGTAAAGCGCACGATTCTTGTTGAGATAATAATATATATAATATATCCCTGGACATTTCACACAGCGCCATCTAGTCCCAAGCTAAGCAACCTAATGCTTGTGTTATGGTAACAAGATGGCTGATAAACTACTTATATACATTTTTTTTTTTTTTTTGTAAATACATACATATTATAGATAGAAAAACACCCAGACTCGGAACAAATACATGTAGCGAGTAAAAAATACTGAAGAAGGTTAAGCATTATGAAAGCTAAATAAAAGGGACTCACGTTCGAGATGATGTCTGTCAGCGCTGTGCGACCTGGCTGCGATGTTCTTCCTCATCGCTAAGGGACTGAGTGTGTCATGTCGCGACATGTTGTTGAAGCCAGCTATTATTTCCGATGGCTGTGCGTAGATCGTGTTCTGGCCGTATTTCTTATCTTGTTGCATTTTAAAACCTATAAAATATTTCATGGGTTACACCAGAGGAGCAATTCTCGTAATTTTAAGACCGTTCACAGTCTGATCTCAGTCTCAATCTGTCAAAAAATACTTCTAATTTTCCTACATTTTGACAAGTTTTTGACATTTGTTTGTCGCCGAGATGAGACTGCGACTAGATTTTAACGTTTTAAATTACGGGAATACGGGCCCTGGGCACCCACACATGGGTTTGTTGGCTTATGTTAGTATATTCTCGTAATTTTTTATTAGTTTTTAACTGAATTGTTTTTTTGATTATATGTATCACACGCTGTCTACATCGCTTTATCTATTGTCCTATCTCAGGTTTGCTGGAAGAGATTTCTTATGAAATAAGCATCACCTCTGTACCTTACATTTAGTTTGGGACCACCCTAGGCACCATTATTTGTTCAGTCCAGAAACTTGACTATAGAGCAGATTGACACACTACGCTATTTTCAGCTATGATTTGAATGTAAGGACAATTAATAGTCAATTTGATTTATCAAAGGAGTTTCTTTACTAAACATAAATCTCACCAGTTTGTCCGTAATGCGACTCGTTCGACATTCTCGGTCCGAAGCTAGAGAACGAGTTGTTGTCTCCGTAGATCGGTGTGGAGGGAGACGAACCGTGAGGGGAACCGCGACCTTCGGCGTATATACCTGCAATGATACAATAAAAATTAGGGATGGGCCGAACGTGGTTTGAACCGAATACGAACTTCGGCCGAACATTTGGTGAAAAAAACATGAGAGGTGTCAAGGGACACCCGGATGGAACGAAGTTCAAAGAGAGAGAGAGAGAGAGAGACAGACAGAGAAACACGCGCACGCCGCACGGTTTACAACTATAGCCAAAAGTGTCGTTCCAACTTTTGGTCTTAATTTTTTCCGTCTAGCCCCCTTTCGCAACGCGCGATAAGGAACTTCGTTCCAATAAAAAGTGGCACGTGGAATCTTGTGGAGGTAATAAGATTTGTGCGAAGGAGTGGGCCGTAATCGACCACGCGGGCCCAATACGGGTTGGTAAATTTATTTATTTATCACAAACAACTAACATTACAGGCAATTCCTAATGCGTTATAGCGTGGCCCTTAATTAGACTATATTATGATGTCACATTTCTTCGAATTTTCGGTTCTAGGATGTCCTAGAACCGAAAACGAAACGGTGAAGGAAAGCATCGTCAAGAAACGTGCACATGCGCGTTTCCTGACGATGTTTTCCTTCACCGTTTTGAGAGCAATGCCCCTCGTGCTTCCATGTTGCGCCTATAATATGAAAATATTATCAAAATATACTAAAATAACAACTCACCAGCATTAATCAAATCCGAATTGGAGCTATTCATGCTATTCTTCCGCACATACATAGAATTCTCCACATACGCCATTATCCTATGCCCAGTTTGCCCATATATAGGGTTCAAATTCCCCGTACTATTCAAACTAGTTGACGACGAAAAGTTACTTTTCGCTTGTTGAAACGTGCTCAGAGACGGTGTTGTTGGGGACTGCGGTTGTTGTTGTTGCGGGTTCGCGTTGTTGGAGTTGTTGGTTGTAGTCAGTTGTTGGAGACTGCGGCGAACGATGCCGGGCGATGCGGGCATGTGTTTTAGTTCCGTTAGCTGTTTTACCGTTTCTGCTACGTTGATATGCGCTGAAAGGAATGAGTTGGTTATTATATCGACTTCTAATCTGCCTTTGATGTTACAAGTAATAAAACAGACTGATAGTTCACTCGATGGAAAGTTTTGGTATTTTAATCTAGATCCAAGAACTCTAACGTCTACATTGAAGTGCGCTAAGGCAGCTGTGTTCCGCGTTGGTGCGTTTAAGCTTTTACGCAGTGCACGCAATAAAAACTTTTTTGTGCAAACTTAGCGCTTCGATATTCTGAACGGTAAATGTAAATTGCGGCATTTAGATTCATGTTTTTATGAATTTGTTGCTGCAAAATTGCCATAGTACTATAGTTAAAATACTTGAATGTAGCCACAAAACCATCCAATTCGGCCACACACAACGACCAAATTCAACAGCATAACAAAATCTATCTTTTTTTGGGTGTATTATGCCTGTTGGGGTTGTTATGACTTATTTCCATTTTGACGATTTTACTGCAACAAATTCATACTAACAACCTGCCTGGTGTATTTTTCTACAAGTTCAAATTAAATTAGCTGGCGAAACTTAACAATCGTAATGATCGTTATCTTATCTCTTCAAGGCGAGAGTGAATAGGCTTCTTCTGGGCAAGCTCGTTCCACCGTAGATCTCATCCCTGCCTCTGGGCTGGATTGAGGTCAAGAGTGAGCCCATTGTCAAAAAAAAAAAAGAATAAAATAATTGTTGTTTTTAAACTCATAATTAATACTAGCCGCTGCTAGTGTTAATTATGAGTAAAAAAAAAAACTATTATTTTGCCACAGTCGCTGCTGTTGGCCGCCTAATCAGCTATTTTTACTTGAAATGACGAGTTAAGAAAACTTTTATTTTGTTTTATCTTCATTACTGCGAAACTTCACATCTGCGAAGTTTCGCCAGCTTATCCAATTTGACCCTGTATATTCTTTGGTAAATTAAATAATAATAATAGTGCGTAAAGTTCAATACAGTCATAATCACCGGCTGCGTCGCCGTCGGGCTGCAGCAGGAAGGCGGGAGGAGGCGGCAAGTTATCCGCGTCTGTAGAACACATCTGAGAGTTTTGTGTGTTCTGTGGACAAAATAGTTTAAGTAATAGTTATTCATTTTGTTTTAAAATATAAGGTCTCTTTACTCTTTTTAGGGTTCCGTAGCCAAATGGCAACGGAACCCTTATGGATTCGTCATGTCTGTCTGTCTGTCTGTCGGTCTGTCTGTCTGTCTGTCTGTCTGTCTGTCCGTCCGTATGTCACAGCCGCTTTTTTCCGAAACTATAAGAGCTATACTATTGAAACTTGGTAAGTAGATGTATTCTGTGAACCCCATTAAGATTTTCACACAAAAATAGAAAAAAAACAATATATTTTGGGGGTCCCCATACTAAGAACTGAAACTCAAAAAATTTTTTTTCATCAAACCCATACGTGTGGGGTATCTATGGATAGGTCTTCAAAAATGATATTGAGGTTTCTAATATCATTTTTTTCTAAACTGAATAGTTTGCGCGAGAGACACTTCCAAAGTGGTAAAATGTGTGTCCCCCCCCTGTAACTTCTAAAATAAGAGAATGATAAAACTAAAAAAAATATATGATGTACATTACCATATAAACTTCCACCGAAAATTGGTTTGAACGAGATCTAGTGAGTAGTTTTTTTTTAATACGTATTACGTATTAAAAAAAAACTCGTAAAACGGAACCCTTCATGGGCGAGTCCGACTCGCACTTGGCCGGTTTTTTATCTGTCATAAAACCGCGAAAGTGTGTCTTTTAATTACGGGAGGACACTAGCTCCTGCAACACAGTTTTAACTAGTGCGGGAGCCAGAGAATTCCATGCTCTTGTGTACAAATTGTTTTATGTCAATTAATATTTTTTATGTTTTATATATCTGACAATTAAAAATACCCAAATGGCGACATAAATTCTGTCATTCAGAAATCGAAACAGAACAGTTTCAGCTGAGGTTACGGCCCTTTCCTACGCCGTAACACCTACGGATATAAGATTAGTTCGGGACCCGATCTAAAAATGAATGACAACACGATTTGACTGTTATCCCTACTGTCGATACGTTATTTCCCGTCCGAAGAAGTTAATAAATCTGTAGTAGTTTTCACTTCCTAGTTTAGAACTACTTTCGGACAGACCCGTATCTTCGTTGACGGACTCCGAGAGTAGACCACAAGAAGTGTGACAGATGGTTGTGAACCTTCGTATGTATTGCTAAACGATTTATTAATCTAGTGGTCATTTACTGATCTAGTGAAAAAACCTTTATCATTTCTCTTGCTTTTTGCAACTTACTTGCACATAAGGCGGTCGCTGCGGCCTCGATATAGAAGAAGACCGTCTCACCGGCGGCGGCGGCTTCCCCAGTGAGCTGGACGAGCCGCGACGGGACCACACTGTAGCTGGAAGGAGAGGAATGAGGTTAGGGTGAGTTTGTAGAAAGAAAAATTTAATATGAAATTCAAATGTTTGGGGATTTTTCGGTAAGTATACAATGTGAAGACGACAATAAATTAAAACACTGTGCAGGCATAGGGGTATTTAAGAGCTATCAAATTTATCCTTACACCGAAAAAATAAAATTGTTTTTTTTTTTCAAACAACATAACAGTTGTGATTGGCTGACTATCCAAGTTTCACCAATCTATGACAACACGGTTGGCGCAGTGCCTGAGTGATCGACTGCTGCGCTGCGTGTCGCGGGTTCGATTCCCGCACGGAACAAATATTTGTATTGCCTACAGGTAGTTGTTCCGGGTCTGGCTGTTTGTGTGTGTGAGTTTAAATGTTTGTAAACGCACGAGTAATTCCTAGTGTGGGGCATCGCTTTTTTTTTTTTAAATCTTTGTCTACCTAGTAAGTAAACTATTGGATATCTTAATTGAATTTTGATATACAGACTGGGAACGGCATTAGATATACATAATTTATTTTCGTATTGTCATCTTCACCATGTGTATGTATTTACACCAAAAAATCTGCAACCAAGTGGCATAATATGGGATATTTGGTTAAAGAACCGTTTCTAATGGAACATAATACTGTTTGCCAAAACTTTAGGGTTGACTAGTATTTGTTTTTTTTTTTTTAAGAAAAGAGCTTGACAAGTACCTGGTAAATTGGTCTGTTAACTCTTCAAATTATATGCCAGTGTTATTTTGAATATATAGGCCAAATCCTTCTATTTTCGGATAGAATAATAATTCTTCCGAGGTATAAGTAATTTTAGGTGTTTTTAATTGATGCGATAATCAGCACCCTAATTGTGTAACACACAATCAATCGGAATCTGAATCATTTTAAGCAAATTGCTAATCCATTGCTTCATAAGTTAGAAAAATTTGTCTGCTCAACGCGTAAATAACGCAATGAATGTTGTTGAACTGTCAAAATGAAACCGATTCCGATTGATCGTGTGTTACGCAATTAGGGTGCTTAAAAAAGAAATCAGTGAACCATAAAAAATACAAGCACAAGATAACAATAATTACATAACTCATGCACGTATTAATCTTCAGAGCAATATAAACTTACTTCCTTGTATTGTTGCCGGATATTCTGGTAATTTAACAACATTCTCACGGAATGTGGTAACCAAACAATTTGTATGATGAATTGATGACATACAATACCTTTTCATTCGGAAACTTACTCGAACGGGCTGGCGATGACGCGGTAAGCAAAAGTTTTACAACACAAGTTTTAGTTAAGTATCATACATACTTTATATTCTGATATTTTTCTCCTTAGCATTTCGATTTCTACCCCAGGTGTTGGCCGAGCAAGTGTAAGTACTTCATCATCTGCCTAGCCTTTTCCCAACTATGTTGGGGTCGGCTTCCAGTCTAACCGGATGCAGCTGAATACCAGTATTTTACATGGAGCGACTGCCTATCTGACCTCCACAACCCAGTTACTGGGTAATACGATACCCCTTGGTAAGACTGGTTGTCAGACTTTCGGGCTTCTGACTACCCGTAACGACTGTCAAAGATCCACGAATGACAGCCGGGACCAACGGCTTAACGTGCTTTCCGAGGCACGGAGGGGTCCTCGGTATGTAAAGATGGTCACCCATCCACGGACCAACCGCGGCAAGCGTAGCTTAACCTGACCGATCGACCTGTGCGGCTGTTATTATTTAGCAAGTGTAAGTACTTAAAACCCGATTTTGAGTACCACTTTTATCCTCACCGGTCATAAACTCAGGTCTTGAGATGTGGCTATAACATTGTTCTAACATGTTGCAGCAACATTGGTTTTCTTACATACTAGTCATAGACACAGCTCACACACTTTTAGCTGTTTGTATTTAATAATAATAATAATGGGATGTGGACTCAGCGATCATTGTGCCGATAGTCGTGACAGCCAATGACCAACACCTGAGGAGGCTCCCGTTGGGCAGCTGGATCAAGGGCTTGATTCAGAAAGCGGTACTTCTGGACACGGCTCGCCTTGTCAGGAGGTTCCTCTCTCTAGAGCCCTGACCACCGGTAGCTTGGACCCTGTACCCGATACCGGTGGGCTACTATTTTTTATATTTTTTTTTATCTTTTTGTTTACAAAAATATTTAAAAATGTAATTTATATGTATTTAAATGCAATAAAGGAGATAATAATAATAATTTATTTATTTCAGACCAGGTCCATAAACAACACACATTACAATTTTATACTAAAAACAAAAAACACAAAAAACATACATACATTTAATGACATCAATCATCGACTTGTTTTATAGCGTTATTGGAGGAGCTCCTACTACAGCCGTTTGCAGCTACAGCAGCAATATTGATGCACAAGTTTTGTATGCTTACCTTGGAGTTTTTAGAAGATTTTTTGGAGCCTGGCTGTCCTGCAATGAAGTTATGGTGCGCCTAATTTTCAACCACCACCCATACATTTGCTTATTTCCTCACCAGTCATCGATACAGGTCTACGTTTGGGCACGGCGGGCTTCTTGCCGATGGTCGCGAAAGCCGGCGTCTCGCTGGCCTCGTCCAACGACCTCACAGCCTCTTCCAGTGAACCGAGCGAGATAGAGAAACTCTCCCGAGCGGCCGCTACCGAAGCTTCGCTGTCACGCCGAAGGGTTACGATCTCGGATTCGACTAGTGGGGTGGCATGCGAAGCAGTATTACAACATAAAAAAGGTGGCACAGAAATATAAAAAAGTGCTGTGAATGTTTTAGGAATTTAAAAAAGAAATGTTTGGGGGAATTCAACAATAAAAAACAACAGCATCGAAAAAGACAATAATCCAGTCAAGGCAAAGACAAACGTGTAACAAAAAAAAAAAATCACACGGCATACTGATAAATTATAATTGCAAAACAAACATTGAAAAACAATGAAAACTTCTAGAGATGGACTGCACTATGATGACAGTGCCTAAATCATATTTGAGACCATTTAAATGGTTTTTTTTTTTCAAAGCATAGAAAGTGCAGACATAATTTCATCTGGAAATTTCTTGTTAATTTAATAAATTATATAGAAATTAACCAAACCGCAAATATGTACTTATATTGCATGTGCAACAAACCTTTTTATTTTGTAGAACCAAAATAATAACACCTTTTTGAGCTTACTGCACAACCAGCACTTACCATATTAAAGGAATGAAAAGTTATATTTTCAGCATTTTGTTTTAAGATTTATACTCCAGCCAAAATCAAATGTAAAAAAAAAACTAACTCTAAACT
The DNA here is from genome assembly GCA_945859715.1 of Apamea sordens. Classification (NCBI taxonomy): domain Eukaryota; kingdom Metazoa; phylum Arthropoda; class Insecta; order Lepidoptera; family Noctuidae; genus Apamea; species Apamea sordens. Next base: position 2,043,714 of record OX244010.1, on the reverse strand, counting down.
ACTTTTTGACTAACGACACGTCGCCCTAATGCAGTCCATTATTACACAAATCACAACATAATACTACTCTAAACACAGCCCTACACTACACACAATAAGGTTAATATTCGCTCACCATCCGCATGTTGGACCTGATGCTGCAGAGCATGGTCTTCGGCTGCGAATGCGCCTTGACTGCCGTAACCGCTTGAGGATTCTAGGGACGATTCGCTAGCACTGCTTTCTGAGCAGACCTGGAATTAAATTGAAATAAAATTCAATAAAGAGTTTTACAACATGTTGACAATTAAATTATGCTATTTGTAGATTTAATTCTCATATGCAGCAGTTGTGGCCCAGTGTCTGTTTACAAGACTTAGGGACTAACCCGACTTACAAGTTTTAGGGACTAACCACACTTAGTCAGCTCTGTTCAGCTTTTGTCCATAGAAAACAACGATTTTGTATGGAATGCGTACGCACCCGTTCAGCTTTTTGGCCGCGTACGCATTCCATACAAAATAGCTTTTGTCCATAGGAAACAACGATTTTGTATGGAATGCGTACGCACCCGTTCAGCTTTTCGGCCGTGTACGCATTCCATACAAAATAGCTTTTGTCCATAGAAAACAACGATTTTGTATGGAATGCGTACGCACCCGTTCAGCTTTTCGCCCGCGTACGCATTCCATACAAAATTGTTGTTTTCTATGGACAAAAGCTGAACAGAGCTGAATAAGTGTGATTAGTCCCTTAGGAGGTGCTTTACTTTGCGAAATTTATTTCATCACTACTGTTTCGCAAAACGGTGAAAGCAAACATCGTGAGGAAACCGGCATGTCTTAGATCCAACAATTCAAAGTCTTGTGACATTTATCCGCATTGTGCCCGTGTAGTGGATTACAGCCCACGCCCTCTCACAGAGAGGAGGCCTGTGTCCCAGCAGTGGGAACTTTATTTGCTGCTTTCTCATAATAATGATGATTTGGCTCTGCACAAATGAGGAAAAGACTCGTCTTAAAATAAAATAAATTCAACCAGAATAATGTTTACGTTAAGTACTGGGGTTGAACTTATAGCGAATAGTATTGACATAAAGATTATGGAGTATGGGCAGTAACACCATCGTTAGATGTTGGCCCATGTTGTACCTTGAAAGTCTCTACAGCTGACCCCGTAGTTAGGCTGTAGTTTCATGAAAGGAAAGTTTTTTTTTTAACCCTGTATAGTCCAACTTACGCCACAATATTTCGGTTTTCTTTTTGAGAACCAACCACTTCCCCTACGGAGTGTGTCCTAGTATAATGAATAGTCATCTTTGACCAGCTAGTTGATCAGTTATAAGTGCCAAGGGAAAACAATTTGATTCCCAAGTGCTGTGTATGTTTGCATATGTTCCCAAGCCGAAAATCAAAAGGCATATTAGTATACAACTGTCATTGTGAAAAAGTTATACTTACAAACAAAATCTATGTTTTGTGCGCCACACACTCCGCGTCGTATGCGACGGTATTCAATCAAAGTTTCCATGCCAGGAACAATGATATGTACAGTAACATGTAGTAAATAGTTGGATGGAACGGTTTTGATACTTTGAAGAAACTACTTCTAATCTATACTTATAATAAATCTGTAGAAGTGAAAATTCTGTACATTGAAAATATCCAAAAAATAAATGGCAGGGGGTGTTACTTGACCGACACCGAACCCAAAAATGTGATTAAAAAAATTTTTGTCTGTCTGTCTGTTTGTTCAGGCATCACGCAAAAACTACCGGTTCGATTACGATGAAACTTGGTATAATTATTCTTTAATATCCTGGGCACCACACTGGGTACTTTTTATCCCGGAAAAGTATATACAATAAAAAACAAACTTAATTTTGCGGTTCGATCCCTATACCCGACTACCACTGTCTGTACTGTACCAACCGCAAATACTAAGTTTGTCGTAGGTTGGGTCACCCGCAGTGGAGTTCATTTTTATTCCTTTTAGTTTTTAGAGGTATTTAGGTTTATTTTTATATGAGTCGTAGGTATAGATTTTAATTTTAAAGTATAGGTAGTATATTTGATAGTGTACGTAGTGACCGTAGGTTATTTTATAATACTGTTAGGTAGGTTTAGTCATTCGTATAGATATTAGTTTTTAGGGATTTTGCTTATTTATTGAGTTTAGATTAGTTATCATCAGAAATAGGTTTATTTAGGTAGGTAGGTATTTAATTTTCTGTTATTGAGTTGTTTTTTTTTTAAATTAGTTAGGTACTTAGGTGAAGATATCATATAGGTACCCTCTTAATCACCAATAATGAGACACAATTGGTTTTCTATTGTAATTAGCCACAAAGGGCCCGCGACATAGATGGCATTCTGGGGAAGCACATACATTTTATCCTGTTAGCACGTTCCCGTGGGTAAATTTCCGACATCCACGCGGGCGAAGCCGCGGGCAGAAGCTAGTTAATAATAATTTTATTTTACTTATAAGCAAAATAAAATTTACATTTTAAGCGATCGGGGTCGGGATTTTGAGATTTTCGTGTCAGAACATCATAATTATGGTCAAAACTCTTCGTCTTTGTCTCCAATATCCAATGTTATTTGAAGTCGACGTAAAATGTATGACTTGGAAACAAACAAAAAATCACACCCGTTTCCCCGACAATGAGAGGTGGAGCAGAGGTGTATATTGTATACACATTTGGCCAGTTATATTTAAGTCCCATGTAATAAGGGCATAATTTAAACTTTTTATTAAATTTTATGATTTATAACATTTAAATTGAAGTAAGTCTTCAATTTAAATGTCATAAATCATAAAATTTAATAATAAATTTTTATAATTTTTCTGATTTTAATGTAATTTGGATACCTAATTGTAATGATTTAAATATAGATTGCATGCATGATGTTTCTTATATATTTAGTCATAGAAATTCAGACACGATGTAAAAATTGTTATTGAATAAATGAATTGAATTAAAGGGGCGAGTCTATTGCAAACAACCGGGCATAAATCCAAACCAAACATAAAATTAATATGCATGTCTATGGAGATGAAAGTATACGCTGATATGTTTCATTCTATGTTGAGTATGAAATCGATGTTACCATATAAGGCGAAAAGCAATCACTCAGATGCTCGTTAAACTAAGATTTGCTATTAAAGGCATATCCTATCGCAGCATAGAAATCAGACCTGTTACCTACATAAAACGCATTACTGGATAGAATCTGATGTAATCAATCTGATACAAGACAAGCATGGAAAGGTAGTCCTTTGAAGGTTAAAAATTCTTAATTTGTTTTAAATTAAAAAGTAAGCATGGTCTTTTGGCCTCTATAAGAAACGAAATTTTATCGTACGTTGTGGAATCGGAATTATGCCAAAGAATCTAAAACTGGTATTAACACAATAAGCTTGATACTGTTACTGTTAGCTTGCATCATCCCACTGCTGGGCAAAGGCCTCTCTCCATGACTTCCAGCTCTTTCGATCCAGGGCTAAAGTGTACCACTGGTCGTTTGTTTTGTCCAGCTCGTCCCGCCATCTTCTACGGGGAATTTAACTTTATTTAAATTTTGGGTGTACTATACGTACACCTTTACCTAGCCCTTTTTTTTTTTCAGGATGGTAAATGACCCCTCCCGCTCTGGGTGGAGCTGAAGGGAGTGTCAGACTCTTACTGACTAAAACCCACCCGTGTTCCTTCCTTAGCCCTTTATGTTCCAGGGCAGCGGTAACCCTTTCGGACGATCCCCTACCCCTTCGACTTCGACTTGGGTTCGATTCCCAGGTCTGGCAGTGTTATTGGGTTACCTAGCCCTTAGGGGATCACGGGGGTGATGTTGTTATTTAAATTTTATTGTTTTAAAGCCCGTTTTAGATAAACAACCGAAGAACAAACAAAAAAACTGATCAATAAAACCTCCATTATTAATTGCAGTATTTTCATGACACGCAATGATCAAGACACCTCAATCCGTCCACACGCACCGATTTCATTGAGGGCTAAGCAATATAACTCAGTGTTGCGCGTTTAACATCACGTAACAAATCGCCGGTCAGTCGAGTGCTATCGTGCAGTGTAACGTAACGCGTCAAGTCAAGTTAAAGATGATGAATACGGCGTTCAAAGTCTTGGTTAATTTGTTGTGAGTATTTTTTAAGTTATTTTTTTGAGGTGCTGTGTAGAACTTTTGTATTTGTTAACTGATTGAAGTTTTAAAAAGTGGTCTTTATTTTTGAAAAATAGTGCGTCTACATCCAATTAGGACCTTATCACAGAAATAAGAAAAATAAAAAGAAAATTATGAAAAACTTGAAATATGAGAACACTTTATTATGTACAATATATAAATTACAGACATAAATATAGAAATACAAAGATCAAACATCTTTCTGTAATCGCCATTAACAAACAAACGAAACGAATGATCCTTCTAACTTTCTGAGCTTTGCCACCAGAATAAAGTCCTTAACTTTTTGGTCCTTTGATCCAGCACCCTGATTGCGTAACACATTACATAATCAGCCGATATTGTTCCCACTGCTGGGACAAAGGCCTCCTCTCTTAGTGAGAGTGTGGGCCGTAATCCACCACGCGGGCCCAGTGCGGGTAGGTAGATGTCACATGTCTTCGAATTTTTGGCTGTAGAAATTGCCGGTTTTCTCACGATATTTTCCTTCACCGTTTGAGAGCAGTGGTGATGAAATAATTTACACAAATTTAAAGCGCCTGTCTAGGTTCGAACCCACAACCTACAACTCGTAAGTCACGTAATACATTACCAAACACAATTTGAATCATTTTGAAGGATAATGCTAATCCATTGCTTCATGTGTTCCAAAAATTTGTCTGCTCAACAACGTAAATAACGCAATGAATGTTGTTGAACTGTCAAAATTATAGCCATTACTAATGTTAGTGTGTTACGCAATTACCCCGCAGGTTTTATTCAGTGGATCAAAAAGTTTAAAAAAATGTCCAACATATTTAAATACTCGGTATTACCATAGTAAAAGCAAATAAGTACGACATCTTCATACATTCGCACCGCGCACGGTTTGTATGTGAGCGCGCTCGTACGTATGCGTCGTCGCACGCACACACTGACAAAATTTATCGCTGCTAAAGGTGCGCCAGTCGTGGCTGTGACGCCGGTAATATCGCCCGCGCCCGCGTACGCTTCGCCGCTGCCCTGCTGCTCGTAATAAATAATTTGTACGTGTACCTACCTACCTCCTTTAACTACAAAGACTTCATAATCATTTCATTTTATTTGAATAAATACATGATTCAGTAAAACCACGTTTTTATTAGTCATATTTCGATCGTAATTTTTCAAATAACTAAACAGATAAGATGACGTAGGCAATGAAAAAAATGTAGTCGGCTTCTGGTCTATGTACTTACACACGGCTACACGTCAAGCTATACAAAACCAGTTTGTCTTGGCCTCACTTTGTATGATATTTTCTCACAATGAACGGTCAGCTAATACTGGTTTTGCATAGCTTGATGTGTAGCCGTGTGTAGAAAAAATAATTAAAAAAACTTTGTATTAAAGGTCCCTGATGCTTACCCTACAGGGGAACATTGTTTTGTATAGAGATTGACTATGCATTTTTGACGATTGAATAAAGTACAAGTGACAGCCCTACTAGTTTAGGCTATTATCGCTCGCTCGGGGCTTGAGTTGGCCTACTTGTTTGCTTTTATTATGGTATTACTTCGAAGTATGTTGATTATTATTCTTAATTTTCCTTCCTGACATCGTGTTGGTTGACAGGCCACTTATAGGAAGCGAAGTTGATCTCGGAACTTGGTATCAAAACAATTGACAGTTATTGCCAACAAGTGCTTAACTAGCTTCCTTTCAGAATTACATACAGGATGATTGATAATTCAACGTGTTGTATTCTTCGAGCTGTAGTTTCTATCTACCTCTATGGAAAAAAGGGTTATACTAGAGCTAGTTGGCAACTAGGTGTTATACTAGACCCCGGATAACATGAGGTCGAAATTGGGTTGTTTTTAAGTTATTAAGTTTTCGCCTTTCAACCAAAAACTGAGACATCTACTCAACCCCATGCGGAAGTCTTATACTTATCTGATAGTACGGACGCCAGCAGGTCAACCTAACCGAAACTGTCAGATTTTCCCAATCAACATTGAACCTAATGGTTTAGCAATAAAGTCGAAAATCTATTAAAGAAATCTGACAGATTGTAGTAGCTTGATGTGCTGGCGTCTGTACATGAAAAATTTATTGTTCAAAAAATTCCCACAACGGTCCAATACCGTTACCGATGCAATGTTCTGGCCATGCTTGCAGAGGCACAGGTGTACCTACAACACACCCACATTTCACCAGTGTGTATAATAGATAGCAATAGAACATATTTTATTGTCCAGGTAATATAGTAAACAGGTTCACAGGTTAACCACCCGTTGAGACGACACGGAGTAGCTTGAAATAGAAGCTATAGTTAGGTTACAATAGATCATTGATAAATGATTTTATTTTGTAAGTAGGTTTGTACAAACACTTTTACACGTCAATCATATTTTAAAAACTAGATGAGGTCGGCGTTTCCTATCTGACTAGTCTGAGAAGAAAGGCCGAAACAAACTCAGACGTCACAGTCTCTTTTAAAGTCCAGACATAATCTTGGTCAGATCATATGAAGACCATGTAGGTCGATGTCTGAGATGGTCTTTTGAGGAAAGAACCACACAGATTGAGAGGACCTGTCCAGTCAGTGCACGCATTTGTTAGAAATCGTGCAGCTCAACTCATTTGCTAGTGAGCCCCAAACTAGACAGTCTGTATCTTGGGGCTCGGGGTTCGAATTTCAGAGTGAGACTGGACAGGTGATGACGAGCTTATTGTTATTGACTGTAGACAAAACTAGAATCCGAGTTGCTACTGACAATTTACCTTCCATTTCTTCGTATTTTTGGTTCTAGAACATGCAGGTTTCCTCACGATGTTTTGCTTAACAGTTTTGAGAGCAGTGATGGTGAAGATGTTAAATACACAAAGTAAAGTGCCTGCTTGGGTTCGATCTCACGACTTACATCTCATATGTGAGGGTCGATACCACGGTTCCACAGGCCCTTAACCGTTGGTAAACAAATGACTAATTCCGAAGTAAACCTTTTCTTGGGAATAAAATTGTTTGACGAATCGATCTAGCCGATCGATTCTGTAAAAAACTCACCGTGAAAAGTTAGGTGAAGTGAGCTTAGAGTGAGCTGTAAATAGTGTCAATCCTTAGCATTAGTTGGAATGACAGCTCACTCCACGCTCACTGCAATTCAGTTTTCACTGTGAGATGGTTACCTAATCGCACTGCTGTTAACTACAGTGAGAAGAATAAGAATACGGCGTCTTTTCTTGAGGTTGTGATTCGACAATGATATGATTAATAAGCAAATCATTATTGTTGTAAAACCATTGATGTTTCTCACATACATTCATTGTTGGGGGACAACACGGTTAGCGCAGTGGCTGAGCGATCGGACTGCTGCGCTGCGTGTCGCGGGTTCGATTCCCGCACAGAACAAATATTTGTAAGTCCTACATGTATTTGTTCTGAGTCTGGGTGTTTTTCTATCTATAATATGTATGTATTTACAAAAAAAAAAAATGTATATAAGTAGTTTATCAGCCATCTTGTTACAATAACACAAGCATTAGGTTGCTTAGCTTGGGACTAGATGGCGCTGTGTGAAATGTCCAGGGATATTTATTTATTTATTTATTTATTTATTTACCTACAGAAGATGTAGGTGTACAGTCACGAACAAAAGTATGTATACACTCGACTTTATTCAAAAGCGATTTACTCCTTTATTTTTGAATGAAATTTTATGTTGTTACGAACATAGCATTTTCGAACCCATAAGTTTATGTAATGTGTCGTATTTCAACGTTGCATTCGTTATTTCACGAAAAAATTACAATAGAAAGTTGCCAAGTGTTGACATATTGGTGCTCGTGACTGTACAGCAAAGATTTTTTGTAGCTTCTTATGTTTTCAGTTCTTATGAAGTAATTTTTTTTACTAGCCTACATTGGCCCACTTCTTCCATGTGTCGCAAGCCTTCGCGTCCTTCTTCCACTTTTGACGGAACCTATCCAGCTCGTCCGTCAGTGAGGTGGGGTCGCTTTTAGGAGATAGCGTCTCCTAAAACCCCGCCTCACTCAGGCGCCAGGTCTGTGCTATTTGGGCCCATAGTTTGTCCGAAAGAGGTAACGCAGCTTATTTTTAGCAGAAAATGGCAACATATTATTATTCTACGAGTAAATCTATTGTTAATCAGTAAACACAATTTCTATTTTGTTTGTTAACGACTGTTGTATTTGTGGTGGAAATATTTTCTTATCTTTCCGCTAAATTGAAGAAATTCAATAACAAAATCCTTTTGCTTGCTGGCGAACATAACTTTAGCTGGCTAATTCTTAACTGAGCAATATGATACTACAGAAATCAAAAGACCCATATCTTCTTAGTTACTCTCATTTTCCTTAACTCCTTCTCCAGTTAAAATTTCTAACTATTTTCTATATGTCTAGTGATCGCAACCGCTACTACCTAGCATAAGGTCCTGGGTTCGATTCTCAGGTCGAGCAAAGTGTTATCGGTTTTTCCTTCAAGAATCGCTCCCGTTTGATGGCAATTGCCTCGCCCCATATAGCGGAATGTGGGTGTACTCAAAGTCAAAGCATTTATTTCAAATAGGCACATAAAAAGGCACTTTTGAACGTCAAAAATTACAGTAAAATAGAATTGATTCTAGTCGCCTCCTCCAAATGGTAGTTTTCGTATGGAGAAGAATGGGCACTATAGGTAGGTACGGGTATGGGCACTATAAGTACGGGTATACCTCTGCCTGAACTCTCGTTGATTAGAGGCGTGATGTAAGGTTATGCTTATATTGTCTTGAACAATATTTCCTTAATTGGAACAACACAATTTTAATATTAGTTTTCCACAAGTAGCGTATGCAATAAGCAATTCGATTCGCGTTTAAATTGTTGCGTGTTGATAATTATTTGATTCATTCAATCCAAGAATATTTACTTAGATAAGAATTATGTAGACCGTACTTTACATGTTATTCATTCAATATCGCATAAAATGTCGAATAAAATGAAATGAAAAAAAAATGAAAAAAAAAAGAATGAAATGAATGTATGAATGAATGAAATGTCGATTATCGTTTAATTTCGCATTCATTGGCTATCGCATTAGGTTAAGTAAGACCTGTAATGATAGTTTTAAGGCATTTAAATAAATAAATAAAATAAATAAATATGGATGAAGCGTACTTGCTTTTCTTTTCAATACACGATAAATATTCAGTTCATATTATTCCGTTAGTTGGTTACATAATGTAACACTTTTACTTAACAAAATGTGTCATGAAATTCAAAAGTCAGATTTTCTTTAAAATTTCAGACATTTTGGATTTCTTTAGAAAACTATTGGAAGTGGGTGCATACTACTTAAGTGATGATAACAACCCAATTATTTATACCCAATATTTATAACGCAAAGCATGTCAGATATTATTGAATTCTAAGAGGTGACACCTTTTTTTGAAGCAAGTCTCCCTAAGCATGATATCCGTAGTTTTGCCCGAAGTTACGGTCGCTTTCGAATCCGCATCACCTGCAGACTAAGATTAGTTTGGAGCCCGCACTAAGAACGAATGACAACACGATTTTGTTTTTATCTACTCCCTATGTGTTTACAAATACCTATCCGAAAAAGTTAATTAATCGAGGGTTGGGTCTTACTACGAAGTATCGAACTACTTTCGAACGTATCTTCGTTGACGGACGTATAGAGTAGGCGCTTGATGCAGTATCCTATATTTTGGCGTCGCATGTCTCATCAGATAGTTTTGGTCACATATTTGTGCTGCCACTTGCATATGCCTTCCACAAATGATCACATAATATGTATATTTGCCGTCATATATTAATGGATGAATCATGAAATCCGATATTATTGCCAAGCTGTCCATAGTTAATATACCTATTTATGCTCGTGTACGTGGGGAAGTACTTATACTATTTACTACGAATTTAACCAAGTTTTTTCTCCATTCTTTTCTCAGAATAGCAGTAAACATACAGCACATTGGGTCATGGTGAGTCAAACAAATAATTTTTATGGTGAATCGATTGATACGCTCCGAATACGTGTTTAATCGGAATTTTAACGAGCGAGCAATATGCGGACAATAAGCACAACTGTTAATCATAGAGTTATATATTTCTCAGGCGTTTAGAATAGTATAAAGAAAATCATTTATTATTGCTGGTAAAACTATGGTTTAAGGCAGGCTGTAGTAGGAGTTGACAGGGCACGTCTCACGAATGCACCCGGAGAGATGGGCAAAGATCGTCAATCAAACATTACCAAGCGTGAGTCGGCAGCGAGTATTCTGCCCGCCAAGCGAGCGTCGCTGAGCGAGTACTCTCTTTGATAGCTTTTGTCGCTGCGACAAACGGGTACTCGCGGTGGTTTGATTGAACAGTCAGACATCAACTATTAACATAATTATGTATCTCTTTTGCTTACACGGGAAATACAATCTTTTGTACGTTTCTTGAGCGAGAAAATCGTTGATAGCTAGTCGCTTCCTCATCGGCGCCGGCGGTGGGACAGCTGCCTGTCCCACCGCCGCGCCGGGGAGTGGGTGAGCAATCTTTAAAACGGATTATAACGACTGGTAAAATCGATTCGATGGTAAAAAAACAAAAACCTGTTTAATTTAATCAGAAAATCAATCTTAGTTTATGAAGCGTTCCTTTCTTAGAAATTACGACTTTATCGATTTTTATGACTGAAAACTCAATGTACGGAAACCCCCAATTATGTTACGGATATTTACGTGATGGGAGAATCCAAAGTAGGTATACTTATTTGATATCGCATGAGTTTAGAATAAAGCATTCTATGGGCAAAAAGATAAAATGCATTCTAATTGTTCTTCTTTTCTCTTATCAGCATGAACGATATGCCTTGTTCATGGCTTGGTAAAAAGGCTAGTTTACAGAAAAATACCTTATGAATTTGGTATTCTAGAATGATTGTGAGCTAAAAAATAAACAAAAAGGACTTAAATTTTGTAAAAGATTTTAGTTATGAATATTTTTGAAAAATAAATGACTAGAACGAATGCGAATCAGAGTGCGACACGTCACTAATTCCAGACGACAGTTTCAAATCGTAAACAAACTTTATGGGTCAGACATAAAGTTTCTTTTGCATTACCAGTAGACGTGCGAAATGAACAAAACTGGGGCTGCAGTCTCGACATTCATAGCGATCGCTTTACGACTGAATTCGGTCGCAAAGTCATGTCACTCGATACATTACACCTGTCAATCCGGGACTTTGCGACCGAATTCGTTCGTAAAGCGATCGCTATGAATGTCGAGACTGCAGCCCCTGGTTGGTAGTGCGTCCTTCTCGCACAATGTAGCAGTTCATTAGTGCGATGACTACTTTTTTGGGATTGGCACCTTGCAGTTCAACCTATGAGGTTGTCGTCTGCTTAACCTAGCTTGCCTGTGGATGCCTCATTAAATTGAGGCCTCCAGCCAGGGCTTAAAAACTAAGGGACTACACGCTAAGGGCACCCCCTGTGGGGTACGGAACTCGGCTTAGGGCGTCGCTGGGAGAAAGCAGCAAGGGAAAGGCTGGATCAGAATTAACGGTGCTGACTACCGGTGTATAATTATTTAAATATCATTCATGGAGGTTATTTTAAACTCTTTCTGCCCAGCGTTGGGCCATTTTATTTGGGGTAGGTTCTTCGTCATTCCTTATTGATGGAGAGTGTATAACTGACATGATATTGTTAGAAAGAACAATTCGAGTTAATCTGTTTGGAATCAGTACCTATAGCTGTTTCAAAGATATAGGTCGTTCTTGTGTTCCATTATAATTTTGTGTAAAAAATTAGTTCGATTCAAAAAGCCTGTAAATTAAAAAAATTCAAACAATAAACTTATCTCATCATCTGCTTAGCCTTTTCCCAACTATGTTGGGGTCGGCTTCCAGTCTAACCGGATGCAGCTGAATACCAGTATTTTACATGGAACGACTGCCTATCTGACCTCCACAACCCAGTTACTGGGTAATACGATACCCCTTGGTAAGACTGGTTGTCAGACTTTCGGGCTTCTGACTACCCGTAACGACTGTCAAAGATCCAATATGTCAAAAACAATAAACTTATCTCTACCTTAATTATCTCATTCCAGTCCACTAGAAGACATAATCCAGACAGAACTGAAAGCGGCCTACAAATCCGGTGAGATTCATGACGGTCAGGAACCACCAATAACGTTGGAGAAAATAAAGATCAAGTTGAGAGAGAGTCAGATCTTCAACTGGGAGGACCCCACCCTCACTGACAGAGAGAAGAAGGAGATGAGCAAGCTGTTCGACGCTGTTGAGATTATGGTAAGGAATGTGCGCTTTTACAATTCGTAACGTGACGATAATATCGTGGACGTCCACGCCCATAAGATGTATGGAAATACGTGAACGTTATAACGTTGTCGTGGACGGAAATTTAAAAGCGCCTTCATATCTTTCTATACGCACTAGCGCTTCTCGTCATCTTTTCTGATGCGCACAGCTAAGGAGTGGAATCGTCTGCCTTCGTCTGCATTCCCGAGTTCATACAACCCGAATCTCTTCAAGGCGAGAGTGAATAGGCTTCTTCTGGGCAAGCTCGTTCCACCGTAGATCTCATCCCTGCCTCTGGGCTGGAATGAGGTCAAGAGCGAGCCCATTGTCAAAAAATAAAAAATAAAAAAAATACTTTTTAATTCCCTGTGTTATCGTGATGCTGTGACGTGGACGTCTGGTGTGCGTGCATGACCAGCTGTAAGGATCGTAGTGGGGACGTTCTGTAGTTTCTGCCTACCGCCATAGAAAGTAGGTGTGAGTTTATGTATGTAAGTACATTGTATAACTCAAGTGAACCGGCAATATAATAATAATAATAATTTATAATTTATTCTCTCTTCACAAAGCTGACTTAAAGCTGTACAAGAATGTTTTAGCTGTATTCCACCTTTGTGAGAGACTGGTGCCTGATATAAGTATTTGGGATAAATCTGTGTTACAGGTTAAGGCAATCGTAGCGCCACTACGCTACGATTGCCGGTTCACCGACGAGCTTAAAAAAGCGGAGAACTTAAATCTGCAGGAAGGTGGAGAACTGTATATTCGGGAAAGGCCAATGTCCAGCAATGGCCAGCAATTGGCTGAGTTGAAAACTAAATTCAATTGGTGGTTAGGTTTAATGCACCTTTCACGGCACCAATAGATGGATATCTTTAGCCGGAACTACGCGGTACTTAAATTCCTTATCGATGCGAAATAACTTAACGCTAAGCAAAATCTAACGAAGTTAACCAAACGTTACGCAAATGTTTAGGTAAACATTAGTGTACCTACTGTACAGTCACGAGCTTAGCAACTTTCAAATTCGACTTTTTCGTGAAATAACGAATGCAACGTTGAAATACGACACATTACATAAACCTATGGGTTCGAAAATGCTATGTTCGTAACAACATAAAATTTCATTAAAAAATAAAGAAGTATACCGCTTTTGAATAAAGCCTAGTGTATCCATACTTTTGCTCGTGACTGTACATTATGTGATACTAATAAAAACTGTAATTGAGAGTATTTGAGAGTTATTTCATACAAAACGTCTCATTAGAACGAGTTCTACCTTTAGGTCAAGCTGAAACCTAAAACTTTATTCCGACAAATGTAAAGATGGTTGTTAGGGGCTATTACATGGCACTTAAACATAGGTAACTGGCAAAATGTGTAGGTATTATAATAGGTGCATTTCTGCCTAACCCCTCGGAGGATACAGACGTGATGTTATGTTATGTAAAATTCCTAATAGAAAATTGACAACTTAGACTCGGTACAAAAACGAACTTTACAGCCGTCGAAATAAAGTTGAAGAAAATACAAAACTGGTTCGGTAATTTTGGGATTGAACTAAAATTATAATACGATTTGTATTCAGATTGTTAAAAACTTGAGAGGTGTCAAGGGACACCCGGATGGAACGAAGTTCAAAGAGAGAGAGAGAGAGAGACAGACAGAGAAACACGCGCACGCCGCACGGCTTACAACTATAGCAAAAAGTGTCGTTCCAACTTTTGGTCTTAATTTTTTCCGTCTAGCCTCCTTTCGCAACGCGCGATAAGGAACTTCGTTCCAAAAATAAAACTACAACCTACTAAACTTCAATTCAGTCTTAGATAATGATCAAGTTTTGTCACAAGCGTTGTTGCTAGATAAAGTTAGAGTTATTTTCCTACTAATCTCATGACATATAACAAAGTGATACAAGCCATTGATAATATGCATTATTAAACGTTTAATTTAATCATTACAGGTAAGCTCCCGCAACCGCCAGCCATCTTCAGTTCAGAACATGTTCTCATCCTTACGTCTGGTTGAGAGAGTGGTCAAAAAGCAACTCAAGGAGGGACAGATATCTGAAGTGCTCGCTGGCAAGTTCAACTGGGATAAATTGTAAGTTCTATGAAAGATTTCTTTACAATATTAGAGGCTGTATTGAATGGTTCTTCATCAGAGCTGTGGGATAAAGCTTTGACATGCAAAAAACCCTAATATCTGGGCCAGTTTCTACGAAAGCCGAGAGGGGAGTTCTTATAAAGAACCAACAGGCTATGTATTGCATTAAAGCTACGAGAAAAAAAGGAAAAATTACACAATCCTATTGGTTGTTCAAAGCATCTCTCCGCTATGGCCAGCTTACATTTTCAAATCCGAAGAGGACTAACAAAGAAGATATTTTATTCAAGGGAGCGCTGCCCGCTGTTAGTGGAATGCCTGCTTTATAATTTTCTCAAGATTACGTGTTCAAAACCAAATTAAACCATTTCAATCGCAAGTACATGCCATATACAGGGGCTCAGTCCTCGTTCTTTCTCTATGCCCTTGAGCCTCCAGTGCATAAAATATAGCTTGATGTTATTATTATTCTTTAAGTACAGGGGGCCTACTCCGAAGTGCAAAGTGCGAATGTTCGGATCGGACCAACACATGGCCGAACCGAATATATTGAAAAATGCGAAAAAAGTTCGGATCGGCTCAGTTGGGTCGGGACCATAGTCAATATTCGAAAGAGTTTGGGAGTGTAGGATCGGAACCGACCGAACCAAATAGTAACTTAGTAGCAGGAAACGGCCGAACATTCGGCCGATACTACTTCGGAGTAGGCCCCCAGGATACCTACGCCCGTGCTAATCACTCCACTTCTCGTAGACCGCAACCCTCAATATCCGTGTAGCGTTTACTACAAACCATTTATAATTTCACCGACTAATTGGTTATGAAACTCTTTGTTCCCAGATCAAACCGACAACGGCGGGACCAACCACTGTTCACATTGGATAAAACTACTAACATGAGAAATTTTAATTTGAATTAATATATCAATATTTATAGGGTTAAACTTAAGCTATAGCGCTACAGGGTTCTTTTGGTGCGTGGCCAAAATTGGAACTAACGCCGCCATCTTGTTTTTGAAGTGAAAACTTTTTTAGGCGCACTTTCTGAACAGTGAACGAAACTGAACTGTTATGATAGGGTCGATGACGCTGAACCGCGTATACTCGGCGCTGAACCGCGTATACTCGGCTCCACTCGTCATCAGCTGTCATCAGCCACGTTTACTGTAAGTTTTCACTTATATCGTGTGGTCTTCGCACACACCCTGTTTTTCTAATAAATAATAATAATTATTATTTTCCCGTATTGTCTCACCGCAGGGCAAAAGCCTCTCTTTTTCCACTCACCTCGATCCTGAGCCAATTATTTATTATGGGCCAATACCTACATACATACTTTTTCTAATGCATTACACAAAACAATTGCACGTGACGCATTGTTTACCAACAGCGCCTTCTTACCAACGTCATTCGAGCGCCAAAAGATCCATGTAGCAGTGTAAGTAGTATGTATTAAGAAATATCCCGGTCCTCCGGAAGTCGGTCGATACGCCATCTTGGTTGGCAGTTTGTAATTATCTATCAATTAAGTTATTTTTATTTTTAATGTTGAATTCGAGATTTTTTTTTTAATTTTTGGAGTCCCATATTTTGTTACAAAGATTATTTAAACACAGAAATGTGAAAGGTGAGCCTTCCTAAACTATTGAAGAAAGCACTTTTTTTTCTTTCTTTGATTGTTTGTTTCAAGACTTTGCAGAAGGGAAAATTAAAAAATTTGTGTGTTCAAGCATTTAGGTATTGCCCTAATACCTAAATGTTTAAAATGCCCGTATATCTCTTTATTATATATGTAAAATGGCAGTTATACGACCAAATGACTATAAAATAGTTTATAGATTGGTGCAATGAGGTAAAATAATTTATTTTTATTTTTTGACTGATGTATGATATTTTTTTTACATAATAAATTAAGTGGAATAAAAATAAGGGGCGGCTCTTATTTAAGTGTCTTCGGCACCTACAAACTCGTTTTTGTCGTTTCGACCTAGGTCGATCTTCGTCGATAGTCGCCTCATTTCAAGTCAAACTGGCTTCGCCGACCTGGAGGTCAGACAATATCCCACTGGAACGTAGGTACTACCACTAGATAATCCAGGTTATACACTATCTGTGTGCCAAATTTCATCAAATGTTTACGAGGAACACGCCTGTAAAGTTCAAATATCTTCAACAATCAATGACATATTTCAGCCAATTTACACGAAACCTGTATTATTTTATACACCTAAACCTTCCTCATGAATTACTGCGTCTATTGGAGAAAAACGTATGAAAATTATTTCGGTTGTTTTAGAGTTTATTGCGTTCAGACAGATAGACGCAGCGAGAGGACTATGTTTTAAAATAGTAGTGATGTTGTCGATCGACCGCGGTCTGGGGGCCTAAAAAGGCCACTTTAAGCAATCCCTCTGAAAGCTATTCATTTCCTAAATTCCCAGCAGATCATTAGCAATTCCTCTAATTTTCGTAAAATTTCATTTCATATTTGGTGTAAACATTGTCGCATGAATAAAATAAAAACCGTAATTTTATCGGTAAATTTTTCACTACAGTTTTTATTAATCAAGAGGGGCCCGTGGCTAAATAATAGCTGCCGCACAGGTCGATCTGTCAGGCTAAGTTACGCTTGCCGCGGTTGGTCTGTGGATGGGTGACCATCTTTACATACCGAGACCCCTCCGTGCCTCGGAAAGCACGTTAAGCCGTTGGTCCCGGCTGTCACTCGTGGATCTTTGACAGTCGTTACGGGTAGTCAGAAGCCCGAAAGTCTGAGAACCAGTCTTACCAAGGGGTATCGTATTACCCAGTAACTGGGTTGTGGAGGTCAGATAGGCAAAATACTGGTATTCAGCTGCATCCGGTTAGACTGGAAGCCGACCCCAACATAGTTGGGAAAAGGCTAGGCAGATGATGAGTTTTTATTAATCAAATTGGCTTTTTAATTTTTTATTTCTACTGTTTAAATGTTATTACATTGTGATATGAATTGCACACAGATCAACTTATTATAATGAATTGTCAGTTTGTGAACATTTTACGATTTTTAATATCATTCATATTGTTATCCTATTATGATTCTGCCAAAGTGGCCTTTTAAGCCCCCTGGTAGTTGCACCTTGTGTCGTAATTATCGGTATGAAGATAGTTACAATAATAAGAAACACTCACCTTCTCCTGTTGCGGGTGTTCGGCGTTGTGTTGCTGCTGCTGTTGCTGTTGCGCGCGCGACGCCGCGAGGGTCGCCAGCTCTGACATGTTCACGTACAGCGCTTGAGGCATTTCTGAGGAGAGAAAATAATTATTATTGGTTTTTTTAACTATAGAGGGGAATTACATAGAGGAGAAGAAGACATATTCTGCCGAACACTTATAAATTGGAGCAAGGACAGCTGGCTCAGTATGTAAAAGAAGTACTGTTAGATCCCAAATTGATTAATCTGGTGTAGGATGATTGAACATCTAGAAGTCCAAACTCATGGTCTTCCAACGAGCAATGGAGCGCAGTATATAGTTACCGGCACGTAAGTTGGCAAGAGATTTTGTAGTGGGGTAAGTTCGCGCATGTAAAAATGTATGAAATTGTGCGTGCGCGAACTTACCCCACTACAAAATATCTTGCCAACTTACGTACCGGTAGCTATACTAGGCGTTAAATTAACGGACACGATCCGTTAATTTAACGCCTAGTATAGCTACCGAAACACAATACTGAGCTCCAAAATAAAGATGGCTGACGTGGCTCTAAAGGCTGCCCAACTGAATTAGAACTGGGCAGGACATGTCTGCCTTTTTTTTTGATGACAGATGAAAAAATGTCTACGCATCGTCGTCATGATCTAGAATCATGAGCCGAATACATGGTTACAGTTTGCACGTCGATGGCCTTGCCACACTGTATTGTAGTTGTTTGTCGTTGCGTTTGAATAAAATAACAAGCATTAGCTTGGCATTCACGGTGGTCGTTACTTCCCTTTTCGCATTAGGTAAGCAGTGTGTGGTAACGGATAGATAAATTTGACGGCACGGTTGGCGCAGTGGTTAAGCGATTGACTGCTGCGCTGCGTGTCGCGGGTTCGATTCCCGCACGGAACAAATATTTGTATGGCCTACAAGTAGTTGTTCCTGGTCTGGCAGTTGGTGTATGTCAGTTTAAATGTTTGTAAACGCACCCACGACACAGGAGAAATTCCTAGTGTGGGGCAACGTTTTAAAAAAAAAAATAGTTACCTTTAGTAAGATGCGGCGGTAAAGACGAGGGTTTGCTCGCTTTGAACTCCTGCTGACAAGTGTTCGCGTTGCCGGACTTGTTCGGCACGGCCGGACGCTCGAGGGATGAACATCTCTGAGGAATATAAATCAGTTTACATCGGTGACTGACTACCCGGCAATTAACAAGGATAGTTACAAAAAAAAATAAGTTTATTATCCATTAAATGTATGCAGTGGTCCTCATAGTAGGAGTCGCCGTGTCGTGAATACCTGGATCTTCCGAATATTATATGGAAAACAATAATATGAAAAATGATGAATAGCAACATCAAAGTAACGAGAATAAATCCGAGAGAGAGTAATTTTTCAAGTAGCGGTAGGTTATATTATTTTTTTTTATTATTATTTTCTCTATTATTTTAGGCATATAATTGCAAAATAAGTATTTATATTGCTTCTTACTTCAATTTAGACGATGTGTTTTTTGTTTTGTGCTCACACCATAAATTATTATTATAAGTCTATACGTGAGGATTTGTAATTGGCTTTCGGGTGACTATGATTTCCTTTTGTGTTTGTTTTTATTAGCTGTAAGTCCTTCATGTACTAAAATAAAATAAAAAGAATAAAGATCATCGTTTGACATTGATGCAAAATCAGAGTTAAATAAGTATAAAGGTCTGCACATTACTACATTTAGAGCATAGACAAGTATTGAGGTTACGTCAGGCGCGGATTAAGAATGAATTATTTATTTTATTTGATAATATTTTACATAATTATATATATTTAATTAATAAAATAGATTATTTATTTGTTTATTACTGTAATTGCCCGAGACATCACAGCGGGCCCTATCAGAATACCAGCGCTGCGACATTTATTTTTAAATGGCGTAGCATCATGCTGAGATAGGAGCCTTTTGGCCTCGTACAGGACTTTCTGTTCAATTTTTCTTTCTGTTACTTTTTTTTATATAATTTGTTTTTTTTTATTTTTGATTGTGTTTAGTTTAGTTTTATGATCTTCCTGTGCGAGTCACAATAAATACTTTTTCTTTGTTTGTTCCTCACCGTGGGTAGCGGCGGGCGCGCGTACAGCTGCGCGTCGCGCTGCACGTCGAGCTCGGAGCGCGCGAACGTGTGCACGCTCAGCGCGGCGCGCGGGTGGCCGCGCGAGTACGCTGCGGGACACATTTCTCGTGTTGAAGGTGGAATGAAAGCCAATAAACTCAAATTCAATGTGAAAAAGAGATGGAGCTTTATGTCCTGTACGGATCCATGTCTTTCTCACACTGAAGTAATATTAAAACAATGCTGCAACAATTTCTGTTGTGACGGGGCATAATCTATGGGATTTAATTTATAAACGATGATTAAAGTTAAGTGACGTTCAAACGTCAAACATGTATGGCGTTAAGTAGTGATTAGCGAATGTTTGCAGTTGCTTTAAGCAACGTTTATGGTTTAGAATGTAAATTGTTGTCCTTAATTTTCCGTATCACGATTACAAATCTTAAACCAATGAGCTACTAGTTACTAGACCAAGCGTTGAACTGTACATTTATAAGCCTGACAAATAAGAAAGTCATTATACCCGCAGAAATAGTGTGAGGCCTACCACCCATGATGGCAGAAGCTGCCCTCTCGAACTGTGCTGTGTCCTTTAGATCTGGCCAAGTTGCGGATGCTGTGATAAAATAAAGAGGATCGTTAAAACTGACCAGATTTAAATTATAATAAAATAACATCTAATTCTAAAATAATCATTTATTGGGCCTTTTATAGTTTAAGGTATTGGATATTTTACGAATTATTGTTCACACAAGTCGAGCCCTTGAAAATGTTGTGAGGAAAGTTTTGAGTATGAATATCGATGGCTATAAGAGTAGGGGAAGACCAAAGAAACGATGGATGGACTGTGTGAATGATGATAATTATGGTTAGAAAGGGAGTGTCGACACAGCGGCTAATAGAGAAGTATGGAAGAAAACGACATGTTGCGCCGACCACAAATAAATTAAATGATAAGTGCAGGAGAATGATGACGTCACTTCAGGAGCTGCAGTCTCGACATTCATAGCAATCGGTTTACGACCGAATTGGGTCGCAAAGTCCCGGATTGACTGGTGTAATGTATGGAGTGACAGGACTTTGCGACCGAATTCGGTCGTAAAGCGATCGCTATGAATGTCGAGTCTGCAGCCCCAGGCCCTTGTAGATCGGGGCCCGACCGACACGCCGCGACACGGGAGCTAGCCGCCGTACTCTACATACAACTGAAGGCCAATTCTCGTAATTTAAAACGTTCAAAATCTAGTCGCAGTCTCATCTCAGCGCCAAACAATTAATGTCAAAAACTTGTCAAAATGTAGGGAAATTAGAAGTATTTTTTGACAGATTGAGACTGAGATCAGACTGTGAACGGTCTTAATATTACGAGAATTGCCCCTCTGGTGTTTAGATAGGATCTCACCTGCATTGCTGATGACGTCATGCACGTCATCGGACTGGTCGTCCTCGATATGACTCTTCGCCTGAGTTATACATTCGCTGCTAACGCTCTGATTGTCTGAACCCTGGAATGTTATCAGTAAATGTTATTAATAATTTTACTAATTATTTTGTTCGCAAGTGCTTGACCTATTGGTTTTAATAAAGTCAAAAACTTCATGAAAATTCAATACTTGGACTTGTTTTTAGACAACACATTTTTATCGATATCATTTATTCAATCAAAAGAAAATAAAAAACTACAATCATTCAATCAACTCTGCAACTACAATCTAATGCAAATATAACCAAGATGAAAAAAGCAAAAGAAAATAAATTGGGAGGTATCATCTGCTCTAATCTTTGATCTCACCTTTATCATATCACATCAATATCAGCAATAGTACCCAAGTATGTGCCTGTCATACATAAGCATAATCAGCTTATAATGTTCCCACAGCTGGGACACAGGTCTCCTCTCTGTGAGTGCAGGTTGGTAGATGTCACATGTCTTCGAACTTTTGGTTCTAGGATATGCCGGTTTCCTCACGATGTTAGCCTTCACCGTTTTGAGAGCAGTGGTGATGAACCCACGACCTACAACTCTCAAGTCAGGGGGCCTACTCCGAAGTGCAAAGTGCGAATGTTCGGATCGGACCGACACATGGCCGAACCGAATATAATTGAAAAATGCAAAAAAAGTTCGGATTGGCTCAGTTGGGTCGGGACCGGGTGAGAGTGTAGGAGTGTAGGATCGGGACGGGGACCGACCGAACCAAATAGTAACTTCGTAGCAGGAAACGGCCGAACATTCGGCCGATACTACTTCGGAGAAGACCCCCAGGGCTGTTACATCTGGACCAACACTACAGGTTACCAACTAATTAAACTGCCAAACAGTTAGAGTACAATCCCAGCCTCAACATCTTAATCAAAGACAGCTCGGGACGTATCGCTTGTTTCAGGATTACACGGAAAAAGTGATCTCATTAATTTATACCATCTCATATTACCCAGTATATCTTAGCAACAAATGACAGCGCGGCTACTGTTTGCAAAGACCATTAACGTGACCAAAATGTCGATTTCAAATGTATTATTTTAAACTAATGCCAGTAAGGACATGGAACTGATACTACTATCCGCAAATGTTAGTTGGACTGCGGGGTAATGGCGTAGCGGACTGATAGTAGGAATCGTTTTAATTTTAACAGTTCAAAAGCAATCATTACCTCATGTACGTTGTTGAACAGACAAATTTCTCGAACACATGAAGCAATTTTTTTTTATGCTTTGTGTCTTGGTGGTGTACAATAAAGTATATATAAATAAATAAGCAATGGATTTGTTTGATAGTCCGTTACGCAATTAGGGTACGGAAAATTACTCTAAAAGAGCCAAAGTAGCATTTCTAATACTGAGTAATCTCTCACGAAAACTTGAATAAAAAAAATTAAGTATTACAGTTAAATAAAATAGTATTTATTTTATTTTAAATATTATAGTTTATACCTATTTATGTAGTTTAATAAACTTTTTTTTTTCTATTTGCGCTTCGTGCCTGCCAAAACATACTGAGCAACGTGTATCTCTAGGTATTTACATTGTCAACGTAGAGCGAGCGGCGCAGGAGTGCGTCCTGCGAGCGGAAGCCGGAGTCCGCGCTGCACACGCTGGGCAGGCGCGCCGGGGGCTAGGGGAATAGCTACTTGGTCAGGTGCAAGCGGAAACAACATAAAATGTGGGTGAAAAAAAAAGCAAAATTCTTGCGATCTAAGAAAAATATTTCTAACTTGCATTCCTAACAGTTGGAAAATATCTGGCAGCAGTTTAATAACGTAATATAATTAATTGGTTTTTTCAATAAATTATCTAAATAATATTAAAGAAAATCTTAAAATTTAACGCCGTCCGACTAATAAGTGAAGCTAATGAACTTTTAGAGGTATGAGGAACAGGGGGTAAAGTTCACTCATCCTCCATAGAAAAGGGAGGATCCTCCGACCAGACGGGTGTTGTGTCTGGCGGGCTATTGCCCAACGATTGATGTTGGGAAATTGTATCTATGCTAACTGCGCGGTAAACTCTGCTTGCGCGATGCAGGATTTGCGTGACGTCAGTATAACGCGTTGTTCGCATGTGGCGTTGTAGATACCGCTACAAACTGGTGCCAGGCGATAATATTATATACTAACATTTTCCAACTGTCAAACTGGAGAAACAATGCAAAATTTTCTGGGGCAAGTTTTAACTTCACATTAACTTGAACAAGCTAATAAAAATATAACTAATTAAAAAAATACTAATCATTACTTCTACAAATACTCGTATAAATCTATCACTCCACACTAAACAGAAACTCTATATAGTATTTTTATCTCATGAAGCGACGCGCGCTTTACTTGTGGATACCAAGTGTACAAACACGCTGTGAATGTGTGCGTAAGCGCAGGAGCTCTCGATACCGTCCGAGACAATGGCGAAGTCGGAAATGTGTGTTTATATGCTGACGCTACTCATCTTCCCGCACACATTCATAGCGTATTTGTACACTTGGTAACCACAAGTAAAGCGCGCGTCGTTTCGTGGGATAAAAATACTGTACCTGTGATAGACAGTGTTGTGAGTCGCTGTTGGGCGCGGGAATGGTGCCAGAGGATGACGCGTTCGATATCGGAGTGGAGCAGCTCACTGTGGAGCCTGATACACCTGGGAAGGAAGAGTAATGTTATGAAGTTACGTTTGGAGGAAAGATAAAACAAATCGATGATCACAAAACATCATCAAGTAGTTTTAGGTGCGATGAAAGCACGGTTTTCCTTGCCAAACCAATATCAAAATTGCGTCTCACTAAAATAACGTCGAAAAGAATAACCTTAACCGCGTACAGTCACGAGCACCAATATGTCAACACTTGGCAACTTTCAAATACGATTTTTTCGTGAAATAACGAATGGAACGTTGAAATACAATACATTACAATACCTATGGGTTCGAAAATGCTATGTTCGTAGGAACATACAATTTCGTTAAAAAATAAAGGAGTAAATCGCTTTTGAATAAAGCCGAGTGTATACATACTTATGCTCGTGCGTGACAGTACCTAGCCGCAGCCGCGTGAATGCTATCTCGGAATAAAGGCAGTTTATTTATTTTAAACTTTACAATTAACTCAAGGTACATATTCGTTTGCCTGCGAAAACCTCGATCACTGCGCCTAATACTATTGGATCTGCACTGCACTTACCATGCTGTTGATCGGAACACTGCGAGTTCAGCGAGGATATGGACGTGAGCGAGGACTTGCGGCTCCCAAGGCGGGAGGAGTTGGACGGAGAGTGTGGCGCGGACCCGGTCTCAGCCCAGCCGGAGTAGCACGACTTTATGTCGCATATCACCTGGAAATGTTAGGTTGGAGATTAGTTTTGAGTTCGAAAACGTAACATGATAAGTATTACACTTTGTAAGCGAGAATATTACAAATTAGAATATTATATCCAAGATATATATGCTTGGAAACATGCTGGTCCTGCTCCATAGGACAATCTCTAGAGTCTAGACAAAATCAAACTGGTTGCTAATGTAATTGTATAATTTATTCTTTTTTTTTTCTCTATGACATTGATTTACATTCTGTAATTACAAGTCACACTCGGGACTTATTACTCCTTATTTATTTATGAAAATCGTCTACTTTTGGAATGTTTGTAAATATGTGAGCACCATGTATCTATCACATAGTTATTTTATATGTCATGGTTTCATTAATTCATTTTAATTACCTATTATGGTATAGTAATTTTATTTTTAGGTGCATCGTCTTCACATATAATTATATAATTAATGTATGCAAAATATTGTAAAACATTTTAAAAGAGTAACGGTGGAGTTTCTTGCCCATTCTTCTCCATACGAAAACTACCTTTTGGAAGGGGCGACTAGAATCAATTTTATTTAAATTTTATTTTTGACGTTCAAAAGTGCCTTTTATGTGCCTATTTGAAATAAATGATTTGACTTTAACTTTGGCTTTGATTCTATTTCTTATATCTAATATTAAGCAAGGAGTTAGCTATTTATGAACGTCAAAACACCAATCCCTTCGTAGTGTGTAGAGAAGAAAGAAAATGCGTGTTTATCTGTTTATTGATACGTAATTAATTAACATAGGGTTTCTGAAATAGAGGGTTTTTTTTTTATTGACAATGGGCTCACTCTTGACCTCAATCCAGCCCAGAGGCAGGGATGAGATCTACGGTGGAACGAGCTTGCCCAGAAGAAGCCTATTCACTCTCGCCTTGAAGAGATTCGGGTTGTATGAACTCGGGAATGCAGACGCAGGCAGACGGTTCCACTCCTTAGCTGTGCGCATCAGAAAAGATGACGAGAAGCGCTTAGTGCGTATATATGGTATATTAACCAAATAGGGGTGGTATCCCGCACTGCGTCTGGACTCTCGATGGTAGAAAGGTGAAGGCGGGATGAGCTCATGTAGCTCTTGAGCACACTCCCCGAAGTACAGTCTGTAGAAGACGGACAGACAGGCGACACTTCGCCGGTGAGCCAAACTGTGAAGCTTTGCCTTCACCAGCTTTTTATCTCCAATGAGTCTCTTAGCTCTGCGCTCCACTGAGTCTAAAGTGGCGAGTTGGTATTTAGCTGAGCCATCCCACAGGTAGGTAAATATTCTATCAAAAATGTTAACTGTTACTCCCTTGCCATGAGATTGTTAGTTGATACAGCTCACTTTAAGAAATTGAAGGTCAGGAATCCTTGTAGGAAACTGAAGGCCAATTCTCGTAATTTAAAACGTTCAAAATCTAGTCGCAGTGTCATCTCAGCGACAAACAAATGTCATAAACTTGTCAAAATGTGAGGGAAATTAGAAGTATTTTTTGACAGATTGAAACTGAGATCAGACTGTGAACGGTCTTAAAATTACGAGAGTTGAACCTCTTATCTGGTTGGCACTAAGCAGATATACCATCTAATAAAAATCTAGGCAATATAAGAAAGTGTAATTTAACAATTACCTGTAAACTGGCGGCAGGTAATGTCCTAGGTTCGGCTGTGTGTCTGATGAGCTGCTCGGTACCTTCCTGTAGGTGACCAACCTCCGCTAGCATTGCCACTTCAGATTCCTAGAAACATTGGTTACTTAATGCATTTTTTTAGAGTCGGTAAAGAAATGTACCAATGTCTCTCTTCCCGAGCTTAACGGAAAAACGATGAAGATAATGTTTCTGAAAAATCCATCTCAGAAAGATAAAAATCACAAGTACAGACGCCAGCAGGTCAAGCTACCCGATACTGTCAAATTTTCCCAATCAACCTTAAACCTTAATGCTTTATCGATAAAGTTGAAAATCTATTAAAGAAATTTGACAGATTGTAGTAGCTTGATGTGGCGTCTGTACATCAAGAGTACGAAATGGCATTGGCATTCATAATGTTGGCAGTACGTAGACAGAAAAATAAAATAGAATAATAAGTTTCACAGCAGTGCATATAGAGTCAAACAAGTTATTTGGTACAGTCAACAGCAAAAGTAGATGATCAAAATCAGAAATTCTATGCAAATAAACGGAGTTCGCAGCTATATGGCAGCTGTACCAGTAGTAAATGTTTGGTATAATTTACAATCACGTACTTTTGAATCACTTCGACGGCACACAGTTCTGATGCGGTTCATTAGTATTGAATTTCTGATTTTGATCATCTACTTTTGCTGTTGACTGTACACGGGTTGATAACTTGCAACTACTTTTTAACAATGTTGTGAGTGTGCTGAATACGACTGTATGTACAGTGACGTGTATACTCACCACTACGGGGTTCAGCAACGACACGAAGTGACAGAAGCGGCTTCGTTCCTCGATGAGCGCGGCCTTCACCGCCTTCTCCTCCATGTCTTCCAACTGCTGCTTGCGTTCCTGTATGTCCTAGAAGAAGAGACTTCTTGTTGAAATATACTTTGAACGGTTTAATAATAATAAATATCACACTTTACTGGGATCGATCCATCATCACTGATAGGACTATTGTTGCCAATAAGGCTGATATAGTGGTGGTATTCTAATATTTAAAAATATAATTTATATGTTTACATTGAAATAAAGGAGATAATAATAATACAAAATAAAAATATTTAAAAATGTAATAAAATAAGATAAGTAAATAAATAAACGACATAATAATAATAAATAATTTATTTCGGACTCTCACACATCCATATTATTGTTAGTAGCACAAAAATACTTTAAACTACATAAGTTAGTAATGTACATTGTCTTAGAGATGCGTTAAGTAAAGGGAAAAGGCTAGGCAAATGATGATGACTATTGAGATAAGTAAACAACATTACTTATTTAAATATTTAATATAATAGTTGATTAACTCCAGAGGCACCTGGTGGAGGTGGCATTAGGTTTAATATGATAAAATCAGAGTTACTTACTAACATTACTAACATAGCAGATAAGACAAATTGTTACTAACTTATTATTACTAACAATGTATGGACTGTAAATGTCTGAATTAAATCATTTTTATTTATTTATTTAACTTTTAATAAGAATTTTGTACATTACTTAAATGAAGTATTTACACAGTATTGAAGACTCATGATTACCTACTAATAACTATCCTTGTAAACATGTCGTTGGTGTGCCTTGCTTGGTAAATAATAATAATCTCTCACCTGTAAACATGTCGTTGGTGTGCCTTGCTTGGTAAATAATAATAATCTCTCACCTGTAAACATGTCGTTGGTGTGCCTTGCTTGGTAAATAATAATAATCTCTCACCTGTAAACATGTCGTTGGTGTGCCTTGCTTGGTAAATAATAATAATCTCTCACCTGTAAACATCTCGTTGGTGTGCCTTGCTTGGTAAATAATAATAATCTCTCACCTGCATGCATACGTCAGCACGTCGCTTAGAATCAGGCGGCGCTCTCCTCGCCTTTCTTGCGTGCCTTTGCGCCTCAGTGACTCGACGCCTGAGTTCTGCTCGAGCACGCTTGCATTCTCGAGCATGCTCGCGGCTTAGCGCACCGGTTGAGCAGGCGCCGCGGCGCCATTCGTCTGCTCGCTCCGACAGTGGTGTTATTAGCGTGTCCATTAAGGCGCTAGAAAAAAATTATTCAACACTTTATCAGCCTAGGACGAGCTTGGTGTCTATAGACAAGTATTGGTCCACATTAGCTCAAGACAGAGAGGAGTGGAAAGGAGAAAGGGAGGCCTTTGCCCTGCAGTGGGACAACATAGGCTAAAACAAAACCTTTTTAAAAAACAAGCTTTTATTTAAATGCGCTTAAAAGAAAAGAAAAACTTTTACTTTAAAACTTTTACTATCAACTTATAACGTCATTACACAATTTATATTATATAAAAGCTTGTCGTGAGATTTACTTGTGCAGATAAACAAGTGAATTAAATAACTTGATGTGATTGATTTTAACTATTAAAATTTTCAAACTAAGTAAATACGAGTAGGTACTTAAATCTCACGACAAGCTTCTATATGACTGAAATTGTGAATGGTCGACGGTCCTACCATAAAACCATTTTCGACTTATTTTCAGCAAGCCCTTTCATTTGATACCCATATTGTAGGAATGCATTAAAAATAATTAGTCCGCCATCTTGGGTGTGCTGCCATGTTGGATTTAGAATGACGTCACACAGTTAACCATGCATTGTCATCCAAATTGAACGTGTATACAAAATTTCAGCTCAATCGGTTGAAGATATGTGCTTCAAAATTGAGTTGCACGATTCCACCCGAACAAACATATACATTACAAGTTAAATAAAAGCTTGTAATAATAAAAAAATAATAATAATAATAACATTTTATTGCTGAACACATTAGGTTTATTTAGATATATTGAAAGATGTTGCGCCCAACACAAGTGACATATTGCAAAGATGTTGTAGATGTTGACTTTGAATGTGTAGTAAAAGTTAGCCTTGTGCATAAAGGTCTTTTGGGTTATTTATTTGTTATTACAAGTTAGGTAAAAAGACTTTTTAGTTGCGAACTTGCGAGGCTATAATGTAGGTTCCTATATATGGTACAATTTCTCGAAGATTCCAAAAGGAGACAGCTCCTTTTGAAATCTTTCTTATGTTTTACCGGTATACGCGGGGTCACGGATACATGTGTGGGCGTGATGTTATGTTGTAAGTAATATCTAGGGAATAAGTAAACTGCGAGTTGTTTTGAAAGTGATAGTCATATATGTACGAGTCAATTATTGAAGGTATTTTTAAATCAAATTTGACATCCCTCTCTCAACGTTCTTTAAAGTACAGTCGCCAGCAGGTCAAGCTACCCGAAACTGTCAAATTTTTCCAATCAACCTAGAAACTTAATGCTATAGCGATAAAGTTGAAAATCTATTAAATTAATTAATGTGGCCTACCCAAATGACCTTTCCTTGGTATTGTTCGTCGAATCGTTGAGCTCTTTAAGTTTTGAGTTGAGCTGCACGATTTCTGACAAATGCGTGCACTGACTGGACAGGTCCTCTCATTCTGTGTGGTTCTTTCCTCAAAAGATCATCTCAGACATCGACCTACATGGTCTTCATATGATCTGACCAAGATTATTTCTGGACTTTAAAAGAGACTGTGACCTCTGAGTTTGTTTCGGCCTTTCTTCTCAGACTAGTCAGATAGGAAACACCGACCTCATCTAGTTTTAAAATATGATTGACGTGAAGTGTTTGTACAAACCTACTTACAAAAATAAAATCATTTATCATTTACAGTTCAACTGCAGTTTGGGAAACCCATTCTATAAGGTGGTATCTAATAACGTTTCCAGCCTGCATTCAAAAATTCAATCAATCAGTTAATCTTTGTCTAGCTAGACAAAGATTGGGAAAACCCATAATTGACCCATCACCACTAATTAGTGTTTGAAAAAGTAACTTTTTTTATTTCAGTGCTAGGATTTATCTGATAGTTCCAAAATACTCTTATACATTAGTATTGCCAGTGTTTTCATTTATTGTCGTACTGGTGTCTCCACATTGTATATCGTAGAGGACAACGTTTAAGTGCAATCACACACACGCGAGGTCAAGGCATAAAGCAGAAAGAATATCCCAACTCTGTGTTCGCAACTGTACAGGATAAAATAAAAGGTTATTGTTGTATCTACAGTTCAAGTAGATCCTTGATGCTTTGTTTGTGAAAAAGTTGAGTCATTTTGTATAATTCGTTGTACACACGGCTACACGTCAAGCTATACAAAACCAGTTTGTCTTGGCCTCACTTTGTATGATATTTTCTCACAATTAACGGTCAGCTAATACTGGTTTTGCATAGCTTGATGTGTAGCCGTGTGTACTATTTTACGACCTCAGAAAAACCAGTCCGACAAATAATAAATAAATTATTTATATCACCAAAAGCCATCACATTACAGAATCCAAAGACAAAGAACATATTATAAGGCTTATAACTAGATCACAATAGTATTAATTCTCTGACTCCTAAACTAGGTGTAGGTGCCTGTCTTAGGAGCCAGTGATTCTTCGTTAGAAACAAAGCCCTATTGTACTAAATCGGGACGTTTCAACAATAAGCAAATGGTGTAAAAGAAAACAGGACATAATTTATGTATAAGAAATGACAATATCATGAACAAGTGATCCGCGAAAGATGATATAGGTATGGCTGGATAGGTATGGAAGAACATTAACCGGTTGAATGTCGTAATTACAGAAACAATTAAAAAGCCATTGTGTCTACCGCGGATCCGCGTTCCGGCCATATGAAGGGTGTTGCAACGACACCAAAGTAAATTGAGATGAGAGCAGAAGGTTGCTGAAGGGAGTCCGAATCCGAAACTAGTTGAGCTAGCCAGACAACATTTATTTATTTATTTATTAAACTTACACACACTATCTTTGCAGGATGACCCCAATACAATAGTGGTTTGTAAATACACACCAAATAAAATGAAAAATGAACTTACGCCTAATACATAAAAATCTAAATTTTAAAACTACTTATGTACTTGTACTATTTATTCTGTTGTTATGTTTGTCCCATGTAATAGGGGAGGAACCTATTGTCATCACAGAACATAAATACCCTAACGCAACGTGTGGGTCGCGACCCCCTAGGGTGGTCGCCAAGCCTCTTTAAAGGGGCCACTGTTTTTTTTAAATTATAGGAGGTTCCAAAAGAAATCAAACACTTCAAAGCTTCAGTGGTTGATTGTGGAAACTCTATTTTTCTGTTTAACCAAAAGCTACCCAGGGTGACAGACTTGAATTCCAAGTTAGAAGCAGCGAAGGGAAGGGGGTCGCGAAATTTTTTCCGTACTAAGGGGGCCACGCCATGAAAAAGGTTGAAACACACTGCCCTAACGGATTGCCATCAACACAAAGATATGAGAAAAAGAAGTAAATACCCTCTTCTATAGAATCCAGTTGAAACCTATTATTAAAGAAAAACTCATTCCTTTGTGTTGATAATAAAGGGGTAGTACAGGAAAATATATAACCGGTAACTGGACGTGGTCGCGGTAGGAACCGGTTTTCAAGAAGCTTTATGTTTTCCCTATAAAAGTAGTTCTTTCGTGTTTTTTTTTTTCCAGAAATTACTATACAGGATGGAAACTTTCAGCGGGGCAGTAAGGGAAGTACCTTATCCGTTGCAGCTACACGAAAATGGTTTTAGGAGACTATCCATAACTTTTTATGGAATTTTGATCCCCATTCACAGATTTTCAAAAAAAAATACAGTTAGAAAGAAAATAGCCATTTTACACAAAAAAAAATTGAGAGGTGTCAAGGGACACCCGGATGGAACGAAGTTCACAGATAGACAGAGAAACATGCGACGCCGCACAGCTTACAATAAGCTTACTATAGCAAAAAGTGTCGTGACAACTTTTCGTAAGAATTTTTTCCGTCTAGCCCCCTTTCACAACGCGCGATAAGGAACTTCGTTCCAAAACTTCGTTCCAATAAAAATCTTCTATAAATCAATTTACGTTGTTGAGCAGATAATTTATTATGTAGGTAGCTCTGCGACGACGTAGCTGCGTAGCGGATAATCTACGCATCGGCTACGGCGTAGCACTCGTAGCGAATATGTCGTGACAACTTTTCGTAATTTTCTCCGTCTAGCCCCCTTTCACAACGCGCGATAAGGAACTTCGTTCCAATATTTTTTGATGCCAATCGATCCTGTTTCTAATATTTTGACGTCATTAAAATGATTATTATTCACATCACAACATACCGTTGTGAAGACGTAGGTTGTGTGACGCGTCAATACGTACCTAGACCTAGATCTAAAGATTTATGACTATATGACTGAATGACATACACCGGTTTATGAATTGAGAATTTGAAGTCTAGTTGAAAACTTGTTAGACCCTACAATGGCATTTGAGATTTGAAAAATTTTAATCAAATCTTACAAATCTCAAATCGTTTATTGCAATCCATAATGTACACTTACAGGTGGTAACATAAAAAATAATAGAAACAATTATGGACCCTGTCGGGCACAGCAAATTTTTTAATTTAAGTAGAAAGAGGAAGAGCGCTATTAAGTATTTATTTTACAAAACTACATTTTACATTTACTTAAAAAATGTTCGTTATTGTTAGTGTAGTATAATTATTAAGTATTATAATATAATATTATATTTTTGTTATTTTACACATTAAATATCTGTTATTCATAATTATGCATTGCTAAGTACTTCTTCAATTTCTTAATTCCGAGTAACATAGTATTAAAGTTGCAAAACCTATTTACTTATCATGAAACTAAATACTTTTCTAGAAAAACGACCGCAAAACCAATTATTTATCACTATGCACTAAGAATTTCAAGACGTCACGCTATATACATTTTATTTTTCTTTCTTTTACATAACGGCGGCGAAGGTTGAAAGGAGTTTCTATGATGTGAGGTACCTATATTTTTATGACGCAAGAGCACATCCGAATTAGATACGTCGGTATTACAAATGAGATTAAATCAAGAGGAAGAATATCCTAAGTTAATGACGTCATAACGTGTATAAGTGCTCACCTTATGAACGTCTTCATCCTGGTCTCGATAGCTCTGTGACGTAAGCAGACGCGCGTCAACGCTGTGCCGATCTCCTTCGTAGCACCTGTAAATAAGGAAATGGTTAGGTTAATTCTTCTATCTCGTAAAAATATTAGCCTGAGAACAAGGTGGCTGGCTGCTAACGCTGTTAATGCGAGTTGCATTAATAGCGTCAACCTTCGTTTTGACCAAAGCAAAAACGGTTAAACTGTTCGAGATGTGATCTTCTTCCATACCTAAATCTCTATCAGCCGTCATCTCAGTATTCGCCCCCTGTCAAGCCATATCTGAACCAAAAATTCTAAGACATGTGACATCTATCTACCAACCCGCACTGGGCCTGTCTGGTGGATTACGGCCCACTCCCTCTACCAGAGAGGAGGCTTGGATTATAAGCAAGCCATATCATCGATCACAAAAACCATTCATCGTTTCTTTGGCTTTCTACTAATTACTCTTCCATATCCATCCACATCCATACTGAAAACCATGATATGTGTGAGACTGAAAAAAAACACAAAAATCTATATTTTTGGAACCAGTTTTCAAGCAAATGTTTTTATTAATAAAAATTAAAAACATAAAAAAAACAAATTGCTGTTTGTGTGTTTTGATACAAATCTGAAACATTAACTTGTTAAAAAAAATACAATAAGGTTTTTTTTTGGCATATAAATATTAATGTAGGTACTTAAATGGAGTTGACATCAAAATATCAAAACAAAATTTAGCGTGAGTTGCTTTGTATTTTAGTTAGGTACCTACCTAACAACATAATTACTTTTTTATTTATTTTTTACAAAAGAAAGAGTGATGAATATACATGTTGATGGATGGAGAGGGAAAGGAAGGCCGAAGAAAAGATGGATGGATTGTGTGAGGAATGATATGAAAGAGAAGGGAGTGAATGATAGCGTGACGGCTGACAGAGGAGAATGGAAGAAGAAAACGTGTTGCGCCGACCACAAGTAACATGGGATAAGGGCAGGAAGATGATGATTTTTTACAAAAGAAAATATTAATATGGAGCTGTTTATTGGATGGCTCGACGTCGTAATGTAACCTACAACATATTGTTAATTTCGTTAAGTTTCTCTATAAGTGAACTGTATGTTCTTTGAGAAAATAAATGTCTTTAAACCGAAATTTGCTAAGTATTGCGTATTATTTATGTTAAAAAGACGTATACGTACCTACTTTGCAGACTGTTTTGAAATAAATAAATCGTAGGTGGGAGAACAGATTCCTAGCCCGAACAAGTCGCCTATCACCATAGACGAAGTACCTATGGATGTTTTTACAGCAGTATGTAAGCGCATTTGGAACGTAATTATGTTGACAAAATATAGTACACTAAGCGAATAGGACTGAACATATTCCTTTATTTCAACTAGGGCTGATTTTTCAATCATCTGATAACTTTATTCGAGGAATAATTTTGAAATTTTGACAGTTATTTCATACAAAAACTATCAAACGTCAATTTTATTCCTGGAAAAAGTTATCTGGCGACTGAAAATCAGCCCTTAAGTACTTATAAATTACATTTTTAAATGTCTTTTATAAACAAAAAGATAAAGAAAACATTTAAAAATTATTATATAAATTATTAATAATTACTTATATTTATTGTTATTTTCCTCAATTGTTGAGGAAAATAACAATAAATATAAGAAAATTCTTTTAACATACTTAATGTGAGTACCTATTACTATTTGCGTCCTGTACTACAGTAACAAAGTATCTTGCCAAACATAAAACTTTGTTAACATATAGGCACTGAAAGATAAAGAAATGCATTATTCAATAAAGACACCAGCAGCTCAAGCAACTCGAAACTGTAAAATTTTCCCAATCAACCTTGAACCTAATGCTTTAGCGATAAAGTTGAAATCTATTAAAGAAATTTGACATGTGCTGGCGTCTGTACATATTATGTAAAAATTAAAATATCTATGTAGGTTACAAAAACCGTGCAAAAAACTAGATTATTTTTAAAACTATTTTTGTTTCTAGATTTTAAAATATACGAACGAAATATGCCGTGACCGCATGAAACCCAAAAATGACGAAAAAATACATAATTAAAAATATTATTAGGTACATCATCAATTGTCTAGGTTAGGATTTGAGGCAGATTAACACGGAAAGACTGTCATCTGACCTCGACAACCCAATACGGGAAGTCAAAAATGAAGGGGGACGAATACTAAGATGACCGCTGATACAATGTCATCATCTCCCTACCCTTTTCCGAACAATGTTGTGGTCGGCTTCCAGTCTAACCGGATGCAGCTGAATACCAGTATTTTACATGGAGCGGCTGCCTATCTGACCTCCACAACCCAGTTACTGGGTAATACGATACCCCTTGGTAAGACTGGTTGTCAGACTTTCAGGCTTCTGACTACCCGTAACGACTGTCAAAGATCCACGAATGACAGCCGGGACCAACGGCTTAACGTGCTTTCCGAGGCACGGAGGGTTCTCAGTATGTAAAGATGGTCACCCATCCACAGACCAACCGCGGCAAGCGTAGCTTAACCTGACCGATCGACCTGTGCGGCTGTTATTATTTAGCCACGGGCCCCTCAACGCTGATACAATGTATGGGAGAAAAAGACATGCTGAGCTGGTTCCAAATACGATAATGACATGAGAATGATGATGGCAAATAGACGCCACGATCGATCTCCTACGTAATTATAACCATAAGCCCCTCAATCAGTAGACACACAGTAAGTATAGTTGAGCATCTGGTTTTACATAATTACTGCCAAATTACCGAAGGTGTCAGTATATTGGCGACAACACAACAGTTTCAACGGTTCAGAAAATTGCATTATTCACATTAAATCGCGTATTCTGTTAGTACAAATCTCAGGTAATTATTGAGTAATAACTACAAGTCCACAAGTCATCACGGAGGAGCATTAAGAGAGACGATACTGTAGTAATTCAGACACAATGCTTCACTAACAACCGAGCCTTCTCAATCTTTTCATCGCAATCCGAGCTATAAAGCTCTTGCCGACACTAGAATTGGCCTTGGAATTAACCAAAGACGCATTCCCTTGATTAAAAGTCTTAAGAGCCCAATTCCAGGCGAAAGCCTCTCTTTTCATACAGCGCAAGAACGATTATTGAACACCCAATTTGCTCACTAGGCGTTGATTTCAGACTCTTTGCCATGTTCTCCTTCATCGTTTTTGTTAATCACTGGAGTCCAACCTTGACAAACATAAATTAATTAATTGTATCTTTTATTTTAATATTTATTAATTTTAAGAATTAACAATATATAGATATATATATATATACTATATATTGTACGCAAATTATACGACGGAACAAAGTGCAAGCCATAAATCTTCAGCTGAACGATCGAAAAGAATTATTTACAAAAATGGAAAGACTTCTTTTTTGATAAAATCAACCAACAATACAGCCTTAACGACTCATAGCCATAAATGATCGCAATAATAACAAATAATTGCGAGTAATATAGGTATAACTACTGATGAATCAGTCGAAATGGAAAATGCAATTAATGGCCATAAATTAAATAGTTCTAAGTATTTTTTCTTTCTATATATATAATAAAGATTATTATGACATCAAGGAAAATATGCAAAAGCTCATTATTAATGATGTGGTGAGCTGGACGATACGCAGTGACTAATAGTGTACCTACAGATCCAATAATGCTCGAACATACTCGTAAAGCGAACTTTCAAAGAACTCTTTGAAAGAAACGTGCATATACAGCCGCACGGACACACAACCGATGATGCTACCAATA
This sequence comes from Apamea sordens, assembly GCA_945859715.1. Classification (NCBI taxonomy): domain Eukaryota; kingdom Metazoa; phylum Arthropoda; class Insecta; order Lepidoptera; family Noctuidae; genus Apamea; species Apamea sordens. The sequence continues at coordinate 2,006,525 of OX244010.1, read as the reverse complement.
AACCGGGCTGTTCAATGCACTCCTTCTACCACATTGGCACCCTTACTCTGAAATAGCTTGGTGGAAGAATTGATGTATGGTACTACTTTTATCCCTGTACAAATTATCTTTCTGCCCTCTATCATCAGGCGCAAGGTAGTCACCCCTTTTCTAGCCATATCATCTTTCACACAGTTCATCCATAGTTTCTTTGCTCTGTCTCTTTTCTAATAGCCACACATCTTCACACTCCAACTCTTGACTTTCTCATTTCTTTCTTTCCCGTTGAAACTGTTTGGAAAATAAGCTGTACTATTTACTACTACACCTAATTTGGTTTTATGAAGTTATATCGCAATTAAAACAATATGTCTAATTATCTGAACATGATTATACGATTGCTTTTCTGTAGAGATTGTAGGGGCATGGGTCAAGCTGTGTTAACGATCGTTAATCTTTGATTAGTACAGACGCCAGCACATCAAGCTACTACAATCTGTCAATTTTTTTTAATAGATTTTCACCTTTATCGCTAAAGTTTTAAGGTTCAAAGTTGATTTGGAAAATTTGCCAGTTTCGGGTAGCTAGACCTGCTGGCGTCTGTACATAATATGTTAAAATTACAGAATGTTAAGCGTTTGAAAATGACAGTTTTGCAGAAATTTTGTTTTTGAAAATTATGAAAAATTGCAATTTTTCTTTGATTTTAAAACATACCTACCTAATGTTTCTTTGCTGTATTCATATTCATTTATTCATTGTAAAACATAGGTACCTACATTATAAGTTCTTATTTGTTAATACGTTGAGGGCGCTATGCTTTGCCTCTAGGGCGTACAAAAATAGTAAAGCAGTAACATGCAATATAATTAAAACAATAAATTAATATAGATAGTATATGAATCACAAATAAACAAGTAAATAAATTTAAACTTGACAAATCATGTGTAGTGAGAAAAAATAAACAATGTCCGCAGTTATTATAATAAAATGAAAATTGTCAGCACTTACTTATTTAGAGAATGTTAAAGAAATTGAATGATATCATAAATTAAAATTAAATGTCACTATGGAAGATCAGTAATTGTTACTTAGGAAATGTCAGAAATTTTATAACAGCATTTATGACGCTGCTGCTAGTTGCTGACTACCAAAAAATGAGATATGAGAAGGCTTACGCTGTTAAAGCAGAAATAAGTTGCAATCCAGAATTGAAGACTGAAGATAGAGAATACTAAGCGCAAGTTCTTGAAAGTTGACCCCGGGTTTACAAGGGCAAACAGCAAGAACCTGCAACAGCTATACTCAAAGGTCAACAGGACTGGATAAGAAAAACAAAAATTAAGGATCACTGCTAATTTACGCACCCATCGAGTTAACCTACATTATTATTATAACTTAGTTTACATTTTACCTAGTTACAGTAAAACGATCTACATAATAAAGCCATTAGACCGTAAACAAACACTAATTTAAGAATGGGACATTCCAAGAAACTGTATGAAGTCACAGCTATACCAGTTCTGCGCACAGGTTCATCATCATTACAGAGTTCGCACAAGCAATATTAGCAAATGTTTTAACAACAGCATAAAGGTGATAATCGCTTGGAGGTTTGATGTGACTCGATGAGCGTGCGAGATCGTCAGTCCGTAAAACATATTGGGCTTTGGTTTGTCCGATCACAGTTCGGCTGACCACGGACCGGCACAGACGGGTTTAAAGTGTTTGAAGTGTATAATGCTGTGATATTGTCATTTAAAATTAATAATGAAATTAATATTTTTTGCCGTTTTTGCCGCGTGCGCCTGCTTCGTTAATGGACGTAAGTTGTTTTTTATTTTTAAAGTTTTTGTTATTAAAAGTTTCGAGTTTTACACACACGGTTTCTTTAAGGAAAACTGTGATAAAAACATTTTTATGTAAATACGGCATAAAATTGTGTGTGCAAACACAATTCTTGCGAATTTTTAATAAATACAGGTTTTTGAAGGTTTCATAACCCTACCTCCGCTAAGTTTTAATGAGTGTCTTCTATTTAACATACGTTGTTTATAGAGGTAAGTACTACATAGTTATTGATGTGCGTCTTTTACCTAGTCATTAAACTAATGGTATTCTAACAGGTTGGTGCCATTAATTAATAATCACCATCATAATTAATATACTTGAATATGTCTTTATAAGTTACATTCATAAACAGGTGGATGAAAATATTGTTGTGCTTGCATATATTATGAAACATTTAACATATCAATGCGGATATTTCTATGTCAAAGCGTTTGAAAACAATAATAATGTTATCTTTAGTTTATTAGATGCATTGAATTCATTAACTTTTATAAACCCTTTAAAAGCTACTAATGGCCGATTCCTGATTTACGGACTGTTTTTGGTTAAACTTGAAGACTGCTGTATCTTTACCAATAATTAAGCAAAGACTTCACACCTTTGCATAGTAGACCCTCCCATATGAAAGTATCACAGGTAAACTTAGTTTACGAATCTATTTATAGGCACAGTTTAACAATAAAAATGCTACCATTGGTCATAAGTCATTTAATAATCTATATGAGGAATAAATACAATAATAAAAACAAAAAGACATCATAAAAAGTAAGAATAAACAATAAGAAGTGTAAAAATTACAGAATAATAATAGTCAACCATGCCATTTAAAATTAATACCATTCAATAAATTAATATCCGTGGTAAGCAAAAAGACTCGTTTTGTTAATAGGAACTGAGCAAAAGTTGGTAGGTATGGCTCAGATACTTTGTCTTCATTGACCGTTTTACGTGAAGTCATTATCACTACCCTCAATTACTACTGGGTACAGGACTCTCCACGATATTAAGCCCAAAAGAAAACGTATACAAAAGCGAAAACCGGCAGCATCTACCATGTCAGGTAATCGATAACACAACATAAGGAAAATCGATTTTATTGAACATGTCTACATCATTTAGTATTTGATTGAACATGACCGAAACACGAGGCAAATAAACGGTTATTTTGATGTACCTACTAATTTTTTATTTTACTTTTATGCTTACATTTTTCGAGGTGCATTAAGGGCCCATGTCAACAATATGTAAGGACGTCTGGCTTAAACCTGGGCAGTTTGCCTCGTTGTCTGGCCTTTTCACGTTATGAATGACCGTCGAATTTATGGTGCCGAAATCAAAAGATGCCTTCAGATTTCTATACGTATATTCAAAGTTTTATAGAAAAGGCAAAGTGCGAAAGTAATATTGTGTATTATCTAACATAGATAAATTAAGTAGCTTTGACCTCAAAATATTAGTCGACTTATGTAGATACATCGAACATATAATATTATTCTAATGTCTCCATAAAAATAATAATAAATATAGAAAGTTGTCGTCCTCTCAAAAACCAGACGCTGCAGAATTGTACAGGTACTTTGTAAATTCCATACATAATATCTATACCTACTAATATTATAAAGAGGTAAAAATTTGTTTGTTTGTAAGTGTGTATGTAGGGGGTAATCTCCGGAACTACCAGACGGATTTGAGAAATTCTTATATCATTTTGATAGCCCAATTCTTGAGGAAGGTTATAGGTTTTAAACGCTCCATTAGGAGCTGAGTAAAATGAAAAAAAGTAAAAAAGAACGCTAAGCGGAATCGTAATAGCGCGGGCGGGCTATGCGATGCGACGCGGTGGGTCTAGGGCTGAGGGAGATTTATAAAGATGTGGCTATCTTACGATTTCCACGCGAACGCACGGAAAACGAAATATGAATTGCCTTTTGCCTTCGTTTTTTAGACCACCTGTCGATATCTCTGAGCAGTAAATCTGCAATAAAATCCTGTTTTGATGTTGTGGTTACAAATAAACCACCAAACCTAGCCTTATCATCTTTTCATTGAACAGAATGAGTGAACATTATTCTTTAAACATTATATATTGGACCCACACATGTCATTTATAAAGACGACCAAATCCGGAAGCTGCTGTCTTTTCTTAACGACAAACGAAACTGTCTATCTATTACAATATGGACCAATACAAAAATAAATCAATGACATTAATGAACTGATCACCTTCATGCAATCAGGTAATAATCACCATATGCCATCAAAAAGTAAATAATCAAGAAACCGGTCAATTAAATGCATATTGTTGTTGCTAGCAAAGTATACATCTACAGAGTGTTTACCTTTAAGCGGTTACTACCCGGTGAAGGTCTTTTGACGATGAGTGAACATACGATAATAACTCAAGAGGAAGTCCTTCTTGACGAAGATGCGTCATTATTTGATAAATATAATAAGATAATTATTGACGGCCAAACAATAAAAAGTTACGTACTAAATAAGAACGCTACTGATAAAACTATAATCGAAGCTAATTTCCAAGTCGACATAGGTTATAAGGCCAACGACACGGTAATCAGATGAGACGGTGCTTACTAGTTTTTTTAGCTGGGAAAGAGAAATTACAATTAGCTCCTTAGTAACACAGGAATATGAAGACACAGATTAAAATTAAAGCAATCTAAAATATAATCGGGAAAAGGCTAGAACGATTAAAGCTAAACATAAAAAGTAAATCAATGGACACACTAGGATTTGCGACGTACGAAGGTTTTCGATATCGGAAAACGAGTTATAGAACTCAAATCGAGTTGGGCAGGACATCTGGCAAGGCACAGTGTTGGCAGGTGGAACAAGGCAGTGACCGAGTGGCGTTCAATGACTGGGAGACGAAATGTCGGTCGTCCGGTGGCGAAATGGGTGGACGATATTGTTGCCATTACGGATAGAACCTGAATTAGGCTGGCACAGGAGTGTGGAGATTGGCACATGAAAAGAAAGGCCTGTGCTCAGCAGTGGATGAAGTCGGTCTGTGGGTGATGATGAGGATTTGCAGGGGCCTTTTAACCCATTGAAGGAAGATAGATACGAGACGCAAAGTGATAAATTGGACAGTCAAATTGTAGGACGATTGCCTTAAAACATATACCTACACAAAGCTCTCATAGGTCACAACAAACAACCTTGCCAACATTATATGACAACTCTAATGACGCACTAATTAACTACGACTTTAAAAGAACCAGCAAGATTTGCTATCGAACGTTAACCTCAATGACCGCATAATAAAAGGATCTCTACAGTCTAACGTCCTTATAAAAGTAAACTGTCTTGAAAACAAACTGCATACAATAATTCTGTACTAGATAGGCATCTCACGCACGTAAACCTAGCTATATTTGATGACAAACTAGAGATGGCCGCAACTCATAAAGATAAAGACAATTAAGACCACGTTGAGCATGTTGTGGGTTTTCACAAATTGCTATGAAAATCATGAGAGTTAAACAAACCATTACGGTTAATATAGGAAAACCTGATAGGTATGTTTGCTGTAATTAGAAAAGTAGAAGCCCCTCTCAGTTATTAGCAAGAGCTTTTACCGATAGGGCAAAAGGTGCTTGTTCCTATGATCTTAGGTTCAGTTGATAATTTGATGTTTGTTTTATGTTATTCTTATTCATTGGGGTCTTTAAACTATGTTATCAGCTCTGCATCAATTGTATACTGGATCTATCATCATTCATTAATGGTACACTTGTTGTTTTTATTCCTTTTCGTGACTTTTCAGACCTTTGAGGATCCTACAGTGATTCTGATTAATTTAGTATAATCAGCTTAATATAATGTTTCACAGGCCTCCTCTCTGTGAAAGGGAGTTGGCCGTAATCCACCACGGGCCTAGTGCGGGTTGGTAGATGTCACATGTCTTCGGATTTTTGGTTCTAGGACATGCCGGTTTTCTCAGCATGTTTTCCTTCACCGTTTTGATGATATAATTTACAGCAAAGTGCCTATCCGGTTTCGAACCTACGACTTACCACCTCTGCTCTCAATCGAGACATTATAATTGAAAAACAAAATCTAGATGTTTGTGATGATGCCTCAAATACCACAATAACAAAACGTCTATTAATTAAACACATAACAATAATATAAGCTGAAGGCACTTATATAAACAGGTTAAATGACTTTGATACCAACTAATCGAGGACCGGTCCTAACAACATTATTAAAATGTAATTTTACGCGCGATTATGATACGAATCTATGCATGTACTAATAATAGTGTGACATTATTAAAATATGTATATCGAAGTTAGAGCATTGTTTAATGTAGGTAACGAATTTAATTTGCGTATCAAACATAATAATCAATTTGCTGCTAGACTGTGTGATGATAGTTTTAAATTACACGTTCATATTTTATTCAAACTGACTCGTTTACGGATACTAAAATTGGTATTTATGATTTGTAATAAAGCATACACTCATAAAAAATAATGAAGTTATATAAAATGTTCATCCATATGATGTGTATCCGCTGGATGCGAGGAGCACAGAACCGGTCGATGTGGCGATGCTTGGGGGAAACCTATGTCTAGCAGTGGACGTCAATCAGCTAAAATGATAATGATAAAGTGCTAAAACCAGCTTCATTTTATTGCTCGCGGAGAGGTTAGCTTATGCGAGAAATGTAAAGGATGATATGTCGTCGTGTTTACACTGACAAATCGGCAATAGTGCATTTCTATCTTGGCCACAAACTTGTCTTTTGAAATTTGTACGTTACGATGAAAATACAGTTACAAAAGCTACTTATCTCCAATTCAGCGGTCTGTATAAATAACCATTACTTACTATATACATAGGTTCCTAATAAACCATGCGAAATTTTAAACCATTACGATCAAAAATCGATTTATGCGTGTAATTTTTACTGTTTCAAACTGAGACCATAAAATGAATAAAAGAAGAACTCGTCAAGCGTTATAAAGAACTTGTTGCCCTTTTAAACAGGATCATTTGTGACTCGTCTTACTGTTAACTGGGTAATATATGAAGCAGGCTTCACTTAGACCGGTATATTAACTAGAAGATACTGTGATAGACAAGAATGAGAACTAGTAAGATAGGTCCGCAAATGTATGGGACAGCTGCACTAAAGACTTAGCTATTAAGATACAAGAACAAGGCTGAAAGTAGTGTATCAAACACTGGAATTAGAAATGCACCTGGTGAACTAGCAAACGACAGAAAATATAATTGACGATCTTATTTTGTACCTTAACTATTAGGATTTCGTTTGAACCCAAACGCTAGCTAGGCAATGCCTTAATGGCATTAAGTCCGCCATGAGTAGAATAATAATGCGTGTGTTTATAGATAAATGATGAATGGATATGTAAACATAAATCATGGTCATATTTGCCCAGATTCAGTAGACATGGCCAAAAAAAAATCTGTCTGCTAGGAAAAATAGACGAATCCTGAAGACTAGCCTTTAACTACCATCTTCAAAACATGACAGAAAAACATGCTTTTCGAAAGTTGAAACTCGTCTTTCAACTGAATCTTCAAAAAACCCGTTATAAGATAACGTTACCATCATTGTCCAAAATTCGTTGCCATTTTGTGGCGAATAGGTCAAATGAAAACGTCGCCATCAGTAATAACGAAAATATGAGTCAAAATATGGCAGCCATTTCCACATTAAACTAGTGATTTAGTCAGAGAAGTTGGAAGATTGTATGTAATTGAAACATTCATTAAAATGCCGCGTGATAAACAATGAAATTCTTGTTAAGATCTGTTGTATGGACTAATTATTAAACAATGAAGTTAAAACCGCTAAAAATAATGATGTTATATATGTATAAGAAAACTGTGTTAAATAGAACCTCTTGCAGTAGCCAGTACAAAGTTAACATCTAAATAGTCAAATAAACCAAACCAAGACCGTTTGTAAATTAACTAAAAATACCGATAATGATGTGCGCATAGAAAAGAAAAATCAAAACTCAATAACCCAGACAAGCTTGAAAAATATAGACCACGCAAAGAAAAAAAAAAAAACTCCAAAACGACCCAAAAACCTCAATTTCGCAGGCAGTTAGAACCAGTCAATAGTCCGGCTCTTTAGTCAACTGAGGCCGCTCGAACTTATCCCGCGGGATGAGTTGACTAAATAATTAATTTTATTATTTTTCCTTTGTCAACTGATCCCACTTTAAAAAAAGATAGAAGTAAAACGTAATTTCTTAATTATGGGAAACATTACGTTCGAGAAAATATAAATGGATGGTTGTTTAACAATTCAATAACCTCTTCTCTTAGAAATGTGACTTATTCTGAACGAAACGTAATGTGTGGTATTCATACATTAGAATGAATTAAAATAATCATTGAACTAAGACTCATTTTATTATAATATATACTACTATACTTCTCTTCTTCTTCTTTACTATAATCATGTTTACTAATTCAAATATTAATAAATAAGACTTCATTTTACTAGAAATATTTGTACGCCATAGTATGGCAGGATATGATGGAACCAAAATTGTAACATCTATTGTACCATATTCTGACAAATAAACATTTTTGATTTTGATTTGATTTTTTTGATCAAAATGCAGTCCAAAAAAACAATTTGTTTTTTACAACAACCTGAAGAAACAACAGAAAAAATCAATCGATCAAAATTTTATCATGTGATCATTTGAGAAACATAAATACAAACATATGTATATTTGCAAATCGCTACTCGATCTGTATCGATCCCACATTCGTTTACTCTTCGCATACTGACGAGTTATCAAGACGCAAGGCAAAACCAGAACAGTCGTAAAAAAACAGTCAAGGCCAAACCCTGACGCCTTCTTTATCTGCTGAGGTTACAGACAGTTCAAAGATTGCAGGAGGAAATACATTATTTTATTGAACTTCGATATCTTTAGTCACCTGATGACATATCAAGAGACATCTAACCTCGCATTGTATTGGTTTACGTACAAAGACAGGTCAGCTTATACTGAAAATGTATAGTTTGATAATGTGGGCGTTCAAAATGAACATCGTCAACTAGGTTTTCGTCCACCCAGTCTCTATTAACAGTGTCTCCAGTGTTTCTGAAATCAGCTGTTGTTATGGAAGCAGCTAAAATTTCAACGACTGATTTCAAAACATTGTCATATGTTTTCTTTTGGCAGATTACCATTTCTATAATAGTCTGAGGATTCTTGAGAGTGAGGGTGAGTTAAGAAATAATAGTACATATTTCAATATACAGAAAGTTTTGGTTTAGCTCTCGACACTCCAAGTTCTGGGTTTTGTTTATATGTATTTGTGTTTTTCCTTTTTGAGTTAATATTTCCCTATATGTTGCACCTACCATGTTTTATATCTGCATCACCCTGAGGTTGACTGGTAGAAAATGCCTCAAGCATTAAGTTCGGCTTTGTACACGCGGCTACACATCAAGCCATGAAAAACCAGTATTGGCTGACCGTTCATTGTGAGAAAATATCATACAAAGTGAGGCCAAGACAAACTGGTTTCGTATAGCTTGCCGTGTAGCCGTGTGTACAGTATTTTTTTTACTTGTGAATAAAGTTTTATAAATAAATAAAATTGGTTATAAGCTGATACCTGCGACCAGGAATTAGTGTTGAAGTTACTTAGTATAATTTTCCGTAATGTTTTGTATGAGGTTTAAATAAGTTTTTCCTCTGCCAGAACAAACTCCTTCAACTGAATCCTGGGCTGATGGTAAGGCATTGTTTGTTGAATAGGTTGTTATACTGATGCACGTTTTTACTAACTACTACCACAGTATAAATCTTTATACTGTGCTACTACTGCTAACTATGCATTCCTTTAGGTATCGCCCTAAAGTTAGCGAAAACGGGCATAATTTTGTTTGATGTAGCGAGGCTTTCATGGAATGTTTCATCGCTATAACTATGCATTGTTTGAATGCGTGGATTTTTATTAAATACTGAGATTTTATCAATCAGGTGAGGGTTTCTTTTCAGATCAAAATACAATTGATGGTAATTTTCAACATATTTATTTAGTAACATATGAAATCCTTAATTCTTTGTTGTCTTTTTTGGATACATTCTTATTTGATTATGAAGACAAAATTCTTTTGATTGTCAGACGAAAATAGCACAGTTGAAATCACGGGCGAAGGTAAGTTCAAGTTTCTTTTATTTCTGCTTGCTGCTAATTAATATTTCAAATGAATTGGTCACAGACCCTTCATTGATATGTCGTGTATACCACATGAATGGAATAAAAACTTTGACTTATCTTCTACAGATGATGATTTGGGTAAGTTCCACTTAAAAAATGGTCCTCAATAACTTCCATCGGAACCAACAGCCCATTGATTTGAATTTTATCAATTGACCTACTTATAATTGTTATGATATTTCCTTTCGGCAGACCAAAAAGTCGAATATTATTTAAAAATTTACGGTAAGATCTTAATTTCCTAGTTGACAAAGTATATTAAAGGTTTTTTTTTTCATATGAATTTTATCATGTGCTCGTTCATTTGTCAGGGCAAGATACTCTGGGTGATATAACTGGTAAGACATGCGCAACCAAATAAGCTTATTTAAGTAAAACCAATGGTGTCGAAAAGCTTGATTCGACCTCTTACAATAGCAAAGAAATAGTCGATGAGAACCATTTGAGTGACTATATGACCGTAGGATGAAATGGGATATTGATAATGGCCATATCTGCAGATGGGCAAAATGATAAAAAAACATTAGGATAATTATACTCTTAAATATTAACTTTTACCGTCTATTTATTTAGTCATGTTTTTCGGCAGAAACCTCAACATCCGCAAACGATGAAGTGATTCTTGAAGGTGAGTTTCCTTCATTGAATCTGACATTATATCAAATAATAAATCTCTTTTTAACTCTCGAACGACGACTATTTATAAAACCAGCGGAAAGAAAGCGACAGTTACGAATGATAATGATGACGTTTAATATTATGAAGATATAGCAAGAGATAGCAAAGTAATCATTGTGATAGATAGACTACAGAGGAAAAGTCATTAAGATAAGAATTTCTTCCCCCAATATCCTTTGTTAAAACAGACTAGGTAGATGATGAAGAGCTAATATTGCAACTTCTTCTTTGACAGATAAATATTTTAAGTATTGGCCACAAGTTGTAATCATTAAGCCTATGGGTGAGTTGTTAATAATTAATTTGATGGGATATTTTCAAAACTTTTACGTTTCTCTTCTTTCCCAGATGGGTCTTGTACCAAGATTCACTTTCTGTTTGAAAACCTCTTTCGTTCTCCAAAAAAAAAAGATCTTTGAAAGCCTTGCAAATTTATCAGTGAACATTTTGAAGTTTTCAATTATTTTCTATTTGAAGGAAATCATGGAATCTTCAGAGTATGCGTTTCAATTTTAGTTCTTGTAAGCTTTATTCCTGTCAGCCGCCAGAATTGTATCTTCGAAATAGTCTACACTTCAAACAAACTTGGGTTCTGATTCTTCATTAATTAATTCTTTTGTACCAGTAGATTAAATTTTGTTAATATTATTTGAATTTGTTTTAACAGAAAATCGGCCTATGCCGATTAGTTTGGGTAAGTCGTTTTTCGTTACTTAACTTTTTTTTTTAATGTTACGAGAATGTATCTTTTACTATGTAGGTACTTATTTAGTTTCGCATATTCTTCTTTAAAGTAAAGATATTTTTTTTTTCATTCGGCAGGGAATTTACTTCCTAATGTTAATATGTTCGGTTCACCATATGGTAAGTTTTTAATAAATATTGACTTGGATTCATTGATGGCAAGTATTATGATGGCGACGTTATTAATCGCGCTACAGAATTCAGTGAAAATAGAGTAAAAAAGGTGGTGTAAAAAATCTATCGGTAAATATGAAATCGAATGTTTAAGAAATAATATTTAAATCCATGTTTTGAGCTCAGATCTCAATATATGTATCACAATTTTAATTTGTATATTTATATTTTGACAGCAAATCCTAATGTGCAAGGATTTACAAGTAAGTTATTTTCATATGAAAATACAAATTGATTTGAATAAATAATATTGCGGCTTCTTCTAAAATTTTCTAAAGAACTTGCCAAATTATGATTCTGATTACAGTTTTCTATTGACAGCTAAAAAAGGAAAAATAATTAGGCCGACACCAAGCAGTAAGTTTATAGGTTTGTATATATCAAGGCTTGGCTTTGTTAAACGAAATTTTATATATCATAATCCCATTCGTTGATATGACTAATTGTTGCGATTTATACGAATCACAATAGGCTTTATTTTCGATGTGAATCAATCACGTACAGTTCCTCGTCAACATTATCTGACCCACCCTAAAAACAAACGAATTTGGACCCTCTGGCTGTAACATTAAGGTTTATTCAATTTATATGAGCTTAACAGACAAGTGCACGAGGACTTACAATCAATACAGACACGCAAATTTCATCTTTATAACGTTAGCATTAGGTTATATGTTATAACTACTTGTTATAATATAATTAGTGTAATAGCTTATTTTAATGATTGCGTTCAAGTAATTCTGGTCTCGTGGTCTGTGTATAAGACTGAGAAAATTAAGGTGCGAGATCAAATCCTGCGACGATGATATTGTTTTGCTTTCAATTTAGAATTTATTCCAAAACTATTTCTTGTATTATTATAAAGAACTATAGAGGGATAATCTTCAAATATAAACTTTGTAAAATGGTAATATTTTCGCATAACTTGTAATAAGTGGGTAGTTGAAAAATAAATATTATTTATTATAAAACTGGTATTCAAATGCTACTAAGGGTATGCAGTGACTACGCTCAAACATATTTGACCTTGTCTTACTAAATTACAAAAACAACGTCTCTTTACCATTTTTTATTTTCTATTTTGTAGGTAGATTTTTTTATTATCATGTCTCAATGGAGTGATTATTTAAAATACAAAATAATCTATTTGCACGAGGAAAAGGTTGGCTGCTTGTGCTGTGCAAGAATAAACTTTATGAAAGTATACTATATGGTTCAAATTCTTTAGAATATTGCGTCTAGCATAACAACTAAGATCAAATTTCAATGCTACTTATAAGAGTTGAGTTGGTCTTGTGGTCACTAAGGTAGTGCGGTGTTCATCGTTGTCTACGTTCGAAACCGAGTTTAACCTAAATGTAGCTTTTTGCTCAGCTGTTTTTTTTATTACACTTTTTTTTTACATTTCTTTAATGGACGACGTAGGATCTTATTTTTTTAAATCGTTTACAAGTGGCCAGTTCTAAAAACTTTCTTCGCGATGAGCAGGTGTCAATGCAATTTTCTGTGCCGGTTTATAATTCCTTATCCCAGCAGCGTGTAAATGCCTTCTCACTGTTTCCACTGAAATATTGTGGTTTATTGCGGTTACACGAATGGGCAAAAAATGGATTTTCAACTTGACTTGAAACAACGGTGGCGTTCGAATTCGGGACTATACTTGATGGCTTTTGCTCCTGGACGAATCCGCTGAATATTTCCATTGTCTCCATAACGTCTTAGGCATAGACTGACCGTATTTCTCTAAAACAAAAAAAAAACATTTTTGGAACCGTGTATGTAACTTGTAAGGAGTGAATGTAATGGTAAAATAGCCAACTACGCGTTCGTTAATCACAATCAATAAAATAAAATAGGTATAAAAAAACACTTACTGCTATATTAAGTCGATGACCAATCTCTCTAATTCCAACATTCTACTCATGTAAAAATATGATTTTATGTTTGGTAACACCAAATTGCTTAAATATACTTATCGAGTTATGTGAAACGATTTACAAATGTGTGAGCGCAGTCACTGCTATTAGGCGTAGTGTAACTTTTGTCACTTAGATGAATTTATTATCTACCTCACGAAGCAAATATATTTTTTACTTCGTTTCCAAACATTCTTGGTAAATATAAATTCTGTGAACTTAAAGTTTTTCAATTTACCCACCTGTCTACAAGATAAGTTATTAGGCGTAAATCATATTGGTCGTTCTTTAATAATGCAAGCAATATTGTAGAAATGAAAACAAATTAAAAAAGAAACTGATAATATAGGTGGACTGTATTTTCGAACCCACATGTTGTTCTTTGCCAATCCAGCATCAAACCGCTAAGCCACAAGAACTTGTTGGAAATACGCGAAATTAATGATTGGGTTGTAATTATGTAGTGTGACTTAAAAGCTTTTCAACTTTAATGTCAACGAGATAATGATTAAAATAGCTTAACAAAATGATATATAATGCCGGTGGCTCCGACAATGTTGGGTGGGTTTACCTTAACCTTACGTGTTAAAGATCAAATTTGCGTGTCTGTATTTTTACTGTATTTGTCCTTAGAGTGCTCGAGCACTTGTCTGTTAAGCTCATATAAATTGAATAAACCTTAATGTTACATTCAGAGGGTCCAAATTCGTTTGTTTTTAGGGTGGGTCAGATAATTGTGATGACAAACTGTACTAGACTTAATTAGTCTTTAAAAAACCTGGGGGTGGCGTGGCCAACAATCTTCTCCCGATAACTAAGATTAACGAAGAGTAACTATATCAATTCTTTCGACAGTGCAAACTGTGAAAACTGTAAAGCCGTCTACGTTTACGACGTTTTTTACAACAACACATCACTCATTCAGTACACATGGACCTGAGAGTGAGTTTTAAATTTTTTATTAATCATTATGTTATGCGACTGTAGGTATCACTGCTGTTCAAAACTACTACTGAATTTCTGGAAATTGCTGAATCAGCATTGTTGAGTTTCGGTTTGGAGGACATGAATTCCAGTGACTTTCCACACTTGTAAATACACGGATGAATTTTTTCACCGGAACAATTTCGTTATTTCTATCACGTAGGTAGACATGAACAGTCATGGGATCTATCTTCCCATACTTATCACCCAGTGGTGTTGTCGTAACGCAAATCTCCATATAGCCTTTTGAACTGTCTTTGGGTGACAGACGTTATGCAATATATCTAATAATACAACATAAATATACATGTTTTGTGTAAGGAAAACATGGCTAAATATTAAACGAGATAATTAAACATGAGCAATAGGAGACTTTCCATAGATTAAAAAAAAAAACTGTTAAGAAAAACCATCATTTATTTGATAGACTTTTGACCAAATCGGCACTCGACACTGGCCGTGATACTCTTACTAATGAAGCAGAGAGATTAACTGTTGCATTTGTTATATAAGTATGGTATATGGATATATGATTTAGCAATAATAATGTATCAACAGAGAAAGTGAGTATAACACCAGAAGGACTACCTGAACCCGAGGCTAGGGGTGAGTGCATTAAAGATTAAAATATATAATTTACAAACAATATCATATCAGTCTTATAAATTGGAAAATAACACGAATCTATATACAATGCGAATTAAGGTACACCTCTGCCCAACTCTTAGGGGAAAACAGGGGTGATGTTATGTTGTCTATATACAATGTGCTTCTAAGAAATGAGGATCATGTGACAAAAGGATATGTTTAGTACGAATGTGGTTAGCAATAAGAAAAGAGGCATCAAAGAAAACATGGGTTGTATAGAAGATATCATGGCTAGAAAAGAGTTGACATCTGATAGAGATACGTACGAAGAAAAAGATGTACAGTACTGAAAAAACCCTAAATAAAGGTTGCAGTAAAATAATGACAAGATCCTCAATGGATAATTCTTATTAATGATTCATTATTTTAATTTGGCAGAACACGAGACTGATGCTGAAATTGCCAGTAAGTTATTTAAACTAGTTCTTAGATTTATCAGTACCATCGTTATATCACTACAGAACAAAAATGACTTAATCTACTTCAAAGCGATGGAGCTTGAAAACCAGGAGATGTTTCTTTATGATACTCTAGCTATAGTATGTTATTTTATGAAAATATAAAAAAAAAACATTTTATAACTATTTATCATTGGGAAATATACAATTGATAAATATCTACATTAATAGCAAACAAACTTTTGTCAACAGAAAACGAGGCTGAAAATACTGGTAAGCTATTTATTCTAGTGCTATTGCACCTTTCAGTACGATAGCTTCACTAGCTACTTTTCTATCTACGTCAAGCAACTCAGCCTGCCCTATTGCTGTCCACTTCTGAACATGACATCTCGCTATTATCCTTATACTGAACAAACTTTAGAATCAGAACCGGAACTAGACACTGAAGCTAGTACTGGTAAGCTATTAAATATTGTTCTAGTGTTATTGAATTGGTCAGCAGAAAATATATGGGTGCAGAAGTTCGGCTCCATACAACGAGCGCGAAGACACGCACACATAGACACGCGTCTTCATACAGCGAGTGCAAAGCACTCGCAACTGGCATTTGTTTACCGTAGCATCACTCTTTTTCTAATTTTTATTGTTATTAATCTACTCTCCTCTAATGGAACATAAATGGAACTATACACACTTCAGAATCGCCGTCAAATGAATTAATTCGTGGTAATCTATTAATTTTATGAATGCTATTGAATTTATCAGTACCCTACCGTCATTCTTTGTCTAATTTATTATTTGCATCAATCTACTTTACTATCTTCATTAATTATACTACTTATACACACTTTAGAATCGCCATACACTGAAGCTAGTACTGGTAAGCTGTCAATTGAAGTAATGTTTTTGAATTGAATTCATCAGTACAGTAGCTTCATTCTTTGTTTATTTGTTATTAGAATCGATTTACTCTGTGCATTGATATTAATGATACTATACACACTTTAGAACCATCATACACTGAAGCTAGTACGGGTAAGCTGTCAATTGAACTAATGTTTTTGAATTTATCAGTACAGTAGCATCATTCTTTGTCTATTTGTTATGTGTATCGATCTACTTACCTCTGGCTATTAATATTAATTTATACTATACACACATTAGAATCGCCATACACTGAAGCTAGTACTGGTAAGCTGTCAATTGAAGTAATGTTTTTGAATTCATCAGTACAGTAGCTTCATTCTTTGTTTATTTGTTATTTGAATCGATTTACTCTCCTCTGCGCATTAATATTAATGATACTATACACACTTTAGAACCATCATACACTGAAGCTAGTACGGGTAAGCTGTCAATTGAACTAATGTTTTTGAATTTATCAGTACAGTAGCATCATTCTTTGTCTATTTGTTATGTGTATTGATCTACTCACCTCTGGCTATTAATATTAATTTATACTATACACACTTTAGAATCGCCATACACTGAAGCTAGTACTGGTAAGCTGTCAATTGAACGAATGTTTTTGAATTCATCAGTACATTAGCTTCATTCTTTGTCCATTTGTTATTTGAATCGATCTACTCTCTTCTGCCCATTAATATTAATAATATTATACACACTTTAGAACCACCATACACGGAAGCTAGTACAGGTAAGCTGTCAATTGAACGAATGTTTTTGAATTCATCAGTACATTAGCTTCATTCTTTGTCCATTTGTTATTTGAATCGATCTACTCTCTTATGCCCATTAATATTAATAATATTATACACACTTTAGAACCACCATACACGGAAGCTAGTACAGGTAAGCTGTCAATTGAACAAATGTTTTTGAATTCGTCAGTACAGTAGCTTCATTCTTTGTCTATTTGTTATTTGTATCGATCTACTCTCCTCTGCCCATTAAAATTAATGATACTTACACTCTTTAGAACCACCATACACTGAAGCTAGTACTGGTAAGCTATACATTGAACTTGTCTTATTGAATGTATCAGTTCTGCCGATCGATTCTGTAAAAATCTCACCGTGAAAAGTTAGGTGAAGTGAGCTTAGAGTGAGCTGTCAAGAGTGTCAATCCCTAGCATTAGTTGGAATGACAGCTCACTCCACGCTCACTTCACTTAAGTTTTCACGGTGAGATGGTTACAGAATCGCAATGCAGTAGTGTAATTCTACATCTATTTTTTATCCATCAAATGCATTAACTTTACGCTACCCTCGTTAGGCAGATGAAACCTTTAGTGTTGATAAAGGGCGAAGAATTGAATCCTAAGAAATAGCACAGTAATTTAGATGCTAAGCTTCAGTGGAGCCCCACATATAGGTATTTTGTTAAAAAATCTATAGAAAAATTAGAAATTTAATTGATTTTCGTTTAGTGTCTTTTAGCTATTTTCATAGTGTAATGTCGCACATTATTCTGTTGTGGGAAAATTCCGCCGATATTTAAACTACCTTTGTTTTGCAGAAAAGAGCTGTTCGATCAATTAATATATTAAGTCACTATCAGAAATAAATTTAAGGAGATTAATGCAATAACTGCGCCTTCTGAGAATATTTACGAAAATCTTTTATATGTCCATTAAAATATAAAATTGTTTAAAAATACAGTGATATCCTTAATATAAATACGAGGAACAAACACAAATTTGTTGTACCTACAACGAGGCTCAAGAAAATAGGAGGCTCGTTTAGATGTGAATGTATACGCTTTTATAATATACTTCCAAGTCACGATCAAGAACTAAGCCTTAATAAATTTAAATCATTCAATAAAAGTAAATTGTGTCAGAAAGCCTTTATACTGGTAAAAATTATATTAAAAGGCCTAACTATTTTTTTTTATATACACTTTGACATTTGATGATTATTATATACACATTAACACTGTGAAGTATAATATTATTATTATTTTAATTATTGAGAATGTGAGGACTATGTGGGTATTTTTTTTATTTGCACCCGTAAATGTGTTTTTTGAACCAATTTACATCATACAAATTTCAACCATCATCATTTTTCATTTATCAAAAAAATCAAGCCTTTTCTGGTCATTAACCATAATGATATTCTACAATCTTCAGAATCGCCGAACCCTGAAGCTATTACTGGTATGCTATTTATTAAACTATTATTAAATTTTATCAGTACCTACTGGAGTTTTATTCTACATAATATATCTAATTTCACTCGCATCGATCAGCATCTCTTCCCTTTTACCATTTATACTAATGATTCTTTCTCTGCTATTACTTTACGAACTTTAGAATCGCCAGAAATTGAGGAAACCGCTGGTAAGCTATTTGTACTCTTATTTCATCTTTTTCTAGTTCAATCAGGGCCTGTATCACATTATCCTTATTTGCACTAACTACCAGATTTTGAAAATGAAACAGAATTTACCTAAATTATAAAAAAAAATGTAGGGAAACTATACTGAGATCAGACTGATTGCCCCTCAGGTATCATGGTCTGCAAAAGTTTGCAGACCATGATACCTGAGGGGCAATTCTATCAGATTCTATCAGAGTAACCAATTCAAAACTTGTGATATGAATGATAAACAAACTTTGTATAGTCAGAAACTCAGCACCATAGTACGGGTGAGTTATTTGTACTAAAGTTATAACATGTATCAGGAATGGTAACTTCATTCTGCTGTGTCTTTTGAAACTATTGACCTTAATTTACTAAACTAAAAATCTATCTTCTATCCACCAATATATCTAATCTTCTCCAACAACTTTTAATATGGTTTTTATTTTGATACGATATCTTATTCTTAAGTCAACTTTGCGCAAAGCTGGGAGAACTGACTAACGAAGATCAAGTATCGTGCCGAAGCGTTTACCAAATCCCGTTTGGTGGAGATATGACTTCACAATATAGTCAAATAGACAAATCTACAGATGTTAATTACTGCACAATATTATTAGCATTTACACTTAAAAAATCCCATGTGTCTTTTGCATGTGTAAATAATCGTCCGAATTTTGTCGACGAATTACATTCGGGAGTTGGCCTAGAGACAACTGCACCCAGCATAGTACTTAATTAAAATTGACATGACGTCAAAATCTGACCTTTATCTTTAAGCTCCATATTCTTATATTTTTATATATATATCTCTCCATATTTTTATAAAACAACTTCCCCCTCCCCGCATCCGTTTAGCAGTCCGTCTTAACACGATAAACTCAAAAACTGCCGAACGGATTTTCATTCGGTTTTTACCAATAGACGGAGTGATTCATGAGGAAGGTCATGGGGAATTCATTAAAGCTTAGTGAAAATTGGCTGAAATATGACGCTGATTGTTGAAAATATCTGAAATATCATGCCGACTGCAAGCTTTACTGGCGTTGGCCGGGTAAACATTGGATGGCACACATATAGTTTATAAACTGGATTAACATATAGGTACTGTAAATCCCGGTAGTACGTTCCGTGGGATATTTTACGACAAACACAAAAAGGCAAAAGCTAATTAATTTGTATAAATATTGAAAACTTTCCGCAATATCAACAAACTTGTAACCTTCAAGTGTCATCTACTGTGTTTACGTTGTTGTTTTAATATGTAGAATACCTGTATCTTGTAATAATGATCAGTATGGTATTGATACAAAAAACTAACTAATGCTTGACCTTTATGAAGCTCTTTGGAGAATTGTGTGACTTTACTGTTTTGACAATTCTTTAATTAATGTTTTTATAAAGGTGCCTTTGCATCTATCGTCCTCGTCACGTCGACGCTGCGCTAGCGTCACATAGGCGTAATTATATCGAACATTTGCTTCGTTGACGCAGAATACGCATCTTGTTTTCAGTTTCTATCCCTGTCCATATCCTTAAACAAATTCTCTGGTCAATAATTTGAATTTTCTATTACACTCTTCAAAGGCTCTTTAATTTCACCAAGGCAAATATTGGGCCCACCTTTGATCAAGTAAACTGCAAACATTTTTCCATCCAATATTGACTCGTTTTCTCATTGATTACAGAAGATTCATGCTCAACTCCTAGCGGTGGCAGTGGCGAGTGTATATCACTCTTCAACTGTCCAGTGCTGCTAGCCCTGGTTAATAAGAAGGATCGTACGAGCCAAGACATCGACCTGCTGAAGAAGTCGCAATGCGGGTACAAGGGGACTGCCCCGGCTGTAAGTATCTGCATTATGACTAACCTGTTGACAGATGCGTGTTATAAATTGTCTTTTATGAGTAATTTGTCGGTTTTGTCGTTTCTAAACTTCCTAAGTATGGTAGGCTACACGGTACTGGTACCAAAACCAGCAATTATAAGCTTGTTCCTTATTCTATTGTAACCGGACCTAGCGTACTAGGTCAGGTCAAATTGTTACCACTGAAGTGTGGCCTACTGTACATCTTAGGGCCGGCGCCCACTGGCGGCACGCCACGGCAAGGGATTTATATGCCACTAATAGAAAATATAACTTAAAAGTATGACAATAAAATTGAAATATCGGCAGCAATGATGCCGCGGTATCCTTAGGCACGCCGCGACGTCCTTTGGCATCATCATTGTAATTTCAATTTTATTAATATACTTTTAGGTTATATTTTCTATTAGTCGCATAAAAATCCCTTGCCGTGCCGTGCCGCCAGTTGGCCCTTAGTCTCTGGTTGGTAGATCGAGGTCCAAAGCAATACCTATCGATAGTTTCACTACTGCCTTTTCTTAGAAAGAAGAATTCATAAAATTATACATTGCTATTGAATCTACATACTATATTCTCTCTAGCGATACTGTAGTTACTTTTAGTAAACAATTTCAACCAAAGGCGTTAGAATTTTACCAACCCAGTTTAATCATTAATCACATTTATGACCCAACAAATTAATTAGGAAAAAAAAATATGGAGACAATAAGGGAAATGTATCTAAACTGCAAGACTGCGATTTATGTAGAAAAACTAAGAAATGAACGTTACAAACAAAAATAAATTACTCATCATGACAATACTGTGTCATCGGAATGAAAAACAATAGACATAAAGTTGTGGCCCATATGTTTTCTACAGTAAGGAAAAATGTCTGCACATCTCTATGAATTTGTTATTCACTCATAGTTAGACATTACTCATATACTCGTCAAAAGCGATAGATAGAAGTATCTATCTCCCTCCATATATGAGAAACCACACAGTCGTAATGGGTACTGATATCTGAACATGGTAAAACAAAAACCATCTTCCTGCCCTTATCCCATGTCACTTGGGGTCGGCGCAACACGTTTTCTTCTTCCATTCTCCTCTGTCAACCGTCACGCTATCATTCACTCCATTCTCTTTCATATCATTCCCCACACAATCCATCCATCTTTTCATCGGCCTTCCTCTCCCTCTCCATCCATCAACATGTAAATTCATCACACTTTTAGTCACATGCGTTTCGTCCCTTCTCATCACATGCCCATACCAAGCTAAACGATTTCCTTTCAACTTTTCTGTCACTGGCGCCACTTTCAAACTTCCTCTTATATACTCATTTCTTACTTTATCCATTCTCGTCACTCCACACATCCATCCCAACATTCACATCTCCGCTGCATGCAATCTTTTTTCATCCGTCTTCAAACAAAAATCAAATGCTTTAATGTTTTTATAAATCAGATAAAAAAATGTTTTAAAACAAAACAGTAGTGTAGGTATCTACTATCTAATAATAAGTAAACATATGCTAGAAATTAATAATAGAGGTAACAAATACACTACTCTCAACGTTATTCACATATCGATACCTATCAGGTAGGTATATCTATGAAGTTACACTAGCTCATTTAATTTGACCCAGTTTCCTACCGCTCGTGATTTTGTTAAAATCGATAAAGCAACAATTTTTCTTCTAGCGCCTAAAAATAACTTCCATAATAAATCAAATTCTGAACAATATTTAAAACCGTATCCTACTTGCTTTCAACATTGATATCAACGGTATTATCCTCTAAGAGGCACCAATCAATTTCCTGGCTGTCTACAAAACGCCACGCCTCTAGAGAGTAAGGCTGAATGAATCGAGCATCATCGATTACACTTCTTATACTACCCCTCTTTGATTTCCAATTCAGAGATTTCCTCAAATAAAAATCACTTTAAGAAGCTTTCGAGCGATTTCATATACGTTTGAGTTTAGATTTATTTGTATTTCGTCAATATTGGGGCGAGGGTCTGTTGTGTTACCATGTGACCATCTGAAGGGACTGGATTTTGCAGCTAATTAGCATAACACTTAAAGCCACCAGTGGAGTTTACTAGGAGGCCTGAGACCACTTTAAAAAACACCAATGTCCCCTAAAATAATTAAAACTCAAGTATACTATAGTACCGTTTTCTATTTGGAGACCACGATTGATAAACGTTACCTAGCACGTACTTTGGCTAGACATTATTCCTCTCACCGTCAAATACTGGTATTCACCTACATATAGTTACACTGAAAGCCAACATAGTTGGGACAAGGTTAGGCATATTGTATTATTTTTTACACTGCCGCGGAACGGAGTGGAAGCGATTTTTTTTTGTACAAAGCATAATGAACTTTATGTCAAAAGTGTAACGCACATATTAGATACACAAATACGCACAGGTCGCGCATCTTCTGGTGAATTATCGCGCATTCTCGGTAATTCCGGCAGTAATAAGCTCGTATCTAGTTTGTACGTTAGACAATTGACATAAAGTTCATTTTGCTATGTACGAAAACTCGCTTGCACTCCGTTCCGCGGCGGTGTAAAATGAGCCCAAATGTCAAACTACAAGTGCAAAATAGAGACGGAAACATATCTAAGCCACAGCATGTGATGTTTATCAATCGCAACCTATAACTTTGTCAAAATTTATACTATCTCTCTCTTCTTCCAGGTATGCTGTCCAAAACAGACACAGACTCAGACACCGAAACCACAAGGAAACTGCTACACTCCTGAAGGAAACGTCGGACAATGCGTCAGTTTGTACTCTTGCGCGCATATCGCGAACATGCTTAAACCACCCGTGCCTAGTGAGAACATCGCCTATGTGCAGAAGTCCAAGTGAGTACCTAACATTTTATCTGAGAAAATAAAACTACTTAAAACTCGTCCTGAAAATTGCTTACTATTACGAGGAAAGTCGAGCTTATTAACTCAAAAAATTTAGGCAAAGAAACTGAAAATAATGATAGAGTAAAAGCTGACATAAGTGATAATAGGCCGATTGTCGCTTAAACTATTGTAATTTTTTAACCAAATTAAGTGAATATGTACTTTTGTCGTACTTGGCTGCGTTTAGTAGGACATGGGAAAATCAGTAAGCTTAGAACAATAGTCTCTTATGGAATGAATCATTTTGCCACACCACTTACTAGAAAAAAAAAATTGACATTAGTTTATGGAAATGGACTATCAAGATTTATCACATAAAAGGGGAATCCTGCGTACTAGGTCTTTATGACATAATCACAGTTATTAATACACTGCATTGACACAAGGAAACATTGCAATAACAATTAGGAAACCTGTTGGACTAGTGTAGAAATGTGAAGGACTATTTGGTGTCTTCATAATGAAGACTATTTCGAAGAAGTCTGTGAATGATGTGTACTTTGAAAATTGATTAGCTGAAAAACGCTACAGCTGTGAGTTTAGCTAGACGGGAGAAAGAGAGAGAAATAAGAGAATAGAAAAGAAAGAATGAAGAGATTATATTCATCACGAGCGATTTAGTTCTATAACTTGGTTGATATAGAAACCACTCATTTTGTGTCACTACTCTCTTCCTACATCTACTCACTACATACACTCACACACATCCTACACTTACTCTCTACACACACACTCAGACCCTACATTAATTCACCACAGCACACTAAAACCTCTTGCATTTGTATTTCTTACATAAAATATATCCTGTTTTCTTTTACACTATTTGCTTATTGTTGAAACGTCCCGATTTAATATAATATGGCTTTGTTTCTAACGAAGAATCACTGGCTCTTAAGACACAGGCACCTACACCTAGTTTAGGAGTCAGAGAACTAAAACTATTGTGACCTAGTTATAAGCCTTATATTCTCTTAGTCTTTGGATACTGTAATGTGATGGCTTTGATGAAATAAAGAATTATTATTATTATTTATTTATTAAAGTTATGTATGTGTTGTACAAGCATCAAGACCTGTACCAGCTTTCTTCTAGTCTTATCCCAATTGACATGTCAGCGAGGCATGTCTTTTTCGTGCATACATTTATATCAGCCGTCATCTAGGTATTCTATTTCTAGCAATATCATATTTCGTTTTGCACAATACATCTATCGTTTCATTGGTCTTCCCTCACTCATGTAGCCTCGAGCGTCTACCACTATAATAATATGTTCGACTGACGTATGGAATCACTCAAGTAATTCCGCGCGTGAAACGCTCTAGGATAAGATCTACTATTGTGATTCAGTCATGGTTTTTATATAAGTAAATAATTAATGTATGAACGATTAACATATTATGTACGAGTATATCATCAGTAACCTGTTTCTAAGACGAGTTGAAATAGTTGAGGAAAATGGTTCATAAATGTTTGTGTTGTAAGCCTTGGTATTAAAATTATTCATTACTCAATTAGATGCTTCAGATAGAAGGATAATCTACAACTAATTATGGTATGGTTTAAAGTAGGTACAATCATATTGAAATGTCTCGTGGTTTGACTGAGTAGTATTTTAACAATCCGAACGTACGACTGGTTTGAATGGACTATAATAGCATTAATGAACTTTTTATACATCTGCGGAAGAATAAGCAACATTATTTTAATTTGCGTCTCCAACAATTATAACTTCAACTTCTGCTATAATGACCCTACCTTATTTGAATGGCAATTGCACCTAAGGAAAGAGATGTCAGCACAAACTGACAGGGTCCGCTAGGGCCGATGCCGCCAGGGCCGCGGGTTGTTCGAAAGAGATACCGTGGCCCCTGGCACAGGCAACTGAAGGAACACGGGTCAGTTTTAGTCAGTAAAAGTCTGACACGCCCTTCCGCTCAGCCCAGAGCGGGATAGGTCATTTGAAGATATCCCAACCAAAAAAAAAAAGGTGTCATTTGGTGCAAGCATGGTAAAAACATAACATAACACTTTAATTTCCGTCTCATATGGAGTTAGATGTATGGTAAGCTACCAAAAGCCAGAACGTAACAAAATCACATTGTCATTTCCAGATGCGAGGGACCAGAACAGTACAGCGTCTGCTGCGGTCCACCTCCGGATCGCAACCAACAGCCCACGGTAGCTCCATCTGGAAACTGTGGTGCTCAAATGACTGCTTACCCGCCTGATCCTCGTACGGAATGCTGTGGTGTGGACAGCAGAGTCGGAAACAAGATTGTGGGTTAGTATTAATTATTTATTTCAACCCATGCTCTATGGGGACTGGCCGGCACTAGCAAACGGCTGAATTATGTGGAAAGGGAAGAGGGAGGCTTTTGCCCCGTAGTGGGACAATATAGGCTACTTATAGTTTAGATTAGATGCTCTGTGTGCCTGAAAACGCAGCGTTAAAAGGTAAACACAAAGTGGATCGATGACCTAGTGAAGGTTGCAGGAATCCGTTAAAGGCGAGTAGCAAAGAGCCGTTTGATGTGGCAAAATTTAAGGAAAGCCTATTAGTAGTGAACGTTTTTCGATGATGATGATGACATAAACTGTTCGACGCAGCCATAATTCATAGAGAAACAACCGCCGCATATGTCTTATAAGTCTGAGCTGGGAAAGGGTTAAAAACTGAAATTTCTCAAAAATAAAGAACCATTCTCAAGAGACTTGTGATGATAAAAGAAATGGAAAGAGGGATTTTCCAGGCATTAACACTTTTCATCATCATCATAATCAGCCCATAATATTCCCACTGCTGGCACACAGGCCTCCTCTCTGTGAGAGGGGGAGTAACACCGGTGGCGTCTTTTTATATTTGCATTTTACGTAAAAGTAAAAGTTTTCTTAATTTCAAGGAAAACTGAAGAAGCTTATTTGTAACGATTCTTGTTCATCCGCAAAATACGCGTTCCTTCAGTATAAACTGCCTACTTGCTAAAAGATTTAACATGAATTTTCCAGGTGGTAACGCGACAACAGTAGACCAGTACCCATGGCTCGTGATGATCGAGTACGTGCAGGGTGGCGTCACGAAGCTGCTCTGTGGAGGTGTTCTGATCAGTGGCAAATATGTCCTGACTGCAGGACATTGTGTTGCTGGACAAGTGCTGACGATTGGCAGACCGTGAGTTCTGACACTTCTTCTCTTTTTCTTTCATGAACTACTTACTAACTTGGCTGTTAGTTACACTTATGTTTTTTATTATCTTTTGTTTGCTATAAGTCTTCCAAAGAACTTAAATACGTAAAATAAATAAGCCAATGGCGCCGATTCCCTTGTTCACAAACTAAACTAAATTTAAGTTCAGTGCATATTTTTCTTTCTATTTCATTAAGAAAAGAACAAAAGACAAATATTAGTTTAGGCCTGTCAAATTAGTCAACGCCTGACGTAAATTGACGTATTTTTTTTTAGTAGCCATGTTTTTAATCACTTCGAAACTTATCTCTTATCTAGTATCTTAATTTGACAGGACTAAACTTATATTTATCTTCTGTCCTTTTCTAAATGAAATAGAAAGAAAAAGATGCATTGAACTTAAAAGTTTAGTTTGTGAAAAAGGGAATCTGCGCCAATATCGACCAAAAACGGTGTATTATGGTCTGTTCCAAAAGTATCTAGTGAGAACGAAAGTTTAAAGGAACCCTGTACAGGTTAAATTCTTACGTAATCTCTCACTAAAGAGAATTAGTAATACATTCATCTGTGTTTAGTAGGCTTTAACTTTATATCTCGCCACTACTTATGTCGTACAATTATTGTTTGAATAACATTATTAAATAGTAATTGTAAAATCATCCACAAAATTGATGCTATAAAATTAACGTCAATTGTCAAATGAAAAACATGTATAAGGTTTAAAATAGCGTATTGTTTTGAAATAATCAAATCAATGCACTACATTTATAATTAGCACACCAAATTGGCTTTCACAAGCACGTTTTCTGATACATTTATTTACATTTTCATCAAATTATTTTGGAACCGAGAATAGTTCGTTTCGAAAACTGTGTGTACAGTATGATCTTTTTTAAAGTTTGAGCAATAAAACAATAGTTTCTAAGAGATTAGCAAATAACAACTGAGATTAGAGAACTGTTTTGTGACCCTGACATGACCTTATGATGTATTTTTCTAGTAAGAGAGTACGTCTGGGAGAATACAACATTTCTCACGAAGGCGCAGACTGTGCGCCCGTCGAAGCAGGCGGCGAGGACTGCACTGAAGGAGTCACTAGGATCCTTATTGAGAAAGTCATTCCCCATCCGCAGTACAACCCTATCAGTCCCTTGAAGAGGAACGACATTGCTTTGTTGAGACTACAGGATGTAGCTCCGTTTACAGGTTAGTTAAAACTGATTTTTCAATCCAGACAGCATCCATGGAAACGTAGCGGGGAGAAATAAAGATAATAAACTTATAGATTAAATAAGCCAACTTTTTAATCAGAAGGCCAAGTCTCGTAAATTAAAACGTTCAAAATCTAGTCGCAGTCTCATCTCGGCGACAAACAATTAATGTCAAAAACTTGTCAAAATGTAGGGAAATTAGACGTATTTTTGACAGATTGAGACTGAGATCAGACTGTGAACGTTCTTAAAATTACGAGAATTACCCCTCTGGTTTTTAGTCTCCTTCGGGGCAGTTGTGAGAATCTTGCAATCAATACAGACTTTTTCGTATAATGTGATCCGGACCAAGAAAACATGATTCTTGCTATAAAGAGTACAACTGATAACATAATTTAATTTGCTTGTAAGGACAGTCTTGTCAATAGAATTGATCATGGGGTCCCAGTCTTACGCTTCTTGTACGTAGACCATAAAATTATTTCTCACAAACTAACTAACTAACTGTGTTTCATTTTTAGACTTCATTCGTCCGATCTGCTTGCCAAGCAAGGACCTGACTGAGCCGTCGAACATTCCAACCAACTTTTCACTGTACGCAGCCGGTTGGGGCGCTGTGAGCGATAGGAAATCATTCAGCGAAGTTAAACTGCATGTGGATCTACCATATGTCGAACCCGAAGTAAGTTTTCAGAAAGCCGATAAGGATGCACTAAGTTATTTTAACCCATTCCCTGTTCCATGAATCACATATGATTCATGTTGATTGTTTAACTATTGTGTCTACTTTGTGGACAGTGAACCTGTTAAGTCATCCTCATATTAATTCTCCTGCTCTTATACAAATTTGTCAGTGGTCGTCGCAGCACGTATATTTGCCATTAATTGTGATACGATGACTGCATCGTCTCACAATATACATCAACATCATACGCATCAATATAGATCATATGCATCAAATGTGATGCATAGCCATGTATGATTTTGTAGTACTAATTATTTGTTAATACCCTCCTCTTTCCCACAGAAATGCCAACCTGTCTACAGTTTCCCTGGCCGCAGTGTCCAACTTTGGAAAGCACAGATGTGCGCCGGTGGTGTCACAGGCAAGGATTCCTGCAAAGGTGACTCTGGTGGTCCTCTCATGTACGAAAACGGAAGAACTTATGAAGTCATCGGCATCGTCAGTTTCGGACCAATCCCTTGTGGCATGGATGGAGTTCCTGGAGTCTACAGCAAAGTATACGAGTATCTTGACTGGATTAGGAGCACCATTGTCCCTTAAATTGTTTTAACTTCGACGTTGAGTGATCTAATTTGATTTTCTTTTGGTAAAAATCTGCGACCTGCTCTTTTGAAGACCAAGTTTACGATTAATTAAAAAGAAAGAGGCCAAAGTACAGTTTCTAAGCACAATACTTAATATTAAGTTAATATCTATTTGAATTAGGTCACTATCCACGTTTAAGATTGTCGTTTTCAAAAGACTTGTCCATGACTCAATTAATTTTATCTTTCGAATAGCAATATTATAATTGTCCCGTTCAAAAATTTGCTCATTTATATCCCTTAAATATTTGTCTACCTTACTGTTCTACCTTCTAAGATATTTTAAACAAGTTTTGCTAATTTTTTTTGTAGTCCCATTTTAAATTAGCTTCAACGTCAACAGTAAAATTAAGATTAACATAGATTTAATTGATAACATGAATTGAAACAAAAATCAATATTTTAGGCCACAGCTGTTATATGCTTGGTGTTGATAGCGTCCGGATTGACGATTGATAGTTAAATTATTTTATTTTTTTGGCAAAACTTCACAGACTTGTTGGATATCGGTATCTTATAGCGTCAGTGAAGTATCGCCAAGTACAGTAACAAGACCATTGTTTTGTCAGATTGAGGTCAAAGACAATCAATCATTAATAAACTGCACCCTAATTGCGTAACACACGATCAATCGTAATCGGTTTCATTTTGACAGTTCAACAACATTCATTGCGTTATTTACGTGTTGAGCAGACAAATTTTTCCAACTTATGAAGCAATGGATTAGCAATTTGCTTCAAAATTATTCTGATTCCGATTGATTGTGTGTTACGCAATTAGGGTGCAGAATGGTAACTATCAATCTCTTTCCTGCATTGTATTACAACACAAGTGCTGTAAAGATCTCAAGGCTGCTGAGCTGGTCCAGATCTGAATAGTTCGTAAGTCAAAACATCGACTATTGAGATTATTAATAAAATAAATAATTGTGATGATTTTTCACTATAAAATGTAGTTTTAATTATTACCATCGAGGCGATAAAAATTACTATTAACAGTAGCTAAGACCAAATAATAGATGTCGCCACTGATGAGAGCAAAATCACCATTTACA
The DNA here is from genome assembly GCA_945859715.1 of Apamea sordens. Lineage (NCBI taxonomy): Eukaryota > Metazoa > Arthropoda > Insecta > Lepidoptera > Noctuidae > Apamea > Apamea sordens. The sequence continues at coordinate 1,976,002 of OX244010.1, read as the reverse complement.
TCATCATCTCTCATTCTTCAACAGCTATTAATGAACTGATTGATAATGTTACTCACATACCTACAACACCACACTAGAACACAAAACGATTCCACCATGTTAAGAACATTAAAACGAAATGCTTACGTAATATTTCTTCAATAGTTTAAAGATAAATAAAATAACTATGAGTTCACTTACCCCTAGCATTGGTGGCTGCGTCTGCGATCTTCTGGAAGGCATCCAGGAAAGCGGCAATCGCTACCAGGGCTGACCTGCCAAAGGAGAAAATGCATTTGAGGTTGATGTCTTTGTTGTAGTTGTCCTAGATTTTGAGGAAGGAAATATGAAACGAATCAAAGTTCTGAAACTGTGTTAGCCAGTGGTGAACCTGCTGTTAGAGTTATTATTGGCTTATGCTGGTAAACTGCGAACATATATCAATAGAAAATGTTGTAGTACGAGTCAGAACAATAGGTAGTACAGATGACGACTTGAAAACGTCGTTAGGCGGAGAGTAAATTGGATACCAGTATCAGAGTATTGACTGTATTACCCTAGTCGGGCTAAGTAACTCACTTCTAGAAAAAAAAAAAATCAAAGCTACGGCATATTCACATACTATTTAACCCTAAGTCACCTCTCATGACACTCAACAGCAACGGTTCTAAGAACTATTTGGCCATAATCATATCGACGGCACGGTTGGCGCAGTGGCTGCGCTGCGTGTCGTGGGTTCGATTCCCGCACGGAACAAATATTTGTATGGCCTACAAGTAGTTGTTCCGGGTCTGGCTGTTTGTGTATGTGAGATTAAATGTTTATAAACGCACCCACGATACAGGAGAAATTCCTAGTGTGGAGCAACGTGTTTTTATATATAAATATAAACCGTCCATCATCAACAGGAAGTTTTTCAGCAGACACAACATAAAATACATCTCCATCAGACCCATCTCAAATTGATCTCACATTCTCAACTGCAGCCGTGACCTCTACGAATGGAATATTTACAACACAACACACATAACAATAACCTTTTATTATCAGATCACATATAGCCATATCATTGTCAATTTGCGAGTCAACGGCCACTCCATTGTTATTAAATGGCTGACTGTAGTCGAGTTACGATGCATCGTATATGAAGGTTAACTTTTCGTACCTAAAATGATATGCATTTGAATAAAAGAGTCAATAATTTTAAGTGCAGAAGATCATTATTATTTACCGCATGGGACAAATGGTAGCGGCTAATTTTGATTGAATGCACTCCACAGGTCATAGATCAAATCAAAAGGCATTTGTGGCTTTAAATTTACTAATGCACAAATAATGGAGGGACTATTTTAATAGCAGGATCACAAAAAGAAAATTGCCCTCAAGATGCACCTAATTGCGTAACACACGATCAATCGTAATCGATTTCATTTTGACAGTTCAACAACATTCATTGCGTTATTTACGTGTTGGGCAGACAAATTTTTCGAACTTATGAAGCAATGGATTAGCAATTTGCTTCAAAATGATTCTGATTCCGATTGATTGTGTGTTACGCAATTAGGGAGCAGTTCTAACCGACGCAGTAAAAGCTGTTATTGGACTAGTACATCTAGCTCTTTATCTTGTAAATAAATAAGTACATTGTGGCGATCGAGCCCAAATCGTCAAGTTCACAATGTGCTGTTCTACTTACGACACCAATATCAATGTACAAAAACTTTATACAAAACCTTTTATTTCATTCTAATAAGCTGTTATGAAAATAGGGTTGTTCCATTCGTAGAGGTCGTTAGAGAGAATATTCTATTGCCGAAACTGCACCGGACGTAGGTACTTGAGTATCGACACGTGTGGAGGCGTTTTTACTGTATACTAAGAAACTATTAGGTAATAATCGGTGTTATTACTTACTTCAATGCTGAATGGAGTTTCGTCGCCTTTGATATAAACTCCTCCCACATTGGTGCGCTGTTCTGTTGGCAAAGAGAAGAGAATGTATTAGTAAAATGACAATATTGAAGTTTTTTTCATGGACTTTCATTTACTGATAATACATGACATCACCGAGGGCGGAAAACTAGATAGTCACAGGCATACTCATTTCATTCTCCTGCCCTTATCCCAATTTATTTGGGGTCGGCGCAACATGTCTTTTTACTCCATACTTCTCTATTAGTCGTCATCTCGGCAGTCACCCCCTTACAGGCATACTAATAAAGTTAATGTGTTTGGCTATCCAACATAAGCACCATAGAATATTCCCACTCGCAGACCAGACACGGATACAGGCCGCCTCTCGGTGAGAGGGGCCGTAAACCACCACGCGGGCCCAGTTCGAGTTCGTAGATGTCACATCTCTTAATTTTTTTTTTGTTTCTAGGACATGCCGGTTTCCTCACGATGTTTACCTTCACCGTTTTGAGAGCAGTGGTGATGAAATAATTTACACAAAGTAAAGCGCCTGTCTGGGTTCGAACCTTCGACCTACAAAAAATAAGTCGCGGCTGTTTTGCTATATTTTTTTTTCTAGGTGTTGATGTTTATAAACCGTTTGGTATTAATTGTGAACTCATACAACTCAGAGATAACGATGCAATCAAACATGAAGAAGTCTTTATTTATTTATTTATCCTCACTCTGTCAAGTCGTCAACGATTGCGCACTTAAATTAAATGGCAGCCGAAAATTACTCAGTACCCGACACATTAATTATAGACTACCAAAAGCATTCACATGATTCACAATCGCAATAACATATCTCCAATATCGAAAGCTTATAATACCCGAATCGTATCGAAAGCGGAGAACTGAAACTATTGAGGATGAAATTATATGCTGATTGATGCTTACATTTTGCGTAATTTGTCAATCAGCTTGTGAAATCCAATACATTAGTGCCTGGCGATAATATGAGAGCAATCAATCACGGTATTGCGATGATGAATGTAGATTTTTTTGTGGTGTGAAAAGTATCGCTAATTAGTCCGTTAATTTTCATGTTCAATTCATAAGGTTAAATGTCGAAAAATGTGTGGATAAGCCGTAGTTAATCAACATTTAACTTTAAGCAACGGTTATGATTAAGGGGGGAAATAAATATTGGAAGTGATGCTGGCAGGCTGTTTGTAATAGATTCTTTCAGAGGATTGATCAGCATGAGCAGGGAACAAAGAGCAAATTGTAACTATTATTATAATCAAACTGATGGTAAAAGTTCTTGATTTCGATGTTAAAGAGGACACCATGCTGGATCTTGTACAATGTAACTATACGTACATTGTGTAAGTAGATAGTACGAATAACAGTAAAACATAGATTTGACATCCCCAAAACCTTACATAACGTCTTCCAAACCCTTCATTTGACTATCTACCTTACCACCTGTGTTCCAAGATTCATATTCCTAAACAAATATTCCGCCTTCCCAAATCCTTCAAACGTAACTTTACTTTCAACTTTGTCACTTATATCTTAAAATTCAAATTGCACTACACACACCCAAATAATTCTCAAGGTGTTCGTTGAATGGACGGACGGGAGCAATTTGTCTGTACAGGTGAACGGATAGATGGTAATTGTTCCGCTGTACACATGAAGGATAGACGCGTTTACTAGCTTTTAACGCTTCGGAAGATAATATTTCATGTCCCGCGTGGAATTAGAAATAGAAACACAATATCATCATCAAGAGACATAAAGTAAGTAGGGGTTACACCAGCTGAAAGATTTTCAAAGTAGAGACCAAGTCCTCTATACAGTCAGACGAATGAAATAGAAGAACTAGGATAAAAGCAAAAGGACAACGGACATAGCCTTGACCGCCATGTAGACCGTTCGGACAATGCATAATATATTCACAAGGAAAGTGGAATTCATGGAACTGGCACTAGTGCAATGTTGCTTAGAAAAAGAAATTGGCTCCCATCGGTAAATTAAACGGTAATGAAGGAATTGATTTATGAAAGAAAGAAAGAAAAAAAGTTTATTTGGACACAGTTCGTGAAACACAAAATATAAAATTAATAAAATAAAAAATAATGTTTCAGACAACAATAGTGTGTGCCTCACGGCTGCGCCAAAAAGGTTCATTTCAGCATTAATGCCAGACAGATGCTGTCTGACGCTGGTTTTCTAATGAACCTTTAGGGAAAAGTGATGGGGAGTACACACAGTTTCAACATACCTAATACATACTTTATATGATGATAACATATTCATTTTCTTTCAGATATAAACGATCAAATCAACATAATAAACATTACTCATTCCACTACAGAACTTCCTAAAACTAACACCAACAATAAAAACAAACAGCTTAATAAGAGGTACATAAGTACATTCAAATCAAGTCGAAGACTCTTATTGTTAGACAAAATTCTCCAAACAAAGACAATAATTTGAGAGATTGCCACCATAGCTGCGTCAGACAGCGGTTAGAGATCATATTAGGATGTCATTAATTTGCTAGCTGTAGCCAGTTCGTTGTCATTATCTTCAATTTGGGAGTTAGGTGTAACAATTTGGCCGTCATTAGTTTGATAGGTAATCCACTCGCTGTCTCTTTCATTTCCTATGATTCTGGTCCTTCATTATGTTTTTGTTTCTAGTCCAATTAAGTGGTCATCTTCCTGACGTAATGCAGTGCGAACAAAAAGACCTATTACAATAAAATACGCAATATTCGTTAAATATTCCAGATAGTCTGTAATTTGAGGAAGTCTTAAATGAATGTTGTCTTGGGAATCGCAATCTCCTGACTTTGATTATATTTATTATGTGTATGTGTAAAACTTGTTCCCACAAAAGCAACTTAATTATCTCCTAAAACAGGGCTTCCTCTCTTTTATCTTTTTTTGCTGTGCCCTACAGGGTCCATAATGATCTATATTATATGTATACCACCTAAGTACACATTATGGTAAAGCAATAAAGATATTGAGTATTGAATGTGCCTTCTAATTAGTGTCAATTTTGAAGCAATATTCTAAATCAAAAGCCAAATCATTACAAGGTGTTTTTTTTTTCATTAAAGCCTTGACTTTAGCGACTTAAATAATAATAATACGCCGTCCCATTGACAACCATCTTCTGAATGCTAAATCACTTTTAACAACGTCCATGAACCGAACAATACACTAATGAATGATGATTTTATTGATTTCATTAACCAAAATCCTAGATGACGTGTCCACTGAAGTATATTCATTGGGCTAATCAAATTGTTTGCGAAACAAAAACTGTGTAGCAATCAGATTCGCGTATATCTTAACTAAGGACGTAGAAACAATTCGGTCATCGTTAATAGTAACAAATGAAGTCATGAATTTTAATGACTAAATAAAGGCTATTAAGAAAAGCTAGGCTTAGGCTACACTCTTCCATAATAATACTCTTAACAATTTTCAATATACATATAAGCTTATTTGATATCTACTGATCCACACATCATCTTAGTCACTTCTTGATCCTAACGGATAATTTGGATCAGTGATTTTTCTAAAGCTTGACCAACAATTTGGCCGCAAACATGAAATCTGTAACCCAATGAAATTTAATTGTAAGTTATACACCGTTAAATTTTGATCGTTTTAATCCATACAGGGGGTCATTGTACTCATCATTATGAACCACTTTTACTACGGGACCAACTCTGAAATCATGAAAAAAAAATCAGTTTATCCATACATTAAGTCGCTTTTCGTGTCTCTCTATGGAACCGCGTTGTTCTTCTAAAATAAGCAACGGATTCGGATACGCTTTTCAGGACTATTTTGTGAATTCATTCCATAGGGTTTATGTGTGTAATACATTAATATTTACCATAAATATAATTTAAAAAACTCGATGTTTTGTCAAATCGTAAAAACCGTGCGAAGCAGTGTTGTATAAAAAGATTTAAAACTGTTTGTTTAATTGTTTTCATGAAAATAATCAGCTAGCAATTTAATGCTATTTATACCTAAGTTATAAATAGAAGAAGCGTGGGCTGAGACTCGGAACCTAATAACAACAGAATTTTGTTTACACGTGGGTGTCGTGAAAGAGAATCTACAAATATAATAATATATATAAAGGTATAAGTATGAATAACGTACACGTGTTAGATGAAAAATAGTGTACACTGTTATGTTAACCCAGGGATATAGTTTATGTACGTCAGACTGATCATAATATTTAGACCTGCTTTTGTCTAACCTCAAGAAAAAAAGAGTAATCATGCGAGCGCCTTTCTCCTGCTGGCATGTGGATCGTAAGACCAAAAAAATTTAAAGGAAGAAGACGTATAAAAGAGTAAATGTTCAAATGACATTTGACAGATGAAAAACGAGAAATTGGACTGAAATCTGAATTTGACATTTCGATGAATTTTACAATCGGCGTCGAAAACTGTCATGACAGAATACAATGTAGACAAAGACATCAGTCATATAGACATGACCTTTAGTGAGACGACTACTAGGTCGTATGCGGACCTTAGCAATCGATCTGCCTAGCCTTTACCCAATTATTTTGTGGTTGGTTTCCAGTCTAACCGGATGCAGCTTAATACCAGTATTTTCTATGAAGCGACTGAGCAACCCAGTTACCCAGTAACTGGGTTAGGTAGTTACCTACACCAGCATCCGGCACCACATTATTCAAAATCCACACACAGACACGAACCGGCGCGCGATGGCAAAGCCATCGGATTTGTCGAAGTAATTCTGCTGGCGGATTGCGTCTGCAGGCCTTTTGATCTACTAAAATGCTTGTGCTAATTGATAAATGGTAGTGGTATGTGCTGGTTTGAAATGTAACGTAGCTGTATAACAGATCTACATATACTAGGTTTAATACTGTATCAAGTTTGAGGTGTCCGCAGGCAAATAGGGGACTGTTGTTCTGTGTAGCATCAAAAGAATATCTAAACATATAATAATTATGCTTGTAAAGTAATTTATTACTTTCGCACATGAAACTGTAACTACCTACGTCATTTTCGACATATACATATAATGAAAAGCAACACATTATTCAAAATCCACAATCGACGGTAGTATTTTCAGTTAAAATACAGTTACGGTTCACATACGGTATCACGGAACGATAAATAAGCTTACCGAACTGTTTATTTTGCCTTTAACCGGAGGCAAACGAACGGATAATTGTTAAACTACCGACCGTGTCGATGTGTATGCTCCATTATGAATTAATAAAAAACGCTGTGCAATCATATAATTTTGGCATGCAATTTTTCTTGTTAATACTTAATGAAATGTTTTAGTAATGAAAGGAAACAATGACCTTTAGGAATGAAAATCCGTCGATTGCGAAATCTATGATCAATTGGATTTGAGTTTGTAAGCGCGGCAGTCTAAAGTACCTAGGTATTTAATATAACTGGAAATTCAGTAATAAGTAGCAAGGCTTCATCCAAATGGAAAGCATCACCATCGTTTCTGTAAATGGTTGGCATACGCTTGTTGATGATTACTTAAATCAAACACTTCAACTTTTGAGGGAGACTTTTAGAGCAATCCTTACTACTAACCTACCTATCTTTTAATACCATTCTAATTTGGCGCTAAATGTTTAAAATATTCAATGCGAATAAAGTCAACAATTTAAAGTGTTTTTTTTTTTGTTACACAATAGCATAAGGTGCTTTTGTAGGCTTCTCATAAGCACTTGAATTATTGACATATTGCTCTCCACATGTCTCTTTGACACCCGATGGGCAAACATACCAACAGAGAGGCCTATTAAGTGACTGACAGCTTGACATCAAGCATGACAATGTCAAACGACTCGTGAGAAATATCAACAAGGTTTTGTGTAAAATTATCTGGTTTTTTTTTTTGTTATCTGTTGACCGTAACCCCAGTTTAAGGAGGGTATCGATAGCGGAAGGACGGCAGTCGCTTTGTGTAAAGAACCGATCAGTCGTTTAGATTAAAAACTGACACAATGTAAGACAAATATTCGATTGATGTGCCGAAAGGTATCAAGACATATAGAATATGTCAAGCACTAGCCTAGCATTATTTTACTTATAGTAGACAAAGCTTTTTTTTTTTTTTTTACATTAAGTGAGTACAGCCAGTCATGCATGCCAAAATACGCAAATTTTAAAGTACAGACGCCAGCAGGTCAAGCTACCCGAAACTGTCAAATTTTCCCAATCAACCTTGACCCTTAATGCTTTAGCGATAAAGTTGAAAATCTATTAAAGAAATTTGTCAGATTGCAGTAGCTTGATGTGTTGGCGTCTATACGTTTAGCATAATCAGCCTATTATGTTCCCACCGCTGGGATACAAGCCTCCTCTCGGTGAGAGGGAGTGGGTCGTAATCCACCATACGGGCCCAGTGCGGGTTGGGAAATGTCACAAAACTTCGAATTTTTGGTTCTAGAACATTGGGTTTTACCGTTTTGAGAGCGGCGGTGACAAAATAATTTACACTAAGTAACGCGCCTGTCTGGGTTCGAACCTACCACCTACAACTCGTAAGTCGCGAGCCACCACTGCTCACATTATACATAACTTAAATAACCAAATTCGTGACGATCAGCGAGCGAACCATCCACTCAGCCAAATATAATACCAACATTATATTACAATTTCAATATAACTTTCTCGATACCCAAAAATCAATAAATGTAATAAGCTCGAAGGTAAATCTTCAATACTCATTCCACTTTACCCTTAATAGCATCGAAATCGCTCATAAAACTGTTTATAATGTTTGTTTGATCCCTAATCGATGTTGACTTAGGATTTGTGACGTAATTAGGTGTGTACCGATCAACCATGAGGGTTCACGTTTGATTAATCATTCGAAGCATGTGTGAAAAGGTTGAACGCAACTGTGTATAGGAACTTTTGCAAAAGGCTTGCTTGTAGCAGCGGTCATCAACCTTTTTGCGAAGTGTAGCATAGCTTGAGCAAGAAGTTTATATGCAGTAGTGAATTGCAACTGGCAGATTCGCAATTGCCTAAAACAACGAAGAACCCATTCAACTAGCTGAACCGATACGAAGACAGCTAGGGTATAAGTACTGTATAAAAAAGATTGGAGCGCATTTCGGAATAGGCGTAAATTTAATGTATTGAATTGATTTGACACAACCGTCGCGTCGCCAGCCTGCCACTAATAATAATAATAACTGGGAAACGTACCATAGACCAAATTACGTTATAAACTTTAATTACTTCAAACAGCAAACCCTCAACACAAAAATACTCCCAAAGCGGCAGCCGACAAAAACCGCGGAACAAAATTCTATTTTTAATCCAAACAATTAACCCTCTCAAAGCGAGGGTGTGTTCGTACCCTTCAATATCCCGTAACCCACTCGCCGCGGCCCGGACTGTCCGCTAGTACTTGAAGGGTATTAATGCCTGTGTCACATGCTACGGGGTTTATAACGTACGGTACGGCGACGATACGATGTCAGGATGGTTCGTACATTTTGAGATGCAAGTACATAAATTAGTATGCTCCAACAGTCTCATATCATTTTGCCAACTTCGTTTCACAAACAGCCAGGTAGGTGCAACCTAAAGAAGATCACGGGGAAGACCTGGATGTTCCTCTTACAAACCATGGAAGCATAGCACAATAGGGAGGCTCAGGAGTGAGTGGAACTGGCCTGCCAATGATGAAGGTGCGCATAAAATTGATAACAGCTGCAAGAATATCCGTAACGTCATAATCTATCTGTGTATGATGGCAACATGCTGTGTGATCACTAAGCAATAGTAATGACAACATCAAAGTATCTAATTGCATCATCGTTAAAAGCTTAACTACTGAGCCTGAAAAGATATCAAATATAAGTAGCCGTAATGTCTGAGTACCTTTCAAGATCAGGACGACCCGATCTCACATCAAACATTTACAACGTCCTACTTTTACAACTAAAGTACAAATGCCAGTGTCACATAAAGTAGTTGTCAAGGACAAAGAAGGAGACATCTAAAAGGGTGGGATCATCCCTTGTGTATCCCGTTTTCGAGAGCCTCGGGTCACAATTGGGAGCTAAAACTCGTTCAGCCGTCATAATATCTGGGTGACACGCAACAGTCATTACACTTTACGATACGACAGGTACGAGACACGATGTCACTTTCGTTCTTCGAAGGTTTCTGGACATTTTATGTAGGGCAGGAATAAACCTTGAAAATTCTAACTAAGAACACACACGTCGTCGTCCTGTCTCTTTAATTTAAAATGAAATATGTAATGCTGAGACTGAGTCCACCAGTAGTCAGTAAAATGTTAAGACAGGATGTAAACTTGCCCAAGGTGTCCCGCATTGTCGAGGTGGGGGGGCTCAGTAGCCGTGGCTTGGTCACCCACGGTGAAGCCAAGAGGAACCCGAGGAGGGGCCGCTCGTCAGGGCTTTGCCAGTAAGCCGACGAAGTAGCGGCCAACAAGTAGGTTGCGATGCCGCTTGGGCGACATCACAACTGAGGCGAGCCGCGATGTCGTATGGGAGGCATCACGGCCGAGGGTTGTAGGCGGCGGCGGGAGAGGAGTGCCGGTATTGCAGTGTGCCGCTCTCCCTACCTTCCGCGGCCTTGACGGCGTCGCCAGCGCCTGATGGCGGACGCGGTGGGGCCGCAGGGGAGGAGGAGTGTTGGTAGGTATGACGTTTGCCGCTCTCCCTATCCTCTGCGCCGGTGATGGGGAGTAGTCCGCAGAGGAGGGTCCGGTGACGGACAGCCGCGGCGGGTTCACGGATGAGTGCTAACGCGTGCCCGTGTTCCCGCCGTAAGCGGCAGAGGAGGACACCGTGGAGTTTTAGTGGGTTAGAGTCCCACATAACTGCACGATCTCCTTTACAGAACGCGATGTACAAGGCCTTTCTAAAATGATTTTTGATAAGTTTCTTCATAAACGTATTTACAAATCTGTACGAAAAATACAGAACAAACATATGAAATACCACATTAAAGAGAAACTGCATACCTATCTACAATACAAAGCAACAAATGACAATAACGATGATTTGTTTACCTCACCATATGCCTGACCTAGTTGCTATGAAAATCGCGCATCGCATCGCCACCGTACCGTGTAAGTGATGCTATAAAAGTCAACGACCCGACCGTACCTTGTTAGGGAAATCAACGTAGCTAGCGTTGGCTCAAACGGGGCTCCTTAACAAGGCCTTGATGTGAGGGCAAAGCTTTTCGCGAATGGGGAAAGATTTAGAGGTCAGTTTGATGCTAAACTTGTGCTAGCGATATCCTTATTTTTATCTTGGAGTTTGTCACCCAAGGTTAACGATGGCTCATCTAATGGAAAGTGTTTGGACCCGTGACCAGTGCCAGTAATTTCGTCGGTAAAATGATAAAGAGACTTACTAAGTTGCAATTGAACTTTGTGTAGCGTCTTTTTTGTGCTGGTAGATAGGGATGGTAGATAGGACCATGTTTCTGGCACCAACCCTCACTAGCCCAGCGTAGTAGATTACGGCGCATTTCCTCTCACAGATAGGAGGCTAGTTTCCCAGTAGTGGGAACATTACAGGCTGTTTATGCTTATAAGTTTCTGTTATAACTACTGCCTTTACTCTAAATTCTTAATGTACCATCTCTACAATTAGTATGATAACGCTTGGCATCATACAAAGCAATATAGAACTGCATTCATTTAACCAGACCTGCTCCATATATTTCGTAGCATATATCTAAAGTCTAAGGAAATGCCACCATAAACACCACAGTCGACTGCTTGTATTAATGGTGCAATATAACATTATACTGCCGTCTGCCGTTAAGATATTATCTCTTGTTTATTGCAGCTTACGACATACACGGAAGAACAGGTGGTGACCTATATGGAGCTGGGTATCAGCTTGATCTGGTTCCATAAAATATCGAATGACAATTGCAAGGAGTTTTGAGGGAATATTGATAAAATCTGCACGCTTTGTGAATGGTTTGGTAATACATTCGAAGCTTAACTTGAACCACTTCAACAGTGTACACGATGGTTCCGTAATCAGGTTGTAATCTTCCCGCTTCTAGGGCTCAGCCTCTGCTCTCCTTCCTGCTGATTGGTGAAAGTCACATGTCTTCGAATTTTAGGTTCTACTCGTATGAGATGCCGGTTTCCTCAAGAGGTTTTCCTTCGCTGTTGTCAGAGCAGTGATGACTGCACAAATTAAAGTGCATGACAGACTGGGTACCAAGTACCAACCTATACCTAAATCTTAAGTCAGGACCGGGTCTACCAGACCACCACTGCCAAACAATGACTGCCAGTGAATAATAATTGTATCAACACAGACATGACTTATAGTAGCAGTATGTTTATAAAAGCGTACATATTAAGTTAACTGCCGCTACTCTTGAAATAAACCAAAGTTTACATATTCCGCAACTACAGCTCAAATTCACATCACAGCCGCAAATATGACCCAGTCATAATTTCATTAAATCTAAATATCCCGAAATAAAACCGAAAGGAGATTGAGCAAGTTAGTATGGCACTTGGTTGCGCAACTTTTGACACAGTATAGTAATGAAAATTATGCACAAAAAAGGGGTAGTGTCATACTTTAAAACAAGGTTAAATTCAAAATTAAATATTGTGGGGTTTTTGAAAAAAAATAAGTTGAGTACCTACCTATTGAGGTTATGTTACATCTCAAAACAATTCGTTTTGAAACCAAATATTTTACATTATTTTGGTACATATTAATCGAGTATTACCTGTGTTCATTATTTAAGATATTTAAACACATTGATCTAGAAATCCTCTCAGAAAAACAACATTTCTAACAATTTATCTGTGAAGTGTAAATCGACAACACAACTTAATTGTTTAATAGTTACTTTCACATTGTTTTCTTTTTATTAACAATGGGGAATAGCCTGAAGTTGACGTTCATCCCGTCTGATTGATGGTACCTAAGCAATGATAAGGCTGAAGATGTAAGCACACTTCACGAATCCAACCACGGAGGGACTGGCTATCTTACCTTTTACTGTTGTAAAACGTTTTAAATTGTTATGACGGTAGATTTAGATTAGACGGTGGTAGTTAGCCAGGTGGACTTAAAACCAGCCCTACCACTAACTAAAACGAGCACGAGCATGTACGCCGGGATCGAACCCGGGACCTCTGAGGTGGTGAATAGTGTATCATAAATAAAATAAGAATATAGTAAGGTAGTGGAAGAAATAAAAAGTTCAATTAATAATAAAAAAAATTTTATTCAGCCTCTTCCTCATCATAATTAACATATTCATAAAACATGTCATCTAAAAATTGAGCAGGAGCATTAATAGAATGGTATCGTGCCCAGCTGAGATACCACAGAATGGTCATCACATGTACACAGCAGCCTACTGTTCGGTTGCCCACCAAACAATTACAATAATAACCAGCAATATCTGATATATGGTTGGTTGTGTGACTATTAACTAAAATATATGCATAATAAACCTTATTGCCAATATGCCGAGATCTAATCCTGCCTCTTATGAGATATTTGTCCGTTCCCAGTACCAATGGCAGTTCATCCTCTATATCAATGGATACTTCGATTTCATATTTCCCCTCGTTACGGACATGCTCTCCGTAATAAGAGCGTGACTGTTTGATTTGATACGTACCTAATGCTATCATTATTAAATCATGTAGAGATAGCTTAGGAAAAGTATTTAAATGTGGATGCTCAGCATCTATACGTCTGAAAATCGTTCTTCGTCTGTTAATATTTTCATTCCTTATGAAAGCACCTAAATGATTAGTACCTAGTATTTATTTTAGCTAAAGCCAGTTCCAATAATTGGCGGGCATCTGTTCGATCTTGTATAGGTATATGATATTTATTTAATAATGCACACGCTATATTAAAATCTGTCATGAGATGTGTCGATGCGCGGTTAAAGTATTCTTGTCGAAACAACTTAAAATCTCTTTTTATACGTCCGTTGACAACCTCAACCACCCATCGACACATTGTAACACACCTAGAACGATTAGCCTGCTCTGTGGTAAGTTGATTTTCACCTTCTAAAAGTGATTCGGGCATGTGTGCTTTATATCCATACCTCTGCAATTCACCCAGTACATCTCTGAAGCCCCTATCTAATATAAAAATATCATTAGGCCTAAAGTAAGTTCTTAAGGGACTCCTTTCACTACGAAATTCTTTTGACATTATATTAGCATCATTTTCGGTTGCTGGGAAGGGACCAAGTGACTGCAAAATGTAACCATCACAGCATACTATTAAAAAAGGTTTTACCAAATTATTTAATTTGTGTAGACTGTATGTCTTTTTTTGGTACGAGTAGTTGCTACTACTTTGCACATATATGTATGTACCATCACATATAGTTATTGCTGGTTTATTGTTTGCAGACATTTCAGGATTTCCAAACAAACCTTCTGGGATTATTTTATTTCTAGCTGCCACATCTTGAATTGACATATGACCTAATCCTAAGTAAAGAGGAACAAATGTTTCAGTTAGACAGTTCCTAGCATGGGACATATATCTCTCCAAAGTTCGCCTTGACAGACTAAATAGTGATGACAACCGTTCATTACTATCACCGGTTCGTAACTTGACAAGTATTATACTCAATGCAGTACTTGCACATGGAACTACATGAGCCAATTGAGGTATATGGAGTAATAATTGATGGAAGCTATCTGCATTCATACCTAACCAATAATGACATAGGTGCGGATCCAACTCTCTAATATTTGAAAAATCAAACTGTCTGCGACCACCCCTTTCCATAATTAACATCATGTCATCCATTTGCATCCCTGTGAAATCATTATTATGAAAAGATAACTCGTTCCAAGCCCCATTATATAAATGATGACTACATATTCGGGCACTACGTGGCACATACAATCTATAATTCAACAGTAACATTTCTTTCATTGCTGATGGTACTAGTAAACGCTCATCACTGTAGCATTCACTAAAAATGCAATGCCGTGAAGAAGCAGCAGCACGTTTGTAGATGCGTGAAGTAATTCTTGGACTACGCACAGTAGCTTGCGATGGTGGGTTAAGCAGTGCTGATGGTGGTAGTGGTGGAGGTGTGGGTACAGATACCCGACTCGTAGATATTTCCACAACATTGCTGCTGGAAGTTGAAGGAATTTCCAGATCCTCAATTGTTTCAATAGCAGACTCACTCTGTAAAGCTAGTCTACTTTGATCAAGCTCAGCATGTCTTCTTACACTTCTATATGCATTAGACCAACAGCGTAAACAAACTCTTTCAAGACGGTCAACCTGAAATAAATATATATATATTATTATTTGGTTAGACACACTAGCAGCTAATTAGCTGATGCGTGTGTATCGTATAGTGTATATCTTATATGTGTATTTTATATACCTATATATATAATACCACTATATATTTAAATTCTACATGGAACAAGAATAACAGTCACGAGTGTTCCTGGTTTTCAGAGTATTTTTATTTATATAAATTCTATGTGCTTGTGCTATGATGCTAAACATAGTTATGAAAGAGTAGGTAGGTACATAAGCATCCATGAATATATTTCCTTTTGCAGAATTTTAATATAACTAGATTAGAGTGATTTTGGTTATAATTAGGGTGATAGTTAACTATTACAGTTATATTTCTGAAAGCAGGTAGGAGGTAGAATAAGTTGCCTGCTCATTGATTCCTTGCCTTATTAATCTATAACTTGAGATATAAAGATAACTTGAGTTATTTACCTGTTGAGAAGGTGTATGTGATAGAATGAAATTCCGTTCAGGGCTATTGAGTGGTAGTATGTGAGTCCGAGCTCTTAACACTGATGTTCCACAGCTTAAGCACACTTGCTGGTGTCCAAAGGTTTGTGTAGGAACAGTGCCTCTTAAGTAGTTGCCAGATTCTCTTTCAAGTATAATGTAACATTCCTGACACATGAAATCATCTTCTGATACCTGAAAATAATAAAAATTGTTCTATTATGTATTCATTGCCCAATATAAAGTGTATTTTTATGTTCCTATGTCCTCTGTTGCTGTTACGTGAATAATCCATAATAAAATAGTAGTGCCAAATGTATTCTATTCCATGAAATTGATAGTTACAAATGTGTAACCACTAACTCATAATGTGAAAACATTATTTTCTGAACGTTATTTTTAAATAATAATATTCTTTATGAAGGTATTTTAGTATTCGAAAGGATATGATTGCTTTAGAATAGATTACTTACCGCGGTAGGAGAAATCCATGTACGTAAAATATTGACCATGGAATCCGTTGCCTCTCTGATTTGGCGTCTAGGCAGCGGGTGTGCTAATAAAAGAGAACAATTCATACAGCGCAACATGTTTTAAGTCTAGAACAAATCACCGTGGACGTAAAAACGTTCTAACAATTCACTTCGCAGCATACGCACAAAAAGAGTCAAATTGCTCGATGTAGATAGACGTGGAGGAATACTAAAACTCAACTCGACACGAATTTATATATTTGTTAGCAGAGAAAAGCTAAAAACAATATTCTCGGCTTACCGGCAGAAAACACGGTAAACAGAAAACACCGATTTGTTTGACATTTCATCAAATAGTGTTGTGACACAACAATAGACTACGGCGTCATAATCATGACATTATCGATTATATCTTAATTGTTTTATTTTTGCCTAGAAATTGCTTTTTAACGAAAAAAATAGTAACATAATTAAAGAATATTATTAATGACAACTCTTAATACTTTTTAGTTGCATATGTAGATTATTTTGTTGTTACACGATTTATGTTAATGTTTAATCGATCGATTATAATTGACAAAGGAGTCGCTTCACTATATAACAAGGGAACAAAAATGACGTATTTATTGTATTAAATACTAATTAAAATGAAAATAGAAACCCCACAAATTATTTCAACGAATTTAAGTCAATAATCAATTAAAATAATATTATGAATTATACATTAACTCAAATGGCCATACGCGTCAAAAAGTGAATCTAAAAGTGCTCAATCTCCTTTGAACGATACGAGAACCGCGCCAATATAAACTGTTTGGTCGTAATGTAAACTTGAAAGTCTGCAAACGTAAAATTGTGTAACCGCTGTTCTGTAAACAGTAGTTGAGGTGTATGCACAAGGTGTTAACGTTAACGTAATTGTGACTGTCTAATGGGCTGGTATATTTGAGGTTTGTGTTAGGAAGGTTCGTGGGTAATAGAACTACTAAATAACTAGTAATAGCTAAAGTTAAATGCTGCTTATAAAGTGGGCAGATAACCGTTGGAATATTACAGATTTGATTTTTGGCTCGGTCCCCATATCAAGTCAGAAACGTGGAACTATGAGAACCAATGACTACGTTGATGTAGAAGGCGAGCCTAGAAAAACCACCAGAATATTGCTAAAAAGAACAGACTCGTCAGGACTTGAAATCGACAAAATGAAGCGATCTAGCCGAAAGTGAAAAAGATTTTGAGCATTGTAGGTAAAGGTACCTTTGCCTACAAGGCCCAAAATTCGTTTTTTCCTAAACTTCTTAGGAACCAGAGGCGTGACGATTAGATATGTACTTTTAACAGATGTCTTATAAAATGGGCAAGTCTGAACGCTCATTAAACATTAGATGAGATCAGCTAAGCATACTACACCCATACAAAGTCTAGCGAATTGGTTTTGGTTATTCAACTGCCATTTTTGAAGGTGTGTTGATTTATAAGTTGCCCAAGGTCAATGAACGAATCTACAATATTTACATCTGTGAGTCTTCATACGGTTCTTGATTATGGACTGTTCTCAGGGTCATCTGACAGAGGCAGTTTTATAAGAGTTATTTTCAGGGTCTTAAATATAGACTTTTTCTTTCACAGTTTCCTACTAATCGGAATAGGAAAATACTTCACTCTCTCACTTTATCACTTTCATTGTTTTCCTTCTTCCTTTACAGATTTTCTTAGGGATGCCAAACTCTTTTAGGTAGTCCCAAATCACTTTCGTTTATGATTTTAATATTTTATTTCATCATCAGTTTAAATGTTTGATCGAATTGTTTAATAGACTGACGACAATAGTTTTTAATAAATGGCGATAGCTCTCTGATCTCTCCGATCGTGACAAGCAATGCTTTTCCAAGCGTATTGATGATCTCGAGGATTAACCTCGCTACTAGGCTGTTATTTAAATCTCATCCAACACCTTAGTGTGCATACATAAGTAGGTACAGTCACGAGCACCAATATGTCAACACTTGGCAACTTTCAATTGCGATTTTTTCGTGAAATAACGAATTCAACGTAGAAATACGACACATTATATAAACCTATGGGTTCGAAAATGCTATGTTCGTAACAACATAAAATTTCATTAAAAAATAAAGGAGTAAATCGCTTTTGAAAAAAGCTGAGTGTATACATACTTTTGTTCGTGACTGTACGAACGACAAGCGTCGACTACAGAGGCAACTGCAATGGCGGCTGCCGCCGACATGTCGTCGGCTGCTGCATGTCGCTCGTGTGTATGCACACTTAGTGTTGGCGTATTTGCCAAATACGCCAAATCAAACCGCTTGTAGTCTGAAACTATCCCTTCCCACAAATACCTCATTTTGCCAAACGAAAACATCATTAATGGCCATCTATCTACCTGCCAGCCCTATAGTTTATCATGTAAAACTAAACAGACACGTTATAAAAACGTATTACGCTGACAGAACGATACAAGATTAGGTGCGCGTGCGACTGTTTACTTTAAAACACGCGTACAATTGAACCGACAGAGTTTGTTGAACTATATAGCACGTGGTTAGAGTAAGAATAGATAGGGAGATGAGATTTTAATTAAGCTGGAAACTGATAAACAAACTATTATTCATGGGAATCAATCAATTTTCAATGGCCATGAAGTTGGTTTGTTCAAGGAGGTTGAAGCTCATATAAAACACGAAATCATCGATACAACGAAGAAAAATGTTAACCCTTGTTAAGAAACTTACGCTAAACTTAACCCTGGAAAAATGTGTGGTTAATCCTAAGCTTAAGAAGCTTATACTGCTTGTAACTTTACGCCGCGATTATTAATAAGGGGGGTAAAGATTAGTAACAATTCATGAGAATGACAGGAATATACCCACAAAGTTCGAATTGCAGTGTCACAGATGAACGAATTTAGTTCTTACGAGATCCGACCAATATGTGATATAGTTATGTTCACGAGAGCACTACTGAAATTCTTAATTTTTCTGCAAACACGGCTTGTATTGCAAAAACTCCTACACTGAAAGCCCAAGGCATAGCACCGTCCTTCAAACAATAAATACATCTAATTTCGGTACCGCATGAGCCCACCTGCCATTCATAAACAAAGCCGACAGGTTACATTACACCACATATTTCATTTCAATACCACAACATACATGTCCAAATACGAAATTAGCTCCCCTACCAATTAAAGGGAAAGGCGGGAACGAATTCTACTCCCCTAATAGACAGGACATATAAAGCTTCGGTATACTGAAAGCGGGCTGGGTACCGTGAACTCTCACGGTACCTCGCTCATATAGTCGACATGACTGCATATCGACTATATGAGCGAGGTGATTTTGACTGCCTCGTTGGCCTCGTGGTCGCAAGCGCTGTGCATGGGTCCTGCGTTCGATTCCCGGGTCGGGCAAAGTGTTATTGGGTTTTTCCATTAGAAATATCTTAGTAACAGCCAGGAGTTTGGAAGTTGGCGATGTGCTACCCCCGTGCCTCGGAAAGCTCTCTGATCTCTCTCCATTACCATCCTATCGAAATTCGGTCAGGAGGACTATTATGAGCAAGGTTACACAGAAAGCAATGCGATAGCAGCTCAAACCCTACACATGAGTAGTTGCCTGTTACATGAGTAGTTATTCACCAGAGACCAAGCTACATACATTCGCGCTGCAATAATTATGCTCATGGCACAATGTTCGCAGTGTTTGCATAAACACTCGTCGACATTACAGATTAGAAAAGGTTGACAAAAGCAAGATGAGGTCTAATTTTTGTCAACCTCTTCTGATCTAGGCTGTTCGCATTCATCTTTTTCGATATCGTCAAGCTATCTGTTGACTGTGTAGTGTATATCCTCATAGGCTCTCTCGGTACTTATTCTGTTTCGAGACTTGGTTCACTTTTACCAACGTCTTTGCGCTATTCTGGCTAGCTTTTTACTCTTTTGCAGCTACCACCATTTCCATGTCATGAAACTTTAAAGGGAATTCGTCCTGAACTTTTATGAAGTAAAATTGTATTGTGACATTAACAGGACATCGACACAAGCGTGACTATATGCAGTTAAATCATATCTGATTTGGGTGCAGCGGTATCCATATAATTGTTAAGGATAGGGCGGTTTTTGGGGCACATATAAATTACGTATTATATAGGACGTAATTGGAAAGGACATGATATTTTGGGTCGGAGGGAAGGACCGCAATAAATGATGAAAAATTTCGAGACTTGCTCGGGTTTGATGTAATTTTGCGACATTTTCGTTATTGTAAAGGAGAACCAATTTCACTGTATACCAGAGTCAACATTTTAATCAAATCCAGATTGAAAACCCAGTATCCAAGAATCGTACAATGTCAGTCCACAGATATAGCTCTACTACAAAGTGTATTGAGAATAGGTTTAACTAAAATTATTACAAAATAGTTGGCTGATTATTATTTATGATGTTACAAAATAGGTATTTCAACTCCACACAAAATCCCTCACGTTTCGAAAGCAACACTTCGAAAAAACTTAAAAGGGAAACTTTTGAGACAAAGAACAGACTCTTCCCACGACTATTTTAAGAACATAAATTAGTTCAGACGCGGATCATGGGGACGCAATCAAAGATTCTTAAAATAGACACGAAATTAAGGGAACAGAAAGGTAATATCAACACATAGACGAAATGCTTTTTTTATACTACGCTGGAATAGGTGTGAAAGAAGTCTCTTTGACTATGCAGTTTTAATTTCAAAGCAAATTATGAGACGAGGAACGAAAACTTTTAAAATTTTAATAAGCTTACTCTTACTGTATTCGGTACTTTAATTAATGTGCCGCTAAAATATTATGCTTTGCACTTAGGTTAGAGAGAAAAACATTTCATAGAAATGGTGAAATGTTACTCTGGGAAAGATAACCTTTTCGCTCTTCTTTCTCACCTTAGGACATCTAGAGATGAGAAAAGGAATAAAATCTACTATAAAAAGTAACCTGTACCGGTAAACAAGCTAAAGGCAAAACCATCGGTTACAGAAAGGATGCAGATAAATGACTGGTTTGTTAAGTCGAAGCAAAGATGCAATCTCTAGATAATCTGATATCCAGTAAAATAGGACAAAATAGTATTCCATCACTTGTGTCTACAAGATAAGCGGTGAAACTGTGCCAATTACACAGTTGTGCTTATAATGAAAGTAGGTGAAACTACACATGAGTGGATATAATAGTACTCTTGCACTTATTCCTTCAACAATTACACATAAAACTGTCACAGTGAGTAAATAATGAAAGATTTCCTATTGATATAGCAAAACTAGGAAAGAAAATATAAAACCGAAAAAAAGGTAAATTAAAACACAATCAGTAACTATTACCAGACCTAATTACCTTAATGTTGATGTAATTTGAGACGGCAAAGTTATTTTGACGGTCCCAGGTAATTTTGAAAACAATGACATTGTCCTAGAGTTTACTAACTACAAGATAGTAGATAGTGACATAATTGAATGACAGGTGTAGCTAGAAGAGTAGTATGAAATAAACAATACTGATCAATGTGAACTAAAAATCACAAATAAACCAAGACAACACAGCAAAAATCAAAGAAAGATACAAAATGTCTTGAAAGATATAAACAGTCAGAAACAAACAGAGCAAACTGCTAGGAAATGGAAAAGTCAGACAATATTAGATTTAGTAGTAGGGGAGCCACTGAAATAGAATTATGGGTGCAAAGTGACGAAATATGGAAAACGTATTACGAATACTTCATGCTTTATTGTATACGTTTAGTGAAGGAAAGCTTGTTTATATTGCCACAAAAGATGAAAAAGACTTTTCTCAAATGAAACAAATCACAGAGCAGACAAATTCAATAACCGGTTTACTTCAAAATCAAAATAGTATTGCGGAAGCTACGAAAAACAATTGAATCACCGGAACTTCACTCCAAGCAGAACAAACTCTGTAAAATACTATCAAAAAGATAACTCTCCAAATAACTTACTTCATACAGCTGAAGAAGCTAATAATAGATAAAATGCATAAAAAATATAATGATAGCGTCACGAAATGAGCTCAGTGATAATATCAAGACATAACTCGATTTTGAAGAGAAAGGAAAAACTGTGACGAAGGGAAAGGGGAAGAACGCATTAAATGCGTTTAAGCCGACAATATTCTATATTAGACGAGGAAAATGGCAGGAAATTATGAATATTTTCATTAATTCTACTCTGTGCTGTTTTTCATGTTTGTTTTAAAAAAGATTTTGAATTGTAGAAACATTTTTAGATTAATCTATTTCAGTGGTATTAAAATCTAACATGCCTCTAGTTTATTTCGTCTAAACGATTCAGTTGCCTGATTTCAAAACTACACAACTATAAACCAGAGCTAGCACGAAACTAAACACCTTCACCAATTAACCTACATAATTTAATAGCTGGAGAATACTTTCCAGGTGGTCTACACTATTAACGTCAGCAAACCTTTACAAATTATCCAGCCAGCCGCAAACCTTTAAGAATGATAATAAGCGCTGCTAAAACACATAACACTTGAGACCCAGCAAACCCTAAGCACTTCGACACATCTCTAAAAGCCCTTACACATACAATATTCACACATCACTCTAAAATTTTCTGCCGACGATGGCTTCACGTTAAGGGCGTTACGTTTAATCCCCGACCGCTCTCATTTCATACCGAGAGCCTCTCAACGTAGACGCAACTCCCACTCGTGGCAATTAAAAACAAAAACACGGATAGAATAGGGCTGCTAGATGGAATATACGATTCTAGAGCACCTGGAATTTTACAGATAGAAATGAGGTGAAAAAAAAAAAGAAAATACGTATATTAGCGCCAAGGACAAGGTCAATAACAGTGTTCTAATGAAATATGAAATAACTGTCAAAATTTCAAAATTATTCCTCGAATAAAGTTATCAAATGATTGAAAAATCAGCTCTAAGATACATAAAAGCTCTCAAGAATAATGAACCTATAATGTTCCCACTGCTGGGAGACAGGCCTCTCTACCAGAGGGTTCATCACCATTGCTCTCAAAGTCTCAACACTGTAAAGGAAAACATCTTGATGAAACTGACATAATTATCCTATAAGCGAGAATTCGAAGATATATGACCACCACCAAACCCGCACAGGACCCACATGGTGGATTGCAGCCCACTGCCTCTCGAAGAGAGGAGGCCTGTGTCCCAACATTGGGAACATTATAGGCTCACAATGATGACCCAACCTAACTTCAAAGCGGCAACTCTATAACATTTAGTCCCATAACAATTTGGTGACCGTAAAAGGAAATCGTCATAACCAGATAGACAATTAAAAACAAGAGGGGTTGAGTTATTTTTAGCGCGAAACCACACAGTTATGCTCGCTCTATTCACCCTCGAGAACAAAGATATGACTGTATCATTTGAGCTATTTGTCAACCCTACTTTCGCCAGGTCGGGTTGACCTATATCGTTTGTAATATTTAAAGGGTCTTAAAAGGAAGACCCAAATTAATGAATAGGCTTTAAACTGGAGCACTATATGCCGTTTTATATGGACACAAAGGATTGATGGAAGTGAAATAAAAATTTAAAAAATACTGCTAAAGACTAGAATTCAACGCAGTCAGCCGAAAAGCATGGTCAAAAAGGTGAAAAATGAAAAGGGTTTTGGCGAAATACAAACACGAGATTGTTTGCTACTGACAGTTTAATTAACGGAAAACAAAGAGTAAGGTTTATTGGTTTTTGTTTTTACTGAACTTATATTTTTGTGAAGCTAGACACGATTTTGGGAGGGTAAAATTAATCTGTACTGTCATAATGTATGTGTGTATGTCATGTCATCACATTTCATTCTTTTTACAATAGGTAATGTGAGATAGAATTGATAGATTTACCCCTTTCTTCATAAACAATGCGTTAAGTAGTGATTAGAGACTGTTTAACCATACATTTTTAACGTTTGAACGCCACTTAACTTTAACTATCGATTATATCCCACCCATTATATCATACCCATTCATCTGTAGCTACAATTATTTTTACGAATAGTCCAAACTAACTTCTGCCCGCGACGTCCGTCTGCGTGAGATTTCCCCCGACCCACCCAGTCGCATCGCATACCTCGCTTTCTTTCTGACTGTCCTAGCGTGATGTTAAATAGCCTATATCCTTCCTCAAGAATTGGGTTATCAAATGCAAAAAGAACATGCCAAATCCGACTGATAGTTCCAGAACTTTGCGGGTTCTATCATCAAACTGTTCAGCTTTTTTATCAATCATCTGTTCAATTCCATTAATTTAACATTGCACGTGACATTTTGTATTATTTTTATTGGCATTATTTTTATATTTTTCCTTTTGACATTTTTATATTTTTCTTTATTTTTTGTCAAAAACAATTAATACTATATGCATTCCATTAATGTAGTTATGTTATCAATTTTAATGTCAATGACCTCTATGAATATTTGTACGCCTTCGGGTATAACATAGCGCTCTTGTAAATTTCTGTAACAACTATTTATTGTACCAGTGTTAACAAATGAATAAATGACTTATGACTTAGCTTTATTATTAGTATATGTATTTATTTATTCATAAGGCAACTACAACAGAATGTCACTAGTCACGTTAAAGGTTTCGTCCTAACAAATCACAGGATGTCACTAGTCACATTAAAGGTTTCGTCCTAATTATCACTGAAAGCGTAATCGCACAACATAACTAGCAACATCAATAGTAATGATGACAACTACAGTAACAAGCTTAGTTCGCTAAATTAAAGCTACATAAGGTTTGGGGTCTGCCGTCCGACACACTTCTACGTCGGCAGGGAATGTGTAGGAGACCAACCACGCCAGGTAATATACATAATCGACACAAAGTTACATTATTTAAAGAAAACAATATTTATATTAAAAAGAGTACATATTATTAGTATAGATGATGATAACGTAATATTTCATATAACTTTCGATCCTATCATCATCTGCCTAGCCTTTTCCCAACTATGTTGGGGTCGGCTTCCAGTCTAACCGGATGCAGCTGAATACCAGTATTTTACATGGAGCGACTGCCTATCTGACCTCCACAACCCAGTTACTGGGTAATACGATACCCCTTGGTAAGACTGGTTGTCAGACTTTCGGGCTTCTGACTGGGTAGTCAGAAGCCCGAAAGTCTGACAACCAGTCTGGCAAGCTGTCATTCGTGGATCTTTGACAGTCGTTACGGGTGTAACGACTGTCAAAGATCCACGAATGACAGCTTTGACTATGCTTTGCAATGACAACTTTCGATCCTATCATTGTATCCAAAACAAATTGGTTGTAAGCTCTGAAAGAATGTTACGCTTGTGAAGGGTCACTGAATTCCACCTAACAAAATTGTCTTCTCTAGCATATCTTGTTAATAAGGGTAACTGACAATAAAACGAGAAGCACAAACATGAAACATACAAGAATAGATTAATGACTGCAAGAACAAAGGCATGACAATGACAGAGAAAAATGGATGTCTATTGTTTGTTTGCATGAATACCTGAAAATACTTCTTCAAGCAAATGCGTCGTTGTCGACGTGAACGGGGCTACGAATTTGATGAGGTTCGTTTAAAATGACGTATTTTCAGGGAGGCACTTTGTGTAAATTATTTCAACACCGCTGCTCTAAAAACGGCAAAGGAAAACATCGTGAGGAAATCGGCATGTCCTAACCTCCGCCAACCCGCACTGGGCCCGCGTTCTAGACTACAGCCCACTCCCTCTCACGAGAGGAGCCCTGTGTCCCAGCAGTGGGAATAAGTGCTAATTAAGTATGATGACGACTTCGACTAGATTCCCGATAAGCGCTTCAAAAACGGCCCGCAAAATAAGACTATAAATACTTTTGTGGTCTTATTTCAAACTAGCTGCTGCCCGCGACGTCGTCTGCGTGAAGGCTCTACAGCACCAAAAATACCTAAGATGCCAGTGTCGCTATAGCATTATAAGTAAACAACTTTTAAAATTGCATTAAAATATAAGTTTTTTTGCGAAAAAAGTGAAGCGAAGCAAGTGAAGAGAGTTATATGGGAATCCTGCTGAGTTCAGTCATAAGATGTG
The DNA here is from genome assembly GCA_945859715.1 of Apamea sordens. Lineage (NCBI taxonomy): Eukaryota > Metazoa > Arthropoda > Insecta > Lepidoptera > Noctuidae > Apamea > Apamea sordens. Next base: position 1,949,680 of record OX244010.1, on the reverse strand, counting down.
ACTGAAGGAAATAGAGAAAATAATGCAGGAATACATTTCAGGACACAAAAGAATAAAAATACGTACAAAGGTATCATACCTTACAACACTTCCCTATAAACTACGTTGGTAGTTATGCTGCCAGGAGCCAAAATGTAAAGAGAGTCAGGACTGGTGACGCGAGAGCAAGCGACGTACAGTTGCCCGTGTGAGAAGCAACTCGTCCTGAGGTCGACACCCGCTGCCCTTTTTTTTTTTTTCTCGCTGAGAAATGCTTTATGCATCCCCGTCCCGCGGGGGACCGAGACGGGGTATGTGGGACTCCCTGTCGGAAAGGACAGTATACCCACTAAAACTCAGCGGTGTTCCTACAAACGCCGTAATGGGAGGGCTATGGGAAATCAATACTTCCACGGCCCTCCCGGCGCACGCCCGCCAAGATGGTATGGCGGGCCCCGCATGCCCCCCAGGTTGGGGGGCTACGGGAATGGCCGGGAACACCTGGCCATTCCCGTCCCACAAGGTGGAGGCCTGTGCAAAACAGGCAACGGAGCCCCCGCACCCGTTGCCTGTTGGCCTCCACGCCCGCCTAAGAGGCAGGCCCCGCATGCCCCCCCGCGTTGGGGGAGCTACGGCCGCAGAGGATAGGGAGAGCGGCAACGAAACACCGACACTCCTCTTCCCCTGCGGCCCCGCCGCGTCCGCCATCATACGGTGGCGGCCCCGTCAAGGCCGCGTAAGGAGGGAGAGCCCCTCCCGCCGCGGCCTCTATCCTCAGCCGCAATGTCTCCCTCACGGGGGACATCGCGGCCCGCCTCAGGTAGGTCACGATGTCGCGCAAGCGGCACCGCAACCTACCCGTGGGCCGCTACGACCCGGGCTAAACCGCACAGCCCGGACGAGCGGCCCCCGCTGGGGTTCCTCTTAGCTTCACCGTGGCCCAGCTCGCCACGGCTACTGAGCCCCCCCGCCTCGACAATGCGGGAACCCACCGGGGGGGGGACCCGCTGCCCTCAGTGTCTGGCCCTGCGACTTATTGATGGTCATCGCGAATCAAACATTCACGGGGAACTGTACGCGCTTGAACTGGAACGGGTAGTTATGAGGTATGAAAGGAATGCGTGGTATAAATTCTGCCTCGCCGACGCCACAACCCGTAAGAATTTCCGCCTCAATGGTGTGTCTGTGGAGCGAGATGACTTTAAGGCGGGTCCTGTTACACAACTTCGGAGGAGATAGGTACAGAAGAAGCATAATCGGGACACCGACCTTCAGCTTGATGGTATGCGCTGGAAGTCCACTTGCTGACAGGGAGTTCAGAAATTCCACGGGATAATGTGTGGCGTCATCTTGCTCGACAACAGTGTTTATCGAGGTGTAGACCACTTCATTCCCCTCAATTTCCGAGAGAATGCATTTGTTAATTGCTGCAGCCTGATTATTTTTAGGCGTCAAAATGGCTCGCTCACACACCCAAGAATTCTGCTGGTGCAGTATACGACTGATGTCCCCGTACACACAGCGAATGAGTTCTTCTAAGCTGGATACCACTCTACCGAGAGACTCTGGAAGCACCACCTGTCCACCTCTCTCTTCTGGTAGAGTGCCTTCGCCAAGACTTAGAAGGACATCGGACAATTCTTGAGCACATGCATTGCCGCCAAGCTGAGCTCTCATATTAATGGTCAAGCGCAGCGTACGAACTCGTGACCAAAACGAAGATCGTTTCAACGAAACATTCACCTCGTCAGCCCTCGATCCCCGCGTCACCACGGGAAGCGTTTGCCGGAAATCGCCACTGAACAGAACTATGACACCACCCATCAAATGTTCCTGCGGATGTCCTGCAGGGTTCTGTCCACGGCCTCAACTGCCTTCCTATTGGCCATCGTACACTCATCCCATACGATCAGAGAGCAATCCTTGAGCACGTGTCTCTTATTGCTGTTACGTGACACACCAAAAACAGGCGTTTCGGCGCTCTCTAAATCGATGGGAATTTTAAACATGGCATGTGCTGTCTTGCCGCCCGGAAGTAGCGTGGCAGCGATTCCCGACGACGCTACAGCAATAGCAATTTTGCCTTGCCTCCTGACCTCTGCAAGTATGCTAGTGGTAACAAATGTTTTTCCTGTTCCACCAGGAGCATCCAAGAAAAACATTTTACCCTGGTTTTGCCCAACGCTTTCAAGGACGGTGTCATAAATGTGTTTTTGCTCTGAAGAGAACAAAGCGACATAGTCATTTCGTATGGTGGTCATTTCGCCCGGATCGTAATTTGTCTCAGCGTTATACTCCCGATTTCCACGGTCTTTATACGGTGATGATGTGGGAGCTGATAACCCATATTCGATCAGTGGATTGCCGCCGATAGAAATGACCACATCTTGAAGTGAACTGAGACAGGTGTTCAGCACGCGTTCACCAGTTACTTCGACTTCGTCTCCAGTAACACGCCTCAAAGCTCGTAGAAAATCTTCAGACAGATGATGGCGATACTTCTCCCACAAAGCTACCAGGTTCGCGACTCCACAAAACACCAAGATGACGGCAAACAAATGACGCATGCAGCTGGGACTGTCACTGACGCTCGCCTCCGCGAAGATGTCATCCCAATTTTGGTCACCGTCGAGAAGGTGACGTGCTACGCAGGCTGCGCGGTAAGTGGGATACTCCACGCCATCAAATGTCCTCAGAAAGGCGAAAGACGTTGGGGCTCGGACAGTGTGAAGTAACAACCGCAGAAAATTGCATTCGCCATTATTCGGATGCACGGTATAAACCCTACCCAATGCGGTGTCCTTGAAAATTCCCGGAAAGCCTTCCACAGCACCTCCTCGTCGACGTCGGTTAAATACACCCCTTTGCTTGTCGTACGTGTAATATGAAGGCACCTCGTCATACGTAAGGGATCTCGCAAACTGGCCGACTTCACAGAGCGTGTTTTTTTAAATTGTCTTCCTCAACTCTGCTCAAGATTTTGAGGGTTTTGTTGGAACTTGAATTTGTCGAAACGAACGGTACAACTTTTATGAAGAAAATGCACATTGCCATCTATGAATTTTAAGAATAACTAACTACTAACCAACATGATCAAATTTAAATTATTAATTTCCAAAAAGTGTTAACGTGTAACTTGATTTGATTTTTATGAAATCTCATAGATGGCGCTGCTTCAAAATTTTCATTATACTACTAACATTAATTAAACTATGTTTCTCTGCCCAAGTTACTTAAATGGCGTAGTTTTTATAGTGTAAAGCTAGATAATAGCATGGCTTACTCAAAAACAACATTTAAATATGCGTCGTTAGATTACACGCTGTCACAGAATACGTAGGTAAGAAAAATAAAGATTCACAGCTCCTCCCCCGTAGGTGATAGCGTGATAATATGTTTCCAGAGTTAAATTATGGTTTACTAAATAAATAACATGTCATTTTGTGCATTCAATTATTTTGTGCATTAAATTACGAACAAAAACCTTTTAAAATCAATATTGCTTACCTCCTATAACATACGGCGTGATAATATGTAGCCTAAAGCCTTCCTTGGTTTACAAAGAATATTTTTGCTGAATTTCAATTCAATCTATCCAGTAGTTTTGGCGTGAAGCCGTACCATACACACAGACAAACAGACAAACAGACAAAAATTCTAAAAAGTCACTTTTTGTCATCAGTTACGTTTTTCTAACAAAAGCCACTTATTTTTTCTCGAAAATTCTCAATGTACAGTTTTTCTTTCGTTACTGTTTTATTATATGTATAGATTAGTATGTTTTAACCTTATTACTTAGACTTTAAGTTTCATTTTAGAATAAATGACTGAAAATTTAAAAATAGAATGATTTTATTTTCAAGCGACTATTTAAATATATTTGGCAATGGTAATTAAACTTTATACTTAAGCATTAAGGTTTTTAATAAACTGAAGTTGTTAAACTTTTTTCTAAGAAATGTAGATGTTTACGTGTGTGCAAACGTGGCCACTTGAGCGACTGATTTTCGTTCCTGATCCTTAATCTAGTACTATTATTGATCGAAGGATGACGATGACCTATTTTTAACCGACTTCAAAAAAGGAGGAGGTTCTCAATTCGACGGTATGTTTTTTTTTTTTTTGTGTGTTTGTTACGCGATTACTCCGCCAATTGTAGACCGATTTTCAAAATTCTTTTTTTGTTCGAAAGGAGATACTTCTGAAGTGGTTCCATAGAAATTTCACTAAAAACGGTTCCGTAGTTTAGTTTGTAAACCAATATTACTGGTAAAAATTACAACTTAAAAGTGAAAAATAAAAACTTTTTTGCAAAAAAAAAAACAACCGACTTCCAAATACGACACTACAAAGTGAAAAATAACTTTAATTTCGGAAGTCGGTGGCAAACAACGAAAATTCGAACCCAACGACACCGACTTCCGAAATTAAAGTTATTTTTCACTTTGTAGTGTCGTTTTTGGAAGTCGGTTGTTTTTTTTTTTTGCAAAAAAGTTTTTATGTAACCTAACATCATGCCTGTAATCCCCGAAGAGGTAGGGAAAGGTTCACCGACATTTCGCCGGTCATATTTAATTCCATGTAATAGGGGGGCAAACCTATTGAACTAATGAATGAATGAAATGAACTCGAGCGTGGTTTGACCAGACTCGATTAATCGAATGAACCCCAAGATTCGCACTAGCCTCTGTAGCCTCATGTTCATGGTGCTACAGCGACCATTGCATATCAAGAAGTAGACCGGGGAGCACCGTAATGGTAGGGAAGACGTGCCCATAGGATAAGGAAGGATTTAAGAGCCGTACCGGATATGCAACCTAACCTATTGAACAATTTTATACTATCATTTATTTTAATCATTTTTTTTATTGCTTATTAGCTTCTGCCCGCGAATTCGTCCCCGTGAAGCAACTTTCTTAATTATTTTTTACCTTCTACAAAGTATTAGAAAACTTAAAAAAAAAAGATGGATGAAATCGGTGAAGTCGTTCTCAAGTTATGGCGTGACCAAGGGAAATAGGGGTTCAATTTTATACATATACTAGCTGACCCGGCAAACGTTGTTTTGCCATATAAATTATTTCTAGCTGCCTGGCGCTACTTCGTTCGCGTGGTGTCCTACCCCCTACCCTACTCCTACACTACTCCTTCCCTACTCCTACCCTACTCCTACCCTACTCCTACACTACTCCTACCCTACTCCTACCCTAATTCTAACCTACTCCTAACCTACTCCTACCCTACTCCTAACCTACTCCTACCCTACTCCTACACTACTCCTACCCTACTCCTACCCTACTTCTACCCTACTCCAACCCTACTCCTACCCTACTCCTACACTACTCCTTCCCTACTCCTACCCTACTCCTACACTACTCCTTCCCTACTCCTACCCTACTCCTACACTACTCCTACCCTAATTCTAACCTACTCCTACCCTACTCCTAACCTACTCCTACCCCTACTCCTACACTACTCCTACCCTACTCCTACCCTACTCCTACCCTACTCCTACCCTACTCCTACCCTAATTATAACCTACTCCTAACCTACTCCTACCCTACTCCTACCCTACTTCTACCCTACTCCTTCCCTACTCCTACCCTACTCCTACACTACTCCTACCCTACTCCTACCCTACTCCTAACCTACTCCTACCCTACTCCTACCCTACTCCTAACCTACTCCTACACTACTCCTACCCTACTCCTACCCTACTCCTACCCTACTCCTACCTGCTATAAACCTCACGGAGCCCGAGACCTTTCCAACGAATGCAAATGCAGTTATAGCGTCAGGAAGGAAAACCCGACTTATTTTTATATAGTAGACCTATTCCGTGGCGAGTTATTTTCAAAAATTAATTAGAATTTAATTAAGTACCCACGTTTCCGAACAAATGATGCTCGAATTTAATTAAGTAACCACGTTTCCGAACAAACAATGCTCTTTCAATATAGTCTATGGCTGTGAATGACATTGACATTCGTTACGCGCGTTTTTTTAAATATGCAAAACTAAATGTATATTTTTCAATATTTCTGAGAGATTTTCTTTATATTTTTTTCTGTAAGAACCTTCTCCTAATAATAACAAATACAACAAAAAAAGAATTAGTGAAATCGGTCCAGCCATTCACGCGTGATGCCGTGACAACGGAAAACGGGTTTCATTTTTATATATAGAAGATGTAGATAATTTTAATTGCAGAGGGAACGATTCAAAATATCATTAATTTCATCGCTAAGTTAGTTAATTGAACACTAACCGTCAACGAATTTTCAGAGTATATCATCGGGGAATAAAGTTCACATATTATATCTGATAAAATCATTGTGGCTAGTGTAGTGAAATATTGAACGTACTCATATTGACTAAAGTTGTTTCACTAAGTACTCAAAAAAGTATTAAAATCTCTAATGATGATTTCCAACTATCCGCCCGTTTTTCACTTTCAAAACTAATTAAAAGTCTGTTATTGCACACAATACTTTCCAAGTGTGCCGAATCGAAATCACATTAGTGGGCGGTTTAAGCCAATATACGATCGTTACATTGAACACAAATCATCTTTATTTAGGTAAAGTTAAGGTTCAAAATCGATTAACGCAATCATGTTTACCACTCAATATAAAAGCAATCTTTATTGTTACCCAGTTAAAGTTCAATATCGTTTGTCTTATTACCAGAGTGAATGTATCGTGGGCAGACGTAGTGATGCGAACGTGACTAGAATATCGATACAATAATTCGACATTCTGATATCTTGACACGTATTTCGTGTGTAGAATGCGGGATTTTCTTATTATTGAGATAAATGGTTTGCAGTGGGTTTTGAAGTCAGTCATCGTTGGTTTTTTTAATGAAGAATACGATCAACTGTGTAACTAGGAATAAATTTCTTTTTCTCTCGCTCGGATTTGTTGGATAGGTGTGCTGTCTTTTGATTTCTGTCTGTTACTAAGTATAGTTTATAATAGTGAGACGTTTTCTTCCAAATAAGACAAGCAGTAAAAGTATAAATTATCATTTTCAAAAAACTTTTATGAACGTGAAACCTAGCTGTGCCGCGGCTACTTAGTCAAAAAATTATCGATATATCTTTAAAATCGACATTGCCCACCCCAAAACGTCCTACAAGGGGCGTAGGTCGTCCATTGTGAAATTCGGGCCGTACCTCACAGATCAGACGATAGTCCCTTATTAAGAAACCGCTGAACAAACGCTAAATATTTCTCCGGCAGACTGTTCAAAGGCTTCAACATTGAAATTGAATAGTATTGTGCGGACGTTTATTGAAGGTCTTGAATAATGGATAAAAATATACAGATATACATCTCAGGAAATAAAAGAATCAGGAAACAGGTTGAATTGGATATTTTTTTCATGTTATACGTCAATTATGGAAATGAATCTTAGGAGGCGAATACAAATTCAACTGTTAGTAGCGATACTTACTAAAACTTGGACAAGATTTCATTTTCTTGGACAAGATTTCATTTTACCCACGGATATCGATCTTAAAATGCCGAAACAGGTGCGGTTATTAATGTTTAATTAAGACATAGGATTGATCGTACTGAAATGAAGTTAAAACCAAATCAGTGAGCTGAAACTAAACAAATCATACCCAAATAATTGGTTACAACCGATAAATTATAACAGCAATACTATCATTTAGCATTTACTCTAACAGTACCTCATAGTATCACGAATCTAGCATGTTGCCCGTACACCATTTTCACCACACTAAACCACAGGAGCACACCTGGCAAGGAGCAGTGATGTCAGATGGTGTAAGTCAGAGACCGAGTGGTGTCCAAGGACTGGGAGACGAAGTGTCTCGTCCGGCGGCAAGATGGGCGGAAGACATTGTTACCATTGCGGGTAGAACCTGGGGGTCTACTCCGAAGTAGTATCGGCCGAATGTTCGGCAGTTCCCTGCTACGAAGTTACTATTTGGCTCGGTCGGTTCCGATCCTACACTGCTACACTCTTTCGAATATTGACTATGGTCCCGACCCAACTGAGCCGATCCGAACTATTTTCGCATTTTTCAATAATATTCGGTTCGGCCATGTGTCGGTCCGATCCGAACATTCGCACTTTGCACTTCGGAGTAGGCCCCCTGGATGAGGCTATAAAAGGAGCGTGGGGATTGGCACATGAAACGAGAGACCTATACTCCGCAGTGGGTGAAGTCTGGCACCGAAGCATTCTCCATATTCCTCGTACGTACATAAGCTTAACACCCAAACAAAACGATCATTAGCCGTATCAAAGTTATGAAACAAGTTGTTACGCACTGACCCACTTTCATTCACATCTCAACTGACCTTGAAAGAGACGAGACTTGCTCCATTGATCGTGGTTACTTGACATTTCTATTGTGACACTGAAGCTGGAGCGATAGTCTTGTTTAGATAGTAAATTAATTTTGTATTTTTTATCTTAGAATATAGATAGGCGTGATCTTTCAAGGATGAATGATATCAGCTCTTAAAAGTTTATTACAAACCATTGGCCTCCGATTAGATTGGCAAAACGAATGGTCATAAGTAAGCATCGTTCTTAAATCAATATGTATTGATTAGACTTGCTTGCCTTATTCAAGAGCTTCGGACATTTGACATCAAACGTTCTACGTAAATACGTACGTGAGTAGTGCTAGCTTTAATCAAAGTAAGCTTTCGTTATAAATAGTCACAAAAGTTACTGTAATGAAAACTTAACAAGCCAAGAAATGGAAGCACTATAAAGCAAAAAGAAATGGATGATCTCAGTTTCTTTCCGAGATAAAAGTAGCATCATTTCATAATCTAGCTTTTGTAGTAGATAACATAGCAACCGCTCGTATAAAAATAAACACAAAGGAGAAACCAAGAAGCCACATCAAAATCAGCCGACGTCGATCATCAATCGGGTCAAGTGTCCTAATTCATTCTTCCTATAAGAGACCTTGTGTTGAATAGTTTTGGCCGAAAGCCAGAAAAAACTGGACACGGTTACAATGTTATATTTAGAAAGTTTCGTAATTAAGAAAGTGAGCTTTTTTTATGTCGCACTTCAGCTGGGTATATTGCCGCCCCCAAGTTGTACAAAGTGAGCGAAACTATCCGATAAACTTTGAGCATTTGCATGTTGAAAGGCTTACTCCGTTAGTAGTTAAGACTCGGGACGAGAAGAATTTTCCTAAAAACACTAGTAGTAATTTAATTAGCGAATTGCACAAATATGTAGTTTAACGGAAAACATTAAATTCAAAGTCAACAACATTGTTGTTTACTCTCTTGGGTTGTAAAGATAAGTCTTCTTGGCGTTCTTCCCGTTAAAATGTGGATCGAAACACTTATTTTCTTAGTAAGTTATATTCGCACAGACAATACGAATAGATGGAGTGTATTTTTCTGAATTCATATTTTACTTCGGGAATTGGGTGTCATCAAATGCCGCAACAAATGCCATTTACTTCTGTTTATTCGTAACAAATTCTGTCAACTGAGCTTCATTCAATAACAAATATCGGATTTTTTTGGAAATACTTTTCTCTTTTATTCAGACCGTATATTTTGTATTTCCCAACCTTTCCAGCCTTTCCATAGTAGCCAAAAACCATAAGGTTTCACCCACAAAACTTTCGACTACTCGATACGATCTCAAAAGGACTGACTTTAGAACGGGTACTTGTCCTTTGGGCACGATTGTATTAAGTTCCCTCGAATCTTGGACGGAATACTCAAAATTTCCATTTCTGGAGTAAAACTGACTAGAGATTGTTTGAGTTAAACGTATGGTAAGTGGATTCAGGAATATGTCTGTGTTTTATGGACCTGGATCCTCTGGGGCGGTTCTTGGGTAATCTGGGCAGTTGGCAACGTAAGCTTTATTTAATGCTGCAGTTTGTACGATAATCCCTTCTTCATTTTGATGATCACTATTATGTTGAGTTTGTGGGTTTTGTAACACCTGTTTCATAAAATATTTTCCAAGTTTTAAAAAACTAGCAGTTTGTACTATATTATTCAAATAGGCAACAATCTTGATACAAAGCTAACATAGCTGCTGATCTAATAGGTTAAATCTCTTAGTTGTCTACATACCACAGTCTGTAGCTTGCGGAATACGGACATCTATTGGTGTCATATGTATAGAAAAAGTCAAAGAAACCACAAAACTAAAAGAAAGTAAAATATCAAATAACAACTTTTAATTTTTCGCTTGCCCTCTTTCGCTTTATTGTTTGTAGGTCGAACCGTAACTCAAGAAGCTTTGATATTGATACAACTGAGCGCTACACTAATAATATCTTTTCTAGGAAATAATAACGTCTTTAGAAAATGAAATATATCGAGCTTATGTAGGTACAGCTGACAGCACGGTATAGTCAATATGCGTCGTAACGATCTTTTTGACCTTCATTTAGACTATGACAGACTTCAAAATTGATTTAGTGATTACCCAAATAATCTAATGAAACGAAGGAATATGTCAATATGAATATATCAAGGATATGTCAAGGATAAGAAACGGCGAAATATGAATATGTCAAGGATAAGAAAACGGCTAAATACTGAGATGACGGCTAATAGAGATAACAATGAGCTAATAGGAGTTTGACAACATATTTTATGTCGCAGAATGTTCAGATCACCTTGAACAAGAGACAGGACTATATTATACATTCCTAGCATACGGCATACCTGATTGGATACGGTCATCATGGTGACATTCATTGGTTCGTTTGTACTTAGAACAAAGAGTAGTTTGAATTTGACGTCAGTAAGAAATTTATATGTAACCATTAGGAATTATTACAGGCATAATAGAGTCATTGACTCATTGCATATTATTTGCCTTTCCGATGATATCTTGCTTAAGTTTTCAAGTTAAACTTTCTCGTGTGCAATTTTCTTGAATGTGCAAGGTTTTAATCATAATCATCGTGCAAAACCATTAGCTGAATTAAATCGAAAATGAGCACTGATAAAATGTTTATACGTAGACTCATCAATCACATCGCTATATCTTGCATCGTGCAGTGAATAACATTATTGCTGTTACCAAGCAACTTCATAGTAGGATACCATGTCCTGTATAATATTCTTACTCCTATATTAATTTCACAATAAAAGAACAGAGGGTGTCAACTATCATCACGTATCGTGAGACCAACAAAAGGAAGCTGTTCATTACAACGCTCATAAGTCAAGGGCCTAGCTGGTACTACTTAGGAGCAATCATCTTTAAACTAGCTCAGAACATGGGGTCTTAAAGTGACACTAATGCTGCGGTACTTTATGTGCCAGTTCTACTACACCTATTATTAAACTTATTTACAGGTACTCTTGAATTGTAAGTCGGTCATTCAGAAAGATGAAGCTAGTTGCATCATTATAGTGGCCGCAAAATGACAGCCAGATACATAGTAGTCAAACATCCAACTTCATTGTCGTTATCGTTATATGTATAATAGTATCACTTACTTGGAAAACTCAAGCTTCACTATTACCTGACCAGCTTAGTATCAGATGAGATACAGATCAAACGAAAGCCTATACGAATCGAGGCATTGCAAAATCATCAGCTTAGGAAAGCCGCTCAACTCAAACGTAACTCTTTAGTTAGTCCGTCTAGTTGGCGTCCGGGATCTAAAATGAAAGGAGCTTACAGGCATTTGTCCGCCGAATTCAAATCCCCACTGATTTAGAATTTCGGGATCGACTAAAGCCTCCTTGACTTAAGTAAAATCTTGATTCTTTGAAATCCTGTAAAAATTCTTACATCCAACGTTGAGTGGGGGTCACAAAAGGCAACATTTTCTTTTAGTATATTTTTAGAAATTCCAATGACATTCTCAAAAAAGTTCAAGACGCTTGTACAATGGCCCTTACATTGTTCCCACACAAAAGGCCCAAAAACTCGAATAACAAAGTCAACAGAATGTATGAATATGCAATGGCATGCCACGGGTAACTTTGTACTGGAAAACTATTATTTAAGTAAAGACGACACGACTGCGAAACGATGTTGGGAAAAACAAGAAAAACTAACTTAGGTACTTGCTAATCTGGTTAAAATTGAAAGTAGTGTAGTAGCCTGATGCAAAACATCTACAAGAACCGATACAGAAATTAGTCAGACGATAATCATAACGAGAAAAAAACAAGCAGCTCTCGATTTATTTAGATTGGTTTATATTTTTAAACAGAAAACTGAAATAGAAGACAGACCTTGACACTAATAACAAAATAAATTAATGTTTTTTTTGTGAAAACTCCGTCGGTAATAAATGTGTCCGACAGAATTTGTTTGACAGTTCAGACACTAACAAACTAATTAAGCTTTTTAATTTTATAAAATTGAGTAATCATTTTGCTGTTAAAGCTATGGATCAAATCTAAAGACTGACCATAGCTGCATTTGGTGGGACTGATGAAATAAAGAATCCATATGAAGAATGAGATGATGTCAATCAAGACCACTATCACATTAAATATCAGTCGTATCGTAGTCTCTAAAGACCTCAAATTCCAATACTGAGTGTATACCCAGCCCAGTACCCAGCTTCAAAAACAAAGTTGTGAACATCACAGAAATAATTATTGATACAGATGTTCAAAGGAACGTCTACAAAATTGAAGGCTTCGCCGACATACTCAGGCCAGACTTAGAAGTTGTTATAACTTTCTTGTTGGATAAGAAAAAACTTTGTTTTATCCTAAGGCTACTAGCAGGTATGGTTATGAATACTTAATACTTGGAAGTATCGATCGACGATAGGACCTTAAACCATCCAATGTGTCAAGATAACGAGGGTCGTTGGAAAAGTTGTGTACATAGCAAGGAAAATACCATCTTCCTTTTCCGTTGCTGTCTTGAAAATGTAACAGTAAAATGAAGGATAGTATTTCGTATAATAAATCAATTGAAAGATCATTTCATACATCTGCCAAATCTGCCAATGTCACGTTTGGTCAAGCAGCTGAATTTCGGAGGGTAGATTGAGATCGCTTTGTGGAAAATATTCAGTTACTGTAAGACTTGAAGACGAGCCCAAAATGTTAACAAAAAGGCTAGAATTAGCCGAAGTCTCTGATACATTTAGAAAAGGTTCGGAAACAAAGTGCACCACGTGTAATATATACAAAATACAGGAGGTGCAGTGCACTACTACACCACATAAAACACGATACAATCAATACTTTTAAAACTTATGATGAACTAAACAGAAAGAGGACCTAGGTACAACGTTTACAATCAAGCAAATATTTATTTTATTCGGAACGCGTAGTGGTGTTGACACAAGTGGTACAGTCACGAGCGAGGTATAATAGTCGCTTTTGAAGAGTATGTTTAGGTATAGGTATGTGGCGAATATGATGATGATGACGCTTATATGCGGAATTAACAAAGTATGAGAAATACCTAAACAAAATCAGTCAGTATTACTTATTAATACAAAGTCGTTAAATGAATAAAAATATATGTTAACTACTAACAAACTACTAAGGTAAATACGTTTAATAAGTGGGTAAATAGCTAGCAGAACAACTAGAAAACGATGGGATACCTGCATAAGCTCTTTTCTATAAGGTAAAAGAGTTTGAAATATTACCAATATGCTTGATAGATAACTAACCAAAATATGGTGTAGGGCTAGATGTAGTACATTTTCTTAGCAGAGCTCATTATTTCTCGGTTATTCTTTGTTTAGCCTTCACAGGCCCACTGCTGGGCACACGCCTGCCTCAAGTCCTTTCAGGAACTCTTTTCCCGTTAAATTCTCCGTTATGACTTTTATATTTCCCGTTAATCACTTAAGACCGTGCTACTCATAATCCTGCTGCCTATATTCCAATTTATACGGGGCAGTGCAACATGTCTTCTTCTTCCATACACATCTCTATTAGTTGTCATCTCAGTAGGTATTCAACCCCTTTCTAGCTATCTCACAATTACCTAGTCATTATCGTTTTGACAATCCTCTTTACCAACACCTGTCGTCTTAACTGAATTTACCAAGATTGCTCTGAACGTGTCCTCTTCGCATAAACGAAGTACTTGAGTCAAAATTGCGGTGTTTCGCTCGTACACATATTAACTGTCTGGTGTGACAGATGGCACTGTCATGCTCAATTATTTGCACATCAAACATGTGTCAAGTTTATTGTCTACACATAGGTACACTGTTTCCTTGCTCTTTGATGCTTATTAGAGTCTAAAGTTGGAACGTTTTTTAGGTGTGACACGATCTTGGATCTAATAGTGTTTTCTAACTATAAATTTTTTCAAAGGTTCATTTTTATCAGCAAATTCTACATTTTCTGTAATTTGAGTACAACTTTCGTAATTATCGCCTTATCAGTGTTTAATTTCATTATATCAATTTTATAACAAGGCTTCTACTCAAACTGTATCAAAAATTGTGTTGCTATGGACATTATTGGAAGCAATTCACAATCTCCAACCAAATTGCTTGTAACTTAGGGAAGGAATAAATAGAAAAAAAATCTGCCGGGAGCTCCGCAACCCCTCAGACTTCATTTTCCTCTTTTTAATTATTACCTTTATCTCTTACACGAGTTGGTATAATGTATAATGTAACCTTGTCCTTTTAATGCTAACGCTGTAGGCAATATTTTTCACATATTTCTGTATCTAACATTTTCGTTATCATGAGAAATGTCCAGGTAGCATTACCTTTACTGTCCTTTTTAGGGTCGACCCTTTCATAAAGTATCGGAAATATGGCTGTTTTCCAAGGTTCCGTTCTAAGAATAACAGGATAGAAAATTGTACTGACTAGTGAAGTCCTTTCGATCGTTCAAGGAAATTCCAGGTAGTTACGATGATGTTCGATTCGGAGAAATGATTTTATTTCTGTAGGTTTGTACAAACATTTTTACATGGTTATTATATTCATATTTTGTTTCCTATCCGACTACTCTGGCTCAAGGCCGAGAGAAACTCGAAGGTCATAGTCTCTTTTAAAGTCCAGAAATAATCTGGGTCACATCATGTGAGAAATGATCTTGTCATTTTTTTCATGTCTGAAATGGTACTTTGAGGAAAAAACCGCACAGATTTAGAATAGACATGTCAGTGCACGCATTTATCAGTAATCTTGCAGCTTGACTCAGAACTTAAGGAGGTCATCGATTCGTCGAACAATACCAAAGCAAGGGGGTCTACTCCGAAATAGTATCGGCCGAATGTTCGGCCGTTTCCTGCTACGAAGTTACTATTTGGTTCGGTCGGTTCCGATCCTACACGCCTACACTCTTTCGAATATTGACTATGGTCCCGACCCAACTGAGCCGATCCGAACTTTTTCGCATTTTTCAATAATATTCGGTTCGGCCATGTGTCGATCCGATCCGAACATTTGCACTTTGCACATCGGAGTAGGCCCCCTGGTTCTTGCAATTTGTTTACTAGTTGGGAGATTATTGCTATCAATGCCATCACATCCATGGATGTCAAAGCAATGGAAACTAAGCCACGCAGTTATACCAACCACATTTATACTATAAAGGTTCCCACTCATATCCAGTATAACAGAAATCCCTTACACTGGCGTATACATTTCGTAATATTTCGGCAAGTCAGTGCGGCGTAACGAAACGGAACGGACATACGATTGCCTTTGCACACAGTAGCCGTAAGTACTCTGCCACACTAGACATTTCAGTAATTAGTATTGTATAAGACAAGGTTCCTGGTTACTAATGAGACCATGTCATTGTTTCCCGAAATGTCGTAATAAGTGCTCGAGTGTAAGTGCATGCAAATTTTAGTGTGTGGGTTTTCATTTCTGTTATTGTGTTCGCGTGAGCAGAAATGTGTGGTAACAAGTACGTAAATATGTATCTCACAAGTGACAACATATGGTTGAGATTTTGACAACATTTTCCTGGAAAACCTACAGCCTACCTACACATTATGAGACCGTCCAGTTCTTAGAAGTAGTAGTAATATGAACAACAGTGCTAGATATACAGGGCTATGCATATCGAGGCATCTGCAAATGAGTACTGAAAATCATCATCTGCCTAGCCTTTTCCCAACGGAAAAGGAGCGACTGCCTATCTGACGTCCATAACCCAGTGACTGGGTAATACGATTTAGCAAGACTGGTTGTCAGACTTTCGGGCTTTTGACGACCCGTAACGACTGTCAAAGATCCACGAATGACAGCCGGGACCAACAGCTTAACGTGCTTTCCGAGGTACGGAGGAGTTTTGGTATGTAAAGATGGTCACCAATCCCTGGACCAACCGCGGCAAGCGTAGCTTAACCTGATCGATCGAACCATGCGGCTGTAGAACTGAAAATATGTTCGAAAAATTGTGTCCCATCCCTCCCATCCCATTTGCCAAGCATTACACTCAACGGGATGAAAGTGGTAGTGCATTCATCATGCAGGTTATTGAATGAAAACCACTAAGTCCATCTGGCAACTGAAAATCTGATTGAATTAATTCTGCTTAGGTATCTACTGCTAAGCAGTATTAATTCAACCAACAAAGAGCCGAAGCACTGTGTGTTAGCGCCCTTAGTGAAACTTCCATTAGCACTACAACAAACGCATCATCCTGTATGATGAAAATGATATATTCAAGGGAAACCAGCTGGGAAGCGTTGTGTAATTATATTCATAATACATGCGGTCACGGTACTGACTGACAGTAAGTTCCTCCGCATTTCTTGTAAGGACGAGCGATGTTTGTACACGACAAAGGGAAGGGAACGATTTTAAATAAATAATAACGCTTCGACCTATTGCGATAGGCAGACACGCGTTGCCTGTTTCTTGGCTGTAGTTACGACACGGATAACTTTGACATCCTGGGTCGAAATCAATTTCGTTTATAGGTCACAGCACTATCTCACGTCATGGAGACGTTTCGTCAATAATAAATACTAGTAATATCGACTTTGTTACACGTAATGTAGAGCCAATTATGCTGCCCTGAAGCATCCCTAAATTCCCTAACAACTTAAGATTTTCATTAATTGATTAATTTCTACGTTTTGATACGATTAATACAAATATCATCATCTGCCTAGCCTTTTCCCAACTATGTTGGGGTCGGCTTCCAGTCTAACCGGATGTAGCTGAATACCAGTATTTTACATGGAGCGACTGCCTATCTGACCTCCACAACCCAGTTACTGGGTAATACGATACCCCTTGGTAAGACTGGTTGTCAGACTTTCGGGCTTCTGACTACCCGTAACGACTGTCAAAGATCGACGAATGACAGCCGGGACCAACGGCTTAACGTGCTTTCCGAGGCACGGAGGGGTCTCAGTATGTAAAGATGCTCACCCATCCACAGACCAACCACGGTAAGCGTAGCTTAACCTGACCGATCGACCTGTGCGGCTGTTATTTAGCCACGGGCCCCTCACGATTAATCCAAATATGTATCAAATAAATCATAAAGCAGACCTAAAATTCCTAAATTATAATGAAGAAGAATTAAATCGATATAATAACTGTCTCAAACGCTTATTGCAGGTCTAAAATAAGTAATTTTCAAAGGGGATATCCATAACATAGCGCTGATTAAAACTTTTTAGCAACTCCAGGATTCAATAACGAAACTTACCCAAGCGCGGCGCCGAGAAACCATAATAACGATAATGGAGACAACAATATCACCTTTTTTTATCACAATTTACCTGTAACAAAAAATCGAAAACACATTAATTTAATGCTCATCTGTTAATAAAAAGATAACAAAGTAGCGAGAGTGTTAAATTCCCACACAAGCTATATAAAGTGGAAGGGAATCAGGTCAATTTGTTATTCATAGACGATAATAGTACCAACGTATTTTTATTTATTTGCTGGTATGGAAATCTGCTAGCAGCCGTTAATTCCGTTCATTTAAATTTAAAATATTTTGTTTCACATAAGCCTACTGGGCACTTACGAAACGTCAGAAATTAGTTGCACGGTTTTTATTTTACTTTAGGCAACCAACATACTTACAGAAAGATACTGGCGAAGAGACTAAAACAGCGAAATAAATAGAACATCAAGATTCTCAGTACACTGGATCTAAATGTTTGTGGACTCGGTCCTTCTGCTGATATCTACTTTTTGACCGAGCCTTCAAAAGCTTACTGCACAACAAGTCACTATTAATCCGATAACTTACTATTGTTACAGGAGAAACAATGTGAACTAACCACGCTATCGAAACTGCTCGACAAAGCTGATATCGACAACATTCAAAGGTTCCGAAATAATGAAATATGTATTAATCGAGATTGAGAACATATGGGTAATTACCTACATTATAGCTTTGTATTCGAATGAGGGACTAAAATTATAGAACTCTATGATTGGTAGATTCAACACATTCGAATGGTGCCGTGCCTTTATCAATAAATCAATAAAAACCACGACTGTAGCATTTTCTTCCAAATACACAAGCAAGGTACAAACAAATGGTGAGAATATTCTGGAATCTGGATCCCAATGACAATGCAAGTTTCGACAGTGGTGATACGTTTAGGCACGGAAATAGGTTTAAAGTTTAAAAAGTATTTAAAAGCGTGACAGTTATATCCATAAGATAAGCACACCACACAATTATAAACTAATCTGCATTAAGTAGCGGTCTCCGTACATGCGGGAGCATTAAAATAAAATAAGCGATGGTCGTGAACGTCAAATTGTGTACAATTATATCTCCCGTTGTGGGCGAAGTGATAAGTAGACAGCGGCGGTGTGAATATTTTATGAAAGGTGGGGGAGAGCCTACACTCCATTGACTAAGTGCTATAGAGCGTGGTAGTAAGTTCCTAATACACAATATTATAGAATAAACATTTCGAACGATTCACATTTCCGGCGTGTAGTTTAAAAGCTAGGCCCAGTCACCGTAGACACAAAAATCGCGTTAGGTCGCTAAAAATTGCACTGTACTGATTTTTGGGATGTTGTTAGGATAGATACTTATAGTGCAAAAACAAGTTTGCAGCTTCAAACGACCTGTGCTAACTAAGTAGTACTTGAAAAACTTCGAAATATTTCGGATTTCGAAGTTTATAAGCCACCCTTTACCCCCAACATTTTTGAAATATATAAAATTTGCTACTTTTTTAGCGCAGCCTTATCCATCTATCTATCTACAATATTTACTAGTCATAATTCAAACTGTTGAAATGTTGGATTAAAATGACGAAGTAAGCTAAGTAACATTCAAAAGTAGGGTTAAAAACTATAAGTAAAGGTCTACAGAAACCGATAAGAGAGGTTTACAGAGATAAGATTACTTCTGAAGACAGTAAGTAACTTTTGCAGAAGTATGAATGTAATCTGTTACAGATCGCAGAACTATTAATTCCAGGAGAAATATCCATTCTTAAATGGTAATTGCAAATACCGCTCCCTTCGTTACCTTGGGCGCACTTGCAAAAGGGTCACAGCACCGCTATGCCAGCCTCGGCGGCGCCAAAGTGTCTGTTCGACCGCGTACTACCGTTATTTGTATTACGTCACAGTTGGGTTGTCAACTTTAGTGACCGATATAAGGGTTTTATTACAGTACCCGTGAATGAGTAAAACTTGACAAAGATTCCCAAGAGAATTAATTAATTATTTATTACGGAACCAGATTTAATTATGTGCCAGATGGGACGAGAATTTTGAATATTATTAAAATCATATCTTTCGCCGGAACGCCCTTATCGATCTGCTCCGACTTTCGGTACCTCGGGTCGCTTGTCCAAGGAGATGGCGAAGTAGACCGAGACATAACGCACCGGATGGATGAAATGGCGACAGGTCACAGGAACAACTTGCGACCCACGGATGCCCCTCAAGTTAAAGGGAAAAATTTATAAGGCCTGTCGTACTTTATGGGTCTGAATGCTGGGCTGTGAAGAAGACGGATGAAAAAAGATTGCATGCAGCGGAGATGAGAATGTTGAGATGCATGTGTGGAGTGACGAGAATGGATAAAGTAAGAAATGAGTATATAAGAGGAAGTTTGAAGTGACACCAGTGGCAGAAAAGTTGAAAGGAAATCGTTTGACTTAGCATGGGCATGTGATGAGAAGGGACGAAACGCATGTGACTAAAAGAGTGATAAATATACATGTTGATGGATGGAGAGGGAGAGGAAGGTCGAAGAAAAGATGGATGGATTGTGTGAAGAATGATATGAAAGAGAAGGGAGTGAATGATAGCGTGAAGGTTGACTGGGGTCAAGGGAGAATGGAAGAAGAAAACGTGTTGCGCCGACCCCAAGTAACATGGGATAAGGGCAGGAAGATGATGATTAAAATCATAGAACATAAACAAAGATCCAAAGACACACTTTATAGTACCCAAAATGTCGATACCTTCCAGACTTGATAATCTATTTTTAGCCAGACACGAAAGATATAATATGAGTATTTGTAAGCCAACCCAATGACATACCGAAGTCTGAATGCGGAATATTTATTTGTTGCAGCATAACAAACAAAATTTAAATTAGTCACAGGAATCCATACATTACCTGTTTCGCTCTCACAGCCAATAGGTATTCAGTACTGCATATGAAAGAATTTCTCTAAAGCGTTTCAACATGTTGTCTTTCAATATTTGTGCATGCAAAACACGTATGTGAAATACGTTAAGAATTTTCAGCACGGAACACAAAACAACGAGGAAAACAAACCAATAAAGAATACATTTAATTACATCCTCGCATGCAAAGCCCTTATTGATACAGCAAACAAATATATCCGATAACTGCCAAGAAATATTTAGTATATCCGATAATAATTTATACGAATTCTATTGGCCATAAAGCGAGTTCACTCGTTAGTCTACCCAATACTTGCGCTACTATGTCTGCGATAAATCTTAGTGCCGAGACCAGATGGTACGATCGACGTTGTAAATCTGTTTTTAATCACATAATAGTTTTCACAAGCAAAATATGAAGTTACAATCGTATATTAAATAACTTGCTAAACTCGGCTAGTTTAGGTTGGCCATAATGTAGTCGTAACAAGCTCAAGTAATTTCGATATTAGTAAGAACTATATGAGGCATTGTAAAGCAATAACGCACTTAGCTCTTTATAAAGAGGAATAAAATTAGCACGGGTCTAAGAGAAAAAAAGCAAGATTTTCTAACAAGATGAAAAATAATAAAGTACACAGAGCCATAAGTCCACAGAGCGGAATGAAACGCTGCTAAAACATAACACTTTATTGTTCTCACGCCAAACAAAAAAGCCACTATTACCAAGAACAATATTGCAACAATTTAATATCCCCGCGATCCTCCAACAGAACCAAACAAGATTAAAAACACAAAAAAATAAAGCAGCAGATAAGGAACTTGCAATTCCGTTACAAGACAACCGTAGGGTTCCAAATATGGATACCGAATGTGGACTAGCAATTAAATACATTGGGTCACACGCGGTTATCCCATATGAGGGTGGCAGAATGCCTGCAGACCTGAACGTGGAACTACAAGCTGTATTTGAAGCTAGTTTATTGAGTTTCAAAGAGGACGATGCAATTAGGATTTATAGAAATTGAATGTTGGGTGGCAATAGGTTAAGAATTTGTGCAAATTGCGGCCTGTGATGTGAATCGTGAGCCCCGGTGACAAGTAATTTACTTCAAGTTGCTTCTACTTAAATGGTAGATTAATAACATTCGAGCCTTAAGATCTTAAGGATTGCAGAGAAATCGAATTAAATTGCAAACTTAACGACTAAATTATTAGGTTACCGGTCTCATCAAACTCATAAGTATATCATGAAATTACTCCAGAAAATCGAGCTGCATCCAAACCAATTTTAGCCAAAACTCTAACAAGACCAGGCAATTATGAACCAACAGAGACGTCGGTTCAATATCGCCAGAATGACAGGTATATATGGGCAGTTACCTGTCATCTCTATTAGCCGAAGCGACAAGGTAAGCCTCAAACCTAGCCGGAACGTGTCCAGGTTCAAATTTTGCGGCTTTAACAACAAACAATATTAGGTGAACGAACTAAATCAAAATTAAGCTTGAATAGACTTTGAATGGACAGCTATATATATTATAGTGATGGGATTTTGTATTGCTCGGTAGTATTCATAGATAATCTCAACTCAAAATGCTAGGCTTGAAACTGAACTACAATGACGTTTGTATAAAAAACTAGGTTCTGAACTGCTGACAACAATGCAGCAATGTACATATATATGTCAACGGTAGAGAGATTATCAGCTTTCCAGTTTCATTTGTAGGAGATGAAATAGCAGTGTCAGTGTGTCACAAAGCGTAATACGGAAGCCCAGAAAAGGATTAAACCAAAATGTTTATTATGCAACACCATTTACAACCCATTTTGGTGTAACGCCATCAGATGGGCACACAAAGGGTTACCGCAGCACGGGCACAGACGGGTGACATTTATTATTCAACACACGTCACTTATATTTGTTTGGCATCCATATTTCTAGGAATATTGTTACTGTTTTCGTGTGTACCGTAGGAAAAATGGCTAGCTGGAGATTAATAGATTTTTGGCACAGAAGATCGAATTGTGTAGTAGTATTTTTTTTACACAAATAATATCTGGAGTACTTAAACCTAACTTCATCAACGTACAATACTGCTGATTTTGGGATCCTACTTATCTGTCTTTAGGCATACGATACAAGATGATTAAAACTTTTCTGTATCAAGTTTAAAATGTCTGTTAGAACCTCCTTACAACTAAAATCGGATCCAGATTTCTAAATAGCCCCTCGTCCCTCCAAACCGTAGCTGCAATGTAGCTTATTTTGACTAAAACTAAAGGCTACTGAGGCTAGTTCCATAGTTAGCTTTATTCTAGTTAGTTCTAGTTTCTCAGTCTCTGTTATAGTACAAGCAAAGTTTAAATTGGAACATCGCTGTTGCTTCTCGAGGTCGGATGGCGTCTCGGCTGCTAAGCTTTGAAGCAGTACTGCCTATTCATTCGTCGTCAGACTATTGGAAGGTATAGTGTTTGTATCTTTGTACAAATCCTTGAATGGGTTTCTTTTCATCGGTACGTTAGGACGTTCTTCAGTAAAGTCCTATACAGAATCTTCAGACTTAAAACCTGGTTGGTTGATACCTAAGCTGTTTATATATAAGCCTTGCGTGTTCTTTTTAGTTCCAGTTCAGTATACTTAGTAGTGGTTTCTTCATGCTCCGTATAGTACTACGGAGCGTATTCTGGACAGTTGTCACTTTGCCAAGTCTATGTCTATAGATATAGGTATAGATGTCCATTCATCTTATGCAATACTGGAGTGCTATTAGATCGGTTCTCCAAGTTCGAACTATTCGTCAAGTTTGTTTTTGATCCAAAGTTTTTCTATATATTCATAGGATAACATCATCTGTCCAGCCTTTTTTCCAACTATCTTGGGGTCGGCTTCATTACTAACCGGATACTACTGAATACCAGTATTTTACATAGAGCGACTGCCTATCTGACCTCCACAACCCAGTTACTGGGTAATACGATACCCCTTGGTAAGTCTGGTTGTCAGACTTTCGGGCTTCTCACGATCCGCCACTACTTTAACCACTGTCAAAGATCCACGAATGACAGCTGGGACCTGCGGCTTACCGTGCTTTCCGAGGCACGAAGGGGTCTCGGTAAGTGAAGATGGTGACCCATCTACGGACCAAGCGGCCAGCGTAGCTTAACCTGATCGATCGACCCGTGCCGCTGTTATTACTTAGCCACGGGCCCCTCATTCATAGGATAACAGTAGATAAATATCTCTATTAGACTCGTCGACCAGAGGGGCAATTTTCGTAATTTTAAGAACGTTCACAGTCTGATCTCAGTCTCAATCTGTCAAAAAATACTTCTAATTTCCCTAAATTTTAACAAGTTTTTGACATTTGTCAGTCGCGGAGATAAGACTGCGACTAGAGTTTGAACGTTTTAAATTACGAGAATTGGCCTTCAGTTCAGGACACCTTACAAAACGTGTTTTCGTCAAATTGTCATCAAGAGCATCACAAAAAAATACTCCAAATTTCCTCTAGTACCCAATGGTGTCTTAAGAAAGTGATAAAAATAAACTGCACTTGCACGTTACCCATATTAAACGCATTGTGTCCATACCGGATGCGAAGCGTCACCAATAAATGTCCCACACAGAGTTGAGGCCGCGCTCTTAGAACGTATCCTCAGGCGCATTTTTATCTGGAATATAAGAGCTTCACACAAACGGAGCTAAAGTCTGCCAGCGACACAAGTTACGTGTTCTACTACAATAGTACACTCGACACTTACATTTGACACTTTGCCAAGCCCGTTTAAGTTGTTACTATTGTATCGGCGACGGTCGTAATGGCTTCAAAGAGCACGTGCTTATGTTTCGTAATAAGTGGGTTGATGTTCCTTTATTGTGGCGATTATTAGAATTGTATTATTGGACCGGATGATTCTCTGAAAAGAAGAAGTAGTCATGTCGATCTGAAAGATGTTAAGGAGAATGTTTCTGTCATAGAACATGATCATTTTTAACAATATCTGCGCTGGAAATCTCATCATATTCAAGAGTGGCGTTAACGACATAATATCATGATGATACTCCTGAACACAGGGTTTCAGTTATATGAACAACGTTACTCTTTTGTGGAGTGTCCTATATTCAGCGTCATATATCGTCAGTGTCATATATTGGTGGTGGCGCGTGTGTTGGATCATTCGGTTCCCTACGAAATGGTTGAGCTGGGTGGTGCTGATCCACGCGTCATGTTCGTGAACGGGCGCCATCTGTTGAGACTGGTCATCTCTTAACTGCCAGGGCTTATTTTTAATTTTATATTTTTAATTTTATATTTTAATTTGTTTCTTTACATTGTTCTCACATATAGAAGCAATAAGAATACTGTAACCAGGATTTTGTAAAAATGTCTTGATTTAAAAGAGTGTCCGTGGAGTTTCTTGCCCGTTCTTCTCCATAGAGATCTACGCTTTGGAATGGGCAACTAGCTTCAACTATCTGACTAACTGACCGACTATTTAATTTTGACAATTCAAAAGTGCTTGTAAATGGTTTAATTGAAATAAATGATTTGAGTTTGAGTTTTCAGCAGTGTACTAAATAAATATAAACATAACAGGCGAAGCACTTACAATTAGTGTCAAAGTTAACAGCAACTACTTGAATGAAATCATGTCTGGCACAGGTGCTGTTCTTGACATTGTGCCAGCTTACTGCATTCGCAACATTATGTAATTGTGCAACGGGAATCCTTATTGTGGTCAACTTTCAAATAACGTGTTCGGACGACCATCATCAAAATACAAGTAGAGTTAATAATGATGACTCATTTTACCCAAAGGAAAACAACACAACTGACAAAATATGGATCTCTTATAAGTACATGTCTACTTAACCCATTAGGAAATACAGGCGCGATGTTATGTGTTACATATGTGTGAACATTTAATGCTTTAATCACTACTTCATCTACCAATTTGACTTTTTTTCTACAGTGACATTATGTTCATAAATGTTTTAGCAGCGCACGAGTAAATTTCCACTGAAAGCGTCTGAGGTTATTTAGCCTGAATTGAAACAGTTATCTTCTTCTACTTAGGTGTTATGGTCCAATCCAAGCCCGTCTACAGTCACATTTTTTAAATGCAGTATTTCATCGCCTTCCACTCTCATGTTGATTATGCTGTCGATTGCTGCCTGGTACAGACTGGGTTGATTACATAGCATTAGACGTACTTAAGCTTTATCATTTAAATATGCTCTGTTCCCAACTTCCAATAAAAATCCCTTTGATCCCACTTAACGTATCAGACTGTCACTAACTAGTTTAACTTACGAATCAATAAACGCTAATAGTACGCTGTGAGTGCTACGTGTCTTGTTACTTGAAATTCCTATCTCCTCATGTTTTATAGTCTGATCCTGCATTCGGTTACCAAAAGAACAATAATAAACCCCTCCAAACCCACTTAATATAATGACAGCTCAACACTAAACTAACAAGTTTAGCCCACGAATCAATTCAGAGCTGACCTTAAACGCCGGGTGTTATTAACCTAAATTGAAGCGCCCATTAATGAACGCTTATCTACGAGCTCTCATGAATGACATAATTCATTAGAACACTGAGCTTCTGTAGTGAACTAATGTGTTGATCTGATGGGGCATTAAAGGGGCTTTATTGTGAAGATACGATATGGAGACGTCACTTCGAAATAGCCTCCACGATTGGAGATAAATAATAACTCCGAAATGTGTTCGGCGCACTGTGGGCAGTCAGCCCTGCTGAAACTTTCCTTTGCTATCATACAACATAACTGCCCGTAGACCTATGTTTCTGATGGCGGGAAAGCTAAATCTATCTCTTAGAATTTAGCTACGGCTCGACTGCTAAATCAAGACGTCTACTGATGAATGCTGCAGGATTATATGTAGATCAGTAATCATACCTCTAAATTCTACATCAAGTCGCCTCCTAGGATTATTTCAAATCTGATATTGACAACTTCATACAGTACCCATTCGCCGCGTCTCGAAGCAACTATTGAAGATACAAAAGCGCATACACTATACTACGCACGAATCGAATGGTACATACATCCCATTGCAATCAAAAAGTTGAAAAAAAAATCTCTCGATATATATTTTTGGAAACAAAAGCGTCCACAGGCCAATGCTCGAGCACAAAGCGCACTCTCTCTCATACATCCATGCTATTGTGTCACCCTACGTCAGGACCATGCAAGGGGACACTCCTACTGCACAGACATATTGTGAAATGGTAGGGTATAGGAAATGATGGGACCAAATGGCCGTGACTGGTTTTTTGGTAAATTGGGAAGTTTCGCGTGAGCTGGTACAAACATTACCTCTCCTGGGGGTCTCAATCTCTAAGCACGAAATCCATAGTTACGGACGGTTCCAACTCTATATTACCAAAGGACATAAGATTAGTTTGGGGCCGGAACTAAGAATGAATGATGATTCGACAATTATTCTTAATCCTGATGCGTTTTGGCCCATCCGAAAAACTTAATTAATCGCGAGTAGGGTTCATTACAAAGCTTCGAACTATTTTCGGATGGGCTCATATCTTCGCTGACGAACTTAGAGAGTCCACCTGAATACATGACTGGAATAATTTGAGATGTATTCAAACAGCCTCTTCGAGTGCACAACCTCAAGTCCGTCTGAAGCAACTGATTGTTTAAAAATTGACAACTTCATAATCATCATTACGATATCAGCCATTCTTACTTACGAACATTTGTGTAGTATCTATAAATAGAAACGGTATGTGCGAAAATAGCACGATTGCAATTGTTGTAAAAATGGAAATGGTTTATAGAAAACTAGTCCCTTTGAACATAATTGATGTGCTATGTTATGTTATGACTTCGACATACTCATGACCAAATGCTACCGATTCAAACATTCCATGTTGTGTGAACGCAGTATAATTATACAATAGACATACTTCTAGTTCTATATGATGCCCTGGTAAACGCTGACAAAATCACAGTCCGTGTAGGCTGGCAATTTAATACATGCCATCGACACGATAGAAGAAATAAGTATCATAGTTATCTAAACTGCAAAAGAAGTGCACTAATTAGTGCAGAATCATTAACAACAATATGTACAAATCACTCAAATAATGGCAGATTACTAGGCCATGTAATTTGGCTGCGTGTATAAACAGGTGATCTACATTCTTTTTTTACTCCCAGATTATTTCAGAAGCGTGATGGATCCGTGTTAAATCATCAATTAAGCAACATAAACATTGCAGGAGCAAGCGGGCTAGACACAGTCCGGTGAGTTGATACCGAGAAATAGAGAAACACAGAAGGTACACTTTGGTGTTCCTTTTTCGTATCAATACCAAATATAAGAATAGCTCATGCCGTGGAAACATTGGCCAGTAAGAAAAGTTGTAGTGGGGCTGATACATGCGCGATGACAGAACGCTACGAGTAGACGAAGCTATTTTAATGACCCTCAAAAGGTTTTGGCTCAAAGAGGTAGCCGAATATCACCAAAGATTGCAGTGGTTGGCTGGCTAGCAACAGGCCCGTACGATAGCTCATTGTACTGGTTTATTGTAGTAGGTTTGTTCACCAACGCCTACAGCCGGTCGATTTTGTAAAAATCTCACCGTGAAAACTTAGGTGCAGTGAGCTTGAAGAGCTGTCAAGCTGTCATTCCTCCTGATACTAAGAGGATTGGCACTATTGACTTTTACAGAATAGATCGGCAATGTAATGACAGCTACTATTTAAAGAAGTTCCTTGTCCAGTACTGCTTAGAGTTATCATTCTGCACCATCTTGTATTGTGGTTTAGCTCGTGATGCACGCTGTCACGCACCGACCACAATAGTGATGCTACGCTACGATACCGTTACAACATAATTTAAAATAATTTAATGTTTTAAATAATTAGTTACAAACAAGAACCATTTGCTTTTGCAACCTTATCTGATGAAAACTGCAAACCTGCAAAAACAAGGAGTTTTCAGTTGTATTGTCAACCTTGGTAACAAAATGTTAATGTGTCTTTCGCTCAAAACTTTTCGTTACTGTTTATCTCTGCATTATCCAAAGGTTGACTGGAAGAAAATGCGTATGGCAGTGTCCGCCTCTATGCAATTGTGTGCTTATTTAATAAACAATTAAATTTTACCCATAGCAGCTTTGAGGCGTTAAAGGTTATACTCACTCGACTAGAAATACCCGTATCACAGGCAGCTTTACTACCAAATAATAAATGAGCTGAACGCCACGATCGAACTATGAATTCTTTATGCTATAAATTTCGAAAGGTCAAAAGTAAATTGGTCATAACTTTTAAAACTATTCAATTTGTGTTACAACTACTTTCAGATGACCATGACATTACACAGACGCATATCGGTAATACTTTGATAGCTATGAAACAGTCAAAGGTCGTCGCAGTACTATGCTGGGGGTCTTCTCCGAAGTAGTATCGGCCGAATGTTCGGCCGTTTCCTGCTACGAAGTTACTATTTGGTTCGGACGGTTCCGATCCTACACTCCTACACTCTTTCGAATATTGACTATGGTCCCGACCCAATTGAGCCGATCCGAACTTTTTTCGCATTTTTCAATAATATTCGGTTCGGCCATGTGTCGATCCGATCCGAAAATTCGCACTTTGCACTTCGGAGTAGGCACCCTGACCTAATAGCTTTTGTTTTTTTTTTTTTTGCGGATGGGAAATCTTCAAATGACCCCTCCCGCTCTGGGTGGAACGGAAGGGAGTGTCAGACTCTTACTGACTAAGACCCACCCGTGTTCCTTCCTTAGCCCTTTATGTTCCAGGGCAGCGGTAACCCTTTCGGACGATCCCGCTACCCATAGCGTTTGGTCTCGTACAGGATTCTTGTCTTATGTTTTATCATTCTTTTTTCAAGTGAAGTCCTAAAATGAAAACGTTTTCTTTCTTTGTTTCAAATCATCGACCGTGCCACATCACTAGCAGGTCGTCGACACGGCGATAGTTTTTGCTTCGTGTACACGCGCTTCCGTCAAGACGCAGCATCCTACATCTCTATCGACAGTTATGAGATCGTTTCGTCGACTTCCTGCTGACCAGATAAAAACAATACCGTTATGGGCATTAATGCTAGCCTGTAGACATCCCGTGCTAGGTTTAATAATGAATAATTATGGGAATGTAAGCCTTATAAACCAGTCTTGGCAGATAGGGGAGGCTCTTCAGGTAATGGTTGGGTTATCTTTTAACTGGCTTTATAAAACACGTGTGTGTCCAGAGGGGTTAGCTTAATCTTATCCTGTTTTTTTTTTGGATGACTTTTCTGCCATATGCCGTTTGGGGGAGCATTGTATCGGACTTGTACCGACTAAAACCACATGGTTCCTAACCATGAATAACTACCATGAGGTGGGTTTTCTGCCATCCGCCGTTTGGGGGAGCATTGTATCGGATTTGTACCGACTAAAACCACATGGTTCCTAAAACTACCATGATTCGGGGGCCCTGGAGATACTCATACATATGCGCGCACCCCCGAATGGAGCTTCTTATCCTGCGGGGTAATTTGCGTAACATTTACAATGGCAATGATTTTCATTTTGACAGTTCAGCAACATTCATTGAATTATTTACGATGTTGAGCACAGGAATTTTTCAAACAGCAATGGAATAGGAATTTCCATCGAAATTCTTCTAATTGTGATTATAAGTTTGTTATACAATTGGGGTGCTGGACTCCCACTGGGTCCTTAAGGAATTGACTAGTCAAATTGTCGTAATCTGCAGCATCGCTGCGATTTGTGCTCTCTCTGTGTGTAGGTGGTAGATTAAATACAGTAGGATTCTGATACCTATCCTCTTTTTATCATCATAATTACTATGTAATAGGTTTTTCCACATCGACATCGACAGGAAGTGATGGGTGGTCCAAGATTTTTATCGCCAATAAATTATTGTTTTAATTTAATTTATAAAAATACGTTTGAGATCATCCTGACATTTCCTGTTGTAGAGATAACACCGCTATGAAGTGGGCGTATTCATTCATGAATCAATACTATTTTAATCATCATTCATACTAAATCATTTCCATGGTGTTGAAATTCATTCTTGTCTGACTAAATTCAAAGTTAAACAACACAGCAAAAGAAAACAGTTGTGAGAAACAGCAACAAAAACAACGATTTTAAAATCCCACTCAGCCGTGTCGAAACTCGAAATCATAGTTACTATAGTTGTAAACACGAAAAACGTAAAAACGAAACTATGGTTGTAAAAACCGTTTTCGTGGCCCACGTGGTCGTGGTTGTAAACCGTTTTTGGTTTAAAACAGTTATTTACAACTAACATAGTCGAAATTCACCTGATCGGTGGCAACCGATCTGCGCAAAATATTGAACATAATCAAAATCTTTTATCAGAAGGTAAACAAACTATCGAACCTAAACTTTTAATCAAACATACATCTAATGATTACAACCATTAACTTCACGTACAACAAGCTCATATGCTTGACCTACCACTAGAATTATCGGCTTGTATGTATGTGTGTCAAGACGATCCATAACTGGACTTAAGTGGTTCAACTGAGGAAGGGCAATTACGGTCTGTGGACTGTAGCATGACCTCCGAATACTATGCTATGTTAGACTGTATAAATACTGGATATGACATGAAAATTCAAGATATGTCAAATGCAAGAAAAATATCGGTGACGGTTATAAAACTAAGGATAACGATGGTCCGTAATTTGCAAGAGTGACTCTATGTAAAATTTTATAATATTTGCACCTGGTTCGGTGAAGACGTCGACCCTTATGCTCGGTTCAGATTAGTGTAACTAACTTATGCAATGCAACATGAAATGTAACACACATTGTAACAGATTCGCATAGTTATTGTGTTACATTTCATGTTATGTTTCACCAATCTGTATAGGGCATAAAAAGCCTGGGTAAGGATGCAAATAAACAAGCAGAAGAACACGTGAAGGAGTATCATTATGGCACACAAACTCAATTTCCTACCTAGGTAGAACATAATATGTTGGGAATTTTCACTGAGGATGCATCCACATATACATGGAAACACATTTAAACCTCACAAGCACGCTGACATGATATATGTATTGTCTGTCAGGCTTCAGCCTAACGATTCAGTGATCAAAATTAACAAGCTACCTCGCCGTATGCACAAACAAACAGAAACGGCTCATATTTTCAGAAAAATAGACGAGTCCCGAGCAACATGTTTCGGACAGAGAAAAATATCGGGTTCCAATAAATACAAAAAAACTACGGATGGACATCGATCGGTAGCAAACTCCAAATTGAAATCGGTCTCATACTATGAAAGCTTTGCTAGAATCTACAATGAAACGCTTCTGAGAATTTCATTGGTACCTTTTGCAGAGGGATTATTGAATATTTTCTTGGAATTTTAAAGGAGCTGTATTTTTTGTGATGGTCTAATGTTTATATTCATACATCTTCTATTAGGTACGGCATCTAAGAGATGAAGTTTTCGAAACAGAATTTATTAGTAGTTTTGATGTTAAAATCAGAACCTTTTTCTTCGCTTTTATGAGAGAGCTTCATTTTCCGCCCTGGTTTCGACCAGGGTGCATTGGCACCACTTGAAACGTTAACTTACGTGTCATGTGAAAGGTCACGTCTAACTGAATAATGCAATAAAGTAACATTGTTATTCATCGGGATATTATTAATACATTGAGCATGCTTCGCTTGCGCTCCTCAAAGGGGAAACTTCTGTAATTTGTGTCTCCGAATTTTATTACTACAGGGATACTCCAAGGAGGTAGTCAAAGTTCGGCGGTTTCGGGTTCCAATTAGATAAGCCGCGACCAGATCTTTATTTTGGTGTCAGTTCAAATTTAAGAGGACGTTGGCTGTTGGCTATAACGTGAATTTAATGAACTAGAAATTATAAGTATTTGGCTCGACAAGGATTCAAAAGCATTCGTGGTTCGAAGAAAGAGTAATTAAAAACTAACATAAAATAAAAAAATATAGGATTACGAGAGCCTCATGTTTATCTCAGCAATAACGATCGACTGCTGCGTTGCGTGTCGCGGGTTCGATTCCCGCACGGAACAAATATTTGTATTGCCTACAGGTAGTTGTTCCGGATTTTGCTGTTTGTGTCATCATCATCATCTGCCTAGCCTTTTCCCAACTATGTTGGGGTCGGCTTCCAGTCTAACCGGATGCAGCTGAATACCAGTATTTTACATGGAGCGACCGCCTATCTGACCTCCACAACCCAGTTACTGGGTAATACGATACCCCTTGGTAAGACTGTTTGTGTATGTGAGTTTAAATGTTTGTAAACGCAACCACGATACAGGAGTAATTCTTAAGTGAGGAAACGTTTTCGAAAAAAAAAACGCACGTCACTTTCTGACGCTGATTCGCTGAAGCCCTACGACATGAATCTTATACATATGTATACCAAAAAACCAGAAGTTCCAAAACTTCGCACCTCTATACCTTGTTTTCTGACCAAAAGATCAATTGCCGGCAATCTCGAACCCGATCCCTAATCCGCGTCACACTGATAAACCGCCCAATATCTCAAACACATCCAAGGCGTATCACGACAGACTTTCCCCAGTATTCGTGATTCAAAACAACAATGGAACCGAAAGTCACGTAAGCAATCGACAAGAGAATGATGCATTGTCACAAAATAGATAATTACAGAAGGCCAGTTTCATACAATGAGCGAAAAGGCACGCACACAGACACGCTTCAGGTACAGCGATTGGAAGCGCATTAGCATTTGTTTGAGATCGCCGCGCCGGCCAGCACCGTACGTCTGCGTCTTTGTGTGCCGGCGGTTGTTTTTGCTCATTGTATGAAGCCGGCCTTCTGTAACTATCTATTTCCATGCAAAGACATCGTACGCTTTACATTGCTGACGATTTACGAGCAATACCACGCAGTTTCTATTCCAGAGAGACCGTGGATCGTGATCTGTTTTAAATTGTCGCTCGATAGGTAAATGGACGCGAACTTATGGAAGTTTATGGTGACAGAGAATTATGGCATTTTCATCCGAACCTTTGGTGGAATATTTTATGGATGATAAAGTTGTGGGTTTCCGTAATTTCCTGTGAGTCGTTGTGATTTAATTCCGGCAGCTGCTTTTCTTCGCATGCTAATAAATATGCACTGACAAAATGTGTCAATAAAATAAAACAAAACGGGAGATAAAATATCAACACAATTCTGGCAATATGAAACTTTTAAAGGGTTTGGTTAAATATATCAGCTGAATTTTCATTTCCGCATATAAAGGATGCTTCGGGCGTTTCTTTGATTTTGGCTATTTTGTTTTATGTTTTATTAATTAAAATATAGAAGAAGTTTTAAATTAATAG
Organism: Apamea sordens; assembly: GCA_945859715.1. Classification (NCBI taxonomy): domain Eukaryota; kingdom Metazoa; phylum Arthropoda; class Insecta; order Lepidoptera; family Noctuidae; genus Apamea; species Apamea sordens. The sequence goes on along the minus strand of OX244010.1, from coordinate 1,915,766 downwards.
TTTATTCGCTAAATTACATATACATAATTAATGATTACTCTAATAACATTAAAATGACTGTTGTTCATAACTACTCCTAGCGGCAAAATTCAGCTTCATGAAAAACCTCATAAGCGCTTTAAACTAAAACAATTCAAAGCTCATTAGTCTAAAAATCATCTTCCCACAAAATTCAGAAAAACAAACACAATGGTTATAATCGCGATAGAAACGAAATAATGAGTTCGATGCTCCTAATACAATCGGGTTTAACGTACATGAAATCACTTGAGATAACGCGAATATTTTTGGATCCCTTCAAACGGTTTCTGGGTAAATTGTATTACTTTGTTTAGAACGCAGTTTTAAGAAGACGTGACACATAAATATGTAGGTTTACGGTCCCCCCCCAAATATTGGCTTTGTTTGCCAAAACAGAAGACAGTAAAACACTACAAAGGTACGAGTATATTATGGGACATTTCGTAGAATTGCAGCAACAATTTATCCAGACAGCAATAGTATCAACCACTTTATTGCGGATTTCCTTGAACAACACACCAAATTGGTCAAAAGGAAATATGACATGATGGTAATGGCTCAAATGACAAAGATCCAACACAGGTTTTCAACGGTAAAGCGAAAGACAATATGAATGATTTTCTTAATACTGAAATGTGCAGTACATAAGAGACTACTTTACATCATAATATACAAGCAGTAACGACAGAAGCACAGGTTAGTTTTCATTATTACATAGGAAAAATTACAGGAAAATTCTGTGAAGAAATATCGATTTAAAACCCATCAGTAAACAATATGTAAACAACAGGATTGTTTTCATCAAGACTCCTCCTCGTAACCCGACCTACATAAACCTTACAAAATCAATGTTTTTCTTCAATCGGACCGTTTCGAACTGAAGGAAGCATGCGATGCTTTGTTTAGACAGCGGGTCTGTTTTCTTCTTTTACGCATCCAAGTTTTACTACGCTAGATATAGCAGAGCTTGTATTTTTATAGATTTTCTATATTTGGATTACTGTGGCTTTTAAATCATCATCATTCTCTTGCCTTAAGGGCAATATATGTGGTAATACCAATTTATGTGGGGTCAAAGCAGCATGTCTTTTTCTTCCATACTTCTCTAGTCACCCTCTTTTTAGCCATGTCATCTTTCACACAGTCCGTCTTACTTTGGCTTTTTAATGATAATTTTAATTAAAGAACTACCCTGTTCGGTAGCAGATCTACATACGCCATTAAAACAAAGTTATTAAAGAAGAAGTGAACATTTTCTGGACGAAGAAACTCCTTATCAAATTCATCTTAGTCATTAATTCTACATTTAACTCATCATAAGCGTCAGCTTTGATCTTAAAATCTTAACTTATGTTTTACAGATGTTTCTCTTTTTACACGGAATAATTTTTCGAAAGCACACTTACTTTATCGATTACAAAAGCAACATTTTTGACCTTTTCCGGTATCAATAAAAAAGTTCCCACACCCAAAATTCGGAACACGAAACATCCACATCTTACTTCTACCAATTAATTATTAATTTTACCTTTTTTTAAGAGCCTATAAAATAGATCGTCCGCGAAAAATGGTATATTTGTTGCGAACTCCAACTGAATGGGATTACCTTGACTGAGGCTGATTGATTTCACCCTAAACGTTGTTTTGGGAGCAATTGATAAATTATATTAGAAATAAGGGCTACCTTTTAGAGAGCTTATTTGATCAACATAGATCACACGTAGGACGAAACACGAGATCTTAAAGTAAGTTACGACGTAAGTAAGAAACGACCGGAAAAATATGCAATTATATGTACAGTAAATTACAATTTGCTTCAGTATCTTGATTGATTTATAATTTGTTGCTATCTGCCTGATCTGTATAGAACGACATAGAATAATAGATAAGATCCCATACTAAAAACAGGTTCAAAGCACAAAAACGGCTATACTATAATAAAGCCATAGATGACACAAAGAATTTTCATCTAGCATAATTTTGATTACACGTAATATGCGCATGGGGAGTTGAACAATATGCTGAGCTACAAGAGCGGCATGCTAATGCAAGCAAAGACAATAGAAAAGCGAAAGGACACAAAAGAATAGAAACTCTTCCATTTAATGCTGCTATTTGTATTGAAACACAAAGCTGCATTTTTATTCTAATAAAACGTGAATCGTTTTTAATGTAGGATTTTACTGGGGCATATCGGCATTATGGTACAGAAAAGGCGGACTTAATGCCTGCGTAAGTTAAATTAAAGATGATGCAGAGACAAAACGTGATAGTTAAGCAAGATAGGTAAGTAATAATGGCAATACGAGAGGGCAATAAGGTAGGACGCCATGAGGCTAGATGGAGCGAAGATTTTCGTAGGCTGGTAACGGCTAGATGAGAGTTTGCAGAGACTGGGATTTGAGAGGCCTATGTTCAGCAGTGGACTGCTGTAGGCTTATGATCATGATGAGCGGGCAATTCGAAAAGGGCCCAAAGCACTTACTTGTAATGCATCCTGACATCCTACCAGATGACCGCCAAATAGTGTTTTGTAATGTTGCAGTTGTTAAACGGCAACGTTTAAAAAAAAAACTAACGATAACTACTAAACTAAAGATAACTTAACTTACGCTTATTTTCTAAAAAAAAAACTAAATATAACCAAAAACCTATTACTAAAATGGCTTCTGGCAATTTTTGATCGTCTTAATGGACCGTTCAAGTTTCAAGGCCTCCAGCAAGAACGTTCGTAACTTTTAGATTGGCCCATTAATCAATCAAACAGATCTTGGCCCTAACAGATGCAGTTCATATTTTTCTTTCAAAGAGAACATAGAAAATTCTCGATGTTTTCTATGAATTCTAAAAATGGTTGTTGCTTTCGAGGTCATTTCAGTACAGTTGCAATATCTTTGCATGAGAATGACCCATAAAAATATATTAAGCGAACTACGACTGGAAATACATCGTGCTCAAAAGCCTTGAGTCTATGTTTGCTTTAAAATTTATTTGAATTGCTGTGGTACATTATTGCTTGCACTAGTCGGGTTGTGGAGGTTAGATGGCAGTCGTTCCGTGTAAAATACTAAGCCATCTATCGCAACCTGCTGGAAGTGGAAAATTATTGGGAAATGTCAACTGATCAAGCTCAGTTTCACAATTTCAAAGAATCTTGTTCCGACAAAAAGAAAAACAATATTGATCGCTTTTACCGGGTAAGACTCCACTGTGACCAGAAGACGCTCGGTATGGCATCAGTGCAATCCGTTACCTAGATGCGATCGACGAGACTCGTGTTTTATAGATTGATCGCGTATGAATGCTAGATACAATACAATACAATAAACATGATTGTACAAGCAGTGGGCAGAGGCAAGTTGAACACCAGGCTCCTGAACTAAGTAAAAGGATACTTGTATCTCAAGAGCCAAAGTTCCTCATAAACATTGGTAATTACAACAATCAGGTTAAAGTGACTCAGTAATTACATGTATCAGTAGGTATTGAGAAGTATATTCATGAGATGATCGTCAAAATATTCTCTGTATGACAAATTCTGCAACCAATTCGTAAGCTTAGCTTTCAGTGTAAACTTGGTGAATGTTTATATAAATTTTAAATTCCCTCAATCAAATTGACAACTGACTGACCCGATTGACCGTCTTATGATATCCTAAGAGACTCGTAGTCACAATATCTTCAAGCTAAATCCAAGCTATCAAATATCATAAACCCGTTAGTATCGGTCTCGCGGTTTGCGGCCAGACGAGGTCCAAATGACTCCTTCTATTGTTACCGCCACGACTGCCTTACCAACGCATTTGGAACGAGAACCCGCGAATCGTAGACCTAGAAAGTATATCAAATGTAGATCTAGCTGTTGATAGATATTTCTAGTTTTGGAGTGCTGATATTTGTTACATGTATGTGAATTTTTATAACGGTTTATTACTGAGGTCAAAGCCAGGATCGATTTTTAATTCTACATCATTCTGAATCAGCTGAATTAAATCGGGAAAGTGTGTGATCGGATAACGGGTTTTATGCTTCCGTTCAGAAGATATTTACATTTATTTCAACTGCATTGATCACACTTTGAATAAACACCGCATATAAATTGTAACCTTATAAAAATACATGCATGGAAACACAAAATCCCATCTTATAAAAAGATAAAATTATTCCAAGTCAGAGCGCCCTATTAGTTCTGCAAATTGAATCCAACCACATTTGAATATCGGCAGCCCCTATACGCCACCCTCAAAATGTCCCCTTGACAATCGTCGTCCAAGACATGAGGTTCATCGCCTTCATATCCTACACTTTCCCTACTCGCCGATCGAATTACCAATCAAGGAAAGTGGATTCACATCACAAGTGTCTTTTGGTGATTCCGTTATGGGAATTTAAATCTTACTCCTGCGGTTTAAGGCGAAGTATTGCTTGGAATTGTAAATTTTGAGACGGCGTGATTTGCATCATTTGGGTCCGTATGCACGATCGAGTGTTGACGTACATGAGACTATGTTTGAAGTATGTAATCACACGGATCATGGCAGCACGAGTTGCTCGTTCAGATTTGTCGATAAATTCGTTGAATGAAGTTGACATCTAGAACAGATATCACGAATGAACTGGGGCAAAGGATAGTGAAGAAGATTACATGAAGAAATTGTTAGTTAAAGCAAAATACTGTGTTCCAACTACCCGACTTTCGTTTCGAGATGAACACACAGTGAACACAAAACAGTGTACCTATAAGGTATTTAGTAATCTATAAAGTCAAAAGCTCTCCAGAACATTGCAATAGTCTCACTGTTGGCTAACACACGGTATGTATAGTCCCAGCATAATGTACAAAACTATTTAATATCTTGTGGAAATGCAGCGATTTATGGTCATAAAACCACGGAAGTTATAACCGCGAGGAAATTGAGACAGTCCATAGAACATTAAATAACGCTAGGAACATTGGAAAATTATTGTTTTCAGTTACTTTGAGTTGAGGCTATTATTTAAGCATGATAATTTAAATAGCGTTCTTATTTACGCGTGTACACCACACCTTTTAACTCTATTGTTTTCATCACTAATTAATGAATTCCACAATTCAGAAAGAAGATTTACGAGAGAACTGAACTTAACCATTAATAATAATTAGAAAAGGATAAGGGATAAATAGATATAAAGATAGAAATCAAGAGAGAGAGATACAAACAGAGTGAAATGATGCAACTAGGAATAAGTCTGGGTCTTAAATAAACAGCTTCGGTAAAAAAAAACTAGAACGTGCTAGCAAGACTACAACAGTTAATCCAGTACATTTCATGGAACAAGGCTTTAGTAACGAAGCTTTACTGTACCGTAGGATTAACAAACGAGACTGGGTAGGGACGCCTGCCAGTCTAGAGACTTGTAGAGTATATAGCTGTGTCGCATCTAGTAGTATATAAAGCTAGCTTGTACATAGATCAAATTCAGGAGCGGCTTACGAATTACTGTGCCACGTAGTTTCGGAGTGGTATAGTAAACTACACGACCGTAGTAAATACGGAAATGGCTCTTACTGCTACAACATAAAGGCGCTGTCAATTTCAAATTGCTACCACGGACGTGCGGTGAACTGTACAACTAGTATTAGGTTAAAGGCTCCGTGAAATGGACGCTCTGGAATTCTCGGGATCGAAGGATTTGGTTACTACAACGTTGGACAGGCTAGAATGCCAAGAGCGTAGACTGGTTCCCACAATCCTGGAATGTTTGTTTTTTGAATGAAATAACTATTTCGTCATGGTAGACTAGATGGTGGCATTCAAGGTCTTCTTTCTCTGGCTTCATCAGTGCACAGACAATAAGAAACTAGCAGCTATTGGGTAATACAATTATTCGTTACGAGTAAAGATCAATCTTCTTACCAGAAGCATATGTATAGAAGCTAAGCTGCCCCAACTTGTAGCAAACTAGCGATCCGTCCCTGCATTGTGCAATGTACGGACGGATACGGGATACGGGAGTTTGCTATATTTTATGAATTTTATGGTTTTTGACTTGACAAAGAATATCGAGAATTCTTTATTATATGCCATTTATATTTTATTATTTGGTTAATATACCATATATACGCACTAAGCGCTTCTCGTCATCTTTTCTGATGCGCACAGCTAAGGAGTGGAACCGTCTGCCTGCGTCTGCATTCCCGAGTTCATACAACCCGAATCTCTTTAAGGCGAGAGTGAATAGGCTTCTTCTGGGCAAGCTCGCTCCGCCGTAGATCTCATCCCTGCCTCTGGGCTGGATTGAGGTCAAGAGTGAGCCCATTGTCAATAAAAAAAAAAAATGCAAGTTATTAATTTAAACCTTTTGGAATAAATTCTAGAAATGATAGTGAAACACATCAAAATCGGTTGCGTAGTTTAGAAAACCAACGCTGTCATACACACACACTCACGAATAACGACTTTAACTAATTATATTATAGATTATCCAATATTATTAGTAATTTCATCTGATTTTCTAGTCAAAGAGACATTTTCTAAAACGTGCATTCATGACCAGTGACCGGAGTTTCACAAAGACGACGTAACAGAACAATTTAGTGTGATTAGAGAATCAGAGACGCGTGGGAAACTGTCATTGACATTGATTTAACTGAGGTTGCACGCGAGGAGATAGATGGATTGATGTAATCTCGCTTTAATTGTTTTCGTAAAATAATAATAATAATATCCCTGGACATTTCACACAGCGCCATCTAGTCCCAAGCTAAGCAACCTAATGCTTGTGTTATGGTAACAAGATGGCTGATAAACTACTTAAGTATATACATTTTTTTTTGTAAATACATACATATTATAGATAGAAAAACACCCAGACTCGATGTAGATATGTTTGGAGGAATTTTGATCGATAGTTTCAAGAAAATCCGTAAAAGTCCCGTCATTGTAGTAAGTGATAGGTCAGTTATATTGTAATTAAAGAAGTCAATAATGAAGCTATAAGGAAAAGAGATCCCGAGCAACATAAGTATACTTGGAAAATGAAACCAATTCCACAAAACGTCGTTAGAAGGAAGAATTACTTACTAATTGAAGATAGACAGATGTAGCAGTACTGGAAAGTGCATTACCTGAAACAACAAGCAAAATAATATTAGAATGAAATCATTATAATACATATACGAAGTGTTCTTTGTACACCACATCACAATATCGAGGATAATTAAAGAATGGGGAGGACCACAAAATATACAGCGTGACTCTGACCGGAAAGGATTGCGGCAAAGGTAGATGAGACAGGATAGATGCAAGAAAATCAAAATCGTTTCCTGATGAAATCTTTGACGGAAACTCATGGTCGGTTGATGATGATTGTAAGCTTATTGATAGGTACTATCAATCTCGTATCGTGTTTACACTTGATGGACCATAAGTGAGATATTTATTGAAGTGTAAAGAATCGTGTTGATTTCTGACGCCGCGACCGGCAAACAAGGAAAGCTCATAAAAATCTACAGAGACACATATTTTACGTTGAGACGATAAAAATTTTGAGGAAAATATACGAAAGGAAAATATCTTAGCCACGATTTGTTTCCTAAACACCTGTTTAGTTTCGTATTGTGAAACAGTATTTATACGATTTGAGCTCAGTTGTAATGTTTTACAATTTATGGGAGCGGAAATATTCAAAGTTTTGGGGGCATTTACAGTTCGTTAGCAATTTTAGCAACACTGTTGTTAAAGGCTTACTTCTGATTGCCATTCTACTTAGAAAGTTCACAGAGGAGCCATGCTTGGAAACCAAAATGGTGGTAACCCAAGAGGATGTACAGATGCCAGCACATCAAGCTACTACAATCTGTCAAATTTCTTTAATAGATTTTCAACTTTATCGCTAAAGCATTAAGGTTCAAGATTGATTGGGAAAATTTGACAGTTTCGGGTAGCTTGACCTGCTGGCGTCTGTACATATCTTCGTTACAAACATTGACATCATCACTGCAGCACAGCATTGCAGCCATGAACGATTAACCCCGAAGACAACGTGTTAGCCGATTACATCGCGTGACAACGCTGTACATCATTAGAAAATAGCTTAGTCACCATTTACAATTTAAATATCAGGTCAAAGTTCAAGTGTATTAGCTGAAAAATCTATTATCTTTCTCTGGTAGTACAAAATGTAATACATTACTTAACACATCACGTACGCCATTATTTCTCGGTGGTATAAGGTGTACCTAGAGTGAGCCCAGATTTCTCAACATCTTATTAGTCTCATCTAATAGTGGGCCAGCAAGTTGTCAATGTTGCCGTAGCAAAATGGCAGGGCCAAAATCCAAACCTGGGGGCCTACTCCGAAGTGCAAAGTGCGAATGTTCGGATCGAACCGACACATGGCCGAATCGAATATTATTGAAAAATGCGAAAAAAGTTCGGATTGGCTCAGTTGGGTCGGGACCATAGTCAATATTCGAAAGTGTAGGAGTGTAGGATCGGAACCGACCGAACCAAATAGTAACTTCGTAGCAGGAAACGGCCGAACATTCGGCCGATACTACTTCGGAGTAGACCCCCAGGGTTTCTACTGAGAATGTCCTTATGAAATCCATCATTATCATCATAATATACTTAATAGATCATATTATTTCCTTCCGAATCGATCTCGACCTTTTATAATATCCTCCCCTCACGATAAACGATATTTTTGCTAAAATGACTTGACTTAATTACTTCGAATTTCTCATTCACAAAGTGGTATGGAACAAAGTGGCAATTTAGGTGTAATTAAGGCTATATTAGAGGTACTTCGGCGTTGAGATAATAAGTAGCTACAGGAAGATATAGATAGGTAAGTATAATGGAATAGATTTTAATGAGACTTGGAGGGATGCCCTGATGCTTTTAGAATCACAGCACTTTCCTGTCTGTTTTCATCATAACGTCGATCACGCCTTTTTCCTTTTCGCCAGTGTATTTGAGTTTACCATTAGCTTTTTGAAAGTGGTGGTGAGCGTGGAATGTCAATGAGCATCTTTTATTAGATTTTTATTGGGCTCGTGAATAAACCAAACTCAACATGATGCCTTAAAGCAGAATCGAAAGAGGAGCAGAATTTTAATTTCTCAACAAACTTATAATTACATTTTTTTACAAGGCTTTGTCGAATCCATTTAATCAACCTTCGAAATGGAATAATATTCGTACGAACTATTTAAACTATCGCGTTACATGGATGATATACCACTAGTAACGAGAATTAAATGGTTGCGATCAAAAGGTTACATATTAATTAATAACTAAAAGGGAGCTCAATGGCAGCTGTTTATTAATACAGAATTTGGCAAACGCGTTTCATTTGTAATACCTACCAAACAGTGAAGCCCCTAAAAAGCCCAGGTTTCCGCAGTATGATGTAATCACTACTACGCTAAAGCCCACGTGATATTCCTGATCCCCTAATCGTCGCATATACTATATAATAAATATATCTTTACCATAGGAGTCACTAACAGTCCATTGTGCAGGGCATGCATGGAGAAACCGAGATAGCAACTCATGTGCTTCTAAACGGCCCGGTGGTTGCCAAAGTACTTCGGAAACCCAGGTACTTTTTATTTTTTGAGCGGAAGAGCGTGTCAGACTTTTACTGGCTAAAACCCACCCGTGTTCCTTCAATTGCCTGTGCCAGGGGCCACGGTATCTCTTTCGAACAACCCGCAGCCCAGGCAGGCATCGGCCCTAACGGATCCCGTCAGTTCGTGCTGACATCTCTTTGGGGCGCGCGTGGAACACAACGCGCCGTCGACCCGGGCCTGGTCCTTACCGGGCGGCGAGCTGCCCAGGTACCTTCCGTGAGATTGCCAGTCACAACAAGGCGTTGCTGGCCTTCCTTGAGGAGCTGGGGTGGATCGAGATAATCAATTTCCCCACGAGTTGCGGATACAGGCCCGTCTTATCAATACCAATACTGATCGTTTCATACGACACACAACGCAAAAGATACTATTTATAGCTGAAAAGTAACCGACACACTGTGCTCCATACTTTCACTCCCTGGTAACCATGGCAACAATACAAATATTATAAGAAAGTCTAACCAACTCTTACAGTAAGAAGTAACACTGACCAGACGCCATTTTCTTATAATACTTCATACAATTTATGGCAACACCGGAAGTTTTAATGTTTACAAATCTTGGATGCTATCCAGAAATAGTAAGACTGTTTTGAACGGCTTTTGAACAGTCTGGGTTTTTTCGAGTGGTAGATGTATTTATGCGTAGATAATTATGTGGCGGAAAGTATACATGCGTGTGAGAGAGATTGTCTGTTGTCGAGAAATGTATTTGTCTTCAAGCTCAATATGCTAAAGGTGGATTAAAAGATTTAGCGTGTAAGACAGATAGTGATCCACCTGTTTGTTTTCTGAATAAAATAGTAAAAATACGCTAAAAACGATACGGATTTAGTAAACGAAACACATGATTTTACTTCTTCTAGCAAAACATTATGTGTCCCACCATCTACTGATAAAAACCGTCATTATGATCTTTGGTGAAAGCTTTACATTCGTATCAAATACTACTGCATTCAAGTGTCAGAAATTAGATACAAAATAATTATCATCATTAACCTGCTGGTCCCACTGCAGGACAAAATGCTCCCCCTCCCCTCTTTCCTTCCACATGCCTGAGTAGATATAAAAGTTAAAAGTAATCTATACAAGGATGGTTAAGTTAAGGAAACTGCAACAAAACAGTTGCGAGCTCTAAACGGTTAGCAACATGCCACCGCAACCCATTTACCGACTAACTGATGACAGGGTAGGGCGTCTCCACCTCCACGGAAGCGAGGAGAAAACTGTTTCCTTCAATATTACCGTTTGTATTAGTTAAGGCAAGTGTAAGAAGAATGTGGCAGTTATTATTGTTACAGAGTTATATCTTTATCATAGTCCAATACTTTGAGATATGAGTTTTGGCACGAATGCAAATAATCATAAATTTAAAGATACTGAAGCAACAAAATACTAAATGAAAACGTAAGCACATGTATCTCCAACTGGTAATATACACTACACTACAAAAAAGGACACTTACACTGGTAATTGGCAAATAAGTCTTGCCAGAGCAAGAATCAGACCCACATACAGCAGTGCATTTACATATGTCTCACAGCGTTCCCTAGAAATGACTTAAATTTTTAGGAAATTAGACGAAAGTTGCATTCACAAATTTTAATTTGTAAATCAGAAATTAATTTAATCCATGCTTCCTCCTTTAGCAAAACGGAAGTGAAAATATATAAATATACAGCAGCAAAATTATTTCAAGCCGAGTCCCAAAGCGTGGTGACACGAAACCATCTCCCGGCGCAACTAATGCAATAATAAAGCAATTCCGAGCTCGCTGCGAACGCCACCCAATGACAAACATGCACCCAGTTATGGAACTATTAATCTTGACCCACAAGTATTCTAGAAATGAACCGTAAACTCATTTTAAATCATTAGCTTGTACCTACAGAACATTTTCAATCAAATTGAAGAAGAAGTAGACAGATTTCATATAGGTAGGTGATACTACACAGAATAATATAGGCAAAAATTGATTAAGCTAACAATAGCCAATCACATGCTGAAGATTGTTGAAGCTCTGAATTCAACAGCAGCCCACTGCATTGACAAAGTTTAGCATATCATTCAAACACATTCACCTAGACAAAGTTATGGTAATATATTTACTTTGGACTAGAAACTAGTCACATCTTCGATAAAGAAGCATGTTTTGCATTTGCTAATGAGCGCACAATCCGTTAGTTTCTTGCGGGCCGGAACGGGGCAACAGGCCGCAAAAACGCTACGATAATGAAGTTTAAATTATCTTCTTAGCTTAATCTTGGGAATTTTGTGGTCGTATAACAGAAAAATTACCATCGAATCCAAAATAAAATTACTTGCAATAATAACAAATTGAATTTTCAATAGCTATTAACCATTCTGGAGTCTCGGGATCCTTTGATTTAAGGACTCTAAAATCACGGAACATTACTTTACTATTAATCAAAACCCTCACCCAAGTTTGGGTCGCCACACTCGCCATCCCGTTTACCCAAACGCGACTGAACATCAATACTTGCCTACACGCATGAACAGCTTTTAAAGAAACAATTAGCCGAGAACGAGGCGTTTTGTCAGGTGGTAGACTTCCGTAAGGGATGTGGACTGACCTACTTTAAGTTCATGCCTCATGTTCATGTTCTATGCCATGTTATATTTTTTTTTACTTTCTGATATGTTTAAAACAAAATACCTATGCACGCATGTGCCATCTGCTCGCAATTTCATTTCGTCAGAAAAAAGGATTGGATTTACGTAACGGATAGCATCAGATAGCCATTTAAACTGTAAACTGTAATTAAACTTATCTAGACGATAATCTTGCTTGGTATATTTAACCAAATAGTAAAGTGATAACGCCCGTCTTTTGTTGCCTTTTGATTTACCCGGTTCCCGCTTCAGGACTTTTTCTACGGTAATTTTTACCGAAACTATTTTCTCTTAAACGATATAACAAACACTGCTTGTCTGTTACATCGTATAAGAGAAAATAGTTTCTGAAAATATTAAATCCACGGTTAATCCACGTCATAAACTTCTATGTATTCCTCATGGTCGTACAAATCACAAATTCTGCATCTTGTATATATTTTTTATGTCCCGCCAAACCATTGTGTGGTTCGCACATTGCCAAAAAGTCACACATTGTGCCACTAAGCTGAACGTTTCCTGCCCCCCTGTCCCCCAATCAGCTGTAAGCGCCCCATCCCTCGCCACTCGACCGACATGCAGGGCGCCGACCCGGGCCGTTATTGAACCGGATCGCGGAACACGATAACGTTTCTAATATCCTACGACAAACACATATTAGTAGTTGAGGAGCTGTTTGTGAAACAAAAAAGACAGAACGTCTGAAAAGTACTGACGTCTTACCTATTTTTGTTGCTAAGCAGCGTTGCTGTGTTCCAGTTGGATATGGGTAAAAGGCTTAAGGCACATGAGATATTTCAACATCCTTTCTAGGATGGACCACGCGCTTGCGATACCTCTAGTATTGCACATGTAACTAGGCAACATGAAAAAATTGGTTTGTTTACCAGTTACCACCCAATATAAGACAAGACAAGAAAATATAATGAAATAAAGGCATTTTAGCTGAAGAAAGTATACTGCAGTCCGAAGACCTTCTTAACGGAACCACTTCATAATCTCGATTCTCGGCGATATTGTAATTAGGTCAAAAGGGAATACTATTAGCAATTCTCGTTAATCCCGCAGGAATAGAACGTGTCGACATGAGAGCTGGTTAGCAGTGATCTTATTAACGAGTTAATGACAATGTTGCTAGCCCAGACAAGGTTAGCAGCTTCAATATCGATTAAAATTAACTCTGTAAAAGAAGAAAGTTTTTAACGTCAGGAACATAATACAACAATGTTGATTGTGACAATGTTTAAACAGATGCCACAGTACTGGAAAGTAAGTTAAAGCATTTATTTCAAATAGGCACATAAAAGGTACTTTTGAACGTCAATATTGACAAAAAAATAGAAAAGATTCTAGTTGCCCCTTCGAAAAGGTAGTTTCGTATGGAGATGAATGGGCAAGATACTCCACCGTTACTTTTTTTAAATGTTTAACAATATTTTGTATACATTGATTATATAATAAATTATGTGGAGCTTAAGAAAATCACTGAACAGTAATTCATTTTAAGCAAAACCCAACAGTGAAAGTTATGCAACGGGTATCAGAGAATATGCGAGGCAGATCTTTCTTCATTACAAACTGAGAAAAACGGGATATATGAATTAGTTATCATGCTGCGGAAGTAGTAAAAAGAGCTAAGGGAACTAGGTTAGCGTCACACGCTTGGCACGATTACAAGACTATATTAAATTTTTCATCAACATAGACGACTAATGCATTCTCCTTAGAATAACAATATTCTGTTTTTAATATTATTCTAGGATCAACATAATATGGGACTTACATAATATTACCATCAGTTTTGCAAGGAAATGAAGTTTGCCTTACAGGCGTATTTACATAAATCGTCACGAACACTTTCAGAAATAAATCTACTATTCAGTTCACATTGCTGGTTGAAAAATAAAAAAAATAGGTACCAAAAGACCACTGCATATATCCACTTCTTATATATCAACAAAATTGTTACTAAAAGCAAATAAATAACCAGCCAATTTGTTCAATAAACATCTAACCACAGTCTAATGCTAATGAACAATCAATCTTAGATCAACTGAATGTTTCCATTCAGAAAGCCCAAACAGCTCATAATTACCGTTGGTATACTGACCCGCTTAACTGCACTGTTATTGAAACACGTCCCCAAATTAGATTAAGCTGTTAAATCGTCAACTGTAGGTACCGATTTAATAATCCCTGATTGTGGGTCAGTCGTTAAGGCCGAGTCGTCTGCAGGGCTTGTTCTGTATTGAAGGACCAAAACTGGTTTGTTCTTAATTGAACTATTTTTGGAACGAAGTTCCTTAACGCGCGTTGCGAAAGGGGGCTAGACGGAAAAAATTAAGACCAAAAGTTGGAACGACACTTTTTGCTATAGTTGTAAGCCGTGCGGCGTGCGCTTGTTTCTCTGTCTGTCTCTCTCTCTCTCTTATAGAAAGCAAGCCAGGTTTTTTTGTCTGTTTTTTTATTTGTTAATAATAAAAAAAATATAATATATCGGACCCTGTTCCCGATACTGGTGGGCTACTATTTTTTATATTTTTAAATGTTTTTATACTTTTTATATTCTAATATAAAAAAATATAATTGATGTTTAATTTTAAAAAAATATTATTATAACTTAAAAAAAAAAATATTACAATTCCTTCACTAATTAATCGAAAGGAACTTCGTTCCATCCGGGTGTCCCTTGGCACCTCTCAAGATTTTTTTTTAATCTTTTAGGGTGAGCATTAAACCTGATAAGTTACATGTTAAAGCTGAATGAAAGATCATCATCTGCCTAGCCTTTTCCCAACTGTGTTGGGTTTGGCTTCCAGCCTAACCGGATGCAGCTGAACACCAGGGTTTTACATGGAGCGACTGCTTATCTGACCTCTACAAGCCGGGTAACACGATTTACCCCTTCGTAAGACTGGTTGTCAGACTTTCGGGTTTCTGACTACCCGTAACGACTGTCAAATGGCAGCCGGGACGAGGGGTCTCGGTATGTAATGGAGGATGACCCATGCACGGACCGACCTCGGCAAGCGCTGCTTAACCTTGAAGATCGACCTGTGTGGCTGTTATTATTTAGCCACGAGCCCCTAGATTTACTCTAAAAGTATTGATAGAAACTTCATGGTGTAGCTGAATGAAAGGTGGAAGCGACAAATGCATAATAAAAATAAATTTATTTAGGTCCTTTTACAAAGTAATACATTTACAAACTTAAAATACTTAGCAGTACCAAGTTCTTAACAGATTGGCTTAAATCCTACTATTATTATAAACGTGAAAGTTTGTATGGATAGATGGATGGATGAATGTTTGTTACTCTTTTACGCAAAACTGCACTTTTTATCCCGATATTCCCACGGGATCGAACCTTATGCTGGTGAAACTTCGGGGCGCAGCTAGTACTTATATAAAAGTTAGTCATTTACACGTTTTTAATTACCGATGAAAGGTGCGTTGGTACCAACTGACATTATAACTTGTGGCGACACACACACTAATAAAGAATATGTAAAAATATATATAAATGAAATCTGGCATAAATAAAGTGGTGGTAGTTTTTTGTGGTAGTTAAAATCATTTCTACTAACGGGTTTTATAATAATGGCAATACGACAATGTCATTATGACACAATTCTATTACGAGACCATTGACCGACCAATGATCGTCATTAAGAATTTCGCAGATTACGAACTTTAAGCAAAATGACAATGGGATGGGAATGGGATCGTGTTGGAAATGTGGAATGACGAATTTATAAAAATAGCAGACTTGGGGCCTAGCTGATTATTTGATGAGCCGATTATAATTATGACCAACGAATCATATTTAGCTTGTTGACGTCGATCAGATATTTATTATAAGCCACTCGGGATTCGCAAAGCAGAATTTAATTCATTTTGAGTATGTGCTGGAAAGACTAGGTCAAAGCACTATTGGGCCTATAAAAATGAATATGATGACGATTTCATGACAAGATATTACAACACGAATTTAAATAAATTCTAATCCTAACAACTATTTCAAAGAACTATTTACTAGCGACCAACATGTAATTCTTCGATCGAAAGGTCTTAGTTTTATTGTTTTCTGATACCGTTTTATGTCCATTCCCCGTTCATAATACAGTTACGTTACATCCTCACCCACTCGGCTCGGCGCAAATAGTGGTAATATTAATTAATCAAGTTATAAAATACGAGCGCCCACTAATTAATATTTCCGTTTCGCTATATTCTGCGGTAGTAGGTACGAAATTTTAATCTTTATAGCATTTTGACATGAAACTAATGCAGTCTTCTTTTCTTCTTTTTCAAGTAGAAAAAAAACCGGCCAAGTGCGAGTCGGACTCGCGCACGAAGGGTTCCGTACCATTATCAATAAAAATAAATCATGAGTTGATTGAATGAAAGGTAAATTGCGGTTTACGATTTATGACGTATTAAAAAAAACTACTTACTAGATCTCGTTCAAACCAATTTTCGGTGGAAGTTTGCATCATATATCTTTTTTAGTTTTATCATTCTCTTATTTTAGAAGTTACAGGGGGGGGGAGGGGACATTTTACCACTTTGGAAGGGTCTCTCGCGCAAACTATTCAGTTTAGAAAAAAAAATGATATTAGAAACCTCAATATCATTTCTGAAGACCTATCCATAGATACCCCACAGCACACGTACGGATTAGATGAAAAAAAAAAAATGAGTTTCCGTTCTAACTTCTAAGTATGGGACCCCCAAAATTTATTGTTTTTTTTTTCTATTTGTGTGAAAATCTTAATGCGGTTCACAAAATACATCTACTTACCAAGTTTCAACAGTATAGCTCTTATAGTTTCGGAAAAAAGTGGCTGTGACATACGGACAAGACATGACGAATCTATAAGGGTTCCGTTTTTTGCCATTTGGCAACGGAACCCTAAAAATACGCATAATAATTTATTACGGACAAGACTGCAGAATACAAAATTGCTCCCAAAGTCATCGTGACAGTGACGGGTTTCTTAAGAGGATTCTAACTCTAGGTAATGTCATTGAGAACACGAAATGATATTGAGAACACTAAAGCCTGCTATCATGGGAAAATAACTTATCAATAATAAACTCTCAACTCAAAGCATTTACTCAAATAAACCAATTACAGGCACTTGAACTCACTGAAGCTAGTTGCCCATTCCAAAGCGTTGTAGGTACCTATGGAGAAGAACGAGCAAGAAACTCCACGGACACTCTAAATCAAAATATAGTTACAAAATATTGGTTACATCGTTCATGTTCAAATAATATATGTGAGAATGAAGCAGAGCGTTAAAACAAATTAAAATACGCCGTGGCAGCTAAGAGATGACCAGCCCCTACTGACGGCGCCCGTTCACGAACATGACGCATGGATTAGTACTTTTCAGCTTAACCATTTTGAAGGGAGATAAATGATCCAACACATGCGCCACCATCAGCTAGACATTAGAGATGAGCATGACATACTGCCGCCATCAAAGCTTCATAACATGGTTAAAGTATCATCATAAGCCTATATCTATCTACACCAAAAGCGCCATGGCGCTAAATGTCGTATTACAAAACAAACATACTTAGATACAGTTAACATCTCAATGATTACGGTGAATGAATATCACAGACTGGCTAAACCAGTTAGACTAGTTAGAGAACGAGACGACGACGTGTCTACGCAAGGTGTCTAGGGATTTAAATATCGCAACTATGTTGGCGCAATTCGAGGGGTAAGTATTAGCTCAGACGGACATACCTACATTCTTGTTGATGCTGGTAATTTTCTACTACAAATACGGTTTGTGTCGAACGTGCGGAAAATTTTTGTAGAGTTCAAAAGAAGTGCAGGTTTATTTAATCCTGTTGAAGTTCGCTGTTTGTTAAAATAAAACACTCGTACAAATGTACGAATTTATACGTCGTCAGTCGTGTGATTGGAGAGCGTATCGATCACACATTCGCTTGACAATTTACCTCGGTAAATCTGGTATTTAAAAGAGAACCTTGCCATAACCGCCAAGCATAGTACGATTCGGGCTGTCCCTTGCTGCACTCCCTAAGCCGAGGTCTGTAACCCATAGGGGGTGCCCTTGGCGTGTAGTCGCTTAGTTTTTGGAACGAAGTTCCTTATCGCGCGTTGCGAAAGGAGGCTAGACGGAAAAAAATAAGACTAAAAGTTAGAACGACACTTTTTGCTATAGTTGTAAGCCGTGCGGCGTGCGCGTGTTTCTCTGTCTGTCTCTCTCTCTCTCTCTCTCTTTGAACTTCGTTCCATCCGGGTGTCCCTTGACACCTCTCAAGTTTTTAATTTAAAAAAAATATTTCTGCAGTCAGAGGTACTGTGAGTGCCTCCATAAATTAAGATCCTTCAACCTAGGAGGCTGTCGACCCTCGATATGCCATATACTTAAAAAAAAACTATCAAGCATGACACGGACTGCTGATTGCAGAGCGTTTGTCAGTTATGAGAGCCCAAAAGGATACTGCACGATAGTGCGACTTTTTGTTTTCTGGACAAACGACAGGACGACGAACGATAGCGAAGTTAGTATGTTACAAAAACTGCTCAGACGTTAACAACAAATTCGCACACACATCATTCTCTTTAACCCACAAAATCAAAGCAATGCGTCACAATGTTTTAGATACTAAATTAAACCAAGCAAAGTGCTGGTCGGCACGATCGGTTACGATTTCGCGAATAACATACAAAGTAGGTTACAAACATTGTAAAACGGACTTCGTTTGATTGGGTGCTGTTTTATGGGTATGCCAATTTTGTTGCCGCGTTGGATGAAAGTGATGAAACACCTTTATAGGGCGATGGAAACCCGTATGTTGATGGCCACACACGTGAGACATGTGTCAATTTTGTTAGAAGAAAAGTAAGTAAGCAAGAAGACTGTCTATTGAAGTTGTCATTATACCCGTAATGGGCTTATGGCCGAAACTTTAGTCATAATAACTTTTAACATGAAGCCAGCAGAACAGGAAGTAAGTAACATGAGTTTTGTGTCATAAAGAGAGCTGCCGAAATGTGGATAATATGGATCGTAAGACATTCTTAAACTCTTAACGTTAATCCTCATCAGAAAGACGGCATCGGGCAGTTTATGGAAAGTGTCACCAATTCATCATCTGCCATATAAAGAGCGACTGAATTTCAAGATAAAACAAGCAAAATGTAAAACAGCTTCCTCACTTTATAAGCAGATGTTCCCGAGTCATGATTAACACAAGTTTAACTAATCCACAACCCGAGCATTACCTGGAT
Organism: Apamea sordens; assembly: GCA_945859715.1. NCBI lineage: Eukaryota > Metazoa > Arthropoda > Insecta > Lepidoptera > Noctuidae > Apamea > Apamea sordens. Next base: position 1,896,211 of record OX244010.1, on the reverse strand, counting down.
ACTGTTTACCTAACGGTTTTATCGTATAATTCTTGCCAACTAGATCGATCGAGATCAATATCTTAAAGCAAACTGCACGTTAACATAAAACTATGAAGACAGTCTTACATAAATATTTTATGATTATAATCATAATATCCCTAGTACGCGCGGTACGGTTATCAATTCCCGCCAAGTCGTAAAAGGGAGTCGTAATAAGAGGGTAATATTCTTCTAAGATGATTTTGAGATCAGATTGATAACTAGGTATACTGACGTCTATATTTTGTGCTCATAAATTGATCAGATAAACATGGTATTTTATGACAGTGTAACTTTTTGGGCAAATCGTCCATAGATTTAATAAAAACGTGTCTAAGAAAAAAGACATTAAGAACTCTTTACTTCGTTCCATAACACAAATAGCGAACGCTGGCCGCACAGCTGCTGTACTAGCCATATCTGTCGCATGTCGCAGCAGCAATATGCAAAAGCTACCACTCAGTGGATCCCCAATGGCAGGAAACGACTGCGCGGTAGGCCCAGAAAGAGATGACGGGATGAGCTGGACTCCTTGTTAAAGGATTGGCCCACAATCGCAGTAGACCGGGAAAAGTGGAAGGAGGGAAGGGAGGCCTGTGCCCTGCAGTGGGACCACACAGGCTTCTAGTTATAATAATAAAAAGACAAAAATACATAGTAACTAATCGAGTTTATAAAAGCGTCTCAAAATTATTTTCAAACTCTGAACCACAGACTAGAAAAAATACATGTGGGGTCGGGCGAGGCAGGAAAGAAGTTAAAACTGAAAATCAAAAATGTCAAAATTATAAATTTGTACATTTTTGCAGCCACCGTGTTGGATTTTCATTTGATCTTACTATCGGCAAAAAGTCGCATGGAGCATAACGCTTTTTCACGCAGTTTACTCCAACTGCAAGCTCCGTAAAAGAACTTCGTTCCAATATGGACTGTTTAATCAATACAAACACTGTTTGAAACAAAACTAAGTATCAATTTAGTAAACAAGCCTTTCAATGTTTGTTCAAAGCTAAGTGGATACTTACCCTATAACCATTATTTTGAAGGTAGTCTATAGTAATGTATTTCCAAGGCCTATCTTAAGTATTGTTACAATGTTTGTCGAATTATGAAGAATCGACACATTGTGGAACCACATTTATCTATCGGTTGGTCTATGGAGCTCAATAGCAAAAAAATAACAAAGCCCTATTTTGATTTTCCACTGCTAGGAGACAGGCCTCCTCTCGGCAAGCGTAGCTTAACCTGATCGATTGACCCGTACGGCTGTTGTTACTTAGCCACGTCCTCCCCTGTTTTAGCTGAAACGATGGTGATATATGACCCAGTGGCGACTCGTTGTAATTTTATTCAGATTCAATATTGAAAATATTTCACATGTAAAATTCATAACGCAATAACAATTTTAATTTCCATCCGATCAGGGACTTTGAGCTCGGAAAGATTCAATTTTAACTAACATTAATTAATAATGAAATCTGCTGTACCGCGTAGCGTTAAGGTTTTTACGTGCGGCGCAACTATTATTATCAAGTATGTATTTGTTAATTATGTAATGCATTTTTTAAATCATTAAAAAATAAATGATCATACGATGCATAGCTACAAGCAACATACTAAATCTTGCTTGTGGCATGAACATGTTTTATATGAGAAGATCCAAATAATATTTCACATAAACATGCAAAGAGATTTGCAACATTTATTTCAATGTCCATAAAAATCTTAACACCCGAAGGACAAAATCCTAACACAGATCTTTCAACTCTTTGGTGTTACGGAAATATTCACTAAACACTTCTAAAAAGATCTAAAGCGATCCATACGTTGGGAACGTCTCCAAAAATAAGCAAAGACATCCTGGAAACGATTTATAAACGTCCATAGTTTATACACTAGATTATCTTTTTCACTGCAACTATCCGAACGAAATAATGTTTGTGAAACCAACTATATAAGTTGGTATGGATCTTGCCTTGTTCGTACAAACTCAACACCCTTCTTACTTGAAAGCTATTCACAGTGTGGGATCGTAGGACCAAAATCTGTATTTCTTCCTAAGAATAATTCAATACGAGCTTTGTTGAAATTTAACTCTTTTTGTAGATTCCAAATCGTGAAATAACAATTTGTACGTCAATGTCCTGACACTGACGTACAAATTGTTATTTCGCGAACATACGACCTGTCGTATGTTGATCAAAAAAATTATTTGCGACCGTAACAAATAAATGTATTTTCCAGGATTATAATCATTAGAATCATCATACAAACAAACTAAAGATTCTAACTCTCTAAGTTAGAATTGGCCTCAAAAGTCAAATGCCATGAAATAGTCATTCATTAGGGTAATTTGAATTAGGGTAGTGATGATTTTAATAATTATAATTCTATAAATACATGTGTTACCACCAAGACAAACATCATCATATTGTATTTTCTCTTCAAAGAGGCCAAAATTAGATCAACCATTTTAACAACATCTTCAACATACTAGGCCTCTGTTATAATTTCATAATGGCATTTATCATGTGCCATGCTATTTATAAACACCTATACATAGACGTCAAGTGCATATGTGCGTGCATCGTCACACAAGCGTAGCTAATTACCGCTACAAGACCTAACGGCACCACAGCGTATGACCGATCCTATCCGTGGTCTTTGTATACTTGTTGACTTTGATGGAAATGTTTATGAAAGAAAATAGCATTTGTGACTTACCTACACTAACTTATTTGGAAAATGGATATGGTTATAAACACTTTTTAAACCAAAACTCCTTATTTATAACCGGGATAAGAAAGCATACACCATCAATGACTCCAAAAAATTCGTTTGATTTACTGCGAAATGATGGGAGTTGAGGGCCAACCTTCCAGTAAGTAATTGGAGAGCCACCAAAAGATGGAGAATTATCCTGAATTCTGCCATGTCGCCTATTTACATATCGAGATCAGATTCTAATTATTATGTGCCGATAAAAACTGCTTGAGAATTTTCTTAAAAGTCAAAGTCAAATCATTTATTTCAAATAGGCACATTAAAGGCACTTTTGAACGTCAAAATTAAAATAAAAATAAAATTGATTCTAGTCGCCCCTTCCAAAAGGTAGTTTTCGTATGGAGAAGAATAGGCAAGAAACTCCACCGTTACTCTTTTAAAATGTTTTACAATATTTTGCATACATTAATTATATAATTATATGTGAAGACGATGCACCTAAAAATAAAATTACTATACCACAATAGGTACTTATAAGAATTAAAATGAATTAATGAAACCATGACGTATAAATTGACTATGTGATAGATACTTGATTTCTACACTTAAAATAATACGTAAACTAGGACCAATTTCCATTTGTACGGGGCTTGCTGGCAGCAAAGCCTATTGATAAGTCTATTGATTTCTGTCCTCATTTCTTTTAATTGCATCTTCACTATCACCCGGATCTGACCTTAACACCATATACCGCGGAACTACAAATAACTATACACCATTGTGTACGGTAACGGTGTGTTCGACATCCCACGGAGATGCTACTGAACAATAAACGTATTAAAAGCGAGTTAAGACTACCGTGTTTGTTTATTTTAGGTGAACTTCATTTTATGAAACAGAAAAATAAAAACACCAACTGTTTTTGAAGACACAGAATCACTAGGTAATTTCTAATAACTCTTCGTTTACCTACAGTCTTACAGTGGTGACCAAAACATGTTGCTTTAAAAGAGAGTTAGTCTACCTAGGAAAATTGAACAGTTTTATTTAGTCGATCGATTTCTTAATGGAAAATTTATTGTTATTTAACAGCTTCTAAAGAAGTAAAACAATAGTAATTGTGTTTTGATATAGAAAAGAAAGATAAATTTATTTGAAGCAGGTTAAGGTACACAATAACAAAAAACAAAACAGAAATCTTAAAATAGTATTGTGTGACTCACGGCTGCACCATGTTGGCCCAGTTCAGCATAAATGCCAGACAACTGACACTGGTTTTAAACTGGACCCTATGATACGAAATAGTCTTATATCTCCATAGACTTATAAAAGACCTGAAAGTTTATAGAAGTAAATGAAAGAAAAAAGTATCCAGAGCATACAATTACGACCAAAAGTGCTGCAGCAGTGACGTTCAAAGTTCAAAGCAGCCAAAGTGACGTTCATTAGGTTGACCCTAATGAACGTCACTTTGGCTACACTAATCTTTTTTCCACAACCGCTAATTAACCGTTTCTCTTTACAGCAAATCTTCTGACAGTAAGCTGAGCCGCTTGGATTAAGTTTTCCCCTACATCATTATTTCAGAAACTTGCAAACAAGTAGCAAATATAAAGTACAACTAGCAAATAAGTACCCATCGTGTGTAAACACCCCTTGAGTGGGCAGGGCAGTAATAGGATTGGAAGATTAGTAAAAGTGCATGGTAGTTGTAGTGTCAGGCACAAGTCGTGTAACTACGAGTACGATATCTTGTTATAAAAGATAAACGGACACATTTTATTCTTGTGACTCTTTTCTTGTAGTGCAATAAGAAAGTTGACAGTATCATAAGATAAATATGTCTAACTGTACACCAGAAACACCATTCATTCAAATTCAAACTCAAAGCATTTATTCCAATGAAACCATTTACAGGCACTTTTGAATAGTAAAAGAGTCGGTCAGTTAGTCAAAATCCGGCCAAGTGCGAGTCGGACTCGCCCATGAAGGGTTCCGTTACGTTACGATTTATGACGTATTAAAAAAAAACTACTCACTAGATCTCGTTCAAACCAATTTTCGGTGGAAGTTTATATGGTAATGTACATCATATATTTTTTTTAGTTTTATCATTCTCTTATTTTAGAAGTTACAGGGGGGGGGAAACACATTTTACCACTTTGGAAGTGTCTCTCGCGCAAACTATTCAGTTTAGAAAAAAATGATATTAGAAACCTCAATATCATTTTTGAAGACCTATCCATAGATACCCTACATGTATGGGATTGATGAAAAAAAAAAATTGAGTTTCAGTTCTAAGTATGGGGACCCCCAAAGTTTATTGTTTGTTTTCTATTTTTGTGTGAAAATCTTAATGCGGTTCACAGAATACATCTACTTACCAAGTTTCAACAGTATAGCTCTTATAGTTTCGGAAAAAAGCGGCTGTGACATACGGACGGACAGACAGACAGACAGACATGACGAATCCATAAGGGTTCCGTTGCCATTTGGCTACGGAACCCTAAAAAGTTGGAGCTAGTCCATTTCAAAACATAGATTTTTATTAAGAAGAACGGGCAAGAAACTCCAGGGACACTCTTTTAAATCAAGATGTTACCCAATCCTGGGTATTCTTGTTGTTTCTAGTATAGGTATGTGAAAACAATGGAAAAAAAAATAAAATGAAGAAACAATTTAAAATATAATATTAAAAATAAGCCATTGCAGATAAGAGAAGACCAGTTTCAACCGACGGCGAACGCCTGAAAAGTATCACTTTTATAATCTCGAAATTATTCACGAAAATAAGCAAAGTGTCATAAACTTTAAAACAGAATCAAACTAGTCTACTGCAATCCATCACTGTTCAGTGCCAAACGTTGAGGACAGGACACACTGCTGCAGACCCTCCCTACCTTGACATATGTAGTATTTTTTAGAAGCATTTAGTTACTTACCTGAAATCAAAAATAAAGACAACATAAGAAACAAACCAAAAAATAACTTAAGTGAAGAATAAGTCGCTTTGACACGATCGCAAAAACGGCAACCGAATCTTCGTACAAAATACCAGAACGAATCCTGGCTGAACTGAAAAACCAATCGTGATACAATTGGATGATTGCATCGAACTACAAATGTAATTGATTTATAATGGATAAAGAGGTGAACGAAATTCTCCAGACTAATGCTGTGACGATTTCTTGTTGAAAGAACTGTTTGCCAGGCAATGAAGACCATTTTTGTTAAAATATTATAAATTGATTTGCGTAGTAACAGAAACGTTATTCGAAATAATGAGCGAAATAAATTGTTCCAAAAGTAAATAAGTCATTTATTTGCATTAAAGCATTTAACAGAACAACACGAGGCGTTCTTCAAAAAGGAAAGTTACCAAATAATAATAATAATATCCCTGGACATTTCACACAGCGCCATCTAGTCCCAAGCTAAGCAACCTAATGCTTGTGTTATGGTAACAAGATGGCTGATAAACTACTTATATACATTTTTTTTTGTAAATACATACATATTATAGATAGAAAACACCCAGACTCAGAACAAATACATGTAGGACTTACAAATATTTGTTCTGTGCGGGAATCGAACCAAATGGACTAATAAAACAAAAAAATATCAATTCAATATCAAAGAGTTTGTACTAAGCCCTACTAAACTTACAATAACACATTTAAAGACAAAATCATTTCAATATCTTCTGAATCAGATAGAACTTTCTTAATTTAATTCCCAAGTTTCCTAATTAGGATCTCCGAGGTCAGTACCAACATTTAGTCTCAATTCGCAAAACATTAAATTAAATCGGAGTCCAGTTATCATTGGCCCAAAAAGGGCTCAGAACCATTAATCTAAAGCGACTGACAAACTTATCAAATTCCATTTTGGACGTCAATCCTAGCTTTTGACAGCGTTTTGAATAAATCAAATTCAAGACTCGTTTGAATTAATTATTCTTTATATTGAAGTATTGGATTTGTAGTTGAAATGTTCAAATGAAAAGGCTCGTTTGAATCGTATTTGAATATTGGTCCTTAATTGATGAGCTTTGAGATAATGGGTAAAATTGAAATTGAATGGGTTCCTGTGCCCAGAGCAGGAGCATGCACCCCTCAAATGAAAGGTCTCAGACCTACAACTACACGATCAATGTTATTTAATTCTAGCCCATAATTAGAGGTTAGAGTTTTGGTGTTTTTGGACAATAGAAAGGGACATCTTTGCCCTGCAGTGATATTAGATTAATATCAAAAACATTATCATATTGCCACTGCTGGGACATAGGCTTCCTCTCTGTGGGAGGAAGTTAGCCGAGCGTAATCCACCATTCGGGCTCAGTGCGGGCTGGTGGGTGTCACATATCTGCTCCGTTCTAGGACATGCCTGTTTCCTCACTACGTTTTCCTTCATCGTTGAAATGGTTATATCAAAAGCATCATATTCAATTGTTAAGGTGTTCGAATTATTACCGTAATTGATATAATTTATGTCTTCAACGACCTACAAATGTGTGGCCGTCAGTAATAAAATTGCAATTTTTCGTTCCGTTCACGTGATCGAAATCAAAACCAACATTGCTTAATCTTATCCAATCACAAAAGCATTGCGAATTCGTAACTGACTGATTATGCTCTTTACGGTAGTAAAATTTTACATAATAATGTTATAATTCGGAGAGCAGGAACTTAGATTTAACTTTATTGCTTAATTACTTTTTCCTTATTACTGTATCTTATTTGTAGCAGTAATGCTGTTTTGGGTGAGCTCACAAACAGCCTATGATGTAATACTGCTGGGACTCAAGCCTCCTCTCTTCGAGATGGAGTGGGCTGTAATCCACCCCGCGGGCCCGGTGTGGCTTGGTAGATGACAGATAGTCTTCGCATTTTTGGTTCTAGGACATGCCGGTTCCCTCACGATGTTTTTCTTCACCGTTTTGAGAGCAGTGGTGATGAAATCAGTTGAGTTTTGGGTAAGGAATATGTATAATTTTCTGTGAATTTGTCAACGCAACATAATTATGCCAGGCCATCTCTGGTTCACCCTAACACAGACTATCATATTATTTACTTTATACGGCATTCGGATAAGGCGATCAAGACAAATAAATTAAAAACAAAACTCGATTATAAACGATTTATAGCCAGCAATAAAATATTTTTATTGTCTTTGTAAATTTATCACATAATGCCTTATCCGTACAACCTATCTAAATCCTTAAACTGTTTAAGGCCTCCCACACAAATGGTTGTTTTTTCAACAGTTCAACAAAAATGATCAAGACTTCAATAGTCGGATAACAGAATGTCTTCATAGGATCCTCATCGAGACAGTCCTTCATTCTCCTGAACCGTTCCTCAAACAACCTTCCCATTATACTCTTATCTCAACACAACGATATTATTATGACGCCATTATCTTGAAGTCATGCTGCGTAAATATAATGGCACTTTCTTTGCAACTTGTACACTTTCTAACACTAAAGAGTAAAATTAGCGACAGAGATTGCGAAATTTCCATTTAAATTGTTTTGAGAGTTAGGATTCGGGATTTGCAATGTAGAAATCAGCATGCAGATGAAGATTTTTTTTATTTCAGATACCCTAAGTAGACCACGGAAATATGAGCTTTTTATTATCAGCATTGTTGTCGCTTATTGTCTTTTTATCGTCGTTCTTCCCCGTTTTGCGTAAATTCTGATGTCTTTTAGGCATGATTGATTTATATATATGTATTAAGACATCGACACATTCCATACGTGTAGATCGTGCACTATATGTTTTTAGTTTGTAATTCTAAGGAAATTGGTCCTTCTATCCGGTGTGTCAAGCTACACGGAAAGCAATCGACTAAATTTACATTTTAATTAGGTAAATAGTAGAGTTGGTAAAGCATACTTACCATCGAATAGATATTGGTAAAACAGCAATAATGTATTAAATTTACCAGTTTTATCCAATCATATTTATTTACTACTACAACATCTCTAACATAACATAATAGACGTACCAAAACTACAGCCCATAACACTATTTAGATTACCAAAAACACTAGCCACAAAACCAACTAATAGACACTCAGAACTACTCAGAAGTATCCGATTTGAAAGACACCGACGACGACAAGACGGTATTGTCCGTTATCAGTCGGGTCACGTAGACCGTACGTGGTTACGGTAATACCGCTTTACCGTCTAATAATGCACAGAGGACCTGGAGGCCTAAAAAGGCCACTTTAAGCAATACCTCTAAAAGCTATTCATTTCCTGAATTCCCAGCAGATCATTAGCAATTCCTCTTATTTTCTTAAAATTTTATTTTATATAATTTGGTGTTAAACATTGCCGCAAGTAATTTAACCGACTTCTAAAAAAGGAGGAGGTCCTCAATTCGGATGTTTGAATTTTTTTATTTTTTTTAAATGTTGTTCGCGCATAACTCCGTCGCTTGCCAACCGATTTGAAAAATTATTTTTGTTGGAAAGGGTATACTTCCCAAATGGTCCCATAGAAATCTCGACAAGATCTGATGATGAGTTTCGGAGACAGACAACGGAACTCTTCAATAAATGCCAGCAAATCAACGGCTATTGCTGCTATCGCTTATGTATGTATTATTTACGCAATCACACAACATGTCACGCCTGTACCCTCTAAGTATATACGAATTTGTGTGGGGTAGGTACAACTAAAAAGTGAATTATGATTCATATTGTTATCTTATTATGATTCTGCCAGTGGCCTTTTTGGGCCTAGTGTGCAACACTTTCTTTGAGGACATTTTTATGATGTTACCTGAAACCGCGTAGTCCTCATCGGTTTATTTTTAACTAGCTTCTGCCCGCGGCTTCGTCCGTTTGAAATGTCTTGTTCCCCCGATCCACCCAGTCGCATTGCATAGTCTGCCCGTGCTATTACTTCTGCCCGCGGCTTCGTCCGTTTGAAATGTCTTGTTCCCCCGACCCACCCAGTCGCATTGCATAGTCTGCCCGTGCTATTACTTCGTCCGTTTGAAATGTCTTGTTCGCCCGACCCACCCAGTCGCATTGCATAGTCTGCCCGTGCTATTACTTCGTCCGTTTGAAATGTCTTGTTCCCCCGACCCACCCAGTCGCATTGCATAGTCTGCCCGTGCTATTACTTCGTCCGTTTGAAATGTCTTGTTCCCCCGACCCACCCAGTCGCATTGCATAGTCTGCCCGTGCTATTACTTCGTCCGTTTGAAATGTCTTGTTCCCCCGACCCACCCAGTCGCATTGCATAGTCTGCCCGTGCTATTACTTCGTCCGTTTGAAATGTCTTGTTCCCCCGACCCACCCAGTCGCATTGCATAGTCTGCCCGTGCTATTACTTCGTCCGTTTGAAATGTCTTGTTCCCCCGACCCACCCAGTCGCATTGCATAGTCTGCCCGTGCTATTACTTCGTCCGTTTGAAATGTCTTGTTCCCCCGACCCACCCAGTCGCATTGCATAGTCTGCCCGTGCTATTACTTCGTCCGTTTGAAATGTCTTGTTCCCCCGACCCACCCAGTCGCATTGCATAGTCTGCCCGTGCTATTACTTCGTCCGTTTGAAATGTCTTGTTCCCCCGACCCACCCAGTCGCATTGCATAGTCTGCCCGTGCTATTACTTCGTCCGTTTGAAATGTCTTGTTCCCCCGACCCACCCAGTCGCATTGCATAGTCTGCCCGTGCTATTACTTCGTCCGTTTGAAATGTCTTGTTCCCCCGACCCACCCAGTCGCATTGCATAGTCTGCCCGTGCTATTACTTCGTCCGTTTGAAATGTCTTGTTCCCCCGACCCACCCAGTCGCATTGCATAGTCTGCCCGTGCTATTACTTCGTCCGTTTGAAATGTCTTGTTCCCCCGACCCACCCAGTCGCATTGCATAGTCTGCCCGTGCTATTACTTCGTCCGTTTGAAATGTCTTGTTCCCCCGACCCACCCAGTCGCATTGCATAGTCTGCCCGTGCTATTACTTCGTCCGTTTGAAATGTCTTGTTCCCCCGACCCACCCAGTCACATTGCATAGTCTGCCCGTGCTATTACTTCGATTTCGCTGTGTTATTTCTGACTTTTCTTGTTTGTGCTCGATTCCTCGGTCTCTATCGTGATATTAAGTAACGTATAAAGTTATACGTTACTCAGGGCGTAGGCGAGCCTAATTCCAATATTTGGCCCACTCCCTCTCACTGATAGTTCTGTGTCCCAGCAGTGGGAACATTATAGGCAGATTATGCCTATATAGGGTTGAAAAATGCGGATGAACTATACACCTAAGAGTACCCCTTGAGGGAACCGGCGAGATATTAAAAACTTGAGAGGTGTCAAGGGACACCCGGATGGAACGAAGTTCAAAGAGAGAGAGAGAAACAGACAAACACGCGCACGCCGCACGGCTTACAAGTACAACTATAGCAAGAAGTGTCGTTCCAACTTTTGGTCTTAATTTTTTCCGTCTAGCCCCCTTTCGCAACGCGCGATAAGGAACTTCGTTCCAAAAATTGTATTATCTATCAAGCCTTACTTCTTCCTGCTGTATGTCATGTGAGATTCTCATTCATTCCTTTATCCGTCAAATCAATTTGAATCCCATCTTTTAGTCTACCCAAAAAGGTAACTAAGTTAGAAAACTAAACTCCAGCCCCATACCCAGTGGACCGAATAAATCAACATTAACATAATATGAGAGAGTTCTATGAAAACACGAGTATTTCGCTCTAAAGGTCTATCCACACATATTAGGGCCGTGTCTGGGACGTAGACGGACCGTGCTCGGTCAGGGGCTCAAAAAAATATCAGTGTATACCAGGGGTTCCCAACCTTTTCTTGGTCAGGGACCACTTTTATATTATTCTTGTTAGCAGGGACCACTATGTAGGTATAATAAAAATAAACTGTAATAATCCAACTGAAACTGTCATTAAAAACTTAATAGGAATTACATACGGCGGCCCGACGTATCGCCCCCTCCACCCGCGCTCTTCTCACTCACTGCACGGTGACCAACGGCTCACCGCCCGCTAAATTTAAAATCGTTCGCGGACCACATTTTGGCTTCTGCGGACCACTGGTGGTCCACGGACCACTGGTTGGGAACCACTGGTGTATACATTTTATATGAACTCGTTCACACACGTCCGTGTCCGGGACGGTGACGGAGCTTCAGTGCCTGTCTTGTGTGTGCCTCAGCCAGTCAGCCCTGTCACGTCCCGGTCACGACCCTGATATGTGTGGATAGACCTTTACGCTTTCATAATTAAACTGTGTCAAAAGGCGTAATTAATATTAATATTCAATGTAAAGCGGCGTATTTACTTTGAAGACTAAACATTTCCTTTTTCGGCCGAGTTTACATGTATGTTGAATTTTCGACCATGACCTGTATAACCTTGATGGGTGAATCTATACTAATAATAAAGCTTGTTTGAACGCGCTAATCTGTAGAAATACTAGTTGGATTTGAGAAATTCTTGTTCTGAACAATTAAAGTGAATACATTTGTTTAAACGAGAAGCCCGGTCTGTAGTACACACGGCTACACATCAAGCTATGCAAAACCAGTATTGGCTGCCCGTTCATTGTGAGAAAATATCATACGAAGTGAGGCCAAGACAAACTGGTTTTGTATAGCTTGACGAGTAGCCGTGTGTACTTGCGTTTACAGACACCGGTCTAACGACAAAAAGCCTAGCAAAAGTTATTCACAGTGGCACTAATAGAATACGCAAGTAATCGGTGGTCCACCTTAGATTTACGAAGCCATTATTCATAGACCCAGCAACAATACTTCCGAATCTATTTCAAGAATAATATATTGCATTCTTGCAACACCAATATTCACAATAGATAATAATTTAATTAAAATTAATCAAAACCTTCACGCTTTCTGAGCTGAATGTTACGCATTTAATGGCAAAAGATGATTAGAAAAAAAATACGATAAGACGGAGAAACCTGTTCTTGTATAAAAAGGAGTGCAAAAGCGGAGATCAAACGTTTCAATAGTCCTTCGGTGTTTCAGATGAAGGACCAATTTAATTTTAATTAAACACGAATCAAATAAAGGATCATTTGAATTAAACACGGCTAAAACATTTAATTGTTTGCCTACAGAAGAAACTGTGCCTAGAATTAAAGGGACCTATGTAATAGAACAAATTAATTAATTTAGCCAAATCGTTTTAACTTTAACTCGCGTTCGTTAGCAATTCACCAAAAATATCGATAAAATATTTAGTCGGAAACTTTCAATACAAATCGACAATCAAAACGGTAATAGTCACGTAACCGAATCAATTTCGTGTCACGTTAATCGATTACAAAGAATACGGATGAATATCGAAATGTATATTGTTAAATTTTCTGCGAATTTTGATTCATTGATATGCCAATTTGGGCGATATGAAGATTGGCACAATGAACGCTGATAAATAAAAACTGACGCTTAGTTAAGTAATAATAACACTAATAACCGAGGACAAAATTGAGTACTGGATCAATATTGGGATAGATCAGGTATATAATTTGAAACTTAGCTTATACCAGTAACTGACCAAATGAAACTTCAACTTAGTACTCTTAGAAGTTTCGCTCTTTCTTCGAGAACCCTACTTTTCGAATGAGCAGTGTCCTTTGGTAGGAAACGTTTGTATACTGGACTGAAGGCGAAGTGTAACACATATACAATGTGGAAACAACTGTACGACAACACTGGCAATACTAATGCAAAAGACTAGAGATCTAGAAAAAGAAAAATAAAAGAAATTAAAAACGAGTTTTTTTTTTTCAATCTAAGCCTATAATATAATATAAGTATTAGTAGTGATGGGTCGAGTATTGGGTTTGCCAATCTTTGACTAGCCATAGTGACTAAATTTTGGATATCTTTAATTGAATTTTCGTTTGCAGACGGGAACGTCATTAGATATACATACACAGTTTAATTTATTGTCATATTGTCGTCTCCACCTTGTATGAAGAAGACCAAATAGGACATAAAAGTCTTAAAATGGCAAAACAGAAATAGACTATCGAAGACTGCGTGGTCTAGGCCAGTTACATAGATGAGAAGATAAGTCCGATCGCATTTAAGATAGACTTTCTTCTATTCTTAAGCTCTCCGAAAGCACTAATAAATGTAACATATTAATTTGTATTATTTTACTAACTGACCTGTTTATTACCTTCAGACACGAAAACGGTGATACAGATATTTAGTTTTAATTCTTATACTTTACTACTTTTTTCTTTACTTTACTTGTACTTCTGTACTCAGCAGTGGGTGGAACAAGGCTGCCAATGATGATGATGATGATAATTTGTCAGCACACTAAAATTTCTTACTCATTACAAAAAAACAATCTTTCTGCCCCAATATAAGTCTGTGTTCTGCCCTTATAAATCTTATTATTTAACCACGCGTGTCTTTTTCTTCCACACATCTTGTTTAGCCGTAATCTCGTTAACTTCCTTCCAGGACATAATACTAATAGTGATAAAAAAACAAACCTGTCAAACTATATTTTTCCGCACCTACATCTCTGATTCAAACACTATCAAAACCAAAAGACTCGGCCAACGAAACCGAAAGTGCAAATGTAACCCTAACCTTGCATAGGAAAAATCAATACACACCCCTGTTGTACACCCTCGCGCCATTAGTATATTCAATAGATGATCATGGCAACGGACCTCTGTTACACTTTCTGAACGAATATATTATTTAAATTCAATGGGTTTTTGGGCCGTCTTCCCTTGTGTTTTGCTCCATTGCGTTGGTTGAGTGTTGTGGTATTGCATAAGGCAGTAAATAAGTGATATTACGGGTTGGTTCGATATGTTTGCTAATCGTTTTTAGTGTTTTAACCACAGATATAGATAGACATAGATAACGCAAGTATTACGATCTGTATGAAAACCAAGCGTGCCATTTTTTGACTACCTACTATGACGTCACAAGCACTATTTAGTGATGGGAAAATCAAATCGATTTAAAGTTTAGCCGCGTGTACACAATTGTGTACAGTAAAGAATTATTAGAATTGTTTAAATCGATTTATTAATCGATTTTGAGAGAGAGTAATGAGATAGACAGAGGAATGAGATATACAGAGGAATGAGATAAACAGAGGAAAATAAAATACCTAATCTTCTTAGTAGGCAGTTAGGGATTTATATTTTGCAAAATTGTTAGTATTTCTCTAATTTTCTTGTAATTGTTGTAGACTGTCAAAATGTCAGAAACAAAGAAAAAATCCAGAGAGGAAATTTTAGAAGAAAACGAAAAGCAAGTAAAATACGTTAAAATAAAATTAAAATAGATCCAAAATTACATGAGCTACGAAAACAAAAAGATAAAGAAAATTACTTGAAGAAAAGAAAAACAAATGTGTTGTAGGTTTAAAGGACAAAAGCATAGATGAACAGCAAAAACAAAGAGAAAAATGGCGTGAGAATTCGAGAGCATATTACAGACGTAGGCAGAAGCAGAAAATACCCTCCACGTGAATGTTAATGAAAATGATCAAGCTTTTTCTGGCGTAAATTTTGGATCTATATTCTGTAATACAAGTACAAGTAAAATTCAACATTTAAGACTTTAAACACACTTATAATAAAAACCTCGAAAGTACATAGACTTATCAATTAACTAACTTCATCAATTATGATACTTATGATCTTCAGTAGATCATTAGTCGGATATGCTTCTTTTGTCAATATTCGTTGCTTTTTCCCTTCAAGAAAGCTTGCTTCCTCAAAATGTATTGAACATAATAACATAATAGTGCTTTGCTTTTTTGGGAACCAATCTTTATTTCCCGTCGCCTCAATCCATTTTTCTTTTAAATTGGGTTCATGTGGAAAACTAAAATAATCACGAAACATTACGATTATTATTTTATTAAAATTGTCTTTAAATTAAGTACCTATAAAATACAAAATCATTCCTCTGTTTCCAAAATCGATTCTCGAGAATCGATTGGTGTTGCATAGCATGAACAGCACTAATAGCTAAAATGGACAGAAAAATGATAAAAGTGCCTGTACTACGAAACCGAAGCGATATACGATAGTATCACTTGTTTCGATATCCATCACCTGTTAAAACCAAACATCGCATCAACCGCTCCAAGTAAAAGCGGCAATGTAATACGAATATGCATCTTACTTTTGACGACCTATGTTTTTCTGAAATTTAGTATTACCAGGTATTACTGTGCGTATTAGATTCAAAATAATTGATTTTAAAATTAATTACGCATAATATCAATCACAAAATGACTTACCGATGGAAGGAAACGTTTACTTTATTTTTTCTCACCAGATTTGAACTTTTTTTACAATTTATAACAGCGCAATTAACCATTTTAAGTTTTTTAACTGACGTCCGACTAGCGCGGCTACACCGATGCGACTGAGCGCGAAAGTGGCGGCTTATGATTCTGCATCCTATGCTGGGCACGCGAAGTAGTTGCTTTTGCGTTATCTATGTCTATCTATATCTGTGGTTTTAACACAGGCAACAAAGTTTTCATCGTACTGTGACAAATTTTTACCACCACACTGCTAATCAGTAGCGTGTCTTAAACATTTACAAATGGATGGATGCATGGATGTTTGTTACTCTTTCACGCAAAAACTACTGAACGGATTTGGATGAAATTTGGCACACCTATGGTTTATAACCAGGATTAACATATAGGATACTTTTTATCCGGATATTCCCGCGGAATGGAAAGTTATGCGGGTGAAACCGCGGGGCGCAGCTAGTTCAGAATAAAGATAATGATTAACCAACAAACTATTTGAAGTCAAGTAAACTCCGCCAGAGAAAGCGCAAGAGAGCAAAAAACAGTCTCAATAACATAGATCTGATCATTCGAATAGAAATCGGACCACTATCAAAGACTCCTTATCTCGGTACTAACATTCAACAGGTCAGCCCGCTGAATAAGTTCATGCACATAAAGACAACCTGTCTTAGAGTCGAATAGCACCGGTTTGTGAAACGAGACATCGTGGCAGACAATGGTGACATCGTGGCAGACAATGGTGACATCGTGGCAGACAATGGTAGTGAGTGGCTCTAACTCGAAACTACTTTCGGTCAAGGTGTGTTGTATCAGGTTCAGGATCGGACGATAGTAATTTTGAACTAAGTTGAAGGGCAAGTTTTAAAGTTTGTGAAGTCTGTCTCAAACGGTTGTACCTAAAACGTACTAGTATTAAGTAAGTTAGTAATTGTATTAACAATAGACCCCAGAATAGATCTTAGAATAGACTGAAATATATGATAGAGCTTTGCAGAAGGCACATAGGGATTTGTTTCACAGCATATACTTGCGCTACAGTTTATACTTTTGCAGCTATCATCGTTTTACTTGTTACTTATTCTTGTATTTTTGTTCCAAAATAAACTTTTTTTATTTCAAATAAGTAACTATCTGGCCGGACTTTAGTTTTTATTATATTACCTGGTTTCGAACGTACAAGTGGCAAAATCACCATAAATCCATCATTGTTTATATATCTTACAAAAATAAGTATTAATTTAATTTTTTATAGCTCCATCTTTTTTTCACACGGAAATAATGAAAGGCTGGCACTTTCCTACACGACCACTGAACCTCCAGTTTCGTTTCTTGGGTTCAAAGCTTCAACAGTTTCAAACACATATAACAGTACATATCAGAGCGTACAGTCGATGTGCTAAATAAGTTAGCTTACAAAGACGTAACCTGTTCCGAAGTCTACGTGCACCGGTCTCAAACTAGGACGTTGCAGTTGCAGCAGACAATGAAAATAGGTTGCCGACTTAATGCTATTACACACTGATAGACTTACGCGGATGCTATGGCAGGAGCGTCTATTTGACGCCTTTATTTAAAACATATGAATCTGTCGGTCTATTCTGTAAAAATCTCACCGTGAAAACTTAGGTGAAGTGAGCCGTCATTTGACATGATGACTAGTTGGTTTGACACTACTCACAGCTCACTTCTAACTCACTTTCAACTAAGTTTTCACGCGATGATTGTTACAGAATAGATCGGCTGTTGTATGCGTTTAAAGTTAAGTAAACTCCCGAAATGATTCATTTGTCTGCAATCTCGATCCCAATCTTTGACTTGCATAAATTTCGATCGATCCAGCAACTCAACTAGGCTATCTCACTGTCACAATGTCAAAACGTGCTGACACACGAATACCGTCATTTTGACGTGACAACGTCTTATAAATTGGTTTGCCGGGTGACACTTCAAGAAACTGCGTTACGCTCCGCTCACGTTATGCGCTCACAATGAGAGCGAGTGAGAGGCACGCGTCCCTTCCACTCGGGCATGGTTAGCCCGCCTAAGAGCGAGAGAGACAGACATAAAAAGTGAAAGGCACGCGTCCCTTCAAAGTCGTTGTCACGTAAAACTTTCGCCCGTATACCGACTTTACAGGCAACCAATTTTTTTAACATAATCTTTAATCTCTGGTCTGTCTTCTCAAAGATAACGACTGATTTTAAGCCTGGCAAACTCACAAATCAATCTTAGATGTCAACAATTTTACCAGGTTTGACTATAAGTAATTTTGCGCGCGAATATCGCCCGCTACCGTCCTAGACACAGCGCGTGCACTCTGACTAAGGTCTTACGCCTTTGTACAATGTACAGATAACGATTGAGCATCTGCCTAGTTTGAAATGGTGTAATTGGGTTCCTAAGTTGTAGTGTAAATGCAGTTTGGAATATGAGCTTGTTAGGTATTGTCTGGCGTCCGTTTGTTATGTCTAGGGAGTAAAAACAGGCATCGAGACAAAGCGAAGTTGCTTAATTAATAGCATTTTTTATTGTTTAGTTCGTTACGTTACATTAGAAGTTGAATTCAAATTTTGAACTATGCTTCAAAGTTCCTCATTATGACTTTTATAAATTTCTGCAAAAAAATCCGAACCAAAAGAACGCATCTTAATACAATCCCGTCTATGTAGTACTTCTTATGATATGTAGGTATGTATTCAGTGACTTGTAAACAAAATGTATCCAGCCAGTGAGCTTCTTTATCCTTATTAAATTACCTATTTCAAAACATCTATGACATCATATCCAAAGATTTAGGACCGTTTGCCATGTTTCTTGAGAGGGGGCGACGACATAATTGTCAAAGGTGCATATTTATGAAATGTAGGCGTAGTTCAACTCTGAAATAGACATGATTACAATTCTGAGTTGCAGTTTAAAGCTGAGAAAATCACTATTCCTAGTTGTATAGAGTATAGGGGTGCCTATAAAACCAGAAATGGTGATGAAATGGGAAAGAATGAAAGACTTTGATTAAACTAATCTAAAAAACTTGGTTCGTTAACTCTGTTCAAAAGATAACAAACATTAAGTAGTGCACAACATAAAACCATGTCGAACATAATGCATGCCCATGGTAGGTATGAAGTGATGCCTTGGAACGAACAAGATTGCATGCTAGACAGCCAGCTAACACGAAGAGACGTAGATATATAACATACCTATACAAAACAATAAACATCAGTAGGTATACTTTCGGAAGCAATTCTAACCTAACGATCTCTAAATCATCAGATAATCTGGCATGTCTAACCGAACACGGAACGCGAACCACCAGACCAGAAGCCAACAAAAACATGAAACAATCAGCTAATTTAAAATCTAGACTAAATTATACTTCTGGACATAAAACCCTCATAAAAACGGTAATAACTGCACAGCAAGGTTCGTCGACCGAAAAACAGCTAATACAGGCAATGTAAATTAATTATAACAAAAACTTTTAGTCCAAATAGTCTTCGACACTGTATCTTCGAAATTGACGTAAAATTCGCGATTAGAACTGGTTTTTTCTGGCAAAAAGCGGATGGATAAAACTCGTTTAGTGAACCAATTAACTGAATTACGTGAGTTTTGCAACCAGTTACATGTGGCAAGCCAAGCGTGGTGCAAAAAGATATAAAGTAATTATGAGTATCTTCGTTAGATCGAAGAGCATGTGCCGTATGGGCATGACGAGGAACGGAGCGAACCATAAAACATCTGCTTGACGGAACTGAGTATGAGATTAAATTCAGACGCAGCAGTGATGAAATAGAATTACTCCAGACTCGAGGTAATCAAATAATATTAAAACCAAGCTCTTTCTTGCTGGAAGCAAGCGCTGTATTATTTATATCCAATGTTTTAGTTTTGTATGTCTCTTTTCGTATCAGAGCCCACATATTTAACGAAAACTCTATTGAGATAGCTAACCCCTAGACTACCACCCCGAATTGTTATTAATTCCCCTGTCTTCATAAGAGGGTAAGTACTCCTGAATTTAACATGTCATGTCAATTATGATTTTCTGAACCTCCTATAACAAATCATTCATCCTTCCATTCTAAAAACCGACCGAATGCGACCACCGCCAAGTTAGCTTTTAATGTATTGCCATGATAAAGTCTATGGTAACTCGTGGTTACCTATCTATCACGGTTCAATTGAAACAGCCCGGAGACAGACAGAAGGCCAGACAGACCGACGCCGCAGGTTAAGTAGTTGAGTATGAAACCCTTAAAAAGTTTCAGCTATCCAATCACTCTTGTATGCACGTGTTGAACTGCCTATTATAATAAACTATCCACGACAACCGACTGATATTTCCGTAGTATATTATTAGGCTGGCACGTCCTGCACCCGGTATTTCCGCTAACGCTTAAGCTATACGGGCGAACGCTACACCTCGTCCGCGTGGCCATTTTATAAAGCAGAAAATAAAAATGTCGTATTTCTAAAGTGTTATTCCCGGCAAAGAATAAGCCACTCGCTGCCATGCCGTTGGTGTCGTAAAAGGCGATGAAAGTCTTATGCCAAGATTGTCCTTTGATCCGCTTGAATCAACATCTTGGATTCTCCGCAGAATTGCATTACTTAACAGTGACTTCTTCGTTTTGTGCTTTCTAGTTAAATAAAGCTTAAAAACTTATAGCGACTAAAAAAAATGTGTTCATCACTACGCTCTCCACCGAATGTCTACTCAATATAAAAGCTGAGATCAATAAAAAAAACCACTCCAGACTGCCATATTTTATAAATATAATTTACCTTAAAACGATTCTCAGACATAATAGATTCGAAATCTCCTAAAGATTTAATACTATCCCAACGGGAGTGTCGCAACCGATGTCTGGACGGGCAATACATCGTGTGCCCTTCAAGTCTGCCCTCAGAAAGGTCGAGGTGACACGGGAGCAGTATTGAGCGAAGAAAGTTTGAGGTACGGTATTGAAAATGTTAACTATTTGGAGGTGATTAAAAGGGGAACGTAATTAAATACATTGATGTGATTATGACATTCAGTGGGCGTACCTAGATTGACAGGTTTGAAGGATTGAAGGTTTTAATAATCGGTGACGATCGACTTAATCGCAAAAGTACCAAGCTACTGATGACAACAACAACGAACGATGATGCTGTAAACTGTAATGGAAGACGGCAATCTTTCGTCAAGAACGAATGCGAAGTTCCAGTTCATATTTGCTACTGTTTCACAGTATTGGGCGAAGTGGCCAGCCAAGTTAGTGGCGGACGACATTTTTACCATCACGGATAAAACCTGGATGAGACTGGCATAGGAGTGTCACCAGCAAAGAGAGAGAGAGGTGAAGTCAGGATGTGGATGATGATGATGGTGGTCAGGCAAACTGATGGGCTGTCATATTATGTCTGTCACGTACTCTTCTACTCTCACAACATGAACTATACCAGTTTTAGTGCCTTCACTATGTGACGCCTTTCATAGCTCGGACGCGTAGTGACCGGACACCAACCTGCGTAGTATACCAATCCATGGCGACGCCCTCAAAAGTCCAGTCTGCTCTAAACTAAGTCAAAATCCAAGTCTTTCGACAGTTCCAGGAAGTGCAAGTCTATCAGACATAAATTCAGGTCCCAATTAGCTTGTTTCAACAGTAAACGACTCCAATAACTAATGTATCGTGCTAACAAGCAACTGTTTTTATAGTAAATAGAGCGTGCGATGTATAATTTATTTCTCCGTTAATAATACGTTTTGTACACACATCGAGTTTTGTTAAGGTAGAACTGTTAAGGGGAGGGTTTTTGATGATATCACATTGTAATGAGGTTAGTTCGATGGATCGATTACGACGATACCCTGACAAAAGAACAAATAAAGCAGTTTTTTACGAACTGTTTCAGGAAAATTCAAAGAGTTCTTCGCCATCCGGAACTAGTAAGTCAGTACCCTGTTTTGTTCTACTATTTTTTTACCTGGGACGATGAATTAATGTGAAAATGACCTGTGTTGTCTTATCCGAGTAGCTTAGCTCTTTGAAAGCGGCAGACAAAAGGACATTTCGTTTCAACCATAGAAATATAAAAAAATATATTCTTAATATTATGGTTTCAACGCTCAAAGTTTACAAACAAGATAAGTGCGAAATTAGCGACACTTAGGACGACAATTTGGGATCCCTACACTCAAATCAGAAAGCTCCAGCTAAAATCATATCCAATTAGACTGTGATTGCGTAAACAACAGTACTTACGAAATTATTAAGAACACCGGATCCGATTACGGCAAATTCTCTAGAAAGTTCCTTAGACAGATCGCTATTACACGTCTCTAAAACTTCAAGTTGGAACAAAACATCCCACGCATTCCCTAAATAGAATAACATGCCATTTATGTACTGTTTATACAATCAATATACATAATAGAAAGTTTAATAGTCTTAACTGATACGTATAACATTTGCCTTTTGCGAGCGTGGGACGGCTTCAAGCTCAGACCCCCCACGAACTGACGAAGGTGGGTTTGATGGACTGATTGTGAAGGCAGGGGACGTTCTGGGAGATTCTGTCAAGCAGCAGACTACTTAGTCTCATGTGGACCCGACCTTCAAAACAACTCATACCGCTGCCTCTTTGGACGAGGTACCTATTTACAAACGAGGGTTTTTTATTCTTAGTTTGGAGTCGGGATTTTCGCTCGGTTCTTGGCCTCCTATGACATAAAAGTTAAACTTATCTTGTGTCGTGTGCATTATTAAATACAGATAAAAGAGTGCCTAGAAATAGTGAAAATTACATTCGTTCATCAAACTGCTCCTTAAAGAATCATCTTGCGAAACGTTAAGGCGAAATGAATAAAAATAAAACCGTATTGTGCCACTACGTTACATCTAAATTGTTGTTCCTCACGAAACGAACGAACTGTGAACACAATAGCCGTTTCGTTACTAAGGATTAATACTTCATTAAGGCAATTAAGAGTAAAATATAGCTATTCTTGTGTACTTTAAGAATAACATTCGAGAAAGCAATTTATTGCACCCTTTGTACATTAAAAGAACCTTCGCGAAATTCGATGTAGGCCTACATGAGTACGTCCGGCGAAGACTGAGTAAATTGTCTTATTTGTACCATACTGGCTGGTTTTTCTTTTCACCAGGATATGAGGCATTTTCGTACAGTTCACGCCTGGTCCGTTGCTTTGCCATGAAGCGACCGTAATTTCGCTACGTAGACGTTCTCTTAGGTAGACTTGGGTGCGAGTGAAAATGATGTCTCGCTAGCCAAATGTTAGAGAGTAAGTATTTCAGCGCTTGAAACGTGCACAAAGTCAAGTTGACCTACTAATCATCACAAATCCGAAGACCAATGAGGACTTACTTTGCAAGATATCATAAGCAGGTCCATCAAATTGCGTAAACTTCCTACAATGATATCAGATTGTAAAACAGAACGACTACAGAGATTATCAAATTACTGATTCAATTGTTATCATACCAGATCGAAATTAATACAATTTAGATAAGAACTCACACTCACGTAAAGTCACAGTCTGTTTATAATGGAAAGCACTAATGGCTTCGTTTTTAGGACACAGCCTGTTAGAGAATGCTAGAAAACTAAAAAAAATCTAAGAACCGATTTAATTTAAATATAATTGTAATGAGTTTCAAGTTTAAAATGAAAAAGATTTTCTTTAAGACTCAATTAATGTAACCCTACGAAGGGTCTTAGAAGAACTTGGAAGAAGTAGAGCTCAGGAGCTTTGGAAAAGTTGCTGGGAAAGTTGAATTACAGGCCCAAGAGATATTTTAGCTATATTTCTCTAGGATGGCAACCGATTTGCGAAGGTACAGGGGGCCTACTCCGAAGTGCAAAGTGCGAATGTTCGGATCGGACCGACACATGGCCGAACCGAATATTATTGAAAAATGCGAAAAAAGTTCGGATCGGTTCAGTTGGGTCGGGACCATAGTCAATATTCGAAAGAATGTAGGAGTGTAGGATCGGAACCGACCGAACTAAATAGTAACTTCGTAGCAAGAAACGGCCGAACATTCGGCCGATACTACTTCGGAGTAGACCCCCTGGTTTTGTTAATGCCTGTTTGTGCGGTGAACACTTACCAACAGAGGGCTAAGTCTACTTATTTACAACGTTGCAATGGTCTCGCTATTGTGAGATTTTGACAGATTTTGTATGACAAATCTGTCAAAAAATCACAATGGACAGACCACTGCAACGTTTGTAAATAAGTAGGTAATTTGCTTTTTTGCCAAACAACACCACCTCATGTAAAAACCGCGCATGAAGTCCTGTTTACACGATCAAGTTACTTGCATCATGTGCTAACACACTAAGGCAGTGTCAGTGTTTTTAACTACGCAAACAACTGTGCTAATCCGATAAACCTTTCCTGCTCGATTCCTGCTTACTACACGTAACTGTAAGTGCATTCTCAGGTGCTTATACAGAATAACTACCACTGCACTATTTTTTTATTTCCAACCTACGGGATGTATATCACAGGCTATTCACTAGACTCTCGATTCTTTAAAAAATAATCACAAGAAATCTCTCCGTCAAAAATATATAATACATGATACCCTATCTATGCCATGTCTGTTTGCCTCGTATTTAAACGATTCGGACGTTCCTATTGGTTAAAATCTCACGTTTCGCGAGTATGAGAATCATTACGGTCATCAGAGTTCACGGGCAACAAAGAAAACAAAAACTGTTCACAAAAATCATGATTCAGAAGAAAAACAATTTATCCATGTGTGAAAGTGCTGTTAGTCTAAGCATCCTCAAGTTACTTGTTATGATCTAGTATCGTTTCAAATGCTTACTCTGCATGGGAAATAGTGCACAGCTCCCATGGTTTCATTCATATGGGAGTATTAAAATAACCTTTACCGGAGGCGCAGTCCACCAACCCGCACTGTATGCCCGCATGATGGATTATTGCCCACTCCCTGTCACAGGATGGTGGCCTGTGCTGTGTCCCAGCAGTGGGAACATTATAGACTGATTATGCTTACCGGAGACAATACTTAAATATACATCTGGCGCACCTAGGACAGTAAAGCTATGGTTTCCTAGAAGAGCTTTTCCGTCATATATATATTTATAACAGACGTCATAAAAATCTGTCATTTTCACCATTATTTGACATAAAGGTGTCACAAACCCGTCATATTTATAACGGACGTCATAAAAATCTGTCATTTTCACCATTATTTGACAAAACGCTCTGTATTTGGACATTACGGTTACGGCCGCATGTGGCGGTCACCGCTCTTCCAGGAAACCGTAGCATTAGCCCCGCTTGCTACCACACTTTGAGTTACTTAACACAATGTTTCGAACCCGGCACTACGAGAGATGGAGAAACAGAAAGATATGTAATCAAAGAAGGGGTTCGGCCCAACATTACATTACGCAGCTAGGTGACAGTTCAAGGCGAACATGGAGGGACGAGCTTAACTCTTACCGAAAAAACTGGCCCAGTTTAGCAGAGAACAGAAGTATGTGGATGTGGGGGTGTGTGTGTGTGTGTACAATAAAGAGTATTCTATTCTATGTGGAAAAGGGAGAGGGAGGCCTTTGTTCTGCAGTTGGATAAGACAGACTAGATATTAAAAAATATAAAACTTTTAATTCTCAAATAAGGAGTACCTTATTTGAGAATTAAAAGTTTTATATTTTTTATTTCTAAGCAGTTGTAAATTGTAGAGACATAACAAACTAAGATTTTTTTACAAGTAAACATTAATTAATTCCTTGAAGGAGCTTTTATAAAAATATATTTTCATTCATATGACGGTCTTAATTCACTGCTTGTCGCCAACACTAATTAGACAACTACTTATTTAAAATTCAAGAGGAAGCTGATATCCGGCACGAACACCTAATGTCGCTGGGTTTATCGGTCTATTAAAAATAATACATCAAATGTACCTACAGTGTGAAGCAGAATTATCAGCACCAAGACCGGTATGACCAGTCCACACTGGTAATTTTGATCACTGCAAAATTCTTTCCTACATCTATCCTGCAAACAAATAATCGATCGATTAATGCCCGATGATCACTTGGACGATCGATCTAGCTAGTACATCTTCAGCTCGATCGACGTCGACCTGAAAGAGTTTAAGTCGATCAATCGTTCTTATTCCCGTTGCTATGTACTGTAATATACAGGATAGCAGGGACATTGACGCGCAAACTGTAACCATGAATTCAGCACATGTTTCTAGCCCCCTAGCGTAGAAATACTTCGTAGTATAATAAAAAAAATGTTACATAAAAAAGTGCAATTCTGACTGACTATAACATCGACGTGTTTACGCCTATCAAAACAAAAATATCCAGGGAGCCTACTCCAAAGAGCAAACTGCGAATGTTCGGATCGGACCGACACATAGCCGAACCGAATATTATTGAAAAATGCGAAAAAAGTTCGGATCGGCTCAGTTGGGTCGGGACCATAGTCAATATTCGAAAGAGTGTAGGAGTATAGGATCGGAACCGACCGAACCAAATAGTAACTTCGTAGCAGGAAACGGCCGAACATTCGGCAGACACTACTTCTTAGTAGACCCCCAGGTATTATTCTTCGGGTGGAGTCTAAGCGGGTCGATAGGGCGCGGACCCATACCTACGCGGTCAAAATGTATGGAACAGCAAATTTCGTTTTGAATCCATGGCAGGTTGCGTATCGGTGTCCCTGCCACCCTGTAGAGCGATCTATAAACGGTTGATGTCATTTATTTAACGCATTTATTTTATATACTTTAAACGGCCAAGGCCAATTACATTTCCATTAGTTGAAGACAAATACTTTTTACGCTTATCTCACAGTACTCCAGACATATTGACAGAACACATCATGGTAAGTTGAACCTTCTTATCGGTGTTCTGTTCCTGCTATGCGCTGTTCAACACAGCTCACCCTTTTCTGAGCCGAGTTGATTCCAGCAGATCGATTCTGTAACCAATTCACCGTGAAAAGTTAGGTGAGGTGAGCTTAGAGTGAGCTGTCAATAGTGTCAATCCCTAGCATTAGTTGGAATGACAGCACACTCCACGCTCACTTCACCTAAGTTTTCACAGTGAGATGGTTACAGAATCGCACTGCAGGTCGTTGGAAGCCTGATCTTGTACCGGAAAAACTGCTTTCGAATCTTTACTTAGTTAGTTTTTGTGATTGGTTAGCATAATTAGCCTATACTGTTCATACTGCTAGGACACAGGCCTCTACTCTATGAGAGCGAAGTGGGCCGTAATCCACCACGCAGGCCCATTGCAGGTTAGTGGACGTCTCATGACTTTTAATTTAGGACATGCCGGTTTCCTCACGATGTTTTCCTTCACCGTTTTGAGAGCAGTGGTGATGAAATAAATTACACAACGTAAAGCGTCGGCTTAGCTTCGAACCCACGACCTAACTCATATTGGGGCTCTTGCGATTAGTTGAAAAGACTAAAATGAAACAGCAAAATATGATATTAAGTTGACATCACTTTACAAGTCTTTGATTTAATTTACTGTAGGCGAGAGTGAATAGGCTTCTTCTGGGCAAGCTCGTTCCACCGTAGATCTCACCCCTGCCTCTGGGCTGGATTGAGGTCAAGAGTGAGCCCATTGTCAATAAAATTTTTTTTAAAAAAACTGTATTTATTTATTGCTGTATTTTTTGTCTACGTAACATTTTTTTTTTACCAAAGTATAAAACTTAATTTATTGCTCAATATTTAAGTATTTACTCGTTAGCAAAACTTTGTTTACTTAATCATTTCAACTTGACCTTTCGCTAACCTTGGCCGGTGATATAAATAATTATTGCAAATTTATGACTGATGTTGTGATGAAGTCAGACATTCCTATTGAATGTCTGACTTCATCACAACACAAACGGCATATTTATTTCTAGTCAATAATCATCTTTAGTTTATTTTGCGAATTTTAATACGGATTGACTAGTTCAGGGTATTCTACACTTACTGGTGTCACGTCAAAACGAACGATTAAATGTCTCCACCTTACTGTATTATGTATTTTTCGTATGGAAATACTCATTCACAGTATTCGGTTTCATACAATTATTTTCTCTTTCTCCCCTCTTACTCAGGTGGGTAAGAGTTCAGACACCCTTAATTTAAATTAAATTAATACTAACATTAGGCTAAGTTATACTACTACTAACATTATAATTATGAATTTTTACCTGAAATAAAATATTTGAATTTGAATTATACCCGTAAAAGTTGTACAGACGCCAGAAGGTCAAGCTACCCGAAACTGTCTAATTTTCCCAATCAACCTTGAACCTTAATGCTTCAGTGATAAAGTTTAAAATCTATTATAGAAATTTGACAGATTGTAGTACTTGATGTGCTGGCGTCTGTACACACGGCTACACATCAAGCTATGCAAAACCAGTATTAGCTGACCGTTCATTGAGAGAAAATATCATACAAAGTGAGGCCAAGACAAACTGGTTTTGTATAGCTTGACGTGTAGCCGTGTGTACGTTGCAAAGTCGACTCCATGTGTGTCCACGATTTTCTCAAAAACTACTTGAACCAATTTTGACGACAATCTTTTTTCTCCATTTCAAAAATACTTCCAATGAGTTCTTAAACTAATTTTCCTGCTTTATACATATATGATACTGGGCTCTACCTTACACTATTACTGCCTTTAACAAACAGAACATCATCAACTGTTATAATCGCGATGATCTAAGATTTTATAGGTATCAATAAACACGTTTTTCCGATACATGTCTAGCATTTACTGAATAAATTTTGAGTTTTAATGCCTAGATTAAAATGCAGGCCACAAATCAACCGCATTTGATTAGCAAAAAGTCCTTGTAGGTATTGCGACTAAACTGGTTTATTGAAGTCTCATCTTCACACCATTTCAGTAGAAATAGGCAGAAAACAAAGCGTTTTGCAATTGCCCTAATACTTAAGACAAGACTAAGACTGTCCTTCGTTGGTCCTTTTTTTTTTTTGAGGATGGGAAGTTTTTTTCTCGTTGGTCCTCAGATCCACAAACATCAAAACCAAACCTTTTCCCAACTCAGATGCAGCCATTATACAAATGGAGCGACTGCGCTACATATTCTTGTCACGGTTGTGGACCCAGTAACTGGATCGTGGACCACAACCCAGGTACTGAGTCCCACAACCGTTGGTAGCAAAGCAAGAAGAACCAAAAGAGAACATGAAAATGACCGTCATGATTGACGAAAATCGGAATGTTTTTGTCACATCACGCAGGAAAGACTTAAATTATATTATCATCGTGAAAGGTTACCATGACAACAGCCGATCGATTCTGTAAAAATCTCACCGTGAAAAGTAAGGTGAAGTGAGCGTACAGTGAGCTGTCAATAGTGTCAATCCCTAGCATTCGTTGAAATGACAGCTCACTCCACGCTCACTTCACCTAAGTTTTAACGGTGAAATGGTTACAGAATCGCTCTGCAGGTACTTAGGAAATACCGTGAAAACCTAAAGATCATAAAGGTAGTTCGATTTAACCTATCACGAGATATTTCGTAAAGACATCATACACCTCAAATTCCCTACGAAACGGCCTTTCGTAGTCTGTTGGTGCGCTTATAAATTCAGGAAGATTTCATCACCATCATTCAGCCGACAAACGTCCACGGCTGAACATAGCGTAGGCAGCAAGCCCAACCGTGGATTTATTCACCAGTAGCATTAAAAACTGATAATCTCTGCCTATTGGTTCACATGAGCGAAGTCGAGGGTTTTAGCAGTTAAGAATAACTGCGAACCATTAAAATAGCTCGATTTCAATTAATTTTTAGAACGAAGTTCCTTATCGCGCGTTGCGAAGGGGGCTAGACGGAAAAAATTAAGACCCAAAGTTGGAACGACACTTTTTTCTATAGGTAGTTGTAAGCCGTGCAGCGTGCGCGTGTTTCTCTGTCTCTCTCTCTCTCTCTCTCTTTGAACTTCGTTCCATCCGGGTGTCCCTTCACACTCTAAACTCAAACTACCTAAGCTATGTCGTATTAAAAACTAAATAAAATCTGCACTAAAGATAGCGTTCCCCTAGCTTTTACTTGAAACTTCGATCTTCAAAGTGTATGATTCGGTAAAGCTTTCTTTCAACGACATTCGACATTTTCTCTGCATAGCTCTCTGCGGAGATTTTGACAAATGGCCGTATTGTTCTATTCATGTCAATGGTAAAGGTAAGATACTGAAGACTTTCGAAATATGCCTCAAGTGACCAATATTGGCAATAACATAAGTTAAGCATGTAGGCGCGCATTCGTAGAAACTAACTGTACCCGCTGCAATGGGCCCACGTGGTGGATGACGGCTCAAACCCTCTCACAGGGCAGGGAGAAGGCCTGTGTCCCAGTAGTGTGAACATTAAAACGCGTAGTCTCAGTTCTAAAAGATACCATTCTTCAAAAATCTCAGAAATCAAAGAAAGTCCAGTTGCAAACCAGGGTTAGGAGGTCGTGATGGACACAACTGCTTGTTTTTATTAAGTAGATACTTATTTTTTTTTTTTAATTATTTAATAAGTATTTTCTGTGGGTGTTAAGTATGTGTAAATAGACGTGTTTACTTTCTCTTCTTTCAAATTACCAGTGTGATGAGGGCCTCGTCGACAGTCAGCCTCAAACATGTCATACATGACATAAAAATAATTCTTTGAATTGTCTACACTTCTACAGTTTGCGTTCCACAATACTGTATCAATGTGCAGTTGGAACGAAGTTCCTTATCGCGCGTTGCGAAAGGGGGTTAGACGGAAAAAATTAAGACCAAAAGTTGGAACGACACTTTTTACTATAGTTGTAAGCCGTGCGGCGTGCGCGTTTCTCTGTCTGTCTGTCTCTCTCTCTCTCTCTCTTTGAACTTCGTTCCATCCGGGTGTCCCTTGACGCCTCTCAAGTTTTTTATAATTACTTAAGTACCCAATGTGTAAATATTTTCTGGCTACACATTGATACAATATTATGGAACAAAGATTGTACGTAAGGACCACATATAGGAGATGGCGGAAAGAGCTGGATAGGTTCCGCCAAACTGGAAGGAAGATGCGTGTCTTCGTGAAAGATGGAAGGAGTGGATGGCCTTTGCCCAGGAGGCGGATAGGGTAGAAAAAAAAAACATTCTTGTTGATATCCCTATGTAAGCAATGCTGTACCTTTTTGAGGCTGACTTTACAAGCTTATTAAAGCTGATTAAATCAATATTTATATTTAGCTATTACTTCAGCTTGCGAATGAGTGTTGATGCATTCAAACGAGCTTTATTTGAGTAAGTAATGAATGGTAATTTGATATGGTAATTTAAAATGTTGACACTGACTTTGTGTTGACATTTGTATATTATAATGAAGACCTTACTCTACCTCATTGTATTGATTAAAAAAAAATCCACACACCTGCTTTTGTCTGTGGTTTGACTATCCTTGAGAAACTACAGCCCATTCAATATTTGGCACCCCCGGTGCGACACTGTCACTTATGCAAAAGTGTAGTTTTTCAGGAGAAGCATTTAAAACTTTGACACCTCACCAAAACAAACCAAAACGGCAATAACACTCACACCCTCATACGGAAACTATGCTTACTACAAAAGTAACGTTATTGCACCAAGTAAAGGGGTGCTTTAGGATCATTTTTAGATATTTAACTCATTTTTGAATTTTTTGCAAAAGTGACAGTGTCGCACCGGGGGTGCGATTTTACCTCTGATATTGCATAACTGTCAAAATCAAACTGATCTTTGTTCTCGTTACAATAAGCTTGATTATGGGCTGCTGACACTAACAAGTCTCTGAAACTCAGAGTGATCTTTATCCTCGTTACAATAAGGTTGTTATTGGGTTGCTGCTGTCAGAGGTACAATAACTATGAACAGACTGTACCCGGAACCTGAGGCGAGTCGTTACACAGTAACAAATTCACCTGTCAGTGGGGGTGATGGGTGACCTACTGCGCAGCGAGTAACGTAGTTCAGAGCCGCCATTAAGTTTGAATCAGGCATTACATGTATTAATAATGTTGATTGATAACTAGACATTGCATTATTTTTTATCTTATTTTTATTTGTAATGATATTGTACGTGATTACTAATTTATTTATTTATTTATAAGTGGGTATGTATTAGGTATGTTGAGACTGTGTGTGCTCCCCGTCACTTTTCCCTAAAGGTTCATTAGAAAACCAGCGTCAGACAGCATCTGTCTGGCATTAATGCTGAAATGAACCTTTTTGGTGCAGCCGTGAGGCACACACTATTGTTGTCTGAGACATTATTTTTTATTTTATTATTTTTGTATTTTGTGTTTCACGAACTGTGTCCAAATAAACATTTTTCTTTCTTTCTTTCATTATAGTTACTATATTCTTTCATTTCAGGTAAATTAGCAATCAAAAGATAAATAGTTCGCATTAAGAGAGCTGCAATACAAGACTTAATTATGGTGCAACTGAAATGAGTGAATGGTAGAACGCAGTGCAGCGACACAACAGCAGAGCCATGTCTGATGGTAGTGCACATCAAATGATACGTTGATACCAAATGATATCTAAGAAACATAGTTAATTAATATTATGATTTTGAACTATTTCACAATCATAATGTCTAGTATATAGTCATAGTCAATGTGTTTGCATTATTTGCAATTAAATTATTAAGATTTGAGTAGGTATTGATTAGGCTGTTTTAAAGCAACTCTTAGCTAATGTAGCACATAGCAAAAATGATAAATGATATTATTTCTGTAAGCAGGTTCATACAAAGACTTTTACACATCGATCATATTTTAAAAACTAGATAAGGTTGACTTTTCCTATCTGACAATTCTGAAAAGAAAGACCGAAACAAACTCAGAGGTCAGTCTCTGTTACAGACCAGACATAATCTTGGTCAGATTATGTGATGACCATAAAGATTGATGTTTGAAATGTTCTTTTGACCAAAGAACCACACAGATTGAGTGGACCTATCCTGGAACAATATTGCTTATCAAGCAATGAGTATATGTTGTGATAGTTTATTGATATTATATTAGAAATTTTGTATCTTAGATATAAGATAATTAAAAAGGTAAAATTCATACCGTTGTTTATTTATCTGTCGCCTAGAGTGGAGATATTGAGCATGCGCAAATAAATATCTAGACAATTTTTTATGTACTACCCACACAAAAAAACTATCAAACAAATTGCTCAGAATAATTGGTCGGCAGTATTTATCGGAGCGTCAAACATTGGTTCAGCACCAACAGATTACCGGGACAACTTCCTAGCGAAATGTGGGGCACGCGACCGGTTCTAAGTTTGCGTGTACAAAGAAAATCAGCATAAGTGACCTACCTTCATGTCGGACACGATCTGCTGGTACAGATTCCATAACGGAGAACAATCCTTCTCTGTAGTCCCCTCCATTGTCAAAAACACACACTTTTAACACAAAAAAACACAATCAAATCAAACACGAAATTACACCATCGATCGCGTCCATGTAAGTTTGGACTATCTGTTGCATTTTCGTTTAATATGGATCTTTTACACGTTATTATATTCCCTACATCTCACTTCACGTTTTGAGACACAATAAAAACGATAGAAAACACGATATTTAACAAATCAATATTTATAAACATGAATGCCCTCTTCGTTATTTAGACACGGGGGAAAAGGCCGATTTATCACTTAAATGCACATAAAATATTATTGGTTCTTCGATTTTATTTATTAATAGGCCGTTAGAGCGCACATTCATTCAAGAAAACATGTATTTTCACTTGTTTTCATACACAAACATCCGATTGTAAAATTTAGAAGACGCGCATACACCTGACAAAGCGACAGACAAGCACATCGGTCGGAATCGGTTTGTTTGGCTCTTGCTGGAGAAGGGAGAACGCTATGATTCGTCAATTTATAATCATTGAGTTGCCAACCACGAAAATAGGTACGAATGTATTACTCGCCCGTTTTATATTGCTAGCAACGTTTTTCTAGTGTTGTGACAAAAAGTTACTAAATTATTTTAAGTAACAATTCTATTCATGGAATTAGTATGTACTATATATTCTACAAATTAAAATTCTTCGATCAAACTAAATAGCCTGTATTGTCCCTCTGCAGGACAAGCAAAGGCCTCCCCACTCGACAAAATTGTTTTGAATATGAGGTTTTGGCTACTTTGTATGTGTGTGTGTATTTTTTTTGGTAATATGTCTTATTTCTGAAAAAAAAACAATTTTCGATCCATTTTTTTCTTTCTCTCCCTTTTGCACACAATTCAGTCTTTTGCTAATGCCAGTCCTTTCGATAGAAAGAGAACTGGTTCCGCCATTTAAGCCTGAGCTTGCAACAATGTCGTTGAGCGTTTAATGGGACTCACTTGGTGGTTCTTTCAGCCCATTTCTCGTACAAGGGAAGAGGGACGGCGTTTTGCGTGGATGTGACGCATATTTTCCCCTAACGTGATGTATGTTTTGTAGTTCAAATAAATGATTTTTTTTTTGTTTTTTATATATATTTTGGCACGTGGCCAAAATAGGAACTAACGCCACTTACAATGGCCACCACCTAGCTTTTTTCTGAAGAATACATTTTACAAAACAATCTCACAAAATGTTTACCAACAACACATCCCTGTCATGTCATTCTACACACACTATCACTGACATGGATTGTGTTGTATGTATGGCAAGCTACCGACGCGCCCGGCGGCGGCTAAAGTGACTGTGTAATAGAATAGCAGTAACCGCTATTGTAATGCTAGTTCAGAATGAACTTTAGTAGTTTTAACACATTAATTTATTGAAAAAAAAAGATTACTTCATTTCTGTTCCATAAGGTACTGCTCGTAGTATAATGCGTAATTTGGTAATTGTTGATTGTTTGTTCAATTAAGTTTAATTTGTTAGTTAGGTTCGATTTTTACAAAATGATTGTTTAATAAAATGTATTGTTTTGAAAAACCATGGTGTTAGTTCCTATTTTCACCACGCACCTAAAGATCCTTGCACAGCTATACATAAGTTATTTGGTGGAATCTTGAAGTATTTATTGATATTATGAGGTTCTGCTTGCAGCATCTTCGCAGGCATATACACTTCATCTTCTTAGCGCATCAATGGCAAAAAGTTCAAACATCTTTCTATATTGGGGCTGGTTCTGTCAATGAAACGTCTGGTTTGATTGGCCCTGAGAATGGCCAATTAGGGCTTAAAGAAGATTGGCAAAACCCCATGTACTTTGAGTGTCGCCTCTAGACTTCGCGTGCATTAAGGTGGATGCTCCAAGGTAGCCCGCGAAATTCAAATTTTCTTACGTTTTTTGCAATTTGCTGGTCAGTACTAAGTTGTAAGTTGATTAAAATATGATTCGCGGCCGTAACAAATATGTATTTACAGAATTATAATCATTAAAGTCATCAACACAACTCTCTAAGATCAAGTAATCCTGCTGAATGACTATTTCATGAAATCTTGACATTTTAGGATTATGCTAACTTAACAAGTTGTATTACTGATTCTAATGATTATAATTCTGTAAATACATATTTGTTACGGCCGCGAATCATATTTTAATCAACGTACAACTTAGTACTGACCAGCAAATTGCAAAAAACGTAAGAAAATTTGAATTTCGCGGGCTACCTTGGAGCATCCACCTTAATGAAAACACCTGAAAGAGATGGGTCTAAGGCCTATTAACATAAAGTGTAATCATAGCATATTTTTTTGTAATGGGATTTTGACAGAAAATCGTTTTAAAGATTTAACATTTAGGTTAGGTTATGTACTACCCGTGCGCGATAAGTTGAGACCTGAGCGCGGTGACGTCACTGACAAGTACAGTTCAAACAAAAAATGTAACTAGCTTCCGCATGCGGCGGTATCTGCGAATTTTAGGTAGTCATCTTCCATAGTGAAATTATTTACAATATTAAGTTATTTTATAACAATAATTAATCGTAATTGTCAGACTATAGATTTATTATGTATCACTAAAAGTGAAAGCCGATAGGTGTTATATTAAATAAAAGATGCTTTTATGTATAAGTATTTATTAGATTATTTTCAACAATAATTTAGTCGTCATCATCATCCTCCTACCCTTATCATTCATATCACATAACTTTTCAGTAATTATTTAGTCGTCATCACTACTAATTATTGCTATTCCCTCTGGTAGTTGTTGAGGTTCGCTCTCACTTTCGCTATCTGAGCTGGTGGTGTCAGACTGCAAGTTAATAATTAATTGGGACTCAATGTCTTCTTGCAGGTGATCATCTTCCCAATACTTCTGTCTAAGCCTGTCAACATGGTTTATTTCCTTTTTCCAGTCACTCTCATTTATACTATTAATAGCATCACGTGTTAATTTTTCTATGTCTCTTTCTAGCTGGCTCACATTTTTATCGGCTACTCGTTGTTTGACCAAATTCCAAATGTACTCGATGGGATTGAGGTCACACATATAGGGAGGCAAACGAACAGCTTCGTGGCCATGCTCTTTTAAAAGATCATCAATAATATATTTTTTTGGAGGCTTATTTATGTACAATAGGTGATACATCTCGGATTTCGTCATTCGCTCGTCGAATTCAATGTTGTGGTCTAACAGCCATTGCTTTATTACCGCTTTCGTTGCTACACTTGTAGGTGGTTTTTCTACTTGTGTAGAGTGGTATGGTGCGTTATCTAGTACCACAATACTATTCGGCGGCAAGTTGGGGATCAGCTTCTCGATAAGCCATTTTTTAAAATTTGTTGTATCCATTTCGTGATGGTAGTCACCTGTGTTGCTTTTACATTTATAAAGCAACTCAGCCCCCTTCACGAAACCATTTTCTCCCCCTGCGTGAACAATCACCCATCTTTGCCCCGGACTGTGATTTTTTCTAATAGTAGCATCAGTACTATTTTGCCAGCATTTGCTAACTGTATAATGAGAGTGAATCCATGTTTCGTCAATATAAATGACTGGCCTTTTTGCCGAGCCCAAATCATCATTTTCTTTTAATCTTCTTAGATATCTCGCTCTCCACGCTCGAATGTCTGGTTTTTGAACGAGAAAGTGTCTCGCGTCTTTGCATTTTTTAAATTTGTATCCTAGTTTGTCCACTAGCACTCGTCTTAAATACGTTTTCTCCCCTTGAAAGTTAAGGTCTCTTTTAGCCAAACTGAGTATCTTATTCAAGGTAGGTATTTCCTTCCTGACCGTGTAGAAACTATCAACTATATTCCTCAAGGCACACATGTCAAAACTGTCTAATTGGATGCGGTTACTCTTAGGTCTACGTTTCTTGCCCGGTGTTGATAAATTCACATCACTTAGTGCCGAAGACGAACCTGGTGTTGGTGAAGCAGTTTGCAAGCGCTTAGCTTCAGTTTTGATCCTCATCAACGTCGCCTTGGAAACTCCCGTTGCCATGCAGGTTCTCTTGATTGCCTGGTCAACAGGTAAACAAAACTGCTGGTTTCGCTTTTCGTTTTCGAAAAACTCGAACACTTTCAGCACGAGATTTCTTTCTCCACTACGCAAAGCTTTACCCCTCATTACAATGCTTGTTATTAAAAAAATAATAACAATAAAACAGTCAAAAAACGTAACAGAAACTTTAACAATAAAAAAACGTAACAGGAGCAATAACAAATAAACTTAACACGGACTATTATAACAAAACTAACAACTTATTCGGAGCGCGTCGATACGTGACGTAAGCCAGTACGAAACTAATAGATAAAAAATGTGGCTTCAACTGTACACCGCGGGCGGCCGCGGGTAGGTGC
This sequence comes from Apamea sordens, assembly GCA_945859715.1. NCBI lineage: Eukaryota > Metazoa > Arthropoda > Insecta > Lepidoptera > Noctuidae > Apamea > Apamea sordens. The sequence goes on along the minus strand of OX244010.1, from coordinate 1,858,315 downwards.
GCGGGGATGGGGGAGGAGTGTCGCATTCCACGCGGGTCTCAACTTATCGCGCACGGGTAGTATGTTGTGAAATGTGCACCTGCCTATTGATATGATTGATTATTGAGCAGATTAATTCATTTTAGAATACAACGCACCTACATGTTTTAAGTACTTATATTATTAGTATAAAAACGCTTTTTCTTTGAGGCGAAAAGTATAGGATGTACCTACCTACCTACGTGTAAGGAGGTTGTTACCTACACCAAAAGGTTATGCCTTTGAATGTTGCTGGATCATCAGGTGAACCGTAGGTACCTATACTTACTTGTTTGCCATCTAAATATTAAATACTTAATATACTTATAGGTACATAGGCAGAAGCCTATGTACCTATATAATACATTGCTAGGGATACATGCCGTGCTTTAGGAGAACCTAAAGCACGGCATGTATCACTAGCAATGTAAGCCAGGTCCAGCAATAAAGTAGGTAGGTAAGGGTAGTGTTATTTTATAAAATGAAACAAAGACTTATAATAGGTATGTACTATTTATTATTTAAAAATTATGTATCTAGCCTGAGTAAAACGTGGTCAAGGAATTGTGCAGGTGGAGTTATATTATCCTGGTGACGCGCGTAGCCCAGGTACCATACAATGCTCATTACGTGAGAGCAACATCCCACAGTGCGCAAACCAACAATACAGTTGCAACAATATCCTGTGATGGCATTCCTACCCACTTGTTGCCGATCTATTGATATAAAAACATAATAGGATTTTCGTGACACATGGCGGGACTTTACTTTCGCTCGAATCAAATAAGGACTTATTCCCCCTAACCTGCTTAAATTGACATGGTCCTCTCTGCAAACTTCTATCGTGTAAAGGCCATGAAAGCGTAATTGTTCACCTATGTATGACCTAGCTTGTCGAATTTGATAAGTGCCACAAGCAAAGAGGACCAATTCTTCTATAGACAGGCTAGGAAACACAATATTTGAACTGGTTATAGTTGTAAATATAGAGTTTCTTCTATTTAGATTCTCTTCTTGTGCTATTTCTGCTAAAGTGTTGTCTGCAAAAAGCCGTTCATTGATAATATTGACTATTTGCTCCGCATTATTTGGATCCACAAACATTGTGGCAAATGCATTATGCAGAGCTGCTGCAATGGAAAAGTCCTTCATCATGTGAGGGCATGCACGATTAAAATATTCATGCCTGAATATTTTGAAGTCTCTTTTTATCCTGCCATTAACGGCTTCCACAACCCATCTATTTATTGTCACACAGCGAGACCTGTTCCCTTCTAACGTAGTTAACTGGGATTGACCTGGTGACAGGGTTTCTGGTAGATGGGCAAGGAAGCCACGCTGATGTATAGCGTCTACACTATCCCTAAAGCCTCTATCGAGAACAAAAACATCATCTTCTCTAAAAAAATCCAAAAAACTGTCTTTGTTTAATAAATCCATCATTATCGACGCGTCGTTAGTAGTGGCAGGATATGGCCCTGTAACATCCAGGATGTATCCATTGCAACATACAATCATGAATGGCTTTATGAGATTTCTATACTTATGGAGGGAATAAGTCTCTTTTTGAAATAAATAATTTGAGCTTTTTTGGGCATAAACATAGGTGCCATCACAGATAACAATTGCATTTTGTCTTTCCAGAGGGAGATCAGGTCTGCCATATAAACTATTTGCTATATATGAGTTTTTACAAATGACATTACTCCGGCTTATATGACGCAGACCTAAATGCTGAGGCACATACTCCTGAGCTAATATGTCCCTAGCCTTGTTCATCAGGGTTTCCACAGTGCGCCTTGGCGTTTGAAATAAACTCGATAGCCTGTCTCCAGAGTCTCCCGTCCTTAATTTACATAACAATGCAGTTAATGCAAAACTTCCTCTGTGCATTTCACGAAGTCCTCTTGTTTCGTTCATTATTTGTAGATGTTGGGATAAGGAAATTCCCAGAAAATAATGTGCCAAATATTCTGGCAGACTCTGGATGTCTTCAAAATTAAAAACACTTACAGGTTCTGATAGTATGAAAACCATATCTTCAATTTGGAAACAATTAAAATGGTTTAGTGTGTTTTCAGATGTGTACAGTTCACCAAATATGTTTCTACCCATGTGGTAACCGCATATCCTTGCACCTCTAGGTATATAAAAGTTGCAGTCACTCAGCACCCGTCTACGTATTGTGTCCGGAATATGATATCGCTCAGGATTCCTGCAGTCAGGAAACAAGCAGTGCCTTCTCGTGTCAGCAGCTCGTCTAATGTTTGGCAGTGTAATGTATTGCTGCTGTGGTATTTCCTGATTTCCAGATTGATGCACTGGATTTTCTTCTGGAATTTCAGATAAAACCTGGTGGTTCGCAAGCTCCCAACACGTGTGGCACACATAATCGGTGTCCACAATCTAAAAAGAAAGTATTTACAATTTATTTCTCATTGAATTTTTGAGTTTAACTTACTACAACAATAAAAAAAATATGATTATAATAGCCTGTAACTTACGTTTCTAGGATATGTCCACAGCTTTATAACTCTTATAAAAAGTTCACTTTCTGAAGACAGACAATGCCTATTTTCTGCAGACAGCAACTGTATGTCACAATTCACACAGCAATCTCCAATTTCCTCATTTTGAGGGCTTTGGTGCGGGGATATAGCCATATCCTCTGAAGCACCACTGTTAAATTGGGCATTTTGGGTGTTAGTGCTGCGACGCAATATTCTTTGAGCTCGTAGCCAACATGGCCCACATGCTTCATCAGTAGGAGTAAGCTAAAATAATAATTATTACAATCAATATTTATAACAACAGAAGTAGTAAAAAAATATTTTTATAAAGGCAAAAAATATATTTACTTGACGGTGCTGTATCCACTGTGAAATGATTGCAGCAAGTTGTTGTTCTTCATCAGTACTGTTTTCTCTCAGTACTAAACGACTTCTGCTTCTTAGAATGGAACGGCCACATCCAACACAAACATTTTGATGTCCAACTTGTCTTTCAGGTGCAACTTGGTTAGTTGCATGACTTGCTAATTCCCAACAAGCCTGGCATACGAAGTCAGCATCAGTTGTCTGCGAGTAACATAATAATAAAAAACTGTTAGCCTCGTCAACCACACACTTCTACTACTAGGGTTACTCATTTGGGTATGTTTAATTACAGTAGTGTCCAGTTATGACAGTGAAATATCAAAAAGAAAACATTGTCATACAAAGCATCTTCTTATAGAATAAACAATTAAACATTTAAGTATTTTAGGTATATAATTATTAGAGAAAATGTAGTCTTAGAAAAATAGATCATAATACATGGCCTGTCAATATAAGCAGATTAATAAAATATTTTACTATACCTAGTTATCATTTGCTAACTGGGTAGGAAAACATCTTGAGGAAATCTTGGGACCCCGTGGGTGACAAAGGTTTAATCACACTCTTACAAAGTAGTATGACTTGTGTATCATATTTTTCCACTTGCGTTTACTTATTATGAACTTTGAGGGAGTTGAAGGTGGTGCAAAACCAAAACTGTTTTATCAACTATTAAAAGTCTTCAGTAACTGTAGACACTGTAGTCATTATTTTAAAAATGAGCTGAATATTTTTACTCACCTCCCTTGGATAAGTCCATAACCTTATAATATTAAGAAGGTCTTCGTTTTCGTTTGAAAGACGATGTCGTGGTCTCGTCAACCGAAGTTCGCAGTTAACACACCGAACGTTAGAACGAGACATGTTTATATTAACAAATAGAGTCCTGTCTCAAAAAAAGTGTCCACTATCACAAGTACTCAACACGCAGGAACTCGAAAGCTCAACTGAACGCGGAATAAACAATGCAAGTAAACACTACTGAGTTACAAAGTAAACAAATAACAGACGGCAAACAGATCACAAGGATACGTACGACGACTGTGACTGTGACAGATCACAGGATGACAGTGATTGTTAGAAATGCGGATTGTTTAATGTTGCCAGGTACAAACTGTAAAATCTAACGATTATGTTATGTTTTCTTTAATTTATTTTAGAATAGAGTTTATAGCTAAGATTGGAATATTGCAATCGCATTAATGTCTATTAATATAAAAAGAAAAAATCTGTTCATAATGATATTATAAAACGATTGTTAGTTTTTAACCATCCAGCCAACATTCATATTCTACTAATAAGTATTATTCTACTGAAAAGGGCAATGATTACTTTCAACACCGCTGTTTTCGTTTAGTTATTGCTACTTTTACTTCTGATTTAACAAAATATTTATTTATGATTTTTTTCTCTTTTCCCACAAATTAAAAAAAAACTTTAATCAGGAAAATAAACTACTCTACTTGATCTATAAAATGCATATAATTTAGTTTAGGCTCGTTTCTCAAATAGAGCGACACTGACACTGCCGATCTTCTTTGCCATCATGGTAAAAGCGACAGAAGTCGATTGCTCAGGGGGTCTACTCCGAAGTAGTATCGGCCGAATGTTCGGCCGTTTCCTGCTACGAAGTTACTATTTGGTTTGGTCGGTTCCGATCCTACACTCCTACACTCTTTCGAATTTTGACTATGGTCCCGACCCAACTGAGCCGATCCGAACTTTTTTCGCATTTTTTAATAATATTCGGTTTGGCCATGTGTTGGTCCGATCCGAACATTCGCACTTTGCACTTCGGAGTAGGCCCCCAGGGTGCGCCGAACGTAATAGAAGATCGGAGGGTCGCTCGGGGAGGCTGAGTGGCGTTAGTGACGGTGATGTGTTTTTTTTTATTTTAATTTTCATAATGCATCAGGGTTTTTTTCTCTAGAAAAATTAATATATTAGCAAAGAATAGATACCGGTTAAACTATAAACGCTACTAAATGCATTTTTTAATTAGTAAACACCTCGAAAAGTCACCAGTCGGTCTCTAACCGTTGGATCGAGCTGATCTGACAACGAGCTGACTCTGACGGGTTCAGTGCTAGTTCAAGTGTAACTTATTATAATTATTTCTCACAAAATGAATTTAATAACGGTTGCTGTTGTGACTATGTGTGGGGCTTGTCTATGGACGTAAGACTGATTTTGTTTTTTTCAACGTTAATTATATACTTAAGGAAAATGTTTAAATTCATGCTGTGTTACTTGCGTACATAAAACTTATTAGGTAATATTTTTAAGCAAAACTAGTCAGGTAACTGATGCCAATGTAAGTACACTTCATTCTAATCTGAGGTATTTCTAAGAAATCTCATGTTTTCTGTACCAAGTCTCATACTCACATCTCCATTGGTTTATTACTTTCTGGGAAGTTCCAATGCGTCAAGACAAGAGTTATCATGATTGTGTCAAGGAGAGCAGTGGTGGCCCAGTGGTAACGACCGCGACTTACGAGTTGTAGGTCGTAGGTTCGAACCCAGAAAGGCGCTTTAATTTGTGTAAATTATTTCATCACCACTGCTTTCATCGTGAGGAAACCGGCATGTTCCAGAATCATAAATTCGAAGACATGTGACATCTACCAACCCGCACTGGGCCCGCGTGGTGGATTACGGCCCACTCTCTCTCACCGAGAGGAAGCCTGTGTCTCAGCAGTGGGAACATTATAGGCTGATTATGTTGCTGGTGGCTGTTATGTTGTATTTGTGTGTAAACAGAAAAATGACTACGCTCGAAGAAGCAATTAGATAAAATTTTCTTCAATTTAGCAATTCTAGTATTGAAAATGTCGATATCAGCTTCCTGGCAGGTTTCGTTACACATACGACTTGCTCTCATTATGTACGAGTTCCGTCTAAAATATTATGTAGTGGCCACCACTGGGGTGTGCAATAAATGAGGTCTACGTAGGGACACAGACGGCACTCGCAGCCCGATTTTGTGTAACAATTCGGTAACACCAGTAGTCCCATTGGCAATATTGAAAAGAAACACAAGATCTAATATTTTTCGCCTTTCATAAAGTGGAAAGATATGAAATACTTTGAAACGGTAGGTATAATTCGTTAAAAACCTCATCTGTTTGCTCTCAATACGATTTATGTAGAAATTATAATTGGGGTTCCTGACTTGAGAGGCATACTCCAAATGACTACGAACAAAAGAACAGTATCATATTTTAATAGCCTTTATATTTTTGAACTCCAAGGACACCCGGAAATCGAAGCCAAGTGCTTTTGACGCTCTCTTGACTATATCGTCTATGTGTGCATCAAAGAGGAGCTTAGCGTCAAAGGTAACTCCCAGATCCCTGATAGGGTTGACCCTATTTAGTGCTGTATTTAAAAGCATATATATTTATGGACTATCGGGTTAGGTTTCCGGGTAAAGAAACATAACACTTGGAGACATTCAAGTCCAACTTATTAATAATACAATAGCTTTGAAAATTATTAAGGTCTGTCTATAACAGATGAGCATCTGCCATGGTATTTATTTGCCTCATTATCTTCATGTCATTAGCATATAGTAACAATTTTGAATACCGGAAAGAAGAGATATCGTTGATAAAAATATTAAATAACAGTGGCTCTAGTAAGGAGCCTTCGGGAACCCCCGAAGGGACATTCATAGGTTTAGAGCAGTATCCATTCAGAACTACAGTCTAACATCTGTTCTCCACATAGGACTTGAACCACCGGTAAAGATCACCCCTGATGCCCACCGACAAAAGTTTACGCAACAAAATCACGTAATCTACCCGATTGAAACACTTGCTGTAGTCGGTATATATAACATCGACTTGGGACCTCTGTGACATACACTCGGAGAGGTAGTCGCTACAGACAGTGAGATTAGACGAGATTGACCAACCCCTTACGAAGCCGTGCTGGCTTTCACTTAAACTGTGCTCGAGTGCCGAATAATCCTGTGCGTGCACAGTTTTCTCCAGCACTTTAGCACACAGCTTCGAAATAGGTCGGTAAATCTCGACCAATGTCCTTGACCCTTTTTTATGTATCGGTGTTACGGCTTCCATATCTTAGGCACGGCACCACGCCAGTAGCAAACGATTTTTATAAACAGGATGGAAAGAGCCACAGAATGATCCTTGGCGCAGTTGACGATGTATATGGGCGAAATGTCATCTGGACCTGCAGGTTTGTTTAAATCCACTTGTTTTAGGAGCCTACATACCTCACTTAACCATAATATTTCCACTTGGCTTATTCCACTATCCCCCCCCTGCGAGAATACCCCTCAGGGGGGAATAAGAGCAGACTTAAAACTGCACTGATGATTCATTTGTAAATAAATTTTATGAATTTGATTTACGAATTTGTTTACTGGATAGATACTAACCTACTTCTCTCACTAACGAACATGGCAAGAGATACTGGTTTACAAATCACAAGACTATCAGACTATCAGATCCTATCAGACAAATCACTGCTCCAATACGGACTGTATTGAATTGGAGCAGTGATTTGAGCACCCTCAGTCATGATGCGTTCAGTGTCTAGTGATGTGTACCTACTCAATTTTTTATAATATTTTATGTGACATCTTTATAATCTATATCTACGAGTATCTATACTTATAATAAATCTGTAGAAGTGAAAATTCTGTACATTGAAAATATCCAAAAAATAAATGGCAGGGGGTGTTACTAGACCGACACCGAACCCAAAAATGTGATTTAAAAAATTTTTGTCTGTCTGTCGGTCTGTCTGTCTGTTTGTTCAGGCATCACGCAAAAACTACCGGTTCGATTACGATGAAACTTGGTATAATTATTCTTTAATATCCTGGGCACCACACTGGGTACTTTTTATGCGCGAAAAGTATATACAATAAAAAACAAACTTAATTTTGCGGTTCGATCCCTAGACCCGATTACTGTTCCAACCGCAAATAATAAGTTTGTCGAAGGTTACGTCACCCGCAATGCACAGCTATTAATAATAAGTATTTAAAGTTGTCGAAAATTTACCACTGACGGGACAAAAAGGGGCAATTCAGTTTTTAAGGGGAGGATTTGAACTTGAAACTGTATGTTACATTTTCACGCATAGACCACTGAACTTCTGATTTGGCATAAAGATAGATGGCATCCTGCGGAAGCACATACATTTTATCCTGTTAGCACGTTCCGTGGGATAATTTCCGACATCCACGCGGGCGAAGCCGCGGGCAGAAGCTAGTTTGTAATAATAGTGTAAATCAAATTGAATTTTTATATAACTATTGCATGCCTTAAGGGTGGGACATAGCTGATCAGAATTTTATTATTTAAGATCTGTTTTATGTACCTACCTACTTATGATCCACAATAAAGATATTGATTGATTGATTGAGACTTTCACAAATAAATGCAGCTGCACCACAAAGTTGCTATTGCCAGTCGGTCTCTGCGCTTTGGATCAAGTTGATCTGGATATGATCTTCACCGGACAGGTTCAGTGCACAGTGTAACCTTCTTTTAAATATTTTATTTCTCACAAAAATGTATTAATTACTGTTTCTATCTGTGCTGGACTTGTGTTTGCACGATATGTGACAAAACAAAGGAATCGAGGGGATGATTCCAAACATACAATAACTAAGGTTGAAAATAAAAAAACCTGACTGCAACTAAACAATTCAAAACCAGATCAGTCTTCAAGTAGTCTAATGCAGTCGGTGGTTTCAAATCTGAGATGGAACCACAATGAAATAACTGTCAAAAGTGATCTTGTTTTAAACTTTTTAATTCCAGTCGGGTTTTTTTATAATTAAACGTTTTTCTTTTATTTATATTTTAGGTATGCAATTCAAAATAGAAAAGAAATCCGGTTCGCTTATATTTTTATAATATAAAAATCATCTGATTCACTAAGTAAGTCTATTAAGAATATGAGGATTACACAAAGTTTATTCATGATCTAGCTGACACCATCAAGACGAAATGGAGAAAAAATATTCAATAAAAGGTCTCTTACGGCTGTTAAGCAGAATCCTCCGTTCCGCACGAAGAGTGTCAGCCTAATAATGTGAGTTATAAAATATAAAAATTACGCAACAATAATAGTCTTAATCCAATCAAGGTATTCGTATACATTGGTGTAAACTGAAGGAATATCCTTTTGACCACATGGAGTCGGTCCGAAGCTCACGATGCCAGCAAGTTCTGATATTCCTTGATTCTCATTCACTAACGGACCACCGCCATCGCCCTTGCAAGTGTCCATGCCTTCAATACCACCCGCGCAGAGCTGACCCTGTCCGAGCACGGTGCTGCGACCTGGTTTGTCGAATATTGGTTTGCATTTCTGTGAAATAATAAAGCATCTTATTAGTTTTGTCGTCGTTTTCTCAGTAAGTTTAATCTTCTTCGCCGCATCAATGACTTTCTTCGATTAAATAAAAAAATGGCGTGTAAAAATATAACAACAGAATATGTAAACAAAAATATACCCATCTCGTTTGCATCAAGTTTTTACTAAAGAGTTTTAGGTTGTGAACACTCGTATGTACAGTCAACCGCATATCAGGTAACACTATGACCTTCAGCTGGCTTTGGCTTGTACGGAGTTTAAATTCAATCGAACATGAGGCCAGCTCAAACTGGTTTCGTTACCACAGAAGTTCGGTACCGACGGTACCTTTTTATCTTGCGTTTTCATTTTCGCTTCGTGTTGTGTATTGCCGTCATGCTGCGTTTTGAGTTCACTGACATTTCAGCATATGCATGGGCAAAGCACAAGATGAATCGTTTGAAAATGAAAAATGAAGGTGGAATGAGAATCTTGCCAGACGGTTACTTACCTCCTGGTTGATGAAGGGCGCTTTAATGAGCATCTTCAGTTTCTTTTTATTATCCTTTGGGTCGTACCAAGTAACGGCAGATAACGGATGGTCAGGAGGATTACTCTCCAGGTTTTTGGTTGGCAGGCAGATGGGACGTATGAAATCTAGAAGGTTAACACTTCTTTATTAGCAAAAAAAAGTTTTTATCTTTTGGCTATGGAACCCTTAATGGGTATTCGGGCCTTAGGGGTATTCAACTAACTCGCTACAAACCTGTGTACGGAGCTACCTCCTTTAGCCTGATCAAGCCAATATCATTCCACTTCGAAGCCTGGCTAGGCGCATACTTCGGATGAGGTATGATCGTCTCGATCGCGATTCTAGTGGGTTCATCATTGCAATCTTCACCTCCTCCGGCGACTGGCACGCAATCCCTGCCTTCATGACTTAAGTCGAATTCTCCAAGGCGAACAGCAACCCTGGCAAATAAGTTTGAAAATCAATTAACCAATATGCATAAGCCTTCCCTGTGTTGGGGTCGGCTTCCATTCTAACCGGATGCAGGTGAACACCAGTATTGTACATGGAGCGGCTGCCCATCTGACCTAGTAACTGGGTTGTGGACAATTCAGTTACAGGGTAATACGATACCCCTTGGTAAGATTGGTGGTCAGATTAGGCTTCTGACTACCTTTAACGACCGTCAAATATCTACGAATAACAGCCGGGCCAACCGCTAAACCATTCGATGCTGCTGATTCTTTGGCTGCTCAAAAAATAGTTCAGCCGAGGCCTGCCCTTTGACTGTTATCTTACATATTATGTTGATAATGGCGCCGATTCCCTTGTTCACAAACTAAACTAAATATAAGTTCAGTGCATCTTTTTCTTTCTATTTCATTAAGAAAAGGACAGAAGATAAAATATTAGTTTAGTCCTGCGAAATTATGAAAACTCCATAGACAGTTTAGATGTCATTAAAAACATGGCTACCAAAAATACGTCAATTTACGTCAGGCGCTGACTAATTTGACAGGACTTGCCTGTGGGTGTCTCAATAAATTAAAGCCTCAAGCTAGGGCTAAACTTAAAAGCTAAGCAACTATACGCAAAGGGCACGCCCTGTCGGGTACCTCGGCGTAGGGCGTCGCTGGGCCGAGGGCAGCAAGAGACAGGCTGGATCGGATTAATTCCGGATGGCAGCGATGCGGACGAGTATTTATTATTTTAAATTAAGGTACCTCGCATAGGTAGGTACAGTGCTACAAGGTTCTTTTGGCGCGTGGCCAAAATCGGAACTAACGCTGCCATCTTGTTTTTTTTTTTTAATATTTCACAAAACAATTGCACAAAATATGTTTGCTGTCAGGGTCATTCGAGCAACAAAACATCTTTGTAGCAGTGTATGCTTGTTTGACGAACGAAACAAAAAGACTAGGTACAACTTACGGCGTGGCTATATCCAGTACTGGTCCGGTGATACAATGGCTAGATGTTAGGACATATTTGTCACTGATTAGACTTCCTGCGCAGAACGTCTTTGAATCATTTGTTTTTTTTGTTTGGTATTCTATAAGCACTGCCCATGGATGCTGATGGATCGCATTATCATTATCACCTGAAAAGTAAGAGGTAAATATTTATACGGAGAAATCTGTTGTGAACTTTTATACTTTCTAACATCACGACATTCTCGTGGACGACCACGTTCACATCCGCAAAATCTAGGCATGGAAATGCGTGCACATTATAACATTTTCATCGGCGGAAATTTCATGTAGGTATACCCATACATTTTACTTCTCTGTGTTATCGTGATGCTGTGATGTGGACGTGGACGTCCAAGATAACATCGTCACTAAATAAATCATAAAAGATCACATTGGGTGTTCTTGCCATACATTTTGGTAAGGACTTAGTTTGGGACATACTACAATGTCCCGTGCATGGCAGTCTTAATTAAGCTGCAACACCCTACTTACCTATTTGGAATCAGATTGTTATTTAAGTGTGTTACATACCGCACAACGCACGTCGGAGTAGCACTGGTGGACCCAACCATCAGACATCCCGAAGCCGAAGCGAAGGGGCTCCTCACAACCCCTTCTCTTGCTTCTATGTGGCTAGCCTATTTATTCCACATGAAAAGCAAAGACACCACAAAATTTGAGGTTTAATCCTAAGTACTTATGATTAAGCCTCAAATTTTGTGGTGTCTTTAGATTGATCCATGAGATTTACCTAAATCTCATGCCTCAATCTAGATGTGCGGAAGAATTCTTTTTTTTCCTTTATTTGGATACTGACCTTGTCCTACAGACGTACAGCATTTAGAACTAGGATCGAGAGGGAACGCAGTCATCTTGGCTTGACAACTGCCAGATCCCTCAGCCGCTGGAGGTGGACTGGCATCTGAAAGTGTTCAAAATCTAATTTACTGATTGCTATAAGAATACAAAGATACGTATGAACGTCCGCTCTATGTAACTTACCTACAATCCTTCAAAAACTGTTTTGTCATTTGCGATTACGAAACTAAACAAGAAAGACGACTTTTGAAAGTCACACAAACAGGAATCTATTTATCAACAATAATTTTCCTTAGGTTGATGAATAATATTATAAGTTAATGCTCCTAAAAGTCGACCGTGCAATTAATATTATTATTCAGTGAATATATTATCGTATGCGAGAATCATGTTTTGAACAACAATTATGACGTAATAATACAGGTACGATCTACTTAATAAAAATAAAATATAGCTTAATAGCCTAAACCGCTGTGTGTTCCTCTGTGGCCGGACCACATTTCAGTACTCAGATGCTATAGTTCGAAATAATACCTACCTAAAGTCTACTTTCATCGGAATATATATATCGTCGCTTATCTTTCTAACAGACGTATCTGCATTTTCGTCAAAAATGAGTTTTTCATACTAGTTAAAACAATTTTGAAGACGAAACGATCGGTCTAATAAACGTATCTGTATCTTCAAGCGTTACCGAGAAAACACATTTTGTCAGGTAGACGTAAGTAGCTTTTTATACAAATGTGCTTTCTGCTAACCGACGTAAGTACATACGTCATTTAGTTAGAATTTTTCAGAATCAATATTGTAGGCAAAAAAAAGCCCTATCTAAATACGTCTTTTAGTGTGAACTAAAATATCGAAAGAATGATTATATTTTTTCACTTACGCCTAAATTTAACCGAACATTTTGAAGATGAAACAGGAGTGCGGGGTGCTGGGCTTACAGATCACGCCACCCCGTTGAAATGCCAACAAAAAAACTAGGACCTCTATGCAATCTCAGTTATTGCCAACATCTAAAGCGAGACTGTTACAAATTTGATGAGGAATGTCGTCAAATTATATTTGAAGACTATTGGTCACACACAAGGCGATATACAACGTCAGCGTGAATTTGTACCCAGACATGTCGAAAAAACTGAAACTCTCCGAAAAACAGCTGGAGTAAATTCGAGAAGAAAATTAACGTTTAAATATTATTTGACACTTAATGGAGTAAGAGGCAATGTTTGTCGCTATTTATTTTTGAATACTCTGAGCATAACTGAACGCGTTCTTAGAACTGTAGTCCAAAAAGTGTCAGAGTCTGGAGTTGTCATGAAAGATAAACGTGGAGGCCGTCCTTCAGAGCAAGCAAGAACTCGACCCACGATCTCGAGATCTATGTGTTAAACATATAGATCGCTATCCTAGAGTTGAGTCTCACTATTGTCGTGAAGGTAGTACTAGAGAATACCTTCACTCAGATTTGATCGTTAAAAAAATGTACAGAATGTTTATCAGGTCTCTGGAAGGAAATCCATTGAAACCCAGCTTTTCCACCTACAAAAGAGTTTTTAAAGGGAAAATTTGTCTGTCCACCGCCCGAAAAAAGACCAGTGCAGCCTATGGCTGACATATTATAATGGGACCGAAGAGGTGAAAGCTAAACTGCAAGAAAAATTTTAAAAATGTGTTTAAACGAGGCGAAAGAAAATCCTGGCGTGGTACAATGCGTTACTTTTGATCTTCAACAGGTAATTCAAATACCTATAACAAATAAAAACGCAGTATTTTACAAGAGGCGTTTATCAACGTTTAATTTAACGGTTTATGACTTGGGTACTCGTGATTGTTGCTGTTTTACATGGTATGAAGCTGTAAGTAAAAGAGGAGCATCAGAAATATCGACTGCCTTAAACATTTTTCTCAGAGAAAGCGACAGAAAAGGCTTCAAGCGAATTTATCTCTTTGCAGATGGTTGTGGAGGCCAAAATCGCAATTCGATTGTGGCTGCTGCATTGATTTATATCCTGACTAATTCTATAAACATTGAAGAAATCACTTTACGATTTTCAATACCAAACCATGGTCAAAGTGCCGGAGATTCTGCTCACAGTGCAATCAGCTATGCTGTCAAAAAAGCTGGAGATGTTTTTATACCAGCTCAGCTTATCCCGATAATGAGATTAGCTCGAATAGATCAGCCTTACCGAGTACATATTTTCCTTATTACATACTGACTTTCTCGATTTAAAAAAAATGTCTACAGACATTCAATTACTCTCATTGAGAAAAGACGACACAGGAGCTCTGGTGAATTGGACCGAAATGACCAAATTTCGCGTTCAAAAGTCTGATCCAATAAAATTTTTCTTCAAAACTTCTCACGATCAGGAATCATACCGCAGTTTGACTTTAAAAAGACAAAAGATGTTTGTTCTTTACGCTGAAATCCGTCCACTTAATGAATATCCACCCAAAATAGCGACTGAAAAATATGAAGACTTAATGTCTCTAACAAAAGGTGATAGAGCTGTTATCAGACATCCCGATTATGTTGAATTGTACAAATCGCTTCCTCATTGATTTATTTATATTGCTCCTACCAAAGACTGAATATTATGGTAGTTTTAATGATTAGATTAGAAATACTTTGTGTTCATAATTTTGTTTTTGATATGTTTATCTCCTTAAAGTTATTATTTTATAAAGTTCGTATTTAGTATAAGAAAGAGCCAAATACATTTTTATCATAATTAGGTACATAACGTTGACTGTGATTTGATTAAGCTATTAAGAATTGCTTTATTTTTGCGACTGATTAGTTTTAATAATAATATCGACTGATTAGTTTTAATACGTTGGGGTTAACATTAAACCTAAATAATTATGAGAATTTAAATTAGAAGAGACTTTTTTTACGAAACTTCAGGATCTCATTTCATATTTTGTATTAATATAAGATACTAGGAACTGTTTTTTTAATAAGTACAAAATAATGAGCCATTTTAATAAATAAAAGTTGATTCTGAGGTTTGTGTGTTATTTTACTATCCTTTTTTATACAGACGTATCTGAAAACTATATGAAAACATTTTTTTACAAAGATCTAACAAAAGTGACGTATCTGTTTTAAATGCTTATATTTTTTTAAAACACTTTTCCGTCATTTACAATATTATATTAACAATTGTTAATAAGTATTTGATTATGAAAATATATTTGTTATTCGTAAGTACACTAAATTGTTTATTTTAAACCAAAATTTTCACTTACTTCGTCAAATTAACTACCTATTCTAAGGTAGATAGGTAAACAAAAACCAAAAAGTGCACCTTTTTCAAAATCATTGTTGGTAATAAAAATAAAAGTTTATAGATGAAGTCTAGGTCTTTTTATAAAGTACTTATTATGCAGTTTTCGTTGGCATAAAGAAATAAAGCATATTTCGTTATATTTGCTGAAAGTAGGGGAAGGTGGGGTAAGACGGGGACTTTAAGGTAATTCATCAATAAAACCCTCTGTTTTTGATTGCACAAATTAGGAACTTTCATTGCGAAAATGATCAGTCTTTCTTTCTTTAATTATAATCATTCAAAACAAAAATATAAAATTCTTTTCATAGAAATATCAACTTAAAAAAAATAACAAAATCTCCCCATCTTGCCCCACCTGTAGGGCAAGACAGGGTACCCCCTAGGGTAAGATGGGGTATTAAATATTGAATCGTCTTCATCTTCACAAACAGGGCAGATATGGACAGCTTCATCATCGTCATCTTCCACTCCTGCACAGCCACAATGCGCCCACTTAGCCGAAATGCTGCATTATCCAGAGAATCATTTACTGTTGTTCGCTGTACCTACTAATGATGAGGTTTGAGGAGTTGGTTGAGGTGCTACTGTGTTCGTTGTAGAATTTAAGGCGGTGCAGGTGGCCGTTTGGGTATCATGGGCTGAAGATGTTACTGATGGTGTTTGGTTGTTGGACTGTCAGTGTAGGTTGTGAGGTTGCTGCTATCGATGGTGTCGAAACTGTATCAGCTGCGGGTTCCATTTCAGCGTCCAATACGATATCGATGGCCTCTGCAGCAATGAAGTCGTCTTCAGTAAAAATGTGTGCATTGTAAGGCACTCGCTTGATTAAATTTGCCCTCGAGGGTAGTTGGTGGGGCATTATAAGCCTTGCTTGCTAATTTATGACCCTTTTTTCCATCTAAAACCTCTTGAATGGCTAATTTCATTTGATTTTCACTCCACCCTCCTCTGTTACCTAGTTTTTCTTTTGTAATTTCGAACCATAATCTATAAAAAAAATTATTAAACTAACCCAACTAGTGACAATCATATTTAATTATATCGAAATAAAAGAAGTGACCAATAAGCGGGTAAGATGGGGTACCACCCCGTCTTGCCCTCAGGTAGGTACCCCATCTTTCCCAAAGTGGACTCTCAAGCTGTATAAAATTTTTTGAGGTTATAAATACAAACAAGCCGGAACGATTTTATGAGTTTAGAGTAGTAAAATAAACAAACATCAATAAAAACACATGACACACATCTTGTATACCATACATTATGAACAGTCACGCACTTAATATTCGTCAAAAATTAGATAAAACCACTCAAAATTAAAAAAAATACTTACCAAGTTACAACGTGCACACTGTCGAGCAAACTTTTTGTGACACTAAAAACTCCTGCTAAATACCGTCAGATGGCGTTAAAATAAATTTTCTAGCGACATTGTATAATCTGTTTTGGTATGGTCCCCGTCTTACCTCGCTACCCCGTCTTACCCCACCTTCCCCTAATCCTCCCTAGCCGCGCCACATACTTTAAAGATTAATTAATCAAAATGAATAGTTTCTTGAGAGAAAAAAGTATCAACGAAGAGTAGAGAAAAGGTACTATTATATAATTGATTTATGGATAGTTAATATTAAATATTGCAAAATTGACTTGCTGCAGAGTATACCTTCCAGCCGGACCACACTCTACGACCAATAACTCCTTAACTAAAGGGGTTTATTGGACCATATTTGTCGTATGCAAGGTACTCTTTAGGTAGTTTTTTTCGGGATATTGATTTATTAATAGTTCATTATACTCTATTTAATTTGAGGTGGCGCGGCCAGAGAGCACTGCTTGGCGGCCGGACCACATAAATTGCTAATTAAAAAGTTATCTCTTGAGGTACTAAATATATATATATATTCCGATGAAAGTAGACTTTAGGTAGGTATTATTTCGAACTATAGCATCTGAGTACTGAAATGTGGTCCGGCCACAGAGGATCACACTAAACCGCTGGCTCTAGAACTAGCGGTTTTAGCTGTGCGCTGCAGTAAAGGGGATTGAAGATTTTTTTAAGGAGCTTGACATAGATACTTTGTCGCGCCATTTTTTTTTTTCAAAATGGCAGCCTCGCCTGAGACCTATATAAACCGATAGCTGATATCAATGGAAACAGACCTTGCAGGACCAAACCCCGTGTAAAGCGTCACTTTTCCGAGATATTAATGTTCAAAGTTGATCATGTGACATCCATATTTTTATAAACTTGCATAGATTTGTTGCAGGTGTTTGAAATTTAAATCAAACTAAATGTTTAAAAAAATTCATCTAAGTATATTTTTTTAACGATATCTCGGAAACATGACGCTTCACGGGTTTGACCTTATTATGTTTTCTGTTTGCATGCTATGTAAGTTTGAACGGAAGTCCGCCATTTTTCATAACACAAGAAAAATTGAATTTATCAGGCTACATCTTTTATAATCTATATCTATACATGGAATAAGTTGCATTTGCTATTCACAAGAACCAAATTTCTCAAAGTATATAATTATATGCAATGGCTCCCAAACTATACAATAAATTACCAAATCAAATTATATCAGCTAACAACGTAAATAGTTTTAAACGTCAGCTTTTTAAATGATTGAACGACAAGGCATATTATTCTGTCGATGAATACAATAATGACAAACTTTGATAAGTTGATTTTGTACAACTTAATTTAATTTTGACAATTCTAATGTTGGTAACATTGTAATATTAAGAAATTTGATACGGTTATAATTAATTTAATTTTGATAATTTTAAATTTCTTGACAGTTTTTTTTTTCATGACTTTTTGTACTATTTAAATTAATTTAAGTTTGATAATTGTAATATTGCTGACATTTTATTTAATTTACTTTTCTTTTCCGTGCGTACATGTTTTTAGTTGTATTTCATACTCATCTTTAGACAATTATTAGAACAAAATATGTGTAACATAAGATGTGACGATGTGACTTTAGACCAATATTATCACGGGGTCGAGCGAGAGATTCTCCAATCGTAGATGATAGATGTCGCTCATCATGTCTAATTCCGCGTTGTGTAAAACGAAAGTTTATTAGATATGTCAGTGTAAAACCATATTATACTTATTAACGCCTCATCTGAGATGATTATGTAGTCTACGTACTATTCGTATAGACAAACACGCGTTTAAAGAATTTGGTAAAAAATACCAAATGTAAAACTAATAAAGCTGATCCTACAACTGAATCAGTGCACACCATCTTACAATTTCTTACAGAGAAATTCCACAGTGGTGCGACCTATGGCACATTAAATAGCATAAGATCAGCTTTATCTCTACTTTTAGACTGTGAATTAAGTACAAACCGAGATATAAACAGATTTTTTAGAGGTGTTTTTTAGCTAAGGCCAAATAAACCTAAATACAGTGAAACTTGGGACCCAAGTATTATACTAGAACTAGATTATATAAGTAATTTCTACCCAAATACAACGTTAGATTTAAATACTATATCTAAAAAAATATTAATAATATTAGCATTAACAACGGCACAAAGACTTCAAACTTTATCATTGATTACAATCGATAATATTGCCTTAACCAATGATTACATAAAAATAAAAGTTCCTCAATTAATTAAAACTTCTAGGAATAATGGTATTCAACCACTGTTAACTTTAATTTTTTTTACTGAAAATCCTATTATTTGCCCTGCAAGAACACTTGATTATCTAGAAGCTACAAAATGACAACGCAAGAACCATAGTAATCTTTTTACTACAATTAACAAACCTCATTCCCCTGCTTCAACCCATACTCTTAGCAGATGGATAAAAGATGTTTTGTTGGAGGCTGGAATAGATACCTCAGTGTTCTCTGCATACAGTACAAGACATGCTGCTACATCAGCCGCTCACAGAAAAGGTCTGAATATAGATTTAATTAAATCAACAGCAGCCGATCGATTCTGTAAAAATCTCACCGTGAAAAGTTAGGTGAAGTGAGCTTAGAGTGAACTGTCAATATGTCAATCCCTAGCATTTAGTTTGGAATGACAGCTCACTCCACGCTCACTTCACCTACGTTTTCACGGTGAGAAGATTACAGAATTGCACTGCTGGATGGTCTCAGAGGTCTAAAAATTTTGCCATATTTTATAATCTACCCCTTGAAACAAATGATAATTTTGGGGAATATATTCTTAATAATAATTAATGTGATTCCGACTTATAATAATATACGTATTATTAAATTACATGGTTAATTCTTTCATTATTTCGCTAAGTCTTTCAACATCTACATAATCATCTCAGACGAGGCGTTAATAAGTATAATCGGTATAATAGAATGATCAAAGTAACTTACCTGTAAGTGAACTTCCATCACTAGTATACGCAGTTATTGCCTCGTCTGAGTATTCAATTTCCCACCCTGCTCCATAATGAAAACATAATAATAATATTGGACCCTGCTCCCGACACCGGTTGATCACTATTTTTTTATATTTTTAAATGTTTTTTTTTATACTAATATTTAAAAATATAATAAAATAAGACAATTAAATGAATAAACGAAATAATAATAATAATAATTTTATTCACAACTTTTTTACAAGAATCTTAGGAAAACCCTGACTTCTGAGCTAGGTAAAAACCTGTATTACAGAAGTCAGTGCCCTCTCCCACTTTCTACTTGATACAAATTGAGAATATAAAAAGAAAAAAAATCATAAGATGAAATAAATCACATAAGTGATGAGTTAGGTTTACTCATGTTGTGTTTATGCATGTAGATAACGTGATTGTGTGTAGGGGTGTGTGCGTGTGTGTGAGGGTGTGTGTGTGTGATGGATGTTAGATGTGTGAGGTATGTGGTAGTAGGGAATATTAATCTGTGAACAATAACATTTCTGTTTGGTCGTAGTTTAATTGAAGTAGCCAGTTCCTAATTTTCATTTTTGTTTCTCGAACAGTAAGTGGATGAATGTTTATTATTTTATTTATTTTATTGTATAAGTAGGATGACCTATAAGACTGCGGTCGTCTAGCCGTAGCTGTCCGACATCTGACAGGTAAGCATACGTTAGTAATATAATATAATATAAAATAATATAAATGTAATATAAAAACATACATAGATAATAGGATATAAAATAATTCTGATGGATAAATTCATTACTAATGTTACGCGCCACAATTAATGCCTGATACATGGTGACATTAGTTACCACTGGCGCCATCTATTGTGGAGTGGAAGAACTAATGATCACGCCATCCGTCAGCGCCATCTATTGACGAGTAGATATGTCGAAGCTAGAACTAACTAGAACTATCGACATCTGGTCAGTCGGGGCCGGTATGTACTCGAACATTCTAGATGTTTCTACGATAGAAGGTTCTGGAACTATCTGCGGCACTATATAAGGCCGGGATTAGCCGCGAGCAGTCAGTCTTGGTTTTACGATCAAAGCGAATACGTCGAAAGCGATCTTTAAGTGCGATTTAAGAGCGATTGTGTTTTATAATTGGTGTGTTTTGAATTGTTGTTAGTGTTGATTAATTAAAGTGTAACTTTGGTAATTTTTTATTGGCATTTTTATTGTCACGAACCCGAAGCTCGTAACAATTGGTGTCAGAAGCAAGGATTAATCATGCCGGTTTTACCTAAAGACGACACTGAGGGTATCCGTACCCGGAGTCAACGTCAACAGGAGACGGACCAGAGACGTTTTGGTGGAGCTATGCCGCAGGGGTCGGAGGGCCAGCTACCAACCACGGAGGCCGACCCATCCGCAGCAGCTCCAGCATCAGCAGCACCAGACTTTGCTGCCCTGATGATGATGCTGCAGGAGCAGTCCCGCCGACAGGAGGAACAGGCTCGTCGGTTGGAAGAACAGCTCCAGCGGGACAAGGAGGAACAGGCTCGCCGCCAGGAAGAGCAGGTGCTCCTTTTGAAGGACCTTCACGCTAACCTCGGGAAAGACATGAAGGAGGTGAAGGATAAGGTTGCTCAACATGACAACCGCCTGTCGGAAGCTGAAATCCGGATCGACCAAGTAAATAATCGGGTTGATAACGTGGTGGCTGACGTGAGGAAAACCGTGATGGCTGACGTAAAGAAAACGCTGGAGTACCTTAATCTTGGGGATGGAATCGCAGCTCCCGTAGCTACAACACCTTCGCTACGTGGATTCAAAGTGCCACCGTTTGACGGAACTTCTTCCTGGTCGGCCTACAAAATCCAGTTTGAGGCTGTCATGAAGGCGAACTCTTGGAATAAAAGTCAGGCCATGACTGCCCTCACCCTAGGCCTGCGCGACCAGGCCTTAACTGTTCTGGAAGCTCTCGGTAAGGAAGTGACTTACGAGCAGCTCCTTGAGGCATTGGAGGCTCGGTATGGCGACGCTCACCTGGAACACGTGTTTCGTGCGCAGCTCAAGGATCGCGTGCAACGCAGTAATGAAAACCTGCAGCAGTGGGCCCTTGAAGTGGAGAAGCTGGTGCGTAAAGCTTACCAGTCCGTACCTGCGCTTATTGATGTTAACCTGGTGCAGGCATTCATCGACGGCATCCGCGACCTTGAAGTTAGAGCTGCTGTGAGGCTCGGGCACCACGGGACGCTTAAGGACGCCTTGGCCCATGCACTGGAGGTGGAAGCCGTGCGGCAGGATCATCGTTCCCATCGCGTCAGGGAGGTTGCAGCGGCTACAGTTCGCGACCGCAATAAAGGGTACAGCCCTAGGTGCTACGGCTGTGGGGAAAGGGGCCACCTACGATCCAGTTGCCCCAAGCGAACTGCAGAAAAAGAAGACGGCCGATCTCCAGAGGGCAGTGCAGCTAACAGCACCGCCCAGCACCAGCAGCAGGGAAACGAGTAATAGCCAGGACTGCGGAGCGGGTGCTGGCTGATGTTCAAAGAGCCCCAAGGGTTTCGATCACTCAAACCCAAGACGGGAACAGCCTAATCATCAAGGGCGAGGTCAACGGAACGCCGTGTAAGCTGACCATAGACACTGGAGCCACTCGCACGGTTGTCAGTTCCCAACTCATAAGACGGTCCCTTGGGGACTCCGCATACAACCGAGAACACATCAATTTGGTAACAGCCACCGGTCAGCGCATACCCGTCCATGGAGAGAAGAAGATGGGGTTGAAGCTAGGCAACAGAATCTACCTGCATAATGTCATCGTGGCTGATATAATGGACGATTGCATCCTGGGCCTTGACTTTATGAGGAAGAATTGTTGCGAAATTGACGTCAAGCAAGGTGCTTTAAAATGTGGACAAGAGGAACTTTTCGTGGAAGGGGCGTTACCAGGGAACGTGTATAGCCTCAAGAAGATTGTCCTTCCGCCGAGATCGGAAACGATTGTGCCGGTTAGTCTTCCTCGGAATCCTGGGCAAACTCATCGTTGTGTACTCGTGGAAAGAGTAGACAATGACCTTCCATGGAAAGTGGCACGAACTTTGGTCAGAGCCACCGACATCTCAGGGGTACGTGTGCTGAACCTTTGTGATCAGGAACAGGTTATAGAAAAAGGCACACTAGTTGGTACTTGCGAGGAAGTGGATTGGTTGCGTCAATGCCAACATCTATCGACTGAGACCCTCAGCAAGGATGCACAAACGAGAGTGACCACACTTTTAGAAGAATGCCACAGCGCTCTGTCCCAAAATGAAATGGTCAAGGCGAAGAAAATGTTACTTAAGTATGCGGATGTTTTCTCGTCAAACGATGCTGACATCGGGAGGACTGGCTTAGTTCAACACAAAATAAACACAGGAGAAGAATTGCCTATCCGTCAGCGGCCAAGGAGATTGCCGGTAGCACGCGAAAAGGAAGTGGAAACCATGATTGAGGGCATGGTGAAGGATGGTGTTATTGAACCTTCATCTAGTCCATGGTGTTCACCTGTAGTGCTGGTAAGAAAGAAGGACGGCAGCATGAGGTTTTGTGTTGACTATCGTCGTCTGAACGACGTTACGAAAAAGGACAGTTATCCTTTGCCAAGAATTGATGACACGCTGGACATGTTTACTGGAGTAAAATGGTTTAGCACGCTGGACCTGAAAACTGCATTCTCGACAGGAAAGGGTCTGTGGCAATTTAAAGTTATGCCGTTTGGATTGTGCAATGCTCCGGCAACGTTTGAAAGGTTGATGGAACTTGTACTTACCGGGCTAATTGGCGATGCCTGCCTGGTCTACTTAGATGACATCATTATCGTAGGCCGTACGTTTGAAGAACATCTTCAAAACCTGGAACGCGTACTCATGAAGATCCAGAGTGCCGACCTCAAGTTAAGTCCGAAGAAGTGTTCACTATTCAAACGGCAAGTTAGCTTTTTGGGATATGTAGTGTCTGAAGAAGGTATCCGCACGGATCCAGAGAAAATCGCCGCTGTCAAGGATTGGCCAATTCCAAAAGACAAGACTCAGGTCAGAGCATTTCTGGGTTTGTGCTCCTACTATCGGCGATTTGTCAAGAACTTTGCAGATATAGCCAAACCCCTGCATAAGCTAACCGAGGAGAAGCGACATTTCTGCTGGGATGGAAGTTGCGACATCGCATTCCAGGAGCTAAAAGAACGTCTGTGCAAAACACCTATTTTGGGGTACCCTGATGCGGGCAAGGAATTTATAGTCGACACAGACGCAAGCGACATAGGACTTGGCGGTGTGTTGTCCCAGCGGAATGGCGATCAAGAATTCGTGATAGCGTACTTCAGCAAGTCATTGTCGAAACCTGAAAGGAACTATAGTGTTACGAGACGAGAACTGCTTGCTGTGGTAAAGTCATTGCAGCACTTTAGCAAATATCTTCTGGGGCGGAAATTCCACTTACGAACCGACCATGCTGCACTGAAATGGCTATTGCAGTTCAAAAATCCAGAAGGACAAGTTGCAAGATGGATTGAACTACTGCAGGAATATGACTTCGTGGTCGAACATCGCAGCGGAAAATCTCATGGCAACGCAGATGCATTGTCAAGAAGACCTTGTCCTGAAGACTGCAAGCATTGTACTAGGCAAGAAAGTAAAGAAGTCGTACCTGTGAGGATGCTCAAAACAGACCTCGGCAACGTGTGGAAGGAAAGCCTACAAAGTGCCCAGCAGGAAGATTCGGACATCAAGCCGATTCTGGAGTGGATGAAAGCCAGAGCTCCTAAGCCCAGGTGGAGCGACGTCTCAGCGATGAGTTCGATCACAAAAAGCTATTGGGCCCAATGGGACAGCTTGGTGATTCAGGATGGAGTCCTGTGCCGAAAATGGGAAAATGCTCGGGGAGACAGCTGTCATTTACAAATGGTTGTCCCTAAAAGTCAAGTACCGGATGTTCTACAGCTGTACCATAATGATTGTTCAGGAGGTCATCTAGGAGTAAAACGGACTCTACTGAAGATACGAGAACGGTTTTACTGGGTCCACTGTCGGGACGATGTCGAGGACTGGTGTCGCAAATGTACAAGTTGTGCAGCTGTAAAGGGACCTCAGACTCGTAGTAGAGGTGCATTGAAATTGTACAATGTTGGTGCACCATGGGAGAGGATAGCCCTTGACGTTGCGGGGCCGTTTCCGGAAAGTGAAAGTGGTAACAAGTATTTCATGGTTGTGATGGATTACTTCACTAAGTGGCCGGAAGTCTTCGCCATTCCAAATCAAGAAGCTTCGACAGTTGCAGATAAATTAGTTTATGAAGTCTTCTGTCGTTTTGGAGTTCCTTTAGAGATTCACAGTGATCAAGGAAGGAATTTTGAGTCCCAAATATTCCAGGAAACTTGTCGAGTTATGGGTACTCATAAAACAAGAACAACTTCTTACCACCCACAATCGGATGGAATGGTGGAACGATTTAATCAGACACTGGAGAGGTACCTAGCAAAAGTTGTGGAAAAGCGGCAACGAGATTGGGACAAGCACATACAACCGTTTTTGTTGTCATATCGAAGCGCTGTTCACGAAAGTACATCGGTGACACCAGCTTTCGCAAACTTCGGAAGAGAATTACGGCTGCCTGCAGACCTGATCACCGGAATACCACCTGATGCCCCACGCAGTATAACCGATTATGCGAACAACTTGCGGAACAAAATGAATGACATCTGTGAGCACGTCAGACAATCGGGCCAGCAAATGTCTGAAAAGATGAAAACCCGTTATGACCGCAAAATGAACAGTAAAGGGTTCGACGAAGGTTCACTAGTGTGGTTGCACAATCCAGTCCGCAGCAAGAGGAAATCTCCTAAGCTTCAAGCTAAATGGGATGGACCGTACCGGATTGTGACAAAGATCAACGACGTAACCTACCGGATACAGAAAGGTGCAAGAGGTACTCCT
This sequence comes from Apamea sordens, assembly GCA_945859715.1. NCBI lineage: Eukaryota > Metazoa > Arthropoda > Insecta > Lepidoptera > Noctuidae > Apamea > Apamea sordens. The sequence continues at coordinate 1,832,640 of OX244010.1, read as the reverse complement.
AAGATCGTCCATGTGGATCGATTGGCGCGTTATTATGGAACCGATAATGCTCGGGACGAGCATGTCTTAGGAGGGGGCAGTGTTACGCGCCACAATTAATGCCTGATACATGGTGACATTAGTTACCACTGGCGCCATCTATTGTGGAGTGGAAGAACTAATAGTCACGCCATCCGTCAGCGCCATCTATTGACGAGTAGATATGTCGAAGCTAGAACTAACTAGAACTATCGACATCTGGTCAGTCGGGGCCGGTATGTACAGTCTGTCATCACAATTATCTGACCCACCCTAAAAACAAACGAATTTGGACCCTCTGAATGTAACATTAAGGTTTATTCAATTTATATGAGCTTAACAGACAAGTGCTCGAGCACTCTAAGGACAAATACAGTAAAAATACAGACACGCAAATTTGATCTTTAACACGTAAGGTTAAGGTAAACCCACCCAACATTGTCGGAGCCACCGGCATTATATATCATTTTGTTAAGCTATTTTAATCATTATCTCGTTGACATTAAAGTTGAAAAGCTTTTAAGTCACACTACATAATTACAACCCAATCATTAATTTCGCGTATTTCCAACAAGTTCTTGTGGCTTAGCGGTTTGATGCTGGATTGGCAAAGAACAACATGTGGGTTCGAAAATACAGTCCACCTATATTATCAGTTTCTTTTTTAATTTGTTTTCATTTCTACAATATTGCTTGCATTATTAAAGAACGACCAATATGATTTCCGCCTAATAACTTATCTTGTAGACAGGTGGGTAAATTGAAAAACTTTAAGTTCACAGAATTTATATTTACCAAGAATGTTTGGAAACGAAGTAAAAAATATATTTGCTTCGTGAGGTAGATAATAAATTCATCTAAGTGACAAAAGTTACACTACGCCTAATAGCAGTGACTGCGCTCACACATTTGTAAATCGTTTCACATAACTCGATAAGTATATTTAAGCAATTTGGTGTTACCAAACATAAAATCATATTTTTACATGAGTAGAATGTTGGAATTAGAGAGATTGGTCATCGACTTAATATAGCAGTAAGTGTTTTTTTATACCTATTTTATTTTATTGATTGTGATTAACGAACGCGTAGTTGGCTATTTTACCATTACATTCACTCCTTACAAGTTACATACACGGTTCCAAAAATGTTTTTTTTTTGTTTTAGAGAAATACGGTCAGTCTATGCCTAAGACGTTATGGAGACAATGGAAATATTCAGCGGATTCGTCCAGGAGCAAAAGCCATCAAGTATAGTCCCGAATTCGAACGCCACCGTTGTTTCAAGTCAAGTTGAAAATCCATTTTTTGCCCATTCGTGTAACCGCAATAAACCACAATATTTCAGTGGAAACAGTGAGAAGGCATTTACACGCTGCTGGGATAAGGAATTATAAACCGGCACAGAAAATTGCATTGACACCTGCTCATCGCGAAGAAAGGGTCCGTTTCGCCCAGGAATATTTAAATTTTATTTTTTTTGTTTTCTATTTTTAAACACACCATGTAAGTAAATGCTCAATGGATTGATTGTTAAACCATTAAAATGTTGCAGATTATGTGGTGATGTTATTGTTATAAATAGATTGTTTCTATTTAAATAACATGTTTATTCACTACATATAGGCAGCTATAAATCTGTAAAGCATTTCACACATGAATTAATTTTCTCGATAACAAACTTTTAAGCATAAGCATGCCTTGTTTAATGTTAATAAATGGTTAGATTTGATTATGGCATATTAATATAAAATGTAGGTATATTAATTTGGAAATATATATGAGCATTTACTTATTTTATCTTACCTAAGTGTTTTAATGAAATAATAAACATTTTAAACTTGCAACTTTTTAATTTTATTTCTATACAAACTGCCCGTTTAAAAAAACAAGATCCTACGTCGTCCATTAAAGAAATGTAAAAAAAAAGTGTAATAAAAAAAACAGCTGAGCAAAAAGCTACATTTAGGTTAAACTCTGTTTCGAACGTAGACAACGATGAACACCGCACTACCTTAGTGACCACAAGACCAACTCAACTCTTATAAGTAGCATTGAAATTTGATCTTAGTTGTTATGCTAGACGCAATATTCTAAAGAATTTGAACCATATAGTATACTTTCATAAAGTTTATTCTTGCACAGCACAAGCAGCCAACCTTTTCCTCGTGCAAATAGATTATTTTGTATTTTAAATAATCACTCCATTGAGACATGATAATAAAAAAATCTACCTACAAAATAGAAAATAAAAAATGGTAAAGAGACGTTGTTTTTGTAATTTAGTAAGACAAGGTCAAATATGTTTGAGCGTAGTCACTGCATACCCTTAGTAGCATTTGAATACCAGTTTTATAATAAATAATATTTATTTTTCAACTACCCACTTATTACAAGTTATGCGAAAATATTACCATTTTACAAAGTTTATATTTGAAGATTATCCGTCTATAGTTCTTTATAATAATACAAGAAATAGTTTTGGAATAAATTCTAAATTGAAAGCAAAACAATATCATCGTCGCAGGATTTGATCTCGCACCTTAATTTTCTCAGTCTTATACACAGACCACGAGACCAGAATTACTTGAACGCAATCATTAAAATAAGCTATTACACTAATTATATTATAACAAGTAGTTATAACATATAACCTAATGCTAACGTTATAAAGATGAAATTTGCGTGTCTGTATTGATTGTAAGTCCTCGTGCACTTGTCTGTTAAGCTCATATAAATTGAATAAACCTTAATGTTACAGCCAGAGGGTCCAAATTCGTTTGTTTTTAGGGTGGGTCAGATAATGTTGACGAGGAACTGTACTCGAACATTCTAGATGTTTCTACGATAGAAGGTTCTGGAACTATCTGCGGCACTATATAAGGCCGGGATTAGCCGCGAGCAGTCAGTCTTGGTTTTACGATCAAAGCGAATACGTCGAAAGCGATCTTTAAGTGCGATTTAAGAGCGATTGTGTTTTATAATTGGTGTGTTTTGAATTGTTGTTAGTGTTGATTAATTAAAGTGTAACTTTGGTAATTTTTTATTGGCATTTTTATTGTCACGAACCCGAAGCTCGTAACACTAACAATACATAATTATGAATAAAAGATATATTTTAAAAAGGAAAAAAATATTATTATTAATTAATATTATATATATATAAGATTATGTGAATGAATGGAAATATAAATATATAGGTATGAAATAATTAATAGGATACAAAATAATTCTAATTCTAACTACAAAGTAAAAAGCGCTCTTCCTCTCTCAACCTATTTAAAATTTGCTGTGCCCGACAGGGTCCATAATTGTTTCTATTATTTTTCTTTATTTACCACCTGTAATTGTACATTATGGATTGCAATAAACGATTTGATTTGATTAGTAGTAACACGTTTTCTCTTATACACATTTACATCACAGGGAGTTTGCTTGTGTTTTTTAAAAATAATTTGGGATATTGTCTAATTGTTAACAATTCGCAATTTTCATACAATTTGTTTAATCGGATATCTGAAGGGCTTAAAAGTCATTACTTTCAATAATGACCACTGAGCGCTTTTTAATTGAATCATGTGGGTTTTACAGGAACCACCCCAGACCCCTACACAGTATCCTAGTATGGATTGAGCTAAAGCATAATATATATTACGAAGCAGAGGAAATTCCGCGGCGTGCCTAAGTTTTTTGAAAACCCAGATTAGCTCCCTAGTGCGACCCGTAACAAGACTTATATGGGGTTCCCAACTTAGCCTCTCATCTAAGATAATACCTAAGTATTTGACCTGTGTAACTTTATTAATAAGACAAGAACAGCAGCCACTACTATTAGGATAATTACAAGAATGAACTTTAATATAAACGTTTTTAAGGTTAGTTTTGGAAAATGAAAATTGTATGAATGAAGTTTTAGGTATATTGAGGGTGAGGAGATTGGCTCCGAGCCATTGGCCAAGTCGTTGGAGGCCGTTCTCGGTATTGCGATGTACCTCATCCCAAGTCTCTCCATGGAATATTACGGCTGTGTCGTCAGCATACGTAAATATTTTACCGTTGCAGAGTGGTTGAAGACACAGGTCATTGATGTACACCAGAAGAGACTTGGGCCGAGTATACTGCCCTGGGGAACGCCATAGACAACATTTGCATCAGAGCTAAAATAGTTTCCAATCTTTACCTGCTGTCTACGGTTACACAAAAAGTCCCCAAACATTTTTAGGGCCGTTCCTCTTACGCCAATGATATCTAGCTTGTTCACAAGTGCTGAAATCGAGACTGTGTCGAATGCTTTGGCTAAATCAAGGAAAACTCCTATACACTTTTGATTTCCGTCAACTTTAGATGATACAAAATCAGTAAGCTGACTAACTGCATCATCGGTGCTTTTAGACGCCCTGAAGCCAAATTGAGTGCTAGCCAAAATATTTTTACTTTCAAGAAATTGAATGAGTCTGCTATTAAGTGTTTTTTCTAATAGTTTTGAAAGCGCAGACAATACAGAGATAGGCCTATAATTCGACACGTCGTCTCGATTCCCACCCTTGTGAACAGGAGTAATGAGAGCTCTCTTAAACACATCCGGGAAGATACCTTGAGCATAGCAAAGTTCAAAGAGGTAAGTGAGTGGAGGGACTATAATATTTTTGCACAGTTTAAGTAACTGAACTGGAATAGAGTCCCAGCCAGTAGCACAGTTATTTTTAAGGTTTAATATTAATGCTTCAATTTCAGCTTCATCCGGCGTTAAGAGAACAATAGAATTAAGGTTGCGAGGGACTTTAAAATTGTAAATAGGGTTATGCGTAGGAGTAATGGCATCGGCAAGCTGCTTACCTATTTGTGAAAAGTATTTATTGATTTTTATTAATGTTGTTTGAATTAGAATTGGAAAAAGGGCACACTATGATGGAGGTAGATATAGTGTTCAATACATTGTACTGAATACGTGAACTGAAAATGATAATAGATCAGGTTTACCATCCGTTTTACAATGCATTACAATATAATCCGGGTACTTAATACATAATTATATTACCTAGTTACTTACCTCAGAAAATAATGATACTTTGATTTGTAACTTTTTTTTATTCTAACTTGTAATTCAACTGTTTTGTAACTTTTTTTTTATTCCAACTTGTGATTCAACTGTTATCTTGATTATTATCCTAACGTAGTGTATTCTGAGAAATATTTTTTTTTTCAATAAAATTAAATGTTTTTTTATTTTAATTACTAGAGGCATTTTAGTTCAAAAGCTCTGATGTGATACATAAAGCGCAACCAAAATCTCTTATGTGTCAACTGGAATTGTTTTTTTTTTTTTTTAATAAGTTACTACTTTTCATTTCAACTAACAGTGGCAAAGTACAAAGCACGAAAATCCTGATACCTATATTTTTTGTTGTAGGTAGTTGGTTTCATTATTTTTTTTTTTTCAGTAGAAGGTTTTTATCGATTTTCTCATAAAATTGATTTTTACACATAAGAGGTCTTAAAGTCGCAACGACGATATATCGCACTGCCGCTCTCGGACTTGGACCCACCGCATCGCATCGCATTGCCCGACTTCGCTTAGCGTTAATTCTAAAAAAAAATTCTCTTTACTTGGGTCCTAAGGGTCGTAGCGTAGTATATAATAGCCTATAACCTTCCTCATGAAATAGGCTACAAAACGCAAAAAAAAATGATGATCCATTAATTCATGAGAATCTATTCAGTAGTTTTTGCACCAATTCGGGACATACATCCAGGGGAACGAACGAAAATTACAAAATCTATTTATTTTCGGCATCAGAATCATTCCCACAATATATATAAACACAATAGATACAAAAGCACTTCCTCTCTCCTTAAACATCATCATATTATTATTTACAATTTTTTTTGCTTTGCTCCTTTTTCATGTTTATTATTATATGTATATATTTATTTAGACGAGTCAAATATATTTTATGTATATATTAATTGTGTAATGTAAATGGTACACCACAGACTACCTACTATATTTGTCTCTCCTTAATTTTAATCCATCCAAAGGTTGTCTTTAAAAGATCGCTCTTAGCGATAAGACCGCCCATTGTGTCACCCTTTGTAAAATTGTATTTATATTATTTATGTTCTGTAATTTGTATGGTGTACAATAAAGAGTATTCTATCTATCTATCCCACACCTTGTAGCAATTACTTTTTCCAAAAAAATTCAATGTGGCACCAGCACATCAAGCTACTACAATCGGTCAAATTTCTTTAATTTAATTTAAACTTTATCGATAAAGCATTAAGGTTCAAGGTAGATTGGGAAAATTTGACAGTTTTGACAGTCTCTGGTAGCTTGACCTGCTGACGTCTGCACAGTTTTGACTTCGTTACCAATGCTTATTATGTTTATTTGTTTTATTATTTATGCATAGTACATACACAGAGTAAAATAGAGAGAGAAGAGTATTATGTATAGATTAAAGTCACTTTTCCTGTCAGTTTGTGCAGTACCGTTGTTCTTCTGACTACGCAACAGATTTTGATGTGGTTTTCGCCATCATTTAGTGAATTTGCTTAAAAGTTTGTTTGAACGCCAATCTCTGGAACTTCCAATTGGATTTGAAAAATCTTTTTGCATTTGATAGACCAATTCTTGAGGAAGGTTATTTATAGGCTACAGCTACCTAAGACCATTAAGAGACGAGCAAAAAGAAAAAAAGTATGAAAGGACGCTAGTCGAAAACGAAGTAATAGCGCGGACGATGCGATGCGACGCGACGGGGTGAGTTGGGGAACAAGAAATGACAATGACCAAAAGTCGTTCCAAAAGGAAATGACAATGACCAAAAGTCGTTCCATAAAGTCTCGTGCATCAAGATCAAAATATTCGGTTTAAAGATATTTATTCTCCTAAAGAACACAAACAGTTCACTTATAATATGAGATTATAAATAGATCATACACTTACACTATTACACCATGACTCCGTGAGTCGACAATATATAAACTGAGAGCGATAACAAAATATATATATCTATAGAGGGTTCTAAAGAAATTAAGTACCACAGTTAATAATTACTAAATTTTAAATACATAAGTTTTTAACATTTTTTAAAAGATATTTGCACTTTTACATTAATCAATTAAATATTATAGTAATTATTTTCATAATTTTTTACGACATTACGCGTCAGGGATTTGATTTTTGAACAGGGAATTTAATTTTAAGTAGGAAAGTGTTGATAGGTATTGTTTTATTCCCTTTACATGAAGTTCCATTTCAAACGATATGATTAATATAACCTTGAATATTGAAAGTGTAATTATCATTTTTTTAGAGCAATAATGGCCGTTCGTGTATGATATGTCAAACAAAATAAAGTACTTACTTACTTTTTAGGTTATTTAGATTTTTTTGAAAATCACCGAAACCCGGGTTTTGTTTACAAAAAGAGCTAGAGCAAAGGCTTTTGTAGGAGTAAAGTAAATATGATAAGTGTAGTCTATAAAAAACAAAGTTTGACTTTGATGCAGCATGGTACGGGATTCCATACATCCACGAACATTGTCCTTTCACGCGGACGATGTCTCGGGCATAAGCTAAGAAAATAAATAAAAAACAGATGCAGACTTACGTCCACACACAAGTCCAGCGCAGACAGCAACCGCTACGGTAATGATACTAATGAAATACATGTTTGTGCCAAATTAAATATTTAAACAATTAAGTGACACTGCCCAAACAACTTGATCCAACGCTCAGAGACCGACTGGCAACAGCAATTTTGTGTTGCAGCTATATTTATTCGTCTGTTATGAGGAAAATCTTGCGAATAACAAACCGGTGTCTCTGTCCATGGTCCTTAATAATGGAAGTAAACAAATGAACAGGTCTACCTATACAGTAAATCTATATCTATACTTATAATAAATCTGTAGAAGTGAAAATTCTGTACATTGAAAATATCAAAAAAATAAATGGCAGGGGGTGTTACTAGACCGACACCGAACCCAAAAATGTGATTAAAAAAATTTTTGTCTGTCTGTCTGTCTGTCGGTCTGTCTGTCTGTCTGTCTGTCTGTCTGTCTGTTTGTTCAGGCATCACGCAAAAACTACCGGTTCGATTACGATGAAACTTGGTATAATTATTCTTTAATATCATGGGCACCACACTGGGTACTTTTTATCCCGGGAAAGTATATACAATAAAAAACAAACTTAATTTTGCGGTTCGATCCCTAGACTCATTACTGTGTCAACCGCAAATAATAAGTTTGTCGTAGGTTACGTCACCCGCAGTGGAGTTCATTTTTATTCCTTTTAGTTTTTAGAGTTATTTAGGTTTATTTTTATATAAGTCGTAGGTATAGATTTTAATTTTAAAGTATAGGTAGTATATTTGATAGTGTACGTAGTGACCGTAGGTTATTTTATAATACTGTTAGGTAGGTTTAGTCATTCGTATAGATATTAGTTTTTAGGGATTTTGCTTATTTATTGAGTTTAGATTAGTTATCATCAGAAATAGGTTTATTTAGGAAGGTAGGTATGTATTTAATTTTCTGTTATTGAGTTTGTTTTTTTTAATTAGTTAGGTACTTAGGTAAAGATATCATATAGGTACCCTCTTAATCATCACTAATGAGACACAATTGGTTTTCTATTGTAATTAGCCACAAAGGGCCCGCGACATAGATGGCATTCTGGGGAAGCACATACATTTTATCCTGTTAGCACGTTCCCGTGGGTAAATTTCCGACATCCACGCGGGCGAAGCCGCGGGCAGAAGCTAGTAAATTCATAAATCAGTTTCGTAAAAGTTATTAATTTTTGAATCATCAGTGCAGTTTTACCTACTACTCTTAAGGCTATATAATACACATTGATATACCGGATGACATTTTTTACCGTCTCGAAAATAATGATGGTGTGTTGTGCAAGTGGTACAAAAGTCATACACGAGAATATTTGCAAGTAGAGTATCTAAGGATCGCGCTACGAATTCATTGATAAATTGCGCGCATTTAGTAGGATGCGTATATTTTAATTTTTAATATTGAACTATATTTTTTTTTATTGTTCTAGTATGAAAGTTCACTACAAATGTGTAGTATATAATGCTTGATTAATTTCTTTGTAAGTTATAGAAAAAAAAAATAGATTTCTATGCCTAGTGCCCATAAATTCAGGTTACTAACAAAATAATTGTGTTTAATTTTTGGTGTAGCTTTTTTGGACAATTTCATCAGTTGGAACAGAATTTACTGATACTAACTTCTTCTGTACTATATAATATCCCTGGACATTTCACACAGCGCCATGTAGTCCCAAGCTAAGCAACCTAATGCTTGTGTTATGGTAACAAGATGGCTGATAAACTACTTATATACATTTTTTTTTGTAAATACATACATATTATAGATAGAAAAACACCCAGACTCGGAACAAATACATGTAGATCATACAAATATTTGTTCCTTGCGGGAATCGAACCCGCGACACGCAGCGCAGCAGTCAATCGCTGTTCTAAAAAGTTCTAATCATAAAGTATGCCTATTATGTACATTAACTCGCTGACTGCTTGAGCTGCTGCAATATATTCAGCCTCCACTGTGCAGCAACTGATGTCTGCTTTTTTGGAAAATTAATGTATAATATATGGTCCTACAGTATAATACTGCATACCCACTCGTGCTCTTCGTGTCTATTCATCTGCTGCACAATCTGCATTAGCAACTAGTTTCTTCTCTTCTTCTGTCCTTCCTTTTGTCGTAGATCAGTCCTTTTTCTTGTGTATTCTTCCAGTATTTTCAAATCCTTTTACTTCTTGCTTCTCCACAAATCTAGACAAATAGACAACTGGATAAGTTATATCAGGTCGACTATTCATAGACATATATAAACATCAGACAACCAATCAATTCTTTATTTGGTAGGTAGGTACACCAATGATTTTCTCATTTTCTGTACAGTAGTTTGTCTCCATTGGTGTTTCCTTTAGATTTCTTTAGATTCTTGCATCTATCTAAACTTTTCAAGAATACTATTTACCATTTCTGTCTGTTTAATTTGCATTTGATCATTTTTCAATTCATTTCAATGCTAATATAATAATAATAATGGTTTATTGTCTCAATAAAATAACATTACATGATGTTTGAAATATTTCACGACACATCGTTGTTTCCACAACGACATCACCCGTTGCACGTCGCACCTGCAGTGCGATTCTGTAATCATCTCACCGTGAAAACTTAGGTGAAGTGAGCGTGGAGTGAGCTGTCATTCCAATTAATGCTAGGGATTGACACTATTGACAGCTCACTCTAAGCTCACTTCACCTAATTTTTCACGGTGAGATTTTTAGAGAATTGATCGGCTGATGTGTGTTGGCCCTTATGTCTTATCTCACACAGAAATCATAAAATCTTTTGCTTTGAATAAAAAGTCATTGACTTATTAGAATAAAATAAAGTAAGTTAAAACCAGTTAGGTATACTAGGTCCCTACATAGCAAATAACACTAGTAAAACTACACTAGACTTTTTATTTTAGTCTAGAAGTTATTTTCTTTTTGAGACACATACACTTTTGTTTTTTTTCTTGCTAAATGGGCCTGCAGTGCGATTCTGTTACTATCTCACCGTGAAAACTTAGGTGAAGTGAGCTGTCAGTCCAACTAATGCTTAGGGATTGACACTATTGACAGCACGCTCTAAGCACACTTCACCTATGTTTTCACGGTGAGATTTTTACAGAATAGACCGACTGCTCTTGACCCCGATCACGCCTGATGGAAAGCGATGGATGAGGTCTACCTATGATGGAACGAGCGTGCCCAGAAGATGCCTGTTCACTCTTGCTTTGAAGGCAGACGGGATAAATGATGTACATATACTCACGCATTATTTCCATGGTTTAAGAGCCTGTACAACGGTCCACTAGCGCCACTCCTTTAAAAAAATATTATCTCGTGACTGAGAAGGAATTATGAAAATCTGCTTAATCAGCGACCTCGGTAAGTGTGTCTAGAATTTTCTAATACCTTTTATTAAGTTTCATATTGAGACACGAAGCAACTAAATACGACATATAGGAATGTGGCCGCTTTTCTTTAGATCGAATTTTGTTGCTTCGTGTCTCAATATGAAATTTTATAAAAGGTATTAGAAAATTCTAGACACATTTACCGAGATTGCTGATTGAACAGATTTTCATAATTCCTTCTCAGTCACGAGATAATATTTTTTTAAAGGAGTGGCGCTAGTGGACCTGTGTGCACCCTCTTAAGCAGAAACTACAGAACGCCACCTGCTACGATCCTTACATACTCCTTAACTACTAACGTTAACATACTTGCTAATGCAAAAAAACCTTCCCGACATAGCATAATACAAACTTTTGATAGAAAAGATACATAAAAAATTCTGCCGATACATATACCTACAAGAAGAAGTATGGGTACTAATACCCAATTCTTTATCCCTCGCTTTTTGTAACGGGTATGCTCGGACTTGACACTTTAGAGTTGAGAAGGAGCTTGCAGGCAATTATACACTTTTACCATTTACTCAACAACAAAATCGACAATCCTTCAGCACTGATAAATGTAAGCCTAAACGTCCCTATGGGAGCCATGCGGGGTGCGGGAGAGTGCGGTTTGCGTCGGCGGCGGCCGCTACTGGCTGCGGCCGGCTCCCGCACCCGTGCTGCAAGAAATGCCACCACACAGCGTACTCTTGCACTCCTCAACTCGATCTTATTAACTCAAGATGTGGACCTGTTCACTGCCAAACTGAACAAAATTATATCCGCGACAAATGCCCACCTCACACAGTGTCATACTATAACTTAATTACTCATCTTTTAGAATACGTGTTTTACATAACTAGGCCAAGCTCTGTTTACTATAAGTTAGTAGTTAAGCATTAGTACCTATTTAATAATAATAATACCTATGCTAAAAACAACTGTACGCATATATTGCCAAATGTAACTTGTTTGTAGACGCCTTGGGTTGACCTGTTAAGTCTACAAAATAAATCTAATAAATAAATAATCAACCTATAATGTTCCTACTGTTGGGACAGAGGCCTTCGAGAGGATGGGCTGATGGCTGAGATCTACCACGCGAGCCCAGTACGGGTTGGTAGAGGTCACATGTCTTCGAATTTTTTGTTCTAGGCTATGCTGATTCCCTCACGATTTTTTCCTTCACCGTTTTGAGAGCAGTGGTGATGACATTATTTATACAAAGTAAAGCGCAGGCCAGGGTTCGAACGCACGACCTAAGTAAGTTCTCGGAAGTCTACTACAGCGCCACTACCGCTCCTCCTAACCACTGAACACACAAATAATCTGGTAGAGTAGGGATAGAATGAATAAACTGACCTCCATCATCATCACTTCAGCCGAAACACGTCCAAACTGGACATACGCGTCCCCCCAAGCAACTCTGCTTTTACAGGTTCTGTGCTTCTTGCATCCAACGGGTTCCTGCGACCTTCACAAGGTCGTCAAGTAAACTGAACTTTAGCACAATATAATGTAAAAAAAGGTTTTAAATCTGAAAATGCATACCCAATATTTATAAAAAGCACAGTGCTGATCACTTACTTTTAATAAATATTGGGTTAAACATCACGGAAAGCAAGAAACAAGTATTTTTGAATTTTGGCTTCAGATGGCGCGTATAGTAGGTACAAAAAACAATAGAAATTTGGACGAAAACAGAAAACAGGGATGTCAATGAAAAAACAATAGAGTTGGCAACACTGCCCATATCGTCCATTTGGTTAGTATACATACACACGACTTAGGCCCAGTTGTTTCAAACGGTTGGTTAATAAAGTCAAATATGTATTAGCGAGTACAGTCACAAGCACTAATATGTTAACACTTGGAAACTTTCAATAGCGACTTTTGCGTGAAATTACGAAAACAACAATTAAATACGAAAACGCAAAATCTATGGGTTCGAAAATATGTGCTCGTAGCAACATAAAATTTCATTAAAAACTATAGGAGTTAAATCGCTTTTGAGTAAAGCCAAGTGCCAAAACTTGTCCTCGTGACTGTACGTAATCGTAATTATATGACTTAAGTAAGTCAAGACCATAATTCTGTAATTGCAATTTGAAACAACGCTTATTTTGGTTTTACAATAGTTACCGTCATTTTTGACGTAGGTATATGCGTGCGTCAAGAGCACACTTACGTCAAATAATAATTATTACGTAATCGTTATTATTTGACGTGCATAAGTTACGTTAACCAACCGTCTGAAACAACCGGCCGTTAGAAACTAGTGTTGGTACTTAATATCAACAGAGAAACAACAACATAAACTATTTATTTTTCAACCCGGTCAACGGGCCCAAAGCTCGAAAGTACCGAAAAAAATATGCCGCTAAACGCCCCTGGGAACTTTCGGGCCTCTGCGTTAGAGCGACGTACTGTTTGCCTCTGTATCACTCGAAGGTTGACTGGTACAAAATGCATGGCATTAAGTCCGCCTCTGTAATGTTGTGTGCTTAAAGTATTAAATAAATAAAAGTGAGCCTGTGCTACATGAGACGCGGCTGTACAATTAATACCTATTAAACAATAAAAAGCATGATTTAAATTATACCAACGCGCAGTAAATCAAATCTGAATAAGGGCTAGATAATGCTTGCGAGATGCAGGATTTGCGTGACCTCAGTATGACGCGTTGTTCGCATGTGGCGTTACAGATACCGCTACATCACTCCCCTCCGGAGACCGGAGGTCGATAGTGGGCTGAGTCTTGTATCTTGCGATGCTTTCCAGGCCAGCTGAGGTTCCAAGGAGTCGGAACCGGTTGAAGCAAAGTTCACGGTGAGTCGGAACTGTCTGCGGACGGACGCTGCATGCTGATTGCTGGTGGTCAGGATACCCGTTGAAGCCGTGGATGCTGGCTGGCTGGGTAACTCGCCGCTAAAGCTTGCGGGACCGGGAGTGATGATGATGACGTCACGCTGAAGTATTTGCACGAAGGCTGCGCTGACGTTCATACTCGGGGTCACCTGTTTGGAGGTATGAGGAACAGGGTGTAAAGTTCACTCATCCTCCATAGAAAAGGGAGGATCCTCCGACCTGAGAGGTGTTGTGTCTGGCGGGCAATTGCCCAACGATTGATGTTGAGAAATTGTATATTATATATGCTAATTGCACGGTGAACTCTGCTGCGAGATGCAGGATTTGCGTGTCGTCAGTATGACGCGTTGTTCGCATGTGGCGTTGTAGATACCGCATATTACTAATCGTTACTACATATTGTAGTAACGATTTGTAATGCCAAACTTAAGAAGAAAAATTAGTAGCACGAAATATTTGTATTTTAGAGGTATCGAAATAAATCGTGATTTGGTTTGTTCAAGGCACTATGCACTGCTAATGAAATTTAATTTCCTGTTTACTTGCTATTAGTCATAATATTTTTATATTGAAGCAGAGACTCGCCATGATGAGAGATTATGCCTCTCGGTCCAGAGACGTAAGAGTCTCCGCTTTCAAAGGCATGCTTATATTCCTCAGAGAGACTTATTTACTAGTGCTTCTCGTCAATTCCTTGATGCAATTTCACAAGTAGCCGATCAAGTGTGCCACGTATGTAAGCAAATGAATTTCAAAAACCAAACCAAACAAATGCGTAAGACACAATGCCATCTGCCGATCGATTCTGTAAAAATCTCACCGTGAAAAGTTAGGTGAAGTGAGCTTAGACTGAGTTGTCAATAGTGTCAATCCCTAGCATTAGTTGGAATGACAGCTCACTCCACGTTCACTTCACTTAAGTTTTCACGGTGAGATGGTTACAGAATCGCACTGCTGGTACCAGAGGACTGTCCAGAGAATTTTGTAGCATGCAATAGGTGTTATTCCAATCTCATCAAGAACAAGATACTTACCACCGCATACTGGAATAATATTTATGAACTAGCTTCTGCCCGCGGCTTCGCCCGCGTGGAAGTCGGAAATTATCCCACGGGAACGTGCTAACAGGATAAAATGTATGTGCTTCCCCAGGATTCCATCTATCTCGCGGGCCCTTTGTGGCTAATTACAATAGAAAACCAATTGTGTCTCATTAGTGGTGATTAAGAGGGTACCTATATGATATCTTTACCTAAGTACCTAACTAATTAAAAAAAAAACTCAATAACAGAAAATTAAATACCTACCTACCTAAATAAACCTATTTCTGATGATAACTAATCTAAACTCAATAAATAAGCAAAATCCCTAGAAACTAATATCTATACGAATGACTAAACCTACCTAACAGTATTATAAAATAACCTACGGTCACTACGTACACTACACCAAATATACTACCTATACTTTAAAATTAAAATCTATACCTACGACTCATATAAAAATAAACCTAAATAACTCTAAAAACTAAAAGGAATAAAAATGAACTCCACTGCGGGTGACCCAACCTACGACAAACTTAGTATTTGCGGTTGGTACAGTACAGACAGTGGTAATCGGGTAAAGGGCAGGCCATTTAATTTTGGGCAACAGGTCGAAGAATTGGTTGAGCAATGGCCATTGTCATATGTCATAGGAGCATAATTTAATGGTCTAACCATTTTAGTGGAAAAACTGCATAACGCGAATTCAACAGAACAGTATGAAATAAATGTATACCTCATTGTTATTGCTTTGAATTGATTACAAGCTAACAATTATTTATATGCAAACATCAGAATTAATTTCAAACAACGTTTATCAAGCGTTAAAACGGAAAAGGATAAAATAGTAGTGCACACGTGTGCTGTGCAATTATACAATACTAAGAAATTGAATTTATATGCAATAAAATTTAATTTATAAATACAATTTATAAACAATGATTCCGAATACTAATTAATTAGTTTATACGCCCTTGTGGAGCAGGACCAGCGTTGAGCCAAGATAGATAGATAGATAGACTCATTTATTTGCCTGAAATATGGTATTTTACAGATTTTATAACACATACACAATAGTTCTTCATATTCCGCCTACTAAATTCGGCATGCAAATATTGTGACAATAATAATAATTCTAAATCAATTTAAACTAAATGATTAAATTCCAATGTCAAAAAAAGTACAAATCAAGGATTGCCTACATATCTATCTTCTATACATATAATAAAACAGTAACGAAAGAAAAACTGTACATTGAGAATTTTCGAGAAAAAATAAGTGGCTTTTGTTAGAAAAACGTAATTGATGACAAAAAGTGACTTTTTAGAATTTTTGTCTGTTTGTCTGTTTGTCTGTGTGTATGGTACGGCTTCACGCCAAAACTACTGGATAGATTGAATTGAAATTCAGCAAAAATGTTCTTTGTAAACCAAGGAAGGCTTTAGGCTACATATTATCACGCCGTATGTTATAGGAGGTAAGCAATATTGATTTTAAAAGGTTTTTGTTCGTAATTTAATGCACAAAATAATTGAATGCACAAAATGACATGTTATTTATTTAGTAAACCATAATTTAACTCTGGAAACATATTATCACGCTATCACCTACGGGGGAGGAGCTGTGAATCTTTATTTTTCTTACCTACGTATTCTGTGACAGCGTGTAATCTAACGACGCATATTTAAATGTTGTTTTTGAGTAAGCCATGCTATTATCTAGCTTTACACTATAAAAACTACGCCATTTAAGTAACTTGGGCAGAGAAACATAGTTTAATTAATGTTAGTAGTATAATGAAAATTTTGAAGCAGCGCCATCTATGAGATTTCATAAAAATCAAATCAAGTTACATGTTAACACTTTTTGGAAATTAATAATTTAAATTTGATCATGTTGGCGAGGTTAGTAGTTAGTTATTCTTAAAATTCATAGATGGCAATGTGCATTTTCTTCATAAAATTTGTATCGTAGGTATAGTTCGTTTCGACAAATTCAAGTTCCAACAAAACCCTCAAAATCTTGAGCAGAGTTGAGGAAGACAATTAAAAAAAAACACGCTCTGTGAAGTCGACCAGTTTGCGAGATCCCTTACGTATGACGAGGTGCCTTCATATTACACGTACGACAAGCAAAGGGGTGTATTTAACCGACGTCGACGAGGAAGTGCTGTGGAAGGCTTTCCGGGAATTTTCAAGGACACCGCATTGGGTAGGGTTTATACCGTGCATCCGAATAATGTCGAATGCAATTTTCTGCGGTTGTTACTTCACACTGTCCGAGGCCCAACGTCTTTCGCCTTTCTGAGGAGATTTGATGGCGTGGAGTATCCCACTTACCGCGCAGCCTGCGTAGCACGTCACCTTCTCGACGGTGACCAAAATTGGGATGACACCCTCGCGGAGGCGAGCGTCAGTGACAGTCCCAGCTGCATGCGTCATCTGTTTTCCGTCATCTTGGTGTTTTGTGGAGTCGCGAACCTGGTACCTTTGTGGGAGAAGTATCGCCATCATCTGTCTGAAGATTTTCTACGAGCTTTTAGGCGTGTTACTGGAGACGAAGTCGAAGTAACTGATGAACGCGTGCTGAACACCAGTCTCAGTTCACTTCAAGATGTGGTCATTTCTATCGGCGGCAATCCACTGATCGAATATGGGTTATCAGCTCCCACATCATCACCGTATAAAGACCGTGGAAATCGGGAGTATAACGCTGAGACAAATTACGATCCGGGCGAAATGACCACCATACGAAATGACTATGTCGCTTTGTTCTCTTCAGAGCAAAAACACATTTATGACACCGTCCTTGAAAGCGTTGGGCAAAACCAGGGTAAAATGTTTTTCTTGGATGCTCCTGGTGGAACAGGAAAAACATTTGTTACCACTGGCATACTTGCAGAGGTCAGGAGGCAAGGCAAAATTGCTATTGCTGTAGCGTCGTCGGGAATCGCTGCCACACTCCTTCCGGGCGGCAAGACAGCACATGCCATGTTTAAAATTCCCATCGATTTAGAGAGCGCCGAAACGCCTGTTTTTGGTGTGTCACGTAACAGCAATAAGGGACACGTGCTCAAGGATGGCTCTCTGATCGTATGGGATGAGTGTACGATGGCCAATAGGAAGGCAGTTGAGGCCGTGGACAGAACCCTGCAGGACATCCGCAGGAACGAAAATTTGATGGGTGGTGTCATAGTTCTGTTCAGTGGCGATTTCCGGCAAACGCTTCCCGTGGTGACGCGGGGATCGAGGGCTGACGAGGTGAATGCTTCGTTGAAACGATCTTCGTTTTGGTCACGAGTTCGTACGCTGCGCTTGATCATTAATATGAGAGCTCAGCTCGGCGGCAATGCATGTGCTCAAGAATTCTCCGATGTCCTTCTAAGTCTTGGCGAAGGCACTCTACCAGAAGAGAGAGGTGGACAGGTGGTGCTTCCAGAGTCTCTCGGTAGAGTGGTATCCAGCTTAGAAGAACTCATTCGCTGTGTGTACGGGGACATCAGTCGTATACTGCACCAGCAGAATTCTTGGGTGTGTGAGCGCCATTTTGACGCCCAGAAATAATCAGGCTGCAGCAATTAACAAATGCATTCTCTCGGAAATTGAGGGGAATGAAGTGGTCTACACCTCGATAAACACTGTTGTCGAGCAAGATGACGCCACACATTATCCCGTGGAATTTCTGAACTCCCTGTCAGCAAGTGGACTTCCAGCGCATACCATCAAGCTGAAGGTCGGTGTCCCGATTATGCTTCTTCTGTACCTATCTCCTCCGAAGTTGTGTAACGGGACCCGCCTTAAAGTCATCTCGCTCCACAGACACACCATTGAGGCGGAAATTCTTACGGGTTGTGGCGTCGGCGAGGCAGTATTTATACCACGCATTCCTTTCATACCTCATAACTACCCGTTCCAGTTCAAGCGCGTACAGTTCCCCGTGAATGTTTGCTTCGCGATGACCATCAATAAGTCGCAGGGGCAGACACTAAGGGCAGCGGGTGTCGACCTCAGGACGAGTTGCTTCTCACACGGGCAACTGTACGTCGCTCGCTCTTTACATTTTGGCTCCTGGCAGCATAACTACCAACGTAGTTTATAGGGAAGTGTTGTAAGGTATGATACCTTTTGTACGTATTTTTACTCTTTTGTGTCCTGGAATGTATTCTTGCATTATTTTCTCTATTTCCTTCAGTCACATCTTATGACTGAACTCAGCAGGATTCCCATATAACTCTCTTCACTTGCTTCGAAAAAAAATTATATTTTAATGCAATTTTAAAAGTTGTTTACTTATAATGCTATAGCGACACTGGCATCTTAGGTATTTTTGGTGCTGTAGAGCCTTCACGCAGACGACGTCGCGGGCAGCAGCTAGTCATTATATATATCAATATCAATTTAAAATGTCAAATAAAAATATTTTTGCAAGCATTTTTGTTCGCGATGTAATGCCCCAACTTATAATTATTGAGGCCATGATAGCCACAGTGGCCTAACTGAAAAAAAATTAACTAAATTTTAGGCCACTGTGGCGCTATGACTTTTACAGTTTAGAGCAGTTTTTTCAAATAAAGTCAGTATTGAAAAAATGACAGTTAGGCCACTGTGGCTCTCATGGCCTCAATTATGCTTGCCTGTACCCTATGAAGGATGAGTCTACTTTAGCCAGTCTGAAACCTGTACGAACTAATTGGTCCCTATTTATAGTCCTTTATGTGTGTCTTTCACCTCTTTTACTGAAATGATTTGAATTTTTCCTTACGTACATGATGTTTTCATAGATGTATTGACAAGGTACTGTCATGAATTCATGATGTTAATATCTTCAAACAGTGCACCGTTCTTGATAAAAACAAATTATTGTAACCTAACCTCAAAATAATCGGATAAAAATAGTCAGTTTAAAAGAAAATAACCACGAAGGGGATGGCGGGGTCTGAGTTCGCTCGATATGCTCGCTCACTAGACTCCGCTATCCCCTTCGAACCTAACCTGTCCGAGTCGGGGTGTCTCAAGTCCCAAGCTTGCTTCGCTCGCTCTTGTATCATAAGTTCTCATAGTAACAGTAGTAACATTGCCTTTTGTACAAACAAACGATCAGTGGGGGGGTACACTAACTTATGTTACCTTTCAATTATTTGTCAAATGAGTTATTAACTGAAAGAATATTAACTTACTAGCTGCTGCCCGCGACGTCGTCTGCGTGAAGGCTCTACAGCACCAAAAATACCTAAGATGCCAGTGTCGCTATAGCATTATAAGTAAACAACTTTTAAAATTGCATTAAAATATAAGTTTTTTTGCGAAGCAAGTGAAGCGAAGCAAGTGAAGAGAGTTATATGGGAATCCTGCTGAGTTCAGTCATAAGATGTGACTGAAGGAAATAGAGAAAATAATGCAGGAATACATTTCAGGACACAAAATAATAAAAATACGTACAAAGGTATCATACCTTACAACACTTCCCTATAAACTACGTTGGTAGTTATGCTGCCAGGAGCCAAAATGTAAAGAGAGTCAGGACTGGTGACGCGAGAGCAAGCGACGTACAGTTGCCCGTGTGAGAAGCAACTCGTCCTGAGGTCGACACCCGCTGCCCTCAGTGTCTGTCCCTGCGACTTATTGATGGTCATCGCGAAGCAAACATTCACGGGGAACTGTACGCGCTTGAACTGGAACGGGTAGTTATGAGGTATGAAAGGAATGCGTGGTATAAATACTGCCTCGCCGACGCCACAGCCCGTAAGAATTTCCGCCTCAATGGTGTGTCTGTAGAGCGAGATGACTTTAAGGCGGGTCCCGTTACACAACTTCGGAGGAGAGAGAGAGGAGATAGGTACAGAAGAAGCATAATCGGGACACCGACCTTCAGCTTGATGGTATGCGCTGGAAGTCCACTTGCTGACAGGGAGTTCAGAAATTCCACGGGATAATGTGTGGCGTCATCTTGCTCGACAACAGTGTTTATCGAGGTGTAGACCACTTCATTCCCCTCAATTTCCGAGAGAATGCATTTGTTAATTGCTGCAGCCTGATTATTTTTGGGCGTCAAAATGGCCCGCTCACACACCCAAGAATTCTGCTGGTGCAGTATACGACTGATGTCCCCGTACACACAGCGAATGAGTTCTTCTAAGCTGGATACCACTCTACCGAGAGACTCTGGAAGCACCACCTGTCCACCTCTCTCTTCTGGTAGAGTGCCTTCGCCAAGACTTAGAAGGACATCGGAGAATTCTTGAGCACATGCATTGCCGCCGAGCTGAGCTCTCATATTAATGGTCAAGCACAGCGTACGAACTCGTGACCAAAACGAAGATCGTTTCAACGAAGCATTCACCTCGTCAGCCCTCGATCCCCGCGTCACCACGGGAAGCGTTTGCCGGAAATCGCCACTGAACAGAACTATGACACCACCCATCAAATGTTCGTTCCTGCGGATGTCCTGCAGGGTTCTGTCCACGGCCTCAACTGCCTTCCTATTGGCCTTCGTACACTCATCCCATACGATCAGAGAGCAATACTTGAGCACGTGTCCCTTATTGCTGTTACGTGACACACCAAAAACAGGCGTTTCGGCGCTCTCTAAATCGATGGGAATTTTAAACATGGCATGTGCTGTCTTGCCGCCCGGAAGTAGTGTGGCAGCGATTCCCGACGACGCTACAGCAATAGCAATTTTGCCTTGCCTCCTGACCTCTGCAGGTATGCCAGTGGTAACAAATGTTTTTCCTGTTCCACCAGGAGCATCCAAGAAAAACATTTTACCCTGGTTTTGCCCAACGCATTCAAGGACGGTGTCATAAATGTGTTTTTGCTCTGAAGAGAACAAAGCGACATAGTCATTTCGTATGGTGGTCATTTCGCCCGGATCGTAATTTGTCTCAGCGTTATACTCCCGATTTCCACGGTCTTTATACGGTGATGATGTGGGAGCTGAAAACCCATATTCGATCAGTGGATTGCCGCCGATAGAAATGACCACATCTTGAAGTGAACTGAGACAGGTGTTCAGCACGCGTTCATCAGTTACTTCGACTTCGTCTCCAGTAACACGCCTCAAAGCTCGTAAAAAATCTTCAGACAGATGATGGCGATACTTCTCCCACAAAGCTACCAGGTTCGCGACTCCACAAAACACCAAGATGACGCATGCAGCTGGGACTGTCACTGACGTTCGCCTCCGCGAGGGTGTCATCCCAATTTTGGTCACCGTCGAGAAGGTGACGTGCTACGCAGGCTGCGCGGTAAGTGGGATACTCCACGCCATCAAATGTCCTCAGAAAGGCGAAAGACGTTGGGCCTCGGACAGTGTGAAGTAACAACCGCAGAAAATTGCATTCGCCATTATTCGGATGCACGGTATAAATCCTACCAGATGCGGTGTCCTTGAAAATTCCCGGAAAGCCTTCCACAGCACCTCCTCGTCGACGTCGGTTAAATACACCCCTTTGCTTGTCGTACGTGTAATATGAAGGCACCTCGTCATACGTAAGGGATCTCGCAAACTGGTCGACTTCACAGAGCGTGTTTTTTTAAATTGTCTTCCTCAACTCTGCTCAAGATTTTGAGGGTTTTGTTGGAGCTTGAATTTGTCGAAACGAACTATACGATACAAGTTTTATGAAGAAAATGCACATTGCCATCTATGAATTTTAAGAATAACTAACTACTAACCTCGCCAACATGAGCAAATTTAAATGATTAATTTCCAAAAAGTGTTAACATGTAACTTGATTTGATTTTTATGAAATCTCATAGATGGCGCTGCTTCAAAATTTTCATTATACTACTAACATTAATTAAACTATGTTTCTCTGCCCAAGTTACTTAAATGGCGTAGTTTTTATAGTGTAAAGCTAGATAATAGCATGGCTTACTCAAAAACAACATTTAAATATGCGTCGTTAGATTACACGCTGTCACAGAATACGTAGGTAAGAAAAATAAAGATTCACAACTCCTCCCCCGTAGGTGATAGCGTGATAATATGTTTCCAGAGTTAAATTATGGTTTACTAAATAAATAACATGTCATTTTGTGCATTCAATTATTTTGTGCATTAAATTACGAACAAAAACCTTTTAAAATCAATATTGCTTACCTCCTATAACATACGGCGTGATAATATGTAGCCTAAAGCCTTCCTTGGTTTACAAAGAACATTTTTGCTGAATTTCAATTCAATCTATCCAGTAGTTTTGGCGTGAAGCCGTACCATACACACAGACAAACAGACAAACAGACAAAAATTCTAAAAAGTCACTTTTTGTCATCAGTTACGTTTTTCTAACAAAAGCCACTTATTTTTTCTCGAAAATTCTCAATGTACAGTTTTTCTTTCGTTACTGTTTTATTATATGTATAGATGTTGTCTTTCAATTATTTGTCAAATGAGTTATTAACTGAAAGAATATTAACTTATGTTGTCTTTCAATTATTTGTCAAATGAGTTACTGAAAGAATAGTTTGTAAAGTGATAACTTTATCAAGGTACCTATAAAGTGCCGCCAGGGCTGCGGGTTATTCGAAACAGGTACCGTGGCCCTTGGCACAGGCAATTGAAGGAACACGGGTGGGTTTTAGTCAGTAAAAGTCTGACACTCCCTTCCGCTCCGCCCAGAGCGGGAGAGGTCATATGATGATTTCCAACCCAAAAAAAAAAAAACAAAAGGTACCTATAAAGATACCTAACATTATTTTTAAAATGAAAATTTGTGATTAGTTTTTTTGTCAAATGATAGGACACCCACGTGAACACATTCGTAAGCAGTAGAAAGAAACATCACAACCGGTCTCAACCGGTCGTTATTTCTCCTGACAAAGTTTATTCTAATTATTATATGTATGTATGTATAGAGGGTGACTTGTCATTTGACGTATTCCTTCTTTCCTGGAACTGAGAATAGTGTGACTAATTTGCAACAATAAAATAATTACCTAATAATAATAAAATAAAATAATGATAATAGAGGTTGCTCTCTGAGAAGTCTCTCGGGTAGTCAGAAGCCCGAAAGTCTGACAACCAGTCTTACCAAGGGGTATCGTATTACCCAGTAACTGTGTTGTGGAGGTCAGATAGGCAGTCGCTCCATGTAAAATACCGGTATTCAGCTGCATCCGGTTAGACTGGAAGCCGATCCCAACATAGTTGGAAAAAGGCTAGGCAGATGATGAGAGGTTGCTCTCTCTGGAGCCCTGACCACCTTGGACTCTGTTCCCGATACCGGTGGGCTACTATTTTTTATGTTTTTAAATGGTTTTTATACTTTTTATATTCTAATATTTACATTGAAATAAAGGAGAATAGTATAATAGTTAAATAATTAATTGTTGCATATATTAGTCACAAGTTTCTTGTATTTTATAGTCATTGCAGACGATGACTTCTTATTGCGTCAGTAGTATTCAGAACAACAACATTCTGATCCATTTACCTCGTCACGTAGGTACTAAGTAACTACTTAGTTTACATACATTTATGGTTTACTCCTAAAGTATTGGTCGAAGTTATGAGGTCTTGAGTATACTTCATCACACAGTCCTTGGAAATAGTATCTAATTTCGAAAAACTCGTTTTTAAACTTTTGTTTGGACAAAAAAGAAGAAAATTACTAGGTAGTAAAGAAGACTGTTTCGCAAAGTTTTCCTCATAACAGACACATCACATTTTCAGTAAACACGTCGTAAACTTGCCAGTCGGTCTCTGACCGTTGGATCGAGCTGATCTGACAACAAGCTGACTCTGACGGGTTCAGTGCTAGTTCAAGTGTAACTTATTATATTTCTCAGAAAATGAATTTAATAACGGTTGCTGTTGTTACTACGTGTGTGGTGGGGTTTGTGCATGGACGTAAGACTGATTTTCTATTTGTTAAACGATAATTATATATGTAGTTAGGACACTGTTTGTTACGTGTTATGTTAATATGAGTGTGGGCGGAAGTTGCTTGTGTGTAATCGAGTTAAACCAATGAACATTTAATTGACTACCTTCTTGCTCTTATGGTTGTAAGTGTGATCTCTGAGCTAAGGTCCTGGGTTCGGTTCTCAGGGCGGGCAAGTTATTGCGCGAAAACAGCCTAGATTTGTGCCCGGTGGACGGCTAAATGAGGGTGTATTGATACGCCTGTATTGAACCTTTCGGGAAATATAGACGTGATGTGGTGTTATGTTATGATTGCAGAGTCTTCTTCATGCATCACACCAGATGGTAAAAGTGGCGAGTGTATAGATATCTCCCAATGCGAACCTATACTGACATTAGCCAACAAGCCGACGAAAACAGACCGAGATTTCATGCTGCTGCTTAAATCACATTGTGGGCTTCTAAAAGGTGTGCAGAAAGTAAGTAGCTTTTAATATCATTATCATTGACAAGCATGCCCCGAGTATTTTTGTGCCAATTTTGTGTTTTTAAAAACTTTCGTTAGTAAAAATGTACCTAAGTAGTTTTGTTCCATTCTTAACTATTAAGTCTTTTTAACACGAGCTTATTTATTTATTTTACCATTCACCTTCATATATAAACAGACAAGGAAAAAAACAAGAACAGAAAATTTGGTACAAAGGTGATGCTTCTTTCATAAGAAATCTCACAGCATACTTACGATAGGACAATAGATATACCTAGAGGAAGATATACCTATGAGAATATACATACGTACATACTTACTTCTAAAATAAATATCACTAGAATGTTAATAATGATAACGTAATCAAGATCATCAATACATACACAACTATGATGACGTGGAAAGATAGTGTTCTTTTACGGTTCCTTAAAATCACTTAGATTTTTTCTATCGATAATATTTTCTTCCTTATTTATTTTTCTTCTGGAAATAATCAGATTTAGGAGAGGCCTACGCCGCTGAGAAGACTGCAACTAAAAAAAAAAAAAGTTAACTTCGTCTATAAGTAACTAGAAGTACAAATTAGACTATAAACCTGATTATTTTATGCTAAACTCGAATAGTAGTAAGAAATAAAGGCTATTTTTATTTATTTATTTTATTTAGGGACTTATTTTTCTTCTGAGTATTCCTTAAAACAAATGCACGAGCGGGCCCCGGCGGTATCGCAGCAAAAGATAATAAATTAAAAAGACTTCTATTATTTTTTTAGGCTTGAGTTCAAACAAAAATATTTCTGGTTTTTGACAGGCGATGTGTGAGCGCGTCATTGAGAAAATTTCAAATTCCTACGTTGTATCTATAGATCTTGAGAAAAACATCTGTGATGATTATGAAGGCCAAGAAATCAAATAGGCAAACACGAATACAGTTTTTAGAGAAACAATGAAATATTCCTTAACCTGTTGAATGCCGTAATTACAGACACAATTAAAAAGCCATTGTGTCTCACGTAGATCTACGTAGATCAACGAAGGGTTAAAGATAATTAATCAATCAGTCATGAATGTCATGATCAGAAACTGTCAGCTAATCAATCTTTTTCTTTGCAGGTGTGCTGTCCAAAACGTTTAGAATCAGAACCTGTTCACAATATCAATCGGACATGCAACACTCCGGATGGCAGGCCCGGTACATGTATCAGTGTGAACGCGTGTCCACATATCGCGAACATGCTCAGGCCACCCGTTCTCCAAGAGACCACAGATTTTGTGAAATCTTTAAGGTATGTATCGGTACAGGAGCTAAATAATAACAGCCGCACAGGTCGATCGATGAGGTTAAGCTACGCTTGCCGCGGTTGGTCTGCGGATGGGTGACCATCTTTACATACCGAGACCCCTCCGTGCCTCGGAAAGCACGTTAAGCCTTTGGTCCCGGCTATCATTCGTGGATTTTTGACAGTCGTTACGGGTAGTCAGAAGCCCGAAAGTCTGACAACCATGCAGTCTTACCAAGGGGTATCGTATTACCCAGTAACTGGGTTGTGGAGGTCAGATAGGCAGTCGCTCCATGTAAAATACTGGTATTCAGCTGCATCCGGTTAGACTGGAAGCCGACCCCAACATAGTTGGGGAAAGGCTAGGCAGATGATGTCATACGGTCCTGAAAAAATCATCAAATATTTTAATGTGTTTTATCATGTTAAGATATCGACCCATAACGTCTGTGGAGATCCGCTAACTACTTTAAATTAATCGATATATTATTGTCACTTTTAGATGCAACAGTCCTGAAGAATATACCATTTGTTGCGATTCCCATCCAGAGGAAGTGCAGACTGGTGGTTGTCAAACGAAGATGACTGCCTTTCCACCACATCGTAGCTCTGGATGCTGCGGCAAGACGGCCGGTTTCGGCAATAAGATACACGGTTAGTGTCATTTTTGAGTATGAAATACGATCTTTTATAGTCATCTGTGCTTTTATGCCCGTTCTCACCAAGGCCCCGTTCACGGCCTCGAGCAACGCGACTCGCGATACGCGACACGCGCGCGCGTCATCTGGGGGCCTACTCCGAAGTGCAAAGTGCGAATGTTCGGATCGGACCGACACATAGCCGAACCGAATATTATTGACCAATGCGAAAAAAGTTCGGATCGGCTCAGTTGGGTCGGGACCATAGTCAATATTCGAAAGAGTGTAGGAGTGTAGGCAGAACCGTCCGATCCAAATAGTAACTTCGTAGCAGTAGGAAACGGCCGAACATTCGGCCGATACTACTTCGGAGTTGACCCCCTGTTTCCGTCCACCGCTCCGCGCGTCGCGTCGCGGCAACTTCTTTCATTTGTTCTCTCCGCAGTCGCTGTTGCTTGAGTGTGTAGGTCATAGATTTCCGTGGTACGGGGCTCGTGGCGACGGGGTAACACTAAGGGCAGGGTGTCTACTCCGAAGTAGTATCGGCCGAATGTTCGGCCGTTTCCTGCTACGAAGGTACTATTTGGTTCGGTCGGTTCCGATCCTACACTCCTACACTATTTCGAATATTGACTATGGTCCCGACCCAACTGAGCCTATCCGGACTTTTTTTCGCATTTTTCAATAATATTCGGTTCGGCTATGTGTCGGTCCGATCCGAACATTCGCACTTTGCACTTCGGAGTAGGCCCCTGGTTTTTCAATCGACAGATATTTTTTATTCGTTGAATAAAATTGACGTATAAGCTGACAGTTTTTGTATGGAAAGGCATAAATTCAAAATTATTCCTCGGATAAACTTATCTGGCGTTGGAATAATCAGCCCTAAGAGGAATATAAATGAAAGCCTAAATATTATTACACTGTTGGAATTTCGACTCTCGGCGCTGAGCCGAGCGTTGAGAATACAAAAGACCGTTTTTATTTAGGCATTACAAAAGACCGTTTTTATTTAGGCATTACAAAAGACCGTTTTTATTTAGGCATTACAAAAGACCGTTTTTATTTAGGCATTACAAAAGACCGTTTTTATTTAGGCATTCATTTATGTGTGTGTCCTATTTGTACTTGGCTACTTTTTTCAATAATTCCTTGTACAATCTTCCAGGTGGTAACGCGACCGCCATAGATGAGTATCCATGGACGGTGTTAATAGAGTACTCTAGAAAGGAAGATGGAGCCACTGTACTGGCTTGTGGTGGCGCTTTAATTAGCAGCAAATATGTTCTAACTGCTGGCCATTGCATCGCCGGAAAAATCCTGCAAACAAAAACGCCGTAAGATGAATGAAACATTTTTTTGACGAACGAGTATATTTCAAGCTATACATTGATATAATTCCAGTTTAAACTCGCCTAGCGTGGTACGAGTATATTAAAGTCTTTTATACCATTGTCAGTTTTAAAATTCTTTCCTTTATCAATTGTGTAGGCAGCTGGACACATTATATTTCGAAGCTACGGCACCGTGCATACTATTACATAGAAAACAGTATTTTATTATTTGATAACAATTATCAAAATGGCACACACTTTGATCAATGTCGAACTGACATCAGCCTCAAACCTTTTGGTATTATTAATTGGGTCTGACATATAAAGAAGATGGTTGTGTCATTCGGCGGTATTGGTATTGCGACGCGCAACCAAAAATAACCCTTAAGGTGACGAACGTACATATATTGGCAAGGAAAACCTGTAGATAGTCACACCAACAGGTTTTCCTTGCAACGACAGGTCAAAATGGCATTTCTGCAATAGTTGCAATTATCCTTATTATGCTATATAAGTTACTAGCTTCTGCCCGCGGCTTCGCCCGCGTGGATGTCGGAAATTATCCCACGGGAACGTGCTAACAGGATAAAATGTATGTGCTTCCCCAGGATGCCATCTATCTCTATGCCAAATTAGAAGTTCAGTGGTATATGCGTGAAAATGTAACATACAGTTTCAAGTTCAAATCCTCCCCTTAAAAACTGAATTACCCCTTTTTGTCCCGTCAGTGGTAAATTTTCGACAACTTTACATACTTTTTATTAATTATTTTTTGTCAAAAGTATCAGTACTGAGTTTCGAGTTACTTGGACCGCGCATTCACTTTCTTCCACACAAACTTAACACCCCTATATCCCCCTTTGAGGGGTAGTTTTGAAAAAATTATAATGATAAAATTTATTACTTACTTAGGTGAGTATTCTTGAAAAATTTCAAATTTATTAACCTAATGAAGAAGATTTTTCATATAAACTGTATCCCCGCTTTTCACCCCCAAAGGGGCGGAATTTAAAAAAAATCGTTTGAGATGTATTCATAACTTGACTCAAAGATTATTTATACTAATTTTCGAGTTAATCAAGCCATGCAGTAAAATCCTCCCCTGAAAAATTAACTACCCCATTTTAGTCCGTCAGGGGTAGATTTTCTAAAAACCCTGATACACATTATTCTTTACTTTCAATATTAGGTATAAATACTGAGTTTCGAGTAAATCGGACTGCGCGCTAAAATTCTTCCATACAAACTTTGAAACCCCCCAATCCCTTAATAGGGGGTAGTTTAGAAGAAAAAAAAACTGACAATCTTCATAATTTATTTAGATAAGTATTCGTGCCAAGTTTCAAGTTTATTAACTCAAGGAATAAGATTTTTCATACAAACGAATTTCCCCCTTTTCACCCTCTTAGGGGTGGAATTTCGAAAAATCCTTTCTTAGTGGATGCCTACTCTTCACGAAGAACACACCCTCCAAATTTCATGTCTCTAGGACCAGCGGTTTAGGCTGTGCGTTGATCTATCAGTCAGTCAGTCAGTCAGTCAGTCAGTCAGTCAATCAGTCAGTAGGTCAGTCAGGACTTTGAATTTTATATATATAGATTTAGCATAATAAGGATAATTGCAATAATGTTAATGCAATTATATTATTTATTGCATTGATTAATAAACAAGCAGTTTGCCCGGTGGGATTTCCATCGGAAAAAATGACAAACTTCAATAGAATTTGAAATGATTATCATAAATTATCAATAAGATTGTTTAAAGGACATTAAATTAACTTTTACACTTAATTCCCAGGAAGAGAGTTCGCCTCGGAGAATATGATATTACGAATGAAGGCATGGATTGCGTAGCGGCAGCAGGAGGTGGCCAGGACTGCACTGATGAAATAATCAGGATCGGGATCGCGATGACAATACCCCATCCAAAGTATAAACCTGGACAATCGAAGAGAGATGACATTGGCCTCATCAGGTTGCAAGAGACAGCTCCCTACACAGGTTTGTCACAGGAGTCTCAACATCATCTACCTAGCTTATTCCCAACAGTCTTGGTGTCGGCTTCCTGATGCAGCTGAATACCAACCGGTCTGTTCTGTAAAAATCTGACCAAGAAAACTTAGGCGAAGACAGCTGACTTCCTCCCTGACGCTACGGATTGACACAATGACAGTTCACTACAAGCTTACTTGACCTAACTTTTCACGGTGAGATTTTTACTGAATAGACCGGCGGTATTTTATGGGAGCGACTGCCACCTCCACAACCCAGTAACATAACTAGGTAACACAATACCTATTTGTCCGGTCTTCAAGCTTTCTCGTGTTGCATATGGCAGCCGGATTAATAAATAAATAAATATCCCTGGACATTTCATACAGCGCCATCTAGTCCCAAGCTAAGCAACCTAATGCTTGTGTTATGGTAACAAGATGGCTGATAAACTACTTATATACATTTTTTTTTGTAAATACATACATATTATAGATAGAAAAACACCCAGATTCGGAACAAATACATGTAGGTCATACAAATATTTGTTCCGTGCGGGAATCGAACCCGCGACACGCAGCGCAGCAGTCAATCGCTTAACCACTGCGCCAACCGTGCCGTCAATTACATCATCGTCATTACAACAATCAATTGGTCGTTAACTGCTTTTATTTGACGTCAATCAATGTTGTTTTTGAATTCACTAGTTACGATCGTCCATATAAATGAATTGTCAGTCGTTGTTCGGTCTAACCTCCAAATCGTACTTCGCCGTTTTAAACACCTACTTTATTCTTAACTTTTTAGAGTTCATCCGCCCCGTCTGCCTACCAACCAAAGACCTGACGCGGCCAGAGAATACGCCTCCTCACTTCTCGCTGTATGCCGTTGGTTGGGGTGAGACTTTAACGAGAACATATAGTACCGTCAAGCAACATGTTAACGTGCCCTTCGTCAGCTTGGAAGTAAGTAACATACCTAGATTTTTTTTCCAGGACGAACCAAAAGTCACTGCCCCAAATTCATTTTTAACCGATTTCAAAATAAAGGAGGAGATTATTTTTTATATTATTTATTTATATTAATGTACACACAAGAGAAAAATACATAATTATCTCCTGTCGCAAGTCTTTGCGCTGCCCAAATCAGTTGGATGGGAGTTGGATATTCATCCGACGAATTATTTTGTCTTGATACCGATTTCTCAGAGATTACTGGCTCGAATCTTACAAACTACCCACAATGACGTCTAAAACTAAAATATGTTTTTCAATTAATAGGCGCTTTTCTTTAAATCTTTATTTATCTCACTGCTATTCGTAGAAGTACCGATAGATACTTACAATGATTCCTTCTTTATGAAGTAGGTAATATCATGATGTAAGTGACTGACAATGAATTAACACAAAACTTTACAATTTCACAGACATGTCAACTAAAATACAACAAAACTGGGCGCTCCACCACGTTATGGAAAAGCCAACTCTGCGCAGGTGGTGTAGAACATAGAGACACTTGCAAGGGTGACTCCGGAGGCCCCTTAGTTTACGAGAAGCAAAGTAAATTTGAACTCATTGGCGTCGTCAGCTTTGGACCGACACCATGTGGTACAAAAGATGTCCCTGGAATTTACAGCAATGTTTACGAATACCTTGATTGGATTAAGAGTGTCATTGTTGCATAATCAAGAACATTACGTCGAAAGTCAGAATAAATGTTAAGTAATTAAAACAGCCCATCCCAGTTGTGTTACAAAATTGACAGCAAATGTGTTACAATTAACCATGCTGTTAATTGGAACACATTTGCTGCAGTTTGCAGTTTTTCTGTGCAACCGAGAAATTCTAATATATTATTTTAATGAATTATAAACGGTCTTTTATTTGGTTATACATTGGCGGTTTAAGTAGGCGAAATAATTGGAGATTCCAGTAGCTAGCAGAGCATGTATAATGATAGGAAGACTAAAGAAAAGACGGACAGGAATCTCTCCAGCCCCAGCAGTTTCGACATTCATTGCGACCGCTTTACGACCGAATTCGGTCGCAAAGTCCCGGATTGACTGGTGTAATGTATGGAGTGACAGGACTTTGCGACCGAATTCGGTCGTAAAGCGATCGCTATGAATGTCGAGACTGCTGGGGCTGGTAAGAAGAATATAAGTACCTGTAAATTATTATTTTGTACCAAATTCATCCTCTCTTTATAAAAGCTAGTTTCTAATGGTATCACGAACCGAGAAAAAAAGAAAAATAACAGAAAGAACGCTAAGTACCTAATAGTGCGGGCGGGCCATGGGATAATACCTATGCGACGCGGTGGGTCGAGGGTGAATTTTCTTACGCTGACAAAGTCGCTGGCAGAAGCTATAGTCTACTTAAAAATCTTAAAATAATTCACAGACAGACAACTAAAGCCTTAAACATTGGGTCTAGAAACATTGCACTAGATTTCCTTATATTGGGACAGTGAATCAAGGAAGGATCTTTGAAGATTCAAATTTAATAATTAGCCGATTGGAAATCCCAACGGGCACACAAGCCGTTTTGAAATAAATTACAAGCGTTGTGTCATCGCGCATCGCTTTTTTCCTAGGCGATCCAACCGTGACCTCTTGCAGCTTTACCTCTGTCAGCCTCTTATTAATAACTAGCTTTTGCCCGCGACTTCGTTCGCGTGGAATAGTAACTTCCGGCAGATTTTTGGTTTTACCCAAATAGTTCTTACTATTTATTTACATTTTTCCGATGAATTTTCAGTACTGAATTGATGCCGACTCTTGACCAATAGATGGCGCTGTATGTCCGGAATAAATTTTATTTTTTATTTTATTTTTTGTAATAAAAACTATGTCCATTCTCAAGTTCCAAACTATGTCTGTACCAAATTTCACACAAATCGGTTCAGTAGTTTAGGCGTGAAACAAAGACAGACAGACAGACCAGACAGAGTTACTTTCGCATTTATAATATTAGTTTGGATTTGGATTAATGGTTATATAATCGTTTAATAAGAGAGGAGCTTGTGGATGATTAATAACAGCCGCATGGATCGTTCAATCAGGTTAAGTTACGCTTGCCGCGGTCGGTCCGTGGATGGGTAATCATCTTTACATACCGAGACTCCTCCCCGTGCCTCGGAAAGCACGTTAAGCGGTTGGTCCCGGCTGTCATTCGTGGATATTTGGCAGTCTTTACGTCATAAGCCTATCAGATAGGCAGTCGATTTTGATTTGGTTGCAGTTCATTTTGATCGTAATTCGGGAAAAACACAATACAGATTACAGAATTGATAACGTCCTTTTCGAAGTCGGTTAATATGCCGACTTCATATTTTTTCCTTTACATTCGTCCAATAAACTACGTACCTTTTATAAAAGTTTCCATGGAGTTTCTTGCCAGTTCTTCTCCATAGTGAAATGAGTTGAATGAAGTAAATGAGTTGCCCATTCCAAAGCGTAGTAAGTAGGTTTACTTAATACGCTTTGGAATGGGCAACTCATTTCATCTTTCTGACTGACCAACTCCTTGACAATTCAAAAGAATCAGTGATAGAAATACTAATCTTTAGTTGTAAATATATCGAAAACTATAAAAGTTACCTACATAAAATTCGTGAAATTTTGTATCTTAAGTGATTGGTTACATTAACAGGCAAAGAGATGTTAATTAAGGGAATGGTCTAAAGTATCTCGAAATGGTTCGTCTCGGAGTGTGTCTTCGCCGAACTTGGTTTGACACGCTAACGCTACCGTGTGTCTAGAGAAAATTTGAGAACCGGTATATCTTCTTTGGTCATCATCTGCCTAGCCTTTTCCCAACTATGTTGGGGTCGGCTTCCAGTCTAACCCGATGCAGCTGAATACCAGTATTTTACATGGAGCGACTGCCTATCTGACCTCCACAACCCAGTTACTGGGTAATACGATACCCCTTGGTAAGACTGATGGTTATCAGACTTTCGGGCTTCTGACTAACCGTAACGACTGTCAAAGATCCACGAATGACAGCCGGGACCAACGGCTTAACGTGCTTTCCGAGGTACGGAGGGGTCTCGGTATGTAAAGAGGGTCACCCATCCACAGACCAACCGCGGCAAGCGTAGCTTAACCTGACCGATCGACTATATATATTTATTAATAACAAAGCTAAAGAGTTTGTTTGTTTGAACGCGCTAATCTCTGGAACTACCAGTCGGATTTTAAAAAATCTTTTGCATTTGATAGCCTAGTTCATGAGGTAGGCTATAGATTATTTAATATCACGTTTGGACCCTTAGGAACCGCGCAAGAAGAAATAAAGTCAGAAAGAACGCTAAGTAAAAACGAAATAATAGCGTGGGCAGGCGATGCGATGCGATGCGACGAGGGAGTAAGAAATTTCACGCGGACGAAGTCGCGGGCCGAAGCTTTAATAAAAACCAAGGTAAAATAACATCAAACCGGCTGAATCGTCACTAGCAAAAAATCTTTATGACGTACCTAATAACTATTATTACGCGGGGATAAGAAACTGCGCTAGCTTATAAATTAATCGTCAGTGACGTGTGTCGTGTAGCGACAAGGAAAGCTAAGGTTAAAGGTTAAGGATAAAAAGAAAGGGAGGTAGAAGACAAAGATATATAATTATAAGAAAAGGATGGAGATGGACTGAAGAGTGGTGTGTAGTATGTGGAGGTGGGGTGTATGAGTGATGATGCGTGATAGATGGGTTGAGGAGGTTGAGGTGAAGATACAGGTGGGTTGAGGAGGTAGTCGCGAGGCAGGTGCTGGCGACAGGGGCAGGTACAGCTGCAGATCCAGGAGCAGGTACAGGTGAAGACAGGTGCTAGCGCGTGGCGACACGGAGGACACCCGTAGGAGGGCCCACGCAGCAGGCCAGGACGCAGCACAGCAGCAGGAGAGAGAGGCACGGCGGAGACGCTGTCAGCCCGTCAGGTGAGGACAGGAGGGCCCACGCAGCAGGCCAGGACGCAGCACGGCAGCAGGAGAGAGGCACGGTGAAGACGCTGTCAGCCCGCCAGGTGAGGCGGCCCTCGGGTGAGGCAGCCCTCAGGTGAGGCGCGGCCCAATAGATGAGGTAGCCCTCTTCATGGAGGACGGAGGACGGTGGCGTAGGCAGGGTCCGTCAGGTACCGCAGCAGAGAGGTACGCTGGGTATTCCCCGGAAGGTAGCCCTGGAGTATCAGGCTCCTTGTAGTGTTCGCTATAGAGGCGAAGCCAGAACTGATCCTTGTATTGCGTGGATCAATAAAGAAAACTCGTAGAATAACATTATGTAGAAAATATGAATTTGAGATAGGAACGTAGCCAGTAATTCTTTTACGTGAGTTTGCATATCAAATCCACTAAAAAGATACAGGCCGGTAAGAATTTGAAAGGTACGTTGCCATGACGACGTATTAAACGTCGTTGTCAAAGCTGTCATAATAAAATATATTATAATAAAATACAATAAAATCTATAGTTATTTTGTATTAGAAGTATAGTGTTTATAGGAAAAATGATATCCATCAATGTGGGCGAAACTACCAACCCTTGGATGACACTAAATCGTCATAGTCTCATGTTAAAGTTGGAGCTGTGTCTGTGTACTGATTGTGGATAAAACGTGTCGTAAGAAATAATCAGATCAGCGCCTAACGGTCACAGAATGCTTGTTCTGACCTGGAGAAATGAATGAAGGTAACTGTGAGTATGTACATTATGTTACATTTTCCCCCCGACCCTAGAAAATTTTCGACTCAGAGAAAATTTTAATGAAGCTTTCCGAAGGAAACTGTAAAACACAACTTCGCAGATTCATACGTCTCCATTCACTCAATCATACTATCTCTTTTAAGCAATCTCCTGCATTCCGGTAAGGGTGGAGTTCACATTCAATGACTGCCACTCTAGAAGGGTGTTTTATAAACGACGTTAAGGCTTATTTAAGGAGTTGTCGGCCGCTCCAGACATGGAAAAAAAAAGAAAAGGTATTATACAAATTAAGTACAGGAAATTAAGCTCATTTAAAGAGCGATAGAGTTAAGTAATAAGTTAAGTAGTAGCAGATAGATACATTTGTACATTTAGTTTAGGCTTATTTAGGGAGTAACCAACCGCTCCTGCAAGGGCTTATTTATAGAGTTGCAACCGCTCTTTAGAATACATATACATATATGCATATATACAAGAGTTAGATAAGTTAAGATTGGATAGCTTAAATTACCAATGGTTTAGAGCCGAT
Organism: Apamea sordens; assembly: GCA_945859715.1. Classification (NCBI taxonomy): domain Eukaryota; kingdom Metazoa; phylum Arthropoda; class Insecta; order Lepidoptera; family Noctuidae; genus Apamea; species Apamea sordens. Next base: position 1,795,879 of record OX244010.1, on the reverse strand, counting down.
TGATAAAGCATATCCAGTGATCAATGCAGTAGAGCATCATGATCATTATAACTATGGCTGTAGAGCCGTAGTTATAGAAGAGTAAAAGATGGATGGGGTAGGCCATCATCTTTTAAAACCGTTTGGGTTTACCAAATAGTTGTAGAGAGCATGAGTTAAATAAAGTATTTATAAACATAATAGAATAAAGATAAGGTAATATAGAGAGTGATGTTTAAGTATATACAATATATACATAATTATAAGTTGAAAAGTAAGTTACATAAAAATATCTAAAAGTTAATAAATATAAAGTTACGTAAAAAATATTTCTGTTTTCCTGTTGAAAAAAATAAAGTTACATGTGAAGAGTATAGATGTTTAGTACAGTGTGCTCAAGATGTTTGGATGAAAAGAAATAAAATTAGCCAAAGAGTTTAAATTACACTAGATGAAGCGTTGTTTTAGAATTTAGGAATGAAAGGAATGGATGTATGAAAATTATGTAAGAAGACAAAGAAGGAAAGAAAGATCTAAGAGGATTCAAAGAATTAGATAAAGGGAGAGCGAGAGAGGGAAAGAACTAATTTACGTTGGGCGCCAAAATGTCGTGTAGCGACAAGGAAAGCTAAGGTTAAAGGTTAAGGATAAAAAGAAAGGGAGGTAGAAGACAAAGATATATAATTATAAGAAAAGGATGGAGATGGACTGAAGAGTGGTGTGTAGTATGTGGAGGTGGGGTGTATGAGTGATGATGCGTGATAGATGGGTTGAGGAGGTTGAGGTGAAGATACAGGTGGGTTGAGGAGGTAGTCGCGAGGCAGGTGCTGGCGACAGGGGCAGGTACAGCTGCAGATCCAGGAGCAGGTACAGGTGAAGACAGGTGCTAGCGCGTGGCGACACGGAGGACACCCGTAGGAGGGCCCACGCAGCAGGCCAGGACGCAGCACAGCAGCAGGAGAGAGAGGCACGGCGGAGACGCTGTCAGCCCGTCAGGTGAGGACAGGAGGGCCCACGCAGCAGGCCAGGACGCAGCACGGCAGCAGGAGAGAGGCACGGTGAAGACGCTGTCAGCCCGCCAGGTGAGGCGGCCCTCGGGTGAGGCAGCCCTCAGGTGAGGCGCGGCCCAATAGATAAGGTAGCCCTCTTCATGGAGGACGGAGGACGGTGGCGTAGGCAGGGTCCGTCAGGTACCGCAGCAGAGAGGTACGCTGGGTATTCCCCGGAAGGTAGCCCTGGAGTATCAGGCTCCTTGTAGTGTTCGCTATAGAGGCGAAGCCAGAACTGATCCTTGTATTGCGTGGATCAATAAAGAAAACTCGTAGAATAACATTATGTAGAAAATATGAATTTGAGATAGGAACGTAGCCAGTAATTCTTTTACGTGAGTTTGCATATCAAATCCACTAAAAAGATACAGGCCGGTAAGAATTTGAAAGGTACGTTGCCATGACGACGTATTAAACGTCGTTGTCAAAGCTGTCATAATAAAATATATTATAATAAAATACAATAAAATCTATAGTTATTTTGTATTAGAAGTATAGTGTTTATAGGAAAAATGATATCCATCAATGTGGGCGAAACTACCAACCCTTGGATGACACTAAATCGTCATAGTCTCATGTTAAAGTTGGAGCTGTGTCTGTGTACTGATTGTGGATAAAACGTGTCGTAAGAAATAATCAGATCAGCGCCTAACGGTCACAGAATGCTTGTTCTGACCTGGAGAAATGAATGAAGGTAACTGTGAGTATGTACATTATGTTACACGTGATGGTGATACACTGAGGCCAAGATTCACAGATCGCACTTTAATTTGCCTAGTTAGGTTATCGTCTCGAACGAATATGAACTTTTATTTCTACAACTTTATTATACGAACATAAACATAATGTGTAATTTATCTTCATATATTTTTATGAATCGCTTACTTAGACAAGTAAAGTCAAAGTGCGGTCTAAGCATCGCGCTCTTAGTTGGTACATAATATTCTAATATACTACACTATAGTCGCTTCTACGTGCGTATGCTAAACCGAATATATACCCCAACCCTATTTTTCTGACTAAGCTTGTACAAAAGGTCAAAAGACTAAATGGTACACATATGTTTTATACGACAATGCTGCCTTGTTAGTCTGACTACAGGCCCAGATCTTGAAACCTAACCTTCTTTAAGCATCCCTCACCTCGCACCGGCAGGATTATATTCAGGGAGTCGCGACTTTTTTAACTGTGTTTAGTTTAGTTTATGATCCTGTACGAGTCGCAATAAATACTTTTTCTTTCTTTCTTTCTTTCTTTAGCGTCACATTATGCTTTCCTTCCACATTTACTTACTAAGAGACAGTAGGTTTTAAGAACGAGCAAAGCAAGTACATGACTCATTAAGAGTTCATCCCTAAATTATGTTACTAACCCTAGTGTATAAGTTGTAGTATTTAAGGTGTGTACTAACAAAAGTGGTTCCTATGTTGTTCCAAAATAAAACAATTATTATTATTATTTATTAAAGCGAGCTCGAAATTTTTTTCACCGTGTCTCCCTTAGGTTAGATATTTTTATTTTGAACATTCATACAGAAATATGCGTTATTTTGTCTACATAATATATACAGACGCCAGCAGGTCAAGCTACCCGAAACTGTCAAATTTTCCCTATCAACCTTGAACCTTAATGCTTTAGCCATAAAGTTGAAAATCTATTTGTAGCGGTATCTACAACGCCACATGCGAACAACGCGTCATACTGACGTCACGCAAATCCTGCATCTCGCAAGCAGAGTTTACCGCGCAATTAGCATAGATACAATTTGCCAACATCAATCGTTGGGCAATAGCCCGCCAGACACAACACCCGTCTGGTCGGAGGATCCTCCCTTTTCTATGGAGGATGAGTGAACTTTACACCCTGTTCCTCATGCCTCTAAATATTAAAGAAATTTGACAGATTGTAGTAGCTTGATGTGCTGGCGTCTGTACTACATAAAAGTTTATTAGCTAAAAATGAAGAGCACGTAGGATGCAAGAACGAGCGGAGCGAGCTCGAAAAATTTTCACCCCTACTCTGTTAGGTTAGATTTTCTTTTGACCAGTCTTTCAGAAATAGGCATACATAATTATGTATGTGCGTTTACAGAGATAACTAAGGTAAGCTTTTTGTACTTACACTTTACCTACAAAGTAACTAATAACTGCCAAAAGTAATCTTGTTTTTAACTTTTTAGTTGTAGTTGGGTTTTATTGTTTTATTCAAATTAAAAAAATATATAATTATGCAACTCAAAAAAGGAATAGAAAAAAACTGAAAAGCAAAAAATAATAAACCTTTTTATTTAACCTTAATAAGGTAAGTTCTTAAACTAATGTAAGTATACCTATTAAGTAATTCTGAGTCGGCGCCAAACAATCAATAAACAAAGATCACTAACTTGCCTTAAATTTAAACGGCGCCGACTCAAAATTATTCCTCCGTTTCTTTTCGTCGGTTGAAAAAAGCCGAAAGATTGTCTTTATAGACAAATTTGATTATTGATATAACTGACACCACCAATGCGAAACGGAGAAGAAATCTATATTTAATAAAAATGAATCACCGAAATGTATGTACGCGCATAACTTCCGATCGACTGCACAAAATTGGATAATTCTTTTTTTTTGGGTTTTTTATTGTCAGGACAAGGTTCGTATAGAAGAAAATAAAAGAAAAAACTAAAAAATATATATTCAATAAAAAGTTCAATAAAAGGCTGTTACGACTGTTGAGCAGAATCCTCCACTCCGCTCGGGGGAGTGACAGCCTTATAATGCAAATAATAAAATAAATAAATTACACAACAATAATAGTCTTCATCCAGTCAAGGTATTCGTATACATTGGTGTAAACTGCAGGAATGTCCTTTTGACCACATGGATATGGTCTAAAGCTGACGATGCCAGTAAGCTCGGATATTGCTTGCCCATCCATCAGCTGTAAGGATCGTAACAGGTGGCGTTCTGTAGTTTCTGCCAACCCCCATGGGGAGAAGGCGTGAGGTTATGTATGTCTGTATGTATTCATGTGTAACCAAATAAAAAACCTTTTATAATTAATTACAATAATATATTTGAATTTCTCGGTTACACAGTAAAATTAGGATGGACTTTTTTTTAAAAAAAATTGTTGACAATGGGCTCACTCTTGACCTCAATCCAGCCCAGGGGCAGGGATGAGATCTACGGTGGAACGAGCTTGCCCAGAAGGAGCCTATTCACTCTCGCCTTGAAGAGATTCGGGTTGTATGAACTCGGGAATGCAGACGCAGGCAGACGGTTCCACTCCTTAGCTGTGCGCATCAGAAAAGATGACGAGAAGCGCTTAGTGCGTATATATGATGTATTAACCAAATAGGGGTGGTATCCCGCAGTGCGTCTGGACTCTCGATGGTAGAAAGTTCACCTTTCTACCATCGAGAGTCCAGACGGGCGGGATGAGCTCATGTAGCTCTTGAGCACACTATTTAAATTACTTAACATTTATTCTGACTTTCGACGTAACGTGCTTTATCATGTAACAATGACACTCTTAATCCAATCAAGGTATTCGTAAACATTGCTGTAAATTCCAGGGACACCCGGTTGACCACAGTCTGTTGGTCCAAAGCTGACGATGCCAATGAGTTCATATTTGCCTTTATTCTCGTACACTAAGGGGCCTCCGGAATCACCCTTGCAAGTGTCTTTATGTCCCACACCACCTGCGCAGAGTTGACTTCTCGCTAAAGTGACGCTGCGACCATCCCTGTAGTAAATTGGTTGGCATTTCTGTGAAATGATAAAGTTTAGTGTTAGTTTTTGTCAGCCATTTCCATCACCTACATTATGCCGTTACCTACTCCTTAATTAATGAAGAAAAACTAAAGTTTACGATACCTCATGTTAGACAACTAGAGACTGGTGTTCCCATAAAGGGTGAAACCCGAAGATACCACAATATTCTTATGCATAACTTTGGATGCCAAGCTTTAATGTAGCATACGCCGTTAGAAAAAATCGTGATTTAACCTATTTAGAGACAGCCCGTTTAATATACGAATACTTTTGTTATTTCCATAGTGTGATATCGTACGGTATTCTGTTGTGGGGAAATGCTGTCGATATTCGGAATTTTTGTTTTACAAAAAGGAGCATTTATAAATTAAGTCCCAGACAATCACACAGAGACAAAAAGAGATATCCGTCAGAGCCGCCAGCACAATCTGTTCGCACAACTGTCATCCAAAACGGTAGCCAGAGCAGCACCCTAATAGCGTAACACACAATCAATCGGAATCGGTTTAATTTTGACAGTTCAACAACATTCATTGCGTTATTTACGTGTTGAGCAGACAAATTTTTCGAACTTATGAAGCAATGGATTAGCAATTTGCTTTAAAATTATTCAGATTACGATTGATTGTGTGTTACGCAATTAGGGTGCCGAATCACCAGTCTGTCGTACTTTAAAAATGCTAAATGCCCTTCTGACTGTCAACCCTGAATGTGATGTGTTTGCGGATGAATGAAGTAAAATACTACGTATATGGCTGGTGTTCTGTGCGAGAAAGTATGCACGTGAGTCCACTGTTCCGTGTTAGTTTTAAATTAAATTTTATACAACATAATTATGGTCAATAGTTTCCATGTTAATTAATGTAATTGGTATTGTACCGTTTTAATCCAAACTAATATTATAAATGCGAAAGTAACTCTGTCTGTCTGTCTTTCTGTCTGTCTGTCTTTGCTTCACGCCTAAACTACTGAACCGATTTGTGTGAAATTTGGTACAGACATAGTTTGGAACTTGAGAATGGACATAGGATAGTTTTTATTACAAAAAATAAAATAAAAAATAAAATTTATTCCGGACATACAGCGCCATCTATTGGTCAAGAGTCGGCATCAATTCAGTACTGAAAATTCATCGGAAAAATGTAAATAAATAGTAAGAACTATGTGGGTAAAACCAAAAATCTGCCGGAAGTCACTATTCCACGCGAACGAAGTCGCGGGCAAAAGCTAGTTAACTATAAATAAATCACTGTGGGACACTGGAGGCCTTTGCCCAGCAGTGGGACACTAACGGCTAATAAAAAAAAATGACTGAGCCTTCTCATTTTCTTCTCCCTTTTTTTTTCTTATCTTTTGTATGCACATAAACATAGTAATCTGTTTAAAAATACAATGATATCCATAATATAAATACTAGGAACAAACACTTTGTTGATCCTACAACCAGGCTCAAGAAAATAGGTGGCTCGTTCAGATGCATTAGTATACGTTTTTAAAAATATAATAAACTTCGTAGCCACATTCAAAAACTGAGCCTTAAATATTAAGCCTTAATAAATGATAATTTTTTTTAAGTTAATACCTTTTATTAATTTATTAATCTATTTCAAGTTAAACAAATATCAACTAACAATAATCTATACTATATACAAATATATAATACGAAAAAATATAGAAAAAGGCAGGAGCTCATTGGGCATCAAAAAATTTTTATTCAATTTCATAATTCATCATTAATTAATTAATTACGAATTCAAATATTTTGTAAAGCGGAAACTATGCCAGAAAGCCTATTAACGTACATATTATTATACTGTAACTGTCAAATACTATATTGAGGACAAAAAGGCTGCTCCAATTTAACACAGTTGAACTATGTTTGATATTTATTTTATTTTACTATTTTTTTAAATTATTGTGAATTTAAATTATTGTGAATGTGAGGTCTAGCCTGGAGCTATGACCCACGTCATTGCTTCAGTTTTAATCATGGTCTGGCAGTTTGAGTTGTTTATGCGGCTTACCCAAACGTCCTTTCTTAAGTATTCTTGATTCTATGGTACTGACAAATGCGTGCACAAAAATCGAATGAAATACGCTAATGAAATTTATGATATTCTATCTTTATGCCTTTTTCTCCACTGACTGTTTTGTGTGTAAGTAGATAAATAAATAAAAAACTTCCTCCTTCACTTTTGGCTCGTTCGGGAAAAGACTACTTGTGGTTACTTACTTCGTGGCTGACAAAGGGTAATTTAACATGTAGCTTGATGTCACTCTGTGGTGAATTCAATTTCGTCGCACCCCAGCCAACGGCATACATCCAGAAGGAAGGAGGCATATTTTCTGGTCGCGTCAGGTCCTTGGTTGGTAGGCAGATGGGGCGGATGAAATCTAGAAAGTTAACAATAAAGTAGGGATTTAAAACGGCCAAGTACAATTTGCAAGTTGATATTCCACAGCAAACAAAAGTCGATCGAACAACGACTGACAATTCATTGATATGGACGGTCGTTTCCGGTAAATTCAAAAACATTCGACGTCAAATGAAAATAGTCCACGATCGATTGATCGTAATCCGGCTGTCATACACATCAGATGGGATTAGCCTGAGCGGATGGACAAAGAGATGGTTGTGGAGGTTATACAGCGTGTAATGGAAGGGGGGTATCAACCCTGAAGGAGGTGAATGTGCTCATGAAACTCAACCACTTTCCCCAAAGAACATAGGTCGAAATATGAAAAAAAAATTTGGCCCTCCCTTACAAAACTGACTACCAGCTGATTGATTTACTATGGGAGGGCCAAATTTTTTTTTCATATTTCGACCTATGTTCTTTGGGGAAAGTTGTTGAGTTTCATGAGCACATTCACCTCCTTCAGGGTTGATACCCCCCTTCCGTTACACACTGTATAGGCAGTCGCTTCATGTAAAATACTGACACTCAACTGCATTTGGAGGCTGACCCCAATCCTGTTGGGAAGAAGCTAGGCAGATGGTAATGAGACTCGCTACAAACCTGTATACGGAGCTGTTTCTCTTAACCTGATCAAGCCAAAGTCGTTTATGTTTGATTTTTGACGATTATACATCGGATGAGGTATGGTCCTCTCAATCGCGATCCTGATTGCTCCATCAGTGCAGTCCTGGCCACCTCCTGGCGCCGTTACGCAATCCTGGCCTTCAGTCTTAATATTGTATTCTCCGAGGCGAACTACAATCCTGGGAAATAAGTTTAAAAGTTGGTTAGTTATCTACTTTAAACAATTTTACAATAGGGTAGTTTCCTGGGTAAAAAAAATATTAAATTACTAGCTTCTGCCCGCGGCTTCGCCCGCGTGGATGTCGGAAATTATCCCACGGGAACGTGCTAACAGGATAAAATGTATGAGCTTCCCCAGGATGCCATCTATCTCGCGGGACCTTTGTGGCTAATTACAATAGAAAACCAATTGTGTCTCATTAGTGGTGATTAAGAGGGTACCTATATGATATCTTTACCTAACTACCTACCTAATTTAAAAAAAAATAAACTCAATAACAGAAAATAAAATACCTACCTACCTAAATAAACCTATTTCTGATGATAACTAATCTAAACTCAATAAATAAGCAAAATCCCTAAAAACTAATATTTATACAAATGACTAATCCTACCTAACAGTATTATAAAACAACCTACGGTCACTACGTACACTATCAAATATACTACCTATACTTTAAAATTAAAATCTATACCTACGACTTATAAAATTAAACCTAAATAACTCTAAAAACTAAAAGGAATAAAAAGGTCGCACAGATAGGTAATACGGCGGGTGACGTAACCTACGACAAACTTATTATTTGCGGTTGGTGCAGTAGGGGAGAGTTGGATAATACCGCGCGGTTGACAATTCCGCGCGTCAGCTTAATTCAAAAACTATCCACTAGTTCTGCGATCCAGTCGTATACATCGAAGCGGGACATGCTTACACCCTTCCCCGCGCATCGCCATTACGGTCCGTGCGACGACAGAGATAGCACTCGCTGTCGACGTTTTCTTCGTCACTCCTTGTAATTTTTCGTGTACTTTCGAGAAGAGTTAAGTAATACTGTATTTATATTGTAATACTTTGATACTATACATTTTTAATGTTTGTTTATTGTAGAATTAATGTCAAAATATGTTTTTACGTACTTTAATATTTTCCATATAATTTTGAGGTTAAAAAATAAAATGATCAAGTTTGATAATTCCGCGCCCGATATTTAATTGATATTAATAGGTATTTTTGAGACTGATTAGTCCATACATAATTCAAAGATTTACTAAGACTTCTAGTTATATAAAAATATTTACGTTTTTTGCATAAAGAGTTTAAGTTTTTGTTAATACTTATTGCGTGATACTTAATATACTGATTTAATTTCTAGAAAAAGATTTGGGTCTCCCTATCTTCACACAAGAAAATTACTTAAAAGAATATATATATTTTTTTATTATTACTTTTATAATTTACCCATTTTTGTGCAATTAATGTGGGCACGATTTTGTCAACCCTGGGCACGATATTATCAGACCAGTTCGACAATACCGCGCCTTTATTTTTTTTTGTAAAGTGTCAATAATTACTTTTTGTTTAAATTTTGGAAGTATTTGTTATACGGTATGCGTACCTGAATAAATGTCCTACTAATTACTCAATTTTGTTTCTTTCAATATCAAACAGTTTCCTAATAATAGGTCCAATTCCTTAGGGGCTCGGTATTATCCAACTCTCCCCTAATAGGGTCTAGGGATCGAACCGCAAAATTAAGTTTGTTTTTTATTGTATATACTTTTCCGGGATAAAAAGTACCCAGTGTGGTGCCCAGGATATTAAAGAATAATTATACCAAGTTTCATCGTAATCGAACCGGTAGTTTTTGCGTGATGCCTGAACAAACAGACAGACAGACAGACAGACAAAAATTTTTTTAATCATATTTTTGGGTTCGGTGTCGGTCTAGTAACACCCCCTGCCATTTATTTTTTTGATATTTTCAATGTACAGAATTTTCACTTCTACAGATTTATTACAAGTATAGAATAGATATAGATATTATTATTTAGTCCGTCAGTCAGATTATCGAAAAATAATTGACATGTATTTTTTCTTTGGTCAATCAAACAAAAAATGGCAAAGATAAAGCGCGTCAAAATTTGGGAGGGTCGTGACGTGACGCCTTGATAAAAAGTGTAGCAAGGCGTGACGTCACGCGGAACTTTAACGGGCGATATCTTCATAATTTTTTTATATACCTAATTGACAAAAGAAAAAATACGGGTTTAATATTTTTGGAACGAAGTTCCTTATCGCGCGTTGCGAAAGGGATCTAGACGGAAAAAATTAAGACCAAAAGTAGGAACGACACTTTTTGCTATAGTTGTAAGCCGTGCGGCGTGCGCGTGTTTCTCTGTCTGTCTCTCTCTCTCTCTTTGAACTTCGTTCCATCCGGGTGTCCCTTGACACCTCTCAAGTTTTTGATAATCTAACTGACGGCCTAATTAGAATATTTTAGGAAACTAGCCTATTAATTCATTGGCAGACAACGCACAGCCTAGACGGCTGGGTTATTACCATAATCAGCATATATAACAAAGATTCCCACTGCTGGGACACAGGCCTCCTCTCTTCGATAGGCAGTGGGATATAATCTTCTACGCGGGCCCAATGCGGGTTGGTAGATATCACATATCTTTGAATTTTTTGGCTCTAGGACATGCCGGAAAACATCGTGAGGTGAGGATATCACGATGTTTTCTTTTACAGTTTTTAGAGCAGTGGTGATGAAATAATTTACACAAAGTAAAGCGCTGGTCTGGGTTCGAACCCACGACCAGCCACTCATGAGTCGGGGCCGTTACCACTGTGCCACCATGCTTACAGCCCACTCTCTCTCACAAAGGCCTGTCCCAGCTGTGGGAACATTATTATGGTAAATGTTGCTCAAGAGGTTCGTATACAAAAAAAGGTTAATTAAAAAAATGTATCCTCTAAAGGGGTTAGATGAGTTTGGATGGAAGTTCGTAATTTTTGCTGATGGGAATCCCATTGAGCAGACTTGCTTGTTTATTAATAAATGGATTGAAATTATCTTTATTATACTACTTAGTGCAGCATGACCTCTGCGTGATGTGCGTGAAGTGACGCACATACTCAGCAGTGTGTCTTCGCAACTACTATTTAATAATACTTAGCTTATTATATTTTTTTATTCTGATGCAATTTATTCCGAGCTAAAAGAAGGTTTCACGTCAAAATAAATAAGTATTCATCTTACGGAGGGGCCCGTGGCTAAATAATAACAGCCGCACAGGTCGATCGGTCAGGTTAAGGTACGCTTGCCGCGGTTGGTCTGTGTCTATCTTTACATACCGAGACCCCTCCGTGCCTCGGAAAGCACGTTAAGCCGTTGGTCCCGGCTGTCATTCGTGGATCTTTGACAGTCGTTACGGGTAGACAGAAGCCCGAAAGTCTGACAACCAGTCTTACCAAGGGGTATCGTATTACCCAGTAACTGGGTTGTGGAGGTCAGATAGGCAGTCGCTCCATGTAAAATACTGGTATTCAGCTGCATCCGGTTAGACTGGAAGCCGACCCCAACATAATTGGGAAAAGGTTAGGCAGATGATGATCTTACGGCGTGACTTGTTCCACGTTTGGTCCGGCGATGCAATGGGCAGCAGTTAGAACATATTTGCCGCTAATTAAAGCGCCACCACAATACGTTCCTATTGTATCATATTTCTTATTTTTGTACTCTATGATCACCGTCCATGGATGATCCTCTATTGAGGTCGGGTCACCATCTGGAAGGTAAGGTTTCAGCTCTACAAGATGTTTTTGAGAAACACAAATGGTAAACGAAAAAAGAGTCGAAAAAAACGGCTGATCTTTTTTTTTTTTTATTGACAGTGGGCTCACTCTTGACCTCAATCCAGCCCAGAGGCAGGGATGAGATCTACGGTGGAACGAGCTTGCCCAGAAGAAGCCTATTCACTCTCGCCTTGAAGAGATTCGGGTTGTATGAACTCGGGAATGCAGACGCAGGCAGACGGTTCCACTCCTTAGCTGTGCGCATCAGAAAAGATGACGAGAAGCGCTTAGTGCGTATATACTTATGGTATATTAACCAAATAGGGGTGGTATCCCGCAGTGCGTCTGGACTCTCGATGGTAGGAGGTGATCCATACATTTTTCTCCACCTTTCATGAAATTCGTCAAAATTTTATACAGATTTTTTTCGAGATTTCAGGTTGGTCCTTTAGTAAAAGTTTTTCATGATGATGAGTGCAATGAACCTTTTTACGACTTTTTATACAGGGTCAAATTAAAAGATATCGATATCTAAACACAGTCAGGTTCAGTCAGGTGCAGTCAGGGTTCGAACCTAGGACCTACAACTCGTAAGTCACGGTCGTCACCACTGGACCACCACGACTGCTCTTATAGTGGAAATTTACCGCGTTTTTATTATTGGTATAATATTTTTATCCATACAAGCAACGCGCGCTTTACTTGTGGTGAACAAGTGTACAAATAAGCTGTGAATGTTGCAATCATCTAAGTAGAACCTAAAATCTTAAAAAACTAATGTCCGTTTTCACTAACACCAAGCGACACCTAAGTGACAAAAAAAAACAAAAAAAATTGGGATTTTCAACGCCCAGCCCAGCGTCGAGGAAATTCCAACAGTGCAATAATATTTAGGTATTAATTTATTTTCCGCTTAGTGTTACCCCGTCGTCACGAGCTACACGCTCAAGCGACAGCGAGTGCGGAGAGAACAAATGAAAGAAGTTACAACAAATGAAAGAAGTTACAACAAATGAAAGAAGTTACAACAAATGAAAGAAGTTACAACAAATGAAAGAAGTTACAACAAATGAAAGAAGTTACAACAAATGAAAGAAGTTACAACAAATGAAAGAAGTTATAACAAATGAAAGAAGTTACAACAAATGAACCGCGACGCACGGAGCGGTAGACGGAAGCAACCGGTCGATTCTGGAAAAATCTCACCGTGAAAACTCAAGTGAAGTGAGCTTGATGTGAGTTGTCAGTAGTGTCAATCCCTAGCATTATTCAGAATGACAGCTCACTCCACGCTCACTTCACCTAAGTTTTCACGGTGAGATGGTTACAGAATCGCACTGCAGGTCTGCTTCCGTCCACCGCTCCGTGCGTCGCGGTATCTCGTGACAGGCTCTAAACAACTGACGCGCGCGCCTGTCAACTGCCGCAAGTCGCGTGGCTCGACGCCTTGATGAGAACGGGCACAAAAGATCGTATTTAATACTAAAAAAAAAATACACTAACCGCGTATTCTTCTGCCGAAGCCGCCCGAAAGGCCACAGCATTGAGAGCTAGAATCTGGTGGGAAAGCAGTCATCCTTGTACAATCGCCAGTCTGCATGGGGGGTTCCTCTGGAAGGCTTTCGTCTAAATGGGAACCGCAACAAACGGGATATTGTTCAGGACTGTTGCATCTAAAAGTGACAATAATACAGGGTAATTTAAAGTAGTTAGCGATATCTTAACATGATAAAACACATTAAAATATTTGATGATTTTTTCAGGACCATATGTAGTTACTTGCGTGTCGCGGGTTCGATTCCCGCACAGAACAAATATTTGTAAGTCCTACATGTATTTGTTCCGAGTCTGGGTGTTTTTCTATCTATAATATGTAGGTACGTACTTACAAAAAAAAAATGTATATAAGTAGTTTATCAGCCATCTTGTTACCATAACACAGGCATTAGGTTGCTTAGCTTCGGACTAGATGGCGCTGTGTGAAATGTCCAGGGATATTATTATTATTACTTGAAATGTCCGTAAAAAACAGTTTGCAATTTGTTTAAACTTCACAGATGTTATGGGTATCTCAACAAATCGGTCTTGTTGAGATATTGATACTACCGATCTTGTGTTATATAGACATACTGTACCGATACATACTTTGAATTTCTCACAAAATCTATGTTCTCTTGGGTCACAGGTGGAATGAGCAAGTTCTCTATATGGGGACACGAGTGCAGACCGACACATGTACCGGGCCTGCCATCAGGAGTGTTGCACGACCCATTGATACTGTGAACAGGCTCTGATTCTAAAAGTTTTGGACAGCAGACCTGCAAAGAAAAAGATGATTTATTAAACAGTCGGTCTTTATTTGCAATCTTAAAATCTAGTTTCACAATATATTTAAATTAAAGGTTTAGACATCAGGAAACACCAGAGGGGCAATTCTCGTAATTTTAAGACCGTTCACAGTCTGATCTCAGTCTCAATCTGTCAAATACTTCTAATTTCCCTACATTTTGAAAAGTTTTTGACATTTGTTTGTCGCCGAGATGAGACTGCGACTAGATTTTTAACGTTTTAAATTACGAGAATTGGCCTTCTGATCTCAGTCTCAATCTGTCAAAAAATACTTCTAATTTCCCTACATTTTGACAAGTTTTTGACATTTGTTTGTCGCCGAGATGAGACTGTGACTAGATTTTTAACGTTTTAAATTACGAGAATTGGCCTTCTGATCTCAGTCTCAATCTGTCAAAAAATACTTCTAATTTCCCTACATTTTGACAAGTTTTTGACATTTGTTTGTCGCCGAGATGAGACTGAGACAAGATTTTGAACGTTTTAAATTACGAGAATTGGCCTTCTTTGCTCTTTAGCATAGGCCTCTCCAGGCTTTTCCATAGCTTACGATCGTGAGTTTTTTTTGTCTCCTCCATCCATCGTTCCCACAATAGTTTTCAAGTCGTCTTCCCATCTTTGAAATGGTCTGGTATCCCAGAGAAGGAAAGAGGAAAAGAGGAAACTGTCAGACTAATGAGATACAATTAATTCATCATCATCTGCCTAGCCTTTTCCCAACTGTGTTGGGGTCGGCTTCCAGTCTAACCGGATGCAGCTGAATACTAGTATTTTACATGGAGCGACTGCCTATCTGACCTCCACAACCCAGTTACTGGGTAATACGATATCCCTTGGTAAGACTGGTTGTCAGACTTTCGGGCTTCTGACTACCCGTAACGACTGTCAAAGATCCACGAATGACAGCCGGGACCAACGGCTTAACGTGCTTTCCGAGGCACGGAAGGGTCTCGGTATGTAAAGATGGTCACCCATCCACAGACCAACCGCGGCAAGCGTAGCTTAACCTGACCGATCGACCTGTGCGGCTGTTATTATTTAGCCACGGGCCCCTCAACATACAATTAATTATATCTAAGGAATATTTAATTGATCCTCTAAAAAATGTTTGTTTTCGTGTTTGCTTTTTTAACTTATTGACCTCCATAATCACAGACCTGTTTCTGATCTAAGCAACGTATGAATTTGAAATTTGGTTTTAATGTTAGGTCTCGATGACGCGCACACACATCGCCTGTCAAAAATCAGAAATCATTTTTGTTAGATCTCAAGTTTAAAAAAAAATGTCTATTTCATTATCTATTGCGGCGATATCTCCGGTGGGCACCATGCCATGTGCATATTAATACTTAGAAAAAAAAAATAATGAAGAAAAACGATCCTTCGAAAACCACTAAGTTCGTGATTAATAAAAGGCTTAACAGTTCAGTATGGAAAAAAAAACTACTTAGGTAAATTTTGAGTAACGAAAGTTTTTATAAACTCTTAAAGTTAACACAAAAAACACGGGGCATGCTTGTCAATGATGTTGATATAAAAGCTACTTACTTTCCGCACACCTTGTTGAACCCCACAATGTGAGTATCTCAGCAACATCAAATCTCGTTCTGTTTTCATCGGCTTGCTGAGTAATTCCAGTATAGGTTGGCAATGGGGGATTTGTATGCACTCGCCACTTATACCGTCTGGTGTCAAGCATGATGAAGACTCTGTAATCATAACATAACATCAAGTCTATATTTCCCGAAAGGTTCAGCAGAGGCGTATCAGTACACCCTCATGTACCCGTCAGGCTGGCACAAATCCAGGCAGATATCAAAAACGGAATAATACGTTGCCCAACCTGAGAACTGAGCCCAGCTCAGCAATATCTCTTACGACCATAAGAACAACCGACTTCTACTCCTACTCCTTCACAGTGCACGCGGTGCGATTGTGGAATTCACTACCGCCTGACATTAGGGACTGCCAAACTATTGCTGTTTTCAAAAGAAGAGTGAAAGAACACTATCTGTCCACTTCATCATAGTTGTGTATGTATTTATTAAGTATTTATGTATGTTTATTTGTATGTATATGTTCTCGTAATATTTGTTTAGTTTTTAAGTGAATTCTTTATTTTTGATTCTATGTATTATTGTTTGTCTCCGTTGCTCTATCACACGCTGTCTACATCTCTGTATTTATTGTCCTATCTCAGGTATGCTGGAAGAGATTTCTTATGAAATAAGCATCACCTCTGTACCTATTTTTTCTGTTCTGTTTTTCAATGTCTGTATAAATATGTGTAAATAAAAAAATTAAAAAAAATGAACAACAAGGTAGTCAGACTGGACAATCATTTTCGAAATTTCGAAATCACTCGTTACGTAACTCCCTGAATTAAATGTTAATTTTAACGTGTTTACACACAAGAAACTTCAATCTAAAGATAATCATATTAACATAACATGTATCTAAGCAGTTTCCGTAAGTATATAATTAATGTTAAAAAAAAAAAACAAAATCAGTCTTACGTCCATAGACAAGTCCCACACACATAGTCACAACTGCAATCGTTATTAAAAACATTTTGTGAGAAATATAATAAGTTACACTTGAACTAGCGCCGAACCGGTCAGAGTCAGCGTTGTCAGATCAGCTCGATCCAACGGTAAGAGACCGACTGGCAGTCATGGCTGTTATGAGGAATATTTTTGCGAACCGGTATCTACCTATTCGTTGTTAATAATTTTCAAAGTGAATCATTTTTGTGCAGACAAGGACATTTGGAAAAATTTACAAAACAAGTTTTTCGAAATTAGATCTTCTTTCCATAAGGACATACCTTTTTTTTTTTTTTTTGAGGATGGGAAATCATCAAATGACTCCTCCCGCTCTGGGTGGAGCAGGAGGGAGTGTCAGACTCTTACTGACTAAAACCCACCCGTGTTCCTTCTTTAGCCCTTTATGTTCCAGGGCAACGGTAAACCCTTTCGGATGTTCCCGCTACCCATAAGGACATACCTACCGGTATGTTTGTGTGTGATGCTGTATGCCCTAGACCTGATACATAGCATAATAAGCCTATAATGCTCCCACTTGTCGGTCACAGGCCTCTCGGTGAGAGGGAGTTTGAGACCTCATAATTTTGACCAATACTTTGGGAGTGACTAAAAAGATATTGATTTTTGTAATAATATTGATGACGGCACGGTTGGCGCAGTGGTTAAGCGATTGACTGCTGCGCTGCGTGTCGCGGGTTCGATTCCCGCACGGAACAAATATTTGTATGACCTAGGTACATGTATTTGTTCCGAGTCTGGGTGTTTTTCTATCTATAATATGTATGTATTTACAAAAAAAAAAAAATGTATATAAGTAGTTTATCAACCATCTTGTTACCATAACACAAGCATTAGGTTGCTTAGCTTGGGACTAGATGGCGCTGTGTGAAATGTCCAGGGATATTATTATTATTATATATGCCCAATGTCCTTACATAAAAACAAAATAAACTTTGTCAGGAGAAACAACAATTCGGTTGCGGAGAAATCGAATCCAGCAAATCAGCGCTGGGATGTTTCTTCCAACTTCTTACGACTGTATCCACGTACCTTCACTGTAAAAGATGGCATTGGATGTCGTCCTGACCTACTGATATTACTTATAAAGCTGTGAATGTCATGGTATGATTCTTATGGCTATAGCTGATAGGTGGGGCAGGCCCATACTGAGACATTCAAAATCAAAAGTCATTTATTAAAACTAGGCTGAGAATCAGCACTTTTTAAACGTCAAAATCTTTTAACAGTGATAATCCTACTAAAAATAAAAGTGAAAGTTTATATGGATGGATGGATGGATGTATGGATGGATGTTTGTTACTCTTTCACGCAAAAACTACTGAACGGATTTGGATGAAATTTGGCATACAGCTGGTTTATAACCAGGATTAACATATAGGGTACTTTTTATCCCGATATTCCCACGGGATCGATACTTATGCAGGTGAAACCGCGGGGCGCTGCTAGTAGAAAATATATCTGAATACTTGTTATTTTACTATCATAATCAGCCTATACCCAAGTAGCACATTAGCGATGAATTAGGTCATAAACAAGCCACATTATAGTCTACAGCTTTTATGCAGATGTACTAAAGGATAGGACGAGTCTTTAGACTGTATTAAGGAAAGATTATACACTATTAAACAGCATAGCTGACTAATGACTTTATGATGGCGAAAAAATATACTAAAAGCATTTAAATAGAATTTGAAAATGATCTAGTCCAGCTTTTGGCTGCATGTGAAACTACTAGCTGGTTTAGAAGTCCAAAGCTTGTTAACGACTGCTTAATACGAAAAACCCGCAACGTTTTGTGGGCTGCATTAAAGTATCGAATAATGCCACTGGCTTTTAGTTGATGTACACTAATTCTATTCTAATTCTACTTCAACGAGCTTGTTAATAGCTGATTAAAAGTGGATATATAATCTCTACAAATGCCGTTAAGAGAATCATTAATTCACCCTGAGTTGTAAATTGGAATAGGTGTACTCCATCCTAATGCTAATGCATAAAGAGTAGCTGACAGCTATTTTACAGCTTTCGGCGTTATTTAAGAGTAAATCTAGATTATTGGTGTTTAAATTACGTCAGATTTGATTTTTTTTGTGCATAACGTGCGACACGACTTAAAGAGTTACTCTACGTATGTTTTAATACACTTTAAATAAAAAATGAACAACTTAAAACCATGGACTATAAGAAAAATACCTGGTGCGGTAAAAAGAAAACTGTCAAAAGAATACGCTAAGGCTCGCTTTCTATGAACGAATTGCAAAGGAGCAGTACTGATGCAGTTGATATTTACAAGCCAAGCGTGACGTTTACGCATAGTGAGGGTTCCGCACAAACAGATTTTGATCAAAATATTGATGAAAATTTAATTATAGGCTACAAAATAACAGGTTTAATAGACATTTTTGACTACCCAGTAAAGTCATCTACTTTTGACATATTTAAAGCAAAACGGCCTAACGCAGAACGTATTGAAGTGAAAATACATTTTCTGGATGTGAAGTTTAAATTAATAATGTATTGAGCATAAAAACTACTTGTATTTCATACCCCTTTTACATATTTTGTAATTAATTATGGAAATAGATTTTTTTAAATACTATTATTTCAAGTAAAGTGTATGTAATTCTGCTGAGCCTTATAAAGTCTTAATAAGGATAATAAGAAAAATAAAAATCGTTTTATAAATTTGTAAGTACTGTTTTGTAATCAATATGAAACATAATTTGTGGAAATACAACATAATTACGAATAAATGCTACTTGTCATAATCTGAATTATTTTCTAAACACAGCCACCAGATTTGGTATCGATATTATAATAAAAATCAATCAATTTGTCACTTTTTATTAGAAATTTTAAAGAAACGTTTTTCCTGGCCGTCTCAAAATGCCGTTATGCTCCACTTGGAACAATTGTTAATCTTTCCTTTCCTTTTTCAACGGTTTTGATTATTTTAAACAGCATTATCAATCCTGAAAACAATATTAATGTAATTAGCAATCATAATATAGTACAAAAAGGGATAAGCAAAATAAAAACAAATCAAATGAACTGAAGGTTTGTATGTAAATTATGTACGATTGGCTCTCCAAATACCTGCCCTTGCAGATCTGAAAGATATCAAAAGCAAAAAGTTATGTTCAAAAACGCGTTAAGTACACTACCTCACGGGAAGCGCGGAAATGTGCAAAAGAAGAACACAACTTTTTCAACTTTTTGTGCGACTGTTGAGCGAGCAAAGCCGTTTCTTCACGTCTTATTTAAAAAAACTTAAATATCTTCTGGGCCTGCAACGGTATTTCGAAAGCCAAACATTGTACATAATGAAATGGTTTTCTGTCGAGATTTCTTTATCCCTGAAAACCTATTGTATGCTCTCTTTTTATACCAATACACAGTAAGAAAGCTAATTAAAATCCTTTGTCCAGCCAGCGTAATGCTTTAAGCTGGTACATAGACTTGGCAATACCACTCAAATCAAATCAAAAGTCATTTATTCAAATTAGGCTGAGAGTCAGCACTTTTCGAACGTCAAAATTACAAAAGACAGTCCCCCAAAAACGCCCGCCCTTCACCACTTCCTAGTGCTATCGCTGGGAAGAAGAAGTGGCGCAACAAACTTCCCAGCTATTACAGTAAATAACTTTTCAAAAGCATTTATGGAGAATTTGTGCTGGATAACAAATTGTAACATAATGTACATACTCACAGTTACCTTCAATCATTTCTCCAGGTCAGAACAAGCATTCTGTTACCATTAGGCGCTGATCTGATTATTCCTCACGACACGTTCTATCCACAATCGGTACACAGACACAGCTTCCAACTTTAACATGAGACTACGACGATTTAGTGACATCCAAGGGTTGGTAATTTCGCCCACATTGATGGATATCATTTTTCCTATAAACACTATACTTCTAATACAAAATAACTATAGATTTTATTGTATTTTAGTAATAATATATTTTATTATGACAGCTTTGACAACGACGTTTAATACGTCGCCATAGCAACGTACCTTTCAAATTCTTACCGGCCTGTATATTTTTATATGCAAACTTATGTATGTACTATGTAAAGTAAATACTGGCCGAATTCTCATCTCAAATTCATATTTTCTACATGATGTTATTCTACGAGTTAACTTTATAGATCCACGCAATACAA
Source organism: Apamea sordens (assembly GCA_945859715.1). NCBI lineage: Eukaryota > Metazoa > Arthropoda > Insecta > Lepidoptera > Noctuidae > Apamea > Apamea sordens. Next base: position 1,775,161 of record OX244010.1, on the reverse strand, counting down.
GGATCAGTTCTGGCTTCGCCTCTAAAGCGAACACTACAAGGAGCCTGATACTCCAGGGCCACCTATCCCGGGTATACCCAGCGTACCTCTCCGCTCCGGTACCTGACGGACCCAGCCTACGCCTCCGTCCTCCGTCCTCCGTGAAGAGGGCTACTACATCTATTGGGCCGCGCCTCACCTGAGGGCTGCCTCACCCGAGGGCCGCCTCACCTGGCGGGCTGACAGCGCCTCCGCCGTGCCTCTCTCTCCTGCTGCTGTGCTGCGTCCTGGCCTGCTGCGTGGGCCCTCCTGTCCTTACCTGGCGGGCTGACAGCGTCTTCGCCATGCCTCTCTCTCCTGCTGCCGTGCTGCGTCCTGGCCTGCTGCGTGGGCCCTCCTACGGGTGTCCTCCGTGTCGCTACGCACCAGCACCTGTCCTCATCTGTTCCTGCTCCTGATCCTGGATCGGCAACTGTACCTGCCCCTGTCGCCAGCACCTGGCTCGCGACTACCTCCTCAACCCACCTGTATCTTCACCTCAGCCTCCTCAACCCACCTATCACGCATCGTCGTCCATACACCCCACCTCCACATACTACACACCACTCTTCAGTCCATCTCCATCCTTTTCTTGTAAATATACATCTTTAATTGTTTTCTACTTCCCTTTAATTTTACCTAGCTAGCTTTCCTTGTCGCTACACGACAAAATAGACGCCATTTTAGCATTACAGAAACGATTTGTTACTAAATATCCAGATGATTTCTTATAGGTTTCAAGGATATTTGATAGCTTTTAATTCAAACAATATATTTTCCACTCATTTCCTAATGGAACACAATAAGTATACATGTACATTAAAATTAAAACAATAAAACACAATTATATAATACACAACAAGTTAGAAAGCAATAATTCGAGTGATAAATCTATTAAGTATTCGTACACCATATATCTTGTGAAATATTTTCGTTAAAGCGGTATTATTCTGATAGCGCGTGAAATATTTGATGTAATTACCTATACACATTTACAGTAAAATGGTACTCGCAACTCAATTTACATACAAGGACATTCAAAATCAACGTGAAAACTATTAAAAATATCTTACCTTAAATATTGTCCGCCCGCGCACTTTAACAAACTGTCGTCTGTCACAAATACACAAAATAAATTAAAAAATAAAACATTTTTGGTAAGGATTCATACTTTAATAAAAGCTGTTGCCAAGCCTCAAAACATCTAAAAGCTGTTGAAGAGAAATAAAGAAGCTGAATCTTAGGCTGCAATGACTGTTGTATAGCTGTATAAGCCAATGTACAGGCCTTGTACAGCTGTTTCAATGATTATACTGCCGTTAACCAGTCACTTTAATGCTCAAGGCTGGTTAATTTGGGGCCCAAATCGGAATTACAAAGGCTGCGTAGCTAACTACAAAGCCCTTATGCAGGAAACTAAAACAGCCTTGAGTAGTCACTAATTCTACAATCAAGTCACTGTGCGGCTGTCATGTGCTACTTGGGTAACGCTCCCACTGCTGGGACAAAGGCCTTCCCTTAGTGAGAAGGAGTGTGCCGTAATCCACCACGCGGGCCCAGTACGGGTTGTACATGTTGTAAAGCCGAAGAAGTATGTTCAGATTCAAAGTAATGCCCTTTGGACTTACCAATTCTCCAGCTACTCAACAATGTCGTGTAGCAAAAAAGGGAGGTAGAAAACAATTAAAGATATATTTACAAGCAATAAAAAGATGGAGATGGACTGAAGAGTGGTGTGTAGTATGTGGAGGTGGGGTGTATGGATGACGATGCGTGATTGGTGGGTTGAGGAGGCTGAGGTGGAGATACAGCTGGAGCTGAGGAGGTAGACGCGAGGCAGGTGCTGGCAACAGGTGCAGGTACAGATGCATGACCAGGTGCAGGTGCAGGTACAGGTGCAGATGCTGGTGCAGGTACAGGTGCAGGTGCAGGTGAGGGCAGGTGCTGGTGCGTGTGCGGCACGGAGGACACTCGTATGAGGGCCTAAAGCCTCTTATAAAGAGAAGGCAAAGTATAATAGTTTCATTTGTACGGGACCCTATAGTGCAGAGCCGACTCATACTTTAGAGGTTTTTGCATTTGCAGTAAAACAAGAGTTGACTAAATTATTATCCTTATATCTTATTACAAAAAGAACATAACTGACTTCAAATAGTCTAGAGTTGCCTAGTCCAGTTTTATTACTGGTTTTAACTCGAGTAGGTACTTTATTTAATATTAGTAAATGGTATTTTCAAGAAACAAGATTTTGTTTTTTTTATCAAGAAGTATTCTGATTTCTGTATGAGTTATGACATAAGGACCAACATACACTACGCTGCTACGCGCATCGGGCGCAATATCGATATAATTCAGGTATTTAATTTTTGTCACTATAAATAATAGGGGGCCATAGTTCTTCCATAGTTATTGGTAACCAGTCCACTTTAGCCACCCAAACCCAGAGCCCAAATTTGTATTTTTCCATATCCTGTAATAGTTCTACACTAACCGGGGGTTGTCCTTGGGTGCACTTGCAGTTTGCAGTGCATACAGGGATAATCGTCGGGTGGTGCCACATTACAATAAAATTTCCTAAGGGGCCTCTGCGAGTTGGCTTGGGCCCCTCGTACGCCTTCCAAAGGGCCGGGACCCAATGGTGCCGAGATATGTTAAAAATAATAATAATAATATTTATTTCATAAAAAAAGAAACACATTGCACTGTATACACTGTATGTAGATTATAAATTCAACATTTGCCACATTATAAGCACAATTTTGTAGACTCTATCCCTTAAACTAGGTCTTGCCTGTATCTTAAGAGATAGGGTTCAGCCATATCGGTACAGTAAATAATTGACATTCTGTAACAAGTGAAACGGTGTCGGTGTTACATAATAAAATTATGCTAAAGTCATTTAAGCCTAGCAGCCTTCTTACCTACGTCTACTATACCCGTTATACGTATTTTTATTACTAATAATAATAATTTCGTGGACTACCTAAGAGCACCCACTTAATGAGGAACATAAAGTTAAGGAAAATTATTGATAGTAAACAGATTCGTGTCGGAGAATCTGTTCATCATCAATAATTTTCCTAGAAATCCTAAAATCCTAAATCTTGAAAGTCATTTAAGACGGATCTTATATGACTTTCAAAAGAGTCTTAGGATTCGTAGGCAAATGAAAAACGGGTTTTCAGATTTCAAGGATTTAGGTGAACTACATAAAGCGGAAATCATCATCATCGTTTTTTTGACATTTTTTAATTTTTTTTTGAATTTTTTTTATTTTTTTTTTACTGTAAACTTTAAAACTACCCATATTTGTATGTCTTACCATAGACAAAACATAGCGCACTGTATTTACCTTTAAGATCTGTATTTTTTTTTTGTTACCTAAGTATGTTTTACAAATAATAAATGATTGATTGATTGATTGCGGACGTTCATACGTAGGTGTACTTATAGCAAAGAGTCAATTACATTTTGAACACTTTCAGATGCCAGTCCTCCTCCAGCAGATTCGGGGTCTGGCAATTGTCAAGCCAAGATGACTGCGTTCCCTGTCGATCCTAGTTATAAATGCGGTACGTCTGTTGGACAAGATCAACAAAATTGAGGAAAGAAACGAATCTTTACCCTCATCTATGTAGTTAGATGATTTAGATTTACCTACTTAGGATTGAGACTCAAAGGAGATGATTCAGATTCCAAAGAAAAAAAACCCTAATTTTATGGCAGGTCGGAACATGAGGCAAATTGTAGCGCAATAACAAATTCACGTATCCGCAGGGGTGAGGGGTGAGGTACTGCGCAGCGAGTAGCACACTTCAGAGCTGCTATAAAGTTTGAATCGGGCTTCATCATCTGCCTAGCCTTTTCCCAACTACGTTGGAGTCGGCTTCCAGTCTAACCGGATGCAGCTGAATACCAGTATTTTACATGGAGCGACCGCCTATCTGACCTCCACAACCCAGTTACTGGGTAATACGATACCCCTTGGTAAGACTGGTTGTCAGACTTTCGGGCTTCTGACTACCCGTAACGACTGTCAAAGAACCACGAATGACAGCCGGGACCAACGGCTTGACGTGCTTTCCGAGGCACGGAGGAGTCTCGGTATGTAAAGATGGTCACCCATCCACAGACCAACCGCGGCAAGCGTAGCTTAACCTGACCGATCGACCTGTGCGGCTGTTATTATTTAGCCACGGGCCCCTTTATCTCAAATGTTAGAGTTATAATAATAGTTATTTTCTCAACCATTCCCATCGCTGCATCTGGTGGCTATGGCTAACATGACTTTTTGTCTGAGAAGTTCATAAAGAAGAGAGAAAAGAAAGAAAATGCATTTATTTGCGGCAAACATGACGCATAAAAAAACACACAAAAATAAAACAAGTTGGGGGTAAACATGCGTCACATTCACGCAAAACGGCCATCGCTCGGCAACTGACAAGTCCATATCCAGTGACCTAGTGGTCTAGTATAAAAAGATTTCATAAGGTACACCATATCATCACGCATTGTTTTCCCGAAACTGAAGAAGTTTATTATAGCACCCTTCGTCAACCAGGAGGTAAATAATAATAATAAAATAATTCATTTATTTTCTGACGAAGTCCATTCGTACATTCCATTACATTAAATAAAATTAATAACATAAAATGCGTATTAATTATGTGCTATACGAATGAGTAGTAAGGCGCTAAGCAGACGATGGACAATTTGTCCGCGACGATAGAATACATATCGAAGTTTATACAATAATGCACACGTAGGACAAATAGGTACGCTGGATTTCCATACGATTCCAAATTGTTCGCGGTCATGTTGTCCATCGTCTGCTCAGCGCTTGAAATGTCCCATACCTCCGCAGCTAGTTAAATTAATTAATTGAACGACCCTTTTAAGAGCATATTCAAGGCCTGAAAGAAATCGCAAGATGTTCTTGGCATTTTCTGCAACTTATCTATGGCCTTCGAGTGTACAACATGATACACTCATCAGAAAACTGTACCACTATGGTATGAGGGACAGGGCTATCGACCTTCTGACTTCCTATCTGAACAACAAAATTCAATGGTTTGATGTTAATGGTAAGAGATCTGCAGGATCTGCGGTCGCCATGGGCGTTCTTCAGTGTTCCATTCTAGGTCCTTTCTTGTTTTAATTTATATAAATGACTTAACTTATAACATAAGCGATAATAACAAGATTGTATTATTCACAGATGACGCTTTCCTCATGTTTAAAATCAAACGTCAGTTAGTCAACTTTGAACAAGCTAACGATGCTCTCTCTAAAGTTATGCATTGTTTAATATAAATAATCTACTCCAGAACGAAAAAAATACTAAGCTCATTAAATTTCCAAAGCCGAATATCAGGAATTTATCTCAAAGCATTTACACATTTCAATTAAACCAGTGGCACTTTTGAATTGTCAAGGAGTCGGTTAGTCATAAAGATGGATTAAGTGAGTTGCCCATTACAAAGCATAGAGTAGGTTCCTATGGAGAAGAACTGGCAAGAAACCCTATGGAAACTTTTATAAAAGGTACGTACATAGTTTATTGGACGAATGTAAAGGAAAAAATCTGAAATCGATTTACTAACCGACTTCAAAAAGGGAGGTTATCAATTGTTAACCTGTATTGTATTCTTTTCCCGCATCACTCCAAGATTATCCATAAATTTAGATGAATTTTTTTAATGAAAGATTATTCTCCCCGTTTGAGTATTAGTTAATTATTGATTGGGACTTTGAAAACTTGCCAAGTTCCGTTCAGTAGCAAGGAACTACCTTATACCTCCATAGATCTTGGCCACCACGTAGACCTCAATTCTGTTTTCGGCGAACTTGGCACATTATAACATTTTATATATCTGCTGGGGCTTTGAACTTGTTAGCACTACTGAAAATCGACAGTTTCCGCGGTACTCAGAGTCGTTTCCAAAAATAAATTTTACTTAACTTTAGCCGTTTGGTGAGGATTGTGTGGTGACGTTCACCACACAATCTTCACCAACCTATAGCTAACTTCGGAATCATAACGAGACTATTTTTTTTACCTCTAAAAAAACTACTTTATGACTATTTCTTGACTATCTTTTGGTTCTCAAAATTGATTATCATGAAGTTTTCAAAGGTGAGGATTGTGTGGTGAAGGACACCTGACAAGAGGTAAAGCGTGGTCACAGTCGGATTACCTAGAAGAAAAGAGATGCGCGATGACGCAAAGTTTGTAATTTATTTCAAAACGGCTTGTGTGCCCGCTGGGATATTATTTCCAACCGGTCAATTTTTTTTCTAAATTTTCAATAGTCCTTTCTTGGTTATGCACTTCCGTAATATAAGGAAATATTGTGCAATACTTCTTGTTCTAGAGCCAGCAGTTTAGACTTTGCGTTGCCTGTAGGTGAATGCATTTAAGATTTTTATTAAGCAGATTAGCTTCAACCCGCGACTTTGTCAGCGTGAATCCAACCTCCGCATCCCATCGCCTGGCCGCGCTATTACTACGTTTTCGCTTGTGTTCTTTCTGACTTTTTTCTTCTTTCTCAGTTCTTAAGGGTCATAACTACTTTTACTAGATTTTATAGAAGGGAAAGAGGATGAATTCGTTATGTACAAAAGTACAAAATAATAGTTGTAGCCATAGCTTAGGTAACTTGAGAACGACTTTACCGATTTCATCCATCTTTTTTTTAAGTTTTCTAATACTTTGTAGAAGGTTCTTACGGAAAATAAATTGAGAAAATTGCTTTACGCGGACGAAGTCGCGGGCAGAAGCTAGTTCATTAAAATATCATCTCTCACAACTCTTTTCTTTAGTCTCCCACTGCTTATCCCATCCATCAACATTATGAACAGATAGATCTCTGCTAGCTACTGGAATATCCAATTATTTCACCTACTTAAACCGTCAATGTATAACGAAATAAAAGACCGTTTATAATTAATAATAATAATATATTTTAATTTCTCGGTTGCACAGAAAAACATGCTGTTAATTGTAACACATTTGCTGTCAATTCTGTAACACAAGGGATGGACTATTTTATTACTTAACATTTATGCTGACTTCTGACCTTCTTGATTATGTAACAATTACACTCTTAATCCAATCAAGGTATTCGTAAACATTGCTGTAAATTGCAGGAACACCTTTTTTACCACAGTCTGAAGGTCCAAAGCTGACGATGCCAATGAGCTCAAATTTGTTTTCCTTCTCGTACACTAAGGGGCCTCCGGAGTCACCCTTGCAAGTGTCTTTATGTTCTACACCACCTGCGCAGAATTGACTGCTCAATAAAATGGTGGAGCGACCAGTATTGTTGTATATTGGTTGACATTTCTGTGAAATGATAAAGTTTTGTGTTAGTTTATTGTTAGTCATATTATTTCAATCACCTACATCATGATATTACCTACATTGTAAGTATCTATAGGTAAAGAAAAGCGACTAAAATAAAAATAAATATTTTAGTTTTGGAAGTCGTTATGAGATTCGACCCAGTAATCTCTGAGAAATCGGTATACTTGAAAAAAAACTGGTCTGATGAATATCCAACTCTCAACCAAAGAAAAAAATCCAATGAAATAAGAAGCATTGATATTCTATCCTTATGTATTTTTCTCTATTAAGTGTTTTGTGTGTACATTAATAAATAAATAATATTTTGATGTCGGCTAAAAATGTATTTGTAGCAGTGACTTTTGTTCGTCCTGGAAAAAACTAGGTATGTTACTTACTTCCACGCTGACGAAGGGCACGTCCACATGTTGCTTGACGTTACTATTATTTCTGGTTAAAGTCTCACCCCAACCAACGGCATACATCGAGAAGTGAGGAGGCGTATTCTCTGGCCGCGTCAGGTCTTTGGTTGGTAGGCAGACGGGGCGGATGAACTCTAAAAAGTTAACAGGTTAAAGTAGGTGTTTAAAACGGCACCTCTCACTCCCCGGTTTGGTTAACGCCATGCTGGGGGATGAGAGGTCCTGGGCGGCAGTCGCCTCCTTCTGCGAACACTTCATGTCCCAGAAGGAGGCGGCGGAGCGTGCGCGTTAGGACGATCCCGACGCGGCGCTGCTCCGAAGGCGGAGGAGAGGTCGAAGAAGACATCAGTTAAACGGTCATCTCCGACTCCTCCCAGGTGCAGATGCCTGTATCGCACAGGCCTCCACCAGTGTGGGGAATGGCCAGGTGTTCCCGGCCATTCCCGTAGCCCCCCAACCTGGGGGGCATGCGCCGGGAGGGTTGTGGAAGTAAAGGCTGAGCCGGTTTCCCATGACCGTCCCATCACGGCGATGTGGGAACACCGCTGAGTTTTAGTGGGTATACTGTCGTTCCGACAGGAATCCCACATACCCCGTCTCGTCCCCCGCGAGCGGGGATGTGTAATGCATTTCTCAGCGACAAAAAAAAAGAAAGGTGTTTAAAACGGCGAAGTACGATTTGAAAGTCGATATTCCACATCGAACAATAGTCGACAAAACACCATTTCAGCCGAAAGACGTCCACTGCTGGACATAGGCCTCCAAAACAAAATTGATTGGCGTCAAATGAAAACAGTCGAAGATCAATTGAACGCAATCCGGTTGCCATACTATACGGGAAAGCTTGAAAAACGAATGGACAAATAGTAATCGTGTTACCTAGTTAAGCTTCTGGGTTGTGGAGGTGGCAGTCGCTCCATATAAAATACTGCCGGTCTATTCAGCAAAAATCTCACCGTGAAAACTTAGGTGAATTGAGTTTGTAGTAAACTGTCATAGTGTCAATCCCTAGCATCAGGGAGAAAGACTGCTCTCTTCACCTAAGTTTTCTTGGTGAGATTTTTACAGAATAGACCAGTTGGTATTCAGCTGCAACCGGGAGCCGACCCCACACTATTGGGAATAAGATAGGCAGATGATGTTGAGACTCGCTTCAAACCTGTGTACGGAGCTGTCTCTTGCAACCTGATCAGGCCAATGTCGTGTCTCTTTGATTCTGCAGGATTATACTTTGGATGGGGTATTGTCCTCGCGATCGCGATCCTGATTATTCCATCAGTGCAGTCCTGCCCACCTCCTGCTGCCGCTACGCAATCCATGCCTTCATTCGTAATATCATATTCTCCGAGGCGAACTCTCGTCCTGGGAAATAAGTGTAAAAGGTTATTTAATCTGCTTTGAAAAATCTTATTGACAATTAATTAATGTAAACTGATCGGATCATTTCAAATTCTATGGAAGTTCGTCATTTTTGCCGATGGGTACCCCATCGGGCACACGGCTTGTTTAATGGTTGGAAATTAACCTTAATATTGTTACGAGCTTCGGGTTCGTGACAATAAAAATGCCGATAAAAATTACCCAAAAGTTACACTTTAATTAATCAACACTAACAACAATTCAAAACACACTAATTATAAAACACAATCGCTCTTAAATCGCACTTGAAGATCGCTTTCGATGTATTCGCCTGTATCACTGATCCAAGACTGACTGCTCGCGGCTAATCCCGGCCTTATATAGTGCCGCAGATAATTCCAGAACCTTCTATTGTGGAAACGTCTAGAATGTTCGAGTACATACCGGCCCCGACTGACCAGATGTCGATAGTTCTAGTAAGTTCTAGCTTCGTCACATCCACTCGTCAACAGATGGCGACTCTATCAGTTCCGCTATTCCACAATAGATGGCGCTAGTGGTAACTAATGTCACCATGTATCAGGCATTAATTGCGGCGCGTAACAATATGCTACATAGATTCGCAGGAATGCCATTTTGACCTGTCATTGCACGGAAAACCTGGTAAGTAGTCACAGCCAAAATACTTTCGACACCTTAAAGGCTGTTTTTGTCTGCTCGCCGTAATACCAATACCGCCGATTGACAGCCATCTTATTTTTTTTATGCCCAAACAGTAAAACATGCCAAAAGGTTGACGTTAGCTCGACGTTGATCAAAGTACAGACGCCAGCACATCAACCTACTACAATCTGTCAAATTTCTGTAATAGATTTTCAACTTTATCTCTATAGCATTAAGGTTCAAGGTTGATTGGGAAAATTTGACAATTTCGGGTAGCTTGATGTGCTGGCGTCTGTACATGCCATTTTGATAATTGTTATCAAATAATGAAATACAGTTTTCTATGTAATAGTCTGCATGGTGCTGTAGCTTCGAAATATATAATGTGTCTGCGTAATACTCGTATATAATCTGCCTACACAATTGATAAAGGAAATAATTTAAAAAATGACAATGGTTTTGTAGCGATATCTACAACGCCACATGCGAACAACGCGTCATACTGACGTCACGCAAATCCTGCATCTCGCAAGCAGAGTTTACCGCGCAATTAGCATAAATACAATTTCCCAACATCAATCGTTGGGCCATAGCCCGCCAGACACAACACCCGTCTGGTCGGAGGATCCTCCCTTTTCTATGGAGGATGAGTGAACTTTACACCCTGTTCCTCATGCCTCTAATAAGTTTATAAGACTTAACTATATTACGCTAGGTGAGTTTAAACTGGAATTGTATCAATGTATAACTTGAAATATAGTCGTTCGCCAAAAAAGAGATATTCATCTTACGGCGTCTGTGTTTGCAGGATTTTTCCGGCGATGCAATGGGCAGCAGTTAAAACATATTTGCCGCTAATTAAAGCACCACCAGCTACTACAGTTGCTTCTTCTTCCATTACAGAGTACTCTATTAACACCATCCATGGATACTCATCTATGGCGGTCGCGTTACCACCTGGAAGATAAGGTTACGGTTGTACAAGGTGCTGTTGAAAAAAGCGACCAAGTGCGAGTCGAGTCGACCAAGGGTTGGCGACGGCGACGGCGACTATGGGACCAAACCTGAAATCGCGAAAAAAAAAATTAGCTGCTCCCTACATTTTGACGAGTTATGCGAACACAAATAATAATAATAATAATCCATAGCCTTAAATTACTAAACCTAAAAGAAACCCTGTATATCACCCTACAAAAAGCTGCAATATTAAATAGGTACATGTCGCATTGTCAGAAAGTTCATGCAAATAGATGAAAACGAAATAGGTCCTCATCACAACACATCTTTAACATAACACACCACACGCTGCATTTACTTGACTTCGGTCCGTAAATGTTGCAAAAACCAGCCAAAGAGCTGAGAAGAGAAAACACTCTAAAAACAATAATAATATCCCTGGACATTTCACACAGTGCCATCTAGTCCCAAGCTAAACAACCTAATGCTTGTGTTATGGTAACAAGATGGCTGATAAACTACTTATATATTTTTTTTTTTTTTAAATACATACATATTATAGATAGAAAAACACCCAGACAAAAACAAACAAAAAATGTAGGGAACAGCTGATTTTTTTTTCGCGATTTCAGTTTTGGTCCCATAGTAAAAGTTGTTCATAATGATGAGTACAATGACCTCTTAAGAGGTTGCTGGTGTTTTACAAATAACCCTGTATAGCTGTGTAGGTGGCATTGCACTTTGCACACCCGCGGTCCGTGAAGCGGGTGGCCGTACCATCAGCTACTCATCATCTGCCTAGCCTTTTCCCAACCATGTTGGGGTCGGCTTCCAGTCTAACCGGTTGCAGCTGAATACCAGTATTTTACATGGAGCGACTGCCTATCTGACCTCCACAACCCAGTGACTGGGTAATACGATACCCCTTGGTAAGACTGGTTGTCAGACTTTCGGGCTACTGACGACCCGTAACGACTGTCAAAGATACGTAAGAACGGCTTAACGTGCTTTCCGAGACACGGGGAGGGGTCTTGGTTTGTCAAAATGGTCACCTATCCACGGACCAACCGCGGCAAGCGTAGCTTAACCTGATCGATCGACCCGTGCGGCTGTTATTACTTAGCTACAAGCCGTACCATCAGCTACTCAACCGGTAAAATTGCATAATAATCACAGATTTAAGTCGCCTAGGGTCAGTATGAACCAACGTCATTCTGAGTTCGGGCATACTCGTAAAAGATCGTATTTCGTACTAAAAAAATGACACTGACCGATTATCTTATTGCCGAAACCGGCCGCCACGCCACAGCATCCAGAGCTACGATGTGGTGGAAAGGCAGTCATCTTCGATTGACAATCGCCAGTCTGCACTTCCTCTGGATGGGAATCGCAACAAACGGTATATTGTTCAGGACTGTTACATCTAAAAGTGACAATAAGGTAATTTGAAGTAGTTAGCGATATATTTGATGATTTCCCAACCTCAAAAAAATAAAATAAAATAGTTAGCGAAACTCGCAGACGTGATGGGTATCATTATCTTAACATCTTCCTAGCACGGTGGGTTGTGCTGGAGCGGCTGCTGCAGGCTGCAGGTGCAAAATACCCCAAACGGCGAAAATATTCCAACCTGATTGGAAGTTATATGTTCGAGCCGTTTGGGGTTGAAACCCTAGGGCCATGGGGTCCGAGTGCCCACTTGGTTTTTCGAGATATCGCCAAGCGATTAGTCTCTTCACGTTACCAAAGGGCTGACCTATTTTTTTTTTTTTTTAATATTATAAATTTTATTAGGGTCAGTATAAACCAACGTCATTCTGAGATCGGGCATACTCGTAAAAGATCGTATTTCGTACTAAAAAAATGACATAATTTAATATTTATAATATTTATTTTATATTTTAATTTTATTTTCGGGCCAAAGAATCAGCATCGCCATAAAACGTGGCAATACTGCCAGCCTTTTGGGCACTGTTCCCGTTAACTTCGATGCGGAGGAATATTTTGATGCCCTATGACTATTTTGCTTCTTTTTTCATCTAAAGACGAACATGCACATGAAGCTACTACAATCTGTCAAATTTCTTTAATAGATTTTCAACTTTATCCCTAAAGCATTAGGTTCAAGGTTGATTGGGAAAATTTGACAGTTTCGGGTAGCTTGACCTGCTGGCGTCTATACATTATTATTATTTTAAATGTAAGTAGCTAACATTAAAAAAAAAAATATTATGTAAATATTTCTTAACAAGATAAAACATGATAAAAAAAATTGATGATAATAAATTATGAACTTCAGACAGTTTTCACTAAAATACCTAATCAATAACATAAATAAGAATATATTGTGTCATGTATTGTGTGTGTTGTTACAAATAGTTATTATATAAATGATTGTAAATATTAATATGTGAAATGATTATAAATTTATTCTTTAAAAATAAAAATAATAATAATAATATCCCTGGACATTTCACACAGCGCCATCTAGTCCCAAGCTAAGCAACCTAATGCTTGTGTTATGGTAACAAGATGGCTGATAAACTACTTATATACATTTTTTTTTTTGTAAATACATACATATTATAGATAGAAAAACACCCAGACTCGAAACAAATACATGTAGGTCATACAAATATTTGTTCCGTGCGGGAATCGAACCCGCGACACGCAGCGCAGCAGTCAATCGCTTAACCACTGCGCCAACCGTGCCGTCAAAAAGGGGAGCACACCTGCTGTACCGATCGATACATACCCTGATTTTTTCACAAAATCTATTTTCTCTTCGGTCACTGGCGGCCTGAGCATGTTCGCGATATATGGACACGAGTTCACACCGACACATGTACCGGGCCTGCCATCAGGAGTGTTGCAAGACCCATTGATACTGTAAACAGGCTCTGATTCTAAAAGTTTTGGACAGCAGACCTGCAAAGAAAAAGATGATTTATTAAACCGTCAGTCAGACTAATGAGATACAATTAAAATTATCTTTGAGGAAAATGCATAAGATGCTTATTAAGAAATCTCAAATACAATAATATATACAATCTAACACTAATATTATATACTAGCTTCTGCCCGCGGCTTCGCCCGCGTGGATGTCGGAAATTATCCCACGGGAACGTGCTAACAGGATAAAATGTATGTGCTTCCCCAGGATGCCATCTATCTCGCGGGCTCTTTGTGGCTAATAACAATAGAAAACCAATTGTGTCTCATTAGTGGTGATTAAGAGGGTACCTATATGATATCTTTACCTAAGTACCTACCTAATTAAAAAAATAAAACTCAATAACAGAAAATTAAATACCTACCTAAATAAACCTATTTCTGATGATAACTAATCTAAACTCAATAAATAAGCAAAATCCCTAAAAACTAATATCTATACGAATGACTAATCCTACCTAACAGTATTATAAAATAACCTACGGTCACTACGTACACTATCAAATATGCTACCTATACTTTAAAATTAAAATCTATACCTACGACTTATATGAAAATAAACCTAAATAACTCTAAAAACTAAAAGGAATAAAAATGAACTCCACTGCGGGTGACGTAACCTACGACAAACTTATTATTTACGGTTGACACAGTAATGGGTCTAGGGATCGAACCGCAAAATTAAGTTTGTTTTTTATTGTATATACTTTTCCGGGATAAAAAGTACCCAGTGTGGTGCCCAGGATATTAAAGAATAATGATACCAAGTTTCATCGTAATCGAACCGGTAGTTTTTGCGTGATGCCTGAACAGACAGACAGACAAAAAATTTTTTAATCACATTTTTGGGTTCGGTGTCGGTCTAGTAACACCATGTGCCATTTATTTTTTTGATATTTTCAATGTACAGAATTTTCACTTCTACAGATTTATTATAAGTATATATACAGGGTGAATTTTTCAAGCGGGTGTGGATGGCCAATTCCGAAACAATGAGGAATAGCGAAAAGTACTCAAAGGAGTCTCGGGCTCGATTTTGATGAAAACTAAAACAGCATCAATGGATTTTTGAAAAATCAATATTTCCAGCCAGGAATCAAACCTGTTGATTTTTTTAAATACACTGTATTATTACACCATTCAATGGTGTCGCTAATAAGGATCAAATTCTGAGAAGTAATGACTTATACGGAAGATGTCTCTTTTAGAAATATTTAAATGATTCTCTAAAAATTGTATTTGTGTTTGCCTATAAGACTTATTGACCTTTATAATACCTAATCTTATCACGGACGTTTTTCTTGAGATCTATACAACGTAGGAATTTAAACGTTTTAATGTTAGGTCTCGATGACGCGCACATCGACAGTCAAAAACCAGAAATCATTTTTGTTAGACCTCACGTTTTTTTTTAATTAGTCTTTTTATTATGTGTTGCTGTGATACCTCCCGCACATATGCATTTATATTAAGAAAGACTTATAAGAACAATAAATAAGGAATAAAAATCTAGGAGCATTGGAAAAAAAAACTAAGTTCGTGTTTAAAAGGCTTGACAGTTCAGTATACAATAGAACTGCTTAGGTACATTTTCAATCAACATCATAATCAGTCCATAACGTGCTGGGACACAGGCCTCCTCTCTGTTAGAGGAAGTGGGCCCTAATCTACCAGTAATACCGTAATCTATACGCGGGCCCAGTGCGGGTTGGTAGATGTCACATAATCTTCGTTTTTTTTTTTTTGGTTCTAAGACCTGCCGGTTTCCTCACGATGTTTTCCTACACCGTTTTGACCTACAGCAGTGGTGTTGAAATTAAATACACAAAGTAGTGCCTGGGTTCGAACTCCCGACCTACAACTCGTAAGTCGGGGCCTACAACACTAGGCCACCACTTCTCTTCATCTATATCTATATATATATATATATAGAAAGTCGTGTTAGTTAGGTACACTATTTATAACTCAAGAACGGCTGAACCGATTTGGCTAAAATTTGGTGGTGGTAGCTTAGAACCAGAAGACGGACATAGGATACTTTTTTTTTAAATTTAATACTTTTATTTACTTTTAGGAGTAGGTTAGGAGTAGGGTAGAAGTAGGGTAGGAGTAGGGTAGGGGGTAGGACACCACGGAAACGAAGTAGCGCCGGGCAGCTAGAAATAATGTATATGGCAAAACAACGTTTGCCGAGTCAGCTAGTTTATACTAACGAGAGTTTTTTAAAACACCAAAATTGATCCAAAAAAATAACCCGGGGCATGCTTGTCAATGATGAAGATATCAAAAGCTACTTACTTTCTGCACACCTTTTAGAAGCCCACAATGTGATTTAAGCAGCAGCATGAAATCTCGGTCTGTTTTCATCGGCTTGTCGGCTAATGTCAGTATAGGTTCGCATTGGGAGATATCTATACACTCGCCACTTTTACCATCTGGTGTGATGCATGAAGAAGACTCTGCAATCATAACATAACACAACATCACGTCTATATTTCCTGAAAGGTTCCGCAGAGGCGTATCAGTACACCCCATGCACCGGGCACAAATCCAAGCTTTTTTCAAAAACGCAATATATCTTTGCCCGACCTGAGAACTGAGCCCCGGACCTCAGTTCAGTGATCACACTTACGACCATAAGAACAACAAGGTAATCAGACTGAACAATCATTTTCGAAATCACTCGTTACTTATTTAACCTTAATTTATTTACATTATATGAGCTAACATTTAAAATAATGATATGTACAGTCAATAGCAAAAGTAGATGATCAAAATCAGAAATTTAATACTAATGAACGGAGTTCGCGTCAGAACTGTGTGGCGTCGAAGTGATTCAAAAATATGTGATTATAAATTATACCAAACACCAACGAAGAAGGGTTCTGTCAAAGTAGTGTTTTTCGAAGGTGTGTGTTGTCGAAGTATGTTCTGTCGGACTAATGCTAGTCGAATATATGTTCTGTCGAATCAATGAATACGCCCCAACACACCCCCACACACACATACACACTTCACCCCACCTCCACTCTACATTTATACTACATAGTAACCTCCACATAGAGTATATTCTCTTTTTTATTCCTTTTTTGTTTTCTTTCTTGCCTTTAATTTTTTTTTTTTATAGTTCTTCAATTAATTATTAAGTAACTAACTTTCTTTGGGAAGTCTGAAACAATTACTTTGCATATATTTTGAGTTGGGCGTTGATAGCTGTGCCACAGTATTTTACTTTTGTGGCTATCTTCGTTTCCTTTGTAAATTGTAAACTTAAGTTGTTCCAAATAAACTTTAATGAGTAGTAGAACTATTGTTTTCCGAAATTGGGACCGTGTCGCAATAATTAACTGTCGAAATTCAATATGACACTCAATAGAATGTTAATTCGTTTAGCGTAAGTATCTACACACAAGCAACTTCAACCTAAAGATACTCGTATAAACATAACACGTAGGTATCTAAACAGTTTCCAGTTAATTAATGTTAAAAAAAAAAACAAAATCAGTCTTACGTCCGTACACGAGCCCCACACACATAGACACAACAGCAACCGTTCTTAAAAACATTTTATGAGAAATATAATAAGTTACACTTGAACTTGCAATGAAGCCGTCAGGAGTCAGTGTTGTCAGATCAGCTCGATCCAACAGTCAGAGACCGACTGGCAACTTTAAAACGTGTTTACTGAAAATTTATTTAGCAGTGTCATTTATGAGGAAACATTTTGAGAACCGGTCCCTTCTTTGCTAATAATTTTCACGGTGAATCATATTTTTGTCTTGAACTTACCTACTGGCATCGTCAGCGTTAGACCGAAAGCATATGGTATTACCAAAGGACATTCCTTCAGTTTACACCAATATATACGAATATCTTGATTGGATTAAGACCATTAATCAATTATTTATTAGCCTGTAATTGAGGCTACACTATAAAATTAAAAAAAATATGGAATCTTTAGCATGTAGTGTATACTTTGTTATAAATCCTTCTAATATTATAAACGTGAAAGTTTGTATGGATAGATGGATGTTTGTTACTCTTTCACGCTAAAATTACTGAACGGATTTGGATGAAATATGGCACACAGATGGTTTATAACCAGGATTAACTCGTTCATCATACAATCGTCTTCTCCAATGTCCCACTCAGCGCACAGACTGCATTCATCTTCCTTCTTCGTTCAGTCTATCTCTCTGTGGAATGCGCTCCCCCCGGAAATCAGGATAGCAACCAACCGATTATCCTTTAAAGTTAAAGTTCGCGAGCACATTCGCAAGAACCTGGCAGTATCATCACAACGGTAATATTTTCTCATCGTTTCTCTTATTTCTTTTTAGTATATTCATGTACTAGCTGCGCCTCGCGGTTTCACCCGCATAAGTTTCGATCCCGTGGGAATATCGGGATAAAACGTATGCTATATGTTAATCCTGGTTATAAACCATCTGTGTGAAAAACATCCAAATCCGTTCAGAAATAAAATAAATAAATAATATTAAGTAAGTAAGTATAGTAGCATAGGATACAGGGTGAATTTTTCAAGTGGGCGTGGATGGCTTTAGTCGAAACTATGAGGAATAGCGAAAAGTACTCGATAAAGGAGTCTCGTGCTCGATTTTGATGAAAACTAAAACCATTGTATTTTTGAAAAAATCAATGTTTCTAGCCAGGAATCGAACCCGTTGGTTATTTTTTTTATTACTTTCAATAGAAGGGTCGTACCATTTATTGAATAATTATGTTTTCTCCATTCCGCCTTGGTGGTGTCATCTAGATCTGAATGATCCAGATGAATGATCCCAGATCAGTCTTCAAGCAGTCTAATGCAGTCGGTGGTTTCAAATCAGAGATTAAACGACAGTAAAAATAACTGCCAAAATTGATCTGATGAATCAAAACTTTATGTGTAGTCATCAGTATATTTGTAATAGATTTAGTGAGTCAGATAATTGTTACATTATAGAAATAAACGTCAACCGGTTTTCATTTCTATTCTATTTTGATCTGCATTTTTTTGTCAAATAGAATTATAAAAAATAATCGATTGCAAAGTTTAAAACCAGATCAATTTTGGCAGTTATTTTTACTGTCGTTCAATCTCTGATTTGAAACCACCGACTGCATTAGACTGCTTGAAGACTGATCTGGGGGCCTACTCCGATGTGCAAAGTGCGAATGTTCAGATCGGACCGACACATGGCCGAACCGAATATTATTGAAACATGCGAAAAAAGTTCGGATCGGCTCAGTTGGGTCGGGACCATAGTCAATATTCGAAAGAGTGTAGGATCGGAACCGACCGAACCAAATAGTAACTTCGTAGCAGGAAACAGCCGAACATTCGGCCGATACTACTTCGGAGTAGACCCCCTTGTTTTGAACTGTTTAGTTGCAGTCGGATATTTTTATGATTTTTTTGTGTTCAACCTTATTATGTGTTGTATTGCTGGAATCGTCTTGCACGTTAAGTCGTTGGTCCCGGCTGTCATTCGTGGATCTTTGACAGTCGTTATGGGTCATCAGTAGCCCGAAAGTCTGATAACCAGTCTTACCAAGGGGTACCGTATTACCCAGTCACTGGGTTGTGGAGGGATAGGCAGTCGCTCCATGTAAAATAGTGGTATTCAGCTGCATCTGGTTAGACTGGAAGCCGACCCCAACATAGTTTGGAAAAGGCTAGGCAGATGATGATGTTGGAATCGTCTTCTTGATCCCTTTGTTTTGGCACAAGTCGTTCAAATACAAATTCAGCGCAGATAATAAAAGTAATTAAATACATTTTCGTAATAAAATAATATTTCTTGAAGGTTACACTGTACACTGAGCCTATCTGAGTAGGACCGTACACAGATCCAACGTGATCCAAGGCTCAGAGACCGACTGGCAACAGCAACGTTGTGGTGCAGCTGCATTTATTCCTGCTGAGGAAAATCCTGTGATTTGAAAACCAGGGGGTCTACTCCGAGGTAGTATCGGCCGAATGTTCGGCTGTTTCCTGCTACGAAGTTACTATTTGGTTCGGTTGGTTTCGATCCTACACTCCTACACTCTTTCGAATATTGACTATGGTCCCGACTCAACTGAGCCTAACCGAACTTTTTTCGCATTTTTCAATAATATTCGGTGTGTCGGTCCGATCCGAACATTCGCACTTTGCACTTCGGAGTAGGCCCCCAGTATTTATCATCTGCTATGTTCGGTAATGAGAGAAGCAGGTAAGTATCTATCTAGTACAAAGTGGCCTGGAAGTGGTGGCCTTGTGATATCGGCCCCGTCTAATGAGTTGTAGGTCGAGGGTTCGAACCCAGACAGGCGCTTTACTTTGTGTAAATTATTTCATCACCACTGTTCTTAAAACGGCGAAGGAAAGCATCGTGAGGAAACCGCCCTGTACTAGAAACAAACATTCGAAGACATGTGACATCTACCACGTTACCCCGCACTGGGCCCGCGTTGTAGATTCCCACTGTCTCTCACAGAGAGGAGGCCTGTGTCCCAGCAGTGAGAACTTGATAGACTGGTTGTGCTCTCAGTGCAGTTTTACGTCTACTCTTAGAGCCAATACCCATCATCGCCATGCAAGACGGCGTTACAGTATATTTATCTCACAAAGCGACGCACACTTTGCGTGTGATAATCAAATAATATATCCCTGGACATTTCACACAGCGCCATCTAGTCCCAAGCTAAGCAACCTAATGCTTGTGTTATGGTATTAAGATGGCTGATTAACTACTTATAAGTATACATTTTTTTTTGTAAATACATACATATTATAGATAGAAAAACACCCAGACTCGGAACAAATACATGTAGGTCATACAAATATTTGTTCCGTGCGGGAATCGAACCCGCGACACGCAGCGCAGCAGTCAATCGCTTAACCACTGCGCCAACCGTGCCGTCAAGTGTACAAACATGCTCTGAATGTGTGAGTGAAAATGAGTACCGTCAGCACATAACACACGCTCACACGCACACCTCGACTTCGCCATTGCCTCGGACGGTGCCGAGAGCTCCTGCGCTTACACACACATTTACAGCAGGTTGCACTTGGTAAACACAAGTAAAGCGCGCGTTGCTCCGTGAGATAAAAATACTGTAGCGTGTGCTGTGTATTGGCCCCAGGAGTGGACGGAAAATTGCACTGACGCTTCAATATTAAAAGGAGAATGACAACTAATGGGCCCTTAGTTTTGGTGCCATGTCAAGACTATTTACTTCTCAAAAATTAAACCGTATTTTTACATGTTTAAGTTTTTTTTATCAACATTTCTTTTACCCTAGCATTGGAAAACATAATTAATATTTATTTTATTGATTTTAGTTCCGCCATTGAAACTTAACCTGAATGTTGCCAGACGACAGACTATGTCAATTGATTGAAAATATCGATATTTTACTAATCTGCCGACTAAAATGACCGGAGATAGGCTACAATATAGCTTTTCTCCCGTTGTAATCTAGCTAACACTCTCATGTACCTGATTAGGCGTGAAGTAGACGGTGGGCGGGCTCAAATAAAGAAAATAAAAGAAGTAGGTAAATAAACTAAAAAAAATATTATCATAATTATGTTTCATGGTATTTCCTACCGTCTGAAATATTCCGGTAGGTACATTCGTATCTGATTAGTTTCTTTAAAAAACAAAAGTTAGTACCACAGACATTATCCAATATAATAATGCGTTCAGGGTGTTGATGCGGTTGCCGCGCTACTGTAGTGCATCCAGCATGTTCGCGGAGGCGGCAATTGATGGTTTTCACGCAATAATGCGCAGGCGATGCGCCTCCATCATGCACCGAGTACGCGCCAGCCCCAACAGCATCCTGAAAACCATAGCGGTCAGGTGGGATAGCCCCATATTGGGACATTGGATATGCCTACATGCCAGTGGGGCGTAGGTACCTAATTAGATAAAACAATTTTTCCGAGTAGCAGGTACCTAATTAGATAAAACAATTTTTCCGGGTAGCTATAAGTACTAACACTAGTTCTAAGTTTTATTTTGTATACTAACCAATCAATGGATTCTGTCTGAAATATAAGATTTTTATTTTATTTTATTTATTATGTGGTTAGTACCTACTTAGGTTAGTACCAGCGTTTATAATCTTTTTAATTATGTAATTAATATTATTTATACCAAATCGATTTAATAAATCGATTATCAAATTATTTAACATGGTCACACTAAGATTAGACAGATCTATCTGTCAAATCAATGCATCAATCGCATTGTTTCGTGCCGTTCGTTTTGCGTCGAGTTGAATTTATTCCTCCGTATTTACTTCTGTTCGTTACAATTTGAAGCTGTCGAGTTGAGCGTTTACGTTCCTCCAGTGATTTGTTTTGAGATATTGGACTCCTGTTTTAGTGACAAGTGAGCACATTGACACTATTTAGTTTAAGTGAGCTTTGGACTCTTGTTTTAGTGATAAGTGAGGAAATTGACTCTGTTTTAGTTTTTAAGTGAGCCTTGGACTCTTGTTTTACTCCTCAACAATGTCTACACCTGGTAGAGGTCGGGTAAACCGCCCTCTCTCTCGCCGATGTGTCAATTGCTCTCTACGTTTGGCGCCTAATCTTCGTAGACGTCAAATCGAAGAATTAGATGAACCAATGCTTAACCTTCTGAGATCCTGGGTAACACCTACACCGGTAAGTTTATAATATGTCATTTACAAGACTTATACGAACATTTAAGATGCCTGTGTTTAGTCAATCAAGGAGTCATCAACTGTAAATCTCTCTTAAGTATTTCCACTATAACAGAAATTAAACAGTGTAAGGTGATGTGTGAGAAAATCTAGACCATTGCAATGCGCGCATGAATAAATGTACGTATTATCTATTTAGGAAATCACTGATTTATTTTTGTTATTTTTTCAGATATCCTCTGATGACATACTGTGTGTTGAATGTTTTGTATTATTACAAAACCGGACATCATCAACTACAACACTATCCCTTGTGTCCCCTGCTCTTGGACACCTCAACATATGTTTTGCGTGTGGCATGTCAATTGCAAGTCGCAGAACTCATAGGGTTAGTCAAGACTGTCCTCAAAGGAACGTTCTACTAAGATGGATACCAGCTCATCACGTAAGGGTTTTAACCGTGGCATTATAACTACATATGATTGAACTAATTGAACAAAAATAAATAGTAAATATAAAATATTTTCTTATTTTTAGGTCGTGAATTTGGATAGAGTTTGTCGTGCTTGTTGGGAGGCTGCATCGAGAGGAATACAGAGCCAAGCCGTTGGTGGCATTAACAGACCCACAGTGGAGTCTGCGCCAGTGATTGATAACATGGACGATGACATCGCAGATGCTGTGATTCCTGTACCACCTCCACTACCACTGCCGGTTCCACCACCTCAGGAACAACCATTACCTCGAACACATTCAAAAATTAATTCACTAAAGTACAAACGGGTTTCGGCAAGTTCCCGACATTGCCTGTTCCTTGGTTGTGCGAACACTGAACGTTTGTTAGTACCAGGCACTATAAAAGAAGTTTTGTTGTTACATCATAAAGTATATATTCCCTTCACTGCAAGAATCTGCAGATATCATTTACATAGCAATCGTTGGGATGAATTAGAAGCTCCATATTCAGATTTTACTGGATTTCAAGTAGATGATATTTTCACAAAACTTGAAAAAGCTACTGAAAGACAGTTAGACTTCAATGACATAAACTCCATGGATTCTTGTTTATGCCATTATTGGTTGGGACTTACTACAGAGCAATTTAATGAGTTTCTAAGTTGTAACCCTATGTTATATGATCACTTTCCAAATCCTTCTGTTGCTCTCAGCATATTCTTAGTAAAACTCAGAACAGGTGACAGTAATCAAAGACTGTCAACTCTTTTTAAAATGCCAAGATCCACTTTGGAAAGAAAAATGAATATTGTGAGAAATTGTTTAAATGAACAGTTTGTTTCTCGACATTTAGGAATAAATCACACATCTATCCAAAATGTAGCATCACGGAATAGAATCATACCGGAGGGTTTTTTTGGGGATGCCAACATGGCTTCAAATGTTAAACCTGCCATTGTAATATGTGATGGCACATATGTTTATGTGCAAAGCAGCAGCAATTATTTGTATCAAAAACAAACGTATAGTCTGCATAAATATGCCAATCTTGTCAAACCGTTTTTATTTGTTTGCTGCGATGGATATATTTTAGAGTGCGTGGGGCCATATGAAGCCACAAAAAATGACTCATCGATTATGAGTGCCTTGTTTACTACTGAAAATGGTCCCATGCGCTCATTTTTTAGACCCGGTGATGTATTCATTTTGGACAGAGGATTTAGAGATGTGATTCCTGAGTTAGAACGATATAATTATAAAACTCACATGCCTGAGTCATTATCGGAAAACGAACATCAATTAACCACCCACCAGGCTAATAAATCTAGATGTGTAACAATGTGTCGGTGGGTGGTAGAAGTTGTAAATGGGAGAATCAAAAGAGATTTTAAACTATTTCGCCAGGAATATTTTAATAGAGCGTCAAGTCACCTTATGACTGATTTCAAAATAGCTTGTTCCCTTTTGAATAAGTTCCATCCTACAATTGATGATAGACCCGATGCTGTGGAGTACCTAAATATTGCTCTGTCGAGATTAAATACAGTAAATTATTTATCGGAATTTATTCAAAGGGAACATATAAATAGAAGACGTACGATTTTCCAAAGCATAAATAATAATAATAATAATAATATCCCTGGACATTTCACACAGCGCCATCTAGTCCCAAGCTAAGCAACCTAATGCTTAATAAATACGAGTAGCAGTGCTCCCCATCTAAATAACTTTCCAAGATTATCATTAATTGAATTAAGAAGATTTGCTTTAGGATCTTACCAATTAAAACAGGCAAGATCCTATTATGGGGAGCATGTGCGGGCGAATGGTACCTACAGTGTAGAAATAAGCAATGAACTAATAGAAGAAGATTTGCCCTTAATATTAGGTCAAAACAATTATTTAGTTAGGGCCAGAATAAAATCGAGACATGTGAGTAGCAGGATTTATTACACATATTTATTGATAAGTAGAGAGCAACATAGGGCAAATTCTTTAGAGAATATCATTGCTTATTATTCTAGTTGCTTAGTGGGAAATCGTACAGTAGGGTGCTGCGCTCATACTATGACCGTATTGTGGTACTTAAGCTGGGGTCGTTTTAATGATATAAGCGCCCCAGCGCAATTTCTAGACCATATATTTGTTGAAGAATAAATGTCTTATCTACTATTTATTGTTGTTTTTTTTTTAAAGTAAGCAGCCGTAGAGCAGCTTAGCTTAACTTGAGATGGATCCGTGTGGTTGTTGTAACTTAGCCATGAGCTCTTCTAACCTAAAGCTTTAGTCGTAGGTAAGTATTTATTTTTAACAACACTGCCTACTAGTGGTGAGGGCACAGCCTACTGAACGCTGACTGCCGGCACGGCACGGCAAGGGATATTTGTAAGCGCAAGTACTTAACCTGCATAATATCCAGCAAGAGAAGAAGTTATGTAGTGTTTTCTAAATTCAGATATCAATATTAATACTTAAACAATATTATTTTAATTTCAATTATGTTTAAAACAAAACAAAACTTGTTTTATAACCTCAATTTCAGCATCCGAAAAAATAAGATTTCTCTTGAACAAGGGTGAAAAATTGAAAATCGTTTTCAGGATATGAAAAGGTGATTTTAGGTCTATGAAACCAAGTTAAAACCACTGTGACATGCGAAGTTTTTTAGGGGCCCAAAACTCCTAACAAAATGGGCATTCTCCTTTTACCTTTTATGAATTTGTTTACTGGATAGACTTGAGAATTGGATCTTCCTATTACCTAAAGCGTAAATGAGATACCGGTTTGTGAATCGAAAGATTTTCCTCATAGCACATGAATAAATGTACAAACGCTGGCCCACGTCAAGCTACTACAATCTGTCAAATTTCTTTAATAGATTTTTCAACTTTATCGATAAAGTATTAAGGTTCAAGGTTGATTGGGAAAATTTGACAGTTCCGGGTAGTTTGACCTGCTAGCGTCTGTATTACAAAGTTGTTGTTGCCAGTAGGTCTCTGAGCGTTGGATCAACTCGATCTGTCTACGGTTCGACTCGAACCTCTCTCAGTGCAGTGTCAGTTACAAATATACCTATTTAATTTCTCACTAAAATGTACTCGTATATACTTACCGTAGCGGTTGCTGTCTGCGCTGGACTTGTGTGTGGGCGTAAGACTGCTTTTGTTTTTATTCATTGGAACGAAGTTTTGGAACGAAGTTCCTTATCGCGCGTTGCGAAAGGAGGCTAGACGGAAAAAATTAAGACCAAAAGTTGGAACGACACTTTTTGCTATAGTTGTAAGCCGTGCGGCGTGCGCGTGTTTCTCTGTCTGTCTCTCTCTCTCTCTTATAGAAAGCAAGCCAGTTATACTTCGTTCCATCCGGGTGTCCCTTGACACCTCTCAAGTTTTTTACTAGCGACCCGCCCCTGCTTCACGCGGTATGTACAGCGTGACATAGCATTGAGATTTCTTAATCATACGTATGTTTAATATTAATGTATAATACATCACCATTCGCATCAACCGGAATCTTACTAGAATAAATCATCTAAATGATGGTGAAAAGCGCAAAATCCGATGTGTTGTTTAGAAGAATAACGCGGTTACCGACAGACACGAAAAGCAACTTTAATTTATAAATAGATTATATGTATTAGATATATATATAAGTATAGAGGGGCTCGTGGCTAAATAATAACAGCCGCACAGGTCGATCGATCAGGTTAAGCTACGCTTGCCGCGGTTGGTCTATGGATGGGTGACCAACCGAGACTCCTAGGCTCTGTGCCTCTGAAAGCACGTTAAGCCGTTGGTCCCGGCTGTCATTCGTGGATCTTTGACAGTCGTTACGAGTATTCAGAAGCCCGAAAGTCTGACAACCAGTCTTACCAAGGGGTATCGTATTACCCACCCAATAACTGGGTTGTGGAGGTCAGATAGGCAGTCGCTCCATGTAAAATACTGGTATTCAGCTGCATCCGGTTAGACTGGAAGCCGACCCCAACATAGTTGGGAAAAGGCTAGGCAGATGATATATGTATTAGATATAGATTTAGAGATGTAGCCAGATACTTTTTTTGTGTTATTTTGCACAAGCCGGTCGCTCGATTGAACTTTCAAAAATCCTTCCTTAGTACTCGCCTATAGCATCTCTTCAACAACAACAACAATATACAATAGCTTGATCAGCGCAAAGCCTAAGTGCTCAATAAGACGAGAGGCACGCGTCAACAGCAAAGGCAACTGCAACCACACACGTTGTCTAATGGCGGGTTGTTTCACGTCCACTTGACACGCGTATACGTCAAAAATGGCGCTAACTATCGTCAAACCATAAAAGGGCGTTGTTTTAAATTACAATCACAAAATTATAATATAAATAATAATAAATATCCCTGGACATTTCACACAGCGCCATCTAGTCCCAAGCTAAGCAACCTAATGCTTGTGTTATGGTAACAAGATGGCTGATAAACTACTTATATACATTTTTTTTTTTGTAAATACATACATATTATAGATAGAAATACACCCAGACTCGGAACAAATACATGTAGGTCATACAAATATTTGTTCCGTGCGGGAATCGAACCCGCGACACGCAGCGCAGCAGTCAATCGCTTAACCACTGCGCCAACCGTGCCGTCAAATGAAATTAATTATGGCCTTGACTTACGTCAAATAATAATGAGTACGTTACGAGTACGATGTCGTTATTATTTGAAGTACGTATGTTACGTTAACCAACCGTTTGAAACAACCAGCCCTCAGCGTCGACTGCAGCGTGCCGCTCGTGTAAATGAGTACTTACGTCCTCAAACACATGCACTCTCTGTTCCTTTTCTCTCATAGTCCGATAATAATAATTGCACGGTCGACTTAAGTGCACCCACATAATGTTATTCATAAATATAAGGAAAATTATTGTTAATATTATATACGAGATTCGTGTTTCATCTTGTGTGCTATTAAAAGTCGTCTTTTAAGTTTAGAGTTTCGTAGGTAAAGGACAAAACAGTTTTTGAAGGATTCTATTTTAGGTGAGTTACATAGAGCGGACGGTCATACGTATACAAGCTGTTGTTTTGCATCCTCGTAGAATTTCAGGAGGCTGTTATGAAAGACATAAATCTATACTTATAATAAATCTGTAGAAGTGAAAATTCTGTACATTGAAAATATCAAAAAAATAAATGGCAGGGGGTGTTACTATGGAGGCGATAGTCCTCGCGCGCCTATACGATTGGCGCGCGGAGGCACTACGCCGGGGGGAAACTCCGCATCCGCGGCAAACCGCGGCGGAGCGGACGAACCTCCGGCGCGATCTCATGGTGGCATGGAAGGAGCGACTATCGCAACCCAGCGCAGGGCACGCCACGATAGCGGCGGTAAGACCCCTCTTTGAGGAGTGGCTAGAGAGACGTCACGGCGTTCTCACCTACCGCCTGACGCAGGTCCTCTCCGGACACGGATGTTTCGGGAGGTTCCTGCACATCATCAGGCGGGAGGAGACGCCCGGGTGTCACCACTGTCAGGATCGCCCAGAGGACACGGTGGAGCATACAGTGGAGGTCTGCCCTGCTTGGGCAGAGCACCGCCGTGTCCTCGTAGAGGCGATTGGCAGCGGCGGCGACCTCTCGCGTCCGGCCCTGGTTCAAGCCATGGTCCGGGGCGAGAGGGAGTGGGAGGCAGTCACCTCCTTCTGCGAAGCAGTCATGCTAGCGAAGGAGGTGGCGGGGTGGGCGAGGGAACGCACTTTGCGCACCTCACGCCTCAGCCGCCGCGGGAGACGCTCCGGGCGTCGGGAGCCGCGTGACGACTCCCGGCCACCGTAGGCGCGGGCCTGCGGGCGGAGAGTAATGGGTAGCTCTCCGTCCGATCAGGACTAGGCCCGTGCCGGACGGCGTGTACGTGTTCCACGCGCGCCTCAAAGAGATGTCAGCAAAAGAGACGGGGCCCCATAGGGCCGAAGCCTGCCAGGGTAGCGGGACCATCCGAAAGGGTTTACCGCTGCCCTGGAACATAAAGGGCTAAGGAAGGAACACGGGTGGGTTTTAGTCAGTAAAAGTCTGACACTCCCTTCTGCTCCACCCAGAGCGGGAGGGGTCATTTGATGATTTCCCATCCTCAAAAAAAAAAAAAAAAAAAAAAAAAAAAAAAAAAAAAAAAAAAAAAAAAAAAAAAAAAAAAAAAAAGGGGGTGTTACTAGACCGACACCGAGCCCAAAAATGTGATTAAAAAAAATTTTGTCTGTCTGTCTGTCTGTCGGTCTGTCTGTCTGTCTGTCTGTCTGTCTGTCTGTTTGTTCAGGCATCACGCAAAAACTACCGGTTCGATTACAATGAAACTTGGTATAATTATTCTTTAATATCCTGGGCACCACATTGGGTACTTTTTATACGCGAAAAGTATATACAATAAAAAACAAACTTAATTTTGCGGTTCGATCCCTAGACCCGATTACTGTTCCAACCGCAAATAATAAGTTTGTCGTAGGTTACGTCACCCGCAATGCACAGCTATCAATAATAAGTATTTAAAGTTGTCGAAAATTTACCACTGACGGGACAAAAAGGGGTAATTCAGTTTTTAAGGGGAGGACTTGAACTTGAAACTGTATGTTACATTTTCACGCATAGACCACTGAACTTCTGATTTGGCATAGAGATAGATGGCATCCTGGGGAAGCACATACATTTTATCCTGTTAGCACGTTCCGTGGGATAATTTCCGACATCCACGCGGGCGAAGCCGCGGGCAAAAGCTAGTAATCAAATAAAATTACGATCCCTGGTAAATAATGAATACATACTTGTTTTTTTAGTTATTTAAGTTTGTCAGTATTTCAGAATACACCACTTTCAAAGAACAGAATCGCGTTTTGGTATCGCATAAGCGGCCGCGTTTTTATGTGTGTAAAGGGGCAGTGCAATCTCACACAGGCCGCGTTTTAAAATTCGTGTCCCACACATGCCGATTTCCAAACATTAGAAAAAAAAATGCCTACTTATTTTATTACTAGCTGCTGCCCGCGACGTCGTCTGCGTGAAGGCTCTACAGCACCAAAAATACCTAAGATGCTAGTGTCGCTATAGCATTATAAGTAAACAACTTTTAAAATTGCATTAAAATATAAGTTTTTTTGCGAAGCAAGTGAAGCGAAGCAAGTGAAGAGAGTTATATAGGAATCCTGCTGAGTTCAGTCATAAGATGTGACTGAAGGAAATAGAGAAAATAATGCAGGAATACATTTCAGGACACAAAAGAATAAAAATACGTACAAAGGTATCATACCTTACAACACTTCCCTATAAACTACGTTGGTAGTTATGCTGCCAGGAGCCAAAATGTAAAGAGAGTCAGGACTGGTGACGCGAGAGCAAGCGACGTACAGTTGCCCGTGTGAGAAGCAACTCGTCCTGAGGTCGACACCCGCTGCCCTCAGTGTCTGCCCCTGCGACTTATTGATGGTCATCGCGAAGCAAACATTCACGGGGAACTGTACGCGCTTGAACTGGAACGGGTAGTTATGAGGTATGAAAGGAATGCGTGGTATAAATACTGCCTCGCCGACGCCACAACCCGTAAGAATTTCCGCCTCAATGGTGTGTCTGTGGAGCGAGATGACTTTAAGGCGGGTCCCGTTACACAACTTCGGAGGAGATAGGTACAGAAGAAGCATAATCGGGACACCGACCTTCAGCTTGATGGTATGCGCTGGAAGTCCACTTGCTGACAGGGAGTTCAGAAATTCCACGGGATAATGTGTGGCGTCATCTTGCTCGACAACAGTGTTTATCGAGGTGTAGACCACTTCATTCCCCTCAATTTCCGAGAGAATGCATTCGTTAATTGCTGCAGCTTGATTATTTTTGGGCGTCAAAATAGCCCGCTCACACACCCAAGAATTCTGCTGGTGCAGTATACGACTGATGTCCCCGTAAAGTGCCTTCGCCAAGACTTAGAAGGACATCGGAGAATTCTTGAGCACATGCATTGCCGCCGAGCTGAGCTCTCATATTAATGGTCAAGCGCAGCGTACGAACTCGTGACCAAAACGTAGATCGTTTCCACGAAGCATTCACCTCGTCAGCCCTCGATCCCCGCATCACCACGGGAAGCGTTTGCCGGAAATCGCCACTGAACAGAACTATGAAACCACCCATCAAATGTTCGTTCCTGCGGATGTCCTGCAGGGTTCTGTCCACGGCCTCAACTGCCTTCCTATTGGCCATCGTACACTCATCCCATACGATCAGAGAGCAATCCTGGAGCACGTGTCCCTTATTGCTGTTACGTGACACACCAAAAACAGGCGTTTCGGCGCTCTCTAAATCGATAGGAATTTTAAACATGGCATGTGCTGTCTTGCCGCCCGGAAGGAGTGTGGCAGCGATTCCCGACGACGCTACAGCAATAGCAATTTTGCCTTGCCTCCTGACCTCTGCAAGTATGCCAGTGGTAACAAATGTTTTTCCTGTTCCACCAGGAGCATCCAAGAAAAACATTTTACCCTGGTTTTGCCCAACGCTTTCAAGGACGGTGTCATAAATGTGTTTTTGCTCTGAAGAGAACAAAGCGACATAGTCATTTCGTATGGTGGTCATTTCGCCCGGGTCGTAATTTGTCTCAGCGTTATACTCCCGATTTCCACGGTCTTTATACGGTGATGATGTGGGAGCTGATAACCCATATTCGATCAGTGGATTGCCGCCGATAGAAATGACCACATCTTGAAGTGAACTGAGACAGGTGTTCAGCACGCGTTCATCAGTTACTTCGACTTCGTCTCCAGTAACACGCCTCAAAGCTCGTAGAAAATCTTCAGACAGATGATGGCGATACTTCTCCCACAAAGCTACCAGGTTCGCGACTCCACAAAACACCAAGATGACGGAAAACAGATGACGCATGCAGCTGGGACTGTCACTGACGCTCGCCGTCGAGAAGGTGACGTGCTACGCAGGCTGCGCGGTAAGTGGGATACTCCACGCCATCAAATGTCCTCAGAAAGGTGAAAGACGTTGGGCCTCGGACAGTGTGAAGTAACAACCGCAGAAAATTTCATTCGCCATTATTCGGATGCACGGTATAAACCCTACCCAATGCGGTGTCCTTGAAAATTCCCGGAAAGCCTTCCACAGCACCTCCTCGTCGACGTCGGTTAAATACACCCCTTTGCTTGTCGTACGTGTAATATGAAGGCACCTCGTCATACGTAAGGGATCTCGCAAACTGGTCGACTTCACAGAGCGTGTTTTTTTAAATTGTCTTCCTCAACTCTGCTCAAGATTTTGAGGGTTTTGTTGGAACTTGAATTTGTCGAAACGAACTATACCATACAACTTTTATGAAGAAAATGCACATTGCCATCTATGAATTTTAAGAATAACTAACTACTAACCTCGCCAACATGATCAAATTTAAATTATTAATTTCCAAAAAGTGTTAACATGTAACTTGATTTGATTTTTATGAAATCTCATAGATGGCGCTGCTTCAAAATTTTCATTATACTACTAACATTAATTAAACTATGTTTCTCTGCCCAAGTTACTTAAATGGCGTAGTTTTTATAGTGTAAAGCTAGATAATAGCATGGCTTACTCAAAAACAACATTTAAATATGCGTCGTTAGATTACACGCTGTGACAGAATACGTAGGTAAGAAAAATAAAGATTCACAGCTCCTCCCCCGTAGGTGATAGCGTGATATGTTTCCAGAGTTAAATTATGGTTTACTAAATAAATAACATGTCATTTTGTGCATTCAATTATTTTGTGCATTAAATTACGAACAAAAACCTTTTAAAATCAATATTGCTTACCTCCTATAACATACGGCGTGATAATATGTAGCCTAAAGCCTTCCTTGGTTTACAAAGAACATTTTTGCTGAGTTTCAATTCAATCTATCCAGTAGTTTTGGCGTGAAGCCGTACCATACACACAGACAAACAGACAAACAGACAAAAATTCTAAAAAGTCACTTTTTGTCATCAGTTACGTTTTTCTAACAAAAGCCACTTATTTTTTCTCGAAAATTCTCAATGTACAGTTTTTCTTTCGTTACTGTTTTATTATATGTATAGAATAGATATATTCGTGTCGAGAATCAGTAGCTTATTTACCTCCTTGAATTTGACGAGGATGCAAAGCGACCCTTTGTATATAGCAATCAGTCAATTACATTTTGAACACTTTCAGATGCCAGTCCTTCTCCAGCGGATGACGGGTCTGGCAGTTGTGAAACCAAGATGACTGCATTTCCTCTCGATCCTAGCTCTAAATGCTGTACGTCTGTTGGACAAGGTCAGTATCCAAATAAAGGAAAGGAAAGAATCTTTACCCTCATCTACGTAGTTAGATGATGGTTATTTACCTTCTTAGGATTGAGGCTCAAATTTTGTGGTGTCTTTGCTTTTCATGTGGCACCACAAATAAGCTAGTCCAAATCAAAGCAGGAGAAAGGGTTGTAAGAATGATCCAAACATCATCCCGAAGCCCCTTCACTTTGGCTTCGGGATGTCTGCCGGTCGATTCTGTAAAAATCTTACCGTGAAAACTCAAGTGAAGTGAGCTTGATGTGAGTTGTAGTAGTAGTGTACGTCAATCCCTAGCATTATTTGGAACGACAGCTCACTCCACGCTCACTTCACCTAAGTTTTCACGGTGAGATGGTTACAGAATCGCACTGCTGATAGGGTTGGGTCCACCAACGCTACTCCGACGTGCGGTGTGCGGTATCCTGCGCCCTAATTGAGTAACACACTGGGAATAACAATCTGATTCCAAATAGGACTTTGGAGCATAATTAAGAATACCATGCACGGGACATTGTAGACTGTCCCAAACTAAGGCCTTACCAAACCGTATGGTAAGAACACCCAATGTGCGACGTGGACGTCCACGATAATATCATGAAATTATAAAAGCGCACAATAGATTTTTCCGTATGAAAACCTAATGAGCCTTTCAACCTTTCAGGTGATCACGCGATCAATCAGCACCCTTGGGCAGCGCTTATATATTACGAATTAAAAAAAAAGAAAACTCGAACCACGTGGTGTGCAGGAACTTTAATCAGCGGAAAATATGTCCTGACATCTGCCGTTTGTATCTTCGGACGAATACTGGAGCAAGCCACGCCGTAAGATAAACCATGTTTTTTTGTTTCGTTCGTCAATCAAGCGTAAACTGCTACAGATCATCATCATCCGGAATTAATCCGATCCATCCTGTCTCTTGCTGCCCTCCGTACGCCACCACGTCAAGCTACTACAATCTGTCAAATTTCTTTAATAGATTTTCAACTTTATCGATAAAGTATTAAGGTTCAAGGTTGATTGGGAAAATTTGACAGTTCCGGGTAGCTTGACCTGCTGGCTGGTCTGTACTACAAAGTTGTTGTTGCCAGTAGGTCTCTGAGCGTTGGATCAAATTCAAATTCAAATTCAAATATTTTTATTTGTAGAGCATAGGTAGGTTAGTTACAGGTGTTATAGTCATTAATGAACTCTATGTCAAGCCGTTATCGGCGTACAAATATTTTCGAAGAAACATGCTGATTATAACAAATTGTCAAATAATTCTAATACTATTGTCACAACGTTTAAATAATCGAATACAAATTGTCAAAACCGAACAACATTCCAATAAGGTATAAAAATAATAAGTTCTAGAATAAACAAGCAGAAACAAAATGTAGTCAAAATATATCCGTTAAATATTCGTTCACCGTATAATATGCTTTGTCGTGTAATATTTTCAGGAATGCCCTTTTGAAATCGTGAATGTTTTCAATATCAACTTGATCTGTCTACGGTTCGACTCGAACCTCTCTCAGTGCAGTGTTCTTGCTGCCCTCCGTACCCCGCTGGTCTAAGCTAAGCGACTACACGTTAAGGGCACTTAACGTGTAGTCGCTTAGATTAAGTATAAGTCTTTCAACCCTGGCTGGAGGCTTTAATTTATTGAGGCACCCACAGGCAAGCGGGGCTTACTACGTTGAATGGCAATGCTAATTCTTTGGCCAAAGAACGAGCCAGCCCTCCGGTCACGTGAAGAGTCGATCAGTCGGCGAGAAATGTAGGGTATAGAAAGTAATTTAATTAATTTGAAATACATATTTAGATACACCTTAATTTTTGAAAGAATTAAGACCAAAAGTTGGAACGACACTTTTTGCTATAGGTAGTCGTAAGCCGTGCGGCGTTTCTCTGTCTGTCTCCCTCTCTCTCTTTGAACTTCGTTCCATCCGGGTGTCCCTTGACACCTCTCAAGTTTTTTTTTTGGCCTAGAGTGTCCCTGCTGTTAAAGGCATCGCCTTTTTCCTTCCATTTATTAAAAAAAAAAAATATATTAACATAATATGTAACCTAGCATGTAACCTAGCTAGGACGCCAGATTCAATTCTGTTGTAAATCTGTTTTGTTTTTTCCCAAAATTGTATCATTTTTAATTTTATTGTAACAGACTGTATGTTCCTCACTTTTTGAAATAAATATTATTATTATTATAATATACACCGTGTTCCGGACGATATACCACGACCAGAAAACCATGATAAGCATTTTTCATTATGGACACATTAATTAATTCTTATTTTTTGTTAGTTTTTATACAAACTAAATAGCTTGACGTAAATCACCCGATATGCAAGCCTCTTATCTCTTTATCCGAAGCATTTGATAGATTTATCATTTTAATTGCAATAAGCGGCAACATAGGCCAGATTAAGACCCTTTCTTAGAGCCAGCCAGCCAAAGACTCAGTATCGCCATGGAAATGGTTAAGCGGTTGGTTCTGGCTGTTTTCCGTAGATCTTTGACGGTCTTTCCTCCTTCTTAGTCAGAAGCCCAATCTGACAACCAGTCTTACCAAGGGGTGTCGAGTTACCCACTAACCAGGTTATGGATGTTAGATTTTTCGCTCCATGTAAAATGCTGGTATTCAGCTGCATCCGGTTAAAATGGAAGCCGGCCCTACACAGTTGGGAAAAGGCTAGGCAGATTAATTGATTGATTTAAAACCTTTTTACCAGGATTGCAGTTCGCCTCGGAGAATTCGATTCGAGTAATGAAGGCAGGGATTGCGTACCAGTCGACGGAGGAGGTGAAGATTGCAACAATGGAACCACCAACATCGCGATCGAGACGACGATACCTCATCCGAAGTATGCGCCTCCTTCGAAGTGGAACGATATTGGCTTGATCAGGCTGCGGGAGGTAGCTCCGTACACAGGTTTGTAAAGAGTTAGTTGAATACCCCTTTTAAGGTTTCCGTAGCCAAATGACAAATACGGAACCCTTATATATTCTTCATGTCCGTCTATACGTCCGTCTGGATGTCGCGCAGCCGTTTTACTCGGAGACTATTTATTGTATGTGCATTCTGTGCACCCCTAAACAATGGTTATGAGGTTTTAGCGTAGTCCGACACGCATTTGGCCAGTTTTTACTGTTCTGTACCCCCTTTTGGGCTTCGCTGCAGCTGGGTAAAAGCCCCTGTATCTGTCTACCCGTCTGCCACGCGTACTTTTCTTCGAAAACGATGGTGACATGCTGATTGATGTTTTCAATCGTCTAGACAGTCTTTTTACATGTTATCAGAAATGCCACGTAACTAAAAAACTTATGTACAGACGCCAGCAGGTCAAGCTACCCGAAACTGTCAAATTTTCCCAATCAACCTTGAACCTTAATGCTTTAACGATAAAATTGAAAATCTTTTAAATAAATTTGGCAGATTGTAGTAGCTTGATGTGCTGGTGTTTGTACAAATTCGAAAAACCACAACCACTTTTTTCAATATTACATAAGTAAAGAATTGTTAACGTTCTAGATTTCATACGTCCCATCTGCTTGCCAACCAAAAGCCTGGAGAGTAGTCCTCCTGACCATCCGTTGTATGCCGTTACTTGGTACGACCCACAGGATATTACCCATAAACTCAAGGTGCTTATTAAAGCGCCCTTCGTCAACCAGGAGGTAAGTAACCGTCCGTCAAGATTGTCATCATCTTTCGTTATAAAAGATTCATCTTCCACCTACTACACCATCTTTTGGTCCCCCGTCCGGACTTTGTCCGGCTTTGCCATTTCTTCGGACATTATGACTCACGAAAACTCCTTTTAGAAAAAAAAACTTAAAAGGTGTCAAGGGACACCCGGATGGAACGAAGTATAACTGGCTTGCTTTCTATAAAAGAGAGAGAGAGAGACAGACAGAGAAACACGCGCACGCCGCACGGCTTACAACTATAGCAAAAAGTGTCGTTCCCACTTTTGGTCTTAATTTTTTCCGTCTAGCCCCCTTTCGTAACGCGCGATAAGTAACTTCGTTCCAAAAAAAAAAAAATTCATACCAAACAACACAGGACTTTTCACATTTTGAAATGGTAATCCTAGATGCATGCTCAGATTTCCCATTTTATACTTTTAGTTATTTTATGCAAAGACCCCATTGTTTTTGGAACAAAGTTCTTTATCCCGACTTGCGGTAGGAGTATTATGGGAGAAATCGCCATCGAAAAAGCCATAAGCCCCATCCTTGCTACTTTCTCTTATACATATATAGTACAAAGAGACACACAGACAGAGAGTGTTTTCATGGTTTCCGCGGGTGCTGAAGCCATTAGTGAGGTCAAAATGAAAATGCAAGATGGTGGCTGCGAAAATTTTCACTTTTTTATCATGAGTGTCGTTTTCATGGTTTTCGAGGGTGCTAAAGCCGATACGAAACTTGCGAACACTTTATAAGAGCTTCTAAAGAGTTATGGTAGATGGCACTGTATTATAAACGCGTCTTAAATTCACACTTTATCTCTCTCTGTCTGTATCTACTATTTTATTTATTTACTTTTCGTTTTTTTTTTTTCGCAGAACCTGCCGATAGTGTTGATTCTTATTACTTGTTCTCCTATACGAATTACTAATAAAGTATCCCCCCATACCTCCGTAGCTAAATTAATCACTAAGAAGATTAGGTGGTAAATCGATTGACAAACTATTATTTTACAGAAATGCCAACTAATATACAGCACACCAGGTCGCAGCACCATGCTCGGACAGGGTCAGCTCTGCGCGGGTGGTATAGAAGGCATGGACACTTGCAAGGGCGATGGCGGTGGTCCCTTAGTGTATGAGAATCAAGGAATATCCGAAATTACTGGCATTGTGAGCTTTGGACCGAAAGAATGTGGTCAAAAAGACATTCCTGCAGTTTACACCAATGTTTACGAATATCTTGATTGGATTAGGACTGTTATTGTTGCGTAATTTATTATTTTATTACTTTCATATACATAAGACTGACTCGAGCAGAACATAATTATACAGCCTATTAAACACATCTAATAAAATAATATTAAATTTCCTAAACCCCTCTTCCTCTCTCCTAATTTTGCTGGGCCCGACATGGTCCATATTGATTTTCTACTTACACCGCAACGTGGCTTATTAGCTAATTATACGTAAAAGAAGTCGCTTGTTTACAAAAATGGATTTGAGTGGTAAAAAAAATTCTCTCTACACTTCGGCAGCAAACAACACACCTCTGCCAGCCATTCTACTAACTAACATACGCGTGGAATCGTGGATGTTACAAGGTGATCACAAATGCTTGCCATATATTTTTTATTAGTAAGTGGTTACTAAAATCGTTGTTTAATTTAGTCTTCTCTCTTTCACATCACTAGAGCTGTCAATGTGACTGTGACAGTGACGTGCGAGTGACTGACGTACAAGGCTTGAAAAGGGCAAGGGCAACAAGCAGTATCGGTTTCCGTATTCCAGACGTTTTCTTTGCAAACAATTTGAGTGAGTGAAATTGTGTGATTGTTATTTCAGTAGTTATGATTCAAGAAGTGTGAAATGTCGAAATCGAACGTATTTAACACGGAAGGCATACAAGCCGGCTGCATTTACCGGATAGACCTTATAAACTTTGTGTAAGTAAATTACTTTTCGCGCGCAATCCAAGTATTATATTATTTTATTAGTAAAACATTTTTTTTTTTTGCGTAGCATTAGCTAAGATTACTGTAACTTGAGTTGCTTTTTGTTATCTATCAATATTATTCATTTAAAAACAATTAAAATAGCGCTTGATTTTGTGAGTCATGTCACGACAAGTTTGTACCCAGCAATTAATTTTATTATTTGTAGGCGCTTAGTACACTATCCAATTTTAAGAAATGTTACGAAATCGGCAGATGTAATCGCAGTTAGAACAGATTGGATCCAATTTAGTGTAAATTGGAGGTCCAACCGCACTACTTCCTAAATTATGTACGATCCTTCTTCACGAATGCGTCTGACTGCGTCGTCTGTCCGATTTAGAATCCAATTTAGTGTAGTGTAATCACTAGCTTCCGACTTCCTAGTTAGAGTGTTCCTAGTTAGCATTCCTTAAATTGAATTGTGTAATAAGCGCTTTATCCAGTTCTCTTCTCTTCAGTTGTGTTTGCAAGTGGACTAGTTATGTAGTAGATAATAGTTTAAAATGCTTTCAGTTTTGGCCAATTTCAATCTACCTATAGGGACTAATCAAGGAATTCTGCTACTGCTGAACAAAAGTCACAAACAAAAATTATTGTTGTTACTTGTTCTTGCAAATGAATTTGTAATATTTTACTGTTTGTACCTAAGCCTCTTATACCTATTTCAGTGGTGGCCCAGGGGTAATGGCCCTGACTTACGAGTTGTAGGTTGTGGGTTCGAACCCAGGCAGTCGCTTTACATTGTGTAAATTTAATCACTAGGTACTGCTCTCAAAACGGTGAAGGAAAAAGATTGAGTGTGAAACCAGCATTTCCTAGAACCAAAAATTCGAAGAAAATGTGTCTTCTATCAAACTGGGCCGGCGTGGTGGATTACAGCCCAATCCTTCTGACATCAGCATTAGACTAACTAGATCCATTTAATATATATAAGGAAAAGTATGAAATTAGACAGTATGTAGGTAACTAACATACTCAAGTACTAGTACTAATGTACCGAAGTAGGCCGCAGCAAGGACAACCTCCACAAGTGGGGATTCATTGAAGGGTCAGACCTCCGGGTTGTATGCGGTGTCTCTCCACTGACAATGGCTCACGTTCGCAGTATCGTGGTTAACCTAAACAACTGATAATCATTGTTTTGTGTTAGTTAGAGTTCATAATCTTCCTGACCTTGTCCTATGTGACTTGGGGTCAACACAACACATTTTCTTTTTCCATTCTCCCCTGTCAACCGTTAGGCTATCGTTCAATCCCTTCTGTTTCATATCTCACACAATCCACTCATCTTTTCATTGGCCTTCCTCTCCCTCTCCATCCATCCATCTTTTCTTTGGCCTTCCTCTCCCTCTCCATCCATCCATCCATCTTTTCTTTGGCCTTCCTCTCCCTCTCCATCCATCCACATTTATATTCATCACTCTTAGTCACATATGTTTCTTAGCCCACGCTCGCACATGTAAATTTTTTATCGCGCACTGGATTTTCAACTCTGTGTTGAGCCAAGCATTGAGAATCCAACAGAGGGGCAGTACGTTGAAACTCCGGTGCGGTGTAGAAGTATGATGATTGTGATTGATATTTATTATGTTTCTTGGCTTTAATGGTATAAATCGGCACTGTAATCGGTATTGGTGCTTTGTCGGCACGGTTGGCGAAGTTGTTAAGCGATTGACTGCTGCGCTGCGTGTCACGGGTTCGATTCCCGCACGGAACAAATATTTGTATGACCTACAAGTAGTTGTTCCGGGTCTGGCTGTTTGTGTATGTGAGTTTAAATGTTTGTAAACGCACCCACGATACAGGAGAAATTCCTAGAGAAGGGCAACGTTTTTAAAAAAAAAAAACCTCAGCCTCTCCCTTTTAGGAATGCGTGTCATGTTATGTTATAATGTTGAAGCTAGCAAAGTACTTATGAGTCATTCTCATCTCATTACTTATTCATTCATTACTTGAAATTTGACACAGTAAAGAGTTGATATTTTAATCTAACAAAAACATTTTTGTAATAATATTAGTTTAATATCTTGATTTTTGTGACCTTGTGACCCGGAATTTATGATATGTTAATTTGAGCAAAACTGTGTTCAAACAGGAGTAATAGTAAGGAGTAGTAGTGCGAGTCTAGTAATAGTTGTTGCAAGGATTTTGAGCATTGGTTCCTGGGTTTAATCCCCAGATTAGCCAATGTTTGATTGGGTTTTTTTCATTAGCTACAGCTCAATTCAAACTTTATGGCTCGGAACATGAGGCGAGTCGCTGCGCAGCAACAAATTCACCTGTCAGCGGGGTTTACTGCGCAGTGACTGGCAGTGAGTAGCGCACTTCAGAGCTGCCATAAAGATTTTTTTTTTTAAATGTTGCCTCTCTAGGAATTTCTCCTGTATCGTGGGTGCGTTTACAAACATTTAAACTCACATACACCAACAGCTAGACCCGGAACAACTACTTGTAGGTCATAAAAATATTTGTTCCGTGCGGGAATCGAACCCGCGACACGCAGCGCAGAAGTCAGTCGCTTAACCACTGCGCCAACCGTGCCGTCAGTCGGCAGTTTGAATTGGGCTGAAACTTCAGTCTGGCTGATGGCAATCCTATCCCTTCAAAGTATATAGGCATGATGTAATGCTATGTTATTTGTATTTCAGAACCTACAAAAAGGTGGAGCTATACCCTAGTTCATCTTTAAACTTGATAATTGGACCAAATGGCACCGGAAAGTCCACATTTGTATGTGCCATCATTCTTGGATTATGCGGCAAGCCCAGTGTCATTGGACGCGCTAAGAACGTAATTATCCATTTTATTTAACCCATTAAAGCTTTCTTGTACCACTTCATTAACTCCTTTATTCATAAACGTTACTTAAACATAACCGGCGAAATATGGATATATATAGTACACCCATATTTTGCTGGATG
This sequence comes from Apamea sordens, assembly GCA_945859715.1. Lineage (NCBI taxonomy): Eukaryota > Metazoa > Arthropoda > Insecta > Lepidoptera > Noctuidae > Apamea > Apamea sordens. The sequence continues at coordinate 1,733,421 of OX244010.1, read as the reverse complement.
CGTAACGAAGCTTGCTGCTCACACTTGGTTCATTAATTAAAGCCCTAAATGTGTTTATAATTCTCTCTCTGTCATCTCCGGAGAAGTGATGGCTCAGTGGTAATGGCCGTGACTTACGAGTTGTAGGTCATAGGTTCAAACCCAGACAGTCGCTTTACTTTGTGTAAATTATTTTACCACCACTGCTCTCAAAACCGTGAAGGAAAACATCATAAGAAAACCCGCATGCATTAGAACTAAAAATTCAAAGATGTCATGTCACTGGGACCACGTGCCTATCTGATCTCCTCAACCCTTACGGTACTTGTTATAACAGGGTAAAAATCTTTTCCTTCTAGATATCAGAATATGTCCGGAGTGGCTGTGAGAAATCCAAAATCGAGATTGAGCTGTACCGTAATCCGGGGGAACGAAATGTCATTATCACAAGAGAATTTGACACTAGTGATGTGACATCATGGCGTATCGATGGAAAGTCGGCCCGGGAGAAGCAAGTGCAAGAGCTTATAGCGTCAATGAATATACAGGTAAGAGGACTTCCACTGCTTCTTAAGTTCAAATAATTGAACTGCTCAACAACGTAATTAACGCAATGAATTTTGTTGAACTGCCAAATTAATAGCTATTGCTTCTGATAGTGTGTTCCGCTGGACTGTCGTCCAACACAATTTACAATTACAATTCGATAATGTTGTTCATTAATCGAATAGGACACTATTAGATTAATAAATAACACTATTAAATTGTAACATTAAAAAATCATCAACGAAAGTTTAGGTATTATAAAATTGTCCTCAACTGAATCAAACCATAAACATCTTTTAGGTGTTTTAAAATTATAATTTCTGGTTTTATATTTATAATCAAATCAAAGCACTGACTTTGTAAGTGGCACTGCAAATAGATATCCACAGGTACGTTTTCTGATGCATTTGTTTACATTTTCATCAGATATTTTGGAACCGACTATATTATGTTTTAATAATAAATTTAATAACTTGAGAGTATCGTCCGTCGCGGACTCGCGGTGGAGTCCGTTGAAGCGAGTATCCGCTGGAGTCCGCCTCGCTCACGCGCTGACGGCGATGACGCGTAGGTCGGTCACGTCGTCTGCGCGTGCCCGCTGCGTGTTTGTTGGCTGCGATCCCAACATTCGAGCGCCCCTCGCTCACCGACGGCGACGACACGTAGGTCGGTTACGGGTGCGATTCCCAACAGTTCCGTACCATTATCTATAAAAATCAATCATGAGTTGAATGAGAGAATGAGAGGTAAATCGCAGTTTACGATTTATGACATATTAAAAACAAAACTACTTACTAGATCTCGTTCAAACCAATTTTCGGTGGAAGTTTACATGGTAATGAGGTACATTACCATGTAACCTTCCACCGAAAATTGGTTAATACATTTTTTTTAAGTAAAAAATCAGTTTAGATAAAAATGATATTAGAAACCTCAATATCATTTTTGAAGACCTATCCATAGATACCCCACACGTATGGGTTTGATGAAAATTTATTGTTTTTATTCTATTTTTGTGTGAAAATCTTAATGCGGTTCACAGAATACATCTACTTACCAAGTTTCAACAGTATAGCTCTTATAGTTTCGGAAAAAAGTGGCTGTGACATACGGACGGACAGACAGACAGACATGACGAATCCATAAGGGTCCGTTTTTTGCCATTTGGCTACGGAACCCTAATAAAAAAAACAGAATAAAATAAATATATACATAAGTGGGACCCATACAACAAACATGGTACGAATGCGCGAGTCCGACTCGCACTTGACCCGTTTTTTTATTATTGTTTATCATCCTCAAAATACCATTTTAGACACCAATCTACATTGTCTTCAGATGATCTGTCTGACCAAGATTATGTCTGGATTTTAATAGAGACTGTGATCTCCGAGTTTGTTTCGGCCTTTCTTTAGAGTATCAGATTGGAAACGCCGACCTCTTCTAGTATTTAAAATATGATTGACGTGTGATGATATGTGACGTGTGTTTTTACAAACGTACTTAAATATATCATTAATTTATCATCTTTGTGACAATAAATGAACACTAACAATACTAATTTATAGGATTATTTAGAAACTATCAAATACATCGTAACCTTGAAACTGAAAACGAATTTTTTTCAAAGAAATTAAATAAGAGTGTCGGGCTGTCTATCTTTGACTAGCTACAGCTCGTCATCTGCCTAGCCTTTTCGCAACTATATTGGGGTCGGCTTCCAGTCTAACCAGATGCAGCAAAATACCAGTATTTTACATGGAGCGACTGCTTATCCGACCTCTACAACCCAGTTACTGGGTAATACGATACCCCTTAAAGACTGGTTGTCAGACTTTCGGGCTTCTGACTACCCGTAACGACTGTCAAAGATCCACGAATGACAGCCGGGACCAACGGCTTAACGTGCTTTCCGAGGCACGGAGGAGTCTTGGTTTGTAAAGATAAGACCAGAAGTAGAAACGGACCTACCGTGGCAAGCGTAGGGTGTTACCACACCTCAACCTGATTGATCGACGCGTGAGGCTGTGATTACTTAGCCACAAGCTATATCTATAGTGACTAACTATTGGATGTATTTGGTTGAATTTTTGTATGCAGACTTGGAACGTCATTTGATATATGAAGTTTAATTCACTGTCGTATTTTCGTCTCCACATTTCCAAAAAAAAACCGGTCAAGTGCGAGTCGGTCTCGCGCACCGAGGGTTCCGTACAAAGTAGGTAACTACAAATTTACGGTTTTCGGATGTTTTCCTTTACTTGTGCTACATGACATTGCTTCTTGCCAAATTTCATGATTCTAGGTCAACGGGAAGTACCCTATAGGTTTTGATTCCATTGCGAGTTTCAAAATATGTGGCATAAACGGAACATAAACACCCGTATCTTTTGATTACGTTTACTTAGAACTTTGATTTTTTCACTGCTTCAAGGGATTGCAGCCCTGAGTATTTGATATTAATTTCAACTTGATAACTCTACGCGTTCCAGAGAAAAAAGGTCTTGACAGACGAACGGACAGATAGACGGACGACGAAGTGATCTTGGATTCCGTTTTTCCTTCTGAGGTACGGAACCCTAAAAATTAACATCCCTATTTCTGATTAACAACCTTGAGTCTAGATTTATGCACAGTTAATGGCAATATACTAGAGTACTAGCAGCGCCCCGCGGTTTCACCCGCATTAGTGTCGATTCCGTGGGAATATCGATATATAAATAAAATATCTTATGTGTTATTCTTATATATAAGCTATATTATTGTAATGTTTCCTCAAAATCCGTTCAGTAGTTTTTGCGTGAAAGAGTAAAAAACATCCATCCATCCATCCTCACAAACTCGCGTTTATAATAGGTATTAATAGAATTATGTAGTAAGATATATGTATAGTAGGATCAAATGAGACTTAAAAATAACTGGCGAATGCTGTATATCTGCTAACTCTTTCGGGGAATATCGGCGTGATGTTTTTTAGACAAATAGATGCTTGAAATTCTATGCCGCGGTCTTCCCCAATTCATGTGTTCCAAATTATTCCTGTTCATGGAATCGCTGCGCTATTCTTTTTTGGTGACATCATTTGAATATTTTTGGTACGATTAGAAGAATTGGCAGTCTTTTTATGCCTACGGAATACTTATTCAATAATAATTGTTATTGGTTCTAAGCGAATGGAGTCACGTAGGTAACTAAAGTCTATTCAAACTAATGTTCAAATTTATGTTATTTCAAGTTAAACAAATATCAACTTTATTTCAGTGGCTAATTAAGTTGATTTCAGAGTGACTAGTGACTATTGAAAAAGTTATGAAAATGTTTTAGCGGAAACTGAACTTTATTGTGTAGGAATTAAAGTTGTTTTTCCATAAACTCATATTTGTTTACATTTTTGGAAAATAAATCGCTAATGCAGATTACAATATTATATCGATCTTTTTTTTTTACTAATAATAATGCTGAATAGTTTGTTTGAACGCTCTAATATCTGAAACTGTCTGCCAAATTTGAAAAAAAATCTATTTGCATTTGATAGCCCAATTCACGAGGAAGGTCATAAGCTATTTAACATGACGCTAGGACCCTTAGGAACTGATCAAAAAGAAAAAACTTGGAGGTTTCAAGGGAGACCCGGATGGAACGAAGTTCCTTTCGATTAATTATTATTTTTTATTATGTACAAAAAACCTGTATACACTCAACAAAAATAATCGTCGCGACACCACACTGTTCAATGCGAAATAGACGAAACGAAAATAACTGGCTTGCTTTCTATAAGAGAGAGAGAGAAAGAGACAGACAGAGAAACACGCGCACGCCGCACGGCTTACAACAGTTACAACTATAGCAAAAAGTGTCGTTCCAACTTTTGGTCTTAATTTTTTCCGTCTAGCCCCCTTTCGCAACGCGCGATAAGGAACTCGGTCTGAAAGTTTGCCAAGCGGAAACGAAGTTATTTATATATAATCCGATTTACAGTAACGAGTGTTTCTAAGCGATGGCGTCACCTACTATATTTTATAGTTTATAATGTACCTACTTACGACAATTTTATCAAATCAATGGGCACTCCATTGTAACAAATAAGGCACCATTCGCACTATGTCGTAACGATTTTTATCGTTCGTCGACTGTCATTACTTTATAAGTGCTTCTAGTCTTCTTTTCTGTTCCTTATTGGTAGTGGATCGTGACAAAAGAAAATAAAGAAAGAAAAAAACAAACACCTGACAAAAGTAAAACTAAAAAAAAAGAATAAGAGAGATTTAGTGTGAGAGACAGAGAGAGTTATATCTTTCTTCTACGTGACGCGTTCTTGAAATTTCACTCAATTCTCGTGGTATTGCTGCCAGCCTTTTGGGCACTTCTCCCACCTGCCTTTTTCTTTATTTTTTTTATTATTATATACTTGTACATAATGTACAACACAGTGTGTACAGTGCCTTAATCTACGCAAACACGTGCAGTACATTGCTCTACTCGTATTATCAGCAAGGATGCAAAACGGATATTAATATTTATGTATATTATGTTAGCTATTATCAATCAAATGACGCATATTCTCACACATTTAAGGTCGACTGATATTAGAGTCTTCGATAGATGACACACAGACTAACATTGATTTTTATTTAAGTACCTACATTATACAACGTGGCGCTACAATGGCGACATTAATTTAACACACGGGTAGGGCTAGTGGCCAGTAATCATAAAAATTATAACAACATAAAAAAAATCGTAACTGGAAAACTTCCACCTGCGCCACTCGCCGACATATGGTTCTCTCTCTTTCCTTCAATTCGCCTTCTCTTTGCACGTTATTTGTTTTAATTACATTGATGCGATGTTATGATCCGGAACCCCGGCAAATGACCCCTGCGCTACAGTTCTTTAAGTCAGGTTGCTCTAAGATGCTATTTTAGAAAATTGTTAATGTTTATATAAATTAAAATATATTCATAAAACTAAAACGCGAAACCGTATACGTGTGTTAAATTAATGTCGCCATTAAAGTGCCACGCTGTATACAGGGTCAAATTAAATTAGCTAGCGAAATTCCGCCGACCACCATATGTCGCAACAATTTGACTTTAAAAAAAAATAGCAGTATTGTTCTCGCAGTTCAAGTGTTACCACTGAAGTGTGGATGACTGACCTAGTCATTCTCAAATCAACTTAATATACATGTGTGTAAAGTCGATATTTGTTTAACAAGAAATAACGTTAATTGGCAACGAAGATTTGAATAGACTTTACTTACATTATAATATTTTTTTTAAATAAAACGTTGCCCCACACTAGGAATTTCTCCTGTATCGTGGGTGCGTTTACACACATTTAAACTCACATACACAAACAGCCAGACCCGGAACAACTACTTGTTAGTCATACAAATGTTTGTTCCGTACGAGATTCGAACCCGCGACACGCAGCGCAGCAGTCAATCGCTTAACCACTGCGCCAACCGTGCCGTCAAAATAATTCATGACACATCTTAATCCCTCTAGGTAGACAACCTCTGCCAACTTCTACCACAAGATCGAGTCCAGGACTTCTCAAAGATGGATCCCCAGCAGCTATTGCGAAGTACCCTCGCCGCAGTAGGGGGGCAAGAGAGTGTCGGTCAGCTAGATGAGCTGATCCAATGTCGGACGGAGCAAAGAGGACTGTCGAGCAAGCTGCAAACTAACGCCCAGGTTATGGAGGAAGCTAAACGGTTGAATGAGAGGTATGTGCCATGTCCATGGTAGAAATTTCAAATTCGATGGCCCCTTAGATTAACAAAATAGAGTTTAATTAAACGAAGTTCTTTTATGGAGCTTCCTGTAGGAGTGAACTCGACACGTAACGAAAAAGCGACTTTATTATATGTAATAGAAAGAGACAAAGAGAAAGATATATACCTAGTTTAAAAATCGCAATGAATGTGCGCAATATGGAAGGAGTGATGGGGCTATGAACAAATGCTGCATTTGCACGCTGCGTGAGCGTGCCCAAACCATCCAGGATGGATTGAAAGCAGCACATAAAGTGATTATTTGCTCCATTGGTGTAATTGCCGTATGGCGTTCCAGTGTGAGGATAAATAATTAAATAGTTTTTATGGTTTTCTAAGGGTGCTGAAGCCAATAGTGAGGTCATAATGAAAATCCAAGATGGCGACTGCGAAAATGTTAAGTAACATTTTTCATAATGGGTGTGGTTTTCATGGTTTTCGAGGGTGCTGAAACCGATAGTGGGGTCAAAATGAAAATCCAAGATGGCGACTGCAAAAATGTACAAATACATTTACATTTTGACATTTTCAAATCAAATCTCTTTATTGCATTCAAGTGTACATTTAGTTGTTACAATTGTAGCGGTATCTACAACGCCACATGCGAACAACGCGTCATACTGACGTCACGCAAATCCTGCATCTCGCAAGCAGAGTTTACCGCGCAGTTAGCATAGATACAATTTCCCAACATCAATCGTTGGGCAATTGCCCGCCAGACACAACACCAGTCTGGTCGGAGGATCCTCCCTTTTCTATGGAGGATGAGTGAACTTTACACCCTGTTCCTCATACCTCTAAACAATATAAGTAAGTTCCAACATGAAACCCATGAATTTTTGCAGCCACCATCTTGGATTTTCATTTTGAACTTCGTTCCTGTCCCCCGTTTGTTGTTTCTATTTGCTTTACTCTGGACGCTTTTAACGTGTACAAACCTACGTGTGTTTTTAAATCGTTCTCTCATATAATTATAAATTCAACGTTCATGATGTAACTAATATTTTGTAACAATATAATTTAAAGGAGTATCCATAGAGTTTTTTGGAGAGGTACAGTCAACAGCAAAAGTAGATGAACAAAATCAGAAATTCAATACTAATGAACGAAGTTCGCGTCAAAACTGTGTGGCGTCGAAGTGATTCAAAAGTATGTGATTGTAAATTATACCAAACATTTACTACTAGTACAGCTGCCATATAGCTGCGAACTCCGTTCATTAGTATTGAATTTCTGATTTTGATCATCTACTTTTGCTGTTGACTGTACAGTCAGCAACAAAAGTCAATTAACACTGTTACTTTTACAAATTGTCTAAATTGATACAAAATGATGCGATACATTGATTTTCTCTATTTCATGTAATAGCAAAGAGTTAATTATTCTTAAATATTCTATTACTAAATGTTTTTAAGAATATTTTGCTCAATAATTAAGATTTAAACAACTAAAGTGTTAAAAGACTTTTGTTGCTGACCGTACATACTACGCTTTGGAATGGGCATCTAGTTTAATATTTCTTACTGATGGACTCCTTGACAATTAAAAAGTATTTGTAAACAGTTTAATTTAAATAAATGCTTTGAGTTTGAATAGATACAAAATCAAAAGTCAGTTCTTCAAATTAGGCTCAGAGTCGGTACTTTTTGAACGTCAAGAAAGTACCCAAAACGCCCCGCCCTTCACAACTTCCTAGTGCTTTAGCTGGACGAAGAAGTGGCGCAAAAAACTCCCTAGCAGCAACGACATCAACGCATCAAAATCGGAACAGTCAAATAGATTGTCCTTACGACGTGTTTAAGTACTAAACACGTCGTAAGGACGATCTGACTCACATTCAAAACGTAAATTATTATTAGAAAAGTGAGTCGTAACGTTATAACAATATGGGTGGCTTTTGTGAAATGCTGGTGGTATCATTTGTAAAATATATTCGTAACAAAGTATAGAAGTTATTCGAGTATGAGTGTTGTTAGTACGTGATGTATCAGCTAGTGTTTTGTTAATCTAAGGCCGGCCCGAATTTGTTAATATTGTTTTGTATTATATCCCCATCTTGACCGTACTGTCGCCGTTTTGGCCAATGGAAAATGATGCTTATTACAAATGAGTAGAATAACTTCTTAGTAGCATGAATTGGCCCGTGTGTTCTTCGAGTTCTATGGACCAATATGGTGGCAAAATACATCATCATAATATCATCATCATCTGCCTAGCCTTTTCCCAACTATGTTGGGGTCGGCTTCCAGTCTAACCGGATGCAGCTGAATACCAGTATTTTACATGGAGGGACTGCCTATCTGACCTCCACAACCCTGTTACTGGGTAATACGATACCCCTTGGTAACATTGGTTGTCAGACTTTCGGGCTTCTGACTACCCGTAACGACTGTCAAAGATCCACGAATGACAGCCGGGACCAACGGCTTAACGTGCTTTCCGAGGCACGGATGGGTCTCGATATGTAAACTTGGTCATCCATCCACAGACCAACCGCGGCAAGCGTAGCTTAACCTGACCGATCGACCTGTGCGGCTGTTATTATTTAGCCACGGGCCCCTGCATACATAATCATAAACATATACATAATCAAAGTAATATTGTTAAATTGTTTAGGTACGCCAATGTCACGGACATTGCTGCGGCAGCTGCAGTCATCTGACGTGGAAGCGAGATGACTCGAGAGATTTTAAGAATCCCGTACTAATTATTCGCTCTTCTACTCACACGTCTTATGATCACGACTTCCACGAATCTTGGCGTTTACTTTAAAATACTATTAATTAAATTTCTTCCAGACTTAAAATAGTAATAGACTCAATGAAGCAAAGGAAAGAGATAGAGAAACAAATAGAGATTTGTGAGAAAAAGAAATTATGGCTTGAGTACCAAGACTTAAGAGAGAAAGTCGTGGAGTATTCGAACGATAAGAAAAAAGCGGTGAATATAGTGAAGAGTCATACAACTAAGGTAGAACCTTTGCAACGAGTGATACAGAACGCTAAAACAAATATCAGCAAGATGGAACAACAGAAATTGGCTGCTGTAAGTACTTATAACTATTCTATTTGCGATGGGACGGTTTCCACGAGACATTCCACGAAGTGAGCAAAATTATTTTCATAATTTTAATAATTATCGTTACCTTTTGAAATAACACTGTTACCTGAATACGTATAAAATTTAAATTAATTTTGTCGTGCAATATTTAGGTTCTAAGTCACCGCGACCTGGAAAGTTTTGCATGACGTGACCGCTTCAAACTATCTTATACTGTGTAATATTCATTTGGTAAAATAAATAATAAGAAAATAATTCCATACTTACTTTTGCCACTGGCTTCGCCCACGTGAAATTCGGAAATTATCGAACATCCAAAAATACAGACCCGCATTTTTTCCTTACAGAACAGAAAAATCTACGCTCTTAAGGATCAAGCGAAAGAGACTATTAACGCGGTTCGCACTCAAGAGTTCAAACTGAAGGAGATCGAGGGTTCTTTTCAAGAGAAGTTAGAACGGCATAGGAACAGAGAGAGAGAGTTGCAAGAGGCTAAGGCTAAGCTAGACAAACTGGTCATGGATAAGAGCAGATTAGTGGAGAAAGTTGGAGATGGTGAGCTAAATATTTATGTTTTGAATTTTGAACTATATTTCGATTACGGTTAAGGAGGACTAGGAAGCCGATATTCCGAAGAAAGAAATTAAAGGGCTTCGAAGATACGTGGCATACCTAACCGTCCGCCATTTTGTTTTTTCTTCAAAGTGGCGACCACGCATGGGACGTATACATATACATCGATAAGTGACATATACATTAATGCAAACATAATAAGACCAAACTCCGTAAAGTGTTAACACTCGGCAACTTTCAATTGCGCTTTTTTCGTGAAATAACGAATGCAATGTTGAAATACGACACATTACATAAACCTAAGGCTTCGAAAATGCTATGTTTGTAACGACATAAAATTTCATTAAAAAATAAAGGAGTAAATCGCTTTTGAATAAAGCCGGGTGTATACATACTTTTGCTCGTGACTGTACATCTTGTTGCTTAGATATTTGAAATAATCACTCTGAAAGCTTAAAGTAATCAATGATATTAGTTTCATGCGTGGCCGCCATTTTGATAAAACATCAAAATGGTGCGGCAGTAGGTATGTGTCAAGCTCCATATAAAAATCTTCAAACCCCTTTGTAACTTAATACAATTATCCACAGAAAAGAAAGTGAAAATGGATTTAGCGGAAATACACAAGCCCCTATCTAAAACGAATGCAGCCATTGACAATTTGAAGAAACAGAAGTTAGAAGCTCAGTACGATCTGGAGAACAACGTGATGCCTCAGATCAGGCTGTATCAGAACAGGTCAGTTTCCTTATGCCCAGGTACGCACCACACACCACACGGGCCCACTGCGGGTTGGTAGATGTCACATGTATTCTAAAATGAAACTTAAAGTCTAAGTAATAAGGTTAAAAACATACTAATTTGAAATAAGACCACAAATACTTTTGTGGTCGGTTATTCTTCGGTTAGTCGGTTATTCGGCCGATACTACTTCGGCCGAACTACTACTACTACTAGTATCGGCCGAATGTTCGGCCGTTTCCTGCTACAAAGTTACTATTTGGTTCAGTCGGTTCCGATCCTACACTCCTACACCCTTTCGAATATTGACTATGGTTCCGACCCATCTGAGCCGATTCGAACTTTTTTCGCATTTTTCAATAATATTCGGTTCGGCCATGTGTCGGTCCGATCCGAACATTCGCACTTTGCACTTCGGAGTAGGCCCCCAGGTCTAAACACGAACTGTGTGTCATGTATGTTTATGTACCTACTTGTCCAGACAAGACTCAAGCACACTATCCAACAGTTTTGCTACCGTTGTCGCGAGAGATCGGGAGTTGATTTCCCTTGTCCGCTATGTCTCCTGTCTTGTTCTTCACTATGGGCACCACTGTAGTTTTCATCAAATCATCCGGTAGCTATGAATGACTAATGCACACAATGAAGAACATAGACATGACCCTCGGCACGTGTACGCCAGCGTGTTTTAAGTGCTCAATACTGAGCCCATCGTGGCCAGGAGATTTACCTCTACGCATACTGTTTATCACCTTTTTATGATATGTTTATTTCCAGAATACGTCAACTAGAAGACGTAGACAACAAACGTCTGGAAGTGCTACGCGGTTACAGCGAAGACTGTTACAAAGCAGTGGCTTGGCTCCGAGAGAACAGAGACATGTTCCAACACCCTGTACACGAACCTATGATGCTTGAGGTGTGTGTCTATGTCTATTACTCAAACTCAAAGTATTTATTTCAATTAAACCAATTACAGGCACTTTTGAACTGTCAAGGGGTCGGTCAGTCAGAAAAATGAAGCTAGTTGCCCATTCCAAAGCGTAGGTACCTATGGAGAAGAACGGGCAAGAAACTCCATGGACACTCTTTTAAATCAATATATGGTTACAAAATATTGGTTACATCATTTTTGTTATAAATTATGCATGTGAGAACGATGCAGAACGTTAAAAGCGTCCGTAATGAAAAGTTTAAAAAAATAAAAATAAGTACAATTCAAATATTAAGTTAAATTAAAATAAGCCATGGCAGCAAAGAGATGACCAGTCCCTACTGACGGCGCCCGTTCACGAACATGACGCGTGGATTAGCACCATTCAGCTCAACCATTTTGAAGGGAACTAAATGATCCAACGCATGCGCCACCATCTGCGAGACATTTGAGTGAGCATGACATACTCTCTGCTGCCAGGGCACATTCAAGTCAGCGAAAGACGTACCCAGTATATGGTAGCTTTATAGTATGTACATAGTACTCACGCATACTAGCTTTTAAAAATTTAATTATCATTTAGGCGTAGCAATTTTTATCAATTTAGGGCTGACCTCCAGACCGAATTGCAGATGAGCTGCTCCTCCCTTCAGGTTTCAGCTCATCTGCAACCTCAAGGGAGAGCAGCCTTCGGCGCAGGAGATGTTATATAGTTCACAAATGTGTGCGCATACACAGGTGCACTATAATATCTCCAGCACCAAAGGCAATTTTCTGACCTCCCACGACCCAGTTACTGAGTAGCACGACACCCCAGACTTTCGGGCTGTAACGACTGTCGAAGATCTACGAATATTAGCCGGGACCGACAGTTTAACAAGCTTTCCAAGGCAGAGGTAATTTGGACCTTATGTTACGTATTTTTAAAACACATTTTTCTTCCACAGATAAGATTCACAGATCCGAAATTCGCACGCTACCTAGAATCAACAGTGGCTGGTCGTGATTTAGTCGCGTTCACGTTCGAGTCCACAAAGGATATGAACCTGTTTCTGTCCAAAGTACGCAATGAGCTGGGGCTTAAGAGGGTCAACGCGATATGCAGTCAGGGAAACACGCCCCCGCGCTCGCAGAATATACAGCAGCTGAGGTAAGGGTAATCTCTAGTACCAAACAAAAAGAAACGGCCAAGTGCAAGTCGGACTCGTACAGTCACGAGCAAAAGTATGTATACACTCGGCTTTGTTCAAAAGCGATTTACTCCTTTATTTTTTAACTAGCTTCTGCTCGCGGCTTCGCCCGCGTGGATGTCGGAAATTAAATTATCCCACGGGAACGTGCTAACAGGATAAAATGTATGTGCTTCCCCAGAATGCCATCTATCTCGTGGGCCCTTTGTGGCTAATTACAATAGAAAACCAATTGTGTCTCATTAGTGGTGATTAAGAGGGTACCTATATGATATCTTTACCTAAGTACCTACCTAATTTAAAAAAAAAAACCTCTATAACAGAAAATGAAATACCTACCTACCTAAATAAACCTATTTCTGATGATAACTAATCTAAACTCAATAAATAAGCAAAATCCCTAAAAACTAATATCTATACGAATGACTAATCCTACCTAACAGTATTATAAAATATCCTACGATCACTACGTACACTATCAAATATACTACCTATACTTCAAAATTAAAATCTATACCTACGACTTATATAAAAATAAACATAAATAACTCTAAAAACTAAAAGGAATATAAATGAACTTCACTGCGGGTGACGTAACCTACGACAAACTTATTATTTGCGGTTGGTACAGTAATCGGGTCTAGGGATCGAACCGCAAAATTAGGTTTGTTTTTTATTGTATATACTTTTCCGGGATAAAAAGTATCCAGTGTGGTGCCCAGGATATTAAAGAATAATTATACCAAGTTTCATCGTAATCAAACCGGTAGTTTTTGCGTGATGCCTGAACAAACAGGCAGACAGACAGACAGACAGACCGACAGACAGACAGACAAAAATTTTTTTAATCACATTTTTGGGTTCGGTGTCGGTCTAGTAACACCCCCTATCATTTATTTTTTTGATATTTTCAATGTACAGAATTTTCACTTCTACAGATTTATTATAAGTATAGATGAAATTTTATGTTGTTACGAACATAGCATTTTCGAACCCATAGGTTTATGTAATGTGACGTATTTCAACGATGCATTCGATAGTTCACGAAAAAATCGCATTTGAAAGTTGCCAAGTGTTGACATATTGGTGCTCGTGACTGTACACGAAGGGCTCCGTACCACAAGGCAAAAAACTCCGGACGAAAAGGACGGGAATCAATCAGCTCAGCCTATCGCAGTCCTGGACATAGGCTTCTCCTAGATTGCGCCACAATACCCTGTCCTCCGCCTTCCGCATCCAGTCTCCCCCAGCCACCTTTTTAAGGTCTTCGATTCATCTAGCTGGGGGACGTCCCACACTACGCTGGCCGATATGCGGTCTACACTCCAGGGCTCGTCTGCTCCATGACCAGCCCACTGCCACTTCAGCTTGCTTACTCTGAGAGCTATGACGGGCTATAATCCCCTCCAAAAACTTTTAAAGCGTGTAGCTTCTCCGTATTTCCATCGATTTTACAGATGTGTTTGATCATTTGTTATGTTAGTATGTTTTCTTTGAAATTACATTATTTGTTCGAAAAATTCTAATATTAGTCATCATCCCTGTTAAGGACTAGCAGTGCCCGCGACTTCGTTCAGCCGTTTCGGATTTATTTAGCCGGAAAAGACAGACAAAATTAAAAAAAAAATGTATTTTCGTTACTAGCTTCTGCCCGCGGCTTCGCCCGCGTGGATGTCGGAAATTTACCCACGGGAACGTGCTAACAGGATAAAATGTATGTGCTTCCCCAGAATGCCATCTATGTCGCGGGCCCTTTGTGGCTAATTACAATAGAAAACCAATTGTGTCTCATTAGTGGTGATTAAGAGGGTACCTATATGATATCTTTACCTAAGTACCTAACTAATTAAAAAAAAAAACTCAATAACAGAAAATTAAATACCTACCTACCTAAATAAACCTATTTCTGATGATAACTAATCTAAACTCAATAAATAAGCAAAATCCCTAAAAACTAATATCTATACGAATGACTAAACCTACCTAACAGTATTATAAAATAACCGACGGTCACTACGTACACTATCAAATATACTACCTATACTTTAAAATTAAAATCTATACCTACGACTTATATAAAAATAAACCTAAATAACTCTTAAAACTAAAAGGAATAAAAATGAACTCCACTGCGGGTGACCCAACCTACGACAAACTTAGTATTTGCGGTTGGTACAGTACAGACAGTGGTAATCGGGTATAGGGATCGAACCGCAAAATTAAGTTTGTTTTTTATTGTATATACTTTTCCGGGATAAAAAGTACCCAGTGTGGTGCCCAGGATATTAAAGAATAATTATACCAAGTTTCACCGTAATCGAACCGGTAGTTTTTGCGTGATGCCTGAACAAACAGACAGACAGACAGACAAAAATTTTTTTAATCACATTTTTGGGTTCGGTGTCGGTCAAGTAACACCCCCTGCCATTTATTTTTTGGATGTTTTCAATGTACAGAATTTTCACTTCTACAGATTTATTATAAGTATAGATAAGTGCCGTATATAATATACACTAACTGCGCCCCGCGGTTTCAGCCGCATAAGTTTTGATCCCGTGGGATAAAAAGTATCCTATGTGTTCATCCTGGTTATAAACTATCTGTGTGCAAAATTTCATCCTAATCCGTTCAGCACTTTTGGCGTGAAAGAGTAACAAACCATCCATCTGATCCATCCATCCATCCATCCATACAAACTTACGCATTTATAATATTATAGTAGTATTTATTTATGCATTTAGTTGCTCTCAAAATGGTGAAGGAAAACATCGTGAGGAAACCGGCATGTCCTAGAACCAAACATTTTAAGACTTGTCATCTACCAACCCGCACTGGGCCCGCGTGGTGGATTATAGCCCACTCCCTCTCGAAGAGAAGAGGTCTGTGTCCCAGCAGTGGGAACATTATACGCTGATTATGTATGTATTTAGTAAAATGCTGTTATACAAACAGACACTTCAATTTTATTTATTTATAGCGGTATCTACAACGCCACATGCGAACAACGCGTCATACTGACGTCATGCTAACCCTGTATCTCGCAAGCAGAGTTTACCGCGCAACTAGCATGATGTTTAAATGTAACGTTGTTTCAGCTACCTGGGCTTCTACACGTACTTAGTAGACACGATATCTGCGCCGGACGCGATAGTCAACTACTTATGCAAGCAGTACAACATACACAGGATACCCATAGGCAATGATCACACGTTCAAGAATAGTGGAAAGGTGCCCGCGAATATTAACTTCTTTTTTACTGGTAAGTTGAATATCTACCATACCAGCGCAGTGAGAATATTATAGGTTGATGCTGCTGCAATCAATAGAGGGGCCCGTGGCTAAATAATAACAGCCGCACAGGTCGATCGGTCAGGTTAAGCTACGCTTGCCGCGGTTGGTCTGTGGATGGGTGACCATCTTTACATACCGAGACCCCTCCGTGCCTCGGAAAGCACGTTAAGCCGTTGGTCCCGGCTGTCACTCGTGGATCTTTGACAGTCGTTACGGGTAGTCAGAAGCCCGAAAGTCTGACAACCAGTCTTACCAAGGGGTATCGTATTACCCAGTGACTGGGTTGTGGAGGTCAGATAGGCAGTCGCTCCATGTAAAATACTGGTATTCAGCTGCATCCGGTTAGATTGAAAGCCGACCCCAACATAGTTGGGAAAAGGCTAGGCAGATGATGATGCTGCTGCAATAAATAATTCCATTGCATTGTTAATTTTCACAGAGAACCACAGATTCGTAGTCCGCGTTTCGGCATACAGCGGTGAGAAGTCGAGTTCCACTATCGAAGTCAGACCCGCTAAGTTGTGTGCGAACACCGTGGATGTGGAGGAAATCGGCAATTTTAATAAACAGTAAGTTTATCTTCACACATACATAAACTGGCGCCTTTTTCCTGTTACGATCCTCATACAACGTACCTCTTATGAAGTTACATAGTCGTGACGTCACTTATGCAATATGTAACATAATTAACGCATGACCTCATACGGGGTGTATGAGGTCTTGCGTTAATTAGAGTATTGAGTTATAAGTATAATACAATAACCAAAACTTGTTTTTTTTAAAGCTAACTATTATTATTAAGAAAGTCGTGTTGACTCTAGCAATGCTTTATGCATTTAAAATTGAGTCTTATTGCATTGAAATAAGATTTAATTTTCTTTGGCTCAACAGGCGATCAGCTTGGTAAAATACATAATTTTTGAAAAAAAAATATCTATAATAAAAGTTACTGAAATCGATTCAGTAGTCAATTATGAACTAACTACTTTCAGGACCTGAGTTTATTTTGCTATACCTTGTATGTTAGTGCCGTCTTTGTCTAGTAGTCGCATGGCAATTTTTTAAGCTAAACTTTTTTTAGTTTGCAAACAAATATTGTTTTGAATTTAAAATAAAAAAAAATGACATCATACTTATTCTCGCTTTTCTTTTGTTTATTTATTCATTTTATTTTCTTTCTTTATTTTTTATTATTTTCGTTGTTTTCGTTAACGTTTCATGATATAAAACAATATGTGACTGAAACTTTTAATTTCAGACTAGAGATATTTGAACAAACTGCGCAAAGTCACAGAAACAAAATGCAGGAATTAGACAAGAAACTATCGATTTTGGAGAGCAATTTGAACGAGCTGAATATGCAGAGAAAGGCTATTAACGAAGGCGTTGAGAAAGTAAGTTTCTGATTTTAACACTCTAAGGTCTAAGCCCAGGTAGGTACGCAGATTTCTTGCGGCGATTTTTTTCCCGCACTGGTTTTTAAACACACTGTTTAGCGCCGAAAGTTGAAAATCGAACGGTATGTTTTTTTGACGCGTAGGGATGCACTCTATGGGATTCTCAATGCTCGACAATGGATGTCGGAACTTTGTATTATATGCTAGTCGCGCGGTAAAATGCTTGCGCGATGCATGATTTGCGTGACGTCAGTTTGATGCGTAGTTATAATGTGGCGATGTAGATGCCGCCACATGCATGTAGGAATTACATTTCTGGTATAATGTTAGATCCCTATAATGCGCACAACGATCGCGAGTCAAGGACCAAACTATGCTTTTTTTCTTTAACTTTATTTAATATTAATGCCCATCATGTGAAGTTTTGCCAGATAATTTTCTTTTACCCTATATTTTGTAGAGCTGTGCTGGCCGAGTGGTATCGGCGTCGACTTACGAGCTGTAGGTCGTGAGTTCGAACCCAGACAGGCACTTTACTCTGTATATTTAATTTCATATACTGCTCTCAAAACGGTGATTGTAATTGAGTAATTGGCGCCGATTCCCTTGTTCACAAACTAAACTAAATTTAAGTTCAATGCATCTTTTTCTTTCTATTTAATTTAGAAAAGGACAAGATACATTTTAGTTTAGTCCTGTCAAACTAGTCAGCGCCTGACGTAAAATGACGTATTTTTAGTAGCCATAGTTTTAATCACGTCTTAATTTGACAGGACTAAACTAATATTTTATCTTCTGTCCTTTTCTTAATGAAATAGAAAGAAAAAGATGCACAGAACTTAAATTTAGTTTAGTTTGTGAACAAGGGAATCAGGGCCATTAATTATTATTTGGCACACAATATTTATTTATTGTTTATAAAATTTGCAAATAAACATATTTTCTTTATTTCTTTAGGTTCGTACAATATCAGCTCAAATCCGTATTCAGAACAAGAAAGTTCAAGACATAGAGACGGAACCAACTTTCGACATTCAGCAGGAAATGGAACGGTCAAGAAAGAAGCAGAAACAGAGTGTGTTGAAGCAATGCGGACTGCACGCCGAGTTGAAAGACTCTTTCAATACGTTATGTTCTGAGATTATGAATGCAGATATTTGGAAGGTAAGTGGATACTATATTACAGCATTCACGTTGCGTTAGAACGGTTGCATATTAGAAAATCAAAACTTTCTCGAGCAAATTTCAAAAGAACAATAAACGAAATAACAAAATTTAAATGACCAAATGTTTTATTTAGAAAAAAATTAAAATCACAATGTATGTGACATCAAATGAACGACTGATCAAAAGTTTTCACATCGAAACAGCTAGGTTAGGTTAGGTTAGAACTGTGACCACACAACGCACGAGCCGGTGCCGCGGCAGCGGCCGGCGAGTGCCAGAAACATATTAATCGCGGGAACTACGTCGCCGCTCTTTGGAATTTCATCGATTTGGTCAATAGTGTAATAAATAATTTAAACATTGATATTCCAGACTTTGGTCAGCTGAACATTTGATCAAATGACCATCGTTATTTTAAACTTTGTTGATTTGTACGTTGTTCTTTTGAAATATGCCCTTGTATATATGCCCTTATAGTTTTGATTTTCTAATATGCAACCGTTAGAACATAATTAGCTCTGGATAATTAGCTATCGGTACATGGTAATAATGAAAAAAATACCGATAAATAGTAATAACGATAAAGAGGGGTCCGTGGCTAAATAATAACAGCGGCACAGGTCGATCGGTCAGGTTAAGCTACGCTTGCCGCGGTTGGTCTGTGGATGGGTGACCATCTTTACATACTGAGACCCGTCCGTGCCTCGGAAAGCACATTAGCCGTTGGTCCCGGCTGTCATTCGTGGATCTTTGACAGTCGTTACTGGTAGTCGGAAGCCCGAAAGTCTGACAACCAGTCTTACCAAGGGGTATCGTATTACCCAGTAACTGGGTTGTGGAGGTCAGATAGGCAGTCGCTCCATGTAAAATACTGGTATTCAGCTGCATCCGGTTAGACTGGAAGCCGACCCCAACATAGTTGGGAAAAGGCTAGGCAGATGATGAGTAATAACGATAAAATTATCGATAAAAGCGATTTTTATTTTTGCACGGCTTCTAAGGCTCCTTGCGTGAAGTTAAATATCCTTCCTCAAGAAATGGGCTATGAAACGTAAAAATATTTTTTCATATACGACTGGTAGTTTCAGAGATTAGTGTTTAGGATTATGGTCTACATCGGTTCGGTGAAAAAGAAAAACTCGTTACGTGACTTTACTCAAAGGACATTTATTTTGAACTAACTTACTTTCGTTCGATTTGACCGAGTGAACTGTGAATGAGTGAGCGAGTGAGTGAGTGAGCGAGTGAGTGAGTGGACTGTATGAATGTTGTTTGAATATATGTGTGTGTGTAAGGAGACTAATTTTATGTATCTTAATCCTTTTAGACAATTAGCGCGTTCAAACAAACAAACTCTTCAGCTTTATTATTAGTATATAGATTTCGCATCGTCGATGAACTAACTACTTATTTAGTTAGTTCATCGAGGATGCGAGTGAAACCGCGGGAAATAGCTAGTCATGCATAATAGTTAAAAGTAAATAGATGAAATAAAAAATATTTTA
The DNA here is from genome assembly GCA_945859715.1 of Apamea sordens. Lineage (NCBI taxonomy): Eukaryota > Metazoa > Arthropoda > Insecta > Lepidoptera > Noctuidae > Apamea > Apamea sordens. The sequence continues at coordinate 1,713,259 of OX244010.1, read as the reverse complement.
TTTTTCATTTTATTTTATTGTCTTGTCTCGTTATTACTTGTGATTGACATTTTAATGACAACTTTATGTTCAGAAATACTGTTGTTTTTACTTGGAAAGAGAAAATGATTACCTAACTAGTTTCCGCCCGCGGCTGCGCCCTCGTGGATGTCGTAAATTGTCCCACGGGAACATGCTGCTAAGACAAAAAATCAAGCCTATAGGTTACTTCATAACATTAGCTATCTGCCAGTGAAATTCCAGTGAAATTGACCCTGCCGTTTTGGAGATTAGCCAGAACAAACAGACATACAGACAAAAATTTAAGTCCGCCTTTGTGCCTTTTTGTGCGAAAAGTTAAAATAATTTTTTTTGTTTTTTTTTTGTTTTAAGTACCGTTTATACGTTTATATGTATTTAGTTAAAAGCTGTTATTTTTACATTACAAACAGACGCTTCAATTTTTATTTATTTGTATAGTAGATGGCAGGCGGCAGCGCACTTTTTTGTATATTTTTATACATCGCGTTGTGCTGCGACCCGTGGGTAATTCTGGTAAATTTAAGAACGTTCACAATCAGAAGGCCTACTCTCGTAATTTAACACGTTCAAAATCTAGTCGCAGTCTCATCTCAGCGACAAACAAATGTCAAAAACTTGTCAAAATGTAGGGAAATTAGAAGTATTTTTGACAGATTGAGACTGAGATCAGACTGTGAACGGTCTTAAAATTACGAGAATTGCCCCTCTGATCTCAGTCAAAAATACGTCAAATTTCTCTATATTTTGACAAGTTTTTGACATTTGTTTGTCGCCGAGATGAGACTGCGACTAGATTTTGATCGTTTTAAATTACGAGAATTGGCCTTCAGTTTCGTATGTTATGTGCCCTTGGCTTTGCGTGACATTCACGTTTGTATGTTTATTTACAGGCAAAACTAGAGTACTTCAGAAACGGTATCGTCGATCAAGAAAATGAGTTGAGAGAGTTGAAGAATGAATTGTCAAATGTGCAGGTAAGGTGTAAACATGTTACAGATCCCAATATACAGACGCCAGCAGGCCAAGCTACCCGAAACAGTCAAATTTTCCCAATCAACCTCGAACCTTAATGCTTTAGCGATAAAGTTGAAAGTCTATTAAAGAAATTTGACAGATTGTAGTAGCTTGATGCGCTGGCGCCTGTACAGTCAAGAAAATTAATTAGGATGATGACAATTTTTTTTATTACAACACATGCCATAAGTAACTGGGTTTTGGAGGTCGAGACAGGCAGTAGCTCCATGTAAAAACTGGTATTCAGCTGCATACGGTACCAATGGAAGCCGACCCCAACATAGTTGGGAAAAGGCCAAATTCACTTGCCAAATTATTTTTCTCAAAATTTATTTCACTGTTATTTTGGCCCTACTCTGTCTTAAGTACGCAATGTACTCGATAATTATTTTAATATGACGTCAACAAAAACTAAACTGATTTTTGCCATTTTTTTGGGTTCCGTACCTCAAAAGGAAAAACAGAACCCTTATAAGATCACTTCGTTGTCCGTCTGTCAAGACCCTTTTTCTCTGGAACGCGTGGGATTATCAAGTTGTAATTAACATCAAATACTCAGAGCTGCAAGTTGCAATCCCTTCAGCAAGCAGTGAAAAAATCAAACTTCTAAGTCAACGCAATCAAAAGATACGGGCGTTTATGTTCTGTTTATGCCGCATATTTTGACACTCGCAAGGGAATCAAAACATATAGGGTACTTCCCGTTGACCTAGAATCATGAAATTTGGCATGAAGCATGTCATGTAGCACAAGTAAAGGAAAAAATCCGAAAACCGTTTTGTAGTTACCTACAAATTTGTACGGAACCCTCGGTGCGCGAGTCCGATTCGCACTTGACCGGTTTTTTTATTTACAGGCAACACTAGAAAACATAGAGAACCAGCTAATCAGAGCCAAGTCGAGCGCCAAAGAGAAACTTGTTGAAGCCAAAAGGTCTTGCAACAACAAATTACCCCAGGACGCAGGCTTTCCTTATAAGGAAGACTTCGATGTACTGCCTTCAGATATAACCACGTTGCAGCAAAAATACTATGAGTTGCAGACCAGGGTCGATTGTATGGATCAAGGGGATGAGCAGGTAAGATATTTTAAGAATGTTTTATGAATACTTGTAGTTTTAGGGCTAATTTTTCCAACGCCTGATAATTATATCAGAGGAATAATTTTGAATTTTTGACAATTCTTCGATACAAAAACTGTCAGACGTCAATTTTATCCCACGAACATTTTTTTTTTTTTAAATAAAACGTTGCCCCACACTAGTTTGCCCCACTGACGTTTAAGGCTAGGTGTACCCAGGGTAGCGGGATCGTCCGAAAGGGTTACCGCTGCCCTGGAACATAAAGGGCTAAGGAAGGAACACGGGTGGGTTTTAGTCAGTAAAAGTCTGACACTCCCTTCTGCTCCACCCAGAGCGGGAGGAGTCATTCGATGATTTCCCATCCTCAAAAAAAAAACACTAGGAATTTCTCCTGTATCGTGGTGCGTTTCTTGCCCGTTCTTCTCCATAGGAACCTACTACGCTTTGGGATGGGCAACTAGCTGACTGATCGACTCCTTCACAGTTCAAACGTGTCTGTAATAGGGATAATGCCATTTTATTATTGTAATCTCAAAAAAAAAAATGTTTGCGGTTAGTGTAAACAATATAAATAAAAATGTAAAAAAAAATTGCACGTTATAAAAGTTTTAAAATAACTGCAAGACAGAAGTGACGTCACGACTATGTATCTCAATACTAGCGTCATACATTGTCCGTACCGCGCGACGGAACGGACGGGAATAGTCCGTTCCAAAAACTTTTAAAGTGTGTGTAGCTTCTCTGTAGGTCTTTCCATCGATTTTACAGATTATTTCAGTCATGTCATTTTTTTTCTTTTTCTTCTTTTACGGCAGTAGGGTGAGCTATGTCACAAACCATGCTCCAGCTCCTATCCTGCCCTCTGCGTCCCAAAACATGCAGTCAAACTCATCACTGCGCTGCCACCAACAAAGTGCGACCGAAGTGGCAAAGTTTTGGGTTTTAGCAATGATATTCTAGTAAACAGATATGTTATACACTTACAAAACAACAGAAAAAAGTGTTCCGCCGCGCCGAGAGGCAGCACACATACACACTTTTCATTCGTTTTACATTTCACTACAAGTAAAAAGGATAGAAAAAGGATAGTTCGATAAAACCAATAAGAAAAAAAGTGACAGCTAGATGTTGTCAATTGCGCGTGAATGTAAACAAACATTATTCGGGCCACCAATCACCGCACGTTGGCATCATAGACTAACAAATTAACTAGGCAGAAAGTACAAACCGCGTGTACAGAATTTGCAGTCGGGATTTGTGCCTATGCAACGAATAAACACTATTAAAAGGTAGGTAGGTGAAAAATAAAACACGTTTTAAGAAGAAAGAAATATATATTGTAAAAATAATCATACACCTTCGAAAAGATTTAATTTATTTCTTTTCTGTCTCTTAGAGAGCTTTTTTATTTCGTGAGCGGAATGGAAGATAACTACGACTCGCTCCTTAAATTCGTCCCCATCTAAAGCTGAAGACCTTTTGCATAAAGGACTACATTTAGGTACACTACGTACCTAAATGTAGTCCTTTATTTAGTTTCGAACATGTAACCCCGCGTGATGTAGTTAATATTTTTAATACACTTAAGTCTAAAAACACCGGTGATTATTGGGGCATCTCCATTAAACTTTTAAGTAATATAATAGACATCGTAGCCCCCTATCTAGCTGTTACTTTTAATAAATGTATTGATTTAGGAACTTTTCCTGACCTCATGAAGAGTAGCAAAGTCATACCATTATTTAAATCAGGTAATAAGAATGACGTTGGCAATTTCAGGCCTATTTCTATTTTACCTGCGTTTAGCAAAATATTTGAAAAGTTAATACTCAAGCAGTTGCTAAGACATTTTAATTTAAACAGCCTCCTCCATAATGAGCAATATGGCTTTACAAAGGGTCGTTCAACTACAGACGCGGGTGTTGCTCTGCTGAGACACATATTTGACGCATGGGAGAAATCACAGAATGCTATTGGAGTTTTCTGTGATCTCTCCAAAGCCTTTGATTGCGTGCACCATGACACGCTTTTGCGTAAGTTACGTCATTACGGTGTCCGAAACGTGGCTCTCAACGTAATAATTTCTTATTTACATAATAGGGTCCAATGTGTAGATGTTAATGGCGCGAAATCTTCCGGGCTACCAGTTCAGTTAGGTGTTCCGCAAGGCTCAATACTGGGTCCATTTTTGTTCTTAGTATATATCAATGATTTACCATTCCATTTGAAGGGCATCTGTGACGTTGTACTGTTTGCAGATGATACCTCTCTTATTTTTAAAGTAGACAGGAATAGACAAGATTTTGACGACGTAAACAGTGCACTCTCAATAGTTACAGATTGGTTTACGTCAAATAACCTAGTTCTCAATGCCAAGAAAACGAAATGTGTAAAGTTTGCCTTACCGAATGTCAGAAATCTAGGACCCAACATCGTCTTAAATAAAGAGGTGCTTGAAACAGTAGGCTCGGCAATTTTTCTAGGACTAACAGTAGATGCCAAACTTCAGTGGGGACCTCATATATCAAGTCTAGCAGGAAGGCTCAGTTCGGCTGCCTACGCCGTCAGGAAAGTAAGACAATACACTGACGTTGATACATCCACTTTTAAGACCAAAACTATTAACGTTAATGGTTCCTCTGTTGGCTTTAATCAATGGGCTACTCCGGGAATTTATAAAAGTAGAGCGAGACTATACGAGTTATATGGTTTGAAAAAATACAGGTTTGATACTCCTTTCCTAGAGTATGTCAAAAATTATTCAAAATTATTCAAAAAGATTAGTGCTTTTGCTAAATCAAAATTTTTAGGCGATACAATTAAAAATTCTAATAATAAAGTAAAAACCACTTGGAAAATTATTAACAATGAAACGGGTAAATCTGTTAAACAAGAAAAACAACTTGAGATTATGGTCGACAACAAATTAGTTAATAATGCAGCTGATGTAGCTGAGGCATTTAATGAGTTTTTTGCCAACATACCGATAACTACGACTCGCTCCTTAAATTCGTCCCCATCTAAAGCTGAAGACCTTTTGCATAGTAGTGTACCTAAATGTAGTCCTTTATTTAGTTTCGAACATGTAACCCCGCGTGATGTAGTTAATATTTTTAATACACTTAAGTCTAAAAACACCGGTGATTATTGGGGCATCTCCATTAAACTTTTAAGTAATATAATAGACATCGTAGCCCGCTATCTAGCTGTTACTTTTAATAAATGTGTTGATTTAGGAACTTTTCCTGACCTCATGAAGAGTAGCAAAGTCATACCATTATTTAAATCAGGTAATAAGAATGACGTTGGCAATTTCAGGCCTATTTCTATTTTACCTGCGTTTAGCAAAATATTTGAAAAGTTAATACTCAAGCAGTTGCTAAGACATTTTAATTTAAACAGCCTCCTCCATAATGAGCAATATGGCTTTACAAAGGGTCGTTCAACTACAGACGCGGGTGTTGCTCTGCTGAGACACATATTTGACGCATGGGAGAAATCACAGAATGCTATTGGAGTTTTCTGTGATCTCTCCAAAGCCTTTGATTGCGTGCACCATGACACGCTTTTGCGTAAGTTACGTCATTACGGTGTCCGAAACGTGGCTCTCAACGTAATAATTTCTTATTTACATAATAGGGTCCAATGTGTAGATGTTAATGGCGCGAAATCTTCCGGGCTACCAGTTCAGTTAGGTGTTCCGCAAGGCTCAATACTGGGTCCATTTTTGTTCTTAGTATATATCAATGATTTACCATTCCATTTGAAGGGCATCTGTGACGTTGTACTGTTTGCAGATGATACCTCTCTTATTTTTAAAGTAGACAGGAATAGACAAGATTTTGACGACGTAAACAGTGCACTCTCAATAGTTACAGATTGGTTTACGTCAAATAACCTAGTTCTCAATGCCAAGAAAACGAAATGTGTAAAGTTTGCCTTGCCGAATGTCAGAAATCTAGGACCCAACATCGTCTTAAATAAAGAGGTGCTTGAAACAGTAGGCTCGGCAATTTTTCTAGGACTAACAGTAGATGCCAAACTTCAGTGGGGACCTCATATATCAAGTCTAGCAGGAAGGCTCAGTTCGGCTGCCTACGCCGTCAGGAAAGTAAGACAATACACTGACGTTGATACAGCTCGTTTAGTCTATTTTAGTTATTTTCACAGTGTTATGTCCTACGGTATTCTGCTGTGGGGCAAAGCCGCTGATATACAAAATATATTTGTCCTTCAAAAACGAGCTGTTCGAGCAATATACCAGCTAGGTGCCAGAGTTTCTCTAAGAGATTTTTTTAAAGATATTGGTATTCTCACGGTTGCATCACAATTCATCTTCGCCAACATTTTATATATTAGGCAAAATTTGCACTTGTACACTAAAAACAGTGATATTCACAGTGTTAACACTAGAAATAAGGACAAACTACGTGCCCCCTTTCACCGGCTTCATAAGGTTCATAACTCATTTGTTGGGCTTGGTAAAACCTTTTATAACAAGATACCCTCTTCTTTGCTAGACTTGCCTTTCAATGCGTTTAAAGCTCAAGTAAAATCTAACCTTTGCTCAAAGGCTTACTATTCCATCAACGACTACTTACACGATAAGAATAGTTGGTAACCCTAATTAACTCAAGACAATGTTCATGTTCTTTCTCCAGAATCAGCTTACTGACAGGTTATTGTTATTAGTATTAACTTATTTATTTATTTTACTTCAATGGTCCTAGTTTTTCATCTGTGACTCAAGTGACAGCTATGTGACCAGAACCCAGCTATGCGTAAATATGTAAGCTGTCACGCCCTTTATGCCTGGAGGCTTTTATTTAGGTAGTAAGTAGTTATTTCCATTTTAATTAATTATTTTTCAGCTTAAGTACGTATAGTTTTTATTATATTTGTTGGTATATTGGCGTGGCTAGCTGACATATTTTATGGCAAATAATTTAAGTTTCTTGTAATGTTAATTACTGAACATATGTTCCTAGTATTGTATACATGCAACTATATTCTAACTGAACAGACAGCTGTGCTGCTGGGAAGTTTGTTCCGCCACTTCTTCTTCCCAGCGATAGCACTAGGAAGTGGTGAAGGGCGGGCGTTTTTGGGGGACTGTCTTTTGTAATTTTGACGTTCGAAAAGTGCTGACTCTCAGCCTAATTTGAATAAATGACTTTTGATTTTGATTTTGAAGCGAACTGTTGTATACTTATCAATTATAGTTTTTTTGTTTAATTTATAATTAAATATATCAAACAAAATTGTAAAGAAAAGTTATTTTTTAAATCAGGTAGTACATCAGACCCTACAAATTATAGACCTATTTCTGTACTACCTACCTTTAGTAAAATTTTTGAGAAATTAATTTTAGATCAAATGCAAAGATTTTTTAATAAACACAAACTATTACATAGCAAACAGTTCGGTTTTACAAGGGGTCGTTCAACTACTGATGCCGGTGTTGAACTTATAGGACATATTTATAATGCATGGGAAGACAAATGCGATGCCTTGGGCATCTTTTGTGATTTGTCCAAGGCATTCGATTGCGTTCTTCACGAAACTTTAATCAGGAAACTCCGCCACTACGGAATCGGGAACACTGCTCTGGATCTTCTTACCTCATACTTGAGTAAGAGGATTCAGAGCGTTGACGTTAATGGAAAAAGATCTCCCGGATCCATAGTAACAATGGGAGTCCCACAGGGCTCAATTCTTGGTCCTTTCTTGTTTCTTATTTATATAAATGACTTGCCGTACCTCATAAAGGATAATCATGATATAGTGTTGTTTGCAGATGACACTTCACTTTTGTTTAAACTTAAACGTCAGCAGCAGGTTACTGACGATGTAAATAGCGCTATCTCTAAAGTAGTCCACTGGTTCAATGTTAATAATTTACTTTTAAACGAGAAAAAAACCAAATGCATTAAGTTTACGCTACCTCACGTTAGGCAGGTGAAAACTAATGTGTTGATAAAGGGCGAAGAATTGAATCCTGAAGACAGCACAGTATTCTTGGGCATAACTTTGGATGCTAAGCTTCAGTGGGGTCCACATATAGATAAATTGTCAAAAAAGCTAAGTTCCGCAGCATACGCTGTTAGAAAAATTCGTAATTTAACTGATATAGAGACAGCCCGTTTAGTGTACTTTAGCTATTTTCATAGTGTAATGTCATACGGTATTCTATTGTGGGGAAATGCCGCTGATATTCAGACTATCTTTGTTTTGCAGAAGCGAGCTGTTCGTTCAATTTATAAACTGAGTCCGAGACATTCGCTCAGAGACAAATTTAAAGAGATTAATGTTATGACTGTGCCTTCTCAATATATTTATGAAAATCTTTTATATGCCCATAAAAATATAAAATTGTTTAAAAAATACAGTGATATCCATGATATAAATACTAGGAACAAACACAAATTTGTTGTACCTACAACAAGGCTCAAGAAAATAGGTGGCTCGTTCAGATGCCAATGTATACGCTTTTATAATAAAGTTCCAAGCCCAGTTCAAGATCTAAGCCTTAATAAATTCAAATCATTTATTAAACGTAAGTTGTGCCAGAAAGCCTTTTATACCGTTAAGGATTATATCGAGGACAAAAAGGCTTGGGATTAAGCTGCTTCCAATTTTTTTTATTTTTTACATATTGAATGTTTTTATTTTGTTTTTCTCTGTTTTGTTGTTGTTTTTTTTTTTATATACACTGACATTAATGAATTTTATATATACTATGACATTTCCTTACTTAGTAAAGTATTATATTATTTTAATTATTGTGAATGTGAAGACTATGTGGGTCATTGTATTTATATTATTCTTCTCTCTGTTCTCTTAGTTTTTGTCATGGTCTGGCAGTTTGAGTAATTAATGTGGCCTACCCAAATGTCCTTTCTTTGGTATTGTTCGTCGGATCGTTGAGCTCCTTAAGTTTTGAGTTGAGCTGCACGATTTCTGACAAATGCGTGCACTGACTGGACAGGTCCTCTCAATCTGTGTGGTTCTTTCCTCAAAAGACCATCTCAGACATCGACCTACATGGTCTTCATATGATCTGACCAAGATTATGTCTGGACTTTAAAAGAGACTGTGACGTCTGAGTTTGTTTCGGCCTTTCTTCTCAGACTAGTCAGATAGGAAACGCCGACCTCATCTAGTTTAAAACATGATTGACGTGTAAAAGTGTTTGTACAAACCTACTTACAAAAATAAAATCATTTATCATTTATTAAAAGTGAAACTAGAACTCTGCTGTAAAGATGACTTTACTGCCTAATATTCGCATCTGTACTTTTATTCTATGTCCGGAGTGCACGCATCCTTGTCGTTCTTACGACAAAAAATGTATTTTCCATCTCTTTCTTTTTTCTAACCTCCAAATATCAGAATATTAGGAAAATAATTGAAATATATTAATAAATCGAAGTATATTGTGTACTTCTGTGTGGTATGAGATCCCTTGTGTTTTATTAACTTTGGTATCATAATTGGTACACTTTCTAAATACACAAGATAGCATTTTGGATGGTAATTACGTAGTAGCGCGCACCGTATTACTCGTAGACGTGCGTGACACAGACTGAAGGCAATACGTCCCAATTAGGACGTTTTCTAGTCTTCACGATTTGCGCGCTCATAACATATCTGTTTACTAAAACATCATTGGGTTTTAGTTTGTGGCAAATACAGTCGTGCCAGCGACATGAAGACTTCTTCTTCATGTCGCTGGCACGACTGTTTTTGCCTGTCTGTCTTCTTTGAAATTCCTTTTTTTTAATTTACTTTGTGATTTCCTAGCATAATCAGTTCATAATGTTCCCATTGCACACACCTCTTCAAGGGAGTGGGCTATATATAATCTGTCACGCGGGCCCAGTGCGGATTGGTAGATGTCTTCGAATTTTTGGTTTTAAGACTTGCCGGTTTCCTCACGATGTTTTCCTTCACCGTTTTGAGGCGATGAAATAATTTACACACTGTAAAGCGCCTGGCTGGGTTCGAACCTACGTCTTTCAACTCGTAAGGCGTGGCACTGCTCCTCATATATGGTACAATATGATTGTTTGCAGCATGTTAACGACAGCTTATTAATAATTTGACTTTTCAATTATTTTACCAGGTAATCAAAGAATATGAAGAACGAGAGAAACTAATAAAAAAATTGGAAACTGAAGTAAACAGCTCCAGTAACATGAATAGGACTCTTGACCATAAAATGAAGGAAATAAGGTAAGCTCTCCAAAAAAAAAATGTTTTAGTTTATGGAAAAATTACTTTAATGCCTACACATAAAGTTTAGTTCCCACTACATTTTCAATAGTAACAATAGTTCTGAAATTGCCTTATTTTACCGCGATGTAAAACTTGATGACCTGGATTTGTGTCGAGTTCAAAACTGCGACCAAGGCCGAAATGTACGTGATGAAAACTGTAAACATATAGAAATGTTAATACTGCGTTCGCGACTTAGTTTCCAAACATGTTAATAAATAATAATATGTGTTATTGTAAAAACCACTTTAGCCACCCACACATAATGCTCATTTTGCGCTATAACTTCTACAATAGTACTAGTCATTCTGAAATCAAATTAATGGACTCAATAATAGAGTTGAAGTTAGTTTAAGGGGAAATAACATCAATTGGAAACTAGATTTTGATCTCTTACCGTATTGAAAATATAATTGGAAACAAAGCATACTATGCTGTAGTATGCTTTGTTTCCAATTTTGTTAGAGATTTAAGAGGGAGTCTGGTTGATGATAATGTGCCCTCTATTACATGGGAGTTAAACATAACTGGTGAAATGTAAATGTAAAAGCTACATGAGCTCATCCCGCCTTCACCTTTTTACCATCGAGAGTCCAGACGCACTGCGGGATACCACCCCTATTTGGTTAATATACCATATATACGCACTAAGCGCTTCTCATCATCTTTTCTGATGCGCACAGCTAAGGAGTGGAATCTTCTGCCTGCGTCTGCATTCCCGAGTTCATACAACCCGAATCTCTTCAGGGCGAGAGTGAATAGGCTTCTTCTGGGCAAGCTCGTTCCACCGTAGATCTCATCCCTGCCTCTGGGCTGGATTGAGGTCAAGAGTGAGCCCATTGTCAATAAAAAAAAAACTTGGAGAGGTGTCAAGGGACACCCGGATGGAACGAAGTTCCTTTCGATTCCTTTTTTTATTACTAACTTTACTAAAAATAATAAAAAAAAAGCTGGCTTGCTTTCTATAAGAGAGAGAGAGAGAGAGAGAAACACGCGCACGCCGCACGGCTTACAACTATAGCAAAAAAAAAAAAATGTCGTTCCAACTTTTGGTCTTAATTTTTTCCGTCTAGCCCCCTTTCGCAACACGCGATAAGGAACTTCGTTCCAAAATAAAAAAATGTTTGTGTACCTCTGCTTGATCCTTCGGATCCTTGATCTTGATACATGCGTGATGTCATGGTAATTTCAAAAAAATTTTTTTTTTTTGACAGTTCAAAATGGCTGCCACCTTTGGAGAAGCTAATTCGTGATATCGACAAGAGCTTTGGCAATATGTTTTCAAAATTAAGCTGTGTTGGCGAAATTAAACTTGATAAGGGTGGAAGCGATGTGAGTATGCGTATTTATTTATTTAAACGTTTCGAACAAAAAGGTCCAAAGGCGAACTTAATGCCTTGGGCATTTTCTACCAGTCAGCCAAGGGTGGTGAAGAGATTAGATGGCAGGTGCTTTGGATGAGAGGAACAATGATAAAATAACAACTATTAAATCTAGGTACACAAATAAATACTATAATATATACTTATATATATATACAAATTCAAGGGAGAGAGGTATTGAGATGACTACGTATTCAAATATTTTCGACTGTCTTTGACTTCTAGTCTACTAGCGCTATTTAGCCGCTTAATTCCGAGTGCAGTCTGGATTTGTGCTTAGTGTAGGCAAAAGCGTCAGGTTACAAAACTATTTTTTTTTTTAATCAGAAAGCAATTCTCGTAATTTTAAGAACGTTCACAGTCTGATCTCAGTCTCGCTCGCCCTCGTGGCGCGTGACGTATGCGAACCGACACGTCGCGAGAACAATAGGGCGACAACTAACGACTTATTTACTAATACATAAAATATGTTTATCCTGCATGTTGTACATATATAATTACTACTTAAATATTTATTTATTATTTTAAGTGTTACATACATTTATAGGTTGAGTGATATATGTAGGTACCTATTAATAGTGTCACTACAAGAGGCTTAAGACTTTGTCAAAGTGTGTGGGAGATTTAATTTGGGCTGCTATCAACAAATAATATATATTATACTAACATTAAATAATTTATCATTTTCTCTTAAATGGCTAAAAATATTCTTTCAATGGTTCCAAGTTCCATATTTTTGTAGCTTTTATTTGGAACTACACCCAAATAAAAGCTCCTGGCTCCTGTTAGATTTTTCTCGGAATAAAAAAAAACTATAAAAAAGCGGACACCTCGTTTCTTTAATAGATTTTCAACTTTATCGCTAAAGCATTAAGGTTCAAGGTTAATTGGGAAAAACTCGCATGTCCAATCCGAGGTAACAGGTTGCACGTCGATATCCCTGCCACCTTTTATAAATTTGTACACTACCACCCAGTTTTGAAGTTGAATTGAATGAATGAATTTGTAGTTGAATACCTGTCAAACTATACTTTAGCATTATTTAAGGTAAACCAACAACAATTACGCAACGGCAACGGCAACGCAACGTCATTTTTATTTTTATATTTATTCGGGAAAATAAACAGTTATACATTAAAATCTTACACTAAGTTATAAATGTACAAGGATTATAAATGTAAGTTAAAAACCTACGACATTTTCCACAACATATTAAAAGTTATATTTATATGCGCTATTCTAAGATTTTAAAGCAAAAAAGTAATTAAAAGTGAGCTTAAACATAGACAGACATGCAAACAATAGAGAAAGAGAGAGAGAATGAGCAAACATTAAAGTGACTAACTAAACTAACTGTTATATGCTAAAATTATTTTCTTAGTAAGATTTCTAAATTTTTGAGCAGAGACGAAGAAGAAGTCGATGTCTTCAAAGAATTTATTGTACTGGTTGGTAAGGCGGCGTAGGGGTGCTCGCAAGCCCGCGTTTGTGCGACAGGAACTTACTGCAAATAAGGGTCTTGCGCGCACCCCACGGCATACCGTTGTTCTGGGTACTACGTAGCTGATTTTGTTGCGAGTATCAATACAGTCATAAGTGTTGCACAGATCAAACAAGAACATTGTTTCCAACATAATTCGTCTAGACTTTAAACTTTGCAGGTTATACTTCTGCAATAGGTCATTATAGGATGCATAGGTACGATGGCAACGAAAATGCATGGCCTTTAAAAAAATTTCTGTACTTTTTGATCATATCGGAATATTTGCCATAGTGGGGATTCCATACCGAAACAGCATACTCTAGCTGAGAGCGAACTAACGACCGATACAAATACAAATAGGTAGAGGACCGGGTAAATACTGTAGCCGTTCTCATGATAAAACCGAACATACGGAAGGCATTATTAACAATTTTGCTGATATGGGAATCTAAATGGAGTTTATCGTCCAACAGAACTCCAAGATCACGGACCAGGGTTTCTCTTTTTAGATTTTCATTCTTTAAGGGATATAAAAAGATGTTTTTATTTTTGGTAAAACTAATGACATGACACTTGGATACACTAAGTTGAAGCTTATTGCGTGTACAGTATGCCGAAAATGCATCTAAGTCTTCCTGTAAGAGAGAGCAGTCATGGTGGCTTTTAATAGACCTAAATATTTTAATGTCGTCAGCATATAACAGTAATTTTGAACTTGTAAAACATTTATCGACGTCATTGATGAATAAAATGAAAAGGAGAGGTCCCAAAATGGAACCCTGTGGTACTCCAGAAGTAACATCTACAGTGGAAAAACAAAAACCATTTATTACAACTCTCTGAGTTCTGTTACAAACATATGAATAAAACCATCTCAGAAGGTCCCCACGAATCCCATTAAACGCAATTTTTTGCAAAAGCAGTTCATGGTCAACTTTGTCAAAAACTTTTTGTGTGGCTTTCTTGAAATCAGTGTATACGGTATCAGTTTGAACACGGGCATCCAAGTTGTTAAACAAATAATCTGCGAAAGTCACCAGGTTCGTCGCGGTTGATCTCCTTTTGACAAAACCATGTTGCTGTGGTAATAAAACGCTGTGAAGTAGAGGGTACACTTTATCATGTACCAATCTCTCGAAAACCTTTGACAAAGCTGACAATATAGAAATTGTTCGATAGTTCTCGACGTCAGACTTAGGTCCTGACTTGTAGACAGGGGTTATATTTGCGAGTTTCCAAGCTTGTGGAAATATCCCCTTCGAAATGGATAAATTCATAATTGTATGCAAAGGTATACAGAGATTAGAGGCAGTCTTCTTAATAAAGATTACTGGCAAACTACGTCATCGTTTTAAAAAAAATGAAAAATTCGTAAGAAATTTTGTATTTCGCGGGCTACATTGAAGGCATCAGCTTAAGACTAAAATAGAGAGATAGAAAAGTAATGCAGAAATCGAGTGTCAGTCGTTTGTTGCCCTGAACAAAGGCTGTATCTATTTATCTCGTTCTTTATTCTCATTTCTTTTTATTATCAGGAGGACTACGACAAATACGGCATATCGATCATGGTGTGCTTCCGTGCGTCGGAGCAGCTGCAACAGCTGACGCGCCACGCGCAGTCGGGCGGCGAGCGAGCGCTCTCCACCGCGCTGTACCTCATGGCGCTGCAGAGGCTCACCACCGTGCCCTTCAGGTGCGTCGCGGGCGGGCACGGGCGTCTGGAGCGCGCCCGCTTTCATTTGTGCTAATTATTTCATCACCACTGCTCTCAAAACTTTGAAGGAAAATATCGTGAGGAAACCGGCGTTTCCTAGAACCAAAAATTCAAAGACGTGGGCGCTTCTTCGCCGGCGAGCGGGATGCGCGCTTGAAGTGCGCGCTCAGCGCGAAGTGTCCACTATTCTGTTTTGTCATTGTAAAATTTACTTTAATACTGTTGATTTAAAACTCTAACTTGAATGACAAGATATTTGTTGTATCGGAGCGGTGCTGTTATAATGAATGATGACCTTTATACGTCGCAGAGACTTACCACCTATGTTCTTCTACAGATGCGTAGATGAAATAAATCAAGGCATGGACCCTATAAACGAGCGCAAAATGTTCGAGCTATTGGTGAAGGTGACGACAGAATGTGACAACGCGCAGTACTTTTTGTTGACTCCTAAGGTAAGTCGTAATAAAATTACATAACATCACGCCTGTATTCCCCGTGTACCTTTAATACACCCACATTTCGTCAGTTATATTTAAATGCCATGTAATAGAGGCGATCAGCGGGACCACAGACTCCAGGTTGGTACAGTCACGAGCACCAATATGTCAACACTTTTCAATTTCGATTTTTTCGTGAAATAACGAATGCAACGTTAGGATACGACATATTACGTAAACCTATCGGTTCGAAAATGCTATGTTCGTAATAACATAAAGTTTAATTTGGCGCAGTAGTTAAGCGATTGACTGCTGCGCTGTGTCTCAGGTTCGATTCCCGCACGGAACAAATATTTGTATGGCCTACAAGTAGTTGTTCCGGGTCTGGCTGTTTGTGTATGTGAGTTTACCCACGATACAGGAGAAATACCTAGTGTGGGGCAACGTTTAAAAAAAAAAAAACAAAATAAAGGAGTTTTTCGCTTTTGAATAAAGCCGAGTGTATACTTACTTTTGCTCGTGACTGTACTGAAAAATTCCAGATGGGAACCCTGCATACAAAAATTATATTTGTGACTACAAACAAAGGTTTATTTTATTGTTGCCCAGGGGGCCTAAAAAGGCCACTTTGGCAGAATCATAATAGGATAACAATATGAATCATATTAAAAATCGTAAAATAGTCACAAACTGACAATTCATAATATGGTCTGTGTGCAATTCATATCACAATGAAATAACATTTAAACTGAAGAAATAAAAAACCAATTTGATTTATAAAAAATGTAATGAAAAATTTACCGATAAAATTACGGTTTTTATTTTATTCATGCGGCAATGTTTACACCAAATATGAAATAAAATCATACGAAAATTAGAGGAATTGCTAATGATCTGCTGGGAATTCAGGAAATGAATAGCTTTTAGAGGTATTGCTTAAAGTGGCCTTTTTAGGCCCCTTGGTCTTTTGAGGAAATAATCACACATATTTGAGTTGTTCAGTCCAGTCAGTGCAAGCATTTGTCAATAACCGTGTATCTCATTCTCGAATTTTTATTTTCCAGCTGCTAACAAATCTGGAATACAACAACAAAATAATGGTTCACACGATAATGAACGGAAAGAAATTAATGAAGAATAAAGAATGGAACATCAACACGTTTCTGGAGAAAGCACACCACTACAGAATGTCTTGACACTGTCATGACGACTTTGTTTTGTAAAATATTTTTTTTAAAGCTCATTTACACAGTGAGAGTTTCTCTCCCGCGGGAATTGTCATGCGACACTCGCCACGCGATTGTGGCACTCATGTATTTGAATATAGACTTCATTTACAGCACAAAATGTGCGTATTTTGTTTTGGCGCTTTCACTGAAATCTGTACCTTTTCATGCAGGAATTACGTTCTATAATAGTTCAAGTGAGATACAAAAACCCTTGTTGTTAACGCAGATGATTTCTTTTTTAAGTCGAGCCGTTTTTTAATGTGCGAGTATCGTAGTGTTTACAAGACTTACCTTTACATCTCCTTCGATAGTCGCCTACTCGAGGCGAGAAACTCTACATGTAAATGAGCCTTCATTTGTTGTAACTGTAGGTACTTAAGTTACTATTAAGTCACGCGAATTCTTCATTGGTCTTCTTCCCTCGTCTTATCATAAACTATACATAAGACGAGGGAAACTATACATAGGGGCAGGGACATCGTCGCGCAAATTATTACCATGAATTCAGCACATGATTCTACGAGTAGACCGTACAGCACAAACTTTTGGTCGGTTATTAAAAAAAAAAATGCTTTTCCATACAAAAAATTTTTGACCGCGTAGGTATTACACTTTTGTATGTAACAGCAGATTATTTTTTTTTATAAATGTTAACGCGTTAAAATTTTCTATTTTATTTAATTATGAATGTGCGCAATATGGAAGGAGTGATGGGCTATGGAGAAATGCTGCAGTTGCACGCTGCGTGAGCGTGCACGATCCTTCACCACTCATTCGATGTCCACCGTCCACAGGATAGATGGAAAGCAGCACTTGCTCCGTTGGTGTAATTGCCGTGTGGCGTTCCAATGTGAGGATAAATAAATAAATAAATTAAAATAGAGAATTTCATCTCTTAAGCCCTAAACGTATTTAATGATCTGTTGCGCAACTGGGCCTACATTACATTCGGGCTGATTGTCGTTCCAATGAAGAAATTGCGTATTTTCTGGGTAATATTATAATTGTGTCATAAAACCACCTATTAGTCCGTACAATTTAGATTTTAGTCATTTTCCTATTAAATAGAACACAATATGCATCAGGTCTTTTCGAAATAGGCTAGGGGCAAATCTGGGACAGCACCATAATTATTTGCAACGTAACGCTTGTGCCGGGGAGCGGCCGCCGCCACATAGCGGCCGACGCCACATAGCGGCCGACATGGACATGATGGCAGGTGGGTTAGACTTTCATCGTCATCATCCAAAGCCCGACTTCAACCACTGCTGAGCATAGGCCAATTCTTTTCATGTGCCAATCCCCACGGTCCTGCGCGGGTTTGACTTTACGGTACCAAAAAATGCTCTCTAAGTAAACACACTAACTTACTTTCTTCTAAAACGTTTCTGTTGCTTCATTCTCCGGTAAATTGCGGTCGCTATGTGGGTAGCCATCTTCTAGGAAACCGCATAGAGATAGGAGATAGTTAGTAGCTGCATCCTTAAGGTACAAAATCGCTTGGCATTTCACTTTTTGTTAAATATCAACCAGCTAGTTAAAAAGTCTATGGTGAAAAGCCCTCAGCGACAACATTGCTTAAAGTCATTTAAACGTCAAATATTTACGGTTAAACAGTCGTTAATCATTACTTTACTTTAAAAGTAACGTTTATAACTTAACCCCTTTAAGTTTAAATGTTACATAATGTCGGGCCGTCGAGCGAATAAGTTCCTGACCTGACACCTCTCAGTGCGACAATTCTAGTACTTAACTAATAAAGATTAAATTCGCCAAACACATATTCGTTTATATGAAACTGACAAAATGATGTCAAGAACGCATTCTCTCGGCGGCCGGACATCATCGGTCATCTAACTATATATTACATGCGTTATCTATAACCACCGAAACTCCGCTGTGATTTATGGTGCTGTCGCGCCGGTTTTTTTTTGCTTTCAAAACTCATAGTATTGTAGGAATGCATAATTTAATTTATAATGTAAATAATTTTAAACATAATTGTCAAATGTCCTTCAAAAGTGGCGCCATCATACGACCCGACACACTTACCAATGTGTGTGGCGAAATTGAGAACTAATATGAAATGTACTGGATTTGACAGATTTTAGACTTCTCCCTTATGTACCTAGCTCTGCCTAGACACACATAGATAAGTTTGTCGGCGTTTTACTGCAGTCGCGTCCAATTCATCCAATTTTGAGGTTACCTCCTAGATTTAAGGGTTTAACATTAAGATCATAATCATAATTTTGACGGCACGGTTGGTGCAGTGGTTAAGCGATTGACTGCTGCGCTGCGTGTCGCGGGTTCGATTCCCGCACGGAACAAATATTTGTATGACCTACAAGTAGTTGTTCCGGGTCTGGCTGTTTGTGTATGTGAGTTTAAATGTTTGTAAACGCACCCACGATACAGGAGAAATTCCTAGTGTGGGGCAAAGTTTTTCTAAAAAAAAAAAAATTAAAAAACATGAGTGTCAACTTTAGAAGCATTATCAATTAAGTTTTAAAATATATGTTTTACCAAATGATGATTCGACATTCATGAAAAATTTAAGAGTCAAAATTCAGTTTTTTTTTTGTTTAACTTCCGGGAGACGTAACAATGTATGTTTAGGGAAACTATACAATTAGTTGGCAATTCTGGATGCGACTGTAAGATTGTTTTAAGTTCAAATCTGTTGAGTTGCGTTGGATAATACACAAATAGGCTACTTAGGTATCTGCGCCCACTGGAGGCGCGGCACGGCAGAGGGAATAAAAAAGCTGAAGAGTTTGTTTGTTTGAAAGTGTTAATCTCTGGAACTACCTACCTAGTCGGATTTGAAAATGTTTGGCTATAACATCACGCTACCTTTTTACTTTTTGCTCGGCTCCTAAGGGTCGCCATTAAAAAAAGAAAAGGTCAGAAAGCTAAGCGAAATCTAAAGTGATAGCGCGGGCGATGCAATACGACGCTGTGGGTTGGTGCCGCGATTTCGCGCAGACGAAGCTAGTATAAAAAATAAAATTTTAGGAAAAAAAAAAAGAAACTTGAGAGGGACACCCGGATGGAACGAAGTTCAAAGAGAGAGAGAGAGAGACAGAGAAACACGCGCACGCCGCCGCACGGCTTACAACTATAGCAAAAAGTGTCGTTCCAACTTTTGGTCTTAATTTTTTCCGTCTTAGCCTCCTTTCGCAACGCGCTAAAGGAACTTCGTTCCAAAAAATAACATGTCAGGATTGAAAATTCATATTACAATTGTTTAGTTTAATAATTATTTGACATTTGTTTACTTTCGGAGAAAAGTAACATAGTTGCATACTTGGTTGTTTTGCGGTGGCTAAATTATTTTTGTATTTTTAAATGGGCAGGGAAATAATGGAGGTTATCATTGAAATTTAAATTTTATTGTCATATTATTAGGTTACATTCCTATTCGTCGCATAATAATCCATTGCTGTGCCGTCCCGCCAGTGGACGCAGGCCCTTTATAAATCTCATCCAATTGTGTTTTTTATATTTGTAAAGTTTTTCACGATGTTTGTCTAATTTTAATGTTATAATATTTGTTTTAATACAGTGGTTTTCTTCTGTCGTTGTATACATGCAATGTATAATTGTAAAACTGATGATAATAAACGTGATATCAAGCTGTGTTGACTATTTGTACGTACAACTAGATTTATAGTCTGCTAATAGTTTTCTACTATTTCAACTGTAGAAATCGTATTGTATAATGGGCTGGTGTCCGCGACTCCACGTCCAAGCGCCAACTTTGCGTAACACACTATCAATAAAGTTGTCAAAAAATAAAAGGCCCGTTTCGACATTGACAGTTCTAGTAGTTAACCCTAGAGTGGGCGCGTCTTTTTGCGAAACGTCAGTGGGCGCGTGGGGAGCATTTCGCCGCCCATTTACTTTGACCATTTTAACTAAAAATACAGCAATTTAATTAATTTATTTTCTCAGGATTTAAATAATACAATAATAAGTAATGATAAATCAACATATTTATTAAACTCTGTTTTAAAAACTTTGGTTTACAAAAGACTTTAGGAAACTTAATATTTAAATTGACTTTTTATCTCTTATCCTACATAATACTCTTTAATACTTAAAAAAATGAAGAAAAAAAACAAAATTATATATTTTCTAAATCTACAGGATATGCTTTATCAAAATAGTCTTCACAAAGGTATGTGCAATGTTCGTTGCACAGTAACTTTGAGCACCTGGAACACCCTTTTTTGTGCGCCTGTTTTTCTTTGAGGGACATATACTGCATGAAGGAAGAAGGTACGGACGCCAGCAGGTCAACCTACCCGAAACTGTCAGATTTTCCCAATCAACATTGAACCTAATGATATAGCAATAAAATCGAAAATATATTAAAGAAATCTGACAGATTGTAGTAGCTTGATGTGCTGGCGTCTGTACTTTCTTGTTAGAAGCGTCGCTTTCTGCTGACTGTTCTGTTTCCGTGTTGTGCTCAATATTATGACTAGATCGATCACTATCTGACACATATACAACAACAATCTGTGTACTAGCATCTTCAAAATCAGATATTTCCTCTAGCCAAGACACAATTTGATAGTCCATTTTGTTATTCATATTTATTATTATTAATAGATACTTTTAAATCCTAAAACAAAAATGTTTTTTTTAGTTTTAATTATAAATGCACCATAAAATATAGTCTACCCTTCAAGTTTGCAAAAAATACATTACACAATATTACTTACGTGAGTGGGCGCGCGGTGAGCAATTCGCCGTCCGGTGACACCCGATTGTAAGAACTTGCTCCTCAAGCAGTCCCCCGTGCACTGACGGCGTCCAGCCTTTCGGCACGCGTTGCAAGCGAGAATGGGGGCAGCTACTAAAAAGCGCAAACCTAACGGGCAGTTGTTTTAAAAATTATAACCGTTTTTTTAGCGCGGGCGGCAAAATGCTCATAGCGCGCCCACTCTAGGGTTAATAAAGATCAAATTCGCAAAACACGTATTCGTTTGTATGAAACTGACAGGTGTCAAGAACGCATTCTCAAATGTCAAAACAGGCCTTTTATTTTTTGACAACTTTAGCAATTGATTTCATTTTGACAGTTCAACAACATACATTGCGTTATTTACATTGTTGAGCAGACAAATTTTTCGAAAACTAAGCAATGGATTAGAAATGTCCTTCACAATGATTCAGATTGAAGTGTGTTACGTAATTAGGGTGCTGTAGTTATAGAGGGTGGCACGGACATCGACGCGCAACTGTTACAATAGATTCAGTACATGATTCTAAACAACCCAGTTGAAATTTTTTGTCGGTTATTTAAAAAAGAAGCGGCCATGTTTGAGTCTCACTCACTTCATGGTTACGTTTGCGCGTCGATGACCCTGCCATTGTAGAGATTGACGATTTTTATAGGTTTGTAAGTATAGGCATTTGTCACAACCCACTTGCATTGTATGTAATAAGGCATAGTCAAAAACAAATCAGAAATATTTTAAGAGGTATTTATCTATACTAATATTATTACAAAGAGAGCAAATTTTGCAAGTTTCTGCATATGTGGAGAGTAATCTCTATTTGAAAAATTCTTTCATCGTTTAAACGGTCCATTATTCCAGATAGTTAAAGGATATATATTATGTAGATATATATAATGTAGATATATATAAAAAGCAGTACTTAATAGTACCTATGTACTACTTCACTGCTCAGAACTTTTTTGTTTAGATGTCGATACCTATCGCGTCTTTGGAGTTTACCTAGCTAATTTAATTTGAACCTGTATTGATATGCTACCAAAAATTTCGTCGTATTTTTAACTCGATACTCTTTATTTTTTATTTCGGATCAAAACGAAAGAATCAATCAATGCTTTGATTTTTATAATAATTCATCGTTTCAGTTACAAGGGGAACAATCATTTTAAAATTCATATTTTAAATATCTGTTATTGAAAAAAATGTTTTAAAAACTCATTTTAACCAAACACATGATTTCAATAATACAGGAATTCAAAATAATAGTCTGTAAGTTTTATTATAGTTTAAATACATGTTTGTATTATTAATAATTATCATTGAATGTTATTGTAACAATAAATATTTTTTATTAATTCGCATTTTTATTTAAAGCACCTCGTGTTAATATTGTTAGGCATAAATAGAAATACAAAATTATTAAAAAAAAAAAATGTTTACACATCTATCACAACTTAATTTTGAGGAATAAATAAAAAAAGGTTTCATAAAGCTCATTTACACGAGGAAATATTCTCGCCAAGAATTGGTAGTCATCGAAAGGAGATTAAAATAGATGCTTGTATTCCGAAAGGCGCGAATCGCCGACGAGATTCGCATGGACATTGGACAATTTATTTTCTCAATGAGCGAGAAAATCTCCTCATGTAAACGTGCCTGAATACGAACATAACAAAATTGGCGCTAATATCGAAATTACATAATACAATTTGGGAATGCATGAAGATATAGTTGCCTTAAGTTGCTTAAAGAATAAGCAAACTGTGTGTTCTGTTTTCTCTAGAACCTGCAGGCAATGTAAACAATACAGGGCTTTTTGGAAGTGCAACTTCTTAGGCGGCGATTCGAGAAAGAGAAATATTCTTCGAGTGTATGATGCTGCACGCACTATTTATTTCTATTTTTTAATGGAATGGCATAACTTCCCAGTTTCCCAATTCTGACAGTTTTTATTTCACCCATTTACAAAAGACTAATTTTGACTAAGTTTGTTCACATTGCCTGCAATTTTCTCTCTATTACAAACTAACCTCGAGGGCCGTGTTAACATTCTCCTCGAATGGTGACCATGAATCGGAACCGACACACGACGTATCACTTGAGCGAAGACCTGATAAGTCGCGAGATATTACCAACTATGGTCTGTTCCAATAGTATCTATTGAAAATGTAAACAAAGGGATCGCAAAACGTAAACGCAAATTTTTTAATTTTTTTTTAATAGTGTCGTTAATAATAGTAATGTGTTAATTTAGTAGTGCCACTTACAAATTGAGTGCTTTGATGTGATTACTTGAATACTTCAAACTCTAATTTCAAATTCACACTCAAGGTTTTCATTTGACAATTGTGGTTAATTTTATAACCTCAATTTTCACCAATGATTTTTCAATTTATTCATCATCAAATAAACAGCCAATAATGTTCCCACTGCTGGGACACATGCCTCCTGTAAGAGGGAGTGCCACCACGCGGGCCCAGTGCGGGTTGGTGGATGTCACATGTTTTCGATTTTTTGGTTCTAGGACATGTGTTCCAACAAATAAATTGATGATGAATAAATTGAAAAATCATAGTAAGATATAAAGTTGTAACCTGCTAACTGCAGATGAATGTCTTACTTATTTCCTTCGGTGAGTGATTGCGTAAAAATTTAACCTGAACAGGGTTTGTTTACATTTTCATCAGATACTTTTGGAACAGATTATAGCCACTTCTTATGCTCACTTAAGGTGTATTTCCAAAGAACTTTCTTCATTAGTTGTCTTATTTCGAAGAAGAAAGAACTTTCTTCTTTAGTTGTCTTATTTGATTAACAAATATGGTTTGAAACAAAACCGAAATAAAGTGTGTAATTGATACAAGAACTCGTGATTTTCCTGCCATGTTTGTTTACAATTACATAATAAGGCAAGTAGATAAGGAAAAATACACCGTATGTGTTTGTAATATGGTCTTGCTGCTTTCGAAGTGTATTTCACTTCGAGAGCAGCAAGATAAAATACGCTCGAAGCCGAGTCACTTGTACTCCTCGTCATTCTGATTTTTTTGTACTGGACCATACTTGGGATCCTTCTGGTTACCTGCTACACTAGTGTGTGTTTTAATGAGTTATTCCATTAGTCCAAGTTCGCACAGACGTAAAATTATCGCGGTGGGGTTTTTATCGCTCACTGGATTTTCAACTCTCAAGTGTTGAGCTGAGCATTGAGAATCCAACAGAAGGCATCCAAGCACGTGAAAAAAAAACTCTGGGCGCTAAGCAGCGAGTTCAAAATCAAGTGCGCGAAAAAAAATCGCCGCGGGGTAAAAATCAATTCACCCGTGCGAACCTGGGCTTGGTATTTTAAACGTATTGAATAATGTTAGGCATTTGATTAAAAAATAAAATTTAATAAAATGAATCTCATCAGACGTTTGCATTGTGGCTTACAAAAGGGCTAATTTCGTGTACGGTCACCAAAGGAGATAAGTAACCAGGGCCATCGGATACAGTTGAAGTTTGGTAAGAAACCGATAGATGTTTTCGAATAAAATTTAATTTAATTAATAGAAAACCAACAGTTCATTTAACAAATAAAATTTCATTCGAAAAAATCCATCTGTTTCACTTACTAAAGTTCAACTATATCCGAAGATCCTGGTTACTTATCTCCTTTGGCGACTGTACAGATGCCAGCACATCAAGCTACTACAATCTGTCAAATTTATTTAATAGATTTTCAACTTTATCGCTAAAGCATTAAAGTTCAAAGTTGATTGGGAAAATTTGACACTTTCGGGTAGCTTGACCTGCTGGCGTCTGTACATTACAAAAATAATAAAATAGCTGATATGATAAATCTAGCCAATTCGAAAAGTTCTAGCCAATAAAAATCTAAATCTACTCTCAATAATCCAACTCCACACCTTTCCCGGTCCACTGCTCGTCCAATTTCACATCGCATTCCAGATCTCTCAAAGCCGACTTTATGTCGAAGCCGAAATCTTCTGCGAACTTCTCGTAGGCACTGTTGAGGATACTTTCGACACCTAATTCGTGGAATTTGCCGTTCTGGTCGCGGCATCTAGCTACCATGTTGCGTATTGCCCAGCATGCGTTTTTCTGTAATGAGAAATACCTTTTAAATACATGTGTAGTAGAAGACAGTGTAAACAGCTCCGACTTACGAATTATAGGTTTGTAATAAATTTACATATAAAAAAAAAAAATTCTTAAAAATAAGCTAAATTAAGCTTTTGGGTTCATACCCCAAATATAAAGGAAATACCTTTTTTTTTTAAAATAAAGTGCCTGATTAAAGGGTTATTCTGATAGGATAAATTAAGTAATTATTTTACCTTTATTATATTTTACAGAATTAAACTATATCTAATAATATCAAAAATTATTTTGTGTAATTTATTCATTACCACTGCAGTGCGATTCTGTAACCATCTCACCGTGAAAACTTAGGTGAAGTGAGCGTGGAGTGAGCTGTCAGTCCAACTAATACTAGGGATTGGCACTATTGACACTCACAGCTCACTTCACTTAACTTTTCACGGTGAGATTTTTACAGAATCGATCGGCTGTAAAACTGTGAAGGAAAACATTGTGAGGCATGTCCTAGAACCAAAATTTTCGAAAACATATGACATCCACCAACCCGCATTAGGCCCGCACGGTGGATAACGGCCCATTCTCTCTCAAAGAAGAGGTCTGAGGCCTGGGAGTCAGACCTCTTCTTTGACCTCTGAACTAGAACTCTGAGCCTAGAACGTTCCAACTGCTGGCAGTTGGTACGTTCTAGGCTGATTGTGCTGTGTGTAGGTCTCAATAGCAGCCGTGAGCATGGATTTCTGTCCACTTGTCAACAATAGCCCTTATTAAATGGGACTTAAAAATAACTGGTGAAACGTGGGTGTACTATAAATATACCTCTGCGAAACCCATCGGGGATTACAGGCGTGATGTTATGTTGTAATTGAATAGATAATTAATAAATAAAGAAAAATTGGAATACTGAAGACTTAATCTGAACTATTTCTTTAATTTATATCAAATGAAACATTTTTTGGGTTCCATGCGTCCAAATGAAAAAAAAAAACCGCCCAAGTGCGAGTCGGACTCGCGCACGAAGGTTTCCGTATCATTATCTATAAAAATCAATCATGAGTTGATTGAATGAAAGGTAAATTGCGGTTTACGATTTATGACAGTCAGCGTCAGTATTTCAGTCAGCGCGGCGCACTTGTCGCGCACGCCCGCGCATTTCCTTGCTCCGTATGCGTAAGCGTAACGTTTTTGACATCACGTATATTATTCGTTTCTAATTTCAAATATGTCCGATACGCTGGTAATAAATGAACTTCTGTGCTTTCTACAGTGCAAAATAGACGTTATCGACGAAATAAGTTTAGTGCAAATCTGTGAATCTAACTTCAAAGAAAGTGAGATAATTGAGGCAAAATCCATTCTCTCTGAGGCCGTGAATAGTCGTTCTACGCGAAAAGGAGAGGGTAAAAGCAAGCGAATCCTGCAAGATTTAATAAAGTTGCTGAAGGAAACTGAGCCCAACCTGATACCTACTTTTGTGGCTAAAGACCTACACCGCCTACCACCCGTAACTTTCGATTATATCGACGTCACATCTCTGCTGAAGACTATTTTAACCATAAAGCAAGACATCCATCGTATTCAGAGCGATTATGTTAAGTCATCGGAACTTATTATACTGCAAGAGCAATTAGAAAGCATTAAGAGCAAGTCAAACCAAACTACATATTCCAACATTGCGAGAAAAAGCAGAGAAAAAAGTAACGGTCCATTTTTAAATGAATATTGTGAGGTAGACGCGTTGGCGGCGGTTGCGGCGGCGCCGTCGGCACCGCGCGCGCTGTTGCCGCTCCGTGCGAGCGCGACACCTAGTGGTTCGCCGGCCGTAACGCTCCTACCGTCAGCTGAGTCTCTGAGCGAGAATATAGCTGCTATACATTCAAGTCAACAGCCGTTGAATTATATGCACCGAACAAGCACTCCTGTGTGTACATTGGAAGTAAATACTATAAAGGATACCTCGACCGAGGATAGTTTTACGACCATAGTAAATAAAAAAACCAAATATAGAAACATTAGAAAATCGAACAAAAATCAACAAGGAAAGGCTGTTTTGACGTCGAATAAAATCAAGATAGTGCCTAGACGATCATATATTTACGCCTCCCGATTCGTCACGGAAACGACCGAGGACGATATTAAAGAATTTATTAACGACTGCGGACACACGGTCGTCAAGGTTGAAAAACTGGCCCAGTTCAAAGAAACTGGATTTTCATCGTTTAAAATCACAGTCGAACAGGATCAGGAAAAAGCCTTCCTTGATGCTAATTTCTGGCCACGGGGTATATTTTACAGGAGGTACACCGAAAAAAGAGTTTCCACCGGGACCACCAGCCATCCGGAAAATAATTAAACAATGAAAATCAGCATAATATCATTTAATTGTCGATCAATAAAGCGTTCGTGTAATAGTGTCACTGATCTCTGCGAAAAATATGATATAATTGCACTTCAGGAACATTGGTTGATTCCTGATGACCTGGGATACCTAGATAAAATACATCCCGATTTTACCTATCATGGAGTATCGGCTGTAGACATGTCTGCGGGCGTGCTTAAAGGAAGACCTTATGGAGGTACAGCAATTTTATGGCGGACATCTTTATTCAATAGGGTAATTCCCATTGACACCGGATCGACGCGCGTGGCAGCCGTGTGTGTGCAGGTCAGCGCCGGGCGAAGTTTCATCGTGATGTCGGTATACATGCCGACTCAAGATGTAAATAATCTGCCCTTGTTTACGGAATGCCTCGGTGTTATCAGTGCGGTTATCGAAAGTAGTGATGTGGAAAGTGTGTTAGTTCTGGGTGACTTCAACGCTGACGTTTCGCGCCCAAATAGTTTATTTGGAAGTGAACTACTGGAATACTGTGATGATCAAGACTGGTTGTGTGCGGACCTCAATTTACTCGGTATGTTGTCAAATACCTATACATACCTAAGTGACTCACATGGCACCACAAGTTGGCTAGACCACTGCGTTACCACCTCCGCGGGTTTTAGTATGATTGATAGTATTTGTGTGTTAAACGATGTTTACTACTCGGATCATTTTCCGTTATTGGTCATATGTAATGTAGATGTAGTGTTGCCAAAAACAGATACAAAGCATAATCAGTTAGTAAATAAGGTAATTTGGGGACAAAGAACGTATGAACAAAACTGTAAATATGCAAAGCTTTGTAATGATTTTACACAGTCTTATAGCTGGTCTGATTTTTCGTGTAATGGAACTTCTTGTAAAGATTCTCATCACTGTTGTTTAATTGATAAGTATTATAAACAAATTGTAAACATAATGTCTAGGGCTGCCAAGTTATCCTATCAGGGAAAATCGTACATTAAAAAGAGAACGATAGTTGGGTGGAACTATCATGTGCGGGAGTGTCATCTGGAGGCTCGGCAGAGCTACACATTGTGGAATTTTAATGGTCGCCCCTCGCAGGGAAAAATGTATGATGACATGATTCGTAGTAAAAAGGCTTTTAAAAATAAAATCAAATGGTGTCAGTCAAATGAAAATAAAATAAAAATGGATATTATAGCCACTCACAGATGCAATAAGCAGTTCGGAAAATTCTGGAATGAGACAAATAAATTAAATTATAAAGCTAGTGTGCCGGTTAATATAAATGGTTGCAATGACCCAGGTGTTATTGCAAATATGTTTGCAAAACAATTTAACCCTGTTACCGTGTCTACGGCGGCAAATAGCGTGAGTGTGGGCAGTGTGGCCCGTGGTGGGTCGGCGACGCCTCCGCCACGGTTGTGTGAGAAAAGTGACCATGATACCAGCAAGTTGCACGTCACTGCTGAGGAGCTGTATCTTTGTGTAAAAAGTATGAAACGCGGTAAGTCGCCGGGCCACGACGGGCTCAGTGTCGAGCACTTTATGTATGCCCCTGAATCACTATTTATTCGATTTTCTGAACTGTTTAATGCATGTATTGACCATGGCTATTTACCAGATAGTTTCCTAAGGACCATAGTCGTACCAATTGTAAAGAATAGAACTGGTGATGTGTCTAGTATGTCTAATTACCGCCCTATATCTTTAGCGACCATATTTTCTAAGATTTTTGAACGCTTAATTATTTCTCATATAGGTGAAAATAATTTCCCTATAAATAATGCACAGTTTGGTTTCCGAAAGGGCATGTCGACTGATTTGGCTATATTTACCTTAAAGAATACAGTGTATAAATACCTACAAAGAAACACGAGTGTATATGCGTGCTTCCTAGATCTTAGCCGCGCGTTTGATAGTATCAATTATAAGTTATTATGGGATAAATTAAGAAATCCGGATTCTAAAGTGCCGTCAAGAATTGTAGACCTTCTGGAATATTGGTATGCAAATCAATGTAATCAAGTGAAGTGGAATAATGTCCTCTCGGATACGTACAGATTGACGTGTGGCGTGAGGCAGGGTGGTCTCACCTCACCGATTTTATTTAATATGTACACTAACCAGTTGATTGAGGAACTGAGCAGTACCCGAGCCGGTTGTCGTATTGGTGATGTATCTGTGAATAATCTCAGTTATGCGGATGACATGGTTCTGCTCAGTCCCTCAGCTAATGGGTTAAGGAGACTTGTTGCAATTTGTGAGAAATATGCTGCGGAACATTATCTCACCTATAACGTTAAAAAATCGGAGGTTATGGTATTCAGATGTGGTAAGGGTCCTGATAACATCTTACCGATTAACTTGGGTGGAACTGCCCTGAGCATTGTAAATAAATTTAAATATCTTGGTCATATAATTAGGGATGATTTATCAGACGATGCTGATCTGGAACGACAGAGGCGCAGTATCGCATGTCGAAGCAACATGCTGGCTAGACGCTTTTCTTACTGTTCTAACCAAGTCAAAGTGACTCTGTTTACGGCTTACTGTCAGTCGTTCTACACAAGTCAACTCTGGTACAGGTACACGAAGTTTGCTTACAACACTCTTCGTGTACAATATAATAACGCCTTTAGAGCTATTCTAAAGTTACCCTGGCGGTGTAGTGCGACTGGCATGTTTGTTGAGAGCAGAGTTGCTGATTTTTACGGGCTGATGAGGAGACTCAGGGCGTCTTTCCAAACTCGACTGTGTGCATGTAATAATCGTTTAATAACTGAAGTATTTAATTGTGTATACCTGTTAAGACCGGAATTAGTGTACCTTATGTTGTGAGGCTTGGCTGTGCTTATGTATTGATCTCTGAACTACTGATTGTTATTTTATTTATTTATTTATTTTGGACATTGTATTTTATTTATTTTATAATTTTTGTTTTGTTTTTGTTTTTAATTGTGTTTTTATTTTATTTTTGATTTAATTTAATTTAATTTAATTTTAATTTAATTGATATTTTTGTAGATTTTTATGTTGATCTTTGTATTTTTGTGTTGATTTTATTTTTATTGTGTATTACTTATTTTAATTAATTTTATTTGTATTGTAATTTTGCTATGGGTTAAATACCTGAAAATAAAAAGTTATTATTATTATTATTATTATTATTATTATGACGTATTCAAAACAAAACTACTTACTAGATCTCGTTCAAACCAATTTTCGGTGAAAGTTTACATGGTAATGTACATCATATATTTTTTTACTGTTACCTGGACTGAAGAATCATGAGGATGCACTTTCATGCACTCAATGATAACCTCGGGAGCTCCGCAGTCTAGGAACTGTTGGCCGTGAACCGGCTCGCGGAGCGACAGGGCTGCTATGCATTTTAGGGTCAAGGCCGTCGCTACTGCATTACTCTGCAATAGGACAAAAGATAATCGACTTTAAAAACAGTGATTTTCAATAAGACGTGTCTTTTTTTGCAAATTAAATAACTATATGTCATATAGTTATTATATGTCAGGTGTTGTTCCGGGTCTGGCTGCTTGTGTATGTGAGTTTTATGTAAAGTAGTAAACGCACCCCCGATACAGGAGTAATTCCTAGTGTGGGGCAAAGTGAACGAAGGGAATTTAGGGTTAGACAGGTAGCTTTCTACGTTAAAATGTATTGAATCTCAGCCTTAATTGAATACTGCTCTAAAAAATTATTTAATCACACAATTCAATTTTACCGTTCAGTCACCGATGGCTTTTGTGGTAAACTCACCGAATGCCTCGATAGAATTGATACAACGATGGGCACAATACCGCTTTTGACCAGATCTCTCTTAACGTCGTCATGTCCTGCCAATGCTGTGATCCTGTAACAAAATTATATTTAAAGATTAACAGGGACATGAAATACATTGTAGGTAAGGTAAGCAACGAAAGTTGTTAACGCTGCTCATTTTATATAGGTACCATTTTTGTAAATTGGCCTAAACAGTTAATAACATTAAATAAAATTTAATTATGCCAATTTTCAAACTCAAAGCATTTATTTCAATTAAATCAATTACAGGCACTATTGGCTAGACCAAGAGTCGGTCAGACATAAATATGAAGCTAGCCCATTCCAAAGCGTAGTAGGTTTATATAGAAAAGAACTGGCAACAAACTCCATGGAATCTATTAAAATCAAAATATTGGTTACATCCTTCATGTTGAAATTATATTCGATATACTGTAGTAAAACGTGCATTCTAAACTTCTATCATCATAATAATAAATTCATACGGTATATAAACATCGCGTGTCAATAAATCAAACCCTCTTTTGTTTAGTCAGCTAAAATTTAGGCCATCACCATAGTAACTCCACGTCACCATGACAACAGCAAAGTTTTCTCAATAGCATACCAATAATAATATTGCCATTCAAGTGAAACCGTTGAGAGAGGACGAAGACAGGGAGACACATTTCGAAAATTTACAGATTTAAAGTAAAGGATCATCAAGATATATATAAAAAACACGGTTAAGCAAAAGCAGATAAAATTCCCGTGAAACTAAGTCTCATACTAATAATACCACATTTTCAACAACCAACCGTAAAAAGGACAAAATATGACAACGGCAGAGAAAGGCGACTACCTATCGTTCGGAGACGTTAACAACGCGTTATCAACGATAAAAACTTGGCACGAACACAATGAAAAAGTTTTAAAAGGTGACATCATCAGAACCACAGACAACAACACAGCTATCACCAAGAACAGCATAATAAAAGTCAACCAAACTTCATGCGAAGACTACAGCGACAGCACTGACCAGCTAAAACATAGAGTTAGACATATCAACTACTGGAAGGCCGAACTAGAAAGGGCTATAAGAGACATGGACGCAGAAATAAATATTCTAGAATCGCTAAGGCAACAACTGAAAAATGCTCAGGATACTCTAAAAATTCCTGAGTATATTACAGAAGAATGCTTAGATTTGAGACGGAATAGAATGCAGTCTGATTTAATATACGATGAACCTCAAGAAGATTTGTTCACAGAATCAGCTTTAATAGAAAATGTTAAGAAGCTTCATAGAGATTTGCTCCGGGATGTAGAATACCAGCTTGATATGAATGTGGCCTCGAAGAATTGGTTAGAAAGGGATTGGAGTGATAAGCATTTGGCTTTTAAGTACGAGAGCGAGAACGCTTATTTGGAGACTAAGGCTGTTAATGTTAAGGATTCGGCGGGGGCCACGAGACTTTCCGAAGGTACACGATCTATTATTTGAATTTTTTCTAGACTTTTAACAGAAAGGAGGTCATTTCCCAGTATCTTGTTCTATCACGGTACAGATTACGTTACGCACGCAGTTTTTGCTAAAGGTTTTAAATACAACGTAGAATTATCTTGAAGGCCTTTTTGTAGAATTTGGTTGAGTAGAGGTTGAATTAATTATGGATTTAGAGCACAGTTAATAATCATACACACAAGGAGAGCTAATCATCACCATCATTGGCCTCTTGCCGTTATCCCAATTTGTCTGTGCTTCACACATCTCTGTTAGCCGTCATCTCTATTGTTCATAATGTATCGTCTTTCACACAATCTACCCATCATTTCCTTGGTCAGAAGTCAATATTTTTATCCCGACCATTTCCTTTCAGGCCAATCGAACGTTCCATCCTGGGAACAATTCACAATCAACGCCCTCAACGAATTCAAGATCGCAATCGACAAATCGAAAGCTTTACGAGCAAAAGTCGACGCCGTCCTTATAAATACTTCGAGAGATCTGCGTTCACAAGACATTAAGGTCAACAAATCACTAAGCGAACGAATTGCGAGAACGGAACAAGTGAAGACCGAGTTAGAAAATCAGCTGAAATTGACTTTAGAAAAGATAGTGGAGACTGAGAACATTCTAGAAATGTTACACGAAGAAATGTTGAAGGTATCACAGAGGATTCAGGTCGCACAAACCAGGTTGAACACAAAGAATTGTAGGCCGAACGTAGAGAATTGTAGGGAAGGCTCTTTGATAGCGTTAATCGAAGAAGTAAGGGACCTCAATGATAGTATGAGTTTGTTGCAAAAGCGGTCTTTGCAAACGGAGAAATTGAGGGCTGAGTTAATACATGAAAGGAGTTTGCTAGAGAACGAGATTATTGTTAAGAAAAAGACGTTGTTTATTGATAATGAGCGGTGCTTGTTCTTGAGGTCGCATTTTCAGTCTGCTGAGAAGATGTGTGGGTTTTAATGCATGATACATAGTATTAAGTTAACTAAAGCTGTGAAGAAGAGTGAATCTTGAATCTACCCAAGCTAAGTACGTTTCATACGAAAACGATTTGAATCTTATACGAAAATTAATCTTATTCATATAAAGTTAATGTTCATAAACGCTTGGTCAATCGCTTACAGGACCAAACAAATAAGGATAATTTTCGAATGAAACGCTACAGTACTTAGCTTGAGTAAAGTCTAGGTTCGCTCTATAGATCTCGGCATTAGTATTAAAGTAGACAGCTTCGATCGTGGAAGATTTTGCATTTACATTTTCTGAGGGTTAAATAGAAATAGAGTAGAAAAGTAGTAGAATTAGAGGAGTTTTTTAGCACTGATAAATATAAATTACTGTCATTGTGGGGCCAACCCAGAAATATCGACCTTTTCGTTTTTCTGTCGTAGACATCAGCTGTCACTACTAGGCGATATCGAGGTCAGGAAGACCATTACTAAATACAACGTGTTTTTTGTGATATCCCATAACTCATCATTATGAACAACTTTTACTATGGGATCTAACCCGAAATCGCGATACAAAAATCTGGTGTTCCCTACATTTTGACGAGTTATACGAACATAAATGTAAGGAACAGCTGATTTTTTTTCGCGCTTCAAGTTTGGTCCCATAGTAAAAGTTGTTCATAATGATGAGTACAATGACCCCCTAGAGTTATGGGATATAAAAAAAACACGTTGTATAATTGCTACATACAACCACTCACAACTTACTCAGTCTCAAAGTAGTATAAGCACAGAGCAGAGTTGTCGTAGCGTAGGGCAGTCATAGAGCAGAGTACTTGTAGTGTAGGTTAGTCATTGAATAGAGCTCTTACAGAGTCTATCAGTCATAGAAAAGGTTAGTCTTAATGTAGAGTAGTCATAGAGTAGAGAAAGTAGTACAATAAAGAAGAGTAGTTCAGTAACAGTTTGTACTTTATATGAAGAAAACACTCACAACTTATCCGCCTGTTGCACTACGGCGACGTTATCGTAGTTATCAGCGAGCACAGTGAACAGAGAGTCGACGCCGCAGTCAGCTACCATCTTGCAGAGCTCGTGACGTACCAACAGACTCGCTATGGTTAGCATCAGCTCTGCTACTAGAGGAGGTTTTGTGTTTTCTGTGGGCATAAACAATAGGAATATTTTAATCTGAAAACTTTTTGTACATTGGGCAAGTGCGAGTCGGGCTCAAATCAAATCAAAAGTCATTTATTCAAATTAGGCTGAAAATCAGCACTTTTCGAACGTCAAAATGACAAAAGACAGGCCCCAAAAACGCCCGCCCTTCACCACTTCCTAGTGCTATCGCTGGGAAGAATGAAGTGGCGCAACAAACTCCCCAGCAGCACAGCTGTCTGTTCAGTTAGAAAATACTTGATACTTGATTGTATATTGTGTGTCGGCCGCTAAGATCCCGTAGAACCATAAATGTTATAGTCTAGCTCCTTTATATTTGCTACGCATTCATAAAAAAAAAAATCAACTAGCTACCTACATGAAACGGTAAAAAAGATACAGCCCTGTGACATTCAGATAAACAGATAGGTGGCGTAGGTTTAAGGGTCCCGTTGGCACCTTTTGAGTGAGGAACCCTAAAAAATCACATAAATCGGCACAGGCGGAAAAATTGGTGCCACGGAGCATAACCCCTTCCTTTTTTTAAGACTAGTAGTTAATAAGTGCTACATTGTTTTAAAGGAAAATCATAGTTTGTTACGCAACTCGGCGGTATGGCCCAATAATTTAGGTCGATATCTATAAACGTTACATAGCACGTACTTTGGCTGTAGTGTTTTTCTTGTCACTGACAAATTGTAAGTGCAAGAGAGACAGGAACACGTCTAACGGTCGATTCCAATAATTTACGGACCGTTATTGGTTAAAATTTTGTATCTTTACCAATAATGAAGCAAATGCCTCAAAGCTTTGCATAGTAGACCCTTGCATATGGAAGTAGCTATCACAGGTAAAAATAGCTTACGAATTTATTTATATGGCCAGTTTGGCAATAAAAAACTTGAGAGGTGTCAAGGGACACCCGGATGGAACGAAGTTCATAGAGAGAGAGAGACAGACAGAGAAACACGCGCACGCCGCACGGCTTACAACTATGTATAGCAAAAAGTGTCGTTACAACTTTTGGTCTTAATTTTTTCCGTCTAGCCCCCTTTCGCAACGCGCGATAAGGAACTTCGTTCCAAAAATGCTACCATTGGTAAGCAAAACGATCGTTTTTTGTTTATAGGAACCGAGCATTAATCAAAGCACGTGTTAAGTAACGATTATAGATCTCGGCCTTAGGTCGTACGTTTTGCTCTGGATAAGATATTTGTGATTAACAGGAAAAATTATACGTATATAATTAATGATAATAATGCTATAAATAAATATAGGTGGGTCCATCATTAGTTTTGTGCTGTTTTTACGGTAGGCCAGTGTTTTACCGGCAAATCGTTGCTGAAATTTCAGTATATTTTTCACTTATTGTTTAACCATTCAAACTGCTGCAGTCAGCATGTGTAATAACGACACTAGCATCGGGTATCCTGTGAGAACTGCTAATGAAGATGATCTGCAATTACGATTCCATATCTTGAAGATTATAGATATCATCGTGCTTGCGCTGACCCTAGCAACTTTGACGTATGGAGTAACATCATGGTGGTACATTAAAAAGTTCCGCAACATCAAAAACTTCGTGATTCTCAACATCATTCTGGCAAACTCCTTAGGCTTTGCAGTGCTGATCGGGTTTTTATCTGTTTTCAATAACAAAATTTCGATGTATACGTTAACTATCCTATATATAAGAACCGAACTCATTATTTACTTTAAAACAGTGAGCAACCATTGGTTGTTGGTGTTGTGTCATATGTTCTACGTCGATATTGTAAAAGTTTTTAATGGACATATCCAAAAGAGGTATTTAAAAAGTACCCTCTTTTCTTGGGTTCTTGCTTTAGTTACAACACTATTTTTTACCTGCCTATACGAGCATTTAATTCGATACCCAAAAATAGGCTTGTCATTTAAAAAGTTTTCAAATCAATTTAATGTTGATTTATTTCAAATCTTCTTCGGATTAAGTCAAATTTTACCGTTGGTTGTCAACTGTTGTTTTTACATTAAAATCGTGTGCTCACTTTTTCGTAGTTACAAGGCGAGCGCATATACAGCTACTAGTACCTGGCGTCGCTTGTACATCGCCACTTTGATATTTATATTGAGTGACGTCATCATGTTGACTGATTTTTTTATGTCTTTAAAGCACGGTTTCTATTCAAATACTACGTTGATTATTTTAAAATTAGTCATGTATTACTTTAATTTACTAGTGTTAGAGATTTATTTAGTCGTTGTTAAGAGTAACCGAGAGTTATGGCATGAATGTTATGTCAGTAAATTAAAACATCGATTATTCCCTGCAAAGCGTAGGAAACACGGCAACAATATGCATGGAGGAATTGTTCGGGAACCTGGCTGGCGGCCGGTTTTTGATGTATAAGTTGAGGAGAAGATGTCCTACACAGTGTATTTTATTATTACAAGTCTGTGGAGTTTTTGATGTATAAGTTGAGGAAAAGATGTCCTGCACAGTATATTTTATTATTACAAGTCTGTGGAGTTTTTGATGTATAAGTTGAGGAGAAGATGTCCTACACAGTGTATTTTATTATTACAAATCTGTGGAGTTTTTGATGTATAAGTTGAGGAAAAGATGTCCTGCACAGTATATTTTATTATTACAAGTCTGTGGAGTTTTTGATGTATAAGTTGAGGAGAAGATGTCCTACACAGTGTATTTTATTATTACAAATCTGTGGAGTTTTTGATGTATAAGTTGAGGAAAAGATGTCCTGCACAGTGTATTTTATTATTACAAGTCTGAGAGAGAGCCCAGCTTACTGTACTCAACACCAAATGTATTTGTCTTGCATTATTATTAATCAATTTACATTTTTTGCCTGTAATATGTTAAGATAAATAAAGATTTATGATTATTGTATAGCTTAAATTAGATTTTATATTGCTACTTTAATGTAATAAACTCTTAATAAACTCCTATTGCAATATGCAATTATCTTATAAGGTTTTAAAACGGTGTCACTACATAAGATTTGTTAATTTATTACCTTTGATTAGAAGTTACTTAGCGAAAATGTATGATGGTCTGTGATTGGCTCAAGATGGCGGTTTATGTTTAATGTAAAGTGACGTTGGTAGTACAGTCACAGGTTGGTTTATGTATGTCTGTATTGCTAATATGTTAAATTGAAAACGGAAATATTTATGTTATTTTTCTTGCTGTTGTTAGTATGTTTATATTACTATGAGGAATAGTCTTAAGAATAAGAATTAACTGTTTTTGAGATAGAACGGTAATTTATGGAAATGTGTTGATAAAATAATTTTAATGTGTTTCCATGGAGTTCCTTGTCCTTCTTCTCCGTGAAGACCTAGTTTTACGAACGGACAACTGGCTTTCTGATTAATTATTGATACGCTTATATGAAATAAATGCCTGTCTTGTCTTTCTGTGCTTTCTTCATAAAATCCTACCCCTACACACCATGTTCATAGGAACTGTCATACACACTAATTAACCATAATTCTGACACTCCAAGCCCTCTATTAGGTGCAAAGGCTGATAAAAAATACGTCAAAGCGAGCGAGCGTTTTCTGTGCTAAATCTAAATTAAACAACGATGTATTATTATGTATTAATTATATATAGGCTGGCAGGGATATCAACACACAAACTGTAATTATGAATTCAGCACATGATTTTAGACCCTCTAGCGTAGAAATTTTTTGTCGGTTATCAAAAAACACCAGTCAATTGCGAGTCGGAGTCGCGCACCGAGGGTTTGTTGATATTATAACAAAACATTAGTTAATAGATAGTATCTATGGTACTACTACCGCCATGTGTTTATGATGTGTGTCAAAACTCTATAATAAAGTTAGTCTATTGAAACGTCACTGTGTGTATTATTAACAGGTTATGGGCCTGCACAATTAAAAATAGTTTTAATAGATTCAAACGTGGAGTACTGTTTGGTTTCTGTGATTAAAATGACGACGAACTATATTGCTAACATTCCCAAGCTAAAAGGGCGCGAGAACTATGAGGATTGGTGTTTTGCAGTGCAAAATGTGTTGGTGTTGGAAAACATGGCGTCCGCTATCACTGAGAGGTTATCGGCTTCATCTACGACGAGCCAAATAAATGAAGATGCTAAAGCCAAAGCAAAGTTAGTGTTGACGATAGACCCGACACTTTATGTGCATATTAAGCATGCAGCAACAACCTATGATTTATGGAACAAGTTAAAGAACATGTTTGATGATACCGGCTATACAAGAAAAATTGGCTTGTTGCGCAAGCTCATCAACATACGACTTGATAACTGTGACTCGATGACCCAGTATGTAACTGAAATCGTAGAAACAAGCCAGAGATTACAAGGAACGGGCTTTAAGATATCAGATGAATGGATTGGAGCATTAATGTTAGCAGGATTACCCGATAAATACGCGCCCATGTTAATGGCCATAGAGCACTCGGGTATTGAAATAAGTGCCGACGTCATAAAAACAAAATTGATGGACATGTGTAGTGACATTGGAACCGTTTCCGGTTCGGAGAGTGCTTTTGCTGCGAAAAATATTCAACGTTCGAAATATTATGGCAACAATAAAAAAAATGACCTTAAACAATCGACAGGCGAACCATCAAAGACTGTCAAAATAATAAAATGCTATAAATGCAAACAAACGGGCCATTATAAAAACCAGTGTCCGAGTTCGGAATTAAGCAAAGTAAACAATGTAATGCCTTTAGCGCTATTTTCTTGAGTGGGAATTTCAACTGTGACAGTTGGTACATCGATAGCGGGGCTAGTAAACACATGACAGCGAAGATTGAATATGTTGTAAATCCATCGTATGAACATGAAACCAAAGATATAATTGTTGCGAACAAAACATGCGTCCCGGTGCTATGTTCTGGTGATGTTAATATCATTACGGTTGTGGATGATATGGAATATGACATCACAGTCTCAGATGTATTGTGCGTACCGAGTTTAACCACAAACTTGCTTTCAGTGAGTCAGTTGATTAAAAATGGCAATAATGTAACTTTTAAAGAGAATTTTTGCTATATTTACAATAAACAGAGAACTCTAGTTGGGAAAGCAGAATTAGTAGAAGGTGTGTACAGATTATACATTAAGAAATCAGAACAGTTATTGGCAGCCACAGCTAAGGTATCAAGTGAAACTTGGCATAGACGATTGGGACACATTAACAGTACTAGTTTAAACAAAATGAAAAATGGAGCCGCAGAAGGTATTTCATTCACAGATAAGGCAGAGGTGAACAAATCTAATTGTATTGCTTGTTGTAAAGGGAAGCAAACTAGACTACAGTTTCAACCTAGTTCTACAAACACCCAGGCTATTTTAGAACTGATTCACTCAGATGTGTCTGGCCCAATGGAAAATATTTCCATCGGAGGATCCAGGTACTATGTCTTATTCGTTGATGACTACAGCAAAATGGCTTTTGTATATTTTATGAAATCTAAGAGTGAGGTATTTAAGTTCTTTAAGGAGTTCCAGTCAATGGTAGAAAAACAGACAGATAGGAAGATTAAAATTTTAAGGACAGATAATGGCGGTGAGTTCTGCAGTCAAGACTTTGAAAGGTATCTAAAACAAATGGGTATTATTCATCAGAAAAGTAATGCCTACACTCCACAGCAAAATGGTGTGAGTGAAAGGATGAATAGATCATTAGTGGAGAAGGCTAGATGTTTAATTTTCGATGCCAGTTTACACAAAAAGTTTTGGGCAGAAGCCATAAATACCTCAGTATACCTAAGAAATAGGTCAGTTGTTACAGGGTTAGAAAATATGACTCCATACGAAGCTTGGACAGGAAAAAAACCCAACTTGAGTCATATACGTATTTTTGGGAGTAAAGTTATGATGCACATACCAAAAGAAAAGCGTTTAAAATGGGATATGAAGGCCAAAGAACATATTTTGATGGGATATGCAGACAATGTGAAGGGCTATAGGGTTTATGACCCAGAAAATAACTCTATTACGATTAGCAGAGACATCATTATAATGGAAACCAAAGATACAGTGAATATTCCTATTGAATCCAAGGCTTCAGCGGAGGAGATTGAAGAAGAGGTTAAAACAGAAGACACCGAGACTGGATGTGATGAAAATGATACCACATATGTTCCAGAGGCTTCTACAGGAAGTGACACATATGAAAGTATTTCAGAAACAGAAGATACAGATGTTTCATTATTAGACATGAATCAAGATGTTCCAAGCAAGAGAGTAAGAAAATTACCTGATAGATTTGGCTATAATTATTTATGTGTTGACGAATCAGATGATCAGAATATAATGGATATTACCCTCGAGGATGCTTTAAATGGACCTGAAAGCAAATTCTGGAGAGCAAGTATGCAAGAGGAATTAGAATCATTTAAAAAGAATGATGCATGGGAGCTTGTGGATAAACCTCGTGACTCCACAGTAGTGCAGTGCAAGTGGGTATTCAAGAAAAAGTATGATAGTGTTGGTAATGTGCGTTATCGTGCTAGATTGGTGGCCAAAGGCTTCTCACAGAAAGCAGGTATAGACTATCATGAAACTTTTTCACCAGTGCTACGTCATACTACTTTAAGACTGTTATTCTCTCTAGCAGTAAAACTAAGTTTAGATATACGTCATCTAGATGTCACTACGGCTTTCCTAAATGGTTTTCTGAATGAATCTGTGTATATGCAAAAACCTGTGTTTTATAAAGATTGTAATGATGATAATAACAAAGTACTAAAGCTCAAGCGTGCCATCTATGGACTTAAGCAATCATCACGTGCATGGTATCAGAGGGTTAATGATTACTTATTGTCTTTGAGATTTTTAAAGTCAAAATATGAACCTTGCTTGTTCACAAAACTTGAAGGAGATGCTAAAGTTATTATAGCACTATATGTAGATGACTTTTTTGTTTTTTCAAATTGTAAAATGGCGACTAGTCAATTAATAGTTGACTTGAGCAGTAAATTTCAAATGAAAGATTTGGGTCAATTAAAGCAATGTTTGGGTTTAAGAGTTAATTTGTATGAAAATGTTATAACTGTTGATCAAGAACAATACATAGAAAGTTTGTTAAAAAGATTTAACCTGACAAATTGTAAGACAGCAGAAACACCAATGGAGCTTAATTTAAGATTAGAAAAAACTAAGAATAGTTATTGTGAAGATAAAATTCCATATAGACAATTGATAGGTAGCTTAATGTACTTAGCTGTCTTAACCAGACCAGACATAACTTATAGTGTGTGTTATCTGAGTCAGTTTAATAACTCATATGATGAAACTCATTGGAAACATTTAAAGAGAATTTTAAAGTATTTAAAGGGTACTAAAAACTATGGTCTTGTTTTTGCTAAAGATGATTCTTGTATAGAAGGATATGTGGATGCAGATTGGGGTTCTGATACTAACGACAGAAAATCCTTTTCTGGTTTTTGTTTTAAATTATCAGGTGCAGTTATTTCTTTTGAGTGTAGAAAGCAAAGAAATGTAGCTCTATCTTCAACAGAAGCGGAATACATTTCTATGTCAGAGGCCAGCAAAGAGGCCATTTATTTAAAGAATTTAATGTTTGAGATTTTAGGTTGCTCAGACACAATTACTTTGTATAATGATTGTCAAAGTGCCCAAAAACTTATTTTGAATCCAGTATACCATAGAAGGTCTAAACATATAGACATAAGATACCATTTTGTAAGAGAGGCAGTTGCAAATAAATTTATTAAGGTTGATTATTTAGAAACAACAGAAATGCCAGCAGATATTTTTACCAAGAGTTTAGGGTCTCTTAAGCATAAATACTTTACTAAAAAACTTGGTATACTACCTGTTATAATGTTTAAATGATTTTGTTAAGTGGAGGTGTTGATATTATAACAAAACATTAGTTAATAGATAGTATCTATGGTACTACTACCGCCATGTGTTTATGATGTGTGT
Organism: Apamea sordens; assembly: GCA_945859715.1. NCBI lineage: Eukaryota > Metazoa > Arthropoda > Insecta > Lepidoptera > Noctuidae > Apamea > Apamea sordens. Next base: position 1,670,066 of record OX244010.1, on the reverse strand, counting down.
CAAAACTCTATAATAAAGTTAGTCTATTGAAACGTCACTGTGTGTATTATTAACAGGGTTCCGTACAAATTTGTAGGTATATAACTACAAACTTACGGTTTTCAGATTTTTTCCTTTACATGTGCTGCATGAAAATGCTTCTTGCCAAATTTCATGATTCTAGGTCAACAGGAAGTACCCATGTGAATGTCAAAATATGCGGCATAAACGAAACATAAAGGCGCGTATCTTTTGCTTGTGTTGACTTAGAAGTTTGATTTTTTCACTGCTTCAAGGGAGTGCAGCCCCTGAGTATTTCATATACTCAGGGAATCCTATAAATAGCTGTTTCATAGAAAATCGCAATACCTACACGGTAAAAATGTATGGAACAGCATTTTTTTTTTAAATAAGCGACCAAAAATTTTCAATACAGGTGCGTTCATAATAATGTACTGAATCCATGATTACAGGTTGCGCGTTGATGCCACCCTGCATATTATGAAGCAAGTTTTTTTTAAATTTGGTATAGGTAACAGACTAACCTTTCAACAAGTTAGTTAAAGGCACCAACATTTGAACGCCCATCTCCTTGGCATGGTCGTGAGCGCGACCGAACTCCACTCGCACGTCATCGTCCAGTGTCATCTTTCGTATCAGTCGCAAAGTTTCACTGAGCAACTGAAACAGGTCTAACTATTACGGTATGTTCCAATAGTATCTGATGAAAGTGTAAACAAACCATTATCAGGTTTAATTCTTACGTAATCGCTCACTAAAGGGATTATAGTAACAAATTTATCTGTATTTAGAAGGTTTAAATTTTATATGTCTTAGACCTTTTCCATCAATCGTTATTTAAATAACATGATTAAAGGGCTTTGAGGGTCCGTGATATACCTACTGTCCACCATATTGTTTTTTTTTTTTCAAAATTAGCAGCCTCTCTGGATACCTATATAAATCGATAGCTGACATCAATGCAAACAGCAACCAAAATAATACCAAACCTCGTAAAGTGTCACGTTTCCGATTTTCGATTTTCCCTAGTTTTTAGTTTTATTACATTACATTTACATACATTCATTGTTAGTTTTACTATTATTTCACGTTTTTTCTTTAATCGAATAAAAATTTGTTTACGCAAAATAAATAGTTTTCTTTTATTCTGGAGTGTAGTCTGATAAATGGGCTTTATAAAAATATATGCATGTTGTATGTTATTTTTAATAAATTTTGGATAAATTGAGTAAATCCAAAATATCCCTAGACAGTGTTGATGTGTGTATATTCAATACCCTTTAATTGAAAAATCATTGACGAAAATTGAGGTTATAAAATGAACCTCATTGTCTCAATGCCTACACCTTCGGTGGATATAGGCGTGATATTACGATGTTCTTTTATAACTAGATTTTGTACTTACTTTGACATTGCCAGTGACTTTCAGTAACAGTTTCAGGTTCTCAGTGACATTCTTTTCGAAGATCTTCTGTCGGTTCATCTCATGTTTGATACAGCATGTCGTGGTCCATCTCAGAGTAGCTATCAATATGTCTTCGTTTTCTACGTTATCTAGAATACTGAGAAAACAGAAAAAAAAATGTATCTACTTCAGTATTTTTATCACACGAAGGGACGCGCGCTTTACTTGTGGCAACCAAGTGTACAACCACGCTGTGAACGTGTGGGTGAAGGCAAGTAGCGTCAGCACACCACACATACACTTTATTTTTATTTTTATTGACAATGGGCTCACTCTTGACCTCAATCCAGCCCAGAGGCAGGGATGAGATCTACGGTGGAACGAGCTTGCCCAGAAGAAGCCTATTCACTCTCGCCTTGAAGAGATTCGGGTTGTATGAACTCGGGAATGCAGACGCAGGCAGACGATTCCACTCCTTAGCTGTGCGCATCAGAAAAGATGACGAGAAGCGCTTAATGCGTATATTAACCAAATAGGGGTGGTATCCCCCACTTTCGACTTCGCCATTGTCTCGGATGGTACCGAGAGCTTCTTTTTTTTGTTTGTCCGCCGCCCTAGGGTGGGCGGCGGGGTCCGTCATATTCTTACTGACTAAAAACCACCCCGGTGTTCCATATCACACCTACGCCGAGGGTCGCGGGAACGTACGATCCTTCCGCAACCCCCGAGTACCGAGAGCTTCACAGCGTATTTGCACTCTTGGAAACCACAAGTAAAGCACGCGTCGCTTCGTGAGAACAAGATAGAGGGATGTTATGGGGCCAAAAGGTTCTGGAGTGGTGACCGAATACCAGAAGACGTAGCGTTAGAAGGCCTCCCACAAGGTGGACCGATGACCTAGTGAAGGCCGTAAATTTTCATCGATTATTAAAAAAATCTGCTGTTTCATAGCAAAAGTATGGAATATTGCTATAGAACAGCAATTTTTTTAATAATCGATGAAAATACTACTAATATGAATACATACTACGCGGTCAAAATGTATGGAACAGCATTTTTTTTTTGTTGTTCTGAATCATGTTCTCACGAATTCATAGTTTCAGTTTGTACGTCGATGTCATTGCCACCCTGTATGAAAAAAAAAAACCTTATGGAAAATTTACTTACTTTTTCATCAAATCCGTGCCCTTATTATCCAACAAATCAGGCTGCATCTCCATCAACGCTGTCATAGTATTCAGAGCGCTTATAATGAACTTTGTGTCTTTCTCACCGAGTTCTTGAGTCAGCTTACTGTACTTCGAATATAGCAGGTCTAAGAGGAGTTTGTATGCACCCTCCTTGCCTGCTCGGACTCTGTGAGCTATGTCTTTCTGGCATTCCGACTGGAAAATGGAATATTTTCAAATTAGAATTGTGAATTGGTAAGTTGATTTTGACCACGAGATAAAATGTCAAATTTCAAATTCAATTGTTTATACATTTCTAGATGACAAGTGAGTGAACAAAACGTATCCGAACGCGTCAAAAAAACAGTTGGATTTCCAACTCTTGGCGCTAAGCAGTGCGCTGAAAATCCAATGCGCGCAAAAACATCGACACGGGAAAAACGCGCCCAAGCAAACCGGGGGGTCTACTCCGGCCGTTTCCTGCTACGAAGTTACTATTTGGTTCGGTCGGTTCCGATCCTACACTCCTACACTCTTTCGAATATTGACTATGGTCTCGACCCAACTGAGCCGATCCGAACTTTTTTCGCATTTTTTAATAATATTCAGTTCGGCCATGTGTCGGTCCAATCCGAACATTCGCACTTTGCACTTCGGAGTAGGCTCCCTGGCTTAAGCGAGCGATCCCAGCCGTCAATCATCCCAGTCATCATTTAACCTTAGGGTGATAACGCCATTACGAGGTTGGCTATACAATACTGAATTCAGTATTATTTCTTTTCCATTATGTGTTGTATGACGTAAATAATTTCTCCCCTTTAAATCACTAGGTCTTATTAAACAGAATACTACTAGCATTTGGCAGTGGAGGTAGAACATTACCCCACCGGAATGTACTACTGGAATAAAAAGTATCCTATGTCCCAACCCGGGTAATGGTCTAGTTGTGTGCCATATTTCAGCCTGTTATAGTGTGAAAAAGTAACAGACAGACAGATTCTGACAGAAAGACAGATGGACTGACAGACATATAGGTGAACAGACAGACAAACAGATACGACAGACAAAGTTGCTTTCGCATTTATAATATTAGTATGGGTAGCATGAAAGCTTATATTAAATGATAACAAATTACCTTCAAAACCTCTAATTCCTTGAGAACATCATCTTCATTGTATTTCTCCTCAGCACAAAGCTCCTTCAGCTTTGTAACAGTGTCTACCACCAAATGATTGTCTCCAGAACCAAGAGAAAGGTCTTTTATAATGTTTGATAGATCTACTCCCTGAAAACCAAATTGTACACTAAATTTATGTTTTGTTTTGAGAAATTTTATTATTTTGTCCGGCCCAGGCCCGCTGGATGCAGGTATTATAGGACCAGAGAGGGGCAATTCTCGTAATTTTTTGAACGTTGTAAACATCTGATCTGTCAAAAATAAGTCTAATTTCCCTGAGATGAGATTGCGATTAGATGTTGAACATTTTTAATTCAGCAAAAAAATAATGAAGAAAGTAATAAATCTTAATTTAAAATCCAGAATCGACTAAGAATAATGAAATTGGTAAAACCCAATATGAATCGTCGATAAATAATGTAGGTATTAGAATATTGGATGCCTGTACTAGGATGACGGCACGGTTGGTGCAGTGGTTAAGCGTTTGACTGCAGCGCTGCGTGTCGCGGGTTCGATTCCCGCACAGAACAAATATTTGTATGGCCTATAAGTAGTTGTTCCGGGTCTGGCTGTTTGTGTATGTGAGTTTAAATGTTTGTAAACGCACCCACGATACAGGAGAAATTCCTAGTGTGGGGCAACGTTTAAAAAAAAAAAAACTGTATCACCAGCGGCACAAGCTCTAACAAAAACAGTGACATGTTATTTTTATTTGCTTGGTTATTTATACTAGAGACCGGATTATATGCAACATAAAATGTTTCAAATATATATGCAAATATGCATCAAAAATTTTCAAAATATACATCTGCACAGTAATAAAATAAAAGTTAGTTTAGATTATTTATTTTCGATAACATAAATCAGGACTACATGGTGACATTTACCACTATGTGACTGTGTGGCGGTTTATGGCCCCTTTTCTCTCACAGAGCTAAGCTGCTGTGTCCCAGCAGTGGGAATATGCTTATGCTATTTTTAGAGTATTTCAGTTTTAAGTTAATTTTGTCAATATTTTAAAGTATGCTGTGGTCTCGAGTACTCAATTAAGGGAGTGAACTTGACTAAAACTTAATAGTATCTAGGTACCTATACAAATTATGACTCTTTTGTGTGAATAAATGATTAAATAAGAAGTAGTAATGAGGGCCCCTGCTATCCTTTAATTTAATTGTTATTGTTATGCAGCGGAATAGAAAATATAGTGCAACAACAGAGTTTACCTAGAGTTCCATTAATAAATCAACCAAGGAGGCTATAAATAGGTGTCATTAGTATTAGGTCATCAGACACACATAATCGTGATTTAAAGGACTTTGATTAGATCACCTAGAGAATAAATCTTCCAGTCTGAATTAATTATAGTCATGACTAACCAGACTTTATAGGTGATGACAAAATACCTATGAATATTACAGTATAAATCGACCATGGCTTAATATCTTCAAGAAGTTTGTATGAAAACTAAAAAGGATTTTTGGGATACATACCTGTGCCACAAATTGGGCAATAGCCTCTTTTACAGCTTCTTCCGGAGACATATCAAACTCGTCGATGTTTTCCTTGACGACCTCATCGTAGGTCTCTTGAGTTATTACACGAACCATGTTTATAGTTTACTTGAGGTTTTTAATTCAGAAAATAAGCTAATAATGTAGAACTTTAAAATAAATTGTAAGTTTTATTCACATGAGGCGGATTTTATACTGAATGATTACAACTGTGAGTCAAAACAAACTGTCAAAGTCAAAACACTGACAAGTATCAAAACAAATGAACTGTCAGAAGTCGATACATTCTGAAACTGATACTGCTATGCTAAATATGCTACTGGAGTCAAAAAATGACTAAAAAAATGAACCAAGTGCATGTCAGACCAAACAAAGTGCAGGGTTTCGAAGCTATTGCTTTTAACGACCGCAATAGTAAATACTTTTCACCTTTTTTTTTACTTTTTTCTTTTTTCTACCTGCCTAAAAACAACGGTTAAACTAGGGGGGACGGGGACTACCGAAAACCACTCTAAAGCTTATTTGGCAATAGATTGTGATTAATATGTATAACCAAATTATTCCAAATTCTTTGTGTCCGCGGACAGACAGACAGGCAGGCAGACTGACTTGGCAAATCTTGGGTTCCTTGTTTTAGTATGGAATCTTTTAGTGACCTTTTACCTACCAGATTATAAAAAACAGTTAATTTACATTATCCGCATTTCCGGAGTTTCAGTTCCTACTTAGCCTAACTATCTTGAATTTAGCTTAGGATAGTTTAGTCAAAAAATATACGCATCGATTTGAGAACCTCCTCCTTTTTTTTTGTCGGTTAAAAATATAGCATGAGGTAGGTACCTACAAACTGTGCTATTTTAAGCGGTCGTGTTATATTTTGACAGAAAACAGCTTGAGTCATGCTGTCATGGTGCGTTTTGAAACCAGGTCTGTGAACCATTTTATTTTTCACGTAAAACTTATTTATTGGCATAATCTTCTAATTATAATAAAAGTAATCAATAAAACATATTTTATACATCGAAATGTATTTAAGCAAGCTTTTTAATAAGTCTGCTTCGATCGATGTTTTGTTAGCGGTAAACCGCATGTGACATTCGTTCAGCCAAAATGATGATTTGATTGTCACCTGGGTGACGCATTCTCCCCTAAAAGAATCTGAACCGAAATACTAATTTCATCTTTTTACGCGTAAAAGTGAATAATCCTTGCATCACATTGTTTATTTAGCATTTATTAGGATTATTCAATAGCCAAGATGAGTTTCCTGGGGAAGTTATTCGGTGGAAAGAAAGAAGAAAAGGGTCCTTCGACACACGACGCTATACAGAAATTACGCGAGACCGAGGAGTTGTTGCTCAAAAAACAAGAGTTTCTAGAAAAGAAAATCGATATAGAAATACAGACAGCTAGGAAAAATGGCACGAAGAATAAGCGAGGTAAGTTTGGCTACTAAAATATGTTTGTATTCTTTGCTCGTATATTTTTGCAATCATGAACCCATTCTTTGTTGACATGTGTGCATGACCTTGTTTTTCAATTAATTGTTAGATATTTCGTTGGTACATCCTTCTTACGTGTTTCTCATTGAGAGCTTAAAACTAAAATAAATATTAGAAACTGCAACATTACTGCCATTGAATGCAAACTTAAGGTAAATGATATTTAGTTTACCTGTAGTGATTTGTGTACTTGCATGATAGACACAAATGAAAAAGTGTACAAAGAAATAATTTTCTTTAGTTCTCTTAATAATATTCTACAACTCTACATATAAATTCTTGAAGTTATATCCATAGCTGTAATTAAACTGTGGCATGATTTTGAACCTTAAAAAAGTATAGCTTAGACAAGTTACATAAAAAAAGAAAAAACATTGTCAATGCGATGTAAACACTGTAAATGGTAAATACGTTGATGACATTGCAAAAAGAAATTGATGTTATTATTAAATCTTATTTTATGAATGGCCAATTTATTGCTTTGTGAGTCATTGAAGGAAACTGCGTAACTTTGACCATAAGAGCAATATCAACTTTACTTAAATAGAAAAGACTTTTTTATTAACCTTTGTGTAACCTTATCGTTACAATGTGTAGTATTTAAGTCTTTAGCTAGACAGATGTAAAACTTAAGTACATATTTATAGTGACCTTATTGGTGATGTTCTTCAGAAAGGTCAAGTGCATAGTACTCGCAACTGAGGGGTAATTCTCGTAATTTTAAGAACATTCACAGTCTGATCTCAGTCTCAATCTGTCAAAAATACGTCAAATTTCCCTACATTTTGACAAGTTTTAAAAAGTAATTAAAAATGTTGAAAATCTAGTCACAATCTCATCTCGGCGACAATCAATGTCAAATACTTGTCAAAATGTAAGGAAATTAGAAGGTATTTTTGACAGATTGAGACATGAGATCAGACCGTGAACATTCTTAAAATTATGAGAATTGCCCCTCAGATGTTTGAATGTAAACAAAGTAAAAGGAGTATGTAGGGATATTAAGTGGTGTTCTGTAGTTTCTGCATATCCCCATGATAAGAAAGAAAGAAAAGAAAGAAATATGTTTATGTGCGGTAAACATGACGGAAAAAAATAACATAAAACACAAAAAAATAAATATAAGAAATGGTTGGGGGAAACATGTGTCACATCCACGCAAAACTGCTATCGCTCAGCATTATGCCCTACCCTATGCAAGACAGAGTCTCAGCGCTGGTTTTCAGCGACAGCCCGCATATGTGTATATATGTAAAACTTAATTTATTAGTGCACTATCTGAACTTACAGCAGTATTTTTCTCTTGTTCAGATGGTGCATTTAAAAAAGTTGGCAACATCACAAATTGCTATTTTTAATCAATATTTATCTGCACCACAGAGCAATATTTCATAATTAATTCAGTAATATTGAAAGATAAATCAAAACAGTTCTTCTAAGCAACCGCCTGAATGCACTCTCGTCGCCCTAGGCTCTTAGGCCTTAGGCTCAGAACACTGTCAAAATTCGCAAAAGGAATAATAAGAAGGAAATATACCTAATTGTTGTATGATAGAAGTTCCAGTTTTATTCTCATCATCGTCACCTTCCTGTTGGACATACAACTCTCCAATTGTACGCTATTCCTCACATTACCATATTAAATTTCTGAGTGTCACCTAATACCTCAAGGTTGTAAGACACATAATATTATGTAAGATATAGGATCTTAAATCCACATGGATTTCAGATACTTCCATACTAACTAATACCCCTGTTGAAGTTGGTAGAGATATACATATACAGTGTGTAACGGAAGGGGGGTATCAACCCTGAAGGAGGTGAATGTGCTCATGAAACTCAACAACTTTCCCCAAAGAACATAGGTCGAAATATGAAAAAAAAATTTAGCCCTCCCATACTAAATCAATCAGCTGGTAGTCAGTTTTGTAAGGGAGGGCCAAATTTTTTTTTCATATTTCGACCTATGTTCTCTGGGGAAAGTTGTTGAGTTTCATGAGCACATTGACCAAATGTATTGGGCCGACTGCTGTTTTTTTGACGATTACGATGTTAGTCCCCGGGAAAAAGTTGTTCAGTTTGATGGCCTGTACCACACCCCCAAGTTTAGTCACACCCCTCTGAAACACATTGTATGTACAGGGTGGCAGGGACATGGACGGGCAAACTGAAACCATGAATTCAGCACATGATTCTATAGTAGAAATTTTTCGTAGGATCTCAAAAAAATATTGTTTCATAGAAAAGTGTATGGAACATCAATTTTTTTTTTTAATAACCAACAATAAATTTCAATTCCCCTGGGATTCAGAATCATGTACTGAGCCCATGGTAACGAGTACGCAATCGGTATTATTTGACGTACGTATGTTACATTAACCAACCGTTTGATACAACCGGCCTTACTGTTGCGAATAATACGTGGTTTTAATTAATGTGATAACCTAATGGCCACACTGTATATGAGTGTGAAACCGGGGTTAGGTCGGTCCATTTAAAGTGAGTTTTGTGACCCTAGAAAAATATTATAACGTCAATCACACCAATGACCTCATACTCAGTCACTCACAGATAATAAACTAATTGACAAGTCGTTAGACCAGCCAGTACTAATAGTAATACCTTTTTAATGTAGTGTTGTAGACCTAGATCTTTTAAGTAGGTTATGTTTAGGGGGTAAGCAGAAGTTACAGACGCCAGCACATCAAGCTACTACAATCTGTCAAATTTCTTTAATAGATTTTCAACTTTATCGCTAAGGTATTAAGGTTCAAGGTTGATTGGGAAAATTTAATAGCTTCGGGTAGCTTGACCTCAGTTGGCGTCTGGACTTCGATATAAGTGTATGTTTACAATGTGGAATATCTTTGAAATTTTTGAATGTATTGGAAACATTTTGCTTAATGTGTTAGCTCAAGTTGTATTTTCGTTATTTTTTCTGGTTAAGCGCAACTGCATTCACCATTTTTTTTAACTAACTCCTATCCTAAGACCACTGTCCTCTCAAAGTTTATAAATTTTATTAAAGCTCTTCTTTCTCTCCTTTCCAGCGGCCATCGCAGCACTAAAGCGCAAGAAGCGCTACGAGAAACAGCTGACACAGATCGATGGTACACTCACACAGATCGAAGCGCAGCGCGAAGCACTGGAAGGAGCCAATACTAACGCCCAAGTATTGAACACTATGCGTGATGCCGCAAACGCTATGAAACTTGCGCATAAGGATATGTTAGTATACCTACTTATTAATACACAGTCCCTAAATAAGAAAAGGACAGTTTTGCTACCAATTGCAATATTTTATCATTAAATCTAAAAGCTGCTTCTTAAAAATTGGAGGCAGTTTTACTTGTAAACGCATTACAAATTCCAACTAAGGCCGTTTGACTCATCAAGCTTAAGGCCCACGCACAATGGTCCACCTGAAGGACTAAGTGCGGAAACCAAACCCGTAACATAGAACATCAAGCGCAATAAGAAAGAGATAGACACACAGGTATGAGTGAGAGATATACACAACAAAGAGACAACACTCTTTAAAGTCGAAACTGTTTGTTGCTAATTAGTCATTTAGTAAGGACTGTGTGTTATGTGACGAAAATCCGCCCTTTATCGATTTTCGATTTGATTGATTACCTCGTTGGTGTAGTATTCGCAAATACGACTGGTATGTATGGAGTCCTGGGTTCGATTCCTAGGGCGGGCAAAGCTTGGGTTTTTTTTTTCTATTAGGAACTTCTCAGTAGTCTGGATTTGTGCTGGTTGATGTCAATGGAGCTAGTTTAAACATGACTGGCGAAATGTGAATCTGCAAAGCCTTCTCTACCCTTCCTTCGGTGCGTTATGCTGTTATGTTTAGCAATTAGTAATTAATGATAATATTAACCCTTCTTTGGTCCCATCATATTGATCACCAGACATAAACAGTCTTATTCATAAAACTTTAATCAATTGCTAAGCAAGTGATTAGCAAAATTCTTATTCATAATAGCTATTTAGCGCTAAGAGGATGCTAAGCAATTGATTAGTAGCTGTCAAAATTAAACACCACCGGACCACTGTTAAGAGGATGCTAAGAGGCAACATGGCGGATATAATTTGAATCAGCTGATCGGATCATTGCACTTCGAGGTTATTTTGGTCATAGTATCGAGTAGTGCGTAAATATGGATTTCGACAATCTTTTACTGGATTTCCAAAACGATGTAGCATGTTAAATAATTTTGAAACGACGGAGGGAAGTAACAGAAGGAAGACCTACAAAGCTCGTACAAAACCGCTACGAGAATGATTAACTATTGCATATTCTACATTTCGAGTACATATGATGAAAGGATTTATAGGGAAAGCTCAATGAGGTGGCTCAGTAGGTGCTCAGGTTTGAAGAGAATGAGTTCGTGAACAAGCTTATCACAGATAGTGATTATTCAATATGTTATCCCATGTGCCCATGTGTTATCCTATGACGCCAGTTCTATGGTACAGAACTAAAGAAAAACCACGTTGTGGCAGTCACACACAAGTAATAAGACAATAAGACATTTTGTAGAAATAATTTATTTTGATACGTAATAAAACTACATTTTTGTTCTATATAGGTATTCATTGTTTTTGTTTTCCAATACTCTTCCTCCAAAGACATAGGTGCCATTCTTTACTCATGCCACTCTCATTTCTCATCTTTTTCACGTAGCATGGTCTCATCCATCGCCGTCTTTGCGAGGTTGAATGGTATTAGTGCTAGGTATTAATAGTGGTTTTCATAGCAGCAGTCAAACTTGTATCTGTAAACAAGTATAATAATTTTTACTAAAAGACACTGAAACCCCGTTACAAAAACAGTAGGAAGTAATATCATAGAGACACAAGTACCCACTTACATTTCTAAAAGAGCAAATTGATGTTAACAAGCATAAAGTTCATGAAAATACAAGTTATTATCGGCTACTGCTCTCACATTCATTTGGTCAGTTTTTATTAGTAAGTAGATATAAATTCAATGATAAATACCTTTTCATGTTTACTCCAATTATTGGAGCTTATTATTTTCATTGCTACCATCGCATATACCTACAATGATTTAATTATAAAAAAATATTTTATTCATATTCAAATTATCCGATGAAATTTCTGACATTTATCTGCCAGTCACGACAGATAAAAAATCGTAGTTTTGACAAGTTTATTCTAAAAATTCCGTTTTTTAGTCGACTATTTTGATTATGATCTGTGCCGAACGCATAATTTCACCTCTATTTCGTTTCGCTACTAATCACCTGCTAACTAGCGTTTATGAATAAAGAAAAGTTAAGCATTGATTAAGAGCTAAATAAATGGTTAGCTAAACAGTAGCTAATGAGTGATTAGCGATATTTTTATGAATAAGGCTGAAAATGTTCCACAATAGCTCTGTGATCTGTTTATTTTATTTATCTATTTTTATATCGCCACAAGGTTCTTCTGCCACGTGGCCAAAATGGGAACTAACTCCGCCATCTTGTTTTTAAAATACATTTCACAAAACATAAGGATGATGACTTTTTAAATTTTAAATTCAAAAAAATATTTGTTGCAAACAACAGCTTAAAAAAATAAGCCAATTGTAAACGTTTTAAAATAACTGCTAAACAGAGACGGCACTATCACTGAAGTGACGTCACGACTATGTAACTTCATACATTGCCCTAACGCGCAACAAGGCCAGTAATAATCCCCTCCAAAAGCTTTTAAAGCGTGTAGCTTGTCCATATTTCCATTGATTATACTGATTTTTTCAAATATCTCATTTAAAAAAAAAGGAAAAGAAAATACATTTATTTGCGGCAAACATGACACATAAAAAGAACATAAAAAAACAAACAAAAAAAAAACTAGTTGGGGTAAAACATGCGTCACATCCACGCAAAACGGCCATCGCTCAACAAAATGCTAAGACTGGACGAGACAGAGCCTCAGCGCTGGTTTTCAGCGACAGGCATTTCACCTTCTTTGAAATTAAATTATAAATTAATTATTTGTTCGAGCATTTTGTAATATTAATCATCATTCCCATTGCACAGATGTCTGTGACAAATGTTTACCATCAGCGCCTCGCTGTCAACATCATTCAAGCGCCAAAAAATCATTGTAGCAGTGTAGTGCAAAATGTACTATTACATGTTGTATTTCAAACTCTTCTATCTCTCTCTCCCACAGCGATGTAGACAAGGTCCACGACATAATGGACGACATAGCGGAACAACACGACATCTCGCGAGAGATCACGGACGCTATCAGCAACAACGTCGCCTTCCCCAACGATATTGATGAGGATGAACTTGAGAAGGAGCTTGAGGAATTGGAACAGGTATGGGAACTTATCGATTTGCTTATGAAACTTTGTTGTACACATGCTCATGTGTAACCTCACGCTTTCTACTCATGGGGGTATGCAGAAACTACAGAACATACTTACTTACTCCTTTTGCTTCGTTTACGTGCATACATCTGAGGTGCAATTCTCGTAATTTTAAGAACGTTCACAGTCTGATCTCAGCCTCAATCTTTCAAAAAATACTTCTAATTTCCCTACATTTTGACAAGTTTTTGACATTTGTTTGTCGCCGAGATGAGACTGCGACTAGATTTTGAACGTTTTAAATTACGAGAATTGGCCTTCAGGTCATAAAACCACGCCGGTTGCAAGTACTACGCAGCTGACCTTTATGAAGAACATCACCAATAAGTTGACTAGTGTCTTTCTAGGGCGTCCCCATCCGGCGTTTCCCCTCACATCGGCCATGTAAATACCTTTTGTTAGTCGCCTTTCACTCATCCTATCAACATGACCAAACAATTTTTTTGTTTAAACTGTATTCTTAAAGGTTCATCGTTGCAGGCAATAAATTCTTAAAAAATCAAATGTAGTAGTATCTCGAATAAATGTGTTCTGAAATTACTTAATTTGTTTTGCACATTCGGTTGAAGAAGTGTAACATTGAAAAATTAATAGCTCCACCCCCTCCCCTTTCGCCTAAGGTGGGTCTCGCACTAGTATACGCAGGACACGCGCAGGCGCGTGATTTCTACATACACATAGCTCTCGTGTGAGATCAGCCTTACACAGTAGGTTCACTACTGTTCAACAAAATAAAGTTTAGATAAATTTGGATCACAATTTTTTTTTTAATTTTCAGTTCCTATCCGACACTCACCGTCTTATTACAAAAAACTGCTTAAGTACTGGTTTAAACCAAGACTAAAAAGTCTAGGATTGTGACGGTATTAAGATTAGAACCAGGATCAAAATGTGTCCCGATTACAAAACGAAGACTATCTGAGGATCTGTTAGTACCAAAGAAAGTCCATGGTTCAAATAATATCCACAGATAAGAAATAAAAATGGCATTCTTTCATTCGTTCGTACAGGCTTTATTTGAAGCAACATTCTGTTTCTCTAAATAGTGATATTATAATAACACTTGAAATGATTTAATAATTATTTATCAGTACAAAAATATGTCATAAATGGTTCTTTGTTTGGATTACAATAAAATGAACAAGAACAACTTGTACTTTTGGCGCGCTGATCATAATCAAGTTGTTATATTTTTAACACCTCTAGCGTGAAATGGAGCGAATTACATTCGGCGACAGCCCGCGTCATTTGAAGCGAATGTTTATCTTTTGAAGAAACAAATAATACAATTCTTATTTTTATTCGTTATGGTTTGTTCGTGAGTGGATGTGTCCGATTATGCCTCGTAATAGGCAACGAAACCGATGGTTGCTTCATTAAACTAAAACACCTCTCCATCGTCTTCCGGGTATATATGGCTGCTGTTATACCTCTCTTCTTGTGGTGTTGTGGGTTTACGCAATGGTGTAAATAAATATGGAGTGCAGTGATAGCCACAGCCACCGAATAATATTCCAGATAAAGCGCCAGCCTCAAACCTCTGTTTCAATCTACATCCTCGGAATATTCTGGAGTCATGGTCCACGTCATCTGGTAACAATGTCCATGATTTTCAGGCCAGCATCACAAACGGCCTGAAAAGTGACCGCATATTAGATCTTTAGACTCGTCTCTGTTATTTTAATATGACAAATAAAGCAATAATATTGGGATATTATTTGGATTTTATTTAATGTAATGTTAGCATTGACCAAGGGTACTTACTTCATGGCGAGCCCAGTTGTGTAAGTGTTGGGTTTGGATCCTTGCGGAATAAGTGGACTGTATTATCAATAAGGAACTGGTTTATTTAATACAATAATGTTACAAAATAATATAATAATCCCGACAGCGTTATTTCGTTGTTACGCGGGTGCGCGTGTGTCCTATGCGTAAACCACTTGCACTTCAGGACTCAATGGGCATCCTCGAGGGTCGTGGAGTAAATCTTCACGTAAAACATCCACAATTTTTTCCCGAAACGTTTTGTGAACCTATACTTATATTTAAAATCTTCGTCACTCAATTTAAAAGGATTTACATGATGACGACATCTATAAGGTCGCCGAGACGTCTCCAGCATAACCAAATCCATCAAATCAATTATAACAATATCCATTTTTGACGATTTGTAAATAAAAAGACACAATAATAATCAATTCTAACCTCAAATAAATTAGTACCAATGTCAAATCCATAGTTAAACTAGGGGTCTCGGCGGACTAACTTTAGTACCTTAGTTAGTTCAAGAACTAGTGATAAACTTCATTTTGTAATAACGTTTTATTTAGTCATGGTTTAAACCTAGTAACAATCCCAGTACTAAATTTAGATCGTGTTTTGGAATAAGACGGTCAGAGACGAAATCCTGTAACACACTCAGGGTCTTTAAAAACAACATTTCTGTATATTAACTCATTACTATCACATTTACAGGAGGACCTGGACAAAGAGATGCTCGGTATCAACGTGCCCACTGACAAGCTCCCGGACGTGCCCACGGCCGAGCTGGTCCACGACAAGCCCAAGCCCAGCAGGTCTAAGCAGACCGGTGAGTGCCCAGTTTAACTACCATTATTTAGAACTAGCTGCGCCCCGCGGTTTCACCCGCATAAGTTTGGATCCCGTGGGAATATCGGGATAAAAAGTATCCTATGTGTTAATCCTGGTTAAATAAACCATCCGTGTGCCAAATTTCATCCAAATCCGTTCAGTAGTTTTTGCGTGAAAGAGTAACAAACATCCATCCATCCATCCATACAAACTTTCGCATTTATAATATTAGTAGGAATAATTTGCCTGGAGATTCGCCCACGTGGAATATTATCTTCCAACGTACTACCGGAATTAAAACTTATGTCCTAACCTAGGTAATGGTCTACCTGTTTGCCAAATTTCATCGAAATCTGTTCAGCCTTTAAGGTCGAAAAGTTGACAGGCAGGCATAGTTACTTTCGCGTTTATAATATACTTCTTCTTCATGTTGCTGGCACGACAGTTATTCAAATTTTGTTGGCCCAGTACTCCCGCCATTTCCACGGCGTTGTCTGTGCTAGAGCAGAGGTCACTTTGGCTGCATGTTTTGGGTGCAAAGGTCAGCAAAGGATTTATAATATTAGTATGGAAGTATGTGTAGCGGTATCTACAACGCCACATGCGAACAACACGTCATACTGACGTCACGCAAATCCTGCATCTCGCAAGCAGAGTTTGTATGTAGCGCGGGAAGTTTGTATGTAGCATACATACAAACTTCCCGCGCTACATACAAACTCTGCTTCCCGACATCAGTCGTTGGGCAATTGCCCGCCAGACACAACACCCGTCTGTTCGGAGGATCCTCCCTTTTCTATAGAGTGTAGCGGTATCTACTACGCCACATGCGAACAACGCGTCATACTGACGTCACGCAAATCCTGCATCTCGCAAGCAGAGTTTACCGCGCAATTAGCATAGATACAATTTCCCAACATCAATCGTTGGGCAATTGCCCGCCAGACACAACACCCGTCTGGTCGGAGAATCCTCCCTTTTCTATGGAGGATGAGTGAACTTTACACACTGTTCCTCATGCCTCCAAAAGAGTATGAATGAATTTACACCCTGTTCCTCATACCTCTAAATATGAATTAAAGTTCTCTGCTTTGTTTTTAGTAATTCAAAGACGAAGAAAAAAGCACGGGAGCAGTTCTTATTCGTAGATCTTGGATAGTCGTTACGGGTCTTCAGAAGCCCAAAACATGTAGGCACGATAGACAGACAACTCTTACCAAGGGATATCATGTTACCCAGTAACTGGGTTGTGGAGGTCAGATAGGCAGTCGCTCCCTGTAAAATACTGGTATTCAGCTTCATCCGGTTAGGCTAGAAGTTGACCACAACATAGTTAGGAAACGGCTAGGCAAATGATCTTACTTGCGATGATATACCATGGATTTCCTTCCTATTCTTCTCTATATGCACTTTGAAGTGGGCAATTTTATTATAACAAACATAACATAACATTGATTATAAAAACGTTGCCCCACAGTAGGAATTACTCCTGCAGTGCGATTCTGTAACCATCTCACCGTGAAAACTTAGGTGAAGTGAGCGTGGAGTGAGCTACTAGTCATTCCAACTAATGCTAGGGATTGACACTATTGACAGCTCACTCTAAGCTCACTTCACCTAACTTTTCACGGTGAGATTTTTACAGAATCGATCGGCGGTATCGTGGGTGCGTTTACAAACATTTAAACTCACATACACAAACAGCCAGACCCGGGACAACTACCTGTAGGCAATACAAATATTTGTTCCGTGCGGGAATCTAACCCGCGACACGCGGCGCAGCAGTCGATCGCTCAGCCACTACGCCAACCGTGTCGGCAATTTTATTGAAAGTACCTAAATGTTTTTTTTTATTAACACAACAACGTACAACATTATACCGACATTGGAACAGCTAGCCTAGCTGTTCCAATGTCGGTATAATGTGAAAGATGGAAGCTGTACAATATTTAATTAATTTTATTTATTTTTTCAGAGGACGAGGACGATTTGGCACAGTTGCAGTCCTGGGCTACATAATCTAGAGACCTTTCACATGAGTTGTACGTTTGTGATATTTAATAGGTATTGTATAGCTACCCGCTTTGTTCGATTTTTTTGTGGGGATAACGTAAGAAATACCAGTAAGGGTAGGGACAAATCAGAGCGGAAAAACGCAGCGGAATTCCGCGAGCGTTTTCGCACTCCAACGTCGGGTGTGCACGTTTTTTTTGCACTGTTACTCTTCGATCAATAATAGTACTAGATTAAGGATCACGAACAAAAATCAGTCGCTCTTATTTATTTATTGCTGTGATTGCCCGTGACATCACAGCGGGCCCTATCAGAATACCAGCGCTACGACATTTATTTTTTAAATGTCGAAGCATCATGCTGGGAGCCTTTTGGCCTCGTATAGGACTTTTTGTTTTTTTTTTCCTTTTGTTACTTTTTATACAATTTGTTTTATTTTTAACTGTGTTTAGTTTTGTTTATGATCCTGTACGAGTCGCAATAAATACTTTTTCTTTCTTTCTTTCTTTCTCAAGTGGCCACGTTTGCACATACGTAAACATCTAATACATTAATACATTCCTTAGAAAAAAGTTTAATAATATTAACAACTTCAGTTTATTATAAACCTTAATGCTTGAACATAAAGTTTAATTACCATTGCAAAATATATTTAAAATGTCGCTTGAGAATAAAATCATTCTATTTTTAAATTTTCAGTCATTTATTCTAAAATGAAACTTACAAGTCTAAGTAATAAGGTTAAAAACACTAATTTGAAATAAGACCACAAAAGTATTTGTGGTCTTATTTTTTGGGCCGTTTTTGAAGCGCTTATCGGGAATCTAGTACTATTATTGATCGAAGCTGTTACTGGAGCGGACTAAGCACGTGAAATTACGCCGAGTTTTTCCGCTATGATTTGTCCCTGGTCTTAGAAAGAGAAATATTCGCATTTTCCTTATACTGGATACTTCAAGATTCCTAATATTAAAATATACTAAATGATCGCCACAAATTTTCTAAAATACTTTGATAGGTGTACGGTGCTAATACCCAACTATTTTTAGTTAGTATTTTTGGGAACCGGTACCATCGGCCTTGGTGTGATACCGGTACCAGACGTATTACCTGTACTGTTGGTATTTTTAATCAGTATCGGTATCTGTCTTTCGGTCGGTATCTGTTCCGGTACCATACAAATTCAAAGTCAAAAATATTATCCTCACAAAAATCTCATACAAATATTGTATAAATATTATGTATTTATAGCATGTCAACTAGAACTCGCTTTCGTATTTCAATAGTAAATAAATAAAAACAATGTTCACTCTGCCTTATATACAATTTTCATATTTAGTCAAAATATTGATGGAGAAATCGGAATGTGGCAGTTTTGTTTTATTTTTGTTATTTTTTTAAAGATTGATTGTATACTTTTTCTCGTTTATTTGTAAGTATTATCAGAATTATTTCCAATATATCTTGGCGACGTCGCCGGGATGATGCGAAACAAAATATAGGGGAAAATCAAATCGAAAACACGCAGTGAATTTTCGCCAAGGGTTGGTGGGTAATGCTACTCTCAATTTTTTTTTCTTTTTAAGCTCTAAACTAGCAATCTCGAAATATTTAAACGATCGAGCGTCTCTTACTAGGGAGCGGAAATTCGCTGCGTTTTTCCGCAAAGAAGAAAGAAAGAAAATACATATATTTAGCACTGACTAAAAGACACAATACATCAGCAGGCCAATATTCTCTTAATTTAATACGATCAAAATCTAGTCGCAGTCTCATCTCGGAGACAAACAAATGTCAAAATATAGGGAAATTTGACGTATTTTTGACAGATTGAGACTGAGATCAGACTGTGAACGTTCTTAAATTTACCAGAATTGCCCCACTGATAAATATACATCAGATTAAGGGCTTGTTTTTTCCAACGCCAGATAATTTTATCAGAGGTATAATTTTGAATTTTTGACAGTTTTTCCATACAAAATTTGTCGGACGTCAATTTTATTCCACGAATAAAAATTATCTGTTGATTGAAAAATCAGCCCTTCAAAAAAAAAAAACAAATAAAAAGTGTAAAGTCCGATGTAAGAAATTAGCAGGACGTACACTTAGCCTTAAACGTCAATGCTGCTGCGTCTGCCTGCATTCTACCTATGCGCGGCTTTAGGGCGACTGTCTGTCCTGGCGCTGTCTTGGCGTCGCGATATCGCCAATTCGAAAGCTTTACACTAAGCCAGTTAGTGTGCATACACACGAGCACGCGTCAACGGCAGAAGTAACTGCAGCCGTCGAAGCGTGTCGTGTGCATGCGCACTTAGGTGACTAGCTATGCGCTGGCGACGTTTCCAAAAATAGGTTTTCCTCGTCATTTCTATTATTTTTCATTTACTTTCGCGTTAATGCGTTAAAGAATTATGACCACCACAGACTACCTACTATATTTGTCTCCTTGATTTTTAATCCATCCAAAGGTTGTCTTTAAAAGATCGCTCTTAGCGATAAGACCGCCCATTGTGTCACCCGTTATAATATTTTATATATTTATGTTCTGTAATTTGTATGGTGTACAATAAAGAGTATTCTATTCTATGAGCACAATAATCTTCCAGGTCAATTTTGGTTGTTTTATAAAAGAGTACTTGGGACTATTATTTTCAGTCTGGCTACTGTTTTTGGTGAGCTATGTAGAGGGCGCTGGCAACGTCCCAAAAATATTCTTATGAGATACTAGTCCCCTTTGAAGTCAATAACATAATTTGCGACGTTCAAAAGTCTTGAATTAAAGTGAGGCCAAACGAGCGTAATTTTGTGAGTTGAGAGTAGCGACATTTGCGCTGCATTCGGTTTCATATAAAATGTTACGTTGAGTCACATGATGACGCAAAATGTTGTCTGTGTGCAATTTCAGATGAAAGTAAATTACGCGACTCATTTTGCGTAACCGAAATTACGCTCGTCTGGGTTCGCGAATCACGCTCCAAACTGGTCCCACCCTAATTATTCACAACCTACTATTATGTATATTTCTGTTAACATTAAATAGCTTAATTTTCATCTGTATAAAAATAATTAATTTCTAGTTTTTCAAATATTAATAAAAAATTGCAATTAAAGTTCATATAATGCTAAAGGCAAGGTTGCACTGTATAAGTACCGTGAGTAGCAAAGGTTAGATTTAAAACTTTTGTTATGCATTAACTGTTAATTATAATAATATAGGATTAGAGCTAATTATCTGAATCATACATTTTTTTAAGCTGTAACATTGGTTCGATAATATATTTTATTTTAAGAATAATATTGTTTTATTTACCCAAACCAAACTCAAAGCAAACGAGTTACAGGCACTACGAATTGTCAGGGGGTCAGTCAGTCAGAAAGATGAAGCTACTAGTCTCAGCTTCCTGACTGATAAACCCCTTAAAGCCTATTCCAAAGCGTAGTAGGTACAGACGCCAGCACATCAAGCTACCCGAATCTGTCAAATTTTCCCAATCAATATTGAACCTAATGCTTTAGCGATAAAGTTGAAAATCTATTAAAGAAATTTGACAGATTGTAGTAATTTGATGTGCTGACGTCTGTACCTATGGAGAAGAACGGACTAGAAATTTCAAAAACTCTTAAATCAAAATATGGTTACATTATTCATGTTGAAATTATGCACGTGAGAACAATGCAGAACGTTAAATAAAAGTGCCATAATAGCTAAGAGATGACTAGTCCCTACAGACGGCGCCCGTTCACAAACTTGACGTATGGATTCAGCTCAACCATTTTTTTAGGGAGCACTAAATGCTTCAACACATGGGTCACCATTAAGACACGATTGTAACCTGAGGGGCAATTCTCGTTATTTTAAGAACGTTCACAGTCTGATCTCAGTCTCAATCTGTCAAAAATACGTCTAATTTCCCTACATTTTGACAAGTTTTTGACATTTGTTTGTTGCCGAGATGAGACTGCGACTAGATTTTGAACGTTTTTAATTACGAGAATTGGCCATCTGATTTTCCAAGGGGAACCACCCACCCAGTAATTGAGATGTGGAGGTCAGATAAGCAGTCGCTCCATGTAAAATACTGGTATTCAGCTGCATCCTGTTAGATTGGAAGCCAACCCTAGCATATAGCACTACAAGGTTATAACGCCGCCATCTTGTTTTTTTAAACATTTGTGACATTTCACAAAACCCCCTGTCAACGTCATTTAAGCACCTTATTGTAATTGTAAAGTTCGACGGCTGTGGTAAACCTTGCTGCGTTGCCGTCACCACATGACGTTGGCAGAATAGACGACAGGGCTCCAGTTGCCAAAGAAGAAAAAAAAAAAACTGTAGCTGTGTAGCTACATAAGCAAATGATGACGCATAGATAACCTGTTTCGATGTTCTTTCCGTAAATTTCCTCCTTGGTCCTAAGACCTCCTAGTGGTCGTTAGCGGAGCTGCTGAGCATGAGGTCCAGGGTTCGATTTCCAGGCCGGGCAAAGTGTGTTAGGGTTTTTCCGTGAGGAGAAGTAGTATTTGTGCTCGGTACATGGGCAACAGCTGCAGCAAAGTACGAGACAGTACACCTACGTTTTCCTTCAGCTGTTATAGGCTCTGCTTACCCCTTCGGCACATACAAGCGCGATGTTATGATATGTTGCCGTTACCGTATTGTTTAGAAAAGAAACTCCTGCTCCAATCGCGTCCAAAATCAGTTTATTAGCATTTATTTTACAATGTGAAGTCTATTGTAATGCAGAAGGTGCCTAGCCGTCCTTCCTCGATCAAATAATTTCACAAGGAACTGTTTTAGGTAACTAGTTGGTGAAGGAGGTCTTCCGGGAAAGTAGGTACTACCACCATACATATTTATGCCGCTGAGCAGCGTTGCTGAGGTCCGGTTTGAATGGTAGGACTTATTTAAATCCGGGAGTCAGGCCACAGAATTGCTGCCGGTTTAATTACAGGCGAATGGGAGATTTCAGCTTTGTCTCTGGAATGACAACAGTCCTAGCATCCCTTTGGTATACCTAAAACCAGAATATCTGTATAATACAGTGACCAACACCACATCCAGTGGAAACGCCAGCGACTTACGAGTTTGTTCGAAGGTTGGAACCCAGCCAGACCACTATGTGCCAGATCACTGCTCTCAAAATGGTAAATATCCTAGAAACAAAAAATCGTAGACATGTGACATCCACCAACTCGTTTTAGCCCGCGTGTTGGATTACTGCACGCACCCGTACCCTGGGACTCACGGAGGCCTGAGTCCCAGCAGTGGGAACATTATAGGCTGATCATGCTACAGTGACGATAGGTCGGACACATCTAGTAGAAAAGTGACTTACGAGTTGTAGTTCGTAGGTTCGAACCCAGGCAGGCACTTTACTATGTGTAGGTAAATTATTTAAACACCACTGCTTTTAAAAATGGTGAAAAAATCATCATGAGGAAACCGGCATATCCTAGAACCAAAAATACGTAGGCCAGTGTAGTGGATTACGAGGGACCCGTGGCTAAATAATAACAGCCGCACAGGTCGATCGGTCAGGTTAAGCTACGCTTGCCGCGGTTGGTATGTAAAGATGGTCACCCGTCCACAGGGACGGGTGACCATCTTTACATACCGAGACCCCTCCGTGCCTCGGAAAGCACGTTAAGCCGTTGGTCCCGGCTGTCATTCGTGGATCTTTGACAGTCGTTACGGGTAGTCAGAAGCCCGAAAGTCTGACAACCAGTCTTACCAAGGGGTATCGTATTACCCAGTAACTGGGTTGTGGAGGTCAGATAGGCAGTCGCTCCATGTAAAATACTGGTATTCAGCTGCATCCGGTTAGACTGGAAGCCGACCCCAACATAGTTGGGAAAAGGCTAGGCAGATGAGTGTAGTGGATTACGGCCCACTCCCTCTCACAGAGAGGAGGCCTGTGTCCCAGCAGTGGGAACATTATAGGCTAATTACCTATGCTTATGGGCGGAGGCGACCACGTTGGGCCGTTTGCTTGTTTGCCAAACAGACTTCGTAACTAGTACTCAGTGATATAAATAAATCAAAATCAAACCTTGAAACTTCACCCTACTTAACACTACTTAGTACCCAAAACATAATCAAAATGCTATAACATTACATAATTAGGTACATCACAATGATCAAAGTGCTATAAATCTTTATGTCGAGTTACTTTGTCATTCAGAAAGCAATCGTTGATATTGTGATTTGAATTTTGATAATACATGCATGGGACAAGCGTTCTACACTTTCCCTTGGGAGGACTATTCTGGTTTTCGATACCGAGTCGATAATTATTTAATTTCTTTACGGACGGTACATGTGGCGATTTTCGTAGCTTATAATAGGATGGATGAAAGTGTCTGGCCAGTCTGCTGGGAAGTTTGTAGGTAAATTAGAGGTTTATCTATTTGACAGATTGATACTGAGATTAGAATGCGAATGTTCCTAAAAATACGGGAATTGCCCCTCTGGTACTTAAAGAAACTTGACGCTAACCCAAGTGAATCAACGTACGTCATCATCCAGAATAAGTCTGTTGTCAATTTTAATGGTGTGCAACCATTAGTTTATATCAGGAGGTGGTTATCCGCGACGGCCAGTGCTACAGTGCTTACCTGGTAATCAACATGAAGACTTACATCCTGGTGAGTGATTAGGCAGTGTTTATTTGTTTTTAATGTTGTGGTGTAAAAGTGGCCAGTTCTTTCTGAACCTGTGAAAATATTGTTGAAAAGGATTATTTTAGTTTTTCTGTATTATTAAATTAAGAGCTAGATGGACTGGCACTGAAGGTAGGTGTGGTAAACTGGATTCAGAAGCCGGTGGTTCAAATGATGGCAACTTTAGTATGACAGTAGAGTGTCTTACCAACGAGCGATCGATCCATCCCACCACCTTCTCCGTACGTATTGCTTGTGCACAATAAATAAATTTTCTTTCTTTTCTTTCTCCTATATTGTGTCTCAAAGAAAAGTTAAATTTATTAATCTATTTGATCAAAAACCCGTAAAACTGGGAACAATAAGTTTTGTTTGCAAAAAAACTGAAAAAACAAAGATGAATTTGGTGCTCAACGAACAAGCCAATAGTAATGTTGTAATAGGTAACCTACCTTTGATCAGGATCATATTGTAATTTCGTCGGCTCAAAAATAGTAGAAAGTGGTACACAATCTCAAGGATGCCCCCTATCAAAAGTACAGACGCCAGCACATCAAGCTACCCGAAACTGTCAAATTTTCCCAATCAACTTTGAACCTTATGCTTTAGCGATAAAGTTGAAATTCTACTAAATAAATTTGACAGATTGTAGTAGCTTGATGTGCTGGCGTCTGTACCAATAGCTCTACTACCATATCTTTTTGAAAGCACGGTTGGCGCAGTGGTTAAGCGATTGTGTCGCGGGTTCGATTCCCGCACGGAACAAATATTTGTATGACCTACATGTATTTGTTCCGAGTCTGGGTGTTTTTCTATCTATAATATGTATGTATTTACAAAAAAAAAAAAAATATATAAGTAGTTTATCAGCCATCTTGTTACCATAACACAAGCATTAGGTTGCTTAGCTTGGGACTAGATGGCGCTGTGTGAAATGTCCAGGGATATTATATTATTATTATTACTTTTCGTTCTAATAAAACCATGTCTTCCTTTCAGCTCGCCCTTCTCGCCATCCACTCAACATCAGCAACGCTAGACAAGCTAGCAAGCCTCGACCTGGCGAACCTAGACTTGGGAAAGCTCAAAGACACAGCAGCATCAACACTTCAAACCATAACAGACACAGCGTCCTCATCATTACAACAATTTGCAGCCACTATAGACTTCGATAAGGTTCAGAAACTGGACATTTTGAACATCATACCAAAGCTGCAGAACAAAGGAAAATTGATTGTAGATACGTATGAAAATATTCCAGAGTACAGCCAGAAAGTCAAGGATTATTTGCAGAATATTAAGGGGTTGAAAAAACATAAGGAACAGAAGTTGATCGCTCCTTGGCCAGTAAAAGTGAGGGTTATTCATCATTATTATTATTAAAGTGGACGTAGAAACAAATAAGATAAAGCAGAGATGTGCATACCTACCCTACCCTGTGGATCTTGTTTAGTGTTTTACTAAGTTGCGTTTGGTTAAGAGAGATCTGAGAGGCAATTCTCGTAATTTTAGGAAAGTTCACAGTCTGAAGGCCAATTCTCGTAATTTAAAACATTCAAATTCTAGCCGCAGTGTCATCTCGGCGACAAACAAATGTCAAAAACTTGTCAAAATGTAGGGAAATTTGAGGTATTTTTGACAAATTGAGACAGATCAGACTGTGAATGTTCTTAAAATTACGAGAACTGCCCCTCTGATCTCAGTCTGCCAAAATTACCTCTAATTTCCCTACATTTTTGACAAGTTTATGACATTGATTGTCGCTGAGATGAGATTGCGACTAGATTTTAAACGTATTTAATTACGGAATTGGCCTTCTGATCAGGGTAACTCAGTTTAATTTTTCAGTCTTCGGTCAGAATGCGCCGAAGGAATTGGGTAGAAGCGAAGACGTATTTTCAGCGACATAATTTTCTTACCCCTGGTTACGCTCATCTGCTCCCTAATTGCGTAACAGACTATCAGTCTAAAACTGAATCATTTTGAAGGATATTGCTAATACATTGCTTCATATGTTCGAAAGATTTGTCTGCTCAACCTCGTAAATAAAGTAGTGAATGTTGTTGAACTGTCAAAATGAAAGTCATTGCTATTGTTGTGTGTTACGCAATTACCCCGCTGGCCCCTTTCCAAAGAGGTCCGTTTGTTTTGGGTTGAAGCATAACAGGGGCAATAAAAAATCATCTAAAATTTAAAACCTCAACTTGAAATAAAGTTGTGTGCCAGAATGAAGTAATGTATAATTTCGGCCATCTGAAAGTTGTTTGCTTCATCAGCAACTAAAATAATGGATCTTCTCTGTGGAGCATGTTATGAGATGCGAGCTACATGCGCTGCGCGGGATATTCGCGTCAGTTTTAAATGTGCGGTGCCTATTATGTCACTGGACCCGCACACATTTTGACGCGGTTGTTTACACAATGCCTGTAACCTGCACATGTAACTGCACCTGCGCATATTACATGCATCGTGTACAAGCATCATAAAAAGCCGTTTTGGGGAAAAACAAATCCACAAAGAAATATGTAGTTTTAAGTGTAGTTACAAAATTATGAAAAGTTTGGAGATTAATTAACGCTCGTCTTGCGAAATATTTATTTACTAATAAATTATTCATTTTTGCAATTCTGTTTTTGTTTCAAATCTATACCTAACTAGCTGACCCCGGCAAACGTTGTTTTGCCATATAAATTATTTCTAGCTGCCCGGCGCTACTTCGTTCGCGTGGTGTCCTACCCCCTACCCTACTCCTACCCTACTCCTACACTACTCCTTCCCTACTCCTACCCTACTCCTACCCTACTCCTACCCTAATTCTAACCTACTCCTACCCTACTCCTACCCTACTCCTACCCTACTCCTAACCTACTCCTACACTACTCCTACCCTACCCTACTCCTACCCTACTTCTACCCTACTCCAACCCTACTCCTACACTACTCCTTCCCTACTCCTACCCTACTCCTACACTACTCATACCCTACCCCTACCCTAATTCTAACCTACTCCTAACCTACTCCTACCCTACTCCTAACCTACTCCTACCCTACTCCTACCCTACTCCTAACCTACTCCTACACTACTCCTACCCTACTCCTACCCTACTTCTACCTGCTATAAACCTCACGGAGCCCGAGACCTTTCCAACGAATGCAAAACCGTGGAAATCGGTTCGTGCGTTCTGGAGTTATAGCGTCAGGAAGGAAAACCCGACTTATTTTTATATAGTAGATTAAAATTTCTACCTACTTTTATGTATGCACCTACCTTTTAGTTTTCTATGTGTTTCATTCAGTTGCATCACTTTAGACATTTTAGACATTTTTAATTCAAAAAACCATTTCACGTTCATCTATTTATTTAAAAGACTAATATCACTCAACAACTTATCAAAAATATCATTCTTATCATCCTCACTGCCTTTAGGCATAAACTCATCAAGCAATCCGTTCTGAAAATCACCAAAATCATCTTGAACATTTGTATCAGCCAATCCAAGTTCCGTAAGCAAAGTCAAATTGTCCATATTGTCAGTTTTGTCCATGTTGTCAGATTTGTCCTCTTTGTCAAAAGTTAGGGCGACATTATCAAAGTCAGGAAGCAGTTGTTCTGACGATTCAGTGTCGTCAATGTCTTTGGTCTGACGTCTGTTGACGAGTTTGGCCTCTTTCTCGTCATTGTCAGATATGTCGTGGTATTCGTGGATCTCTTTGCCAAATTCGAGTTCTTCCTCTTCTTCTTGACTGTCCTGAATGATTTGCGCAGTAGATTTGTACTGGAACGCGTTCTGGGAGAGATCTACTTCAACTGGGAACAGGGTTGAGTTATCATTCAGATGTTCCACTGATTCGCTGAAATAAACGGAAGCTGGTCAGAAAGAACCCTTTTTTTAGATTTATTATTCATGGAAGTGATAATCACTTTCCATTTAAAAAAAATATGTATGACCTAAAACTTTATTTGTGGACAAGAACTTCATTTACAAAAAGTTAATCATCTCTGACTTCTCACAGTCGGCCTCTGAAAACTTTGACTATACTTTAAAAAAAAAAAAAAACTTTTTAATTCAGGCATTATTTTGCCCATAATATTGTTAGTAAGTACATTATAAACTATGTTAGACACATTACAAAAGAAATAAAATAAATAAAAGAAAAATTCAGAATTAAATTAATTAAATTAATAATTACTATTACAATTAAAATCAAAATTAAAATCAGAATCAAAATTAAATTAAAAGAAAAATAAAAGAAAAAATTAATTTAAGTATTTGCCGCCCGCTGGGGCTCCGGGCACACGCACTTGTGCTTGAACCCAGTGCCCCAGAAGGAGGCTGTCCAGCTTGTGGCTGAGCACGTTCAGGATGGTGTTGGCGCTCCCACGCGAGCGGACCATCAGCGAAGCGATGCGACGCCGCAGAACAGTGTGAAATCCGTCTGTGTGCGCATGCGCAAACATCGCAGACGCACTACAGTACCGTGGGAGCCCCACCAGCACCCTGAACGCATTATTATATTGAATTCGGAGAGCGTTGATGGCCCGCTGCGTGTAGTTGACCCACAGATTGCAGGTGTAGAGAGTTTGGCAGAATGCTTTGAACAGAGTGATCTTTACCTCTAAACTACACCTAGCAAATCTGCGCGCCAACATGTTACAGCGGACCGCCATCGCCCTCCTCCACCACCACTTTAGAACCTTCTCATATTTATGCAAAAGGTGACGTCAAAGAAGTTGCGCCCACGTCACAAGTAACAAGTTTAAAGTGACGAATTCCAATACGAACGATTTCTTAAGGTCAAGCTTGACCACACGTGGTGATTGGAAGATCTCTAGACCAATCAATGCTTTGATTTATACCAAACATCAATAATTTGCCGTGTTATAGCCATTTCATACAACTGCCAAAGAATGATAGTTGTGATTTGAATATACGGACAATTTAAATTGATAGCCAATTTGGTTATTTACTGACTAAATTACATCAGTCAGATTATGAGCTACAATACTCACTTATGATAAACAGCAAGTCCTTGTATGAACCTCCTGAGTTGGTAAGCCACATCCTGGGTCTTCTTGTTCTCCAATAGTTCTAACTTCACCAGCACATCGGAACGAAGACGAGCGAATCGAGTTCTGGCGTCTTGGCGACAACGGAGAATTAGCCTGAAAGAATATGATTTATATAAGTATGGTGGCAATCATAATCAGCTGATAATGCTCCCACTGTTGGGCCACAGGCCTCCTCTCTGCGAGAGGGAGTGGGCCGTAATCCACCACGCGGGCACAATGCGAGTTGGTGGGTGTCACATGTCTTCTAATTTTTTGTTCTAGGACGTCTGTTTCCTCACGATGTTTTCCTTCACTGTTTTGAGAGCAGTGGTGATGAAATAATTTACGCAAAGTAAAGCGGCTGTCTGGGTTCGAACCTACGACCTTATTACGTACTTAAATATGGTCCACCTGATAGTAAGTCATCCTAGAGACATCCGAAAATGTCTCATATGCGCAGGCACATAAACCTGAGTAGAGTTTGGTATAACCAGGTTTGGTGGCAGTAGGACCCGGACCAGCTGCTTCACAAAGAGCTACTAGTATGTTTTACTCTTAGTGATTTTAGGGTTCCGTACCAAAATGGTAAAAAGCAACCCTTATGGTACGAGTCACGCAGTCTGTCTCTCTGTCTGTCACAGCTGGATATCTCAAGAACTATTAATACTATCAACTTGAAATTTGGAATAGTTTTAGATGACGTTTGCCCAACTATTTATTACGCGTGTGACTTAAGAAATTATGAATAGAAATAATCGCTGAATTGGAGTTGATTCCAACGAAAGAATTATTCATTGATCATTATTTGTGGTGGATATGGCGGCAGGTCACCAAAGAAACGATGTATGGACTGTATAAACGATGATATGGCTAGAAAGGGGTGACTACCGAGATGACGACTAATAGAGAAGTATGAAACAAAAATTCATGTTACGACGACTCCATATTAATTGTGATAAGTGCGGGAGAGTGATGATGGCCCTCACCTATACTCATAGTTGCCGGTCTCCACTCTGTACAGCGGCTCCTGTAACGCGTTGTACCCGTACTCCTCATCATCCATCTCCTTGACTTTAAGGCAGTACGAGAGGTACTCGAACTTCGTGTCGGCGTACTTGCGGATGGTAAGTTTCGTGTCCGGGATCGCCTTGTTGAGGTATGTGCCCATGTCTGATAGGATCTGGGGAGAAAGAAGATGTCATCTGTCAGGCAGGATGACAGCTCAAAATTGTCCGTGTTTTTAAATTTTAATGTATTTACTAAAGATCATTGAGTTTCAAAAATTCGCAATGATTGTGCGCAATATGGAAGGAGTGATGGGGCTATGGACAAATGCTGCACTTGCACGCTGCGTGAGCGTGGCCGAACCACTCGTTCGATGTCCACCGCGCACAGGATGGATTGAAAACAGCACATAAAGTGATTTTTTGCTACATTGGTGTGATTTCCATATGGCGTTGCAGTGTGAGGATAAATAAATAGGCTTTTCTAGAACGTTTGAGAAGGTAGTGAATTTAACTCTGCTATTCTAAATTCATACAAATAATAATTAACGTAAAATACTAAGTAAAACCTAACAAAGAAAATTGAACTGAAAAGCATAACACTTGAACTTGACCAAAGAATTTGAAAAGCATAAAACATAGAAATAAGGCGAATATATAATAATAATATAATATAATATCCCTGGACATTTCACACAGCGCCATCTAGTCCCAAGCTAAGCAACCTAATGCTTGTGTTATGGTAACAAGATGGCTGATAAACTATTTATATACATTTTTTTTTTGTAATTATACATACATATTATAGATAGAAAAACACCCAGACTCGGAACAAATACATGTAGGTCATACAAATATTTGTTCCGTGCGGGAATCGAACCCGCGACACGCAGCGCAGCAGTCAATATGCGATAAGGCCGCCTATTGTATATTTTGTAGTGTGCCATGTATTTTTTATGCTATGTATTTTTGTGGTGTACAATAAAGTATACATAAATAAATAATAAGTAAATAAATATTCGAGTTATTGGAGTGTGAAATCATAAATCGTACAGTATACGACCGCAAGGAAGGCATGTTTAGAGTGAAAAAGAAAATGCTCTACAAACCCGATCGTTTTTCTAAAAATCCATGTTCAATATTAACAGGAAACAAAATTCTATTTCCTTATTATGTATCTGTGACACCTACAGCTGATTTAAAGGTAATCGTGCTTCCAAAAAATCCAAACTCAAACTCACGGGTTTCAAAGCCTTCAACATCTTGATCCCATCTCTCTCTAGCAGTCGGTGGTACTGCCCGAACTTGGTGAAGGCTTCCGAAGCGCGCGCTTGAGGCTCACGCACTCCTATAGCGGCAAATATGTCACCAACTGACTTGTATGTTTGCAGGAGGTCGAAGTAGGCCTTCAGCATTCTGCAAGAAAAATGCAATAGATATGGTAATCATCATCATCTGCCTAGCCTTTTCCCAACTATGTTGGGGTCGGCTTCCAGTCTAACCGGATGGTAAATGGTAATAACTTTGGTATTCCGCCATTTTCAAGTTTTTATATTCAGATTTTTTATTTTTTCTAAAATTATACTTAGTATGTGCCTAGGTTGAGTTCGTTTTTTAATAGGTTAGCAATAACGCCGTAGGACAATCATTTTGAGTGAAAGTGGTTTCCCAAAGACTAGTCAAATCTCTGATTATTTTAGGTCATCTCTCTTTGTCATCTGATAAGATTGTTTTATCAAAATGACCACAACCTCTGTACTTAAACCAACAAGATCTGACAACAGAGACGATTTCTGTTCAAAGAATTATACCTATTTGATATTTTGGAAACCAGAGTTACAATTGACTGAATTTATGATTACCTTTTAGCATTCTCCACCAATCTCTTATACGTAGTCTCAGTCTCCCTAAGCTCATTCAGCTTGGCAACCAGAGTATCGTTGCACAGTATAGCCCTGGAGAGTCCCAGAGCATCAGCTGCCCCAGACGACATGTTCTCCACGAGTCGATGTTTCATCTTCTTCATTATTATGTCCAAAGACTTGCCTTGCTTCGGATCAGCGTGTAGTTTGTTGTAGTTTATTGTAACTTCGTCCTGGGGAGAAAAAAGAGTTGGACATTTTTGTTCAAACATTGACACTGGACCAAATCAGTCACTTTTTCCACAAGTAATTATACTTATAAAATCAAAAGTCATTTATTCAAATTAGGCTGAGAATCAGCACTTTTCGAACGTCAAAATTACAAAAGACAGTCCCCCAAAAACGCCCGTGCTATCGCTGGGAAGAAGAAGTGAGAGAGTATAAAGTTTGTTAGGGGTTGTTCGGGGCAACTGGGCAGTCAGCTCTGCTACCGAACTTGCTGACTGACTATTCAAGAAGATTGTCTAGTCTGCAAGACCACGGCAAAAGCAGCAGAATTATATGATAGCTACTGTGTATTTTAGTTCATTTTAGCCTGTGATTTCACCAGCAATATTCAAAATGTTGTAGACAAAAGCACCTATAGGCCGACGGCTTAACTGAGACGTTGCCTGAGGTAACTGCGCGGTGCGGGAGGGGCGATAGTTGTCACAAGTTGACGAATCACCGAGCTCTCGCATCACGTCACCACACCCTCCCGCACCGCGCTGAATCATCAAATGACCCCTCCCGCTCTGGGTGGAGCGGAAGGGAGTGTCAGACTCTTACTGACTAAAACCCACCCATGTTTCTTCCTTAGCCCCTGGCAGGTCCGCGCTGCTGCCTCAGGCAACGTCTCAGTTAAGCGGTTGGCCTATACTTCTCTTCTCAATTGTATCTTAATCGGCGAGAGCCCAACGGAGTTACTTCGCTCTCGTAGTAACTATTTCATGGTCTCTATTTTCACGTTTATAATCATTACCAGTCTTATCTTACTTTTACCACCTTCACCAACCTTAGCAGATTGTATCATCTTGGCCACTTCAACTTTAGTCTTTCCCTTAACAGATTGCCCGTTAACTCCGACCAGCTCATCTCCACTTTGTAGTGTACCATCCTTTGAAGCTGGTGTGTTGTCGAAGATCTGGAAAAGTACCGTATATTGATCTAGAAGACTATAAAGTTTACGAATCAAATGGGTCTTTAGCTGTAGCTTTTTACTACCCACGGGTATGACTATGACTGCTTTTCGCATTTAGTGAGTGTCTACATAGTTAATGAGTGTAGGCACTCACCAGGTGCGAAGGGTATACGCGTAGGGTGTCGCGTAGTGTAGATGTTCGAAGAACGTGTTAACGTTCCCGAAACCCGACATTCGTTTTCAGCCAAAAATGATCAAGCGACACTTGTTTAGCGTTCATGCCGCGTCAACGCGACGTCAACCAACGATAGTTACAATACAAATGCACCCTTATGGTTGGTAGGACAAAAATGTCTAAAACTACCAACATCTTTGAAGGTTTAACAATAAACAATACACCTACCAAAAAATTATGTGGAGCAGTCTGACTCTCTCAATTTAAACTGGACAGATGAAACTTCTTAGATGGACAAACTGTATTTTGTGTAACATCATCAACTGCCTAGCCTACAAATACGTTGGGGTTGGCTTCCAGTCTAACCGGATGCCACAAGACCGGATGCCGGATGGATGGATTATTTAACAAAGGTTACCTGTACGATATACAAGCAAGGACATAGAGGTGCCCCTCCGCCGATGCTGATCCCTATCAGATTCTTCTCATCTTTGCTTAGCACGACGCTCCCTGATGTTACTGTCATTCCCCTGAAAATTTATCACTGAGTAAGTATAGGTATTATTCGAAGACTTCTGTGACATCCACCAACCTGCACTGTGTCCACGTAGTGGATTACGGCCCACTCACAGAGAGGAGGCTTGTCTCCCAGCAGTGGGAACGTATTACAGTGGATATAGCATATATTATTATGCCTAGACTTACCTAAAATGATTCTAAAGTGACTCTACAGTATAAAAGGGATTTTGTAGAAATAAAATAACAGGTGCGTTAAGTAAAATTTTATTTTTTAGCGTACATTAAATAAATAATACTTACATAAAAAATAGTAGCATAGCCTTTGATAAAAAAATATGTTTGTTTAGTTCTTAGATCTATAGAGAAATCGTTCAATATAGCATCTTCAAACAGACAGACAGTCTTTTAGCAATCTACTGAGGTATCATACGCCTGAAAAAAAAACCAGTGCTTATTATTGTTTGACGACTAGCTTAGCGAAAAGAAAGGTAATGGCGCTGGTTCCCATTGTTCACAAACTAAACTAAATTTAAGTTCAGTGCATCTTTTTCTTTCTACTTCATTAAGAAAAGGACAGATGATAAATATTAGTTTAGTCCTGTCAAATAAACTGTAGGTATATGGAGTATCTTAATTTGGACTAAACTAATATTTACCTTCTGTCCTTTTCTTAATAAAATAAAAAGAAAAAGATGCACTGAACTTAAATTTAGTTTAGTTTGTGAACAAGAGAATCGGCGCCAATGTCTTTAGCTGCTGTTATGTTTGCTACATTAATTACACTTAGAAAAGCGTGAGAATTAGTGAACAATAGATACATAGAGCGTGAATTATGCAGTATCATGTAGGTTTTGCAGTGCATTTTCGAATTATTGAAAGAGCCGAGAAAAGAATGGTATCTCTCGGCTCAGTAAAGGCACTTGCTTGGTCTAGAAGTATAATAATGCAAGTACCTACGCACATTGCGAGGCATGTGCTTCGCTAGCGATGCGCCGCATCATGGCAACATGCCGCAAAAAAAAAAAAAAATTTTACCGGACTACGTCAAGGAAACCTTAAAAGCCCGATTTTTTACTAAATTATTCTATAAAGAAATAGGCATGGTGATAGCTGTTAGCGCATTCCTGAAATTATTCCTCCTGAATTTATTCTTTAGCACATGCCTACTTACTCTTCCTCAAAAAAATTACTTACAAAAGATCTTGATGTTGCATCGTATATCTTTCGAATCTTAAATCGTTGAAAATGCATTGTGTTTCTAAATCTAGAATTTCTTCTTTTGGCGGTCTGAACATATTGTAAAAAAAACCAATATTAATAAAGGTGCATCGTGACTATACTCTGAATATAAAGGTGAAAACATACTTACTCTTCAAATATCTTGATTTCAGAAATATCCTTCATTATTTCTTGAACCGTAACGGAAGCACTAAGTGAGAAAATGAAAAAGATAAATAAAGAAATAATAATAAAGAAAAAAAAAACAAATTAAACTCACTTTTCCTCGATTGGCAGTAACAAATTGGAAACATTTCCGTTTGGTTTGCTAAACAAAAATTAGAAAAAAATAATAATAAACACTTTTTCTCTAAAAACTGGGAAATCACGGAGAAACTCATAGCGCACGGTATTTTTTTCGGATATTCTTAAACAGTAAAATTACACCACAAAGAATAATTTGTCAACGATTAAACTTGTTAATTAATTAAAAACAAAAAGCTGAACTGAAAACTACTGTAAAACGAATAAATACAACTCTGCCTGCTCTACAATTACCATGCCAACGGAAAAATCAACATCCATTGTTCAAATTTTGCGTATAAAAATAAAAACACAACATAGAAATCCATCAATGAAAATCAAACACGTCATCAATGGCTTTTGTGTACACTACAGAAAGGTCCATATGGAACAAATTTCTACGTCGATTTCTACATTTAAATACGATTTTATTTGTAAAAAAATCACTAATAAATCAATCGATATGTTAGCACATTCAATACGAGTCCACCATCACCAAATAATAATGAAAAAATACGGAAACAAAAAAATATACACACATTTTATCTTCGAACAAGTTAGTTAGAATGCTTGCATGAAGCTGGGGGTAGATCCTCGTATCATTAAAAATATAAAATTGACTGTTTTGTTGCCACATTGTCACAAAAATCAATAAAAACTTAAAACACAAACGATGTAGTCGTTCAAACAACTGATAATGTTATGCTGCAAAAGAGGAAGTTACAGATAAGCGAGGATATTGCGATACGGGCTAAAGCACAGACCGTGTAGTTAGTCTGTGGCTAGCTGTAAATTGCGTTTCGAGAAAAAGTCCCCCGATATCTTTTATTTTTTATCCTTTTTTTTAAATTTCTTTGAAGGAAGAAAACGCAGCAGCAGTATGCGATAAGAAAATGGATTCGAAATTCCGTCTGAAAAGTGTGCGTATAAAATTGCAAATGGATATCGTCCTGTATTTTGTCTGGCGCGCAATTTATGTTTGTTTTTGCATAAATATTATAAGGTGCAATTACCATCCATTAAGCCTTAGAATTCTGTTCTCAGATTATAATTATCATGCACAGACTACTTGGGAAGATGTACTGTAGTTATAGATATCTACAAAAACACTACGACCAATTTTCTTTAGGTATATGAGTGAGTGAATGGTGAAGGGGTGAATGGTGATATAATATAAGGCAAGGATTGCCTGCCTTTACTACAAGAAAGGCCTACACATTTTAACCAGTAGAACAAATCTAAGATCTTGAATGTACTTAGGTAAAAAAAAAACATTAGGTATACTACATAATGATGTCTGGTGGGCCTAAAGGCATTTCGGACGAAGCACTTCGTATAAATGATCGAACTTCACGTACAGGTAAGTTCGTTTAATCATTAATTATTTGTACTACGTTTTTAGACAGTGATATTCATAAAGGTGTACTTATGTGTGCAAATATTGAAATACTACTACACCTAAGCTCATTCAATTAAAAACACCCGACAACAAGTATGAAGTCTCATCTCGGCCTTCGAAAGAACGACATTTTAGGGCTCCACGAAAAGCGCATAAAAAAAAACATGCATTTAAATGAAAAACAACAATACATACATCTTGTCCTCTTCAAAGAAGAAGTCGTCGTCATATTCTTGCATCATTTTGTTATTAATAAATAATTATTTCACTTCAACCCAGGCAAAGTAAAACGTCACTGTGTTGTTGAAATTATTGATTTTTCCCGGCGGGCGCGAGGCTCGCGGAGACGTCAAAATGGTGTCGGTAAAACAGGGTTGGTAAAAGCGGGAAAACTGGAATGAGGATATTTTTGATGACGAACTCCTTGGAGATTTCAGACTGCTCGAATGATCTTGTTCTAAGTAAATAGGATTCTAAAATGTATGAAAAAGAAACGCAATTTTTTACCGCGAGCTCCGCGATTCTTACCAGTGATTATGAGTTTTTTCAGGAAATTATCAATCAAGATATTTCAAATTAAGGCAATTTGTTTTATTTTAAATAACTTCTTTCACGTGATAGGTACATACCTAATTATCATATATCAGAACAGTTTATAACAGTATTTTGCTATAAAATGTCATTAAAATAGTGTCCATCATACATAAATCATCATTTTTTTAACCCCCAGTTTATTTGGGGTCAGCGCAACATGTCTTGTTTTTCCATATTTCTCTTAGTCGTCATCACGGTAGTCACCCCCTTTTTTAGGTAAATTACATCGTGTCGGATTATAACATCTCTGGTCATTGATTAAAAAATGGTATCTCTGCCAGCTGCCTATCTCAGAGTCGATTAACGTAAAGATCTATAACACTTTTAATTTTATTTTTTTGTCGACATTGCTCACAGAATAAGCCAGCTGAAGTGGCAATATTAGCCGTAGAACCGAAGACCGTTGGGGTAGAGGTGTTCTTGAGTGGAGACTGCAAATCGGTAAATGTAAGGTAGGACGCCCTCAGGCTAGGTGGAGCGACGATCTTCACAGGATGGCTGGTAACAGCTGGATGAGAGTTGCCGAAAATCAGTTGAATGGCGTGCAATAGGAGAGGCCTGTGTCCAGCAGTGGACTGCTATAGGCTGATGATGATGATGAACACTTTACACACTTATACCATGGGGTTAATGAGAAACCATAGAACATGACCTGTAGTCATTATTATGTTATTCAGCTATTGCATCCACATAATGTGAGCGGTCAAAGTTCAGCACTAAGGACATTATAACTGAGCAACACCATAGAAACGTGTGATGCTATTAAGTTCCTATTATGTTTAATAGCTAGAAAGGTTGCTTATACAGCGTGGCGCTTTAATGGCGACATTAATTTAACACACGTATACGGTTTTGCGTTGCAGTTTTATGAATATATTTTAATTTAATTAAACATTAATATGTATTTATTTATTAACAATTTTATAAAATAGCATCTTAGAGCAACCTGACTTAAAGAACTGTAGCGCAGGGGTCACGGATCATAACATCGCATCAATGTAATTAAAACAATTAACGAGCAAAGAGAAGGCGAATTGAAGGAAAGAGAGAGAGCCCTTTGTCGCCCGCGGCGCAGGTGGAAGTTTTCAAGTTACGAATTTTTTTATGTTATAAAATTTTTATGATTACTGGCCACTAGCCCTACCCGTGTGTTAAATGAATGTCGCCATTGTAGCGCCACATTGTATAAGAGTCAGTCCCATAATTGTATCTATAGTCAACAAAAGATTTAAGTATAATATTAGTACAGGGTCAAATGAAATAAGTTCGCGAAACTCCACACACGTGAAGGGTAGCGACAGGTCGAAATGGTGATTTTATTTGGGTTAGTAACCCTATTTTTTTTCTGCAGCTACTTGACGTAAGACCTATTATGTCTGCGGAGTTTTTTACGTCACTAGCTAACGTAGTTTGAACCTGTATGGTTAGTAAACAAGCATCTCAATCTGTGTGGTTCTTTCCTCAAAAGACCATCTCAGACATCGACCTACATGGTCTTCATATGATCTGACCAAGATTATGTCTGGACTTCAAAAGAGACTGTGACGTCTGAGTTTGTTTCGGCCTTTCTTCTCAGACTAGTCAGATAGGAAACGCCGACCTCATCTAGTTTTAAAATATGATTGACGTGTAAAAGTGTTTGTACAAACCTACTTACAAAATAAAATCATTTATCATTTATGCAAAAAAATACGATATGACCCACAAATTGAGAATTTGATAATTAAAACAGGAAGAAATAAGTCCTCTGTTCATGAATGAATAGTGGGATCGTACGAGAAAGAAAATATGACTTGAAAATAATTACTTTAGGGTAAAACGTCCTATTGTCAGCAGTCAGCAACTCAGCACGCATCGATATGTAGGTATTATAAAAAAATTAAAAAAAAACAACTGCGAATTGCAAAAATTACTTAAAGAAAAAAAAAAAAAAAAATTAAATGAAAACCCTGCAATTTTGCAATTCGTAGTGTTTTGTTTATTTAGAAGTTATTGTAACGTTCGCAACCACAACAAAAGGTCTTCGACGTTACATAGCTCGGTTTGATGGTATCTAGCCATCTTTTATGGACAAAGGTGTAAGCGATAGTTGTTTGTAAATATGTAGATATTTATTGTTGTACAGAGTTCTGCAGGTTGAAAACACGTCTTAAAATGCCATTTGTATCCCATCATCGCGTTGCATTAAACGCAATTTATATCTACTAAATTACTGCTTGCAAATGCAATGTCAAACACCTACCTAACTCTATGATAATGACTGCCAAAGTGAATGATGTCAGATATTTTCAATCACAACGAGGTATCACATTTTTTTAATTTAACTGTTTAGGCAGACATTTATGACGACACTTGTATAATTATGCCTTCCACAAAATTAAATTATCACATATAATTGCCAAAAAAAAGATGGATGATGATATTTTATATTTTAAATTGTTTCTTTTTTTTCCATTGTTCTCACATACAGAAGCAATAAGAATAATGTACCCAGGATTTTGTAATAATATCGTGATTTAAAAGAGTGTCCGTTTCTTTCCCGTTCTTGTCGAGTTTCTTGCCCGTTCTTCTCCATAGAGATCTACGTTTTGGAATGGGCAACTAGCTTCAACTTTCTGACTAACTGACCGACTATTTAATTTTGACAATTCAACAGTGCCTGTAAATGGTTTAATTTAAATAAATGATTTGAGTTTGAGTTTGATATGGTTAGAAAGGGATGACTACCGAGATAATTAGTAATAGAGAAGTGTGAGAGAAAAAGACGTTGCGCCGAACCTAAATAAATTAAGATAAGTACAGGAGAATGATGATGATTTGCAGTCATATATTAATGGATGATCATCATAATAATAATTATATTTATGCTGACTTTTCCTAACTGAGCAAATAAACCTAATTTGGTCAGTTTTGGC
This sequence comes from Apamea sordens, assembly GCA_945859715.1. Taxonomy (NCBI): domain Eukaryota; kingdom Metazoa; phylum Arthropoda; class Insecta; order Lepidoptera; family Noctuidae; genus Apamea; species Apamea sordens. The sequence continues at coordinate 1,629,422 of OX244010.1, read as the reverse complement.
AAAATGTGTTTGACCATGATTTCACAAACTGTAGTATAGGTACCTACTCCTATATCCTTTTTGTGTTGTTTAAATTGCAGAGTACACGTAAATATTACCAATATAATATTCAATAATCGTATTCCACCAACAGTTCGTCACACCCTACTCAAAAAAAGGTTCGTTACTCAACCCTCAGCAATGACGTAACGATATCAGCGTCGCCTTTATGCCGCGTTGGGCAACATGAACTGCTTTATATGTAAAAGTTGCATTTAACTTGTTTCACCAGTATACATTCGCGCGCCTCGCGAGTTGGTCATTAAAAAAGAAAAAAATAAATATGCGTAAACTAATTATAGTGAGTATGGTTTCGTGTGAATATCCGAACGTGTTTTACAGTTTTTTTGGCGGGAATCATCAGTGTTTTTTTTTTAATTTTTTTAAATAAATTTTGTTGTGCATAAATAATGTGGTTTGTGTTTAATTTTTTGTTGCAATACGTTACTGTGCGAAGTTTTTACGATTTTTAACCTTGGAGATATCAAACGATTTGTTGAATGAAATCTTGTTTATTACTTATTTTATATTCATTGAATGGTTTTATAGTGTGATCGTGAACACGGTTAGCTAAGACAAGCGATAGTTCAAGCTTTGCTACGAGTCCTAATAATTATAAAATATTGTTATTATAATAACATGTATTGATCAAACGCAGAATAATTAACTAATGGTTGTAATGTGACATCGGAATGTTCCTTTGGTGGTCTTTTTGCGAGACACGTTACAACAGTTAATTTATATTCAGCATTGTTCTGCTGCTAAATTATATGCAGTGAAATCCTGTATGAATATACAAACCATATTATTTTGAAATTGAAAACGGACGTTCGATGTAAATATTACGTTAAACATGAAATTTTAAATAAAGATACATTTTAATTTATGCACAACAAAAGTTGCACCTCCCGAAAGTTCCCGCCAAACCTTCGCGCCATTTCTTAATTTGTAGTTATTTTTTTCAGCTGTCACTCTGTGTCCTACTGGTTTACCGACCTGCAAAGGCACAAAATCCAACAGGGCCTATTGCTGGGTTCATTCGAACGAACTTCGTTGGTCATCCTGTCATCCATAACAAGAAATCTTATATTTTCGATCCTGACGTAGCCTTGAAGAGACGAAAACAGTTCATTGAATTACATGGAGACAAGGGGGATAAGCTGATTGAAAGGCTGGGCTTAGGAATTGATGGGAAAGACGAAGAGAGACTAGAACAACAAAGAAAGAGAGATGAGGGCCATTTAGGTGGCCTTAATTTTTATCTCCCTTAGATAGTTGAATGGTAGTTGTAAATAGAGTTCATTATTCAGTGTAAGTAGGTAAACCATTTGTAAAGAATTATATTTATGGAAGTGAATCTTTGTTTAATTAACCTTTTTATTTTCAGTTACATAATCCGATGTTTATTAGGTCAGATATCAACCGATTGGCGATAAGAATCGTGGTGAAACTGAATTTTCCGTTATTTCCTGTTATTCTTTGAATCTCTGTTAATTATAGGCTTAAAGGTTATCTTTATTTTAGCGTACATCGTGAAAGGCGTCTCAGAAATGACGACAGCAGGACAGACATACTGGGGCCGCTGATAATTTGGAATTTCCCCTATGATGACACTTAATTGTAGCGACCTTGAAGGCTTAAGTTTAGCACTGAACATTCATTGATGGCATAATAAGTACTTGAACAGTGGTGGTCCAGTGTTATCGGCCCCGTCTTACGAGTTGTAGGTCGCGTGTTCGAACCCAGGCAGGCACTTTACTTTGTATATTCAATTTCATCACCACTGCTCTCAAAACGGCGAAGGAAAACATCGTGAGGAAACTGACATGTCCTAGAATCAAAAAATTCGAAGAAATGTGACATCTACCAATCCGCACTGGGCCCGCGTGAGCATCGCGGAGATTACGGCCCGCTCCCTCTCACAGAGAGGAGGCCTGTGTCCCAGCAGTGGGAACATTATAGGTTGATTATGCATTATGCTTAATAAGTATTCTATGAATCTTAAGAATCATCAAATATTAGCCAATATCAGCGTAAAAACCCGCAAACGTTTTTTAACCAAACAAAATCGGTTAGCCATCCAGTAAGTATACCTAGACAAAAAACGTAAGTGATTTCAACATTTCTTTTGATAATTATAAAAATATCGAAACTCTACATAGCCGAAGGTCAAAACTAATGTTAGGCATGTAAATTGCATCAGTGTTGCATTTATATTTTATTTATAAATACTTATTTGGAACCTTGGCCTCATACGTGGATTAATCTATCGGATTAAGGCAACTGTGGTGTTTCATACTAATCGGTAATAGGTATGCAGCATACCGATTACAGTCCGGTTGTCGAGAGAATGCGTTCCTGACATCTGTCAGTGCAACAATTCTAGTGCTTAACTAATAAAGATCAAATTAGCAAAACACGTATTCGTTTAAATGAAACTGACGGGTGTCAAGAAAGTATTCTTTCGACGGCTGGACTGTGGTATGAACCACCACCGTGTGTGGTGGGTGGTATGTGGTGAGGTGTGTGTGGTGTGGTGTGTGTGGTATTACAGCCTTTTTACATTGTTGTCACATATAGAAGCAATAACAATAATGTGCCCACTTGCCCAGGATTTTGTAATAATAACTTGATTCAAAAGAGTGTCCGTGGAGTTTCTTGCCCGTTCTTCTCCATTGATATCTACGTTTTGGAATGGGCATCTAGCTTCAACTTTTTGACTAACTGACCGACAATTCAAAAGTGCCTGTCAATGGTTTATTTGAAATAAATGATTTGAGTTTGAGTCGTCTTACAAAAATGCCTTTTGACGAATCATAATTGCAGTTTTACCATTTAAAGAGTCATCTTATACTGCCTATAATTTTCCCAACCATGCTGGGGTCAGCTTCCAGTCTTACCGGATGCAGCTGAAATTCATCCTATATAATATATTATACCTACTTAATCTTTTTTGCAATAGTTCCAAGTTGTTAGAACCATATGTATGGACGTAATTGAAGCAAAAGGAGTATGTAAGAAAGAAAGAAAAAAAAATGAAAATACATTTAAATAAGGATGTTAGAACACGTGGCGTTCTATCGTTTCTGTCTACCCCCATGGGATAAAGGCTTGAGTAGGTATGTGTTAGTACCTAAATCTTATTTAATTAAGTAAGAACCGCATCCTAAATTTTATTCATAATGCAAAATCTCTTATGCACAGCCACCTAGACCAAAAGCAATTTTGATTATTTCTTGCTGAAATTGAACCCGTGACTCGTAAGCTTAGAACCCGACCGCTCAGTCGTTGTGCTAATCAATTCGTTAATCAACAAGCGAAAGTAGCGCTATCTTCCGTGTTTTAACAAAACTAAAACGCAACTTAGATACCAATCTTAGTGGATGAAACGTGAAGGTATTCACAAAGTAGGTTGAATATCGGTCGGTTCAGCAAATGCAACACAGCGCCATCTAGCAGTTGAATTTGAAAATAAGTGACAGTGGCCACGAAAAAATGTATATATTATAATATAAGCAAAAAAATCTACCAATGTGCATTTTGCCCCATTTTACTCTTTTAATAAAGCCTTTTTGAATTATAAAATTCTATGCTGTTCTTCTGAATCAGCACCCTAATTGCTTAACATACTCATCACAATCTGAATAATTTTCTAAACCATTGCTTCATATGTTCGAAAAATTAGTCCGCTCAACAACGTAAATAACGCAATGAACATTGTTGAATTGTTAAAATGAAAGCCATGGCCACTGGTCACCATATAGGATGTGTCTTCAGTCTTTGATCCTGCAATGTGATTCTGTAACCATCTCACCGTGAAAACTTAGGTGAAGTGAGCGTGGAGTGAGCTGTCATTCCAAATAATGCTAGGGATTGACACTACTGACAACTCACATCAAGCTCACTTCACTTGAGTTTTCACGGTGAGATTTTTACAGTAATCGACCGGCTGGGTATTAAGTAGGTAGGCTATATATATACCTATACCTATTGTCCGGCTTCACGTTCACATTTAATTGAAGGCAAGAAAAAGAAAAACAACAATTTTCAATATCATTTCATTTATTTATCGTAAAGTATTACAATATCTATTGATATTTCCATAACACTGAATGAAAACTTACTCTAAAGATAATAAAACATATCCTAGGAATCATGAAAGGTGGCCTAGCTTACTATCAAAGAACAATTATTTGGAATACAAAATTCATAATCGATAAATCGTATCGAAATATCGAAATCGATTTCGAAATTCCGAGAGATTTATCCATAAAGATTATGTAGACTTATCTAAGTTTCTAAGGGCTGTGGGTTTGTTTTTATTTTCATAGATTTTCTTGACTGAATTACAGTGATTTTAAGGGATCATTGTAGCTTTAACTGACCGGGCCACATTGACGGTTCTTAATCATTTTTACTGAGCAGAAAAAGGCTTTATATTCATAAACATTTTTAGAGCCTATATTATTCTGGTTTTTAATTTGAGAGACAAAAATTACGGCTGCTATCGACCTTTTTTTTGTCAACAGGACATTATTTAATATAGGTATATTAGGTGCCATTTTGGTCTAACAAATTAAAAATCAGAGTTTGGTTTAGGAGACATCAGAAAACCGAGATATGAGTAGGTATTAATTTATCTTGTTTTTCTGCTACTAGTACCTCTTAGGCCCACAAAATTACCCTTACTATAATAGCAATAAGGGTAATTCCCATTTTCTATTTTTTTTTATATTTCGTCATGGTGGCTCTATACAATTTACAACAGGTACTTTCATGAGCTTCACAAACTTCGGATACAGATAAAGGATAATAATCTCTTTTGCTATATTTCTAAGGTACTTAATGCCATATTAGCTGTTGTGGGAGGATCAAAATAACAACAGCCAATCAAAAATCAGTAAAAAGAATCGAGGTTTTACGTGATATGAAAATAAAAACAAAACCACAGGGGTGTTAATTAAAAGGACTTCATTTGCGCTTCAAATAATGTTGTCATTTAAAGTAATTCCTATATTTTCTGTAAGGTAATCATGAAAAATGATGATCTTTTCATTGATATTAGATGTTAAGGCTGTGACAATAACGAAAGCTAGACCCATATTCTATACTAAAACTCAGGCATGAATCTAGTTTCAAAAATATATTATTCTGAAGGAATTTGCATTCGGAATGTACAGACGCCAGCACATCAAGCTACTTACAATCTGTCAAATTTCTTTAATAGATTTTCAACTTTATCGCTAAACCATTGGGTTCAAGGTTGATTGAGAGAATTTGACAGTTTCGGGTAGCTTGACCTGCTGGCGTCTGTCCGTCGTCATTTTTAATTCCGAATGAAATGTCATTTTCATTTAGAATGAAATCTGTCATTTTTATTTACATTCAGTATGAAACCTTTCAGTGTTTTAAATTAATGATTTGAAAGCTTTGAAACGAAATTCAAGCCGTTTCTTTCTAGAGAAATACGGGCGTTCGTTATTGTCGTAGCTTCCATATTCTTCGAACCTCAGGGCCAACGCAAATGTCCATTAAGTAGCAGGTTTTTTATTTACGCAAGTAGACTTTTTGTCAGTTTAAGTTTGTAAAACTGCCAGCAAGTAAACTTACGCCAAGTATCGTGACAGTGGATGTTAAATCCCTGATGAACAAGAACAACGTTTTTTAACGTTTGTTCAGTCAATAAAGTAGAACATTAATATTTGAAACGCAAAATCGTAGTGCACTAAGACAATTATGACTGTAAAAATTATAAAAAAATGAATAAATGCATACCAAGAATTGCATAACCGGTAGGTACTTACATACTAAAAAACCTAAAAAATCGAACATATTTGTGACTATTTCCCTTAATACTAAAACATTAAAATTACAAAGATTTTTTTCGAAAAAAGCATTTTTAAGGCACCTCGCATTTTTGGTTTGCATCAACAATTCGACAGAAGGAATTTTAAAAAGGTTAAATGTAGAGAAATCTTTATCTAATTATTTTAATAGGCTCATGACTTGATTGATAGTTTAATTTGTAAGTCCGGTTTATAATGTGAATCATCCGGCACGCATCAAAATTGAAAAAATGGTTTTTAATCATCGCGAATTTATTACATCCATTTTTTGATATAACTACTTATTAAAAATTCTTGTAACGTTTGAAATTATGATTTTCTGCTTCAAATTCTGTTCCTGTTTGTCTAGGCACAGAATGATATTATGTATTTTAAAATAACTATGTATATTTAATCATAATCATGAGCCAAATAAGGGTCTTTCATCGAACATCTATTTAAATCCTGAAAATATTTCGTATTTATATTACATTTCTAGGAGAAATTATGTTTCAAACATAAATTCAGAATGATTTCAAAATTCCGCCATCTTTGTAGCTTAGTTACTAACTGGATACCTAGATGGCGCTGATTGTTATGGCGCATCGCAAACTAATAGCAACGTTCCTTTGTTAGGGGATGTAGCTGCTCCATATTTATATCACCATTTTGTCTGTTGGTGAATAGTATCCGTAAGTAATTAACTTATTTAATGATGAAAGACCCAACTTATAATCTAATAACGAACACCAATGAAGTATTATACTTTAATATGGCATTACATTCATAAATAATTATTCATTAAGAGATCAAAATTAAGTTCTTTTTTCGTTATAAAAATTATTAATTTCTCTTACATTTTTGTAGAACTGGTAACATTTCTTTTCATATTGTAGTTTTTTTTTGCTTTAGAAAAGTAATTTAGGTACATTGACTTTTAAGTAATGTATGGTTTCCCAAAAATTGTATTAGGTATACTTTATTTTTAGCTTGGCCTAAGATATGAAAAGAAATGTTACCTTATCCACAAAATTACAATTTTAATGCCTATACTTTACATTTAGTCACTTCTTTTTACCATTTTACAAAATAAGCAAGACACAATTACTTTTTAAAATCTGAAAATATTTCTTGTCGTTCGAAAGAGGTTTTATTCTGTATTTATTCGCTAACTTCGTTATGACCCTTTTTTAATTCCAGCCAGTAGTTAGAACTACTCTCATTTTCAATTTGACATAACGTGGATCGGGAATTAAACCCAGATTTTAAAGTCATTGAAAATCTTGGTTTAACAGAAGTAAAAGCAAAACTTTCAGTGACTTGAAAATGTTTTTCTTTACTTGATTCACTGTTGTTGAAATCCGCAACAAAGGAGAGTAGTTACAATACTAGAACTCAAATTGAATGAACCTTTGATATTTTTATGCTTTGGAAGAGAAACAATTTTTACATCGTTGCATCCTGCAATAATGTAAAAATGGTGTCTCTTCACACACTGACCCTAGCCTGATCCCTGACCTGATCTTGACCCTGTCTTGATAACTAAGGCTAAAACCAAACTCAGTATATTTAGGCCCGCCTACACCACAAATCATTCACACATTATGTCTCTGTCATCTTCAAACGATTGAGAGAAACAAAACGATATTCAAAATTCGTTTAGCACTAAATGTGTTTAGTGATATGTGGTACAGGCAGACCTTAGTTCCCTATTTTCCTTGTACCAAAATTATACTGGACTTCTATAAAGCTCTGATCGTTCCATCTATGTAGTCGTTAAGCTCTGATCGTTCCTTTTTGCCGCCTCGCTCCCGAACACTGCCGAAGTTAGCCGAAGTGTGACGTGAATTCAAATGTAACGGTAATGTCGTAGTCGTGCTGTCGTTTGTCGCAATATTTTGGTCGCACACGCCTGTCGTCAAGACAACGTGGACCTGGAATGAAAGAAAAGAGGGATTAATAAAACACATTATCATTAGCGTATGACAAGATTTCATGCCCAGTAACTGGGTTGTGGAGTTCAGATAGGCAGTCGCTCCATGTAAAATACTGGTATTCAGCTGCACCCAGTAAGACTGGAAGCCGACCCTAACAGTTAGGAAAGACTTTAAAGTTTATGGACTAGCAACCAGTTATTGGGTTCAAATCCTGGCAGGCACTCATTATTCTTCTTCCGTATTGGCACAAGTGAACAATGATTCATGTTGTGGTTGTTGATGAGCCTGATATCAAGGTCGGTAATTGAACAACTGTCAGCCCAGGATGCGCTGAATGCACTTAAGAGCTATTTCACGTTTTCGCGCAAATATCTAAGACTTTAGTCACGTAATTTATCATCTTAGGTAAAACTCTGCCATTGGTGAATACATGTTAAAAAAAGACTAGTCTTTCGTATTGACACTTCATGTAACACATTTACAAAAACTTATTTAATTACTATGTAGTGATTAATCTCCCACAACTAGTTTACTGACCAATCATTGCAGAGTCAATTTCAGACTCCTATATCTATCATTAATATTTATAAATTTCACTGAAATATACATTAAGCACGTACGCTACGCACACATACACAATGCTCCGATCTTTTACCTAAACTCGAGCGTTGAAATTTTGCTAAATGGCTCTTATGTTCGTAGCATGACTAAATATATATTATATTTTGTAAACATAATTTTTATAGAGAATCTGGACTGGTAAAATGGTGATCAAGGGTGTTTCAATCCGTCTGTGTATGAGAAGATGACTTGGTCCAACAGTGGGACAATTTCAGGCTATATCATTGGAATATATTTCACACACGCGTCTGTGACGTCATACAAACGCTCTACATACCTAAATCATGTTCTGATTTACGACTTTCCGTCATAAAGTTACGGTACATATTAGAATGCGCAGCCATTTCACCCATAATGTACTATCGCTGCAGAGATGAAAAAATCCGACCGAAAATATAAAGCGAACCGCTTTTAGGACACATTCAATGAAATAGTACAGAAATACAACTCCCTACATTACTTGATAATAATATACCACTTCAATATAAAACAAGAGGAAGTTATTCAAAATAAGCTTGCAAAATTCAACATTACCATTCTCAACTGTTTGCATCACAAAGATATAATTTTTGGCTCATATTTACAGGTTCAAAATCTACACTATCCATTGTATATTACCCGTGCATTGTACCTTGACATGAGCAGTGCAAAATTATGTAATGCACTGTTCTTTTTCCACATCCACCCGGACTGTATCGCCAGCAAAAGCGAGTACGTTTGAATAAAACTGACTATTACAGTCCACTTGCACATTTTTTTCCAAATGAGACGATAAGGAATTGTTTGTCCTAAAACAAGTTTTTATTTCCTGTAAGGACTTTCTGCACTTTCCTATAACATGGCAAATATCTCAAGACAGATCTCCGTATCGGCTTGCATAATGCGATTTGTAGCAAAGATTAGAACATTTTTGTTGGCGTACAGCGATACCATCGGATTCTTAGTACATCTTGAATTTTATGTGCGCCTAGTACCTCAGTTGGGCATAAATGGTTATGTTAACGCTATCTAAACTTATACATTTAAAGAGAAAAGATTTGATTTTTTGTATGTTTGTTTTTTACGCTTTCACGCTAAAACGGCTGAACAGATTTCGATTAAATTTGGCACATGGGTAGACTATGGCCCGGATTAGGACATAGGATACTTTTTATCCCGATATTTCTGCGGGATCGAGACTTATTCGGGTTAAGCCGCGGGGCGCAGCTAGTTTTTGATAAGTTAGGTGGGTAGGGGTGATGGATGGTAGCTTTTAGTTTAAATTTCTGCAGTTTTATGCTGTCCTAGTATATGGTAATCTTTTGGTGTAATCGTGAAAGATGTCTGTGTGAAGTAGGTTTATAGAGGCTGTTCTAAGATAGATGTAGCTGTGGATAGAAATATTATAATGTCTTTTTCTTGGTGAAATGTTGACCTATCAAAATCTCGCTTAGAAGTTGAAATACAAGTCTTACTGGGTACATATAAGAATCATGAACTCATTAGATGTTTTTCGTGGCCAGTTTTTAACTCGCCGTATAAGGTAATTGAATTTCTAATTCCCTGCAATTGATAGACTGATTTTCAGTTTACTTAGGGGAAGTCTAAAGATTAAAATCTATAAAGAGAGTCTGAAGTTTACAGTCGTTACGGGTAGTCAGAAGCCCGAAAGTCTGACAATCAGTCTTAACAAGGGGTGTTGTTTTACCCAGTAACTGGATTGTGGTGGTCAGATAGGTAGTCGCTCCATGTAAAATACTGGTATTCAGCTGCATTCGGTAAGACTGGAAGCCGATCTCACGACAGTTGTAGCAAAGTTGGGCTCAGTGATTGATTGAATGAGGGTCTAAAGTTTAGAATGAACCATATAAGTCTGTGGAGTGAATATTTTTAGTATAAGTATTGAATGAACTATTGAGATTAACTTTAGAACGAATATGTGTAGACTACACGTACTAAAAATAATAATTAAAATGCAAACAACAATACATAGGAATAAATTGCACCACCAAACAAAAATCAACCACAATTTTCATTCTTAAAAACTTTCTTAACATAAAATATTTATTCTCACGTTAAATAATTCAGTAGACCGCAGGCACACCTGCGCGATATTCAATACTAATACATATTAAAAAGATTCTATCTATATTGAACTTTAAAAGCGTTTTTGCAGCGTTTTTTGTGCGTGTTCAGTGAACCTTAAGAACTGGGCAGTGAAGGGTTTTGCCCTGTTAAGGACGGTCTACATTCATAGGATTCTTAATAGACGTATACAGTATTGATATTTTTAAAATATATGTTTGCTTTCATTACTATTTTTTTAATTTAATTATTTTTTATTATTTGAGTAACTTATCTTTTTGTAAGCGCGTGGTTTCTGTGACAAAGAAACCAAATCGACAAAAATGTGGTTTCCCGAATTATACCCAAAAAGTTTTGATATGACACCTTTCGGTGATTTTAAAAAGTCTGATAAATCACAAAAATCAGCAATCAATATTGCGTTGGATCGAGCCATGATAATATAATTTGAAAAGGTTCAGATTATACCCATTTTTTATATTAAACCTTTTCGGGCCAGCTACGATTTAAAAAAGTTTGATAAATCAAATAAATCACTAATCATTATTGCGTTGGATTGGTTATTAAAAATAATATAATTTGAAAAGGTTGATAAGTCTTTTAGGGGATCTCAACCTCTAACGTAGGTACCTAACCAATTTAAAATTAATAACTACAAGTACAGATCATCTATTCATTAATATTCCTACAGATCATACAAAAAATGTTCGCGTCATACTTAGTCATTGATTTGATATAATTAATTACTCTGATGAGTTCAAAGATCTGAAAGCATGTAACAGTTTATAAATATTGACAGCCGATCACTTCGGAGGCTCACAAAAAATGTAAAAGAAAGAAAAAATTGCTTGATTTGAAATAAATTAGAGATAAGTATTTACGCATGAAAAGGATCAATCTTTAGATAAGACTCATAAGAAAGCCTCAAAGAGTGACGATACTTGAAAATGACCATGTCCTTTGAGATTGTATCAGCATTTCTTCTCAGGGATTAGTCAGCTAGGAAAAGCTGGCACCATCTAGTTTGAAAATTTTCATCAGATTGACTTAAAAAAGTGTCAAACTCAAAGCATTTATTTCAATTAAAACATTTACAGGCACTTTTGCACTGTCAAAGAATCAGAAAGTTGAAGCTAAGTTGCCCATTCAAAAACGTAGATCTGTCTTAGAGTACGAGCTTAAGTACGAAATGAGCTTATTACAAGATTTTATATAGTTTCACTAGTTAGTTAAGATAAATTCTTGTAAGTTGATTGTGGTCTACTTCCTCTTGGCCTGTCAAGTTAAAACTTTGTATGGTTGTTCAGTTCCAATGATAATACATTTATTTGGTAGATAGGATGATGCTGCAGCCAGGATGGTTTTCGCACGACGGAATTCTTTAAGACAGGGTGACAGGGAAACTCGACGTGTTCCTTCCAGGGCGTGATAGTGTGACCCATTTGCAACAATTAAGCACCCCATAAAGCCTATGCGAAAATTCATGGAATCCGAGAAAAACCTATTTTAATGTTTTTTTGGAAATTTTCCAGAATTCGTCAATAAATATAGCTTATCTCTAAATTCTCTAATTGAGTGGCTTTCATAGCTATTCCATTGGCTACGTAATATTTTAACACACCTATTAATGTTGCCAAATTTTCTAAAATATCAAACAGTTGAAAGTTAAAGTAAGAAGTTTATTAACTATTTTCAAAAATCATCTACGTACACGAACTTTGACAACAGTTATCTCAAAATTTTACTAAAACAATAAGCGTACAAATTACGGGTAAGACATTTTCATTTGATCAGCTATACAATGAGGTACTAAAGTTTCATAAATGTTTAAAGGTGCCGATGAAACAGTCGATAATATTGGCAAAGGTCGAATTTGCAAATTGTTGAAATATTTTAAAATTATGTGATAATCGAATTAATTAACTGGTTTATGTTATCCCTTTTCCTCCTCACCAGCCAACAATCATTTCTACGTCATGAAGCTAGATCGTCGCAACCAGGTGGCAAGCTGAGACGCCACTTTCGAGTGGTTAGTATTACTCGTAGTTGATGAGCTAATCACTGATCACTGGTCGCTTGGTTCGCCTGTGATTAAGCTGCTGTGCACGCAACAACTCTTAATTCTATAATAAACATAAACTTTGAGACTTCTGTAAAAGAAATAACTGTTTACTAAAACGTGCACTGGCAGTACCAGACGAGTTAGATGCTCTAAGTAACCAACAGCAACTACATTCATAATTTCTTAAGGGGCTTGTGAAGCACATCATTTTATGTCATGCAAGTAGCTCGGGAGAGGTCAAGGTCCAGCTGTGAATTGCGATAGATTAACTTAATTGATTGGGTTGGACCATTACTTTGTAAAAAGTTGTCTTAGGCATAAAGTTGGCAGCAGCGAACTCTTTGCTCCTACTAATAACAACGACCAAATATGATGTGAACAGTCTACCACATTGCAGGTTAATGACATGATAAATACATAAAATATTATTTGTCTAAAGCTTAAAAAACCGAAGTATGTTTAAAATTTAAGAGTTTATACGTGCGCAGTAATTTAAAAATCAGGGTAAAAATACGCGAACTTAGCGACAAGTGATCGGTGATTAGCTCATCGACTGCGAGTAATACTTACCACTCGAAAGTGTGGTCTTAACTTGCGGAGCGGAGGTAAAGGGATAACATAAACCAGTTTATTAATTCGATTATCACATAATTTTAAAATATTTCAACAATTTGCAGGCAAAATCAGGGTCAAAATACGCGAACTTAACGACAAGTGATCAGTAATTAGCTCATCAACTACGAGTAATACTAACCACTCGAAAGTGGCGTCTCAGCTTGCCACCTGGTTGCGACGATCTAGCTTGATGACGTAGAAATGATTGCTGGGTGCCGAGGAGAAAAAGGGATAACATAAACCAGTTAATTAATTCGATTATCACATAATTTTAAAATATTTCAAAAATTTGCAAATTCGACCTTTGCCAATATTATCGACTGTTTCATCGGCACCTTTAAACATTTATGAAACTTTAGTACCTCGTTGCATAGCTGATTAAATGAAGATGTCTGCCCCGTAATTTGTACGCTTAAAGTCATAGTAAAATTTTGAGATAACTGGTGTCAAAGTTTGTGTACTTAGATGATTTTTGAAAATAGTTAATAAACATCTTACTTTAACTTTCAACTGTTTGATATATTAGAAAATTTGGTAACATCAATAGGTGTGTTAAAGTATTACGTAGCCAATGGAATAGCTATGAAAGCCACTCAATTAGAGAATTTAGAGTTATGCGATATTTAGTGACGAATTCTGGAAAATTTCCAAAAAAGCATTAAAATCGGTTTTTCTCGGATTCCATGAATTTTCGCATAGGCTTTATGGGGTGCTTAATTGTTGCAAATGGGTCACACTATCACGCCCTGGAAGGAACACGTCGAGTTTCCCTGTCACCCTGTATACAGGCCCAGTCTTGAAATTAATGGTTTATCATCTTGACACACAACGTCAATTAGCCGTGTTATAATTTCATACAACTGTCAAATAATGACAGTTGTGATTTGAATACACGGATAATTTGAGTTAGTTGTCAATTTGATAAGCCATCAATTTTCCTGACAACACCTACTGGCAACGATCTATTTTAGTAAAATTATCTCTTTATGTAGTTTTATTTGATCAGACCCCACGCAATATTTCTCACTGATGCGTCAAAGTGTATATCGCCTCTAAGAGCCCCATATATACATAATTCAACTCTTATTTATAGAATAGACTTACATTGAATACACTAGGAGCATCGGAACAAAAACTAGCCGTCCAGTTTTTATTCCATGTCTTATCTTAAAGGAAGACTCGACTGGTAAAGGTAGATTTTCTTTCGAAGAAAAAGGATATATGATGTTTCTTTTAGACTTCACGCTTGGCTTCTTTGCAGATGTCAACAGAGATGTATGTCCTTTTTATTTTATTTTATTTATTATGGGACAATAAACAGCTACAATATATAATAAAATGTTTACAAATAACAATAAAATAGGCTCATAAGTAGTATTAACAATATTGCAGCCCACTACATTATCCGCATGTTAACAAAATTAAAATAAGGCAAAAAGTGCCACAAGATTAGCATTACTCAGATATATAAAAATCATCATCATCATCATCTGCCTAGCCTTTTCCCAATTATGTTGGGTATATAAAAATAATAATAACAATAATATAAAAAAAAATGATTATTATAATAAAATACAATAAATAAAAACTGTGTTATCTGAAGCTATCTCGATTTAAGTGTATCGCGTTTAGCGAAAACTTCATCATTATGCCTGAATTCCTCGAAAGGATACCTAATGCAGAACTCAGAAGTGTCATATGCATATTATGTTAGTTATGTTATGTTCTTATATATTAGTCTTATGTAGTACAGTCGGCGAGCCTTTACTCGGGCACAAATGTAGACACTAGGCTGCTATAGAATAAACCAGCAACACTTTGTTCATCCTGGGGATGCCTTGCCCGAGTACAGTTTGGAGCGTAATCAACACTGACAACGCCCTGGAAGTGGCAACGTTTTGGGTCAACAAGATCTAAAATACAGTCGTGCTAACGACACAAAGAAGATGAAGACTGTACTAGACTACAAAAGTTAGGACGCTAAGTTTACTAACTGCGATGTGCCAATTTGCAAAAACAACAAAAGCGAAAAAAATATCGTGCTATCTAAAGATAATCCCAAACCATTATTTCCATTAAGGTAGTTAACGAAATGAAAAATATGATGTCCTAGGGTGCGGTGTTCGTGGCAAAACAGGGCGGTACCCACATTAGGTGGGGCTCAATTACGGAGAAATTAGTCGCGTTAAAGTTGGTACAATAATGACGACGTTAAGGCTGACCTTGACCTTCGGGGTAACCAAATATCGTGTTTATGTTGAAGGAAATGGTTATAAACAAGAAACTTTTTATAATGAATGTTTATGAATCAGCTGTCTCGTATTTCTGTGTGTAATAGACATCTTATTTATTTTAACTTAAAACGGGCAAAGCCTATTACATTAGTTAAAAGACGCACAATAACAAAAAGTATAAAACTACTCGACAGTCATATGCTCATCTCACAATACTCCAGACATACTGACAAGACCTTGCATTCATACGCGAAGAATTTTCTAACTGAACAGACAGCTGTGCTGCTGGGGAGTTTGTTGCGCCACTTCTTCCCAGCGATAGCATTAGGAAGTGGTGAAGGGCGGGCGTTTTTGGGGGACTGTCTTTTGTAATTTTGACGTTCGACAAGTGCTGATTCTGAGGCTAATTTGAATAAATGACTTTTGATTTTGATGTATTTTTATTTGTGACAGATGTTGTGATTTAAAAAAAAAACGGACAATTTAGTAATCAATAAGTATAAACAAGTACATATGCGTATGGCGAGCACTGATGGCTCAGTGGTATCGCCCCCGTCTTACGAGCTGTAGGTCGTGAGTTCGAACCCAGACAGGCACTTTACTTTATGTATTTAATTTTATCACCACTGTTCTCAAAACGGTGAAGGAAAACATCGTGAGAAAACCGGTATGTCCTGGAACCAAAAAATCGAAGACATGACTGTGACATCTACCAACCCGCACTGGGCCCGCGTGGTTGGTTATGGCCCACTCCCTCTCACGGAGAGGAGGCCTGTGTCCCAGCAGTGGGAACATTAAAGGCTGATCATGCTCTGTATAACCATCTGAATTTTACAAAGAAAAGGTGTAGCTACGTACAGACGCCAGCACATCAAGTTACTACAATCTGTCAAATTTATTTAATAGATTTTCAACTTTATCGCTAAAGCATTAAGGTTCAAGGTTGATTGGGAAAATTTGACAGTTTTGGGTAGCTTGACCTGCTGGCGTCTGTGCCCAGCTATAACATCTATAAGTAAGTCATTAATTGACATCAATCTACATCCAATCTCCAGATGAGCTAAGAACATCCTGCGGCGTCGCCCGGTCAATAACTTCACAACAAAAACCTAATCAAGATACTAACTAATAGCTTTTCATCACACAGTTAGCCAATTAATATTAGGCTGGTTTTTTGTATGCAGATTGAAAAATACCGCTTGTTCTGCTAAGCCTGGTTTGTTGTGTGTTATATGGTTGAGTGGTAGGTACGAGTATGTGTCTAAAACAGAAAGAAAAAATACAGTTTTGGGGCGTATACGTAATCAGTGTATAATGTCCCCACTGTTGGGACACAGGTCTCCTCTTTTCGAGAGGGAGTGGGCTGTAATCCACCACGCGGGCCCAGTGCTGGTTGGTAGATGTTATGTTCTCGAATTTTTGGTTCTCTGACATTTTTTCCGGTTTCCACACGATGTGTTTCTTCACCGTTTTGAGAGCAGTGATGATGAAATAATTTACACAAAGTAAAGCGCCTGTCTGGGTTCGAACCTACGACCTACAACTCGTAAGTCGCTGTCGTCACCACTGTACACACGGCTACACATCAAGCTATGCAAAACCAGTATAGGCTTACCGTTCATTGTGTGAAAATATCATACAAAGTGGGGCCAAGACAAACTGGTTTTGTATAGCTTGACGTGTAGCCGTGTGTACCACCACTGTTTTCGGGCGTATGATACTTTCAATCACTCAAAATTGTATCGAGGACAATCTTTATTGGTTGAATGTCTTGTAAGCTTTTTTTTTTTTTTTTGAGGATGGGAAATCATCAAATGACTCCGCCCGCTCTGGGTGGAGCAGGAGGGAGTGTCAGACTCTTACTGACTAAAACCCACCCGTGTTCCTTCCTTAGCCCTTTATGTTCCAGGGCAGCGGTAAACCCTTTCGGATGTTCCCGCTACCCATGTCTTGTAAGCTTCAAATGTATTTTGGGTTTCTCTAACAGCTACAGCTAGAGGCGTTTGAAACGCCCAGTTTCGTTTCTATACAGGGTGGCATCGACGCGTAAACTGTAACCTCAGCACATGAAATTTTTCGGTGGTTATAAAAAAAGATATCCTGCTATACATTTTGGCCGCGTAGGTGGACCCTCTATGAAACAACAGATTTTTTTTTTAAATTACGTAATATTTCTACCCTAGAATCATGACTGTGCTGTATTTATTGTTACAGTTTGCCTGTATAATATGAACTATTATTTTTCTTTTTATTCCATAATGTTACGGTCAAAGTTCACAGAGTATTATGCAAAGTTCATACTGCTCAGATTCGAATTTTGACAGCAGACTCCACCAAATAAATGTATTGTCATCAGAACGAAATAAGTTCACAAAGTTTCAACTTGATATACCAAAAGGGAGTTGCACAAAATAAGCTTACACGCATTTTTCCATACCAACAGGTAACACTTTGATGGTTATTGTTTAACCATCATAGTGTGTATTGTTTTTCTTTCACAAGATCTTAAAGTTAACAATTACAAGAATTCCATAATACAATGGTTAAATAACACAATTGAACTATGCCTTTTGTTAATTGTCTTGTTCAGACCGAATATCTCAGGAATTTGATTGTTAAAAAGTAACAAGAATTTGTCAATCCCTTTAGATTTGTTTGTTATTTTATATGCATTCTCTACACCAGTGGTTCCCAACCAGTGGTCCGTGGACCACCAGTGGTCCGCAGAAGCCAAAATGTGGTCCGCGAACGATTTTAAATTTAGCGGGCGGTGAGCCGTTGGTCGCCGTGCAGTGAGTGAGAAGAGCGCGGGTGGAGGGGGCGGTACGTCGGGCCGCCGGCGCCGTATGTAATTCCTATTATGTTTTTAATGAAAGTTTCAGTTGGATTATTACAGTTTATTTTTATTATACCTACATAGTGGTCCCTGCTAACAAGAATAATATAAAAGTGGTCCCTGACCAAGAAAATGTTGGGAACCCCTGCTCTACACTGACAATCGGGCTGGTCCTCAAATTCAAAGCCGCTCAGCGTGCTATAGAGCGAGCTATGCTCGGAGTTTCTTTGAAGGATAAATTAGAAATGAAATTATCCGTAAGAGAACCGGAGTTACCGACATAGCTTGCAGAGTAAGCAAGCTAAAGGGGCAGTGGGCTGGCCATGATAGACCGATGGCCGATGGAGCAGACCAGTCCTGGAGCAGAGACCGGGTATCGGCAATCTTAATATGGGACGCCCCACAGCGTTTTTTGTAGGAAACGCATCTCGTATAGGTAAACCTAGGAGGTTGACGGTTGCTTAACCGGACTATCCAGTGGGTGCCTCAATGAATTAAAGCTTCGAACCAGGGATAAAACTTATAAACTAGGCGACATGCTAACGGCTCCCTCTAAGGGGTACGGACCTGACGCAGCAAGGGAAAGGCTGGATCGGATGAAGATTATTTTGGGTAACCCCCATCTAGATGGACCGACGACCTTATAAACGTGGCTGGGTCAGACTGGATGCGGAAGGTGGAGGACAAAGTGTTGTGGCGCAGTCTGGGAGAGGGCTATATCCAGCAGTGGACTGCGATAGGCTGAGTTAATTGGATTTTGATTCTTTTTCCATGACAGAGCATGTACCTAATAACAGAAGGCCAATTCTCGTAATTTAAAACGTTAAAAATCTAGTCGCAGTGTCATCTCGGCGACAAACAAATGTCAAAAACTTGTCAAAATGTAGGGAAATTAGAAGTATTTTTTGACAGATTGAGACTGAGATCAGACTGTGAACGTTCTTAAAATTACGAGAATTGCCCCTCTGATCATTCAACACTTGTGTAAAAATGCACTGATATTTATAGTTGACCTAACATTTTATAACACCTTTCATAGTCTATTTATACCAATTTTAATTGTAACCACTTTCAATTAACAGTTAAAAATAATTAATTGGTTTCATCGTTCAAAATAAATTGACGACACTGCATTTTAATATTAGTTTGGTATTAAATAATGTTAACGATCCTTATATAGATAATTTGTATGATAAAAATGTGGATGTATCACATCGTGGACTGCAAGTAATTGTACAAGTACAGACGCCAGCAGGTCAAGCTACCCGAAACTGTCAAATTTCCCAATTAACTTTGAACCTTAATGCTTCAGCGATAAAGTTGAAAATCTATTAAAGAAATTTGACAGATTGTAGTAGCTTGATGTGCTGACGTATGTACAATAGCGCGATAACAAAACCGGCGGGGTAATTGTGTAATATATTATTAGTAGCAATGGCTTTAATTTTTACAGTTTAACAACATTCATTGCGATATTTACGTTGTTGAGCCGACAAACTTTTCAAACATATGACGCAATGGATTAGCAATATCCTTCGAAATGATTCCGATTGTGATTGAAAGTCATCATCTGCCTAGCCTTTTCCCAACTATATTGGGGTCGGTTTCTAGTCTAACCGGATGCAGCGAATGATACGGATGAATTTGAGTTTGCAGCTGAATGCCAGTATTTTACATGGAGTGACTGCTTATCTGACCTCCACAACCCAATTACTGGGTAATACCAGCCATACTAGGTAAGCCATACCCTTTGGTAAGGCTGGTTGTTAGACTTTTGGGCTAACGTACGCCCGTAACGAACGTCAAACATCTACGTCTCATAAACAAAACTATGTGGTCACTCTATAGCTAGAGATTATTCTCCAAATTATCTAACCATGACCATAATATTTTGTGTCTATACATACTCGAAGTAGTACAAAACAAAGTCGCTTTTCGTGTATGTCTGTGTGACCGCTTAGATCTTCTAAATTGCACAAGGTACTACACTTTTCACACTCATTTAGACAATTTAGTTTGGAAAGTCTATGTGTATTATAAATCAATAATGAACTTAGATCTCGATATTTTGACATGTCGCGAAGTAAGTACATTTTACCCGGGTAAAGCAGGGGTTGGTTGCTAGTGGACGAATTATTTGAGATGTTCATCAATCAATCAACTCAGCCTATTGTAGTGCACTATTCCAGACCTACAACACCCTTCCGCTTCGAGTCTGTCCCACCCACTTTATTAAGGATGAGATGTTCTATACTCTAAACCAATGTTGTAATAGATCGGAAACATTTAAGTAAGAAGAGGATTCAAATTACAATCGTGATTATTGTAATCGAAAACAACATATTACTACAACATACCAATTTATTTAATTACCAATCGCAGTAACCTACTAGACACAAGAATTCAGAATTACAAAATACTAGAATTAATACCGATGCAGCTAATCTCCGTGCGCTGTTTAGTTTCCAAACGTCACAACAAATATGAGTTTTTGGAAAAATAACGTTAACCACTACACATAAAGTTCAGTTTACGCTACACTTCGAAATTTTCTCGATTTTTTTAATAGTACTCAGTCATTATAGATTAATCCGATTTACAATATTATAAAGTTGATATTTGTTTAAGCGGACTTTAAATCAATTGGAAAGAAGGATTTGAATAGACCATAGGTTTTCATTTTCACAATTTATAGGAAACTTCGTCGTTGGCATATCACGAAGTTCTTACGACATTTTGATGCTACCCAAACATTTGCCAACTCCTGCGATTTATGATAGAAATCGCATGTTTGTACGCGAGTCGAGTAATTGAATTGAAAATGCTTGTTTTATATGTAAAGTTAAAAGATTACATAGTTGCTACTTCGTCTGGAAGATTTGTGGTGTCATTTGGTTGCCTGTGTTGCAAAAATATTGGTAGGTTCTCGTACCTATTCTGATTCTTTATTGCACTCTTCAAATAATTTCCTTTCATCATAAATGCCAAAAAAAAAAAAACGTTTTTTGAACCACAGTTTTTGGGCCTAGCTTTTTGTAACCTAATATTATTGACAAACTTTCCAAAAAAACTAGCATACCATAAGCATAATCTAATCAGCCTATAATGTTCCCACAGCTGGAACACAGGCCTCCCAAAAAATACTAATTGGATTATACTGATTTTACGATTCATTCATTCATTCTATATTGGCAATTATACGAGTGATGACAGTGACAGTAACTAAAGCTGACCGGTATTACTTTTTGTCGGTAAGAAATATACACTTATTTCCACGTCCTAGAAATATAGATAGACGACAGTCAGCACCCTAATTGCGGAACACACGATTAATCGGAATCGGTTTCATTTTAACAGTTCAACCACATTCATTGCGTTATCATGGCAATGGATTAGCAAAATGATTCTGATTCCGATTGATCGTGTGTTACGCAATTAGGGTGCTGATCTCAGTCTCAATCTGTCAAAAATACCTCTAATTTCCCTACATTTTTGACAAGTTTTTGACAATTGTTTGTCGACGAGATGAGACTGCGACTAGATATTGAACGTTTTATATTAAATTACGAGAATTGGCCTTCAGATTTATTGGAAAAATGTTTTGTTAAATTACAATTCTACTAAACAAACACACGAAAGCAAAGATTCCAGATTCATTGCACTTTGGGGTCGTGCCCTCTGACTTGCATAACTATAAGATAGTAGAAGTAACGTTATTGTGTAAACTTAAATTACTTAGCCGTAAACTAAGAAGTATTACAAAACTCATAAGTAGTTTGTATTCTTTAATGAAAAACACGATAGTTATGAATATTGGTATAGTTATTAATGAGATGCTAAATGCTTTAAAGTTCGTATGAATCTACAGACTTCGTGAATAGAGTCCAAGTTAATGGTGGCTAGTAATTCAGAGAGGCCTCTTCTAAATGAGTGCTGTTTTTGGAATCAGGGGGCCTACTCCGAAGTGCAAAGTGCGAATGTTTGGATCGGACCGACACATGGCCGAACCGAATATTATTGAAAAATGCGAAAAAAGTTCGGATCGGCTCAGTTGGGTCGGGAGCATAGTCAATATTCGAAAAAGTGTAGGAGTGTAGGATCGGAACCGACCGAACCAAATAGTAACTTCGTAGCAGGAAAAGGCCGAACATTCGGCCGACACTACTTCGGAGTAAACTCTCAGGTCTTTAAACGTGAGTTCCTGGGAAATTTGGTTGAGGGTCTTGGCCATAAGGCTATTGACTGGGAAGACATTAGTCATGGCCGAGTCTACCACGCTACACATAACAACCACCTCTTGCAAACTTCATCATGATTTCAGCTGAGAGACGTTTTCTGCTGGACATAAGCCTCCCCCAAGCATCGCCACTTCGACTGGTTCTGTGCTTCACGCAGGCAGTATCCACTACATCCTGCGGTCTTCACCAGGTCATCGGTGCACGTTGCGGGAGGCTTTCGGCCCCATCGGCCATATTAGTACGGTCCAAGGTAATGTTAGTTCGAAATCCAGTGAGCGGAACTTCCTAAATACCTAAGTGTAGTTTTTGAATCAGGTCTTTAAACCGTCTACCTAACGTGAGCCTCTTGTTAATTTGGTTGAGGGTCTTGGCCATTAGGACATTGACTGGAAAGACAATAGTCATGACGTCATGGCCGAATCTGCCACACCTCATCTTGTGCAATAAGTCAAGATATTTGATTATTTTGGTTATCATTTTCAGTTTTTATAAGATTCTTGTTATGCGGTAAGTACCTGGCGTTACTTATGGGGTATAGCATCGGTAATTATAGTGGGTATTGAAAAGTCAGGAATGATATCTGTTGTTAGGAAAATAATTTAAAAAAAGTTCAACTCACCAAAACTTAAAGGTACAACGTCGGCACCCTCTTCTGAGCTCCCAAAGACAATTTGTTACCAATCTTCTTGTAGCCTTCATTCTTAACTCTAGTTTTAGGTTTGTCCGGATCAGGACACCCCTTCAGCTCCCAAACCAGATTTGTCAGTGACTTCGGCCTGCTTAATTTCCTCGACCTCTTCTCTGGTAGCTTAGGACCATTTCCTGAATCTCCCGACGTCCTCCCACCAGAATGACTGGAATCTAAAGTACCATCTAGCTCCATAGCTTGGTGGATATTTGATAAGCTCTTATACCGAATATTAAAGATTGGGGAGTCACCTTTGATTGGTCGAATCGGACTAGCTACTGGACTAGGGGCCTCTTTTGTCGGCGAAGTACTTTTCTGGCGAAAAACCATTCTATTCTTATTGTTGTTCACACTGTTTTTGATGTACAGTTTAGGCAGGTTGGCTGCTGGTGCTATAGAACATTTTTCTTTATACACAGTGACTGGAGTTTCTTTTATTTGTGCTGGTGCTTTTCGTGTTCTCTTTTCTGCCTTTTGGATGTTTAATGGCTTCTTTGTTGGTATAGTTTCTATTGGCGGTGGTTCTGGCTTTATTTCTGTGATTAAAGGCATGTGGATAGGAGTTGCTGCTGGTGAAGCAGGAGCCGATTCGTGTCTTGGAGTTGGCTCGTTTGAGTAAGAAGCTTTTATATTCTTAGGGAGAGGAGCAAAGCCTCTGACGTAGTCATAAATTTGGTCTATTTCATCATATTCGTCGGGAATACTATTCTCGTCTCGATGACTGCTGTAAATGTGATTGTGACGTGACATATGTTTGTGCTGATTAGCTGTATCTGAGGACACACTACGTCGAAGGAAATATCCAGTTTTGACTATCGGAGGCGCGTGTAAAGGCCCATTTAAAAGCCTCTTCGGGTCGCCCAACTTTCCGTCTAATACATGTATTCTGTCTACGACATCTACTAACAAACGATTGCACTTTTCCACTAGTCTAGAGAATTCCATGAAATTCTTTATTTGATCCTCATTTTTGCATCTTTGCATTTTGAGTGGCGCCGCCAAAGGTAGTGCTACTAACGCGTTGCCTTCTTTAGGAAGAGGAAGAGCGAAGACATGATCTTCCTCAAACATGGAGAGCAGTCTTAATTCTGGAACAAAATGGCTGGCACTTTTGAGCCCTCTTGGCGGAGTACCGTGAACCAGTCTCACTGTTATAGGCAAACGTTTAGTCAACAAAGTCTTAGCTGTATGTACTCCACTTATATTCTCTTCCTTAGCAACAGCTGAAAACTTCCCTCTCTGATCCAGGCTTAATAGAATCATATCGCCTTTAGAATCTGTACATTTCAAATACTTATTCTTACCTAAGAATGTTTCTCCTCTTGGCATGATTATTTCTCCAGCTGGTAGATTTCTTGCTCCATCAGCTGTGAGATTGCCATCTAAGTCTGTTTTAGCACAAATAACTCTGACTGGTTCTCTGACAAGACAGCCATCATCTAGTTTCCTTCTAGCCAGTTCGGATACTGATTCAATGCACCTTACTGCCCGGCCTTCTTCGCTTAGCAACTCAAAGTATCCTTTGTACGTTTCTGGGATAGCTATCCTTGGCCCGACACTGACCATCCGTCTCCCTTCTTTAAGTTTGATAGCTTGAGCGATGATCTTCTTTCTCTTTCCTGCAGATACGAGTAGGGCTGTGCTTTGTAGCCCTGGGCTTGGGAGTGTTGGTACGCCAAGTCCTCCATACTGTCCTTTGATAATTTTAGCGACGCTTGGCAGGCGGTTCTTGACTGCGAACTCGCGGAGGTAGCTGCCTTCGTCGTTCCAGCGCGATGCTGCGGCCACTACTTGGCCGTCTGTGGCTGCCATGTCGGGTTTAGTCACATCTGTGGAAGAGAGAAAAAACATGATTAATATTATAATTTGAGATGAGTGCTGTGCTTTATGGGGTTAAAGAGACCAAACTGAAAGGTACAACATTGAATAACTCATTTTAAGTTACTCGTAACAAAAGTTACAAGTACCTACCACAAAGATAAAAATCTTTGTGGTAGGCTTTTAATATAACAAAAGCTATAGCTGGAGTTGCATTTAATTTTAAATGCAACTCCAGCTATAGCTTTTGTTGAATATAAAAAGGGCAATTTTCCGATAAGCTTGACATGAAAATCGTAAAAGAAATTGCATGCAAAATTTTTCAAAATGAAATCTATTACTTTTCGACTAGTCCACAACATATTAGATAATGGTTTTCCTTAAACAAAGAAAGTGTGATACACATAAGAATCTCACGACTGCTACCGTATGCGGTCAAAACCGTTAAACTTAACTTCGGTTAACCAACAGGAAAACCTAGTTTTACAATAAACATTTACAGAATCACGTGCAACTCAAAGTGCGTAAACTCTTGCAATAAATTGTTTATAGTGTGTATAGTATAAGGTAGCGTACAGATTGAAAGACGTGATGCGATGCGGCTTAATATCGCGTGACGAACTTTTTGACGGAGTTGTTCTGTTTTGAAAAAGAAAATAATCATGGTTTCATTAATACAGTTTTTTTTAAAAATGAGTAAACAGTTCCTATGGCAAGATAGGAAAACCGAAAGATTTTAGCCTGTTAATGACTTGAGAATGATAATTATACTACTTTTTTTTGATACAACAGCTTCATTTTTTCAAGGCGAGAGTGAATAGGCTTCTTCTGGGCAAGCTCGTTCCACCGTAGGTCTCATCCCTGCCTCTGGGCTGGATTGAGGTCAAGAGTGAGCCCATAGTCAATAAAAAATAAAAAAACTGGTTTAATACCTTTATGACCTGGTACTGCGCTGCTATACCTACTGTGCTTTTGGCTGCTTTATATTAGCGTGTGTATTGTATGTTTACTTTATAATATGCGTCGGATTTCTGCAGAATAATCAATCTTTCATTCTTTCACACTTTTATGCACCCGATCGAGAGAGAATTGTCTTTATTTTGTCATCACTTAACTCACACACACTCCTTTAACAATTTCTCAACGAAAACGCGCGATCCCATGACCAATACCCAATGCAAAAGACGCCTAAACCTAACCTCTAAACGTTCGATTAGCTAACAGTGTATCAAAGAAATGCTCGGTCGATAACGTTGGTTATAAAAACACCGTTATGCAATACGTGAAGTTATTCTTCGATAAATACTTCAGAGTTAGAATGAGTAATCGATTTCTTTGTAGATAACGCTGGAAAGTGGTTATCATTTGATGTTGTGCAATGGCCATCATCAGTATCTAAATGTTGATTTGGTGACTCTTTCAGAATGGAACGATTATTGGGTCAATGTGTTTGGTTCTATATTAATAATAATTGTTTGTTATTCTTTCCTCTTTCTTTCTTTCTGTTGTAGTATTATATCGAATAAAGATCTAAATGATCAAGAAAATATCTTAATGTACCATATACTTAGGAGTTAATGATATCCTATTCTAATTCTTTTTTATTCATAACTAGCTGCACCCGGTTTACCCGCATCTAGTCTCTATCCCGTGGAAATATCGGGATAAAAGTATCCTATGTCCTAATACAGGTTATGGTCTACCCATGTGCCAAATTTCATCCAACTCTGTTCAGCCGTTTTAGCGTGAAAGCGTAACGAATAAACATACAAAACATCTGAGGGGCAATTCTCGTAATTTTAAGAACGTTCACAGTTTGATCTCAGTCTCAATCTGTCAAAAAATACTTCTAATTTCCCTACAATTTGACAAGTTTTTGACATTTGTTTGTCGCCGAGATGAGACTGCGACTAGATTTTGATCGTTTTAAATTGCGAGAATTGGCCTGCTGATCTTTTCTCTTTATAATATGAGTTTAGATGCCTAGTCACATTAACCGGTCATGAATACCCGATTACAGTCGCCACTTATAATTTCTCGATTCCTGTATCCAAGAATCGTACCCAGGCTCTCATGTTCAAGTGTCGACCTTGCGACTACGAGTCTAACAAGACGGATTTCTTATTCTCCAATTCGATATGTGCCACAGTTGCCATTTAGCTGCCTCTGCTTTCGCCAGTTTGGCTGGCCAAACTAGTACCGTACGATGACTGACCGAAGTTAGGAATTCTCAATGGCCGTTACTGAGCTATACATACGCCTCTTATCAAATCTTAGTACCCGGTAGAAGATACCGAAATCCGGCCAACTGCCTGTATGCTATAACACTGTAGGTCTGTACTCGTAGGTACTGTTATATTCACATGATAAACACAAATAACATATCCTTTAAAGTTAAGGTTCGCCAGCACATTCGCAACAAATTGTCAGTATCATCACAACCCGCAACGGTAATATTTTTTCATTGTTTGTCTTATTTCATTTTAGTATATTCATGTATTGATTTATATTTATTTGTGGCTAAGTAATAACAGCCGCACAGGTCGATCGATCAGGTTAAGCTACGCTTGCCGCGGTTGGTCCGTGGATGGGTGACCATTTTCACAAACCAAGACCCCTCCGTGCCTCGGAAAGCACGTTAAGCTGTTGGTCCCGGCTGTCATTCGTGGATCTTTGACAGTCGGTACGGGTCGTCAGTAGCCCGAAAGTGTGACAACCAGTCTTACCAAGGGGTATCGTATTACCCAGTCACTGGGTTGTGGAGGTCAGATAGGCAGTCGCTCCATGTAAAATACTGGTATTCAGCTGCATCCGGTTGGACTGGAAGCCGACCCCAATATAGTTGGGAAAAGGCTAGGCAGATGATGGGTGATTGGGGACACCGGGACTTGTAATTATAAAAAGGGACAGTCCCGTTCAAAACGGGACGTCTGGTCACGTTGTATATATCACATGACTTTGAATTTTTGGTTCTTTTGTGACGATGTTTTCCTTCGCCGTTTTGAGAGCAGTGGTGATGACATTATTTCCACAAAGTAAAGCGCCTGCCTGGGTTCGAACTCACGACCTACAACTTGTTAATCGGGACCGTTATCACTAGTCCACCACTGCTCTTATGCTCTATGAATCAGTAATTACAGACATACCCAGATATAACTAAACTCACACATATACTGTAGATAAATATTCTTTCGAAAAACTCATGATACATTCTCACATTGACCGTAGTAAGCACCTCAACCTCGACCCACGATGAAGATACATAGTACCACTCCGTTCCGCCGCAATTGGTTAAAAATTACCTAACACATTATACCATTCGCCCTTGCGAGCGCTGCAGTTCGGCCGCGCGTAACGCATGCGTAACAACCATTGTTTGTGTACATTGAACTTAAACTTGGCAATACCACAGAACAGATAGCTACAGAAGGCTCGTGGCTTAATGATAATACTCGCACCGGTCGATCGAAGGTTAAGCTACTCTTGCCGCGGCCGGTTCGTAGATGAGTGACCATCTATTACATATTGATATCCCTCCGTGGCTCGGAAAGTCGTTGGTCCACGCTGTAATTCCTAGATCAATGACAACAGTTACGGGTAGTCAAACGTCAAACGCCAAAAAGTCAGAACCAGTCTTACCAAAGGGCATCGTGTTACTCAGTAACTTTGTTGTAGAGGTCTGATAGGCATCCGGTTAGACTGGAAGTTGACCCCAACATAGTTGGGAAAAGTCCTCCTGCCTTTCTTAATCGTTGCATCCTACACGCCAAGGTAATTTTGCAAGAATTGAGGGCTTCAAAAATTGGGCGGGACGATGTCACAGCCCCAACATTGGTCCTTCGAGCCTGTTTGATTTATTTGAGTTAGGTACAAAAGGCAGGCTCCATACACCGAGCGAAAACACGCACACATAGACGCCTACGTGAGGCAACCTGCCGATCGATTCTGTAAAAATCTCACCGTGAAAAGTTAGGTGAAGTGAGCTGTCAATAGTGTCAATCCCTAGCATTAGTTGGAATGACCGCTCACTTCATCTACGTTTTCACGGTGAAATGGTTACAGAATCGCATTGTTGAAACAGATGCCGCTCGCGAGTGCACTTGCACTCGGTGTATGTGAATCGTGTCCTATGTGTCCGTGCGTATACGCTCGTTGTATGGAATAGACATTCTGTATTTATCTATTTTGTGGCAATACTGTTTGTTTAAAGTTTTATGCGTTATTCTTTAATTAGCTTTCGGTTTGTTTCATACTGTTTTTTCGGATTGTAACGGTTTTTAGATTTTAGTGTGTTGTGACTTGTGAAGTACCCGTTGTTGGTTTCTCTTTGGATGTTGGGTACTCTTTCTTTAATCATAGGTTTCAAGGGAAGTGGTCTAGCTAGAGGATAACGGCATCGTTTTTTGTCTTAGTGAACATGACAAGACTGTTATTTGGACTGGATTTCGACATAAGAGGAAAATTTTCAACGTAAAAATTTACGGTTTTCGCAATTTTTCCTTTATCTGTGCTATAAGACGTATTGCTTCGTACCAAATTTCAAGATTCTGAGTTCACGGGAAGTACCCTGAAGGTTTCGATTCCCTTGCGAGTGTCGAAAATTTGCGGAAATTTGCGGCATAAACGGCTGTATCTTTTGATTGCGTTGGCTTAGAAGTTTGATTTTTTCACAGCTCCAAGGGTCAGGACCTGAGTATTTGATATAAATTCCAGCTTGATACCTCCACGCGTTCCTGAGAAAAAGGGTCTTGACAGATAGACAGATGGACGGACGGACAACAAAGTGATCCTATAAGGGTTCCGTTTTTTCCTTTCGAGGTATAGAACCCTAAAAAGGGGGTTTGTTCTTATGACCACATGATAGAAATGAAAACTTACGACTGGATCCGAGTATACACGATTCAGCATCACCGACCGACCGACACCCTAATACCTATGCGTACCTAACACACTCACAATCTGAATCATTTTAAAGAATATTTCTAATCCATTGGTTCAAATATTCAAAAAAAAAAAATCTGCATTCATTCATAACGCAATGAATGTTGTTGGGCTATCAAAATGAAAGCCATTGCTACTGTAAGTGTGTACACAATTACCCCGCTGAGCCGAGTACAGTCACGAGCACCAATATGTCAACACTTGGCAACTTTCAATTGCGATTTTTTCGTGAAATAACGAATGCAACGTTGAAATACGACACATTACATAAACCTATGGGTTCGAAAATGCCATGTTCGTAACAACATAAAATTTTATTCAAAAGCAAAGGAATAAATCACTTTTGAATAAAGCCGAGTGTATACATACATTTGCTCGTGACTGTATACCGAATTTAGCGTCACCAACCCGAGCGTGACGGTTCAGTTCACTGTTCAGAAAGAACGCAAAGTGCGCCTAAAGAAATTTTTAGTTAAAAATTACGGACTTTTTTTGCAAAATTTGGTTTGGTTTTTTGTAACCCGTTGGTTCTTGCCTTAACCGTTGGGTTTTTCCCACTTTCTTATAAGAAAGATGCAACATACTTACATACATTATTATAAACAATGTATGTAAGTATGTTGCATCTTTATTGATTCGCACCTGTCAAGAATTAATGACGGACATAACATTTTTATGGCGCGACGAGCGTTCATTGAATATGATTGACATTCGATTAATTATGTAATTCTGGTTCTACCGTTAGCATAATACGATGTTCAAAGTAGGTCGTTTTTGTTAGGATCAAAGCATGAATGATTTTTATAAACTGATACTAAAAAATGTGGTCTGGCTTAACCCTAGGATTTTTGTGTGTCCTGTAAAACAATCTGTCAATTCTGTAACCATCTCACCGTGAACCCTTAGGTGAAGTGAGCGTGGATCGAGCTGTCATTTCAATGAATGCTTGACACTATTGCCAGCTCACTCTAAGTTCACTTCACCTAACTTTTCACGGTGAGATTTTTACAGAATCGATCGGCTGGACTTATCCAATGTGACTTTTGCAGTTAGGTGCACACAGTATTACGAGGACATCATATTAAGAATAGTGATCAATGCATGGTCTTTCTCTGTTTGAGAAGAGAAAGCCGCTGCTAGGCTGTTTTTTTTTTTTATAAAATAAAATCCTTGCGTGTACAAACATTTAAACTCACATACATAAACAGCCAGACCCGGAATAACTATTTATAGGCCATACAAATATTTGTTCCGTGCGGGAATCGAACCCGCGACACGCAGCGCAGCAGTCAATCGCTTAACCACTGCGCCAACCGTGCCGTCGATTATGTTGTACTTGTATGTCATCTCACTCCGGTCTTGTCGGATTGCCGTCCCATCGGGCTATAAGAGTGAGGGAATAGAGAGTACACCTGTGTCTTGTGCACTATAATATCTCCTGCGCTGAAGGCTAGTCTCCGGTATGATTGGCCGCCATGGCCAAACTTCTGACTGGAGGACTACCGTTGTAGAATGCGAACAATGCGTCATACTGACGTCACGCAAATCCTGCATCTCGCAAGCAGAGTTTACCGCGCAATTAGCATAGATACAATTTCCCAACATCAATCGTTGGGCAATTGCCCGCCAGACACAACACCCGTCTGGTCGGAGGATCCTCCCGTTTCTATAAAGGATGAGTGGACTTTACACCCTGTTCCTCATACCTCTAAAACTTGTGTATATGAAACGGCCTGCAGTGAAACAGTTACAGGCAGCTGTAATAATAAATATGGACGAAACCCAAAAACGATTGAACCAAAATACTTAATGATTAGTCACGATCCAAAATCGCGTGCACAGACCAGTGTCTAACTATTTGAACCAGACGATGACTTTCCAAAAGCGTTACATTACAAAAGATCACAGATAAAGAAAAAGTTAATATAATAAGAAGTTCCGACGCTAACTAGCTACGAGATATCTGATTGAGAAAATCATGAAACTGATTATAAGAGTCCTTTTAGAAATTGCAGTATCATTATTACTGAAGTTCAGGGATGTATTAAAATAGCCTCCACGAGGATGATACCTAAGGAGTAATTATTAACGTAATTTTAACGTTCACAGTCTGATCTCAGTCTCAATCTGTCAAAAATACCTCAAATTTACCTACAGTTATGTCAAGTTTTTGACATTGATTGTCGCTGAGACGAGTTTGCGACTAGATTTTGAACGTTTTTAATTACGAGAATTGGCCTTCTGATAGAGAAGTATATGTAGAAGAAGAAGATAATTTATTTTTGCTGGAGTTTGCATTCGTCTGGTCATGTACTTTCATCTACTTGAGAAAGGCTAAAGACTATTTAAAATCACGCTAGAACCCTTAAAAAAAGCAGAATACGCTGAAAACGAAGGAATAGCGCGGGCGGGCGATGCGATGCGACAGGGTGAGTCGGGGCCAAGAAATTTCACGCGGACGAAGTCGTGGACAGAAACTAGTCAAGGATATTCTTAATGGTTTCTTGGGAAATACCATCCCACCCCATGGCAGCACTGATCTTACTCGTCGCTTCAGAACATCCCAGATGTGCTGTATTAGATTTCAAGCTGGCCAATAAAAGCGGCGAATTCATGAATTTACGCTTCCACATCGCCAGATAATTTGGGAGATTTATTTAGGCAGACATGCAACGCTCACGCCCATCGTGGGCGCAAGTGCTGCACGTTAACCTAAATAAATTGGGACAAAGGAAAGAGAGTGATGATGAATGACGATGAGTGGTGTTACCTTGTGATCTTCCTGAGCGAGTAACATATATATTTTCTTTTCTTTTTTTATTCTTTTTATTTTTCTTTTTCTCTTTCTTTCGGAACGTTGCGAAAGGGGGCTAGACGGAAAAAATTAAGACCAAAAGTTGGAACGACACTTTTTGCTATAGTTGTAAGCCGTGCGGCGTGTGCGTGTTTCTCTGTCTGTCTCTCTCTCTCTCTCTTATAGAAAGCAAGCCAGTTATACTTCCTTCCATCCGGGTGTCCCATGACACCTCTCAAGTTTTTATTTTTGTCTTTTTCTTTTCTTTGTCTTTTTTTTTTAACATTCAGCCCGTATTATCCCACTGCGGGGCAAAAGTCTCCCTTTACTTTTTCCACTCAACTCAATCCTAAGCCAATATGGACCAATCCCTCATATAGGCGTCACGTTCGTCCCACCATCTACGCCTGAGTCTTCATTTGCGAGTCACAATAAATACTCTCTTTTCTTTCTTTCTTTACTTAAATGTATGAAGCAGACAGACATATTGTCCCATACATTTTAAACTGGCACCTGAATTTTGTTTCTTGGCGTTAATAAGAATGGTAGCAGCTCTATTGCTATATTTAGAAAAAGTTATACAAACGTGGGTTTATTAGTATCTATCTGGAACTTGCTTTTCACTAAAATAATAATGTGAATTTTGCTATCAACACAAAACCTGTCCGAAAGACTCGACTTATCAATAAAATATTTCGAAGCCATCAAGACGTCTGAGTGCAGTAATCTTTTCCTCAAATCAAACATCCAATCATCGAGAAAAAACTTCGAAAAAAACGTATTATTACTGCATCATCACGATTTTGATACCAAAAATAATACTTTTGAACAGTTTTGTCGTCGACTGTAGCTCACGACTGTATAGCACGATTAAACCTATTGTGAGCGGCTGGATTATATTGCGGGTAACTGTACTCGATCGCTTGTAGACAAATAAGGAGCGGGCTGTGGGGCCAGTAAATAAGCGGATGGGTAGCGTGCTGCAGTTTTTGTTTTTTGATGTGGAATTAGTTGCGGCTAGCTCTGGGAGTGTAGAAGCTGAGGTTGAATGTCGATATAGGAAATTTTCTTGCGGAATATATAAGATTGCCTGCTAGTTTGTTTTCTGTTAAAGATTCTTACGGTGCAAGTACACATAAAAAAACATCACACATGTACCTATTCTCCGAAGGGGTGGGCAAAGTCTTACGCACGGCGAAATACCAACTATACATTTCCAGTATAAGCTGACATCTTACTATATTTTTTTTTTATTGTTATTGTTCAAAAAGTATATCGCAGAGTTTAAATTTTTATATGCTAAAAACCACAGAAGCCTTTGATGGCTTATATATGGCTAGTGAGTTCGGAAAAATATATCTAATATAGGTACCACAAAGAAACAAATTTAGATGCTAAGTTAGTTTTACATTGAAAAAATATTTTAAGTCTTTACTTATTATACATAAAATATATTAATCGTATAAATAAAGATGGTAGTAAGTGTATCACTATATGAACGAGTTATAACTGGAAATGCATAGCTTGATATGTCATGGTGTGTACAATAACGTAAAGTGGGGGGAGCACATTTCGCCAGTTCTGTTCCAGTTCCATATAAAAGGGCAACCCTATTGCCATCAAATGGGCATCAACCCAGATGATCGCGCAGAGATGGTCAGAGATGTCAACGAACTTGCATAGTTTTTGCTAGCGAACTCTCGTCATCATTTACCTAGCCTTTTCCCAACTATGTTGAGATCGGTTTCCAGTCTAACTAGACGCAGTTGAATACCATTATTTTACATGGAGCGACTGCCTATCTTACCTCCACAACCAAGTTAATGAGTAAACCGATACCCCTTGGTACGGTTGGTTGTCAGATTTTAGGGCTTCTGACTACCCGTAACGACTGTCAAAGATCCACGAATGACAGCCTGGATCAACGGCTTAACGTAATTCCCGAGGGGTCTTGACTACGACTGCCTATCTGACCTCCACAACCTACGTTACTAGGTAACACGTATTGTATTGTATTTATTTCTTTCTCAGTATTATGGTACATTGAGGCTGCTAGCTAACAAATTCCATGAACTATATTATAAGGCTAGCCTTCCATATCCATCTCGCGTTCCAACCCGCTCCCGCGGTCTCCCTGGCCCTAATTCTCAAGTACAGTCTGACGGACCGCTACAACTTGTTTCCCATGCCGTTTTAAAACTGGCTCTGTCCTCTAGGTACCTAATTTGGTATGATATTTATGTCCCGAGTGATAATTATTAGTTTTATTATGATTACGAACTGATGGGAATTCGTTCGGTATCTGGTTTTCACGGGTTATGTTCTAGAGGGTATGTGACGGGTCTTTTACATATATGTGGTCTTTGTATACGGTCATAATTTTTAAGGGCGCTTGCCGCGTATCGGGAAGCGAAGTATGGGACGCCTTTCAGCAAGATGGACCGACGATCTTAAAAAGGTGGCTGGGAACTGGGGATCTACTCTCTAAGTCCGTCAGTGAAAATTCGGGCCCTTCCACAATTAGTGATTCTGTCAAAACAGGTGTCAAATTTATCGAATTGTGGGTGTCGTAGACACCTCTGTATAAATTTTACAGCTACATTTTACCATCTATTTTTAAATAATAGGGGACGAGCCTATGGCAAAACGGTAATGGAAAACATTGGGAGGAAATCGGCATGTCCTAGAATTAAAATTTTGAAGACATGTGACATCTACCAATCCGCACTGGGCCCGCGTATATTATATGTAGATTACGGCCTACTCCCTCTCACAGTGAGGCCTATGTCCCAGCAGTGGAAATATTATCAGCGTCAGGTATTGTACCTGGCACATGCTGAGCTGGACTCCCATTTGGTGCAACCATGAGACACACACCGCCCAGAGTGATCGACCGTTATAGATTTACTTGTACAAGGTGTCTATGGGTCAATTTAGCTTTTTAATCTTTGCTTTTTTTTATGTATTGTGTCTTTTGTTGCACTGAATAAACGTATTATCTATCTATCTATCTATAGGCTGAATATGCTATAGCCCGGGTCCTACCCGGGTTCAAATCCAGACTCCGGGCTAGAATCATTCAAAGAAAATAAACCAGAAAAATTGTGTTTCTAGAAAAGGCTGCAATTTTAAAACGCAGTTGGAGCTAGCTGATCTAATCACTCATAATCAAGTAATTGACTCACTATAACCACTAATTAATAAGATATTAATTAAACCAGGCCATCTTTGTTGCTTGTTCTTTACTAGGGAATCCTATTGTTTTTGTACGAACTCAATTTTCACTCACAGACCAATAAAAAACGACTTTATTCTTGTAGAAATACAGTTGAAAGTTCAATCAGTTTGGTTTGTCGAAAATATGTAAGTGTTTTATGGCAAAATTAAACTTGTTCTTAACCAAATAAGATTACAATCTTACAGTTTCAGTCATAAGGTTGAAAATCAAATAATGTTGATGAAATAAAAGCAATCGTAAAATGGTTTGATTGAATGAATGTTTTCGATGTGCTCTGCTTTGCTAATGAAAAGAACGGTCAAGTGTGAGAGGCGATGAAGCGTGAGCTCTTGAATTAAACTGTGAATGTATACGTTTCGAGATTCCTGTATTAACCTATGAAGTGTGTAATATGATTCAAATAAATTCAAATCAAACACTTTGAATTTGTCGACAAATCTTGTATCAGTGTTCATATTGACAATTCTCGTAAAAGGGTAGTTTCCTGGGTAAAAAAATAATGATTATATTTAGTCCGTCAGTTAGATTAGCGAAAAATAATGGACATGTATTTTTTCTTTTGTCAATCAAACAAAAAATGAAAAAGATAAAGCGCGTCAAAATTAGGGAGTGGTAGTGACGTTACGCCAAGCTAAAAGTACGCCAAGGCGTGACGTCACGCGGAACTTTAATGGGCGATATCTTCATAATTTTTTATATACTTGACAAAAGAAAAAATACGGGTCCAATATTTTTTTATAATCTAACTGACGGACTAATTGGTTTTTTTTAGGAAACTAGCCTATTTTAAGAACTTTTACAGTCAGAGGGGCAATTCTCGTAATTTTAAGAACGTTCACAGTCTGATCTCAGTCTCAATCTGTCAAAAGTTCCTCTAATTTCCCTACATTTTGACAAGTTTTTGACATTTGTTTGTCGCCGAGATGAGACTGCGAATAGATTTTGAACGTTTTAAATTACGAAAATTGGCCTTCAGATTACTGTACTATATAAGGTACTTATTTCCAGATCGGTTATGAGTTTATGACCAATATTCATTCTAAAGGTTTAATTAAGGTTTACTGGGGCAATTACTATAGTGGGTATATTCCGGCGGATGATAATTTGTAGTAGCATTTTTATTTAGCAAAAGCGAAAGGGACGGCGGGCGATAAAATTGCATCAAATCAATTTGTTGCCAATTTAAAAATGCCGCAGTGTTTGGTAGAAATTATAGACCTTAATAAATACAAAACTTAATAAACCTAATGAGGAATTTACTCCAGTAAACTGTATCTACTTTCAAATACTATCAACCATAGGTAATGTTTTGAAAGGTAAAAACGGTGTTAGGCTCTCTTACTTTCCAGAGGGCCTACTCCGAAGTGCAATGTGCGAATGTTCCTGATCAGACCGACACATGGCCGCACTGAATATTATTGAAAAATGCGAAAAAACGTTTGGATCGGCTCAGTTGGCTCGGGACCATACTCAATATTCGAAAGAGTGTAGGAGTGTAGGATCGGAACCGACCGAACCAAATAGTAACTTCTTAGCAGGAAACGGCCGAAAATTCAGCCGATACTACTTTGGAGTAGGCCCCCTGATTTTGGCACTAACTGAAGCATTTTGTATCAATAATTGTAAAACTACTAGCATATCATATGTACTTGTGAACTATGAGGAGCAGTGGGGTAAGTGCGTAACACTAACAGTAGCAACGGCATTCATTTTGACAGTTCAACAACATTCAATGCGTTATTTACGTTGTTGAGAAGACCACTTTTTCGAACATATGAAGCAATGGATTAGCAATATCCTTCAAAATTATTCAGATTGGGTTTGAAAGTGTGTTACGTAATGAGGGCACAGAAATCAAGACTAAATTAAACTATTTCAGAGTTTTAACTTAACTTAAGACAGTATAAAGATTTTAAATCGAGCTCTAATTCAAAGTAAGTTAGCATTTTGGAATAGTTTAATTGTGTATTTAATATACATTCATCATCTTCCTGCCCTTATCCCATGTTACTTGTGGTCGGCGCAACACGTTTTTTCTTTCATTGTCCTCTGTCAACCGTCACGCTATCATTCACTCCCTTCTCTGTCATATCATTCCTCACACAATCCATCCATCTTTTCTTCGGCCTTCCTCTCCCTCTCCATCCATCAACATGTATATTCATCACTCTTTTAGTCACATGCGTTTCGTCCCGTCTCATCACATGCCCATACCAAGCCAAACGATTTCCTTTCAACTTTTCTGTCACTGGCGCCACTTTCAAATTTCCTCTTACTCATTTCTCACTTTATTCATTCTCGTTATTCCACACATCCATCTCAACATTCTCATCACCGCTGCATGCAATCTTTTTTCATCCGTTTTCTTCACAGCCTAGCTTTCAGATCCATATTCGTATTTAATAAATTTTTTTATGTTTAGGGTAACATAGGCTTTTTGGCCCACCCACATAGTAAAACATGTCTTCTTTGCAAGTTCTCCAAAGCGAAGGGATTTCCTTTTTTCCACAGGAAAGCTACTTAACATTCCAGTTTGCCGTTAACATTTATCGGACATGTGGCGACATCTATAGGATGTTAAAGCAGTTTTAATAACTATCCGGCGATTACGCTAGTTTCATACGTTTTTTTGTATACATGAGGAAGTGGCTCGTGAGAATTTGTTTCTTTAGGAAGATATTGCTTGCATGGCTTCGTCGGTCAAGTTGTTGTCAAGAATTGCGGATATGGGCATCCTGAATTCCCAATAGCATATCTAGACTGCTCATTTCACACTGCTGTGAAAATATGTGATCACCATGTATCTATCACTTAGTTATTTTATATGTCATGGTTTCATTAATTCATTTTAATTCTTTTACCTATTGTGGTATAGTAATTTTATTTTTAGGTGCATCGTCTTCACATATAATTAATGTATGCTAAATATTGTAAAACATTTTAAAAGAGTAACGGTGGAGTTTCTTGCCCATTCTTCTCCATACGAAAACTACCTTTTGGAAGGGGCGACTAGAATCAATTTTATTTTTATTTTATTTTTGACGTTCACAAGTGCCTTTTATGTGCCTATTTGAAATAAATGATTTGACTTTGACTTTGTTGGGTCAGCGATTCCTCTCTGAACTTCCTACTAATCCTACTACCTACTAATATTATAAAAGTGAAAGTTTGTTCGGATGGATGGATGTTTGTTACTCTTTAAGGCAGAAACTACTGAACGGATTTGGATGAAATTTAGCATACAGATGGTTTATAACCAGGATTAACATATAAGATACTTTTTATCCCGATATTCCCACGGGATCGAAAATTATGCGGGTGAAAACGCGGGCGCAGCTAGTATTATAAACGCGAAAGTTTGTTTGGATGGATGGATGGATGTTTGTTACTCTTTCACGCACAAACTCTAAACGGATTTGGATGAAATTTGGTACACAGATAGTTTATAACCAGGATTAACACATAGGATACTTTTTATCCCGATATTCCCACGGGATCGATACTTATGCGGGTGAAACCGCGGGGCGCAGCTAGTCTTGAATAAAGGGTAGTAGTAGTGGGTTGCTGTTGCTATGATTTTTTTGGTTTCTGACTGCCCATTTTAATTATTAAATTGATGTAGTTCCTTAATAGTAGAGCCTTCCATAGTATTGATGTAAAAAAGTCTTGTAGTATTCCCTACCCGTTCAGACAACTTTTATCTGAACAATAAAATTGCCCGTTTGACAGCTTTTGTCTAGAAAGTATGTCAAACAGTTGACAGCGAAGAAATCAACCCTTCAATATTAATCCCAGAAAAAAAGAATATTACGATAGTCTACATACCCGCAAAAGATATTGGATGTAACATAATGTTAAAAATCTACTCATAAAAAAATCTCGCTCGACACAGCATTTTTTTTAAATAATTACTTTTCTCATTACGTACTTTATTCAGCACAACCTGTACCCCTGCCTACCTCCCTTACATATCGGTAGTATCACGTGCTAATAACGCGACTGGTCCTCACCGTTATGCTTGAGTCGGACTTGATGCTCAAGGATTTATAACAAGGTGCGCACACTGCAGGCGCGCATAACTGACACACAGAGTATTGTTATTTTTATTTATTAGAATTTT
The DNA here is from genome assembly GCA_945859715.1 of Apamea sordens. Classification (NCBI taxonomy): domain Eukaryota; kingdom Metazoa; phylum Arthropoda; class Insecta; order Lepidoptera; family Noctuidae; genus Apamea; species Apamea sordens. The sequence continues at coordinate 1,589,352 of OX244010.1, read as the reverse complement.
ATGTTATTTTTTGTTTAGGTAATACTTTAAGCAGACATATGTACAGAGAAGCACTTAATGCCATAGGCATTTTTGTGTTTTAGTTGTTTACGTAAGCAGCCCTTATGTTCCTGTCGTACGTATGTGACATCTCTCAAAACAATAAAAAGTACTTAAAAATGTAAAACAAAGATATACCGGTGATTGGATGTCCTCTTCATAGCTCAAGCTAGTATTTTTTTAAAATAATTAAGGAGTTATAGGATTTATTATATCTTTGATCATCTGTTGTCTAAAAACACATGAAACATTATTTTAAAAGTTGATGCTGTTTTAGTCAATCATTCAGTAAAGCTAACGTTTTACATACATAAGTTTGAGAGCATGTTTACCGATCGGAGAGACAATGTGGCTTCAGAAACTTTTAGTAAAACAAACTAGCTTTTTAATGGTTAAATCGTAATTGCAAATGCTTTAAAACGTGACTGAGAGTCATTACTTCAGAATACCCAGTAAAAAACTTTTATGGCAACTCTTTAAAACAAGGCACATGTTACTATCTTGATTAATTATGTATATTGACTTAGTTTTTTGTTTGTACAATACACCTGCGTAATTATGTCGGCCATTAGTCAAGCTCTTAAACTGTTGGCAAAGCCGATACAATCTACAGCTATTAATCTGTGTAATACCATGAAAATAAATCAAAATATTGATATAGTGTCTTTTGTTCTTTTGGTTGTAATATTTATCTTAAAAAATTACAAGTACAGTTCAATACTCTTGTTTAAAAGCACATAAGACCACATTTATGATGCCCAACAGTTAGATGCAGTTTTATGTCAAAGAATTGCAGTACTTTGACATAACAATAGTAATTGAAATTAGTTGCAACGACATAAATTGCTAGTCTCAGTTTCTAATAGTTTAAGTATTATTGCTAAGCTTGACAGTTACCATGAGAATGGGCCACAAGTTTATTTTTCACAAATAATAACATACTATATAACTGCAATAAGTAAACCGTTTCACAACTGTGATAACGGCAATATTCCTTCACGATTGTTTATTAATATAGTGACTTTTGAAGGCCAATAAATATGTTAACTGTTTTTAGTTAAACGGTTTCCAATAACAATAAAAATTTTCTTGAGTAAAAAATTCAAACATAAATCCTATTAATGGTTTGTTTTTTAATTTTATTTCATCTATTTAACCAATATTTCTGTGAAAATACATATTGTTATTTTTAGCTTAAAAATATAAATATACAACGACATGTATTATCAAACTTCTGAAAAAAAAAAAATCCCTACATTCATTTAAAAAATATACCCTCCGCCATTAAACCTCGCTGTACACTTTCTCATGCCCCGACATGTACGCCTGTATTATAGCTTTTTGCACCGCACTGATGGGGTGAATGTCCTGTACTCACGGACTAATGTAACGAAATTGTGTGTCGGTGTTACCGTCACGAGTATTAAATAATACTGGGATTATGAATAGCGGAGATTATATCAATGATACGTACTTATCTAGTATTGGTCGTTTGAGAAGATCTTGTCATGGTAAAAACTATTTTAACTGGCAAATAGTTTAGCATAGCGGGACTTGTGGCTAAGTTATAACAGCCGCACGGGTCGATTGCACAGGTTAAGCTACGCTTGCCACGGTTGGTCTGTGGATGGGTGACCATCTTTACATACCGAGACCCCTCCGTGCCTCGGAAAGCACGTTAAGCCGTTGGTCCCGGCTGTCATTCGTGGATCTTTGACAGTCGTTACGGGAAGTCAGAAGCCCGAAAGTCTGACCACCAGTCTTACCAAGGGGTATCGTGTTACCCAGTAACTGGGTTATGGAGGTCAGATAGGCAGTCACTGCATGTAAAATACTGGTATTCAGCTGCATCCGGTTAGACTGGAAGCCGACCCCAACATAGTTGGGAAAAGGCTAGGCAGATGATGATTAATAGCCAGTGAAGATATCCTATATCTATAATTGTTAACCCCATACAGACACACACACACACACTTTTGGGCAAGCTAGACCAAAAGCTGTTTGGTTTAGCTGGGCGTGAGGACTTATATTGCACTCACGGACACACAACACTCTCCAAAGACTTAGCACATCTCCTTTTTTTTCAATTAATTCTCGTCCACTCAGTACTTGGAGCTTTTATAATGTTGTAGTACGTAAGTGCCATTAAATATTGTAATTTTAAGGGTGTGAGCCTGGAGATCTGTCATACAGGTCCCGTACCCAGTATAGACTCCAGCTCTCACAAAGGATAATCTTTAAAATGTAACTCGATCCTATCAATCAAAACTGTACCTTTTTGAGAGAAATAAATTGCTATTAAAAATAAAATAAATAGTTATTTATTGATTCTATACAAAATGTATGAGAATAGGCTCATATTGTTATCACGTTTAAGACGAGATAACAATATGAGCCTACCAGCAAGGTAGTATGGGGATTTACTGTCCAGGGAGAGCCAGACGTGCCTAATCGTGGAGATTTTTTGTTCTACCAATTTTCTGCAAAATCCTTGTTTTTATTTCGCGATTTTCACTGGTTTACAAAAATTCCTCGCCCGTTGTATCATAAATATAATAAAAATCAAATCGGCCAATTATGAATTTCACAGTATAATCTATTTTTAGTGATTTTGATCGGTTTGTTATACAAAAACACTTAATGTGATAATAATTGTTGTTGGTATTTGTAGGTGCAGACCCCGCAAATCAAGCTAGTACAATCAGTCAAATTTATTTAATAGATTTTCAACTTTATCGCTAAAGCATTAGGTTCAAGGTTGATTGGGAAAATTTGACAGTTTCGGGTAGCTTGACCTGCTGACGGCTGTACCTACTGACGGAACTGTGAATATAATGTTTTATTGCAATCATTATTCGGACGGATCTAGAAATTAAGAGCTTTTTGTTTTAAAATAAGAAGTGGGTAAATGTTCCTCTTACGATATTATATATTTTTCACCAGTTTTTATTTTGAAATTCGCTTTTTGCTTCAAAGTCAATCACAACAACCTGTGACCGCTTCATCGAATCGAATCATATCCATAGGCAAAATTGTTCAGTATGACGGTCCAGTTCACCCTATTATCAGATGCAGATTACAAATTTTTGACAGATTGAGACAGGAATGAACGAACATCGTGAACGGACACGAATGAACGAGAACGAGAACGGGAACGAGTGAACGGTCTTAAAATTACAAGAGTTACCCCTTTGATCTCCACATCTCAGTTACTGGATGATACACCTTGGTAAGATTGGTTGTCAGACTTTCGAGCTTCTGACTACCCGTAACGACTGTCAAAGATCCACGAATGACAGCCGGGACCAACGGCTTTACGTGCTTTCCGAGCCATGAAATAATATGATAAAGTCACTATGTCATATTATTATTCTTTAGAGCCTATGTCGATGCCAGTGGGCTCCTAAAAATACGCGCCGTCTCTAGGAGTACCGCTTTCAGTATAAAGCCCTTGATCCTGCCTAACGAAAGCCCCTTCAGGTGTTGGTGGAGGCTCTTGGCTATTATCAATATTATTACTAGAACTGCAATATTAATATGTTGTGTTAGCACATAAGGAAATAATACTTCTCTCGAAATCGTAAGCTCAACGTATATTTGAGTTTTTATAACTTCGTCAGAATGGTTGGGCGAAATTTAATTAAACCTAGAGGATTAGAGGAGGATTTAAAAAAACCGTTAGAATAAGTAATCAAAAGACATCCATATTTATTTGAAATATTGACGAGATCACGCAACAGAGCTAGAATATTTACAAAACTAAGTACGCAATATAAAACTGCTCTTTATGGGAAAAGTACATTTGTCATGGCGCCTAAAATATATAATAAAATTCCCAAGGACATTAGAGACTGCAATAACGTCCTTAAATTAAAAAAAAATTATCTATTTAAATTTTTTAACGAACACTCATTTTATTCAGTAAAGGAATTTTTAGACTTATAATGATTTTAATATGTTTTTATTATTTCTTTCCTCTTTACTGCTTTAAATAAAGTGTTAATGTCTTATTGAGCGCGTTGTGAACTGTATTAATAATTGTTTATTGTTTAATTATTATTACTTATCTTTATTATTTTTATTTTTTTATAAAGTTGTATGCCCATGAGGCTGATCACAGCATGAACTCACTGTATATTGTAAGACCTATATTGTAACCTGTGTATCACAAATAAACTGTTTGATTTGATTTGAATAATTTTGCACGGCATTTTTTTTAGTGCTAAATAAAAAAAAATGATCAATGATAAGAATGATGAAAATAATAATGATCAATGATAAGAATGCAGTAGTCCAGATGATGGATTTCATCATCATTCTTCTGTCCATATCTTATTTGGGCTCGGCGTAATATATTTTTCTTCTCTATTTCGTACGTAGTCACCCCCTTTTCAGCCATATCATCTTTAACACAGTGCATCCATCATTTCTTTGGCCTCCCTCTACTCGACATAGCCATCGACATTCATACTCAAGATTTTCCTCACGACATTTTGTTTCATTCCTTGGATTTATGTGCGTTTAATGGCAATAAGCTTGTACCCTATTAAATGGGACTCAACAATTACTGGTGAATAGGGTAGTTTCCTGGGTAAAAAAATAATAATTATATTTAGTCCGTCAGTTAGATTATCGAAAAATAATGGACACGTATTTTTTCTTATGTCAATCTAACAAAAAATGATAATATAAAGCGCGTCAAAATATGGGAGTAGCGGTCGTGACGTCACTTACTTGCACAAGTGTCACAAGCAAGTGACGTCACGCGGAACTTTAACGGGCGATATCTTCATCATTTTTTATATAATTGACAATAGAAAAAATACGGGTTCAATATTTTTTGATAATCTAACTGACGGATTAATGAGATTTTTTTAGGAAAATAACCTATTGTGTTTTACCACCAGCCTCTGCTTACCCTTTCGTGGAAAGCAGGCGTGGAGTTATTTATTTATTTCTCCAATTTGCGGTCTTATTACAGATTCCATTCCTCACGAACTCACAACATTGTACCTGTTTTACTGCTATTTTATTTGCAGGAACATACTAACACCTAGCTGGTATGCAGTACAGATCTAGATGGGCTAAAGTGCTTGCCTAGGTTTAATTTCTTCCTGGATAAACGATAAAGTTTGGTCTAAGGCATAAGGGCGTTAAGTAGGCGTTTTGTGATTAAGTTTTAGGTTATCATTTAATAAATGGTCATAAGTCGTCATCATTGAGTTGTGAATAGGTATTTTGTGATAATAAAACAAAGCTATACTAGAATTTGATAATCTAACTAAACTAATATAATTAAGAGAAAAGATTTGATTTTTTGTAAGTTTGTTTGTTACGCTCTCACGCTAAAACGGCTGTAGGGATTTGGATGAAATTTGGCACATGGATAGACCATGACCTGGATAAGGACGTAGGATACATTTTATCTCGATATTCTTACGGGTTCGAGAATTATATGGGTGAAAACGCGGGGCGCAGCTAGCCTCAAATAATTTACATTCCATGCTGTATTGGCGACGCATTTGATGTTAATTTGATTTTTGAATGATAAAAAGGTCCTAAAAAATTTAGTCGCAATGGAATTTGAACTTTGTCACGTATGACATTGAGTTTCTTGTTCCAAAGCTTAACTGACTGAATTATCTCAAATTCCCGTTTAAGAAAAGTTACTTAATTATAATTATACAATTAATTAAGCTAACAATGAGAATGAATGAATTACTTTTTTTAAGATATATTCTTGTCTTGCTCTACTTAACTATCGTTCGTGTCCGCAAGTTATAAAAATAATTAACACTTGGTTTAATCAACACAAAATAATAACAACAACTTATATATAAAATGGCGTTAATATTACTAATTACAACATTTGCAACGCTTGTTTTAAAGCCATTTGGGTATAATTTAGTACACTTTTTTAAACAAAACCGTTTTTAGGGTACCGTACAGAAAGGGTGCCAATGGGGCCCTGTTACTAAGACTCCGCTGTTTCTCTGTCAGTCTGTCATAGGGGAGTATCTTTAAATCGTAAAAGGTAGACACTTGAAATGTTCACAGTGTACACTACTATGGCCGCTATAACAATAAATAATAAAATAAAGTGCTTAAATAACGTGCTTTTTCAGCGCAATTTTCTTGTTTTTTTACTTCAGTATTTAGAAGGAATAGATAAGTACAGTGTTAAATATTGTACGGTGGTACAGAACATAATGGAGAGGGAGAGGAAGGCCGAAGAAAAGATGGATGGATTGTGTGAGGAATGATATGAAAGAGAAGGGAGTGAATGATAGCGTGACAGTTGACACAGTATAAGGGCAGGAAGATGAATGGTACGGAACCCTTCGAAGTCTGACAACTAGTCTTACCAGGGGTATCTTATTACCTAGTACCTGGATTGTAGAGGTCAGATAGGCAGTCGCTTCATGCAAAATATTGGTATTCAGCTGCATCCGGTGAGACTGGAAGCCGACCCCAACATAGTTCCGAAAAGGCTACCCAAATGATGATGTGGTACGGAACCCTTCGAAACCAACTTGCACTTGGCCGCTTTTTTAAAACGGAATCGTTTTTATTATCAAAATAAGTGCTTTTATTAAAATATTTCCCCAGTTTATTATTCCTAATTGATTTAAAATACCGAACCAAATTGGTAAAGTGGAGAACAAGATCATAGATTTTCTTTCATTCATAGTTTCTTATGCACGAAGGTACAATTAAATGAATTCACTTAAATTTAAATGACTTTTTATTGGTCTTGGTAGGATCCGGGTTCCGATCTTGGGAGTAGCGTCTCCCAAGATCGGCACCCGGATCTTGTCCAGTTAAAAAGAGTATTAAACTTTAAAGGATTTTGGAATCGACCTATGTTTAGCAATAGGTTTACGTATGTTTTCCATATCAAAAATGGTTTTATCTACAATAATATGTTTTATCATCACTATTCCTGCCGTCCTCCCAATTTAATTGGGGGCAGCGCAACACGTTTTTTTCCATAAATTTTTGTATGGCCCTTTCTAGCGATTTTATCTTCTATACATATTTTCTTAAACCTTCTTATACTTACTTTTATATTTGCAATCGTATGAATGCAAATAAAAAAGTATGTATACAAATTACTATGAAGGGTCTGTTAAATTTGAAATACAAATTCAAATAAAGAGTGACCTCATAGTAATATTTAATTAGTACTTAAAGCACTTTTGAATATGAAAATTTATAAGAAAAATAAGAATTTAATCTAGTTCCCCTTCCAAAAAGCTAGAAACTTCATAACTCCCTATAAAAAGTCTTCCAGAAATCATTAATACAACACAATGAGTCCTTGTTAAAAATAAATTAGTATAGTATATTAGTAGTGTTGGTAGTGTTTAGTGTGTATATTAGTTGTGTGTGTGTGTGTTAATGTAGTGTATTAGTAGTTTATTGTTATAAATAAATTAGTATAGTTATTAATTAATCATTTGAGAATGATTTTATTTTCATTTAAAAGATAACACTAAAATAATAAAATTATATCTAAAATGAACTAAAACTATATACAAACTAAAATATAGCGTGGAAAAATTCATCCACATCGCTGTCGACTGATAATGTACCCAAGACACTGGCGGCATTGTAAATCATCTTTTATTCATTTGGTTGTGCCTTTGTGTGTCTTTTGTACTAAATAAATAGTTTATCAATCTATCAGAAAATTCCATCTGAAATCGCCCTTTTCATGTGCCTTGTGCCACACACCAAAGCACTACTTGGAATTGATTGAGACGAGTCTAATACAGAGTTAATTTGACCCTCATTTAACGGGACCTCGGACCAGACCTTCGAGAGTAGACCTCTGGACCAGGTTTAATCTTTAATTGCTACATACTTGGCCTAGGAAATTCGTTTTGTTACGTTGGTACTGAGTAATGTTGGTACTTTGAACTTGTAACGAAAGGGGAGTATTTACAAGTTTGAGTTTTGTATGTTTGTAACATTGCATAAATCCAAACTAATATTTCCAAATTTCCAAACTAATATTATAAATGCGAAAGTAACTCTGTCTGTCTGTCTGTCTGTCTTTGCTTCACACCTAAACTACTGAACCGATTTGTGTGAAATTTGGTACAGACATAGTTTGGAACTTGAGAATGGACATAGGATAGTTTTTATTACAAAAAATAAAATAAAAAATAAAATTTATTCCGGACATACAGCGCCATCTATTGGTCAAGAGTCGGTGTCATCTATTGGTGAAGTCACTATTCCACGCGAACGAAGTCGCGGGCAAAAGCTAGTCAGCCTATAAATGTTCCCACAGGCCTCCACTCTTCAAGAGGGAGTGTGTTGGTAGATGTCACATGTCTTCGAATTTTTGGTTCTAGGACATGCCGGGTTTCCTCAGAATGTTTTCCTTCACAGTTTTGAGAGAGTTTGTAACTTATTTACGCTTTAATTTCTGTATGTATGGATTTGAATGGAATTTGGCACATAGATAAATTCGAACCAGAAGTCAATTCTCGTAATTTAAAACGTTCAAAATCTAGTCGCAGTCTCATCTCGGCGACAAACAAATGTCAAAAACTTGTCAAAATGTAGGGAAATTAGACGTATTTTGACAGATTAAGACTGAGATCGTTCTTACATTACGAGAATTGCCCCTCTGGATTAAAATATAGGATACTTTTTATCAGGGTACATGGTGCAGTTTCTGTAAGATGCGAGTAGAGCCACGGGCAAAAGTTAGTAGGTTATATTATGCGTCTGATTTTAAATAAACTTTTATGTGAAACTAGCTGCGCCCCGCGGTTTCACCCGCATAAGTTTCGATCCCGTAGGAATATCGGGATAAAAGTCCCTATGTTATGTTAATCCTAGTTATAAACGTGTGTGCTAAATTTCATCCAAATCCGTTTAGTAGTTTTTGCGTGAAAGAGTAACAAACATCCATCCATCCATCCATCCATACAAACTTTCACGTTTATAATATTAGTAGGATTATGTAGATTTAAAGGCCTTTTTTATGTCACAATTTTTTTTTTAAGAAAAACGTAACGGCGAATTGTTGTTGTATCGAAACTTTTGTGCAACCACAATTGTTTGTTATTAGTTTGCTTATATCTTCGGATCATACAGGCATGATGTTTAGAGCAGTATAAAGTCCTCCAGACCGAATTTCGGCCAAGGCAATCCATCTTAGTGGAGACCAGCCTTCGGCGCTTGAGATAATCTACTGCAGGCTCTCTTCACTTACTCTTGTCCGATGGGACGGCAATCCGACGACACGACCTGAGAGACATCTGGCGCGGGACCAACGGCTTAACTGGCTTGCCGAGACACGGGGCTATCACACTGCTAACTTCCAAACTCCGGGACTCAGGCTGTTACTCAGAAATTCCCAACACAGGACCCCACGTTCAGCAGTCGCACTTGCGATCACGAGACCCCCGGGGCAGTCACAGAACAGTAGTATTGGTTATCGTACAATAAATAACTTTTTATTATAACAATGAATTTATCACCAGATTAAAACTGTGTTCAATATATTACCCTCGAATGTAACTGTATTGATATTTATGGTAGTGTCACATACTATAGTTTAATGAACAATTTATTAATAAGAAGAATTTGTGGTAGTTACCTTATAAACAGACACGAAGTAAGTGACGTTTCCACTGTTGAGTAATAAATCTGAAACAAAAGAAAAACTAATTTTTAGTATCGATAAAATTGACAATGGCACACCTTCCATCCTGCGCCGCATGCTGTGTCACCGGTGCAGTGATAAGATGAGCAGAGTTCGCGCAACTGAATTTTGAACCAAAAGTATCCTCTGAAAAGGTAAGCAGTGGTGTAACTACAGCACACCCATATTGCTATTAAGCTCTATGGGAAATAGGGCTATATATCTACAGTAAGATAATTTCTTAATTTACTGTGAAATCTATTAAGATCTTGGCCAAACATACATCTTCACTTACTTTAGACCAGAAGGCCAATTCTCGTAATTTAAAACGTTCAAAATCTAGTCGCAGTCTCATCTCGGCGACAAACAAATGTCAAAATCTTGTCAAAATATAGGGAAATTAGAGGTTTTTTTGACAGATTGAGACTGAGATCAGACTGTGAACGTTCTAAAAATTACGAGAATTGCCCCTCGGATTGTTACATAAAAAGACATCGCCTCAATAAAAATACGTTACGCGCTAAAAATAAATAACTTCAACAGACGGACCGCCAATTCCTCAAATAATGAACACCATATTTGTACTAAAAACTCTTAAGGCTAGCCCCACACTTTGGTCCCAATATTGGCCCCATCGTCAGCCATCCAACTAGTGAATCGAGAAAATAGCTATTGCCAATTTTGAAGCCAATGCTTTATGTTTGACGAGTGAGGTAAGTCTGACAACCAGTGCTATGAAGGTGTATCGTTTTAACCAGTAACTGGATTGTGGAGGTGACATAGGCAGTCGCTCTATGTAAAATAATGGTATTTAGCTGCTTCCGATTTAGACAGATGTCCTATTGGGCCAATGCCATTTGTTGGACAAGTGACGTTTGCACCAATACTGGAGCCGGAGCAAAGATAACTTAGGGAGGGTTCCCACTATGCCGGACCGGCAGATTTACCGGCTCGGTAAAACTGCCGGAAGAGCTAATGGCTAAAGAATATATATGAAGCTGTTCACATTATGCCGGATCCGGCAAAAATACCGAGCTCGGCATTTTGGCCAAGCGTTTTGTCACTGCGAAGCGCCGGTAGAACACCCGGACCGGAGTAATGTGAACCAGTTTGCCCCGGATCTATGTCCCCCGCTCACCCCGCCCGGGCTCCCCTCACGTCATTCTACTCGCATTTTTTAATAAAAGTAGACGTGTAGCATGGACATTCAAGCAGAAACTTTAATTACGCTTGTCATAAGTAGATGGTGAGTACTTGACTGTCCGATTTTCTTTTGGGATCCGGTGTAATGTGAACATTCTGTCCGGTGTCCGGATTCCGTCACATCTACCGGTCCGGCATAGTGGGAACCCTGCCATTCAGCTACGTGCATTTATCGTTATGTAAATCGCTTCAAAGGGCTAATGAATCGCTTAATCAGCTAAATTCGCCTTGTAACGGATTTCTGATTGATCAGCCGTGCGTATGATGGCCTAGTTTGTGCGTTGTTCAGTTTCTTTAAATAATGCGGTTTAAGAACTTCAATAGGTCAATCTGTTGATATTTAGGTGGAAATAAATAACGATTACTAAGAAAATGCAATGAACGTATATTGTTAATACTAGGTAGGTCACAGGCTTACGAGTAAGGAACATTATTATGGACAAACAGATAACAATGTTGCCAACTTACATTAAATATGGTTGCGTTCTTACTTCCCAACACTCCCCACAGAACGCAGACCCATTTTACTGATACAGAACAAATGTTTTTCTAAAGTAGTACCTTTAGTCAAGTTATCAGCTACCATGTTGCAACCATTTACAAATTTAAATTTAACTTTAGAATTAACAATGTTTTCTCTAAGAAAATGTAAACGAATATCTATATGTTTCGTTTTTGGTTTATAACAGTCTGTTAATGCCAATCTTATTGCACTTTGGTTATCACAATGAATGAGTAACGCGCTGTCCTCGCCTTGACCGAGCTCGGCCTGCAATTGCCGCAGCCATAGGGCCTCCTGGGTCGCCGCCGCCATCGCCATGTATTCGGCCTCCGCCGTAGAGAGTGCCACGGTTTGCTGTTTACACGAATTCCAAGATAAACAAGCATTCTGAAACAGAAAAGTATAAGCCGTGCACGATCGTCTATCCACTGGGTCGCTCGCCCAATCAGCATCACAATATCCAGTTATTTCCTTTGAGTCATCTTTGACATAGCATAGCTTTAGGTTCTTGGTTCCTTGAAGATACCTCATAATCCTTTTTATCCCAAGCCAGTGTTGATTTCCTGGACTATTACAGTACTGACTCAACTTGTTAACTGCATAGGTAATATCAGGTCTTGTGACATGTGCCAGATATATCAGACATCCCACCGCTTCCCTGTATGGGATATTTTTGTTCACATCTTCAGGATTTTTTTCAAATTTTGCGTTCACCTCTATCGGGGTACAAACTGGTTTGCATTCAGACATATTAAAGCGGTCCAATACTTGGTTAATGTATTTTTCTTGATCTAACATGATCATACCTGCCTCTCGGTTCCTATTTATGTTTATGCCGATACAATTCTTAATTTCACCTAGGTCTCTCATACTGCATTCTCCTTTTAACTTGTTTTTAATCTCTGTTGTTTTATCCTTATTATTTGTGAATATCAAAAAATCATCCACCCACACCGCAATGAATATAGTTGTAGACTCATTTACTAAATAATAAATACAGGGATCCACATGTGATCTTTGTAAGCCAATTTTTAATAAAATATTGTTCAATTTAAGATTCCACTGCCGGCTAGCTTGTTTGAGTCCATAAATTGATTTATGTAAAATACATACTTGATCATTTTCTTTGTAGTATTCTGGTTGTGACATGTATATTTCAGTATCTATGTCACCCTGAAGAAAAGCACTTATGGCATCCATCTGAAACATTTCTAAGTCGTACTTTGCAGCCAGTGATAATAAGAATCGAACAGATGTATATCTTACAACAGGAGCATATGTCTCATCATAATCACTACCTTTTCTCTGAGCATACCCTTTGATGACCAATCTTGCTTTAAAACGGATAATCTCACCTTTTTCATTCGTTTTAGTTTTATAGACCCATTTACATGGTAAGACTCTTTTCCCAGATGGTGCATCAACCAGTGACCAAGTTTTGTTTTTGATCAGGGAGTCATACTCTTCTTGCATAGCCTTTTTCCATTGATCAGCATGAGATGATGATAATGCTTCATCTGCTGTTTGTGGATCATTTAAATTGAGTATTGGACAGAAGTAACTTACATCATGGTCATCTGTTTCTGCATACTGAACAGCTCTCCGTGGACGTAAATTTATGTTTCTCATTGGTGACTCGAGATCAATTGATTGCTCTGGTATGAAAGATGAATCGTCATTCTCGCCAGACTGGTAGTCCTCGCCTGACTCACCAGTAGAATGGTCTGTGCTGTCCTCCAATTCTTCTTTACAGGTTTCTTCGACTGGCTGTATCTCTGGACTGCTGCTATTGGTACAAGGTAAGTATATATTATTATCATATCTTTCCATATTTTCTAAAAACACTACATCTCTACTCTTTATGATTTTATTGGTATTTGGATCAAGTATTCGGTATCCTTTGGTAGATTCACAATAACCAACAAACAATAACTTTCTGGATTTGGAGTCCCATTTTTGGCGTTTTTCCTTTGGAACTTGTGTCATTACTTCACAGCCAAATACCTTTAAATTAGACAAGTTGGGTTTCTTACCAGTCCACATCTCCATAGGAGTTTTACCATTAATTGATTTTGTAGGGGATCTGTTAATTATATATGCTGCCGTTGCAAGGGCCTCTGCCCAGAACTGTTTTGCAAGCTGAGCCAATACAGACCAAAAAAGGGAAACTAAGGCGAAATCTAAGTTGATTTTATTACTGGACCCGATCATTTACGTACATGTTCAGAATGCAACTACTTGTAAAGAAGTTTGGGACAATTTGGAACAGGCTTTTGATGACAGCGGGTTGTACAGGAGAGTAGCCTTGTTGAGAGACCTGATAACAACTACACTGGAATCTTCTCGAAGCGTAGATGATTATGTGAATAGAATAATGTCGACCGCCCACAAGCTCAGGAATATTAAGTTTGACATTGATGATGAATGGCTCGGTACACTGATGTTAGCCGGCCTCCCTGAAGCTTACAAACCCATGATCATGGGACTGGAGAGCTCTGGCATCAAGATACGTGCAGATTCTATTAAATCTAAACTCCTGCAGGAAGTTCAATGCTCCGATAATTCAGCATTCTTCACAAGGAAGAAGGTCATTCAAAGAAATCAACATGATTCAACAAAGGTCAACAAAGGACCCCGATGTTATAATTGTAACAAGCATGGACACTTTGCTAAGAATTGTCGTGCTCCGAAAAAGAAGGATGTAGAAAATACAGAAGGAAATAAAGGTTTTGTTGCAGCTTTTTCAGCATCTCCTCAGCCAATGAATCCGGACCTGTGGTATGTGGACTCTGGTGCCTCCATGCATATGACAAATAGATGTGACTGGATGTATGATGTTACAAGTTCACCGATACCCACCATAACTGTTGCCAGTAAGACACCGTTACCTGTGGAAAGTATGGGAAAGGTCAATTTATTGTTAAATGGTAATAAAGAAAGTAAAATTCAGGTAAGACAAGTTTTATACATACCTAAACTTGCTGCGAACCTGCTGTCAGTCAGTGCTATGGTGAAAAATGGCTGTAATGTAAACTTTAGAGATGAAGGTTGTGATATCTATGATAAAAATGGCAAGCTCCTGTGTACAGCCACACTATTAAACAATTTATATTTATTAAACACACACAGAGAGGTATTTTCTAACCTGTCTTGTTCAGATAACTTAAATGATTTTGTCCTGTGGCATAGACGCATGGGACATCTGAATTTTTTAGATGTTAATAAGCTGCCAGAGTGTGCTGAGGGAGTTCAGCCATTCTCAGAGAAAAATAAAGGTCCTATTACTTGTACCACCTGTCTCTCGGGAAAACAGACCAGATTGCCCTTTAACAGCATTGGTTCAAGATCTTCACAACCACTGCAGCTAGTACACACTGATTTATGTGGACCGATGGAGCAGGAATCTTTGGGAGGTATGAAATATTTTATTACTTTCATAGATGATTACACAAGACGAGTTCATGTCTATTTTTTGAGAAATAAATTGAATATTTTACAAGTTTTCAAAGATTACAAAAGCAAAGTAGAGAATGAATATGAGGGAAAAATAAAAGTAATTCGTTCTGATAATGGGTCTGTATTGGTACCGGTGACACAACTCCATAAATCGTCGAGTTCGAAATATGCTTGGACTGCAAACTTCCAACTGGCATAGTTGTCTCTTCCAACTAGTCTGTCGATATGAAATGGATTGTAACCTGAATTCGACATCTTCTATGCGTATTTATGTTTTTCACGTGAATTCTGACCGAGCACGCCGCCCCGGTTAACCTCAAAATGTATGACGGACAAAACACGCCGGCCGGTTTTCTTAGTTTAAACTTTTTCCTTTAATTCCACGAGTAGTAATCAACCACGCTCTGCTACCATGTTGATATTTAGGTGGAAATAAATAACGATTACTAAGAAAATGCAATGAACGTATATTGTTAATACTAGGTAGGTCACAGGCTTACGAGTAAGGAACATTATTATGGACAAACAGATAACAATGTTGCCAACTTACATTAAATATGGTTGCGTTCTTACTTCCCAACACAATCTCCGGTTCTCTCGGTGGGTGTTTTGAATGGATAAAATCAGAAATAAAATTATTATTACAACCGGAGTTACTGATATAGCTTGCAGAGTAAGCAAATTGAAGTGGCAGTGAGCTGGCCATGTTTGTCGAAGGACTGAAAGATAGAAAGGTTAAAGTCCAAGTAAATGGCGTAAACTCATTGGGGTCTGAAATGACAATGGGCGTTCCTCAAGGTTCGATATTGGGTCCATTCCTCTTTTTAGTTTATATTAATGATTTACCCCAATTACTTCAAAATCAACCGAAGATGGTGTTATTTGCAGATGACACATCATTGATATTTAAAATAGACCGACGGTCAGAAAATCTTGACGACGTGAATAACTCTATTCTTCAGGTCCAAGATTGGTTTACGGTAAATAATTTAGTACTTAATGAAAAAAAAACCAAATGCATTAGATTTAAATTACCTAATGTTAGAAGTAGCGAATGTGACATCATATTGAATGGCCAAAAACTAGAATTTGTTAATCAAACAGTTTTCCTGGGAATCACGCTAGACGAGAAATTACAATGGGGACCTCATATAACATCTATTGCGGGGCGGCTAAGCTCGGCCGATATGCTGTTAGAAAGATAAGACAGCTAACAAATGAAGAAACCGCGCGGTTGGTCTATTTTAGTTACTTCCACAGTATTATGTCATATGGCATTTTACTGTGGGGTCGGGCTGCTGACATTGAATCCATTTTTATTTTGCAAAAGAGAGCTGTCAGAGCCATTTACAATCTACGTCGCCGCGAATCTCTTAGGGAACTATTTAAAAGGGTTAATACTATGACGGTACCTTGCCAATTCATTTATGAAAATATTATGTATGTAAGAAAAAATCAACATCTTTTTAATAAAATAAGTGATAGACATAATTTTAATACTAGAAATAAAGATAAATTAGATCAACCTTTTTTCAGATTGTCTAAAGTACATACATCTTTTATGGGGTACTGTGTTAAATGTTACAACAAAATACCTTGTGAAATATTGCAATTAAATGAAAGAAAATTTAAAACTTATATTAAAATTACACTTTGTAAGCAAGGATATTACAAATTAGAGGATTATATCCAAGATAAGAATGCTTGGAAACATGCTGGTCCTGCTCCATAGGACAATCTCTAGAGTCTAGACAAAATCAAACTGGTTGCTAATGTAATTGTATAATTTATTCTTTTTTTTTTATTATTCTCTTTGACATTAAATTTACATTCTGTAATTACTTAAAGTCACACCCGGACTTATTACTCCTTATTTATTTATGAAAATAGTCTACTTTTGGAATGTTTGTAAATATGTGAGCACCATGTATCTATCACCTAGTCAATTTATATGTCATGGTTTCATAAATTCATTTTAATTCTTTTACCTATTGTGGTATAGTAATTTTATTTTTAGGTGCATCGTCTTCACATATAATTATATAATTAATGTATGCAAAGTATTGTAAAACATTTTTTTAAAAGAGTAACGGTGGAGTTTCTTGCCCATTCTTCTCCATACGAAAACTACCTTTTGGAAGGGGCGACTAGAATCAATTTTATTTTAATTTTAATTTTGACGTTCAAAAGTGCCTTTAATGTGCCTATTTGAAATAAATGATTTGACTTTGACTTTGGACCGATGGCCGGTGGAGCAGACGAGTCCTGCCGATCGATTCTGTAAAAATCTCACCGTGAAAAGTTAGGTGAAGTGAGCTTAGAGTGAGCTGTCATTCCAAATAATGCTAGGGATTGACACTACTGACAACTCACATCAAGCTCACTTCACTTGAGTTTTCACGGTGAGATTTTTACAGAATCGACCGGCTGGAGTGGAGACCGCGGCGAGCGTAGGTTGGAACGCCTCCCAGTTAGATGGACCGACGACCTTAAGAAAGTGGCTGGGAACGACTGGATGCGGAAGGCCATGTCCAGCAGTGGACTGCGATAGGTTGATTGAATGCAGGCAACCGACTGATGAGTTGTAGGTCGTGTGTTCGTATCCAGGGTAGCACTTTACCTCAAAACGGTGAACGAAAACATTGGTGGGAATTTCCCAGAAAAAAAAATTGGTATTTAGTTGCATGTGGCTAGACTGGAAATCAACCCTAACTCGAAGACCTCCTTCACGAAAATTTCTAATTTTACTATTGTTCATGACTTAAAATATAACAAAGCAATATATTTTAGCAAAAGTCATTGTCACAATGCATAACACACTAAATGCATGCAACATTTTGAAGACCACCCAGAAATCCACATGCCTCGTTTAAACTATCATAATCTATACTTTAAGTCATACTAAACTATAACTTAAATAAAATAGTATTTATTTCAATGTTAAGGTCGCTTCGTTCTCTTATAAACCGACTAGATTATATAAAATACAGATTTACGTCGCAGTAAAAATGTCGAAAGGTACATACTGTGTTTTATATTTGCATCAGGGTACATTCTGAAAGTTGGCTACGTCGCAAAGAGGTGTCTATACATAAATGTCACTGTGTTGATTAATTTGTCAATTTTACTTAATTAATTTATGGAATACTAGCAGCGCCCCGCGGTTTCACCCGAATAAGTTTCGATCCCGTAGGAATATTGGGATAAAAAGTATTCTATGTGTTAATATTAGTTATAAACTATCTGTGTGCCAAATTTCATCCAAATCCGTTTAGTAGTTTTTGCGTGAAAGAGTAACAAACATCCATCCATCCATACAAACAATCACGTTTATAATATTATTTAAATCTTTCAGAATGCGCACTCTTAAATTGTTACTATTGGTTTTTGAAAGCCATTTCAGTTGATTACCTCTGAAATATCGATCGTTGTGATTGGTTCATTGAAATAACAACGGCCAACCAAATGACTCGACATTATTTACTTGATAATACCTTAATTTAATTGAATGGGCTTTCAGAAACCTATATTAGAAGCAGTCTAAATTTTGCAACTGTGTCTGGCTCCATTTTAAATCGACTAAACTTCTTTAGGGAGGTTTAAATTATTTTCCAGTTTTTTTAAAATGAATTCTTGTGGGTTACGAAAATCTGTAAAAACTTGATTGATTATCTCTTACGCTAGTGAAATTTATAAAAACATTGGCAAAAATAAAAGATTTCCATCTACGATTTTTGGATGCGGATGTAGAAGAGTCGCTGAGCCAAAAGACATCAACGCGCTCACAATTTTTTATAAATATTATGTATCTCTGTTTTTTGTATTTACTTTATTATTTCTTTCATATTTAAAATTATAAATACATATAATTTGTTAAATATTTCAAGTCAATAAATCAAAAGTAAAAAAAAAAATACCATACCTACTACTTAAATATTACCTTCTACTTAAATACTTATTTACATTTTTCGATGTTATCTTTTGCTTTTATTGCTTGAGTAAGAATAGTCTTACAATACAGGTGCAAGACCTCTGCTCACCTACACAGGACTACGTTAACTCGATAGTATCACAATCGCCACGCCGGCACCAGTAGGTAACGCAGACGTATGACCTTTCGCCTACATATCGGTCACTGTCTCATTAACGGGACGCTATGTGTGGCCCGAGGAACAAGCGTCAGCGAGAGAATATTTATCTGTTTTTTTTTATTTATGCATTTATTTCAGGCATCAAGGGCCATGTAAACACATACAATACAATATTAATATAACTTAAAAATACTATAAATAGTATACAACATTATAAGTAGGTAGGTACACTAACTAACGCACACGAAGTGTCTGCGTCGTGTTTCGCTGACTGGTGTCATGTAGCCGGCCACGAAACCGGCGGTATACAACACCCTTCGGCCAGAACTCTTCCTTGAGGAACTTCTCGAGATGATGTGTCGGAACACGCACCACGAACGACTTGAAGTTCGTGTTGTGACGCGACTCCAACTTCTCGACCCTCAAATTCCAGTTGGTTGGTTGGTTGTTTAGAGTTAGACCATTACGTACCGAGACCCCTTCGTGTCTCGAAAAGCATGTTTAAATTTGAATTTGCAGATGATGATGTTGATAGTCATTTGTTTAAGCATGTCCTTCCAACAGATACGATAAATTAAAATAATAAGTAAGTAAATAACAACTAATATATAATTAATTAATAGAAATAACAAAATTATATCCTAATTTAACTAAAACTGTACACAAACTAAAATATATTATGTCCTTTTAGGTTTGAATTAAGAAGAATAATTTGCTGAAAAGATTAATAGTGTCATTTTAAATTATTAAGGACATTAATTAATATTTTCTGTCGTTCTAAAACACATCTCTTGTTTAATCTTTCTTATGATTAGATAAGAAGAATTGAGTAAATGCTACCAAAGAAATACAGTAAAATGATAGCATATTTTTATTTATTGAAATGAACTTATTTTAAATGATTAAAAACAAAATTGTTAAGGAATATAAAATAATAGTATGGTTTATGTAGGGTGTGGAACTTTGGAATTTATGTTTCTTTGCAATTCTTAAAATCCTCGAAAAACTCTTGAATCTTTTGCCAACCATTAACATTATGCAAAAAGACGTATACATTTACCAGCAATATAAAAATCGCTATCTCTTCCCACTTGCGCCGCAAGCGGATGGTCAGTTCAAAGGCCTGGTCAGTGCTCATTTATTTATATAACCCTGACTGTTACGAAACTATGTATGTTTATACATGTCAAGTATTTACGCATAATCTATACAATATGTATGTATGGTCATGGGTTATTGTGTTTGTGGTATAGACTTGAGTACTAGGTAAGTGTTTGTGCAGTCATTCTCAAGAGCTGTGAGAACTTTTTGAGGAACGGCATATCCAGATATAGTTTTTTTCCGGCAGATTTTTTCACCGTCTCGACTAAAACAGGGTATAAAAGGTGAACGGAGTAGAAGCCTATGGCACAGACAGAAGTTTATTTTTTTTACAGGGGGACAGTTACCGTGAAGACATTAAACATGATTATAAAATTAAACAGGTCAAATTGAAACTAGCCAGTTAACTAAAGGGTAGTCTTTAAAACTGTATGTACTCGTATACACACAAATTTTTTTTTCAAGTACCTATTATATTTCAAACATTAAATACCTGTATGCATCCAAAGGTTTATTTTACTAGTAGGCATGTACAGTCACGAGCACCAATATGTCAACACTTGGCAACTTTCAAATGCGATTTTTTTAGTGAAATAACGAATGCAACGTTGAAATACGACACATTACATAAACTTATGGGTTCGAAAATGCTACGTTCGTAACAACATAAGATTTCATTTAAAAATAAAGGAGTAAATCGCTCTTGAATAAAGCCGAGTGTATACATACTTTTGCTCGTGACTGTACAGTCTCCAAAGGAGATAAGTAACTAGGGTCGTCGGAAATAGTTGAAATTTAGTAAGAAACTGATAGATTTTTTCTAATAGAATTTAATTTGATAAATAACCTGTCTGTTTTCTATTAATTAAATTACTAAATTTTATTCGAAAACATCCATCGGTCGTACGTAGTCATCTGCCTAGCCTTTTCCCAACTATGTTGGGGTCGGCTTCCAGTCTAACCGGATGCAGCTGAATACCAGTATTTTACATGGAGCGACTGCCTATCTGACCTCCACAACCCAGTTACTGAGTAATACGATACCCCTTGGTAAGTCTGGCCTGGTTGTCAGACTTTCGGGCTTCTGACTACCCGTAACGACTGTCAAAGTTCCACGAATGACAGCCGGAACCCACGGCTTAACGTGCTTTCTGAGGCACGGAGGGGTCTCGGTATGTAAAGATGGTCACCCATCCACAGACCAACCGCGGCAAGCGTAGCTTAACCTGACCGATCGACCTGTGCGGCTGATGTTATTTAGCCACGGGCCCCTCGGCCGTACGTAGTGAGTTCAGTATTTCCAAATAATATATAATATATATATCCCTGGACACACACACACGGCGCCATCTAGTCCCAAGCTAAGCAACCTAATGCTTGTGTTATGGTAACAAGATGGCTGATAAACTACCTTTATACATTTTTTTTTTGTAAGTACATACATATTATAGATAGAAAAACACCCAGACTCAGAACAAATACATGTAGGACTTACAAATATTTGTTCTGTGCGGGAATTGAACCCGCGACACGCAGCGCAGCAGTCCGATCGCTCAGCCACTGCGCTAACCGTGTTGTCAAATGGTAGCCATTTTATCTATTGGCCATCTGAGTTGCAATGAAACGAAAAAACATGACCCACACATAAACACACTGCCTACCTAAATCACTTTGGAAAACTCCAACAAACGCCTCAGGAATAACCTTTCCTAATTATTTTGAAGACTATCCAAAAAGAGGTCAAAGTTATCTATGAATAAATAATACAAAAAGCGCGTGCACCAAAGAACGGTCATCTTACGCAACACTTCAATTGTTAAAATGACGAAAGTGACAACTGACAGCTCGCTGTTTAGCAACTTTATCATTGTTATAAGTTGACTAGTTGAATGACGGCGCTTCGGGTTTAAAGGTCAGGTATTTATTGAGAATGGTATAAATTGTGTTCGTATCGAACGTAAATTTTAACTCATATTAGATATTAAGATAATAACAGCCGCACAGGTCGATCGGTCAGGTTAAGCTATGCTTGCCGCGGTTGGTCTGTGGATGGGTGACCATCTTTACATACCGAGACTCCTCCGTGCCTCGGAAAGCACGTTAAGCTGTTGGTCCCGGCTGTCATTCGTGGATCTTTGACAGTCGTTACGGGTAGTCAGAAGCCCGAAAGTCTGACAACCAGTCTTACCAAGGGGTATCGTATTACCCAGTAACTGGGTTGTGGAGGTCAGATAGGCAGTCGCTCCACGTAAAATACTGGTATTCAGCTGCATCTGGTTAGACTGGAAGACGACTCCAACATAGTTGGGAAAAGGCTAGGCAGATGATGCAGATGATTAGATATTAAGAAACAGATAGAGTAAGGATCGTAACAGGTGAGAGAGATATTTAGGCAGTGTAACAGGTGGCGTTCTGTAGTTTCTGCCTGGGTAAGATATAGGAAGACGCCGTGAGCATATATATTACAATTAGTTTAAAGTAAGTTTATTTTAATATTTTAAACAAAACTTAGTTGTAAGTAAGACATCTTTAATTATACTTCTGTCATTGTTTTTTAGGAACAGGCATGATTAGCGCCGTTCAAATACAGTAAAAAAAAATTGACGTTTTCTATTGCAAGATTCATACACATATTCACATTAAAATTAAAATTATTTTTGAAAATAATCGATATATCATCGAAAATAATCGAGTTGTCATTGGTACCTGGCCTTGACAAAAAGCAATAGACAAGAGTGTCAACATTTTTTTATGACTGAGTACGAGTTTTTTGACTATGTGTATCTTATGTCTTTTATTTTTTATTATTTTTTTTTTTTTTAGTTGTAATTGTGCGTTTTGTTTGTGCAGAATAAAATATTTTTCTTTCTTTATATAACAATCGCTATACTTTTAACGTGTTAAATAACACAAAATTTCACAAATTAGCACCTATTACTCGTAGCTGATATTAAACACGATAATTAACCATTCAAATATATATTACAAATCACTGACACATAACTTCTATTTTAACATCATTCAACGCCTACGATGTCGAAGCGCTTAATCCAAAGTCGTGTAGTTACAACAGATATATTTATCTAAGTAATTCTCTCCCCTTGTTAAGGTCACATCAAACAATATGAATTTCGGATGTATGCGCAATTGTTAAGAGTTCGCAGTCACAGTTAAAATAACTGTAACATTGTGTATGTAGTGTAGAAGAACGGTCTTTGTTAACATTTACTTTTACAAAGAATGGACATCTACTTGTCTTCCTGTGGATGGCAAAATGGTTTTTAAAAGTTAGACATTCTGATCTGTTTTCACATCCGAAGCCAAATAGAATTCTTTGTTAGCCTTTTTTGTCCCACTGCTGGGCAAAGGCTGTCTTATACTATCCTTTCACCCGTCTCTGTCTAGAGCTGCCAAGGTTCAGTCTTTGTTAAAGGAGTCCAGTTAATTCCACCGTCTGGGCATGCCGCGATGTCGTTTGACATTAAGCGAAGCCCACTGGGTCGCAAGTATGGCCCATTGGTCGTCTAAAATAAACATGGCAGCTTTCCGAGTGATATCAGAGAGGCTATTCTCGTATTCAAAATCAAAATCAAAAGTCATTTATTCAAATTAGGCTGAGAATCAGCACTTTTCGAACGTCAAAATTACAAAAGACAGTCCCCCAAAAACGCCCGCCCTTCACCACTTCCTAGTGCTATCGCTGGGAAGAAGAAGTGGCCAACAAACTTCCCAGCAGCACAGCTGTCTGTTCAGTTAGAATATAGTTGCATGTATACAATACTAGGAACATATATGTTCAGTAATTAACATTACAAGAAACTTAAATTATTTGCCATAAAATATGTCAGCTAGCCACGCCAATATACCAACAAATATAATAAAAACTATACGTACTCAAGCTGAAAAATAATTAATTAAAATGGAAATAAAAACTTACTACCTAAATAAAAGCCTCCAGGCATAAAGGGCGTGACCCAGCTATGCATATTTATGCATAGCTGGGTTCTTAAATAAGTTAATACTAATACAAATATTGTTAAGAACGTTCGCAGTCTAAACTCAGTCCTAATCTGTCAAAAATACCTCTAATTTCCCTATATTTTTGACAAGGTTTTGACACTGATTGTCGCTGAGATGAGATTGCGACTAGATTTTGAATTACGGGAATTAGCCTTCTGATCTGTTGCCTCATCCGAAGTTAGTTAGCTGACTTGTTTGGCTGTTTAGTGTTAGCAAACCCGTGATTTTGACAAGAACTTTATCATAAACCCAAACTAGTTCAGGTTTTTGACCAAAAATCTGGATTGTTACAGGTTTATGATGAAATTGAGTTTAAAATGTGTCATCTTCCGGTTTTTGATCAAAAACCTAATTTATGAAAAACCTGCGACATAAATATTTGTATGACCTACATGTATTTGTTCCGAGTCTGGGTGTTTTTCTATCTATAATATGTATGTATTTACAAAAAAAAAAATGTATATAAGTAGTTTATCAGCCATCTAGTTAGGTACCATAACACAAGCATTAGGTTGCTTAGCTTGGGACTAGATGGCGCTGTGTGAAATGTCCAGGGATATTTATTTATATTTATATTTATTATATACCCTTTCCGTTACACATTGTATAGTACAGCGACATTTCACCAGTTATGTTTAAGTCCCATTTTAAAGGGGGCGAGGCCATCAACCTGCCACGAAACCAGACTCCGAGCTGCTACTGAGTTTCTGATATATTATATTTACAATCAAGAATTAAGTATAACAGTTCCGTTTGATAATTCAATAATAATTTTTACATCTATACTGTCTAATGAGTATATAAGAGGAAGTTTGAAAGTGGCGCCAGTGACAGAAAAGTTGAAAGGAAATCGTTTGGCTTGGTATGGGTATTTGATGAGAAGGGACGAAACGCATGTGACTAAAAGAGTGATGAATATACATGTTGATGAATGGAGAGGGAGAGGAAGGCCGAAGAAAAGATGGATGGATTGTGTGAGGAATGATATGAAAGAGAAGGGAGTGAATGATAGCGTGATGGTCGACAGGGGAGAATGGAAGAAGAAAACGGGTTGCGCCGACCACAAGTGACATGGGATAAGGGCAGGAAGATGATGACTGTCAATAATTTAAAATTATTGACAGTACAGATGAGATGGAGGGGCTTGTCGCTAAGTAATAACAACCGCACGGGTCGATCAATCAGGTTAAGCTACGCTTGCCGCGGTTGGTCCGTGGATAGGTGACCATTTTCACATACCAAGACCCCTCCGTGCCTCGGAAAGCACGTTAAGTCGTTGGTCCCGGCTGTCATTCGTGGACCTTTGACAGTCGTTACTGGTCGTCAGTAGCCCGAAAGACTGACAACCAGTCTTACCAAGGGGTATCGTATTACCCAGTAACTGGGTTGTGGAGGTCAGATAGGCAAGTCGCTCCATGTAAAATACTGGTATTCAGCTGCATCTGGTTAGACTGGAAGCCGATCCTAACATAGTTGGGAAAAGGCTAGGCAGTTGATGACTGTCATTAATTTAAAATTGAAAAGGCAATCATCAAGCTATCTTACCCAATCCCAAGTATACTGATTGTGCCAAAACAAACATTTCTATTATTATTGCCGAGATGCGGAAGACGAAATAAATACATCGGTGGATTGATAAAACAAGAGATTTATGTCTCGTGCCATAGAGTAGGACAATGCAGAAGGTTAAACATACGATGGGCGATATCATCAGTATCTAGTGAAAGCCTAGAACAAAATGTTAAAAGGATATGTAAAAAAAAGGTATACTGAAAAAATTGTTTAGGTCCTGCATGTGTAAAGCCGTGTCTCCTGCGCGTGTTTTTTCGAAATATTAAACATAAACATTTGTTTTCATACACAAGCTGTCTTCTACGTGCGAGGAATGTTTTTCATGCAGCTCGGAAAACAAAAACATATTGTCTTCATACACAAATGTGTACGGCCACGCCTCTTTTTTTTTCTTTAACGAGAGACAGACACACCTTCTCCGTCATATAGATAATTTGCCTCGTTGGCTTAGTGGCCGCAAGCACTACTGATGAGCACGAGGTCCTGCAGTTAGATTCCCGGGTCGGGCAAAGTTTCTGGTTAGGTTTTTCTATCTGTAATTTTTCAGTAGCACCTCGAAGTCTGCGTTTGTGCCCGATTGATGGTAATAATAAATAATAATAAATTTATTTTCAGAAAAAAACACATTTAAGGTTCACAGAACAATTTTCCAACTAAAAATGAACATTACAGAAAAAAGTGTATCTTTGGTGCCTGTACTAATGAATGCAAATCATTGTATCACAGACGCCAGCGCCTTCCAAGATAAGTTACATAATAAATTAGAAATTCGAATGTGCTATACAAGCTGTTGTTTTGCATCCTCGTCAAATTTCAGGAGGCTGCTAGGAAAGACATAAATAATCAAATAAAATTACGATCCCTGGTAAATAATGAATACATACTTTTTTTTTAGTTATTTAAGTTTGACAGTATTTCAAAATACACCACTTTCAAAGAACAGAATCGCGTTATTGTATCGTAAAAGCGGCCGCGTTTTTATGTGTGTGTAAAAGGGTAGTTACAGTGCGGTCTCAGCCAGGCCGCGTTTTAATATGCGTGTCCCACAAACGTTTCCGAAAATTTGAAAAAAGAAATACCTACTTATTTTATTATTGATTCATGTCGAGAATCAGTAGCATAGTTACCTCCTTGAATTTGACGAGGTTGCAAAACAACACCTTGTATAGTGAACTCGCAACAAATTGCATGGTAATAAAATAAACGGTAAAAGTAATTTAAAGGTAATAAAAACAATTAATATTGTAAACTAAAATTAAGGTGCTTATTTACTTAATATTTGTGCGTGTGCGTGCACGAATATTATAATAAGCTCGCCCTCTATGACATTGGACTTTTTTTTTTTATTGACAATGGGCTCACTCTTGACCTCAATCCAGCCCAGAGGCAGGGATGAGATCTACGGTGGAACGAGCTTGCCCAGAAGAAGCCTATTCACTCTCTCCTTGAAGAGAGGACTTAAACTGGCATAAAAATGTGGATGTATCATAGGAGCATCTCAGCTTAACCCTTCGGGAAATACCGGCGTGATGTTATGTTACGTAACAAGTGATCCTTCTGTCTTATTATTCTCTGCACTCTCTCTGTAAAGGTAAATCAGCGGTGGGTAGCGGGTTCGATGCCGACCCGTCACCCACGTGGAAGTTATGCTTAGTGCACAAAAGCGGAATTGTACCGGGTTTATGATTGGTCTGTTTGTTTCTTTATGTGATGTAATGGTGGAGGGATATCTGTTCGAGGTATCTTTTGAGTGATTTGCTGTAATTAGCTTTATTTAAAATATTGTTATGCTACTGTGGACAGCTGCAGAAGGAAAGAAAAGTGGACAAGGGAAGTACTGACTTGTGGAAGGAAAAGTCAGGGTTTTGGAGCAAATAGCAACATTTATCTTAGAATCAAAACATAACTTTTTTTTTTAGAAAAACGTTGCCGTTGACTTGGAATATCTCCTGTATCGTGGGTGCGTTTATAAACATTTTAACTCACATACACAAACAGTCAGACCCGGAACAACTACTTGTAGGTCATACAAATATTTGTTCCGTGCGGGTATCGAACCCGCGACACGCAGCGCAGCAGTCAATCATTTAACCACTGCGCCAACCGTGCCGTCATGCGTCATGTCGTCAACTGTACACTTTTGTTTACCCCTTTGAGGAATACGGGCGTTATGATATATTTGTTTGAAGAGGTAGGAAAATGTGTATATTATTTTTACCCATATTTCAGTAGTTATTTTGTAACTCCCATGTAATTACCACTGGGTTAGGTTAATAGGGGTTAAGTCTATTGCCAAATCCAGCACAAATCTAGACTTCAGGCTGCTACTAAGAATTTTCTAAAGAAAAAACCAAATATTAGTTTGCACCACCTGTACATCGAACCCAGTACCCCGTGCTCAGCAGTTGCACTTGCAACCACTAGATCAACGAGACTGTCAATAAGAAATATGTCTTAGTATACCTCAAATGAACTACCAGTGTGTCTAGTTCAAAAATATGACAGCACCAATGTTATTTTCGAGTTCCGTTAACCGTTTTGGGGCCTAAGGGCTAATGGGTTCCGCGAAGGTACGGGTTCGATGCCCCGGTCAAACACTAAATTACACGGATGAGTCTTCATCGTGAAATGTGTGTGTCATTTGTTTGAAAGTGGGGTCGGCAGAGCTTCAGGCGGTGAGAGGAAATAGGTAAGTTAGATAGTAGTTGAGGTCATATGCCAGATGATCTAGGAGAATGGATGTTTAGATGTATGTGATAGGAGGGAGGTGATTTAAGAAGCAAATAGATAGGATGAGAGTCTTAAGGAAAATCTTAGAAGTGTATTCACCAGTCCTCATAGAACGAAATCATGTCACCAAGTTTCAATTTATAGAGAGTTAAATTCAAATCATTTATTTCAAATAGGCACATAAAAGGCACTTTTAAACGTCAAAATTTACAAAAAAAAAAGAATTGATTCTAGTCGCCCCATCCGAAAGGTAGAGTTGCCAGTTCTAAGCTAAGCTAATTTGGTAATTGACATCAAAGCCTCTCTTTTCTACCTCTAGACGGTACTCTAGGCCACAGCCCGACTTCATCCACTGCTGGGCCTCATAGGCCTCTCTTTTCTAGTGCCAATCCCCACGCTCTTGTGCCAGCCTCATTCAGGTTTTTCCCGCGATGGGGACACTCTGTCACAGCCTTACTCCACCTGTCATTACTGCGCCTTGCCAGAAGGCTAATTCCCGTAATTAAAAACGTTCAAAATCTAGTCACAATCTCATTTCAGCGAGAATAAATGTCAAAAATTATCAAAAAATGTAGGGAAATTAGACGTATTTTTGACAAATTGAGACTGCGATTGAACTATGAACGTTCGTAAAATTACGAGAGTTGCCCCTCTGGTGTCCTGCCAACTAGGCCTAATAGTAATTATAATTCTCATCGCTTTTAACGTACGACGCCAGCAGGTCAAGCTACCCGAAACACCTTGGACCTTAATTCTTTAGCGATAAAGTTAAAAATCTATTAAATAAATTTGACAGATTGTAGTAGCTTGATGTGCTGGCGTCTGTGCAACATAATAAAAAAAATAAAAGTAAAAAAAATATCAAAGTAATGCTCTACTTATTAGATATTTTTGCAACCTGCGTAAATCAATCAAACGCAGATGTCAATTTTCATCTACAGCCATTGTTAGAAATAATTGATAGTTTGGCAATAATTCCAGTTCATTGCCTATAAAATCGATGAGTTATAATAAAAAACACTTAAAAGCACTGTCAATCACCTTCCGATGACACATTAATAACTACGTTTGTGCCACTTCTCACGTTTGAATGGTCGCCATATTTAGCAACTTCGATTATGAGTAATTCCGGACTTTACTTGCTAATATGGAAGGGAAGAATTATTGAGGAGTGTTTGATATGCCTGTTTCAATATGTTTGAGGATTGTACATTAGTTGTTCTTGGGGGCCATGTTGCAGTACATTTTATGGCATGTGAGAATTAAATACGACCTTTTGACGCGGAAGTGCCATTACCAGAAAGAAAATATCATCATAATATGTGCTTATGCTACCTGTTAGCTTAGGGTGGTTAGGGCTCCAGAGAAAGGAACCTCCTCACAATGAGAGCTGTATCAAGGAGTATCTAATGCCTTCTGAATCAGACCGTTGATCCAACCGCCTAACGAAAACCTCGAGAAATGATATTATTTTACTATCCTCTTTATTCAATAAATATTCATAACATTTTTAAATATAAACATTTACCTACAACCTGTGATAATAATAGCGGAAACGATGACACAAGACCAGCGAGGCAGTTATATTTCTAAAACGGCAAATTAAATCCAAATCAAAATAATATTTTCAGCGGCACACATAAAAGCCGTTTAGGAATCCTCGCAATAATTAATAGCATAATAACGTTACGGTGTTCTAAACGAGCGTCTCATTTAGTTAATTTAGTTAATATTCCGCTTAAATATCAGTAACTGTTTCCGACAGTTTAGTGCCTAAGTTAAACGGAGATTTAAGCACTAACGGTAGATTAAGAATACGATAAGATTCGCTTGTTATGTGACACCTTTTATGAGGTAATTTGTTAAATTCCTGCTGTTAGATTGCAAATTAAAACAAATTAGTTACGAAGTTACAAACATGTGAGACTTTTTGACTCGTTTGACCGCTTTGTTGGTCCGAGAAAAGGCTAGTTTCCTAAAAAAAATCTAATTAGTCCGTCAGTTAGATTATCAAAAAATATTGAACCCGTATTTTTTCTTTTGTCAATTATATAAAAAAAGATGAAGATATCGCCCGTTAAAGTTCCGCGTGACGCCACGCCTTGCTACACTTTTTAGCATGGCCTGACGTCAAGACCCCCCCCCACTCCCAAATTTTGACGCGCTTTATCTTTGTCATTTCTTGTTTGATTGATAAAAAGAATAAAATACATGTCCATTATTTTTCGATAATCTAACTGACGGACTGAATATAATAACTATTTTTTTACCCACGAAACTATTCAAAAGAATTTTTGACAGATTCAGACTGAGATCAGAGGGGCAATTCTCGTAATTTTAAGAACGTTCACAGTCCGATCTCAGTCTCAATCTGTCAAAAAATACTTCTAATTTCCCTACATTTTGACATGTTTTTGACATTTGTCTTTGCCGAGATGAGACTGCGACTTGATTTTGAACGTTTTAAATTACGAGAATTGGCGTTTTGACTGTGAACGTTCTTAAAATTACTAGAATTGCCCCTCTTGACAAATGTGAGCGTAATACTCACCTCTGTCTGGCCCTTAGGGGACACAAAGTATTGTTTGTTATGTCAGTGATGTGATAAGAATGTGGCGGCATCTATATCGCCACATGCGTACCACGCATCACACTGCCGTCACGAATAATCCTGCATCGCGCAAACAGAGTTTACCGCACAACTAGCATAATACATACAACGTCACGACATCAATCGTTGAGCAGTTACCCACCAGACACGACACCCGTCTGGTCGGAGGATCCTCCCTTTCCTATGGAGGATGGGTGGACTTTACACCCTGTTCCTCATACCTATATAAGAATATTCTCTGCCCCGCTAAGCTTAAAGCACTCATGCACTCAAACATAACTAAAGTTATAATTTATTGAAAGTGACAGTGCGTCTGTATGTTTATTACGTTTTCATGGCAAAACCACTAAACCAATTGTGATGAAATTTTGTGCAGAGATAACACGAACCCAGACAAATAATAAAAAACTTGAGAGGTGTCAAGGGACACCCGCATGGAACGAAGTTCAAAGAGAGAGAGAGAGACAGACAGAGAAACACGCGCACGCCACACGGCTTACAACTATAGCAAAAAGTGTCGTTCCGACTTTTGGTCTTAATTTTTTCCGTCTAGCCTCCTTTCGCAACGCGCGATAAGGAACTTCGTTCCAATAAATACCTATTGAAAATACTTAAAGTAGAGTTTGTATGGGGAAATCACGCGGATAAAATCGCGAGCAAACCGCTATTCAGTAATTCATCAATAATCTCATCAATAAAAGTCTTCTCACGTTTAATCGATGCACACCTTATCGGGACAGAACCGATTCGTTTACCGGTACGGTCAGCACCGGACACCGTTATGTCATAACTTGTCAATATTTATAAAAGGTATAATGCCGTTCATCGCTGTTAGCTATGCTTGTATTAAGTTTTAAGTACCCGCTCCTTATAATGGGGAGTTCAAACCTTGGGATAGTAAGTTTTACTATTAAGAATATCTTGATAACAGCCTGGAGTTTGGAGGTTGGCGTTGTGATACCCCCGTGGCTCGGAAAGCACGTTAAGTCGTTGGTCCTGCGCCTGATCTCTCTCGGGTCGTGTCGGCCGCACCATCGGACTATGAGAGTGAGCGGAGAGAGAGTGCACCTGTGTCTGCGCACACACTTGTACACTATAATATCTCCAGCGCCGAAGGCTGGTTTCGCCATAATAAAAGCAAACAAGTAGGCCAACTCAAGCCCCGAGCGAGCGATAATAGCCTAAACTCGTAGGGCTGTCACTTATACTTTATTCAATCGTCAAAAATGCATAGTCAATCTCTATACAAAACAATGTTCCCCTGTAGGGTAAGCACCAGGGACCTTTAATACAAAGTTTTTTTTAAATTATTTTTTCTACATAAGTACAGTCAAGAGTCATTAATTGATTACCAGCTTAAGGACTGTATTGCTGTGAACGCGCAGTAAAGTCTGTACCTACGTCTGTGTGTAGTGATGTACAACACAGAACGCACATCTCAGAATTCGCACACTGGCTGGCGTCGAACGAAACAAAAAACATACCGTCGCTTTTGCACATAGGCTACGTAATTACGCATGACTTTGGTTGGTTCATACCATTGCTAAAATTGAAGTCATTTCATCAAGTACCGATAGCTGGTAGTCTTACGTATTAGATTGTCGAACGCATAGGTCTGGGTTCCAATCTCGAGATGGGACTTTTAATTTTTCTTTTCCAACAATAATCTTTATCGGTTTTTTTTATTATTCGATAGATTAATAAACGATAATAATAAGTTATTATATTGTTATTATTATATTGTTATTGTAATATGGGGTTAAAAATAAAAATGTTTTATAAGTAATTTCAAATTG
Organism: Apamea sordens; assembly: GCA_945859715.1. Classification (NCBI taxonomy): domain Eukaryota; kingdom Metazoa; phylum Arthropoda; class Insecta; order Lepidoptera; family Noctuidae; genus Apamea; species Apamea sordens. The sequence continues at coordinate 1,556,567 of OX244010.1, read as the reverse complement.
TTTATTCGTTATAATTTTATAAACTAGAAATAAATAAACGTCTAGTTAAAACAGTTTATTTTCTCATAAAGAACAATTTATTGAAGTTAAGCAGGTAATAGCGGTTCACCGTAATTATGCGTTTTGTAAATTCGTTGCACGTAATATAGTCTATTTTATTTGTATTCACTCATTAGTCCGTAACCACTTAGAAAAAATTCTTATCGCTCAGGAATGCTTTTGTTCTCACTCACGGGCCGGTCGATGACTTGAATCCAGTTCGATTTAAGACCATATGTTTAATGCAATAAGGTTGTATTTGGTTTAAAGGACTAGAAATAATAGAAGTGTGTTTGTCGCAAAGATTCAATTTAATATAATAATATTGTCCTTTAATTACCACTATGTGGGTAGATTTGCTAGTTGTAGTTTGTTAGAGTACTTTAACAAACTACAACTAGCAAATCTACCCACGTAAATAAAAAAAGTGCGGACTCCTTGTCACAATACAATTAAATTACTCAGTAGTAGTAGCCTACCTAAGTTGCCTATCTCAAATGTCAAAGTTAACAAATCGTATTTATTAGGACTTATTGCGGTTATAGCTTAAGTATTCATTTTCATTATGAAAAGAAGATTGAAGCTAAACCTCAAAATAATCCTTATTACGGATATCACAATATAATTTTAGTATTGCTATAATCAACTTATAATTTAATACTTCATATAACCCCCATTATTAGCAATGCAATCAAATAAACGCTGGCGCATCGACCCTACAATATTACTACATATGTCTATTCCTCTTATATTTTCCCAGATTTCTAGGCAATGCAGCTTCAATTGCTCATCAGTCCTCTCATTCCTTGCGTCCCATCGCTGTGTGATTAAACCCCATAGATTTTCTATGGGGTTGAGGTCATCAGGAGGTCGTGCCGGCCATGGAATTACTTCTCTAAAATAAAAAAAGGAGTACTGTTAGGCTACTAAGCAAAATACTAATATTACCTACGATTTAGAAACAAAATTATAATGACAATAGATATGTTACATATATTTATAGAATTAATATAGTTATATTAATCCATCATTCAATAATCTAGGTAAATAAATTTACTTCGGAATTATATTTTCTTCTATTTAGACTTTATAAAACGTTTTAAAAAATTAAGGATCAGCAGTTCTACTTTAATAAGATAAATTGTTTAATAAAATAATTTAATCATTACACTTACACTCAGTCCGGTTTCATCAGATATTTGTGTTATATTAAGTCCAATTTTACGCAGCGCAATAATATTCGCTTTCATTTCAATGTTCAAATTTGCTTGCATTTTAAAAGGAACTACAACACCGCTAATATATAGATATAGAACACACGTCGCTAACCCACAATGAACAACGTTCTATTTAGTCGCGATTGAATGACTCTTTAAGTTAACTGCATCCATCTACCTTATAATTTATTTATTTTGATTTCTGTGGGTATAATCCTAAAATTTTACGAATAAGTAACTGTAGTCAATAGCGTGATTAAGTATTCAATGTGTGTGTTGAGTGTGTGAATAGAGTGTGTGTGTGTATACTATAAAGTATAGGAATTACTCATTAGAAGAAGGTCGTAAGTTAAACAGAAGTGTCAATCTATTGCTTCGTGAAACTGGCGCGCCGCTTTGGACCGCTACTGTACATAGACCAGAAGCCGACTACATTTTTTTAATTGCCTACGTCATGTTATCTGTTTAGTTATTTGAAAAATTACGATCGAAATATGACTAATAAAAACGTGGTTTTACTGAATCATGTATTTATTCAAATAAAATGAAATGATTATGAAGTCTTTGTAGTTAAAGGAGGTAGGTAGGTACACGTACAAATTATTTATTACGAGCAGCAGGGCAGCGGCGAAGCGTGCGCGGGCGCGGGCGATATTACCGGCGTCACAGCCACGACTGTCACACCTTTAGCAGCGATAAATTTTGTCAGTGTGTGCGTGCGACGAAGCATACGTACGAGCGCGCTCACATACAAACCGTGCGCGGTGCGAATGTATGCAGATGTCCTACTTATTTGCTTTTACTATGGTTTCGCTGAGATTGGTCGCCACTGGCCGAAATACGTTCGAAGGAAGTTCTACATTGGAATACTATTTCGTGTGAAAAAAGCATCGTTAGTAATTTTGGATATAGTCGAGCCGATATCAAACGGTTCACTTTTTGTTCGTTTTTGTCTTTAATTTTCTCGAGTTAAGCGTGTAATATCAGATTCAAAAAGCGCCAACAATAAGCGGATATCGGACGGTTTACTCAATTGAATGTCCATTTCACGGTCACATGATACCGACAAAATTACATAAGAATGAACGTTCTTTTGTGTATTTCATTTCATTTTTCGATCATTCAGATGGCTAGCGAAATTGCGGAAATGTAATATAATTGGATTGGTTTTGGTTTGGTTTGGTCTACTATTGGTTTGGTTTTAAGGTGTCATTTTGTGTAATGCCAATAAATGCATTTTTCTTTCTTTCTTTCTTTCTTTAATAATTAATTACTTTTTCACTTTTGATACATTTTGGCTACGCGGCAACGAGCCACCGGCCACAGCCACCGATAGCCCAGCGACAAGCAGTTCACATGCTTTTTATACTTTTTGTATTGGTTCAACGCACACGTGTGGCCGGTGGCGGCCACCCGCTACAGCAGTACTCAACACCGCAGCAAGAGGCGACGGCCACTGGTGGTTGTGGCCGGTGGCTCGTGTGCGCTTACCCTTAGTGTTTAGATGTTTCAATCCAAGTAAAAGATATCGAATAAAAGGCAAAAATGTATAAAAACTGAAGCATGTGATAAGTTGTCGTTGCAAGAGCAGCAATGCTTGTTTTTTTTTTCTTAAAAACAAAAGAAGCATTACTTAGGCGTTTTATTAGTTTGCAGCCGCTCATCTATAAAAATCTCACCGTGAAAAGTTAGGTGAAGTGAGCTTAGAGTGAGCTGTCAATAGTGTCAATCCCTAGCATTGGTTGGAATGAGAGCTCACTCCACGCTCACTTCTACTAAGTTTTCAGGGTGAGATGGTTACAGAATCGCACTGCAGTAGTCAGCCAGCATGTATTTTCACTCTCACTGAGGAGGCCTGTGTTCCAGCAGTATGACACAGACTGCATTAAAGGCTGACTTAAACTCAGACCATTTATTTCAAATAAACCAATTACAGGCACTTTTAATTGTCAAGGGTCGGTCAGTCAAAAAGATGAAGCTAGTTGTCCATTCCAAAGCGTAGTAGGTAGTACCTATGGAGAAGAACCATTCCAAAGCGTAGTAGGTAGTACCTATGGAGAAGAACGGGTAAGAAACCCCACGGATTATTATGCTTTTCTTATGCTAGTCAGCCGTAGTCAGATTTTACACAACATTTTCCTTGATGGCTTCAAGGAAAATGTTGTGAAAAATCTGTCACTTTTTAAGATCGTCTAAATTGAATTGAATGATGTTCAAGTCAGCAGTTTCTGATTACCAGTAGCATAACATTTACTCTCTCTACAAATCTTGAAAATTAATTACTTACATAAGGTCTTAAAGTATTCACTAATATGCTAAATTAATGTAAATAATCGATTATGCATTCAAATGCAAATGATATCTGCTTATAATAGAACGAACAGGTTTTTCTAAAACAATTTGCATAATATAAGCAAGATTTTAGGAAGTGTCGTATAAAATAGCTTTAAATCTTATTTACGCACGATGGCATTTCTAGTTGTTATTATTATTATTATCAGCTTATGATGGCCTAATGTTGGCGCAGTGGCTGAGCGATCGACTGCTGCGCTACGTGTCGCGGGTTCGATTCCCGCACGGAACAAATATTTGTATTGCCTACAGGTAGTTGTTCCGGGTCTCTGTTTGTGTACGTGAGTTTAAATGTTTGTAAACGCACCCACGATACAGGAGTAATTCTTAGTGTGGGGCAACGTTTTAATTTAAAAAAAGAGGCGTGGCCGTACACATTTGTGTATGAAGACACGATGTTTTTGTTTTCCGAGCTGCATGAAAAACTTTCCTCGCGTGTAGGAGACAGCTTGTGTATGAAAACATTAATGTTTATGTGTAATGTTTCGTAAAAACACGCGTAGGAGACACGGATCCTTTTAACATTTTGTTCTAAGCTTTCAGTAGATACCGATGATATCGCCCATCGTATGTTTAACCTTCTGCATTGTTCTACTCTATGGCACGAGACATAAATCTCTTGTTTTATCAATCCACCGATGTATTTATTTCGTCTTCCGCATCTCAGCAACAATAATAGAAATATTTGTTTTGGCACAAGCAGTATACTTGGGATTGGGTAAGATAGCTTGGTGATTGCCTTGTCAATTTTAAATTATTGTCAGTCATCAACTGCCTAGCCTTTTCCCAACTATGTTAGGATCGGCTTCCAGTCTAACCAGATGCAGCTGAATACCAGTATTTACATAGCGCGACTGCCTATCTGACCTCCACAACCCAGTTACTGGGTAATACGATACCCCTTGGTAAGACTGGTTGTCAGACTTTCGGGCTACTGACGCCGTAACGACTGTTCAAGGTCCACCAATGACAGCCAGGATCAACGGCTTAACGTGCTTTTCGAGGCAGGAGGGGTCTTGGTATGTGAAGATGGTCACCCGTCCACGGACCAACCGCGGTAAGCGTAGCTTAACCTGATCGATCGACATGTGCGGCTGTAATTACTTAGTCAGAACTACAGTATGTAAGTGTTATAAAGGAAATGGAAAGTAATTCCGAAAGTATCCTCAAGTTGGTAAGCCAATGTTTGACATATTGCAAACAAAAGTTGGTTGATCAACCGAAATATATTTCTTAGAACTGTCCCAACCGTCTTCATAATTTTTCTCCCACACCTTTCTCCTTGCCATTACAGATGGTGGTTCCATCCATGGCAATAATTTCACATTGACAGCGCCTTTAATACGTAGCACTAGAGGCGGTTTTCCTAGTTCAAGTGAAGTGCGGTTGCTGGTACACTCGGTAACATAATACGATTACTTTTATTTTTATCTCCCGTCTCCAATATGACGCCGAACTTGTAACATGAGTACATGATTGCGTACACTCGCGTACAGGTAGGTACTTGTCAAGGAGGGCGTGGAAAAAACCGCGAGGTAGTGGTTAGGAGCGAGCTGGGGAATGGAAAGGGGCTACATAACTGTACCTAGGGTTATTTTTGGGATTTCATATAGGGCTTATATTTGATGTAAAGAAATGATTACCCATAGTAATAATAGTAAAAAATTGTATAATTTGGTGTTTTATCTTTGACTGTGTTTAGTTTAGTTTGTGATCTTCCTGCAAGTCGCAATAAATACTTTTTCTTTCTGTCTATTAATTTTGACCGAAAATATTGACAACTAGCTGTGCCCGCGGTTTAGTTCGCGCGCATGTCAGAAAACAAATAGGATTCCATGGGTTTAATTTTTTTTTTGCGCAGAACCATAATTCTTTTTCTGAAATAAACCTATACTCCATTTACAATAGCATTAGAAAGCGTTCGTTTCATTATAATTCTACCGAATTTAAAAATTTACGTTGGTGAAACTTCTTGATCTTCATCATCAGATGATAGTGACTAAATTAGATAATGAAGACGAAGAAACGTCACCAACGTATTGTGTTGTAAGTTGTTAGTTAAAATAAAATATTTAAAAAAATGATTATTTTTTCCATTCAATCTTAATCATCATCGCATCATATTATTTTGATTAAGATAAAACCTTACACTGATCTGCAATTTGCAAAAAACGCAAGAATATTTGAATTTTAAAATTGTTTTATCTTAACTTTGAAATAAAATGTTTTGCATTCCTGCTTCTACGAGCCTCTTTTTTCTAATGCTATTATAAATGGAGTATAGGCTCCTGCATAATATCAGCTATCTATTATAGCTGCCAGTTAAAGACTCGTCGAAATCGGTCCAGCTGTTTCGGAGATAACCTGATATCGACACCAGCACGTCTCCGGAGTTTCGCTAGCTAATTTAATTTGACCCTGTACAAGGTATCGATCGATGACTCTTCTGGCCATATTCGATCTGGGTTTTCCAAATGACATGATTAGAATTCCTACGTGACCAACAACAGGCTTCTTATCACCGTTATGTTTTAGAATTCTTCTTATTTCATCTTAATAATATGCATAAACAATTTTGCGGAATCAGTCTTCTGAAGTGTTTGCTAATATTTTACGCTGTTGCGTGATTCTGTTATATTTGATCCTTGTGGGTCTGAAGAGGATCAGTTTTCTTCGCTCCGTGATAGGAGCTTTATGAACTTTGGCTAAACATTTAGAAAGTGTTTTTGTTTCGATTTCCCACTGAATCAGTTATCTTAATATTATCTTTTGTTTGCGCTATAAAGGTGTCGATTTTAGTTAGGTTGAAAAAAACTTTTTAACAAAAAGTTAAACTGACGACAAAAGAAACTGGAAATTGGAAAAGTATCTTGTTAGTCTTATTTAGTTTTAGTTATTGTAAGAACTAATCATGAGGCGGTATATCAAAGTATCTTCCTTTTTCTTAAATGAAAAAATACAGGATTTTAACGTAAAATATATCATATGACACTCGGCAACATTTTATTTAGAGAAAGAATTTTCGAAGTTTAAATAGTTCCAAAGATTCACTCACTTTATTTACCTTTTAACAATATTAGTATAGAGGTTTAATTCTAGTCAGACTTTATCCAAATGGATTATTAATCCTATCTACAGAACCCTAAACTTTGTAACCAGTAGGCTCTGTTTTATTTTTAAAGTTGCGCTAGCTTGTCTTATAATCGACGCCTGCCTGATGAAGCGATGTAATATGTTAATGAAGACTTGTAATATTATATTGTAGTTATTTTCCTGGTAAAAGGGTAACAGTCATTACCCCGATAAGGATAACGGGGGTATATGTAGCCAGGTAGGAAACACCGACCTCATCTGCGGGGTAATTGCGTAATCAGTAGAAATGTCTTTCATGTTGACAGTTCAATAACATTGACAACACGGTTAGCGCAGTGGCTGAGCGATCGGACTGCTGCGCTGCGTGTCGCAGGTTCGATTCCCGCACAGAACAAATATTTGTAAGTCCTACATGTATTTGTTCCGAGTCTGGGTGTTTTTCTATCTATAATATGTATGTATTTACAAAAAAAAATGTTTATAAGTAGTTTATCAGCCATCTTGTTACCATAACACAAGCATTAGGTTGCTTAGCTTGGGACTAGATGGCGCTGTGTGAAATGTCCAGGGATATTATTATTATTATTATTCATTGCGTTATTTACGCTTTTGAGCGGACACATTTTTAGGGTCCCGTAGCCAAATGGCAAAAAACGGAACCCTGCCTGTCCGTCCGTATGTCACAGCCACTTTTTTCCGAAACTATAAGAACTATACTCTTGAAACTTGGTATGTAGATGTATTCTGTGAACGGCATTAAGATTTTCACACAAAAATAGAAAAAAGAACCAATAAATTTTGGGGGTTCCCCATACTTAGAACTGAAACTCAAAAATTTTTATTCATCAAACCCTCTCGTAGGTATTCTGTGGTGTACTATTTACATAACATAATAAATACATACATAAAACATATTATGAATGTAAACACTCGATACTCGTCTTCCTCTCTCCTAAATTTTGCTGTGCCCGACAGGGTCCATATTTATCTTTTACCTTATATATACCAATACCATCTATGTATGTAACACATATGGAATGCAATAAATATTTGAGTTTGAGTTTGAAACAATGAATAACCCTAGTGCTATGCTTCAACTCTCAGCAAACTACTATAAAACTAGTATTCTTGTAAATCAGCACGGCTACAACTAATTTCACTGCACAGTATCCATTACAAATATCATTGTGTCAATCAGATGTTCAAGTAAGCGAGCAGAACATAGTATGCTAAGAATGTGTTGCTCGAGTGAGAAGACAAATACAGGGTGAAATTTAATTCATGGGCATCCTTTTAAGGGGTCATTGTAAACATCATTATGAACAACTTTTACTATGGCACCAAACCTGAAACCGCGAAAAAAAAATCAGCTGTTCCCTACATTTATGTTCGCATAACTCGTCAAAAGGGAACAGCTTTTTTTTTTTCGCGATTTCAGGTTTGGTGCCATAGTAAAAGTTGTTCATAATGATGATTACAATGAGCCCTTAAAAGGATGCCCATGAATTCAATTTCACCCTGTATAAACGTAATATATTAGTCTAGCAGACAAATTACTAAGTCTTCGGCTGGGAGACTTCATTAATTATCTACTACATTCTAGGTCAATAAGAAAAACGCAGGAATTTAACTATAGGAATCTATTTTTATTTTGGAAAGAGGACGGATTGTGTGAAAGATGATTTTTGCTAAGGAAGAAGTCAATTCTAAGATAACGGCAAATAGAGATGATGTAAGAATGAATAAGACGTTCTACCATCGTCATCATCAGGCTATAGCAGTCCACTGCTGGACATAAGACTATTGCACGCCATTCAACTCGATTTTCGGCAACTCTCATCCAGCTGCTACCAGCCATTGTCGCTCCACCTAGCCTGAGGGCGTCCCACCTTACGTTTACTGATTCGCGGTCTCCACTCAAGAACACGTCTACCCCAACGGTCATCGGTTCTACGGCTAATATGACCGGCCCATTGCCACTTCAGCTTGCTTATTCTGTGAGCTATGTCAACAACTTTAGTTCTCTGCCGGATCTCCTCGTTGCGGACGTAGACGTTCTATGCTGTTTACAAATTAGGGCGAAAGGATATCCACGATGATGGTAAAGAAGTTGGCGGGACGGGCTGGGAAAAACAAACGACCAGCGGTCCAATTTAGCCCTGGATCGAAACAGCCGGAAATTATGTGGAAAGGGGCCTTTGCCCAGCAGTCGGATGATGCAGGGTACAAGTAACAGTAACAGTATTAGCTGAAACGTTCCATATCGTTCAAACTGAAATGCTCAGATTTTTGGGCTTCTGATTACTCATGATTTATGGTCAATTAAATTATAGCATCCAAAGTATTTTCTTTGTCTCTATCATCAGCAACATATCGGAAAACCCCTTAGCGTTGCAGGTGTCCATAGACAATGGACAATTACTTTCCATCAGGTAGGCTGTGGGCCTGTTTGCCAAGAAATAGATTTATATTTCTGGTCTACGTGTTAGGATTAATAATTAGCTTCATTTAATTTATGTCGTTGAATATCATTGTCTTGTTGGTTTAGTGGTCGCAAGTACGACTGTCGAGTATCCTGCAGTGGATTTAAGCCCGGTATAAGTAATATGTTTAGCATAATCAGCCTAACCTTCCCACTGCAAGAACACAAGCCTCCTCTCTATGAGAGTGGGCCGTAATTCACCACGCGGGCCCAGGACGGTTTGGTAGAGGTCACGTGTCTTCGAATTTTTGGTGCTAGGACATACCGGTTTCCTCACGATGTTTTCCTTCACCGTTTTGAGAGCAGTGGTGATGAAATAATTTATACAAAGGAAAGGGCCTGGCTGAGCTTGAGCCCACGGCAATATGTTTGCGTCCTATTACATATATAGGACTTTTACATAAATAGCGAAAGCGTAGGTAACCTCTGCCCTTAGGGGATACAGGCGTGATGTTACGTCGAACATATTATTGTAGTTTTACATTAAATATTATAAATTCTATAATAACTTTATAAGTAACCCTGTATGTATACATAATAATGATATGCATAAAAATGTATGCTGTCATATCTAATTTAACATGCATTCCCTTTTATAGCATACACCACACGATAATGGTTATGTTGGCATATAAAGTCGAATGGTTGTGTGTCTGTACATGGAAGATAGATATTATTGGGGACAATGTGGGCCTCTCACGATGGATGGATTGTGTGAATGATGATATGGTTAGAAAGGGGGTGACTACCGAGATGATGACTAATAGAGAAGTATGGAAGAAAAATACATGTTGCGCCGACCCCAAATAAATCGGGATAAGGTCCGGAGAGTGATGAATGTGGCCTGTCACCTTTTGGTAAGGCATTTATGTCCGATTTCTGAGGACCAATAAAATTCCCGTAATAAAAATGTTCAAAGTCCAATTGCAATCTCATCTTAGCGACAGCCAATGTCGAAATTAGAGGGGTTTTTGACAGATTGAGACTGAGATCAGACTGTGAAGGTTTTTAAAATTACGAGAATAGGGTAGTTGCTTGGGTAAAAAAATAATTATTATATTTAGTCCGTCAGTTAGATTATCGAAAAAAAATGGACACATATTTTTCTTTAGTCAATCAAACAAAAAATGACAAAGATAAAGTGCGTCAAAATTTGGGAGTGGGGTGTCGTGACGTCACTTGCTTGCAAAAGTGTCGCAAGCAAGTGACGTCATGCGGAACTTTAACTGACGATATCTTCATCACTTTTTATTTATTTGACAAAAGAAAAAATACGGGTTCAATATTTTTTGATAATCTAACTGACGGACTACTTCGATTTTTTTTAGGAAAATAGCCTATTGCCCCTCTGAGGTCTTCACATAAACTCTTAATGGCTTTGAATCATTAAAGTTATCATCTATTCGACTTCAATTCTGCCTAGCCTTTTCTTAACTATGTTGTTGATGTAGCTGAATACTGGGACACAACACAATCAAATAAAAAAAAATTGATAGAATAGAGTTTTATAGGATATACAGATTTCTACGAATAAAACCATTTCGCAATATCCCATAAGTAAAGGCGGTATACGTGATTTTTGGGTAGCTGGAAGCCTGAAGCCCTAAAGCCTGAAAACCGGTCGAACCTGAAAGATATCTGGTCGTATCGACGGCAGTTGCTTCATATAAAATATTGATATTTTCATCCAGTTTGACTAGAAGCTGCGGAGAGTTACGCAATCTCCATGAATTTCCCTTTATTTATGTAAAAACATTATTCAATTCGAACAAAATCACGGCTAAAAGCTAGTATATTTTATGACATCGCAATATACTAGTGATGGGAACAGTCGATAAAATCCTATCGATATTTCACCGTCGACGTTAGAGAGGCTATAAAACGTACGTTACGAGTGTTACGACTTTATGTGGCTATAAAATTTTAATAGATATTAAATTTATAATGTCAGCTGTCTTTGTTATTATCTAAGTTAAATTATGGCTTAATAGGCGGTGGTTTTAAGTTAAGTGCCTTTTTTCTAACGATTTGAAGTTTTGATTGTCATTGTAAATTTTAAGTTTCATTAGGATATAAAATGTGGCTTAGAAGAAAGGTATTGCTAGCAACACATAATAATTTTTTTAATGTTTTATGGTTATTTAACGAGATGGTGTAGTTTTTACTTATCATAGAGTAGAATAATAGTGACTTGTAGTTTAGAAAATGTATGTATTTAGTATTGGAGATCAAATCGCTCTGGTACTGCACAAACTGCCAACTTTATTTTTGTTAGGAATATCATGTGATCAGCAAATTCTATTTCTATACACGTGAACCCACAATCCGATTTTTGGTCACAGTATAACAATTCTCAGTCGCACAAGCCTAACTGCCGAGATAACATCGATATTATCGCCCATCACTACGCATTAAGGCGAACATGTCAGTGACAACGTGATCTCGCCCACACAACAGATTCCTAGCGCTCCGTCATAGCCTAATAGCCTTGAGTCTTTGACCTGGATAGGCTAGACATTTAGACTTCAACTGTTTTGTAATCAGTACTTAGTATTACAAGGTATTCGTTTGTTTACTTGATTGGGATTCGAGGAATCTCCTTAATGAATTATTTATAGGCGGCCTAGCCTCCTTTAAGTGCATAGAGCCGATACTATAGAAGAAGCTACAAACAAAATCTTAGAATTTTGTTTGTAGCTTCTTCTATAGTATCGGCACAGCAAAATATTATAATCTGATCAGCTGGCCAGGTGTTCTTGCCAAGGGGTATCGTGTTACCCAGTAACTAGGATTGTGGAGGTCAGAAATGCTGTGGTTTTTTGAGAAATACTGGTATTCAGCTGCATCCGGTTAAATTAGAAGCCAACACAGCCAATGAAGAAAAGGCTAGACAAATAATAATAATAAATTAATTAATAGCCAAGAGCCTCGACCAACACCTGAAGAGGCTTTCGTAGGGTAGCTGGATTAAGGGCTTGATTCAGAAAGCGGTACTTCTGGACACGGCTCGCATTGTCAGGAGGTTCCTCTCTCTGGAGCCCTGACCACCGGTAGCTTGGACCCTGTTCCCGATACCGGTGGGCTACTATTTTTTTATATTTTTAAATGTTTTTTTTTTATACTAATATTTAAAAATGTAATAAAATAAGAAAAATAAATAAATAAACGAAATAATAATAATATAATAATATTCCTGGAGGTATGAGGTGGTAAGGTGAAATAAAATGATGTTTATTTCTGTAAGTAGATATTTTAAGACACCTTTACACGCCAATATTTTAAAACTAGGCGGCGCCGGAGGCATTAGTGTGTGGTTGTGGAGGTATATCGCAAATCATGCTCAGCAGTCAAAGTGACCTCTGCCACCGACGACGCCGTGGAAGTGACGAAGTTTTAGGCCAACAAGATTTAAAATATAGCCGTGCCAGCGACGCGAAGAAGAACAAGTAAGGAAAGAAGAAGGGTAGGTCCTTAAGCAGTCAATCCGCACTTCTTCTTCTTCAAGTCCTGAAGCCAGATTGAAAGCAGAAAATAGGTAAAAGATACCTATTGGTATTCTACAGATATAATTAATGCCACAGACTTTCAGATTGCGGTCAGCAAATACTAAATAATATTATGCACAGAAGTCATGCGTGCGTCTACTCACGAATTCATGAGTCCTCGCTCATTATCGTAATTTATGCCAAATATCAATAATTAATATTGACATTATTGTGATTTACTACTTATCATTATTCTTCATCTTAGCATTTTCCTTATTGATTGGGAGATAAACGAAGATTTAAGGAATTTGGTCATGCGTGCGTTTATAAGCAAATGCATGACAAGATCCCTTATCGAAGATATGATTGATTTCTTTGGTGATGTGTCGTGATTACTGTTTAACCTTTTGGTTAGTTAACTACCTGGTATTAATGTCATAATATTATACCCTCCTTTCAAGAGTAATTTTCAATTAGTAAAATGCGTAAAATTACAAGATTTTCTCTTCATTTTATATTGAGTTTATGAAGCTTATATTGTGTTTAGAGATTTGATTATTGAAATTAGCACCTTGTTATTTTAATAATACTTTTTGCATGCCAATTTATGGCGAAATGTCTCATTTGCTTATTACTAAATTTTATACAAAAGATGGTAGGATCTTTTGTACTCGATTTACTGCAAATAAATAACATTGAAAGTAATATTTATTACTTGATATAAGCACCGTATCCTCCTGTTGCTCATAAAGATAAGGTAGAAAACTATGTCACAATGTTGAAAAATAAGACCACCTACACAGAAATTCTATTGAAAGACATAAAATCCAAAAGTTACTTTGTACTTCGATATCGACAATTTAAGTATTAAATTCTTGATAGCCATGCTCTTTTAGTAATATCAGATATTTTATGATGCTCTAATAGTACCAAATAGGCTTTTAAAAGTCGTAAAAATACTATGTTTTGTATCAACTTTTTACTAGTCGAATGCAATTTGCTACGTTCTATTTTTGTACGGAGTTTTTTTTTGTCTGTGGTCTATAAGCTTGCATTTTAAGACAGAAATGAAAAATGTTTATCTAAAATATCTTTATTGCTTTATACTATTTAACTGGTTGAGTAAGCATTAATATTTTTATGGAACAACTTTTTTGTAATGTATTTCTCTCTAAGAGTTTATATCTAAGACCTGTTTAATTTGCTGTTATTTTTTTCCATTGTGATTTATTGATATACAGGCGAACTGTTATGTAAAACTGTTAATTACTCTACGATAGTCACCAGTAGACAATGATCTACATACATCGACCTTATTTCAATGGTACAAAACCACCTTGCATAGACAAGTTTACATAAGTTATGTCTTTTAATTTCTTTATTGGCAGTAAGATAACGTGTTTTCTAGTTGTAATACTAGTTGTCCAAGTATATTACGTCGCTAAGTATGGTAAAACTCATAGTAATGATGCAGACATAACTGGCTAGCAGGAAAGAGCGAAAGTTTTTAATGAAAGGTATTACAGGCTACATAATTATGAAAGGTATAATCTTAAAAGTGCTAGTAATATTTTGTTATGTTACGCTCATGTTTTTAATTATGGTAATTTATCTTTATAAGTATAGACAGCTTCGTACAAAAAGACATGACTTGTCAGGAAGGTAATTTTTTTACCGATACATTTATCGACATGTGGTATGAACATCACTATTGCTAGCTGTCAAAAAGGACATCACTTATGGACTTTAGTATAGTGATACATAAACTAGAGATTAACTAAAACTGCCATAAACGGTATATTTAAAACTAGCTGCTGCCCGCGACGTCGTCTGCGTGAAGGCTCTACAGCACCAAAAATACCTAAGATGCCAGTGTCGCTATAGACTTATAAGTAAACAACATTTAAAATTGCATTAAAATATAAGTTTTTTTGCGAAGCAAGTGAAGCAAAGCAAGTGAAGAGAGTTATATGGGAATCCTGCTGAGTTCAGTCATAAGATGTGACTGAAGGAAATAGAGAAAATAATGCAGGAATACATTTCACGACACAAAAGAATAAAAATACGTACAAAGGTATCATACCTTACAACACTTCCCTATAAACTACGTTGGTAGTTATGCTGCCAGGAGCCAAAATGTAAAGAGAGTCAGGACTGGTGACGCGAGAGCAAGCGACGTACAGTTGCGCGTGTGAGAAGCAACTCGTCCTGAGGTCGACACCCGCTGCCTTCAGTGTCTGCCCCTGCGACTTATTGATGGTCATCGCGAAGCAAACATTCACGGGGAACTGTACGCGCTTGAACTGGAACGGGTAGTTATGAGGTATGAAACGAATGCGTGGTATAAATACTGCCTCGCCGACGCCACAACCCGTAAGAATTTCCGCCTCAATGGTGTGTCTGTGGAGCGAGATGACTTTAAGGCGGGTCCCGTTACACAACTTCGGAGGAGATAGGTACAGAAGAAGCATAATCGGGACACCGACCTTCAGCTTGATGGTATGCGCTGGAAGTCCACTTGCTGACAGGGAGTTCAGAAATTCCACGGGATAATGTGTGGCGTCATCTTGCTCGACAACAGTGTTTATCGAGGTGTAGACCACTTCATTCCCCTCAATTTCCGAGAGAATGCATTTGTTAATTGCTGCAGCCTGATTATTTTTGGGCGTCAAAATGGCCCGCTCACACACCCAAGAATTCTGCTGGTGCAGTATACGACTGATGTCCTCGTACACACAGCGAATGAGTTCTTCTAAGCTGGATACCACTCTACCGAGAGACTCTGGAAGCACCACCTGTCCACCTCTCTCTTCTGGTAGAGTGCCTTCGCCAAGACTTAGAAGGACATCGGAGAATTCTTGAGCACATGCATTGCCGCCGAGCTGAGCTCTCATATTAATGGTCAAGCGCAGCGTACGAACTCGTGACCAAAACGAAGATCGTTTCAACGAAGCATTCACCTCGTCAGCCCTCGATCCCCGCGTCACCACGGGAAGCGTTTGCCGGAAATCGCCACTGAACAGAACTATGACACCACCCATCAAATGTTCGTTCCTGCGGATGTCCTGCAGGGTTCTGTCCACGGCCTCAACTGCCTTCCTATTGGCCATCGTACACTCATCCCATACGATCAGAGAGCAACCCTTGAGCACGTGTCCCTTATTGCTGTTACGTGACACACCAAAAACAGGCGTTTCGACGCTCTCTAAATCGATGGGAATTTTAAACATGGCATGTTCTGTCTTGCCGCCCGGAAGTAGTGTGGCAGCGATTCCCGACGACGCTACAGCAATAGCAATTTTGCCTTGCCTCCTGACCTCTGCAAGTATGCCAGTGGTAACAAAGGTTTTTCCTGTTCCACCAGGAGCATCCAAGAAAAACATTTTACCCTGGTTTTGCCCAACGCTTTCAAGGACGGTGTCATAAATGTGTTTTTGCTCTGAAGAGAACAAAGCGACATAGTCATTTCTTATGGTGGTCATTTCGCCCGGATCGTAATTTGTCTCAGCGTTATACTCCCGATTTCCACGGTCTTTATACGGTGATGATGTGGGAGCTGATAACCCATATTCGATCAGTGGATTGCCGCCGATAGAAATGACCACATCTTGAAGTGAACTGAGACAGGTGTTCAGCACGCGTTCATCAGTTACTTCGACTTCGTCTCCAGTAACACGCCTCAAAGCTCGTAGAAAATCTTCAGCCAGATGATGGCGATACTTCTCCCACAAAGCTACCAGGTTCGCGACTCCACAAAACACCAAGATGACGGCAAACAGATGACGCATGCAGCTGGGCCTGTCACTGACGCTCGCCTCCGCGAGGGTGTCATCCCAATTTTGGTCACCGTCGAGAAGGTGACGTGCTACGCAGGCTGCGCGGTAAGTGGGATACTCTACGCCATCAAATGTCCTCAGAAAGGCGAAAGACGTTGGGCCTCGGACAGTGTGAAGTAACAACTGCAGAAAATTGCATTCGCCATTATTCGGATGCACGGTATAAACCCTACCCAATGCGGTGTCCTTGAAAATTCCCGGAAAGCCTTCCACAGCACCTCCTCGTCGACGTCGGTTAAATACACCCCTTTGCTTGTCGTACGTGTAATGTGAAGGCACCTCGTCATACGTAAGGGATCTCGCAAACTGGTTGACTTCACAGAGCGTGTTTTTTTAAATTGTCTTCCTCAACTCTGCTCAAGATTTTGAGGGTTTTGTTGGAACTTGAATTTGTCGAAACGAACTATACTATACAACTTTTATGAAGAAAATGAAAATGCACATTGCCATCTATGAATTTTAAGAATAACTAACTACTAACCTCGCCAACATGATCAAATTTAAATTATTAATTTCCAAAAAGTGTTAACATGTAACTTGATTTGATTTTTATGAAATATCATAGATGGCGCTGCTTCAAAATTTTCATTATACTACTAACATTAATTAAACTATGTTTCTTTGCCCAAGTTACTTAAATGGCGTAGTTTTTATAGTGTAAAGCTAGATAATAGCATGGCTTACTCAAAAACAACATTTAAATATGCGTCGTTAGATTACACGCTGTCACAGAATACGTAGGTAAGAAAAATAAAGATTCACAGCTCCTCCCCCGTAGGTGATAGCGTGATAATATGTTTCCAGAGTTAAATTATGGTTTACTAAATAAATAACATGTCATTTTGTGCATTCAATTATTTTGTGCATTAAATTACGAACAAAAACCTTTTAAAATCAATATTGTTTACCTCCTATAACATACGGCGTGATAATATGTAGCCTAAAGCCTTCCTTGGTTTACAAAGAACATTTTTGCTGAATTTCAATTCAATCTATCCAGTAGTTTTGGCGTGAAGCCGTACCATACACACAGACAAACAGACAAACAGACAAAAATTCTAAAAAGTCACTTTTTGTCATCAGTTACGTTTTTCTAACAAAAGCCACTTATTTTTTCTCGAAAATTCTCAATGTACAGTTTTTCTTTCGTTACTGTTTTATTATATGTATAGATTAAAACTACTTATTCAAAATAAAACCTCAACAAATAGTTAATAATTTTCCGTACCTAGTAAATGGTTGGACCAGTTATGAAATAACTTTACAAAACCGATAATTTAACTTTTACAGCATATTACCATAAATTATGTACGCTATTATTATTATAAATGGAAGGTGTTGCTTTATTTTTTATTGTGGTAACCGGTAAAGGAGGTGTCATAGCAAATAGTTATGATTATTTAAATTTTATTTTATTTTCAGCCAGTGTTGTCGCACTGCGGGGCAAAAGATAAGTAATAGTCATTATATAAAGTAATTTATTTAATGTAATGAGGAAATAGGGTGGTAATTTTAATACCAATTCACGTACCTAAGTATTAGCCTGGAGCTTAACTAATGGATACAGGGGAAACTACGAGAGTGATGGATAATGAGAATGGATACGAGTCCGTCTATTCTGTAAACATCTCAGTGTGATAATACTGATAACTTATGTGATGTGAGTAATATAGTCTCAATTCCTAGCATCAGGTGGAATAACAGTTAGTTATTCCAACCTAAAAAATCTCACCTAGAAAACTCCCTTAGAGAGAAACTTAGGGAGTTTTCTGGGTGAGATTTTTACAGAACAGACCAGCTGAAGCTAAAGATTGACACTATTGACAGCTCACTACACCTCAATCCCACGGTGAGATTTTCCCCTAACTTGTTCTTTTTTGTGTTTGTGTTCTTTCTCTGCGTCATGATCACTGATAATAAACTTATTTTCTTTTCCTTTTCATCGTAATTGTCGTCCTGTCGTAATCTCGGTAGTCACCCCTTTTCTAACTATATCAGTTTTCGAACTATATATTACCACACGTGGAGCCCTGATATAGCTAGAAGGCGTCGCGGTAGACTCCATAGAAGATGACGAAAAGAGCTGGAGATAATAAACGACCAGTGGTCCACTTTAGTCCTGGATTGGAAGAAATGGAAGTCATGGGGAGAGGTCTTTCCCCAGCAGCGGGACGATGCAGGCTGACGGTAACAGTAGATATATTTTGAAAATCTGCAGGGCAATTCTGTAACCATCTCACCGTGAAAACTTAGGTGAAGTGAGCGTGGAGTGAGCTGTCATTCCAAATAATGCTAGGGATTGACAATACTGACAACTCACATCAAGCTCACTTCACTTGAGCTTTCACGGTGAGATTTATACAGAATCGACCGGCAGGTTATAAAATGTGTTTTCCTTTAATTTCAGTTTGGCGCAGCTGTCTACATAATATAAAATTTTATGCGATAATAAAGTTTGTTATGAAATATTTATCGCATTTTTTTTTTGCCGCAAATAAATGCATTTTATTTATTTCTTTCTATTGGCGACGTACAGAAGTGTGTGCAAAGGGGTCCAGAGGGTTTTGCCCTGCAATCCATGATTACTAGATAATAATATGAATGTGAAAGTTACTCACATAGCTCACAGAATAAGCAAGTTGAAGTGGCAATGGGCCGGCCATATTAGCCGTGGAACCGATGACCGTTAGGGTAGACGTGTTCTTGAATGGAGACCGCGAATCGGTGCACGTAAGGTGCGATGCCCTCCAGGCTAGCTAGAGCGACGATCTTCGAAGGATAGCTGGTAGCAGCTGGATGAGAGTTGCCGAAAATCGAGTTGAATGGCGTGCAATAGGAGAGGGCTATGTCCAGCAGTAGACTGCTATAGGCTGATGATGATGATGATGAAAGTTACGTTAACTTGGGAAGTTAGTGAGTCAACCTCTAAAAGCTAGTGGATAATACAAGTGATATATAGATAAATGTAATTTTAACAATGTAATCCCAAACGAAAACATCGCTTGATTTTTGACGAAAAAATAAATTAGGTTTTGCTTACCTCTATTTACTCTAGCAGAATGATCATCCAATTCTGTAAGTAAAGAAAATTGTTATTAGTATTATTATTATTATTTTTTTTATGTTAGTTCTTTTACCGCGGACATGGACGTCTGCGCCATAAATTTGTTTACATAATTTTGTTGTTTATAGGTTTTACATTTTTATATTACAAGTTAACAGTGCTCCTACGTTGGACACGTTGTTTTATTCTTACTTAACTAACTTAAGTCTACGTGAGTCCATCTTATTTTTTATTTTTTTGAGTTTTTTTTTTTTTTTGTTTTTTTTTTTGATTTTTTTTTTATCATTATTATATCCACATTATTATTTATTTATTTATATATACTATATGGTACACCACAAAAATACATAGCGTAAAAAATACATCGAACACTACAAAACATACAATGGGAGGCCTAATCGCTTTCTGCGATCTCTTCCAGGCAACCTTGAAACAGTGATTTTCCTGGACATAAATACTACTGTTTTACTATCAACTGATTAATCTGCTAATTGATGTAGCTTTGAATAATGGATAAATTTATAGTTATTTCATGTTTACCTATTTATGTTTGTACGCCGTTGACGCAAAACATGAAATTAATATCTTGTATGCCATTTGTGTATGTATAGGTACTCATGTTATGGACAAACAAAAATATCTTTATCTTTACTAAGTACTTTTAAAAAAGAGCACAGTTCTCGAAAAATTTGCAAAATAAGACTTCTCATAGCCATTAGAGTAATGTATTGTAATTTTACAGGGGTATTATTTACAAGTTAGCAAAAACTCCATAGTTTTATTGGGAAAGTCGTTCAGAATCAAGAGATTAACTTGCGTCGATTCCCTTGTTCACAAACTAAACTAAATTTAAGTTCAGTGCATCTTTTTCTTTCTATTTCATTAAGAAAAGGACAGAAGACAAATATTAGTTTAGTCCTGTCAAATTAAGATACTCCATAGAAAGTTTAGAAGTGATTAAAAACATGGCTACTAAAAATACGCAACGCGCTGACTAATTTGACGGGAAAAACTAATATTTATCTTCTGTCCTTTTCTTAATGAAATAGAAAGAAAAAGATGCACTGAACTTAAATTTAGTTTAGTTTGTGAACAAGGGAATCGGCGCCACTGCCCTTTTTATATTATGGGATTTTTTATGGGCTTAATTTTTTATAGTCTCTTTATTATCCTTATACGGTATACCATCAGTATTGTACCTATGTTCTACAAATGAATAAATAAGTTACGGATACGGATCAAGCATTAGGTTGCTTAGCTTGGGACTAGATGGCGCTGTGTGAAATGTCCAGGGATATTATTATTATTATTAATATCTGACCCTATATTCCGATATCGTTGACCGGATTAACACCTTGTAGGTATAACAGCGTTCATGCTACCGGTATTAGCCACAACCCATGTTCAGCGTGTCGACCTCCAGGTACCTATGAATCATTTCTATAATTTCCACAAATGTCATTAGCATTTCCTTTAGTTTATTGACCCACAAATTATATCAATCGCTCATATGTTTAGCTGTTCTGAATAAAATGACGCTACGCTTCGGTTGGCACCCTACGCAAAACCAATACACAATTATTGAAATTCAACCTTATTTACAGACAGGTATAGTTGAAATTTCACTGCCAGAATATAAGGATATGATAACTGAAGTGTCGACGAAGGAATTTGAATTTTATTTGCTGGATACTGGAGTTGAAAATTGAATGTGGTTGGCAGTTTGAAGGGTACTTAACCGTAACGAAATGCGGGTTTTAAAATGAGATGTTTTCGCAAAGAAAATGATAGACATATGGAGGAAGTGTAATTTATAACTTGTAGTTCTGTTTGACGGGTGACTGAGACTGATAAGTGTTAGGGAAAGCTAAGTAAACCTTAGGAACACGGTGTCCGTGGCTAAAGACCTGGCAGGATATAAATTGCAAATGGTTTTTGGGTTTTTAATAATTTCAATAAGGGATAGAATTGACAGATGTCCAATCTGTTTTAAAGCAGTAATTTTTAGATCTCGTCCTACATTTTTCACTAAATGTGCAGACGTCTACATGACGCGAAGAAAGAACACAAACACAAAAAAGAACAAGTTGGAGGAAAATATGCGTCACATCCACGCAAATCGGCCATCGCTTGGCGTAAGGCTACGACCACACGCGCCTCAAAGAGATGTCAGCAAAAGAGATAGGGCCCCATAGGGCCGAAGCCTGCCAGGGTAGCGGGAACATCTGAAAGGGTTTACCGCTGCCCTGGAACATAAAGGGCTAAGGAAGGAACACGGGTGGGTTTTAGTCAGTAAGAGTCTGACACTCCCTTCTGCTCCACCCAGAGCGGGAGGAGTCATTTGATGATCCTCAAAAAAAAAAGGCTACGACCCTATGCGAGACAGAGCCCCAGCGCTGGTTTGTGCTCTTCGTTAGGTCTTTTTATCAACAGTAGGAGTCGCAAGTCAATGTGTAATATATGCTTCAAAAATTAAACTCAATACTGTTTGGCGTGCTTAGCTTAGTTGCAACGAAAAATTTCTAACATAGGGTGTTTAGAATCGTGTGTGAATTCATCGTTACAGTTTGCGCGTCGATGTATCCGCCACCCTGTATTAGCAGCACTAGTCAACCGCTCTTAAAATTCTTAATTTCTCCATTTTATAAAAATGTTGACTGCTTTAATATGCGCAGACGCATACGTGTATCCTTTTAAGGGTGGCGCACACTGCACGGATGTCCTGCCACTGTCTACCCATCGCACATATTAATAGCCTTATTGGAAAACTAGTATTGGTACCAGACGAATAGGGATAGGGATGTGATAGCGTAATTTTTATAAATATTTTATTTTTTATTGTATTTATTTTTCATTAGACTCATCTGCGTTCCATTTTCCCAAATATGTTGGGGTCGGCTTCCAGTCTAACCGGATGCAGCTGAATACCAGTATTTTACATGGAGCGACTGCCTATCTGACCTCCACAACCCAGTTACTGGTTATTACGATACCCCTTGCTAAGACTGGTTGTCAGACTTTCGGGCTTTAACGATCTACAAAGACCTCAAATGACAGCCATTTTATTACATTTTTATAAACAATAAATGATTTTATTTTGTAAGTAGGTTTGTACAAACACTTTTACACGTCAATCATATTTTAAAACTAGATGAGGTCGGCGTCTCCTGTCCGACTAGTCTGAGAAGAAAGGCCGAAACAAACTCAGAGGTCACAGTCTCTTTTAAAGTCCAGACATAATCTTGGTCAGATCATATGAAGACCATGTAGATCGATGTCTGAGATAGTTTTTTGAGGAAAGAACCAAACAGATTGTTGTTTCCTCTACATTTCCGATTAGTAATAATATAGCAAATTCAAAATTTCAAAACCAATTACAGGCCTTGGACTGAATCCTTGACAATTCAAATCAAGGATTTGGTCAGAAAGTTGAAGCCAGCCATTCCAAAGCGTAGTAGGTTCCTATGGAGAAAAACGGGCAAGAAACTCCACGGTTACTCTTTTAAATCAAAAGTAAACAGCATGAAATACTTATATCGCGAATAGGACGCAATATTATTGTAAATAGCAAGTTTTTTAAACTTAAAATCTGATAGTAATTAAAGTAATCACTTCCTAGTTTAATGCCACAGTAACCTTTATATTTAGAACTAGCTTTTGCCCGCGACTTCGTTCGCGTGGAATAGTGACTTCACCAATAGATGACACCGACTCTTGACCAATAGATGGCGCTGTATGTCCGGAATAAATTTTATTTTTTATTTTATTTTATTTTTTGTAATAAAAACTATTCTATGTCCATTCTCAAGTTCCAAACTATGTCTGTACCAAATTTCACACAAATCGGTTCAGTAGTTTAGGCGTGAAGCAAAGACAGACAGACAGAGTTACTTTCGCATTTATAATATTAGTTTGGATATCTCTGGCATAGTCACACTGGTAATACGTAATTTATATTAATTGCCGTTCCTAATATTTGCTCGGTTATGGCGAATAACACGTTATTCTTGTTTATTATGTAGCGTGGGAAGATACACGTTACTTGAAGACGCTTCATCTGTGCGTAAATACATTAAAAACAGTTCCGTGATTGTTGGACGAAAAAGAGTGAATTGCAACAACAATTGTAGGTGTACCTACTAAAAAGGGAGTTTGGAAACTCAACTCCCATAACGAAAAAAGAAAATAGGTTTATCACAGAAACACGTGCATACAAAAAGATAATAATAAAGAAAAATAAAAACAAAATAGATCTATAATCATGAGCACAAAACAGAAATAGTCGACAGCTGCACGTCATAACTGTGACAATATCAGTTTGTCAAAATACGACGAGTAGTTTAGGAGTAATGAGGGAATAGATGAACAAATATACATAGCTTGTTAAAATCATAATCCTCCTCTGCCTTTGCTGTAGTCGGGTGAAAAGGGAGCAGCACGTTGAAGTATTTAAACGAATAAAACGGTGGGCCAATCCAACTCATATAAAATATACTGTTGAGTTCAATGGTATTTTTTATCGTAACAGTAAATCCGACACAAAACACTAAAGTGCCAACCTTATTACTGATCTATGTACAATGTACACGAAGGAAACGCAGCGTCAACTCCGCGATTATAAATCCAGGTGTGAGTCAGCCTTAACTCGTTACCATAGATAGACGATGCGTTTATAATGATTGTGTGTGCGTTGTTACTTATTTCACTTTTATTAGGGTTCCGTTCTCGAAAGGTGTCAATGGGGCTTTTGATATACTGGCCTGTCGCACTGGTTTGACGGTGTATGACATTCGTCTTTCATTTTAACTTAAATTAAGCCATTTTTACATTATAAATGTGTACTTAATAGGACTACTCAGCATAACCTAAGCATAATTAATCAGCCTATAACGCCCCTGCTACTGGGACCCAGAACAAAATAAAAAAAACTTGAGAGGTGTCAAGCGACACCCGGATGGAACGAAGTATAACTGGCTTGCTTTCTATAAGAGAGAGAGAGAGACAGACAGAGAAACACGCGCACGCCGCACGGCTTACAACTATAGCAAAAAGTGTCGTTCCAACTTTTGGTCTTAATTTTTTTCGTCTAGCCCCCTTTCGCAACGCGCGATAAGGAACTTCGTTCCAAAAACAATTAATTACATTAGCAGGGCTAATTACTCAGCCTACGTTCGTTAGTCACAGGGCTGTATCTTTAGACACAACAACAGCTACACAGCTATGATTATAGAAATAATTAGTTCAAACCCAAGGGTTCAACCCTATACTTACAAGAAACTTCTGTCAAATGCATTTTTTTCAAGTTTTTTTTCTGCCATAATTTGTAGACGGTAATCCTACATATAAGATAAGTTAACCTTGGTTGGATTATAATGCATGCTCTTATCTCATGCTTGCTTGCTCATCAAATACTTAAGCTTTAAAGTAAATTACAATCATTTTGATGTTTTAGAAAATATGATTGACGTGTAAAGTGTTTGTACAAACCTAATTATCATTTATTTTTTTTATTTTTATTTAATCATCTTACTACTTATACCTACTTATCATTACGGAACCCATAGCGCACGAGTCCGACACACCCTTTGTCCGTTTTAATGATTATGTATGCGTAGTTACTTACTTCATTTTTTTATTCGGTTAAACATAAATTTGGAATTAAATAAAACAGCTGCGTGTATTTTAAATTGTATTTTTGTTTACATGCCGGTCGTTCATTGAAATTGCTTGTACAAGCTCGAACATTGCATGGGAACATGAGTGTAATAAAACTATTCGAATTGCACCTGGGCTGGAATATGATTCATATTTTAAGAGAAGCTATTAAACTTCTGCGACTTTATAGTCAAAGTATTAATTAAGATTAACTTTAATTGACTAAAAAATGAATAAAAAAAATATTACATTAGTTAAAATTACCCTCCTTTTTGCTACACCGCAGTCAGGTAAACAAGCATGGATCAAAGGACTACACCAAATCGATCATAGGATCAATCGATCTTTTGACAATGGAAGTAAAACAAAATGTTTTTGGAACATTTTAAAAACAAAAAGCTTTTGGAACATTTTTAAAACAAAATGTTTTTGGAACATTTTAAAAACAAAATGTTTTTGGGACATTTTAAAAACAGCTCTCATTTGAATAAAAGAAAAACCTTTTGGACATATGCCTTTCAACACCCGGTTCTCTGCCTTCCTTAACCAGAATCTTCTTTGCTACAAGCAGCTCTCAAATGAGACCCATTCATAAATATAGACCTAACGAAGAAAGGCTTTTGAGATAACGAAGACTTTAGAAAACGTAGTACCTACATCTCTTCATCATGCTAGCCTCGGTTTCAAGCATAGCCAGATGCAGCTGAATACCAGTATTTTACAAGGAGCGACTATCGACCTCCACAACTCAATCAACAAAATGTTGGTGGGTAAAATGTTGGTGGGTAAAACCAGGGGAATCAATTGTTTATTAAAATTAAGTAAGTACTACTAATTGATATAGCATAATTATCCTATAACCAGGAGTTCGAAGATATATGATATCATACCAACCGCACTAGGTCCGCGTGGTAGATTACGGCTCAGTTCCTTTTACCGATAGCAGCCGAGAGGTTTTTTTTTTTGAAAATCTTTCCCCACACTAGGAATTACTCCTGTATCGTGGGTGCGTTTACAAACATTTAAATTCACATACACAAACAGCCACACCCGGAACAACTACTTGTAGGTCATACAAATATTTGTTCCGTGCGGGAATCGAACCCGCGACACGCAGCGCAACAGTCAATCGCTAAACGTGCCGCCAACCGTGCCGTCGCTTGTGTCGTAGCAGTGGAACATTATAGGCTGATTATTGATCAATGTGTCAATTTGATAAACATTACTTTCCTGTCTGTACATCTATTCCCTCCGTTTTGTTAATATCCCGCTCCAAAAAGGTGACTACACTCAAAAGGTAATGTTTGCCCAGAAGGTGAGGAATCCATTTAAACCACGTTTAAACCGTATCGTTCGTTTGTTTTCACGTCATTTTGGTACAAAAGAACTTGTTTGAACATTCTTTAGCGTTTAGTGTGAATTAGAGGGCGTTTGTTTTAAACTCTCTTCGGTTTATGGAAGCCTGGTACTTTTGACACCTTTCAATCTCTTAATTTGTAGTTTTTACCTTTCTTGGTTTTGGCTTTAAGTTTGCTTTTACTTGCATATATGGGAGTCTTTAAAAAAACCATGATTTTACATAGTAGGTACTTTCTTTAGAAAAACCATCTCCGTAATGAAAAATTAGCTTTGAAGAAAGGAAAACGGTTACTAAAAGAAATGCGTAAACATCTACAGCTGAATTTCATTAGCAAAAATATCAAGTCTTGCAAAAATATAAGAGCAATCAATTAACCCTACTCTGTTGGACAAAGTTCCCATATAATCTAACTAAACTTTATTTAGCACAGACTAAAAGACACAATATACAGGGTTATTTGTAAAACACCAGCAACATTTTAAGAGGTCATTGTACTCATCATTATGAACAACTTTTACTATAGGACCAAACCTGAAATCGCGAAAAAAAAATCAGCTGCTCCCTACATTTTGACGAGTTATGCGAACATAAATGTATGGAACAGCTGATTTTTTTTTCGCGATTTCAGTTTTGGTCCCATACTCAAAGTTGTTCATAATGATGAGTACAATGACCTCTTAAGAGGTTGCTGGTCTTTTACAAATAACCCTGTATACAAAACAAGCCGCCATTATTCGCGCATAAAACTATGCATTCATTGAAATGACCTGTAGATATCTCAATGGCCAGCGTGGCCAAGGAAAAAGGAAGCCAAAGCTCCTACCATAACCTTTTGTTACAACATCCTATGACATCATGGGAACAGAGCCCTTTCTTTGCAGGAATTACTATCTCCTTATTAATATGCGAGCCTAGTACTTCCAACAATGGGCTAGCACTCAATATGCACAAGCACGGCGTAAAGCGCCATCTAGCGGCGACGTGGGCGAAATCTTGATTTCATTATGGCGGCATTTGTTAGGAATAATAAGGATATCAGCTGATAGGGTCATAAGAAAGGGTATAATAATATTGGCATGGTACTGCTACTGCAGGACGAAGACCTCTTCTCATTGAAAAGGTGCGAAGTAATGACCACCATGCATGTGAATTTTGCGATGGTGATTTTAGATTTAGACTCTGAATTTATGGCAAAATAGAGGTGGAAGGTACAGAAAAGGAGGTTCTGGCATAATTTACCAGAGGTCTATATGAATGAAGAAGAAAGAAAGAAAGAAAATACGTTTATTTATATCCAGCAGTGGACTGCAACAGGCTAAACTGATTGATATAAGTCCAGTTTTGCTCCATAGCAAGTCACTTGTGTTTTACGATTTCATTTTTCACAAAAAATGTTGCATTAGTACTCACCAGGTTTCAAGTCATACTACCGTTAAGCCTTGGGGCCATATTTTTATGAATCATAATTATCATTCATCACAAAATATGTCAAAAATATTTTGACCCTTCGCTGTAAGCTTATAAACAGGCCTGCTGTCAATAACAAAATTAAACTCTTTATTATACTTAATTGTGTCATCTGTTGATGGCAAAATTACTCTCGCCAATAGCGGAAAAACCCAGCTTAAAACCAGCATAACAAACGGTTTCTCGTTACCCTAAAGAGCGGTACATACCTACTGTCACTCAATAATTATGACACATAGCACGCGTGCTGCAAACCTCATCAAAAAGTCGTTAGCCAAAGTTTAACGTTATAATTTAAATTCTCTGTAACTCATTTTTCATTTTAAATACCGCATTTTATGCGAGAAGATATTTGTGTTAGGTTAGGGATGTGCATACCTATCTGAAAACTTTCTTGCGGATATTTTAGAGGGTTTCTATTTTTGTAGCGTTTCAAGTCCGTCCGTAATGGCGACCATAGGTTTATTAATAAGAAAAAACATTGGGTCTTAATGTTGTTTCATTACAGCAAAATGTTTTCTCAATGCCTAGTAATAGTTACAAGAGTGAAATAATGTAAGTCCCCGAAATAAAAGATTGTTTTAATAGATTTCCGTGGACGTAGAATTCTTCAAGTTTTAGATTTTGCCCCGAATAAATACCAGAAAGGAGGAAAAATAAACCAAATTCTAAAAAATGTATTTGATCCCAATGGATCAAATACTTTTTACTACACTTCACAATTGGATATAAGACAATTCTTGTAACCAATTGTGAAGTAGGATATTTTCAGATAAATATCCGAAAAAGAAAGACATGCACATCACTAAACACATTCTCTAAGGCGGTACTAAGTTGGTATAATGCTCACAATTTACATGTCACGGATAACATGAGGATGTAAGATGTAAGGAATTGACGGTTACCTCGGATATGAGACTCGGATATTTTTCTATGTGAATACTAGTGTTTTTGTACCTCGTCCGGCTAAGTTCTCTTGTGGTAAGTTATAGTAATTTTTAATCTCGTCCGGTGTGAATTTCATTAGAGTTTTATTTAGAAATCAAAAGGTGTTTTTGATGTTTTTAACCGACTTCTAAAAAAGGAGGACTTAAAAGTGAAAAATAAAAACTTTTTTTGCAAAAAAAAAATCAACCGACTTCCAAAAACGACACTACAAAGTGAAAAATAACTTTAATTTCGGAAGTCGGTGGCAAACAACGAAAATGTGAACCCAACGACACCGACTTCCGAAATTAAAATTATTTTTCACTTTGTAGTGTCGTTTTTGGAAGTCGGTTGATTTTTTTTAAGCACAATACTCGTACCAACCACATTACCTACTTTAATATTTTTCTTCTTTATTTATTTAAAGAGGGTTTTAATCTAGATATAATGCCACAAATCGATTATACAAATCGAGTTTACATACTGCTACATAACTAAATATTTAGGAGCGAGACATCATCACTTTGAATGGATGTTAAAGATTGGAACCAACCACCTTGTACCGTTGACACGTTTGAATTTAACTATAGGTTACTCAAGTTATATCGAAGTATCATAAAATAATGCATACTAGCTACTTATCCTTCACCTGTGGCATACAAACTGTGGAATTCACAGAAAGGATGCGTTTTTGTGTTTCCGTGTTATTTATTTATTAATTTAAACTTTTCGCACAATATAAGATACATACAACGGCGTCTTGACATTTGTAAAACGTTTGTCATTTGTCTCCTACTCTCGAAGCACGAACTACTGTCTGTACCAAAAGTATCTGACGAAAGTGTAAATAAACTCTGTTCAGTTTTAATTCTTACGCAATCACTCACTAAAGGTAAGTAACACATTCATCTATATTAAGAAGGTTTCTTCTTTAAATCTCACCATTTTTTCCAATAACTATTGTTTGAATTACATTATTTAATTGTAATTGAAAAATCATCGACGAAAATTGAGGTTATAAAATGAATCTCAATTTTACTGTCAAATTAAAAAGATCTTTACTGTTACTGTTAGCCTGCATCATCCCACTACTGGGCAAAAGCCTCTCCTCATGACTTCCAGCTCTTTCGATTCAGGGCTAAAGTGGACCACTGGTCGTTTGTTTTGTCCAGCTCGTCCCGCCATCTTCTACGGGGTCTGCCGCGACGCCTTCTAGTTGTGTCAGGGCTTCAAAACCTCTTTAAGCTGATATAAAATAAAAATTTCGGGTTTGAGTGTTCAAATAATCAAATCAAAGCATTCAATAAAGTATGTAAAT
This sequence comes from Apamea sordens, assembly GCA_945859715.1. Taxonomy (NCBI): domain Eukaryota; kingdom Metazoa; phylum Arthropoda; class Insecta; order Lepidoptera; family Noctuidae; genus Apamea; species Apamea sordens. The sequence goes on along the minus strand of OX244010.1, from coordinate 1,526,272 downwards.
AGTAGAAAACATACCTGTGGTTGCCAATTTTTAGTGCCACTTACGGCACTAAAAATTGACAACCACAGGTATGTTTTCTGATCTACGAGTATTTGTTTACATTTTTATCAGATTCTTTTGGAATAGACTATAGCACCCTTAGACATTTATCAAGATGGTAGCGGGGTTGGCTGTACAGGGTACGCCTGAAGTGCACACGACGACATATCAAGCTATACATTACCAGTATAAGCTGACTTCTCATTGTACGAAAAGCCTATACAATGCGAGGTCAGCCAAAACTGGAAATGTAATAAGGAAAGCCGTTTGTAAAGGCGATTGTCATTTGTCACCCATCCAATTTCCAGGTTCATCTACATAGTTAGCCATCAATGTCGGCTAATAATGTGAACGTACAGCTTGTTACCCGGCGTGGGAAATGAGGGCATTTGACGCTTTGTCATGCAGTGGACGACATACGATGTGGAATGAAAATCCAATTACTTATGTCATTATGTCACGTGGTTTCGTTCCACGTGAAATATAGAGTTTCTAAATTTCCATAAAGTACGAGCGCGGAGTGATAAGTCTGGTAAAAATTGTAGAATAGTAATTGAGTAATAGTAGTAAAAATTGTTCGTTCGTAAGTCTGAAATTGCCAGTCGGCGTTGAGCAAGCATGGCGATCAATGCGTGCCGTGCTGGCGTGCCTTCTATGTATGAGAAGAGGTGTTTGCTCTGCAGTGGGACAGGAACAGGCTGGTTTTATTATTACTATTTTTTGTCTTGAAGTAGGGAAAAGCATTTGTTTTATTGAGTGATGGATGAGCAATCAATGAGCATATTTGGTACACTTTAATTCTTCTGCCCACCTTTGTCTCATGTTACTTGGGGTCGGCGCAAGAAGAGTGTTACTTCGTTTTCGGCAGTTGACATATTTGTTGAGCATACACGCCAGCATCTTCTATTCTATTCTATTTTTAACTCATCATCTGCCTAGCCTTTTCCCAACTATGTTGGGGTCGGTTTCCAGTGTAACCGGATGCAGCGGAATACCAGTATTTTACATGGAGCGACTGCCTATCTGACCTCCACAACCCAGTTACTGGGTAATACGATACCTAGGCTTCTGACTACCCGTAACGACTGTCAAAGATCCACGAATGACAGCCGGGATCAACGGCTTAACGTGCTCTCTGAGGCACGGCGGGGTCTCGGTATGTAAAGATGGTCACCCATTCACAGACCAACCGCGGCAAGCGTAGCTTAACCTGACCGATCGACCTGTGCGGCTGTTATTATTTAGCCACGGGCCCCTCTATTCTATTTTTAACTATGGCAAGTAAAGCCGATGGCGACTAAATGGCGTAACACACTTTCAATCACAACCTGAATCATTTTGAAGGAAATTGCTAATCCATTGCTTCATATGTTAGAAAAATTTGTCTGCTCAGCAACGTAAATAACGCAATGAATGTTGTTGAATTGTCAAAATGAAACCCATTGCTACTGTGTCTTTCGTAATTATGCCACAGACTAGATCAGAAATCAAAGTCAAATAATTTATTTGTCCATTAAAAGGCACTTTTGAACGTCATAATTCACAAGAAAATACAATTAATTCTAATTTCACAGGAAATAATAATAATAATATCCCTGGACATTTCACACAGCGCCATCTAGTCCCAAGCTAAGCAACCTAATGCTTGTGTTATGGTAACAAGATGGCTGATAAACTACTTATATACATTTTTTTTTTTGTAAATGCATACATATTATAGATAGAAAAACACCCAGACTCGGAACAAATACATGTAGGTCATACAAATATTTATCTAATAATAATATAATATTTTTTTAATATTTATCTTCTTTCGACGCAAAATAAGCTTGTTAAGTTTATGTCATTAACTTTAATAATTAAGCAAACGGAACCCAGGCGCAAAACTCTGAGCTTCAAACATTTTATTCCGATGTTTTCACGGTTCGTTTACGAAGGATGCTGTGCGAAGGAATGTGGAGGGCTGATGTATTCTTAATGATGATTAATATCCTTCATATTCTGAGTGGGTGGGCAGAAATGTACGTACGTCGTGAACGTGACTGACAGAAAAAAAAAGGTTGTGTAAGTGTGCTTTTTGGTGTTTAAAATATTTGTTATGTATGCAGAATTGAGTAAGGTGATGGTGGCCTGGGTGTTGCTTCATAAGCAACATACCCGTTCATAAAAGTTACTTAAAGTTAAGCAGTGATTAGCGACTGTTTAACCATACATTTTTGACGTTTGAACGTCACTTAACTTTAATCATCGTTTATAAATAAACGCCTATATGTTTGCAATTTTGCATAAGAATGTATTTCTACTTCATTGAAATCGGTTCTGTGTTTTGCCTTTTAAAATTACCGCACAGAAAGCCTTGATTTAACATTTGTAATTTGAAAATCTTCAAGAATAATTATATAATTCGATCATTCTGCCTCTGCGCGCTATGGAGCGGGCTTTGCTCTGAGTTTCTTTGAAGGATAAAGTCAGAACTTTCTGTGTGGTACTTTTTAAAAGGCGTCATAGTGCTAATTAGTCAATATGCGTCGTAATGGGCAAAATTACCGGAGAACCGATTTCGATGAAATATAAATAGACTTTTTTGCAAAATTGCAAACTTACTGCTTACTTTACTGTGTAGCGGTATCCACAACGCCACATGCGAACAACGCATCATACTGACGTCACGCAAATCCTGCATCTCGCAAGCAGAGTTTACCGCGCAATTAGCATAGATACAATTTCCCAACGTCAATCGTTGGGCAATAGCCCGCCAGACACAACACCTGTCTGGTCGGAGGATTCTCCCTTTTCAATGGAGGATGAGTGAACTTTCCACCCTGTTCCTCATGCCTCTAAAACTGCTACTGCTAAACTAATAAACCGCTATGGCTAGAATCGTTATGCATTACAATGAAATTAAGTTATCTATACAAATAAAATATTGCAGTTTCTGTCAAAATAACAACTTTAACTAAGTAGGTACATACAGTACTTAGAACAATTTTTTTTTAAATTTTTGTCTGTCTGCTTGTTCCGGCTAAACTCCGAAACGGCTGGATCGATTTTAACGCAACTGTCATTGGCAGATAGTTTTTTTTTATCATTGTTATAAGGAGTAACTAATGCTACTGTTATTTTAGAAAAACAATTAGGGTTTCGCGCAAAATTTAAAAACCAAGAAATCCAATTGGTTTTCCGACATGCACGCAAAGAATTCGCGAGCACAGCTAGTTTATAAAATCAACGTAACTGGCTTATAACCTCAAACGAAATCTGTCTCTTCATCAGAATATTGCACCATTCAAATCTTATTTTAATTCCTCAAAATAATTGTCGTCATCGTTTAACCAACATTAGTGGCGGCAATCTTCTAAGTAAAAACAAATCATGAGTGGCTTGACCTCCACAGGCGTTTGATGACAAGTCATGCTTACGAGTGATGTAATCTTGTAATAGGTCAATGTTACTTATGATGAGTCTAGTTGATATGATCGTAAAAACATTATTTTATATCGTCATAATCATAACTAACCCACATTTCGGTTGTTGTATGTTTTTGAATTGACGGAGAGGACGAGCCTATATTGCTTTTTGAGCACGAATCCAGACTACAGACTATGTATAATGTTTCCACTGCTGGGACACAGGCCTCCAGAAGAGAGGGAGTGGGCTGTAATCTACCACGCGGGCCTAGTGTGGATTGGTAGACGTCACATGTCTTCGAATGTTTGGTTCTAGGACATGCCGGTTTCCTCAAGATTTTTTCCTTTACCGTTTTGAGAGCAGTGGTGATGAAATTATTTACACAAAGTAAAGCGGCTGCTTGGGTTCGAACCCACGATCTACAACTCGTAAGTCGGGGTTGTTATCAATGGGCCACCATTGGCTTTATATTTTTCCTGTTCAATACATATGTCCAAAGTGCGAAAACGACCAAAAATTCCACATTTCCGTTTGATTTGCCCTTAAAAATATTTCAACTTTGAATCACCCAATACAATGCGAGAATTGCATTGAATAAGAAAATAACGTATCAACTTCCCCAATACACATACTGACCTCTATTCCTTGTGCCCTAAGGTTGATATTCCAACGGTAATTGGTTTTTAGATAATGTTTATATGCTTACGGTATTCATTTCGGCGAATCGCATCTGAATAACAAATAACTTGGGATTGTAAAACGTGAGACGAAAGTTAAAGATCATGTGTCTTTATGAGAGTGGGTTCCGTATAATAAGGCTGTGGTACAAAATGGGGTTATTTGAAACTAAGGGCCGTCTAGGAGTTCTGTAACTAAAGTAGTTCAATTAAGGTTAATATTTGTTGTCTTTAGTGGGAGGGGCCCGTAGACGGGTGACCATCTTTACATACCGAGACCCTTCCTTGCCTCGGAAAGTACGTCAGCCGTTGCTCCCGGCAGGCATTCGTGGATCTTTGACAGTCGTTACAGGTAGTCAGAAGCCCGAAAGTCTGACAACCAGTCTTAGCAAGGTGTATTGTATTATCCAGTAACTGGATTGTGGAGGTCAGTCAGGCAGTCGCCCCATGTAAAATACTGGTATTCAGCTGCATCCGGTTCGGGCTTCTGACTACCTGCAAACCTTAATCTTCCTGATGTAACAATTTCTATAGTCTTCCAAAAGAAGAATTATCGACTCTTCTCTGACTGAGAAGAGGCGTTTGCAGTAGGACAATTCTAGGCAAGTATTTTATTCGGTTCTTAGCCATATTCCAACACGGTTAGCGCAGTGGCTGAGCGATCAGACTGCTGCGCTGCGTGTCGCGGGTTCGATTCCCGCACAGAACAAATATTTGTAAGTCTTACATGTATTTGTTCTGAGTCTGGGTGTTTTTCTATCTATAATATGTATGTATTTACAAAAAAAAAATGTATATATGTAGTTTATCAGCCATCTTGTTACCATAACACAAGCATTAGGTTGCTTAGCTTGGGACTAGATGGCGCTGTGTGAAATGTCCAGGGATATTATTATTATTCCCGAGAAAAGCATTAACTTCCTGGCATCCACAATCAGCATAAAGAAAATAATTTTATGCGAACATAAAAGATAACAGTTCATTTTAACTGCGGGTCCCTAAACTTTAAGCTCAACGGTCGAATAATAACTGCGGCGTGGTCATTGATAAGCCGACCCGTTAAAACCTTGACAAGACATTTTGCGTTAGCACGTACGTTGAAAATTAACGAGATGATTCAGACTTCGATGAGTTTAGGACGGGTTTTGATCTTGTTGGGTAAAATTTCGCCACATTTTTTTCCTGCGATATTCCTATTGCTATCTGCCCCAGATTTGATCGGGTGATGAAATATCAATGTATTGTGGTTCTGAACCAATCAATCTGCCTAACCTTTTCAGAACTATGTTAGGATCGGCTTCCAGTCTAACCGGATGCAGCTGAATACCAGTATTTTACAAGAAGCGACTGCCTATTTGACGTTCACAACCTGGTTACTGGGTAACACGATACCCTTGGTAAAACTGATTGTCAGACTTTTAATAATAATAATAATATCCCTGGAAATTTCACACAGCGCCATCTAGTCCCAATCTAAGCAACCTAATGCTTGTGTTATGGTAACAAGATGGCTGATAAACTACTTATATACATATTTTTTTTTGTAAATACATACATATTATAGATAGAAAAACACCCAGACTCAGAACAAATACATGTAGGACTTACAAATATTTGTTCTGTGCGGGAATCGAACCCGCGACACGCAGCGCAGCAGTCCGATCGCTCAGCCACTGCGCTAACCGTGTTGTCAGTAAGTAACTTTTGGGGTTCTGACTACCCGTAACGACTGTCAAAAAGCCACGAATGACAGCCGGGACCAACGGCTTAACGGGCTTTTCGAGACGCGGCGCGGAGGGGACTCGATATATAATGGATGGTCACCAATTCACGAACTGATCGCGGCAAGCGTTGCTTAACTTTAAAGATGGACTCGTTCGGTTGTCTTATTAATAAGCCAAGAGCCCCATTGTTGTTCTGAACCATCATCATAAAGTGCTCTGAAGGATGGTGAAAACTGCACCAAAATCTATCGAATAGTTTCAAAACCATTGGTACACAGATAGCCGCGATCGGGTGATTTTGTAAAATTTTATGTGACAAGGTTAACAAACAGGTCAGGTGTACCTACCTGATGGAAAGTAGTTGCCTAAAACACCAAGGATTTCGTATTAGTATTCAGCAGGAATGAATTGACACGCAATATGTGATTTTAACTGTTTGGCAACATTGCGTAACAGCGTGTAATGTTGCCAGATGGGGCACAACATGGGTACAACATCTAGGTATATTGGCTGTTTTTTTTACAGTCTGGACAAAAACAGGGTATGATAAGATGGACGGAGTAGAAGCCTATGACACAAAAATCTCTTTTTTTTTTCAAAAACCTAAAATCAAATTAACCGTAAATACTTATAAAAGTAGTACCTACACTTTCATATTAAAACAAAATAAAAACGACAAGACACAACATATACCTACAAGATACAACTTCAGAAATATGTGTTAGGCAATTGACACATTTTGAATTTTATATATACCTATATTTTTTTTATAATGATATAAACTAGTGCTTGTCTGCGATCCCGCCTGATGGAAAGCAGTCAAGAAAATAATTTTATGCAAACATAAAAGATAACAGTATAATGAAGTTAAGAAAAAAGTAGGTACTCATTTTATAATATTTAACTCATCACTTCTGTGCGCTAGGGTCCTTTTTTAACCCCCGACGCAAAAACGACGAGGTGTTATAAGTTTGACGTGTCTGTGTGTGTGTGTGTGTGTATGTCTGTCTGTGGCATCGTAGCTCCCGAACGGATGAACCGATTTTGATTTTGTTTTTTTTTATATACTACGCCTATTGAAAAAAATTATATTATTTAAACTTGAGTATTCGTCCGTTTCGTGCGAATCGACTAATAAGCGTGTACGCACGATAATATTACCATGGTATAGATTGAGTATGCTTATGCATACCTACCAAGCTTGAACACGGCAACACTTAGAGGCAGTACATCCCTTACCTATTCGTAAAACTGCGAACATGACGTCTAACCCAAGTGTATTATAAGCCGTAACGACTGCAAGAATAAAATATTCAGAACTGAAGATAATAAAAAAGACTTCTTCAGACAAAGACTTTAACGGAAATAACAGTATGTAGAGAATTATTGACAAACAAAGTCACTACACACAGCTACTTAAAACGAAAACTACAGACAAGTAGCTACGCCTATACGCAGCAGTTTTCTCTAGCTAAGACAATAAGCTAGAAAGTGACGGCCTACTTGCGAACAGAAGCTGAAAGTGCAGCGATTATTGTGATTAAACGCTTTCAAACACCCCCGCTTCGCTTTGAAGATGTGGTCGGGAGATAAGAGCATTACAAGCGTACCCACGAGTACTATATTGTAGCTAATGTCTTGCGAGGTGGCGTAAGAGAGAACAAAACTTAGATAAATAAAATAAATAATAAGTTTATTGTACAGGGGCTCGTGGCTAAATAATAACAGCCGCACAGGTCGATCGGTCAGGTTAAGCTACGCTTGCCGCGGTTGGTCTGTGGATGGGTGACCATCTTTACATACCGAGACCACTCCGTGCCTCGGAAACCACGTTAAGCCGTTGGTCCCGGCTGTCATTCGTGGATCTTTGACAGTCGTTACGGGTAGTCAGAAGCCCGAAAGTCTGACAACACTTGACAACAGTGACAACCAGTCTTACCAAGGGGTATCGTACGTATTACCCAGTAACTGGGTTGTGGAGGTCAGATAGGCAGTCGCTCCATGTAAAATACTGGTATTCAGCTGCATCCGGTTAGACTGGAAGCCGACCCCAACATAGTTGGGAAAAGGCTAGGCAGATGATGATGAAGTTTATTGTACAGACGCCAGCAGGTCAAGCTACCCGAAACTGTCAAATTTTCCCAATCAACCTTCACCCGACGCCAGCACATACACAGCACACAAGCACACAGGCAGCACATCAAGCTACTACAATCTGTCAAATTTCTTTAATAGATTTTCAACTTTATCGCTAAAGCATTAAGGTTCAAAGTTGATTGGGGTTCCTGCTGTCGTCTGTACAAAGGGAAACACATGAACTAAGTTAATAGATTCTTGTATCTCAGGAATAATAAGTTGGTGCCTAATTCATTAATTCGCAGATGACGATGCTTGAGTGAAACCTTTGAAAGCAAGTGGACAGAAAGTTTGCAAAAAATTAATTAATTAGGCGTTTGCCGGACGAGATACAGAGGGAGAGAAGCCTGCCTGCACATTATAACAGACCAAGAGACGGAAAAAGTACGCGAGAGCGTTTCCTGAGCCACAAGCATCGGTGAAAAGGAGAAATATCGAGAAATTTTATCGGCATCAAAAGTAGCCATAGCATTCCCGAGGTAGACGGTACCACAGAAACTATATGTAAAAGGGGAAAATAATGAAAACCGATCAAACTAAGACTTGACCCAGACCATGTCTTAATGTCAATAAATAAATAAATAAAAATGTTTATTGCATCAACTAAAATTCTTATTTCTATTTACAATATGGAGCATCCTTTTAAGCAAATAGTTTGCTTGTGTTAGGCAATGTCAAAGATCAATTGATCTTGGCACTACTCTATGACACACCAACGCTCTCAATGTGCTGGGGGAAAATTATAATCATAGTATTACAGTGCTCTATGTAGCAGCAATTTTATATCTCCATGTCCTTGCCTTCACTTATAAACCCAATTATCAATAACACAATCACAATCAGATCAAAAGATCAACGATAAGCACGAAAGATAATTAGATAATTATAATTATCAACATACCAATGCACAATTTTAAACTCCTTACACTCGAAATTACGAACTAATTATATCAAACAACAACAATAGTATCAGGAATGAATTAGTTCCTAACAATAGTGTTAGAACAATGAGATATGGTTTAGATAATTTTAGTACTGAGCACTGACCTGGAGCTAAGAATTTGAGTTTGTTACGCAAGTTGATTAGTTGGGGGCGGTGTAAGTGATACGCGATTGGCGAGTTTGAGGTACAGACGAATCTGTCAAAATTCTTTAATAGATTTTCAACTTTGTCGCTAAAGCATTAAGGTTCAAGGTGGATTGGGAAAATTTGACAGTTTCGGGTAGCTTGACCAGCTGGCATCTGTATGTATGATATAAAAGTAACATGTATGAAAAGATTGCCTTCAAAAGATACCAAGCTCTATAAAATCGCGTTATGATAAGAAAGTGGTTAAAACGAGTAATCTCTTGGAACCCAAAATAGGTCTCTTTGTCATGAATTCTACTAGAACTATAGGCCAACCGTTTAACTGAGACGTTGCCTGAAGTGGAAGCGCGGTGTGGGACGTGATGCGAGAGCTCAGTGATTCGTCAACTTGTGACAACTATCACCCCTCCCGCACCGCGTAGCTACCTCAGGCAACGTCTCAGTTAAGCTGTCGGCCTATAATTCTGTTGGTAAGCAGCTTTGCTGTGTTCCGGATTGAAATAGTATGAGCGAAATTACAAGCACATTAGACTTTACTCTACACCGCATCCTCGTGAAAGTGGCGAACTAGGTTCTGGAGAACCAATAGTCAATATTAGCACATAATCTCAGATATGATAGGTACAGAAAACCGTTCATGATTTGAGTTAAACTAGGCTTATACCTCGCAATAAGGTTTTCGATGTTTAAGTGTTACCACAGACGTACAGTTAACTGTTAGTAGGTAATAAGTGGTTTTCCTATTGATTTCCTAAAAGATATCAGGATGAAAAGAACATGAATACTACAGCATACATAAACTCACACCTTTTTCCTATGGCGGCAAGCAGAAACTACAGAACGTCACCTGCTACAATCCTTACATATTCCTCTTCATTTACGATCGTACAGTCACGAGCACCAATATGTCAACACTTGGCAAGTTTCAATTGCGATTTTTTCGTGAAATAGCGATTGCAACGTTGAAATACGACACATTACATAAACCTATGGGTTAGAAAATGCTATGTTTGTAACAACATAAAATTTCTTTTAAAAAATAAAGGAGTTAATCGCATTTGAATAAAGTCGAGTGTATACATACTTTTGTTCGTGACTGTACACGTGTAAGCCGAATGGCAGTACTAAAATTCAACAAAAAAGAAGACCAAACTTGGAGTCGAAGAAAAATAATTAATGATTAGCAATAATCGGTTCCGCTAACAAATTGCACCATTCAACACAAATTGTTGTTTTCCATCGATGTCGACACAGTGACATGCTGTGGACACCTTGACCCGCTCGGATTGTCATTTTGTGCCGATTCATTTCCACGCTTCCTTTTATTGTGGTTCATAAATCATAATTTCTGAATTAGCGGTGACTAATCGCAATGTTACTGTTGTTGGATTGGATCCTTGAAGAAATAATTTTAATGTTATTCTTTGAGCTAGTCGTTGGCAGATGACGTAGTTTCCAAGCTACTGTCCGCATACCATAACTTATATCCCAGGATAGTTACAGGATGTTTTTATTTTGTGTTTCTTGGAGCAGTTCTTTCATCAATCTCTTGCCGTAATTCCAATTTATATGGGGTCGGCGCATCATGTCATTTTTATTCATACTTCTCAATTATAAGTAGGTCTGCAATCTTTTTTTTTTCGAATCAGCTAATTTACCAGGATCAGGATGCTTATGCTTGTTTATCTTCTTTACATCTACATATACCTCATGTATAAATATGAATATTAAAAAAAATAAAAGGTCATTTGTCTGTTTGTTTACTTCGTCGATACCGGAATTAGATATATTTAGGTACCTACAGACCAGGCTACCCGAAACTGTAAAATATTCCCAATCAACATTGAACCTAATGCTTTAGCGATAAAGTTGAAAATCTAATAAAGAAATTTGACAGATTCTAGTAGCTTGATGTGCTGGCGTCTGTACATATCTTCTACGCGGAAAGAAATAATCAGTAGGTTTATTCAAAGACATGTGACACCCACCAACCCGCCAAAGGCAATCGAATAAAACATCGCCGACTTACGAGGCGTAAGTTGTGGGTTCGAACTCAGGCGCTTTAGTTTGTGTAATTAATTTAATAACCACTGCACTCAAAAATGGCGAAGGAGAACATCGTGAGGAAACGTGTTCTAGAACCGAAAATTCGAAGATTAGTGATATCTACCAACCCGCACTGGGCCCACGTGATGGATTACGAACCAGGCCCTCTCACAGATAGAGAGGCCTGTGGCCAAACAGTAGGTACGTACACTGAGTATGTTATTATAAGACTTGTACACACGGCTACACATCATGGTTTTGTAAACCTTGACGTGTAGCCGTGTGTACTAAAAAAAAACAACAGAAAAACGAAAAAGAACTTTGCACGTCAATCTAAAATCGAACCTAGAAACTGCCACTGTATTTATAAGGCTCCGAAAAACTTGTCTAATACATAAATTAAAGTCGCTTTTCGTGTCTGTCTGTGTGATCGCTCTGTTCTTCTAAACTTCGCAACGGAAATTGATGCGGTTTTCACCATCATTTATATAATTTATTCCGGAAGATTTATATGTATAACAAGTTGTGTCCCGCGGTTTCATCTGAATAAGTCTCGACCCCGTGGAAATATCGGAATAAAAAGTATCCTATATTCTAATCCAGGTCATGGTCTACCAATGTGCCGAATTTAATCTTAATCTGTTCAGCCGTTTTAGCGTAAAAGGAACAAACAAATTAAATTACAATATCAGTTACTCATCATCATCTGCCTAGCCTTTTCCCAACTATGTTGGGGTCGGCTTCCAGTCTAACCGGATACAGCCGAATACAGTATTTTACATGGAGCGACTGCCTATCTGACCTCCACAACCCAGTTACTGGGTAATACGATACCCCTTGGTAAGACTGGTTGTCAGACTTTCGGGCTTCTGACTACCCGTAACGACTGTCAAAGATCCACGAATGACAGCCGGGACCAACGGCTTAACGTGCTTTCCGAGGCACGGAGGGGTCTCGGTATGTAAAGATGGTCACCCATCCACAGACCAACCGCGGCAAGCGTAGTTTAACCTGACCGATCGACCTGTGCGGCAGTTATTATTTAGCCACGGGCCCCTCAATATAAGTTAGTATAAATTCATATTAAACTTACATAATAAAGACATCTCAAAGTTTTGTCAAGTCGTGTTGTTGTCAGCGTAAGGTTGTAGGTACACTCGTGTTGTCATCTGACATTATGCTAAGCTGAGGCCCTTTTGGCATTATAATCTTTGTTTTCTGTTTTTATAGTTTTTAGTCAAAATAACAGCTTTTTACTAAATTTATATGAAAGTATATACGGTACCTACTCAAGCACGCGGTACTGCGGTCGGCAGTCGCTCCATGTAAAATACTGGTATTCAGCTGCATCCGGTTAGACTGGAAGCCGACCCCAACATAGAATAGAATAGAATCCCAACATACCTGGCCATGCCTTTTCCCAACATAGATGGGAAAAGGCTAAGCAGATGATGATGATACGGTACTAATATTTTTTTTTTTGTATTTGGCTGTCTGTTTATTCCGGCTAATCTTCGAAACGGCTGGAGCAATTTTGACGGGACTTTCACTCCCAGCTGATGTTATATGAAGTCACTTTAATTTTAGAAAAAGATTAGGGTTCCCCGCAGAAAAATAAAACCAAATAAAATCTAATTGTTACCCGAAATGCACGCGAACGAAGTCGCGGACACAGCTAGTTACAAATAATAATAGCAATGACTAATCCTAATAGTATTTCTTACTAATGTTTTTGTAAACTAAATCACTTTTTATTTAGCTATACATTTTGGCGAGACCAGTTGATTCATCTCAGTTGTCTCATAAAATACTAATTAGCATATAAATTGTTTGTTTTGTCTATATTAGTATGAGAGGATTATCAGCGTTTCAAGTTCATTACGGAATTAAAGATTATAATGTTTTGATGTTTCTCTATGATCTTAACCGCTGTGTGAAACTAGGTCTCTTGTATTGGTAAGACTTATTTGGAAAACTGGTAGCATTATTTTTAGAAAAATATTGAAATTAAAATTTTCGCAGAATAGGCTATTTTCCTAAAAAAAATCTAATTAGTCCGTCAGTTAGATTATCAAAAAATATTGAACCCGTATTTTTTGCTTTTGTCAATTAATTAAAAAATGATGAAGATATCGCCCGTTAAAGTTCCGCGTGACGTCACTTGCTTGCGACACTTTTGCAAGCAAGTGACGTCACGACCCCCCACTCCCAAATTTTGACGCATTTTATCTTTGTCATTTTTTTTTGATTGACAAAAAAAAAAATACGTGTCCATTATTTTTCGATAATCTAACTGACGGACTAAATATAATATTTTTTTTTACCCAGGCTATTGAAAATTAGGGTTTGGTGATTATATTCGAGGAACTCTGGCAATCAGTCTAGTCAATAGGTATCATGTACCTTAGTTACTGGGTTGCGGAGGCAGATAGGGAGTCGCTTCATGTAAAATACTGGTATTCAGCTGGACCCGTTTAGACTGGAAGCCGACCCCAACATAGTTGAGAAAGGCAGATTGATTGATACGTATTCGATACGCTGTAAGTTTTTGTTGCTAACCGATTTAACCATAAATGTTGTAACATGGTGTAAGGAACCATGTTTTTTGTGTGCTAAGATGTGAAAATTCTAAAGCGAACGAAATTGTGCATTAAAAACTCATTATTAGTAAATAATTAATTATTGAAAAACCTTGACTTCACCAAGACTAATCCTTAGCATTCTTCGCTGTATTAAGATAGCTAACTTTGAAAAACCACCCAAAGCAGAGTTTCTTCAATAGAGTTTATACATTACATAAGATTTACATTATATTTTTATTATTATACTAGCTGCTGCCCGCGACGTCGTCTGCGTGAAGGCTCTACAGCACCAAAAATACCTAAGATGCCAGTGTCGCTATAGCATTATAAGTAAACAACTTTTAAAATTGCATTAAAATATAAGTTTTTTTGCGAAGCAAGTGAAGCGAAGCAAGTGAAGAGAGTTATATGGGAATCCTGCTGAGTTCAGTCATAAGATGTGACTGAAGGAAATAGAGAAAATAATGCAGGAATACATTTCAGGACACAAAAGAATAAAAATACGTACAAAGGTATCATACCTTACAACACTTCCCTATAAACTACGTTGGTAGTTATGCTGCCAGGAGCCAAAATGTAAAGAGAGTCAGGACTGGTGACGCGAGAGCAAGTGACGTACAGTTGCCCGTGTGAGAAGCAACTCGTCCTGAGGTCGACACCCGCTGCCCTCAGTGTCTGCCCGTGCGACTTATTGATGGTCATCGCGAAGCAAAAATTCACGGGGAACTGTACGCGCTTGAACTGGAACGGGTAGTTATGAGGTATGAAAGGAATGTGTGGTATAAATACTGCCTCGCCGACGCCACAACCCGTAAGAATTTCCGCCTTATTGGTGTGTCTGTGGAGCGAGATGACTTTAAGGCGGGTCCCGTTATACAACTTCGGAGGAGATAGGTACAGAAGAAGCATAATCAGGACACCGACCTTCAGCTTGATGGTATGCGCTGGAAGTCCACTTGCTGACAGGGAGTTCAGAAATTCCACGGGATAATGTGTGGCGTCATCTTGCTCGACAACAGTGTTTATCGAGGTGTAGACCACTTCATTCCCCTCAATTTCCGAGAGAATGCATTTGTTAATTGCTGCAGCCTGATTATTTTTGGGTCTCAAAATGGACGGCTCACACACCCAAGAATTCTGCTGGTGCAGTATACGACTGATGTCCCCGTACACACAGCGAATGAGTTCTTCTAAGCTGGATACCACTCTACCGAGAGACTCTGGAAGCACCACCTGTCCACCTCTCTCTTCTGGTAGAGTGCCTTCGCCAAGACTTAGAAGGACATCGGAGAATTCTTGAGCACATGCATTGCCGCCGAGCTGAGCTCTCATATTAATGGTCAAGCGCAGCGTACGAACTCGTGACGAAAACGAAGATCGTTTCAACGAAGCATTCACCTCGTCAGCCCTCGATCCCCGCGTCACCACGGGAAGCGTTTGCCGGAAATCGCCACTGAACAGAACTATGACACCACCCATCAAATGTTCGTTCCTGCGGATGTCCTGCAGGGTTCTGTCCACGCCCTCAACTGCCTTCCTATTGGCCATCGTACACTCATCCCATACGATCAGAGAGCACGTGTCCCTTATTGCTGTTACGTGACACAACAAAAACAGGCGTTTCGGCGCTCTCTAAATCGATGGGAATTTTAAAAATGGCATGTGCTGTCTTGCCGCCCGGAAGTAGTGTGGCAGCGATTCCCGACGACGCTACAGCAATAGCAATTTTGCCTTGCCTCCTGACCTCTGCAAGTATGGCAGTGGTAACAAATGTTTTTCCTGTTCCAACAGGAGCATCCAAGAAAAACATTTTACCCTGGTTTTGCCCAACGCTTTCAAGGACGGTGTCATAAATGTGTTTTTGCTCTGAAGAGAACAAAGCGACATAGTCATTTCGTATGGTGGTCATTTCGCCCGGATCGTAATTTGTCTCAGCGTTATACTCCCGATTTCCACGGTCTTTATACGGTGATGATGTGGGAGCTGAAAACCCATATTCGATCAGTGGATTGCCGCCGATAGAAATGACCACATCTTGAAGTGAACTGAGACAGGTGTTTAGCACGCGTTCATCAGTTACTTCGACTTCGTCTCCAGTAACACGCCTCAAAGCTCGTAGAAAATCTTCAGACAGATGATGGCGATACTTCTCCCACAAAGCTACCAGGTTCGCGACTCCACAAAACACCAAGATGACGGCAAACAGATGACGCATGCAGCTGGGACTGTCACTGACGCTCGCCTCCGCAAGGGTGTCATCCCAATTTTGGTCACCGTCGAGAAGCTGACGTGCTACGCAGGCTGCGCGGTAAGTGGGATACTCCACGCCATCAAATGTCCTCAGAAAGGCGAAAGACGTTGGGCCTCGGACAGTGTGAAGTAACAACCGCAGAAAATTGCATTCGCCATTATTCGGATGCACGGTATAAACCCTACCCAATGAGGTGTCCTTGAAAATTCCCGGAAAGCCTTCCACAGCACCTCCTCGTCGACGTCGGTTAAATACACCCCTTTGCTTGTCGTACGTGTAATATGAAGGCACCTCGTCATACCACCCAAAGCAGAGTTTCTTCAATAGAGTTTATACATTACATAAGATTTACATTATATTTTTATTATTATACTAGCTGCTGCCCGCGACGTCGTCTGCGTGAAGGCTCTACAGCACCAAAAATACCTAAGATGCCAGTGTCGCTATAGCATTATAAGTAAACAACTTTTAAAATTGCATTAAAATATAAGTTTTTTTGCGAAGCAAGTGAAGCGAAGCAAGTGAAGAGAGTTATATGGGAATCCTGCTGAGTTCAGTCATAAGATGTGACTGAAGGAAATAGAGAAAATAATGCAGGAATACATTTCAGGACACAAAAGAATAAAAATACGTACAAAGGTATCATACCTTACAACACTTCCCTATAAACTACGTTGGTAGTTATGCTGCCAGGAGCCAAAATGTAAAGAGAGTCAGGACTGGTGACGCGAGAGCAAGTGACGTACAGTTGCCCGTGTGAGAAGCAACTCGTCCTGAGGTCGACACCCGCTGCCCTCAGTGTCTGCCCGTGCGACTTATTGATGGTCATCGCGAAGCAAAAATTCACGGGGAACTGTACGCGCTTGAACTGGAACGGGTAGTTATGAGGTATGAAAGGAATGTGTGGTATAAATACTGCCTCGCCGACGCCACAACCCGTAAGAATTTCCGCCTTATTGGTGTGTCTGTGGAGCGAGATGACTTTAAGGCGGGTCCCGTTATACAACTTCGGAGGAGATAGGTACAGAAGAAGCATAATCAGGACACCGACCTTCAGCTTGATGGTATGCGCTGGAAGTCCACTTGCTGACAGGGAGTTCAGAAATTCCACGGGATAATGTGTGGCGTCATCTTGCTCGACAACAGTGTTTATCGAGGTGTAGACCACTTCATTCCCCTCAATTTCCGAGAGAATGCATTTGTTAATTGCTGCAGCCTGATTATTTTTGGGTCTCAAAATGGACGGCTCACACACCCAAGAATTCTGCTGGTGCAGTATACGACTGATGTCCCCGTACACACAGCGAATGAGTTCTTCTAAGCTGGATACCACTCTACCGAGAGACTCTGGAAGCACCACCTGTCCACCTCTCTCTTCTGGTAGAGTGCCTTCGCCAAGACTTAGAAGGACATCGGAGAATTCTTGAGCACATGCATTGCCGCCGAGCTGAGCTCTCATATTAATGGTCAAGCGCAGCGTACGAACTCGTGACGAAAACGAAGATCGTTTCAACGAAGCATTCACCTCGTCAGCCCTCGATCCCCGCGTCACCACGGGAAGCGTTTGCCGGAAATCGCCACTGAACAGAACTATGACACCACCCATCAAATGTTCGTTCCTGCGGATGTCCTGCAGGGTTCTGTCCACGCCCTCAACTGCCTTCCTATTGGCCATCGTACACTCATCCCATACGATCAGAGAGCACGTGTCCCTTATTGCTGTTACGTGACACAACAAAAACAGGCGTTTCGGCGCTCTCTAAATCGATGGGAATTTTAAAAATGGCATGTGCTGTCTTGCCGCCCGGAAGTAGTGTGGCAGCGATTCCCGACGACGCTACAGCAATAGCAATTTTGCCTTGCCTCCTGACCTCTGCAAGTATGGCAGTGGTAACAAATGTTTTTCCTGTTCCAACAGGAGCATCCAAGAAAAACATTTTACCCTGGTTTTGCCCAACGCTTTCAAGGACGGTGTCATAAATGTGTTTTTGCTCTGAAGAGAACAAAGCGACATAGTCATTTCGTATGGTGGTCATTTCGCCCGGATCGTAATTTGTCTCAGCGTTATACTCCCGATTTCCACGGTCTTTATACGGTGATGATGTGGGAGCTGAAAACCCATATTCGATCAGTGGATTGCCGCCGATAGAAATGACCACATCTTGAAGTGAACTGAGACAGGTGTTCAGCACGCGTTCATCAGTTACTTCGACTTCGTCTCCAGTAACACGCCTCAAAGCTCGTAGAAAATCTTCAGACAGATGATGGCGATACTTCTCCCACAAAGCTACCAGGTTCGCGACTCCACAAAACACCAAGATGACGGCAAACAGATGACGCATGCAGCTGGGACTGTCACTGACGCTCGCCTCCGCAAGGGTGTCATCCCAATTTTGGTCACCGTCGAGAAGCTGACGTGCTACGCAGGCTGCGCGGTAAGTGGGATACTCCACGCCATCAAATGTCCTCAGAAAGGCGAAAGACGTTGGGCCTCGGACAGTGTGAAGTAACAACCGCAGAAAATTGCATTCGCCATTATTCGGATGCACGGTATAAACCCTACCCAATGAGGTGTCCTTGAAAATTCCCGGAAAGCCTTCCACAGCACCTCCTCGTCGACGTCGGTTAAATACACCCCTTTGCTTGTCGTACGTGTAATATGAAGGCACCTCGTCATACGTAAGGGATCTCGCAAACTGGTCGACTTCACAGAGCGTGTTTTTTTAAATTGTCTTCCTCAACTCTGCTCAAGATTTTGAGGGTTTTGTTGGAACTTGAATTTGTCGAAACGAACTATACGATAAACTTTTATGAAGAAAATGCACATTGCCATCTATGAATTTTAAGAATAACTAACTACTAACCTCGCCAACATGATCAAATTTAAATTATTAATTTCATGTTAATTTCGTGTTAACATGTAACTTGATTTGATTTTTATGAAATCTCATAGATGGCGCTGCTTCAAAATTTTCATTATACTACTAACATTAATTAAACTATGTTTCTCTGCCCAAGTTACTTAAATGGCGTAGTTTTTATAGTGTAAAGCTAGATAATAGCATGGCTTACTCAAAAACAACATTTAAATATGCGTCGTTAGATTACACGCTGTCACAGAATACGTAGGTAAGAAAAATAAAGATTTACAGCTCCTCCCCCGTAGGTGATAGCGTGATAATATGTTTCCAGAGTTAAATTATGGTTTACTAAATAAATAACATGTCATTTTGTGCATTCAATTATTTTGTGCATTAAATTACGAACAAAAACCTTTTAAAATCAATATTGCTTACCTCCTATAACATACGGCGTGATAATATGTAGCCTAAAGCCTTCCTTGGTTTACAAAGAACATTTTTGCTGAATTTCAATTCAATCTATCCAGTAGTTTTGGCGTGAAGCCGTACCATA
This sequence comes from Apamea sordens, assembly GCA_945859715.1. Classification (NCBI taxonomy): domain Eukaryota; kingdom Metazoa; phylum Arthropoda; class Insecta; order Lepidoptera; family Noctuidae; genus Apamea; species Apamea sordens. Next base: position 1,506,905 of record OX244010.1, on the reverse strand, counting down.
CACACAGACAAACAGACAAACAGACAAAAATTCTAAAAAGTCACTTTTTGTCTTCAGTTACGTTTTTCTAACAAAAGCCACTTATTTTTTGTCGAAAATTCTCAATGTACAGTTTTTCTTTCGTTACTGTTTTATTATATGTATAGATTATTATATGTATAGATATAGATATAGATAAGCTAACATTTAAAATAATAATATGGACATGTGAAAAAATAAGCAAAAGCATCATAGGGCATTAAAAAATTCGTCCGCATCGCTGTCAACAGGAACAGTGCCCAAAAGGCTGGCAGCATTGCCACGTTGTATGGCGATGCGAATTCTTTGGCCAAGAAACAGGTCAGCCCTCTGGTCACGTGAAGAGTCGACTAACCGCTTGGCGATATCTCGAAAAACCAAGTGGGCACTTGGACCGGACTCGGGCCCTAGTGTTCCAACCCCAAACGGCTCGAACATATAACTCCCAATCAAGTTGGAATATTTTCGCCGTTTGAGGTTTTCTGCACCAGCAGCAGCCGTTCCAGCACAGCCCACCGTGCTAGGAAGATGGGATGGCGCAAGGGTGTCGACACATGTTGCATCCCACACCAAAGGTCTGCCTAATTTCCAGGGCATTATGGTAATTCCGTCTGGTCTCTTCCCATCGTCGCGTGCCAGGGCGTTGGGTTCTAAAACAGCTGGCACCCCGGCGGTGACAAGAGCACGACGGATGATGTCATTAATGCTGGCGTGCCATGCTATCCGACCTGCGCTACTGCAGGATAGGCCATGGTGTCCGCGGCAGTCGACAACTTCACCGCACTGACAGCGATGCGGAGTCCCACAAGGAGCACTCAAAGACAGGTAGCGAGTCGGAAAGTGGTGTCACCCAGCATAGTGCCTATATTGGGTGACGGGAGTGCTTGAAGCTAGAGCCCCGACTCCCACTCACCCACAGCCAGCAGGCGGGCACGCTCAGCAGTATTGGTGGACGTAGGTATTGATAAGATTATTCCGTACCAACCTGCAGAGCGGCTCATCCCACTGTCTCTGGGAGTTTCTTCTAAGTCATTACGCTAATCCTCACTATCTTTATCGATTTTTTGTTTGTCCCCAATTGGCTCGTTGCCCAATGGTTCCGACACGGAGTTGTTACTTAGATAGTCGCAAATAAAGATAAAATGACATAAAACGAAGCAATTTACATGTAATGAGACGGTATTAGGTGCTTTTTTTCTTGTTCCTTATGTAGTAATTTGGGTTTTGTGCCAAGAATTTTGTATTAGAACTATTTAGTTTCTGTGTACGTTTTTTTTTGGGTCAAAATAAACAGTAGGTGCCTATGTATTTACATGCTTAGACGTACTATTATAAAAAGGTTTAACAAACTACCCATTGTGTTTAGCTAGCTTTGCTTACTTCGGATTGGTTTTGATGTTGGGTACTGTAAAGGTTGTCCGCTTAAGTCAACCTTAGGTAATGCAGGCTGGCTATAATTTAGCGCGGGTTCCATTCGAACAGTCAAGCAAGTTTAGAACGGTGTGTCAAATATTTTATTAGGTTGTTTTGTTTAGGAAAAACAGTGCTAGTTTAGTCGGTAATATGTAAAGACGTTCAGTCAATATAAACGTGAAAAAATCGTAATGTTTGATTTTTTACAGAAGGGCTCATCAACCCTTCACAGTACCTACTCTATGGGCAGACACTTGACAGGCTTTTACAACAGCTTCTGAATGGACCAGAGTGGACCCTAGATAAGATATTCATCTCCCATTACACAATAATTTTTTTTTGATTTTTTGATTGACAAAGACAAAAAAACATCAGTGACACCAATAACCTTACGAATATCGTGAGGGATGACAATCACATACAACACCATAATTCCCTCTAATTACCACTCAAAACCAGTAATAACCGCTTACAGCTAGTAATGATAAGTAATAACTAGTTAGCTAGCCTTCAACTGTGACTTTGCTCACATTATGTTTGGATTATTGGCTAACAATGCAAGTTGACCTTATTGAATGTCTTTTGTTATTAGTGCGGAAAGAATGTGCTAATGTGTCATGTGGTTTTGTTGCTATGGAAGTAAATAAAGGTCAAAAGTATGACCAATTCCTAAAAATAGAAAACAAATCGTTATGTTGGCGAAATGCTCAAACAGTTCTCTGCTCTGATTTCGGAACGATTTTGAAGACGATTTTTCATTTAAATTTTTCCGAAAGATTTAAAATTTTTGCCACTATACGCGATTACAAATGCCTTGTTAACGGTTTGTTTGACTTACCGATCTTAATTTGACGAAGCTCCCGAAGAATAAATTCCGACTTTTTAAAAGATTCTGGAGGCAAGTTTACCTGGAACAAAAAAACAGTTGATAAGTTTTCAATTCAATTAAATTTTTAAACGGACTTCAAAAAAAGGAGAAGGTTCTCAATTTGGATGTTTGTATACATATTTTTTTATATTCAGTAATTATTCACATTGCGTTCGAATATAATCCAGCATGAAACATTATTAGATGTAGGTAGGTACAAGTATATGTACATATAAGAGGTCATTGTCTTAAGGAAATACAAAACATGAGAAATAGAACTACATTTCTATTAAATCAGACTGCTCTAATACATTATATTAAATTTAGGTACTTGTTCATTTAAATGATGCCTGAATTTCCGGCATTTTAACAAGTTGTTGGAGACGTAGCTTGTGGCGTTCTGTAGTTTCTGAAAAAACGAGCGTGCGTTGAATTATGTACTAGCAGCGCCCTGCGGTTTCACCTGCATAAGTGTCGATCCCGTGGGAATATCGGGATAAAAAGTATCCTATGTGTTATTCCAATGTATAAGCTATAATACTGTACAGTTTCATGAAATTATGTTCAGTAGTTTTTGCCTCAAAGAGTAACAAACATGCATCCATCTATCCATTCTCATAAAACTTTCGCGTTTACAATAGCTGCGCCCAGCGGTTTCACCCGCATCAGTTTCGATCCCGTGGGAATATCGGGATAAAAAATATCCTGGTTATAAATTACCTGTGTACCAAATTTCATCCAAATCTATTCAGTAGTTTTTGCGTGAAAGAGTAACAAACATCCATCCATCCCTAAAAAAACTTTCGCATTTATAATATTAGTAAGAAGTAGGATAGTAGGTTACGCTTACGCTAAGGTTTGTTTAAAAGGTAAAATCGTCTTATAACTTACTACATTTAGTTCTAAATATGTAACTGTCAACAGGTCCTACAGCTAGTCCGCATTCCCAGTGATTCATAGCAATACATTTAGCTCCAAAATATTTTATTGTTTGCGACACAATGGCAGCGACGTTGTTTAATTTAGATAACAGTTAAATTGTTGTAATGTTCGCATGGCTTGTTTATTAGATGTTTACATTGTTACGAAAGTGGTGGGTTAATTGAAATTGTTTTGTGGTTAATATAAGGATTAGGAGCTTGATGATTCAGTATCTGAATAGTTACTATCTGCCAGATACATTGATAATTCATCTGAAGAAAGGAATGGCATTCAAATGTCGAAGATTTTATACCAAAAAATTAAAGTACTACTTTTTTATGGGAAATAACATCTTGAGCATTTTTTACTATTACAGCGGAAGTTTAAAATTAACCCCCCGGCTGCTATTTGAGATGGAAAAGGGCAAAAATCATATTTTTATAACAAGTGGTTTAACCATTACATTAAAAAAATACCAACTTCTAATTGAATTTAATCCATCATCGAACTTGTTTTAACTATAAACTTGTTATGAAAATATGAATTTTGGCATTTTTTGGCCCGTACTTTAAAATTTTGGTACGAAATGAATGATGTCATTTCGAGCCATTATTTTTTGACGACTTTTCAAGACAATATGAATTGATAATCCTAAATTTTAAAATTATAAGTATAGTAACAGACTGTATGAACCACACTTTTTTGAGAAATAAGTAAAAATTATGAACTAAAAATAAATTATAATTAGGTTTCCAAAAAATCAAGAGCTCAGTCTCCTTTTTAGGCAGACGAATCCAGTAAACTGGAACTAACTGGTTATGTGAATTGCACTTTGTTCATTGTTAGTATTCCTACTAACCACTACAACTGAACTGAAGTTGATAGGAGTGCTTTTACGACCATAGTTAAACGTCACCCTAATTGCGTAACACACGATCAATCGGAATCTGAATCATTTTGAAGCAAATTGCTAATCCATTGCTTCATAAGTTCGAAAAATTTGTCTGCTCAACACGTAAATAACGCAATGAATGTTGTTGAACTGTAAAAATGAAACCGATGCTGATTGACCGTGTGTTACGCAATTAGGGTGCTGGTAGGAATTGTACTCGCCATCTCCCCCACTCAAGTTTGACGTTTTTACTGTTAGGCTTCTTTACCACCTAATTAGATGACGTCAAGGAAGACCTACTTATAAGCCTCTCGTGATTCTTATCCAATCGCCTAACGAAACAAACAGGAAAACATTTCGCCACCCGACGGTAGCAAAATCAAAATCAAAAGTCATTCAAATTAGCCTTCGAATCAGCACTTTTCAAACGTCAAAATTATATAAGACAGGCCCTTCACCACTTCCTAATGCTTTCGATGGGAAGAAGAAATGGCGCAACAAACTCTTCAGCAAAGGTGGTTGACAGCAGCTGGATGTGAGTTGCCAAAAATCGAGCAGAAAGGCGGATTGTAGAGGCCTATGTCCTGCAGTGCAGTGGACCAAAATAGCCGCATCACATCATGACCAAACACAAAAACAAGTTCGAATCTGCAATAACAATAACAATTCAACTATTTTATGTATTTTTTTGTATAGATATCTATCGGTTAGTGCAAAAAACTCGCCGTAACAAATACAAAATATCGTATGATGTAATAAGTGTCTATTTTGATTGGAATACTTTAGCGAATGCGATTAAGTCATAAATTGTAATGGGTGATAAAAATCTGAAATAAGCTGTGAAGATTTTGGCTAATAGATTCAGATGGTTAGAACAATTTTTAGTACGTTAGTCATTTACGTACTTAGTGCCAAAATTTGCGCAAAAAAACACATTTAACCTTTTGACAGGGGAATTAAAGTTGCAGTGGTAGTCCAGTGGTGCCAGGCTCGACTTAGGTAAGTGTATGAGGTCGTGAGTTCGAACCCAGACAAGCAATTTTTTTTTTAAATCTCTGTCTGGGATGCCGCGATGTCGTTTAGACAGGCACATTCATTTGTATAATTTATTTGACCACTACTGCTCTCGAAATGGTGAAGGAAAATATCGTGAGTAAAAAAAAAAATCGAAGACGTGACATCCACCACCCCGCACGGGGCCACTTCCTCTCACAGAGAAGAGGCCTAAGTCCTTTCATGCAGTCATCCGGAAGAAAACTGTATCCCTGATCTGCAGAATGCGTGGCAGCTGCAACGGAATTCTGAAGACTGTAGCAGATAGGATCTCTTCTCCGATATGGAGATCCTTTATTAAGCGAGTAATTTAAATGTATTTTAATTTAATTTAATTTTGTAATGTTTTGATTTTTAATTTAATTTTTAATCTCTTTTATTTTTAATTTAATTTAAAATGTCATTCCTAGGTATTTAAACAAAGCTAAAAACATTATTAAATTTTCACATGAACTAAAAATTAAACAATAAATAATAAATTTTCATTAAATTATCCTTTAATCTAATTATAAATTGACAAAATTATAAAATGTCAGTAAATATTTGTTAAATTGGTAACATTACACCTTATCATTTAAAAATTCTAAAATACTGTAGTAGGTATGCTTTCCCAACTAAATGTACACCTATGGTACACCTCTGCATAACCCACTGGGATTAAAGGAGTGATGTTATGTTATCTTCTTATTCTTAATGTCAATACTCCAGTACTAAGTATCGAACAGTGCAATCCACCAATCGTGGTCCGAGGATCGTCTGGCGTGATTTTAAACGTCATGTTTTTTATGAACCGTACAAATTATAGGTTAGTGTACCTAAACGAGGATTGGTTTGGTTCGAGAAGCATACAAGGAAGATGGGTTTAACGAAATATTGTTAGGTAACAGGGGTTTTTTTTTAAAGAAAAACAAAATATTTTCTTTGTTAGTTTTCGCCTCATAAGGGCGAATTTCACCAACATTAAATACCTAGAATAGGTCTTATTCTGTGAACAATGTTTGGCAGTTTTTCCGCACAAAAACTGTCCGATGTCAATTTTATTCCACGAATAAAATTTATCAGTAGATTGAAAAATCAGCCTTAAGTAGTATAATGCTAAATCTGTGGTTTTAGAAAGAAAGAAAGAAGTTTTCGTAGAATAACGACTAGAAGAAACTGGAAGTACCAGGGACCCAGACAGGTGATAGAGGTCTTTATAAAGTCCATTTAAAGAAGTTCTTACTATTAATATCTAATGCGACCAAGAAAGAAAGCAAGTACAGATGCCAACACATAAAGCTATTACAATCTGTCAAATTTTTTTAATGATTTTCAACTTTATTGCCAAAGCATTAGGTTCAAGCTTGATTGGGAAAATTTGACAGATTCGGGTAACTTGATGTGCTGGCGTCTGTACCTACCTAGCAGAAAAGTTTTTTTCTTTAGATTTTTCAGTAGGTCTACTATGAAAAGTAACAATTGCAAGTAGCCTATACTGTCCCACTGCTGGGCAAAACTCTCCCCCAAGTCCTTCCAGGAACTCTTTTTCCGCGCCACTCCGAAGCAGCCCTCGTAGTACGCGTCCAGCCGGTCGATTCTGTAAAAATCTCACCGTGAAAACTCAAGTGAAGTGAGCTTGATGTGAGTTGTCAGTAGTGTCAATCCCTAGCATTATTTGGAATGACAGCTCACTTCACCTATTTTTCACGGTGAGATGGTTACAGAATCGCACTGCAGGTCATCTTGCCAACGTTTATTTTAAACTACTATTTTTGTAATATTTGGATTTGATCACTTGTAAAAAGCGGTTCAAATCTTCGTTTGATTTTTAACTCGTAACAATACCCTGCTATAAATTGTGCCTTGTTATTGTAATTCCGTGAATCATAAAACATGTTTCGTTGTTAAAAAGGGGTAAGTTAACGACTTCTGAATGATTTCTTTTTATTCATATTTTATGACTTTATTCGATTATAAGACAGTAATAAAAAAGCAGTTTATAGAAAGGTGTAGTAGGTTTTAGCGTTCTGTACCCAAGCTGAAGGCAGTGGGCTGGCCAGGTTTGTTGAAGACCGATGGTCGGTGGGGCAGACGAGTGGACTATCGGCAAGCGTAGTGTGGGACCCACCAGCTAGATGGACCTTAAAAAGGTAGCTGGGACAGACTGGATGCGGAAGGCGCAGCCTGGGAGAGAGAGGCCTATGTCCAGCAGAGGACTACGATAGGCTTTGTTGATTGACTGAATATTTTATTACAAAGGCAAAATTTAATGGCCTCTTACAAATTCGTCCACCCATTTCAAAACACATAATGGGGCTTGCAAAGATATCCTGTTCCTATAGCAACCGCATTAACAGGATCACACCATAAATTGTGTGATCTCATAAAAACTGCGCCATTTACAATACGTCTTTAAGAACAGCATTTTCTATATATAGTTCTGGGGCCGTTAAAATGCTGCTTTGTGACACTTAGCTCCGATCTTTGAAAGTCTGGCAGACCGCAAGAATAAAATGTTTGTGGAAGTAATATCTTGATTGGAAAGGGCTCAGATATGACCTCCACAAGCTCAACAATGATTCAACATTGTAATCTGAAATTACCATAACTGTCAATTCATTAGTAGTCAAGTTCGTTGTTGTTAATTTATTGTGGAACTCCATTGACCTATTTATATCATTCACATAAGCAAAACCCTTAATATTAAAATGCCAAAGTTGGGACCTAAGAAAGTAAAAAATTAACTTATTACAGGACTGATTTAGCAAGTCTCCGACTCTCAAGCTATGCGGTAATAGATTCAATGGCAGCATATTTGAGATTAGTCAGCCATTCGTTTTGCCGGTTGGTTTTACGTCATCCAAATTTGATCGAATTAAATTATGGCGTGATGACTTAGGGGCCGTCTCCACGAGCGAGAGAATCGCTGCGATATTGTTGTCGTGCCATCTAATTCTCGCCGCGATGATATCGCCGTGTGGAGACACGTCCTAAGAGAGTGTATAGAAATACGTGGCACGACGATAATATCGCCGCGATTCTCTCGCTCGTGGAGACGGCCCCTTAGAGGCGTTTATTAGAGATTGGTCGGAGTAGTTAACACGCAGGAAAGAGTGCAAAGCTTAAATATAATTCTAAGACAAATGAGTGCGTCACTTAGCAACATTTTACCGCTCCCATACCCATACGACTCAATCGCGTGTCTCAGCGCACGCAATGTGATACACGATCATAACCAAGTATCTAACTTTAAAACCTTGTTTACTTTTAGTTTGGCTTAATTTTAGTTTGGCCAGATACGGGGTTCTCATTTTAGAATAGAAATAGAACAGTGATTAGTGAAGTTTGCAAATTATATTTGTTCAAAAAAGTGGATTCGTAAACTATGACAACCGATAACTTAGCATGATTAGCCTCTTATGGTCCCACTGTTGGCACAGAGGCCTCCTCTCGATGAGAGGGAGCGGGCTGCCATCCACCACTTCCTAATCCTTCCCAATCCATTGCTTCATAGGTTTAAAAAAATCGTCTGGTCAACAACGTAAATAATGCAATGAACGCGGAACTGTCAAAATGAAAGGCGTTACAATCAATTAGCATTTTATGTGTAAGTACCCCGCAAAGCATTGTGATTTTTTTTTGTACTGGACCATACCAGATGGGTAAGTCTAGGGTAGCGGGATCGTCCGAAAGGGTTACCGCTGCCCTGGAACATAAAGGGCTAAGGAAGGAACACGGGTGGGTTTTAGTCAGTAAGAGTCTGACACTCCCTTCTGCTCCACCCAGAGCGGGAGGAGTCATTTGATGATTTCCCATCCTCAAAAAAAAAAAAAAAGTGGTAAGTCTAGTAATTTTAAGGACGTTCACAGTCTGATCCAGTCTCAAATTCTCAATCTGTCAAAAATACCTGTAATTTCCCAAAATTTTTTGACATTGATTGTCGCTGAGATGAGATTGCGACTAAATTTTGAACGTTTTTAATTACGGTAATTGGCCTTCGGGAACCTTCTGGTTACGGAGATATTGAAGGTTAATGTCAAAATGGTTGCTCAATCACTTTGATGTACAGAATCCATAGACAACAGCTATGTGATGGGTCTCTTTACACCTTGTATTTCAAGAACGAAGACTTCAACATAGAACTTCGCTTCTCAAATCGTTCCATAATTTCATGCCCTTAGTTAATCTCTAGAGCACGTATAAGGACTGATGTAACTTATAAATGAATGATATAAAAACTGACAGTATCTTATATCCAGCAGAAAGCCAGCAATATGAACTGTATAAACATCTGATTAATACTTGGTACATGTTAACTTGTTAAGGTGCAGTACTTGAGCAAGAAGAGATGAAAAATGAGATGTAAAATGTACTCGATGTATCGAATACATTTTCACAAAGATTGTAAATGATAAATGATTTTATTTCTGTAAGTAGGATAATAATTTATTTAGAACATACTTTATTTTCGACGTGTAAAAGTGTTTGTACAAAAAACACTTTTACACGTCGAAAATAAATTATGTTTTAAAACTAGATGAGTTCGGTGTTAGCATCTTATCAGCTACTCTGAGAAAGAGAAAGAAAGACCGATACAAACTCAGAGGCCGAAAAATTAAAACTATTTGAGTTCGGTGTTTCCTATCCGACTACTCTGAGAAGAATGACTGAAAAAGACTCAGGGGTCACGGTCTCTTTCAAGTCCAGACGAAGTCGAAGATCGTGTAGATTAGTGTATGAAATGATCTTTTGAGGAAAGAACCGCACAGATTTGAGTGGACCTGTCCAGTCTGCACTGAGTGGATAGGTCCAGTCAAATCTAAGCATGTCCAGGCAGAGACATCAACGCGCAAACTGTAATCATCAATTCAGCACAGTAGATGTCCCTGCCACCCTATTATACAAATACAGAAATAAAAGTTTAATGTCTCCAAAGAACTTTTGTTCCTATCTTTATTGATTTTTAGCAACTGCAGCGCCGCGCTGTAGCTCTGTCTCATATAGGGCCTTAGTTTTATGCTGAGCGATGGCCGTTTTGCGTGGATGTGACGCATGTCACATGTGTCATGCGTGCACTGACTGGACAGGTCCTATCAATCTGTTCGGTTCTTTCCTCAAAAGACCACCTCAGACATTGACCTACATGGTCTTCATATAATCTGACCAAGATTATGTCTGGACTTTAAAAGAGACTGTGACCTCTGAGTTTGTTTCGGCCTTTCTTCTCAGACTAGTCAGATAGGAAACGCCGACCTCATCTAGTTGTAAAATATGATTGACGTGTAAAAGTGTTTGTACAAACCTACTTACAAAAATAAAATCATTTATCATTTATTAATGTTTACCCCCAACTTGTTATTTTTTTTTTTGTGTTTATGTTCTTTTTTGTGTCTCATGTTTGCCGCAAATAAATGTTTTCTTCTTTCAACTTACGTATCTTTAGTGAAATACGAAAAAAACTATACTGAATCGTTCTTTGCTAAAAAATCCTAATTTTACATTAACTAAAGCAAGCATATCCTTATAGATCGGTTATTTAAAAACCCTACTTTAAAGATGTTCCAGTGTAACACTAAAAAGTAATATTTAATACGAAGTAAGATCAGCCTCTTAAACAGGATGATAATAATTATACGCCGTCGTTATTTTTTTACAGACGCTACTATACTCGTTTGTGCCGCGAGTTCGTTCGAGTTTTATCTTCTTTTTTTTCTACATATGATTACGTGGACAGGGTTGTCATGCAAGCTGATGTCCCTGGATTTGTACTAGATAAAAAGGCATCCGGGGAAATAAATGAACTCGCACTAAGAAAAAATTTAAATAAAGTAAGTAATTAATTAATTTTAAAAGTTTGGCCTCGACTTTTAAGTCCGAATTTTATCAACAAAAGTACGAATTTTAATTCAAAATTCTAGTTTTTGAACCATAAATACCATCTATGAACCTTTCCACTATGGAAAAGTGTAATCAACATACTAGGTCAAAAATAAATCAATCAATCTGCCTTGCCTTTTAACTAACTTTGTTGGGGTTGGCTTCCAGTCAAACTGTATGCAGGTGGAATACCAGTATTTTACATGGAGCGACAATAATGAAACTCGGTATTATTAATTATTGATTTCACATAAACCAATAGAACCATAATTATATGACAAGTCTAATCGAGTTGCACGATTCTGATATAATCATTTAAAACATTTAAAACTCCATGATTTCTGTAACTTGAACACACCGAGTTTCACCTTTTAGTTTTTAAACCTTTTTGTTATTACAAAATGACAGTGTTATTACAGCTAATGATTTTAACAGATGGCAACCCTGCATTATGTACTTATACTAGTCATGTTCAACGGAAGGGGTTGAGTGAATTTTAATTTATTACTTGAAGTGTATAATTATGATTATCATGGAGGTAATTTATCTTTCTTATGAGCTAGGAGAATAAGAAGTATTCGAAGAGTAGTTTAATATTGGCTTTGGCATGCAAAAAGCTACTAAAGGATTGTTGCAAGAGGATGCAGGCTTTTTCATTTCTGCTAATCTATACTTTTATGCTAATCTATATATAATAAAAATCAATGTCACTTTTCGTTGTAATTTTATAACTCAAGAACGACTGCACCAAATTGGATAAATCTTTTTTTTGTGTTATTTATTGTTAGGACAAGGTTTGTATGCATAATTGGACCCAGTAGGTAGCGCTGATTTTTCGGGTGGGATGACGTCTGCCGGGTCCGCTAGGTTCTATCAGTCAATCAGCGTTTTACTAATAGAAGTAGGGTAGGAGTAGTGTGAGTGAGTAAACGGCCGAACATTCGGCCGATACTACTTCGGAGTAGACCTCCTGGGCATATGCTTCTCTAATCGTAAGCCATTTAACTCAATCCTCGGGGACTTTCATCCAACTACTACTACCCTGAAAAGATCGTACCTCCTCGCCTGAGGGTATTCTACCCTAGTATGTGATTATGTTGATACTGCTACTGGATTTTCCCTGGGATTCTTAATGCGAGCTTGTATTATCGTCTTTTTCTATACAGCAAACTAAATAAAACTCTAGTAGCATTTTCATATTTAAAGGTCAATGCAAGTCTTCCCTAGACGCTTGGCCCGAATTGTTGCAACATGTTTCTAACATTTGGGTCAATTCTTTACATTGTCCTTTTTTACTGTTGTCAGTTTTATACTTTGGCAACATTTTTGAAATTTATCCGTAAGTGTTGCCAGTGCTAAAAATCTAAACATTATCAAACTCTTTTGTCGATTGAAACATTTAAAAAGCCAATCCGATACAGGTTATAGAATCAGTAATTTAGTACATAAACTAACAGGAAATAAACTCGAGGAACGGTACATCGATCCAGCACACATACCCTATTGTTATATCCCGAGTCGATTCTACACGACTCTTAAATCGATATTACCGATACACCGCGATTACGTATGCAGAACCGCACTTAAGATAATCGAGTAATAAGCTATATCGATATAATGACTCGTTCTAGCTCCCGCTTAATTGCAGCTGTATTTGCATTACAAGAATAATGTAGCGGCTATTTTGTGATAGACAGGATTGGTTGATGCATGGTTGATGTTATTATGGATTCTACACGGGTTTGCATGTAAAGTCAGGTAGATCCTGCCAGGGTAGCGGGAACATCCGAAAGGTTTACCGCTGCCCTGGAACATAAAGGGCTAAGGAAGGAACACGGGTGGGTTTTAGTCAGTAAGAGTCTGACACTCCCTCCTGCTCCACCCAGAGCGGGAGGAGTCATTAATGATTTCCCATCCTCAAAAAAAAAAAAAAAAAGTCAGGTAGAATAATATTAAGCGAATTGACACCCTACGTCAATTTGCTGTGTTATAGCCGTTTCGTACAACTGTCAAAGAACAAAGATTTAAATTGTTAGATTTGCCCTCATCGTACCAAGTCGCACAGTTGGAGGTGGCCCAGTAGACCAGTGGTCGGTCAGTGGTAACGGCCACAATAGATATATCAAGCGCTTTACTTTGTGTAAATTATTTCATCACCACTGCTCTCAAAACGGTGAAGGAAAACATCGTGAGGAAACCGGCATGTCCTAGAACCAAAAATTCGAAGATATGGGACATCAGCCAATTCGCACTGGACCCGCGTGGTGGATTACAGTGGTGGAGACGAAGTGGCCCTCTCACTGAGAGGAGGCCTTTGTCCCAGCAAAAAGTGTCAGTAGTAATGGTGTTTCCATGACAATCAAGTCAAGTCTCTGTGACATTATGTGTGTCAGAGGTGTCAAACGAATCTACAATTGAAATCTTTGTCAAAGAATGACAGTTGTGATGGGTAACTATGTATACCTAAACAAGGAAAAATGAAAAAAAAACTTTTTTTGGTTATTGTACAGGCGCCAGCAGGTCAACGTACCCGAAACTGTCAAATTTTCCCAATCAACCTTGAACCTTAATGCTTCAGCGATAAAGTTGAAAATCTATTAAAGAAATTTGACAGATTGTAGTAGCTTGATGTGCTGGCATCTGTACGGTCAGCATCAAAAGTCGGTTAACACTTTAGTTGTTTAAATCTTAATTATTGAGAAAAATATTCTTAAAAAGCTTATATTAATAAGATATTTAAGAATAATTAACTCTTTGCTATTACATGAAATAGAGAAAACCAATGTATCACATCATTTTGTATCAATTTAGATGATTTGTAAAAGTAACAGTGTTAATTGACTTTTGATGCTGACTGTACCTACTGACGGCGTATAGAACACATCAGTTTTTTTTGTGAAAACTCCACCCACTTACGTGATGGATATCATACAAATAATACAAAAACAAAACAGTTTTTTTAACTCATATTTCAAGCAAGGACACTACGTTTGCTAAAAAAAAAACTCATCAAATCATACGTGTTTAGATATCGATACCCACCACATCTGTGGAGTTCGCTAAATAATTTAATTTGACCCCGTATACCGACAATTTATGTTGGTAGGTAGTCCATTTGCTTAGCAATTAATTTCGCGGACTATACATTGTAGGGTGATTTTTGAAAGGCTGTTATGTGTTAGATTAGTTACTGTTAGATAATCGAATGATTTGGCAATTTTTTCGTTTGCTTGAAATGATTGCACTTTCATAAACGTAAAATGTGTTGGTAGTGATTGACTTTCAAATAATTCGGTGCTGTATGAGAATTTAGAATTCACTTTAATATATTACATGATACTATAATTAAAAAGTAACTTAGAACAGATTAGCAGAAAATTACAGAACATTAAGAAATATTTTAGTTTAATACTAATAATATTAGTCCTCCTATTTCGGCAATCGTAGACAATCTCAGCGAAGACTAGCCTTCGGCGCGGGAAATATTATAGTGCACAAGGATGTGCGCAGACACAGGTGCACTCTACCCTCACTCTCGTCTCTCTCTCTTTTCCTCACTCGTTTAGTACTAAGAACTTACGAAATAGCTAAATTTTTCGTTAGAGGGCGACACAAAACATATTTAAAATCGAGTTCTAGTTCAATTTTTTTTGTTGGATATGGTCTTTATTAATTTATTATATATTTTTGTGGTCTTTTTTAATTATCCCATACTAAATGTGGAAACAATTTCCACGTTTTGTTTGAGTTTCACACCGATAGAAAATATTGGTTTTACTATTTTATTACACTGTAATCTTTATTCTACGAGTACATCAGTATTGCAATCGTCGCGTTTGCTTTAAAGATATTGTTTTATATTCCATTTTACGGTTTCAGTACTAGTCAGTACCTATACACTTAAAGATAATCGTACTGTTCACCAATTTGAACTCACGACCCGAAAAACAAATAAAATTATTAACTACACTTTTTATTGTTTTTTTTTTGGTATTCTCGTATCAGCACAAACAAGGAAATAGCTTATGCAAAAGTAAAAAAAAACACTTACCTACTCATTGAAATTAGACTGAGAATCAAAATTATTTGAACATATAAGATAAGATATAAGACAGACCCACAAAACGCCCGCCCTTCACCACCTTCGCTTTTAGCAGGGAAGAAGAAGTGGCATAACAAACTCCCCAGCAACACCATCTGTCTATAAAAAATATTAGCCAGCCAGCAAGGAGGTAGCGGGGATAACTGTGCAGGGTACACCGGACGTACATTCAAGTATAAGTAGTACCTATAACCACTCGTAGAACCTATTTAAATGCAACATCTTACTAATAAAACTTATAATGAACTCATCACGACTCATGCGATCATTCCCGACCATAATTATTTATTCTGGCCACACCTCCCGGCGGTCGTTGCCATTGCCATACCTATGACAGCTATATTTTATTTCAAAGAAAAAAAAAATCAATCTGTCAAATGATTGACATCGACAATTTCGTAGTACGAACTTCGAACACCTTGACATTTCGATTTGCGAATTCGAAATGTATTCTATTAGTTTTGAGAATAGAGGTATTTTTGTCAAGTTCCTTAAAAGGAGTGTAATTATTTAGTTTCTTTTGTTGTATTATTTAGTTGGTTGTAGTTTTAGTTTTTATTTTTGTTTAGTTTTTTTATGCTGAGCGATGGCCGTTTTGCGTGAATGTGACGCATGTTTACCCCCAACTTGTTTTTTTATGTGTTCATGTCCTTTTTTTTAACCGACTTCTAAAAAAGGAGGAGGTTCTCAATTCGGATGTTTGTATTTTTTTTTTTTTTTTTATGTTTGTTCGCGCATAACTCTTTCGCTTGCCAACCGATTTGAAAAATTCTTTTTTTGTTGGAAAGGGTATACTTCCCAAATGGTCGCATAGAAATTTCATCAAAAACGGTTCAGTAGTTTGGTTTTTAAACCAAAATTACTGGTAAAAATTACAACTTAAAAGTGAAAAATAAAAACTTTTTTGCAAAAATAATCAACCGACTTCCAAAAACGACACTACAAAGTGAAAAATAACTTTAATTTCGGAAGTCGGTGGCAAACAACGAAAGTGTGAACCCAACGACACCGACTTCCGAAATTAAAGTTATTTTTCACTTTGTAGTGTCGTTTTTGGAAGTCGGTTGATTTTTTTTGCAAAAAAGTTTTTTTATGCGTCATGTTTGCCGCAAATAAATGCATTTTTCTTTCTTTTCTTTCTTTTTCTTTCTAATTTAAATCATGATCGGCTTGGGTCTTTTGAACTACTGCGACTTTTTGGAACTAGGATATTAATTTTTCAAATAGGTACAGCCATTTGGACAGCACTGTTGGCGCAGTGGCTTACCAGTTGGCTGCTGCGTTACGTTTTACACGGGTTCGATTCCCGCACAAAGTAAACATAATGGATTTATTATGGGTCCCGTTGTTTTTGAAGTCTGTTAACGGGCCCACGGGCCACGATATGGAATTAATATAAGGGTTAACCATTCTTTCGATTTATGTAATGCCAAACTAAAACAAGCATGTATTTGGCTTGTGTCGTGCAGCTTCTTAAAGAAACTACCGGATAAATTAACCAGTGCGCAAAGTGAAACCATGGATTCAGTAAGTACATGATTCTGAACACAGAAAAATCATGTGCTGAATTCATGGCTACAGCTTGCGCACTGGTTAAAAAAATCCTGTAGGTATATTAAATACTTACCACAAGTCTAAAAAATCTATTACTTTATTGTTACTCAACACATTAAATACTATTTTTACACTAAAATATAAATATTATATACAAGTATATAATAAAATTAAGAAGAAGGCACGAGCTCATTGCTCAGTCTAAACTAAAATAAGTATTTGGTATGTGTCGTGAAACCCATACTTTACTGAAGAGACTGTATGCTCATGGTCATCATCTTCTTGCCCTCGTCCCATGTCACTTGTGGTCGGCGCAACCCGTTTTTTTCTTCCATTCTACCCTGTCGACCATCACGCTATCATTCACTCCCTTCTCTTTCATATCATTCCTCACACAATCCATACATCTTTTCTTTGGCTTTCCATCCATCATACTCTATTAGTCACTTGCGTTTATTGTTCGTCTTTTAGACTGTGGTGTCGACATAAAAAGGCTGTATAAAATCCAATGCGCAGCCATCAAACCCAGGTGTTCCTATAACACTCTTACTCTCAAACAATATGGTTTTAAATGTCATAAGTACTTTCTCTGCAACATTCGCACCACGCCCCCTTGGCGTGAATAAAGACAATGGTATTAGCTATAATTGTATGCCAGCTTAATATTATGTTGTGGACGTATTGGGGATTTGGGCGTTGCGGGTTATGTCTAGCTGTCATAATTTGGTGCGGATTGGTTGTTCTTTTTGTGTGACGAGTTTTGTTTAATTACAAACAGAGTGAGATACAAAAATCTACGAGTAGGTAAGCAATACTTTTTTTAATTGATGTCTGACGGTTCTAGTATGGAATAATATAAAACTGTCAAATATTCAAAATTTATTTTCAGAATAAGACTTTTTCTAGATATAAAAGTTCGCTCTTAGTAGGTTTAATTTTCTTGATCGTATTTTGGACACATTTACCTTCGTTTTTTTTTTGTTACGGAAAGTCATTTCCTAGTAAATTACTAAATAGTAATGGTACAAATTCCGTTAAGGGTAGGTTTGACTTTCACTTCTCCTCTGAACAAAATCAAATCTCTTAAAATAAACCTTAGTCACCAAGCTTTTAGTTCTATTTAATTTCAGTAAAAGGAAAGCGAGATTTATCAGAAAGATTTACTGTCCGATGACCTAATGTTGACCTGATCTTAGTGGCTAATTAAGTTAAGTAACACAAAATGAAAGTGAAACGCAGAGATTGATTAAATAAACATTTATTTTTTTGACTGTATCGTTGATTCTCTCGGCTATTCTTATGAATGACTTTCGATTCGGCACGGAAGCGCATCTATCAGTTATCAGCGGGGCAATTCTCGTAATTTTTAGAACGTAAGTCTGATCTGTCTCAATCTGTCAAAAATTCCTCTAATTTCCCTACATTTTGACAAGTTTTTCACATTTGTTTGTCGCCGAGACGAGACTGCGACTAGATTTTGAACGTTTTAAATTACGCCTTCAGTTCGATGAGCTTCTGTGCCGAATCGAAATTCAATCAATGTTATCAAGCGTCCTTTAAATGCTGTTCACAAATACAAAACCTGAAATTATTGTCAGTTATAATCAAATAGACGACCATCATCCTTCCGACTGCAATTTGCTGTTTAGCAAATTAGTAATTAAAAACGTGTCATTTTCGATTCGAAAACCTGTCGAATGGGTGTGAATAGCTATGCTACAGAGCTTTAGGTCCTGGGTTCGATACCTAACTCAAGCAAAGTGTAAGTGGGTGTATCCATCAGAGATTTCTCAGTCAAACTAAGTCTGGGTTTCTGCCTGGTTAATGGCAAAGGACTCAACCCCTATTTATTTATTTATTTATCTCATGGAAAACCAACAACTTTACTTTTTTTTGTTGTATAATGTTGTATGTATTTATAATATTTTTAAGTTATATTAATATTGTATTGTATGTGTTTATATGGGCCTTGATGCCTGAAATAATTGGATAAATAAATAAATTTACATAAATACAATAAATATACTGGGATAAGAAATATGAAGCCAATTATAGGTTTTCACGGCTAAGCTATACAATAATACAGTAAGAGATCTTATACACGCCAAATTATCAAGAACATAAGCGCATCAACCATCAAATCGGTACCGCCAAACATAAGGAATAAACTACACTAAAATTAAATAAAATAAGTACTAGAACCAAATTAGCACTAAAAATTAATTTTGAAGAAATCAAGGTTCAGCCTTTTGCTATTACGTGGGACCTAAATATATCTTGCAAAATATGGATTACTTTGCAGGAGTGATGTGATTTTTTTTGTTGCAAATTACAGTTTTGATTAATCTTTTCGATAATCTAGCCAGGAACTATAAGAGTAACACTAAAATGATGTAACAGTTAT
This sequence comes from Apamea sordens, assembly GCA_945859715.1. Taxonomy (NCBI): domain Eukaryota; kingdom Metazoa; phylum Arthropoda; class Insecta; order Lepidoptera; family Noctuidae; genus Apamea; species Apamea sordens. The sequence continues at coordinate 1,487,824 of OX244010.1, read as the reverse complement.
TTTGTAATTCTTACTCCATGAAATACCTTATCTAATTCAATCAACGCAGTTGAATGATATTATTAAATTATAACAAAGCGTTAATAAGTTATGATTGATAATTCAATTGATTATTTTAGAAGTGTGAATGGGTAGTTTTTTGTTCTTGTTTCAGTTATATAAGGTGTGATTTACTGTTGCTTATAATGCCGTTTTAATTACTAGTTATACCCGTGGTTCCGCTTCCGTTTACAGTTGTTTTAGGTTCAATTGAACCTTTTCTATTAAAAGTATCAGAGGGTTTAGACAACTGGCAATCGCTTCCAAAATTCAAAGCGTATCGTATTTCTACAACGACTTTCCAAAGGGTTGACAAAACTTTTTAGAAGCCTATGTCAATCCAGTATTTTTTTGAGTTTTCCATCATCGTTATCTCTGATAGAATGTCACATTGTTTAAGCCCAGCACCCTAATTGCGTAACACACGATCAATCGGAATCGGTTTCATTTTGACAGTTCAACAACATTCATTGCGTTATTTACGTGTTGAGCAGACAAATTTTTCGAACTTATGAAGCAATGGATTAGCGATTTGCTTCAAAATGATTCTACACTAACCACTATGATTCTGACACTAACAATGGAGGAAAACCGCGTAATAAGATACTGTGCATTGTTTAAGGAAAAAACAAATTCAAAGGACATTATTATTCCATCCACATTGTATAGGGCTTAATTTATTAGATACCTGGATTCATATTGCACACTGTTTATGGTTTTATTCCTTTTAATGAATACTAGCGACCCCCTTCTGATAGGCACTGGTGCAATTTTGGCGATAATAGGTCAAACATCGAAATTTCTGGGCTATGTCTAAATTAAATAGTAATGTGTTATACCCATATACCTTCCGGATGAAATGCTCTAAATTATGGTGAAAACCTTATCAATATCCATTGTGTACTTCCCGAAGTTATATGAGGTCATACAGGCATACACGAAAAACGTCTTTGATTATACTTAGAAGGAAGAAAAAATATAGATAATATTACTCACAAGTTGAACAATTCACATATCAAATCAATCAATTAAGTCATTTATTCAAATTAGGCTGAGAATCAGCACTTTTCGAACATCAGAACTACATAAGACAGTAAACACCACTTCCTAGTGCTTTCGCTGGGAAAAAGTGGCGCAACAAACTCCTCAGCGGCACGTCTGTTCAGTTAGAAAAACTAGTTTCTACACGCATGCAAAGTAATTAACATTACGATACACAGAACATTAAATTTGTTGCCATGTCAGCTAGCCACGCCAATATACCAACTAATGCAATGAAAATTCTACTCAATGAAAGAAAAAAATTAAATAGAAACAATACATGTTGGATCCTAGCTAGATTGTAACTGACATTGTAGCTAAGTAACCTTTCCAACCAATCCTATGATTGATTAAAGCGAAAGAGGAAGAGCTAAGAGAAGCAGACTGATCAGAGATTTAATCAGGCTAAATAGGTACCTATACGGGTGTATGAGTTCCATGGTAAATGCGCAATAACATGGTAAATGAGTTGCATTGCGCGCAGTTACATAAAATTATAAAATTATGAGTTCCATAGTACAGTCAACGAAAGAGATAAGTAGGTGTTCAGGCAACTTATTTTCAGTCATTATTAATCCATGTTTTGTGAGTGCTGAGCAGTAACTCTGACATCGATCTTTTATGACTGTCTGTAATGTAATTTGACTGCTCTCAAAACGATGAAGGAAAACATCGTAAGTAAACCGGCACCCTAGAACCAAAAAATTCGAAGACATGTGATATCCACCAACCCGCACTGGGCCCGCGTGGTGGATTATGGCCCACTCACTCATAGAGAGGAGGCCTGCGTCCCAGCAGTGGGAACATTTATAGGCTGATTATTGTAGTATATATTATTATGTAATTTAAAACCAAAAGCATCGTAGATACGTTGCTTTCTCGTTGTTTTTAACTTTTTATTTTTACTTTTAATGCAAAATGAGTATTTTGGTGACAATTTTATGTTTATTATATAGTCTGCGTCTTATTTGCCCGGAATAAACTAATTTTCTGTCTAAAACTAAAGTATCCTCTATGCCTTCCATACCCTTCAAGCCAGAACATAGCAACGCTGCTTGACAGTAGATATAGCAAGTAGTATTTTCGCCTGTACAGCTAACCCTGTAGCTGACTGTACCTATGGAGCTACATTAAATAGTTAATAGTAGGAAATCATTATGGAATTGGTAGGCGTTACCCCATTACACGCTGTGTGGGATACCAATAAACTGTTCCAACGTCCCGTCAGTTTTGTAAGAGGTAAATTAAAAATTACATTGGTGGAACATCGACCTTACTAAGATAATTATGGTGTATTCGGACTTAAAACTTACACTGCGAGGAAGTAGATTACTTTTAGTTATTTGATTTTGTTCTCGTTTTTTTTTTGCTGATTATTATCAAAATATTTTTCGTTTCTTTAGCTAGTCTATTAATTTCTGTTTCGTGTTTAAAATAACAGAAAAGCTTAGTAAAATATTAGTATATTAATTACTCTATTAGCTTAGTAAAATACAATAAAAGTTAACACCCATGCAACATGACATTCATCCAATATAAATAACTAGAACACTTTATATTATTTTCACCCGGGGCTACGACAAAACCTTGTTGGGTTGCGATTTTTTCGTACCTAAGCAAACATTTAACAAAACGTCTAACATTGAAACTTGCACCGCGACATGAGCTATAATAATTTCGCGGCACATCAAACCGCATCACAGCACGACATTTTAGACACCCATTGTGTTGTAACTTGTTGTAACGTGTTTCTATGTTCACGCCTGCTTTATATGATGACATGTGCAGACGTATTGCCTCGATCATCGTCTGGATATCTTGAGAGGGATAATATGGTAATGGTACACCAGACTCCCTGCAGTATTGTATCTCCTTCTCCCTTTAAATCCCGCCCAACGTTGTCTTTAGAAGATCGCTTTTAGCTATAAGACCACCCTTGGTAAAATATAAAGGGTAGTAGGGACATTGATGCGAAAACTGTAACCATGAATTCTGCACATGATCCTGGACCCCCTAGCGAAGAAATTTTTAATCAGTTGTTTAATAAAAAACTTGAGAGGTGTCAAGGGACACCCGAATGGAACGAAGTTCAAAGAGAGAGAGAGAGAGAGAGAGAGACAGAGAAACACGCACACGCTGCACGGCTTACAACTACCTATAGCAAAAAGGGTCGTTCCAACTTTTGGTCTTAATTTTTTCCGTCTAGCCCCCTTTCGCAACGCGCGATGTGGAACTTCGTTCCAAAAATTGCTGGTGAATTGCATTTTGACCGATTTGCACTTTTCTATCAAACAGCAGACTGTTTTTGATAATCGACGAAAAATTTCAACTTGTACTGAATTCATGGTTTCAGTTTGCGCGTCGATATCCCTGCCATCCTGTATAAGGCCTGTTTTTAATAAAATCTATCCATTACATACCGATACCCCTCCGTCCACCGCAAGTCGTCTGTCATCGGTAGATCTTTTACAGTCATTACGGGAAGTCCACAGCCCTAAATTCTGACAACCAGTCCTTACCCAGAGAGAGAAAGAGGTGAAAATGTTTCCATACTGAGGTGATTGAGATTACACGTCCTGTATCGAACGATAGATACGGTTTTATTTGCAACACAATACAATTCAAATGTCATTGTCATCACCAACACAGGTTTACTCTCTAATTCCGTCAGCGAAGATATCGGCCCGTCCGAAAGTAGTTGGTTGCTCAAAACTGTCACATTAAATTTTTCGGATGGGCATATACTTCATATCGGGACCAGGGGTCAAATCGTTTTGTCAATCGTTCTTAAACTAATGATATATCCGGAAGCATTTCCTACCCCTATAAGGAGGAAACGACCGTAACCGACCGTGATTAAGTACACAGATCTCCAGAAACGTGACCATTTTTTGAAGCGGTCGGGCGAATCAAACGATTTAAATCTTTGGCGCTAAAATACATATTTTTGAAATTAGGTTTCAATCAATTTTAGAGGTCAATTTGAACACCGTAATATCTACCTACCAGGATCCTTTGTATTATAATAACCCAGGTAACCTAAAAAACTTTCAAATTCTAAACCTTTTTCGAACACCAAACTGCAATATTAAGCCACTTATTAACGCCAGGATTTTCTTAAGAACTATTTAGCCGAAGAACTCGTTTTTTGCTTCCACCCGTGCGAAACGAACCCTCCTTTTGCGCAGTCGAGTAAAAACAAAAGATTGCTTACAACAATAATAACAAAATTATACCTTATCAAGCTGAGGGACGATGTTGATGAATTCTGAAACAAAAAAGGATTATTTGGTTAAAAAAAGAATTAATTGACTTATTAGCGGTTGGTTGGTTGCAGTTTTCCGTGTTGTTGGGTAATAAAAGTTTAATGATGAATGCAATAGTAGAAGTTATTATAGAAACCAGCCTTTGTCCGCGACTTCGCCTGCGTGGAGGTCGGAAATTATCTCACGGGAACGTATTACCGGGAAAAAAAATCCCTATGTAACACATATATTACTTTTTTTTATCCCGGTAGTAGTAGTTACCTGTGTGGACCGTGCCTCGGAAAGCACGTTAAGCCGTTGGTCCCGGCTGTCATTCGTGGATCTTTGACAGTCGTTACGGGTAGTCAGAAGCCCGAAAGTCTGACAACCAGTCTTACCAAGGGGTATCGGTAACTGGGTTGTGGAGGTCAGATAGGCAGTCGCTCCATGTAAAATACTGATATTCAGCTGCATCCGGTTAGACTGGAAGCCGACCCCAACATAGTTGGGAAAAGGCTAGGCAGATGATGATAAAAATTATCCTATGTGTTAATACATGTTATAAATTATCTGTGTGCCAAATTTGATCCAAATTTAATGTTAGTGGGATTACAGTGCGGCCAACGAAGGAATGCGTTTTTGAAACCGGTCAGTTTCATAGAAACGAATACGTGTTTTGCGAATTTGATCCTTATTAGCTTCTAGAATTGTCACGCTAACAGGTGCCAGGAACACATTTTCTCGACGGCCGGAATCAAAATATTATTTTATTTCACGTAAGGCCGGAGTTACATTACTGTGTAGTGTCGCCTTCTGACGCAATTTCAGCCAATCAAAACTCATTGTGATTTGACGTCGTCCTGAACAGATACGTTTGATTGGTGCATTCCGCGTCACGACATCGACACAACACAGTAATGTGTCGGTGGCTTAACGCATTGAAACGTCATAAGCTAGGTGCACGGTTTCAATTGGTCGTTTCCTATGGAGAAGAGCCGGCAAGAAACTCTTTTAAAAATAATTGGCTTTTACAATGTTTTCAAATTATAGTAGAAGGATACTCACCTTTTACCAACTTGTATTATGCTACCAAGATTGTTTGGCTCTTGAATGATATTGACAGGGCCCCCCCTGTCAATATCATTCAAGGGGGTGTTGTTGGTAAACATTATTTTATTAAATTGTATTGAGAAAAGAGTTATGTATAATATGATTTTTAAATAGATCTTACATAGGTAGGTACCTATGTCAGGTACCTTTTATTAAATTGTATTGAGAAAAGAGTTATATAATATGATTTTTAAATATATCTTACATAGATTTTAGGTACCTTTTATATTATAATAACAAACCAAAAAATAAATGTGATAACAATCTAAGGGAAAGTTAATTCAACACTATTATAGTACATGGTACAAAACTATTACATAACGTGCCCAAATAACACATTACAATATCAAATTATTTTAATAACTTAATTTTATTCTTTTCATTGGCAGCTCGTATGATGTTATTGTTGAGATTATGATCATTTTCTTATGTAATCGCGTTTTGAAGTGATTATTTTCGGTGTTACTGGGCTGATGAAAGGTAGAAGGGATCTATTGGTTTTAATTTTGATTGATGTTGGCTAATCTTCTTAACTATGGGATTACTTAACAGACAGTTGAATCTCTACGTTTTGAAGGAACGGTGCAAATTGAATGAATGGTGGGGTTGGGAACATGTTTTGGACTTCCTAAACTTAATCCAACTAGCCTATATGAAAAGGACACTTATAAAGTTAGACGTTTCATAATTCCACAATGTTACACGAACATTAAAAATGCCTGGGGGCCTACTCCGAAGTGCAAAGTGCGAATGTTCGGATCGGATCGACACATGGCCGAACCGAATATTATTGAAAAATGCGAAAAACGTTCGGATCGGCTCAGTTGGGTCGTTACCATAGTCAATATTCGAAAGAGTGTGGGAGTGTAGGATCGGAACCGACCGAACCAAATAGTAACTTCGTAGCAGGAAACGACCGAACGTTCGGCCGGTACTACTTCGGAGTACACCCCTGGTTATGTTGTTAAATGGACAAGACTTTGACAAAGCTACTCTCTTTACTGTTTGTACTGCCTGTTCTGAGCCAATAAAGTAGGAAAACAGGAGTTTTTTTTTGGTAGAAAACTTGAGAGGTGTCAAGGGACACCCGGATGGAACGAAGTATAACTGGCTTGCTTTCTATAAGAGAGAGAGAGAGAGAGAAACACGCGCACGCCGCACGGCTATAGCAAAAATTGTCGTTCCAACTTTTGGTCTTAATTTTTTCCGTCTATCCCCCTTTCGCAACGCGCGATAAGGAACTTTGTTCCAATTATGTATCTAGGAATAGTCAATTGTCTTCGTATGGAGAAGGTAACGTCAGAACTTCTTAAAAAAATTGATTTCGGGATCTCGGGATTAAGAAAAACCCTTTCCCAAGGAGAGAAGTGGCAATGGCCGTGGCGTACGAGTTGTAGGTCGTAGGTTCGAACCCTGACAGGCGCTTAACTTTGAATAAATCATTTCATCACTACCGCTCCCAAAACGGTGAAGAAAATCATCGTGAGGAAACCGGCATGTCTTAGAACCAAAAACTCGAAGACATGTGACATCTACCAACCCGCACTGGGATCGCGTGGTGGATTATGGCCCACTCCCTCTCACAGAGAGGAGGCCTGTGTCCCAGCAGTGGGAACATTATAGACCTATGCTTTGCTATGCTATGCTTTTCCAAAGTCTAAGCTTTAACACTTTAAGAAGTCAGAACAAACTTACACATTCTGTATGACCTTAACTGACCTCCACACAAAAAAGCTTACGTTTTTCCTCATACACATTAACTCAATCATACAGACATAAACAAACCAAATCTTTTCACCCATCCCACGCTGATGGCTTTCTCTAAAGTTGTACAGGGTCACAAGAGCTATCGAAAGTGAATGCAACCTCAATATGACTACCAGGCTGCTTATTATTTGATTAGAAGATACTTTATGCGCTATAATCTTAATCTCAGGTAATATTCCATTACAGGTACTAAAGTATTAACACCTGTGACACAGTTTGCCAATGATTTTCTACTTTAACACTGAAAGTTGATACTTATGGACTTAAAGGACAGGGTGGTCAACTTGGATGTAACATAACATCACGCCTCGCCTCGCCTCCCCGAAGGGTTTCATAGAGGTGAACCTATAGCACAGTCAAATTTCGCCAGGTATGTTTAACGGATGTACACAACTCAAATTAAAATTATTTTATTTCAAATGTGTGCATTACTTGGGAAGAGACTGGACCCCACAACACAGAGAATCCTAGTGTGGGATCCAGGGAATTTGTTAAAACCTAGCACCTAAGGCTCATTGTAATTTACTACTAGTCTTGTTTTTTTCTATATGTACCGTGCTTGGTTCTGTGCTTTTACTTAAATTGGCCTAAATAATTGTGTTTGCCTTACGAGTTCTAGTAGATCGTGGGTTCGAACCCAGGCAGGCGCTTTACTTTGTGTAAATTATTTCATCACCACTGCTCTCAAAACGGTGATGGAAAACATCGTAAGGAAACCGCTCTCTCCTAGAACCAAACATTCAAGACATGTGACATCTACCAACCCGCACTGGGCCCGCGTGGTGGATTATGGCCCACTCCCTCTCACGGAAAGGAAGCCTGTGTCCCACCAGTGGGAATATTATAGGCTGATTATAATTATGAAGGGTATTTATTTCCTAAGCTCTATTGCAAGAAGATTATGCACTCCAATAACCCCTTAAGTCTATATTAATGACTTTCTCTCAATAAATCGTACAGGGTCACGTATCTAAGTGTTAAGCTATCGAAAGTGAGCGTGGCTTGGATATGACAACCGCATTGATCATTATTTGTTTATTATGTATAGGTACACTATAAGTGCTAATGAATTTTAGACTTTTTGTTTTACTTATTGGTGAGTTGTTGCCTGTGATGAATGTACTAAAGTTATATTGATACTGTTTCTTAGCAACGGATAAAATTAAAAATGTAAGGTAATTTGTGAGATCCCAAAATAAGATAATTGATTTTATTGAGGTTTTTTTGTCGAAAATATTTTTTGGTTATCCCCTCGTCTTTTAGGGCCAGCTTATTAAGTTCGGTAACAATAGAAAAAGTAACTGTGTCTTATTAGTGACAGTTGAGCTCATAAGTATAAATCACACATAAATTTCTATATTCATGTCTGTAATTTACATGGTGTACATAATAAAGAGTATTTTATTCTATACACACATACAAAAAAGTTCATAATCAATCTAAAAACTTTTGTAAGCTTTGCTCCCCCTTCGCTCCCTGCTCCCTCTTCATACATCTTCGTTTTGCGGAAGATAGTGAAAAGAGCAACTTTTTTTTATTTCATAAAGGTTTAGAAATAGAAAAAAATAGAAAAATATTTATTGTCCAGGTAATACAGTAAGCGGGTTCACGGGTTTACAGTAAGTTAAAACGACATGAGTGGCTTAAAATATTACTTATACCTAGGTTACAATATGGTATTTGCTGGTGAGCCCCAAACTAGACAGTTAGTCTGTATCGTTTGTTATAGCAATTTGAACTTTATGTCTTTCTCATAGAAGCAACATGACAGGACTGACAGGACGTGAAAAAGTAGGTATGAAACTAGGTATATCAAAAGTAATGCGTTCATTAGTCAAGAAAAAAGAAAAAAATTCTGACATCTAAAGGCCATGGAGCAGCTGGCAGAATAAAACCTTTTCCACTTTTTCTCACCCATAAAACACAAGTATTGATATTTTATCATTATGCTAATCATAGCTTAAGGCGGACTTACTATTCAATGTTTATCCAAACAGTGAAAGTGACATCCTCTAGCAGTTGTTGACGTTTTAAAATAAATAGCCAGTGAAAGTTGATAAAAAAACTGGTATTTAGTTAAAGTTTTTTATGAGTTGGAAATATTTGTTTGAATGGGCTTGGTTATTTATGGTACAGACATCAGCAGGTCAAGCTACCCGAAGCTGTCAAATTTTCCCATTTAACCTTGATCCGACACGGTTGGCGCAGTGGCTGAGCGATCGACTGCTGCGCTGCGTGTCGCGGGGTCAATTCCCGCACGGAATAAATATTTGTATTGCCTACAGGTAGTTGTTCCGGGTCTGACTGTTTGTGTATGTGAGTTTAAATTTTTGTAATCGCACCCACGATACAGGAGTAATTCCTATTGCGGGGCAACGTAATTTTTTTAAAAAAAAACCTTAATACTTTAGCGATAAAGTTGAAAATCTATTAAAGAAATGTAACAGATTGTAGTAGCTTGATGTGCTGGCATCTGTACATGGTGATGGATAGTCAGTCATTTTTATGCCAGAAATACTGTAGGAGTGGGTTTGTCAATCAATCAACTTAGCCTTCAGTGTCCACTATTGGACAATCAGTTTAGTAATTAAACTAAAATAGTGGTAACTTACTGTTAGTTTTTTTTTGTATAACATAACATCACGCTTGTTTTCCCCGAAAGATTAAACTGAGGTGATACACCCACTTTTCACCAGTTATTTTGTAGGGGGCGATACTACTGCCATCAAACGAGCACAAATACAGGGTGGCAGGGACATCGACGCGCAAACTGTAACCATGGATTCAGCACATGATACCAGATACCATCATCTGCCTAGCCTTTTCCCAACTATGTTGGGGTCGGCTTCCAGTCTAATCGGATGCAGCTGAATATCAGTATTTTACATGGAGCGACTGCCTATCTGACCTCCACAACCCAGTTATTGGGTAATACGATATCCCTTGGTAATTTAAGACTGGTTGTCAGACTTTCGGGCTTCTGACTACCCGTAACGACTGTCAAAGATCCACGAATGATAGCCGGGACCAACGGCTTAACGTGCTTTCCAAGGCACGGAGGGGTCTCGCTATGTAAAGATGGTCACCCATCCACAGACCAACCGTGGCAAGCGTAGCTTAACCTGACCGATCGACCTGTGCGGCTGTTATTATTTAGCCACGGACACCATAGCGTCGAAATTTTTCGTCGGTTATCAAAAAAAAATCTTCTTTTTCATAGAAAAGTGCAATATCTACGCGATCAAAATGTATGGAATGGACCGACGACCAATTTCGACGCTATGGGGTCTAAACTCATGTGCTGAATCCAAGGTTACAGTTTGCGCGTCGATGTTCCTGCCCCCCTGTATAGACTCCGGGCTGTTACTGACAAGTTTCTAATAGAACAACCCATGAACACTTTGCCTGACCTGGGAATCGAACCCAGAATTTCTGACTTTTAAGTGATGCAAATTTTTTAGTAATCGTTTTGCCATCTACAGTATTTTATTTTATTTTAATACCAAATATTTAGTTTTACTGAAATGGTTCATCTTCAACGCTTCATTGCTTAAGTGTTTGTAAATATTTAACTCTTAAACTTAAACAAAAATTTAACCACGCTTCCTAACTTAAACAAACCACGCTCAGCCACCACAAACACACATCTAGCAACCATACATCGGCGTACCAATCAGTCAAGCCTCTCAAATATTATGAACCGGGTTATATTACATACAGCTGTGGGGTTATTAAGCGTATGTGCTCCAAATGAGACCAGTTATCGCTAAGGTTATAGGCTAGTATATGAGGTGTATAAAAAAACGTAATGTAATGTATGTTTGTTAACTATATTCAGCCCTTGGGCAATAATTGATTGATTGTGACAGAAATATTTATGTGCTCAATGTACGATGGTGTGATTGGCATTTATCGTTTTAACAATATTTGGGTACTAGGTTTTGCGCGCGACTTCGTTCGCGTGGAAGTTATAAGACACCACAGAATACTAAAAAAATACAGCCCATGTCACACACATGTGTTCCCACTGCTGGGACACAGACCTCCTCTCACGGAATGGGCCGTAATAAACCAAGCGGGCCCAGTGCGGGTTGGTAGATATCACATGTCTTCGAATTATTGGTTCTAGGACATGCCGGTTTCCTCACGATGTTTTTCTTCACCGTTTTAAGAGCAGCTGAACAGCATGTTACACTGTGAAGATGTATTTAGACGTTTCTTTAAACATGTTGTATCTAGTACTGGTTTTTGGAAGGAGGAGGTTCTTAAGTCATCGAAACCTTTTTAATTATTAATACTTACTGGCGGGAGGGACATGGAGGAGAACGACACAGAGTTATTATCTGACGATTATGGTTGAGCTGGGTGGTGCTGATCCACGCGTCATGTTCGTGAACGGGCGCCATCAGTTGAGACTGGTCATCTCTTAACTGCCAGGGCTTATTTTTAATTTTATATTTTAATTTGTTTCTTTACATTGTTCTCACATATAGAAGCAATAAGAATAATATACCCAGAATTTTGTAAAAATATCTTGATTTAAAAGAGTGTCCGTGGAGTTTCTTGCCCGTTCTTCTCCATAGAGATCTACGCTTTGGAATGGGCAACTATCTTCAACTTTCTGACTAACTGACCGACTATTTAATTTTGACAATTCAAAAGTGCCTGTATTTGAGTTATGGAAAGGCCTGGGGGAGGCCTCTGCTAAAGAGTAAAGCAATCTAGTGATTTATGACGTCTTAACCTTAATGTAAATAGATATATTGTAAAACATTATTAGAAAAATTCACACATTAATATGCCTATTCCATCCTATTTTGTTTCTGTACAGCATGGGTATAGTTTCCATAAAATGGCGCCCAATGATCTTTTAAGACTGCTGATAAACGCTATTTGAAATTGAAATAAAACTAAAATTCGATATTATTTGCACTCTGCAATTTCCTATCAATTATTTTCCAAAACAAAACCACACACATTCACGTAGAAAGGGGTCCAGTTCACATTTTTGACCTCAAATTATAACAGCCATAAGCTCCTATTAAGGCCGCTGTGGCTACAGACCCTAAGGTCAATAAGGTCTCTTATTAAGATTAACGTTAGTTTAGGTCTTTGAGTAAGAAGATGAGTTATAGAGCGCCAATGTGCTAGTGCTCAATAGTGAGAAATTAGAGCTTAAATACTATTGTGACGATATATCTGTGGAATGAATGAAATTATTTGTAGCTCGCTATGCTAAAAACGTAATTATAAAATTACTTGTAAAAAAACAATAGAATAAAATTAAAAATACAATTATACAAGTAGGTATTGACATTCAATCTCATTTTGCGTAAGGTATATTCGTAACATCCCACTAATATTATAAACGTGAAAGTTTTTATGGATGGATGGATGGATGTTTGTTACTCTTTGACGCAAAAACTTCTGCACTAATTTGGATGAAATCTGGCAAACTGATAGTTTATAACCAGGATTAATACATACTTTTTATCCCGATATTCCCACGGCATCGAAACTTATGCGGGTAAAAACGCGTGGCGAAGCTAGTACTTCAAAAATGTATTGTTTCTTAATCTTTCTTAATCGTTTGTTAGTTTTATTTTGGGAAATTAACAGCGTTGGCCACTTCCCAGCAGTTAACAAAATAGAACAAGTAATATTATAGAAACCGAAAGCTGCGCTTGCGAAAAAGCAGCCTTCTAGAAATAACTCTTTGTCTTGTAAAACGCTTCAATCTCACTATTGCTCTATTATTGACCTGACTAAAGACGTGCGCTCTACAGCTCATTCATACTCAAACCGAAGTGACCATTAATTTACTAATCGAGTAGAATCGTGTGGCGCTCTGAAGCCAAAGACACGCAATTACTACAATAACTATCTCTTTTATTTACTGAGAGATTATGGTGGATATGACCATGTTTATTTGCTTATTAAATCGCGGCTTGCTTTAAGCCGAATCTTGGGGCGCAGAGCTGTTTTGGTCAAGACTTTATAGGGAACTCAATAATTAATTGGTCCATCAGTTCCTTTCTCGTCAAATCAGAACTAAGAACGAGATAGCCAACGAAAAAAGGTAAAGAAAGGAAAACAAATTATTTGACACAGCGTAAGGCACATCCTACTAATATTATAAACGTGAAAGTTTGTATGGATGGATGGATAGATGTATGGATGTATGTTTGTTACTCTTTGACTTTGATTTGGATGAAATTTGGTACACAGATGGTTTATAACTAGGATTAACATATAGGATACTTTTTATCCCGACCTTCCCATGGGATCGAAACTTATGCGGGTGAAACCGCGGGGCGCAACTAGTAATATTATAAACGTGAAAGTTTGTATGGATGGATGGATGGATGTTGGTTACTCTTTCACGCAAAAACTACTGAACGGATTAGGATGAAATTTGGTACACAGGTAGTTTCTAACCAGGATTAACACATAGGATACTTTTTATCCCGACATTCTTACGAGGTCGAAACTTATGCGGGTGAAACCGCGGGGCGCAGCTAGTAGTACAGAATAAAAACAGAGAAACTTAGTTATAACAGTCTAAGAACTAATGTATCGCGAGATAGAACATGAGCTAAGCCCTCAAGAGGTACACATGTCAAGTCTTGTAGCATGTAAAAGTGGGCCTATTGACACTCCACGTTTATAACGGTTTTTTTTAATTGTTAACCGTTCATGTCCCACAGCTGGGCAAAGGCCCAGGACTCTCTTTCCACCTCTCTCTGTCCAGAGCTGCCAAGGACCAATCTCTATGAAAGGCGGTGGGTTAATTTGTCTAAACCCCTACTCTCTTATGACACGTTTATTATAACTAATGAGATTTTTTTGATGACAAAATCTAACCGAGGATTGAACCCAGCTGGGTCATAGCATAACATACTTACAACGGTAATGCCATTTATTTTGATAACTCAACAACATTCATTGCGTTATTAACGTAGTTGAGCAGACGAATTTTAAAAACATATGAAGTAATGGTAAATTTTCTTCGGATTGGGGTGCTGGAGCCCACGCTCAGCTGTCGCGTTTGCGACAACTAGATCAATGAGGCAGTCACTGCATCTAAACAACATAGTAATATGTTGACTTCATTTTGGCTATTGTTAGCAGTGCAGCCCATCTGTATTCACCTCAACATCCCATCTCATCAGTCATTAGGTCAGACCTACACTACACGAACGTACGACCGACCTCCTTACACACTTGCAGTGGGCGTTGAAAACCGTAACCCAGTGACATCTTACCAATTTGGACGGTGTAGACCAGGGTTTATATTAGCGAGTCTGGTTGTTGCCTTATATGGGGGGACGGGTTCGTCAAATTACCGATTAATGGGGTATCGGAATATTTGTGGTTTGTTAGGAAAAGTTTTGGGTTAGAAAGTCATGTTAGTTATGATAAGGAATGCCGCCGAAAGTTCTTTTGAACTCCTTATAAGTTTAAAGGTTTTGGCTGTTTGTCTGAGGCATCGTAGCTCCCAAACGGAGGGACTGATTGTAATGAGAGTTTTGTACGAGTTATACTTGTGTTGTGAACATAATGTACGTTTTGTAACACATTTTCAAGGTACTTTTAATAGCAATAACACTTATATTGACAAGATTAGTCTGAGAAAACTCTGAGGGCAATTTCATTTTCAAGTTCACACTTCAACAACTTTGGGCAATGTCAGTATTTTTAGAGTTCCGTACCCAAAGAATAAAAACCGGACCCTATTACTAAGACTTCGCTGTCTGTCCGTCTGTCTGTCCGTGTGTCTGTCACTAGGCTGTATCTCAAGAACCGCGAAAGCTCTACAGCAACAAACGCGTTTTTTTTGCCCTTTTTTGCTCGATATCAATAATGGCAACAGATAGGCACTTGAAATATCCACAAAATACTCAGTTGTATTTTTGCTTTAATAATACAAACTACTACTGTTCGGTTTCGTTGTTTGTGCTATGACACAAACAACGAAACCGAACGAAAAAACGCGAAGTTGAAGTGGTTTGTCAAAACGCTTGATAACCGTACGTCGTTTCCACGTGGTAAGATTACGCGGAGAATTATAATCACCACACAGAATTCAAGTCAAATCAAAAGTCATTTATTCAAATTAGGCTGAGAATCAGATCTTTTCGAACGTCTAAATTACTTAAGAAAGTCCCTCAAAACGCCCGCCCTTTACCACTTGACGACACGGTTGGCGCAGTGGCTGAGCGATCGACTGCTGCGCTGCGTTTCGCGGGTACGATTCCCGCACGGAACAAATATTTGTATTGCCTATAGGTAGTGGTTCGGGTCTGGCTGTTTGTGTATGTGAGTTTAAATGTGTGTAAACACACCCACGATACAGGAGTAATTCTTAGTGTAGGGCAAGGTTTTTTAGAAAAAAAAAAACAAAAAACTTCCTAGTGGTTTCGCTGGGAAGAAGTGGCGCAATAGACTCCCAGGAGTCTGCATAAAAAGAAGCCTTTGCTCTGCTGTAACAATCATAGACATTATGTTCTTCTACATCAAGTAAGAGACTAATTAGAAAGTATACAAACACAACAGAGTTTAAGTATGTCGTATTATACATACAATAGCTTAACATTTGTAAGTACAATAAGAATAATTACGTTACGACCAGTTCGCCCACGTCCTTCTTTATAAGGGGCCCTAGTATAAACCCGGTAGACGATAGTTAATGGGTAAACTGGTATTTGTTATGGTATTTATATATTTATGTAGCTTTGTGTATGATTGTTATGATTTTTAAAGAGCAATGGTGGCCCAGTGGTAACGACTACGACTTTCGAGGTGTAGGTACGTTGCGGGTTCAAAGTCAAACCTAGTCAGGCGCTTTACTTTTTGTAAATAATTTCATCAGCACTGTTCTCAAAACGGTGAAGGAAAACATCGTGAGGAAACTGTCATGTCTTTTTTTTTTAAGGATGGGAAATCATCAAATGACCCCTCCCGCTCTGGGTGGAGCGGAAGGGAGTGTCAGACTCTTACTGACTAAAACCCACCCGTGTTCCTTCCTTAGCCCTTTATGTTCCAGGGCAACGGTAACCCTTTCGGATGATCCCGCTACCCTTTCGGACGATCCCGCTACGCAACTGACATGTCTTAGAACCAAAAAAAAATTCGAAGACATGTGATATCTACCAATCCGCACTGGGCTCGTGTGGTAGATTACAGCCCACTCCCCCTCACAGAGAGTAGGCCTGTGTCCCAGCAGTGGGAAAGAAATTGCTGAAACTAAATCCCTATAAATCAAATGTTATCTTTAGTTAAACAATATAAACTAGATCGCCCATCAATTTCTTCACCACAAAGGATCAATCACAATATCTTAAGAGATATGTCGTCAATTGTTTTAAAACCCATTGTTTCGACCGGTCCTGTTATTGGGTTAAGCAGTGGCCTGACAGCCAACTTAAGAGATAGCAGGACACGTATAGTCTACGTGCGTGATGCTTTAGACCTTGAAGCGGTGGTGAGAAGTGGAAGGACTGGTTTATCGAAGAGTTGTCGTCTGGATAGTGGGTACTTTTTTACGTGTGTTGGTGTTTAGATTGCCAATGCAACTTGCTATCAACAGTACCTATTATGTTTTTAATTGATTGATCTACTGACATTTTTGTTCGTTTGGAAAAAGAAAAAATGCAGAAATTGGTTTACTGGGTAACACGATATCCTTGGTACAACTGCACCATAATTGCGTAACAGACTTTTAATCACAATTTGAATCATGAAGGAATCCAATCCATTGCTTCATATGTTCGAAAAATTTGTCTGCTCAACAACGTAAATGCCGCATTGAATGTTGTTAAACTGACAAAATTAACACAATTGCTGCTGAAAGGGTGTTACGCAATTACCCCGCTAGGTTGTCAGACTTTTGTGCTTCTGAGTACCAGTAACGACTGTCAAAGATCTACTGACTGACGGATGACGGCCGGGACCAACGGCTTAACGTGCTTTCCGAGGCACGGAGGGCTCTCGATATGTAATGGATGGTCACCCATCCACGAACCGACCGCAGCAAGCGTAACTTAACCTTCGATAGACCCGTGCGGCTGTTATTATTTAGCCAATTGCAGCAATATGCTAATAAAGCTGAATACCTAATAATATCTTCGCCTATAATGACTGGCAATTAACGAGCAATCCGCCATGTTGAAATGCAAAAAAATTTAATATCGAATATGTAGATTAGTGGAATCTATGGCCTAAGAAGAATATTAGAGGTTAGCAAAGTCAGGGAAATTAAGTATAGCCAATTGACCATCAAACTAAATTATCTGAGTATTCAAATAATAACTGCCATTCTTTGAAAGTTGTATGAAATAACTCAGCCTATCTCAATTCCCTGCTGCACATACGTCTCTTCCAGGCTGCGCAACAACACCCTGTCCTCCGCTTTCCGCATCCAGTCTACCCCAGCCACCTTTTTAAGGTCGTTCGACCATCTAGCTCCCACACTACGCTTGCCGATACGCGGTCTCCTGGGGGCCTACTCCGAAGTGCAAAGTGCGAATGTTCGGATCGGACCGACACATGGCCGAACCGAATATTATTGAAAAATGCGAAAAAAGTTCGGATCGGCTCAGTTGGGTCGGGACCATAGTCAATCTTCGAAAGAGTGTAGGAGTGTAGGATCGGAACGGACCGAACCAAATAGTAACTTCGTAGTAGGAAACGGCCGAACATTTGGCCGATACTACTTCGGAGTAGACACCCAGGACTCGTCTGCTCCACCAGCCATCGGCCGCATGAGCTTGCTTACTTTGCAAGCTATGTTAGTAACTCCGGTTATTGACCGGATAATTTCATTCTTGATTTGAAATTGCTCTAACACAGCAAATTGACATAGGATGGCAATTTGCTTACTGTACCTAAATAAATCATCCATTTTGCAAATACATCAATAACTATTTCATCATACATAACTGTTCTTACAATTTCCGCGGCACTTAAAACCGGCTCTAACAAAATATCTTCTCTGTTATCAATTTAAGAATGATCTCAACTACTAAAATAATACTAGTAGTAGCATATAATTACACACACATTAACATTGCTATTAAAACATGCGAGTATCTCACGCCTCCGATTGTAGGCTTCCTTCAATATCTAACCCAATTATGTTAAACGCTACCGCGTTTTATATGTGACGTCATGAGATGCTCCTTCGTGCTATGGGTCATGGCAAGGAAGTCCTTAGGGCCTTGACAATCGCTTTCAAAGCGTTTCGTGTTTCTATAACGACTTTCAACAAGCTTTTCAAGCTTTTTTCAAGCTTTTCGGTAGCTTATCTAAATCCAATACGTTTTTGCGGGTTGGTAGCTGTCACATGTCTTCGAATTTTTGGTTCTAGGACATGCCGGTTTCCTCACGATGTTTTCCTTTACCGTTATGAGAGCAGTGGTGATGAAATAATTTATACAAAGTAAAGCGCCTGTCTGGGATCGAACTTACGATACGACAACTCGTAAGTCGGAGCCGTTACAACTGGGCCGCCAATGCTTTCTTGGTTGATGACCTCTTCATACATAGCTGTTGCCATGTTGCACTCGCATTTTAGAGAAATTACTTACTTCGTGTGCCAAATCAAATTAATTTTATATTTTATATTGTTTCTTTTTTAAATTGTTCTCACATATAAAAGCATTAAGAATAATGTACCCAGGATTTTGTAATAATATCTTGATTTAAAAGAGTGTCCTTGGAATTTCTTGCCCATTCTTCTCCATAGTCTACGTTTTGGAATGAGCAACTAGCTTCAATTTTCTGACTAACTGATCGACTATTTAATTTTGACAATTCAATGACAAAAAAAAAGTTTCAGGCACTTTTGAAATGTCAAAATTAAATAGTCGGATAAATGGTTTAATTGAAATAAATGATTTAAGTTTGAGTTTGACAAATTAAACTACACTCTTTATTTTTTATTTGCCACCATTTGCCCAACAGGTGTTGAGGTCAGTTTGTACCTACTTTATCATACTTGACTAACCAGATGAAATCGAAAATAATTATTTAATATCTATATTTTGTATGGAGGGACTACCAACCTTTTCTTTACGTCAAAAATTACGACTACTACTACTTCTACTTTTAGGTATTAAGGTTGTCCAAAAAAATATAGTGCCAAATAAGGCTTCCCCAGTTTTTATAAAACAACGATAATCATTTAATAAGACGTGAGAATCTTCAAAAGCTTCCGTATCAGTAGCTTGTGTGACGTAATAGAGACTGCAGTATTACCATCACCTACATAAGATGTGGTCAGTTTTCCTTTAGTCGTGACCAGAATCCAAATTGGCAGAAATATTGATGATGCCAATTCAAGTAGTTTTACTTGAATTAAGATTAAAGTTTGCCAAGTTGGCTATTCGATCTTTTTAAACCCTGCCTGTATTTGTTGGTATGCATCACTATCTTCTTTTCAAAATGAGAAGGTACGAGCGTTGATCACCGCGCTTGCTCGCTCTGTGTTGATTATTTTAGAGCTTTCAATCTCAAGGTTTCCTTCCAGTGGTTTGCTTCACCGTAAGTCAACAAGATCAACTTGCAAAGACGTTTATGAATTTAAAAGACAGGCAATTATAATATAACTACTACTACATACTGAAACCAATTACAGGTGCTTTTGAACTGTCGAGGAGTCGGTCAGTCAAAAAGATGAAGCTGCCCATTCTAAAGCGTAGTAGGTTCCTATAGAGAACAACAAACAAGAAACTCCAATAATTCATAATGGTGCTTTACTTGAAAGCTTTACAAGTACTTCGTAATGAACTAAACCCTTTATCTAGCCACCCAATAACAGCCTCTTCAAAATATTATTAGTCGAGTCTATAGCTTACAATAATCGTGTTTTGTTTTTCAACAAAAATAAATTACCTCCTAATATGTCCTCCCATTATCTGCCTTTCAATAAAATCCACGAACTAATGGCATAGGCGTGACTCCTCTTTACTACAACAGCTCCTAAAAGAACCCAATTACTATAAACGCTTCCGTATAACTAATAACATAGAACATGACGTCATCTGACATCTGATGCTACAGTGTTGCCAGAAAAATAAAATAAGAAAAAAATATTTAGTCATGTGTTCGATTTTAGCAATAAGGTTTTGCACCTCACGCATTTTGTCGACGCGGAAACTAAGGAGTTCTGATAAAAAAGTTACTTAATAATGATTATTATTTGTAGTGTGAAAAAAGATTATAGGTAGTCATAAGTTTGAAGGTTAAAGATGGCTTGTTTTGTTCGGTGTTTTTACTAAGTAATTGATACGTAATTGTTATTGATGAAATGTTTTTTCTTCTTCCCCATAGTAGTAATCGACAAATTGGAATCGCAAGATCTTTTTTTGTATCTTTATCTTATCATGGGTTGCATATTTTTTTATCAATGATTTAGGGACAAAAACACTGTAAATTATTATCAATGCTAAAAACATTTTATTTTAAATTTTAAGTGACTACGTAAACGTACGAGTACATTGAGATCATAATTATTTTAATAGCATAAATTATAGGAGTCAAAGTTTTTTTAAAATAATCCCTTAGAGAAGAGAATATTAAAATACCAATCTCTTGAAACATGAGTTTTGACGGAACTTCAAGAGGATTTGGTTATCATGGTACAGTCAGCAGCAAAAGTCAATTAACACTGTTACTTTTACAAATCATCTAAATTGATACAAAATGATGCGATACATTGGTTTTCTCTATTTCATGTAATAACAAAGAGTTAATTATTCTTAACTATCTTATTAATATATGTTTTTTAAGAATATTTTTCTCAATAATTAAGATTTAAACAACTAAAGTGTTAACCGGCTTTTGTTGCTGACCGTACTACGACATATTGGTAAAATTGAGATGCATTTCCACAAAATCCATTATCAATGAGGAGTTGAAGTTGATAACTTGATTTAAAAAGAATTTTCTTCACCTAACTTAGCAACAAGTTGCTTTACGCTTTGTACCACATATTTCCATACATGACTAATTCTCAGGGACCGTGTAATCCATAATCAAGAATCTAGATCGATTGTCTATGATATCACAGTAAATTAGCCATATTTATGCCTAGATTAGACGGGATGGAATGCATTGTGTGATAATAATTATACTATTATGAAGTAAGATTGGAATTCCATTGAGTCTCATAGCGTAACTAATACCTACGGTTATTGTATTTTAATTAAAAAAAATATAAGTTCGTATTATTAAATAATTATTATAAAAGTACACGTTTACGTCTATCTTAGAAATGCCATTGGAGTCATATTATAAAGGGTCATTGTCAAGTCGCCATTGTTTTGTTGCGAAATACAAAGATTTAAACATAAGACTTGCCTTTATCGTACTTATGTCGCGTGAAAAAGGCTCCATACTAGTAAAGTGAGCTCGCTTGAGCATATCAAAAATCGTATCTAGCGTGATACGATTTTTGGTATGAATGACGAGACAATAACACTCGAATGTCATTGTCAACGAAACAAAAACAAGCCCCTATTTTATACACAGTCGGGCGAATCTAACGATTTAAATCTTTGGCGAAATAGGGATGGTGCTAAGTCTCATATATTTTTCTCGCACTGAAACATTTAGCTATAGCTATTTCACTTTATAATACGGTGAACATAGCAGTTTAAATATTTCAGGAAATAATTTGATTCTCCAAAGTTAAATGCAGAAGTGTTGTTTTCCTCTTTGCCAATTTATTAAATTATGTACATATATTGCATATGCAAAAGCTGCAATAAACAAAAATCCCCAAGGAAAACAATTGATAAAACAGTTAGAATTCAAAAACACTTTTTTATAAACAAAAGCAAGCGTAGTGATGCAATTACCTATGTGTGAAGGTCGGAGTTTAAGTAGTCAATACTTAGGAGCATCATTCCTTAAATCACGACTCGACAATCAAGGAGTAGGAAGTACTATTAATATAATTACCAACATAAATAAAAATAAGTTTTTTTCAACACATTAATGTTATACGGTAGTAGGTTTTGGTTATTCACGGATACTGGATAAAAATAATGTTGCGACTGCCATTTTTGGATTTGCAGACAGTTGCTACGGGTCGTCAGAAGCCCAAAAGTCTGACAACCAGTCTTACCTTGGTAAGACTGGTTGTCAGACTTTCGGGCTTACGATACCCCTTGGGGTATCGTATTACCCAGTAACTGGGTTGTGGAGGTCATGTAAAATACTGGTATTCTAGCTGCATCTGGTTAGACTGGAAGCCAACCGCAACATGGTTGGGAAAAGGATAGGCAAATGATGATGACTGAATAAAAAGAATGTTATACTTAAGACGGCTCAAAAAATCCGTGGAAAATGTATAAGTCCGTGATAAGGTCTGTCGTACTTTATGGGTCTGAATGCTGAGCTGTGAAGAAGACGGATGAAAAAAGATTGCATGCAGCGGAGATGAGAATGTTGAGATGGATGTGTGGAGTGACGAGAATGGATAAAGTAAGAAATGAGTATATAAGAGGAAGTTTGAAAGTGGCGCCAGTGACAGAAAATTTGAAAGGAAATCGTTTAGCCTTGGTATGGGCAGGTGATGAGAAGGGACGAAAAGCATGTGACCAAAAGTGTGATGAATATAGGTACATGTTGATGGGTGGAGAGGGAGAGGAAGGCCGAAGAAAAGATGGATGGATTGTGTGAGGAATGATATGAAAGAGAAGGGAGTGAATGATAGCGTGACGGCTGACAGAGGAGAATGGAAGAAGAAAACGTGTTGGGCCGACCCCAAGTGACATGGGATAAGGGCAGGAAGATGATAATAAGACGGCTCAGTAAGTGGCGCCGATTTGTTACGAAGTTACAGGAACCACCGAAGAGGTCGGATAAGAGTGACGCTGGTGACAGTCACTCTAGCAAAGTAGCATCGATGGTTTCGTGATGGCTGTCTTCTCATGACAGAGATGATGTCAGGGGAGGCGCTGCGCTGTCGTACCACGTCTACACGAACTGCTATATTCCTGCACAATCCTGATGATATTGAAGCTGCAGAACCACTAATACGATGACCACTTCTGGCAAAGGCTATCCGGCGCCATTATATAATTTGACTTTTGTTTTCAAATCGATGGGCGTTTTGAAAAAGAATTTATGACAACTCACTTAATGTAAATGCTAGGTGAGACAGTGAACGTCCGTGTGACGTCATCAGGAATCTGAAGAGCAGCCATCTTTTTATGTGATAGGCTGGCGAAGCCGACAAAGGATCGACTAATGGAAAGTGTCACTTTGACTACGATGAGAATGCCGATGTCTTGATGAAAAGTGTCATGTATCTGTTGTTATTTACGGCAATGACATTTAATGTTTTCACTGAATTGAAATGCGTGGATTCGTGGATGAAACATGCCTTCGCAATTTTTGGTTCTAGGACATGCCGGAGACGATGTTTGAAAAACAACGTGAGGGAACGACGAAATTAAATACAGAAAGTAAAGTGCCTGTTTGATTTCGAACTCACGAGTCGGTCACTCGTAATTCGGAGCCGTTACCACCGACCACCACGATTTATTCTTCGTTCGTCCTGAAGTTTCGTCCCACATTCCAAAAAAATCTTAGTTGGTCTCATATCACTATGGAAGTTGTGCTTCGTCTCAAATTACAAGTACGTTAAAGGTACAGTCAAAAAAAAAAAATGCCCTGTATGACTGACACAAATTACTAATCATGTAACAATTTTTCCAAATAAAATATTTCACATGATTATCAAAGCGACACCTTAATAAGTCACCCAAAGCCACGTCAACTTTTCACTACTACAAAGAAAAGCGTAAACAAACTAGTTAGTTGGAACCGGAACCACGGCCGCTGCCTACCCACTAAACAATGGGAGCAACGTTCCACCTTTACTATAGAAATGGAAAACTATAACTTTCACTTCAAAATACTTTCGTTTAAAGAAACGTAATCTTTGACGCCGTTCCAGCGCGTGGAAATGGAAACAAGGTTTAAACCACGTTTTGGAAGATAAATATTATTATTTTTATCTATATTTTTTGCGGCATAACTTTCCAGTCTAGAACTTGTAGGCTCACACACACACGGACAGCTACCAAAACAGACACCGATTTTCTATATTTTTCGTACATTTCAACTTTTACAACACGCATAACTAAAGTGTATGAAATCCTATTTTCAGCCAAACTCTCACTCCGTCAGATTCTTCTATCAGTTTTCAGTCAGGATGCACAAACTCTCAGAAAAATCCATTTTTTCGAGCAGTGTTTTTAAGTCGGCCACGTCGCACTATCGAATAGATAAACTCCGGTTAAGTTACCTCAAAAACCGGGAATTACTCATAAAACCGGGTACCCGGATTGTCGAAGCCGGGTACCTGGCTGTCAATTTCTGGTTAAGCTTTCTAGCGAGCGACTTTCAACCAGTTACACAAGATACAGCTTAATAAAGAAGCTGTCAACTCAAGATATATTTTTGCCAATTTGCTAACATTTTATGAATGTAACCAGTTTTCTCGGAACCCATTTAGAATGGATTGTCTGTCTGTTCTTTTGTTCGATATTTATGGCCCTTCGGAGTCCCAATAACTTAAACTTGATTGACAACTTAAAATTGTGCAAGAGTGGAGTGAAGCCCTTTGTTGAAAATGAAAGGAAGTAGACTGAAAATTATGTCAAGTTGTTTGTATTAAGTTATAGATTGGCAAACAGATTGAAAGCGTACCTAATACTTCTTTTTTTGTATTTGCATAAATGTTGAGAATAGCTCGTGCCGTGGTAGGTAATATAGCCCAGTCAGCAAGATGGTGGGGAGAATTACTGGCCAGGGCACTACAGAAGTTAGCACCGCTCGTAGAGATTACTTTAACCTAAGCCTACTTAATCGAAAGATTTTTACCGCTGACAATAGGTACACCACAAAAGTGTCAGTGGATGCGTTGACTGATCTTGGAGATAAGAGTTGAAATGTCTCAAAAGTCTAAAAAGATACTATCGTCATCGTCATTGACGGAGGCTCTCTTTAAAATCAGTATTCCAAAGAAATAAGGAGATTTTTTCTAAATAATAATATAATGTAGATACTCATATGTGTGAATGCTGATATGGTTAGAAAGGGGGTGATTACCGAGATGACGACTTATAGAGAAATATGGAAGAAAAATAAGTGTTGCACCCACCCCAAATAAATTGGGCTAGGAACAGGTGAATGCTGATGAGTATGATGACTCAGGAAATGTTTCCGATTCAAGCCGGATCAATCAAAATCTTCGTTAAATGCAATACGAAGTCGGGTAATCAAACCAACTAGGCCTGTAGGTCAAACAAGCAACAATAAATCACAAACAAACCAACATAATATTAATAACATTTTTAATAACAAAAATAAACAATAGTCCATACTAGTGGGCGTTTGATCCGCTCAAGGATAAACGCATGGAACAGACAAATTGATTGATGTATCGAAACGTATGATGGTGAATGATGGATGAACATGCGAATGATCTCATTTGGCCTTAACCATTGTCTAATAATGAGAAATATTATTTCCAATGTGGTAAAAAAATTAAATAGTCACTGGGTTTAATTTTGGGGATCTATATGGGTATCGCGATTTGGTAAACTTAATGAATAGACAAAAGGTTTTAGAAGAACTCTATTATTCGAAGGTTTAAGAGGATATACCCAGCTACTCTGGAAATTATTGTGTCATCATTAATGTGGTTTAAAAGTGCAACATTCTGGTGGAAACCAAATCATCTGCCTAGCCTTTTCCCAATTATGTTGGGGTCGGGTTCCAGTCTAACCGGATGCAGCTGAATACCAGTATTTTACATGGAGCGACTGCCTACCTGACCTCAACAACCCAGTTACTGGGTAATACGATACCCCTTGGTAAGGCTGGTTGTCAGACTTTCGGGCTTCTGACTACCCGTAACGACTGTCAAAGATCCATGAATGACAGCCGGGACCAACGGCTTAACGTGCTTTCCGAGGCACGGAGGGGACTCGGTATGTAAAGATGGTCACCCATCCACAGACCAACCGCGGCAAGCGTAGCTTAACCTGACCGATCAACCTGTGCCAACCAAACCAAAAATAATTTTAAACCCCCTAGTGTAGAAATTTTCTGTATTTCAGTCAAAATGTATAGAACAGCTAACTTTTTTTTTAATAACAGATGATCTATCTATCGACGTGAGGGTGTTTAGAATCATGTGCTGAATCCTGCTACCCTGTATTATCTCAGGTAAAGTTGATGTCATCTCAGATAATTTTGCCGAAGGACCGATGGCCGCTAAAACATACCGAGTCCTTGATTGGAGATAACGAATTGGCAAACATAGAATTCATCACTCCCTAGCTAGATAGACTGATGACCTGAAGTAATCGTTAGAGGTATAATGGACTCGGAAGGTTAAGAGTCGGGGGTTGTGGTGCAACTTTCAAGAGGAAAATTCCCAGCGGTTAACTGCGATAGGCTGATTAAATTAATTAATTAAAATACTCGTATGCTACGTAAAACACACTAGCAGCTTAAAGTTTCGAATTTAGTGGACATAATGTTTCGGGTTTTTTTAAGCTTCGGATTCCTACGTTTCGATTATAAAGGCTGTCATGAAAATCTGTCATTTCCACCAGTATTTTTGACATTAGGGTGACAAAAAAACATTCTGTATTTGGAGAACTCACTGTGTGACCGTTCACGGCTTTCATAGGAAAACTAAGCTTAAACAAATATACCGTCATTTTCTTCTTACTAATTTTCTAGTCAATTTCCATAATCGTCGATTTCAATTCTTTGAAGCACATAATTGCATTGCCTGCCCCACATGGTTATATGCTGGTAATATTGATTATATCGCAAAACGAATCAATAGGTTCTATTTTATGTTATAACCTTCACAATAACTCATGTATGTTGATAAGAATGAACAAAAAGATGGTTTCGTATCGATGATTGAAATCTAAAGCGTGTCCATTCGTCGTGTTATGCCAAATGGTTGCAAAATAATTGTTTGGTTTTTTTTTGTATGTGTTTGTAAGTTTGTACTTATGTGTATGTTGTTTTATTTAAAGTACCCATTATTCTTTGATGTAGTACTTACGCGGAGGAATATTTAGTTTTTTAAATCAAAGGGCTGTTTTTTCCAACGCCAGATAATTTTATCCGAGGAATAATTTTGAATTTTTGACAGTTCTTCCATACAATAACTGTCAGACGTCAATTTATACCACGGATAAAAATTATCTGTCGATTGAAAAATCAGCCCTTAGTCAAGTTAGGAAATATTTTTTTATTTTATTGATTCAGTACGTTTATGTTCAGTTCATTTCAATTCTGAATAAACATATTTATATATTTTCCTTCTGTATATTTTTCAAATAAATGCCGAGACTTTGCAGAAATCAAAGATTAATTCTACACAACGTGTTTTTTTTATATTCCATAAATCTAGGGGGTCTTGTACTCATCATTATGAACACTTTTACTATGGGACCAAACCCGAAATCGCGAAAAAAAAATCTGGTGTTCCCTGCATTTTGACGAGTTATACAAACATAAATGTAGCGAACAGCTGACTTTTGTTTCGCGCTTTCAGGTTTGGTCCCATAGTAAAAGTTGTTCATAATGACGAGTACAATGACCCCCAAGAGTTATGGGATATCAAAAAAAATACGTTGTATAGAAGTAGACTAAGTTCACTGGGACTCAGAAGACAGTGAATCCGACGGAGAAATAACCTGCTGTTCAGTTCTGAATCCTAAGAAGATTTTCTTCCTGCTCAGGGGTTGTACTTTGTAGTAATTGGAAAATATTGCCGATATAAAACGTGCAATAAACCTATGGTTTATTTATGTCTTTCATTCAGCATCTTTCACTTGAAGTAAAACGTCAGTCTGACAACTCAATGAATCAAAATTGAAAAATTAATTCTATAGTGAACCGCTCCACCGATGTTGAATTTTGACATTAAATTAATTCTATAGTGAACCGATCCACTGATGTTGAATTTTGACATTCGGCATCTTTCACTCGTGCGCCAAATGATCGAAAAGTAATTGAAATAAGCAAGTTAACGTTCATTAATTTGTAATTTCATCGGTGTCGAGTGAATGTAATGACATAAAAATGGATCTTCACTTGAGTGAAGCGTCTGATGTCAGCTTTAGTGCACATCCAAAATGTTTCTACAATATTTTTTCAATAGTTTAGGCTATATGCGAAGTAAAATAAGCTTCGATCGAGTACTAGATTAAGGATCAGGAACAAAAATCAGTCGCTCAAGTGGCCACGTTTGCACACACGTAAACATCTACATTTCTTAGAAAAAAGTTTAATGATATTAACAACACCAGTTTATTATAAACCTTAATGCTTAAACATAAAGTTTAATTACCATTGCGAAATATATTTAAAATGTCGCTTGAAAATAAAATCATTCTATTTTTAAATTTTCAGTCATTTATTCTAAAATGAAACTTAAAGTCTAAGTAATAAGGTTAAAAACATACTAATTTGAAATAAGACCACAAAAGTATTTCTGGTCTTATTTTTCGGGCCGTTTTTGAAGCGTTTATCGGGAATCTAAGTAAGTAATTAATGCTTCATCTTCTAGTCAAAACTTATAATCTATAATTAGCGCACGCGCTAATCCCTGGATTTGTAAAAATATGTTTGCATATGATAGCCCAATTTTTTAAGGAGGCTATAGGACCCCTTAGGAGCCGAGCAAAAAGAAAAAAAGTTAGAAAAAACTCTTAGAGACGGGGTTGAACGGGCAAAATTTTGAAAAGGAAATATTTTACTTCGTTTTCGAGTGAGAGAACTTTTTTGCATTTCTATGGCGAGAACGCTATGCGGAAATGAAGTAGAAGCGCGGACGCAATGCGATGCGATGGGATAGATCGGGGGAACAAGAAATTTTACGCGGGCAGTCGCAGGCAGAAGGTATTATTCATCAATATATGTAGCTGGTCTAATGGTGGAGAGCTGGTTCGCTAGTGAAAGACTCGCTTATATTGCAAGAAAAGCTAAAGAAAGACCCTTATTTTACAATCAAACAAACTTCATAGGACTCAACACCTTCAAGCCATATTAAGCAACAAATCCTTACTCAAAACTCCGAACATCGGTAGCCAAAGTTCATAAGTAGACTCCACCTTTCCATGATTTACGACCTTATAGATTCACAACAACGAGATAATTTCGCATGAATTGACTCTCTTATCGCAAATGTCATCATTCTTATTCGTTTGAAGATTTATTTGTTGATGTAACGGTGAAAGCCTAATATAGTAGCTGTTTTATACTAGAATAGGAATGGTGATTTGTAAACAAAGATCTTTTTAAGATTTAAGCCTTAAATGGAAAGCGCTTT
Source organism: Apamea sordens (assembly GCA_945859715.1). Classification (NCBI taxonomy): domain Eukaryota; kingdom Metazoa; phylum Arthropoda; class Insecta; order Lepidoptera; family Noctuidae; genus Apamea; species Apamea sordens. The sequence continues at coordinate 1,458,241 of OX244010.1, read as the reverse complement.
AGGCATTTTAACGAGCCTTATTGGTGAAGAATGTTTGTTTCTCTCTTCACACTTTTTCAAGACTTCAAAAGCATGGAAAAAGCGTCCTTCTGACTGCTAATAACAACCTACTACTTCACTTTTATCGATTCGACCTGTGTGATGGTTACATATTATAGGTAAGTATCTATGTATCTATCTAAATACCATGTTCCTTTTAGCAGTTATTTGAAAACATGTTTAACAGAAGATATTTATGTGGACTGGTCAGGGTAGGTGAGGCTTTGAAAATTAGATTTTGTTATGATTGAAATGAATAAATACCTACCAATATTTTTTTTTGCCGATCACAGTGTAGCTAATAGAGAGTTTTGTTTCAAACATGTTATGTGTATTCTACGTTATTTATTTTCTGAATGAGTAACTTCTAAAAATAAAAATGTTCTTTGTTTTTTAGATTTTGTATAATTTAGCAAAAAGTGAATACCTACACCGATCATCCGCGTACGAGATGGGCGGACGACATTGTTACCATCGTGGGTAGAGCTTGGATGAGGCTGGCACAGAAACGTGGGGATTAATAAGTACAAGAAGAGAGGACTATATGCTCAGCAGTAGTTGAAGTTAGGCTGTGGATGCTGATGATGACATTTCTAAGCCTCTTTTTGATAAGTCTTACACACATGCGGCATAGTCTGCTGGATAATGTTCCCACTGCTCGGACACAGGTCTCCTCTCTTCGAGAGAGAGTGGGCTATAATCCACCACGCGGGCCAAGTGCGGGTTGGTAGATATCACATGTCTTGGTTCTAGGACATGCCGGTTTCCTCACGATGTTGGTTGCCCACACATTTCAGTGGTTTTATTACCACTATTAACAAATGCAGGAAGCCATGTTATTCATTCAATTATGTATGTATGTACCTATCTACATACTTTCTTCCTTCGTTGGTTTACAAAACACATACGTCATGAGTCACTATACTAGATTGTTTGAGAAACAATCGTCTTAGTACATGATGAACAACGTATGTGTATACCTTGATTCATTACATAACTGTCGGAGAGTTTACTCTGCATTCTTTTATAAACAAACAACCAGGCATCGCCCACTTAGATATGTTTTGACAATATGCAGGGATTGCAGAAGATCAAGTCCCTGTAATATTCCCTTTGAATGTAATGTAATCAGCCTGTCATGTTCCCACGGCTGGGACACAGTCCTCCTCTCGGTGAGAGGGAGTGGGCTGTAATCTACTACGCGGCCCCAGTGCGGGTTGGTCGATGTCACATATCCTGGAATTCTTGGTTCTGGGACATGTCGGTTTCCTCACGATGTTTTCCTTCACCGTTTTGAGAGCAGGGGGCCTACCACCATCTCTTATAACAGTATTAATATAACCTTACTCTGTCTTTTCGTACCATGACATCCTTAAAATAAGCTTATAACGTTCTTGAAACAAAATCGTTTTCTTAGCAGTTTTGGTGACGTCACCTCTAAAAGTTCATTCAATTCGTACCACGACGTGACTTTTGACAGCACGCGATAGTGTTTTAACGTCAAATTTAGCAATCTTATAAAAGTTACTCGGACGCCACGGATTTAATACTGTTTTGCAAATTTATGTAATAAAAAGGTGTTGTAGTGTAATTTATAGTAAGTAAATGTGTATATTTACGTAAACTTAACAAATGAATTGTGTTTCTGGCGATTTTAATACCTACGGGAGTAATAAATTCTTATTTGGTTCTAGATGGCTAATGTGTATGAATTATTTGAGTTTTTGGAAGCTGATAACGCACAAGCCAATATTACACGAAAGCGGCGTCGTATGCAGTTACGTGGGGAATGTGACCCGTTTGATTTAGACGACGCGGAGTTTATTAAAAGATATAGACTCACAAAGGAGCTAGCACTTAACTTATGTGATGAGTTGAGGCCACTGATGAAGAGCCCTAAAAGATCAACCGACTTGTCTGTAGAGACGAAGGTAAATATCCTTATATAAACTGCAAATATCACTACATGAGCCATATAACCACTTTTATATGCAGTAAGTAATAAAAGTACTAATTTACTTATACTATTTTCTAGGTGTTGATTGCATTATCATTTTATGCAACTGGTTCATACCAACGTCCTATAGGCAGTAATGAAGGTCATTTTGTGGCTCAACAGACTGTTTCTTCTGTCATCGCACAGGTTACAGCGTGTCTTAACTCACTGCAGATGCGACAGAAATATATAAAATTTCCAGTCAATGATCAAGAACGCAACAGAATTAAAATGAAGTAGGTATTTATTTTTATTGCAATAATATTAATGTTTAGTCATAGGATGCCTACTTTGCTAAATGACAACAGTATAGAATTATCATGCAACCTTATGCAACAAATACTTATTAAGTTCGGGAACAATAGAAAAAGTAGTTGTATCTCATGAGTGACCTAAAATTGTCCACATGTTTATTAAATTCACTGTAGCATAATAATTTTGGACTGGCCTATTATGTCTAAGAGTAGCCTGAAATAATAAACATTTAAACATCACCATCAGTGGTAATTTTAAATTCTTTGTTATTTTGTGTGTTTTAGATTATAAGGAAAGTTAATATTTCATATTTGTATAAAATTTAATTAATTTATTGCAGATTTTACAATACATTTCGGATTCCTGGGGTTCTAGGTTGTATAGATTGCACCCAAATAGCCATAGTACGCCCAGTACTTCATGAGGAGCGCTACTTCTGTCGCAAGCATTACCATTCCTTGAATGTTCAATTGGTAAGTGTTCATTAAATTTCAGTAGGAGTCTAGCCATTTACAATGAAATTGAACATCATCATTTCAGCCGAAAGACATAGACAGGGGGACATAGGCCTCTTCTTTTTCCTTTTCTTTCTTCTTCTCCTCTTCTCCACATAACCGGTCGAAGTGGAGGTGCTTGGGGGAGGCCAATGTCTAAATTGAACATAAGTAAAAATAAAAACTTTTCTTTACAAATAAGTTAAAATGTCTTCATAAAAAACTTCTTTATTCACTTACAGAGAAAAGCATCATACAATTCTTAAGTTTTTATTTACAATGAATGAAACTAAAATACTAACAAACACAACAATCTTAATATGTATCATAAAAAAAGAAAAGTTATACATACCTAATATTTATCGATTCTTAGGTTATTCAAACAAATAGCACTTTACAGTCTTTCAGATATTGATTCAATTTTAATTTTCAGATTTGTGATGCGGACATGCAAATAATAAGTGTAGATGCAAGTTATGGTGGTGCAACTCATGACTCTTTTATATGGGCTACTCATCCACTAAGAGCTCATTTGGAAGATCTTAGCAACACAGAAGATACTTGGTTTCTTGGCATGTATTACATCCTTTTGATTTTTGATAAATATAAATATTTTGCATTGAAATTGTACCTACTTGTAACTTTGGTGAAAATATTTTTTTTATTTTTATTATTAGGGGATTCCGGATACCCTTTGAGAAAGAGCATGATGATACCAATACTGAATGCAGCACCTGACTCACCGGAAGCACACTACACCGACTTACATGTCCATGCAAGGAACATTATAGAGCGCACTATTGGGCTTCTCAAAGCACGTTTTCGTTGCTTACTTGTTCACAGAGTGTTACATTACTCACCAGAAGTAGCTGGCTCTATTGTAAATGCTTGTGTTATATTACACAACATTTGCAATAGGGCTAACATACCTGTGCAACAGTTAAACAACGAAGATATGATTCAAGAAGCCCAATTACAGCCACAACACTATGCAAGTGAACAACCGCACAGCAATAACATCGCTCTGCAGCAGGGTGTGGCTACTCGGAATTCCCTTGTTCAGCTACTGTGGGGAAGGCGGCACTTAAGATCCTGAAAACGAAAAAAAAAACATTTTTTAATAATTTTATTGTAAATAAATCTGTGTGATAGTTGGAATTGTGTATCTTTAAATAGTATAGTTTTAATGTTCTTACTTAATTATAGTAAATTGTTTTTTTTTTATGAATATTGTTTATTTTTATTGTCTTATACTTTTTACGCCAACTGAGAGGAACCAAAACTAAAAGATTATTCTATTAATTTAAAAATCAAATGCACTCTTTGGGTATTGCACTTCTTCACGGATTTAAAGAAGGTGAGCAACTGAGCATAATTATTTAATAATTTTGTACCTACTAATCCTCTCCAACGCATTGGCAGTCCTCACAGCAGCATCGGCGTGCATTTGTGAGGAACGGACGAGAGCACGTCTTGCAGACTCCTGCGACATCGGCGGCTCGCGCCTTCGCCTCCGGCGTCGCGGGGAGCGGGCTGCAGATGTAGTTGCAGGACGTGGGGATTGGGTAGGAGTCCTACTAGGGGAGTGAGCTGGTAGATTTTGGACCATAGGTTCCAGAGGTGGATTTTGTGGCAGTGGCTCTAGGATGGGTTCAATAGGTATATCTTGGATAGGAGTAAGGAATGAGGGATTTAGGACAGATTGTATGTTATAAAGAATGGATTCTGAAGCTGGGGAATCCTGCACATCCACATCTATTGCAGCTGCGACAATCTCTGGAGGCTATAAAAAGAATATTTATGTACTTTATATTACTTATAAATAATAATTAATTAAAATTATGCATAAGTACCTACTTATATTTACTTTGTCCAATAACTAATATTGACCAATGACTTGTATGAGTGGTGCATACTGTAAATATAAGTTGGTTAATAAATAAATAAAAAAATCTTACTGGTTCCACTCGAACGCCTGGCGTACCCTGAGCGAAATCATCTCCCAGTATTAGAAGAAATTTTTCTTCAATTTCAGTCAAGGGCTTCTCAGTGGAAGGGCCTCCTCCAGTTCGCACGTGAGACGCCCGTACGGCAGCAACCCTCTTTTTTAATTTAGCCTTATAATCTACCCAATACTGAAAAAAACATTGTTTAAATTAATATTGATAAAAAGATTAGGTACTTATTCATAATTAACTTGACAAAATAATAGATAGTTACTTTATTCCAGCCTGCCCAATCTTTATGAGCGCCATCGCCTTGGGAGTTTAATATTTCGGCAATCTCTCTCCACTTTCTTTGTGAGAACTCCTTGGCTTGTAGAGCACGATTGTGGCCGGTAGCGACGGTTCTGTTGGAATTTAAAAATTCCCAGAGTGTCTCTAGCTGACGCCAGGAAACACGGTGAACTCTTCGGCTGCAAAATGAATAACAAATCACTAGGTACCTAGCTAAGGTACACAAACAAACAACTGACACTTTTCTGTAACAAATTAACTCAAAATATTAACATTAAAATATTTCTTTGTTACAATAAATGTATTCACTGACTATCAGTGTTTAACCTTACCTTGATTCCATGTCGACTGAGTTAGCTAGTGAGATCCTTATGCATTTAAGACAAAAATAAGTTCAACCACTTAGTTATCCACTTGAAAGCCCACTTTAACAAAAATATCGCCATACCGAGTTTCGAATTTCGTTCGCGCTACACAGCTGATAAGTATTCTAGGTAAACAAAACATTTTGTTCCGATTCATATCGTCACATTTAGCCACAGCTTATTTTATAAGTTTTTCAATTGATTTCCTTACTTACTACAAAACAACATATTTAAGTATTTGTAATAGTATGCATTTTATGGAAATTACTCGTACAAATTATGTTTTCTTTTGAAAATTAATATTAAATTTGGTTTCAAGATCAACTCGTAAAAACGAATCGGACCAAACGATTGAAAGAGATAGCGCTATAGAGTTCATATAGCGATGTTTCTTTTCTATTAAAGTAATCAATAGACAAATTGTTCGTTCTTTCCCAGCACTAAGCAGGAATAAAACAATATTGAATGGTTAAGGTCATGGTACGAATATGAGCATTGTTATTATAAGATTGAAACAAAACTCTCTTGAAATAAGATTGTTTTGCTAAAGATGGTGGTAGGCCTCCAGTAGTGATGAAAACCAACCTCTTAACTACATAATGTATTTTGGATTACACGCGTACAACTATCGTTACATTCAGTTTATTTTTTCTTGAAAGCATTAAACTCGAATCATACTGGTTTGCGTCACACGTCAGCGCCGGCTGCCGCTGAAAACCAGCGCAGGGGCTCTGTCTCGTATAGGGTCTTTGCATTATGCTGAGCGATGGCCGTTTTGCGTGAATGTGACGCATGTTTACCCCCAACTTATTTTTTTTTTGTGTGTTTATGTCCTTTTTTTATGCGTCATGTTTGCCGCAAATAAATGCATTTTCTTTCTTCTTTCCCTTATATCCCTTAACTTTAAGTCGTTCATAAAAGTCTACCTGTAAAACTCATCGCAACACCTTAAATTGTTAGAGACAGCATAAGACTGCACCATAAAATGAATTTAGCATAATCAGCCTAAAATGTTCCCACTGCTGGGACAGAAGCTTCCTCTCATGACAGGGAGTGGGCCATAATCAACCACGCGGGCCCAAAGTGCGGGTAGGTCAAAATAAAATTTCGTTTGAAAAATTGTCCTTATTTTTAACTGGACCTTCTGCACCCCACTGGCCAGTACCTACATAAAGGTACATTACAACACAGTTACGTCACAGCATGACGGACAAGACGTGATATCAGTATTAGATTGCACTCAATAAATGATCGGATGCTCACAGCATCTTGGGCAAGCTCGTTACATTAGATTCACTTGAAATTATGTTGCTTTTGTCTAAGGATTAAGGAGGATATGGTTTTAGTCTCGCGGCATTCACGTTTTTACTGAATTATGTTGCACTGAAAAGGAGCCTCGACCCTCAGGGGCCCGTGGCTGTAGGGAACAGCTGATATTTTTTTCACGCTTTCAGGTTTGGTCCCATAGTAAAAGTTGTTCATAATGATGAGTACAATGACCCTCTAGAATTATGGGATATAAAAAAAAACACGTTGTATAAGTCCATCTCTGCCTAAACCCTTCGGGAATTATAGGCGTGGTTTACTTAAGTTTATTTTAGTCTAAAAGATAGGGTATCCGAATCTTTGCTGGTATCAGTATTTCCACGACTGTAGATTTTTTCTCATAAGTATATTACTTACTTATTTCAGCTAGGCAGTTGCTGATTTATCTATCATGGTAAGGCTACAACCCTTTAATGAAGCTCATTTACTTAATAATCATTTGATTACCACTAATCACCATCACAAGTAAATTCTTCTACAATAATCTTGACAATTTACCCATCCATTGTAAAATTACTTACATTAAACAAATTACCTGTTTTAGCCGGCAAATACACGGAATACCTGGCACAGGTGGCTTAGTAATCGATTCGCACGAATTTACTCGCCCGAAACGGGTGAATCGTCCCTTTTAAATAATATTATTTTCTCTCTAGGCGATTCACACGAGGTTCAATTATTTGTGGGCGAGTCGACAACTCCAAAAATATGTATTAGGCAATTAGCACATTTTTAAAAAAGGACACAAGCGCACAAGTGGTAAGAGTTGAATATTATAAAACGTAAACCTACTTTTTTTAAATTCATTGCCTAAATTCAAAATGTGCCAATTGCCAATGATATTCTGGAGTTGTCGACTCGCCAACAATTCAATTGACTTCGTACGAGTCGCCTATAGAAAAAAAAAGTAATAAAAGTGAAGATTCGTCCGTTACGGGCGAGTGAATTCGTGCGAATCGACTAATAAGCCAGAGCACCCGGTGCAGGTGATTAATTGCTAATGTTTACTCATTTACGCTAGTAATTAGCCTGTCTCTTGAATTGATAGGTGGCACTACCGTTAAGGATTCCTTGCATTTCTCATGGGTATTATGGATAATGCCTAACAGGTGCTTGTCAGTCGAGGGTGAATTTGATTAATGGTATTTGATAACCGAATCTTGAGCTTGACGTCTTGACGGTATGACAAATTGGAAAAAGATTAAAGGTTTTTCCGGAATTTAGAATTTACATAATCGGGAAATTATGGTAATGTCGGTTTTCTTGAGTGACGTAAATAGTATGCGATCTGGATGGAGTGCATTGAACGTTAGAAACATTGGGATTTCTTCTGTTTTGTGCTAGATGGACCACATCACCTTAAAGTCTAGCGTATCATCACCGAACTTAATCCGGAATTAACGGAGGCATCCGTACGCCGAGTTCCGGGCTTCTACCTGCCAGCATATCCGGGTTACAACGAGCTCCACATCGGGTACATATTTCGCCCGCGTGGCCGCGTAGAGCTCACTACGTGCCTGCGAAACCATAACCGACCGGCACCTTCCCAGGCGTCTGCAGCGTGACACCCGCTGCGGTCACTGTCATAGATCCACGAATGACAGCCGGGACCAACGGCGACCCGAAGAGTTCTTGCTATGTAAATATGGTCACACATCAACGAACCAACCGCGGCAAGCATAGCTTAACCAGATCTATCGACCCGTGCGGCTGTTATTACTTAGCCACAAACCCCTTTGATGGTCACCCATCCATGGACCGACCTCGGCAAGCGTAGCTTAACCAGATCTATTGACCCGTGCGGCTGTAATTACTTAGCCACAAACCCCTTTGATGGTCACCCATCCATGGATCGACCTCGGCAAGCGTAGCTTAACCAGATCTATCGACCCGTGCGGCTGTAATTACTTAGCCGCAAACCCCTTTGATGGTCACCCATCCATGGACCGACCTCGGCAAGCGTAGCTTAACCAGATCTATCGACCCGTGTGGCTGTTATTACTTAGCCACAAACCCCTTTGATGGTCACCCATCCATGAACTGACCTCGGCAAGCGTCCTTAACCTGATCTATCGACCCGTGCGGCTGTAATTACTTAGCCACAAGCCCCTTTGATGTAAGTAAAGCGGTGAAACAGTTTATTGAAACACTAATTAGTTCAACGCAAAACCATAAAAAACACCGTTAGGTTTAGAAAATAATAGGTCACCTACATCAAAAGTAGATTGCGGTCAAGTGCTTAAAATCGTCACTTTCACATGTGCCGATAAATATTATAAACATTCTTATCAGTATAAAATCAGGCTATCTATGACTCAATTGGAAACTCGTGCCCCGTTTGATACGCTGTCGCTCAGTATAGTGCACTGTCGATTTTTATTTTACTGGACTATGACGAATTAAAATTGAATTGTCCGAATGGTTCGTAATGAAGTGTATGGGGTTTATGGTTCACGCGATGTTTTAATTTAACGTTTTTTAACGGCTTTGTCTTCTATTTTGTAGTGTTTATACCTAATCTAATATCGTGACATACATATATTTGCCAAAAATGTAAACAAATATGAGTTTATGGAAAAATAACTTTAATTCCTACACAATAAAGTTCAGTTTACGCTACAACTTCAAAACTTTTTATAACTTTTTCAATAGTGCTAGTTACTCTGAAATCAACTTAATTCAAATTAAAATAAAGTTGAAATGCATGAAAGGACAGGTCAGACTAAGTTCCTATTTTTTTATAAGAAACTTCTTAATGATGTACTCGAATCTTGATCAGCACCCTAATTGCGTAACACACTTCTAATTACAATCTGAATAATTTTGAAGGATATTGATAATCCATTGCTTCATATGTACGAAAAATTTTACTCAACGACGTAAATAACGCAATGAATGTTGTTGAAATGTCAAAATGTAAGCCATTATTGCTATTGTTAGTGTGTTACTCTCCCCCCTCTAAATGAACTATGAAATATGATAACGCAACAGAAAATATGATAACAGAACAGTGATAATGCTTTAAAATTAGAATTTTATTTTCATTAATAATATTTATCGATAGATTTCGGTTTCAAGAATTTTATTTCTCTAAATTTTAGATTTAGAGTTCAAAAATAAAAATCTAGTTTTAATATTTTTATTTTAAAGTTTTTTAATTACCTTTTTAAATGTATAGCGGACATAAAATCTAGATTGAGCACCTATTTATAAACCAGTATAAAAATATAGGAAAATCCGTTATAATTATATTCTTACAAACGCATTCAAATCTGTTTGTCAAAATAAAAAAGAAATGGATTTTTGTATGTTTGTTTGTTATGCTTTCACGCTAAAACGGCTGAACGGATTTGGATGAAATTTGGCACAGGGGTAGACCATGACATGGATAAGGACGTAGGATACTTTTTATCTCAATTTATTCTTTCGATCGAGACTTATGCGGGTAACACCGTGGAGCACAGCTTAGTAATAAATAAAAACAGGTGTTTCACAAGGGTTCAAAAAGGTGTAGCACATGTCAAGGTAAAACGTCATTTAAGACAACTATGAAATAATAATTTCACAACTTTCTACATATTTTTGACACTCAAAGGTTTATAGTTCTATAGTTCAGAAGGTTTTTGGAACAACTGGTCGCACAACAGTTGCTCAACCGTCGCAATTATCCTCAATAAGAACGAAAATTAAGTTTATTTATAGTGAAACACCTGTTAATTGGGCTGACCGATCGAGCCTTAATTGCGTTTTTTTTGCAACGGTTGTGCAATAATTGCTGTCAGAAATTAATTGTGTTATAATGTTTCTATTATATCGGTTTCTGTACGGTTGTTAGCTCTCATTATATTGGTAGAAGGGGTGGATTAAAATAACCTTCATGTATTGCGATATTTAAATGTACGAATTGTGCACCTAGTGCAATTCTCGTAATTTTAAGAACGTTCAGTCTGTCAGTCTCAATCTGTCAAAAAGTTCTATACGAGGCCAAAAGGCTTTATCTCAGCAACCAACCTGCAACTAAGCTAAATATGCTTGTGCTAGGAGAGGGTTCATGTCAATAGTAGTTCCGTAGGCCTCTGCTCTCCAAATAACCCTTTGTCCCATTTTACTTAGGGTCGGTACAAAATGTTTTTTTGTTTAAATCTTCCTCTGTTAGCCGTTACCCGATCATTTAAGCCATTTGCCTTCAAATCATCTCAGACTCAACATTTTTACACTATTAATCCATCATTTCTTATGGTCTCCCTCTTCCTTCCATCAAGATTTAACTGTCACTCGAATAACTTAAAAATTGAATACAATAACCTCATACTCAGTAGACGCACTAGAACAAACCGAAAAAACAAGTGAAAACGTACCAAAAAACCGGTACATCACACCAGATTCTAATCTAAAAAAACGGTAACCGTAAATCAAAAACCGTCTAGCCACAAAATAGGCACACTATCGATACTTTATAATTAAATTCTCACTCAGTTTATTTTTAACTGAAGTAGGTCAAGTTGTACGTGACTGAGTGGTTAAAGTTTAACTGATAGGAGGCGAGATTTTGATGAGTTTGGGTGAATATTTTTAGCAGAGTTTATTTTTTTAACATTTTGTGCATGTGGAAAAAGTTTTGTGCAAATTGATTACGTGCTGTTTTTCCGTTTTAGGAAGATATCATCTTGAGAGCGCATTTTGGTAGGTAGGCTACGTCACGAATTATATCAGGCATATGTGGCTGAGACAATGATGAACTTTGGAAAGGACTCCAACGTGGCAATGCAGCAAGCGTTTTGGGCACCTTTGCGCCGTCAACAGTTAGGGGCGGGTTATTAGACTAGGCTGACGTGTTGTTCTTGTCCTTGTATTATTCTAATAAATATAATTCGGATGATAGATATGCTAGGTAGTCATTAGTAAACTTATCACTTCTTAATTTAATTCAAGCAATACTTATTTATGCATATTATTAGTCTATTTAAGAAGAAAAAGAGAAAAAAGAGAGACTAGAAGATAAGGAAAATTGTAACTAACCCTGTGGACTCCTGTCTGAAACAAAAAAAAAACATAAATAAGTACAACTTTAGGTCGAAGATTAGGTACTTATAACCTAGTTTTTGAGCTAAAAGTATACAACACTAAATTACAAGCAATATGAAAACAGACTTTGTAGCAATCCCGAACCTAAACTTTCAGAAGATGGACAACTGATTGAAAATGGTTAACTACATAACAACATAGAAGTATTGTCGATACGTTTGGACCGTTTACTTGCAAATTAAATATAAGTATTAGGTATCGCAATACCAGGTACGACAATTTCGCAAATTTAACCTTCTATCTCTAAACTTGCTTGGACATAAACAAGTATTAAACTAACAGGTATTTTCTATCCTTGCTAACCCCGACATTTTGACCCGACATACATACATACATAATAATACCAGCCTATTGTTGTCCCCCACTGCAGGATAAAGGCTTCTTCATACACAGAGAAGACACGACCAAAGAACGCCACGCTTGCTCAAGATTGGTTGACAAGGTCAGATATATATTAACAACCAACCGGGTTTATATTTTTTTTTGGAACGAAGTTCCTTATTGCGCGTTGCGAAAGGGGGCTAGACGGAAAAAATTAAGACCAAAAGTTGGAACGATACTTTTTGCTATAGTTGTAAGCCGTGCGGCGTGCGCGTGTTTCTCTGTCTGTCTCTCTCTCTCTCTTATAGAAAGCAAGTCAGTTTATACTTCGTTCCATCCGGGTGTCCCTTGATACCTCTCAAGTTTTTTTTTTGATAACTAACGAAAAATTTCGAAGCTCTAGTATCATGTGGGAGGTCGAAGGAGGATGAAGGGGTCTAGTATCATGTGCTGAATCCATGGTTACAGTTTGCGCGTCGATGTCCCTGCCACCCTGTATATAGTGTCAGATATGTAACACAGTTTATTGTTACAGACTCAATTGCTAACATTGCTGTACTAAGGAAACACTGAGCAGCACCCTAATTGCGTAACACACTATCAAACCACGATACAGGAGTAATTCCCAGTGTGGGGCAACGTTAAAAAAAAACAAAAAAAAAAAAACTCAATTTGAATCATTTTGAAGGATATAGCTAATCCATTGCTTTATATATTCGAAAAATGTGTGAGCTTAACAACGTAAATAACGCAATGAATGCTGTTCCTAGGCCAGTATGTATCATGACCACGTCTAAACGATCACTGTCGCTCCACGGTCCGTATCGGTCGCCATACTCAATCCGAAACTCCGCATAACGCTAAACAAAGTCGCCTGTGTCTCATTTTAAATGCATACTTACTCATGAAAAATTCGACTTCCATAACAACCAAGATGATACACAGCCAACCACACACACATACATTTTCAATCTTCAATGTTCCCCCTGCGGTGACCCCCTTAGGGAATGGGTCATAATTCCCCATACTTGTCGAGTACGGGTTGGTGACCTGACCTGACATAAGTAGCAAGGATCCAGGCATGCGAATTCTTCAGGACTATTGATCTATTCGTTCAGTTGCTATGGTGAACTGGGAATTTATGAAAACAGGTCGTGTCAGGAACAAGCATTCCCGAAGAACTGATGTTATAGGTTTATTTTTGTTCGTTTATTTTTTTTGGGTTGTAAATACGTAAACAAACAAGTTTATTGGGAATCAATCTGGCAATATTCCCACAGCAGGGTTTGTGCTTCTTGTTATACTAACAGAGATCGACCGATTTATTTGTCACATTCCGATTTATGTGTGGACATCGCAAACTCGCAATACCTTCGTCAATTACGATTCTCTTAAGCGTTTGTTCCTCTATTGTTTTATTTGTATTCCTTTTAATTGTAACAATTACTTTCAAACTACAGCAAAGTCGCTCTACATATTTTATATTTGTAATTTATATGATGTAGGTACCTACATAAAAAACAGTAAGTATTCTATTCTATTCTATTCTAAGTCGGTAGAGAAGGAATGGGTGATATTTTTACCATGGTATGAATAGGTGATATCCTTTTTTTTTGCGGATGGGAAATCATCAAATGGCCACTCCCGCTCTGGGTGGAGTGAAAAGGAGTTCACTCTTACTGACTAAAACCCACCCGTGTTCCTTCCTTAGCCCTTTATGTTCCAGGGCAGCGGTAACCTATTTCGGACGATCCCGCTACCCTGGCAGGCTTCGGCCCTATCGGGCCCCGTCATTTATGCTGACATCACGGGCCTGGTCCTCGTATTGTATAATTATGTAGGTACCTAATTCGTGCTGATAAGAGAGAAGAAGAAAACCTCTCACATTAGAACATACTGACATACTTCTCGAGAGCGATTCACAAGAAGCCGATTTTCAATAACAACTTGTACTATTTTAAAGCTCAGAGGGGGCATTCTCGTAATTTTAAGAACGTTCACAGTCTGATATCAGTCTCAATCTGACAAAAATACCTCTAAATACTCTACATTTTTGACAATGATTGTGGCTGAGAAAACTGTTCAAAATCTAGTCGCAATCTGTGACTAGATTTTGAGATAGACTTTTAAATAAGGGAATTGACCTTCACGTGTGAATTCGACGTCACGCATGTTCGCATTTCAAAGTGTATCAAATGCGCCACACAAGTCATAAATGTCAAGCACTCAAATTGAGGCGCAAGTTGTGGCCGATATGAACGTTATCAGTGCTCGTAAACTAACAAATGACCTAATTGGAAGACGGTATATGATTTCAATTGCGACGAACTACGTGAAATCAGATTGGGTCACGATAAAAAGATTGATGAAATATCAGCCACTAGAAATAGTATGAGTTGAGCTATTCGATCTCGCAATGCATAATCCAAACAAGCCCTAAATATATTCAAAGCATATATTTAGAGTTGATCGCCAACCTTCCTTAATTGGAGGCACCAAAACAACAAGAAGAAAATATAATTAGAACAGTTATGTATAGTAAAGATTGATGTTTGAGATAAACCAAATGTTTCAAATATGTAATGTAATGTGGAATGTGTCAAACTACCATATGCGTACCTACCTACAAATGACCATTTGGAGGAAATCACAGAGAACTTTCATTTGTTGGTTAAATTAAACTAAGTATACTTCAGGCTCATAAGGAAGGGTTGAACTGTTGAAGGCTGTTCCATGGTTCCCAATTAAATATTTATTTGGTATCCAATAAAGGCAAACTGATAAGAAGCTCTATATGCGCTATAGAATTCAATTACTACATAAAATTGCAAATTATATCATCGACTCAACCTTGAATATTGATAATAAAAACAAATTACTAAGTAGGCGTTAATACTTAGACCAATCAAGTGATTCATTCTTACAATCAATTCAAAAGATTATAAAGCACACACAATATTGACAAAAATCTCATATTACCTTCTAGAACCATTTGCAATGACACAAATCTCGAATACAGAAACCACAAGCAAGGTAAAATCAATCCTATAGATGAAGCAATACATGCTACTGTAGCATGGGACAATGCTGCAGTTAAACTTAAAACACTAGAGAATGAAGTGAAGGATCCAAAGCATTTGGCCTTTGAACTAAGTATCTAATAATATAATATTATTTCCGTACAACGACGCACCTACCACGGTATCAAAAATCGATACTTAGTGCATTCGTTCAAAGTTAAATGGCTATAAACCTTGTGATGTTAACAGAAGCCTTCAAAGGGAAATCCTTAGAAAGTACAGATTTACTAACGCAAGTGAAGAAACCAGACTTTTTAACCGACTTCAAAGAGGAGAAGGAAATCAATTTGACAGCAGGAGCAGTGGAGGCCTTGTGGTAACGGCCGCGTCTTACGTATTGTAGGTTGGAACCCTGATATGCGCTTTACTTTTGTGTAATTTTGTCACCACTGCTCTCAAAACTCTGACGGGAAACATAGTGAGGTACACACGGCTACAAAACCAGTATTGGCTGACCGTTCATTGTGAGAAAATATCATACAAAGTGAGGCCAAGACAAACTGGTTTTGTATAGCTTGACGTGTAGCCGCGTGTACCTAACTGTCATGTCCTAGAGCCAAAAATTCGAAGGCATGTGACCTATTAACCCGCACTGAGCCTGCATGGTAGATTACGGCCCACTATCTCATAGAGAGGATGCTTGTGGCCTAGCATTGGGATCATTACGGCAGATTATGCTTTCAATTCCTTCCTTATTTTCTTTCCTGTACGAGTCGCAATAAATACTTTTTCTTTCTTTCTTTTCTTTCAATTCGAATGATAAAAATATGCTTCTTTGATGGTTGCTTATCTGCCAGGGCCGCGGGTAGTTAGAAAGAGATACCGTGGCCCCTGGCACAGGCAACTGAAGGAACACGGGTGGGTTTTAGTCAGTAAAAAAAAAAACCGGTCAAGTGGGAGTCGGACTCGCGCACCGAGTGTTCCGTACTTTGTAGGTATGTAACTAAAATTTTACGGTTTTCGCAATTTTTCCTTCTGTGCTATAAGACGTTGCTTCGTACCAAATTTCAAAATTCTGAGTACCCTGTAGGTTTTGACTCCATTGCGAGTGTCGAAAATTTGCGGAAATTTGCGGCATAAACGGCTGTATCTTTTGATTGCGTTGGCTTAGAAGTTTGATTTTTTCCACAGCTCCAAGGGTCAGTAGACCTGAGTATTTGATATAAATTCCAGCTTGATGCCTCCACCCGTTCCTGAGAAAAAGGTTCATGACACACAGACGGACGGATGGACGGACAACAAAGTGATCCTATAAGGGTTCCGTTTTTTCCTTTCGAGGTACGGAACCTTAAAAAAATTGTTGCTTATGGTATGCGAATGCCTAGTTAGTCTAATAAAGTCGCAAGAGCAACTGCTTTGTGGGACCCCACACAGCAGTTGCTCTTACCTGGTTACCTGGAGATCCCTTATAGGATCTCCAGGTACGGCATAGTGTTATTCCCTGCAGCAACCACCCAATCTGGGGGTCTACTCCGAAGTAAGTATCGGCCGAATGTTCGGCCGTTTCCTGCTACGAAGTTTCTATTTGGTTCGGTCGGTTCTGATCGTACACTCCTACACTCTTTCGAATATTGACTATGGTCCCGACCCAAGTGAGCCGATCCGAACTTTTTTCGCTTCGTCAATAATATTCGGTTCGGCCATGTGTCGGTCCGATCCGAACATTCGCACTTTGCACTTCGGAGTAGGCCCCCAGGATTCATGCCCGATAAATGGCAACATGCTTATCTATAATTAATTGGGACTTAAACAAAACTGGCGAAATGTCTTTGTACTTTTCCACCTCGGGGATACAAGCGTGATATAACATTCAAAGGAACTTCCTTTAAGGCATTGTTTCCCTAAAGCAAGTAAAGGACACAGACCATATTGGACGTTGATGCATGCTTGCTTTCTGTTAGGTCAGGTTAATTCAAAGGCTCTTTCCTCAAAAGGCCATTCCAGCTGCCCTACATTGTTGCGGTTACATCATTCTGTACCACGATGTCTGTAATTTTAAAGAGAGCACGATCTATGTGTTTGTAAAAGGACAGCGCCATCTTGTTTAAAAATGGATCAATGAAACCATGACATATAAATTAACTATGTGATAGAGGCATGGTGCTCACATATTTACAAGTGTTCTAAAAGTAGACGATTTTTATAAAAAAAAATAAAAAGTAATAAGTCTGGGTGTAGAGTTGAAGTAATTACAGAATGTAAATCAATGTCACAAAAAAATTTTACAATTACATTAGCAACCAGTTTGATTTTGTCTAGACTCTTTAACACAGTACCCCATAAAAGACGTACCTATGTACTTTAGGTAATCTGAAAAAAGGTTGATCTAATTTATCTTTATTTCTAGTATTAAAATGATGTCATATCACTTATTTTTTTAAAAAGATGTTAATTTTCTCTTACATACATAATATTTTCATAAATGAATTGGCAAGGTACCTTCATAATATTAACCTTTTTAAATAGTTCCCTAAGAGATCCGCGGCGACGTAGATTGTAAATGGCTCTCTGCTCTCTTTTGCAAAATAAAACTGGATTCACTGTCAGCAGTCGACTCCACAGTAAAATGCCATATGACATAATACTGTGGAATTAACTAAAATAGACCAAACGCGCGGTTTCTACATCTGTTAATTGTCTTATCTTTGTAACAGCATATGCGGCCGAGCTTAGTCGCCCCGCAATAGATGTTATAATATGTGGTCCCCATTATAATTTCTCGTCTAGCGTGATTCCTAAGAAAACCGTCTGATTTTAGTTTTTGGTCATTCAATGTGATGTCAGATTTTATGCTATACATGGGTGTTTGTAAAATAAACTTGATTTAATTTAACACATAAGTATTTGGGAGCAGCATATTTTAAAGATATCCATTCCTGTCGCATAATTCCTGCATATTTTACCTTATAATCATACTTTTCGCCATAAGCCTAAAGATAATAATGGAATGTCTGAGTCATCAGATTTGCAATCATTATAAAATTCCTTTTGGTAACTGTCGAAAATTCTAGAAACTTTCTGGCGTCTATCGTTGATAGATCGATTGTAATATCTAATCAATTTCTTTGAATGCTTTCAGCTCATTGTTTTGTTGCAGATTAGAGTTTACGATAGGCCTGAAATGAAGTGTTATCACTAACTGACTTCCTTATGATAAACCTTGATCCGTGATCATATTGTTAACTAGCTGTGCCCGCGACTTCGTCCGCGTGGAATAGTGACTTTTCGGGCAGCATATTTTGAATTACATATACCGTCGTTTGGGTAGCTAAAAATTTACTTTACAGCAATGCTTCTCTGTATACGATATTTGACGTATGGCCATCGGGGATGAAAGCATCCAGGCAGCAACAGGCTCCTAGGATTGCTAACCCGTGACAGAGCCACATACAACTGACCGTGCGAGTAACAGCTGATACTTAGATCTACACCCACAACTTTCAGCGTCTGACCTTGGGCTTTATTAATTGTCATCGCAAAACATAGGCTGACTGGAAACTGGACTCGTTTAAAACTAAATGGAAAATTGTTTGGAATGAGAGGAATCCGAGGAATGAAAACACTTTCACCTTTTCCACACCCTGTTAAAATCTCTGCTTCTATCAGATTTCGTTGTAAATTGGTCACTTTTAACCTAGTGCCATTGCAAAGTTTTGGGGTCTTAAATTTCTAAGAAGCATTATGGGTTCGCAGAAGTCTCAGACTCACGCGATAGCGCGTGTGCTTCGCGATCGACAGATAAACGTGCCTTCCGTTGTTCCCCGTTTTCCCTATTTCGAGTTGTCATCATTCGAGAACGATTTGAACTCAGTCGAGATTCTCGCTGAGTCGAAGTTTCTGCAGCACGAAACCTAGCCTGATGTTCCCGAGTTGCAGAGAGCCTTGCCTCACGACCTTCCTCAGATTCCTGTGATCGAACTAATTTCATCCTTTTAGCATTTCTGTTACATTCGGAGAGGTTGGATCTTCTTCGAGGCATTCTTACAATAAAATAGTACATACTACTTAACACACAGTTATTTAGTAAACACGTACTATCGTAAACTATTAAATTATAAATACCTACAGATTATTATACAGTCTAAAATTATCACAGTTTAAGTAATAAGTGTTGTGTAAACCAAACGTACTAACTTTATAAAACAAAAGAATTGCTAGAAAAATTTGTTATTGACCTGAGCTAATGAACTTATACTTAATAAAGAAAATCAAGAAAAGAAATGCCTAACCTATACCAAATACTTATAATATTTATAAACAAACCCTAAATACAAATTAAGATAAGTATACCGAAAATCAAGGAAAGAACCGCCTAACCTAGGTATACCAAATACTTACAATATTTATTTACAAAATTTTAAAGAAAATTAAGAAAAAGAACCTAACCTACAAACCCTAAAATATAAATAAATGAAATATGCAAACAGTCAGTATTCAAGTGAATCGAAATAATCGAATGCAACTATTCGTCTATACTCTCCAGGATACGTGCGTTCGCTACGAATAACTGAATCCTTATGGCAGCGGCGCGTTTTTTTTTTTATGAATAGCATCTCGTAGTTGACCTTGAGAGGTCGTGAGGACTATCCTGTGGTTGCCTTAAGAATTCTTAAAGCCTCCAGCCAGGGCTACATCTAGATTAAAACTAAGTGACTGCACGCTAAGGGCACCCCCTGTGGGGTACGAACCTCGGCTTAGGGCGTCGCTGGGAGAGGGCAGCAAGGGGACAGGCTGGATCGAATTAGTATTATTAATGCCTTGATGAGCGCGGCGTTTCCTAGGACTATCTCTGAGAAGAAAGGCCGAAACAAACTCAGAGGTCTCAGTCGGGAAATTTAAAGCTACAGGCTCAGCTACGGCGCTGGCACTTCAGCGGGCAAGGGTCGGGGGGTCAGCGGCGCGGCTCTCAGCGTGCTTTATATAGCCACGGACGCGCAGGCGCGAGGCGTGTACGTACTCTGATAGAATACCTTAACAAATGTTCGCCGTGATTCTTTAAATTGACATAACTTTTTTATTTATGAACCGATTGACATGAAATAAACACTAACTGTTAAGTGAAGCTTACTACAATATATTAGTGAAAACCGCATCTAAATTGAATAAGCCGTTTCTGATATTAGCGTGCACAAACACACAGACAAACAGACAAACCGACAAACAGACAAAAAAAAATTAATTACAATTTCGGGTTCGGCATCGATATAATAACAACCCCTGCTAATTTTTTTTTATATATTTCCATTGTACAGACACCACTTTTCTACAATTTTATTATATGTAATAGATATAATTTGTACCAAATGCAACGGTTTCTTCTCTTGTATTGATGGAACGAGCCTGCTACATTCTTATGTTGGTTCTTATATGCTTTGATGAATCCTTTTTATCACGTAGTGCCTTCCATAGTGTCTGAGAAGTTATTTGACTAGCAACACTCAATAGAGGGGTTTTTAATGATGGACCAGAAGCCATCTTATGACGTATATATGGATATAATTATTATGAAAATGCACAGATAGGATAGGTCTACACTAGCTGAAGACAGAGAGGAGTGGAAAGGAGAAAGGGGGCCTTTGCCCTGTAGTGGGACAACATAAACACACGAGACATATAGTAGTAACAATCCTGTGAATCACCTTGCGTACTTAGCATTAATAATATTAAGGCCAAGAATAAAATCAAGTAATCCTCAGAACAGAAAACCCTTTATAAGACTCATACAGATTCTACGCAGAATAATTGCAAAAATCCCTAATGATTCCAATATTGAAACCTCAATGACGCCATTACAAACCTCAGTCATCTTGACCTCAAATATTCTAGGTAGATTCGTGACTGAAAAATGTTAGTCATTCTAGTATATTGTTTTTAAATACGGATATTGGATTAGCATAAAAAGATGAGGTGTTTAACATGCCTAAGATAAGAACAGATGAGTATATTATGATGTGGGAAGCGTGAGGTCGTGCAAATAGTACCGACATGACTTGGGTCAAGTACTAATAAATGTCTCTCGGTAAAAAAATCGAATTCTCATAATTTTGCCAACGTAAAAGATGGTAGGGTGACTAATAGACATAATAATTAATGAGGAGATCAAGAAAAATACCGAAGAAAAATGTGGATTTTTCTTCGTTTCGCTCTTTTGCCCATTTACTGTCGATTTAGAGCCACCTCTAACATGCGATAGATGGTACATCGATAGATAGAGTAGATATGGTATAAACATGTTTTGTTTGGTGAGAAAAGGAGTTGAGAAGAGAAGTAAAGGAAGAGATGACTATTAATAACGGACAGACACTTCCCTATGTGTTTGTTATTCCAGCGTATGGCACTCGTGGGTTGCAGCTGAAAATCAGCGTCAGGTGGTACTCTTGTGTTGTCATCTGACATTATGCTGAGCTGAGGCCCTTTTGGCATTATAATCTTTGTTTTCTGTTTTTATAGTTTTAAGGTGTCATTTTGTGTAATGCCAATAAATGCATTTTTCTTTCTTTCTTTCTTTAATTATTATTTCTAGAGAGAGGAATCTTAAAAAAACCAGCCAAGTGCGGGTCGTAACACAACACAAAAAAACTCCGAAAAATCACTTTTCTTGTATGGAGAATTAGAGACCCCTTTAATGTTTATTAACTTTATTTTTATTATTTGTTGTTACGGCACACACTGTAAAAAAATCTACTGTCTACCCATCACGGTTCATGAAATACAGCCCGCTGACGAACAGGTGGACGGACGGACGCTTAGTTCCGTAGGCACCCTTTGGGTACATAACCCTAAGAAAAAAATGATTAATGATGATTGAATTGGACGACACGGTTGGCGCAGTGGTTAAGCGATTGACTGCTGCGCTGCGTGTCGCGGGTTCGATTCCCGCACGGAACAAATATTTGTATGACCTACATGTATTTGTTCCGAGTCTGGGTGTTTTTCTATCTATTACATATAATAAAATTGTAGAAAAGTGGTGTCTGTACAATGGAAATATATAAAAAAAAATTAGCAGGGGTTGTTATTATATCGATGCCGAACCCGAAATTGTAATTAATTTTTTTTTTGTCTGTTTGTCGGTTTGTCTGTTTGTCTGTGTGTTTGTGCACGCTAATATCAGAAACGGCTTATTCAATTTAGATGCGGTTTTCACTAATATATTGTAGTAAGCTTCACTTAACAGTTAGTGTTTATTTCATGTCAATCGGTTCATAAATAAAAAAGTTATGTCAATTTAAAGAATCACGGCGAACATTTGTTAAGGTATTCTATCAGAGTACGTACACGCCTCGCGCCTGCGCGTCCGTGGCTATATAAAGCACGCTGAGAGCCGCGCCGCTGACCCCCCGACCCTTGC
The DNA here is from genome assembly GCA_945859715.1 of Apamea sordens. Lineage (NCBI taxonomy): Eukaryota > Metazoa > Arthropoda > Insecta > Lepidoptera > Noctuidae > Apamea > Apamea sordens. The sequence goes on along the minus strand of OX244010.1, from coordinate 1,435,692 downwards.
CCGCTGAAGTGCCAGCGCCGTAGCTGAGCCTGTAGCTTTAAATTTCCCGACTGAGACCTCTGAGTTTGTTTCGGCCTTTCTTCTCAGAGATAGTCCTAGGAAACGCCGCGCTCATCAAGGCATTAATAATACTAATTCGATCCAGCCTGTCCCCTTGCTGCCCTCTCCCAGCGACGCCCTAAGCCGAGGTTCGTACCCCACAGGGGGTGCCCTTAGCGTGCAGTCACTTAGTTTTAATCTAGATGTAGCCCTGGCTGGAGGCTTTAAGAATTCTTAAGGCAACCACAGGATAGTCCTCACGACCTCTCAAGGTCAACTACGAGATGCTATTCATAAAAAAAAAAACGCGCCGCTGCCATAAGGATTCAGTTATTCGTAGCGAACGCACGTATCCTGGAGAGTATAGACGAATAGTTGCATTCGATTATTTCGATTCACTTGAATACTGACTGTTTGCATATTTCATTTATTTATATTTTAGGGTTTGTAGGTTAGGTTCTTTTTCTTAATTTTCTTTAAAATTTTGTAAATAAATATTGTAAGTATTTGGTATACCTAGGTTAGGCGGTTCTTTCCTTGATTTTCGGTATACTTATCTTAATTTGTATTTAGGGTTTGTTTATAAATATTATAAGTATTTGGTATAGGTTAGGCATTTCTTTTCTTGATTTTCTTTATTAAGTATAAGTTCATTAGCTCAGGTCAATAACAAATTTTTCTAGCAATTCTTTTGTTTTATAAAGTTAGTACGTTTGGTTTACACAACACTTATTACTTAAACTGTGATAATTTTAGACTGTATAATAATCTGTAGGTATTTATAATTTAATAGTTTACGATAGTACGTGTTTACTAAATAACTGTGTGTTAAGTAGTATGTACTATTTTATTGTAAGAATGCCTCGAAGAAGATCCAACCTCTCCGAATGTAACAGAAATGCTAAAAGGATGAAATTAGTTCGATCACAGGAATCTGAGGAAGGTCGTGAGGCAAGGCTCTCTGCAACTCGGGAACATCAGGCTAGGTTTCGTGCTGCAGAAACTTCGACTCAGCGAGAATCTCGACTGAGTTCAAATCGTTCTCGAATGATGACAACTCGAAATAGGGAAAACGGGGAACAACGGAAGGCACGTTTATCTGTCGATCGCGAAGCACACGCGCTATCGCGTGAGTCTGAGACTTCTGCGAACCCATAATGCTTCTTAGAAATTTAAGACCCCAAAACTTTGCAATGGCACTAGGTTAAAAGTGACCAATTTACAACGAAATCTGATAGAAGCAGAGATTTTAACAGGGTGTGGAAAAGGTGAAAGTGTTTTCATTCCTCGGATTCCTCTCATTCCAAACAATTTTCCATTTAGTTTTAAACGAGTCCAGTTTCCAGTCAGCCTATGTTTTGCGATGACAATTAATAAAGCCCAAGGTCAGACGCTGAAAGTTGTGGGTGTAGATCTAAGTATCAGCTGTTACTCGCACGGTCAGTTGTATGTGGCTCTGTCACGGGTTAGCAATCCTAGGAGCCTGTTGCTGCCTGGATGCTTTCATCCCCGATGGCCATACGTCAAATATCGTATACAGAGAAGCATTGCTGTAAAGTAAATTTTTAGCTACCCAAACGACGGTATATGTAATTCAAAATATGCTGCCCGAAAAGTCACTATTCCACGCGGACGAAGTCGCGGGCACAGCTAGTCTATAATATGTATGTATTTACAAAAAAAAAATGTATATAAGTAGTTTATCAGCCATCTTGTTACCATAACACAAGCATTAGTTTGCTTAGCTTGACTAGATGGCGCTGTGTGAAATGTCCAGGGATATTATTATTATTAATTGGTTTTCATCTTGGCGATAATAATATGGGGTGAATACGGTGTCAGAGGACTGAGTAGTTGAGGACCACGGGTGGGAGTGAAGATTTCCAGAAAAAGAGAAACAAAGTTGGTTAGTCGTCAGTTTAAAAAAAAATAAGGCAGTCATCTTACTTCTACATATATAATGCAATAAAAAAACTAACAAAATAAACATATAATTACATAAGAATCATGCCACAGTAACCCGAAACGGAAACCGTTACATCTTCTCTCGAATCTCTGCTAAAATAATTTAAATTACAAATAACCCGTAAAGTTCATTTCAAAGTACCGTTTATGTAAAACAATGAAAATTGCTATGTATATCATTAGGTATATGAATATGCATGGCTCTGCCTTGACCGATTTGACCGACTTCCTCGTTCTAACAATTGTTCTGAACGAGCATTCGTTTAAGACAAGCTTCTGCCTGCGACTTTGTCCGCGTGAAATTTTTGACGGCACGGTTGGCGCAGTGGTTAAGCGATTGACTGCTGCGCTGCGTGTCGCGGTTTCGATTCCCGCACGGAATAAATATTTGTATGGCCTACAAGTAGTTGTTCCGGGTCTGGCTGTGTGTGTATGTGAGTTTAAATGTTTGTAAACGCACCAGGAGAAATTCCTCCAACATTGAATAATTTTTTTTTTAAATCTTGTTTCCCTACCAACCCGTCGCATCGCCTCGTTTCCCCTTAACGTTCTTTCTGACTTTTTTTGTTGTTTCTGCTCGGCTCCTTAGGCTCATAGTGTAATGTTAAATAGCCTTTAGCCTTCCTCAAGAATTAGGCTATCAAATGCAAAATATTTTTTTCAAATCTGACTGGTAGTTCCCGCGATTAGCGCGTACAAACGAACAAACAAACTCTTCAGTCTTATTATAAGTATAGATAGATGTTCATGCTCTTTCAAAGTAGCTTCATCAGGAGCTAACGTTGTTTTGCTAAGTGCTTTAATTGTTTTTTGGTCACGGTACTATTTATTTGTATAGTTCAAGGATCTTTGAATTTTTCTGGTGGTAACTGATTGCGTGTTTTAACAAGTTCAATCTCATTCCTCTCGTTTTTGTTATGGCGTGCATCTGGTGCAGGAGGAGCAGTGGTGGCCTGCACCCTAATTGCGTACCACACGATCAATCGAAATCGGTTTCATTTTGACAGTTCAACAACATTCATTGCGTTATTTACGTGTTGAGCAGACAAATTTTTCGAACTTATGAAGCAATGGATTAGCAATTTGCTTCAAAATGATTCAGATTCCGATTGATCGTGTGTTACGCAATTAGAGTGATAGACTTACGAGTTGTAAGCGCGAAAAAAAATCAGCGTTCGTCTAACTCGTCAAAATGTAGGGAACACCCGATTTTTGTTTCGCGAATTCGGGTTTGATCCCATAGTAAAAGTTGTTCATAATGATGAGTACCTACAATGATCCCCTAGAGTTATGAGATATCATAAAAAACACATTGGATATGCACGAGTATGTCAAGTTCATAGTTATTATGTAGGTACAAGCTAGTACCAGTTAATCTTGGATGTATCTCTGATTAAGCGTGAAGTAAAACATGAAACTTGAAGGTAAGAACTCTGTAGCTTGCAAGCAATTGCGGTGATCCTGATCAATGCTTGGTTCTTTTTCTTGATCGTAGCAACACAAGAGAACTGTTAAACGACTGTTGTTCAGTAATAAATAAAGGCACTGATTTAAAGAGGCAGTTGTAAATAGCGGTTTTGTTAAGTTAAAAATTATAAATGGCACGTTTAATAACTAGTTCAGCAGTTAAAACTAAGCAGTAAAGTAAACAAAAATGAGTACTTAATAAATAATAATGAAATGGATCAGTGAATATATAATTGAGCAGGAAAATAATTAAATGGGCGGTAAAAATTATTGAACGAGCGGTTACGTGTGGGGCATATATTTAAAATGTTTGGTTTTGTATTCAAAAATATGTTTCTGGCACTCGCCGGCCGCTGCGGCGGCACCGCTCGCTTCGCTCGCTCGGCTCGTGCGTTGTGTGGTTACAGTTCTAACCTAACCTAGCTTTTTCGATATAAAAATTGACATTGTATGATAAAATAACCGACTAATTATTTTTTTATTACTGTCCATGTTTTACCGTCGCAATAATTAATCAACCGCCATTAAATTAAATAACCGCTCAATATGTTTTTCAACTGATCATAATAACATCTCGAATATTTAAATAACAGCTCAAAAAATTTGTTCCCATAAATAAAGGACCAGACATAACTTGTTTATCTCTTAGTTGGCTGTGACAATACCATTCTTTCTAACTCTGCGATTGGATGCGGTGATGTGTCTACTAGGCCAAACCTGCGAAACGACTCCGTTTTTATTACATATACAAACATAATGTGTGAAGTTTTTGGTTTAGGTTAACAAAACAATGTCTAACTGTTACGATCTGCGCACCTCATTAGAGTAATTGGCTAAGCTGTTATACTGTGTCATGGTTCTAGGTTTTGCTCGGTTCGAAGAAGTTTTTCTGGAATTGGCGTTTGTGACGATAATTTAGCGTTTGGCAGATTAATGGTAGCAATTTAGAAAGATATATTTAATTAGGTGGGTTGATACCTGGGGGTCTACTCCAAAGTACTATCGGCCGAATGTTCGGCCCTTTCCTGCTACGAAGTTACTATTTGGTTCGGTCGGTTCCGATCCTACACTCCTACACTCTTTCGAATACTGACTATGGTCCCGACCCAACTGAGCCGAACCGAACTGTTTTCGCATTTTTCAATAATATTCGGTTCGGCCATGTGTCGGTCCGATCCGAACATTCGCACTTTGCACTTCGGAGTAGGCCCCCAGAGTTTGTTTCGCCATTTCTTCTCAGGGGTAGTCAGAAAGGAAATTTCGACTCCATCTTTCTTTTTTTTATTATGACGTGGACGTGTAACAGTCGTTCATATCTTATTTACAGAATAAACAATTTCATTTATGCTGTTTTTTCCAACGCCAGATAACTTTAAGCGAGGAATAATTATGAATTTCAGACAGTTCCACGAATAAAATTTATCTGTTGATTGAAAAATCAAGCCGGCTGATTTTTTAATCGACATATATTTTTTAAAGTTAAAGCGAATAAACTAATCATCTGATAACTTTATTCGACGAATAATTTAGAAAATTACTAGCTGCTGCCCGCGACGTCGTCTGCGTGAAGGCTCTACAGCACCAAAAATACCTAAGATGCCAGTGTCGCTATAGCATTATAAGTAAACAACTTTTAAAATTGCATTAAAATATAAGTTTTTTTGCGAAGCAAGTGAAGAGAGTTATATGGGAATCCTGCTGAGTTCAGTCATAAGATGTGATTGAAGGAAATAGAGAAAATAATGCAAGAATACATTCCAGGACACAAAAGAGTAAAAATACGTACAAAAGGTATCATACCTTACAACACTTCCCTATAACCTACGTTGGTAGTTATGCTGCCAGGAGCCAAAATGTAAAGAGAGTCAGGATTGGTGACGCGAGAGCAAGCGACGTACAGTTGCCCGTGTGAGAAGCAACTCGTCCTGAGGTCGACACCCGCTGCCCTCAGTGTCTGCCCCTGCGACTTATTGATGGTCATCGCGAAGCAAACATTCACGGGGAACTGTACGCGCTTGAACTGGAACGGGTAGTTATGAGGTATGAAAGGAATGCGTGGTATAAATACTGCCTCGCCGACGCCACAACCCGTAAGAATTTCCGCCTCAATGGTGTGTCTGTGGAGCGAGATGACTTTAAGGCGGGTCCCGTTACACAACTTCGGAGGAGATAGGTACAGAAGAAGCATAATCGGGACACCGACCTTCAGCTTGATGGTATGCGCTGGAAGTCCACTTGCTGACAGGGAGTTCAGAAATTCCACGGGATAATGTGTGGCGTCATCTTGCTCGACAACAGTGTTTATCGAGGTGTAGACCACTTCATTCCCCTCAATTTCCGAGAGAATGCATTCGTTAATTGCTGCAGCTTGATTATTTTTGGGCGTCAAAATGGCCCGCTCACACACCCAAGAATTCTGCTGGTGCAGTATACGACTGATGTCCCCGTACACACAGCGAATGAGTTCTTCTAAGCTGGATACCACTCTACCGAGAGACTCTGGAAGCACCACCTGTCCACCTCTCTCTTCTGGTAGAGTGCCTTCGCCAAGACTTAGAAGGACATCGGAGAATTCTTGAGCACATGCATTGCCGCCGAGCTGAGCTCTCATATTAATGGTCAAGCGCAGCGTACGAACTCGTGACCAAAACGTAGATCGTTTCATCGAAGCATTCACCTCGTCAGCCCTCGATCCCCGCGTCACCACGGGAAGCGTTTGCCGGAAATCGCCACTGAACAGAACTATGAAACCACCCATCAAATGTTCGTTCCTGCGGATGTCCTGCAGGGTTCTGTCCACGGCCTCAACTGCCTTCCTATTGGCCATCGTACACTCATCCCATACGATCAGAGAGCAATCCTTGAGCACGTGTCCCTTATTGCTGTTACGTGACACACCAAAAACAGGCGTTTCGGCGCTCTCTAAATCGATGGGAATTTTAAACATGGTATGTGCTGTCTTGCTGCCCGGAAGGAGTGTGGCAGCGATTACCGACGACGCTACAGCAATAGCAATTTTGCCTTGCCTCCTGACCTCTGCAAGTATGCCAGTGGTAACAAATGTTTTTCCTGTTCCACCAGGAGCATCCAAGAAAAACATTTTACCGTGGTTTTGCCCAACGCTTTCAAGGACGGTGTCATAAATGTGTTTTTGCTCTGAAGAGAAAAAAGCGACATAGTCATTTCGTATGGTGGTCATTTCGCCCGGATCGTAATTTGTCTCAGCGTTATACTCTCGATTTCCACGGTCTTTATACGGTGATGATGTGGGAGCTGATAACCCATATTTGATCAGTGGATTGCCGCCGATAGAAATGACCACATCTTGAAGTGAACTGAGACAGGTGTTCAGCACGCGTTCATCAGTTACTTCGACTTCGTCTCCAGTAACACGCCTCAAAGCTCGTAGAAAATCTTCAGACAGATGATGGCGATACTTCTCCCACAAAGCTACCAGGTTCGCGACTCCACAAAACACCAAGATGACGGAAAACAGATGACGCATGCAGCTGGGACTGTCACTGACGCTCGCCTCCGCGAGGGTGTCATCCCAATTTTGGTCACCGTCGAGAAGGTGACGTGCTACGCAGGCTGCGCGGTAAGTGGGATACTCCACGCCATCAAATGTCCTCAGAAAGGCGAAAGACGTTGGGCCTCGGACAGTGTGAAGTAACAACCGCAGAAAATTGCATTCGCCATTATTCGGATGCACGGTATAAACCCTACCCAATGCGGTGTCCTTGAAAATTCCCGGAAAGCCTTCCACAGCACCTCCTCGTCGACGTCGGTTGAATACACCCCTTTGCTTGTCGTACGTGTAATATGAAGGCACCTCGTCATACGTAAGGGATCTCGCAAACTGGTCGACTTCACAGAGCTTATTTTTTTAAATTGTCTTCCTCAACTCTGCTCAAGATTTTGAGGGTTTTGTTGGAACTTGAATTTGTGGAAACGAACTATACCATACAACTTTTATGAAGAAAATGCACATTGCCATCTATGAATTTTAAGAATAACTAACTACTAACCTCGCCAACATGATCAAATTTAAATTATTTATTTCCAAATAGTGTTAACATGTAACTTGATTTGATTTTTATGAAATCTCATAGATGGCGCTGCTTCAAAATTTTCATTATACTACTAACATTAATTAAACTATGTTTCTCTGCCCAAGTTACTTAAATGGCGTAGTTTTTATAGTGTAAAGCTAGATAATAGCATGGCTTACTCAAAAACAACATTTAAATATGCGTCGTTAGATTACACGCTGTCACAGAATACGTAGGTAAGAAAAATAAAGATTCACAGCTCCTCCCCCGTAGGTGATAGCGTGATAATATGTTTCCAGAGTTAAATTATGGTTTACTAAATAAATAACATGTCATTTTGTGCATTCAATTATTTTGTGCATTAAATTACGAACAAAAACCTTTTAAAATCAATATTGCTTACCTCCTATAACATACGGCGTGATAATATGTAGCCTAAAGCCTTCCTTGGTTTACAAAGAACATTTTTGCTGAATTTCAATTCAATCTATCCAGTAGTTTTGGCGTGAAGCCGTACCATACACACAGACAAACAGACAAACAGACAAAAATTCTAAAAAGTCACTTTTTGTCATCAGTTACGTTTTTCTAACAAAAGCCACTTATTTTTTCTCGAAAATTCTCAATGTACAGTTTTTCTTTCGTTACTGTTTTATTATATGTATAGATGACAGTTATTTCATACAAAAATGGTCAAACGTCAATTTTATTGCTAGAATCAAAGTTATCTGGCGATGGAAAATTCCTGCCGCCCTTAATTTCATATCACCCAATTTATTCGTAGGAAATAAATCCTATGAGGCCTCCTATCTTCGTAACTCATACAAATGTGTGGTTGATTTTCACCTGACTACATAGAAGGGTATACAAGCGATCATTTACCTTCTTTTGTTGGTGAGCTTTAGATACTTGAAAGCTAATTTTATTAAGACAGTTTTAACAATACATTTGCGTGGTAGTAATTGGAAAATAGTAATAAATCTCTCCTAATGCCTAATTACTTATTTCTAAAATCGAATCGTTTCATTTAGATACTAATAGCAAGGCCAACCTTATCCTTCGAAAAGACTATCATTAAGTCCAATTTCACGACCAATCCGACTGCATAATTAAAATCTTATCCAATTAATCACATCACCTGGTCATTGTCAATTCAATTACGATTAATTTATAATAATTATATTATGCTTTCTACTCAATTTTTCAATATCCGTAGAGGACTAAGGAGGTCAATCGATTAGGTCGCAAAACTGGTTTTTGTATTAATTTTATATATAATAATTTTATGAAATAAATGAAAAATGGAAATCTGTGATTATTCTTTATACTATCTTCTACATATATATAAATCAATTGCTGTTCGTTTGTCTCGCTAAAACTCGAGAACGCCTGGGCCGATTTGGATGAAATTTTGTGTGTATATTTCAACGGGTTCCTGGATGGTTTGAAAACACAATTGGACCCGGTAGGTGGCGCTGCTGTCGGTATATGATGACTCAACCGGGCAGGACGACGTCTGCCGGGTTCGCTAGTCGTTAATAAGTATTTAGTGAATGATAACGTGATGATACCCCAGGCACACCAGATACACACGTGGTTGGGGTAGACTGGATGCGGAAGGCGGAGGACAGGGTGTTGTGGCGCAGTCTGGTAGATGCCTATCTCCAGCGGTGGACTGCGAGAGGTTGATTTGATTGAAGGTGACGATCAATGATTTTGATAGATAGGGTAATAAACGAGTAAAACAGAGAGGGTGACGGAAAAAAGGATTAAATTACCTGTTTTCAATTTAGCTGGTCTATTCTGTAAACATCTCATAGTGAAAATTTGGGTGAAGTGAGCTGTCAAGTGTATGTAGTGTGTAGTCATCAGCAGTGCGATTCTGTAACCATCTCACCGTGAAAATTTAGGTGAAGTGAGCGTGGAGTGAGCTGTCATTCCAACTAATGCTAGGGATTGACACCATTGACAGCTCACTCTAAGCTTCACCTAACTTTTCACGGTGAGATTTTTACAGAATCGATCGGCAGGTGGAATTGCAGGTCACATCACCTAAATTTGCACGGTTTACAGAATAGACCAGCTGAATTGAAAACAGCTAATTTTATAAATTATGTAGGTAACTAATTTTTAAAGCATAATATTGTTACTATTTGAAGAACATGTTTATAAACAAGTTTTTGTTTGAATAATCACAAGAGGGATTTGTTATTATATGTATAAATGATGTCACTATCAAAACAAACAGCTACCGTACACACATTTTTATATTGACAGTTTAACAACAATCATTGCGTTATTTACATTGTTGAGCAGACACATTTTTCGAACATATGAAGCAGTGGATTAGCAAATATCCCTCAAAATTATTCAGATTATGAATGATAGTGTATTACGCAATTAGGGTGCTGTACTAATTTCGTACTATTTCCTACTCTTACTAATATTATAAACGTGAAAGTTTGTATGGATGGATAGATGGATGGATATGTTTGTTACTCTTTCACGCAAAAACTACTGAACGGATTTGGATGAAATTTGGCACACAGATGGTTTATAACTAGAATTAACATATAGGATACTTTTTATCCCGATATTCCCACCAAGCCACGGGGCGCAGCTAGTAATTTTATATACGAACAACGCAGTAAGTACTGACTCAGCACCTTATCACAGCTGCTAACATAAGTCAAAGCTTATCTATGCACTGAGCATTGTTCTGTATTCATTATTATCTAACAGGACATGACCGGTGAATAATAATACTATTATCAAAACGCCTTTTATCAGTTCAATGAATAATAGCACAGTTTAATTTTATTAAGTCTATAGTAATAATATGTGTAGAATATAGTAATAATAATATAATGGTAATAATATGCTGCTCGCGAGGTTGTCGACATGTGGGATGTGGACTCAGCAATCATTGTGCCGATAGTCATGACAGCCAATGGGTTAATAGCCAAGAGCCTCGACCAACACCTGAGGAGGCTCTCATTGGGCAGCTGGATCAAGGGCTTGGTTCAGAAAGCGGTACTTCTGGACACGGCTCGCATTGTCAGGAGGTTCCTCTCTCTGGAGCCCTGACCGCTGGTAGCGTAGGTAGGTACAATTCTTTCAAGGATCATAATTATCATCATCATCAGCCAATCTATTGATGGACATAATATGCTTATCCAATCGACGACGCGACGACGGCACGTTTGGCGCAGTGGTTAAGCTGCGAGTGGTTAAGCGATTAACTACTGCGCTGCGTGTCGCGGGTTCGATTCCCGCACGGAACAAATATTTGTATGGCCTATAAGTTGTTGTTCCGGGTCTGGCTGTTTGTGTATGTGAGTTTAAATGTTTGTAAACGCACCCACGACACAGTAGAAAATCCTAGTGCGGAGCTCCACCTACTCTCATTCAACTGCTACTAGCCACTCTACGAAGATCGTGGCACCACTTGGCTTGAGGGCTGAAGGAGGACGGAGAATTGATCTACCCCAACAGCTCGAAGATAGGAGGCCTGTACCCACCAGCAGTGGGAACATTATGGGATATGGACGACAACCCCCATGGTTGCCTGGAAGAGATCGCAGAAAGCGTTAAGGCCGCCCATTATTGTATATTTTTAGTGTTCAATCAATTTTTTTTTGAAAGCAAGTTAAGCCGTTGGTCCCGGCTGTCATTCGTGGATCTTTGACAGTCGTTACGGGTAGTCAGAAGCCCGAAATGACAACCAGTCTTACCAAGGGGTATCTTATTACCCAGTAACTGGGTTGTGGAGGTCAGATAGGCAGTCGCTCCATGTAAAATACTGGTATTCAGCTGCATCCGGTTAGACTGGAAGCCGACCCCAACATAGTTGGGAAAAGGCTAGGCAGATGAATCAATATTTTTTTTGCTTATGTATTTTTGTGGTGTACAGTAAATATGGGCTGATTATGCTATAAGTAATTATGCTTGTGATTCTTATCGCTTATTATTGTTTTTTTGCTTAGATTTTAAATATATTTTAAGGCTAGCTTGTGCCCGCGGCTTTACCCGTGTGGATGTCGGAAATTAATCCCACGGAAACGTCCTGTGTCCTTCCCCAGGATGCCATCTATCTCCTTCCCATTTTTTATTGAAATTCGTTCAGTGGTTTAGGCTTGAAAAGATAACATACAAAGAGAGTTACTTTCGAATTTACAATATTAGTATGGATTCCAGAGAAAAAAATGGAAAAATCGGGATGCTGGAATGGAAAAATAGCTAATTGCGTTTTCTTTATCCTTGTGGAACCGCAATTAGCTAGTGGAAAGGTGGTAATTTTACATACAGTTAACTTTTTAAATAACACTGGTAACTTAAAGCCTTCATATGAATTAGTTAAAGATTAACTATAGGTACCTATCTAAAGTTGACAGCAATACAGAAAAAGCCATTTTCAATTACCAAAACTGGAAATAAGAGAAGCCTATTATTATATTGAAAAGTCATCTTGACAGACATATTTGTACCAAGGAGAGCAAAGACGCGAAACGAAACTAGTTTTGTGACCGTCAATCTTTTACCCGTTCATTTATTTTCCGTATTTTATTCAAATTTCGAATGTTATTGTCAAGTTCGAATACATTGTAATACTAATTTGTGATTTGTTTATTTTTTATTAGAATTAAATAGTGGTGTTTTGTTTTAAATTTGGTTTCCTATTTTGTGGTGTTGACTTTAAAAAGAAAAGTTTTATGTAAAGATGTAAAAACCATCTTTAAAATTCGTCAACTCTTTCAAAGATCCTTCTCGTTCCCGTGTTTCTTGCCCGTTCTTCTCTATAGAGATCTACGTTTTGGAATGGGGGTTAGGGAATAGCTTCAACTTTCTGACTATCGAACTTCGACGTCAACGAAATTCTTTCTGAACGTTATGGAATAGCTTCAACTTTCTGATTATCTGACCGACTCTTTGAAGACTCAACTCAAAAGTGCCTGTAAATGGTTAAATGTGCGGACATAAATGGTTAAATAAATAAAAACGGTAAGCGAAAACTCCTTTCATAAAGATTGGTCCTTAGCAGCTCTGGACGTGGAAAGAGAGTGGTGAGGCTTTTTCCCAGCAGTGGGACATTGAAGGCTAATAAAAAAGCGAAAAATTAAGTAATAGCTCGGGCGGGCAATGCGATGAGACGCGGTGGGGACCAAGAAATTTCATGTGGACGAAGTCGCGTGCAGAAGCTAGTGTTATTATAATCCACAACAAGCTTGCATAACAGCATAACAGTCACCAAATTGTTTTGACAAAGAACTTGTGCATTTCCAAACCAGTTTGCAAAAAAAAACTGAAATATGTCAGCCGTCTGATGCTGAGCAGCGTGGTGCAAATTATAATAACCTCGCCAGAACAACGTGACAAGACCAGACAAGATAAGACAAATGTCACTAGTTCACAAGCTTTTTCAGATAAGTACCTATTGTATCAAATCGTATGTGAAATTATTCTTCTTCTAGTGATGTTTCTCCATCATTGAAAACTTTGAGAGACACTTTTTTTAATTTTTAGTTTTAATGTCCCACTGCTGGGCAAATACCCTCCCTACACTCTTTCCACCTCTCTCTACCCAGAGCTGCCTTTGAGAGTGAGAGAGACTTTGATTCAGCTTTTCAGAGACTGTGGTCTCTGCGTTTGTTTCGGCCTTTCTTCTCAGAGTAGTCAGATAGAAAAAATGATTGACGTGTAAAAGTTTTTGTAGAAAACTACTTGCAGAAATAAAATCATTTATCGTTTAGGGTTCCGTACTCAACGGAACCCCATTACTAAGCCTCCGCTGTCCGTCTGTCAGTGGGCAGTATCTCATGAACCGTAAATGATGACAGTTAAAATTTTCAGTGTATTTTTTTTAATAAACTTAAAAATTAAAACAGGTCTCCATACAAGAAACTTTTTTTTTGCAATATTGTCCTTTTTATTTATTTAAATGCCTTCAAATTATCATTTTACAGGTCTTACTTAACATAATGCGATAGCAAAGCCACACACACAAAATTAAAATTTCTTAGGTAGGTATATAAATTCTTCAGTACGAGTTCAATAGGATTGTCGCAAAATAGGAAAGTATGGTGTAAGGATCATAGCAGGTGACGTTCTGTAGTGTCTGCCTACCCACCCCCAAGTTGAAAAGGGCGTGAGTTTATGTATGTTTGTGGTGTAAAACTATCCTCCTAATATTATAAACGTGAAAGTTTGTATGGATGGATGTTTGTTACTCTTTCACGCAAAAACTATACTGAACGGATTTGGATGAAATTTGGTACACAGATGGTTTGTAGCCAGGGGGCCTACTCCGAAGTGCAACGTGCGAATGTTCGGATCGGCCCGACACATGGCCGAACCGAATATTATTGAAAAATGCGAAAACAGTTCGGATTGGCTCAGTTGGGTTGGGTCAATATTCGAAAGAGTGTAGGAGTGTAGGATCGGAACCGACCGAACCAAATAGTTACTTCGTAGCAGGAAACGGCCGAACATTCGGCCGATACTACTTCGGAGTAGACCCTCTGGATTAACATATAGGATACTCTTTATCCCGATATTCCCACGGGATCTAAACTTATGCGGGTGAAACCGCGCGGCGCAGCTAGACAATCATAAATATTCTGGACTGTCTTTTTTTTCCGACTTATGAGTTGTAGGTCGTGGGTTCGAACCCAGGTACTTTGCGTACCCCACTGTTCTCAAAACGGTGAAGGAAAACATCGTGAAGAAAGCGGTATGCCCTAGAACCAAAAATTCGAGGACATGTGCACTGGGCCCGCGTGATAGATTACAGCCCACTCCCTGCGGAGGCCTGTGTCCCAGCAGTGGGAACATGCTGCACTGTCTTTGAAATGCTCTGAATTACGATGAAAATGAATCAAATTCGCAAAATATAGTTCCTAGTTTATTATGTTCTTGAATACAGGTTTTTACCAAAACAGACAAGTGTTCATCACCGCCATACTTGCCAAACAAGTTGGTTATTGTAAAACTAGTATTTTACTGCTAAAGCTGTTTCTAGGCTCAAAAGACTATGAACTTTAAGATAACCTCTGTTTCTTCTAATTTTGTTTTTTTACTGCTTCGTTGGTTAAATGGTCGCGAGCTGGACCTGGGTTCGAACCCCAAGTCAGGCTCAGCGCTATGAAGTTTTTTTTATCTTTAATGTAACCATCCTTGTAATAGGGGCAACTCTATCGCCCTTAAATGGACACGCATCCAGAATCCAGGCTGCTATTGTAAATGAAAAACTCAGTAAAGCTTTGCCTGACGTGGGAATTGAATCCCAGACCTTCCTGCTCAGAAGTTAGTGCTTGCAACTACTACACCAATAAGACGATCATGGATTTATTTTATTTTACTTAATATTCTTCATATATTATCAATGAGACAACGTTTATTTTTAATATTACCATTTTGGTCGTTTTTATAAACAAAGTCGTTTTTCATTTCGAATGAAGAATATCGCAGACTGTCATTTGTTTATTTCATATTTTTCCATGAACTTGAATACGGCCAGTTCCAAGTTGATTGGTTCTTATATGGCTTGAAGTTGTATCAAGTTTTTACATACTTATAGGTAGGTAAGTACCTAGATGTCTGTTCACCTTTCAATTGAATAATGGCGTGAAAGATTCTTTGATCAAATATCGTGGTTATTTAATAGTGCTAATAGCTATAAATAAAGTTAGTCGTTGACGTAATACACGAAACTTCTATTAGGTAATACTTTAATTAAGTTAAAATGTACCAATAGACCTATCCTATTACGCTATACACTATCAATCAGGATATAAATAGGTTTCCAACAATTGCCTAGACTAACAAAAGAGGTTCAACACAAAAACGATACAGGCTGAAAACTAAAGCCATATATTTTTTACAAACAAAAGTCGAAGTTTCGAACTTACCAAAACGGCGAAACTTCCTCAGTTTTAAACACAGACACAACACAGAACTTTAAGACACATAAGAAACCACTGGGATTCCTGTCAATGCAATGTTACTTTCTACTTTGGCTCAACAACTTTTAAACACAATTACACTAGAAATTATAACAAAAACGACATTTAAATTACCAATTTTACTTAGCAAACACGCGTTCTTTACTCAAAATTAATTGTTCGATTTATTTTTGATACGTAAAAGTTTTTTATGGCGGAGCGGCGAGAGACGTGCAGTCTCTCTTAATGTTGGTTCGCATCTGGCAAAATGCCTGACCTTCGCATAATCAAACGCAGCGGAGTGAAGTTGGCTGTAGACCGGTTTGCTTTAGGCAAAAGTGGTACTTTTTTCTTTTTGCCCTCACTCGCACTTCAGTGTGGAGAACTTTTTTTTTTTGCTTTTGCGACTATTATCGAGGTGTGTTGCGTTTGAGAGTCAGTAGGGGTGTTGGCGGTTTTAATATCTATGGAGGAAGGGTTTGCATCAAAGATTTACCTAAGTTTTCATAATAGTTAAAATTTGCTGTTTATAGAATTAGACGTAGATTTATATTATTTAGATACCAGATAAAGTTAATTGTATGTTTTGTAGTGTTAAATGTATTTCTTTTTTTTTTGTTAAGTAGGTAAGTATGTATTTTCTGGTGTACATACAATAAAGTATATATAAATATTATAAAAAGTTAAGCCAATGACAGAATATTATGTATCAAACAGTAGACCAACTAAAAAATCAAATTAAACAGGCATCTAACGGTATTTTCGTTTTGGATAAGTTGGTTTACTTAATTGAAATAGGTAAATGTTTTGAGTTTGAATCTATAATTTTACCCTGTATTGTGGGTTCTAGAGAAAGTCCTAGGTTTATATATACGCAAAAATAAGGGGACCAAACGCGAATTTTTGGTCAAAGTCACAAATTTTTATCTTATTTTAAACTTTAGTTTACATACCGAGACCCCTCCGTGCCTCGGAAAGCACGTGAAGCCGTTGGGGGTAAAATTTAGTATCCTTTGGCAGGCGGAGGGGGGTGGAAGGAGGTGGGGGGAGGGGGGCAGGTACCCCTTCCCCCCTGGCACCACTCCCATGAAAAGGCAATGCACAATTCCTGAGAAAAACCAATTAATGTAACCTAACCTTAAAACTTTTTATAGTCGCTTAAAAACCAATTATTGTAACCTAACCTCAAAACATTCAACGTAGCACAGTCGAGGGAAGACCGGTTGACGAGGCCCCGCTTCGCGGGGCTCCTACTTCTGGGTGGTTTATAAAAAAATAACCACGAAGGTGATGGCGGGGTCGATTCGCTCGCTTCGCTCGCTCACTCGACCCCGCCATCCCCTTTTAACCTAACCTGTCCGTGTCGGGGTGCCCCAAGTCCAGAGCTCGCTTCGCTCGCTCTTGCATCCAAATTGTCCTGGTATCAGTCTGTAGTAACATTGGGGATTTATAGGTTGTTATAAAAAGAAATGAAACATAACATTCATACATTTTTCGTTGATTAAAACCATAATTTATAACTGTAATTAATTCCTCAAAAGGATCTCTTTTATTTCTTTCTATTTCTGTTCTCCACAAATATTCATAAACTAAATCATTTATATTTGTTCGGTTATTATAATTTTCTTTATACTTAAAAGAACCTTTCTCAAGGAGAAACGGAATGAACAAAACGAATGACATGACATGACACTTGACAGTGACACATATCATAGTTTTTCTTTTTTTTACGTTCCGTTTTGAGTTCGTTTTCACATCATTTCGCAGCTTATACAATATTATGAAACAGATTTGGTTGTCAATCGCCCATTTTAACATTCCGTTTTCGCTATTTACCTGATTTGAGGTTAGAAACATTTTTTATTAATTTCTCGAAAAATATGCATTACCTTGTAATAAGAGTGGTAGCGTTATAATCGGGGACCGAAGCCCTACCAGCTTTAACCACTTTTACCCCCCAAATCCTGCCAAACGATATCAAAGCCAACCCGCCGTTGGTCCCGGCTGTCATTTGTGGATCTTTGACAGTCGTTACGGATCGTCAGAAGCCCGAAAATCTGACAACCAGTCTTACCAAGGGTAAGACCCAGTAACTAGGTTGTGGAGGTCAGATAGGCAGTCGCTCCATGCAAAATACCGGTATTCAGCTGCATCCGGATAGACTAGAAGCTGACCCTAACATAGTTGGGAAAAGGCTAGGCAGATGATGAGCCACTTAACTGTTCCAGTCTTATTTTTTTTTTATCTTTTATAAAAAGGTATTTTCACAACATTTATTTTCAAAAAATTGATAACAGGATGTGCAATATGCTTGCCTAGCAGACGCCAAAACTAATTTTTTGCTAACAAACTAATATAGATTTCTTAACATCAACTAATATCATTAACTAATAGGTTTCTTTATCAGCCGGTCGATTCTGTAAAAATCTCACCGTGAAAACTCAAGTGAAGTGAGCTTGATGTGAGTTGTCAGTAGTGTCAATCCCTAGCATTATTTAGAATGACAGCTCACTCCACGCTCACTTCACCTAAGTTTTCACGGTGAGATGGTTACAGAATCGCACTGCAGGTCACGAAGTTTGATAAGAAGTGTTTGTAAAAAGGTTCTTATGTATAGGAAGATAAATTATTATGATTGATTGTATGTTAGTTCAAGATAAGGATGGATATGAAAAAACTCAATATCATTTGTAAATACAAAGGGTGTATAAATGTGTTGCTGACCGAGAGATAATAATAATATAATAAGAACTACAAACGATAAATGCCGCAGATGCCACATTCAATCAGAAACCATACAACACATAACAGGAGCATGCACAACCCTCACACAGACAGATTACACTCACAGACACAACCAGGTTGCAAACATAATTCATCAAAAACTAGCACTCAAACATAGTCTCATACAAAACTCTAACACTCCTTACTACAAGTACACACCACAAACTATCCTAGAAAATGATACACACAAAATGTACTACGATCGCGCCATACTTACAGATAGGACTATCCACTATAATAGACCAGACATAACCCTTCAGGATAAAATAAGAAGAGTCACTTACCTTATAGACATTGCAGTTCCTAATACCCATAACCTACAAGAAACAATCGCTGAAAAAATAAGTAAATATGCTGACCTCAAAGAGGAAGTCACAAGAATCTGGAGACAAGAAAAAGTATACGTTATTCCTATAGTTCTCTCCACGACAGGCGTTATCCCTAACCATCTTCTCCGTAGCCTAAAATTAGTAGATTTAGAAGAATCGGACTATATTAACCTACAAAAAGCTGCCATCTTAAACACATCTTAAACGACTGCATTAGCAAAATTATTAAGAATGCGATTGATATTATTTTACGCAATAAGGGTGCTGGGCAGACCAGAGCTTACCTTGCTGACTATCTTAACTTTTCAAAATGTAAAAAAAAACGGGTTGCACTACGGGAGTGCCGGCAGAATTGAAAACTTGAATATTACCTAACGTTGTGCATTTTTGATATTTGGGAATGCGGTCTACTCTCCCTCCGTCGTACGAATTTTCGATCAGGTCATGTGTCCTGACGTGAGTTTAACATTTTTTACCCATCACAAAAAAGCACAACGCCGTTAAAGAAGTTTTCACTTCAAAAAATGTAGGAAACTAATAAGTGAAACCGCATCTGAAAACAAGTTTGCAACAAATGTAAAAGTTCAAATAGTTTTTGTTTAATCAAGAAAAAAGACAATGGCCAATTCTGCGGATCATCTAAAGTAATAAATGAATCTTATAATATAACTATGCAAAAATAAACAATAATTGAGATTTTAGATAATTTTAATTTAGGATGCTGCCCATTCGGTATTTTAACATGTTATGGAGCCTGGAGGTCAAACGGTCACGTTCACACTGATATTAAACGCAATTTGTAAGATTGCATGGAGGTCGACCTCAAAAAGTTAGTAACATATTCTGGAATTTTGGGATAATAATTAACATCTCAGACATGTAAGATCGAGTTGACGATGCGATGACGTAACATTTTGTAATCTACTTAATAAAAATATTAAATTCATTCATGAAATTTTGCAAAAGGGTTCCTTTTGTAACGAAAGCAAGAAGTTAGGAAGGATTTTTGAAAATTCATCCTCTAGGTGTTAACCAGCCGATCGATTCTGTAAAAATCTCACCATGAAAAGTTAGGTGAAGTGAGCTTAGAATGAGCTGTCAATAGTGTCAATCCCTAGCATTATTTGGAATGACAGCTCACTCCACGCTCACTTCACCTAAGTTTTCACGGTGAGATGGTTACAGAATCGCACTGCAGGGCGTGAAAGTTTGTAAGACGGCTAGTGATCAAAAGAATCCTCTACCTGACGGATCCTTGAAATATTTTGCCTTCTGCTGGACATATGCATCCCCCGGATAAAAGCCACAGGGTAATTCAAACCACATTCGCTTAAACTTTATTGACGTAAGTTTCTTTCAAGAAATAACTGATCTTCCAAGAAATAAGTAGGTATTGCTAAATGATTCAGTTTTTCTTCCAATAATTACTTAATTATGCAATGACGAAATCACTACCGGAATGTACAGATGCCACCACATCAAGCTATTAAAATCTGTCAAATTTCTATAATAGGTTTTCAACTTTATTGCCAAAGCGTTAAGGTTCAAGGTTGATTGGAAAAATTTGACAGTTTCGGGTAGCTTGATGTGCTGGCATCTGTACACCTTCGAAAAACTAATAAAAGCAGTGCTCCCGGGGAATTACTACCTCCATGCCTTTTTTTTACCAGCCGTGCAGCTTTCCTATGTTCCGGGTTGAAAGGTGAAACAAACTGCCTTTTCCCAACTACATAATTAGCGTTACACACGGCGTAGCACACGGTTAGCGTAGTGGCTGAGCGATCGGACTTCTGCGCTGCGTGTCGCGAGTTCGATTCCCGCACAGAACAAATATTTGTAAGTCCTACATGTATTTGTTCTGAGTCTGGGTGTTTTTCTATCTATAATATGTATGTATTTACAAAAAAAAAAATGTATATTATCTATATGTATATAAGTAGTTTATCAGCCATCTTGTTACCATAACACAAGCATTAGGTTGCTTAGCTTGGGACTAGATGGCGCTGTGTGAAATGTCCAGGGACATTATTATTATTATAATTATGTTGCGGTCAGCTTCCAGTCTAACCGGATGCAGCTAAATACCGATATTTTGCGCGACTGCCTATCGGACCTCCACAATCCACTAATTGGGTAACACGTAACACGATACCCCTTGGGTAGACTGGTTTTCAGACTTTCTGCATTCTAAGTACACGTAACGACTGTCATTGATCTACAAATGACAGCCAGGACCAACGACCCCAAAAGAGTTGGTAAAATATTCTGAAATTAATCCTAACAAATATTCTAAATCCGAAAGTGAGTTAGTTTCTTTGTTACGCTATCTAGCGAAAATGGCTGAACGAATTTGGAAGAAATTTGGCACACAGATAGACAATTCGACCTTAACATGTCTGAGATGGTAATTATTTATTTACTAGCTATTTCCCGCGACTTCGTCTGCAATTCAGGGTGAAATACTTTTCACCCTGGATTGCTACTTTTCACCCTGTATTGCAGACGAAGTCGCGGGAAATAGCTAGTAAATAAATAATTACCATCTCAGACCTGTTAAGGTCGAATTAACGATGAAATCACGTAGCATTTTGTAACTATTCAAGAAATCCGCTACCAGCCGATCGATCCTGTAGGAATCTCACCGTGAAAACTAAGGTGTACCTAGTGAACTTAAAATGGGCGGTCAATAGTTACAATCCCTAATATTAGGTGAAATAATAGCTTACTTTAAGCTCACTTCACCTAAGATTCACGGTAAGATTTTTACAGAGTAGACAGTACTGTTGGACATTCCAAAAACTAAGAAAAACAGTGCTCCTGGGGAAGTACTACCTTCACACCTATTTTTACTGCCAAGCAGCCTTGATGTGTTCCGGTTTGAAGGGTATGGGTGCTAATTAAATTGCAAGCACTTAAAACTTTGAAGTTTGTCTCTTGGGTTGCCCCCAATCGAAATCTAATACATACAAAAAAACAATACAGTTTCTGAGAAAATCTCATATGATTCAGATGTTTTTCAGATTATATCAATGAGAAATCGAGAGTTTTAATAATAATAATTTATTTATTTCGGTCAATGTCCATAGTCCTTAACTATTACAAAATTAAAATCAAATTATAAAATAAAAAGCATTAAAATTAATCAAAAAACAAAAAAAAAAAACGTAAAACTAAAAAAAAAGCAAAAAAAACACATACTACTTACTTACTACTCTCTCTTTCTCTCTTTTTACTTTAACATTAAATCTTTGTAATGTGCTTTTCCTGGTTTGTGAAAATCTGATCAAAAATTTCATCAGTAGAACTGCTTTGAGCTTTCATACCTCAGATTGGCAGTTAAGATTGATGACTGGCTTGCCATCTTTTATTTGGGAGTGAACTGACGATTTCTTGGTAAACTCTACAATTCTGCCTACTCCTCCGGGATATACAGGCGCGATGTCATGTTCTGCTAAATGGAAAATGCCCTCAGATGGTATGAAAGAGCAGTCACCAACACCCTTTGCTGCCTTATCATCCAATCCAGGATCACAGTATTCAAGACCCCAATTTCGCAATTCCAATACGAATTACTGGCCCTATACATCGCTTCCTCATTTAAAAAAACAACGAAACAACCAATCGCCTTCTCGGAAACATTCTCGAATGAAATGATTCAGTTTCGGGTTTTTGAACCTGAATTTAAGTTATTTAATTAGTCTGAGTGCACACGGGGGCACAACATAGATAAATACAGAAGGACAGCTTCGTACAACGACCGAAAACACTCGCACACATAGAGACGCTTCACGTACAATGAGTGCAAGCGCACTCACGACTGACATTCGTTTGTCATTCATGTGTGCGTGTTCGTAGCAGATCATATCCATCCCAAAGCTTAGGAAAAATCATAAATAGGTATAACATCACGCCTGTATCCCCGAAAAGGTTAGGCAGACGCGTAGCAATAGTATACCCATACTTCGCCAGTTACTCGTATGTAGAAAAATGAGAGTTCTTTTCGTAAAGGTACAGATGAGTTCTAAGTCAAAGTCAAAGTCAAATCATTTATTTCAAATAGGCACATTAAAGGCACTTTTGAACGTCAAAATTAAAATAAAATTGATTCTAGTCGCCCCTTCCAAAAGGTAGTTTTCGTATGGAGAAGAATGGGCAAGAAACTCCACCGTTAATCTTTTAAAATGTTTTACAATATTTTGCATACATTAATTATATAATTATATGTGAAGACGATGCACCTAAAATAAAATTACTATACCACAATAGGTAAAAGAATTAAAATGAATTTGTGAAACCATGACATATAAACTGACTAGGTGATAGATACATGGTGCTCACTAAAATTACTTAGGCCGAGATTAATTTGATAAACGTTAGTTAACACGTGTTCTGGCTTAGAAATGTTCCTGTTTCTATCATATATCTATAGTTTCACAGTTGCGCGACAGTGCCAGAAAAAATGCTATGCCAAAGAACGTGCTAAGTAACATCTTGGCAAAGAAAGATCCAGAAAGAACGTTACTTAGCCCGTTCTAAAAGCTATGCCGTTGAAAAAATAGCCCTTCTTAAAGTAATTCAGATTTTTCAACGGCATATATCTTTTATTCGTGGCATAAATATGACGTCTAAAAATAAATTCTTCGTCGAAGGCGTTGGAAAAACCACCCCTTGTGATTTAAACTCACATCATAGTTTGACATGTGCGTGTGCCTGCTTTCGCTTATTATACGGAACTAGCCTTCTGTACTTATCTATTCTGTGACATACAGGCTGTAAGACGATTCGGTAAAAGATTTACTGGTACATGCGGCGTTTTAATTATATTACGATCTGTACCTGCCTTATTAATGTTTGTTTGAGTTACGTTTTTAAAAGATTTAGAGATATGGTAAGAGAAAGGTTTTGAAATCTTTATTGAATGAGCCAAAAAGTTTGAAACGTTTCTTGAAGATCGTAAATAATCACCAAGCTCAATGATTAATCAATACTTCTCATTGTTACAAAATAAAAGTAAGTAGACTTTTAACACCACATACTGCAGTGAGCACCGCTTACCACCTGATGTTTTTTCTAGTTATCTATGTGTACATTGCAAAAAAAAGTAGCAGAAGCGGACTCTATGGCCTTTTATTCTATTTTTGACAGTTCAAAAATATGAAAATATAATAATAATTTATTTAACAAAAACGTTTACAAAAAGTGTACATTTAGCCAACAGTAGTAAATTTCTCATACAATTCATCATTTGCCTAGCCTTTTCCCAACTATGTTGGGGACGGCTTCCAGTCTAACCGGATGCAGCTGAATACCAGTATTCAGCAACAAAACAGTAGTAGTTCAGTATTGTTTTCTCATACAATTAAAGTGCCTAAAAATAAATTAACATATTTTTATCAGACACAGGTGCAAGTAATGATGGTTCGGAATTAGAATGGTAGGTAGCGACCTGCCCGAACTAGGTTTATTCAAACCTGTGTTTCACGCAGGCAAGTCAAAAGAAATACTTATCCTAATACAATCAATAAATAACTATTATAATCTTTTACGAAAGAAAGGAAGCTAATACTTTATCTTTTCCATACCACATCCGATATGACTAATGTCAAATACTTACTAGACATAGATGTATTGAAAATGTCCAGCATATGATTGACAACCTTCAATTACCATTATAAAAGATTATAAAGGTCAAAAATCTGTAAATATTTTATCAGACCAATCTCTTTTGGCCCATGAGAACATTTACAAATTAAAGGTAAAAGAAAAAAGTAATTAAAAATGTTAAAAAGTAAACCAAGACTTTGATTAGGGACCCCACAAATCATGCTATCAAAACTACAGCATTTTATGTTCCGAAGAAAGAGAGAAAAAGAAATGATTTCAAACCGAAAATAAATCTTTCTTTTGGCTTGTTCTTTTTGCATATCTTTTACTTTAAACTTTTAGGTGTGGCTAACACAAAAGTTACACCTCTCAGCAGTGTGATTCTGTAACCATCTCAACGTGAAAACTTAGGCGAAGTGAGCTGTCATTCCAACTAATGCTAGGGATTGATACTATTGTCAGCTCACTCTAAGCTCACTTTACCTAACTTTTCACGGTGAGATTTTTACAGAATCGATCGACTGGTCTAATGAAAAAAGGTAGGAACAGCTGCAAAGTTTAGTGGTCTTGAGTTTATTTAAGTGGTTCGTGGCAAAATAATAGTACCCACCTTCGATCAATAACTATTATTGATCGAAGTCTTTAACAGTCATTACGGGTAGTCAGAAGCCCAAAAGTCTGACAACCAGTCTTACCAAGGGGTATCGTATTACCCAGTAACTGGGTTGTGGAGGTCAGATAGGCAGTCACTCCATGTAAAATACCGGTATTCAACTACATCCGGTTAGACTGGAAGCCGACCCTAATATAGTTAAGAGACTAGGCAGATTGTTTGATTGAGTTTATTTAAGGCTAAAGTAATTTCTATACCATTAAAATTGCATAATGTTACGAAAAGACTTTATGAAGACAGATAAATGAATGTCGATCGACTGACTATTTATCAGGATCTGATAATATCAAGAGCGTTCATAGTCATTCCCAAACTGGAAGAGTATTTTGGAAGGTACTGCCAGAAAAGTCACTGCTACTCGCCGTGGTAGATATACGCTGCTTTTCCACCAGGGATGTGCTATGCTACGTTGCTATGGATGCGTTTGTTATCTACCAATCATATTCATTGGTCCACATAGCATAGCACTGGTGGAAACGGATTCAACTAAGCTATGTTTTTATACGGAAGGATGCGTGCTATGGATGGGAGCTATGGATGCGCGAATGGTGTACCTATGTGCAAAGTAGAGTACTCCCCGTGCTGTCCCTACTATCGATGCATCGCATTGCTCGAATTGAGCATCTTCCTCGCCCGCTACCTCGCGGCGGGCGGCGCATCACACATCTTACTCGCTCCGCTACACAGCTTAGCATTAGGCCGGGACTCCACCAAAGCGGAGACGAGACGAGCGGAGAGGAGATGTTTTTTAAACAACCAATAGAATTGTGTTATTGACACATCTCCTCTCCGCTCAGCTTCAGTGGAGATCGCTGTGCGGAGATGTGTAATATTTGTATGGCGCGATGGAAGCGGAGATGTGAGCTGTGCGCTGAGCACTCAACGCCTCGCACCCGAGCTGGAAACATCTATTCTCTTCTCGCACAGCACACAGTACACCGCACAGATCTCCGCTTTGGTGGAGTCCCGGCATTAGTGGAAACGGTCGCACAGTTTCGTAGTTTAGCTTTCACATTTTCGCAGCATAGCTACATAGCACATCTTTGGTAGAAAAGCAGCCTTATAGAGTACTTGTGTGACACAAGATCTAGTCTGGAGTCAACGGTACATCCCTGGGCCCTAATTCACTATGACCAATTAACGATTCCATACTTCGAAACCACGTCAATTACTCACGCCAATTCCGCGTTCATTGCGCGCGGTTTCGTTCATTTGTGTCATAGAAAATAAGGCCCCTGGAATTCAATCAGAATCTGGGTAGTAACCAGTTCATCTGCCGTTATTATAATCAATTGATAAAGCTTTAATAACAATCCCCTTTATTCATAAACGTTGCTTAAAGTTAGGTAATGATTAGCGACTGTTCAACCATATATTTTTGACCATATAATGTCACTTAACTTTAATCATCGTATATAAATAAACTTAAATATGTATAAGTCTGGAACTTCGATATCTGAGGAAATATCTTTATATTACGAAAAGTTAGTAAATTCAGCTTAATAAAGAAACGCCATTGAGTTAAAAAATAGATAAGTAAATTGCTAAACCACTTACAACCACAAAATCAATCAATAACTCATAACTCAACAATCTACAGACACGACAAGACAGTTCTTTCCTCCTCAAATCACCCACAAAACAAGTTTCCAAAGCTTTTATCTAAAAGATTTATTGTTAAACTAATAACTAAAATCAAGGTGCCAATCACACTACAGCAATAAGACCATACAGTTATAAACACCATAACATCGATTTTATAATCGCACCACATAGTGACGGACTGCGCAAGAGTTCAAAAACCCTATATAAACTCAAAACCTTTCTTTAAAAGTGTAAATTTATTCAAATTTAAATAAAAAAACGTCTCCTGGGCCTCCATCCTTAACACGACACCGCGGGCGAAAGAGACAAACATACAATTTCGAGTAGGAGTAAAAGAGAAAGGTATCCAGCTGTCGACTCCCGCTAAAAACCCGTTTAACAATAGCTAAGTCGTATGATGTGATGCGCAAGTGCAACGGTTTTGTAAAAAAGTTGTCGTTTTTTTTTCGTTATTTAAAAAAAGAAATTGTTTTGTGTTTATTGTGGCGCTATTTTTAGATAATGTGATGGTTAATGCCAGTGTGAGGTGAACTGACAGCCGAGAATAGCCGAGTTTAGCCGAACGCACTGCATGTAGAACTCTCTAATCATTATGCCTCTCCTTGCTATGCAAAAGGCTGATCCCGAACTATAATAGCACATGATCGTTATTGCTTCAATGGGTACAAAGACTACATTAGTATACCTACTGGCTAAATGGGTACCTAACTGGTTAGCAACAGAACTACAAAGGTGACTTTACTGCCTGTGCAAGCAAGTGGAATGGTTGGAAAGGTCTTGCAAGGGTCACTGCATTTTTTATTTATTTATTATAACAGGTGAGTGAGGTCTGAGTGGTGTGGCCTCGAAAAGCACGTCAAGCCGTTGCTCCCGGCTGTCATTCGTGGATCTTTGGTAGTTCTTACGTTGTTGTCAGTAGCTCGAAAGTCTGACAAACAGTCTTACCAAGGTGTATCGCATTACACAGTTACTGCGTTGTGGAGGTCAGATAGGCAGTCGCTTCGATTTACAAGGCAGTGGTAAAGTCAGGGAGGGACACTTTAGAAGGACATATACAAAATGAAATCGCGAAAAAAAATCAGCTGTTCTCTACATTTATGTTCGCTTATCTCGTCAAAATGTAGGGAGCAGCAAATTTTTTTTCGCGATTTCAGGTTTGGTCCTATAGTAAAAGTTGTTCATAATGATGAGTACAATGACCTCTTAAGAGGTTATTGGTGTTTTACAAATAACCCTGTATAGTGACCTTATTGGTGATGTTCTCCAGAATGATCAGGTTCGTAGTATTCGCAACCGGCGTGCGTGTATAATCAGCACTTAATTGCGTACTAACCACTATCAATAACAATCTGAGTCATGATAAAGGATATTGCTAATCCATTGCTTCAAATGTCCGAAATAAAAATCCTGTTCAACAACGTAGATAACGCAATGAATGTTGTTGAACTGTCAAAATGAAAGATATTTTTACTATTAGTGTGTTACGTAATTACCGCTCTGAGGGCGTAGTGCGAGTTTTTTACCTACTAGATCGCGTGAACGTAAACGCAGATTTGTACGGTATTAGAGCAGCGCCATCTAGTGGAAACTCGATAGCACTGCTGTCATTCCATACAAATCTGAGTTTACGTTAACGCCATCGAGTAGGTAGAAAAACTCGCACTATGCCCTCTGATGTTTAACGTAA
Source organism: Apamea sordens (assembly GCA_945859715.1). Taxonomy (NCBI): domain Eukaryota; kingdom Metazoa; phylum Arthropoda; class Insecta; order Lepidoptera; family Noctuidae; genus Apamea; species Apamea sordens. Next base: position 1,407,547 of record OX244010.1, on the reverse strand, counting down.
ACGAAGCATAATGAGTACATAAGGTGGTGTTGGGTAGTTTCTGCCTACCCCCCATGGGAAGAAGGCGTAAGTGTATGTATATAAAAATTTTATTTGTTTAAATTTGACATTATTTCAAGTTAAGCAAATATCAACTTTATTTTAATGAAAATTAAGTTGATTTCAGAGTGACTAGCACTATTGAAAAAGTTGTGGCGAACCAAACTAATTGTCTGTGGTTCCCACTGTTAGATGTAGGAGACAACACTACTACTGTGGCTAGAAGGGTTGTCTATGGTATCTACTAGTCAGCCAGAAGTTCAGAATTCGAATAGATATATTAGAACTGTGTATTACTCCACTCTAAGTTAATTATTAACACCATTGTTCAACTTATGTTGATTACGTGATTCCACCGCTGTCGCTTGTTATGTGTTGATACAAATACACGTCTGTACAACTGGACCGAGTTTCATTTGAAATAAACAAGGCGCCAAAACGCGCCTAAATTGGTGACCCCGACGATAGAAGAACTTATCAGTAATAGAAGAATAATCGTAATCGGAATCCAGTATTGTGAAGCGCAACGAGCTCACGCTCACACCGGGCAGCGGGTTTCTTCGTGAACAAGTCCAAGTCGGTACCTACTCGCCGCCATTACGCGAAGTTACCCACGAAAATCAAGGAGTATTTGAACTTTTGTGCTATTAGTGCATTGACCAACGAGATAGTGTTCGGCTGTGGTTACTTTCTGTGCCAAATTACACCGTGTTTGAACTTTACCCACCTGAAACAAGAACAATTAACTAATTCCGCGATAGCAGCGCCATTTTTTCTTGTGCGGATTTTAAGTAAACTTCAAAATTAACGCGCGAAGTTTGACATAACCTGACTTTCCACTGACACATATCTCCTGTCATCACTATCTACAAACGTCAAACGTAAACCGGCTGCGTTCCAGTGAAACTAGAAATGTAAAGGTGCGTTCCGTATCCAATAGTGTGACAACAGAAGCCTGTAAGTTATTATTTTTTTTTCTCAACTCTGCATGGATGGACATTCGTACAAGTTACAACCTACCTTCAATACTACGGTGTTTCTCACAGAGTAAATTATAATATACTGTGTTTCTTTAAGAACATTATATTGTGCTTGATTTTAATCTAAATGCCTAAACATAACATTTAATTGCATTTCCTTTTTTTGTTTTGTGCATTCTGCATGTTTCGATTTGTCATTATTCTGGTTATTCCATTGAAGGCATGGACGCAATGCTAATAATTTAAAAATACGTTTTGGAGAATATTTTTATCTTAGTTTTACTTGCCTGTGTGCTGTATGATATATTTTGGTTCTGTGTGTCCTATTTGCTATGAATGTGTTTTCTCATGGTGACTATTTATTAACATTTTGATTTCACCTCTGTGCTACTATTGTATAAGTTATACTGTATTCCCCCTCTTAGGGTTGTGTGTTTTTGTTTGTGAAATAAACACAATTTGTATAATAACGCAATGACTACCGAGGAAAAGGAAATTTTCCTGGACCCTGAACCTGGCACTGGTGGTAAACAGTCCGCAGACGCGTCCCCATCTAGATCTCAACCTATATTAGTAAATCGAGTATCCATCCGCGTTCCCCCTTTCTGGCCAGACCGACCCGGTCTCTGGTTTGCAAGTTTGGAGGCACAGTTCCACATTAATGGTGTCACACAAGAATTGACTAAATATTATTATGCTGTAAGTCAGCTCGACACCAAATCCGCAACTGAAGTTGAAGACATAATTATCGAGCCACCTAAAAGTCAACCGTACACTTGTCTTAAAAACGCCCTTATCTCCCGCTTCTCTGAGTCATACGAAGAGAAAATTAGGAGGCTTCTTGAAAAAGAGGAGATAGGGGATAGGAAGCCCTCGTCATTCTTCCGTCACCTCAGGACTCTTGCTGGCTCTTCTTTCCCAGAACAGCTCCTCCAAAGTATTTGGATGAACAGGTTGCCTCATTACATGCAAGGTATTTTAGTTGCCCAAAAGCATTCATCCCTTGAGGACTTGGGCGAGCTGGCTGATAAGCTGCAAGAAATCAGTCCGCAACAAATGAATGTCCATGCAGCAGGTAGGGTATCATCATCACCTAGTGATGACACCAAGGAACAACTTAAGTTGCTCCAACAACAAGTGGCGGACCTGACACGGCTTGTGACCGGCCTCACGACAAGTAACGACAAAAATAACCGCAGTCGCTCAAGCTCACGCTCACGCACCCGTAACGGCCAATGCTGGTATCACAGGCGATACGCGTCGAAAGCTTCCAGGTGTTTACAACCGTGCACTTGGTCTGGTCCCGTACCACAGGAAAACTCAAGCAGCAGTCAGTAGTGGCGACCACTGACTGCTCCCTAGCAAGTCGCCGTCTATTTGTTACTGATCGGTATTCGGGCCGACGATTTTTAATCGACACCGGGTCCGATCTTTCGTGCCTACCTAGACGTTACTCCCAGGGCAAAAAGCAGCCACTCCAGTACGAACTTTTAGCAGCCAATGGCACTAAAATAAATACTTTTGGTCTAGTCGAACTTAAACTGAACTTAGGCTTAAGACGTGACTTTGTATGGAAATTCATAGTCGCCGAAGTAGGAACTCCAATAATTGGTTCAGACTTCCTGGCTCATTACCACCTTTTACCAGACTGTGCTCATGGAAGGTTGCGAGACGGTAAAACAGGGTTGTCAGCGGAAACAGAATTCTCCTCAATCGACCAACCCAGCATTAAACTTATCCAATCACCTGACTCACCATTTTCACACATTTTGACCGAATTCCCGAGCATATCTCGTCCCCCCGGCGCACCTAAAGACGTGAAGCATACTACGGTGCACTTTATCAAAACTACCGATGGCCCACCCGTGACAGCGCGACCACGTCGTCTTGCCCCACTAAAGCTTCGAGCTGCTCAGAAAGAATTCGAGGAGATGATTCGCGTAGGCACTGCTCGACCTTCCAGCAGTTCATGGTCCTCACCGCTGCATCTCGCGCTTAAAAAAGACGAGACTTATCGTCCGTGTGGCGACTACCGCGCACTAAACGCCCGCACTATTCCGGACTGCTATCCTGTCCGCCATATAGGGGATTTCGGCCACAACTTGTCTGGATGCTCAGTTTTCAGCACTCTTGATTTGGTTAAAGCATACCAACAAATTCCAGTAAATTCTGATGATATTTGTAAAACAGCCATAATCACACCTTTTGGACTTTATGAATTTCCCTACATGACCTTTGGCCTTAGAAACGCCGGACAGACATTTCAAAGGTTCATAGACGAAGTTGTACGGGGTTTTAATTTCTGTTTTGCCTACGTTGACGATATCCTCGTGTACTCGAGAGACCCTCAGCAACATGCTGAACACCTCAGACTTCTGTTTCACCGACTGCACCAGTACGGAGTGGTCATCAATCCGGCGAAGTGTGTACTTGGGGCAGCCGAGGTAACGTTTTTGGGCTACCGTATTAATGCAGTAGGCACCTTCCCTCCCGAAGACCGTATCCGTGCCTTAGTGGATTTTACTCTCCCTAAGACCGTGCAAGGCGTACGTAGGTTCTTGGGCATGGTCAATTATTACCGCAGATTTTTGCCCGACGCCGCCAAGTACCAGGCTCCCTTAATTGACGCAGTCGCTGCAACTAATAGCAAAGGCGCAAAACCATTCCCATGGACGCCCGAGCTCGAACAAAGTTTCGATGACTGCAAGAAGAGCCTAGCCAATGTTACTACTCTATCGCACCCAAATAGTGAGGCCCCTTTAGGTCTTTTTACCGATGCGTCGAGCATGCACATAGGTGCATGTTTACAGCAGAAGGTCGATGATAACTGGCAACCCCTAGCATATTTCAGCAAAAAGCTTACCGAGAAACAATCTCAGTGGCCTGCTTATTATAGGGAACTTCTAGCTGTGTACGAGAGCGTTCAACACTTTCGGCACATACTAGAAGTGCAGAACACCGCAATTTATACTGACCATAAGCCCCTCGTGTATGCCTTCATGCAGCGTCGTGACAAGCTTCCACCAACACAACTCAACCAATTAACTTTTATCAGCCAATTTACCACCGACATAAGATATATCAAGGGTACCGACAACGTAGTTGCAGATGCTATGTCGCGGGTTGAATCCATTTCATTGGAGGAGGACTATCAAGCCCTTGCACAGTCGCAAGAAAGAGACGAGGAACTCAAACAAGCAGGTTCATTTACTTCTCTAAAATTGAGAAAAATCGTCGTTCCAGGAACTGACACTTTCATACTCTGTGACACGTCGACAGGTAGACCTCGCCCATACCTCACCTTACCTTTCCGTCGAGCAGCTTTCGATCGACTGCATGGTCTTAGTCACCCTGGCGTGAGAGCAACCTTACGATTGGTGGCTGAGCGATACGTATGGCCACATATTAACACCGACTGCCGACAATGGGCAAAGTCATGCTTACAGTGCCAACGCAGTAAGGTAACCAGGCACACATCTGCACCGTTGATGTCTTTTCCGATCGCATCAAAAAGATTCTGTCATGTCCACATTGACATCATAGGACCACTGCCGCCTTCAAACAATTTCACATATTGTCTTACCGCGGTTGACAGATTTACGCGTTGGCCCGAAGCGTGGCCTATGACGTCTATCACGGCGGAGGAAGTGGCAGACACGCTGGTAACTGGTTGGATATCCCGTTTCGGGGTGCCAAGTACCGTGACGACCGACCAAGGTCGCCAGTTTGAATCTGCCTTGTTCCGGCGCCTTATGAACGTGTGCGCCACAAAACGGATTCGCACAACCAGTTACCACCCGTGCGCAAATGGCATGGTAGAACGCATGCACCGCCAACTAAAAGCTTCCTTAATGTGCCATCCCCAAACATGGAGCAAAGCACTTCCACTGGTACTCCTTGGCATGAGGACTGCTGTCAAAGAGGACCTTAACACATCGTCCGCTGAGCTAGTCTATGGAGAACCTCTTCGACTTCCTGGAGAACTCATCATGCCAGCGGAAGAACCCAGGAGCCCAAACGACATTAGCGATTTCGTTACGGACTTGAGGAGCCGGATGGAAATTTTACGTCCAATACCAGCCTCACGACACGCTCGACCGTCAACCTTCGTGTTCAAAGATTTGGCGACGTCGACCCATGTCTTACTTCGCGACGACACCGTTCGAAGGCCTCTACAACCTCCATACACTGGCCCATACCGTATCCTGAGGAGAAGGGACAAAACCCTTACCTTGGAGATGAACGGAAGAGAGGCTACGGTCAGCATTGACCGCGTTAAACCAGCATACCTGGACTCTGAACTAGTTTCCTCACCACCTGTCTTAGTTCCCGTTCCAGATTCTCCTTCCACACACCCAAATCCTTCCACACCAACTACTCCAGTCCCTTCAGACACTGTCACCACCAGAGCTGGCCGACGGGTCAAATTCAGGGACATTCTAGATTTATAGTTTTTATCTTATATTGTTCTTTTTTTATTTTTTTTTCTATGTATACCTTTTATTTCTCCGTGGGGGGGTGGTGTGGCGAACCAAACTAATTGTCTGTGGTTCCCACTGTTAGATGTAGGAGACAACACTACTACTGTGGCTAGAAGGGTTGTCTATGGTATCTACTAGTCAGCCAGAAGTTCAGAATTCGAATAGATATATTAGAACTGTGTATTACTCCACTCTAAGTTAATTATTAACACCATTGTTCAACTTATGTTGATTACGTGATTCCACCGCTGTCGCTTGTTATGTGTTGATACAAATACACGTCTGTACAACTGGACCGAGTTTCATTTGAAATAAACAAGGCGCCAAAACGCGCCTAAAAAGTTATAAAAATGTTTGAAGTTGTAGCGTAAACTGAACTTTATTGTGTAGGAATTAAAGTTATTTTTCCATAAACTCATATTTGTTTACATTTTTTGCGAATATGTCCAGCAGTGCGATTCTGTAACCATCTCATCGTGAAAACTTATGTGAAGTGAGCGTGGAGTGAGCTCTCATTCCAACTAATGCTAGGGATTGACACTACTTATTGACAGCTCACTCTAAGCTCACTTCACCTAAATTTTCACGGTGAGATTTTTACAGAATCGATCGGCTGGTCGTTGATTATGTAGTTGCAGCAATGATGATCCAAGCAGAAACCATTAAGGTGTTAAAATTTTAAGCCAGTATTGTGGTTTGTGATTATCGATAATCGAAACCCGAATGTTTTTGTCTGTTCCAACCTAAGGTCATTGGAATTATTATGGGTTAGGGAGTTCGAATCAAAATTAAGTCAGTCTGTGTACGAAACTTAACCAGCCCACTGCTGGGACACAGTAGAGCGATTCTGTAACCATCTCACCGTGAAAACTTAAGTGAAGTGAGCGTGGAGTGAGCTGTCATTCCAAATAATGCTAGGGATTGTACAACTCACATCAAGCTCACTTCACTTGAGTTTTCACGGTGAGATTTTTACAAAATCGACCGGCATGCGGCAGGCCTCCTCTCTTCGCACGCATATACCACGCGGGTCCAGTGCGGAGTGTTAGACGTCACATGTCTTCGATTTTTTGGTTCTAGGACATACCGGTTTCCTCACGATGTTTTCCTTTACCGTTTTTGAGAGCAGTGGTGATGAACTTATTTACACAAAGTAAAGCCTGTCTAGGTTCGAACTCACGACCAACAACGTCGTAAGTTCGGGCCGTTACCACTAAACCACCACCGCCGCTCTCAAAAATCCATATTCTCGTAATATCCATATTGAAGTTTATTTTCATTTTAAACTGCAAAATACGCTCCTTCCTCATTTAGTGTTAAAATAAATTTATCTAAAACCGAAAGGTTAGCACTTTGGAAATAAAAGGAACAGAACATTTGCAACTTCTTTACATTGTGGCAAAAGTTAGTTCTCGTTAAGTTGGTGACACACACGGATTCATTTTTATTATTTTTCTCTTTGTTTTATTTTGAAAGATAGCTCAGCTATATTTGTCTTTATCTATATTATGTGCCTACAATATTAGAAGTAGTAGACCCACTTGACTTAATATGTGATGTTGCCCATTATATTATGTTTATGTGTTATGTATTGTGTTTGTATATATTTTGTTGGGGATCCTTAATAAATAAATAAAAACGAAAAAATAAAAAGATTTGTTGTTTTTTTTTGGAAGGTCAAAGTCCTCTATGTTTTTACTTGAAGTATGAGTTGAGAAAACTGTTTTTTTTTATGTTTTATCGTGTTAAGATATGGATACCGGTCACATCCACAAAAAAACTGATATTCCAAGTGACCAGAATTAGTTATTCTGGTCACTTGAAATGTTAACTCATCATGAATCGATTGTTGACCCCACAAAAAAAAAACATCTTATTATTTTTTTTTTATTTGTCATGTTTATAATATCGATATCTTTATACCCATCGCGTCTGCGGAGTTTAGCTAGCCAGTTTAATTTGATCCTGTTTATGGTCGAAACTGTCTGTATGTCTGTTAAATCCTTTATGAGAAAGTTGTCAGTCGACTTGGGTTAGTAATTTCAGCCGTTCTATTCTGTTAAAATCTCACTGTCATTGTTACCTGCCGATCGATTCTGTAAAAACCTCACCGTGAAAAGTTAGGTGAAGTGAGCTTAGAGATAAAGATAAAGATAAAGATATATTTATTGCATAACTGTGTACATTAAGTTCTTATTTGATAAACATTACATTTTAGTTCCAACAGTCTACCCAAGTCGGACATGCAATAGTATTTTGAGACATTAGGTACATACAAATATTATTTTTTATCAAAAAACTCATTCATATTATAAAATACATTATCAATTAACATTTTTTTCAATTTATTTTTAAACATATTTCCATTTAATTGCTTAATTGCTGGCGGTAACTTATTGTACACCCGAATAGCAGTAACATAGGTACTTTTATAATACATCATATTGTTGATAATTGGTAAATTGATGTCAAATTTATATTGTGTCCGAATGATTCTTTTAGAATTTGATTTGAAATTGAAAAATTGCATATTGTTTTTAACAAATAAACATAATTCGAGTATATAAATACCAGTCAGTGTCAGGAAACCCTCCGTTCTGAAGACGTCTCTTAATGATTCGGTACTATACATGTTATATATTGTCTTAAGACATTTCTTCTGGAGAATGAATGTGGATTGTACGTTTGTCGAGTTCCCCCAATATATGACACCATAAGTTAACAGTGGGTACACATTTCCAAAATAAGCATTCCTAGTAACACTTGGATTTGTAGTTTCTGCCAGAACTGACAATGCGTAGCAAGCACTGGATATTTTTTTATTAATCTTTTCAATATGTGCCTTCCAGTTTAAATGTTGATCTATCGCCACTCCTAAGAAATTTGTGTCTTTTACTTCTTCAATCGCTGTATCAGACATGATTACTTTCAATTTAGTCGGTTTACTTTTATAATTTCTAAATTGAATCAATTTGGTTTTTGAGACATTGACTTTTAAATTTATTGACTGCAACCAATCTGTTACAGTTATTAGTGTTCTATTAATTTCACTTTCGTAAATAAGGTCATTGGAATATTCATTTGAAATAAATATAGTTGCGTCATCAGCATACATTACGCAAAGATGGTTAATTATATTTGGAAGCTCGTTAATATACAATAAGAACAAGAGAGGTCCCAATATGCTGCCTTGCGGTACGCCTAGTACTACAGATTCTAATTTAGATTGCACTGCCTCCACCATTTTTGTACGTTCATTATATTCTTCAATAACAGTGCTCTGCATTCTATTATTTAAATAATTCTCAATTAATTTAAGTGCTATACCTCTCATTCCTATACCTTCTAATTTATCAAGCAAAATGTCATACTTTACACAGTCAAATGCTTTTGACATATCAATGAAAAGAGCAGCACATTGTTTTTTATCATTGATTTTTTCCCAAATGGTATTGAATAATTTATATATTGCCAATGCTGTAGTTTTATTCTTTTGGAATCCAAATTGGTTAACAGTGAGCTGTCAATCCCTAGCATTAGTTGGAATGACAGCTCACTCCACGCTCACTTCACCTGAGTTTTCACGGTGAGATGGTTACAGAATCGACTGCTGATCCTAGGAATTGGCATCATTGAGATTTAAGCAGAATATATCGGATAGTTTATCTCGGCAGGTTGTGTTCAGGGATGATTCCTGAGAATTTTTCAGCATCAAGAAGCCATGTGCGCGATGGTATTTCCCACAGAACAGATATTTTATCTGTTCTGTGGTATTTCCTATCGACAAAAATGACGAACTTGCATTCATACTTTCAAACCCAACCTAAGGAAGGACCTACTTCCCTAGTGCTCACTTCCTTTGTATAATGTAATTATTGTGAAAATTTTATTTTCACAATAATTACTAAGAATTTTATTAAGAAGATTTTCAAATGTCAAAGCTCAGTATACCACCAACTTACAGCGCAAGCGCGTATGCTAACACTTCTAAGAAACTAAAAGTAAAAGGTATAGTAATATAAGTGTGTCCTACACTTGGAAGCCACAGAGAAGACTTCAATGAATTTATTTAAATGCCTTTGTGAAGTAAGTGGTGTCAGTATTAAAGATGTTGCAACATCTACCTACATGTTGTCTACATGTTGCAACATTCTTTGGGGATGTTGTCATACCTGGAGTGTCATCCTAATTTAGTTGTGACTAACCATGAATATAAACTTCTTAAGAAATCGTGGGTAGAGCGCAGCAGCTTTGTGATCAATGTTCGTTCATTTCTCTGGAGGGTAGTGTAATTTGCTTTGCAGTTCGGTAGTGTCTTTCAGCTTAAATGAGGTATGCAAATTTTCCCAATCAATCTTGAACCTAATGCTTTACCGATAAAGTTGAAAATCTATTAAATAAAGTTGACCTTACATACCTCACGTAACTTAAATGATGTCTAATTAATTTGGCTGAAAATAGACACTTCAGACTTTTCGTCTTGTTTCTTAAATTTTGATATGCATAATGACAGGTAGTGTGTGTAAGAATTTAGACGAACGTGGATTTAGAGAGGTACAGACGCCAGCCATCAGGCTACCTGAAACTGTCAAATTTTCCCAATCAACCTTGAACCTGATGCTTTAGCGATAAAGTTGAAAATCTATTTAAGAAATTTTACAGATTTTAGTAGCTTGATGTGCTATCTGTATCTAATGCAGTTGTTTTGAGCACAGAAAGAAGAAAACTTCCTATAACAAACTATTTTAAGGAAAGAAAATTCACTATTCAAAACTATTGATAGCTCTATGGTTCCCGGTACATTATCTAAAGGTGGTTGCTAATTAGTAACCGCGGCGCCTGTTCTGAACGTAACGTTTATTTTTGTGCGAGAACCTTTGTTTTAGAAAGAAAAAGTGTTTGTCTGTGGCCTTTGTTGTTAAGGTACTGTGAGTAAGAGTTTTGGAGTGTCGGTAATGGTGGAAGGTCTATTTTCATTTCTACTTATGTGATAGGGTCATCGGTAAGTGTTTGACCTTTATTTCTCTGAAGATTTAAGATGATCGCGGTCTCGTGGTCGTTGGCGTTCATTCCATAGTGACGTATTTCTCAGTTTTCTCCCTGGTTAATGATACTAAAGTTCGTTTTTTAAACTCAGATACTAATTTGACAGCAGTAATGTCAAATTTTTATACCTGCTAAAAACACGCAAACACAAAATACTTAAATGTCAAATTAGTACCTGGGATTAAAAACGAACTTTAGTCCAAATATTGTTTTACGTTATGTACATATTATTAATCTATGACTGCCATGTTCCTTGTTTTTCGGTGATTTTTTTTCTTCTAAATTTAATATAATTTATATGTGTAATTAACGTGTACTTATATATGTTGATGGATGGAGAGGGAGAGGAAGGCCAAAGAAAAGATGGATGGATTGTTTGAGGAATGATATGAAAGAGAAGGGAGTGAATGATAGCGTGACGGTTGACAGGGGAGAATGGAAGAAGAAAACGTGTTGCGCCGACCACAAGTGACATGGGATAAGGGCAGGAAGATGATGATGATGGTGATGATGTGTAATGAACGCTAACGACCGTCTGCGGTTGATTATGTGGTTACTTTTTTTGATGTTTTTATATAAACTGATGACTGCCTTATGGGTGTTCAGAATCAAATACAGAATTCACGCTAACAGGTTGCGTGTCGATGTCCCTGACACCCTGTATACCTACGTCAAACGCACTCTAGGCAGTGAGCCCCCTCAGATTAATCAGCTGATAATGTTCCCACTGATGGGACACAGACCTCTTCTCTTTAAGAACACCTTGCTGACTGCCCAATATTGGAACGAAGTTCCTTATCGCGCGTTGCGAAAGGGGTTAGACGGAAAAAATTAAGACCAAAAGTTGGAACGACACTTTTTGCTATAGTAAGTTGTAAGCCGTGCGGCGTGCGCGTGTTTCTCTGTCTGTCTCTCTTTCTCTCTTTGAACTTCGTTCCATCCGGGTGTTCCTTGTTTTAACCGCACATAGGGATACAGACGTGGTTTTTGTGGCATAGTGATTTTCAGAGGCATTATGTGAAATTGGACCTGACAGTCAAAGATCCAAGAATGACAGCCGGGACCAACGGCTTAACGTGCTTTACGAGGCACGGAGGGGTCTTGCTATGTAAAGATGGTCACCCATCCACACACCGACCGTGGCAAGCGTAGCTTAACCTGATCGATCGATCCGTGCGGCTGTTATTACTTAGCCACGAGCCCGAGTACTTAGCGAGTTATTAAGGATCTAGAATCTTATGTGGAATTGGTTATAGTCTGCGCGTTCAAGCCACCCTGTATGTGTGTGTTTTTATACAGGTGTGACACGACGTCACCAAACCATAAAAACTATACTATTTCACCCGACTCCACCTACTAACCGTGCCATGACCTGACCGATGTTTAGATAATTATGTCACTGTTTTATGGGAGAATGTAATGTAACGCCATTATCAAGGGTAGTATAACAAGGTGTGGGGGTGAAGAATTTTTTGACCTTGAGCTAGAATTGTGTGGGAGAGTTTGGGTTTTAGGTGTTTTCTGGGAGGCGAAGAAAGAGGTTATGTCAAGAAGATAGGCAGCATTTCCTATACAGGGTCAAAATAAATTAAGCGGCGAAACTCCGCAGGCGTGTTGGTTTTCAATATCTAAACAAGATTAAAAAAAAAAAAAAATTTAATGATATTTTTGATGGGGCCATGGACCGCAGTGTTGGTGTAATCACTTGAAATATCAGTTTTTTTTTGTGTAAATTTCTCAGACGTGACGGGTATCGATATAAACAGATTTATTCAAATCATGCTTGAAGTAACCAAACTAACAGCGGTCGGTGACCTTTCAAAAAAAAAAATCCATCAATTCTTTTTTATTTTTATTTTATCGATTTAATTTGACTCTGTTACAGGAAAAGGAGCAGATGAGTGGAGTTTCTCCAAAATAATTATTCGCATTTCCATTTATTTCAGTCGATCACAGTTTTTTTGTTTCATAAAGTAGGTCTATCCAGGCAATTCGTTTGAGTCTTCTCCATGCCACCTCTAACAGAAAACTGATGGCACCACCACCAAATATAAATCTATAAACTAAGGACTGATTTTTCAATAATTTAATAACTTGATTCGAGGAATAATGTTGAAATTTTGACAGTTATTTCATACAAAAACTGTCAAACGTCCATTTTATTCCTCGAATAAAAGTTATCTGGCGAAGGAAAAATCTGCCTTAAATCATACAAATCAAGCCCCCATGAATACTAATTAAACTATACATTTACATTACATTTACTATTCCCACAGTAATAGAATTCAAATTCGAGGATTCCTAATAGTCGGTAACATTGTAGAGGGTTGCCCTTGATTCTGAAAAACATACAGTTGAAGTCGACACGAATATGTTAGAAATAGAATATATTATGTTACAATAAATTATTTATTGACTTCTAGTTTGGGGATAAACATCTCTATGCTTAAAGTAAGTTTTTTTCCCTTTGACAAGTTTGTAAACAAAGTATTACTGAGACATTTTTTACTTTTAGTAGTCCCGTGCCGAAGATGTTACGGTTTGATTTGCAGCTAGGGAAGCGTTTAAATTCTAGTTAAGTATTTATTTACACACTTAGTAAAACACTTAATAATTAAAAATACATAAAGATAGAAGAGTACAAAGGTACTGCTGATTTCAACAGTTTCCAGCTAATACCTAAATTGAGTCTTCAGTGTAATTTGAATCATAAATGATGTAAATATAGGTAACAATCAGTGAGGCTCATATAGTCATAATAGAAACACAAGAATGTCGAATTCAGAAGAAAGCAGAGATAATGTATGTTTACATTTTTGGCAATGGAAAATAGAAAAGAGTATATTTTCTTTGTCGACGAAGAAATACTGTTCCTATGCTAACATAATATTTCCGGTCATATAACTTTCGATATGACAATAATATAAGACAGGTTAGTAATGTATTCAGTATATCAGCTGTTTGTTTCTTTTTTCGTCAAGGACAATCATAGATTTAATTTTTTCCTGTCACAAAGTAGCAACTTTGTACTTTACCTTATTTTTTTATTTATATATACTTTATCGTATACCTACCACAAAAATACATACCATAAAAAAGGGAAATAATAAAGCTTCCGAAAAACAAATTAACTTCCAGCGATCTGTGGGTGACTGTAATACTAACTAAGCTGTGTTAAAATGAATTACCGAAAAATTTATACAAAATTAACCGACAAAAAATGTTGTATTTAACAAACAAACATAATTATTCAAATTATAATTTTACGAAAAATAATCTGTACTTTGAAATAATAAACTAAATTTCCAAAAATACTTAACTTCAAAAAAAAAAATACTTTTTTAAATCGAAACAGCTAGGTTAGGTTAGAACTGTGACCACACAAAGCACGAGCCGAGCGAGCGAAGCGAGCGGTGCGCGGCAGCGCCCGGCGAGTACCAGAAACATATTTCTGAATATAAACACAGTTATAAAACGAGTAAGGTTGATTCTAAATTTATAAAATACGATACGATAGTAACGATAAAAATATGATGATAAAAAACCTGTAGATTTCGGTAAAACGCAATTTATGCTGGTGGAATTACGCCAGCAAATATTGTATTAATTTTTCGTAATTTTCAGTATTTGATTCGGTCGTTTCTTCATTTGCATTCGCTTATAAGTTGTCGAAAAGTAATTATTTAAAGCTTTTAAGTATTTTGAGTATGCTCATATTAAAAAAAATTTTCGGAGCTTTTATTACTACCCAAAAAAAATTGATCGAAAACTAAAAATATACAATGGGCGGCCTTATCGTTTTGTGCGACCTCTTCCAGGCAACCTTGGAATGGACAGTGATTAGCCTGGACATAAAATAGGGTTGTCGTTGTTACCTTACTTCCTTGTTTATAATTTTTTAGTGTTACAGTTAAGGCAATGTCAATATTAAGCCTGGTTTTTACAATTATAATTATCTAAGCTGTGGTATACCATAAGATGAACTAATTATGAATGTTGCACATTCTCAACAGTATTTAGACCAGGGATGGGTAAACTTTTTCCTTCGCGTGCCAATATAATACTAACGAAATATATGGCGGGCCAAGTTGTTTAATTTTTGGCTATGTTAATTACTGAAATAAAAATATTGATATGTATTTTTGAAACACTAATTTATTGTGCAATATTACAAAATAACTATTGGAATAAAAAAGAAATTGGAAATTGTATCAATTAAATTAAACTTTTAAGTTAGCTGCGAAGTAGAAGGTTGAGGAGCGCTGGTCTTTGTGGGGACGTGACATGTGAACTGTTCTATGCAAGCTGGCCATTGCCAATGAGAATGAAATTACTAACAATACGAAATATTCTCTTGATTTTTGTTTGATGGTCGCGGGCCGGATTTCAAGCCTTCGCGGGCCGGAGATGGCCCGCGGGCCGTAGTTTCCCCATCCCTGATTTAGACGATGACGATGCAGAAAATTTGTCATTTCAATTTTATTGTAAGTATAGCATAATAGCGTATAATGTTCCCACTGCTGGGACACAGGCCTCCTCTCTTCGAGATGGGTGTGCTGTCCACCACGCGGGCCCAGTGCGGGTTGGTATATGTCAAATGTCTTGGAATGTTTGGTTCTAGGACATGCCAGTTTCCTCACGATGTTTTCCTTCACCGTTTTGAGAGCAGTGGTGACGAAATAATTTCAACAAAGTAAAGCGCCTGTCACGGTTCGAATCGACGACCTACAACTCTTAAGTCGCGGCCATTTCCATCATCCCACCGATGCTCCATTTTATTGTATGCTACAGGAAAACAGCTTGCATCGTCTTAAAGAAGCATTCGTGGCTCAAGGAAATTGGAAGCGTTTTGTTTTACGTTTGTGTGTTGTAAAAGTTAAACTGTTTATTTATTTTATTTTATTTATTAGATCTACCAACAATTATTCACACTAATCTACAAACAAAAATAAAACATGCGTTTAAAGTCTACACAGTGCAACAATTACTTAAAGGTAAACACCACATGAACAAAAAAGAAAACAATAATAAGTGACTATGCTAGTTGTAAGCTACTTAATGTACAAGTAAACTCAGTAAAATATATAACTATGTATTAGTAACATGTGCTAAATATTATAAGCCTCATATCTTAAAAAGTTACGTACACGCAGTCCAAAAACTTTTACAACAAATCTGATAAACAGTTAAGTTTATCTTCTAATGAATATTCTGTATCCATTTTCCGATGTGTACAAAAATCCTACTGTCCTACTTCCCGTTCTAATCATTGTAAACACTACACACACTTCCTACTAATATTGTAAACGTGAAAGTTTGTATGGATGGATGTTTGTTACTCTTTCACGCAAAAACTACTGAACGGATTTGGATGAAATTTGGTACACGGATGGTTTATAACCAGGATTAACATAATTATAGAATACTTTTATCCCGATATTCCCACGGGATCGACCCCTGCGGGTGAAACCACGGGGCGCAGCTTGTAAATTATAAACACGAATGTTTGTGAGGATGTATGGATGGATGTTTGTTACTATTTCACGCAAAAACTACTAAACGGATTTGGATGAAATTTGGCACACATATAGTTTATAACCAGGAATGACATATAGGATACTTATTATCCCGATATTCCTTCGGGATCGATACTTATGTGGGTGAAACCGCGGGGCACTACTAGTAATAAAATAAATAAATGAATTCTGGAAGCTGGCTCCGGTAGCTTAACATACGTTACCCTTATAAAAACATACTGCTTGTATGAGAAGGGCTTTCATGAGTACATCCTAGGAAATCAGTCTAATACCAATCTTACTGACTGGCACAGCTTTTGACTTACGACACAAGATATTCTCGTACAACTCGTGCCGAAACCAGAACACAATACGTATTCGCGAACTAAACATTCTTCAGCTAATTCTAAATTTAGAGCAAAAAAGTTTGTCTACCAAACGCTATGGCTAATCGCGGTAGAACACGAAAACTTCTAATTAGAGTCAAATGTTAGAATAAATATAAACTTTGTCGGTCTACGGTGCGATTATAAAGTTATCTATACTAGTTTAAAACTGTAATGAAAGAGATTAGCTTAGTTTCTGAGTTATACTACAGTCTGACTTTGTCGCTTAGGATATTTAGAATTGTATAGATTTTTTGTTTAGATCTAATCACCTTAGGCCCCTCGCCCACGGCGACTTCTTGTAGCGATGCAGTAGCGATGCTGTCGCGCGTTCGCATCGATACAGTCACGATGCGGTCGTTACCTGTTTACCCTCGCCCACACCAAGATCTCACCATCGATCAGTATCGTGTTTATATCTCAGTCGTGATGTAAACGCGATACAGTCGCGCTTCTGTTGCGATGCGAGTTGCACTGATGCTCGGTTCTCCACTCACGCGCCACCTTCCCTCCGTTCTCTCCCCGATGTCGTCCGACACAGTCGCGCGGTTGCATCGATACAGTCGCGATGCGGTCGTTAGCTGTTTACCCTCGCCCACACCAAGATCTCACCATCGATCAGTATCGCGTTTACATCTCAGTCGTGATGTAAACGCGATACTGTCGCGCTTCTGTCGCGATGCGAGTTGCACTGATGCTCGGTTCTCCACTCACGCGCCACCCTCCCTCCGTTCTCTCCCCGATGTCGTCCGACACAGTCGCGCGTTTGCATCGATACAGTCGCGATGCGGTCGTTAGCTGTTTACCCTCGCCCACACCAAGATCTCACCATCGATCAGTATCGCGTTTACATCTCAGTCGTGATGTAAACGCGATAGTGTCGCGCTTCTGTCGCGATGCGAGTTGCACTGATGCTCGGTTCTCCACTCACGCGCCACCCTCCCTCCATTCTCTCCCCGATGTCGTCCGACACGGTCGCGCGTTTGCATCGATACAGTCGCGATGCTGTAGCGCGTTGGCATCGCTTCTGTTGCCCGTTGCAAATGCGACTAACGCGCGTTAGAAGCGATGCTGTTGCGCGTTTATGAAACGCGCGACAGCATCGCTACAAAAAGTCGCCGTGGGCGAGTTCATTTTTAGTAGGAGGGTTTAGGAATTAGATTTACAGAGCGGCAGAGATATCGACGCGCAACCTGTTTCCATGGGTTCAGTACAATGATTCTTAATCGTTGAAAGTGTTAGTCGTTTATTTAAAAAACAATTAGCAGCAGTGTGATTCTGTAACCATCTCACCATGAAAACTTAAATGAAGTGAGCGTGGAGTGAGCTGTCATTCCAACGAATGCTAAGGGATTGCCACTATTGACAGCTCACTTTAAGCTCACTTCACCTAACTTTTCACGGTAAGATTCTTACAGAATCGATCAGCTGTACCTAATTGCATTTTTCTATGAAAGATAGAAAAGTGATTCTTTCAGTTTTTTTTTTTATAACTAACTAAATATTGTTACGTCGTGGCGTCCAGAATCATGTGCTGAATTCATGGTTTCAGTTTGCGCGTCGATATCCCTGCCATCCTGGGTTAAGAGACATTTCAGCTTTGTCTCTGATTCTGATGCTGGTTGATACTGCACCAGTGATGCCTCTGCGATTATTGCAGATTCCTGGCGGCGCTGACCACTTACAATTATGTGGGTTGTCTTATCTCAGGCAATTTTTCCTCTGTCTTGGTTCTTCCGTACTAAAACTTGACTTCTCCTTATTTCTTAGTTTGAAGTTAAAAAGCAGTTATTCTAAACGAAAGGCGCCTGACCAACATAACTTCACGCCTCTATTTTAAAGGGGTAGATAAAGGTGTAGGGTACATTAAAATTTTGGTTCACAGTTAACTTTATATTCACAGTACTGAACCCTGACCCGTTACTTTGATTTTCCTAATTAAAAAATACAATTAGACTGCCCCGTCCAGGGATCGAACTCGGGAACACTCGCCCAGATGCCAGTCCAGTCTTGCGTATTTATCCAGTCGTCCAGTAATTTGCGACCAAAAAACAGTCGGTCAGTCCATCACTATTTATATAATTTTATATATCTATTAAAATCTAGTCTAATCATATCAATGTCTAGATTTCATTTTTAACCGACTTCTAAAAAAGGAGGAGGTTCTCAATTCGGATGTTTTTATTCTAGGTATTACTTTTACTTACCCACAAAGTTACATAGCGTGAAGATTATGACAATATAATTAGCGCGTTCCGTGCTAAAACATATTTAGCTTTCGTCGGCTTCTAATTTGCGAAGTTCAGATTTGTTTTCCAAATGTCATGGTGGTGGGTAATGGTTGAGGTGGTCACACCATGGTGGATTAAATAAAATATTTATATTTTATGATCAATTTGATGTTCTTGCTCTTAATTTTGTGGTTTGGCGGGTTGAAGGCTTCTCAGATATCGATACCCATCCGGTTGGCGGAGTTTAGCTAGCCAATTTAAAATAACCCTGTATTGTAGTATTATACTGATGTTAAAAGGCGTGTTTCCTTTGCAATTAGGATCATTATCGTGTGGTGTCGTGTCATGAAAAGCTTAAAATACTACCTACAATAATGAATTCTAGGAAACTAGAATAATATACTTAATGGAATATTAACACCTCTAATTAAAAAGATAGCAATGCAAATGTGGTTTAGTCTGTGTTTTAACAGTTAAGCACTAATGTCAGCATATTATTTATCTACTGCTTCGTTGGTCAAGTGGTCGCAACCACTACTGGTGAGCAAGAGGTCTTGGGATTGATTTTCAGGTCGACAACATGCCGCTCATGTATTTGAGTCATCATCATCTGTCTAGCCTTTTCCCAACTATGTTGGGGTCGGCTTCCAGTCTAACTGCATGCAGCTGAATACCAGTATTTTACACGAAGCGACTGCCTATCTGACCTCCACAACCCAGTTACTGGGTAATACGATACCCCTTGGTAAAACTGGTTGTCAGACTTTCAGGCTTCTGACCACCCGTAACGACTGTCAAATATCCACGAATGACAGCCGGGACCAACGGCTTAACGTGCTTTCCGAGGCACGGAGGGGTCTCGATATGTAAAGGTCACCCATCCACAGACCAACCGCGGCAAGCGTAGCTTAACCTGACCGATCGACCTGTGCGGCTGTTATTATTTAGCCACGGGCCCCCCCGTGAGTATCGTACTCAAATACACGAGCGACACGTTGTCGTTGCCGCCGACACGTTGGCTGCATTTGCCTCTGAAGTCGATGCGTGACGCTCGTGTGTACACACTAAGTGCTATTTTCTTCAAAAGGCCAAGGATCTAAAGAAAAACTAGCTATTATACAGAAACATCCAACACTGCCAACCTTGTCACCAATATTTCATGTCCATAGCGTGTTTTTACTCTAGCCATGACATTGGCTGTTCTACCCCTATATTTTGTCACGCGATATGCCTTCTTCGGTACCTATGTAATTATAGGTGTCTTTATTTTAATGGTGTTTGTAATTAGATAAAGATGAAGTCGGATTATGTTTCTGGTGGCAATAGCAAGGTGCCTTAGTGGTATAACCGTTTAATAGTTCCGGTAGGCAAGTGGAAATGAGAGGGCGTTGAGTGTAAGGATTTTGGCGCCGATTCCCTTGTTCACAAACTAAACTAAATTTAAGTTCAGTGCACCTTTTTCTTTCTATTTTATTAAGAAAAGGACAGAAGATAAAATATTAGTTTAGTCCTGTCAAATTAAGATACTCCATAGTCAGTTTAGATGTGATTAAAAACATGGCGACTAAAAATACGTCAATTTACGTCAGGAGCTGACTAATTTGACAGGACTAAACTGATATTTATCTTCTGTCCTTTTCATAATGAAATAAAAAGAAAAAGATGCACTGAACTTAAATTTAGTTTATTTTGTGAACCCTTGTTACAAACTAAACTAAACCACTGTCACTAAAAACAAATGAAAAATGGCACCGATTCCCTAGAATCGGCGCCATTTTTCATTTGTTTTTAGTGACAGCGGTGAAGGACAAACATCGTGAGGAAACCAGCCGGTCCATTCTGTAAAATCTCACCTTGAAAACTTAGGTGAAGTGAATTTAAAGTGATCTGTCATTCTTTCGACCTGTAATGCTATTCTGTAAAAATCTCACCTTGATAACTTAGGTGAAATGGGCTGTCAATAGAGTCAGTCCCTATAAGTATCAGGTGGAATGTCAGCTCACTTTGAGCTCACTTCACCTAAGTTATTATCACGGTGATCTTTTTACAGAAAAACACCGCTGATACTAGGGATTGATATTATTAAAAAGCAACCATGAATGTGTGACTGTTCCTAAATTACCCTAGGCTGATAAAATTTTCGTTTTTCCTAATTATCTGGAATATTACAGTTAAGATCGGCTCTCCCTGCGGGAAAGAGAGCACGCCCCAATCCACCGCGTGCTCCTGTAGGGTTTCGTCGCCAGACTTGGATACCCTCCCACCGTTATAAGAAATGAATCCCCATGACCTAATGTGCCACATCCCGACTTAGAAAGCTTGGGGATGTGGATGGGATGCAAGGTGATGTTAATGGGGATTCACAGTTAGGATACATAAGTATTATAATGACCAATATTATATGAAGCTAAGAAGACAAGAGGGTATGCAAAAGTATATAACATAATATATTAGGTTTAGTATAATAAATGTTGCTCGCAGGTAATCACTGAGATCTGCAATAGTATTGATGATTAGACGGGGTAAATAAAGGGATCGTTACGCTTGCGCATAAATGGATCATATATAGCTACGTTAATTATCTGTTTACAATATACCCACTTCAGTGAGACTGGGAACCGTTTTAAAACGTATGCCTCATTGTACGTGTTCTGTTAGACCTAACGCATAGAACCTCTGAGGACACTAATGCGATTCTAACAGAACACGCTCCCTAAGCACTAAATAAATGTCTTACTCAACCCTAGGACAGAGAACTGCGAAGTCCAACTGTTATTGAGGAAGACAAGTTTTGGATAGTTCTTAACGCGTATTAATATGAAATACACCCTTACGGCAACCTATCCCTTTTCTAGGTCATACAAACTAGCACAAGCGCACCGTAGACTCAGCCTCTAGCAAAACTCATTGCGATCGTACTTGGTGCACACCGAAGTGGAATTTCGTCACTTCACATTTCCTTAAGCTTCCCCATTTAGAAGGACGCGGTGCATCCTATAGTCAGCGTGTTTCGATAAATAGTGACGATTTAGTAATAGTCCTACAGAACGGACGGGGTGATTTATCGAGACACGGTCCCTAGCGTTTTAGAACGCCTATCAATCATAGTTTATGATACTTAGTGAAGCCTACCCCTCTCCCTGGAAATGTGCATACAACCAGCCTCACGCAATTGTTCTGTGGCGAGACCTTTTTGGAAGCAGATATCATCAATAACGTTTGCTTAATCATGTAATTATAGGTTGGCTTTGTAGCCTAGTTTGATCCAAGAGATCTGTGAGTTTTACGGTTCTGCCTTCCATATGAGGTCATTAACAGTCGTCAAAAGTCATGAGCAATAAAGCTCAAAGTCAGGTATAGCGGGAGGCCGTCTCCGTATCTCTAAAGCCAAACGAAATTGACAAATAACTGTCAAGGTAAGGATGAGGAGATGGACACATAATATAAGAGAAAATAGCACGAATGTCCTGCTGGAATAAATATTAATTAATGGCTACTCAGCTATATCGCTCTTCACTACTTCCTAGTGTTTAGCTGGGGAGGAGAATAGGTGCAATAAGTTCTCCAGCAACACGTATCTGTCCGTTTAGTTACAGGGACTTAAATACCATTATCAGCCTAGGATAATTATTATAATTAAGGACTCACCCGGTCACACCAACACACACACACACACATAATACTTTAAATACCTACTAGATTAACCTAATCTGGGCTTCAACCCAACTATATGTAACTTAATAACCAATACTCGCTATTTCGCGACGGCCCATTCGGACATAGCCTCCTGATATTCCCTTATTCTCCTAACTTAACTAGCGTGGACTCGGAAGTCCAAAACCTCTCACGGTTCGATAACCACCGTTCTCTCCCGCGTCTCAAAACTAACTGCCCTAAGTTATTACATCAGTCTCTCACATCCTAAAACCGCCACGTGCAGGCGGTCAGGTACCTATCTACAGTTTTTGGAAACAAAAACCCAAACCGCCCTTTGTTTATTTCTTAATTGTTTGAGGGTCCATTCCGTCAGCCTACGAACCCAACTAATGGTTTCCATATGTGAGTGCTAGCATTGTCTCTTAAAGTTAGAAATCGGATATTTCACAAGATTCTTTGGAATTCATAGAATTATTACATTCGAACCGTCCGCCGGTAATTGACTCTATATTGTTTCCCATTAACTATGAATGGACTGGGTTTCTAAAAAGGTTCAATATTGTTTTATGGTGTAAAATAAATAGGATATTTTGTTATTGATTAGGGTAACATGTCGAGCTGTCAGGTCAGACCATAAAATTGAGATTTAATGCGTTTCTAACGGTCGATATCGTGGGACAATGATAAAGTAAGAATTTAGACTAAGACATTTTGTTATTAAATTAGGAGTAAGTGACAGACAGTCACATTCCCCCCTCTGAAAATCAGACGCGTGACGCAGTTCAGCGTATGAGCTTTCACAATAGGATGAACTCTGCCTTTCCTTGAAAGTGTCATAGGTTATAGACCTATACTTATTTGATGTATTTATCTAATCAAATACCTACCAGAATATTGTAAGTATTCTAGTATCAATTCTACAAGATCCCAATAAGATGCAATGTCTGCTATAATGTAATTCGGTTTCGCAGAAGCATCTTCGACTGATACTCTTATAATTGCTCTATAATATTTGAACTATTACTGTTCTTGCAAATACTCTTTCCATGATAATTTAAATAACATGACCGCGTCTCAGTCAAGTTTAGTAAACCTGTGCATGCTTATAATTTAGTTTTACATACCAGGGACTCTCTTAAGAGTATTTATGCTACCACGCTACCTACGGCGCTTCCTCGTTCTAAACTCAGCCTGTCGCAGTTGCCGCTGGACAGAGGCCTTTACTTGTGCACCTCAATGCTGAGCCAGCTTAATCAGCTGCCTGCAGTCGTATCCAGGAGTAGCTGAAATAGTCCGCACATAAACATATTAGTTTTGATTCCACTTAGACGCCCCCCTCTGATTTTAAGAGGTTAGAACTATTTTGAGTTCTATTAAAAGTTGGGAATTTATACTGCTTAGAAAACATAGGAATCCTAGACTGTGCAACCAATTTTTGGCTTACTAGCACTCAATGTTGTTAACTATTCATTCAGATTATGAAAGCGTTGAGAAGTATATTCTACGGTATATTTGAAATGATATCTGTAGTACCATTGCCCTAAAACACAAATCACAACAATATCTCGCGAGATAACAAAAATCATACCACGTAACTACGGGTAACTGAAGTGTGTAATAAAAGTGAAACTTAGCTTCGCAACAGGAGCCAAGTCACCCACAGCTACTGCTCTTGAAGTCAGCCGATGTCAGCCTATTTGGAAGGAACTTCTAACCAAGCGCAACTCACAAACCAAAGGTTTAGACGTAGCGTAGTCGCAGCCGAGTGAAGACTTAATATCCTGGAATTTGAAATAAGGCCAAACGAGTATCTATTCAATTATACGACATACGTCGCCGATCGCAGAGATGGAAATATTTATGTTTACTTCGGACGATAGTTAATGTACCTTCTTAGTAAATTAATTGTCATTTTATAAGCTTTACGCTTCGTAGGTCTAACTTGCTAATAATATTAGATCTACCCGTACTATGGGCGTGTCTTATACCTAAACTCATTCCACATACACACATATAAATCACAAACACATTTTCATATCCACATACTATCAGATACTAAACTCGCACTCTCAGAGGGTCGAACCTATTATTTCAGGTAGTCACATACTGTCAGATACTAAGTTCACGTTTCCAGAGAGCTGACCCTATTATTACAGTTGTTCACATACTGTCACATACTAAACTCACGTTTGCAGAGAGCTGAACCTATTATTATAGGTATTCACATATCGTTAATTACTAAACTCACATTTGCAGAGAGTTGAACCTATTAATACAGATATTGACATACTGTCAGATACTAAACTCTCGTCTGCAGAGAGTCGAACCTATTATTACAGTAGCACAGGCACCCAAGCAACAATCGTACCATTACCTACAGTAGCGTCTTAATGAAAGCCCTAAAATTGATGCGGGAATTGAACCCACAAGCCGTGACACAGGAATTCCACAAAAAAACATGAAAAGAATACATCTTACGGGAATCGAACCCAATATATAATAATCAAACGCTTACAAACAAAGATTATCAAACATAAGTTATTGTATCATCCAATAACATCAGGCGGGATTCGAACCCAAGATCTACGACAATGGAATATATGTAAGCATATCAGCAATTAAATCATGCGGGGATTGAACCCGCTACCAATAGTTGAAGAATTCAAACACTATTATCAAACCGTAACTTACACACAAGCATTGTAGCCGTTGTAACGCTTGCCGTCGCTAACAATTAATATAGGTACCTAGCCATAAAATTACGTTGTGTTATTTTTGTGTACGTTATGTTATTTTCGTAGTAACCCATATTTAGTTCTTTCTCGTTGCACTGAAGTGAATCAGTACATTTAATGACGAGAATCCTGGTCACGGCACCACATGTGACTGTTCCTAAATTACCCTAGGCTGATAAAATTTTCGTTTTTCCTAATTATCTGGAATATTACAGTTAAGATCGGCTCTCCCTGCGGGAAAGAGAGCACGCCCCAATCCACCGCGTGCTCCTGTAGGGTTTCGTCGCCAGACTTGGATACCCTCCCACCGTTATAAGAAATGAATCCCCATGACCTAATGTGCCACATCCCGACTTAGAAAGCTTGGGGATGTGGATGGGATGCAAGGTGATGTTAATGGGGATTCACAGTTAGGATACATAAGTATTATAATGACCAATATTATATGAAGCTAAGAAGACAAGAGGGTATGCAAAAGTATATAACATAATATATTAGGTTTAGTATAATAAATGTTGCTCGCAGGTAATCACTGAGATCTGCAATAGTATTGATGATTAGACGGGGTAAATAAAGGGATCGTTACGCTTGCGCATAAATGGATCATATATAGCTACGTTAATTATCTGTTTACAATATACCCACTTCAGTGAGACTGGGAACCGTTTTAAAACGTATGCCTCATTGTACGTGTTCTGTTAGACCTAACGCATAGAACCTCTGAGGACACTAATGCGATTCTAACAGAACACGCTCCCTAAGCACTAAATAAATGTCTTACTCAACCCTAGGACAGAGAACTGCGAAGTCCAACTGTTATTGAGGAAGACAAGTTTTGGATAGTTCTTAACGCGTATTAATATGAAATACACCCTTACGGCAACCTATCCCTTTTCTAGGTCATACAAACTAGCACAAGCGCACCGTAGACTCAGCCTCTAGCAAAACTCATTGCGATCGTACTTGGTGCACACCGAAGTGGAATTTCGTCACTTCACATTTCCTTAAGCTTCCCCATTTAGAAGGACGCGGTGCATCCTATAGTCAGCGTGTTTCGATAAATAGTGACGATTTAGTAATAGTCCTACAGAACGGACGGGGTGATTTATCGAGACACGGTCCCTAGCGTTTTAGAACGCCTATCAATCATAGTTTATGATACTTAGTGAAGCCTACCCCTCTCCCTGGAAATGTGCATACAACCAGCCTCACGCAATTGTTCTGTGGCGAGACCTTTTTGGAAGCAGATATCATCAATAACGTTTGCTTAATCATGTAATTATAGGTTGGCTTTGTAGCCTAGTTTGATCCAAGAGATCTGTGAGTTTTACGGTTCTGCCTTCCATATGAGGTCATTAACAGTCGTCAAAAGTCATGAGCAATAAAGCTCAAAGTCAGGTATAGCGGGAGGCCGTCTCCGTATCTCTAAAGCCAAACGAAATTGACAAATAACTGTCAAGGTAAGGATGAGGAGATGGACACATAATATAAGAGAAAATAGCACGAATGTCCTGCTGGAATAAATATTAATTAATGGCTACTCAGCTATATCGCTCTTCACTACTTCCTAGTGTTTAGCTGGGGAGGAGAATAGGTGCAATAAGTTCTCCAGCAACACGTATCTGTCCGTTTAGTTACAGGGACTTAAATACCATTATCAGCCTAGGATAATTATTATAATTAAGGACTCACCCGGTCACACCAACACACACACACACACATAATACTTTAAATACCTACTAGATTAACCTAATCTGGGCTTCAACCCAACTATATGTAACTTAATAACCAATACTCGCTATTTCGCGACGGCCCATTCGGACATAGCCTCCTGATATTCCCTTATTCTCCTAACTTAACTAGCGTGGACTCGGAAGTCCAAAACCTCTCACGGTTCGATAACCACCGTTCTCTCCCGCGTCTCAAAACTAACTGCCCTAAGTTATTACATCAGTCTCTCACATCCTAAAACCGCCACGTGCAGGCGGTCAGGTACCTATCTACAGTTTTTGGAAACAAAAACCCAAACCGCCCTTTGTTTATTTCTTAATTGTTTGAGGGTCCATTCCGTCAGCCTACGAACCCAACTAATGGTTTCCATATGTGAGTGCTAGCATTGTCTCTTAAAGTTAGAAATCGGATATTTCACAAGATTCTTTGGAATTCATAGAATTATTACATTCGAACCGTCCGCCGGTAATTGACTCTATATTGTTTCCCATTAACTATGAATGGACTGGGTTTCTAAAAAGGTTCAATATTGTTTTATGGTGTAAAATAAATAGGATATTTTGTTATTGATTAGGGTAACATGTCGAGCTGTCAGGTCAGACCATAAAATTGAGATTTAATGCGTTTCTAACGGTCGATATCGTGGGACAATGATAAAGTAAGAATTTAGACTAAGACATTTTGTTATTAAATTAGGAGTAAGTGACAGACAGTCACAAATGCATGATTAAGTAACCATGAATTCAGCGCATGATTTTAGTACCGTAGAATTTTTTTGTCGGTTATCTGCTGTTTCATAGGAAAATGCAATATCTACGCGGTCAAAATGTATAGAACAGCTAACTTTTTTTTTTTAATAACCGATGAAATCTATCGACGTGAGGGTGTTTAGAATCATGTGCT
Source organism: Apamea sordens (assembly GCA_945859715.1). Classification (NCBI taxonomy): domain Eukaryota; kingdom Metazoa; phylum Arthropoda; class Insecta; order Lepidoptera; family Noctuidae; genus Apamea; species Apamea sordens. Next base: position 1,379,842 of record OX244010.1, on the reverse strand, counting down.
GAATACATGGTCACAGGTTGCGCGTCGATGTCCCTGCCACCCTGTATTTTTCGGTAATATTTTTACAGAATAACTCGACTGGACTTGTGAATATAATTTTGAAATCGCCAACCCGTCTTGGGTAAGCGTAGTGATCAATGCTCGTGCTTTCTCTGTATGAGAAGATGCCTTTACCCTGCAGTGGGACAATATTAGGCTCGTATTACACTATTCTGACGTCATAACTAAGAATGCAGTAATCGCAAAATGGCGGTTACGAGTAAATATATTTTTTTCATGTACACACGGCTACACATCAAGCTATGCCAAACCAGTATTGGCTGACCGTTCATTGTGAGAAAATATCATACAAAGTGAGGCCAAGACAAACTGGTTTTGTATAGCTTGACGTGTAGCCGTGTGTACATGAACCTCTTGGGATGCCATTTCTGGAAAAAAGGGAAAATCTCAAAAATGTCGATTACTTTCTACTATTCTTTGGCAGGGCAGTATTATTCTTGAGTAGAGACCGGAATAAAATTTGTCATCTGAAAATGAAGGTGACAAAAGAGAGACCCTCAACACAGACTGAATAATCATTGTACAGACGCAGCACATCAAGCTACTACAATCTGTCAAATTTCTTTAATAGATTTTCCACTTTATCGCTATAACATAAAGGTTCAAAGATAATTGGGAAAATTTGACAGTTTCGGGTAGCTTGACCAAGCGCGCGTACAGTGAGCAAGCGTGATGAAAATACCCTTCTTTATACCTTGGAAAAACACCCTAGACGTGAAGAAATTGTTTGGAATTCATATGTCAGCCTTGAGATATCATAAGCATCGTTGAAGTATTTTACAGGCAATCCTAAAATAAATACAGTGCCGTTTGTCGCAAGTTCTAGATACTGTAAGTATGGTATTCCATGTTAGATGAAGTCGGGTCGGTTTAATGCCCATTTTCATTCATACTAAGTTACTGTAAAGTAAATGTCATACACAACAACATATACGGATATTTTTCATATAAATTTTTGAAGTGAAAACTTCTTTAGCGGCGTTGTGCACTTTTTTTGGGGTGGGTAAAAAATGTTAAATTCGCGTCAGGACACGTGACCTGATCTAAAATTCGTAAGACGGAGGGAGAGTTTTTTGTGATGGGTAAAAAATGTTAAACTCGCATCAGGACACGTGATCTGATCGAAAATCCGTAAGAAGGAGCTCGCGTCAGCAGGACATGTGAGCTGATCGAAAATTCGTAAGACGGAGGGAGAGTACCACCGTACCATAGACCATAGACCGCATTCCAAAATATCAAAACTGCACAACGTAAATATTCAAGTTTTCATTTCTGCCGGCACTCCCGGAGTGCAACCCGTTTTTTTTTTATGTTAATTCAGCTAGCACTTGGTTATGTCTCGAAAAACTAAGTGGGTACTCGGATCCCATGGTCCTAGTGTTTGAACCGTTTAATAAGTTATGATTCTAACATACAAGTTTTACGTCAAGGACTGAAGGAAAATAGCAATCCTGCTTGGTGACAGAAATGGGTACCTATGTTAGGTAGTACCTAGTTCTTTTCTTTTACAAATGAATGAATGAAACAAATAAATCATTCGTCACTCAAAAAAAAGGAAAGTATTTACGTACAATTTGAGCCACAATTCAGACAGTTGGCGTGCCGCTAACACTTCAAATAAATCTAGATTAACTGAACGGGATATTATCGACTCTTCATTCATGAATTTACAGTTAAAATGGCGACTTGGTTCCAGTTTAGGTTACTACGATATAACTTGGTGTAGATTGTAGACATTTGATTTTATGCTTGAGAGCAAAATCAAGTACAAAAGTAGAGACTTTTTAACCGACTTCTAAAAAAGGAGGAGGTTCTCAATTCGGATGTTTGTATTTTTTTAATTTTTTTTTATGTTTGTTCGCGCATAACTCCGTCGCTTGCCAACCGATTTGAAAAATATTTTTTGTTGGAAAGGGTATACTTCCCAAATGGTCCCATAGAAATTTCATCACAAACGGTTCTTTTGGTTTTTAAACCAAAATAACTGGTAAAAATTACAACTTAAAAGTGAAAAATAAAAACTTTTAGCAAAAAAAAAAAAACAACCGACTTCTACAAAGTGAAAAATAACTTTAACTTCGGAAGTCGGTGGCAAACAACGAAAATGTGAACCCAACGACACCGACTTTTCATTTCGTTATTTTTCACTTTGTAGTGTCGTTTTTGGAAGTCGGTTGATTTTTTTTTGGAAAAAAGTTTTTAACTTATTTATTTATTGGTGATGTTCTTCAGAGGAGCGGTGGCACAGTGGTAACCGGCCGCGACTTACTGGCTGTAGGTCGTAGGTACCCAGACGGGTGATTTACTTTGTATAATTTAATCAATCACCACTCCTTTGAAAAAGGTGGAGGAAAAATCAATTGAGTGGTGAATTAGCACACTTCCTCTGCAGATTTAATAATCTATATTGATAATAAAGCTGAAGAGTTTTTTTTTTTTTAAACTTTGCCCCACACTAGGAATTTCTCCTGTATCGTGGGTGCGTTTACAAACATTTAAACTCACATACACAAACAGCCAGACCAGGAACAACTAGGTACTTGTAGGTCATACAAATATTTGTTCCGTGCTAGAATCGAACCCGCGACACGCAGCGCAGCAGACAATTGCTGCGCCAACCGTGTCGTCAGTTTGTTTGTTTGTACGCGCTAATCTCTGGAACTATCAGACGGATAAAAAAAAAATTGCATTTGATACCCCAATTCTCGAGGATGGCTTTTTAATATCACGCTTAGGAGCCGAGCAAAAAGAAAAAAAAGTCAGAAAGAATTGCTGGTGTATTTAGAAACACTAATCGTACATACACAAATACCCACACTTAAAACCCAGTCTTGTAGGCCATTTATTTATTTATTTACCCTCACACTGGAACGCCATACGGCAACTACACCAATGGAGCAAAAAACACTTTATGTGCTGCTTTCAATCCATCCTGTGCGGGTTAGGGGTCATTCGGCCCACTATGGAACTGGGACCGCGGACCAGTTACCCCTTTTAAAAATTGATAATGGTTAACTGGGCCCACATCTGTTTTATTATGCTCATTGTTGCGACCTTTTTATATATTTGATGTTTTTTTACTCTTTAAACATGTTGTCAAAATAAAAGTCAGTTGTGTCAGTGATTTGTAATTTTATTGAATTAGAAAAACTACAGTCCACATTTTGCCTACACTCATCTTAAACTTTACAAAAATTATTTTAGATAGAGGTGAGTTTTGAAAATCATTAAAAACCCACGTCTATCGATTTCTAATCAGCTCAATTATACCACAATACTTTAATATTTTTAAGTCTAGGTTAATAGGTACGTAACACAATAATGCGTATACTCATCAACAAAAACTACTTTGTACTTTTTGTCACACTAACGCATCATTTTTCCCGAAGTGGTACTCTTACAAACATGAGTACCTAACGACAAAAATACTTTTTGTAAAGTTTAAGATGAGTGTAGGCAAAATGTGGACTGTAGTTTTTCTATTTCAATAAAATTACGAATTACTGACACAACTGACTTTGATTTTGACAACATGTTTATAGAGTAAAATAACATCAAATATATAAAAAGGTCGCAACAATGATGTGGGCCCAGTTAACCATTATCAATTTTTAAAAGGGGTAACTGGTCCGCGGTCCCAGTTCCATAGCGGACCGAATGACCCCTAACCCTCCTGTGCGCGGTGGACATCGAACGAGTGGCGATGGTTCGGGCACGCTCACGCAGCGTGCAAGTGCAGCATTTGTCCATAGCCCCATAGCCATATAGTTATATTTCGAGAAATAAGAGCAAATGTTGATAACATTGCCATGTCGGGTGTGCCAGAATGCTTTTTTCCAATAAATAAAGTTTCTTTAGAACCATTTTTTCGCAGAACTCCTATCAACCTTAACAACAAGAATCTAGGCTAAGGAATGTCTTTCTTTAGATCACACAATGGAATAACTATGTTAATTTATAACAAATCTTTGCAAAAATACCTCCCATATACCTTAGCTCTGGGTCAATGTCGTAGATTCATTGAATTTAGAGCAACTTTATATGGTGACATAGTTGTGCGACGGTGGAAAAACCGTCGCTAAAATTTTAATCGGAAGATATTTTGAGGATTTTTTTTTCTATTTATGTTTTTCATTTAAATATTCATCTAAGGAGTGGTAGCATTAGCAAAGAGATGTCAGCACGAACTGACGGGGTCTGCTAGGGCCGATGCCTGCCAGGGCCGCGGGTTGCTCGAAAGAGATACTGTGGCCCCTGGCACATGCAACTGAAGGAACACGGGTGGGTTTTAGTCAGTAAAAGTCTGACAAGCCCTTCGGCTCAGCCCAGAGCGGGAGAGGTCATTTGATGATTTCCCACACAAAAAAAAGTGTGGCTTTCAGTACCTGTTATGTTTAAAGCATGCTGTGGGTGTTAAAATGCGTAGCAAACTAACGGTAGCAATGACTGCTATTTTGACAATTCAACAACATCCATTGCGTTATTTACGTTGTTGAGCAGACAAATTTTTCGAACATATGAAGAAATGGATTAGCAACATCCGTCAAAATTATTCAGGTTGTGATTGATATGGTGCTACGCAATTAGGTATTGGTATTTCATAACCAGCACAAGCTATTAGTTATCAATTGTGTTTTTTGTTACAGGTGAACTTGCTTACAAACTACAACACAACAACAACACAATACAACACAACACAACAACACTATACTTTTTCTTTCTTTCTTTCTTCCAGAACTTTCTGATTGATTCACTGTATAATTTGGTCGTCTCCTAAATCAAGTTCATTTATTACAACGCCACATGCGAACAACGCGTCATACTGACGTCACGCAAATCCTGCATCTCGCAAGCAGAGTTTACCGCGCAATTAGCATATATACAAAGTTCCCAACATCAATCGTTGGGCAGTTGCCCACCAGACACAACACCCGTCTGGTCGGAGGATCCTCCCTTTTCTATGGAGGATGAGTGAACTTTACACCCTGTTCCTCATACTTCTATACATTTTTTACTTTTCCGTCTTCGTTAACGCTGTTGTCACTTTGTCTAGGAATATACTTTACTTTACAATAAAACACAAAAAACACGAATATGGTAGTAAAAGTAATTTTAAACAAAAAATAGACCAAAAAACATTCCTGAGAGTTGCTCAGTTTAAGGGAACTTCAGCTAAGTTTTTACTGTGAGATTTTTGCAGAAAAGCCCAGCAATTTCTTTGTGCTAATCACTATTCACATCACGGAAAGCTGCAATGAAAATGTCTATAATACCGTTTTTCTGCCCGTGACTTGGTCCGCGTGACGATAGATCTTCAAAGACACCTTAGTTAATGTTCCTTCTTCAATTTAAGTTTAATCTATAAAACTAACCAGAGGGGCAATTCTCGTAATTTTAAGTCCGTTCACAGTCTGATCTCAGTCTCAATCTGTCAAAAAATGCTTCTAATTTCCCTACATTTTGACAAGTTTTTAACATTTGTTTGTCGCTGAGATGAGACTGCGACTAGATTTTGAACGTTTTAAATTACGAGAATTGGCCTTCCGGTATGAAGATACAGACACCCAAAAGCTCAAACCCATAATACTTAACGAACAAAAAATATTACCTTTTGAGCCTTTAACCGACGTGTTTCGCCATCCGGGACTGAGAGGAAAATAAAAGAATTTAAACTTCGGCTTATATGGAATTTGGGTCGGACAGTTGAAGATGGATGGGTGTTCTTTGTAGTGTGTTGTCTAGATTATGATTTAACAGTTGGCTGTTGGATATGTGTAGACTAATCTGGTAGCTTTGCGCATAAATTATTAGTAAAAAATAAATAAGATGGTGATAAAAATAGATGAAGTCATTATAGCTACTATAAACACCATTATATCTATGACAAACACCAAGTTAGCATGGCCAAGTGAAACAATGGCGATAGCTATAAAAAAAATCCGTGTATGTATTGAGCATATACTTAACACACTAATTGTTGATTAATTGTTGTTTGGTTGTGTGTTGTTGTTGATTGTTCTATGATTGAGGTTCCTTGTTACACGAACAACTTGTTACAAATCACATTTTCTTCTTCCATTCTCCCCTGCACCCTAATTGCGTAACACACGATCAATCGGAATCGGTTTCATTTTGACAGTTCAACAACATTCATTGCGTTATTTACGTGTTGAGCAGACAAATTTTTCGAACATAAGAAGCAATGGATTAGCAATATGCTTCAAAATGATTCAGATTCCGATTGATCGTGTGTTACGCAATTAGAGTGCTTTCAACCGTCAGGTCACTATCATTTACTTTCTTCTCTGTCATATCATTCCTCACACAATCCATCCATTTTTTCTTCGGCCTTCCTCTCCCTCTCCATCCAATCAACATTTATATTCATCGCTCTTTTAGTCCCATGCGTTTGCTCCCTGCAGGCACTGCTAATTATAAATATGTATATGGTAGTACTCGTGGATATGTAACCAGCAGTGCGATTCTGTAACCATCTCACCGTGAAAACTTAGGTGAAGTGAGCGTGGAGTGAGCTGTCATTCCAAATAATGCTAGGGATTGATACTACTGACAACTCACATCAAGCTCACTTCACTTGAGTTTTCACGGTGAGATTTTTACAGAATTGACCGGCTGATAGTACCTACATACAACAGAGGTCAAAATACAATAATTGTTTTCCTCAAACTTTCTCTTAAAACATCTACATGTAACCGTGCCTTTTTAAATAATCTGCGCGACCCATTTTATTTTTATGGGACTACTTTGCGAGTTCTCTGGAAACGTAAAAACCCAAAACTCTCGAAAGTATGGACACAATATAAATAATAATAATATCCCTGGACATTTCACACAGCGCCATCTAGTCCCAAGCTAAGCAACCTAATGCTTGTGTTATGGTAACAAGATGGCTGATAAACTACTTATATACATAAAAAAAAAACTAAAATATTATTATTAATAATTATTTATTAATTATTTAAATTATTATTTATTTAATTTTTTTTAATATGTCAGACTGTTAACTGTTTTATGTTACTGGAAACGTAGTTACGTACATTTTAAATTCAGTATGGCAGGGTCATCGACGCGCAGGCTGAAACCATGAATTCTGCATATGTATCTAGCCTTAAAATTATTCGTCGGTTATCAAATATAAAAATGAATCCCTATTTCCCTTGGTCACGCCATAGCTTGAGAACGACTGTACCGATTTCATCCATCTTTTTATTTTAAGTTTTCTGATACTTTGTAAGAGTAAAAGGTCCTTACGGAAAAAAATAAGAAAGTTGCTTCATGCGAACGAAGTCGCGGGTTGAAGCTAGTCAAAATTAAAATCTGCTGTATCATAAAAAAGTGCAATACTTACGCGGTCAAAATATGTATATGGCAGAGCTAATATTTTTTATTACTTAACCGTCGAAAAATTTCTACGCAGAGGTATTCGGAATCATGTACAGACGCCAGTAGGTCAAGCTACCCGAAACTGTCAAATTTTCCCAATCAATCTTGAACCTTAATGTTTCAGAGATAAAGTTGAAAATCTATTAAATAAATTTGACAGATTGTAGTAGCTTGATGTGCTGGCGTCTGTACTGAATTCATGGTAACTGGTTGTTTGTAGAAGTCCCTGCCACCCTTATTTAGACGAGAACAGCCTGTCGTAAGTAAATGTTTTTGGTTCTAGGATATGTCGTTTCCTCACGATGTTTCTATCACCGTTTTGAGAGCAGTGGTGATGAAATAATTAACTCAAAGTAAAGCGCCCGCTTGGGTCGAACCCACGACCTGCCGGACGATTCTGTAAAAACCTCACCGTGAAAACTCAAGTGAAGTGAGTTGTCAGTAGTGTCCATCCTTAGCATTATTTGGAATGACAGCTCACTCCACGCTCACTTCACCTAAGTTTTCACGGTGAGATGGTTACAGAATCGCACTGCTGTAACTCGTAAGTCCGGCTGTTAACACAGAGCCACCACTGTCGTAACAATAAAATCTCAACCTTGAGTCTAATTAGATAGTCGATATTTTTAATAAGTATGTTAAAAAAATTAGGTTTTCGTTAGCACGGATAGTGAAAGAAATAAAATTGTTTTTTTTTTGTCACAGGAATACGTGCATAATAAAAATAAAAAAGCCTTTATTCTACCATAAATACATAGAACAATTTTATAATTAAGTAATAAGCATAGTAATTATTTTATCCTATCACATTTTATACTTACTACACATTTCATTAGGTATCATTAATATTATTGTTTATTATTTGAGTTGAATTCATATTATTTTATTATTATTGTATAATTGTATATTTCATATGTGTTTGTAAGCAAAATATAATTTAAATTTAAATATATAATATAAAAGATCAATAAATTATTATTCATGTTAGCATGCACGTAAAAATTATTTATTTATGGAAGTCGCGTCTGCGGCGTAGGCCTCCCCCAACTTTCTCCATTTTTCCCTATCTCTAGCTTGTCTCCTCCAGTCTGGTCCACATCTTTCCTTAAATATATCTTCCCAGCGCTTTCGCGGCCTTCCTTGTTTTCTTTTTCCATCTCTAGGTACCCATTCTATGATTTTCTTGGTCCATCTTTTGTTTTCCATTCTGCAGATGTGCCCTGCCCATTTCCACTTCAGACTTCTTATTCTCTCTACTATATCAGTTATTTTAGTTCTGCTCCTAATTTCCTCATTAGTAATTCTGTCCGATAATTTAACACCCAACATGCTTCTCTCCATTTTTCTTTGCATAACTCCGAGTTTGTGTTCTTCTTTTAACCGTAGGGACCATGTTTGGCATCCATATGTAAGGCATGGAAGGATTGCTATCTCATACAACTTTGTTTTCAAATTCATGTTTAACTTTCTGTTCTTCATGATTTCTTTAAAACTCCAGTACTTTTTCCATGAAATTGCTATTCTCCTGTTTATTTCTTTTTCTGTTTTATCTTTTTCTTAATCGGAATACGTGCATACAAAAAGATAATTAACTCTAGTAATACAGTAACAGAAAAATAGATGCCAGCCGAAACTGTCAAATTTTCCCAATCAACCTTGAACCTTAATACTTTACTGATAAAGTTGAAAATCTATTAAAGAAATTTGACAGATTGTAGAAGCTTGATGTGCTGGCGTCTGTACATACTGACTGCTGGCACGTCATAACTCTGACAAGAAGGTGGAATAAAATTATATAGCCACATTCAGACATACAATAACTCATGTCAACTATGAATGCTGCTAATAACTAACTTCACCTTTGTACTTGTTTTAAAAGTAACAGTAGTGGAACCTAGTAGTAAAATATAAGACACAAGTAATTATCAAGTTTTATCTACTTATATTTTTGTTCAGCACTTCGCGTGGACTGAGTTCGTGATTAACTAGCTTGAGCGGGCACTGAGACTGTGGACTTCCTTTAAGCAATCAAAGAAATTTTCATCATAACTACGATAAAGAAAGAAAAAAATATGAGACAGGTGCATATAAAAAAGTCAGCAAAAAATAAATATTTATTCAAAAATAAAAATTGGTAAAATCCTATTATAAATGCGAAAGTTTGAATGGATGGATGGATGTTTGTTACTCTTTCACGCCAAAACTACTGAACGGATTTGGATGAAATTTGGCACACAGATAGTTTATAACCAGGAATAACCTTTTTATTCCGATATTCCCACGGGATCGAAACTTATGCGGGTGAAACCGCGGGGCACAGCTAGTACGATATAAATCTTAGAAATAATATAGGAGTAGGTAGCTGTTTTTTGTTATGTATTTTCTGGTGTACAATAAAGTATCATCATCATCATCTGCCTAGCCTTTTCCCAACTATTTTGGGGTCGGCTTCCAGTCTTGCCGGATGCAGCTGAATACCAGTATTTTACATAGAGCGACTGCCTATCTGACCTCTACAACCCAGTTACTGGGTAATACGATACCCCTTGTAAGTGTACAATAAAGTATATGTATGTACAGACGCCAGCAGGTCAAGCTTCGCGAAACTGTCAAATTTTCCCAATCAACCTTGAACCTTGATGCTTTAGCGGTAAAGATGAAAATCTGTTAAAGAAATATGACAGATTGTAGTAGCTTGATGTGCTGGCGTTTGTACATAAATAAATATTAAAAAGTATGATGCCGTCACAGTTATTTTACCTTTGACAGACTTAAAGGTCAATAGCAGCAACTCAACAGAAACCTTATTTGAATGACAATAAAGATCACTGTGATTGGACAGTGATGCAAAATCAAAGGTAAAATACGTAGCCAGGGTAGCGGGATTATCCGAAAGGGTTAACGCTGCCCTGGAACATAAAGGGCTAAGGAAGGAACACGGGTGGGTTTTAGTCAGTAAGAGTCCGACACTCCCTCCTGCTCCACCCAGAGCGGGAGGAGTCATTAGATGATTTCATTGGTAAAATACGTAACTGTGAACATATTGTAGTGGACTCATTATTCTCTATTCTGATTTATTCTGACAGTACCATAGTCTTCCTACCCACCCCAACTGCGCACAGGAACTTAAAACACTTCCCAAGTAGTTCGAATTATATCGTGCTCACTGTGAGAATTCAACGCAGAACTTTGTGGAAACAAACGGAAAAACAACCCTTATTTGAATATTAATGTGGACATTAAAAGTTGTTATTGCTTGAAGTATTTTATCTTGTCGTTTGTGGCGGTTGTTTCTAGAAACGGTTGATGGTACAAAACATTTTTGTAGTAGGTATAGTATCTGAAACTTACTAATTTATTCAAACGTTTTCACGAAGAAATCTCTTCATATAAAAGAGATTTCTTATTTTTATGATCGTTAATAGGGTACTGTATCCAAAGGGTGCCAACGAAACCCTATTACGGCTCCGTTAGCGTATCTTACTATTTTCTGCCACCCAGCAGCGTTCCGAAAACCAGGAGGACTACTCCGAAGTGCAAAGTGCGAATGTTCGGATCGGACCGACACATGACCGAACCGAATATTATAAAAAAATGCCAAAAAAGTTCGGATCGGCTCAGTTGGGTCGGGACCATAGTCAATATTCGAAAGAGTGTAGGAGTGTAGGATCGGAACCGACCGAACCAAATAGTAAGTTCGTCGCAGGAAACGACCGAACATTCAGCCGATACTACTTCGGAGTAGACCCCCTGACTTGGTTTCCGTACGTCGTTTTCGGGTGACCACTGAAAATAAATCAGAGGAGCAATTTGTTTCAGATTACAGCCGCGCCGGTCGATTCTGTAAAAATCTCACAGTAAAACTCAAGTGAAGTGAGCCTGATGTGAGTTGTCAGTAGTGTCAATCCCTAGCATTATTTGGAATGACAGCTCACTCCACGCTCACTTCGACTAAGTTTTCACCAAAGACTACAATAGTATTCTGTCTGTTTTCACGGTGAGAAGGTTACAGAATCGCACTGCTGCATCTGAGCCTCTCATAACAACAGAAGACCAATTTCCGTAATTAAAAACGTTCAAAATCTAGTCGCAATCTCATCGCAGCGACAATCGTCAAAAACTTGTCAAAAATTTAGGGAAATTAGAGGTATTTTTGACAGATTGATACTGTAATCTGCGGGGTAATTGCGTAACACACTGTTAGTAGCAATGGTTTTCATTTTGACAGTTCAACAACATGCATTACGTTATTTCCGTTGTTGAGCAGACATATTATTCGAACATAATATATGGAGCAATGGATTAGCAATATCATTCAAAATGATTCAGATTGGGATCTATAGTATGTTACGCAATTAGGGTGCTGACTGTGAAAGTTCTTAAAATTACGAGAATAGGATAGCTTCCTGGGTAAAAAAATAATAATTATATTTAGTCCGTCAGTTAGATTATCGAAAAATAATGGACACGTATTTTTTCTTTTGTCGATCAAACAAAAAATGACAAAGATAAAGCGCGTCAAAATTTGGGAGAGGGGGTCGTGACGTCACGCCTTGCTAAAAAGTGTAGCAAGGCGTGACGTCACGCGGAACTTTAACGGGCGATATCTTCATCATTTTTTATATAATTGACAAAAGAAAAAATACGGGTCCAATATTTTTTGACAATTTAACTGACGGACTAATTAGTTTTTTTTAGGCGGCAGCTAGCCTATTACCCCCCAGGTGTAAGTTTGTCAATTTAAGTTATTTTTTTACAAAATCAGTTATTAAACAACACAGGTGTAGTACGTAAATAACAGTATCTGCAAGTGCAACTACTAGTACCTAAACAAGTGAACTCCCTTATATAAGGGGTCATCAACCGCTCCTTATGTCAACTACCGCATATAACGATAGAATAGGGTACTTGTCCACTTTTATTGGCTATCAAAATGTCTTGCGAAATTAAGATTACGTGTAAAGCAAGTATCTGGATAAGGACAAAGGATATACTTTTTATGTATGGGAAAGTAGGAGAACAGTGATATAAAGAAAAGAAAGAAAGAAAACATGTTGGCCCAGTGGGAACGGCCACTCGGTGGAGGTGGAGGACTCGAATCCATGCATGTATTTGTGCAACTTTTGTTATCACCACTGCTCTCAAAACGGCTAAGTAAAACATTGTGAGGAAACCGGCATGTCATAGAACCAATTGATGTGACATCCACCATCCGACGTGATGGATTACGGCCCACTCCTTCTCACAAAGAGGAAGCCTGTGTCCCAGAAGTGGGGACAGGTACACCTTATAATAATTACGACATATGACATGTTCGCAGTTCGAGCAACATAATATGCTGTAGTATATAGTAGTTGGTGTGAATGTCCTTAGAATTTACTTTGTATTTTATAAGTGGAGGCTTGTAATTGGCTTTCAGACTAATGTACTGTCCTTGTTCTGTTTGTTTTAGCTGTAAGTCTCCCATGTTATTTAAATAAATAAAAAATAAAAAAAATACACAAAAGAAGTTTTTAAGGCATAGTAGAATGACCTTGCCAATAGGTCAACTCTTCAGTTCTATTATGAATTATTAGGGCTACTTGTAACAAACAAACACAGGTTCCTAAGGGTTCTAGAGCGGTGTTAAATACACATAGCCCTTTTTGCCTTCCTCAAGAAGCAAAAATGTTTTTTCAAATCCAACCCGCGGTAGTTCCAACAAACAACAACTCTTCACTTTTATAGATTTAATTTTAATTTTTAATACTTTTGACTTAGATTTTACTAATATCATCATTATTTTTATTCTGGGTTCCCAAAACAATTTACCATTCCATCCTCCTCTCTATACCGTCTTATATTCTCACAAAACATCCACATAAGGGCTCGGAGTGCTCATTATGGCATCCATATTGGTAGCTCGTTATCTGCCAGGCCGTATGCACGACTTTTCTGTGAGATACTGGAAATAAAGAGGTATTGTGGGCCCGTGTAGTGGTGTGCAACGCGATGACGGTAACGGGAACTGGTAAGGTTTTTGTGGTTAAGTGGGTGCTGTTTTTTGGAATTGGTAAAGTGATCATTATGTTTATACAGGGTGTCAGGGACATCGACGCGCAAACTGTAACCATGGATTCAGCACATGAGTTTAGACCCCATAGCGTTGAAATTATTCGTCGGTTATCAAAAAAAAAATCTTCTGTTTCATAGAAAAGTGCAATACCTACGCGGTCAAAATGTATGGAACAGCAATAATCTTTTTTAATAACCGACGAAAAATTTCGAATAATTTTAAAACCCCGTCGCATCGCATCGTCTGCCCGCCTTATTACTTTATTCTCTTTTTGCTAGGCTCCTTAGGTCGTAGCGTGATAATAAGTACCCTATAACCTTCCTCAAGAATTGGATTATCAAATGCAAAAAGATTTCTTTAAATCCGACTGGTAGTTCGAGAAATTAGCGCGTTCAAGCAAACAAACAAACTCTACAGCTTTTTTTATTAGTATATATACATTTCAGACATGAAAAAAGGAACAGATCATACCTACGATTCCGATTTTAGTTTGATTAAATCCTGATAAAAAATCCTTTATCACATTTCAGGAGCCAACCCTGTGACGTGACTAAGTATATTTTAAAGGAATTACATAATATCCACTCTTAAAGAAAATACTGGCAATTACCCATACGGAGTTCATCTGCAGCTAAACACATTGGGAAAAGCAACAGATAGTATTGAAATTGAAGATATCTCCATCTAGTGGCATATGTACGTATTATTACAGTTACAGCAAACTTAGTTTAATTAGTAATTAAAGTTTTTGAGTAACATTAAACGGTAGTTGAATAGCGTGAATGTCTGAGTATTTCCAAATCAAATGAACTAAACATTATTTTAATTCTTGAAAGGAATCTACGCTTAGCGCCATCTAGTAATATGAAACGGTACTAACAGCATGCTTGGTTCTTTGTTGATGTACCTACTTACATCAACAGTACAGATGAAAGTCGCCAGATGGCACTGTTTCAATTTAATTAATTTAGGCACTTTATCATAGCTTGATGAAGATCGTTTAGGGCTTTAGAGGTACAGCCCTTATGTTATAAATAAGTAAGTAAATAATGAGAAAAATGATCACTATTTACTTACGTAAAACCTAAAGTTTGGCCTAGTCTTTAAAAAATAAACTTCGAATCTTCTAGAATTTTTGCGAACTCCTCTTATCATAAATACTGCTCCTTTTTACTGCCTAGCCTTATCCCAAATATGTTGGGGTCGGCTTCCAGTCTAACCGGACGCAGCTCAATATTTTACATAGAGTGACTGCCTATCTGACCTCCACAACCCAGTTATTCGGTCTTACCCATTGGTAAGACTGATTGTTAGACTTTCGGGTTACTGACGACCCGTAACGAGTGCCAAAGTTCTACGAATGACAGCCGGGACCAACGGCTTAACGTCCTTTCCGAGGCACGGAGTGGTCTTTGTATGTAAAGATGGTCACCCATTCCCGGACCAACCGCGGTCAGCGTAACTCAACCTGATCGATCGACCCGTACCGCTGTTATTACTTAGCCACAATTTATTAATTGTGAAAGTAGATTTAAATTAATTGCTTGCAGCCGCTTTGTCTTTCTTAGAGTTCCGTAGGTACTCCGTACCAAAAACGGAACCATTATAGGATCACTTCGTTGTCCGTCTGCCAGTCCGTCCGTCTGTCGAGACCCTTTTTCTCAGGAATATTATTGCAGTTGGTAAACTAACCGCGACCTATGTCGATGTATGGGGTCAACAGTTTTCCAACGGCAAAGCTAAGTTTGCCCCTCAATCCGTTTATCTTTTCGTTAAAGCAATGTTCTGTGCTTTCATAGTTTTATGTGATTTAGGTTAATTTTATGATTGTATGACTTGTGTAATTAATCAATTGTATGTGTGGTGCAAACTGTTAATATAAGTTGGTTATTCATAAATAAGTAATTAGTCTTAACTAAAAGTTTGTACGGAACCCTCGGTGCGCGAGTCCGACTCACACTTTTCCAGGTTTTTTTAACTACATACCGGGTTAAAGTAAATTAGCAAGCAAAACTCCACAGACGCGATAGGTATCGACGGCGACAAAAAAAAACAAAACATTTAATTTTAAGTAGGTTACAGCACTTTCATCACTGCTCTAAAAAGTGTAAAGGAATCATCGTGAGGAAACCGGCTGTCTGCCTCAGAGCCAAAAAATCGAAGACATGTGACATCTACCAATCCGCACTGGGCCCGCGTGGAAGATTACAGCCCACTCCATATCACCGAGAGGAGGCCTGTGTCCCAGCAGTGGGAACATTACCTATAGGCTGATTATATATAATATCGCTGGACATTATTTTCACACAGCGCCATCTAGTCCCAAGCTAAGCAACCTAATGCTTGTGTTATGGTAACAATATGGCTGATAAACTACTTATATACATTTTTTTTTTGTAAATACATACATATTACAGATAGAAAAATACCCAGACTCGGAACAAATACATGTAGGTCATACAAATATTTGTTCCGTGCGGGAATCGAACCCGCGACACGCAGCGCAGCAGTCAATCGCTTAACCACTGCGCCAACCGTGCCGTCATGCTAAGTCATTTCGGCTCGGGATGCTATGCTTTAGCATGCTACGATGCTTTTGGTAATGCAGAAGAGCTTAGGCGGGGGTGACCACAACTTATTACCTACTATGAAATTGTTCTTGGTTGATAAATGTTATTACACTATTGACGAATACATAAATGACGAATTAATTTAGAATTACAATTATTAACGTTGACATTGCATAATTTTGACATTTTAATTATTTTGACATAGATTTCTGACATTATAATAATTCCTCATTTAGTTCTGACATAATTGGAGTATGAATTAATATGTAATCTAATTTTCTAATACTATGCATGATTTTCAAATATTTTATTTAGTAAATTTTTTATTTGCAATCCTGGCTAGACTTGCTCACCATATTTGTACGCCTCCTGGCATAACATAGCGCTCTGTTTATCAAATATAAGATCTTGTATTCTTTACCTATGTTAACAAATAAATATATTATTATCATTATTATTATACTATCAAATAGGCCATGTGATGTTCCACTTAATAACGTGAAAAAAAAAACCGCCGGCTGCATAACGTCCTCCATTTTTAGAAGTCAGTTAAAACGTTTTAAAGAGGCAGCAATTACTTAAAACTTTAATTAATATCCTTCAAACCGTTATTTATTCTTAGATCAGCCTAAAACAGTTATAGGAACAATTAGAAATGATTGTAAAATACTCGTAAAGTCATTTGATAGGCAATTGTACAAGTTGCCGTGTTTAACAGCTGAAATATAGCCTAAATACATTTATATTTTATTGCTTGTTATTTTCTTATACCTAAGGAATATATTTGTCTGTTTGTTATAATTGACAACCAGACGAAAATATCTTGTATATAATTTTGTCTAGGGAAATACCTCATCATTTCTGTCGCGAGTCGTCCTCAGCTGGACATAAGCGTCCCCTACGCGTCGCCACATTGACCAGTCCAATGCTTCTCGCATCCAGCAGCACCCTAATTGCGTAACACATGATTAATCGGAATCGGTTTCATTTTGACAGTTCAACAACATTCACACACAGACACACTTTCCTGCGATTTTCTTACATCGGACTTCACACTTTTTATTTAATCTCTTATTTTTTTTTTATTGTTTTTGTATTTTGTCTGATGTATGTATCTGGTGTATTGTGTGTCTTTTAGTTAGTGCCAAATAAATGTATTTTCTTTCTTCCTTTCATTGCGTTATTTACGTGTTGAGCAGACAAATTTTTCGAACTTATGAAGCAATGGATTAGCAATTTGCTTCAAAATGATTCAGATTCCGATCGATCATATGTTACGCAATTAGGGTGCAGATTCCTGCGGCTTTTACAAGGCCATCGGTCCACCTTGTGAGAAGTAAGTGAAAAGAAAGAAGTAGTTATTGTGACCCGTACAGGAACATCAGAAACTAAACTAAACACAATCATTAAAATTAAAATAACTTATTTACTTATACGAGTACTTACTGTTAGCCTGCATCAGTCGACTGCTAGGTAAAGGCCTCTCCCCATGACTTCCAGTAGTCCACTTTAGCCCTAGATCGAAAGCGATCCAGGGCTAAAGTGGACCACTGGCCGCTTTTCTCCAGCTCGTCAAAAACGATATTATATAAAAAGAAAATAAAAAAAAACTTGAGAGGTGTCAAGGGACACCCGGATGGAACAAAGTTCAAAGAGAGAGAGAGACAGAGAAACACGCGCAAGTACTCGGCTTACAACTTACCTAAAGCAAAAAGTGTCGTTCCAACTTTTGGTCTTAATTTTTTCCGTCTAGCCCCCTTTCGCAACGCGCGTTAAGGAACTTCGTTCCAAAAACAGAATGTCCTGTACGAGGCCAAAAGGCAGCATCTCAGCATGATTCTCCGACATTTAAAAAAAAACGGGTTTCACTCCGGGTGTGCCGGCAGAAGTGAAAACTTGAATATTAACGTTGTGCATTTTTGATATTTTGGAATGCGGTCTACTCTCCCTCCGTCTTACGAATTTTCGATCAGGTTACGAGTCCTGACGCGAGCTCCGTCTTACGAATTTTCGATCAGGTCACGTGTCCTGACGCGGACTTAACATTTTTTATCCATCACAACAAAAGTGCACAACGCCGCTAAAGAAGTTTTCACTTCAAAAAAGTGTCGCAGCGCTGGTGTTCTGATAGCATCTAAGCAGCTATACTTACTGCCATCAAACTATCTCTTTCATCAGTAGCGTTGGTGTGTTCTGCCACCGACTACGCCCTAGAAGTGGCACATTTTTGGAAAAATAACATTTAAAATATTGTCGTGCCAGCGACACGAAGAAGAAAAAATGGCATTAGTGTGTTCCGGTTTGAAGGGTGCGTGCGTTTTATAGTCCTGTGTCATGAAACATAATTATTTTAAAATCACTGATATTAATAGTCAAAGATGTGTCAAGTGGTGATTGGACTAATAAAAACTTTTTTGAAAAAAAAAAAACAACCGGCTTCCAAAAACGACACTACAAAGTTATTTTTCACTTTGTAGTGTCGTTTTTGGAAGTCAGTTTTCACGTTTAAGTTGTAATTTAGGTTTAAAAACCAAACTACTGAACCGTTTTTGATAAAACTTCTATGGGACCTTCTAATTTGGGAAGTATACCCTTAAAAAAAAAAGAAGTTTTCAAATCGGTTGGCAAGCGACGGAGTTATGCGTGAACAAACATAAAAAATAAATACAAACATCCGAATTGAGAACCTCCTCCTTATTTAGAAGTCTGTTAAAAACTTCTATCATCCCAAACCAACCACCAAGAACAGGCCTCTAGGAGAGACCGGTACACTCTTCAAGACCAGGTTCCTTTTAAGAATTACTTCGCATCTGCTCCACTACTGGTATTACATAATGTCCAAAGGTTTCGAGGACTACTTACTTTTAATGGTAGGCCGCCAAATTGTTTGACTACCAACATCTGCCTAGACTTTTCGGGGTCGGCTTCCAGTCTAACCGCTGCAGCTGAATACCAGTATTTTACATGGAGCGACGGCCTATCTAATCTCCACAACCCAGTGACTGGGTACGATATTCTGTGGTAAGACTGGTTGTCAGACTTTCGGTCTTCTGACTACCCGTAACTTCTGTCAAAGATCTACAAATGACAGTCACGACCAACGGCTTAACGAACTTTCCGGGGCACGGATGGGTCTCGATATGTGATCATAGACAGGCCTCGGAAAGTTCCATTGCCCCATGCGGCTGTTATTATTCAGTCACAAGCCCCTCAAATTTGCCTGCCTTTTACCAGCAACTTTTAACCGAAGCAAAGTCACCGCAAACAACAGGTATGCCAATAAAACTTGCTACAATTGAAACGATCCCACTTTATGTTGATAATAAACAACTGAATTTATGCCAAAACCCAATTTAGTGACGGACAGACGAACATTTTATGTGTTATACCGTAAAATTGGACTGTTAAAAATATTTAATAACTGTTACTGTGCCTAATGTTGGACCGGCTGTGTAGTATCGATCTGGGAACAGGGAAACTTTGTAGAAACTGTTTAACCATCCGCCAATAATAATAATACAGGGTGTTATTGACAGCCCTCCGCAAACTGATAGGGTGGCTTCAGTACATCATATTAAGATGACCGGTACATGTAATTGTTTCAGGAACATTAAGGGAATCCAAAAAACCAGATTTGTTTTATTACCTCACACGCAACGTATCGTTACCGTGGCAAAACGCACGTAGCGGACGGCAGCGCAGCGAGCTTGAGCGAGGCTGTTTTCAGCTGTTTTATTTACATAAATGGAGTGTTGCATACAGAGAACGTAATTTTACATTGAAATAAAGGAATATCAGCAGAAAAAACGGCATAAATTTTTTTTTTTCCTGAGAAAATTTCCAGTGGGATATGATTCAGAATAAGGAGCTGAATCAATCCTGTGTTTTTGTGGAGGGCTGTCAATAACACCCTGTATACCGGTTACTGTATACAGGTTGTCCTATAAAACTACGTTCAGAAGAAATTTTTACAATCCTCTCTTCACGAGCTTATCGAAATACGCTCAGTTTCGGGAAGCCCTTCGAGAGAGGATTCAATCAAAATCAAGTCATTTATTGAAACTAGGCTGAGAATCAGCACTTTTCGAACGTCAAAATGACATAAAACAGTCCCCCAAAACGCCGGCTCTTCACCACTTCTTAGTGCTTTAGCCGAGAAGCACAACAAACTCCCCAGCATCAGCTGTATGTTTAGTTAGAAGAACTTGATTCTATACAATAGTGGCGCCAATTCCCTTGTTCACAAACTAAACTCAGTGCATCTTTTTCTTTCTATTTCATTAAGAAAAGGACAGAAGATAAATATTAGTTTAGTCCTGTCAAATTAAGATACTCCGCAGACAGTTCAGACGTGATTAAAAACATGGCGACTAACAATACGTCAATTTACGTCAGGCGCTGACTATTTTGACAGGACTAAACTAATATTTATCTTCTGTCCTTTTCTTAATGAAATAGAAAGAAAAAGATGCACTGAACTTAAATTTAGTTAAGTAGTTTGTGAAAAAGGGAATCGGCGTCAATATCTAAATAATTAGCATTGAGAAACACAAAACATTAAATTAAATTATTTGCCAAATGTCAGCTAGCACACGCCAATATAAAAACAAAAATATTGAAAATATACTTAAGCAGAAAAAATTAAATAAAAATGTTCCGCTCGTTTTAACCTTCAGGCATAAAAGGCATGCTCGCTTACAATGCGATCTAAAACTTTGTTTGGACGTCATTTTATGGGCAACCCTGTATTTTCATCATCTGCCTAACTTTTCTTCAATTTTGCCAACACAGGTCGGCTTACAGTCTAACCGGATATCATACTATTTTACAAAGAGCGGCTGCATATCCTGACCTACCCACAGAGCTTGGTATACACGGTACCACTTGGTAAGACTGGTCAAAGCGTGAATAGTCCAAGAATAGATGTCGAATGTAGAAGTCTGGGGGTCTACTCCGAAGTAGTATCGGGCGAATGTGCGGCCGTTTCCTGCTACAAAGCTACTATTTGGTTCGGTCAGTTCCGATCCTACACTCCTACACTCTTTCGAATATTGACTATGGTCCCGACCCGACTGAGCCGATCCGAACTTTTTTCGCATTTTTCAATAATATTCGGATCGGCCATGTATCGGTCCGATCCGAACATTCGCACTTTGCACTTCGGAGTAGGCCCCCAGAACAATAGCCCAGGGTAAAATGTGCTCTTACATACAGAAAGTGGAATTTTCTCTGGATTTTGGCGATGTTTAATCCAGGTTTCCGTTTGTCTTTCCGTTAAAGCGGAGTCTAAGAAACAATTATTACCTAAAATCAAACCAAGCTGTGTTTATAGCATCTCATTAAAAAAAAAACGATTAGGAAGTCAATCAATCTCCCTAGAGGCTAAACCCAACTATGTTAGGATCGGCTTCCAGTCGAACCAGATGCAGATGAATACCAGTATTTTACATAAAGCAACTGTCTATCTGACCTCCATAACCCAGTTACTGGGTAATACGATACCCCTTAAAACTGGTTGTCAACTGTTGGGCTTCTAACTATCCGTAACGACTGTCAAAAATCTACGTAGCCAGCCGGAACCAACAGCTTAACGTACTTTCCGAGACACGGCACAAACCGAGAGCCCTTCGCTTTGTAATATTATGTATGGTGACCCATCCACGAACTGACCGCGCCAAGCGTAGTGTGCGGCTATTATTATTTAGACTACTTTTCAATTACTACTTTGATAACCTTTAAAAAATATAGCCGAACAATAAAAAAACTTCTAACCCAGTTTCTGGGCCTAGTTTACATCCCATATATCGTTGATGTGACATCCGATTTTATATTCAAATGTTATAAAAAGACGTCTGTACGCGATTTGAGTCGTTTTCTCAACAAATAGATGAAGAAGAAAAACTGTGTGCTACCAAGTTCTGGCGTAAAACCCCTTTTTATTGGGCTGACTATTGAAGGTCAATTGCGCGTGCTAGAAATGCGAGTGGTCCAATTATCGAGATGTAAGAGTTGTATTCTTATAATTTGTCAGGAAACTTGGGTGGCTTACCTACATCAATAATTATTAAAAGATCTTATTTTTAACCGACTTCTAAAAAAGGAGGAGGTTCTCAATTCGGATGTTTGTATTTTTTTTTATGTTTGTTCGCGCATTAACTCCGTTGCTTGCCAACCGATTTGAAAAATTCTTTTTTTGTTGGAAAGGGTACCTATACTTCCCAAATGGTCCCATAGAAATTTCATCAAAAACGGTTCAGTAGTTTGGTTTTTAAACAAAAATTACAACTTAAAAGTGAAAAATAAAAACTTTTTGCAAAAATAAAATCAACCGACTTCCAAAAACGACACTACAAAGTGAAAAATAACTTTAATTTTGGAAGTCGGTGGCAAACAACGAAGATGTGAACCCAACGACACCGACTTCCGAAATTAAAGTTATTTTTCACTTTGTAGTGTCCTAACCTAACCTAACCTACCTTCGTTATTGTAATGATTGTTTCATTACAATAACGAAGGTAGGATAGGTAGTGTCACTAAAATTCATTTAAAAGCTGTTAGCTTTTAAATGAATTCAATTGATAACTAAACTCGTCAAAAAGTCGGGATAGATTTGAAAAAGCCGGGAAGCTGAAAGTAAATTTCAAAGCATTTATTTGATTGAAACCATGTACTTTTGAACTGTCAGGGAGTCGGTCAGTTAGTCATAAAGTTGAAACTATGTAGTTGCCCGTTCCAAAACGTAGACCTCGATGGGGAAGTACGGACAAGAACCAACAAGGACACTCTTAATAATTAAAACCCTGGTTACTGGTGGTGTAGCTTACTCCTTAACAGTTTGGTCAGTTTGAGATTATCAGGACTGAAATAGAAAAGGAAGCCTATCGTGTTCTACAGGGGGACAGCCCAGAATAAGGTAATAAAAAATTAAGTAGTCATCATCCAGCCTAGCCATTTCCCAACCATGTTGTCGTCGGCTTCCAGTCTAACCGGATGCAGCTCAGTACCAGTATTTTACATGGAGTGACAGCCTATCTGAACTACACAAATTAGTTACTGGGTAATACGAAACCCTTTGGTAAGACTGGTTGTCAGACTTTCGGGCGTCTGATGACCCGTAATGACTGTCAAAGATACACGAATAACAGCCGGGACCAACGGGTTAACGTGCTTTCCGAGGCACGGAGCGGTCTTGGACCAACCGCGGCAAGCGCTCGAACGGTGCGGCTGTTATTACATAGCCACAAGCCCCAACAAAAAAGTAAGCAGTATTTACAAAAAACGCTTCGACTCTTAACTCACTCCGCACCCCAAGTCTTCCAGCCTGGCAATAAAACACAACTGCCACACTATGATAATAAACCGCAGATTCCTAGGGAACCACATATTGTTCTGTTTGTCCTTTATTTGCTTACAAGAGGCACTTGTACCCACTCCACGTTGCCGGACAGATGAAGGGTGCTCAAGATGGAGTGGACTGACAGTCGAGTGGAGAGCGCTTGATATGAGAGCATCAAATGTATAGTAATATTATTGTAGGGAGCAGGATTGGTCAGTGTTTATTTTAGGAGGATATCTTTTTCTGTATACATCACACATGGCCCCATATATAGATCTGATATAAGGACATGATGATGATGATGTGGTATGTAAGCACGTGCCATCTAATCTCTTCACTACCCTTCGTTGACTGGTAGAGAATGCCTAAGGCATTAAGTCCGACTTTGTACCGTTTTGCACGAAAAGTTTAAATAAAAAACTTGAGAGGTGTCAAGGGACACCCAGATGGAACGAAGTTTAAAGAGAGAGAGAGAGACAGGCAGAGAAACACGCGCACGCCGCACGGCTTACAACTATAGCAAAAAGTGTCGTTCCAACTTTTGGTCTTAATTTTTTCTCTCTCGCTTTCGCAACGCGCGATAAGGAACTTCGTTCCAATAAATAATAAATATATGGCTGCGATGTTCCCACTGCTGGGACACAGGCCTCCTCTCTGTGAGAGGGAGTGGGCCGTAATCCACCACGGATTTGGTTGGTATCACATGTCTTCGATGTTTTGGTTCTAGGACATGTCGGTTTCGTCACGATCGATGTTTTCCTTCACCGTTTTGAGAGCAGTGGTGATGAAATAATTCACACAAAGTAAATTGCCTGCCTGGGTTCGAACCTACAAGTCATAAGTCACGGCTGTTTCTACCCTTCTGGACTACAAAATGAAAATTTGCAAAATGTTGAATTCGCAATCTACTGAGCCACCACTGTTCTCAAAATTTAAATTGGAGTGGATTGCATAAGTAGGGGGCTCGTGGCTAAATAATAACGGCACGGGTCGATCGAAGTTTACGCTGCGCTTGCCGCGGTCGTTTAGTGGATGGGTGACCATCATTATGGACCTTCACTACCTAGGGAAGGTCACAGTCCTCAGTCTCCGTCATGTCGGAGATTGAAGACTGGCTTTTGATACAGGCTGATCTCAGTCTCAATCTGTCAAAAATACCTCTAAAATCTGACAAGTTTTTGAAATTGACTGACGCTGAGTCGAGATTGCGACTAGGTTTTGATTGTTTTAATTACGGAAATTGGCCTTCATCAAACTATCTACTAGAGAGAAGGCGAGACAGCTAATTATTTCCAACCTTGGATCGCACGACAAATTCTGCGTACATTTTCTCTAAACAAAGAACACGATATCATTCATAATTTATCACTTTCATCTCTTGTCACATAATATTTTTGTCGTGACGTCAGAACACACCTTATTAAATATTGTGATTGATAGAAGTGCGCTCCAGGGGGTCTGAGGATACGGAAATGTGATCTTGATGTGGGTCGGATTCGCATCCTATAAGATGCTACATCATGGAGTGAGTATGTGCTTGCGTGTAATTAAATATTAGATCTGTTTTATTAAAGGTACTTAAGGGTTCTAATGACCATTTTTAGGTCCTATGAGAATACTGCTGTGGTATTTATTATTTAATATCGCAGCATTATGCCGAGATTTGCATTAAGCTTTTTGGCCTCGCACAGGTCTTTTTATTGGTTTATTATTTTTGTTGGTGGTTTTTAATGTACCTTTGTTATTTTTAAATGCTCCATTTTACTATTTGTATTTCCTGTGTATTTCCTTTTTCACGCGGTCGTTACCGCTGAGCTACCACTGCTCTTCACCTTTCGCTAACACTCATTAAATCCAATCACTCCCACATAAACTTGTTAATCATAAAATTCTGACAATTTCCATGGAAAAACAGGCAGCAAATTGATTAATGACAAGAAGATATTATTCCTAGGAACCAGGCTGTGTTTACGGCTAACTTTGTGTTTGCGTGCAAATTAGCTTGTGGCGCGTCAAAACAAGTCAACTTTTTTAAGGTTCCTTGCTAACATCGTCAAATTAAATGCATTCGCGTTTAAAACAGCCGTATTATTCCATTACTAACAAAACTATCAATTAAGAAGCGTGTATGTTAGCAATAGTTTGCCTGAATAAAAATGAATTAAAAAATTGTTGGAAAATTGGTTTTCGTACGTACTTTTCGGGTAACCACTGACAATCAGCGCTGTGCTATGGGGAATCCACAGCACAGCGCTGATTTTCAGTTACGAGTATGTTAGCACAAAAAATTCGAAGATATGTGACATTCATCAACCCGCACGCGAGAGGGAGTGAACCGTAATCCACCCGTCCGGTGGTGGATAAGGGCCGACGCCCACTAGCGGCATGGAACGGCAAGGGATTTTTATGCGACTAATAGAAAATATAACTTAATAGTGTGACAATAAAATTGAAATTTCATCGGCAGCAATGATGCCGCGGTATCCTTAGGCATGCCGCGACGTCCTTTGGCATCATTATTGAAATTTCAATTTTATTGTCATACATTTAAGTTATATTTCTATTCGTCGCATAAAAATCCCTTGCCGTGCCGTGCCGCTAGTGGGCGCCGGCCCTTACGGTCCACTCCCTCTCACAGAGAGGAGGTCTGTGTCCCAGCAGTGGGAACATTAGAGGCTTATGTATATTCTAGTATCCATATGTCAAAACAAGTCAACATTTTCTCCCTACAGAACCAAAATAATAAAACAGAGGTCCGCCTACAGTATATTTTTTATTTAATTTCCTACGGGCGGCGGTGACAAGTTTGTAATCAAATTCACAAATTTATATTCAATTTCGACGGTTGAATGCTAAACAGGGGGTAGTTCGTGTTTGCGCAACCCGTGTTTACCTTTGAATGAAATTATTTTATGACGGGGGACGGTAGTTATAAATTTTGGTTGCGAGGTTTTGATTTAAAGGAAGTAGGGATTAGATTAGAATTTTAATTTTAAGGGTCAATGGACTTATTTTTGGAGAGGCCCGTGGCTTAATAATAACAACTGCACAGGTCGATTGATCAGGTTAAGGTACGCTAGCCGCGGTTAGTCTGTGGATGGGTGACCATCTTTACATACCGAGACCCCTCCGTACCTCGGAAAGCACGTTAAGCCGTTGGTCCCGGCTGTCATTCGTGGATCTTTGACAGTCGTTACGGGTCGTCAGAAGCCCGAAAGTCTGACAACCGGTCTTATCAAGCAGTAATAAAAGTAGTAGTAATTTCTAGCATTTAAATGAATTCTCTTAATTTATTATTACGGACACACACTTCCCTGTGTTTGATATTCCAGCGTATGGCACTCGTGGGTTGCAGCTGAAAATCAGCGTCAGGTTGTGTTGTCATCTGACATTATGCTGAGCTGAGGCCCTTTTGGCATTATAATCTTTGATTTTGTTGTTGTAGTTTTAAGGTGTCATTTTGTGTAATGCCAATAAATGCATTTTTCTTCTTTCTTTTTTCTTTCTTCCAGTATCGTATTATCCAGTAACTGGGTTGTGGAGGTCAGATAGGCAGTCGATCCATGTAAAATACTGGTTTTCATCTGCATCTGGTTAGACAGGAAGCCGACCCCAACATAGTTGGGAAAAGGCTAGACAGATGATGAATGGACCATCTTCTGTGTGTCTTTGCCCGTTTTGTTTTTTTTTTAAAACGTTGCCTCACACTAGGAATTACTCCTATATCGTGGGTGCGTTTACAAACATTTAAAGTCACATACACAAACAGCCAGACCCGGAACTACTACCTGTGGTGCTATTCTATAAAAATCTCACCGTGAAAACTAAGGTGAAGTGAGCTTAGAGGGAACTTTCAATAGTCTCACTTTCAAGCATTAGGTGGGATGACAGCCGATCGATTCTGTAAAAATCTCACCGTGAAAAGTTAGGTGAAGTGAGCTTAGAGTGAGCTGTCAATAGTGTCAATCCCTAGTATTAGTTGGAATGACAACTCACTCCACGCTCACGTCACCTCAGTTTTCACGGCGAGTTGGTTACAGAATCGCACTGCAGTAGGCAATACAAATATTTGTTCCGTGCGGTAAATCGAACCCGCGACACGCAGCGCAGCAGTCGCTGTCTGTCGTCGATTGAGGGCCCTTTTTCGGTGTCGTTTTCAATCATTCAGTTGCAGATCACATAACATAACATTACGCCCGTATTCTCCGAAGAGTTAGGCAAAGGTATATATAGTACCTCTATAGTATACCCAAATTTCGCAAGTTATGTTTTAATCGACGAAGACAGCACAAATCCAGACTCCGGGTATTCCTGATATAAAAAAACGCAACAACTCTCTGTTCCTTAAAAAGCCTCGTCTCTACTAGGAACATTTGTCGAGCGACATGTGTCCGCGGAGACATCGGCCGATGTCGGGCGACGTCGGACGACATCGCCGCGACATTGTTGAAACTGTTCCTTGTCGCACAGTCGATGAAGAGTAGTGATAAGGAACAGTTTCAACAATGTCGCGGTGATGTCGTCCGACGTCGCCCGACATCGCCCGATGTCTCCGGGGACACATGTCGCTCGACAAATGTTCTTAGTGGGGACGAGGCTTTAAGCCTCGAATACACTAGGCGACAAATGTAGCGACATGTTGCGGAACATGGCGTTCGACAACTACGTGAAGCCGCGTTTTCACTAGGGGACATTTGTTCCGCGACTCTGTCGCTCGACACGAAATTCACGTGTCCCGCGCGATGTCACCCGACGTCGCGTAGGACATTTACGGGTCGCGCAACTTGTCGCTAGTCGATGCTCTGCGAGCATCGACACGGACGCACGTCGATTCCGGACCGCTGATGAGAAAAAATTATAACGGGAATCGAACCCAGGACTCGAGACCATCGGGGCAGTTATAACTTATAAAGTTAAAATACAGGCGTATATGGCCTCGCCCAATCCGAAACCAAAAGTCGCGCGAATACACGATCGTCGCGTCATATGTCTCTTTTTTTCCGAAAAACCGGAAAACGTTCTTTGTCAGCGCGACCACGCGTGTTGTTGGTTCACCAAAAAAAGAGAACGCTACAATCGCGTATTCGCGTGATGTCTTTAAGTCAGGACCCCTGAAAATACAGTATTATGAAATATACAGTGGAACTATATACAAACCGTACATCAAAATCCTGAGCCCACGCGAAACTATTGTTTTGTCATCATCAATCAGACCATCATCATCTCAGCCGAAATACGTCCACTGCTGGACATGTCTCCCCAAGCACCTCCACTTCGACCGGTTCAGTGCCTCCCGCATCTAGCGGATTCCTGCGGCCTTCACAAGGTCATCAGTCCACCTTGTGAGAGGCCTTCCAACGCTACGTCTACGTTTATCAATCACAAATCCCATTAAAATTCTCCAGACCAACTCCCACATAATCCTATAAATAACTTCTCAGCTCCTAGCCACAACGTTAAAGTACCTATAAACTAGGCTAACCACACCCTTAGTACATCCACACTGAATTAAATTCCTAGCGAGCCATCGGTTCCATTGAATGCTCGCCTATTGCGGGTGTTAGAACGAAAGGAATAGCATTTAAGGATATATTTATTTTGGTATAATTCTTTATACCATAATAAATATATTTTAAAAGGTTAAGTAAAGGGATTTAAACAGATTGGAGTTACAGGAAGACTATGTTATTTTATTTGTTGTTATTTTTGGCGTTAATTTGGCTGACAAAACTCTATGTTATAATATATTTATGCATAAAGTTTTGGTATAAGTTAGTACCGTTATTATTACCTTTATTTCAATAAATACATATATCGGAGAAGATATGTCTGTCTCTCGTTAACATCAGGCATATTTTAATTACTGTGGGCGTAATATGGGTAGTGTTGGTTATAGCGCAATAGCAAAACGGTTTGCAGTTCAAATCAGATTGTAATTTACGAACAAGTTAGTCACACTAGCAAATCACACACTGTAGGTACACAACTCAACGATACCTAACGCGAGACAGTTTCTAAGCACATGTTGTTCGTACGATGTCCAATGTTTCGATAATCCCGAGAGAGATCTGCTCACACCGCTCTTGTAGCTGTAGCTCTCGTCCCCCCACGAACTCAGGCTAGATTCTGTCGAGCGTCACGAGATGGTGCTGGCGTTCCGAATAATCGAATAACTCCGACACATATAAATTATATTTTTAAATATTAGAATATAAAACATTTAAAATATATAAAATAGCCCA
The DNA here is from genome assembly GCA_945859715.1 of Apamea sordens. Lineage (NCBI taxonomy): Eukaryota > Metazoa > Arthropoda > Insecta > Lepidoptera > Noctuidae > Apamea > Apamea sordens. The sequence goes on along the minus strand of OX244010.1, from coordinate 1,350,175 downwards.
CCAGTAACGGAAACAGGGTCCAAGCTACCGGCGGTCAGGGCTCCAGAGAGAGGAACCTCCTGACAATGCGAGCCGTGTCCAGAACTACCACTTTCTGAAGAAGCCCTTGATCCAGCTGCCCAACGAGAGCCTCATAGTTAGGACCATAATTATTATGGTAGTGGACTCGGAAAATAATAGTCCGCGACGTTTATTTTCATGAAAACGTTTGGTCACAATCATAGATTAAGAAGTCACATATGTAACCTGACCTAACTTAGTAAGCGGAGTTAAACAATCCTTAGACAGTTCCAGCACCTTGCCAGCCAGTATCACGTCAAGCTTGCTCTATCCCCAACTATGAAAGGATAATAATACATATTATCAATCTTGTATGAACGTAAACAAAGCAAAAGGAGTTTCTGTCATGGGGTAAAGCGTGAGGTAAAGTCAGGAAAATTAATCGATCATTAAGCCACTGTTATCCTTCTATAGTTGTATGAAATGACACGGCAAATTGACGTAGGGTGTCAATTCGCTTAACAAATTAATTGTACTGACTGTATGGACCTATATTTAGGTGGGTTTTTGCGTAAAGATGCTTCATCTTTGACGTGTTTTAGAGGCATTTTCTAAAGTGCATCAAACATCCAACAGTTTTAATTTCTGTCCATCTTTCCCTATTCTTTCTGCTGGAAAAACATCATAATATTTTAAATGAAATCGGCCGTAATCAATATTTGTGCTAAAATTGTGCGAAACTAACCAATAAATCGGGTGGTTAGTTCCAACTCATTAGAAACGAATTAATTAATCGCCCACGAAAACTAACACGAAATCCAAATTAATATCACAGTGCAATTGCATCAATTATCTATTTATCCAACCGTTGTTAGTTGGAAAATGAAAATTAGAAAATTTAGTATTTAGTTACATTACATAAAGTCCTCCAAATAACTCTAAGTAATAACAGCCGCACGGGTCGATCGACCAGGTTAAGCTACGCTTGCCGCGGTTGGTCCGTGGATGGGTGACCATTTTTACAAACCAAGACCCCCCCGTGCCTCGGAAAGCACGTTAAGCCGTTGGTCCCGGCTGTCATTCGTGGATCTTTGACAGTCGTTACGGGTCATCAGTAGCCTGAAAGTCTGACAACCAGTCTTACCAAGGGGTATCGTATTACCCAGTCACTGGGTTGTGGAGGTCAGATAGGCAGTCGCTCAATGTAAAATACTGGTATTCAGCTGCATCCGGTTAGACTGGAAGCCGACCCCAACATAGTTGGGAAAAGGCTAGGCACATGATGACATAAAGTCCTCCAAACCAACCTCCATATCACCTACGCCCCCGGCCAGGCCTAGGTGATATTATAGTGCACAAGTGTATGCGCAGACACAGGTGCATTCCCTCTTCCCTCACTCTCATAATCCGATGGGACGGCAATCCAACACGACCAGAGAGAAACACATTACATAGTATTGTAACAAAGTTGCTTTTCGTGTCTACCAGTGAGTCCGTTTTTAACCGACTTCTAAAAAAGGAGGTCGCTTGCCAACCGATTTGAAAAATTATTTTTTTGTTGGAAAGGGTATACTTCCCAAATGGTCCCATTGAAATTTCGACAAGATCTGATGACGAGTTTTGGAGACAGACAACGGAACTCTTCAATAAATGCCAGCAAATCAATGGCTATTGCTGCTATCGCTTATGTTTGTATTGTTTACGCAATTACACAACATAACGTCACGCCTGTACCCTTTAAAGTGGTACGCAGATGTGTTCAGTATACCACGGTACACCCTTATTTCTGTCAAAGTTGATATTGGGGTACCTCTAATCTTGTAAGTATATACGAATTTGTGTAGGGTAGGAACTAAAAAGTGAAAAATAAAAACTTTTTTACAAAAAAAAAGGAAAATAACTTTAATTTCGGAAGTCGGTGTCAAAAAACGAAAATGCGGAACCAGCGACACCGACTTCCGAAATTAAAGTTATTTTTCTCTTTGTAGTGTTTTTTCTTGGAAGTCGGTTGTTTTTTTTTTTTGTAAAAAAGTTTTTATTCTTTTAAACTACGCAACGGATTTTAATGCGGTTTTTTTTACCGTCATGTAGAGAATTTATTCCGGAAGTTTTATGTGTATTGGAGCCAAACGCCTCCTGCCGGAGGCTCTATGCGGGGTCTTGCGGTCTATGGTCCTTTACGGGGCACCGGTGTGAACGCGTTCTTTAAGGTGGCGACCAGCCCGCCGATTGAACGCGTCCCAAAGGGTTTTGGCCATCCGGCGAATCCGAGGATACCGCACGGTCTCCGCTGCGGCGGCGAGCCTCCTTGCCGGATTGCCGCCATGGGATCTAGAAGCAAAAGTCCTCGCCCACATATGGGAGTGGCGAGAGGAGGCAAAACGCCGGGGCGTAACTCCGCTGCCGCGAGACATCACGGTACAGCAGGATCTCATAGCTACATGGAGAGTGTGATTGTCGTAATCCAGTGCTGGGCACGCCACAATTGCGGCGATAAGTCCCCTCTTTAACCCTGCAGTGGTCGCGCCTCTAAAAATTACACGAGTGGTCGCGTGGACTACATACGTAATCCATATACAAATTGAAATAAAAAAAGTTTTATTCATAAAATGTTTATTATTGAAATGAAAATATAATCAGTACAGTTTTCTTAATTAACTATAATTATCAAAACTTAATCACAACCTCTATGTTACTAATAACGAAAAATATAAAAAACTCTCTCTAAAATGGCACAAAAATCACATACATTATTCTCACTGAGATCATGATAACAAAAAGTAGTACAAACTAATATCTAAATATTATTTTCTGCACAGGACAGACACATAATCTTCAAATGGTCCCCACATACAAACTTATTGCATTTGGTGCACATCTTTCTAATGCTTTTATTTCGTGCTCTTCCACAATCATGGCAACGCCGCACAACAGTGCTCGATGTTCCTCCCGAGGTGGTAGGCTGAATTTCTGAGTACGCAATGCCAAGAAAATCTTTTATTCTAATTGTTAGAGTTCTTGGCAATGATTTAGTGTCGTCTCTTCTGCGCCAGTGGTTTCATCCAAGCCAAAGATAAGTCAATCAGTTTTCTTATTAATTTATTATTAGTGTACTTGGTAATAAGGCGGATGATATGATCAACAAAATACAGACCTGCATTCTTCAATACTTGTCTTTTGACGAGCTATTCCCTTCGGCCCAGGGGGTCGAAACACCATATTATGGCTTCGTATTCTCCCTCTGTTTAGGGGAATTGTTTTTGACCACAATGTATCATCCACCCCAGAGTAAAAGTCAACACGTCGGTGGCGTGGCGGAGGTAGATCATCTTCTTCAGAGCTTTGGTCTAATCCCCTATCTGGTATATCTTGCTCTTGCTCGGATTCCGATTGATGGTGTTGCTGTTCTAAATTATCAATTTCTTCATCGGAGCTTGATTCAGCTTCATATGCATCATTCCCGACATCAACTTCAGCCAGCCACGACTCAATTAGCGTATCACGTCGGTTATCCATTTTTTTTCCTAAAAACAAACATTATATTTCAATAATCAGACAAAAACAAAACAAAATAAGGCATTATTTATCTAAAATAAACGAAAACATAATAAGTCGATGTAAAAAAAATACTTACGTAATTGGTCGCGCGGATTACAATTGTAGTCCGCGCACTTCACTGGGCTCCTATAACACAACCATGCGATTCCTGCACTTGCGCTGCACTGAGCGCGTTACTCGTTCATTCATTTGAAAGTACCTGGAGGCGCAACAAGATGGCGCTAACCGATTGTGGGAAATTATCGATTTTGTATACGTGGACTACATATGTAGTCCGCGCGACCACTCTAGGGTTAAGAAGTGGCTGGAGAGGCGCCATGGCGCCCTCACCTTCCGCCTGACGCAGGTTCTCACCGGACACGGTTGTTTCGAGAGGTTCCTGTTCAGGATAAGGCGGGAGGAAATGCCAGGGTGTCACCTATGTGTGGTTCGCCCGGAGGACATCCACCGTGTCCTGCCCAGCTTGGGCGGAGCACCGCCACGTCTTCGTGGCGGCGAGCGGTGGCCGCGATCTCTCACGTAAGGAGCGAGAGTGCATGAGAAGCCGTCACTTCCAGAAGGAAGCTCCTCCTTAGCGAGCATTACTGCTTCGCAGAAGCGAAGCAGTAATGCTCGCTAAGGAGGAGGCGGAGCGCGTGAGGGAGAGGCAATCTCTGCGCCCTAACGCCCTTAGTCGCCGCAGGAAACGCCCTGGACGTCGGGAGTCAGCAACCGACTCCCGGTCACCGCAGGCGCGGCGCGGCGCGTTTTGTTCCACGCGCGCCTCAAAGAGATGTCAGCACTAACTGACGGGGTCCGCTAGGGCTGATGCCTGCCAGGGCCGCTGGTTATTCGAAAGCGATACCGTGGCGGATGGGTTTTAGTCAGTAAAAGTCTGACACACCCTCCCGCTCCAGCGCGAGACGTCATTTGATGATTTCCCACCCAAAAAAGAAGGTTTAGGTGTATAATAGATAGAGAATTTAATAATTATTTGGATACACAATTATTGGATATTCATTATGAGTTTAATAGACCGCAAGTAATCAAATATTACATTAATTTAGTATTTACTTTGGAATCGGTTTCTAATTAAAACGAATGTCAGTGAATGCGGTAAGCTATGGTTAGATTTAGGACTGATTTATTCCAACGCCAGATACTTTTATCCGAGGAATAATTTTGAATTTTTGACAATTCCTTCATGCAAAGTTTGTCAGGCTGTCAGACTCCATGAATAAAAAATATCTGTCGATTGAAAAATCAGCCCTTTTTTTTGTCGATGGGAAAATCAGCCCTTATTTGATTTTTTGATTACCTACCACAACATATTTATAACAACTGGGATCAATGACTCAACGTGAAAATACTGATGATATCACGATTATCACTCCATGAGCTTTTCTTCAATTGAGAAGGTCCAGCGTCGAATCTGACTTAGCTGGACAGCGTTCGAAAACTACGCAATACTTTCTCGTCCCACATACCGAAGTGTCTCAAGACGAAAGTGTTTGACCTGTGAGTGTTGCCAGTGATGATCTGTGGCGCTGATACGTGATCGTGGCCTTATTAAAAGGCTGAAAGTCACCCAAAGGGCAATGGAGAGGGCTATGCTTGACATTTTCCCTAAGCTATCTAATCAGAAATGAAGAGATCCGCAGGAGAACCAACGTAACCGACATGGCCCGAAGAATTGCCAAACTTAAGTGGCAGTGGGCAGCGCACATTGCTCGCAGAACAGATGGCTGATGGGACCGTAAGGTTCTAGAGTTGCGACTGTGTACCAGAGGACGTAGCGTTGGAAGACCGCCCACAAGGTGGACCGATGACCTGGTGATGGCCGTAGGAACCCGCTGGATGCGACAAGCACAGAACCGGTCGAACCCGGTTGACCCTGATTATTATTAAATGCAAGGAATATACCAATGCTATCAGCAATCGGGTATCAATAATGTGTTGCTTATGTAGGTACCACTCCTCCATTGAAAAGGAGGAATCGTTTTTCACTTTTTGTGTTTTTTTTTTTGCGTGGAACCTCTCTAACTTAATAAAAATAAATAACGGTAACTAAACCTAAGGTACTCTTTATAATATCAGCTAAGCAGCAAAGTCCCGTAAAAATAGGTTCAGCCGTTTTGAAGATTAGCCGGAACAAACAAACAGAAAAAAATGGGTTTTCTATTATAAGTATATACTTTAAAATGTAATGTCAAAGTAAAAAAAACTGTTACTTTGACATTACAAACAGACAATTTAATTTATTTTATGCATGTATCTGTGTATGTACCTATATTAGATTCGGGTCGAATGTAGGTATATGAATAGATAATATAGCTAACTCTGTGGTTTACTATCGGATAGGGATTCACAGTGGTTAGGGCTGGTGCACAGTGTAACGGTGAATCTAAATTGGCAATTATTTCCAACAAGCAATCAGTAATATTATCAGATTTATTTTTATGTTCAACATCATACACACTACATTTATATTTATCAACAGATAGACTTATTTTATTGGTCTCCACGAATCAAAATAAAACATAATTTTTATTAACCAGCACCCTAATTGCGTAACACACAATCAATCGGAATCTGAATCATTTTGAAGCAAATTGCTAATCCATTGCTTCATAGGTTCGAAAAATTTGTCTGCTCAACACGTAAATAACGCAATGAATGTTGTTGAACTGTCAAAGTGAAACCTATTCCGATTGATCGTGTGTTACGCAATTAGGGTGCTGGAAGTCTACAAGCAAACGAATCAATCAACTCAGCCTATTGCAGTCCACTGCTGGTCATAGGCCTCTCATAGGCTGCGCCACAACATCTTGTCCTCCGCCTTTCAGATCTAGTCTATCCCAGACACTTTCTTAAGGTCGTCGGTCAATCTAGCTGGGGGGCGTTCCACACTACGCTTGCCGATACGCGGTCTCCACTCCTCTGCTCCAGCGGCCATCATTCCTTCGACAGACATTGCCAGCCCACTACCACTTACACCAAATGTATAATTAATAGATAATGTATCTACCTGCAGAGCGTCCATCTGCAGCGCAACCCCGTCCTTACCCAAAACGCGTAGGTACTTACAATAACATGAAATGTTATCTAAATCTAGATAGTTTCAGCTCATTGAAGCTGTGTCGGCTCCATCCGGTCTCTCTAAAATGTATTGTTAAACTGTAATTTACGAGTTAGTTGAAGATTTGGGTTTGTAGGCTTGGAAGTCTATAATTGGACGCAATTTTTGGAGATATTCTTACATAATCAAGTAAAATGTAAAAAAAAAAAAATATAATTATGCCCTTGCATCGTGCAATGCTAAATACAAAAGCTATGTATATGTCACCGTATAGTTATTAACATCGTTATTTTATAATCTATTTCGCGAGATTGATAAATTGTGAACTGCAACAAACCATTTACAATTTAACCCATTAATTTTTGATAGTTCATAATCTGTCCATGGCCGACTTTATTTTTGTGAACTGGTATCAAACTTGCATGCGATTGGTCAGTTCTAGCCAAACCTAATGCACCAAATCACTACACCCGCCAAGACCGACAAATCAGGGACGGTTCACAATTTTACGCGTAATAAAATCGGACAGGTTGTGAACCATGTTGGTAAATGCAGGTTCGTTCACAATTTGATGGTTTGACATGGATAGTTTATAAACTATCGAAAATTAATACGTTATATTGTAAGCAGCATAGTAAAGTTCACAATTTATCGACAGTTTACAGTCTCGATAGCTTTGAGATACATTATATACTAACAGCGTTCAAAATCGTACGGTGACATATATGTGGAGATAGATGTGCCTCGCGCAATCATGTGTTTCTTGCCTAGCTAATTTTAAGACCACATATTTTTGTACACCTTCCTTGAGTAGTAATAAAGCTCGTATGTATAAGTACTTACTTTTGAGTAGTGCCGTGAACGACTGGCTTTAAAGATTTTGGTAAAAAACTAGAATTTCGCTTCAGATTAATCTATATGCGCCTAAATATCTCCTAACGGCTTTCCAACTTCTGTTCACCTGTTCAAATTACCTTAAACATCTATCTATACGTTGGTACTACTATTAGTTATTCTGTGTCTATACAGATATTTACCAAAACGTGCATAATTATATCGCGTTATCGAAATCTAGATTGGTCTGGTTCAGTGATCCGTCGCGGTTTCATCCGGATTCGGCGATTGTGAAACTATTGGAAAGTTGTACGAAATAATGCGCGGGGATGTTGCAATGGAAAAAAAGGAATCGGTGGAGCTGTTTATCATTATTTGGAAATGGCGAAGAAGAAGGAGTGAAAGCAGTGGTAGCCCAGTGGTCGTGGTTTCGAAGCCAAGCAGGCGCTTTGTGTAAATAATTTCATCACCACTGCTCTGAAAACGGTGAAAGAAAACATCGTTGGCAAGAAGTTTATACAGGGGGGCAGGGACATCGACGTGCAAACTGTAACCATGGATTCAGCACATGATACTAGATCCCATAGCGACGAAATTTGTCGTCGGTTATCAAAAAAAAAAAAACATCTGTTTCATAGAAAAGTGCAATACCTACGCGGTCAAAATGGGCAATATTCCTCGAAGGGTTAGCCAGAAGTTAGCCGTGATTTTATACGTAAAGTTTTCACACAAAATCCATTAAAAACATGTCCATCCAATCAAAATCAATTCCAACATTGAAGCTGCAAATTGAAATCTTAATCCTATTACTAAATGGTCGAACTGAAAGCAAAGTAAATAAATAACAAAATGGTGTCAATAATATAATTTAATAAATATCATCGACGCCTGTTTGTCGTTCTATTTGTCGATCAGCGATCTCGATCAAAGGGCTTTCAGTAGTCCTTTGAGCACACAATGCGAGATTAAGCGTAGCGGGAAAATATCTTAAGGAATTCGCAGAATTTGGACAAACAAAGCACTGACACAAAAGTAGATAGGTACAGAAGGTCTGCTCTATAGATAGAGGTATGAGGAACAGGGTGATTCTCCATAGAAACTGGAGGATCCTTCGACCAGACGGGTGCCTGGTGGGCTATACTGCGCGACGATTGTTTTTTTTTTTTGGGAATGCCATCTCGCAGTTCAAACTAGGAGGTTGTCGTCTGTTTAACCGGAGTTGCCTGTGGATGCCCCAATAAATTAAGGCGCCCATCCAGGGCTTAAAAAAAACTTAAAAACTAAGCGACTACACGCTAAGGGCCCCCTTGTAGGGTACGGAAACCGACGATTGATTTCGTGACGTTGTATTATGTGCGCGGTAAATTCTACTTGCGCGATGCAGGATTTTGGGTGACGTCAGTGTATAGCGGAGTAGTTCGCATATGGCAATGTAGATGACGCCACAAGCATCACCATGTGTTTTCGCTAGTTGTATGGAGCCGACCTTCTGTACCTATCTATTAATATGTGGTACTGATCCCTTGGGGAGACATGGCTGCGATAAAAACGATTATAAGGAGACGATATTTGATTCTTTATTTTCTATTCCTACTATTTGTGGGAAGATTCTTATTGAAATTGAGACGAAATAAGCCCAGGATATTTTTTTTGTATGAAATTGGTACGTAGTTGATACGAAATGATTTATTCCTCAGGGTATTGTGTCTTGTAAGCTTCAAAGATTACCCTGTTTGTCCTATTGTGAAACGTGTGATAGATACTTACCTATTTACGTCTGACATTTATTTTGAACTTTGGTTTCCAGTCAGTTTTATTTGATTACTGTTTGAGGAAGGGGACATTTTGCGAAAGGGACATTTTGCGAAAGGGACATTCTGAGAAAGGGACATTCTGAGAAAGGGACATTCTGCGAAAGGGACATTTTGCGAAAGGGACATTTTGCGAAAGGGACATTCTGAGAAAGGGACATTCTGAGAAAGGGACATTCTGCGAAAGGGACATTTTGCGAAAGGGACATTTTGCTACCAGTAGTCATTTTGAGAAGTGGTCATTTTGCGACAGGGCCGTTTTCACACGAACGTCTTTGCCTGTTGCCTGTTGCTTTGTCCTGTTTGTCCTATTGTGAAACGTGTGATAGATACTTACCTATTTACGTCTGACATTTATTTTGAACTTTGATTTCCAGTCAGTTTTATTTGATTACTGTTTGAGGAAGGGGACATTTTGCGAAAGGGACATTTTGCGAAAGGGACATTTTGCTACCAGTAGTCATTTTGAGAAGTGGTCATTTTGCGACAGGGTCGTTTTCACACGAACGTCTTTATGATATAAGGACCATACTTGTATGTTCTACAGTCTACAGACCTATTTTGGGTTTATTAGTATGTACGGCACCCTAATTGCGTAACACACAATCAATCGGAATTGGTTTCATTTTCACAGTTCAACAACATTCATTGCGTTATTTACGTGTTGAGCAGACAAATTTTTCGAACTTATGAAGCAATGGATTAAAAGCCGTAGGAATCCTATGCTATAATCTATATGCTATGTCAAACAGTGGACGTTTTTCAGTTGAAATGATGACGACTGGTTAGAGTCTGACCGAATTACGTTTTCATCATCAGCCTTCAGCAGTCCACTGCTGGACAAATGCCTCTCCAATGGCATGCCGTTCAACTCGGTTCTCGTTAACTCTAATACAGCTACTACCAGCCACCCTGCGAAGTTCGTCGCTCCACCTAACCTGAGGGCGTCCTACCTAACGTTTACCGGTTTGAAGTCTCTACTCATGTATACTTTGAGTTAACTTGACAAGAATATTCACGGGTTAAAACGACACTGCTCCTTTTGAAACCGTGTGTCGAATTATCAGGCATTTCAGGCGTTTAGCTATTTCGCTGTATCGTTTGTTTTCTTTTTTTGCTACTCTCATCCTGCCAGCCACTCAGATCCTACTGCAAAGATTGTTGCTCCAAGTAGTCTGAATTTCATGAATAGTACTCGGCAATTTTCATTTTAAAATTTTCGGTCGGACACATAGCTTTTAGTCTGTGTTTTATGGCATGTAAACGTCAAGAGATTGTCTGTGGGTTCTTCCGCTAGCAAGCGTGCGTGTCGGCAACTCGGCATTGTATCTGTATCTAACAGTGATCATTAAAAGAGTTACAATATCAGCAAGTCGTTTCAGTCAAGCAGAAATCTTACAGTCCACAGAAACAACGAAGTTAACATTGGTAACAATTTATTTAACGCAAAATTACGTGCACCAATACTTGAGGATTTAAGTCTAGGCTTAAGAACAAAGGCTTCCTTACAGCCTCAGCTTTCATGGACGGACACAATCTACCACCAAGTTACAGAGTCCAATTTGCCACTTCGTTGGAGCATAGGACAGTGCCGGTCTAATATTGTTTTGATCCACGCCTTCCAATAAATTGGTGGATACAATACTGGCAGTCGGAACACCTCTTCCGGAAACGATGGCGAGTCGGGGAGATATTTATTAGCTTTGGAATGAAAAAGGGCCGAATTCTGTTGTGATAGTTGCTAATTCCTGGCAAAAAATTGATATTTTTATCCTGTAGGGACTCTTATAAGCTTTATTATTATTTTTATTTAACGTGTTTTATGATCGTATGTTATGTTATGGATCTATGGTCTGAAATAAAGATTTATTATTAGGTCGTTTGTTTATTTACTTATCTTATTTTATTACATTTTTAAATATTTTTTAAAATGTAAAAATTAAGTTAAAAAAAAAACATTTAAAAATATAAAAAAGTAGTGATCCACCGATGTCGAGAGCAGGGTCTAAGCTACCGGTAGTTAGGGCTCCAGAGACATTAACTATTACTTATTATTATTATCCTTTACTGCTGCTGAAATGAACCTTTTTGGCGCAGCAGTGAGGCACACACTATTGTTGTCTGAAACATTATTTTTTATTTTATTAATTTTGTATTTTGTGTTTCACGAACTGTGTACAAATAAACTTTTTCTTTCTTCCTTTTCTTTCTTTCTTTATTTCAATGTAAACATAATTATAAATTATATTTTTAAATATTAGAATATAAAAAGAATAAAAAAATTAAAAAATATATGATTAATTTATTATTATTATTATAACTAGCTTCTGCCCGCGAATTTGTCCGCGTGAAATTTCTTATTCCCTAACCCCATCGCATTGCATCGCCTAGCCGCGCTATTACTCCATGTTCGCTTAGCATTCTTTCTGACTTTTTGCTCGGCTCCTAAGGGCTCGATGTTATATAACTTAATTTCTCAAGAATTGGGTTATCAAACGTAAAAGAATTTTTTAAATCCAACTGGTAGTTCAAGAGAACAAACTGTTCACCTTTATTATTAGAATAGATTTTGCATCCTTTATTGACAGTTTAAAAATGACTACTTACTGTTTTTTTTTAAATGTTAGTAGGTGTTTTGAATTAATATAAGTTAGTAAACCGATTTCGCTGACAGTTATTTTATTTCAAAGTGTTTCAAAATTTTTGTATACCTACCATATCTTTACGTTAATTAATGTAATTGGTGTTACCGTTTTAATTAACAATAAACAATAATACTGGCATCCCAAACTGTTTCACATTTAACATTACAAAATATTTGTTTTTGATGAAAGTTTTAAAAGCTATAGAGTCCATTTTTCAGTGGTTACTCTATTGAAAATTAATCGCCAATCTTGCTAAAGATGAGTCGACAAAAAAAATGTCACCGCCCAACAAACCTACTCATACTCTCAGCGTTACAACCTTGAAGATAAGAAAGAAGGACAATATAAAATCCTCGCACAATGTATCTCAGTTTAACCGACGCTAGGGGATCACATTTTTTACTGTGGGATATAAATTTAGCGTACGGGGACTTATCTTTGTCTAGTTTATACACAATGATTTAACGCCAGCTGTGGGCATTTAATGTTGGGCTTTTAAGAAAGATTTTGCGCGTCTGTGGTTGGATACTTCGTTGTTGAAGGCGATAACGTCAGTGTAGCCCGCGAAATTCATGCTGAGATAGGAGCCTTGGGCCTCGTACAGGACTTTTTGTTTTTACTTTCTTTTTACATAATTTGATTTTTTTATGATTGTGTTTAGTTTGGTTTGTGATCTTCCTGCACGGGTTATAAGAAATACTTATTCTTTCAAATTTTTTTATAATAATATTTTTTTTTAATGTTTTTTGCAATTTGCAGGTCCGTGTCAGGTTGTATGTTGATCTAAATATAATAATAATAATATAATAATAATATCCCTGGACATTTTACACAGCGCCATCTAGTCCCAAGCTAAGCAACCTAATGCTTGTGTTATGGTAACAAGATGGCTTATAAACTACTTATATACATTTTTTTTTTTTGTAAATACATACATATTATAGATAGAAAAACACCCATGACTCAGAACAAATACATGTAGGACTTACAAATATATGATTCGCGAACGTAACAAATATTATAGCTTTACCAAATTATAATCCGCGGATTCCAGTCCGCGGTCTCTCACTGAGATGAGACTTGTGTCGCAGTAGGAACATGATAGACTGGTTATGCATTATGCAAGGACCAAAATCTTTGGAAATGGATCAAAATAACGAGAAAAAATTTTAACAGTCAAAGAAGCAATTTTAATTCTGATAGAAGTAGTCATTACATTAGTTGGAAATTATATCACAGGAATATACTACCTCGATAAAAAGTATACTGTGTTAATTCAGCTTATAAACTATCTGCGTGCCACATTTCATCCAAATCCGTTAATCCGCTTTTGCGTAATTGTGTAGCAAACATCCAAATATACCTACAAACTTTCACATTTATAATATTAGTAGAATAGGATCATTGTCATTTACGCATTCATGATAATGAACTAAGAGTTGTTACATTTTGAAACAATCTAAGTATTCATTTATGTGTTCACCATAAGCTGGCCGATACTCGATGTAAAAATAAAAATATCAAGTTTCCATAAACTCAAATCAAAACCATTAATTATTCCAATTAAACCATTTACAGGCACTTTTGAATTGTCAAAAAGTCAGTCAGTTCGTCAGAAAACTGAAGCTAGTTGCCCATTCCTAAACGTTGATCTCTATGGAGAAGAAAGGGCAAGAAACTCCAAGGACATTGTTTTGAATCTAGTCATACAAAATCCTGGCTACGTAGAATATTCGTTGACGACACGGTTGGCGCAGTGGCTGAGCGATCGACTGCTGCGCTGCGTGTCGCGGGGTCGATTCCCGCACGGAACAAATATTTGTATTGCCTACAGGACGGTAGTTGTTCCGGGTCTGGCTGTTTGTGTATGTGAGTAAACGCACCCATGATACAGCCGGTTGATTCTGTAAAAATCTCACCGTGAAAACTCAAGTGAAGAGAGCTTGATTTGAGTTGTCAGTAGTGTCAATCCCTAGCATTAGTTGGAATGACAGCTCACTCCACGCTCACTTCACCTAAGTTTTCACGGTGAGACGGTTACAGAATCGCACTGCAGGAGTAATTCCTAGTGCGGGGCAACGTTAAATAAAAATCTTTAAAAACCTAAAAACAGATAAAAATCTCATCCCAGAAAAGTGCACCAATCCGCTTTCAGCAGTGCTAAAATGAAAAATACGACTCCGTTTACACATCAAGTCGTCCATGAAACGTTAAAAGACTATCCTAGCCGTTTCCAAAGCCAATATAAAAGTGTCCAAGCCTGCTATAGGACCACGTTAAATAATGGAGTCTATTTAGTTTTCAGAGAAATTTATTAGAGCAATAAAACTTCGTGGTGGTTGTTTATTTTGTTGCGTACGACCGGGCCTAAGATCTCTTGATGTTTCTGTGGCCCTAGTACTTTTTAGTGGGTTTAGATTCTGGAGTCAGCTGTTTTTTTATTAGTAATAAGAGTCGTCTTAGTAAGTCTGTATTTTGGCAAAAAAAAAATAAACGATAAACCCTGAAATTCACGAAGGCCAATTCTCGTTCCTAAAATAAAAAAACGTTCAAATTCAAGTCACAGTCTCATCTCAGTGACAATCAATGTCAAAATCTTGTCAAAAATGTAGGGGAATTAGACGTATTTTTACAGATTGGGACTGAGGTCGGAGACTGAACGTTCTTAAAATTAAGAAAATTTTCCCTCTGGTAAATTCGACACACGATTTCACGAGAAGCAATGTCGTTTAAATCCGTAAATATTCTTGTCATGTTAACTCAAAGTATGTACGTGAGGAAATTATTAGTTTTTAGGGTACCGTACCCAAAGGGTGTCACCGGGACCAAAATGACCGGGAAGTGACCTAATACTATGGCTCTGCTGTCCATCCGGCGGTCTGTCATAGGGCTAATATATCTTTTGAACCGTAATAGGAAGACAATTGAAATTTTTACCAAGTGTGTACCCGCTGTAACAAAAAATATCATACGCTAATAATAAAGCTGAAGTGTTTGTTTGTTTGAACGCGCTAATCTCTGGAACTACCAGTCAGAGGGGCAATTCTCGTAATTTTAAGAACGTTCATGAACAGTCTCAATCAGTCAAAAATACCTCTAATTTTTACAAGTACATACATTTTAACAAGTTTTTGACAATTTTGTTTTTCGCCGAGATGAGACTGCGACTAGATTTTGAACGTTTTAAATTACGAGATTTGGCCTTCAGATTTAAAAAATACTTTTTGCATTTAATAGCATATTTCTTGAGGAAGGCTATTTAACATTACGCTATGACCGTTAGGATCTCAGCAAAAAAGGAAGAACGATAAGGGAAAACAAAATAGTAGCGCGGTTAGGCGATTTGATGCGACGAAGTGAGTCAGAGAATTTCACGCGGACGAAGTCGTGGACAGGAGCTGATAAAGTTATGTATATACTTGCTGCACCCCGCGGTTTCACCCGCATAAGTTTCGATCCTGTGGGAATATCGGGATAAAAAGTATCCTATAATTATATTAATCCTAGTCATAAACCACCTGTGTGCTTAATTTCATCCAAATCCGTTCAGTAGTATTTGCGTGAAATAGTAACAAACATCCATCCATCCATCCATCTATCCACACAAACGTTTATAATATTGGTAGGATTAAAAGGGATGTCTTCCATACAAGAAACGTGATTTTTCGGGGTTCTTTTATAAAAAATTACTGTAAAATATTGTACGTCGGACTCGCACTTGGCCGTTTTTTTAACTATAATATGACCTTTCCTTTGAGGCAAAAAGCTCTCTTCATATTTTTGTGGTCCATTTTGTAGTGGTACATTTTCTAAATTTACTAAGATTCTAAAGAAAGCTGATTTTGACGTCGTGATGTATGTTCATCTCTGTCTTACGATGGCGAACGTATACGACCAGCGACAGCATCGCGAGTGTTTTAGCGAGTGCGAGAGTTTAAAAAAAAATGCTATTTTTGCATTATATAAATTCAATCTCCTAGTATTGTATAATTGCATAGCATATATGTGACATACTACGAGTATAAAGCTATCATTTACTGGGTACGTCTATAATTGACTTGAATGTGCCTTGGCGGCTGAGAGTATGTCATGCTCACTCTAATGTCTCGCTGATGGCGGCGCATGTGTTGGATCATTTAGCTCCCTTCAAAATGGTTGAGCTGAATGGTGCTAATCTATGCGTCATGTTCGTGAACGGGCGCCGTCAGTGGGGACTGGTCAACTCTTTGCTGCCAGGGCTTATTTTGATTTAATGTGATGTTTGAATTGTTTTTTTTTCATTATGGAAACTTTTAACGTTCTGCATCATTATCACATGTATAATTTTTAACAAGAATGATGTAACCAATAGGTACTTTGTAACTATATTATTGTGATTTAAAAGAGTGTCCATGGAGTTTCTTGCCCGTTCTTCTCCATAGGTACCTACGTTTTGGAATGGGCAACTAGCTTCATCTTTTTGACTGACCGACCTTGACAATTCAAAAGTGCCTGTAATTGGTTTTTTGAAATAAATAGTTTGAGTTTGAGTGTATCGCGGTCTTTTTGCGACTACAAAAAATCGCATAAAAACTTTCAACCGAGACATATATTCTTACATAAATCACCCATTTACCCTTGTTCCTCCCATAAAACGTCTACAAAGTAAAGTGTAGCAGTAGCAGGTAATACGTAAGATTCATGACATCATAAACGTTCAGGTTCTTCATTGCTCACTAAACCTTTCTAGTATTAGTTGGTTTAGTGCTCCTGGAATGAGGGCACTAAATGGAACTTAGGATGGATTTTAATTAATTGGTGTAGGTATATGTTACGTATGTTTCTATGTTTGTTAAGATAATTATTATAATATTATGGAAATGGTGACAAATCTTAAAGTGGTTGTGGAAAAAAAAAGCGAAGCCAAGAACTGTTTTTTTTAAATTATTTTTTATTTTTATTAATTAGGGACTTTTATGACCGCAATTATATTATATTACTAGCTGCACCCCGTGGTTTCACGCGCATAAGTTTCGATCCGTGGGAAGGTCGGAATAAAAAGTATCCTATATGTTAATCCTGGTTATAAACCATCTGTGTGCCAAATTTCATCCAAATCCGTTCAGTAGTTTTTGCGTGAAAGAGTAACAAACATTCATCCCTCCATCCATCCATACAAACTTTCACGTTTATAATATTTGCCAGAGTAGACAGCTTCTCAGCTGTCGTGCGCAAAAAGAATGGGTCTTTTCTCGCCAGATTGCGGGGCAGTAGCAACAGCCTCTTGACAGTTATTGCTGATAGGCATGATCAAAGCCCCATTATGAGGCATTTTATAAAAACCACCCTCAAAACTCTCCTCACGACATTTTCCTCATTTCTCCGTAACACATGCCATGACAACCGATTTCCACACAACTTTTCACCGTTACCGGTGCCACTTTCAGACTTCCTTTTGTTGGATCTATTGTTGTCCGTGAAATAAAGATTACTATTATGATTATTAGAAGAAAGAAGGAAGTAGGATTATTGCCAAAATTAAGTGGCAGTGGGCAGAGCACATTGCTCGCAGAACAGATGGCCGATGGGGCCGAAAGGTTCTGGAATGGCGACCGCGTACCGGAAGACGTAGCGTTGGAAGGCCTCCCATAAGGTGGGCCGACAACCTTGTGAAGGCCACAGGAACCCGTTGGATGCGAGAAGCCCAGAACTGGTCGAAGTGGAGGTGCTTGGGGGACGCCTATGTCCAGCAGTGGACGTCTTTCGGCTGAAATGATGATGATGATGGCGACCCATCTTGCACATAACATAACATAATAAGCCTTTAATCTTCCCACTGCTAGGACACAGGCCTCCTCTGTGTGAGAGGGAGTGGGCCGTAATCCACCACGCGGGCCCAACGCGGGTTGGTAGATGTCACATGTCTTCGAAATTTCGATTCTAAGACTGGGTATGGTTGGCTAATAATTATACGTATAACTGAAATAATCAAGCCTACCAAACGCGTTATTCACGGCAATTTTCCTAACAACCGCTTGACATCAAAATATCATGAAATCAGGTATAATATCATGTTTTTTATCGTCATTATTCTTTGTCAAAATTAACCTATTCTTTTGAAACACTCGTACATTTTGTCACAAAGGCTATGTTTTCTTTTAGATTGGAAAATCAGTATCTTTTCTTGTTTCTTTTCTTGTTTCTTTTCTTATCAATAGCGGAACGGGATCGTTCGATCTTGAGCTGTGAAATATTTAAATTGGACGGGGTACAGGGCCGGACTGCGGGCAAATTAGGGGTGCGGGAATTTAATAACATAGGTTAAATGTGAGCTGGCTTGAGGTGGCACGGGAGAAGAGTTTCTGGAAGGTCTTGGGGAAGGTTTTTCCCCGGGTTTGGGACAAGATAGGCTAAGTAAAAAAAATCCGCCTTGAGCGCTTAAACGTGCTTGCTCAAGGCGGATTGGCGATCTATAACGGGTGGGCCATTTAAAATTTGAATCGGCTATAAAGAAAAAAACTACTGATTATTTTTTCAAATTTCTGGTTTTATTGGAAAGGTTGAACTTTGTCATTTAAGAATGGAACACAACATCATTCATATGACTACCACGACTGGCTCGACAGTACCCCATCCGATCAATCCAACTTTTCAGTACATTTTCCATTGTTTCGGCTTGAATCTATTCAATGGCAACTTCGATTTCATGTTTCAACGCTTCAATTGTCTCTGGATGGTTTGCGTAACATTTGTCCTTAATGGTTCCCCACAGAAAATAACCCAACGGGCTCAAATCACAGCCCCGATGCGGCCAATTGACATCAGCATTTCGACTAATTATTCGATTTTCAAAAACAGTGCGCGAAAGATCGATGGTTACGTTGGCTGTGTGATATGTGGCCCCGTCTTGTTGAAACCAAATTTCGTCCATGTCATTCTCTTCAATTTTTGGAAACAAAAATTCTTTGAGCATGGTACGGTAACGCTCGCCGTTGACGGGTACACGGGTTGCTTTGTCCAATAACGATCCATTTTCACGAACTCGCTTCAGAAATTGACGCACAAACTGAACTGAAGGCAGATCATTTCTCGAAAATTTTCCACGTATATTTCAAGAGTTTGCGTTAAAGACTCACTACTTTGGAAGTAAGTTTTTAATATTTCCCAATTATGGTCGAGCGTTTAGCGTCCCATTTTGCAAATGTCAAACATAAAACTAACTTCCTGTCAAATAAATAATGTCATTCTACCTTTCAAAGTCTAAGTAATTGGACTAGACTAGATGGCCCACCTGTTAGATTCCTTTGCCCTGAAGTAGATCATTAAAAGGCTGGTTATATTATGTTCTGTCTGTAATCGGTGTACTATCGCGGTCTTTTCCGCCTGCTCACTTAAAAATTTTTTTGCCTAAATCCTGCGGCGGCGCCAAACCACGCCCCCTAAAAGTTTTGGCCTATTAGGAAAGCGATAACGCAATTAGTTGCAACCTGCACTGCGCAGCTTAGTGACGTATCACGTGTACTCCTTTTTTTAATTTTACGGACGAACTATTTGACATGGGCGCGTTTACCGGACCTTTTGAATATTGACCATTGAGCTGTTTACTTTAGTAAATTATTTTCATGGTAAATTGTGTGGTTTTAAAATACCTTAATTTATAAATAAAACTTTATTAACGATGCGCAGTGCAAAGTTTATCATGAAAATGTTATCTTGTGTAAGTAATTGAATACTTTCTAGTTTGTTTTACATCAATAAAAGTATTAGATAAATAAATAATAATAATATATTTATTCAAAAAATTATAAGGCATAAAAATTGGTACAGTTTTGCTTAAATTTAACAAACAAACAAAAAAAAAAAAATATTAATAAAAAAAAAAAACAAATAATAATTATTATTATTTTTGTTTTTTTTTTATTTATTTTTTTCTTTTTTAATTTTTTTTTTGCTTGTTTGTTAAATTTAAGCAAAACTGTACTGGTTTTTATGCCTTATAATTTTTTTGAATAAATATATTATATTATTATTTATTTATCTAATACTTTTATTGATGTAAAACAAACTAGAAAGTATTCAATTACTTACACAAGATAACATTTGCATGATAAACTTTGCACTGTGCATCGTTAATAAAGTTTTATTTATAAATTAAGGTATTTTAAAACCACACAATTTACCATGACAATAATTAAAATAATTTAAATAATTAAACGAGGAACAAGCAGAAAAAATATTCAGAGTTTTTAAACTTGAATGAATGACTGATTTATTTGCAAGAATATAGGTAGCTAACATAAGATCGGTTTTACTATATTCGGCATTGCTGCCGTGCAAATATTTAGATTTTACATCTTGGTTATACTTATCACTATATACTTGGTAAAGCAATTACTTATACCTTTATGAGAGTGGTATGTATTACTGCTTTGTTGTGACGGGCGAACCCGGAATACTTTCTTGCTCACACACGCACTATTTGTTTCAATGTTATTGATTATAATTATTTGCAGTGAAATTTACTATTTGAAATTCATAATTTATATTTTTAGCCGTTATAAATTAATTAATGTGCATAATTCAAACACAATGCGAATTTTTATATGAATAAATAAATAAAAATAGTTGGTTTTAATTAAAAAAATGGTTGCCATTGTTGTGTAAAAAGTATTTTGTTGGTTAATAATAACCTACTTAAAATTCCGTGCAAATAAGTAGGTAGTGACTAATTATTAAATAATTCATTTCTAGAAATTTTACAATAAGCCTAAGCCGAACAAAAGAGTCATAAAATTCAATAACCGCAGTGGGCAAAAGTCGGTGGCATCCTTTGATACTTTTGTTATACCTAGCGGGTTTCGGTAATTACATAGAGGTCTTTCTCTCATCACTTATAAGATAAGATAAGAAGCATCTCTTTGTTTGACATTACAATGATGCCCCAGTGCAACTGATAACAAGTCATTATATGTATCAGTAACATGTGTGTCAGCAACATGTCAGACGAGAGTTTAAATTAATTTATATACAGACTGTGATTTGTGATATAATAATAATAACCTCGTGAAAGCCGAGAAAGATAAACAAATCAAGTATCTTGACTTGGCTCGCGAGGTTGTCGACATGTGGGATGTGGACTCAGCGATTATTGTTCCGATAGTTGTGACAGCCAATGGCTTAATAGCCAAGAGCCTGGACCAACACCCGAGGAGGCTCTCGTTGGGCAGCTGGATCAAGGACTTGATTCAGAAAGCGGTACTTCTGGACACGGCTCGCATCGTCAGGAGGTTCCTCTCTCTGGAGCCCTGACCGCCGGTAGCTTGGACCCTGTTCCCGATACCGGTGGGCTACTACTTTTTATATTTTTAAATGTTTTTTTATCCTTTTGTTTATAAAAATATTTAAAAATGTATTTAGTTCTAGTAGTAAATGTAGGTACGGACGAACAAGAAACAAAAGTCAACTTAGAATTTGTAGAAATATAATGTCCGTACACAACACGATATAAATATATACACAGAAGGAGTAAGACATAAGAAACACAATCGAAAGGGCGAGATCACAACACAATACAACAATAATAATAATAAATGAAATTACTGACGAAAAGTCTAGAGGCGTCTATCTCAACCATGACAGGAGGTTGACATCAGAGCAGCGCCACTAGTGGCGTATTTCTGAACCAGGGTTTAGGAGTGAAACCTACATCACCCCCCTCCAGAGACCGTCAAGGGCGATAAAAATCAGGAAACCTGACGTGACGACCAGAGCGAGTGGTGTACTCTCTGCTACTGCAAGGTGGAGTGACTTCTTTTGGGTCAGCTTTGTCTGCCAAAATGTAAGCTGGCTTAAGGCGGTCAATTGAGACCGTGACCTCTCTGCCTTTAAATAATATTTTGAAGACCTTGTCTCCCCTTTGCAGAACTTTGTGAGGACCTGTGTACGCTGGTTGTAGCGAACCACGTAATGCGTCTTCACGAAGGAACACGTGATCAGTGGTCTGCAGATCCCTAAAAACGAAAATGCTGGACTTGCTGTGACGGGATGCTGGAGTTGGTTGCAGGTTTTGAGCGAATTTGCGAATGCGCGCAGTGAAATCTGTGACGTCGGTCGTTCCTTCGTCTCTAGGAGTGAAAAATTCTCCCGGGAGCCTTAGCGGTTCGCCGTATACAACCTTGGACATCCTTTTTGAATGCGCTCCGTATACCAAGCAATACCCACGGCAAAGACTCTGTCCACTTGTCATTTGCATGGCACATGATGGACGCCTTAAGTTGCCGGTGAAATCGCTCCACCATGCCATTACATGCCGGATGGTATGCCGTTGTCCGCTTGTGCTGAAAACCAGCCAATTTGGACAATTGATCGAACAGGGCCGACTCGAACTGTCGACCCCTGTCCGTGATAATGTCTGCGGGACAGCCAAACCGGGAAATCCATCCGGATAGCAGCGCTTTAGCTACTGTCTCAGCAGTTATGTCGACAATAGGTACGACCTCCGGCCACCTGGTAAAACGGTCGACTGCCGTCAGACAGTACCTAAAGCCTTCCGAAATTGGGAGCGGGCCCACAAGGTCGATGTGGACGGTGGTGAACCTTGCACGTGGGAGGTGATACGACCCTAATGGCGCAGAAACGTGTCGGCTCACTTTGGCCCGCTGGCAGTCAAGACAAGCTCGTGCCCACTCCCTGCAGTCCTTCCTAATACCTGGCCAAACGAAGCGCTCTGCGATTAATTTGGCAGAAGCTGAGACACCAGGGTGGCTGAGGGTATGCAGGCTGTCGAAGACTTGCTTTCGCAGCATTACAGGCACAAATGGTCTGGGAGGCGTTGTACTGACGTCACAGTACACAGATGTACGCTCCCCTGGGACCTGCACCTTCTCCAAAATCAATGATGATCCTTCCTGGAGTAGCTTGGACAGCTCCGGATCCGCAGCTTGCGATTCCGCGAGAGTGTCAAAGTTGACCGGTACCTGAAGCGCTTCCACGCGAGATAAGGGGTCGGCTACGACATTGTCTTTGCCGGAAATGTGCCTTATGTCGGTGGTGAACTGGGCAATGAAGTCTAGGTACCGGAATTGCCTAGGCGAGCAGTTTTTCTTCCTCTCGTGGAATGCAAAACTGATCGGCTTGTGGTCCGTGTACACGACGAAGTGTCTGGCCTCGAGCATATGGCGAAAGTATTTGATGGCCTCGTAAATGGCCAGTAGTTCCCTGTCATAGGGAGAATACTTTGTTTGCGAAGGGCTGAGCTTCCTGGAAAAGAAAGCTAATGGCTGCCAGCCATCATCGCTAAGCTGCTGTAACACCGCGCCGATTGCAGTATCCGACGCATCAGTAATCAACGCGGGTTTGGCATTGCAATCGGGGTGAGCTAATAGGGCAGCGTTAGCTAAGCTTGCCTTGCAGTCTTCAAATGCTTGCAAAGTATTCTCCGCAAGACATATAGGCTGCGAGCCCTTTACGTTGCCAATCAAGAGATTGTGCAGCGGCGCCTGGATCTGAGCTGCGTGGGGTATGAAACGCCTGTAAAAATTAATCATACCCAGAAATCGGCGCAACTGACGGACATCTTTGGGCGGCGGGAAGTTGTTGATGGCATCGACCTTAGAATGAAGCGGTTTGGTGCCTTTCTCGGAGATGTGGTAACCTAGGAAGGTTACCTCAGGAACACCGAAAACACACTTGGATGTGTTGATCAGCATACCGAAATCCTTCATCCTGCCGAAGATAATGCGGAGGTGCTCCTCGTGCTCAGCTTGTGACCTTGAAAAGATTAAGAAGTCATCCAAATAGCAGTAGCAAAAGTCCAGTCCTCTCGTCAGCTCGTCGACAAAACGTTGGAAAGTCTGGCCTGCGTTGCGCAAACCAAACGTCATGTACGGAAATTCGTACAGGCCGAACGGTGTGGTGATCGCCGTCTTCGGAATGTCGTCTGGACTGACAGGTATCTGATTATAGGCTTTCACTAGGTCTATTGTACTGAAAATTTTACAACCAGAGATACTGTGTGAGAAGTCGTGGATGTGCCTAATCGGATACCTGTCAGGGACGGTCCGGGCGTTCAGCATCCGGTAATCACCACAAGGTCGCCAACTGTTATCCTTTTTAGGGGCCAGGTGCAGTGGTGATGCCCATGGGCTCTCCGACGGTCTAGCAGTTCCATTGGCCAGCATCAGCTGAAACTCCTGCTGAGCAATTTTCAATTTGTCTGGCGCTAGTCGCCGAAATGAAGATGAAACTGGAGGGCCTGGGGTGGTGCGGATGTGGTGTACGGTGTTGTGCGGTGTAGTGCGTAGTATACCGGCTGGTCGGGTGATGTCGGGAAACCCGTCCAAAATTTTGTGGTACCTCGAATCACCAGAAGAAATTTTTACAGAGAATATAGATGAGTCTGAGTGATTCGAGGCCACAGAGTAAATGTTCGTATTATTGTCGACTAGTCGTTGGTTACGACAGTCAACAACTAGTGAATAAAAAGACAAAAAATCCGCACCGATAATTGGTTTGGTTACCTCGGCAACTACAAAACGCCAATTAAAGTCTCTACGGAGTCCTAAATTTAAATTTAACTGCACGAAACCAAATGTCTTAATGGGCGTCCCATTCGCGGCCGTAAGTTGGTAGTTTGTGCACACACGACGGTCACTTAGCAAACGACGAGGGTAGACGCAGAGGTCGCTACCAGTGTCGACCAGAAACTGCGTCTTGGTGCTCCGCTCCGTGACGAACAGGCGACCAGTCGAGCGAGGGCAATCGTATGTCGCCATTACCGACTGCCCGCGGCATTTCCCTGCCTGTAATCGCAGGGCTTGACGCAGCGCTTCGCCTTCTCGCCGTGCATCGCGTGGTACCAGCACACAGGGTGCTGCCGGTAGCTGGAATCCGAGCGAGTTGATGAGC
Source organism: Apamea sordens (assembly GCA_945859715.1). Taxonomy (NCBI): domain Eukaryota; kingdom Metazoa; phylum Arthropoda; class Insecta; order Lepidoptera; family Noctuidae; genus Apamea; species Apamea sordens. Next base: position 1,325,384 of record OX244010.1, on the reverse strand, counting down.
GATTGCGCGAGTGCTGTCGCGCGTCTCGACCACGGCTGTGGGAGCGGTCCCGCGAACGGTTGTCACGCAGCTGTAGCATAAGGTCCTTCATGGCGCGCTTCAGCTCTGCGATTTCGGCTGCCATCTCACTAACCGAGGGTCCTACTGCTGAAGTTGCTGCGACGTGGCTTGCTGGCGCGACGATGTCGTGCACGCGGTCAGCCAGTTCGGCTAGCACCTCTAGGGTGCTGTGGGCTTGCGATGCCAGGAGGGGTTGGATGCTGGTGGGGAGTCGGCTACACCAGATGGTGCGCACAAAGTCCTCGGGGATGGTTGGTCCTGCCAATCCCTGCAGGTGGCGAAGGAACTGTGACGGCTTCCGGTCCCCTAGCTCCTCGTGCATCAGCAGCTGTTTCACCTTCCGTTCCTGGGACGCCGAGAGCCGCTTCACTAATTCGGTCTTCAGCTTGACGTATCGGTTGGTGGCAGGAGGGGACATGATGACGTCCTTCACCTCCTTTGAAAATTGCTGGTCGAGATGACCGACCACATAATTAAATTTGGTGACGTCATTCGTCACCCCTGCATTCTCAAACTGAGCCTCTATCTGCGCGAACCAAATATCGGGCTCCTCGGGCCAAAACGGCGGTAGGCGCAAAGCGACGCGGTACGCCTCGGCCGCCTCGACCTTTGGATCCGCTGGGCGCTTGGTCCTACGCGCACGGTGCGCACCGTGGTCGGCGGGCTGCGACGACGCGGTGTGTTCCGAATCACTGTCACTCATTGTCTCTCCGTGTTCTTTACGGGGTCACCAGTTTAGTTCTAGTAGTAAATGTAGGTACGGACGAACAAGAAACAAAAGTCAACTTAGAATTTGTAGAAATATAATGTCCGTACACAACACGATATAAATATATACACAGAAGGAGTAAGACATAAGAAACACAATCGAAAGGGCGAGATCACAACACAATACAACAATAATAATAATAAATGAAATTACTGACGAAAAGTCTAGAGGCGTCTATCTCAACCATGACAGGAGGTTGACATCAGAGCAGCGCCACTAGTGGCGTATTTCTGAACCAGGGTTTAGGAGTGAAACCTACATGTATTTTGTAAGTATTTAAATGAAATAAAGGAGATCATAATAATAACGTTTATTTATAAAAATGGTGCAGATTTACAACTGAATGATGAATTGATGACTGAATAAAAATAAATACAAACCATACAAGTACTTTTCTTACCATCAGTACTTTTGCGCCTTCTAGCTATACATGGAGGTAGATATATACGGACCAAGAAAGTTGGGACTAGGGTTTAGTATGGACGAAACCTGAAAACTGATTTGTTTAGAACTATTTCGTCGTTTGTTGCGGTCGGGTTTTTTGAAACAAGTCAGTTTTTTTTTTAATGAAGCCACTTGTTATTATACTATTTATTCCTTGTAGAGAAACACTGTCCGGCTGTGGATCAGACGCCATGAAGAAGAGGGTGTCTTAGAGGATAGGCCGCGGGCACCACGTCCATATCTGATAACCTCCAACGTATGGTAGACACTATTTCACAAGCGCTATATTCTCAGATGAGAAATGTTTTACGTCGAGCCAACATTGTCGTCGACACTTGTGGCGCGTGATGAATACACGCTACGAACCTAGAAATAGACATGTGCAAAACAGTGCACCACGAAGTGATGTGATATGTCATTACATTTCGTGCCGAGTAATATTACATTACACCATCACTTCAAACATCACGCGTGATGATAGGATGTCGCGCCATGCGATAGCACACCATCGCGCGTTCTAATGTAATGCAATGTTCTAGTGTAATAAGACATGGTGTCAAGGAAATATAAACCCTTTTATAATAAAAATAGAGTTCTAAATAACATAATAAGTCACCTGACCGGGCGAAATACGAAATCGCACGCGCCTAGTTCCGGACTTCCGATATAAACCGAACATTGCCGATGCGATGCGTTCGGGAGGGCTCGGTTCGAGCGAGTCTGCGAGTCATGTCACGAGCTACTGCGCTGCTACCGCGCGCGTAATGTTTAGTGTGATGGTGTGATGCTTATTTTAGTCGAGTAATGTGTGATGTTACAGTACGCGCTCGGGTGATATTACGCGTGATGCATCACTCGCATTACTCAAACATGCCTACCTAGAAACGTGATTCCTAATCATGATTCTGGAAGGATATGCGCTAATATGTGGGGCTGGATGAGTGCTGATGGTCCCGGAGAGCTTGTCCATTTCCCAGGGCGAGTAAATGGCGAAACTTACTGCGAACTATTACAAAACGTAATGGTGCCAACTGTGCTCACAGTTTATCCGAGAGCAGAGCTCCCTGAATTTATTTTTATACAGGACATTGTTTTTCTCGTTAAGTTTTTAGCGACTTAATCGCCAACGGCTTATGAAATGAAGGCTAGGCCACACCAACTTCCTAGTTCTAAATTTAAAAAACCCGCGTTCTAACGCGTTCAATTATATGTTCTGAAGGGCATGTCTTGAATTTTTTTATTACCATACAACCTTATACTGAACTGAAAATTGCAAAAAGCCTAAGAAAATTTGAATATTGTTAATTGTGTGTTTTACCTACTTACTATGTCCAATATTTTATGAATATCTTTGTTCAGTTCAGTTAATAAATAAATAAAACTGATAAAACTTCAAAATTGTATTTTACTTTTTAATTAATGCCTAACCGACAATAGGATTTATCAAATCAAATTTCTAATTAGAAAAATAAAGACAACATGTATTATTAACTCAAAGAATTAACGAATAACGAATCCCAGATCTATCTATACTAATATTATAAAGAGGAAAACTTTGTTTGTTTGTTTGTAATGAATAGGCTCAAAAACTACTAAACCGATTTAAAAAATTCTTTCACTATTCGAAAGCTACATTATCCATGAGTAACATAGACTAAATTTTGTTTTGGAAAAAAATAGGGTTCCGTAAGATATTTGGGTTTTTCGGACACCAGGTGTAAAAAATCAACCAGAAAAGTTACTTATTTTGCGTACGCTGCCGAAACTATAAAAGATAGAACCATAAAATGTTCAAATTAATTGTAGATCTTATAAATATCTACAAAAAAGTCCACAACACACTATACCTATCTATGTCGAGTGAGGCACAACAACCATTTTTTTATTTAAAAATCTTGATTTTTTTTGGACTACTTTTATACGCATTTATTTTACTCATGCTATTCATCCTTATCAAAATAAATTATTTCATCAGTAAGTACAGTTTATGTAGATAATATTTGGTCGTTGAATGATTAAAATTGGTCGTTTGGTTTTGAAGTTATGGCGAAATTAAAATATTACGATTTCTGCTGCACGGCCCGTTGCGAAGTGGGCGTCACCAAGGCCGTGCACGTGCAGGAATAAGTTTACAAAATCAAAAATCAAGTCATAATATAACTATTTACATCACATCCATGATCTGTATAGTGTTATAAAGTTTTCATAATTTTCGCAAAGTTTAAAAAAATCATCTTCTTACTTCTATTTATTTAAAAAAAAAATTATTATGTATCTTTATGGGTTATTTTGATTTCATTTTTCGCAAAGTTTAAAAAATACATCTTATTTATTTATTTATTTATTTTATTATTTATGTACACACAGTAAAATACATATAGATATAACATAATCATACTAGGAGTACAAAGGTACTGCTTATTTCTTAAGAAATTTCTTCCAGCAGACCTGCGAAAGGAGAAGTAAAAAAGAAATGTAGACAATAGTGTGTGAGAACAAGAAGAGAAAAATAAGAATGTGTGAAGTCTAAAACTAAAATATTAAATATACCTACACATATAACGCAAATAATAATAAATACTTAAGTATACTTAAATAAATACATAATACAAAAATATATAAACATATATATATATATATATATACAAATACTCACGGTATAGAGGAAAGGTAGTGCTCTTTTAATCGACGTTTAAATAGAGAAATAGTTTTTAAATCACGAATGCTAGGCGGAAGTGAGTTCCACAATCTTACAGCATGGACAGAGAAGGAATAAGAATAGTAGCTCGTTTTATGAGGATGAGATTTAAGGATGGATCTTAGGTGTGATCTACACGGTGCGGCGCTAGAGCGAGCGTAAGAAAAACGCTCACGCAGGTAGGAAGGATAAGACGGGTTGTGTAAGATGTTGAAGAGAAGACATAAAATCCGAGTGTTCCTGCGAAGGCGGATTGGGAGCCACTTGAGTTCCTTGCGAAGGTGTGAAACATGGTCATACTTTCGAAGACCGAAAACAAAGCGAATACACAGGTTTTGCAAGCGCTCAAGCTTGTTTAATAGCTCCTCAGTAGCATCCAGGTAGCAGGCGTCGGCATAATCTATAATCGGCTGAATAAGTGTTTGTGCCAAAGAAATTTTAGTCTTCAAGGGCAGAAGACCCTGAAGGCATTTCAGCGAATGAAAGGAGAAATGTACCTTTCGGCTGACCTCATTCACCTGAGCACGCCACGAAAGATTGGAGTCAATAACTACACCCAGATCTTTAGCGGTTTCAGTATAGTCAATGCGAACACCATCGAGATATAAAGGCATGAGAGATGTAACATCAGCCACATTGCGAACGAATCTGCTGCCGATAATCATGGCCTGGGATTTAGTTGGGTTAATTTGCAAACCAAATGACTTAGCCCAAGCGCTGACGCAAGCCAGGTCATGATTCATTGCAGCAATTGCAGAACCCGCGTTAGCTACAGTAAAGTCTCGATAAAGCTGCAAGTCATCTGCGTAGAGATGGAAGCTAGAGGAGATTACTCTGGTAACAGAGTTTATGAAAATTGAAAAAAGAAGAGGAGAGAGAACGCTACCCTGAGGAACACCCTCAGTGAGACTACACCAATCGGAGAAGGACTCCTCCAGGCGAACACACTGAGAGCGTCCCCGAAGATAAGAACTGAACCAGGCTAAAGTGGAAGAAGAGAAATTGATAGATCATCTTCTTCTATTTACTTTAAAAAAAAATATTTTGTATTTTTATGGGTTATTTTGATTTCCTTTTGAGATACGCAATCCTGTCACAAATCCGAAATCTACGCGGACGAAGTCGCGGGCAGAAGCTAGTCCATAATATAAAAAATAGGTAATAGCAGTAGTTTGAAAATAAAAATAAATGTCGAACGGCGCGTGCGTCACCGCGTCGACAGTGCAGTCGGCCCGTCTTATCTTTCATTCGTCTATTCAAGGTCAACGGGGCGGGGCTAGAGAGCGCTTCTATGTTTTGAGTGCAAGCAAAAATGAACTTAGTGGTGATCAGGCGGAAGTGTCCGTGATAGTACATGGATAAAAAGATACAAAAATATGAAAGAAACTGAAAAAAACATTTAACGAAAGTAGTTAGTACTAAGGCTTATATAGGTCATTATATCGGATAAATAATGTTGCGCGCCACAATTAATGCCTGATACATGGTGACATTAGTTACCAATAGCGCCATCTAGTATCAAGTAGTAGAACTAATTGATCCTTCTAGAAATTTCGATACTAGAACTATCGACATCTGGTCAGTCGGGGCCGGTATGTACTCGAAAATTCTAGATGTTTCTTTAATAGCAGGTTCTGGAACTATTTGCGGCACTATACTAGGCTGGGACTAGCCGCGACCAGTCAGTCTCACCCCTCCCCCCTTGGGGAGAAACCCAACGACGGGTCCCCAATTCTGGGGACCGAGAGACACAGACCTCGGTCAAGGGGCCAAAAGGAGCCCCAATGAAATTCATAGAGTGGGGCAACGTTTAAAAAGGGGCTCTGTTACATGGAACTTAAACATAACTGGCGAAATGTGGATGTACCGTGCCTAACCCTTCGGGAATACTGGCGTTATGTTATATTATAATATGTTATTTCGCACCCACCCTAGATTCGTCCCTGTACTCAAGAAAGGATCACTTCGCAGGCGACGGTTTAAAAAGCAATGCAGTTTAATGTTTTCTTAGACGCCATATTGGTTTCCTGGCTGTAAACGTTTTCTAGCTAAGTATTTGGTGCTGAAACTTTTTGACTTGGGGCTTTTCTCGGTAAAGGCGATAGGTACTTCTGTCCATATGGGAGGTAAAGCAGTCGCTCTCTCTTCTTTAGAGAACTCGAACAATCATTTATAAGGTTTCTAGTCAAAGCAAATTTTCATTTTATTTTTTATTAATCATTAATTTAATTAATTTATTAATATCAGGCGACGCAGGTGTTTAGTTTAAATACCTTAACCTAAACAAACATATTTTTAGTATAAAACTTCACTTCACTAGCTTGTTCTTGAGCTGGCAATCGATTCTGTAAAAATCTCGCCGTGAAAAGTTAGGTGAAGTGAGCTTAGAGTGAGCTGTCAATAGTGTTAATGTCTAGAATTAGTTGTAATGACAGCTCACTCCACGCTCACTTCACCTAAGTTTTCACGGTGAGTGGTTACAGAATCGCACTGCTGTTCTGTGGTACTTGTCCGCGGAAGCGACGGAACACCACGTCCTGCGGCCAGAAGTCTTTTTCCATGACGATGGGCAGATAGCAATTTGGTACGCGCACCACGAACACCTTGAAGTTGACGTTGCGGTGCGACTCCAGTAGCTGCACCCTCGGCGTGTACCTCGTCTTCTGGCGCAGGTACTTCATTAATATCACATTGCTGTGCAAAGGCCTACCTACTCTCTTTCTACCTCTCTCTGTCCAGAACTGCCAAGGACCAATCTTTATTGGGTCCATCTCATCCTGCCATCTCCGTCTGGGCCTGCCGCGATGTCGCGTGGCAGCTTTCCGAGTGACATCAGTTATTTTATTTATGGAATGGATTGTTGTATTCTTAACCTGGTCCAGCAGTGCGATTCTGTAACCATCTCACCGTGAAAATTTAGATGAAGTGAGCGTGGAGTGAGCTGTCATTCCAACTAATGCTAGGGATTTACACTATTGACAGCTCACTCTGAGCTCATTTCACCTAACTTTTCACGGTGAAATTTTTACAGAATCGTTCGGCAGGTCCGGGTATTAAACTTGTACTCCGTAGCTCTCTGGCAAACCTCGAGCGTGGACCTCTGCTGAATTGTCAAAGACCATGTTTGAGAACCATACGTGAGGATGGGAAGAATACACATGTCGATGAGTCTTCTCTTGAGGGATAGAGGAAGATCGCCCTTCATTAGATTTTTCATGGCCCAATAGCTCTTCCAGGTTTTTTTTCAGTCAAAGCGAATAGAGAATACAAAAATCCTACTTAATATTATAAACGGGAAAGTTTGTTAGGATGGATGGATGTTTGTCACTCTTTCACGCAAAAACTAAAGCACGGATTTGGATGACATTTGGGACACAGATAGTTTATAACCAGACTAACACATAAGCTACTTTTTATCCCGATAATCCCACGGCATCGAAACTTATGTGGGTGAAACCGCGGGGCTCTGCTAGTAAAACATATTTTTTAAACAGGCTTTTAGATGTTGTTAATAAAAAAGATTTTTAAAGCTTAAAAAAGTTCTATTCCAATTGGAAATAAGCCACAGTTTTCAAATAAAAGCGTGTTAAATTTTAATAGTACGAGAGAAATAAAGAGGGTGTAACACGCTTTTTAAAAATAAATTTATTTTTAACGTTTTAATTTTCTTTTTTTATTAACAACAAAGCTTTTACTTTGGGAGAGGTACATCAATAAAACAATATCTCGCAGATAAAATAATTATTACGGAATCGTTTCGCGTGTTTTAGGTACATCATTTTACTTCTCACTTGGCTTGTCAGTCAAATCTGACACATTAGGCGTCGTTTTCTGCCTTCTCAATTCGTATTGGCGTTTATCAAATAATGTTATGCCATTATCTTATAATTACCAAAAAGGTTCATCATTTCAACCGAAAGACGTCCACTGCTGGACATAGGCCTCCCCCAAGCACCTCCACTTAGGGCACGCCACGATAGCGGCGGTAAGACCCCTCTTTGAGGAGTGGCTAGAGAGACGTCACGGCGTTCTCACCTACCGCCTGACGCAGGTCCTCTCCGGACAAGGATGTTTCGGGAGGTTCCTGCACATCATCAGGCGGAAGGAGACGCCCGGGTGTCACCACTGTCAGGATCGCCCAGAGGACAGGGTGGAGCATACGGTGGAGGTCTGCCCTGCTTGGGCAGAGCACCGCCGTGTCCTCGTAGAGGCGATTGGCAGCGGCGGCGACCTCTCGCGCCTGGCCCTGGTTCAAGCCATGGTCCGGGGTGAGAGGGAGTGGGAGGCAGTCACCTCCTTCTGCGAAGCAGTCATGCTAGCGAAGGAGGTGGCGGGGTGGGCGAGGGAACGCACTTTGCGCACCTCACGCCTCAGCCGCCGCGGGAGACGCTCCGGGCGTCGGGAGCCGCGTGACGACTCCCGGCCACCGTAGGCGCGGGCCTGCGGGCGGAGAGTAATGGGTAGCTCTCCGTCCGATCAGGACTAGGCCCGTGCCGGACGGCGTGTACGTGTTCCACGCGCGCCTCAAAGAGATGTCAGCAAAAGCGACGGGGCCCCATAGGGCCGAAGCCTGCCAGGGTAGCGGGAACATCCGAAAGGGTTTACCGCTGCCCTGGAACATAAAGGGCTAAGGAAGGAACACGGGTGGGTTTTAGTCAGTAAGAGTCTGACACTCCCTCCTGCTCCACCCAGAGCGGGAGGAGTCATTTGATGATTTCCCATCCTCAAAAAAAAAAAAAAAAAGCACCTCCACTTCGACCGGTTCTGTGCTTCTTGCATTCAACGGGTTCCTGCGGCTTTAACAAGGTCGTCGGTCCACCTTGTGAGCCTTCCAACGCTACGTCTTCCGGTACGCGGTCGCCACTCCAGAACCTTTCGGTCCCATCGCCCACATTTCACCCTATCAATCGGAAACAACACACAATCAATCGGAATCGGTTTCATTTTGACAGTTCAACAACATTCATTACGTTATTTACGTGTTGGGCAGACAAATTTTTCGAACTTATGAAAGAATGGATTAGCAATTTGCTTCAAAATGATGCCGATTGATTGTGTTTTTTTTTTAATTGCATAAGTACCATACTATTAATCTTCGTATGTTCGAAGAAGAGAATTCATTGCTTCGTATGTTCGAAGAATTGGTCTAGTTTGCAATGTAAATAACGCAATGAATGTTGTTGAAATTCTTGCTGATAGTGTGCTATGCAACGACCCCACTGACAAGGAGCCATTTTACTCATTGTCATGAACTACTTTCATGTACTCTCCCAGGACCAAGCCTGAAATCGTGTTAAAGGAAGAACGCGATGAACATAATTTTCAACATATGGAGCAGCATGGAGTAGTAATTTTTTTCATATAAATGTAGTTAGGCACAAAATGACACGGTTGGCGCAGAGGTTAAGCGATTGACTGCTGCGCTGCGTGTCGCGGGTTTGATTCCCGCACGGAACAAATATTTGTATGACCTACAAGAAGTTGTTGTGGGTTTGGCTGTTTGTGTATGTGAGTTTAATTCCTAGAGTGGGGCAACGTTTAAAAAAAAATGACGCCTTTTGACTTTTTCAGTTATTTAATTTTAAAAAATTCGTTAGCGTATGCGACTTCGGGTAATTGGCCTCCCCAAATCAAAACACCATGTATATTGAAAATGATACACTCAAAATATGCGGAACAAAATTAATGGAATATAACTCACAGGACTAAAGACAATCGCACCAAAACTGAAAGCCAATAACTCTCGTAATTTAAAACGTTCAAAATCTAGTCGATCGCAGTCTCATCTCAGCGACCAACAAATGTCAAAACTTTGTCAAAATGTAGGGAGATTAGAGGTATTTTTGACAGATTCAGACTGAGATCAGACTGTGAACGTTCTTAAAATTACGAGAATTGCCCCTCTGATGCGTTCCAACAAGTGACAGGGTATCTCCATTGAATACAATCCCTACCGTACTTCCAAACCGGATATAAAAGTTTTGGAGGGAAAGGACAACATGGCGCCGTATTGTGACGTCATTGCTGAACGAATAGCTTTCGCCATTGGCATTAGTAGGCTGGCGGTACAAAGATAACACGGCTCAATTGATGGCTAGGAGCTGGGACTTTCGGAGGTGGTAGTTTTAATCATTAACAATAGGAGCCACGGACGTCGTCTATGAGTTTGACGGCGCAGAATTCTTGGTAACAGGTTGTGCGTCGATGTCCACCCCTTATTTGGTTCCAATGACCGATCATTTGCTTAATCTGCAAGCTATGTCGGTAACTCCGGTTCTTTTCTGGATAATTTCATTCCTGATTTTATGTGGTACGCTCGAAGGTGGCTAGGGTTGACAGGATAAGAGTCACACCCCTCTGTCACCCCCACGATGGAGGGAGCTTGAGGATTTCCACCGTGAAACAAAAAACAGTCGTGCAATATCGTTACTTTTTGGAACGAAGTTCCTTATCGCGCGTTGTGAAAGGGGGCTAGACGGAAAAAATTCTTACGAAAAGTTGTCACGACATAATCGCTACGAGTGCTACGCCGTAGCCGATGCGTAGATTATCCGCTACGTAGCTACGTCGTCGCAGAGCTACATAATAAATTATTTGCTCAACAACGTAAATTGATTTATAGAATATTTTTATTGGAACGAAGTTTTGGAACGAAGTTCCTTATCGCGCGTTGTGAAAGGGGGCTAGACGGAAAAAAATCTTACGAAAAGTTGTCACGACACTTTTTGCTATAGTAAGCTATTGTAAGCTGTGCGGCGTCGCATGTTTCTCTGTCTGTCTGTGAACTTCGTTCCATCCGGGTGTCCCTTGACACCTCTAAAGTTTTTTATATAATTTGTTTTATTTTTAACTGTGTTTAGTTTAGTTTATGATCCTGTACGAGTCGCATTAAATACTTTTTCTTTCTTTCTTTCAATCTGATGATTAAATAGGTAATAACAATTCACGTATCTTGAATGCTAGTTGTTCTGGATAGTAAAATTATAGCAGTTGCTTTTTGGTAAGATTAAAAGCCGCCCCCAAATAAGGGGAAAATAACTGAGCTAAAAAGATATCCACGATTCATACATTCCAGTGACTGGTTTCCGTCCAACAAAAAGTTGGAAGTTGAGTACTTCATCGTTCGCCATTGGTCCAATGAAAATATGATGTCAACTCTGTTTTAATAAACAGAGCTTAGGAGTTTTATCGTCAATACAATAATGCTCTAACCGTTCAATGCTAAACTAAAGGGCAACAGGTAAAATAACATTCTGACGAAACTAGTTTTAGTTCCTCGCGTCGAAAAATCATAATAGGAAGCCATATTGAAAGTTTTGTGACATAAATATTGTTTTGTGGGACTAACACGAACGCGTCAAGTAGGTATCAAAAATCTGCCTAGTCTTTTCCCAACTATGTTGGGGTCGGCTTCCAGTCTAACCGGATGTAGCTGAATACCAGAATGGAGTGACTGGCTTCATGATCTCCACAACCCAGTTACAAGGTAATACGATACCCCTTGGTAAGATAGTTGTCAGACTTTTGGGCTTCTGACTACCCGTAACGATTGTCAAAGATCTAAGAATGACAGCCGGGACCAACGGCTTAACGGGTTTTCCGAGGCACGGAGGGTTCTTGGTATGTAAATATGGTCACCCATCGAAGAACCAACCGGGGCAAGCGTAGCTTAAACTGGTCGATCGACCCTGTTATCATTATCAAATATCTAAAAGTAACTTTTACCATTATCGCTTCAAGTTATTGCAATTAAACTGCGTCAATGTAAATGAGTTTTGCCTACTGAAAGAAATCCTAGAAAATATTTTAAAGATAAATAAAATTACAACACCATTCGTCACAAGAACAACATAACAGCCGGTCGATTCTGTAAAAATTTCACCGTGAAAAGTTAGGTGAAGTGACCTTAGAGTGAGCTGTCAAAGGTGTCAATCCCTAGCATTGGTTGGAATGACAGCTCACTCCACGCTCACTTCACCTAAGTTTTCATGGTGAGATGGTTTCAGAATCGCACTGCTGGTGAAGTGAGGATGTACTTTAGGTACATCCCTCAGAAAATACAACCATAAAACAATTAATCTACATTTCGGAGATTTCTGACTCAGTCTTAAGAGATGCATTCTATTTAGATAAGTAGAGAGCACAAGCACTAGTTATGTATACACCTAACAACTTTAAAAGTTATTGACTCGAAATGTATTATTAGTAATTTTATGTTTTGCCTCTGGATCACCCAGGTCACCAAGATTGACTGGTAGAAATTGCCTCAGACATAGTGCGTCTTGATATGGTATTATTTGAGTTGTGCATAAAATTTAAAAAAATAATCAAATTAATAAATAAATAGCTTTTATCTCAAAGTGGCATTCGTTATTCCACGATAAATAGCTTTTAAAGGGCTGTGAATGTCCGTGGCTTATCAACTGTTTCGCTCTTTTGATTTTTTTTCACAATGGCGGCCACGCATAAAATAAATCGATAGCTGATTTCAATGCAAACGGAAAATATGATAGGACTAAACCCCGTAAAGCGACAAGTTTCCGAGATATTTACGTTCAAAGTTGATCACGTGATTTATATAAGTTTCATGCATAGCGGCCATTTTGAAAATAAAAACAAAATGGCGCGACAGTAGGTATGCCTAGCTCCATATAAAAATCTTCAATCCCCAAAGTTAAGTTATTGCTCGTGAGTGTTCTCTCTATGTATTAGAGTACACAAATTACATCTAGTCATGCAACTTTTCATCCTAGTATTATCTTATTGCAGACAAATGTAAATTCAAACCTGAATGTCATACGTTTACGAGATTAGAACTTTAGGGAGATTGCATTTTGTAATATTCCTGTATTTACGTTGGAAGAGGTAAACCGTTTTGTTGTTGGACCTGTGTTCACTACTAGCGATCCGCCCCTGCTTCACCCCGTTTTTATGACTTTACACTGAAAAATATTAAACCTGAAGAGTTTGTTTGGTTGAACACGCTAATCTCTGGAACTACCAGTCTAATATCACGCTAACTCTTTTAAGAGTCGAGCAAAAAAAAAGTGAGAAAGTTCGCTAAGCGAAAACGTAGTAAAGTAAAGTAAAAAAAGTTTATTAGAAATCCCAACAATCCCGTGATTTGTGTCTACTATTACAAATATAATTACGTATGTGGTTATAAATACCTGTGCACGTTATGCGGTTGTTTGAGCTAAATTCACACTTCACACTGACCTCCGTACTAGTGAAAACTGTATTACGGCAGGTCAATTTTTTTCGTTAACAAACACACACATTTTCACACAATTACCGATAATTTGCATTTGACTGCTAAATAAAACACTGATTTATGAGTATGGTTATAAGAATTCAGACACTTAGTGGGTATTATTTGATCCTTTGATGATTTGAAGACAATAATAACGAGGGTTATTAAAAAATATTAAAAGTATTTTAGTATGTAGTCACCCCTTTCTAACCATATTATCTTTCACACAGTCCATCCATCGTTTCTTTGGTCTTCCCCTAATCTTATAGCCATCCACATGCATACTAAAAACTTTCCTCACGAAAATTTCCAAATTCCTCCGCATCACATGCCCATACCATGACAACCAAATTACTGATGCTTGAGGCAAATACCAAAAAGAACAATGCTAGGATGGCAAAACAATTTATTGAAATTTTCAGCGCTCACTTTGGACAAAAGAAAATAATAGACTACGCTAACAGGCTACAAAGGATCTAATTTGTGCGTTTAACTTGGCAACCAGCCAAATCGGAAAAAAAAACCGGTCAAGTGCGAGTCGGACTCGCGCACCGAGGAGGTTCCGTTCAAATTTGTAGGTATGCAACTATTAATTTAATATTAAAATTTAATATACCTATATATTTTTTTAATTTTTATATCTGAGTTGATTGAATGAAAGGTAAATTGTGGTTTACGATTTATGACATTAAAAAAAACTACTTACTCTCGTTCAAACCAACGTTCAGATACCCTACACGTATGGGTTTGATGAAAAAAAAAATGAGTTTCAGTTCTAAGTATGGGGAACCCCCAAAATGTATTGTTTTTTTTCTTCTATTTTTGTGTGAAAATATTAATATTAATACATCTGCTTACCAAGTTTCAACAGTATAGTTTTTATAGTTTTGGAAAAAAGTGGCTGTGACATACGGACGGACAGGCAGACAGACAGACATGACGAATCCATAAGGGTTCCGATTTTTGCCATTTGGCTACGGAACCCTAAATTTTTTTTAAAGTTGTAACGCTGAACATGCCTATCATTCAGGGATACTAAAATAATGGAGATACAGTTCAGACGTGTCAGTGAGGAAGGAGAATGACAGTTTACTATATTATTTATACTTACGAATAATAAAGCTAAAGAGTTTGTTTGTTTGAACGCGCTAATTTCTGGAACTACCAGATTGATTTATAAAATTGTTTTTGCATTTGATAGCTCATTTTTAAAGGAGGCTATCTAGCTAGACTGGGTAATTAACAACACGACAACAACAGGACAAGAAAAAAGTAAGAAAGAACGCTAAGCTGTTTCTGTTTCATTTTTTTTCCTTTCGTTACTTTTTTATACATGATGTGTGTGATTTTTTGGGATGTGTGGTGTTACACGAATGGATAGAATAAAAAATGAGTACATAAGAGGAAGTCTGAAAGTGGCATCGGTAACTGAAAAGTTGTGTGGAAATCAGTTGTCATGGTATGGGCATGTGTTACGGAGAAATGAGGAAAATGTCGTGAGGAGAGTTTTGAGTATGAATGTCGATGGCTATAAGAGTAGGGGAAGACCAATGTAACGATGGATGGAATGTGTAAATGTTGATATGGTTAGAAAGGGGGTGACTGGCGAGATGACGAGTAATAGAGAAGTATGGAAGAAAAAGACATGTTGCGCCGACCCCAAATAAATTGGGATAAGGGCAGGAGAATGAATGATGATGTTACTTTTTTATACAATTTGTTTTATTTTTATTTTTAACTGTGTTTAGTTTAGTTTATGATCCTGTACAAGTCACAATAAATACTTTTTCTTTCTTTCTTTCTAAGCGAAAAAAAGTTATAGTGCGGGCAGGCGAACGATGCGACGGGGTGGGTTGGAGGAACAAGAAATTTCACGAAGCTAGTGATATAAATATACGGTCAATTTAAGTTGTTCCCTGACTTTACATTATATAAACAGAGCCTTTGCGTGAATGGCTTAAGGAGGAGCTGGAAGGCCAAAGAAACGTGTGCATGGACTGTGTGAAAATTGATATGGCTAGAAAGGGAGTCACTTCTGAGATGAAGGCTGCGCTATCCCCAAATAAGCTGCGGGCAGGAGGACGACTAGCCTATTTCCGTAACGATGAAATGAAAAAAAAAAATATTCTGTCTGAACTGGGGGCCTACCCCGAAGTGCAAAGTGCGAATGTTCGAATCGGACCGACACACGGCCGAACCGAATATTATTGAAAAATGCGAAAAAAGTTCGGATCGGTTGAGTTGGGAAGAGACCATAGTCAATATTAGAAAGAGTGTAGGAGTGTAGGATCGGAACCGACCGAACCAAATAGTAACTTCGTAGCAGGAAACGGCCCAACATTGGGCCGATACTACTTCGGAGTAGACCCCCTGGTCTTTTGAGAAAAGGACCACACAGATTTGAGTGAACCTATCGAATCAGTGCAAGTATTTGTCAGTGCTGATGACCATAAGCAGTTAGTCAAATGACACACCGTGGCACCCCGTGACAAGCACAATTCTCTCAAACCATTTAGTCATGCGGTACGAAGGCACCTAACAAATCCATGACACAACGATACATTGTACTATTATATTTGCAAACACTGGGGACAACAAGGCGAGGAGACAGTTTAACAAAGCTTAGACTAGGATTTGAGGAAATCCCAAGTGCCTACGGACTACGGACCCGACTATCTTACTGCGACATACTGCACAAACATAGCAGCAGTATGTAGGTAATGTCTGTTTCAAAATTGTAAATAAACCTTGTTTAAGGTAAATTCTTACGCAATCACTCACTAAAGGGAATTAGTAACACATTCATCTGTATTTTGAAGGTTTCAACTTTATATATCAGCACTTGTTCCAAAAATCATTGTTTGGATAACATAATTGAAGTGTAAATACTAATCAACGATAATCTCAATTTACACTTCACTTTCAAATGAAAAACACTTTTGGGGTGATTTAAAAATTAAATGCGTAAGTATATAAAATTTTGTGTTGTGCTGTTCATCACTGAAAAGATCTCCACTTCTGGAACTGACACTGGGCGCACCAGACATCATCATGGTGAACTGTAGAACGGGCTATCATAATTGAATGCGTATATAAAAATCTCTCACTACTGTTGATCGCTGAGGAGATTCCTCATTTAAAACCAATCCTAAGTGCAGTAGCCAGTCATGGTGGACTATAAAACGGACTGTCATAATTACATGCTTATATTAAACTTCGTGTCTGTACCTTTGACTGTTAAGGAGTTCCTTCGTCTGGAGCTAAATCTGGGCGTAGAATTAGGCCATGTGTCTAAAAATTCACTGTCTTCGAAACAAAATCAACATAATAAAATTTCAACTACGTAGATTAAGACGAAGTGGTTATAAATCAGCTTGCAAGATTTGGCACATACATACTAACAGCTAACAGGGCAAGTTAAATAGTAGCTGAAAGTAGTGAATAAATTACAATTATGTGCTACTATAAGTTTTGTGGCTATAATAAATACCATAGAAAAGTAAAAAACTTCTGTCTTTCTCTTCTTTCTTATATAGTTAAATACTCAACTTTTCAGCTCACAGGTGAGTACCGATTTAAAAAAAAAAACTTGAGAGGTGTCAAGGGACACCCGGATGCAACGAAGTTCCTTTCGATTAATTAGTGAAGGAATTGTAATATTTTTTTTTTTTTAAGTTATAATATTTTTTTTTTATTATTAACAAATAAAAAAAAGAAAGACGAAATGAAAATAACTGGTTTGCTTTCTATAAGAGAGAGAGAGAGACAGAGAAACACGCGCACGCCGCACGGCTTACAACTATAGCAAAAAGTGTCGTTACAACTTTTGGTCTTAATTTTTTCCGTCTAGCCCCCTTTCACAACGCACGATAAGGAACTTCGTTCCAAAAACGTTTTATACCAATATTGTATGATGAGTAATACCTACGAGGCTACGAAAGAAGCACGGAACCGCGAGTCGAAGTGGAGGTGCTTGGCCCGGCCTATGTCCAGCAGTGGACGTCTTTTGGCTGAAATGATGATGATGATGCCAGATTACTTTGTCCGTTAAAGGGTTAAAATAGACTGAACACCGCTGTCTCATAGGTACAAATAACCCCAATCCATCTGCTATCTAACCCGGTATACGACGGAATCTGTATGTATTGCATAATGTATGTGTACATGTGAAATGTACACCATGTTCGGTGCAGACGTACTCGTATTCTAGAGAGGAGTGAATAAACATTAATTTTATCTCGCTGAGGTTTCTTAAGAGGGATAGGGGAAGTGTTTTCTTCGTGTGAAATAATTGGTATTTTTAGGGTTCCGTACCCAAAGGGTAAAAATGGGACCCTATTACTAAGACTTCGCTGTCTGTCCGTCCGTCGGTCCATCCGTCTGTCTGTCATCAGGCTGTATCTCAAGAACCGCGATAGCTAGACAGTTGAAATATTCACAAATTATGTTGGTGCTATAACAACAAACACTAAAAACAAAATAAAATACATATTTATGGGGGGCTCCCACTCAACAGACGTGATTTTTATAGATAAAGGTTCGGAATTCTTCGTTCGCGAGTCCAACTCGCACTTGGCCGGTTTTAATTTTTTTTATTAATTAGAGAAAAAAAGAACAGTGACACTTTAGGAAGAAATACAAAAATGATATGGCCAAAATGTCTAACCAACAATATTTTCCACAGAATACAAAAAAAAAAAACTTTACAAACCATGCTATTTAAAATAAAATCTAAATACCTTTACGGTTGGTTGAATAGTAAAACAAGAGCAAAGGAAAGTAGAATTCTTTAGCCCAGCAGCGCCTTAAGTTAATATTTAAATTTTGAGCATCGCAACGTATACCGAACAAATTTAAATTTAACGATTTTACATTACGATAAATAACGTTTATTATATTTTAACTCGTGAGAAGGAACCATTTCATATTTTTCTATGGCCGTCAAAGGAATTGGATGAAAGGAATAGAAATATCAAGCTTATTTTTTAAAGATGGATAAAAATGTATGTAAAGCATGAATATCAGCTAGGATAGGACATTTATTTTATGTTTTCTTATCTGGAGATAAATATAAGAAAGTCGTATTTCATGCTGTACCGACCCAAACTTATTTGAGTTAGGGATTATGGGAGATAGACCCATAATTTATTTACTAACTGCTATAGGTAGCTTGCTGTCCGGCGGCGGTTTTGAGTATTTTGTATATGGCCTACGCAAACATCCTGTAAATCTGGTAGCGTCGTGTGACGGGTCGTTGAGCTCCCTAAAATAGGGTTGAGCTACACGATGACTGATGCATGAATGCTATCAGTTGGGACAGGTCAACTCAAAGCTGCAATAGGTCTTTCCTAAAAAGGCTCTTCCAGACATGGCCGTGCATTGTTAGACTCACATAAAATCCTAAAAATAATATAATTAATGTTTTGTACTATAAAAGAGATCATGACATGAGTTTGTTTCAGCATTTCTTCTCGGGATCAGTCAGCTAAGAAATGCATCTAGTTTTAAAACTTACAAAATATTGACGTATAAAAGTGTCGTAAAATAACTACTTACATAACATTTCATTTCATTTTACCCGCGGTTTGGCTTCCCTCCATGCAATTGTTCCGGAAAGAAAAAAAAATCTATCACTCTCTGGTTCATAAGACTGTCATTGTGAATTTCGACAGTTAATTATTTCGACACGGTCCCAATTTCGAAAAACAATAGTTCTACTACTCATTGCTTCGACAGAACATATCGACGGCTTACAGCTAGAACCACTTAACTGCATGAAATGTGAAACTGAGAAAAATGAAGTTAAAGGTTTGAAATAGTTTGCATATCATTATCCCTATCAGAAACGTGTGATGGGATTAGTTTTATGTGTTTTTATTTAGACTATTTAATACTTAATAGAACTAGATACAGAAAAAAAACAGAATTCCTTATGCAAGTGGTAACGTAACGCCCTTAGTTGGTTCTAGCTGTAATGCGTCGATATATTTGACTAGCATCAGTCCGACAGAACCAACTTCGACAACACACAAACTATCTTTATGCAAAAAAAAACACATAAATCCGTTACTCCTTTGCTGCGTGAAAGTATAACAAACCACCAGATACAAGAATCTGCCTAGCCTTTGCCTAACTATGTTGGGGTTGGCTTGCAGTCTAACCGGATGCAGCTGAATACCGGTATTTTACATGAAGCTACTGCCTATCTGCCTTCCACAAACCAGTAACTAGGTAAAACGATACCCCTTGGTAAGACTGCTTGTCAGACTGTTGGTCTTCTGACTACCCAACAGACACTTTAAAATATTAGGCCGACTGAATGAATTCCTCTTGAAGTGAAGGTCTGGTTTTTCTGTAAGGGCAAAGCCTGCATAAGCAAGTTTAAATGTGGGTTTGCGGGATCGATATTCTGTGCCGGATTCAATGGACCGTCTTTAGAGATACCAGGGAATTAGATGATGCTGGAAGAGGCTGTGAAGTAACACAACATCACGCGTGGTATCCCTGAAGGTTAGATAGAAGTGTACCTATTAGTAGACCCACATTTCGCCAATTTGATGGGTTACCCAAATGTTGTGGTAGTAATTGTACATGTACTTAACCGAACCCAACATAATTCCCATTTTTATGTAAAACTATTAAAAATAAATAATATGCATCTTTTTGTCAGCCTCAATTAATTCCCATTGTGTATCTTAAAATACTAAATAGCCAATTAATTGTTAATCAATTAAATGTTTCTCCTTATTATAATAATATGAATAGTTGCGCCACGTGGTTTAACCCACATAAGTCTCGATCCCGTAGATAAAAAGTATTTATGTCTTAATTCAGGTCATGGTTTACCCCTGTGCCAAATTTCATCTAAATCCGTTGAGCCGTTTATTAAGTGCCCCCGTGCATTACGCAGCCAGGCCGCGCGGCCAGGTCGCCGCGGACAACTAATTCTTCCGTGACATAATTATGCAAGTGCGCGCACTGGGCGGCCAGCGGCCAGCGACCACGTATTGGCCGCGCGGCCAGCAGGAACATCGCGATCCGCACGCGGCCAGTTGGCCGCCGCGACCAACGAGATCCACCATTTCGTATGAAAGAGATCAGTGTGCGCGCACTTGTCGCAGCGGCCACACGTGTTTTGTATGTTTCTTCAGCAGAGATGCACTCCTGAAATTGGCTTAATCCAGTAATATGTGGTTTTAATATGTTCAAGATCTCGTAACAAACAAATATACATTCAATAAAATCTTTTTTCTTTATAATATTGTTGGGGTTTATAAGATGGGCCTCTTCCAGTCATTTTTACGGCAGCTTTTACCGATAGTACCGTATCTAGGGTTAGGAGCGATCGCTGCATTGATGCACTCATGTAAAGTTGATAACACAAAGGAGATCATTTGTAATAATAAATATTAACTGTCCTCTGTCAATCCTTTCGGGAAAAGTAGGCGTGGTGTTATACATGTGTATGGTTATTGCCCTGTAGGTAATTAGGTTTAAAGATATTTATTCTCAAAATATAAGAATAAAGTTGGAATAAAGTTAGTCACAGACGTCACGGTAGCAATAGGGTAGTTTCCTGGGTAAAAAAATAATTATTATATTTTGTCCGTCAGTTAGATTATCGGAAAGTAATGGACATGTTTTTTTTCTTTGGTCAATTAAACAAAAAATGACAAAGATAAAGTGCGTCAAAATTTGGGAGTAAGCCAGCGTATAAAAACAAATCAAGTAAAATCAGATAAAATTCAAATAATATAAAATCAATTCAAATCAAATTGAACGGAAACAGAGTAAATCAAATTAAATGAAATCAAAATAAATCAAAATAAAATAAATAATCCTATAAAGGATGTAACAAGCTTTGCTAACCATGCTTGCGTACCTACTGCGTTTTGGCAATTCTTCGTTTGTTTACGATAGTTTTCTTCAATGTATCTCGTAACTGATGTAATAGGTACAGACGCCAGCAGTTCAACCTACCCGAAACTGTCAAATTTTCCCAATCAACCTTGAACCTTAATGCTTTAGCGATAAAGTTGAAAATCTATTAAATAAATTTGACAGATTGTAGTAGCTTGATGTGCTGGTGACTGTACATTACAATTAGATTTTTTTTCTGAACTTGTAACATTGTTTCTTCAACTTTTTGTTTCCACTTCAAGGTCTTGAAAAACTGTGTACCTATATTTTCACATTCAATAACACACATAATGGTTGCTTCTTAGGGTTTTTACCCGTTACCCGGTGATCCAGAACCATTTCCAACCTTTTCTCATTTTATACCAATAACGACCCGCCCCTGCTTCACACGGTTCCTACAACTTGACAAAACATACAGATTTCTCTCATACTCGTATATGTACAGTCACGAACAAAAGTATGTATACACTCGGCTTTATTCAAAAGCGATTTACTCCTTTATTTTTTAATGAATTTTTATGTTGTTACGAACATAGCATTTTCGAACCCATAGGTTTATGTAATGTGTCGTATTTCAACGTTGCATTCGTTATTTCACGAAAAAATCACAATTGAAAGTTGCCAAGTGTTGACATATTGGTGCTCGTGACTGTACTTACGTTTAATTTTGTTATAATTTACACATAAATCTTCTGGAATAAATTCTCTAAATAATACTTAAAAGAAGAGGACAAAAGTCTCCACACAATGGGTACCTGATGATGACCTGGACGCGTACCGTGAGGGCTGGTTCGAGGTGGGATAAAAGTCCTGGAAGGACTTGGGGCCTTCCAGCAGTGGGACAATATAGGCTGAACAAAAAAAAAAAAAGTTGAAAATCGCATCATAATCCGTTTCATTTTTTACATGAATAACGCGGTCACGCAGACAGACACACAAAAAGCGACTTTAATTTAGATTTACCTATAACAAATTCGACAAACTACGACACGCCAAAACAATAATAATTCAAACTTATAATCTCAGCACATTCCACGCTAATACAGATGCGGCTAAATATCAATATATCACATCAATATCCGCCCCAAATCACTGGGATATCCGCAGCCGCGGATAAATCCGAACTCAGTGTGGTCCCCGCATTAATCCTAGAATGAATCGGAATTCAGCACAGGTTTTAAGCTGAAACCACAGCGTATGATATGTAGCGAGGGTTTTACATGGTTCTGGGAATTTGGAGTGGTAGTATAAAGTTTAAGTATGACTACTGGCTGAGAAAGGCATTCACGTACAATTTTTACATGACATCACGCCTGTAATTCTAGACAGGTGAGGCAGTGGTATACCTATAGTAAACCCACATTTTAGCATTCCATTCTAACTATTTATGTATAGAATCACGTGTGAGGGGCTCGTGGCTAAGTAATAACAGCCGCACGAATGCATGGGTGACTATCTTTACATACCGAGACCCCCGCGTGTCTCGGAAAGCACGAAAACTGTTGGTACCAGCTGTCATTTTTTAATCTTTGTCAGTCGTGACGGGTCGTCAGAAGCCTGAAAGTCCTCTATTGAGGCCGAACTGGGAATCTGGGCTGCTCCTGAGAAGTTCCAGATAGAAAACTTACCCGACCCGGGAATCTAACCCGGGACCTTTATAGGAGCAGTAGCGCGTGCTACCACTGACCAACTAGACAGTCCTTTTTCTGTAAAATGTGAGCGTGAAAATCGTTGAAACAAAGATCATTGACAGATTAGTGAAGGCAGTCGTAAAAATTAAATATTCGGGCATATCGACTTGAGAAAAGCTTAAACCCATTCAATAAAAAACATTTTAGTTTTTAAAAAATACGCATCGAGTGTTGCAGTTTTACCAGGGCAAGTAACTATGCGACTTTTTGAATAACACGCTTTAGAAAAGAATACTCTTTATTACATGTACATACATACACCATATAAATTACAGACATACATATAGAAATTATCCAAAGGGTGACACAATGCGCGGTCTTATCACTAAGAGCGATCTTTTAAAAACAACCTTTGGATGGATTAAAAAGGGGAAGGAGAGACAAATACTGTAGGTAGTCTGTGGTGTACCATTTACATAATACAAATACATACATAAAGTCACTTGCGCTTCGTAAGAGTTACCGTGGCCCCATGCAACTGAAGGAGCACGGGTGAAGGAACACGCAACTACAGGCATATGCAACTGAAGGAACACGGGTGGGTTTTAGTCAGTAAAAGTCTGACACGCCCTCCCGCTCGCTTTTGTTTTTCGCTGTTCGCTTTCTTCAGTCAACCTGCCTAGTAAAAAATTTGTTTCTCTAATATCGCAATTTTTTTATTTCCAGTATACCACGTCACCCCCTAACTTTACCGCCACGAGCAAGGTAATCAGCTGATCTCTTCCACGTGACTCTCGTATCACAGTGTTTATGTCTCGTAACTATAAATCGTTGCCACCAGTCGCCGGCATAAAACAACGAGATATCGGAGTAATCATGAGATTGGAAGACAGACTAGGACCAGTGCTAGTTGATCTGTGTTGAATTTTAAAGTCTGGAGTAGACAGGGTCTAGTGCCTTCTTTTAACTCGACTGCGGCAGAGGAAGTGTTCTATGAATCTCACTGGCTATGCACCACAGAATACCTGCAGTATAATTCTCTCCTTCTCTCTTAAAATCCATCCAAAGGTTGTTTTTAAAAGAGCGCTTATAGCGATAAGACCGATCATTGTGTAACTTTGTGTAAAATGTCTACATCTATATCTGTGGAGATCATCTAATTTAAAATGACGCGTCCCTCCACTAAAATTTCTATACAAACATTTTAAATGTGTATGCAACAAGCAGTGGAGGGGTGCGTCATTTTAAATAAGACGATCTATACTAGCTGTGGTCCGCGACTTCGTCTGCGATCCAGGATGAAAAATAGCCTATGTCCTTTTCCAGGTACGGTAAAATAAAAAAAACTGTGGGCGTACCAGGTAGTGTTGGTTAAAGCGCAATAGAAAATGGTGTGCAGTTCAAATCAGATTATAATTTACGAGCAAGTTATTCACACTAGCGAATCACACACTGTAGATACACAACTCAACGATACGGAACGCGACATAGTTTCTGAGCACAATATGTTGTCCGTACGATGTCCGATGGTCAAGAGAGCTCTGCTCCACACCGCTCTTGTAGCTGTAGCTCCCCTTCACCATCACGAACTCAGGCTAGACTCTGCCTAGCACCAATACTAAAATAGTCAAACAAAATATGACTCCGACATATGTATCTCTTTTACTTACACGAGACCTAGAAACCTATTGTGCGTGCGAGCGAGAAAATCATTGATAGCTAGTCGATTCCTCGTCGGCGTTGAGACCTGACTAGTGCCTAGGCGAAAAAAATCCATTTAACCATCTCAAACTATTTATTTCAACTAAACCAATTACAGGCACTTTTGAATGGTCAAGGTCAATCAGTCAAAAAGATGAAGCTATTTGCCCATTCCAAAGCGTATTAGGTACCTATGGAGAAGAACGGGCAAGACACTCCATGGACACTCTTTTAAATCACAATAATATGGTTACAAAGTATTGGTTATATCATTCATGTTAAAAATTATGCATGTGAGAACGATGCAGAACGTTAAAAGCGTCCGTAATGAAAAGATAAAAAAAACAATCCAAATATTAAATTAAATTAAAATAAGCCATGGCAGCAAAGAGATGACCAGTCCCTACTGACGGCGCCCGTTCACAAACATGACGCATAGATTAGCATCATCAGCTCAACCATTTTGAAGGGAGCTAAATGATCCAACACATGCGCCACCATCAGCGAGACATTGAGCATAATGAGCATGACATACTCTCAGCCGCCAAGGCACATTCAACCAATGAAAGACGTACCCAGTAAATAGCTTTATAGTATGTGCATAGTACTCACATATGTACAGTCAAGGGTCATTAATTGATTACCAGCTTAAGGACTGTATTGCTGTGAACGCGCAGTAAAGTCTGTACCTACGTCTGTGTGTAGTGATGTACAACACAGAACGCACATCTCAGAATTCGCACACTGGCTGGCGTCGAACGAAACAAAAAACATACCGTCGCTTTTGCACATAGGCTACGTAATTACGCATGACTTTGGTTGGTTCATACCATTGCTAAAATTGAAGTCATTTCATCAAGTACCGATAGCTGGTAGTCTTACGTATTAGATTGTCGAACGCATAGGTCTGGGTTCCAATCTCGAGATGGGACTTTTAATTTTTCTTTTCCAACAATAATCTTTATCGGTTTTTTTTATTATTCGATAGATTAATAAACGATAATAATAAGTTATTATATTGTTATTATTATATTGTTATTGTAATATGGGGTTAAAAATAAAAATGTTTTATAAGTAATTTCAAATTGTTTATTCGTTATAATTTTATAAACTAGAAATAAATAAACGTCTAGTTAAAACAGTTTATTTTCTCATAAAGAACAATTTATTGAAGTTAAGCAGGTAATAGCGGTTCACCGTAATTATGCGTTTTGTAAATTCGTTGCACGTAATATAGTCTATTTTATTTGTATTCACTCATTAGTCCGTAACCACTTAGAAAAAATTCTTATCGCTCAGGAATGCTTTTGTTCTCACTCACGGGCCGGTCGATGACTTGAATCCAGTTCGATTTAAGACCATATGTTTAATGCAATAAGGTTGTATTTGGTTTAAAGGACTAGAAATAATAGAAGTGTGTTTGTCGCAAAGATTCAATTTAATATAATAATATTGTCCTTTAATTACCACTATGTGGGTAGATTTGCTAGTTGTAGTTTGTTAGAGTACTTTAACAAACTACAACTAGCAAATCTACCCACGTAAATAAAAAAAGTGCGGACTCCTTGTCACAATACAATTAAATTACTCAGTAGTAGTAGCCTACCTAAGTTGCCTATCTCAAATGTCAAAGTTAACAAATCGTATTTATTAGGACTTATTGCGGTTATAGCTTAAGTATTCATTTTCATTATGAAAAGAAGATTGAAGCTAAACCTCAAAATAATCCTTATTACGGATATCACAATATAATTTTAGCTATTGCTATAATCAACTTATAATTTAATACTTCGTATAACCCCCATTATTAGCAATGCAATCAAATAAACGCTGGCGCATCGACCCTACAATATTACTACATATGTCTATTCCTCTTATATTTTCCCAGATTTCTAGGCAATGCAGCTTCAATTGCTCATCAGTCCTCTCATTCCTTGCGTCCCATCGCTGTGTGATTAAACCCCATAGATTTTCTATGGGGTTGAGGTCATCAGGAGGTCGTGCCGGCCATGGAATTACTTCTCTAAAATAAAAAAAGGAGTACTGTTAGGCTACTAAGCAAAATACTAATATTACCTACGATTTAGAAACAAAATTATAATGACAATAGATATGTTACATATATTTATAGAATTAATATAGTTATATTAATCCATCATTCAATAATCTAGGTAAATAAATTTACTTCGGAATTATATTTTCTTCTATTTAGACTTTATAAAACGTTTTAAAAAATTAAGGATCAGCAGTTCTACTTTAATAAGATAAATTGTTTAATAAAATAATTTAATCATTACACTTACACTCAGTCCGGTTTCATCAGATATTTGTGTTATATTAAGTCCAATTTTACGCAGCGCAATAATATTCGCTTTCATTTCAATGTTCAAATTTGCTTGCATTTTAAAAGGAACTACAACACCGCTAATATATAGATATAGAACACACGTCGCTAACCCACAATGAACAACGTTCTATTTAGTCGCGATTGAATGACTCTTTAAGTTAACTGCATCCATCTACCTTATAATTTATTTATTTTGATTTCTGTGGGTATAATCCTAAAATTTTACGAATAAGTAACTGTAGTCAATAGCGTGATTAAGTATTCAATGTGTGTGTTGAGTGTGTGAATAGAGTGTGTGTGTGTATACTATAAAGTATAGGAATTACTCATTAGAAGAAGGTCGTAAGTTAAACAGAAGTGTCAATCTATTGCTTCGTGAAACTGGCGCGCCGCTTTGGACTGCTACTGTACTATGCAATTATACAATACTAGGAGATTATTTTAAAAACTTTAGCAGCTCCATAGTATGTAGGTCTAGGGTAGGCGTGTGTGAAGTATTTTCAAATGCAAATCAATTTATTTATGCGTCCTGTGGAGCAGGATCAGCGTTTAGCCAAGCATTTTTGTCAGCGATGTAATCCCCCAACCTATAATATGCTTGGCTGCATAGTCTCTAAATTTAAACTTAGATCCCAGACATCTCCAGAGAGAATCAAAATCAGACTAAAGGCTGATTTTTCCAACGCCAGATAATTTTATCGGAGGAGTAATTTTGAATTGTTGCCATTTTGTTTTGTTGTTGCTCCCAAACAAAAACTGTCATACGAAAATTTTATTCCACGAATAAAAATGATCTGTGGATTATCAAAATCAAAATCAAAAGTCATTTATTCAAATTAGGCTGAGAGTCAGCAATTTTCGAACGTCAAAATTACAAAAGACAGACCCCAAAAACGCCCGCCCTTCACCACTTCCTAGTGCTATCGCTGGGAAGAAGAAGTGGCGCAACAAACTTCCCAGCAGCACAGCTGTCTGTTCAGTTAGAATATAGTGCATGTATACAATACTAGGATTGAAAAATTAGCTCTAAAACAAAAATAAACTGACGTCTGACAAATTTTCAAAACATTTATGTTTTTCACCTCTAAACACCTTTTGCCTTGTAAACAGTTGGGTCCAAACAACACTGGTTAGATAGATTTTATGGCCAGGTAAACTCATAAAATGGGGAAAGGGGTGTAAAAACTGCTTGATAGTACCAGTCTGGGGTAAATAATAGGGTATCGGGGGTATTGAGGCTACCAGAACGACTAAAGGCTATTAATTGTGTTAATGGTGTTTTTCATGGTTTTCTAGCCTTTATAGAGTCTGTGAAAGTGTCGAGTGGAAGTTTGATTAATAACGTTGGAGTAGATTTTTACGCTTTAATTTTTATGTGTCAAGTCATAGAAACTCTAACTTGTCTTTTTTTATTCAGTGGGACTGCTCTTGAACTCGAGTTATTTTATTATATTAACAATGAAAGTTCTTTTTAAACGAAATTATTTTTATTTATGTAAGTGGATCTTTTAAGACACTTCTGAACTACAGCCTTGGGTAAAGCAGAAGATGCCTGCTTCACGGGCTGAATTTTAAATTAAATGGAAATCTTTTATTGGAGGTGAAAGTACTTATTCATAACTAGCCTGTACTGTAGAGCAAAGGCCTCTCTCTCCTTTTTTCAAACCAATTCTGTTCATTATAACTAGTACTTATTAATTATGCTTGCTTTTATTAAATTACATGACATGTTTGTATGAAATACTAGAAATAGGGAACTATTAATTCAACCAGATTTCAGACTGGCTAAAGTATAATAATTTTTAATGAGGTACAGGTTAAATGTTACAATGAAATACCTCCCCATAGCTCAACTGAATGAGATGAAATTTCTCAATAGTAGCACAGGAGTCTAAGGTGACGGCACCGGCGCGCCTCCACTCTTAGCGAAATGTTGGTGTGTACTCATCTGCCTACCCATTTGGGGAATACAAGCGTGGTGTTATGTTTATGTGTGCTTTACTGTCTATACATATAGATCTCAAAGAAAGAACGAAAGAAAATACGTTTATTTGCGGCAAACATGAGGCAAAAGAACACAAACACACAAAAAAAAAATAACATGTTGGGGGAAAACATGCGCCACATCCACGCAAAGCGGACATCGCTCAGCATAATGCTAAGATCCAATACGAGACAGAGCCCCAGCGCTGGTTTTCAGCGACAGCCGGCGTTGACGTGATGACATCAACCTGTGCAGCATACGATTAGATATTATAAATAAAAAAACAACAATCAAAATAAGAAATAAAATAAATATACATTACAAAAAGATGGTATAAACATGAAGTGGTAACATTTTGGACAATGACTTCCGCGCCACTGTTGCTGCTGACTAACAAATCCACACAAATCTACGGAATGCCAAGCATAAAGAAGTATACATATCCTTGTGAAATATTGCAATTAAATGAAAGAAAATTTAAAACTTATATTAAAATTACACTTTGTAAGCAAGGATATTA
Organism: Apamea sordens; assembly: GCA_945859715.1. Lineage (NCBI taxonomy): Eukaryota > Metazoa > Arthropoda > Insecta > Lepidoptera > Noctuidae > Apamea > Apamea sordens. The sequence goes on along the minus strand of OX244010.1, from coordinate 1,296,057 downwards.
CAAATTAGAGGATTATATCCAAGATAAGAATGCTTGGAAACATGCTGGTCCTGCTCCATAGGACAATCTCTAGACTCTAGACAAAATCAAACTGGTTGCTAATGTAATTGTGTAATTTATTCTTTTTTTTTATTCTCTTTGACATTGATTTACATTCTGTAATTACTTAAAGTCACACCCGGACTTAAAGAAAGAAAGAAAGAAAACTGCATTTATTGGCATTACACAAAATCACACCTTAAAACTACAAAAACAAAAACAAAGATTATAATGCCAAAAGGGCCTCAGCTCAGCATAATGTCAGATGACAACACAAGTGTACCACCTGACGCTGATTTTCAGCTGCAACCCACGAGTGCCATACGCTGGAATACCAAACACAGGGAAGTGTGTGTCCGTAATAATAAATTAAGAGAATTCATTTAAATGCTAGAAATTATAGAAAAGCTCATGCAAAATCAAATAAAATGTCGTGACATACATGTATGTGTGTGTGTGTTGTATTGTAATGAATGAAAAACCAAAATAAATAAATAAATACCCAACACGTGCGTACCACCTACACAAAAAAAGAAAAATGAAATAAATAAATCTAGAAATAGAAAGTACTTATTACTCCTTATTTATTTATGAAAATAGTCTACTTTTGGAATGTTTGTAAATATGTGAGCACCATGTACCTATCACATAGTCAATTTATATTACATGGTTTTCATTAATTCATTTTAATTTTTTTAACTATTGTGGTATACTAATTTTATTTTTAGATGCATCGTCTTCACATATAATTATATAATTAATGTATGCAAAATATTGTAAAACATTTTAAAAGAGTAACGGTGGAGTTTCTTGCCCATTCTTCTCCATACGAAAACTACCTTTTGGAAGGGGCGACTAGAATCAATTTAATTTTAATTTTGACGTTCAAAAGTGCCTTTAATGTGCCTATTTGAAATAAATGATTTGACTTTGACTTACAAGAAACTAAAACACTCAACAAGTTTTCTAGGAATTAGTCTCTGATAGACCAGTGAACTATCAAGCTATTACAGATAAAGCCTATGGCTCACACACACATTCCCAACTGACATTAGCACGATAACAGTCCAGACATTACAGTCACACACACAGAACACATATTACAGTATGTAATAGGCATTAAACCAGTGGGACAATATAATCTGATATTTGTACTAAATTACATTATCATAGAGCATAGCGACCGTTACTAGTTTAGGGCTAGTTTACATTGTGGCTGAAAGAAAGAGAGATCTCATAATCATAATATCATCATAAACAGCCTGTAATATTCCCACTGCTGGGACACAGGCCTCCTCTCAATGAGAGGGAGTGGGCTGTAATCTACCACGCGGGCCCAGTACGGGCGAGATGTCAGATGTTTTCGTATTTTTGGTTCTAGGATATTCCGGTTTCCTCACGATGTTTTCCTTCACCGTTTTGAGAGCAGTGGTGATGGAATAATTTACACAAAGTAAAGCGCCTGTCTGGGTTCGAACCTACGACCTACCTCGTAAGTCGCGGCCACTGGGTCACCATTGCTCTTTAAATATTTATACAGCAAAACTAGGAAAATCCGAAGGACATGATTCACCTTTCAAGGAGCTTAAATTGACAAATAGGAAATTCCAATTTCCTCAGTGCCTGAAAAAGTCAACCAAATCATATTCCAACCAGTCTGAAGCAAGCCTAACTTAGTTAGTGTGCACGTCCCTCTTAATGACGTCACGTCCGCCCCGGACATCTAGCGACCAAAACTTATGAAAGATGATCTGTACCCTTGATGGGGACTGTCAAAATTTAGTAGGGGAATTTATTTGAAAAATTCCAACCTTTAGCGAAGGTCGGAATGTTAATATGAGGGTACGAGAAATTAATTTTTATATGTCGAGGGTAGTTGGGTAGTGTTGGGAAAAATTATGGGTGGAATAATGGAATATGCACGTGGAATTAAAAATGGGGTAGGCAGTGGCTTTATAATAAAATAAATAAAATAAAAATTGTTTATTCTCAGACAACTTACAGTCCATAGAAAAGGTTAGTCACATAAATCTTATAAACTATGTTAGTACAATTAAAATAACAGTGGGAATAAAATTGGAAACACTACAATATACATACGTATTTCTTCACTAACCTGCACCTGTCACATGCAGGTCAGTGAAGCGACGCATGACCGCCGAGTCCATTCTATCCGCTATCATTTTCAGGATGCTGTTACGGCTCCCCCTCATACTGTGCACCACAGACATGGTTTTCCTACGCATAGAAATCATCTATGTGCGCATCTGAAAACATGCCTGAAGCACTACAGTACCGCGGAAGCCGCACCAGAGTCCTGAAAATGTTATTATATTGGACGCGGAGTGCATTATATGCCCGCTTCGTGAAACTGAACCATAGACCACCCGTGTAGAAATTTTGACAGTATGCTTTAAATAAAAATAATTTAACGTCTACTGTACAACGAGCGAATCTCTGAGCCAGCATATTTCCACGGACCGATAACGCCCTCCGCTCTCTCTCTATATCTTTAAGAACATTATTAATATTTCTTTTTCACTAATTCTGTGTCAAAAGTTGTGTTTGATTTCATACTTTTTTCTCTGATAGGCTTTTGCAGCAGTGAGGAACAGGAGCTACTAAAAAAAAAATAAGTGAGCTGTTATGAAAAAGCAGTTTTCTTATACAGCATGGTCTCATAAACTTAATTTAAAAAAAAACATAATTTACAAAAAAATAAAAATGTTTACTGATATTTTTACAGAACGTGACATCACGCCTGTAATTCCCGAAGGACTAGGCAGATATAAAGTGTATCTATAGTACTTACACCCACCCAAATTTCGCCAGTAATGTTTAAGTATCATGTAAAAGGGGGCGAACCAATTAATTTTCGTCGTATACCTTTCAGTCGAGATTTACAACATGTTTGTATTACGATATCCAATTAGTAATTTGTGCTTTTCTCCCGCAATGCCTTAATTATGCCATAACATTTCATATGTACCTACACGTACTGTCACTTGAAATGCATGATGCCTTGATAGTCTGTCACGATTTGCATTTACAGTGTAGTGATATTATTGTCCTGCGGGGTAATTGCATAGCACATAGGAATGGCTTGCATTTTGACAGTTCAACAACATTCATTGCGTTATGTACGTTGTTTAGCAGGAAAAGTTTCGAACATAATAATGAAGCAATGGATTCAAATTATGATTGTGATTGATAGACACAATAATGTGCAGCTCGCATTGATTGTGACTTTATTATAATTCAATTACAGTTTTGTTAACACTCTTTCAGCTGAGTGTTCAGTATTGTAACAATTTTATTTTGTTTGGAGGTAGGATAAATAAATTGGCATCTTTTGGATGATATCAGAAGTTATAAAATTAAACTTTTAACATACACACAATGATATAATTATTTTGTAAACAATAGGGTTTTGGGACAAAGATACAGATTAATAACGAGTTTTTTTTTTTTTTCTGGCAACTGGGCCGTGTAATTAGTAAAATATGTACAGTTTCAGTGCGCAGCTCCCAGTTAACGGACGTCACACAACTCTTGTCAAAAAGGGGCGCGCATCGAATGTTTTATAGGAAGCCTCTAGAATGTTCTAGAAGCGTCGACTCGCTCTGATTAGCCGAGCGGAAACGAGAGGAGTTTCCGCCAGAAGCGCGTGGATTGTGGAGGGAGCGATTCGAAAGAGGTTCGCGTTATAAACTGCATTTTTAGTTTTTAAAAACGAATCGATGAATCAAATATTAAAAAAAAACTTTATACAAAAAAAAGAAAGAAAAAACACCACAAAGAGTGAAAAAATTCGACGCTATGGGGTCTAAACTCATGTGCTGAATCCATGGTTACAGTTTGCGCGTCGAAGTCCCTGCCACCCTGTATATTAAAAATTAAGTCACCTTTTGTGTGTGTCTGTGTGACCGCTTAGTTCTTCAAAACTACGCAACGGATTTTGATGCGGTTCAACATCATCTGGAGAGAATTTATTCCAGAAGGAAAAAATACATAAAACAAAAAAAAATACATTGATATGACAAAAAACATGAGACATGTCAAAAGACATGTCAATGTTTTATCCACAAAACATCCTGATATTATATTTAATGTGAAAGTTTGTATGTCTGACGTCTGTATATATTTTTTTCACGTCTTAACGGCTGAACGGATTTCGTTTAAATTTTTCACACAGTTAGACCATAACCTTAGTTAGGATATAGGATACTTTTCCCGTTTCCGTGGTATAATTTTCCGACCTTCACGCAGGCGAAGTTCGGGTACAAGCTAGTTCTAAAATAAAATTTATAATGGCCTCAATTTCGAAGCGCGACGTCTAGTCCTAATATTATAAAGCACTTGGCCTCGAACGTGAGTGCAGGCCACTATTTAGTCACAAAAGGGCTTGACAATAATGGCATGCTTCGGCGAACACTTTTGAGATGGGGGCACAATAGAAAATCTTAGAAAATCGGACTTCAGTTGAAAATAGAGAATAAATAGTAAGAGCAATGCCTACGTGTTGTTATTTTACCTTTGGTTTCATATAGTTCAGATAGTAATACAGAAATAGAACAAGTCGTGTTTTAGGGACATGCAACACTGTGTATGTACAGTTAGTGACCGAACTTAGATGAGTTCGGTATTGAAGGTCACTAACGACTTGTTCTATTTCTGTATTACTATCTGAACTGTTTTAATTACGAGTAAAAATGTATTTTTGAATCTATTCACAGAAATAAATATCATTTCATTATTACAAGGATCTCTAGGCCAATTCTAATTCAAAACAATGGACCTGTCATTTCAGAAAATTTTGTTCACAAGCTCGTTGAATCGCACTAAAAAAAGCCGAAAGGAACAATTCGAGGCTTTACAAAATCTATTCGATTGTTTCTACAGTCTGGCTCACTCCGGTGCAACAAACAGAACGCCATGTTAAGGGTTTAGAGTCAAACGCATCCTGGGCTTTGGACTTTGATTCCATTGTTATACCTTCGTAAAAAACCGACTAGTTCTAAAATTCTATACATCGTGTGTAGAAGAAATGCTAGAAAATTGCTTAAGAAAGACAAAAGAAAGAAGTATAGGTTTATTTGTCATAGATACTGGTACAGAAGTGTTCATAATCTCAGATATAATTATTATAAATATACATATGTCGGAGTCATTCGTTTGACTATTCGGAACGTCAGCGCCATCTCGTGGCGCTCGACAGAGTCTAGCCTGAGTTCGGGGGGTGGACGAGAGCTACAGCTACAAGAGCGGTGTGAGCAGAGCTCTCGGGAACATCGAAACATTGGATTTCGTACGAACAACATGTGCTTAGAAACTATATCGCGTTCCGTATCGTTGAGTTACATAACTCAACGATACGGAACGCGAGACAGTTTAGATACCCACAGTGTGTGATTCGCTAATGTGACTAACTTGTTCGTAAATTATAATCTGATTTAAACTGCAAATCGTTTTTCTACTGCGCTAAACCAACACTACCCATAGTGCGCCCACAGTAATTAAAATATGCCTGATGTTAACGAGAGACAGACGTGCCTTCTCCGACATATATATTCCATCGCCACTTAATCAGTTATCCACTTTAGGAAAAGTTGATTTGTGAGTGACCATTTGTAACAAAAAAGTCATAATAAGTTTTTAGTTGCAATGGAATTTGAACTTTGTTAACTATGACACTAAGTGTGTTGTTTCATAACTTGAAAATTATCTCAAATTCATAATTCAATGTACATCAAGATAACTCGAATATTCAAAAAATCAAGGAAAGGACAGTTTTATATGCTATCTTATTTTTGACAGCTTTATACATATAAGGTTTTTCTTTGTTTTGCAGACTTAGGACTGATTCCTATAATTTACAGACCGATATTGGTTAAAATTAAGACTCTTGTATCTTTACCAATAATGAAGCAAAGACCTCAAGGCTTTGCATAGTAGACCCTTCCATATGAAAGAAGCTATCACAGGCCAAATTATCGAAGATTGGCAGTAAAATATTCTACTATTGGTAAACAAAACCATTCCTTTTCGTTTATAGGAACCGAGCTTTATTAGATATTTATTAGACGCGGGAAAAACGTGTTGCATCCTTTTTTCGTGTAGGCCAAAAATTTACCATCGCGTAATTTTGATTGCACTGCAAAATACAAACGGATTTTTAAAATATCCTACGCTATGAATCATACGTAGCCTGGCCTCAACATTTTATTTAAAAAAATGATTTCCAAACTCAAAGCTAAAAAATGTAGGCCTACAAATTGATTGAACTAACGCAATCTAAATATCCTACGATTTGAATCAGCCGTAGCCTGGCCTCACAAAATGGCGGCTTTTGGCCTCCCCCACGTGGTCGACGGCCAACAATACGTACTAACGAGATATTTGAGGCACGTCTGACTGGCGAATTCAAATTTACTACGAAACGTTATTCAAATTCAAAATTATGGTCGTATTTATATATAGAGGAGTTGGGTTGTCACGTGTTTTGGCGTGTGAAATAGAAGGGTTTATTTATTTGTGCTGGCAACTTTGGGAGTTGGACCTAATTAGTGGACTGTCAAACTCAAACTCAAATCATTTATTTCAATTAAACCAGGCACAGGCACTCTTGAATTGTCAAAATTAAAGAGTCGGTCAGTTAGTCAGAAAATTGAAGCTAGTTGCCCATTCCAAAGCGTAGATCTCTATGGAGAAGAACGGGCAAGAAACTCCACGGACACTTTTTTAAATCAAGATAATTTTACAAAATCCTGTGTCGTTAGTTTAGTGGTCACTTGTACTATTCATGCATGTTGAATTCTTGGTTTTGATCCAAGCCAAAAGTTTTGGAGGTAAGCAGACAGCCACTCCTTCTTATTTAATGCTAACAAAGTCAAAGGTATTTTTAAGAAAATTTCCAAATGACTGGTTGGCACTTCCCATGATCCAAGGACGGGCTTTTACTTTGGCCAGAGGCTAAGCATTGCCATACAACGTGGCAATGCCACCAGTCTCTTGGGTACATTACCAGTCGACAGCGATGCGGATGAATTTTTCGACGCTATATTTTAGTTTGTACATAGTAATTAATTACTTATTAACAATTTATGTAATGGATCTATGGTTAAGTGATTATTTTTTTTATTAGATGCTAATTGGAATTTTTCAATAGAAGTTTTTCAAAGGTGTAGTAGTGGCTCAGTGATATTGGCCCCGACTTACGAGTTGGAGGTCGTGAGTTCGAGGCGGGCACTTGACTTTGTGTGTTTAATTTTATCCCCTCTGCTCTCGTCGGAACGGTGAAGGAAAACATCAAGAGGAAACCGACAGGTCCTAGAACTAAAAATTCGAATACATGTGAATACGTGGATTATGGCTCACTTCCTTTCACAAAGAGGAGCAATGTGCTGTGTCCCAGCAGTGGGAACATTATAGACTGACTATGTAAACATAATTTCTTAGCAGCAGTTCGTAGTCTAGATTATTTATAATAAGTTATAGGTGTAAGAGTATAGTTTAAGTTAGGATAAGCGCATTTACCGCATTGGATAATCCAATGCGGTAAATGCGTAAATCCTGTAATGGTACCTGTAAGTAGATAAATAAATAAATAGATTGGTGCTATCCATCGTAAAGACATAAGACTTTATATTTGAAAAAAAAAACTCTTCAGTTTATAGAAATCTATACATATAATAAAACAGTAACGAAAGAAAAACTGTACATTGAGAATTTTCGAGAAAAAATAAGTGGCTTTTGTTAGAAAAACGTAACTGATGACAAAAAGTGACTTTTTAGAATTTTTGTCTGTTTGTCTGTTTGTCTGTGTGTATGGTACGGCTTCACGCCAAAACTACTGGATAGATTGAATTGAAATTCAGCAAAAATGTTCTTTGTAAACCAAGGAAGGCTTTAGGCTACATATTATCACGCCGTATGTTATAGGAGGTAAGCAATATTGATTTTAAAAGGTTTTTGTTCGTAATTTAATGCACAAAATAATTGAATGCACAAAATGACATGTTATTTATTTAGTAAACCATAATTTAACTCTGGAAACATATTATCACGCTATCACCTACGGGGGAGGAGCTGTGAATCTTTATTTTTCTTACCTACGTATTCTGTCACAGCTTGTAATCTAACGACGCATATTTAAATGTTGTTTTTGAGTAAACCATGCTATTATCTAGCTTTACACTATAAAAACTACGCCATTTAAGTAACTTGGGCAGAGAAACATAGTTTAATTAATGTTAGTAGTATAATGAAAATTTTGAAGCAGCGCCATCTATGAGATTTCATAAAAATCAAATCAAGTTACATGTTAACACTTTTTGGAAATAAATAATTTAAATTTGATCATGTTGGCGAGGTTAGTAGTTAGTTATTCTTAAAATTCATAGATGGCAATGTGCATTTTCTTCATAAAAGTTGTATGGTATAGTTCGTTTCGACAAATTCAAGTTCCAACAAAACCCTCAAAATCTTGAGCAGAGTTGAGGAAGACAATTTAAAAAAACACGCTCTGTGAAGTCGACCAGTTTGCGAGATCCCTTACGTATGACGAGGTGCCTTCATATTACACGTACGACAAGCAAAGGGGTGTATTTAACCGACGTCGACGAGGAGGTGCTGTGGAAGGTTTTCCGGGAATTTTCAAGGACACCGCATTGGGTAGGGTTTATACCGTGCATCCGAATAATGGCGAATGCAATTTTCTGCGGTTGTTACTTCACACTGTCCGAGGCCCAACGTCTTTCGCCTTTCTGAGGACATTTGATGGCGTGGAGTATCCCACTTACCGCGCAGCCTGCGTAGCACGTCACCTTCTCGACGGTGACCAAAATTGGGATGACACCCTCGCGGAGGCGAGCGTCAGTGACAGTCCCAGCTGCATGCGTCATCTGTTTTCCGTCATCTTGGTGTTTTGTGGAGTCGCGAACCTGGTAGCTTTGTGGGAGAAGTATCGCCATCATCTGTCTGAAGATTTTCTACGAGCTTTGAGGCGTGTTACTGGAGACGAAGTCGAAGTAACTGATGAACGCGTGCTGAACACCTGTCTCAGTTCACTTCAAGATGTGGTCATTTCTATCGGCGGCAATCCACTGATCAAATATGGGTTATCAGCTCCCACATCATCACCGTATAAAGACCGTGGAAATCGGGAGTATAATGCTGAGACAAATTACGATCCAGGCGAAATGACCACCATACGAAATGACTATGTCGCTTTGTTCTCTTCAGAGCAAAAACACATTTATGACACCGTCCTTGAAAGCGTTGGGCAAAACCAGGGTAAAATGTTTTTCTTGGATGCTCCTGGTGGAACAGAAAAAACATTTGTTACCACTGGCATACTTGCAGAGGTCAGGAGGCAAGGCAAAATTGCTATTGCTGTAGCGTCGTCGGGAATCGCTGCCACACTCCTTCCGTGCGGCAAGACAGCACATGCCATGTTTAAAATTCCCATCGATTTAGAGAGCGCCGAAACGCCTGTTTTTGGTGTGTCACGTAACAGCAATAAGGGACACGTGCTCAAGGATTGCTCTCTGATCGTATGGGATGAGTGTACGATGGCCAATAGGAAGGCAGTTGAGGCCGTGGACAGAACCCTGCAGGACATCCGCAGGAACGAACATTTGATGGGTGGTTTCATAGTTCTGTTCAGTGGCGATTTCCGGCAAACGCTTCCCGTAGTGACGCGGGGATCGAGGGCTGACGAGGTGAATGCTTCGTTGAAACGATCTACGTTTTGGTCACGAGTTCGTACGCTGCGCTAGACCATTAATATGAGAGCTCAGCTCGGCGGCAATGCATGTGCTCAAGAATTCTCCGATGTCCTTCTAAGTCTTGGCGAAGGCACTCTACCAGAAGAGAGAGGTGGACAGGTGGTACTTCCAGAGTCTCTCGGTAGAGTGGTATCCAGCTTAGAAGAACTCATTCGCTGTGTGTACGGGGACATCAGTCGTATACTGCACCAGCAGAATTCTTGGGTGTGTGAGCGGGCCATTTTGACGCCCAAAAATAATCAAGCTGCAGCAATTAACGAATGCATTCTCTCGGAAATTGAGGGGAATGAAGTGGTCTACACCTCGATAAACACTATTGTCGAGCAAGATGACGCCACACATTATCCCGTGGAATTTCTGAACTCCCTGTCAGCAAGTGGACTTCCAGCGCATACCATCAAGCTGAAGGTAGGTGTCCCGATTATGCTTCTTCACCAGCAGAATTCTTGGGTGTGTGAGCGGGCCATTTTGAGGCCTAAAAATAATCAGGCTGCAGCAATTAGTACCTATCTCCTCCGAAGTTGTGTAACGGGACCCGCCTTAAAGTCATCTCGTTCCACAGACACACCATTGAGGCGGAAATTCTTACGGGTTGTGGCGTCGGCGAGGCAGTATTTATACCACGCATTCCTTTCATACCTCATAACTACCCGTTCCAGTTCAAGCGCGTACAGTTCCCCGTGAATGTTTGCTTCGCGATGACCATCAATAAGTCGCAGGGGCAGACACTGAGGGCAGCGGGTGTCGACCTCAGGACGAGTTGCTTCTCACACGGGCAACTGTACGTCGCTTGCTCTCGCGTCACCAGTCCTGACTCTCTTTACATTTTGGCTCCTGGCAGCATAACTACTAACGTAGTTTATAGGGAAGTTTTGTAAGGTATGATACCTTTGTACGTATTTTTATTCTTTTGTGTCCTGAAATGTATTCCTGCATTATTTTCTCTATTTCCTTCAGTCACATCTTATGACTGAACTCAGCAGGATTCCCATATAACTCTCTTCACTTGCTTCGCAATAAAACTTATATTTTAATGCAATTTTAAAAGTTGTTTACTTATAATGCTATAGCGACACTGGCATCTTAGGTATTTTTGGTGCTGTAGAGCCTTCACGCAGACGACGTCGCGGGCAGCAGCTAGTAGTTACTAAAACACAAGTAAAATAATATGAAATGTTTCGTTTCCAAACAATATACTCATGGGGCCTACAAAATCTAAAGTTAAAGTGGGCAAACTCGAGGTCGATAACTAGTCAACAAAGTTATATTGTCTGTGCTCCAATGTAACTATTATTTTGTAATCAGACTTGTGTTCAAAATAAGACAGATTTCTGATGAAATCTCATCGTTTTGTGAATCAAAACGTTTGACATGTGGCCTAACATATTCTACTTCCTACTAATATTATAAACGTGAAAGTTTGTATGGATGGATGGATGGCTGTTTGTTACTCTTTCACGCAAAAACTACAAAACGGATTTGGATGAAATTTGGCACACAGATGGTTTGTAAAAACAGACCTTTAAATTGGTGAACGCTCTGCTACTAGATTCTCCCATAGATGCAACACTCACTATCAAAAAATGTATCAACGAATTATGACTACGAAACAATAGTAGAAGAAAAGGCATGTAGGTATTTAATCGAACCTCTAACGATTCCCATTTTGCGCTCCTTAAAATATTATTGAACACTCTAATTTTTCAAATTTTTCCTATCCTATTCAATATTTTGAGTGCGTTATCGTATGAGTTAAGCATCTCACCAAACGAACCTTTCCACGGGAGTCCCACGTACCACCTTCCATCTTTCAAAGTTGCCGTTTGTTGTAGATGTTCCGTAGCTTTTACATCTAGTAGGTTTAGTGTAACTCCAATAGACTCCATTGCAAATGACTGACGCATCTCGTTTTGCATTTCTCGTAGGATATTCTCACATTCATTGTTATGTCCTTCTGACAGGAACAGAGTAGACTGCCCGGTCCTAAAAATACTAAATAGCACTGCTACTAAACAGTAACTGTGATCAACTGGGATGTAGCACTCGCCCTCCGCTGACACGGCACCATGCACTTCGCTCGCTCGGCTCGCGCCGGTTGTCACAATTCTATGATCGGTCTATGGTCTATGGTCGGGGTGCCCTAGCTTAGTTGCTGCGACCAATTCAGCCCACGTTTGGTTGGTCACAGTTCTAACCTAACCTAACTAGCTTAGTTATTGCGACCAACTGTGAGAAAAGGCCAGAAAATTAAAAAGATGCTCAATTATTTAAAAAAGTGTGCATCATTATAAGCACAAAACGTGCTAAGAGGATCAGTTAAATATTTCCCAAACGATTCTGGTTTGGCTTCAAACAAAACCCAATAATTTTCTTTTTATTTCTACATACACATGTCGCACCGAAACCATGAGTTATCCCCAATATTTCTTTCATATTTACAACATAAAAATCTCATTCACAAGATCCAGGGTTGTAAAGCTGTAAATATAAAAAGTACACTGAAATTCACCACGCCGATTCTTATTTATTATAGCAATGAAACTAGAGTTGGGCTGCACGTAATCCCGGCGCGGGATTTGAATGTTCCGGGTGGCACGGGATGATAAAGTTCCCGGGTTTTTATTCCGTTTTAAAGTGGCTGTAATAGTTTCTTTCTTGGCGGACTGGCTGTGTATTTGCTAACGAGGGAGCGAGTTTCCTGACTTGGCGTATGTTATCGGAAAACTGGGAGCATATATTTTTAATATTGAGATATATTTATACGATACTTGCTGTGCCCGCGATTTCGTTCGCGTGCATATCGGGAAACAAATTGGATATGTTTAGTTTTATATTTTTTGCACGGAACCCTAATTCTTTTTCTAAAATAAAAGTATCTGCCAGTGACAGTCCCGTCAAAATTGCTCCAGCCGTTTCGGAGATTAGCTAGAGCAAGCAGACAAAATTTTAAAAATTGTGTTTTTGCTAAATGTGCCGTATATTTCATAATTATGCATTTAGTAAAAAGCTGTTACTTTGACATTACAAATAGTCAATTTTATTTATTTTGTAGTTGTAATAAATTGAAAAAAAAAATAGTTTCATTAGCAGACGCTCTTTATGCAGTCAATGCAAAGTAGATAATTGTTTTACGATTAGGTGTTTCTTTATATTAGTGTGTTCCAAGTAATAAATTACGATCCGTGGACTGTTAAAGCGCTGCTCCACTGCAAAAAACATTTGGACTAGTAATCATTAACAGGAGAAAACAGAGGAAACGAGTTCCTAAGAAGAAACGCGGTTCCTCTTAAGAAAGTACGATCCCAAAATAATATTTTCTGTTTCCCATCCCTACTGCCCGTTTATTATGAGTAGTATGTATCGTAAAATTTTATTGTACCAATTTATTTACAGATATTTCTATCCGCGTTGATTTAGTAATAAAAGAAAAAGTAACACTATATTTATATCAGATGGTAGTATCGTTTCGTGTAGGATTAGGACAAATATAATACTTTGAAGATTGCATTGCAAGATATTGTTGGGCTTATATTGGGAGGCTCTGGTCATGGGGACGTGTTGTCAAGTAACTGGGTTGTGGGGGTTAGATAGATAGTCATCACCAGCCTACAGCTGGCAGTCTACTGGACATAGGCCGTTCTAATTTCACACCATTTAGCTCAATTCCTGGCCTTTGGGGAAAAAGACCAGGAAGTGTGGGATTCCTACCTCCCATCCCGGTGATCACCAATCCGGAACCTCCTCAGTGCAACGCCTGTTAGGGTAGGTCCCTGGGGAGACTATGAAGGGGTCTCCCCTGAGCCCCGCTATGCACGGCAGCACGTGATCACAGTGCCACCGTATTCACTGAAATCACTCGGTAGTCAATCAGAGTCCTTATTCTTAGCACCCGACATTTCAAATTCCCACCTGCATTGAATGCTACAGGCGGGGTTTCGGCGTAATAGGCGTCGAGGCGGTTGCCTCCTCGATGCCTTCTTTTCCGAGCTGGATTGGCTTTCTCAAGATAGTTCGGCAGCCTCTTTCTGGACCATCCCGGTCTCACAGAAGGAGGCAACTTCCCTCCAGTTTTCTGTCGCCGTCAGCATGTAATCTGTTTCCCAATTGCTGCATACTGTACAAACCTGCTCTGATCCTCGCCAGCGTGCGATGTCTGAAGTCTTGATGTTGAGCTTCGCATCATAAGATGACCAGACTGACTGGTATAAGAAGTTCTTCGAATCTGGTACGTCATTCAGCTCAGCGAACCTTTTTCCTTTTTCTCTGGTGTTACCCCTTGTTTTATTTGTCGTAGGTGTAGAGCCAGTCAAAAAGGCCGCTTTGCCCTTGGATCATCTAACAGGCTTGCGAGTCCAAGGTGTTGCATTCATCTACACAGCGGCAGAGTATTCCGGTATTTCGAGTCCAGTACGACTGTATTCCAAGTCGCTGGCTGCTGAACTTCGTGGCCACCTTCGCCAGTGTCCAGAGGGGCAATTCTCGTAATTTTAAGAACGTTCACAGTCTCAATCTGTCAAAAATACCTATAATTTCCCTACATTTTTGACAAGTTTTTGACATTGATTGTCGCTGAGATGAGATGAGATTGGAACTAGATTTTGAACGTTTTAATTATAAAAATTGACCTTCAGGAAACTACGATCTCAAACCTATTTTATGAACACTTAAGCTCTGACTTTTTTATCTCAGGACAACTTAGCTAATGTATTTTAGATTGAATTTCTTTGAAGTGCTAACGAGCCCAAAAAATCAGTTTTTAGGCTCGTTAAGGCAATCAATTCGCTAGTTCGTGTTTGTTATATTATCCTAGAAGTTACTCTGAAATGGATACACTCTTCTGATTTTTCGTCTTCTTAATATTTTTACAGCTGCAATATTGTTGGACTGCTGCGTTGCGTGTCGCGGGTTCGATTCCCGCACAGAACAAATATTTGTAAGTCCTACATGTATTTGTTCTGAGTCTGGGTGTTTTTCTATCTATAATATGTACGTATTTACAAAAAAAAAATGTATATAAGTAGTTTATCAGCCATCTTGTTACCATAACACAAGCATTAGGTTGCTTAGCTTGGGACTAGATGGCGCTGTGTGAAATGTCCAGGGATATTATTATTATTATTGTCTTATAACAGTTATAACTAACAACCGTGTTTGGTATTTTTTTATTTTTATTATTATAATTTGGTTTAACCAAAAACAAGCAATGTAGGGAAGAGATTTATTATTTTCGATACAATTTGTGTTAAACATATTTTGGTGACATGTGGGTTTACCCACTGTGGGTACACCCACATGTCACCAGGTGTACGAGTAAATCTTACCCTTCGGCGAATACGTGCGTAATATTATAATATTTTGCCATGCTACTTAATATTACACAGATATAATTAAATATATACAGACATATACACACATTGAGGCACGGGAAAGTTATAATTTAGAAAATAATGAGATCCTTCGGGACACAGACGTACCTATGTAAGCTAACTCATGTATAACAAAATAATTAACGTTAGGAATTCAGACTAGAATGTTTATTTAGTATAGGTTTATACACTGACTGTTTTGTTTTTGTAAGTCTCGCTGAATTTTAGTAGGATGAGAAGAAAGATTTAGATTTTATAATCCTAGTAATAATATATTATAAACGCGAAAGTTTGTCAGGATGGATAGATGTTTATTCTCTTTCACGCAAAAACTATTCAACAGATTTGGATTAAATTTGGTACACAGATAGTTTATAACACATATACAATACTTTTTACCCCAGGCTGCAGAGACGGCTGTCATAACCATGATGGCGGCCAGGTCTGACTCATCATCTGCCTAGCCTTTTACCAACTATGTTGGGGTCAGCTTTCAGTCTAAGCGAATGCAGCTGAGTGCCAGTATTTTACATGGAGCGACAGCCTATCTGACCTCCGCAACCCAGTTACTGGGTAATACGGTACCCCTTGGTATGACTGGTTGTCAAACTTTCGGGCTACTGACGACTGTCAAAGATCCACGAATGACAGCCGGGACCAACGGCTTAACGTGCTTTCCGAGGCACGGAGGGGTCTTGGTATGTGAAGATGGTCAGCCATCCACGGACCAACCGCGGCAAGCGTAGCTTAACCTGAGCGATCGACCCATGCGGCTGTCATTACATAAGCCGCGTTTTCACTAGGGGACATGTCGCAGATACTTATCGCTCGACATTCACGTAGTTGTCTCTGCAAAAGTTGTGGGACAATGTCCCGCGACATATGACTTGTTCACATTGGCCATGAACAGTATGTCGCCCGAAGAGGTACCTAGTGGTGTGGTCATTTTCAAAACACAAAGCGACACGCGTCCTCACTACTCAAAGGCTGTCGGACGACTGTCGAGGGACACGAAGATCGCGCGTGTCACGCGACAAGTCCTGCAACTCGTAAATGTCGCAAGCGACGTCTAGCGACATGTCGCGGGACACATAGATTTCGTGTCGGGCGACAAGGTCGCGAGACAAATGTCCCCTAGTGAAAACGTGGCTTTAGCGACAAGCCGCAACACATCAACTTACTTTCATAAATAACGTTTCAATGACGTCATTCCACGGTAAATTGCGGACGCTATGTGGCGGCCACCGCAGTCTTAAAAAATCATAGCTTTATTAATCTTAGCCTTAGAACTATAAAACATTACCCAAGCGAAGTCAGGGCACTTTAATAGTAATAATAATAAATTAATTAACAGAAACACTCAGGTAGGACGTCAGAGCCATAAAATAATAGTTTTGATTGACGATAACTAAGGGTACCTAAGTTAATTTTCCAACTCATATAACTTAGAGTGGGTCTCGTATGGATGGATTATTTATGGGCTTATACTAGCTGTGGACGTGGTATCGCTTGCTACATTTTCAGAAGTGTAAAACATTATCTTTAAACAGGACTCCGCAGTCGGGTATCCATAACCAGCCTATGCCTATGATGGGCCTATGATGTTCCCACTGCTGGGACACAGGCCTCCTCTCAGCGAGAGGGAGTGGGCCAGTGCGGGTTGGTAGATGTCACATGTCTTCAAATTTTTGGTTCTAGGACATGCCGGTTTCCTCACGATGTTTTCCTTCACCGTTCTTGAGAGCAGTGGTGATGAAATAATTTACACAAAGTAAAGCGCCTGTCTGGGTTTGATCCTACGACCTACAACTCGTAAGTCACGGCCTTAACCACTGGGCCACCACTGCTCTCAACAAAAGACATACTGATATATTTTTTTGAGATTGGACTTCAACGCGAAGCGAAGAAGTCTCCTCGAATCACTAAATAATCTCCCTAGCCTTTTCCCAACTATGTTGAGGTCGGCTTCCAGTCTAACCGGATGCAGCTGAAACCAGTATTTTACTGCCTATCTGACAACCTAGTGTCTGGGTAATAATAAGCAATGGATTGCTATTTGCTTCAAAATGATTCTGATTCCGATTGATTGTGTGTTACGCAATTAGGGTGCTGGTCATATACGCACGTCGGATGCGACTACTACGCACCAGACTTATCCGGAGAACATCACCATTAAGGTCACTATTTTGTTCTTCTAGGGCGTCCCCTCCCGGCGTTTCCACTCCCATCGGCCTTGTAAATACCTTTTGTTAGTCGCCTTTCGTTCTTCTTTTCCAGGCCAGGCAACAGCAAGCAGCCAGTGCGAATGTGATGTTCATGACCAAATCATGCCCCATATGTTTGTGTGTCCAAAGTGTCCATACACCTGCACTTCTGAGGTCCTATAGGGCCTCAAGTCTGCTATTACAATAGTGTCAGAATGGTCTATCATTGATTTCATAATTGTTGATTTTGACATGTTTGGTAATCTACTAACATAATGGCGTCATTTTGACTTTCCAGTGGACAACCACTGACACTCCATTGAAAGAAATGACATAGAATGATAATCTCGTACCTACATAATGATAAATGAAAGACTGACTTACATAAAACACTTGACTTGTATAAAGCACTAATAAATAATTTGTAAAAATATATATAAATGAAGTCTGGCATAAATAAAGTAGTGGTAGTTTTTCGAATATCATTTCTACTAACGGGTTTTATAATAAAGGCAATACGAGAATGTCATTATGACACAATTCTATTACGAGACCATTGACCGACCAATGATCGCTATTATGAATTTAGCAGATTACGAACTTTAAGCAAAATGACAATGGGATGGGAATGGGATCGTGTTGGAATGACGAATTTATAAAAAATAGCAGACTTGGGGCCCAGTTCTAACATAACACAACACAATACAATATTTTTACCTTTGACGTTCATTCATGCTCTCAACAAGACCAACACATCTAAGTGCTCACTTACTATCTAACTACATAACTTCTATTACTTGCGGGAATCCCAATTCTTCCCTTAACCCTTTACAAAACTTGTCTACCTCCTCGCTCCATTCAAATCACAGCGAAGCTCACTGAAACTATTGTACAGTCATCCGAAAGATTCTTGCGCTTCAACAGCTCGGAAATCTTTAAAGAAAATTTCACAGTTCGTTCGACCATTTCATTCACTTGCTTAGTTAGATTTCGAACAGATTCTCTTACAAGTTCAGGTGTAACCAACCGTTTGATTTTCGCTTCACAGATCTGTGAAAGGTCCAACCAAGTTTTCTTGGCAGTTTGTCGCTGTGGATTTCCTTTAGAAATGTGAACGGTTGTGTAACTATTTTAAAAGTAAAGGATTTTATATAATATATTTTATTTTATATTGCTAAATGGACCTTAAGAGCAGGACGTCTGACCCGCAAACTGTAACCATGTTACAGTTTTGTTGGGCCATCGCATAAAATATGACGTTGTAGGATCAATATTAAAGAATCGTAAAATGAAATATATTTATTTCGAATCTTTGGGAACCATTTTTTTTTATTGATAAATAAGTCTGCTCTTGCCCTCGATCACGCCTGATGGAAAGCGATGGATGAAGTCTATGAACGAGCGTGTCCAGAAGATGCCTATTCACTCTTGCTTTGAAGGCAAACGGGATCATATAACATTTATGACTTTTGTTCTTTATACATATGTATAAAGAACCTTTCCTTTTTTCTTTGGATCTTATTAATGTTGATTTTTTTTTCACACAATTTTAAACAGCCTCAATCAGTAATAAGTACAGACGCCAGCACATCAAGCTACTACAATCGGTCAAATTTCTTTAATAGATTTTCAACTTTATCGCGAAAGCATTAAGGCTCAAAATTGATTGGGAAAATTTGACCGTTTCGGGTAGCTTGACCTGCTGGCGTCTGTACATAAAAATTCATTTGCCGCGACAAAAATTATAAAAATAAATACTAAATATAGACGCGTGTGGCTGTTGTTATCTAGCCACGAGCCCCTCCAAATCTCCCCAACCATATTCAAATCTTCTAACTCGGAAGGAAACATCACTTCCCCGTCTTCCAATATCTCAAATCGCAATTGCTTTATACAATAGGGCAATTGGTCAATAGAGCACCATGCTTCCAAAGATCCCATTGACAATACTAGTTTGGGAAAAGGGTTTCTTATTCGAACGGAATTCCGGTATTCAATGGGAATTCATTTAAATAGTTTGATGAATCGGGAAAGGTGATAGAAACGGTTTGTAAAGATAAACCTATTAAAACTATAAATATAATACATACCTAATTACATACAGGCTGTTAGTGTAAACACCGTTATCCTTGAAACCAGTGGTTTGGTTTCACTTATAGAACGTAAATTCAATGAAAAAAAATATCATTTTTTTTTTAAGTAAAGTCTCAATTTTTCCTCAAAATTATTTCAACATATACAAGTGCACGCAAGGGCAAAGTAGACGGAGCGCGGGAAACAGCGCGTCGTCAGTACTTCCCTTATCTATGCAGCGCGTACCGCAAGCCGGCAAGCGCATGAATTTACGGACGGTGTCGGACAGAAACTTTCTTACATTTTTGAAAGAAAATAACGTTTATTTATTTTTAAATTCAGATAAACATTTTTATAATTAAGTCAACTACCTATGGTTGTAGTGACAACGGTGTTTACACTAACAGCCTGTATATATACACGCACAAATAAACAAACATATACACATGAATATATTAAACAGAAATAAGACAAACAATGAGAAAATATTACCGTTGTGATGATACTGCCAGCTTCTTGTGAATGTGCTTTTAAACTTAAAAGATAATCAGTTGGTTGCCATCCTGATTTCCCGGGGGGAGCGCATTCCACAGAGGGATAGACTAAACGAAGAAGGAAGAGTGAATGCAGTCTGTGCGCTGAGTGGGACATTGGGACATAAATTATTTCAGATTTCATGATCTAAAAAAAAAATGGCCGTATTTTTCATAAACGTTGCATAAGTGCCTCATCTCAATAGGTATACAGGGTGGCAGTGACATCGACGCACAATCTGTAACCATGGATTCAGCACATCAGTTTAGACCCCATAGCGTAGAAATTTTTCGTCGGTTATTAAAAAAAAATATTGCTGCTCCATACATTTTGACCGCGTAGGTATTGCACTTTTCTATGAAACAGAAGTTTTTTTTTTGATAACCGACAAAAAATTTCGACGCTATGGGGTCTAAACTCATGTGCTGAATCCATGTTTGCATACAGTTTTCGCGGTGATGTCCCTGCCATCCTGTATAAATAAAATAAGTCTTTTGTACTGTTCGTTTTTAATTTATTTATTATTTGAAAGTTGTACATAGAGGTTAGAAAACGAATTCAACCTCATCATCATTTCATCCGGATCCGGATCCCGGAATCACTCACTGCTGGCTATAGTCCTCCCTTTCTTGTGCCATACTTCCCTGTTCTGTGCGTCTCTCATTCAGTATTTCCTGAGACTTTGACGATATCGCCAACCCAATGCGCTTTTAGACGGGTTTTGTCTTTGGCTTAACCTTGGCCACCATTCGGTCACAGCTTTACTCCATCGGCCATCTCTTAGTAACTCTTTGTAACGAATTAACTTAAACTAAATCATATTCTCGGAATTCGGTTGGTCTCCCCTCATAACACAGCTTGTCTTTCGACAAAGACCTCCTCTAAGGCTTTCCACTTCCGACTCCCGGCCACCGTAGGCGCGGGCTTGCGGGCGGCGAGCACTGGGCAGCTCGCCGCCCGGTAAGGACCAGAGCCCAGGTCGACGGCGCGTTGTGTTCCACGCGCGCCTCAAAGAGATGTCCGCACGAACTGACGGGGTCCGCTAGGGCCGATGCCTGCCAGGGCCGCGCGTTGTTCGAAAGAGATACCAAGGCCCCTGGCACAGGCAACTAAAGGAACAGGGGTGGGTTTTAGTCAGTAAAAGTCTGACACGCCCTTCCGCTCAGCCCAGAGCGGGAGAGGTCATTTGATGATTTCCCACCCAGAAAAAGGCTTTCCACTTGTTTCTGTCCTTTGCGATACGTAAACATTCTGGAACTGCTACTTTCCTAAAGTCATTTTCCCATCGCTTTAACTGCCCTTCTCTACTTCTTTTGCTTTCTCTAGGGTACCACTCAGTTATTATTGTTGTCCATTTTTCTCTCAGCATATTATGTCCCGTCCAGCGCCATTTCATCTACTGTTTTGTTACAAGCTTTTTTAACATGCGATGTATGTATGTATGTATATGTTCGGGTGGACTCTTGCAACTCAATTTTGAAGCAGATATCTTCAACCGATTGAGCTGAAATTTTGCATGCATGTGTAAATCGGATGACAATGCAAAATTATTGTGACATGGAGCTAATTTGATGATGGTACTTATTATTGTCTCACTGCAGGGCAAATACCCCATACAGAGATGGATGATCATTACGCTTGCTCAAGCGAGGTGGATTGGTGATTTCAGCCAGAACAGATTTAAAATAACCGATTAAAGATTTCAACGCAAGTTTAGAGTCATGTACTGAATCCATGGTTTCAGTTTGCACTTCGATGTCCCTGCCACCCTGTATGGCAAACATAACGCTTCAGTGATTTACTTATGAAAAGGACAGAAAGTTATTTTCGCATCTATAATGTGTGCGTGTTTCTGGCATATAATTAATGATTTTGATTTTTGTTGACTCTGAAGTATGGATGCAAACGTTTTGGTGAAACTTAGAATTCGAAGTTCTGAAAGCATTATGATAGCGTAGAATCTTGTTAACTTACCCACACTCGGCTCGTGTTGTAGATTACGGCCCACTCCCTCTCTCCGAGAGGCCAGTGTCCCAGCAGTGGCAGTGGGTGGTGGTGTGGCGTGGTCTTATTATCAGCCCGATAATGCCTTATGAAACTTTTACTAACTAGTGAAATATAAAATAGAGAGAAAAATATTATAATAACTTAATGTAAGTTGTTGTTTAATGTGGTTCGACCTCATCTCTCATGCCGGAGGTTGTGGGTTGAAATCCGAACAAGTAATAATGCAACTTTTTCAATTCATTTACTTACCTACTTTCTAGGTTTATCTTCGACATCATTGACATCGCGAGGAAAAATTTAATTTCATAATCAGCTTATAATGTTCCCACTGCTGGTACACAGGTCTGCTCCCTATGAGAGGGAGTGGGCCGTAATCCACCGGGCCCAGTGCGAATTGCATCCGCGCCCACTTGACCCGCTTAGACTCAATACCAGGGCCCGTATTCCCGTAATTTAAAACGTTCAAAATCTAGTTTCAGTCACCTCAGCGACAAACAAATGTCAAAAACTTTTCAAAATGTAGGAAAATTAGAAGTATTTTTTGACAGATTGAGACTGAGATCAGGGCCCGTATTCCCGTAATTTAAAACATTCAAAATCTAGTCGCAGTCTCATCTCAGCGACAAAAAAATGTCAAAAACTTGTCAAAATGTAGGGAAATTAGACGTATTTTTGACAGATTGAGACTGAGATCAGACTGTGAACGGTCTTAAAATTACGAGAACTGCCCCTCTTACTGTGAACGGTCTTAAAATTACGAGAATTGCCCCTCTTACTGTGAACGGTCTTAAAATTACGAGAATTACCCCTCAGATGTTTTACTACCAATTCAGTGCGATTTGTACACTCGGGCAAATATTTTAATTTAAAATTCTAAGTCTAGAACCAACAATTCGAAGATGTGTGATATGTTATCACATATCATCGAATTTTTGGTTCTAGGTCATGTTCACGACGTTTTCCCTCACCGTTTTGAGAGCAGTGGTGATGAAATATGTAATTTGTACAAAGTAAAGTGCCTGCTTGGTTTTGAACCCACGACCTACAACTCGTAAGTTGCGGCCGTTACCATTGGGCCACCAGTGCTCTCTTCTCCAATGCCTAACAATGCCAAACATTTTGCTTATTAGTGCATGCAACGATGCAGGGGTCGTGGGGGTATTTAAAGTAGTGTTATAACATTAAAAACTTGTTTTCGTGCAAAACTCAGTAAAAGTTGGAATTTTGACCTAACCAATATCTTCGTAACCAGAAGGTTCCAGCTATGGTCCAGCACAAAAAAAAAATACAATGAAGGGGAGTACTGAGTAATGTGGCTCTTGGGTTCGTTAAGTGTCATTCTACACCTAGGGATATTGCTAATACATTGCTTATATGCCTGAAAAAATTGTCTGCGCAACAACGTAAATAACGCAATGAATGTTGTTGAACTGTCAAAAGGAAAGTTATATAATCCTACTAAAGACAATTCACTTTATCCGACCGACACAGTTTTTCTCAAGAAAATCCTGGGATCTTGAACTAATGAAGGAATTAAAGCTAGATTAAAACTCTTTAACAGTAGCAAGGAGCACTAAGAAATAGGAATTAAGAGATCTGAAAGTGCCTCGTTTTGTAGCTGTCTGATTATAGACTGTAGTACCTAATGAGAAAGAGAGCGTCAAGACTTTGACGTAGATATTGAAGTACTGGATAAGGCTGGTTAGTTGAAACTTGATATTACAACTGCTAAGTTGTGCATACACCCGGACGAGGGGCTTGTGGCTAAGTAATAACAGCCTCACGAATCGATCAATCAGGATAAGCTACGCTTGCCGCGGTTAGTCCATGGATAGTTGACATATTCCCATACCGAGACCTCTCCGTGCCCCGGAAAGCATGTTAAGCCGTTGTTCCCGGCGGTCATTCGTGGATCTTTATCAGTCGTTACGGGTCGTCAGAAGCCCGGAAGTCTGACAACCAGTCTTACCAAGGGGTATTACCCAGTAGCTGGGTTGTGGAGATCAGATAGGCAGTCGCTCCATTGAAAATGATGGTATTCAGCTGCATCCGGTTAGACTGGAAGTCGACCCCAACATAGTTGGGGAAAGGTTAGGTTAGATGATGGAAGTGTGTATACACACGAGCAATACGTGTCTACGACAAAGGCAACTGCATACGCCGCCGACAACGTGTCACTCCTGTATTTGAGTCATCATCTGCCGAACCGAACCGAACAGTGTGTTCTCTTAGTTCCACTAAACTGCAGTTATATTTTTTGGACCTTTAATATGTATTTATTAGGCTTTTCAACAATGAGTACACTGTTACTTTATAATTTGTACATTGCAAACTTAAGTCTAAGCGCCTCATCACTTACAGAAAAGCACAGCATGCCCTACATTATGCGCAGATAATAACACAATTATTTAAATAAAAGAATTAATAATAATAAATAGTTTGAAAAAAAAAATATATATAATCTATACTTATAATAAATCTGTAGAAGTGAAAATTCTGTACATTGAAAATATCCAAAAAATAAATGGCAGGGGGTGTTACTTGACCGACACCGAACCCAAAAATGTGATTAAAAACATCCGGTTAGACTGGAAGTCACCCGCAGTGGAGTTCATTTTTATTCCTTTTAGTTTTTAGAGTTATTTAGGTTTATTTTTATATGAGTCGTAGGTATAGATTTTAATTTTAAAGTATAGGTAGTATATTTGATAGTGTACGTAGTGACCGTAGGTTATTTTATAATACTGTTAGGTAGGTTTAGTCATTCGTATAGATATTAGTTTTTAGGGATTTTGCTTATTTATTGAGTTTAGATTAGTTATCATCAGAAATGGGTTTATTTAGGTAGGTAGGTATTTAATTTTCTGTTATTGAGTTTTTTTTTTTTAATTAGTTAGGTACTTAGGTAAAGATATCATATAGGTACCCTCTTAATCACCACTAATGAGACACAATTGGTTTTCTATTGCAATTAGCCACAAAGGGCCCGCGACATAGATGTCATTCTGGGGAAGCACATACATTTTATCCTGTTAGCACGTTCTCGTGGGTAAATTTCCGACATCCACGCGGGCGAAGCCGCGGGCAGAAGCTAGTAAAAAATAAATTGTTAAAGCTAAATTGATTACAATGAAATAAATAACATAGATTAATTTAGATTAGATTCTATTTTTAAATATGTAGTAATAATATAGTAAATAAGCAACTGTCAATCTTTGTTGAAATCTAAATAATATGACTCAGTTACAGTGTTTATTAACAGGTTCGAAGATGACTCTAATGTTCAAAATCAAAAACATCAAACAAATCGTTCATTTTTTACCCAATCGGAAAAAACTTCTTCAGAATAAAATTCGGAAGATTGTTACAAAAATTTTCCGCTAGGCTTTTGGAAGAACACCCTCGCGGCCTCGGCACCATTCCGGAATTGTCCAACGAAATAATAAATGAGGGAGTTTGACATAATTTCCGTGAAATTTTCAAAGTATTTTGTTGTAAGAGATGGAATTTGTCAATGATTTCATTTGTGAATTGTGTCGTGAGATTTCCTAATTGTTAAGGTATCGAAAGGAGAAAATGTTTATGGGAATTCACTAGGGTAGAAAAATATTATTTTCAAAGATCTTGCTGACACTAAATTGTTTGGAAGTTTTTTTGAATTTGGAAAATATTGTGGAATTTATTGCTGACGACCATTGCCCAGCCTTTTCCTATGTTGGGATGTCGGCTTCCAATCTAACCGGATGCAGCTGAATACCAGTATTTAACATGGAGCGACTGCCTATCTGACCTCTACAACCCAGTTATTGGGTAATACGATACCCCTTGGTAAGACTGGTTGTCAGACTTTTGGGCTACTGACGACCCGCAACGACTGTCGGAGATCCACGAATGACGGGGACCAATAGTTTAACTTGCTATCCAAGGCATGGGGTCTTGTAATTAAATATGGTCACTCATCCACAGACCAACCGCAGCAAGCACAGCTTAACCTGATCGATCGACCCCGGCGAATGTTATTACTTAGCCACGAGCCCCTGTAATACTAATAATATAGACTACTAGCTGCGCCCCGCGGTTTCACCCTAATAAGTTTCGATTCCGTGGGAATATCGGGATAAAAAGTATCCTATATGTTAATCCTGGTTATAAACCATCTGTGTGCCAAATTTCATCCAAATCCGTTCAGTAGTTTTTGCGTGAAAGAGTAACAAACATCCATTCATCCATCCATACAAACTTTCACGTTTATAATATTAACTTAGTAGGATAGGATTTAATATTGATCAATTGAAGCCATATGGTTTGTGAAGATCTCATTAAAACACTACAGATTTTTTAAAGGAAATATTCCAACCTCTATCCTACCTACATCTTTCAACAATATCACCAACTCTACAGGAAATGATGGCAGATCCAGTATCTATGTAACATTGATGTAACAGGTAAAGAGTTAATGGCTCGAACAGGCGCATTAGGGATAAGTGTCTGTACTACACGTGGTGGACTCTCACGATATTATCTGAGTTTTTATTTATGTGTATAGGAACCATGTACTTCTCTCTTATTTATATGGTATATGAAGAAATTGCTCCCCCAAGCCGACTGGTCCTCGTGGGGGAAAGAGACCACAACCCTCCAACGCCAAAGGTTAACAAGCACTAGAGCCAAACTAGATATAGCATTTTTTAAAGGCTGGAGGAGGTCTTTGCCGATTGGCAAACAGATCTAGAAAAGATAACCAAGCAACAGATATTAGGTTAAATAGTTTAAGAGTTAAGTGTTATTAAAATAATATTATAAGTTTAAAATTCATTGTAATCACTTAGGAGATCTGAATAAAAAGGCTATATTATTATTTTTGAAGAAATTGTAACAGAACAATGGGAAATTTTCTTCAACTCAAACTCAAAGCATTTCAATTCCAAACAAACCAATTACAGGCACTTTTGAATTGTCAAGGGGTCGGTCAGTCAGAAAGATGAAGCTCGTTGCCCATTCCAAAGCGTAGTAGGTACCTATGGAGAAGAACGTCAAGAAATCTAGGACCCAACATCGTCTTAAATAAAGAGGTGCTTGAAACAGTAGGCTCGGCAATTTTTCTAGGACTAACTACGTGCCCCCTTTCACCGGCTTCATAAGGTTCATAACTCATTTGTTGGGCTTGGTATAACCTTTTATAACAAGATACCCTCTTCTTTGCTAGACTTGCCTTTCAATGCGTTTAAAGCTCAAGTAAAATCTAACCTTTGCTCAAAGGCTTACTATTCCATCAACGACTACTTACACGATAAGAATAGTTGGTCGCCCTAATTAACTCAAGACAATGTTCATGTTCTTTCTGCAGAATCAGCTTACTGACAGGTTATTGTTATTAGTATTAACTTATTTATTTATTTTACTTCGATGGTCCTAGTTTTTCATGTGACTCAAGTGACAGCTATGTGACCAGAACCCAGCTATGCATAAATATGTAAGCTGTCACGCCCTTTATGCCTGGAGGCTTTTATTTAGGTAGTAAGTTTTTATTTCCATTTGAATTAATTATTTTTCAGCTTGAGTACGTATAGTTTTTATTATATTTGTTGGTATATTGGCGTGGCTAGCTGACATATTTTATGGCAAATAATTTAAGTTTCTTGTAATGTTAATGACTGAACATAGGTTCCTAGTATTGTATACATTTATTTATTTATTTATTTTTATTTTAAGAAAGCTTACAGACTAATAAAAAAACTTAAATATCATGCATAAGTAGGGACATTTGCTAATTACAAGCTTCCACATGTACACATCTACATAATTAAGAGTTACTTATAATTGTGTTGACCAGTTACAGCGATTTGAGTAAATAAACAAAAAGTACAAAGTAAACATATTGGGTGTGTCGAGATATTAGGTAAGTCAAGTCGTGCAATATCAAAATCAAAATTAAAAGCTTATTTATGGTTGATGCCAAAATACTCCTTGTTCAAAATCTTTCTTAATTTATGTGCGCTGGTGCAAAATAAATCGATTTCCAGGTGTGTTGGTAAACTATTGAAAGCTATAACACTACGTATGCAGAAAGCGTTGCGCCTGTACTTTGTCGACGCGAATGGTACATGGAGTAGCGGCCGTTTTCTCAGGTTATTTAGATTAGTGCGAAGAAGTATTTTGCTGAGTAGTTCGGGACAGTCAACCGAGCCATTTGCGATGTTCACTAAAAAGCAGATATCACTGATATTACGTCTTACTTCCAGCGGTAAGAAATGATAACGCTTACAACGGTGTTCATAGTCGTCTGAAAATTGCCCAGCCTTGAAGTCCAAGTACCGCAAAAATTTCCTCTGAACAGACTCAATACGAGATTTGTAGATCTCATATTGAGGGTTCCATACCTGGGAAACGTACTCCAGGTGGCTACGCACTAGGGAGCAGTATAGAACTTTCAATGGTTTTAGGGAATGAAAGCTAGAACAAGTTCTAATAATAAAGCCCAATGCTTTGAACGCCTTGTTGACAACGGTTTCTATATGGTCATCAAAAAGTAGCTTGCTGTCGTGCACTACACCAAGATCTCTAATACTGGTTTCTTTACTTATGTAAGTACCATCTAGTGTATACCCTGGGCCAATGATAGATTTCTGGCGACTGAACACTACGTGAAAACATTTAGATACGTTTAGTTCCAGTTTGTTGGTTTTGCAATATTGTACGAATCTGTCAAGATCAGACTGAAGTAGCTCAGTATCAGATAATGTGCGTACGGACTTAAGGACCTTCATATCATCTGCGTATAGTAGGATATGTGAGTTTCTAAAGCAGTTTTTTATGTCCGAAATAAATATTGTAAACAATAACGGTCCTAAGATTGAGCCTTGGGGCACTCCTGATGGGACAGATTTCCATACAGACGCGTATCCACGCAAAACCACAGCCTGTGTTCGATTATCTATATATGACGAAAACCACCGGAATAGATCACCGTGAATTCCTGCCGAATATAGCTTCTGAAGAAGCACCCGATGATCTATGCGGTCAAAACACTTGCTGTAGTCCGTGTATATCGCATCGACCTGGCAGCGTTCTTCCATCCCAGTGGTTATAATTTCATTGGATAGTATCAGGTTGGAGGCAGTTGACCGTTTTCTGAGGAAACCATGTTGTTCGTTACCAAAATGGCGTTGCATAGCTGAGTAAACTTCCGTGTGTACTACTCGTTCAAGAACCTTGGAGAGAAGACACAATTTAGAAATGGGGCGGTAGTTTTCTATGTTAGATTTATCCCCCTTTTTAAAAATCGGTGTAATGAATGCCGATTTCCACATTTTAGGGACGATACCCTCTCTCAAAGACCGCTCAAACAGCACACAGATTGGCGCCACCAAGCTCTTTGCACAATTAATTATAAAAATGGGGGGTATCAAATCTGGCCCACCAGATTTAGATGGGTCCAAACCTTTAAGTAGTTTTAATACCATCTCCGGACACACGCTGACCGTACTCAGGTTCACTGAGCTAGCAGAATGAATGTCTTTGTTAACATCCAGATAGTCATATTCTGAGTCAGGTTCTTGGAAGGTAGACTGAAAGTAAGATGAAAAAAGCTCAGTGATACCCTCGCCGGTGTCAGCGGACGCGTCCATATAATGTAAAACGTTAGGTAATGTATTACCACTTCTTTTGCTTTTAATGTACGACCAGAAACATTTAGGATTTTTGGCGATAGAGGATTCTATTTTTTCCATATAAGCATCAAAACAGACCGCCTCTAGATCCTTAGCTCGGTTTCGCAAGAGAGAGAAAGAGTGGTAATCGGATAAGTTTCCGTAGTTTTTGTATTTGTTATGGTATTTGTATTTTTCTTTTAGTATTTTTATTAAAGCACCAGTGTACCAGGGGGGGTGTATTGATTTTTTAATTGGTTTAACGGGAATGTGCAAGTCCCTGAGCTCGTATAGTTTGGTATAGAAAAGGCTAAGGGCTTGGTCCAGGGGTCTATCAGACAGCAACGTGTTCCAGTCTATAAGATCTAGTGCAGACGTAATTGCAGCGTAATCGCCTCGATGAAAAATGTATTTTGAGCTAGGTTTCTCAATGAGTTTGTGAACTTCAACGAAATCCGCGTTAATAATCAACGGTTTGTGATGTAAATCAACAGGCACCGCCAGGGGGTCACCACAGTCATTCACTTTTATTGCGCTATTTGAGAAAACCAGATCCAACAATCTACCGTTATGGTTACGCTCACCATTAAACTGGGACAAGTTACACGCATTTATTGTGTCAAAGAAATCCAAAATACACCGAGCAGACACATTCTCAGGATATAATCCAGAGCCATCGTCAGACTGCCGCCATTCCACATCACCACCGAAGTTAAAATCCCCTGTTATTATAAATGTGTCTAAAGGGTGGGCGGATATTAAGTAGTTAAGTTTATGGTGGAAGTTTTGCAATTGAGTTAAGTACGAGTTACCAACATTTTCTTTACACAAATACAGGCCGCAGATATTGATGTTGTAACTTACCGCTGGTCTAGATCGCTTCAGAACGATGGATACCCATATATCCTCGGCAGAGGTACGCCAGTCACACCTTTCCACAACGGTCAAATCATTCCTTACCGCGATCAACACTCCGCCTCCCCGTGACTGTGCTGTTCGACAGTAATCCCGGTCTCGCCTCCAGACAAGATATCGTCCATCAAACAACTCACTGTTACTAATACTATCCACTAACCATGTTTCCGTAAATATAATAACATCATATGAATTTATGCAAACGTTACGATATAAGACGTTTGTTTTCGAGCGCAGACCTCGCACGTTCTGATAGTATATATTAATCATTTTTGAGCTTAACGGCAACAATAGTGTCAACTATACTAAGGTCATTATTTTTTGGCGAATTAAAGTTTAGTAAACCATTTAATTTGAACGAATACAGAAAATACCAACAATAATAAAGTATGATGAAGGTAGAAAACAAAAACTGATAGAAATATTTTATGCACAGCGATGCACAGTGTATAAAAACACGAAACTTTGAAACACTCGCAACTAATGGGTTAAGATAAGGAACAAAAGAAATAGCACGGGTCCGGTTAGTCACAACTGAGTAGACTAAGTAATGCGGATTGCACTGTAACGTAATGATTATAAGGACTAATTTGGCACAACGACAACAGACAACATGACAATGATATTTAGAAATTAATTTACACACCACTATTAAGCGACACAATAATTGGTGGAATACGCTGGTAGCACTCACTTGCGCACGGTTCTCAATCTTATTTCCGATGTTTGGTCTTGCACGACCAGACTTAGACATTTTGTTTACATTTATAGGTTTAGATCGACATTGACATAGTTTTATTTTATTTTTATGAGGTCTTTTTCGGATTTTAACACTATGGTAGGAAACGTGTCGGCCTTCCTCACGTGTATTTTTGAGTGCTTGACCCAGACATAGCGAAAATCCGTTTCTGCGGCCGCTTTTTTAGCTCTGGACAGCAAAGCCTTGTTCTGTAGTGTCAGGTGGTCATTGACGTAAATCCGTTGGTTTCCAGGAAGGTTTATTTGCCCTGTAGTTAAAGGAGCAGTCTTGAAAAGTAGTCTTGCAGCGGCAATAAAGTCCTCCTTCACGTAACGGTTGCAGAAACTCACTATGATGGGTTTCGTGTGATCTTTATCACGGGTTGGTACCCTAGTTATAAAGTTTATCTGGGCCTTAGACACATGATAATCAATTTTAGTGCCAATCTTGCTGATGATATCAAACAGGTTCTCGTGATTGTTCTGGGGTAGACCTTTTATTTCGACGTTGTTCATTCGAGTCCATTGCTCTTTAGCGTTATTATCTTCCTCTAGCTTATCCAAGCGGACTTGGAGGGTGTCCACCTGTTCCTGGACCTTCTCGACGTGCACCAGGCGCGCTTCCATGTCTTTAAATTTATCATTGAAGTCCTTTAGCTCCTTATTTGTTTCACTTAATGATGACTTTAGTTCGGCAAACTCCGTGCGAAGCGCAGTTATCTCTTCTTTCAAAGATTCCAGAGGAGCTAGTTTCTCAGCGAGTGCTCTTATCTCATTAAGGATGACCGACTCCGATTCTGGCCTTGGTGACGCTGGGGGTTGAGTAGTGGCAGCTGATCCTGGAGGTTGAGTAGCGGCAGCTATTTTACATTTGCTGCAACGCCACGTCAGCTTTCTGTCACCCAGCTTCCGGTATCCGGCCTCTGTTATTCCAGCACAGTGGAAATGCAGTTCTTGATTACATATTGTGCAATGCACTCCATCGGATAGCAGTTCTTCGCAGGCGCCACACTTGTTTGAGTTCATGACTAAATTCGGCTTTGTATACACAGTTCGCAAAATGTTTGAGATACGCTGGAATAATGGTCGAACGCAATAGGTGGGGGGAGTAACAAGTGACCGTATGGCACAGCGCCTACGACGTGACTGTACATACATGCACTATATTCTAACTGAACAGACAGCTGTGCTGCTGGGAAGTTTGTTGGGCCACTTCTTCTTCCCAGCGATAGCACTAGGAAGTGGTGAAGGGCGGGCGTTTTTGGGGGACTGTCTTTTGTAATTTTGACGTTCGAAAAGTGCTGACTCTCAGCCTAATTTGAATAAATGACTTTTGATTTGATTTTGATTTTAACGGGCAAGAAACTCCACGGACACTCTTTCAAATCAAAATATTGTTACGAAGTATTAATATCCCTGTACATTTCACACAGCGCCATCTAGTCCCAAGCTAAGCAACCTAATGCTTGTGTTATGGTAACAAGATGGCTGATAAACTACTTATATACATTTTTTTTTTTGTAAATACATACATATTATAGATAGAAAAACACCCAGACTCGGAACAAATACATGTAGGTCATACAAATATTTGTTCCGTGCGGGAATCGAACCCGCGACACGCAGCGCAGCAGTCAATCGCTTAACCACTGCGCCAACCGTGCCGTCTAGTATTGGTTACATATTTTGGATTTATCTTAGGGAGCACGGAGCAGCATCTTAGCTTATACGTTCCCATCCCACTGCTGGAAAACAGGCCTCCTCTCTGTGAGCAGGAGTGATCCGCCACGCGGGCACAGTGCGAGTTGGTAAATAAATAAATAATAATAATTTTTTATTTGTACGCTTTGAGAACATACATAAGTACACAGGATTAAAAATATATTGTACAATAGAGTCATAATAGGGCGAACTGATGCCTCCTAAACTAGGCCAAAAGCCTGTGTTTTAGGAGCCAAGGTTCCTCCAGGTATGACATACAACTGGTATTAAGTGTCGTGCAGGTACTTATAGTAACACAACATAAATTAAACTAACAGCGCCTTAATATAAATACAGCATTAGTTCATTTAAGAGACAATTGTAATAAGATTCTCAGTTTCGTCATACGTTAACTTCTGCAACCAATCTTTAAGTTTGATTTTGAATTCGTGTTTAGTTAGGGAGTATATATGGGTATCAGTTTATGTATTCTATTGTACAGTCGAGAGCTAGTTGCCGCATATTGTCGGCTGGCAAACTTGGAACAGTCGGTAAAGG
Source organism: Apamea sordens (assembly GCA_945859715.1). Lineage (NCBI taxonomy): Eukaryota > Metazoa > Arthropoda > Insecta > Lepidoptera > Noctuidae > Apamea > Apamea sordens. The sequence goes on along the minus strand of OX244010.1, from coordinate 1,262,485 downwards.
TCAAAAGTCTTCGAATGTATAGTTCTAGGACATGCTGGTTTTCTGAGGATGTTTTCCTTCACTGTTTCGAGAGCAGTGGCGATGAAATTAATTACAAAAAGTAAAGTGCCTGTTTGGGTCTGAACTCAGGACCTATGGTTGACTCGTAAGTCATACATACGATAAAGTGGGAAAATTGAACACCAATATTTTTAGCGAAGTCGACCTGTAAAAACTGTTCCAAGGAACCGTCACCCGACTGCAATGAATTTTCCACTTTACCGTAATTAATATTTTATTAAAAATTTTAATTCACTTTTTGACAAGGTAGGTTTTTTTTTTTTAATATGATTGACGTGTAAAATTACAAACCTATTTATAAAAATAAAATAGTTTATCATATTGTGAATCTCCACTCGGATGTGACATGTCGATATTACCTACGGGATTTGTCGAGATTGTTTCTGCGGAGGTTTCATATTGAAAGAGCGTAAAGTATGTTTTAATCCTTCGATCAATAATAGTACTAGATTCCCGATAAGCGCTTCAAAAACGGCCCGAAAAATAAGTCCACAAATAGGTACTTTTGTGGTCTTATTTCAAATTAGTATGTTTTTAACCTTATTACTTAGACTTTAAGTTTCATTTTAGAATAAATGACTGAAAATTTAAAAATAGAATGATTTTATTTTCAAGCGACATTTTAAATATATTTTGCAATGCTAATTAAACTTTATGTTTAAGCATTAAGGTTTATAATAAACTGAAGTTGTTAATATTATTAAACTTTTTTCTAAGAAACGTAGATGTTTACGTGTGTGCAAACGTGGCCACTTGAGCGACTGATTTTGGTTTCTGATCCTTAATCTAGTACTATTATTGATCGAAGGTTTAATCCGATAGAAAAATAATTATAACCCCCGTCAACGTTTACAGATAAGTACAAAAAGTAATCAATACTTGTCGTGACAATTGCCAGTGGCTGGGACGTATAATTTGAATATTTCCTTATTGGCAATCCCTGACGATGTGGTAGGTAACACAGTATGGAGAGATTTCTTTTATTATAAAGACGTCTTTACTCACTGATCTTAAATAATTGACATAACTTATTTTCAAACAATGCGGCAGCCTTCTTTACCGCAAAGGGGGCTGCTGCATTGTTTTAAAATAAGTTAAATAATACGGTAAGCTAGTCATCTCATCATTATATAAATATATTGTCGTCCAAACCTTATTACGGCCAGTTTTGGCCTTACTTCTCAGAGTAGTCAGATAGGAAACGCCAACTATGACGTCAGCGTTTCCTCAGAGGTAACAGTTTCTTTTAAAGTCAAGTCACATAATCTTGGTCTGATCAAGTGAAGACCATCAGACCATGTAGATTGATATCTGAAATGGTCTATTGAAGAGAGTACCACACAGATTTGACTGGACCAGTCCAGTCAGTGCAAGCATTTGTCAGTAATCGTGTAGCTCAACTCAAAACGTGAAACAATACTAAAGAAAGGACATTTGGGTAGGCCGCATAAAGTACTCAAACCTGCCAGACCAACATTAAAAGAACAAAGAAAAAAAAAGTAACCCACGTAGTCCTCACATTCACAATAATTAAAATAAAATAATACTTTACAAAGTAAATATTCATGTCATTTTCTACAAAAGCCAGCACATCAAGCTACTACAATCTGTTATATTTCTTTAATAGATTTTCAACTTTATAGATGCAGCACTAAGGTTCAAGGTTGATTGGAAAATTTTGACAGTTTCGGGTAGCTTGACCTGCTGGCGTCTGTACAAAAGTAAAAATATTCTGGTATTAAGCTTCCTAAGGTAAGACTGGGAACCGATCCCACCATGGCTGCATGGTTGGGAGAAGGCTTGCCAGATGATGAACTGTTATAAAATTCTCCTCTCCATAATTTGAAGCACACACTACAAATCGGCGGCTAGCGAAGCAATATCTTGTCGGTCGAGTAATCATTTATTGGTTTTCTATTTTAAAACGTTTCTGCTTTTCAGCAAAAATGTTTAAACTTTGAATAGTTGTTAGGTTCGAAAAACATAAAATTAAGTGGTACATTTTGGCCTGCGCAAATATGGATCACTATATTATCTGAATTTCGTACAAAGCTCAAGTGGCTTCCCATACGTCTTCGCCGGAATATATTTTCTCTCCTTCTTTTCTCTCATTTTTTTCTCTTTTCTTCTTCTTTTTATTCTTCTTTTATTTTTTCTTTTTTTTGTTCTTTTTTTTATTTTATTCTCTTTACATTCTCTATGTTCGTATTCTCTTGTTTCAGCTCTACAGTATTTTGTTTAATTCTAAAACCGTGAACGTTTCAAGTTCCTTCATGACACACATTATAGATTATGTTAGGTCATCGGAAAACCTGAGACTAGAGATTCCACAAGTTTCTATGACAAATCTTTTACTGTTCAAGCAGTACAGTTATGGAATGACTTGCCTGAGTCATGTAAGTAAGGCGTGCTCAAATTTTGCCCACTTTTAAAAGTATGATAAAAAAGCACTTCCTCTCTCCTTAAATATCATCATTATATTTTATATACAATAATGGAATAGAATACTATAATTAGATAGGTACTATAAAACATAGAAAATAGAATACTATAAATTTTATTTAGATTAGCATAATATACTTTATGTTTGTATTTATTTTATTATGTAAATAGTACACCACAGACTACCTACATTATTTGTCTCTCCTTCCCCTTTTTAATCCATCCAAAGATTTTAAGTTGTCTTTAAAAGATCGCTCTTAGCGATAAGACCGCCCATTGTGTCACCCTTTGTACGATTTCTATATTTATGTCTGTAATTTGTATGGTGCAGTAAATAATAAAGAGTATTCTATTCCATTATTATATTTGAAGGGTTCCGTGCCTCAAAAGGAAAAACTGAACCCTTATAAGATCACTTCGTTGTCCGTCTGTCAAGACCCTTTTTCTCAGGAACGCGTGGAGTTATCAAGTTGAAATTAATATCAAATACTCAAGGCTGAAACCCTTGAAGCAGTGAAAAAATCAAACTTCAAAGTCAACGAAATCAAAAGACACGGGCGTTTATGTTCCGTTTATGTAATGTGTCATATTTCAACGTTGCATTCGTTATTTCAAGAAAAAATCGCATATGAAAGTTGCCAAGTGTTGACATATTGGTGCTTGTGACTGTACTTCAAAAGGAAAAATGGGACCCTTATAAGATCACTTCGTTGTCCGTCTGTCAAAACCGTTTTTCTCAGGAACGCGTCGAGTTATCAAGTTGAAATTAATATCAAATAGTCAAGGCTGCAATTCCTTGAAGCAGTAAAAAATCAAACTTCAAAGTCAACGCAATCCTTTGATTGCGTTGACTTTGAAGTTTGATTTTTTTTTTAAAATGCGGCATAAACGGAACATAAACGTCCGTGTCTTTACACGGACGTTTATGTTCCGTTTATGCCGCATTTTTTGACACTCGCAAGGGAATCAAAACCTATAGGGTACTTCTCGTTGACCTAGAATCACGAAATTTGGCAAGAAGTAATGTCATGTAGCACAAATATGTACAACTTGATAACTCCACGCGTTCCTGAGAAAAAGCGTCTTGCCAGACTGACAGACAGACAGACGGACGGACGGACGGATGGAGAACCAGCTGTTCCTATGAGGGTTCCCACGAAACCTTAAAAATATCAGTCTCATTAAAAACCCTTTTAGTTAACACCTAAAAGGGTTTATTATATTTATAACTAAGAGCAAAAATATAAAAAAAACATCGCCTAGTCGAGAAAGTTTTAAACATTCTGTTTTCCATTCAAACGTTTAATTAAAAATAAACGAAAAATGTACGAATAAAGTACATACCTACTGTTTTTCAGTGCAACAATTTTGTTTATTTTTCATTAAAACCCCAAAATATAGGAAGGGTTCTCCCTTTACGTAGTCTGTTTATTTTTAACTTTATAATTATCATTTTAATGGGTTTTGAATTAAATGAAAACATGATACATGAGAGTTTTGTTAGCTTAATTAATAATGTGTGTACGAGAATTGTTACTAAGATAAGATAATGGTGCCAATTCCCTTGTTCACAAACTAAACTAAAGGAGATGTTTCATTTTTGTATGGGACTCAGGCCATAACATGTACCTTTTAGAAAAGCTGGGAAACTAACCCCTGAATAGAATAAAGTGACATGTTTTTCGTAATATCAAATGCTTTTTATGCACTGTATAGTAAAAATTAAAAATGTTTGACGTTTGTCGTGAGTTACATGACAGCCATGACAGGTGTTAGAAATGACGTTTAATTAACCTAAAAATTGATGCCAATCCAAGAATGAGCAGATATCACAAAACCGTTATACAAAGCCAAAGTCGTAGGAGATAAAAAATAAATGAGAAAACGTGAAAGAACACCAAAAGTCACGAAACGAAAGTTGAGACGAACGAAACTGACTCACTGACACTAACGTGACACTCAACAAAAACCAAAATGTCATTTTGAATATTTCGTTCAGAAGTACACCTCAGAAAAGTAGAATAAATATTTATTTATTTTTTAACGATGAAATCGTCACACTTGCTTATTATTAGTCGGAAAAGATGTTTATTAGAATAATAATTATTATTAATAGTACAGGAACACATACCTTTCATATTTAACGTTTACGTGATATTATGTTTTCATGTGACATGATTTTAGAACGAAAGCAGTCAATGCTGACGCCATGTTGCATAGAATAATATGGCAATAACTTGAAAAACTATTACTCTTTGCGCACAACAAATCAGGCTTAAATGCAAGAAAGAATATTTTTCTTCAATTCCTGGTATTTTTTCCTATTTTTCGATAAATGTACATCTTATGGCCGAAAATGAAACATCTCCTTTAAGTTCAGTGCATCTTTTTCTTTCTATTTCATTAAGAAAAGGACAGAAGATAAATATTAGTTTAGTCCTGTCAAATTAAGATACTCCTATAGACAAGTTGGACGTGATTAAAAAAATGGCAACCAAAAATACGTCAATTTACGTCAGGCGCTGACTAATTTGACACGACTAAACTAATATGTATCTTCTGTCCTTTTCTTAATGAAATAGAAAGAAAAAGATGCACTGAACTTAAATTAAGTTTAGTCTGTGAACAAGGGAATCGGAGTTAATGTTTATTTGCCAAAAACAGTGTTTACGTTTCCTTATAGTCTACTTTAACAGCTAGGTTTACTTAAAAAAAAAAAACAAAACAAAATAAGACGCAAAGGCAGCATTTTGTTTATGAACTCCACACTACGTTGGGCCTGTTTCGTGCGGACATGGTTTGTTTTTTTTTTGTGTGTTTATGTCCTTTTTTTATGCGTCATGTTTGCCGCAAATTAATGCATTTTTCTTTCTTTCTGTCTTTTTTCTTTTCAGTCCATGAGGTACAGACGTCAGCACATCAAGCTACTACAATCTATCAGATTTTCTACTTTAACGCTAAAGCATCAACGTTCAATATTAATTGGGAAAATTTGACAGTTTCGGGTAGCTTGATCTACTGGCATCTGTACTATAAATAATAATAAGAAATCTTTATTGAAATAAATAATTAGTGTAACAAAAACCTATGATGCCTCTGAAACCCAAACTAGGTAAAAACCTGTATGTCAGATTTCAGAAAAATCATCATCATTATCATTTTCCTGTTGTTTTTCTTACAATCAATCTGCCAAGCCTTTTCCCAACTACGTTGGGGTCGGCTACCAGTTTAACAGGATACACCGGAATACCAGTAGTTTAAATGGAGCGACAGCCTATCTGACCTCGACAATCCAGTTAATGAGCAACACGATACTTCTTGGTAGGTAATACTGGTGATCAGACTTCTGACTGGTTTTTCTCACGTAGCGGAAAAAAAGTGGACACTGTTTTAAAAACTAAACCGTGTGTCTAACGGATAAATCTTTACAAAAAAGTCAGCTTCAAAAACAAATAGCAATAAAAGTTATTCGGTTCGTTGATTTAAGGCTGTTTTTTTTTAGGCGACAGATATTTTTTAATCGTCGTATGAAATTGACGTCTGACAGTTTTTTCAAATTTCAAATTCAAAATTCAAATTCATTTATTGCGAATATAGGTATAGAGAATACAGATGTTATCGAATAATTTCGAGCCGCTATATTCAGCCTTTCAGCATGCAATATTTTTGTTAATTAATTTTTATGTCACATTATAATTTTGTATGGAAGAACTGTCAAAAATTCAAAATTATTACTCGGATAAAAATATCTCATCATCGTCATCAGCTTAGCAGTCCACTGCTGGATATAAGCTTCTCCTATTGCACGTCATTCAACTTTCATTTTCAGATTTTCAGCAACTCTCGTCCAGCTGCTACCAGCCAGATAAAATTATCTGGCGTTGGAAAATTATCAGCCCTTAGCCTTATTTTTATTTTATTTATTTTATTAGGTCTACCAACAATAGTTCACACTGAATACAGCAACATAATTCATTCTTAAAATTAAATGACAGCGCAACAATTATTTATAGGTAAACACCGCATGCACAAAACAATAAATTCGGAAAATTAGCTAACTTACTATCTACTAAGGGAAAATATTCAATAAAATAAAATTAAACTTGGAAATAGTGAAACACAGAATTATGACAAAATTTATAAAAAATAAATTGATTAATTTTTGGCAATGACAACATTGGTAAATGGGTAAAATAAAATTAAAATTATGTTGTAATATTGTCACCTTGGGGGGCGCTCAGCTTTCCAGGGTCACGAAGTTCAAGTACCTGGGGCATTGGGTCACCGATAGTCTGTCCGACGATGTGGACGTGGAGAGGGAACGCAGAGCATTGGCAGTTCGATGTAACATGCTGGCTCGTAGGTTTGCACGTTGTACTAGGGAGGTGAAAATTACACTCTTTAAAGCGTATTGCCAATCCATGTACACGTATGCCCTATGGGTCAGCTATACAAAAAGCTCGTACAATGTTCTGCGAGTCCAATACAATAACGCCTTCAGAGTTATGTTGGGGCTGCCGCGCTTTTGCAGTGCATCGGGGATGTTCGCGGAGAATGGCGTGCCAGATTTTTACGCACTGATGCGGACACGGATAGCATCCCTGATGCGGCGAGTGCGCGACAGCTCCAACAGCTTGGTGGCTATAGTAGACGACAGGATAGACAGTCCAATGATGTGGCAATGGATGACCACTCATCGTGCGTCATTCCAATATTTAAAGTAAGTTGTTTTGGTGTAGGTTTGTGTTTTCACGATGTATGTATGTTTTTAGTATAAAATTGTAATGTGTGTTATTTATGGACCTGGTCTGAAATAAATAAATTATTATTATTAATATATTTGAAACTTTTCAAATATATTTTCGGTGTTCTCTCATCATGCCGCACCTACTCAGCTATCAACTTTTCGCCCTGCATATGTTTTCTCAAAAATCCTCTGGGCCTACCAGTTGAAGCGGTGAGGCAAGAAAAGCTCCATTATTTTTACTGACTAAGTAATGAGACTTGAATAAATCCATATAAATAACGTAGACATTTCTGTGCACACAGTATTTTTAGCAAGCGAACCCTTAGCAACAGGCTGGAAAAATGCTAATATTCGTAAAGAAAACGCCTTCATACATTATTCAATAAATTCATTACGATCGTTTACAACAGTTTGCTATAGCAATTTGAGCAGGCGTTTATCAATATTTAATATTTACATGTTTAGAAAACGCTGAATAACTCAGACATGTGATAACTACATAAACCAAATAGTGTTTTGCAAGGTTATTTTTTTAATCATCGAGTTTGTTTATTTAAGTGATGGTGTGATTGGTTTTACACACAAGAGGGGCTTGTGGCTAAGTAATAACAGCCGCACGGGTCGATTGATCAGGTTAAGCTACGTTGCCACGGTTGGTCCGTGGTTGGGTGACCATCTTTACATATAAAGCCCTCCGTGTCAAATAAAGCACGGTACATCGTTGGTCTCGGCTGTCATTCTTGGATCTTTGGCAGTCGTTACTGGTCGTCAGAAGCCCGAAAGTGGGACAACCAGTCTAAGCAAGGGGTATCGTATTACTCAGTAACTGGGTTGCGAAGGACAGATAGGCAGTCATTTCATATAAAATACTGGTATTCAGCTGCATCCCGACCCCAACATAGTTGGGGAAAGGCTAGGCAGATGATTGGTAGTATAACACACAAATCATTTTTGAAGTGAAAACTTCTTTAGCGGCGTTGTGCACTTTTTTGTGATGGGTAAAAAAATTTAAACTCGCGTCAGGACACGTGACCTAATCGAAAATTCGTAAGACGGAGGGAGAGTAGACCGCATTCCAAAATATCAAAATGCACAACGTTAATATTCAAGTTTTCACTTCTGCCGGCACTCCCGGACTTCAACCAGTTTTTTCTTAAATATGATTTTAACCTATTATAAAGCAAACCTAGGACAGTCGTCTGGTGTCTGTCGTTGACAGTCGTTACGGGTATTCAGAAGACCCATGCCCTGAGAGCCAGTCTAAAGGATGATTTCCACCAAACAGCTAGCACCGCTTCAAGTCAGAACGGATTTTACTATCTTTAAACGATATTAAGCTATGTACACAGTATTTAAAGCTTGACCGCGACACGCGAAAGGATGCTGCGACGCGCGATCGGCTCCGTTCGCTTGTCGTCGTATCCTATCGAATCCTTTCGGCATTAAAACACATCAACATAGTAGGAATGAAACTATTTGACTAGGCGCAGAAACGGATACTCCGTACGACGACGGTACGGAGAATCCGTTTACGTGTATGCGTCGACATCCTGCCAGACGCGATCGGTGGTCGCCGCATACGTTCGTATCCTTTCAGATCCGATGCAATGCGAGCCGTTTGTTGGAAATCATCCTTAACATCTATCAAATAATTCTTACAACCCTTTTCACCCCCATAAAAGAAAAAAATCACTTTATACAACCACAAAAAAAAAACAAAACGGACACGCAGCAAATTAATTCTCCAACAAATATCTCACTTGGTGACATTTCAACGTCAAAAATTACTCACTTCTAATAAAGAGAGGCCGTAATTTTTCTCAGGACAACCGGGGAGGGGTGAAAAAAAATATAAATTGCCCCCTTGCTCTTGACAGTACAGTCGTTATGCTCCAGTTTTATGTCCCGCACTTTATCAAGGGATGAGCGGGGGTAGGTACTAGGGGTTTTTGAAAAAGTTAGGTTCGTGGAAATTTGGTGTGAGTACAGAAGAGTAAAATGAGGGGCCCGTGGCTAAATAATAACAGCCGCACAGGTCGATCGGTCAGGTTAAGCTACGCTTGTCGCGGTTGGTCTGTGGATGGGTGACCATCTTTACATACCGAGACCCCTCCGTGCCTCGGAAAGCACGTTAAGCCGTTGGTCCCGGCTGTCATTCGTGGATCTTTGACAGTCGTTACGGATGGTCAGAAGCTCGAAAGTCTGACAACCAGTCTTACCAAGGGGTATGGTACGAGTATTACCCAGTAACTGGGTTGTGGAGGTCAGATAGGCAGTCGCTCCATGTAAAATACTGGTATTCAGCTGCATTCGGTTAGACTGGAAGCCGACCCCAACATAGTTGGGAAAAGGCTAGGCAGATGATGATGACAGAAGAGTAAAATGGGAAGGGAAGGAATGTATGCATTGTTCATTGTATGTAATACGAGTATTATGAAGATTGAGCCGGGGCAGTTCTCCTTTGGTTGCATGATCTTCCACTCAATAATTGCTGTATATTATTTACGAAAATAGTCGCTAAACGTACGCCTATAGAGATGACATTCCTCTGTGAACCGTATTTCAGATTTGCAAAAAAAATCCTTGCCCGCGAGAAAATGCACATACTTTAATTAGGTATAACTCACATACATATTAAAATCAATGCTTTTTAGTAGTAGTTGTAACAAATGAATTCGATCTACACGCTATGTGAATAACACAAAAAAAAACCAGTCAAGTGCGAGTTGAACTCGCGTAGAGAGGGTTTCGGACGATAAATATGTTGCCCACCAAAAAAAATTCATGTTGTCAAGACTTACATAACGATTTCACAGTTTAAAAGTTATCAGATCGAATTTAGAGCCAAGCCCCTAACTCTACATACCAGGGTTTTGTTTTTGGCTCGTCTTGGCGGGGGTATTACCGTAACCCCAAATCCCAAGAACACTTGAAATTGTAGTTGAAAATCATGACCCATACATTCCAACTGCAAAAATTGTAAGTTTGTACGTACAACATACAATATTTAAAGATTATTTATAAACGATAATTAAAGTTAAATGAAAAAACGTCAAAAATGTATGGTTAAACAGTCGTTAATTACTACTTAAGTTTAAGCAACGTTTATGAATAAAGGGGTTTATTTTAAGACCACAGAGTTCTTCTAGGTTTTCCTGTAATCTGTAAGTAAAGAATTAATTTCTGTATTTCTATTTCAAAATTGTAGGCTCAGTAGTATTGTTCATCTATACATATAATAAAACAGTAACGAAAGAAAAACTGTACATTGAGAATTTTCGAGAAAAAATAAGTGGCTTTTGTTAGAAAAACGTAACTGATGACAAAAAGTGACTTTTTAGAATTTTTGTCTGTTTGTCTGTGTGTATGGTACGGCTTCACGCCAAAACTACTGGATAGATTGAATTGAAATTCAGCAAAAATGTTCTTTGTAAACCAAGGAAGGCTTTAGGCTACATATTATCACGCCGTATGTTATAGGAGGTAAGCAATATTGATTTTAAAAGGTTTTTGTTCGTAATTTAATGCACAAAATAATTGAATGCACAAAATGACATGTTATTTATTTAGTAAACCATAATTTAACTCTGGAAACATATTATCACGCTATCACCTACGGGGGAGGAGCTGTGAATCTTTATTTTTCTTACCTACGTATTCTGTGACAGCGTGTAATCTAACGACGCATATTTAAATGTTGTTTTTGAGTAAGCCATGCTATTATCTAGCTTTACACTATAAAAACTACGCCATTTAAGTAACTTGGGCAGAGAAACATAGTTTAATTAATGTTAGTAGTATAATGAAAATTTTGAAGCAGCGCCATCTATGAGATTTCATAAAAATCAAATCAAGTTACATGTTAACACTTTTTGGAAATAAATAATTTAAATTTGATCATGTTGGCGAGGTTAGTAGTTAGTTATTCTTAAAATTCATAGATGGCAATGTGCATTTTCTTCATAAAAGTTCGTTTCGACAAATTCAAGTTCCAACAAAACCCTCAAAATCTTGAGCAGAGTTGAGGAAGACAATTTAAAAAAACACGCTCTGTGAAGTCGACCAGTTTGCGAGATCCCTTACGTATGACGAGGTGCCTTCATATTACACGTACGACAAGCAAAGGGGTGTATTTAACCGACGTCGACGAGGAGGTGCTGTGGAAGGCTTTCCGGGAATTTTCAAGGACACCGCATTGGGTAGGGTTTATACCGTGCATCCGAATAATGGCGAATGCAATTTTCTGCGGTTGTTAGTTCACACTGTCCGAGGCCCAACGTCTTTCGCCTTTCTGAGGACATTTGATGGCGTGGAGTATCCCACTTACCGCGCAGCCTGCGTAGCACGTCACCTTCTCGACGGTGACCAAAATTGGGATGACACCCTCGCGGAGGCGAGCGTCAGGGACAGTCCCAGCTGCATGCGTCATCTGTTTGCCGTCATCTTGGTGTTTTGTGGAGTCGCGAACCTGGTAGCTTTGTGGGAGAAGTATCGCCATCATCTGTCTGAAGATTTTCTACGAGCTTTGAGGCGTGTTACTGGAGACGAAGTCGAAGTAACTGATGTCCTATGGTTCTTTTTGCTGATGACAGTACGATAATTGTTAGACAAAATAAAAATAGAAACTATGAATGTGACATCAAAGACTCATTGCAACAATCAATTAATTGGCTTGATCATAATAATTTAAAATTAAATTTAAGTAAAACTAAAATTATGCAGTTTAGACAAAGATTAACTACTCCTGACATAAATATATTATTTGACGATAACAGAATTGAAGAAGTAGAACATATAAAATTTCTGGGCTTGACTATTGACTCAAAACTGACTTGGAAAGAACATGCATCAATCCTTATAAAAAAATTAAGTCGCTTTTCCTTTGCTCTATACAAGCTTAGGAAAATAGTTAATCAGGCAGCTGTTATAGCTGCATATTATGGCTATGTAGATTCCACATTACGCTACGGAGTAATTTTTTGGGCGAATTCCTGTGAGAAAAATTATATTTTTAAAGCACAGAAGAGGTGCATTAGATCGATTTGTAATTTAAAACCAACGGATAGTTGTAAACCTTATTTTAAATCCCTTAGAATATTGACATTGCCTTGCCTTTACATATATGAGACTGCATTGTTCGTCAAGAAAAACAGTAAATTGTTTAAAAAAGCTTCAGAGGAACGTTATAGATCAACAAGACCAGAATATCGACACGAATTATGTCTAAGAGCCTCAAAAACGGCCCTTATGCACAAAAGCATTCTCTGCATGGCTCCAAAAATATATAATAAAATACCAAATGCTATCAAAGATTTGAATTTGACACAATTTCAACGGAAACTTAATGATTTTTTAATTAAAAAATGCTACTATGCCATTGACGAATTCCTTCTTGACAAAATGTTATAAACTGACAGTTATATATTTATGCTTGACAATTTGACTATAATTATTTATTGTATTTGTAATGTTTGTAATAATAATTAATTGTATTTTAATTTGTATTGTAATCCAAATTTTGACATTTTTGTTTTGTATACCATATTCTATTTTAAATTCTTATATTGTTAAAGAGTGTATGCCCAATGGGTAGCTTTTTGAGTTTCCATAGAATAACTGTAAGACCTGCTGTATCACCAAAAAGCACACGAATAAATACTTTGACTTTGACTTTGATGAACGCGTGCTGAACACCTGTCTCAGTTCACTTCAAGATGTGGTCATTTCTATCGGCGGCAATCCACTGATCGAATATGGGTTATCAGCTCCCACATCATCACCGTATAATGACCGTGGAAATCGGGAGTATAACGCTGAGACAAATTACGATCCGGGCGAAATGACCACCATACGAAATGACTATGTCGCTTTGTTCTCTTCAGAGCAAAAACACATTTATGACACCGTCCTTGAAAGCGTTGGGCAAAACCAGGGTAAAATGTTTTTCTTGGATGCTCCTGGTGGAACAGGAAAAACATTTGTTACCACTGGCATACTTGCAGAGGTCAGGAGGCAAGGCAAAATTGCTATTGCTGTAGCGTCGTCGGGAATCGCTGCCACACTACTTCCGGGCGGCAAGACAGCACATGCCATGTTTAAAATTCCCATCGATTTAGAGAGCGCCGAAACGCCTGTTTTTGGTGTGTCACGTAACAGCAATAAGGGACACGTGCTCAAGGATTGCTCTCTGATCGTATGGGATGAGTGTACGATGGCCAATAGGAAGGCAGTTGAGGCCGTGGACAGAACCCTGCAGGACATCCGCAGGAACGAACATTTGATGGGTGATGTCATAGTTCTGTTCAGTGGCGATTTCCGGCAAACGCTTCCCGTGGTGCTTCGTTGAAACGATCTTCGTTTTGGTCACGAGTTCGTACGCTGCACTTGACCATTAATATGAGAGCTCAGCTCGGCGGCAATGCATGTGCTCAAGAATTCTCCGATGTCCTTCTAAGTCTTGGCGAAGGCACTCTACCAGAAGAGAGAGGTGGACACGTGGTGCTTCCAGAGTCTCTCGGTAGAGTGGTATCCAGCTTAGAAGAACTCATTCGCTGTGTGTACGGGGACATCAGTCGTATACTGCACCAGCAGAATTCTTGGGTGTGTGAGCGGGCCATTTTGACGCCTAAAAATAATCAGGCTGCAGCAATTAACAAATGCATTCTCTCGGAAATTGAGGGGAATGAAGTGGTCTACACCTCGATAAACACTGTTGTCGAGCAAGATGACGCCACACATTATCCCGTGGAATTTCTGAACTCCCTGTCAGCAAGTGGACTTCCAGCGCATACCATGAAGCTAAAGGTCGGTATCCCGATTATGCTTCTTCTGTACCTATCTCCTCCGAAGTTGTGTAATGGGACCCGCCTTAAAGTCATCTCGCTCCACAGACACACCATTGAGGCGGAAATTCTTACGGGTTATGGCGTCGGCGAGGCAGTATTTATACCACGCATTCCTTTCATACCTCATAACTACCCGTTCCAGTTCAAGCGCGTACAGTTCCCCGTGAATGTTTGCTTCGCGATGACCATCAATAAGTCGCAGGGGCAGACACTGAGGGCAGCGGGTGTCGACCTCAGGACGAGTTGCTTCTTACACGGGCAACTGTACGTCGCTTGCTCTCGCGTCACCAGTCCTGACTCTCTTTACATTTTGGCTCCTGGCAGCATAACTACCAACGTAGTTTATAGGGAAGTGTTGTGTATTTTTATTCTTTTGTGTCCTGAAATGTATTCCTGCATTATTTTCTCTATTTCCTTCAGTCACATCTTATGACTGAACTCAGCAGGATTCCCATATAACTCTCTTCACTTGCTTCGCTTCACTTGCTTCGCAAAAAAACTTATATTTTAATGCAATTTTAAAAGTTGTTTACTTATAATGCTATAGCGACACTGGCATCTTAGGTATTTTTGGTGCTGTAGAGCCTTCACGCAGACGACGTCGCGGGCAGCAGCTAGTTTGATATATAAAATTACCTACGGGTAAAAATGCAAGTGAACGAAATTGCGTCGTTTGCTTTCCTATGATTTTTCAGTGATGGCTATGTGGAATTGTCATGGGATGCAGGATATAGGTGCCGTATCTTAACATAATTAACCGACTTAAACCAGAGTGGCAATTCTCGTAATTTTAAGAACGTTTCCTCACAAATTTTCCTTTAACCATTTTAAGAGCAGTGGTGATGAAATTATATCCGCAAAGTAAAGCGCCTGTCTGGATTCGAAGCCACGACCAACGACTCGGCAAGTCGTGGCCATAGAAATGTCATGGCCAATCCTGCTCCCTCAAAAAATTCATATTAAACTTACAATTAATAAAGAAAACTCGATGCTTTGTCAAGTCTTAGAAATTGTGAGAAGCAGGTGCTGCAGTGCGATTCTGTAACCATCTCACCGTGAAAACTTAGGTGAAGTGAGCGTGGAGTGACCTGTCATTCCAAATAATGCTAGGGATTGACACTACTGACAACTCACATCAAGCTCACTTCACTTGAGTTTTCACGGTGAGATTTTTACAGAATCGACCGGCTGGTCGTGAATAATATAATCCTACAGTTATGTGGCTAAGTACCAACAGCCGCACGGCTCGATCGATCAAGTTAAGCTACGCTTGAGGCGGTTGGTCCATCTTTAGGACCCGCTTTACTTTCCAAGACCCTCCGTGCCTTGGAAAGTACGTTAAGCCGTTGGTCCCGGCTGTCAATCGTAGATCTTTGATAGTCGTTACGGGTCGTCAGAAGCCCGAAACTCTGACAACCAGTCATACCAAGCGGTATCGTATTACCCAGTTACTGGGTTGTGGAGGTCAGTTAGGCAGTCGCTCCATGTAAAATACTGGTATTCAGCTGCATCCGGTTAGACTGGAAGCCGACCCCAACATAGATGGGAAAAGGCTAGGGAGATTGTTCAAGTTATGTGGCCATGTCATAGTCAAGTTGTTTTAAGGGTTCTTAAGAGTGAAGATAGGATCCTATATTAACCCGTCTAACATCCGCGTCTAACAGCCGTCTATCCTTTATTTTTTTTACTGTATTCTTCCCAGTTAAAGCATTAGGCAGCGGTAAAGGGCGGGCGACTCTCTGTCATTTTTACGTTTAAAATTGCTGATTCTCAGCCTAGTTTGACTAAATTACCTTCTATGTTCTATGTTACGGGTTTGGTTTCCGCATTTAGGCCCCACGCCCCTCGCGATGCTGTCGCGCGTTTCATAAACGCGCGACAGCATCGCTACTAACGCGCGTTAGTCGCATTTGCAACGCGCTACAGAACCGATGCTAAAGCGTTACAGCATCGCAACTGTATCGATGCAAACGCGCGACCGTGTCGGACGACATCGGGGAGAGAACAGAGGGAGTGTGGCGCGTGAGTGAAGAACTGAGCATCAGCGCAACTCGCATCGCGACTGTATCGATGCGAACGCGCGACAGCAACGCTACTGCATCGCTACAAAAAGTTGCCGTGGGCGAGGGGCCTTAGTCCTTCATAAATTACTTTTGATTTTGTTTCTTTTTTATTTCCTGTTCTTAATTTTACAGAATACGTGTTATTTACTGTGACCTTTAACAAACTACTTGGGTCTAGCTGACACTTGTCCGGTTCCTAATGATCATATTTTTTTCACAACAACCTGTTTGCTAGGTATCGTCCATATAGTGTTTGTTCGCGAGCACATTCACAAGAAGCTGGCAGTATCATCAACAACGGTAATATTTTCTCATTGTTTATCTTATTTATTTATTAATAACAAAATCCACAGCTGTTTGAAAATTTATCTTAAAATATATAAACTAGTATTACAGCCTATTATGGATTTACAATTAGTTATACATTATATGCAGCAAAAGTAAACATACAGAGTGAAGTGAATTACTGCTAGCACCATTTAAGCATTGCTAAGTGAACCGTATAGGTGAGTGTGCATAAGGCGAGTAGGTGTCTTATTTCTTTTTAGTATATTCATATTACTCATGTATTTATTTGTACTATAATTTATATTTAATTATTTATATATTATATTTATAGTTTTAATAGGTTTATGCGTATCTTTATATTTAAAATATTTATTCCTCAATTTTCATGATTGTACGGTCAGCAACAAAAGTCGGTTAACACTTCAGTTATTTAAATCTTAAATATTGAGCAAAATATTCTTAAAAAACATGTAGTAATAGAATATTTAAGAATAATTAACACTTTGCTATTACATGAAATAGTGAAAACCAATGTATCGCATCATTTTGTATCAATTTAGATGATTTGTAAAAGTAACAGAGTTAATTGACTTTGTTGCTGACTGTACCTACCACTGTTTGTCTCTGTATAAACCAAAGGTTGACTGGTACATGTGTGTGCTTGAAGTAAGCAATTAAGTAGCGAACTATCCGAAATCGGTCAACTAGGTTTTAATACTGTGACTAATTGGCTTTTTTTTATTTATTTTTTTTTTTTTTATTTTTATTTTTTTTAGGATGGGAAATCATCAAATGACTCCTCCCGCTCTGGGTGCAGGAGGGAGTGTCAGACTCTTACTGACTAAAACCCACCCGTGTTCCTTCCTTAGCCCTTTATGTTCCAGGGCAGCGGTAAACCCTTTCGGATGTTCCCGCTACCCTGGCAGGCTTCGGCCCTATGGGGCCCCGTCGTGACTAATTGGCTTCAAAGCAATTTACTAACATTAAATGCCGACAAGACAAAATAAATTCACTTCTGCATGCGCAAACCTCAACTTAACATTACTAACCCTTATCTATGCCCATCAATGTAGAAACCGTACAATCACCATGTCTAATTGTCCCTTTATCCAGAAAAGGAGCCACATAAAATACCCGGGGTTAATAATCAATGGACGACACACTCTCTTTCAAAACATATTGAAAGCCTAGTGAAAAGAGTCCGCAAACTAATAAATATATGTTTTAAAAAAATTGCGAACATTAGCAGATTCAAAATTAATCACACAAGTTTATTTGGCCCTATGTAAAAATAATTCAATACTGTATCACTTCATTGGGTGGCGCGACAAAAACCAATTTGCTTCCTCTTGAAATAGCGCAGTGAGCAATTTTAAAGGTACAATATATGAAATAGAAAACTAAGTATCTGTAAACTAAACTACTAGGGCTGTAAAAAAATATACATAAATATTTACTAACCATCGACTATGCACAGACAGAAGACCTACTTATTGTCTGCAAAGTCCTAATTCCTAGTGTGGGGCAACGTTTTTATAGAAATAAAAGGGTAAGTTGAGAAACAGGTTAATTGATAATCTGGTGGGTTAAGAATTTGGTGAATTGCGAATCTGGTGTACTGCTCATGAGCCCTGGTAACATACCATTTTTTTTTTCATTTCTTTTTTATGATTTGGCAAAGAGATAGATGACATCCTGGGGAAGGACATACTTTTTATCCAGGTAGCGTGTTCCCGTGGGATAATTTCCGACATCCGGCGAAGCCGCGGGCAGAAGCTAGTAATAATATTATAAAAAGGTAAAATTTGTTTGTTTGTTTGTATGTAAGGGGTAACCGCTGAAACTACCTGTCGGATTTGAAAAATCTTTTTGTATTCTATTGCCCAATTCTTGAGGAAGGTTATAGGCTATTTAACATCACGCAATGACCATTAGGAGCCGAGAAAAACCAAAAATGTCACAAAGAACGCTAAGTGCAAATGAAGTACATAGTAGCACAGGCGAGCGATGGGCGCGATGGGTCGGGGGCCGAAATATTACGCGGACAAAGTCACGGGCAAAACCTAGTTAAGTATAAAGTGGCCAAAACAGTTAAGAATGGTAAGTACTCGGTTTTTAGATATCCATTGAAAATAGTAAAAACTGCGGGGAACGGAGTAGCGAGCGAAAGTTTTGTGTGATCCAGACTGATCATACTCCGCCTTCGCTCGCTACTCCGTCCCCCGCTGCATTTTTTATATTTTCAACTTATGACCAGTTATTACTTCAAGAATTTCGATGACCAACCTTGTTGTTTTTCCTCTTATAACTTGCTATTCTTGTTGTGTTCAATAATAATATGATTTTATAGTTGAGATTCATTCATTTTAAAGGCCAAAGTGCTAGTGTAGCCCGTGAAATTCGAATTTGATCACGTTTTTTGCAATTTACAGCACCCTAGTAGCGTTATACTAATATTATTAACGTGAAAGTTTGTATGTATGGATGGATTGATGGATGGAATGATGTTTGTTATTCTTTCACGCAAAAACTACTGAGCGGATTTGGATGAAATTTAGCGAACAGATGGTTTATAACCAGGATTAACATTTACATACTTTTTATTCCGATATTCCCACGGGATCGAAACTTATGCAGGTGAAACCGCGGGGCGCAGGTAGTAAATAAATAAATCCTAAATTTTGCTCCACACTAGGAATTTCTCCTGTATCGTGGGTGCGTTTACAAACATTTAAACTCACATACACAAACATCCAGACCCGGAACAACTACTTGTAGGTCATACAAATATTTGTTCCGTGCGGGAATCGAACCCGCGACACGCAGCGCAGCAGTCAATCGCTTAACCACTGCGCCAACCGTGTCGTCAAAATTCATTCGAGACAGCTAAACCATTGGGTCTAGAAGAATGTTATTTTGTACAAGAGTTTCATAATAAGCAAAAGTGAGCACAAAGAAAGCAATTTTGAGAATTCACGCCCTAAATGGGCAAATAAGGGATGACAGTTTGTATGGAAGTTCGTCATTTTTCCCGATGGGAAATGAAAGTTCCATTGAAAAGGAACCTCTACTAACCAGGCTCCAATTTATTTTCAGTGTAACATCATCACATACAATGATTTGGCTGCTGCTAATCTTTTTAACACCAGCTGATTGCCAGTTGTCGAATACTTCTTTACCCATTTGTGCTGATAGTAGAGATATTAAAGCTTTTTTTGAACTACCATTAGAGCAAAACCAGTATACACTAAAGGTTTTCAGAGAAATACATTCTTTTTCACGGATGATTTTGAGATTCGATTCTGAAGTTTCACTCACATTGGTAAGTTACTGTTCATAAATCGTAATTTCCTGCTCAAATACTACAATATTATTAATGAGATTATTATTTTTGATTTAGATAGAACCAACGGACGCTCAAATCTCGAAGTTCCCTGGCCCTAGCCACCACAGTTATCAGTACATTGTAACGTTTGCTGACAAAACTTCTACTCTTGGCATTCAAGTCTTTGGTCCTGCTTCTGGAGATAATATACCTTACGTCGTAAGCGTTATCTTGAACGATGTGGAGCTTTGTGCACGTCCGAAAACTGTGAGTATACTTTTAAATTTTTTAAACTTCGTTGTTTCTTTCAGGTCTCCTTTTTAACACCAAATATTCACTTTCTTTCTTCAGTACTCGTGGCTACATAATAAAAGCAACACGAACCGGTCGAAGGTTAAGCTATGTTAGCCGAAGTCAGTCCGTGGATGGGTGACCATCCATAACATACCGAGACCCCTCCGTGCCTCGGAAAGCACGTTAAGCAGTTGATCCCGGCTGTCATTTGTAGATCTTTGACAGTCGTTACGGGTAGTCAGAAGCCCGAAAGTCTGACAACCAGTCTTACCAAGGGGTATCACGAGGTATCGTGTTACCCAGTTATTGGAGTGTCGAGACCAGAGGGGCAATTCTCGTAATTTTAAGAACGTTCACAGTCTGATCTCAGTCTCAATCTGTCAAAAAATACTTCTAATTTCCATACATTTTGACAAGTTTTTGACATTTGTTTGTCGCTGAGATGAGACTGCGACTAGATTTTGAACGTTTTAAATTACGAGAATTGGCCTTCTGATAGGCAGTTGTTCCATGTAAAATACTGGTATTCAGCTGCATCCGGTTAGACTGGAAGCTTACCCCAACATAATTATGTAGTTTTCACATTTAGATTTCGACATTTCGATTTTCCTAAGTTGCAACTCTTCCGAAAGAGTTTGTATCTACATGGCTCCCTTAATTTATATTACCCAACTACCCTTCAAAAAATGTTGTTCGGCATTACGGAAGTGGTTATTGCAGGTATGTTTTTACTCAATTCACGAGTTTTTTTGTAAAATGGCCCTGTAATTTTTGGGGTTCCGTAGCCAAATCGCGATCGTTCGATGGAGGTTCGATCATGGTTCGACGTGGTATCCAATATACTTATTTAGCGACGATCAATATTGATATAGGAATAAATAACTTCTCCGTTTCTGTAATGTATCTTACTTGTACAAATAAAACCATTTTGCTTTCTTTCTTTCATTTCAGGGGTATTTCGCCGACGAAATCAGAACATTCGAAGTAATTACATCTGAAGTCAAAGATATTTCATCTAAATTCGAAGAAAGAGCTGCTGAAAGCAGCCTTATAGATGAATCTTGCGGTAGACGCAAATTGTTACATACTGCGCTGCTAGCCCATGGACAACTGACTCAGCCTGGAGACTGGCCCTGGCATGCAGCCATATTAAAGCTTGGTGGGTTCTCTCCTAAGTATAGGTGTGGAGGAACCTTGCTGTCCAAGACTTTGGTTATAACAGGTAAAAGAATTGATCATTCCTTAAATGTATTGTTAACTAGCTGCTGCCCGCGACGTCGTCTGCGTGAAGGCTCTACAGCACCAAAAATACCTAAGATGCCAGTGTCGCTATAGCATTATAAGTAAACAACTTTTAAAATTGCATTAAAATATAAGTTTTTTTGCGAAGCAAGTGAAGAGAGTTATATGGGAATCCTGCTGAGTTCAGTCATAAGATGTGACTGAAGGAAATAGAGAAAATAATGCAAGAATACATTCCAGGACACAAAAGAGTAAAAATACGTACAAAAGGTATCATACCTTACAACACTTCCCTATAAACTACGTTGGTAGTTATGCTGCCAGGAGCCAAAATGTAAAGAGAGTCAGGATTGGTGACGCGAGAGCAAGTGACGTACAGTTGCCCGTGTGAGAAGCAACTCGTCCTGAGGTCGACACCCGCTGCCCTCAGTGTCTGCCCCTGCGACTTATTGATGGTCATCGCGAAGCAAACATTCACGGGGAACTGTACGCGCTTGAACTGGAACGGGTAGTTATGAGGTATGAAAGGAATGCGTGGTATAAATACTGCCTCGCCGACGCCACAACCCGTAAGAATTTCCGCCTCAATGGTGTGTCTGTGGAGCGAGATGACTTTAAGGCGGGTCCCGTTACACAACTTCGGAGGAGATAGGTACAGAAGAAGCATAATCGGGACACCGACCTTCAGCTTGATGGTATGCGCTGGAAGTCCACTTGCTGACAGGGAGTTCAGAAATTCCACGGGATAATGTGTGGCGTCATCTTGCTCGACAACAGTGTTTATCGAGGTGTAGACCACTTCATTCCCCTCAATTTCCGAGAGAATGCATTCATTAATTGCTGCAGCTTGATTATTTTTGGGCGTCAAAATGGCCCGCTCACACACCCAAGAATTCTGCTGGTGCAGTATACGACTGATGTCCCCGTACACACAGCGAATGAGTTCTTCTAAGCTGGATACCACTCTACCGAGAGACTCTGGAAGCACCACCTGTCCACCTCTCTCTTCTGGTAGAGTGCCTTCGCCAAGACTTAGAAGGACATCGGAGAATTCTTGAGCACATGCATTGCCGCCGAGCTGAGCTCTCATATTAATGGTCAAGCGCAGCGTACGAACTCGTGACCAAAACGTAGATCGTTTCAACGAAGCATTCACCTCGTCAGCCCTCGATCCCCGCGTCACCACGGGAAGCGTTTGCCGGAAATCGCCACTGAACAGAACTATGAAACCACCCATCAAATGTTCGTTCCTGCGGATGTCCTGCAGGGTTCTGTCCACGGCCTCAACTGCCTTCCTATTGGCCATCGTACACTCATCCCATACGATCAGAGAGCAATCCTTGAGCACGTGTCCCTTATTGCTGTTACGTGACACACCAAAAACAGGTGTTTCGGCGCTCTCTAAATCGATAGGAATTTTAAACATGGCATGTGCTGTCTTGCCGCCCGGAAGGAGTGTGGCAGCGATTCCCGACGACGCTACAGCAATAGCAATTTTGCCTTGCCTCCTGACCTCTGCAAGTATGCCAGTGGTAACAAATGTTTTTCCTGTTCCACCAGGAGCATCCAAGAAAAACATTTTACCCTGGTTTTGCCCAACGCTTTCAAGGACGGTGTCATAAATGTGTTTTTGCTCTGAAGAGAACAAAGCGACAGTCATTTCGTATGGTGGTCATTTCGCCCGGATCGTAATTTGTCTCAGCATTATACTTCCGATTTCCACGGTCTTTATACGGTGATGATGTGGGAGCTGATAACCCATATTTGATCAGTGGATTGCCGCCGATAGAAATGACCACATCTTGAAGTGAACTGAGACAGGTGTTCAGCACGCGTTCATCAGTTACTTCGACTTCGTCTCCAGTAACACGCCTCAAAGCTCGTAGAAAATCTTCAGACAGATGATGGCGATACTTCTCCCACAAAGCTACCAGGTTCGCGACTCCACAAAACACCAAGATGACGGAAAACAGATGACGCATGCAGCTGGGACTGTCACTGACGCTCGCCTCCGCGAGGGTGTCATCCCAATTTTGGTCACCGTCGAGAAGGTGACGTGCTACGCAGGCTGCGCGGTAAGTGGGATACTCCACGCCATCAAATGTCCTCAGAAAGGCGAAAGACGTTGGGCCTCGGACAGTGTGAAGTAACAACCGCAGAAAATTGCATTCGCCATTATTCGGATGCACGGTATAAACCCTACCCAATGCGGTGTCCTTGAAAATTCTCGGAAAGCCTTCCACAGCACCTCCTCGTCGACGTCGGTTGAATACACCCCTTTGCTTGTCGTACGTGTAATATGAAGGCACCTCGTCATACGTAAGGGATCTCGCAAACTGGTCGACTTCACAGAGCGTGTTTTTTTAAATTGTCTTCCTCAACTTTGCTCAAGATTTTGAGGGTTTTGTTGGAACTTGAATTTGTCGAAACGAACTATACCATACAACTTTTATGAAGAAAATGCACATTGCCATCTATGAATTTTAAGAATAACTAACTACTAACCTCGCCAACATGATCAAATTTAAATTATTTATTTCCAAAAAGTGTTAACATGTAACTTGATTTGATTTTTATGAAATCTCATAGATGGCGCTGCTTCAAAATTTTCATTATACTACTAACATTAATTAAACTATGTTTCTCTGCCCAAGTTACTTAAATGGCGTAGTTTTTATAGTGTAAAGCTAGATAATAGCATGGCTTACTCAAAAACAACATTTAAATATGCGTCGTTAGATTACACGCTGTGACAGAATACGTAGGTAAGAAAAATAAAGATTCACAGCTCCTCCCCCGTAGGTGATAGCGTGATAATATGTTTCCAGAGTTAAATTATGGTTTACTAAATAAATAACATGTCATTTTGTGCATTCAATTATTTTGTGCATTAAATTACGAACAAAAACCTTTTAAAATCAATATTGCTTACCTCCTATAACATACGGCGTGATAATATGTAGCCTAAAGCCTTCCTTGGTTTACAAAGAACATTTTTGCTGAATTTCAATTCAATCTATCCAGTAGTTTTGGCGTGAAGCCGTACCATACACACAGACAAACAGACAAACAGACAAAAATTCTAAAAAGTCACTTTTTGTCATCAGTTACGTTTTTCTAACAAAAGCCACTTATTTTTTCTCGAAAATTCTCAATGTACAGTTTTTCTTTCGTTACTGTTTTATTATATGTATAGATAATAGATGTATAGATCAGCTTGTTATACATAGGGCGAGATGGCAATAATAATGTACCTAACAATAGGCCGACTGCTTAACTGAGACGTTGCCTGAGGTAGCTGCGCGGTGCGGGAGGGGTGATACTTGTCACAAGTTGACGAATCACTGAGTTCTCGCATCACGTCACCACACCCCTCCCGCACCGCTACCTCAAGCAACGTATCAGCTAAACGCTTGGCTTATAGCGGTGCTCGCAACTTCGTTCGCGTGCAAGTCTGAAAACAATAATGTATCTCTTTACTAACTCTTTTTTCAAGTAAAAGTAGCCTATATTACTCCTTTTAATTACACACCTTTAATGTTCATTCATTAATTATGTGTACCAACTCACTCGCCGCGGGAGGAAGACCTGGAGTCCTGAAATACAGGGCTGCCCTAGTTTAGGCTCCAGTCCACTCCATCTATTCTAAGTCAGTACTGTGTTTTGATTAGTGTGGAAAATAAATGAATTTTTACTTACTTTTACTTTTACCTTCAGCTATACTGCACGGGTAGTGGTGGCCAAGTGGTAACGACCGCGACTTACGAGTTGTACGTTTTCATTTTCAATAACTTGAATACAACACTGTACTTTAGTTGAAGGGCGGAATGTCCTAACACAAGCATTTTATTTTGCTTAAAGGGTCATTCCTAAATGTAAAAATGTAACTATTGTAAGTTATTGAAATAAACATTTTTATTTATTTTTTTAAATTTTTTTTTTTTACGTAGGTTCAAACCCGAACAGGCGCTTTACTTTGTGTAAATTATTTAATCACCACTGCTCTCAAAACGGTGAAGGAAAACATCGTGAGGAAACCGGCATGTCCTAAAACCAAAACATGTATCCCTGAGGATAACCTGGTTATTTTTTTATTTGAAATCATAATGTGGCATCACAGCTAAAGTGGAATAATGTTAACTAACTTTTGGAGGCCGCTGTAGTTCTGTCTCTATCATCTTCAAACGATTGACAGAAACAGAGCGTTGTTTAAATACGTTTAGCGGTGAACGTATTCATCGCTTTGTGTTGCAAGTGGGCCTTAACTTCTGAACTATTTTCGTTTTCACCTTTCAGCTGCCCATTGTGCTACTGAAAGAAGTAATCCTATTCTACCAAACTCTTTAACCGTTTTTCTTGGTAAGTACAATCTCGTCGGTGAAGACATAGCACCACAGGAAAGAGGGGTGGGTATTCCAATGTTTGTTTATTAGAGGCCTACCGCTTAACTGAGTGGAGAGGCTCGTTGCTGAATAATAACAGGCGCACGGGTCGAGTGAAGACTAAGCTACGCTTGGTGCGGTTGGCTCATGGAGGGGTGACCATCCATAGTATTTATCGACACCCCTTTGTGCCTCAGAAAGCACATTAAGCCGTTGATCCCGGCAGTTATTCCAGTCTTTGACAGTCGTTACGGCTAGTCAGAAGCCCAAAAATCTGACCAGTCTAACCAAGGGGAATCGTGTTAAACAGTAACTGGGTAGTGGAGGTCAGATAGGCAGTCGTTCCATAGAAAACCTGGTGGTGTATTCAGATGCATCTGGCTGGACTGGACTCTCAGCATTGCTGAGGCTCACTTGCATCACATATCACTAAATTAGTTGATTGTTTTATCATGATGCTATTCTATTTTTATGAAATATTTTTGAATAAGTCTATTATTTGAACATTTGACAATACACTCTGGCTTGTAATATGAACCAATACAGGTGTATTGGTTCATATTATAAGCCAGAGTGTGAAAATGTTCAGATTTTTGTTGCACAGTTAGGTCAGGTCAGGTAACTTTGCAACAAAAATCTGAGCATTTTACGATGTCCTATGACGTTTAACACTAAACTTATTCTAAAACATCATTCGTTCTCTCTCATTTTCAAATCAATGATGGAGAGAAACAAAACGGTTTTTTTTCCGTGGGGTGATCCTCATGAATGATCCTCAGGGATGGTCCTCATACCCTCATCCTCATCACCCCACAGTTCCTACTACTATCATGAGTGGAAGATACTTGTACAATTGCCGCAACCCCGAGTAGTATCACCCTACCATGCCTAGCGGACCCCCAGTCCGATCATTATGTATGGCAAACCGATACCTTAGGCGAAGCAAGCTATATACTTAGGTGTGTTATCCTCGAACACCATCTTACTTTCAGTGAGCTCGTTCGCGCTTCTTTTGCTCTCAGTAGGCTTCACTTCATACAGACCGCGCGCAGCAAATGGTCACTCAAGTGCAAATTGCCCCTCTACACCGCGGTCATCCGATCCATCATGACTTATGCTTGCGTCGTCTTCGCACACGCTAAGCCTCACTATCTACATAGAATGCAGACCCTCTAGAACCGTTTCCTCAGAAAGGTTACGGGAGCCCCTTTCTATGTCCGCAATGAGAGGCTACACATAGATCTCAGAATCTCTCTCCAAAAATCGCAGACCGAGGCATACCTTTACCATCCCCGACGACGCGATGACCCTCCTCCAGGAGAGTAGTAAGGCCACCAGTACTCTCGGAAAGTACTAGTCCCTACAGCCGTCCTCGACGCCGAGGCCCGTCGCGACACCCCATACCATGTTCGACCCTTGCTTGAACGAACCCGCGTCGCTGAGCCTAGTTTTAAATTCGTCCCCAAATAATTCCGATCCAGCCTGTCCCTTACTGCCCTCTCCCAGTGACGCCCTAAGCCGAGGTCCGTACCCCACAGGGGGTGCCCTTAGCGTGTAGTCCCTTAGTCTTAAAGCCCTGGCTGGAGGCCTCAATTTAATGAGGCATCCACAGGCAAGCTCGGTTAAGCAGACGACAACCTCGTAAGATGAACTGCGAAGTGCAATTCCCAAAAAAAAATATATATACAGGGTGTTATTGACAGCCCTCCGCAAACTGATAGGGTGGCTTCAGTACATCATATTAAGATGACCGGTACATGTAATTCTTCCAGGAACATTAAGGGAATCCAAAAAACCAGATTTGTTTTATTACCTCACACGCAACGTATCGTTACCGTGGCAAAACGCACGTAGCGGACGGCAGCGCAGCGAGCTTGAGCGAGGCTGTTTTCAGCTGTTTTATTTACATAAATGGAGTGCTGCATACAGAGAACGTAATTTTACATTGAAATAAAGGAATATCAGCAGAAAAAACGGCATAATTTTTTTTTTCCTGAGAAAATTTCCAGTGGGATATGATTCAGAATAAGGAGCTGAATCAATCCTGTGTTTTTATGAAGGGCTGTCAATAACAACCTGTATATATATAGCCGGCCCCACTACGGCCATACCAACGACCGCATGTCCTCCCATAAAGGCGTGCATGGAACACTGCTTCCATCTCTATAGGATAGACATCCTTATTAACTCGTTTCATCAAAAACGTGATTTCAACCGCAGAAATAACATTGTTTTTCATAGTTTTTTAAGAAATACTATTAACATATTTCTTTTTGCTGCCGATACAACCAATATTGTGTTAGTCCTGTACGTCAGTAGAACCATAATATTTCTTTTACTTTTAAGCTTGTATTAACTAAGTAATATTATGTAAGTAAATACTAAACTTACATAATATTTATTTATAATATTACAATTGATTTCTAGGTGTTCAAGGTAATTGTTCATTCTGAATTTGACGGGAAAACATTGAATAATGACATAGCTTTACTAAGATTGAACTCTGAAGCGGTTTATGATGATTATGTACAACCAGCCTGCTTGTGGCACCCGGCACTGCCTACTCATGATGAGGTGGATGGGAAGGTATGTAGTTGTTTTACTCACCTATTTTCCTTTTTTACTGCAGCGCTATTCACATCATTATCTTGTTAGGGCTTCATAGCCGAATAAAGAACCTAACCGGCACAAGCTGGCAAAAGCGGAACCCTTATGATTTCGCAACAGATGACGTATGTTTAATGGAACAGAAGGAAAAAGTTATAAAAATGGTTAAAGTTGTCGTGTAAACTGGACTTTATCTGCTGATATTAAAGTGGTTTTTCCAAACACACATATTTGTTTACAAAACTAAATAGCGAGCGCAGGTTACGTGCTTCACTGTCGTATATTGTTATGTTTGTACATTTCACAGGTAGCAGGATGGGGATTAAACCAACAAGGCATGCTGTCCCACACTCTGCAGCTAACAACTGTTCCTATAATATCAGAGTTGAAGTGTTTAAAGAGTAACCCAATATTCTTTGCTAGAAAACTGAACGCTAACAAGTTTTGTGGTGGATTTGCTAACGGTAAGCATGCATATGTACAAGGTGTAAATAAAATAACGTTGCACCTGAAATGGGTTGAACCCTTTTCAGAAAAAATTGTTCATAATTGTGTTTTTTTACTATGGAATCGCCAAAAAAATCAGCTGCTCCATAAATATGTCGCATTTACTTACAACTTTATTTTATGTACTTCAATTATTCAATTTAGTTATAACAGTATTATTGTGGCCTGTATTTTATTCTTTGGTTACTAACATATTTTTCAAGTATACTAACATAATGGATCACTGTGTCTGACTTAAATTACACACATCAAAAGTGTCTAGTGATCAAGTACGTTTTAGAGTATCGCTGCAATAGAGGATAACTTTTTTGGGTCGTTACCTATTGATTATTTTTAGTTAATTTCACTATTTGAATAAAAAAAATCCTTCAACTTTCACTAAAAATAGAAAATCAACTGTCAATCAGGATTCCTATAAAAGTGTGTAATAGCGTTTTTACAAAACCATTACAATTTTTGCATCGAAACTGAAAAAAATTGCATCGATATGGAGCGACGAAATCATTTGACAGGAGAAGAGATGATGAGCGCCGTTGGAATGTTGCAAGCTGGTTCCAAGCAACGTACTGTGGCTGTCGCTCTTGGCACTACACAGAGCGTCATAAGCCGCCTCTGGACTCTGGACACGCTATCGCATCACGGGCAGCGTGGCTGAGCGACATGAAGGACGATCTCGCATAACCACTAGCAGACAGGATCGGTATATCCAAAATACTGCTCGACGGAATCGTACCATGACCGCCATGAAACATCATGGTGGTCATGGTACGATTCCGTCGAGCAGCCTGGCGGAGGCTACGAGACTCCACAGCTCTTCAGGCTTGCTGATAAGCGAACAAAACATCCGAAATCGTTTACGTGAACTGAGTCTGCGTTCCCGAAGGCCGCTGAGAGTTTCACCTATAGCACCCCGCAGTAGTAGGGCTCGTTTACAATGGGCTCGCGAACACAGAAATTGGGAGGAAGAAGACTGGCGTTGTGTTTGCTTTTCCAATGAATCTCGTTTCGGTATGAGACCGGATACCTGACGTACTTGACTTTGGAGAACCTCAGACTCTGGACGTCAAGAACGTTTGAAATTTTGTCAGGAAGCTCAAACTCCAACTATTTATTTCAGCTAAACCAATTACAGGCACTTTTGAATTGTTAATGGTTAAAGTCAGTCAAAAAGATGAAGCTAGTTGCCTACAACGTCCTTTGGTGAAACCATATTACTGATCGTGTAAGATTTTGTTGTTGTTAAGCATTTGACTGAGCATTACCTTTTCGAATACTTTGCTGAATACCAGCAACATGGATACTGGTCTATAATTATTGGTGTCTTTGCTGTCCCCGGATTTAAAAAGTGGAATAACCTTACTGTATTTCATTAAATCTGGGAAGACTCCTTGATCTACAAACAAATTAAACACTAAAGCTAAGTATGGTGATATAGTCTCGATTATGGATGTACAAACTTTGATAGACATTCCCCATAGATCTTCGGTCAATTTGATTTTAATTTGTCGAAAAGCTTTTATAACTATGGTATGTTTAAATTGAAATTCGGAACGTTCACTCTTAGTAAATCAAGTGATACGTCCGGTGAGAAATTTAAGGCTTCCGTCATTTTTGATGGTATATTAGTAAAGAAATTTACAAATTCTTGAGCTACTGCTAAATTAGAGCATATGGCACCACATGAAGACTCCAATGTGTAATCAGTGCTTTGTTTTTTATTCCTACTAGGTTCGTTATTTATAATTTTATAAACTGTTTTGATTTTGTTTTCTGCTGATTTGATTTTTTTGCTAATGTACAGGGCTTTGGCTATCTTGCAGGTAATAGGGGTTAAAGTATGAAATTGCCGTTTTATTGTAATAGGTACTTCGAATTGACATAGAACCTTCATGGTTTGAGATTTTTGAGTGAAACTTTTTTCATATGGTAGGTACCTATGAAGTTCTTCTTTAAAAAACTTTTTAATAAAAGATTGAATCGCCGAAAAAACTGAAAAGCAAAAAATAATAAACCTTTTTTATTTAACCTTAATAAGGTAAGTTCTTAAACTAATGTAAGTATACCTAAGTAATTTTGAGTCGGCGCCAAACAATCAATAAACAAAGATCACTAAATTGCCTTAAATTTAAACGGCGCCGACTCAAAATTATTTAGGTATAGTCATCAGTAGTTATCTGTCATACTTTCAACGACTTCTTTAACCTGATTACATTCGACTTCTTTTTCTAACTGGTTTATGCACCTATTAGCATGAAATAATTCATCTTCTAGGTCCCTAACTATATGGAGGGGGAACAATAATGGTTTAGGCCGGTAGATCGGTGGAAGAACCGATCTCGATTGGGTCAGGGGCAACCTCAATGCTCAGATTTATGCGGAGAGGATTGTTTCAGACGTAATCAGCCCTTTGTGAAGCCGGTTGGGTAATTCGTTTCAACTAATGCACGATAATACACGTCCACACACGGCTAGAGTTGTAACACGCACTCTTACCGATGCTCGAATCAACGTTCTGCCGTGGCCTACTCAATTGCCAGACCTCAACCCAATTGAGCACGCATGGGATATGCTCCAAAGAAGAGCTCTGCCAACTATGGATACCGTGCATTATAGCCAACAACAACTTTTTGACTTGTTAGAAAGAACGTGGGCGGCCATTCCTCAAAGTGATTTTGATGAACTGATTTTATGCATGCCAAATCGCTGTGATTGTGTGATTCGTGTCAATGGTGGAAACACATACTATGTGTATGCAGTACTTAACTTACGTCACTTAAAAATATTTACCTCAGTGTTTACTCTATGGCGCGACTTTCGTGCTAATTCGGAATCACGAAGATTACCGAAACACATACCTGTTTTGGTTCACCTGTCGTGCGTAGCTTAGCAGTGGGTGGCTGAAGAGCGGCGCCTTTGATTAAACCGTGGAGCGCAATAAGTAAAATATGAGCTATCATCTTCTTCTTTCAGGCACCTCAGTCTGCAACGGTGACAGCGGTGGTGGTCTCATGATCTTTGTACCAGACAGGGCAGGCGACACTGGCAAGGCGACAGGTGCGTGGTACGTCCGCGGCATATTTTCCCTTGCTCCCAGTAGAACTGATGAAACAATCTGTGATCCTTATCAGTATGCAATCTTCACAGATGTAGAGAAGTATCGGAATTGGGTGATGGCGTATTTGGAATAAATCTGCTGCAGTTGTAATAAAATAATTGCCTATTGTAAAAAATTGTTTTATTTATTGCATTTTCACTACCTATTACTTTAACTAAATACAGCTAAATAAAGAAAGAAAATACCTTTATTTACCACAGACTAAAAGACACACAATACACCAGATAAAAAAAATAAAGATAAAATAAAAAGTGTGAAGTCCGATATAAGAAATTAGCAGGAAAGTGTGCCTCACGGCTAGCGGCTGCGCCAAAAAGGCCCAGTTCAGCAAAAATGCCAGATAACTAATAATAATAATCTTTATTTCAAAAAGACAAATACAATTGGTCCATCTCAATCAAACATAAAACAATGCATTTCACCGCTATGCATTATTTGAGACAGAAGAGGGGCCCGCGGCTAAATAATAACAGCCGCACAGGTCGATCGGTCTGGTTAAGCTACGCTAACCCCGGTTGGTCTGTGGATGGGTGACCATCTTTACATACCGAGAATCGAGATCCCTCCGTGCCTCAGAAAGCACGTTATTGGTCCCGGCTGTCATTCGTGGATCTTTGACAGTCGTTACGGGTAGTAAGAAGCCCGAAAGTCTGACAACCAGTCTTACCAAGGGGTATCGTATTACCCAGTAACTGGGTTGTGGAGGTCAGATAGGCAGTCGCTCCATGTAAAATACTGGTATTCAGCTGCATCCGGTTAGACTGGAAGCCGACCCCAACATAGTTGGGAAAAGGCTAGGCAGATGATGATGATGCATTATTTGAGACAAAGTGAACGTCTGTGTCTGTGCTAGTATACACTGTGTTACAGACTCAGGCGCCTTCCTCTTACAGTTCATTGAAAATTT
This sequence comes from Apamea sordens, assembly GCA_945859715.1. NCBI lineage: Eukaryota > Metazoa > Arthropoda > Insecta > Lepidoptera > Noctuidae > Apamea > Apamea sordens. The sequence goes on along the minus strand of OX244010.1, from coordinate 1,229,661 downwards.
TCTGCACTTGGTAGGCGTAAAACTTAGTTAAACATTAGTACTTAACACTTATTAAAATTTATGTTAGCAAGGAATAGGTGTGTGGGTGTATGTGTGCGTGTGGTGCCTGCTACTAACTAGTGCCTGACGCTGGTTTTCAACTGGATCTGATGTGTGAGGTGACGGATGTAAATCAGTTTTATACTGCAACGCGATGAATACCAGTATTATACATGGAGTGACTGCCTATATGGCCCGGCAACCCAGTTCAGTTCATTCTGCAAAAGAGGGCTGTCAGAGCCATCTACAATCTCAGCAGACGCGAAACTCTAAGGCAACTGTTTAAAAAAATTAACATCATGACGGTTCCTTGTCAATATATATACGAAAACATTATGTACGTTCGAAAACATCTACATCTTTTTAGTAAGATAAGTGACAGGCATAACTTTAACACTAGGAATAGGAACAAACTAGATCAACCGAGCTTCAGATTGTCTAAAGTAAAAACTTCTTTTATGGGGTACTGTGTAAAATGTTATAATAAAATACCACTCGATATTCTTCAACTAAATGAGAAGAAATTTAAAACATGCATTAAACGCACACTATGTAGACAAGCATATTATAAGTTGGACGAGTATATAGTAGATAAAAATGCTTGGCTTAATGCTGGTCCTGCTCCACAGGCAGTTGGGCTTACAAGTTGATCACAATTTCAATATTTGGAAGAGATGCTTCCCCTTTTTGTTATTTTTATTTTTTTTTAATTTTTTTTTTAATGTTTATTTTATTTAATCAGGATTAATTTTTAATACTTCAGTATTAAATACCTCTTCATGATTGGTAGTAATTTTTTTTTCTCTCATCTCTTAATTAAATTGCAAACTATAGTTTTGTATAATTTAGAAGCATTTTTGAAAATTTTGTAAATGTAAGAACCATGGATCCGTTTTTTATGATATTTTGATGTTGACTTGAAAGAGTATGTCAGTTGAGAATATGTCATGCTCACTTAAATGTCTCACTGGTGGTGGCGCGTGTGTTGGATCATTCGGTTCCCTACGAAATGGTTGAGCTGGGTGGTGCTGATCCTCGCGTCATGTTCGTGAACGGGCGCCATCTGTTGAGACTGGTCATCTCTTAACTGCCAGGGCTTATTTTTAATTTTATATTTTTAATTTTATGTTTTAATTTGTTTCTTAACATTGTTCTCACATATAGAAGCAATAAGAATAATGTAACCAGGATTTTGTAAAAATGTCTTGATTTAAAAGAGTGTCCGTGGAGTTTCTTGCCCGTTCTTCTCCATAGAGATCTACGCTTTGGAATGGGCAACTAGCTTCAACTTTCTGACTAACTGACCGACTATTTAATTTTGACAATTCAAAAGTGCCTGTAAATGGTTTAATTGAAATAAATGATTTGAGTTTGAGTTTGAGTTTGTTCCTGGGTAGCACTTAACCCCTTGGTTAGAGGTTGCGGGTTGGGGCTTTCAGGCTTGACCACACAGCCAATTACGACATTCGAAGATTTACGAATAACCGCCAGGACCGACCACTTATAAACGAAACCTATTTTATCATTGTAATAAAGTTAATGCATCAACAAGAGGATTATATAAAAACCTTTAGAAAACAACATTTGGTTTAGTTATTCAAATCAAATCATTTATTTGCGTAACACAGGTTCAGAGGATGTTACAAAAGGTTCTTAAGGTACACTGTATTATAACCATGTTAGGTGTGCAAATATATTAGGAACATTATGACACAATTATTCTTATTCAGTTTTCTTATTAAGTTACATTGCCATTGAGAATGTAGCGGTATCTACAACGCCACATGCGAACAACGCATCATACTGACGTCACGCAAATCCTGCATCTCGCAAGCAGAGTTTACCGCGCAGATAGCATAGATACAATTTCCCAACATCAATCGTTGGGCAATTGCCCGCCAGACACAACACCCGTCTGGTCGGAGGATCCTCCCTTTTCTATGGAGGCTGTTCCTCATACCTCTAAAAGAATATAGATAGATAGTCATTTTTGTTACACATTAGGTTAAATCTGAACTAATAAATTATAACAGTAATGTCAAGCAAATTAATAATGTCACCATCATCTGCCTAGCCTTTTCCCAACTATGTTGGGGTCGGCTTCCAGCCTAACCGGATGCAGCTGAGTACCAGTATTTTACATGGAGCGACTGCCTATCTGACCTCCACAACCCAGTTACTGGGTAATACGATACCCCTTGGTAAGATTAGTTGTCAGACTTTCGGGCATTAGATTCAATCTGAACTAATAAATTATAATAGTAATGTCAAGCAAATTAATAATGTCATAGTAATTGTAATTATTATCATATTAATTAGGAATTTATATAATTTCTTCTTAGATAGATTAGTAGGTAACTCAAACGCAAGCGTTACGCGTCAATTACCCCTTTTGTATTCCTCTCATCTCTTGTAACTTTCATAATCAAAAGAAAAGTAGATCTCCTTTCCTTAATCATCTTATCTATGGATTCCCAACCCTATTTTATATTGCAATTGTTTTCTTATATCCCTCCTTGCTCCCCACCTTTCCAAGTCGGGGCAAGGCAAACGCTTCTTCGGAATACATTACAATAGGTGGAAGGGTGTCCAGTCTGGAGCCGAGCCCTACAGAACAACACAGAGGAGGTGTGCTGCTCTCCCCCGCAAGGGGGACCTGACCCATTTTCCTGACATTTCCACATAATTAAGAAAAACGAAAATTTTATCAGCCTAGGGTAATTTAGGAATAGTCACACATGTTTACGAACCCGTTATTTTTTTTTTGTGTGTCTATGTTCTTTTTTATGCGTCATGTTTGCCGCAAATAAATGTATTTTCTTTCTTTCTTTTTTTAGTTCATACAATTACTATTAGGGTAAAGTCCTAGTATGGTTTGTTGATGAATGAAACAGTTTGTGATGGTATTCATTTATTCTTATTTTTATATGACCGTTAACTTTTGCACGCGGCTTCGCTCTTCGTGAACGGGAAAACAAAACTCGCGTTCAACTAATATGTATATTTCACCGTAAAACTTTTAATGTGGCATCATTACTCTTCAAAAGTTTGTTGAAGCAAAGCGTTTACATAAAACTTCTACCTGTTTTGAAAAATGTATCAACTTTGGATTACATTGTTTGCGTTTTAAAGAGCCCCTTTTTAAAAGGGGCTCTGGGGAAAGAAATGGGTTCGAACCTAGATAGGCACTTTACTTTGTGTGAATTATTTCATCACCACTGCACTCAAAACGGTGAATTACTATGTACTGTATACTATGTACTAACTATTCTAGTAGAATGGTAAGATAGTAGAATAATAGAATGGAAGGATAGTAGAATGGTAGGATAGTAGAATAGTAGAATGGTAGAATGGTAGGATAGTAGAATAGTAGGATAGTAGAATGGTAGGATAGTAGGATAGTAGAATAGTAGGATAGTAGGATAGTAGAATGGTAGTATGGTAGGATAGTAGGATAGTAGAATGGTAGGATAGTAGAATAGTAGGATAGTAGAATAGTAGAATAGTAGGATAGTAGAATGGTAGGATAGTAGAATGGTAGAATAGTAGGATAGTAGAATATTAAGAAATGGATTTAAAGAACATTATTCCACATAAGAATGAAAAATTAAGTAAGAAATATAATAATATAATAATAATATAATATAATAAATCGTTTATTTATAAAAGGGAACACGTTTTACATTAACCTTAACAATTAAAAATAGCGCACAGTTGCTAATTTGCCTGAACTAGGTTGAACCTGTGCTTCAGGCTAAGAAGTGCATACATACTCAATATAATAATAACAGTTCGCTTATAATGCGATACACGGATGTACCACGGATGATACTGAGATATTGACACGAAGTCGGGCACGACAGCTGCAAACCACACACCCAACACCTTCGGGTTCGTCGCTCAGCTCCGCCTCGCAGCTGCCGGAACCTGCTCCAGACGTGAGTTCAGTGACATTGGCCGCTGCAGTTGCGTCGAGCGACGAATAATTTTCGCCACCGACGACACCACCACCAGTACGTCGACGCGGAAGAGGCCAACCACCGGCCAGCTTAGAACTCCGAGGCCCATCAGCCTCTGATAGGGTCTCCGATGCCGGTGGAAGTGTGCAGCACGCATACTTTGGGGCTACAGAGGGGGGAAGTAACATGACTGCGTACCGTGGTCGGATGCTCTCTCTGTTTCAGGTGCTTGAGCCAGCTGTCAACGTGTCGGCGCAACGACTGTCGGATCAGGTGCGGGTCATCCAGCGTAACCACATGCTGGATGACCTTGTACTTGATCGACTACGCCTGGAATCACGGAATAGCCATGTTTCGCCTGCTTCGTCATTGGTCGCGGTGTATTATCTTCCGGGAGAAGTCTTGTTCCTCACGTCTGGCTTGCCTTTAATGGCCGGCTGGCCGGCATTTTTGGATATTTTCAATGTACAGAATTTTCACTTCTACAGATTTATTATAAGTATAGATAAACCTACATTTTATGGCAATCATAGTGGTTTATTTAGGCAGAAATAGCGCATTAATTTGCTCTCTAAGATTTAGTGATCATTTCCTACATTTGGTGTTCGAATACAATTTGAAGAGCAAGAACTAAGGGTATCAAAGCATTTTATGGTGGTCATTATATTTAACCCCATTATTTAGCAGTAGGAGACAAGTCTTAAATTAAATTAATTAGTAACTGGAGAAGAGATTTAAATAAGGCTGTGTATTTCTTCAAGAAAATCATGCAAATACATTTTGTCATTTCGGTGTACCTTATATTTTTAGAAAAACAACCTACTACAACAGGCTGGCAAAATGCTAATATTTATAAAGAAGACACATACATTATTCAGTAAATTCATTACGATCACTTTGCTATAACAATTTGAGCAGGCGTTTATCAATATTTAATGTTACCGTATACAAACAACGATGTATGGCTCACTCTCTATTCATGTAATAACTAAACCGAATATTGTTTTATCAAACTCTTTATTTAGTACTCTTGTGTCTGCATTTAGCTGTATTAAAATGATTAAGTAGGTTTCGTATATACATAAGCGGTCGGTGTTGGCGGTAATTCGTAGATCTTCAATCATCGTCATTGTGTGTAAGCCTAAAAGCCCCATCTCACGCCATGTGTAATACTGGTTTTCAGCAGCATTCGGTTATAGTAGAAGCCAATCATCATTACTCTCCTGCTCTCATCACGATTTATTAATTGAAGTCGGCACAACATGTCTTTTTCTGCCATCTGTATTAGTCGTCATCTCGGTAGTCACCCCCTTTCTAACCATTTATCATCCATCGTTTCTTTGGTCTTCCCATACTCGTATAGTCTATATTGACATTCATACTCAAAACTCTCCTCACGAGTATGAATGTCGATGGCGGAGAAGACCAAAGAAACGATGGATAGAAGCCAATAATAATGCTAATTTCTATAAAGTAATAAAGATGCAATAAATAAAACACTTTTTACACTTAGAAATTATTTTATTATACCTGTAGCAGATTTAACTCCAATGCTTCAACACCCAACCCCGATACTTGGTAACATCCGTGAAGAGTGTGTACATAAATGGATCACAGATATTATCAATTTCATTTCTCTGGGAAGCAAGAGAAACTATGCCGCGGACGTACCACGCGCCTGTCACCTTGCTAGTGACGCCTGCTCTGTCTGGTACATACATCATGAGACCACCACCGCTGTCACCGTTGCAGACTGAGGTACCTGGATGGAGAAGATGATTGTTCATATTTTGCTTGTTGCGCTCCACGGTTTAATAAAGGCGCCGCTCTACAGTAGCCCACAACTAACCTAGACTCGTGTACTGGTGACCCCAAAGATATGGTCATAGGTCACGTGTTTCGGTAATCTTCGTGATTCCGAATTAGCACGAACGTCGCGCTATAGAGTAACCACACAGAGGTAAACATTTTTAAGTAACGTAAGTTAAGTACCTACTGCCACGCTATGGGCACCTACAAATATCATAGTACGCTTGTATGAAGTTTTCTCTCAGTTGCGGATCGTGAGTTGACTCTCAGTTATTTGGAAAAGACTTTTGGGATTACATAGAGCTGTTAATCTATAATTTTGTAATCATGGTAATACGAAATAGGCAAATAGTTCATGGTTATAACAGCTCTATTAGATCTTATCATCGCGCGTTCGTATTTCCGAAGATAGTCGACGATTTCCGATGCGCATACTTTTCTTACGATGTCTATTTTTAGTTTCGTTTTGTAAGGAAATGTAGGCTGGATCGTCCCTTTAGCGTTGCCGTGAACTAATTGAAAACTTCGGGGGTTATAGTGTACTCCGTCACTATAAACAACTTTTACTGTTATAACTAAATTGAATAATTGAAGTACAGACGCCAGCAGGTCAAGCTACCCGAAACTGTCAAATTTTCCCAATCAACCTTGAACCTTAATATTTCAGCGATAAAGTTGAAAATTTAATAAAGAAATTTGACAGATTGTAGTAGCTTGATGTGCTGGCGTCTATACATAAAATCAAGTTATTAAATAAATGCGAACATAAATGTATGGAGCAGCTGATTTTTTTGGCGATTTCTGGTTTGGTTCGATAGTAAAAAAAAAACACAATTATGAAATATTTTTTCTGAAAAGGGTTCATTGTAGCTACTCTAATGTACCTACAATGAACCCATTTCAGGTTCAACATTATTTTTTTTACACCTTGTATATATAATGCATGCTTACCGTTAGCAAATCCACCACAAAACTTGTTATGGTTCAGTTTCTTAGCAAAGAATATTGGGTTACTCTTCAAACACTTCAACTCTGATACTATAGGAACAGTTGTTAGCTGCAGAGTGGGGGACAGGTTGTCTAGATGGTTTAATCCCCAACCCACGACCTGTGAAATGTATAAACATAACAATATACGACAGTGAAGCACGTAACCTGCGCTCGCTATTTAGTTTTGTAAACAAATATGTGTGTTTGGAAAAACCACTTTAATATCAGCAGATAAAGTCCAGTTTACACGACAACTTTAACCATTTTTATAACTTTTTTTTCCTGTTCCATTAAACATACGTCATCTGTTGCGAAATTATAAGGGTTTCCGTTTTTGCCGGCTTGTGCCGGTTAAGTTCTTTATTCGGCTATGGAGCCCTAACAAGATAAAGAGTTTAATAGCGCTGCAGTAAAAAAGGAAAATAGATGAGAAAAACAACTACATACCTTCCCATCCACCTCATCATGAGTAGGCAGTGCCGGGTGCCACAAGCAGGCTGGTTGTACATAATCATCATAAACCGCTTCAGAGTTCAATCTTAGTAAAGCTATGTCATTATTCAATGTTCTTCCGTCAAATTCAGGATAAATAATTACCTTGAACACCTAGAAATCAATTGTAATATTATGATAAATATTGATAAATGACTTTATTTTTGTAAGTAGGTTTGTACAAACACTTTTACACGCCAATCATATTTTAAAACTAGATGAGGTCGGCGTTTCCTATCTGACTAGTCTGAGAAGAAAGGCCGAAACAAACTCAGACGTCATAGTCTCTTTTAAAGTCCAGACATAATCTTGGTCAGATCATGTGAAGACCATGTAGATTAATGTCTGAGATGGTTTTTTTGAGGAAAGAACCAAACAGTTTGAGAGGACCTGTCCAGTCAGTGCACGCATTTGTCAGAAATCGTGCAGCTCAACACAACACTTAGGGAGCTCGACGATTCGACGAACAATACCAAAGAAAGGACATTTGGGTAGGCCACATTAATTACTCAAACTGCCAGACCATGACAAAAACTAACAGAAAAATAAAAAATAAAATGACCTACATAGTCTTCACATTCACAATAATTAAAATAATAGAATACTTTACAAAGTAAGCAAATGTCATAGTATATATCAAATTCATTAATGTCAAAGTGTATATAACAAAAAAACAACAACAAAACAAAAATAAAAACATTCAATATGTAAAAATTAGAAGCAGCTTAATCCCAAGCCTTTTTGTCCTCGATATAAGCCTTAACGGTATAAAATTAGTATTATATAAGTTTAGTATATTATGGTTCTAATGACAGACAGCACAATACAATATTGGTTTTATCGGCAGGAAAAATAAATATGTATTTCTAAAAACTGTGAGTTATTTCAGCAGTTGAAATCACGTTTTTGATGCGGCATGAAACGAGTTACTAAGGATGTCTATGCTAAAGAAATTATGGAAGATGATGTGCATTTGGATTGAGTGAGTTTTGATGTGCATTTGGATTGAGCGATCTTTCTTTATCTTCTTCGATATTTCTTTACAAAATGTGATTGTACATTTAGTCAAAAATAGTCAAAACTCATAGCCCAAAGTAAAAAAATTACACTCTCAAGGGTCTTCAGTCCCAAAGTGAGGATCACTCAATTCAGACGTTTTTCAAAAACGGCTATGAGTCAAATCTTAACAAAAACTTACTCCACTAACTAAATTAAGCAACCGTGGCAAGAGACTGCCTCGTCAGCCGGAAGCTAAGGGCACCATACCGCCTCTCAATACACGACTCCATGACGGGTCTTACCGCCGCTATAACAGCGTGCAAGTGGGTAGGTCTAGCGTACGTGCATCCAGCTCTTTAGAGCCTCACGTAGAAAGCAGTTGCGTCTACTGGCCTACCTCATAAATGAGACTATACGTGAGAGTAACACAGAGGACAGAGAGAGACAGTTCCACGGTGTGGGCTTCCGTCAACAGGCCAATGACTGATATATCGCGATACGTCACCACGTCGTTCCCGTACCATGCAGGTACGTCAGGCACCGTCTCAGACGATATACTGAGTGTATATCTGCCTAAAGTGCTCTATCTGCTCCTTAAGTGTTGTTGTTGAGCTGCACGATTTCTGACAAATGCGTGCACTGACTGGACAGGTCATCTCAAACTAATAATAATAATAATCATTGTGCCGATAGTCGTGACAGCCAATGGCTTAATAGCCAAGAGCCTCGACCAACACCTGAGGAGGCTCTCGTTGGGCAGCTGGATCAAGGGTTTGATTCAGAAAGCGGTACTTCTGGACACGGCTCGCATTGTCAGGAAGTTCCTCTCTCTGGAGCCCTGACCGCCGGTAGCTTGGACCCTGTTCCCGATACCGGTGGGCTACTACTTTTTATATTTTTAAATGTTTTTTTATCCTTTTGTTTATGAAAATATTTAAAAATGTATTTTGTAAGTATTTAAATGGAATAAAGGAGATAATAATAATATCCCTGGACATTTCACACAGCGCCATCTAGTCCAAACTGCAAACTGTTTCGCAAACTGTTTGGTCCTTTCCTTAAAAAACCATCTCAGACATCAATCTACATGGTCTTCATATGATCTGACTAAGATTATGTCTGGACTTTAAAAGAGACTGTGACCTCTGAGTTTGTTGCGGCCTGTCTTCTCAGACTAGTCAGACAGGAAATGCCGACCTCATCTAGTTTTAAAATATGATTGACGTGTAAAAGTGTTTGTACAAACCTACTTACAAAATAAAATCATTTATCATTTATCATTAACCTTTTGCCAACTATGTTGGGGTCGACTTCCAGTCCAACCAGATGCAGCTGAATACACCACCAGTTTTTACATGGACCGACTGCCTATCTGACTTCCACAACCCAGTTACTGTTTAACAGGATTCCCATTGGCTTTTGGGCTTCTGACTATCCGTAATGACTATCAAAGATCTACGAATAGCTACCGTGCGTTAATGTGCTTTCTGAGGCACGAAGGGGTGTCGATATATACTATGAATGGTCACCCATCCATGAACCGACCGTACCAAGCGTAGCTTAGTCTTCGCTCGACCCGTGCGCCTGTTATTATCTAGCCACGAGCCTCTCTAATAAACAAACATTGGAATACCCACCCCTCTTTCCTGTGATGCTATGTCTCCACCGACGAGATTGTACTTGCCAAGAAAAACGGTTAAAGCGTGTTGTAGAATAGGACTACCTTCTTTAGTAGCACAATGGGCAGCTGAAAGGTGAAAACGAAAATAGTTCAGAAACTATAATAAGGCCCACTTGCAACACAAAGCGATGAATACTGTTTCTGTCGATCGTTTGAAGATGATAGATACAGAATTACAGCAGCCTCCAAAAGTTAGTTAACATTATTCCACTTTAGCTGTGATGCCACATTATGATTTGAAATAAAAAAATAATCAGGTTATCCTTAGGGATTACTTGATGATCTTTTATGACAAGTCAAAGAATTAGTCAATAAAACGTTTTAAACTTTTGTGTTACTAGAATTTTTTAAAGTAGAAAAATGTCAACCAACTTTTGGAGGCCACTGTATGTTTTAAATACGTTTAGCGCTAAACGCGTTTAATGATTTGTAGTACAAGCTTGTCTAAGGCCCCTCGCCCACGGCGACTTTTTATAGCGATGCTGCCGCACGTTTACGAAACGCGCGACAGCATCGCTACTGACGCGCGTTAGTCGCATTAGCAACGCGCTACAGAAGCGATGCCAACGCGCTACTAACACGCTACAGTATCGCGACTGTATCGATGTAAATCGTGGTGTGGGCGAGGGCAAACAGCTGGCGACCGCATCGCGACTGTATCGATGCGAACGCGCGACAGCGTCGCTACAAAAAGTCGCCGTGGGCGAGGGGCCTAAGACCCGCGAAGTAATTGCGTAACACACTAACGCAAGGTCCTTAATTTAGGTATTCACAACATTCATTGCGTTATTTACGTTGTAGAGCAGACAAATTTTTCGAACATACGAAGTAATGGATTAGCAATATCCTTGAAAATTATTCAGATTGTGGTAGATAGTGTGTTACGTAGTTCAGGTACTGGTTTGTGGAACAAAATTTAACACAACAATTAAAACATAAAAATTGAACTGAAAAACAATCAAAAGTTAATTAATTCAATATTGATTCACTCAAAAAATTTGACGATAAAATTTTTTTTTATGAAAAGATAATGGTAAAATTTCTAGTTCTATTATATACTTAGCTACTTCCAGACGCTAATTAATAGTAATTCGTTATACACCTACGAGATTGTATTTTTTCAAATAAACGTGTTTTAGTACACGTTTATAGAAAAAAATACAATCTCAATCCTCTTTGTGTATATTGCAAATAATTATTTTAGGTCACATCACATAAATGACAAAAATAAATTTCATCAGGACAAAAAATAGGTCAGTCGTTTGATGTTTTATATGGATTCCAAAATCGTCCCAGATTTTCGCGATTATTAGCATCCCAGATTTTCACGATGAATATACAGGTGGATCGCAGGGACATCGACGGGCAACTATGGATTCAGTTCATGATTCTAAAACCCATGCGCTAAAATTTTTTAGCTGGTTATTAAAAAAAAAAAAATTAGTTACTTACTACTTTTACTTTACTATGAAACAGCAAAGGGAATAGAACCTTTGTGGCATAGCTTCAAAATCACGGTGTTTGATTAAAAGGGTATTTATGGATAGAGGATAGTTAGGCACCTTCCTCACCGGCTCGGCGCATTTTCTTTTTTTTTTTTTTTATTGACATTGGGCTCACTCTTGACCTCAATCCAGCCCAGAGGCAGGGATGAGATCTACGGTGGAACGAGCTTGCCCAGAAGAAGCCTATTCACTCTCGCCTTGAAGAGATTCGGGTTGTATGAACTCGGGAATGCAGACGCAGGCAGACGGTTCCACTCCTTTTGAGTGAGAATGAGAGCTTCCTCACTGAGTAGTTTCGGTACAGACTCTTTACCGAGCGCATACACACATCTCTGTACCTAGTACTACCGAACCATTTGACTCGCCCGTCTCGTAACAAATGACCCATAACAAATGACAAAAACCGTAGCAAACCGAGCCAGTTAAGAATTGGATCTCGGTAAAGAATTTGTACAGATTCGGTACAGAAACTTGTATTTTAATGATACTATTTTAATGATACTATTTTAATTTAATATTTATTTATGTTTTTCTTAACAAAAAGCGCCTTCATCCTCTCTCCTATAGAAAACTAACTTTGCTGTGCCCGACAGGGTCCATAATTGATTCGATGTTTTGACATAACAACTATCATAATTATGTACACATTATGGAATGCAATAAAGTATTGAGTATTGAGTAAACAAAAACGAAACGACAATGCGCCGATCGCCGGGGAAGGCGCCCAAAAAATATCGAGACAAATAACACGTTGTCGAGATATTTGGAGGTAAAGTCACCATGAAAAAAAAATCAGTTGATCTATACATTATGTCGAGTTATGCGAACATAAATCTATGGATCAACTGATTTTTTTTTCACGATTTCAGGGTTGTTCCCTTGGTAAAAGATATTCATCATGTTATGAACAACTGAGAACAATGACCCCTTTTAAGGAGTAAAACGATCAAAATTTAACGGTGTAGTCGTGTTTCAAGGTGCGCCATGATTTTGAAAAAAAAAAAAAAATGGCGACGGGTGGCTATGCCAGCTCCCATAGAAATATGTTCAAACCCCTTTTCTACACTATGTCAACGTCAAGAATCATGTGCTGAATTCATGATTTCAGTTTGCGCATCGACGTCCCTCCCTGCTATTAGTTTTCTCTAGTGATGCACAGGCTGAAAAAGTGATTGTGATAATAATATGTGCGTGGTATTATAATAGGCGCGTTATTAATCAGCGACGCGCAGATATTGCGTTCTATTCCTAAGTAAATTCAATGTCATCAATAATATCAATCGCTTTTAGTCCCTGGGCACCACCTCTTGTATAGGTATATTAATATTGCCAACAGAACCTATGGATAACAGGCTGGATGGCAAAAAAAAAAGAAATAAATTTAAATTGACCTGTTAAAACCAAAGTCTTAGAGAGCAAGGTTCCTCCACACCTAAATTTAAGGGAGAACCCTTCAAGCTTTAATATGGCTGCATGCCAGGGCCAGTCTCCAGGTTGAGTTGACTGTCCATGGACTATCAGCGCAGTATGTAACACTTTGCGTCTACCGCAAGTTTCGTCTAGAATGGGCCTGGTTTCTGTTGTATCTTCAATTTTAGCTTCATCTACAGTCTTTCGGTTGAGTTCTGTAGCTTCTGGGGGTTTTTCCGTCGCATAGAAGAGATACCCCTGAAATGAAAGAAAGAAAAACTGTTTTAAAGCCCTCTCCATTTCTCTTAGGGTGACTTTGACAAGGGAGCACCGTGAACGCTGCGTGTATCGGCGCGAAAGGGACGTAACAGCTGAGGGGTGGCTACTTGTAAAATATCTCTAACCATTATACCATATTTTTTTTTTTTTTTTTTAAGTAAAAGAGATATTAAAATATAGAAATATGGTGTCCCGGACTTTTCTGTAGAATTAATTTAAGCGGACCGAATGGCATACATTGTTTTTAACTATATACAACTGTTTAGGAAGCGCATGCAAATAATTCTGTTTTAAGAGGTATATCTTTCCGAGTAGCTCTATACAGCATCCTGAAAACCATAGCGGACAGGTGGGATAGCCCCATACTGGGACATTGGATATGCCTACATGCCAGTGGGGCGTAGGTACCTAATTACTACAAAAAACAATTTTTCCGGGTAGCTATAAGTACTAACTCTAATTCTAAGTTTTATTTTGTATACTAACCAATCAATGGACATTGTCTGAAATATAAGATTTTTATTTTTATTTATTTACTAGCTGCTGCCCGCGACGTCGTCTGCGTGAAGGCTCTACAGCACCAAAAATGCCTAAGATGCCAGTGTCGCTATAGCATTATAAGTAAACAACTTTTAAAATTGCATTAAAATATAAGTTTTTTTGCGAAGCAAGTGAAGCAAAGCAAGTGAAGAGAGTTATATGGGAATCCTGCTGAGTTCAGTCATAAGATGTGACTGAAGGAAATAGAGAAAATAATGCAGGAATACATTTCAGGACACAAAAGAATAAAAATACGTACAAAGGTATCATACCTTACAACACTTCCCTATAAACTACGTTGGTAGTTATGCTGCCAGGAGCCAAAATGTAAAGAGAGTCAGGACTGGTGACGCGAGAGCAAGCGACGTACAGTTGCGCGTGTGAGAAGCAACTCGTCCTGAGGTCGACACCCGCTGCCCTCAGTGTCTGCCCCTGCGACTTATTGATGGTCATCGCGAAGCAAACATTCACGGGGAACTGTACGCGCTTGAACTGGAACGGGTAGTTATGAGGTATAAAAGGAATGCGTGGTATAAATACTGCCTCGCCGACGCCACAACCCGTAAGAATTTCCGCCTCAATGGTGTGTCTGTGGAGCGAGATGACTTTAAGGCGGGTCCCGTTACACAACTTCGGAGGAGATAGGTACAGAAGAAGCATAATCGGGACACCGACCTTCAGCTTGATGGTATGCGCTGGAAGTCCACTTGCTGACAGGGAGTTCAGAAATTCCACGGGATAATGTGTGGCGTCATCTTGCTCGACAACAGTGTTTATCGAGGTGTAGACCACTTCATTTCCCTCAATTTCCGAGAGAATGCATTTGTTAATTGCTGCAGCCTGATTATTTTTGGGCGTCAAAATGGCCCGCTCACACACCCAAGAATTCTGCTGGTGCAGTATACGACTGATGTCCCCGTACACACAGCGAATGAGTTCTTCTAAGCTGGATACCACTCTACCGAGAGACTCTGGAAGCACCACCTGTCCACCTCTCTCTTCTGGTAGAGTGCCTTCGCCAAGACTTAGAAGGACATCGGAGAATTCTTGAGCACATGCATTGCCGCCGAGCTGAGCTCTCATATTAATGGTCAAGCGCAGCGTACGAACTCGTGACCAAAACGAAGATCGTTTCAACGAAGCATTCACCTCGTCAGCCCTCGATCCCCGCGTCACCACGGGAAGCGTTTGCCGGAAATCGCCACTGAACAGAACTATGACACCACCCATCAAATGTTCGTTCCTGCGGATGTCCTCCAGGGTTCTGTCCACGGCCTCAACTGCCTTCCTATTGGCCATCGTACACTCATCCCATACGATCAGAGAGCAACCCTTGAGCACGTGTCCCTTATTGCTGTTACGTGACACACCAAAAACAGGCGTTTCGGCGCTCTCTAAATCGATGGGAATTTTAAACATGGCATGTGCTGTCTTGCCGCCCGGAAGTAGTGTGGCAGCGATTCCCAACGACGCTACAGCAATAGCAATTTTGCCTTGCCTCCTGACCTCTGCAAGTATGCCAGTGGTAACAAATGTTTTTCCTGTTCCACCAGGAGCATCCAAGAAAAACATTTTACCCTGGTTTTGCCCAACGCTTTCAAGGACGGTGTCATAAATGTGTTTTTGCTCTGAAGAGAACAAAGCGACATAGTCATTTCGTATGGTGGTCATTTCGCCCGGATCGTAATTTGTCTCAGCGTTATACTCCCGATTTCCACGGTCTTTATACGGTGATGATGTGGGAGCTGATAACCCATATTCGATCAGTGGATTGCCGCCGATAGAAATGACCACATCTTGAAGTGAACTGAGACAGGTGTTCAGCACGCGTTCATCAGTTACTTCGACTTCGTCTCCAGTAACACGCCTCAAAGCTCGTAGAAAATCTTCAGCCAGATGATGGCGATACTTCTCCCACAAAGCTACCAGGTTCGCGACTCCACAAAACACCAAGATGACGGCAAACAGATGACGCATGCAGCTGGGCCTGTCACTGACGCTCGCCTCCGCGAGGGTGTCATCCCAATTTTGGTCACCGTCGAGAAGGTGACGTGCTACGCAGGCTGCGCGGTAAGTGGGATACTCCACGCCATCAAATGTCCTCAGAAAGGCGAAAGACGTTGGGCCTCGGACAGTGTGAAGTAACAACCGCAGAAAATTGCATTCGCCATTATTCGGATGCACGGTATAAACCCTACCCAATGCGGTGTCCTTGAAAATTCCCGGAAAGCCTTCCACAGCACCTCCTCGTCGACGTCGGTTAAATACACCCCTTTGCTTGTCGTACGTGTAATATGAAGGCACCTCGTCATACGTAAGGGATCTCGCAAACTGGTTGACTTCACAGAGCGTGTTTTTTTAAATTGTCTTCCTCAACTCTGCTCAAGATTTTGAGGGTTTTGTTGGAACTTGAATTTGTCGAAACGAACTATACTATACAACTTTTATGAAGAAAATGCACATTGCCATCTATGAATTTTAAGAATAACTAACTACTAACCTCGCCAACATGATCAAATTTAAATTATTAATTTCCAAAAAGTGTTAACATGTAACTTGATTTGATTTTTATGAAATCTCATAGATGGCGCTGCTTCAAAATTTTCATTATACTACTAACATTAATTAAACTATGTTTCTCTGCCCAAGTTACTTAAATGGCGTAGTTTTTATAGTGTAAAGCTAGATAATAGCATGGCTTACTCAAAAACAACATTTAAATATGCGTCGTTAGATTACACGCTGTCACAGAATACGTAGGTAAGAAAAATAAAGATTCACAGCTCCTCTCCCGTAGGTGATAGCGTGATAATATGTTTCCAGAGTTAAATTATGGTTTACTAAATAAATAACATGTCATTTTGTGAATTCAATTATTTTGTGCATTAAATTACGAACAAAAACCTTTTAAAATCAATATTGCTTACCTCCCATAACATACGGCGTGATAATATGTAGCCTAAAGCCTTCCTTAGTTTACAAAGAACATTTTCGCTGAATTTCAATTCAATCTATCCAGTAGTTTTGGCGTGAAGCCGTACCATACACACAGACAAACAGACAAAAATTCTAAAAAGTCACTTTTTGTCATCAGTTACGTTTTTCTAACAAAAGCCACTTATTTTTTCTCGAAAATTCTCAATGTACAGTTTTTCTTTCGTTACTGTTTTATTATATGTATAGATATAGATTTATACAAAAGTTGTGATAGCTCAGCTAAAATGCAAGACATAAATATAATTTATAGCCTATATAATAGCACTCAGGAATAATGAACCTTGCTAGCACAATTTTTTTTTTATTGGATCTTTAGCTCCGGAGATTACCTACCTACAAACCCCCTACATACAAACAAACAAATACGTCTTTATAATATAAGTATACATAGACCAGCTTTTTCCCGCGACTTCGTCCGCGTGGAGCAACTTTCTTATTTTTTTTTTTCTGTAAAAACCTTCTACAAAGTATTAGAAAACTTAAAAAAAAGATGGATGAATTCGGTAAAGTCGTTCTCAAGTTATGACGTGACCAAGGGAAATAGGGATTCATTTTTATGTATATAGATATAGAAGTGTAGAAAGAGAAAGAAAGCGAATATTTGGTGTTAAAAAGAGAAAGAAGAAAGGGCCAGCACAGGGTATCCTAGTTTGGATTCCTGACTCCCACAAGTCCTAGTACCTAAAATATTTTTGTAACACCTATTTTACTGTAATTGTACTTTGTGGGATAAAATAAATACATAAAAAAAAAAAAATCTTAAAATAAAGAAACCTGATAGAAACAAAGTCGTTTTCGATAGGAAAGTATACGTACTTACAGTTTTTGGTTCTTCACAAAGCTGCTTACCGTTCAGAATCACGCTTTGGACGTAAGGTATACTGTATCCAGAAGGAGGACCAAAGACTTGAATGCGAAGAAAAGAAGTTCTGTCAGAAAACGTCACAATGAACTGATAATCGTCGGGTAACTTCGAGATGAGAGCGGTTCTTGGATCTTTCTGAAACCAAAATACTAATCTCATTAATTATTGAACTATTGGGGAAAACATTTCTGAGGAGCTCGTGGCTAAATAATAATAATATCCCTGGACATTTCACACAGCGCCATCTAGTCCCAAGCTAAGCAACTTAATGCTTGTGTTATGGTAACAAGATGGCTGATAAACTACTTATATACATTTTTTTTTTGTAAATACATACATATTATAGATAGAAAAACACCCAGACTCGGAACAAATACATGTAGGTCATACAAATATTTGTTCCGTGCGGGAATCGAACCCGCGACACGCAGCGCAGCAGTCAATGCGCCAACCGTGCCGTCAATAACAGATGCACGGGACGATCTTCAAGGATTCAAGGATAAGCAATGCTTGCCGAGATTGGCGACGGGTTGTTCCGTTTATCCACCCCAAAAGAGATACCCGGTAACGCATGTCCGAGAATCCACCCTTGGCTTAGTTGGATAAACGGAATTTAGTGTGGATTTTCGGACATGCGTTACCATGTATCCACCTTATGGTGGATTTTTGAAGTGAATCGAAAACTATCGGCGACTATGCTAACATGCTAGTGAGCGGAGCAAGCTAACTCATGAACCGAGTTCAATCAGACCGCGCTACGTCACATTGCTAAAATTGCCGTAGCATGAATGGCTTTTCGGTACTGCAGTATTCGCTTTGTTAATAACATATTTTAAAGATGAGGACTGTTATTAAGTACCTACTGACTGTGGCGAATTCACTATTGTATAAAATTTCAATTACTCCGTTTTTTTTTTCGTTACGGAATTTATAGGCTTATCGTGTATTTTTGGACATGCGTTTTCGTATATTCGCCTTCGGGTGGTTTTTTTGAGTTAGATAAACGGAATAACCTTTAAATTTTATCTATAAAAAGAAACCTCATAGTAACCTCTAAACCGTACAATAAATGGATAAAACAAATGTCAACATAAAACTTTGCAGGATAATCAAACTATGTATAAGGCAGGTTTCATTGTATTTTTCCCCAAAGCTAAATATTTAAAACTTTAAAAATATTTTCAGTTGTTTTTTCAGAAAATGTCGGTTCTAATCTTCGATCAATAATAGTACTAGATTAGGGATCAGGAACAGAAATCAGTCGCTCAAGTGGCCACGTTTGCACACACGTAAACATCTACATTTCTTAGAAAAATGTTTAGTAATATTAACAACTTCAGTTTATTATAAACCTTAATGCTTAAACATAAAGTTGAGTTACCATTGCAAAATATATTTAAAATGTCACTTGAAAATAAAATCATTCTATTTTTTAATTTTCAGTCATTTATTCTAAAATGAAACTTAAAGTCTAAATAATAAGGTTCAAAACATACTAATTTGAAATAAGACCACATAAATATTTGTGGTCTTATTTTTCGGGCCGTTTTTGAAGCGCCTATCGGGAATCTAGTACTATTATTGATCGAAAGTTCTAATAGTACATTTTAGAATTAATTTACAATATATTTTCGTAAATCTAATCTAATCTAACTAGCCTGTATTGTCGCACTGCAGGGCGTAGGACTCTCTCTCTCTCTTTTCCACACAATTCTGTCTTTTGCGAGTGCCGGCCAGTTCCTACGGTAGGAGTCAAGCTGGTCCCGTCATCTTCGTCTTGGCCTGCCGTGATGGCGTCATGCGTTTAGTGGGACCCAACCGTTTCAAATTTTCGTAAAATAATAAAATATTTGGTTTAATAATTAATTACCAAGCATGGGTACGTACAGACGCCAGCACATCAAGCTACTACAATCTGTCAAATTTCTTTAATAGATTTTCAACTTTATCGCTAAAGCATTAAGGTTCAAGGTTGATTGGGAACATTTGACAGTTTCGGGTAGCTTGACCTGCTGGCGTCTGTACATGAATAGTATGTAGTTTCACCCTACACGAATCAGTTTGACAGTGCAAGCGAGATACAATGATGGCGTCGGGAAGCGAGGGCGAAATGTAGATATTACAAGCTCTTATTTAAAAAGTAACTTACCAACTTGAGTGAAACTTCCGAATCGAATCTCAAAATCATCTGGGATTTAGCCTGAATTTCTCTATCTCCGAGATATGTTAATGTGTACTGGTTTTTGGGGCTTAATGTTCTATCAAACAAAGCTGACAAATCTAGGGTATCATCACAAACAGTGAGCGTTCCTAGAATAGCCTGAGCTTGTCCATCAGCTGGTGTTAAAAGGATTAGAAGCAGCCAAATCATTGCTTGTGATGGTGTTACACTGGAAATAAATTGAAGACTGTTTAGTAGGAAGAAAATACATTTATCTACCACAGACTAAAATGCAACCAGTAATACATCAGTAGTACAGTAGTAGGTACATCAGATTTGATGAAAACCAATCATCACCATCTGCCTAGCTTTCTCCCAACTATGTTGGGGTCGGCTTCCAGTCTAACCGGATGCAGCTGAATACCAGTATTTTACATGGAGCGACTGCCTATCTGACCTCCACAACCCAGTTACTGGGTAATACGGTACCCCTTGGTAAGACTGGTTGTCAGACTTTCGGGCTTCTGACTACCCGTAACGACTGTCAAAGATCCACGAATGACAGCCGGGACCCACGGCTTAACGTGTTTTCCGAGGCACGGAGGGATCTCGGTATGTAGATGGTCACTCATCCACAGACCAACCCCGGCAAGCGTAGCTTAACCTGATCGATCGACCTGTGCGGCTGTTATTATTTAGCCACGGGTCCCTTGAAACAATGATAACCAATAATCTAATTTTTATTCAATAGAACAAGTATAACAAGTTGTAACAGGAAAAACAACAAGATCGGTCATCATTTCTTTACATATTTCTGACTCAAGAATTGTTCTTGAGTCATAAACATGTAAAGAAAACTAACAATATGCATAATAAGCAATCATATCACTCACCTTTTTAAAATCGAAAGTTATTACAAAGCAAGATTAAAGGCTGTTTTGTCAATCGCCAGAAATTTTTTATTCGAGAAATAAAATTGACATTTGACAGTTTCTTTATGAAATAACTGTCAAAATTTCAAAATTATTCCTCGAATAAAGTTATCAGATGATTGAAAAATCAGCCCTAAATGATTTTATTTCCGTAAGGGCTGATTTTTAATCATCTGATAACTTTATTCGAGGATTAATTTTGAAATTTTGACAGTTATTTCATTCAAAAACTGTCAAACGTCAATTTTATTCATCGAATAAATGTTATCTCTAAGTAGGTTTGTACAAACACTATTACACGTCAATCATATTTTAAAAACTAGGTGAGGACGGTAAGTAATAAGTAACATAATGTTTGACTTACGTTAACTATGTTTTTTTAATCAAGTTCGAGTTCATAATATTAAGTCATTAAACGATTTTCTAAACGACATCACACCTCCAAGACATGTCATTTCAAGACTACGACATAAGGTCTAGATCAAATCAAACTTGTTTCTAATTTAGTTTAATTTATTATTTTTATGACATTCAATTAACATTCTGAGAATTGATTACCCACACACTGACCTAAACATACATAACGTCTATTCAAACTAATGTTTTAAATTGATGTCATTTCGAGTTAAACAAATCGCAACTTTATTTTAATAGGAATTAAGTTGATTTCAGTCACTAGCACTATTGAAAAATTTATAAAAATGTTTGTATTTGTAGCGTAAACTGAACTTTATTGTGTAGGAATTAAAGTTAGGCTATTGCTGCTATCGCTTATGTATGTATTGTTTACGCAATCACACAACATAACGTCACGCCTGTACGCTCTAAAGGGGTACGCAGATGTGTTCAGTATACCATGGTACACCCTCATTTCTGTCAAAGTTGTTATTGGGGTACCTCTAATCTTGTAAGTATATACGAATTTGTGTGGGGTAGGTACAACTAAAAAGTGAAAAATAAAAACTTTTTTGAAAAAAAGACAATCGACTTCCAAAAACGACACTACAAAGTGAAAAATAACTTTAATTTCGGAAGTCGGTGTCAAACAACGAAAATGCGAACGGTTGTTTTTTTTTTTCAAAAAAGTTTTTTATGAGATTCTTATCGCAAGAATAAAATACCAGCATTGTTTACCTGTCAGAACCAGTCTTAACTTCAACCCGTAAGCCACATGCTAGGGCCAGCTTCCAGACTTAGCCAATTGTTCATGAACTATCAGTTCAGTATGTACAGCTTTGCGTCTTCCGTAAGATTCTTCTAGACTAGGGCTGATTTCCTCTGCATCTTCTAGTACTTTATAATCTACTTCGATGTATCAGTCAGTCAAAGTAGCCCTGAAATGGATAAGTTTTCTGTTAAAGTTTGCAATATGTGTGCATAAGTACACATCATTAATGATTGGCATTAGGCACCTGATAGCGGTGTCACACGAATATTTTTTTGAGAAAGGCTCTTTCAAGCAGGGTCCAGCACTACTCATTATAAAATACAAATCCAGCAAATAAGCCTTTAAACCATCATCATAGAAGGAAGAAAAAAAGAAAATACATTTATTTGCGGCAAACATGACACATAAAAAAGAACATAAACACACAAAAAAAAAAAAAAAACGTCATCTGCCTAGAATTTTTCCAACTACATTGTTGGATCGGCTTCCAGTCTAACCGGATGCAGCTGAATACCAGCATTTTACATGCAGCGATAATCTGACTTCCATAACCCAGTTGGTAACACTAGTTACCAGAAGGCTAATTCTCGTAACTTAAAACGTTCAAAATCTAGTCGCAGTCTCATCTCGGCGACAAACAAATGACAAAAACTTGGCAAAATGTAGGGAAATTTGAAGTATTTTTTTACAGATTGAGACTGAGATCAGAGGGGTAATTCTCGTAACTTTAAGAACGTTCACAGTCTGATCTCAGTCTCAATCTGTCAAAAATACCTCTACTTTCCCTACATTTTGTAAATTTTTTGACATTTGTTTGTCGCCGAGATGAGACTGCGGCTAGATTTTGAACGTTTTAAATTACGAGAATTAGCCTTCTGACTGTTAACGTTCTTAAAATTACGAGAATTGCCCCTCAGATCTTTGGGCTTCTGACAACTCGTAACGACTGTCTAAGATCCACGAAAGACAGAAATAAGCCTTTAAATAGCACCAGTCAAAAAAAGAATGAATAACAAAGATATTATAATGATGTTAAATCACATTCAATGATACAAAAAATACAGGTTTAAAAAGGAAATACATTTAATCGTTGAGATAGAAATACATAGTATTATGATCACAAAACTCACCTTTGTTAATTCTAAAGATATTAAACACAAGTCACAAAGAGTTATTAGATCAAAACACTGTTTTATAGAATGTAATCTTTTTCTCATATTCTGTTAAGCATTGCTTTCAAGTTTAAACATAATAAATGTATGTTATTATTTAAACATAATCTACACAACACCACACTCTTAAGTCGACTCAAGACTGGCTGAAGTGGTCAGGTAACATTTTTGCGGGGTGCTAGACATTACGGCCGCGTCATAATGACGTATTCAACATGAAACGTGTTTATATCAGGGACATAGCAAACACGACGCTCTTATCAATAGTGATTGAAGATTTGGGTACTCCATGCTGGCGTTTTGGGGACTTTCTGCGTCCGGTCTCGATAGCAACAACGCGCAACTGGGGGCTTACCACCAGCTCTTACAGCAGGGCAGAAGTTGAACAGAACTTGGGGCAGTCCCGCCCCAAGAAAAAAAAAAGAAAAGATAAAAAGTCGGGGAGTGTGGGATTTTTACCTCACTAAAACCACCCCGGTGATCACCATCAGCACATAGGGGTGACCCCGGTTCCTCTTAAAAGACCAAGTTCGGAACCACCCCTGCGCAACGCCTGTAAGGCACATCCCTGGGGAGACTGTAAAGGGGCCTCCCCTAAGCCTCGCTATGCACAGCAGCACGTGATCACTGTGCCACCGTCTTCCCTGGGGTCATTAGATGACAGAGTCCCAACTCTATGCACCCGCGACCCCAAAGGTCCACCTTATCTTTATTGGTAAGTGGTTTTCGGCGTATTAGGCGCCAAGGCGGTTGCCTCCCCGACGCCAGCTTCTCCGAGCAAGATCAGCCCTCTCCCGATCCCACTCAGCGGCCCCCTTCTTGTCCATCACGGTCTCATAGAAAGAGGCTACTTCCGTCCAATTTTCTGTCTCTGCCAGCATAGCCCTCACAGACTGCTGGCAGAGACAGGTCTCGCCTGATCCTGGCAACCAGGACCCACCGCTTGGAGGCCCACGCAGGACACTTCTCGAGCGTGTGTTGTGCGGAATTCAGGCTGCCTCCGCTCTGGTGGCAATTTGCCGTGGCCTCTCGCCCAATCCTCTTCAGGTACTCACCGAAGCAACCATATCCGGTGAGCAGCTGGGTGAGCTTGTAGGAGATGCCCTCCCCTTTTTTCAGGCAGGCTTCGAAGTGCGGCCGAACAGCTTCGACAACGCGCTTGCGCGAATATTGCGGCTGCTGTAGCCGCTCGCGTCACCGCTCGAGCGCGTGTCAGAGTGGTAGGTAACCACCTCCAATCTTTACATATCAATATTATATCCCTCCGTGCCAAGCCATTGGCCCAACTGTTATTCTTGATTTTTTGGCAGTCGTTACCAAGGTCTATCGTATTACCCAGTAACTGGGTTGTAACGGTCAAATAGTCAGTCGCTTCGTGTAAAATACTGGTATTCAGCGGCATCCAGTTAGACTTAATGCCGACCCCAACATAGTTGGGAATAGGCCAGGTAGAAGAAGAATATTTCTATCAACAAAGGAGAGGCATCCCTCAAGAGACCAACACTCCAGATCTCTAGGAATAACAACTAGCCGTAGGGCTAGGCTAGTGGTTATTCCTAGAGATCTGGAAGCAGTTTTTAATAATTTCTTACCAAGTTTTGTCAGCAGCTTCACCCGCGTGGAGGCCGGAAATTATCTCACGGGAACGTACGCTCCAAATTAAAAGTATACTATGTCCTAACCGAAGTCATGGTCAACCGTAGGGCCAAACTTAATGAAAATCCGTTCAGTCGATAAGGCGTTAAAATATACATATAATGTAATGAAATATTCGTGTGGAAGTATGGATATAGTAAATATATACATACAAGTACATATACAACCCGCAAGAGTTAACTTGAGACCTGCAAAACTTAAGTGAAGTGAGCGTGGAGTGAGCTGTCATTGCAACTAATGCTAGGGATTGACACTATTGACAGCTCACTTCACCTAACTTTTCACGGTGAGATTTTTACAGAATTGATCGGCTGAGCGACCCCGCCCGACCCCCGCGATGTTACCGCTCTCGCCATCGACGCCTCGGTACCGCGCGCTTACGTCATCTGAGCGAAGTCTCAAGTTGACTTTTGCGGGTTGCTCATAGTACGTGTATAAATATCTATATCATCATCATCATTTCAGCCGAAAGACGTCCACTGCTGGACATAGCCTCCCCAAGCACCTCCACTTCGACCGGTTCTGCGCTTCTCGCGTCCAACAGGTTCCTGCGGCCTTCACAAGGTCGTCGGTCCACTTTGTGGGAGGCCTTCCAACACTACGTCTTTCGTTACGCGGTCGCCACTCCAGAACCTTTCGGCCCCTTCGGCCATCTGTTCTGCGAGTTCATCTGTTCTGTTCTGTTTTTTTTTTAATATTTGCCCCACACTAGGAATTACTCCTGTATGTGCGTTTACAAACATTTAAACTCACATACACAAACAGCCAGACCCGGAACAACTACCTGTAGGCAATACAAATATTAGTTCCGTGCGGGAATCGAACCCGCGACACGCAGCGCAGCAGACGATCGCTCAGCCGTGTAAATTAACGCGACCGAAGCCGCGGGCAAAAGCTAGTTGACTATAAATGGGAGTTGGATTATATGTGTTTAGTCTCTGTGCCAGCATTCGTTTAATTTTTAAAGAAAATACATTTATTTGCGGTAAATATGGCGCGTAACAAAAAACCAAATAACATAAAAAAATAAAAATGTTTTATTGTCGCCAGTTAATACATTCATATTAGCTTATAGTAATCCAACATTTGCATCGTATTGATGTATTGTACATACAAAAGGTACTACTTCAGTAGCAGTACCTTTTGTATGTACAATACATCAAGCTAAGCTTGAGCTTGTATTAGGAAACAGTGATCAGCCGCAGGAGGTATCAAATAATAAATACGAATACATTGGTTTGAGTGTCGCTGCAGTAGACTTACAATGTTCTTCTGTAGTTCTTATTCTATAATCTAAATAACAAGTTGAGTAAAATATGCATCATGTCCACGCATAACGGCCATCACTAAGCATAATGCTAAGGGTCCCGTCGAATGGGTGTGAACAGCTATGTGATGAGTATCCTGCCCAATTTTTTCCATACGAAACTACCTTTCGGAAGGGTCAACTAGAATCAATTAAATTTTTTTATAATTTTTTACGTTCAAATATGCCTTTTATGTACAGTAGCGGTCCAAAGCGGCGCGCCAGTTTCACGAAGCAATAGAATGACACTTCTGTTTAACTTACGACCTTCTTCTAATGAGTAATTCCTATACTTTATAGTATACACACACACACTCAACACACACATTCTCGCATTTGCAATTACTTTGAATACTTCATCACGGTATTGACTACAGTTCACTTATTCGTAAAATTTTAGGATTATACCCACAGATATCAAAATAAATAAATTATAAGGTAGATGGATGCAGTTAACTTAAAGAGTCATTCAACCGCGACTAAATAGAACGTTGTTCATTGTGGGTTAGCGACGTGTGTTCTATATCTAAATATTAGCGGTGTTGTAGTTCCTTATAAAATGCAAGCAAATTTGAACATTGAAATTAAAGCGAATATTATTGCGCTGCGTAAAATTGGACTTAATATAACACAAATATCTGATGAAACCGGACTGAGTGTAAGTGTAATGATTAAATTATTTTATTAAACAATTTATCTTATTAAAGTAGAACTGCTGATCCTTATTTTTTTAAAACGTTTTATAAAGTCTAAATAGAAGAAAATATAATTCCGAAGTAAATTTATTTACCTAGATTATTGAATGATGGATTAATATAACTATATTAATTCTATAAATATATGTAACATCTCTTGTCATTATAATTTTGTTTCTAAATCGTAGGTAATATTAGTATTTTGCTTAGTAGCCTAACAGTACTCCTTTTTTTTATTTTAGAGAAGTAATTCCATGGCCGGCACGACCTCCTGACCTCAACCCCATAGAAAATCTATGGGGTTTAATCACACAGCGATGGGACGCAAGGAATGAGAGGACTGATGAGCAATTGAAGCTGCATTGCCTAGAAATCTGGGAAAATATAAGAGGAACAGACATATGTAGTAATATTGTAGGGTCGATGCGCCAGCGTTTATTTGATTGCATTGCTAATAATGGGGGTTATACGAAGTATTAAATTATAAGTTGATTATAGCAATACTAAAATTATATTGTGATATCCGTAATAAGGATTATTTTGAGGTTTAGCTTCAATCTTCTTTTCATAATGAAAATGAATACTTAAGCTATAACCGCAATAAGTCCTAATAAATACGATTTGTTAACTTTGACATTTGAGATAGGCAACTTAGGTAGGCTACTACTACTGAGTAATTTAATTGTATTGTGACAAGGAGTCCGCACTTTTTTTATTTACGTGGGTAGATTTGCTAGTTGTAGTTTGTTAAAGTACTCTAACAAACTACAACCAGCAAATCTACCCACACAGTGGTAATTAAAGGACAATATTATTATATTAAATTGAATCTTTGCGACAAACACACTTCTATTTTTTCTAGTCCTTTAAACCAAATACAACCTTATTGCATTAAACGTATGGTCTTAAATCGAACTGGATTCAAGTCATCGACCGACACCTGTGAGTGAGAACAAAAGCATTCCTGAGCCCTGATTCCTGATAAGGATTTTTTCTAAGTGGTTACGGACTAATGAGTGAATACAAATAAAATAGACTATATTACATGCAACGAATTTACAAAACGCATAATTACGGTGAACCGCTATTACCTGCTTAACTTCAATAAATAGTTCTTTATGAGAAAATAAACTGTTTTAACTAGACGTTTATTTATTTCTAGTTTATAAAATTATAACGAATAAACAATTTGAAATTACTTATAAAACATTTTTATTTTTAACCCCATATTACAATAACAATATAATAACTTATTATTATCGTTTATTAATCTATCGAATAATAAAAAAAAACCGATAAAGATTATTGTTGGAAAAGAAAAATTAAAAGTCCCATCTCGAGATTGGAACCCAGACCTATGCGTTCGATAATCTAATACGTAAGACTACCAGCTATCGGTACTTGATGAAATGACTTCAATTTTAGCAATGGTATGAACCAACCAAAGTCATGCGTAATTACGTAGCCTATGTGCAAAAGCGACGGTATGTTTTTTGTTTCGTTCGACGCCAGCCAGTGTGCGAATTCTGAGATGTGCGTTCTGTGTTGATACATCACTACACACAGACGTAGGTACGGACGTTACCGCGCGTTCACAGCAATACAGTCCTTAAGCTGGTAATCAATTAATGACTCTTGACTGTACCTATCTGTAATACGTCATCACGTCGGCGCCGGCTGTCGCTGAAAACCAGCGCTGGGGCTCTGTCTCGCATAGGGTCGTAGTATTATGCTGAGCGATGGCCGTTTTGTGTGGATGTGACGCATATTTTTCCCCAAATTGTTCTTTTTTGTGTTTGTGTTGTTTCTCTGCCTCATTTTTAGCGCAAATAAACGTATTTTCTTTCTTAAATGTATTATTTGATTTTTGCGTTCGTGCTAGGACTTTAGTACCATAAAAAACAACTTGACCGGTTATGTTAGGGAATTCATTATTTATTACCACCTATACTCAAAATGTCCTGCACTTTACATGTAAAATACTATTCTAGTAATCTTTCATGCAACCTCTGTTTAAAACGATTGAATTATAAAAAAACTATAGGTAATGATGTCATGTTAATAATATGTTCAATACATTTTTGATATAAAAAATACAGGTTATAAGAGGAAAAACATTTCAAATGTTGAGACAAAAAATATGTTAAGATTAAAAAACTAAACATGATCGCATCGCTCGCCGTATTAATATCCAGAGTTAATAAAAAAACACAAAATGTACACTTACAACAACACTTAGCGCTCTGTAACTTATTTACTTTCAACTTTATTGAATATTCTAATTGCTTTCTACTTTAAAATAATGAACATTTGCAAAATACATCACACTTCTAAGTCAATTTAAGACTGGACCAAGTGGTCATGTAACATTCGGCATCTGTATGTAAGCTGGGGGCCTACTCCGAAGTGCAAAGTGCGAATGTTCGGATCGGATCGACACATGGCCGAACCGAATATTATTGAAAATTGCGAAAAAAGTTCGGATCGGCTCAGTTGGGTCGGGACCATAGTCAATATTCGAAAGAGTGTAGGAGTGTAGGATCGGAACCGACCGAACCAAATAGTAACTTCGTAGCAGGAAACGGCCGAACATTCGGCCGATACTACTTCGGTGTAGACCCCCTGGGCGCGGATTAGTCGCGCCATAGTACTAAACATGAAACATGATCTTGATATGTTTGCGAATGAATGGAAGATGATATTGTCAGAATTTTTGAATTTCTGTGAGAAGAATGCATGAATGTGTTAAATAAATTATATTATTATGTTTAAATAGTGTAATTGGCTTCGGCCGTTCTAAATATTTAAAATAAATAAATGTTTCTAAATCAGAAGCCTGCCAATCTGAATCATTTTGATATTCCTAGTTCATTATTTCATAATTATGTTCGATTCGAAAAGTATAGTTTTTTACGTTTTTCATAGTTTTAAATTGTAAGTAAGTTAATTTTAAGACCACGCTATCGCATTAAGTATACACCTGTAATGATAGTAATTGGAGATTTTAATAAATAAATAAATAAATACTTAATAAATAATTCTTACCTTAACTAACCACACCATTTCTGACTGTCGGTTCGTTTTGAGAAAGTGCATCTGTCAATCATAAAATCAAAGAAAACATTCTCTGCATTCATATTTTCAGTAATATCAAATCGTTTCAAATACCAGTCACTCATGTTTAGGTATTTAACCTTCATCAATAATTGCTCAATTAAATAATTTAATCACTAAGGATTTGCTCTTTTTTCATTATAATCATTATAAAAAAGTTTGTTATATAATATTATTGTGTTATGGTTAATAATATTGTGTACATAAATAATAAAATAAATAAATAAAATGGTCCACATTCCATCCTGCGCTGTATGCCCTGACACCTGTGCACTTGACGATCTTATGACTGCGTCAGTGAGCGGAGTTCGCGTAGCTGAATTTTGAGATGTTTGAACTTTTTGTCATCGATACGCTAACAAAATTATCACTAAAATAACTGATGTCACTCGGAAACCTTACGGCTTAAATGGAATTGGGCTGGACACGTCATCTGCCGCACGTCAGACAATCAATGGGCTAAACTTTCGCCGCTTAGTGCCCCTTAATGGCAAACGACATCGCGGCAGGCCTAGACGGAAATGACGGCATGAGCTGGACCCCTTTAGGAATAAAGATTGGTCCTTGGACAGAGAGAGGAGAGTGAAAAGAAAGTAGGAAAGCCTTGGCCCAGCAGTGGTACAGAAGCCAGCACATCAAGCTACTACAATCTGTCAAATTTCTTTAATAGATTCTCAACTTTATCGTTGAAGCATTAAGGTTCAAGGTCGATTGGGAAAATTTTACAGTTTCGGGTAGCTTGACCTGCTGGCGTCTGTACATTATTAGCTTAAAAAAAATGTATAATCTCTTCAGGGCGAGAGTGAATAGGCTTCTTCTGGGCAAGCTCGTTCCACCGTAGATCTCATCCCTGCCTCTGGGCTGGATTGAGGAGGCTCACTCTTGTCCTCACAAGAGTGAGCCATCTGTCAAAAAAAAAAAAACTGAGCCACAAATAGTTCCCATTTTAGCGTCCTAAAATACCCAAGCCAAGTAACTGCGACGAGCTTGGATATAGGTTGGTCACAACTCTAACCTTACTTTACCCATTTGGTTGGGGTGCCCTAGCTTACTGCTTAGTTACCTATTGCAACCAACTTTGAAAAAAAGACCAGCAAATTAATAATCATTATTTATTATACGCATGTTTGTGTGGTTGTCCCACTGCAAAGACCTTCCTTTCCCCTTTCCACTTTTCCCGGTCTACTGCGATTGTGGGTCAATCCTGCTGATAGGTAAAAGAATAATCATAGCTCGAACGGCGGGCATAAGAAAGTGACAGAGTCAATGACTTCCACGTGCGAAAAAAAGAGTGCAACAATGCGCTGGAACCAAAATAAAACAAACGTAAGCGCCAAAACAAATAATAAATGTTTAAAAATAAATTAAGCTGTGTATCGAAAATATTTTCAGCCAGAGTTTTCAAATAGGCTAATTACGCACATTTTGAATGCAATTTTGCAATGAAATTACTTAGGATTTTAGAATTACAGAAAAAACAATAAAAAAGTAGGTCTTTTCGACATTAAATTCTATTTAGGAAATTATCCATCACATCACCTCTCTCCCGTGATTTTGTATATATTATAGTAATAGTATGTATGTGTATATAACCTATTTATGTATTTGTGTACCTAGTATTAAGAGTTTTTTTTTATCACTGTCCCTCTCAACCAAAGCACCTGCCATCTAATCTCTTCACCACCCTTGGTTGACTGGTAGAGAATGCCTAAGGCATTAAGTCCGCCTTTGTACCTTTTTGTGTGAAAAGTTTAAATAAATAATTATACAAGGTGGAGACGACAATAAATTAAACTGCGTATACATTATGTAATGCCTAGTCTGCAAACGAAAATTCAATCAAATACATATACCCAAAAGTTTAGTCACTATTGCTACTCAAAGATTGGCAAAACCCATAGTCATCATCACTTTTTTAATTTCGATGTTAGGATTTTCACTCTGCTTTTCACTTCGATTGCGAGAAAATTAAACAGTCATAAAAAAGTACACCCACATTTCGCCAGTTATTATTTTATTAATTAGCCGTTTAGTATTTCATTAATTAAAAACCGCCCGAGCATTGTGTTGTTCTATGTTGTCCCTTAGATACGAGGTAATGTCAACCAAGATGTTTAGGCAATGAAATTGATCACTTACCTTTTCAAAATCACCGCTTGGAGGCAGTTTCATATAATTCCTCGTCTGCAACGAGCAGGCTGATTGTAAATAATCATCAAAAACCGATTCTGATTTCAATTTCAGTAAAGCAATTTCATTATTCAACGTATTCACGTCACCTGCAGAACGGACAATTGTTTCGAACACCTAGAAAATCAATTGTAACACTAATTAAACGTCAAATTCATAATTTAGTGCCGATAACAACTCCTAATTGGTTGTTTCAATGATATTTTGAACGAAATCTATACTAATAATAAAGCTGAATAGTTTGTTTGTTTGTACGCATTAATCTCTGAAACTACTTGTTGGATAGCCTAATTCTTGAACATTGCGAACCGGTGCGTCGCCGACTTATTTATACAGGAACATGTCGGCGCTTATCGCCGACGGTATTTTGACAACCAGCGCTGGTCTGAGCCGATAAACGCTGTCACATCGGCCGGCGCCGCCGCGCCGGTGAGTTACCAGTTTTCTACGTGAATACACCCTTATGCCCGATATATTACGTCTAAAATGCAGTAACAGCTCATCATCGTATCCTTGAGTGCTCAGACAAGTGTCAAACGCTTTTAAAGCGTTTCGTATTTCAATCCAATACATTTTTGACTGTTCTATCATCTTTATCGCCGATAGAATGTTACTTTCTCTAGTCTCTCTGCTTTTTATCTAATTGATTTACAGTTCACACAGCATGACTTTTTATTTTCTTAGTCATCTCTTCCTACTCATATCTTCTTGCATAGAATCCATGTATCTTTTTTTTTCTTTTTTTTTATCGCTCTATTTTTTTCCATCTTATATAAGAAAAAACATACGCCCTTTTTCTTACATAAGATGGAAAAAAATAGTATTCGACCTAAAAATGGGTCTTGCACTTATCATTATGAACAACTTTTACTGTGGGACCAACCCAAAAATAAGTTGCTCCTTAATTATTTTTGTTCGCACAACTCGACAGAATTTAAGGAACGGCTGGTGTTTTTATTTAATTTTTATACACAAGTAAAAAAAGGAAATCTCGAAAAGACTAGTTGACACTTCCCATGACCCAATGGCTGGCTTTTACCTTGGACAGAGGCTAAGCATTGCCATACAACGTGGCAATGCCACCAGTATCTTGGGTACATTACCAGTCGACAGCGATGTGGATGAATTTTTCGACGCTATATTTTAGTTTGTAAATAGTTTTAGTTAATTTAGGATATTATTTTTAACCGACTTCTAAAAAAGGAGGTTCTCAATTTGGATGTTCGTATTTTTTTTTAATGTTTGTTCGCGCATAATTCCGTCGCTTGCCAACCGATTTGAAAAATTCTTTTTTTGTTGGAAAGGGTATACTTTCCAAATGGGCCCATAAAAATTTCATCAAAAACGGTTCAGTAGTTTTGTTTTTAAACCAAAATTACTGGTAAAAATTACAACTTAAAAGTGAAAAATAAAAACGTTTTTGCAAAAAAAAACAACCGACTTCCAAAAACGACAATACAAAGTGAAAAATAACTTTAATTTCGGAAGTCGGTGGCAAACAACGAAAATGCGAACCCCACGACACCGACTTCCGAAAGATAAGTTATTTTTCACTTTGTAGTGTCGTTTTTGAAAGTCGGTTGTTTTTTTTGCAAAAGAGTTTTTTGTTTTTTTAGTGTTATTTTGAAAGTAAAAAAATACTTTACAAAGACGGACTTAATGCCTGAGGCATTTTCTACCAGTCAACCTTAGGTTGATGAAGAAACAAAATACATGGCAGGTGCAACATAGCTTCATCAACCTGTCCCCACTGCTGGGACAAAAGCTTCCTCTCGGGGAGAGGGAGTGGGCCATAACCCACCACGCGGGCGGATTGGCAGGTGCATAGATAACTCGAAAAATAATAAATACTAATTCATAAACAGAATAAGCTTTGTCACGAGAAAAAAACGATAGGTTGTGGAGAAAATGAATCCAGCAAATCAGCGCTGGATTGATTTTCTCAGATGCAACACCAATTTAATTCTCGCACCTTATACTTAGACATTCATCATCCACATCAATACTTTTTTCTTACTAGCCACATTATCCTCTCACCAATATTATACAAAGTATGAAGCCTATGCCAGAAAAGGCACCGAATAGGGCTGCTGATGAGGGTTTCATGACGGTGCAGAGGAGGAAGTGCCGATCGCGATCGAACAAGAACCGCTGCGGCAAAGCTCCTACGAAGCCTGAAGTCAGCCTGCGTGCCGCAAAGCCAAACACACCGGTGTACATCTCCCGCCTACACTACACCACTAAGGCGGAGGACATCGTGGAGTACGTGCGCCACAAACCAGGTACTCGCCGAGGGTGCAGTTACTGGAGTCGCACCGCAACGTCAACTTCAAGGCGTTTGTGGTGCGTGTGCCGAATTCTTATCTGCCCGTCGTCATGGAAGAAGACTTCTGGCCGCAGGATGTGGTGTTCCGTCGCTTCCGCGGACGGACCACAGAACAGCACGAGAACTAGCTAGTGAAGTACTATTTTATGGAAAAAATATGTATGTTTAGGTTGAGATATTTATCTATGGGCCTGCGTCGCCTGAAATAAATCAATACATACATAAATAAATACATATACACTAAGCTTCAAAAGCAACTTACCAAAATAACAGTAGCATTAGAATCAAATCTCAAATGATTGATCTGGAAATGAGTCTGGTTGTGTTCTCCTTTGTTCAAAACTTAGGTGAAGTGAGCGTGGAGTGAGCTGTCATTCCAAATAATGCTAGGGATTGACACTACTGACAACTCACATCAAGCTCACTTAACTTGAGTTTTCACGGTGAGATTTTTACAGAATCGACCGGCTGATTCTCTGCTCCTGTTGCTATTCCAAAGTTGTTGTTGCCACCACATGAATGGTATTGAGCTAAAGGGTTTCCTACTATGCCAAGTTGATTTGATTCATCAGCCAGTATCAGTAGTAGCCATATCATTGTTTCTGAATTGTAATAGTCTGAAAAGAGAATACAGGTTTCTTTAGAATAGTAAAATTTTTTGTCGGTACAAACAAGAAAAAATCGCCGAATGCATAACCTCCTCTTGTTTTTGAGGTGGGTAAAAATAACTTATCTTATAGGGTTAGGGGTCATTCGGCCTACTATGGAACTCGGACCGCGGACCAGTTACCCCTTTAAAAAATTGATAATGGTTAACTGGGCCCACATCTGTTTTATTAAGCTCATTGTTGCGACCTTTTTATATATTTTATGGTTCTTTAGTCTTTATACATGTTGTCAAAATAAAAGTCAGTTGTGTCAGTGATTCGAAATTTTATTGAATTATAAAAACTACAGTCCACATTTTGCCTACACTCATCTTAAACTTTACAAAAAGTATTTTTGTCGATACTCATGTTTGTAAGAGTACCTACCTACCTACTTCGGGAAAAATGATGCGTTAGTGTGACAAATGTTTTCCAACTTTGGCAAATGACCTACACCCTAATTGCGTTACACTAACAATCTCAATCTGAATCATATAATATAAAAGGATATTGCTAATCCATTGTTTCATATGTTCGAAAAATGTGTCTGCTCAACAACGTAAATAACGCAATGAATGTTGTTGAACTGTCAAATTGAAATTCATTGCTGTTTAATTACTGCATGGGAATTGACAAGGTATCGAAATTCAGTACTGAGGGTTATACCCATATAGAGTATAACCCTCAGTACTGAATTTCGATTCTTTGTCAATCTAAGCCTGTATCCGGCTGAGAATTGATAACTCAATTAACATGCCTGAAATCTAACCCTCTAAACCTACCATGCGACGGGATCTTCTCGATAATATAGTAGCAACAGCTGTGATCGATTGATTGTCGGTGGTACAATGTAGTGGGGTTACAGAGGCTGACCGTCACACCGGAATGTATGAGAAATGCATATTTTATATTAAATTTATTAAAAATGTTTACTACTTTTGATCGTCAAGGGGCACGTCAGTAAAGATGATATCAGATGCTTTGTTTGAAGGTTCATTACTGTTTCATTCTACGTTCACGTTGACGACACTAATGAATTCATTTTCACTTTTGATTCATTCTGTCAAATCAAATCAAAATCTTCCATTTGCATAAAATGTGGTAGGCCCAAAAGATGTTACATAAGATTTCAGTAGCAGTGCACTGGCCATGTTTGATGAAGGACCGATGGCCGATGGAGCAGACGAGTCCTGGGGGCTTACTCCGAAGTGCAAAGTGCGAGTTTTCGGATCGGACCGACTCATGGCCGAACCGAATATTATTGAAAAATGCGAAAAAACGTTTGGATCGGCTCAGTTGGGTCGGGACCACAGTCAATATTTGAAAGAGTGTAGGAGTTGTAGTAGGAAACGGCCGAACATTCGGCCGATACTACTTCGGAGTAGACCCCCTGTAGTGGAAACCGCGTATCGGCAAGCGTAGTGTGTGACGCCCCCCAGCTAGATGGACCGACGACCTCAAAAAGGTGGCTGACAGGGCGCAAGAGTGTCCGTGAATTTTCTCTTGCCCGTTCATCTCCATAGGTTAGGTACCTATGGAGATGAACGGGCAAGATACTACGCTTTGGACTGACCGACCCCTTGACAAATCAAAAGTGACTGTAATTGGTTTATTTGAAATAAATGCTTTCCGTCTTATTCCAAAACACGATCTAAATTTAGTACTGGGATTGTTACTAGGTTTAAACCATGACTAAATAAAACGTTATTACAAAATGAAGTTTATCACTAGTTCTTGAACTAACTAAGGTACTAAAGTTAGTCCGCCGAGACCCCTAGTTTAACCATGGATTTGACATCGGTACTAATTTATTTGAGGTTAGCATTGATTATTATTGTGTCTTTTTATTTACAAATCGTCAAAAATGGATATTGTTATAATTGATTTGATGGATTTGGTTATGCTGGAGACGTCTCGGCGACCTTACAGATGTCGTCATCATGTAAATCCTTTTAAATTGAGTGACGAAGATTTTAAATATAAGTATAGATTCACAAAACGTTTTCGGGAAAAAATTGTGGATGTTTTACGTGAAGATTTACTCCACGACCCTCGAGGATACCCATTGAGTCCTGAAGTGCAAGTGGTTTACGCATAGGACACACGCGCACCCGCGTAACAACGAAATAACGCTGTCGGGATTATTATATTATTTTGTAACATTATTGTATTAAATAAACCAGTTCCTTATTGATAATACAGTCCACTTATTCCGCAAGGATCCAAACCCAACACTTACACAACTGGGCTCGCCATGAAGTAAGTACCCTTGGTCAATGCTAACATTACATTAAATAAAATCCAAATAATATCCCAATATTATTGTTTTATTTGTCATATTAAAATAACAGAGACGAGTCTAAAGATCTAATATGCGGTCACTTTTCAGGCGGTTTGTGATGCTGGCCTGAAAATCATGGACATTGTTACCAGATGACGTGGACCATGACTCCAGAATATTCCGAGGATGTAGATTGAAACAGAGGCTGGCGCTTTATCTGGAATATTATTCGGTGGCTGTGGCTATCACTGCACTCCATATTTATTTACACCATTGCGTAACCCCACAACACCACAAGAAGAGAGGTATAACAGCAGCCATATAATAACCCGGAACACGATGGAGAGGTGTTTTGGTTTAATGAAGCAACCAACGGTTTCGTTGCCTATTACGAGGCATAATCGGACACATCCACTCACGAACAAACCATAACGAATAAAAATAAGAATTGTATTATTAGTTTCTTCAAAAGATAAACATTCGCTTCAAATGACGCGGGCTGTCGCCGAATGTAATTCGCTCCATTTCAAGCAGATTTCTTAAAAATATAACAACTTGATTATAAACAGCGCGTCAAAAGTACAAGTTGTTCTTGTTCATTATATTGTAATCCAAACAAAGAACCATTTATGACATATTTTTGTACTGATAAATAATTATTAAATCATTTCAAGTGTTATTATAATATCAATATTTAGAGAAACAGAACGTTGCTTCAAATAAAGCCTGTACGAACGAATGAAAGAATGCCATTTTTATTTCTTATCTGTGGATATTATTTGAACCATGGACTTTCTTTGGTACTAACAGATCCTCAGATAGTCTTCGTTTTGTAATCAGTACACATTTTGATCCTGGTACTAATCTTAATACCGTCACAATCCTAGACTTTTTAGTCTTGGTTTAAACCAGTACTTAAGCAATTTTTTGTAATAAGACCGTTTGAGTTTGAGTTTGAATGGAAGAGGCATATGTCCAGCAGTAGACTGCGATAGGCTGAATAGATTGATTGTAATACTTTTTTTTTACTATTATTATGTTTTTATATCGGTTAATATTGTACACTTGGCTTGTATCGCGCTTTGAACAGTGTAATTATAACAGAAAGCCCAATAAATAAATATACTTTTACGATTACGCTTCGGTGTAAAAACAGCCCATATCACACACTACGTCACAGACTGACGCGACGACACATGCACTATGAATTAGGCAAATCCTATGCAAGTGACATCCTTAATCGGTGTGCCGATAATCGATATGTAGTGTTCGGGCTTAGCCCTGACACCTTGCTGTTGGACATTCAACCTTACCGTTATAAAGTGATGGTTGATATCACCGTGACGTGGAAATTGGTTAAGTATTGTCCAGGAATATAAAGTTGCTAGTGAGATTAGTTCGTGTTTCAATATTCTACAAGTTTTGAGAGTTCTTGTGATAAGTGTATTCCAATCTATTCTTCTACATAATTATACTGATATTATAAAGAGGTAAAATTTGTTTGTTTGTTTGTAGGAGGTAATCTCCGGAACTACCAGTCGGGTTTGAAAAAATCTTTTTGTATTTTGATATTGATATTTGCCTAATTCTTGAGGAAAAATGTAATAATAATAATCATTTATTTATCCAGATCATACAATCTAATTTGTTAGTAATAACATGCACATCTTAAACACTAGTGTACTAGTACTTGGGTACATTTGGCAAATTATGGCAATAACTACTAATAATGTCAAAACGACTAACAATAATGTCAAAATCGCCAATAAAAATGTCAAAATCACCATTAATAATGTCAAAACTACCAACAATTATTTCAACATCATTAACAATACAATACAATAAACACAACATCAATAGGTAATTAAAAAAACGCAATAGGTACAAGAACAACAATGCTATTTCAAGGCACGATTTTAAGACAACACTTGTGTCCTGGTCCAATGCCTGAGTGTAAGATCAGCCACAGTGACCAAGAGGCTGTTGGCGCTGCCCCGCACCCGCCACTTCAGGGAGGCGACACGGTTTCGCATGATTGCGTAAAAGTCTTCTAATGTACCTCTGCGAACATCCCTGACGCGCTACAGTGTCGTGGCAACCCCAACAGCGCGTATATGCGTTATGTAACATCACGCTGCGATCCTTATGAGCCGAGCAAAAAAACTTTTTTGCAAAAAAGATCAACCGACTTCCAAAAACGACACTACAAAGTGAAAAATAACTTTTCGACTTCCGAAATTAAAGTTATTTTTCACTTTGTAGTGTCGTTTTTGGAAGTCGGTTGATTTTTTTTGCAAAAAGTTTTTATTTTTCACTTTTAAGTTGTAATTTTTACCAGTAATTTTGGTTTAAAAACCAAACTACTGAAGCGTTTTTGATGAAATTTCTATGGAACCATTTGAAAAGTATACCCTTTCCAATAATAAAAGAATTTTTCAAATCGGTTGGCAAGCGACGGAGTCGGGTCCGTAGGTTACGCCCCCAGTGTGTTTTGCCCCCGTGGTGGAAGCCCCCGATTTCGTTTTAGTACTATAATATTTATTAGTTAAATATTTTTATCAAAAGTACAGTCAGATAGCAAAGTGTAACCTATTATAAAAAATGTCTAAGTCATGGTTCATTATTAAAATCAAAATCATAGTTTATTAGATATTATAAATCTTTATTAACAATGTCGGTGTAACAAACGTTTGCTTATCTAATAATAGGTACTAATGGGTAATAATAGGTAATACGTAGGTACTTAATATGTAATAAAAATTAAATTAAATGTCTAATAAATAATAATAGGTATCTACGTAAATACAACTTTGATAACAAATAAAACCAAACATTAAAATAAAGCAACAATAACATGCAAAATCACAGATACGAAACGGAGTCATACGCGAACAAACATAAAAAAAAATAAATACAAACATCCGAATTGAGAACCTCCTCCTTTTTTAGAAGTCTGTTAAAAAGAAAATAAGTCAGAAATAACTAAGCAAAAACGAATTAGTAGCACAGGCGAGCGATGCGATGCGACGCGGTGGCACGAGGGCCAGAAGATCACGCGGTCGTACTCACGTGCAGAAGTTAGTTTGGATTATAAAGCTGGATTCCTATTTCTAACCATCCATTACTGGTTTAGAGCAGTGTTTTTCAACCTTTTTCATCGCGTGGCCCCCTTAGTATGGAATATTTCGTAACCCCCTTCCCTCTGCTCCTTCTAACTTGGAATTCAAGCCTGTCATTGTGTACCTTTTGGTTAAACAGAAAAATAGAATTTCTACAATCAACCACTGAAGCTTTGAAGTGTTTGATTCCATTTGGAACCTCCTATTTTGAAGAAACGGCGGCCCCATTCAAGAGGCTTGGCGACCCCCTAGAGGGTCGCGACCCACACGTTTAAAAACACTGGTTTAGAGTAACCACTCGTTATTTTTGTTTCTTATTAGTGACAAGCCGGATATGTCGCGCGAATTCACCCCGAGAGACGGGCAAAGATCGTCACTCCCTGAACGCCTGAGGAAGAACATCGCCGTCGAGGTACACCATGGCGAAGGTTTGGCGACGATCTGATAACGTTTAGCATAATAGCAGAAAAAAAATCAATGTATCCATAGATTTATGTTCGCATAACTCGACTTAATGTATGGATCAACTGATTTAAAAAAAAATTGAAATTATTAGATATTGGTCTTGGCTGTATAATCCTTATTATACAGCTAAGACCAATATCTAATAATTTCCCAGAATTTTCACACAATAATTATTGGTATGTTTGACACAGTTCGGGACATGTCATTGGTTGTCGATATGACCGGCACTTCGCTTGTTCTAACCCGTTCGCTTCTATTTAATCGGCCCCCGTTCGAAATACGCAGATAAAGGATTCGATCTATCGGAAAATTGTGCTTTAAAGAATAGGTGATATAGAAATTTAAGCGGATTAATATAATTATGTTTAATCTCAATATAATCTTATCGATCACCAACACCACCACTATCATCAGCACCTGCCATCTAATCTCTTCACCACCTTTGGTTGACTGGTAGAGAATGCCTCTGTACAGACGCCAGCACATCAAGCTATTACAATCTGTCAAATTTCTTTAATAGATCTTCAACTTAGGTTCATGGTTGATTGTGAAAATTTGACAGTTTCGGGTAGCTTGACCTGCTGGCGTCTGTACCATTTTGTGTGAAAAGTTTAGTGAAGATTAGTTCGCATGATAAAACATACATAAACCGATTGAATGCCGTAACTATAGAAACATTTAAAAATCGCGTGGTTCCACGTTACTTACGAAGGGTGAAGAGAGTGAGCTCACAAACCCCGCATGGAACGATACATTTTTTCGTTTAATTAAGCGAGACAATGGAAACTTCAAAATAATGTCATTGTCAATGAAACAGTAACGTGCCAATGTTTTGACAGTCTTGCGAATTAAATATTTAAATATTTGATAATTAACAAAAACCATCATTTTATTTTATAAAAAAACATTTATTAAAAAAATATAAGTATCATGTAGGTACTAAACTTTAACACTATGTACAAAGTCTTGTTTTATGTTTTAACATTGTAATACATTTTCTTAACAGCTAAGGTTGGATACACTAATATTCGTATGTACAGAATGACCATCTGTCGCCATCATAATACTCAAGCTTTTGCATCAGGCTTGATGTAGGTATGGGATACAAGCTGTGACCATATGAGACGAGACTTTGGAAAGTTTAAAGAATTTTCAGTCTCCAAATTGGCAATACGATGTTCGCATAATAACAAGGAATCGCAGCAATAAACTGTTGGGGAAACGAATATCTTCGAGGTAAAGAAAATCGTACAAACTAGTTTCGCAATTATCTATTCAAAATATGAATGAAATTATCTGCCAGATAAGTAAACTGCAGCTTATTCGGAGGTGGTAAAATAGAGTTTATTTTTTTAAAGCCTTGTTTCACTGTCAAAGAATAGGAAAAGAAGAAGAGAGAGAGAAAGTAGTTGCCAGTTAAGTAAAGTTTGACAGTTGTGCTAAAAAGTTAAAAGCTTGGCTAAATTTTGTCAAATACGAGAATGGTCTCTTAATTGATAAAATGTAGCCAAGATTTTCCAAAGTCTCAATAATCAGACCTAATTTTAAAATTGAGCAAAGGTTAGATTTTTACTTAGTATCGATACCGAGTTATTTTTTATCTTTTAGTTAATAATACTAGCCAAATAGTAATTCCTAAAATCTCAAGTTTGAACACCTTCTTCCTTAAAAAATAATGATTTTTCAATCGACGGATAATTTTTATTCGTGAAACTGTCAAAAATTCAAAATTATTCGGATTCGGATAAAATTATCTGGCGTTGGAAAAATCAGCCCTAATAGAAATTACTCCTTAGACCTTAGCAAACGTACAAAGTACGGGCGAAAAAGACTCTTGGACCACAACTGTACAAATTGGCCTGTGGCCTATGAGAACATTGACCATACTTAGAACCTTGTCTTA
Source organism: Apamea sordens (assembly GCA_945859715.1). Taxonomy (NCBI): domain Eukaryota; kingdom Metazoa; phylum Arthropoda; class Insecta; order Lepidoptera; family Noctuidae; genus Apamea; species Apamea sordens. Next base: position 1,186,961 of record OX244010.1, on the reverse strand, counting down.
ATTATACAGTGCAAATATATCCAATTCAAAATGAATGAAACGCTGTCGTATTCCTTGCTATCACCAAAGTTTCAATTTGCCAATTTATGGCTTTCACCAAGAAAAACAATTGCTCAAGGCAATAAGGGGACAATTTCTGGCTGACGTAAAAATATCGCGGCGAGATTTTTTTGACGCACTGGATTTTCAACTCTCGGTGTTGAGCCAACCATTGAGAATCCAATAGAGCGTATCCCAGCGCGTCAAAAACACACTGTTGGATTTTGAACTCTCAGTGCTAACCAGTGCGTCGAAAATGAAGTGCGCGAAAAAAAATCGCCGCAGGAAAAACCACCCGTACTACCTGGGCTAACAGTGACAAAGACAGTGCCATCAACTGGCGAGAGACAAATTAAATGTGATAAAGTCCAAAACTGATCAACGTTTTTGTCATGTACAGTCAACAGCAAAAGTAGATACTAATGATACTAATGAACGGAGTTCGCAGCTATATGGCAGCTGTACTAGTAGTAAATGTTTGGTATAATTTACAATCACATACTTTTGAATCACTTCGACGCCATACAGTTGAATACGAACAGAACAGAACAGAACAGGGGGCCTACTCCGAAGTGCAAAGTGCGAATGTTCGGATCGGACCGACACATGGCCGAACCGAATATTATTGAAAAATGCGAAAAAGTTCGGATCGGCTCAGTTGGGTCGCGACCATAGTCAATACTCGAAAGAGTGTAGGAGTGTAGGATCGGAACCAACCGAACCAAATAGTAACTACGTAGCAGGAAATGACCGAACATTCGGCCGATACTACTTCGGAGTAGACCCCCAGAACTGTACTGTTCGCCAGAACAGTATTGAATTTCTGATTTTGATCATCTACTTTTGCTGTTGACAGTACAATGTCGTCATCTAAATATGAGTAGAAACAGTATTCACAGATATATTAGAAATTCCAGGCTTCACGTGATTGGCGTTAGCGTCTTCCTTCTCTTTCCTTCCTTCGGGTCTCCTTTTCGGGCCTAGGAGAAGTTTCTGGAGCTGACAGGCTGGGGCTTCGACGAAGAGGTAAAGTGGCAGCGCGAAAAGATACGTCGTGCTTACTATACCGGCGTATAACATTATCTGGAAGATGAAGTACTTGATTAGATGAGTAATAGAAATGAAAAAAGAAAGAAAATTTAGTTTGTCCGAAGTTAAGGTACAGTCACGAGCAAAAGCATGTATACACTCGGCTTTATTCAAAAGCGATTTAACTCCTTTATTTTTTAATGAAATATTATGTTGTTACGAACATAGTATTAACGAACCCATAGGTTTATGTAATGTGTCGTATTTCAACGTTGCATTCGTTATTTCTCGAAAAAATCGCAATTGCAAGTGGCCAAGCGTTGACATAATATTGGTGCTCGTGACTGTACATAACAGAAAAATACGGTAGGTACGGTACGTGACCTGCGAAAAAAAAACAGTTGTCTGGTCCAGTGTCTGTTCAATCGAATTTGGTGAGTTATATAAACAATAAAATGTATGGAGCAGCTGATTTTTTGTCGCAACTTCTGGGCTGGTCCTATGGTAAAAGCTGTTGTATTTGAATTGAACTTTGTACCCGTATTGTATAAAAAATAAATAAATAAAGAAGACAAGACACCGTCATTACTCTGATGTTATTTTTACTTAAACAAAAATAAACTTTAGGTCTATGTAAATTAGGTTGATTTCAGAATAACCAGTACCTACCGAAATCTTATTGCATAATTTGTATATCAAACAAGTGATTTTCCTAAAAACATATTTTTGTTTACATTTTTGAATACTAAATTGCATACAGTATAGGTTCATTGTCATTCCGCATATAGACAAATGCGTGATCAGGTAAACATAGGTTTCATACTCACAGCAGTATAATCGGTAGCGTAGAAGGACCTCCTCATCTGACCTCCGTAGGTCCTCAAGATGGTCGCATGCAGCAACATGGCGCAGTAAGACATCCTTCCTAGAGGCTGCAGAGGTCCCCATTCTACCGAACCCACGTAGATTCCTGTGCGAAAATAGACATTTTATAGTTTTATTTGAAAAGTCACAGTTTTTGGTAATAATATGCCAAATCTGGCTACGCCCGTGGTTCCAACATTGCTCTTATTTCTAGTTTTCACAGAGGCAACTTTTGGCTATGTGATTAAGGTAAATTTTGACTTTCACATTTAATTATTTAATTTTAATGACAAAAAATGGATTTCCTCCTAGATTACATAATATATATCTGGGTTTTGCAAAGACTACAAAGTGCCAATTTTCGACCCATCACTAAGATTACAAAAAGACAATTTCCCGCTTATTAGTTACGAGTTATCAACTTACTGTTACACTTGTAGAAGTATCCAATAATGAAGACACAGATGGCTAGAGCAAAGAAGTTCTGGTTCAAAGCGTTGAAGACTGCTGACTCGAAGGCCGAAGCCTCACGATGATGAAGGTCCCAGCCCATGAGTACTGTGCCCGCCGCGATGGGAATTGAGGACAGGAAGAGAAGTTTCATCACCTGTAAAATATAATATGATACTGCTATATGGGCTTTACAAAGACATTCAGGAGGATTTACATTATAGTTCGTAGCTAAGTACACACATTCACATTTCATAACATTTTTATACAAAAAATAAATATTTACAGGCATTTTGCGGGCATAAAAGAAAGAAAAAACTCCTTTTGAGTTCTAGGATAAAGGTTTGTTTTCAGTCTTTTTAGTGTAGTCAATTGGCATACTATATAGTGATTGCATTTTGTTCTAACTAACAAAATAATATTATACATAGAAAGAAGGTCCTTACGGTCACTTCGTTGACGTCTTTTATTTTTTATTTACTTTGCTAAATAATAGGCTAGTTTCCTAAAAAATCTATTTAGTCTGTCAGTTAGATTATCAAAAAATATTGGACCCGTGTTTTTTCTTTTGTCAATTAAATAAAAAATGATGAAGATATCGCCCGTTAAAGTTCCGCGTGACGTCACGCCTTGCTACACTTTTTAGCATGGCGTGACGTCACGACCCTCCACTCCCAAATTTTGACGCGCTTTATCTTTGTCATTTTTTGTTTGATTGACAAAAGAAAAAATACGCGTCCAATATTTTTTGATAATCTAACTGACGGACTAATTAATATAATAATTATTTTATTATATTTCTGTGCTTTTAACTGGGTTCAGCAGTGGTGGCCCAGTGGTAAAGAGCCCCGACTTACCGAGTTGTAGGTCGTGGGTTCGAACCCAGACCGCTGCATTACTTTGTGTAAATAATTTCATCATCACTGTTCTCAAAAAACGGCGAAGGAAAACATCGTGAGGGAACCGCATGTCCAAGAACCAAAAATTCGAAGACATGTGATATCTACCAAAGTGTACTGGGCCCGCGTGGTAGATTATGGCCCACTCCCTCTCGAAGAGAGGAGGCCTGTGTCCCAGCAGTGGGAACATGACAGGCTGAATACGAACTGGATTCAAGTCTATAGCGCAACAATTACTTAAAGATTGATGATTCACGACTTTGTTCGGTTGCCGATACTAACTTAACTAAAAATCTAAATATTTTAGTTTAGGAGTCCGAATTGTAGCATTTTAAGACTGAATGGCTTTTGAAAACTATAAAAGTGAACGATATTAGACATTTGACAATTCGATAGGGTTCAAAATTTATCAAACTTACGATAGATTCTCTCAGGTCCCATTTCTTCTGTTGTGCCTTATGATAGAAGTAGGCAGTCAGCACTCCTAAATGATATCCAGCCCAGTTGCCCTGAGCTGACACATACGCATGGTAGAACGTGTCATTGTATCCGAATATATCTCTTATGGACCTGGAAATACAGTCAAAAATTGCATGTGAGAAAACATGGTAGATAAGGTGTTTTTATTTGCTCCTCAAGTGAAGTTATGAGAACATTTTGGATATCGCTCGAAGTCACGTACAGAAGTAATGTGTGTCACGATTTCTATTATGGGATAAGCAGAGATTCAAGTACTGTAAGTATATTGGCGTGAACGGCGAAATATTTGAAGTGTGAGGGTTATCCACTTTTTGCTGTGCGTGTCGGTGATAAAGATTTGGTTGATTTATTGGTATGTTTTTTTATGAAGCCTCACGGTTTTTTAGGGTTCCGTACCTCGAAAGGAAAAAACGGAATCCTTATAGGATCACTTTGTTGTCCGTCCGTCCGTCTATCTGACCAAGACCAAGTCAAGACCCTTTTTCTCAGCAACGCGTGGAGGTATCAAGCTGAAATTTATATCAAATACTCAGGTCTACTGACCCTTGGAGCTGTGAAAAAATCAAACTTCTAAGCCAACGCAATCAAAAGATACAGCCGTTTATGCCGCAAATTTCCGCAAATTTTCGATACTCGCAAGGGAATCAAAACCTACAGGGTACTTCCCGTGAACTCAGAATCTTGAAATTTGGTACGAAGCAACGTCTTATAGCACAGATAAAGGTAAAATTGTGAAAACCGTAAATTTTTAGTTACATCATATAGAAAATATTTTTAATAATTTTAAATTGTACGGAACCCTCGGTGTGCGAGTCCGACTCGCACTTGGCCGGTTTTTATGAGAAAGAAATTGAAATGAAAATGGTGTGTACTCTACAAGTATAACTTCAAACTTCGGAGTTCGAAGTTCTTAAGCCAGATAGATTCCTCCAACAATCTAGGCATCGAATCCGATTCAAGACATAATGACTGATAAGTATAACACTATTGTGAATGGTTCAAATAAAGGTGTTTCTCCTGTGAAAGTTTAAATTACCGCATAATTATTGTGTTTTAAGTTCCTCATAAATCGGGCCTTAGAATACCAGCGCTGCGGTTTTGTTTTTTCAAATATCGCAGCATCATGCTGAGGTGACCTTTTTGGCCTCACACAGGTCTTCTGTTGTTTTTTGTTGTTTTCACTATTCTGTTAAATAGTATTGTTATTTTGTGTGTTATTAGTATGTTTTTTAGAAATTATATATTAGAGTAACTTTTTTTATTTTTTATTTTAATTTATTATAAGGACTTTTACACATTGTGCATACCAGTCCCATTAGACCCTAACCACATCTGACTGCTAATAGCTTATACTAAAAAAAATATAAATAAAAATAAAATTTACTTTGATGCCATTAATTAACTAGTAACTTAAAAGTTGAAACTTCCCGTGACCCAAGGGCTGGCTTTTACCTTGGCCAGAGGCCTTGGCCATACAACGTGGCAATGCCGCCAGTCTCTTGGGCACATTACCAGTCGACAGCGATGTGGAGGAATATTTCGATGATATATTTTAGTATTTTAATAGTTTTAGGGCTGATTGTTTCATCGCGAGATAACTTTTATTCGTGGAATAAAATTGACGTTTAACAGTTTTTGTATGAAATAACTGTCAAAATTTCAAAATTATTCCTCGAATAAAGTTATCAGATGATTGAAAAATCAGCCCTTAGATTAGGATATTATGTTTTTATTTTAATAATATAATTTGTAGTTTATTTAGTATTAGAAATTTAAAAAATAACAATAGGAATATGTTACATATTAAATAATATAACCATATTATAAAAAGTTTGAATGATCTTTTTTATTTAATGTTTTATTGTCTTCATGATTTTGTTAGATTTAATGTTCTTTTTACAGTTTTTATTGTTTGTGTTTCCTGTACGTGTCCCAAATATTTTTCTTTCTTAAATATTCTCATGGACATTTAATACTCGCTTTTATTTAGGGAAATGTTTAAAAGTTTCTCCTCTATAGCTTAAAACCTTGTTTTAACTTTGGCTCTTTTGTTTGTGTTCAAATTGTCTGTTAAATAAAACTTTTATTCTTTCTTTTTATCGCTTTTTTCAGCACAAAGACAATAAAGAATCTCGGATTAAACATAAGAGCACTACGACTTTGATCAAACTTTGCCGCGGTTGGTCCTTGGATGGGTAATCATCTTCTCACACCAAGACCCTACCGTGCCTCGGAAGGCCCCGGCTGTCATTCAAGTATCTTTGACAGTCGTTACCGGTCGTCAGTAGCCCGAAAGCCTAACAACCAGTCTTACCAAGGGGTATTGTATTACCCAGTAACTGGGTTGTGGAGGTCAGATAGGCAGCCACTCCATGTACAATAATGGTATTCAGCTACATCCAGTTAGACTGGAAACTGACCCCAACATAGTTGGGAAAAGATGATGACTTATTAAAAAGCTGGTATAAAATAGGTAAAAATTTTGTCCATTCCTTAGAAGTTTTGTCTCTGTGTAAAGATAAAACTAAAGAAATAATTAACAGTACTTACTCAGGGAATATGCTAACTCTAATGGGCAGGAGATTCATGAAGTAGCTCTGTAGGAATGGTATGAGAAGACTGATGATCATGACGGCTGTCAGCACTGGCACTCCACTCTTGGGCCATCTCCAGATGATGAGCAGGACTACCAGAGTTATTAAGAAGAGCTGGGTGTCTGTGCCGAGGTACCTGGAAGTAGAATGAACATTTTAAAGACTTAGTAGAAAGAACGGAATTAAGAGCTACGTGATTTTGGTGATCATTGAAAAATTTAAACAATTCGTGGAGCATAATCAGCCTATAAAGTTCCCACTGCTGGGACACAGGCCTCCTCTCTGTGAGAAGGAGTGGTCATAATCAACCACGCGGGCCAATGGCGGGTTGGTAGATGTCACATGTCTTCGAATTTTTAGTTCTAGGACATGCCGGTTTCCTCACGATGTTTTCCTTCACCGTTTTGAGAGCAGTGGTGATGTAATAATTTACATACACACAGTACAGTGCGTTCGTTTGGGTGCGAACCTACGACCTACAACACATAAGTCGCTGTCATTACCACTGGGAGATTTTGACTAGATTTTGGTCTTGTTCTAGAGTGAAACTCCTGACACCCAAACTAGGACATGTCCTAGTTTGGGTGTCAGGAGTTTCACACAACGTGCATATACCTAGCCTATTTATATAAGCTATTTAAGTAATACACTGTTAACCCTTTTTTTTCTCTCCTTATTGTATTAGGCTTAAAAATAAATTATTATAATTATTAAAAGTTTGAAGTTATTTACCGCCTTTTTTTTTTCAGGATTGGAAATCATCAAATGACCCCTCCCGCTCTGGGTGGAGCAGAAGGGAGTGTCAGACTTTTACTGACTAAAACCCACCCGTGTTCCTTCCTTAGCCCTTTATGTTCCAGGGCAGCGGTAACCCTTTCGGACGATCCCGCTACCCTGGCAGGCTTCGGCCCTATCGGGCCCGGTCAAAGTTATTTACCCCTAAGGTAATAAAACTGTTGTCACCGCTGAGCATCAACTATGTCAAGGCAACGTCATTATGATCTTACCTACCCGACAACGCAGCACGACTAAGATCGAGATACCCTCTTTCTTAAAATTTCTCAACTGTAATTACGAATGCAACTAAATCCAAGGCTTGTACCACGACAATATTTACTCTGAATTACGCAATGGTAAAATAAACCGTGCTGCTTTCGCAATAAGAGTGATATTTACTATTTACTTTAGATGTGTGATATTAAATATTTGTTTTTTTTTGTCGTAATTTTGTATGAATAAGTGGCCAAGTGCGAATCGGACTCGCGCACGAAGGGTCCCGTACCTACAATTAATAATACTCGCTTCTTTTTTTTAATACTAAAAAAAAACACGTTTCTTAACCCTATATTTTTTGTTTTATAAGTAACCACAGTTATTCCACACTGTGAATATTTAAAGTGTCTACGTATTAAGGTTCAAAAGATACAGCCCTCGTACGAACAGACGGATAGACAACGAAGCCAAAGGCCATTTGTCCACCGGCATCGTCAACGGAACGTCAACGAGAACGACATGACGGCGCCGAAGTAGCGATATACAGAATGACATTGAAAACTTGCGACAAATCGATGTAGGAGGTGCAGTGACTGCTACATAATCATTATAAACTGTCATTTCCGAAATCTAAAGTCTTGAAAAATATCGTGTATTTATCGCCTTAGATAGTACAAACTAAGTTATTGACTTCAAGTAGACACGAACTTTCATAGCTCCATATTTATTTATTTTTTTAAATTAAATCTAATAAGAAAATACTAATTTTAGCAATCCATTCATCGCTGAGTTCACAACATGAAGCAATTGGCGACGCGTTGAACTAGCGATATTTACCTAATTTTGACCGTTCGCGTTCCTACGAATAAAAAGGCACGCGACGACGACATTGCCAAATCGCTCGCTTAGGGTTGTGCATCCGTTTCCTTAATGCCATGCTCTTAATTTATTTTATAACATGTTGAATTAGATATTTTAATTTGTCGCACCTATTCATTACAATACACACACACAAACATGTATGTCACGACATTTTATTTGATTTGCATGAGCTTTTCTATAATTTCTAGCATTTAAATGAATTCTTATAATTTATTATTCCGGACACACACTTCCCTATGTGTTTGTTATTCCAGCGTATGGTACTCGTGGGTTGCAGCTGAAAATCAGCGTCAGGTGCTACACTTGTGTTGTCATCTGACATTACCATTGCCATTTGATTATTATTGTTTTGTTACCATAACACAAGCATTAGGTTGCTTAGCTTGGGACTAGATGGCGCTGTGTCATGGTGTCATTTTGTGTAATACCAATAAATGCATTCTCAAACTCAAACTCAAACTCAAAGTATTTATTTCAATTAAACCAATTACAGGCACTTTTGAATTGTCAAAGGGTCGGTCAGTCAGAAAAATGAAGCTAGTTGCCCATTCCAAAGCGTAGGTACCTATGGAGAAGAACGGGCAAGAAACTCCATGGACACTCTTTTATATCAATATATGGTTACAAAGTATTGGTTACATCATTTATGTTATAAATTATGCATGTGAGAACGATGCAGAACGTTAAAAGCGTCCGTAATGAAAAGTTTAAAAAAAAATAAAGTTAAATTAAAATAAGCCATGGCAGCAAAGAGATGACCAGTCCCTACTGACGGCGCCCGTTCACGAACATGACGCGTGGATCAGCACCATTCAGCTCAACCATTTTGAAGGGAACCAAATGATCCAACACACGCGCCACCATCAGCGAGACATTTGAGTGAGCATGACATACTCTCTGCTGCCAGGGCAAATTCAAGTCAGTGAAAGACGTACACAGTATATGGTAGCTTTATAGTATGTACATAGTACTCACACATGTGCTATACAATTATACAATACTAGGAGATTGAATTTATATAATGCAAAAAAGTATTTTAAAATCTTCAGCAGCTCCAACAGTATTTTCAAATGCTAATCAATTTATTTATGCGTCCTTATGGAGCAGGACCAGCGTTTAGCCAAGCATTTTTATCAGCGATGTAATCCCCTAATTTATAATATGCCTGGCTGCATAGTGTGCGTTTTATACAAGATTTAAATTTCGTTTCATTCTGTTCTATTATGTGGGGAGGTATTTTATTGTAACATTTTAAACAGTACCCCATGAAAGATGAGTCTACTTTAGCCAGCCTGAAACCTGGTTGAACTAATTGCTCCCTATTTCTAGTGATATAATTATGTCTTTCACCTCTTTTACTAAAAAGATGTAGATTTTTCCTTACGTACATAATGTTTTCATAGATATATTGACAAGGTACCGTCATGATGTTAATATCTTTAAACAATTCTCTTAGAGAGTCACGCCTGCGGAGGCTATATATGGCTCTGATGGCTCTTTTCTGCAGAATAAAAATAGACTCGATGTCTGCAGCTCGTCCCCATAGTAAAATACCGTACGACATAATACTATGAAAGTAACTAAAATAGACTAGTCTCGCGGTATCAACATCAGTAAATTGGCGGATTTTTCTCACAGCATACGCTGCTGAACTTAGTCGTCCTGCAAGGGATGTTAAATGAGGACCCCATTGAAGCCTTGAGTCGAGCGTGATCCCCAGGAAAATCGTTTCATCGACGAATTCTAGTTTCTCTTGATTCAATTCTATCTCACAATGACTACTTTTGACATTTGGTAAAGAAAATCTTATGCACTTTGTTTTTTTCCCATTTAATACTAAATTATTAGCAGTGAACCAATTTTGGATCTGCAGTAGGGCGTTATTTACGTCGTCAAGATTTGATGCACGTCTATTAATTTTAAAAATCAAGGAAGTATCATCAGCAAATAACACCATCTGTGGTTGAGTTTTTAACAAATGGGGTAGATCATTAATATATACTAAAAAGAGGAAAGGACCTAATATCGAGCCTTGTGGTACACCCATTTTTACTTTTAAACCGAGTGAATTGACACCATTTATTTGAACTTGCTGTTGTCTATCATTTAAATAAGATTTTACTAAACTGAGCGCAACTTTTCCAAGTCCGTAATGCTCAAGTTTTAAAAGTAAGGTTTCATGGTCGACGCAATCAAAAGCCTTAGAGAGGTCACAAAAAATTCCTATGGCGTCTTGGGACTCTTCCCACGCCGTAAAAATGTGTTTTAATAAAGTTACACCGGCATCAGTCGTACAACGTCCCTTGGTGAAACCATACTGTTGGTCGTGCAATATTTTATTGGTGTTGAAATGATTGAGCATTTGGTTCAGCATCACCTTTTCAAACACCTTGCTGAAAACCGGTAACACGGATACCGGTCTATAATTATTAGTAACTTTACTGTCCCCCGATTTGAAAAGTGGTATCACCTTGCTGTATTTCATAAGATCCGGGAAGACTCCTTGATCCACACACAAGTTAAATATTAAAGCTAAGTACGGCGCTATAGTCTCAATAATGGAGGTACAAACTTTGATAGACATTCCCCATAGATCTTCGGTTAGTTTGATCTTGATTTGCTTGAAAGCTTTTATTACTATTGTGGGGTTTATATGCATGAATTTAAATTCAATCTGGCAGGATGAGACGTTTGCTCTTAATAAATAAATAGAACGTAAGGGCGAGGAATTTAAGATTTCAGTGGTTTTATGTGGGATACTGGTAAAGAAATTTACAAATTCATGAGCAACTTCTTTGTTAGTGCTTATGAGACCACGCGAAGTCTCTATTGTGAAATCATTATTATGTCTTTTATTCCGGTTAGTTTCGTCATTGATAATTTTCCAAACCGTCTTTATTTTATTATCGGCTGATTTGATCTTGTTGCTAATATAGAGGGCTTTAGCTACCTTGCAGGTATTTTTAAAAGTTTTAGAGTAGGTAGCAACATATTTATTAAAAGTTTCAGAGTTAATATAAGGCTTAAGGCCATATAGCTCAAACAATTTTTCCCTACTTTTCCTAATACCCTTAGTTGCCCAGTCACTGAACAAAAATCTTGGGCAAATAGTTTTGGTTTTCTTTTTTAAAGTATTATTGAACTCGGTGCGTACTACCGAAAAGAACCACTCATATAATTCATTTACATTGTTTTTAATATGGACTGGTACATTTAACTTACTAATTAAGTTATTATTAAATCTATTTAGATTACTTGGTGTTATTTGTCTAGTTTGTATCAGAATTTTTTGTACTGGTGTATTGGATTTGAACATTTTTCTTTCTTTCTTTCTATTCATTTCATCCTGTATACATTTGCTATCATATGGCCGCGTGTACACCGCACATTACGGGACGGGACGGTAGATAGGACGTCACGATCAGTTGGAATAATCTCGTTCCTCGTTGACTTCCGGGTGGTGGTGGTGGACCAACTAAGTTATTAATGGTCCTGTTGGCACCCATTGGACACGGAACCCTAAAAACGAATGCTCGATGCAATGTTTAAAGGTTAAGTGACATTGGTGGAAAGCGGATTAGCCATCGAAGTGTTGGTCATAAAAAAAAGTTAAGAAAATAAAGCAAAACCTAGTCATTTTAGGTCATTATTTGTCTTAGTTTTGCGTAAGGAGTTACACAGAAGTCGGTGCAGAAAGCAGTGCGATTCTGTAACTTTTATCTCACCGTGAAAACTTAGGTGAAATGAGCGTGGTGTGAGCTGTCATTCCAACTAGGGATTGACAGCTCACTCTAAGCTCACTTCACCTTTTTTTTTTTTTTTTGAGGATGGGAAATCATCAAATGACTCCTCCCGCTCTGGGTGGAGCAGAAGGGAGTGTCAGACTTTTACTGACTAAAACCCACCCGTGTTCCTTCCTTAGCCCTTTATGTTCCAGGACAGCGGTAAACCCTTTCGGATGGTCCCGCTACCCTGGCAGGCTTCGGCCCTATGGGGCCCCGTCTCTTTTGCTGACATCTCTTTGAGGCGCGCGTGGAACACGTACACGCCGTCCGGCACGGGACTTCAACCTAACTTTTCACGGTGAGATTTTTACAGAATCGATCAGCTGTTGTTTTGTTAATTTTTATGTAGCTAGATAGATACAGTCAGAAAAATTAATTGTTAATCAGATTGAAATCAGGTCAATTTGAGAAAAAGTCCATCTCATCATCTGCCTAGCCTTTTCCCAAGTATGCTGGGTTCGGCTTCCAGTCTAACCGGATGCAGCTGAATAACAGTATTTTACATGAAGTGACTGCCTATCTGACCTCCACAACCCAGTCATTGGGTAATACGATAGCCCTTGGTAAGACTGGTTGTCAGACTTTCGGGCTTCTGACGACCCGTAACGACTATCAAAGATCCATGAATGACAGCCGCGACCATCGGCTTAACGTATGTGAAGTTGGTCACCCATCCAAGGACCAACCGCGGCAAGAGTAGCTTAACCAGATCGATCGAACCGTGCGCCTGTTTTTACCACAAGCCCCGAGAACGAGAGTTATAATCTATCTATACTAATAATAAAGCCTTCTTGAGGAAGGCTGTGGACTATTTAACATCACACTAATGACCCTGAGGAGCCGAGCAAAATTCAGAAAGAAGGCTAAGTTAAAACGATAGCGCAGGCAGGCGATGCGATGTGACGCAGTGGGTCGGGGGAGCAAGAAATTTGACGCAGACAAAGTCGCGGGCAGAAGTTAGTAATAGATATTTTGGAGTAAAAGAAATAGGAATAATAACAAAACGTATTACGTTGGACAGAGGAGATGTCTGGGAGACTAATAGGATTTTCCAAAGCGCTTCTAGGGTCAATTTGTCTAGACGTGGAGGAATTAGACGGTAAGTTGAGAGAGCGAGCGTTCAAGTAGAAAGGAATTAGTACTATATCCGTAAAGGAATTGGCACTATAGTCTGTTCCAAAAGTTTCTAATAAAAGTACAACATTTTCAAACACATCAAACAGTTAAAGGGAGAAGTTTATTAAGCATTTAAAAAAAAATCTGCTTTCTTGAACTTTGACATCAATTATCTCAAAATATTTCTATGACAGTAAGTCAAAGTAAAAAGTACAAAATTTTCAAACACATCAAACAATTAGGTAAAGGGAGAAGATTAAGCACTTAAAAAAAAATCTGCTTACTTGAACTTTGACATCAATTATCTCAAAATATTTCTATTACAGTAACCGTAAAGTAATTGAAAGTGTCAACAAACCCTGTTCAGGTTAAATTCTTACGCTTTGCAAGTGACACTCGTGAAAGGGAATTGTTATCGCATTCATATGTCTCTAGAAGGTTTCAACTTCAACACATCATTTTTTCCAACAATTATTGTTACAATAAAATTTATTCAGCTGGTAACATTTAAGATTGTAAATTTCTGTAAATTAAAATAATGACTACTACCTAAATAATTAATAAAAAAAAAATGACAAAAAAATATAGCGTCGTAAAATTCATCCGCTCCGCTGTCGACTGGTAATGTACTGAAAGGACTGGCGGCATTACTTCGTTGTATGGCAATGCTTAGCCTCTGACCAAGGTAAGAACAGGAAGTATCGCAATTATTGTTTGGATAACATTATTAAAATGTAATTGAAAAATCGACGAAAATGTAGGTTATAAAATTAACCTCAAAATCCGAATGAAAAATATCGTTATGGTGATTTAGTGGCACTAAAAATTTGCATCTAAAAGTACGATACATACAAAGGTTTCTGATAGATTTGTTTATATTTTTATCAGATAGTTTTGAAACAGACTATGCCTATATTCGTAAAGTAATTAGAACTACTTAAAATTACTTGTTAATTCTGGTGTTCTTAAACGTTCCCGTGGTATATTTTCTGACATCCACGCGGGTGAAGCTGGGCAAAAGCTAGTATCCAAAAAAAAAACATTGTTTTATCAATACAAGTACATAGTAATCTGTACGTAACTGACCTCATAATTCACGTTGAAACGTCGGCTACGCAGGAAGGAACACATTCATCAATGCAAAGTCTTGCACAAAATCTTCGGTACTTTACTATCAATGTGGCCTACTCATAATTTAATCAGCCAATAATGTTCCCACTGCTGGGACAAACCTTCTTTCTTTGAGAGGGAGTTGGCCATTATACTCCAACACGCTGGCCCAGTGCAGGTTGGTGATTGTCATAATTATGTCTTCGAACTTTTGGTTCTTGAACATGCAATAGGTGTTACAAATTATCGCACATAATTATAAAAACACAGATTATCGTCATCAGTATTGGTCATTCAACTCAAGCATAATAAAACGATGTAAAACTTCAAACAAACAATTAAACGCCGAAGGAAAAAGGAAACGCTTATGATAATCAGAGACGCGTAAACATCAAATGTGGCAATTTGTTAGTAATGTCCATGAAATGGCTGGTCTTGATCCAATCGCAATGACGCGGAACGGCGGGACTGTTCTTTTTAGCTCAATTTGTTGTAGTAACTGGCAAAATATACAATGTAATTTAGATGTATGTTGACTTGAAAGAGATTTATTTTAATTGCTAGCGTCTACAGTCTTGTAAATGTAAGCACTGGAGTAGCTAATTCGTATGTATATTTCACATGAAATCTACCAACCCGCACTGGACCCGCGTGGTGGATTACGACCCAATCCCTCTCACAGGAGCGGGAACATCCGAAAGGGTTACCGCTGCCCTGGAACATAAAGGGCTAAGGAAGGAACACGGGTGGGTTTTAGTCAGTAAGAGTCTGACACTCCCTTCTGCTCCACCCAGAGCGGGAGGGTCATTTGATGATTTCCCATCCTGAAAAAAAAAAAAAAAACCCTCTCACAGAGAGGAGGCCTTTGTCCCGCAGTGGGAATGTTATAGGCTGATTATTATGCTTATGCTTGCGTATTTCTCAGAGATACTCTTCAAGATAGACAGTCGCTCGATGTAAAATACTGGTATTCAGCTTCCAGTTAGACTGGAAACCTGAACGTGGTACAGCATTTTTATCTTACAAAGCGATGCGCACTTTACTTGTGGTAACCAACTGTACAAACACGCTGTGATTGCGTGCGTGAAGACGAGTAGCGTGCGGACGCTAACACACACACACTTCCAACTTCGCCATTCTCTCGGACGATACCGAGAGCTCCTGCACTTACATATACAGCCTGTTTATACACTTGGTAACCACAAGTATAGCGCGCGTCGCTTTATAAAAATACTACATGAGCTTCCTAAACGAATTCATTCCCACGTAGCTGGTCAGCTAGTACTGAGAATTTTGATGAATTCTCTTACATTGCCTAATTATCGTGTCACGCTTTGTCGATCAAACTGTAATTGGTTCTCGATCGTTTGAAATTATGACGCGAAGCTGTCAAAGTTATGGTAATAATAGTAGAGGTATGAAGACTTATTTTGCAGTACTTAGTATACAGTGTTCAGGCGCCGCCGTGACAATTTTGTTCATCATTTCTCCATTCTAAACGATATCTTTACTTAGCTGAGTGACGATCACAGCCTACTTTGATAATAACACTAGCGACTAGCTCCTGCATCGCACGATTTTTACGGACATGACAATCATCTATATTTCTTTCTGCACGTTCTTCCGGGAAAAAAATCTAAATTATCGTGTAAGCCGCATTAAAATCCTTTGCGCAGTTTTGAAGAACAACGCGGACACGGAGACAGACACGAACACTTTAATATATAGAAAAAAAAATGTATAGAAGTGTAAAAGTAAAAACTCACCAAGCCTGAGGCAAACACAAGTTCTCAAATGGGAACAGATTAGGGCTCAGGATGACCAGCTGCCACCAGTTCATACGACACATGTCTCGTTCTCTCCTCACAACTGCGTCCCACATGGGTCCAGACCCCAGATGAGGCACCCAGGTCATAGCCAAACCCATTACTACTAAGACTGCTGGCATTAACCTGCAAAAGAAAGACGGTGATATTTACAGAAGAAAAAATTTCACCAATAAGGTCTAAAACTTTATAAGAGTTCATTATGTATTTATTATATTGGGGAAGAGGACATAAATAATCACAAAACTAATATTAATGTTGTAATGAAGGAAACGGCACAATCTGGCTAGGGTTGAAACTGTATCAGCCAGATAATCATAACTACACTGTAATTTAATATGGAAAAAGATAGGTGCAATTAAAAATCAGTGAGATTTGTCACCTGACCAATCATTTGGATCCAAGTTTGAAATAACAGTTCTATACTATTTATTCTGATAATTATTTATTTAACATACACTGATTAATTACTTTTTTTACAAGCTAACACTAAAATATATACAAGTATATAATACGAAACAATATAGAAAAGCAGGAGCTCATTGGGCATCGAAAAATTCGTCCGCATCACTGTCAATGGGATAAGTGCCCAAAAGGATGGCAGCATTACTACGTTGGATGGCAATGCTGATTCTTTGGGCTAAAAATAGGCCAGCCTATACTGATATTATGAATATCTTTTTAATAAAAAGAATCTCACTCACAAGGTATGAATCGGATTAAGCAACTTATTTTTTATAATGTGCATCAAAAGTAATAATTCTGTGACCTCTTACCTGAGCCATCTATTCACCAACGCCATAGGAACAGTCTTCAACGTAAACTGGTGAGTCTCAGCATACACCAGCATCTTGTAAGCCATAAGGAACCCTCCCATCACGAAGAAGATTTGCACTATCACGCGAGCGTTGAAGAGAAGGGACTTGAAGAAGTCATCGTACGACTGTAAAAGAGAAATTGAATATGTATATTTTATATGACGAGCTGATTATTTAGTGAAGTACAAGTATTAATATTAGTAGAAAGCGCCAATCAAATTCAGTAGTAATGTAGTTGTGGTGGCATCTATATTGCCATATGCGAACTACGCATCACACTGACGGTACGCAAAATCCTGCATCGCGCAAGCAGAGTTTGCCGCGCAACTAGCATCATCATTCATCATCGACTATTTGTGCCCGACAAATACATCGGACACCGTCAGAGCCGCCGGCACAATCTGTTTGCGCAACTCCCAGCGAAAACTGTAGCCAGAGCCGAATCTCCAATCTGTCGTACTCTAAAGGTGCTGAATGCTCTTTTGGCTTCCAACACTGAATGTGATGTGTTTGCGAATGAATGGATTAAAATTATGCGTATATGTCTGGTGTTCTGTGAGAGAATGTATGCAAGGGAGTCCACTGTTCCATGTTAGTTTTAATTTATATTATTGTCAACGTAACTATTGCCCTCTATGTTAATTAATCTTGGTGTTGTACCGTTTTAATTAACTATAAATAAATAACTAAATCATATCAGCCGTAAGTCCACTGCTGGTGATCGATAGGCCTCCCCCAAGCACCACCACTTCAACCAGTTTCGTGGTTCTTCTTAGCACCCCTCGCCTCACTGTGGCCTTGGCCGCTGCCTTGGCCAAGGGTACACTAGGGGCCAAGTATTATTTGTGCTTGTCATTCATGGGGTTTGCCATAATCGCCCGGGCAGACAGCCCGCTAGTGTGGGCGATTACAAACCGGACCCGTTCTGTTTTAGTTATTAAGTACTAACATAGGCTAAGCTATTTTTGTTACTAATACTAATAGACCATTGTAGTCTGATTAAATAAAGATTATTATTACAATCGCCACGCTTGGCATGCGGGTTAGCGATCGCAGTATGGTGGTAAAATGCATAGTAGAGAACGCTGCTGCCCATTCTCCGGCACGTCCCTTAGTCGCCTTTTACTATACACAAGGGAAGTAGGGTGCTGTTCCCTAAGTCCGGCACCACACGGAACTAGCATATCACATGTATAAAATTTTCCTCTAACTCAAGTATATTCTCTAAACATGACGCAAGAGAAATATACGATCAAATCGATCAAGTGCTTAACGTCAGCAGCAAAATGGTAAAAACAAACTAGTATTTTACCAACCTTTTTTACGCTTAATGGTTTTACTAAGAACATTGCGATATGCAATTATGTGACGTCACAATGCATTAAATTGTTTGTTTTGGCTACTTTGTAATATTTTTGGTGGTCCATGATTAATGAGTACTTATTTGGTCACGTTTTCTTTCGGAAGATTATGAGATAAGATTCACTTAACAGCAAGTTAATTTTGTAAATAGCTTGAAAGCGTCAATACTCAGTGACATAATAATTTACCCTCCAGTTTGACAGTTAATTTCAGTAATGCATAATCATAATCAACCTCTGCTGGGACACAGGCCTCCTCTCAGTGAGAGGCAGTGGGCTTTAATCTACCATGCGGGTCCAGTGCGGGTTGGTAGATGTCACATGTTTTATGTAAGTATGACAAAAAGCCTTTATATCAAATGGAACTCCGTACTACGCCAGGGTAGCTCAAGGTCAAAGTGTTAACACTGACGTGCGCGGGTTACTGTACTGCCTATTGTACATTATACTTCAAATAAAACCGCAATCACTTTCCCGTACGTGCTTACTAACCAGCGCGGGCGCAGAACGGAAGCAATTCACTTTATTAAATTAATGCGGTTACTCCATCACTTAGTGGTTACTTGTAACTTGCGATAAGTTGCGATGGAGGGCATTTAGTTTAATTAATTGTAGTTAAGTTTAAGTTTTTAATTTGGTATTGAAAATGGTGGTTATTACTTAATAATATTATTATACATATGTTGCTAGTGATGATCTATGGCACTGAAACCTGAAGGCCAATTCTCGTAATTAAAAACGTTAACTATCTGTGTGCCAAATTTCATCCAAATCCGTTTAGTAGTTTTGGCGTGAAAGAGTAACCAAAATCCATCCATCTATACAAACTTTCGCGTTTTTAATATTAGAATAAGATTGAGACTGAAGAATTAGGTACTGTGAACGTTCTACTAATATTATTACGAGAATTGCCCGTTCTGGTCGCTCAGGCCTCATTAGAAGACTGATACTGTGAGTCAAATGGCAATGGAGAAGGGTAGGCATGCTTGGAGTTTTTCTATGTGCTTGAATCAGAAATGAAAAGATCAAGATTTCAAATTCGACTGGTAGTTTTAGAGATTAGCGGGTTTAAAAAAACAAACTCATCAGCTTAATTATTAGTATAGATTCATGTCTGATTACAGGAACCAGTCATAATAATTGATGATAACCAAAAAAGAAATAAGTAAACACACAAATCTGATCCATTTCTAACCGGTTTCGTTACGTAAGAGGTCGATGACTTGCCTAGGTCAACAGTTTTCGCGGTTAAGTTGCGTTACAAGTGTGTTTGTTTGTTTTCGTTTTTATTTGTGAGCTTTTTATAGGTCATGGGTAGCACATAATATAATAATAATATCCCTGGACATTTCACACAGCGCCATCTAGTCCCAAGCTAAGCAACCTAATGCTTGTGTTATGGTAACAAGATGGCTGATAAACTACTTATATACATTTTTTTTTTTTGTAAATACATACATATTATAGATAGAAAAACACCCAGACTCGGAACAAGTAAATGTAGGTCATTCAAATATTTGTTCCGTGCGGGAATCGAACCCGCGACACGCAGCGCAGCAGTCAATCGCTTAACCACTGCGCCAACCGTGCCGTCAATATGTACAGACGCCAGCACATCAAGCTACCCAAAACTGTCAAATTTTCCCAATCAACCTTGAACCTAATGCGTTAGCGATAAAGTTGAAAAAGATTTCAGTAGTTTGATGTGCTACCCCAGCAGTCTCGACATTTATAGCGATCGCTTTATGAACGAATTCGGTCGCAAAGTCCCGGATTGACAGGTGTAATGTATGGAGTGACAGGACTTCGCGACCGAATTCGGTCGTAAAGCGATCGCTATGAATGTCGAGACTGCTGGGGCTGGCGTCTGTACATTGCTACAAGGATCTCTTGGTGTTCGAGTGACGTGCCAGGGATCGCTGTTGGTGAACGTCGGTGCAATTGTTTTTTGGAATATCACTGATGAAATGGTGTATTAAAAATACAAGATGGTGGATTTGGTTTTGAGTTAAGCTACGCCCCAAAATAATCTAGTAGCGCTGTACCTACCATAGCTGGTACTGTCTATCTGTTTATCTATCCGTACTGATAATAAAGCTGAAGAGTTTGTTTGTTGTGTTTAAACGCACTTATATCTGGAACTAACGTTGACCCACCAAAAAAAATATTTTTTTTTATCGTATTTTAATTTTAATATTATTTGACCCTGTATTAATTGTGACGTTATTATAAATGTGTTCCATCCAAATAACCTCTAAATTTAAACAATAATCATTCTGTAGACTACAAGAAAGTGTAGGAAGTAACACCCTCTCTAAAGAAATAGCAAGTCGGTCAGTAACCTATGAGTTTAACGCAATAAATGGTACGTTGGACTATTGCACATGAGCGGCAAAACCTGTTTTACTTAGCCGCCCGTTAGGACTTATTTACACAATTCTATTTATTTACTTAGATTTGATGAAAGGAGTTACAAATAACCAACAGACCATTACGTTTATTTAGGACATGTTCTATATTTTGATAAGGAGCATTAAAGTAAAGAGATTTCCAGGAGAATACAGCTTGGGCGGCATTTGGTACAAAAAACCCGCCTTTTTAATCAACTTAGAAAAAAGGAGGAGGTTCTCAATTCGGTTGAATATATTTTTTTATGTTAATTACCACAGAACTCCGTTATTTATAAGCCCATTTGCAAAATCCTTTTTTTATTTGAAAGGATATGTTCAAATTGGTCCCATAGAAATTTCATCGAAAACGGTTTAGTACTTTTTGCGTGAAAGAGTAACAAACATCCATCCATCCATACACACTTTCACATTTAAATATTAGTAGGATAATAACTATTAGACTAGTAAATATGGCTTCTTAGCCAACGATGCAGATACCTACAGTACAATAAACACGCTTTGGCATTTACTCTATCTGCATTATACAAGGCTGGGAATTGCACAAGTAAATTAACTGCAAGATATATATATGTAGTATAACTAAATGCAGTTTTATTATAGCACAGTTAATGTACTAAAGTTGTGAAATATTTTGTTGAGTACTTTAACTTAGGTTTAGCTTGTGTTAAACTCACAATCTCATATTGTTGCGCAGTGTTTTAGAACTCAATTAACCTGTTGTGAGAGAAGACAAAAGTGTTCTGTCTAATCGTTCGCCTAGCCTTTTCCCAACTATGCTTGGGTTGGCTTCTAGTCTAACCCAATGCAGCTGAATACCAATATTTTACACGGAGAGCAGTATTGGCCCAGTGGTAACGACCCGATTCACGATAAATAAATATGATGTCATCAATAAGATAAGGCAGTTTATATATTTATTTTACTCGCATTTTAAAGTTAAATTTTACGTAATCTGGACTAAGTACGTTCTAAGGCTTTTTTTTTTTTTTTTGAGTATCGGATATCATCAAATGACTCCTCCCGCTCTGGGTGGAGCAGGAGGGAGTGTCAGACTCTTACTGACTAAAACCCACCCGTGTTCCTTCCTTAGCCCTTTATGTTCCAGGGCAGCGGTAAACCCTTTCGGATGTTCCCGCTACACGTTCTAAGGCTGCTGTCAAAAAACGGTTAACTTAGTGTACAGAGTATATGAAAATGTATGTTGTTGTCGGCCTTGTTGTAAGTAATGTATGTTTTGTCTCTAGTGTATGCTATTTGCCAATGGCCATCAGCCGAATAAAATAATTATTTATCGCAATCCTCCATGAATTGCAAACGAATTGCATTTCAATTAATAACGTCATCAGTTATTAATGGTTCCGATACTGATTCATTTAATTACTGTTTTGTTAAAGCGGTGACATTCCGTGGTTTTCGATGTCAGAGGTCTGGTGTGATATGTATTTAAGCGACAATTTAATTTACAGGCTTTAAATGGGAACGTTGGTTTTGTGAAAAAGCGTAACTGTATTTTTAGAGGACATCTTTTATGTTGAGGTAATAATCTATACATATAATAAAATTGTAGAAAAGTGGTGTCTGTACAATGGAAATATATTAAAAAAAAGTAGCAGGGGTTGTTGTTATATCGATACCGAACCCGAAATTGTAATTAATTTTTTTTTGTCTGTTTGTCTGTTTGTCTGTGTGTTTGTGCACGCTAATATCAGAAACGGCCTATTTGATTTATATGCGGTTTTCACTAATATATTGTAGTAAGCTTCACTTAACAGTTAGTGTTTATTTCATGTCAATCGGTTCATAAATAAAAAAGTTATGTCAATTTAAAGAATCACGGCGAACATTTGTTAAGGTATTCTATCAGAGTACGTACAGGCCTCGCGCCTGCGCGTCTATGGCTATATAAAGCGCGCTGAGAGCAGCGCCGCTGCCCCCCATCAGAGCAGGAGTCCCTCAGGGCTCCGTACTCGCCCCTCTCTTATTTACGCTGTTCACTAGCGACATCCCTAAAGATGCTAAGTCCCAATTGGCTCTGTGCGCAGACGACACAGCCATCTATTACACTGGTCGCAGCCATATCCAACTACGACTTCGTCTCCAAACCGCAGTCAATAAGTTGGCTGCTTGGTTCAGGAAATGGCGAATCGAAGTCAACCCCGATAAGAGTCAAGCGGTGCTCTATTCGAGACCCAGACGACAACCCACCCCCCCTCCACCAATCACCATGTTCGGCAAGCCGATCCCTTGGGAAAAGCGAGCCAAATACCTTTGTTTTATTCTTCTCCTTCTCCTCACCTTCTCAGAGCACATAAAGACGGTCGGTTCGCGCGCCTCTTTCGCTCTATTGCCTTCATTCCGTCCTCAATGAATGCAGCAAGCTGTCACTCAAGTGCAAAAAGCGCCTGTACACAGCATGCATCCGTCCCATAATGACTTACGCTTGCGTAGTCTTCGCTCACGCAAAGCCCCGTCACATCCATAGGATGCAAACCCTGCAGAACCGATTTTTCCGCAAGGCCACAAACTCCCCTTGGTTCGTTAGCAATGAGATCCTCCATGTTGATCTCAAGATCCCCACTATCCAGCAGTTCATGAAACGCCTCTCCAAGCGTTTCTTTGCCACAGCCGTTAATCACCCCAACCCTCTGGTGGTCGCGGCCGCCAACTACACCCCCTCCAAACTCAGTAAAATTCGCCGTCCAAGGCATGTTCTCGACGACCCTGATGACCCCATAACCCTCCTCCAGGAGAGCGATAGGGCAACCAGTACAGTATACAAACACAAATTACCGACATTCCGACCTCGCCGCCGAGGTCCCTCGCGACGCCCCCAAGTAAATTCTCCCCCCTGACCCTTGCCCGCTGAAGTGCCAGCCCGCGTCGTAGCTGAGCCTGTAGCTTTAAATTCCCCGACTGAGACCTCTGAGTTTGTTTCGGCCTTTCCTCTCAGAGATAGTCCTAGGAAACGCCGCGCTCATCAAAGCATTAATACTACTAATTTGATCCAGCCTGTCCCCTTGCTGCCCTCTCCCAGCGACGCCCTAAGCCAAGGTTCGTACCCCACAGGGGGTGCCTTTAGCGTGCAGTCGCTTAGTCTAAGTCGCTTAGTTTAATCTAGATGTAGCCCTGGCTGGAGGCTTTAAGAATTCCTAAGGCAACCACAGGATAGTCCGGTTAAGTAGTCACGGCCTCTCAATGAAAAAAAAAACTGACTGCATATTTCATTTATTTATATTTTAGTGTTTGTAGGTTAAGTTCTTTTTCTTAATTTTCTTTAAAATAATTGTTTACGATAGTACGTGTTTACTAAATAACTGTGTGTTAAGTAGTAAGTACTATTTTATTGTAAGAATACCTTGAAGAAGATCCAACCTCTCCCAATGTAGCAAAAATGCTAAAAGGATGAGATTAGTTCGATCACAGGAATCTGAAGAAGGTCGTGAGGCAAGGCTTTCTGCAACTCGGGAACATCAGGCTAGGTTTCGTGCTGCAGAAACTTCGACTCAGCGAGAATCTCGACTGAGTTCAAATCGTTCTCGAATGATGACAACTCGAAATAGGGAAAACGGGGAACAACGAAAGGCACGTTTATCTGTCGATCGCGAAGCTCACGCGCTATCGCATGAGTCTGAGACTTCTGCGAACCCCTAATGCTTCTTAGAAATTTAAGCCCCCCAAAACTTTGCAATGGTACCAGGTTAAAAGTGACCAATTTACAACGAAATCTGATAGAAGCAGAGATTTTAACAGGGTGTGGAAAAGGTGGAAAGTGTTTTCATTCCTCAGATTCCTCTCATTCCAAACAATTTTCCATTTAGTTTTAAACGAGTCCAGTTTCCAGTCAGCCTATGTTTTGCGATGATAAAGCAGATCTAAGTATCAGCTGTTTCTCGCACGGTCAGTTGTATGTGGTTCTGTCACGGGTTAGCAATCCTAGGAGCCTGTATGCTTTCATCCCCGATGGCCATACGTCAAATATCGTATACAGAGAAGCATTACTGTAAAGTATTTTTTTTGCTACCCAAACGACTGTATAATTATGTAATTCAAAATATGCTGCCCGAAAAGTCACTATTCCACGCGGACGAAGTCGCGGGCACAGCTAGTAATAATATAATATCCCTGGACATTTCACACAGCGCCATCTAGTGCCAAGCTAAGCAACCTAATGCTTGTGTTATGGTAACAAGATGGCTGATAAACTACTTATATACATTTTTTTTTGTAAATACATACA
This sequence comes from Apamea sordens, assembly GCA_945859715.1. NCBI lineage: Eukaryota > Metazoa > Arthropoda > Insecta > Lepidoptera > Noctuidae > Apamea > Apamea sordens. The sequence goes on along the minus strand of OX244010.1, from coordinate 1,162,067 downwards.
TATTATAGATAGAAAAACACCCAGACTCGGAATAAATACATGTAGGTCATACAAATATTTGTTCCGTGCGGGAATCGAACCCGCGACACGCAGCGCAGCAGTCAATCGCTTAACCACTGCGCCAACCGTGCCGTCAAAAGGTACATTACTCAAAAGTAATATACTATCATAACAGCATAATTAGCCTATAATGTTCCCACTTCTGAGACACAGGCCTCTGTGAGAGGGAGTGGGCTGTAATCCACCACACGGGCCCAGTGCGGGTTGGTAGTGGTCACTTGTCTTGGAATTTTTGGTTAAAGGACACGCTGGTTTCCTCACGATGGTTTTCTTCACCGTTGTGAGAGCAGTGGTGATGAAATAATTTACACAAAGTAAAGCGCCTGTCTGGGTTCGAAACTACGAGCTACAGCTCGTAAGGCCATTGTTACTTACTACTGAGCTACCACTGCCCCATTTCCATTTAAATAAGTAACACTAAATTCAAAACTTACATTTTCAATAAACTCGGGGTTAGCTGTGTATCCATAGCCGATGAAGATCATTGAGTGAAGACCGAGAATCATCACCATGGTGTAGAATCTGAAACAGTACAGCATCTTCAAGTCTTTTGCTTTTTCGTAGGAAGTATTCACCTCGTATGGCGTGTACCTATGGATAGGCCTATGACGGATTACAGATTACAACGCGCCATGCAACGGGGCGCAGATAACGTGCCACGCATCGGGGCGCAGATAACGCGCCACGCAACGGGGCCCAGATAATGCTCCACGCAACGGGGCGCACATAACGCGCCCTCGTGCGTGACTTTTTACATACAAATTCAATACGAAACTCGTTTCGAAATTATTGAAATTTCGAACATCGAAAACATTTATAATGTTCGCCTGACTCGACAAGATGAAATGAAATTGTTTGAATCACTTTTACACGTGATATTACAAAATAAGCTACATGGAGTCGACATTTTCTATCTGACAACCCTTGAGAAGAAATGGCGAAACAAACTCAAGGGTCAAAGCTGAAAACTTCTGGGTAACCCAGTCTTGATATTATGATAAGTTACCAGAGGGAAATATCACTTTAATTAACACAAAAGTTACCGCTGTTTAAAGCCTAAATAAATCATTAAAAGGATAAAGGCCTACGCAGACCGGGACGGCATGGCAAGGGATTTTGCCGTGAGTCGGCGCACACTGGCCACTTAGATACCGCGGCATTCCAGCACTTTGCCACGGCATGCCCGCTTCTCTACCCCCGCCGCCGCACCCCGCAGTATATCACTACGAGCGCCGGAGTCCGTGGCATGCCGTTGCCTACCGCAATATGCCACGGCATCCCGCCACGGGAGCCTGTGGCGCGTCTTTTAATGCCGTGCGATAAAATCCCTTTCAATGCCACGGCATCATTTTAAAGCATAGCAATTTATGTCGTATTTCTGTAACAGTACGGTTGAATGTACATTAGTAAAAATTTAAATCCCTTGCCATGCCGTCCCGGTCTGCGTAGGCCTTTAAGGATTGGATTGGATTTTTAAGGATTGTTTTTTTTTGTGTTTTTTTTTATGCGTCATGTTTGCCGCACATAAATGCTTTTTCTTTCTTTCTTTATTAAAATGTTACCTACCGTAAAATCCAATTTTCTTTTTGGGAATCTGCGTTAAATTTAAGTCACAAGATAATTAATTTTTAATTACCCTTAATCAGTCAAAAACGCAAGACCCTAATTGCCAGGAACTTACATCCGTACCCAATCTGCTATGACCTAACCATTTTTCCAGTAAATTTTCGCGCTTGGCAAGCCACGTATAACATGAAGTAGGTACTTTCCTACCTACCGTAGATACTATCACAAAATACATAGGAACAGAAGGTCGGTTCCATACAACGAACGAAAACAGGCGCACTTACACATAGCCGAACCGAATTGCTATCTGCCGTCATGGAAGAAGACTTCTGAACAGCTCAAGAACAAGCTAGTACTATTTTATAATAAAAAAATATGTATATTTAGGTTAAGGTATTTATCTATGGGCCTGGTTCGCCTGAAATAAATGAACAAATTAATGTAATAGATGCGTACGTTTGGCGATCTCAAACAAATGCCGGTCGCGAGAGCGCTTGCACTCGCTGTAAGTACATAAATGTGAAGCGTGCTAGTTTACCCGCAGGCTGCAACCCTACAGCAACTTTACTGTCACGAGATTAAAGATCACTGTGATATTGACAGTGTTGCAAAATCAGAGCTAAAATATGTAACTGTGAGTGAACTGTATGTGTGCGCTCGATGTTGTATGGAGCCAACCTTTTGTAACCATTTACTATTCTATGTATCGCCGTATCGAGGATGCATCGAATACCGACGGCTAACCGCAATCACTGCAGCGCAATTACGATTTTACATCAGGTTTACCTAAAGTTTCTATGTATTGAAGTCGATTAGGTACCTATTTCATTCTCATAAAACACTCGGGACAACATTGACTTATCCGTTGTTGGAACCACAGGTTGAAATGATTGTGTACAACACAATAGTTTTGTAACAAACCCAGCAGTGCCATTCTACAATGGCACTGCAGATCACTACAGATCTGAGAGATCTGTGCAAGAGCTTCTCATACAGATAGACACAAGTATCGAAAAATTCAGAAAGACAGCTAAGCAAAAACGAAATAATAACGCGGGCAGGCGATGCGATGCGGCGGGGGTCGGGGAACAAAGTCGCGGGCATAAGCTTATAAGTGGTATACATAAGTTATAACGTTATAAATGGTATACATAAGTTATAAGGTTATAAGTGGTATACATAAGTTATAAGCTTATAAGTGGTATACATGTTATCTATACATATAATAAAACAGTAACGAAAGAAAAACTGTACATTGAGAATTTTCGAGAAAAAATAAGTGGCTTTTGTTAGAAAAACGTAACTGATGACAAAAAGTGACTTTTTAGAATTTTTGTCTGTTTGTCTGTGTGTATGGTACGGCTTCACGCCAAAACTACTGGATAGATTGAATTGAAATTCAGCAAAAATGTTCTTTGTAAACCAAGGAAGGCTTTAGGCTACATATTATCACGCCGTATGTTATAGGTGGTAAGCAATATGGATTTTAAAAGGTTTTTGTTCGTAATTTAATGCACAAAATAATTGAATGCACAAAATGACATGTTATTTATTTAGTAAACCATAATTTAACTCTGGAAACATATTATCACGCTATCACCTACGGGGGAGGAGCTGTGTATCTTTATTTTTCTTACCTACGTATTCTGTGACAGCGTGTAATCTAACGACGCATATTTAAATGTTGTTTTTGAGTAAGCCATGCTATTATCTAGCTTTACACTATAAAAACTACGCCATTTAAGTAACTTGGGCAGAGAAACATAGTTTAATTAATTAATGTTAGTAGTATAATGAAAATTTTGAAGCAGCGCCATCTATGAGATTTCATAAAAATCAAATCAAGTTACATGTTAACACTTTTTGGAAATTAATAATTTAAATTTGATCATGTTGGCGAGGTTAATAGTTAGTTATTCTTAAAATTCATAGATGGCAATGTGCATTTTCTTCATAAAAGTGGTATCGTATAGTTCGTTTCGACAAATTCAAGTTCCAACAAAACCCTCAAAATCTTGAGCAGAGTTGAGGAAGACAATTTAAAAAAACACGCTCTGTGAAGTCGACCAGTTTGCGAGATCCCTTACGTATGACGAGGTGCCTTCATATTACACGTACGACAAGCAAAGGGGTGTATTTAACCGACGTCGACGAGGAGGTACTGTGGAAGGCTTTCCGGGAATTTTCAAGGACACCGCATTGGGTAGGGTTTATACCGTGTATCCGAATAATGGCGAATGCAATTTTCTGCGGTTGTTACTTCACACTGTCCGAGGCCCAACGTCTTTCGCCTTTCTGAGGACATTTGATGGCGTGGAGTATCCCACTTACCGCGCAGCCTGCGTAGCACGTCACCTTCTCGACGGTGACCAAAATTGGGATGACACCCTCGCGGAGGTGAGCGTCAGTGACAGTCCCAGCTGCATGCGTCATCTGTTTGCCGTCATCTTGGTGTTTTGTGGAGTCGCGAACCTGGTAGCTTTGTGGGAGAAGTATCTCCATCATCTGTCTGAAGATTTTCTACGAGCTTTGAGGCGTGTTACTGGAGACGAAGTCGAAGTAACTGATGAACGCGTGCTGAACACCTGCCTCAGTTCACTTCAAGATGTGGTCATTTCATGGGTTATCAGCTCCCACATCATCACCGTATAAAGACCGTGGAAATCGGGAGTATAACGCTGAGACAAATTACGATCCGGGCGAAATGACCACCATACGAAATGACTATCGCTTCGCCGCTTTGTTCTCTTCAGAGCAAAAACACATTTATGACACAGTCCTTAAAAGCGTTGGGCAAAACCAGGGTAAAATGTTTTTCTTGGATGCTCCTGGTGGAACAGGAAAAACATTTGTTACCACTGGCATACTTGCAGAGGTCAGGAGGCAAGGCAAAATTGCTATTGCTGTAGCGTCGTCGGGAATCGCTGCCACACTACTTCCGGGCGGCAAGACAGCACATGCCATGTTTAAAATTCCCATCGATTTAGAGAGCGCCGAAACGCCTGTTTTTGGTGTGTCACGTAACAGCAATAAGGGACACGTGCTCAAGGATTGCTCTCTGATCGTATGGGATGAGTGTACGATGGCCAATAGGAAGGCAGTTGAGGCCGTGGACAGAACCCTGCAGGACATCCGCAGGAACGAACATTTGATGGGTGGTGTCATAGTTCTGTTCAGTAGCGATTTCCGGCAAACGCTTCCCGTGGTGACGCGGGGATCGAGGGCTGACGAGGTGAATGCTTCGTTGAAACGATCTTCGTTTTGGTCACGAGTTCGTACGCTGCGCTTGACCATTAATATGAGAGCTCAGCTCGGCGGCAAGGCATGTGCTCAAGAATTCTCCGATGTCCTTCTAAGTCTTGGCGAAGGCACTCTACCAGAAGAGAGAGGTGGACAGGTGGTGCTTCCAGAGTCTCTCGGTAGAGTGGTATCCAGCTTAGAAGAACTCATTCGCTGTGTGTACGGGGACATCAGTCGTATACTGCACCAGCAGAATTATTCTTGGGTGTGTGAGCGGGCCATTTTGACGCCCAAAAATAATCAGGCTGCAGCAATTAACGAATGCATTCTCTCGGAAATTGAGGGGAATGAAGTGGTCCACACCTCGATAAACACTGTTGTCGAGCAAGATGACGCCACACATTATCCCGTGGAATTTCTGAACTCCCTGTCAGCAAGTGGACTTCCAGCGCATACCATCAAGCTGAAGGTCGGTGTCCCGATTATGCTTCTTCTGTACCTATCTCCTCCGAAGTTGTGTAACGGGACCCGCCTTAAAGTCATCTCGCTCCACAGACACACCATTGAGGCGGAAATTCTTACGGGTTGTGGCGTCGGCGAGGCAGTATTTATACCACGCATTCCTTTCATACCTCATAACTACCCGTTCCAGTTCAAGCACGTACAGTTCCCCGTGAATGTTTGCTTCGCGATTACCATCAATAAGTCGCGGGGGCAGACACTGAGGGTAGCGGGTGTCGACCTCAGGACGAGTTGCTTCTCACACGGGCAACTGTACGTCGCTTGCTCTCGCGTCACCAGTCCTGACTCTCTTTACATTTTGGCTCCTGGCAGCATAACTACCAACGTAGTTTATAGGGAAGTGTTGTAAGGTATGATACCTTTGTACGTATTTTTATTCTTTTGTGTCCTGAAATGTATTCCTACATTATTTTCTCTATTTCCTTCAGTCACATCTTATGACTGAACTCAGCAGGATTCCCATATAACTCTCTTCACTTGCTTCGCTTCACTTGCTTCGCAAAAAAACTTATATTTTAATGCAATTTTAAAAGTTGTTTACTTATAATGCTATAGCGACACTGGCATCTTAGGTATTTTTGGTGCTGTAGAGCCTTCACGCAGACGACGTCGCGGGCAGCAGCTAGTAAGCTTATAAGTGGTATACATAAGTTATAAGGTTATGAGTGGTATACATAAGTTATCCAAACTAATATTATAAATGCGAAAGTAACTCTGTCTGTCTGTCTGTCTGTCTGTCTGTCTTTGCTTCACGCCTAAACTACTGAACCGATTTGTGTGAAATTTGGTACAGACATAGTTTGGAACTTGAGAATGGACATAGGATAGTTTTTATTACAAAAAATAAAAAATAAAATAAAAAATAAAATTTATTCCGGACATACAGCGCCATCTATTGGTCAAGAGTCGGTGTCATCTATTGGTGAAGTCACTATTCCACGCGAACGAAGTCGCGGGCAAAAGCTAGTAAGCTTATAAGTGGTATACATAAGTTATAAGGTTATAAGTGGTATACATAATTTATAAGCTTATAAGTGGTATACATAAGTTATAAGCTTAAAAGTGGTATATATGTTATAAGGTGGTATACATAAGCAGGTTATAAGTGGTTTAAGCGTATTATCATTAGGTGATGGCGCTGATTCACAAACTACCCTTTTTTTGGGTGTGAAATCATCAAATGACCTCTCCTGCTCTGAGCTGAGCGGAAGGGCGTGTCAGACTTTTACTGACTAAAACCCACCCGTGTTCCTTTAGTTGCCTGTGCCAGGGGCCACGGTATCTCTTTCGTACAACCCGCAGCACCTTTACAAACTAACCTTAATTTAAGTTCAGTGAATCTTTTTCTTTCTATTTCATTAAGAAAAGGACAGTAGATAAATATTAGTTTAGTCCTGTCAAATTAGTCAGCGCCTGACGTAACTTGAAGTATTTTTAGTAGACATGTTTTTAATCACGTCTAAACTGTCTATGGAGTATCTTAATTTGACAGGACTAAACTATGTAATATTTATCGTCTGTCCTTTTCTTAATGAAATAGAAAGAAAAAGATGCACTGAACTTAAATTTAGTTTAGTTTGTGAACAAGGGAGTCGGCGCCATTATCTTTATATTACCTAACGTTTTATTGAACATCAAAACCCCACTATATCTCAGATGCATCGAAAACCACTAACCGCAATCATAATGGCTGTACAGCAATTTATGCCGATTTTAATCGCGAGGGAATACTCGTCAATATCTCTTGCACGACTTTAATCAAGGATGAGTCTGGCATCTACATAAATGAGGTGCGAGATACGTGCCTAGTTAAATGTAGGCTAAAATATTTAAGGTCAAATTCATGTTCAAATTGATGTTATTTCAAGTTAAATATAAATCAACTTTATTTTAGTGAAAATTAAATTGATTTCAGAGTAACTCGTACTATTGAAAAAAGTTATAAAAATGTTTGAAGTTGTAGCGTAAACTGTACTTTATTATGTAGCTATTAAAGTATTTTTTCCAACCACTCATATTTGTTTACATAGTTTGGAAAATAAATGGCGAATGCAGATTAGTAAGATGTATTATTGTGTAATTAAATAAAAATAATAAAAAATATATGTATTTAATTATTGTGTTATTGTGTTAATTGTGTGTGTTGTTTTTTTTTGTTTTATTATATTGTTAAATACTTTTTCTTTTCTTTCTTTCTTTATTTCCTTGGCAAATATAGGAAATGTACCCATCATGACGGCTAGATTTATAACACTATCATATTGCATAGAAATTGATAGCAGCTCTGGTGCTGAGCATGAAGTTATGAGTTTGATTCCCAGGTCGGGTTAAAAGTTATTGGGCTTTCCATTTCTTAGGTTATTGATTAAATCAAAAGTCATTTATTCAAAATTAGGCTGAGAAGCAGCACTTTTCGAACGTCAAAATTACAAAAGACAGTCCCCCAAACACGCCCGCCCTTCACCACTTCCTAGTGCTTTCGCTGGGAAGAAGAAGTGGCGCAACCAATTCCCCAGCAGCACAGCTGTCTGTTCTTTTATTCAACCTCAAACTCAAATCATTTATTTCAATTTAACCAGTAACAGGCACTTTTGAATTGTCAAAATTAAATAGTCGGTCAGTTAGTCAGAAAGTTGAAGCTAGATGCTCATTCCAAAACGTAGATCTCTATGAAGAAAAACGGGCAAGAAACTCCACGGACACTCTTTTAAATCAAGATATTATTACAAAATCCCGGGTACATTATTCTTATTGCTTCTATATGTGAGAACAATGTAAAAAAGAAACAATTTAAAATACAAAATTAAAAATAAACCGTGGCAGCTTCGATCAATAATAGTACTAAATTAAGGATCAGGAACAAAAATCAGTCGCTCAAGTGGCCACGTTTGCACACACGTAAACATCTACATTTCTTAGAAAAAAGTTTAATAATATTAACAACTTCAGTTTATTATAAACCTTAATGCTTAAACATAAAGTTTAATTACCATTGCAAAATATATTTAAAAGACCGCTTGAAAATAAAATCATTCATTTTAAATTTTCAGTCATTTATTCTAAAATGAAACTTAAAGTCTAAGTTATAAGGTTAAAAACATACTAATTTGAAATAAGACCACAAAAGTATTTGTGGTGTTATTTTTCGGGCCGTTTTTGAAGCGCTTATCGCGGGAATCTAGTACTATTATTGATCGAAGCCTGGCAGTTAAGAGATGACCAGTCTCAACCGACGGCGCCCGTTCACGAACATGACGCGTATTATGATTGATTGATGACAACAGGCTCCCCTCTATTACATGTGACTCACACATAACTGACGAAATGTAGGTGCACTGTAGTTACACCTCTGCTAACCCCTAGGGAATCACAGGCGTAAATTGACTGCAACACAATTGACTGCTTTTTAGGGTTCCGTAGCCAAATGGAAAAAAACGGAACCCTTATGGATTCGTCATATCTGTCTGTTTGTCCGTATGTCACAGCCACTTTTTCCGAAACTATAAGAACTATAGTGTTGAAACTTGGTAAGTAGGTGTATTCTGTAAACCGCATTAAGATTTTCACACAAAAATAGAAAAAAAACAATAAATTTTGCGGGTTCCCCATACGCCACTCGCCCCTTTAAAGTAACGTCATCATTATCATTATATCCTTACCTCAACGCCTGGAAACACTTGAAGAGTCCACCTTCAGCGCTGCCTCCATGCTTCAAAGCTTTCCAGTTCTTTTGCACGCAGAAAGCCAGCATGAATTTATTAGCTGCAACAAAAAAACAAAAGTGACCATCTGTGATTCCTGTCTCTTCTGCGGGGTGATTACGTAACACACTATCAGTACCAATGGGTTTCATTTTGACAGTTCAACAACATTCATTGCGTTATTTACGTTGTTGAGCAGACACATTTTTCGAACATATGAAGCAATGGATTAGCAATATCCTTCAAAATGATTCAGCACCCTAATTGCGTAACACACGATCAATCGTAATCTGAATCATTTTGAAGCAAATTACTTATCCATTGCTTCATAAGTTAGAAAAATTTGTCTGCTCAACACGTAAATAACGCAATGAATGTTGTTGAACTGTCAAAATGAAACCGATTCCGATTGATTGTGTGTTGAGATTGTTTATGTGTTACGAAAATTACGAGCGCTGATCTTGATGACATCCTATTTAATATTATAGTAGTTTGTATGACTTTGGATGTTTGTAACGATGTAAATTTCCTACACCGATAGGTACAGCGCGATTCAAACTTTAAGGCAGCTCTCAAGTGCGCTACTCGCTGCGCAGTACCTCACCCCTCACCCGCGCTGACAGGTGAATGTGTTACTGCGTTACTGCGCAGCGACTTGCCTTGTGTTCCGAGCCGTCATATACACCGTTAAATTTTGATCGTTTTAATCCTTAAAAGGGGTCATTGTACTCATCATTATGAACAACTTTTACTACGGGACCAACCCAGAAATCGTGAAAAAAAATCAAACCCAAAAATACAAGGCCGTTGAAAAAAAATAAGTAGGAACGTACTTATTAACTTAAATCAGAACATTTATTTACCTTCTCCTGTCTCGCCAGGCCACAAGAAGTAATAAGCAGAGCATCCCAAGTTGACCAGCAGTAGTCCCAGTAGAAGGACCCCGATGACGTAATCCAGGACATCGGGTGGTATGTAGTCATCTTGGGTCTTGCAATACCGGACTGATAAGGAATCCACCTGTTGTTAACAATGGAGTTTTTATCAGAAGTTTTTATAGTAGTGAAAACATCTTTAAGGAGATTTAATCTTTAAGGGGATTAAGTAATACTAATAATACTAACATAGCATATAAGCACAATCTGTTACTAACCATCAACAACGTATATGGACTGTTATAGGTTTGAAATAAAGTTTTTTTTTTATAATCTCATTGCATTTTTGTTTACATTTTCAGCAGATGTTTTTGGAACAGATCATACACATTACAATCATAATTAAGTTGTTCGTCTATAGAGGTATGAGGGTGTAAAGTTAACTCATCCTCCATAGAAAAGGGAGGATCCTCCCTTTTCTATGGAGGATGACGGGTGTGATGTAGGGGAGTTGTATATATGCTAGGTGCGCGGTAAACTCTGCTTGCGAGATGCAGGATTTTGCGTGACGTCAGTATGTCGCGTTGTTCGAATGTGGCGTTGTAAAAGATCCCATGATATACTTTCCGTTTCCCTTATTTCTTTTTAGGCTACAACACATACATGGCAACAAAAAATGGAAGTATAGTGCAGTGTCAATAGAATTATTGAAAACATTTTGGTCGACATCGTGAAATACTTTCAATCTTTACTATCTTTGGCCGTGGCTTCGCTCGTATTAATTTGCGATGTTTTCTCAATTATTTGAATGCCATGCAATTATTAAAAAATGGACATAAATTATGCATTTATTGTACAAATAAAAATATCTGCCTTACTATTCATGAATATTTTATAATAGAATGGCAACAAAAAAAGCTTTTATTGTTATAAATACCTGCTGAAATTTTAACACTTTAGCAACGCAAATGAAACCTGTATTGTCCAGTCGCTCAATATAATCAATTATTCCATTGATTCAGGCAATTGTGAGTGGAATTCGCTATCGACTGTATTTTTATTAAAGCTTTTAAAACGTTACGCCTTTTCGAATAAAGTAAAATAAATCACGAAAGGAGACTCACTATTTCATTCATATTAACGATCTAGCTTCTGACTGCGGCTTCGCTCGCGTGGATGTCGTAAATTATCATAAATCATCACCTATCTTCCAGTGAAAGTCCCGTCAAAATCGATCCGGCCCTTTCAGATTTCAGATTAGCCGGAACAAACACAGACAGACAAATACTATAAAAAAAATAATATGCTTTTTTGTTTGTTATAAAATAATAGCATACTTTAATGTGAATTTAGTAAAAAGTTGTTATTTTGATATTAAAATTACTACAAATTTATACAATTACTTCAATTTTATTTATTTTATAGATAGATTGACCAAGTAACAGTAGGTAGAAAATACTAACTTTCCAAAACATTTAAAAAATTCCAGACAGAGATTTATATTTAGTGGTTTATACCATGGTAAAAAAATCAGGCAGGACTGACTGCCTTGCTGATTTGAGAGTATGAGTAAACTCCAATGAAAAAAAAAAAATCAACAGGCTGCACTTCGGGAGTGCTGGCAGAAGTGAAAACTTGAATATGCGTTTTGGAATGCGGTCTACTCTCCCTCGATCTTACGAATTTTCGATCAGGTCACGTGTCCTGACGCGAGCTCCATTTTACGAATTTTCGATCAGATCACGTGTCCTGACGCGAGCTCCGTCTTACGAATTTTCGATCAGGTCACGTGTCTTGACGCGAGTTTAAAATTTTTTACCCATCACAAAAAAGTGCACAACGCCGCTAAAGAAGTTTTCACTTCAAAAAACATATTAAGTGGAATCCAACATGGACGAAAAATAGTGGAAACGCTTTATATTTCTAGTTTCGGCAATTATTGGTTTAAATTACGACTCGCATCTGTTACTAATAGCGCTTAAACCAGTTTAGAAGTTAAGCATATTTTCAGTTTTCGAAACCACTTGGTAGTTCTTTTATTTTCCACCTCCATAATTAACTTCTTCTTTGTTCTGGTTCATCATCATCTGAACAGCCTTTTCCCAACTATGTTACGGTCGGCTTCTAGTCTAACCGGATGCAGCTGAATACCTGTAGTTTATATGGAGTGACTGCCTACCACAGCCACAACCCAGTTACTGGGTAATGCGATACCCCTTGGTAAGACGGGTTGTCAGACTTTCGGGCTTCTGAGGACCCGTAACGACTGTCAAAGATTCACGAATGACAGCCGGGACTAACGGCTTAACGTGCTTTCCGAGGCACGGAGGGGTCTTGGTATTTGAAGATGGTCACCTATCTACGGACCAACCGTGACAAGCGTAGCTTAACCTAATCGAACCGTGCGGCTGTTATTACTTAGCCACAAGCCCCTCCTCCTCCTCTCCCTTCTTTATCCTGGTTAGTATCCCAATTTATTTGGGGTCTGCCCTCCTAGTACTTCTGCGCCACACCGAACAGTTGTAGGTTGTTTCCACAACTCACAACTGTACGGTGTTGATGTGTTTGGTGGTGTGCGTGCGTCAAGTTATTGGTGGTCTACCATGGCCTCTTTTTTCTATCCCCTATATTCATAACTCTTTTAGTCATAATAAGAACTGAGACTTGTAATGAGACGTGACCATATTCCGTATTATGGTCTTCATCTCGTCTCATTAAAAGTCTGTACTTACCAACGCAAGCGGAGGGTCCCCTCAAATTAAATCCAGGCTCTTGGCCGAGAAATTCCGGAATGGGAAAACCCAATAATATTTTGTTTGACCTAGAAATCGAATCTCTGGTACCATCAGCAGTAGCGCTTCCGACCAATAAACCAGCGAGGCACCCCTTATAACCTTACCTGCAATCCATATCCTTGATGTATGGTGGCATTCAGGCAGCTCTTCAAAGCTTCAGCAGTTGACTCCCCACCGTCTGCATGACTAGTGTTCATGCCACAGTGCTGGGAGCCACACACTCCTCGATGCAGTTTCGAATGCTCGTAGTTCGTGTAGGATATCGAGGAGAAATTCTAGACGAAAAAAAAGGAGAATTAGATAGTGCACTCTACGAAAACACAGATTTTTCTATGATTGTCGTAGATCTTTTGTATTCTTCAGATAAACTGGTTATAAAAGCTTAGGGTAGTAAAAACTTAGTTTTGTGTACCCTTTTTAGGGTTCCGTAGCCAAATGGCAACGGAACCCTTATGGATTCGTCATGTCTGTCTGTCTGTCTGTCTGTCCGTCCGTATGTCACAGCCGCTTTTTTCCGAAACTATAAGAGCTATACTGTTGAAACTTGGTAAGTAGATGTATTCTGTGAACCGCATTAAGATTTTCACACAAAAATAGAAAAAAAAAACAATAAATTTTGGGGGTCCCCATAGTTAGAACTGAAACTCAAAATTTTTTTTTTCATCAAACCCATACATGTTGGGTATCTATGGATAGGTCTTCAAAAATGATATTGAGGTTTCTAATATAATTTTTTTCTAAACTGAATAGTTTGCGCGAGAGACACTTCCAAAATGGTAAAATGTGTGTCCCCCCCCCCCCCCCCTGTAACTTCTAAAATAAGAGAATGATAAAACTAAAAAAAATATATGATGTACATTACCATATAAACTTCCACCGAAAATTGGTTTGAACGAGATCTAGTGAGTAGTTTTTTTTTAATACGTCATAAATCGTAACGTAACGGAACCCTTCATGGGCGAGTCCGACTCGCACTTGGCCGGTTTTTTATTAATTTTTTCTATGGGGAAATCCTCATGGATTCCCTCCGTCTGGGGAGAACGGAGAGTTATGTCGGACTGATACCGACTAACACATCACTGTTCCTTCTACTAAGTAAGTCAGGGGCCCGTACATTTACAGTCACCGCAGCCCTGACAGGTGTCAGCCCGCCATGCGGGTCATGATAGATATTTATCATTATCAGTAACTTTTACTATCAGACCTACCATTTAATTGTGAAAAATATGTCACCTGATACGTTTGTCTTCACATAAATCGATAAAATGTATGTAACAGCCAAAGTTTGGAACAGGTACCAAAAGTACAGGTTCTGTAGCAGTACTTAGCGGTTCTTGGCATTTCGGTACCTGGGTACCTGTACCAGGCAGGTATCGATACTCAAAATAACAAGTACCGGCTCAAGCCAATTGCTGTTTTTGGGAACCGGGACCATTGGATACTGGTTCTCAAAAACACTGGCATTTCAAGACCTGGTAACAGCTGATTTATAGCAACAAACACTCTAAATAGTTCATGCTAGGTAACACTAAGATTTTCGTTGCAGTAGGTACGTTTACTTAAATCACAGATTTCTGAAGTGCGTAACCGCTAAGATTGCTTGCTCTGTAGTAACTTGAGACCGAGCTGAAGATAAAATAGTACAGAAGGTCCGTTCCATACAAGAGACGAAACAAACGCACGCACACATAGAGGCGTACGTGTAGCGATCTCAAACAAATGCCGGTCGCGAGTGCGCTTGTACTTCATAGTCACGACTTCACGAGCGCTAAGATTGCTTGCTCTGTTAGTAGTAACTTTACTACAGAGCAAGCAATCTTAGCGGTTAGGCACTTCAGAAATCTGTGTTTTATATTCTTTATATATTATATATTTATGCTGGTAACTGTACTGCCACGAGCATAAGTATGTATTTCATTGTATTTTTCGTTATTTCCAAGTGTTGACATATTAGTGCTCGTGACTGTACGTAAAGCGTGTGTATGTATGCGTGCGTTTTCGTCCATATCAAAGAGCCGACCTTCTGTAGTATTCTTCGCTCTATAGAGATGAACATCAGCCTTTAGCGACTGTTAAACTTTAGGGCCTTAAACAAATACCACGACACGTACGCACTTAATTTGTTTGTTCATGTCGCTTCCATTGCTCGGTAGGCTTGCAAACATTGCCTTGACACAGAAATTGTGTTTCATATTTTATTTGTTTGCTCGATTTGTTTGTTGATAACTGGAATTATGAGCTAAAATAAAATGCATAACATAGCATAATCAGCTTATAATGTTCCCAATGCTAGCACACAGTCAGGCCTGCTGTCTGTGAGAGGGAGTGGGCTGTAATTTACCACGTGGTTCTCAGACATGCCGGTTTCCTCACGATGTTTTCTTTCACCGTTTTGAGAACAGTGATGATGAATTAATTTCCTCAAAGTAAAGCGCCCGTCTGGGTTAGAACCTACAACCTACAACTTGTAAGTTGCAACCATTACCACTGGGCGACCACTGCTCTTAACAAATATTACGCGACGGAAATTCTGCGTGCTCATGTTTTCTATTGAAATTATCCGGCCCTATGTGCACGAAGATAATTGCAGTCGTATACGTTGGATAAACTACCAAGAGCTTTTTAAGAACCATCGGAAATGGTTTATGGTTCAATGTTGGGTTTTAGGGCGAATTTCACCAAATAAATTAAACACCTTCGGCACATATAAATCGCAATTAATAGCTGCCAGTGTCAGCATAATTGTGGAACCCTTGAACGTGGTTTAGAAGTGCTGAACGCCTCCAGTTTCATTAATGAAATTCGTCTTTAGGACGTTCAAGGCCATGTTTGTCGAAGGACTGGACAGCCAGTTGAGCAGACGAGTCCTGGAGTGAGCTACCCCCCCGCTAGATAAATAAATAAATAAATATCCCTGGACATTTCACACAGCGCCATCTAGTCCCAAGCTAAGCAACCTAATGCTTGTGTTATGGTAACAAGATGGCTGATAAACTACTTATATACATTTTTTTTTTGTAAATACATTCATATAATAGATAGAAAAACACCCAGACTCGGAACAAATACATGTAGGTCATACAAATATTTGTTCCGTGCGGGAATCGAACCCGCGACACGCAGCGCAGCAGTCAATCGCTTAACCACTGCGCCAACCGTGCCGTCCAAACAAGCAAAGATAGACCGAAGACCTTAAAAAGGTGACTGGGACAGACTGGATGCGGAAGGCGGAGGACTGGGTGTTGTGGCGCAGCCTGGACGAGGCTTATGTCCAGCAGTGGACTGCAATAGGTTGAGTTGATAAACATACCTTAATAAACTGATACAGCGGCGTATCATCTTCCAGAAGCACCAGGTCTACAATGCAGTAGACAGCGTCAGGTTTCTTCAGACACAGGTCGAAGTCATCCAGATCTGACAGCGCGGGCATTGAGTGGTAATCCAATATCGACTCCGGCGGCTCATCTGGTTAACCAAAATGATAATAGGGTATTAGTTAAAATGTCAAAATTAAACAACTGTATGATCTGTTCCAAATGTAGGTATCTAATCAAAATGTAAACAAATGGATAAGAAAACATCACTGTAGATGTCATTTTGTAGGGCCACTTAGAAAGGGAGTGCTTTGATTTAATTATTTTAATTGTAAAGCTCATAATTTTAAATCACCTTCAAAATGTTTTTCATTTGACAATTAAGGTTAATTTTATAACCTCAACGTGCCCCCATTCCTATAAATGGTTGTCCACAAGACCAAAACAAATAAAATTCCGTGAAGCATTTTTAATCCACATCATCTTCTACCGCATCCACTTCAGACTTTATCCACTGCTGAGAATAAGGCATCATAATCCACATATTAAACAAAAATTCATACATCATAGAAGCTATAACGCATTTCAATGGAATAACTACATCGCAATGCAAGCAATCTTTTTAAAAGTATTTTTCAGTTTCATAAACCTAAAAATGTACTCGCCATTAGAAATCTTTATTGGAACCATTTCTGATATTTTAGGAAAAATGTCTTCAATATATTTTTCGATGTGTGTGTTTGAAACTACGGTGCTTAGAAAATATTCCTACTGAATTTTGGTACTGGAAAAATAAGGCATAATATTGGAACGAAGCTTTTAGTGCGGCTTGCGGTAAACTGGTAGAAATCATCAGGTAACAAAAAAGCGCATTATTCGCTTCTCCATGCGACTTTCACTGCATCTCATGGTTTTCGAGGGCGCTAAAGCCATAAGCATATTCAGCCTATAATGTTCCCACTGCTGGGACACAGGCCTCCTCTCTGTGAGAGGGAGTGGGCCGTAATCCACCACGCGGGCCCAGTGTGGGTTGGTAAATATCACATGTCTTCGAATTTTTGGTTCTAGGACATGCCGGTTTCCTCACGATGTTTTCCTTTACCGTTTTGAGAGCAGTGGTGATGAAATTATTTACGCAAAGTAAAGCGCCTGGCTGGGTTCGAACCTACGACCTACAACTCGTAAGTCGGAGCCGTTACCACTGGGCCGCCACTGCTAAAGCCATGATGAGGTAAAAATGAATATTCAAGATGGCGACCAATTTATGAAAGCTTCTAAAAACTTAAACTAGATGGCTCTTTATTAAAAACGCGTATTTATGCATTTTTTGCTTTTGTTTTTAATGTCCAAATGTTGTTTGAAGGCGTTGCATGTGTTCGTTTTAGGGTTCTGTACATCCGTCGTGTGTCTGTTATTCTGTCCGTCTGTCACAGCCATTTTGGACCGATTAAGTTAAAATTTTGTACATAATTTATGAATTTCTGTGACTCGAACGGGATGCAAATCATATTTTTTTATTAGTTATGATTTTTTTCCGTATGACATGAAATGGCTTACTGTGTGGGTCTCAAATATATTTTTTTTATCATTTTAAAATAAATAGGTTAGGTTAGGTTTAAAGCTATTTAATAAAATCGAGATAAGGCCCTTATCTCCGAAACTACAGACGTACAATTTTGAAAAAATACAGAAAATAGTTCTATACTTAAAGTCTTAAAATAACATGATACATCTCTCAATATGGTGCGTACTTACTTACATTTTCTCTACCGGTTTATGAGCAACCTTTAACCCTAGACTACTAATCTTATTTTAGCACCGCATATTATTATGATCGTATGGGGTTTTTTTAAATAAACAGAAATGTTGCTTTAAAGAAATTAACAATTTTCAAACGAAATATCGGCTTATTATTCGATTCGCACTTTACCCGCGCATTTTTTTTTCTATCGGGTAGGGTTGTCGACGCGCCCACAAATAAATTAGCTTTGTGCGAGTCACCTATACGAAAAATAATAAGTGACGATTCGCCCGTTCCGGGCGAGTAAATTCCTGCGAATCGAATACTAAGCCGATATCAGGCAAGCATTTTACCTTTAATCAATTGAAAACGTTTTTTTCAGACAAACTCGTGACTAGTTATATTAATCTTAGTATTACAATAAGAATCCTACTCCTACTAATATTATAAACGTGAAAGTTCGTTTGGATGGATGGATGTTTGTTACTCTTTCAATCAAAAACTACTGAACGGATTTGGATGAAATTTGGTACACAAATAGTTTATAACCAGCATTAACATATAGAATACTTTTATCCCGATATTCCCACGGGATCGAAACCTATGCGGGTGAAACCGCGGGGCACAGCTAGTATTTCTATTAGTCTGAGGCTACTTATTTGTATAGCTATTCTATCTGTCTATAATATTCATGTATGTATGAAATATTAAATACATAATTATGCAGTAAATATGTACGTATGCAATGGCAATTCTAGTTAAATAAATAACAAAAAGTGTTCTATAAATGTTCAGTCAAAAATTCACCTTTAATACTAATGATAGCATCCTAGGCAATTGCATAGTCAATATCTTGGTAACGTTGTAAGCAAGCCGGGCGCCCTATAATGCGTTCCAGGTTACCCTGAGTTAGCACGAATGTACACACGGCTACACGTCAAGCTATACAAAACCAGTTTGTCTTGGCCTCAGTTTGTATGATATTTTCTCACAATGAACGGTCAGCCAATACTGGTTTTGCATAGCTTGATGTGTAGCCTTGTGTACAACCCGATGCGTCCTCGCAATTTAAGATTTATTTAAATAAAAAAGCCGACTACAGGCGGCCCCTCAGGCGATGATCAGTACTCTAGGGTTAACATACTCGTTTTTTTGTAAAAGATTTAATAATAATTATGAAGATGGCGGCTACATTATAAAAGGCATCGCTGAGTCATGTCCAGTATAAAGTTAAGAGCCGCAAGAGCAAACAAACAAGTTATAACAAGGAAAATAAACTTCGAACTAAAATATCATAAGTTACGTGGGAACATCTTGTGAAATATCGTGTCATAACAGTGCAACATTGACAAATTCTGGACTTTAAAATGTTTTTAACACTATGCATCCTTCTGCTGGTGGCAGGAGCTTACTGCGATGATGACTTAGATGCAGTCTTTGACGAGATCTTTCGACCAACGGCCACTCAAGACAAGAACAACGCTCAAGCTACTAAAGGACCAGCAATCACAACTAACACAGAAAATTCCGAAGGTAACAAGTCATGCGCCCTACCTGATGGCCAGAAAGGAGAATGCGTTAGTTACTACCTCTGTAAAATAATGAGTGAGAATGATGGAGTAATAGATATTTCTGAACACACTGATGGTTCTTGCTCATCGTACATTGATGTCTGTTGTCCAGCATCAAAGAAGATTTCTCATGACTAGCTTTGTAAGCCTGATCCATCATACCCTAACTTGTACCGTCGCAACTTCTAAACGATTCCCTATAAAAATATATACTTACTCATTTTATTGTTTTGTAGCACTGTATTTTTATAGTGTGACCTACACTCGTAATTGAATCACGCTTTTCTGTGACTTCAGTAGTCCATTTTTACACAGAAAAGCGTGAATTAAGTGCGTGTTTAGGTCATACGTGTGACTTAAAAAGTATAGTATTAATGCACCGCTATGCGATAGTGGACTATTTAAGCTACACGTATCGTAATGTACTATTAGCACTGGTATATATATGTCTAACATTAAAATAAATGCATAATCTACAATAACTGATGTTTTGAAAAAAAAAAAAACGGAATGCAGACGGCTCCTCATGCGATGATTATTTAGTTACTGCAGGTACTCGTTTTTTCTAATAAGATTTATGAATAAACATTATTATTAATACGACGATGGCGGCTGTTTAGAAAAGGCATCACTGAGTTGTGTCCAGTATAAAATCGAGAGCCGCAAGAGCAAACAAACAAGGAAAATAAACTTCGAAGTAAAATATAACAATGTTTCTGTGAACATCTTGTGTTAATTTTGTGAAATATCGTGTGATAACAGTGCAACGTAGACAAATCTTGGACTTTAAAGTTTAAAACACTATGCATCATTCTGGTGGTGGCAGGAGCTTACTGCGATGATGACGCAGAAGCAGCGCTGTATAAGGTCTTCGGACCTTCTTCGGTTATTCATGTCCAGCACAAAATTTTAAAGAAGAATCTAAAAGAGAAACCTCTCAAGATGACACGTTATGTGCGCTAGTTGATGACCAGGAGAGAAAATGTGTACCCTAACTATCTCTGCAATTCTAATGCGCACAGAATTCAAAATGGAGTCGGATTTTGTTCTTCATTCCTGGACATAATATATTGTCGGGTATTCGATATAATTTCTCGAGACGAAGTCGATAAAATGGTGGCCAAACCTACTCGATCCTAATCAGAACCACTGTCGAAACTTCTAAAGGAACCTTTATAGAAATATAATTATCGTCGATTAATTTTACTATACTATATTAACCATAATATATAAAAAGTAATTATAATAATTATAAGGTCAACAAGTAACGAACACAATAACAACATAGCTGATCCCAATCCAGTTTGCATCGAGAACCAGCCGTCCGCGTCGCACCATACGAACTTATACTAGGAAAATAAGTTTATAAATACAAAAAACCGGGTCCTAGAGAATATACTTTGATTGTTTTGTGATTTGGATCGTATGTTTCACTGGTTGACGTCATCACCTCAACGCTGGCTGCTTCTGAAAACTAATGCTGGGGCTCTGTCTCGTATAGCGTCTTAGCATTAAGCTGAGCGATGGCCGTTTTGCGTGGATGTGACGCATGTTTACCCCTAACTTGTTATTTTTTTTGTGTTTGTGTTCTTTTTTATGCGTCATGTTTGCCGCAAATAAATGAATATTCTTTCTTTTCTTTATTTGTACTGCGATGTTTAAATTTAAATACACTTCCTGTCTGTTGAAATGTTCTTTTCGTTTCCTTTTTTCTTTTAAAAAAAACGTTGCCCCACACTAGGAATTTCTCCTGTATCGTGGGTGCGTTTACAAACACAAAAAGCCAGATCCGGAACAACTACTTGTAGGTCATACAAATATTTGTTCCGTGCGGGAATCAAACCCGCGGTACGCAGCGCAGCAGTCAATCGCTTAACCACTGCGCCACTGTGGGGTGTCAAAACGGTGAGACATGTATAGGGTTTGGGAATTCCCGACAATTTCAAAGTCCTGGGACACGAGACAGCCTACAATTAAAGTCCCGGGAATAGGCTAGTTTCCTAAAAAAATCTAATTAGTCCGTCAGTTAGATTATCAAAAAATATTGGACCCGTATTTTTTCTTTTGTCAATTTTATAAAAAATTATGAAGATGTCACCCGTTAAAGTTCCGCGTGACGTCACACCGTTTTAGCATGGCGTGACGTCGAGACCCCCCACTCCCAAATTTTGACGCGCTTTATCTTTGTCATTTTTTGTTTGACTGACAAAAGAAAAAATACGGGTCCATTATTTTTCGATAATCTAACTGACGAACTAAATATAATAATTATTTTTTTACCCAGGAAACTACCCTATTCCCGGGACTTCCAGACTTTTAAGAAAAAATATTTTTTTAAGAGGGTTAAGCCTTTTTGAAGAATTTTAATTGAGTTAATTTCTGATGGAACGTATTAAAAAAAGGCATTTATTTGTAAAAAATCAACATTTATTAAAAACATAAAATTAAATGTTAATAACTTTAACGTTACTTACCCTTACCACCGTCTATTACAGTCTTAATAATTGCTTTGTTTATTTCTTTTAATAACACACAGATTCACTTTTTAGCAGTTAAATCGAACTTAGTTAAATATCATACTAATTCCTAATAACTTTACTATTATCTAGTAATTCTAGTATCTAATCATTGGTCATAATCACAAAATTTTTAATTCTCATAATCACAGATTTGTTTCATAATTAAATAATCTAAATATAAATAATAAAACAGACTTATAAATTAGTCTTTTCAATAATCAACTAAAATATTAATTAGACTTATTTGCTGATTTAATAAAATAGGCTTTTAAAAAATCAGGGTGTCAACAGCTATGGCCGAAAATCTGTTTCTATTTTTTGTGATAATGCCACCGGACAAGGAAAACACTCTCTCGTTTTCAACTAAAGGCCAATTCTCGTAATTTAAAATGTTCAAAATCTAGTCGCAGTATGAGACTGCGACTAGATTTTAATGTAAATAATTTAATACCTTAAATCAGATTTATTTTTATGAATACACGGTGTTTGAGATAGGTTGTTTTTTCCTTATATTGATACCAAACCACCTGTCATTTGGGCTTACGTTAGCTTGCCGTAAGAGGACACAAATTTTAAATTGTAACAGTGGAAATACACCAGAAGGCCAATTCTCGTAATTTAAAACGTTCAAAATCCAGTCGCAGTCTCATCTCGGCGACAAACAAATGTCAAAAACTTGTCAAAATGTAGGGAAATTAGAGGCATTTTTGACAGATTGAGACTGAGATCAGACTGTGAACGTTCTTAAAATTACGAGAATTACCCTCAGATGTCGGTTCAATTGTGTTTAAAGCTTTATACAGTAGTTCCAAACTTTCTGTACGTTTTCCGGTTGCTTCAAATAATTGAAACTCCTTTTTTAATGTTGGTCTTGTATTTTTTTCCAGAATCTGGGATATTTTTTATTGCTTGTTCCATTTCATTTACAAAAGACTCATCAGGCTCGTTGTGTACTTGAGAGCTACTGGTACTAGATTCAGTGCCCATTATTTCCACATCTGGTGTCCGGATACTATAGATATTTGCGAAAAGTCTACAATACAGTAAAAAAAAAAAAAGTTCTTCTGCAAAGCAACAACAATTCACAAACAACAACAACACAACAACAACACAACAACAACAACAACAACAAACAACAACAACAACAATTTCGTCAATCTTGTCTCGTCTCGAGTCTCGACCCAAAAGTCCCAGGATTCGAGACAACTAAAATTACGAAAAGTCCCTGGACTTTGGGACACGAGACTTCCCGGGACCCAAACCCTATGATATATATATATATATATATACCCTATAAACACCGTGTTTCTCACAAATAAATATTCTATTCTAGATGAAATGCTGTTCGAGGCGCTCGACTCAGCGGCAGGTGAAGATCAGGATCAAAATACAGCTTCTACTGCACCGTCAATCAATATAGATTCATTACTTGAGGCGGTCTTTGGACCAGGTTACAAAGAAAATCAGGACAGCCCTGAGACTTCAACTGTCGTGCCAACAATCGGAACCAAGGCTGAAGATTTAAATGCAGTGCTGTACCAGATCTTTGGACCAACAGCCACTCAAGACAAGAACAATGCTCAAGCTTCTACTGGGCCGTATCTCTCTATGTAGTCGATCCCTCATGTTTGAGGATCGTGGTCAGATTTGGAGTTGCATCTGGAGCGGATGATCCGCCTCCACCGGTTTCTGTCCAGCGCATCCCTTATCACCGTCTAGAATTTAATCTGGGCCATCAATCAGGACTATTAGTGGCACGTCAGAAGGTAACAAGTCATGCGTCCTACCTGATGACCAGAAAGGAGAATGTGTCAGTTACTACCTTTGTGAGCCCAAAAATGATGTAGTGATAGATATCACCAGTAGTGATTCTTGCCTTTCGTTCATTTGATTGTCGTCTTTAGTTCAGCCTCTAGGGAGATTCTTGACTAGCTTTGTAAACCTGATCTACCTTACTCTAACCTGACCCGTCGCAAAGGAACCCCTATAAAATATATTCTTGCACTGTAATATATGTGTAACATTAAAATAAATGTGTAATCTAATAAAAGTGATGTTTAAAAAATGTGTTTTTATTTTTTGTTTGTTTAATGTATTTTTTCCTTCCACAAAAACCATATGAATATAGCATAGCCCACAGAATTGGTAAGCATTGGCAATGGGCCACTCATATTAGTCGCAAAAGCGACGACCGTTACAGTTTAAGTCAATTATTTATGATATACGAAACGGCATAAAATTTGGTATAACCATATTTACCCACACACCATGCTGTGTTCAGTAATTATGCATAAAAAACACATTTTAAACACGATAATAAACTTATTAAGAAAATAACTCAATCAATCTGACGGCACGGTTGGCGCAGTGGTTAAGCGATTGACTGCTGTGCTGCGTGTCGCGGCGCGAGTTCGATTCCCGAACGGAACAAATAGTTATCCTACAATTAGTTGTCCGGGTCTGGCTGTTTGTGTATGTGAGTTTAAATGTTTGTAAACGCACCCACGATACAGGAGAAATTCCTAGTGTGGGGCAAAGTTTTTACAAAAAAAAAAAACTGTCTAGTTATACTTCCAAACTATGTTGGAGTCAGTTTTCAGTTAAACCGGAAGCAGCTAAATACCAGCATTTTACATGGAGCGACTTCCGATCAAACCTCTATAACTCAGTAACTGGTTAACCTTTAAGTATGGACGTCATTTTTTCTTAACACTACTGTGGACGTGGAGTCTCACAGGCTCCTATATGCACACACATTTTTTTTGGGGAATTTGATATAAGATCGCTTTAAAACTGATTGAATATTAAAGTTATGGGATTTAGCAATAAAATATATAATCAACTTTTGTTTAAAAAATTATAGAAATTTTAATAATCTAAAATGATGGCACTTTTCAGTCTAAATCTACTTAGGTTACATTTTTAGGTATTAAAAATAGCCAAACTTCTTCCTATAACAAAATGAGTCTTTTTTCCTCAAAATATAGTATATAAGAAACCAAAAACACAAAACACCTACTTCAGGTTACAAATATAAAAAAAATTGACAACAGTCTAATAACGTAAATTTATTGGCAGTCAGTGCACAAAGGTCTGGAACATTGGAGACACACAGGTTTGTTGCACCCAACACAAACATGGGTAGTCATCCTATGTTTTTTCGCAGGACAGATTCTAAATGCTCTTCTGTTTCCTTGACTGGTTTCTTGATCCTGGACATTTTCTGTAACCATATCATTACCTAAAACTCGAGCCATGGTCGACCTCAGCTCTCTTGGCAAGCGTGTATTTATAACACGTCTTTGCACATGAGGCACCACAAGCACACGTGCTAATTTTCTTAGGAAATCTCTCTCCGCAGCTTTTGATTGTGCATGTTATATAAAATGTGCGCATTCATGGCACTCAAGTCTAGGACACGATATAGCAACACCATAGGCCATCTCCTTGTTCGACGGCTACTGGAGTAAATCGAGGATTTTTTGTCAGCCTCATCGACGCCCCCTTTAGTTGAGTTATAGAACATAATAATTTCAGGTTTTATAGTATTTTCATCTACCTGGTCACTATGATGCATGGAAGATACAAGCATCATAGCTCTATTCTTCTTTGGCACGTATGAGCATAACGTTTTTGTGCTCGTAAATCCAAATAAAGTAGACGGATCTCCTGCACAAAAAGTTTTTCTCGCAGGGCCCTGAACGGAACTCGTATTTTTGAGGTGGTCGTTTTGATTTAGAACTACCGGTTTTATAGTTTTTTGACATTTTGTACTACAAAATCTGGAATAAACATAATCAACCTTATAAAATATATCATAGGGCAACAATGGACGTGTAGCCTGACAGGCTCCGGTCAATATTTTGATGGTCATTACTTACGTGATATTCATCGGAAGACGCAACCTCCTCCCTCGTTGGTAGTTTTACAACTAAAACAAAAGCTACTGACCCGCTCAATCGCGGGGAGTGCGGGGAATTAGGTGAAACTAAGAAAACGAAAACATCGAGTAGCCTGTGAGACTCCACGTCCATACTTAAAGGTTAATACGATACCCTTGGTAAGACTGGTTGACCCGTAACGACTGTCAAAGGTCTACGAGTGACAGCTGACGCTGAACGTACTTTCCAAGGCACGGAGTGGTCTCGATCCCCTCAACTGTGGTGCGCTCCAATATGGGCCGCTGTCAACTTTGCTACGTCTGTGGCGTGGCCCAATTTGGACCGCGGCTTTCGCGCTCACATTTCGATCGTAAACACATTGTTAGACTGTGTTTGTCTCTGTCTATCTCATTTAAACGCGTATATGTCAGGTTCGATTGAGCCGTGTGGTTGTTATTATTTACTTTAAATACATATAAATCGTCACCCTAACATAGGAACCGTAGCTTGATTTTCGAGAGAGTGGGCCGTAATCCACCACGCGGCCCTAGTGCGGGTTGGTAGTTGTCACATGTCTTCGAATTTCTGGTTCTAGAACATGCCGGTTTCCTTACGATGTTTTCCTTCACCGTTTGCGAGCTGTGGTGATGAAATAATTTACATTTGTGTAAATTAAAGCACGCCTGTCGGAGTTAGAATCTACGACTTACAACTTGTAAGTCGCGGCCTTTACCACTGGGCCGGCACTGCTATCAGTATTTGTCCATGTGTCAATAACATATTAATTTTATCGCCTCAAAAAAACTTTGAAAAACAAAGTTACATTTCTGCGGTTGTAACTTAAAACAATTAATATCTCAAAAACTGTCTGTCTGACCAGTTTATTCAGTTCAAGGACACGAACGAGGCACAATAGAAGTTTTATTGTTATTACATCTGGGAATGTTTAGTGTCCGGCAACGCTTTTAGATTATCCTCTTACTAAACTCGTTTTCGGTAATGGGATTTTTAATAGACTTTTATTAATTACTAGCTGCTGCCCGCGACGTCGTCTGCGTGAAGGCTCTACAGCACCAAAAATACCTAAGATGCCAGTGTCGCTATAGCATTATAAGTAAACAACTTTTAAAATTGCATTAAAATATAAGTTTTTTTGCGAAGCAAGTGAAGCGAAGCAAGTGAAGAGAGTTATATGGGAATCCTGCTGAGTTCAGTCATAAGATGTGACTGAAGGAAATAGAGAAAATAATGCAGGAATACATTTCAGGACACAAAAGAATAAAAATACACAACACTTCCCTATAAACTACGTTGGTAGTTATGCTGCCAGGAGCCAAAATGTAAAGAGAGTCAGGACTGGTGACGCGAGAGCAAGCGCCGTACAGTTGTCCGTGTAAGAAGCAACTCGTCCTGAGGTCGACACCCGCTGCCCTCAGTGTCTGCCCCTGCGACTTATTGATGATCATCGCGAAGCAAACATTCACGGGGAACTGTACGCGCTTGAACTGGAACGGGTAGTTATGAGGTATGAAAGGAATGCGTGGTATAAATACTGCCTCGCCGACGCCACAACCCGTAAGAATTTCCGCCTCAATGGTGTGTCTGTGGAGCGAGATGACTTTAAGGCGGGTCCCGTTACACAACTTCGGAGGAGATAGGTACAGAAGAAGCATAATCGGGATACCGACCTTTAGCTTGATGGTATGCGCTGGAAGTCCACTTGCTGACAGGGAGTTCAGAAATTCCACGGGATAATGTGTGGCGTCATCTTGCTCGACAACAGTGTTTATCGAGGTGTAGACCACTTCATTCCCCTCAATTTCCGAGAGAATGCATTTATTAATTGCTGCAGCCTGATTATTTTTAGGCGTCAAAATGGCCCGCTCACACACCCAAGAATTCTGCTGGTGCAGTATACGACTGATGTCCCCGTACACACAGCGAATGAGTTCTTCTAAGCTGGATACCACTCTACCGAGAGACTCTGGAAGCACCACGTGTCCACCTCTCTCTTCTGGTAGAGTGCCTTCGCCAAGACTTAGAAGGACATCGGAGAATTCTTGAGCACATGCATTGCCGCCGAGCTGAGCTCTCATATTAATGGTCAAGTGCAGCGTACGAACTCGTCACCAAAACGAAGATCGTTTCAACGAAGCACCACGGGAAGCGTTTGCCGGAAATCGCCACTGAACAGAACTATGACATCACCCATCAAATGTTCGTTCCTGCGGATGTCCTGCAGGGTTCTGTCCACGGCCTCAACTGCCTTCCTATTGGCCATCGTACACTCATCCCATACGATCAGAGAGCAATCCTTGAGCACGTGTCCCTTATTGCTGTTACGTGACACACCAAAAACAGGCGTTTCGGCGCTCTCTAAATCGATGGGAATTTTAAACATGGCATGTGCTCTCCTGCCGCCCGGAAGTAGTGTGGCAGCGATTCCCGACGACGCTACAGCAATAGCAATTTTGCCTTGCCTCCTGACCTCTGCAAGTATGCCAGTGGTAACAAATGTTTTTCCTGTTCCACCAGGAGCATCCAAGAAAAACATTTTACCCTGGTTTTGCCCAACGCTTTCAAGGACGGTGTCATAAATGTGTTTTTGCTCTGAAGAGAACAAAGCGACATAGTCATTTCGTATGGTGGTCATTTCGCCCGGATCGTAATTTGTCTCAGCGTTATACTCCCGATTTCCACGGTCTTTATACGGTGATGATGTGGGAGCTGATAACCCATATTCGATCAGTGGATTGCCGCCGATAGAAATGACCACATCTTGAAGTGAACTGAGACAGGTGTTCAGCACGCGTTCATCAGTTACTTCGACTTCGTCTCCAGTAACACGCCTCAAAGCTCGTAGAAAATCTTCAGACAGATGATGGCGATACTTCTCCCACAAAGCTACCAGGTTCGCGACTCCACAAAACACCAAGATGACGGCAAACAGATGACGCATGCAGCTGGGACTGTCACTGACGCTCGCCTCCGCGAGGGTGTCATCCCAATTTTGGTCACCGTCGAGAAGGTGACGTGCTACGCAGGCTGCGCGGTAAGTGGGATACTCCACGCCATCAAATGTCCTCAGAAAGGCGAAAGACGTTGGGCCTCGGACAGTGTGAACTAACAACCGCAGAAAATTGCATTCGCCATTATTCGGATGCACGGTATAAACCCTACCCAATGCGGTGTCCTTGAAAATTCCCGGAAAGCCTTCCACAGCACCTCCTCGTCGACGTCGGTTAAATACACCCCTTTGCTTGTCGTACGTGTAATATGAAGGCACCTCGTCATACGTAAGGGATCTCGCAAACTGGTCGACTTCACAGAGCGTGTTTTTTTAAATTGTCTTCCTCAACTCTGCTCAAGATTTTGAGGGTTTTGTTGGAACTTGAATTTGTCGAAACGAACTTTTATGAAGAAAATGCACATTGCCATCTATGAATTTTAAGAATAACTAACTACTAACCTCGCCAACATGATCAAATTTAAATTATTAATTTCCAAAAAGTGTTAACATGTAACTTGATTTGATTTTTATGAAATCTCATAGATGGCGCTGCTTCAAAATTTTCATTATACTACTAACATTAATTAAACTATGTTTCTCTGCCCAAGTTACTTAAAGGGCGTAGTTTTTATAGTGTAAAGCTAGATAATAGCATGGCTTACTCAAAAACAACATTTAAATATGCGTCGTTAGATTACACGCTGTCACGGAATACGTAGGTAAGAAAAATAAAGATTCACAGCTCCTCCCCCGTAGGTGATAGCGTGATAATATGTTTCCAGAGTTAAATTATGGTTTACTAAATAAATAACATGTCATTTTGTGCATTCAATTATTTTGTGCATTAAATTACGAACAAAAACCTTTTAAAATCAATATTGCTTACCTCCTATAACATACGGCGTGATAATATGTAGCCTAAAGCCTTCCTTGGTTTACAAAGAACATTTTTGCTGAATTTCAATTCAATCTATCCAGTAGTTTTGGCGTGAAGCCGTACCATACACACAGACAAACAGACAAACAGACAAACAGACAAAAATTCTAAAAAGTCACTTTTTGTCATCAGTTACGTTTTTCTAACAAAAGCCACTTATTTTTTCTCGAAAATTCTCAATGTACAGTTTTTCTTTCGTTACTGTTTTATTATATGTATAGATTATACTAAATCATAATTATTGAACTGGCGGCTATATTATAAAAGACCAGTTCAGTTAGCCAAAACACTTAAGAGAGCCGACAGTCACTAAACAAGTTTAAACAAGGAAAATAAAACTGCGAATTAAAATATAAATATTTTTGTGTGAACATCTTGTGGCATTCTGAAATATTGTGTAATAAAAGTGCAACGGTAACAAATCCTGGACTATAAAATGTTTAAAACACTTTGCATCTTTTTGCTGGTGGCAGGAGCTTACTGCGATGATGACTTAGAGGAAGCGCTGCAAAAGTTCTTTGCTCCAGTTGTTCAAGCCCAAGACAAAACTCAGGCGTCAATCCAGTCTAATAGGGAAGAAGATGAAACAGAATCTGCATATGACGTGAAATCTAAAGATGATACGGAATTTGATGACGATGATGACGATTATGTTGAATCTGAAGAAGATACGGAATTTCAAGAATGTTCGGAAGTTGATGGTCCGCCGAGACAATGTGTACGCAACTATCGCTGCACAAACTTAACAAAAGCAGTCGGTTATTGCGATGAGTTTCTGGACACGTGTTGTATGGTATCCGACAAAATTTCCTTTGAAGAACAAGCTAGAAAACATAAACTGACGTGCAATCCATTGTAACTGTAGGTGATGACTTAAATTCGGTACTTTACCAGATCTTTAGATCAACGGCAATTCAAGACAAGGACAATATTCAAGCATCGACTGGGTCATTAATGGACAAATAGATAAACTTCCGAAGACCATGCGGCCTATTTGATGGCCAGAAATGAGAATGCCTCTGCCAAGGAAATATTCTTGAAATTACTAGTGATAACGTCATAGTTTATAATACTCGCCCTAATGTCTCTTGATAAATGATTTTATATTGTAAGTAGGTTTGTACAAACACGTCAATCATATTTTAAAGCTAGATGAGGTCTTGCCCCTCATATATCGACGCCTGCTGTCCAGTCTCTAACAAGATTGTAGTATAGTTGTTGTAATGACCAGTTTATTGAATTTCAACTGAGGGGCAATTCTCGTTATTTTAAGAACGTACCACAGTCTGATCTCAGTCTCAATCTGTCAAAAATATATCTAATTTCGCTGCGTTTTTGACTAGTTTTTGACATTGATTGTCGCTGAAATGAGATTGCGACTAGATTTTGAACGTTTTTAACCATAGGAATTGACCTTTTCTACTTGGTTTAGACTTGAAACTTGATCCTGCCTTAGCTGTATATACTTCTAAAAGAACCTTGATAGGCAACGATTCATGCTTGACTTTGTGTCTAATTTCTTAAAATACCATTGAAGTAAATTGTAATTTTTATAATATTTTATCAAATTTATTATGAAATTAAATTTTGTAAAAACAATGCATTTTACTTTGTTTTGGATTGCGTGAAAGATTATGTGTCTAGAAAGGTGGTAACTGCTAATGAAAATGTATTAAAGAAAAATATATGCTAAGCTGACCCCAAATAATTTAGAATAAGGACGGGAGATTATGTAGAATTAGATATTGTTTTACTTTTTTTTTTAAACGTTGCCCCACACTAGGAATTACTCCTGTATCGTGGGTGCGTTTACAAACATTTAAACTCACATACACAAACAGCCCCTTTGCAATTGCCCCTCTGATGTTATAAAGGTTCCGTTTTTTTATCGGAACCTTAATTCTCCATAACATCACGACTGTAATACCCGAAGCGACCTTCAGTAAATCTCACCATGTAATAGGAGGCAAGCCTATTGTCATCAACCAGTCATAAGACCAGACTTCGGCTTGTTACTGAGAATTTCAACTGGAAAAACCCACCACGATTGCCACCACCACCAAACAAGTGAGTCAAGCCATGTATAAATTAAGAAATAAAAAATAAAAAAAATGCTAGTATAAACTGGATGCCACTCTGCGATACGTTGTCGCTGAGTGGCATGCAGTTTGTGTTGAAACTTGACCTACGCACGTCGCGACAAACGAACTGGTCCAACAAGGATAATTAGTTCAATAAATACAAAACAAACAACTATAAGAGAACATTTTGTGATAATTTTTGTGAAATATTGTAATATAAAAGTGCAACAGTGCGTTAATATGTTGACAACACTACCCATACTCCTGCTGGTGGCTTTAGTTCATTGCCAGAGCAATGAAGACCTTATTGCAAGTGTGCCCCAGATGGACGGCTCGAAAGAACCGGCTGCTACCAATACCGGTGGGCAAACTCAAAAGCGGAACCCAGTCGTGCCTCCAATCCAAACTGCATCAACTTCGGACGAAGTTCCACCTAATCGTCCTCTTCAACCTCTATCTAAGCCTGGTCAGCGTGAGGGATGCGGCTGGGCCAACCCCAACGGTGTCGATTTACAAAACCCAAGCACTAACAACGAATTTGTGAAATTCGGTGAGATTCCTTGGATGGTAGCTATACTCAAAGTTGAACCATTAAATGGTGATCCAAGCAACAACAGCCTCATAATGTACGTTGGAGGGGGTTCCCTAATCCATCCAAGCGTGGTTTTAACTGTAGCGCACTATGTCGTCGATGGCAAACCTTTAAAGGTTAGAGCAGGAGAATGGGACACACAGACTACCACAGAGATCTATCCGTACCAAGAAAGGGACGTAACTTCAGTTGAGAGCCATAAAGATTTTATTGAAAAAAGCTCCTTCTACGATATCGCCGTCCTTTTCCTAGATAAACCAATGGAATTAGCTCCTAACGTAGGTGTGGCCTGCTTACCCCCTGCTCGTATACCTCAAAGAGAGAACACCCGGTGTATAGCTACAGGTTGGGGTAAGGACAAATTCATCCAAGGACGGTACCAAGTTTTACTGAAGAAGGTCGAAGTGCCTGTGGTAGGACGCAATGACTGTCAGGCAGCTCTTCGGAGAACCCGTCTTGGAAAACACTTCGAACTGCATTCTTCTTTCATGTGTGCTGGAGGGGAACTGGGCAAGGATACGTGTACAGGAGATGGTGGTGCACCCTTATCTTGTCCTATTGACTACGAACAGGACCGGTATGTTCAAAGCGGTATCGTTGCTTGGGGCATTGGCTGTGGGGATGATGGGACTCCTGGCGTATACGTTGATGTGTCTGTTTTAAGAGATTGGATCGATGACAAGGTTGCTGGTAAAGGTTATGATCCTAGGTCTTATAGTTACTGAGTGATGTGACTATGTCGATAAGAATTTTTGGTTGAACTCTTTGCTAAATGTTAAAATAATGTAAAGCTTTTTTCTGGCAATGGACTAAAGCCAATTAATCGATGCATATTATTTTTACTTGCTGTATTTTATAAGGTTAGTGATTCACCTTTAGAAGGTTAAATAAAAATTAAACAACTTCTAATAATATGAACTGGAAATGCATTATGATGCAAACATGTGACATTCAGAATGTAAGTAATTTTAATTTTGTATTTTCCTTGCACAGTCAGTAGTAACAACTTTATGTAACAACACTTGAACCTTGAGCTGGTGTAGCGTAGTACGAAGTTTTAATAGAATAAGAGACCAACTTATAATGTTTTTGTTGGCACTGATGTGTGGCGTACTGTATGTTTCCAACATTCAAAACTCATCAGCTAATTATACGGTATCTAGGACGATAAATAACCTGTATCTCAAATAAAAAATGATATTTTAAACGTGCTTTTATTACCTATTTGTTCTTCTCATGGAAAAACCCGGATCACACTGCTCGATCTGGAAGTAGAACCCAGGACAGAACACAGTGCTAAGACAAGTGGCAAACCAACTACAATATTATCCCCCAACTTGTCCTTTTTTGTTGTGTTTTTGTATTTTCTTTGCGTCATGTATATCACAAAAAAAAAACGCATTTTCTTTCGTAAAAAGTACACTTTCAAAGCGTATCCTTATATCTCGTATGTCTCTCAGCCGAATTGGTATGAGTTTTTCAGTAGCTTATGTCAAACCAACACATTTTTGACTTTTCCAGAATCGTTACCGCTGATAGAATGTCATTTTTTCTAGGTCCTCTGGCCCTGCAGTTACACTTGCAACTCCTTGACTAAAATTAAACGAATTGGAAGTAAGACTAATAATATTATCCCTGGACATTTCACACAGCGCCATCTAGTCCCAAGCTAAGCAACCTAATGCTTGTGTTATGGTAACAAGATGGCTGATAAACTATTATATACATTTTTTTTTTGTAAATACATACATATTATAGATAGAAAAACACCCAGACTCAGAACAAATACATGTAGGACTTACAAATATTTGTTTGCAGCAGTCCGATCGCTCAGCCACTGCGCTAACCGTGTTGTAAGACTGTTAATATTTAGTGAAGAAGCTTACGCTTACTTAGCTAGTTCGGGTCAGGCTGACTTGGCAGAGCCGGGCGGAAAAGTCAAATATATTATTTGGATACATATGTATAATATAGAGATATGCTCGGAGGAAAGCCGCTAGACTTATTATTAAGGCGGACGCCCACAGTGACTTTTTGCAGCGATTAAGTAGCGATTCAATCGCAATAAGACCGCGATCCACGCGATGCTGTCGCTGGACGTATACCTTCGCCCACGTAACCACGATTCTGCATCGCTACTATCGCGATACAACCGCGATTCAGCATCGATACAGACGCGATGGAGAATTCGTAAGTTGTAGTGACTACTAATTGTGAATGCATGAGCATGCTACAGTCGCAATATGGACTCGGTCAAGTCAACATTGATAGTCGCGCGTAGATAGCTATGCCGAATCAATGCAGTCGGATGTTTGAGTCGATTCAGAAGGGATGCTGAATCGATACTATGCGATTGTGTTGCCACTGAATCGCTTGAAAGTAGCGATACATACGCGCCTGAACGAAACACACTACTGAATCGCTGCAAAAAGTGTCCGTTGGCGACCGCCCTTAGTTTGAATTGTGCCGAACCATCCTATATCTATGTGCCGAACCGACCCAAACATGATTCACCGAAGTTAGATGCCGATAGGCACAAGCCGAATGGAAGCCGAATATGGGTAAGCAGTGGATTTGTAACGGTTTTGGTAATCATCAAACACCGCCAAATCGAATGAGTGAGCACCCCTTACGAAATTAGTAACACTTTTGATTTCCAAACTGAATAATTTATTTCGTAGTCGAGGCCCTTCCAAGTATTAAGCGTGCGTAGAAGTATTGCCAACATAAATATGTATCATTACTTATTTATGGCAACATTAAGCCGATTACGTCAAAATTGTTGGCATTGTAAAATATATTTTTTTAATGTAAATAATGAGATCATACGACATTTTTATTATATGTAATGTCGTATGCCCTCAGGCAAGTATTGTTTTGAAATTGTTATAGTAAATATTGAAGAAATAATTTTAGTTGGTAACTAAATATTGTAAAATATAAGACAAGGTTGAAATTAGTAGTCATGGTTGGTCATAAGTACACATTAACATGTTTGCTGGAAGGATTAGGGACAGATTCACATTGACCTTGTAATTGTGGCCATAACTTATCGTAATATATTTGAACAGACAGAACTACGAGTGTATGAATTGGTGATCAAATACAAATCTATTCTGTAAAAATATCACCGTTAAAACTTAGGTATGTATGTATGTATGTAGCTAAATCTCAAATAACTAGAAATTACGTTAGTTGGTCCATTTCTAGAAATAGACTTAAACAGGTGTTTTCGTAACGATTTAGACGCTCGTTTGCAAGTATAACTGTGTATCTAGGAAGGTATAAAGCTTTAGCTTAGCAATTAATATGCCTGCAGGTATATATAATAACTAGCTGCTGCCCGCGACGTCGTCTGCGTGAAGGCTCTACAGCACCAAAAATACCTAAGATGCCAGTGTCGCTATAGCATTATAAGTAAACAACTTTTAAAATTGCATTAAAATATAAGTTTTTTTGCGAAGCAAGTGAAGAGAGTTATATGGGAATCCTGCTGAGTTCAGTCATAAGATGTGACTGAAGGAAATAGAGAAAATAATGCAAGAATACATTCCAGGACACAAAAGAGTAAAAATACGTACAAAAGGTATCATACCTTACAACACTTCCCTATAAACTACGTTGGTAGTTATGCTGCCAGGAGCCAAAATGTAAAGAGAGTCAGGATTGGTGACGCGAGAGCAAGCGACATACAGTTGCCCGTGTGAGAAGCAACTCGTCCTGAGGTCGACACCCGCTGCCCTCAGTGTCTGCCCCTGCGACTTATTGATGGTCATCGCGAAGCAAACATTCACGGGGAACTGTACGCGCTTGAACTGGAACGGGTAGTGTATGAGGTACGAAAGGAATGCGTGGTATAAATACTGCCTCGCCGACGCCACAACCCGTAAGAATTTCCGCCTCAATGGTATGTCTGTGGAGCGAGATGACTTTAAGGCGGGTCCCGTTACACAACTTCGGAGGAGATAGGTACAGAAGAAGCATAATCGGGACACCGATCTTCAGCTTGATGGTATGCGCTGGAAGTCCACTTGCTGACAGGGAGTTCAGAAATTCCACAGGATAATGTGTGGCGTCATCTTGCTCGACAACAGTGTTTATCGAGGTGTAGACCACTTCATTCCCCTCAATTTCCGAGAGAATGCATTCGTTAATTGCTGCAGCTTGATTATTTTTGGGCGTCAAAATGGCCCACTCACACACCCAAGAATTCTGCTGGTGCAGTATACGACTGATGTCCCCGTACACACAGCGAATGAGTTCTTCTAAGCTGGATACCACTCTACCCAGAGACTCTGGAAGTACCACCTGTCCACCTCTCTCTTCTGGTAGAGTGCCTTCGCCAACACTTAGAAGGACATCGGAGAATTCTTGACCACATGCATTGCCGCCGAGCTGAACTCTCATATTAATGGTCAAGCGCAGCGTACGAACTCGTGACCAAAACGTAGATCGTTTCAACGAAGCATTCACCTCGTCAGCCCTCGATCCCCGCGTCACCACGGGAAACGTTTGCCGGAAATCGCCACTGAACAGAACTATGAAACCACCCATCAAATTTTCGTTCCTGCGGATGTCCTGCAGGGTTCTGTCCACGGCCTCAACTGCCTTCCTATTGGCCATCGTACACTCATCCCATACGATCAGAGAGCAATCCTTGAGCACGTGTCCCTTATTGCTGTTACGTGACACACCAAAAACAGGCGTTCCGGCGCTCTCTAAATCGATGGGAATTTTAAACATGGCATGTGCTGTCTTGCTGCCCGGAAGGAGTGCGGCAGCGATTCCCGACGACGCTACAGCAATAGCAATTTTGCCTTGCCTCCTGACCTCTGCAAGTATGCCAGTGGTAACAAATGTTTTTCCTGTTCCACCAGGAGCATCCAAGAAAAACATTTTACCCTGGTTTTGCCCAACGCTTTCAAGGACGGTGTCATAAATGTGTTTTTGCTCTGAAGAGAACAAAGCGACATACCTAGTCATTTCGTATGGTGGTTATTTCGCCCGGATCGTAATTTGTCTCAGCGTTATACTCCCGATTTCCACGGTCTTTATACGGTGATGATGTGGGAGCTGAAAACCCATATTCGATCAGTGGATTGCCGCCGATAGAAATGACCACATCTTGAAGTGAATTGAGACAGGTGTTCAGCACGCGTTCATCAGTTACTTCGACTTCGTCTCCAGTAACACGCCTCAAAGCTCGTAGAAAATCTTCTGACAGATGATGGCAATACTTCTCCCACAAAGCTACCAGGTTCGCGACTCCACAAAACACCAAGATGACGGCAAACAGATGACGCATGCAGCTGGGACTGTCACTGACGCTCGCCTCCGCGAGGGTGTCATCCCAATTTTGGTCACCGTCGAGAAGCTGACGTGCTACGCAGGCTGCGCGGTAAGTGGGATACTCCACGCCATCAAATGTCCTCAGAAAGGCGAAAGACGTTGGGCCTCGGACAGTGTGAAGTAACAACCGCAGAAAATTGCATTCGCCATTATTCGGATGCACGGTATAAACCCTACCCAATGAGGTGTCCTTGAAAATTCCCGGAAAGCCTTCCACAGCACCTCCTCGTCGACGTCGGTTAAATACACCCCTTTGCTTGTCGTACGTGTAATATGAAGGCACCTCGTCATACGTAAGGGATCTCGCAAACTGGTCGACTTCACAGAGCGTGTTTTTTTAAATTGTCTTCCTCAACTCTGCTCAAGATTTTGAGGGTTTTGTTGGAACTTGAATTTGTCGAAACGAACTATACCATACAACTTTTATGAAGAAAATGCACATTGCCATCTATGAATTTTAAGAATAACTAACTACTAACCTCGCCAACATGATCAAATTTAAATTATTTATTTCCAAAAAGTGTTAACATGTAACTTGATTTGATTTTAATGAAATCTCATAGATGGCGCTGCTTCAAAATTTTCATTATACTACTAACATTATAAACTATGTTTCTCTGCCCAAGTTACTTAAATGGCGTAGTTTTTATAGTGTAAAGCTAGATAATAGCATGGCTTACTCAAAAACAACATTTAAATATGCGTCGTTAGATTACACGCTGTCACAGAATACGTAGGTAAGAAAAATAAAGATTCACAGCTCCTCCCCCGTAGGTGATAGCGTGATAATATGTTTCCAGGGTTAAATTATGGTTTACTAAATAAATAACATGTCATTTTGTGCATTCAATTATTTTGTGCATTAAATTACGAACAAAAACCTTTTAAAATCAATATTGCTTACCTCCTATAACATACGGCGTGATAATATGTAGCCTAAAGCCTTCCTTGGTTTACAAAGAACATTTTTGCTGAATTTCAATTCAATCTATCCAGTAGTTTTGGCGTGAAGCCGTACCATACACACAGACAAACAGACAAAAATTCTAAAAAGTCACTTTTTGTCATCAGTTACGTTTTTCTAACAAAAGCCACTTATTTTTTCTCGAAAATTCTCAATGTACAGTTTTTCTTTCGTTACTGTTTTATTATATGTATAGATAATTATCCCTGGACATTTCACACAGCGCCATCTAGTCCCAAGCTAAG
Organism: Apamea sordens; assembly: GCA_945859715.1. Classification (NCBI taxonomy): domain Eukaryota; kingdom Metazoa; phylum Arthropoda; class Insecta; order Lepidoptera; family Noctuidae; genus Apamea; species Apamea sordens. The sequence continues at coordinate 1,123,104 of OX244010.1, read as the reverse complement.
CAACCTAATGCTTGTGTTATGGTAACAAGATGGCTGATAAACTACTTATATACATTATATACATTTCATATATACATATCTAGGTACTGTTATGCATACAACCAGTGTTTTCAAGGGGTATCGTGTTACCTAGTAACTGCTGGGTTGTGGACGTCAGACAGATGTAAAATACTTTTATTCAGCTGCATTTGGTTAGATCGGAAGCTGACCCCAACATAGCTGAGAAAAGGCTAGACAGAAGATAATGTATGTATAGTTATTTGTAGTTACTGCCCGCTATACACAGCTTTTTGTATTCCATAATATTGTTTTCATATCATCATCATAAAATGAACGAAGTATCCTGCGTTCGCAATTTAGTTTCCAAACATGTAAATAAATATTTTGTTTTTGGAAAAATAACTTTAACACTCACGAATAAAGTTCAGTTTGCGCAAATACTTCAAACATTTTATGAACTATTTCAATTGATTAAAGATGATATTTGTTTACGTGAAAATAATATCAATTGGACATGAGGATTTCAATATGGAATAGCAGAGGCCTATCTGCGTTTCAACACCCTGTCCTCCGCCTCCCGCATCCAGCCTGTCCCAGCCACTTTCTTAAGGTCGTCGGTCCATCTAGCTGGAGGTCCCACACTATGGTTGCCGATACGCGGTCTCCACTGCAGGACTCATCTACTTTGCTGGCCATCGGTTCTTCGACAAACATGGCCAGCCCACTCATAAATTCACAAAAGGTAAAAAGAAATTTAAATATACCAGCAATAGCCAGTTGTTCATCAAGTCTTAAGGCAAACGATTACGTCTGAGGAAATCAGAAATTCTTTTGTTTCAATGCAACCCTTGCGCTTTGACTTAATTATTCGTTCGATTCATAGACTCCGCGTAAACTAAGTCTGCGCGCTGTCAAAATCGAAAATAATCGTTTGCCGCCATCCGCCATATCAAGTGTCAGAGTGTGCTGTGGTCCGTGTTCTCCATAGTAAATATTCGCCATCATTATGCCGAATGTGATTACAAGTGCTGGCAGAGATATAGTCTTGCAGTTCAAACACGCGCGCAGGCTTTAGTTTGGTTACTCTGCAAGCTATGTCGGCAACTCCGGTTCTTTTCCAGATACCTAATTATCTTTCATGTGATGACTCAGGCGAATCTTAGTATCAAACCGATCAACGTCTGTTTAAACTTTAATACCTACCTTTTTAAGTCAGAATACAGACAATTTCTTACTTTAACATAATACACACAGATTCCATGCATTTTAAGCACATCATGAGAATTACATTACACGCTCATGCAAATACCAATTCCATTTTCGAATCTGCATTTATATAAACGAATGGCTTATCGTAGGCTCGTGGTTAAATAGTAACAGCCACACGGGTCAATCAAAGGTTAAGTTACGCTAGCCGCGGTGGGTTTGTGGATGGGTGACTATCCATTAGTATTGAGACCCCTCCGTGTCTCTGAAACACCTTAAGCCGTTGGTCCCAGCTTTCATTCAAAGTCAAAGCATTTATATTTCAAATAGGCAAATAAAAGGCACTTTTGAACGTCAAAAGTTCATAGACCTTTGACAGTCGTTACGGGCAGTCAGAAGTATAAAAGTCTGACCAGTCGTACCAAGCGAAATTGCTGGGTTGCGGAGTACTTAGGACTCTCCAGCATCTGGGGCATGGTCTGATTAGAAGCACCACACTTGCACTGGGTGTTGGATGGGTCAGTAATCCCCCACTTCGACAAATTGTGTCGCTCCATGTCGCTCCAAAATATTGGTCTTCAGCTGCATCTGGTTAGACTGGAAGCCGACCCCAACATAGCTGGGAAAAGGCTGGACAGATGGTGATGTATTTTTATCTCACTATACGATAGAGCAAAGACACGATGGATGGGCCATAGGAAATATGATATGTATAGAAAGATCGAGAGTGACTCCTGAGATGACGATTAATGGAGAACTGGCTGGAAAAGGCTAGGAGTAATTTGAATGGCTTATACATACATACACAAACTCAACCTTCTTCCCTTCGATCAATAATAGTACTAGATTAAGGATCAGGAACAAAAATCAGTCGCTTAAGTGGACGTTTGCACACACGTAAACATCTACATTTCTTAGAAAAAAGTTTAATAATATTAACAACTTCAGTTTATTATAAAACTTAATGCTTAAACATAAAGTTTAATTACCATTGCAAAATATATTTAAAATGTCGCTTGAAAATAAAATCATTCTATTTTTTAATTTTCAGTCATTTATTCTAAAATGAAACTTAAAGTCTAAGTAATAAAGTTAAAAACATACTAATTTGAAATAAGCCCACAAAAGTATTTGTGGTTTTATTTTTCGGGCCGTTTTTGAAGCGCTTATCGGGAATCTAGTACTATTATTGATCGAAGCTTCTGCCCATAGGGGTTGGCAGAAACAACAGACCCTCACCTGCTACGATACTTACATATTCTTTTGCCTCGTTTACGTTCAAACATCTGCAGTGCGATTCTGTAACCATCTCACCGTGAAAACTCAGGTGAAGTGAGCGTGGAGTGAGCTGTTATTCCAAATAATGCTAGGGATTGACACAACTGACAACTCACATCAAGCTCACTTCACTTGAGTTTTCACGGTGAGACTTTTACAGAATCGACCGGCTGAAGGCCAATTCCCGTAAATAAAAACGTTCAAAATCTAGTCGCAATCTCGTCTCAGCGACAATCAATGTCAAAAACTCGTCAAAAATGTAAGGAAATTAGAAGTATTTTTGAAAGATTGAGACTGAGATTAGACTGTGAACGTTCTTAAGGCATTGACTGCCATCGCGATCACCGGTGACCGCCAACAATAGATTTTCTATTTTGTCTGTTGTTTGGCAGTCAACGTGATAAAATTACGAAAACTGCTCCTCTGATCATACACGTAAGGAAACGCCACGCAAGTTTAATACTTAACTATTTACTTTCAATTTCCTTTAATTATTACTCTAGTGCTTTAATTATAATGCATTATACCTAAGTGCTAGAATATCCGTTAATTAGCACCGACTTTCTTGAAAATAAGCGTTTTAAGGTACGCAATATTTTTAGTGGCTACATAATTTTGCCTTGTTTTGTAATGTTTATTATAAGTGGTTTGGTTTCGGAGCACTCTGGATACGGGAATAAATAATACACGTAGCAACGTACAGCGAGCAGAGGTAGCCCAGTGGTTACGGCTGCGACATACAAGTTGTAGGTCGTAGGATCGAACCCAGAAATGATATCATCACCACTGGTTTCAAAACGGCGAAGGAAAACATCGTGAGGAAACCGGCATGTCTTAGAACCAAAAATTCGAAGACATGTGACATCTACCAACACGCACTAGGCACGCGTGGTAGATTATAGCCCACTCTCTCTTGAAGAGAGGAGGTCTGTCTCCCAGCAGTGAGCACATTATACGCTGATTATGACGATGATTAGGAACAAATACTATGAAACAATTTTACAACTCATCATCTGCCTCATCTGCCTAGCCTTTTCCCAACTATGTTGGGGTCGGCTTCCAGTCTAACCGGATGCAGCTGAATACCAGTACTTTACATGGAGCGACTGCCTATCTGACCTCCACAACCCAGTTACTGGGTAATACGATACCCCTTGGTAAGACTGGTTGTCAGACTTTCCGGCTTCTGAATACCCGTAACGACTGTCAAAGATCCACGAATGACAGCCGAGACCAACGGCTTAACGTGCTTTCCGAGGCACGGAGGGGTCTTCGATATGTAAAGATGGTCACCCATCCACAGACGTAGCGTAGCTTAACCTGACCGATTGACCTGTGCGGCTGTTATTATTTAGCCACGGGCCCCTCAAAACAATTTTACAACAGGAATATAAAATACCTACGACAAAATCGGGTCACTTACCTACTAAAACCTATAAAAAAGAAGAAAATATGACGTAACCAGCCAGTGACAATGATATTGCCAAAAAAAAGAAATGTCCAACGCGCCAGCATTGCAAAGCACATTGATCAACATTATTTTGGTCTGTTGCACGAAATATGCAATAGGTCTGGGTCTGGCTGGGTCCGGGTAGTCATCAACAAGCATTCATTTAATTGTCAATGTTTACTTAATAGTTTACAAATTTTACCTATTCGCTTTTCGTTTTTTTTATATTTTTTTTTATACATTGCCCCACACTAGGAATTTCTCCTGTATCGTGGGTGCGATTACAAACATTTAAACTCACATACATAAACAGCCAGATCCGGAACAACTACTTGTAGATCATACAAATATTTGTTCCGTGCGGGAATCGAACCCGCGGCACGCAGCGCAGCAGTAAATCGCTTAACCACTGCGCCAATCGCCGCCGCTACGTGCCGTCTATTAACCTAAGTAGTTCTTTTATTTTAGGTACATCGTCTTCACATATTATTATGTAATTAATGTATGCAAAATATTGGAAAACATTTTAAAAGAGTAACGTTGGAGTTTCTTGCCCATTCTTCTCCATACGAAAACTACCTTTTGGAAGGGGCGACTAGAATCAATTCAATTTTCTGTAATTATTGACGTTCAAAAGTGCCTTTAATGTGCCTATTTGAAATAAATTATTTGACTCTGAATGAGAGTATGCTTAGATGTAGTCATGTTGAGAGGACGAGTGAAAGTCGACTAACAAAAGGTATTTACAGGGTAGACTGGGGGATAGGGTAGAGTGATTGGAAACGTATTATATTTAGTCCGTCAGTTAGATTATCGAAAAATAATGGACACGTATTTTTTCTTTTGTCAATCAAACAAAAAATGACAAAGATAAAGCGCGTCAAAATTTGACGTAGGGGTCATGACGTCACCCGTTGCTAAAACGTGTAGCAAGGCGTGACGTCACGCGGAACTTTAACGGGCGATATCTTCATCATTTTTTATATAATTGACAAAAGAAAAAATATGGGCTCAATATTTTTCTATAATCTTTCCTTTTTCTTTCATTTTGCATCTAGCCTATTCTCATAATTTTAAAAACGTTCACAGTCTCAATCTGTTAAAAAATACTTTTAATTTCCCTAAATTTTGACAAGTTTGTGACATTTGTTTGTCGCCGAGATGAGATTGTGACTAGATTTTGAACGTTTTAAATTAATACTAATAATGTTTATTTAGGTACAATAATATGGTAACATAAAGTGCATTGAGTATTATCTCCTGGCACCCAAATTAGGTTTATAGCCTGTGGCTTGGGGACCAGTGATTCCATAAGGGTAGATAGATGATCAAAATGATTTAGTGAAACTATTTTCACCAGTAATTACGAGAATTGGCCTTCAGGTGTACTCGCAAATGGCGTGGCAAAAGGGGTACATATGTAATGTAAGGATCGTAGCAGATGGCTTTCTGTAATTTCTGCCCACCCCCATGGGAAGAAAGAGTGACTTTGTATAAGTATGTATTTATGTCTACGATCTTTGTTCCATAATGTGTGGCCACAAAACATAATTATTACACATTGGGTATTTAATTGTAGCTACACTGTTGGTCCCAGCTGTCATTTGTGGATCTTTGGCAGTCGTTACGGGTAGTCAGGTCAGCCCGAAGGTCTGACAACCAGTCTTACCAATGGGTATGGGTATGGGTACCCAGTAACTGGGTTGTGGAGGTCAGATAGGCAGTCGCTCCATCTAAAGTATTCAGTTGCTTCCGGTAAGACTGGAAGCCAACCTCGACATAGTTGGGAAAAGGCCAGGCAGATAATGACTGATACAGTAAGTGTTATAAAAGAAAAATTATAGACAATCAATCTTATATATTTATTTATATATAATTTTATACTTTATTGTACACCAGAAGATACATAACAAAAAATACAATTATTACTACAAAACATACAATGGCCGGCCTTATCGCTTTCTGCAATCTTTTTCTATCTTTTTGAGGCGGATCGTACCTAATCATCAGCAACAGTAGTAGATGTTTCGTAATGTATTTTTTATTTTGTTAACAGCCAAAATAATACGATATTATTTGATGTTATTAATTGTCTGTTTCAAAAGCAAAAGTGGACAGGCTTCTTTTGGGCACGCCCGTTCCATCATAAACCCCATCCATCGCTTTCCATCAGGCATGATCGAGGTCAAGAGCAGGCACATTCAGCAATAGAAAATATATAAAGGTAAACCAGCTAATTTTAGTAGACATAGTAATTTCCCCACATTGATTCATCTTAGGAACACCTTGATATACCTTATAGTATTAACACATTCTCTTCATAGCATTTAATGCTAGGCGTTGCCGATAAAAAAGTACTGACAATTGCTAGTCACACGTTATACGGAATGGTCACAATTAAATTGGTCACAATGGGCCACATTGCTGTTATTAAATCGAACAAAATGTAACAATGGAACTCAGAACACATTGGTTGAAAATATCGATACCAAAGTCACAGACGTAGCCGCCACATAAACAGCTGTTGTTGTCAAATAAATAATAGGTCACTCGGAATAATTGCAAAACAAAAATATAAAGATCCCAGAATATGTAAAATATAACCCCATTTTGGCTGAAATGGTGATGACGATGACCCTTTGTAGGAACTCATAGAATTCGATGTCACTACAGAAATTCTATAAAAAGGTAGGTACGGTCAGCAATAAAAGTCGGTTAACACTTTAGTTGTTTAAATCTTAATTATTGAGCAAAATATTCTTAAAAAACATATAGTAATAGAATATTTAAGAATAATGAACTCTTTGCTATTACATGAAATAGAGAAAACCAATGTATCACATCATTTTGTATCAATTTAGATGATTTGTAAAAGTAACAATGTTAATTGACTTTTGTTGCTGACTGTACTTCGAAATTCGGCTTTTGAAAAATAAATAGGTTCCTAATATACAGTGTATATATTTATACCACCTATTTCTTCAAATTCAAAATCACAATAAAACTCCGGTTTCAATTCATTGGCACTATAGCCATTGCCAAAAATGTTACTAAAACAAAAAACGATATGAAAACATTACCTCATTTTCAAAGCTTTTTTTTTTTAAATAAAACGGGGTACCTAATACAACACACATCTAAGGTATTAGGTACCTAATGGAATAGTAATGAAGGCCATTCGATTTAAGAGTTTACAGAAAAGGGATATTTAGTGACGAATTCTGGGAAATTTTCAAAAAAAGATACAATATGAAAATTGGGTTTTCTCGAATTCCTTGAATTTTCGTCTAGGCTTTATGAGGTGCTTAATAGTTGCAAAAGAGTCACACTATCATGTCCTTGAAGAAATACGTCAAATTACAAGTCACCTATAGTTATATGATGTCCCATCTTAAAACTCAAAGCATTTAGGTATTACATTTATACCATTTAGGTACAGGCACTTTTTAACTTTTAAGTATATCCGATCCAAAAACTGGTAAACCGTTTTTTGACAGAAGGATCTACTGATTGCAGAAACACACAATACATTGATTGATACACGTACGGTATTATAATGTCTGTAAGAAGCCATAAATAAGAAGATAATTCAATAAGAACTTATTTTATTACGCATTTTAAAGTTAACTTTTACGTAATCTAGAATATGTACTTTCTAAGACAGCTGTTAAAAAACGGTTAACCTGATGGACTGGGTATAGTCGGTCAGCTAGTTGCTCAATCCAGAACGTAGAGTTCTATCGAGAGGAACCAGCAATAAACTCCATGAAACCTCTCTTAAATGAAGTTGATACGACATCCTGGTAACATTCTAATTGTTGATTGAATTCAATGCAAGCGTTGGGTGATTCCTTGAAAATCGTAGGTTTTGGACGAAGCAGTATTTCTCAAAAAAACTGTGTGCTTTCCGACAAAACAGTAAAACAAAATACCTAGCTACCCTTAATAAAATATCTAGCTATGCACTTAACTGCCTGCCTAAAATAAAGCCCAACATTGAAATTTTTGTTTTTGTTAGGTACCTAATAAAAACAAAAATCAAATGATTTTTTTAAACCAACGACCCTTTTGTCTTCCTGTATTTTATTTAAAAAAAAAACCTTCTTACACGTACTTCTTTTGATAAAATTTTGTCCAATAACACCAACAAAACAGAACACTATGAACCACATCGCACCTATGCACTAAACTTAATTGAACAGCGCGGTTGCTGCGTTGCGTTCCTAATATTTTCACAACAAACCAGAATGCTAATTCCCGTAATTTTAACATCTAGTCGCAATCTCAATCAATGTCTAGAACTTTTAAAAAATGTAGGGAATCCTGAGGTATTTTTGACAGATTGAGACTGAGATCAGACTGTGAATGTTGTTAAAATTACGAGAATTGCCCCTCTGAGATGTTTGATACGAGGGTAGTAGGTACCCTAAATAGTTTGTAGGTTACTCTTGAAACATAGCTAGAAATGATATTTATTTTGGCAGAATTTGAAGGTTTTAAGACAGACTTACAAAATTACAATAAAGAATATACCTAGTACGTCACCCTGCGTCTAGATAAAATACTCATGAAATATAAAACAATTTAAATGGATACCTGTAATTAAATAAAACACCTAACTGGGTAAAAAAATGGGGCACAATATTGCCATTACCAAAAACGAACAAAAAAAACATCCGTCGAATTTTTTTTCGTAAAAATTTGTTCTTTTATAAAAAAAAAATCTTCGTACTTACCTTTTTTGGTAACATTTTGTCCAATAACACCGACAACACAGAACACTATGAACCACCACATCGCTCCTATGCACTTAGTCCAACTGTCGCGATCACTCGCAGGCGCCCGCGCTCCTAATATTTTCGCAACGACTTGTAAGAAGGGGCTTACGCGTAAAGTCCAGCAAATTATATGAAATCGTTTAATTATTCATGTTTCTGTAGGTAATGTGGCTACAAAGGTGTGGTCTGAGTAAAGAGTAAAGTGACCTATTCTAGAGGGTGTTGCAAATGTGGTTAAGGGTGTCAAGGTGGGCTCGCAAACTTACAAACTCTGATTTTTTATTTGCTAGACCAAAATGAAAGACTTTTTTTGTCAAAAAAAGGTACTAAACAACTAGACCTTTTTTTGTCAAAAAAGTCTTGTTGTCTAATAATGTATTTAGCAACAAATTAGTCAAATTTTCCGGATTCTGACTACCCGTAACGACTGTTAAAAATCCATGATTGACAGCCGGGATCAACGGCTTAACATGCTTTCCGAGGCGCGGAGGGGTCTTAGTATGTAAAGATGGTCACCTATCCACGGAACAACCGCGGCAAGTGTAGCTTAACCTGATTGATCGACCGTGCGACTATTATCACGTAGCCACAAGTCCCTGTTACTGTAATGTTTAGCAGTAAATTAGTCAATGATATGTTGGTCCGAGCCTGTAGTCAATTACATCAAATAATATTGCAGTTACTAAATATAATTCCTAGTTACATTGCATGCTAGTTTTCGTAATATTATCCTTACTTTGCAACAGCTAGTCATGCGTATAACCCGGTATGTACCAATTGTATTCTTTACTCGTGAACTTGAGGTTTCCAATAACATCGTTATTTTCATTGAATTTTATTTTGTTATTCTATTTGTTTTTTTTTCAAAAGCAGCCGGGAGTCTGTATTTGTACCCAATTGATGGCTCGCCCGCTGTTATCATCATCTGCTTAGCCTTTTCCCAATTATGTTGGGGTCGGCTTCCAGTCTAACCTGGGGCTGCAGTCTCGACATTCATAGCGATCGCTTTAAGACCGAATTCGGTCGCAAAGTCCTGTCACTCCATACATTACACCGATTAATCCGGGACTTTGTGACCGAATTCGGTCGTAAAGCGATCGCTATAAATGTCGAGACTGCTGGGGCAGATGCAGCTAAATGCCAGTATTTTACATGGAGTGACTGCCTATCTAACCTCTACAACTCAGTTACTGGGTAATACGATACCCCTTGGTAAGACTGGTTGTCAGAATTTCGGGCTTCTGACTTCCCGTAACGACTGTCAAAGATCCACGAATGACAGCCGGAAACAACGGCTTAACGTGCTTTCCGAGGCACGGGGGGTTCTTGGTATGTAAAGATGGTCACCCATCCACAGACCAATCGCGGCAAGCGTAGCTTAACCTGATCGATCGACCTGTGCGGCTGTTATTATTTAGCGAGGGCGCTCGCCCGCTGTTATATGGGATTTAAACATAACTGGCGAAATTTGGATGTACAGACGCCAGTAAGTCAAGCTACCCGAAACTGTCAATTTTTGCCAATCAACTTTGAACCTTAAAGATTTACCGATAAAGTTGAAAATCTATTAAAGAAATTTGAACGATTGTAGTAGCTTGATGTGCTGGCGTCTGTACTATTATAGGCACATCTGTGCCTTACTCTTCGGGGAAAAGAGGCGTGTTAATGATGTTGATGATCATTATTTTTATGAGGATGACTTGGCTAATGTAAAGCGCCAGTCTGGGTTCAAACCTAAGACGTACAACTCATAAGTAGCAGCCTTTATCACTGAGCCAACACTGTATAATATATAGTAAAATATTCGTTATACTTTGCAAACCGTTTTCTTTTTACTCGTAGTATTTTTATTACCAAACTATAATATTACACTTAATTATGAGGCCCTTTCAAGTAATATTACGTAATAGTAAACACACGGGGCGGTAAATAAATAATAATTTATCAGCAATCAATAAATAAACCACAGAGAAAAAAAAAATAAGCCCTTGGGAAAAGTAATTATTTCCATGTCACGACATCTTTCGTAAATAAACTCGTGGATATTCCGATATCACGTTGAAAATTATCTCCTCATGTTTTTTAATTAGCACTTTCTGGGAAACCGGAAATGCAATGATTTTTACGTTTATGACTTATCATTCACGAGTAATCAAGGTTGAAATAATTGTAGTATTATTGATTGTCATTTTGCTAAGTATTTTCTTGCAGCGTAAGCAAGCTGAAATGGCAGTGGGCTAGCCTTGTTTGTCGAAGGACCGATGGCCGGTGAGCAGACGAGTCCTGGAATGGAGACCGCGTATCGGCAAGCGTAGCTTGGGACCCCCAGCTAGATGGACCGACGAAGAAGGTGGCTGGGACAGACTGGATGCGGAAGGTGGAGGACAAGATATTACGGCATAGCCTGGGAGAGGCTTATGTCCAGCGGTGGACTGCAATAGGCTGAATTGAGTGTTGAAATTATTATCTAAGAGCAGTAGAGGCCCAGTGATACCGACCGCGACTTATGAGTTATAGGTACTTTACTTGTAAATTATCACCACTGCTCTCAAAACGGTGAAGGAAAACATAGTGAGAAAACGTCCTAAGGCCAAAAAAATCGAATACATGTGACATTTACACTGGGCCCGCGTGCTAGATTCCGCGGGCCACTCCCTCTCACAAGGGAGAAGGTACTCTGTGTCCCAGCAGCTGAAACGTGACAGTTCTTCGATTTTTCGGACATTTTTTTAGGACATTCCGGTTTCCTCACGATGTTTTCCTTCAACGTTTTCGATTTTTTCCTTCACCGTTTTCAGAGTATTCTTGGGTATAACTTTGGATGCTAAGCTTCAGTAGGGTCCACATAAAGGTAAATTTTCAAAAAAGCATAGTTCCGCAGCGTACGCTGTTAGAAAAATTCGTAATTTAACTGATATAGAGACAGCCCGTTTAGTGTACTTTAGTTATTTTCATACTGTAATGTCGTACGGTATTCTACGAGTATTGTGGGGAAATGCCACTGATATTCCGACTATCTTTGTTTTGCAGTAGCGAGCTGTTCGATCAATTTATAAATTAAGTCCGAGACACTCGCTCAGAGACAAATTTAAATAGATTAATGTTATAACTGTGCCTTCTCAGTATATTTATGAAAATCTTTTATGTGGTTAAAAGGTTAAAAGTGTGGTTAAAAGGTGTGGGTAAAAGGTTTACTCCGGGAGTGCCGGCAGAAGTGAAAACTTGAATATTAACGTTGTGCATTTTTGATAATTTGGAATGCAGTCTACTCTCCCTCTTACGAATTAAGAGGGAGAGGAATTAATTCGTCTTACGAATTTTCGATCAGGTCACGTGTCTTGACGCGAGCTCAGTCTTATGAATTTTCGATCAGGTCACGTGTCCTGACGCGAGTTTAACATTTTTTACCCATCACAAAAAAGTGCACAACGCCGCTAAAGAAGTTTTCACTTCAAAAAAACTTGAGAGATGTCAAGGGACACCCGGATAGAAAGAAGTTCAAAGAGAGAGAGAGAGACAGAAAAACACGCGCACGCCGCACGGCTTACAACTACCTATAGCAAAAAGTGTCGTTCCAACTTTTGGTCTTAATTTTTTCCATCTAGCCCCCTTTCGCAACGCGCGATAAGGAACTTCGTTCCAAAAATATATAGGAGAGTACATGTGACTCTCGTTAAACCTCTTTTTAAACGCATTATAGGTACAGGTGAAGTAAGCAAGTACATGAAGTAAGCGAACAGCTGGTTTCTATTGCAGGGCTGTCGGGATTACAGGCTTATTGCAAAACGTCTTGCAACGTTCCGGTTTGTCGAGTGTGGTGGTATTTACATTTCTATGTTAAGTGGAAATAAAGGAATTTGTGTTACGTGGCGTTCAGACTTTTTGTTAGTAACAAATAATATAGGGACTGGTTGGTTGGTGGTGGTAAGTCTGACTACTAAGCGTGGAGTCTTAGGTTCGATCCCTGTAAAGTCTTGTTAAATTTGCGATATAGTACCTAGAGTAAAAGTTACCAAAACTTCACGTCATCGGTGACTCTCACACGTTACATCGGTGAAATCTCGACCCATGAACTAGGACATTCTGTATGACAGGGGTCGAGATAGAGAAATGGGGATAAACAAGGTCAAATTAAATTAGCTAACGAAACTCCGCTGCCGTAATATCCAAAAATTATAAAACAACAGAATAACTTGAGAGGTGTGAAGGGACACTCGGACGAAACGAAGTTCAAAGAGAGAGAGAGAGAGACAGACAGAGAAACACGCGCACGTCCCACGGCTTACAACTATAGCAAAAAGTGTCGTTCCAACTTTTGGTCTTAATTTTTTCCGTCTAGCCCTCTCGCAACGCGCGATAAGGAACTTCGTTCCAAAAATTTATGATATTTTTAACCCATGACGGCTGTGGAGTTTCGCTAGCTAATTCAATTTGACCCAGTATAATTATAATAATAAATAATAATAATAGCCTCCCGACCGATTCCGGTCACGGTGGCCCATCTCAACGAAGATTAGCCAGGAACGCAGGAGATATTAGGTATATTACACAAGTGTGTGAGTAAACACAGGTGCATTCTCTGGTCTTTTCCTCTCATAGTCCGATGGGGCGGCAATCCAACACGACCGGGGAGAGATCAGGAGCAGGACCAACAGCTGTACGTGCTTTCCGAGGCACGGGGGTATTAACCCGCCAACCTCCAAACTCCGGACTGTTTCTAAGAAATTTCTAATGGAAAATCCAATAACACTTTGTCCAACCCGAAAATCGAACCCAGGACGCTCAGCAGTCGCGCTTGTGACCACTAGACCAACGGGGCTTGACACAGTATAAAGAAAGAAAAAGTATTTATTGCGACTTGCACAGGAAGATCATAAAACTAAACTAAACATAATCAAAAATAAAAAAAAAGTAACAAAAAGAAAAATGAAACAGAAAGTCCTGTACGAGGCCAAAAGGCTCCTATCTCAGCATGATGCTACGACATTTAAAAAATAAATGTCGCAGGGGTGGTATTCTACACACGTACACCTGCCTACCGGTAATAACAAAACTTAGGTTTTATCTAACCAATTGTTAGTAAATAAACAGGTATCTACTTGGGACTAGATATTTTAATACATAAACTTGTTTAGTAATGTTTATCATTAAATGAATGATAAATGCAATTCATTATTATACTCATCTTGAATAGAACCTATGAGCATTATTATTTTATATAAGTAGTTACTTCAATGAGAGGCACGATTTATATAATTATAGCATATAATAGGGTTTTATCCATGATTGAAATGATGAATGATGACTATACCTACACCATAATGGTGCCGTTAAGTAGATGCATAAAAAAAACTTGAGAGGTGTCAAGGGACACCCGGATGGAACGAAGTATAACTAGCTTGCTTTCTATAAGAGAGAGAGAGAGAGAGAGAGAGAAACACGCGCAAGCCGCATGGCTTACAACTATAACAAAAAGTGTCGTTCCAACTTTTGGTCTTAATTTTTTTTCGTCTAGCCCCCTTTCGCAACGCGCGATAAGGAACTTCGTTCCAAAAAATAAGTTATCTACTAGATGTTGGTTGACGATGGTTCTTTGAGCCATGTTTTAATTTTTTCATAGCACTGTGTGACCTAACCCCGCTTAAGTCACACTCTTCTGTGACTTAAGTAGGTCATTTAAACACAGATTAAAAAACAAAATACAAAAATATTTTATATTTCAACTTAAACATTGTGTCATACATACATTGAGGCAGCCCCAGTAAGTTAGAAAAGTACAGACTCCAGGTCAACCTACCCAAAACTGTCCAATTTTCCCAATCAACCTTTCAACCTTAATACCTACTTTAGAGATAAAGTTGAAAATCTATTAAAGAAATTTGACAGATTGTTGTAGCTTTATGTGCTGGCATCTGTACTTGTTTTGGAGCTGTCGCGCTCGTCCCTTGAGTGACCTCAAGAATGATGGGGTTAATAAATAAGAAAAGAGTTTAAAAAGTAAAAATAAAATAAAACATTAATATTAAGCAGCTCTCAGAGTGTACGTGTGTGTATGTGTGATAAGCGTGACTAAAGTGCGAGTTTAGGTCACACGAGCTATAATATAGTATACGATACATCATCATCATCATCTGCCTAGCCTTTTCCAACTCTGTTGAGGTCGGCTTCCAGTCTAACCGGATGCAGCTGAATACCAGTATTTTACATGGAGCGACTGCCTATCTGACCTCCACAACCCAGTTACTGGGTAATACGATACCCCTTGGTAAGACTGGTTGTCAGACTTTCGGGCTTCTGACTACCCGTAACGACTGTCAAAGATCCACGAATGACAGCCGGGACCAACGGCTTAACGTGCTTTCCGAGGCACGGAGGGGTCTCGGTATGTAAAGATGGTCACCCATCCATAGACCAACCGCGGCAAGCGTAGCTTAACCTGACCGATCGACCTGTGCGGCTGTTATTATTTAGCCACGGGCCCCTCAATGTTAGTATACGATACGTGTGACAATAATGCACACACTCGCTACGCTTGGGCGCGAATTTGAAGCCGTGCAATCGTAATGTACTATTTTACATTTGGTACTAAATACCACATATCCGAGGAGGAGGGGCCCGTGGCTAAATATTAACAGCCACACAAGTCGATCGATCGGGTTAAGCTACACTTGCCGCGGTTGTTATATGGATGGGTGACCATCTTTACGATCCGAGACGCCTCCGTGCCTCGGAAAGCACGTTAAACCGTTGGTCCCGGCTGTCATTCGTGGATCTTTAAGAGTCGTTACGGGTCGTCAGTAACTTGAAAGTCTGACAACCAGTCTTACCAAGGGGTATCGTATTACCCAACTGGGTTGTGAAGGTCAGATAGGCAGTCGCTCCATGTAAAATACTGGTACTCAGCTTCATCCGGTTAGACTGGAAGCCGACCCCAACATAGTTGCGAAAAGGCTAGGCAGATGATGAGCCATAAATTTATTTTTACAAAAAAAAAAAAACAAAATTCCAGTATGAAATCGTTACAAGCCCTGCAAGGAAAGTAACATCAAGATGCCAGATGCAAGTCAGTTACGTAAAACAAGTTGCAGCAATGTTCCGGTCTACGAATAGCCTATAGACTACCTATTGCTTTACGAAATATATTTCTACAGTAAAATTGGGTGTCTGATTAGGTTTTATTGTTCCGTAGCCTGAGTATTTTATTGGGGTTCGAGGGGCCGAGAGTGGACTAAAGAGTATTGATGACGATTAATGATTCATTCTTTGTCACTTGAATTTGTAAGTTGATTAAAAATAAATAAATGATTGAATATCAATCTGCCTATCCTTTTTCCAATTATGTTGGGGTCGGCCTATAATTTACATCTCTTCTTTAAGGTATGGCCTTTAATGATTTTCAGGTCTTGTCTCAAAAAAGTATTGACTAAATTCAATTTAATTCATTTATTGCATCAAATATGGTAGGGACATTAAGTTCTTATATAAAATATTTGGTAACACACATTTGCCCAATAAATAGCATGTAATAGTGCAGGTTTTTCCAGTTAATATATTAATTACTAATGCCCGATTTCTGAGGTTTTTAAACGGAGTTTATTCATTCGATAGTGATTATTGGTACAATATCGTATTTCTGAACACTTCGTTAGGGAAGAATTTAACTTAAAAGTCGAGTGAATTACTATCGAGAATTTATCTGAGGACCTCAAAAACCGAGCTTAGGGAAGGAATTCGCTTAAATAGATATTTTTGTCGTATCAATAGCTATTGAGAGTTTAAGCTCTGTTTAAGAACTCTTCAGAAACCGAGCATAAGTAACTACATTTTGTCAATTTATGTCTACTTAACAGTTAAATATGTCTGTGCTTTAAAGTATAAAACTTACAGGGACACTTTTGAAAGAACTCATCTATCGAATAAAAACACTCTTGTAACAACCACTTCCGCAACGCAACACAAAATTTATTGAAGGGTAGTTGAGTAATTGACCTAGGCAAAGTATTGTAAATTAGGGGAGCCATATAAACGCAGCTCCGAAGGAAAAGTTCTAGCTTTGCAACGGGCATTTCAAAATATAAATGTGTAGGTTTCGTTTTATTTGTGTTATCTTTCCGTAAAGTAGGTAAGTCAAAATAATAGGTTACATGGCAATGATTATGGTCCAATCAAGTCAAGGTCAATTAACCGATTGAATGCCGTAATTACTTTTCTTCTCTTTCTTTTATTTCTTTTTCTTTAATTCAAAAGACATTTCGTCTCGCGTGGATCCACGTTCGATACAAAGGATTTAGAAATAAATAAATTGTATCTAACTCCACGCACTCTGATTCTTCAGTCCAACCACGCAGATCTCAGCTACACATTTTTTTTTTAAAAACGTTGCCCCCACTAGGAATTTCTCCTGTATCGTGGGTGCGTTTACAAACATTTAAACTCTCATACACAAACAGCCAGACCCGGAACAACTACTTATAGGCCATACAAATATTTATTCCGTGCGGGAATCGAACCCGCGACACGCAGCGCAGCAGTCAATCGCTTAACCACTGCGCCAACCGTGCCGTCGCACATTGCTCATGACGTCAGCCATCTTTCATCACAGACAGTAAGTACGTGACAATTTCCTAACAAAAAGCGAGAAAATAAACAAAACATTTAAAATACAGCGCTCGTTCTCCTATATTAAACTTGACCGAATATCTTACACGAGTCGGTATGTAATCGCGACGCGATCTGCGCTTATTGTCGTTGTGACACGGTCTAAGCGATAAGCGATTTATTATTGACGTTTTCACAATCTAAAATATAGTGATGAAGTCTCAAAAATAGTGACAAAGTTATACCATCAACTCAACTCAAACTCAACTCAAATCATTTAATTCAACTAAACCAATTACAGGTACTTTTGAATTATCAAAGGGTGTCAGAAAGATGAAGCTAGTTGCCCATTCCAAAGCGTTGGTACCTATGGAGTTTCTTTGTAAGCAAGAAACTCCATGGACACTCTTTTAAATCATAAAATTGTTACAAAATATTTGAACATCTTATTACAAAACGAGACAACCTTCGAGTATGTTATTGTATTTTGAACTTCATTTCGACTGCTGTAAAGTTCTAATTCTTTTTTATCGTTTTCGTACTGAGAACATTATCTTTGCCGGAAAAAAGTTTGAAATTAAAAAATGGCTCGATGATTTGAACCAGAATCTAAAAAAAATCTTGTTTTTAATACGACCGTTAGTCTTATTGAATAACTATGGCTAACAATACAGGTGGATCAGCCTATTACTATTAACCTTTTCTACGGTGTTTAATATGGTTTACTTCAATATTGCAACGGTTAGTAATCGAAATCATAACGTTGAACAAAAGCCGCTTTCAAAAACGCTTGAAATTGATTTGAAAGAGATGATAATAAAAGAGAACATTCCGTTAAAATTCCGCCTTTATTTAAAGACTGTTTATAGAAACACTTTTACACGACAATAATGTTTATAATACTAGAAGTTGTTGGTGTTTCATATTTGACTACTCTGAGAAGAAACACCGAAACAAACTCAGACTTTACTTTAAGACTAGTGGACTAACATGTATACACTACTCTAACCATTAACCTACATAGGTTATTTTCAAAGAGATTTATTGTCAAGTAAATAATTTAATGTCTTTGGTGGTTGGTTTTGGTTTGGCTTTGTTTGGTTTAATGTCTTTGGTGGTTTGGTTTGGTTTTACACGTAAAGCGCACTGTTAGAATAATCGTCAATTTATATACACAATTGTGATACATTAAACGCGCTTTTCATGTCGACAGATTTTAATTTAAGTTGTCTTCTAAACTACGCAACAGATTTTGATGCGGTTTTTACCTATGATAAGATTATGTCTGGACTTTAAAAGAGACTGTGACGTCTGAGTTTGTTTCGGCCTTTCTTCTCAGACTAGTCAGATAGGAAACTTCGACCTCATCTAGTTTTAAAATATGATTGACGCGTAAAAGTGTTTGTACAAACCTACTTACAAAAATAAAATCATTTATCATTTACCATCATCTTTTAGAGCATTTCTTCCGAAAACTTTATGTTTATGATACCTGTAGTAATATTAAAATGAAATATATAATAACGTTTGGTAGACTCTTCACGTGACCAGAGAGCTGGCCTATTTTTTAGCCAAAACATTCAGCATTGCCATACATTGTCGATGTTTTTTCAAGGCGTAAAAACCATGCGCAGTAGGTGCTAAAGTCAAAGTCAAATCATTTATTTCAAATAGGCACATTAAAGGCACTTTTGAACGTCGAAATTAAAATAAAATTGATTCTAGTCGCCCCTTCCAAAAGGTAGTTTTCGTATGGAGAAGAATGGGCAAGAAACTCCACCGTTACTAAAGAATAAAGAATAGCAATCATGTAAGGAAAACCTAAGAATGTATATTATATTTACCAACGTATGTACTCTGCACTCACTCATATTCTTACAAATAAACTAATCTCAATCAAAATCTAAAAAAATTAAATCAGTGTCTTTCCACACGCCTTTCACTTGCGCCACACGTGAAACGGCTCACATTTCCGCGAAGGTCGTGCGCGAAAGAGACGGAAAATTAGAAAGTGTTATTAGAACGAGAAGGCAACAACAAGACGTTTTGCGGTTGGAGTAATTGAATTATTGTATGTTTAATAATTATGTCGCTTTCTTTATTGATTCTTGGTGGGAGATTTTCACTCAGAGCTGCTATTAAATTGTTCATGGATACTTTCTGGTTACTAAAAGTGACAAAATAGCTAAATATAGTGGAAAATCGCAGTTTAATCAGTTTCGCTTCGGTTGCCGTTCGAATATGACGGCACGGTTGGCGCAGAGGTTCAGCCATTGACTGCTGCGCTGCGTGTCGCGGGTTCGATTCCCGCACGGAACAAATATTTGTATGGCCTACGAGTAGTTGTTCCAGGTCTGGCTGTTTGTGTATGTGAGTTTAAATGTTTGTAAACGCACCCACGATACAGGAGAAATTCGTAGTGTGGGGCCACGTTTTTAAAAAAAAAGAAAAAATGATAGAATATCTACGTGCTGGCAGTTTTTTGTCTTTCTGATTAAAAATATAACAAAATGTTTTTCATTTCGAGAGTAAATATTATCAGTAGCTAAGATTATATGGTTTATTCGAATCATCCGCTATTTTATTATGAGAGCAATGCACATCAATAGTGGTAACGTTCCCGACTTACGAGTTGTAAGTCGTGGGTTCACCACTGCTCTCAAAACAGTATATTCATATATATTAATATTTATTTATTTGCGTAAAACATGGTATACAAAGGTGTTACATGAGTTAGGGATAAGATCATACATATTTTGCTTAAGACTAAAGCATGCAAATTGGTTAACACAACTTATGTTCAAAGTATTCGTTATTGCTATAAAAATTATTATCATTTAGCCATTTACACAAGTGAATTTTAAACAGTCTGCCATTTAGTAATTTAAGTTTACATTGTAATTTATTATATATACGTACAGCCATAGCTAAACAGCTTTTACTATATTTTGTTGATCGAGGGAATTCGTCTAAAACAGGGGTTCCCAACCTTTTCTTGGTCAGGGACCACTTTTATATTATTCTTGTTAGCAGGGACCACTATGTAGGTATAATAAAAATAAACTGTAATAATCCAACTGAAACTTTCATTAAAAACTTAATAGGAATTACATACGGCGGCCCGACGTATCGCCCCCTCCACCCGCGCTCTTCTCACTCACTGCACGGCGACCAACGGCTCACCGCCCGCTAAATTTAAAATCGTTCGCGGACCACATTTTGGCTTCTGCGGACCACTGGTGGTCCACGGACCACTGGTTGGGAACCACTGGTCTAAAACAAGTCTAAATTTGTCACGCCGATTCCTAGAGCTTACATCTGCTGCTGTTCTGAATAGGTATTTGTGTTTCCGTACAAACATACATGTTTCATATAAGTACATATAGTGAGGGTAGTGGTAGCAGACCGAGTTTTTTAAATAATGGTCGACAAGATACGTCCGGTGGAATTCCCTGAATAGCTCGAACACATTTCTTTTGAGCGATAAATGCTCTATTATGGTCGGAACTATTTGTGTAGGAAAACATTGTGAGGAAACCGGCATGTGCTAGAACCAAAAATTAGAAGACATGTGACATCCACCAACCCTCACTGCCCACGTGATGGATTACAGTCCACTCACAGCCTCTCGAAGAGAGGAGGATTGTGTTCCAGCATTAAAGGCTGAGTTTTTCATTTTGAGAGTAAATAATAACAGCCGCACATGTCGATCGGTCAGGTTAAGCTACGCTTGCCGCGGTTGGTCTGTGGATGGGTGACCATCTTTACATACCGAGACCCCTCCGTGTCTCGTAAAGCACGTTAAGCCGTTGGTCTCGGCTGTCATTCGTGGATCTTTGACAGTCGTTACGGGTAGTCAGAAGCCCGAAAGTCTGACAACCAGTCTTACCAAGGGGTATCGTATTACCCAGTAACTGGGTTGTGGAGGTCAGATAGGCAGTTACTCCATGTAAAATACTGGTGTTCAGCTACATCCAGTTAGACTGGAAGCTGACCCTAATATAGTTGGGAAAAGGCTGGGCAGATGATGATGACTCGGCAATTTATACTGTAGCTACCTATTTGTAAAAAAAACAATTGGAATCGGATCAGTAATTCCGAAGATTACCCCCTATACATACATCATTATCTTCCTACGTACAGACGCCAGCGCATCAAGCTACCCGAAACTGTCAAATTTTCCCAATCAATCTTGAACCGAATGCTTTAGCGATAGAGTTGAAAATCTATTAAAGAAATTTACATACGTACATACAGGTCATAAATTGTACCACTTTATGATATTAGTATAGATTATGTACAATTCTTGGGCCCTAATTCACTGTGACCATTTAACGATTTCTTACTCGAAACCACGCAAATTCCTTAGTCCCGCCAACCTCATGCGGTTTCATTCATTGTGTCATAGTGAATAAGGCCCCTGGACAAAGGTCTATCTCTTGTTCATCTATGTAGGTAACCACATTTGCGTTTGTTACTATCGTAATTCGGGTCGTTCGATAAAGGTAAGGTGGGACGCCCTCAGGCTAGGTGGAGCGACGATCTTCGCAGAATGGCTGGTAGCAGCTGAATGAAAGTTGCCGAAAATCGAGAATCGAGTTTAATGGCGTGCAATAAGAGAGGCCTATATCCAGCAGTGGACTGCTATAGGCTGATGACGATTTATTTATTTATTAAAATCTCCTTTACAACTATCATTACATGATGATGACTATCGTAATTCAACAGAGCCGTGAGTAAGTATAGGTAACTACTTCATGGGAATTCTTGATGGTCCTTGCGGCAAATTGTCAAAACAAACATTAACACGACAATGACATGTCAAACTGACACGCTCATGATGTGTACTTAATGTAAACCATTGCAAGTAGACTGTTTGAACCATTGCGCCATGCGTATTTGTTTTTATCACTAGCTTTTGCCTACGACTTCGCCCGCATGGTCGTCGGAAAATATTTAACGGGAGCGTGCTACCGGAATTAAAAGTAGCTTATGTTACATTATAATTAATGCTATCTGTATAGAGATGTCAGCAAAAGAGACGGGGCCCCATAGGGCCGAAGCCTGCCAGGGTAGCGGGAACCTCCGAAAGGGTTTACCGCTGCCCTGGAACATAAAGGGCTAAGGAAGGAACACGGGTGGGTTTTAGTCAGTAAAAGTCTGACACTCCCTCCTGCTCCACCCAGAGCGGGAGGAGTCATTTGATGATTTCCCAACCTCAAAAAAAAAAAAAAATGCTATCTGTATTCCAACTATCATCCAAATTCGTGCAGCTGTTGTTGCGCCAACTGCCTCTCTGACGTCCAAAACCAAGTTACTGGGTATCACGGCACCCCTTGGTAAGACTGGTTGTCAGACTTTCGGGCTTCTGACGACCCGTAACGACTGTCAAAGAATCACGAATCCACGAATGCCGGGACCATCGGCTTAACGTGCTTTCCGAGGCACGAAGGGTCTTGGTATGTAAAAATGTTCACCTATCCACAGACCAACCGTGGCAAGCGTAGCTTAACCTGATCGATCGACCGTGCAGCAGTTACTACTTAGCCACAAGCCCGTCCCCTCTAATATTACTAACTGATATTATGAAATATCGATCTATGTTACTCTAAAATGTTTATTAGGAATAGCAATATTATTTTCGTAAAAAATTGAATATTTAGTCTAAAAGTCAAAAACAGTCTGAAACTGTTACAAAACTGTAAAAAAAATATTAGTAATATTTACAAAATATTTGGATATTAATAAACTAAATGATGAGGAATCGGTTTACTGGACTAAAATATTGATCATGAACTACAATATTAACTCTGAGTTAGGTTACAGCGCAATGTTTCATACTGATTTGCGAAATAGCCATAACTTTCAAAATGTAACCCTCATGTGAGATCCAATATGAAATAGGTTTCACTTATTTTTTTCTAAACTATAATAATATTTTATTGCTCTATTTTCTTCTTTTTGTTAATGCTCTTGTGGTATTTATAGAGTACTCGTACTAGCTGCGCCCCGCGGTTTCACCCGCATGTTTCGATCCCGTGGGAATATCGGGATAAAAAGTATCTCATATGTCCTGGTTATAAACTACCTGTGTGCCAAATTTCATTCAAATCCGTTCAGTAGTTTTGGCGTGAAAGAGTAACAAACATAAAATATGGCGATCCATCCATACAGACTTTTACGTTTATAATATTAGTAAGATAATCTAATCAATAAATTTTATTTCATAAGGTATTTATTTATTTTTTTATATCGGCTTTTTGCTTCACACAGGTTTTTTTCTTGTATTTTTTTTTTGTTTTTAATGTTAAATTACTGACCTATGTATATAACAAGTACGCTGGACTAAATATACTATTATGAAATGACAGTTGTTTTTTGTGCCGATTCAAAGCGCCGCTCGAGCGTCTCAGGAACTAAAATTGACACATTACTGCAAATGGCTGTCGTTTTGTTTTAGTACCCATGACTCTGATGATTACGGTCTAAATCGAGGAATAAGACTTTTTGTGTATTTTGTGTTTACTATAAGATATGTAGAACATTTTTATCATGAGAGTATGCACATCTTGTAAAACTCGCTATCAAAAACATTAGTTCCAGGGACGCTCACGTTGCTGTCAGCGACAAAATGGCGAAAATCAAATGTCTTCATTTTGTCATCGATAGTATGAAGTCCAACGTACTTATTTATTATAGGTCAGTATTTTAAATGCTGCTCTTACTGTTTGTATTTCCTGTGCGTGTTCCAAATAAAATATTTTTCTTTCTTTCATGCTTTGACAGCTCCTCTGAGGATTTCGCTTTCAGATGTCTGGTTCTGATTGATTTATGATTACTTACGGGCTTTTCTTCCTTTTGACGCTTTTCAATTTAAGTTATTGTTGATGTAATTTGATTTGATCGGCTGCTGTTGTTTCGTTTATTCTCTAAGGGCTGATTTTTCTAACGCTAGGTAATTTTATTCGAGGAATAATTTTGAATTTTTGACAGTTCTTCCATACAAAATTTGTCAGACGTCAATTTTATTCCACAGTTTAAAGTTATCTGTCTATTTAAAAATCAGCCCTTAATTTAGATAACGTGGGTTCTGATAGAGGACTTATTTATTGGAACGAAGTTCCTTATTGCGCGTTGCGAAGGGGGCTAGACTGAAAAAATTAAGACCAAAAGTTGGAACGACACTTTTTGCTATAGTTGTAAGCCGTGCGGTGTGCGCGTGTTTCTCTGTCTGTCTCTCTCTCTCTCTCTTATAGAAAGCAAGCCAGTTATACTTCGTTCTATCCGGGTGTCCCTTGACACCTTTCAAGTTTTATTTTATTTATATAATATGGATACGACAATAGTTAGATAGGCAGTCGCTTCACGTAAAATACTGTTATTCAGCTGCACCCGGTCAGACTGGAAGCCGACCCCAACATAGTTGGGAAAAGACTAGGCAGATGATGATGAATATGGAAACGACAATACGACAGTAAATGAAAACTCTGGGCATTTCTTATGCATAGGAGTACGAACGTATTAAATAAGTTCTAACATCGGAATTTTAAAAATTTTAACAAAAAAATTAAACTAAACTTAAACTAATGTACCTACCTAAGTAATTTTGAGTCGGCGCCAAACAATCAATAAACAAAGATCACTAAATTGCCTTAAATTTAAACAGCGCCGACTCAAAATTATGTAGGTATAATTACATTAGTTTAAGAACTTTAGTTATTAAAGTTAAATAAAAAAGGTATATTATTTTTTGCTTTTCAGATTTTTCGGCGTTTTAATTTTTTTGTTAAAAAGTTTTTATTTTATATTTTTTTGTGGCTATAATCTACTAATTGTTTGCCAAAGGCCAGGCATATGTGGCACTGAGTATAGAGTAATAAGTAATACACAACTCAGCATTCAAATCTGCGAGTGAACAATAAATCACCCCTATTTTCCCACCCTTAGTGTTGGATTTTTTTTCCAAATTTATAATGTAACCAACTTTGGGGTAGGTATACCCTTTCCAAAAAAAAAATTTATCAAAATCGGACTACTCTGTAAAAAGTTATGCGTGGTCATACATTAAAAAAAAATACATACGCGTCGACTTGAGAACCTCCTCCGTTTTTTTCGTCGATTAAAAATGTTATTTTTTAAACAAACTACATAAATAGTACCTACTGATGGGCTACCTATGGGTTCTGCCATCTTAAACTATCTATAGCGACTAAACTCATCATCTGCCTAGACTTTTTCCAACTATGTTGGGGATGCTGCTGAATACCAGTATTTTACATGGAGCTTCGATCAATAATAGTACTAGATTTCCGACAAGCGCTTCAAAAACGGCCCGAAAAATAAGACCACAAATACTTTTGTGGTCTTATTACAAATTAGTATGTTTTTAACCTTATTACTTAGACTTTAAGTTTCATTTTAGAATAAATGACTGAAAATTTAAAAATAGAATGATTTTATTTTCAAGCGACATTTTAAATATATTTTGCAATGGTAATTTAACTTTATATTTAAGCATTAAGGTTTATACCTAATAAACTGAAGTTGTTAATATTATTAAACTTTTTTCTAAGAAATGTAGATGTTTACGTGTGTGCAAACGTGGCCACTTGAGCGACTGATGATTGTTCCTGATCCTTGATCTAGTACTATTATTGATCGAAGACATGGAGCGACTACCTATCTGACCTTCACAACCTGGGTAATACCTTGGACTGTTTGTCAGACTTTCGGCTTCTGATTACCCACGAACCACGATCCACGAATGACAGCCGAGATGAACGGCTTAACGTACTTTCCAAGACACGGAAGGGGTCTTGTTATGTGAAGATGGTCACCCATCCACGGACCAGCTGCCGCAAGCGTAGCTTAACCTGATCAATCCACGGCTGTTACTACTTAACCACAAGCGTTGAATTTTTGTATGCAGACTGGAAACATCATTAGGCAGGTATATGTTAAATTATTGTCGCACCTTTGTCTCCAACTTGTATCTATTTTATTGTATACCAGAAAATACATAACTAAAAAAAAAACATATTAAACACTACAAAACATATAACGGGCGGTTTATTTGTTTGAGTTTTGTTCAGGTATTCAGAAATTCGAAATCAATCCTACTAATATTATAAACGCGAAAGTTTGTATGGATGGATGGATGAATGAATGGATGGATGTTTGTTACTCTTTCACGCATAAACTAAATTTGGCACACAGATGGTTTATAACCCGGATTAACATATAGGATACTTTTTATCCCGATATTCCCACGGGATCGAAACTTATGCGGGTGAAACCGCGGGGCACAACTAGTAAGTACATAATTTGATCAAAGATCATTAAATCATTCTTCTTAGATATTAAAAAAAAAACAAGTCAAATTATCTTATCACTATCGGGCACTTCTCGTAATTTTAAGAACGTTCTCAGTCCGATCTCAGTCTCAATCTTTCAAAAATACCTCAAACCCTACATTTTGACAAGTTTTTGACATTTATTTGTCGCTGAGATGACGCTGCGACTAGATTTTGAACATTTTAAGTTACGAGAATTGGCCTTTATCTTGTCCATATAACATCCGTGTCATTTAAAAAATAAGTTTTATTAAAATAGCTTTTCATCAGGTCGGTAAGTTTTTTCTCCAAAACTCTTCGCAGCGAAAGAGTTTTTCTTACAAAAAGTTCCCAGTCAAAGTTTTTCCGGTAAAGTTCTTATCATTCGTGGCCCACTTGCAGGAAAGA
The DNA here is from genome assembly GCA_945859715.1 of Apamea sordens. NCBI lineage: Eukaryota > Metazoa > Arthropoda > Insecta > Lepidoptera > Noctuidae > Apamea > Apamea sordens. The sequence continues at coordinate 1,096,054 of OX244010.1, read as the reverse complement.
TTGTACATCCGTTCAAGTAATAGCAATCGCTACCTGAGCGTTTTTTATTTTATCTGTGAGGTTTGTAAGGCATTGGCGAAGCTCTTTAGAGTTGTATATTCTTTCCACCAGTGCATACGTTTATTTGCGCTAAACATGACGCAGAAAACAAACACACTTAAAGTATATCCATCGTCAGTTAAAGATTGACTGGATTTGTCAATAATTAATTTATTATGACAAGCAGTACTGCTTGAGGCAAGCATCTGTTTAGCTGTGTATCGTATTTTTATCTTACAAAGCGACGCGCGCTTTACTTGTATTAACCAAGTGTAATGAGAATATTATACGCTGACTATGTTATTTGACCAGATTTTTTGTTATCTCTTTATACCTCAACATTCATAATTTTGTCAGTATCATCTTCCGACTTTTCCTTATCGATAAGTATCTCAAAACTTTCCATAATTATCTCCTCATTATTCATAGCTCTTCCAATAATCTTCTAAAATTTTCAACGACCATCGTTCCTTAAAGTTTTCGTAGCAATTTCCCCTAGCATCCAGTCCGGTTCGCTATGATCACCGCAGTGATCTGCACAAAGTTTTTAATTCAGAGTTTTTCCTGTTAAAACTCTTATCGGGCGACTGCGTAACACCGTTAAGTTTGGTCCTGTCTTAATCCTTGGGTCTGGGTGCGGTTGCAGTTACAGCGAAGATGAAGATCTTGATGGTCAGATCAAATCTACATGGTGGCAGGGATATCGACGTGCAAACTGTAACCATGGATTCATCAATTAAGAGTTTAGACTCCATAGCGTCGAAATTTTTCGTCGGTTATCAAAAAAAAAAATCTTATGTTTCATAGAGAAGTGCAATACCTACGCGGTCAAAATGTAAAATTTCGACGCTATGGGGTCTAAACTCATGTGGGACCCGTGGCTAAATAATAACAGCCGCACAGGTCGATCGGTCAATTAATTAATTCTTTATTTCAAACAACTTAGAGTACAGGTAACTTAATTACTACAGTCATCATGAGCGACAGTTATGGATATCATAGTGGATAGTGTAGCAAACCCAGTTCCGTGCTAGGAATTAACCTGTGTTACAGACACTGGGGCCGCTCCATCACCTCACTAATAACATTACTTCAGGCGTCCGTAGTAAAAAAACATTATTGAATTACTGGATTCCCAATTTAGGCATGCCTGTATATAGGGAATCCATACAAAATTAGGTACTAAAAAAAAAATACAAAAATAATAAACGTGCAACATTCACGACGTGCAAGGGTGTGTCGGTGTGTACTATGATGACATGTGTGAATTTGTGAGAGTGTAAGTGCAGGTGAGGGTGTGCTGTTATGAGTGTGTTTGTGTTATGCTGTGACAAAATGATAATTAATTCAATTTGGCTATTATTTAAGGTAGGGGGCGCGTTTATATATCAGGTCAGGTCAGGTTAAGCTATGCTTGCCGCGGTTGGTCTGTGGATGGGTGACCATCTTTACATACCGAGACCTCTCCGTGCCTCGGAAAGCACGTTAACCCGTTGGTCCCGGCTGTTATTCGTGGATATTTGACAGTCGTTACGGGTAGTCAGAAGCCCGAAAGTCTGACAACCAGTCTTACCAAGGGGTATCGTATTACCCAGTAACTGGGTTGTGGAGGTCAGATAGGCAGTCGCTCCATGTAAAATACTGGTATTCAGCTGCATCCGGTTAGACTGGAAACCGTGAAAACGTAGTTGGGAAAAGGCTAGGCAGATGATGATGGGGTCTAAACTTATGTGCTGAATCCATGGTTACAGTTTGCGCGTCGATGTCGCTGCACCCTGTATACTATGAACAAACTAAAGAGTTTATTGGAACGAAGTTCCTTATCGCGCGTTGCGAAAGGGGGCTAGACGGAAAAAATTAAGACCAAAAGTTGGAACGACACTTTTTGCTATAGTTGTAAGCCGTGCAGCGTGCGCGTGTTTCTCTGTCTGTCTCTCTCTCTCTCTCTTAAAGAAAGCAAGCCAGTTATACTTCATTCCATCCGGGTGTCCCTTGACACCTCTCAAGTTTTTTTTTTTGTTTGAATGTGCTAATCTCTGGAATTACCAGTCGGTTTAACATCACGCTACGACACTTAGGAGTCGAGCAAAAAGAAAAAAAGTCAGAAAGATCGTTAATCGAAAATGAAGTGACATGGCGGGCAGGTGATGCGAACACGAACGAGGTCGTGGACAGAAGCTAGTCTTAAAATAAAACTGTTATTTGGGACTGAAACATAACTAACGAAATGTGGGAGTTAAGGGTGAGGCAGGGGTCTGCCTTTCCCCTCGAGGGATACAAGCGTGATGTTATGATACGCTGTAAAGAAACAATCTGACAATATTCTGTTCAAAGTCAGTCAAGGAAGAAGAATATTGAAATCAGTGATCTTCATCAATGTTGCGTGTTCAACTTTAGTCTAGTATTCCATTTCAGTGACTTTGAAGGTCAAGCACATCAAGCTACTAAAATCTGTCAAATTTCTTTAATAGATTTTCAACTTTATTGCTTAAGCTTTAGATCCAAGGTTGATTGGGAAAATTTGACAGTTTCGGGTAACTTGATGTGCTGGTGACTGTACCTAATTTTTTGGAACGAAACGAAGACGAACGACGGAAAAAATTCTTACGAAAAGTTGTCACGACATAAACGCTACGAGTGCTACGCCGTAGCCGATGCGTAGATTATCCGCTACGCAGCTACGTCGTCGCAGAGCTACATAATAAATTATCTGCTCAACAATGTAAATTGATTTATAGAAGATTTTTATTGGAACGAAGTTTTGGAACGAAGTTCCTTATCGCGCGTTGTGAAAGGGGGCTAGACGGAAAAAATTCTTACGAAAAGTTGTCACGACACTTTTTGCTATAGTAAGCTATTGTAAGCTGTGCGGCGTCGCATGTTTCTCTGTCTGTCTGTGAACTTCGTTCCATCCGGGTGTCCCTTGTTTTTTTTACGTTTTAGAAGTTAACTACTTACTACTGGTCCTATTATGTTATTTTGATTAAATACTTGAACGGTTCTTCCATTGAAGGATTATATCGAAGAATATTTCTATTGAAGGAACAAAAATGCAAGGACAGCTAACCCGCTATCACTGCCACCTCTATCCAAAAGTCCACGAACATAAGCCGTTAGTTTAACGCTATCGCACAACTTGCAAAGGTATTAACTGTACAATGTAGATTAGACAAGGGTTCTGGATTTTTCAAGTATTTTTGGTATATGTGGGATGATACGTGCCTTGAATTCAGATTAGGGGAAGATTGTTGGGAGAATGCGCAGGTGTATTTCTGATCGCAGGTGTATTTCTAAACGCGAGTCTTGTTCCTTTATTGGGGTTAAAATGTAATGTATGTAGAGAAATGTATTTACGGGTAGTCAGAAGCCCGAAAGTCTGACAACCAGTCTTACCAAGGGGTATCGTATTACCCAGTAAATGGGTTGTGGACGTCAGATAGGCAGTCGCTCCATGTAAAATACTGGTATTCAGCTGCATCCGGTTAGACTGGAAGCTGACCCCAACATAGTTGGGAAAAGGCTAGGCAGATGATGATGATGATGTAGAGAAATGTATTTTTGCCGTAATTGTGGAAATGATGTAATAAGGCAAAGGTGCGGTTCAAAAGAAGATAATAGTAACAAAAAAAACGGCCAAGTGCGAGTCGGACTCGCCCATGAAGGGTTCCGTTGAGTTGATTGAATGAAAGGTAAATTGCGGTTTACGATTTATGACGTATTAAAAAAAAACCTACTTGCTAGATCTCGTTCAAACCAATTTTTGGTGGAAGTTTAGGTACATCATATATTTTTTTTAGTTTTATCATTCTCTTATTTTAGAAGTTACGGGGGGGGGGGGGGTACATTTTACCACTTTGGAAGTGTCTCTCGCGCAAACTATTCAGTTTAGAAAAAAATATATTAGAAACCTCAATATCTTTGTTGAAGACCTATCCATAGACAAACCAAACCTATGGGTTTGATAAAAAAAAAATGAGTTTCAGTTCTAAGTATATGGAACCCCCAAAATTAATGGTTTTTTTTTATATTTTCTATTTTTGTAATTTCTGCCTACCCCCAACGGAAGAAGGCATGAGTTTATGTAGGTATATTGTATAGCAGCAGTGCGATTCTGTAACAATCTCACCGTGAAAACTCAGGTGAAGTGAGCGTGGAGTGAACTGTCATCACAACTAATGCTAGGGATTAACACTATTGACAGCTCACTCTAAGCTCACTTCACCTAACTTTTCAGGGTGAGATTTTTACAGAATCGATCGGCTGTTTAATTCTCTTTTATTTCCTTGTTGGAAAAATTGCAAAAGTGTTGACCATTTTTTGTCATTTCTGAATGGGCCCGTTCTTGATGAAAAGCGATGGATTAGGTCTATGCTGGAAATGAGCGTGTAAAAAAGATAAAGAAAAGAAAAGAAAGAAAGAAAAAAGTTTATTTGGACACAGTTCGTGAAACACAAAGTACAAAAATAATAAAATAAAAAATAATGTTTCAGACAACAATAGTGTGTGCCTCACGGCTGCGCCAAAAAGGTTCATTTCAGCATTAATGCCAGACAGATGCTGTCTGACGCTGGTTTTCTAATGAACCTCTATGGAAAAGTGACGGGGAGCACACACAGTCTCAACATACCTAATACATACCTACTTATAAATAAAGATAATACTTATAAAAAAAGATGTTAATGATACGTTTAATAATAAAACAGACACGTTTGGTAGATAAAATAGACACGGAGAGCTTGTTCTTTACCTTGCGATCTATTCGTAAAAATCTCACCTTGCAAACTGAGTTGAAGTGAGCTGTCTCTTCACCTCAGCTTTCAAGGTGAGATTTTTGAACCCTCAAACAGCTAACCTTCATTTAAATTTTCCCGGTTAGATTTTTACACAATAGATCAGCCAGTATGTGGCTGGTATATAATTTAATCGGGACCATTCTTTACTCTCACCCGTTTATGGCTGGATATGGGCTACGGAAACGATTTTAAACAGTCGAGGGACCACAATATGAGTTCCTCAGTCGCCTTTTATGATACTCCGCGTTGATTTATTCCTTACAGGGTTTTATGGCATGAAAAAACTGTGCATGGATATTTGAAAAATATTCAAAGATCGTCGTGGTGGCCCAGTGGTTAAAGCCTCGCCTCTCATCCACGACGTTGAGAGTTCAAATCCGGGCAAGGTACCAATGTGACTTTTACAATAAAATTCATATGTTATTTTTGAGTTATCTTGAACATATTACATTCTTCTTTTTATTTAAAAAAAAAAAAAAAACTTTTTTTTTGTGTGTGCGTTTACAAATATTTAAACTCACATACACGTTTGTGTATGTTATATATTACCAGCCAGACCATTACTGACATCGGTGTAGGAAGACATCGTGAGAAAACCAGGACTTTACAGGTAATATAAACCAACCCAAAAATCGCCGACCCATCTTGAGCAAGCACGGTGATCAATACTTGTGCCATCGCTGTATGAGACGTGGAGTGATGTAGCGGTATCTACAACGCCACATGCGAACAACGCGTCAAACTGACGTCACGCAAATCCTGCATCTCGCAAGCAGAGTAGGTCGGAGAATCCTCCGACCAGACGGGTGTTGTGTCTGGCGGGCTATTGCCCAACGATTGATGTTGGGAAGTTTGTATATATGCTAATTGCGCGGTAAACTCTGCTATTCGATATTATAGTTAAGGTTTTCACAGGTCCACTAGCGCCACTCCTTTAAAAAAATATTATCTCGTGACTGAGAAGGAATTATGAAAATCTGTTCAATCAGCGACCTTGGTAAATGTGTCTAGAATTTTCTAATACCTTTTATAAAATTTCATATTGAGACACGAAGCAACAAAATTCGATCTAAAGAAAAGCGGCCACATTCCTATATGTCGTATTTAGTTGCTTCGTGTCTTAATATGAAACTTAATAAAAGGTATTAGAAAATTCTAGACACACTTACCGAGGTCGCTGATTCAGCAGATTTTCATAATTCCTGCTCAGTCACGAGATAATATTTTTTTAAAGGAGTGGCGCTAGTGGACCGTTGTACAGGCTCTTAACTGAGACGACAGATATGACTGACATTGCGGACTGAGATTACGGATATGTGTGAGATATTATAGTTAAGGTTTTCCTTAACTATAATATGTCACACATATCCGTAATCTGATCATTCAATTAGGCCAATTAACAGAATCACTTATATCGTGTTTACAAACGGATTCAATCAACCTGTTTTGATGACAATGTTTGTTTATGTGCCGGAGTTGATGTCATTACAATGCAATCAGTTTAAGTAAGTGCTGATTGGGTAAACAGTAGTGTATTTTTGGGTTAATAGGTATCATAGAACATTACGCTGGTTATTGCAGAAGTGGTAGACAGAAGTTCTATATCGTATGCGTATTGCCAGATATGTTATGTCTTACGTTTTTATCTCACAATACGATGCAAATGCTATTGCCACTAAATATGCAAAAATCACAACGTTGGGGTAGACGTGTTCTTGAGTGGAGACCGCGAATCAGTAAACGTAAGGTGGGACGCCCTCAGGCTAGGTGGAGCGACGATCTTCGCAGGCTGGTAGCAGCTGGATGAGAGTTGCCGAAAATCGAGTTGAATGGCGTGCAATAGGAGAGGCCTATGTCCAGCAGTGGACTGCTACAGGCTGATGATGAAGCAAAAATCAGCAAAGCATGTAAAGAGCAGTGGCGTGGTAATGGCTGTGACTTACGAGTTGTAGGTCATAGGTTCGAACCCAGACAGGCTTTACTTGATGTTGTAGAGAATATTACGATGACCTACGACTCCACGATCATTGTCTTATAATGCCAATAGAATACAGAATCACTTGAGTGAAGCCGCAGGCACAGCTAGTATAAATCTATACTTACTACTAATAATAAAGCTGAAGAAGAGTTCGCGTGTTTTTTTGTTTGTTTTGGACGCGCTAATCTATGAAGCTTCCAGTCAGATTTGAAAATTTCTTTCTTTGTTGATTTTGATAGTTCAATTCTTGAGGAAGGTTATGTATAAAGCTTTTACATCACGCTAAGACGCTAGGAAGTCGAGCAAAAAGAAAAAATCTGTGAGAATGCTAAGAAAACCGAAATAAAAGCGCGGGCGGGCGATGCGATGTGACACGAGCGAAGTTGCTGGCAGAAACTAGAATAGAATATATTTATTGTAAAACATGTGTGTATGTATGCTAATTGCGCGGTAAACTCTGCTTGCGAGATGCAGGATTTACGTGACGTCAGTATGACGCGTAGTTCGCATGTGGCGTTGTAGATACCGCTACACATCAAATAATATGTGCGAGGTCTTAAAATAACAGGTTATGGCGTACAAAACAACATATTTTTGGTTTAGAATAAACCATAAAAAAAATTGAGTCTACACAACAAACTTATGAGATTAATAACTTAATCCTAATGCTAATTAAAAAGGGGAAAAGAATCAAAGACAAAAGTAATTTTCTGAAAATGTAATAAAAATAGAATAAAAAGGGTTGGTTTCTAATGTCTAGAAACATGAATAAAATCAAGAAAATATAAAGTCACTCCTCATACCTCACTGTGATTAGTCATCCAACCCTCCTCCTTGGAGAGTTTTAAGAGACATTGCACTATCAAAGAATTACGTAAAAGTAGCAACATGTACCTAGAGTCTGTTTCAAAACTATTTGATGAAAATGTAAACAAACCCAGCTCAGCGGGGTAGTTGCGGAACACGCTAATAGTAAGAATGACTTTCATTTCACCAACATTTATTACGTTATTTACGTTGTTGAGTGAACTTTTTTGAAGCAATGGATTAGCAATATCCTTCAAAATGATTCAGATTGAGGTTGATAGAGTGTTACGCAATGAGAGGGGGGGGGGGGGGGGGTGTTAAATTATAACGCAATCAGTAGCACATTCAACGGAATTATATATAAATGTGAACGTTTGTATGGATGGATGGATGTTTGTCACTCTTTCATGCAAAAACTACTGAACGGATTTGGATGTTTGGTACACAGATGGTTTATAACCAGGATTAGCATATACATAGGATACTTTTTATCCCGATATTCCCACGGGATCGAAACTTATGCGTGCGAAACCGCGGGGCGCAGCTAGTAAATAATAATTGACAATCTGCGACGAAAATGAAAAACCTCTAAGGTAATTTAAAATTAGAATGTACGGTATAAGACCCATACGGTATGCGTGGTTTTGTAACAATTTGTAATTGGAACTATAAATTGGTAGCCACATTACATGTAGGTACATTTGGTACATTTTCTGATCCTTTTGTGTACATTTTAATCAAAACAATTTGGAACAGACTATAGATCCAGATGCAGACTGCAGAAAAGTTTAATTCCCAATGCAAACAAGTTTCTAAGTGAAGGAGAAATGTTAAGACAGTCTTGTTTTTGTCAGACGTTTCATAATTGTATGAATAATTTCTTTTGAAGTATAATAATATATTTAATATTTTCATTCTTATTAGGTACATGCGGCGCTGGCAAATGAATTTTCGAGAGGTTTTATATCCACATTCCACAATGTTTTAAATGCTCGTTCATAAACCTAATCCTTAGGGAAAAACGGGCGTGGTGTTATCATCTGCTCCATGTTATGTGTCACCATCTGCTCCATCATCCATCCTTTAACAGTCCACTGCTGGACATAGACTAACTCTCATTCATCAGCTACCAGCCATCCTTCTTGTATCGTCGCTCCAACTGCCTGAGCGCGTCCTACCTTACGTTTTCCGATTCGCGGTCCCCACTCAAGAACACGTCTACCCCAATGGTCATCGGTTTGGTATGTTTTTTACTTCGTGTTTATTTACATTGTCGAACCAACCAGCACCAAATTATGTTTAATTTGGTGCTGGTTGGTTTAATCGATTTTAGCGTTTTGATTCGGTAGTGCTGTTGCACTACCGAATCAAAACGCTAAAATCGATTATGTAAACGAAATTAGTCGATCGCGATAATCGAAACAGCTTCAATTAGTGAAATCGATTGTCCTGCGCTGTGTTTACATACTGACAAACAGTGGAGTCATCCAATCGGGTTGATTTGATGACATTGTTCACTTGTTGGAGCTGTTAATACTAAGGGGAAATTAATGCAAGTAGAGATCGATAGCAGTAAAGTGAATAGGTGTTTATAATTAAGTTTACAGGGTGGACGTGTGGGTGGATGTGACATCTACCAACCCGAACTGGGCCCGCGTGGTGGATTACGGCCCACTCCCTCTCACCGAGAGGAGGCCTGTGTCCCAGCAGTTTTAGTCCCAACATTTATAGGCAACATTAATGTAACACACGGAAAGAAAGTAGAAAATAAAAAAACTACATTTATTTAGCGCAGACTAAAAGACACAATACACCAGATGCATACATCATCAGAAAGCAATAAATAAAAATGAAATAGAAAGTGTTGTAAGAAATTAGCAGGAAACTGTACCTTACGGGTGCACCAAAAAGGCCTTGTTCAGAAAAAAATGCCAGACAACTAGTGCTTGACGCTTGTTTAGGTGTCACGGGTAGTGCTAGTGGCCAGCAGTGGCGTGCGTTCCATATAGACAGAAAGACACTGCCTACCCTAGTTCTGATAATAGATCTAATATTATTTTATCAATAAACAAAACAACATAAAAATCTTAAATCATAAATCAGCTCCACCTATCGAGTGCCGGTGTTATCATTAAGATCGATACAGTTTACTGCACTAGCGCCACCTCGCCTTTTCAACGGCAAAGACACAAACTATTCGTCTCTGAATATATTGTATGTGTGCTCCGTGGAAACTCGTGGTCATGCGTATTTTTATGTGTGTGCGTTCCTATAGCTACGTGGGCTTTGCTGACACACAATGACAAAAATCACGCACACAACTGCATGAAAAGCCAGTGTCTTGTTCGAGTTGTTCTTTAAAGCTAACACGAAAAATTACGATCCTAACCGAACATTTCCGACGAAAGTTTGCTATTCAATGCGAATATTTTAAGAAGTAACATTGTTTCATTGAATTTTATATAGTTAGATTGCCATCATTTTTTTGTCGTATTAATTTTCCTTTTTACTGTGTAATTTCAATAGTCAATAGTAGCCATTATTGTTTGATGTGTGTTGTGTTTGTGACTTACGCTATCAGATATTTAGGATTTTAACATTGTGATTAGAGTGAAAAATGGATAATATTGTCTGTGAAAGTTGTTCAGATGGTGTGTGTATTGATAAAATAAAATATGACGTGTTTTCAAAACTATCTTTTAGTGAAAAAAAAAACAAGTTATCGAGATAGGTCGTCCTACACCGGATTTGCAATTAATAAAAAAAAAGGTAAAGTCAATCGTAAATTCAATACAAAACAATATGATTCATATCATTGGCTGACAGGTTGCATACACAGTAATCGGTTATTTTGTTTCGTTTGTTGACACTCGATGGACTTACAAATTCGCGTACTGTAAATGTAATTTTCAATTCTTATTTACATTTAGTTGATTTATTTGAGGATATGGCTGAAAACGAAGACTCTTGGGATGGTGAGACATTAAGTCAAGTTTCGTATTTGTTTGTTACACAATTTAAAAGACTTTCAATTCCAGTTTTTACTTCATGTGTTTAACGAAATATTCGCAGAAACTGATGTGCTTTACGAAATTATGCAAAAAAAGACATCAGATGTGACTTATTGCATTAAAAAAATTAGGGACTTTGAATCATTTTTGGAATCATTCAGATCTTGAATTAATTTTTGAAGGCGTAAAAATAATCACAGGGTCGCCAAAACAAAAACGTAATGTTGTGGACGCGAAAACCAATTTTAAGCGCATTTTTATTGAAATTATAGACAGTATATCCATCGAATGTCGCGACCGATATAAAAATCTGAGAGTTAAAATTTTTTGGACTACTTTCATGCGAAAATTTCAATAAATATAATGATAATTTTCCGGTTGAATTAGTATCGCAATTCGTAAATGTTTATAAATTATACGACTTTAACTTAGACCGCCATAGCAATAGCTCAAATGTGTTTATAAATCTGCCGAATTCAAAAACCTTAGTATTTACAAAATTATAGAACATTTTTACGAAAATAACATAAATACAGTTTTTCCCGAAGTACTGCGTTTGGCAAAATTAATTGTTACAGTTCCCGCGAGCAGTGCTTCAACCGAAAGGTCATTCTCGTCGCTAAAACTTATACACACGTCTACTTAAGAAATACACAAGGCCAGCAACGACTTACAGATCTTTCCACGATTTCAATAGAAAAAAACCTTCTTACGGAAATAAAACGCCTTCCCAACTTTTACGATTCCATATTGCAGATATTCTTACAGAAAGATAGGCGTGTAGATTTAATATACAAATAAAACAATCCTATATAGGTACTTAGTATACTCACACCACCATCTTTTCAATGATTTTATTTAAATTTTGCAAATCACACAAACATTACCAAACATCAAACAAACGCGCCGAAAGGCCACTTCGAATATAAGTAAATTGATATGTCTATAAAATCAGTCAATCTATGGACATTTGAGTTGGCATTTGGCAATTACCTACATCATCAATCGACAAGACGACGAACCAAAACCAACGTGTAGTATTTTTGGTGAGTACAATTTTCTGCCTACCCTGTCTTAAAACTGTGTGCACGCCACTGGTGGCCAGTAATCATAAAAATTATAACAACATTACATAATTCGTAATTTGAAAACTACCGCCTGACCCACGTCATTTTAATAATAATATCCCTGGACATTTCACACAGCGCCATCTAGTCCCAAGCTAAAGAACCTAATGCTTGTGTTATAGTAACAAGATGGCTGATAAACTACTTATATACATTTTTTTTTTTGTAAATACATACATATTATAGATAGAAAAACACCCAGACTCGGAACAAATACATGTAGGTCATACAAATATTTGTTCCGTGCGGGAATCGAACCCGCGACACGCAGCGCAGCAGTCAATCGCTTAACCTCTGCGCCAACCGTGTCGTCAAACGTTTTACTGTCACTGATGCGATGTTATCCGTGAACCCCACAAGGTTGCTTCAAGATGCTATTTTCGGCCATATTGTCTTGAAAGCATGTCAAATGCCGAATCATTATTTTGACAGTTTGTAACATTATGAAGGCTTTCCATAAACGCAAAAGTGGTAAATTTCAGATTTGACGCATGGTTGACAAACTGTTAACGTATTTTCACAGTGCGTTTCGAGAAACTGTTTAATTCGAGATTAACAATTTGCCACATTAATTGACGTTCCAGAAACTGCGGGGTAATTGGGTAACACATTAACAGTTAAGTAGAATGGCTTTCATTTTTACAGTTCGACAATATTCATTGCGTTATTTACGTTATTGACCAGATTTTTTTTTGTAACATTTATGAAGCAATGGGTTAGCAATGTCCTTCAAAATGATTCTGATTGATAGTACTTATGTTACGCAATCAGGGTGCTGGTCGTTATTAACTTTCCCCTCTCAATATTAACATCCTTCACGATATTGTGTGAAGGTATGCCAAAACCTGAACGAGAAATATACCTTAATTAAATAAAAATCACGTAAATCGGATAAGTGGTTCTCAAGTTCAAGCACATTTACGGACACAGAAAGATATACGTTAATTTTTTAATAATAATTTAGTGCAATCTTTATCTAGTTATTTCAATTATAATACAACAAGCATTGTCAGCGGATTCGACTGCGTGAAGGTCGAAAATTATCCGACAGGAAAGTACAGAGATAAAAAGTATATGTGTGCCAAATTTTATCCAAATCCGTTTAGCCGTTTTTGCGTGATTGACTAACAAACATTCTTCTTCTACTTTGATTAAGTAACAAACATCCAAATGCACACACAATCCACACCCACACACGACAACTACACACCAACCACCACCATACACCTACACAATATACCACACTACACCACAACACCACACCACATCCACACACACACACCCCACCACACCACACACACCACCTCATTTACAATATCAGTAGGCTGTCAGTTTTTAGCTACAGTATCTACAGTGCCATGACTACCGGGCTACTAAAACAGTGTTGGCTTTGAAAACACAGAAAATTATAGTACACAATTTTTCCTCATGGGATGAAAGAAAATTGGGTTAATAAAATAAAAAGTTCAAGTAACGAGAAAAATGTATCCCTATCCACTAATTAAGAAATTGTTTAAATACTAAAAGCTTTTTATCTTTGGACGACTTTCGTTCTTAGCTGTTCCCAATGGTACTCAATGACTGAATTATTTATTTAAAATAATAAAAGACAATCGCACTGTGAGGTGCAGTGGGTGGTATCGGCCCGAACTTACGACACTTACTTCATGAGTTCGATCCCCGGCAGGCACTTTACTTTGTGTATTTAATTTCATCACTGTTGCTCTGATAACGGTGAAGGAAAACATCGTGAGGAAACCAGCTCTTCCTAGAACTAAAAAAACTTGAGAGGTGTCAAGGGACACCCGGATGGAACGAAGTTCCTTTCGATTAATTAGTGAAGGAATTGTAATAATTTTTTTGAGAAACACGCGCACGCCGCACTGCTTACAACTATAGCAAAAAGTGTCGTTACAACTTTTGGTATGGCGATGCTAATTCTTTGGCCAAGAAACAGGCCAGCCCTCTGGTCACGTGAAGAGTCGACTAACCGCTTGGCGATATCTCGAAAAACCAAGTGGGCACTCGGACCCCATGGCCCTAGTGTTTCAACCCCAAATGGCTCGAACATTTGACTCCCAATCAGGTTGGAATATTTTCGCCGTTTGAGTTTTATATTATATTATATTTATATTGAATCGGAAAATATCACATTGTCATTTCCCAAGGCCGAAGTCGTAAATAAAATTCATCGAACTATATTTTTCTAGTTTTTAAAAAACAAAAGCATTTTACTGGATCCTTTTATTTTATTCAAACTACATTTCACAAAACAATTAAAGAATATTGTCAACATGTGATAACAAGAATGCAATATATTGATATTGAAAAATTCTAGAAAGAAATGGATTCTCGTTTAAGATTTCAATGCGCGGGTGCCGAGTTTATTGGACGGTTCGTTTTGTCGCCCGACTTTACTTGGGGTTATTAAAATTTTTATAATGTAGGTAGTAGGTACTAGTTATATGTTGTGTTAGTATTTGACCTTTTTTTTTTTGGGTGAGAAATCATCAAATTACCTCTCCCGCGGAAGGGCGTGTCAGACTTTTACTGACTAAAACCCACCCGTGTTCCTTCAGTTGCCTGTGCCAGGGGCCACAGTATCTCTTTCGAACAACCCGCAGCCCTGGCGGCATCGGCCCTAGCGGACCCCGTCAGTTCGTACTGACATCTCTTTGAGGCGCGCGTGGAACACAACGCGCCGTCGACCCGGGCCTGGTCCTTACCGGGCGGCGAGCTGCCCATTGCTCGCCGCCCGCAAGCCCGCGCCTACGGTTAGTATTTGACCTGTGTTTATAAGCGTTGAGTGCGTCGACGAGCGATTATTCGCTGGTATGCGAATGTAGCATTATAGCAAGCGTGATTCGTGACACAGGAGTGTCGCTGAGCGAGTGCCCTTGTGGTTACGAGCAACGAGTACTCAAACTCACACTCAAAGCTTTCATTTCAAACAAACCAATTACAGGCACTTTTGAATTGTCAAGGGGTCGGTCAGTCAGAAAGATGAAGCTAGTTGCCCATTCCAAAGCGTAGTAGGTACCTATGGAGATGAACGGGCAAGAAACTCCGCGGACACTCTTATAAATCAAGTATATTAAAGGTTTAGGGTTAGGGTTAAAAATAAAAAAAAATTGAGGGCCCGTGTCTAAATAATAATAGCCGCACAGGTCGATCGGTCAGGTTAAGCTACGCTTGCCGCGGTTGGTCTGTGGATGGGTGACCATCTTTACATACTGAGACCCCTTCGTGCCTCGGAAAGCACGTTAAGCCGTTGGTCCCGGCTGTCATTTGTGGATCTTTGACAGTCGTTACGGGTAGTCAGAAGCCCGAAAGTCTCAACCAGTCTTAACAAGGGGTATCGTATTACCCAGTAACTGGGTTGTGGAGGTCAGATAGGCAGTCACTCCATGTAAAATACTGGTATTCAGCTGCATCCGGTCAGACTAGAATCTGACCCCAACATAGTTGGGAAAAGGCTAGGCAGATGATGATGAGTCAGGCACAAGTCTGCCTAACCCTTCGGGGATTAGTGGCGTGATGTTATGTACCTATAATAAAACCTATGTATATTTATGTTATTTTTTACTGGTTTTCTTATCGGAATTTATTCATGTTTTTCTTTTGAAGTCAAATCAAATATACACACGGGTAATGTGTAGTCAGCAATGGGCTAAATTTATCATATTAGTTTTTCCCTTTGATCGTTTGTTATCTGTTTATTTTTATACTTGATGTATTAATATAATTTATTACATTTTTATTTATTTAGCTTTACAATATTTCATCATTCAATAAATATAAAAGCTGAATATATTTGTTTTTTTAAATATATTTAGCTTTTATATTTATTGAATGAGAAGTAAATGATGAAATATTATATTTATGCACGACAGCAAGCCCTGTTTCCCCGTGGAGTTAAGCAGAAATGAACCTAATGGTTCAACCACATTACGTTTTTAGAGGCATGAGGAACAGGGTGTAAAGTTCACTCATCCTCCATTGAAAAGGGAGGATCCTCCGACCAGACGGGTGTTGTGTCTGGTGGGCAATTGCCCAACGATTGATGTTGGGAAATTGTATCTATGCTAACTGCGCGGTAAACTCTGCTTGCGAGATGCAGGATTTGCGTGACGTCAGTATGACGCGTTGTTCGCATGTGGCGTTGTAGATACCGCTACACGTTAGTTATGTTTAATTCCCATGGCGAGCCTTTTTCCATCAACATGGCACAAATGATACAGTGGCCTCCGAAAGTTAGTTGACATTTTTCCCCTTCAGCTGTGTGACACACCACATTATGATTAAAAATTCTAGTGATCCAAATGTTTAAACTGCTATAACATTGTAACTGAGTAATTCAACTACCTTTAACTTATCATAAAAAATAATTAACCGACTTCTAAAAAAGGTTAAGTAAGGAAGGTTCTCAATTCGTAAACTTATAAAAGTGAAAAATAAAAACTTTTTTGCAAAAAAAAATCAACCGACTTCCAAAAACAACACTACAAAGTGAAATTTGTATTTTTATTTTTTGTTAATTTTCACTTTGTAGTGTTGTTTTTGGAAGTAGGTTAATTTTTTTTTGCAAAAAAGTTTTTATCAAGTAATCCCTTAGGTGTAGGTACCTAATTATTTTGTGGCATCACGTCTGAAGTGGAAAAATGCCAACTAACTTTTGGAGGCCACTGTATATTTGGTTAGCTAATAGTTAATGATGGCGAAACGAGCTTGAGTCCTACCGTAAGGACTGGCCGGCACTCCCAAAAGACAGAAATGTGTGGAAGAGGGACAGGGATGCCTTTGCCCTGCAGTGGGACAATACACGTTAGTTAGATTAGATTAAAATAGTTTATGTACAGACGCCAGCATATCAAGCTACTAAAATCTGTCAAATTTCTTTAATAGATTTTCAACTTTATTCCTAAAACTTTAAGGTTCAAGACTGATTGGGAAAATTTGACAGTTTCGGGTAGCGTGACCTGCTGGCGTCTGTACACACAAACTAACAGACAGTAAGAAAATATATTGGAGGCACAAGTTTATGTATCTAAGAAAGAAAATTCATCTTGTCATTCCCCTAATCTAAAACTAAAATAAAATAAAACTTGAGAGGTGTCAAGGGACACCCGGATGGAACGAAGTTCAAAGAGAGAGAAAGAGACAGACAGAGAAACACGCGCACGCCGCACGGCTTACAACTACCTAACTATAGCAAAAAGTGTCGTTACAACTTTTGGTCTTAACTTTTTCCGTCTAGCCTCCTTTCGCAACGCGCGATAAGGAACTTCGTTCCAAAAACACAAGTAGCAAGAACTGCATAACGAAAATAACATTTCTAGAAAATTCTTTCCTACAATTTCTACCGACAATCGGTGCCCTCACCCCATCGTACCGGAAATCCTACGTATCGTGCAGACACCACATTGATCCCGACCGGAAGTAAAGAGTCTTATCTAGATGTTTTAGTATTCAACAGCGTTGTTCTTGGATCGGTTTAATTTTAATCTATGGAAGCTTAGACGTAGGACTGTGAATGTTGGGGTTATATTCGATTCCTATATTTTCCGAGTTGTTGGGAAAGAGGGGCTTGTAGCTAAGTAATAACAGCCGCACGGTTCCATCGATCAGGTTAAGCTACGCTTGCCGCAGTTGGTCCGTGGATGGGTGACCATCTTTACATACCAACAACCTGCCTTGCCTCGGAAAGCACGTTAAGCGGGTGGCCCCGGCTGTCATTCGTGGATCTTTGACAGTCGTTACGGGTCGTCAGTAGCCCGAAAGTCTGACAACCAGTCTTATAGTCCAACCAGTCTTATAGTAGTCGTATCGTATTTCCCAACAACTGGGTTGTGGGGGTCAGATAGGCAGTCGCTCCATGTAAAATTCTGGTATTCAGCTGCATCCGGTCAAACTAGAAGCTGACCCCAACATAGTTTGGGAAAGGCTAGGCAGATGATGATTTGATTACTATATGTTTCTGGTCGTTGTTAGTTAATGTTACTACTACGTCGAGGGATTTTGTAATAGTAATTACTAGTCTAGCTTCATTATAAAATATTGAGACGACAAACACGGACAAAATCAAAATTCATTTATTCAAATTAGTCTGAGAATCAGCACTTTCCGAACGTCAAAATTACAAAAGACAGTCCCCCAAAAACGCCCGCCCTTCACCACTTCCTAGTGCTATCGCTGGGAAGAAGAAGTGGCGCAACAAACTCCCCAGCAGCACCTCTGTTCAGTTAGAATATAGTTGCATGTATACAATACTAGGAACATATGTTCAGTAATTAACATTACAAGAAACTTAAATTATTTGCCATAAAATATGTCAGCTAGCCACGCCAATATACCAACAAATATAATAAAAACTATACGTACTCAAGCTGAAAAATAATTAATTCAAATAGAAATAAAAACTTACTACCTAAATAAAAGCCTCCAGGCATAAAGGGCGTGACAGCTTACATATTTATGCATAGCTGGGTTCTGGTCACATAGCGGTCACTTGAGTCACAAATGAAAAACTAGGACCATCGAAGTAAAATAAACAAATAAGTTAATACTAATAACAATAACCTGTCAGTAAGCTAATTCTGGAGAAAGAACATGAACATTGTCTTGAGTTAATTAGGGCGACCAACTATTCTTATCATGTAAGTAGTCGTTGATGGAATAGTAAGCCTTTGAACAAAGGTTAGATTTTACTTGAGCTTTAAACGCATTAAAAGGCAAGTCTAGCAAAGAAGAGGGTATATTGTTATAAAAGGTTATACCAAGCCCAACAAATGAGTTATGAACCTTATGAAGCCGGTGAAAGGGGGCACGTAGTTTATCCTTATTTCTAGTGTTAACACTGTGAATATCACTGTTTTTAGTGTACAAGTGCAAATTTTGCCTAATATATAAGATGTTGGCGAAGATAAATTGTGATGCAACCGTGAGAATACCAATATCTTTAAAAAAATCTCTTAGAGAAACTCTGGCACCTAGCTGGTAAATTGCTCGAACAACTCGTTTTTGAAGGACAAATATATTTTGTATATCAGCGGCTTTGCCCCACAGCAGAATACCGTAGGACATAACACTGTGAAAATAACTGAAATAGACTAAACGAGCTGGACAATAAATAAGAACACTGGCGATACAGTACAACATTTTTAGGAATCATAATTGATAGCCAGTTAACTTGGAAGCTGCGTTTATGTTGCATAATCTATGAAATAAAGTAAATTTACCGACAATTTTAGTGGCTTAACATGGTCTAGTAATTTCCATCTTAAGATTTGGTGTAATATTTTGGGGTCACTGTAGTAGAAAGCATTTTCATAGCTCAAAAACGCTGCCTGAGAGCTATATTTGATCTTAAAGTAACAGACAGTTGCGTACCTATATTTAGGTCTCATAAATTGTTAACTTTCCTGTACCTTTATATTCTTAAATTAGCAATATTTGTAACAACAAATCGATGTTTATTTGCAATTTCAATAGAAACTAGAACACAAAGTGCAGCTATCTCAATACCAGAATCTATTATGGAGTCTTTGGTCAACTCATCCCGCTCGATCTTATCCCGCGGGATGAGTTGTCCTAATTCAATTTTTGAATCGGACAACTCATCCCGCTGGTATATTTTACGTTTTGTACGGACATGAACAAAAGTGGTTTAGGCGTATTAGGGCTAATTCTCAGTATGGCAACCTACTCGCTAATATACTATTTGTCATTATGGCCACTTCTCATTTTGGCTACTTCTCATTATGGCTACTTCTCAAAATTTGGGAATGTTTATTGAAATAAGTACTGTCTATTCATTCTAAAGAATAGTTTGTAACTAAAAAGGCTCAAAGAATGTAACTTTTTATTTTGTAGGGACCTCAGTGACATTCACTATCCCAACATAAATACATTGGTATAAAGAGATAGGTAAAATGAAATAAATAAATATATTTTTATTATTATATAATATCTACATCCTAATTAACTTCAAATTCAAATTCAATTCAAATTCAAATTCTTTATTTTTAAACAAAACGTTTTACATTAGTTGGTGATTGGAGCCTCCCTTTAAGCAAGTAATGCCTGTGTTAGGAGACTCCGCTCTTCCACAGCAATATAATTCATTAAGAACCTTAGATATAAACATTATGTTTGCGTTTGTGTGTATGTATGTATGTGCGTGGGTGTGTATGTATGTATGTATGTGTTTGTTTTAAGTACCATCCGAGGACGTGCGTATGAATACACAAGGCACGACCGAGGACCTTTTCAAAGCGAGGACCTTTTCGAGGGTCCTCGGTTTGACTTGACCAAAGATTCGTATTCTGCAAGCGATTTTGAGTCTTTCTATATACTTATCACGAAAAAGTTGTCTGAACCTCGGTTTGATCAAAAATATTCATATGCATACACAGACATTGTGTATCCACCAGATGGTGCCACTCTCGACTCATACACAGGCTCTTTACACTCATTTCACGTTTGTTGTATTATCCGAGGACCTATGTGTTAACTTTAACACAAAAGTCCTCGGTTAGGTAGCTTTTCCACACAATGTGTATTTAAGACCTCGGTTTGCTAGATTTTCCGAACAGTGTGTATTCTAGTCCTCGTTTCGACAATTTTCCTTGTGTGTAGAAGACGAGTTATGTGCTATCATTTAAATAAAATTATGAAGGAGAAAAGCGAAGGTAGACTGAATCCTTAAACAAATCTTTAGCTACTAGGTGCTCGAGGAATAATCAGGCTTCTTCTGCAGTATGTGCTAAATAGGCCTGCTTAGATTTATACAACATTATGATTTGCACCATAAAATATTATATTGGCAGGAGCTGAATACGTGTGCTCTTCATAAAGAACCTAAAGTAAATGTCTTCCAAGGCGAAATCTCAGCAGCAAGATTTGAAGCAAACAAAAAGTACAAAGAAATAAAGAATATGAACGTACTAAAGAAAACAACATAAACTTTACTGAAATAGAAGTAAGTTTATTTTAAAATGAATAGAATAGATCTTTATTTGCACAGAAAGTAGGTACAAGTTACAGATGTTAAGTTTAAAATGATCCTTATACTAACTACCTTAACTAGGGCACGCAAACAGTTTTAGCTAAAAATGATCGGACACATACATTAAATACTTTTCTTTAATAGGGCGGTATCGGAACCACTAACAATTAGCAAATTTTTATATTGTCTCCTGATTGTCCGGTTTCTATTTGCGGACACTTTATTAAACAAAAACAGCCACCTCAATAGTATAAAGTGATGGGAATGTTAATAATTTTAGGGACTTAAATACGTACGCAGCTATCTGTTAGTTACTATTAAATTGCACACATACAGCGTTAGGTTAAAAAGTACATACGCATCTACACTAAGTTTTTTTGTTCAAGCCAGCGTATAATGATTATTAACGTTTCATTTATGTCATGTTCGTATATTTTTTTGTAAATACATTCAATTAAGGCACTACTATCGTCAGCGAATAAGACCATATGATGTTCAATGTGGCGAGGTAAATCATTAATATATAGCAAAAATAGTAAAGGGCCCAGGACACTGCCCTGTGGTGCGCCATGCCTGATGCCTATGATGTCTAGCTTTTTTGTAATAATTTCCTGATTAACACAATCAAATGCCCTCGTCATGACCGTGAAAATTGCGCAAACTGGTACTTTTTTATCCACATTTTGCAATATGACATTTATTAAATCGTAAACCGCTGTATTTATACCCTTATTTTTTTCTGAAACCCTTTTGTTCCGCACTTAAGACATTATATTTGGATAGGAAATTATTAACAGAGTTATAAATCATTTTATCTATAACCTTAGAAAAAATGGGTATTAAAGCAATTGGTCTATAATTTGCTAGATCTTCTTTAAAAAAATTCTAAAGTGGCTTCATTATAATTGTTTTTAAACTATCCAGAAATACTCCAGTACTGATACATAAGTTAAGACACAGATGCAAGGCGATATCGCCTGGTACGAATTTTACAGCCTTTGTTCATGTACCATCATATTCAGTGCTACTTTTATTTTTTAATGATTGTATCGCTCTCATAATATCTTGCGGTAATACTGGATGCATTAACATTTAGTTAGGGTTACTTGTCAAATTCGTAGTGTCCGGTGGTTTCGTCATGTTATTTTATGTCTGTTTAATAAAATAGTTATTAAAAGCGTTTGCAACGTCTGTCGGATTAGTAATGGTACTATATTGAACTTTATATGAAACAAATTATTTAACAAACTTTTACCAACGATCTACTTATAGAAATAATCATCAAGTTGCAACAATACCTTTGAGAAGCATGATTACAAAACTTACATAACAGTTATTAGAAAACGAGTCAAACAAAACGACTTATAGAAACCATCATTATAAGAGATCAACATAATTTGGGCTAAAAACTTAACATAACATTACTTAACACAATGCTTAGTTAGAAAACAACAAAGAAATATTATCAAGTGAGATCAAAATAATTTGGGAAGCCTGAAAACTTAATAACTAGCTATAAAATGATTAAAGATAAATCATTCATGTCAACGGCCTGTTAAATTCAAAAGTTATTGCTTTTTCGCTAAATAACACAATGCGGGATCATGGAAACTGATAATAAAATGGATTAATTTATTGTTGTATCATCAGTTTTGATCATCGTATTTATCGTCGATCATCGTAGTAAATAGCGAAAAACGCAAGAAAAGAAAAAAAGGCAGGTGAGCTGATATGTGACATGTAACTTAAAGAAATAACGATCTTTGGTATAGTCAACACTATTAGTTACATCACAAAATAGCAAACATTCTTTGGAATAATCAATACCAGCATCTTTGAGATCTAGAATTTAGACTTCAGTTGTCTTTTCTTTAACCCGGCTTATGTGAAAGAAACGAAATACCTAATAACTTGATATTGTATTGAATACCTATCATGAAACTGAAGTTTCCGAATTCTGATTTATCTACTCATTTAAAACCTGAATTCTAGTTTTACTTTATTTTTGTAAGCTATATTGAAGACGATGCTACCAACTATTGAGGAGTTCCCCCATAAAGAAACGACCCTGGCTGCAGCATCAGCACAAACTGGTAATTATTTTAGTTTTACAACTTAAACCTAACGCGTATGCTAAATTTGAAGACGCTGCTATCAACTGTTGAGGAGTTCTCTCATGAAGAAATGACCCTGACTGCAGCATCAGCACAAACTGGTAATTATTTTGGTGTTACTAGATAAACTTGAGGAGTTCCTTTATGAAGAAACAACCTGGGCTGCAGCATCAGCACAAACTGGTAATTATTTTAGTTTTACTACGTAAACCTAACGCGTATGCCAATTTTGAAGACGATGCTATCAAGTGCTGAGGAGTACCGTCATGTAGAGACGACACTGACTGCAGCATCTGATACTATAATAATATACTAATTTTAAAGTTGTTTATACATATAAAATTAAAAACTTACCTTTCCTTCACAGTGATTATACCCATCTTATTCGCGGTCCGCATCAACGACAAACGTAAAGACATCGACTTGTCCTCGCTTGGTACTTCGTTTTAGAAAAAGTGTGTAAGAAATAAATCGGAACATTCTACTAACATTGATATAATTATTATCTTACACGTAAAATGTTTTAGGTAGGTAGATTTTCCAGGTCCTCGGTTTGTACAAGTTCTACGCGAAAAACTGTCCTCGGTTTAGTGATATAAAGTCTAACACAACGTCCGCACTTTGTACAAGCTATAAGAAATATTGTGTAAAAATACGTCCTCGGAAGGGCGTCGCAGGGCATACGTCAGAGGTCCTCGGTTGGCTTACACAAAGTCCTCGTATGTGCATCGCTGGTCACATTTAGCAGTGTATTTCAGGTCCTCGGTATGATAGCCGAAATTCATACAGAAAAATGTTGAGATAACATTATCCCAATAAGCTCATCACTATAGATTTTTTCACCTGTCTCTTTCTATCTTACTCTAAAAGGCCAACGAGGTATTTAAACCAGTTTTTTGGAGGGTCCTCGGTTCGTTCTAGGAATAACAAGGTCCTCGTAAGGGTGTCTGTACAAACAGGGGTGTGTGTGGGTGTGTATGTATGTATGTATGTGTGTGTGGATGTGTGTTTGCATGTGTGTTTCATTTTGTGTGTTGCAATAGTGATTCTCCAGTTTGGTCACCAGGGTGGGAACGGAAACGGTGTCAAATGCTTTTTTTAGGTCAAGAAAAACCGTCAGACATTTCTTCCCTTTATCTAGATGATAATTAAATTAAATAAGATGAAATAAAATGACAATTATTGCTACTACTATTATTATCTAGAACTAATGATTAAATACAATGATTTCCTGGTGCATATAATTTATGTGTTACATTTACAAACACAACAACGCAACCACAAACGTACAAATTGTATTTAATCTATTGCTTGAGTAAAGGGCAGTTCAAGGTCAACTTATCGAGTTATGCGAATACGACTACCTGCCTCCAGCCAATCACAGACAAGAAATTTATCACAATAGGAAGGGTTGAGCGCATCTTTATATTTTTTCGTAGTTGCATTGCCCGTGTCTAGGTGTTAAAGTGATTGAATGTCTTATTTTTTTGTGGACAGTTAAATACATAGTGATACAAGTTATAAATGTTTTCAATTCGTTCGTTTCTTGGGTGAGTAAATTTAATATTTAAAATGTTTTTAGATGGTTGTAGTTTCTGAACTTATTTTTTATTAACTTTTCTTTCTCCAATACCAATTACTCCAATACAAATTTTGAACTGAATACCTTAAAGCATTCTCTCCCAGTAAATTATTTAAATACCTACTGAATTTTATTTGTAGTAATACTTTTTAATGCTTATTATTTTTCCCCTTAGAATCAACCATCAAAATGTATGAAGATAGCCCTTCAACTTCACGTGGCAATATATCTCTGAATATAAGTACTACTCAAAGAGGTTCCAAAAAGTTAACAAGACATGGATATGAATATGTTATTAAAAGACAAAATAATGACAAATCAATCTTGTGGCGGTGTGCGAAAATGAAAACATGCTCTGCGACGATAAAAACTAACTCCGATTTTAATGTGATAATAAATGAAACAAATCATAGTCATGAACCCTTAACTATAACAGAAGTTGAGATAAAAATGCAAATGGAGAAGTGCTCAAAGGCAGTACAAGAGAATTTGTCCGATCCTATCTCAAAAATATTTGAGGAAAATATGGCTTCTCTGGAAGATCGTGGTTTGGATCTAATAAAGAAGTTGCCGGCTCTGAATAGTGTACAAAAAATGCTGTATAGAAAAAGAAATAAATCAATAGGAGCAAGAAAATTAACTTTTGCAAAAGCTAAAGATGTTGAAGTGCCAAAAAAATTTGAAAAGCTATTATTTGCTGATTACGCGCACGGGAAAAACCGTATTCTAATATTTGCTGATAATGAATTGAAAAAATACATGGGAATTTGTAAGAAATTTTACATGGATGGTACATTCAAAGTTTGCCCAAAGCCATTCTATCAATTGTACACTATTCACGCTGAACTCGAAAGCAGTCAAGAATATCTTAGTGTCATTCCAGTTATATACGCCCTGTTACCTGATAAGAAAATTTCCACGTACGAGCTGTTATTTCAACTAATAAAAAGTCAAATACCTGTGTGGGACCCGAGAGACATCACAGTCGATTTTGAAGTTCCAGCTATACTGGCAATTCGAAGCAACTTCCCGGGTGTGAAAATAACGGGCTGCTATTTCCACTTCTATCGCAGTCTCTGGCGTAAAGCTAAGGCGCTAGGTGTATGCAAAACACAATTAGGCAAATGTCATATAAAACTCTGTGCTGCTTTGTCTCATCTTCCACCCGAGTTAATTGATGAAGGATGGCTCTATGTCATGGAGGAAGCTCCCAACAGCAACTGCGTCACACAATTTAATGACTACTTCGTGAAAACTTGGCTCGAAAATTCGGCACTCGCAGACACTTGGTGTACATTTCAGCAAATGAATAAGACAAATAATGTTGTAGAAATATGGAATGGGCACATCAAAAAATATATTAAATCAAAACCGAATATTGCTCAATTTTTGGAGGGCTTAAGCAAAGATATACATTTCTACGCCTCCATTATAAGAAAATCTACAGGCAGCTTCAAAATTTCGAAGAGACTGCCTGAAACTATAGACAGCATGAAAAAAATTGACTATGCCATAAACCAACTAATCACCGGTCAAATCACAGTAGGACATTGTTTAGAAAAACTAAGAAGTTGACTTTGTTTAAATGACGTCGTATATTTTGTATCTATTATTTAATTTATATATATCAAAAATATTTAATCTTGTTGATTTTAATTATTATTTACTCAGATTTTAATTGTAAGTTTTTTTTTATATTCGTGCATTTTTTTATTTTGAAGACTTACTTTTTTTATTTATAAATCCAAAGACTGATTGTTATTTTTTTAGTTTTATTTGAAATTTTAAGACAATTTTTAGGCTATTTACGTTTTTATACGTGATTTTTAATATAAATGACTGTGATTTTAACTAATTTTTAGTAAATCATTTATAATCCAAAAACTAGTTGTTAATTATTTAGTTTGATTTATAATATTCTTTTTAGAATATTTATATTTTTTATACGCAACTTTTAATGAAAGATTCTGATTTTAAATAGTTTTAAGGAAATCCTTATTAATCCAAAGACTGATTGTTGATTCTTTAAGTTTTATTTATTGATTTTGACAGGTAAAACTGTGATTTCTGTTTGTTTAAATACTTTAGAGTGTAATATCAAGGGTAGTTTTAATAGTTATTGTTTTTTTTAGTTCTATAAATGAAACGACTGTGATTTTTGATTATATCAGTTTAACCAAGCTATGGGTGTATAATTTTTTCCCCAAACACTTTTGTTCACGAATGTACAAACATTTCAAATAATACAATACATTTTACATTATCTTTAAAGCGGGATGACTTGACCAAAGAAAAATAATAAAAATATTAATGTGGACAACTTATCCCGCGGGATAAGTTTTAAGTGGGATGAGTTGACCAAAGACTCCTATTATGCACGGGCGCATTTAAAACTAGCTTATTAAAAAGAAATATGATTTGTATGGCTCCTGTAATCTTTAATAAAATACCTGACCAACTTAAAAACTTACCGTTGCAAAAATTTAAAAAGCTTTTCACAGAATTACTTGTAGATAAATGTTATTATTCTGAGCAGGATTTCTTGGATGATAATTTTTTTAGGAAACTAGCCTACTCTAAGCCTATTGAACCAGTGACCTAGAATAATTTAATTACAATATGTAATCTTATGTCCTCATGTAAGTCCTCAAAAAAAAAAAACAGCTTTTTTGTTTTTTTGAGAATAAAGTATTTAAACCTTAAGTCAGGGTCACTGCCACTGTCCCACCACTGCTCCTGCTTACATAGTAATGTCAACCGCTAAATAATCGTCCCTAATTTACTTTAGCAACAGTAGTCACTTATCCAAGTTGTTTATTCATCCCTGTACTTCAAGGATTTTGAAATCCGTCCCACAATCTGCGATTAACGAGAAGCGAGTTGAGCAAGCAATTAAAAACTAGTTGGCGAGCACCGAGCAGCGAGTGCGCGATGACGACGAGCGATTACTCGCTGTATGCGTATGTACCAATCGTGAGTATCTCAGTGAGTGTGTACGCGTCATACTGACGTCACGCAAAATCCTGCCTCGCGCAAGCAGAGTTTATCGCGCAATAAGCATAAATATACAACAGCCCGACATACTTCAACGGGCAGTTGCCCGCCAGACACAATACCCATTTGGTTGGAGGATCCTTCCTTTTCTATGGAGGATGAGTGACCATCCTGTTCCTTATACCTCTATACGTGTGTCGCTGAGCGTGTACTCTCATTGATGGCTCTTGTAGCTGCAACAAACGAGTACCGGCTGGGGCGATGAGAACAGTCGGCAATCAACTATTTAATATACGTATCTCTTTTACGTACACAGGACCCAATCTTTTATACGTTTCTTGAGCGAGAATATCGTTGATAACTAGTCGCTTTCATCGTGAGCGGTGGTACAGGTGCCTTAGATGAATTTAATTAGATTTTTATTAATAATGGATAGAGTTTCTAACTCAATTAATTTCTGAAAACATTTTCTTATTAGCCATAATAAAAAGTTAACAAGAGCTTTAATAAAATACAAGACAATTAAGAAACTATGAGGTTTCTTACCTACAAAATTAGAAAAATCATTAATGATGTAACTAATATTTTGTAACAATATAATTTGAAAGGGTGTCCGTGGAGTTTCTTGCCTATTCTTCTCCATAAGTACAGTCGCCAGCACATCAAGTTACCCCACTTTGACCTTGAACGCGTTATGAGCAACAACAGCGAGAATCGTGCGAAAGAGATGTATAGCTTTTTGTCTGTTCTTACTTGTAATATTTCGTGCTGCAGCGCGTACATGAGAGTGTGTGCGTGTGCGCGTCGTGGTGTACTTACTACTATGCGATAAGAAATGCGTAGCAGTTGGGTTGAATGAATACTTTTGACTTGAATCGAATCGAAATAGGTAATGGAATGGTAATAAAAACAGGCGGCCCGCGCAATGCCTCAAATACATACGAAAGCTTATAATCAATTTGTTTTATTGAAATGATATCTTCTTAATCCTTCATTTTTACATATTATTATTTGTTTCTATTACCTATACCTAAGTATTAAGTAGGTATTAGTATACTCATATTACCTACATTTAAACAGGTAGGTAGGTACGGTATACACCGTTACACAATTTTATTAATTATCATCAGGTAGGTATAATCCGATGTGAGAAAAACATTTTTTTTTTTAATTTCAAGCAGGTTTAAATAACCTTTTGCGGGTTTTGTTACCTACTTACTGGCGGGCTGGCGGTCAACTGTTTTCGTGCGTTCCTTGCTCTCCTATTCTAAGTATTTTTACGAAATTTAATGCTGAAAACCCATAACACAATTGCGTGAAATTTTGAAAAAAAATATGGATACTTACCCCGTCACGAACCTGTGTAAGGTTTAGCCAATTAATTATACCTATCAAGTCTCTTGTCTGCCGCCGGCCGTGTTTGAGATTAACGTTACGTCCGCGACACAATCTTTTTACTAAAATAATAAGTTTGAACTTAGTAACGGAATTATCTATACCTACCGAAGTTTGCTTTTACATGCAAGTTCTAAGTAATAAGATACGATTTCGAAGATTATGAATTTTCAAATAAAATTCTAATCTATTATTATCGTTATTTCATCATCATCATCAGCCTATAGCAGTCCACTGCTAGACCGATGTCCAGCCGTGGACTATGCCGTCTCTCCTATTGCACGCCATTCAACTGGATTTTCGGAAAGAAAAGGCCATGGGTTCTCGTAGGAACCTATTTCTATGGGAACTCGAGCGGGGTCTTTTACAAAAAGGACAGTGACGTTTTCAACCGACTACAAAAAAGGAGGAGGTTCTCAATCAGACTGTATTTTTTTATGTTTGTTACCTCAGAACTCCGTTATTTATAAGCCGATTTGCAAAATTCTTTTTTATTTGTAAGGATATACTTTCAGGTTGGTCCCATAGAAATTTCATCAAAAACGGTTCAGTAGTTTGTTTACTATTTGTTTACTGGTAAAAGTTACAACTTAAAAGTGAAAAATAAAAACTTTTTTGGTGGCGAACAACGAAAATGCGAACCCAGCGATACCGACTTTCGAAATTAAAGTTATTTTTCACTTTGTAGTGTCTTTTTTGGAAGTCAGTTGTTTTTTTCACCTACACCTTGCGACACCGAGTGTCTAAGTGTTCAGACACGGTGTCAGACATTGAGTGTACTGCCTATAGTGTTGTAGACTAAACTAAGTTCGATCGGGTCTTATTAGCGCGAAGAATATGACATGACCTAAAAGAGCCCAAACTTGACCTCAGAAATACGCAAGATCGGCCTTTCAGTTGTTATGAAATATAACTACTTACATGGGAGCGTAAATCGTTGCCAAACCAATATGTTATTATTAAATGATAAATAAAAAGTTATTTACATAAATTAAACTCTAATAACTATAGATACCTACTGTAAAATTGTAATAACATAACAATACAAATATAAGCAGATATAGGTATTTATTCAGGCCATGGCAGGCGGATGACGTCATCCTGTGCCGCGAACCACGCCTGCACCACCCTGCAGGTGTGCACGCGGCACGGCGGCAGTTGTCTTCCGGCTTCCCCAAGGCGGGCTGTGTCCATTGAAATCTAAAACAAAGAAAATTTTGTCAATTTAATATAGTATGACAAATAGTAGGTACGGGCCAATTTAACTATTATCTGCATTCGCGATTTATTTGCAGATAATGTAAACAAATATGAGTTTATGGAAAAATAACTTTAATTCCTACATCATAAAGTTTAGTTTACGTTAGAACTTCAAACATTTTTATAACTGCTAGTCTAGTAGTGCTAGTCACTCTGAAATCAACCTAATTCCCATTGGAATAAAATCGATATTTGTTTAACTTGAAATAGCATCAATTTGAAGCATTAGTTGAATAGACTTTAAATGAGTACGG
Organism: Apamea sordens; assembly: GCA_945859715.1. Taxonomy (NCBI): domain Eukaryota; kingdom Metazoa; phylum Arthropoda; class Insecta; order Lepidoptera; family Noctuidae; genus Apamea; species Apamea sordens. The sequence continues at coordinate 1,065,693 of OX244010.1, read as the reverse complement.
GACGGTTAAAAAATCTTCAAAATATAAAGATAAACAAATTTGTCGAATTGAGAACTTCCACCCTTGTTGAGGTAGATTGTAAAGAACTGAAGATTTATCTAATACATCATCTGCCTAGCCTTTTCCCAACTATGTTGGGGTCGGCTTCCAGTCTAACCGGATGCAGCTGAATACCAGTATTTTACATGGAGCGACTGCCTATCTGACCTCCACAACCCAGTTACTGGGTAATACGACACCCCTTGGTAAGACTGGTTGTCAGACTTTCGGGCTTCTGACTACCCGTAACGACTGTCAAGGATCCCCGAATGACAGCCGGGACCAACGGCTTAACGTGCTTTCCGAGGCACGGAGGGGTCTCGGTATGTAAAGATGGTCACCCATCCACAGACCAACCGCGGCAAGCGTAGCTTAACCTGACCGATCGACCTGTGCGGCTGTTATTATTTAGCCACGGGCCCCTCTCCACGGGACCTGTGCGGCTGTTATTATTTAGTCACGGAAGATTTATCTAATACATAGTAGGTAATAATGTGAGCGCCGAGCGCCCTTCCAACTACCTACCTACATTTCTATTAGGTAGTAAGTAGGTATCATTTATTTTATTCAATTTTGTTATTCACTTTTTAAGAAAACCATATTTTATGAGTGATGAATAAGTTGAGGTGATATTTATGATTACAAGCTACACATGGACTTACGCTGTACGAAGTTGATGTTATTCGTGTGGTCAGAAAAGGATCGGCAGAGTGTGCGGCGTCTGCCGCCCGGTTGGCGGCGATGGGCTCCTATGGTTCCTCTTTCTTCCCACCGCCAGCCAGAGAGAAGCCAGAAGTAAACAGATTTTTTCTGGAACGAAACAAATAGCTATAGTGTATTTGCCCATAATTACTCAATTACTATGCAAAGATGTATTAATACTTATAATTCCCTACAATAATAGCTTACATAAAGTGATTAAGTTATTTATTTACACACTAACATCGCTACCATTACAGGGTTACACCCAATGCGATAGCGTGGTAACTAGATTCTAACTAAGCAGGGGCTGCAGTCTCGACATTCATAGCGATCGCTTTACGACCGAATTCGGTCGCCAAGCCCTGTCACTCCATACATTACACCTGTCAATCCGGGACTTAGCGAGTTGCGACCGAATTTGGTCGTAAAGAGATCGATATGATGGTATTTTAAAATTATTTTTAAATTATTAGTAATTAAGTAAAATTAAGGTGTAATTTTATGTGTAAACGTAATTTAATTGCATAAATACTCAGGATTATTGTTTTCCTGTTCATAGAAAGAGTAATACACAGTGTTTGTTACACACCGGTACCGGTAACCTAAAACCAACAGCTGACGTTCGTACTGCGGAATAAAACGGGGAGTATTTGTTTACTTTTACTTTATAATAGCACACAATCGTTATTGTAACTCTGTTACATATATCCTCGTGACCTCTTAGCATAAATAGTTCGCTGATTTAGACCTCTGCATTGGGTCTAGATCGCATTGTTTACATCATAGAAAACGAAACTTAGCAAAGATTTTGTTATTCTCATTGTGATCCTTAAGATAATACACAAGAATAAAAAGGTTCATGATCTTTATTTTTGCATTGCTGTTATACCTACTGTAATATTTAAACAAAAAATAACTTTAAAATCTAGGCAACCTACCCACATAAAGAAAAGTAAAATTCGTAAGGCAATAAAATCATCCAAATTTGATAATATTACCTTACTTACTGAATTGGCTTGAGCTGTTTTCAACCCCAACCTAATTTCTTCACTGAACTACGCTAACATCTTTCATTTTCCCTTTCATTTCCAACTTTATTTTATTTGTCTCCTACTTTTTCTCACCGTTTCTCTATTCTACTTTCAGTAACTAATCCTGAAACCATGCCTGTGATGACCCGTAAGGCTACTGCTCAGGAGATCGACCTTAAATTGAGAACGGCCCTCCAAAAACTTGAAGCAAAGAAACTCCAATATGACCAATTGCTACTGGAGAATGATGAAAGTGAGGAGCAGTTCAAGAAAATTGTTGACAAAAACTCAAGCCTTAAACGGGAGCTAGTAGACCTACATCAACAATATCTGAATGTTGTTGATGAACGCGACCAATTGAAGGTGGTCACGGATGGTTTCAACAACTGTAGTCTTTTGTATGAGGAGGCTTTAAGCAAAGTTAGGGACCTAGAAGATGAATTATTTCATGCTAATAGTCGCGTTAACCAGTTAGGAAAACAAATAGAATGTAATCAGGTTAAAGAAAAAAACCATTTATATAATGAATTGTTAAATAGTAATTGTAACCCTCATTCCATAACAACTATTGACCTTACTGAAGATTCCTTGCTGAAACAGAATTATAATTATAGTTATAAAGTTAGTCATAACAAAATGAAAAAATATGCAAGAATGAATAGAATAATTAAAAAATGTAATCAATTTAGGAAACAACAGAAGCACTTTTCCAAAAATATTCCACTGAGGAAAGAACGTGTTGATCTAATAAATAAATTAAACAATCAGCAAACTAAATTAGAAGACAGCAGAAAAATCTATGAAATTGATACACAGCGCTTACAGTCTGACATACAGGTACTTGAGGGCACACTTAGTTCCCTTTACATTAAATACGTGGGTTCTCAGAACCAAATTAAAGAACATATTCTTGCTGCTAGTGAGTTAGTTATGTGTCAGTGTACTTGTCAGGTTTTAAACCCTGTTGTTGTCCAGCCTGAGGCAACGAAGGACCCGTCCCAGACTGAGAGTTTGTCTCAAGACTGTAACCTTAACCAAGACGTACCGAATATAGTGCAAGATCTATCTCAAGTAGTACAGCTTGAGACTGGTATTTGTCCATCTTTCAGTAGTCATGATTCAGTTATGTTCTCAGATCGTATAGGAAGAGGTTTAGGTAAATTAATTAGTGACAACCTAAGTTATTCTACTCAAAATTATTGTATGCCAGGGTCAACCTACAAACAAATAATGACATCAGTAACAGGAAATATATTTAATCCTAAAACCAACATTACTGTATTTGTAGGTAACAGTTCTAATGTCAAAAAATATTAAATCACTGACTGTGTAACTGAGTTGTTAAAGTTAAATTGTAGAAAAGTAATATTGTGTGCTTTCCCATATTTTAAGAAATTGACAACTAGACAGAACAATTATATTCATATGCTTAATAAGCATAATTGCACTTTTTAGCTAGTCATTACAGTGACAAGCTTGTATATTTTGACACCAACAGTTTTGTGGAATCTTTAAAGTCGACTAGCTAGGGATACTGTGTATCTGCCTGTTAGCTTTAGACACATAATAGCAAGGCTATTAGCTTCTTACATAAACTCAGACATAAGTAGTATGTCGAAGTCTTGTATTATTAACACCATAACAGTTAGTAATAATACTAATAGTAAGGTGGCTGACCTAAATAAGTGTAGCTCAAATGCTATAAATATTTATACAAATTGTACGAAGGAGGTTCCATTTCCCTTAAGCACTATGAGCTCACTGCCTGGTGATGACATTGAAGTCTTGGGATTAACTCCGAATAATCATTTAAACTAGTTTGTAAGACAACAGAAGATACCAGTAATAATATTCTTATACATATCAACAACAAGGTATCTTCTTGCTATAAATTAAGTAAATATCAAAAAGGAGATCAGCAGAATGCCTTGAAACTATTTCATCAAAATATTAAAGGTATGTCTTCCAAATTATTAGAAATTCAAATGTTTTTGGAAAAAACAAAGTTTGACATTGTTTGTTGTAGGTACTGAACATTGGTTAAAGGATTACCAAATGCTAATAAATTAGTTATGAGAACTATAATGTGGGCAGTTGTTTTAATCGTAAATCTATGCTGCGTGGAGGTTATTTAATCTTAATTAAAAATTGTTTAAAATCCAAAACAACGAAATGACATACCTAGTGGGTTTATCGATTGAACATTGCATCGAACTGTCCTGTGTTGAGCTTGATAAGCATGTTGTAGTGTGCGTTTACAGACCCCATAATTATCAGAACTTTTCGTTATTTGAGTCAATAATGGAAGATGTCCTAGCGAAACTTGATGTCGAGACTGCAGCCACTGGGGCCCGCTGGGCACGAGAACACATTTGACCCAGCAATGTTTCAACGGACAAAAAGAAAGTGCGTAATTGCTTAGATATTTACTTTAAAATCCAATCACTACCTACTGGATTAACTTTTGTTTAGAATGGTTCATGACTAAACGGAATCAAAAACAATAGTTCATCGAATTCTCTTTACATATAATTATAAAACTCTGAATTTACGCTTTACGCTTGGAACAGCGCGTAGCGCTAACTATATTTCGAAAATTCTGTAGAAAAACACCATTGACACATGTTTTCATAGCCTTTCTTTAGTTTAATTCAAAAATTATGATTACAAAAAATATTACTCACCGTCACCGTTATGCCCGTCTGCCGACAAATATCTATCACCCGGCATCCACTCAATCGAAGCACTATGATGCGCCCTCCTTGAATTTGCGTCAACTGAGGTGCCACAATATTATATTTATAAAATGTTTTAAGAAATTTCACAGCACAGCACACAGTACGATTTTATATCACAGAACATAAATACCCTAACGAACGGGTTTCAAATACGTACGCATAGATAAGGATCAAGCGCAACTGACGTAAACGAACGATGTGACTTTCGTTTAATTTCGTAAAGGATCGGGAGAACTCGGAAGCAGCGGCGGGCGCGCAGGGGCGAGTGGGTGTGGCTTATTCCTATTGGGGCATGTTACATTGTCAATAATATCACGATACCGTGGTAATATTGATGGTATAATAGGCCGTATCACGGTATCGTGCTCAATAATTGCGATATCGCGATATTAGTATCGTGATAATATTGACAAATGTGACATTCCCCAGTGAAACATGATGATTGGCTCCCAATTATTAGTATGTGCAACCATTGGGCAATTTTAAAAACGTTGAAAACTCCACCAATCATGCCGAGGATACTTTCTTTCTAACACTCCACGGCGCGTCGTAGTTATATTTATGTATAGAGTTTACGTTGATGTGCTGGCGTCTGTACCTACTACGCTTTGGCTCCTTGACTGTTTAAAAGTGCCTGTAAATGTTAATTATGCTTTGAGTTTGAGTTTCAGAATCATCCCGTTCTGTGGGGTAATTGTGTAACACACTAACTACATTCATTGTTTGCGGCATTTCTGGCGGCACGGTTGGCGCAGTGGTTAAGCGATTGACTGCTGCGCTGCGTGTCGCGGGTTCGATTTCCGCACGGAACAAATATTTGTATGACCTACATGTATTTGTTCCGAGTCTGGGTGTTTTTCTATCTATAATATGTATGTATTTACAAAAAAAAAAAATGTATATAAGTAGTTTATCAGCCATCTTGTTACCATAACACAAGCATTAGGTTGCTTAGCTTGGGACTAGATGGCGCTGTGTGAAATGTCCAGGGATATTATTGTTTATGTTGTTGAACAGACAAATTTTTCGAACTTGTAAAGCAATGGATTAGCAATATCCTTCAAAATGATATTGATTGTGTTTGATACCATGTTACGCAATTGAAACGCAAGAAATACAAGGTTAATTACAGACCGCCTCTTCATAAACTCTGCAAAAAAAGAAACTACGCATCGTCATTGTCAAACAAGATAAACAGACTGGTGTCATTTTCAACAAGCAACATATCAACGCGTAGGGCTCCAGAAAGGGGAAACAGGAAACGGAAGCTGGCTTATCTCTTGTCTCGCTCTGGGATAGTGTAAATTGTGAGCGAGAGCGGGATAGAAAAATGGGGTTATTATTCGATTTACAAATGCGTGAAGAAAGTATCGAGAAAAATCGTAGTGACCCGAAGTCCAGGCTTGTGGCTTGGTTTAAAATGTTACTGCGAGCAGAATGGATGGACATTGGTGATCGCTTGCTTTCAAGGGTGACGGCACGGTTGGCGCAGTGGTTAAGCGATTGCTGCGCTGCGTGTCGCGGGTTCGATTCCCGCACGGAACAAATATTTGTATGGTCTACAAGTAGTTGTTCCGGGTCTGGTTGTTTGTGTATGTGAGTATAAATGTTTGTAAACGCACCCACGATACAGGAGAAATTGCTAGTGTGGGGCAACGTTCTTTTTTTTTTTTTTTTAAAGGGACTGAATACGTTTCTACGAAAGTCAGAGTGGTCATTACTTACTGATTGCTTTTAGTACACATTATCTGGGCAAATGCCTTATAAAATAAAAATAAAATATTTACCCATAAAATATAAAAATATTTTTGTCTCTTACCTTACCTTTGACAAAAATATTTTAAAGAAAGAGGAAGAAAGAAAGAAAAAACATTTATTTAGAACAGACTAAAAGATACACAATACACCAGATACATACATCAGATAACAACAAATAAAAGAATAAATAGAAAGTATAAAGACCGATGTAAGAAATTAGCAGGAAAGTGTGCCTCACGGCTGCACCAAAAACGCCCAGTTCAGCCAAAATGCCAGACAATAGTGCCTGATGTGTGAGGTGAATTGGGCAGAACCACCGACTGGGTCCCACTAAACGCACGACTCCATCGCGCCAGGCCGAGACAAAGTTGGCGGGACGAGTTTGACTTCTACCGAAAGGACTCACAAAAGACAGAATTGTGTGCAAAAGGCAAAGGGAGGCCTGTGTCCCAGCAGTGGAAACGTTTTAGGCCGATTATGCAATATTATTATCTCTAACTGCCCCGTGGGTCTCGTGGTTGCAAGCGCGACTGCTGACCGTGGGGGTCCTGGGTTCGATTCCTAGGTCTGACAAAGTGATGTTGCGTTTTCCATTACAAATTTCTTAGTAACAGTCTGGAGTTTGGAAGTTTGCGGTTTAACACCCCCGTGTCGCGGAAAGTACTTAAAGCCGTTGGTCCTGCGCCTGATCTCTCCCCGGTCGTGTCGGATTGCCGTTCCGTCGGACTATGAGAGTAAAGGAACAGAGAGTGCTCCTGTGTTTGCGCACACACTTGTGCACTATAATATCTCCTGTGTACCTGGCTAATCTCCGTTAAGATTGGTCACCATGATCGAAATCGGTCGGGAGGCTATGATTATTATTATCTGAATATCATTAATAAGTTTTTGACTTAAGCCACCCTCATATTACAAGACATGTTCGTTTCAACTGCATTAACGACTTTATGACATAATTATTAACTTGCAAGTGGCTACGGATGAAGCGCTTAAAAGTTTGAAGTAGCTTTTAAAAGCGCTTATTATTTTGAGGAGGTTTTATGATGATGGATTTAAATGTTCACCTGAGAATGAGTTACGAGTAGATCCTACTTATTTATTGTCTCGTTGGTGTAGTGTTCTCAAGCGCTACTGCTGAGTATGAGGACTTTTTTTTTTTCGCGGATGGGAAATCATCAAATGACCCCTCCCGCTCTGGGTGGAGCGGAAGGGAGTGTCAGACTCTAATGACTAAAACCCACCCGTGTTCCTTCCTTAGCCCTTTATGTTCCAGGGCAGCGGTAACCCTTTAGGACGATCCCGCTACCCGAGTATGAGGTCTTAGGTTCGATTCGCAGGTCGGGCAGTGTTATTGTGTTTTTCCATCTGAAACTTCTCAGCAGCAGACTGGTACACACGGCTACACGTCAAGCTATACAAAACCAGTTTGTCTTGGCCTCATTTTGTATGATATTTACTCACAATGATCGGTCAGCTAATACTGGTTTTGCATAGCTTGATGTGTAGCCGTGTGTACATGCTATAGCTTGAAGCGATGAAAATCTCCGTAATACATGACAACAAAATACATGACACTTTTAGATCCAAAATTCAAAACCAAAATGCAGAAAAAATCTTTCTGGTTACAAATGAGGTTGGATTTGTTTTAAAAGAAGGTTGTTCGACTGGATCAAAGGGTGTGTTTGCGTTCCTATTGGTTATTCAAAAGTTCCTGATCGTTTCCTAAGTTTTATTCCATTCTTTTTTTTGTAATAGGCAGTGTTCCCGAAATTAAACGAACTATACAGCATCTAAAACTTGTCTCGAGGCGAGTCAGGTTTCTTCATTCAGACTTGGTATGTAATTTAACTTTTCTTCATTCCTTTTGTTTTAAAAGATTCTGCCTGCTTCTCGGATTATATTTTTCGTTATTTTCCGTAGATTTATCCGAAGACTGTGGGCGGATCTTGAATTCGCCCCACCGCTAGCCCGGGACCAGACGACTGCAAGTTTCCTGTTGGGATTCGAACCCAACGCTAGTGGATTCTTATACCAGCCAGCCAGGAGCCTTCCGACTGCCAGCCTGGAGTCTAGGACCAGATTTGCGTACTTATATTTAGTAGTTTTTTTTTTAATTTTCAGTATTTAATATTGTCTCATCTATACTCTATACATATAATAAAACAGTAACGAAAGAAAAACTGTACATTGAGAATTTTCGAGAAAAAATAAGTGGCTTTTGTTAGAAAAACGTAACTGATGACAAAAAGTGACTTTTTAGAATTTTTGTCTGTTTGTCTGTTTGTCTGTTTGTCTGTGTGTATGGTACGGCTTCACGCCAAAACTACTGGATAGATTGAATTGAAATTCAGCAAAAATGTTCTTTGTAAACCAAGGAAGGCTTTAGGCTACATATTATCACGCCGTATGTTATAGGAGGTAAGCAATATTGATTTTAAAAGGTTTTTGTTCGTAATTTAATGCACAAAATAATTGAATGCACAAAATGACATGTTATTTATTTAGTAAACCATAATTTAACTCTGGAAACATATTATCACGCTATCACCTACGGGGGAGGAGCTGTGAATCTTTATTTTTCTTACCTACGTATTCTGTGACAGCGTGTAATCTAACGACGCATATTTAAATGTTGTTTTTGACTAAGCCATGCTATTATCTAGCTTTACACTATAAAAACTACGCCATTTAAGTAACTTGGGCAGAGAAACATAGTTTAATTAATGTTAGTAGTATAATGAAAACTTTGAAGCAGCGCCATCTATGAGATTTCATAAAAATCAAATCAAGTTACATGTTAACACTTTTTGGAAATAAATAATTTAAATTTGGCGAGGTTAGTGGTTAGTTATTCTTAAAATTCATAGATGGCAATGTGCATTTTCTTCATAAAAGTTGTATTTCAAGTTCCAACAAAACCCTCAAAATCTTGAGCAGAGTTGAGGAAGACAATTTAAAAAAACACGCTCTGTGAAGTCGACCAGTTTGCGAGATCCCTTACGTATGACGAGGTGCCTTCATATTACACGTACGACAAGCAAAGGGGTGTATTTAACCGACGTCGACGAGGAGGTGCTGTGGAAGGCTTTCCGGGAATTTTCAAGGACACGGCATTGGGTAGGGTTTATACCGTGCATCCGAATAATGGCGAATGCAATTTTCTGCGGTTGTTACTTCACACTGTCCGAGGCCCAACGTCTTTCGCCTTTCTGAGGACATTTAATGGTGTGGAGTATCCCACTTACCGCGCAGCCTGCGTAGCACGTCACCTTCTCGACGGTGACCAAAATTGGGATGACACCCTCGCGGAGGCGAGCGTCAGTGACAGTCCCAGCTGCATGCGTCATCTGTTTGCCGTCATCTTGGTGTTTTGTGGAGTCGCGAACCTGGTAGCTTTGTGGGAGAAGTATCGCCATCATCTGTCTGAAGATTTTCTACGAGCTTTGAGGCGTGTTACTGGAGACGAAGTCGAAGTAACTGATGAACGCGTGCTGAACACCTGTCTCAGTTCACTTCAAGATGTGGTCATTTCTATCGGCGGCAATCCACTGATCGAATATGGGTTATCAGCTCCCACATCATCACCGTATAAAGACCGTGGAAATCGGGAGTATAACGCTGAGACAAATTACGATCCGGGCGAAATGACCACCATACGAAATGACTATGTCGCTTTGTTCTCTTCAGAGCAAAAACACATTTATGACACCGTCCTTGAAAGCGTTGGGCAAAACCAGGGTAAAATGTTTTTCTTGGATACTCCTGGTGGAACAGGAAAAACATTTGTTACCACTGGCATACTTGCAGAGGTTAGGAGGCAAGGCAAAATTGCTATTGCTGTAGCGTCGTCGGGAATCGCTGCCACACTACTTCCGGGCGGCAAGACAGCACATGCCATGTTTAAAATTCCCATCGATTTAGAGAGCGCCGAAACGCCTGTTTTTGGTGTGTCACGTAACAGCAATAAGGGACACGTGCTCAAGGATTGCTCTCTGATCGTATGGGATGAGTGTACGATGGCCAATAGGAAGGCAGTTGAGGCCGTGGACAGAACCCTGCAGGACATCCGCAGGAACGAACATTTGATGGGTGGTGTCATAGTTCTGTTCAGTGGCAATTTCCGGCAAACGCTTCCCGTGGTGACGCGGGGATCGAGGGCTGACGAGGTGAATGCTTCGTTGAAACGATCTTCGTTTTGGTCACGAGTTCGTACGCTGCGCTTGACCATTAATATGAGAGCTCAGCTCGGCGGCAATGCATGTGCTCAAGAATTCTCCGATGTCCTTCTAAGTCTTGGCGAAGGCACTCTACCAGAAGAGAGAGGTGGACAGGTGGTGCTTCCAGAGTCTCTCGGTAGAGTGGTATCCAGCTTAGAGGAACTCATTCGCTGTGTGTACGGGGACATCAGTCGTATACTGCACCAGCAAAATTCTTGGGTGTGTGAGCGGGCCATTTTGACGCCTAAAAACAATCAGGCTGCAGCAATTAACAAATGCATTCTCTCGGAAATCGAGGGGAATGAAGTGGTCTACACCTCGATAAACACTGTTGTCGAACAAGATGACGCCACACATTATCCCGTGGAATTTCTGAACTCCCTGTCAGCAAGTGGACTTCCAGCGCATACCATCAAGCTGAAGGTCGGTGTCCCGATTATGCTTCTTCTGTACCTATCTCCTCCGAAGTTGTGTAACGGGACCCGCCTTAAAGTCATCTCGCTCCACAGACACACCATTGAGGCGGAAATTCTTACGGGTTGTGGCGTCGGCGAGGCAGTATTTATACCACGCATTCCTTTCATACCTCATAGCTACCCGTTCCAGTTCAAGCGCGTACAGTTCCCCGTGAATGTTTGCTTCGCGATGACCATCAATAAGTCGCAGGGGCAGACACTGAGGGCAGCGGGTTAAAGTTGTTTACTTATAATGCTATAGCAACACTGGCATCTTAGGTATTTTTGGTGCTGTAGAGCCTTCACGCAGACGACGTCGCGGGCAGCAGCTAGTTTTATTTAAAACAGTAATTTAAATTGTTGCCTCGCTACCTGATTGACTTGGTGCGAAGTTACCCATTTAGGATTACCAGATATTTATTTATTGCGGGAGTTATAGGAACGTTTGCAAACGGATCGTGACCGACGCGTAATTGTGAAATTTATTATAGGGTTCTAAAACCAAGGTCGTCGCGTCAGCGGCAGCGTTACAATTTTATTCTTTCATGTTTATTAAGTTTTGTTTAGAATATTTTTTATTTAACTAAATTAAACGTGTACAAGTGAAGAAAGGTTTTTATTTCGCTACAATCTATACTTATAAAAAACCTGTAGAAGTGAAAATTCTGTACATAGAAAATATCAAAAAAATACTTGGCAGGGGGTGTTACTAGACCGACACCGAACCCAAAAATGTGATTAAAATTTTTTCTGTCTGTCTATCTGTCGCTCTGTCTGTCTGTCTGTCTGTGTGTTCAGGCATCACGCAAAAACTACCGGTTGGATTACGATGAAAATTGGTATAATTATTCTTTAATATCCTGGGCACCACACTGGGTACTTTTTATCCCGGAAAAGTATATACAATAAAAAACAAACTTAATTTTGCGGTTCGATCCCTAGACCCGATTACTGTACCAACCGCAAATAATAAGTTTGTCGTAGGTTACGTCACCCACAGTGGAGTTCATTTTTATTCCTTTTAGTTTTTAGAGTTATTTAGGTTTATTTTTATATGAGTCGTAGGTATAGATTTTAATTTTAAAGTATAGGTAGTATATTTGATAGTGTACGTAGTGACCGTAGGTTATTTTATAATACTGTTAGGTAGGATTAGTCATTCGTATAGATATTAGTTTTTAGGGATTTCGCTTATTTATTGAGTTTAGATTAGTTATCATTAGAAATAGGTTTATTTAGGTAGGTAGGTAGGTAGGTATTTAATTTTCTGTTATTAAGTTTATTTTTTTTAAATTAGGTAGTACTTAGGTAAAGATATCATATAGGTACCCTCATAATCACCACTAATGAGACACAATTGGTTTTCTATTATAATTAGCCACAAAGGGCCCGCGAGATAGATGGCATTCTGGGGAAGCACATACATTTTATCCTGTTAGCACGTTCCCGTGGGAAAATTTCCGACATCCACGCGGGCGAAGCCGCGGGCAGAAGCTAGTGCATAATAATATCATGAAATTACATCCATGTCATTAGTCATACACATCATCTATACATATAATAAAACAGTAACGAAAGAAAAACTGTACATTGAGAATTTTCGAGAAAAAATAAGTGGCTTTTGTTAGAAAAACGTAACTGATGACAAAAAGTGACTTTTTAGAATTTTTGTCTGTTTGTCTGTTTGTCTGTGTGTATGGTACGGCTTCACGCCAAAACTACTGGATAGATTGAATTGAAATTCAGCAAAAATGTTCTTTGTGAACCAAGGAAGGCTTTAGGCTACATATTATCACGCCGTATGTTATAGGAGGTAAGCAATATTGATTTTAAAAGGTTTTTGTTCGTAATTTAATGCACAAAATAATTGAATGCACAAAATGACATGTTATTTATTTAGTAAACCATAATTTAACTCTGGAAACATATTATCACGCTATCACCTACGGGGGAGGAGCTGTGAATCTTTATTTTTCTTACCTACGTATTCTGTGACAGCGTGTAATCTAACGACGCATATTTAAATGTTGTTTTTGAGTAAGCCATGCTATTATCTAGCTTTACACTATAAAAACTACGCCATTCAAGTAACTTGGGCAGAGAAACATAGTTTAATTAATGTTAGTAGTATAATGAAAATTTTGAAGCAGCGCCATCTATGAGATTTCATAAAAATCAAATCAAGTTACATGTTAACACTTTTTGGAAATTAATAATTTAAATTTGATCATGTTGGCGAGGTTAGTAGGTAGTTAGTTATTCTTAAAACTCATAGATGGCAATGTGCATTTCCTTCATAAAAGTTGTATAGTATAGTTCGTTTCGACAAATTCAAGTTCCAACAAAACCCTCAAAATCTTGAGCAGAGTTGAGGAAGACAATTTAAAAAAACACGCTCTGTGAAGTCGACCAGTTTGCGAGATCCCTTACGTATGACGAGGTGCCTTCATATTACATGTACGACAAGCAAAGGGGTGTATTTAACCGACGTCGACGAGGAGGTGCTGTGGAAGGCTTTCCGGGAATTTTCAAGGACACCGCATTGGGTAGGGTTTATACCGTGCATCCGAATAATGGCGAATGCAATTTTCTGCGGTTGTTACTTCACACTGTCCGAGGCCCAACGTCTTTCGCCTTTCTGAGGACATTTGATGGCGTGGAGTATCCCATTTACCGCGCAGCCTGCGTAGCACGTCACCTTCTCGACGGTGACCAAAATTGGGATGACACCCTCGCGGAGGCGAGCGTCAGTGACAGTCTCAGCTGCATGCGTCATCTGTTTGCCGTCATCTTGGTGTTTTGTGGAGTCGCGAACCTGGTAGCTTTGTGGGAGAAGTATCGCCATCATCTGTCTGAAGATTTTCTACGAGCTTTGAGGCGTGTTACTGGAGACGAAGTCGAAGTAACTGATGAACACGTGCTGAACACCTGTCTCAGTTCACTTCAAGATGTGGTCATTTCTATCGGCGGCAATCCACTGATCGAATATGGGTTATCAGCTCCCACATCATCACCGCATAAAGACCGTGGAAATCGGGAGTATAACGCTGAGACAAATTACGATCCGGGCGAAATGACCACCATACGAAATGACTATGTCGCTTTGTTCTCTTCAGAGCAAAAACACATTTATGACACCGTCCTTGAAAGCGTTGGGCAAAACCAGGGTAAAATGTTTTTCTTGGATGCTCCTGGTGGAACAGGAAAAACATTTGTTACCACTGGCATACTTGCACAGGTCAGGAGGCAAGGCAAAATTGCTATTGCTGTAGCGTCGTCGGGAATCGCTGCCACACTACTTCCGGGCGGCAAGACAGCACATGCCATGTTTAAAATTCCCATCGATTTAGAGAGCGCCGAAACGCCTGTTTTTGGTGTGTCACGTAACAGCAATAAGGGACACGTGCTCAAGGATTGCTCTCTGATCGTATGGGATGAGTGTACGATGGCCAATAGGAAGGCAGTTAAGGCCGTGGACAGAACCCTGCAGGACATCTTCAGGAACGAACTTTTGATGGGTGGTGTCATAGTTCTGTTCAGTGGCGATTTCCGGCAAACGCTTCCCGTGGTGACGCGGGGATCGAGGGCTGATGAGGTGAATGCTACATTGAAACGATCTTCGTTTTGGTCACGAGTTCGTACGCTGCGCTTGACCATTAATATGAGAGCTCAGCTCGGCGGCAATGCATGTGCTCAAGAATTCTCCGATGTCCTTCTAAGTCTTGGCGAAGACACTCGACCAGAAGAGAGAGGTGGACAGGTGGTGCTTCCAGAGTCTCTCGGTAGAGTGGTATCCAGCTTAGAAGAACTCATTCGCTGTGTGTACGGGGACATCAGTCGTATACTGCACCAACAGAATTCTTGGGTGTGTGAGCGGGCCATTTTGACGCCCAAAAATAATCAGGCTGCAGCAATTAACAAATGCATTCTCTCGGAAATTGAGGGGAATGAAGTGGTCTACACCTCGATAAACACTGTTGTCGAGCAAGATGACGCCACACATTATCCCGTGGAATTTCTGAACTCCCTGTCAGCAAGTGGACTTCCAGCGCATACCATCAAGCTGAACGTCGGTGTCCCGATTATGCTTCTTCTGTACCTATCTCCTCCGAAGTTGTGTAACGGGACCCGCCTTAAAGTCATCTCGCTCCACAGACACACCATTGAGGCGGAATTTCTTACGGGTTGTGGCGTCGGCGAGGCAGTATTTATACCACGCATTCCTTTCATACCTCATAACTACCCGTTCCAGTTGAAGCGCGTACAGTTCCCCGTGAATGTTTGCTTCGCGATGACCATCAATAAGTCGCAGGGGCAGACACTGAGGGCAGCGGGTGTCGACCTCAGGACGAGTTGCTTCTCACACGGGCAACTGTACGTCGCTTGCTCTCGCGTCACCAGTCCTGACTCTCTTTACATTTTGGCTCCTGGCAGCATAACTACCAACGTAGTTTATAGGGAAGTGTTGTAAGGTATGATACCTTTGTACGTATTTTTATTCTTTTGTGTCCTGAAATGTATTCCTGCATTATTTTCTCTATTTCCTTCAGTCACATCTTATGACTGAACTCAGCAGGATTCCCATATAACTCTCTTCACTTGCTTCGCTTCACTTGCTTCGCAAAAAAACATATATATTTTAATGCAATTTTAAAAGCTGTTTACTTATAATGCTATAGCGACACTGGCATCTTAAGTATTTTTGGTGCTGTAGAGCCTTCACGCAGACGACGTCGCGGGCAGCAGCTAGTAATCATAATAAAATTTACAGTCTTGCTTCGTTAATATTAATCAGGCACATTACATTATAAAATAGGTATATTAAATTAGTTTCTTAGATTATATCTCACAGATTTTATAGATTATATATTATATTACATGGGCCTTAGTCATAACGAACTATAAGTCTGAGTTACCGCGCGAGGTTTTCCTTCACCGATGTCAATAATGTCCAAGATCAACTCAGTAAGTAAAAACCTTGTTTATTTTTATTTGAATAAACCCTAATACGATTTACCGACCGCTTGTAGCAAGAATTTTGACTTTGATTCATCTTATCAAAATACAATATGTAACATAATTATTGCAAGAAATCATACTCTCCAATTAGAGTATTGAGTTAAAAGCATAATACAATGACCTGTCGGCGCATCACATATGCGCGTGATCGACCGAAGGGAGGGCGCGGGGTGTCGGGGTACCGAACACGGTACGCGACGGCCGCTGCTCGCCCTCCACGCCACTCAGCTCACAGACGCGCTTGACCACGGGCATTTCATTGTTTCTTGTTATCGTTGATATGTTACACCTATTTTAATACAGTCCACTGCTTCTTTCATTATAAGTCCCGATTGAGCCCAATCAGACCAAAACTTATTTTTTTAAAGCTAACTATTATTATTAAGTAAATTGTGTTGCCCCAATAATTATCTTATACATTAAAATTGAGTCTTTTTGCCTTGAAATAAGATTTAATTTTATTTGGCTCAATCGGCGGTCAGTATTGCAATATACATAATTGGCAATATATATATTTTTTTTATAGTTAAAAGTCATTGAAATCGATTCAGTAGTCAATTATGAACAAACTACTTTCAGGACTAGCGTTTATTCTGTTACACCTTGTATAGAAAAAAAGCTACTCGTGTTTAAAAGCCAGGCTAAATATGTTTAGTAAAATATTTAAACGATGCTCGACAAAATATCACGGGATTATGATAAATAAACTCTTTCTCCAATAACTACTTACTACCTTCTTAAGCAGCTCCAGTATTTAAAAGTTAATTCTTCATTAAAAAACACGAAGGAATCCTTACAAAACAAATTCTTGACTCGAGGGAAATCCATCAAGATTCCCTTTCGGAATTAATTATGTACATAGAAACGATTCCCTAAGGTATTCGTAATAAGGGCGAGAATCCTTTCTGAAAAAGATGAATAAAACGAGTTCAAAGTTAGAGAAAATGCCTTTATTGTATACAAAGTTTTTCGTTTGTCAATATCGTCAATTAGTTCATTTGCCCGCTCAACCGTGTAATGGGTTGGAAAGGAAAAACGTCAATTAGTGAAACTCTTTTGATATTCTTTTTTTTGTGTTTTGACTTTTGTTATGCCAGTAATTATGTATAGGAACGAGTGAGGCTACACATTAATTTTACCTGTGATGTTGCATCACTGTTCAAATCACAGTGATCTTTATTCTCATTCTAATAAGGATGTTGTTGAGTTGCTACCGCTAGCATGGCGGTCAGAATCATTATGACCTTTATTTTCGTTACGATAAGGTTGCTGTTACGTTGCTGCTGTCAGAGGTAAAATAACTATGATATGTTGTTTTACTTTTAAGAAGAAATGGCATCGTACTAAATGTAAACATGTTTAAGGTAACGGCAATTAACGAAAAGTAAGTAGAGCAGCTGAAAACGATTTGGCGAGCAAAGAGTAGCGAGTGTGCGGTGGCGACGAGTGACTACTCGCTGTACGTACACACGGCTACACATCAAGCTATGCAAAACCAATATTGGCTGACCGTTCATTGTGAGAAAATATCATACAAAGTGAGGCCAAGACAAACTGGTTTTGTATAGCTTGACGTGTAGCCGTGTGTACGTACCAAGCACGAGTCTCTTAGCGAGTTTTCTGCCCGCTGAGCGGTCGTCGCTGAGCGAATACTATCTTTATTATCTGTTGATGCTGCGACAAACGAGTGCCGGTTTTTCCTTTATGCGCTCAGTGCGGGCAGTACCGATAGTGGACACAGTGTTATATAAATTCTGAAACTAATAAGGTGACAGTATTGAATGAGGAAACCGGATTATCTCTAGTCAAGTCAGAAATCCTGACAGAAAGCTAACAATTTTATGTGGCATTCAGGTGACATAACTGAATTTCAACTGGACATAATTTAAGATTTCTGATTAAATTTAAGTTAGTACGCAGTTTGCCTCTTATTTCTGACTTCTGAGCAGGCCAAGCTACCCGAAACTGTCAAATTAAAAACAAGCTTTAAAAACTAATGAAAGTTTGAGAATAGAATACTCTTTATTGTGTATACCTTAGGAAATGATCGATAATATTCTAAAAATGATCACTGCTAGAGCGGCGTGGCCCTTTCAGGGGCATTGAGCCCACTCAATGCCCAGACCTAGGACTGTCCCCAGACAGTCCTAGGTCTGAATTAATAATAATAATAATTACTGTTTGAAAGGGGCTTATGGCTAAGTAATAACAGCCGCACGGGTCAATCGATCAGGTTAAGCTACGCTTGCCGCGGTTGGTCCGTAAATGGGTGACCATTTTCACAAACCAAGACCTCTCCGTGCCTCGGAAAGCACGTTAAGCCGTTGGTCCCGGCTGTCATTCATGGATCTCTGACAGTCGTTACGGGTCGTCAGTAGCCCGAAAGTCTGACAACCAGTCTTGCCAAGGGGTATCGTACGTATTACCCAGTCACTGGGTTGTGGAGGTCAGATAGGCAGTCGCTCGCTGGAATCCAACCCCAGCATAGTTGGAAAAGGCTAGGCAGATTACTGTTTCAAAACTACTAACACCAAAATACTAACAAAACTAAGGGCCTAGTCTGCAATAAGATTTTATTTAATTTAGAGCCTATTTTTCAATCGACAGATAACTTTTATTCGTGGAATAAAATTGACGTCCGACAGATTTTTCCTCGAAAAATAATTCCTCGGATAAAATTATCTGGCGTTGGGAAAATCAACACTTAATTTATAAATTACGGTTATAAATGTAAAAAAATTATATAGGCTGACACAATGAGAAGTATTTATTTAGCTTTTGTTGTTCTTAGCTTGCAGTTTATCTCAAAACTCAATCCAACCTTCACCCACCCTGAAAACTGCAATCTCAAATCCATATCTCCAAGATCACCTAACCATCTTCGATCGCATCGCTAACTCGACTCCTGGTTAGCAAAAATAAAAAAGTCACCGAGCAGAAAACGTCTAGATCCTAATCAGGCTCTCGAAGTATTGAAAACTTTCCTAACACCACCTTCAAAGGATTTTCAACTCATTCTCATTTCGTCCAGAGTTTGAATAAGTTTTTTTTTTTTTTATCGACTCTAATAAAACTTTCGACAGACCAGGGTCTTTCGATTTATATGCTAATTTATTCTTGGCAGCAACTTTTGGACGGTAATAGTGTGGTTTTGGGGAGACAGGTAAATGTGGGAGGGTAATTTTAATAAGGAAAATATTCAACCGTTCCTCAAAAAACTTTTTGCGCTTCCACGATGTGTTTAATTTTCTCACAGTTAGTCGCTGTTACTTGGCCATTTAGTATTTTTAGGACTCCAAAAAAATCATTAGAGGTTCACAAAAAGAGGCGTTATACAATGTCTGAACAAGGTTCATTATACAATGTGGTGACAATAATAGAATTATTATTTAAATAGTATATATATATATATAATCTGTTTAGATAACTAGGGTATCCGACCGAAATAAAAACCAAAGATACAGGGGATCAGAACGAAATTACAAGTTTATAGTGGGTCAGAATTAAAACGTAATAATAACCAGCAAGGGATCAGATCAGGGGATCCGACCGGAATAAATCCAATAATATGCACAAGTATATTTTGGAACTATCAAATGAATAGGTACTAGTATCGAAAGTAAAAAAGTGTTTTTTTAGGGTTCCGTACCTCGAAAGGAAAAAATGGAACCCTTATAGGATCACTTTGTTGTCCGTCCGTCCGTTCGTCTGTCAAGACCCTTTTTCTCAGGAACGCGTGGAGGTAACAAGCTGGAATTTATATCAAATACTCAAGTCTACTGACCCTTGCAGCTGTGAAAAAAACAAACTTCTAAGCCAACGCAATCAAAAGATACAGCCGTTTATGCCACAAATTTTCGCAACTTTTCGACACTCGCAAGGGAATCAAAACCTACAGAGTACTTCCCGTGAAGTCAGAATCTTGAAATTTGGTACGAAGCAACGTCTTATTTATAGCAAAGATAAAGGAAAAATTGCGAAAACCGTAAATCTTTAGTTACATACCTACAAATTTGTACGGAAACCACGGTGCGCGAGTCCGACTCGCACTTGACTGATTTTTTTTTTAACAAGCTTAATAGATTTGCCGACTAGGTATGGGTCTTGCCAATCTTTGACTAGCTATTGTGACTAAACTGTTCGATATATTTGATTGAATTTTCGTTTGCAGACTGGGAACGTCATTAGATATACGCAGTTTAATTTACTGTCTTATTGTCGTCTCCACCTTGTATTAACAGTGTTCAGTAATTTTTTTAGGAGTGCAAAATAAGAATTAATAGAGCTTCGGTAAAGTACAGACACATCAAGCTACCACAATCTGTCAAACTTTAAAAGTTTTAACTTTATCGCTAAAGCATTAAGATTCAAGGTTGACTGGGAAAATTTGACATTTTCAGGTAGCTTGATGTGCTGGCGTCTGTAAATGCCTTTTAATAACTTAAAGATAAAACTGTTGGTTGACGGTTAATACTGTGTTGATGATCTGGGAAAAGTTAAGTGAAAATTGCAGCAGGCGCTTTGTTTTTATTATGCCTGTAAATATTACATAGCTAAGCATGTTGTGGCTAAGTAATAACAACCGCACGGGTCGATCGATCAGGTTAAGCTACACTTGCCGTGGCTGGTCCATGGATGGGTGACCATCTTCACATACCAGGACCCCTCCGTGCCTCAGAAAGCATGTTAAGCCGTTGGTCCCGGATGTCCCTCGTGGATCTTTGACAATCGTTACGGGTCGTCAGAAGCCCGAAAGTCTGACAACCAGTCTTACCAAGGGGTATCGTATTACCCAGTAACTGGGTTGTAGAGGTGAGATAAGCAGTCGCTCCATGTAAAATACTGCTATTTAGCTGCGTCGGGTTTGACTGGAAGCCAACATAGTTGGGAAAAGGCTAGGCAGATGATGAGCTCAGCATGAGTTCTCGGGTTCGATCAGCAGGTCGGGCAAAGTGTTATTTATACAAAACACAATGAACTTTATGTCAATAGTGTAACGCACAAATTGGATACACACATACGCACAGGTCGCGCATCTTCTGGAGAATTATCGCGCATTCTCGGGAATTCCTGCAGCAACAAGCTCGTATCTAGTTTGTACATACGTTAAACAATTGACATACAGTTCATTTTGCTATGTACAAGATCGTTACGAAAACTCGGTTACGTTCCGTTCCGCGGTAATGTAAATTGAGCCTTAAACATAATTATGGAAAATATGATTTTTGTACTATAGGTACTGGGTACACTTCTGCCTAACTCTTCGGGGATTACACGCGTGATGTTATTTTGTGTTATGACTCAATTACACGAGCCGCACGTTGTCGAGGGCTTTGTAACGTGCCGCTCGTGTAATATAGGCATTACAAATATTACGCCTGATATCCTTAAAAAGGGTGGCATGTAAATATTATAATTTTACTCATATCTAAAACAGTATGAAACAAAGTAATTTTTTGTGTGACCTGTGACCACTTAGCATAAAAATAATCAGCCTAAAATGTTCCCACTGCTGGGAAACAGGACTATTCTGTGTGAGAGTGAGTGGGCCGTAATCCACCACGCAGGCCCAGTGCGGGTTGGTGGTAATCATCAATTTTTTGGTTGTAGGACATGCTAGTTTCCTCACGATGTTCTCTATTACCGTTTTGAGAGCAGTGGTGATGAAGTAATTTACACAAAGTGCCAGCCTGACTGCCTGGTGTGAGCACTTAGAACTTTTAAACTGCA
This sequence comes from Apamea sordens, assembly GCA_945859715.1. Classification (NCBI taxonomy): domain Eukaryota; kingdom Metazoa; phylum Arthropoda; class Insecta; order Lepidoptera; family Noctuidae; genus Apamea; species Apamea sordens. The sequence goes on along the minus strand of OX244010.1, from coordinate 1,044,004 downwards.
CAGTGGAATTTGATGCGGTTTTCATCATCTCTTAGAAAATTTATCTCAGAACATTTATAAGAGTTAACCAACGAAATGATAATTTTATTTGGTACCAATTACAATTTACAAGCTAACACTAAAATAACAAAATTAAATCCTAAATTAACTAAAACTGTTTACAAACTATAATATAGCGTCGAGAAATTCATCCGCATCGCTGTCGACTGGTAATGTACCCAAGATACTGGCGGCATTACCTCGTTGCATGGCAATGCTTAGCCTCTGGCCAAGGTAAAAGCCAGCCCTTGGGTCATGGGAAGTGTCAACTAGTCTTTTCGAAGTTAATAGTTAACTTAGATACAGAAGCGAAATGTCAATGTTTTGACATACCGTGATATTAAAAAGCCTTTCTCAAGAATTGGGCTATCAAATGCAAAACAATTTTTTTCAAATCCAACTCTTCCAGTTCTAGAGATTAGCGCATTTACACAAACAAACTCTTCAGCTTCATTATAAGTATATACTTTTACAAACTATCGTGTGATAATCCGGCGATAAGTGACACATACACAAACATACCTCCATATACACTGACACACTCTTTACGTACACACCCACACCCTTACACAACACACATACACCACCCACACCCACACACACCCAAACACGCACATGTTTTAAGTTAATCGTTTTTGTTTTGTTTACCTACATTTTTCTTCCTTTAGTTATTAAGTTACCAAATTGTAAAAGTCCATGTAAGCACACTCCTACATACTATTACTAGTACTGATTTTAGAAGAGCGGGGTCTCCTAGCACAGGTGTTTCTCATACTTAAAAGGACCTATGTAAGATATTTGTATAAGTTGTAAAGTTACTGAAAATAAATTTATTTTTATCTTATCATCATTATCTGGTGAACCTATTCATCTTTTACATAACTAAGATGTCATTCAAGAACGTAAAAATCTCACAAATTCAAACGATCAGATTAACAAAAAACAAGATCCTGGAGGTGCAATTAGAAATTTAACACAAAACGTTTGACCCCACTTTCAGTTCAGCCAATATAATGTTGCCTGAGGGAAATCAATCTTCACTTTATTGGTTCCAGTCCACAATCCGAGTTTTTTAGGAGCAGGAAGCGAAACAGATAAAGATTTCAATCCTGAACTCAGATTAAAATATAGTGCTTTTTATGTAGAGTTTAGATGTTTTCCTGAGGGGCGAGGAGCTAAATTAATAAAAAACAGCCGCACGGCTCGATCGCAGTTTAAACTTCGCTTGCCGCGGTCAGTTCATGGATGGGTGACCATCCATTATATGTATATCAAGACCCTTCAGAGGTATGAGGAACAGTGTGTAAAGTTCACTCAACCTAGAAAAGGGAGGATCCTCCGACCAGACGGGTGTTGTGTCTGGCGGGCAATTGCCCAACGATTGATGTTGGGAAATTGTAACTATGCTAATTGTGCGGTAAACTCTGCTTGCGAGATGCAGGATTTGACGTCAGTATGACGCGTTGTTCGCATGTGGCGTTGTAGATACCGCTACAACCCCTCCGTTCCTCAGAAAGCACGCTAAACCGTTGGTCACGGCTGTCATTCGTAGATCCTTGACGGGTGGTTAGTTCCTCCATAACAGGCCACTATTGTGGCGAGCCCCACCTGCTCTCCCTCCATTCAGCGACTAGGATCTGACGGAGTTTGGTCCTTCGTGCCTCAAATATAAGCCTCCTCGCTTTCTCTCTCCTATTTTGCTGTGCCTGACAACGCACAATGATCACGTCAATGTAAAACCTACCACCTAAGTTCACATTGTGGAATGTAAATAAATCTATTGAGTATATTGAATTTAATTCTGGAGGGTGTTAGTCCTACAAGTGGCGGTTACCACTTTCCATCAACCGCTCGAATTCTTTTCATCTCACTTTTTTCTACGATGGCTTTTCGGGCATTTCCTATTACACATAAATCCCTTCAGTTAATCGACCCTCAGTCTCCCCTCCGCCCTCCTTCTTCCCTCCTGTTAGTTTCGTTAAAATCTAAGTGCTTTTTCACACTTAACTTGGTTTTTGTAGAAACGGTTCTGGACTGTTAACTAATGTATGGACTGGGCGAAAACCACGTACCGTACATTTAAAAAGCGGCCAAGTGCGAGTCGGACTCGCCCATGAAGGGTTCCGTTTTACGATTTATGACGTATTAAAAAAAAACTACTTACTAGATCTCGTTCAAACCAATTTTCGGTGGAATTTTACATGGTAATGTACATCATATATTTTTTTTAGTTTTATCATTCTCTTATTTTAGAAGTTACAGGGGGAGGGGGGGCTCATTTTACCACTTTGGAAGTTTCTCGCACAAATTATTCAGTTGAGAAAAAAATGATATTAAGAACCTCAATATAATTTTTGAAGACCTATCCATAGATACCCCACACGTATGGGTTTGGTGCCAGTTGGCTACGGAACCCTAAAAAGGGCAGAAGTAATTTTCTTAAAAAGGACAGTATGGTAGTGAAAGCTAAAATTTACCAACCGTGTCGTAACAAATGACGATAGATAGCCGTTTTGTTCAAAGTAAATTAATTAAAAAATATAAACAATGTAATGTGTGTAATTAATGTGTTTTGTTTCTTTCTTTTCTTTTCATTCAAAGTATCGTAGCTTGTATGTTATTTGAAGCTATGTACACTAGTTGCACAAAAAAAAAAAATCTACTCAACAACATAAATAACGCAATGAATGTTGTTAAACCCAATTCTAGTAAACAGATATGTTATGAGCGCGCAAATCGTGAAGACTAGAAAACGTCCTAATTGGGACGTATTGCCTTTAGTCTGTGTCACGCACGTCTACGAGATAGACGGTGCGCGCTACTACGTAATTATCATCCAAAATGCCATCTTGTGTATATAAAAAGTGTACCAATTATGTTACCAAAGTTAATAAAACACAAGGGATCTCATACCACACAGAAGTACACAATATACTTCGATTTATTAATATATTTCAATTATTTTCCTAATATTCTGATATTTGGAGGTTAGAAAAAAGAAAGAGATGGAAAATACATTTTTTGTCGTAAGAACGACAAGGATGCGTGCACTCCGGACATAGAATAAAAGTACAGATGCGAATATTAGGCAGTAAAGTCATCTTTACAGCAGAGTTCTAGTTTCCCTTTTATTAACTTTTCTTTATAATTTTGTTTGATATATTTAAATTATAATATAAACAAAAAAACTATAATTGATAAGTATACAACAGTTCGCCTCCATTCCGCTCACGAAATAAAAAAGCTCTCTAAGAGACAGAAAAGAAATAAATTAAATCTCTTCGAAGGTGTATGACTTTTTTTACAATATATATATTTCTTTCTTCTTAAAACGTGTTTTATTTTTCACCTACCTACCTTTTAATAGTGTTTATTCGTTGCATAGGCACAAATCCCGACTGCAAATTCTGTACACGCGGTTTGTACTTTCTGCGTAGATAATTTGTTAGTCTATGATGCCAACGTGCGGTGATTGGTGGCCCGAATAATGTTTGTTTACATTCACGTGCAATTGACAACATCTAGCTGTCACTTTTTTTCTTATTGGTTTTATCGAGCTATCCTTTTTCTATCCTTTTTACTTGTAGTGAAATGTAAAATGAATGAAAAGTGTGTATGTGTGCTGCCTCTCGGCGCGGAACACTTTTTTCTGTTGTTTTGTAAGTGTATAACATATCTGTTTACTAGAATATCATTGTGTTAAACTGTCAAAATAAGCAATGTATAATAAGCAATACTATTAGTGTATGTTACGCATTTACCCCGCTGCTGTATTGATTTCAAATTACTCATAAAAAAATCCTATATGTATTCGGTGAGCCAACTGTAATGGTCTTAATAGGCTCGAAATGGAAGAAAATGACGGATTTATAGCGAAAATTAATAAACAACTTTAATTAAAAATTAAAGAGAAAAAATATTACTATTATACGGATTTATTATTATTGTTAAAAAAGTTTGTTGCAAAAAGTTCTTACGCTAGTTGCGTCGCTTACATAGCCTATACATATAGGATTTTTGCATGAGCAACTGAAATCAATACAGTCTTTCTTTCTCTTTTAGAAAAACGTTGCCCCACACTAGGAATTTATCCTGTATCGTGGGTGTATTTACAAACATTTAAACTCACATACACAAACAGCCAGACCCGGAACAACTACTTGTACACCATACAAATATTTGTTCCGTGCGGGAATCGAACCCGCGACACGCAGCACAGCAGTCAATCGCTTAACCACTGCGCCAACCGTGCCGTCAACGTTGTATTTGGGATTAAAAATTAACTTTTTTTTAAATGACAGAAATCGATTCTCTAACTAAACGATTCTAAACAAACTACTTTCACAATGTGCAATAACTCAGTTACATATTGTATAGATATAGATGAAGCTGTTCATATAACCAATAGAATAGGAAGCTGATTTGACAATGGGCCGACCACATCAACTGTAGAACCGAAGACCTTTGTTGTGGGGACCGCGAATCAGCAAACGTAAGGTAGAATGACCTCGGGCTAGGTGGGGCGACGATCTTCGCAAGGTGGCTAGTAGCGTTGAGAGTAGCTAGAATCGAGTTAAATGACGATTGGCTGATGATGATCTTGTTTTCATGAACCATAAGGATTTTACAGTGCGATTCATAAATCAGCCTATAATGTTCCTACAGCTGGGACACAGGCCCAGTGCAGCTTGGTGGATGTCACATGTCTTCGATTTTTGGAACGAAGTTCCTTATCGCGCGTTGCGAAAGGGGGCTAGACGGAAAAAAATGCGGACGAATTTTTTGATGCCCTTTGCTTATTTTTTCACATGTACATATTATATGTATTATTATGTTAAATATAAACTAAATACTTAAAAGTTTCATAAATATTAATGTAACGCCTGTAATCTCAGAAGGTAGAACCCTTCTATAGGATGTAATACATAGGAAGCGTCCTATATATAGGACTTTGTATGTGTTGTGTTTTGTATGTTAGGATGACAATAGGGTCGCCCCTTATTGTAATAAGATAAGAGCCTTTTGTCATCCACCGGGCGCAAATCCATACTCCAGGCTGTTACTAAGAAATTACAGATGGTAAAGTCCAATTACGCTTTGTCCGACCAGGGAACCAATCACTCATTACAAACGAGACCACCGAAGCAGTCTCTAAAGCTCTTTATTCTGATATTAATATTCGGAGAGAAAGATACGACATGTTTGTTATGCCTGTAATTTTAATGGACCCCATACTATTCTTACACCCTGCTGTCGGCAGAAATGGACTGACGCTGACTGATGGTGATGGAAAACAATTTGAAGTATGTGGAACAGTGTAAAGTTCACTTATCCTCCATAGAAAAGGGAGGATCCTCCGAACAGACAGGGGTTGTGTCTGGCGGGCAATTGCCTGATGATTTATGTCGGGCCGTTGTATATGTATATGCTGGTTGCGCAGTAAACTCTGCTTGCGAGATGCAGTCGATTTTGCATGACGTCAGTGCAGTCTTGCTTTCTATAAGAGAGAGAGAGAGACGGACAGAGAAACACGCGCATGCCGCACGGCTTACAACTATAGCAAAAAGTGTCGTTCCAACTTTTGGTCTTAGTTTTTTCCACAGAAATCTTAATAATAAGGCAATATTAAGATTTCTGTGGTTTTTTCCATCTACATAGCTCCCTTTCGCAACGCGCGATAAGGAACTTCGTTCCAAAAATCCGCTGGCTATAACAGGTCTACCAATAGGCTAGAGGTATAAAAATAAATATGTCGGAAATACGTCAGTTCGTTTGACTATTCGGGACTTCGCTTGTTCGTGGGAGTTGACGAGAGCGCTACAGAGCGGTGTGGAGCTCTCTTGTTCATTAGATATCGTACGGACAACATGTGCTCAGAAACTGTCTCGCGTTTCGTATCGTTGAGTTGTGTACCTACAGTGTGTGATTTGGTAGTGTGATTAATTTGTTCATAAAATTATGATCTGATTTGAACTGCAAACGGTATTTCTGTTGCGTAATAACACTTCCCATAGGTCGCCCACAGTATTTGAAATATGGCTGATGTTAACGAGAGACATATACCTTCTCCATCATATAAATATTTTCATAAAATATTTTCCTCAATAAATGTGCAAATATTTTCGTGCAAAATCAGTGCAAAAATCCTCCACATTTTGGTAACTGACTGAACCCTTTATTAAGCTCGTTGTATTGACCCAATTAAGCGATGTTTGCTTAGGGTTTGTATAATAAATTATGGACGGCCTAAATAAATATTAAATTATTGGATTATGACAATGGGAATCAATTGGTCATAAATTTATTAATCAAGTGACCGCTTGGGGGCTTGTTACTGAGAATTGTTGGGAAAAATATATACAGTACCTATCTATAGAGTAATTTTCTTTTCATTCTACTTATAGAGAACTAGCTTGCTCGTGACTTCGTCTGCGTCAATTTTTTTTTTAACATTTAATATCCCATGTTCTTCTGAAAGTTCAGGTGCGTAGTACTCGCAACCGGCGGCGTGTAACCAGTACCCAGCAATTGGGTTGTGAAGATCAGAAGGCCAATTCCCGTAATTAAAAACGTTCAAAATCTAATCGCAATCTCATCTCAGCGACAAACAATGTGAAAAATGTAGGGAAAATAGAGGTATTTTTGACAGATTGAGCCGAGATCAGAAGGCCAATTCTCGTAATTTTAAACGTTCAAAATCTAGTCGCAGTCTCATCTCGGCGACAAACAAATGTCAAAAACTTGTCAAAATGTAGGGAAATTAGAAGTATTTTTTGACAGATTGAGACTGAGATCAGACTGTGAACGTTCTTAAAATTACGAGAATTACCCCTCAGACTATGGACGTTCTTAAAATTACGAGAATTGCCCCTCTGTTTAAAGTATGTGATAGTGTCACTTAATTTCTTTAAGCATGTTTTATTTTTTTATATTGGTCTTGTTTTTATATTTATGTAATTTGTTATCATTTAATTGTGCCTTTGTGTGTTGTGCTATGTATTTTGTATGCACTAAATAAATGGTTTGTCTATCTATCTATCAGATAGGGAGTCGATCTATGTAAAATACAGATATTCACTTGCATTAGACTGGAAGCCGATCCCAACATATAGTTGGGAAAAGGCTCGGCAGATTAATTTAATTTTGAGTCGGCGCCGTTTAAAGGAGACGTTTCATTTTTGTATGGAACTTTGGCTAGGACGTGTACATTTCAGCAAATCTGTGAAATATATCTATAAACATATAATAGGCAATGATTTGTAGAATTAATTTGTATTAATTTAGTACAAAATTAAAATTGAAAATGTTTGACATTTGTTGTGAGAAAAATGGAGACATATTGAGTCAATGACAGATGACAATGACGTTAATGTCATTGTAACCTAAAACGAGATATTTTATGTTTTTTCTTCATCGTTAAGCTCTTCTAACTAAAACTACGTAACAATATGGGAAGTCGTAGAGAAAAATCGCAAAATAACACTGAAAGCCACGAAACGAACACGCAAATGCAACGCACGAGACGAGACTGATTGACAGTCAGTCCCATCACATAACAGACAGTGTATGTCAAAATAAAACGTTCCGAAGTACACTGGCCAAGTACATAGATGATTAATCGAACTAGAATATTATCATCAAAATATTATATTGATATTATATTTTTTACATGTGTGCTTTAATAACACATTAGAAATAGGTGTAATAGAAGAATTAATAATAAGTGATACTTTTTTATAATTATATATATATTTTTTTTGTATTTACGATTTTTCACTCATTTCTTTCATTCTGGTTTCAGAACGCATGTTTGCTGTCAGCACGCCGCCATATTGGCCATAACGATAACAAATAGCCATAATTGAAAAACTTTAATTTCTTTGTACACAAAGGGTTATTCGCAAATTCACAGATTAATATTTTTCCTAAATTCAAGGTATTTTTTCCCGTTTTTTGATATATTGTACAAGTCCTAGCCAAAAATGAAACATCTCCTTTAAGGCAATTTAGTGATCTTTGTTTATTGATTGTTTGGCGCGATCACCGATCGGTTAAAAATGACCGCTTAGTTCGGGTAGGTACTAAGTTGTTATTTTAGTATTAAGAACTTTGCTTAAATCGAAATAAAATTCGAAATACAAATACTGGCTCAAAGCTTTAGGCTAGAACTAAAGTTAGTTTTCGTTTTGTAAGTAATAAGACAATATACAGTCTTATTCAAATGCAAGATTTGTTATTAAAACAATCCCGAATCTACCTAAAACATTGAGCCCTCCATTTCACAATTTCAATATTTCTCTCATAACTTCAAAAGACAAGATCTTTGAGCCCCCAAACGCCTATAGCGATGTCTTAAAAACCGTTTCGGAATCCTTTATAACGTTAATGAAAGCTACCCTTATCCGACGCCCTATTAACCTAATTACGTTCTATTTACTTAAGGGATAATAATGCTTTTGTGACTTCATTTCAATTCTTATATAAGAGAATTTAATTATTTTTTTTATAATAAAAACTTTGCCCCACACTAGGAATCACTCCTGTATCGTGGGTGCGTTTACAAATATTTAAACTCACATACACAAACAGCCAGACCCGGTAGACACCTGTAGGCAATACAAATATTTGTTCCGTGTGGGAATCGAACCCGCGACACGCAGTGCAGCAGTCGATCGCTCAGCCACTGCGCCAACCGTGTCGTCTTGGGCCGTGATGTTGTCAGTTTTGTTTAAGTTTGGTTATTTTGATTCATCATCTGCCTAGCCTTTTCCCAACTATGTTGGGGTCGGCTTCCAGTCTAACCGGATGCAGCTGAATACCAGTATTTTACATGGAGCGACTGCCTATCTGACCTCCACAACCCAGTTACTGGGTAATACGATACCCCTTGGTAAGACTGGTGGTCAGACTTTCGGGCTTTTGACTACCCGTAACGACTGTCAAAGATCCACGAATGACAGCCGGGACCAACGGCTTAACGTGCTTTCCGAGGCACGGAGGGGTCTCAGTATGTAAAGATGGTCACCCATCCACAGACCAACCGCGGCAAGCGTAGCTTAACCTGACCGATCGACCTGTGCGGCTGTTATTATTTAGCCACGGGCCCCTCATTTGGTTATTTTGATTGTAGGTACTGTAATAAAACTCCTTAGGTAAATCTAAACTAATCTAACTAGCCTGTATTGTCCCGCTGCAGGGCCGGACCTCCCTTTTCTACACAATTCTATCTTTTGCGAGTGCTTACGGTAGGGAGGAGCTAAATAATAATAAATTATTATTTAATTACTCCAATCCAACAATCTTTACAACTACAATCAACCACCTACAATCAAACTCAAACTCAAATCTTTATTGCATTCCATATGTGTTACATAGATGGTATATAAAAGGTAAAAGATCAATATGGACCCTGTCGGGCACAGCAAAATTTAGGAGAGAGGAAGAGAGCTAAGTTCCAATTCAAACAATTAAATATTATCAGATGTGCATAACTGGGTGTATAAATATGTATATAAATATATATAGTTTTGTGTATATAGGTATAGTATATTACTTATTTCATGTATTAATAATAATAATAACAATAAACGTTTATTTCAGACTTTCTGTCCATAGGTACACTTACAGAACATAATATATATAGAACGAAACATACAATAAAATACACATACTAACAAAACAAACAAAATCTCAAAAATAAACTACACATAAAAAAAAGATACAAATAACAAGATAGCAGTGACAACACAAAGGAAGCAACATAATCATTAAATTTGACGAGGAGGAAATGTCCACTGCTCACAAGGCAGTGTGCAAGCGCATCCAGTGGCGTAGCAGTGGAGAGTCCCACCTGTCCGCGAACACGCTTAGTAAGCTGTTGCTGTTGTATTGCGGGTAATTATTATGTAATTCTTAATAGTGTTTTCATTATTATTAAGTTATGTTATTATTCATATTTTCATTTCTATATTAGATTTCAGCCGAAAGACGTCCACTGCTGAACATAGCCTCCCCCAAGCACCTCCACTTGGACCAGTTCTGTGCTGCATCCAGCGGGTTCTTGCGGCCTTCACTTGGTCGTCGGTCCACCTTGTTGGAGGCCATCTACAATCTTTATCGGCACAGTGACTTTAGTTGGTCCGAGTCCGAACCCTAGCTCACTCCAAAACTAAGTGAATTAATCTATTCTCGGATCGCGCCTTCCTTGACCTCTTGTCAACCGTCACCTCCTAGTGTTGCCAGATAAATAATCGTTCTTAATAATTGAAATAACAGTTTAGTCGATTTACGTAAATACAGATAAATGAAGCGAAAAACAGAAAAATGTTATTATTTTAGAAAGTAGGTACCTACTGCTAGTACTTTCTAAAATATCTTTTTTTACAAAAAAAAATACCGACTTGGAAAAAAAACCCTACAAAGTGAAAAAATGACTTTATTTTTGGAAGTCATTGGTTTTCTTCCTCCGGTTTTCGCTTAACGTTATTTCTGACTGTTTTTGTTTCTGCTAGGCTCTTACTGGTTCTAGCGTGATGTTAATTAGCCAATAGCCTTCGTCAAGAATTGAGCTTTAAAATTCAAAAACAACTTTACAAATCCGACCCATAGTTTCAGAGAATAGCGCTTTCAAACAAATAAAAAAAACAAACAAACTCTTCAGTTTTTGCTATCTATCTTTATCTATGCTAATAAAGCATAGATAAAGATAGATAGCAAAAACTTCACACACGGCAATTTAAATAAAAACCCAAATCAATATAAAAACTAAATATTGGTGTTCGCAACGATATTTTTTTAATCGTCCCTGTGATTGAACGAGGAAGAATCAATCATTTTTATTGACTGAGAGCTGAAAGCATAAATTTTTGTTTCGAGCCCAATATTTGTTTGAACAGTCTATCTGAGTGAAGCGAGTTTGTCAATGAAACAATTGTTAGCTATTTAGTTATTATGTCAGGTTGTTAGGGAAAAATTGCCTTAACAATCCTGCCTTTTAAGGTGAGAATACACGAGATTATTTTATCGAGCATAATTATCCTTGTAATGTAACGTTCTTACGAATAGTACAATACGAGCAAAAGCTCAGTTTCACGGAGGGGTCTTGGTATTTAAAGGTGGTCCTGGTGACCCATCAACGGACCAACCGTGGCAAGCGTAGGTTAAGCTGATCCATCGACCCGTGCGGCTGTTGTTACTTAATCACAAGCCACATGAAACAAAGCTCATACAATTCAGCCTAAAAGTAGTTATACAGAAAGAAAAATAGTAAAATAGTTTATTTCGCACAAACAAAACGCATGTTACAAATTAAAAAAAAAACATAAAATACAACATAGTCAAAAGCTTCGTACACATCATTTTATATCATACATTTTTGTACATTATTCACCATTTCAGCTACTAAAATTATTACACGAACGGAAACGCCCCGGTAGAACATTTACGTGCGTAAAACAGGAGAGATTTAACGCAGCACCAATTTACACTCAATTAAGTTACCCCAACCCTCAAATTAATGAATTCAAAACAATAATATTGTGCAGGTTCGGAATTTATTGGGAGAAAGAGAGGTGGTATCTTTCGTCTCTTTTTGGCGGAAGAGAAGAGAGCAAAATCGTTAATTAATTATTACTCTTTTAAACCGACTTCAAAAATAGAAGACGTTAGAAGTTCAATAGTGCCTTATAAGTACCTATTTGAAATAAATGATTTGACTTTTGGAGGAGGTCCTCAATTTAAACCGAATGCTATTTAGGGTTTCGTAGGTAAAGGGTACCAACGGAACCCTATTACTAAGCCTCCGTTGTCCGTTTGTCCATCCGTCTGGCTGTTAGCGGGCTGTATCTCATGAACCGTAACAGATTGACAGTCACTCTGGTTGTGTCGGATTGCCGTCTCATCGGACTATGAGAGTGAGGGGCACCTGTATCTGCACACATACTTGTGCACTATAATATTTTCCGCTCCAAAGGCTCCGCTGAGATTGTTCGCCGTGGCCGAAATTCGTACTGGAGAACTATTCCTAGTAAAAGTTGAGCTGAACTACTTCTAAAGCCATCCCTTATCCCAAATCCCTCAAGATATAACACGTGTAAGACATTACATCAACATCTCAGCCAGAATTATTACCTCCGGCTTAGCTGATCGGCAAACATGTAAAACTTCGCTAACGATCGGAAAGTAATCAATTACGTTGTATTATAACTTCGGTAAGTAGAAGCTTATGCGTTGTTGCTTGTTCGAGTTGGTGGGTACTGGGTATGTTAGTCGGTTTTGTTAATTTGGTTTGCTGTTTATGTGGTGCTTGAGAATATAGGCTCTTGAAATATTAAAAATACTTATAAGCAGAAGCTTATAAGTATTTTTAGTGCTTGTGTGTATTTTTAGTACATCCACGCGACACGCGGCTTCAACCGTGTGGATGTCGGAGAATATCTTCCGGGAAAGTACTATCCCTTTCATCCAAATCCGTTTACCCGCTAAGGGATGAAAAGATAACAGATCTCGATTTGTTCATCCAGGTTATAAATTATCTGTGCGTCAAACAACCAAATCCACTCATTCGTTTTTGCGCCATTCCAGAAAATACATCCAGGAAAACAGACAAACATTCTAAAAAACTATATTTTCGGCATCAGACTCATTACCACACCTCGTAGCAATAACTTTTTTCAAAAATATTCAGTGTACAGTACTAATTTCGTTACTATTTTATTATACAGGCTGGCAGGGATATAGACGAGCAAACTAAAACCTTTAATTCAGTACATGATTCTGAACCCTCTACGTAGAAGTTTTCTGTCAGTTATCAACAAAAATATCAACTGTTTCCATTTTTTTTTAGAAAATAAGTTAAAAACGCTGAAAAAACAAAATAAAGATTATACCTTGTCCAGTAGGTTAACCCTTTTGTGACAGCTGCCTTAGAACATAACTATTCCAGATTAAGTATAAGTTAACATTAAAATGCGTAATAAAATAAATATATAAACTGCCTTATCTTATTTATGACTTCTTACAGACATTATAATACCGAACGTGTATCAGTTTTGACAAAAGAAATATTATTGTTATGCGTATTCCACCTGTCAAAAAACGGTTTGCCTAATGGACAGGGTATAAACAGAAAAATTACATACTGCGTCAAAATGAAATAATAAGCGGCGACAGGAACATAATGATGAATGAAGGAAAAAACAAAAATCCATCTTCAAAAGTATACCTAAGTCAATATTCATGTTTAACGCCTTGTTGAAAATCCAGACATACTCAAACACGAACTAAACAGATTATCCTAGGACCCTCACTTCATTTCATGCAATAAACAATTATCCTAAATCCACTTGATCCTCAAACAACTGAACAGACCCTTATCTTTTGTAGTATTAGACAAATCCTAAGATTAATGCCTAAGATCCCAATAATTGCTCATAATGTCTTTGTGCAAGCATTTCGGATTGTTTAGTCACGAAATAGATTGGTGCAGAAGGCTTACTTCGAGCAATGCTGCGAAAACAGACGCCAGCACATATAGGCGCCGAGGTTTGGTGATATGGGGCCCGTATTATTTTCCCTTGTGAAAAGAGACGATGCTACGTGTCCTGAATAGCTCCATCTCTCTCTGACACTGGAACAATAAATCATCTAGCTAGACAAACGAATGCCAGTCGGAATCGCTATAAGGAGACGCTTGTCTATGCCATTGTCTTCTGCTTAGCCTTTTTCCAACTACGTTGGGGTCAGCTTCCAGTATAACCGAATGCAGCTGAATACCAATATCGTCCACGCAGCGACTGCCCATCTGACATCCACAACCAAGTTGCTGGGTAACACGATATCCTTGGTAAGACTGGTTGTCAGACTCTCGGGCTTCTAAAGACCCGTAACGAATGTCACAGATCTACGAATGACAGCCGGGACTGCACTTAATTTGCTTTCAGAGGCACGTATCCATATGTGTGTGCGTTTTCACTCGACGTTGCATGAAGCCGACCTTCTGCACCTATCTCTTTTGTGGTTAGGTAGCCATCTTGCTAATTGTTGGTCCAATGAAATTCGTAAGGGCGTAATTTGAGGATTTAAATAATTAGGATGGTCTTTTGTTTTTAGTGTGGGATTTATTATTATGAAGATGAGCATGATTATAATACCTACTAAAAATGGTGTCGTAAGTGCCACTTAACTGAGGTCATGAATTCAGAAGTGGAAAAATGGATGTTTTCACGCAACTTCTGATAGGCCTATATCCAGCTGTCGACTACATAGGCAGTGTGACTGTATGAAGTAGGAAAAATGAAGCGTTATTTCGAATCTGAGGACGTCGAAATTTCAAGACCAAATGGAACTATCTGCTGGCCAATTTCTAGTCACAACATTTCCTCTGAATTATTTATTTAACCATTTACGTAAAAAACAAACGTATCTGATTAATATATAAAAAGACAAGAAAAAAAAAAACAGAACAGAAAAATAGGCACAAAGGTGATGCTAATTGTTTCGGTGTTTGGAATTTTTTTTTTCTACTCATATTATAAGCACATTTTATCCTACTCTAAAATATATAGGTGAAGGAAAACATCGTGAGGAAATTGGAGAAAATTTGAAGACATGTGACATCTACGAGTACCAACCCGCATTACGGATTACGGCCCACTCCCTCTCACTGAGGGGAGGCCTGAGGAAGCAGTGGCAACATTACTGGCTGATGATAAAATATAAACCACAGTAGGTATTAAAACTGAACCGCACCTGAAGCAGCCTTCATTTTCAAGGGTCTCAAGGCCAGAAAAGCAAATGAAACAAATCGTGTTCATTAAAAGTCAATTATAAACTTATAATCTAGGTAGGCTAGACCTCAAAAAAAAACCATTTGAAGTACAATGATCCACCGACAGAATTGCACCCCTAAATTTATGCCCTCGCATTTTTCAGACCTCTAAAATCCTTTACTTGCTCCGTAAGTATTTTAACTGGTAGAGTAATCTCATTTAATGGTAGAACTTCGCTCGTTAATGTCAAATAGCTACGATTGTTATGTGGGGACTCCGCCCTGCGCGGCCCCCACCTTGGGTGATGGGGTAAACGTATGGGAGAAGCGGGGGCTGTAATAATGAGTTCTGATTTTTGTAAGCTACATTCAGAACAGTGGCAGCCGAATGGAAATGAACTTGGTTTGGCCAACTTGTGTCCCGAATCTGTTTAAAGACTTGTTATACAAGGCAACTCAATCAGAACTGGTTGCAGTTGACATAATATAGGTAAATATGACCAACTAGGGAAGGAATTATTCTCGACAATATAGGCGTTACTAGGCAGTTAATAAATTAATTTAAATTTAATTACTTCAATTAATTTATTAATGGTTTAACTGAATAAATAAAAGTTTATTTGTGGTAAATATGACTCAGAGAAAGAACATTGGGGGAAAATTATGCGTCACATCCACGCAAAACGGCCATCGCTCAGCATAATGCGACTACACTATGCGAGACAGAGCCCCAGCGCTGGTTTTCAGCGACAGGCGGCGTTGACATGATGACGTCAACTGGTGCAGCTGCAGCATACGATGAGATATAAATAACACAATAAGAAATAAATAGATTAATTTCACAAATATATAATTATTATTAAATGCCTGTGTTTGCCATTGAAGGTGACCAGCTCATTCCGCCATCTCCGTCTGGGCTTGCCGCGATGTCGCTGGCCATTAAGTGGGACTCATTGGGTCATAAGTTTGGCCCATTGTTCGTCTAACATGCGGCAGCTGAAAAATATAAATACCAGTAAACTAAATTAAATCGCTTTTTTCTTTAAATTTGACCATACACACACAACAAACTGAAACCCAACGAATTTGTGAGATTAAAACTCGTAGTTTTGGAAATAGTTCTCTGTATCGGCTCTCCAAGGTTAAGTACTTGTATTAATGTCTTTATCACAAACTTGGCTTTGTTCATGTTTCTTGGATTTATTGTTTTGTCTTTTGCGCTCAAAATCAAAATCAAAAGTCATTTATTCAAATTAGGCTGAAAATCAGTACTTTTCGAACGTCAAAATTACAAAATACAGTCCCCCATAAACGCCCGCCCTTCACCACTTACTAATGCTATCGCTGGGAAGAAGAAGTGGCGCAACACACTCCCCAGCAGCACAGCTGTCTGTTCAGTTAGAAAATACTTGATTCTTGATTGTTTACAATACTAGGTGTTAAGTAATGCTGAGCATCACGTCCTGGGTTAAGTCATGCTGGGCATCACGTCCTGGGTTAAGTCATGCTGGGCATCATGTCCTGGATTAAGTAATGCTGAGCATCACGTCCTGGGTTAAGTAATGCTGGGCATCATGTCCTGGATTAAGTAATGCTGAGCATCACGTCCTGGGTTAAGTCATGCTGGGCATCATGTCCTGGATTAAGTAATGCTGAGCATCACGTCCTGGGTTAAGTCATGCTGGGCATCATGTCCTGGATTAAGTAATGCTGAGCATCACGTCCTGGGTTAAGTAATGCTGAGCATCACGTCCTGGGTTAAGTAATGCTGAGCATCACGTCCTGGGTTAAGTAATGCTGAGCATCTCGTCCTGGGTTAAGTAATGCTGAGTATCACGTCCTGGGTTAAGTAATGCTGAGCATCACGTCCTGGGTTAAGTAATGCTGAGCATCACGTCCTGGGTTAAGTAATGCTGAGCATCTCGTCCTGGGTTAAGTAATGCTGAGTATCACGTCCTGGGTTAAGTAATGCTGAGCATCACCTCCTGGGTTAAGTAATGCTGAGCATCACCTCCTGGGTTAAGTAATGCTGAGCATCACGTCCTGGGTTAAGTAATGCTGAGTATCACGTCCTGGGTTAAGTAATGCTGAGCATCACGTCCTGGGTTTATCACGTCCTGGGTTAGGTAATGCTTCACGTCCTGGGTTCGATTTCAAGGTCTGGCAAAGTGTTCTTTGGTTTTTCTGTCTGGAATTTCTTAATAGCAGCCCGGAGTCTCGATTTGTGTCCGGTTGGTGGATATAGGCGCCCTCTATTACATGGGACTTATACATAACTGGTGAAATGTGGGTGTACTACGATGGTCACCCATCCACAGACCAGCCGCGGCAAGCGTAGCTTAACCTGACCGATCGACCTGTGCGGCTGTTATTATTTAGCCACGGGCCCCTCCCTCCCTTTATCTACAAGATACATAGAAGATATAGGTAGATGCATGTTTTTTTTTTGTATAAAGTGTTGTAAAGACTTAAAACTGCTAGTGTATCGGTTTTTTAAAACTTCACGAAGTTGCGGGACACGGCTTGCTTTCACAATAAATGGGATCGGAATTGCTGGAACATTGCTTGCTTGCCCCGAGCTAGTAACCTGCATTGTTTGAACAGCTATAGTTCAATGCAGCAGTTATAATAAGTGCTCGGCAAGTTATACATTTTTCATTTTGATTTGGGTGAACTATAGTTACACTTCTGACCAACCCTTTGGCGAAACCAGGATTGTTGAATGAATTTAATGTTGTGTTTATTTTGATTTATATCCAAAGTAATATCCAGCCAGCAACCAGGCATATTATAAGTTAGGGGATTACATCGCTGATAAAAATGCTTGGCTAAACGCTGGTCCTGCTCCATAAGGACGCATAAATAAATTGATTAGCATTTGAAAATACTGTTGGAGCTGCTGAAGATTTTAAAATACTTTTTTGCATTATATAAATTCAATCTCCTAGTATTGTATAATTGTATTCAAACTCAAACTCAAATCATTTATTTCAATTAAACCATTTCAGGCACTTTTGAATTGTCAACATATTGTATAGCACATGTGTGAGTACTATGAACATACTATAAAGCTACCATATACGGTACGTCTTTCATTGACTTGAATGTGCCCTGGCAGCAGAGAGTATGTCATGCTCACTCAAATGTCTCGCTGATGGTGGCGCATGTGTTGGATCATTTGGTTCCCTTCAAAATGGTTGAGCTGAATGGTGCTAATCCATGCGTCATGTTCGTGAACGGGCGCCGTCAGTAGGCACTGGTCATGTCTATGCTGCCATGGCTTATTTTAACTTAACTTAATATTTGAATTGTACTTATTTTTATTTTTTTAAACTTTTCATTACGGACGCTTTTAACGTTCTGCATCGTTCTCACATGCATAATTTCTAACATGAATGATGTAACCAATACTTTGTAACCATAACCATAACCATATATTGATTTAAAAGAGTGTCCATGGAGTTTCTTGCCCGTTCTTCTCCATAGGTACCTATGCTTTGGAATGGGCAACTAGCTTCATTTTTCTGACTGACCGACCCCTTGACAATTCAAAAGTGCCTGTAATTGGTTTAATTGAAATAAATACTTTGAGTTTGAGTTTATCGATGCGAGTTTTTAGACAATTTAAAATTGAGACTCAGGTCATGTCCTAATACAAGCAATCATTTATTCGCCAAACCCGCACCCAAATTCTGTAACAAACTGTCAATCATAATTTGAATAACTTTGAAGGACATTGCTAATTCATTGCTTAATACCATCGACAAAATTGTCTGCTCTATCGTGGCATTCACCCATAAGCACAATGTCTTGTATGTATTAAATGTAACACATATGTGTCAGTCCAAGCGAAAAGGGTCCAGTGCGCGGCATTTAGTTTCCGAGATATAAGAGGTTTTGTAAAGTTGGGTATAAAAATTGCATTTCGCGATTTTAATTGGTTATAAATAAATGCTCAATTATCTACAATTTCATATAGTAAATGACTATATACGATGTTTCTAAGTACCAGAAACTTTATGAAAAAAGTTTACTAAAAAGGTACCAGTGGGTGGCATGTCGATATTCTGGGAATAAAATACGTTTCAATACCCCGTACTGATCACTTCTAATAATTTAATTATATTTTAAGATTAAAATGTTGAAACTACGTGTAAAAGGTCCCTTAAAGCATTTGCAAACTAGATCAGACGCAATCACTTTTATAAGACAGTTTGCTAATGAAAACGGTTTAGTATTGCCGGGCCGATTACCAGGCCACCAATTTAAATCTGATTTAATAATTTTACCTTGTAGTATGTCTAAAGCGTATGTGTACAACAAATATTTGGAAACTATAGCTTTACTCGATAAAACTCCTATTAGTAGAAGTAGTTGGTATGATCTTTGGGAAGATTTTTGTCCATATGTCGTTATACAGAAACCGAAAACAGATCTATGTGCAACTTGTCAGAAAAACGTGACCACGTTGGGACGAATGGGTGGTTTAGATGAAAAGGAAAAAATACAGCTTGTAGAAAAGTCGAGGCAGCACCTTGATTTAGTGCAAAATGAACGAAAATATTATAACAATGTAATCAAAGTTGCGACTGATTCAATAACGGACTCTACTCTTATTCTTGGACCTCATGAACCATGTTCTTATGATGGCGTCATGCATTACTCTTTTGATTTTGCCCAACAGGTGCATTTGCCGCACAGTTCACAACAAATTGGGCCACTGTATTTCTTGACAGGATTTAAAGTCAGTTTATTTGGTGTTGCTGCAGAGCCTTTGAGAAAGTTCGTTTTGTACGTAATTCCTGAACCCTGTGCTACTGGGAAAGGAGCTAATGTAATAATTTCAATGCTACATCATTTTTTCGAAAATTTTGGTATAGGCGAAAAAGATGTTGTTTGTCATGCAGATAATTGTGCTGGACAAAATAAAAATAACTATGTCATGCAATATGCAACATGGCGAGTTTTAACAGGCAGACACCGAAGTTTCCGTATATCTTTCCTTCCCGTGGGTCATACGAAGTTTGCACCCGACATGTATTTCGGTCTATTCAAAAAAAGTTTTAGAAAATGGGAATGCAATAACTTAAAGGATATTCTTGCAGCTGCTGTTCAAGCTTGTCCGAAAACAAAATCTATAGTAGCTGTTCTAACTGGTGATGAGAAAGGAGAAACTTTTGTGAAAACTTACGACTGGGCCAATTTTTTTCAACCTGATTGTGTAACTATTAACCAACTTCTGCATTTTAGTCATTTTGAAACAAATGAAGATAATAGAGGGCACATGTTATGTTACAAAAAATATACTGACAGTCAACCAACTGTATCAAAGGTTTTGAACCCGAATAAAGTATACGGTTTTCCTTTAGAAAAATCCCCTGCAGGCATGACGTACGAAAGAAAATCGTATCTTTATAATAAGATTCGTGAATTTGTACGTGAAGAATCTAAAGACATTTTATGCCCGAAACCCATTCCAAATGTTGATGTTGACCACAACTCTGTCCCAACAACATCTGTCGAGTACTCTTTTCAGAAACCATCAATTGAAAAGAGTATTCGACAAAAACCAACATGTTCGTACTGCAAACAGGTTGGTCATAGGAATCAGGTGCGAGGAGGAATTTATTTTTGTCCAAAACGTAAGTTGGAGTCCCAAATAGAATAAGTTTTATTTTTATGTTTGTATTGGCTTTTTTCAAATATTATTGCAACAGAATAATGATTATTTTAGCCACTGGTACCTTTTATGACATTACATAAAAGGTACCAGTGGCTAAAATAATCATTATTCTGTTGCAGTAATGTTTGAAAAAAGCCTGTCTTGTTATTTTGTTAGTTCCTAAATAGAGTAAGAATACTTAATTTTAGTTTTTTATTGTTAATTACTATCGCAATAACTAACTTTTTATTAAATATCGGCAAGTGGACCTTTTTTACTAGACTGTGTATCCTTCTTTTATTTTGATAATAATTGTTTTAGTTTTGATGTCAAAAGTATAATTATAAGTTGATTCTATGGAAAACATATCAATCTACAATAATGAATAAAAATCTACGTAACAAGCAAGTAAAAGTGTGTTTTTTTTTCACTCAAACTTTCAAAATGCTTTTTCTCAAATCAAGCTTTTTCAGAATTTCAACTTCAAATGTCTGATAAAAAAAAACGTGTGCTACTTTTTGATTA
Organism: Apamea sordens; assembly: GCA_945859715.1. NCBI lineage: Eukaryota > Metazoa > Arthropoda > Insecta > Lepidoptera > Noctuidae > Apamea > Apamea sordens. The sequence continues at coordinate 1,023,011 of OX244010.1, read as the reverse complement.
TTTTTTCAATCCATACTATCAATTGACTATTCTAGATACCGAATCCAGTCTTAACTCAATACCCCACTACTGGACCCTTTATGCCTGGACTGACACATATATTTACGCATATTAACGTAATTATTTTTATGCATTATTACTTAGTTTGATAAATATGTGATGGGTCTTTATACACCCTGTATAATGTATTTCTTTTTCTTACATGGACATTCTTTGGTACGTTTCGTGGGCGAGAAATCGTTGATAGCAAGTGGATTCCTCGTCAGCGATGAAAACACTGCCTGCTACTCGTATAAAACAGTATGGAGAGCACGAACCAAAAAAAAGTTGAATCAAATCAACGCGTGAAACGCTCAAGCCAGGGCATCTGGCACTTTAGGCACCTATACAATTTTGGGACGACGAAATAAAGCAGCAGACACATCTGATACTTTTTGCCTTTTTCCATTTCAATAAGTCTTTAGTCTATATCATTTCAAATCGAGCACGCCTCAAATAAAATGTTTACTTTATGTAATCAATTTCCAAATTGTACAAAGCAACTTCAATAAAATGTTCTACAATCAGTAGCAAATAGTTGGAACGACAAGAAAATATTTGTTCGGTAAAAGAAATTCAGCGGAGCGTGGCTTTAAGTCGTATGGTATTTACTTATTATATTTTTTTTATCGGTTCGTAATCTTCGAAGCCAGCTTTTTTTCACTTGATTTATCCTTACATTTTTCAAATACAGGACGATAAAAACGTGATGTGAACGGGCTGTAGTCATAATCTCATCTCAGTGATAATCAATGTCAAATAATTGTCTGTTAATAAGACACTTTTAACAGATTACATTGAAAACGTTCTTAAAAATACGGAAATTGCCCCTAGATTTGTAAAGACGTGACACAAAATATAGAAAATAATATTGCCATAAAACTCCGATACTTTCACTCCATCATCAGACTACAGCAGTCCACTACCGGACATAAACCTCTCCAATTGCACGCCATTTAGCTCGATTCTCGGCATCTCTCATCCAGTTACTATCAGTCACCCTGCGAAGATCATCGCTCCACCTAGCCTGAGGGCGTCTTTACGGCCTATTCGCGGTCTCTACTCAATATTTCTTTCACTTGATAAAAATGAAATCACATCTGCGAAAAAGATAAAAATTCTGGAGTAAATTAAGTAGAAGTAATCCAAAACTTCGACAGTGGCAGTTAAATCTGGTGATATTTTTCCCCCTGTTCCGTTAGAATGATCCATAATTCTTGAGTTTTTCAGTAGTAAGGGCGACTCAGACACACAGTGCCGTCTGAGATTATTTTTTAGCTTAGCCTATTCCATAATGGACTCTCATCCAACAATCCATCTGTTTGCGGACGACAAAGATTTTGTCGGCATGTCAGAAATACTGTGAGCGGGATTTATAAAAGTGTTGTTAATTTTTTAACTAAACTTGATGAATTTATTTTATTTTTTATGTGTAACTGTTTTTTATTTTTTTTTAATTTGTTTTAAACCTAGAGAGCAATAACGACAAATATGAGAGTAGTAACGACCGTGAATTACGAGTTGTATGCCCTAGTTTCGAAACCTGACAGGCGCTTTACTTTGTGTAAATTGTTTCATCACTACTGCTCTCAAAGCGGTGAAGAAAACATCGTGAGGAAACCGGCAAGTCCTAGAACCTCTTGTTCTATAAAAGCTGCTTATTTATTCCAATTTACGAAGGCCTCTTTATTCGTTTATTTTAATATTATAATGGATTTTGTTTTTAATTTTCTAGGAACTGATCAGGAATATTAATTAAAATGTGGATCGGCAAAATGTGGTAGCTCTAGCCAAAAATAAAAAGTAACTAATATTGTACTCTTTTTGTGTTATCTTGCCAAATAATAGTCCCTTAGTCCTATTCATATTATAAACGCGAATGTTTGTGAGTATGGATGATGGATATTTGTTACTCTTTCACACAAAAACTACTAAACGGATTTGGATGAAATTTGTCACGCAGATAGTTTATAACCAGGATTAACATATTGGGTACTTTTTATCCCGATATTCTAACGGGATCGAAACTTATGCGAGTGAAACCGCGGGGCGCAGCTAGTAATACAATGAAGAATAGGAACATGTGTCATGGGTAGCAGACAACTTCGTATCGACGACGATACGTTATAATAAACAGATGAGGCTCACTTGTTATCGGGTTTAGGAGGTCGGGTGAAATCGCGGAGCGCTGCTAGTATAAAATATAACACCGTCTCGTCTGAGTCAGTTCAAATCATCGCGAGCAAAATTGGGAAAGTTTGAATGAAGGTCTACTCTTGAAGATTGTTGCGTAGAACGGTCAGTAACTTCGGGGTCATTGTGCAGAATACGGACAGAACATTCACTTTATACAACAAACTAAGTAGGTAGGTAATTAAAAACAAATTAAAAAAAAAAAATTAAAAAAATCAATAGAAAAAGATATGTTTTTTTTTTCGTTATCCTATACTGTCCCACTGCTGGGCAAAGGCATCCCCAAATCCTTCAAAGAATTAATAAGTTTACCTCTCCCACGAACCAGCCCTCGCGGTACGCGTCCAGAGGGGCAATTCTCGTAATTTTAAGAACGTTCACAGTCTGATCTCAGTCATAATCTGTCAAAAATACGTCTAATTTCCCTACATTTTGACAAGTTTTTGACATTTGTTTGTCGCCGAGATGAGACTGCGACTAGATTTTGAACGTTATAAATTACGAGAATTGGCCTTCAGGTCATCTCGCCATCTCTTTCTGGGCTGGCTGGCCGTATTTCTATTATACTAATAAATTTTTTGATATGATTATAATTATGTATGTATTTACCCTTGTTTTGTTTTATATTCATGTACATATTATTATTTTAATACTGTTACCTTACCTATATATTATGTGTATAACACATTCAGTGGTACAAGGCGGGAGTATCAGGGAGAACGTTATGTAATTTTTGACATTCAAAAACAGCTGAACCCCAGTAGTTTCCAATTTGTAATAAAACACCATAAACGCTTGCACTGGAAACTCAAGTTCATCTTCTTCCTGCTATAACTAAGCTTGTAATCATAATAGTTGTTGTCTTGATTGTCCTTCTTGCCAGAGGAGTTGTTAATGTGAGTTCACCAAACTTCGAACCACCATACAGTTCGGTTTGCCATCACTATGTAATCCTTATATCGGAAGCAAGAGTTCCTTAAAGAAGCACAGCCGGCCTATTCTGTAAAAATCTCACTGTGAAAACTAAGGTGAAGTGACCATTCATTCCACTTGATGCTAAGAATTGAGGGGCTTGTGGCTAAGTAATAACAGCCGCACAGGTCGATCGGTCAGGTTAAGCTACGCTTGCTGTGGTTGGTCCACGGATGGGTCCATCTTTACATACCAAGACCCCTCCATGGCTCGGAAAGCACGTTAAGCCGTTGGTCCCGGGTGTCATTAGTGGATCTTTGACAGTCGTTACGGGTCGTCAGAAGCCCGAAAGTCTGACAACCAGTCTTACCAAGGGGTATCGTTTTACCCAGTAACTGGGTTGTGGAGGTCAGGTAGGCAGTCGCTCCATGTAAAATACTGGTATTCAGTTGCATCCGGTTAGACTGAAGGCCAACCCTAACATAATTGGGAAAAGGCTAGGCAAGTGATGATGCTAAGAGATTGATTCAACCGTTTGATGGCAGTTGAGAATATGTCAAGGCCACTTAAATGTCTCACTGGTGGTGGCGCGTGTGTTGGATCATTCGGTTCCCTACGAAATGGTTGAGCTGGGTGGTGCTGATCCATGTTCGTGAACGGGCGCCGTCGGTTGAAACTGGTCATCTCTTAACTGCCAAGGTTTATTTTTATATTTTAAATTGTTTCTTTTTTACATTGTTCTCACATATAGAAGCAATAAGAATAATGTACCCAGGATTTTGTAATAATTATCTTGATTTAAAAGAGTGTCCGTGGAGTTTCTTGCCCGTTCTTCTCCATAGAGGTCTACATTTTGGGATGGGCAGCTAGCTTCAACTTTCTGACTAACTGACCACAATTTAATTTTGACAATTCAAAAGTGCCTGTAAATGGTTTAATTGAAATAAATGATTTGAGTTTGATGATTTTTGATCGAAGTTCGTTCGGTGGTACCACATTATGCTGCAACGTATTTTGCATTTTTCGGGGCGTTAGCTGCGGTTCCGTACCGAATTGGTGCGGTTTACCCTTCTGTACTTCGTTTGTTTAGTGGTAATGTAGGCTTTTAGCTCCGCAAACAGATTTCAACGATGTTATATTGGCTAATAGTTTTTGTATATCGAATTACCGTTTCGATTTTATTGGGTTTCATTATAATATTGTGTTTGGTAATGGAAGCTGAGTTTTCTTATCCTTTTTGAGTGATATAAGGAAAAGACCATCTCAGACCGTACACACATCAAAAGTGTCTAGGGTTCAAGTACATTATTAACTATAAAACAATATACAATTAATATTTAGCAAATCTAGTCTTCCAGACTGGCTTTTCACTTTAGTTCCTATGTTTAAGTTAACAACTTATCCCTATATTTTGTAAAAATGAAGAAAAATTGCAATTTTTGCAAATTGTGAGAAACGCAAAGTTACCTAAGTTAATGTCGTCAATTAAATGGCAAAAAAGGCAAAAATGATAATTTTATAAATTTTTATTGTGAAGATAAAAAAAAATTAATAATCTTTGTTTTAGTTTTGTAAAAACGCTACAACACGCTTTTATAGGAATCCTGATTGACAGTTGATTGTCTATTTTTAATGAAAATTTAAGAATTTTTTTAATTCGATTAGTGGAATTAACTAAATAGAACCATTAGCGATCCAAAAGAATTAAAATAATAATCCTCAATTACGGCGATACTCTGAAACGTACTTGATCCCTAGACACTTTTGATGTGTGTACATGGTTTTATATGATCTGACCAAGAATAAGTCTGGACTTTAAAAAAGACTGTGACCTCTGAGTTTGTTTATTTGTTCGGTCTTTATTCTCAGAGTAGTCAGATAGGAAACGCCGATCTCATCTACATAGAAAATATATCATTGACAACCCACAAACTTAATTATTTGTAGCATTATTATTCTAGTTTTTTAAATGACATTTATTTATTATTATTATTACTCTTCCCCATAGTAATTAAGTGGCATGTATTTTATTGTTGTTTTATTTTTTTGTATTTTTTATGTTTTAAAATCATTTTTAATAATATTCGACACAATGTAAAAATTGTTATGAATTAAATAAATAATAAAAATAACTTACTTACAGAAAATAAATCATTTATCATAGCTCGTAGCTAAGAACAGTTAAGTTTTTTTTTTTGATAACCGACTTTTAATTTCTTCGCTGCGGGATCTAGAATCATGTGCTGAATACACTAGTCGCACTAGTAGCTAGTGCACTGTCCAGTCTAACCGAATGCAACTGAATACCAGTATTTTGCATGGAGCGACTGCCTATCTGACCTCCTCAACCCAGTTACAGGATAATAATTATGATTGTTGAGACTGGTTGTCAGACTTTCGGGCTACTGACGACCAGTAACGACTGTCAAAGATCCACGAATGACACCCGGAACCAACGGCTTAACGTGCTTTCCGAGCCACGGAGGTGTCTTGGTATGTAAAGATGGTCACCCATCTGCGGACCAACCGCGGCAAGCGTAGCTTAATCTGATCGATCGACCCGCTGTTATTACTTAGCCACAAGCCCCTCAATCCTTAGCATCAAGTGGAATTAATGGTCACTTCACCTTAGTGTTTACAGTGAGATTTTTACAGAATAGGCCGGTTGTGCTTCTGTTAAGGAACTCTTGCTTCCGATGTAAGAATTACATAGTGATGGCAAAGTATATGGCAAAAAATATAAAAATAAAGTTATAAATACATACAAATGGCTCCCAACAAAGGGTAAAAAATACCCTTGCAAAGTACAAAATATGAGAAAAGCTCAAGTAAATCACACGATTAGCTTTTTTACCCTCGTAAAAGACGGAGATGGAGCTATAGAATTCAAATAAAGCTATCCCTTTCTGTCGGACTAACCATTTGAAATATTCAGCCTAAACAACTAATACGACGGTTTTATTCTAATTTTGAATTACAAAAGAAAGCCTATTTGTACGCAACAGATATGTTGAAAATAAAAAATAAAAACTGGCCAAGTGCGAGTCGGACTCGCGTGCTAAGGGTTCTGTTCCACAATAACTATTAATGTTTACTCTCTTTTACAGTTTCGTTGTATTAATAATATAGAGTATGCACTACCTACTATCTAACCAAGTTTAATGTTTATGACCCTTACCGTCATCGAGATTTAATAAAAACAGAGAAAATACCGAAAAGTGGGCGCGCTATGAGCATGTTGTCGGTCTCGGCAAAAAAAATTACAATGTTTTGTAAAATATTTGCGCGTTAAGTTTAAGCGTTTTTAGTAGCTGCTTCCATTTTTATCAATTTGCACGAAGGGCTGCAGGAGAAAAAGTTTTCACAATCAGGTGTCGCGTGGCAGCATTTTGTTCAACGTAATTCTCAATAGAGCCTACTCACGTAATTACCGATTCTGTAATATTTACGTTGTATTAGTCTAACCAAGGAGTATTGTAGTACCCAGTAACTGGGTTGTGGAGGTCAGATAGGCAGTCACTTCATGTAAAAATACTAGTATTCTGCTGCATCCGGTTAGACTGAAAGCTGACCCAAAAAAAGTTGGGAAAAGGCTAGGCAGATGAATAAGCTATTGCCTGGCATACAGGCAATAGCAGGCAGATGGCAATAGCTTGATAATAAGGATCACGCACCTTTGGGGTACAGAACCCTAAAAAGAGAAAAATAAAACAATTATTCTATATTCAAATCACAGGCGTGAATTTACATAATACCGTACATATTAACGACGATTTAAACAAACAACTTTTCAGTTTTTATTGTGAGCCTAATGTCGGAATATGACGCGGAATTTGAATTGTGGGTAGAATTTACCGCTCAATATCCGAGCGGCTGTTTAAACTGTATAATTTGGTAATGTGCCGTTTAGATTCTCTTGACAACTTAAAAGGGTTCCCGAATGATGGCTTTTACATTTCTTTTTTTGTTTTTTTTTTTTTATCTTGAAATTGTGGACGAAGACATGCATGAAACAGTATGGAGGGGACTTATACTCAAAAATGGAAAAGTATAGGTATAAAAAAAATTGATAATGTCTACCAATATAATTTCTATCAATTAAATCAAAATCAAAAGAATTTATTTCACGTAAACTTTCTTGGGCACTTATGAAACGTCAGAATCTACATAGGTGCACGGTTCCAATTAATCGTTTCCTATGGAGAAGAGCCGGCAAGAAACTACACGGTTACTCTTTTAAAAATAATTGGCTTTTACAATGTTTTTAAATGTACCAGATACTTAATAAAATAAATTTTATTATTAAAGTAAACGTATTTTTGAAATACGACCAAAAATATTTATGGAAAAGTAAAACATAATTTATAAGCAATAAAGTTGAAAAAACTATGTTGCAAAAAGCGACCACAACATTATTTTTACACTAACAGTACTATTGTTGATTGAAATTATAACATGCTACTTTTGGCCATATTGTCAGTAGCTTAGTCAAAATCTGAAAGGTTTGACGTCTTCCATATCTCCAAAAATACTGACTGAATATCGTTCGTACAGTTTAGTGAGTTCTCAGATAAAAAAAATATCATTTTTCAGCAGATTTAAAACCGTTAAAGTTCGGTAACGATCCCAGGACTCTCGTCACATTTCGGTGCCATACTGCATTTTCTCCGCAAAAAAACGATGCAAAGCATAAAATCTGAAAATCAAATAACGGTCTTTGTAGCTTTAGGGTATAGAAAAGCTATAGAGCGCATTAGAAACCGATAACAGAAAGAGGGAACAAAAACACACACACACACATCGCTCAAGTATAACTTGATTATAAACCTTAGTTTATAATCAAGTTATACTTGAGCGATGTGTTTTTAACAATAATAAACTTTATGCTTGAACATTAAGATGTTCAGACATAAAGTTTATAATTGTTTATAATGTATTTTATTAGAAAAGTAAACGTATTCTTAAAATACGAACAAAAATATTAAGACGAAAAGAGGAAAGAAAGGTTCAATAAGTAGTAATTTGAATCTTAATCTTTTGTCTGTGATAGTATCATACCGCCCCACGATAAAAGTTTTATTTTTATCTTATTTAACTTTGCTTTCCATCAACAATTTACCATATATCGCAGATCCGTTTACAGGTTAAAATATCAATATCATATTTATTTCTCACGAACACCAACGAATAAATCAAAACAAGATAATTAATTTCTCTTTAATTTTACATTCTTCTCAAAGAACTTCAAATTTTCCACAAAACCTACACTCACTAGTACTCAAACGGCCTAGACAAATGAGAACCGCATTCGAAGCGTTTAGAATTTCTATTGACTTTGCAGGAGTTTATCCAATAGGAACCTATACTTATTTTGTAAAAAAAAAATGTATATTATTATTTATTTATGATCTTGTAAGATCATAAATAAATAATAATATATACATTTTTGACGTTTCCATTATCGTGATCGCCGATAGAACGTCTCTCCGTCTATGCCCTCTTGTCTCATTCATACTCCAACGCGCTACCCTTCGAACTGGCACCTGACAATACTGATCTTTTTGCACCTTCGTCCGGACTTCGGTCCCAAAATTGGAAAATCGGTCCGAAAATACGAGTCGAATCTATCCGTCGATATGTTCATCTGTTATATTTCAATCTAAGGACGCTGATAGGAAAATAAAATGAACTGAATTCTTGGTGCAAGTATCGAGTCCGTTTCCAGTGACTTGTATGTTTATTTGGGTAAAGTTTAAATTGTAATGTTTGATGCACGCTCGAGGATGATAATGACATTGAATTATATCCTACTTGTCGTTCCCTTTCTTCTAATTCGTGAAGTTGGAAAAAAGGAAAATTATAACGCATTCTGTACTGTTCGGTCGGTGTTGCTAGTCAAAACTCAATAATAATAATAACCCAGTTCTCGAAAATGGAAATATCACATTGTACTGGGATCGATCCATCATCACTGACCGGACTATTGTTGCCAATAAGCCTATATAGTGGTGGTGGATCGATCAGAGCGGCGCGCAATGATTGTTAACATAACCGTCCCGCATGACATTTCACACAGCGCCATCTAGTCCCAAGCTAAGCAACCTAATGCTAAATAAATAAAACAATACTCTGAATATCTCCTTGCAACAACAGAACAAAAAAAAAACATTACAAACCTTCTTTTACCATCCTAGTTCCACATTTAAAAAGAAGCCCAGCTAGCACTTGACAACACTTTCCAGACTTTATAGTCTAAGTTCCATTTTTTTTAAACCCGCTCGCTCTTGACAAGACATTCTGTACAACAAAAAAAGTTGAGCTAATTTAACTTTCCCTTTGTACATTCTGAAGGTCAATGAAGCACTGTTTTCTTTACAAATGCAAGCTACTTCGGGTAATTATGTCGTTCCCTTTCTTTTAATTTGGGTTAAAAGAAATAGTGAGTCGTTATTATACTGAACGAGTTTTGAAGAAGTTTCGAAGTGGTGAGGAGTTCTTAAGGGTAAACGGTTAGAATAGGGATTTTGTTTCAAGAATACGTAGCTTATTTTGGTTAAAGTTTTTTCTTTGTCATTATTGGAACGAAGTTCTTTAACGGAGCTTGCGGTAGGAGTAAACTGGGAGAAATCGTCACGTAACGAAAAGGCGTTATGCTCCCTCCGTGCGAATTTCTCTCTCTCTCTCTCTCTCTCTCTATCTGCCTCATTCTATTATACAGGGTTATCGGAAAACCACTAACAACCTCTTAAAAGGTCATTGTACTCATCATTATGGTAAACTTTTATAATGGGACCAACATTGAAATCGCGAAAAGAAAATCAGCTGTTCCCTTAATTTGTGTTCGTATAACTCGTCAAAATGTAGGGAACAGTAGGTTTGCTACCTCAGGTGAAGGTTGCGCTATAATTACATTATATATAGTTATTAAGGAATATAATTTTGTACTTCTAACTTGAACATAATTTAACTGTTTAGTTTGAAGCACGCTCACAATAAAATTATGGTAGGTACTGTAAATATACATAGGTTTACAGGTAATTAATTTGCGCCGAGCAATTTCAAGATGCCTAGGGTCTGTTCCAAAAGTATCTCATAAAATTGTAAACAAACACTGTTCAGGTTCAATTCTTACGCAATCACTCACTAAAGGGAACGAGTGACACATTCGTAAATGTATTTAGCATAGAAGTATAATCAGCCTATAATGTTCCCACAGCTGGGACACAGGCCTCCTCTCCGTGAGAGGGAGTGGTCCATAATCTAACACGCAGGTCTAGTGCGGGTTTTATTTAAAGTTAACAAAAGTTTAGGAAGTAATGTTGCAGTCCACTGCATTATCCGCAGATAGGACATATTAAGAGATCAGAGGTTGCCACTAGACGAGCATTACCTAAATTAACAAATATTTTTAAACAAATAAATAAGTTACTATAAGACTAGCTATAGCTACAAAACTAAATCAAATTAGAAAAAAAATCATATACTTAAATTATGCAATAAAGATTACAATTAAGATAAAATTTTTATAATATAAGATTTAAAGGAGATTGACCATTTTGGACCAAATACTGCCCAGGCATCGGAATACTTTTTTTGTTTTCCTTACATGAAGAGATATAAAAAAAACTAGTTTGAATAAAAAAACATCCACGGGTTTATATAATATCTAAAAACTTATCTTATGGCTTTTTGGGGCTTCTATAATTTATTTTTTAACGTTTACGTTAAATAATATTGTTATATTACTTATTCTACCTCCCGAGTCCATTGTGTGTCAGGAGCATTTAGAAGACAACACCTGGGATATTCTTTTTACGGCATCAAATCGTTGTTTTGATTACGGAGATATTTAATATCCAAAAATATAACGGGCGCCTCACCGACCTCTCCGATTTTTCGATGCCCACCAGCAATGAGCAACTATGTAATTCGAGCGCACATAAAGAGCAGACCTACATCGTCAAAAGTGTATCATTGCTACATTTTTATTGACGAGAACATTCATGGGCTCGATTCCATTCAGCATTATTGCTGCTCATGTTTTACTGGGCGAAGAACGATCGGCAGTTGTGCCCACGTTGTTTGCCTAGTTTGGTTTTTGAGATGGGCTAGGCACCAAGACTCTGTGAGGCTATTTTAAGATTCAATAATTATAGACGACAGCACTAGCGGAACAAGGTGCAAACCAGAAATACATAAACATAATTAAGAGTATTTATACAAAATGTCACGCAAAAGTGCGTCTAGAACGAGAAGGTACAGAATTCCCCATACAAAAAGGAGTAAGACAAGGAGATCCTCTTTCCCCAAAACTGTTTTCAGCGGTGCTCGAATCTATCTTCAGACGTATAAACTGGGAAACGAAGGGAATACAAATAGACGGAGAACTACTGAATCACTTACGTTTCGCGGACGATATTGTGGTCTTCGCAGAAAACGCCACCGAATTGGAGGGTATGGTGATCGAACTAGCAAAAGAAAGTCAAAAAGTGGGATTAGCAATGAACAAATCGAAAACCAAGATTTTAACAAACGGAGCACCTCGGGTCATTGAAATAGACAAGGAGAAGATGGAATATGTTAAAGAATATATATATTTAGGACAGCTAGTATCATTCGGAAATAACACAGGAAAAGAGATAGAAAGAAGGATAACTCTAGCCTGGAAGAAATATTGGGGACTAAGAGAAATAATGAAAAATAAGGACATCAGTATAAATATAAAGAAAAAACTCTACGAAGTAGGTATATTGCCTTGCCTTACATATGGTTGCCAGACATGGTCACTGAGGAAAGAAGACGAAGAAAAAATGGCTATCTACCAACGTAAAATGGAGAGAAGCATGCTTGGCCTAAAACTATCAGACAAGGTTAAAAACTCCAACATCAGACAGGAAACTAAAATAATAGATGTAAGGAAAAGAGCACGATTGCTCAAATGGCATTGGGCAGGACATATATGTAGAATGAACAATGACAAATGGACAAAACGTTTAACGGAATGGATACCAAGAGACAGGAAAGGGGAAAAGGGGAGACCAAACAAAAGATGGAGAGACATTTTTAAAGAAAGATGTGGATCCTTATGGATGCAAAAGGCGCGGGAAAGAGTTGTGTGGAAAGGTTTAGGAGAGGCCTACGCCGCTGAGGCGACTGCTACTTGTTAACTTCGTCTATAAATATAAGTAACTAGAAGTACATATTAGACTATAAACCTAATTATTTTATGTTAAACTCGAATAGTAGTAAGAAATAAAGGCTATTTTTATTTTATTTTATTTTAATTATAGACGACGATGAGGATGACTATTGATTATGTATTTTAATATTTACATGGGGCCTAACATAGAGGATAATTTATTATGTTGTAAACCATGTAACGTACTAAGTGTTGTTATAATAATATAAACCATTTTTTTAGGTATACCGCCGTTTGCCCGAATTTTATTTGCCCTAATATCATTTGCCATAATAGTCAACAGCCATAATATTATATGACGCAATATTCATTTGCCCTACTCTTATTTGCTATATTAGTCAGGTGCTAGAAGCTTTGTTTCCCATGAAGTCACTTACCATAACATCATTTGTCATAATCATTGTAAGCCCTAATTATCACGTGCCCTAATTATCACATGCCATAATTATCATATGCCATAACATCATTTGCCATCGACATTGGGTGTGTAATGGTTGTTATATTAGAAGAAACTGGATGCAATCGGGACTTTAAGGCACCCCGACTCGGATAGGTTAGGTTAGAAGGGGATGGCGGGGTCGTTTGAGCGAGCGAAGCGAGCGAATAGACCCCGCCATCCCCTTCGTGGTTATTTCTTTATAAACCACCCAGAAGTAGGAGCCCCGCGTAGCGGGGCTCCGTCGACCAAGCCCACCCTCGACCATGCATAGAATATTTTAAGGTTTTGGTTAGGTGCCATTTTTTTTTTTTTTTTGGGGAGGGTCTGAATTTATGCTTTTGCGGTTGCACAACGACATGCTTTGCTTTGCTTTGCTTGGTAGTATAGATGCAGGCCTACCCTACCGCCTCCTTCAGAGGCGGCAGGGTGGCGGGGTCTTGAGGGAGAGCGCCACAGTCGTGTAGATCCTCAAGGCAAGTCTGGTGGATGCACCTTCCCGAGGTTGCCACCCCGTTCTTGGTCTAATTCCCTATGAAATAGACGCAACAAAAACCACCAGGCGCCAGCGTATCCTTGGCATCCTTAGCCAGTTCCCATTACCTCATTTCATCCCGTCTTACCACCTCCTTCCCGAAATACCATAATCCCTCCACACTCCATCCTACCCACATCCACATTCCTTCCACCTCCATTGTCCCTAACTCCACTCCTAACCGAGACCCCCTGTGACTGGGTGGTAGCGGGCCCGTCTATCACTAAAATCAACTGATAGCGGGTAGGGGTAAACAGTCACCTGCGCTAGGACCTGCGCAGTTGAGCGCCGTAAGCGGGGATGAAGGAGTCCTGGGGGGTTGAGCCGAGCGGCTCTGGCTGTAATGTGCCCGTAAGGCAACACGCCCCCTTTGGTCCGAATTTCAAGCGAAACGGTGGCCCTACCCAATAGCCAGGGGTAGGGAAACGGTCATGGTGTCCCGTCAGAGGGCCACAGGCGAGGTGCGTGAGGTCCGCTGAGGTCGTTCTCGGACGGCCAAAGCGGTAGGTAAAGGTCATGCTGACGGTGTAAGTGAGGGTTGATCAGTTCGTTGGGGGTTTGGCCCTATGAACCTTCCACGCCAACCCGATCGAGCGCCCGATGTCGCACTGTAAACCAGCCTTGCGCCCCTATATCTCTCTGGTAGTCCTAACGTTCGAGCTTTTTAGTAGCAAGACGTTCCCAGGTGCGGGCTCCATGGAGGGTGGGAGCCAGAGAGATGAATAAAAAAACCAATTTAACATGGACAAATCAAGGCCAGTTAAAAAAACACACACCGGAGTGGAGGCGAAAGCCAATGAGACTCCAAAGGAAGGTGCTTGCACCTCCCTTGCCCCTGGTGGCCTTGCAGCTAACGCTGCGGGTACCAGCGCGGGTACCGGTCCGGCTGTGGCGAAAACCGCAGCTAAGACCAAAATAAAAAAGTCCCAAGATAAACAAAGGACGTCGGCGCTGACTGGGACCAGTACCGACCCTTCTAAAACTCAGGGGAAGACAAAGGCGACGATTCATACCACTGCCGGTCAGACCCTCCCCACACAGAACCCGGCGCCGGCAAACACCGGCACTGGGGTCCCCAAACACCCTCCTTCTCCTATGGCTTCTCAAGCCTCCTCCCATCAAGCGGCCGTCACCGGTCAAACGGAGACGGTCGGCTGCACTGAGGACGCATTCTCGCGCGCCTGGCAAGTGCAGAAACGCAAGGGCAAGGGTAAAGGCACTCAATTAGCCCGATGCCCCTGCACTGACCCTTCAGGTCCACCAGCTGCCTCAACAAAAGGCAAGCAAAGGGTGAGAGTGACGAGGAAGGAGCGACGGCAAGAACGCAGGCTGCTGGGTAAAGGCAGTCGTCACAAGCAGGTACCTGCCGCTAGGCCGGCCAATTCGACGAGCGGCCAGCTGAACTTCGCCGCCGGCAAACGGTCGCAGGCAGAGGCCGGCACAAGCCGACCAACGCCCAGTCGACCGCCAACCAGCGTGGAGAAACCGGCAACAGGTACCGCCAAAACACCGGGACCCGATTGGAAAGGTCAGGCCGCGGCCAAGCGAGCTCTCAACGAGACTTTGTCACCTCGGGGAGAGCATAAGCGGCCATGTCTTGATCGATCCAAACTGGTCCCACATAAAAGCTACGCCCAAGCTGCCAGTGCGACCCTGGACGTCGCTATCACCTGTGAGCGCACGGGTATACTCAGCAGGGAAGTATCGGACCAGGTACTCGCTGCCATCCAGAGGCAGATCATTCTCGAGGCCTGTTCCCCCAAACCAGACACTCCGGGACCGACGTTCAACGCCAAGCCGCTGGTCGCCGGCGGAGTCGTGAAACTGTGGTGCGGTAACGACCACACTTTAGCATGGCTGAAGAAAACAGTCTCCGACCTATCTCTTCCTGACGGCACCTCGCTGGTGGTCAAGAGTCAGTCGGAGATCCAAAAACGATCAAGGTGCGGAATCGTGATCCCAGACGAACAGGGGGTATTTGAAGAGTCGACCAACATCGGGCGGGCTCTCAGTTACCAGAACCCCTGGGTCGACATCAAGAGGTGGGTACTCCTCTTTGCCGACAAGCAAAACGCGCAATGGTTCGTGGTGGTCGGTGTTCCTGTGGATCAAATCCCGACGCTCATGGAGGCCGGACGCCGTCTCTCAATTGGATTGGGGACGGTGTACGTCAAATTCCAGGGACGGAACGGTAGGTTCACCGACACCCCTCAGGGATGGGACCCCGCCACCGGGACCATGGGCGAGGTGCATAGCCAGTCGCCAGCACTAGCGGGGGAGCCCTCTCCCGCCTTAAACAACCCGGAAGCACCGGTGGCTGAATCTGCTCTGGCAGAGTCGGCCACCCCAGCTGCCGCCACCGTGGGAGCCGTCCCCTCATCGGGTGAGGAGCTGGACGACATGATCCTGTCCCCGGCTTCGGACCAGCGTGGGGACGGCTTCGACGAGGGCGACCTGTTTGCCGGGCTCAAACTGGGGGACGAGGAGGGTTCAGCCAGCGATGGCGTCCCTTTCGTCGGCCTGTAAAGTCCTCCAGGCAAACCTCCACCACAGTCAGACCGCGACGGCTCAGCTTCGCAAGTGGCTGGAGGCTCAACACACGGCCATTGCCTTGATCCAGGAGCCGTGGATTAGGGCGGGCCATATACAAGGACTCTCCAATCTTGGCGGTAAGCTCCTGGTCACCACAGATCATGATCACCCCAGATCGTGTATCTATGTCACAGGTAACCTCAAAACACAGCTACTAACTGACTTCTGTTGCAGAGATGTCTCTGCAGCAAGGCTGCTAATACAGCGTGCAGACGCCATGGAGATGGTGATCGTGATCGCCTCGGCCTACATGCCTGAGGCGGAGGCGCCGCCCCCGCACGACCTCGCCCGCCTTGTGAGCCATTGCGAGAGCTGCGGGTTCGAGGTCATAGTCGGTACCGATGCCAACGCTCACCATCAACTGTGGGGTATGAACACGCAAAACGAGAGGGGTAAGGCCTTGGTTGATTACTTATTTTCGACTAACCTATCCCTACTAAACACGGGCTCGGAACCGACTTTCGTAACCAGGCGTAGCCGTACAATCATAGACCTCACTCTGGCGACAGAGAGAGTGGCGGAAACTATCACTGGGTGGCGGGTCTCCGAGGAGGCTTCCTGCTCTGACCACAGGTGGATCCGCTTTGACATCCAGGTCTGTATTCCGCCTATGCAACCACGGCGCAATCCGCGTAAAACGGACCGCGCCACATATACACGCAGCCTCGAATCAAAGCTGGCGACATCAAACGATCCGACAACTTTTGCGGATACGACACAGATTGAGGTACAGGTAAGCCACCTTACTAAATCAATGATAGACAGCTACCAAACCGCCTGCCCAGAGACCACCCCGCGGAGCACACCGGGCAAACAACCCTGGTGGGGCGCTGAGCTGGAGCGAAAGCGCGGCAAGGTACGGAAAGCTCTGAATAGAGCCATGAATACATGTGCGGATGTGGACTGGGATAACTATTACACGGCCAAATCCAGCTACAAGAAATGCATCAGATTCAGGAGCACCACGGGATGGCGCAAATTCTGTGGAAGCATTGAATCTTGTCAGCAAGCGAACAGGGTAAGGAAAGTACTAGCGCAACAGCATACGTCTGGGCCCGCTACCCTCCGGAAACCTGATAACACACTAACATCCTCGCCAGAAGAAGCGAGACGCGTCCTCATCGAAACTCACTTCCCGGGATGTATCTTCGCACAGGATATTGACTGGCAGGATGTTATTCAAACACCATCAGATAATGACTGGAACTATGCTAGCAGGGTGATCACACTGGAGAAACTCCAATGGGCCATCCCGAGTTTCCATCCGTTTAAGGCAGCTGGTCCCGACGGGGTGTTCCCCGCCCTATTGCAGTGGGGCGGCACACCTGTCGCAATAAAACTGATGCCTTTAATGAGAGCGTGCCTGGCTTTTAGATACGTTCCTAAAGGATGGAGGGAAGTGAAAGTTATATTCATCCCCAAGCCAGGTAAGGGTGACTACACAAACGCCAAATCCCACCGACCAATCAGCCTAACCTCCTTCCTACTAAAGACTCTGGAAAGGCTATGTGATAGGGAACTGAGGGATGGCGCTCTCAAAACTTTACCGCTACACGGTAACCAACATGCATACAGCTCAGGTAAGTCGACCGAATCCGCCCTTCATCTGGTAGTCAGCCAGATTGAGGAAGCGATCCACCAGAAGGGCACCTGCCTGGGCACTTTCATAGACATCGAGGGAGCCTTCGACAAAACTAACTTCTCCAGCATCAGCAGCGCCCTCTCCAGACATGGAGTAGAACAGGTACTAACGGACTGGATTACAAACATGTTAAGCAAACGAGTGGTTCGCCTTGAGGATGAACAGCAGTTGGCCATGATAGCCAGAGGCTGCCCCCAGGGGGGGGTGCTGTCTCCCCTCCTGTGGAACCTGGTGATTAATGACCTCATCACCAAACTCAACGCCAGCCGCTACTACACAGTAGGTTATGCCGACGACCTCGCAATCCTCGTTTCGGGGAAGGTGACGGGCACGATTTGCAACCTCACTCAGCAAGCGCTACGTATCGTAGAAAGATGGTGCAGGGAATTTGACCTATCAGTGAACCCCACAAAAACTGAATTAGTCATGTTTACCCACAAACGAGTACTAGGCCCTTTTCGCCTACCAAAACTGTTCGAGACTGAACTCCAGCTGACCAGCGAAGTCAAGTACCTCGGAGTCATACTAGACAGTAAGCTAAACTGGAGTAGTCATCTGGACAACAAACTAAACAGGGCCTGCATGACCTTTTGGCAGTGCAGGAGAATGATAGGTAAGAAGTGGGGCCTATCCCCTAAAATTGTACTTTGGCTGTACACCGCAGTGATCCGCCCCATGATCACCTACGGGGCCGTGGTCTGGTGGCCCCGCACCAAGCTGGTTACAGCCTCCAACAAACTACAACGCATGCAAAGACTAGCCTGCATGGCGACTACGGGCTGCATGAGGACTACTCCGACTGCAGCAGTTGAAGCCATCCTAGGATTACCACCGCTCCATCTATTTATACAACAGGAAGCGACAATGGCGGCAGTACGTCTTAACACACTTAATCTCTGGGGTAAGAGTGAAACACCACACACCGCGTTGCTCGAGGGACTCCACAAGGAGCTCCCCATTACGAAAGCTATAAATGATCGGGTGCCCAAACAATTTATCTTCGATAAAAAATACAAGATCCAACTCTACGAGGATCGCCGATGCGAGGGGTTGTGCCCTGCAGAGCTGCGTATCTTCACGGATGGATCCAAAACAGGTAGTGGTACGGGTGCTGGAATTTTCTCGGAGGACCTCAACATGCGTATAGCCGCACCACTGGGGGTCCACAACACAGTGTTCCAGGCCGAATGCATGGGCATTTCCCTGGCCGCCTCAGCCATTATGGCCAGGGAAGTAAAGGAACACTCCATCCGCATACTCTCAGACAGCATGGCTGTTCTGCAAGCGCTGAACAGCAACACAGTTGATTCTGGGCTAATATACGAATGCCACCTGCGCCTCAACCAGGTGGGTAGCCTCAATAATATAACCATTCAATGGATCAAAGGACACAGCGGTTCGCTAGGTAACGATGCAGCCGATGAACTTGCCAGAAGGGGGTCGAGCATGGCACCAGTGGGACCTGAGCCCATCGCGCCACTTCCCTTCGGATACATACGTACTCTGGTAAGAAAACGCACCAGAGACCAACACGACAAACTTTGGACGGAGCTAGGCGAATGTAGGCAGGCCAAGGAAGCACTTCCCACAATTAATGGCCGGCTCACGAAACAGGTTCTCCGTCTAAATAAACTAAAGCTGCGCACAGTTACTGCAGCTTTAACTGGCCATGGGTCATTTAACAAACACCTCTATGTCATAGGAGTAACAGACAGTCCGCTGTGCAGGGCCTGCATGGAGGATGACGAGACAGCGGCGCATCTGCTGCTAAACTGCCCGGCGGTCGCCACGTACAGGGCAAAGTACTTCGGTAACCCAGGTACCCTAAGTGAGACGGTCAGTAACATCAAGGCGTTGCTGGCCTTCCTTGAGGAGCTGGGGTGGATCGAATGATCGATTTTCCCACCCTTACGCAAAATACGCGCATTGTCGTGGAGTTGCGGATACCAGCCCGCTGTACCTATTACCTATTATTAGGTGCCATTTCAGTTAGGTTAGAACTGTGACCATTAAATATTATGTCTAATAATCACTATGGCGTTTAAATATTATGTCTAATCATTATTATGGCAATTAAAAATATGAAAAACAATACGTATGGCACTCGTATCTTATGATATCTAAGTTTCGGGCAATTAAAAGTATTATATATATGTCTATATATGTCTAGTATATATATGTCTTTTAGGGCAAACAAAACATTCGGGCAAATGAAATTCGGGAATATGATGATCATGGTATATAATCTTCGGGTAAACAATAGACAACCATTTTTTTAATATACCGTCTTTTATTTAAAAAATAAGCTGTTGGTTATGATTTTTCGTCAATATAAAACCTATACAATAGATTTCTTTTTTCTCATTACTCCTCGGATAGATTTTGAAGCGCTTTGGGTTACAGACTAGTATTAGTCTAAGGAACATTATGCATTATTTCAATGTTGGGCAGCACTTGGTCCAACGTCCATACAAAAATGGTCAATCTCCTTTATTTTTCGCACATGCAAATATCAATATCAATGAAATTGTAATTATAGGATTCCAAAATTCTATGAATAGGGCAGCGTAAGCCAGAGTTCGTACGACAAGAATTTAGCGCAAACAGAGTAGGTACGTGCACGAATCTGACGCACATGAATCGTTCGGGGGACAGAATAACAGCTTACTCGTAAGATAATGGCATCAAAATGATTGTGAACAATATCAATATAATGGGTTGGTAGATGTCACATGTCATGTCATCGAATTTTTGGAACGAAGTTCCTTATCGCGCGTTGCGAAAGGGGGCTAGACGGAAAAAATTAAGACCAAAAGTTGGAACGACACTTTCTGCTATAGTTGTAAGCCATGTGGCGTGCGCGTGTTCACTGTCTCTCTCTCTCTCTTATAGAAAGCAAGCCAGTTATTTGTTCTAGGACATGCCGGTTTCCTTACGATGTTTTCCTTCAGCGTTTTAAAAGAGCTGTGGTGATGAAATTGCACTGCTCTCTAACACATTCATAATTATGTATTTATAAGGTCTCAACTTTATATCTCACCATTGTTTCCAATGATAATTATTTGGATAACATTATTAAATTGTAATTGATAAACCGCTGACAAAAATTGCGGTTATATAATTAACCTTAATAATTTTAAAATGAAAAACATCTCTAAGGTGATTTGTTTACATTTCCATCAGTCTCTTTTGGAACATACTATAGAGTTGCCTGTATAGACGCAACACTATAATTTCTATACAACATTAATGTTAATGATAACGGTGACTGTATTATTTTACTCGGTTGTCGCGTTAGCAAAGTAACTTTTTATCTTCTGCAAAGTTTAACCAAGTCATGTTTGCAATTACAGTAAGCACATAACTTTGTAAAGTTGAATAACGTTTTTGTAATAAAGCTCTTTCCCAAAGTCATTGAGAGTCAATAAAACACTTCAAAAGTCTAAAGACTCCCGCAGACAGGCGGGATGCGATGGTGCGACTCGATTTTGGTAAAGCAATTTCCATGTAGTTTTCATAGAAATTTTTTATTGCATACTTACTTATGTTATTTACAACATAAATTACTCCACCTTTTATAATCTACTTTGAAATTACAATATTTTTTACTGAAAAGTTTCTGAAATCTTGTTAAGCAAGATTCATCAAACCAAAAAAAATGTCTTTATACAAGTCACACTAAAGGTCTCTTTAAAAAATATTACTAAAGATAATGTTTAATAACAAAACAAAAAATCGCAAATAAGTGGGTACTTATTTAAAACCGGCCAAGTGCGTGTCAGCCACGCATAGAATAGGGTTCCGTAGTCACCCATAATGGCACTTTACAAGTTAGGCCTCTATAACTTCTGAACTAACAAAGTTATCTAAGCCGTTATACTTTTATACTTTTCCTTCAAAGTTCATGGATTACCATCATGATTTTTTTGGATTTTTCGAGCCAGCCGTTTAGCTTTTAGAGGGGGGGGGCACCCTATTTTAACAAAAAAATGCGTTTTAAAGTTGAATATCTCCCAAACGGATACCTAAATCAAAAAACCGTCTTAGCACTTCTCAATGTTTTTAAAAGACCTATCTAATGATACCCCACGCTATAAGCTAGACAAGAGAAAAAATATCATCCCCACTTTATATGTGGCGGTACTCCAAAAAAAAAATGTTTTTCGTGATTTTATTTTAGCACTTTGTCGACGTGGTAAATACACATTCTTGCAAAGTTTCATTTTTCTAGCGCTAACCGTTTGGAAGGTAAGCCGAGGACGGCCGGACGGGTGGACATGACGAAACTCTATGGGTTCCGATACGTGAACTACGGAACCCTAAAAACCGGCCAAGTGCGAGTCGGATTCGCATACGAAGGGTTCCGTGCCACCGTACAATATTTAACACTATCTACATATTTATTTTAAAAGAACACGTTTTTTGTATGGGGTTCTCCTTTAATTTTTATGACTATTTGTTATTGCAACACGTTGTAAAAATTGCAACTGTGTACCTATTATGGTTCTGCCATCTGACAGACATAAGGACGGACAGCGGAGGCTTAGTAATAGGGATCCGTTGGCACCCTTTTTTTTTTTTAGGATGGGAAATCATCAAATGACTCCTCCCGCTCTGGGTGGAGCAGAAGGGAGTGTCAGACTTTTACTGACTAAAACCCACCCGTAT
Source organism: Apamea sordens (assembly GCA_945859715.1). NCBI lineage: Eukaryota > Metazoa > Arthropoda > Insecta > Lepidoptera > Noctuidae > Apamea > Apamea sordens. The sequence continues at coordinate 1,000,795 of OX244010.1, read as the reverse complement.
TCCTTCCTTAGCCCTTTATGTTTCAGGGCAGCGGTAAATCCTTTCGGATGGTCCCGCTACCCTGGCAGGCTTCGGCCCTATGGGGCCCCGTCTCTTTTGCTGACATCTCTTTGAGGCGCGCGTGGAACACGTACACGCCGTCCGGCACGGGCCCAGTCCTGATCGGACGGAGAGCTACCCATTACTCTCCGCCCGCAGGCCCGCACCTACGGTGGCCGGGAGTCGTCACGCGGCTCCCGACGCCCGGAGCGTCTCCCGCGGCGGCTGAGGCGTGAGGTGCGCAAAGTGCGTTCCCTCGCCCACCCCGTTGGCACCCTTTGAGTACGGAATCCTAAAAGAAGTAGGTACAGTCATTATCTTATACCCAACTCGCTTTTGACTAACAAATGAGTTTTCAAAGATGAAATTACAAAGTTTTTGCTACACATGACTTTGAAAATTAATGTTTAATTACTTTCCTAAAGATAAACTTGAAATAGATTTTGGAAGATTAATCAGTTATAATGAGTTCTATCTTGGGAAGTACTTAATAATGTAAGAATCGTTTAAAACTAAGTCTTACAGTTGAGTAATATAAGGTTCTTTTTCTGTTAGTTTTAATGTTGGTCTGGCAGCATGAGTACTTTATGCGGCCTACCCAAATGTCCTTTTTTCTTCTAAAAAGTTAAAAAGAAAATTCTTTATCTAGAATTTATCTAGTTACTGCTTCTCCGGAATCGGATCGGATTTTTTATTTATAGGTTTTTGACCTTGATTTTAACCTTTAGTGCCGAGTGTGGTGAAAAAGTGGACCCTGTGCTGGAATTTGCAATAAAACCTTTAAAAACTTACAGGACGTTTAAGGAGGTATTTCAATCTTTCATCATCTGCCTAGCCTTTTCCCAACTATGTTGGGGTCGGATTTCTAACCGGATGCAGCTGAAAACCAGTATTTAACATGGAGCGACTGCCTATCTGACCTCCACAACCATAGTTACTGGGTAATACGAAACCCCTTGGTAAGACTGGTTGTCAGACTTTCGGGCTTCTGACTACCCGTAATGACTGTCAAAGATCCACGAATGCCAGCCGGGACCAACGGCTTAACGTGCTTTCCGAGTAGGTAACGGAAGGATCTCGGTATGTAAAGATGGTCACCCATCCACAGACCAACCGCGGCAATCGTAGCCATTCATTCCAATGCCAACGAATCGATACTCTAGTCACGATACCATATTCGTAACGAAACCCACCTCTAAATTCCAAACCGGGAGTGTATCTTTTTTATGTATTTTCCACTTCGTCACGAGTTGGTATCGTACTGTTTGTTTTGTTCATGTTTCGTCTCGGTAACATGTTTGTGTTGCTATTGAGAAAGTTGTGTGTTGAATATACGATGTTACATACTTGTTTTTGTCTGTGTACTCTATCGTTAAAATATGGAAAAGGTGTTTCTGTCGAGTTCGTTTGTGAATGGAGTTTAATACTCAGGGTCAGGATAGTGGTGGAGTAATAACGTTATCACTGAAGACGTTACATATTTGACAATATGATGCAAATGCTATTGCCACTAAACATGCAAAAATCAACATAGCTTTTTTTTAAATATATTTGTCGGAGTCATTCGTTTGACTATTTGGAACGTTAGCGCCATCTCGTGGCGCTAGACAGAGTCTAGCCTGAGTTCGTGGTGGGATGAGAGCAATAGCTACAAAAGCGGTGTGAGCTGAGATCTCGAGAGAATCAAAACATTGGACATCGTACGAACAAAAAAAAAATGAAATGAATGCTGAATGAATGCTTTTTCTTTCTTTCTTTTAACAGCATGTGCATAGAAACTGTCAATTGCGATCCGTATCGTTGAGTTGTGTGAGTGTGTGATTCGCTAGTGTGACTAACTTGTTCGTAAATTATAATCTGATTTGAACTGTAAACCGTTTTCCTATTGTGCTATAACCAACCCTACCCATAGTACGCCCACAGTAATTAAAATATGCCTGATGCTAACGAGAGACAGATATACCATCTCCGACAAATTTATTTAATCATAATGTTACAGTTTTATATTCACTTAACACCTGCCAAACTGCAAAGCAATTTGTCGGCAGTAATTTCTCGTGGATTTTGCACGACATTTTGCTTGACATTAAGATTAAACTTAAGTTAGAAAAATTAAGACTAAAACCATGGTTCTAGGCAAAGATTCCGCATGTGAATACAGAGTATTTTATTTATTTATAGTTAATTAAAACGGTACAACACCAATTACATTCATTAACATAGAGGACAATAGTTAAGTTGACACTAATATAACTTAAAACTAACATGGAACAGTCAGAACAGTGGACTCACTTGCACACATTCTCTCACAGAACACCAGACATGTGATGTGTTTGCGGATTAATGGATTAAAATTAATCCATTCATCCGCAAACACATCACATTCAGGGTTGGCAGCCAGAAGGGCATTCAGCACCTTACCCAGTATTTACCCCCACTGACAACCATAGATTCTACAACCACAGCCACTACACATAAATGCTATGTTCCCTTAGTAATTATGTGGTAAGCAAACTTAGGATTAGAACCCACGACATCAGCCGACCGAGACCGCCGATCAGCCGCAGCACTAATAATAATAATAATATCCCTGGACATTTCACACAGCGCCATCTAGTCCCAAGCTAAGCAACCTAATGCTTGTGTTATGGTAACAAGATGGCTGATAAACTACTTATTTATTTATTTAGGTAACCAACAGCGATACATAAAAATATTTTACAAATATGCGTGTTACGTTAATATGGCCAATTATAGGTTTCCCTGTATAACTGGGATATATGTATAATACATGCGAACGGACTAATTCCAGATATTTCCAATTAAAGAACAAAAAAAAAATTCAATACAATACAATATTACTTTTAAGATTAGGATAGGACTACTTATATACATTTTTTTTTGTAAATACATACATATTATAGATAGAAAAACACCCAGACTCGGAACAAATACATGTAGGTCATACAAATATTTGTTCCGTGCGGGAATCGAACCCGCGACACGCAGCGCAGCAGTCAATCCCTTAACCACTGCGCCAACCGTGTCGTCGAACTATGGACACATCGACTGGTAATGTTTTCTTAGGACACTTTTTAGGTGGGTTTAACTTTTAACATGATCGATTATTCCTACAGGTAAATCATTAATGAATGTAGGTGTAATCCATCGTCTCGTACGCTTACCATAGTAATTAGTTACAGTAGGCACATTAATTTATTTTTCTTTGCCAGTCGGGTTGGGTAGCTATGTAGGTACTTTTTCTTTTTTGTTTCTTTCTTTTCTTTGGTTTTTTTTTTTAAACGTTTGTACGTTGTATGTTTATATAACGTATGTTTGTTAATGTTATGTTGTTCAAGAATCATTGTCATTTTTAATTTCATTTCAATTGGTAATATATTGCACTTCTTAAATAATATTTTTTCATACTCCTTGTTCAAGCTTTGTTTAGTTCTTCTGCTCAGTATTTTAATTTCATCTAGATATGTTTTAAAAGTAAGTCCATAACCACACAACCCATTAATAATAATCGACTCGGCAAGTCCTCTCTTAACTACAGGCTTGCATGCAAAGAGCAGTAGTCAACCAGTGGCAACGGCCGCAACTAACGAGTTCTAGGATCGAACCCAAGCAGGCGCTTTGCTTTGTGTAAACTATTTCATCACCACTGCTCTCAAAACGGTGAAGGAAAATTTTGCGCGCACACCACGCCGTGCATATCCTAGAACCAAACATCCGAAGACATGGAATCGTTTTCCATCAACGTTTTGAGAGCAGGGGTGATGGATTAATTTACACAAAGCAAAGCGCCTGTTTGGGTTTGAACCTCCGACCTACAAATCGTAAGTCGCGGTCATTACCACTAGGCCACTTCTCCTCTGAGATTATGAACACTGCTAAATTGAACATTGTAGACTTCGGTCAAAAAAATCTTGGAAAAGTCTACAAATACACAAATATATCAGCCAATCTCTTCTACAATATTATTTCTTTCAAAGTAATAAATCTTCAACCCCTTAGTTTATTTCCCTCTCTCTCGTGACATATGGTCTTGCTTCCTTGCCCTGATGTATGGCAATCGAATTATCTACTTACTTACCACTTACAAAAAAGGTGTTATTTTTGGTTTGATTTTTCAAAGGAAAAAGGAACGATTTTGAATCTTATAGCTTGTGTTTTTCATTTTCTCGAACAGTATAAATGAATAAATAGATTTCGATAAATGAGGTGTGACTTGGCACCTTTATCAAATAAAATGTTCAGTGATTTGTCTTAATGTTACAAGCAATTCAAATGGTGGATGCTAGATGTCACCATCCTGTCATCATACTTAGCTCTAAAGTCTCAAAATTCAAATTCAAAATATTTATTTGCCAGAAAATACATTGTTCAACAAGGGAAGATCTTAAAGCCTAAGAGTTATTGTATTCTGCCTGCAATCAGGCGTGCAAATTACATTCAAATAAGACTTTAATCTCAGTCTCAATCTGTCACAAATACTATACTTCTAATTTCCGTACATTTTTGACAAGTTTTTGACATTTTTGTTTGTCGCCGAGATAAGACTGCGAGTAGATATTGAACGTTTTAAATTACAAGAATAAATTGACCTCATGCTTTTAGTTTTTATTTGGTTTTAATACTTAGGGGCCCATGGCTAAATAATAACAGCCGCACAGGTCGATCGATCAGGTTAAGCTACGCTTGCCACGGTTGGTCTGTGGATGGGTGACCATCTTTACATACCGAGACCCTTCCGTGTCTCGGAAAGCACGTTAAGTGGTTGTTCCCAGCTGTCGATCATGGATCTTTGACAGTCTTTACGGGTAGTCAGAAGCCCGAAAGTCTGACAACCAGTCTTACCAAGGGGTATCGTATTACCCAGTGGAGTTTCTTGCCCATTCTTCTCCATACGAAAACTACCTTTTGGAAGGGGCGACTAGAATAAATTTTATTTTAATTTTAATTTTGACGTTCAAAAGTGCCTTTAATGTGCCTATTTGAAATAAATGATTTGACTTTGACTTTGACCAGTGACTGGGTCGAGTTCAAACAGGCAGTCACTTCATTTAAGATACTGGTATTCAGCTACATCTGGTTAGACTGGAAGCCGACCCCAACATATTCGGGAAAGGCTAGGCAGATGATGATTCTCAATTTCAATTAAATTCTAAATTCTTTATTGCGTACCATAATGTATACACCGTATCAAATAAAAGTCTGTTGATCCATAGATTTATGTTCGCATAACTCGACATAATGTACGGATCAACTGATTTTTTTTCACGATTTCAGGGTTGGTGCCGTAGTAAAAGTTTATTTATTTATTAAAAATCTCCAATTACTATCATTACAGGGTTGTAACTAATGCGAAGTTGTTCACAATGATGAGTACAATGACCCCTTTTAAGGATTAAAACGATCACAATTTAACAGTGTATAGGTAGGGAAATAATTATATTAGTCACAATTATGGAGCCTGTAGGGCACGGCATAGATAGAGTAGTAGAGAGGAGGCAGAGCACTGGGTGATAAATTTTATTATTAGTTAAGTAGTTAGCAAATTAAACTGTTTTATTAATACAAAATTGAATTTAAGAATTATAAGTAAAGTTTTTAAAATTATATACATTCATTTATTTAGTAACATTTTAAAAACCGTTTATGTTTTAAATTATTTATTATTGTTTTATTTACTTATTATTATTTACTATCCCTAAGGTATGTTATTTATGATTTGGTTTAAATACTTTTACATAATACATCTTGAAATATCTTGCCAACACACCAATACTCCTCGAAGAGGAAAGATAAGGCGTTTATGATAACACTTTCCCTCATATTTCCACGAATATGTTTTTCCAAATCTCGTGAAGATGAAGGGGCGAGCATTTTGACACCAACCAGGCTTAAAATGAAGACTTTCGAAATGAAATTGTAAAAAAACTTGAACAGGAAATGTTCCATTTCCATGTGTTCAAATGCCAATATATCTTCGCGAAGCCCGTAAGTCAGGGGATCAGAGCGAGCGAAGGTGCGAAATGCTCCAACGAGCAATGACAAGATGTTTTGAACTTGGTTATACGAGGACTTATGTTATTTTGAAAGATTTAGTACTTTGAAATGTACTTTCGTCCTACACACCATGAGTAATTGGCCCCGATAAGACTTTGTTAACTGGCAAATGTTTTTATCCCGGTAAGTACTCCTTAACCGGGATAAAAACATTCGCCAGCCTACATTGATTTCATCCGATTGGTTTTACGCTATAGTATAGAAGTATGAGGAACGGGGTGTAAAGTTAATTCATACTCTATAGAAAAGGGAGGATCCTCCGACCAGACACGTACTGTATCTGGCGGGCAACTGCCCGATTAATCATGTCGGGACGTTGTATATGACACAAGATTTGCGTGACGTCAGTATGACGAAAAGTTCGCATGTGGCGTTGTAGATACCGCTACAACGCCTTACTGCGGACTTGTGGTTTTGCGTGACACCAAAGTTTTACTTCATCGTTCGACACTCACGTTTTGTTCCGTTCGTTTCGTTTCGTTTCATTAATACGTACAGCTTATCCAACCAAATGACTGTGAATGAAGAGAGTAAACATTATATTCTTCAGTCTTTCTTGTGTCGAGAGAATTTCGTGAAGTATTTCTATAATTACGATCATCTAAAAAGAATTACATTGAGACGAGAGGATGTGTGATGTGTGTGTGTGTTGTGTGAGGGTTTGTGGCCAAGAAATAACAGCCGCACGGTTCGAACAATCAGGTTAAGCTACGCTTGCTGCGGTTGGGCCGTGGATTGGTGACCCTCTTTACATACCAAGACCCCTTCGTGCCTTGGAAATCAGGTTGAGCCGTTGGTCCTAGCTTCATTCATGGATCTTTGACAGTCGTTATACTGGTTGTTAATACTGGTATTCAGCTGCATCCCGTTAGACTGGAAGCTGACCCCAACATAGTTGGGAAAAGGCGAGGCAGATGATGGTGATTGTGACGAGAGGATGTTAATTTCAATACAGTTATTTCTTCTAGATCAAGAAGCACTACCTGGACGGCGTGGGCGACTAGTTCGACGTGGTTCTGATCGGCGCGTACCTCAGGCGGGCCAAAATAAACAACAAAACAAGAAAATAAAAAAGCAGAATATAATATTTTTCTTTCTTTTCTTTTTCCTTCAATAACTAACTAACTGTATTTTGGGCTAATAACACCATAACTAAAATCTAGTATTGGTGTTCTACGCGCATGGTTATTTTAGCAATATTCTCTTGGAAATGGTTTCTTGTATCTACGACTAACAGCTCAGACATGCCTGACATGCATGACAAGCCGCGGGGAAATGCTGCATTGCTCCGCGGCTTCGCCCGCTTGGATGTCAGAAATACCGCAAGGGACAAAACAAAAATTCATTGCAAAATTACAACTAAATTTGATCAGCCGTTTCTGCGACAATCCGGGACATTCTCTCATAATCTTTGAAACAGAACTTGTTTTTCATTTGCCCGATACTGTTACAAAAGTAATGGCAGTTCTTGTCAAAAAATGTATTATTAAAAATTATTTTTTGACATTGCTGCCTATCTGAAATCGGTGAAACAAACCCCTATTTGTTATAGACCTATAAGATGCATACATGTCATCATAATCAAATCACTTTTTGTATGTGACCACAGCAAAATACACTACCATAATGTCATCATAATCAAATCACTTTTTGCATGTGACCACAGCAAAATACACTACCATAATGTCATCATAATCAAATCACTTTTTGCATGTGACCACAGCAAAATACACTACCATAATGTCATCATAACCGAATCACTATTTGCATGTGACCACAGCAAAATACACTGCCATAATGTCATCATAATCAAATCACTTTTTGCATGTGACCACAGCAAAATACACTACTATAATGTCATCATAATCAAATCACTTTTTGCATGTGACCACAGCAAAATACACTACCATAAAAAACACGCAATTTCGTCTCGACAATCCAACATAAATCAGGAGCAAAGTCTCCAGGATCAAATCTAAGGTACGTCGAACAAGGAACAAGCAATATGTCTCCCGGTCGTAACTCAAAGTGTTCACTTTTATAATTCTTTGATAGTTCATGATTCTAGTTTATGAGGTCAGAGTGTGGTGGTGTGAAGTAGTTTATAGTGGTTCGTACTGGTTATAGGTAGGTGTTGTGTGGACATTAAAGATGGGAGAGCGTTTGCAGTTTTAACGATTGGATGGAAGAATTTATTTGGTGAGCAAGTGAAGCAGGCAATGGCCAGGGAAATTTATACCTTACGACAATTTATTGCGTTATAGAGATTTTATGTAACTACATATATCAAAGAACGACAGTAAATAGGTAGTTGTGATTTTAATATATAGACAATTTTTGGTTAATAGTTAATATTTAACATACCCAATAATTGCCCTGAATTTACAAAATTGTATGAGACTTCACTTTTCGGCTAGTGTTATTAATTTATTTACCTGATTTCTCTTCTATTTTAAGAAGAGCATCTTCAAACATTACGCATGGCTTAAGTATGAGTTTACTTGTTTGCATTTTGTTAGGGCTACCCTGGCTAATAATAAGCTGAGGGCCTAGACGAAGTGACATTCTATCAGCAATTACGATGATGGAAAAGTTAAAATGTTGGGCGTCTGTTGGAAATCGTTGTAGAAGTACGAAACTACTTAAAAAGGAGCCTCACTCAATTCACGTGTAAGAAATGGAAAAATCAAATAAGTTTACTGATAATATTATTATATTATAGGTTAATATAATAATATTATTAGTAAACTTAGCTAAACTATAGTTTCGTAAACTATCAACTGTGTCTGCAAATTCACTCGCTTGTTTAGTTTAACTAAGTTAAACGCAAACTAAGCTACCACTTTGTGGTTGCCAAAAATTTAATGGATTTAGTAGTTCTACTATAAAAACCAAACAATGTAACCCATGACCTCTATCACCACTTACAAATAACGTTTGGGTAATTTATCTACACTTGCGTGCAAAAAAATCACCCACCTCTTTAACAAATTTAACTAACAATAACCTAAAATATTGTATACTAAACCTACCTACCTTTCTAAAAGTTTGTAGATTACGTTAGTGAAAGAATCATCAAAACTGATTCATTAGTTCTTGAGAAAATGGCGAATAAAGAACCTCCTTTTTTTGAGTTCGTTATAAAATCAAGTTCAATTTTCATTAGACGAACAGATATAAACAAAATTAAACTTTTGTCAATTTTATTGACCAAAAAATCACACACTTTTTCCGAGCAAAAGTGACTGAGCTGAAGAATTGAGTCGATCTTGTCAAGAATATTGCTTTTGTCAAAAATTTGTCTATGAGTAAACAAACTGTACCTTATTTACCTTCACACAATATAAAATAACAAGTTATATTCATTAAGATTGTTGAGATATTGTCTGTTGTTATCGCCATTATATATTTATTTAGGGTTCATATTTAATGCCTAATTACTGGCAACTCTTATTATTAGTATCTGTGCATCACAAATCCCTTCCGCTTACCCTCTCCCTTCCGCAACCCTTATAATGCATGAGCGAGAGCGAGAAGGAAAATTCGCAATGCGCGAACGCTGCCGCTATAAATCAAACCGCCAGTTTCTCAACCGCTATCGAAGCTTGCGGGTCATAAATATAACCCAAGTCGATAAGAACTATAACTTGACCGCGAAGAACAAAGATTGTCATTAAACTGTGCAAATGCGTGTCTTTGTGTTGTAAAAAGTACCGATTCTCGTCCGTACGTGACATCCTGGACGCGCCACCGCCACGTGGCTAAGGAGTCCTTCTCACCGTGTCTCCACCATAGCTCATAAGGCAGGTAGGTACTATTATCATTTTCCCACACCACCAGCACCTACTTGCATCATCGAACCGCCCCTCATACAGTCCAATAAAAAAAATCGATTTTCCCCCAAGGCTTTAGGTCGCCGCAACAGTTTGTCAAATGGAGAGCACGGTGTGGACCAATTTTTTGCACCCAAGTGTAGCTTATTTATTATACAAATCCTGTTCTTGTCTGATGGATAGTGCCCATTCACCAGGCCCTGTATACAGACCCTCGTCATCGCACTATAATAAAAAATCAACATAATATCCCATCAAAAAAAAAAAAAACCAGCCACGCATAGTAAGTTATTCACCAAAATCTCCATCTAATGCCCCATTCACCTGTGTTCGTAGGAAAACGTAATTTGTCACTAGAAGCCATCAATGGCCCTGTCGCGAACAGCTACATCTTTTACTGAAATCACCACTTCGCCTTTTTGAAAGATTTATTGAAAGCTATTCTGAATAGAATGCGCTTTTGAACTGCGGATTTATAGAGTTTTGGAGAAAGAAGTGGTTGGAAATAGTGGAGGAAAGGTGAGTAATTTAGTTGAATAGTATATAACTTACTTACATACAGAGCCCTTCAAAGGTTAGTTGACTTTTTTCCACTTGGGCCGTAATTTTCTATGACACAATGAACGAAACCGCGCGAAGTCAACGCGAGATTGGCGGGATTAGCTAAGGAATTGACGTGGTTTCGAAGTAAGGAATCGTTATGTGGTCATAGTGAATTAGGTCCCAGTTGTGATGCCACATTATCAATATCAAAATCTAAAGTAATTTTCTCAAATTAGGCTGATAATCAGCACTTTTCGAACGTCAAAATTACAAAAGACAGTCCCCCAAAAACGCCCGCCCTTCACCACTTCCTAGTGCTATCGCTGAGAAGAAGAAGTGGCACAACAAACTCCCCAGCAGCACAGCTGTCTGTTCAGTTAGAAAATACTTGATACTTGATTGTATACAATACTAGGTGTTAAGTAATTAGCATTACAAGACACAGAACATAAAATTAAATTATTTGCCACATGTCAGCTGGCCATAATGCGTTTATGATTATAATTCTAGTTTCAAATGTTTTGCACTGTAAACTTTAACGTGCGCGCCCTATAGTGCGTCAGGGATGTTTCCTGAAGCTCGAGTCGACTATTTTTATACAACGATGAGAAAACGATACGCTTCCTTGGTGCGCCGCGTGCGAGCCAGCCCCAACCTTATTCTGCGCTGTGTGGTGAGCAGACTCGATTGTTTATATGTGAGTCTCTGCTGCAAACTGTCCACCTCAGTGTTAGGCGTGTGGCAGTGATTCACATGTATTCATGATTTTAGGCTAAGTGAGGCTTTTTATTATAATTTTAAATGCAATAAAGATACTCTTATTATTATAATAACGCTTTTATTGGCTAATCCATCTACCGTTTGTACGATTGTTGCAACCCAGGGCTGGGTATGCCACAATTGGGGCGATAAATCCCCTCTTTGAGGAGTGGCTGGAGAGGCACCACTGCGCCGTCGCCTTTGCCTGACGCAGGTCCTCACCGGACACGGTTGTTTCGGGAGGTTCCTGTTCAGAATAAGCCGGTATGAAACGCTAGGGTGTCACCACTGTTTGGATCGCCCGGAGGACACGGTGGAGCACACAGTGGAGGTTTGCCCAGCTTGAGCAGAGCACCGCCGCGTCCTGCCGATGCCTGCCAGGGCCGCGGGTTGTTAGAAAGAGATACCGTGACCCCTGGCATACGCAACTGAAGGAACACGGGTGGGATTTAGTCATATGATTTCCCATAAAAAAAATGATCCCGAGAGCTATGCTCACACCGCTTTTGTAGCTGTTGCTCTCGTCTTCCCACGAACTCAGGCTAGACTCTGTCTAGCCTGAGTTCGTGAAACAACAAAGTTTAGGAATAGAGATTTCTATTGGCTGTGCTTTCTGTATGTAGTCATATCGTACAAGCGTATTTCTATATTAGGTTCCACGCTCTTTATCGACGGGTCCCATATACTGATTAGTTTAAAGACAAAACTGATTCATTGGTTGCAAGTTGCTACAAGAGAAATAGTGCACTTCGATCAACCAATGAATACTATAAAAACAGCGAAACAAAAATGTCAGACAGAACAATATTACGCAGAAATCTAACATCACATTCTTCGGAATAAATCAAATGTGAGAGACGTAATATTCTAAATCTGTACCGAGGCTCTTATAGAACACGTTCCACGCAACTTTTATTCGCGTACATATTTAAATGGAGCGTGACTCACAAGTTACCGCAGAAGCTATTAAAGTCACCGACATGGGGGATGGTTTTAGTGATGGCGATTCGGTTATGAAGACAATGCTTTGAAAACCAAAATACCTTTATCCTAAACAGCCCTCTTCCTTCAAATTTTTCTCATGCTGTGCCCGACAGGGTCCACGATCGTTACAACAAATGTTTACTTACCACCTAAGCATATACATTGTGGAATGCAATAAATGATTAAGTATTGAATATCCAACATTCAATGAGAAAAGGTAGAAGAGAAAAGTTTCAACTATATAGGGTGGTTACCAATCAAATTAGATTCGATTGACAGATTACATAAGATAGATTTTGAAGGAAAGTTTGCAAGTTTATCTTACTCTCAATGAGTTTAAGAGAGAGAACCTTGAAATTATTCAAATTAATAACGCCCACCCACTTTAGTATTGTGCCTTGTCACTCAATAAAACCAAGTTTACTTGTCCCAATTATCAACTGATAAGTAAGTCAAATGAATTAGCCTGCTATAAACGTGGTACTTATATCTTTATCCTTGAGTTAACAGAATAAAAACCAGAGGGTCAATTTTACTATCGTAATTTTAAGAACGTTCACAGCCTTATCTCAGGCTCAATCTGTCAAAAAATACTTCTAATTTCCCTACATTTTGACATTATTGTTTGTCGCTGAAATGAGACTGTGACTAGATTTTGAACGTTTTAAATTACTAGAATTGGCCTTCTGGTCTATTGCACAGATCCAAAGTCGTTATTTGTAATAATAGTTATCTTGGAAACTATACTAACGCTGTCAGTAAGACCACTCCCCAATCCACGTTGAAATTAAAGTGATGACAATGACAAATTATCAGTTCAAATGGTACCTAAAGTAGTTTGGGAAAACTTACAAGTTGCGTAATACAGTGGACTATGCGGTGATATCATTTTCTTCGATAAATTGTATATGCCTTTGGGGTTTTGCTGACCAGGGATGATTTCTGACTGGATTACCTGCACTTTTTAAAGTGTGAAACATTGGAAGAAGTTAGATAAGGTTAATATGTAAGTTATTAAGTCTTTATCCTTCATGGAATATCTATGCATAATCATATCAGGACCTGATATGATTACTTATATCTTATTAATTTTCTTTTTTTGGTTTCAGTTGACTTTCTTTTAGTAATTAAGTAACTTTTATTTAAACGTTTGCCTTATTTGAACCATCCACTTTGTTTGTCTTATTATCCGGGTCACGGATCTCACCCTATCGTGCCTCATCATCATCAGCCTATAGCAGTCCGCTGCTGGTTATAGGCCTCTCCTATTGCACGCCATTCAACTGGATTTTTGGCAACTCTCATCCAGCTGCTACCAGCCATTCTGCGAAGATCGTCGCTCCACCTAGCCTGAGGGCGTTCCACCTTACGTTTACCGATCCTGCCTGTTTGTCCCAAAAAAAGCAGTCAAAGTGACCTCTAAGCGGCTGCCAACGACGCCACGGAAGTGGTGAAGTCTTGGGCCAACAAGAATTTACATACAAGGACCGTGCCAAGGACACGAAGAAGAAGGGATTTCATTACAAGGTGTTCAGCAGTGCGATTCTGTAACCATCTCACCGTGGAAACTTAGGTGAAGTGAACGTGGAGTGAGCTGTCATTCCAACTAATCCTAGGGATTGACACTATTGACAGCTCACTTCACGTAACTTTTCACGATGAGATTTTTACAGAATCGATCGACTGTACTAGTTACATCGCCTCACCATAGAAAGTATTCTTACCAAAATCATTTCTGGTATCAAGTGTCTTGGTGGATGGAAAGGCAGCCAATCTTGGCCATTACACATAACTGTCTACAAGATTTTGTTGTAGCGAATCCGGGGTTTACTTATTACTACTACTTATTATTATTATTATTCACCAGCTGTCAAATCTAATCCATAAAAGATTAAGGTATGGTCACTAAAACCACCTCGCTAACACTCACTCCACACCCGAATCTACGTTGAAATTAAAGCGATGACAAAGACAAATTAACAGTTCAAGATGTACCTACCAACAGTTTGAGAAGTGCTCGTATCTGTAACTCACTGTGTGGCGATGTGGACGAAATGAAGGTACATAGTCTTGTGGTATGTATGGGAACGGATGCGTGGGATTGGGTGAAGAAATTCTGTGTTGGAAATTATTTTAGTTAAGAAATCTTCTGTGAATGGATTGATATGTTCACTAATTGTAGGAATAGAGGGGCTTGTGGCTAAGTAATAACAGCCGCACGGGTCGACTGATCAGGTTAAGCTACGCTTGCCGCGGTAGGTCCGTGGATAGGTGATTATCTTTACATACCAAGACGCTTCCGTGCCTCGGAAAACACGTTAAGCCGTTGGTCCCGGCTGTCATTCGTGGATCTTTGACAGTCGTTACGGGTCGTCAGAAGTCTGAAAGTCTGGTATTACCCAGTTACTGGGTTGTGGGGGTCAGATAGGCAGTCGCTCCATGTAAAATACAAGTATTCAGCTGCATCTGGTTAAACTGTAAGCCGACCCTGGAAAAAGGCAGGGAGATGATGACTAATTGTAGGAATAGATCATCATGTCAGCAAAAATACGACCACTGCTGGACCAGCCAACAAGCTCTGCAACAACGATCGAAATGGTATTTTAAATTTCATCACTTGGTGATGATGGAAAAACTATGTACTATGGTCCCTACATACTCTTTATACATCGGTAAATGATAAATGATTTTATTTCTATACGTATGTTTGCACAAACACTTTTACACGTCAATCATGTTTTCAAAAACTAAATGAGGTCGGCGTTTCCTATCTGACTACTTTGAGAAGAAAGGCCGAAACTAACTCAGAAGTCACAGTCTCTTTTAAAGTCAAGACATAATCTTGGTCAGATCATATGAAGACCATGTAGATTGGTGTCGGAAATGGTCTTTCGAAGATCTCTCTTCTCATCAGCATTATTAAAATTCATACAATAATCACACTTGTGACAGTTGCAAGTACTTAGCACCTAACCTTTTTGGAGGCCATCACCGAAATTATAATAAGGGCCCGCAGACAGGATTCTGATAGAAAAATATCACGGAGTTTTCATAGAAATTGTTGTCGCATCGGGCTTGTCTGCGGAAGCCTTCAGTCCTTCTTGTACGTCCGCCTCCTGGCATTATATACAAAAAATTATGTCATAATAGCATTAACTCTATAAAATCTCTGCCCATACTTAAGAGTGTAATAAGGCTAAAGACACAGAGACCAAAGTTTGCTCCAACTACAATGCCTCCCGGATGTTCGCAGTAGTCGGTGGCGGGAAGTAAGGGACTTCCGCTGAGAGCTCGTTACAATATACATTTTTTTAGGGTTCCCTTTTTAGTTATGAGATAGAAGCTTCTTTCTTACTGTCTCGTATTAGTTTTTGTTAATTGTAAGTCGTGATTCAGCTTTTCGATCTATAATGCAAAAGTAACTCTGTATGTTTATCTGTGATTAACCATAACATCAGAACGGATCTCGATATTTGGTACACTGGTAAACTATAGGACACAGAATACTTTTTACGTCAGTAGTACAATTTATGTGGGATAATGCCCACGCGGGCAAAAGCAAGTGCCTTATAAGCTTCTCATTGTCTCTCAACCGTAGTTTTGGCCAAAGTTACGGGCGATTCCTAATCCGTTCCACTGTAGTGTATAACCTATGTTCTAAGTTTGCATATACCTATGTATGTTACTCGTGTACTTAAATACCAATCCTTGTTAATAAATGAGTTGGTTATCAATGAGCAGTCAGAGCGTTTTACTCTTCTCCAGTACCCAACCTTACATGGCGACCCTGCCATGTTTGGAGATCGGGTGTCGGGTCGCAATGCGGGCGCACGGTGCGTGTGGTACAAACTCTCGTTCTAAGTGTACGTTGCGTTATCGAACTTTTTTTTCGAGAACGTTCATACACTTAACAATGTGCAATTCTAGCACCCCAAAACGTGAAGAAGTTATAATAAACCAGAATGGCATTGGAGCTTCGAATTAAGCTACGGACAGTCACGAGCAAAAGTATGTATACACTCGGCTTTATTGAAAAGCGATTTACTCCTTTATTTTTTAATGAAATTTTATGTTGTTACGAACATAGCATTTTCGAACCCATAGGTTTATGTAATGTGACGTATTTCAACGTTGCATTCGTTATCTTACGACAAAATCGCAATTGAAAGTTGCCAAGTGTTGACATATTGGTGCTCGTGACTGGACATAAGATATGTATGGGTCCCGCCCTAAGAATGAATGACAACACAATTAGACAGTTGGCTCTACTCCCGAAGTTCCCAACTACTTTCGGATGGGCCCGTATCATCGTTGACAGATTTTACAGAGTAGGCCCCCTGGCCTGTTATATAATTTTTTGACCATCGCTGCCATGCTGTTTTTTTCTCTGAAAATGACGTCAGAATACCTAGAAAATATGGAATATTAGAATCCTTGACGTGTTCTAGTCCATTTGAGGTGGACTACTGTTTTCTATTTGTTTTGAGTATGACAAAAAGTTTGTGGTCTACCCTTCGATCAATAATAGTACTAGATTAAGGATCAGGACCAAAAATCTGTCGCTCAAGTGGCCACGTTTGCAGACAGTAAACATCTACTTTTCTTAGAAAAAAGTTTAATAGTATTAACATCTTCAGTTTATTATAAACCTTAATGCTTAAACATAAAGTTTAATTACCATTGCGAAATATATTTAAAATGTCGCTTGAAAATCAAATCATTCTATTTTTAAATTTACAGTCATTTATTCTAAAATGAAACTTAAAGTCTAAGTAATAAGGTTAAAAACATACTAATTTGAAATAAGATCACAAAAGTATTTGTGGTCTTATTTTTCGGGCCGTTTTTGAAGCACATCGGGAATCTAGTACTATTATTGATCGAAGGGTCTACCTATGGTCCCGGTCACTGACGCCAAAGGTGCGCTTTTTTCAAAAGACAGAACGGATATGACTCTGCATCCATCATAACCTTCAAACCTGCAGCGTCAGGCACTAGTTGTCTGACATTTTTGCTGAACTGGGCTTTTTTGGCGCAGTCGTGAGGCACACTTTCCTGCTAATTTCTTATATCGGACTTTACACTCTTTTAATTGTTTTTATCTGATATGTTTCTAGTGTACTGTGTGTCTCTTAGCCTGTGCTAAATAAATGTGTTTTCTTTCTTTCAAACCAAACACTGTTAAGAGGCAGAATTAGCGATACTCAATACATAAAACTTGAGAGGTCTCAAGGGACACCCGGATGGAACGAAGTATAACTGGCTTGCTTTCTATAAGAGAGAGAGAGACAGACAGAGAAACACGCGCACGCCGCACGGCTTACAACTATAGCAAAAAGTGTCGTTCCAACTTTTGGTCTTAATTTTTTCCGTCTAGCCCCCTTTCGCAACGCGCGATAAGGAACTTCGTTCCAATACTTTGTTTGCATTCCATAATGTGTACTGAGGTGGCAACATAAAACTTAATTAAATCATTATGGACCCTGTCAAGCACAGCAAAATCGTACCGCATCGTGCGAAAATGGTGGTACAGATCCCTCTCCAAAACACCAACTTTGGCAGCAACAATCTCAGACAGAATATTTTAATATAACTACAAACGGACAGCAAGGATATTACGGAACCCTTACATTTCAAATTAAAAAACACTCCACCGCACCGAGATTTTTTGCTGAAAACTTTGATGACACTTTTTGCAGAATTTCCAGACAGACTCAAGATGAATGTTCTTAATGTAATAATGGATGATTGTAGCTCCGCGGAATCCTAATGGAGTAAGTCTAATGTGATGTTAATTTGAGAGAGTAAATGAAGACTAATTACTTAATTAATTTATTTTGTTTGAACGTGGTATTTTTAATTAAGTTAATGGGTGGATGTTGTGACAGAGGAAGGTTGCGGATTCAAAGTGAAATGATATGAAATGAATTTTATTTGCAACAATTTGTAGTACAGACGCCAGCACATCAAGCTACTACAATCTGTCAAATTTCTTTAATAGATTTTCAACTTTATTGCTAAAGCATTAAGGTTCAAGGTTGATTGGACAAACTTGCCAGTTTCGGGTAGCTTGACCTGCTAGCGTCTGTACTGTATAAATGGTAAAATAAAATTAATTAATTAATGAATTACTATTTTTACAAGCTAACACTAATATATACTATATATAGTTATATAAAAGTATATAATACGAAAAATATAGAAAAAGGCAGGAGCTCATTAGGCATCAAAAATTCGTCCGCATCACTGTCAATGGGATAAGTGCCCAAAAGGCTGGCAGCATTACCACGTTGGATGGCAATGCTGATTCTTTGGGCTAAAAACAGGCCAGCCTTCTGGTCACGAATCATACGTACATTGTGAGCAAGTGAGTGTAGTCAATGATAGTTCCAACTCAGAGGAACGTCTTTTAATGAGCCAGCAGTGGGACAGGTAACAAACTGTTATTTATGTTCTTTCCTACACTGTGAGTTAAATAAGCCACAAACGTACGTTCTTAACTGCGGTCATTACAAAGTAGTATTGTATTTTTAATGACTGCTAGAGAACAGCAACAAAATATACCAACATTCAGATAAGACGAACAATCCTTCTGCCTGCCTTTCCCCAACTATGTTGGGGTCAGCTTCCAGTTTAACTGGATGCAGCTGAGTACCAGTATTTATCATGGAGTGACTGCTTATCTGACCTCTTCAACCGAGTTACTAGGTATAGTAACTCGGTAGGTAGTATAGGCGTGGCTAGCTGACATATGGCAAATAATTTAAGTTTCTTGTAATGTTAATTACTGAACATAGGTTCCTAGTATTGTATACATGCAACTATATTCTAACTGAACAGACAGTTGTGCTGCTGGGTAGTTTGTTGCGCCACTTCTTTTTCCCAGCGATAGCACTAGGAAGTGGTGAAGGGCGGGCGTTTTTGGGGGACTGTCTTTTGTAATTTTGACATTCGAAAAGTGCTGATTCTCAGCCTAATTTGAATAAATGACTTTTGATTTTGATTTTTTATGTAGTATTTTTATCTCATGAAGCGACGCGCGCTTTACTTGTGGTTACCAAGTATACAAACATGCTGTGAATGTGTGTAAAATGCAAGCGCAGGAGCTCTCGGTACTGTGCGAGACCATCACGAAGTTGGAAGTGTGTGTGCATGTGGAAAGAAAGAAAGAAAAAGTATTTATTGCGCCTCGTACAGGAAGATAATAAAACAAGTGATAAGTGTGGGTGTTTTGTGCTAACGCTACTCGTCTTTACGAACACATTCATAGCATATACTTGATTACCAAGAGTAAAACGCGCGTCACAGCGGCCCTTGGTAAGGCTGGTTGTCAGACTTTTGAGCTTTTGACTGCTGTCAAAATCTACGAATGGCACAAAAGACGAATAAGATTGTCAATAACCATATTTTACATCGTTGAACAAATATGTTGGCATGAATAGCTAGCAATGTATCGCGACGAACGCCGAAGTGCAAACCACAGTTCCGTATAGTTTCATATTCACGAACTTGAACCTAGGTCTTCCAAGTACGGGGTTGAGGAGATAAAGTTTAGCTGGAAGAGACGGTTATGGAAAAGAGCGTGAAAAGGCAGAGGAATAAATTTTAACACCGAGTTCATGGAGTTTTTTATCTGGGTGAATCAAAAGTCATTTACTCATATTGGTCCAAACTCAAGGTTCGCCAACGTGCAACGGAGCGCAGTATTCTAGGCGTCAAATTGGCAGACCATTTTCGCAACTCCATACTGCGCTCCAAAATACAAACTACTGACGTTGCTCAAAAAGCTACCAAGCTGAAGTGGGGATGGGCTGACCACGTCTGCCGTATGGCCTATAAGCTGTGGGCCAAAATAACCACTACGTGGAGCCCTGACACAGCTGGAAGGCGTCGCGGCAGACCCCGTAGAAGATAGCGGGACGAGCTGGACAAAACAAACGACCAGTGGTCTACTTTAGCCCTGGATCGAATGAGCTGGAAGTCATGGGGAGAGGCCTTTGCCCAGCAGTGGGATGATGCAGGCGAACAGTAACAGTTACTCATATTATGCTAAAAGAAGCAGAACTGTCTGTTAAGTTAGAAGAACTTGATTATACAGCGTGGCGCTTTAATGGCGACATTAATTTAACACACGTATACGGTTTTGCGTTGTAGTTTTATGAATATATTTTAATTTAATTAAACATTAATATTTATTTATTTATTAACAATTTTATAAAATAGCATCTTAGAGCAACCTGACTTAAAGAACTGTAGCGCAGGGGTCATTAGCCGGGGTCACGGATCATAACATCGCATCAATGTAATTAAAACAACGAGCCCTATGTCGGCGAGCGGCGCAGGTGGAGGTTTTCAAGTTACGATTTTTTTTATGTTGTTATAATGTTTATGATTACTGGCCACTAGCCCTACCCGTGTGTTAAATTAATGTCGCCATTGTAGCGCCACATGTCAAATGTCAAAAACTTGTCAAAATGTAGGGAATAAGAAGAAGAAGAAAATACAAGAAGTAATAATAGAAGAAGAAAAGAAGAAGAAAAAGTAATTTTTGACAGATTGAGCTTGAGATCAGACTGTGGACGGTCTTAAAATTACAAGAATTGCCCCTCTGTTCTGCGAGCAATGTGCTCTGTCTACATGAATCATTGTCATTAGTAAATTACATTATAGTGGAAATATTTCTTTGGATAAACCCTTAATTAACAAGAGGATTCTTGACCAATTTTGGTGCTAACGGCGAAATTTAACTTTATATTTTGCTCAACTATGATGTATGCATATATCTACACTAGCTTTTGTCCGCCCACTCCGTCGCATAGCATCGCCCGCGCTTTTACATCGTTTTCACTTTCGATCTGAGTTTTTTTTGTCACCTAAGGTTGCTAAATAGCCTTCCTCAAAAAGTGGGCTATCAATTGCAAAAATATGTATACAAATCCGACTGGTAGTTTCGGAGATTAGAGCGTTCAAAAACCAATCTCTTCAGCTTTATTAATTACTAACTGTGCCCCGCGGTTTCACCCACATAAGTTTCGATTCCGTGGGAATATCGGGATAAAATGTACCCTATGTGTTAATCCTGGTTATAATCTATCTGTGTGCCAAATTTCATCCAAATCCTTTCAGAAGTTTTGGCGTGAAAGAATAAAAAACATCCATCCATCCATACAAACTTTCGCATTTATAATATTAGTAGGATATTACTAAAGATTAAAAAGCTGCCCTTTTTCCGTTATTATCGACAAAAAATTAAGCGCAATAAGTCTTTAATATAAGCAAGATTTTTTTAAATAATCTTCAGCCACGTTCCTCGGTACACTTCCAGCTTCTTTAACTCCTGTAACCGCATCCACAGTTGCCACAACTTCACCGGTTGCATTTTAATGCCCCGCTAAATAACACCACGACTTTGTATACTTGAGGTTTCTCTCTAATAAATCAATTTATCTGCGCGTCACTTCAATTCGATTCCAAAGTGGTGTAGTTTGCAGATGCTTCATCAAATTCTTGAGGTTTGCGTTTAAGGAAAGATGCTGTGAGAGTCTATTTAGAGACTTTATTCATTGTATAGTCAATGTAGGATCGTTATTTTGACTACTACTTGGTCGAAGTTCTCTTAAATAACCTTTTAAGGGTACCAACGATCACATGCAGCACCTAATTATGCAACACACTTACATACACAATCTGCATCATCTGACTAGCCTTTTCCCAACTATGTTGGGGTCGGCTTCCAGTATAACCGGATGCAGCTGAAAACCAGTATTATACATGGAGCGACTGCCTATCTGACCTCGACAACCCGGTTACTGGGTAATTCGTTACCCCCAAAGACTGTCACACTTTTGGGTTCTGATGACCCGTAACGAGTATCAAAGACACACCAATGACAGCCGGGACCAACGGCTTAACGTGCTTTCCGAGGCACGGAGGTCTTGGAATGTGAAGATGGTCACCCATCCAAGGACCAACCGCGGCAAGCGTAGCTTAACCTGATCGATTGACCCTTGCAGCTGTGATAACTTAGCCACATTAAGCCCCTCGTACAAAATACACAATCATTATTTCAAAAGTAATTAATTTAGTACACTGATTTTTCAAACGTATATTATGTAGCAATTTATTATGAATTGCTTTATATTAATATGTTCGAAAAATTCATCTGTTCGACAAACGTAATGATTATTTTTGAATTGACACAGTAAAAGGCATAAGATCAAGGATACCTGTATATAATTGAATATAGTATATATAAAAGGCATTCTTATTGCGGCCCAATTGCGTAACACACTGGTGTTACGCAATTGGGCCGCAGGCAAGCATAACATTAAAGAATAAAGTATGTTTGATCAATAGATCGAATGATAAATCAAGGTTATGACCAAAATACTCCATACATCGTAAAAATCATACTTCGGAAACGACTACTGAATGTGCGTTTGAAGAACACAACGTTCAATGAAAGGTTAATGAAATGGAAGGATCTGTGTCATTCGAACACAAAATGAAGGTTTTTTTTAAATAAATCATAATACAGATCGCGGTTGATACCTAATGTTGGTACATACATCGAGTTTTAAGCTAGGACTAGGCCTGAGACTGCGGTGGCCGCCACATAGCGTCCGCAATTTACCGGCGATTTATGCGAGCAATTTATAGTAACGTAAGGTGGTGTGTTTCCCTAGAGAGCATATTTGACACCGTATAGTCAAACCCCGCTGTCGTAGGAAACTGTACCTTAAGTGCGACACACATCAACGGCAGATGCGGAGGTCGACGGCTGCAGTCAACGTATGTCAGCGACAGCCATCGACGCAGTGTTGCCAACTCTATCTGTCAAAAAGTCGTCAACTTACGCTTGAAAAGTCGCTAGATGTCGTTAGCTACGGTCAAAGATCAAAAGACGCTACAATGCAAATTTTTTGGTCTGTTGGAATAAAAGAAAATAATTTGATTTTCCAACTTATATTTGATAAAAAATTGAAAATTATAAAAACCAACTAAAAGTCATGACAACGGATTTTTGAGGAACTAACGGAGTTCTCATGTTTTGTAACCAATGGGGCTACCATACTCTATGACGTAAGCGGCGGTGGCGCCATCAATTAATTTCATGACTTTCATGATGCATTACATTCGATTACGGAACGCGCAGTTCCGAATATACAGAAGATACATTCCTTTCTTTACTTAAAAGGCACAGGGATAACAACAATAATCTTGCCATATTTTATGAAGCTAGAGAAAGTGCTTATTTTATTAGTCGTTAGAATAGTCGCTAGATTTTTTTTGTCGCTAGATGCATAATTTAAGCCGCTGTAGAATACGAAATGTCGCTAGATCTAGCGACTAAGTCGCTAATTGGCAACACTGCATCGACGCGTTGGCGTCTTCCAACAACATGCCGCTCGTGTATTTCGGCACCGTACTACTGCTGCTGATGCGTGCCGCTCGTGTGTATAAGCACTTAAACGTAGAATGGCTTTGTTGAGTGTTATCAATTATACTTGTATCTGCGTGTCGCGTTCGATTCCCGCACAGAACAAATATTTGTAAGTCCTACATGTATTTGTTCTGAGTCTGGGTGTTTTTCTATTTCTAATATGTATGTATTTACAAAAAAAAAAATGTATATAAGTAGTTTATCAGCCATCTTGTTACCATAACATAAGCATTAGGTTGCTTAGCTTGGGACTAGATGGCGCTGAGTGAAATGTCCAGGGATATTATTATTATTATCTTTCAAAAATTCGATACGCCATAATATTTTATTTATCAAACATCCAAAATGTATAAACTGTTTAGGCTACATATGTAGTATGTAGCCTAAACAGTTAATACAAAATGAGCCATCAAATCCAGGAGAGCAGCTAACCCAATTTTCATGAGCCGGAAACGTCCATTACGGAAACTAGGATTCCCATTTCGAAGGGACACGAATTACGATGGTAGATGAGTTTGTCTGGGTCCAAAATCTATTCTAACCAAATCTAGAATCAAACTTCTGTTCTAGTCTATTGATTTTGCCTAGTTTTTTGGCTAGTCACCAAAGATTGTTTTAAGTATTGTTTTGTTTTTAGAAGCAGTCGAGCGTGCATTAGAAAATAGATATACAATGGCTGGTTTCCGATGTTGGCTGTCTGGAGCACGATTTCCATGATCTAAAAAACTAGGTTTTGGTGTGGTATTAGTTTGCTTAATAAAATATTGTTATATGCTTTGTATCTTATTGGGTAGCGAAATAGCCATATATCATCTGCATTACCATAAGTATTTGCGTGGCCATTTTATGGACAATGTTTGAATATCAGGTTGTTTTAAAATATTTAAAAGAGTGTCCATGGAGTTTCATGTGCATTTCTTTGGAATTGGCAACAAGCTTCATCTTTATGACTGACTGATTCCTTGATAATTCAAAAGTGCCTGTAAATCATACAGTTGAAGGTTTAAATTTTGATTTCCAGTTGTATCTAAAATTAGACCTTTTCCCCCTGTAATTTATTGTAGCTATTTGTGTTCAATTCACGTCATTAGAATATAATCAGCCGTCCCAACTGCTGCGAGGCTGTAATCCACCACACGGGCCCAGTGCTGGTTGGTAGATGTCCCATGTCTTCAAATTTTTGGTTCTAGGACATGCCATCTTTAGACTGAAATTCAATGTTTTAGCCACTTTTTTATCGTAATTAACCAATCAACCCAATCCCACGTTCCTATTAAAGGTATTACCACCAATTACTCCAGACATTGATCCAGCAAACAGCGGTAACCCAAATAGCCAGTCAAACATCAAAAGACAATTTGAATAACGAAATTATTCTCCAGAATTATTAAATTATCTTTTCGCTCTCAGATGCCTACAACGTCAATCATCTCTGTTATCAATTTTCTATTTAAATCTTTTGATAGACAGTTACAATTTTCTTATCTTTCATTAACAGCTGTTTGCACAATATCCTTACTAAAATACAAATGTGAAAGTGTCTGTCTGACTATTAATTTTCACGGCTTTAGTAGCTGAACAGGGTATACGGAGGGTAGAGCAGTGGTGGATTAGTAGTAACGGCCGCGACATACAAGTTGTAGGTCTTTCTTTTTTTTTGAGGATGGGAAATCATCAAATGTCTTTTTGAGGATGGTAAATCATCCCTCCCGCTCTGGGTGGAGCGGAAGGGAGTGTCAGACTCTTACTGACTAAAACCCACCCGTGTTCCTTCCTTAGCCGTTTATGTTCCAGGGCAGCGGTAACCCTTTCGGACGATCCCGCTACCCTGGCAGGCTTCGGCCCTATCGGGCCCCGTCAATCGTGCTGACATCTCTTTGAGGCGCGCGTGGAACATATACGCGCCGTCCGGCACGGGCCTGGTCCTGATCGGGCGGTGAGCTACCCATTACTCTCCGCCCGCAGGCCCGCGCTTACGGTGGCTGGGAGTCGTCACGTGGCTCCCGACGCCCGGAAAGTTGTAGGTCTTAGCTTAGAACCCAGACGTTACTTTACTATGTGTAAATTATTTCATCACCAATACTCTCAAAACGGTCCAGCCGGTTTCCTCCACGATGTAGGAAAACATCGTGGAGGAAACCGGCCTGTCCTAGAACCAAAAACCCGCACTGGGCCCGCGTGGTCAAATACGGCCCTCTGATCTCGTTGGGGTCACTAGTATTGGAAACAGTGTAAAGTTCACTTAACCTACATAGAAAGGGAAGGATCCTCCGACCAGACGGGTGTCGTGTCTAGTGGGCTACTGCACGACGATTGATTTCGGGATGTTGTATATATGCTAGTTGTGTGGTAAACTTTGCTTGCGCGATACAGGATTTTCCGTAACGTCAGTATGATGCTACTTTCAAAACAGTGATGAGGAAACTGGCCTGTCCTAGAACCAATAATTCGGTGTCATATGACATCTACCAACACGCACAGGGCCCGCGTGGTGTATTACGGCCCAGTCCCTCTCGAGGAAGCCTGTATCCCAGCAGTGGGAACATTCTTGGCTGATTATGTAACATTGATTGGGCACACGGATAGACCTGGGTTCTTTTAACATGTTAAACTTATCATACGGGTACTTAAACTTTTCTAAACTCAACATCTGCCGAGCCTTTTTCCAACTATGTTGAGGTCAACTTCCAGTCCAACCGAATGCAGCTGACTACTAGTATTTAACATGGAGCGACTGCCTATCTGACCTCTACAACCAAGTTACTGGGTAATACGATACCCTTTGGTAAGACTGGTTGTCAGACTTTCGGGCTTCTGACTACCCGTAATGACGGTCAAAGATCCATACTTATTATCCCAGTAGTACGTTCAAGGTGACCATTAACCAACCTCTTCGCGACCGAAGCCGCGTGCAAAAGCCAGTCCTTTAATAATTTCACAACTACAAATTGAAATGAAACATCAGACGCGAGGTTGTCTGACCCAAATAAGATATGAGGTCAAAATAAATTATATCATTTCTAAGAATCAATCCACTAAAAACATTCATTCCATCTGTTTTGATCTTGTGTTTTGGATTTCTGTTCGTTGGAAATATTAACTTTGCTTGGTTTCGTTTGATTTTGTCGTTATTACACAAAGACATTTAAATAAAGGGTAGCAGGGTAACCAGTTACCACGGACATTTTTCGACAGTTATTAAAAAACAAATAGAATAGAATACTCTAAATGGTATATGTTTATGTTCTGTAATTTGTATGGTGTACAATAAAGAGTATTCTATTCTACTCTTTAATATGTACAACATATAAATAGAGAGAGAACATATAAATAGAGGGGCTTGTGGCTAAGTAATAACAGCCGTACGGGTCGATCGATGAGGTTGCCGCGGTTGGTTCGTGGATGGGTGACCATCTTTACATACCAAGACCCCTCCGTGCTCCGGAAAGCACGTTGAGCTGTTGGTCCCGGCTCTTTTTCGTGGATCTTTGACAGTCGTTATGGGTCGTTAGATGCCCGAAAATCTGACAACCAGTCTTACTAAGGTGGAACCTATTATCCAGTAACTGGGTTGTGGAGATCAGAGGGGCAATTCTCGTAATTTTAAGACCGTTCACAGTCTGATCTCAGTCTCAATCTGTCAAAAAATACTTCTAATTCCCCTACATTTTGACAAGTTTTTGACATTTGTTTGTCGCTGAAATGAGACTGCGACTAGATTTTGAACGTTTTAAATTACGAGAATACGCCTTCTGATAGGCAGTCGCTCTATAATATTGATATTCACCTGCATCCGGTTAGACTGGAAGCCGACACCAACATAGTTGGGAAACAGCTAAGCAGATGATGATGATATAAATCCAAACTAATATTATAAATGCGAAAGTAACTCTGTCTGTCTGTCTTTCTGTCTGTCTGTCTTTGCTTCACGCCTAAACTACTGAACCGATTTGTGTGAAATTTGGTACAGACATAGTTTGGAACTTGAGAATGGACATAGGATAGTTTTTATTACAAAAAATAAAATAAAAAATAAAATTTATTCCGGACATACAGCGCCATCTATTGGTCAAGAGTCGGCATCAATTCAGTACTGAAAATTCATCGGAAGAATGTAAATAAATAGTAAAAAGGTATGAAAATATAATATAATACAACTTTTAGTACAACGAAAATGCTCTAACGGAGTATAGATAATTCTATTAGTACTATATGTCGAGTTGGTGATCGCGCAATGGTGTCGATCGTTACACGAGTTCGGTTCATGTTATTGTTTTAATTCATCGGAAAAAAGTAAATAAATAGTAAAAAGGTATGAAAAAAATAATATCAATATAATAAAACTTTTAGTACAAAGAAAATGCCCGAACGGAGTATAGATAAATAATCCGAGTTGTCACTATGCTCGATAGATGGCGTTGGGATCGAAATAGATCGCGCTATGGTTTCGTTACACGCATTTGGTTGGGTATCGGCCGAGCGCTTCGGTACTGTCGTGGAATTGTGGATATAATAAGTATGTAAAGTTGTCGAAAATTTACCACTGATGAGACAAAAAGGGGTAATTCAGTTATTAAGGGGAGGATTTGAACTTGAAACTGTATGTTACATTTTCATGCCTAAACCATTGAACTTCTGATCTGGCATAGAGATAGATGGCATCCTGGGGAAGCACATACATTTTATCCTGTTAGCACGTTCCCGTGGGATAATTTCCGACATCCATGCGGGCGAAGCCGCGGGCAGAAGCTAGTAACAGACATAAATAAAAAAATAAACTTGTTCCAAACACTTTTCTATAAAACAGCAGATTTTTTTTTATACTGACGAAATATTTCTACGCTAGGGATTCTAGAATCATGTCATGTCAATCGATGTCATTACAGCAGCACGGCAGGACGAACGGCCGGCGGTATTTTCAGTGTGTTTTTTACAAACCAGTTTGTCTTGGCCTCACTTTGTATGATATTTTCTCACAATGAACGGTTAGCTAATACTGGTTTTGCATAGCTTGATGTGTAGCCGTGTGTACGCAGATCGGTGGGATTCCACGATGCTGCGGAGGTGGATGCAACTCAGCGCACAATTTGAATTGTACATAATTCTGTAAAATACTAACACTAGGAGTTAAGTAAAATTCTTACTAACCTTATGGACTCCTGTCTGAAATAAAGTTTTATAACACGACGCCTTACGCCATCTACCGGATTGTTTGCACAACACTACGCCACCCGAGTAGATTCAGAGAACACAAACAAGATCAATTATTATCGATAACAGCAACAGTATCTACAGACTACTAGCGACATCTATCATTCGACAAGTGAAGTGTCCGTGATGTCAACGAAGGTCATGATCACAACAACATACAAGCATAAGATGATGAAGACACACAATGCTGTCTGTCTAATCGACTATATAAACGGTCACCCATGGAGGAACGAGCACCCTGATAGTCCGGTTAAGTAGTCACGTCCTCTCAAGGTAAACTACGAGATGCCATTATCTAAAAAAAGAAAAGGAACGAGCACTCTCCCCCCCTACCCTTGCCTGCAGCCCGCATCGTAGCTGAGCCTGTAGCTTTATATCCCCCGACTGAGACCTCTGAGTTTGTTTCGGCCTTTCTTCTCAGAGATAGTCCTAGGAAACGCCGTGCTCATCAAAGCATTAATAATACCAATTCGATCCAGCCTGTTCCTTTGCTGCCCTCTCACAGCGACGCCCTAAGCCGAGGTTCGTACCCCACAGGGGGTGCCCTTAGCGTTCAGTCGCTTAGTTTAACTTAGTTTTAAGCCCTGGCTGGAGGCTTTAAGATTTCTTCTTAAGGCAACCACAGGATAGTCCGGTTAAGTAGTCACGATCTCTCAAGGTCAACTACGAAATGCCTTAAAAAAAAAAAAGGAACAAGCACTCGCTACTTAGAAGGCACAGTGGTCGATAGCCCCGCAGTCACCACTTGTCATATTAAGCTCGACCTGAGTGGAGGCCCCGTCACCCTCACGAATAGCCCAGCTAGGAGGTAAAAGGATAAGATAGCCCCGCAGTCCATCCCTAGAACCACTAATAGGTTTAAACTCAGTCTAACTTTGTTTGCTAAAATCTGTCGAGTGTTTGAAGTAAAGTGAATTAACCCTTATCCGTCATCCGACGTTGGTTTGAATCCACCGCCACCATTATAGTTTTCTATTCTATTCTATTACCACCCTAGTCACAGTTTTTCTATGACATCTCTTTGTTAATTCATCACGATTAATTATAAACAGCCTTGATTGTTACCACTATCTTCTTCTTTGTTACGCGGAATCGGCTTTCCCAATCATACAACGCCATTTATTTTGGTCTTGTGCATCATCTTCGGTAAGTCCCATCTCCCTCATGTTCTTTTGGACCTTCCTAATCCTTGTGGTTTGAGGTCTATCCACCTTTTATAAGTAGCCATGAAAAAGGTACTTTTTCACGACATGATCGTCTGATCGTCGAAGTAAATTACCGTACCAGCTCAGTCTGGAGTCTTTTACTTTATCCGCTATGCAACGTTGCTCTCTCTAATAATTGTGTTTTACTATGTAATTGTTACCACTATGAAACCATGATTTCATGTTTATTCAAAATTTAATGTGACGAATATTGCGTTTTATTTAAATCAAACTCTAATTAATTTTCTCTTCGTGGTTTTTATTTTAGAACATATGGCAATTTCACATCCATTGTTTTAGTGTAGATTCGAATTTATGCTATTCAAAAATACTCCCGAAAAGCAAATCATAAAAGCTGTCCATTACCGAACAAACCCGGGAGCTTTATAAAGCAATCAATACTGATGTTTTTTCACAATCAAAATTTCATTTGGTAATAGTGACCGTAGGTTCTCCGGGCCACTCTCCAAATTGGATTCTGGATGGATTCTGGGTAGGCCCTGGTAGGCTGAATCAATTACGTTTTACCCTTACTGGATAAGTAGAGATCGTATTGATATATTTCAGAATGAGGCCCAGAAAAACAAATGTCTGAAAATAAGTTGGGGTTTTCGATAAATATTTCTATCTCTGGTCTTCATAAAATTGCATTATCTTGAAACTGTTGTTCTGTTTAGAATGTATTCCTGGAAAACATTCAATGCCTCCGACTCTTCTCTTGGAAAATACAATACGGGCGTTTGACTGTCTGTTATAAATATTCTTTTTGTTGAAATCCGAGATCTTCTTAAAAAAAAACATAATAAACGTTATTGTTCGGCCTATTTTTGGCCGCAGAAAACCCTTAGCAGTGTGTTATGTCATGTGGTGGCCCAGATGTCATTCGTGGATCTTTGACAGTCGTTACGGGTAGTCAGAAGCCCGAAAGTCTGACACCCATTTTTACCAAGGGCTATCGTATTACCCAGTAACTGGGTTGTGGAGGTCAGGTAGGCAGTCGCTCCATGTAAAATACTGGTATTCAGCTATGATGATGTCGTGGTGGCTCAGTTATTAAGGCTTCGCCTCTCATGTACGAGATTGTGCGTTCAAATCAAGATCAATGTGACTTTTTAATTCATTTATGTACTTTCTGATATTACCGTGGACATTAATGGCAATGGTGAAGGAAAAAAAGTGAAAAATAAAAAAGCTTTAACAAAAAAAAATGGCCAAGTGCGAGTCGGACTCGCGCATGAAGGGTTCCGTACCATTATCTATAAAAATCACGTCTGTTGTATGGGAGCCCCATTTAAATATTTATTTTACTTAAATTATTTATTTTTAAAGTGAATATACAACTAAATATTCTGTAAATATTTCAAGCGTCTACCTGTTGCCATGATTAATATCGAGCAAAAAAACGGCAAAACAAATCACGTTTTTTGTATGGGAGCCCCACTTAAATATTTATTTTATTCTGTTTGTAGTATTTGATGTTATAGCGGTAACAGAAATACATCATCTATGAAAATTTAAATTGTCTAGCTATCACGGTTCATGAAATACAGCCTAGTGACAGACAGACAGTCGGACAGTGGAGTAATAGGGGCCCGTGATTACCCTTTGGGTACGGAACCCTGAAAAACAACCGTCTTCCAAAAAATACACTATAAAGTGATAAATAACTTTAATTTCAGAAGTCGACGTCGTCTTTTTCGCATTTTCGTTTTTGCCACCGAATTCCGAAATTAAATCTTCCCTATCTAAAAATAATTTTTGAAATCGATGTACAATTGCCGGAGATATCGCGTGACATACATAAAAAAAACTGTTGAATTGGGAACCTACTCCTTTTTTTGAAGTCTGTTATAAATATTTATTTATTGGAATTAATGCATTTATTCTCACACTGGAACGCCATACGGCAATTACACCAACAGAGCAAAAAATCACTTTCTTTAATATAAGTTTGAAATCGTCCCTTAGCCCAACCAGTCTTGTACAAGCGAGGTGATCAATGCTCGTGCGTTTTCTGTCTGCAAAGAAGCCTTTGCTTTGTAGTGAGACAATAATAGGCTGGTATTTATAACCAATTATGGGCTCAAACACGCCTACTTTTTAAACTAATAAAGATCCATTCATAGTACAGTTTTGGATCCAGATTCAGGCTGCGATAGATGACTCACTCATAAGGTTAATGTTCCCAGGAATAACTTATATTATAATATATTTCCCATTAAATGGTATAACAATTATGTAACATGAATTTCCTTGTGTAGGATTCAGTTTGGATACAAACAAAACTTCTGCGATAAATCGTATATGTTAATCCGCTAGGAAAACTAAAGCTAAATTTAGTAGATATATTTGTTGGCTTGTGCTAAATATTTAGATATTATAGGGACTATTCGTGGAAACTTTAGAAGTGATTTGTTTGTTTGGTATATTTGACTTATTTCAAATTCAGGGACATCGACGCGCAAACCCCCTAGAGAAGAAAATATTTCGTAGGTTATTAAAAAAAAAATCTGCTATTAATCTACGCGGTCAAAATGTTCTGAAGAGATTATTTTTTTTTGTTTAATACTTTCGAAATTTTCAACGCATGGGGGTTCAAAATCTATGTTTTGTTTAAATAAGATTAGAAGCACTGTGATATCAATCAGGGTGTTATTTACACCGTATGTGTTTTAAGAAAGATAAAGATGTTCATAAACATCTTATAGCATGCTTTGGCAACGAAAACTCGCTATTTTCTTATATATCTATCTTTCCATGTTTTAGTAAATAAGATAGTTATGGTTATATTCACTCAGGCTCAAAGAGGTCGCACGTAATATGTGCTCCTTAATGGAAGGACGCGCGGCCATGGGATTGGCCGCTCTTAGAAAGAAAGAAAGAAAATACGTTTATTTGCGGTAAACATGACGCAAAAAGAACATATAAAGAAAAAAAAAAACAATAAGAAATGGTTGTCATGCGTCACATCCATGCAAAACGGCTATCGCTCAGCATTATGCTGCGGCCCATTGTAAGACGCGTGTCTCAGAAAGCACGTTAAGCCGTTGGTCCCGGCTGTCATTCTTGGATCTTTGACAGTCGTTACGGGTCGTCAGAAGCCCGAAAGTCTGATAACCCTTCTTACCAAAGGGTATCGTGTAAACCGTTAACTGGGTTATGGAGATCAGGGCCCGTATTCCCGTAATTTAAAACGTTCAAAATCTAGTCGCAATGTCATCTCGGCGACAAACAAATGTCAAAAACTTGTCAAAATGTAGGGTAAAATAGACGTATTTTTGACAGATTGAGATTGAGATCAGACTGTGAACGTTCTTAAAATTACGAGAATTACCCCTCTGATAGGCAGTCGCTCCATGTAAAATACTGGTATTCAGCTGCATCCGATTAGACTGGAAGCCGACCCCAACATAGTTGGGAAAAGGCTGGCAGATGATGATGAATGATTAGTTGTTTCACTGACTGCCTCAACAAGCCCATATAGTTGGGGAAAGGTTTTTTTATTATTATTCTCAAACATACATTATTTTGTTGTTTTTACAATTTTACTCGTCAAAAATAATATGAATGCAAAAAGCCAAAAAAAAAACTATCGAAAAAATTGCCACAAATAGAACAAAAAAGGTATAAACCTGAAACCCTATAAAAAGAAAAAAATAACCTTGCAATTGTGACCCTACGTAAGTACGTATGAAGATTTTTGATTAAATGTGGTTTAAATGTCCCGTCGGGGGACCGCTCTAATTATTCGTTTTTTGCGTCGGGGGTTAAAAATCGAGTTCGATGGCGAGAAGTGCTTGTTAAATACGAATAGTATAGTAAAAACTAACCATAGGAGGGTGCACACAGATCCACTAGCGCCACTCCTTTAAAAAAATATTATCTAAATGTGTCTAGAATTTTCTAATACCTTTTATAAAATTTCATATTGAGACACGAAGCAACAAAATTCGATCTAAAGAAAAGCGGCCACATTCCTATCTATATATATAAAATTCAAAGTCCTGACTGACTGACTGATAGATCAACGCACAGCCTAAATCGCTGGTCCTAGAGACATGAAATTTGGAGGGTGTGTTCTTCGTGAAGAGTAGGCATCCACTAAGAAAGGATTTTTCGAAATTCCACCCCTAAGAGGGTGAAAAGGGGGGAATTCGTTTGTATGAAAAATCTTATTCCTTGCGTTAATAAACTTGAAACTTGGCACGAATACTTATCTAAATAAATTATGAAGATTGTCAGTATTTTTTTCTTCTAAACTACCCCCTAATAAGGGATTGGGGGGTTTCAAAGTTTGTATGGAAGAATTTTAGCGCGCAGTCCGATTTACTCGAAACTCAGTATTTATACCTAATATTGAAAGTAAAGAATAATGTGTATCAGGGTTTTTTGAAAATCTACCCCTGACGGGCTGAAATGGGGTAGTCAATTTTTCAGGGTAAGATTTTACTGCATGGCTTGATTAACTCGAAAATTAGTATAAATAATCTTTGAGTCAAGTTATGAATACATCCCAAACTATTTTTTTTTTAATTCCACCCCTGTGGGGGTGAAAAGCGGGGATACTGTTTATATGAGAAATCTTCTTCATTATGTTAATAAACTTGAAACTTTTCAAGAATACTCGCCTAAGTAAGTAATAAAGTTTATCATTATAAGTTTTGCAAAACTACCCCTCAAAGGGGGATATAGGGGTGTTGAAGTTTGTGTGGAATAATTTGAATGCGCGGTCCGATTAACTCGAAACTCAGTGTTTATATTTAAGACCAAAAATAAAGAGTAACATGTATCAGGGTTTTTCGAAAATCTACCCCTAACGGGTTGAAAAGGGGTAGTTAATTTTACAAGGGAGGATTATAATGCGTGGCTTGATTAACTCGAAAATTGGTATAAATAATCTTTGAATCAAGTTATGAATAATCCCAAACGATTTTTCAAAATTCCATCCCATATGGGGGTGAAAAGCGGGGGATACAGTTTATATGAAAAATCTTATTCATTTAGTTAATAAACTTGAAACTTAGCAAGAATACTTTCCTAAGTAAGTAATAAAGTTTATCATTACAAGTTTTTCAAAACTACCCCTCAAAGGGGGATATAGGGATGTTAAGTTTGTGTGGAAGAAATTGAATGCGCGGTCCGAGTAACTCGAAACCCAGTATTGATACTTTTGACAGAAAATAATTAATAATAAGTAGGTATGTAAAGTTGTCGAAAATTTACCACTGACGGGACAAAAACGGGTAATTCAGTTTTTAAGGGGAGGATTTGAACTTGAAACTGTATGTTACATTTTCACGCCTAAACCATTGAACTTCTGATTTGGCATAGAGATAGATGGCATCCTGGGGAAACACACATTTTATCCTGTTAGCACGTTCCCGTGGGATAATTTCCGACATCCACGCGGGCGAAGCCGCGGGCAGAAGCTAGTATGTCGTATTTAGTTGCTTCGTGTCTCAATATGAAACTTAATAAAAGGTATTAGAAAATTCTAGACACACTTACCGAGGTCGCTGATTGAGCAGATTTTCATAATTCCTTCTCAGTCACGAGATAATATTTTTTTAAAGGAGTGGCGCTAGTGGCTCTTAAAAACTACCAACTATTTCACTCAAGGATTAGTCACACCGGCACGGACGGCTAGACAGGTGAATTCTTCGTCTTTTCTAAATGTTGGTATATTTTGTTGCTGTTTTCTAGCAGTCTTTATAAATACAATACTACATTGTAATCTCCGGAGTTTTACGAACGTACTTACGTTAACGTAGCTTATTTAACTCAGAATGTAGGAAAGCACTTAGCCATAAATACCATTTCTTACCTGTCTCACTGCAGGCTCATTAAAAGGTGTTTCTTGGAGACGGAACTATCATTGACTGGAATTGAAATTTTTTTCAAACTAAAACTCTTTATTGCATTCATGTGTACATTTTTATGTTACAATATAAGTAAGTTCCAACATGAAATCCGGTTAGGGCACGGCAACATAATAATAATTTTAACATAATCTATTTATTATACATACGTATATAAAAATGAAATTGATGTTTGTTAGTCTCACAAAAACTCGAGAACGGCTGAACCGATTTGCCTAATTTTGGTTTTGAAATATTTGTTGAAGTACAAGGAAGGTTTAAAAGGTGAGAAAATATAAAGAAATTTCAATGAAAGTAGTAAAGACAACTTTAATTGGCGGTATGAGGTTCTACTAATTATTTAATTATAACTATTAATCATTTTGTTCTAGGTATTATGCGACCGAGTAAAAGCATTTTCATACTAGATCACTGTTTGTTCACAATTCTAGAAAATAAACGACAATGCTCATGAATGTATAGAATTCCGTACCATGCTGTATCAAAGTTAAACTTTGTTTTTTATAGACTACACTTATCAGTTATCATTTATTAACTCCTACAAAAGTTGTTTTTGTAAAATAAAACTGGGCGTCGGAGATTTTCAAAAAATTCTTAATAATCTAAAATTTTTGTTTGAAATGCACGAACGGTCATTATTGCTCTAAAAACTCTAAAACCCTTATAGTTTCGTCATGTCCGTCCGTCCGTCCGTCCTCGGCTTACCTTCCAAATGGTTAGTTCTCGTAATTAAATATAAGTTGTTGAGGTACCTGCCCTGCAGGTAAAGTAGGGATATTTTTTTTTTCTCGCGGCTACCCCTTTGTGTGGGGTATAATTAGATAGGTAATAAAATTCATGATGACAGTCCACGTGATGAACTTTAAAGAAAAACTATAACAGATTAGATAACTTTGTTAGTTCAGGAGTTATAGAGGCCTAACTTGTAAATTCAAATTCAAATTCTTTATTTCAGACGTAAGTCCATAGTGTTAGTAACAACAAAATAACTTAATGACTAGTGTTAGTAATAAGGAGGAAATAATAGAATAAATATCAATTGGTATGGATCCTCACCCAGTGGCGCAGCAGAGGGGAGTCCCACCTATCTGAGAACACGCTCAGGAGACTATTGGTGGCGGTGCGTAGCCGGCCGGCTATGGAGGCGGTCCTTTTTCTTATAATGGCCATAAGTGCCGTTATGGGTGACTACGGAACCCTATTCTATGCGTGGCCTTATATGGCCGGCCTAGCACTTGGCCGGTTTTTCTCTTTCAGGTTTCCTCTCGACGTACTTCACTAATGTCTTGAGCCCAGAAGGCCAATTCTCGTAATTTAAAACGTTCAAAATCTAGTCGCAGTGTCATCTCGGCGACAAACAAATGTCAAAAACTTGTCAAAATGTAGGGAAATTACGAGGAATTTTTGACAGATTGA
The DNA here is from genome assembly GCA_945859715.1 of Apamea sordens. Taxonomy (NCBI): domain Eukaryota; kingdom Metazoa; phylum Arthropoda; class Insecta; order Lepidoptera; family Noctuidae; genus Apamea; species Apamea sordens. The sequence continues at coordinate 963,408 of OX244010.1, read as the reverse complement.
GACTGAGATCAGACTGTGAACGTTCTTAAAATTACGAGAATTGCCCCTCAGACCTAATTTGAAATATAATCCACTCTAAAGTATAGTGCTCTATCATCTTTCTAAATTTAGATCAGTTATCGATTCCGTAATCCACCCAGACACGGACTAGAACTTATATCAGATCTCACTGAAACTCTCAAACTTTTTGTAGATGTCGCAGGATAATTGAAAACCCGTACTTTTACTCAAATCCTAGAATTATTTGCACAGGACTGAATTATTGGAAACTAAGAAAGATGTTCGTATTAATACTAGCTTATATCTGAGGGGCAATTCTCGTAATTTTAAGAACGTTCACAGTCTGATCTCAGTCTCAATCTGTCAAAAAATACTTCTAATTTCCTTACATTTTGACAAGTTTTTGACATTTGTTTGTCGCCGAGATGAGACTGCGACTAGATTTTGAACGTTTTAAATTACGAGAATTGGCCTTCAGGAGTTTTGCAAAAAAAACCGATCTCTTTAAGACGTTGGGAAATTTGATTATTGACTGGTTTAAGAGTCAATTTATAACATCTTTAATCAGAAGGCCAATTCTCGTAATTTAGAGTGGGGCAAAGTTTTTTTTTTATAAAAAAAAATGTATATATAAAAAAAATTAAAACGTTCAAAATCTAGTCGCAGTCTCATCTCGGCGACAAAGAAACGTCAAAAACTTGTCAAACTGTAGGGAAATTAGAGGTATTTTTTGACAGATTGAGACTGAGATCAGACTGTGAACGGTCTTAAAGTTACGAGAATTGCCCCTCTGGTTAGTCTGAACATGTTAACAGTTACCTGTTAACCGTATAACACATCCGTCAATGCATAATCAGCCTATAACGTTCCCACTGCTGGGACACAGGCCTCCTCTCGGTGAGAGGGTGTGGGCCGTAATCCAACAATCGCGCCCAGTTCGGGGTGGTAGATGTCACAGGTCTTCGAATTTTTTAGTATGGGTCATGACATGGTTTGCTCACGATGTTTTCCTTCACCGTTTTGAGAGCAGTGGTGATGAAATAAATTACACAAAGTAAAGTGCCTGTTTGGGTTCGGATCTACGACCTCAAACTCAGGCCACACCTGCTCTCCGTCAGTGCATAACATTCGTATCAGCCAATAGGCTAGCTGCCTAAAAAAATCTAATTAGTCTGTCAGTTAGATTATCAAAAAATATTGGACCCGTATTTTTTCTTTTGTCAATTACATAAAAAATTATGAAGATACGTGACGTCACGCCTTGCTACACATTTTAGCATGACGTGACGTCACGACTCCCAAATTTTAACGCGCTTGATCTTTGTCATTTTTTGTTTGATTAACAAAAGAAATACGTGTCCATTATTATTCGATAATCTAACTGACGGACTAAATATAATTGTAATTATAATATTATTGTAATTGAAATTATTTTTTTACCCAGGAATCTACCCTATTAACGTTCATACATATCGTCGTTGTTCACGATGTACCTAACATTAGCATGTTTTTTTTTGCAATAATCCTTATATTGGCTCATATTATTACGAAGGAAGGAAACGGAAGGGAAGGATCGTAACAGGTGGCGTTCTGTAATTTCCGCCTACCCCCATGGGAAAAAGGCGTGCGTAATATTATTATTATTTATACATATAGGTATTTGTATATATCCGGAGGGGCCCGTGGCTAAATAATAACAGCCGCACAGTTCGATCGATCAGGTTAAGCTACACTTGCCGCGGTTGGTCTGTGGATGGGTGACCATCTTTACATACCAAGACTCCTCCGTGCCTGAAGAAATTCTGTGTTGGAAATTAATTTAGTTAAGAAATCTTCTGTGAATGGATTGCTATGTTTACTAATTGTAGGAATAGAGGGGCTTGTGGCTAAGTAAAAACAGCCGCATGGGTCGACCGATCAGGTTAAGCTACACTTGCCGCGGTAGGTCCGTGGATAGGTGGTAATCTTTACATACCAAGACTCCTCCGTGCCTCGGAAAGCACGTTAAGCCGTTGTTCCCGGCTGTCATTCGTTGATCTTTGACAGTCGTTACGGGTAGTCAGACCGAAAATCTGACAACCAGTCTTACCAAGGGGTATTACCCAGTTACTGGGTTGTGGAGGTCAGATAGGCAGTCGCTCCATGTAAAATACTGGTATTCAGCTGCATCCGGTTAGACTGGAAGCCGACTCCAACATATTTGGGAAAAGGCTAGGCAGATGATGACAAGTTATTTGTATATATAAAATAAATAAATAAATGTATGACCTACATGTATTTGTTCCGAGTCTGGGTGTTTTTCTATCTATAATATGTATGTATTTACAAAAAAAAATGTATATAAGTAGTTTATCAGCCATCTTGTTACCATAACACAAGCATTAGGTTGCTTAGCTTGGGACTAGATGGCGCTGTGTGAAATGTCCAGGGATATTATTATTATTATTATTTTAGAGCAGTGCTGGCCTAGTGGCATCAGCCCCGACTTACGAGCTGTAGGTCGTGAGTTCGAACCCAGACAGGCACTTTACTTTGTGTATTTAATTGTAAAACCACTGCTCTCAAATCGGTGAAGGAAAACATCGTGAGGAAACCGGCACGTTCTAGGACCAAAAAATTCGATGACGTGACATCCGCAAACCCACACTGGGTACGCTTGGTAGATAATGGCCCACTCCCTCTCACAGAGAGAAGGTCTGTGTACCAGCAGTGGGAACATTATGGGCTGTTTATGAAGAAAATTTTTCAAGGCTTAAATTAATCCGGTCTGACAAAAGACCTAGGATTTTCGCAAATAAAAAAAAAAACGATTTTTCAACTTGCACTGCGTCACTGATATCCAGCAGTCTAAAAGTAATTGAAACTTTAATTGGAGCATCTACGATCGGGTTTACCTGTACGCGACGAACTTCAGCAAACACATCCATCACTGAAGTTGTACGGGTGCGGGTGGTATGAGAGTTGGATTACCTTGATGACGTGATAGTTGGTGACTAAGTACTCTAATTTGCCAATTAGAGGAGCGATCTGTTATCAAGATGGCGGGGTGATTGCGTAACATACCATCAATAGCAATTTCATTTTGACAGTTCGGCACCATTCATTGCGTTAGTTATGTTGGTGAGCAGGCAAATTTTCGAACATATGAAGCAATGGATTAGCAATATCCTTCAAAATTATTCTGATTGTGTTTAGAAGTGTGTTACGCAATTAGGGTGCTGGATTAGGAGGGGAAGTTATTTGTTGTGTATTTGGGATGATTTTCGAAATGGTTTGCAGCTAATAATCTTTTATTTAATGCGAAAAAAACTGTCTTAAGTTCTCATTACCAGTACCTCGATGTCGATGTCTTAAGATCTCATTGCCAAATGTACCTCAAGTGGGTCTAAATTTAAAACTTGATGGCATGAAACTAGATGCTATTACGGAAACTGTATATCTGGGAATTACTTTAGATTCAAAATTTTAATGGCCGCACACATTAGAACTCTGTCAGGTAAATTAAGTTCAGCTGCATATGCAGTAAGAAAAATAAGGCAGTTGACAGATACGAGTAGTAGCCACAGCTAGGTTAGTATACTTTATATTATGTATGTACTTACAAAAAATAAAGTATATAAGTAGTTTATCAGCCATCTTGTTACCATAACACAAGCATTAGGTTGCTTAGCTTGGGACTAGATGGCGCTGTGTGAAATGCCCAGGGATATTATTATTATTATTACTTTGCTTATTTCCACAGCATTATATCTTATGGTGTTTTGCTGTGGGGATCGGCAGCTGACGTAGATTCAATTTTCATTTTACAAAAGAGGTCAATCCGCGCAATCTATAAAATGGGTCCTCGCGAGTTTCTTAGAAACAAATTCAAAGAAATTGATATACTAATTCTGGCTTCTCTTTACATTTTAGAAAGTATGTTATATGTTCGCAAAAACTTAGGACTTTTCAAACTAAGAAGCGATTTCCATAATATAAAATACACGTAGTAAAAATTAAATTGTGATACCTAAATTTAGATTAACTTAAACTAGCAAGTCATTTCTTATAAATAGCATCCGCTTTTATAACAAGTTGCCAACGCAAATTTTATAACAAGTACCGAACTTAGCGATGGAAAGTTCAAAAACCTCATCGAACGTGTCCTTATCAAAAAAGCATATTATAATATTAAAGACTACGTTGAAGACAAGGTAGTTTGGCAATGATTTCTTCTGCACATGTGGCTTCCCTGGCACATCATTAACGGCATAACTACGTAAATGTCTATTAACTGCTCTCAAATTACAATGTTTATTTATTTTGTACATACTTATTTGACATAATCTTTTTATTATTTGATATTATATACAGACAATTCTAGTTTCAACTCTTTGTGGTTGTACTTGTAATTCAGTAATAGGTACTTGTTTTCAGTGGTTGTACTTGTAATGGCGGTCATGTCACTTGGTTTTAATAAGTTTTTATATTTTATCTGTCCTTTTGATGGATTCTTCTTTATTTTGTAAATGTGAGGACTTTGTAGGCCTTGTAGACTTTAGATCTGTAGACCATTTTTATTTTATCAAGTACCTGGTACTTGTTGACAGGCGTAACGCTGTCCTCCCATACCTACTGGAATTTTAAAACACTGTAAAAAAAAAAGCAATTATTTTAAAAAGAGTAACCGTGGAGTTTCTTGCCGGCTCTTCTCCATAGGAAACGACCAATTGGAACTGTGCACCTAACTTCTGACGTTTCACAGGATGGATTGAAAGCAGTACATATAGTGATTTTTGCTCCATTGGTGTAATTGCCGTATGGCGTTCCAGTGTGAGGATAAATAAATAAATAAATAATAATAAGTGCCCATGTTGGTTTATGGGAAATAAAATATTTTGATTCATTTGATTTTGATGGATGGAATATTATTATTAAGAAAAGTTTAGCTACGAATGTTCTTATTTTTGGATATTACTGAACTTTTGTTTTTCCTAACAGTGTTGTGGTTTGACCCCTAAATGATCAAATTACTAGGAAGTGTTTTCATAGTGAAATAAATATTCAAAAATATTTCACAATCACTTGGTGAATGGTGGAAATCCGGCTTGTGAAATGCACTAAAAAAAGTTGTAGAATTTTATTTATTACTAGCTGCGTTCCGCGGTTTCACCCGCATAAGTTTCGATCCCGTGGGAATATCGGGATAAAAAGTATTTTATATGTTAATCCTGGATAAAAAACACCTGCGTGCCAAATTTCATCCAAATCCGTTTAGTAGTTTTTGCGTGAAAGAGTAACAAACATCCATCCATTCATATATACATCCATCCACTTTCACGTTTATAATATTAGTAAGATAAGAAGTAAGATAGAAAGAAGAAGTAAGATTTCATACCATTTAACCGAGATAACTACTGTATCTGTATTCTGTTGTAGCTTAAAGCGTAAATGTTTCAAGAATCCCTACTGAAAGCTCTTTTAAATAATACCTAACACAGAATATATTTCTTTTTAGATTAGATCGCAGTGAAAATTTTTCGCGGTAACGTGCATCAAAGTGTAGTGGCTTCGCTGAGACGGTCTTTCGCCGTAACGTGCATCGTAATTTTATAGTAGGTATCGTATTAGCATTTATCGATATTTCGTGCGTCAAAATTCCGTATTCTACTCAGATTTGACAGGGGAAGCGAAGCAGCTAAAAAATATGTCTTTGATGTTTGACCGGCAACCTTTGTGCGCAAATCAAAATGTAACGTTATGCTTTGGCTCACATTCCTAAATTGCTTAAGTCTGGAGAAGAACCACTGTGATAAACGGACAAAAAAGTGATGTTATAAAGGTTCCGATTTTCCTTTATGGAACTAACATCTTTATAAGTAGTAACCTCAACATTTTCGATCAAAAGATAGAATTTCTATGTGTCCGTGTAATAGGTACCAGGATCACATAGATATTGCATAGTACAATTTAACGAACTTCCAACTAACATTCATGCAAACAGGGTTTCAAGTGGTACGTAGCGTAACTCAGTTCCTCGTTAGCAATCATTAGTATGATGTTACGAATGTACTCCAATTCTAAATCAGCAAGACTTTATTAAAGTGCTGACGTTGTTAGCGGATTTGATGTAAATTAGTCTTCTGGCTCATCATTATCATTTCAGCCGAAAGACGTCCACAGCTGGACATAGGCCTTCCCCAAGCACCTCCACTTCGACCTGTTCTTTGCTTCTCGCATCCAACGGATTCCTGGGGCCGTCACATGGTCGTCGGTCCACCTTGTGGGAGGCCTTCCAACGCTACGTCTTCCGGTACGCGGTCGCCACTCCAGAACCTTTCGGCCCCATCTGCCATCTGTTCTGCGAGCAATGTCTGCCCACTGCCACTAAAGTTTGGCAATTCTTTGGGCTATGTCGGTTACCTTGGTTCTCCTGTGGATCTCTTCATTTCTGATTCAATCACGCAGGGAAACTCCTAGCATATCCCTCTCCATGGAATTGTTTCTTTTTTACATTGTTCTCACCATATAGAAGCAATAAGAATAATGTACCCAGGATTTTGTAATAATATCTTGATTTAAAAGGGTGTCCGTGGAGTTTCTTGCCCGTTCTTCTCCATAGAGATCTACGTTTTGGAATGGGCATCTAGCTTCAACTTTCTGACTAACTGACCGAATATTTAATTTAGACAATTCAAAAGTGCCTGTTAATGGTTTAATTGAAATAAATGATTTGAGTTTTAGTTGAGAGTGTACTTTTCTGGCTACTTCTCGAAAATTACTAATCCCCTTGTCTGTTAGGCAAGCTTTTTAAGTTTAGTTACAATATAAAAAGTAGTTGTGTTTCATTAGTGACAGTTGAGCTCCTAAATCATCATTGAAATTTCATAAATCATCATTATAATTTCATAAATCATCATTATAATTTCATAAATCATCATTTTAATTTCATAAATCATCATTATAATTTCATAAATCATCATTTTAATTTCATAAATCATCATTATAATTTCTTAAATCATCATTATAATTTCAGATAAAAGACGTCTACTGCTGGACATAAGCCTCCTCACTCCACCATAAGCACCTCCAGTTCAACCGGTTTTGTGCTTCATAAATGAAGCTATCGACGGGCCCGCGATAGCTAGCGACGGGGCCCGATAGGGCCGAAGCCTGCCAGGGTAGCGGGATTGTCCGAAAGTGTTACCGCTGCCCTGGAACATAAAGGGCTCAGGAAGGAACACGGGTAGGTTTTCGTCAGTAACAGTCTGACACTCCCTTCCGCTCCACCAAAAGCGGGAGGTGAAAAAAAAATAAGCTATCAAAATGGCAAGACTATACTGATTACGACAAGATAGGCACTTTGCCTTAAGCTACTTAGGGCTGATTGTAACACAGTCAGATATTTTTTATCCGTGGAATAATATTGACGTCTGACAATTCTAGTATGGAAAAACAGCCAAAAATTCTAAATTAATTCTTAAGATAAGACTTATTCTAGGTAGGGTTTGGTGAAATTAGTAAATAATTATCGATAAAATTAAATAGTTTCTTCGGTCAATCAAAGAGTGATCACCACTTTTATAAGCAAGTGTAATGATTCTGACAACATCCTTTACAATTTCAATGAAGATAGAGAATTTTAAACAGCGAAATTCTCTCCTGGATACAACAAAATGAAAACAAATGTTTGACTTTTGTAATCTACACGAAAAGCGAACAGCCAAAAGCCGACAAAATCTTAAATTCTAATTTAATCTTTCTCATCTTCAACTGTAATCACACTAAAACCTTCTAGATTTAACCTAACAATTCCACGGGAACTTTCTATTTCTGTTATAGTAGACAAAACAAATGAAAAAGTTATAGCTGCCTGAGAAAACTTAAAATATGAGGGTCGAAAGTTATGACAGGCCGGGTTGGAGGATCGCGGCACTGCATAGTGGGTACAGAAGGTCAGCTCCTAACAACGAATAAAAACAGGCGCACGCACACATAGCCGCGTACGTGTGGTGTTCTCAAAAAAAATGACATCTGCGAGCGAGGTGGGCACTCGCTGTACGCGAAGCGTGTGTCGTATGTTTGCGTGCGGTTTTCGTAATCATTTGTGATCTCGTCAGGGTCACTAGTGTTGACAACGGCGTGTAAAGTTCACTTAACCTCCATAGAAAAGGAAGGATCCTCCGACCAGACGGGTGTCGTGTCTGGTGGGCTACTGCACGACGATTGATGTCGGGACGTTGTATACGAGTATATGCTAGTTGTGTGGTAAACTTTGCTTGCGCGATACAGGATTTTCCGTAACGTCAGTATGATTCTACTTTCAAAACAGTGATGAGGAAACTGGCATGCCCTAGAACCAATTATTCGGAGACATGTGACATCTGCCAACCCGCACTGGGCCCGCGTGGTGTATTACGGCTCACTCCCTCTCGAGGAAGCCTGTGTCCCAGCAATGGGAACATTATAGGCTGATTATTCAGTATGATGTGTAGTACGCATGTGGCGATGTAGATGGCGCCACTTGGAGCCAACCTTCTGTGCCTGTCTATTTCATGCTCTCAGTAAGGTAGAAAGATTTTATACTGATGTTCAAGAAAGTATTATTATTTTCAGCGGTGAGACTGAAGTATTGCAATTTGTTGGTTGTTTAGAAAAGTTGGGGGAAGGAATTATGTTAATGGCTTCAGGTTGAAAAACGAGTGTTGAGGGGAGAAATAATTTACATGGATATTAGTCGATGGTCCCGTGTAATGCTTAAAATTAAACAAGACATTTTTTGTTTATTGATTTATATATCTTCCCACAGGAACGCCATACAGCAATTACACCGATGTAGCAATAAATCATCTTATGTGCTGCTTTTCATCCATCCTGTGCGCTCTGGACATCAAACGGGCGGCGATGGATCACGCACGCTCACTCGGCGTCAAGACATTTCTCCATAGTTCCATAACTTCATCTATATAGCGCACATTATTTGTGATTTTTGACACTGAATGAATATTTCTTAACTTATCATGAGTAATTCTTACTGACTTGATTTAATGTTACTTAAAATCCTACTACACTGTTATATAAGATGGAGACAACAATACGACAATAAACTAAACTGATGATGATGACGACGTATGATGACGTGCCCAATCTGTATACAAAAATTCGACTATTGAAAGATTGGAACTCATACTCATCATTACTATTACATTGTTTCAAAAAATCACTTTTTATTTTGATTTATTTGATAGTTCTAAAATACTCTCGCCTGAAACACAGGATTACCTAGTTCAGGCACGTAAGTCTTAGGAATATAATTTTCATATAAGCAAAACTGTACTAATTGTCATGCTTTATAATTTTTTAATAAATATATTCCTTTATTTCATTTAGATACTTACAAATTACATTTTTAAATATTTTTATAAACAAAAAGATAAAAAAAACATAATAAATATATTATTATTATGACTTATTGATTTGTAGAGCCCGTGTTTTCATTAATTGTCGTATTGTTTTCTTCACACTGACGTATAGTCTGTTCTGTTTTATGTACTGCTGCCATCTATACTAACATTATAAAGAGATGTTAGTAAGTTTGTATGTAGGGGGTAATCTCCGGAACTGCCAGTCGGATTAAAAAAATATTTTTGCATTTGATAGCCCAATTCTTGAGGAAGGCTATTGTCTATATAACATCACGCTAAGACCCTAAGGAGCCGAGTCAAAAGAACGCTAAGCGATGCGATGGGGGTGGATCTGGGGGAAGGGGGGCTGGACAACAAATTTTAAGTAGACGAAGTTGCAGGCAAAAGCTAGTCCTGAAAACTAAAACTAAAAACTATCCCCATAGCAAAACTACCACAATTCACAAAGCCGGAACAAAAATCACTATCGATACATCTCCAAAAACCTGAAGTTCCAAACTATGTTATCGAGTTTATTGGGTCGCCTCATAAACTCGATAACATGTGAGCCACATCTGTTTATTTTAACATATCGCTGATACAAAGTTAAGTCGGTGGGTTACATAGTAAAAACGCCAGCACATCAAGCTACCTGAAACTGACAAATTTTCCCCATTCCCCAACCAACATTGTACCTTAATGCTTCAGCGATAAAATTGAAAATCTACTAAAGAAATTTGACAGATTTGCTAGTAGTAGCTTGATGTGCTGGCGTCTGTACATACATTCACTTGTCCGATGAAATATTAACTACAGAAAACTCGCTTTCATTTATTGTCGTATTGTTGTCTTTACACAAACACATGCTGAAGAATAAAACTCAAAACTATGCCCATAATAATATGACCACTATTCATGAAACCAGAAGATCACTTCCCGTACACAAAAACGTTCAAAATCTAGTCGCAAGCTCATTTCAGCAACAATCAATGTAAAAACTTTAAATAGGTAACTGAGGACAGAAGGGCAATTGTCGTAATTGTAAGAACTTTCACAGTCTGATCTCAGTCTCAATCTGTCAAAAAATACCTCTAGTTTCCCTACATTTTTGACAAGTTCGTGTCATTGATTGTCGCCGAGTTGAGATTGCGACTAGATTTTGAACGTTCTTAATTACTGGCATTGTCTGTCTTCAGATTGTAAATGTTCTGATTGTTCTTCTAAACGACAATAAAATTTTAAAACAAAAACTATCGATAACTCTCCAAAAAACTTAGTCCCAAACCCGACCTTCTAAACCCGATAACAAGTGAGCCTCATCTGTTTATTTTAACGTATCGTCGATACGAAGTTGTTTGCTACCCCATGACACATGTTCCTATTCTTCATTGTATTACTAACTGCGCCCCGCGGTTTCACCCGCATAAATTTCAATCCCGTGAGAATATCGGCATAAAAAGTATCCTATATGTTAATCCTGGTTATAAACCACCTGTGTGCTAGATTTCATCCAAATCCGCTCAGTAGTTTTTGCGTCAAAGAGTAACAAATATCCATCCATCCATTCATCCATACAAACTTTCACGTTTTTAATATTAGTAGGATTACGCAAACTATTTGCATACTTTGGGTTACGTGATGCTTCGAACATCAGAGCCTATTGGAGCCGTTTATTTTGTGAAGAAGCATGTATTCTATTCTGGGCCCTAATTCACTATGACCACTCAATGATTGGACTCTATGAGTGGAGACCGCGAATTCGTAAACGTAAGGTGGGACGCCCTCAGGCTAGGTGGAGCGACGATCTACGCAGGATGGCTGGTAGCAGCTGGATGAGAGTTGCCGAAAATCAAGTTGAATGGCGTGCAATAGGAGAGGGCTATGTCGAGCAGTGGACTGCTATAGGCTGATGGTGACTCAATAATTCTTTACTTCGAAGCCATGTACGTAAACGCCACGTGTTTGAAGCCACGAAACCACGCGAAATAAACGCGAAGTTGGCATGATTAGCCTGCTAAGGAATTGTTCTTAGCTAATCACGCCAACTTCGCGTTTATTTCGCATGGTTTCGTTCGTTGTATCATAGAGAATATTGGCTCTGATGTGACATGCCATTAGAGTAGTGTGTATGTGTGTGCCTTTACTGACACGTGTATTGGCTTAGTCGCTTATGCACATAGGTAGGCTATATCAGAAAAACAAGGATTTGTGATCTTAGTTACGGATGAAAGAAAAACAAATTTCAATCATGTGGTACCTCTCCATACATTTTAATTAACTTTGGTATTACAAACAAATTATTATGGACAAAATTCAAATTTCTAAATCCTCAGCTAGTCCTTTTGTCTTTATTTCTAGTCAGCGCTTCAATTTTGTCGTGAAATATTTCGTCGTTCAAATTCTCGGGAAAGCTAATAAAAAGTAAGTGACCTTAAACGTTGTCTAGACTACATTCATGTCTACATCCATAAGTCTTCTCTACTCTAACGAATCAGACCGAGAAAGTTTTGTCATTCTCCGAATCTTTTGGCCCTTTGATAGCATTTATTAGTCCTAAGTTTCTATCATTTTCCCCTTAAAATTCATCTCCGTCTAGATCATTGGCTTTTGATTTATATTTTATGACATAAATGTCTATAAAAGTTATAGTTATTATCCTTTCATAAAGTCGACCATTCACTGCTATGTAGTTCGACTTGCGTCGTTTTAGGAGCCGAGCAAAAAGGAAAAAGTCAGAAAGAATGCTTAACGAAAACAGGTGATGCGATGCGACGTGGTGGGTCGGGCAAGCAAGAAATTTCACGCGGACGAAGTCGCGTGCAGAGGCTAGGTTAATTAAATAAAACGATACGTCTATACTCTATGAATCAGAAAGCCAATTCTCGTAATTTATTACGTTCAAAATCTAGTTGCAGTCTCATCTCAGCGACAAACAAATGTCAAAAACTTGTCAAAATAGAAGTATTTTTTGACAGATTGAGACTGAGACCAGACTTTGAACGGTCTTAAAATTACGAGAATTGCCCCTCTGATTAAGTTCATCGTCTGCCTAGCCTTTCCCAACTATATTGGGGTCGGCTTCCAGTCTAACCGGATGCAGCTGAGTACCAGTATTACGAATCTGACTAAGTTCATCATCTGCCTAGCCTTTTCCCAACTATGTTGGGGTTGGCTTCCAGTCTAACCGGAAGCAGCTGAGTACCAGTATTACGAATTTGGCTAAGTTCACGGTACAAGAGTGACTTATCTTTGGTTTTTTTTTATAACATGCTTAAGTTATACGTTCCTATACATAAGTGTGGCTGTCACGCGCGCGTCACTTATTTATGCCCGTCACTCCATAAGTCTCGTCACGGTGGCATGCTCTAAACAACTTCTTTAATTTGTTTTCTCTACAAGCCGCGTGTAACTTGAACGTGTAGCTGGTGGAAACGGGAGTACAGTCCGTACACAGTTATTTTACCTCTGCAGGCCAATTCTCTATTCTCAATTTAAAACGTTCAAAATCTAGTCGCAGAGGCAGAGGCAATTCTCGTAATGTCACCTACATCGATACCTACTATTATTATTATTATAAAGAGGTAAAATTTGTTTGTTTGTTTATTTTATGTAGGCAGAGCGCGTGAGGGAGAGGCAATTACTGCACCCTCACGCCCCTAGTCGCCACAGGAGACGCCCTGGACGGGAGTCAACATCTGACTCCCGGCCACCGTAGGCGCGGGCTTGCGGGCAGCGAGCAATGGTAAGGAACAGGTCCGGGTCGACGGCGCGTTGTGTTCCACGCGCTCCTCAAAGAGATGTCAGCACGAATTGACGGGGTCCGCTAGGGCCGATGCCTGCCAGGGCCGCGGGTTGTTCGAAAGAGATACCGTGGCCCCTTGCACAGGCAACTGAAGGAACACGGGAGTTTTAGTCAGTAAAAATCTGACACGCCCTTCCGCTCAGCCCAGAGCGGGAGAGGTTATTTGATGATTTCCCACCCAAAAAAAGGGGGTAATCTTCGGAGCTAATGATCCATTTAAAAAAAAATCTCTGGTACAAAGCTTCTTTATTCCTGAGTAATATTATGCTATACATTATATTTATGTCTTGCATTTTAGCTGAGCTATCACAACTTTTGTCTAGCAAGTCGGAGAGTCTGAGAGTAATTCTGTTTTAAATACCTCTTAAAACAGAATTATTTGCATGCGCTGCCTAAACAGTTGCATATCGTTACAATCAATGGATAAAAAAAAGGCCGTGACATCATATTTCTATATTTTTTTATTTTATCTTTTAATATCTCTTTTATCTTTTAAAAAAGTATTTTTTCGACATACGTTTGGATGAAAATATAATTTTTAAATATCAAAATAAATTATTTAATGACGACACTTTACAGTATGTCGATTGGTGGTTGGTATGTTGATTGGTTGTCGAGTTTTCATATAAAACGAAGAACACGTGCTTATCTTAGGCGTGGGCTACGTGGAACAGCACCTTTACCCACAACTACTCCACAAGTTGTAAACTTTGCCTCAGCAAGCCAGCTTACAGCATAAAAAATAAAATTTCCAACATGCAACGTTCCTCGGGAAAGTTGTTATTATATACTGGGTCCCTTTTAATTAGTTTGTGAATCTTGTTGCTATTAAAAATTACAATACAGGCTGTGAGTAACTTGTTGTTAGGACTGCTTTTTGCTGTTGTTTTATGCAATTATTTATTGTATGGTTAGTATACCTGAGAGTAATGGTTTTAAGTTTATAAAAAGTAGCTTCTGTGCGCGACTTCGTCTGTTTGGAAGTCAACTATAAAATCATTCTACTAATATTATAAACGCGAAAGTTTGTACGGATGGATGGATGTTTGTAACTCATTCACGCAAAAACTACTATAGAACTTTGACCCAGTCAATAAAATTCATTTACAGCCATGCAATATGCAGCATCTTATTGCTTTTTTATTACTGATAACTAAACATTTGTCCGAATGCCTGTAGAACTTGCGGTTTCTGTTTAAATCTAAAAGACATTGATTATAGGTTAGGTGCAGTTTTTTGTTAAAATAAATTATTGATGTGATATTATTATAGTAATTATCCCTACGAGGGCATTCTGCGATTACAGAAACTACTTATTTAGGGTCAGTCCCTATCCTAATAACAAAGTATGACTAGAATTATTTATTTATTTTAGAATTTTAGAATTATTGCATCAGTTGATGCTGTTGCAACGTCTTGGTGTAGAGGTGGTGGTGAAGGCACTGGTATTGCTTGCTGAAGTACCAGCAATTGTTTTGGTCCAACTGGTTGAAGCTCTATTTCAGCATGGTCATCTGCGTCCGGTTCTCCTCTAAAACCACTCTGTGCTACCTGGCGAGCATTACTAGACGTCAACTGCGAAAAAAAAATTATTTAAATGCATTTGGCTTTGATTATTTAAAGGTAGTTGGTTTTTTTTCTTATGAGTATAGAAAGTTGCAACTAACTTCGTAGTTTTCAATATTGCTTTTCACCAAACATCTGTATAACACGCTACGTATGCTATTTATTTAGTATTCTTTATTAGAACTAGCAAAACAGCAGCGATGACATTACTATGCTAGCTAAAATAGCTAATATCGGCATGGTTTTAAAAAAAAATCGTTGCGGCCGCGCCATTGAAACGGACACGCTATTGACTATACATACCTGTTGTAACAATACCCCTGAATCGAGAAGAGTTTGCATTGAAGATTGTAATGAAGACCCAACATCTCTTAACATCCTGTAGACACTCGAGTAACAATTTATGCACCACAACATCGTTCGCCAAATCACAAGCAATGATCAGCATCCGTGGGAGGTAAGTAGTACAAAGTCAACGACTAAGCGTGAATCGACATCCGTAGGCAAAAGCAAAAGCCGTCGGTAGGGAAAAACAGTAAAAAGCACAGTAAAACAGTGAGGCGTGACGGCAAACAACAGGAACACCAGGAACACAGAGAGCGAATGACTGACATTGACACTTTGAGTTTGACATAACGCGCGTCAATAACGTTTCGTTACAAAAAATCCATTTATGCGAAACTATGATTATAATACAACCTATTTGATTTTCATAAGTATTCGCATAATAATCTTAAGTGATTTAAACAACATGTACGTCACGCATTATCATCATTGTTATAATAATTAAATAATGATTTAAGTACGTAACATGAGTTTTTGTTTTACAGGCATGTATTTCAAACTTTTTACTTTTTATCATGCGTAATACGTAACGCAGATGGTCGCCTTAGAACAGGAAATGGCAAAAAGGAATTTCAGGGATTGAATTCCTTTTATTATTAATTTGTAATCCGCAACTTCTAAAGAAAAACCATTTATTATGAAAAGGTTCTATATTCATTACAATTATTTTCATTAATTTACATTTTCTGTAAATTGCTGGGGCAGGATCTGGCATTGTCATTTGGCACACAAACAGCTTATACGAGGATTAACACATAGGATACTTTTTATTCCGATATTACCACGGGATCGAAACTTATACGGGTAAAACCGCGGGCGCAGCTAGTAAAACATATATACTAGGGCACTCGGAAATAATGTTGCTTTATATCAGTAAATTATTATTGTAATTGGATGAATATTTCCAAACTTTACTGTATTTTTATCTCACAAAGCGACACGCGCTTTACTTGTGGTTACCAAGTGTACAAATACGTTGTGTATGTGTGTGTAAGCGCAGGAGCTCTCGGTACCATCCGATACAATGGCGAAGTCGGACGATTGTGTTTGTGTGTGTGTTATGTGCTGACGTTATTTATTATTTATTTATTTATATATACTTTATTGTACACCACAAAAATAAATAGCATAAAAAATACACTTCACGTTACTCGTCTTCACGCACACATTAACATACAATATAGAATAAAAATATAAATACAATACGTCTCAGAAACAGACAATTTTACCTATGTTATTAGCTTAGATGCTCTATTTTTGGGATAAAAATACAAGATTTAAAGAGATCTCGTTCTTGTTGAGATATTTATTTTCCAAAATGTAAAAAAAATACATATTTGCATAGGACTAAGACACCAGATATAATTTAATTATGATCATAAAAAAAAAAACTTATTAAAGTGTGAAACCAACAACCAGTCTTACTATAACGTAGTGGTATTTTGCTGCATCCCTTTAGACTGGAAGCTGACCCTAATATATTTTAATTTTGTTCCTACATCTTCATACTTACCTTACTGCGTCACTACCTATTTGTGAACTTACATACGCACCAATATACAGGGTGGCAGGGACATCGCCGCGCAAACAGTAACCATGGATTCAGCACATGATACTAGACCCCATAGCGTCGAAATTTTTCGTCAGTTATTAAAAAAAAATATTGCTGTTCCATACATTTTGACCACGTAGGTATTGCACTTTTTTATGAAACACCGACGAAAAATTTCTACGCTATGGAGTCTAAGCTCATGTGCTGAATTCATGGTTACAGTTTGCGCGTCGATGTAATTTGAAAAAAGGCTGGCCAAACTCCAACTCAAACTCAAATCATTTATTTCAATTAAACCATTTCAGGCACTTTTGAGTTGTCAACATTTTAAATAGTCGGTCAGTTAGTCAGAAAGTAAAGCTAGTTGCCAGCACCTTGCGCACCTCACGCCTCAGCCGCCGCGGGAGACGCTCCGGGCGTCGGGAGCCGCGTGACGACTCCCGGCCACCGTAGGCGCGGGCCTGCGGGCGGAGAGTAATGGATAACTCTCCGTCCGATCAGGACCAGGCCCGTGCCAGACGGCGTGTACGTGTTCCGCGCGCCCCTCAAAGAGATGTCAGCAAGATTGACGGGGCCCGATAGGGCCGAAGCCTGCCAGGGTAGCGGGAACATCCGAAAGGGTTTTAGTCAGTAAGAGTCTGACACTCCCTTCTGTTCCACCCAGAGCGGGAGGAGTCATTTGATGATTTCCCATGCTGAAAAAAAAAAAAGCTAGTTGCCAGATTGAGTGATCAGTGTTCAGTATGGGGAAGAGAATAGAAAGCTAATTTAATATTGTCACAGTACGGAGTGAGGTACAAACGACACAATTGCAAGCATTGAGTCGACCTCTTTAGCGTCACCATTAGAATTTACATTAAGAGAGCACCCGACAATACTCTCTCTGTTTCGTTAAATGCAAAAACTAGATACTTTAGCGTAGGAAGCATCCAGGTAATTATAAAAATATTCCAAGTGCTCGCCAACGTGGGATCAGGGATAGCAAAAACTGTTTTATATTAAAAGTAGCAATATTTTATTTGTAATAGTCGTTGTTACGCTATGTTTGTCACGGTTGGTCCGTGGATGGGTGAAAATCTTTACATACCAAGACCGCTCCGTGCCTCAGAAAGTACATTAAGCAGTTGGTCCCAGCTGTCATTACAGCTGTCTTTGACAGTCGTTACGGGTCGTCAGAAGCCCGAAAGTCTGACAACCAGACCAAGGGGTATCTTGTACCCAGTACCTGGGTTGTGGAGGTTAATAAGTAGTCGCTCCATATAGAGACTGATATTTTACTGAATCCGGTTAGACTGGAAGCTGACCTAAACATATTTTTATTTTGATCCTACATCTTCTTCTTATTTTTCTAAGGAAGCATCCAGGTAATTATAAAAATATTCAAAGTGATTGCCAACGTGGAATCAGGGATGGCAGAGACTATTTTATATTTAAAGTAGTAATTTTGTATTTGTGATTCTTGTTCTTATAACTTAATAGGTATGTTCCTTTCTAGTGTTTCCTACCTCATAAGGAAAAACAGAACCCAGAAAAGATCACTTCGTTGTCCATCTATCTGTCCGTCTGTCAAAACGATTTTTCTCAGGAACGCGTGGAGTTATCAAGTTGAAATTATCAAATCAAATACTCAGGGCTGCAATCCTTTGAACACACGGCTACACGTCAAGCTATGCAAAACCAGTCTTGGCTGACCGTTCACTGTGTGAAAATATCATACAAAGTGAGGCCAAGACAAACTGGTTTTGTATAGCTTGACGTGTAGCCGTGTGAACAAGTAAAAAAATCAAACTTCTAAGTCAACGAAATCAAAAGATACGGGCGTTTATGTACCGTTTATGCCGCATATTTTGACACTCGCAAGGAAATCAAAACCTATGGATTACTTCCCGTTGACCTAGAATTCGTCTGCCTGCGTCTGCATTCCCGAGTTCATACAACCCGAATTTCTTCAAGGTGAGAGTGAATAGGTTTCTTCTGGGCAAACTCGTTCCACCATAGATCTCATCCCTGCCTCTGGGCTGGATTGAGGTCAAGAGTGAGCCCATTGTCAATAAAAAAAAAAAAAAAATAATTATGTTTGTACGGAAGCCTCGGTGCGCGAGACCGACTCACACACGATCGGTTTTTATGAAAGATATCGTGACGGATGACACTCACTATGAATAATACATTATACCAACTGCCATCTGACCTTTAGAATCATAATCAACCTATAATCTTCCCAATGCTGGGACAGAGGCCTCCTCTCTTCGAAAGGGAGTGGGCTATAATCTACCACGCGGGCCCAGTGCGGGTTGGTAGATGTCATATCTTCGAATTTTTGGTTCTAGGACATGCCGGTTTCCCCACTGTGATTTCCTTCACCGTTTTGGAGCAGTGTTGATGAAAGTATTTACTTAAAGTAAAGCGCCTGTCTGGGTTCGAACCCACGACCTATAACTCGTGAGTTGTCGCTTCGTAAGTCAGGGTCGTTGCCACTGGGCCATTACTGCTGTCACCAAATTACAGTACAACACAACGGGTGATAGGAATTATACTTAGCTATGAAATAAGAACATAATTCTTATTAAAAAAAAAAACAACAAAATAATGTATTTTTTAGAATAATAATAAAAAAAAATTCATAGATAAGCATAATTCCTGTCAATTTCAACGTTACTACCATCCCTAGTCTAAAAATAATACTATACTTTTTCTCCCCAACAATATCATGACACGAAACGGCTTTCTCGGTAGCACCATTCACCTCGCTACTCATAACTTGATACAAGTTAAACTTTCGAACTTTTATAACAGCTCCACGTCCTTTACATTATTCATGTATTTGCTTTCCACTATCTTTTACACCAAATAGGTGGGTGCTGTAAAGGTTGTGTGCAAAAGTCGACCTTATGTTGTACAGTCAACAGCAAAAGTAGATGATCAAAATCAGAAATTCAATACTAATTAACGGAGTTCGCGTCAGAACTGTGTGTCGTCGAAGTGATTCTAAGAATTCAGTAAATTTCCCTTTGGTTGATTTTTAACCTTCTAATAAGGCCTATTATGAGCGACCACAAACTAACTTATGGGGCTTAAAAATGGGTCAGTGGTCCTTAAGCGTGCCGTCACACAAAACACTATACCACAAAAAACTAAAGGTCAAATAATAAAAACTCACAGTCCTAAGCATCATCAATTCATCATAAAGAACACTATAAGAATCCTAAACCATCGTAACGTGCCCCAATTCAGAGAGAAATCCGGACATTCAAGAAAGTAATAAAAAAATAATGATGTCTTAAAGAGGTTGCTATCCTAAATTAACGGAATACGAATAGCCTCCATTTTCTTATTTTTTTTTTTTTTGTTAAAAAAGAAGTTACGAGTCAAAGTTGGTGCTTGTTTAAGTTCACAAGTAGGAAATGGCGGTATCCGTAGTAGGGTGAGTATGAAATTTGAAGACGTAGGACAATTATATAAAATAGAATGATTCTATTATTCCTTGCCTCCTTTCTTATAAGTGGATAGATTTAGAGCTGATTTTTCCAACGTCAGATAACTTTATCGGAGGAATAATTTTAAATTTTTGACAGTTCTTCCATACGAAAACTGGCATACGTCAATTTTATTCCTCGAATAAAATTTATCTAGCGATGAAAAAATTAGCCCTTTACTAAATAAATTTGACGGCGCAACATGAAGTTACACATGACATTCGCTGTCGAATAAGTCGGATTAGAGTGACAATTGACAAGCTGTCATTCTTACGGAGCGTCGCATCTGTGACAGCAAGCCGCGGTAGTCTCACACTCTTGTGGCACGGGAGCCGATGCACCATGTTAGCGACGAATCGTTTAAATCCGGTGGAATCGATTATTAGTAAATGGAATATAATGATTATTTTGGAATGGAATAGATATTTATTTTTAAATTAAGCTACCCTTTATAATCCACGGGGACGTTGGATCATACTAATACACGCCATCCTGAGCCGATAAATTAAATATATTTCACTGTATATAAATACATACATAAGACTGCTAAAAACTATAACCCTTCCTAGGCTTTGCTGTAGTCGGGAAAAAATAGAATGGTCGGACCAAACTGAAAGTAGGTAAAATCTACGTCTTAATCAGAATACAGATAAACAAACCACCCTTCTTGCGTAACACACAATCAATCTCAACCTGAATCAATTTAAAGGATATTGCTAATCCATTGCTTCATAATGTCTGAAAATTTTATATCTGCTCACCAGCGTAAATAACGCAATTAATGTTGTTGAAATGTCAATATGAAAGCCATTCCTACTGTTAGTTTGTTACGCAACTACCCCGCTGGTCAAAGCCTACTATTATATACTTGATTAATTAACAATTTTCTCCAACAAAATATTATTAGATATCGCATTAGTGTCTCTAAGCAATTTTAAATGCAAATCCAATTTTCCTTTTCAATTCATAAAATGTAAATATCGAGTTTGGGAGATAATCTCCGTAGTTCATTCAACTGTCTGGCTGTCTATTGACAACTATTTGAATAAAGCTTTGATATTTCTCGATTTAAAAATGTCAGGTTAGTTGAATGTGCTTAGCACACGTTAATAATTCCGTCCTCAATGTCAAATCTCTATCTCTCTAACCCCTGAATTCTTAACTAAAACTAAACTTGTAGTATTTCTATAACCTCTGTACCTATAACGCAACGGCTTATTAGACAATTCGCACGAATTTACTGGTCCAATAGCATTTTGCGATTTCTCCCATGCGTCAAATATGTGTCTCAGCAGAGCAACACCCGCGTCTGTAGTTGAACGACCCTTTGTAAAGCCATATTGCTCAGTTGCGCAGTTGGTTGCGGCCCCTGATTCGCCTTCCGAAGATGTGGGAGCGCGGGGTCCCGAGTTATGTCAAATAATAATAAAAGATTACATAAATACATAACAAAAAAAAAACATAACACATTACACTTGGGAGTTTGGTTTGGTCATGATTCCCAGTGTTATCCCTAAAACATATCCACCCTACATCTGCGCAACATGTCCACGACAAACTTTCAGTACGAACGATCGCGGAAGAATTTAGCTTTCACGCCAAGCCCACATTGTAATTATGGGAAAACAATAGGAAGTCAGTGCATTACCTTAAATAGTTATTGTTTGAGAAAAACCCATGGTTTGGTTTATGGGAAGTAAAGACAAGAAATTTCATCCCTGATTCCGGTTTGGTCCGGTAAGCCCTGTATTGAAAGATAGTATTGTTTTTCTTATGCAGATAAATTAGATGAACGCGTAAAGCAAACGTAACGTAAATTTATCTGCATAAGAAAAACAATACTATCTTTCAGATAGTATTGTTTTTCTTATGCAGATAAATTAGATGAACGCGTAAAGCAAACGTAACGTAAATTCGAACGATTTTAAAGTTGGAAATGCTCGTCGGGCACATTACATACAGGGTTATTTTAAATTAGCTAGCTAAACTCTGCCGACGCGATGGTATCGACATCTAAACACGATAAAACAGAATGTAAAAACATTTGTTTTTTTTTGGAATATCTACGATTACGATTAACAATCAATACCTAACAGTTTTCTCAACTCATATTGAGAAAAACAGTTTTCTAATATTTTATCGTTTAGATGTATGCTTATCTCGTCTGCGAAGTTTGCACAAATAAAAAACATTTTTTTTAAACTGATACTTCAAGTGACTATAAAAGGTCGACGACCTCAAAAAACATTTTTTTTTGTCTTATCATATTTCGATATCATGTTAAGGTATCGCGTCTGAGGAGTTTAGCTAACCAATTTAAAATAATCCTGAATATATAATTGTTTTATGACTTTATTCATATCTATGGGTATGCTGGCTACATAAATATAAACCACAACGCTAAAGGTTAGTTATATTTTGAATTAAAAATCGTTCAAATTTATAATATGTCTACATCGCGCGTTCGATGTCGTTGTAACTCAATTTTTGGAAAAAAGTGAGTTACGATGTTATTGCATGGAGGTGTCGATATGTGCATGCACGTACCCATTTTACTGATTAAACATTACTACAGTACCCCTCGGTGTTGTACACCTGGCTCTTGACCAGTTTTTTACTGATGAAAGGAATTAATGCCTGTTTGAGAAAGGGGACATTTTGCGAAAGGGACATTTTGCGAAAGGGACATTCTGCGAAAGGGACATTTTGCGAAAGGGACATTCTGCGAAAGGGACATTCTGCGAAAGGGACATTCTGCGAAAGGGACATTTTGCGAAAGGGACATTTTGCTACCAGTAGTCATTTTGAGAAGTGGTCATTTTACGACAGAGCCTACTGGAGGCTCTGGTATTAAACCTGTAGTTAGACTGTTAGCCCAAAAGTGGACTGGCATACTTACGAAACAATTGCGATGTGACTGCAAATTACTTTGATAGTTATTATAATGCCGCTGGTTGGAGGCCATCGTTAACCCGGGGCAAATGACGTGCAAATAATTTCGCCGACGATGACACCGGGTCATCATGACCCGGATTTTATCGAGTAATTGTCATGAAATGTAAGAAGTTATCTAATTTTAATAATTATTTATTATACAAGAGTTTTTGCATAGGTTGTAAAAAAGAAATAAAACCAAATATTTTATAATTCAAACTTTTACTTGTTTTCTTAATAGCGCATGCAAAATCAACTCTGAAAACATAACATTAATATTTTTTAAATTTTTGTTAAATTATTCCAAATAATAATATAAATTAATAATCTTACATAATAGTATAGAGAACAAACAAACTTCTTATCATAATAATAGTAACAAATCAGTCTTCTACTCAGAGATATAGAACTACTACTATTATTGCAGTACGGAATCAAATCATCTGGGAACATGTAAATCTGGCATGCATTACAAGTATTAGATGTCTTCTTATCCCTTTGAGACGGTCATATTTGGCATCTTCTGTGGTTCCTGGTAGGTGGGGTCACTCGCAAAACCTGGGATTCTTTCGCGCAACTGTCGAAGCAGCATTTAACCCTTCTTCGTCAGACCCCGACTCTTCTAACACCGCAAATATTCTCTCGGGGTGGTCTATCAGTGCCATATTTAACAAAACTTAAAAAAAGAATGAGATGAATTGACAACAAATACTAAATGACCTAATAAAAGTGTCACAAAAATACTACCCTACTAGCCAGCGATGACGCTGGGTCATATTTACCCGTTTTGAGTTGATGCACGTATATCTCGCTGTGTATCCGGCGTTGCACTTAGCAAACCTGCGGTTCGGTTAGAAGGAGGTCGGATCTCCAGCTACACAAACGCTAAAATTGCACGATCAGCATAAAAAAGAATAATGACAGATTTAAGTCGCCTTGGTTCAATATGACAGCCTCATTGGCGGCAGGTTAGCAGTAGATTCAAATACATATTATGTATAAGCGTTGAGACGGCGGCTTCATTACTCGGTAGATATTATAGTGAAGGGATGAATGTTGATGTGGTTTTGTAATGTAAATATAGTGGTCGTGGGAATGGAAGGGCGTAATGACGTTCTGTAGTGTACCTTCTCTTATGTTGCTCAGTAGTCTTAACATAATATCATAATATACAGGGTGGCATGGGACATCGACGCGTAAACTGTAACCATGAATTCAGTAAGTAATTCTGAACCCCCATACGTTGAAATTTATCATCATCATCTGCCTAGCCTTTTCCCAACTATGTTGGGGTCGGCTTCCAGTGTAACCGGATGCAGCTGAATACCAGTATTTTACATGGAGCGACTGCCTATCTGACCTCCACAAACCAGTGACTTGGGTTGTGGAGGTTGAAATTTATCGTCGGATATTATTAAAAGATAATCAGCTGTTTCCTATAAAAGTGCAATACCTACGCGGTCAAAATGTATGAAACAGTTAATAATTTAAAATAATAGACGAAAAGTGTTAAAGTTTTTTAAGATTCTGGACGCCCATGTCCAGAATCATGTACTGAAACCATGGTAACAGATTCGCAGCGTCACAGCGTCAATATATCCTTGCCACCTTGTATAAATATAATAGCGACCTGCTTTGCACGGTTTTTACGACTGGATAAAACTTTCGGATTTCTTTATTTTTAAACAAGGTAATAAATTTACATAATATATATATAAGCTAACATATATATGCAGACTTAAAATAAGAATAATTATGTTTTATATTTTTTTGTCATGATTTCTTTATTATTATGTAGGTTCAATAATGTTTTAGACTCAAACCTTTCGGAATAAAAAATGTCTAAACGACATTGAAAATCACGTAATAACAAAAAGTAATTTAAAAAAGTTAATTAAATTTAAACAAGCCGCGGTAGCTAAGAAATTACCAGTCCCTAATGACGACGCCCGTTCACGAACACAACGCATGGATCAGCACCATTCAGGATTCAGGAGCCAAATGATCCAACACGTGCCACCGTAAATAAGTACATATCAACAAGGATAATATTAGAAGCTTTCCACGAACTCGACTAATGATCATGTAATTACTTTATAATATTATATGAAGATATAATTTGACGAAGATTAATTAATAATTACTCCATAGTACAGCTATGTGTATATTCTTAGCGGTCTCAGGTGAAATGTTCGTAATTCAATTTGTCTCGAGTAATCCTGGTTTTGTTGTGATGTTGTAATAAGATAATACTTTCCGAGTTTCCAGGAATTTATTTCCATAACAACGTCGAGAGTTCAGTTAAATCAGCCTACGAGTCAAAGGAATGAAATATTAATTGAGGCAAAAAAAAGGGTGTTTGTTTATGACTAGAACTACTCGTAGTCGTAATAGAAAAACTTACGACTGGAGCCGAGTATACACGATTCAGCATCACCGACCGACTAGAGCCGGGTATACCCGATTTCTTCTTCCCAGCGAATTATTTTGGGGGACTGTCTTTTGTAATTTTTTACGTTCTAAAAGTGCTGATTCTCAGCCTAATTTGAATAAATGACGTATGATTTTGATTTAACAAAAAAAACTTGAGAGGTGTCAAGGGACACCCGGATGGAACGAAGTATAACTGGCTTGCTTTCTATAAGACAGAGAGAGAGACAGACAGAGAAACACGAGCACGCCGCACGGCTTACAACTACATATAGCAAAAAATGTCGTTCCAACTTTTGCTCTTAATTTTTTCCGTCTAGCCCCCTTTCGCAACGCGCGATAAAGAACTTCGTTCCAAAAACAAATAAGTATCTCCAAAAACTAAACCTGTAAAGAATTTACACATAGTTTGAGAAAGAAACTTTTGCTTAAATTTAACCAGCTTACAATGTCCCCACTGCTGCGACACAGGCCTCCTCTCTGTGAGAGAGAGTGGGCTGTAATCCACCACGCGGGCCCAGTGCGGTTTGGTAGCTGTCCCATGTCTTTGAATTTTTTGGTTCTAGGACAGGTCAATTTACCTCACGACGTTTTCCTTCACCGTTTAAAGAGCAGTGGTAATTTAAAAAAAAAAACATTTCTTGCAGGTACCACATAACCCTTATTAGAAAACATCTTTAAATTAAAATTATTCCAGGTGATTACAAATTAATAAATACAAAACATTACATATCAATAAATACAAACGAATAAATACAACATCAATACATAAATTAGATAAAACAAATTCAAATTCCTATACAATCATTATTAAATATACATTCACTATTACACACGACACTGGGTTACCAGACAAATCATTCATCAATTCAATTGCACATTTGTGTCGCAAATGTGCACACAGACAGCTGCTAGTTGTTTATTGAGTGTGCTACAACTGCCGCTCCCTATGAACACAGAGTGGCTAGATAGAGGCAATAACGACCTAAGTTCCTACCCCTAAGTCCCTAACGCCTACAACCTAGCTCTTACAATTCAATGCCTACCTGTCTGACTAGCCCTAGTACCCTATCAGCCCTAACGCCCTAGCCCTAACATACAAACCATAACACAACGTACTAGTACTGTTGTGTGGGCAGGAAAGCCTGTTACCAGCGACCTAAGGCAACAGACCGGAGCGGGTAGGAAGGCAAGGTAAGTGTACCAGGTGCAATGTACACAGGAGGTGGATATCTCACTGCCGATCCCACAGACTCACAGGATCGATCGTACTGATGGCTAAAGGTGTCTTGGCCACAGTGAGGGGTAACTCGATGGAGAGGAATCAAACACGACTCCAGCTTGGTGACTAATTTTATTTACAAAGTTTACATCTTATATACTAATTATAAACTAAATACACATAGATGCTTGTTTAGTGTGTGTGCCTTCCGTCATCCATGTGTGATGTTGTTGATGCAGCTATCTCTCGTAACTCGGCCAGACAAAGTGCTGATGCTGATCCGAACTTTGTACAATAAATGTTGTAATCCGTTGATTTAGCGATTAAGGTGAAATTAGCTGCATTGCAATGTTTGGATTAGGGTTCCGTGGTGCTATGGTTCACTTGTGAACATTCTGGCCCCTCTCAAAGGATGACTTACATCTGTTGTAATTCAACGATTTCGCTCAAATTAGCCGTTTGGTTACGGCGTGAATCTGGTTTTGGTCTTCTTTCTTCCTTCGGTATTGGTTGACTGTATGTCGGTTCCATGGAAACTGCTGACTGCAGCTGCCTGGGTGGTTTGTCTGGTGGCCTTTGGGTTGCTGCAACCTGTCCTTGTCCTCTGGCTGGGTGACCGGTTGGTTTTGCTGACTCTCCTCCTTTTGGTGTGTGCACGATGTTTGCTAGCCAACTTACTATACGTCGACCATAACAAGCTATAAACAATATAATTGCTAATATTACTATTGATGATACGAAACTGGTTAAATATGTGTGAGAGCTGATTTGAGTCCATACAGTATTATCTAAACTGGTTTGTAATGCATTCTCTTTATTTATTAAATGTTGAAAACTATCTGTTGAATCAGCCATTACTTCCTCCCTAGTTAGATTCACTAAGTTGTTAGCAACATTCTGAGTATTTACTGTGAAATCTAATTGTTTCGAGTACGACATAACTATTGGTAATGACACAGTTCTTTTTGCGCTTAGTATGTTATTAACCGTTTTCATGATACAACTATCTGATATTTGAATTACACCAACACCTCGAAGCTCTAACTCTTCTCTTTCTCCGTCACAAATAATTGACGTCGTAATGTAGTCGGGCACTATAAATAACCAAGTATTCTGCATATATAGTTGTTTCCATATAACTTTATTCGGTACTAGCTTCTGCCCGCGGCTTCGCCCGCGTGGATGTCGGAAATTTACCCACGGGAACGTGCTAACAGGATAAAATGTACCTATGTGCTTCCCCAGAATGCCATCTATGTCGCGGGCCCTTTGTGGCTAATTACAATAGAAAACCAATTGTGTCTCATTAGTGGTGATTAAGAGGGTACCTATATGATATCTTTACCTAAGTACCTAACTAATTTAAAAAAAAACTCAATAACAGAAAATGAAATACCTACCTACCTAAATAAACCTATTTCTGATGATAACTAATCTAAACTCAATAAATAAGCAAAATCCCTAAAAACTAATATCTATACGAATGACTAAACCTACCTAACAGTATTATAAAATAACCTACGGTCACTACGTACACTATCAAATATACTACATAAACTTTAAAATTAAAATCTATACCTACGACTCATATAAAAATAAACCTAAATAACTCTAAAAACTAAAAGGAATAAAAATGAACTCCACTGCGGGTGACCCAACCTACGACAAACTTAGTATTTGCGGTTGGTACAGTACAGACAGTGGTAATCGGGTATAGGGATCGAACCGCAAAATTAAGTTTGTTTTTTATTGTATATACTTTTCCGGGATAAAAAGTACCCAGTGTGGTGCCCAGGATATTAAAGAATAATTATACCAAGTTTCATCGTAATCGAACCGGTAGTTTTTGCGTGATGCCTGAACAAACAGACAGACAGACAGACAGACAGACAGACAAAAAATTTTTTAATCACATTTTTGGGTTCGGTGTCGGTCAAGTAACACCCCCTTTTTTTTTTTTTTTTTTTTTTTTTTTTTTGGGTGGGAAATCATCATATGACCCCTCCCGCTCTGGGCGGAGCGGAAGGGAGTGTCAGACTTTTACTGACTAAAACCCACCCGTGTTCCTTCAGTTGCCTGTGCCAAGGGCCACGGTACCTCTTTCGAATATCCCGCAGCCCTGGCGGCATCGGCCCTAGAGGGCCCCGTCAGTTCGTGCTGACATCTCTTTGAGGCGCGCGTGGAACACAACGCGCCGTCGACCCGGGCCTGGTCCTTACCGGGCGGCGAGCTGCCCGTTGCTCGCCGCCCGCAAGCCCGCGCCTACGGTGGCCGGGAGTCGGCTATTGACTCCCGTCCAGGGCGTCTCCTACGGCGGCTAGGGGCGTGAGGGCGCAGCGATTGCCTCTCCCTCACGCGCTCCGCCTCCTCCTTTGCGAGCATTACTGCTTCGCAGAAGGAGGTGACGGCCTCCCATTCACTCTCGCTCCGTACCATGGCCTGGACCAGGGCCGGACGCGAGAGATCGCTGCCGCCGATCGCCGCCACGAGGACACGGCGGTGCCCTGCCCAAGCCGGGCAGACCTCCACCGTGTGCTCCACCGTGTCCTCCGGGCGATCCACACAGTGGTGACACCCTGGCGTTTCCTCCCGCTTTATCCTGAACAGGAACCTCCCGAAACAACCGTGTCCGGTGAGGACCTGCGTCAGGCGGAAGGTGAGGGCGCCGTGGCGCCTCTCTAGCCACTCCTCAAAGAGGGGACTTATCGCCGCTATTGTGGCGTGCCCAGCACTGGGTTGCGACAATCGCACTCTCCATGCCGCTATGAGATCCCGCCGGAGCTCTGTCCGCTGTGCCGTGATTTCTCGCGGCAGCGGAGTTACGCCCCGGCGTTTTGCCTCCTCTCGCCACTCCCATATGTGGGCGAGGACCTTGGCCTCTAGATCCCATGGCGGCAATCCGGCAAGGAGGCTCGCCGCCTCAACGGAGACCGTGCGGTATCCTCGGATCAGCCGGACGGCCATGACCCTCTGGGACGCGTTCAACCGGCGGGCTGGTCGCTTCCTCAGGGAACGCGCCCACACCGGTGCCCCGTAAAGGGCCATGGACCGCACGACCCCCGCATAGAGCCTCCGGCAGGAAGCGTTTGGTCCCCCTAGATTGGGCAGGAGCCGCCTCAAGGCAGCCCCGGCCCGCTCCAGTCTGGGTGCCAAACGTCGGAAATGCTCCACGAAATTCCACCGGCTGTCGAGGACGAGTCCCAGGTACTTCATCGTCAGCTCGACGCCGATGTGAACCCCTCCCGCCATTATTTGTGAACCCGACGGTGGCACGTCCCGAGGACCATGAAAACACATGGCCTCTGACTTGTGCAATGCCACCTCGAGTCCCAGTTGCCGGATCCTCTCGACGATTGTCGCAACCCCGCGTGTCGCTGCTTCGGCCGCCGCCTGGTGCGACCTCCCCTGCGCCAGGACCAGCGTGTCGTCAGCGTAGCAAATCACGCTGACGCCGCTGGGGAGGTCAGCGCGCAGCACCCAGTCGTACCCGATGTCCCACAGATGCGGCCCCAGGACCGATCCCTGTGGGACACCGCACGACATCTCTCGCCGGTTCCACTCTCCCCGGTGACCGGGGTAGATGACGGCCCTGTCCGTCAGATAGGCCTCGACAGTGCGACAGAGGTAGGTCGGCATCCGGTGATACCGGAGTGCCTCCCTGACGCAGCTCCAGGGCAGGGTATTGAAGGCGTTGGCGATGTCTAGAGACACCGCCAAGACGACCCCACCCCGGGCCACAGCGTCCCCCGTCGTGAGGGCTCGCACGCGCATGATGGCGTCCACCGTAGAGCGCCCCCTGCGGAAACCAAACTGGCTTTCCGCCAAATCCGGCCCCACCCGCACCAGCTGCCCGACAAGGCGGTCTGCAATGACTCTTTCAAAGAGCTTGCCCACCTCGTCGAGCAGCACGATGGGCCGGTAAGCGGACGGAGAGTCCGCAGGGCGCCCCGGCTTCTTGATGAGGACCAGTTTCCCCGTCTTCCAACGAAGTGGGAACTGGCCCCTCTCCAAACATGCGCTTAGTAGCCCCCTCAGTCGAGGCCCGAGAGCCTCCAAGGCCAGGACCCAGGCTTTTCCAGGTAAGCCGTCGGGTCCTGGGGCGGTATTTTTGGCATTCAGCCTGCGTACCGCCACTCTCAACTCTACCTCGGTCACCTCCGGAGCATTGTCGTCGTCGTTGGCGTGGTCCGCATCTGGCACCGCAGGAGGCGGAGCCATGGGCGGGGGAGTATGTTCCCCTCGCGAAGGGAACAGAGCGCTCACCACGTCCTCCACGAGCTGGGGCCGAAGACTCTGCGTCAGCGGGGGAGCCCATGGTCGGAGTTTATCCCGAACCATTTTATAGGGGCGTCCCCACGGGTCTCTGTTCAGAGTAAGTAACACCCCCTGCCATTTATTTTTTGGATATTTTCAATGTACAGAATTTTCACTTCTACAGATTTATTATAAGTATAGATTTGGAATAACTTAACAAAAATTAAAAAAATATTAATGTTATGTTTTCAGAGTTGATTTTGCATGCGCTATTAAGAAAACTAGTAAAAGTTTGAATTATAAAATATTTGGTTTTATTTCTTTTTTACAACATATGATAACTTTTTACAACATATGTTAAAAAATTTAGATAACTTCTTACATTTCATGACAATTACTCGATAAAATCCGGGTCATGATGACCCGGTGTCATCGTCGGCGTAATTATTTTCACGTCATTTGCCCCGGGTTAATGATGGCCTCCAACCAGCGGTATTCTGTGCTCTAAGTGGAATACCTCTATAATAACTATCAAAGTAATTTGCAGTCACATCGCAACTGTTTTGTAAGTATGCCAGTCGACTTTTGGGCTAACAGTCTAACTACAGAGTTAATACAAGAGCCAGTAGTATCCAAACGCGCGATGTAGACATATTATAAATTTGAACGATTTTTAATTCAAAATATAACTATCCTATAGCGTTGTGGTTTATATTTATGTAGCCAGCATCATCATCTGCCTAGCCTTTTCCCAACTATGTTGGGGTCGGCTTCAAGTCTAACCGGATGCAGCTGAATACCAGTATTTTACATGGAGCGACTGCCTATCTGACCTCCACAGCCCAGTTACTGGGTAATACGATACCACTTGGTAAGACTGGTTGTCAGACTTTCGGGCTTCTGACTACCCGTAACGACTGTCAAAGATCCACGAATGACAGCCGGGACCAACGGCTTAAAACGTGCTTTCCGAGGCACGGAGGGGTCTCGGTATGTAAGCGGCAAGCGTAGCTTAACCTGACCGATCGACCTGTGCGGCTGTTATTATTTAGCCACGGGCCCCTCAATATGAGTTGAGAAAACTGTTATTGACTGTTAATCGTACCTAATCGTAGATATTAAAAAAAAAAACAATTTTTTTTTTACCTTCTGTTTTATCGTGTTTAGATGTCGATACCCATCGCGTCGGCAGAGTTTAGCTAGCCAATTTAAAATAACCCTGTATGTAATGTGTCAAACGAGCATTTCCAACTTTAAAATCGTTCGAATTTACGTTACGTTTACTTTACGCGTTCATCTAATTTTTATTTTATTTGTGGTCCCAAAATACCACTCAAAATAAATATTATATTTATAAGGGGAATTCGGGACCGCGGTCCCGGTCCCGAAAGCCCCACGACCCAATTTATCTGCATAAGAAAAACAATACTATCTTTCAATACAGGGCTTACCGGACCAAGCCGGAATCAGGGATGAGATTTCTTGTCTTTACTTCCCATAAACCAAACCATAGCTCTTTCTCAAACAATAACTATTTAAGGTAATGCACTGACTTCCTATTGTTTTCCCATAATTACAATGTGGGCTTGGCGTGAAAGCTAAATTCTTCCGCGATCGTTCGTACTGAAAGTTTGTCGTGGACATGTTGCGCAGAGGTAGGGTGGATATGTTTTAGGGATAACTCTGGGAATCATGACCAAACCAAACTCCCAAGTGTAGTGTAATGTTTTTTTTACTTTTTATAATTATGTATATTAGTATACTAGCTGCTGCCCGCGACGTCGTCTGCGTGAAGGCTCTACAGCACCAAAAATACCTAAGATGCCAGTGTCGCTATAGCATTATAAGTAAACAACTTTTAAAATTGCATTAAAATATAAGTTTTTTTGCGATGCAAGTGAAGCGAAGCAAGTGAAGAGACTTATATGGGAATCCTGCTGAGTTTAGTCATAAGATGTGACTGAAGGAAATAGAGAAAATAATGCAGGAATACATTTCAGGACACAAAAGAATAAAAATACGTACAAAGGTATCATACCTTACAA
The DNA here is from genome assembly GCA_945859715.1 of Apamea sordens. Classification (NCBI taxonomy): domain Eukaryota; kingdom Metazoa; phylum Arthropoda; class Insecta; order Lepidoptera; family Noctuidae; genus Apamea; species Apamea sordens. The sequence continues at coordinate 930,399 of OX244010.1, read as the reverse complement.
CACTTCCCTATAAACTACGTTGGTAGTTATGCTGCCAGGAGCCAAAATGTAAAGAGAGTCAGGACTGGTGACGCGAGAGCAAGCGACGTACAGTTGCCCGTGTGAGAAGCAACTCGTCCTGAGGTCGACACCCGCTGCCCTCAGTGTCTGCCCCTGCGACTTATTGATGGTCATCGCGAAGCAAACATTCACGGGGAACTGTACGCGCTTGAACTGGAACGGGTAGTTATGAGGTATGAAAGGAATGCGTGGTATAAATACTGCCTCGCCGACGCCACAACCCGTAAGAATTTCCGCCTCAATGGTGTGTCTGTGGAGCGAGATGACTTTAAGGCGGGTCCCGTTACACAATTTCGGAGGAGATAGGTACAGAAGAAGCATAATCGGGACACCGACCTTCAGCTTGATGGTATGCGCTGGAAGTCCACTTGCTGACAGGGAGTTCAGAAATTCCACGGGATAATGTGTGGCGTCATCTTGCTCGACAACAGTGTTTATCGAGGTGTAGACCACTTCATTCCCCTCAATTTCCGAGAGAATGCATTTGTTAATTGCTGCAGCCTGATTATTTTTGGGCGTCAAAATGGCCCGCTCACACACCCAAGAATAATTCTGCTGGTGCAGTATACGACTGATGTCCCCGTACACACAGCGAATGAGTTCTTCTAAGCTGGATACCACTCTACCGAGAGACTCTGGAAGCACCACCTGTCCACCTCTCTCTTCTGGTAGAGTGCCTTCGCCAAGACTTAGAAGGACATCGGAGAATTCTTGAGCACATGCATTGCCGCCGAGCTGAGCTCTCATATTAATGGTCAAGCGCAGCGTACGAACTCGTGACCAAAACGAAGATCGTTTCAACGAAGCATTCACCTCGTCAGCCCTCGATCCCCGCGTCACCACGGGAAGCGTTTGCCGGAAATCGCCACTGAACAGAACTATGACACCACCCATCAAATGTTCGTTCCTGCGGATGTCCTGCAGGGTTCTGTCCACGGCCTCATCTGCCTTCCTATTGGCCATCGTACACTCATCCCATACGATCAGAGAGCAATCCTTGAGCACGTGTCCCTTATTGCTGTTACGTGACACACCAAAAACAGGCGTTTCGGCGCTCTCTAAATCGATGGGAATTTTAAACATGGCATGTTCCGTCTTGCCGCCCGGAAGTAGTGTGGCAGCGAATCCCGACGACGCTACAGCAATAGCAATTTTACCTTGCCTCCTGACCTCTGCAAGTATGCCAGTGGTAACAAATGTGTTTCCTGTTCCACCAGGAGCATCCAAGAAAAACATTTTACCCTGGTTTTGCCCAACGCTTTCAAGGACGGTGTCATAAATGTGTTTTTGCTCTGAAGAGAACAAAGCGACATAGTCATTTCGTATGGTGGTCATTTCACGCGGATCGTAATTTGTCTCAGCGTTATACTCCCGATTTCCACGGTCTTTATACGGTGATGATGTGGGAGCTGATAACCCATATTTGATCAGTGGATTGCCGCCGATAGAAATGACCACATCTTGAAGTGAACTGAGACAGGTGTTCAGCACGCGTTCATCAGTTACTTTGACTTCGTCTCCAGTAACACGCCTCGAAGCTCGTAGAAAATCTTCAGACAGATGATGGCGATACTTCTCCCACAAAGCTACCAGGTTCGCGACTCCACAAAACACCAAGATGACGGCAAACAGATGACGCATGCAGCTGGGACTGTCACTGACGCTCGCCTCCGCCAGGGTGTCATCCCAATTTTGGTCACCGTCGAGAAGGTGATGTGCTACGCAGGCTGCGCGGTAAGTGGGATACTCCACGCCATCAAATGTCCTCAGAAAGGCGAAAGACGTTGGGCCTCGGGCAGTGTGAAGTAACAACCGCAGAAAATAGCATTCGCCATTATTCGGATGCACGGTATAAACCCTACCCAATGCGGTGTCCTTGAAAATTCCCGGAAAGCCTTCCACAGCACCTCCTCGTCGACGTCGGTTAAATACACCCCTTTGCTTGTCGTACGTGTAATATGAAGGCACCTCGTCATACGTAAGGGATCTCGCAAACTGGTCGACTTCACAGAGCGTGTTTTTTTAAATTGTCTTCCTCAACTCTGCTCAAGATTTTGAGGGTTTTGTTGGAACTTGAATTTGTCGAAACGAACTATACCATACAACTTTTATGAAGAAAATGCACATTGCCATCTATGAATTTTAAGAATAACTAACTACTAACCTCGCCAACATGATCAAATTTAAATTATTTATTTCCAAAAAGTGTTAACATGTAACTTGATTTGATTTTTATGAAATCTCATAGATGGCGCTGCTTCAAAATTTTCATTATACTACTAACATTAATTAAACTATGTTTCTCTGCCCAAGTTACTTAAATGGCGTAGTTTTTATAGTGTAAAGCTAGATAATAGCATGGCATACTCAAAAAAATCATTTAAATATGCGTCGTTAGATTACACGCTGTGACAGAATACGTAGGTAAGAAAAATAAAGATTCACAGCTCCTCCCCCGTAGGTGATAGCGTGATAATATGTTTCCAGAGTTAAATTATGGTTTACTAAATAAATAACATGTCATTTTGTGCATTCAATTATGTTGTGCATTAAATTACGAACAAAAACCTTTTAAAATCAATATTGCTTACCTCCTATAACATACGGCGTGAAATATGTAGCCTAAAGCCTTCCTTGGTTTACAAAGAACATTTTTGCTGAATTTCAATTCAATCTATCCAGTAGTTTTGGCGTGAAGCCGTACCATACACACAGACAAACAGACAAACAGACAAACAGACAAAAATTCTAAAAAGTCACTTTTTGTCATCAGTTACGTTTTTCTAACAAAAGCCACTTATTTTTTCTCGAAAATTCTCAATGTACAGTTTTTCTTTCGTTACTGTTTTATTATATGTATAGATATGAAACGTTTTGGACAAACATTTTGTATTTGTTTGATTTTTGATGATTTGGTCAACAATGCAATTTTCGCTTAATTGCATGTTCTTCACCGCCCCAGGAAAACAAATAAAGTGAGCATATTTCTGCAAACAACTCTTAAATTCGTCGTAGTTTAATTCAAAATATAATTCGTTATTGTAATCTAATCCTATGTAAGCTTTAGGTATAGCTATAGATTGCACTGACTTATCTAATAATGTGTACACAGACAGCTGCTAGTTGTTTATTGAGTGTGCTACAACTGCCGCTCCCTATGAACACAGAGTGGCTAGATAGAGGCAATAACGACCTAAGTTCCTACCCCTAAGTCCCTAACGCCTACAACCTAGCTCTTACAATTCAATGCCTACCTGTCTGACTAGCCCTAGTACCCTATCAGCCCTAACGCCCTAGCCCTAACATACAAACCATAACACGACGTACTAGTACTGTTGTGTGGGCAGGAAGCCTGTTACCAGCGACCTAAGGCAACAGACCGGAGCGGGTAGGAAGGCAAGGTAAGTGTACCAGGTGCAATGTACACAGGAGGTGGATATCTCACTGCCGATCCCACAGACTCACAGGATCGATCGTACTGATGGCTAAAGGTGTCTTGGCCACAGTGAGGGGTAACTCGACGGAGAGGAATCAAACACGACTCCAGCTTGGTGACTAATTTTATTTACAAAGTTTACATCTTATATACTAATTATAAACTAAATACACATAGATGCTTGTTTAGTGTGTGTGCCTTCCGTCATCCATGTGTGATGTTGTTGATGCAGCTATCTCTCGTAACTCGGCCAGACAAAGTGCTGATGCTGATCCGAACTTTGTACAATAAATGTTGTAATCCGTTGATTTAGCGATTAAGGTGAAATTAGCTGCATTGCAATGTTTGGATTAGGGTTCCGTGGTGCTAAGGTTCACTTGTGAACATTCTGGCCCCTCTCAAAGGATGACTTACATCTGTTGTAATTCAACGATTTCGCTCAAATTAGCCGTTTGGTTACGGCGTGAATCTGGTTTTGGTCTTCTTTCTTCCTTCGGTATTGGTTGACTGTATGTCGGTTCCATGGAAACTGCTGACTGCAGCTGCCTGGGTGGTTTGTCTGGTGGCCTTTGGGTTGCTGCAACCTGTCCTTGTCCTCTGGCTGGGTGACCGGTTGGTTTTGCTGACTCTCCTCCTTTTGGTGTGTGCACGATGTTTGCTAGCCAACTTACTATACGTCGACCATAACAAGCTATAAACAATATAATTGCTAATATTACTATTGATGATACGAAACTGGTTAAATATGTGTGAGAGCTGATTTGAGTCCATACAGTATTATCTAAACTGGTTTGTAATGCATTCTCTTTATTTATTAAATGTTGAAAACTATCTGTTGAATCAGCCATTACTTCCTCCCTAGTTAGATTCACTAAGTTGTTAGCAACATTCTGAGTATTTACTGTGAAATCTAATTGTTTCGAGTACGACATAACTATTGGTAATGACACAGTTCTTTTTGCGCTTAGTATGTTATTAACCGTTTTCATGATACAACTATCTGATATTTGAATTACACCAACACCTCGAAGCTCTAACTCTTCTCTTTCTCCGTCACAAATAATTGACGTCGTAATGTAGTCGGGCACTATAAATAACCAAGTATTCTGCATATATAGTTGTTTCCATATAACTTTATTCGGTATATGAAACGTTTTGGACAAACATTTTGTATTTGTTTGATTTTTGAAGATTTGGTCAACAATGCAATTTTCGCTTAATTGCATGTTCTTCACCGCCCCAGGAAAACAAATAAAGTGAGCATATTTCTGCAAACAACTCTTAAATTCGTCGTAGTTTAATTCAAAATATAATTCGTTATTGTAATCTAATCCTATGTAAGCTTTAGGTATAGCTATAGATTGCACTGACTTATCTGTTTTTATGTTCGGAACGGGTGTAACGTACATTAACATGTATTTAGATATATCCTTTATAGGAAAATAGGCATATACTTGTATATGGGTATCGTTTTCTGATATCTTGGTATCTAATAATTGTTGCTGAACTATTTTTAAATTTGACGGCAATTTTTGGTTTGCTGACGATATCAATTCACTGACATTCCTTGGTGATATTACGCTATAAACCGTTGCCTTTGTCAAGTAGATTTGTAAAAACCCAGTGTAATGATCCATGACTTCTGATATATAATTAACTGCTAATTGGTAAGTTTGCATAATGCGTATGCTTATGCTATTATGGTCAACTGTACTGAACCAATGGTTGTATGCGTCCATATAATCAATAACTTGGTTCAATTTATTTTGAAAACCTTCAAGTTTTAGCTTTATCTTTTCTTCTGTTTTATTGACTTGTGAAATAGTTGATATCATAAATTTGGTTTGGTGGTTGGCAGCTTCAATGAGTTTTTGTTGATTCATATTCAACGAGTCTATGTCTCGATAAACCTCATCATTTACGCCAAAGATTGATGTCAGTAATTGTCCTAAGATTCCTCTTTTATTTCTAGTTTGATTTACTTCCATTAAATATTCTTTAATTCGCTCAAATTTCGATTCTTCTTCGATTAAATAATGGTGTAACTGTTTACAATGTGATGTGTCACTTAATTCTTCCGCGTTTGTACATAACTGCCGGAATTTTGACGTTACTGTCCTCACTCTATAGAAATCTTGTTCTAAGTGTTCTCTCTCAAAACTTGTTTCTATTCGGAATATTCCTCTATTTATACTTGCTGTACCGATTTCTTCAATGTAGAATCCTGATGGCACCTTTTTTACCGAATATGTTAGTGCAGCTGTTCCCAATATTTGTAACATTATTAGTAAATATATGAACCATTTTGACATTACACTACATTTCTTAGATTGATCACTTTTACTTCTATGGTTTCTAACCACGGTAATGCTATTAGTTCGTACCACATTTGTTATATTTCCATCATTACAGCTTTCATTTGTTTGAATTGGTAATGGAATTAACGTGTGAATTGACCTCTTAAGAATTGACCCCGATGATTTTTGAAGAGTCACGACTCTTGTTAACTTATCATTTCCTGCGTGTATTTCCTTGACTTTTGCAAGTGGCCAGTTACTTGGACTGATTTTTTCATCTTTTATGATTACTAAAGTTCCTACCGTTAGGTTTTCTTGATTAGTTTTCCATTTGTATCGTTGTTGTAGTTGATGTAAATAATCTTTGGACCAGGTGTTCCAGAAATCCCTCTTCATTTTTTGAATACGTTTCCATTTGTTTATTAAATCCGTATTATTGTCTGACAGTGGATCTGGTATTCCTACTGATTCCCGTCCTATCAAAAAATGGCTAGGAGTCAATATGACATTGTCATCAACATCTTCACTTAGTGGACATAACGGTCTTGAATTTAGGCAAGCCTCAATTTGGTGCAAAAATGTGCTCAATTCCTCATATGTAAGCGTTTGTTCTCCTATGACTCTACGCAAATGATGCTTCATAGACTTTACTCCTGCTTCCCAAATCCCACCAAAATGAGGAGATGATGGCGGAATGAAATGCCATTGCGTTCCAATGCGGCCAGCATTGGAACGCAATGGCATTTCATTCCGCTGTCTTCGCAACTTTGTCTTCATCTAAAATATGGTCTAACAACTCTGCGTTATTAGCAGACCATTTCCTGAGATTGAAACCGCCTGTCTTCAGCATATGTATAAGACCTTTTTGTAACTCTTTTGCAGATTCAACATTGTCTTCCCCTGACAAAATGTCATCTACGTAGAAATCGTGAAGGGTCCTCTGACTGGCAACGGGATAGTTTGATTTCTCATCTAACGCCAGCTGTCGTAGTGTTCTAACTGCTAAAAACGGTGCTGACGCTGTACCGTAAGTCACAGTAGTTAACTCGTATTCATCGATGGTGTGTTTCGGTGACTTCCTCCATAATATGCGTTGGTATTTTAAGTCTTGCTCGCTTACGTTTATAAATCTATACATTTTCTCTATGTCCGCCATAAATACAATTCTATGTTTACGCCATCGTACCAGAATAACTGCTAAGTCTTGTTGCATTCTTGGACCCGTAAACATGTTGTCGTTCAGACTGACCTTGGTATCCGACTTACTCGATGCATCGAACACTACCCTTAACTTAGTGGTCAGTGAATCTTCTTTGATTACTGGTTGATGGGGAATATAGTATCTCCCTTGGTAATAATCGTTTTTAGGGACCTTCCTCATATGGCCCATTTCAACGTATTCGTTCAAAAACTCTTGGTAACGTGTGTGAAGATCCTTATTTTTTGCGAATTTTTGTTCAAGCTGCAGAAGTCTCGCCACCGCCCTACTGCGAGAATTCCCGTACTCCATACTGGAATCTTTGAAAGGTAGCCTCACTGTATAAGTTCCTTCTGGACTTCTTATTGTTGTTTCTTTGTAGTAGCTTTCACAAACTTGGTCTTCATGGGATTCTTGGTAGGTGTCAGAAACTTCCTCCAATTCCCAAAATTTATTTAATTGTTGAATTTCCCCAGTACGTGTCATCATACTGACTACCTTTACTGAGTTTGTACTAGTAGTATTACAACAAATTCCGGATAACATCCACCCAAACTCTGTGTCCTGAGCAATGACTCCGTCTTGAATTTTGTGTAACCCACTTAGTAATAAGTTGCTGTACTCTTGAGCTCCCAATATTATATCTATCGGTCCTCTTTTGTAGTACGTAGGATCACCAATTAGCTTGTTTTGTAGCCAATCTGACTGTAATTCCGGTAAGTTCTTGTCGGGTAAGCACCCAGTCAACCTTGGTAGTACTATCAGTGTAACTGGGAGTCTAAACTCACTCGGAAATCTTGGTTGTAGTTTGACATGTATAGCATAGTTGGAGGACTTTGGTTTGTCGTCAGCGATTCCGACAATTTCAGTTCTTATTTTGCTACGCGGGTATGCCAATAGTTGCGCTACCTCCTCTGTGCATAACGAAGCTTCTGAGCCTTGGTCACACAACGCCCTTAGCATGTACCGTGTCCCGTCCGAAGCCTGTACATGTACCAACACTGTTGCTAGCAGTGTGGTTTTTGATACGTTTGTTTGGTTAACTGTAGACACATTTGACCTGGTCTTTACAGTAGACATACTTGTAGGTAACAAGTTGTCCTTTTTCGTAGTAGTTTTTTCATGCCGAGCAGTACCATTCTGGTAGCTGTCTCGATGTAAATAGGAATGATGACCTTTTTTATTGCAATATCCACACTTTTTCGTGCTTTGACACTTCTTCGTGTTTTCATGAACCAAACAATTCTTGCACATCCGTTTCTCGCTTACTGCCTTGTCACGATCCTGTACCGACAGCGCTTTAAAACTTGTACATTGATAAATGTTGTGTTCAGTAGTATTGCAAAACCAACAGTTATAGGTCTCTTGCTGTTTGTTCATAGATGGGAATGAGTCATCGCGCACTCTATTTATAGATGTGCTTTCTTTGCCGGAACTAGACGTTTCCAGACATTTAAACCGTTTTTCCAAGAATTGCATCATATCCGACAATTTTTGTAGCTTGTTAGGTTCTGTCACTTGATGCTCGTACCTGTCATCAGTCTCTGAGTCCCATACTCTACTGAGTATCCTTGTTAAAAACGGGTCCCATGACGATATATCGATGTTTTGACATTTCAACGCCTCTAGGTTCTCATTTATCGTATCATGCAACTGTCGCAAGGTCGTTGCATTGCCCCTTGTTACTTTTTGCAAGCTCAGTATACAGTCAATGTGCCTCGTAATGATTAACCTTTCATTTTTATATCGCTTCGTCAACAGATTCCACGCGGTTGCATAATTTGCGTCGCAAACTGTTAAATGCTTAATCAGCTTAGCGGCGTCCCCGCGTATATGCGTTTTTAAATACTGCATTTTTTCCGTGTCACTCAACGATTTGTCTTCATGTACGATCTTCAGAAATAAGTCATAGAAAGAACTCCATGACTCATAGCTACCGCTGAATGTCGGAATTATTATTTTCGGTAGTTTCACTGTTGTTTTATGGCTCGTCTTTGCGGAGTTTTGACTGACCCTGGCTATTAATTCGTCAACCACGCATTCGAACTCCATTTGTGTTCTTTCAAACGTGTTTTCTCGGAAATAGCTGTGGTCTAGAGTGCTGTTTTCCATTAAAATAACCAAATGCGTGTCTTCAATTTCCTGCCACTGTTTTTGCAAGTTCGCCACCAAAGATTCTAAACACCACGTAGCTTTATCTTCCGACATTTGACGAGTTGCTGATTGTAGTTTCTTCTGCATTTGACTGATACGAAACAGTTGAATAAACAACTTAGGTGAGTTGATGTCGTCATCTTCTTGAGGTTCTATGTCTCCTGGTTCGTAGAGTTGTCCTACAACGACTAACCTTTTCTCACACTTTACTAGATACTCGATGGCTTGCTCGTAAAGTTTTTTGAGGCCGTCAAAGTAGTTGGCAGTGATGTACTTGTGTTCAGACATCACATCCTGACTCTCTAGTTGTGTGTGGTTAGTTGACGTTCTGGTAAAAATTTCTGTGTCGCGCTTTCCTGTCTGCGATGTATTTGTGAGTTTTTCTCGTCGCCGAGTCTTTCTTGATGTTGGTGAATATTTGTCTAATTTCATTGTAATCCGCTTCCTGGCTTCTTATGATTCCATTTATTTCTTGTGCGTCCATTCTTCCCTAACTGCCCTAGCCTTTTCTCAGGTATAGGACACTTAGCTGCGATCTGTACCCTCGTTGCGATAAGTGCGACTTCTCAAAATACCGGTGAGACCCGCTTGTGGGAGGCCGGTTTCCGATCCGCTATCGCACGAATGGCAACTAAGTGTCTCACCTACCCCCGAACCCTGGTCTGGTAAGTCTGTCAGTCGACCTACGGGAATGAAAGGACTGCGGTTATCCGGGAAAATCCGGCTCGAAGGACCAAAATGTGCACACAGACAGCTGCTAGTTGTTTATTGAGTGTGCTACAACTGCCGCTCCCTATGAACACAGAGTGGCTAGATAGAGGCAATAACGACCTAAGTTCCTACCCCTAAGTCCCTAACGCCTACAACCTAGCTCTTACAATTCAATGCCTACCTGTCTGACTAGCCCTAGTACCCTATCAGCCCTAACGCCCTAGCCCTAACATACAAACCATAACACGACGTACTAGTACTGTTGTGTGGGCAGGAAGCCTGTTACCAGCGACCTAAGGCAACAGACCGGAGCGGGTAGGAAGGCAAGGTAAGTGTACCAGGTGCAATGTACACAGGAGGTGGATATCTCACTGCCGATCCCACAGACTCACAGGATCGATCGTACTGATGGCTAAAGGTGTCTTGGCCACAGTGAGGGGTAACTCGACGGAGAGGAATCAAACACGACTCCAGCTTGGTGACTAATTTTATTTACAAAGTTTACATCTTATATACTAATCATAAACTAAATACACATAGATGCTTGTTTAGTGTGTGTGCCTTCCGTCATCCATGTGTGATGTTGTTGATGCAGCTATCTCTCGTAACTCGGCCAGACAAAGTGCTGATGCTGATCCGAACTTTGTACAATAAATGTTGTAATCCGTTGATTTAGCGATTAAGGTGAAATTAGCTGCATTGCAATGTTTGGATTAGGGTTCCGTGGTGCTATGGTTCACTTGTGAACAGTAATGTAATGAAATAACTCACACAAAGTTAGGTTTATAACCCCACTACGGCCACTACCCAATTAATTTTCCTTAAGACAAAACGGACTAGCTAACAGCTAGAAAACTGGTTAAGTAAAACAACTTCTTAACTCAGTACTACGGTAGTTCTTTATTGCTGCACAGAGTAAGGGGATCATGAATAAAGGCATGCAGTCTTTCAAAGAGTAAGCCTACTTTGCCTTAATCCCTGAAAAGTTCCTAACATACTGTGATCCCGGGAAAATGCCGATGTTATTACCCCAGCAGTCCAACTTTCTTATAATCTTTTATGAACAAATTTAATTACTGCACAGATATTGGTTGTAGACTTTTAGTATGGATAAGACAAGCTTGAGAAAGGTTTTTATTGTTAATTTGGGTGGTTTATATATATATATATTTTTAAATCACGTTGGTAATTGGTTTATTTGAAATAAATAGTTTGAGTAGTCGCTTAGTTCTTAAGTTTTTTAAGCCCTGGCTGGAGGCCTTAAGTCATTGAGGCATCCATAGGCAACGTCGGTTAAGCAGACGACAACCTCATAGGTTGAACTGCAAGTTGCAAAAACGAAAAAAAAAACACAGTGTTAAAAAACTCAACCTTATTACCAACAAAAGATAGCTATACTTATACAAAAAAACCTTGTCACTATTCATACTCTGTGTGTGTATCTCTGCATCGTGTACCAGTCAAAGAGCTGCTTTGTGTAAGTTCATGTTTGACTTCGAACGATCAAGTTTTCAGTCCTATATTCGTGTAATTTGAATAAGTGGTCTAAAGAACAAACTTTTGTTTTCCGCTTGAAAGGTTTTTGAAGTGTTTTTTATTCGTGAGTTCTTTTCCGAAATTTATCAAAGAGTTTATAGGAATACTAGGTATTGCCCGCGGCTTTGTCCGCGTGGAGGTCAGAAATTACTCCATGGAATAAAAATAAAAAAAGTTTTCAACAAAATATGACCACACTGTCGCATTGGGTACAAACACCAGTACTTTACTTACTAATGATAGTTGTAAGGGAGATTTTAATAAATTAATAAATGTCCTTACCCGGCTTATGGTCAAGTATGTTGATTTATTTTTATTGTCTTTACCTAATTTTTTTTTTTTTAATGACTGATATTTTATTTCAGATATTTTTGGTGTTCATTACCCTTCCTTTTCGTGTCACTGACACGACAGTTAATTAAATTTATACGTTATCTGTGGCAGCGCAGAGGTCAGTTTGGCAGCAATATTTGAGACACAAAGGGCAGGATAGGAGGTGGATTATAGTTTGTGACATAGCTCCACATCCACGCCCTACAACACAACAGCATTATGCTGAGATAGGGGCCTTTTTGACCTCGCACAGGTCTTTTTAACCCCCGACGCAAAAACGACGGGTTGTTATAAGTTTGACGTGTCTGTGTGGGGGTGTGTGTGTGTGTGTATGTCCGTCTGTGGCATCGTAGCTCCCGAAGGGATGGACCGATTATGATTTTGTTTTTTTTTTGTTTGAAAGGTGAATTTCTACGTAAGTACGTATGAAATCTTTTGATTAAATATTGTCCCGTCGGGGGAACGCTACTATTTTAAACTTTAACAGAACGTTAGGCTAATAATTAGAGAGGTCCCCCGACGGGACCACATTTAATCAAAAAATTTCATACGTACTTACGTAGGGTCATAGTTTCAAGGTTATTGTTTTCTTTTTATAGGGTCTCACGTTTATACCTTTTTATTATTATTTTGTCGGGGGATTTTTAAATTTTTAAGTATTTTTTTTATAAAAGATATAATGGTACTGGTAGGAAATGCCTGAGGCATTAAGTCCGCCTTTTTTTTTATTGTTTTTAATATAACTTTGTTAGTTTTAAATGCTCTTTTTTACCTTTTGTATTTCCTGGGTGTGTCCTAAATAAAAAACTTTTCTTTATTTTTACTGCCGTTCCATCGAGGTAACCCCACTTTACGAGGTTCAACTTACATCCTCCCATTTCGGTTTCGAGACGGTTCAGAGACTTCCAAGTAGAGTATGGAAGGTAACACCCTGCAGGAAGATGCTCGTTTTTATTAAGTACAATACTGTGACTTTATTCAGTGCGTTCCATCATCTGCCTAATCTCTTTTCCCAATTATGTTGGGGTCGACTTCCAGTCTAACCGGATGCAGCTGAATACCAGTATTTTACATGGAGCGACTGCCTATCTGACCTCCACAACCCAGTTACTGGGTAATACGATACCCCTTGGCAAGACTGGTTGTCAGACTTTCGGGCTTCTGACTACCCGTAACGACTGTCAAAGATCCACGAATGACAGCCGGGACCAACGGCTTAACGTGCTTTCCGAGGCACGGAGGGGTCTCGGTATGTAAAGATGGTCACCCATCCACAGACCAACCGCGGCAAGCGTAGCTTAACCTGACCGATCGACCTGTGCGGCTGTTATTTTTTAGCCACGGGCTCCTTTTATTCAGTGCGTTCCAAAGGACTAATTAATTGAACACTTAGTATCGCTTAGAAAACACGTGTCGATAATTGAGAGGAAATTAACATCCTAAGAACATGTGTTATACCGCCCGCGGCTACAGAGGCGTTAAACAATGTTGTCACTTTTAACTAATCTTTAATTGGATACTTAGTATCGCTTAGAAGACACGTGTCGATAATTGAGAGGAAATTAATATCCTATGAACACGTGTTATACGGCTCCGCCCGCGACTTTAAGCTAATCTATTTACTATTGCCTTGATTAGTAAATTAACACAGAACGATATACCTATGTACAGTCAACAAAGGAGATAAGTATCTAGGGTCGTCGGATAAAGTTGAAATTTAGTAAGAAACCGATGGATGTTTTCGAATGAAATTTAATATGATAAAGGATCTGTTTGTTTTGTAGTAGTGAAATAAAATTTTATCCGAAAACATGAATCTGTTTCTTACTAAACTGCAACTATATCCTACGACCCTGGTTACTTATCTCCTTTGGTGACCATACATAAGTATCTGTTCTTGAAATTTGGTCTTATAATCCTACTAATATGGAGGTCAGACAGGCAGTCGCTCCATGTATAATACTGGTATTCAGCTGCATCCGGTTAGACTGGAAGCCGACCCCAACATAGTTGGGAAAAGGCTAGGCAGATGATGAATCCTACTAATATTATAAATGTGAAAATTTTTATGGATGGATGGATGTTTGTTACTCTCTTTCACGCAAAAACGACTAAACTGATTTGGATGAAATTTGGCACACAGATGGTTTTATAACCAGGATTAACATATAGGTTATTTTTTATCTCGATATTTCCACGGGATCGAAACTTATGCGGGCGAAACCGCGGGGCGCAAAGTCAAAGATTAATTTGCAGATAAATATGGTTATAAAAGTTCTTACAAAGTAGAATAATAGTAGCTTAGCATTTTCAATCATAACATAATGACATGCAATTTTTTTACAATTATATAATTTATATTTAAGTTGAAGGAATTCTTTAATAAGCACTATAGAAGGGATTCTCAAATAGCCACCTGTGTAAAGCCCTTCTAAAGCAGACCATTGGAAGTTCTTTAATTTGGTTAGGAATCTTGTTGTAAATCTGAATACACATAGGGTAGCAACTTCGTCTATATACTAGTTCAGTTTTCGTTCTAGAATTAATTGCAGCTAGTTATAACACAAAATCATACTTAAGATTACGTCTGTAACACTAGAGGGCTAAGCAGATAAAAAAAAAACGACTTTAAATATGGCGTCTCGCCAATTTGTTGTTAAAAAACAATGACAGTATACCATAGATTGACCATTGATCATAAATCGTGAACAGTCTACTGTAACATTTTGTCAGACTAAAAGTACGGTAACGTAGTGATTCTCTTTGACAATGTAATATGACAGAAATAAACATATCAAACGTCATTAATCAATCAACATGACAGCTTACCGCCATGACGGGTTTTTGTTGTGTGTTGCAATTTCAAGTGTACATTCTTGTGCTTTACTACCAAACAAAGCCATTTTCTAGTAATTGGATGATTGAAAACTGTTTTTTTTTTAAATTTTTTTTTTTTACTTGCAATGGGCTCACTCTTGACTTCAATTCAGCCCAGAGGCAGAGATGAGATCTACGGTGGAACGAGCTTGCCCAGAAGAAGCCTATTCACTCTCGCCTTGAAGAGATTCGGGTTGTATGAACTCGGGAATGCAGACGCAGGCAGACGATTCCACTCCTTAGCTGTGCGCATCAGAAAAGATGACGAGAAGCGCTTAGTGCGTATGTGCGTGTGTGCGTTAATTATGTTTCCCCATTTTTTTAGAATGGTGTACAAAGACCTGGCCGGGGCTCCATACATTTCGAAACATCTCCTTTGCCTGCTCTTGACCTCGATCAAGACCCTTTTTCCAGGAACGCGTATAGGTATCAAGCTGGAATTTATATCAAATACTCAAGTCTACTGACCCTTGGAGCTGTTAAAAAACAAACTTCTAAGCCAACGCAATCAAAAGATACAGCCGTTTATGCCGCAAATTTCCGCAAATTTTTGACACTCGCAAGGGAATCAAAACCTACAGGGTACTTCCCGTGAACTCAGAATCTTGAAATTTGGTACGAAGCAACGTCTTATAGCACAGATAAAGGCAAAATTTCGAAAACCGTAAATTTTTAGTTACATCATAATAAAAATATTTTTAATAATTTTAAATTGTCCGGAACCCTCGGTGCGCCATTCCGACTCGCACTTGACCGGTTTTTTTTCTGACCTAGAAACTAACGAATTTTGTATAATTATTCAGAGTCCACTCCTGACTTGTACCGCTTCGTAAAACAAGAGTAAACTGTTTTGGAACTTGGACGCGGTCCAGATCACGTTCTGCGGTCATATTATAAAGCATTCACGATATTTATGACTGCTTAACTGTCTGTTTTGCAAACTGAGTAGGGAGAAAATAATAAGTGACATGTAGGTAAGGAAAACTGTATGTTGGTTTGTCAGGGATGTCAAAGATGTGATGGAGGGGCTTGTCTGACTTGTCAGGTAAATTTAAGTTAGCCTAGTAATAAAGTTAGCCTGCACTGTCCCATTGTTGAGTAAAGTAAGGCCTCTCCCGTCAGTATATCGTCTATCGTCTAGAGTGAATGGTAAGACTTACTGTGACAAGAAAAAAAAAACGCGTGGAGTCGGGGGACCCCCGCCAGGAACGAAGATCAAACTGTAAATCCAAAATGGCGGCGGATTTTCATTTTGATCTCTTTATCGGCTACGAACGAAAACCATGAAAATGATACGCATGACGAAAACTTCGAAAAATTTTGCAGCTGTCATCTTGGATTTTCATTTGACCTCACATCATCACAGCAAAAAAAGCGTTGTTTCAAATTACAATTACAGAATTATGGCTTTGACTTACGTCAAATAATTACGATTACGTACTCGTTAATATTTGCTGTACGCATGTTACGTTGACCAACCGTTTGAAAGAATTCTTTCAAACGGTTGGTCAACGTAACATGCGTCCGGCCCTTAATCATCACGTTGACGTCACGTTTGACGGCACGGTTGGCGCAGTGGTTAAGCCATTGACTGCTGCGCTGCGTGTCGCGGGTTCGATTCCCGCACGGAACAAATATTTGTATGACCTACATGTATTTGTTCCGAGTCTGGGTGTTTTTCTATCTATAATATGTATGTATTTACAACAAAAAAAAATGTATATAAGTAGTTTATCAGCCATCTTGTTACCATAACACAAGCATTAGGTAGCTTAGCTTGGGACTAGATGGCGCTGTGTGTAATGTCCAGGGATATGTCCAGGGATATCAGTGATAAGAGCTGAGAGTAAAAATAAATCATGCTAACGCAAACATTAAAAAACAATCTGGTGTATTGTGTGTGTTTTAGTCTGTGCTAAATAAATGTTTTTTCTTTCTTTCTTTCTTTCAATTGAAAGCGAAGTCCTCACAATTTTCTCAAACAATTTTCATTTCTCCCAGCGTGTCGCCGAATGCAATATTGGACATTTCCAAGTTGTCGGCTATTGAAACTTATTGCGACATGACTCGACATGTCTGGCTAAATTATACTTTTCGCTGCAATTGTCTGCGACAGTCTGCGTAAGGCCGCGTTCACAGCCTCGAGCGGTGCGACTTGCGTCAAGCGACATCGCGCGCGCGTCAGTGGCCCGCTCTCTAAGTCCGTCAACGAAGATACGGGCCCGTCTGAAAGTAGCTCGATGTTTGAGACTTCTGAATGAACCCTATTCCCGATTAATTAACCTTTTTGGTCGGGCAAACACACATCAGGAGTAAGAATAACTGTCAAATCGTGTTGTCATTAGTTTGGGCCCCGACTAATCTTAGGTCCGAAGGTGATACGGAATAGGAAACTAACTTTGGCCGAGACTACGGATAGGAGAGTAGGCTCCTAAGGTGCGGGTCACACAGAAGAGACGTGAGACATAGATAACGTATTAACTGGTCTGGTACGAAACAAACAGAAATAAAAGTAATATTTTATTCAGTATTCAATAGGTAAAATATTTACATAAACTCTTAGGAATAACTTACAAAGGTATAAAAATGTTTGATGCCTGTACTAGGATAAACCTGTATCACAGGCGGCATGAGCATACTTTATGGTAATTGTAGGACAATAAAATTCTTAACAATATTTAACATTAGAAGTCTTGATATAATTTCAAAAACAAAAAAATACAAGATGCAGGCACGTCGCTTTTCCGTCTGCATCCTCGTCGCAAGTCCCTTCGCAAGACGCGTGTCGCTTGAGCGTGTAGCGTGGACACGAGATATGGGTCGGGACACACGGCAGCCGGTAAGGCTTTTGGTGGTCCTTGTTTCTGTCTAGAGGATCTATGAGGACTTGATCTAGACTTAGTTTAATTAATTCAATTGAGGTTTTGAAGATGAATGGTCCTCCGCTATAATTAGTTGAAGGTTGGCAATTGAGGACTGGCATTGTGGTTAAATTGCATGTAAATGTAAAAGCATTGTTGTACGGTTCGTAGACTTGCAGAGTTGTTCTCGTTGAAGTTGAAGGGCGTAGAGAAAAGATCACTTAGTTCCCGTAAGGTTTATTACGTGTAAATAGTGTTTACAAATAAAACTGTAGATGATTCCTTTCTCTAATGTTAGTCACCGCGTAGCAGTAATTGCACTCACTGATTTAAGGTTATGTACGAGTATGTTTATATGTAGTAATAAAGTGACGTACGGTGCGGCGGGTGCGAGCCACTGCGTAAGCAAAACATGTATAGTTTAAGACTGTACAATTGCATGTTGACATTTATCGTCGGATAGTAAAAAAAAAACAGCTGCTTTCTACAAAAATGCAAAATGTGGTCAAATTGTATAGAACAGCTCTTTTTATTTTCGTGTCGACGGTACTCTTCCAAAAAAACTTTTTTTTTTCTAGAAAAAGAATAAGGGTTCTGCGCAAAAACATTAAAACCCATGTAGCACGTTCCCGTAGGATAATTTGCGACATCAACGCAGGTGAAGCAGCACGCAAAAGCTAGTAAAAAAAAATTCTACCTAATTGAGACCACCATTATGAAAGTCGCCTTACTTTTAATGTGTGAGAAGTTTTGGTAAATCTTAATTGTTTTATCAGCTGGCAAAGCTTTTACAGATTTAAGTAATTTATCTTAAAACAGCTGGGTATCATTTTGATTAGATGAAACTTGACGAATCTTGAAACAACATGAGACTTACCTACCTACTGAATCTTTACTAAGTTACTTACTTGTTATGATGTGTATGTTTTATACGTAGGTACTTATAGGCTCAGGATGGCCTATGTCCGGATGATATATCGTTCACGTGGATCAAATCATTTATAAACTATTTACACTAGCTACTAAATTAAAAGACTAATTAACTATATTGATAAATATATATTGATAAATACAAAAACAAAAGGATATATATAGGCCGACGCCTATATATATCCTTTTACTGTTACTGTACATCGACATGTACAGTCACGAGCACCAATATGTCAACACTTGCCAACTTTCAATTGCGATTTTTTCGTGAAATAACGAATGCAACGTTGAAATAGGACACATTACATAAACCTATGGGTTCGAAAATGCTATGTTCGTAACAACATAAAATTTCATTAAAAAATAAAGGAGTAAATCGCTTTTGAATAAAGCCGAGTGTATATAATTATACTTTTGCTCGTGACTGTACTCGTCCGCATTGCTGGCATCCGGAAACGTGCTCAGAAGACTGGCAGCATTGCCACTTTGAACGGCAATGCTAATTCTTATAAGGGGCCCGTGGCTAAATAATAACAGCTGCACAGGTCGATCAGTCGGGTTAAGCTACGCTTACCGCGGTTGGTCTGTGGATGGGTGACCATCTTTAAATACCGAGACCCCTCCGTGCCTCGGAAAGCACGTTAAGCCGTTGGTCCCGGCTGTCATTCCTGGATCTTCGACAGTCGTTACTGGTAGTCAGAAGCCCGAAAGTCTGACAACCAGTCTTACCAAGGGGTATCGTATTACCCAGTAACTGGGTTGTGGAGGTCAGATAGGCAGTCGCTCCATTTAAAATACTGGTACCTATTCAGCTGCAACCGGTTAGACTGGGAGCCGACCCCAACATAGTTGGGAAAAGGCTAGGCAGATGATGCTAATTCTTATAATCTTGCTCATCAATGGTTTGTTAATATGGGTATTTAGTACATATATGTTTTATTATAAGAGTCCTCCATGCTCTACCGTCTCATGGGCATGCAATACATATTTATTATTCAATTTACACAAAATTAAAGATATTTTATAATTTTAAATAACAATCATGAGTAATCACAATCCAAACTAATATTATAAATGCGAAAGTAACTCTGTCTGTCTGTCTGTCTGTCTTTGCTTCACGCCTAAACTACTGAACCGATTTGCGTGAAGTTTGGTACAGACATAGTTTGGAAATTGAGAATGGACATAGGATAGTTTTTATTACAAAAAATAAAAAAAATATTCCGGACATACAGCGCCATCTATTGGTCAAGAGTCGGTGTCATCTATTGGTGAAGTCACTATTCCACGCGAACGAAGTCGCGGGCAAAAGCTAGTAATACAATAATGGCAAATGTCAACTAAGACTATAGTTATATAAAAAAAAAAAATATCGTCAAGGTTACAATAAAATAAAATAAAAAACGTCAAATGGTATTAAAGCATTTCAATCAATCAGTGATTCATCATTAAGGAAGTCGTCACTTGTGTAATGACTTTTTAAAAGGGTAAGTTACTGTAAATATAACTTGAATAACAAAATAATCATTATATTCAATTGTAATTAGTAACTAATAATCGATATCACATACAATCCTATCCTATTAATACTAATATTATAATAATTTTTATTTTATTATTTTTGGAAAACTTACAGATAATCAGACACAATAGTTACTAAGTTTTTAACATGATGATGGCCAATTACAAGTTTTCACTTATAGATAACAACTAACTATGTACTTGGCAGCAGACAGTGTTACTTTCGTATACTTCATGTTCGTATATAATGCAAGGGCCATATTATCTTGTCGAAGAAGTGATTGCAAAGAGCCTTCTTTAATTTGGGCACACTAGTATTAAAGAGATCTATGTCAACTTCCTGGCAGGTTTCATTATACATACGGCTCGCCTTAGTCATGTAGGAGTTTTGTCTGTACCTAAGTTGTTCTTGTTATTGGTATGTGTAACAAACGAGGTTTACGCAAAAACAAAAATGTTTACCCAATTTTGCTCAGCAGCTCAGGGATGTCTTTGGATCCGTTTGCAGTTTTGGATAAAAATGCTAAATTAGAAATTTTTGTTCTTTCGTAAAGTGGAAGAACATGAAATTTTTTTACAATGCACGTTGTAACTAGATAGGTATGTTTTAGAACGAAATTGAATGTACCTAAGGAGTTTTCTTTGTATGCCCTCAATACGATCGATATAAGTATTATAGTTAGGGTTCCAGACTTGAGAGGCATACTCGAGGTGACTACGAACAAAGGAGCAATATAATATCTTAAAAGCCTTGATATTTCTAAAATCAGACGAGACCCTGCAAATAAAACCTAGTGCTTTCGACGCTTTGTTGACAATATTATTAATGTGAGTATAAAATAATAATAATATCCCTGGAAATTTCACACAGCGCCATCTAGTACCAAGCTAAGCAACCTAATGCTTGTGTTATGGTAACAAGATGGCTGATAAACTACTTATATACATTTTTTTTTTGTAAATACATACATATTATAGATAGAAAAACACCCAGACTCGGAACAAATACATGTAGGTCATACAAATATTTGTTCCTTGCGGGAATCGAACCCGCGACACGCAGCGCAGCAGTCAATCGCTTAACCACTGCGCCAACCGTGCCGTCAAACGTAACCCCGTAACCCATAATAATATTATATAACCCATAATAATATTATAATTAATATATTAATATTATAATTATCATTGGTCAGGCAGGGGAATAGACCTTCCATAGTCCAAGGTAACCGATCCACTATAACCACTCAAACCCATAGCCCAGTATACTTTGTTTTCATGTTCTTCAATAGTCCTTCAATAGTCCACCAACCGGGGTTTGTCCTTGAGTGCCCTTGCATGGTGCATACAGGGATAATCGACGGTTGGTGCCTCTATTTAGAATTGTGTAAAGGGCCTCTGAGAGTTGAATTTGGCCCCTAGGACGCCTTTCAAAGGTCCGGGACCCCAGGGTCCCGAGATATGTCAAAGAATAATATACTAATAATATTATAAACGTGAAAGTTTGTTTGGATGGATGAATGGATGTTTGTTACTCTTTCACGCAAAAACTACTGCACGGATTTGGATGAAATTTGAAACATAGATAGTTTATAACAAGAATTAACACATATGGTACTTTTTATCCCGGTATTCTTACGGGATCGAAACTTATGCGAGTGAAACCTGGCGCTGGTAGTTAATAATATAGGTACTTAAATTATATTATGATACACAAGGGTGAGAGCCTACCGCCTCGCTACCACAGATGCGGTGCTCCGTAAGAATTACAGCTTGTCAATTGTCACTCTAATCCGACGTATACAACAGCGAATGTCATGTGTCACTTCATAATGCGCCGACATACATATTGATTAAACAAACATTTATTAGTTACCTTTTTATTAATTAATAAGTTATTTATTTTTAGTTCAATTAGTTTGAGTAATTTATGCGGCGTACCCAAATGTGCTTGCTTTGGTTTTGTTTGTTGAATCGTTGAGCTGCGTTCTGCATGATTGACACTGACAAATGTGGTTCTTTCCTCAAAAGACCATTTCAGACCCCAATCTGCATGGTCTTTAAATGATCTGACCAAAATTATGTCTGGACTTTAAAAGCGACTATACCTCTGAGTTTGTTTCAGCATTTCTTCTCAGACTAGTCAGATAGGACCTTTAAAATATGATTGATGTGTAAAAGTGTTTGTACAAACCTACTTACAAAATAAAATCATTTATCATTTATGTCTGGACTTTAAAAGAAACGGTGACCTCCGACGTTGTTTCGACCTTTCTTTTCAGAGTAGTCTGATACGAAACGCCGATCACATCAGATCATAGTTTTTAAAATAATATGATTAACGTGTAAAAATATTTGTACAAACCTATTTACCGAAATGTAATCATTTATAATTTAACAATGAATCCGTAAGCAAGACGCTGATTATATCCAAGACTCCTCTCTGAAGTCTCCGTATAACTTAATTCTCTTCAGCCTCAACTCCATCCGAACTGACAAGTTTACTCGTAAACTGTTTACAACTGAAACCTTATGCGTGTGCACTACAACAGTATGAGAATTGCTTAAGTTTATACCTGCTTCAACTTTACGTAAAGGCTTAAAAATGAGCTTTAAAGTCCCACAATTTTAAAGCCTATTTTCTTGTGCTCGTGAATTGCTTGTGGAATATCTTTCTTAGAATCGTGAAGAGTGCTTGGAAATATAAAATTGCTTGGTTCATATTTTTGAGAAAAAATATGATTAGTTTTATATTGACAGAAGAAAGGCATGCTAATTCAACCCGTAATGTACCTAATGTCCCACTGGGACATAGGCTTCCTCTCAGTGAGAGGGAGTGGGGCGTAATCCACCACGCGGGCCCAGTGCGGGTTGGTAGATGTCACATGTCTTCGAATTTTTGGTTCTAGGACATGCCGGTTTCCTCACGATGTTTTCCTTCACCGTTTTGAGAGCAGTGGTGATGAAATAATTTACATATGTAAGTTGAAGCGCCTGACTGGGTTCGAACCTATGACCACAACCCTCGAACCTACGACTATAACTCTTAAGTCGCGGTCGTTACCACTGGGCCACCACAGCTCTTGCAGAAGAAAGGGGAGGCCTGTTATTACTCAGAAGTGGGTGATTCCGTACTGAAATGACAATGATGTATGTATGCGTAGCTTAGGACCACTGTATTTACGGAATTGAATCGCCCATAACCCTAACCAACTTTTTAGTCTTTCTTGTCTCTATTTTTTTTTGCCCATACTGTCCCACTGCTGGCCAAAGTCCTCCCCCAAATCCTTCCAGAAACTATTATTATTTTCCCGCGCCACTCTTTTCTCCCAACTCATCTGCGTAGCCTTTTCCCAACTATGTTGGGGTCGGCTTCCAGTCTAACCGGATGCAGCTGAATACCAGTATTTTACATGGAGCGACTGCCTATCTGACCTCGACAACCAAGTTACTGGGTAATATGATACCCCTTGGTAAGACTGGTTGTCAGACTTTCGGGCTTCTGACTACCCGTAACGACTGTCAAAGATCTACGAATGACAGCCAGGACCAACGGCTTAACGTGCTTTCCGAGGCACGGAGGTCTCGGTATGTAAAAATGGTCACCCATCCACAGACCAACCGCGGCAAGCGTAGCTTAACCTGACCGATCGACCTGTGCGGCTGTTATTATTTAGCCACGGGCCCCTCTCTTTTCTCCCATCTGTAAATAATTATTTAAAAAATTATTACTCTCATTAGGTATTTAAAAGAATTATTACTCTCTCTTGTTGTCTGTAGCCAGTTAATTTAATTTTCTACTGCGTATGTGTGGAAGACTTTTCACCTTTACGCCAAATGTCAAACTCGTATGTACTCGGAAGACATTTCAATTTGACGCTAAATCCAATCACTCATACACAGTAACTGAGTTACAAACACATTACGCGCGTCTCAACCCTGACATAAAATTTTATGAAATTACCGAGATCACGTCCCTCTCTGCTCACCCGGTAACATTATAAACAATACATTATTTATGCACAAGCAGGCGCCATGTACGTGCTGACTTTTAATTATTAGTTAGGGGTGAGAACTTCCCCTTACAAAGTAAGAAGGAGCGTAGGTGTTTTAAACTTGCTCGGAAGTAGGAACTTCCTGAGGGAAGACGCCAAAAAACATTTTAGTCGGCCCAGCGTTTAAGAAATCCCAATTAGAGTAGTACATGAAACGCGTTTGTTCATAATGGCATTTAGATCGTAGAGGACTTTTTAGATTATTAAGACTTCCTTAATAGAACAGTAACGAAGTTAAAACTGTAAGTACATAGAATATTTTTGAAAAAAAAAATTGCTACGAAGTGTGGAAAAGAGTTTGTTACCGAAAATACAGTTTTTTGATTTTTGTCCGATTGTGCTGAGAATCGAGCTGGCGTGCAATTGGAGAGGACTATGTACCGCAAGGGACTGCTGTAGGCTGATGATGTCTGTTGGTTTGGATTTATGTTCTGGATTGGCGTCAAAATAGTTGAACGGATTTGAATGAAATTTGACATGCAGATAGTTTATAACCTGGATTAACACATAGGGTACTTTTAACCTCAATAATACGTTCTCGTGGTATATTTTAGACATCCTCGCGGGCGAAACCACCGGCAAAAGGTAGATCATAATGAAACATTATGTGTATTTGCTTTTACTAAGTACTGTACCGTCTTATAGGTATCACTCGATGCACTGTACCAAGCAGTATTCATGAGGACTACTTTACCAAGCTGCCTATTACATAAATAAAAGGCACAGGAAACTATTAAATAAGTCTTTAGATTAGAACATGTAAAGGCCAAACCTATGACTTGACTTCTCAGATATATTTTTAGTATACTGCTGATATGTTTTATGATCATAATAAAAGAAGGAAGTTGGCCATAATCTACCAGGCTCAGAGGTTGTTGTTGTGTTTCATGTCTTCGAATTTTTGGTTCTAGGACATGCTGGTTTCCTTACGATCCTTGTCTTCACCGTTTTAAGCCTGAAAGTTTGTCAACCTTGAATCTAAGATAATATAATCCACACTTATCCTTGAAAACACACAGTAAACACTGATACAATTCATACAATTATTAGAACATATAGACACCCCGTGTCAACTCACGCGCACCAGGCATACATAAAATTTATTTAGGCCACGTTTCACTTGCAAAGATAAGATTAATTGAAAAGTTAGCGGAGACGAGAAACACTTTATAATCTTGAAGGGCGACTCACAAATGCGTGGATCTAGTGTTTTATACTAGAAAAGTTATGGGTACGAAATTTTGACTTCCTGACATATTTTTCTTGGTCACACTGTTATCTCATTTATTTCGTTTAAATACTTATAAATTATATTTTTATTCTTCAGAATTTTATATTCTAATATATTAAAAAATCGATTATTTTACATTTAAAAATAATAGCCCACCAGTATCGGGAACAGGGTCAGGGCTCCAGAGAGAGGAACCACCTAACAATGCGAGCCGTGTCCAGAAGTACCGCTTTCTGAATCAAACTTGATCCTACAGCCCAACGAGAGCCTCTTTAGGTGTTGGTCAAAGTTCTTGGCTATTAAGCCAGTGGCTGTCACGACTATCGGCACAATTTTCGCTGAGTCCACATTCCACATGTCGACAACTTCGCGAGCCGAGTCAAGATTTAATCGCATCATTATTATTCTGGTCCCTTAGAAAAAACTCGTTTCATACCTACTTACGGTATTCTATTCAATTTTTCTCTCTACTTTTGGCCTACTTTTTAAGTTGCGTTGTTAAAAAAAACTACCTACAAAACTATACCCGACCAAATACTCTGAAATCAATATATTATATTCGTTTTTTCTGTCTATGAAAAAAAAAATTTACATGGGCTACTTTTTTAATTTGTGGACAAAAAAATTGAAGATGTAATCAATTATCGTTCCTGTATATCTGAACAACAAACCCAAAAGCTCAAAGGACCAACCTTTCATACCCGAAAACACAAGACTCCAAGGACCAGAAATTTTACCTCGCAAAAATAAACAGTGAACATATTCAAAACTCCAATTTGTATGAATATCCTCTACTTGTGAGTCGGAACAACCAAAGACGTGAATAATAAACAGGCATATTATTGCTATGCGTGGCGTGAAACAGGAATATTAATCCATTCGTCTGGAGTTGGCGCTTATAGACTCAGTTAACCCTTTCTGTGGAGGATGAACTATTAATGAGTTTTAATCTTGTTTGGTAATGAAACCTTCGCTTGAACTTTGTTAGCGTCATTTACCTTTCTTGTATCCATGGTTAACCGCAAAGCTAAGGTAAAAACGTGTACACTAGCAACCCATGCTGAGATAGCCTTTTGACCTTGTATTTTTTTTACTTTCCTTGTATATAATTTTTTATTTTTTACTTTCTTTCTATATAAATTTGTTTTTTTTTTAATTTCTTTCTATATAATTTTGTATTTTTTTTTACTTTCTTTCTATATAATTTTGTTTTCTTTAATAATAATATTCTTTAATTGTTCTCTCATTATCACAAACACAGTACAAAGCCAAGGTAACAGTTATTAGAGACTGGTGTCTGTTGTAGGTAAAACCTGTAGCCTGATCACCAGGCTTACCCTTTATCGGACACTCACTTAATGACTGTATTAAATGAACAAACAGGTTGTACATAATAAAACATTATTACAAGTTAATACTAACATAAATGGAAAATTAAAACTAGAATAAAACAAGATAGCAAATTTTGATTTGGGGTAAGTATGTGTGGGTGTGTGTCGGTGAGTGAGGGTGAGTTTGAGTGAGTGTGTGTCGGTGATAGTGAGTATATGTGGGTGTTTGTCGATGATTTCAACACGAATGATGTAATCAAATATTTTGTAACAATTTTATGATTTAAAAGAGTGTCCATGGAGTTTCTTGCCCGTTCTTCTCCATAGGTACCTACGCTTTGGAATGGGCAACTAGCTTCATCTTTCTGACTGACCGACCCTTTGACAATTCAAAAGGGCCTGTAATTGGTTTAGTTGAATTAAATGATTTGAGTTTGAGTTTGAATGAGGGTGAGAGTGGTGGTGTGACGGGTACGTGTATGTAAACTGTATATCCATATCTAATAAACGTTACCATAAGGATTTTAATAAACGTTCTGTTGCGTTGTAATCAATACCTGGAAGCCACGAACTGATTTGATTGAACGATTGTTTAGTTTAGTTTGAGATCTCTCTGTATGAGTCCAATAAATACTTTTTCTTTCTTTCACAAAGCCAAGAACGAAATAAGACCATTATGATGTCACCACATGTATAATAAGCAATTGCACTTTTATTGCACAGCAGGATCCTGTCCAAAGCCTTGACAAAAATCCCTGATAAAAGCAACCCACGGAAATATCACGAAAAATATTTCTGCATCCAAATACATTTCCTTTCCAGCAAACGAGTTCAACGTGCAACAATAACATGCAGATACAGCGTCCTTCCATAAAGTACGGTATATAAACAAATTTCCTTACATGCATACCTATTGCACCAAATAGAAATACAGAAAGCCAGCTCAATACAACGAGCGAGGACGCACGCACACATTGATACGCTTCACGTACAGCGAGTGCAAGCGCACTCGCGACGGGCATTCGTTTGAAATCGCCGCACATACGCGTCTATGCATGTGTGCGTCAGTTTTCGCTCGTTGTTTAAAGCCGGCCTTCTGTACCTACGTATTTCATGTCTCTATTGTGTGAGAGGGAGACAATTTTATCTTAATACGAGTTGGAGAACTCCACACGAACGGTGTTTATCTAAGATCGTAGATAGAAAGTTCTGGAAGTAATGTCAGATTGCATTAATGTAATAAAAGCTTATACGTCTGTGTTGACCTCGAGGTTGTTGGTTATTAGATATGTAGTGATGTCAGAATGTTGTGGGCGTAAACAAAAAGTAGCCCTATAATATAAAACGTGTGGATGTATCGATCTGTTAAGTAGGCTAATATGTATCAGCAATGGTCAGTCTTTTATAAAAGGTCCTTCATGATTTTTGCTCCAATTTGGTAGCAAAAATCTTCGAAGGAAGGCTGGTAGTAGCATAATAAGATTAGGCAACGGTCGCGTTAAATGGCATGCGATTAGATAGGACCATCATCTGCCTAGCCTTTTCCCAACTATGTTGGGGTCGGCTTCCAGTCTAACCGGATGCAGCTGAATACCAGTATTTTACATGGAGCGACTGCCTATCTGACCTCCACAACCCAGTTACTGGGTAATACGATACCCCTTGGTAAGACTGGTTGTCAGACTTTCGGGCTTCTGACTACCCGTAACGACTGTCAAAGATCCACGAATGACAGCCGGGACCAACGGCTTAACGTGCTTTCCGAGGCACGGAGGGGTCTCGGTATGTAAAGATGGTCACCCATCCACAGACCAACCGCGGCAAGCGTAGCTTAACCTGACCGATCGACCTGTGCGGCTGTTATTATTTAGCCACGGTTAGATAGGACCACTGAGGGGTAATTGCACATAGTAACTGTAGCAATGGCTTTAATTTTGACAGATGAACAACAGTGTGTTGAACACACAAATTTTTCGAATATCGTTGCTTCGTACCAAATTTCAAGATTCTGAGTTCACGGGAAGTACCCTGTAGGTTTTTGATTCCCTTGCGAGTGGCGAAAATTTGTGGCATAAACGGCTGTATCTTTTGATTGCGTTGGCTTAGAAGTTTGATTTTTTCACAGCTTTAAGGGTTAGTAGACCTGAGTATTTGATATAAATTCCAGCTTGATACCTCCACGCGTTCCTGAGAAAAAGGGTCTTGACAGACAGGCGGACGGACGGACAACAAAGTGATCCTATAAGGGTTCCGTTTTTTCCTTTCGAGGTACGGAACCCTAAAAACAGAACGAAAAAAGAAAGATAGAGATATAAATGATGAGTTGTGATAGTAATATAGGGTAGCAGGGACGTCGACGCGCAAATTGTAACTTTGAATAAATTCAAAGTAAAAATAAAATTAATAATTAATTTATATTAATATATTTTTAATTTTTTTAATTCATAGTTACTCGTTAGTTAAACGTTCGGCGGTTATTAAAAAAAAACAGCTGTTTCATAGAAAAGTACCTTTTGACCTACGAGGTCAAAATGTATGGAACAGCAGATTTTATGTAATAACCGACAAAAAATTTTAGTGCTGGGGTTCAGAATCATGTACTGAATCTATGGTAACAACTTGTGCGCCTGCCGCTCGGTATGTTTGTAGACACACACATACTGTGACAACATCTATCATCATCAACATCTTGACAACACGGTTAGCGCAGTGGCTGAGCGATCGGACTGCTGCGCTGCGTATCGCGGGTTCGATTCCCGTACAGAACAAATATTTGTAAGTCCTACATGTATTTTTTCTGAGTCTGGGTGTTTTTCTATCTATAATATGTAAGTATTTACAAAAAAAAATGTGTATAAGTAGTTTATCAGCCATCTTGTTACCATAACACAAGCATTAGGTTGCTTAGCTTGGGACTAGATGGCGCTGTGTGAAATGTCCAGGGATATTATATTATTACTTCGAGTATATATATATAGAAAAACACCCAGACTCGGAACAAATACATGTAGGTCATACAAATATTTGTTCCGTGCGGGAATCGAACCCGCGACACGCAGCGCAGCAGTCAATCGCTTAACCACTGCGCCAACCGTGCCGTCAAAACAAGTGTAAGTGTGTGTGTGAAGTGCGTATTACCTTTTAAATAGACACCAAAATTCTTTCGACCGTCTTTTTTTTTCTAGTTTTTCCTGCGACTGTGAACAAAAGACAGCAATAATTTCAGTTAACATATTTGGTGCCCGATATTCAGGACCAGTTTCTCACACATTTTATTTCTTCGTATGTAACATGTCAAAAGTCTTTGTACTAGAAGTCACTTGTGTCAATAGAACTCGAAGGGCAATCATGTGTCGGATTGAAGGACCATATTCTATGTATTGTATAAAATACTGAATCTTACTGTTGTTACGATATTGGCAGTAGTGTCTGTGTGTGAATCACTTTTGTTTGACAACGTTTTTGATAAGACTATCAAACTTGAAGCATATTATTTTATTTCAATTAAACCATTTACAGGCACTTTGAATCGCCACGGAGTCGGTCAGTCAGAAAATATGAAGGTAGTGGCCCATTCAAAAGCGTAGTAGGTACCTATGGAGAAGAACGGGCAAGAAATTCCATGGTCACTCTTTTAAAGTACCTATATCATAACAAATATAATTAGTTACATCATTAATGTTGAATTTATAATTATATGTGAGAATGGTGTAAAAAGACATACGTAAAGCAAAAATAATTAAAATAAGTCGTGGCAGCTAAGAGAAAACCAGTCCCTCCCCCGATCTATGCATCATGTTCGTGAATGGGCGCAGAACAGATGCAATTGGTTTTTAAAACTACCAAGTAAAGTCCTCACAGCGTTCGATAATGCCGCGGCAGAAAACCGAGGCATGCAAAACAGACAATCAATCATACTACCAATAACTATTGTTCATTGCTCACTAGTTAAGTAGGTTTATACATAAGCATAATCTGCTTATAATGTTCCCACTACGAGGACACTGGCTCCTCTCCTTAAGACGGATTGGACTGTAATCCACGACGCGGACTCAGTGCGGGTATGTCTTCAAATTTTTGGTTTTAGGACATGCCGGTTTCCTCACGATGTTTTCCTTCACCGTTTTGAGAGCAGTGGTGATGAATATTTGTATGACCTACAAGTAGTTGTTCCGGGTCTGGCTGTTTGTGTATGTGACAATTAAATGTTTGTAAACGCACCCACGATACAGGAGAAATTACTAGGGAGAGGCAAAGTTAAAAAAAAAAAAAAAATAATCAAAGTAAAGCGCCTGCCTGGATTCGAGTCCATGACCTACAACTCTCACCACTCCTCTCTTACGGTTGATACAGGACCTAAATATAACTGGAAACATTTAGGTTTACTATGTATTACATACACTCAAACTCAAATCATTTATTTCAATTAAACCATTTACAGGCACTTTTGAATTGTCAAAAACACCTGTGACTAACTCTTTGGGGATTGTATATACGTGATGTTATTACCTACGCTTTGGAATGGGCAACTAGCTTCATTTTTCTGACTGACCGACCCTTTGACAATTCAAAAGTGCCTGTAATTGGTTTAATTGAAATAAATACTTTGAGTTTGAGTTTATAATGTAAGTGAAATTGTTTATTCCGTAAATAGGATATAGGACACTTTTAAACGGCATATTATAAAAAAAATAAACTAGATGGATTTAACATTTTCAATCTGACTATCCCTGAGTAGATATGGCTAAACAATCTCAAGGGTCAAAGTTTCTTTTGAAGTCCAGACATTATCTTGGTCAGAACATGTGAAGACTATATAATCCATATAGTCTTCACATGTTCTGACCTGAAATGTACCTGAAATGGTCTTTTGAGGAACACACACAGATTTAAGTGGACCAGTCCAGTCAGTGCACGCATTTCTCAGCAATCGTGTAGCTCAACTCATAACTTGAACACGTACACGACAGAAGTAGGTTGATTGGTCTACAGTTTTACAGTAAAACATTACAAGAAAAGCCACAAGTCTTCATAGTGTAGCCTACCCCAAAAACACAGCGAGATTTTCTACCATAACTTAGTATTCCACAAACGTTCCCGTCAAATTTCCCGCGTTCGCAACAAGCCGCGAGTCGCCGAATTTACGCATCGCTTCAGCGATCAACCATTTTGTTTTGTATATGTGTTGCTATACTGTATGGGGTTGAGCGATGTTGGTTAACATTCTGGTAGAGAATTTTGGCAACGTTCTATAGTCGGTTTTTCTTTAGTCTTTTTTCCGAAATGTGGGTAAAATGTGCTGACAAATACTAGGATCTCTATTGTATCAAGAATGCAGTAAAGAAACCACAAATCTGAAAACTATAGGCAAAGATTTTTTTTTTGAAACTGCTTAAATATTGAGACAAACCCCTCCTGGTCTAAGTGGCAAAATCTCCAACAGCGTGAAACGTCTAATGAGCAGTCCATACTGTCCGATAATGCACGTTGTCACTTAAATAAATATAATTATTATATCTAAACTAATAACGTGCCTCGGAAAGTACGTTAAGCCGTTGGTCCCGGCTGTCCTTCGTGGATCTTTGACAGTCATTACGGGTAGTCAGAAGCCCGAAAGTCTGACAACCAGTCTTACCAAGGGGTATCGTATTAACCAGTAACAGGGTTGTGGAGGACAGATAGGCAGTCGCTCCATGTAAAATACTGATATTCAGCTGCATCCGGTTAGACTGGAAGTCGACCCCAACATAGTTGGGAAAAGGCTAGGCAGATGATGATGATGATCTTCTAAACTAATTATAAAGCTGAAGAGTTTGTTTGAACGCGCAAATCTTTGGAACTGCCAGTCGGATTTGAAAAGTTCTTATTACATTTGATAGCCAAATTGTTGTGGAAGGCTATAGCCATCTAAAAGAAAGAATGGTAAGCCAAGCGGCGCGGACAAGCAATAGGATCCAACGGGGTTGGTCGGGGAACGAGAAATTTCACGCGGCCTTATAGTCGCGGGCAGAAGCTGCCTAAATAAAATCGCACTGTTGGATTTTCAACTTTCAGCAATGAACTGAGCGTAGAAAATCAGTAGGCATTAGTTTTCAAACCTACTCCATGCTTTTAAGAATATACTGTCAGTAATAAACATAATTTCATTCAACAAACCTACTTTTAAACAAAAAGAGCAAACGAAAAAGGTGACGTAATTTTTGAACAAACTCCGCAAACTTTAATAAAAGTCCAGAGGAAAAAAAACGACAGTTGCTCTGCGAGTTCTTTTAAGATAAAGGATTAACTTTTAACCTAATACAGTTGGTAGCCATAGCTTCTTTATAAGGATAAAATATAGGATGCTTATATAGTTGTATTAAAGTAGTAAGTACTTTTGAGAGCAACATACATAATTACATACGTAAACTCATCTCTTCTTCGGCTTCGGCTTCACTTTTCTTTAAACTCTTCTTTGTTTAAAGCTGCTAAGGACCGGTTCTTGTTGAAGGAGTCCAGCTCATCCCGCAATCTCCGTCTGAGCCTGCCGCGATGTCGCTTGACATTAAGAGGGACCCATTGAGTCGTAAGTTTGGCCCATTGGTCAAAATCAAAATCAAAAGTCATTTATTCAAATTAGTTACTGGGTACACACAACACAACCCAGTTACTGGGTAAAACGATACCCCTTGGTAAGACTGGTTGTCAGACTTTCGGGCTTCTGACAACCCGTAACCACTGTCAAAGATCCACGAATGACAGCCGGGACCAACGGCTTAACGTGCTTTCCGAGGCACGGAGGGGTCTCGGTAAGTAAAGATGGTCACCCATCCACAGAAACCGTGGCAAGCGTAGCTTAACTTAACCTTTCCAAAAAACTTTATAATGGCCCTTATTGCCAAAGGTGTCCTCTATACCCCAAAACGCCGTGTTAAAATATAAATTCCTCTGTAAAATATTCATCCTCGAGTTTGTAACCTTTTTAACGGTAACAATTAATTATTTTCTCTTAAAAGCTTCCTACTTATCGTTAGTGAAAAAGCTTGTTATAAAGCTGTGTTCATATCGGCAATTTTTTTTTTTTGTTTAAACTTTGCTGACGTGATTTGTATGATATTTAAACACGATAACACTAAAGTAAAAGTTGTTTTCTTTAGTATTTAAATATTTTGCTCAACTCATATTTCAAGTGACAAACCTACTAGTGGATCATTTTATATTCCCCCCCAAATATTTTATATTTTATCTTGTTTTAAGATGTCGATACCAATACGTCTGCGGAGTATCGCTAGCTAATTTAACTTGACCCTGTATAAGGAGCATGCCTTAGTATGCTTAAGGTCAGAAAAATCGACACTTGTTTGCAACGCAACAAATTCGCAAAATTTTCGTTTACAAAACGCAGCTTTTTTATCCTACGTTGTATCTGATTCTCCGCAGATCCGTTGTTAAGCCGTGTTTGAAAAGAGGCTGTTAAGGTTTTAGCGAAAGACAGTGACGACTAAAAACAAAGATGAAAATAGTCAACTGAGCAAAGTTTTTGGCATGTTATCTGAGATATTTGATTTGATAGTATCTCAAATCACTACGGGTAGTCAGCAGTCTAACAACCAGTCTTACCAAGGGGAAGGAATCCAGGAACATTTGCCTCCCGGGTGTGATCTGCAGTGGCCTATATCCTTTTGAACGCCAGAGCATAAACGCACGCGCGTGCCCTCCACGCCAAGCCACAATTTCACCGCAAATGCCTACAAAAAGAATAGGGATTCCAAAATGATTTAATTGTTTATTTCGTGATAAAAATGCACCGCATTTTTTGTCACATATTTGTGTCGTTGGCGTACAGGGCACGCGCTTGCTTGTCACGTATATGTGACAATGGCGTTCAAAAGAATATGGAAAGCTCTCAATCGTTTGCGTACCCAAGTACGCCGCTGCCGACCCAATTTGTCGAAGTGGGGAAATCACTGGTGACCTATCTAACACCCAGTGCGTGTGCAGTGCCTCTGATCAAACCATGCTCCACTCATTGAAGTATCCTAAGTGCCCGTTCACCTGCACCTTAGATGACCCAAAGAATGCCACTGATGATGCAATCAACATGGCCACCTACTGAGCTACCATATAAAAATATTAAAAAAAAACGAAGAAGAGTACCATCAACATGAAAAGAAGACGAAGGTCAAAGGGTATCGTGTTACCCAGTAATTGGGTTGTGGAAGTCTGATAGGAAGTCGCTCCATATAAAAGTATTCAACTGCAACCGTTTAGACTGGAAACCTACCCCAACATAGTTGGGAAACGGCTAGGCAGATGGTGATGAAACTTATTCAAGTCATGTTTGGTATGATACATACTGAATAAACTTATCTATCTTGCGTTCGCAATTAAGTTGCAAAACATGTAAACAAGCATGTGTTTGAAAAAGTAACTTTTAGGGGTCTCCCTTGTTTCATCGAAAATAAATTGCCAAATTATCACTTCCCAAAAAAAATTCCGCATAATTTGACGGCACGGCTGGCGCAGTGGTTAAGCGATTGACTGCTGCGCTGCGTGTCGCGGGTTCGATTCACGCACGGAACAAATATTTGTATAGCCTAAAAGTAGCTGTTCCGGGTCTGGCTGTTTGTGTATGTGTTAAATGTTTGTAAACGCACCCACGATACAGGAGAAATTCCTAGTTTGGGGCAAAAAAAAATAAAGTTAGGTAAGCAAAGGCATCCAGCTAGTAAGTATTTTAGGCAGATTACACACTTGCGACCGGGAGATAATAATATATAATCAGCCTATAATGCTCTCACTGCTGGTACACAGGACTGGCACAGTATTGTGTTCCCTGCACGGTCAGAAATTCGAACCCCCAGGATACCACCAAGGATTTTACTAGAGAACAAAATACTTTGTAAACATTCACCTTCAAATCAGCATAGCAAACCAATGTTAATCCCATAAAAGTTTAACAGACAAAACCACAACAGTACTCAGTTTAAATCGGTTATTTCTATGCAAAACTATGACGAATACGTAATTCTTTTGCATATAGGTACAGACGCCAGCAGGTCAAGCTACCCGAAACTGTCAAATTTTCCCAATCAACCTTGAACCTTAATGCTTTATAGATAAAGTTGAAAATCTATTAAAGAAATTTGACAGATTGTAGTAGCTTGATGTGCTGGCGTCTGTACATGTCTATTTAATTTGCATAAAACTTAAATTTAAGGAAAAATTCATGAATTTGACGAACGACTACCTACATGTTATTTGCATATTTCGAGCATACAGAAACCACAGAATATTATAGAAGTTCGGCTTTATACAAATAAACTGAAGGTCGACTTCATACATACTGACAAAAGCGTGTAATGACTGGACACTGGACAGGTCCACTCAATCTGTGTGGTTGGTCCTTTCCTCAAAAGACTATTTCAGACACCAACCTACATGGTCTTCACATGATCTGACGAAGATTATGTCTGAACTTTAAACCCAACTCCTCCCCTTTTACATCTAAGTTTGTTTCGGCCTTTCTTCTCAGACTAGTTAGATAGGAAACGCCGACCTCATCTAGTTTTAAAAATATGATTGACGTGTAAAAGTGTTTGTACAAACCTATTTACAGAAATAAAATTATTTATCATTTATAAAGAGCGAAAACGCATAGACACGCTTCACGTGCAGCAAGTGCAAGCGCACTCGCGACAGGCATTTTACCTTACCGACGAACTTAAGGACGATGTTGACATAGAGAGGGAGCGCAGGGCTTTGTCAGTCCATGGCAACATGCCCGTACGCTATTTAAAGTGTATTGTCAGGGTCTCCACACGAATGGTCTATAGGTTAGTTATACCAAAAAATCCCTGGACACTGCGCGTCCAATACAATAACATTTTCGGAATGATGTTGGGACTTCCTCGTTTCTTCAGTGCCTCCGAGATGTTCGCGCAGTTTCATACTGACGGTTGTCATGCGGAAGAAACTCGTGTCAATTATGAGGAAAGTGCGTACAACAGCATCCTGAAAACTGTAGCTGAAGATGTACGTGCACCTGTGTTGAGGCATTTCATTCTTCTGGTGAACTTTTGAGGAGGTATCTCCCTGTTGGTTATCTAGCCGTAAAAACCATTACTCTCTAAGTCCGTCAACGAATATACGGGTCCGTCTGAAAGTATGTAGCTTATCGGTCTGTCTGAAACTATGAATATCGTGCTTAGGGAGTACACCCTCAGGTGGGGGTCGCTTGTTAAGGTATAAAAAACAGATTTTACTAATTTTTTCTCAACAAACGATATCATCAACAGCCTATTTTTTTTTTTAAACTTTGCCCCACACTAGGAATTTCTCCTGTGTCGTGGGTGTGTTTACAAACATTTAAACTCACATACATAAACAGCCAGACCCGGAGCAACTTCTTGTAGGCCATACAAATATTTGTTCCGTGCGGGAAACGAACCCGCGACACGCAGCGTAGCAGTCAATCGCTTAACCACTGCGCTAACCGTGCCGTCAAATTATCAAAGAATCTACTTCCAAACATCCCAAAAATGTATACGTTATTCAACAATTATACTTTCTTGTCCTCACAATTCAGGAAAAAAAAACAGTCAAGTGCGAGTCGGACTCCCGCATCGGGGGTTCCGTATTTTTTTTTTTTTTTAATGGTATAAACTAGTGCTTGACTGCGATCCCGCCTGATGGAAAGCAGATATATAACTACAAATTTACGGTTTACGGATTTCCCCGTTTACTTGTGCTACATTACATAACTTGTTGCCAAATTTCATGATTCTAGGTCAACGGAAAGACCCTATAGGTTTTGATTCCCTTTGCGAGTGTCAAAAAATGCGGCATAAACGGAACATAAACGTCCGTATCTTTGATTGCGTTGACTTAGAATTTTGATTTTTTACTGCTTCAAGGAATTGCAGCCTTGACTATTTGATAATTAATTTCAACTTGATAACTCCACGCGTTCCTGAGAAAAACGGTTTTGACAGACAGACAACGAAGTGATCTTATAAGGGTCCCATTTTTCCTTTTGAAGTACAGTTACGAGCACCAATATGTCAACACTTGGCAACTTTCACATGCGATTTTTTCTTGAAATAACGAATGCTACGTTGAAATATGACACATTACATAAACCTATGGGTTCGAAAATGTTATGTTCGTAACAACATAAAATTTCATTAAAAAACAAGGAGTGAATCGCTTTTGAATAAAGCCGAGTGTGTACATACTTTTGCTCTTGACTGTACGGAAACCTAAAAAATATATTATCAACAGGCTGTTATCAAAGAATTCGCTTCAAAACATCCCAAGAATTGATATCTTTTCAACGATAATCCTTTCTTGTCCTGACAATTTAAGAAAATAACTACCTAAGCTCCGGAATCCGACACTTAGGCCATTTGTCCACCCTATGATGGATGATGACGTATTGATGACGTAAAAGGACCAGCCTATGTAGTCTGAAACTCCTTTCAGGAGGTCCTGTAAATAGGCATTCGAAGCTTTTAGGGAGTTGGTAAATAATAGTATCAATTTTATGTGGGTTAATATTTTGGTCCTTTGAGTCTTAGAGTGATTAAAGTCCGTAGTAATTGAATACATAACTTGTGCTTCTTTATCTGTAAGAAATATAGAAATATAGAACAGAGTTTTTCGTGTATATACATGTGACAGCGTTATTCTTCTAAACTACGCAACCAATAGACATTATCTAAACTAATATTAAAAAAAAAAAATTCTTTGTTTGTTTGTTACGCTTTCACGCTACAACTGCTAAACGGATTTGGATGAAATTTGGCACATGGGTAGACCATGATTTGGATTAGGACAGAGCATACATAGTTTTATCCTGATATTCCCGAGACTACTGATGGTTTATACATTTTATCCCGGTAGTACATACGTTAACGTAGGATAATTTCCGGTATCCACGCGGGCAAAACCGCTGGCAAAAGCCAGTATAAAATAATAAAATAAATTTAACTTTATAGACTAGAAATTATATTGTTCTCTCCATATTTGTATCGCTATCATGCCTTTCAAAGATTTAATAAGTGTTGATTAAAGATTGAATAACCGTGTTGGCTTATTTATATACTTATGAAAATAATTAAAGCCACATTTGATATAATAATGAATACACTTATGTATCTTGCGTACGCAATTAAGTTGGTAAACAAGTACGTGTTTTTGGAAAAGCAGCTTTAAGACCATCAAATAAAGTTCAGTTTCCGGTACAACTTTATAATTATTTGACTTTTCCGTTAGAACGACTCATTTTGAAATTAATTTACACTATGCTAAAGTTGATATTTGTTTAAGTGAAAATAACGTTAATTGAGAATAAGGATTTGAGTAGACTTTTCATGAAAAGTTGACGTCAAAATAATAATCTACATACTACCTACGTCGTTCCAAGAACTCGTTTCTACCGGATCGTATCCATGTCTACCTAATTTACATAAACTTATCCCTTAGTTTTTTGTTTCCTGTCTAATTGTTTTTTTTTTGTAACTGCCTTTCAGGTCTCGTGGTCGAGAGCGATAATGCTGAGCATGAAGTCTTGGGTTCGATT
The DNA here is from genome assembly GCA_945859715.1 of Apamea sordens. Classification (NCBI taxonomy): domain Eukaryota; kingdom Metazoa; phylum Arthropoda; class Insecta; order Lepidoptera; family Noctuidae; genus Apamea; species Apamea sordens. Next base: position 891,309 of record OX244010.1, on the reverse strand, counting down.
CCCAGGTCGGACAAAATGTTACTGGATTTTTTCTGTCTAAGATTTCTCAGTAACAACCTGGAGCATGGATTTGTGCTCGGTTGATAGTTTAGACGTATGAGGAACAGGGTGTAAAGTTCACTCATAAAGGAAAAAGGAAAGAAAAGGGAGGATCCTCCGACCAGACGGGTGTTGTGTTTGGCGGGCAATTGCCCCACGACTGATGTCGGGAAGTTTGCATGTATGCTAATTGCGCGGTAAACTCTGCTTGCGAGATGCAGGATTTGCGTGACGTCAGTATGACGCGTTGTTCGCATGTGGCGTAGTAGATACCGCTCCAATGGCAATTATTCGTAAGTTACTTCACTGCTTGTAAAGTGAGAGTAAAGATAGCGTAAGCTTTATTACGGTTAATGGTGTAATTCACTGTAAATATTTGCGTTATTTTCTACTCATATTGTCATCTTTTCCATATAATGTAGCTTAAGTGTAACGGTATCTACAACATGCGAACAAGGGGGCAGTTGCAGTATAGAGGTATGAGGAACAGGGTGTAAAGTCACTCATACTCTATAGAAAAGGGAGGATCCTCCGACCAGACGGGTGTTGTGTCTGGCGGGCCGGCATTGTTTGCATGTGACGTTGTAGATACCGCTACATAAGAACTTTAAAATAGTTCCTTAACACCACATAACTTCCACCCAAATCGGAGACATATTTAACAACCACTTCGTAACAATAAAACCATTAACACCACCTAAAATGGGGGAAACCCATCAGAATTATGTACAGGATGCCCCATTAGTGGCCCAAATTTTTTTGTGGCTATTACTTCCCATGGATTCTCCTAAACTCAACATATTATGTTCCACTTAAATCAGTAGTGTAGATGTTTTTTTCTTAAAATCTCTACTTTAGTAGTACGTAAACCCGTCTAGCTTGAAAGTTATTACACTAAATCGAATCAAATTTAGTAGCATTAAAGACATGTAGCTAAATACATGAACCATTCAGATGACATAAAGCAAAAAAAAATTGGATCACTATACATAATGACGCAGTGGCTGGTGGTGGTGGTTGGCGCAGTGGTTAAGCGATTGACTGCTGCGCTGCGTGTCGCGGGTTCGATTCCCGCACGGAACAAATATTTGTATGACCTACATGTATTTGTTCCGAGTCTGGGTGTTTTCCTATCTATAATATGTATGTATTTACAAAAAAAAATGTATATAAGTAGTTTATCAGCCATCTTGTTACCATAACACAAGCATTAGGTTGCTTAGCTTGGGACTAGATGGCGCTGTGTGAAATGTCCAGGGATATTATTATTATTAATGACACACCTTGTTAATATATTCGTTGTCAAACTATTTTAGAAAGTACACATTTACGCATAGTTCGTACAGCATCAGTTCTCGGACATCAACTACTTAAAATTCACCAAGTGTTTCTACGTCATAAAGTTTATGAGCAGAATTATTTTGGGCTAGAATAATTTTGATTAAAACGTAGCTCGGTCACAGATTTTAGGCGCTGGCAAAGTTCCAAAGGGCCACCGCGGACTGAAGGACCAAAAATCACATTTTGACAGGGATTTTTCAACCTTCAGGTGCTCATTTAGGGTGTAATTTTCAGTGAGGCCGTGTGCCAGCTTGTGATTTAGCAATTAAAACTCAGTAGGCCCTAACCCATTCATATATTTTCAAGGTGCGTGTATTAAAAATGTAGGAATTTTCAAGTGTTGCTCGCAAAATGACTGGTTTAAGCGTTTCGGTATAAATGATTTGCACGTTGCCTAGTGTTTATTTTTCGTTTATGTACGTTTTAATAATTTAGTGGGCAAGATTACGTTGATAGGCACTTTAGTCGTGAATAATTAAAGAGATTCTTACGCTGCGATTAATTGCATAGCTACTCTTAAAATACGCTTTTAATTACTTCGGCTAATCTAATACATTCCTATCAATATGATACTTTGCCAATCTACATCATCATCTGCCTAGCCTTTTCCCAACTATGTTGGGGTCGGCTTCCAGTCTAACCGGATGCAGCTGAATGCCAGTATTTTACATGGACAACTGCTTATCTGACCTCCACAACCCAGTTACTGGGTAATACGATACCCCTTGGTAAGACTGGTTATCAGACTTTCGGGCTTCTGACTACCCGTAACGACTGTCAAAGATCCACGAATGACAGCCGGGACCAACGGCTTAACGTGCTTTCCGAGGCACGGAGGGGTCTTAGTATGTAAAGATGGTCACCCATCCACAGACCAACCGCGGCAAGCGTAGCTTAACCTGACCGATCGACCTGTGCGGCTGTTATTATTTAGCCACGGGCCCCTCCTACGAGGCCACACTACCGGGCCACCACTGTTCTTTGAAATTTGACAGTTCGCTTCATTTAGATAAAGGGTGACCCGAGAAAGGACGTTCAAAGAAAAATTTCAAAAGCCTCGCTCCAAGGGCTTCTCGAAATAACCCTATGTATGTTCAGCGATTATTCATAGTTTAGGAGCTTAACGATTTTTAATCAAGAGAAAAAAACAGAAATCAGAGAAAACTAAAAAAGGCTGACTTTTTTTAATTTTCTCTGACATAGTTGCATTTTTTTTTAATATTTTATTTTTCTGTTCGATGTTCGAAAAATACTATCTGGCTAAACGATACCCAAAGTGGGGGTATTTCGGGAAGCCCTTGGAGAGAGGCTTTCGAAATTTTTCTTTACGCGCAGTTTCAAGGGCCAGCCTGGATACAAATACTGGTTCGGCTTATCACCGTTGTAGCTCTTTGTGGGCGCTTTTGTAACCTAATGATGTTATAGAAAATTCTGGGAACAGACCGGGATAATGTAAATAGATACTTTGTTTAGATTGTGATAATTAGGTGTCGGATTAATTTTGTGGTAATTAATGCTTTGGTCTTTGATCCGTAATAAATTTGCTTTTCGTAGAAGTAATGATCAGGCAACATTTTAGAATTGTAGTCAATCGAATCTATAATATACCATTGTATTTATACTAATATTTTAAAGAGGTAGATTTTTTTTGTGTTTGTAAGTTTGTATGTCCAGGGTAATGTCTGGAACTGCCAGTCAGATTTAAAAACTCTTTTTGCATTTGATAGGCTAATTCTTTTGGAAGGTTATAGGCTATATAACATCACTCTAAGACCCAAAGGAGCCGAGCAAAAATAAAAAAAAGTCAGAGAGAACGCTAAGCAAAAACGAAGTACAGACGCCAGCAGGTCAAGCTACCCGAAACTGTCAAATTTTCCCAATCAACCTTGAACCTTAATGCTTCAGTGATAAGGTTGAAAATCTATTAAAGAAATTTGACAGATTGTAGTAGCTTGATGTGCTGGCGTCTGTACTATCGCGGGCAGACGATCGAAGTTGCAGGCAGAGAGTAGTTTATACTTCAGTGAATCCAAGTAATAACTGACTTGATCTCAGTAATCTTTGGATAAGTCTTTTTCATGAAATGTTTGTTTATCACAGACACGCACAACAGATCACACACACACTTGCCTATTTTCGGTTACGTTTTCGCTTTTATATTATTTTCTTTACTCTTTTCTTTTTTTTTGTTATTTTAAGTTATATTCCTCCGAAATTTTCTTTTGAAGTTAATAATAATTTCTAAACGATGGAGCACTGACGCATAAACATTTTTGTATGGGCGTTAATGTCTGCGACACAGTTTATAACTAATGCAGTCATTTCCGTATATCATTTTATTATAATTTGTGTTTCTTAGTCCCAATAAAATATTATTATTATCTCCTTTATTTCATTTAAATACTTACAAATTATATTTTTAAATATTTTTACAAAAAGATAAAAAAAAACATTTAAAAATATAAAAAATAGTAGCCCACCGGTATCGGGAACAGGGTCCAAGCTACCGGCGGTCAGGGTTCCAGAGAGAGGCTACTATTTTTTATATTTATAAATGTTTTTTTTTTTTCAATTGAGCACTTGAGATCAAAAGTCTTGCCTGCAACCTAGCTTTGTGAAAACTTCGTGAATTAATAAAAACTTCAGCAGTGTGATTCTGTAACCATCTCACCGTGAAAACTTAGGTGAAGTGAGCGTGGAGTGAGCTGTCATTCCAAGTAATGCTAGGGATTGACACTATTGACAGCTCACTCTAAGCTCACTTCACCTAACTTTTCGCGGTGAGATTTTTACAGAATCGATCGACAGTTCTGTTGTAGGCCACTCGGACCATCCCAACACAACAACACAATTCACGTGAAGCTATTTGTGAAACATCACTCGATTTGTACCTAATTTTACCTGTTGTTCAAAAAAATCCAATTTCCGTTTAGTTGTTCCGTTAAAATAATAACAACAGCCAGATAAACATTAACAGATTCATATTTAAAACAAATTTAATTGTATTTACACAGAACTGTAATAATTACAGTTTTTGCCAATCGTTGAGTGAAATCAGGCCGTTTGATTGAACTGAATGATTAAATAAACTTGATTTATATCGTACTAACGAACAGTAATTCTTCAACATTTTTCATATTTTTTAAATTTCAATCAAGGGTTTTACCGTTTATTTTTTATTTATTGTATGAAGGTCCGGTTACAAAAGATAAATCCATTGATAAAGCAATGTATAGAATATTATCTTCTAAATTATGTAAATATTTTGTTGATAATTATTATTTTTTTTTTTTTTTGTAAGAATGTAGTTTTACTTAGTATGGGGTAGAAACATTCAAATGTCATTCTTATTATAACTAAGTACAATTAATTTTAAGATTGATGTTTTACAAAAAGTCCCCATATGAATTAATATTATTATAATTAGTTAATTCATGACATACCCAGTCATAAAGAGACGTCTCTGCCAGCCTATTCAAATACCAATACATAAATTATAAAAAATAAACTCAACATGTACTTGTCACGCTACTATAGCATGCAGTCGTACAATCCTGTCGTATTTTATGTCAGCCTGTCAGGTATCGTAAAAATTCATGACCGTTGGAAGCAGTAAAGAGGAGAGAACATTGGTAAACCACTGCGAAACGGTACTGAAACGTTTTGGAAACGATAATTTTGCTGTGGGTAACTTTAAGCTTGACATCTTGGGGGCTTGTGACTTAGTAATAACAGCCGCGCGGCTCGATTGATCAGGTTGGTCCGTGGATGGGTGACCATTTTTACATATCAAGACCCCTCCATGCCTCGGAAAGCACGTAAAGCCGTTGGTCCCGGCTGTCAATCGTGGATCTTTCGCAGTCGTTACGGGTCGTCAGAAGCCGGAAATTCTGACGACCCGTAAATTCTTAACACACTGGGATAAATTCATGTGGGCTTCCATCAAAAATAGTACTAGATTGCCGATGAGCGATGATATTATATTCGATAAGAATATCCAGGATGGCAGGTACGTCAAGGCGCAACCTGTTACCATAGATTCTTAACCCCCGCAACGAAGGATTTGCTCCCCAATACATTTTAACTGTGTAGATAGTTTTTCTTTTGACCATCGACAAATATATTACTTCATAATTGACTACTTTGTTACTAACTTAACTTAAGTTTCCCATAGTCCAACCGCGGTGCAAGAGGGATGTCACCACACCCCTCCCGCACCATGCAATGCAATGGCACCTCAGGCAATGTCTCAGTTAAGCGTTCAGCCTTTAATTAGAATGTAATAGATATATTTTCCTACTACTTTGGGTAAATAGATTTCACAGTGACCACTTTAAAAACGTAAACTATTCCAGACATGAACAATGCAAACATCAATCGCCAGTCCGAATAGCACACAACTCTTTTACAGCTATTTAATAGCCGTACGTAAAGTATTGGAGCAGGTAAAAGAAAACATTGAAGTCTTCGCATTGATTTTATTTGTTTTAAAAGTTCTGTTTGTGTTTCGCGTGATTTTGTTTAGAATATTTATGTTCCTCTCTTCACCTGGGGTTTGGAAATGCGACTTAACCTTGGGTTTCTTACAGCCGCTACATAATTAGGCTGAGAATCGGCACTTTTCGAGCGTCAAAATTACATAAAACAGTCCCCCAAAACGTGAAGAAGAAACGTGAAGAAGTGGTGAACGGTGGGACCACTTCCTAGTGTTTTAACTGGGAAGAAGAAGTGGCGCAACAAACTCCCCAGCAGTACAGCTGTCTGTTCAGTTAAAAAAAAAACTTGCTTCTATACAATAGTAGGTATTGCAGCATTGGCACATGCTACATTATAATATTATCACGAACAACCTTCTTTTATTACAAATCCAACCTTATTTGTAACCAGAAAGGCTTTTTCTTCATTTTGGCTTTGAATTTTGAATCTAAAAGTGTCATGCCTTTTCTCTTAGCGAGATTTTTCATTTGAAGGATTGTTTGGACACAGGACAGAAGTCTAATTTATTATTATTTTCTGCTTTGACCATGAAATAATTCGCTGCAATATTAGCGCTGAGTGTATAACGGATTGAACGACCGACTTCTGTGCGGTCATCCATCTTATCCAAGGGCAGTGTTCCCGAAAATAAACGTATCACGTACGTACAGCATTTAAAACTTGTCTCGAGGCGAGTCAGGTTTCTTCATTCAGACTTGATTTGTCCGAAGTTCGTAAGGTGAATTTGAATTCGCCCCGACCCCTGGGACCAGACGACTACACTAGCTTCCTGTTGGGAATCGAACCCAACACAAGAAGTTTTTGATACCGGCCAGCGAGGAGTCTTCCGACTGCCAGCGTTGAACCTAGGATCGGATTTGCGTATATTCTGTAGTTTTGTTTTTAGTTAAAACAGTTTAGAGGCATGAGGAACAGGGTGTAAAGTTCAATCAAACTCCATAGAAAAGGGAGGATCCTCCGACGAGACGGGTGTTGTGTCTGGCGGGCAATTGCCCAACGATTGATGTTGGGAAGTTTGTATGTATGCTAGGTGCGCGGTAAACTCTGCTTGCGAGATGCAGGATTTGCGTGACGTCAGTATGACGCGTTGTTCGCATGTGGCGTTGTAGATACCGCTACAACAGTAATAATAATATCCCTGGACATTTCACACAGCGCCATCTAGTCCCAAGCTAAGCAACCTAATGCTTGTGTTATGGTAACAAGATGGCTGATAAACTACTTATATACATTTTTTTTTGTAATTACATACATATTATAGATAGAAAAACACCCAGACTCAGAACAAATACATGTAGAACTTACAAATATTTGTTCTGTGCGGGAATCGAACCCGCGACACGCAGCGCAGCAGTCCGACCGCTCAGCCACTGCGCTAACCGTGTTGTAAATTGTTGCCTCGCTGCCTGATAACCGCTAGACATGGTGCAAAGTTACCCATATTAGGACGACCAGGTATTTATTTTGTTACGGGAGTTATAGAATCGTTTGCAAACGTTTCGTGACCGATGCTTAACAGATATTTACCTGAAATTTATTATAGGGCTCTAACACCAAGTACGTCGCGTCAGCGTTACATCTTAACTCTATAATCTAATAAGAACCGTGCTGAGTCCTTTATTAAGTTTTTGGTTACTGTTTTATCTATTATACAAAATTAAAACGTGTGAAAGTGAATATTTATTTTTATTTCGCTACACTATGCAAAGTAGTTAATGGGGCTTGTGGCTAAGTAATAACAGCCGCACGGGTCGATCGATCAGGTAAAGCTACGCTTGCTGCAGTTGGTCCGTGGATGGATGACCATTTTCACAAACCAAGACCCCTCCGTGCCTCGGAAAGCACGTTAAGCCGTTGGTCCCGGCTGTCATTCGTGGATCTTTGACAGCCGTTACGGGTAGTCAGAAGCCCGAAAGTCTGACAACCAGTCTTAACAACGGGTATCGTATTACCCAGCAACAGTCGCTCCATGTAAGATACTGGTATTCAGCTGCATCCGGTTAGACTGGAAGCCGACCCCAACATAGTTGGGAAAAGGCTAGGCAGATGATGATGATGCAAAGTAGTTAATATTACGAGACATCATTGTTCATCGTTGTCTTTGTTTCTGCCTTCCCCCATAAGATGAGATGTGATTTAATGTAGGTATGTATGTATATCTAACCAATACAAGGGAAGAAGCCCAGAATTCCGACCAAACACACCTTCGATCAATAATAGTACTAGATTCTTGATAAGCGCTTTAAAAACGGCCCGAAACTAAAGCCCACAAATATTTTTGTGGGCTTAAGTATTTCAAATTAGTATGTTTTTAACCTTATTACTTAGACTTTAAGTTTCATTTTAGAATACAGGACTGAAAATTTAAAAATAGAATGATTTTATTTTCAGCGACATTTTAAATATATTTTGCAATGGTAATTAAACTTTATGTTTAAGCATTAAGGTTTTTAATAAACTGAAGTTGTTAATATTATGAAACATTTTTCTAAGAAATGTAGATGTTTACGTGTGTGCAAACGTGGCCACTTGAGCGACTGATTTCTGATCCTGATCCTTAATCTAGTACTATTATTGATCGAAGAAACACATACCTATTTACGTGTTCTTTAAGCACACTTCCAGTGCAAATAAAATTCTTCGTTGGATAATATTAGTATCTACATCGACATGAAGTAGGTGAGACGGGAACATGGAGGCTTTCGTCAAGTGTCTTATTTGTGTCAAAGTTGAACGAGTTTCGTTCTCTCTCTTTTTTCTTACATATTGAATCTTCTGTTGATCAGTTTCGTGTAAATTTTTTTTTACATTTTATTATATATTATAAGTTTCAACAGCAAAAACTTCGAGCAGTGATGGCTCAGCGAATGTGGAAGTTGGGTCGAACCCTGACAGATGTTTTACTTCATGTAAATAATAATAATAATAATATCCCTGGACATTTCACACAGCGCCATCTAGTCCCAAGCTAAGCAACCTAATGCTTGTGTTATGGTAACAAGATGGCTGATAAACTACTTATATACATTTTTTTTTTGTAAATACATACATATTATAGATAGAAAAACACCCAGACTCGGAACAAATACATTTAGGTCATACAAATATTTGTTCCGTGCGGGAATCGAACCCGCGACACGCAGCGCAGCAGTCAATCGCTTAACCACTGCGCCAACCGTGCCGTCAAATAATAATAATAATAATTTCATAACACATTACCAACGATCTAGCACTTGACTGTAAAAATAATAAATAAATAAATAAAATTAAAAATCATTGGGCGTAATCTGACCTGCACCCTAATTGCGTAACACACAATCAATCGGAATTAGAATAATTTTGAAGCAAATTGCTAAACCATTGCTTCATATGTTCGAATTTGTCTGCTCAACACGTAAATAACGCAATGAATGTTGTTGAACTGTCAAAATGAAATCGATTCCGATTGATCGTGTGTTACGCAATTAGGGTGCCGGTTTGTAAAAACTTGTGTACAAAAACCAAACTAGATTTAACTTTGTTAAGTTATACCCCACTTTTAATTTCATGTAATTTTTTGTTTAATTATGAGAGTAAAAAAATAAAGGTCAATAAAAAATCGATGTTTATACCGGCCGTAACGCGTATCAAGAACGGGATATACAGCGGCTGTAACGCACAGACGAGCAAACTCTGTCAGAAGCTTGCCGCGTTGAACGTATTAAAAAAGCGGCCAAGTGCGAGTCGGACTCGCCCATGAAGGGTTCCGTTTTACGATTTATGACGTATTAAAAAAAAACTACTTACTAGATCTCGTTCAAACCAATTTTCGGTGGAAGTTTACATAGTACTTCCACCGAAAAGAGTAAATCATATATTTTTTTTAGTTATATCATTCTCTTATGTTAGAAGTTACAGGGGGGGAGGACATATTTTACCACTTTGAAAGTGTTTCTCGTGCAAACTATTCAGCTTAAAAAAAAATGATATTAGAAACCTCTATTTTTCTGTGAAAATCTTAATGCGGTTCACAGAATACATCTACTTACCAAGTTTCAACAGTAGGTATAGTTCTTATAGTTTCGAAAAAAAGTGGCTGTCACATACGGACGGACAGACAGACTGACAGGCAGACATGACAAATCCATAAGGGTTCCGTGCCATTTAGCTACGAATTCTAAAAAGTCTTTTTTAATTTTTTTCCATACAAAAATGTTAAGTTTTCTATTAGTAAAAAAAAATATAGACAATACACTTGGAAAAATACGCTTTAATTTTTTTGGCCTTACAGACCTTACCCAGTACCCACATTAATGCAACCCATACTATCGTAAACTAAAGACATAAATAAGTCTATTCCACCCTATTTTATTTTTGTAAACTGTGGGAATAGTTTCGATACAATGGTGCCGAATGATCTTTAATAAAAATAATCTCAAAAAACCACTAGAATTTCGACGTTGCCAGCCCGCGCGTGATGAGCGCTCTTAATAAAGTTATAAACAGGAAAGCATCAAGACAAAATTCTAATTTACAATTTCCTTGAAAAACGGTTTCTCTCTTATCGATAAAATATTAACTGATGACAGTTTTCAAGAAGCTGAAAAAGCAATTTTCTAAAAGAGATTCTTAGCAATTTACGCTTGAAATTGCTTTTAGGAACCGAAGAGTTTTATTGTACTTAGGAGATCTTGAGAGGATATTAGTGACTGAATTAGATAAAAATAAAGGTAATTGAAGATTTTCTAGTAGAGTAACACTTGTGCTACTAAAATCGCCCTGACTGCTACGACATACAGACAAAAAGAAGAAAGAAAATACATTTATTTGCGGGAAACATGACGCATAAAAAAGAACACAAGCACAAAAAAATATAAAGTTGGGGGTAAACATGCGTCACATCCACGCAAAACAGCCATCGCTCAGCAAAATGCTAAGACCCTATACCTCTCTCGACCCTAGACCTCTGTCTCGTGTAGGGTCCTCTGTCTCAAACGTTTCAGCTCAATCGGTAACCGTAATTACAGACAAACATCGGGACAGGTGAAACTGTTTAGTTTCACCTGTGCTGATGTTTGATGATGTCTGTTTGTTTGTCTCTTTGTTTGAAAGCTTGTAAAAATGATATTAAGGAGGACTTCCCCGACTAGGGTAATACATTTTTTATTCGCTGGCTTTTTTTCGGAGTACCTATTTATACTAAATATCGTAGTATGGCGTAGCAAACGTGCTACGGCGTAGCAAAAGTGCTACGACGTAGCAGTTAAACATTGCGTAGCCATTCTGCAAACATTTGCTACGCCATGCTACTGTAATAGCATTTTCGTTTTAATACGTTACAAACACGATTAAATGCATTCACGGCTTTACTACACAGACAATCTGCGCTAAGTCATACTTGTTTTACTTATAGGCTTTTGATTTAATCTGCAAAGAACAAATCTTTTAGTATCCAAAAAAACATAATTTTTATTCCCAAAAGACCTGAAAAGATAAACGTTCGATACAAACAGGTGACAACACGAAACGACTAATCCCTTAAGCCCCTCAGAGGGCGATAAAAATAAGGCTAAATTGATAAATCAGACCTTCCTAATTCCAAGATGAAATTTTTGAAGAAATAATTTGAAAGATTTACGTGACAAAATCTTTTCCTTACACTTTCTCCTGTCGTGACAAATCCCACCTTTTTCCTGGGATTGTCATGGATTAGGTGTGACTTTCATCTGAGTCCCTCCAGTGAAGCCTCTTTGGGGAAAATAAATTCAGATTTTGAAATGATTTCGGATGAAAGTTATTGCGAGGTTGTATTCAGCAGTAGATTCTGTTTAGGGACATTTAACGTTCATTCATTCGCTGTGTGAAATGTCCAGGGATATTATTATATTATATTATTATACAGGGTGATATTGACAGCCCTCCGCAAACTGATAGGGTGGCTTCAGTACATCATATTAAGATGACTGGTACATGTAATTCTTTCAGGAACATTAAGGGAATCCAAAAAACCAGATTTGTTTTATTACCTCATACGCAACGTATCGTTACCGTGGCAAAACGCACGTAGCGGACGGCAGCGCATCGAGCTTGAGCGAGGCTGTTTTCAGCTGTTTTATTTACATAAATGGAGTGTTGCATACAGAGAACGTAATTTTACATTGAAATAAAGGAATATCAGCAGAAAAAACGGCATACAATTTTTTTTTTCCTGAGAAAATTTCCAGTGGGATATGATTCAGAATAAAGAGCTGAATCAATCCTGTGTTTTTGTGGACTGTCAATAACACCCTGTATTCTTTGAAAACTTCAAGATTTTAAAGAAATTAATTTTTAATGAGCAATGCTGGCTTAGTGACATCAGCCCCGACTTACGATTTGTGGGTCGTGAGTTCGAACCCAGAAAACCATTTTACTTTATGTATTTAATTTCAGCACTGCTGCTCTCAAAACGGTGAAGGAAAACATCTTGAGGAAACAGTCATGTTTTCGAACCAAAAATTTAAAGACATGTGACTTCCACCAACAAGTACTGGGCTAGCGTGTTGGGCTATTCTCCACTCCCTCTCACAGCTGTGGAAATATTATAGGATTATTATGCTACTAGCTTCTGCCCGCGGCTTCGCCCGCGTGGATGTCGGAAATTTACCCACAGGAACGTGCTAACAGGATAAAATGTGTGTGCTTCCCCAGAATGCCATCTATGTCGCGGGCCCTTTGTGGCTAATTACAATAGAAAACCAATTGTGTCTCATTAGTGGTGATTAAGAGGGTACCTATATGATATCTTTACCTAAGTACCTAACTAATTTAAAAAAAAAACTCAATAACAGAAAATTGGATACCTACCTACCTAAATAAACCTATTTCTGATGATAACTAATCTAAACTCAATAAATAAGCAAAATCCCTAAAAACTAATATCTATACGAATGACTAAACCTACCTAACAGTATTATAAAATAACCTACGGTCACTACGTACACTATCAAATATACTACCTATACTTTAAAATTAAAATCTATACCTACTACTCATATAAAAATAAACCTAAATAACTCTAAAAACTAAAAGGAATAAAAATGAACTCCACTGCGGGTGACCCAACCTACGACAAACTTAGTATTTGCGGTTGGTACAGTACAGACAGTGGTAATCGGGTATAGGGATCGAACCGCAAAATTAAGTTTGTTTTTTATTGTATATACTTTTCCGGGATAAAAAGTACCCAGTGTGGTGCCCAGGATATTAAAGAATAATTATACCAAGTTTCATCGTAATCGAACCGGTAGTTTTTGCGTGATGCCTGAACAAACAGACAGACAGAAAGACAGACAGACAAAAATTTTTTTAATCACATTTTTGGGTTCGGTGTCGGTCAAGTAACACCCCCTGCCATTTATTTTTTGGATATTTTCAATGTACAGAATTTTCACTTCTACAGATTTATTATAAGTATAGATGAGTTTATCCAAGGTAGTTTTATAAACCAATAAAACCTAACCTAAGTCACTTTGATAATTTGTCCAAGCTGTTTTTTGCGCTCCTCTCGTGGCTTTACTTTCAAGTGCATCATTCTGTGTTGTTGATATTGAGCAGCCGAAATTTTCCATTCACAGAAACAATAACCCTACTGCTAACAATAAGGATATATATCTCCCTGAACGAGTATTATATATATATATATCGGTTTTGTGTATATTGGTATAGTATATAAGTTATTTTATGTATTGCGTAAGAATATGCAGGTAATTATTTTGTAATTCTTAAAAGTGTTTTCATTATTATAAAATTATGTTTTTATTTATGTATTCATATGTTCATATATATATTAGATTTTCTATATTCCATATTATATTATATTTCATAATGTTTGGTGTATACGAACTCGAGTATCTGCCGGGATAGCAAGGTGTGACATCTGGTGACCCACTAACTATCGACTGACGACATAAACTTATAAATAAGACTAATTGGTTCCAAACTTCGGGAGGAAGGATCTTTGATGTCAAATATTTAAGGCGACCCCGACATATTTGGGGGGCTGAGGTCAGGATGTATATAAATTTTCGATTTATGGGAGATATAGTTTTGATAATTTCGTGTGGAAGGGATAGGTTATAGTAAACGCGATCACTGAAAAAAAACTATCTCCTTTATTGTTAGGTTAAAGGTTTCGGTGCGGTAAACGAGACACTATATAAGTATTAATTATCATGACCCATGGGTCATGATAATTAAAACTATGCATGCCATGTATAGTGACCCTGAAATTGTTAAAAAAACTTGAGAGGTGTCAAGGGACACCCGGATGGAACGAAGTATAACTGGCTTGCTTTCTATAAGAGAGAGAGAAAGAGAAACACGCGCACGCCGCACGGCTTACAACTATAGCAAAAAGTGTCGTTACAACTTTTGGTCTTAATTTTTTCCGTCCGTATTTTTTCCCCTTTCGCAACGCGCGATAAGGAACTTAGTTCCAAAACCCGCCATCTTTAATTTGTGAACCAACCAACGTCTAACCAACCTGTTGACAATGCAGTGTTACTCGATAGAAGTGCATAACAACGCTGCAATAAACAGAGCTACTCTGTCAATCACAGTGCAACACGGTGACAAATGTGTTTGTGCATTGTTACTAAAATGACTTAAGAAAAGCTAGATCAAGTCATCATGATGAATCCGTTCGACATTTAATCTAGTCGAGAAATATCGAAATAAATACAAGAGTAAAGCGTACATGAATGTGACAGATACAAATCTATACTAAATGGCTTTTCGTGTTAATTTATGAGACTTCTCAGATCTTCTTAACTATACAATAGATTTTGCTGCGGTTTTCATCATCATTTAGAGCATTTGGAGCCTCAGTGGTAAAGGTTACGTAATCTAACCGAAAATAAACGTGGTTCATCACAGTCAATCAGTATTTCTATACAACAAGCTTCCCGTAGAATTTAAAAGCATAAATAGCGCAAACTTATTTAAAAACAAATTAAAGACATATTTATTCAAGGGCTATTACAGTGTCGATGAGTACCTAGATGATAAGCGACAATCGTAATATTATCGTTCTGGATATTAATTTATTGAATGGAATTAATTTTAAATGGCATGGTTGACTGTTATTATTCTGAAATTTTTCACTCTCTATCTTTTTTCTCTTTTTCTATATGAAGTGAAAAAAAAAGAAAAAAACAAAAGATTTTTCTTTTCTTTTTTTTCACTTCATATTGTTTATTTTTATTTTTTATTATGTCATTTTGTTTTTATAATTGTATTTATTCCTCATATAAATTATTAAATGACATTTTATCTTTAGTAAAATTTCTACACAATAATAATAATATCCCTGGACATTTCACACAGCGCCATCTAGTCCCAAGCTAAGCAACCTAATGCTTGTGTTATGGTAACAAGATGGCTGATAAACTACTTAAATATTTTTTTTTTTTGTAAATACATACTTACATATTATAGATAGAAAAACACCCAGACTCGGAACAAATACATGTACAAATATTTGTTCCGTACGGGAATCGAATCCGCGACACGCAGCACAGCAGTCCGATCACTCAGCCACTGCGCTAACCGTGTGGACAATGTATATTGTTTTGAAATAAATGACTTATGACTACGAGTTATAAGTCGTGGGTTCGAACTCCGACTAGCGCTTTACTTTGTATAAATTATTTAATCACCACTGCTCTCAAAAACGGCGAAGAAAAACATCGTGAAGAAAGCGGTAAAAATTCGAAGACATGTTATCTGTACCAACCCGCACTGGGACCGCGTGATGGATAACGGCAAACTTCCTCTCACAGAGTGGAGGCCTATGTCCCAACAGAGGGAACGTAATAGGGCGATTATGATTTCGGAAGGTTTATGTGTCTAATAAATTCATATTTAACTTAGATGGGTTATCATCATCTGCCTAGCCTTTTCCCAACTATGTTGGGGTCGGCTCCCAGTCTAACCGGATGCAGCTGAATAGGTACCAGTATTTTAAATGGAGCGACTGCCTATCTGACCTCCACAACCCAGTTACTGGGTAATACGATACCCCTTGGTAAGACTGGTTGTTAGACTTTCGGGCTTCTGACTACTCGTAACGACTGTCCAAGATCCACGAATGACAGCCGGGACTAATGGCTTAACGTGCTTTCCGAGGCACGGAGGGGTCTTGGTATGTAAAGATGGTCACCCATCCACAGACCAACCGTGGCAAGCGTAGCTTAGCCTGACCGATCGACCTCTGCAGCTGTTATTATTTAGCCACGGGCCCCTCTCTCATTTAACTTAGATGGGTATAGCACAAACATTTCTACGTTTGGTAATGTCGCCATTGCATTCTTAGACAGTCAAAGTCACACACACTACACAAACATACACACGCACCATACCATACCTGAAATCACCTCTCTAGTCTCCACTCTGGAATTCATACTCTGAGCCCCAAGATACAGACTAACTATCTAGTTTGGGGCTCACTAGCAAATACCATATTATAACCTAGCTGTAGGTAATATTTTAAGCCACTCATGTCGTTTTAAGTTGCTGTTAACCTCAATCAATCAATATCTTTATTGTGGATCATAGGTAGGTACATTATACAGGTCTTAAATAATAAAATTGTGATCAGCTATGTCCCACCTTTAAGGCATACAATAGTTATATAAAAATTCAATTAGATTTATATTATTATTACAAATAATAAGGATGTCACATAAACCTGTGAACCTGCTTACTGTATTACCTGGACATAATCCCACTCCTCCTGTGCTGGTCCTACCCGCCTTGCGACATACGGACCGCTTACCACCTATTCTTCCCCCCCCCCCCCCCAGTCATTTACAGTTCGCCCCAATCTGGGGCCTGTGACGCCACTTCACATGACTTCACACCCGAGCACCCCATTTTAAACTTACTGACCCTACAGTTAGCCTAACTAGCCGACCTTCTCGACCGATCCCCATCTTCCAGCTCCAACTCCTTCCTTTTGCTGTACCACTTGTGGGCGAATGACCGCAGCCTCCGGAAGCCCTCTGCGCTGGCTACCAGTTCCCGGTGGTAAACCGGACCGACCTCCTCTCTACACCAGCCCCCCAACATGACCTCCCTGTCGACTGCGTAAAGAGTGCAGTCCCACAAGACATGGTCTCGAGTCTCATCCGCCAGCCCACAGTAGCACACAGCAGTGTGTAGGCGGCTTCTGAAACTCCCGTATCCTGTATTACCTGGACAATAATTAATATTTTCTATATTTCTATTTCTAACTCAGCCTATCGCAAACCAATGCTGATTATAGGCTTCTCCCAGTTTGCGCCGTAACATCCTTACTTCCACCTTCTGTCTAGTCTGTCCCACCCACCAGTCTTAAGGTCGTCGGTTCATCTAGCTGGAGGTCGTCAGTTCAGTTTGTTTTCTCTGCAAGCTATATCGGTAACTCCGATTCTTTTCCAGATAATTTTATTTCTGTATATAGCCTCCGAGTATAGCCGGCTATTATTAAAAGATATTCTTAGACGCTTAGCTTAAAATGAACTACATAATGAGACACTTTTAAGATTACCGAAATTTATTCATGAAACTGTTCATCTTCATTTAAAAGGTTCCCGAATAATGAAACAGTCCATCTCGACAAATTCTAAAAGGGTCTGAAACAATTCAAAAGTTTTGAAGTTTAGTCATTTGTAGAAGTGTATTTCTGTCTGTTCGGATTAGATAAAGAGTTACCTTTTGGAGGTTTGAAGGTTAACTCGCAATGTGGGCACGATTTTGTAGGTTACATCTTTGCAAGTACTTAAGAGACTTTTTTATTGTCTAACATACTTATAACATACGGTAAAAGGAAAGATTGTGAAAACCTGTATTGTATGTTGACATAGTCTTATAATTTGTTTTCAGTCTATATAATAATAACAATTCTTTATTGACATAATAGGTTACAAAAACTTGTTCGAAGCCTCTGACTCCTGAACTAGGTGTACCTGTATGTCAGGAGTCAGCGCCCTCTCCCATTTTATTTGGCTTAGGTACTAATATCAATATAGAAATAGACAAACCTGTGTGCTATAAAATACAATTTTAAAAGAAGTAAAAACTAAATAAAATATAATAACAAAAATGAAAAGTATGAAAAAAATATCAAAAATATGAAGAATATAATTTATTCTTAAATTAAATCGTGCTGTGTGTATGGGAGGTGTGTACGTGTGCGTTTGGGTGGGTTCCCGTTCGTGTTTGTGTATGAGTAGGTGTATGAAAGAAAGGTATGTTCTACGAGTATGTACGTGTTCCTTTGTAAAATGGGATTAATTATTTAGTATTTTCTCTACGTCCTCATAATCAAGAGTAAAGAGCCAGTTCTTTACTTTAAGTTTATATTCGTCTACTAGCTTCTGCCCGCGGCTTCGCCCGCGTGGATGTCGGAAGTTATCCCACGGGAACGTGCTAACAGGATAAAATGTATGTGCTTCCCCAGAATGCCATCTATCTCGCGGGCCCTTTGTGGCTAATTACAGTAGAAAACCAATTGTGTCTGATTAGTGGTGATTAAGAGGGTACCTATATGATATCTTTACCTAAGTACTTACCTAATTAAAAAAAAAACTCAATAACAGAAAATTAAATACCTACCTAAATAAACCTATTTCTGATGATAACTAAACTAAACTCAATAAATAAGCAAAATACCTAAAAACTAATATCTATACGAATGACTAATCCTACCTAACAGTATTATAAAATAACCTACGGTCACTACGTACACTATCAAATATACTACCTATACTTTAAAATTAAAATCTATACCTACGACTCATATAAAAATAAACCTAAATAACTCTAAAAACTAAAAGGAATAAAAATGAACTCCACTGCGGGTGACCCAACCTACGACAAACTTAGTATTTGCGGTTGGTACAGTACAGACAGTGGTAATCGGGTATAGGGATCGAACCGCAAAATTAAGTTTGTTTTTTATTGTATATACTTTTCCGGGATAAAAAGTACCCAGTGTGGTGCCCAGGATATTAAAGAATAATTATACCAAGTTTCATCGTAATCGAACCGGTAGTTTTTGCGTGATGCCTGAACAAACAGACAGACAGACAGACAGACTGACAGACAGACAGACAGACAAAAATTTTTTTAATCACATTTTTGGGTTCGGTGTCGGTCTAGTAACACCCCCTGTAAATTATTTTTTTGATATTTTCAATGTACAGAATTTTCACTTCTACAGATTTATTATAAGTATAGAATAGATGTGTTGACAT
The DNA here is from genome assembly GCA_945859715.1 of Apamea sordens. NCBI lineage: Eukaryota > Metazoa > Arthropoda > Insecta > Lepidoptera > Noctuidae > Apamea > Apamea sordens. The sequence goes on along the minus strand of OX244010.1, from coordinate 872,176 downwards.
GGAAATAAAAATCGAAATAATATTTATTTGCATAAAAAATGGTACATAAAGTTGTTTTAAAAATACATTATAGAGCATACATGTTTTGCTTGCAAAGAATGTAGGGTAAATTACAAAATATTTCCCGTCAACAAATTATTATTTTATGCTGCAATATATTGATTTTTTTTTTCATTTTATTTTGAATTTTAATTTTTTCTCTTTTATTGACATTAATTTCTTTTGCTATTTATTATTAATTAATTTGTATAATTAATTAATGTGTACGACACGGGTTGGTAGATGTCACATGTCTTTGAATTTTTGGTTCTAGGACATGCCGGTTTCCTCACGATGTTTTCCTTCACTGTTTTGAGAGCAGTGGTGATGAAATAATTTACACAAAGTAAAGCGCCGGTCTGGGTGCGAACCCACGAACGTAACTCGTAAGTCGGCGTCGCTACCACTGGGCCACGACTATCGTAAATTTAGGTTTTTGAAAAAAAAAAACAGATTTCTGTGCCATAGGTTTCTACTCCATTCACCTTTTAACCCTGTTTTTGTCCAGACGGTAAAAAAAGTTAACCGTTATACCACTATACAGTGTGTAACGGAAAGGGGGTATCAACCCTGAAGGAGGTGAATATGCTCATGAAACTCAACAACTTTCCCCAATAGGTCGAAATATGAAAAAAAAAAATTTGGCCCTCTCTTACAAAACTGACTACCAGCTGATTGATTTACTAACTTTACTAACTATGGGAGGGCCAAATTTTACCAAATTTGACCTATGTTCTTTGGGGAAAGTTGTTGAGTTTTATGAGCACATTCACCTCGTTCAGGGTTGATACCCCCCTTCCGTTACACGCTGTATTCCTTTAGAATTAAAGGTTATTTTATGTAGTAGTATTGTAATTGAAAAAGCCAATATTCTACAGTACAAACATTTATTCCAAAACGTGCTCATCCGCAAACCGATATTACTCTCCCAAACTTTTTCCTCAACGTCGAACCGATATAAACCGAACCAATAAAACCGTAACTCCAATAAAAACTGGACAGCAGCCGGGTAAAAAACAACCGCGAAAAAACCAGCCTACACAAAATACAACCCGGGCGTTTTGCCCGGTTCAAAAGGTGTCTTAACCGGTTCAACGCTTGTCGATATCCGGATTATCCGAATTTAAGGGTTGACACTAACAAGGGTTAGATTTTCTACGCCGTCAAGGGTGGAAATGGCTAAGGGTTAATTGGACACATTCACTCAATATTCCAGACGTACCACTGGACGGTTAATGGAGTTTCAGGTCTCGATAACCGGACGATATATCCAGATTTTTGGACCGTGTTAAGACTGGTTTTGGGTAAAGAATTTGGGGCGAATAGAGCACTATTAAGGCGCTGCCCAAACGTAGGCCACCGTAAAACGCTCCTTTTTTGTCGCACATTTAAACTCATTGTTATATTATAAGCCTGATTAAAATTTAGTTATTGTCAAATTTTCAATGAAAAGACTTATTCAAAAATGTTTTATCGAAATAAAATAGTATCATGGTAAAATAGGTCATCATAAAACAGAGCTCAATTCTCGTAATTTTAAGAACGTTCACAGTCTAATCTCAGTCTCAATCTGTCAAAAAATCCTCTAATTTCTCTACATTTTGACAAGTTTTTGACATTTGTTTGTCGCTGAGATGAGACTGCGACTAGATTTTGAACGTTTTAAATTACGAGAATGGGCCTTCAGATAATAAAGGAAATTCAATCAACTAAAGAAATACCTAACAATTATTCCGCTGAGCCGTGCATTGGTTTTTTAGTTTAATTAAAACTGCATATTTTTATTAATTTTGATTATCATTCGATTCCACTAACATGAAACGCATCGCTGTTTTGATCCTTATTTATTGCCGCGATGCGCTATTGTTGTTCGTTCAATTTTTTGCTTCTTAACGTGCCTTAATAAGAAGTTAAGTACCATCTAATGACAGCTGCCGTTTCTGGATTCTTTTTCTTTATTTATTTGTCAGCAGTGTCAAATTAGTAGTTACGCTAGAAATGTAAAGGCAAACATAAATTTACAGCTTTTTACATTTTTATCAGGGTTCATATCTTTCAAGGTTGAAATCTATACAATAGATACAAACAAATAAAATGGAAGTATCTGTTTGTAATGTCAAAATAATGCCTTTTAGCTATACTAAATGCATGTGAAAGTATACATATACGGTACTTATAACAAAAAAACATTTTTATTTTATTTTGTCTGAAAGAATGAAAGACAATAAAAATAATTTTTGTTTATAAGTACAGCACAAACAAAACGCACATAAAATAAATAATGACAAAATACACACATACAGAATAGCTAAAAGCTTCGCACTCCAGCAATAAAAGGTTGACAATTTCGTCTATTGCTTGATGTCAGGGCCAGGGACCAAAGACAATAAACACACGTTTATCTGTGTATCTCTGTTTGTTTCAGCTAATCTCCGAAACGGCTGTACCGATTTTGATAGGATTTTCAGGATTCACTGGCAGATAGCTGATGTTATAAGAAGTAACTTAGGCTACTTTTAATTAAGAAAAATCATTGGATTCCTCGCAAAAAAATTAAAACCCATGAAAACCAATTTATTTTCCGACATGTACGCGAACGAGACGTAGGCACAGCTATAATGTAATAATAATCATGTCAATAATGGGAGACATTCGTTACACAATAACAATAATAAATTAAAATGACCGTGCAATTTCCAAAACTTCCAATTTATAATCCAAAAATTCATGTACACTTTAAAAGCATTTTCCAATTAAAAACCTCGTCATATTATTTTTAAATCTAGAAAATGGTATTTTTTATAGAATTTGGTATTTTGTTATACAACTTTATGTACATACAGCTGTTGTTGCCTGTAAATGTGAGATTCGTCCTCGGTTGAGGGGCATAGTAGCTTGTAGCTTGCTGTTGTAAATTTTCTGTCAACATTTGAAGATTTGGGTTTATTCTATTTCGGGACACAGAGGGCAGGATAGGAGGTGGAGCATGGTTTGTGACATAACTCCACAATCACACCTTACTGCCATTCCGTCAAGGTAGCCCCACTTTACGAGGTTGGACTTACAGCTTCCCACTTGCAGTCAAAATGACTTCTGCGCTGCCACCGCCAACAGCGTGGAAGTGGCAACGTATTGGAAAAACAAAATTTAACATACAGTCGCGCAGCCACACGGAGAAGAAGAAGATTCTATTTTGGGACGGCGGCATTTACTTAAATAACCACTGTTGTGTTTCTGGAAAGGAGTGAGAACAAAAGTCCAATTCTCGTAATTTAAAACGTTCAAAATCTAGTCGCAGTCTCATCTCGGCGACAAACAAATGTCAAAAACTTGTCAAAATGTAGGGAAATTACAAGTATTTTTTGACAGATTGAGACTGAGATCAGACTGTGAACGTTCTTAAAATTACGAGAATTGCCCCTTTGGTGTCATTACTAACGTACTATTGACAGCTTAGTGAGCGAGACTGGAATACTGTAGTAGCTGGAGAAGTAAATCTGCTTTCTGAATTCTGACTCGGGGCGTGTGGCTAAGTAATAACAGCTGTACGGGTCCATCGATCAGGTTAAGCAACGCTTACCGCAGTTGGTTGGTGGCGTTGAAATTCGTTACGGGTCTGAAAGTCTGACAACCAGTCTTACCAAGGGATATCGTATCACCCAGTAAATGGGTTGTGTAGGTCAGATAGGCAGTCGTTCCATGTAAAATATTGTTATTCAGCTGGTTAGACTGGAAGCCGACCCCAACATAGTTGGGAAAAGGCTAGACATATGACGATGAGGTGGCTAGTGGTTTTTTTATTTGTTTATAGAAAATTTTCTCGAAAAAGCTGGGATAGCTGGGAAGCTAAGGATGAGTCCTGGAGTGGAGAACGTGTACCGGCAAGCGTAGTGTGGGACGCCCCCCAGCTAGATGGATGGACGACCTCAGAAAAGTGGATGGGACAGACTGGATGCGGAAGGTGGAGGACAGGGTGTTGTGGGACAGCATGGGAGGGGCATATATTCAGCAGTGGACTGCGATAGGCTGAGCTGATTGATGTAATGGGGATGATCCTATTTTGCCATCAACAGCATCTAGGAAATATTACTGTAATAATTGCAGATTTTAAATGTGATTCTTTATATATTTTAGTTAACATTTATGTGGCTAAATAATAACAGCCGCACAGGTCGAGCAGTGAGGTTAAGCTACGCTTGCCGCGGTTGGTCTGTGGATGGGTGACCATCTTTACATACCGAGACCCCTTCGTGCCTCGGAAAGCACGTTAAGCCGTAATTGGTCCCGGCTGTCATTCGTGGATCTTTGACAGTCGTTACGGGTAGTCAGAAGCCCGAAAGTTTGACAACCAGTCTTACCAAGGGGTATCGTATTACCCAGTAACTGGGTTGTGGAGGTCAGATAGGCAGTCGCTCCATGTAAAATACTGGTATTCAGCTGCATCCGGTTAGACTGGAAGCCGACCCCAACATAGTTGGGAAAAGGCTAGGCAGAAGAAGATTTATATTCTTTGAATATTATACTATTTATAGAAATACAAATTAGTATAAATTTCAATTAAAAGTGTTTGCTTTTAGGAAGAATCCTACAAAATTGATGAGATATTCAATTTCTTAAGTACATACCAACCTACCCACATCCTCAACAAGAAACAAAACACAACCATCGAAACAAATTCAAAACAAATAAAAGTTGTAGCGACAAAATTTTACTGAACCCGATATAACCGCTTTTATCTGACGCAAACTAGTTCCAACTGGTATGTTTGCGTAATATTCGTAACGGGGTTAGTGAAAACTTTTCCGGTTACCGGTTATTGAATAAAGGTCGGGTTTAGTGTTTGATACCCGACTCGGGTGATTTGTCGTACGATGCGCAATCATATTTTTTTACGTGGAGGTATGTCGTGACATTAATGCGATTTGATTACAATTCTTTTGGGAAGGATATAATCTAATTTCGGCTTTTGATTGATCAATGATATATTGAAGGGTGGAGGTCGATTGATTGATAGGTAAAATAATTTTATTACGTAGGTTTTCGACAAATCATTGTAGTCTTTTTGTGGCTTTTCCAAGTGTGTTTTGATAAATTTTTATTCAATCTATGTTAATGTTGTTTAACTTAACTGTATACAAGTTTTGCAGTGCCCTGACAGGGTTTATGTGCAAAAACTGACAAATAATCTATTGTTAAAAGTGTGATATGCTTGAGAGAAATTAAAGAAACAAATTATGGAGGGATTGCTCCACCAAATGAAAGCCCAAAGTTCACGAGGAATAGTTATATTCCCAAAATAAGTTAAAAAACAGTTAATGATTTAACAACCGCGTGGCCCCTACTCTTTTAAGCAAGTGAGCGTGTGAGTGTCTTACGATGCGCTGGACCATGGAATGCGACGAAACCGAGCGGAGCGCGAAGCGCGGCAGAGACAGCCGATGTTACACGATCTCGCTTCGTCAAATAAAATGTATTAAAGCCGAATTTGTTTTGCCTGTGTGACCCGAATTTATTCAGAATATTACGATTAAATATATCGTTTTTCGAATTCATTAACGATATGTTTTACAACGATTACAGTTAACCAAATTAATTATATGTTTTATATATTTCACACTATTTTATTTAAGTAAGTAGGTAATTAAAGTAAATATACATATTGGGATGCAACAAAAGTTTTGGTAGTAAATTCCGCTTTTGGGAGTAATCTTCGTGTCTAAATCATCATCAGCCTACAGCAGTCACTGCTGGACATAAGCCTCTCCAATTTCACGTCATTCAGCTCGTTTCTCAGTAACTCTTATCCAGCTGCTACCAGCCATCGTGCGAAGATCGTCGCTCCATCTTGCCTGAGGGCATCTAAACTTACGTTTGCCGATTCGCGGTCTCCACTCAAGAACACGTCTACCCCAACGGTCATCGGTTTGACAGCTAGTGTGGCTGGCCCATTGTTACTAGAGCTTGCTTATTCGGTGAGCTATGCCGAAAACTTTGGTTCTCTGCGGGATCACCTCATTCCGGATTCTATCTCTCAGAGACATTACAAGCATAGCTCGTTCCATAACTCGCTGAGCGACCTTGAATTTATGGAACAGCCATATCGTGAGTGTCCACGTTTCAGCTCCCTAAGTCATTACAGGCAGGGTGCACTGATTGAAGACTTTAGTCTTTAAGCTCTGCGGACGAGAAGACAAGATGAAATTTTCCAAACGCTGCCCAGCCAGTACTTAACAAAGTGTCTAGATTCTTAATAGAAATCTTTCATGAATGTCAAAGGAAAAAGTAAGAAACAAATTCCCATGTTCAAAGTCATGTATTCAATAGGAAACAAATGACTCGCGACACGTCTCTCTAGAGACATCGCCAAATATACAAAATGATCAAAAGTTTTAGTTTCACAACAGAAAAAAAAAGTGTGCCGTCTGGGGACCTCCGTCAGGAACGAAAATGCTCACGCAATTCTCGCACGCACACACTCGTATATTATAGAAAGAAACAGACAGAGAGAGAAAGTGTAAAGGGGTTTGAAGATTTTTTTCGTTCAAAGTTGATCACGTAACTCAATTATCAACTTTGAGCGTTAATATCTCGGAAACGTGACTCTATACGGGGTTTGGTCTTATTATGTTTCTGTTTTCATTGATGTCAGCTATCGATTTATTTAGGGCCTTTTTTTTTTAAATTGAAATTTTTTGAAATTTAAATTGTTTATTGAAATAATTGATTTACATAAATATTTACAACATAGGGCCTTAATACTAGGTAGGTAAAAAATATTTGGATTCTACCTGAACTAGGCATAAACCTGTATCTCAGGTATCTCACTCAAGTGCTATACATTAGTATTATTTAAAATTCCTTAAACAAATAGTAAATAATTGATCTACTATAAATAATGGTTATATTCTAATTGACAGAAATGTGATACTCTTGCATCATCGTAAGACATTTTTGCAACAATGTTCTACTTATTATGATTTTTGCAATGTTACATTTTAATAAGGTTGTTTTCTTCGTCATACTTGAAAATTTTACTGTGTCAACAAAATATCAAGATTGCAAAGGGTCTAATGTGTGGCCGCCATTTTTTTAAATGGCGCAAGGGTCTCGGATCTTTGAAGCCTTCGCTTTTTTGACACAGAGTCAGTACGAGTAAAATAAACCTAAGCTATCATAAAGTTGTCACTATTTTCATTTCTGTATTAGATTTTTATTTTGACCTCACTATTGTTTAAGCGACCTCGAAAACCATGAAAACTATCGCATATGGCTTTTTCGTTACGTGACGATTTCTAACATTTTGCTCAAAACGCAAGCCGCGTTAAAAAACTTCGTTCCAAAATGCCGTGATTTTAAATTAAGAGCAATGATGGCCGCGACGACGATGGAGGGGGGAGGGGGGGGGGGAAATGACGACGATGGGCGTAACGGCCCCGACTCATAAGTCGTGAGTGGTCGTGATTTCGAATCCAGGATGATACGCACTTAACTTTGTAGGTACAATCTATTTCATCACTACTGCTCTCAAAGTCTCAAATGATGAAGGAAAATATAAGAAAACCGGCAAGTCCTCGAACCTAAAGTTTGAATACATGCAAACTCCACCAATCCACACTAGGCTGATGATGATGGATTACAGACCACTCCCTCTCAAAGAAAGGAGGCGTGTGTCCCAGTAGTGGAAAGATTCATCTGCCTAGCCTTTTCCCAACTTTATTGGGGTTGGCTTCCAGTCTAACCAGATGCAGCCGAATACAAGTATTTTATATGGAGCGACTGCCTATCTGACCTCCACAACCCAGTTACTGAATGGGGAGACTGGAACGACTGTCAAAGACAAGAAAGTAGAATGACAGCCGAGAACACCTTAACCTTCTTGCTCCTGTTTAGCGACCTTTCCGGGGCGCGGGGGATCACGGTATGTAAAGGTGGTCACCCATCTATGGACTGACCGCGGCAAGTGATCAGAGGGACAATTCTCGTAATTTTAAGACCGTTCACAGTCTGGGGGGCCATTCTCGTAATTTTAAGAACGTTCACAGTCTGATCTCAGTCTCAATCTGTCAAAAATACGTCTAATTTCCCTACATTTTGACAAGCTTTTGACATTTGTTTGTCGCCGAGATGAGACTGCGACTAGATTTTCAACGTTTCAAATTACGATTAATTGCCCTTCAGATAGATCGGAAAGATTGTATACTAATAATAGGTACTATATTCAATTTCTTCTATGTTAGGTCGCTTTTTTTTTCAGGATGGGAATTCATCAAATGACCTCTCGCTCTGGGTGGAGCGGAAGGGAGTGTCAGACTCTTACTGACTAAAACGCACCCGTGTTCCTTCCTAAGCCCTTTATGTTCCAGGGTAGCGGTAACCCTTTCGGACGATCCCGCTACCCTGGCAGGCTTCGGCCCTATCGGGCCCCGTCAATCGTGCTGACATCTCTTTGAGGCGCGCGTGGAACACATACGCGCCGTCCGGCACGGGCCTGGTCCTGATCGGGCGGTTAGGTTAGGTCGCTTGCATAAACCAAAACGATGGATTAGTAGTTTATATAAAAAATAATCTAAGTACAATTAAAGAAGAACCGGTATCCCAAGATAGCAATTGCTTAATAATTAAAATTATTCCCGATATAGTAGTGATGGCTATTTATAGGCCTCCTTCTCAAAATATGGACAGATTTTTAGAATCACTTGACACAAACTTAAAAAACTTATCATCTTTTAAGAACATAATACTTTTGGGTGATATTAACATTAATATTGCTTCCGGGAAATCCGATACCCATGTACATAATTATCTGAATATTTGCTCTTTTCATGGACTATTACCAGCTCACTATCACCCCACGCATCAGAGCGGCTCATGCTTAGACCATATCATTCTAAAATCGAAAAATCCATCCAAAACATTGGTTACGAATTCTTCGCTTACCGATCATCAAGCTGTTTTACTAACATTACAAATAAGTTCACCTAGAATAAACTGCATGCGTAGCTACTCTAAAGTGAATATGACAAACCTTGAAAATGACATACGCGGTATTAATTTTGACCCTGTTTATAATTCAAACGATGCAAATGCTTCCTTAAAGTATTTCATAACCTCGCTACAATATGCAATAAGGAAAAACACATATACTAAAACAATGCCCAGAAGGTTTAGTTGTATTAAACCCTGGATCACACCCGGCCTCGTACGTTGTATAAGACATAGAGACAAACTTCACCTAAAATTGAAACGCGAACCTGATAATGACATTCTTTCTGTTACATATAAAAGGTATCGTAACTTCTGTAATAATCTATTGAAAAAACTTAAAAATCAGTATGACAAAAATGAATTACAGAAGGCGGGAAAAAATAGTAAACTGGTTTGGAAATTTATAAAAACAAATACATTTAGATCGAAAAATCCCGAACCTCCACTTAATTTACTATCTACAGAGATATACCCATCCGAAGCAGTGAATAAAGCAAACAATTTTTTTGCTAATGTTGGTAAAACCTTGGCTGAAAAATCTTTACATTCTAGCAATTCTTCCCCTCAAAACCCGACTACGACACCCAGTACAGTAAAATCGTTTGTTTTATTAGATACCGACGTTAACGAAGTAGTAAGATTAATACACGGGTTAAAAGAAGCATGTGCTACTGGGTGGGATGACATACCTAATAATATACTTAAGAAATTTAGTTACCTACTAGCCCCTCCACTAACCCACATTTTTCAGCTATGTTTAGCTCAAGGAATATTCCCCAAATTGCTCAAAAAAGCTGTGGTCACACCTGTATTCAAGTCTGGAGACAAAAACTGTGTGAATAACTACAGACCCATTTCAGTGTTAACAGGCCTCTCAAAAATTTTAGAAAAAATCATTAACAGTAGATTGATAAAGTATCTGGAAGATAACAGACTACTTTCAGATAATCAATTTGGTTTTAGGCCTAATAGATCAACTAGCCAAGCAGTACACAAATTAACTAATTATATTACTACTAATCTAGATTATGGTATGCACACAATTGGGATCTTTCTAGACCTTGCCAAGGCCTTCGACACTATTTCATGTACTTTACTTTTGCACAAGCTTGAAACACTGGGGATAAGAGGAGCACAACTTTTACTATTTGCGGATTATCTCAGCGATCGTCATCAGTGTGTAAAAATAGGTCAGTATACAAGTTCTGAACTTAAAAATAGTTGTTTTGGCATTCCACAAGGCAGTATTTTGGGCCCCACGTTATTTTTAATCTATATAAATGGTCTGTGCAGCCTGACACTCCAAAATGGAGTCATAATGTCGTATGCGGATGACACCGCTCTATTGTTCTCAGCTAAATCAAGAGCTGAAGTCTATGAATATGCTCAAAATGGTTTTAACATTGTCTCTAATTGGCTCCATAATAATATCCTAACATTAAATGCAGATAAAACAAAATACATTTTATTTACAATGAGAAATATTAACATACCGCTTACTAATCTAAACATTTACGCTCACAATTGTAGCACGTACGCTTCCGCTGACACTGCATGTTCTTGCCCCACTTTAGCTAAAGCTGACCATTTGAAATACCTAGGTGTCACAATTGACTCCAATCTAAATTTCCGTAAACATATCGATTTACTCTGTACCAGAGTGCGCAAATTAATATATGTTTTTAAGAACTTACGGAACATAGCCGATTATAAATTAATTAAACAGGTTTATTTAGCTTTGTGTCAATCCATACTTACCTACTGCATAACTTCCTGGGGGGGTGCCGCAAAAACCATTTTACTCCCTCTAGAGCGCGCTCAAAGAGCAATCCTAAAGGTTGCTACCTTTCGCCCTTTTAGATTTCCTACGCACCAACTCTACATTGCATGTAATGTACTAACAGTAAGGCAATTATTTATTCTTAGCATAGTACTGCACCAGCACACTGCACTTCCTTTTGACCAAGTACCTTCCGACAAGAGAAGGAAGGACCTGGTTTGTATAAAGCCTCAAACTAAACATGCGTTTGCTAATCGATTTTATGTGTTCTTAGGACCTTTTCTGTATAATAGACTCAACAAGTTACTAAGCTTCTATAGTGTAAGCTATAAAAAATGTAGTACAATGTTATCAGATTACTTAGCGATACTCAATTACACAGACACAGAAAAACTTCTAGAAATTTTGTCATGATTGAATTTATTCCATTGTAAGTATTTACTTTTGTATGTTTACATAGGCTTAGTATTAGGTATTAATGTACTATTTTGCTTTTTCGCAGAGTTGTTAAATAATTATTTTTATACACCAGTTTTATTTAAAAATTTAATTCCCTAATATAATTGAAATGTAAAGTGATGGCCTGAAACACAGGTTTGAATTAAACCTAGTTCGGGTGGGTCGCTACCTAACACTCGAATTCCGAACTATTATTACTTACATCTGTTATTAAAAAAAAAAAAAATATATATATATATATATATTTTAGTTGTAGTTTATTTTTAAGCACTATAAATGTATGGAAAATTTGCCACTCCTGATAAATGTACACCTTTTTGTAATCGTTTTTATTAAATAAATTATTATTATTATTATTATAAACATACTACATCAAGTCAAACCATGACTATGTTAACACCAAATACTCGAACATGTAAATGCCTGATCCCATTATATCCATCTTATCAAACCACGATACCGGGATTAAATCATTGTACGAGGAACACAGCCAAACCGAATCCTAATGACGTGAAACTGCCAATCAGCGTTGGATCATCAATCGAGATGTCAACTGTACTGACTATTACATTATCTCTGAACCATCGTATTGATCCGTAACCCGGCATCGAGTGGAATTGTATAGTCATCGTTACCGCGTTGTCATCGAGAGTAGATAGGGTTAAGTTTGGAATATAAATAAAGTTTTCCAGACCAAATTTCGGCCCGACTCGGCCGACCAAGTTTCGTATTACCCAGAAACTGGGTTGTGAAGGTCAGATAGGTAGTCGCTCCATATAAAATACTGGTACTCAGTGGATGCAGCTGGCTGGAAGCTGACCCCAACATAGTTGGGAAAGGGCAAGGCAGATGATGAGACCGAATTCAGACGACACGGTTGGCGAAGTGGTTGAGCGATAGACTGCTGCGCTGCGTGTCGCTGGTTCGATTCTCGCACGGAACAAATATTTGTATTGCCTACAAGTAGTTGTTCCGGGTCTGGCTGTTTGTGTATGTGAGTTTAAATGTTTGTAAACGCACCACGATACAGGAGTAATTTCTAGTGATGGGCTACGTTTTTCTTAAAAAAAAAAAAGAATTTCGGCCATTGCGATTAATCTCAGCGGAGTCTTCGGCGCGGAGATATTACAGTGCACAAGTGTGTGCGCAGAAACAGGTGCAATCTCTCTTTCCACACTCTCATTGTCCAATGGGACGGCAATCCGACACGACCGGAGAGAGATCAGGCGCAGGACCAACGGCTTAACGTGCGCACCGAGGCACGGGGGTATCACACTTCCAAACTCCGGATTATGCTAAGAAATTCCAAAAGGAAGCTAAGGAATCCAAAATATTTATTTGCCTGAAAACACATTTTTCAAAAAGGGAAGATTAAGATCTTCCCTTGTTGAACAAGCCTAAGAGTTATTGTATTCTGCCTACAAGCAAGCGTGCAAATTACATTCAATAGTAAGGTTTTCATATCGTACTCAAAACGCAGGTCGTGAACATTAAATTAATTAAACAAAAACAGACCAAACCAAAATAACATTAATGCATTTCAATACTTTTAAATTGTGCGATTATAAAAACAAGTGCGAGTCGGACTCGCGCACGAAGGGTTCCGTATCATATCTTATTATCTATAAAAATCACGTCTGTTGTATTGGAGAAACCTAATAACAGTTTACCCGACCCGGTAGACGAACTAAGGACCCCACCCACGAGACCAACGCAACGGGGCCATTAAACTTTAGGATATAATAATATACTAGCGACCCGCCCCATCCATCCATTACATACCAAGACCCCTCCGTGCCTCGGAAAGCACGTTAAGCCGTTTGTCCCAGCTGTCATTCGTAGTTACGGGTAGTCAGAAGCCCGAGAGTCTGACAACCAGTCTTATCAAGGGGTATCGTATCACCAGATGATAGCACAAGTCGTGAGCAGTAGTGAGAGTACCTGAGTTTGGTTCCCATCCACGGCATTGACATATGAACCCACTCCGAAAACAAGCTTAATAATAAAATTTAGCTTTTAGTTAAGGTAACACGTATATTACACTAGAGAGCATAAGAAAAAAATTGCCCACCCATCAAAAAACTGTTCTTATTCCGCCTTACCAAGTTGTAATACTTGTTTACAACAAGTCTTCTGAAAAACTTTGCAACTAAACATTTCAGGTGTAAACCAGAACTAAAAACAGTAGACACAACAATTATTGTTGAATAATTGTTGAGTCTAGAAAGATAATAGAAAAAAATATATAGATAATAATATTTGCTTACACAGTCATGTGGTAACCAATTAAAAAGCCAACAAGTTTATATTAAATACCACCAAACATGTTAATTAAGCATTTATTTATATTAATAACAAAATGTGTAATTAATTGAAATAATTTAAATAGTTCAGTAAACAAGCTTGATAGACAAATAAGCGGTTGTGGTTTTGGTTTAAGTAATGAGTTAAAAGCGATTTCTAATGTGGTCAGAATAGGAGCGGCATTGGTGACTGAAAACTAAATCCCACAACTAAACCCAGCAATGCATAAATATGTAAGCTGTTCCCTTTATGCCTGGGGGCTTGGATCATTCGGTTCCCTACGAAATGGTTGAGCTAGGTGGTGCTGATCCACGCGTCATGTTCGTGAACGGGCGCCATCGGTTGAGACTGGTCATCTCTTAACTGCCAGGGCTTATTTTTAATTTTATATTTTAAATTGTTTCTTTTTTACATTGTTCTCACATATAGAAGCAATAAGAATAATGTACCCAGGATTTTGTAAAAATATCTTGATTTAAAAGAGTGTCCGTGGAGTTTCTTGCCCGTTCTTCTCCATAGAGATCTACGCTTTGGAATGGGCAACTAGCTTCAACTTTCTGACTAACTGACCGACTATTTAATTTTGACAATTCAAAAGTGCCTGGAAATGGTTTAATTGAAATAAATGATTTGAGTTTTGAGTTTTGCTTTTATTGAGGTAGGTAGTAAGGTTTTATTTACATTTTTAATTTTAAGTAATTATTTTTTTGAACGGGGACTGTCATTTGTGATGTTGACGTTCGAAAAGTGCTGATTGTCAGCCTAATTTGAATAAATGACTTTTGTTTTTTTTTTGTTATAGCATAATTAGCCTATAATGTTCCCACTGCTGGGACACAGGCCTCCTCTGAGTGGGCTGTAATCCCACGCGGGCCCAGTGCGGGTTGGTACATGTCTCATGTTTTGAGACATGGTTCTAGGACATACCGGTTTCCTCAAGATGTTTTCCTTCACCATTTTGAGAGCAGTGGTGGTTATTTACACAAAGTAAAGCAACAGCCTGGGTTCGAACCCACGATCTAAGTAAGTAAGTCGGGGCCTTTACCACAGACACATGTTCGCGACGATAGGTCGTGGTGGAGCAAAATGAAATATAGTGGACTGTATAACAAGTATATAATGAAGTAAAAACATTAAAATTACAACGGTCGGTTAAAAGTGGAAACAAGAGCGATTAAGACGCGCAAGTGCAGCCGTGCACGAAGGAAGGCAACAGCTGACTGTCCGTGGCGGTGTGGCGCGGGGGCCCGCGCTCGGCCGTCGGCCGGCTGACTCCCCGCTGTCCCCGTACCCCTCGTTCACTGCCGCTAGCGCGCGGCGATGTTGAATGGACCGCGAGCGGTCTCAACACACAAGATATGTGACATCTACCAACTCGCACTGGGCCCGTGTGGTGGATTACAGCCCACTCCCTCTCTCTCTCTCGAAGACAGAAGACCGGTGTCCCAGCAGTACACAATACTTTTTTTTTTAAGCGTTGCCCATCACTAGGAATTATTCCTATATTGTGGATGCGTTTACATATATTTAAACTCACATACACAAACAGCCAGACCCAGAACAACTACCTGTAGGCAATACAATTACTTGTTCCGTGCGGGTATCGAACCCGCAACACGCAGCGCAGCAGTCGATCGCTCGCAGCCACTGCGCTAACCGTGTCGTCAGCTATGGACTGATTATGCTAAACATAACCAATTCAAGTTTCATATTGACAAATGAAACGCTCTTTCCTCTTCCTTAACCCTTTCCATCGAAACTTTTAATTGTGTTTACTGAATCGGTGTTGACAATAAGGATTATAACAGTCGCCAGCCGATGAGGGGCTTCAGTTCGCATGAATTTTGTATCAAACGGAAATATTCCATAGACGATAAATTGTTTTATTTATCCTTGGTCTCTTTGGGTCTATTTAACTTAATCAGCTGTTGCGATGTTCATCAGAATAAGCATTTTCAATCGCATAATAATACAGGGTGTAAATAATCATTACCAAATATTCATATACGTATTCTGGAAATACAGGGTGTAAATAATCATTACTAAATATGCATGTACGTATTCTGGAAATACAGGGTGTAAATAATCATTACCAAATATTCATTATACGTATTCTGGAAATACAGGGTGTAAATAATCATTACCAAATATTCATATACGTATTCTGGAAATACAGGGTGTAAATAATCATTTGATTACCAAATATGTACGTATTTTGGAAATACAGGGTGTAAATAATCATTACCAAATATTCATATACGTATTCTGGAAATTCAGGTCTTAGAAACAAAAATTTGAAGACATTTCTGTTTGTAAGACAATCTCCTTCCTCTTCCTCTTCCCATCTCTCTCTCCTTTCTCCTTTCCTTCTTCGTCTTCTTCTTTCCTTACGATGTTTTCCTTCACCGTTTTGAGACCAGTGGTGATGAAACCCAGGCAGGGTATTTACCCTGCCTGGGTTCGAACTCACGAACTAAATTCAGCTCGTAAGTCATAGCCGATACCACTGGGTCTTCTTCATAAAAAGTTATCCATCTCAAATACAGCTCAGAATTGTATTTTTCTCCTCCACCATTAACTGGTCTAGCAACAGAGCAATCGATTCAAAACATTAATTTTAGGCTTGAAATATTTAAATTTAAATCCACTTTAAGTTTTAATCATTTCTTATCAGGAAAGCAATTTAAACTTCGGCGCAGTCTTGGGTAACGATCGGCGCCTTCTGATAAAGCCGTGTATGCTTTACGCTTATAAATTGGCTGGGATAGGTAGAGAGATATATTGTGCCTTGAATTTTCTGATGAAGATTATTTTACAATTGGTTGATATTTTCTTTGTTGTCTGTTCTTAGAAGTATTGCTAACCATCAATACGTATGCCAAGCATGGTGATTATGAAAATATCGCATGACATATTAATATTGAGGCTTTCATCTATGCACAGAACAACAACAATAAATAACAACAACAGCAGCATAATGTATGTAGCCGGAACAAACAGACAGTCAGAGAGACAGACAAAAATAAATGATTTTTTGTTAGAAGTAGCGTATCATCATCTGCCTAGCCTTTTCCCAACTATGTTGGGTCGGCTTCCAGTCTAACTAGATGTAGCTGAATACCAGGATATTAAATAAATAAATATCCCTGGACATTTCACACAGCGCCATCTAGTCCCAAGCTAAGCAACCTAATGCTTGTGTTATGGTAACAAGATGGCTGATAAACTACTTATATAAATTTTTTTTGTTGTAAATACATACATATTATAGATAGAAAAACACCCAGACTCGGAACAAATACATGTAGGTCATACAAATATTTGTTCCGTGCGGGAATCGAACCCGCGACACGCAGCGCAGCAGTCAATCGCTTAACCACTGCACCAACCGTGCCGTCATAATACATGGACATAATACATATTACATGGAGTGACTGCCTATCTGTCCTCCACAACCCAGTTACTGGGTAACACGACAACCCTTCGTATTGCCCACTTATATCGCGTAGGGATTACCATGTGTCTTAAACGGATCTGAAAATCTGCCTATTTCTTCAGGGAATTCAAGCGTCATGTAAGTTATGTTGTGCTGTGGGTACAGCCTCTTTCATTCAGACCAAAATGGTTAATAGTTTGTCTCACAGTAAAATATCGAAACCAAATAGTAGATCAAATGACAATAGAACAAGCCAGCTTTTTAAACACAACAGAAACCAAACAACTCCTTTCTACACGCAAAACATCGAAACTGCAAACTCCGAGCATTTTAAGTACCTCATTACTGTTCCCAAGTCTTTCTCCTCAACAAATACATTGACTTAAGGCTTCGTAAGCCACGATACTGCATTCAAAACTTAGTTTATCGGAGATAATCCTTCGGTATTGGAAAACTCAATGGTATACGAACGATGAGTCGCGGAAGAATTTTATTACAAAAGGTTTTTTTTTTCGTAAGAATCGGAATCTTTGAATGGTGGTTTGGATTGGTTGAAATCTATTTTTTTTTTTTTTTGTATGAGTATTATTAATCTAAAGTTTAAAATGTTGAGAGCAGTGGCGGCCCAGTGGCAACGGCCGCGACTTACGAGTTATAGGTCGTAGGTTTGAATCCTGACAGACACTTTAATTTGTGTAAATTATTTAACACCATTGATCTTAAAACGCTGAAAGAAAACATCTTGAGGAAACCGTCAAGTCGTAGAACTAAAAATTCGATGACGTGTGACATCTATCAACCCGCACTGGGCCCGCGTGGTGGATTACGGCCCACTCCCTCTCACCGAGAGAAGGCCTATGTCCCAGCAGTGGAAACTGTATAGGCTGATTGTTTAAGTTTATGATGTTATGTAATCTAACGTTATAATTTTTTATTTTAACCTAATTTCCTGCCGATCCAATAAATAGTAATACTGTATAATCATAACGAGAAAGATTAAAACCACACAACGTGGAATGACAGCTCACTTCAAGATCACTTCATCTGAGTTTTCAGGCTTAGATTTTTACAGATCGGCTGCTGTACCCTACTAGACAATTTTTGTTATACAAACAAAAAAAAAACCGCCGAAAAAACTGAAAAGCAATAAACAAAGATCACTAAATTGCCTTAAACTTAAACGGCGCCGACTCAAAATTATTTAGGTATACTTACGAGTACATTGGTTTAAGAAATTAGTTATTATGGTTAAATAAAAAAGGTATATTATTTTTTGCTTTTCAGTTTTTTCGGTGGTTTAATTTTTTTTGATAAAAAGTTTTTATTTTATATTTTTTTGTGGCTATAATCTACTAATTGTTTGCCAAAGGGCAGGCATATGTGGCACTGAGTAGAGTAATAATACACAACTCAGCATTCAAATCTGTGAGTGAACAATAAATCACCCCTATTTTCCCACCCTTAGAGTTGAATTTTTTTTTCGAAATTTATATGGGGCCAATTTTGGGGTATACCATTTCCAATAAAAAAAGAATTATCAAAATCGGACTACTCTGTAAAAAGTTATGCGTCGAATTGAGAACCTCCTCCGTTTTTTTTGTCGTCGGTTAAAAAGGGCAATTCGTTCCATTTATAAATTATTAAGTCCCAGAGGAGTGTCTGGGACACAGAGACAAATTTAAAGAGATTAATACAATGATTGTGCCTTCTCAGTACATTTTTGACTTATGATCTTTTGTAAGCACATAAAAATATTAATCTGTTTGAAAAATACAGTGACATCCATAACATAAATACTAGAAACAAACACAAATTTGTTGTTCCTACAACCAGACTCATGAAAAAAGGTGGCCCGTTTAATAAATTCAAATCTTATATAAAGCGAAAATTATGCCAGAACGCCTATTATACTGTAAAATACTATCTTGAGGACAAAAAGGCTTGGGATTGAGTTGCTCCAATAGGTTTAGAGAGTGAATGTTGTTGTTCTTTTTTTTGCTATTTTACACTTCTGTTTTTATTATTTTTAGATATTTATTTACATTTACAATGACCTGAACATTTACTGTATAAAGTATTATATTAATACATATAATTATTGTGAATGTGAGGACTATGTGGGTCATTGTTTTCGTTAGTTTATGCGGCCTACCGAAATGTCGTCGAATCGTTGAGCTACTTAAGTTCTGAGCTAAGCTGCACGATTTTTGACAAATGCGTGCACTGACTGGACAGGTCCACTCAATCTGTGTGGTTCTTTCCTCAAAAGTCCCTATACCACATGGTCTTCACATGATCTGACCAAGATTATGTCTGGACTTTTAAAGAGAATGTGACCTCTGAGTTTGTTTCGGCCTTTCTTCTCAGCGTAGTCAGATAGGAAACGCCGAACTCATCTAGTTTAAAAAAAATATGTTTGACGTGTAAAAGTGTTTGTACAAACCACTTACAGAAAATAAATCATTTACATTTACTATCATTATAACTACTATTACATCCAATTATAATAATTGGTTATAATAAGCTTTATTTCATAAAAACAGTACTTATTACATTACAGTTTAAGTGTTATGATAAAACAAAAGTATACAAAAGTTTTAGCATCTGGAGCCAAACTAGGGGAAACCTCGGCTAACAGCGCCAATCCCCTCGAGTTACATTCAATTAGAGTTCTTAAATGCCAGCATTTTACAAAACAAAGGAAAAAATAAAATTATGGTCTAAGGTTGTATTTATTGGGTAACTCATCGCCCGACCAGGACCAGGCCCGTGCCGGACGGCGCGTATATGTTCCACGCGCGCCTCAAAGAGATATCAGCACGATTGACGGGGCCTGATAGGGCCGAAGCCTGCCAGGGTAGCGGGATCGTCCGAAAGGGTTACCGCTGCGCTGGAACATAAAGGGCTAAGGAAAGAACACGGGTGGGTTTTAGTCAGTAAGAGTCTGACACTCCCTTCCGCTCCACCCAGAGCGGGAGGGGACATTTGATGATCTACCATCCTCAAAAAAAAAAAGGTGGTATTTATGGGCTGCACCTCTCTTTGTGTTATGTGATATGGTGAATGAGTGTGGTGAGTGGTGAATTATCTTATCCTACTATCTCTAGTACTATCTCTATTGCATGACAATGGGATAGTAGAGTGAAAACTCTATGGTACTTCATTTTCATAAAATTGTGAAAGTATGTTGTCCTTCCTTCACACAGCAACGGAGTAGTTTGACGCCATTTTGTATAAAATCCCCAAAACAAAAACACGTATTCTGTGGGAATATTCATGCGAGCGAAATCGCCGGGCGTAGGTTGTGCCTAAATTTTATTGTTTTTGTGCGACAGTATTTCACATACCACGCGACATATTGTAAATACTGCTTAAAAGGCATGGCATACACAGTATACAAACATTATGTCCCGCGTAGCGACAATAATTTCGAACTTATAACAATAATCCTAAGTCCCTTCAGAAGTTTGTTGTTGAAGTCGTATTAACGGGGCTAAGCCTAATCAGAGTTGGGAGTTACTCGTACGTCACGGAAAAAACGTTTATTTCTCCTGTATTTCGTTACAACTTAACGTTCATGTAAAAGTTGTTGAAAGCGTGGTGTTAAATCATGACAAACAATTTTTTTTTATATACTCGTATATAACAATATTTTAAATAAATAAAATAATAGTGGGTATAAAACTAGAGGTCTGTGTTTCCTTAGCGACTACTCAAACAAAAAAACTCAAGGTCACAAGCAGTTTTAAAGTCCAGACATAACTTTGGTCAGTCCATGTGAGGACTAAGGAGATTATTGAAGAAAACTTTTCATGTTGAAAGTGTTAAATGATAAATGATGATAAATCATATTTTATTTCTGTAAATTGGTTTTATTGGTTTGTATTTTAAAACTAGATGAGGAGCTCAAAAACTCAAAAAAACAAAAAAAACTCAGAGGTCACAGGCTGGCTCTTTTAAAGTCCAGATATAATCTTGGTCAGCTCATGTGAGGACTATGTAGATTAGTATAGAAATGGTCTAATAAGGAAATCGTTAGGTGGACCTGTCCAGGCAGGGCAAGCATTTATCAGTAATCGATCAACTCAGAACTAAAAAAACTCCCAGTTCAATTTGTAAAAACCTACCTGTTTGTGAACTATCATCTTCTTCTTCAATCCGTTTATCTGCGGACCGTGGTCACTGGACTTCTTTAAGCAGAAAATCTGCTTCCATCGACCCCGGTCCAAAGTTGCCATTACCACCTGCTAAAATTTGCTTCAGGACGTAGCTTCTTGCTTCTGCTTACTTGGTCAAACCATTGTGTTGGCGACCAGCCTGGTGCTGTCTTTCCTTCAGTATTGCCAGCAATTACCAGTTTTTCATGGCTGCAATCTTGCCTTTGCATTATGTGACCGAAATAGGTCAATATACGCTGTAGGCAAACTGTAGACAACCGGTCTACCACCATACATAAGTTTATACTTATTTGTGCTGCCAAATAGCGTTTTTATGTTCCGATTTTAATGTCCGGAAACTGAACGGAACTTACTGTTTAAAGGCCACCACATATCAACGGACGGACGGGCAGGGTTTTTTTTTACCAACGTAAATTCGAACTTATCTAATGGCAACAAGATATAGATTCCAAAGCTCAGTGACCGCGAGTGAGTGATTTCTCTCTGCGGTATTGAAGATCACACTCGAGGATATCGTGGCGGGATGTAAAGGCATGCGATGGTGTACGCTGGCATCCACTAGAATACATTTCCGTGGCATACCGTCAGAGTGAGGAAGGGACACATGCTAAATACAGCTTGTTGAAAGTTGTTGTCATTTTTTACCACCGCATTCACGAAAAAACGATAAGCTGTTCCATACATTTGGGTGAAGAGCAGTAGAGGCCCAGTGATGAGGCTCGTGACTTATAAGTTGTAGGTTGTGGGTTCGAACCCAAGCAGACATTTTACTTTGGACATGTATATTATTTGAAAGAAAGAAAGAAAAATACATTTATTTGCGACAAACATGACGCAAAAAAAAAATCAACAAGTTGGGGGTAAACATGCTTCGTATTTCATCACCACTGCTCTCAAAAACGGTGAAAGAAACCAGCATTGCGATTCTGTAACCATTTCACCGTGAAAACTTAGGCAAAGTGAGCTGTCATTCCAACTAAAGCTAAAGATTGAGACTATTGACAGCTCACTCTAAGCTCACTTCACCTAACTGTTCACGGTGAGATTTT
The DNA here is from genome assembly GCA_945859715.1 of Apamea sordens. Taxonomy (NCBI): domain Eukaryota; kingdom Metazoa; phylum Arthropoda; class Insecta; order Lepidoptera; family Noctuidae; genus Apamea; species Apamea sordens. Next base: position 849,946 of record OX244010.1, on the reverse strand, counting down.
TACAGAATCGATCGGCTGCATGTCCTAGAACAAAAAATTCGGAGACGTGAAATCTGACATCCACAAACACCCACTGGGCCCGTGTGGTGGATTATGGCCCACACCCTCTCACAGAGATGAGGCCTGTGTTTTCTGAGTCTGTTAATGCCATTCCTCGCCATCCGCCGGTGTCTGCTGACCTTAATTATTCACGCTGCATGTTTAATTTAGGTTAAAATCCTTTCAACTTGAAACCTTCTTATTCATACTTAACTACATTCTACAAACTTATCCCGCAATAGTTCACTTAACTATAGTTATTTCTAATGTACACAAACCAAAGTTTAATTCTCAAGAAACTTCATTTAAGTCGAGCATAAATCGCACGCAGCGTCAGTTCAACCACCGAATAGGTGTGTACAGAAGATTAATTTTTACAACAAAAACAGGCGCATGCACACAGACTCGTATGGTCTGTTACAAAAGTAACTGATAAAAACTTGAGAGGTGTCAAGGGACACCCGGATGGAACGAAGTATAACTGGCTTGCTTTCTATAAGAGAGAGAGACAGACAGACAGAGAAACACGCGCACGCTGCACGGCTTACAACTATAGCAAAAAGTGTCGTTCCAACTTTTGGTCTTAATTTTTTCCGTCTAGCCCCTTTTCGCAACGCGCGATAATGAAATTCGTTCCAAAATGTAAAAAAATGGGTCAGAAAATGTAAAGGACTTACAAATTGAGTGCTGCAATTAGATTATATGGAAATTGAAGTCCAAAATTATAACACAGGTAACATACTCGTACATACATACTCAGACTATAATATTCCTCCTCGGAGTGTGCCTTAACCCACCACGCGAGCCCTGTGCGGGTTGATATGTAGATGTCACATGTCTTCAAATTTTTGCTTCTCGGGCAAGCTGGTGAGTTTACATACACTTTAATCAGATTTGAACACACATTGCGTCTATGACAATCACAAACAAATGCCGGTCGCTTGCATTCACCGTACGTGAACCGTGTCTATGTGTGCGTGCATTTGCGCTCGATATGTGGAGTGAACCTTCTGTACCGATCTGTTTTGTTATTCAACTACGTGTAACAGCCTAGCAGCCTCTATAATTCAATTAAAGTAAAACTTTGGAAGCTGTAATTCATTTAGAAATATAATGAAGCAATAAAATAATTATTTCAGCATGAAATTATTCACCTTATAATAATACCTTTGGACTGGCTGTGTTAATTTTGTGTATTTATAAGCTTTACTGGAATTAAATTATTTAATTGAAATTGTAACGTTTAAATTAAATAATTTCAAAATGTGAATGGGTTTTGAGTTAATTATTTAATTTTTTTCGGCCCAATGAATGAATGTTTTTTTTAACGCCTCTCTAAGTGGAGTCGTCGAAATTACTTTGCTGATTTTGCAATAGTGCAACTTTCAAGCAACAAGGGTAGTAGGGTCAAGTTTTTGTAGAAGCAGGTTTTGTAGTAGTAGTATTTTGTAGTAGTAGTATTTTGTAGTAGCAGTATTTTGTAGTAGTAGTGTTTTGTAGTAGTAGTATTTTGTAGTAGTAGTATTTCGTTTTGTGAAAGGTATCATCATTTATCTTCATTATCATTCCAGCCGAAAGAAGTCCACCGCTGGACACAGGCCTCCCCCAAACACCGCCATTTCGATGGGTCTATGCATCCAGCGGATTCCGATTCAGTGGTAGGTATTGTCGACACAAAATGAGTTGAGTTATTGGAACGATCGTCACGTAACGAAAAAGCGTTATGAGACTTTTTATTACCTACATACTCGTATAAGAGAGAGAGAGCCAGGGAGAGAGAGAGAGAGAGTGTTCATGGTTTCGAGGGTGCTGAAGCCGATAGTGAGGTCAAAATGAAAATCCAAGATGGCGGCTGGGGATATTTTCAAATTTCCGCATCTTGGATTTTCGTTTTGAACTTTGTTCCTAGCGAGGGTCCCCCAACCACCACGCGTTTTTTTTACTAAATGAAACATTCGATTTAATTATGCTCGTCTGCTCCCTGGCTCTGAGGCCATCTGCACCGTCAAAAAGTCATTCATCTGTTATGGAATGAGTATTGATCACAAAGCTTCCCCAAAGGGTGTTGGCGATTTGTTCGAGTTTAAAATTCCCACGCTATTTCATCACCCCTTAATTTTAATTTAATCGACCCAATCCATCACAGCGATTGATGATTTTTTGTTTAATTTAATTTGAATTAAAGATGAAAGCTGACGGGGCTTATAAAATAACTTCGATAAACATTTTCATATTTCAGCAGAAATTCTGATTTTCATTTTGATGCTATGGCATAAAAATTGTTGGCAAATTGTTACTGATTTAAATATGGGTTCTTTGATTTTGAAGCTAAGTAATTTGGTTTTTAATGAGCTTTATGTTTTAGAAGTTATATTGGTCAAAGTCTAGTTTCTTACGAGTGGGTCGTTGGTTCGAACCTAGACAGGTGCTTTACTTTGTTTAAATTATTCCATCACCACTGCTCTCAAAACGGTGAAGAAATTCACTGTAAAAAAAAATAAAAACGGAGACATTACATTCACCAACCCGCACTGGGCCGGCGTCGTTGATTACGACCATTGATATTACGACCCACTCCCTCTCACTGAGAGGAGGCTTGTTGTCCCAGCAGTGGGAACATTTCAGGCTGATTATGATGATGATGATTGAGACCTTGCGTTAGGGGGAAGCGCCAGGGAAGCCCACGATTTTTTTTTTTCTTATAAACTTTGCCCCACACTAGGAATTTCTCCTGTATCGTGGGTGCGTTTAAAAACATTTAAACTCACATACACAAACAGCCAAACCCGGAACAACTACTTGTAGGTCATACAAATATTTGTTCCGTGCGGGAATCGAACCCGCGACACGCAGCGCAGCAGTCCATCGCTTAACCTTTTAACCGCTTGTGTCGCATTTATATGACACATTATTTCCATGCCCCTACCGCTCGTGTCGTATTTCTGCGACAGAGAACATGCATGATTTTTTCGTTCTATTGTCGTCCTATTAACTGCGTGGTACAACTAAAACTAATGATATTTAGCCAAGCTCTTAAAAGGTTAACCACTGCGCCAAACGTGTCGTCAAAAAAAAAAACAAAAAAAAAAACAAATTTTCTTACCTTTTTTGCAATTTGCAGATCAGTATCAGGTTTTATGTTGAACAACATATTCGCGGCCGTAACAAGTACATATATATATACAGAATTATAATCATTAAAATCATCACAACCCTCTAAGTTCTCATAACTGTATTGATTGAAACGTAGGTAGGTACAAATAATTCAGCCGACAGCATGCCCCTATATTCTGCTGACCAGAGGCCTTCGCATCTGCCTATTCCAACATTACATAACAGAAAATCAATGGCCCGACACATGAAGCATCCCGCCCTTGACCCTCAAACTCTGGCAGGCCTCCAGAATAACTAGGATTAGGAAAAATAATAGTTATTGTTATCTATTCTTATCTAGTTAGCTGGAGAAATTAGGAGGACAGTTTGTTCCGTATGTTGATCGGAGCTGATAGTATTTGGGTAAATTTTCTATACCTAGTAAAGATTGGAAAGTGTTTGTTTGTAAGTCACATACTGCTGCGTAATTAAATTCTTCAGTCGACTTATTAGTCGAATTTACTCGCATCTCTCTGTGCAGTAGGGTCCTTTTTTCTAAACTTTATTGCATAAAATTCAAAATGTGCCAATTTGTGTGAGCATAATATATTTATTTATTTAATTCGGGAAAACAAACAGTTACACAAACATCGTAATATACATGTAGTAAGAAAAAAGGACATTACATAATGTGTAGCTGACGACGTTATCCACATCTTAAATACTACAAAATTATTATGGAACTATTTGCACACGAGTGAAACTTAAAATGCCTATAGAAAAATAATATTATTTAAAAGTGACGATTCGCACTTTTCGGGCGAGTAAATTCGAGAGAGTAATAAGCTGTTCAGTCCGGTGAATTACATTTACACAAAATGGTTCTGAAAAATGGATTATAGTAAGTTACAGTTTAAACCGAACAATCTTTCAGTTATTTGATTTTATCATACCTTTTTACCCAAAGGGTTAACTAGAGGTACACCCACAACCAGTTTTTATTGTGACGACGTTTTTGCACTCTTTTATTTCATTGGATTTTTCGCGACCTACTTATGACGTCATAGCCTTTTTTTTTTTTCAAGATGGGAAATCATCAAATGACCCCGCCCGCTCTGGGTGGAGCGGAAGGGAATGTCAGACTCTAACTGACTAAACCCCACCCTTGTTCCTTCCTTACCCCTTTATGTAGCAGGGCAGTGGTAACCCTTTCTGACGATCCCGCTACACGTCATAGCCTAGGTTCATCAATAAACTTTCGTTGAGTACACACGACTCATATAGAAAAAAATGCCGATGTTTCAGCAAACAAACCCGCCTTTCCAAACTAGTATAATATAAACGGCAGCTGAGACCCCATTTGCTAGTCGCCCATCACATTTCTGCTGTATCATCGTACCATACAAGTTACAAAACGGATAGCGGGTTCTACCAAAGAACAAGGAATCTTATTCTCGTAGAAGTGAAACTCAAGTACATTCGGGTGAAGGGCGGACGTTTTGGTGGACTGCCTTTTGTAATTATGGCGTTCGAAGTGAAAAAAAAATCTTGAGAGGTGTCAAGGGACACCCGGATGGAACGAAGTATAACTGGCTTGCTTTCTATAAGAGAGCAATGCAATCAATCTAATTGCGGCTTATTAGTCGATTCGCACAAATTTACTCGCCTGAAATGGACGAATCGTCACTTTTAAATAATATTTTTTTTTCTATACAGGGTCAAATTAAATTAGCTAGTGAAACTCCGCAGACATAATGGGAATCGATATCTAAACATTTTTTGTCGGTTATCGAAACAAAAGACAGTTGTTTCATAGAAAAGTGCCTAATACCAAAACGGTCAAAATATAAACATATGAACAGCATTTATTGCTATCATTTAGTGAATCCATAGCTGCGCTTTGATATCCCTGCCACCCTCATCATCATCATCATTCTCCTGCCCTTATCCCAATTTATTTGGGGTCGGCGCAACATGTATTTTTCTTCCATACTTCTCTATTACTCGTCATCTCGGTAGTCACCCCCTTTCTAACCATATCAACATTTACACATTCCATCCATCGTTTCTCTGTATATCTGAAAGAAAGAAAAAGTATTTATTGAGACTCGTACAGGAAGATTTCAAACTAAACTATCATCATCATCTGCCTAGCCTTTTCCCAACTATGTTGGGGTCGGCTTCCAGTCTAACCGGATGCAGCTGAATACCAGTATTTTACATGGAGCGACTGCCTATCTGACCCCCATAACCCAGTTACTGGGTAATACGATACCCCTTGGTAAGACTGGTTGTCAGACTTTCGGGCTTCTGACTACGATCAATAAAGATCTACGAATGACAGCCGGGACCAACGGCCTAACGTGCTTTCCGAGGCACGGAGGGGTTTCAGTATGTAAAGATGGTCACCCATCCACAGACCAACCGCGGCAAGCGTTGCTTAACCTGACCGATTGACCTGTGCGGCTATTATTATTTAAAGTCAAAGTCAAAGATCTTTATTGTGAGACAGTGGTTACAGAGTTGTTATGTACATGATAATTGGTGTGCTTTTGCACTGCTCCACCATGTTAGGCATACAATAGTTTACAGTTTGTTATAATTATTAGACCTAAGTTTATGTGATAATTATATTATATTAATTCAAATAGAAATTTCAATTGCAATAGAGCTTTATTTTGCATCAAAACATAATAATAATAATAATTTATTTATTTGTATAGAATGCAGGTGTTACAATAATGGTGTTAGTTTCATAGATATTCCCAGTACATTCTGCCTGTTGGCATACAAAAATATAGTGGTTAACTTACAGATAATTTAGAATCTAGATACTTAAATTCAAAATTCATAAAAACAGTTTAGCACTAACTCATCACGAATCTGTCGGACAAAAATTCATGTATTGTATAATATGGTCTGTTTACTAAGAAGTCATTTAATTTTTTCTTAAAAAATTTAATGTTTTCAATTTCTCTTATTTGCTTAGGAAGCTTATTATAAATTCGCTAAACTAAACACAGTTAAAAATAAAAAACCTAATTATATTAAAAAAAAAAATACAAAAATAAAAATGAAACAGAATGATATGCTGTGCTTAACGTTACATACGCCCCAAAACTTCAGGCACTTAAAATGCGTTTGTAGTGGCACTGTCCCTTCTACAGATTTCTATTCTTTGGCTCTACCCAAATATGTTATCCTCCATGAGTAACGGATGGGTTCTATAAGGTCATCTTGCATTAGATTTGGGTAAGTGGGACTGAGCTCAGCTCTGGCATTTTCGGTTTTGAAATATTTGTGTATATTGTAACAATATGTAGGTGCCATCTATACATCTACATATATCTACAAAATTTGGTTACATCGAAAGGTTTTCTAAAGTATGAGAATCACAATGGAATAGCAATGATGACCATTCAATTTAAGAGTATAGAGAAAAGTGATAAAAAAAACTCGAGAGGTGTCAAGGGACGCCCGGATGGAACGAAGTTCAAAGAGAGAGAGAGACAGACAGAGAAACACGCGCACGCCGCACGGCTTATAACTAAGTATAGCAAAAAGTGTCGTTCCAACTTTTGGTCTTAATTTTTTCCGTCTAGCCCCCTTTCGCAACGCGCGATAAGGAACTTCGTTCCAAAAAGAAAAGAGAGAAAAGAAAAAAAAGAAAGAAAGAAAAGAAAAAAAAAAAAAATTTGTATGTACCTAATGTCTTAAAATACTATTGCATGTCCGACTTAGGTAGACTGTTGGAACTAAAATGTAATGTTTATCAATAAGAACTTAATGTACACGGTTATGCAATAAATATATCTTTATCTAGTGTTAACCAATCCTGTCTGTATTTAGGCGTCAAACTCATCCCGCCATCTCCTCCTGGATAGTCGGAAAGTCCCGAATTGACAGGTGCAGGTGTAATGTATGGAGTGACAGGACTTTGCGACCGAATTCGGTCGTAAAGCGATCGCTATGAATGTCGAGACTGCAGCCCCTGTCTGCCTCGATGTCGCCGGACATTTTCTGGGACCCACGTGGTGGTTTTGGCCCATATATTTATTTCAGGATGCCCCAATACATATTATAGAATCGTTCCATTATTAGGAACACATATTTTTTCCCGTACATACAATTTCCCAAGGGATGGAAAGCGACAAGGACAATTACGTACACCTGCTTTCAAAGGTTAAAGTTAAGGTAAGAGTTCTTTTATACAACGTGGCGCTACAATGGCGACATTAATTTAACACACGGGTAGGGCTAGTGGCTAGTAATCATAAAAATTATAACAACATAAAAAAAATCGTAACTTGAAAACTTCCACCTGCGCCGCTCGCCGACATAGGGCTCTCTGTCTTTCCTTCAATTCGCCTTCTCTTTGCACGTTATTTGTTTTAATAATTACATTGATGCGATGTTATGATCCGTAACCCCGGCAAATGACCCCTGCGCTACAGTTTTTTAAGTCAGGTTGCTCTAAGATGCTATTTTAGAAAATTGTTAGTAAATAAATAAATACTAATGTTTAATTTAATTAAAATATATTCATAAAACTAAAACGTGAAACCGTATACGTGAGTAGGTGTAAATTGGGGTTTCTGGATCAGAGGAGATCCAGAAACACCCAATTCACACCATTCACTCATTCTAGTATTCTAATATTTCAATGATCCATTTAGTCATTCATTATTCTTATATTTCAATCATTCATTCAATCATTCAGTTATTGAGATCCAGAAACACCCAATTTACACCATTCACTCATTCTAGTATTCTAATATTTCAATGATCCATTTAGTCATTCATTATTCTTATATATCAATCATTTATTCAATCATTCAGTTATTGAGATCCAGAAACACCCAATTTACACCATTCACTCATTCTAGCATTATAATATTTCAATCATCCAAATCAACTCTACATTCATCTAATTCAGCATTCATAATTATTTGTATTCTAATTTTTCACTCATTAAACAATTATTCCAAGACACGCACATGAAATTCGACCAACAGTTGATATAGTCTATTCGACACCACAGCCTAACAAAAGCGGAATGCGCTCGTTATGCCCATCGCGCTACCTTATATGCACTGCAGTGGTTATTTACTTTTTTTATGATAGAAATAAAAAGCAAAAATAATATTTACAACCATTATATTTTTAATACCTATCAAATACATGGAGTTGAACTTAACTTTTTAACTATTTTTGTAACTAAATACTCGGTTTCACTCATGATTTCATCAAAATCACTTCGCACTAAATATTGTATATTCATACTAGCACTATCAGGATCACTGTCTATTTCTTCCATATTATTATGACTTCCATCCACATCATGTACAATAATTTTTATTATTCGACGAACTTGTCCGGACTCCTTACGCATGATAAAGGACGTTTTTTTAAAAGATTTTGATTTATTGTTTTTCTTCTTCAATTTTTTCTTTTCTATTTTTTGCTGTCTACTCTCTTCACATGCTTTTGCGGCCACTTCGGCGTACCAGCTCTCTCGGTCTTGAGCAAAGTGAAATGGATTAAGAACTGGATCGAAGTCCCCTACCAAATTCTGAAATAAAAATATGAATGATTTGTGTTATTAAACACCATCAAATAGATATCAATTCAATTGTTAAAATCGATGGTCACTTAGATACTTACGTTACATTGTTGGTCAATGTTATCTATGACAGGACTGTAGGATGGCGAGTGTGACATATTTAATTATAGGTCCAGACTTTGTTAAACACCTAGAAAAAAAAAAACTTTAAATTAATATTTCATTTACCATTATTCTATCTCAAAACAGCAAGTATAGTTGAAACATAGTGTTATGTAGAAATAAATACTGACTTACTTATGTTATATTTTGCTGCCTGATATTAATGTCTGTAATATTTTAAAATAGTTGAATAAAATACTGAGGAATATTATAATATTAAAAACTTAGCGATATTACACAGTAAAAACAGTTGCAACAGTGAGATGTAGAATTCGAATAGATTTTAAAAAGATTTTTCTATTTATATATACTTGATTTTAATCTATAGAGTTCAAAATCGTACGTTTTTTTTTTTTTTTGTTAGATATTATGTTCTATACAAAAATGGTACGGTGAAATTGAAACCCTAACATCTCGACACGTGTCCAACAACTTATTGCTTACTAAAAATAATATGAATAAAATAAATACTACAGTGAGTTTGTTCATTGTATTTTTTTTTTTTCATACATGTACTTAATTGAGAAAAATTAGCAGGCAAAGTCATCGTACATAGCTAGTATGTCAATCATAATTATTTTTGCAATGTAAGTGCATTACTTAAAAGGAGAAGATCAAAACAATGCAGCAATATCAACATACTATTGTTACGTTTGGTTTCGCCTGCTATTTATTGTATCGAGCTTATTTTAAATTCTCCAGTCACCTATAGGAAGGTAAGTAAGTAATGTTTGTTATTGTTATTTGTTAAAGTCCTGACAAAATCCTGGTCAGATCATAATAAAAAATCAATATAAATTAAGGTTCATAGATAATATCTATATTTTTAAATCAAGATTTACTTAATTACTATTTATGATGCAATTTGTGTCTTTAAAACGTATTTAAATTACTTACGGTTAAACATATAATAATGCAAAAAAAAAAAAAAAAAAACAAACTTTCAGCTTTGCTTTAAACTACATTAAGTACAGAACACAGCAGATCTTGAGTCCATTTTAAAAATTCTTCCTCTTTATAAATACAAATTGATAAACACATCACCGTCTTTTGCTTGACGCAGTCGGGTAAAATTAATAGTAAATGAATTAGTTCAGCAGTATAATATTACAATATTAATCATAACATAAACCTTCTGTATTTGGATGCAGATTACTGACGCAGCATTTTCATAACACGCGCCTCTTCCCATATTTGGGATAATATGACGTAGATTTTCACTATATAAGAGACCCATCCCTAAAGTTCAGCCACAAAACACTTCTTCGAGAGCTGGTGGCATCATCCTCGAACGTATACGAGTTTATCAGTACCAACATACAAGTTTACCAGATCTTTGCTGTGCACTATTTAAAATGTAAGTGATGTTGTTTTATTATCTATGTATTAGTAATTCTATTGTTCAGCTATGTTATTATTCAACTATTCTAATATTAACTCATTGGTCGAGTGCCCGAAATCTCGACTATTGAGACTATTGTTTGTATATTGGTCTGGAGGTATTTTCCGTTAGGAAATACGTGGTCAGTATAATACACCTGGGTCCTTCCTTTGAGGAAATTCAAGCATGATGATAATTATATTATGTTATGTAACTATTCTGATATTCGATCATTTATCATTATTCAGCTATCCAATCATTCATCGGTTAATTTAATAACTTGAGTTAAATAAATGATTATAAATTAATAAAACGATAATCATTTATCTGTTGATAAATTAACACTCACTCATTTAATTATGGTGAAGGAAAATATTGTGAGTAAATCCGCATGCCTGACAGATATTCTCGAATGTGTGTAAAGCCATGTCAGAGACTTAGAGGGCTTAAACTTTGATATGCGGTTAGCTACAGCGTACTCCATAAGAAGATTTATAAATTGTCACTACTATTTATATTTTATAAAACTCTCTATTTCAGGTCTAAGTATAATGCAGACCAGCTTTTCCCGTCCGATGATGAGTCGTCATCGGAAACCGCGGTGATGAAGACAAAGCCGGAGAAAAAGAAGCGCAAGTCCCCGCACGGGTCAACCGAGTGCCGGCCGTCAACCAGTAAGAAGCCGAAGTCAAACACCAGACCGACAGCCCGCGATTTATTCGGAAGCGATTCCGATGACGACCACCTTGAGGCAACAGCGGGTAAAAAAATTCAACCAATCTACTCTTATATAACACGTCGATTGGCGAACGGTTATTCTAGACAAATTGATGAAAAAAAACCAGGCAGTTATTATGCTGAGTTGAAGATATATAGGTGTGATGACATTGAACGAGTGACACCGATAAATAGATGGCGCCACTCAATCATGACAATTAAAAATAGGTGTGAAGCGGAATCTGAGTCTTGGAAGCACATAAACGAATATATTAAAAGTGTTAGAAAAGAGTTTAATGACTGTCCGCGTACGTTTATTAGTTCGTATCAATAACAATTAAGTAGGTACTATTCGACCTACGAATTTATTTGTACCTACCTACTTATACTTGTTTATTTTAACATATTATGCTCTATTATATTACCTAATCATTATAATTACTCATTATAATTAAGTACCTATAATCAACATTGTTTAATCACTATATATGTACTTCATTGTTTATTTTTATTCAATAAATATTCCAAGTTACCATATATTTTTTTTCTTTTCAGTTAAACCATCTGTTAGTTCATCATCAAGCACTGATATTAATTGTGATAAATGCAAAATTAAGATCCCAGTACACGAATACACATATCATAAAAGAACTAATATTCACAAATCAAATTGTTTAATTAAGTCAAAATTTTTGAATGTTGATATTGTAGCCACAGCATTTAAAAATAGAATAATAACTTATCGCTTAAATCCATCTCAAGAAGACGAGTACCTTCTAGTGGAGGCGTTCTTAGATGGAAAGCGAGACGATGTTTTTAAAATTATTGAATTGACATTATTGAAACATACCTGTATCAAAATGAACTTCGAGTTGTTTGCTTATTTTGTGTTACCCGTATCAGGTGAGCAGCAACTGAAGTCATTTAATACAAAATATAAAACCATATACAAAAATAGTACTGATTTTGATGAGTTATATTCAAATATGAGAGAGATTTATAACATGAAATTAAGTGAATTTGAGCATTGTAAATCTGGATGGGCATTTATGTCTGTAAGTCATTTGGAAATTAATATTAATAAGTATTCACCCATGCGAGGTGGATCTTACATCGACTTACCTGCTAAAATTAAGAATACAAAGAGTTGTTTGAACATACAAAATAGTGATAATTACTGTTTTTTGTGGAGCATAGCTGCGGCGTTATTTCCAGCTAAAAATAATGTCTGTAGACCAAGCTCGTACCCGAATGTAAATTCGATATTTAATACACAGGGGATGTCATTTCCACCATCACATAAAGATATTCAATTGTTTGAAAAAAATAATTGCGAAATAAGTGTGAATATTTACGGATTAGATAAGCATCATACTGTTATTGGTCCTTTATATGTTACCAGTAGCAAGAGAATTAAACACGTTAACTTGCTGTATTTTGAACAGAACTGCAACGCTCATTACTGTTTGATTAAAGACCTTATGCGTTTAGTCAAACGACAGGTTTCACATCATAAAGGTCAAATGTATTTATGTGAAACATGTCTACAATTTTATACTAGTGAAACAAAATACGCTTCACACAATTGTTCTAAGATTATAACGTTATTACCGGAAAGGAACAGTTTTTTGAAATTCAAACATTATGAGAGACAGCAAAAAATTAACTTTGTTATATATGCTGATTTTGAATGTTTATTATCTGATTTTAAAGAACCAAATACCGATAAAAATACTATAAGAAATAAATGTCATCAACCATCATGTTTTGCATATTATATATGTTGCTCGCATGATAGAAGCTTGAATAAATTTGTTTCATATAGAGGAATAGATTGTGTGCAAGTATTTATCCAAAAAATTATTAACGACGCAGATTTAATCCATAAGATTTTAATTACAAAAAAGCCTATGAAACCAATGACTAAAGAACAAATTGTTGATTATAGTAGCGCCACTATATGTCACATATGTAAGCAATTATTATTTGACGATAAAGTCCGTGACCATGATCATATAACATCTGAATATAGAGGCGCAGCTCATTCACATTGTAATATATCATTTAAAGTGTGTTCATTCATACCTGTTATATTTCATAATTTATCTGGTTATGATGCCCACATATTTATCACAGAATTGTCTAAATACGACGGTGAAATAAAAGTGATTCCTAAAACAAAAGAAAAGTATTTGTCCATAACGAAAATTATAAAATCACATAACAATAGAATGCCTATGCAAATTAAATTTATAGATTCTTTTCAATTTCTTAGTTCAAGTATTGATACATTGACTAAAAGTTTATCTGACAAAGATTTCGTGCATTTGTCCTCCCATTATTCTCGCAAGGACCAATTCGATTTAATAAGAAGAAAAGGTATATACCCGTACACATATATTAATTCATGGGAGAAATATAATGAAACCAAACTTCCATCAAAAGATGATTTTTATAACAGCTTGCTAATGAAAAATATAACAGATGATGAATATAAACATGCAAAACATGTTTGGAAGTATTTTAATATTGGTTCCATTGGTGAATATACTGATCTATATTTAAAAAGTGATGTACTTTTGCTATGTGATGTATTCGAAAATTTTAGAAACTTATGTTTAAAGAATTATAATCTTGATCCTGCATATTATATAACTTCACCTAGTCTGAGCTGGGATGCTATGCTTTTTTACACAGGCGTTGAACTAGAGCTGATTAATAATTTAGAAATTTATCAAATGTTAGAAAAAGGAATACGCGGTGGGCTAGCACAGTGCACTCATAGATATGCTGAAGCCAATAACATTTACTTACCTCAATTTGATGATTCCAAACCTTCAACATATTTAATATATCTTGACTGTAACAATCTTTATGGTTATGCTATGACTAAGAAGTTACCCATATCAGATTTTAAATTTATGGAACATGATGATATTAGGAATTTCAAATTGTTTGATATTCCTGATGATGCTAACCATGGTTATATTTTAGAAGTTGATATGATGTATCCAGATCATTTACATAATTTACATAGTGACTTACCCTTCGCTCCAGAAAAATTTATACCTATTGGAGGGAAGACACCTAAATTAATTGCTAATTTGTATGACAAATATAACTATATAATACACTATGTACACTTGAAGGAATGTCTTAGAAACGGTCTAGTATTAAAAAAAATTCATAGAATACTTCAATTTCGACAAGAAAACTTTTTAAAAAAATATATAGACTTAAACACTAAATTACGCCAAGCAGCATCAACACCATTTGAAAAAGATTTCTTCAAGCTTTTAAATAACTCAATATTTGGTAAGACAATTGAAAATAAACGTAAACAGGTTGATGTTAAATTAGTCACTAGATGGAATGACAATTGGAATAAAACAAATAAGTCACTAGGTGCAGAGAAATTGATTACGAAACCAAATCTAAAAAGTATTTCTATTTTTAACGAAAATTTTATTGCAGTTCAATTGAGTCACGAAAAGCTTATTTTAGATAGACCAATATATATTGGATTTGTCGTGCTTGAATACTCAAAACAACATTTGTATAATTTCCATTACAATTTCATTCGAAATAAGTATTGTGATAATGCCAAACTATGTTATACTGATACTGATAGCTTACTGTACTTAATACAGACACCTGATTTTTATAAAGATATGCATGATAATATACAAGAATTTGACACTAGCAATTTTGACGTTGAAAACCCATATGGTATACCAAAAGTGAATGAAAAAGTACCTGGCTTGTTTAAGGATGAATTGGGAGGTGATATAATCACTGAATTTATTGGATTAAGAGCAAAACTTTACTCCATTAAAACGCTAAAAACGCAAATTAAAAAAGCCAAAGGAGTATCAAAGCCAGTTACAAAAAGTTTGAATACATCCGACTATAAGGAAGCATTATTTAATCATGTTGAATTAAAGCGTAAAATGAATATGATCAAATCCATCAAACATGTATTGTATTCACTAGAAGTTAATAAAGTAGTTTTGAAAAGAGTTGATGACAAAGTACAAGTTCAGTCGAATCAGATAAATACACTACCTTGGGGTCATTGTGATACTGTTTTGTAAAAAAGCTTTAAGTATAAAATATAATATCTAATTTAGACTACTATTATAATCATTTGTTTTGTAATAAATTCGTGTATCTATTAATTATCAATTAAAATACATATAGGTTATTTTTGTATAACATGTTTTTTTATCATATTTAAATAAAATATTTTAACTTTTAAAAAAAATTTTATTATTGTTGTCCATTAAGGTAAAAAACACTTATTTTTATGTTACTAACCAATTTAATAATCCACACTAATATTTTGTACATGTATATATGCATGTGTTAAATAACATTTGAATCAATCGTCAAGATGAAGTTGATCAAGCAACCCATATCTCTCAACGTCAATAACATAAGATTATGTGACTCTGTTCACCACACCAAACATAGCGCTTTATTACCAAATACCATTCGATGTATAATATGTGGCCCATCAAACTGTGGCAAAACGAATGTTATGATTAGTTTACTGCTTCATGAAAATGGGCTCAAATTTAAAAATCTTTATCTTTACTCTAAAACTTCTTTTCAACCAAAATACCGTTTCTTGACTGAAGTATTAAAAAGAGTGCCACAGATTAACTTTTACGAGTTCAATGATGATAAAGATGTTATTCCTCCAAGTGAAGCTTTAACAAATTCTGTATTTATTTTTGATGATGTTGCTTGTGAAAATCAAGTAAATATCCGCAATTATTTTTGTATGGGTAGGCATAAACAAATAGATTGTTTCTATTTATCTCAAACCTATTCCAAAATCCCAAAGCAATTGTTACGTGATAATGTTAATTTTCTTATTATATTCAAACAAGATGATGTGAATTTAAAACATATTTATGAAGAGCATGTTAGTTCTGATTTACAGTGGAAAGAGTTCAGAAATATTTGTCAAACTGTTTGGAGTAAGCCTTATAATTTCCTAATTATTAATAAAGAATCTTCATTAAATAATGGAAGGTACAGACAGAATTTTGATATGTTTTTTAAATTTGAGTGACTTTGTAGATGGACATATAAGTAATTAACATGCAAAATCGAATTCAGTATAATTTGTACGTTAGCTGAACACAGTTGTTATAATATAACATGGAGAAAAATATTAAAACAGAATTAATGAAGTCAGTAGACTCTATAAAGAATAAAATAAAACACATGAAGGACCAGGAACACTCAATGAACTTGTCACTCGATAAATTATTAAAATCTGTCACAGACCCCCTTAAAACTCTAGTTGACTCAAATATTACTATGGAAAAAATAAAACATTTAGAAAATACAACACTTACTAATTCTGAAGGTATTGAATTGGATGAAATCAATACTAGCTCATCTACAAAGTTTGTGGACTGTTACGAACCAAAACTTAATTCTACACAATTGGTTAAAGAGTCTCCTGAAATGGTATTACCAGATGATTTAGAAATCTCATTAGAGGGTCAGGATATCTACGACATTCATGATGATGTAAATATACCGTTTGGAATAAGAAGTGAAAACAAAACTTTATTGATGGGAAATTCTGCAGTATCATTTTCTAAAATTGACAGCTTGAATAATGAAAATGTAATTATGATTAAAATCGGTGATAAATCCTACAATTTAACTCCTGGCCTGAAAGAACTTTTACTTCGAAAAAAACCTGATTTAAAAGTAATATCCAACAAAGATAAACTTGTCTACAAGGATATATTGTATTATACAAATGTTCATAAGAGAGACTTCAATCCTAAAGGTCAAATAAAAGGTGATAAAGGAATAAAATATCGTGAAATAATCAAACCATTATTTTCCGAAACGTCGAGCGATAATATTCACACTAAACTCGGGGGATACTTGCCAATGTTAAAGAAATATAAAAAAAATACTGAGCTAGTATATTGGGATGACCCTAACGAATTGGTTGAGAGATTGAAACTATTAGTTGCTTCAAAAGATGCTGGCAATACAAACCATGATAATGAAATACTATCGATAATTGAAGAATTAAAAGAAGCTGACATAATAAAAGAATAAATAGTAGCAATAACATGGTTTTCATTCAGTATCATTGCTGGATTCACTACAAATGTTTATATACTGAGTTTGAACATGAGTAAAGC
The DNA here is from genome assembly GCA_945859715.1 of Apamea sordens. NCBI lineage: Eukaryota > Metazoa > Arthropoda > Insecta > Lepidoptera > Noctuidae > Apamea > Apamea sordens. The sequence goes on along the minus strand of OX244010.1, from coordinate 832,809 downwards.
CGATGTAGTAAACGAAATTCATAAAAATGCGAGGGTAAACTTTCCACGAAGATATGTTATTATGAAAGATATAGATGACCTTTGGCAAGCAGACTTAATTGATATGCAATCAATTTCAAAAGAAAATAAAAACTATAAATATATTCTTGCTGTTATTGATACATTTTCGAAATACGCCTGGGCCTTTCCTTTGAAAAGTAAAACCAAGGATGTTGTGTGCAACTCTTTCAAGATTTTGTTGGATAATGGGCGTGTTCCCAAAAATCTGCAAACGGATAATGGAACAGAATTTTATAATAACAAATTTCAGAACCTTATAAAATCTTATTATATAAACCATTATTCAACCTTCTCAACGAAAAAGGCATCAATAGTTGAGCGATTTATTAGAACATTGAAATCGAAACTGTACAAGGAATTTAGTTTAAAAGGTAACTATAATTGGGTAGATAATACCCTTAATAATGTTATCTATAAATACAATCACACTTATCATCGGACAATTGATGAAATCCCGGCAAACGTGGATAATACTAATAAAGCATGCATATTAAGGAGATATTTCAGGTTGGTAAAAACCGATAATATAAAAAGCAAGTTTAAAGTGGGTGATTATGTACGTATCAGTAAATATAAAGGAACATTTGAAAAGGGGTATACTCCCAACTGGTCGACAGAAATATTTAAAATTCGAAAAATACAAAATACAACTCCTATTACCTACTTAATTGAAGATGCAATCAGAGGCCAACCCATTTTAGGTGCATTTTATCTGCAAGAGTTGCAAAAGACAAAACATCCCAATTTATATCTCGTCGAGAAAGTTCTTAGAAGTAAAGGAAATAGGGTTTTAGTAAAATGGTTAGGTTTGTCTTCATCTGAAAACAGTTGGATTGATAAATCGAATATTTATTAAGTGTTCAACTCATGATGCATCAGTCTAGTGATGGGTATTGGAGAGAGCAGTCTTCTCAATTGGCTTATAAATAATTTACCAATTGAATTACATTTACCAGGATACAATTATTGCGGCCCTGGTACTAAATTAATTAAAAGGCTTAGACGTGGGGATAAAGGTGTTAATAAATTAGACGAATATTGCAAACAACACGACATTGCCTATCACAAGTCTTCAAACTTAAAGGATCGCCACAAGGCAGATTTAGTATTGTTAAATATGGCTAAAGAGCGAGCACTTGCCTCAGACGTGAGTGTAGGGGAAAAACTAGCAGCGCACTTAGTAAGCAGCGCTATGTCAACAAAAATTAAAACTGGTTTTGGCTTAAAAAAAGATAGCAAAAACTGTTCTCCTAAAATTAAACCTGAAAAAGGGTTGAAAAATAAATTTAAAAATGTTATTAACAAAACGAAGAGACATATGAAAAAATTAAAACCGAAATGCAAGAAAGTGGCAATAGAATTAGCTATGGCCGCTGTCAGAGAATTAGCTGATGATTCGTCTATAAAACTTCCTCGTGTTATTCCTATACCAAAAACTGGTGGAGTATTGCCTTTAATTCCGATTTTTGCGGGATTATCGGCTGCAGGGGCATTAGCAGGCGGTGCAGCTGGTATTGCTAAAACCATAAACGAATTCAAGATGGCTAAAAAGTTATTGACTGAATCGAAGAGACACAATGAAAAGATGGAAGCTCTCTGCATCGGAAAAGGACTACACCTTAAACCACATAAAGCTGGGCTCGGAATTTTTGTATCGAAAGAAAAAAACTAAGATATCGGCTACCCAAACGAGCCTTGAGTAATTTAGACATTTTGAAGTATGGAAATAATATTCCGTATTTTAGAGGTGTCTTTATGAGAGATGAGCTGCCTAAATACCCGTTTAAAATAGAATGTGGGGTTATAAATTTAGATAGCTCTAAAAATCCTGGTTCTCATTGGGTAGCCTATGCAAAATACAATGATTATATTGAGTATTTTGATAGTTACGGAAATCTTAAGCCTCCAAAGGAATTTATAAAATACTTGGGATCCAAAATTCACTATAATTATGATAATATTCAACGTGATCACCCTTTTAATTGTGGACATCTTTGTTTAAACTTTTTGAATAATTTTTGGTGTAGTAAAGGAATAAAATAAGCAGGATCTTCTGAAAGAGGTCAGTATAGAAGCATGTCTACTACGATTACCATCTCTGGACATGAATCGGAATTGGTTTCATACTTTCAACCACCACTGCATTTGTCAGATCAATACGAGTGCGGTTTGATATACTTTTCAGTATTTAAATCAAGACCAAATATTCCTATTATCAGCAAAGGTCTGTCTGTAATCAGAATCGAATGTGATCTTGTTCACGGTTCATATTGCAACGGATTACCAACTCATTTTATTCATGAATTTGTGTCAGATACTGCTCCAGGTCATCAGTGTGTGGAAATACCACAAAATGTTATTTACTTTCCAGTAAAAAAAACTATAATTTCATCGGTATCTGTTAAGATTGTAGATCAATTTGGTCACTGTATTAACTTTGGAGAGGAACAAATTCATTTACGTCTTCATTTAAGAAAAACAAAATGATAGTATATTATAAAAACACTCAAGCAAGTGAAAAACGTCTTAGTTCTTCTGCGATTGCTAAGGTGCAAAGACGTAAGAAAAAAGTTAAGAAATTGACTAAAGCAAATAAAGATTTTCTTAAAGCCCTAGGTTTTACAGTATGAATATACTACAGATTACTGAATCACCGCACTTCGACACTTCAATAGAAAGTTATGAAGTCCACTCATACAATCCCTACAATAGCAGCTTTAGAGAAAACGATGAAATCAGAATTCCCATCCACCAGCAAGACATATACGTGCTACCATCAGCCAGTTCAATTTACATCGAAGGACGAGCGAAGCTCTTCGGTAAAGATGGGAATCCAATCAAAAAAACTGTTACGTTCACTAATAACCCTGTTATGTCTTTGTTTCAAGACATCAGATACGAAATGAATGGTATCGAAATAGATCGCATAAAAAATTCTGGAATAACTTCAACAATAAAATCATACATCTCATTAAATGAAGCAGAAAATAAAGTTGCTGCTCTATGGGGTTGGGGTTTAGGGGGATTTAAAAGTGATGGATATTTTAGTGCTGTGATACCATTAAATAGGGTTTTAGGGTTTGCAGAGGATTACAATAAAATAGTGATAAATTGCAAACATGAACTTATATTAAACAGAAGTAACACTAACTTAAATAGCCTTATCCTTACCGATGATATTGCTCATTTTCAAATAGATATACAAAGAGTTCAGTGGAGGGTGCCACGCATAAAAGTATCAGACCGAGAACGACTGACACTTTTAAAACATTTAGAAAGAGATAAACCTATTCAAATGGCGTTCAGAAATTGGGATTTATATGAGTATCCGTTACTACCTAAAACCACAAAGCATTCTTGGTCAGTTAAAACTGCTTCACAATTAGAAAAACCCAGATATGTAATTTTTTGTTTACAAACCGATCGAAAAAATAATAAAACTAAAGACAGTTCAGTATTCGATCATTGTGAAGTAACAAACGTGACGCTTTTTTTAAATTCGCAATATTATCCATATGAACCTTTAGGTTTAAAGTTTTCTGAGAACAAATATAGTATATTATACGAAATGTTTGTGAAATTTCGTCAGTCGTATTACAACTGTCCAGTAGACCCGTTGCTTGACCTAAAAGAGTTCAAAGAAAAAGCCCCTCTCTTTATCTTAGACTGCTCAAGACAAAACGATAGCCTAAAAACAGGCCCGGTGGATGTGAGGTTGGAAATTGAATGTTCTACAGAAATACCAGATAAGACGACTGCTTATTGCTTGATTATAAACGATAGAGTTGTGGAATACAAACCTCTCAGCAACATTAATAATAAAATAATAAACGTTTATTTGGAACAAGTTTCAGGACACAAATTTACAAAAGAAAACGAAGATAGCTACAAAAGTTAAAACTGTGGCGCAGCTATCAACGCCCAGGTCAAAAATATGGTACATTTGTTCCAGACTAATAATTAAAAATAATTAAAAAGAAAGAAAATTATTAATATAAAAGTTAATAACTATGACATTGTGCGCAGGTTATCATGATTGCTATTGTGGATATTCAAGGCTTCAAAACAGAAACAAATGAATTTATAATAAAAGAAATCGCTATATTGTATAATAAAACATTACAAGTGTTTTTAATTAAGCCACCATTTCCATTTGAAAAATTAACGAAGCAAGAAAAAAAACAAGTTAATTGGATTGAACGTAACAGAAAGATACAGTGGTGTGAAGGATTTGTACCCTATTATAATTATCGAAATTTGGTTATAGATATTTTAAGAGATAAATGTATCTATGTCAAAGGTTCAGAAAAAGTGTTGTGGTTAAAGAATATTTTAGAAAATAGTAATTGTAACGTATTCAATTTAGAAGATAAAGGTTGTTCTGCTTTGATAAGTTTATATGATGAATATAAATATTCTCATGATTTATATAACTGTATTTATCATGACTCTGTATGTGCTTTAAAAAATGTATTGTGTTTAAATAAGTGGTGCCTTGATAATAAAATTCTAAATAAATAAATATTTTCTTGTTTTATTTCTATAGTTAGGTAAAACACATATTAGAGTTTTTTTATCCCCCACCTCTGTCAGGCCTTTATTTATAAGTTATTGACAAAGCTGGACGATGTCATTATATGTTTATGATTGAATTAGAAAGTAAATAGAACATGTCTCAAAATGAATACAAACCTCGATATGATATGTATAACACGTTTAAAATGCGTGAATTTTCATATAATTATTACTGGAGAACGTTTAATAAAAAGAAAAGATTGGTGAGGGAAATGGCTGACGCAGGATTCTTTTATTATGGAAATAGTATAAATGATATTGCAGCGTGTTTCTCATGTGGAGGTGTTATCGAAGATTGGGAAATTTATGATGATCCTTGGATGCAACATGCTATACATTATCCTGAGTGTTTTTATTTGAATGCTGTGAAAGGAAAGGAGTATATAATTCAATACGCATATTTCCATCACAGCATTAAACTCTCAGCATTGTAGTGTGATGGTTCAATCTTAATCACCGCTTGCTTCCTCATTAGAAAGAGAGAGAGAGAGAATAAATTAATAGTATTCACATTATGCTCCATTCGTCGAAATTTGATTTGGAAGGCATTTCTAAACTTATTTTCAAGAATGCTAGTGGTGAGATCCTTTTTACTCAAGACATGACTGATCAGAAAGTAATGTTGCACCAGTTTATCAAAATTTCAGGACAATACAAACAAAATGTGAAAATACGAGATATCTCACACTCAAGAGTCAAGTGGTCATAATAATTTCTTTAGAAAGCGATTCAAGCTCGCCCAACCGAAAACAATGTCTGAAGCCTATGCAATTATGGAAAACGTCTATGATGAAATGTTAACTGTGGATCAAGAAATCAAATGTTTTGCAATCGATTATTTATTCTTCTCATGCTTTTTTATAAATAATAATAAAATGTGTTACTTAGTTGACAGCAAATTTTGTTTCTTTTATCACGATACCAACCACAACCAAACCACAAAAATTATAAATTGTTTATATTGATTATTCAAATCATTCAGTTTCCTAGAAACAGGAGCCACTAGATCATTCTTTTGAATAAAATGAATGAAACTAATACTAAATTGACATGACCTAGATCTCCTTAATCCAGGCAACCTCGGACACCTGATTTTTTCTAAAGATGTGCATGATAATATACATAAATTTGACACTAGCGATTTTGACGCTGACGTTGACGTCGTTTTGTACCTGGCTTTTAGAATACTAGAATGAGTGAATGGTGTGAATTGGGTGTTTCTGGATCTCCTCTGATCCAGAAACCCCAATTTACACCTACTTACGTGTGTTAAATTAATGTCGCCATTAAAGCGCCACGCTGTATATTTGATAATATATATGAGTTGACGTCTGTCTCACCATCACGTGATGGTAAGAGATAATGGACGGTATTGAATATATAGAAGTCTAGTTAATACCTGCGAATATCACATTACATCAAAAGAAAATATTTTTATATAACACAGACATACATTTATTTATAAAAGACACACAATACACCAGAGGGGCAATTCTCGTAATTTTAAGACCGCTCACAGTCTGATCTCAGTCTCAATCTGTCAAAAAATACTTCTAATTTCCCTACATTTTGACAAGTTTTGATATTTGTTTGTCGCCGAGATAAGACTGCGACTAGATTTTGAACGTTTTAAATTACAAGAATTGGCCTTCTGATTCATACATCCGATATAAAAACAAATAAAAAGTGTAAAGTCCGATGTAAGAAATTAGGTGGAACGGCTGCGCCAAAGCGGCCCAGCTCAGCAAAAATGACAAACAACTAGGTGCCTGACGCTGCTTTTCAATTGGACCTGATGAGTGAAGATGTAAATCATTTTTATACTGCAACGTGACGTGTGTATAAATACTTAAATAAAATTATGTCAGATAAAAATAGTAAGGAATCCTAGTAGGTACTAAAGTTTGTATGGATGGATGGATGGGTGGATGAATGTTTGTTACTCTTTCACGCAAAAACTACTAAACGGATTTGTATGAAATTGGCACACAGATGGTTTATAAGCAGGATTAACATATAGAATACTTTTTATTCTGATATTCCCACGGGATCCAAACTTATGCGGGTGAAACTGCGGGACGCAGCTAGTATGTACATAAATAGTTAGATCAGTTAATAGATATTGAGTAACATTGCAAAAATAAACTAAAAAAATACTGAAAAATAAATGAGACGGCCGCATGATAGAAGTTCGTTAATATGTGAATAAAGAAATTCATCACGCCTATAAACGCTGAGGGCTTAGGCAGAGTTGTACTTATAGAACACACACATTTCGCCAGTTATGTATAAATCCCATATAATAGGGGTTAGTCAATTGCCATCAACAGGGCACAACTCTAGAATATACTGAAAAAATTTAGGTGGAAAAACACAATAACACTATTAAAAGTTCATTAGAAAACTAGCGTAAGACAGCATCTGTCTGGCATTAATGCTGAAGTGCAACTTTTTTGGCACACACTATACAGAATTTGAAAACTCGTGACAAATCAAAATAGAAGGTGCTGTAACTGTTACATAATCTTATAAATTGTCATTACCCAAATCAAAATTCTTAAAAAAAAAACGTGTAATTATGTCTCCGATAGTGTAAACTAAGCTATTGCCTTCAACTAGACTCAAATTATCGTCGTGCCAGTAATTTTTTTTTTCGAAAGTTTCATTTCAAATAAGAAAATTTAAGTATCAATTTTTGGGCGCACCCGATAAGCAATCCATTTATCGTAGAGTTCACAACATAATTCAAGCGTTGAACTAGCGGTATTTATCTAATTTTTACCGTCCCTACGAAAGAAAGGGCGCACGACGACGTTGCCAAATCGCTCGCCTACGCGCACGCACTCGTGCGTGCATCCCTTTTCTTAATGACATACTCTAAATTTACTTTATAACACGTTGAATTAGATATTTCAATTTGTCGCACCTATTCAATTTCATCCTGTAGTTGTTAAAATATTGCGTACTTTATTGGGTCATGTTCGTGAACGGGCGCCGTCAGTAGGGACTGGTCATCTCTTTGCTGCCATGGCTTATTTTAATTTAATTTTTGAATTGTTCTTATTTTTATTTTTTTAAACTGCAGATGCATAATTTCTAACGTGAATGATGTAACCAATACTTTGTAACCATATTATATTGATTTAAAAGAGTGTTCATGGAGTTTCTTGCCCGTTTTTCTCCAGTCAAGTTCCGCCTTAGAGTTTGCCAGAGAGCGATGGAATGCAGCATTTTGGGTGTTAAAAGACAGGACAGAATTCGGAACACCACGCTGCGTTCCAAAACAGGCATAATGGATGTAGGAAAGAAGGCTGCCAGGCTCAAATGGGATTGGGCGGGTCACATCAGCCGTATGCACGATGACCGCTAGGCAAAGCAAAAGCCTCCACACAATGGGTGCCTGAAGATGGACGGCGCCGCCGAGGCCGGCCCAGAAAGAGATGGCGAGACGATCTGGACGCGTACCGCGAGGGCTGGTTCGATGTGGCGCGGGAAAAAAGTTCCGGGAAGGATTTCGGGAAGGCCTTTGTCCAGCAAACATAGTACACAGACAGGCAGGCAGACATACAGGCAAACAGACAGGCAGGCAGACAATATGGGCTAATAAAAAAAATTGTTACACGAACTGTCAGCAAATAAACTTTGTTCTTTCTTTGTAACACTTTTCCCATCCTTGGCCAACCGAGTCCAGAACGTAAGAGGCATTAAAAATAAGTTTCGTGCTTATTCGTGCGTATTAGTATTTCGTGCTATAAGTTGCGTATATATTTTCATAATGCATTTACTAAAAGTCAGTTATTTTGATATTACAAACAGACACTTCAATTTTATTTCCCATATTATTATATCTGTGAAGTGTACCTCTTATATTCCACTTGAGTGTAAGTATTCCCGTACTAACGCGTAAGATGAGGGCTGTAATCAAGTCGTTTATGTAATGGAGTGCGATCCTCCTGTAAAATGGATGCCGTTAGTCTGTATGAGTCTATTATTGTGGGACCGGTGAGGGGGAAAATTGAGCGATTTCTCTATTTTTATGCGTTGTAATAATCTGCTCGTTTTCTTAGACTCAAGGCCACATGATGAACTCAAACTCCAACTCAAATCATTTATTTCATTAAACCATTTACAGGCACTTTTGATTTATTTGATTTTAATTTATCATACTGATATTATAAACGCGAAAGTTTGAGGATGGATGAATTTGGATGAAATTTGGCACACATATAGTTTATAACCAGGATTAACACATAGGATACTTTTTATCCCGATATTCCCAGGGAATCGAGACTTATGCGGGTGAAATCGCGGGACGTTGCTAGTTTGAAATAGCTTGGAGTTTAAAACAATACTCCCAAACTTATAACAAAGGATCAAAAGTAACAGGACATAAAGTAAACCAGCACCCTAATTGCGTAACACACAATCAATCGGAATCGGTTTCATTTTGACAGTTCAACAACATTCATTGCGTTATTTACGTGTTGAGCAGACAAATTTTACGAACTTATGAAGCAATGGTTTAGCAATTTGCTTCAAAATGATTCAGATTCCGATTGATTGTGTGTTACGCAATTACGATGCCGGCCTAAGTAAGTCCTTACTAGAACAAGTGCTCTGTTCGTTCCCTAATTACTTTCTTGAGTCCTACTTTCGCCTTCACTAATACATCCATCGACATTAGTCCTTACAAGAAAATTCAATTACAATCAGACGACAAAGTTATTCGAGTATGCCATTTAGACGGCTGTAGTACAAGTTAAGTTTAAAAAGTCAGGCACCCTAATAACATAAATAAAATAGCCATGAAATAGCTATAATGTCGTTTCTTGTATCTCTTAACGAATGACAGCAGGCAGGGAGATGGCAGAAAAGTAATGTTATAATTATTTTTCTACATAAAAATTTTTGAGAGGTGTCAAGGGACACCCGGATGGAACGAAGTATAACTGGCTTGCTTTCTGAGAGAGAGAGAGAGAGACAGACAGAGAAACACGCGCACGCCGCACGGCTTACAACTATAGCAAAAAGTGTCGTTCCAACTTTTGGTCTTAATTTTTTCCGTCTAGCCCCCTTTCGCAACGCGCGCTATGGAACTTCGTTCCAAAAACAAATATTATAATTATATCTATAATGTTCCCGCTGCTGGGACACAGGCCTCCTCTCGGTGAGAGGGAGTGGGCCGTAATCCACCACGCGGGCCCAGTGCGGGTTAGTAGATGACACATATTATCTTCGAATTTTTGGTTCTGAGACATGCCGGTTTCCTCACGATGCTTTCCTTCACCGTTTTGAGAGCAGTGGTGATGAAATAATTTACACAAAGTAAAAAGCCTGCCTGGATTCGAACCTACGACCTACAACTCGTAAGCCGCGGCCGTTACCACTGGGCCACCACTGCTCTATAGTAACAAATGTACATAGTTAATCAAATTCTAATGAAATATAGAAAAGATAAAAAAATGTTATGTTGTATAAAACATGGTTTATTCTGCACAAATAAGATAAAATTCACAAACTTATCCAAAGTAGCCAAAAGCCTTATATTGGAAATTAAAAATAATAATCTTCTACCTACTTTTTTTTTCCTTTCTATCACAATAAATAGGTATTTACCTACCTATATTGGTAGACAGTAACGCTTCATAGAATTAAAAATGCTCAATCAGTCAATCAATCTTTATTCGTGAACACAGGTATTACAATAAAGGTCCTATGTACGCATTTTATTCGAGCTCTATGTCCTACCAATGAATTTCATTATCATTTCAGCTGAAAGACGTCCACTGCTGCACATAGGCCTCCCCCAAGCACCTCCACTTCGACCGGTTCTGTGCTTCTCGCATCCAACGGGGTCCTGCGGCCTTCACAAGGTCGTCGTCAATGAAATTGGTGTACAAATATATTAGTTTTTTCAGTAATAAGTCTGAATCTATATAAAGCAAAGTCACGTTCGAGTAAATAATGTCAATTAAATGCATTATTAATAAATAATTAATCAATTATAATTGATTTTTAAATGCATGCCTATGGTAAATTATATTAAAGGGCTAGTAATGTCATATTTCATCATATTGTAAATAATTTCAATTAAATATAGGTATTATTAATAAATAATTAATCAATTATTTTATTTTTTTGTTTAAAAAAACGCTGCCCCACACTAGGAATTTCTCCTGTGTCGTGGGTACGTTTACAAACATTTAAACTCATATACACAAACAGCCAGACCCGGAACAACTACTTGTAGGCGTACAAACATTTGTTCCGTGCGGGAATCGAACCCGCGACAAGCAGCGCAGCAGTCAATCGCTTAACCACTGCGCCAACCGTGCCGTCAATTATAATTGATTTTTAAATGCATGCCCATGGTAAATTATATTAATGGGCTAGCAATGTCATATTTCATCATATTGTAAATAATTTCAATTATTATAATTTATTTTTACATGCATGTCAATGGTTAGTAGTAATTCTCCTACATAACATCGGTAGTTACCGATATGAGTTGATGTTGATATGTGATTGCGAGTTTCGAACCGATATGAAACGGTAGGCCTCTAGTTAGAGGCCTACCGTTTCATATCGGTTCGAAAACCGCAATTCGGAATCCCGATAGCGTGCGGTTTGCGGTGTGAATTCTTCGTGTGCACCACGCTTAAGTGTAAAGCCGAAATTGAGGCAATGCCTGCTGTTTTGCGGGTTAAGTGCCTTTTGGCTTATCGTATCTGTGGAACCGTGTTACAACTAGCATACAATAGTGGCTTAGTGTTTGTTGGTCAAAAATAACGTATCCACATTTCCCGCGTTCACAATACAGTTTCATTTTGAATTTTATTTTGAAATACTACCCTTTTAAAGCAAGAATGAGGGACTCATTCGCTACTAATAAATATCAGCTTCTACTATGGCTTTATCAATTTCACCCCCAAAATTTATCTGGAGTGAAATTCCCGCGGCGGAATCTTCTGCCAGTCATATTTGGAAATTGCATTTTAGGTACAATTAATTAATAATTAATTATTAGTAATTACTAATTAATTTAATTTGCCCTCCCATCTTCCGGTAACCTAAAACTGATCGGTTTGTTTGAGTATCCCGCGTGCGCCGCAGCGTTGCCCGCCGCGTGCTTTGCTACACGCTTGAGGATTCTCCGCGGGCGCAGCGGCGGGCACCGCCACGCTTCCCACCCCGCGTCTCTATGAACAACGTCTTATATTGCCATACGTTTGTGTTTACGCGTGCGATGATAAGTGCCGCTTGACGCGCCGCCGCTCCGTAAACAGAACATCGTACGACGCGCCGCGAGACGCCAAGCCGCACGCGACGCGCGACGTCCCGCGTCTCCGTAAATGAGGCCTTAGTAATGAATTTTCATAAATACTTCCTTACTTTTAAAATCCTTGCTCACCTTCGTTTTAAAACGAGCTTTTGTGCACATGTTTCTAGTCCATCGGATTAGGCTGTACGAGTATGCGTCAGTCAATTCGTTTACTCCAATCCAGTCCGTTTACTGAAACCTGTTCCTACTTACCTGAGGGGCAGTGCTCGTAATTTTAAGAACGTTCACAGTCTGATCTCAGTCTCAATCGGTCAAAAATACCTCTAATTTCCCTATATTTTTGACAAGTTTTTGGCATTGATTGTCGCTGAGATGAGATTGCGACTAAATGAGGTTTTTTAATTACGGGAATCGGCCTTCTGTTGTAAAATTTCTGATGAAGTTAGATGCTTTATCTGAGATAGTGAAGAGTGAGCTAGATAAAAAAGCGTTACTTCCTGTTCTGCCGATCGATTCTGTAAATATCTCACCGTGAAAAGTTAAGTGAAGTGAGCTTAGAGTGAGCTGTCAATAGTGTCAATCCCTTAGCATTAGTTGGAATGACAGCTCACTCCACGCTCACTTCACCTAAGTTTTCACGGTGAGATGGTTACAGAATCGCACTGCTGTACAGTTGATTTTTGAGTCGGGTTTTGTTTTTTTTTTTCCTATTGGCTCACATCCAACTCTGCAGCACACTTGATAAAACTGATTCAGTACTGCAAAATTCTGGAGTAAAACTTCTGCCTTCTCTGCTTACCGCCGCTCAGTCGCAATAGAAAACGGGTCACGCGCTACCGTAATGACTTTCTCATTAAACGGTCTTAAGGACGCAATCATTTGTCCGTACCTGCCGCTAATATATAGTAATTGTACCCGAGGGGACGGCGGACCTTTAAGGACAGTGGAGATTTTTGATAGATACCCTTTTTACCCGACTTTCGTGACTGCAAAGACAGGCTTTTGTTTTTAATGCGGTTTATGCGAATTTTTTCTTCTTTTTTTCATGTTATTTGCTGGCAGATCATCATCATCAGGTGTAGTTGAATGGGCAACATTATTTTACATGGAGCGAGACTGCCTATCTCAAAATAAAAATAATAAAATATTTTATTTTACATAAATCTACATTGGCACTTATGAACCGTCAGAAGCTAGGTGCACGGTTCCAATTGGCCGTTTCCTATGGAGAAGAGCCGGAAAGAAACTCCACGGTTACTCTTTTAAAAATAATAGGTAATACGGGCTCGTGTCCGCAACTCCACGTCAATGCGCGTATTTTGCGTATGGGTAGGAACATCAATTATTCGAAACTCCCCAGGCTCCTCAAGGAAGGCCAGCACCGCCTTGATGTTACTGACCGTCTCACGGAGTATACCTGGGTTAACACCCGATGGCCTAACGTGCTTTCTAAGGCACAGGGATCTTGGTATGAAACGGATGGTCACCCATCCATGGATCAACCTCGGCAAGCGTAGCTTAACGGCCGTTACATAGCCACGAGCCCTTGACAATGACTTTCTCATTAAATGGTCTTAAGGACGCAAACATTTGTCGTACCTGCCGCTATTATAATATAGTAATTGTACCCAAGGGACGAAGAGCCTTTTAGGAAACCGCTCCTATTTGTGGCAGCGGGCAATTTTGATAGATACCTTTATAATGTGGTTTATAAAGATTTTCTCTTCATTTTTCGTTTAATTGCTGGGTGATCATAAAATATAGCTGAATAGGCACTAGCATTATACTTGAATCGACTGCTTAAAATATAAGCATCATCAGAATCAGAAATTTTATGTGCTCTAAATGTAGGTACAGTATAAGATTAATTACATAAATAAATGAGATAAGCTACCTTTTACCTTACGGCGTGCAAATCATTACATTAATTATACAAATAAACAAATCATAATGTTGAATCAGTCATCATAATGTTAACCAGCCTATAATGATGCCACTGATGGGCCACAGGCCTCCTCTCTGTGAGAGGGAATTTTTTAGGGCGTATTTTCACTTATGAAACTTAAATATAAGATAATATATTTCACTTGCAGATAAAACTGACAACTCTAATTCTCCAGTTGAAGCAAAACTTCTAAACAGGTTTATCACACATTCATTGCTTAGCACACTTTAAATCACAATAGGCTATTTTCCAAACATCTACTCAACACAATGAAAACGCAATGAATGGTGTTGAAATGCAGTCCACTGCTGGAAATAGGACTCGCCCAAGCTGCGTCACAACACCCTGTCCACCATCTTCTATATCCATTCTGTACCAGCCACTTTTTTGAGGTCGTCAGTCCATCTAGCTGGGGGGCTTCCCACACTACGCTTACCGATACGCGGTCTCCAGGACTCGTCTGCTCCCCCGGCCACCGGTCCTTCAACAAACATGGCCAGCCTCTCACTTCAGTTTGCTAACTCTGCAAGCTATGTCGGGAACTATGGTTTTCCGGATAACTTCGTTTGTTTCTGATTATGTATCCAATAAATTAATACAAAATAAAATATATATGTAAGGACAGACAAAGGCGCGCTAAAAGCCAAGCGCTCAAATAAATCAAAATGAAAACGAACTTAATTATATCGCGCGCTATAAAATTAAGTTATTATCTACAAGAGTAATAATTCCATAACATTTTCTGTATAATGACAACGGCTAATACGTAATTAAAGACTGAAAAATCTATGAAAGGTGTCATAATTAACACTAAGGTAGAAAGTGATAATACAATGGTATTATTTAATTGTAATGAATAGGGATGGGACACTGTTGATTGCGTTATCGATAAAAAATTGAAAAAAAAACACTAGCTGTCGTAGTTGCCCCACAATATTTTGTATACATACATCTATTTGCTAGTGAATAACAGTCACTGGAAGTTTTATAATACCATCAACATCGACTAAGTGTACCTATTATATAATTATGATTCATTGAAGCTAACTCAAAAACTACCAAAGCAAATTTAATAAAATCCATCAATCAAGCTACCAAATAAAAAAAGAATTTTCAAGAGCGGTCTACTACAAAAATATATAAACAGACGAACATAGGACATCTTCCTTTTTTAAAGTCAGTTACAAAGATACTTTCAGTTTTATAAAACTCAAAGATAAATAATATAATTTATTTCAAATAAACTATTTCCCAGCATTTATACGTAATTTTTAAATGTAATGTAATAGTATTTTCTAAAGCTACTGTTTGTTCGACGATTTTAAAGCAACGAGTCAAAAAGTCAGTTATATCTAAACTACTGAGCTAATATTATACTTAAAGAGAAAAGATTTAGTTTTTTATATGGCTATTTCTTACGCTTTTACGCTAAAATGGCTGAACAGATTTGGTTGAAATTTAGCACACGGGTGAAGCCAAGGGGTGCAGTTAGTTAAAAATATTTTACTAGCTGCGCTCCGTTTCACCGACATAAGTGTCGCTTCTGTAGAAATATCAGGATAAAAAGTATAATTTGTTCATATCCAGGTCATCTTCTACCCATGTGTCAAATTTCATCTTAACCCGTTCAGCCGTTTTAGCGTGAAAGCGTAACAAACAAACATACAAAAATTCAAATCTTTTCTCTTTACAATATTAGTTTAAACAAAACAAAAGCCTTGTTCTCTTTGACCAGATTAAAACTTATTATCATGATTAAAACCTTGCAATCAAAACAAAAAAAAAAATATCTCTAAAAACCGTGAAATATTTTAATTAGAGACGAAAAAGTAAGAATTTATAGCTCAAGTAATAAATTACACTCAGATATAACCGGCGATAAAGGAAACTTTCGGATTTAAGTATTTTTAGGTGTAATATTAAAAAAATAACTTTGTTGAAGACTATATCCATCATCTGGGTATGTCTAGATTATTTTTGTAAGCAGACTTTAGGCCAAGATTGATAAGCGTAATTTACTTAGCACGTAATTTGGCTAAGATTTGTTTCCCCTTTTTTGTGGCTAAGTAATAACAGTCGCACGGGTCGATCCATCTGGTTAAGCTTCGCTTGCCGCGTTTGATCCGTGGATGGATGACCATCTTTACATACGAAAACTCCTCCGTGCCTCGTAAAGCACGTTAAGCCGTTGCGCGTTGGTCCCGGCTATCATTCGTGGATCTTTGACAGCCGTTACGGATCGTCAGAAGCCCGAAAGTATGACAATCAGAAGACTGATTGTACTGTGACATACTTTCGGGCTTCTGACTTCTTGGTAAGAACCAAGAGAAATCATAGTACCCGGTAACTGGGCTGTAAAGGTCAGATAGGCAATCGCTCCCTGTAAAATACATACCGGTATTCAGCTGCATCCAGTTAGACTGGAAGACACCGACATAGTTGGAAAAAGGCTAGCCAGATTTTATTGTTTCCCCTCTCTATCTTGCATTTGCAGTTTGAAAAGTGTACATCAGTGACAGAAATAGAATACCTACTCTTTATTATATACACCATATAAATTACAGATATAAATGTAGTTTTACAAAGGGTAACACGTATGTGCTAACAGTAACGTTAATAATCAGGAAAGCTTAGGCAACTTTTGTCTCCGCTACTGATTTGTCTCTCACATCAAGTCTACGGTCCCTCTCACTGAGAGGAGGCCTATGTCCTAACAATGGGAACATTATAGGCTGATTATGTATCAAGTCTACGGGTTTCTAAGAAAGTGCACGCATGTATCGACAGCTGGGAGACATTTTGTCCACGGGTTTGTCGTTTTTGGTGAAGAACAAGCGCACAGACACAAGAAACCCACGTTGATGCATTCGGCAAAATTTTACGAAAAAGTAGCGTTGCTGTAGCTCCCGTGTGCGCATCGTCCAAATCTCGGCGAGGAAATGGAGACAAAAAGGCAACTAAGATGGTCTTGGACCCTAAGACGAAAGTTTTACAAAGTTAAGAACTGAAACACAGATACCTACATAATTAAATAAACCCAATTATAGGATAAAATGAAGTGAGTTTAGAGTAACCTATTTGGTGAAATACTGCAGTTGTGATACGCAAGGCATGTCTTGCGCTCATAAAACTTTTTTAAATCCTAAAATTTACCAGCAAATTTGTTTTTCCCAGAAATGTTCTGATTCTGAGATTATATTTTCGCGTGAATATTTCAAGCATACCCACAAAAACCTCTTCCATTTTACGGCAACGCGAATGGATTAGGTATAAAAACTTGAGAATTTCTTCTAAGTTCCAAACTTCCCTAAAATATCGGTAAAATATTCATCTCAGGAATACTGTTTTATCAAGATTTCGGTGAAATAGTATTACAAAATTGTCATGTCAAAAACTTTTGACACAAATAATCAGCAAATGCTATGTGCGGACAAAATCATTTTTATTTTACGAGGAAATATCACTTATTCACAAATGACAGGATGGACGGATTGTCGGAAATCAATCGCGTTACTTAATTTAAATTCGTATTTTTGTAACAAAAATGCAACTGTGATATACTGACTTGATTTATTAAAATTTAGATCAATAAAAAAAAATCATTTTTATCTTTCATTTTGTTTTTTTTTATTTTTATATAAGGCAGCTTTGTCTAAATGTGTTCTCTCTGGGTATATTGAACAAGCTTTTATTATTAAATTGACTCTTTTTAATAATTCCTTTATTATAGATGTTTATTGACAACACGGTTAGCGCAGTGGCTGAGCGATCGGACTGCTGCGCTGCGTGTCGCGGGTTCGATTCCCGCACAGAACAAATATTTGTAAGTCCTACATGTATTTGTTCTGAGTCTGGGTGTTTTTCTATCTATAATATGTATGTATTTAAAAAAAAAATATAAGTAGTTTATCAGCCATCTTGTTACCATAACACAAGCATTAGGTTGCTTAGCTTGGGACTAGATGGCGCTGTGTGAAATGTCCAGGGATATTATTATTAATTATTAATTTATTTATTGGTTATCATGTAGAACACTGGTTCGTAGATATGCATTCAAATTTCATGACACAGTATTAAGACATGTACCCTGCTAGGGCATTGCAAACTTTACATAACAAATTACATAATATATATTAACATAATATAATATATTGATTCAAATTATTACAATTTACATTATACTAAACATTAATCAAAAATTAATTACATTTTATTTTGATCGCTCTTAGCGATAAGACCGCCCATTGTGTCACACTTAGTAAAATTTTATATATTTATGTTCTGTAATTTGTATGGTGTACAATAAAGAGTATTCTATTCTATTCTTTGAAATAGTAGTACAACAAAAATATCGATATTCATAGCGGCATCTAATGTCCCACCCCTATTTCTCGAAATCACGTAATTATCGTCGTCTTTGGAATCGTGTAATAAGGGATCGCATCATTATTCCAATCTGCTTCATCAAGTCGATCTGATATGATGTTGAAGAATATTTTCCAGAAATTTGAAAACCCAAAAAGGCCATTACTAGGGCCAAATGTGAAGGCATTACAATTTTGGGGACTATTGCTCCCTAAAAATGTATTGATGAAATATTTCTATCTCATCATGCATATTTTGGTGACCATTTTCACTGCCACCGAGTATATCGATGTCTGGTTTGTCAAATCAGACATGAGTTTGCTCCTAAACAATTTGAAGATTACAATGCTGGCAACAATAAGTGTAATAAAAGTGACAACCTTTTTAAGCTGGCAAAAGTATTGGATCAGCATCATTGAATACGTCACTAAGGCGGACATAAACCAGCGAATAACAACGGACACGAAAAAACTGGAGCTACTTTCCACATTTACGAAATACTGCAGAAAGATAGCTTATCTGTATTGGTCGTTAATGTATACTACGGTTATCATAGTCATGGTCCAGCCGATCTTCAAATATATATCCTCGGAGACTTATAGAGAGAACATAAAAAATGGGACGGATACTTACTTGCAAGTTGTCAGTTCTTGGGTACCTTGGGATAAGAACACTAAAGTCGGATATTTAGCAGCTTCTGTATATCAAAGTTATGCGGCTATATATGGTGGAGGTTGGATCACTTCTTTCGATACAAATTCCATGGTTATAATGGTGTTCTTTAGAGCTGAGCTGGAGTTGTTGAGAATTGATTCTATGAATATTTTTGGATCGGAGTCGGCGCAAGTCGAACATGGTGTAGCTTTCAAGAGGTTGAAGGATTGCCATAGGAGGCATGTTGAGTTGGTCAAGTAAGTATAACTTGTTACTTTATGGTTTTTTGATGGTTATGTTTATTTTATAATTATATTTTTTAGTCTTAGATTTTATAAGAGGCTTTTCCACAGTCGCATGTCAGTCTCATCATAATTTGAACTATTGTTAACTAAATATTCAAATACTATATAAATTATTGATGTGTAATGATAAAAAAAAAAAACAAAAAGTAGGTCCGCAATATCAGGTGAAGGCTTCACTAAGAATTTAACTTATGCGATTGTTATATTTGTAAAATAAATTGTAAATATTCAATTGAGGGCTTATTTTTCCAACGCCAGATAATTTTATCGGCAGAATATTTTTTTTAATTTTTGACAGTTTTAACTTCTAGCATACAAAAGCTGGCAGTTGTCAATATTATTCCACGAATAAAAATTATCTATCGATTGAAAAATCAGTCCTAAATCTGTTTTATTTAAAAATTCGAAAATTATTTCGCTATTCCCCGTCGACATTTTATGAATTCAATACGCTAATTGATACGAGTTTTCAAGATATTTTCCAGAGACGAGATATCAAAAGATTCATTCGTTAGGTTGCAAGAAAATGCAGTGATAATTCAGTATTTCAAACTTTTGATTCTCCCAAATTCACGTTGGATATCAACGCTGATTAAACAATCGGAGGACCTAGACAAGTGTTAACCGCTTCAAAGCGTGCCAATTCTAATGAATGCCGTTGAATTATACGAATATTTCAACGGCATTCATTAAAACTGGCATTAGCTTTTCGGTGGTTTATATAAATCCAAACTAATATTATAAATGCGAAAGTAACTCTGTCTGTCTGTCTGTCTGTCTTTGCTTCACGCCTAAACTACTGAACCGATTTGTGTGAAATTTGGTACAGACATAGTTTGGAACTTGAGAATGGACATAGGATAGTTTTTATTACAAAAAATAAAAAATAAAATTCAAAAATAAAATTTATTCCGGACATACAGCGCCATCTATTGGTCAAGAGTCGGTGTCATCTATTGGTGAAGTCACTATTCCACGCGAACGAAGTCGCGGGCAAAAGCTAGTTCAATATATTTTTGTCATCGTTATCGCTGATAAAATATAGTTTTATATAGGCTTTTAGAAAACAATGGCGGTTGTAATCAGTAAAATTCTAAGGCACAGCATTTAAATCTTATCTTTACGTTAGAGAATTGGTTTTTATTTAATAATAATAATAATATGTTTTATTCATAACCCTTATTACAATTGGTCTTATTCTAAGGTGTACATCGTGGTGACTTAAGATAGGAGATTGGACATTAGATTACAATGTTATTAGGTACTCCAGCTAGGGCTTATATTTGGCAAATAAAGTATAAGTATCCCTGACTCTGAAACTAGGCATAGCCTGTATCTTCAGAGCCAGTGGTTCCTTCTTGGGGTCTTGTCAGCCGTTATAATTAAGCGGTTAGGTTAACAAAATAAAAATATGCAGCAAGGATGTAAAATTATTAAATGTAAAAGGGTTATCTACTAGGTACTGAAACGTATTTATAAAGCCTACGAAAAGCCTATATAATAACTAGCTTCTGCCTTCTTCTGGACGAGGACTTTGGTATTCCTTTGAGTCACCAAGTTTGTCATTTGCACCTTCTAGCATAATTTTAACAAACACTGTTTTGCAGAAACCACAGGTATACATTCTCCCAATACATATATTTCTATCATTGCATGTATTAATAATGAGCCATGTTAATGCTAATTATTACGTTCGATATGTCAAAACGGCAAAATTGTGGGTTCTGAAAATAAAATAAATAATAAGCGATATATCCAGAAAATATTATATTATAAATCAATAAAAATAGCAAAAAATAAATCAATTAGTAAATCATTTGTTTTAACATTATACTCGTATTACATCTTCTCAAGGGTCTTCCAACTGGATTTAAACGTCATCTTTTTAGGTCTTCCAACTGAGTTAAAACGGGTTGACAAATTGTAAAATTAACTATATATTCGTAGGGTAATCGACATTGTTGTTGATAGCCTACGTTAGCACAGCCACATCACTAGCTGGCCGCAACCTGCAGCGGCCGTACCATGCGATGCACCGCATATCGTTTTGTGATTTTTACATTGCTTGTCTAGTCACTTAATGACATACTTAGGCAGTGGTTAAGAAGCAATGTATTTACTGCGAAAATAGTACAGTCGTTGCGATATTTGTAAACAAAATTAACGTAGTAAAAGCAATAAATATTTTACAATTTGTTGTTTTTCGTCATTTTAAAGACAAATTATACTAAAATACTTATACTATGGTAAGTGATTCCACGATTTACAATGTTTTGGTTTTGGCTTCGGTTTTTACAAGAAACCACTGAACAACACGGCATTCTTATATTTTTTCACGATCACGGTCGAAAGCGCACTAGTTCGCGGAGACGGCCATTTGCCTAGTGCATGATCATTTCGGGCATGCCGCGACGACACAAACACGCCTCCTTGCCACTTCTCCTTTTTTACATTTTTATGGGAGCGCATATAATTTATATCCTGCCCATTAGGTAAACCATTTTTTGACAAATGGAACTAGTGATTGCAGCTAAATACAATGCTATGTTTATAAGAAGTCAAGAAGAATTCAACAAGCTATGGCAGTTTATATATTTATTTTATTACGCATTTTAAAGTTAACTTTTACGTAACCTGGAATAGTACGTTCTAAGTTAGCTGTCAAAAAACGGTTAACCTAATGGACAGGGTATATCTAACTCGTTTAATATCATAGTTTTTAAGGCTGTGGATAACATATAAAAAGGTGTCAACACTAATGCCATTAATCAGGAAGTTTAACAATTTTTTTCGAGGTCAGAATTTTTTTGTAAAATCCACTATATGTTTAAAGATCATTTATGGGTAGTTCTACGATAAGAGGTTTTAAGTCCATAGAGAATGCGGCCACAGAGAAAAGTTGCTGTTTTTTCATTTAACACTTATATTACGATTTTTGTCCTATTTATGTATCTTTTCACGTAAGGGCAAGTCACTTTATGCACATTTTATTACTTTTTACAATGCCAGGGTAAATACATTGGGCAGGGTAGAGACACCAAGATCAGGGTAGATACTTATTTGGCCAGGGGAGAGAATTTGTGGCAATAAAAGTAACAAAATTAGTAAAATCAACTTTAATTATACATTGTACTTAACATAGAATCAGACTATCATTTTTACCAATCATAACACTAGTAACACCCCTGCCATTTATTTTTTTGATATTTTCAATGTACAGAATTTTCACTTCTACAGATTTATTATACTTAAGTATATAGATTAACAGACTATATAATTTCAGCCTTCTCAGAAATTTAAAACAAATCAATGTCATTCATTACACAATAATAATATATGAAATTAACATGGCATTGTACCTATAACAGGGTACCAACCCAGGGTAAATACATAGGCTATATAAATATAGCCTATGTTACCCGGACCATTATTACGAATCTATTGATATATCATTCATCAACATCGTTTTAGTAATTAAGGTTCTACTGTGGAACACACGTAATTACAAACATACATACATCCTATCTTACTAATATTATAAACGTGAAAGTTTGTATGGATGGATGGATGTTTGTTACCCTTTCACGAAAAAACTACCCAACGGATTTGCATAAAATTTGGCAAACAGATGATTTATAACGAGGATTAACATATAGGATACTTTTTATCCCAATATTCCTACGGGATCGAAACTTATGCGGGTGAAACCGCGGGGCGCAGCTAGTACTTACATAAATAGACTGCCAAAATCATTACCTTACTTCTGGCCTTGCCGTAGTCGGGTAATAAAATTGCCCCTCCGCATTGTTAAATGCAAGTTCAAAATCCAAATTAACCTTAGCGAAGTCAATCTAACTTGTACTGTTAAATGTGAACGATAAATTCTAGTAACTTTGTTTACTGGTTTACACATTAACACGGGGAGTTAAGATTACTTCGAATATGTGGGTACTCGAAGTTTGAAAGAGATTTGTAATTTGTTTCTGATTACGGATTGATAAAAAGAACATTATACCCTATCCGTTAGTAAAACCGTTTTTTGACAGCTGTCTTAGAACGAACTATTCCAGATTCCGTAAAAAATAACTTTGAAATGCGTAATAAAATTAATATATAAACTGCCTTATCTTATTGAATTATCTTATTTATGGCTTCTTACAGACACTATAATACCGTACGTGTATCAATCAATGTATTGTGTGTTGCTGCAATCACTAGTTCCATCTGTCCAAATACGGTTTACCTAATATGGACAGGGTATAAGTTTGTGTTTTGGAGGTAGGTCAGCCAAAATAATAAGTTGTTTAAGATTCGACCACAATCCGACTTCAACACGTTCTTCTCCATAGGTACACACGGCTACACATCAAGCTATATAAAACCAGTTTGTCTTGGCCTCACTTTGTGTGATATTTTCTCACAATGAACGGTCAGCCAATACTGGTTTTGCATAGCTTGATGTGTAGCCGTGTGTACCTACGCTTTGGAATGGGCAACTAGCTTCATCTTTCTGACTAACCGACCCTTTGACAATTCAAAAGTGCCTGTAATTGGTTTAGTTGAATTAAATGATTTGAGTTTGAGTTTGACAATGGTTTCCATAGGTTGACTTACATATTGACCGACTTTCGGCAGTCTAACTACGTTGGTTATTTTTAAGCCAATCATTTCGGACTTTGTTACTCGTAAAAAAAAAACGTTTATTCAGCCACAAAGAGGGAGGTATTTGTAAAAAAAGAGTCAAAAGTCCGTCAATTATCTTTGTATTGCTGCACCTTAAAGCACCCACCGGAGGAGCAGCACGGGGACCAGTGGTTACCTATCAGCCCCGACTTACGAGTGGTCGTTAGTACGAACCCAGGCATGCACTTTATTTTGTGTAGTATTTAATTTCATCACCTGCACTGCTCTCAAAAAGGTTAAGGGAATCATCGTGAGGAAACCATCAGGACCTAGAACCAAAACAATCGCGATACGTGACATCCTGGGGCCGCGTGGTGGATGATGGCCCACTCCATCTCACTGAGGAGGCCTGTGTCCCAGCAGTGGCGACATTATGGACTGATTATTTAAGCATAACACCCACCACACGGTCAATCTAACCTCTTATACTTAAAATTCTCACTACAGTCACACTTCACCAAGTTTTACCTATTTAAATATCACGTAACTGGAATGATGTACAGCTTACCGTTACTCACTTCCGGAGTCTGGAGAGGCTGGTAATCTGTCATACAGGTCTCCTAGTACAGAAACCAGTCTCTCACATAGATTATAACCCACAATGTACACCTTGAATTATGTATTCCTTGTATAATGCTATGTGAGAGAGAAAATAAACTTTTTGTATTGTATTTGTATTTGTAATCTTGTCCGCGATCCGTAATTTTGAACACGGATCGTTGTCAAGCTCCTTAACTCTTTCTTCCTATTTCTTTCTTCTTTTTCTCTTTCTTGAGCTCTTTTTCGTTTTTTAATGTATTTTTGTTTCTTTGTTTAAAATGTAATTTATTTATGAACTTCTTTTATTATTTCCAGGTTCGCTCGTCTGTTCGACTCGTGTCTATCACCAATAATGTTACTATATATGTTCGTCTGCTCAGTAATGCTCTGTGTCACTGCTTATCAAATCACCGTGAGTATTTTGACAGCGGTCAGCTTATGTTAAACTTGAGACTTAGCATGTCCATGTCATGAATGAGGTATTTGGTCAGGCATTCAGAAGTCAGGTAAAATAAATTAGGTTTCAAGTACAGTCACGAGCACCAATATGACACTTGGCAAGTTTCAATTGCGATTTTTTCGCGAAATAACGAATGAAACGTTAAATTACGACACATTACATAAATCTAAGGGTTCTAAGGGTTCTAAGCGGGATCATCCGAAAGGTACCCGCTGCCCTGGAACATAAAGGGCTAAGGAAGGAACACGGGTGGGTTTTAGTCAGTAAGAGTCTGACACTCCCTCCTGCTCCACCCAGAGCGGGAGGAGTCATTTGATGATTTCCCATCCTCAAAAAAAAAACGGGTTCTAAAATGCTATGTTATGTGTATGTATGTGTTATGTGTTACATAACATTTCATTCAAAAATAAAGGAGTAAATCGCTTTTGCATAAAGTCGAGAGTATACATACTTAAAATACATACATTTGTTCGTGACAGTACTGAGGCAGAATTTCGCCACATCACATAATTATTATGTCAAAGAACATAAGTACGTACAGTTTAGGAAAATTTTAGAAGGAAATTTTAAATTATGCAATTGCTAACACATAATGAGAGCAGTGGTGGTCCAGTGGCAAAGGCTTCGACTTACCAGTTGTAGATCGTGGGTTCGAACTCAGGCAAGCGTTTTACTTTGTGTAATTTATTTCATCACTACTCCTCTCAAAACTGGTGAAGGAAAACATCGTGAGGAAACCGGAATATCCTAGAACCAAACATTCGAAGACATGTGACATCTACCAATCCGCACTGGGTTCGCGTGCTGGAGAGAGGACGCCTACTCCTCCCAGCAGTGGGGAACCTTAAAGGCTGATTATGTAAGTTTACATTATGTTGCAGATTGAAACCAACCCAACGCAAAGATTCTTGACAACGGAATATTTAGTATTTGGAGTTGCTCAGTTGTTTATTTACTGCTGGCATAGCAATGATGTTTTATTTGCGGTTAGTATGAATTTACTTATTTTCTCTTATGTTCGAGAATCATGCAGTAGCCGGACATCAGAAGGCCAATTCTCGTAATTTAAAACGTTCAAAATCTAGTGTCATCTCAGCGACAAACAAATTTTAATGTCAAAAACTTGTCATAATATTTTGAAATTTGAAGTTTTTTTTGACAGATTGAGACTGAGATCAGACTGTGAACGTTCTTAAAACTACGAGAATTGCCCCTCTGGTCGGTTGTCTAACTGATTGACCGCCAGACGATCACTTGGTACGGTCAACTTAAAAAAAATACATAACAATACAAGGCAGGGACATCGACGCACAAACTGTAACCATGAATTCAGAACATGATTCTAGATTCCCTAGTGTAAAATTTATGGTTATAAAAAGAAGCAATACTTACGCTACTGAAAAACGTTTTCATAGAAAAGTACAATACCTATGCGGTCAAAATGTACAGCTAATTTTTTTTTTAATAACTGAGGAAATTTTTTTACGCTGACGGGTTCAGAATTATGTACTGAATCCATGGTAACAGATGGCGCCTCAATGTCCCTGCCACCCTGTATAGTAGGTACAGACGCCAGCACATCAAGCTGCTACTATCTGTCAAATTTCTTTAATAGATTTTCAACTTTATCGCTAAAGCATTAAGGTTCAAGGTTGATTGGGAAAATTTGACAGTTTCGGGGAGCTTGACCTGCTGGCGTCTGTACATAAAAATTCCATGCTTAAACCGTACTTAGAGCCTTGTCATATTATACAATGCAAATGGCGACGCGACGTCACAAACGTGACGCATGAACGAACGAGTTTTATGTGACAAAGTCCTAAAGTGATGAACGTTTTTGTAAATTGATCCTACCTACTTGCAGAGAGTTTAAATCTCCGCTTCGAACAATCTGGGTTATCTTATTCACAGCATGAACTGTTCTCGGGTAGGTGTCTCGTGCCGAAGGTTGCGAGTTGTCCTAAACAACTTGCAATTTGCAAGTCAGTTACAGGTGGTGTGTTGAACAAAATAATATACAGGTGAAGTTGAAGACATGCGGCAAATCGAAATACGAGGCGCAGTAACTGTTAGATAATCATTCAAATTTTTCACCAAATTTAAATTCTTGCAGTAAATCGTGTAATTATGGTCTTAGATAGTGCAAACTAAGTTATTGCCTTTAAGTAGATACAAATTATCGTCATGCTAGTAAAAAATGGTTTTCTCAAAATGATCAAATAATTAATTAATTATTCGTACTGTTCCTGTTGACAGCGATGCGGACGAATTTTTTGATGCCCTATGATTCTTTTGCTTATTTTTTCACATGTGCAGATGTATTATTATTTTAAATGTTAGCTTATATAATGTAAATAAATAAGTTTAAAGCAAAAAAAAAAAACAATAAGAACATTAAAGTATCAATTTTAGCACGCGCCTGATGAGCATTCCATTCATCGCAGAGTTTACAACATGGAGCAAGTTGGCAACGCGTTGAAATAAAAAAGCGCGCGTCAACGACGTTGCCAAATACGTACATCCCTTTCCTTAATGACATGCTTTAAATTAACTTTATAACACGTTAAATTAGATTTTTAATTTGTCGCACCTATTCAATTTAACCCTGTATAATAATTGGCTAAATAATAACAGCCGCACAGGTCGATCGGTCAGGTTAAGCTACGCTTGCCGCGGTTGGTCTGTAGATGGGTGACCATCTTTACATACCGAGACCCCTCCGTGCCTCGGAAAGCACGTTAAGCCGTTGGTCCCGGCTGTCATTCGTGGATCTTTGACAGTCGTTACGGGTAATTAGAAGCCCGAAAGTCTGACAACCAGTCTTACCAAGCGGTATCGTATTACCCAGTAACTGGGTTGTGGAGGTCAGATAGGCAGTCGCTCCATGTAAAATACTGGTATTCAGCTGCATCCGGTTAGACTGGAAGCCGACCCCAACATAGTTGGGAAAAAGGCTAGGCAGATGATGATAATAATCATTAAAATAATCAATAAAAGTCGCTAAGTTCATAATTGATTGATCTTTCATGAAATAATCATTTTATAGGATTATATGAACTGGCTTGCAAAATTGCAAAAAAACTTAGAACATTCGAATTTCGCGGGCTACCCTAGCGCTTCCCTCTTAATACTATAAATAATTAAATACTTCGTCTCTCTGCACTGTTTCATAATATATAACAGTTTAGGTAAGTGAAAATATGTGAATATATCGAGCCTCAGATTCAGATATTTTTCTTTTACATCAAAACGGGATATTTTTTCAAAGGGTTCACAACGTGCTTAACTTGAAACAGCACATATTTTTTTTAAATTTGTATTCTCTTTGAAGCTAAAGTAAAATAATCGACATTTTGATTGAAATTATCTGACTACGACAAAATTAAAAGGAATGTATTGTATTGTATCCATAGGCTACATTTTTCTAAGTATAAATATTTTTCTAAGTAAACAATAAGTATGTATGTTGTGCTGTCGCGACCGGTACTCGTAGTCTGTTTGAAGGATGGAATTATTAATTACCATCATCACAGAAAATTCAGTATTGCGGACGCTAGACGTCATAATTATAATTATTGTTGTATTTTTAGTTTGTTATTGAAATTATTTTTTTTTGCCTTGGTAAAAAATAAATTATATTACGTAAACTCTACAAACAAACTAAATTTCCTTATTGTTTTTATATCGATTAAGTCTGAGAATATATTTATGGCGACCGCGTACCCGAAGACCTCCCACAAGGTGGACCGACGACCTTATTAATGCCGCAGGAACCCGTTGGATGCGAGAAGCACAGAACCGGTCGAAGTGGAGGTGCTTGGGGGAGGCCATGTCCAGCAGTGGACGTCATTCGGCTGAAATGATGAAGTCTGAGAGTTGTAATTGATTATTGATATATACAATTTTATTAGGTAGTATTTAATATGGGATCATTTTTATTTTTTTCCAGAGTGCAGATCTAATGCGAGGACCTTATGAAAGCATTTGGTGGGCCAAGAATGTGAAGTGCCGCAAAGAACTGAGCCTATTGGCAGCACAGTTCAACAAGATCATCGTGTTCTCAGCTGGACCTTTTACTAAGCTCACTGTGGCTACGTTCATAAGTGTAAGATAATCTTTTATATCACCTTATTCATATTTTATTTACCACAGCTTTCAAAACGGTGAAGGAAAACATCGTGAGGAAACCGGCATGTCCTAGAACCAAAAATTCGAAGACATGTGACATCTACCAACCCGCACTGGGCCCGCGTGGTGAATTATAGCCGACTCCTTCTCGAAGAGAGGAGGTCCGTATCTGTGTGAGAGGAGGTGAGTGTCCCAGCATCATTACGGGCTGATTATACTATGCAGTGCGAGTTGGTAGATGTCACATGTCTTCGAATTTTGGTTCTAGGATATGCCGGTTTCCTCACGATGTTGTCTTTCACCGTTTTTGAGAGCAGTGGTGATCAAATAAATTACGCATCTAAACCACCTGACAACTTACAAACGACCAGTGGTCAGTGGTGTGGTCTTCCAGCTCTTTCGATCCAGAGCTAAAGTCCAGTAAAGGCTTCTCCCCAGAAGCCTTTACTGCCTTTACAGCCAGGGATGATACAGGCTAACAGTAACAGTAAAGCACCTGATTGGGTTTGAACCCACGGTCTACAACTCGTCAGTCGTGGCCGTTAGCACTGGGCCACCACAGCTCACATTTATTATATTATTACCTCAAATGTAATAAAACCTTGATTCTTATGTTCATATTTTATTTTCTCTCTCATAATACTCATATTTATTTCTTTCAGATCCTGAAAGGTGCCTACAGTTATTATACGCTTCTTAGCCAGTCGCAGATGAAATAAGGAATAGTATTAGGTATCTTTAGAACTTATATATAGAGTGTTTCGATATTTGTAATTTCTTTGTCGATTTCTGTGGCTTATATACAGGATAAAATTAAACTAGCTAGCGGAACTCTGCAGCCGTAATGGTATCGATATCTAAACACGAAAACATAAAATAAAAAATTGAGTTTTTTTTTGGGGGGTCAACGACCGCTGGAAGTGTGGTACTTTCTTTAGTTAAGAAAATCTGTTTTCTTTTCTTTTATCGTATTAAGATATATCGCGATCTATCACGTCTGTGAAGTTTTCTCACAGAAAGAAAAATTTGTATATTGTAAACTGATATTTCAAGTGACTACACAATGACCCCACATAGAAAAAAAAACATTAAACTATTTTTTTTCTTGTTTTATCGTGTTTAGATGTCGATACTCACCACGTCTGCGGAGTTTTACTAGCCAATTTAATTTAACCCAGTAGAGGGATCCTATTATTAAAAATTACATTAAAAAATATATTTTATGTCCATCATGTGTTATCTAACTTTTTATTTATTGTTTAAACTAAGGTACTTAAAGAACATACACATTAAATAAAATATAAAAACAATTAAATAAATAAATATCCCTGGACATTTCACACAGCGCCATCTAGTCCCAAGCTAAGCAACCTAATGCTTGTGTT
The DNA here is from genome assembly GCA_945859715.1 of Apamea sordens. NCBI lineage: Eukaryota > Metazoa > Arthropoda > Insecta > Lepidoptera > Noctuidae > Apamea > Apamea sordens. Next base: position 802,427 of record OX244010.1, on the reverse strand, counting down.
ATGGTAACAAGATGGCTGATAAACTACTTATATAATTTTTTTTTTTTTTTTGTAAATACATACATATTATAGATAGAAGAAGAATTAAATATCCTCACTAAACCAAACAACTAAGTAAAAGGCGTCGAAAAAATCCTCTTCATCGCTGTGTTAACTTAGGTTTGATGAACATTAATTAAGTAAAAAAATAACTATTAAGCCAAGCACACAATTTATCGCGGTAACTGACCGCAACGCAATGAATTTTATATTAAAAAGTGCGGTGCAGCCCGTCCCAGTCTGCTTAAGCCTTAAATAACAGTTTAAAAATCAAATGGAATTTCAGCGTCAATGAGAAATAAATAGAACCACAGCAAGATACTGGTGACGTTAAAATCACTTGACAGGCTTCCAATTTCCTGGCATACCTGGTAACACTGTAATTTGAAAACATTGTTAGAGCTAATTATTTTTTAAAATGTAATCGTGGAGTTTCTTGTCGGCTCTTCTCCATAGAAACCGACCAATTGGAACCGTGCACCTAGCTTCTGACGAAGTGCCCATGTATGTAGGTTTATGTGAAATAAAATCATTTTGATTTTGATTTTTTGACATGTACCACCCTTTTATTAGATATTATTTGATAGTTCTGAAACTGCAAGATTTACCTGTATTTGCTATAGATCACTTAGAACGTTACTGCAAAATTTCTGAAACATCCTGTACGTGGTTGTAGTAATTGTTTTTGAGGTCTCGCTTTTTTTCCGTTTCCAATAAATTAATTATTGATAGAGCTTATTATAAACGGTAAAATAAATGTGAAATTAAATATGTTTCTATTTTATTTCGTTCAACATAAAATTCCAGAAATAATGAATGTATTTTTATTGACGGCACGGTTGGCGCAGTGGTTAAGCGATTGACTACTGCGCTGCGTGTCGCGGGTTCGATTCCCGCACGGAACAAATATTTGCATGACCTACATGTATTTGTTCCGAGTCTGGGTGTTTTTCTATCTATAATATGTATGTATTTACAAAAAAAAAAAATGTATATAAGTAGTTTATCAGCCATCTTGTTACCATAACACAAGCATTAGGTTGCTTAGCTTGGGACTAGATGGCGCTGTGTGAAATGTCCAGGGATATTATTATTATTTATTATTTTTGCCATGGAGAGCCTCTTTGCCGTTTGCCGAGGCGCGTGTGGAGGATTGTTTCCACTCAATCATGCGCAAGCGGTATACATCCCTGCTGCGTAGGATGCGGGCCAGCGGTAACAATATCCTGAGCGCTTTTGCTGAACATTTTGACTGTCAGTACGTGAACCACTGTTGTATGATTCACGTACTGATTAGTGTTAAGATATTATTTTAATTATGTTTCATCAATTAAAAATTAAATTTTTCTTTTCAATCATCATCTGCCTAGCCTTTTCCCAACTACGTTGGGGTCGGCTTCCAGTCTAACCGGATGCAGCTGAATACCAGTATTTTACATGGAGCGACTGCCTATCTGACCTCCACAACCCAGTTACTGGGTAATACGATACCCCTTGGTAAGACTGGTTGTCAGACTTTCGGGCTTCTGACTACCCGTAACGACTGTCAAAGATCCACGAATGACAGCCGGGACCAACGGCTTAACGTGCTTTCCGAGGCACGGAGGGGTCTCGGTATGTAAAGATGGTAACCCATCCACATACCAACCGCGGCAAGCGTAGCTTAACCTGACCGATCGACCTGTGCGGCAATAATAATGTATAATTTTCAATTCAAGTGTAATGTAATTCTTCTTTAATCCTGTATTTTAATTTAATTGAAATAAATGATTTGAGTTTTGAGTTTGAGTTTGATTACGGCCCACTCCCTCTCGAAGATAGGAGGCCTGTGCCACAGCAGTGGGAACGTTATGGATTGATTATGTATATCAAAAACCCTCCACCACTTTTGTTTTAAGGATGGACGGCCGGATTGGTCACTGATGTGCGCTGGTTAGTATTAGATAATAGTATTTCGCTTATACCCGTTGTAATTTTGTTTTGTTGTTGTTACTTTTTACTTAAGTACCTACTTAAGTGGTTAATTCTCTAAATTATGTAGTCGATGATTTTGGTGCACAGTAAAACTCTAATGAGTTTATGTTGGCACCAACTTAAATGTATCGTATGTTTACTACCTACTGAATAAATAAATAAATAAATATAATAGCGGGCGACTCCATTGCCACCGACCGAGTACAAAAACAAATCAATTCTCGTTTTACCAATCTGAACTATTTTACAACAACACGAATACATATTAACCTTTGGCGGGTAGAAGGTAAAATTTCGAGCATCAAATTATGCAAATACAAGGTTCGCTCGTAAAGTTCTGCGATATTGTTTTTTGTATTGTCATTTTTCAGATGTGATATTGTTTTCAGGATAGCGGGAACGGATATAAGAGAGCTTGTTTATGGTTTTGATTGAATAGTAATATTATCGACATGGCTAAGTAATAACAGCCGCGCGGGTCAATCTGTGGATTGGTTGCCATCTTTAGAATAGAATAGAATAGAATAGAATACTATTTATTGTACACCATACAAATTACAGAACATGAATATATAAAATTTTATAAAGGGTGACACAATGGGCGGTCTTATCGCTAAGAGCGATCTTTAAAAGACAACCTTTGGATGGATTAAAAATTAAGGAGAGACAAATATATTCGATAGTCTGTGGTGTACCATTTACATTATACTATTAATATAATACATACAGTATATATATATATATATATTTTTTTTGCCTCGGAAAGCACGTTAAACCGTTGGCCCCGGCTGTGTAATATTATTGACATACTGTGTGGGTGCCTGAATACGGGCGTCTTCACCAAGGTAGGCCTAACAAACGCTGGCGTGATGATTTGAACTCGTTCCTGACTGGTCGGAGAAGGCTCAAAATAAGGAAAATAAGATAAGTATGGGGGACACGGTTGTCCAGCAGTGGGAAAGGACAGGATACCAAAAAAAGAAAGAAAGAAAAAAAATAAAGAAATCAGAAAAATGCATTTATTTGCGGCAAACATGACGCATAAAAAAAAGGACATAAACAAAAAAAAAACTAAAAAAAAAAAAAATAAGAATTTTTAAGGACAGCTTTAACATATACTCGAAATGCGTTTAGGTATTCCCCAAAGGGGTAGTGCTGGGGTCGTTTGGGACCACAGCCATCGTAAACGATACACGATGACTATCACACGACTGCGAGTCACCCTTGCGGGACGCCGCAAATCTCGGAAGCTTGCAGGGCTGTAGGGAACATTAACATATTGATTGTGATGTAATGAGTCTTAAGTCCCAGCGTGGGTTCGAACCCTAACAGTTGCTTTAAGTTGTGTAATTAATTTTATCAACACTGGCACTGCTCTCAAAACGGTGAAAGAAAACATCGTGAGGAAACCGGCATGTCCTAGAACCAAAAATTCGAAGACATGTGACATCTACCAACCCGCACTGGGCCCGCGTGGTGGATTACGGCCTGTTCCCTATCACAGACAGGAGGCCTGTGTCCCAGCAGTGCGGGAATATAGCTGAGGGGCAATTCTCGTAATTTTAAGAACGTTCACAGTCTGGGCCCGTATTCCCGTAATTTAAAACGTTCAAAATCTAGTCGCAGTCTCATCTCAGCGACAAACAAATGTCAAAAACTTGTCAAAATGTAGGGAAATTAGACGTATTTTTGACAGATTGAGACTGAGGTCAGACTGTGAACGTTCTTAAAATTACGAGAATTACCCCTCTGATCTCAGTCTCAATCTGTCAAAAGATACTTCTAACTTCCCTACATTTTGACAAGTTTTTGACATTTGTTTGTCGCTGAGATGAGACTGCGACTAGATTTTGAACGTTTTAAATTACGAGAATTGGCCTTCTGATATACGCAGATTATGCTTATAGCCATTAATTTAACTAGGCACTTATTTTTAATGTTATATTTTGAATTGTTTCTTCATTTGTTTTTACATTGTTCTCACATATAGAAGCAACAACAATAATGTACCCAGGATTTTATAATAATATCTTGATTTAAAAGAGTGTCCGTGGAGTTTCTTGCCCGTTCTTCTCCATAGAGATCTACGTTTTGGAATGGGCAACTAGCTTCAATATTCTGAGAAACTGGCCGACTATTCAATTTTGATAATTTAAAAGTGCCTCTAAATTGTTTAATTTAAATATAATAATAGTTTGAGTTTGAGCACGTATTCAATCTATGGACTGCTACAAAAGTTTTCTATGGTTATTATAAAGAAAAATATATTTCAGATTAAAACTACATTTTTACATAACTTGGTAATTACCGTCTCAAATAATTAATTTACTCACAGTGTAGCGGTTACTTGCTACGACGCTGTAGCTGGCGCAGCACTGACGTCTACGCGTCAGCTACGCCGTAGCAATCTCGTAGCCCAACATAAATAGTATATAATATATTTTTATATTGTCCGCTTTTTCTAATAAAACAACATCTGAATATTTTTTTTATTATGTCACTAGACCAATAAATATTATTCTCTTCAGTACGTACTGCATTTTATCAACACCCTCCACGCAAAAAAATATTTCAATTAATACTTTATCTTCCCCATTAGGGACCATAATCGCATATTTACGTTGTTATGTACGTACGACGAATATAAAAAACATATTAATGACTTCGAAATCCTTCATTTTTATTATAATTACTGTTTGTTGGTCATAAAAATTCATATTGGCGCAGGGAGAGAGGAATTAATCCGTTTTGAGTATTCACATCAGGGAGTGTGCACGATTATAATATGAATATGGTATTCTTTTTTGAGGCAAATTCGGTTTTTATTATACTGACGAACAAAGTTTTTTAGGTTGTAATTAGTGTGGGTTTGTTTTGATTACAAAAGAAATAAAAAAAGTAACTAAAATTTCCACAATTACTTTTTCTATTCTTACCGAACTTAATAAGCTTAAAGGATAAAAAAGAGGAGATAAAAACACTTTCGTTATTTAAATTTAAGCGTTGTTTAACAAAAAATACTCAATGATAAATGCTTTTATAGTGTACTTGAGTTCTTAGATTATAAGTTCTGAATTGTAATATTTAATGTAATTTATGAATTAATTGTGACCTCATTGAAATTAATGTAATTTAATATTCGCATGCATTACTCAAGATAATTAACTAAATAATTTCTTAAAATAATATTTAAGTATGTGCACAACGAGTATGTGTGTGTGTCCTGGAGTGGAGACTTTCTGAGGAGTGGAGAGAGTTTCTTGCCCGTTCTTCTCCATAGGTACCTACGCTTTGGAATGGGCAACTAGCTTCATCTTTTTGACTGACCGACCTTGACAATTCAAAAGTGCCTGTAATTGGTTTATTTGAAATAAATAGTTTGAGTTTGAGACCGCGTATCGACAAGCGCAGTATGGGACACCCCTCAGCTAGATGTACGGACGACCTAAAGAAGGTGGCTAGGACAGACTGGATGTGGCGAAGGCGGTGTAGTGTTGTGGCGTAGCCTGGGAGACGCCAATGTCCAGCAGTGGACTGTAAATAGATTGACTTGATTGATGTGCTCGCCGACATTAATGGCAAACTGTCTGTACCTTATTAATGTAAATAAATGATTTGGTTTTATCCCTTCAATGCGGAGCTCAGCGGCGGTAGAAATAAATATACACGTAGTGCTAATACTTCCCCGAACAAACTTCTAGAACCATACTCATTCACATGGCTACATACTTTTTAGGGTTCGTAGCCAAATGGCACGGAACCCTTATGGATTCGTCATGTCTGTCTGTCGGTCTGTCTGTCCATCCGTATATCACAGCCACTTTTTTCCGAAACTATAAGAACTGTTGAAACTTGGTAAGTAGATGTATTCTGTGAACCGCATTAAGATTTTCATACAAAAATAGAAAAAAATAATAAATTTTGGGGGTTCCCTATACTTAGAACTGAAACTCAATTTTTTTTTTTTCATCAAACCCGTACGTGTGGAGTATTTTAATTTTTTTCTAAACTGAATAGTTTGCGCGAGAGACACTTCCAAAGTGGAAAATGTGTCCCCCCCCCCCCCCCCCCCCTGTAACTTCTAAAATAAGAGAATGATAAAAAAAAAAATATATATGATGTACATTACATTTGACAACACGGTTAGCGCAGTGGCTGAGCGATCGTACTGCTGCGCTGTGTGTCGCGGGTTCGATTCCCGTACAGAACAAATATTTGTAAGTCCTACATGTATTTGTTCTGAGTCTGGGTGTTTTTCTATCTATAATAGGTATGTATGTATTTACAAAAAAAAATGTATTTATGTAGTTTATCAGCCATCTTGTTACTATAACACAAGCATTAGGTTGCTTAGCTTGGGACTAGATGGCGCTGTGTGAAATGTCCAGGGATATTATTATTATTATTACCTAATCAATGCGTTTAAAGCTCAAGTAAAATCTAACCTTTGCTCAAAGGCTTACTATTCCATCAACGACTACTTACACGATAAGAATAGTTGGTCGCCCTAATTAACTCAAGACAATGTTCATGTTCTTTCTCCAGAATCAGCTTACTGACAGGTTATTGTTATTAGTATTAACTTATTTATTTATTTTACTTCAATGGTCCTAGTTTTTCATCTGTGACTCAAGTGACAGCTATGTGACCAGAACCCAGCTATGCATAAATATGTAAGCTGTCACGCCCTTTATGCCTGGAGGCTTTTATTTAGGTAGTAAGTTTTTATTTCCATTTGAATTAATTATTTTTCAGCTTGAGTACGTATAGTTTTTATTATATTTGTTGGTATATTGGCGTGGCTAGCTGACATATTTTATGGCAAATAATTTAAGTTTCTTGTAATGTTAATGACTGAACATAGGTTCCTAGTATTGTATACATGCACTATATTCTAACTGAACAGACAGCTGTGCTGCTGGGAAGTTTGTTCCGCCACTTCTTCTTCCCAGCGATAGCACTAGGAAGTGGTGAAGGGCGGGCGTTTTTTGGGGACTGTCTTTTGTAATTTTGACGTTCGAAAAGTGCTGACTCTCAGCCTAATTTGAATAAATGACTTTTGATTTTGATTTTGACCATGTAAACTTCCATCGAAAATTGGTTTGAACGAGATCTAGTGAGTAGTTTTTTTTTTAATACGTCATAAATCGTAAAACGGAACCCTTCATGGGCGAGTCCGACTCGCACTTGGCCGCTTTTTTTAAATCTTCTTTACATATTTCGGGACCCTGGGTCCTGGTCCTTTGGAAGGCGTACGAGAGGCCGGAGCCAACTCGCAGAGGCCCCTGATGAAATTTTAATGAAATACAGCACCAACCGACGATTATCCCTGTAAGCACTATGCAAATGCACCCAAGGACAACCCCCGGTTGGCACATGGCTACATACTTTATGTTAATTAAAATGATCAGAGAGGCAGTCGCTCCATGCAAAATACTGGTAATCAGACTGGATGTCGACCCCGACATAATTGGAAGAAGGCGTGGCAGATGAGTGTACCAAGCATTACTGCCGCAAGCTTCCCAGTTTGGAGGTATGAGGAACAGGGTGTAAAGTTCACTCAACCTCCATAGAAAAGGGAGGATCCTCCGACCAGACGGGTGTTGTGTCTGGCGGGCAATTGCCCAACGATTGATGTTGGGAAATTGTATCTATGCTAACTGCGCGGTAAACTCTGCTTGCGAGATGCAGGATTTGAGTGACGTCAGTATGACGCGTTGTTCGCATGTGGCGTTTTAGATACCGCTACATCAGCCTATAATGTTCCCGCTGCTGGGACACAGGCCTCCTCTCTGTAAGATCAGTGAGCCGTAATCCACCACGCGGACCCATTGCGGGTAGATGTCACATTTCTTCGAATTTTTGGTTCTCGGACATGCTGGTTTCTTCACGGTGTTTTCCTTCACCGTTTTGAGAGCAGAGTGGTGATGAGATTATTCACACAAAGTAAAGCCTGGGTTTCATCACGACCTACAAACACAACAACACGGTTAGCGCAGTGGCTGAGCGATCGGACTGCTGCGCTGCGTGTCGCGGGTTCGATTCCCGCACAGAACAAATATTTGTGAGTCCTACATGTATTTGTTCTGAGTCTGGGTGTTTTTCTATCTATAATATGTATGTATTTACAAACAAAAAAAATGTATATAAGTCGTTTATCAGCCATCTTGTTACCATAACACAAGCATTAGGTTGCTTAGCTTGGGACTAGATGGCGCTGTGTGAAATGTCCAGGGATATTATTATTACCTACAAACTCGTAAGTTGCGGGCGTTATCACTGGGCCACCACAGTTCCTTGAGAGTACATAAACCACATGGCTAATTTAGTATTAATAAAATTACCTAAGAAACAATTGACTACTACAAAATCAATATTTCCCCTTTCAACCATTGACCATGGACAAACCCACACGTTCCCATAAAAACATTTACGACCCCATAAACTTTTATGCTTTATTTTTCCATACGCCCAAAATGTTATGACTTGTGATTCGGATGTTTTAATTTGAACGGTGTTTCCTGGGTTTGGAATTTTTTTATTCTGTGAAAGGGAAAATTAAATATGAGTTATTATTCTCCTGCCCTGGTCGGCGCAACATGTCTTTTCTTCTATATTCCTCTATTAGCTGCCATCTGGACAATCACTCCCTTTCTAACCATATCATCATTCACACAGTCCATCCATCATTTCTTTGGTCTTCCTCTACTCTTATTGCCATCGGCATTCATACTCAAAACATTCCTCACGAAATTTTCCTCATTCCTTGATATACCATGACAATGGGTTTCCACACAAACCGGTACCACTTTCAGACTTCCTCTTCTACTCATTTCTTATTCAATCCATTCGTGTAACACCACACATCCCTTTCAGCATTCTCATCTAAGCTGCATGTATTCGAGGAATAAAATTGAGGTTTGACAGTTTTTGTATAAAATAACTGACAAAAGACAATGACCAAAAATCGTACCAAAAAGTCTCATGCATCAAGATCAAAATATTATAGTAATTATTTTCATAATTTTTTCGACATTACGCTTCGGGGTTTTGATTTTTGAACAGGGAATTAAATTTAAAGTAAAAAAGTGTTGGTATTGTTTTATTTCCTTTACCATGACGTTCCGTTTCAAACGATATATGATTAATATAACCTTAAATTTTGAAAGTGTCACGATCACGTCTTTCAAAAATTATGTAAAAATATTATACTTTGCCGATTCTTCATTAATTAAAAATAACTAGAATAAAATAGAATATAATTTTTATTTAAACGATTATAATTTTTTAGAGCAATAATGGCCGTTCGTGTATAACATGTCAAACAAAATAAAGTACAGAGACCAGCACATCAAGCTACTACAATCTGTCAAATTTCTTTAATAGATTTTCAACTTTATCGTTAAAGTATTAAGGTTCATGATTGATTGGGAAAATTTGACAGTTTCGGGTAGCTTGACCTGCTGCTGGCGTCTGTACCTAGTTTTTAGGTAATTTCGATTATTTTGAAAATCTCCAAAACCCGGGTTTTGTTTACAAAAACAACTTTTGTGGGAGTTAATATGATAAGTGTATTCTATAAAAAACAAAGGTTTACGTTGATGCAGCATGGTACGGGTTTTCATACATCCATGAGCCAATCCTTTCAAAATAATTCCTGGAATAAAATTATCAGATGATTGAAAAATCAGCCCTAAGTCTTATTAGCAGATCATAATAAAGCCTTACAAGACCACATTTTGAGCAGTCTACAATAACTTTTAAATTTATGCTCCCTAACTTTTGATAAAGGTTATTTTTATTAACACTCATAGCATTATTTCTCGAAATAAATGGCTATTTGATCCACCGAAATTGAATTGTTGATTTTCATTCAGCAAATAAAGTAAAACCGGAGTTTTGTTTTTTCTTCCGTTCAAAGACCATCGTTTCTATGGTTACTTTATTTGAATGTAAGAATAGGAGACTTATTTTTGCCAAAGGTTAAATTATTTTTGGCTTTTTCTGCCTATAAGTATTGTTATACCTACCGAAATACCACATTTATTGGAATAAAGAAGAGTTTTGGAAGGCTGTGTTGCTGGGGATTTTATACTGCACCAGCTTCCCAGCTGTAGCACTAGGAAATGGTGAGGAGCAGGCGTTTTTGGGGGACTGACTTATATAATTTAGACGCTCAAAAACTGCCGATTCTCAGCCTATGTAGTTAGAATAAATGGCTTTTGTTTTTTTTATTAGGTAATACGAAACCCCTTGGTAAGACTGGCTGTCAATCGTTCGGGCTTCTGACGACCCGTAACGACTGTCAAAGATTCAAGAATGACAGCCGGGACCAACGGCTTAACGTGCTTTCCGAGGCACGGAGGGGTGTCGGTATGTAAAGATAGTCACCCATCCACAGACCAACCGCGGCAAGCGTAGCTTAACCTGACCGATCGACCTGTGCGGCTGTTATTATTTAGCACCTCAATTTTATTTATTTGTATACAAACCGACTATATACTTTCCGAGACCCCTCCGTGCCTCGGAAAGCACGTTAAGCCGTTGGTCCCGGCTGTCATTCGTGGATCTTTGACAGTCGTTATGGGTAGTCAGAAGCCCGAAAGTGACAACCAGTCTTACCAAGGGATATCGTATTACCCAGTAACTGGGTTGTGGGGATCAGATAGGCAGTCGCTCCATGTTAAATACTGTTATTCAGCTGCATCCGGTTAGACTAGAAGCCGACCCCAACGTAGTTGGGAAAAGGCTAGGCAGATGATGAGACAACTTTTATTCAAGGAATAAAATTGACATCTGACAGATTTTGTATCGAAGAACAGTCAAAAATTTAAAATTATTCCTTGGATAAAATTCATCAGCCCTTAGTTAAATAGTCTCACTTCAAGTCAAACATCTCAACTCGACTTCGATACATACTTCTCCAACGTTGTATCCCTTAACAAAAAATGATGAGTTTATGACAAAATTTTACATAAATTATGTAGAACAGCATTATGCTAATAACATTGTAAATGCTTAGGATTTTGATGAATAAACATTTTGTTGAGAGTTTCGTGTTATGTGGGTTTTATGATGGCTTGTTAACAATGTATTGACTACCCCGTTGGTCTCGTGGTCGCAAGCGCAACTGCTGAACGTGGGCTTCGATTCCCAGGTTGGGCAAAGTGTTATCGGGATTTTTCATCAGGAATTTCTTAGTAACAGTTGAGATTGGCCGCGATGGCCAAAATACGGTCTGAAGGATTATCTACTGAGCACTGAAATTAACTGTTTTTTTATTCTTTTGATAAAACTTGTGTGGAAATCGGTTATAATGATATGTGTTTGAGATGCGGATAATGCCGTGGAGAAAGTTTTGAGTATGTCTTGCCTATAAAAGTAGCATAAGCATAATCAGCCTACCATGTTCCCACTGCTGGAAAACAGGCCTCCTCAGTGAGAGGGTTTTGGCCGCAATCCACCACATGGACTCAATGCAGGTTGGTAGTCATCACATGTCTTCAAATTTTTTATTCCAAGACATGTTGATTTTGTCCCCATGTTTTCCTTCAACCTTTTGAGAGAAGTGGTGAAAAAAATAATTTACACAAACTAAAGCGCCTGTCAAGGTTTAAACTTATGACCTACAATTCGTAAGCCACGGTCGTTACCACTGGGCTATCACTGCTTCTATATTATAAGAGTAGGGGACAATTATTAAAGAAACGCTGTATAGTCTGTGTGAAAGATGAAAAATAGCTAGAAAGGATGTTATTGATGCCAATGGTGGATAGACCAGAAGGCCAATTCTCGTAATTTAAAACGTTCAAAATCTAGTCGCAGTCTCATCTCGGCGACAAACGAATGTCAAAAACTTGTCAAAATTTAGGGAAATTAGAAGTATTTTTAGACAGATTGAGACTGAGATCAGACTGTGAACGTTCTTAAAATTACGAGAATTGCCCCTCAGATTCTAAAACTGGTAGCATCATTGCTTAAACCTTGCCTGGAAGTTCCCTAGCTTATTTTAAATGTTAGGGTTTCAGAAATACCAAATAAGAATTATAAAATAAAAATTAAATACTGTGTTTAAGTAAATTTTATTTTTAAACCCACCTAAAAATTTTAAACAAATATTTATGAACAGTCTGTGTTTACTCTAAGATTTTCAGCTCTCTCAACGTTGTCAGATTGATACAGTCCAATTACGAACGGCAACATTGCATTATTACTCGTTCTTCTCCTCCGGCAAGCAAAAATAAATTTAATAGTAAAGTACATTTAGTTGAATATTCAAATCTGTATAGATATTTACGAATCCTAGGTTGCATCAAATATTATTGAAATCTAGAGTATTTAGATATTTATGTTCCGAAGAGTAGTCAGATATCTTTGACTGCTCCATCGTAACAATGTTATGGCCAGAAGGCCAATTCTCGTAATTTAAAACGTTCAAAATCTAGTCGCAGTCTCATCTCGGCGACAAACAAATGTCAAAAATTTGTCAAAATGTAGGGAAATTAGAGGTATTTTTGACAGATTGAGACTGAGATCAGACTGTGAACGTTCTTAAAATTACGAGAATTGCCCCTCAGTTTATATGATAACATTTTATTGATGTCTAAATTTGTATAAAACTATACTTACTTATGATAATTTTAACGCTTACAATATTTTGAAACATAGTCGCTGCCAATATATTAGTGAACTCGACTGTACAAGCCTTCTTAAAGAAATAAAATCATTTAATGTAGGTAATTCAAAGGACCGTTTTCAATGGGTAGGCTCTTAAAAGGACTAATTCTTTTATATTTTACAGAAACCTTACGTACTGAATGAACTATTTGAAAAACACGTGACAATTTTTTATCTAAGACTAGCTGCTACCTGCGGCTTTGCCCGCGTGGAATGGAAAGTGCTTCTGGGATAAAAGTATTACCTATATTACTCCTTATAACATCAGATATCTGCTAGTGAAAATCCAGTCAAACCAACCAGTCCAGTCCAGTCCAGTCAAATCAAGTCAGCCCAACCGTTTCAGAGATTAGCCAGAACAAACATACAGAGACACAAAACTTTAAAAAATTGTTTTTTTGTTTTAAGTAGGTACCGTATAATATACGTACCGTACCGTTCATATGCATTTAGTAAAACACCACCCAGTTACTGGGTTATGGAGATCAGATAGGCAGTCGCTTCATGTAAAATACTGGTACTCAGTTGCACCCGGTTAGACTGGAAGCCGACCCAGTTGGGGTCATAATCATCATTTGTCTAGTAACATAACAAAATTAAATGATGATTATGATGCATTTAGTAAAAAGTAGTAATTTTGACATTACAAACAGACACTTTAATTTTATTTATATGTATATATACATATATAGCTGTTTAGATTATTCTACGAAATTTGTTGTTGAGCTTTGAAATACTCACTTTGAATAAAAACATTGTTTGATTAGAAATTCAAGTTTTGTTGTTTGTTCTGAAAGCCAAATAAGTGTAATTAACTCTCAGCCCTTTTGTTGTTGGCTATTGATGTTGATTTCTAATTGGCAGCGATTTATATTCCGGAATCTCGGCACGTGTTACCCAAGGATATTTAACTAGCTTATTAAGGTATGAGGAACAGGGTGTAAAGTTCACTCATCCTCCATAGAAAAGGGAGGATTCTTCGATCTGACGGCTGTGATGCAACCATGAGAATACCAATATCTTTATGAACCTAGCTATGCATAAATATGTAAGCTGTCACGCCCTTTATGCCTGGAGGCTTTTATTTAGGTAGTAAGTTTTTATTTACATTTTAATTCATTATTTTTCAGCTTGAGTACGTATAGTTTTTATATTTGTTGGTATTTCAAACTCAAACTCAAACTCAAACTCAAATCATTTATTTCAATTAAACCATTTATAGGCACTTTTGAATTGTCAAAATTAAATAGTCGGTCAGTTAGTCAGAAAGTTGAAGCTAGTTGCCCATTCCAAAGCGTAGATCTCTATGGAGAAGAACGGGCAAGAAACTCCACGGACACTCTTTTAAATCAAGACATTTTTACAAAATCCTGGTTACATTATTCTTATTGCTTCTATATGTGAGAACAATGTAAAGAAACAAATTAAAATATAAAATTAAAAATAAGCCCTGGCAGTTAAGAGATGACCAGTCTCAACAGATGGCGCCCGTTCACGAACATGACGCGTGGATCAGCACCACCCAGCTCAACCATTTCGTAGGGAACCGAATGATCCAACACACGCGCCACCACCAGTGAGACATTTAAGTGAGCATGACATATTCTCAACTGCCATGCTCTTTCAAGTCAACAACAAAATATCATAAAAAACGGATCCATGGTTCTTACATTTACAGAATTTTCAAAAATGCTTCTAAATTATACAAAACTATAGTTTGCAATTTAATTAAGAGATGAGAGAAAAAAAAATTACTACCAATCATGAAGAGGTATTTAATACTGAAGTATTAAAAATTAATCCTGATTAAATAAAATAAACACTAAAAAAAAAAAACAAAAAGGGGAAGCATCTCCTCCAAATATTGAAATTGTGATCAACTTGTAAGCCCAACTGCCTGTGGAGCAGGACCAGCATTAAGCCAAGCATTTTTATCTACTATATACTCGTCCAACTTATAATATGCTTGTCTACATAGTGTGCGTTTAATGCATGTTTTAAATTTCTTCTCATTTAGTTGAAGAATATCGAGTGGTATTTTATTATAACATTTTACACAGTACCCCATAAAAGAAGTTTTTACTTTAGACAATCTGAAGCTCGGCTGATCTAGTTTGTTCCTATTCCTAGTGTTAAAGTTATGCCTGTCACTTATCTTACTAAAAAGATGTAGATGTTTTCGAACGTACATAATGTTTTCGTATATATATTGACAAGGAACCGTCATGATGTTAATTTTTTTAAACAGTTGCCTTAGAGATTCACGTCTGCTGAGATTGTAGATGGCTCTGACAGCCCTCTTTTGCAGAATGAAGATAGAATCAATATCTGCAGCCCGTCCCCACAGCAAAATACCGTAAGACATGATGCTATGGAAGTAACTAAAATAGACCAGTCTTGCGGTTTCCACGTCTGTTAATTGACGGATTTTCCAGACAGCGTAAGCGGCTGAACTTAGCCGCCCTGCAAGTGATGTTAGGTGAGGACCCCACTGCAGCTTTGAGTCAAGCGTGATACCCAAGAAAACCGTACTTTCGACGAATTCAAGTATCTCCCTATTCAATACAACGTGACATTCACTACTTCTAACATTCGGTAAAGCGAATCTAATGCATTTAGTTTTTTTCTCATTTAATACTAAATTATTTACAGTAAACCAATTATGGACCATAAGCATAGCATTATTTACGTCGTCAAGCTGCTGTGCACGTCTATCTACTTTAAAAATCAGTGATGTGTCATCAGCAAATAACACCATTTGTGGTCGGGTTTTTAGTAAATGAGGTAAATCATTTATATATACTAAAAATAGGAACGGCCCCAATATTGAGCCCTGCGGAACACCCATTTTGACTTTTAAACCCAATGAATTCACACCGTTTATTTGAACTTGCTGAAATCTATCATTTAAATATGATTTTATTAAGCTAACAGCTAGTTTACCCAGTCCGTAATGCTCAAGTTTCAAGAGCAGTGTTTCGTAATTCACGCAGTCAAATGCCTTGGATAGATCACAAAAGATGCCTATTGCATCATGTGCCTCTTCCCATGCGTTAAAGATGTGTTTTAATAAGGTGACACCGGCGTCAGTTGTACAACGTCCTTTGGTGAAACCATACTGTTGATCGTGTAGGATGTTGTTACGATTAAAATGATTGAGCATTTGATTTAACATTACTTTTTCAAACACCTTGCTGAAAACCGGCAAAACCGATACGGGTCTATAATTATTTGTGTCTTTGCTGTCCCCAGATTTGAAAAGTGGAATAACTTTACTGAACTTCATTAAATCCGGGAATACCCCTTGATCTACACACAAATTAAATATTAAAGCTAAGTAGGGTGCAATTGTCTCAATAATGGATTGACAAACTTTAGTAGACATGCCCCACAGATCTTCGGTAATTTTGATCTTAAGTTGCCTGAATGCTTTTATAATAACTATAGGGTCAATATATTTAAATTTAAATTCCACAGTACAGGCTGAGACATTCGCTCTCAATAATTCTATAGCTAGTGCGGGCGAGGAATTTAACGTTTCTGTAGTTTTGATTGGGATATTGGTAAAGAAAGTTGTAAATTCCTGAGCAACATCGATGTTATCGCTAATGAGACCGCGGGGAGTGTTAAGTGTGAAATCAGTATTACGTGTTTTGTTCCTGTTCGTTTCATTGTTAATAATCTTCCAAACTGTCTTTATTTTATTGTCTGCTGATTTAACCTTGTTACTATTGAATGAAGCTTTAGCTGCTTTGCAGATATTTTTAAAAGTTTTAGAATAAGTAGCAACATACTTATTAAAAGTATCCGTGTTAATATACGGCTTAAGGCCATACAGTTCAAATAATCTATCCCTACTTTTTCTGATTCCTTTAGTTGCCCAGTCACTGAATAAAAACTTAGGGCAAATAGTTTTAGAGTTCTTCTTAAAATAATGATTGAACTCTGTTTGTACCAATGAAAATAATTCTTTATACAAAATATTACCATTAGTCATACTTAGGCCCTGAACACTTAACTTGCTATTTAAAGTTATATTAAACTTATTCAAATTACTCGATGTTATTGGTCTAGTTTGAATCTGCACTTTTTGGATTGGTGTGTTGGACTTAAAATAAACGGTTTGACCGCTGTGATCAGAAGGGAGATAATTTACAATGCCCTTCTCTAGATATTCACAGCAACAGAAAACATTATCAATACATGTAGCAGTAGCCGTAGTTATTCGTGTTGGTTCCAAAAACACATTTGACAGATTGAATGATTTAAAGAGGCTTAATAATCTATTGCTATTTGAATTGATTTCCAAAATATTAATGTTAAAGTCACCACAAATAATTACTGATTTATTACCAGTTGCAAGTTTTGCCAAGACATCTTCCATTACTGACTCAAAAATAGAGTAGTTTTGATAGTTTGGAGGTCTGTATACGCACACTATAAAATGCTTATCTAGCTCAACACAGGACAGTTCGATGCTATGTTCCATCGATAGTTTAACTATGTCTTTACGAGTCTTATATTTTATAGAATTTTTAATTAAAATTAATGAACCTCCACGCAGCATGGATTTTCGGTTAAAGCAACTGCCCACACTGTAGTTCTCGAAATTTATTAGCATTTCATAATCTTTCAACCAGTGTTCAGTTATACAAATAATATCAAACATTGTTTTTTCTAAAAACAATTCAATTTCTAATAATTTGGAAGAAATACCTTGAATATTTTGATGAAACAATTTCAAGGAATTCTGCTTAGCCCCTTTTTTACACTTAACTAATTGAGAGCTAGAAGATACCTTGTTGGAGGTGAGATTAAGAATATTGTTATTGGTACCTTCTGTTGTCTTACTGACTAGTTTAAACTATTGTTGCTAACCACCTTAATATTAGTATTATTACTAATTTTTATGGTGCTAATTACATGAGACTTCGACATACTACTTATGTCTGAGTTAATAATAAAAGCTAATAGCCCTGCTATTTGACGTCTAAAACTAATAGGCAGATACGCTGTATCCCTAGTCGATTTAAATGGCTCAACAAAAGTGTTGGTGTCAAAAAATATGAGTTTGTCACTATAGTGATTAACTAAGAAGTGCATATGGTTATTTAGCATATGTATATAATAATTTTGCCTACTTGATAAGTGCTCAAAGTATGGGAAAGCACACAATATTATTTTCTGACAATTAATCTTTAAGATTTCAGTAACACAGTCAGTGATGTCATCTATTTTCACCTTATCACTGTTACCTACAAATACAGAAATAATGGCATTTGGATCATAATTATTGCTAGTTATTGATGACATTATCTCTTTGTAGGATTTCCCAGGCATACAATAATTAACAGCAGATTGACTCAGGTTGTTACTCAATAATTTACCTAACCCTCTCCCTAAACTATCTGAAAACATAACAGAACAACAACAAACTTTACTAGAAGAAGTGACAGCATAAGTATCTGTCTGTGCTACTTCAGATGAACATTGTACAACATGTGGTGTATCTTGACCGGGGATACAGTCCCAAGCTCCTCCAGACTGGGACGGGTCCTCCGTTGCCTCAGGTTGGATAGCCTCAAGGTTGGTTTCCCTTTGACAAGAACATTGAGTGGAGCTCAGAGTCATCGGGTCCACTCTACCTGCCTCATCGCTACGCATTTCCACCAACTCGTTTGCAGCAAGGATGTGTTCCTTTATTTGTTTTTGAGAGCTCACATACTTAATATAATGTAAATGTAGTGACTCTTCAAGTACCTCAATTTCAGACTGTAATCGCTGAGTATCAATGTGATAAATGTTTTTACTATCTTCCAATTTAATTTCATAGTTTTTTAATTTATTTATTAGAAAAACACGTTCCTTCCTTAGTTTAATATTATTGGAATTGAGATTTTGTTGTTTCCTAAATTTATTGCATCTATTTATGATTTTATTTAGTTTTGCATATTTTTTTATTTTATTTTGACTTACTTTATAACTGTTATTATTATATTTCAGTATAGAATCTTCAGTAAGGTCTATTGTTATTAAGGAATGAGAGTTGCAATTAGTATTAGCTAATTCAGTATACAAGTTATCAGTTTCCTTAGCCTGATTACATTCTTTGACTTTCTGTAACTTAGTAATTCGTAAATTTGCATGAATTAATTCCTCTTCTAGGTCCCTAACCTTACACAAAGCCTCCTCATATAAGTTACTGCAGTTATTGAAACCATCCGTGACTAACCGCAGTTTATCCCGTTCATCAACAACGACCAGGTATTTTTGATGAAGGTCTACTAGCTCCTGTTTTAAGCTTGTATTTTTGTAAACAACCTTCTCGACTTCCTTCTCACTATCCTCTATTTCCTGCAACAGCTGATCACATTTACTGTTTGAAGCCTTAAGATCTTGAGTGGTTGTTTTCAATTTAAGCTCCAAGTCCTGAGCAGCAGCTTTACGGGTCATCACAGGCATGGTTTCAGGAATAAGTACTGAAAGTGAAATTAAAGAAATGGTAAGAACCAGTAAAACAGCCAAACAGAAAAGAAAAGCTAGAAATGAAAGGAAAAGTTGGAGAAGTTAGTGTAGATTTATAGGTAGAATAAGGTAGGCTGAATCTAATTGAAATGCAACTGATATGATTAGATAAAGTACACAGTTACATTGATTCTATTGATTTAAGATTTAACTTTTTTTTTATGTGGGTAGGATGCCCAGACAGAAAAATCTAGTTTTGCATTAAAAGATTACAAATATTGAAAGTAACGATAGTTAACGATTATTGTTGTTATGTAACACTAATAGAATTTCAATATTTTAATATTTCACAATATTATGTTTCGTTATGATTTACACTGATTTACACAAAGTGACATAGACCCAGTGCCGGGTGACAAATCAACAATAATTGGGATCAATGAATGTATTACAGTCTAGATGACGATCGTGTGTTATCTAAAGATTAAAAGTAAACAATACTCCCCGTTTAAATCCGCAGGTCGAACATCAGCTGCACAATCAGCTGTTCGTGAGAGGTTACCGGTAACGGTAGGCAACCAAATACTGTGTTTAACTTTGTAAAACTTGCAGGAAAACAATGGTCCAGAGTATTTAAGCTGTTATTTTACATTTAGATATACTATTACCACTTAAAAACACTTAAAAATTAAATAAAACTAATTTTAAAATACGGAGCAAAATTTTGACATGTCACTCGGGCAGTGTTGCTAGTGTCATCCTAGTATATTGGCGTGGCTAGCTGACATATTGCAAGTAATTTAATTTTATGTTATGTGCCTTGTAATGTTAATTACTTAACGCCTAGTATTGTATAGTATAAAGTATTTTATAACTGAACAGACAGCTGTGCTGCTGGGGAGTTTGTTGCGCCACTTCTTCTTCCCAGCGATAGCACTAGGAAGTGGTGAAGGGCGGGCGTTTTTGGGGGACTGTCTTTTGTAATTTTGACTTTCGAAAAGTGCTGATTCTCAGCCTAATTTGAATAAATGACTTTTGATTTTGATTTTTAAAAAAATCTCTTAGAGAAAATCTGGCACCTAGCTGGTAAATTGCTCGAACAAGCTCGTTTTTGAAGGACAAATATATATTTTGTATATTTACAAATAAGACATAACGCTGTGAAAATAACTAAAATAGACTAAACGAGCTGTATCAACGTCAGTGTATTGTCTTACTTTCCTGACGGCGTAGGCAGCCGAACTGAGCCTTCCTGCTAGACTTGATATATGAGGTCCCCATTGATGTTTGGCATCTACTGTTAGTCCTAGAAAAATTGCCGAGCCTACAGTTTCAAGCACCTCTTTATCTACGAGTAAGACGATGTTGGGTCCAAGATTTCTAACATTCGGTAAGGCAAACTTTATTTGTTGTGTATTTATAAAAAAAAAAAACTGATATTTGGATGGTTATTTTTGGGAGGTCAACGAAAAAATAAAGAAAAATTGTTTATTCTGCACAAACAAAACGCACATTACAAAAAAAGACAGAATATACGCATATAACTTAGTCAAAAGCCTCGTACTCAATCATATAAAAAGTTGTCTTTGTCAATTGCTTGATGCAGGGACCAAAGACAACACATATTAACGACCGCTGTTAGTGTTGTTACTTGAAGTGTAAGTTGAGAAAAACTGTTTTCTTGTGTTTTATCGTGTTTAGTGAACGATACCTATCCCGTCTGTTTAAACCGATATTACAAGTGACTACAATAAAATAATACAATATAATAATAGTAGTTATGAGGGGCCCGTGGCTAAATAATAACCGCCGCACAGGTCGATCGGTCAGGTTAAGCTACGATTGCCACAGTCGGTCCGTGGATGGGTGACCATGTTTACATACCGAGACCCCTCCGTGCCTCGGAAAGCACGTTAAGCCATTGGTCCCGGCTGTCATTCGTGGATCTTTGACAGTCGTTACGGGTAGTCAGAAGCCTGAAAGTCTGACAACCAGTCTTGCCAAGGGGTATCGTATTACCCAGTAACTGGGTTGTGGAGGTCAGATAGGCAATCGCTCCATGTAAAATACTGGCATTCAGCTGCATCCGGTTAGACTGGAAGCCGACCCCAACATAGTTGGGAAAAGGCTAGGCAGATGATGCAAACACAACGATAATAAAAATACAGTAAAAAAAACAACTTATTAAAACTAGGTGAGAGTACTAATCAACTTGACTAACAGGCGTCGCCAACATTTTTTCTTTTTTTCTTTCTGACGGTAACTCGGCCGGGTGCCAAAGTCCGGCTTCCAACTAACGTCAGCAGGCTAAAAAAAGTTTTAACAACGAAATTATTATTGCTCCACCCCAGTTCAGGTGACATACAAACTAATTTTGCACAGGTAAAACAGTTCTTATTCTCTGTTTGTTGTCAAACTCATGTTGGTTTAACAATTGGGAGATTGGTTTTTGTTACTTTGTTTCAACTAATCGGCATTGACGGCACGGTTGGCGCAGTGGCTAAGCGATTGACTGCTGCGCTGCGTGTCGCGGGTTCGATTCCCGCACGGAACAAATATTTGTATGACCTACATGTATTTGTTCCGAGTCTGGGTGTTTTTCTATCTATAATATGTATGTATTTACAAAAAAAAATGTATATAAGTAGTTTATCAGCCATCTTGTTACCCATAACACAAGCATTAGGTTGCTTAGCTTGGGACTAGATGGCGCTGTGTGAAATGTCCAGGGATATTATTATTATTATTCTTCTTCCCAGTGAATGCACTAGGAAGTGGTGAAGGGCGGGCGTTTTGGAGGACTGTCTTATGTAATTTGAGCGTTGATTCTGACTTTTTTTTCTTTTGCTCGGCTACTAATGAGTGTAGCGTGGTGTTAAATGGCCTATAACCTTCCTCATGAATTGAGCTGCCTATTTGGTAAATTATGGAAATAACTTTCTGTCGAGTCATCCGATCCGATAAAAAAAAAATCCAATCCCAATCGTATAAATGATTGATTATTTATATTTTTATAAATGATTTATTAATAAACTGTTAATTACTTCTCTCAGGAGAGTTATGAACTACTTAAAATGACTATCTTCACATACCAAGACAGGGGTCTTGGTATGTGAAGATAGTTATTTTAAGTTCGATCAGGTTAAGCTACGCTTGCCGCGGTTGGTCCGGGGATGGGTGACCATTTCACAAACCAAGACCCCTCTGTGGCTCGGAAAGCACGTTAAGCTAGTGGTCCCGGCTCTCATTTGTGTATCTTTGACAGTCGTTACGGGTCGTCAGAAACTCCAGTCTGACAACCAGTCTTACCAAGGGGTATCGCATTACCCAGTAACGGGTTTGTGGAGTTCAGATAGGCAGTCGCTCCATGTAAAATACTGGTATTTAACTGCATCCGGTTAGACTGGAAGCCAACCGCAACATAGTTGGGAAAAGGCTAGGCAGATGATGATGATGACTTATGAACTACTTAATTAACAGAAGCACATAAAATATGTGCTTCTGTGAATAGATTTTTCTTCTTCTTCTTCATATCATACTGAATAGTTCATACCATACTGAATAGTACATAATGAATAGTACAATATTTTAAAATTTAGTATCCTAATTAGTCAATTTGCTAATTGAAGGCGAACAAAGTGCCACGTGAATGGCTAGACTAATAAATTATAAGAAACAATCAGTTTGCTATTTATTAATTATATAATGTAATTTATTTATATAATTTAATTTATTTATATAATTAATAATTTTATCCAGACTATTGTTTAATTTAAACTATTTTGTTTCGTGTCATAATTATGTAGGTAGAAGGTCCACTCTACAAAACTTATTTTATTTATTTATAACCAACTTATATTCACAGTTTGCACCACACATACAAGTTATTATAGTCAATATTAATAATTACACATGTCATACAATCATAAAATTAAGTCATAATAAAAATAGACAGTGAAATTAAATGAAATAAAACAAAAATTGGAAAAATTAGATAAAATTAGGATAAAATTAGGATAAATTGAAATATAATTATTAATATCAAGAAACTTTTTTATTTATCTACTCCTAGAGAAAGAGAAAACTGTTATATTTCTTGAAACCAAAGACATCTTTTTAAACAGAAAACTTATTCATCATCTGCCTTGCCTTCCCCCAACTACTCGTATGTTAGGATCGGCTTCCAGTCTAACCGCATGCAGCGACTACGTATCTGACCTCCATAACCCAGTTATTGGGTAATACCTACGATACCCCTTGGACTGGTTATCAGACTTCCGGGCTTCTGACGACTTCGTAACGACTGTCAAAGATCCAAGCAGCAGAATGATAGCCGGGACCAACGGCATAACGTGCTTTCCGGGGCATGGTGGTATCTTCGTATGAAGAGACAGTCACCCATCTACGGATCGACCGCGGAAAGTGTAGCTTAAACTGATCGATTGACCCGTGAGGCTGATGTTATTAAGCCACGAGCTGAAAAATCTAAAGTAAAAGTTCAACATCTTATATTACCTATATCTGAAAAAGACTTCAACTTCATATCGCAATATATATTATTACGCATACCGTGTTCAGCATAACAAAGTTAATAATAAAATTAAAACTTTATTCAGTTCAGAAAAACACGATATAATATAAAAAAAACAAAAACGAGTAGCAGATTACAAGGAGCCTTAGGAGCTAGGTTTTTACAGATGCCCTGGACCACACACTAGGATTCCCTGTGTTTTGAGGTCCAGTCTCTTCCCGAGTAAGGCAAACATTTTTATTTATGTATGTGAAGTAATTAATTTGAAAAAAAAAAAAAAAAAAGAATATTACTATAAGAACTTAAGTACAATGTATAAAAAACTAACTAACTAAAATTAAAATCATCAATCAAGATGTGATTTGTTTTTTTTTAAATATATTTCTGTTACTAAATCACATACTTACGCCCTTCGCAAATAAGTACATATCTGCTAACTTTCTGTCACACTCAAATAAAAAACCAGCGTAAACCATACAAAGACAAACACTCAGGAAATTTAGAGAGAAAAAAACCGATATCCCCTAAAAAAATACCTTTACGTAACAGATACTTATATTAAGCAACAGTTTACTTTTCATTTCTTTGTTTGTTTCCTGAACGGTGAGCAAAGAAGGCTTTCAAAATAATTGTTGTTTTTGTCTCAGGTAGGAAAACGTATGTATGTATATGTGACAAAGTTTTTTTATATGTGAGAACTAATAAATACTGACGGAGAAATAGATTTGTGTGCAGGTAGTTAAGTACCTAAGATTCATAGACGACTTCTTCTTGGGGTGTAAATGTGGTGCTGTTCGACAAACGTTGGGACACATATCGCGCCCCGCCCCGGTGCGACACTGTCACTTATGCAAAAATGTAGTTTTTCAGGAGAAGCATTTAAAACTTTGACACCTCACTAAAACAAACCAAAACGGCAATGACACTCACGCCCTCATACGGAAACTATGCGTACTACAAAAGTAACGTTACTGCACCAAGTGAAGGGGTGCTTTAGGATCATTTTTAGATATTTAACTCATTTTTGCATTTTTTGCAAAAGTGACAGTGTCGCACCGGGGGTGCGATATTATCTTGTCCCACGTGTCCTGTCGGCTGCAAGTTATAGGAACAGATGGCCGCTACACACCTACCTCCTAGTCATAATATTATGTTCAAAACGTTCATAAAAGAGCAAAAAAAATCCTTCGAACTTGCTAAGCGCAAATATGTTTGTTCCTAAGCCCACATGGCAAATTCCTTTACCGTGTGTACACATGGTAACAGTTACAAGGCCTCTTGTTGTCAACAAGGGAATAATTTCTAAACTTCCAGACAATTACTTTTTTTTTTCTCATAGGTGAAAATGGATAAATCTTTTACAAAAAATAAAATCTTCCTTGTAAAAGATTTCTTCAATAAGAGTTATGGCAAAATAAAAAAAAATAAAAAAACTAGATACAGGGTGTTATTGACAGCCCTCCGCAAACTGATAGGGTGGCTTCAGTACATCATATTAAGATGACCGGTACATGTAATTCTTTCAGGAACATTAAGGGTATCCAAAAAACCAGATTTGTTTTATTACCTCACACGCATCGTATCGTTACCGTGGCAAAACGCACGTAGCGGACGGCAGCGCAGCGAGCTTGAGCGAGGCTGTTTTCAGCTGTTTTATTTACATAAATGGAGTGTTGCATACAGAGAACGTAATTTTACATTGAAATAAAGGAATATCAGCAGAAAAAACGGCATAATTTTTTTTTTTCCTGAGAAAATTTCCAATGGGATATGATTCAGAATAAGGAGCTGAATCAATCCTGTGTTTTTGTGGAGGGCTGTCAATAACACCCTGTATATGAGAATGAAAGAAGCATAATATTATGTGTTAGGAAAAACATGAAACAACCGGCCTTGGCACCCGAACCATTGCTTCGTTCCGGTTTAAAAAGTATGGGTAGGTACCGGGGAAGCTTACATTCAAATTCATGGCGCTTAGCCATGAATTTGAATGTAAGCTTCCCCGGCACATAGCTGCTACATAGCATAAATTAATTATTAACAATTTTCTTTTTTCATTGAATAAATTGAATGACTGAAAGCTACGTAATAAGGTATGGGGTTCATAGGACCCCATACCTTACTAAGGCATACCTTATTACGGTACCATATTATTAGGGTGGTTAAGGGTGGGTGCGATAACGATGCTGGAAAAGTCAAAAATATACCGGATTAACATAAACTACCAAAAAGCAAATGTCAATTCTGTTGAAAGTCCTTGTAGAAATACGAATTGCTTTGAAAGTGATTGCCTCTTGAGGCCCTCATGTTTCAAGAGGCAATCGCTTGCAAAGCAATTCCAAAAATTCTGGTTTGAATAACATTATTATATTGCACATAATCAGCCTGGTATCCGCAGCTCCATGTCAAAGCGCGTATTTTGCGAATTGAAATAATATCAACGACGAAACTTGAGGAAATTAACCTCAACTGTCAAATGAAAAACCACTTTAAGGTTTAACCCGGCCATCGTAGGCGTGGGCTTGCGGGCGGCGAGCAATGAGCAGCTTGCCGCCCGGTAAGGACCAGGCCGGGGTCGACGGCGCATTGTGTTCCACGCGCGCCTCAAAGAGATGTCAGCACGAACTGACGGGGTCCGCTAGGGCCGATGCCGCCAGTGCTGCGGGTTGTTCGAAAGAGATACCGTGGCCCCTGGCACAGGCAACTGAAGGAACACGGGTGGGTTTTAGTCAGTATAAGTCTGACACGCTCTTCCGCTCAGCCCAGAGCGGGAAAGGTCATTTGATGATTTCCCACCCAAAAAAAAAATAAGGCCCTCATGTTTCATTAATAAATACATCACTCTATAATTAACCATCACTGCACCTTTCTTAATCAATTAATATATTTTACGGCCTATGGGATCCATAACACCCAGGAAGAGTGACATGGTATCAGCGACAAGGTTGATGGAAAAGTCAAAAATGTGTGGGGAAATACTGCCGATCGATTCTGTAAAAATCTCACCGTGAAAAGTTAGGTGAAGTGAGCTTAGAGTGTGCTGTCAATGGTGTCAATCCCTAGCATTAGTTGATATGACAGCTCACTGCACGCTCACTTCACATAAGTTTTCACGGTGAGATGGTTACAGAATCGCACTGTTGTTGAAAGTAGTTGAAGTGATACGAAACGCTTTGAAAGCGATTGTCTCTTGTCTAGGCCTTCATGTTTCATTATTGGTCAAGCAAAACCAGTCTTTAATGTTTCTATACCGATCGGTCAATTATAAGAACCCACCAAACTGCATTCCACTTTACCCGATTCTACATTCTCCCTCCGCATTCAAGATATATACGAAAAGTTTATAATCAAGTGTTGTACATTCGATAAAAAAATATAATTTATGTCTGTAGTCGCAGCTGTTTCAGAGACGGCGCAAAAACTAGATACAAAGTGAATTTTAAGTAGCTTTTCATTGTGTATGTGTGTGTACTAAGTTAGATTTACTGTGTAAACGTATAGTACGGTTGGTGCAGTTGGACGGTGATTGGTTTACGTGAATAGGGTGGGGTTTGAATCTCGCTCGAAACAATTCTTAGGGATAATATAGGCAGTATGCTGGGTGACACCACATTCCGGCTCGCTACATGTTTCGTCTGGGCGCTCCTTGCGGAGCTCCATATCGCTATCAATGCGGTGACGCAGTCGACTGTCTCGGACACCATGGCCTATCCTGCAGCAAGAGCGCTGGACGGACGGCAAGGCACGCCAGCATGAACGACATCATCCGCCGGGGTGCCAGCTGTTTTAGAACCCAATGGCTTAATTGGCACGCGACGATGGAAATGGAATGACCTTATAATGCCTTGGAAGTTGGGTAGGCCTTTGGTGTGGGATGCAAACTGTGTCGAAACCCTCGCAAAATCCCATCTTCCTAGCACGGTGGGCTGTGCTGGGGCGGTTGCTGCAGGAGCAGAAAACCTCAAAAGACGCAAATATAACAACCTAATTGGGAGCTATATGTTTGAGCCGTTTGGGGTTGAAACACTAGAGCCTTGGGGTCCGAGTGCTCATCGATTTTTTCGGGACATCGCCAAGCGGTTGGTTGACTCTTCACGTGACCAGAAGGCTGGCCTATTTTTAGCTCAAAGAATCAGTATTGCCATCCAACGTGGTAATGCTGCCAGCCTTTTGGGCACTTATCCCATTGAAATGACAGCCATTTGGGCAAAGATCGTCACTCACTGGACGCCTGAGTCAGGACATCGACGTCGAGGTAGATCAAGGTGGAGGTGGTGTGACAATCTAATATCATTAACAGGACTAACATGGCCAGAGATCGCACAAGGTTCGGAAGAAAAAAGAGGAGCCTTTGTTCAGCAGTGGGACAAAATATAGCCCAACAAGAAAAGAAAAAAACTTGAGAGGTGTCAAGGGACACCCGGATGGAACGAAGTATAACTGGCTTGCTTTCTATAAGAGAGAGAGAGAGACAGACAGAGAAACACGCGCACGCCGCACGGCTTACAACTATAGCAAAAAGTGTCGTTCCAACTTTTGGTCTTAATTTTTTCCGTCTAGCCCCCTTTCGCAACGCGCGATAAGGAACTTCGTTCCAATAACAATCAATCACAAAACTGATAATCGAGAACAGTTTAAATGAAATACACTTTTGAAACCAGTTAATCCCTCGTTACGATGATTGTATTATGACCATTGTTGCATGAATTTTTCCTCACATTAATTTATAGCTGTTTATTCTGTGAAGTTGAGCGCTACAATCAGTCTAATTGGTTCGTCGTCCTTTGTTCCGGCTGGCGCCTTATTGTGATATAGAAAATTTATTAATTAACAAACAGTTGTGCGTGCCACTTCCATTTAATTGAGTATTCTGTCGATTTCTTTTTAATTGAGAATTCTATTTTTGTTGGATGTCGATTATTGGATTCTGGAAAAACTGGTTCAGTGCGAGTCTGACTCATGTACTAAGGGATCCGTACCACCAACATTTTAAAGTTATTTTTAGTTTTATTTGGCTTTGGTTTTTTTTTTCGTTTTGTTTGATAGATGCCATAGTAACAGATAAAGCGTTGTGTTAAAATTAAAACTTTCTACCTATTACGGCTAAGGATATACGGCCCTGTGAGAGATACAACAAATAGCCGGGTACACAAGCATATGGTAGGCTTGTAACTTGTAACCTTTAGCACTGCTAAAGGTTACAAGTTACTGCTAAATTAGCAGTTAAGGTAACGAAAAACATGAAGAAAAAAAATGAAATGATGAATTCGTGATTAACACTCCGTTACCCGCGCGTTCTACTATTGTAGAACCAGTAGAACACACATGCATTTTCGATGATTTCAACGTGAATTGTGGGTACTCAACGAACAAATTCACAGTATTCTTCCCAGTGGAAGAATGCTGTGAATTTGAAGCAAGCAGTCAAGCAGTCACTAGTTGTGTTCACCAGTTACCAGTGTAACTGGTGACCACAACTAGTGACTGCTGAATGCTGCTGCTATGACTGTGAATTAGGGTGCGGGTAACGGAGTGGTAACGAAAATATATTGATTTTACATTTCAGATAAACGGATGACGTCAGGCGCCGTGATCACGATCTACACGCTTAAGCGATACGCAATTAAAGAAGTTGTTTAGAGTACACCGCGAGTCACCGCGACCCGACGCGACGCGCAGTTAGAAGGAGGGAAACAAAACACGCGCGCGCGTGTTGCTTGACGTCAGTCGCATGGCTCGAGCCTATGAACGGGGCCATAGGGGGGGACATAGTATACCCTCAGAGTACGGAACCCTAAAAAATAGTCCACAACCACTCCAGCTTGTCACACTCCGCCAAACACATGCATCTAAAACTGTAGGTGCAGACAAAATCTCTGGAATTGGATTCGTTCCAGGGCTTTAATTAATTCCACACTAGGCTTGCGATGAGCTATGAGCGAAAACTTTAATTGGAAGAGCTTTCGTAATTTGTTTCGAATGAAGTGGGTAGCCATTGTGGTGGGAAAAAAATACTTTGGGTTGAACGCGTTGGGTAAACAGAGTGGCGTTTTTAAGGGTTTCGGAAGTAATTGATTCCATTTACTGAGTAAGATATTGGAGAATTCGAATGTGTTGTGGACCACACGCACTCTGGTGCGTGTGAGTACCAACAGCATCCTGAGTGTGATAGCGGACAGGTATGACTGTCCGTTCTTCAAAAATTGTATGCGTTTATGTGTGAACTAACTTAGTTTCAAGCTTTTTCTTTACTAACAAAATGGATCTTGTTGTCTGAAATATAAATAAATAATAATAGTTACATTTAAAATATTTTACAAAACAAATTATAATAATTAACCAACAATTACACAACTAGACATTCTGAGAAAGTTTTCCTTATCTTCAGAGACTTTAGAAATCCAGCAGCAGCCAGTTTAAAAACACACATACACGGACAACACGGTTAGCGCAGTGGCTGAGCGATCGGACTGCTGCGCTGCGTGTCGCGGGTTCGATTCCCGCACAGAACAAATATTTGTAAGTCCTACATGTATTTGTTCTGAGTCTGGGTGTTTTTCTATCTATAATGTATGTTTTCACAAAAAAAAATATTTATAAGTAGTTTATCAGCCATCTTGTTACCATAACACAAGCATTAGGTTGCTTAGCTTGGAACTAGATGGCGCTGTGTGAAATGTCCAGGAATATTATTATTATTATTATACATTGAGCAATGCACTAAAACTGCCCTCTAAATAAATCAACCCAACATTCGCAAAAGCTATCATTACTCCCTCCCAAGCTTACTACAAAACGTTTCCACGTCTTAATTTACTAATGCCTCGCCTCAAGTTACTAATTCTTCGTGCTACGTCGGCGACTTAAATGGCCAAGCGGATTTAGTTGTTCGAGATTTTATCGTGTCAGAAGTGAGGGTTTTTGCTCGGATTTGTGATATTATTTTCTTTATGTAGATTATTTTGTTAAGGGATGTTGGTGATTGTTAAACACAGTAAACTGGATTTAATTGTATTCATTACTGTTTCTTTCATTTAAATTAAAAATAGTTTGTCGTTTTCACCTTACTTCCTATACATGGTGGCAGGGGACATCGACGATCAAACTGAAACCATGATTTTATTTTTCGACGCTAGAAATTGTTCGTCCGTTATCAAAAAAAAAAATTGCTGATTCATAGAAAAGTGCAGTACGCGGTAAAAATGTATGGAACGGCAATTATTTTACTGACGAAAAGTTTCAACGCAGCACTGTTCAGAATCACGTACTGAATCCATGGTTGCGCCTCGATGTCCCTGCCAGTATATATACACAATCTTGAAAGTACTCCCTCTAAACAGCCTCTTAAGGCCCACTAAAATTACATTAGAACCAGATAATTGGTGTAGCTCTAAGATTTACAACTTGTTAAGATTTTATCGTTTTATTACTGGAACTAACAAGCTCTTCTCCTACTTTCACTTCCAAAATGAATCGCTAAAAGTTTCAAAAACATCCAAATCTCGATATAACGTTAACAGCGCAACAACAAAGTATAGCAGCCGCAATTTATTCTAAAATCCTCTTTCATCCAATTATAAGTTTCGTTCAAACTCTCGACTTGGTCGTTAAACTGATTTGTCGGTCGGGCGGTCTTAGTTGAGGTCTCGTTCGGTTAAATGCGCAATAACAAGCAATAGTTGCACTGTAACTTGTTCGGAGTAACAACGTCATATGGATGTAAGGAGCAGCTGAACGATTCGTTGAATACCATGTGGGGACGACAATATAACAATAAATCGTAATACTATAGATAGAAAAGAAAGAAAGAAAAAGTATTTATTGCAATTTGTACAGGAAGATCATAAACTAAACAGTCAAAAACGAAAAATCAAGTTATGTTGTATTATAACTTGATTTTTTTGTTTTTGACTGTTTGTTGTGTTTTTTTTGATATCCCATAACTCTAGGGGGTCATTGTACTCATCATTGTGAACAACTTTTACTATGGGACAAAACCTGAAAGCGCGAAAAAAAATGCTGTTCCCTACATTTATGTTCGTATAACTCGTCAAAATGAACACCAGATTTTTGTTTCGCTTTTTTCCATAGTAAAAGTTGTTCATATTGATGAGTACAAATGACCTTCTAGGGTTTTGGAATATCAAAAAAACACGTTGTATAAAAAAAAAGTAACAAAAATAAAAATGAAGCAGAAATTCCTATACCAGGCCAAAAGGCTCCTATGTCAGCATGCAAAGCATAGCATAGGAGTATTTTAAAACCTTCAAATCATAATCATCATTCTTCTGCCCTTATCGGGCGGGCGTTATAGGGCGGGCGTTTATGGGGACTGTCTTTTGTAATTTTGACGTTCGAAAAGTGCTGATTCTCAGCCTAATTTGACTTTTGATTTTGATTTTTGATTCTACCCCTATTTATTTGAGGCTGGCGCTACATGACTGTATTTTTCTTCCATACTTCTCTATTAGTCGTCATTCATACAGTCCATCCATCGTTTCTATGATCGTGCCCTACTCTTATAGCCATCGACATTCATACTCAAAACTTCCCTCACAACATTTCTACTACGTAATTATTAACAGCCTGTGGCTGAATGACCGACAAGTGTATGTTATGATCATGATGGTGAGTAGGCAGAAGCTACAGAACGCCATCTGTGTACACATCCTAAGGCCAATTCCCGTAATTAAAAACATTCAAAATCTAGTCACAATCTCACCTCAGCGACAGTAAAAAACTTGTCAAAAATGTAGGGAAATTAGAGGTATTTTTGATAGATTGAGACTGAGATCAAACTGAACGTTTTTAAAATTACGAGCAATACGCACCGTCTGGGCCCCAAGTCTGCTATTACAATAGTGTCAGAATGGTCTATCATTGATTTCATAATTGTTGATTTTGACATGTTTGGTAATCTACTAACATAATGGCGTCATTATGACTTTCCAGTGGTCAACCACTGACACTCCATTGAAAG
The DNA here is from genome assembly GCA_945859715.1 of Apamea sordens. Classification (NCBI taxonomy): domain Eukaryota; kingdom Metazoa; phylum Arthropoda; class Insecta; order Lepidoptera; family Noctuidae; genus Apamea; species Apamea sordens. Next base: position 769,761 of record OX244010.1, on the reverse strand, counting down.
AAATGGCATAGAATGGTAATCTCGTACATAATGATAAATGAATTACTGACTTTCATAAAACACTTGACTGGTATAAAACACTAATAAATAATATGTAAAAATATATATACATGCAATCTGGCATAAATAAAGTAGTGGTAGTTTTTCGAAAATCATTTCTACTAACGGGTTTTATAATAATGGCAATACGACAATGTCATTATGACACAATTCTATTACGAGACCATTAACCGACCAATGATCGGCATTAAGAACTTAGCAGATTACGAACTTTAAGCAAAATGACAGTGGGATGGGTATGGGATCGTGTTGGAATGACGAATTTATAAAAATAGCAGAACTTGGGGCCCTGGTCATACACGCACGCCGGTTGCGAGTATTACACGCCTGACCTCTCTCTGAAGAACATCACCAACAAGGCATATTTCCTTCTAGGATGTAGCCTCACGGAGTTTTCACTTACATCTGCCTTGTAAATATATTGTAATGATCGCCTTTCATTTCTTCTCTTAACACGACCAAACATCTAAGCATACTCTTCTTTTATAAAATTGTGGTTTTGTATCGTAACATGACAATAGTAATTAAGTTAAACACAATAATAACAACCATCTAAGTACTTTAAACGCAGTGAAACAATCACTGTGTCATGGGCCTTAATAAACATGTATTGTACCTATCCCTCAACTCATGCAAACCTACCCGCAGTGGCGATACGCATACGACGTCGCGCACTTGTTTCGTGTGAACTTCTTTGCAACTACCCCTTTTACTGCTACTTTAACTATTAAGAAATATTAATGTAATTTTGTCATAGTAGGTACTAACCCACTACGCCAATCGGCTATAAGTATTTTTAATTATAATATTGTATTTTCTCTGTAAGTGATTGTAAATCTTTTGAGAAAATAAATGTCTAAAACCATAAAATAATATGATTTCAATTAATCTCAGTTTAGCTGTTGTGACTGGCAGTCGATAATAACTAAAGCCAATCAAATTACATACTTGACATTTGAGTCGCCAACAGATTTTCTGATAGGTTTCCTGAAATTGAAAAGTTAATTTAGTTATTAATTCATTGTTGATTAAATAATCAAAGGAGAATGAGCAAAAGTCGTACCAAAAAGTCTCATGCATCAAGATCAAAATATTGTAGTAATTATTTTCATATTTTTTTACGACATTACGCGTCGGGAATTTGATTTTTGAACAGGGAATTTAATTTAAAGTAAAAAAGTGTTCATATGGTTTTATTCCCTTTACATTACGTTCCGTTTCAAATGATAATTATGATTATTATAACCTTGAATTTTGAAAGGCATTTATCACGTCTTTCAAAAAAAAAAATATTTTTCCGATTCTACATTAATTAAAATTAATTAGAATATAGTAGACTAGAATTTTTATTAAAACGATTATCATTTTTCTTTGAGAAATAATGGCTGGTCGTGTATGACATGACAATCAAAATAAAGAAAAAGAAAAATGAAATAAATGAATCTAAAAATTATTGCGATTTTAACTAATGAATTTATTTTACCATTTTACTTTATATTTTTCAGTTATTTAATTTTAGTTACAATGTTATTATTGTGGCATTTATTTTAATCTTTGGTTACTATCATAATTTTTAAGTATACTAACATAACTATGTGTCTGACTTAAATAAATAATAAAGTACCTAGTTTTTAGGTTTTATCGAATTTTTTGAAAATCTCCGTGAACCAGGTATTTTTTACAAAACGAATATTTGTACGAGTTAATAATATGATAAGTGTAGGCTATAAAAAACAAAATTTGATTTTGATGCAGCATGGTAAGGGATTCCAAACATCCATGGGCATTGTCCTTTAATTATTTGCTCTATTTTTATTTATATGCTTTTATATCTATTAAAATGTAGGTATCAATCAATCAAATCAGTCTATCGCAGTCCACTGCTGGACATAGGCCTCTCCATTGAAGACTATTGCCTCCTCCAAGACTATTGCCATTGACCGGGTACTCGTTCAGACTCCAGGCTGCTACTGACAAATTTCAGAAAAACCCATCATTTGCCTAACCTTTTCCCAATTATGTTGGGGTCGGCTTCCAGTCTAACTGGATGCAGCTGAATACCAGTTTTACATGGAACGACTGCCTATCTGACCTCCACAACCCAGTAACTAGGTAATACGATACCCCTTGGTAAGACTGGTTGTCAGATTTTCGGGCTTCTGACTACCCGTAACGACTGTCAAAGATCCACGAATGACAGCCGGGACCAACGGCTTAACGTGCTTTCCGAGGCACGGAGGGGTCTCGGTATGTAAAGATGGTCACCCATCCACAGACCAACCGCGGCAAGCGTAGCTTAACCTGACCGATCGACCTGTGCGGCTGTTATTATTTAGCCACGGACCCCTTAAATTTCAGAAAAACCCAATAAATAAAAATTATCACTGTCCAACCCCGGAATTGAAACTAGCAATTTGCAAAGTGTGTAGTGTGTACCTAAGTACATACTTTACAAATAACCTCATAGCCCTTTCTTGCTTTAACATAAAACATATCCTGTGGCACTCAGGTAACGTAACTACACATTAGTGAAAGAATTCTCGAAATCGGACCAGTAGTTCCGAAGATTAATTCCTACATACAAACTCACTTATTAGTATGTTCTAGAATCAAAATTGACACAGGCCTCCTCTCTATGAGAAGAGAGGAGGATTGTTTCCCAGCAGTGGGAACAGGCTAATTATTATGCAAGCCATCATAATTTCAATGCGAGAGACATACAAAGCCATGCGTGGCCTATACACCATTCCTTCCTCACAGCGCAATAATTATTGGAACGAAGTTCCTTATCGTGCGTTGCGAAAGGGGGCTAGACGGAAAAATTAAGACCAAAAGTTGTAACGACACTTTTTGCAATAGTTGTAAGCGGTGCGGCGTGCGCGTGTTTCTCTCTCTCTCTCTCTCTCTCTCTCTCTCTTATAGAAAGCAAGCCAGTTTTTTGTCTGTGTTTTTTATTTGTTAATAATAAAAAAAATATTATTATAACTTAAAAAAAATTAAATTTTATTACAATTCCTTCACTAATTAATCGAAAGGTACTTCGTTCCATCCGGGTGTCCATTGACACCTCTCAAGTTTTTTTTCAATTAACTTCAAAAACAAAACACAATCCAGCAATCCAAACCAATTGTTCTTCAAAATACCATTTAAAAAAATAATCCCTTCTCAATAGCGAAACTAAATAAAAATTCATCAAAATACACGGGCAAACCCGCAACACATAGGCTGGTCATTCCCTTCAATGGCCCAGTTTTTATCTCGTGAGCGCAGCGCCCATTCATTGCATTGTAACCAGTCGGACTTCTATCATAATAAGCCATTGCCCGTAATTGACTTTCACGATTCAGGGTGTATTGAGGTTTATCTTTTGAGTTCGGATTAATGGATGAGGATGTAATGGATTTATTTATGATTTTTTCTGTGTAGCCGTTTCCTATTTAGGAGTCGACTATTAACTGACCATAATGAAGGGATCTGACGCAGAATGTACCATTCACACGACGACTTCGCACAAAGTCCCATTAAGCTGTGTTCACTAGTTTTAACCGTAGATGTATGAGCAAAAGTGTTGTAAGTCTGTAGCGCTTGTTTGTCTGTGACATCGTAGCTATGACACAAATACACTGGCCTGCAAAACTAAGTATCACACTTTTAAAATTGGAATAACTTTTTAAGTACACAAGATATACTTTCGAAATAAAAAGGACTCGAAAAAGAGTTCAATTTTGTATGTAAAAACTTCATAGCCGAGAACCTTCTTTAAAAAAAATGGCTGAAAAGAGCTTTAAAAATAAAAATAATCCTTTTGGAATTACAAGTTTACCATTAATTTTATTGTTTCTGTTTTTGTTTTCAATTTTTTTCTTGATCGATGAGTTTTGTTCCAAAAGCTAAGTTAGACAACAGCACATACATTTTATTTATCATGCCTCTTTCACCTGAAGAATGTGCTAGGATCATGACTTTTCTGGAACTAGGCATCATATGCGTCGTACTGCAAGATTGGTGGGTGTGACGTTACTAATGGTCCAGAAGGTGAAGCGAAGGTACGAAGAGACTGAAAACTATCTGAGACTGATACCTTGTAATGGCAGACCCAGGTGTACTAGTCCCCGAAAAGACCGTTATATTGTTTCCACTGTATTGAGAAATCGCCACCTTAATGCAGTTGAAGTCCAACAACACCTTCTTCAGACCCGCAGGGACTACAATAGTGATGATACCACCAGGTAATACCAGGATTATAGTATAGTATGTTCTTTGAAGCATAGAGGATATTACAATCAATTAGAAAGAAAGAAGCAAGAAAATACATTTATTTAGCACAGCTAAAAGGCCCACGGCACTTCAGTCATTTCAATTCTGAATTAAACTATCCACGGTCTGAAATTAGGAATTGAAAATTAGACTGTTTGGAAACTTTTCGCCGGCTGGTCGACCCTTCACGTGACCAGAGGCTGGACCTGAGGCTGGGCCGTCAACGTGGCAAGGCTGCCAGTCTTCTGAGCACGTTTCCGGATGACTGCAACGCGGACGAGTACTTCGATGCCTAAGTGTCCTTTTGTTTTTTTATTTATTTGTATAGTTAGTTAGTACAACTAATTAATAATATAATAATAATAATATCCCTGGACATTTCACACAGCGCCATCTAGTCCCAAGCTAAGCAACCTAATGCTTGTGTTATGGTAACAAGATGGCTGATAAACTACTTATATACATTTTTTTTCTGTAAATACATACATATTATAGATAGAAAAACACCCAGACTCAGAACAAATACATGTAGGACTTACAAATATTTGTTCTGTGCGGGAATCGAACCCGCGACACGCAGCGCAGCAGTCCGATCGCTCTGCCACTGCGCTAACCGTGTTGTCAATAACCTATAACCAGTCAATTAAACAGTAGATAGTTAACCAGTTAATTTAGTACTTAGTGTAAATAGTTAGTTATCCAAGTATCGATAAAGTAGTCTACATGATTTATGTTAACCTCAACCTTTTTATGTGCCCTGAAAGTAGGCCTCTCCATCACTGGCCGCTAAGACGGACGATCGTAGTTCTAACATTATTTTCGCACCCAACTTTCCAACTTTCACCACAGAGGGTCTATTATTAGGTGTAAACTATACGGATCACTCCCAAGTGATCCTTGATCCGAGCTTTGTGGGAGATCATGTCTTATGGAGTTACTAAGAAAACTTATACTTGAAACATAAATCTGAGGGGCAGTTCTCGTAATTTTAAGAACGTTCACAGTCTGATCTCAGTCTCAATCTGTCAAAAATACCTCTAATTTTCCTACATTTTGACAAGTTTTTGACATTTTGTTTGTCGCTGAGTTGAGACTGCGACTAGATTTTGAACGTTTTAAATTACGAGAATTTTCCTTCTGTTTTCACTAAGGTCAAACTCAACAACGTCTTGTTAGGTAATGTCTAATGTATAGGCTTCCAGACTGAATATTGGCTATGGCGGCCAATCTCATCGGAGATTAGCCATGGAAGCCGTGGTGACCAAGTGATGTTGACCCAAACTTATGAGTTGTCGTATTACCCAGACACTGGGTGGCCAGATAGGCAGTCGCACCATGTAAAATACGTGTTTTAGCTGCAACCGGTTAGACTGGAAGCCGACCCCAACATAGTTGGGACAAGGCTAGGCAGATGATGAGACTTGTGTGATTCGAAGAGACTTCTTCGCTTCGCGTTGAAGTCCAATCTCAAAAAATCATACTATATCAGCTTCGATCAATAATAGTACTAGATTAAGGATCAGGAACAAAAATCAGTCGCTCAAGTGGCCACGTTTGCACACACGTAAACATCTATATTTCTTAGAAAAAAGTTTAATAATATTGACAACTTCAGTTTAGTATAAACCTTAATGCTTAAACATAAAGTTTAATTACCATTGCAAAATATATTTAAAATGTCTCTCGAAAATAAAATCATTCTATTTTTAAATTTTCAGTCATTTATTCTAAAATGAAACTTAAAGTCTAAGTAATAAGGTTAAAAACATACTAATTTGAAATATTATTTTTCGGGCCGTTTTTGAAGCGCTTATCGGGAATCTAGTACTATTATTGGTCGAAGTTAAGAACGTAAACTTTGCTGATGGATAGTGTCCGGATCTAAGTCTAAAAGCTAGTTTAACATAATATTTAATTTTATCACCACTGATTTCAAAACGGTAAAGGAAAATATCCTGAGGAAACCGGTTAGAACCAAATATTCGTAGACATGTGATACCCACCACCTGCACTGGACCCGATTAGAATTTTTAATTTGTCGCACCTATCCAATTTGATCCTGTATACAAGGTTATTGGAAAAACACAAACAACCTCTTAAGAGGTCATTGTACTGGTCATTATGAACAAATTTTACTATGGGACCAAACCTGAAATCGCGAACAAAAAAATCAGCTGTTCCCTACATTTTGACGAGTTAACCGAACATAAATTCCCATCCTGTCCCATCGCATCACCAGCCCGCGCTGTCACTTTAGCTTAACGATCTTTCTGACTTTTTCATTTTGCTCAACTCCGAAGGCCCATAGCGTGATGTTAAACGTTAGCCTATAGCCTTTATCAAAAATTGGACTATCAAATTCACAAAGATTTTTTTTTTCCGACTGGTAGTTCCAGAAATTAGCGCGTTCAAAGAAACAAACAAACTCTTCAGTATTATTATTATACTGAAGAGTTATATTATAAATCCTACTTCCTACTATGTAATTATTATTCCTACTAATATTATAAACGTGAAAGTTGGTATGGATGGATGGATGGATGGATGTTTGTTACTCGTTCACGCAAAAACTACTGGACTGATTTTGATGAAATTTGGCACACAAATGGTTTATAACCAGCATTAACATAAAGGATACTTTTTATCCCGATATTCTTACGGGATCGAAACTTAGGCAGGTGAAACCGCAGGGCACAGCTAGTACATAATATATTTGTATAGATAAGTATAAACTATTTACTTCAACACTCAAATAATATACGGGACTATATTCTATATATATTCCACACACGGGTAGTGTGTGGAATATATATAGAATAGAATTCATTGCACTGTAAACTATATACAACCGTGTCCGGTTCATCGCGAGTAAATATAAAAAGCTAGTGTTTTATTTCAACCATGTCGTATTTAAATAGTACTCGTAACGAAGCGGGTACATTGAATCTTTTTTTGGAGTTTGTGTTTACCGAACCCTGGTGATATATTTTGTTGGCGTTCTACTGTTTTACTAGTACCTGGTTTGTTTGGTTTATGGTTGTCAATTGTTTTTATTTTGTGGCTACATAGCTTCGATCAATAATAGTAATAGATTAAGTCGCTCAAGTGGCCACGTTTGCACACACGTAAACATCTACATTTCTTAGAAAAAAGTTTAATAATATTAACAACGTCAGTTTATTATAAACCTTAATGCTTAAACATTAAGTTTTTTATTACTATTGCTAAATATATTTAAAATGTCGCTTGAAAATAAAATCATTCTATTTTTAAATTTTCAGTCATTTATTCTAAAATGAAACTTAAAGTCTAAGTAATAAGGTTAAACACATACTAATTTGAAATAAGACCACAAAAGTATTTGTGGTCTTATTTTTCGGGCCGTTTTTGAAGCGCTTATCGGGAATCTAGTACTATTATTGATCGAAGCTACATAGCATAGAGTTAGTACATAGACTTTAGTACATAGTACTAAACACATTTTAAGTACTATATTTCCCCGTACCTGGAAGTCTTCAAGGCTTGACCTATTAGGCTTCTAACGACTCGCCTTCTCACAGCTGCTGTAACTGTTACTGTCAGCCTGCATCATTTCACCGCTGGGCAAAGACAGATATGACGGCACGGTTGGCGCAGTGGTTAAGCGATTGACTGCTGCGCTGCGTGTCGCTGGTTCGATTCCCGCACGGAACAAATATTTGTATGGCCTACAAGTAGCTGTTCCGGGTCTGGCTGTTTGTGTATGTGAGTTTAAATGTTTGTAAACGCACCCACGATACAGGAGAAATTCCTAATGTGGGCAGTTTTTTTTTCTTTTTTTAAAAGACAGTGATGTGCTCTCACCGTGTCTTCCAGCTCTTTCAATCCAGGGCTAAAGTGGCCCACTGGGCGTTGGTTTTCTGCAGCTCGTCCCGCCATCTTTTACGAGGTACCTTCAAAACCTCTTGAGCAAAATTTTATACTTCTAGAAATAGCTAAATTTAAGATTGTTATCATGTAAAAGAGCTTCTATTCAACAAATCAAATCAAATAATTTATTTGCATAATACATGTTAAAAAGGTGTTACAGGTATAAATCATGGTCTGGCAGTTTGAGTAATTAATGTGGCCTACCCAAATGTCCTTTCGTTGGCATTGTTCGTCGAATCGTTGAGCTCCTTAAGTTTTGAGTTGAGCTGCACGATTTCTGACAAATGCGTGCACTGACTGGACAGGTCCTCTCAATCTGTGTTGTTCTTTCCTCAAAAGACAATTTCAGACATCGACCTACATGGTCTTCATAATATGATCTGACCAAAGATTATGTCTGGACTTTAAAAGAGACTGTGACCTCTGAGTTTGTTTCGGCCTTTCTTCTCAGACTAGTCAGATAGGAAACGCCGACCTCATCTGGTTTTAAAATATGATTGACGTGTAAAAGTGTTTGTACAAACCTACTTACAAAAATAAAATCATTTATCATTAAAAAATACATTGTATTATAACCCACTGGGGTGTGAAAATAAAAATATTAGATACTAACAACTGATCGTAAGAATTGTAATCGTTAATTGAGATTAAGAGATATTGATTACACTTGTATCATTGACTTTTATTTGATATTGTATTTTTTTCCGTAAGTATTATATGGAGGCATAAACTTATGCGTTCTTCCAATGGGGGTAAGCAGAAACTACAGAACGCCACCTGCTACGGTCCTACACATACTCCTGCAACTATTACTTGTTATATATTCACTATAGAGATTAAGAGACGACAGATGGTCCATAAGGATGACACCTCATTCCGTGTTTTTCAGTTTTAATGTATTTCCTTTGAAAAATCATTGAGTTTCAAAAATTCGCAATGAATGTGCGCAATATGGAAGAAGTGAAGGGACTATGAAGAAATGCTGCACTTGCACGCTGCGTGAGCGTACCGTGATCCATCGCCACTCGTTAGATGTCCACCACGCACAGGATGGATGGAAAGCAGCACATGAAGTGATTTTTTGCTCCATTGGTGTAGTTGCCGTATGGCGTTTCAGTGTCACATCGTGAAAAGGACCAGTAAGGAAACGCCAAAAATGTAGACCGCATACAAGATGGGAAGACGACATAACAGAAACGGCCGGCCCATATTGGATGCAGAAGGCACAGGACAGAATCAAATGGAATTCTTTGGAGAAGGCCTTTAAGACTTGTAAAGGAGCACTACTTGTCGTTGTGATCTTGTTGTCCTAACTGCGATCATTTACAGTCTCCTTTAATTTTCTTTGCTTGTATACATAGTATATATGTATTTATGTTTATATAATTTTGGATATGAATATGTCAGAGTCATTCGTTTGACTATTCGGAACGCTAGCGCCATCTCGTGGCGCTAGACAGAGTCTAGCCTGAGTTCGTGGTGGGAGCGACCGCTACAAAGGACGGTGTAAGCAGAGCTCCGGGGATCATCGAAACATTGGTCGTCGAACGAACAACATGTGCTTAGAAACTGTCGCGTTCCGTACAGTGCGTGATTCGCTAGTGTGACTAACTTGTTCGTAAATTATAATCTGATTTGAAATGCAAACCGTTTTTCTATTATGCTAAAACCAACACTACCCATAGTACGCCCACAGTAATTAAAATATGCCTGATGCTAACGAGAGACAGATATACCTTCTCCGACATATATATTTGTGTATCTATTTTAGTGTATTGTATACATAATATTTGCACCAAAGACAGTCCCATTTTTTGTCCAGGAAAATCACTGTCCATTCTAAGGTTGCCTGGAAGAGATCGCAGTAATACGATAAGGCCGCCCATTGTATATTCTGTAAGTAGTTTCATGTATTTTTTTTATGCTTTGTATTTTAGTGGTGTACAATAAAGTATATATAAATAAATAAGGCCCTGAAGACCTGAAGAGGGGTTCTTGCAACTAGCAACATTTAAAACTTTTTTAGTATAATAGATAAGGAAAAAAAATTTGCTTGCTTAAGTAAAAATATCATGATATGTAATTGCAAGAAATAAAAGGCTTTTTATTTATTCACTAGAACCTCAAATGCATAAAGTATTGCCTCTCTATACAAATCCACAAAACCATCTACCCATTCTATCTAAAACAAAAGCAAACACTGAAAGCAATCTCTCCTCATTCATTATAACTGCCTTCATAATAATATGTAATTACATAACTAATACTCTACTAACTATTATAAGATATATGAAAAGTAATTTTCTCTCGGTAAACGAGCTGTCTTAATACTGACTAGTGAAGTTAATTTCTTCGAACGGCATGGAATAAGAATGTCAGAAGGGCAACTCTTTGGTCAAACACTTTCGGTATTCCGTCTTCAAATCCCTTTTGATGTTATTTCCACTTGAGGGAGTGGGCCCTCATGGGAGGCCGTTACCTCCTTCTGCGAAGCAGTAATGCTCGCGAAGGTGGATGCGGAGCGCGTGAGGGAGAGGCAATCTGGCGCAGAGATTGCCTCACGCTCCTAGTCGCCGCAGGAGACGCCCTGGACGGGAGTCAACAGCCGACTTCCGGCCACCGTAGGCGCGGGCTTGCGGGCGGCGAGCAATGGGCAGCTCGCCACCCGGTAAGGACCAGGCCCGGGTCGACGGCGCGTTGTGTTCCACGCGCGCCTCTAAGAGATGTCAGCACGAACTGACGGGGTCCGTAGGGGCGATGCCTACCAGGGCTGCGGGTGGTTTGAAAGAGATATCGTGGCCCCTGGCACAGGCAACTGAAGGAACACAGGTGGGTTTTAATCAGTATTTTGTCTGACACGCCTTTTCGCTCAGCCCAGAGCGGGAGAGGTCATAGATGATTTCCCACCTAAAAAAAAAGGGAGTGGGCCCTGATTTAATACACGGACCCAGTGCGGGTTGGTGGATGTGAAAAATGTCTTCGAATGTTTAGTTGACACAGTGGATATTCATCATCTTTGACAACACGGTTAGCGTAGTGGCTGAGCGATCGACTGCTGCGCTGCGTGTCGTGGGTTCGATTCCCGCAAGGAACAAATATTTGTATTGCCTACAGGTAGTTGTTCCGGGTCTGGTTGTTTGTGTATGTGAGTTTAAATGTTTGTAAAACGCACCCACGATACAGGAGTAATTCCTAGTGTGTGGCACGTTTTTTAAAAAAAAAAAATCTTCCTGTTCTTCTCCCATGTTATTTGTGGTCGGCGCAACACGTTTTTTTCTACCATTCTCTTTCATATCATTCCTCACACAATCCATCCATCTTTTCTTCGGCCTTCCTCTCCCTCTCCATCCATCAACATGTAAGTATATTCATCACTCTTTTAGTCACATGCGTTTCGTCCCTTCTCGTCACATGCTCATACCAAGCCAAACTATTTCATTTCAACTTTTCTGTCACTGGCGCCACTTTCAAACTTTCTCTTATATACTCATTTCTTACTTCATCCATTCTCGTCACTCCACACATCCATCTCATCATTCTCATCTCCGCTGCATGCAATCTTTTTTCATGCGTCTTATTCGACACAGTGAATATTATATTTCGGTAATCCAAACTAATATTATAAATGCGAAAGTAACTCTGTCTGTCTGTCTGTCTGTCTTTGCTTCACGCCTAAACTACTGAACCGATTTGTGTGAAATTTGGCACAGACATAGTTTGGAACTTGAGAATGGACATAGGATAGTTTTTATTACAAAAATAAAAAATAAAATTTATTCCGGACATACAGCGCCATCTATTGGTCAAGAGTCGGTGTCATCTATTGGTGAAGTCACTATTCCACGCGAACGAAGTCGCGGGCAAAAGCTAGTTAAATAATACATTTAAAAATACAAAGAAATCACGACACTACGTTAGCTCAAGACATTACCAATATTATTGTGTTCTAAGAGGTGAACCCGGATCGTCGGATATATTTTGACGTCGCATGTCTCGGCAGACATTTCTGGTCTTTTTTCAATGTTAAATATTTCTGCTGCCATTTGTATACCTGCAACCAATGATTACATAATGGGGCATGTTACATTTGTCAATATTATCACGATCCAAATATCGCGATATCGCAATTATTTAGCACGATACCGTGATTCGGACTATTATACCATCAATATTACCACGGTATCGTGATATTATTGACAATGTAACATGCCCAATTTATATTTGCCGTCATCTTGACGACATGCAGAGCGGCGATTAGGCTATCACATTAAATAGTATAGCGGTTATTACAAATTGTTAATAGTCTGTTAAAATAATAAAATAATCAATTTTACTAAAAACATAAAACTGAATTTTTCCAACAAAATAAAATGCGTGAAAATTGGGACGATGTTATCAATATATCGGGGCGTATGTTATCAAAAAATCAACATAACTTTTAAGGTATTGTTACCAAAATAATTACAAATTAAGTTTAATTTTATAATTATTATTAAGCAGGTCCCACAGGTAGAATGTTAATTATTTTAATTACTGTGTATGTTTAAAATACGTAGGTAGGTATATTAATGGATGGATCTTTAAGCAATCAGCGCTGTAAGACTGCCTTAGTGAGAAAGAGCGTTTTAGGTATGGCACCTCGCATTTACAATAAATTACCAGATGTCATAAAAAATTTGAATGCACACAATTTGAAAAAAAATTATAACTGTTATTAATTGAAAAATGTTATTATACAAATGATGAATTTCTGAATGACAAATTAATGTAGACTTATTTATTTATTTGACTGGGAAAACAAATTTTAATTGAATATTGTGACTCATTGTAATTTATGATTATTTATTTATGCATTATGACTATGGAAATTATTCCATATTGTATTTATTTAGCATGCAACCATATTTGTACACCTCTTGGCATAACATAGCGACCTATGAACTTTATTACAAGAACTGTATACACTATTCATTACACAAATAAAAAATGATAATGATGATTATAATTAAAGAAACATTAAAATAAAATAAAAAATAACTATGCATTATGAAATCAGATATTATTGCCGACCTGTATAGCTCATAACTGTGCCTGCGAAGATAAGCACATGAGTTTCGCAACTACAAGGTTTTTATGACTCTATGCATCGGGGAAAGGCCTCATGTTAAACGGAGCCATTCACTTTTATGTCATAGTTTTATTGTATGAATGTTTTTGTGAAAGGAAATTGGAGGTAGTAGTCCTTTTTATCTACCTTGCCTTTTCTCGTCTATGGCGTCGCAGGCCTTCGGCTAAACCAGATGGGACTGAATTTTGTATTGTATAGGCTTAAATTCTTAGGTAAAACCAACAATTGTAGGTCAATTTCAATCGGATATACGGGTACAGTCACGAGCAAAAGTATGTATACACTCGGCTTTATTCAAAAGCGATTTACTCCTTTATTTTTTAATTAAATTTTATGTTGTTACGAACATAGCATTTTCGAACCCACAGGTTCATGTAATGTTTCATATTTCAACTTTGCATACGTTATTTAACGAAATCGCAGTTGAAAGTAGCCAAGTGTTGACATATTGGTGCTCGTGACTGTACAGGTGGCAGAGACATTGACTCGCAACCTGTTACCATGGGTTCAGTACATTCTTAACCATTGAAATTTTTCGTCAGTTATAAAAAAAAAATGCTGTGCCATACATTTTGACCGCGTAGGTATGTATTGCACTTTTCTATGAAACAGCAGTTTTTTTTTTCGAAGGTTAAGCTACCCTTGCCGCGGTCAGTTCTTTGATGGGTGAGCATTTATTACATATCATATGAATCACAAAACATTAAAATAAATTATTTATCATAATATGTGCTGACATATTATGAAAAATAATTTATTTTAATATTTTTGTAGTTATTATATATTTTTGTTTTATTTTAATGTTTTTGTTGTTATTTTGGCGTGTGCTAGCTGTAGCACACGCCAAAATAATAACATAAACATTTTAAAAAAACTACTCAAGCAGAATTTATCTTTTAAATCACGCAGCATCATGTTTAAGGAAAAACCAGTTCAAGTAGAGATTCATAGACGACTCCCCCTTGGAGTATAAATGTGGTGCTGTTCCATAAACGTTACTCTTAATATCGTGTCTTGTCAGCTGCAAGTTACAGGAAATGATGGACACTGGTGATGGACGCCGAATAAGTGGCCGAATTCTGGGCCGAGTCTATTTAGATTGCTTTCGACACGCTAAGAAGAAGAGGTGCTGAAATAGAAGCCTTTTGGCGTCATATAGGACTTTCTGTTTAATTTTTCTTTTTGTTACTTTTTTCTTTTTTATATAATTTGGTTTCTTATTTTTGACTGCGTTTAGTTTAGTTTGTGATCCTCCTTACGAGTCGCAATACATATTTTTTTCTTTCAGAAATAAAAACGTTAACAGAACTTAAAAGCCTTTCAGATGGTAACCTAAGATTGACCAATCGGGTTAGCCTAACAGTACGTACACCTTGACTATAATTAGAGCAATCACCAATCTGGGCTCCTAATCTGTTAGTAGAACATAATTGCTTCCAATCAAATCAAACAGAATTTGAACGTAATTTGGTAAAGCCGAGTAAATTGGGCGATTGGAGAAGCCTATGTCGAGAGGTGGATTGTTGCAGGCCGATTATGCTTCCACGCAAATTAAATTAAACAGATATGGGACGTAATTCGGTAAAGGTCAGTAAGATGCGATGATGTGACGCCTAGAAGAGCTATTGGGCCATGAAACTCCTGATGAAGGGTGATCTTTCTTGGGCTTGCGGGCGGCGAGCAATGGGCAGCTCGCCGCCCGGTAAGGATCAGGCCCGGGTCGACGGCTCGTTGTGTTCCACGCGCGTCTCAAAGAGATGTCAGTAGGAACTGACGGGGTTCGCTAGGGCCGATACCTGCCAGGGCCGCGGGTTGTTCGAAAGAGATACCGTGGCACAGGCAACTGAAGGAACATGGGTGGGTTTTAGTCAGTAAAAGTTTGACACGCCCTTCCGCTCAGCTCAGAGCAGGAGAGGTCATTTGATGATTTTCCACCCAAAAAAAAAAAAGAAAAAAAAAGTTGGTATTCCTTTGTCCCTTAAGAGAAGACTCATTTACGTGTGCATACTTCCCATCCTCACATACATATGGTGGTCAAACATGGTCTTTGATAAATCAGAAGAGGTCCTGCAGTGGAACATCACAGGCTAACTGAGGGGCAATTCTCGTAATTTTAAGAACGTTCACAGTCTGATCTCAGTCTCAATCTGTCAAAAATACCCCTGATTACCCTATATTTTGACAAGTTTCCTATATCGGCATGTCCTAGAATTAAAAAAATCGAAGAAATGTGACATCCAACTTCATCCAACCTGCCCTGGGCCCGCGTAACCCACTCCCTCTGACGCGCATCTGAAGACCAATTCTCGTAATTTAAAACGTTCAAAATCTAGTCGCAATCTCATCTCAGCGACAATCAATGTCAAAAACTTGTTAAAAATGTAAGGACATTACAGGCATTTTTTTACAGATTGAGACTGACATCTGAGGGGCAATTCTCGTTATTTTAAGAGCGCTCACCGTCTGATCTCAGTCTCAATTTGTCAAGTTTAATTACGGGAATCGGCCTTCAGACTGAACATTCTTAAAATCAATCCAAAGGTCGGGTAAATAATTTCCCAACTAGGTTTTGGCAACAGTCACAAAATCCTATTATAAATTATGATTTTACTAGTAACGCCCCGCGGTTCCGCATAAGTTTCGATCCCGTGGGAATATCAGGATAAAAAGTATCCTATGTGTTATTCCTGGTTATAAATCAAAATCAAAAGTCATTTATTCAAATTAGGCTGAGAATCAGCACTTTTCGAACGTCAAAATTACAAAAGACAGTCCCCGAAAAACGCCCGCCCTTCACCACTTCCTAGTGCTATCGCTGGGAAGAAGAAGTGGCGCAACAAACTCTCCAGCAGCACAGCTGTCTGTTCAGTTAGAAAACACTTGATTATATACAATACTAGGTACCTATGTTATGCAATTAACATTACAAGACACAGAACATAAAATTAAATTATTTGCCATAATGTCAGCTAGCCACGCCAATATACTAACAAATATAATAAAAACTATATGTCCTCAAGCTAAAAAATAATGAACTAAAATTAAAATGTAAATAAAAACTTACTACCTATATAAGCCTCCAGGCATAAAGGGCGTGACAGCTTACATATTTATGCATTGCTGGGTTCTGTTCACATAGCTGTCACTTGAAGTCACAAATGATAAACTAGGACCATCGAAGTAAAGTAAATAAATAAGTTAATACTAATAACAATAACCTGTCAGTAAGCTAATTCTGGAGAAAGAACATGAACATAGTCTTGAGTTAATTAGGGCGACCAACTATTCTTATCGTGTAAGTAGTCATTGATGTAATAGTAAGCCTTTGAACAAAGGTTGGATTTTACTTGAGCTTTAAACGCATTAAAAGGCAAGTCTAGCAAAGAAGAGGGTATCTTGTTATAAAAGGTTATACCAAGCCCAACAAATGAGTTATGAACCTTATGAAGCCAGTGAAAGGGGGCACGTTGTTTGTCCTTATTTCTAGTCTTAACACTGTGAATATCACTGTTTTTAGTATACAAGTGTAAATTTTGCCCAATATATTATAAGATGTTGGCGAAGATGAATTGTGATGCAACCGTGAGAATACCAATATCTTTAAAAAAATCTCTTAGAGAAACTCTGGCAGCTAGCCTAAATTGCTCGAACAGCTCGTTTTTGAAGGACAAATATATTTTGTATATCAGCGGCTTTGCCACACAGCAGAATACCGTAGGACATAACGCTGTGAAAATAACTAAAATATACTAAACGAGCTGTAATGTAATGTAGCTGTAACATGCCTTCTCATAAACAAAACAAGCAAAACGTTATTTAGATACAACTCAGCCTAATCATAATCATCTGCGTCGCCATTTCCCAACTGAATGCAGCTGAATACCAGTATTTTACATGGATTGACTCCACAATCGAGTTACTGGGTAATATGATACCCCTTGGTAAGACTGGTTGTCAGACTTTCGGGCTTCTGACCACCCGTAACGACTGTCAAAGATAACGGCTTAACTTACTTTCCGAGGCACGGAGGGGTCTCGGTATGTAAAGATAGTCACCCATCCACAGACCAACCGCGGCAAGCGTAGCTTAACCTGATCGACCTGTGCAGCTGTTATTATTGATATTTATTTATTTATCCTCACACTGGAACGCCATACGGCAATTACACCAATGGAGCAAAAAATCACTTTATGTGCTGCTTTCAATCCATCCTGTGCGCGGTGGACATCGAACGAGTGGCGATGGTTCGGGCAAACTCACGCAGCGTGCAAGTGCAGCATCTGTCTATAGCCCCATCACTCCTTCCATATTGCGCACATTCATTGCGAATTTTGAAACTTAATGATTTTTCAAAGTAAATACATTAAAATTGAAAAACACGGAAAATTTTGAGGTGTCATCCAGCTTGACAGATGACAGAAAAAAAGCTACGGACCCCTCCTGCGTAACCCTTCAAATACAAACATGAAGTTTAAACACATTAACACTTTCAAGGGCACTCTAGGCTATAGCCGTCGTAACAATAAAACTTATATATTGTGTCTTGTTTACCGCGCCGGAATCTGTTAATAATAAGTTTGCCTGGCCCACAATTCTGTATGGTAATCATACCACGCTTGACAACCGTACGTGGTTTGCATGTGGTGAGATTAAGCGGGGAATAATAATAATTAATCCTTGCGTTGCGTAATCTTACTACAGACAAATAAAAGCACGCCAACTTCGCGTTATTTCGCGTGGTTTTGTTAATAGGCTAGTTTCCTGGGTAAAAAAAATATTATTATAATATTTAGTCCGTCAGTTAGATTTTCAAAAAATAATGGACATGTATTTTTTCTTTTTGCAATCAAACAAAACATGACAAAGATAAAGCGCGTCAAAATTCGGGAGTGGGGGGTTGTGACGTCACTTGCTTGCAAAAGTGTCGCAAGCAAGTGACGTCACGCGGAACTTTAACGGGCGATATCTTCATAATTTTTTTTATATAATTGACAAAAGAAAAAATACGGGTCCAATATTTTTTGATAATCTAACTGACGGAATAATTAGAATTTTTTAGGAAAATAGCCTATTGTGTCATAGAGAATACGTGAATAGCAGATGTCGTGTTTAAGTAAGGAATCATTATTAGGACCTAGGAAGAGCAATGAGGCCTCCCATTGTAAATTTTGTAGTGTTTGATGTATTTTTATATTATGTATTTTTGTGACAGTAAAGTATTTATAAATAAATTAATAATCACTGATAAATCCCCCAAAATTCGTAACACAAAAACTAATTGATGTACAAAGAAAACAAATTACATGTACAGTTAAATGATATTTTTATAGATATAATATGATAGTTTTCGGTTTTTTTTAAACATTTTTTAATGGTATTTTTTTTACGGGTTCCTTTATCGTTACTGAACTCACCCTGAAGCTATGGCATGCAATTTATTTAACACCCTGTATAAATATATATAATAGTTCTCTCTCACATAACTTTTACTTTAACTCCAGTAATAGTTAATAAGTACTACTAAGGGTGCTCGCTACTTATAAAGGACTTACCTGACCCATATTTTGAACCATATAAACGTCAGTTGATATTTTACGCACTCCTAGTGATGTGGAGTGAAGTTTTGTATGGTATTATTACCTCATAAAGGATGGTCATAAAGTTCTGAAGGTCGTTTTTGATCTTATAACTGTTGAAGATGATAAGGGTTGCGTTTCAATGTTCTGGAGAATGAATGTTATAACCATAAACGTAAAACGTTCTGTCTATCCCAGAAAGAGAAGGCCGCTGCGTGTCACGGGTTCGATTCCCGCACAGAACAAATATTTGTAAGTCCTACATGTATTTGTTCTGAGTCTGGGTGTTTTTCTATCTATAATATGTATGTATTTACAAAAAAAAATGTATATAAGTAGTTTATCAGCCATCTTGTTACCATAACACAAGCATTAGGTTGCTTAGCTTGGGACTAGATGGCGCTGTGTGAAATGTCCAGGGATATTATTATAAATACAAAAGTGTACGACGCATGGTTAATGTTTAAGTCAAGCGCATTACTAGACTCCGAGTTGCAACTGAGAATTATTTATACTGGAAAAAGTAAATGACACTGTCTGATCCGAAGATCGAATCCAAGACCCCGTGCTCTGCAGCCTCGCTTGCGACACGATGACACATTGAAGTTTAATGTAATCCAATTATTTGTTCTGTTATTAAGATATCGGAATCACTTTTACACGTCATAGTATAAAAAAATAATCTAGATGGATTCGACATTTCCTATCTGACTACCCCTGAGAAGAAATGGTGACACAAACTCAAGGGTCAGTCTCTTTTAAAATCAAACATATAATCTTGGTCAGATCATGTGAACATAATGTAGGTACAGACGCCAGCAGGTCAAGCTACCCACAGAACAGATAAAGGATCATGACCATCGATGTATGGAAATCCGTCTTAAGTTGAAACACAATAAATCTTTATTTATTATAGACTATGCTTTATATACTATTAAATAAAAGTGTTCATTTTCACACAAATATCCGAGTTTTAAAGTAATTAAACAAATTCGGAGATAACCTAAAAATTATGTCTAAACTACTCACAACTTATAAAATGACCACAGATCACTCATGTAGGTACAAAACAACAAAGATAGTTAAAAGCAAAATAAGAGAACAGCTGCTAATTGAAAAAAAAAAGTGAATAATCGTGAATAACGAATAATCGTGGCCTCGCAGCGTTGATGTGACATTATCGAAATAAAACAACTTCAGTCAGATAGAGATTTTATTTTATTAACTTCAATTTATCCCAGATCTATACACAAATGAACAAGTTACCTACCTAATGTATACAAAGGTATAAAACACAACATGAACAGACTTTTCATGTAAGTAGTCATTAGGTGTATTTGATGTTACAACAAGTATACCTATAGATGTTCTACGTATTTGACATGCAAAATCAGCAGAAATACCATTGTGTTAAGTACCAATTACCTTTATTATTCCTCATACTCATCAAAATAATTATCTAAATACGAAGCTGGAGCAGTTATATCGTTATAATGTCCCCAGCTGAAGAACCAAACTATAGTCATTATATGAGCGCAACAGCCCACAGTTCTCTTTCAAACCAGGCACCTGCATGAATAACCGACTATTGCATCTAATGTATTAGCTACAGCATCATCTTCCAATCTTGAAACCTAAAAAAGAACAAATTGACATACTATGTATTTAGAATTAAAATAAAACAATCATCATTACCATTTCAGCTGAAAGACGCCCACGATTGGACATAGGCTTCCCCCAAGTGTCGCTACACCTAACAGTCCTATGCATCTCACACCTATCAGCTTCCCACGACACTCACAAAGTCATCCATCCACCTTGTGGGAGGCCTTCCAACGCTGTACTGCTAATATTAAGCACTAATACAATATTATTGCATGGGTCAGTATATCTCCGAACTCTGGGATCCTGTACCTTTGGAAGGCATTAGTCCAGTGTATAGATTATTACTGCTCAAAGTCAAATACTTTTATTAGAAATCACCGCTGGGTTTGACTCACCGGTGACCTTATACACTCACAGAAACAACATAGTTGTTTTGCAGCAGTTTTCTGGGTGGTAGTGAAGTTCCCCAAGAATGAAAATTAACATTATAGAAATATGTGTAAATAAAAAAATATTTACCAAGTGCAGTGGAACCTTTCTTAATATAATGTTCCTTTCTTGGCGGTCAGATCTCACAGCATGTGTTCTTGTTGTACGTAAAATAGACTTTCCACAAGAAAAGCATAGACTTCTGTGACCAAATGCAGGCAATGGTATAGCATTTCCATCAATGAATGTGCTTGCTCGATCTTGAAGTATTACCATACACTCCGTACATAGTACACTTTCTGATGAAAGCTGAAATAAAAGAAATTATTTCTCAATGTTGCTGTTTTTCTGAAATATTTAACTCAGGTTATTCACCAATCATCAATCATCATTGAATCCTCACATAATTATTATATAACAAAGACATCCATCCACCTTGTGGGAGGCCTTCCAACGCTGTACTGCTAATATTAGCACATTGCAAAATCATTGCAAGTAAATCTTTATTGAATACACATTCTATGACTATGATATATATTATATATATATATTTATGTATGTGTAACTGTTGGTCTGTATGAATATGATAAACTCAAAAAGTACTGAACAGATATTCATGCAGTTTCCACCAATAGACAGGGCGATTCATGGGGAAGGTTTAAGTGTAGAAAACATGCATATCATAATAGAGAAAAACCGAGAATTTCAAAAGATTTTTATCACCCATGCAATGCTGTGTTCCCCAAATATTCTTGTAAACTATGGACTTGTAAATTATACCCTAAACTAAACTACTGAAGTATTCTTCATGAATCTGATAATCAGTTATTAAAATACTTTTTTCAAATCAACACAATAATTCCAGAGATTAGAAACAAATCAAAAAAATATTCTGGTTTATTATACAGTGTATTCTTCACATCAAAGTTCACTATTCCAAGATTTAATTATAGGATCAATAGAAAATCTTTGTTAGGTTTAATAACATGGTACAACGTAGAAGTTGCACCGCACTAAGGTTATAGGATATTAGTCAGCTATTCAAAGTACAGGATGCTAGCATGTCTGATAATCTAGAAGTAGGTAATAAAGTGAAACTTACCTCAGTAGGAGTTATCCAAGATCGTATTAAAGTAATCATCGTCGTAGACGCTTGTTGCAAGGAATGTTGCGGGTGATTTCTGGGTATCAAAAGTGAACAATTGACACATCGGCTTCTCATTACCACCGGCATCGGTTGATCAGAATCAAGCATCGACATGATTAGAATCTCAAAAGAGTTCAGAAACAACACAAAAACGTCCTGGCGTAATAAAACACAATTAAATATGAAAACGTCCTGTCGTTAGTTACGTTAAAAACGCTAAGTTGTTTAAAACAAACACACCAACGAATTTCCGTAAGTATCACTATTTAAGTGGAGAGATTAATCGCGGTGACTATTTTCAATCGACAATTCGACACATAAACAGTAATGGCGGCTTCCGCAGGCAGGCGCCGGCTTAGGGATGCGATCTAGAATCGATTTTATAGGTCAAGTAAATTGTGTTTTTTTTATCGATCATAAACAATGAATAATAGATTTTTTAAATCGATTTTAGAAACTTGAAAACGAGTTCCGATGTTTTTCCTGCGGATTGCAACTTTTAAGTTAAGATACGCAGTTTCTTTGTTCTGTTTTTTGTAACCAAGAATATTATTTAATTTATTTTGTATTCAATTATTCATTACATTTGACTAATTATGCTGGCAACACCAAAACGAATAAGTGATTATCTATCTTAGTAAAGCTGTCGATGTAGAATAATGGCGGGGACAAATCTATTAGAACTCAATTTATTGCTGAATCGATTCTTTCCTGCGATTCGGATAGATTTAAAAATCGATTTTGTCTAGGAATAATCGTCATCCCTACCGGTACGTCTGTCATCTGCCTTGACAGTTGCATCTGCGTGAGACGAAACACAAAAATAAATATTTTCACAACGGAACTATGAAATACATATACAGTACCTACGTTATGGTTATGATATTACTAATTATTTAGCTATTTATGAGTTTATTATCATTTTTGTGATGTTTTTATGTAAAGGCTCATACTTACGTAACTCGTACAAATGAAGAGAACGAAACGTCCATCATGACTATACGGAAATGTACCTAGCAATCGTTAATTTACTGTTTATCTTAAAATCATAATTCCGGATACGAAAACAAAATTCCTGAAGTGAAAAGCTTGTAAAAAATAAGCAAATAATTTGTATATTAATTTGGTTTTCATACGTGCAACTTTTCTAGACTGGATTTGGTCAATGTCCTTTATCTGTTCTGTGAAGCTACCCGAAACTGTCAAATTTTCCCAATCAAGCTTGAACCTTAAAGCTTCAACGATAAAGTTGAAAATCTAATAAAGAAATTTGACAGATTGTAGTAGCTTGATGTGCTGGCGTCTGTACATGAAAATATGAGTGTGTGTGTGTGATGATGATGATGTGTTGTGTACCTGAAATGGTCTGTTGTTGCCAGTCGGGGGACAGTTTTGTTTGGAAACTTGACATTTATGAGTGAACCCTAAAAACAAAACACTTCTTTTTTTTTGGCAGTTGTGTAATTATTATCTAGACTGCTAGGTTCTGGAGCAACTTACCTGTGACCGCCACCAGTAACCAACAGTTTCAAAACCGAGACCTGAACTAGGTTTATTTATTTACAAGCTGTTCGCAAACAAACTTTCGGCCACCGTTGACAAGTTTAAATTGAGGTGGAGTTTCGAAAAATACTTTCTTAGTGTAACTTTACACCCTCTTAGAAACATATATCTTCACAACATGATTCCGTCTCAAGGTGCTTAGTTTTTTTTCTATATTAATAAGAACTAAAGTTTATAATTACTTATTACCATCTAGACTAAAATGAGGAATTTAACTCTGACCTCCATCCTATGTATATTGTTGGATGAGTGCCAATATCGGATTATCGGCTAAGTGACGAAATATAATAATGTATATTCGCTTACCAAAACTTGTCACCAAGGCGTTACTCAAGTACTTGTGAAAAAGAAATACTCCATTCAATCATCATCATCTCATCATCTGCCTAGCCTTTTCCCAACTATGTAGGGGTCGGCTTCCAGTCTAACCGGATGCGGCTGAATACCAGTATTTTACATGGAGCGACTGCCTATCTGACCTCCACAACCCAGTTACTGGGTAATACAATACAAATATACTACTGTGACATTCTACTGACTCATTGGTGATTTCAGTTTGTAATGAAATACCGGCCCAACCCCTCCCACAGAGGCCTGAGTCCCAGCAGTGGGAACATTACAGGCTGATTATGTTATGCGAGAAAAACTAAACTAATTTACCCCGTGGCCACGAGCTACACGCTCAAGCGACACCCGTCTTGTTACAGTGACTGCGAAAAAAAAAAAACAAATGAAGAAAGAAGAAGTTTTTAGAGCATGACACGAGTTACCGCGACGCGACGCGCGGTGCGACAAACGGAATTAGGAGACGCGCGTCCCAACACGCGCGTCTCCTAATTCCGTTTGTCGCTCCGCTCAGCCTTAGTACTCTTTCAGAGTGGAGGCGGGCGCGGGTGCTAGCGCGGGCGCGTGTAATTCATAATGTATGTAGACGCCAGTTGCGTTCACAGTGCTCCCGCGAGCCGCGCGTCTTCATGAGGCGGCGCGGGCGCGGGTTTTTCTAATGGCTCAGTCCGCCCGTATCGTTCACAGTGATATAGCGTCTGTTAGGTGACTACGCTTGCGGTTCAAAACCATTTTGATTCACCCGCCGAAGCGTCGTCAATTGTCATGGATATCGTAGCTCGTTCGGCACTGTGAACACGCAGACGCCAAGACCCGAGCGCCCGCGCCCGGCCCCGCACCCGCTTGTGCAGTCTGATTGACCACTTATGTTCCCAGCAGCCACGTTGTACCTCATAAATCAGTCGAGAATATTATTTAAAACCCACGCTCATTATCCTATCAACATAATTAAGCCCTCGAAAAGGAGCATTCGAACTCCGGCAAAAGTAAACAAAGAAGTATAAACACAAGGAAAGTCTCGGCACAAACATAAAGTTATTTAAATCTAGTTCGTCATATTACTCATTGTCTCTTAAGTTTGTGCGCAATCTTTACGGATTAAGTTTAAGTTGGACAGACTTGAGTTTTGTTATTGTTTCGGGTAGACTTCGAGTTTGAGGAACTTTAGGCGATGCATGATGTAAAAGGCGACTGTGTAGAAAGTTTATAGTATAAACAGTCAATAATAAGGAAATGTTTTAGTACCTTCTCTTTTTACACTTCCTTCTTTTCAAGAATGAATTGTAAACGTGTAGATATTGGAATTTGTTCATGGATTGTTACTATAGCAGTCACAAGATCTGAATTTAGGAGTACATAATAATATTATTATTTATTAAGGCGCAGATTTCTCGAAAACGGTCAAAAAGTTGTTTTTTAAAGCAGTGTATCTCTTAAACCGTAAATAATTAGGACCTAAAAAAAAAGTATGATATTTTCAAGTCTTATTTTAATACAGTGATCGAGCCCAAATCATAATTAAACATACATTAATGCATCAAAAAAATCTTCAAACAAACCTCTTCTTTGTTTTTAAAAGCAGTTTATCTCTTTATTAACAACAATAATTATAATAAAAAATATACCATAAAATTTCTAATGCCAAACTGCATCCAGTGATCGAGTAGTTTTTAATAAATAGTTAATATCTAATTTTATACGATTTTATAAACGTTTTTACGACATACGCTTGCTCATTTCCTTGCTGCCTGCACCGCGCCAGTGTTCCTTGGAACGTTGTTGAGAACGGACCTGTGTCGCTTTGCTCCGCAGTGGAATTTTTACGTTTTGTACCGTGAAAATAAAAATGGGAAATAAATATAATAGTGGGAAGAGATGGAAAGCTGCTCGTCGAAAGCGTTTACTCCAGAGTGTGCAGAATATAGCACGAAGACTGTAAGAAACTTTATTATATGTACCTACCTAAATAAAGAATGATAAAAATAAATATATTTCTCGTGAATTTAATACTTCTAACTTAGTAATTAATAATGCCTATAGATATAGAGTACACTATATTATAGGCATTGTTACTAAGTTGAAATTGATTTTCCGAATCATATCACCTGAGTGACTTGAGACTCACCGAAGGCCACAGAGTAAGTACCTACAGTAGGGTCAGCTGTGCTTCCAATTGTATTTCAATGATTTTATTATTTTAGATTGGCGAATAAGCAAATTGCTACTCAAGAACTGGATGATACTGCTTCTCGATTGGATGATGAGTAAGTACCTACCTACTCATTACAATAGAATGCTTCCTTGGTTTAGTGGTGAAAGGGATATCTTCTCGATCGCGGGTTCGATTCCCACGGGGAATAACAACTTTAGGTGTTGTTTCTAGTTGGGCTAGGACTTTTTTGGGGTCATCCACCGTCGGTAGTGTAGTGAATTAAAATATCCGTTTTTTTTTTTTGTATACTTTACAGACGGGTGTCGATATCTCAACACGATAAAACAGATTTTATCAACTTACACTTCAAGTAACAACAATAACAGCGGTCTCAGGTCAGTGGGGTCAAAAACCCCAAAAATCATTATTTTTTTATTTTGTCTCAAGACATGATGGGTATCGATATCTACTAAACACGACAAAATAAAAAATAAATGTTTTGTTTGGGGTCAATGACCGCTGTTATTGTTGTTACTTGAAGTGTAAGTTGATAAAATCTGTTTTATCGTGTTGAAATATTATATAGTTTCGCTAGCTAATTTAATTTCACTCTGTATTATTGTTTTATTACTCATAACTACCAGACTGTTAAATACGGGGTAATAATATTAGGCCGGCCACATACAGTCGGAATTCCGTTTCGAAATATCGGTTCGGAATTGAATTTTTTTTTTTGACTTACCTACGTATACCTTTTATACGTTCACGTGGCTAAATTCGCGGGCATAAGCTAGTGTATATTAAATCAATATTGTATTTTTCCAGTTCTACTACTGAAAAGCCATCATCATCTATTGTTCACAATATTCAAGCAAATCAAAAGGCATTTCAAGAAGAAAACGGAATTTTTCGAATTTCGTATTATTGTTCTAGTCCTGTGGGATTTAGTGATCTATCACTACAACATCTTGATTAAGACATTATAGGGTTTAATGAAATATTTAGTGATCAATCTATTGAATAAAATCTGAACTTAGTATCCGACAACAAATGACAAAGTAATAGATATAAACATACCTATCATAGAATACATTGTATTATTTTCAAAAATATTTGTTGTTTTTTTGCAGTCCTCCTACTGAAAAGCCATCATCATTTATTGAATTCGATGTCATCATCAAAGTAAAGTGTTCATCAAGTAAAATTCAACCTTTGTTCAAAGGCTTACTATTCCATCAACGACTACTTACACGATAAGAATAGTTGGTCGCCCTAATTAACTCAAGACAATGTTCATGTTCTTTCTCCAGAATTGGCTTACTGACAGGTTATTGTTATTAGTATTAACTTATTTATTTATTTTACTTCGATGGTCCTAGTTTATCATCTGTGACTTCAAGTGACAGCTATGTGACCAGAACCCAGCAATGCGTAAATATGTAAGCAGTCACGCCCTTTATACCTGGAGGCTTTTATTTAGGTAGTAAGTTTTTATTTACATTTTAATTTTAATTAATTATTTTATGAGTACCTTTGTATAGTTTTTATTATATTTGTTGGTATATTGGCATGGCTAGCTGACATATGGCAAATAATTTAATTTTATGTTCTGTGCTTTATAATGTTAATTACTTAACACCCAGTATTGTATACAATCAAGTATCAAGTATTTTCTAACTGAACAGACAGCTGTGCTGCTGGGGGTTTGTTGCGCCACTTCTTCTTCCCAGCGATAGTACTAGGAGTAGGAAGTGGTGAAGGGCGGGCGTTTTTGGGGGACTGTCTTTTGTAATTTTGACGTTCGAAAAGTGCTGATTCTCAGCCTAATTTGAATAAATGACTTTTGATTGTGATTTTGATTTCGATGTAAATTTACACGAAGAACTAGATCAAACGACCTATGAAGCTGAAAGGTAGTTTTCAACATTGTGGATTTTGTTTGATCAAAACCTGCCTGTTTGAATATTATATATATTTCTAAGCCGTCAGTACTTCAACTGAATTTTATATTTTACTTTGTTTTAGGGAAACTGAAAAATTATCGATTGGTGGACGTAAAGTAAACATCAGTAATTTTTTTAAATCACTCCAAGAAATATCAAGCCGTACCTTTAGACTGCGGTTTAAAGTCAATTGAAATCGTATCTGCACGTTTGTCAGGTTGATGACTAAATTCGAATCAGGAATCGGCGCCAATGTTCGCTTACCTGAACAAAATTAATCCCTACATCAATCTTAGTATAGTTTTTAGTATCTTTGATGGTATATTGGCGTGGTTAACTGACATGTGGCAAATAATTTAATTTAATGTTCTGTGTCTTGTTATGTTAATTTATTTAACATACCTATTATTGTATAAGTATTTTTTAACTGAACAGACAGCTGTGCGTGAAGAAGTGGCGCAACAATCTCCCCAGCAGAGTTTGTTGCGCCACTTCTTCTTCCCAGCGATAGCAATAGCAAGTGGTGAAGGGCGGGCGTTTTTGGGGGACTGTCTTTTGTAATTTTGGCATTCGAAAAGTGCTGATTCTCAGACTAATTTGAATAAATGACTTTCATTTTGATTTTTTATCTTTCTCACTTTCACAATTTTTTTCACTTTCTCTCTCACTCTCGCTCTCTTTCTCTTTTTCTTTCATTACAAACTAAAAATTGGACCCTGTATAGTCTTTACTCGGCTGGCAAAATCGGAATTCCGTTCAGAAATATCGATTCGGATTTTCGAAGGCAGCAAATCCATACAAAATAAATTCGAAGGCAGAAAATTTCGAACTATTGTAAGTACGTGTGAGGTAGTTCCTTGATTTTGTATGAATTCTTTGCCTTCGAAAATGCCTAATCGATATTTTGAAACGGAATTCCGTCCGTATGTGGCCGGCCTTATTGAACTAAAAAGTTTCGAGCCCACGACCGCTTGTGGATTCTAGATAAACTTCTGGATAATAAATTAAATTGGGGGTCACGGGTTATACACGGGTCCCACAAACCATAATTCCATACATCGGGGCTCAAAGGGCGTATATATAGCACATTTTGGCCAATTAGAGTTATTTACACCATCTTATTCAGTTTTTCTATCTGTATCGATTTATTGGATTTCGTGAAAAGTCGTGTTCATCCTTTGAGCCCCGAGGTATCGATATAGGGCGCATTGTGGTTCATGGGCTCCATGAACCCAATATGGCATTTGATCTTCGGCCGGCAGATATGTATATTGCTCAGAATTTCCAGTCGATCTATTCTGCGTTAAAAAAAAAAGTAAGTAGGTACTAACTTATTCACTTTTATTTGTGAGCGAAATTGTAGGGAAAAGCTAATTTAATAATAACTGTCTAAATTCTGCCGCCCGGTTACATTGATAATATTTTCTATTTTATTAATATTACGAGTTCTTTGTTTGTAAAAAATATAAATATACACCACTGCTCTGCAATAAATGCTGTTAGCTACCTATATGTGAGCGTCGCGCGTCTGACACTATGGCAGCTAGCCCTACAAAATAGAAACTTCGTGTCCGCTTCGCGCGTAAGTACGATGAGGGGCGCGCGGGGCATTTTCAGCGGTAACGCCCATTTGAGCAAGGGCAACGGCATAATACCGGGCCTTAAAAGCTAACAGCAATGTCAAGCATGTTGATCATAGGATTTAATTCAGTGGAAACATAATTACGATGTTCTTTTGAAATCTAAACGTACACTTCGAAAACGATCGTAACCGCAAACCGCAGCCCAATCACTATGAGTATACTAGACAACAGCGACACGACTACGAAACGTTACCTTAACATAATAAACCTATAATGTTCCCACTGCTGGGACACAGGCCTCCTCTCTTCAAGAGGCAGTGGGCTACAATCCACCACGCAGGCCAAGTGCAGGTTGGTAGATGTCACATGTCTTCGAATTTTTGGTTCTAGGACATGCACGTTTCCTCACGATGTTTTCCTGCACCATTTTTAGAGCAGTGATGATGAAATAGTTTACACACAGTAAAGCACCTGGGTGGGTTCGAACCCACGACCTACAACTCGTAAGTCGCGACCGCTACCACCGGGCCAACACTGAGGTAGAAGGTTCACGTTTTTTAAATAAGAAAAAATACTACATAAAAGGCTATTGTCCTAAAAAAATCTAATTAGTCCGTCAGTTAGATTATCAAAAAAAAAGAAACCGTATTTTTTCTTTTGTCAATTATATAAAAAATGATGAAGATATCGCCCGTCAAAGTTCCGCGTGACGTCACTTGCTTGCGACACTTTTACAAGCACGTGACGTCACGACTCCCGAATTTTGACGCGCTTTATCTTTGTCATCTTTTGTTTGATTGACAAAAGAAAAAATACGTGTCCATTATTTTTCGATAATCTAACTGACGGACTAAATACAATCATCTTTTTTTTTACCCAGGCAACTACCCTATTAGTCTGTAATCCTTATCTTCATACGTCTTTTGCTTCGTTTACATGCATACATCTGGACATACATACACGCCGGTTGTAAGGATCGATATAGCACATCTCCAATTGCACGCCAATCAGCTCGATCCTCGGCAACTCTCATGCAGCTGCTACCAGCCTATCGTCGCTCCACCTAGCTTGAGGGCGTCCTACCTTACGTTTGCGGATTCGCGGACTCCACTCTAGAACACGTCCAACTGTCATCGGTTCTACGGCTTATATGACCGGCCCATTGCTGTTTCAACGACCACGACCACGACGGCCTTCAAGTGAGTTGTCCACCACTTTTATACACTATTGTATTTAAATAGTACACAAAGTACTTTTATACACTAGTATTTAAATCATCATCTGCCTAGCCTTTTCCCAACTATGTTGGGGTCGGCTTCCAGTCTAACCGGATGCAGCTGAATACCAGTATTTTACATGGAGCGACTGCCTATCTGACCTCCACAACCCAGTTACTGGGTAATACGATACCCCTTGGTAAGACTGGTTGTCAGACTTTCGGGCTTCTGACTACCCGTAACGACTGTCAAAGATCCACGAATGACAGCCGGGACCAACGGCTTAACGTGCTTTCCGAGGCACGGAGGGGTCTCGGTATGTAAAGATGGTCACCCATCCACAGACCAACCGCGGCAAGCGTAGCTTAACCTGACCGATCGACCTAGTATTTAAATAAAAGTTGATTTTGGAAATGTTTGTTCAGGGCTTATTATCGACAACCAATCAAAATAACTAATCAATAATCCAATATGTTAACAGTCTGTAGTAGTAACAAAGCTTGAACCATTAGACATGGCACAGACTAAGCGTCATGCGACTGCAAAATCGCAACGACACGCTGCGGTTATATAATCAGTCTGTAATGTTCCCACTGCTGGGGCCCGTGGCTAAATAATAACAGCCGCACAGGTCGATCAGTCAGGTTAAGCTACGTTTGCCGCGGTTGGTCTGTGGATGGGTGACCATC
Organism: Apamea sordens; assembly: GCA_945859715.1. Classification (NCBI taxonomy): domain Eukaryota; kingdom Metazoa; phylum Arthropoda; class Insecta; order Lepidoptera; family Noctuidae; genus Apamea; species Apamea sordens. The sequence continues at coordinate 738,158 of OX244010.1, read as the reverse complement.
TTTACATACCGAGACCCCTCCGTGCCTCGGAAAGCACGTTAAGCCGTTGGTCCCGGCCACGGAACAGATAATTTATCTATTCCGTGGTCCCGGCTGTCATTCGTGGATCTTTGACAGTCGTTACGGGTAGTCAGAAGAAAGAAAGTCTGACAACCAGTCTTACCAAGGGGTATCGTATTACCCAGTAACTGGGTTGTGGAGGTCAGATAGGCAGTCACTCCATGTAAAATACTGGTATTCAGCATCATCCGGTTAGACTGGAAACCGACCCCAACATAGTTGGGAAAAGGCTAGGCAGATGATGAATGTTCCCACTGCTCGAACCAGCCAAGAGGACACCTGTGTCGGGACACAGGCCTCCTCTTCGTAAGAGAGAGAATAGAATAGAATAGAATAACGTTTAATGTCTCCAGTATTACAGCTAGTAGTATTAGTACATACACAAAACTATAATACCGGAAGCAAAAGGTTCAAGCGTCAGCATTATGCTTAGGTTCCCTAGTGGGTTGCTAAGCGCTGGTTTTCAGCTTAAACCTTTGACTCCTGTTTACAAAAAAGAAAAAAAAACAGTACATTCTGCAAAAACGCTTTAAATGATAGTTGTTTTAATGATCATACATCAACACTATTTAATTAGTTATAACGTTTTTTTAGTCTGTGGACACGAACTGGTCATTTAAAAGGAAAGAAAAAAAAATGTATATACCAAGATACTACCAGAACTATGTAAACTATAATGGGCATCATTTATAAAAGCTTGGTGCCATTTTTTTGAGAGTGGGCTGTAATCCACTACGTGGATCCAGTGCGGGTTGGTAGATGTCACATGTCTTCGAATTTTTGGTTTTAGGACATGCCGGTTTCCTCACGATGTTTTCCTTTCACCTTTATGACAGAAGTGCTGATGATAAAGTAAAGCGCCTATCTGGATTCGAACTACCTACAACTCGTAAGTCGCATCCGTTAGCACTGAGCCACTACTGCTCTCCTGAGGCTGCGGCCGATTATTTTTTTTAAATATTGTTCTATAAAGGTACAGGCTTGAGGCAGGAGGGGCCCGTGGCTAAATAATAACAGCCGCACAGGTCGATCGGTCAGGTTAAGCTACGCTTGCCGCGGTTGGTCTGTGGATGGGTGACCATCTTTACATACCGAGACCCCTCCGTGCCTCGGAAAGTACGTTAAGCCGTTGGTCCCGGCTGTCATTCGTGGATCTTTAACAGTCGTTACGGGTAGTCAGAAGCCCGAAAGTCTGACAACCAGTCTTACCAAGGGGTATCGTATTACCCAGTAACTGGGTTGTGGAGGTCAGATAGGCAGTCGCTCTATGTAAAATACTGGTATTCAGCTGCATCCGGTTAGACAGGAAGCCAAGCCCAACATAGTTGGGAAAAGGCTAGGCAGATGATGATGTTCTATAAAGCTACAGGCTGTAAAGTTCACACATCTTCTATAGAAAATTGAGGATCTTTCGGCCAGACTTGTGTTGTCTGGCTACTTGTCGCTGCGTCGGTGAACGCGCACACCCGATGACAGTTACATGCGATAGGTCAAATTCTTGTCGTCGAGCTGTCGCAGTTGCATAGTGTGCGGACACAGTTTAGGTAAATATTTACGAAAATCCGTGCATACAATAAATCAATAAAGGCTTTGTCAAAATTTATTCAGTAGCTCTGTACCAGTTTGAACAAACAGTGCATTGCAAACAAAACTGTAGTTATATGTTGTGTAATGTTATATGTTTGTGTAGTTCTAGTTGCATAGTTATTGATAGGGTTAAATCATTTCATTGGAATGAATTGACTGAAATAATTTGACTGTGCAGTTTTCACCAACTAATGTGTCTTAACTTCATTTCTCTTGTCTCTGTTATTTTTTTTTTGGACTAGTTCCCAGTTGATGACAACAGGCTCGCTTCCTATTCCATGGGACTTAGTGCTGATACACACGAGTAGCATACGTCAACGGCAGAGGCAAATGCAGCCATTCATGAGTTAAGACGGCTGCCGTCAACGTGTGTCGGCGGCACAGAAGTGATGAAGAGTTAAATCTATATTCGACGGCACGGTTGGCGCAGTGGTTAAGCGATTGACTGCTGCGCTGCGTGTCGCGGGTTCGATTCCCGCACGGAACAAATATTTGTATGACCTACATGTATTTGTTCCGAGTCTGGGTGTTTTTCTATCTATAATATGTATGTATTTACAAAAAAAAAAAATGTATATAAGTAGTTTATCAGCCATCTTGTTACCATAACACAAGCATTAGGTTGCTTAGCTTGGGACTAGATGGCACTGTGTGAAATGTCCAGGGATATTATATTAATATTATTATATCTATATAAATAAAAAAAAAGATGGATGAAATCGGTAAAGTCGTTCTCAAGTTATGGCGTGGCCAAGGATTTCTCTCCACCACAAGTTAATACAAGGTAACAGGTTTCCTTTACCACAAGTTATGGCGTGACCAAGGGAAATCCTTGGCCACGCCATAACTTGAGAACGACTTTACCGATTTCATCCATCTTTTTTTTAACGTTTTCTAATACTTTGTAGAATGTTCTTACGGAAAAAAAATTAAGAAAGTGGCGCAGAAAATTAGAAAAGAATTACGCTTTTACGATAAAACAGCAGAACGGATTTAGATGAAATTTGACACATGAGATGGACATAGGCTACTTTTCATCCTGGATTGCAGACGAAGTCGCGGGCAACAGCTAGTATTATAAAAAGTATACTTTATTCTTAACTTCATTGTATAAAATTCTTACTTTTACAAATTTCTAGAGTTGTCAGCTCGTCCACAAATAAATTAACTTCGTGCAAGTCACATATTGAAAAAAAAAAATTAAAACTGCCGATTCGCACGTTTCGGGCGTGTAAATCCATGTGAATCGACTAATAAGCCAAATGAACTAATCAATTAACAATCAACCTTCTTCAACCCCTTCCCAACGTATCACATAACCCCATTGACACATATACCGCTACAGTTCCTAGAAACCGTTGACCCGATGCACACTGCACTATTTCCCATTATTAAAACTACTTATACTCGATCGATCGCCTTCGAGGAATCGTAATAAATATGAAATGAAATTTGACTGCGCGGTAAACTCTGCTTGCGAGATGCAGGATTTGCGTGACATCAGTATGACGCGTTGTTCGCATGTGGCGTTGTAGATACCGCTACATCACTCCCCTCCGGAGACCGGAGGTCGATAATGGGCTGAGTCTTGTGTCTTGCGATGCTTGCTAGGCCAGCTGAGGTTCCAGTGAGTCGGGGTGGCGCTGCGTTATACTCCAGTGCGTCGGATGTCGTACAGCGCCGGGTTGAGGCTGGCTGCTGCGTCGACCAGGAGAGGGTGCTCTGCTTGTTGACCGGCCGAAGGTGCAGTGTGCTGTGCCAAGGTTGCTTGATGAGGCTGAGGGTGATGACCAGGAATGCGCGGACGCTGCATGCTGGTGGTCAGGATACCCGTTGAAGCCGTGGATGCTGGCTGGCTGGGTAACTCGCTGCTTAAGCTTGCGGGAGTGATGATGATGACGTCACGCTGAAGTGTTTGCACGAAGGCTGCGCTGACGTTCATACTCGGGGTCACCAGTTTGAAGGCATGAGGAACAGGGTGTAAAGTTCACTCAACCTCCATAGAAAAGGGAGGATCCACCAACCAGACGGTTGTTGTGTCTGGCGGGCTATTACCCAACGATTGATGTTGGGAAATTGTATCTATGATAACTGCGCGGTAAACTCTGCTTGCGAGATGCAGGCTTTGCGTGACGTCAGTATGACGCGTTGTTCGCATGTGGCGTTGTAGATACCGCTACAGACTCTTACTAAGTAATTTACAATGGAAAAACCCTTCCTTCTGGGTTTGATTCCCGGGTCTCCCATGCATGCGTTTCCCCATGCTAAGCAATCGCACTTGCTGCTATGAGACCAATGGAGCAGTAAGTTTTTAGTAAATAAAATTTCTAAGAATTTTGGTCTGCCTTCATACCCATATAACATTTTGAAAGACACAGTGCTCAGAGACAATTTACTCTCAAATTAAGTTCTTTAGCTACTAAGTCTCCTTATTTATACTTCTGAACTTCCTTTTCTTTATCAAATGTTTTTTTAATCTCTTCTTGTATTTTCAAGATTTTTTTTATTTTGCTTCCCTCTCAGCTTCTCTCTCTCTTCTCAGTGACTATTTTATTTTATTCTACAACCTGGTAATGCTGCCAACCTTCAGGGCACTTTTCCCGCTGACAGCGATGCGGACGAATTTTTTGATGCCCTATGATTCTTAAGCCTTGTTTTGTTATATGTATATACTTGTACTTATTATTATATTTTTGTAAGCTTATATATATACAGGGTGTTATTGACAGCCCTCCACAAAAACACAGGATTGATTCAGCTCCTTATTCTGAATCATATCCCACTGGAAATTTTCACAGGAAAAAAATTTTTTTTATGCCGTTTTCTCTGCTGATATTCCTTTATTTCAATGTAAAATTACGTTCTCTGTATGCAACACTCCATTTATGTAAATAAAACAGCTGAAAACAGCCTCGCTCAAGCTCGCTGCGCTGCCGTCCGCTACGTGCGTTTTGCCACGGTAACGATACGTTGCGTGTGAGGTAATAAAACAAATCTGGTTTTTTGGATTCCCTTAATGTTCCTGAAAGAATTACATGTACCGGTCATCTTAATATGATGTACTGAAGCCACCCTATCAGTTTGCGGAGGGCTGTCAATAACACCCTGTATATGGAAATATAATTGATTGGTAATTCATCCAGTAATTTTACTATATTAGGTCTATTAACTTTCCGATACGTTAAATAGGCACGAAGGCAGACCAAAATTCTTAGAAATTGTCATTTGCTCCAAGGTTTACCCAATCAAACTTAACCAGTCTTGTGAGCTTCAACCATCTTGAAAACTAACGAATTCCTATTCTCTATTTACCAAGAATTTCAATACTGAGGTAAATAGGACCAGATATTTGCTTATCAATCAGCAAGTTATTTAGTTTCATACAAAGTCCTAACTCACTACTTTCTTGTGCTATTAGAAGTGTATTAATAAAACATTCATACTATCTACACAAAGCTTCCTATTTTCCAAGAATTTCAATATTAAGGTAAATAAAACGAGATTTTATTTGCTTATCAATCAGCAAGTTATTACCAAGCCCTCAAGGTCTTCTTAATGATAAATGATTTTATTTTTGTAAGTAGGTTTGTACAAACACTTTTACACGTTAATCATATTTTAAAACTAGATGAGGTCGGTGTTTCCTATCTGACTAGTCTGAGAAGAAAGGCCGAAACAAACTCAGACGTCACGGTCTCTTTTAAAGTCTAGACATAATCTTGGTTAGATCATGTGAAGACCATGTAGATTAATGTCTGAGATGGTTTTTTGAGGAAAGAACCAAACAGTTTGAGAGGACCTGTCCAGTCCTGCACGCATTTGTCGGAAATCGTGCAGCTCAACACAACACTTAATACGAATTAAAAAGCACTTACGAATACGAAACACTGCTTTCTTGTATTATTTATAAAAGTTAATTAATTAAAACATCCATACTATCTATGGGGCCTACTACTATGAGGGGCCCGTGGCTAAATAATAACAGCCACACAGGTCGATCGGTCAGGTTAAGCTACGCTTGCCGCGGTTGGTCTGTGGATGGGTGACCATCTTTACATACTGAGACCCCTCCGTGCCTCGGAAAGCACGCTAAGCCGTTGGTCCCGGCTGTCATTCGTGGATCTTTGACAGTCGTTACGGGTAGTCAGAAGCCCGAAAGTCTGACAACCAGTCTTACCAAGGGGTATCGTATTACCCAGTAACTGGGTTGTGGAGGTCAGATAGGCAGTCGCTCCATGTAAAATACTGATATTCAGCTGCATCCGGTTAGACTGGAAGCCGACCCCAACATAGTTGGGAAAAGGCTAGGCAGATGATGATGATCCATACTATCTATACAATAATTTATATTTATATTAGTATAGTAATAATAATAAACCTGAAGAGTTTGTTTGTTTGCACGCGCTAATCTCTGGAACTACCAGTTAGATTTGAAAAAACTATTTTTAAATTGCTTGAGAAAGGTTGGCTATTTAACGACTAAGGGTCGTACAGTCATCTAATAATTATGGTTTCCAAAAGTCCCTTTTTTCCACGAATTTCAATAGATACTCAGGTAAATGGAACAAAATATTTGCTTAATCCAAGAAATCAACCTGTAAGCTTATATTAAGCCCTCAAGGTCTTCTTGTAACCTAGTTAACGATAATAGATTTTCTTAAAAGTCGACATTATTGGAACTCAATCGAATGATTGGATGATTGAACAAAATCACTGCTATCATCTGATATTACCAGTTAACATGAAGTCATTATTTAAATTACACTCGCGGTTGCCCGCGAATTCTTTAGCGTGTATTTTGCATTTAAGCTATTGTTCATACAAATGTGCTGGTTAAAAAGTAGCCCCAGGCCCCAGGCTTGTCAAATAGCATTATAATGTTACGTGTTATGTTGTGTGTTGTTGTTGTGTTGCTGCATTATGCTGAACGATGGCCGTTTTGCGTGAATGTGACGCATGTTTACCCCCAACTTGTTATTTATTTTTTTGTGTGTTTATGTTCTTTTTTATGCGTCATGTTTGCCGCAAATAAATAATAATATATAATAATAATAAATAATAATAATAATTGGTTAAAATGGGTTTAGTTCACACACTTGCCTGGCATCTCAGTTCCAGTCATCCTTAGAGTCTGGGTCGCTACCACAGTTTCTAACAACAGGCGTTACCCACCTGCTCCATAAGTCAGGTAGTCCCGCGGAACCCAAGAATTATAGACCGATCACATGTTTGTCGACGGTTTATAAACTTCTTACATCCATTTTGAGAGCGAAAATTAACACACACATAGACAGTAACTCGATTATGTCTGCCTCTCAAAATGGATGTAGGAATGGGTCCCGCGGTACTAAGGAGCTACTCCTTATAGACATGGCCATTAGCCAACAGGTTCGCCGATCCCGCAAGGATGTGTCGACATGTTGGATAGATTATAAGAAGGCCTACGACTCTGTGCCACATACATGGCTCATGAGGGTGCTGGAGTTGTACAAGATAGATGCAACTCTACGCATCTTCCTTGAGTCGTGTATGGGGCAATGGAAGACGGTCCTTCGCTATCCAGGGTGTCGACAGATTCAGGGGAATGATGAGCCTGTATGGATTAAGCGGGGAATATTTCAGGGCGACAGTTTGAGTCCACTTTGGTTCTGCTTAGCCCTGAATCCTCTAAGCACATTGCTGGAGGATTCAAGTCTAGGCTATCGGTTGAAGAGAGGTGGTCAGGTCATATCTCACCTCCTCTACATGGATGATTTGAAACTCTTTGCCCCCAACAAATTGCGACTGCTAGAGCTACTGAAGGTAACTGAAACTTTCAGTAGCGCCATCAGGATGGAATTTGGTGTCGACAAATGTGCAGTCATGCATGTAAAGCGAGGGGACATTATGGAATCCGAGGGGATTCAACTCTCAGATTCCATACAACTTAGATCCCTCTCGTCATCCGAAAGCTATAAGTATTTGGGTATGTCGGAAGCGTTAGGCATCAACGCTGCTGACATGAAGCAAGCGTTGAGGGAGCGCTTCTTTGGGCGCCTGAAGAAGGTGTTAATTAGCCTTCTTTCAGGCGGAAACAAGGTGCGCGCCTTCAACGGTTGGGTCATGCCAGTCTTGATGTACTCTTTCGGCATACTCAAATGGACTCAGACCGAACTCGATGCCCTGGATAGAAGAGTCCGTACACTACTGACCGCAAACCGGATGCATCACCCACGATCATCAGTGATGAGATTGTACATCCCGCGGAAATGCGGGGGTCGAGGCTTTTTAAACGCGAAGACCCTCCACAACCGTGAGGTGTGCAATCTCAGAGAATATTTTTTAAAATCCGAAGTGGGTATGCATCGTGATGTGGTTACAGTGGACAAGGGGCTCACCCCGCTCTCCATTGCTAAAGAGAACTGGCGCAAACCTGTAATACTTACTACCGATGACCGCAAGGAGGTATGGCAAAGCAAGGAGCTTCACGGGCGCTTCTATCGGGCTCTTCATGAGCCCGGTGTAAACTTCTTAGCGTCCGTATCCTGGCTACGTTTTGGGGACCTTTTCAGGGAAACTGAAGGTTTCGTCTGTGCAATTATGGACGAAGTTATCTTAACGAATAACTACCGCAGATATATTATGAAGGATGGGACGGTTGACGTGTGTCGGGCATGCCACCGTCCGGGTGAGTCCATCAGACATATTATCTCTGGTTGTTCTCGTTTAGCTAACGGCGAGTACTTGCACAGGCATAACCAAGTAGCCAAGATTATTCACCAGCAACTTGCTTTGAAATATAAACTTGTCGACTCTGAGGTACCATATTACAAGTATGTGCCCGACCCAGTTCTCGAAAATGACCATGTCACGTTGTACTGGGATCGGTCTATCATCACTGACAGGACTGTTGTCGCCAACAAACCTGATATAGTGGTGATAGATCGATTAGCGCGCCACGCAATGATTGTCGATGTTACCATTCCACATGATGGGAACCTCGTGAAAGCTGAGAAAGATAAGCAAATGAAATATCTTGACTTAGCACACGAGGTTGTTGACATGTGGAATGTGAGCTCGACTGTCATTGTGCCGATTGTCGTATCGGCCAATGGCCTGATGGCCGACAGCCTCGATCAACATCTATCGAGGCTCTCGTTAGGCGGTTGGATCAAGGGCCTGATTCAGAAGGCAGTACTCCTCGATACGGCTCGCATTGTGAGGAAGTTTCTATCTCTGGAGCCCTAACCACCGGTAGCTTGGACCCTGCTCCCGACACCGGTGGATCACTATTTTTTTATATTTTTAAATGTTTTTTTTTTTTTGTTTTTGTACTAATATTTAAAAATATAATAAAATAAGAAAGTTAAATGAATAAACGAAATAATAATAATATCCTTGGACATTTCACACAGCGCCATCTAGTCCCAAGCTAAGCAACCTAATGCTTATGTTATGGTAACTAGATGGCTGATAAACTACTTATATACATTTTTTTTTTTTGTAAAAACATACATATTATAGATAGAAAAACACCCAGACTCGGAACAAATACATGTAGGTCATACAAATATTTGTTCCGTGCGGGAATCGAACCCGCGACACGCAGCGCAGCAGTCAATCGCTTAACCACTGCGCCAACCGTGCCGTCAAATGCATTTTCTTTCTTTCATTGTTACATATTTTTGTAGCCATGTTTTTAATCACGTCTAAACTTGCTATGGAGTATCTAAGTTTGACAGGACTAAACTAATATTTATCTTCTGTCCTTTTCTTAATGAAATAGAAAGAAAAAGATGCACTGAACTTAAATTTAGTTTAGTTTGTGAACAAGGGAATCGGCGCTAATATCAACGGAGACTAGTATTCGGCGCGGGAGGTATTATAGTGCACAAGTGTGTGCACCGAAGCAGGTGCACTCTTTTCTCACTCTTATAGTCCGATGGGACGCAATCCGAGACATCAGATGCAGGACCAATGGCTTAACGTACTTTACGTGGTATCATACCACCAACTTCCAAACTCCGGACTGTTACTAAGAAATTCCTATAACACTTTACCCGACCTGGGAATCAAACCCTACACTCAGCAGTAGCGCTTGCAACCACGAGACCAACGGGGCAGCTCCGTCAACGACCCATACTGCTATTCCTCTTCAAAATACTATTAAGAAAACGTCACTCCTAACTTAACTAAATGAGAACATACATTGTCGACGCTTCACAAAAGAATATTTTTTTTTATATATTAAGATACACAACAAACTACTATCGATTTAAGATTATATCCTGCAGACCCAACTTAGAATTAACACTCCACGAAATCAACAGCGGCCCTTACGACCAAAAAAATAAGATCCATTTTCGTATGGTGTTACGTTCAGAGGTAGTAAATAAGGATGTAATAGCATTTTCCCTAGCCAGAAGGGATTTTTTCAGACAGTTTATGATCGTTTAAGATATCTCTCGAGCGTTTTCATGCACGATGTCATCTATTCGGTATAGATAATATTCTTCTAATATTGTTTGAACAATATTTTTGGTAATCTGTGTGTACGACTCAATTTTTTCTGGAGAGAAAATAGAGCAGTTTGTTTTTATTCGGCAGGCGTAGTTTTTATGGTGGGAAGCATGTTGGATTTTAATATTTTTACTATTCCATCATCTGCTTAGCCTTTTCCCAACTATGTTGGGGTCAGTTTCCAGTCTAACCGGATGCAGCTGAGTACCGGTATTTTACATGGAGTTTTTTTTCAATATTTTTACTCCTTACATTCCTGAAATAAATAACCCGATACCCCTTGGTAAGACTGATTGTCAGACTTTTGGGCTTCTGAGTACCCGTAACGACTGTCAAAGATGCCGGAAGCCGGGAGAAACGGCTTAATGTGCAATTCCGAGGCACAAAGAGTATTATTATCACCCTAAAAATGCTGAGGAGTATAAAATAGTAGTTGTTGTAGTAATAAAATAGTAGTTGTTGTAGTAATTCTACTTTCCTACTATAATATTATAAACGTGAAAGTTTATTTGAATGGATGGATGTTCATTACTCTTTTACGCAAAAGCTACTGATCGGATTTGGATGAAATTTGGCACAGATGGTTTATAACCAGGATTAACATGATACTTTTTATCCCGATATTCCCACGAGATAGAAACTTATGCGGGTGAAACTGGGAGACGCAGCTAGTAGTCAATAAAAAAGCCTTCGTTTTATTTTTAAAAACAACCTTCCTAACAATGATGCAGCTGGATACCTCTATACCATCCAAATAAAATAAAAAAAATATTCCGAACATTTTCAAATTCCATTTCCCATCACTACGTTTGTAGACATTCATAAAATATCATCCTATCACTACACTATGACCGTTAGCTGTACTGCACTAGTGTTGTACCGCAAAGCTAACACTATCGCCAAGCTTACATACGATTAAAATATATTGGGGCTTGCAGCGAAATGGATATCGTGTAGGTCGATCGGAACGATGTATACAATGTGGTCAGGTTTTGGATCAGTGATTCATTCTTGTTTGTCATGTCAGAAACAAGCTCGACCTACCTGCCTTTTCCTAACCATATTGGGTTTGGATCGACTGCCTATCTGAATATCACCACTGCTCTAAAAACGGTAAAGGAAAACATAATGAGGAAACCGGCATGTCCTAGAACTAAAAATTCGAAGACATGTGACATCTACCAACCCGCACTGGGCCCATGTGGTAGATTACACCTCTCGCGAAGAGAGGAGGCCTGTGTCTCAGCAGTGGGAACATTATAGGCTGATTATTGGAACGAAGTTCCTTATCGCGCGTTGCGAAAGGGGGCTAGACGGAAAAAATTAAGACCAAAAGTTGGAACGACACTTTTTGCTATAGTTGTAAGCCGTGCGGCGTGCGCGTGTTTCTCTGTCTGTCTCTCTCTCTCTCTCTCTCTCTTTGAACTTCGTTCCATCCAGGTGTCCCTTGACACCTCTCAAGTTTTTATGTTAAGAAAGCGATTATGCTGCGGTTTGCGGTTGCAGCCGTCTTCGAAGTGTCTGTGAAATGCCCTAGAACCAAAAATTCTAAGATAATAATATGTGACAACTACCGACCCGCACTGGGCCCACGAGGTGGATTTCTGCCCACTCCATCCCACAGAGAGGAGGCCTGTGTCCCAGCAGTGAAAAATTATACGCAGTTTTTGTGGTGTTAACTCCTCAATTCAGATCTAACAACAGACTACTATAGTAATAAATCATGAACAAATTCCAATATCCGCACGCTTACAATTCAACTCACAATCGATGTTAAAACGCCAGTAAATATAAAGCGTGTCGTCCACCACACAAGTTATACGTTAGTGTTGTGATGTAAAGCGGACACTTTATCCCGGACACGTGATGGTATCAAATAGTGAGGTGCGGTTATGGTGACCGCGGACTTTTATTTATTTTCGAGCTTTTTTTCTTATAAAGGATTAATGACACAATAGTTAATAAAAAATACTGCCTAGATGGACTTGTGGTCGTCGTTAATGAGAAAGCCAATGATTAAGGGCCTGTGCACACCACGTTTTTTAAACGCGCCGTTGACGCGCGTTTGTAGCGATACAGACGCGATACGCACGCAAGTCAGACGACAACAAACTGCTCTATAGGATAAAAGCGCGCCGTAGACGCGCGTTTCTAAAACGCGCGTCTACGGCGCCCTTAACTGTAATGATGAGATTGCGATTAGATTTTGAACGTTTTTAACGTTCAAAATCAAATCGCAATCTCATCTCAGCGACAACCAATGTCAAAAACTTGTCAAAATGTAGGAAAATGTAATATTTCTAACAGATTGAGACTGAGATGAGTCAGATGGGCGGTTCTCGTAATTTTAAGAACGTTCACAGTCTAACGTTCTTAAAATTACGAGAACCCATCTGACTGCTGATGGTGGAGTCTCGGGTTCGATCTCCGGGTTAAGAAAAAGGTTACCCCTTAAAAAACATGTGACCAAAATAACTTATGATATTTATCTACCTTTGATACTCGTAATAACTTCGTAATTTCAGATACAGCAGTGCGATTCGGTAACCATCTCACCGTGAAAACTTAGGTGTAGTGTAGTGAGCGTGGAGTGAGCTGTCATTCCAACTAATGCTAGTGATTGACACAATTCATAGCTCATTTCACATAACTTTCACGGTGAGATTTTTACAGAATCGATCGGCAGCTCTCAAATTGTTTGATTATGAAAAAAAAACAATCTTTACCTAAACCCGCAGATTTTTGGAGGCTCGTACTGAATTTGTTTCTTCAAATTTTCTTATTTTTGCTTCGATAGAAACCTCGATATAGTACACAAGAGTCCTATTGTTTCAAAAAATTCAAAGATAGATGCCTTACAACGACATAATCACGCATGAGCGTTTGTATGAAAAGTATGACGGGTTGGCCGCTCTTAAGTGCGGGTTTAGGTCACGAAGTGCGTTAAACGGACTACTTAAGTCACGTTTTCCTTTGACTTAAGTAGTCCGTTTTTATACAGAAAAGCGTGACTTAAGTGCGGGTTTAGGTCACCCGAGCTATAATATAGTAGGTATACGATACGTGTGACTTAAGTAGTCCGTTTTTACACAGAAAAGCGTGACTTAAGTGCGGGTTTAGGTCACCCGAGCTATTATATAGTAGGTATACGATACGTGTGACTTAAGTAGTCCGTTTTTATACAGAAAAGCGTGACTTAAGTGCGGGTTTAGGTCACCCGAGCTATAATGTAGTAGGTATACGATACGTGTGACTTAAGTAGTCCGTTTTTACACAGATAAGCGTGACTTAAGTGCGGGTTTAGGTCACCCGAGCTATAATATAGTATACGATTCGTGTGACTTAAGTAGTCTAATAATGCACGGCGTTTCGGTAATTTCACGCAGTACAATAATCATTATCAGTCTATAATGTTCCCACTGCTGGGACACAGGCCTCCTCTCGATGAGAGGGAATGGGCCATAATCCACCACGCGGGTTGGTAGATGTCACATGTCATCGAATTTTTGGTTCTATGACATGTCAGTTTCCTCACGATGTTTTCCTTTACCGTTTTAAGAGCAGTGGTGATAAAAGTAAATACACAAAGTGCCTGCCTGGGTTAGAACTCACAACCTACAACTCGTAAATTGGTGGGCCAGCACTGTTCTCCACTGGACCTCCAGTGCAATAATTGTCTACTTATGTAAGTCACACGGTATCATAATTTACTATTTGTTCTCAATTTTTTAAATCGCTTACACAAACACCTAACCCTACCGATGCAAATGTCCATAGTTTGAAAGTTGGCGTTATCTTTCAGTTCTGCAGAGATTTACGGGTTAACTTCTGTCGGGGGCCTTTTGTTAAATATCTTGACGTCTTATTAAAAGTATAACAAAACACGAGTTTTGCGGTATTGTCTTCTTTTTTATGCAGTTTTGATTTTATGGGTAAAAAGTTTTTCTTTAAGTTTTATGAAAGATTGGAACAGACGGAATAATTATGGTTGAAAGGAAAGTGACATTGTTTCTGTAACTTAAGAAATTGTTTTTTTCGTTTTGTTTTTTTTTTTTAAAAAAAAACGTTGCCCCACACTAGGAATTTCTCCTGTATTGTGGGTGCGTTTACAAACATTTAAACTCACATACACAAACAGCCAGTCCCGGAACAACTACTTGTAGGCCATACAAATATTTGTTCCGTGCGGGAATCGAACCCACGACACGCAGCGCAGTACTCAATTGGCCTTTGATAAAAAATTTGATAAAAAAGATTAATTGAAGCTTTGATAAAATTAACTTACATGACGAGGCGAAGAGACAGAGATCAGTAGGTCCAGGTACATCTTTTGAGTTGGACCTGGAAAAATTGCTGCATATTTATAGGTGGCAAGCCAGCACCATGATTGCGTAACACACTATGTATCAATCTCAATCTGAAAAATGTGGAAGGACCTTGCTGATCCATTGCTTCATATGTTCGAAAAAATTGACTGCTCAACAGCGTAAATTACGCAATGAATTTTATTGAACTGTCAAAATGATAGTCCTTCTGATAGTATGCTACGCAATTACCCCGCAGTTCAAACGTCTCTAACGCAGTGTCCTGCGTGAGCGACAAAATACGTCGCGACGCGAAGCAACACGACGCGACGTAATGCGACGCGACAAATGTCTTACGTGGTTTTGGTCATTACTTCTCGAATCATGGAGAAGTACAGTACAATTTTGCTCGTAGTTCGTGGTGACGCGTCTGGTCGCCCTCAAAACAAGTACGCGTTACGTCGCGTCTCGCCGCAGACTGTCATATAGGCCGCAAGCAGGGTATGCCGTTGAGTTGATCGCGTTCGTCGCGTTCGCAGCGTCGCGTCGCGTCGTATTCGTCGCTCACACAGAATACCGCGTAACAGTTCGCTATTCAAGGCATCTCTCTGCCTTTTATGGAAGTTCAAAGTCAAAGTCAAATTCGAAGTTTTTATTGTAGAACATAGGTGTAAAAAAGTAGGTGCTTGAAATAGAATAGGTACAGAGACCTATGTTTTAGGGAAATTCCGCAAAAGCATGCGAAGTTACAATTAAATATTAAAACTTTTGTTAAAAATTAAATTTGTCATCTGTCTCATTTACTTTTTAACAAAAAATTTAATATTTAGCTACGAGTAACAGAGTTAACTATTCTCTATCAAACTAAACAATATTGCATTACAAAATTTGTTTAGAACATTTTTAATGGTAGAAACAATAATATTTCGTAAACCTTGAAGCGCCAATCAATTCCATTCAATCTTGTAAATAAAGCTCAAAATCAAATTCCTATGTGAAAATAAAACTCAAGCATTCACTCACTCGCAGTTCCTTACAGTATCAATTTACATTTCAATCCAGTCTATAGAACATGTTTGCAGTCTCTGAAGCTAACTTAAATTCTCAGAGCTCCTCAACCTAAAGTAACACGTCCCTACAATCACTACTTAACATTTAAATAATAAAAAGGTTTCATTTTCCAGTCAAAAACTAAGTCATTGCACCATAAGGATCACTTTAACTTAATCACGACTTCCAAGACCCACTCTCATTCAAGTCACGTCAAACCCGTCGACGGATCCCGGGATTTATATCCCGGAATCCCGGTACTGCATCGCATTACTATTCGTCCAAGCGGGCGTTGCATTTTTGCTGCCAAATACAAATTTGGACAACACAGCAAGAATGTGGGAAAATTGCTGGTCGTTTTGCATTTTCGGACGCGAAATTTCTCTTTTTGAAGATTACCCCCGCTTTGTACGAAACTGAGAGGATACTTGGTTGGATTATAATTTGGAACGCGAGTGTTTTGTTTTTTGAGTGGAGTGTGTTCTGAATTGAATTAATTAAAATGTAGTAGATGTTTCGTGGCTTTTACTGGGGTTTACATAAAACCGGTTAGAAAAAGGCAAAAATAAAACTTACTTTACATTACATAATGCTTGGTTTGCAACATTATGAGGAACAGGGTGTAAAGTTCACTCATCCCCCATAGAAAAGGAAGGATCCCCCGTCCAGACGGGTGAAATGTCTTGGGAACTGTCCGACGAATATCGATACCCATCACGTGTGCAGAGTTTAGCTAGCTAATTTAATTTGACCCTGTCTAACCGATAATTAGTTAATTTCACTTATTTTACACATAACTACACTTAAGGCTGGTTTTTTGATCGGTAGTTAAACTCAACCAATTGTTAAAAATACCCCCGACACAAAATAATAATAAAAATAGTATGAATGTAAAAAGCCTAAAACAATTAAAAAAATAACTATTGTAAAAATAGCCACAAATAGAACAAAAAGGTATAAACGTGAAACATTATAAAAAGAAAAAAATAACCTTGAAATTATGACGTACTGACTTACGTAGGGTAAGTACGTATGATTTTTTTTTATTAAATGTTGTCCCGTCGGGGGACCACTACTATTTTAAACTTTAACAGAACATTAGGCTAATAATTAAAGCGGTCCCCCGACGGGACATTTAATCAAAAAATTTCATACGTACTTACCCTACGTACGTCAGTACGTCATAATTTCAAGGTTTTTTTTTTATAGAGTTTCACATTTATACCTTTTTTATTCTATTTGTGGCTATTTTTACAATAGTTTTTTTTAATTGTTTTAGGCTTTTTACATTCATACTATTTTTATTAGATATTATTTTGTGTCGGGGGTATTTTTAACAATTAGTTGAGTTTAACTACCGATCAAAAAACCGGCCTTAAGTGTAATTATGTGTTTTAAGCTTAAACAGAACGTTAGGCTAATAATTAGAGCGGTCCCCCGACGGGACATTTAATCAAAAAATTTCATACGTACTTACGTAGGGTCATAATTTCAAGGTTATTTTTTTCTTTTTATAGGGTTTCACGTTTATACCGTTTTTGTTCTATTTGTGGCTATTTTTCAATAGTTTTTTTTTTATCGGTACCTATTATTTGTCACAGGCGTTTCGGCTACTAGTCTTACTGGATGCAGCTAAATACTAGTATTTTATATGGAGTGACTGCCTATCTGACCTCCACGCCTCAGTTACTGGGTAATACGAAACCCCTTGGTAAGACTGGTTGTCGGAATTTCGGCCTTCTGACGACCCGTAACGACTGTCAAAGATCCACGAATGACAGCCAGGGCAACGGATTCAGTGTCCTTTCCGAGGCACAGGGGGGTCTTGGTATTTTAAGATAGTCACCCATCCACGGACCAACTGCGGCAAGCTTAGCTTAGCCAGCAGTGCGATTCTGTAACCATCTCACTGTGAAAACTTAGGTGAAGTGAGCGTGGAGTGAGCTGTCATTCCAAATAATGCAAGGGGTTGACACTACTGACAACTCACATCAAGTTCACTTCACTTGAGTTTTCACAGTGAGATTTTTATAGAATCGACCGGCTGGATCGCAATTCTGTATTATTACCACATGCAAAACACGTCAATTATCGTGTCTTGTTAGCGGCAAGGAATCTAAATGTCAACCGTACGGACAACATGTATTTTGACAATTCAAACCACGCCATTGTGTCATAGAAAATACGTTAATAGCAGATGTCGAGATTAACTAAGGAATAAAGATTAAGATAAAGATACTTTATTTGTTAAACATGTGTTTACATACAAATCACGCATGCAAGATCTTAAATATAGTTTGAAAGTCCTTACATGTTTTGCCCGACCAGGCGTACAAAATGTTTTTTTTTTATAACGAAAATATAATATTAATTCAATGAACCAAAGACTAAAGACTGGTTCGCTAACATTCATTAATCATTTTTAAACGAATATTAATACTATAGGAATAATAATATAAAATTTCTAGCATGTCAAAAGGTATTTTTTTTTTATTGTTCAAAAAGTATATCGCAGAGTTAAAATTTTTATATGCTAAAAACCACAGAAGCCTTTGATGGCTTATATTATTATGGCTTATTTGTCAAAAAGTCATAAACTTGTTATCTATCTATCTATCTATCTATCTATTTATATTATAATAACACTTGTCTGTTAATAAATTTCGAATCTTATTTATAAATTGATTTGTTGTCATAGCTTTGAATGACTGTGGTATTTTGTTGTATATTTTCAGGGCCATACAAAAAAAGCTTTTCCCCATGAGGGCAGTTTTTGCCGAGTGCAAGCAAAGTTGGATTTTGTCACGTCTGTCACGAATTGACGTGGTTTCGAAGTAAGGAATCGTTAAGTGGTCATAGTGAATTATAGTCCTGATCGATCGACTCGAGCGGCTGTTATTACGTAGCCACAAGCCCCAAAACAAACAAATACCCCATCTGCACTACAAACAACCTCCATTTGTTCTGGGACACTAATTTGCAGTAATTATCTAAACAAGCACTCCATACAAGTTGCAACGCGCTCATGCCAACTTGTTTGACAGAACAATAATGTCCCGTACGAGTGTCACACGTGATTTACAGGTTGAAAACACCATTTGTTTCAGAGTTTTAACTAGTATTATAGTTGGGTCCATTGAAATAGCTTGGGTACAGACGCCAGCACATCGAACTACTACAATCTGTCAAATTTCTTTAGTAGATTTTCAGTTTTATTGCTAAAGCATTAGGTTCAAGGTTGATTGGGAAAATTTGACAGTTTCGGGTAGCTTGACGTGCTGGCGTCTGTACATGTGTCGCGTATACTTGAATCATCATCATCTGCCTAGCCTTTTCCCAACTATGTTAGGGTCGGCTTCCAGTCTAAATTACCAGTCTAAAATACCAGTATTTTACATGGAGCGACTGCCTATCTGACCTCCACAACCCAGTTACTGGGTAATACGATACCCCTTGGTAAGACTGGTTGTCAGACTTTCGGGCTTCTGACTACCCGTAACGACTGTCAAAGATCCTAGAATGACAGCCGGGACCAACGGCTTAACGTGCTTTCCGAGGCACGGAGGGGTCTCGGTATGTAAAGATGGCCACCCATCCACAGACCAACCGCGGCAAGCGTAGCTTAACCTGACCGATCGACCTGTGCGGCTGTTATTATTTAGCCACGGGCCCCTCGCGTATACTTGAATGTAAGTCTAAAAACTGTAGGCAGGCAGTCTCACTCGCGGAGTACACAATCAGCCTATAATGTTCCCACTGCTGGGACACAGGCCTCCTCTCTGTGAGAGTTAGTGGACTGTAATCCACCACGCGGGCCCAGTGCGAGTTGGTAGATGTCACATGTCTTCGAATTTTTGGTTCTAGGATATGCCGGTTTCCTTGCGATGTTTTTCTTCACCGTTTTGGGAGCAGTGGTGATGAAATAATTTACACAAAGCAAAGTGCTTGTCTGGATTCGAACTTACCTGGGCTATCACTGTTCTCTCCCTTTCTAAAGATAAAGACTAAAACGCGGATCTGTAAACCTCCATGCAACCCCTGTGAAGATTTTTCATTCATGTTAAGCGTAAACAAAAAACTTCAACGGTAGATCTAGGCAAATACATCCATATACAAACTATTCACTGCAGCAACTTTAAAAAACACTAAAAGAAAGTGCTATCTTTTAAATCTGCACTTCTTCGAACAGTTTCATTACGGAATGAGCTCCAAAGAAAGGGGAACAAGCGGTAAATACATGGCTATTTTATGTCTTTTTCTTACTTTTATGTGGGGTGTAAAACCGGAGTTATTTTTTTCTTTGGAGGATTTTTTTTGACGTAAATACCTTTTCCTCGGTACTCGTGGTAGGTTTAAAATGCATGAGCGGGAAAATGATGTAAGATTTCAATTGTTATTTACTGCAAAAATGTTAGTAATGCTTGAGCATACCAAAAATAGAATATCTACCACCAATTTCTGAGTGGAATTTGATTTGTCTATGACGTCACATCACAGGTGCACATGTGCGCGATCCGGTATTTCACTATGTGTCCAAAATCAAATTATTATAGTGCAAAAATGTGTTCAGTTTAAATGGTGATTTTATTGTGGTTCTAAAAAGTTCACAAAGCACTTTTGGGACCTAAAGAGACATAACAAAAAGGTTTTATTTTCAAAAGGTCATAGGTCTATTGGGTATGAATTCGTCACTAGGGGCGCCAGTGTAGTGTGAGGTTTTCGAAATGTCAAATGTCACTGTTTGTGGGCGGGCTATGCGGGTTAGTTTCTAATTAGAATAATGTTGTGAACATTTTGCAGTACCTGAGATTGATTATGGAAAATATGAGTTACAGGTCAATGAAGTGCTTTATAAGCGGAGCTAAGAAAAAGAAGTTTAGGGCAAAATTAAACGGGCTGAAAGAACAGCTAAGTCTAAGGTTAGTTTACAAACAAAATTTTTGTTTGTTTTTAAATATAAGTTAAATGTAAACTTTCTTTTAACGCCCGTAATAACAAACTTTGAGAGCGATATATCAGGACCTTACGCGACAGTGGCGCCAACTGGCGAGCACAAAAACGGTAGCCCTTATTAGGTGCGAGCTATCGAATGGCATAAAGCAGTTTTCATTTTCGACTAATAGAAGCGACTATGAGTCCGCGCCATTTTAATTTTTTATTTATTTTGATGGGTACCTATGTTATTAAAGAGGTTAGGTGTTTTATCTTTGCTGGTTGACATTTGTAGTCGGTTGTTGAGTGTGAAGTCTCAGATTCGATTCTAGAGTTGCGTATTATTATTTTTTATTTTAGGATTTTATTTTACAGTTTGTAATTTTTTCCCATTACTTGGCGATATTATTGTTTAGCTCTTAGGATTATTCGAACGCAATGATTGGATTTTATGTGAAACAAAACTTTCTTGATCAGGTACTGAAATCTTGAATAGTCTTGCTCACTTAACTCTAAGAGCCGGTTGTTTCAAACGATTGGTGAACGTAACATACGTACGTCAAATAACAATGATTACGAAATCGTTATTATTTGCCGTACGAGATGGTCATAATTTTGTGAAACAAAGTTTTTTTGGTTTGACGACAGTTAGCGCCATTTTTGACGTATACGCGTGCGTCAAATGAACGTGATACAACCCGCCCTTAGGGGTTTATTTATAAACGTTGCTTAAAGTTAAGTTATGATTAGCAACTATTTAACCATATATTTCTGACTTTTAAACATTTCTCAACTTTAAGCAACTTCTAAAAATAATGGGGCTTATCTCCAATTTTCGAATTTGATCGACAAAACTGCTGGTCTGAACGTATTTTTGAAAAAAAAAAATGCCTGTGACGGACAGACCAACGAACAAACACCGGATTGATTTCAAAAACATTCCTTTTTGTCATTTTTGGCACGAAACACTGCAAAGGTCTTCATAATGGTCTTCAAACAGCGAAAAAGAACAAAAAGTCAATGTTGAAACAAAAATAAACCGCCCTTATCTTGTTTTTCGCCCATTCCGGCAATACCATCAAATCTATATATCTACTAAAATCTTATATTTATTTACGAATATTATTGTAAAGCAGTTTTTTTTACCCTTATTTTCTCCATAAAAGGGTAACCTATAGAAATAAAATTTTATGAGTATTCGACTGTAGGATATATTGTGTAAGTATCTATTAAATTATATATCCGGCGTTCGGAGTTATGTTTAGGATATAAGATATAAATATATGAATTTTTATAAATTCGGAGTGAGCGGTATCAGTCTGTATTACCATTATATGTTGGTCCATTTTAGAGTATTGTTTTTTCTTATTGGGTTTACCTTTCTGGAATTTCTTAGTAGCAGCCAGTTGGAATTTGTGCCCGGCTTACTGTAGTGTAATGAAAGACGAGTCTGGATGACAACTGCTTTATTGTCATAATCAAGCATAGACAATCCACAACACCTTCCCCTTAAATAAGATAAAATAATACTAAAAACAAACCTAAAATCCATTAATTTCACTTATAATAAAATAAACTTAAAATAATAAACAAATAAATCAATCAATCAAGTCTTACTACGGGTATGAGGTGGCGAGTAAGATGGCGATACATTTATTTTACATCTTGGCACATATTCATCATCCCTATCGTCATCCCCCGAAAAATATTCATCATCAATATCCGACAAAATATTGTCTGCAGGATCCTTTACAGTCCTTATCAAATGTCGACGATTACGGCGATATATACCTTTTTTGTTTTTAACTATATAAGAACGTGGTGTCGACGCATTTCCCATTATTTTGCCACGACTTCTTTTATTTGTGTTATCTATCATTATAACTTCATCGCCGACATTCAATTCAGGTAACAATTTACAATGCTGATCATAGAAACTTTTAGTTTTTATTTGTTTTTCCAACATACTTTTATGCTGTAAGTTATCACAATTACTTTGTTTTAATAGATCTGGATGGACTGGTAGTCTACAATTTAAACGCCGGCCCATCATTAACTGTGCAGGAGAATTCAAATTTTCCCGCGGTGTATTCCTGTAACTTAGCAAATTCAAATAAAAATCGGATTTACTGTCCACTGATTTTTTCAATATATTTTTAATGGTTTGCACTGCTCTTTCACTCTTGCCATTAGATTGAGCATAATACGGAGATGAAGTGACGTGTTTAAAACCCCATTCTAAAGAAAATTTAATAAAATTACGACATGAATATTGTGGACCATTATCACTAATAACCGTATCCGGTATACCATACCGTGCAAAGTTTTCTTTCATAATACATATTACAGAGTTTGACGTAGTATCTCTCAAATATGCGACCTCAATAAAACCAGAATAATAATCAATTAATATTAAATAATTTTGCTTCCCATACTCAAATATATCTGTTCCAATTTTATTCCATGGCAATTCTGGTATAGCTACTGGAATCATAGGTTCCCTACACGGTTTATTTGCTGTTTCCTGACATATTTTACATCTTCTCACATAATCCTCAATATCTCTTGTTATACCAGGCCAAAATATAACTTCACGAGCACGTCTCTTACAACGATCAATCCCTAAATGCCCTTCGTGAATAAGCTTTAACATGTCTCTTTGCATAGAATGTGGTATCAAAACCTGTTTGTCTTTAAATATGACACCATCTACACAGTACAATTCATCTCTTATCGACCAATAGTATCTTAAATCATTGTGTATGTTAAACTTATCTGGCCACCCTTGATTAATATATTTTAGCAACGATTTTAAACACTCATCCTTACTAGTTTCCTGCTTGACAAGGGTAAACTTATTCTGCGACATGGGTATATTATTGACTACCATTCTAATTTGGCATAGCACAGCCCTGCTAATTTTATCGTCATACAAATCCGGAAGAGGTGCCCGCGACAATGTATCAGGAATGTACATATATTTCCCAGGCTTATAAGTGACCAACAACTCATAAGCTTGAACTTTTAACATCATTCGCTGCAAGCGAGCTGGGACCGAGTCTAAAGATTTTCTAAAAATGCTCTCCAGTGGTTTATGGTCCGATTCGACGACCACACTATTTTTTCCATAAATATACTGATGAAACTTTTCACAAGCGAATACTATTGCCAACATTTCCTTTTCTATTTGTGCGTATCTTTGTTGTGTGTCAGTAAGTGTGCGTGACGCATACTCTACTGGACGCCCCTCCTGCATGAGCACAGCGCCTAGTGCCACACTGCTTGCATCCACTGACAACACCACCGGTCTACTAACATCGTACAAAGATAGTACTGGTGCATCACATATCAATTCTTTTAATTTATTAAATGCGTCCTTATGACCAACTTCCCAACACCAAGTCATATCTTTTTTTAATAATCTAGTTAATTGAAAGGTATGGTCTGAGTAATTAGGTATAAATTTAGAAAGATAATTTACAGCCCCTAAAAATCTTTCTAAGCTTTTCCGATCCGTCGGTTCCGGCATATTATATATCGCTCTTACTTTCTCAGAATCCACTTTCATTCCATCTTTGTTAAAAATATGCCCCAAATAAGTTACTTCCTCAACACATATACGACATTTGTCTTTGTTGAATTTTAAATTAATTTCTCGTGCCCTGTTTAACAACTCTTTCAAACGCAGATCGTGTTCATCTTTAGTCCTTCCCCAGCAAATTATATCGTCGATAAACGAATCTACCCCCTCTAGGCCTTCAAGTAATTGCTTGATTTTCGCATGAAACACTTCAGGTGCACAATTAAGACCAAATGGCAATCTCAAATATTGATACCGCCCAAATGGTGTACTGAATGTACATAAGTCTGCACTTGCATTATCCAGTTTTACTGACCAAAACCCTGAAAATGCGTCTAAAACTGAGAAATACTTAGCACCGTGAAACTTAGTAGCCAATTCATTTATTGTTGGCAATTGAAAATGTGCACGCTGTATTGCCTTATTAAGCGGCCTCGGATCTAAACATATACGCAACTGCCCATTTTTCTTAGCAACAATTACTAATGAATTCACCCATGGAGTTGGATGACTAACTTTCCTAATAACACCTAACTCTATCATTCTATTTAACTCATCTTGTAACTTATCGCGAACTCCTAATGGTACCTTACGGTTTGCACAAATCACCGGCATCACAGTTTTGTCTACAACAATGTGATATTCACCTGGCAAACAGCCTAACCCATTAAACAAATCTTGATAATCTGTAAGATTTATACTATGAATTCTTTTAACTAATCCTAAAGCTAGACAAGCTTGCAACCCCAGCACACTCTGACAATCACTAATCGTAATTGCAAATTTTAATTCATAAAAAACACCCTTATACCACCATTTTAATTTGCAAATGCCTTTTATAGGAATAAAATCACCACTATAAGATTGCAATCTAACACTTTGTTTGCCACTAATTAGCTTACTGTCTTAGCCTAACAATAAAAATCGCTTATACGATAAAACATTAATGTCTGCTCCCGTATCTAATTTAAATTTTTCAGAACCGCACTCCCCTTGGAGTGTTTCATACCAAGCCTCGGATGAAGAGTTAATCTCTGAGACATTACACAAAACTGATATAAAAAATGACTCACAATCATCTTCTTCATTGCCTTTTGTTTCAGTTAAACCTATATCGTACATTTTTTTAACTCCTTTTTTTAACTTGCACATTCTAGCAAAATGTCCATGATTTTCGCACAAATAACACTGCACCGAAATAGCTGGACATAAACTGGGTTCATTACATTGGCCTCCGCACCTGAGACAATTTCCGGTATCGCTAGAATTAACAAATCTTCGCGCTGTGTTTGAACCAGCAGCAACACTGGCCACACCGCGCCCTTGTCGGCGTCCGCTGCCGCGCCAACCGCCGCGCGCACCGCGGCCGCCTACACCGCGCACGCCAACTGCATCAACCTGCACCAATCCTGAAGTACCAGTACCACGCGTCTCCAATAAACGTCGATTATCTATTGAAATTTGATCAACCTGGACAATTTTAATAGCTTTTTCCAAAGTCAGGTCCTCTGCTCTCAATAATCGATCTCTCGCTCCAGTACTCTGGATCCCACATACAATACGGTCGCGAATCAATTCCTCTTCTAAATTTTTGAAGTTACAATTTTTGCTCAGTAATCGTAATGCCGTAACATACTGATCAATTGACTCTCCGACTTCCTGACCCCTTGTAAAGAAATTATACCTTGCTAATGTTATATTCAATTTGACTCCAAAGTATTCATCGAATTTATTAAGCAATAGATTGACATTATCCTTATCGCTCTCCTTGTCAAAAGAAAATGTCTCAAAGACTTCAAATCCTTCAGGTCCGATTAAATTTATCATTAAGCTGGCTTGGACACCAGTTTCTTCTTTTTGCACCCCCGATGCTTTTAAAAATAACATAAATTGCGACCTCCATCGCCGCCATGCGTCAGCCCGGCTGACGGAGTTGCCCTCCAAACACAATTCTGTTGGTGGTCGCGCGTGTTCCATAGCGCTCTTGAACCGTCCCTGACGATTTTAAAGTCCACAACGTGCCTTTATAACCGACTTAAACCATTTAAATCGAATAAAATTTTCACCGCTGTCACCATGTAGTGTAATGAAAGACGAGTCTGGATGACAACTGCTTTATTGTCATAATCAAGCATAGACAATCCACAACACTTACGACAATAGGGCGAAATGTGGGGAGTAAACTTCTGCCTTACCTTTCGCGGAATACAGGCGTGATGTTATTTAGGCCAACTTAGGAGAGGTGTATGTCCAGCAGTGGACTACAATAAGCTGATGATGATAACATCTCGTACGACCGAAATGATCTACATATAACAAGCCTAAGTGATCGTTTACGCGGCCCTGCACTGTATGTGTTCATGGACACGGCTGGCACGTGTCAACAGCTGACGAAAGTGCAGCCACCGTCAGTGGCAGCTGTCAACACAAAGAAAGAAAAGAAAGAAAAGAAAGAAAAGAAAGAAAAGAAAGAAAAGAAAAGAAAGAAAAGAAAGAAAAGAAAGAAAAGAAAGAAAAGAAAGAAAAGAAAGAAAAGAAAGAAAAGAAAGAAAAGAAAGAAAAGAAAGAAAAGAAAGAAATAAAATACATTTATTTGCGGCAAACATGACGCTTAATGCACAACATCCCACTGTTAAACTTACAGTAAATGTTATACTTAAAACTTGTTAACATAACGTTCACCACCGTGTGAACGTGGCATGGGCTTATACTAAAAGTAACAATTTTCTTAGAGGTAATAATAATAATAGGGTACTTTACATTTAAATAATTTACTTTTTTAGCCACTAAGTTACTGAGTCTGACAACCAGTCTTACCAAGGCGTATGGTGCATCGTGTGGAGATCAGATAGGCAGTCACTCGACATACCATACTGGTATTTAGCTGCATCCGGTTAGACTGGAAGCCGACCCCAACATAGTTGGGAAAAGGCAAGGCAGATTAATTGACTCTCTCTCTCTCTCTTTAACTATATTCAACATTATTGCTCCGCAAGTCACATCCATTCATACAAACCCCGTTGAGTCACCAGTAAAAATCGTGTAAATCATTCGCCAAGATGAATGGTCAGACAGGTAGGCTCCAAGTGAAGAAATGCTGCTACGTATCAGTTTAAGAGTGTTGTGTTATTACCAGTGATCGGAGTAGGTAGATTGAACTGGGGTCATTGATCCGAAACGTATATATTACTATGGACATTCCTCCGGAATTGGTGGATTATTAAAAAAAAACCGGAACTTATGTAGGTAATGTAGGTAATTGTATTCTGCCAGAGTGGAAGGAGTCATTTGATGATTTGCCATCCTCAAAAAAAGGTAGGAATTGTAATAAAATGAGCAATATTTAATTAAATCCGGAATTACCGGAATTACTTTCCGGAAAAATGGCTTATCCATGTTATTCTTTCTGTGTGCATTTATGATACAAGTACCAAAAATCAATCTACCTACTCCGATCACTGGTTATTACTGTTGTTTCTGGAAACTGAAGTTATTTGTTTTGTTGTTGTTGACAAACTTTTTGGGGCTTTGGAAAGGATTCGAGTCAGCGGGTTTTGTTCAGATTGTTATTTTACACTGAGTGAATGAGGCTCAGTGCTAAAGGCCTTGACTTTGTAACGACTAGGGCTTTGCAGGTAGGCTGCGCAGGCCGTTAATAATTAGTTTAGATAAAAGAAACACACCGGAAGGTTCATACGTACAATCTTCACTGTAGGTTTACATAGATAAGTACAGGATATACAAATATTAGGTACATAATAAAGCTATAAAACACTCTACACCTGCTAATACCTTGCACCAACCACCTAAATCTACAATGATACCAAAATACATGAAAATAACCACTTTGACAACACGGTTAGCGCAGTGGCTGAGCGATCGGACTGCTGCGCTGCGTGTCGCGGGTTCGATCCCCATACAGAACAAATATTTGTAAGTCCTACATGTATTTGTTCTGAGTCTGGGTGTTTTCCTATCTATAATATGTATGTATTTACAAAAAAAAAATGTATATAAGTAGTTTATCAGCCATCTTGTTACCATAACACAAGCATTAGGTTGCTCAGCTTGGGACTAGATGGCGCTGTGTGAAATGTCCAGGGATATTATTATTACTTAAAACATGCATCCTAATACATAAAATCATAACACAAGACACACATTCACCACTTAACTTTAAAAAGAAAACTTACACATTTAAATAGAATTAAGAAAACCTAGAACTAACTATGGTAGGAAAAATATACTATACGAGGGAGCAAAACTTTATAATGAAATACCAGATGATGTATTTAACAGTAACAGATGGTAGGTATACACATAAAAAATCTCTAGAAGAATACGTAAGAACGAAGTACTAACACCAAATGTCACCTATTGAATATTTTTATTCTGTTGTTTTGTATAACTGTATGTGATCACAGAGACTGTATCTACTTTTATTATAAATTTTCTATACATTTCTCAATAACCGTAATGTACGAAGTAGTAGGCTAAGTCGCTGTTTGCAGCCTACTGAGAGCCTGACTGGCCTACTGAAACCGTCCTGGCAAGCCCTGCTTTGCAGCCTTACTAAGCAGATGCAGCTGAATACCAGTATTTTATATAGAGTGACTGCTTATCTGAACTCTGCAACCCAGGGGGTCTACTCCGAAGTAGTATCGGCTGAATCTTCGGCCGTTTCCTGCTACGAAGTTACTATTTTGTTCGGTCGGTTCCGATCCTACACTCTTTTGAATATTGACTATGGTCCCGACCCAACTGAGCCGATCCGAACTTTTTTCTCATTTTTCAATAATATTCGGTTCGGCCATGTGTCGGTCCGATCCGAACATTCGCACTTTGCACTTCGGAGTAGGCTCCCAGTTAGGGTAATACGATACCACTTGGTAAGGCTAGTCGTCAGACTTTTGATACTCTGACGACTCATAATGGATGTCAAATATAAGAATGACAGCTGGGATTGCCTGCAGCAGTTCTACATCGACCGCACATTTGGATCGAGCTCCTGCCGGGCCCGATCGGAGCGCACTGGATTGTCCGGTATGAACCCAGCTAAAGACTTTCAACTTTAGTAAACTGTAAGTATACGTAGGTTTCAGATTCAAAATCAAGAAGTAACATGATATCACGCCTTCTTTCACCAGACCCGAGGACTTTTCTATGAAGAAGTCTGTAAAGAACTACGCAGACCCTTTAAAAATCTAACCTCTAAATAACAAGAGAAATATTACAAAAAATACTGATAAGATTACTCGTCTATCTATCCGTCTGTCTATCACACGATTGACGCGTACAAATGAAAAATTTAGCCGCTGTCGGGTTTCTGAAACATTATATAAGAAAAAGTGCTCGACAAAAAACTTTGGAAGGTCGCTGAGTATTAATGAGACAAGGTAATCTATTTGTGAGCGCAACTAAATGAATATTCCCAATTAATAACACCTTGTTGTAAACACCGTTGACCAACAGGATCTAAACCATTTTGAAGGATTATATTGTTAGTCCATTGCTTCATAATTGTTCCAAAAATTGTCTTTTCAACAACGTAAATAACGCAATGAACCAACTATCAAAATTGATTGTTGAAGATCTACACATCTCCGAGATGGTCATCTGCACACGCTTTTTACACCATATTGTTCATTCACCTTATCTTCTACTAGTTGCGCCTTGCAGTTTCATCCGCATAAGTCTCGATCCCGTAGGAATGTCAGGATAAAAAGTATCCAGGTCATAGTCTACCCATGTGCCAAATTTCATCTAAATTTGCCCAGCCGTTTTAGCGTGAAAGCGTAACAAACAAATATTCAAAAAATCAAATATCTTCCCTTTAAATAATATTAGTTTAGACTAGGCTTCGCAAGAAGTATGTAAGTGCCCTTGTCTTATTAATACTCACAAAGTTGAAGGCTCGCTGAGTGAAAAATATTGACGTCCCGTAGGATTACCGCCATATTCCTGATTACGTCATCCGGGGTAAGCGCTTTGCATTAAAAAACACGTAATTTAGAATGACATTTATTTTTATATCTGAAAATTTTTGGCATGTATTTTGTGTTTTTAGGGTCAAACCCTCAAAAGAAAAAAAAGGATCCCTTATAAGATCACTTCGTTGTCCGAACGAAGAACCTTTTTCTCCGGAACGAGTAGAGTTATCGAACTGAAATTAATGTAAAATACTCAGAACTGCAATCCCTTGAAGCAGTAAAAAAAAATCAAACTTCTAAGTCAACGCAATCAAAAGATACGGGCGTTTATGTTCCGTTTATGCCGCATATTTTGAAGGGAATCAAAACTTATACCCTCTCGTTGACCTAGTATCATGAAATTTGGCAAGAAGAAATGTCATGCAGCACAAGTAAAGGAAAAAAATCTAAAAACCACAAATTTGTAGTTACATATACCTACAAATTTGTACAGAACCCTCGGTGTGTGAGTCCGACTCGCACTTGACTGTTTTTTTTTTACTGAATGACTTTAGCCTTATAAAATTTTATTTCTTCACGTGCTGACTAGAACATTAAACTCATATTAAAAATATTATTAAACATGGCGTGGGTTTATTAAAGGTCACGGTTAAAAGAGGTGGGTACATAGTTTAATAACTGTAGTCAGATTTTATTTGACGACACAGTTGGCGCAGTGGCTGAGCGATCGACTGCGGCTCTGCGTGTCGCGGGTTCGATTCCCGCATGAAACAAATATTTGTATTGCCTACAGGTAGTTGTTCCGGGTCTGGCTGTTTGTGTCACATCCACACAGTTTAAATGTTTGTAAATGCACCCACGATACAGGAGTAATTCCTAATGTTGCCACGTTTAAAAAAAAAAAATCCTAAATGATTTTTTCATATTATAACATCACGCATGCAGTCTCCGGAGGATTAAGCAAAGGTGTACTGTGTACACTCACATTTCGCCAGTGATGTTCAAGTCCCATCCAATAGGGGGCGTATTTAGCTTTCAGAGTAAGCAAACTGAAGTGGCAGTGGGCTGGCCATGTTTGATGAAGGACCGATGGCCGGTGGAGCAGACGAGTCCTGGAGGCCTACTCCGAAGTGCAAAGTGCGAATGTTCGGATCGGACCGACACATGGCCGAACCGAATATTATTGAAAAATGCGAAAAAAGTTCGGATCGGCTCAGTTGGGTCGGGACCATAGTCAATATTCGAAAGAGTGTAGGAGTGTAGGATCGGAACCGACCGAACCAAATAGTAACCTTGTAGCAGGAAACGGCCGAACATTCGGCCGATACTACTTCGGAGTAGACCCCCTGGAGTGGAGACCGCGTATCAGCAAGCGCAGTGTGGGACGCCCCCCAGCTAGATGGACGGGCGACCTTAAGTAGGTGGCTGGGTGAGACTGGATGTGGAAGGCGGAGGACAGGGTGTTGTGGCGCAGCCTGGGAGAGGCCTATGTCCAGCAGTGGACAGTGATGGTCTGGAATTGGGGGTGAGTCTATTGCCATCGATCGGGCACCAATCCAAACTCTGAAATTCCTGATGGAAACACCCAATACCCTTGCCCGACCCGGGAATCGAACCCCAGGATCTCATGCTTAGCAGTAGCGATTGCCACCACTACACCAACGAGGCAGTATTCATGTAATAACAATATTATAAAGTAGAACTAATCAAATTTTTGTGATTAAAACTAGTCCAGAAAGCACTCGTCATAAAACCAAAATGGCGATTACACTGCAGTGCAATAAAAACAGGCTAACATCAGAATTATTCTTTTCTCAAACAATAATTATGATAATTATATTCTGTATAAAAGCTTCTGAGCCCGAAATAACAAGCGTCATCTAATCAAATTCAAAATGGCGATTACACTCCAGTGCAAAAAAAACAGGCTAATATCATTTAATCAGCTCTTTGTTTGCCATAAGTCCCAGATTATTGCGGTAATTAATTATCACGACTCCATTATAAACGAGGTGGAGATTTCTCCAAGATTTTCCTTGACCATTTGAGCCTTTGATAAATTATATAATAATTAATTTCTTTGTCATTATTATTTTACGCCTCGTCTACTAATCTTCTTAATGTTGTAGCTGTTTGATCCAAATAATAAATTCATTATTAAAATAATTGCCGCGTCATGTTTTATTGGTGTTGTATTTTGTGGCTGGTTTTGTTTAGTGTTTGATGTTAATTTTTTCATTGTTTATTTTATTTGTTTTGCTATTTTTTTTCGGTATTCATTTGTGTTGGTTTAATTATAAATAGAAAAGTGTTTACGTAGGTATCGTGATAGCTGTTTTTTTGCTTCAGTTATATTATAATTTTTTCTCGATTACGATGTTGGTCCCATGGAGAAAGTTGTTCAGATTCTATAATACCACACCAACCTTAAATATCACCACACCTTTTGCACCCTAATTGCGTCACACACTATCAATAACAATCTGAATAATTTTGCATATTTTTTTGTCCTTTTTTTATCAAATTATAATTTTTTTTTTTTGCTAATCCATTGCTTCATATATTCGAAAAATTTGTCTGCTCAGCAAAATAAATAACGCAATGAATGTTATTGAACTGTCAAAATTAAAACTACTGCTAGTTTGTTACTAAATTACCCCGCTGCGCTGGTACACGCTGAGGTTGAAATTACTATTACATTATGTAGCATAAAACAAGGTTCTATCACCAAAGTTACAAACTCAGACACCTAGTTATATTTCTAAATGTCAACCATTTCATTACACTTTCGGACAAATTAATTAGTCTACAAAACTTTTCATGTAACACAATACAGACAAGTTCTACGTCGAACAATGAGCTGTGATGCTCGCTGTAGCCTTTTGTATGGCCGACAGTGTACCGACAGTTGTTATAAAACCCAAATAGTTTCTTTGCAGCCTTTTGTTGGGCGAGCAGAAATCGAAACCATTGATGCAGCAATGATTAGTGACCTGGCCGTAAAACAGTGCGGTTTTTTTTTGTTTGGCAAGTGTGAACACTATCTAAAATCTGCAAAACTGAGTTTGTTTTGGCCATTCTTACCAGTGCAGTCGGATAGTATACGACGACCTCATTTAGCTCTAATTTGTTCTTTCTAGAAACACTTTCCAGTACCTCTACTTTGTTACGACTTATTTCAACTTATCATTTATATGAAAGCGACGGGCAATATGTACATATTTTAATTTTTAATCATTTTATTAAATTAAATAAAATTACATTACATTACAGTACATTTATACATATATTACATTACAGTCAGCGCGTGCGCTCCTACCGTGCGGTCGTGTCATTGACCTTTGTAGTAAAAAATTACGTCGCAAGTAATTAAGTGTAATAACTGCAATATAGTGATATGTGAACTGTTAGCATTCATCCAAAACAAGATGCAAGTGATGGATGAAGAGGAGACCCTCTTCATCCATCACTTGCATCTTGTTTTACTGATTGATTTGATTTGATACATAATCTCACTAGACAGTGAGATTATGTATTACGACTTTCTCAGCCGAAGATATCGAAGCAGCGAAAACGCTGTTGTTTGAGTCGATCACTACATCATCGAAGCGTAAAATTTCACGCAAAAGGGACGGCAAATCGAAGAGAGATCTGCAGGATATCATAGCGTTGATTAAAGAGGTCGATCCAGAAGAAGTACCGATATTCGTCGCACGAGAACTCCACAAGCTACCACCGGTCACTTTTGACCACATAGATGTGACGAGACTCTTGAAAGACCTCCTATTATTACAAAGCGAGCTACGATCAGTGAAAGAATGTTATGTGACTAATTGTTAACGCTGGCAGCCCTACGCCCCATCTTGCGGTCCTGGCGGTGGGGGACTCTCATCATCGCATCGTCGTCAGGGCTTCTCATTGGTTCAAAATGACGTGATATCCGTCGGCAGCCAATGAGAGGCCTACAATCCGTAGTCGTCGTCGCCATCTTTTTATTCTTACTAGAAAATATATACGCTTTTGTTCCTAAACCCAACGCACCTCGAATTTTGTAAAACACCTAAAATAAATCAGAATTCAAAATTTCAAGAATTCGCAAATTTATTTTTATACGCCTCAAGACCTCCAACATTTGGTCCTCCGAGCCGAATCAACGATAAAAGCGCCAGAAAAGGAACCAGCAGTCCAGCAGACCAGCACAGCATTGCCCGTTGGAGGTACGGTCAGCCATCCTGCCTAATTCCCCTGTGACTCCATTTCCACTGTGTAATACCGTGCTATTTTGTAATAATTTCAGTGAGAACTTGTGTGTCTGATTCGTGACGTGCCAACTACTCCGCAATCTGCGACGTCATCAGCTTCACATTTAACCGTGAGTACTCCATCTTCCTATTGCCTACCAAAATGAGCGATTCTGAAGTTCCCCTAGTGAAAATAAGCAACCCTAATCCCGTCGTGGCTAGCAAATCTCGCGATAGATCCCCTATACCTAGTGTTTATAATGACCAAGTCTTAAGAGATCTAGTAAAAAAAAGGGGTATAGTAAAGGGAAGGTTTACAAGATTTATTAATTACATACATAGCCTGGTAAATGAAGACCTTTCTAATCAAGACCGCATAGATTTAAAATTAAGGATTCAAGGGGCAAGTAATTTATTCGATGAATTCAATAATATTCAAACTCAGCTCGAGGAATCGGTCCCTGAAGCGCTGGTAGACGAGGAACTAAATAAACGGGAGCAGTTTGAGGACAATTACTATGTCATAATGTCGCAGGCGGAATGCATTTTGATCAAAAATAATAGCCCTGCAGACTGTTCTACTAAGTGTGCTCACAAGTCACGAACAATTATTAAACTACCTACTATTGCTATGCCTACATTTGACGGCTCATACGAGCAATGGTTACAGTTCAGGGATACTTTTCTCGCATTGGTGCATAATTCTAGTGAACTGGCCAGCATAGAAAAGTATCACTATTTAAAATCATCGCTAACAGGCAGCGCGGAGTTAGTTATAAATTCATTGGAATTTTCCAGTGACAATTATTCGGTTGCATGGGAATTGCTTCTCAATCGATACAATAACAGTAGATTGTTGGTGCATAGTCATGTGAAATCCCTATTTACGATGTCAAATATAACCAAGGAATCATCAACTTCAATAAAAACACTAATAGACACCGTACTTAAAAACTTACGCGCATTACAAGTTCTCGGTGAGCCTGTAGACTCGTGGGATACCTTGGTTATATACATGGTAGTGTCTAAGTTAGATCAAACTACAGAGCGTGAATGGGAACAACACAAAGGCACATTATTTTCCGCAAACGGTGAACCTAACAAACGTATAAAGGTGTCTGATTTGGTGAAGTTCCTCAAAGATCGAGCTGACATGCTGGAAACATTGCAACGACTTGATTCCTTTGTCTCCTGCCCATTTCCTGGTTGGTCGTCTCCTCACAGCGCCGGCATCTACAGAGCTGCTTGATGTTCCTGTTCATCGATTAACACGCTACGAGAGACTTGAACAGATGCGACAACACTTCTGGAATCGCTGGAGCAAGGAATACATCTCAGAGATGCAAGTCAGGAATAAATGGAAGGAGAATTCAACTGACCTTCGACCTAATACATTGGTCGTTATTAAAGAAGATCACACGCCGCCATTAAAATGGAATTTGGGACGGATCATTTCCATAAGACCAGGGAAGGATGGAGTGGCCAGGGTAGCCGATATACAGACTGCGTCAGGGATTATAAGACGCGCATTCCCACGCATTTGTCCGCTTTTCATCGAAGAATGACTGTTGGACGCCAGTGCTTCCAAGGCCGGGGGCATGTTAACGCTGGCAGCCCTACGCCCCATCTTGCGGTCCTGGCGGTGGGGGACTCTCATCATCGCATCGTCGTCAGGGCTTCTCATTGGTTCAAAATGACGTGATATCCGTCGGCAGCCAATGAGAGGCCTACAATCCGTAGTCGTCGTCGCCATCTTTTTATTCTTACTAGAAAATATATACGCTTTTGTTCCTAAACCCAACGCACCTCGAATTTTGTAAAACACCTAAAATAAATCAGAATTCAAAATTTCAAGAAGTCGCAAATTTATTTTTATACGCCTCAAGACCTCCAACACTAATGATCAGTTCGAAGAATTCAAAAAAGAAATATCAGATAACGGACATCAACCGCAGAACATTCCACAAAACATAAATTGCAATAGAGGAGGTAGAAGTAAAACAAGTATATGTTTGGACAGTGGGCCAATGGGCCTACCTCACTTTTTTGAGAAGGCAGACTGTACTACATCAGCTGATAGTGAAATAATTATTTCGCAAGACTTGTTGTCGTCCGGTAGCGGAATACATGAGTCTAACCCTGTCGAAAAACAGTTACCTGTGCGTATCGAGACTCCCACCATAGTTGTATCGGCGCACACTGATAAGAAAGCGGTCGAGTGCAGTACTTCGGGTCGGTCTGCGCCACAAGCGCATAGCGGTAGCGATTAGAAATCACAAAATAATGCGAGTGATAATGAATGGACGGTAGTACAAAGAAAGAAAATAAAATCACGGTTTCTAGGAAGCAAAGGGAAAGCCATGCTGGAACCGAATAATAAATTCCGAGCAGCTGATATCCAAATTCCGCTCTTCATTACGAATGTGAATAAACAGACATCAGAAAATGATATCGGTGAATACATCTTATCTAAGACGCAAACATCAGTTGTTCTTAAGAAAATAAAGATGAGAAAAGAGAAAAATTACAATGCATATAAAATTCTTGTACCACACCACAAGATCGCGCTGTTTTTGAATGACAATCTATGGCCAGAAGGCGTGTCATTTCGCCGTTTTGTTTATTTTAACAAAACAAGTAGTAATGATAACATTAACCAGAATAGTGGCACTATGCAACAATAACAATGGGTGTACAAGTGAATACGAATATGGCTACGTTTATTACTTTTAACTGCAAGTCAGTTAAAAGATCCATTGACTGCGTGAGAGGATTGTGTGAGATAGCGGACATCGTGGCACTGCAAGAGACATGGTTACTACCACATGACATACCCGTACTCGACACAATAGATACAGACTTTGCCTACACCGGCTCGTCGGCGGTTGATACTTCTGCGGGCCTTCTGAGGGGAAGGCCTTATGGCGGAGTGGCGATATTATGGCGGAAAGATAGTTTTAGTGAAGTGTCAGTGATTGACTGCAAAAATCCACGTATTAGTGCGATTAAAGCTATTACTGGTGACCGAGGTATTTTAGTGTTTAGTGTGTACATGCCGACGGACGCGGTGGATCATTTACCCGAATTCACGGATTGTTTTAGCGAGGTATGTGCCATAGTTGAAAATAGTTCTGTAGAAGCTGTATACGTGCTTGGGGATTTTAATGCGCATCCTGGGGAACTATTCGGTAAAGAACTAGATAACCTATGTGCGGATCAGCAATGGATATGTGCTGATATTAATATTTTAGGAAATGTAACAAACAACTATACATTTATAAGTGATGTGCATGGTTGTACTCGGTGGCTCGGTCATTGCGTTGTGAGTCATTCTGCTTGGGAAACAATTAATAATGTTGCCATAAAATATGACACGTATTGGTCAGATCACTTGCCTCTTGTTATTCAGTGCGATTTAAACCTAATTATAAGTAAAGCTAATTTTAAAAAAGAAGACGGTAGGTGCAATAACGTTATTTGGGGTAATAGGAATAATGAACAAATAGAAAAATATAGAGACTTTTGTAATAATAAGCTTAAAGTAATAGATTTTCCTGAAGAATTTAGGCAATGTAGTTTTAATATTTGTAATAATGTGGAGCACAAGAATTTACTAAACACAATGTATAATGAGATAATTACTACTTTAAAAGACGCATCTATCAACAGTAGTTGTAATAATTACACAACTAAATCAAATAAAAAACGGCATGTAATAGGGTGGAATAAACATGTACGTGAGGCACATAGGGATGCCAGGCTTAAATTTCATAATTGGGTTTGGTATAATAGACCAAAGGAGGGTCGTCTGTATGAAGAAATGTGTGAAAGCAGGAAACTATTTAAAAAGAAATTGAAATGGTGTCAAGACAATAGTGAACAAATTAAAATGAACATAATTGCTGACCATCATTCATCAAAAAATTTCGGTGAATTTTGGAAGGCAACGAACAAGTTAAATACTAAGCCTGGCATTCCTGTGAGTGTGGGAGGTGTGAGTGACAGTAAGAGCATAGCTGACCTATTTAAAGATCATTTTGGGGTAAGTTCACCACTTGGTCCTTCAAAGATGATGCCAGATGCTGATCCTATCGTGACTGGTGACTTGTTTCATGTGTCTGTTAAACAAGTGTCAGGTATAATAAGAAAGATGTCCAGGGGTAAGTCACCTGGTCATGATGGGCTCAGTATCGAACATCTAAAGTATGCTGGAGTCCATTTACCACGCGTTCTGGCGATGTTTTACACGTTGTGTTTAAGTCATTCATACTTACCCGTCGACCTCATGCGAACTATTGTGGTTCCAATTGTAAAAAATAAAACGGGTGACATATCGGATAAATCCAATTACAGGCCTATATCGTTGGCAACAGTGGTGGCCAAGGTGCTGGACGCTGTGCTTGATTCAGAGCTAGAAAAACATCTCAATATTCATGATGCCCAGTTCGGGTTCCGGCCCGGACTTTCTACTGAAAGCGCCATCCTTAGTCTTAAGCACACGGTCCAGTACTATACACAGAGGAGTACACCTGTATATGCATGTTTCCTCGACCTGTCAAAAGCATTTGACCTAGTGTCTTATGACTTGCTATGGGAAAAGCTTAAAAAAACGGAAGTGCATACGCAGGTGCAACGTCTCTTTCGCTACTGGTATGCTAATCAGACAAACAATGTTAGATGGGCAGGCTGCCTCTCTGACATGTACAGGTTGGAGTGTGGAACGAGACAAGGTGGGTTGACGACTCCCAAGCTCTTCAACCTGTATATTAATGAGCTGATTGTTGGGCTCAGCAGCACGCGTGTCGGCTGTTCGGTTGATAATGTCTGCATTAATAATATCAGTTATGCTGACGACATGGTGCTGCTGAGCCCAGCTGTCGGTGCATTGAGACAGCTTTTACATATTTGTGAGGAGTATGCCCAAATACATGGTCTCTTGTACAATTGCACAAAAAGTGAGTATTTGGTTTTTAAGGCTTCAGGTAAATGCCCATCTAGTGTGCCCAAACTAAAGCTAAATAACAATGAACTCAAGCGGGTAAATCATTTTAAATACTTGGGACACTATGTTACCGAAGATCTTGATGACCAAATGGACATTGAAAGGGAGCGCAGGGCACTGGCGGTTAAGAATAACATGCTGGTTCGCAGGTTTGCTCGTTGCAACGAGCATGTTAAGATCTCACTTTTTAAGGCGTACTGCCAAACTCTCTACACGAGCAGCCTGTGGTTTTGCTATACACAGAGATCGCTCAGTGCCTTGCGCGTTCAATATAATAATGGGTTCAGGATGTTGCTGGGGCTGCCCCGTTTCTGTAGTGCATCTAGCATGTTTGCGGAAGCTCGCGTTGATGGCTTTCATGCCATCATACGCAAGAGAACCGCCTCCTTACTGCGCAGAGTGCGGGGCAGCACTAATAGCATCCTGAACGTAGTCGCTGACAAAGTCGACTCAACAGTGATGCAGGCTTTTATGCGGGTTCTAGTTAGACAGTGTTAAATGTATAACTGACCCTGCATATAAGTACAGTAGCGGTCCAAAACGGCGCGCCAGTTTCACGAAGCAATAGATTGACACTTCTGTTTAACTTACGACCTTCTTCTAATGAGTAATTCCTATACTTTATAGTATACACACACACACTCTATTCACACACTCAACACACACATTGAATACTTAATCACGCTATTGACTACAGTTACTTATTCGTAAAATTTTAGGATTATACCCACAGAAATCAAAATAAATAAATTATAAGGTAGATGGATGCAGTTAACTTAAAGAGTCATTCAATCGCGACTAAATAGAACGTTGTTCATTGTGGGTTAGCGACGTGTGTTCTATATCTTTATATTAGCGGTGTTGTAGTTCCTTTTAAAATGCAAGCAAATTTGAACATTGAAATGAAAGCGAATATTATTGCGCTGCGTAAAATTGGACTTAATATAACACAAATATCTGATGAAACCGGACTGAGTGTAAGTGTAATGATTAAATTATTTTATTAAACAATTTATCTTATTAAAGTAGAACTGCTGATCCTTAATTTTTTAAAACGTTTTATAAAGTCTAAATAGAAGAAAATATAATTCCGAAGTAAATTTATTTACCTAGATTATTGAATGATGGATTAATATAACTATATTAATTCTATAAATATATGTAACATATCTATTGTCATTATAATTTTGTTTCTAAATCGTAGGTAATATTAGTATTTTGCTTAGTAGCCTAACAGTACTCCTTTTTTTATTTTAGAGAAGTAATTCCATGGCCGGCACGACCTCCTGATGACCTCAACCCCATAGAAAATCTATGGGGTTTAATCACACAGCGATGGGACGCAAGGAATGAGAGGACTGATGAGCAATTGAAGCTGCATTGCCTAGAAATCTGGGAAAATATAAGAGGAATAGACATATGTAGTAATATTGTAGGGTCGATGCGCCAGCGTTTATTTGATTGCATTGCTAATAATGGGGGTTATACGAAGTATTAAATTATAAGTTGATTATAGCAATACTAAAATTATATTGTGATATCCGTAATAAGGATTATTTTGAGGTTTAGCTTCAATCTTCTTTTCATAATGAAAATGAATACTTAAGCTATAACCGCAATAAGTCCTAATAAATACGATTTGTTAACTTTGACATTTGAGATAGGCAACTTAGGTAGGCTACTACTACTGAGTAATTTAATTGTATTGTGACAAGGAGTCCGCACTTTTTTTATTTACGTGGGTAGATTTGCTAGTTGTAGTTTGTTAAAGTACTCTAACAAACTACAACTAGCAAATCTACCCACATAGTGGTAATTAAAGGACAATATTATTATATTAAATTGAATCTTTGCGACAAACACACTTCTATTATTTCTAGTCCTTTAAACCAAATACAACCTTATTGCATTAAACATATGGTCTTAAATCGAACTGGATTCAAGTCATCGACCGGCCCGTGAGTGAGAACAAAAGCATTCCTGAGCGATAAGAATTTTTTCTAAGTGGTTACGGACTAATGAGTGAATACAAATAAAATAGACTATATTACGTGCAACGAATTTACAAAACGCATAATTACGGTGAACCGCTATTACCTGCTTAACTTCAATAAATTGTTCTTTATGAGAAAATAAACTGTTTTAACTAGACGTTTCTTTATTTCTAGTTTATAAAATTATAACGAATAAACAATTTGAAATTACTTATAAAACATTTTTATTTTTAACCCCATATTACAATAACAATATAATAATAACAATATAATAACTTATTATTATCGTTTATTAATCTATCGAATAATAAAAAAAACCGATAAAGATTATTGTTGGAAAAGAAAAATTAAAAGTCCCATCTCGAGATTGGAACCCAGACCTATGCGTTCGACAATCTAATACGTAAGACTACCAGCTATCGGTACTTGATGAAATGACTTCAATTTTAGCAATGGTATGAACCAACCAAAGTCATGCGTAATTACGTAGCCTATGTGCAAAAGCGACGGTATGTTTTTTGTTTCGTTCGACGCCAGCCAGTGTGCGAATTCTGAGATGTGCGTTCTGTGTTGTACATCACTACACACAGACGTAGGTACAGACTTTACTGCGCGTTCACAGCAATACAGTCCTTAAGCTGGTAATCAATTAATGACTCTTGACTGTACATTATGTAACAAATGTAATGATGGCAATTGACTAACGTTAATTCATTGGTTAATTGTTAATAATTGTATTAATTTAATTATTGTAACACTTTTTTTTTTTTTTCCTTTACTAACATACCTAGTTCTTAAGCAATTTGTATTACTAACCAAATATGGACATTGTCCGAAATAAATGATATTATTATTATTATTTAGTTTTTTAAATATTATTGACGTGTAAAAGTGTTTGTACAAATTATTTTACAGCAATAAAATAACTAACTTATCGTATAACAATTCAATTAAAATGATATTGTAGTTTTTAGTAGTCTCGTCTTATTAATATAAACATAACTAAAAAAACTGTCGTAGAAATAATACCTTTTGTTTTATTTATTTAATATTTTGAAGTTGTATTTTATATTTTTTTGTGTGTACTTTTTAATGAAATCAAGTCGGATAACATACTACAACGTACGACGCGACGGGGCACAGATAACGCGCGTCCGCGCGTACATACAAATTCAATAAAAACGCACTTCCGCGCGGGGAATATATCCGGGTCACGCGCCCCGTCGCGTGGTGCGATTTAGCGTGTGATCCGCCTAACTTAGACATTTATTTTTTCTGTCTATAATTATAGTTTTAAATTGTCTTCAATGATCATTTCTTCTCTAGGCAAGAGATTATTATTAACTACAGTAGTCACAAAACTAACGTCATATTCAGATGACAATATAATTAAACTAACCCAAAATTTTCAACACATCGTCCCCATTGGCTTAAATACCTGCTACCACACTGTCCGACAAACTAATTACACCGAACATTCGAGTTTCAGTGTAGCTCGGCTAATACCTTTGTTTGCTCGCCAGTGTACGGCTACTGTTTTCCAAACTTGTGGTTTCCGTTGTTTGGATTCATTTTACGACAAAGGATAATTGCAGTCGGATATTAACACTATTTATTTTGAAAATCAAATAATGTAAGAGAGATAGTGTGAGAGCGGTTGGTGGCTCAGTGTGACAGCCGCGACTTAGGAGTTGTAGATCATAGGTTCGAACCCAGACAGGCGCTTTACTTTGTGTAAACTATTTCATCACCACTGCTCTCAAAACGATGAAGGAAAACATCGTGAGGAACGCATGTCCTAGAAACAAAAATTCGAAGACATGTGATATCTGACAACCCGCGCTAGGCCCGCGTGGTTGATTCCCTCTCGAAGAGAGGAGGCCTGTGTCCCTGCAGCAGTGGGAACAATATAAGCTGATTATGATTGTGAAACTAGATGTTGTTTTCTGCTATTATGTCGTACAAACTTCAATCTTTTGTTTAACCTACTATTTTTCAGGTAGGTATCTAATAATAGGGGAGAGTGTAGCTAAGTAATAACAGCCGCACGGGTCGATCGATCAGGTTAAGCTACGCTTGCCGCGGTTGGTCCGTGGATGGGTGACCATTTTCATAAACCAAGACCCCTCCGTGACTCGGAAAGCACGTTAAGCCGTTGGTCCTGGATGTCATTTTTGGATATTTGACAGTCGTTACGGGTCGTCAGTAGCCCGAAAGTCTGACAACCAGTCTTACTAAGGGGTATCGTAATACCCAGGCACTGGGTTGTGGAGGTCAGATGGGCAGTTGCTCCATGTAAAATACTGGTATTTAGCTGCATTCGGTTACACTGGAAGGCGACCCCAATATATGTAGTTGGGAAAAGGCTAGGCAGATGATGTATGTAATAATAGTTCTCCAGATCGAATTTCGCCCATGGCAACTAATCTCTATGGAGACTAGCCATCTACTCGAGAGATATTATAGTGCACAAGTTTGTACAAAGACACAGGTGCACTCACTCTTCTCATAGTTCGATGGGACGGCAATCCAACACGACTGGAGAGAGATCAGGCGCAGGACCAACGGCTTAACGTGCTTTTCAAGGCACAGGGTATCTCACCGCCAGCTTCCAAACTCCGGGCTGTTACATAAAAAATCCTAATCATTCAATGAACTAGATTCTAAACTGATACACAAATCAGGTAAGTATATATTTTGGGAGACTGGTACCTAAGCTAGGGTCGTGACCTGTGATTCAGGACACCAGGATGAAACTGTAAAGAGGTGGACCTTTTACATTTTATTTATTTATTTGGGAAACAAACAATTGTACATTAGGTAATACAAACTTAATACGATTACATCATGTGGTTAATGAACAATTAACGACGTTTCCACAGATTACTACTTATATATTACAGTGCGCAGTAAATACAAACAAGACCGAAGTACAATTCACATAAGAGAAAAAAAATAAATAATTAAAACTACAAGTTAGATAATTAACATTAAAAATTTTGAGTACAAAGACAAAGGGAAAAGGATCGTAAAATTATGAGGAAAGGACCTGAATTAGTTCCTTCCTAAATTTGTTGGACGACAAATGAAATATATCTATATTAGTAAACTTTTGGTTATATATATCAACTAACCTACGGAGCGGCGCTCGTTCTCCCGCATTCGTTCGACAGGGGGTCATGGCAAATAGAGGGTAAACGCGCACCTCTCGCTGAATTACAGTGCGGGGCACAACATAAAATATTTTGTTAATAATTTCCGTGCAGTTAAACTTATTGTGTACAAAACCGTGAAGCATCATTGTTTGAAGCAGTAGGCGTCTAGACTGCATTGTGAGCATTTTAAATTTTTTCAGTGATTCTTCATAGGAAAGTGGTTCCATACGACATTTATACTGCAGGGTTCGAAGATATTTACGTTGAACTCTTTCAATGGCTTTAGTATATTTCCCATAGTAGGGATCCCATATCA
The DNA here is from genome assembly GCA_945859715.1 of Apamea sordens. Classification (NCBI taxonomy): domain Eukaryota; kingdom Metazoa; phylum Arthropoda; class Insecta; order Lepidoptera; family Noctuidae; genus Apamea; species Apamea sordens. The sequence goes on along the minus strand of OX244010.1, from coordinate 693,508 downwards.
TACAACCGTATTCCACTTGGGGGCGGATAAGAGCCTTAAAGAGGTATAAGTATACAGCCGGGCGTTTAAAATCAGTGGTAGCTCTCATCACCAGATTATACATTTGGAAAGCTTTTGCAACGATTTTATCAATATGTAGGTCTAAACATAGCTTATTGTCTAACAGTATGCCTAAGTCACAAATATGAGGCTCATTTGACAGGTATTCCGAACATAGTGAGTAACTAAACCTTATCACATTTTTATTTTTGGTAAAATTTACGAATTTGCATTTAGAGATATTTAGTTTAAGTTTATTCACATTACAATAATCAGATAATCGGTTTAAGTCTTCTTGGAGCATGCCACAATCCTCTACAGATTTAATAGATCTAAAAACTTTTAGATCGTCAGCGTACAATAAAAACTTACTGTTTCTAAAACAATGACTAATATCGTTGATGTAAATAATGAACAACAATGGCCCCAGTATTGAACCCTGCGGTACACCCGAGGTAGCAACAAATATGTCAGAATGGTACCCGTTCAAGATAACTGTTTGATTACGGTTGCTTATGTAAGAACAGAACCATCTCAACAAACTTCCCCCTATCCCGTTATATGCCAGTTTTTTTAACAATATCTCATGATCCACCCTATCAAACGCCTTTTTGAAATCAGTGTAAACGGAGTCCGATTGTATCCGATTGTCCATATTGTGAAACAAAAAATTTGTGAATAGCATTAAATTAGTAACCGTCGATTTTTGTTTCACGAAACCGTGTTGCTCTGGAATTAAAATATGTTGTATAATAGGATAAAGCTTCAAATGGACTAACCTTTCAAAGAGTTTAGCAGTAACACTAAGTATAGAGATGGGCCTATAATTCTCCACATTTTGCCTAGAACCATTTTTAAAAACTGGAATTATATTAGCTTTTTTCCATATAGAAGGAAACGTGCCTGTGCTAATACATTTATTAAAAATTAAATGTAGCGGATCACACAATGTCTCAGCTGTATTCTTCAGGAAGCTAGGAGGTATACCATCAGGTCCAGACACCTTCGTAACGTCCAGCATTTTCAGTTGACTACGGACCAGTGAGAGGCTAAAGTTCAAATTATCCACCGAGATGTTCTTATTAAGATCTTGATCAGACGTAGGGCACCAGTTAGGGGGTAGACTCGATGGTTCATACACAGACTGAAAGAAGGATGAGAAGAAATTACAAATTTTGAGAGGGTCACTTGAAGATTGATTTTGGTATGACATTTGAGAAGGTATACGGGATTTTCCTTGGCGGTTAGCTATGTAAGTCCAAAAGTATTTAATATTTTTAGGGATACTGTCCTCTACTGTTTTAATGTATTTACGGTAACAATTATTGCACTCTACATTGAAACGGAAGCGATATAGGGAGAATACCTCATAGTCTGTGATATTTCCGTATTTCTTCCATTTGGTCCAGTATTTCTTTTTATATTTAAAAATATGTATGAGGGGTGACGAAAACCAAATAGGAAATTTAGATGTTTTAGGTTTACAAAGAGGGATATGTTTCTTAATAATACCATATATAATATTGTAAAATGTGTCTACCGATGTTTCAGCAGACTGATCTTCTAGAACCAGATTCCAGTTAACTTCGTTAATGTCATTGTTAATAGATGTGTAGTCTGCCTTGTTATAGTTATATTTAGGTATAACCTGAGCTCTAAGTTGGGTATAATGTATAGACAACGGAACGACTGTGTAAAATGGTGGGTGATGATTGTCTACTTGCAGCAAATTTTGATTAGGTATAAAGATAGGACAGTGAGTATTGGAAATTAAAAGGTCTAGTATTCGATTCTTAAGATTTGTAATATGATTAAATTGTTTAGCATCATGTACGGTCATAAAACCTCGCAAAAGATTACAAATTGGGGTGAGACCAGAACAACTTAAGAAATAATTAGAGGAATATGGCCTTATCCAGTTAGCGTCCGGAATATTATAATCGCCTAAAATTAGTAGATTGTCAATATTTCTTGAGTTAATTATTTTATTGAGTAAATCGAAATGCAGATTGTAGGTAGTGATCGGAGAACCAGGAATATAGGACGCGCTGATTAGGTTTTGTTTGCTATTATAATAACTAGGAATGACAACAATTACTTGTTCAAAGAATCTACTCGTGTCGGTAGTAGCATATTGAGATACTGGTACACAAACAGGGTTTAGCTCTCGTAGAACCGCTATTAGTACGCCTCCACCGTCAGATTTTTTTGTGGCTACACGGTTACGGTCACAACGAAAAACAATGTATCGATTGTCTATGAATTCGCTATCAAGAATTGATGGGATAAGCCACGTTTCGGTCAAGACGATTATATCGTAACAGTTTGATAGGATGTTCATGTAGAGAGTGTTTAGTTTTGTGCGGATACCTCTGCAATTTTGGTAATATAAACTTACATCATTCAGATTTTTACTAGCCATGGTACAAATATTTAATAAACAAAATTAATACTTAGTATAACAAACTTGTGATTGTAGTTTTTATGATTATTTAATTTTTTGCAAGTCATTGGTTGATCTTATAGCTAAGGTTGCGGAGGTTTCAGACTGTTTAACAAGAATTGTCGAATGCTTAACCCATACAAATCTATAGCTGAGCTTTTTCGCCGCTTCACGAGTCTCCCTGAGTAACTGCTTGTTTTTAAGAGTTAGGTGCTCGTTAATGAAGATAGAATGAGATACGCCAGAGATGCCTAGAAGAGTAGAACTTAAGCCTTTCTTCAAGCGACACGCACTTATTACGTTGTCCCTCAAAGTACGTGTTTTTAGTTTGGCAATAATGTTCTTTGGTCGCTCAGCGGGTGATGCGTGTGGGACTCGGTGTATAGAGACTATCTCTTCTAGCGGAATCGAGCAATTGATTTGTTTGCCAACGTCCTGCAGTATGCTGATAAGATCTTCTCCGCGCCTCTCAGGAACATTAGAGATTTCTAGGTTGCACTGTCTGGCTCGCTGTTCTAAATCCCCAATTCTCGCCTCCAATGTTAGTATGATGTTTTGATTAGATGCTTGCTTTTTAAGGTTAACCATTTCCTTTAACTGGTCGTCATACTGATTAGAGACAAAATCTGTTGTTTCCTTTACCTCAGCAACCTCGTCCGATAATTCGGTTAGTCGCTGCTTAATTGACGTATTTTCCAAGCGAAGACTATCCAATTCCTTTCTAGTATCCGCCATAAAGTTATTTAAGTCGGTTTTCATTGTTTTTATATTGTCGTTGATAGTGCTCAACTTATCATCCAAACTCTCCCTCCACTCATCAAGTGTCTTCCTCAGGTCTCTCTGAATTGAGGTGAGAAGATAAACATGCTCACACTCAGGCTGCTTGCGCTTCCTACCTGCGACGTTACATTCAACCTCGGCAGTTGGTAAGTCAGGATTGGAAGAATGGCTAGGCGATGATCGAAGTACTTTTGCCATGGTCTATTCTATAAAGCAGTAGAAGTTAGTTCAAATTATTATTGAACAACAATTTAATAATGACTTTGAGCACACTAATAAATCACCAAGCAGAAAATTGCACACTAATAAAGGCCCACGATATGTGTTTGTACCGCGCGAACGCAAGTCCGCGAGAAGAACGTCGTAAGTGCCGTGGATATCGCGTCGCTTACGCGTACCGCTCAGCAGGTTAGTTCTCACAGTAATGTCGGTATTTTTGAAACACTTTACAATGTTTTTAGTCACTATTTTGTTATTCCGAACATTTAGCACGAGATATTTAACTAATCACTGAGAGGAGACATAACACTTGTAGGTTTAAAGAGATAAACTCACAGTATCTACTATTTTCGATGATATTGAATTATTTCGTTGATAAAAAATGACACGGGTGTTACGCGCACTGCCCACCCGAGATTTCGTTTATCAATCGATTTTCATTTTATAAATTACTAGCAGCGCCTCGCGGTTTTACCCGCATAAGTATCCATCCCGTAGGAATAGCGGGATAAAAAGTATCTTATGTTTTAATCCTAGTTATAAACTATCTGTGTGCTAAATTTCATACAAATCCGTTCAGTAGTTTTTGCGTGAAAGAGTAACAAACATCCATCCAAACTTTCATGTTTATAATATTAGTAGGATATACTAAGCACGCTGACAGAATGTAGTTAGGAATTGACGAAAACGAAATTTTATAGTTTTATATTTATTATGATTAAGATCTAGGTTAAGTATGCGAGACGAATGTTAGTAGATGTGTAGTATGGGTGATTGTGTTTAATGAATAACCCTTATAATATTTTCTCCGACCCAGGATTTGAACCCTTATGTTCAGCAGTAGCGCTTGCGACCACTTGACCAAAAGTCGGGCATATAGCAGGAAATCCATATAACAGCACAGCGCATACACCAAACCACCTAAAATACGGCTTAAAACCAAAGCGGTTATCGAAGGAAATAAGACAATAGCCCTGAATTTATTAAAAGCTAAGCGAACAAAGAAGTTTCTCAGAAAACAGATTAATTCCTAACAGATAAACTCAAATATTGAGTAACTTTGATACAAAAGTTTCGGGGCTGAAGCATTGTTCTGAATTTTCAATGGTTTTCGAATGAAAAGGTTAGCTAGAATCGTTGGATACTATTAATAATCTGGCGTCTGGCATAGTCTTATTAGTACCAAGATTTTTCATACCAAAAATGAAGAAGTACAGACCAGTCCAGCAGGTCAAGCTACCCGATACTGTCAAATTTTCCCAATCAACCTTGAACCTTAATGCTTTAGCGATAAAGTTGAAAATCTATTAAAGAAATTTGACAGATAGCGCTTGTACATAAACTGACATAGTTTTATTGAGAACAATGGTGGCAAAGTGGCACTAGCTGCGACTTATTTTTTATTTTATTTTATTTATTTGGGAAATCAAACAATTGTACAGTATGTTTTACAAAAAGGAAAAAGAAAAAAAATATATACATATATATGGACATATGGGTAAATGTCCAATCAACGACGTTTCCACAGATTACTTGTGTACATTATTAATTAGATAGGTAAGTACAAATTACATTTAAATACTAAGTAGGTATCTTAAACTTTTAGTTTCTGTTTCAAACCAATTTAAAAAAAAAAACGATAGTTTGTTACTTACATATGAGTCTGGTCGTAGTTTCGAACCCAGAACGGTGCTTTGCTTTTTATAAGTTATTTCATCACCACTGCTCTCTGCGGAAACTGGCATGTCCTAAAACCAAAAATTTGAAGACATTATGACATCTACCAACCCGCACCGGGTCGGCGTGATGGATTTCGGCCCACTGCCTCTCACAGAGGGCCTGTGTCCCAGCAGTGGGAACATTATAGGCTGATATGTATTATATTTCCAAAGGTCAAGGTCAAACGCTACTTCCTTTTGAGGCATGAAATCCCAAAATATTGTTTGTTCACAGAGTTTTTATTCCCACGCAAATACTCCAAAAGGTTATTGTGGTTTTGTACGCGTCTACATTACATATTTAATATGTGATGGTAAAGTAAAGAAGTCGTATTTTATATTGCTGTGTGTTTTAATAAAAATGTAGGGGATGAAAAGGCTTTTTTTATGTTATTTTTACAGCCTCTTCTCGAATACGAGTATCTTTTCAATGTTTAATGAAATGCGTGGTTGTGCATGATTTGAGACAACTTGGCGCACGTTTTTATTTCGTTCCAGTTTTAGCAATAAACTTACTCGACTGAATGATATTTGATGACGTTCAGTGCGTGACTATAAACTACACTAACAGTAGCAATGGCTGCAGTTGACGATGATACGTCGAGTGCTCAGTTCCAGGAGCGAATAAATAAAATACGCGGAGTGTACTAATACAAAATATAAGTTTAAAGAGACGCAGTGTCTTCATCGTGGTAAGAATTTGAGTGAGGCGGCGCTCGGAGCGGGAGGACTGCGCGAGCGCCCGCGCCGCCCGTGACCTCAGCCGCCGCTGACACCCGATGCTGATGCCGCTGCACACGCGCACGCTCAGCCACCGCGCGCCTCCAACCAGTCGTCGGCATGCCATGAATGGACAATGGCTTTTATTTTAACAGTTCAAACTCAAAAGATTTATTCCAAACAAACCAATAACTATGCAAGACAGAGCCCCATTGCTGGTTTTCAGCGACAGCCGGCGCCGACGTAATGACGTCGTCCGTAGTAGATAAGTATATTTAAGATATAAAATATGTCATCTAATAAATAAATATAATTACAGAATACCATATGTAAATGTATACATAGGTATATATATGAAGAAAAATAAAATATATATAGAAATGAAAATATATCCTAATTATACCAATTAAATAACCAGCCATTTAGTATAATTTGATGTTTTTTGATTACATTTTTTTCATTCAAACGTTTTTGTTAAAATTAGACCTTATTCTCAATACCAAAACCTATTTATTTATTTTCATAATCCTTTAACTATCTACTTACCCTAGTGAGACTGTTCCTAAATTACTCTAGGCTGATAAAATTTTCGTTTTCCCTAATTATGTGAAATATCAGTATCTGAAGCGGCTCTCCCAATGGGAGATAGAGCACACCTCAATCCACCGCGTACTTTGCAATGACCGCAGGAATCCGCTGGATGCGAGAAGCACAGAAACTGTTGAAGCGGTATCAACAACGCCACATGCGAACAACGCGTCATACTGACGTCACGCAAATCCTGCATCTTGCAAGCAGAGTTTACCGCGCAATTAGCACAGATACAATTTCCCAACACCAATCGTTGGGCAATTGCCCGCCAGACACAACACCCGTCTGGTCGGAGGATCCTCCCTTTTCTATGGAGGATGAGTGAACTTTACACCCTGTTCCTCATGCCTCAAAACTGTCAAAGTGGTGGTGCTTGGAGAAGCCCTATGTCCATTAGCGGACATTTTTCTGCAGATATGATGCTGATGATGTTTTAAACTGAATGCGTTCAGCTGTATAAGCGACGTAGAGAAAAAAAATCCTCACAAACTTCCACATCAATAGTGTCCGTAGGGAAAGTATACCTTTAGTAAATAATATCCCTTTTCTCCCGTCTTCCATTCCCGCAAATCATACGGCTCAGTTTCCACAGAATGTTTGTTTTTCATTACCTCAGTGAGCCTGAATGCACATTAAATGCAAAGGTAGGTATAACCACGGAATAGTACAGAAGGCCGGCTCCACAACGAGCATAACCGCACGCACACATAGACACGTTTCACGTACAGCGAGTGCAAGCGCACTCGCGACCGGCATTTGTTTGAAGCCACCGTACGTAAGTACATATGTGTGTATATGGGTCTGATTTCACTCGATGTATACCTTCTCATAACTACATTATGTTGATCGGCTACCAGTCTAACTGGATGCAACTGAATACTAGTATTTTACTTGGAGTGACTGCCTATCTGACCTTCACACCACAGTTACTGGGCAAAGCGTTACCCCTTGGTAAGTGATCATACATACATACGAGCAACACGCGTCAACGGCAGAGCCAACAGCAGCCGTCAACGCTAGTCGGCGCTAGTCGGCCGCTCGTGTATTTGAGTACGGTGCTCAAATACACGAGCGGCATGTTGTCGACACGTCGACAGCGGGTATCGACGGTTATCGATGGCTGCAGTTGCTTCAGCCGTTGACGCATGTCGCTCGTATGTATTCACACTAAGACGGGTTGTCAGACTTTCAGGCGTCTGACGACCAGTAACGACTGACAAAGACCTAGGAATGGCAGCCGAGACGAACGGCTTAACCTGCTTTCTGAGGCACGAACGGGTCTCGGTATGTAAAGATGGTCACCCACCGACCGACCAGCCGGACTTCTGCACAGTTCCTATTCCGTGGTGTCACTACGGATCGCATCCATCAAACTGGTAGTCTAGCATCTATCATTATTGAAACTTTGATCGGCTAATTAAGCTGATAGTTTGTTACCACAGAGGTGAGAGGAAATTTTGGGTTCGAAGCATTTTCATGTTTGGATTGTGTGTTTAGTAATGCATTTGTGACAAAGTTTGGCATGGTTTTAAGTAGCATAAGCATATAACGTTCCCACTGTTACGCAAAATACGCGCATTGTCGTGGAGTTGCGGATACCAGCCCGCTGTACCTATTACCTAACGTTCCCACTGCTGGGAAAGCCTCCTTTCTTTCTTCAAGAGAAAGTGGGCTGTAATCTTCCACGCGGGCCCATTGCTAGATGTCACACATACTCGAACTTTTTTGGTTTTAGTTCCTCACGATGTTTTCCTTCACAGTTTTGAGAGCAGTGGTTATGAAATTATTTTCATAAAGTTAAGCGCCTGTCTGGGTTCGTACCTTCGACCCATAATTTGGGCCGTTACCTTTGGTTCAACACTGCAGCTCTCAGTTACTATTAATTAATTTACTATTAATAAATGTAATCATTGGATCAATTCTGAAAAAAAAGACGTATATTTTTCAAAATCACATTAAGAAGACTTTCATGACATATCCAATGTACCGCAGCATTGCAGCCATCACTTTATTGACTATCAAAATGAAACACCTCTAAAGTCTCTATCCAACACTATCATCGAATTCAAACCAACTTACACTACAAAAACAAGAACGAACAAATCAAAACTTTCCAAATGCATCACTCCTAATTCTCGCAAAATTTCGCACTTACCAACTGTTTAAACTTCTGCTTACAAACTAAACGAACCGCCAATTACTGCAACCAATCTGTGCAGACGTAGAAACTCAGGTAAAGGGTAGTTAGGTGCTTCTAGACGAGCCATTCTTGCACTACAATTATACGATGGTGGTACGGTGTTTCGGTGGGATTCCCCGATGTTGCGGAAGTGGATGCAGCTCCACGCTGAATTTCAATTGTACTTTTTGGTTCAGAAATAAATTTGATTTGATTTGATTGATCTGTTACCTACTAACACTAGAAGTTAGGTAAAATTATTACTTTCCCTATGTACTCCTGTCTGAAAGTATTATTTATTCTATTATACATACATATAAGTGGCTGCAATATTTTTAACAATGAACCGCGGGGTGATTACGTAGCGCACATAAAATGGCATTCGATAGCAATGGCATTCATTTTGACAGTTCAGCCACGTTTATTGCAGAATTTTTCAAACCGATGAAAATTATCAACTCAGCCTATCGCAGTCCATAGCTGGACATAGGCCTCTCCCAGACTGCGCCACAAAACACTGTCCTACGCTTTTCGCATCCCCCAGTCACTTAGGTCGTCCGTCCATCTGGCTGGGGGGCGTCCCACACTACGCTTGCCGATACGCGGTCTCCACTCCAGGACTCGTCTGCTCTACCGGCCATCGGTCCTTCAACAGACATGGCCAACCCACTGCCACTTCAGTTTGCTTACTCTGCAAGCTCAAATCAGGAGTTACCCACATGGGTAACTCCTGATTTTATCCTTCAAAGAGACTCCAAGCATAGCTCGCTCCATAGTGCGCTGAGTGACCTCGAATTTGTAGACCAGCCCGACCATCAGTGTTCACCTGGCTCTGCGGTCACCAACCCGTTTGCGCAGCGTAGTGACTGCGGGCATTTAACCTCCCATATGAAGACTAGGTATTTTTCTGAATATCCTCAGTTTGTAATCGAGAATGTGTACCGTAATTAGGGTGCCGCATGCCAGTCATATATTTACTCCGCAATACTTTCATTGGCATATTGCTGTGGCTGGGAAATGTAATTCAGAAATAATATCTGCAAGATTATCGGTGAGATGAAGCCATTTTGTGCATCTGTGAAACAATGTCTGGTATACCCACAGGAGAGGTAAACCCGAATGAACTTATGAAAGCAAATAATAACGCAAACGTAAAGTGACGGCAGAAAAAAATGATCACTATGCCATGATAGAGTGAAGCACCAATAATTATGGACAGGCAATACTTTTACTGGCGGAACAATCACCGGCTATAAATCAAAATATTTCACCAAAAAATAATAAGCTATACAACACATAGCATATACATTATACTATCAAAGTTTTTTGAGATATCGCCAAGCGGTTAGTCGACTCTTTACGTGACCAGAAGGCTGGCCTGTTTCTTGGCCAAAGAATTAGCATCGCCATACAACGTGGCAATCCTGCCAGCCTTTTGGGCACTGATCCTGTTGACAGCGATGCGGACGAATTTTTTGATGCCCTATGATTATTTTGCTTATTTTTTCACATGTACAGACGCCAGCTGGTCAAGCTACCCGAAACTGTAAAATTTTCCCAATCAACCTTGAACCATAATGCTTTAGCGATAAAGTTGAAAATCTATTAAAGAAATTTGACAGATTGTAGTAGCCTGATGTGCTGGCGTCTGTACATAATTATTATTAATTTAAATAACTATCAAAGTTGCATAGAATGAGCTTATATACTTAATAGAACTGACAGGCGACAAGCGACCATCTGATAATTTTCCAAGTTTGTATCATAAACTCGCCCCCGTCCCGTGTCACACGGTAATTAAATACTCATATAACTGACGAAATATGATTGTACTATTATATAGATACACCTCTGCTTAAACCTTCGGGAGCTACAGGTGTGATGTTATGTGTTATATGTTTTTGGAACGAAGTTCCTTATCGCGCGTTGCGAAAGGGGGCTTGACGGAAAAAATTAAGACCAAAAGTTGTAACGCACTTATTGCCATAGTTGTAAGCCGTGCGACGTGCGCGTGTTTCTCTGTCTGTCTCTCTCTCTCTTTGAACTTCGTTCCATCCGGGTGTCCCTTGACACCTCTCAAGTTTTTTTATAGTTTTAGTGCTTTATCGTGAACATACACCGTTAAATTTTGATCGTTTTAATCCTTAAAAGGGGTCATTGTACTCATTATAAAAAAAACTCGACCATAATGTATGGATCAACAGATTTTTTTTTCACGATTTCAGGGTTGGTCCCGTAGTTAAAGTTGTGCATAATGATGAGTAACAATTTAGATTTGAGAACTGTCAAAAATTCAAAATTATTCCTCCGATAAAATTATCTGGCGTTGGAAAAACCAGCCGTAAAAAGGATATAAATAAGCTGAAAATATTGCTGGCAACGTATTGAAGAAAAACATTTAAAAAAATGTGGCCCGTTTAGAAGCGCCTCTAGAAAGCCGATTTAGCTTATACGTAGAACTTTTATGATTAGCCAGTTCGATTCAGGTGACTGAAAATTTCTGTTGAATTCAATGATTTTTCTCCAAGCTGAAATACGAATGTCAAGGGTATGGTAGAATAACCATCTGATTTTTGTTTTGTTTAGTTTTGAGTCTGTTATAGGGTTACGTTGAAAACCAGTAAGGCCTGTTGTACACTCATGTGTTTCTTGCCTAGAAAAACTACGGGTTATACGAATACACCGTGTGTAGCGACGGTCGTCAGTATTGTATGGATTACTATGGAAGTTTGTTGACATTCACGTTTTTTCTACAGCGCGGTTTATTTACAGTACCGTGAAGAAACCGTGACCTTACTAGTCAGAAGTATTGATCTTCAGATATCAAACATATAGTTTGATAAGCCAGTAACTGGTAGGGGACAAAACCTCTTTAAGCCGTCTTTAAAAGAGTTCTCAATTAGATTGTATTTTGTTTCTGTAATCGCATATTTCGTAACGAATTTAACTTTTCATTTTATTTTCGGTTATCCGGTAGGCGAGTGAATAATGGTGAATTTTAACATCAAGTATAAGTTAAACTGAGTCAAAAATTATTTAATGAATTCATTTTTCACTTCTGACAAATTTTTTGAAAGACAAAAAGTTAAATGTCTTATGTCTGCTGTGACGAGTGAATTGGTTTCTTATAAGCATCAGGGGGTCTATTAAGCAAGAAATTTGCAGTATGGGCCGAAGGTACGGACGACTGACGGAGTAATGCTCGCGAAGGAGGAGGCAGAGCACGTAAGGGAGAGGCAATCTCTGCGCCCTCACGCCTCTAGTCGCCGCAGGAGACGCCCTGGACGGGAGTCAACAGCCGACTCCCGACAACCGTAGGCGCGGGCTTGCGGGCGACGAGCAATGGGCAGCTCGCCGCCCGGTAAGGACCAGGCTCGGATTGACGGCGCGTTGTGTTCCACGTGCGCCTCAAAGAGATGTCAGCACAAACTGACGGGGTCCGCGGCCGCGGGTTGTTCGAAAGAGATACGGACGACTCCTACACCGTATCACGCACGGACAAGTGATCACTTCGGGGCCCGACAATACGATTTGTCAGTGAGAGTAGATCTCTAGGTAAGATATTAGTCAAATACCAGCATTAATTAATAACAATCAAGTCCAAAAAATACGCAACTCGAAACTGCGCTCTAACTGCTCTAAGACACAAATCACCCAAAAAGCAGCTAAGCTCAAATGAGACTAGGCCGGAAACGTATTGTGGGCTAAGACCCCCACAGCATGAGTCCCTGAAAACGATCAACGGCATCGCGGCAGACCCAGGCGTAGATGGCGGAATGAACTTGACGCCTATATGAGGGATTGGTCCATATTGGCTCAGGATTGAGTTGAGTGGAAAAAGAAAAGTGGGCCTTTGCCCTGCAGTGGAACAATCATCATCATCATTTCAACCGAAAGACGTCCACTGCTGGACATAGGCCTTCCTCAAGCACCTCCACTACGACCGGTTCTGTGCTTCTCGCCTCCAACGGGTTCCTGCGGCCTTCACAAGGTCGTCGGTCTTCCGGGGATTCTTAGCACCCCTTGCCTCACCGTGGCCTTGGCCGCGTCTGTAGTCAAGGCCAGGCCCGCCGGGTACTAGGGGCCAAGTTCTTTTTGTGCATTGTCATTCTTGGCACGCTTCGCCACGCTTGGCAGGCGGGTGGTAAAATGCATACGAATCGCATTTTACGACATCCACAGGAAGTGGGGGGGGACAATACAGGCTTATTATTAAGCCCAAACAGTCCACAATATAATTAGATAAAACAAAAACTCTCCGAAAATTAATAAATTACTTAAACACAAAACAGTGGACTCAATTAAAAAGCTTTTAATTTAGATATCAAATTAATTGTTTCTACGAAGTTACTTTGACATAGATACCCTAAATCCCTTTTGGAAACAGACCTTGGGTCTGGGATTTGGGGTTTGACCTTTACAATGTGGAAACACGAGGACTCTTGATGTAGGTGTACATATTTGTATTTTTTGTATGTTTACTAAGGACTGTCGCACTGCCGACGACGAAGCGGCTTGCTATCATCAAAGTTCTCGCTCAAAAAACGTACAAAAGATTGTGGGTCCGTGTACCTAAGTAAAAGAGATACAATAAATTAATAGAATATGATAAATAATAACAGACGCATAGGTTGATCGATCAGGTTAAGCTACGTTTGCTGCGGCGATCGGCGGCGGCGATCTCTCGCGTCCGGCTTTGGTCCAGGCCATGGTACGGAGCGAGAGTGCCGTCACCTCTTTCTGCGAAGCAGTAATGCTCGCAAAGAGGGAGGCGAAGCGCGTGAGGGAGAGCCAATCTCTGTGCCCTCACGCCCCTAGTCGCCGCAGGAGACGCCCTGAACGTCGAGACTCCCGGCCACCGTAGGCGCGGGCTTGCGGGCGGCGAGCAATGGGCAGCTCGCCGCCCGGTAAGGACCAGGCCCGGGTCGACGGCGCGTTGTGTTCCACCCGCGCCTCAAAGAGATGTCAGCACGAACTGACGGTGTCCGCTAGGGCCGATGCCTGCCAGGGCCGCGGGTTGTTCGAAAGAGGCCGAGATACCGTGGCCACTGGCATAGGCAACTAAAGGAACACGGGTGAGTTTTAGTCAGTAAACGTCTGACAAGCCCCCACTCCGCCCAGAGCGGGAGAATTCCCACCCAAAAAAAAAAAAGTCCATGTGATGAAATTTGAAAGCAAGCTATAACAACTTAGATAACTTTGTTAGTTCAGGAGTTATAGCGGCCTAACTTGTGAAATGCGCTTACTTGGAATACTTCGTACAAAAATAACGAAATTATAAGTAAACAAGTAAAATATTAAATATAAATCATACCAATAAAAACCAATCCCGCCTTCTAAATCCACGTGCCATTATGGGTGACTACGGAACCCTATTCTATGCGTTTCTATTATATCATCATTATATCTCTATTATATCTGATGCGGCTCTATTCACTTGTCGTTGATCGCCGGCGGCGAGACCGGTGCCCATGTAGCGTATTGCGTAAAGTAACAGGATACTTTTCAATCACATTTTCAATCAATTAATCTTTTTTTCATTCAATCTCGGTGTATCGTACGCCCCAATGCGGTTGAGCTGCCTGATCATGTTCGAAGGTTTTAAAAGAAAAGGATACAATATTTTAGATGGATGGAAAGAAGGCTGCCAGGCTCAAATGGGATTGGGCGGGTCACATCAGCCGTATGCACGATGACCGCTGGGCAAAAGCCTCCACACAATGGCTTTCTGAAGATGGACGCCACCGCCGAGGCCGGGCCAGAAGGAAAAGGCGGGACGATCTGGACGCGTACCGCGAGGGCTGGTTCGATGTGGCGCGGGAAAAGAGTTCCTGGAGGGATTTGGGGGAGAGCTAAGCCCAGCAGTGGGACAGTATAGACTAAATAAAAAATAAAATATTTAATATCCCAGGAAAGAAGTAGCCCAAAGAAATGATGGCTGAATTATGTGAAAGCTGAATGGGGTTACTGCAAAGAAGAAACAGTGTGTAGAAGATTTAAGAGTACCTATTCTGTACTCTATAAGCTCATGCTTCCTTTCCATTGGGGTAGGCAGAAGCTAAAGAACGCCGCCTTCTACGATCCTCACATACTTCTTTTGCTTCATTTAGTTCATACATCAGAGGGGCAATTCTAGTAAATTTTAAGAACGTTCACAGTCTGATCTCAGTCTCAATCTGTCAAAAATACGTAAAATTTCCCTAAATTTTGACAAGTTTTTGTCATTTTTTTGTCGCCGAGATGAGACTGCGACTAGATTTTGAACGTTTTAAATTACGAGAATTGGCCTTCTGGTCGAATGCGCACGCCGGTTGTCAGTACTACGCATCTAACCGAAAACACAATATAACACATTATAATGTAGCTAGCTCTAATAAATAAAGCAAATGTATAAAATCCTTTTAGAAATCTATTGCGTAGGCAGACTACCCGTCTGCGGGGACCTGGACATTATATACCCGCGAAATCGCCTTAGGAGGCTTGAGCAGTATGTTCTACCAAAATGTTTATTGATCAAAGATTAGGTAGTGGAATTATGCAGATGGGTTGGTTGGTTGGATAATGCCTAAAATGTTAAATATTTAATAGTTTTGTAGCGGTATCTACAACGCCACATGCGAACAACGCGTCATACTTACGTCACGCAAATCCTGCATCTCGCAAGCAGAGTTTACCGCGCAATTAGCATAGATACAATTTCCCAACATCAATCGTTGGGCAATTGCCCGCCAGACACAACACCCGTCTGGTCGGAGGATCCTCCCTTTTCTATAGAGGTTGAGTGAACTTTACACCCTGTTCCTCATACCTCCAAAGTTTCAAAATTGTTGGAAAAATTATATAGCTGTTGAAATGAGACGTTTATAAAACTTGACGATCATGTTTGCACTTCATAAATAAATCATTATACATACACACATATACTCACGCCTTCGTCTCATGAGGGTAGACAGAAACTACATAACGCCTACCTAGGATGCGATCCTTACATACTATTTTTGCTTTGTTAACGTTCATACTCGTACATCGGGTCATACACATGGGGCCGGTTGCAAATACTACGCACCTAACCTTTCTGAACAACAATAAATTATTATACTCCTGATTAAACCGACCGAGGTGTGAAGTGTGCAGTATTCTATCTATCTATCTAAGAGCCTGCGCGCACTAGCGATTTTAAGTTGGCCGATAGTTTGATCGGTCAGAGGATCAGTATAGAGTTATATGGCAGTGTGCGCACTTG
The DNA here is from genome assembly GCA_945859715.1 of Apamea sordens. NCBI lineage: Eukaryota > Metazoa > Arthropoda > Insecta > Lepidoptera > Noctuidae > Apamea > Apamea sordens. Next base: position 677,576 of record OX244010.1, on the reverse strand, counting down.
AAGATTAACAGATGTAGGACTATTACGATTGCGACTCAACAATCGGCCAACTTAAATCGCTAGTGCGCGCAGGCTCTAAATCTATCATCATCATTTCAGCCCGGAATCAACCACTCCTATAGGCCTTCCCTTCCTTCTGCCAATACTTCCCGATGGTTATTCTTTAACTATACTAATAATAAAGCTGAAGCGTTTATTTGTTTGTTTGTACGCGCTTATGTTTGGAGCCACCAGTCGAATTTGAAAAAATATTTTTGCATTTTTTTTTAAACGTTGCCCCCACTAGGAATTTTTCCTGTATCGTGGGTGCGTTTACAAACATTTAAACTCACATACACAAACAGCCAGACCCGGAACAACTACTTGTAGGCCATACAAATATTTGTTCCGTGCGGGAATCGATCCCGCGACACGCAGCGCAGCAGTAAATCGCCTAACCACTGCGCCAACCATGCCGTCAACTTTTGTTTCATGCCGTCAACGTCAAAATTTGATAGATCAATTCTTGACGAAGGCTGTAGGCTATTTAATATCACGCTAGGATCCTAAGCAAAAACGAAGTAATTAATTAATTAATGTTATTTATTTATCCTTCCAATGGAACGCCATACAGCAATTGCACCAACAGAGCAAAAAATTACTTCATCATTTATATTATATTAGTCTATAACTTCATCATCTGCCTAGCCTTTTCCCAACTATGTTGGGGTCGGCTTCCAGTCTAACCGGATGCAGCTGAATACCAGTATTTTACATGGAGCGACTGCCTATCTGATCTCCACAACCCAGTGACTGGGTAATACGATACCCCTTGGTAAGACTGGTTGTCAGACTTTCGGGCTACTGACGACCCGTAACGACTGTCAAAGATCCACGAATGACAGCCGGGACCAACGGCTTAACGTGCTTTCCGAGGCACGGAGGGGTCTTGGTTTGTGAAAATGGTCACCCATCCACGTACCAACCGCGGCAAGCGTAGCTTAACCTGATCGATCGACCCGTGCGGCTGTTATTATTTAGCTACAAGCCCCTATATTAGTCTATGACTTTATCTACGAAAAAGGCTTTCCATCCATCCTGTGCGCGGTGAACATCGAACAGGCGGCGATAGAACACGCACGCTCACGCAGAGTCAAGATAGTTTTCCATAGCTCCATAACTCCGAAAGAATTCTTTGCGAATTTTGAGACAGTGCATTTTTCAAAATAAATACACGAAAATTAAAACACGGAAAAATTTTAGTAATAGCGCGGGCAGGTGATACGATGCGATGGTTGGGTCGGGGAAACAAGAAATTTCAACCTTGGGTAGAAACTGGAAAGATAGAACATTCGAGAAATTCATTATAACCCTTGATGCAGTCAACAACACACCCACACCCTAATTGCGTAACACACAATCAATCAGAATCGGTTTTATTTTGACAGTTCAACAACATTCATTACGTTATTTACGTGTTGAGCAGACAAATTTTTCGAACTTATGAAGCAATGGATATGCAATTTGTTTCAAAATGATTCAGATTCCGATTGATTGTGTGTTACGCAATTAGGGTGCTGGTTTTACCATGGAGAACGACTGAACACTTGTAGAAGATAATAGGTAAGATTGTCTTTGCTATAAAATATGCCTGTCGCGGTCACAGCAATGACAAATACTCAGTTCAATTTATTGGTTTATGTTTTATGAACCCATAGTCTATAGTTTCGTCAAAATAAAAATTCGGCTTTAACTCATTGGTATAGACTCTATACCAATCATGAAAGCCAAAATTACATTACGAAAGTAGTGTAAATTGCATTAGACATTAAATGACGTATAATTATAGGGCGAATTTTCCTTGGTAACAGTCCCATGGTCCACGCGGGCGAGCGACTGAGGCTCCTACCAGGTGGTGCCGCCACCCGCACACTTGTACAAAAAAGTTGCCCTATAATTTTAGGTCATATTTTGATGTCACTCATTTCGTAACATCATTTTTGCCTTAATGATTTGTATAGACCAGCATTTCCCAAACTTTTTGTACATCTCGGGTTCAAGAAAAGCTGTAGGCGTTTCATCAGCATTTTTTTTTACCATTTATGTACTATCAGCAACAAAAGTCAATGAACACTTACTTTTACAAATCGTCTAAATTGATACAAAATGATGCGATACATTGGTTTTCTCTATTTCATATTATAGCAAAGAGTTAATTATTCTTAAATATTCTATTTGTTTTTTAAGAATATTTTGCTCAATAATTAAGATTTAAAAAGTATTGCTGACCGTACACACATATATAAACAGACATTGAAAAACAGAACAGAAAAAATAGGTACAGAGGTGATGCTTATTTCATAAGAAATCTCTTTCAGCATACCTGAGATAGGGCAATAAAGATAAAGATAAAGATAAAGATGATTTTATTTGTCAAAACATGTGTATACATGCAAATTAAGCATGCAGGATGTCACAATTAATATTTCGTACGTACATGTTTCACCGTAAGGCGTACAAATTTAGTGTTTACAAAAAAATAAAAAGTCAATTACAAAATAAAAACTAAATTACTAAAGGCACTTCAATCCAAGTAGGTACATAATAATAATAAACATTGATAAGTCAGTAAAATAAATTAATCATAAAATGTCACAAAATTTAAGTACTAATAATTTACAAAAAAAAAAAAAAAAAATGTCAAATAGTGTCATTCAAAAAATCATTTATGTTATAATAACACTTGTCTGTTAATAAATCTCTAATCTTTTTTTTAAACAAATTTACCGGCAGTGATTTATATGACTGTGGTATTTTATTATAAATTTTAGGAGCCATACAGAAAACGCTTTTTCCCATTAATACAGTCTTTGACGTATGCGAACACAGTTGATTATTGTCACGTCTGTTACGAGGGAAGGTGTCAGCTAGTCGTGGAAATAGCAATTGATTAACCCTAACAAATGTACCAATTTCAAAGATATACAGAGACGGTAGAGTTAGTAATTTGTGTTGTTTAAATAATGGCATACAGCTGTCGGTCGACTTCAAATTAAACATAGCACGGATGCATCTCTTTTGTGCCTTAAAGGCAATTGCTTTGTCAGTGGAATTCCCCCAGAATATAATACCGTAACGCAATAACGATGCTACTAGACCATGATAAGCTGTTAATAAGGCATCTGTGTTTAGCTCTGGGGCCAGTTTATATAAGGCGTACGCAGCGGAGCTCAGACGTTTACTTAGGTATTCGATGTGAGCCTTCCAGTTCAATTTAGAGTCAATAATAATTCCTAGAAATTTTGTTGCGTCGACTTTATTAAGTATAGTGTCCATGTAAATTACGTTAATGTCAAATACAGCCTGGGTCCGTTGCCTAAAATGCATAATAGTTGTCTTATCTAGATTTATTTTTAGGTTTTTCCTGTTTAACCATGATATTATTGATGTCAAAGATTCATTTATGTCACTTTCATATATATATTTATTTTTACATGATATAGTCATCGTGCTGTCGTCGGCAAAGAGAGTCATGGGGTGGTCAATAGCACTAGGCAGGTCATTGATGTATATTATGAATAATAAAGATCCGAGTACGCTTCCTTGAGGAACACCGTATGTAGGTGTGCGTTCGCTTGATACATAAATTTCCTCTTTCTTTGTCTTAACATTAATTCTCTCAATTTCTGTGTATTGTTTTCTATTAGTAAGGTATGACTGAATAAGATTTAGTATGTTTCCCCTTATGCCGTAAGCTTCTAATTTCTGTAGCAAAATGCTATGGTCCACGTAGTCAAAAGCCTGTGTCATGTCGCAGTATATAGCACACACCGGGATTCTTCTGTCCATATTCGTCATAACGGTATATAAAAAGTCATAAATGGCCATACTGGTTGACATGTTTTGTCTAAACCCCTTTTGCTCTTTACTAAATATATCTTTATTTTCAAGGTATGAGTATAGTTCTTTATAGACGTATTTTTCAAAAATTTTGGACATTATAGGAATTAAGGCAATTGGTCTATAGTTCGCCATGTTTTCCTTATTGTTTTTTTTAAATAATGGTTTCACTCTTGAAACTTTTAGGGCATCCGGATATACACCTGAGCTGATGCACAGATTTGTTAGGTAGCTTAAGTGGGTACAAATGGTTTCAGAAACATACTTTACAACCCTTGTAGAAATACCATCATAACCTGTACTATTTGTAGCTTTTAAAGATTTAATTATGTTTAATATGTCTACAGGTATACTGGGTGCTACAAAGACTGAGTCTTTCCGTTTTATAATATTATTTGTTACGTTGCTTCCCGAACTTTGACTTGGTTGTATTTTATCTACGAAAAAATTGTTAAACGCGTTAGCTATTTCTAGAGGGTCATTTACTATTTTGTCATCGACATTTATATAGCTAATGGATTCTTTAGGTAAAAATGGTTTCGATTTATTGATGATGTTCCATGTCATTTTAGATTTATTTGTTGCAGTTTTAATTGAGTAATTGTTTTGAGCTTGTCGAGTCAATCTCATTACTTTTTTAAACCTCTTTGTGTAATTCTTAAAAATGTTTTTATTCGTCAAATTTGGTTTAAATCTGCAATGCCAGAGCAATTGACGTTTCTTTTTGCTGCATAATTTAATGCCATGTGAGATCCATTTAGATTTTTTAATTACATTTACTGTTGTCAGCTTATATGGAAAACAAAGGTCATAATACAGTTTAAAGTTGTCAATAAATATGTCAAAAGCGATATTTGGATCTTCAGTTTCATATATTTCCGAAAAGGTCAAATTGTTTAAGCAGTCCCTAAATTTAACCATATTTTCAACGCTAAAGTCCCGTCGTTTTCTACGCCAGTATTTTAACATAAAAGTTTTTTTCACCGGACATTTTATTATTTGCGCTGTGTGGTCTGACAGCGCTAATTCAATAACGTCCATTTTACATTTGGGTCCAAAATTATGTGCGAAATTGTCAATACAAGTTTGACTTTGAATTCTGGTTGGTTGCTTTAAGGCCAACTTAAGATTGAAATTTAATAACAGACATTCGAAATCCAACACAACCTTATTTTTCTTCATTATGTCAATGTTAAAATCACCCGCCATTATAATATACTCATACTTCTTTTTACATACTTTTTGTAATATTTGTTCTATTGTTTCATAAAATACATCTAGGTTATTTCGTTTCGGTACTCTGTAGACACATAAAATAATCATATTGTATTGTATGAGCTCCACACCGCAACATTCAACTACACCAGTTATAGATGCCCCCGCTATATATGGAACTTCTCTCCATTGATGCCCGTTTCTAATCAAAATACAAGCCCCACCTCGTTTACTTTCTTTCCTACAGAAAAATGATGCTAAAGAGTAATTGGGGATATTTAAATGTCTTTCGTACCCTGACATCATAAAGTGCTCGGTAACACACAGCGCGTCAACACTAATGTCCTTTTCTACCAATTCATCTAGGCAAACATTTAAAGCATCCACCTTATTTAACAGCCCCGCTATGTTTTGATGCATCACGTAAAGGCTTTTAGTGACGAAAAAATTGCTTTTCTGTTTCTAATACGTGTGTGGGATTGTGAGAAGTTAATGTTATTAGGGGAGTATTTACAGTCTTATTGTTATAAATGTTGATGCGTTGAATGTGATTAATTACCGCTAGAAGATTAACAAAAATGGAATGGAACCCAAAATTATTTACTTGGCCAGACTGCCTGAAGAATGAATTATAATCATAATCGACACTAGCATTTGAATCTAATACATGAGCATATTTGTGTGTCCAGATATCTTGACATAAAGTATGGTTAAAGTTCATGACTCGCCAATTATACATATTTGAGTTCATGTTATATTTATATGTGGGTAGACAGATAATAATATTAGTATGAGTTATTTCACTAAGAGTCTTCCTTATGTCTAATATAAGTTCAGAGTAATTTTTAGCTATTTTAAAGTCTTGTTCACCAATTAAAATCACACAGTAGTCACTCATCGTGTAATCCGTAAGTTTTGTGTTTATCCCCTGCAGGAGGTCACATGTAGCTCCATCTGTTGTTAGATAGTGACAAAAATTATATTGTTTTTCAAAAGTTTCTTCTACTATAGACAGGATCCTGTTTTGTTTATTAGCACTCAGAATGCACAATTTGTTTTGTTTAAGTTGTTGTTGAGTTTGAAGCTTGGTCTGGGTTTTGGTTTTGGTTCCTATAGAATTCTTTATTTCTTTTATGTCTGAATTATTCATATGTGTTTTTGTCCCCTGTTCATTTTTGGTAGTATTTAGTTGATTTTCTGTGTTAATAGTTATATCAGTTTTTTCACGTTCCAGAATATCCGTTTGTGTCTGCTTTGTTTTACAGTTCCTGTGGGTTTTTTTTCTTGGTGTATTTTGGTTTGATTTCATAGGACTATTTGTAGCTACTATTTTATACATGTTATTTTTTCTTATCAATTTATCATTTTCAAGCTTTAGTGTACTGTTTTCAACCGATAATATTTCTATTTCTTTATGAGCACTCTCTAACTGTTTTGCAAGATTTTGTATCTCCTCTCTTAATAACTTAACTTGGTCGTCTTCATCATCATCAGACATGTCTGGCATACTACTGGTGGTAAACTCCATTGTGTTAGGAATTACAGTGTCACTATCGTCGATAGTTGGCGATTCCGATTTTGTATGGGGCCTGGGACGCCTAAATGTTACGTTTAAATTGTCGAAGAAATTCATCTCAGGAATTATTTTGTGTCGAAAAATGAACACAAAGTTTTACAATCTCTGAGATTCGAACGCTCGCCTTGTCGCGCCACACAGGTAGGGTCTTATACCTCTAGACCACTTGAACCGTATCTTCGTAAGTCGTATTTTTAGACCATATACCATTTGATGTATTAATTTAATATTCTGCTCATTAGATGGCACTTTTCTAAAGTTTTAATAGGATCCTTTTTTATTTTTCTGGTAACACTTTACTTTTTGTTTCTTATTTGCAAACCAGATGGCTCTTATTTAAATTTTGACATTCATTTGTCTTGTAACACTGTGAATTCGTTCACTGCTGTCAGCTGATTTAAAATTATTCAAAAAGCAATGTAAACAAATGACAAGGGTACTCTTTTCTTACTTCTCAGTTTTTTATGTGTCCAATTTGTGAATGTGATATCCAATGCTTCTGTGATTGAAATGTGAAATGTCCGATCCAATATCTTCTGAGTATATCACCAACTTTGCCTTTATATGATAGTTCAATTTGCACTTTTTGTCGTCACAGATGATTAGGCAGTTTTTTTTTTTATTATCACTTAACTTAGATTTGTCTTAATGAAACCTTCCACCAACATTAGTCACTAATATATGCACCACGGTCTATCCGTTAAAGTTAGTTTTGTCACTGATTTCTGTTTCTTTATATTTTAAACAACACATTTACACGGGGCTATGATTTACGTGACGGCAGCGCCATCTCTTCCTCAGAGATAGATACAGAGATGTAGACAGCGCGTGATAGAGCAAAGGAGACAAAAAATAATACATAGAATCAAAAAAACAATTCAATTAAAAACTAAATAAAATTATACTACTTTATTATTACTTACTATTAGGTACTACTTTATTTCTCTATCTATTACCCTGAAAGTTTTTAAAAGATGTACCTTTCTTTATCTTGTCTTTGAAAACCCGTTAGAACTGAAACAAGCATTTATAAAGCCCTAATAACATGCTTTATGAAAGAAACAAGATATTTCTGTATTTACATACCTTTATTTTAATATTTAATAATACTACATTTTATATAGAAGATCTTGAAACCAGACTAAAGCACTCAACATTAATAAATGGGAACTTTTGGTTAAACTTCTTTATGAATATTGTTTTTGAAATATTTTGGGCTAATGGAAGTCATTGAACTATAAGCTTACAAATAGTTACTTATTTAGCGAAGGCCTAACAAGTCCTCAGTTGAGCCTTTTTGGCCTTATTGGTGATGTGCTTCAGAAAGTTCAGGTGCTTAGTACTTGCAACCGGTGCGTGTATGTTCAAATGTATCCAAAAGAAATATTTACTGCATGGCAATTATTATTTTTAACCATTTGCCAAATAACATTCAAGATTTGCCACCGTCGCTGTTCAAAAGGGTGTTATTTAGACTGTTATTGGACAAAAATTATTACAGTGTTAAAGAATATTTAGAGGATAAGTCGCTAGTAACATATTAAATAAAAACTATTCTACCATATCCCACACTAACATAATTATCTTTAATATTATATTCTGGACATAATTATTCAATATTAATGACATGACTTATTATAAACACAATACAATTTCGACCTTTATTACAATAATATTTATATTTTATTAAGTGATTCATGTTTACTAATTCAAATATTAATAAATACTTAAGACTTCATTTTACTAGAAATATTTGTACGCCATAGTATGGCAGGATATGCTGGAACCGAAATTGTAACATCTATTGTACCATATTCTGACAAATAAACATTTTTGATTTTGATTGATTTTGATATGCGATGTAACCGAAGCAAAAGCAGTCTGTAAGGATCTTAGCTGGTAGCTTCTGCCTACCCCCAAGTGAAAAGGCGTAATTTAAAATGGGCCTTTATGTAGTATACAGAGTGGCGATTAGGTTATCACATTAATTGAAACCACGTATTCTACATTACTTATTTTAAACATATACAATTAAAATAATTGATAACAATTCATTCTTACCGTGGGACCTCTTTTTTTGTTACAATATCATAAAGTTTGTGTTGAATTGTTGATACCACTGTCTCGCGCGTGTCTGGAACCTTATTATCGAGGGTAGTTTATTCTGTGCCAATTTTTAAGCTATTTATTTGGTTGGAAAAGTTCCGTTTTCTATTTTTAGTAAAATTCATTTTTTATTTATTTTAACAGACTGATTAAGACTTCTAATAACCGCTGTACTGTTTAATGTGAACATAATCGCCACTTTGTATAATATTAATAAGGAACTTTATTGAGAACCAGTTAAAGTTAAAATGTTGATATGAATGAACATAGGAAACAAGATTTCGCAGGTTTTTAAAAGATTTTTTTACAATTACGTACCCCAATATTTGCTACAACATCGTTATAAAAATTAAAACAGAAAACACAAAAAACAAAATGTCCACTCCACTATATCACCTAAGTCGTTCCACGAAACCAATTCAAAATCAATCAACGCCAAATATTTCACCACGAAAAGAAAAAAAAAGAAACAAGAGACACCCGTCAAACGAGTTCTCTATCTAAATCTCTCGATCATTTTCTCGTCTACAGCTTACGATGTACCAAACGTCACTTCAATGTCCCACAATGTCCCGCTTTGTCCCGCTATGTCCCGATATCATGTCATTTTCCACCCCGACGGCTATCCGACGACCCAACTACGTGACGACGTGAAAAATAACCAACCTTATCTCTTGGATAAGTATTTCTTTACAATCGACTTGTTTTTCGCAAATGATTAATAGATTGCTTTCTTTTTCGGTGCCATACTAGCTGTGTTCGTGACTTTGTCTGTCTGGTAAATCTGACCAAGATTATGTCTGGGCTGTAGACGAGACTGTGACCTCTGATTTTGTTTCGGCGTTTCTTCTCAAAATAGTCAGATAGGAAACGCTCACCTCTTATCTAGCTTATTTCTTTAATAATATGACGTGTAAAAGTAATCGTGGAGAAACAGGCATTCAAAGAGACCACGAGTGGTGACCAGAAACAAGTGACAATCGCTTTCAAAGCGTATCCTCTTTTTACGACGACTTTCAACGAGATTGACATAAGCTTTTCGGTAGCTTACATATGTTATTCCAATACATTTTACACTTTTTTGCCATTGTTATCGCTGGTAGAATGTTAGTTGACTCGTTGATATCGCATAGTTTTTATTCTGTCGGCGTATTTTTTAACAAAAAATCTTGTCAGCCAGAACCACTTCAGAAATTCATTGTAATATTTTTTAAATTATCTATGTTCCTTTGTTGATTTAGTTAACTACGTTATTAGTATATATTACTGTATGTTGTTACTACATACCTTCTTCATGTATTCAATATTTGCATGAGATCATTAGGTACGTGGCGGAATGTGTCACTGCTATTTTATATTATTATCGTCTTTTATACCTACCAAATTTTATGCAAATAAACGATTTTGATTAGATTTGGCTTATCTCTTACTACCGCATGAGTGATTGAAGTTAAGCTCATGTCGCAAGCACGAGAACATACTTTTGATGTCGTAAGTTAGAACGTTTCTATCGACCTGTAGCGATATCTACAACGCCAAATGCGAACACCGCATCATACTGACGTCATATCTTATATATCCTATTCGTTAATCCTGATTATAAACCACCTGTGTGCCAAATTTCATCGAAATCCGTTCAGTAGTTTTTGCGTGAAAGAGTAACAAAAATCCATCCATTCATCCACCCATAAAAACTTTCGCGTTTATAATATTCTAGTAGGAAGTAGGATTATCCACTTGAAAACATAAAACATTACCGATCCTCCAATCGCGGTAGATATTTCTAATGGCTGACGTAAATTTTTACATTTCACCCCCATTCCATATCCGAAGGACGGGGCTCATTAAAATTTTACGCACCTTCTGATAACAGAAAGGTAAGAACAGAAGGTTCAATATGTTTATGGCAACACAAAGTTATTATTTTTAGTCTATGTTAGATTAAAGATCTGTTGTCAAGGGTTTTCCACTAGCGACCTTTTTTTTCCAGTCATTCATGTGTCTATGATTCGAATTGAGAGCATCTGTGGAGTGAGGAGTTTTGGAAGACTTACACCACTTATTGATGGATCATGTTCGACATGAGTCTCATGGAAATGATCTGTTTGGGGTCTTGAGGTTGAACCGGCTTGATACCTAACGGTGATGATGCGAAGAGTTTATTTAGGTTCATGCCCCAAATTTAATCCGTAGCAGTATGTATTTAGGGTATGATGGGACTGTCATATGCACTGCGGTCACAAAAATCGCTAGAAAAAAAAACCACGCGTGGCCGGCAGGAACGAAGTTCAAAATGAAAATGCTTACATTTTCATCGCATGGCGGCTGCTAAAATTAAAAAAAAAAAAATAGTCGCAGCCGACGTCTTCGATTTTTATTTTGACATCACGAATCACGATTGACTTCAGCACCCTCGAAAACCATAATAATAATAATAGCTCGACTGTCATAGTGCCGATTGTCGTATCGGCCAATGGCCTGATGTCCGAAAGCCTCGATCAACATCTTTCGAGGCTCTCGTTAGGCGGTTGGATCAAGGGCCTGATTCAGAAGGCAGTACTCCTCGATACGGCTCGCATTGTGAGGAGGTTTCTGTCTCTGGAGCACTAACCACCGGTAGCTTGGACCCTGCTCCCGACACCGGTGGATTACTATTTTTTTATATTTTTAAATGTTTTTTTTATACTTATATTTAAAAATGTATTAAAATAAGAAATATAAATAAATAAAGGACATAATAATAATAATATACCTGGACATTTCATTTCACCATGAAAACTATTTATCTCTCTCTCTGACTCTTTCTATTATATTATGTAATAAAAAGTCGCATGAAGGGGGTATAACGTTTTTTCGTTACGTGACGATTTCTTCCAGTTTACTCCTACTGCATTCCAAAAAATTGAGAACATCCTTATATTCTTTTTGTGTTTGATTTTAACACCAGATCACAGATCTGCACAAAAATTCAGGCTCAGGATTCAGTATGGCCAGGAAGATTTACTAGGCCATAAAGATAAATTGCTGCGTAAACTGCTACCTGTAAACTATAAGTGAAACGTGCAGCCGCCGTTTTAGACGACACGGTTATATACAGAAATGCATGTATACGGTATATACAGGAGTAATTCCTAGTGTGGGGCAACGCTTTAAAAAAAAAAACGGTTGCCGTTACTTACCCTTGCCAAGTTATTTACCATGACCTGTTCTCGTATACCTCGTTCCAACACGAGAAGACAAGTCCCCAAAAAAGAGGTAACACTTCTGCCCATTTCTTTCATATACCCGTTTTTATAGAAATTAACGTTTTTGATATCGAAGTCACGTCTGGTTTGTGACGCCAGGTGGTATGCCCACATAATTACATGGCCTTTTAGATATTCTCATGTATTTGTGGTCAAGGTTTTTGGAAATTTGATAATGGGGTATTGGGTTATGCAACGGGAAGAGTTTGTGCTGTTCAGTATTTTTAGAACGAGGTTTTTCCTGCTTATTATAATATGTAGTATTTTTTTAACGAAGTTCCTTATCGCGCGTTGCGAAAGGGGGCTAGACGGAAAAAATTAAGACCAAAAGTTGGAACGACACTTTTTGCTATAGGTAGTTGTAAGCCGTGCGGCGTGCGCGTGTTGTCTGTCTCCCTCTCTTTCTCTTATAGAAAGCAAGCCAGTTATACTTCGTTCCATCCGGGTGTCCCTTGACACCTCCCAAGTTTTTTTTTTTTTTTTTAATTATCCGTTAATATCCCACTGCTGGGCAAAGGCCTCCCTACTCTTCTTCCACCTCCCTCTGTCCAGAGCTGCCAAGGACCAATCTTTATGAAAGGAGTCCAGCTCATCCCGCCATCGCCATCTCCGTCTGGGCCTGCCGCGATGTCGTATTATTATAGTTAAGAGATAAGTATGCAGGGTGGGGAAACGTTTTTTATTAAAAAAAAAACAAATTATATGCTGAGACAAAAGTTGCTCTTGGGCCCTCCCCTAGTCGATATAACGTTAATCGTTTTTTGTGTCACCTTCGACAAGAGATTGGATGAGATATACTCGTACGTGGATCTTGTTGAGATCAAAGTGAGAAAATTCCATGAATTCCAAGAAAAGAATCGAATGAAGATGGTAAAAAAAATGGTACGGTGTTTTCGTGAACTGATTTCTAATAAATAGGTAGGTAGGATAATATTATCTCAGATGAAGTTGTCAAAGGAAATACTACCAATTTGGTGTGTTAAAATGCACAAATTAGAACAAAAAAAATTAAGTTACAATATACGATGGAAAGAAAAAAAAAATTATTTGCTGAGACAAAAGTTGCTCAGCTCAGTCGATATAACGTTAATCGTTTTTTGTTTTTTGATTGTTTTTGGTTTTTAATTGAAAGCGATCGGCACAAGAGCTGCGAGCTAAATGCGTAACACACTAATAGTAGTAATGACTGTCACTTTGTCAGTTCAACAACATTCATTGCGTTATTTACATTGTTGACCACACAATTTCACAAATTAATGACGGCACGGTTGGCGCAGTGGTTAAGCGATTGACTGCTGCGCTGCGTGTCGCGTGTTCGATTCCCGCACGGAACAAATATTTGTATGGCCTACAAGTAGTTGTTTCAGGTCTGGCTGTTTGTGTATGTGAGATTAACGTACGACACAGGAGAAATTCCTAGGGTGGGGCAACGTTTTATTAAAAAAAAAAAACATACGAAGCTGTGGATTAGCAATATCCTTCAAGATAATTGAAATGGTGATTGAACGTGTGTTACGCAATTAGGGTACTATTGTCAGTGTCATAATTGTTGTGACAGCTCTTGAACGTGGTTTGGATGTCGTGATCGCGTTCAATTTAATTGGTGAACATAACATCACAACTGTGTTCCCCGAAGGGTTAAACAGACGTAAATCATAAAGTTTATTTGTAAAACATAGGTATATAATTGGTACATACAATAGGTACAACATAGCGTACATATAAAATAGTACGCTATGTTTTGTCTTAAGATATACAAATATGGTAACATGCAAAGTAATTAGGCTAAACAAAATGTCATTAATAAATAGAAACATAGTATTATTAGTAAAAAAAAATGTCAGATGTGAAAATTTTAAATGCAGCGTTAATAATTATTATAACTCTTTTAAAGACTCGTCTATTGTATAGTAGTATTTATCAATAAGAAGTTTCTGCAGTACGATTTTAAATTTTGACAATGGCATTATTCTTATGGAGTACGTGACGACGACGTGATGCGTGATGAGTGACGTGCATCCACATTTAATTTTTGCCAGTTATGTTTAATTCTAATGCAATGGAGGGCGAGCCTATTGATTGCCACCGTCAACCGGGCACAAATGCAGACTCCAGTCTGCTACTGAGAAATTACAGATAGAAAAACGACACTACAAAGTGAAAAATAACTTTAATTTCGGAAGTCGGTGTCGTTGGGTTCGCATTTTCGTTGTTTGCCACCGACTTCCGAAATTAAAGTTATTTTTCACTTTGTAGTGTCGTTTTTGGAAGTGGTTGTTTTTTTTTTGCAAAAAGTTTTTATTTTTCACGTTTAAGTTGTAATTTTTAACAGTAATTTTGGTTTAAAAACCAAACTACTGAACCGTTTTTGATGAAATTTCTATGAAACCATTTGGGACGTATACCCTTTCTAACAAAAAAATAATTTTTCAAATCGGTTAGCAAACGACGGAGTTGTGCGCGAACAAACATAAAAAAAAAATACATACATCCGAATTGAGAACCTCCACCTTTTTTAGAAGTCGGTTAAAAACCAAACAACAATGCCTGACCCGGGAATCGAACCAAGGACGTCATGCTCAGCTGAAGCGCTTGTGGCCACACTAGACTAACGAGGTGGTTTTCCTTTTTTACTTTTCCCTTATAAGCATTGGTTTATCTCATCTGCCTAGCATTTTCCCAACTATGTTGGGGTCGGATTCTAGTCTAACCGGATGCAGCTGAATACTAGTATCTTACATGGAGCGACTGCCTATCTGACCTTTCACAACCCAGTAACTGGGCAATACGAAACCCCTTGGTAAGACTGGTTGTCAGACTTTAGGGCTTCTGACGACCAGTAACGACTATCAAAGATCCAGAAATGACAGCCGGGACCAATGGCTTGACGTGCTTTGGATGGTCACCCATCCACGGACCAACCGTAGCAAGCGTAGCTTAACCTGATCGATCGACCTGTGCGGCTGTTATTATTTAGCCACAAGCCCCTCATATCATTATCATGTTGGTTTATATATAGTCGTTAATTTTTATGCTGCAGCATCAGAGGTAGTGCATTGATGCTCATTATTGCCGTATCTTGTTGATGACGACCCTGTAACAGTTAGTTATGTAGTTTGAAAAAACGATGAAGCTGCATGAAATCTTGCTGCTAAGGTATAGATAAAAGTAACAGCTTGGTTATGTCTTTGAAATGAGTCTTCGAATTGTCTTTAATCTAGGCATTATACATTTATCGATTTCATTCTTTAACCGTTTTTTTTTTCATTGGCGTCAAGATTTTTTTTTTCTTTCATGTCAAACGATTTCAACACAATCATACATGCATATACTCATGCTTTTTCCCAATGAGGTAAACAGACACTACAGAACACCACTTGCTACTATTTGTAAATACAAGGAGTATATATGGAATATTTTTGCTTTGTATGTATCTGAAGGCCAATTCTCGTAATTTAAAACGTTCAAATTCGAGTCGCAATTTCATCTCAGCGACAACCAAATGTCAAAAAATTGTCATAAATGTAGGGACATTAGAGGCTTTTTTGTATATCTTTTTAAATTTAGTGTAGATTGCAAAAAAAAATTGACACTAAACATGTTACATGTTTCAACAAAAAGAACATCATTTCCAAACAAAGTTATTTTAAAGAGAACAAATAACAAAATCTTTAGCAGAGACACTTCCAAACATTTGAATGTGTGCCCGAAGTCCATATTTTCTCGTTTCGCCACGTAACTCCGTGTACGATGATAAATATACCGCGAACCAGATCAAACTCGATTGGGCCAGTTACCAATGTCTCGTTTGTCATTGGATTTTGATTGTGTTTTGGGACTGGGTTTTATAGGCACTCGTATAACTACGAACTGTGTGAGAATAGATCATGACGTTTTTCAAATATAAGCTGGTCAACAAAGGGGTTATGAGGCTGACTATAGGCCAACCGCTTAACTGAGACGTTGCCTGAGGTAGCAGCGCGGTGCGGGAGGGGTGTGGTGAGTGATGCGAGAGCTCAGTGATTCGTCAACTTGTCACAACTATCACCCCTCCCGCACCGCGCAGCTACCTCAGACAACGTCTCAGTTAAGCGGTCAGCCTATACCTATGTCGTGCAGGGGCTGCAGTCTCGACATTCATAGCGATCGCTTTACGACCGAATTCGGTCGCAAAGCCCTGTCACTCCATACATTACACTTGTCAATCCGGGACTTTGCGACAGAACTCGGTCGTAAAGCGATCGCTATGAATGTCGAGACTGCAGCCTCTGGTGTGCAATAACGCCACATCATCTGCCTAGCCTTTTTCCCAACTATGTTGGGGTCGGCTTCCAGTCTAACCGGATGCAGCTGAATACCAGTATTTTACATGGAGTGACTGCCTATCTGACCTCCACAACCCAGTTACTGGGTAATACGATACCCCTATGCAATAACGCCACGCGAGAAATAAATTTTAATACACCTGCAGATCTATTCAATTCATGTTGTTCCACCTGGTGCTAGGGATCATCTTCTTCTTCATGTCGCTGGAACGACTGTATTTCAGACCTTGTAAAACTTCGCCACATCCACGGCATCGTTGGTGGCAGCGTAGGGGTTACTTTGACTTCATGTTTTGCTTCACCTCTTGTCTTGCCCCCTGCAGGCTTGTGACATACATAACTTCACACCCACACCCTTCTGCGGTTCCGTGGAGGTAGCCCCACTTTACCAGGTTAGAGTTACATCTACCCACTTGTGTCCGGAGACTGTTCAGGGACTTTCAAGTGAATCACGATGCTATGAATTGACATTACTGACAGCTTTCTTCAAGATCACTAATCTATTTTAGATGTCACGGTAACAATTTCATAGAATAAACTGGTTGTATATGATAATCTACCAGCATAATTTTTATTGAAACCTAGCCATAAGCTTGCAATTTTAAAAATCCATAGCCAAAAGATGTCAAAAGTTCCTACGATGTCTCTTTGTCTGTCATTTAGCACACAATAACGTACAAAGGCGGACTTAATGCCAAGCCTATCAGGCTTTTCAACACTGACCATACAAAATAATGCTTTTACATTCTCTGCGAATGAATATTCCATTTAGTTTAGCATAAAGCTTTCAGTTCTAATAGCCTTTCACAAAATTTAATTCTCTAATTCAATAACCAACCTTTCAAAAACTATAAAGGTAATATAATATTTTAAAGCGTTCACTAAGGCCCAGCACACATGGTGAAACGCAACTGCAACGAAACTGCAACTACTAGTTACTTTTGAGTTTCATTTGAGTTTATGCCATAGATACCTTTGAGAGACAACACACGTCGCAACTAGTTTGAAACCGGTTTGAAACGCATTGCAGATCAGTTGCTTTGAAACCAGCGTGCAGGAAACTCGTGTCGGATTTGGCGTCTTTTCTGTTCGACAAATGCAGTTGCGTTGCGATTGTGACAAATTTCATCATATTTAGGTTGCGGCGTGTGTGGAAAACGTTTGAAACTGGTTTCAAACCTATAATTTCAAAAGGGTTTCGTTGCAGTTGCGTTTCACCATGTGTGCTGGGCCTTATAGTAACACATTTTCACACCCGGGAGTGCATTTGGCATACCCTAGATATCGACATGTGCTTCTCTTACCAAGTATCTCGTGAGAATACACATCTATGCATTACTTTATACGGAACGACGGAGATTTTAACGTCTCACTTCCAGATATTGAGATCCTTGAGAAAGTGGAGTTGAACAAGTATGTAAATATTGTGGTGTTTTATTTTGGGTATTTAAATTGTAAAACGTTTAAAAGAAAAAGGGAGACCGATGGAAATAACTTTATTTAAGAAATTCAAAGTTGATGATTGCATTATCAAACATTGAAGTTGTTCTTTTCTTTAATAATACATAGATAAGAAACCTATTTTACTCGTAAAACAATATAATAACAAACCTTTCAAAAACTAAAAAGGTAATATTTTAAAGCGATCACAAATAGTAGCACATTTTTCAACCGGGAGTGCATTTGGCATACTCTAGATATCGACACGTGCTTCCCTTACCAAATATCTCGTGAGAATACACATCGATGCATTACGTTATACGGAACGACAGATTTTGACATGTGTCACTAGCAGATATCGAAATAGGTACTTGAGAAATTGGATTAGACAATATTTAAGTAAATCATGGTTTTATATTGGGGATAAAATGATTCCATATTCCTGAGTAAGTATTACAGTATTTTTATACTTAATAATAAGATTCTACAGCCTAAAAGGGGACCTTTAATTTAAAAAGTGTCCATCACATGAAGGTTAGTAAGTTTTTAGAGGATCAGTTACATATTTCCCATTGTATAAAAGTTTAATTTAACTCATCCACCCTTCGTCATCTGCAACGAAGCCTTTTAGTAGCTTTTAGTGACGCCATGGCCACATATGTCTTTGCCCAGCAGTGGGAAAAATATAGCCTGATAATTTATTTTATTTTATTCTATTCGGGAAACTTACAGCTAATATAAACAGTGTTCTTAAACAATATGCATTTGAAGTTCATTTACAAGTTTCCACTGATAACAAAAAAGACAACAAAAAAGGTTGGTAAAAAAACCTATAACATAAATTGGGAAACAATACAGGCTGTTAGTGTGAACAGTGGCAATATTTAAGGAGGTGCATAAGTATCATGAGTAGATTCTAAAACCGTTGAAAAAATATGACCCTATTTTTTTCTAAGTTTTTCTTCTAATATCCCGAAAAATAAAAAATCATAGTCACATTACTGTTAGGCCTCTGCCCCGCATGTACCGGCGCGGTCGCGCCGCGCCGCATCGTGCGTTAAAGTCGGGTGCGGTCACTTAGCGTAAAATTTCAGAATTAGAAAACTGTAAAATTCGCAAAAAAAAAATTGCGACATACATTTAAAACTTTTGTAATATTTTTTTATTTAAGATTATCTATCCGTCCTTTGAAAGTTGCCACTGTTCACCCTTCCACCCTGTATACTTAACACAATAAAAAATGAAAGAATTAGCATCGCCATATAACGTGGCAATGCTGCCAGCCTTTTGGGTACTGTTCCTGTTGACAGCGATGCGAACGAATTTTTTGATGCCCTATGATGCTTTTGCTTATTTTTTCACACGTACATAATGTATTCTTATTTTATATAACACAATCGAATAATACAAACTAAAACCCATTCAGACTAAAAATAATTATTTACCATTAAATTGATAGGTGTGATTAATTAATAGATGATTGTTACAAACGTGTTTAAAAAAGAATGCCATTAATGCGGGTAAAATCAATACTTTGTTTAAATTTCCGCGTGGTATATTTCAGCCCATTCCCTCTCAAAGAGAGGAGACCTATTTCCCAGCAAAGGGAACATTATAGGTTGAATATTATGCTTCAATTCGCGGTAGTTTAAACATATCCATACGCTCCAGAGCTTAACGCGAAACACAAATACATTTCAAGTCGACTTTCAAATAATAATATTATTATTGTTTTGGCTACCGCAAACTAACTGTTTCACCTCGGGATTTCCACCTCATGATTTCAAACAACTTGTTTATAATTTAATAATAACACAGTTCTACTTCATAGAATTCAAGTTTATTCCATGTTTTCGCTATAATAGCTTCTGAATCTTATAATTTTGCAATATACTTGAGAAAACTATGTATTTTCACATTTTTTGGATGTCATTCTCTTCATGCAAAAAGTATTTCGTAAACTACGTATGCACGGCGACACATGAGGCTATACATTTCCAGCATGCTTATACTGTGAAATGTATAGCTTGATATACTGTTATAGACCTAGCAGTTGTGTACGGCTTTCCGCGCACGGAGAGGTCGCGCAGGAAGAGAAATGAAATGGATACGAAATTATTTTCCAGATTACTATACATCCTACTTAAAATAAATACATAATTATTATATAAATACATACAAGTATTATTAGGTAAACAATAGGTATGTTGCATCACTGGGTGGCCGAGATGTGAAACATCAGAGGGGCATTTCTCGTAATTTTAAGAACGTTCACAGTCTGATCTCAGTCTCAATCTGTCAAAAAATACTTCTAATTTCCCTACATTTTGACAAGTTTTTGACATTTGTTTGTCACCGAGATATGAGACTGCGACTAGATTTTGAACGTTTTAAATTACGAGAATTGGCCTTCTGGTCTTCTTCACGATCCGACATAGTTTACGTATGTGTGGGCACTGTAGCGGGTACTCGAACGAAAAGATAATTTGAATTTAAAGTAACTTTAATAAACTAGCGATTATCAACCGAAACGCCCACTTGCGTCGGAAACAAACACGTGCGTACGGTACTGAGCGTTTTCCAAGACTGTCCGAGCTCGACTGTCCACTGTAGACTGTCGCAATACTCGGTCTCTCGGCCAGTCCTCGCTGCATCCCCTCCACCGACGATCGTGTCCAAGCGGTAGGGCTCACTTGCGTTTCCGATCACATGATTATTCGTTTACCCATCAAATTGTTAGATGGCGCTGTTCGCTGTACTGTGGTGCCTTCTATCCACGACAGGTATAATACAAAATGACTTTATTATAATAAATTACATACTTTGAAAATGAATAGCTTGATAATATCGTCGTCGTGCGTACGTTCCTATTCAAATTGAATACTGAAAACACAGACATTATTTTTTATGTTGTTTACCAGATTTCGGATGGCAATGTCATATGAAGATTATAACGCACATGCATTGCTGATTTTTAACAATAAAATAAAAATGTATGCAGTGGTTTTACATTTAAAATTGCATGAAGATAATACTGCGTGTTTCAACAAAGGTATATTTTGAATGCTTAAAATAAATGGTTCGTGATAAATATTCAACATGAAAAAGGTTGTTCAGAAGTTTGGTAGACTTTTCAAGAAATATTGCAACTGAGGCTGATAAGACACATGCCCGTTATACCCGACAAAGCGCGCTGTTGGATTTTTAGCTTTCGGTTCTCTGTCGTGCGTTGATAATCCAATCTGCGCATTCATTTAGATGTTGCCTAGTGTTACTGACACAGGCTGGTATTAAAATTCTTGTTAATTCTGCCGTCCTTTAGCTAGAAAGCCGTTAACCCTCAAATGGTCAATTTTTACTTTTTAATAGAAAGTGATAGAGTTTAAAATTCTCTATCTTTCTGTCTAAGAAACATTTCTACTATATAAATAGTTCCAAAGATATGAAAAAATTTTAGGCCGTTAAGTAACACAATTTATGATGATTCCATCACTTGAAAGCGTCTAACCCACACTTCTTCGCTTAATGTACTTTAAAGTACCTTAACTGCCCGATGTGATGATTATTTTCAGGCCTTTTCCTTAACTACAAGTACGTTATCTGATTATTCTTGACTACAGAGACGCCAAAGGACTACAACTACTGTATAGTTAAGCATTTAAATAATAGTTTCAGTGAAAAACTTAACTTATCTGCAGTTACCCGCCCCTAATGCTATTTTAGTTAAGTATTTCAATCAAATAATATAATTTTGCTTAGCTACAAAGCAGCTAAGCCTCATTACTTAGCTAAAAGGCAGTTTATCGACTCTCGCGCTGCGTTCACTCCGGGGGTGAGCGGGATGCGGGTGCCCCGCTCAAGCCGTCTGATGTCCTGTCGGACTTAATCTTTCTACCCGGAGCACCGTCTGCCATTGAAGCTGACTCTGTCAAAGATAAGAACTACGAACCCATTGAAGACGATCGAAGAAGTGACGATGCAGATCAGAAAAAGAAATACTACAAAATCTCAATCAAAGAGCTAGCGAGTCTCTTTAATTCCGTCATCTTAGAGGGTACAAAGCCCGAGGCGTGGAGCAGAGGTGAGGTGGTTCTGTTCTTCAAGGGGTGAGATCAGACCTCCCGCTGGGATGTATATCCCCGAAATTGTTCACCCATGCATTAGGTCTTCAAGACGCTGGACTGAATTGGGCAGGGTATCAACGTGGACGGCAAGTACATCTCACATCTTCGATTTGCCGATGACATCGTCATAATGGCAGAGACGCTGGAACAGCTAACTGTATCAGCGACTCTCCATCCTAAATGGAGCCTCTCGGCGGGTTGGCTTTAGCGTAAGTTTGGACAAGACAAAAGTTATGTATATTACAATTTGCATGTCTTAACGAGAAGGATCGCGAAAAATCCTGGAAGGATCCTCCATTTAGCCTGTGCAACATGTTCGAACGTTTGTTCGCCTTGTTCGATTTGCCAATGACAGTCTCATATTGGCAGAGACGCTGAAACAGAGCTGTGCCAGCGTCTCTCCAGCCTAAATGGAGCCCCTCAGCGGGTTGACGTCAGCATAAATTTGGTCAAGACAAAAGTCATGTACAATTAAATTCACATATCTTTAAAGAGTCCAATCCACATCGAAGGGCCATTTCTTGAAGTTTTGAAGGATTATGTCTACCTAGGGCATGTCATCGAGCTCGGTAGATAGAACTTAGAGAAAAAAAGGCGATGGCAGCATTTGAAAAACTTAGTCAAGTCGCCTCGTCGCCTATCCCGAAGTGATTGAAGACTAAGATCTTCAACCATTGCGTTTTGTCCGTTATGCTATGCGGTGCCGAAAGGAGGACACTGAAGGTCAGGCTGGTCCACAAATTCAAGGTCGCTCAGTGCGCTATGGAGCGAGCTATGCTCGGAGAGTCTTTGAAGGATAAAATCAGGATGAAATTATTTGGAAAAGAACCAGGGTTACCGACATAGCTATCAAAGTAAGTAAACTGAAGTGGCAGTGAGCTGGCCATGTGTCGAAGGTCCGATGGTCGGTGGGAATGGAGACCGCGTATCGGCAAGAGTCATGTGAGACGCCCCCCAGCTAGATGGACCGACGAGCTAAAGAAGGTGACTGGGACAGACTGGATACGGAAGGCGGAGGACAGGGTGTTGTGGCGTAGCGAGAGAGCCTATGTCCAGCAGTGGACTGCGATAGGCTGAGTCGATGTTTGACTGTGTTTAATTTAGATACTGTTATTTATTTATTTATTTATTTATCACATGGAAAACCAACAGCTTTACATAAATACAATAGATAAACTGGAATAAGAAACATAAAGCCAATTATAGGTTTTCACGGCTAGCTATACAATAATACAGTAAGAGATCTTATAGGTACACGACAAATTAACAAGAACATTAGCGCACCAACCATCAAATCGGTACCGCCAAATATAAGGAATAAACTACACTAAAATGTTGCTAAATACTTAAAACTACAAGCTTTTGCTTATGGATCCGTCCGCGTGGAGGTTGGTAAGCGATATAATTCCGAATAATTAACCCACGGAAATGAAAAATTTTAAAGTATTCAATGTCTTATTTCAGGTCAGTGCCAAATTTCAATTAAATTCGATCAGCCGTTGAGGCGAACTAACATCAAACTTACAGACATTCAAATCCATAGTTAGTTTAAAAGTATAAAGCGAAAGTGATATTTCAAACCTTAAAGGCTGAACGAATTTAGATGAAGTTTGGCACACGTGTAGATCATGGCCAGGGTTAGGATGTATGATCCTTTTATTCCGGTAGTACTTTCCCGTAGCATCATTTCCGACCTCAACGCGGGCGAAGCCACAAGCGAAAGCTAGCTTATAATATTAGTAGGATTATGATTTGCTACATTTAATTTATTTTGTACACTTGAAAAGTGCTGTGTATGTTTCTACGTTTTATTATTTATTCAGTGTAATTTTACTAAATACATATTTTATAACTTTTGTTTGTGACAATATTAAAATAATTTAACGCTGAAGTTGCCCCATGGCTGATATAATGAACCTTAGTTTATTAAATTAATTTAGTGAGAAAGTTCCTATCGGTTCCTATCGTATCAATGAAATAAAGAACATGGAATTAGTATATTGTCCATACCAAATAGTGATCTCATAGTCATGATCATGATCTGTTAGTTCTTAATTAGTTATAGTTGATTAGTAAAAAGAAATATATCTTTTCCCTTTTAAATGTTGCTTATATTTTTGATTTTTAAAGGAACATGTATTTAATTACTCACATGTTTCCATATGAATGCTTAACTATAAAGAAGTTAACCACACGCGAAACGTTTTTAGCCACCTTTTAGTTAAGTAAAGTAGTTAAGAATTTACAAAAGTTCCATATAATATTGGCAACAATTAGTTAAAAAGCATCTAAAGCCCCTTAACCGCTGATTAGGAAAGTTATTGAAATTGAAATCGAAGCGAATGTCATGGCTATAAAGCAGTTATGGTCACTTAACAACTTTTTAGTTAAGGAATTCTAAACAAATAAAACAAACATTGTGAAGGTTAAAATTTTAAATAAATTACTTCACTAAAAAGCCGCTACGGTATGGTTAACGGCCTTTTAGTACAGAAATAAGATGCAATAAATTGGTTACATGCTTAACAAAAGTAGAAAAATGAATTTTAAAAGTAATTAATAATAGTTTCTGGACAGAAAGGGTTATGTAGGATAAACTGAAAGAAATACCAATTGATGTGTCCAAAAATCATTAACCTAAGTATCATAGTTTTTAAGAAACAACGATTCCCGCGTTTTTTGGCATTATCTCCGAAACAACTTTTTGGGCTTAACGGCCTTCTAGTTAAAGGACGGCAGAATTGTTCTCAAACTTGTTTCTGCCAAACAGTTGTTATACTTAGGGTGTTACCACACCAATCGAGCAATCGTCGATCGATGCCATCGATCGATGGTAGATTGGATTAGTCGACGTCGATCGATAGTTTCTACCCCACCAATCGATCGACAGCCGATAGATGCCATCGATCGATGGTAGAATGGATTGGTCTACGTCGATCGATTGTCGATCGACGATCGATCGATGGTAGAATGGATAAGTCGACGTCGATCGAGCAATTTTGCAATTGAAGGAGCCACCATATTTAAGAGATTTTCAATATCACTGTTACTCATTCGAAAAGCATCCAAAAAACCACTGTTTAAAATGTAATTTGCAGAATGTAAGCGATCTATGGCTTTAAAAAACGGTCGCATCCAAAGTGTTCTGCGTCTCCGTAATAATAGTACGAGCAACATCGTACTGGCCAACAACAACGCGTCCTCTTCTGAATACATTTCGAAAGAAACTGATGGAATATAGCCGGGATTGATGATTAATCGATCTACGTCGACCGATGCCGTCGACCGATGCCATCGATCGGCAATCGATCGATTGGTTAGTCGACCGGTATCCGTCGACCGATGCCATCGACCGGCAATCGATGGCATCGATCGACTATCGATCGATTGGTGTGGTAACACCCTTACATATTATGTCGTAGTTTAATCAACTACTACATATTTTTTTACAATATTTTACACAACTAACTGTTTACACTAGGTACTAAATTAAATAACGAATTAACTAACTATACAAATAAATACAAAAACAAAAGGACACTTAGACATCAAAGTACTCGTCCGCGTTGCAGTCATCCGGAAACGTGCCCAAAAGACTGGCAGCATTGCCACGTTGCCGTTGAATGGTATACATAAATACATGCTACATAAATTATATATCTCTTTTATGATATTTTTCATGAAGCAATATAATTTTAGTCTTCTGGTTCGCAATAGACAAGACAAGGATCTTACTTTATTAAAATAAATTATTATTAAAAAAAAAATCAGTACCATAAATTAATTTCCTAATAAATAATATTTTTACAAAACGAAATTAACTGTGGTCGTCTGATCAGCGATAAAAATGACTTAAAACTCCTAAGATAGGGATCGGATCGGAGGACGGTAGAATATTATAAATTAACCCATAAAATTGTATATTAAGATAAATCCTTGGCCAAGTTTCCATGGTATTTCCAACATCCTATGTATAATTGCTTTTCATGATAAAGTGGGAATTATCGAAATTTATAGGGAGCCGTTTGTTATCCTTTGCAAGATAAAATTGGGGCAAAATATGATAAATATTCTGTTGGAAATATTCTGTTAGTTGGTGAGAATGTTCACTTGGTTAAGCTGACGCCCTTTGTATATAAATAATATCGTCATAAAAATACAATTAGATTAGTTTATGCCTAGAGGGTTTTATTTAGGTGTTAAATTTTGTTTAATTTTTTTTTCCGTTTCCGCGTATTGTCCAATATGATAAATGATTTTATTTTTGTAAGTAGGTTTGTACAAACACTTTTACACGTCAATCATATTTTAAAACTAGATGAGGTCGGCGTTTCCTATCTGACTAGTCTGAGAAAAAAGGCCGAAACAAACTCAGACGTCACAGTCTTTTTTAAAGTCCAGACATAATCTTGGTCAGATCATGTGAAGACCATGTAGATTAATGTCTGATATGGTTTTTGTTGAGCCTCGTTCCTAACTGAATGGACGGAGAAGGCACAGCACAAGATAAGGTGGAAGAACATGGGAGAGGCCTTTGCCCAGCGGTGGGACAATATAGGCTAATGTTTTTAGTTTTTTTTTTTTGCTCTATTATAGTGTTCATTGTATTTATTGGTATATTGGCGTGGCGAGCTGACATATGGCAAATCATTTCATTTTAAGTTCTGCGTCTCGTAATGGTTATTAATTTGCATACATACTATGGCATAGGAGCAAGTTTTTTTTTTAACTGAACAGACAGCTGTGCTGCTGGCGAGTTTGTTGCGCCATTCCTTCAAGATACAGGATTTTCCTAGTTTGAAGGGCAGAGATCTTCTCAAATGTAATAGCCATACCCATCCCATTTTGAATTAACACTCATGTTACCTAGGCTAAGTCTTTAAGTAAAATAAAAAACTTACTTACTTACTTACTCCTTCATCATCTGCCTAGCCTTTTCCCAACTATGTTGGGGTCGGCTTCCAGTCTAACCGGATGCAGCTGAATACCAGTATTTTACATGGAGTGACTGCCTATCTGACCTCCACAACCCAGTTACTGGGTAATACGATACTCCTTGGTAAGACTGGTTGTCAGACTTTCGGGCTTCTGACTACCCGTAACGACTGTCAAAGATCCACGAATGACAGCCGGGACCAACGGCTTAACGTGCTTTCTGAGGCACGGAGGGGTCTCGGTATGTAAAGATGGTCACCCATCCACAGACCAACGGCGGCAAGCGTAGCTTAACCTGACCGATCGACCTGTGCGGCTGTTATTATTTAGCCACGGGCCCCTACTTACTTACTCCTTCTTCCCAGTAAAAACACCAGGAAGAGGTGAAAGGAGGGCGTTTTAGGGAACTGTCATATGTAATTTTAACATTAATTGCCATAATTTATTTAAAGTACGACTTCTTCGGGCCATCAAGAGAATACGTTCTTGACCCCTGTCAGTTACACCTTGACAATTCAAAAGTGCCTGTAATTGGTTTAATTTTTGACGACACGGTTGGCGCAGTGGCTGAGCGATCGACTGCTGCGCTGCGTGTCGTGGGTTCGATTCCCGCACGGAACTAATATTTGTATTGCCTGCAGGTAGTTGTTCCGGGTCTGGCTGTTTGTGTATGTGAGTTCAAATGTTTGTAAGCGCACCTAAGATACAGCAGTAATTCCTAGTGTGGGGCAACGTTTAAAAAAAAAAAAAATACTTTCCGTCTTATTACAAAACGAAACCTAACTTTAGTTCTAGCCTAAACTATTGAGCTAGTACTTGTAATTCGAACTTTATTTCGATTTAGGCAAAGTTCTTAATACTAAAATGACAACTTAGCACAGAACTAAGCTGTCATTTTTGTATAAAGAACTCGATTTCTATAACAGTTGGGTTCTTTATCCAATAACTGGTTCAGTGGTGTAAACCTGATTGAAAGAAAAACCTTGTTTTGTAATAAGGGGGTTTGAGTTTGAGTTTGAGTACATACAAACTAATACGTATTTTGCGAATTTGACCTTTATTATGTAGGTGCTAAAATTGTCGCATTGACAGGTGTCAGGAACGCATTCTCTCGTCAGCCGGACTGTAGCTAGCGTTATTGGGGTTTTACATCAGGAATTTCTTAGTAGTACTGCGGAGTCTCGATTTGTGCCCGTTGAAGGCAATAGGCTCACCCCTATCACATGGAACTTAAGCATAACTGGCAAAATGTGAGTGGTTATTGTAGGAGCACCACCTCTGTGCTAGCGAGTGGGCCATAATCCACCACGCAGGCCCAGTGCGGGTTGGTAGATATCAAATGTCTTCGAATGTTTGGTTCTAGGACATTCCGGTTTCCTCACGATGTTTTCCTTCACCGTTTTGAGAGCAGTGGTGATAAAATTATTTATACTCTAAGTATAGTGCATGCCTGGGTTTGAACTCACGACCTACAACTTGTAAATCGGGGCTGATACCACTGATACCACTGCTTCATCCTTAGAGTAAACAATTTAATTTCACAACTCGACTGGGTCATTAGGTAATACGATTACCGTTTGATAAAACTCGACATCGTTTAAGTCTTACGTAGCAAATACATTCCCATATTTTCCCCAATTATTTTCAGGAACTGGACAAGATAAGAATTAAAAGCAGCTGAAAACTATCCAATTGCACTTTTATCTAAGAATTAGCTGAAAATTCTTCAGCAATTATGAAATTTATACGACAATTTTGTTCAGGACTTCTTGGCAAAGCCAAGCTTTTATGTCTGGAGTAAAAATTTAGACTTCAACCCCCTTATTACAAAACATGGTTTTTCTTTAGATCAGGGCCCGTATTCCCGTAATTTAAAACGTTCAAAATCTAGTCGCAGTGTCATCTCGGCGACAAACAAATGTCAAAAACTTGTCAAAATGTAGGGAAATTAGACGTATTTTTGACAGATTGAGACTGAGATCAGACTGTGAACGTTCTTAAAATTACGAGAATTACCCCTTTTTTTTTTTTTTTTTTTGAGGATGGGAAATCATCAAAGACTCCTCCCGCTCTGGGTGGAGCAGAAGGGAGTGTCAGACTTTTACTGACTAAAGCCCACCCGTGTTCCTTCCTTAGCCCTTTATGTTCCAGGGCAGCGGTAAACCCTTTCGGATGGTCCCGCTACCCTGGCAGGCTTCGGCCCTGTGGGGCCCCGTCTCTTTTGCTGACATCTCTTTGAGGCGCGCGTGGAACACGAACACGCCGTCCGGCACGGGCCTAGTCCTGATCGGACGGAGAGCTACCCATTACTCTCCGCCCGCAGGCCCGCGCCTACGGTGGCCGGGAGTCGTCACGCGGCTCCCGACGCCCGGAGCTTCTCCCGCGGCGGCTGAGGCGTGAGGTGCGCAAGGCGCGTTCCCTCGCCCACCCCGCCACCTCCTTCGCTAGCATGACTGCTTCGCAGAAGGAGGTGACTGCCTCCCACTCCCTCTCACCCCGGACCATGGCTTGAACCAGGGCCGGGCGCGAGAGGTCGCCGCCGCTGCCAATCGCCTCTACGAGGACACGGCGGTGCTCTGCCCAAGCAGGGCAGACCTCCACCGTATGCTCCACCGTGTCCTCTGGGCGATCCTGACAGTGGTGACACCCAGGCGTCTCCTCCCGCCTGATGATGTGCAGGAACCTCCCGAAACATCCGTGTCCGGAGAGGACCTGCGTCAGGCGGTAGGTGAGAGCGCCGTGACGTCTCTCTAGCCACTCCTCAAAGAGGGGTCTTACCGCCGCTATCGTGGCGTGCCCTGCGCTGGGTTGCGATAGTCACTCCTTCCATGCCACCATGAGATCGCGCCGGAGGTTCGTCCGCTCCGCCGCGGTTTGCCGCGGATGCGGAGTTTCCCCCCGGCGTAGTGCCTCCGCGCGCCAATCATATAGGCGCGCGAGGACTATCGCCTCCAGGAGAATTACCCCTCTGGTTTAAACCACCGCGCCAGTTATTGAATTAAGAACCTAACTGTTATAGAAATGCCGTTCTTTATACAAAAATGACAGCCTACTTTTGCGCTAAGTTGTCATTTTAGTATTAAGAACTTTGTCTAAATCGAAATAAAGTTCGAATTACAAATACTGTCTCAAAGGTTTAAGTTAGAACTAAAGTTAGAATTGGTTTTGTAATAAGACAGCAAGTGTTTTTTGAGCTGTGCAACTGATGACTTTAATTTATTTCTATATTTACTTAAAATAGCCAAAGAAATGGATTTCAAATTATTTTATATAATTATGTTTTTCTTTTAAATGCCATCCCGATGGGATTTCCCATTAGTAAAAATTACAAAATTTCATACAAACTTTCACCACCTTTAAGGGGATAAATTTTCAAAAATCCTTCCGTAACTTGCATGCTTCTGAAACCAGCTGTCTAGGCTGTGATGAATCAGCCGTTAGTGTTGCCCACTGCTGGAACTCAGGCCTCCATTCTTCAAGAGGAAGTTGACTGTAATTTACCACGCGAGCCCAGTGCAGGTTGCTAGATGTCACATGTCATCAAATTTTAAGTTTTAGGACATGACGGTTTCCTCACGATGTTTTCCTTCACCGTTTTGAGAGCAGTGGTGACGAAATTAGCTACACAAAATAAAAAGCCTGTCAGGGTTCGAACCTACGACCCAACACGTGAGTCGCGGCCGGTACCATTGGGCGACTACAGCAGTGCGATTCTGTAACCATCTCTCCGTGAAAACTCAGGTGAAGTGAGCGTGTAGTGAGCTGTCATTCCAAATAATGCTAGGGATTGACACTACTGACAACTCACATCAAGCTCAATTCACTTGAGTTTTCACGGTGAGATTTTTACAGAATCGACCGGCTGCACTCGCTCACCACTGGTCGCTAGTTCACTACTACGATAATACAACAAAGCTTGCATTTAAAAATCAATAATGAAAACCAATGACACGAAACAACTGAAAATCGATAAGCAAAAGAGTGTTAAACTCCCCGTCACCTGCTTTCCCCCACCATTGATAGTTATCAAACGAGCTGGATCATTGAATGAGGCCGTTAATAGGCGCTCTTCTTTTGTTAACGCATTTGTATTCGATGTTCGGCGTGAATGAGTTGATATTACTGTGAATTGATGTTTACCTACTGATTACCGTAGTTTATTTTATTTTTATCTTACTCTATTCGGGAAATTTAGAGCTTATTTATAGTGTTCTGAAACAATATGAAATTGAAGGTCACTTACAAGTTCCCACTGACTTTTTTTTCGTTTAAAAAATAAAAACGGCTCATAAACTTCGGCTCAACCATCGAGCCTAAATAAGATGAGGGCTAGGGCTTATTTTTAATGTTATATTTTGAATTGTTCCATCATTTTATTTTTTACATTGTTCTCACATACAGAAGTAACAAGAATAATGTACCCAGGATTCTGTAATATCTTGATTTAAAAGAGTGTCCTTGGAGTTTCTTGCCCATTCTTCTCCATAGAGATTTACGTTTTGAAATGCAGACTATTTCAAAACGTAAATCTCTATGGAGAAGAACGGGCAAGAAACTCCAAGGACACTCTTTTAAATCAAGATTGTACAGAATCCTGGGTACATTCAGCTTCAAATTTCTGACTAACTGACCGACTCTTTGACAATCAAAAGTGCCTGGAAATAGTTTGAAAATAAATGCTTTGAGTTTGAGTTGTATAGTTCAGATAAACAACGTAGACACAGTCAGACACGAAAAGAGACTTTAAATTTAAAATATAGATTTGGTTTTATGGGTGTTATATTTTAACTGCTACCAACTTGGGTGTAGCGCTCACCAGTCGCTGCCGAGGCACCCCTGGCTTCACTTGCTTGGCTCGCGCGCGGTTTGTTACAGTTCTAACCTATTTGGTTGGGGTGTAGATTAGTTACTGCGGCCAATTTGGCTCGCGCGAGGTAGGTTACAGTTCCATCGGAGAAGAAGGCGTCGAGCAGGCAACCGCCTCGACGCCTAACACGCCGAAACCCCGCCTGCATCATCTAACAAAGGCGGGAATTTGGGGTCGCGGGCGATTAGAGTGGGGACTCTGTCGGCCCACTGAGTGACCTCGGGGAAGGCGGCGCACAGTGGTCATGTGCTGCCTTGCACACTTGCACAGTCGGGCTTCAGGGAGACCCCTTTACAGTCTCCCCAGAGATGTGCCCTAAAAGGCATTGCACAGAGGGGGCTCCGGATTGGTCTTTTGAGAGGTAACGGTGCCCCTTCCATGTGCAGATGGTGACCACCGGGGTGGTTTTAGTGAGGTAAAAATCCCACACTCCCTGGTTTTATCTCCAAAACCAGGCGCCTTTTGAAGGTTTCCCCCCGAAAACAAAAAAAAAAAAAAAAAGGTTACAGTTCCAACCTAACCTAACCCGCTTGGTCAGGGTACCACAACTTCCCCCCCAGTGAAAGAAAGAAGAAAGAAAAATCATGTATTTAGCACAGACCAAAAGACACACAATACACCAGATACATTACATCAGATAACAACAAATAAAAGAACAAATAGAAAACTAGTATAAAGACCGATGTAAGAAATTAGCAGGAAAGTGTGCCTCACGGCTGCACCAAGAAGGCCCAGTTCAGCAAAAGTGCCAGACAATAGTGCCTGACGCTGGTTTTCAACTGAACCTGATGTGTGAGGTGACGGATGCAAATCAGCAGCAATCAGACCAAAACCGAAATCGCAAAAAAATCAGCTGTTCCCTACATTTGTGTTCGCATAACTCTTCAAAATATAGGGAGCAGCTGATTTTTTTTTCGCAATTTCAGGTTTGGTCCTGTAGTAAAAGTTGTTCATAATGATGAGTACAATGACCTCTTAAGAGGTTGTTGGTATTTTAAAAATAACCCTGTAGAATAAGTTGTTAGAGGACCATTTAAATATTTCCGAAAATTAAATCGACCCTCCGTAAAATAGATTTTTATAAAAGCTGTTTTTAATTATCTGATTTCTGATAGCCAATTATATATTTGTTGTTATTTTTGTACAATTAATCAATCACAACATTCAATCACGACCATATTCACAAACCGGCCGTTTGTGTCTCATTTCTCAGAAAACGGGTAGTTTAATCAAAAGAGTCTTCTGCGAAAAACGGTTCAAAATTGGGCTCGAATTGGGAACCTTATGTAAAGTTTGTGATTAAATTCCTTTACACTTTAGGATTAAGGTTTAATTGTAACTTTATTCTGTTTTTGACAAAGGTGCTTAATAACTAAAGTACATAATATATGCTCACGCCATTCTTCTACGCATGAGAATTTAGGCAGAAACACATCTTAAGTTTATTTTTTTTTAAGAAAACAATCTGCTCTGCCTTTTCTTAACTAAGTTGGGGTTGGCTTCCAGTCTAACCAGATGCAGCTGAATACCAGTATTTTACATGGAGTGTCTGCCTATCTGACCTACACAAATCAGTTACTGGGTAATACGATACCCCTTGGTAAGGACTGATTGTCAGAGTTTCGGGCTTCTGACTACCCGTAACGACTTTCAAAGATCCACGAATGACAGCCGGGACCAACGGCTTCACGTGCTTTCCGAGTCACGAAGGGGTTTTAGTATGCAAAAATGGATACCTATCCATGAACCAACCGCGGCAAGCGTAGCTTAACCTGACCGATCGGCCCGTGCGATTGTTATTACTTAGCCACAAGCTTCTCTTTTAACCAATTTACAAATATAAAATATCATATTATAATTATATTAATAATATAATACTCACAATAAAATATTTTACATGATATTAAGTTGCATATTATAGATATAATACCTATTAAATAGTGTATATGTACAAGATTATGCCCTTATTATAACATTAATTTAATGTTCATGTCTCTTATAATTACGGAATTATCCTTGGTTTAACATGTCCCTGAATGTAATAAGAGTTGGTTCATAGTTACGACCATAAACATAGAGGGACAAGAATATATGAGCATAAAAATATTTTATGTGAGATGAGGCAGCAGTTTAAAATCACCATAACACACACCATGTTCTATTGCATCATACTACCTGCCTTTTCCCAATTATGTTCGGGTTCGGCTTCCAGTTTAACCGGGTGCAGCTGACTGCCTATCTGACCTGCACAACCCAGTTACTGGGAAATACGATACCCTTGGTTAGACTGGTTGTCAGGCTTTCGGGCTTCTGACTACCCGTAACGACTGCCAAAGATCCAACCACCGCCGCCGGGAGAGCCGGTACCAACTGCTTAACGTTCTTTCCAGGCACAGAGGGGTTTTGATATGTAAGGATGGTCACCCATCCACGGACCAACCACGGCTACCCGTGTGACTGTTACCACTTAGCCTCAAGCCCCTCATACATCAGTTCTACCTATAAACTAAAATTGACATTAAACATTCAGGACAAAAAACAAAAAAAAATCTGCAACTAAAAAGTTCAAAACACATTTTTCAAGCAGTCTAATGCAGTTGGTGGCAGTCATTTTCATTCCACGAATAAAAATTATTGGTTGATTTAAAAATCAACCCTAAGTGTAAAAATGAAATCAAATACGATTTTCATAATAGATTGTGCTCTGAAACATATTTCGAAAATATGAAAAATTTATTACATTGACGAAAATCGTGAAGCTCAGCCCTTTCAATTTTTTTGTCCTCATGGAATTTAATATATTTAATCGGGAAACAGCGATGTGTCGTTAATAATTCGAGTCTTTATTTTGTAAACAATATAGCGAATATACGAATGAACGACTTTTTTTTATGCATGGCTGCGGATCAAAAATACCAATACCGCACAACTCACAGTCACCCTACACCTATTAGCGGATACTTAACGCTTCGGACTACGTAACAGAAGAAATTATCTCCTAATGAACGACAATGGGGACATCTTTAAGGAATCAATTACTGCTTCTATGACGTCATCGTTTGCCTTGTTTGAAATGTTGTACAAGTTTTGGTACAATGTGTTGCGATTTGTGTCTTTGTGTGACATTATTATTTATTGTGATTTTTTTTTTATTGGAACGAAGTTCCTTATCGCGCGTTGCGAAAGGGGGCTAGACGAAAAAATTAAGACCAAAAGTTGTAACGACACTTTTTGCTATAGTTGTAAGCCGTGCGGCGTGCGCGTGCTTCTCTCTCTCTCTCTCTTATAGAAAGCAAGCCAGTTTTTTGGTCTGTTTTTTTATGTGTTAATAATATAAAAAAATATTTATAACTTACAAAAAATAAAATTTTAATACAATTCCTTCACTAATTAATCGAAAGGAACTTCGTTCCATCCGGGTGTCCCTTGACACCTCTCAAGTTTTTTTCTTATGTGTAGAATATATAGGTACTGTGAAGGACTAGACGAGCCCTTCGGTACTGGAAGAAATCAAACAACGATACGAAGCCCCACGACCCAACTGATTTTAAGTTTTTATTGACAGAACGCCTTTACATATTTCCGACTTAACTAGCACTGACTTTTCCTAAACCAAAACTCCTAATAAAATATTTGACACCTTATTCTAAACTGGCTTGAATGTTCAAATGGAACCCACTCCAAATTATAGCCAGCCAGCACTACATAAGGTTGCCTTTGGCGGACAACTTCCAGTACTCTTTAGTAAAAAAAGCCTTGTGGCCCATTGGTAATGTCATCGACTTATGAGTCAACTGAGTCTTGTATGTCTTATGAGTCGGATTACGGGTTCGAACTCAGGCGACTTACTTTGTGTAAATAATGTCATTGCCATTGCTTTCAAAACGGTGAAGCAAAATATCGTGAGGAAACCGGCATGTCCTAGAACCAAAAATTTAAAGACTTGTGACATCCAACAACAGACCCGCACCGGGCCCGCGTCGTAGATTACAGCCCACTCCCTCTCAAAGAGGACACCTGTGTCCCAGCAGTGGGAACATTATGTCTGGCGGATTCAAAGTATTATACTCAAAAAACTTAGTCATTCGTAGTTTTAATTAAGATTTCCATGCCTAGCTTTGTTTTGTTTCCTAAAACTTTTGTATTAAACACTAAAAATCTTTTCTTAGGTTGCATTATTGTAGTTTGTAGGTTTTAGTTTAAATAGCATGGTTTGTAAAGATTATTGTTTTATATGTATATTCTGTGGAAAACTTTGTTGCTACAGACGCCAGCAAGTCAAGCTACCCGAAACTGTCAAATTTTCCTAATCAACCTTAATGCCTTAATGCATGCTTTCAATAAAGTTGAAAATCTATTGAAGAAATGTGACAGATTGTAGTAGCTTGACGTGAGAGGGGCCCATGGCTAAATAATAACAGCCGCACAGGTCGATCGGTCAGGTTAAGCTACGCTTGCCACGGTTGGTCTGTGGATGGGTGACCATCTTTACATACCGAGACCCCTCCGTGCCTCGGAAAGTACGTTAATCCGTTGGTCCCGGCTGTCTTTTGTGGATGTTTGACAGTTACGGGTCGTCAGAAGCCCGAAAGTCTGACAACCAGTCTTACCAAGGGGTATCCTATTACCCAGTAACTGGGTTGTGTAGGTCAGATAGGCAGTCGCTCTATGTAAAATACTGGTATTCAGCAGCATCTGGATAGACTGGAAGCCGATCCCAACATAGTTGAGAAAAGGCAGGTAGACAATGAGCCTGATTACGATGAGTTCATCATCTGAGCAGTATTTTCCCAAATATGCTAAAGTAGACTTCCATTCATACTTACTGCGGATGTAAGCAATTTCATTCTGGGAGTAAACACACTCAATTTTCTCAGTATAGAAAATATTGGTCCACCATTTCAATAGTACAATGACCTAAAACGATTTCTATTACAACAAGCACTGGCAGGTTTAAGTAGAAGTCCATAAATTCGAATTGTGTACGGTAAATGGAAGTACCTGATCCTTATACAAATCCATCATCGGGAAACGTTCAGTGTTACAGCTTAGGTTCAGAGTATTTCTGTGAGTTGGGTGATAATGCTGCGTAATTTTTCTTTATGTTAAAAAAGTAAAGTGTTTTATTGATCCTTTAGAGTTATTGGACTTCTAATGATAGCATAATCAGCCTATAAATTCCCACTGCTGGGATACAGACCACTTCTCAGTGAGAGGGAGTGGGCCGTAATCCACGTGCGAGTTGGTAGATGTTGGTAGAGCTTGCTGCGCCACTTCTTCTTCCCAGAGAAAGCACTAGGTAGTGGTGAAGAGCGGGTGTTTTGGGGGACTGTCTTTTGTAAAAAAAAAATATCCTTTATTAAAAAGAACCAGGTCCTTAATAATTAATTACAATCTAGCCTATAAGACTAATAAGCAATTTTAATCTAACTTAATTCATTACGTGATAATTATTTTAAAACTTAGAATAGTGTTTATTGTACTTTACACAAGTCCGTTCCACTTTCTTACAGTCTGATATGATGATATAAGCACTTTGTTCATGTATTATTATGTGTGTCATTGGCACTATTAATTCTACACTTTTTACACTACACTATCTCAAAAGGTTTTGTCCGTTTTAGTCGTCGCACTATATTTGTTTGGTCTAACAGCTGAATTGCCTCGATGTTCACATGTCGGTGGACGTTCGACGGTTTGTAATTTTGACGTTCGAAAAGTGCTGATTCTCAGCTTTGAATAAATGACTTTTGATTTTGAATTGTAGGTTCTAGGACATATCGGTTTCCTAACGATGTGTTTCGTCACCGTTTTGAGAGTAGGGCTGTTGAAATGAAATGATTTACAAAAAGTGTAGAGCCTGACTGGGTTCGAACCTACGACCTACAAACTCGTAAGTCGCAGCCATTACCACTGGGCCACCAATGCTCTAATGACAATCGTCTTTAATTATTAAACGAGCCTCTTTTTAACTTTCGACATGACAATGACGACAGTTGGCGCAGTGGTTAAGCGATTGACTGCTGCGCTGCGTGTCGCGGTTTCCACCCACGACACAGGAGAAATTCCTAGTGTGAGGCAACGTTTTCTTAAAAAGAAACAAACAAACTAAGCTAGGGCCGTAGGGCGTCCCGACCAAATGGGTCAGATAAGAACTGTGACCAATCGCGACTACTTCCAAGTTGGTCGCAATTACTTGAATATTAAGTATTTTAGGTCACCAAAATGAAAATTATTTGAGGATCACAAAAAGGGGCACATTTATTATATTAATAACAGTTACTTTAGTGTCCATTATGATTTAATCGAACCCCAAAATAAAGGGCTAGCCCTGGTAAGGGTGGTCAGCAGCCTAACCAGGGCTAGCCCTTTCTTAACTATTTTTGGGTCAGCTTCCAGTCTAACCGGATGCAGTCGAGTACCAGTATTTTACATGGAAATACCTCCACAACCCAGATACTGGGTAATGCTATACCCCTGCCCCTTAGTAAAACTAGTTGTCTGACTTTCGGGCTTCTGAACGACTGAATATACAAATTCGATTTATTATAATTATGGGGATCGGTTAAATATATGGCTAAATAAATCTGGATAAAAACATTTCACACTTTGAAATATCCATTCTTTAGAACCCGTAAGTAAGTGAAAAAGCAAGTAACTTCTAAATCAAATATTTGCATCACGCTTCACCGAATTTCATTGGGTAGCGCTGACGATACATTTCGTTCACGATATGAATGCCCCTCATTAGGTAACTGGTTGGAAAGAGACGGGGTTACGGTAGAACGAGACGGAACGATCTAAAATGTTTTGCTGGATTAAAACGTTTTGGATTGTGATGAGATGGAATTACTTAATATCTTTAAGTGAAGTAAATGCAATGGGACAATGGTGGTGTTTAATAACAAGTCTCTTTTTGGAACTTGCGATATTAAAATTTACTAGATCTAGAGCCTTTTGTGGTGGAAGCGAGACAGGCAATACCAAGGGGTATCGTACCAATTATCTGGATTGTGGAGACCAGATAGGCAGTCGCTCCATGTAAAATACTAGTATTTAGCTGCATGCGGTTAGACTGGAAGCCGACCTCGACATAGTTGGGGAAAGGCAAGGCAGATAGATAGCAATATACAGACTATCTATAAGATATTTTTTTTATTTTATTAAGTACCTGGTACTTGTTGACAGGCCTACGCTGTCCTCACATACCTGCTGTAATTTAAAAACATTGTAAAAGTCAATTATTTTTAAAAGAGTAACCGTGGAGTTTCTTGCCGGCTCTTCTCCATATCATAAAAACATATCATGGAAACGACCAATTGGAACCGTGCACCTAGCTTCTGACATTTCATAAGTGCCCATGTTGGTTTACGTCAAAGACGGGCTAGAACCATTTTTGATGATTACAGACATTGTAACTGACATCACTCATTGTTTTCATTATTCCGACTGCTGGGACCTGTGTCCCAGCAATGAGCCGTAATCCACCACGCGGCCCAGTGTGGGTTGGTAGATATCCCTTACAAGCTGTATTATAACGAATCATTCTTTTTGTCAAAAATATTGTAAAATTATTTTCGAACGCAATAATTTACTTAGCAACACAACTTGCAATTTCAAGTAATTTTTGCAGTATCTCAAATTTCTCGGTAGCTTACAGTAAGAAAATTATAAAACTCCTGATTAACCCAGTTTGGAATCCTGCCCAATGCTCGCGTAACTACGCTAGCATATTTTCAAGTCACCAAAAACTGCACTTAGAAACGCGATAATAATTTTAACATCAAAATGACCGGAGCTTCTGAGAATTTCTTGAAATTTTAGGTCTAGATTTCTAGATAAATTATAATGCTTGTGGGTCCTGAAGTTCTGTAA
The DNA here is from genome assembly GCA_945859715.1 of Apamea sordens. NCBI lineage: Eukaryota > Metazoa > Arthropoda > Insecta > Lepidoptera > Noctuidae > Apamea > Apamea sordens. The sequence goes on along the minus strand of OX244010.1, from coordinate 637,989 downwards.
TTAAATGGGTTAATTAGTAGCTGATGACCTATTGAGATAATTTTCCCTTTTGGCAAAGAGTGCATTCGTTTATCATATGATCACATGCTGGGTGGAGTTTGCGAGAAGTGGCATAAAACTGGGAAAAATGCTAAGAATTGAAAACGGTCTTTGGTACACTATTGTTTTAAACTGCTCGGTTGGTCTCGTGGTCGGGGGGCTCGTGGCTAAATAATAACAGCCGCACAGGTCGATCGGTCAGGTTAAGCTACGCTTGCCGCGGTTGGTCTGTGGATGGGTGATCATCTTTACATACCGAGACCCCTCCGTGCCTCGGAAAGCACGTTAAGCCGTTGGTCCCGGCTGTCATTCGTGGATCTTTGACAGTCGTTACGGGTAGTCAGAAGCCCGAAAGTCTGACAACCAGTCTTACCAAGGGGTAACGTATTACCCAGTAACTGGGTTGTGGAGGTCAGATGGGCAGTTGCTCCATGTAAAACACTGGTATTCAGCTGCATCTGGTTAGACTGGAAGCCGACCCCAACATAGTTGGGAAAAGGCTAGGCAGATGATGATGATGGTTGGTCTCGTGGTCGTAAGCGCGACTGTTGAGCGTGGGGTCCTGGATTTAATTCCTGGTTTGGGCAAAGTGTTTTTGTGTGTTTCCATTAGGAATTTCTTGGTAACAGTCCGGAGTTTGACGAAAGTCTAGAAAGAGTTATAAAAAAGCCGTCATGCCACACTTTATCAAAAGCCTGTGCAACATCGAGAAAAACCGCGGAGACCACACCCACACCTCCTCCTCTAGTGTGTTTTCAATAATATTAGTAATTCTGTGTACTTGGTCGCACATGAAATTTTATTCTCTAAATCCGAACTGGTAATCGGGGATTAGATTTTCAGCTTCAATAAGAGGTAGTTTCTCTGTAAAAACAGTCCTGAATATCCCTACGAAACGCCTGGGAAGGGGAAGATCGCTACATGGTGGTCCAGTATAGAAAGGGAGATGAAAGCGCAGAACCTAACTCCTATGACAACCCAGGACAGATCGTCTTGGCGCCGCTGTACAAGAATGCGCCCCAGATAGAACTGGGATGAAGATATCAAAAGAAAAAAAACATCGACTGGTCATTTCAGAGATTTAACGCAATAACAAAAAAAAGTACTCTTAAAGGCCTACGCAGACCGGGACGGCATGGCAAGGGATTTAAATTTTTACTAATGGACATTCAACCGTACTGTTACAGAATTACGACATAAATTCCTATGCTTTAAAATAATAATAATAATATCCCTGGACATTTCACACAGCGCCATCTAGTCCCAAGCTAAGCAACCTAATGCTTGTGTTATGGTAACAAGATGGCTGATAAACTACTTATATACATTTTTTTTTGTAAATACATACATATTATAGATAGAAAAACACCCAGACTCGGAACAAATACATGTAGGTCATACAAATATTTGTTCCGTGCGGGAATCGAACCCGCGACACGCAGCGCAGCAGTCAATCGCTTAACCACTGCGCCAACCGTGCCGTAATGATGCCGTGGCATTGAAAGGGGCTTTATCGCACGGCATTAAAAGACGCGCCACAGGCTCCCGTGGCGGGATGCCGTGGCATACTGCGGTAGGCAACGGCATGCCACGGACTCCGGCGCTCGTAGTGATATACTGCGGGGTGCGGCGGCGGGGCATGCCGTGGCAAAATGCCGCGGTATCTAAGCGGCCAGTGTGCGCTGACTCACGGCAAAATCCCTTGCCATGCCGTCCCGGTCTGCGTAGGCCTTAAGTTTTATTATATTCATCATTTCAGCTGAAAGACGTCCAGTGCTGGAGTTAGGCACCAAGCCTCTCCACTTCGACTGGTTCTGTACTTCTCGCATCCAACGGGTTCCTGCGGTCTTCACAAGGTCGTTGGTCCACCTTGTGGGGTACGCGGTCACCGCTCCAGAAACGCCCCATCGGCCATTTATATTAGTATAGACTAAACTCTGACTTAATTTCCAAGAAAAAACATCTAAAGAATCAACTTCTAAACCATAAAACTCAACAAGATTAAAACACACCCAAGTTCTACCATTAAGTTGATAATTAATCCGAGATAATTATGTTTCCAATTAGCGAGAAGGTTTATAAATAAATCTAAACTGACTCAAGTTTTGATAGCGGGCGTTTCCTTGAAATGTTAACATGTAGATTTGAGATTTAAATGATAAGTGCTTGCGAGTCGGATGAACATCATCTGCCTAGCCTTTTCCCAACTATGTTGGGGTCGGCTTCCAGTCTAACTGGATGCAGCTGAATACCAGTATTTTACATGGAGCGACTGCCTATCTGACCTCCACAACCCAGTGACTGGGTAATACGATACCCCTTGGTAAGACTGGTTGTCAGACTTTCGGGCTACTGATGACCCATAGCGACTGTCAAAGATCCACGACTGACAGCCGGGACCAACGGCTTAACGTGCTTTCCGAGGCACGGAGGGGTCTTCTGATTGATCGACCCGAGCGGCTGTTATTACTTAGCCATAAGCCCCTAACTAGCCACAAGCTTGCGAGTCGGATGAGCGCTATGCGAAAATGAAGTAACAGCAAGGTTTTTTTTTTTTTTTTTCAATCATCAAATGATCACTCCCGCTCTGGGTGGAGCGGTGGAGCGGAAGGGAGTGTCAGACCCTTACTGACTAAAACCCACCCGTGTTCCTTCCTTAGCCCTTTGTGTTCCAGGGCAGCGGTAACCCTTTCGGCAGGCTTCGGCCCTATCGGGCTCCGTCATTCCAACGGGCTGGCGATGTGATACAAAATATCCCGGAATTAACCAACATCACCAATAACTCAACTAGAAAAGTCACGACTAGGGACGGACTTGTTTCGACTAGTCTCGACCAGTGATGGCCTAGTTTCGACTAATATCGGACTGATCATGACACTAGTTATGACTTGTTGTGGACTACTCTAAAGTTGTCAAAAAATAAAAGGCTCGTTTTGACATATGAGAATGCGTTTAGTGGGCACGACTAGTGACAGACTAGTTTTGACTTGAATTGGGCTAGTTACGACTAGTGACGAACTAGTCTCGACTAATGACGGACTTGTCATGACTAGCGACAATCTAGTTTTAGTAATAAATCTAAACTGACTCAAGTTTTGATAGCGGGCGGTTCCTTGAAATGTTAACATGTAGATTTGAGATTCAAATGATAAGTGTTAGTGCTTGCAAAGTTGGAGCTACAAATTGCAGTCATAAAGTTATACAACGTGTCTTGGAATTATCACACACCTTGGCGCTTGGTGGTGAGCAAACGTCGTAACTAATCCGTCTCTAGTCGATACTACTCCGTCGAAACTAGTTCGTCACTGGTCGCGAGAAGTTCGATATTAGTTGAAACTAGTCCGTCACAAGTCCGATACTAGCCCGTCTCTAGTCAAGACTAGTCCAAAACTAGTTGAGACTAGTCCGTCACTAGTCGATACTAGTCCGTCATTTTATATCCGGATATTAAGAAAGAAAGAAAACAGAAATAAAGATAAACAACGTCTATGGACATAGTTCGTGAAACACAAAATATAAAGGATACTTCCAGGACACTATCCGGATATATCCGGATAATTTATTATAATTTTATTTGACTGCCTCGTTGTTCCAGCGGTAGCAAGGGCTACTCCTGGTTTATTTATTTATTTAAACTTTTCGCACAAAAAGGTACAGATACCAGCTGCAGGTCAAGCTACCCGAAACTGTCAAATTTTTCTAATCTATCTTGAACCTTAATGGTTTAGCGATAAAGTTGAAAATCTATTAAAGAAATTTGACAGATTGTAGTAGCTAGATGTGCTGGCGTCTGTACAAACGCGGACTTAATGCCTTAGGCATTCTCTACCAGTCAACCAAGAATTTAGAGATTAGATGGCAGGTGCGTTATGTTGTGGGTTCGATTCCCAAATCAGGCAAAGCGTTAGGATTTGTGCCCGGTTTGTGGTGGCAATAGGGTAGTTGCCTGGGTAAAAAAAAAAAAAAATATTTAGTCCGTCAGTTAGATTATCGAAAAATAATGGACACGTATTTTTTCTTTTGTCAATCAAACGAAAAATGACAAAAATAAAGCGCGTCAAAATTTGGGAGTGACGTCACTTGCTTGCAAAAGTGGCGCAAGCAAGTGACGTCACGCGGAATTTTAACGGGCGATATCTTTATCATTTTTTATATAATTGACAAAAGAAAAAATACGGGTCCAATATTTTTTGATAATCTAATTAACGGACTAAATAGATTTTTTTAGGAAAATAGCCTATTCTCGCCCCCTATTATGTGGGACTTAAGCATAACTGGCGAAATGTGGGTGTGCTATAAGTACTCCTCTGCCTACCCATTCGGGGATTACAGGCGTGATGTTATCCTACTAATCCTACTATAATACGTATTATAAACGTGAAAGTTTGTATGGATGGATGGATGGATGAAAGTTTGTTACTCTTTCACGCAAAAACTACTTAACGGATTTGGATGAAATTTGGCACACAGATGGGTTATAACCAGGATTAACATATAGGATAATTTTTAGCCCGATATTTCCACGGGATCGAAACTTATGCGGGTGAAACCGCGGGGCGCAGCTAGTGTAAAAATATTCTTAGAAGAACTGACAAAAGACCATTATTCACTACTAGACTTTTTTAATAGGTACTATTTAAAGTAATTTTCAGTATAAAACCTATTACATAACGCTTTCACTAAGTTGTTATCGCTTTAGAGCGTAAATCTCGTTAGAGACCGTCACGGGCGCGTCAAGGAGAGGTATAGTTGGCAGCAAAACTGTTATGTTTTTGACTTTTTTGTATGTTGGATCGGTAGGTTGGTAGTGTGGCGGCATCTACATCGCCACATGCGAACTACGCATCACACTGACGTCACGCAAAATCCGGCATCGCGCAAGCAGAGTATAATAATAATAATAATATCCCTGGACATTTCACACAGCGCCATCTAGTCCCAAGCTAAGCAACCTAATGCTTGTGTTATGGTAACAAGATGGCTGATAAACTACTTATATACACACATCACTCATTTTGTAGATAAGACGTTGATTTTGTGATCTCGCTTACATTATTTTTAATTTAATGGTTTTAATCCTTGGTTTTGGGAAATATACTTCTTTTTGTTGGGTAACGGTGGTTTCATTGAAGAGAACATCTACATGTATATACATACATCTGAAGGCCAATTCTCGTAATATAAAACGTTCAAATTCAAGTCGCAATTTCATCTCAGCGACAACCAAATGTCAAAAAATTGTCATAAATGTAGGGACATTAGAGGTATTTTTGACAGATTGAGACTGAGATCAGATTCTTAAAATTACGAGAATTGCCCCCTGGTCATATGTACACGCACGCCGGTTGCGAGCACTACGCAAAGCTAACTTTTTTAGCGTCTTTCTAGATCGTCCTCTTCCGGCGTTTACATTTACCTACGTTAGTTTAAATAACTACCAACTTACTTACTTTCATTTGATGGTTCCTCAATTATTATTTATTTGTGTGTCTGAAGCATAAGTTTGTTTCAGTGCGGTTAGAAGTGCTCAGGTGCGGTTCGGGCAAATGCGGTTGAAATTAGTGCTCTGATTGGAATACCTCATATTTACCGCATAGGTTAATTTCTTCTTAAGTTCCAGTATATATTTTTAATTTTAGTGTAGATTGCAAACAAAATTAATAAGTATACAACGGTCCGACATCAATCGTCGGGCAGTTAAGTAGCCCATCAGACACAGCACTCGTCTGGTCAGAGGATCCTCCCATGTCTATGGAGGATGAGTTTCTCATACCTCTATTAATAGTAGTATCCCGAAAATCAGCATCACGAGTCCCTAGGGGCATCGTGTTGCCAACTAACTTAGTTGTGGAGGTCAGATAGACAGGCAGTTCATGTAAATTACTGGTATTCGGCTGCATCCGATTAGATTGGAAGCCAACCCCAACACAGTTGGGGAAGAGCTAGGAAGATTAATTAACTTGGTAGTTTTTTAAGCTTCTGGTGTCCCATTCTTGTGTGGTGAAAATTGCAAGTTGCTTAACATGCAAGAGCGTATTATTATTAAAATTGTAAAATCTAATTCAAACTTGGCTGAGAATCAGCACTTTTGAACGTCAAAATTACATAGACAGTACCCCAAAACGCTCACCCTTCACCATTGCATGTCAAGTATTTTTAGTAAAAACATAGCACTCCTTGTTTTAGGCAGTATTGTAAAAACGTTGATTATGAAAGTACCTATAGTCAATTATACAGGGTGTTATTGACAGCCCTCCGCAAACTGATAGGGTGGCTTCAGTACATCATATTAAGATGACCGGTACATGTAATTCTTTCAGGAACATTAAGGGAATCCAAAAAACCAGATTTGTTTTATTACCTCACACGCAACGTATCGTTACCGTGGCAAAACGCACGTAGCGGACGGCAGCGCAGCGAGCTTGAGCGAGGCTGTTTTATTTACATAAATGGAGTGTTGCATACAGAGAACGTAATTTTACATTGAAATAAAGGAATATCAGCAGAAAAAACGGCATAATCTTTTTTTTTTTCCTGAGAAAATTTCCAGTGGGATATGATTCAGAATAAGGAGCTGAATCAATCCTGTGTTTTTGTGGAGGGCTGTCAATAACACCCTTTATTTAAAATTATTTATACTAAAAACTGTTGGTAGAACACGAAAATTCTTAAATCTTAATTCAAAACAAATTTCATCGAAAAACCATCCATCCAAGATCAATCAGCAAGCATAAAGCATAAGCATAATCACCCTATAATGTTCCTACTCCTGAGAAACAAGCCTCCTCTCTTCGAGAGGAAATTAATCACGATATAACAGTAGCATATAGCAACACTACTTACAATTTATTAAACAGTTTTCCTATACTAACAACAATACTTAGCGTTGCATTTCAAATTACTTACTAAAACGAAACTGACAGCGAGCGACAGAGAAACTAAAGCAAAAATAAAACACAATCACTTTCGTGCTCGCCTGTCCTGTCACCGTGAAAATGACAAGGCTTTTCACGCGATCATAAAATATAAGTCTCCGCTACACTGATGAATACCCGGCTTAGTGCGGACAGTGATAGGATACAATGATGTGGACTAGGGTTTAATTATTGTTTTATAAGATTTTTTTTAATGATACTTTAATCAATCACAGTACACACAAAGGGCTTATATCATCTTCTACTTGGAGTTGTGTAAAGTTTGATCATGATGATCAACACTATTCTAGATTAAATTGCTTATTAGTCTTTTAGGCTAGATTGTAATTAATAAATTAATAAGAACTTATTTTTTTTAATAAAGGATATAAAAAAACAACAGGTTGCACTCCGGGAGTGCCGGCAGAATATTAACGTTGTGCATTTTTGATATTTTGGAATGCGGTCTACTCTCCCTCCGTCTTACGAATTTTCGATCAGCATCCTAATTTCGTAACACACAATCAATCGTAATCTGAATCATTTTGAAGCAAATGGCTAATCTATTGCTTCATAAGTTCGAAAAATTTGTCTGCTCAACACGTAAGTAACGCAATGAATGTTGTTGGAAAATGAAACCAATTCCGATTGATTTTATGTGTTACGCAATTAGGGGTGCCGGTCACGTGTCCTGACGTGAGTTTAACATTTTTTACCCATCACAACAATAGTGCACAACGCCGCTAAAAAAGTTTTGTTCGATCGTGTGTTACGCAATTAGGGTGCAGGTTCATGGAACCTGAGAAATTAAATTTTAAAAACAAAAATAATAAGAATTATCAATCACCACAAAATATTGGTGAAATAATAAATCATACAATATTGGCTAAATATTGGTAAGCAGTACCCCAGAGGTAACGGTTCCGACGGTCTCGAGATCTTCTAAGTTCAAACCCTTACTTATATCGTGCAACAATTGTACGTGTTGTTTAGACGATGCCAGTCAATTGTTGGTTCCATTTAATGGTATGCCACAGGCAATAAACTAGCCACGTGTAAATGGAGTTTAAGTTTAAATGAGCAAACTCACTAGAATTATTCTTTGTAGATACGGAACCAACCCAAAATACTAATACAAATTCTACTGAAAAAATATATAAAATACTGGTATTCAGCTGCATCCAGTTAGACTGGAAGCCGACCCCAACATACTTACTTACTAAAGGCTAGGCAGATGATGAGATACGGAACCAACCCGCACTGGGACCGCATGGTGGATTATGGACCACTCCCTCTCACCGAGAGGAGGCCTGTGTCCCAGCAGTGGGAACATTTTAAGCTGATTATATACAGGATTAATTTTTATTCAGTGCGCAAACTTTGACAAATTAAACTTAAATGAGTTTTATTAAACACCTATTTTTTATTTTGATAAGTCTTAGTACAAAAAAATAAAGTTATCGCTAACGAAAGATGTCTATTTTGAAATTGATTTTATGGCCACTACGCGCCGCCCGGCGCGGCATGGCGAAGCGCTCGGTTGTTTTTCGTGGGCGTGGGTAGATAGATATTTACGTGGGTTACATACAATGTAGTAGTTGTTTAATGTAGTTTAATTCAAACCTGATAAAATCAGCGATCAGTAATCGCTGATTTTATCAGGTTTGAATTAAACTTTTTTAAGATTAGGCCGTGATCTGAAGTTATTTGAAGAGTAATTCCAATTTTTCCTTCATACTTTCATGGGCTTAGGACTATCAAAATGCAGAAAATAACGCATTAATCAATTAAATTAAGGCACTTTTTAACGATACCTTGGGCTCGCATTCGACGTTTGCTCTCCCTAGCATACATTCTGCGAGCTGCTCGTAGGCTTTCACCACTTAACAAATAGACTCGCACCATCTCATAGAACTCGCGGTTACTAAAATCCGACACCATAAGTACGACACAACGCGGGGGTTGCGCACTGCGCGGGAAAGCGACTGGACGTGACGTAACGACGACCGCGCACGCGCATGCGACGAGCAGACTGTCGAGCCGAACGGCCGGCCGGCCGACGCCGCGCCGCCTGGCGCCACCCTGCCGCCCGGAAGGGGGTTTCCCCCCCCCCTGCACCATCACTCGTAAGCCCTACGGCGCCCGCGCTCATTGATATGATTACGAATAGATAGTGTCCATATTTTGCTGATTTAAAGTCGGATAAAATATATAAAAAAGTTTTGAACAAATAATGGAAATGTGTTCTATTACTGATACTGAACCACCAAAATTTTTTTGCGCATTGCTTAAAAAATATTCCTGTATACAAAAAACTAAGTAAAACCAAAGCCATTTCAATAATACCTATATTAAATCTTTAGTAGAAGCAAACCAACAGTGGTTTGCTTCTACTAAAGATTACTAAAATAACATAACTTTAACATAACTTTTATGCTATGTGCACAGGCACATAGCACAAAAGTTATGTAAGTAATTTGTAAACATTGTAAAAGCCTAATAAAACATGGTCTTCTCTTCCCAGAGTGACACAAGCCTACGTCACAATAACATTGCCACTTTATTTCAACATAACATGTTACATGGGTACATTACGATGGGTATATCTATGATTAATTAGTTAAAATATTTCTTTATAATTTTCATTTACCTTGTCCAGTTTCAGTTACCATGTTTTTTATTCTAAATTGTATCCGTTGTTTAAAATTCTCCCACATTTTTAAGTTTGAGAACCTGTAAACAGCATGATGACGTAGGTTTGTGTCAGTCACGTGGTTCCCGAGTCTCGCAAGAGAGTACCAGGCGGACTTATATTATTATACCATGTTAAAAGCCAATTATTTTTAAAAGAGTAACCGAGCTTCTTGCCGGCTCTTCTCCATAGGAAACGAACAATTGGAACCGTGCACCTAGCTTCAGTGCCCATGGAGGTTTATGTGATATAAAATATTTTGATTTGATTTGAGCTACATTGTCGCGATAACGCGAACTTAGGTATACATACTTCGCGCGCTCTGTTGTACAGCGAGATGTCGAACGCTGTGCAAGAGAGGGCGCGCGAAGTTTAGTTAAGTCAAAAAGTCAAAACGTTGGAAACAAAGTGTACAATGTTGGTGTTATGTTATGTTAGTAGATACTTATGACTTAGCAGCCTTTCACAAGCATTGCAATTTTATCATTCGCCTGTCCTTATCATTCTACATTAGCATGCATTAACATTATTATTAATTAATTATTGTCTTTTATATTAGTACAATTAAATTGAGAAATTAGTTATGTCAAAATTAAATGTCAATAATAATGAATTTAATACAATTATTATGCAATATATTAATGTCATCCTTTTCAGGTAGTACAAATTATAATTTTGTATTAAGTTAAATAGGATAGACTAAATGTTATTGTTTGTATAGGACCATAGATATATTTCTTACCTTTTTATGTATAAGACAGATCGCCACTTTTGGACTCTAAATATTCTTTTACTGAGTAGAAACATTTTTGGATTAGGTATAGTTTTAGCCTTTTTTGGAATATTGTTACAGATTTTTCAGTTCGCGTTTTCGCAGCAATGTTAATTATCCTACTTCCTACTAATATTCTAAATACGAAAGTTTATGAGGATGGATGGATGAATGGATGTTTGTTACTCTTTCACGTAAAAACTACTGAACAGATTTGGATGAAATTTAGCACACAGATTTATAACCTGGATTAATACATAAGATAATTTTTATCCCTGCAGTACGTTCCCGTGGGATAATTTCCGACCTCCACGCGGGCGGAGCCGCTGGCGAAAGCTAGTAATAAGATATAGATAATTATTTCAAAAATCCGTTTACATTTAAATAATCTGTGGTCATTTACCGAAATGACAGCGGAAAAAGGCAAAAATAACCCACAAAAAATTATTATAATATGTAAAGCAGAATTATGCCCATGATTTAAGCTAGCAGCATATCCTACCGACATGGTCCGAGTGACAAACTGCTCCATATATCATATAGAGTTCCTCCTTACCCTACAGTGGCCGAGCCAAAGAGGGTCATGTGTTTCCTTTAAACGACGACGTCGGAATGTGTGTGTTTTATTAAAATAAAATCCGAGCTATTTACTTTGATGTTTTAAATAAATAAGTTATACATTTCTGTTTATGTAATATTTATTTGTAGTAAGTACAGCTGTGGGTAATCTGACTCACCCCAAAAAACAAACGAATTTAAACCCTCTGCCTGTAACATTAAGGGTTCGAAATCACTTTTCCTTTGTTGTAACGCTGCATAGTATACAGATAAGTGTTTTTGTGTACAACTGAAGCTAATAAAGATACTTTTTTTTTAAATTTAATTTGTATGAGTTTATCAGACTAGCGCTACTCGATGAACAAATACAATAATAACACAGGTACGCAAATTCGATCTTTAAAACGTTAGCGTTAGGATATTTATAACTACTTGTTATGCAATTTTGATTTTTATGCTGTAAGACTAAAAGTTTATCAGAGTATTGTAATATAAATAGTATCATTACTACTAATAGTTTACACGAAGCCAAAACGATGTTCAGTAGTGCAGTGTAGTACATACATCTGCCTAATCTTTTCCCAACTATGTTGGGGTCAGCTTTCTGTCTAACCGTTTGCAACTGAATACTAGTATTTTACAAGGAGCAACTGCCCATCTGACCTCCACAACCCAGTTACTAGGTAATACGTTACCCTTTGGTAAGACGGGTTGTCAGACTTTCAGGCTTCTGACTATCCGTAACGACTAGTTGTTAGGTCTATTTGTTAAAAAAATTAACCATTTTTCATATTATTTTTATCATAAAGTTGTAACACCTGTGTGCACAAGTTATTTGATTTTGATTTAATTAGATTTATTCTTTTAAACATCTGAATATTATGACCTAAAACGTTTTAGTAAACCTTGTTCGTATTGTTTTCTTCACGGCGACAGAGTGGAACATAATATATTAAGTTTCATTAATTAAGCAACAAAGTTAATAAGGGTTGTAAGCAGACTCTTTTCTAGTTAGCGAATGTGAGAATCTTGTAGGCCTTGGAGATAAAAGAACCTTCAATTTGTCGATCTTTTCTATTTTCTTTAGTACCTGTTCCTTGTTGACAGGCCTACACTGTCCTCCCATACCTCATCATCATCTGCCTAGCCTTTTCCCAACTATGTTGGGGTCGGCTTCCAGCCTAACTGGACGCAGGTGAATACCAGTATTTCACATGGAGCGACTGCCTATCTGACCTCCACAACCCAGTGACTGGGTAATACGATACCCCTTGGTAAGACTGGTTGTCAGACTTTCGGGCTTCTGACGACCCGTAACGACTGTCAAAGATCCACGAATGACAGCCGGGACCAACGGCTTAACGTGCTTTCCGAGGCACGGAGGGGTCTTGGTTTGTGAAAATGGTCACCCATCCACGGACCAACCGCGGCAAGCGTAGCTTAACCTGATAACCTGATCGATCGACCCGTGCGGCAGTTATTACTTAGCCACAAGCCCCTCCTCTCCCTCCTCTCCTTGTCCTCCCATACCTATTTACCCTGTAATTTGAAAACATTGTTAAAGATTATTATTTTTACAAGCTTTTATTTAGTTTTTAAAAGAGTAACGTTGAAGTTTCTTGCCGGCTCTTCTCCATAGGAAACGACTCATTCGAAACCGTGCTCCGAGCTTCTGACGTTTCATAAATGCCCATGTAGGTTTATATGAAAAAAAGAAACCATTGAATTTGCAGTCAAATATGAAACTACGATTTAAGATATCCGATAGGCCCCAAAATAACCCAGTTCTAAATACATGGTGGCAGGGACATCGACGCGCAAACTGTAACCATGGATTCAGCACATGAGTTTAGACCCCATAGCGCCGAAATTTTTCGTCAGTTATTAAAAAAAAAAAAACTTCTGTTCCATACATTTTGACCGGGTAGGTATTGCACTTTTCTATAAAACAGAAGATTTTTTTTATAACCGACGTCAGTTTCATATATTCCCAAAATTAAGCATAATCTTAAGCGCTTCAAACGTAAATACTCTAGTGAACCACTCAGTGTTGATCGTGGTACGGAGGTCATTTGTCATTTCATACCAGAAAACATATTTCCCTTACTGATTTTGTAAACGAAAAACGTAGTTCAAAAGATCAAACTGCAAAACGCTTCAGAGGCTTCAGATGTAGGTTTTATCTCTGAAAAAACTAAACTATCGGCACTTATAAATATACAGAGAATTACCACTGACATAGGAAGAGACGACACATATCACCACTCAAAAAGCTATTACCCCAAGATTTTCTTTAACTAAACATGATGTAGATTTTTTTCTGCATTTAACACTGTAATTTAATACCTTTTTATCAACAAAAATGTAAAAGCCGAGCTTCTAACTGAGCTGAAATATATTTACACGACGCATGCGTTCTGCTCAACGCATAGCCTTGCCGGGTGGGGGGTAGACTGGTCCGCGTTTCGTAAGGGGCTGCACGCCTTTCCAACGTTTAATACATTTCGCGCGTAGTGTAAAAAATGCAGTGAAGTGACATTTGAATAAAACTATTCAAAAAAGGAATGTGTTTTCGTTAAATGTGAGTGCCGGAGAATTTTTGGAAAAAAATTGTTGTGAAGTTTAGTGATGTGCTTAACGTGTTTTTAGGTAAGTTTTTACTTTTTTTTTCGATTAAATAATACCGGTGTTTGTCGGTTAAATAACAAAACACTGTGTGTTTTGGTAAATAACTTAGTTATTAAAGTCGAAGTTTTAAAGTTACATAATTATCAAGTGAGTAAAGTTTTGAAACTATTTGAAGTGTTTCTTGAGATTTCTAATGAACTATTTAACAGGTTGATGAAAAATATTTTATGATCTAAAATGGCTTGCTAAATATTATGTACAAGTACATAACAATGATTTTAACTTACATGCATTAAACGAAATTTTCTTTATATCTTCTGAAACCGCGTGGCCGTTGCGTAATTTCAGCTTATATATAAATCATTGTGATTAGTTACCACAGCATGTACTCGTTTAGATAGAAAGTAGACACAGAATATTTTTGGTCAGTGTGTCATCTTAAGGGCGGATCTAATTAAAGAAAAACTCAATAATAAAGTAATGACTGAAAACGATCAAAATATTTCTTAGTACAGTATTAAAAACTGGTAAAATTATAAAAAAATCAAGTAATATTTTTTTTGCATTTTTTTTTTTAATATAAATACATTTATGGTTATTTATTTCTTGAAAGAAACATAAAATTGATAGCTATAGAAATAATTTAGGTTATACTAAAGTTAGTAGGTTATTGATTCATATATTATGGGGAAAAAATAGGCTTTTAAAAAAAATAAGGTTTTGACTCACAATTTATTATATATGCACCCTTGTCTTCCCAGCTCACATTGGACATTGATAGAATAGTCGACATCGGCTTTGCTCGTCATTTATTAAAAATAAATTGTACTGTACCTAGTGCAAATTGTTAGTTATCTACTTACAATAAAATTAGGATTTAAACGGCAACTTCCTGTAAACAGATATCATTAAAAACAGAATATTATAACAGAATAGACCTTTCGACATGGAAATTCTTATCAAATAATACAAAAGCTTATTAATAAAAAACATATTCAGTTAGTTTACAGAGAAACAATAATTTTAAATTCAGATTTTGATGAATATTTCTTTGAATAACACACAAATCATCACGCCCGTAATACTCCAAGGGTTAGGGAAAAGTGTAGTGTGTTTCTTTGATAATATATTCCCAACACGCGAAGAGAAAGCGTAACTTTGATCAATGATTGTTCCCTTTTGAAATGTATCTTTTCTTTGTAGGCTGGTATTACACACAGCTACAGGAGCCCTGATCAACATTTTTCTTTTAAACTACTACCCCCAAAATTATAATAATTTAAGTTTTTTGTTTTTTGTTTTAAATCTCCTTATCTACGAGTATAACGTTAGATTGCTATATCATGTTTTTTAAGTAAAACTTTCTGTTCTTCCGTGGGGTGCGGACCTGGTGATTTGTAATACAGGCATTTTACGCCTAACTCAGACACCAGCTCCTCACATTGCTAAAGAAAATAAAAACAAATATGTGAAACCTAGAATAAGCTTGTCATTGTGAGGAGAAATAAAAACTTATTATTATTATTATTACAAACATACATACATACTCAGGCTATAATTTTCCCACTGCTGGGACACAGGCCTCCTCTCTGTGAGTGGCAGGCTGATATTATTCAATAGAAAAATATTGTAATTTTCGAATCAAAAGAATCAATGAAAGTGTTCCTGACACGGAAATAAACTTACTTAAAATATCTTTGATTTGGCCTTTGAGATTATTTTGGTGTTTCTTCTCAGAGTTGGATACAAAACCCCGACCTTATCTAATTTAGAAAAAAAAAAATTATTTGATGTGTAAAGGTTTTGATAAAATCGATTCACAGAAATCCTACTAATATTATAAACGTGAAAGTTTGTATGTATGGATGGATGGATGTTTGTTACTCTTTCACGCAAAAACTACTGAACGGATTTGGATGAAATTTGGCACACAGATGTTTTATAACCAGGATTAATATATAGGATATTTTTTATACCGATATTCCTACGGGATCGAAATTTATGCGGGTGAAACCGCGGGACGCAGCTGTATGCAGCAGTATATAATAATTAGTTCAATTATTAACAATGTATATATCAAAGTTTATTGACGGCACGGTTGGCGCAGTGGTTAAGCGATTGACTGCTGCGCTGCGTGTCGCGGGTTCGATTCCCGCACGGAACAAATATTTGTATGGCCTACAAGTAGTTGTTCCGGGTCTGGCTGTTTGTGTATGTGAGTTTAAAATTTTGTAAACGCATC
The DNA here is from genome assembly GCA_945859715.1 of Apamea sordens. Lineage (NCBI taxonomy): Eukaryota > Metazoa > Arthropoda > Insecta > Lepidoptera > Noctuidae > Apamea > Apamea sordens. The sequence goes on along the minus strand of OX244010.1, from coordinate 622,144 downwards.
TACGGTACAGGAGAAATTCCTAGTGTGGGGCAACGTTTTGATATAAAATAAAATAAATAAATAAATATTTATAGTACCTAATGGATATTGAAAAAATATTTACCTATTAATTAATGAAATTCGAGCTATTTCATAACAGGCCTGTTTCATGACAATTTTATTCTCGACATATTTTCAATAAAAGAACATTTATCAAAAAATTGGTATAGGTTATATTTATCTTTTACGTTTTAGTTCCAGTAAATTAATTTATCTACTCTATTGTTATTAGCCATTAATGTCCCACTGCTGGGCAAAAGCCTCCCTGCTCCCTTTCCACCTCTGTCCAGAGCTGCCAAGAACCTTATTAAAGGGGACTGCCGCGATGTCGTTTGCCATTAAGCGGGACCCACTGGGTCGTAAGTTCGGCCCCTTGTTCGTCTGACATGCGGCAGATGTGACCAGCCCAATTCCATTTAAGCGTAGCAGCTTTCCGAGTGACGTCAGTTATTTTAGTGACGGAACGGATTGTTGTATTCTTAACGCGGTTCACAAGTTTAGAATTATTGTTGACAAAAATAAATAAATGTGGAATGGGGATTGTGGGGCAAGTAAAATGATAGAAAACAGTTTATTATATATCTTCTTAATTATATTTATTAAATCTTCGTCTTTACTCTCCATACAAAAATTACAACCGTTCCCTTCAAGTGCTGATCCGCCATTCTCCATTCTCTCCCTCTCACTGTCGTTCCTTCTCTCTCTCATGCGTTACGTTCCATTCATCATAGACTAAAATTAATGTAGGATGAGTATTTTAATGTAAAAGTAAATTGACACGTTAATGAAGAAGGTTTTGAAAGTGAAGAAGGAAGAAGTGTCAGTAATAAGAAAGAAATAAAAAGTATTTATTGCAGACGCATTTCTCCAGTTATAATTTATTTACTGCTTTGTCCTTGATTTTATGAAATCCTATTATAACTCTCTCTCTCTCATATTAGGACTGACCGGCACTAGCAAAAGACAGAATTGTGTGGAAAAAGGAGAAGCAGGCTTTGCCCAGCAGTGGGCAGTACAGGCAATACAGGCTAGTTAGATTAGGTTATAACTCACTAAGCGGTCTACGTGAAAATTATGAACAAGGTATTGGAGATATGTTCATTCCACGAAAGTATTTACAAATAAAATTAAACTCCGCATTACAACAATCACAGTAACAATACAAGTTTGTCATTACCAACATTCGACAACACGGTTAGCGCAGTGGCTGAGCGATCGGACTGCTGCGCTGCGTGTCACGGGTTCGATTCCCGCACAGAACAAATATTTGTAAGTCCTACATGTATTTGTTCTGAGTCTGCGTGTTTTTCTATCTATAATATGTATGTATTTACAAAAAAAAAAATGTATATAAGTAGTTTATCAGCCATCTTGTTACCATAACACAAGCATTAGGTTGCTTAGCTTGGGACTAGATGGCGCTGTGTGAAATGTCCAGGGATATTATTATTATTGTTGCATATAGAAACCGTCTAATGGTACAAACTAGTAGTCACGCAACGACGAACAGAGAGCGAATGTAATATGGAACGCAACTGACAAGTTTATAATAATTGGATTTCGAACGCGCTCTCTACTCAAATTATACCCACTCAGCAAATCGTAGTTGCATTAGAGATGTAATTACAGAGCAAAGTGTAGCCTTTTCCCAACTATGTTGGGGTCGGCTTCCAGTCTAACCGGATGCAGCTGAATACCAGTATTTTACATGGAGCGACTGCCTATCTGACCTCGACAACCCACTTATTGGTAAGACTGGTTGTCAGACTTTCGATAAATATAATTATACCAGAGGTATTATCTTCATCTCTGCCAAAAGTCGTCCACTGCTGGACACAGGCACGCCTCAAGCATCACCAGGGGCTGCAGTCTCGACTTTCATAGCGATCGCTTTACGACCGAATTCGGTCGCATAGTTCCGGATTGACAGGTGTAATGTATGGAGTGACAGGAATTTGCGACCGAATTCGGCCGTAAAGCGATCGCTATGAATGTCAAGACTGCAGCCCCTGGTGATGCTTGAGGCGTGCCTGTGTCCAGCAGTGGACGTCTTTAGGCTGAGATGAAGATAATTCCTGTGGTATAATTATATCTATTTTTTAATTATACACTTTGCTCTGTAATTACATCTATAATGCAACTACGACTTTCTGAGTGGGTATAATTCCCGACCGAATTCGGTCGCAAAGTCCTGTCGCTCCATACATTACACCTGTCAATCCGGGACTCTGCGACCAAATTCGGTCGTAAAGCGATCGCTATGAATGTCGAGACCGCAGCCCCTGTACAATCGGTCCTACGCTGCCCGCATTCTATATATTTCCGCGATCTTCACTTGTTTTGGAAAATCGAATCAGAAGGCTAACTCGTGTTAAAAAACTTTCACCATCTTGATCTATAGACCTTTCACAGTTATTTAGCCTTTGACAACAACGAACCAATAGCAACCTTATAGTAACGACAATAAAGATCTCCGTAAATTGGACAAACCCGTCAATGGCCGCAACCCAAAAGAGAACCCTAATGACAGAGAACCTAGCTCTCTTGCATTGTTTATCGAACATATGCTAAGTTTCATTATTTCTAAACTCAGCGGGTTAGGCTGTATGTTGTGAGTTAGTAAATTGAAGAACTTCGTTTTGTAAAAGATTGTTTTTAAGCTAGGTATAACAAAAATCCGTAATTGTCTCTACGTATTCTAAGACGTTTTCCACTAGAACATTCTTTAAGATTTTCATTAGTTTTCCTCATCATTTTCATCTTCAAAGTGTGCCGAGATTTCAAATTAAATAAAATTCGCAAACACTCCGTTGGCCCGAGTTCCCGGAATAACGCGATTTAGGCTTTATTAAGCTCAAAAATATTTTACATTTGAGAGTATTTCTGCATGATTACATTGTAACAAACCCTTTTTAAGAGGGGCTCATGGCTCAAGGTTATCGGTCGATCGATCAAGGCTAAGCGTTTGCCACAGTCGGTTCGCGGATGAACCATTCATTACATACGAGACTACTCCGTGCCGCGGAGAGTCGCCGGTCCCGACTGTCATTCGTAAAACTTTTGACATTTGTTACGGATACTCTGAAGACCGAGGATAATTATTTTAAATTAGTATATTGTATAATTAAGTTACTTATTTTGATATTTCAAATTATTATTTTCAATTGCCTATTTTGAATATGATTATTATTTTGTTTATTTTTATTATGTTATCTAATATTTTTATGTTACGTCAAAATTGTGTTTTACTCCATGTGTATTATTTTATTTGTCTGACTAAAATAAATAAATTGAATTGAATAACTAGTCTTCACAAGTTGTATCGTGTTACCTAGTTATTGGGTTGTGGAGGTGAGGTAGGCAGTCGCTTCGTTTATAATAATTATTTATATTCAGCTGCATCCCGTTACACTGGAAGCCGACCCCAGTAGTTGGAAAAATCATCAAGAAACTCGAGACAATTTTTTTTTTTCTTTACTGTTTTTACATAACTTTTTTTTTTTAGGAGTCGTAGAAATATGAACCTCGGGCAAGAAACTCCATGGACACTCTTTTAATTTAATTAACTTGTTAGTTACATCATTATCAATATTTTAATTTTTATATTTATTCATATTTTCGTCGATATTCAATTGAAGAGAAGTTTTCATTGCTCCTTCCGCCTTTAGAAACTTTTGAAAGGTCAGCCCACCAATTAAGAACCTCGCAATAACTCAACTGATGATCGATTTTCTGAGTTATTTTTTTTTAATTCAACCGCATTTAAGTATTCTGTGGCTTTTTGATTTTATCTTTAAACTAAATTATATTATTATGTGCAAAAGAGTATATTTAAGGTTCCGTATCTCAAAAAGAAAAAGGGAACCATTATACGATCACTTCGTTGTCCATCTGTCTGTCCGTCTATCAAGACCCTTTTTCTCAGGAACGTGTGTAGTTATCAAGTTGAAATTAATATCAAATACAAGACAATATCTCGGTGACCTTTGACTTAGAATCATGAAATTTGGCAAAAAGCAATGTCATGAAGCATAAGTAAAAGAAAAAATTCTAAAACCTTTTTATAGTTACATTACAAAAAAATGTGATTACAAACTTATTTGCAGTAAAAACTAACCGCGACCTATGTATAATGGGGACAATAGTTTACGCACGGCAAAGTTAAGTTTGCCCCTCAACCCAGTATATCTTTTCTTTCGAGCAATATTCAGTTGTTTCATAGTTTATGAACTTCAGTAATTACCTTACCTAATTATTTTGGTGAATTTAGCTGTACATTATTTTCATAACCTAACTGCTTACTCTGTTATACTTACTACGTACTTATTATAATTTAATCCTACTAATGTTATAAATGCGAAAGTTTGTATGGATGGATGGATGGATGTTTGTTACTCTTTTACACCAAAATTGAATTTTGAATATTTAAAGAAATAGATGAAGTGGATTCAAAACATACTCGTATTATTGACGTTAACTCATAAACTAATCAAGTAAAGTTAGTAAAATGTATATGGGACCACCACGGTCTTCCTTTCCCTGATGAAAACGACTCACGAGAAATCGGTGTACCTACAAAACTTACATAAATGAAAAAAACTCGCTGAAAGTTTACCCTCCTTGTTTTAAGTAAGTAGGTTAAAAATATATCCTGTCGTAGATATGCCGAAAGAGTTTTGTATAGAAGTAAGCATTACCTTTGTACCTATTTTTAACCGATTTTAAAAAAAGGAGGTTCTTAATTCGGTTGATTTTTTTTCTTTGTTTTTTTTCTTCTCTGTTTTACATAAATGGTTAAATAAATAAATGAACAAAATATAATTTCGATTAACTCTAAGCTGTCCGTCATATTAAAATAATAATCACGATATTAAAATTGTAAACTTACTTTTAAAAAGTAATTATTTATTTGCAAAGAAACATAACTTCAATAACTTATTAATGAATTCCAATCTAATCTAACTAAGGGCTGATTTTACCAAAGTCAGATATCTTTTATCCGTGGATTAAAATTGACATCTGACAGTTCTAGTATGGAAAAACTGTCAAAAATTCAAAATTTATGCTCAGTATAAGACTTATTCTAGGCATAAAAGTTTGGAAGAATTCGCCCTTATACGAGTAATATAAATGTGAAAGTGAGTTTGTTACATTTTCACGCCTAATACACTGAACCGAACCGATCATCATTGAATTTTGCATATATACGTTGTCAGAGGTATAGAAAAGAATATAGGATACCTTTCATCCAGAAAAAAAAAATACTGTTCCCGAGGAAAACAACAATAACTTCTGACGGTCACAATATTGCTTTAGGACGCTAGATGGCGCTATGTGTCATTCGAATCATGACTGAAATATGACCCGACATTTTAGGCAGTATTCTAACAAAAAGTACTAGGCTTGCATGAATTCACGATAGGATTTCAATCATTAGTATGCTATCAAAAGGATTTGGATGAAAGGCACACAGATGGTTTATTACAACCTGGATTAACATATAGGATACTTTTATCCAGGTAATATGTTTCCGTGGGATAATTTCGGACCTCCACGCGGGCGAAGCCTCGAGCAAAAGCTAGTTATATCCTACTAATATACGTGAAAGTTTGTATGGATGGATGGATGGATGTTTGTTACTCTTTCACGCAAAAACTACTGTACGGATTTGGATGAAATTTGGCACACAGGTGGTTTATAACCAGGATTAACACTAAACACATAGAATACTTTTTATCCCGATATTCTCACGGGATCGAAACTTAAGCGGGTGAAACCGCGGGGCGCAGCTAGTTATAAATAATTTTAATTTAAATGCAAATTAAAAATCAATCTGTTTTTAATCATTTTAATTATTTCACTCAGTTCTGCGAGTGACACCGCTGATGACATGCTTCAAGTAAATTAATAACTATATTAAATATACAAAACTTGATTTAAAATATAAATTGAATATTGAATTTCATTGATTAAATACTGGGATAGTATCATGATAACTGCCCCGTTGGTTTAGTGGTTGCAAGCGTGACTGCTGAGCGTGGTGTCCTGGGATCGATTCCCGGGTCGGACAAAGTGTTATTGGATTTTCCATTATAAATTTCTTAGTAACAGTCCGGAGTTTGGAAGTTGGCGGTTTAATACCCCCGTGCCTCGGAAACCACGTTAAGCCGTTGGTCCTGCGCCTGATCTCTCCCCTGTCGTATCGGATTGTAATCTCCAAAATTCTAATTCTAAATCACCTTAAAGCTGTTTTTAATTTGACAGTAATTTGAGATTAATTTCCTCAAGTTTCGTCGATGATATTATTCCAATTCGCAAAATACGCGCTTTGACATGAATCTGTGGACACCAGGCTGATTATGTGCGATATAATAATGCTATTCAGATAAGAATTTTTGGAAAAAGTTGAACCTTCTAAATACAGATAAATGTGTTGGTACATAATAAAGAGTCATCATCATCATTCTCAATTTATCCCGATTTATTTGGGGTCGGCGCAACACATCTTTATCTTCCATACGTAGAAAGAAAGAAAGAAAAAGTATTTATTGAGACTCGTACAGGAAAATTATAAAACTGAACTCAACACAATCAAAAATAAAAAAATACAAATTGTATAAAAAAAAATTAAGAAAAAGAAAACTGAATCAGAAAGGCCCATACGATGCCAAAAGGCTCCTATCTCAGCATGATGCTGGGATATTTAAAAAATAAATGTCGCAGCGCTGGTATTCTGATAGGGCCCGCTGAGATGTCACGGGCAATTACAGTAATAAATACTTCTCAGTTAGTCGTCGCGTACATAATAAAGAGTATTTTAATCTATCCTTTTTTACACGGATATTAAAAAATTAAACAATGAATAGAGTGATAATCTCACAGGGTGACCAGGGACATCGACGCGCAGCAAACTGTAACTATGAATTTAGCACATGATTCTAGACTCCAGCGTGAAAATTTATTGTCGTTTATAAAAAAAAATATTATATGGTAGGGAGTCAAGAATTATGTACTAAATCCATGGAAAAAGATTGAGCGTCGATATCCCTGTCACCCTGTATAATAATATCTATCAATAATAATATCGGCCCCTTTTCTATGTCTACGCAGTCACTGGCCATTGCAGTGTTGTCTGGAAGAGATCGCAGAAAACGATAAGGCCTCCTATTGTATGTTTTGTTTTAAAAATTGTATTTGTTTTTGTTATGTATTTTCTAGTGAAAAATTATAAAGTATACACAACATGTCCCGGAATTAACGCACACCACCAAACACCCCAATTAGAATATTATGATAAAATCATAGTACATACACTGAATTTGTATTATTATGTACAAAACATTGTTTTTTTTATTAAATTAGTTATACTGATTGTGGGAGAAAATTGTGGTCACATTATAAATCTACGCACTCACACAGTCGCTTACTTATAAGGGTCGAGCGTAGTAGATACTTCAACCATTTTGGTTTGTTTTGACTGTATAGCGAAAGTGTGACAGTAATTTACGTAGTTTCAATTATTTTTGACAGAAATCAATTCAGTTAACGATACTAAACAAACTACTTTCACAATGTGCATTAATTCAGTTACACATTGTGTAAATAAATAAATATCGTCTAGCAAAGGAAATAAAACATCGTATGTCACTTTGTAAAAAAAAAGGACAATGCTTTCGCGGATCTCAACAATACAAATAGACTCGTAGTACATGGCAACAAAAATAAGATGAGTTACCTTTTCCTCTGAGTTAAAAAAAGACCCTTTTAAGGCAATAAAAAGTAAGTAGGTATCCACTTATTCATCAAACAATTTTCATCTTTTTCTTTTATTCTTTAACCCTTTTTGCCTATTTACTTTAAAAGGGCTATAACTAAATTACTTAAATAATTGTTAGACGATTAATTAATGTCGGCGAGGTCATCTGTACCAGTAGTGAATGGGAAATTATAATTATTAACTGTTGTTGCTAAGGCCTTTTAACCAACTTCAAAAAAGAAGAAGGAGGATTTGCAAAATTGTTTTTTTAATGGATAAGGTATGCCCTCAGGGGTGGTCCCATATAAATTTAATTAACTTTGCTCGGGTAGTTTTTTAATTAGCTTCAATAATACGGTTTTTTCCATTCAGTTTATATTTTTGATGTTTTATTAACTTCCCGTCACTGATTTTTACATAGCAAGTAGTGTTATATGAATTTCTGCGCGGTAGGTACAACTAACATTTGTGAATAAAAAATTTAAAAAAAAAAGTGAAAAATAACTTTAATTTCGGAAGTCGGTGTCTAAAAACGAAAATGCGGAACCAACGACACTGACTTCCGAAATTAAACTTATTTTTTAATTTGTAGTGTTTTTTTTTTTGTATAAATGTTTTTTCTGTCTAATTGGTTTAAAATAATATTGTTATAATAGTTTTGTTTGTTGTTTATTAATTTGTTATTGGTGATGTTCTTGAGAACGGTCAGGTGCGTAGTACTCGCAACTGACAGGCGTGCGTGTGTAACCAGAGGGGTAATTCTCGTAATTTTAAGAACGTTCATAGTCTGATCTCAGTCAGAATCTATCAAAAATACCTGTAATTTCCCTACTATCTACCTCTGAGGTCGTTTTGGCCTTATAGTTATATAGAAAACGCCGAATTGATCTCGTTTTTAAAATATGATTGACGTGTAAAAATGTTTGCGCAAACCAACTTACACAAATAAAATCATTTATCATTTTACATTTTTGACAAGTTTTTGACATTGATTGTCACTGAGATGTGTTTGCGACTAGATTTTGAACGTTTTTAATTGTGTTCGTTTTTTGTTGTGTGTGTGTTTTTTTGTGTGTTTTGTGTTGTGCCTTCAGGGCCCGTATTCCCGTAATTTAAAACGTTCAAAATCTAGTCGCAGTCTCATCTCAGCGACAAAGAAATGTCAAAAACTTGTCAAAATGTAGGGAAATTAGACGTATTTTTGACAGATTGAGACTGAGATCAGACTGTGAACGTTCTTAAAATTACGAGAATTGCCCCTCAAATGTATGAACGTAAACGAGACAAACGGAGTAGCTATGTAAGGATCGTAGCGTGGCGTTCAGCTGTTTCTACCTACCCTCACGGGCAGAAGGGCGTGAGCTTATGTATGTATGTAATACAATGACCTCTAATATACAATTACATTTTTTTTTTTTTTTTGAGGATGGGAAATCATCAAATGACTCCTCCCGCTCTGGGTGGAGCAGGAGGGAGTGTCAGACTCTTACTGACTAAAACCCACCCGTGTTCCTTCCTTAGCCCTTTATGTTCCAGGGCAGCGGTAAACCCTTTCGGATGTTCCCGCTACCCTGGCAGGCTTCGGACAATTACACTGGACTAAATATACTATACGAAATGACAGTTGTTTTTTGTGCCGATTCAAAGCGCCGCTCGAGCGTCTCAGGAACTAAAATTGACACAGCATTGCCACAAATGGCCGTCGTTTGGTTTTGGTACGTCTCTAATAATTTAGGTCTAAATCGTGGAATATGACTTTTTTGTGTTTACTGCGAGATATTGAGAACATTTTTTTTTATTCTGAGAGTATGCGCATCTTGTAAAACTCGCTATCAAAAATATTAGTTCCACAGACGCTCACGTTGCTGTCAGCGCCAAAATGGCGGAAATCAAATGTCTTCTTTTTGTCATCGATATTATGAAGTCCAACGTCCAAAAAAGTATTTTTATTACAGGTCAGTGATGTAATATAAATATTACATTTTAAGGGTTTTCAGTAAATTACTTGAATCATTTTAGACGATTAATTAAAAGGAGTTTTTGTTCAAGCAATTGAAAGTGAACCAAACACTTGATATCTTTTGAAACTCAAACAATAGCACTATATTTTGGTGGAGTTTCATCCCCTTAGGAACTGTTTGAATGGTAAATTAACTTTGTTGTTGCTAAGGCTGTTGTTGAAGTGGGTTCAAATCAGTGTTATCTATATCTATACTAATAATAGAGCTGAAGTGTTTGTTTCTTTGAGAGCCCAATTTTCGAGGAAGGCTATGGCTACGTAAAATCACGCAGAACCCTTAACAGCCGAGAAAAATAAAAAAAAAGCCAGAAACAACGCTGAGCGAAACGAAGTAATAGTGCGGGCGATGCGATGCGATGGGGTGGGTCGGAAGAACAGGAAATTATTACTCAACGCCATAGGATGTAAGATTTAATTGTTATTAAAATAGGTCTTGCATAATGCACGTACATAACTTTCTCCGTGAATGATCACAAGTAATTGGGTCTCAAATAATACCCCAATCTGTCACTTGTCATTTCTGTGACTGCTCTGGTTGACGTTTCTCCGATTAATGTGCTCAGTCGTGTTGAATTGTTCTATTAATAAATCGTTTACAATCTTATCTGGTGTTTGCGTTTCCGGCCCTAATCCATCAGAAATTTCACGCGGTCGAAGATGCGCCGGCAGAAGTCTATACATGAAATTAGAAACGTTTTTCCAGTTCCTCCGGGAGCATCCAGGAAGTGAAATCCACTAGTTCCATCGTTCACTTCTATCAAAGAGTCGTACGCAAAACACGGCCTACGGTTTGCCACGAACGCCATTTCCATACAAAATTACCAATTAATTTTTTTTCGATATTTTAGCTATTTTTTGTGGGTTTCCCCTATTTTTTTTTTCTCGTTTAAACCACCCAGGTAGGTTTAAAAAAAATATTCAAATTGGTTTAGCCGTTTTTTAATTTTAGCGAGACTAACGAACAGCAATTGATTTTTTTTTATATATTATTATTATAGATAATGTAATTTAAAATAATAAACACATGCAATTATGACAAAGTGGAAATATAGTAGCTATTAAAATAAATAAATATAATATATGTAATTGTTGTGTCTTTGTAAATAAAGTTTTACTATTGCAAAAAAAATTTACTAAAACTAAAGTGAAAGACACTTTTCTTTTAAATACTTATTTATTTTATTAGCCTTCCGAGCTCTACCATAGTTTTTTTTTTCGTAAATGGACTACTCTTGACCTCGATCACGCCTGATGGAAAGTGATGGATGAGGTCCATGATGGAACGAGCGTGCCCAGAAGATGCCTGTTCTGTCTTGCTTTTGAAGGCAGACGGGTTAAATGTGGGAGAGAACACAGATGCAGAGAGTTCCATACTTTGGCTATCCTTAGCCTTATTTTCATCAAATATTATAATCATGTCTTCGCCTTATCTTCACATCAATAAGATTCTCTTCCATAATATTAGGATTGAACGGTAATCGATCGACTAATCTTGATGTAAATATCGCTGAACTTAGTTGAACATGTCTGAGATAGGCTCAGACGGGACTAAGTAGTCTTACAATGGATGAATACTAAGTTCTTTGGCATTATATCGAATGTTTAGGAGTTCTGAAGACGGCTTAGCGTTACAATTTGTTTTTTTTTTTGTGTTTATTTATCGATTCTAGTCTGTTTTGATGTGCATTCGCATTAACGTGAAAGCGTCAGAGTAGCCCGTGATATTTTGGAATGAAGTTTTTTAACGGAGCTTGCAGCTGGAGTAAACTTTTGAAAATTGTCACGTACCGATAAAGCATTTTTCACCCTCTATGCGACTTGTTATTATTATATTATAGAAAGAATGAAAATCCAAGATGGCAGATACAAAAATTAAAAAAAAAACGCCGTGGATATAGTTTTCATGGTTTTCGAGGGTGCTGAAGCCAAAATTAAAATCCAAGATGGCAGCTGCAAAAATGTAGAAACTTTCGCAGCCGTCATCTTGGATTTTCATTTTGAATTTCGTTCCTGCCCCCACACCACCCCGCCTCACATTTTATTTTGTTTTTTTCACTTGCTTACATCTTGCACTGATTATTTTTTTTGTTAACTTCCTTACATCATGGATGTCACGTGATCAACTGTGAACGTTAATATCTCGAAAACGTGACACTTTACGGGGTGGTATTATAATTTATTTATTTATTAAATAAATATTTTCTGTTAGTTTTGATGTCAGCTATCGATTTATACAGGTCTCGTGCATGGCCGCGATTTTGAAGAAAAATCAAAATGGCGCGACATTAGGTATGCCACGGAACTTCAAACCCCTTTCAAAAACACATAGGATGTATTTAATGAACCAATGTTTTAAAACGTGGTACTGACGATTTTCTCTTCTTGACGACATAGGAAAAAACGTCTATGTACAGACACCAGCACATCAAGCTAATACAATCTGTCAAATTTCTTTAATAGATTTTCAACTTTATCGCTAAAGTGTTAAGGTTCAAGGTTGACTGGGAAAATTTGACAGTTTCGGGTAGCTTGACCTGCTGGCGTCTGTACGTCTTGACTCAAACAAGCTATCATTTTACGTGGTTGAGTTTGAGTTTTTAAGAACTTTGTTAATAAATGGTAGTTAATAGTGGTTAGTAAATGGTATTGTTGATGTATGGCTATTGTAGATATATAATGTAGAGCAGTGGTGGCCTAGTGGTAATGGCCGCGACTCACCAGTTGTCGGTCGTAGCTTCGAACCCAGACAGACGCTTTTCTTAGTTTAAATTATTTCATCACCACTGCTCTCAAAATACGGTAAAGGACAACATCGTGAGGAAACCAGCATGTTCTAAAACCCAAAATTCGAAGACATGTGACATCTACCAACCCGCACTGGGCCCGCGTGGTGGATTATGGCCCACTCCCTCTCACAGAGTGAAGATCTGTATCCTAGCAGTGGGAATATTATTACAGGTTGATTGATTTTGTTTTTTTTTTATTTATTATGAAGAACTAAAAAAGTTCTTAGTAATTGATTACAATCTAGCTTAATAGACTGATAAGCAATTTAACTCTTACTTAATAATTTACGAGATAGAATTATGTTATAACTAAGAACAGTGTCAATTTGCACTTTTACACAGTTACGTAGCACTTTCTTAGGGTCTGATAATTGATAAAACTCTTTGTTCATGTGTTACATGTATAGCACCATTAGCACCGCACTATTATTCATTCACTTTTTTTGGTAATGATAATGTTTTCTTAACCGACCTTATTATGAGTACTGCCAAAGGCTTTAAATCCATATTATATTAGGTTGCTTAGCTTGGGACTAGATGGCGCTGTGTGAAATGTCCAGGGTTATTATTATTATTATTATTTCATCTGTCTATACCAAAAAGTTTACACAATGTAACCAATCAAACAAATCTCTGTACTATAGACTGTACTAACAGAACACAATTAATCTGAAAATTGCTACTATACGAGAATAGTTTGAAAGCATAGTCGGACCATAGAATAGATAGGTACAGAAGGACGGCTCCATACAACGAGCGAGAACGCACGCACATATAGACACGCTTCACGTACCGCGAGTGCAAGCGTACTCGCGACTGACATTTTGTTTGAGATCACTTTATGTAGGGTGCATCCCTAACATAAGTAGTGTATGCAAATGTAAAATGTCAATGTAATGCAGAATGTCAAATTAAACATAAATGCATAAAATGTCAGTGAATGCTCAACGGGATGAATCTAAATAAAAATGCAAGTTGTCCGACTCAAACCACGTCTAATTGAACACTAAAAGTAATATACATAAAATGCATAGAATAATGCAATGTGTCAGTGTCAATGCACTGCCAAATGTAGGTCGCGTTCAAAGTGCAAGTACGCGAACCTACTGGCTAACTAATTGCAATAATATTTTAAAACCCATGTACGTGCACCGTACACTTTACGTTCGTATTTACAGTTGTTTCACAGTTATTTTAACTCTAATATTGCGCCACGATCAAAATCACAGCTATCTTTTTCTTTTTTTTCAGCCAGTCTTTATTTCTTACATCGAACTTTACACTTTTTATTTGATTTTTCATTTGTTTTTAACTGATGTACTGTGTCTTTTAGTCTGTGTTATATAAATTTATTTTCTTTCTTTCTTTATTGTCGTTACCATAAGGTTGCTATTACGTTGCTGCCACCGACTAGTTTGTCAAATTCTCAGTGATCTGTATCATTGTGACAATAACGTTGCGGTTGAGTTGCAACTGTCAGAGGTAAAAAAAAACTGTGAAAAGACTGTATGTGTGCGTGCGCCTGTTTTAGCTCGTTTCATGTAGTCAGCCTTCTGTACCTATCTATTCTGTGCCCAGGGCATGTTTGAACTTGTCTGAGAATGGCTCAGACATAGCTTTAAGTAGTTTTACGCAAATACACGTCCATTGAATGCTAATACCTTTTCCCAATAACGGTTCTGTTAAGAGGTTTATTTGAAGAGTTAGGCGTGGGTTTGGTAATAATTGAGTCTCTTTATTAAGGGGTTGAGTTTGGGGGTGACTTGAGTATAATGCGTTTTGCCTTTGTCCTTTAAACAGACACGTTATAATCTTATTAACAGTCTGTGGACTCTATTGTTGTAGGAATATAGATTGGTGGTAACAAACTATTGGAATGGATAATTTTATTAGATTTGCGACGCGCCCGTGCTTCATACGAATTTTAGGACTTGTTTGTCAAGGCCTAAAGTCCATCGAGATTTTTTTTTTATTAATAATTTATACCTATGTAAGTTTAATATTTGCTCGACATGTTTTCTCTTTCCAAACATCGTTTCAAGGCGAGAGCAATAGAGTTACTAATTTCCTAAGTGTAATCTTTCTATTTTTTTTTTAATTTCTCATCTTAACAGTATTTTATGAAGCACACTGTGTGTCTATTTTCTTTTAACTTCTTTTGAATTCGTGGATAATGGTGTGGGTTACATGTGTAGTAACACAAACATAGAATAGATTATGTATAACTGTATTCTAAGTATTGTGCTTATTTAAGAATTTTTAGTTAAGCTTGGCACGTAACTTGTTTTTTGTCCCTGACAAATAAAATAAATATTAATAAATTATGCACATAAACCTTCCGGCATCATCTGCCGAGCCTTTTTCCAACTATGTTGCGGTCGATTTCCAGTCTAACCAGATGCACCTGAATACCAGTATTTTAAATGGAGCGACTGCCTATCTGACCTCCACAACCCAGTTAAGAGGTAATACGGTACCCCTTGGTAAGACTGGTTGTCAGACTTTCGAGCTTTTGACTACCCGTAACGACTGTCAAAAAGAAAAGTAACTTTAATTTCTATTGAACCTCTTGAATTGAGAACCTCTTCATTTTCAAATGGTTTATAAATACTTTTCATGATGGAATCAGTTGATCCATACATTATGTCGAGTTCTGCGAACATAAATCTATGGATCAACTGATTTTTTGTCACGATTTCAGGGTTGGTCCCGTAGTAAAAGTTGTTCATAATGATGATTACAATGACCCCTTTTAAGGATTAAAACGATCAAAATTTAACGGTGTAGGTAGAAGCGCAACAAACAAACATACAAAAAATCAAATCTTTTCTCTTTATAATATTAGTTTAGTTAAAACGACTAAAATTGGTGGTTTTCTATTCTTCATCTATGCAACATGGTCTTACAAATACATACATCATTCTCAGGATACACTATTTCCGTATCGCCAATGCTATCGCTACAGTAGCTTCAAAACATAATTTGCATTTGCTCCGTATCCGGCGTATGCATGTATGTGCATATAACTGTATGTATTACCATTTGGCAGCTAGTTAACATGTCAATGAAAATATCTTATGGAGAAATTGGAACGTATTCTGTTGCAATTCTATTAAGTAGTCGTGTGACTAGGAAGGTTGTAGGAGATGTATGGTTGGTTGTAGGTTGTAGGTGATGCATCATACTGACGCCATGCCAAAATCCTACATCGCGCAAGCAGAGTTTAGTTGCGTACTAGCATATTATACAACAGCCCAACATGAATCATCGGGCAGTTGCCCACTAGACATGACACCCGTCTGGTCGGAGGAACCTCCCAATTCTATGGATAATGAGTGAACTTAACACCATTACCGACACGTTGTCGAGGACAGCCACTGAAACGCGTCGCTAGTGTATTTGAGCACTCAGGTAAATAATAAAGTGAAAACCGTAAAGTATTTTTTCTTATCCCAAACTTATAATATATTTCAATTATGCCGACATCAATCATTTTCTTCGTAGAGCCTGTTTTCACATTTTTATTTCAGTGAAAAGATTAAGTAGGTAGGTACAGTTGGCAACAAAAGTAGGTCAACACTGTTACTGTACCCTGGCGATAATTTGATATATCGAATGACTGTTGAATTTTTACCAGAAGGCCATTGCAATTCTCGTAATTTAAAACGTTCAAAATGTAGTCGCAGTCTCATCTCGGCGACAAACAAATGTCAAAAACCCGTCAAAATGTAAGGAAATTAGAGGTATTTTTGACAGATTGAGACTGAGATCATTATTCACACATTCCATCCATGATTCCAAAGAGGATCAGAAGTTTATAGTTACTTAGTTGTTTGAATATCGATATATTCAAACTCCTTAGTAACTATAAACTTAAAAAATCGTCCAATAACGTCTATACTTTTCGCTTTATTAAAGGAAGACACTTGATTCACAGGTTTTTTTTAATGAATTTATGTCATATTATGTATCTATGACGTATTTAACATTACTTTTTCTTCTTTCTGCACTTTTCATCCTGATTTATTTATTCTTATTTAAATATGACGGAGAAGGTATGTGTCTCTCGTTATCATCAGGCGTATTTTAATTACTGTGGGAGAACTATAGGTTGTTTTGGTTATAGCGCAATAGGGAAACGGTTTGCTGTTCAAATCAGATTATAATTTACGAACAAGTTAGTCACACTAGCGAATCACACACTATAGGTACACAACTCAACGATACGGAACGCGAGACAGTTTCTGAGCACATGTTGTTCGTACGATGTGCAATGTCTCGATGATTTCGAGAGCTCTGCTCCACAGCTGCTCCTGTGCTCTTGTAGCTGTAGCTCTCCTTTACCACCACGAACTCAGGCTAGACTCTGTCTAGCGCCAACACTAAAATAGTCAAACGAATGACTTCGACATATACATTACTAGCTGCGCCTCGCGGTTTCACCCACATAAGTTTCGATCCCGTTGGAATATCGGGATAAAAAGTATCTTACTCGTATGTGTCTGCGTGCCGAATTTCATTCAAATCCATTAAGTAGTTTTTACCTGAAAGAGTAACAAACATCCATCCATCTATCTAGCCATACAAACTTTCACGTTTATGATATTATAATATAATAAATAATAATAATATTATTAAGTTTTATTTTTTTCTTTCTAGAAACACTTTCTAAATATGCAATGGCCGTCCTTATCGCTTTCTCCTCCTTGTGCATTTGCACCAGGAACATTGGTCCCGGGTTGTCTCAGGTGATAAGTTTTTAGATTTTTGGTCCTTCGCGACAGTTGACCATCATGTGGCCGGTGGTCTGCCTAAACCTCTTGGTTGCGTGTCATTGTTAAGAACAGTCTTCACGGCGTAGTTTTCATCTCGGCGCATTATTTCCATACCAACGGAGTCCGTTCTCTGTATGTTTATCAGAAATTGGAGCCAGTTTGAACATTGTATGTAAGTAAACAATGTGTACAAAAACCCAAAAAAACCAGGTGTTATTTGTATTATTTTCCTCCAAAATAATGTTAGAAAAAAGTACGAAACAATTTCCGTTGCTATCTGTACTTCCTAAACACATACTTGGTTTAGAGGGCGTAACAACGCCCAAGGGAACCACAAAGTATGGCAAATTGCAACATTTAAGCCCGACGCAAACACTTGTTTTTTGATGAACAGTCTCTTTGATGTCAAAAAGATGACAAAAGAGAGAACCGCAGTTGAGTTTGTCTGACAAATAAGAACCTAAAAAATGCCCTTATGTGTTACAAAAAAAGAACTGGCAGTCCCTTAAATACCATTGCGGTAAAATAAATTTCTTTTTTTTAAAAATATGCTTCTTTTTTGTGCAAAGGAATGTATTTTATTTTGATATTTGGCATTCTCTTTGCCAAAAATTCAGCCAGTTATTATTTTCAATATTTTGAATGGAATAGTTGTTTTGGAATAGGATCTAAATTGATATTTCATGCTTTGACGTTGACGAGTTCAGTTTTTTAGTTTTTAGTTTTAAATAAAAGTATTCGTATTTGAATGAATGACTCGCACTTTGAAACTGAATTTAAAATAACATTGTGGTTTTGAATTTATAGTGGTGGAATTTAACAGTAACTAAAAAAATAACTGAAGATATATTCTTCAGTTATTTTTTTACTATATTTTATTATTTTGCGGTTATACTGACGTTAGTTATAGCTTTAAAATAATCTTATGCTTTTAGCTTAATAGTTTATATGAAACGCTTTTAAAGGATCAACACTTTGATGAATGACAATCTTTTTAAAAGCTTCATATTCCCTTCTGAAAAACACATTTATCAAAAGCACGTCACTTTGTTAAAAAAAAATCTACCTTAATATTTTGACAGAACACATTTGCACAAGTGTATTACACATGCAGTGCCTTTTTGTGTTATCCAAATAAACACATTCAAGAAACAAAGAAAAGAAACTGAAAGTTACCTATTCGGAAAATTATTCCTGAAACGTTCTTCATAATTTTAATCAAGCTCACCCCACAAAAGTAATTGCCTACATATTCTTTAAAAAATTAAAAGAAAAAATGCAAGAAAAAAAAAGAAGTCCGGTCGAGTTTCATTCCTTTTTCAAATCATGTTTAATCAGACTTTCAACGCAATTATCATTTGAAATGATGAGAACCCCGAGCGCACCTTATTTGCATAACACGGAAAGAATGGCCAGCGTAGAAAAATCGATGGACGGACATTTTTTTATCTTGTTTTAATTGATTGAGGTTGATTAATAAAAGGAAATCGAGTTACCTTGAGAGGGGAAGCGATTGTTGAAGGAGCTGATGTAATGAAGAATGTTTTCTTGCATTTCGCTCGACAAATCGAATTAAAAGAATAATAATAGGGACGAATTGTGTTGCTCGAATAATCAATTTTATAAGGAGATAAAGGTTTCAGCCGGTCTTTCTGTTTTTTAAAATCTCACCGTGAAAACTAAGGTGAAGTGAGCTTGATTGGAGTGAGCTGTCATTCATCGTGATCTAGGGGTTGACACTTTTGACAGCTTCACCTAAGTTTTCACGGTGAGATTTTTACAGAATAGCACTGCTGGTGTTGTAAAACTAGGTTTTTGTAATTTCCATTTCGTTTTGAGTTTAGACGGGTTTTTTGCTAAGAAAAATTTATTTTTACCATAAAGATTATAAGAATATAATATTATAATAAAAAACCTTTGACAAATATTGATTGCTGGCAAAGTTTTTGGAGTTGCCAAGAGTTGGCTAAATAGAGAGTGGGGTGTCATGTGCTTAGGAGCAGTGGTGGTTCAGTGGAAACGGCTCGTAGATCGTAGGTTCGAACCTAGACAGGCACTTCCCTTTGTTTAAATTATTTCATCACCACTGCTCTCAAAACGGTTAAGGAAAACATCGTAAGGAAACCAGCATATTCTAGAACCAAAACTTCGAAGACATGTTAAATTCACCAACCCGTACTGGGCCTGCGTGATGGATTGTAGCGCTCTTTCACTCTCTGAGAGGAGAACTGTGTTGTCCCCGCAGTGGGAACATTATGGGCTGAACACAGTAGGCCAATTCTCGTAATTTAAAACGTTCTAAATCTAGTCGCAGGCTCATGTAGGCGACAAAAATTTGTCAAAATGTTGGGATATTAGAGGTATTGTTGGCAGATAGAGAATGAGATAAGACTGTGAACGTTCTTATAATTTCGAGAATTGCCCCTCTGGTTATGCAATGTGCCTATAATTTCACCTAATTTCAAACACTGAAATGACTGATACTTATATAATATTTTTGTCATAAACTGGAACTCAGCATTGCTGCATGGCGGTAAAAATTTGGCATAGACAGTAATTTTTTTTTCAAAAATTTCCCAATTATTGGGAAGTTCTGCTTTATTGTCTATTCAATAACTCATCATCTGCCTAGCCTTTTCCCAAATACGTTGAGGTCAGCTTCCAGTCTAACCTGATGCAGCTAAATGCCAATGTTTTACACGGAGCGACTGCCTATCTGACCTCCATAACCCAGTAACTGGGTAATACGATACCCCTATACGAATGACAGCCGGGACCAACGGCTTGACGTACTTTCCGAGGCACGGCTGTAATTTTCTTTCAATAATTTATCAAATTGGGAAATTTTGCTTCGATTTTCCTATTCAAATAATTTTACCAGGAAAATTAAAACGTACTCTCTATTTATAGAAACCACTCCAAACCCAGGAACAGTCAGTCCATCAAACCAGCATTAACAAGCCACTACCGGACACCTAAAGTACCCAAACTTATAGAGTCTGTTTGCTGAGCAAACTATTGCATAAACATGAGCCTTCCTACAATATTTGTATGTTAACTAAAAGACTGGAACTTCGTGCTGAAGTTTTCGATTGAATCTACTATCAATTTGTGTTTGTGTTTCGGGATTCGAAAATATTTTGATGTAAGTATTGAAGTTTGTTTGGCTTGAAATCGGTTTTAGGCTTTGATAGGATCTTCCATTGTTTTAGCACACCTGTACCTGTGTACCTTAGTATTACATTGATCCTGGGAAATTTCGTTAAATTTTGAAAAATTTGATTTTTTTTTTTATTATAAATGATTTTATTTTGTAAGTAGGTTTGTACAAACACTTTTACACGTCAATCATACTTTAAAAAATAGGTGAGGTCAGCGATTCCTATCTGACTAGTCTGAGAAGAAAGGCCGAAACAAACTCAGAGGTCACAGTCTCTTTTAAAGTCCACCCTTATGGGTCCAAGATTATTCTTGGACAGATTGGAATATTCAAACTCAAATCAGGTTAAGCTACCCTTGCCGCGGTTGGTCCGTGGATGGGTGACCATCTTTACATACCAAGACCCCTCCGTGCCTCGGAAAGAATGTTAATCCGTTGGTCCCCGCTGTCATTCGAGGATCTTTGACAGTCGTTACCGGTCGTCAGAAGCCCGAAAGTCTGACAACCAGTCTTACCAAGGGGTTTCGTATTACCCTGTACCTGGGTTATGGAGGTCAGATAGGCAGTCACTCTATGTAATAAAAATACTGGTATTCAGTTGCATCCGGTTAGACTGGAAGCTGACGCCAACATAGTTGGGAAAAGGATATAAACCCTGCAAAATACTACAACAAATCACGGAACTAAATATTCAGCGACATTGTGAAAACGCAAACACAATGAAAGCTCTTTCCTTAGCAATCCTCATAATGAACGGGGTGACAAACTGCATCGTAAACAATACTCAGAATTGCAAGCGGTTTCAGCACTTCACTGTATTATTTAATCAGGGGAAGATCTTCAAACTTTTTGAAACAGAATATAGAATTTTCTTCTTTTTATTCTTTATGAGAACAGGAATAATGTATGATCATGTTTATTTGCTGTTCAGAGCTTGGATTATGCCACCTACACATTGGTGGTTATCATTAAAGGTGAATGAAGTATTTATACTCAAACTCAAATCATTTAATTCAACTAAACCAATTAGGTACAGGCACTTTTGAATTGTCAAAGGGTCGGTCAGTCAGAAATATGAAGTTTCCCAGTCCAAAGCGCAGGTACCTATGGAGAAGAACGGGCAAGAAACTCCACGGACACTCTTTTAAATCATAAAATTATTACAATATATTTGATTACATCATTCGTGTTGAAATTAACCATGTGATAACGATGTAGAAAAACGTGTACGTTAAAAGCGTCCGTTATAGAAAACATAAAAACAATTCATAAATTAAAAATTAAAATCCTGATACTAATAATAAGGCTGAAAATTTGTTTGAAGAGGGGCTTGCGTCCAAGTGCTAACAGCCGCACGGGTCGATCGATCAGGTTAAGCTACGCTTGCCGCGGTTGTTCCGTGTATTGGTGACCATCTTTACATACCAAGACCCCTCCGTGCCTCGGAAAGCACGTTAAGACGTTGGTCCCAGCTGTTATTCATGGATTTCGGCACGGTTGGCGCAGTGGTTAAGCGATTGACTGCTGCGCTGCGTGTCGCGGGTTCGATTCCCGCACGGAACAAATATTTGTATGACCTACATGTATTTGTTCCGAGTCTGGGTGTTTTTCTATCTATAATATGTATGTATTTACAAAAAAAAAAATGTATATAAGTAGTTTATCAGCCATCTTGTTACCATAACACAAGCATTAGGTTGCTTAGCTTGGGACTAGATGGCGCTGTGTGAAATGTCCAGGGATATTATTATTATTATTATCTTTGACAGTCGTTACGGGTCGTCAGAAGCCCGAAATTCTGACAACCAGTCTTACAAAGGGGTATCGTTTTACCCAGCAACTGGGTTGTGGAGGTCATATGAGCAGTTTCTACATGTAAAATACTGGTATTCAGCTGCATCCGGTTAGACTGGAAGCCAACCCCAACACAGCTGGAAAAAAGCTAGGCAAATGGGTCGGGGGAGCAAGAAATTTCACGCAGACGAAGTCGCAGGCAGAAACTAGCGTTCAAAATCAACCGACTTCCAAAAACGACACTACAAAGTGAAAAATAACTTTAATTTCGGAAGTCGGTGTCGTTGGGTTCACACTTTCGTTGTTTGCCACCGACTTCCGAAATTAAAGTTATTTTTCACTTTGTAGTGTCGTTTTTGGAAGTCGGTTGATTTTTTTTGCAAAAAAGTTTTTATTTTTCACTTTTAAGTTGTAATTTTTACCAGTAATTTTGGTTTAAAAACCAAACTACTGAACCGTTTTTGATGAAATTTCTATGGGACATTTGGGAAGTATAATACCCTTTCCAACAAAAACAGAATTTTTCAAATCGGTTGGCAAGCGAAAGAGTTATGCGCGAACAAACATAAAAAAAAAAAAAAGTACAAACATCCGAAATGAGAACCTCCTCCTTTTTTAGAAGTCGGTTAAAAATATAATGCCATTACCAATTCAACTATTCTGTCCTCTCTGCTCTGTGTGTAGAGCAATATAATTTCTGGCCATTAATTACAGCAATAATTGAGAGGTCCATTTCCAACAGCATAAGTACGTTTAGGCCCTATTATTATACCTACTGAAACTATACCTTTTACATGGTAAATTTAATAAAGCGTACATCATTATGTATGCTTTTTAGGATTCCGTACCCGAAGGGTAAAAACGGGACCCTATTACGGGACTTCGCTGTCAGTCTGTCTGTCATCAGGCTGTATCTCAAGAACTTCGAGAGCTGGACAGTTGAAATTTTCACAAATTATGTATTTCTGTTGCCGCTATAACCACAAATACTAAATATAATATATATGTTTAAGGGGGCCTACCATACCTACAACAGACGTGATTTTTATAGATAATGGTACGGAACCCTTCGCGCGTGAGTCCGACTCGCACTTGGCCGGGTTTTTTAATTAATGAACCTCTAATAACTTTAAGGGATTCTAATGATACCATTTTCTTTAAATAAATGAGCCTTTTTGCAACTTTGTGTCCATTACTTATTAGATCGCAGTAACTCTGCACCATGACAAAATAAGTTAGGTCTGTAGTGCTATGATGTAAAAAAACTCACCGTGAAAATTTAGGTTAAGTGAGCTGTCAACAGTGTCAATAGTGGAATGACAGCTCACTTCCAACTTCACCTAGGTTTTCACGGTGAGATTTTTACGGAATATAATATCAGCCGTGCCCAATGACGACCATAAGGTGCCAACGTGTGAGCCGAACGAGTGCTTCATCCAAGTTCGTCACAGTTACTAGGCTATCTAGTATTTTTACGAACTCAAAACAGGAATTATTTGAGGTTCAGAAAAAGAGGCTCAATAATTATATTAAAGTATTCAATAGTATTTTTAGGAAAATAAAATGAGAATTATTTGGGGTTCGATTAAATTCAAACTCAAACTCAAACTCAAAGTATTTATTTCAATTAAACCAATTACAGGCACTTTTGAATTGTCAAGGGGTCGGTCAGTCAGAAAAATGAAGCTAGTTGCCCATTCCAAAGCGTAGGTACCTATGGAGAAGAACGGGCAAGAAACTCCATGGACACTCTTTTATATCAATATATGGTTACAAAGTATTGGTTACATCATTTATGTTATAAATTATGCATGTGAGAACGATGCAGAACGTTAAAAGCGTCCGTAATGAAAAGTTTAAAAAAATAAAAATAAGTTAAATTAAAATAAGCCTTTAAAATAAGCCATGGCAGCAAAGAGATGACCAGTCCCTACTGACGGCGCCCGTTCACGAACATGACGCGTGGATCAGCACCATTCAGCTCAACCATTTTGAAGGGAACCAAATGATCCAACACACGCGCCACCATCAGCGAGACATTTGAGTGAGCATGACATACTCTCTGCTGCCAGGGCAAATTCAAGTCAGTGAAAGACGTACACAGTATATGGTAGCTTTATAGTATGTACATAGTACTCACACATGTGCTATACAATTATACAATACTAGGAGATTGAATTTATATAATGCAAAAAAGTATTTTAAAATCTTCAGCAGCTCCAACAGTATTTTCAAATGCTAATCAATTTATTTATGCGTCCTTATGGAGCAGGACCAGCGTTTAGCCAAGCATTTTTATCAGCGATGTAATCCCCTAATTTATAATATGCCTGGCTGCATAGTGTGCGTTTTATACAAGATTTAAATTTCGTTTCATTCTGTTCTATTATGTGGGGAGGTATTTTATTGTAACATTTTAAACAGTACCCCATGAAAGATGAGTCTACTTTAGCCAGCCTGAAACCTGGTTGAACTAATTGCTCCCTATTTCTAGTGGTATAATTATGTCTTTCACCTCTTTTACTAAAAAGATGTAGATTTTTCCTTACGTACATAATGTTTTCATAGATATATTGACAAGGTACCGTCATGATGTTAATATCTTTAAACAATTCTCTTAGAGAGTCACGCCTGCGGAGGCTATATATGGCTCTGATGGCTCTTTTCTGCAGAATAAAAATAGACTCGATGTCTGCAGCTCGTCCCCATAGTAAAATACCGTACGACATAATACTATGAAAGTAACTAAAATAGACTAGTCTCGCGGTATCAACATCAGTAAATTGGCGGATTTTTCTCACAGCATACGCTGCTGAACTTAGTCGTCCTGCAAGGGATGTTAAATGAGGACCCCATTGAAGCCTTGAGTCGAGCGTGATCCCCAGGAAAACCGTTTCATCGACGAATTCTAGTTTCTCTTGATTCAATTCAAAATTCTTTGCCATGCCTCTAAAAACGTTTAAAATCTAGTCGCAATCTCATCTCAGCGACAATCAATGTCAAATGTAGCTAAACCAAAAGCATTTTTGACAGATTGAGACAGCTTAGAATGTTCGTCAACGTTCTTGTAAATACGACACTCAGCCATATTTATTAAAATCCTTAGCTGCGGTTAAATACCTACATGCCTTTTATATACTTCTTCTTTTATATACTTCTAGCAATCTTATTCCAGTTTCTGATTCCCTATTCCTTTTTACCTGTCCCGTATCGCGAAGGTATCAATCTCAGTGCTACCCGATTTACTCAGAATCGAGAGCTTTACCTTACAGTTGATCCTGTACAGAAAAATAGTGTTACGACACTCAATGATAGCTGAACAAAAAGGTTTAGACGTAAAAAATACAGCCGGCAGTTTTATCTCGATTGTTGTGTATTGAATCGTGCTATTGCAAATGTTTACTGTTCTATCTCTTTAACTATGATAATGATTTCGTTAAGTGATAGTCAGGTGTTTTGAATAGCAGTGCAACTAAACCTTAGAGCAAAGGCCCCGACTTACGTGTAGTCTGAACTCAGGCAGGCGCTTTACTTTGTGTAAATATAGTAGATTTTACAACAAGTGCACAAAACAAACGTTTTGTGGACGAGTTATAAACTCAGCTTTTCACTTCGATTGCGAGGAAATAAAACAGTAGTTTAACATAACATTTCTTTAATTAAAATTCAAAGTAAAATTAGAACAGTTTTGAATACTGAAGGAAATTGTTTTTAAATCTTACGACATTGATATTAGGCTGCAGACCTATACAGCGTACTATTAAATTAATTTTGTAATAATAATTTTCTTAAATCAACTAACCTACCGTACTTGAATTAAAATTTTAATATCTTTTATATCTTAAAAACACATAAGGCAAATAAATTAAAGTAAATATTATATAATAACAAATTCTATCTATGAACTTCTTATTGCATTTGGCTGTATGGCTCATTTTCTTTGCCTTAATATAATACATTTATGAGTTAATGCCCTTGTGCACAAAATTCGATTTTGTGCAGCCTATACCCTGCACAGACAGCGATGCGGACGAATCTTTGATACCCTTTGATTATTTCCCCTCCTTTTTATACACTTGTACATATTATTATTTTAAGACTGTCAGCTTTTTAAATTATGTAAATATAATGTACGGAGTTTTAGGGCACGTCTACCTACATGGCGAAAAAAAAAACACTACATTCTTATCTCTCAAAATACAGTGCTATGTGGTGAATCCTGGGTGATATGTATCTTAATTATTATGTTAGGTTTGTTTAGTTAAATGACTAAATATTTACGATTTGGAAAGCTGCGTATTGGAAAACTGAACGCGTTCATTAATTTTGATTGGTCTTTTGTTGGCATTAATTCATGGGTACGGATGAATACAGGTCCGCTTAAGTGGAGCAATTTAATTGCCTCGCCTGATTTGACGCATTAATTATTGTTTTATAGGCTGTATTGTTTAAATAGGACAGCTTTTGTTATTGTTGATAATTACATGTCATTTTTGACGACACGGTTGGCGCAGTGGTTAAGCGATTGACTGCTGCGCTGCGTGTCGCGGGTTCGATTCCCGCACGGAACAAATATTTGTATGACCTACATGTATTTGTTCCGAGTCTGGGTGTTTTTCTATCTATAATATGTATGTATTTACAAAAAAAAATGTATATAAATAGTTTATCAGTCATCTTGTTACCATAACACAAGCATTAGGTTGCTTAGCTTGGGCTGTGGCTTGGTTGATGGCGCTGTGTGAAAATGTCGAGGGATATTATTATATTATTATTTGTTGGTATACATTTTTGTATCTCGGCACTGATGTGCCGGTTTTATAGAATAACACGGGCCGAAGCCAAGTGCTAACCTAAGCGATAGATGATAACATATTATGGTGTGATAATATGTTTAGACTTAGTGTTGTTGATGATGTTTGTGGGTGTGATATTTGGGCATTATTGTCATTCTGAAGGAATTTTCGGACAATTCTGCAAGTGTTCAGAATAGCAGCTTTCTGTAGGGTTTGGTAGGTGGAAGGAGATAAGTCTAGCGTTTTTAAAGATTGGTGCAGTTGTTTGGGAATGACACCCGTGGTTGAGACGACTACTGGGATTATGGCAACGCTGCCTAATCGCCACATTCGGCTTATTTCTATTTTTAAGTCTGTATATTTTGACAGCTTTTCTGCTATAGTGTTTTGTAGGTTGTGTGTGTTTGGTACTGCAATGTCAATTATTTGCGCAGTTTTATTAATTTTGTCTAGTAAAGTTATATCTGGTCTATTGTAATGAGTAGTTCTGTCTGTGAGAATGGCTCGATCAAAGTATAACTTGTGTGTTGTGTTTTCAAGAACTATTTCTGGATTATACTTGTAGTAAGGTACAGGAGGTGTAGTAATTAATTTATATTTTATAGCAATTTTTTGGTGGATTATATTGGCTATTTGATCGTGCCTGTGTTTATAGTCAGTCTGAACAATTGCTCTACATGCTCCAGTAATATGTTGGATAGTTTCGGAAGAACTATGACATCGCCTGCAAATATCTGTTGAAATGGGGATTCGCATAACATGCTTTTGGTAGTTACGAGTCTCGATTACTTGGTCTTGGATTGCTGTCATGAACCCTTCTGTCTCAGGGAAAAGATCTCCACGCCTGAGCCATTCGTTCGACGCTAATTTATCGACGTTGGGTTGGCACAGGTCTTGGCGATGTCGTCCATGGAGTGACTTTTGGGTCCATTCCATTACCTTAGTCTGTCGGTCGGTCTGTTTCTCGTTACTTTGTGTAGTTTTGTCAAACATATTTAACGGTGTCAGTTTTTTGTCATTATGAACTATTGCTTTGTGTAGGGTAGAAGTGGTACTTTTTGTGTTAAAATATGTTCTTAGGGTACTTATTTGTTTATTGTGTAGGTTCATAATATCTATTATGCCTCGTCCTCCCTCTTTCCTAGGTAGTGTTAGTCGCTGTACGCAAGATCGAGGGTGGTGTTTTCTGTTTTTGGTCAAAGTGGTGTTAATAACGCGCTGTAGGTTTTTTAGTTCTGTTTTGGTCCAGCTTAATATACCAAAAGAGTATGTAAGAACGGGAATTGCAAACGTATTAATAGCTTTAACAGTATGTCTGGAATGCAATTGAGTATTAAAAATGGATTTAAGCCTATGTTTAAATTGTTGAGTAAGTTTATTTTTTATTTCTTTATGTTTAATTTGCTGAGCTTGTATATATCCTAAATATTTATATGTTTCGTTTTCATCTAAAGAGTCTATGATTTCACCTGTCTGTATGGTGTATGAATGTTCGTAAGTTTGGCCTGCCCTGACTGAGTTGATCTTGCACTTATCGATACCAAATTCCATTCTAATGTCGCTTGAAAATTGGTCTGTGGTTTCTGCAAGTTTATTTAAGTCATCTTGTTTAGAAGCGTACAATTTTATGTCATCCATATAAAGAAGGTGGTTAATTTTACAGTTTTGTCTGTTAGTCTGTAAGTCATCTGTAGTATCTTTAAACGGTAGGTTATATCCCGGCTTTAGTGTATTTAATCTGTTGGATAAGGGATTTAAGGCTAGACAGAACCATAATGGGCTAAGCGAATCTCCTTGGAATATTCCTCTTCGGATTTTTCAATTTCAGCTATTCCTGTAGGTGATTTGAGATGTAAGCGAGTCGTCCATTGAGTCATGGTGTTATTTAAAAAGGTTACAATTAATGGATTTATCTTATATATTTTTAAAACTTCCAGTAACCACGTGTGTGGTACCGAATCGTAGGCTTTTTTATAGTCTATATACATAGTGTATAGATCTCTTTTTTTTTGTTTAACCTGCTTAAGTATAACGGAGTCTATTGTAAGTTGCTCTTTGCAGCCTTGACTAAACTTTCGGCAGCCTTTTTGTTCTTCGGATAATATTGAATTTGATTCAAGATGTTTATAAATGATATGAGTGATACATGAGGTTATTATTTTATATATTGTTTGTAGGCATGTTATTGGTCTATACTTTGCTGGGTTTGTGCTGTCGCTGCTGTCTTTTGGTACCATATACGTTGTGCGGGGTGCAAGGTCGTAGGTAATATTAAAGCACTGTTTGGGTTTGGATTTAAAAATGTTTATTAGAAGTTCTTCAAGGCTAATGTAAAATGTCTTAAGGTAAAATGTTAATGTTAAATGTTGTGAATGCACCCGGTCCGTTTGACGTATGGAAATGCACTGACGTTAAAGTATACATAAAATTGTCACTTAGATACAAGGACCATTGTTGTAAACTGCTGCGTTAGAGGTGTTCGGTTGCTTAGACCGAACATATTCCGGGGCGGCAAAGATGTAGTTGAGATGAGTTGATGATAGTACAATCATGTTAGTTAAGATGATAGTAACCTAATGTTAGTGGTGATTCTTAAGATAATAAGAAACAATAGCGTTTAGAGAAGCACTTAAAATAATCTTAATGTCTCTAGTTTTTGTTTAAGATTGGCGAACACGCTTTATTTTGTTTTTTAACTATGCACACTTGCACTGCACTTTGAGCACTAGGCTGACGGTCAGCCTTGTCATGTAGTCGCGCACAAGCACTAGCACTCGCGTCATTAACACTTCGTAGCTCGATGTCTGGGGAGATAAGCACGCGTCGCATGCGGCGTCGTCGCCACCGCCACAGGAGCACGGCCGTGGCCGCAGCCGCCACCAGCACGAGAGTGTAGCTTACCACGTAGTGATGGATGTCATGTGGTGACAACATCTCATCTAGTTCTACGTCGCTGTTTCTCATCTGCTTGATTTGTTTGTAGATTTTGATCATGTCGTCATCTACTTCGTTCTCCTCAGTTTGGTTGTCGTGCGACTTCTCCATCGGTATGCTCACATTGATAATGTAGTTTAGTTGGTCAATCTTGGGTACGTAAATATTTGACTGAACCGTTATGTTGTTGTCAAATTTTGTGTTTGCATGCAAGGTAAAATCTTGCCCTTTGATAATACAACCTTGTCCGAGGTATATTACTCCTGCTTGGTTGAGTTGTTCGACTGTGATATGCTCTCCACAAATGATTTTAATGGAATAGTTGTTACAGCAGTGATATAAATGCTCAGAAGGATCGTTCAACGGTACCCACATATCTGAACATAAAGTTTGTTCAATTTTACATTGGTTGGTCTCATGATTGAGATTGCAGTAATTATTGTTGTCACTGCCTAGATGGTACACAGGCTTCTTAAGCAAGCACATGTACGTCTCTTCCTGAGTGAGACATGTTGAAAGCTCATCGTTGTTTATTGGTATGTATGAGTCCTTTTTTAGATTCACTGCCATGTATTGTGATTTTGGCAGAATGCTTGTCATATTCTTACCGAATTGTTTGGGAATTGGTATCACTCTGTATAATTTGTATCGATCTCTGCTGATTAATGGGAATGTTATTTGGAATATGAAATATTTTTCAGTGGTCCGTGCTTTAATTTGCAATAGATGATATAGTTTTCTCACATCAGTTTGATCGATAGGTAGTATTAGATCATCCGTAAGTTGGCCAGCAATGATATTGAGTTCTTGTTGTAGTTGTTTAGGCGTTAATAAATGTATGTTGAACTGACCATGGCGAATGTCAGTCAAAGTGTCTAGTAAAGTATCTTGATTCCCCTTTAATGTTTGGAGCAAAGTATTTGCAGTTAATGCAGTTACGATCTGTCCTTGTACTGCACTCATGTTACTCATTGCTAATTGTATTCCATTTGTTAATTTGTCCAATGTATCTAAATGTTGATTTATAGTTTTATGTTGCTTATGGATAATCTTTTCAGTTCGTTTCAGAATGTTGTATTCCGACTCTACAACTGTTGTTTGATTTTTCCATAATTTAGCCAAATGATTTTGATTTCGCTTTATAAGTTCTATGTCCTTAGTGTATTGTTCCGCGAAACGCTCATCCAATACGCCGAAGAGATAATTCGCCGCGTAACCTAACCCATTGATAAGCCCACGACGCTGTCTAGAGTGTGCCATGAATTGTTGTGTCAGCAGGAGCGTGTTGTATTATTTTAGTTCGAGAAACTCATGCTGTAGTTGTGGCACTATCATGTTACACACACCGCTGTTTATATTAGTACATGTGTTATCTAAATTAGTTAATAGTTTTTCTAGCGCTGTCGTGCCCTCCCAGTAGGGTGACATATCGTAATAGACGACTAAAGTCCATTTGTCTCGGATGAGATTCATTTTGGCCACAGGATCAAAATATAAGGACTGATTATTCCTTAATTTTGTAATGTTATACATCATGCCATGCGTAATGTTGATTGCGATTGACATAAATAACGTTAATGCTAGGGCCAAAGAAACGAAGTTGACATGGCCTAGTCTTACCGGTGGTGTACTTTTTCTTGTTTTGTTCTCTTTTTCTGTTTGTTTTTCTTTTGTTTTATGTTCTTGTTCACTTGTTTCCGGCGAATTAATAGGTAATAGGGATAGCTTTATGATAGGTCTCTTAACGATTCCATTTTTGGTTTTTAAGGATACCACCCGTACAAGTCCGTCTCTGCCCGGGTGGACATCTACCACTCTTCCCATAACCCATTTTCCAGCAGGTATGTTGTTTTCTTGAATGACGACCAAATCGCCTATTTTCAAATTTTGTTGTGGTTTCAACCATTTACTTCTCGCAGTTAGTTGGCTTAGATATTCTGACCTCCACCTTCTCCAAATGTCTTCGGATAGCTTCTGGATTAAATGCCAACGTGTCCTGGCATCCCTTTCTGTTTCAATAACTGTTAATCCTGTGCGTCCTGTTAAAAAGTGTGCCGGCGTTAAAAAGTCGAGATCTTCTATGTTTTCTGTTATGGAGCACAGAGGTCGAGTGTTCAAGCAAGCCTCAAGTTGAGCAAGAATAGTCGAGTACTCCTCAAATGTGAGCCTCTGTTCACCAATAACTCGCTTAAGGTGGAACTTAAGGCTTCTTACAGCTCTCTCCCATAAGCCTCCGGCACTCGGCCATGATGGTGCGTTAAAGTGCCATTCGATTTTCATTTCGGTCACTTCTGCCAAGAAACTATCTTGGAAGATTTGTTGTAATTGTTGGTATTCGTTTTCCAAAATGTTGCTGGCGCCAACGAAATTTGTTCCTTGGTCGCTGTAAAGATGTCGTGGAGCTCCTCGTCTAGCTGCCATCCGCTTCAACGCAGCCAAAAAGGTAGCGCTTGTTAAATCCGAAACCAGCTCCAAGTGCACGGCTTTTGTGACCATGCAAATGAAAACCGCCACGTATCCTTTAGTTGTTTTTACTCCACGTCCTTTGTTTGTTTTAATTTCCACAAACCCCGTGTAATCGACGCCTGTGTGGTAAAAGGGTGGAGCGGGGTTGCATCGCTCCTCAGGAAGATCGCCCATCAGTTGATATGGTCTTCCTGATTCATGTTTTCGGCAAGTCACGCATTTTCTTATCTGCTTCTTGGTAGCATTGTTCCCACTCGTTATCCAAAAGTAATGACGTAGTTTGGCGAGGGTCACACGTGGTCCGCCGTGAAATGTTAGTTGATGTGCTTCGTCGATGAGAATCTCCGCCAACCGACACTTATGTGGTATGATTATCGGATGCCGCATCTCCTCACTTATGTTAGCGTTTTTCAATCGCCCACCAACACGTAACAATCCGTTTTGATCAATGAAGGGATCTAATTTTAATAATTGGCTTTTTGAGCCAACGCTACCATGCTTGCGTATTTTTTCTATTTCTGTTGCAAATTCATTATTTTGCACATGTTTTATAATAATTGTTTTAGCTTTGCGCAACTCTTGTAATGTGAGATAGCTCGGCAAATGTTTACGGCAACGTGCAGGTGTTATCGCTCGATATATCCATGAAAGTATATGTGTTATTTTCTTTGTACTGTTGTATTTTTCTAAAAAGTGATCGATGATATTAGGGCAATCTTGGACGATGTTGACTTGTTCTTTCACTGTTTTGACCTCCTCATTGATGATAAATAATTGTTTTTCAGTTTCATCTTCTGGAGTCCATGTTTTTAGCCATTGGGGGCCTTGCCACCACAATGTATGTTGTTTTAACTGCGACGCTAACATCCCGCGGCTGGCACAATCCGCTGGATTATCCGTTGATTTTACATAACGCCAGCAGGCCGGAGGCATTGTTTCTATGAGTTTGGCAACCCTATTTGCGACGAACACTTTCCATCGGTTAGGCTCACCCTGTATCCAGCCTAGTGTTACCTTCGAGTCTGTCCATCCAAATATTTCTAGTCTATTTGTTAAGGACCGTTGTATTTTATTTACTAGTTTAGAGAGTAGGTATGCGCCACTAAGTTCCAGTTTTGGCAACGTAAGGGCTTTTTTATGCGGCACGAGTTTAGATTTTGCGGCGATGAGTATTACGTCCGATTGATGTTTTATGCGCGCATAAACTACGCATGCATATGCTTTCATGGATGCATCACAGAACCCATGAATTTCAATGATGTCATCACTGTTGTTCTTCAACCACCTTGGTACCTCACAGCTGTTTATGTTGTCTAGATCTGCTTTTATTTTGGTCCAATCGTTGAAAATGTCATCGGACACTGCCTCATCCCAATGTAAATTATTTTCCCATAGTTTTTGGAATAGTAATTTTAATTTCGTTGATAATGGTGTCAACCAGCCTAACGGATCGAACAATTTCGATATATCCGATAGTAGGTTGCGTTTTGTTGGCCTTGAAGACTGTTTAGAAAAATCGCAACGAAACAAGAATTTATCCGTGTTCGTGTTCCAACACAGACCCAGTGTCTTTGAGGTTGACTCCGATTTCGAGTTGAATACAATGTTTGTGTCAGGATTTTGATGACTCGGTATGTCTCTGATTAATGTTGGTTCGTTGGAGGCCCATTTACGTAAGGTAAAACCTCCGGAATGTAGTAAGTTCATCAAATCTGATATGAGTTTCTTACCCTGTTCAATAGAATGACACCCATGTACAAGGTCATCCATGTAGAAATCTTTGTCTAACACCTGAGCTGCGTCAGGATAATTATTCTGTTCGTCTGCTGCTAATTTCTTCAGCGTCATTAGAGCTAAAAATGGAGCCGCCTTTGTTCCATATGTTACCGTTGTGAGTTGATAAGATTGTATAGGACATTGAGCATTGTTGCGCCAAATTATTTTTTGTAGTGGTTGATCCAATTCATGTACTTGGATCTGCCTATACATCTTCTCGATGTCTGCTGTATAAGCATACTGGTATTGCCTCCATTTTAGCAATAACATTTGCAGATCTTGTTGAAGGTTGGGTCCTTTATGCATGGAATCGTTGAGGCTGAATCCTGAAGATGTTTTCGCAGATGCGTTAAAAACAACCCTGTATTTTGTTGTTGTCGATTCCTCGCGTAGCACACCGTGATGAGGCAAGTAGCACTCCGGTGTCATGTTACTGTGCAAAGCTAGCGTCATATGTTTTAATTGTAAATATTCATCCATGAACATTTTGTAATGTAGGGCTAGCGTCTCGTGTTTCTGAAACTTGCGCTCCAAATTTCTAAATTGAGCTAAAGCCATTTGTTTTGAGGAACCCAACTGGTTTTCTATGTTTTCCTTTAACGGAAGCCTGACTTCGTAGCGCCCGTTTTGTTTCCTAGTTGTGGTATTTAAGTAAAACGTAATGCATTTCTGATCCTCGACAGATAGATTGGGCTGTTCTGTTATGTCTTCTATTTCCCAGAATTTATGCATGTCTTCCAAGTTGTGCAGAACTACATTACATTGAAATGTTTTTGTTGAGCCTCCACACAATATCCACCCCAGGTGGGTTTGCTGAGCGATAGGCTGTGTTGTGTTAGTCCCCTTGATGACTCCCTCCATGATAATGTTAGCGTAGACTTCGGCTCCGAGTAGTAAGTCAACTGGCCTACTAATGTAATACTCCGGATCCGCCAATGCAATGTTTTCCGTGAATGACCATGAAGGCTTCGAAAATGTTTGGTTGGGGAGATTTTTAAGTAGATTATTCATAATCATGGCTTCAGTTGTAAAAGCGTAGTCACTGTTTATAGACTTGCATGTTATGTGAACTGACCCTTTTAAGTTGTTTTCCTTTGCACCTATGCCTAGAACAATCCCTTTGCATTTTTGGCGTTCTATCTTTAACAACTGAGCGGCTTTTTCGGTTATTAAAGATATCTGCGAACCCTGATCGATAAGAGCACGCATGTTGTGATAAGTCCCGTCGGCTGCCATCACCTTCACAAGAGCTGTTGTAAGCAAAATCTCTGCATTATCATCCTGTGATGCGTTAGAGACTTTGACTGTCGCTTCAGTATGTTTAGAAACATGAGACCCCGTCGGCCTTACAAAGGCGTCATGTAATATCGTGTTATGAGAAGCTGTGCATTTGCGGCATCGTTTTGTAGAAGTACACTGGTTGCCGTTATGGCTAAATAAACAATTAGTGCACACTTGCAATTTTTGCGTAATTGCAAGCTTTTGTTCAGTGGACAATTCCAAGAAAGTTTTGCAATTGTAGAGGCCATGTTCGCCACTGCAATGTGGACATTTGAACTTCGACACGTGTAGTGTCTTTTTCAAGGTTCCATTATTCCCACTGTTGTTATGTTTCTTGAAACCTGTTGAGGAATGTTGTTGGTTGTTAGACCCCTTTTGTTGGGGGTTGTCTTGTTTGCGACGAGCTGACTCCAACGTGATGAATTTAGTCTCCAGGAAATCCAGAAACTCTTGAAGTACTGGTAGCTCTCGCGAGTTTTTTAAAGACTCTATGTAATCGGTATACGTGTCAGAGTCTAGTTTTTGGGATAGGATGTGTACCACCATAGGATCCCACGATGTTGTATCAATGTCTAAATTGCGGACAGCATTCAGACATTCTAATGTTGTGTCATGCAGTTTTTTAATTTGTTGTAAGGACTGCTGTTGCATGTTGGGCAATCCTAGAAGAATGTTCATGTGAGAAGAGAATATAGCTCTTTTGTTGTTGTATCGATGATGCAGAATATCCCAGCATATGGAATAGTTATCTGCGCTGATTGGTAAATGTTGGATGAGCCGTTCAGCTTCCCCTTTGACTTTTCCTTTTAAAAACTGCATTTTTTGGGCACTTGAAATCGACGGATTGTTATGTATTGCTTCTTGAAACAAATCTTTGAAGCACGTCCACTGGTTATAGTTTCCGCTGAAAACGGGTATTTCTAGTGTAGGTGTAGTTTTTTCTCTATGAGCCACAGACCACATTTTTGTATTAATCGCCTTCTTCAGACTGTTGTATTGTTTTTCATGACTCAAGAATGTTTTTTCATACTCTCCATGTTCTTCGCTTAATTCAGAATCGATTTCCCAATGCAGAGTATCGATTGCTATCCACCTAGATTGCAATGTTTTGAGGACGTCTTCCAATTCCCATTTTTCGGAAATAAATTCCAAGTTAATGTTGGAGACCGTTCTTCGGAAAGCCTTAAAATTAGCTACCTGCTTGCGAAGCATTTCGTCAAGTTTGCTGTTTGTACCCTGATTTACCATCCAAGCACGACGGGCTTCTTGACCCAACTCCGAAGGTTTACCATCTTCTCCCGGCTGCTGTTCCTCTGCAGACTCCTGTTCATCACTTCTAGATGGAGCTTCCAGCAGTTGTTGATGCATCTGGCTGACCAGTGTTTTGACAGCTTGGTACGACTTGCTTGTTTTCTCATACTCTTGTTTTGTAAAGTATGCATGCGTCTTACTTACTTCTGTTGAAATGCGATCGTGGTTAAATTGATACTCTTTCCAGTATTCTTCTAAATTGCTCAAACACCTTTTCAAGTATTCGAAGGTTCGTCTTTGGACACTGGTCTTCTTCAAATTAACCCCGATCTTTTCGATGTTGATGGCGAGCGCCAGTTGGACGTCGTAAAGCTCAGCCATTTCGCCCGATGTTTGAGAACGTAAAATCTCCCAAGGTGTGGAAAATAATGGAAAGATCTTACTTGTTGTCTGCTGTTATACCACCGCCTCCGTTGAGGTTCTCCTTGGATCAGGAGAGTTATCCAGTCACCAAACAGTCCAGAATACCACCTTAGTCCACAACACACCAAACTGTTGTATACGCAATACTCGCGATTACTTTTCGAAACGCGCGCGAATCCGGTTCGAAGGACCACTTATGTGCGGGGTGCAAGGTCGTAGGTAATATTAAAGCACTGTTTGGGTTTGGATTTAAAAATGTTTATTAGAAGTTCTTCAAGGCTAATGTAAAATGTCTTAAGGTAAAATGTTAATGTTAAATGTTGTGAATGCACCCGGTCCGTTTGACGTATGGAAATGCACTGACGTTAAAGTATACATAAAATTGTCACTTAGATACAAGGACCATTGTTGTAAACTGCTGCGTTAGAGGTGTTCGGTTGCTTAGACCGAACATGCGTGCTTAAGTATAACGGAGTCTATTGTAAGTTGCTCTTTGCAGCCTTGACTAAACTTTCGGCAGCCTTTTTGTTCTTCGGATAATATTGAATTTGATTCAAGATGTTTATAAATGATATGAGTGATACATGAGGTTATTATTTTATATATTGTTTGTAGGCATGTTATTGGTCTATACTTTGCTGGGTTTGTGCTGTCGCTGCTGTCTTTTGGTACCATATACGTAATTCCTTCCGCTATGTATGAAGGCATCATAATTGGATTTTTAATGAAAGTGTTGATGTAATTATAGAGGTATGGGTGAATGTGAGTAAATTTCTTATACCAAAAATTGTGAATGTTGTCTGAACCTGGTGCTTTCCAGTTGTGTAGTTTTTGAAGGGCGTCATGGAAAGTTTCTATTTGAACATTTTCGAACTCCATTTGTTCAATTTGCCTATGGTTTTCCGCCTCTATTTTAATCCACTCAGCTTCTGTGTTGTGACATATTGGCCTCTCCCAAATTCTTGACCAAAATTGCCGAAGTTCATCTATTGGTGGTAAACTCTGGTTAGTGTTATTTTCATTTTCGCTGGGTACTGTTTGGTTAGTTGTGGATTGTTTTAATGTTCGATAAAATTGCTTTTCGTTATTTCTAAACTTATTGTTTTGAGTTTTTCGAAGTGTGCATTTATTATACCTGTTTAATCTACTGTTTACAAGAGTAAGTTTCTGTTTAAGCGTGTCTAAGAAGTGTGTGAGTTGTGTGTTCGGTTCTTCATGAGTTGAGTGTATTTTATACTTTTCTAGAATTGCGTGTACCTGTCTAACAAGCTTCCAACCTTTGTTTCCTTGCATGTACGCTGTTAGTCTGCCGATTTTTGTTCTTAAATCTTTAACTCTCAATTCTAACCTTCTCTGCCATTTAGGTTTCTTAATTTGTGGTAGATTAATGTTAGCCGGATTATCAGAAGTGACATATGAAAGTTTACTTCCATTCGTTTTAGCAGCTGTCCAAGCAGCACTATAAATAACTGTTTGCAGGGTTTCGAAATCTGTATCTGCATTGACATATTTTGGTAGAATGACGTTATTAATGTAGCTTACTATCTGTGCTAATTTTTTTGAAGGTTTTTGTTTAGGTATGTAATTTCTTTTTGTAGGATGAATGTTTGTGAAATGTTGTAGTGTGTGAGAGAATGTTTCTTCTATTTCTTGACTTCTTTCCTGGCTTATTTCTATATTTGAGGTATTATGCTCTGTGTTTATGATAGTGTTTGTCACCGCTTCAAAGTCAATGCTATTCAAGAAATTGGGCTCATTTTCTACTTCGGCTTCTTGTGTATGTGATTGGTTAACGTATGCAGTTTCGGTGTTATTACTTATGGATATTTGTGTAGGGGTATTCTCTGCAATTATATGTAAATATTCTGATTGCCTATAAGGATTTGTTTGGTTTAGTGTATTCTCTGCATATGTTTTTAGCTCTTGAAGTCGTGCATCTGATATCATTCTGTTATTTAAGACGACTCTTTTTTGGTCTGATATTCTCTGCTCAGATAAATGTGACAATTGTGGATAGAATTCAATGAACATTTCTCTTAATTTTTTCCTCCAGATAGTCATGTCTGTTTCCATTTTTGTAGCAATGAAATAGCATTTTATTAGAGTTTCGTTCATTTCGTTTGACCATCTCATTCTACTTTTTGGTTCTGATTGTAAATGTGTGTTGCTCTGATCTATATTTAACTGCGACGGTGTCCTAATATGCGTATCTAAGTTAGTAGTGTCTGTTTGTAGTTCTCTGCTTACTTCTAATCTAATTTTCTCAAGTGTAGTGGCTGAAAGTAATTTTTTGTGAACTATTGCTCTTCGTTGGTCTCCAACTCTTTGCTTCGAGACATTCATTTGTGGAAATCTGTTAATGAATTGTTGGTGCAATGATGTAAGATATGCATTTTTTTCCGTATCTAGATTGGTGATAATTAAATACGTACGCCAAATGAATTGGTTCATGTCTTCGCTCCATTTTTTACGCGTATTGGATTTAACAGTAGCGGGTGAAGGGTTCATGGCAGTAGTAGCCTCCAACACAACGTCTACTGGCATTGGTGACGATGATGATGATGATCTTGATGAGCGTGATAAATATGAAGGTGGTGATGATACGATTGATGAAAAGATGGACCTCGGAGAGGATGATGATGATGAAACTGATGATATTTCAT
This sequence comes from Apamea sordens, assembly GCA_945859715.1. Classification (NCBI taxonomy): domain Eukaryota; kingdom Metazoa; phylum Arthropoda; class Insecta; order Lepidoptera; family Noctuidae; genus Apamea; species Apamea sordens. Next base: position 582,224 of record OX244010.1, on the reverse strand, counting down.
CATTTGATGAAGGCTTATTTACCTGAATTAGTTTTTTTGTTTTTGATCTTGTTATCATACTATTCCCACGAGAAGCTAGGGACTAAAAAAGTCGACCACAGTAGAGCCCTGCATTCACTGTGGCAAGGGTGAATAAAACTGGAGGTCCCCTACTATCCAGAGTTGGCACACTAACGACTAACGCTCTCCCCTAGCCATGCAGCCCTCGGCATGTGCGACCTTGGCTTGGATGGTATCTCTCTTGGTCTGGCTCCTCACCCTAGATTTGTCTCGGCATTGTAAACACTGCCGGAACAGACCTAGGGCTCATTGGAGCACGCAAGCCCCACCACGACGTCAACGTAGAGATACAGCGGTGGGGATATATTATTATTATATTATTTAATTGCTTAGTGCAAAGCCCTTTGTACTCATCACGGTTTCTTTACTGTACGGCGTATAAAGCGCATCGTAGGAAAAACGTGTCCGTAAACAAGTTTTTTTTTTTTTAAACGTTGCCCCACACTAGGAATTTCTCCTGTATCGTGGGTGCGTCTCACATACACAAACAGCCAGTTCCGGAACTACTATTTATTTGTAGGTCATACAAATATTTGTTCCGTGCGGGAATACGCGATACGCAGCGTAGCAGTAAATCACTTAACCACTGCGCCAACCGTGTTGTCTCTTTCATAGTGATCCATAAAACACTGATGAACGGGACATACGGCGAATAAACTGTAGTTTTTACGGTAAGAAAAGCGTGTGTGACCTAAGGCCTCATCGAACTGTAAAGTCAACGGGTTTAAGTTTTTGGAACGAAGTTCCTTATCGCGCGTTGCGAAAGGAGGCTAGACGGAAAAAATTAAGACCAAAAGTTGGAACGACACTTTTTGCTATAGTTGTAAGCCGTGCGGCGTGCGCGTGTTTCTGTCTCTCTCTCTCTTTGAACTTCGTTCCATCCGGGTGTCCCTTCATACCTCTCAAGTTTTTGTGTCAAAATCATTTGTAAGTCAGGGGGCCTACTCCCTAACGGCCGAATCCAGAAACCCATTTTCAGTTAAAGAAAGATAATAATAATAATAATATCCCTGGGCATTTCACACAGCGCCATCTAGTCCCAAGCTAAGCAACCTAATGCTTGTGTTATGGTAACAAGATGGCTGATAAACTACTTATATACATTTTTTTTTGTAAATACATACATATTATAGATAGAAAAACACCCAGACTCGGAACAAATACATGTAGGTCATACAAATATTTGTTCCGTGCGGGAATCGAACCCGCGACACGCAGCGCAGCAGTCAATCGCTTAACCACTGCGCCAACCGTGCCGTCTCGCACCGCCGCCGCCGGCGCTCGTGCCGTATCGCTACTGATGGTAGCCAGTATAATCATAACTGCCAGTATAATAATTATAATCATACCAATCACTACTGATATATAGGAACATTAAAACCAGAGATATATAGGTTTTTAGGAATTATTGGAACATTAAAACCAGAGATATATAGGTTTTTCTACTTCCAGTATGCCAAAACTGGTGATAGATAGGTAACTGAGTTCGGCCGTAGGTCTGTCAACAAAGATACGGGCCCATCCGTAAACAAATCGATACTTCGAAATTACCTACCCCTATTGCATACCTAGGGGTTCCCGATTAATTAACTTTTTCAGAATAGTAAAACCGGCCAAGCGCGAGGTCCAATATTTTTTGATAATCTAACTGACGGACTAATTAGATTTTTTTTAGGAAACTAGCCTATTGAGGCAATATGTCATTTGTCTCAAATGATTTTTGTATGTTTTTGTTTTCTTTAAATTTGATATTTAGTGTTTAAAATCACTACAAATCTTATTATTATTTGGAAATCATGACATATCTAATAACACTTTGCCCGACCTCGGTATCGAATCTAGGACATCATGCTCAGCAGTAGTGCTTGCGACTACTAGACCATCGAGGTAACAGCTTTTAAAAATAAATAATATTTATTTTATTGCTAATATTTTACATAGTATTATATCTATTTTATTATTTATTTATTACTGTGATTGCCCGTGACATCACAGCGGGCCCTATCAGAATACCAGCGCTGCGACATTTATTTTTTAAATGTCGAAGCATCATGCTGAGATAGGAGCCTTTTGGCCTCGTATAGGACTTTCTGTTTTTTTTTCCTTTTGTTTCTTTTTTATACAACTTGTTTTATGTTTAACTGTGTTTAGTTTAGTTTATGATCCTGTACGAGTCGCAATAAATACTTTTTCTTTCTTTCTTTCTTAATGTAGCTGCTCATAAATAATACCATGTTGCAAGCTGCAAGCCAAACCGAATCAAACAAACGCTGTAGAACAAGAATGTTGTCACAAAAGAAAGTACCGCTGTCTTCCTTAAAGACTTTTACTCGTGAAACTGAGAACACACTATAAATAGGATCACTGAACTTTCAGCGCCGGTCTAGAATACCTACAACAAAGTTTCCCAAAGGGGACGAAACACCTACACACGTTTACACTTTCGAACAAACAGCAAAAGTAGCTAAATAAAATTATCGACTTGTACGAAAACAAGAGCCAAAGGATAAGCCAGAAGGTTGACTTCACACAGAGCGAAAACAGATGCACGCGATACCTACTTATAAACTAACAAACTATAAAAAATACAGCCTAACTTAATTAAAACTATTCATCTGCCTAGCATTATTTCCAACTAAGTTGGGGTCGGCGTCCAGTCTCACCGGATGCAGCTGAATGCAGTATTTTACATGGAGCGACTGACTATCTGACCTCCACAACCCAGTTACTGGGTAATATGAAACCCCCTGGTAAGACTGGTTGACAGACTTTCGGGCTTCGCGACTGTCAAAGACCCACGAATGAAAGCCGAGACCAACGGCTTAACGTGCTTTCCGAGGCACGAAATAAACTAACACACTATTAAAATTAAAATATAATATTATCTTGACCTAATTAAAACTACTAACGAACTAAAATATGGCGTCGAAAAATTCCTTCGCATCGCTGTCGACTGGTAATGTACCCAAGAGATTGGCGGCATTGCCACGTTGTATGGTAATACTTAGCCTCTGGCCAAGGTAGTCAGCCCTTCGGTCACGAGAAGTGTCATCCAGCTGTTTGAATATTTTGTTGAACAAGCCATGTACATAACTGTATTTTCTTTCTTTCTTTCTTCATGAGCACCCGATCCCTACGATCCGAGGTTCAACCCCAAACGGCTCGAAAATATAATTACTGATAAGGCCGTAACATCATAGACGCGTAAGTAGGGGCGATCTCAAACAAATGCCAGTCGCGAGTGCGCGTGCACCACTCGCTGTACGTGAAGCATGTCTGTGTGCGTACGCTTTCGCTCGTTCTATGGAGCGAACCTTCTGTTCAATTCTGTGAGAGGGGTTCTAAATAAATTCATAGGTAAACGTGAGAACAGGTGTTACTCGACGTTTCCACTAAAAAGGTTCGCAAACAAAATATTTTCGACGCTATCTCGGATTCCATTTGCGTCCTTTTTTTTCAGTTAAAGGGTAAGCTGTGTTTACAGAAGGTGGCTGTAATGTGTGGAGGTATGTGTGGACATGATAAGGTTGAATATTGCTTGGCTGAATTGTTATGTTATCATTTTCATGGCATTCCGCGCGAGTAGCGATGTGTGTATGAACACAGTCAGGCACTTTACTTTGTGTATTTAATTTCATCACCACTGCTCCTAAAACATGCGTGCAAAGTGATGGCCAATAAAATTGACTGCCCACAGATACTAAATTCTTTTAAATTTCGTGTGCCTTTAAGAATTCCTCGTAAGCCAATTACACCACTCTGTCCACCGCTCCGACGAACAGTCTTGGGCGCTAGTTCCCCTGTCGCGAGGTTAAGCAAGATAATTAATGAATGTAGCGATCTAATCGACTTACACTTTAAGTTATTATACAGTTTAAAAGCGAAGACTTTGAAAAACCTAGATAATGATTAATTTACCTTTTTGTTTTTTTCTTCTTTGTTCTCTGTTTCAGGATCTATAACTTTTTGGATACTAGTAGTTGATATAAATTAGGGTAGTTTCTTTTATTTATTTTTTCGTATCGTAATTACAACTTTCGTTTTGCATGCTGAGTTTACCTTTAAGTGATTGTACACTATTGTTTATCTGTTTTTGCTTGTGTTTTATGGCCATAACTGGTGTAAACAATCGTTGGTAGACCAATAAATAAATAAAAACATTGAAAGAACACATCGTGAGTAAACCGACATGTCATAGAACCAAAAATTCGACATGTGACATACACCAACACGCACGGGGCCCGCGTGATGGATTATCGCCACCTCCCATCGCCATAATTATCCTCTCACAGAGAGTCCCAGCAGAGGGGCCCGTGGCTAAATAATAACAGCCGCACAGGTCGATCGGTCAGGTTAAGCTACGCTTGCCGCGGTTGGTCTGTGGATGGGTGACCATCTTTATATACCGAGACCCCTCCGTGCCTCGGAAAGCACGTTAAGCCGTTGGTCCCGGCTGTCATTCGTGGATCTTTGACAGTCGTTACGGGTAGTCAGAAGCCCGAAAGTCTGACAACCAGTCTTACCAAGGGGTATCGTATTACCCAGTAACTGGGTTGTGGAGGTCAGATAGGCAGTCGCTTCATGTAAAATACTGGTATTCAGCTGCATCCGGTTAGACTGGAAGCCGACCCCAGCATAGTTGGGAAAAGGCTAGGCAGATGATGAGAGAGTCCCAGCAGTTTGAACATCATGATGATTATGATATAGGTACTGTATATAAATGTAATGTATAAAATATAATAAATGTATACCTATTTTCTAATATACTGCCTCCCAAGATACAGGCTTTTGCCTAGTTTGGGAGACAGCTGGCTATGCACTTATGTAAAATTAACTGTCCTTGTTCTAGCTATTAAGACACTGTAATTTATGGTTGTGTTCCAAATAAATTATTATCATATTATTATAGTTTATCGTGGACATCACTGACATCGGTGATGGAAAACATTGTTAGGTAACCTGCGGGGTGATTGCGGAAGACACCATCAGTAACAATCGGTTTCATTTTGACAGTTCAACAACATTCATTGCGTCATTTCCGTTGCTGAGCAGGCACATTGTTCAAACATATGAAGCATTAGTAATATCCTTCAAAATGATTCAGATTGAGATTAATAGTTACGCAATTTGGGTGCTGGTCTTATCATTAATATAGGACTAGGATTGTAATCGCCAAACGTTATTGAGCAAGTGTCGTGATCAATGCTCATTACTTCTTGTATGGTAAGAGGCCTCTTCCCTAATAATACATGGTCAAATTAAATTAGGTAGCAAAACTCCGCAGACGTGATCAATACATACGAAAAAATAAAAAATCAATGATTTTTTTTTGAGGTCAACGACCGCTGCTTACTTGAAATATGAGCTTATTAAGAAAATCTGTTGTTTTTTGTTTTATCGTGTATAGATATCCATCACGTCTGCGAAGTTTTGCTAGTTAATTCAATTCAATCCTGTATATGGTCAAGCTATTATTCAATAACAGTGATTTGAATTAAAAGTGACTACAATTCATTCAATCAATGTTTTGATTTTTCAAACTTCATCATCATCTGCCTAGCATTTTCGCAACTATGTTGGGGTCGGCTTCCAGTCTAACCGGATGCAGCTGAATACCAATATTTTAAATGAAGCTACTGCCTATTTGACCTTCACAACCCAGTTGCAGTTACTGGGTAATATACCCATTGGTAAGACTGGTTTTTTCAGGCTTGTGACTAACTAACGCTAACGGCAAAAAAAATGTTTGATTTTACAAACTTATGCTCCAATTTATTTAAAATCACGGGTTTGGTTTCACAATCTTAATTTGCTTTTAATTAAACAAAAATAACTGCATCAACATTTTGAAAACTCGAAATTGTTGCTCGAATATATAGCATTCCACCGGGAATAAAATAGCTCCATATAAAAAAAAAACAATTTTTCAGTACAAGCGCGGAGTCTGAATTTGCGCTCGCCCCTTATTACATGGCACTTAAATATTACTGGCGTCTATGACCAGAGGGCCAATTCTCGTAATTTTAATTGTGAATATTTTCAAGGTCAGGCTTAAAGAGTTTCTTTTAAGTAAAGCTTACTATTTAATGAATGAATTTCTGAATGACCGAGCTATTGACTAAATATGTATAATATAATTTAATTATAAAACAGCTAAATTGACTGTTTAATGGTATTATTATGACTAATTACTGTATGATTATAAATTAAGATTATGAATCCAAAACGAATTTGACTATATTAAAGTACAAAGTGTTCATGACGTAATTTATTTTAATTGAAACTGACATGTGAATAATATTGTAACCAGTCATGTATTTTATATTAATTGAAATTGACATAATTATAATAATTGTAGCCGGCTTAATTTATTTTATTAATAAATGAAAATGACATGTATATATTGTAGTTAATGTAATTATGACCAGTGATGTATTTAATTTTATTTTATTTTAATTATTATTATTTTTTTAAACATTGTACACACCATGGGTATGTTACAGAGATATTATAACAGATAATTATAAGAACTGACCATAAACCTGTGACAAGCAATAAATGAATTTGAATTTAAGAACGTTCACAGTCTGATCTCAGTCTCAATCTGTCAAAAATACTTCTAATTTACCTACATTTTGACAAGTTTTTGACATTTCTTTATCGCTGAGATGAGACTGCGACTAGATTTTGAACGTTTTAAAAAATACGAGAATTGCAGATGTATGTAAAGGAAGTAAAAAGGAGTATGTAAGATTCGCAGCAGGTGGCGTTCTGAAGTTTCTGCCTTCCCCATGGGAAGAAGGCGTGAATACAGTACTGTAGTGTAGGTTACATGCAACACGTCAAAAACAAAACGAGCTGCATTTTTAGGGTTCCGTAGCCAAATGGCAACGGAACCCTTATGGATTCGTCATGTCTGTCTGTCTGTCTGTCTGTCTGTCTGTCCGTCCGTATGTCACAGCCGCTTTTTTCCGAAACTATAAGAGCTATACTGTTGAAACTTGGTAAGTAGATGTATTCTGTGAACCGCATTAAGATTTTCACACAAAAATAGAAAAAAAACAATAAATTTTGGGGGTCCCCATACTTAGAACTGAAACTCAAAATTTTTTTTTCATCAAACCCATACATGTGGGGTATCTATGGATAGGTCTTTAAAAATGATATTGAGGTTTCTAATATCATTTTTTTCTAAACTGAATAGTTTGCGCGAGAGACACTTCTAAAGTGGTAAAATGTTGTCACCCCCCCCTGTAACTTCTAAAATAAGAGAATGATAAAACTAAAAAAAATATATGATGTACATTACCATATAAACTTCCACCGAAAATTGGTTTGAACGAGATCTAGTGAGTAGTTTTTTTTTAATACGTCATAAATCGTAACGTAACGGAACCCTTCATGGGCGAGTCCGACTCGCACTTGGCCGGTTTTTTTTTATCGTCTGATATTTCTAACGTGTGGCAAGGAATCGGAACGCATTATTTCAATATCGCATGCGATATTATCGACCGATAAAACGTGCCTGTGGCCTAGTCTATAGTCCGTCTCACTCGCTTTGAGGTTAAGCGTGCGTAGTGCACGCTAGTAATTTCATTCCTTAGACCATAACATTACTTCCTTCACGTTCACCATTAAAACATCAGAATGAAGATGTACACTTACTTTTTATCTCTAAAGTAATTCTCTTACTCGGGAGGCTGTAAAAACGGACTACACTCTTTAATCGACGGACATTGCTCCCTTTTATTATAGCCTTTACGATGTTACCCTTATAATATCTTAATAAAGGAGGGTAGGGCCTAACATATTAGGTCGAAAGCTAGCCTTCTTGGAAGGATGTGGTGTAATTTTGAGTGTTGGGTAGGTTGTGATTTGACTGCCTCGATTTGAGTAAAGTACCAAGCCGTAAATGCTCATCAATTTGCCTTGCCTCTTCCCAACTATGTTGGGGTCGGCTTCCCGTTTAACTGGATGCAGCTGAACACCAGGATTTTACGTAAATCGACTGCCTCTCTGACCTCCACAATCCAGTTACTGGGTAACACGATACCCCTTTGTAATGCTGGTTTTCAGACTTTTGGGCTTCTGACAACCCGTAACGACTGTCAAAGATCTATGAATGACATCTTCGATTAACAGCTTAGCGTTCTTTCCGAGGTACTTAGGGGTGTCGATATGTAAAGGATCCGACTACGAACCATCAACGAATCGACCACGGGTACGTAGCTAAGTGCGCATACGCACAAGCGACACGCGTCAACGGCCAACTGCAGCCGTCGATGCAACAAAGCTAAGTACGCACTGCAATGAATTGAAATGTTCTTTTCCAAATAAAATTGCAAACGTAAATAATTTTATAAGGCAATTTTCAAGCGAGTTTGTACGGCAGTGCACGGACTGTAGTCATCATTATCATCATCTTGCCTAGCCTTTTCCCAACTATGTTGGGGTCGGCTTCCAGTCTAACCGGATGCAGCTGAATACCCGTATTTTACATGGAGCGACTGCCTATCTGACCTCCACAACCCAGTTACTGGGTAATACGATACCCCTTGGTAAGACTGGTTGTCAGACTTTCGGGCTTCTGACTACCCGTAACGACTGTCAAAGATCCACGAATGACCGGCCGGGACCAACGGCTTAACGTGCTTTCCGAGGCACGGAGGGGTCTCGGTATGTAAACATGGTCACCCATCCACAGACCAACCGCGGCAAGCGTAGCTTAACCTGACCGATCGACCTGTGCGGCTGTTATTATTTAGCCACAGGCCCCTCAGTGCGCGGACTGTAGTATTATTGGTATTTTTCAGAGATTACGTGGTACTTAGTTTTTTTTTTGGTGGGATATGATGATTCATATGACTTCTCCCGCTCCAGGCGGAGCGGGAGGGCGTGTCAGACTTTTACTGACTAAAACCTACACGTGTTTCTTCAATTGCCAGGGGTCACGGTATCTCTTTCGAACAAACTTGGCAGGCATCGGCACTACCCCGTCAGTTCGTGCTGACATCTCTTTGAGGCGCGCGTGGAACACAACGCGCCGTCGACCCGGGCCTGGTCCTTACCGGGCGGCGAACTGCCGATTGCTCGACGCCTGCAAGCCCGCGCCTACAGTGGCCGGGAGCTGGCTGGTGACTCCGGACGTGCGCACTTAGTCTAAAGCTGCGCATCTGTGCTGGGAATATAGCTCGATTTCCGCTTCATATCGCGTGTCACGTTGTAAATGATAATGATAAATGATAAATGATTTTATTTTTGTAAGTAGGTTTGTACAAACACTTTTACACGTCAATCATATTTTAAAACTAGATGAGGTCGGCGTTTCCTATCTGACTAGTCTGAGAAGAAAGGCCGAAACAAACTCAGACGTCACGTGTAGTGTATGATCCTCCTAAGCTGCACAAGGCATAGAACTTCTCTGTTATTAAGAGGACTTTGATGTTATTAAGAGGACTCCGGACTTTAATAATAATTGACTAAGTGCTAGAGCAAACTTGTTGCTCCTAAATAAAGTACCTACATTTTGTTATCTTCTCAATTCTTATTTCTAAGAAAGTTAGTGGTTACTTGTAAAAGGCAAAATACAGTTAATTGGATCTCAGTGAAATCCAGCTAACCTTTCTGAAAGGTATAAAGAAAAAAGGTCAAGCTTGCTTTTCCATCCGATTACACGATCTTTTCCTTCCCTACACTGTTTATCTTTTTTCCTTTATAGTTCATAATCTTTTGTATACTTAAAGTAATGCGGGCTCTTAGTTAAAGATATGAAACGAAAATACATGAAACGAAAATCGACTAGTATAATATTTATGTTTTCTTTGGTTTTATACTGCCGTTTTTTGCCACCGACTACAGAAATTAAAGTTGGAAAATAAAAAAGAAATAAAAAACGATTATCTGCGGTAAACATGACGTAGAGAAAGAACACAAAAAAAACACACGAACACAAAACACACACACACATAATATGCGTCACATCTAAGCAAAACGGCCATCTCGCAGTATAATGCTACCGGGCTGAAGTGACGACGTCAACGGGTGCAGCATACGATGAGATAGTTTAGTTATTCGTATTTTTCACTTTGTAGTGTTCTTTAAGAAGTCAGTTTTTTTTTGTAGAAAACGTTTTTATTTTCCACTTTTTAGTAGTTGTACCGGTAGGTACATACGAAAGTGTGTGTATGTTTGGTAGGTATACTACCTACCTACACACACACATTCGTATGTCACTAGTTACTATGTACGCAACATAGACAGAAAGTTGTATAATGTCATCAACATATTACATAAAGTGGGGTTCAATACGTCTTATTTAAGATTAATTAAAATCTACCAAAGTTAATAAAATTTATATGGGGCCACCGCCTGAGCTTCTTTTACCAAATGAAAAAAGAATAACGTAAGTCATGATTAAGTTTTTCATTATGTATATTGATTTTCTGAACGTGAATTCGCTGAAGACAGAGCAGCATGAAATTGTAATCATGCCTTACACTTCAGCGTTTGATCTTGAGAGCTTGAGCAGCTCGTTCAGTTATCTATACATATAATAAAACAGTAACGAAAGAAAAACTGTACATTGAGAATTTTCGAGAAAAAATAAGTGGCTTTTGTTAGAAAAACGTAACTGATGACAAAAAGTGACTTTTTAGAATTTTTGTCTGTTTGTCTGTTTGTCTGTGTGTATGGTACGGCTTCACGCCAAAACTACTGGATAGATTGAATTGAAATTCAGCAAAAATGTTCTTTGTAAACCAAGGAAGGCTTTAGGCTACATATTATCACGCCGTATGTTATAGGAGGTAAGCAATATTGATTTTAAAAGGTTTTTGTTCGTAATTTAATGCACAAAATAATTGAATGCACAAAATGACATGTTATTTATTTAGTAAACCATAATTTAACTCTGGAAACATATTATCACGCTATCACCTACGGGGGAGGAGCTGTGAATCTTTATTTTTCTTACCTACGTATTCTGTGACAGCGTGTAATCTAACGACGCATATTTAAATGTTGTTTTTGAGTAAGCCATGCTATTATCTAGCTTTACACTATAAAAACTACGCCATTTAAGTAACTTGGGCAGAGAAACATAGTTTAATTAATGTTAGTAGTATAATGAAAATTTTGAAGCAGCGCCATCTATGAGATTTCATAAAAATCAAATCAAGTTACATGTTAACACTTTTTGGAAATTAATAATTTAAATTTGATCATGTTGGCGAGGTTAGTAGTTAGTTATTCTTAAAATTCATAGATGGCAATGTGCATTTTCTTCATAAAAGTTCGTTTCGACAAATTCAAGTTCCAACAAAACCCTCAAAATCTTGAGCAGAGTTGAGGAAGACAATTTAAAAAAACACGCTCTGTGAAGTCGACCAGTTTGCGAGATCCCTTACGTATGACGAGGTGCCTTCATATTACACGTACGACAAGCAAAGGGGTGTATTTAACCGACGTCGACGAGGAGGTGCTGTGGAAGGCTTTCCGGGAATTTTCAAGGACACCGCATTGGGTAGGGTTTATACCGTGCATCCGAATAATGGCGAATGCAATTTTCTGCGGTTGTTACTTCACACTGTCCGAGGCCCAACGTCTTTCGCCTTTCTGAGGACATTTGATGGCGTGGAGTATCCCACTTACCGCGCAGCCTGCGTAGCACGTCACCTTTGCGACGGTGACCAAAATTGGGATGACACCCTCGCGGAAGCGAGCGTCAGTGACAGTCCCAGCTGCATGCGTCATCTGTTTGCCGTCATCTTGGTGTTTTGTGGAGTCGCGAACCTGGTAGCTTTGTGGGAGAAGTATCGCCATCATCTGTCTGAAGATTTTCTACGAGCTTTGAGGCGTGTTACTGGAGACGAAGTCGAAGTAACTGATGAACGCGTGCTGAACACCTGTCTCAGTTCACTTCAAGATGTGGTCATTTCTATCGGCGGCAATCCACTGATCAAATATGGGTTATCAACTCCCACATCATCACCGTATAAAGACCGTGGAAATCGGGAGTATAACGCTGAGACAAATTACGATCTGGGCGAAATGACCACCATACGAAATGACTATGTCGCTTTGTTCTCTTCAGAGCAAAAACACATTTATGACACCGTCCTTGAAAGCGTTGGGCAAAACCAGGGTAAAATGTTTTTCTTGGATGCTCCTGGTGGAACAGGAAAAACATTTGTTACCACTGGCATACCTGCAGAGGTCAGGAGGCAAGGCAAAATTGCTATTGCTGTAGCGTCGTCGGGAATCGCTGCCACACTCCTTCCGGGCGGCAAGACAGCACATGCCATGTTTAAAATTCCCATCGATTTAGAGAGCGCCGAAACGCCTGTTTTTGGTGTGTCACGTAACAGCAATAAGGGACACGTGCTCAAGGATTGCTCTCTGATCGTATGGGATGAGTGTACGATGGCCAATAGGAAGGCAGTTGAGGCCGTGGACAGAACCCTGCAGGACATCCGCAGGAACGAACATTTGATGGGTGATGTCATAGTTCTGTTCAGTGGCGATTTCCGGCAAACGCTTCCCGTGGTGCTTCGTTGAAACGATCTTCGTTTTGGTCACGAGTTCGTACGCTGCACTTGACCATTAATATGAGAGCTCAGCTCGGCGGCAATGCATGTGCTCAAGAATTCTCCGATGTCCTTCTAAGTCTTGGCGAAGGCACTCTACCAGAAGAGAGAGGTGGACACGTGGTGCTTCCAGAGTCTCTCGGTAGAGTGGTATCCAGCTTAGAAGAACTCATTCGCTGTGTGTACGGGGACATCAGTCGTATACTGCACCAGCAGAATTCTTGGGTGTGTGAGCGGGCCATTTTGACGCCTAAAAATAATCAGGCTGCAGCAATTAACAAATGCATTCTCTCGGAAATTGAGGGGAATGAAGTGGTCTACACCTCGATAAACACTGTTGTCGAGCAAGATGACGCCACACATTATCCCGTGGAATTTCTGAACTCCCTGTCAGCAAGTGGACTTCCACGCATACCATCAAGCTAAAGGTCGGTATCCCGATTATGCTTCTTCTGTACCTATCTCCTCCGAAGTTGTGTAACGGGACCCGCCTTAAAGTCATCTCGCTCCACAGACACACCATTGAGGCGGAAATTCTTACGGGTTGTGGCGTCGGCGAGGCAGTATTTATACCACGCATTCCTTTCATACCTCATAACTACCCGTTCCAGTTCAAGCGCGTACAGTTCCCCGTGAATGTTTGCTTCGCGATGACCATCAATAAGTCGCAGGGGCAGACACTGAGGGCAGCGGGTGTCGACCTCAGGACGAGTTGCTTCTCACACGGGCAACTGTACGTCGCTTGCTCTCGCGTCACCAGTCCTGACTCTCTTTACATTTTGGCTCCTGGCAGCATAACTACCAACGTAGTTTATAGGGAAGTGTTGTGTATTTTTATTCTTTTGTGTCCTGAAATGTATTCCTGCATTATTTTCTCTATTTCCTTCAGTCACATCTTATGACTGAACTCAGCAGGATTCCCATATAACTCTCTTCACTTGCTTCGCAAAAAAACTTATATTTTAATGCAATTTTAAAAGTTGTTTACTTATAATGCTATAGCGACACTGGCATCTTAGGTATTTTTGGTGCTGTAGAGCCTTCACGCAGACGACGTCGCGGGCAGCAGCTAGTCATTGAATAAATGTCCATTATATTGTTACGAGCTTCGGGGTTCGTGACAATAAAACTACCGATATAAATTACACTTTAATTGAACAACACTAAAAACAACTCAAACACACTAATTATAAAACACAATTGCACTTAAGTCGCACTTCAAGATCGCTTTCGATTTATTCGCTTGAATCGCTTATTCAATTCTGACTCGGTCGTAGCTAATCCCGGCCTTAGTGCCGCAGATAGTTCTAGAACCTTCTATTGTATTAACATCTAGAAGGTTCGAGTACGTGGAGCTGCGCATACTCACCGAAGTACACTCACCGAAGTACACTCACAGATTCATTTATTGTTTCACCCCTTTTGTACCAAAACTACATCAAGGATCTTTTACTCTAATTACAAAAGAAAAAACCTCTAGCGTTATACACAGAAAAGAATTCTTTTGTCAATACTAATTAGTGTAGAAGTCGAGCTCTTTGAGGAAGTTCGTCGGAGGAAGTACAGCGTTCTTTAGTTCGTTTTGTCGCTGTTCAGGTTTGAAGGGTAATTAGGTTGAATGTGACGGTTTAAAGACGTCTTTATTAGACGGGAGTTCAAAAAGGTTTTATTTGCTGTAGGAAGAAGAGATTTGTCTTGTGATTAAACAGTTTTTTGAGTGCGTATGGAGAAGAACGCTTTTGTGAGTGTCTTTGACAAAAGCGTTCTTCTCCGTACGAAATTACGTTTTGGAAAGGGCGACTGATTAATGTGAAATATATTTAATTGTAAATTTTGACGTTCTAAAGTGACTTTCATGTGCCTATTTGAAATAAATGCTTTGATTTTGAGTTTGATTTTTATTAGATGTTAGGCTGTGATGGTATTTTGATGCGAGTGTGCATGCTTGATTTTCATACCCTGTGTGTAGGTATACTAATATACAACGGCTTGTCATTAAACTTGTTTTCAGCCAGTCTCATACATATATTGACGTCGTTTCAGACCATGTTTTGTTACCTATTTTGATCACCTTTTTGTCAATTTAGACAGGTTTTTAACAAGTTTCGTATACAATTACCTACTACATACAGTCTTTGCAACTTGTTATAGTTTTATAAATGAAAACAGTAGACACAGCATGTTGAATACATGCATATTGTGTTTCTTTTGGTTTTAGCTTTCGGGTACAGTCAACAGCAAAAGTAGATGATCAAAATCAGAAATTCAATACTAAAGAACGGAGTTCGCGTCAGAGCTATGTGGCGTCGAAGTGATTCAAAAGTATGTGATTGTAAATTATACCAAACATTTACTACTAGTACAGCTGCCATATAGCTGCGAACTCCGTTCATTAGTATTGAATTTCTGATTTTGATCATGTACTTTTGCTGTTGACTGTACCTACAACAGTTTGTCTACACACAGCTTTCACACTTTTTTGCATACAGCCTTAGTTCGTTAATCTCTTTAGAATTGCAGAACTTTCTACATTGTTTGTTAAACTTCTGTATAGTCCAGACGACCTCGCTTTATCACTCTAAGGTTGAATCTCACTCGCACGTCATAAAACCGTAAAGTCTAACTCTCTTTGCAACAGCTAGCCAATTTCAACCTTACAGTGCGGCCGCCGAGAGAGTTTCATACAAACGAATACGTGTTTTGCAAATTTGATCTTTATTAGCTACTAGAATGATCGCATTGACAGGTGTCAGGAACGCATTCTCTCGACGGTAGGATTGTAGTTGAAGTTTCAATCTACTAGGAATTGTTGTCAAAGTGGTAAAGCGATAACAAACTCGACTATATCGTTGTTGTTGTTGCACCGTTGTGTTGAAATTTAAATAAAAAATGACAATTTAAAAGCCTTGATAATTCAAAAGTGCCTGTAATTGGTTTTGTGGTTGGTTGGTTTACATTTTGAACATTTACGGAAACTATTTCAAAATGAGTTCCGTACTGCGATCGTGTGTTGCGCAATTAGGGTGCTGGTTTAATTTGCTGTCATAACTTTTCATACATGCATACCGACATGTTTTCTGTTTTATATGAAGAACATTATTTTATTCACGAATTTAATATTAATATTTCATAGGGAAATATGTTCAGTATTACGGATAGAATTACTCCCTTGACGATTGTAGATGATTAAATTGGCAGCCTGTATACAATGTGACTTTTTTTTCTCGCTAGTTTGCGTAAGTGTTAAGCCACAGATCGTGGAGATAAACGCTGACAGGAACCATGAGTTAAAATTGAAAGTAAATAAAATATATAAATGTGCCCGGATGTGTGTGAATTAGCTTACTGACAGGTTATTGTTATTAGTATTAACTTATTTATTTATTTTACTTCGATGGTCCTAGTTTTTCATCTGTGACTCAAGTGACAGCTATGTGACCAGAACCCAGCTATGCATAAATATGTAAGCTGTCACGCCCTTTATGCCTGGAGGCTTTTATTTAGGTAGTAAGTTTTTATTTCCATTTTAATTAATTATTTTTTCAGCTTGAGTACGTATAATTTTTATTATATTTGTTGGTATATTGGCGTGGCTAGCTGACATATTTTATGGCAAATAATTTAAGTTTCTTGTAATGTTAATTACTGAACATATGTTCCTAGTATTGTATACATGCAACTATATTCTAACTGAACAGACAGCTGTGCTGCTGGGAAGTTTGTTGGCCACTTCTTCTTCCCAGCGATAGCACTAGGAAGTGGTGAAGGGCGGGCGTTTTTGGGGGCAAAATTACAAAAGACAGTCTCTTTTGTAATTTTGACGTTCGAAAAGTGCTGATTCTCAGCTTAATTTGAATAAATGACTTTTGATTTTTGTTTTTTTTTTTTTTTTTGTGACCTGAAAAAAAAATCAACCTGTATGGTAGCACATCCGATGTTGAGCGATACGATACGATAGTTTCTACATAGCATAAGCATAAACAGCTTAGTTCCCTCTGCAGAAAACCATCACACCTGAATTTCCTTAAAAGGGTAGGCAGGTATGTGGGTACACCCACATTTCGCTAGTTATATTTAAGTCCTATGTAATAGGTACGGGCCTATTGCTATCAAATGGGCATCTATTACAACTGTATTATTCCACGGGTCACCTTCAGACACGTGCTTCGATCAATAATAGTACTAGATTAAGGATCAGGCACAAAAATCAGTCGCTCAAGTGGCCACGTTTGCACACACGTAAACATTTACATTTCTTAGAAAAAATTTAATAATATTAACAACTTCAGTTTATTATAAACCTTAATGCTAAAACATAAAGTTTAATTACCATTGCAAAATATATTGAAAATTTCGCTTGAAAATAAAATCATTCTATTTTTAAATTTTCAGTCATTTATTCTAAAATGAAACTTAAAGTCTAAGCAATACGGTTAAAAACATACTAATTTGAAATAAGACCACAAAAGTATTTGTGGTCTTATTTTTCGGGCCGTTTTTGAAGCGCTTATCGGGAATTTAGTATTATTATTGATCGAAGGATACGTGCCTTCTTTTTGACCAAAATAACAAAACCTTCAATGTCCTCCGATCTCTAAAGATTCTTACTATGAAAAACTTCTTATAATAATGTAACTGTATCAGATGGTCTCAATAAATTACTTTTATTTCCTTATCTGCAAGTGCAGGAAAACATCGAGTAAAAGTGAGTGGGGAATAGCTACGACTTCAATAATTGGATGAATGGTACAGGGTGGGCAACTTGGAGGTATACAACCTTTTTTTGCCGCCATTTTGTCTTGGCGGCAAACATGACAGTTTTTTCGTGAACATTATTTTGTGTAGCTACGGCAAATTTGTTATGGAGCGTTTAACGACTGTACAAAGTGTTTTAATTATTAAAACATTCTACTCAACGCAATCATGTATTGAGGAAACACTAAGAAAATTGCGGCCAATTTTTGGTAGAAATCACTTACCTTCGTGGCTAACAATAACTCGTTTGGTAATAAAATTTGAGCAGCATGGCATTGTAACAGATAAAACAATTTTCTTACATCAAGTGAATCAGTTGGGCTTAGGAAACATGTGGTTCCACAAGACGGGGCCACATGTCATACGGCACGAGCCACAATCGAGACATTGAAAAGAATGTTTCCGGGGCGATTAATTTCGAGAAACGATGACATTGATTGGCTCCCAAGATCCCCGGATTTAACAGCTCCTGACTATTTTTTGTGGGGCTATCTAAAGGGACGTGTCTATGCTAACAGGCCAATGAACCAACAAGAATGAAAACAAAATATCTGAGACACAGTCACTGAAATAACGCAGGAAATGTATGAAAATGTCATGAAAAACGCAGTGAAAAGGGTTCACATCTGCCATGCTGCTAGACATTTGTCTGAGATTATTTTCCATACTGAATTGCCGGCCCTAAATACTATATTTAAATAAAAATACTTAACAATTTTTATATTTCATAAAATAAATTTTAAAAAATGAAGTGTATAGGTAGGTAGTACCTCTTATTTTCCCACCCTGCAGTTTCAGGGCAACATTATTTTTGTGGGAGAAAAGTAAAGCTTTTTGTAAAAAAGTTAGACTGGGTTTGTGGGTGACTGCCATGGCATTTCTGCCACTAAAAAACGTTGCGGTGTTTGGTAAGGAAATTATATGAGGTATAATTTTGGACATGGGTACAAAAATGTGGATGTAATTTTTAGCATTTTTGGACTTTCTAAAAGACTTTCTCTTTGGAAAATTAAGTTTTATAAAAAAAAGTAACAAAAATAAAAAGGTTTCATTTTTATTTTTGTTACTTTTTTTTATAAAACATTTATTTTTATTTTTGACTGTTTTTCTTCTGTTTTTAGTTTAGGTTGTGATCTTCCTGTGCGAGTCGCAATAAATACTTTTTCTGTCTTTCTTTCATATTGGAGTTTTCAACTTGTTAGGATCTTTTTCGTGTCGATGAGACGACAGTTTTTAAATTTTGTTGGCGCAAAAATTCGCCACTTCCACGACGTCGATAGTGACAGCGCAGAGGTTACAGTGACAGCATTATTTGGGGCACAGAGGCAGGATAGGAGGCAGAGATATGTTGATATAATATGTTAGATTGGTAAAACATCCATAAGAATTATAATCACTTTTCACTACTCATGGCAGTCTTGCAATGTTTGCCAATGCCAGTTTTTAATTAATTTATTTATTTTATTAAGGTTAACCAACAATTGTTTGTAATAGGATACAATTATTTGTAATAGGATACGATTGCGGATGCAACAATTAATTATAGGTTAACATCGCTAGCACAAAAAACAGTGGTAAAACCATTAATTATTAAATTACGACAGATTCATAAAAATACTCTTGAATAAAATATGAAAATTAAATTAAATCAAATCATAAACAAGTAAATAAGATACAAATTAAATAATAATAATTGATTTGAAAATTAGATTAAAAATTAGACCAAAATAAATTACATTGACCATTTAAAAAAAAATTAAAACATTGACGCTCAAAATGCTGACTGTGGTAAGGTAAAAAAAAAAAAATATCCAATTCCATAACGAACACCAAGAAAAATTATTACGACATAATCGGTAATAATTTTTTTTTAAAGTTAATGTTATAACACTACTTTAAATATCTCTCTACCATGGCATGTTCCTTAAGCATAATGTTTAACGTGTGTTACATCGCGCACTATCGCAAACAGCAAATTTTTACACCAAAAATAAAAGTCGTTTCCAAGCAATTGTGTTTGTGTAATGTTACTTAGTTTGATGTACAGAATGCGTAGTAGACGGCTATATAATGGGTCTGATTACACCCCTTATAGTGCATTCAATTACGCAGTGTCCCTTTCCCCCACTATACTCTTAATGTCGTCTGATGTTTCTGTTGTTCACTAAGCTCCAGACAACTGCTGACGATAAAGATTTCGAGACAGCGCTTTAAGCGCTGTAATAGTCTTTTGTTTCTCTTTGTAACTATTCTGGTGTAGGAGGAATGAATGTTTTCTATGGTAACTAGTTTTGGAAAAAGAGAGCTAGTGTGGCTAATATTGATTTAAGTGGTTATGATTTGGTGGCCTTATGTATTAGAAAAGATAAGTTAAAAATGAGAAAGCTGTAACTAAAAAATATATAATACTAGTTGCGCCCCGCGGTTTCACCCGCATAAGTTTCGCGTGGGAATATCGAAATAAAAAGTATCCTATGTGTTAATCCTGGTTATAAAGTATCTATGTACCAAATGTCATCTCAATCCGTTTAGTAATTTTTGCGTGATAAAGTAACAAACATCCATCTATCCAACCTTTCACGTTTTTAATATTAAGTAGGATTAACAAGGGTGGTGAGGACATCGACGCACCACCTGTTACCATAGATTCCGTATATGATTCTGAACCGCCATCCGTTGGTTATTTTTGTCGGTAGTTTAAAAATAAATTGCTCTGCCATACAATTTTTTTTTTTTGATAAACGACGATATATTTTTACTCTAGGATTTTAAAATCATGTGCTGAATCCATAGTTTCAATTTTCGCATCGATGTCCCTGCCACCCTATATAAATAAAAATGAAATGCTATTCGCTGGTAAGCGCATCACTTGAGAACGGCTTGACCGATTTAGCATTTATTTGTTTTTTAATAAATACTAAATTGGAAAAGTTTACAAATTGGACAAAAACTGAACGTCGTTTTTTATCATTAACCGAGCTCATTCACATTCTCCGCATGTTTACCCCCAACTTGTTGTTTTTTTGTGTGTTTATGTCTTTTTTTTATGCGTCATGTTTGCCGCAAATAAATGCATTTTCTTTCTTCTCCTTTCTTTCTTTCTCCGGTCAAAAACATGTTGTGTATAATATACTGTGGATAATTACATGTATCGTACATGGTATTGATGTTGTTTCAGACATGTATTGTCAACTATTTTATTCTCCTATTTCAAATGTTGGCAAGTTTTTAATACATATCGTGGTCCGATTGTAGAAATGACAAAATCGTTATCCCCTCAACTCCACCATATGCCGCCATTTTATGATTTGGCTGGTTATAATATACCTAATCGATAGTCGGGTGGATCGACGAAAGCAACCTATTTGTCAATATTCCCAGCTGACTCCTGGAAATATCGCAAAGTAGTAACATTTCACGCTACAAGTGACACCCCGGCCAAATGGGTTAGGTTAGGTTAGAACTGTGACCGCGACCCCCGGCGTAGGTGTGAGATGGAACGTCGGGGTAGTTTTTATTCAGTAAGAGTCTGGCCCACTCCAGGGCAGCGGACATCCATGAGAATTTTGCGCTCCGGGAAAAAAGAAATAGGTTAGAACTGTGACAACCGCGCGCGACCTGAGCAAACCTGAGCAAACGAAGCGAGCGGTGCTGCGGCAGCAGCTGGCAAGTGCTACATCCAAGTTGGTTACAGTTATTGGCTACTAAGTATTTTTAGGGCCATAAAATAGGAATTATTCAAGCAGGAATAGGAATTATTACCGGACTGTGTAGCAGCAAAGACAGGGTTATGTTTTTGACAGGCCAAAGCATCGCTGGGCTAATCGTCGCACGCTGAGCGTTGAAAACGATATGATGAATTTTAGATGGTCAAATCAAGAGTGAACAAGCATCTTCTGGGCACACTCGTTCCATCATGAATCTCATCCAACGCTTTCCATCAGGCGTCATCAAGTTCAAAAGCGGGCCCATTCAGCAATACAAACAAATATTTAAAAAATGGCGCCTTATCATGAATTTTGTCAGGTGATATGGCGTTGCTACGATCGGACGACGACATAAATAACGATAAACGAAAACAGTAGACATGCATGATACATGTTTTGTAACACATATAAGTGTAACTAAATAAAACGAATCTTAACAACGCAACCAAAGTCTCCCATTCAAATTAAACATTAACATCTGCTAAGCCAACGCGTGTAGGCACACAGCACCTGTATGACTCACGTACGTCATAACTTGTTGGTTATGGCGGCACGTGGTAAGACTAGGAAGTCGGATTTGCATACGAACGGAATTGTCGCGAGGGAGAATTTAAAGGCTCATTTACTGAGGAGAATATCCTCGCCTTCAATAGGCGGTTATCTAAATGAGATGGAGAAAAGGAAAAGTTGACTTTGGGCTTTAAAAAGTTTTCTAGGCCCATCTCCTCGTATTGAGTATACGAGGAGTTGGGTCTAGGAAAGCACGTTAAGCCGTTGGTCTCGGTTGTCATTCGTGGATCATTGATAGTCGTTACGGGTCGTAAAGCTCGAAAGTCTGACAACCAGTCTTACTAAATGTATCGTATTACCCAGTTAGGGTTGTGGAGGTCAGATAGGCTGTCTGGACTGGAAGCCGACCCCAACATAGTTATAGTTGGGAAAAGTTTAAGCATAAGATCTCCTCGTAAACTCACCAAATATGTGTCTCGGTAGGCGTGGGTGTTAACAGAGGATATCAAAACATGAATACACTGGCCTAAAAAAAAATAACACATATACGAAACATTTTACGTAAAACGAATAATTAAAAAACTTCACTAACTACAAACGGAACTGTGTCCTACATTTTTAGTTAATGTTTCCTGCATGTTAATAAATGAACTTTTGAACAAAGTTAACCCTTTGTTCAAGTACATTTATTTAGAATAAGTAAAAATAGGTGTTGTAAATAAAGTTATAGTATACTGTGTAGTTTTATGGAGTATTTGTCAGATTTTTTACTCAAAATAAGTTACTCATCATCTGCCTAGCCTTTTCCCAACTACGTTGGGGTCGGCTTCCAGTCTAACCGGATGCAGCTGAATACTAGTATTTTACATGGAGCGACTGCCTATCTGACCTCCACAACCCAGTTACTGGTTAATACGATACTTGGTAAGACTGGTTGCCAGATTTTCGGGCTTCTGACTACCCGTAACGACCGTCAAAGATCCACGAATGACAGCCGGGACCAACGGCTTAACGTGCTTTCCGAGGCACCGAGGGGTCTCGGTATGTAAAGATGGTCACCCATCCACAGACCAACCGCGGCAAGCGTAGCTTAACCTGACAGATCGACCTGTGCAGTTACTAAACCATAATAATGATTTATACGCCACACAATAGGCATTGAGAAATTAAGTTAAATGACTGAAAACCACCTGATGCTAAGCGACATAGACCTTTGTTAATCCCAACTCAATACCTTACGGTCACGTTCACACAGGACGTGCCTTACGGTTATTGCATTATTCCCGTCATTCAGAGTATTTCAGAGTCATCTACATAGATTAAAAAGAACAATTACTTGGTATGACACGCCAAATACAGTTGGCACGGACATCAACTCGCAAAGTTTAACCATGAATTCAGTGCATGATTCTAAACTTCCTAGCGTAATCATTTTTTGTAGGTTATCAAAAAATAATTTGCTGTTTCATTGTAAAGTGACATATGCGGACAGAATATAATAATAATATAATATCCCTGGACATTTCACACAGCGCCATCTAGTCCCAAGCTAAGCAACCTAATGCTTGTGTTATGGTAACAAGATGGCTGATAAACTACTTATATACATTTTTTTTTTGTAAATACATACTTATTATAGATAGAGAAACACCCAGACTCGGAACAAATACATGTAGGTCATACAAATATTTGTTCCGTGCGGGAATCGAACTCGCGACACGCAGCGCAACAGTCAATCGCTTAACCACTGCGCCAACGTGCCGTCAAGTATGAATGAAATGAAATGAATGTATTCAACAGCTTATTTTCTTTTTGTAATAACTGACAAAGAATGTCAACGCATGGGAGATAATAATCATATTGTACCTACTGAATCCATGTAGGTATCAGAGGGGTAATTCTCGTAATTTTAAGAACGTTCGCAGTCTGATCTCAGTCTCAATCTGTCAAAAAATACTTCTAATTTCCCTACATTTTGACAAGTTTTTGAAATTTGTTTGTCGCCGAGATGAGACTGCGACTAGATTTTGAACGTTTTAAATTACGAGAATTGGCCATCTAGTTGCGCGTGGATGTTCATGCCACACTGAATAAAGCCATCCATTTAAGACTCATCAAAACACACATGTCCTATTCACAGTAAGTGCAGTGTGTAGTTGATAAGATTTGTCGGATGAACAACATTTTTCTGAAGGACTGGCCTGCATTATCACAGAAAATAAATGCTTGGGAAAGAGAGAAGCAGGCCTTTGATATACAATAAGACAATACAAGCTTTACACTAAAACCAAGTTTCACTATAATAGTATATATGCAATGGCTCCAAAACTTTATAACAAATTACCTGATCAAATTGTATCAAGCAACAACATGAATGAGTGTAAACGTAAGCTGTTTAAATTATTGAGCAACAAGGCGTATTATTCGGTTAATGAATATCTTAATGACAAATTAAAATAATATTTGTATAATTTTATATCGGTTCATAATTAAAACGTTGTTTTCATAAGATAATGATAATATCTATGGACATTTTATGTATTGTATACGAAATTGTGACTAATTACCTATTACCTGTTTGTTTATGTGCTGTATTAATTTATTGACATATGATTATTAACTATGGCATGAAATTGTGACATCTACCTACTTACTTATTAACTTTATTTTATTATTTTTTTACTTGACATTCGATTACCTAATGATATTTTGTATGCCTTTTGGCGGAACATAGCATGGACCAACATTTTATTTTTTGTGTAACATCTGTATAGTGTACCCTATGTTCACAAAATGAATAAATAAATAAAAAAATAAATAAATAAATTGATAGACAGATTATGTTGGCATGAGATCATCATCATCATTTCAGCCGAACAACGTCCACTGCTGGACATAAGCCTCCCCCAAGCACTACCACTTCGACCGGTTCTGTGTTTCTCACATCCAGCGGATTCCTGCGGCCTTCACGAGGTCTAACACGTAGGAGGCCATCCAGCGCCACGTCTGCCGGTACGCGGTCGCTACTCCAGAACCTTTCAGCCCCATCGGCCATCCGTTCTGCGGGCAATGCCCACTGCCACTTAAGTATCTTCGGGCTGTATCAGTTACCTTGGTTATCTACGGATCTCTTTATTTCTAAATCAAATAACCACATTTCATGGTCTTTGGCATAAGATACGACTAAAGAATAACAAGCTTTCTAAACTCTGGGTGAATGACAGATTAAAATAATCTGTGCTTAACCGGTGTCTACTAGCTGTAACTGCAATACCGGCTTGTAAGTCACGTCCGAACATGGGACGTGCCTAACGATAATTGCATTACATCCCTCACTCAGACGCACCCGCATAGATTAGAAAGGACACTAGGTCGTGTGACCGTCATTCAGATTTGAGTAGAGAACACCTCCATGAACAAGAAGCGAATGACAGTCAAGCTCTAATGCAATACACTTGATACAGCCTGATTTAAAATAAGTAAAGCCATACAACGTGTTAATGCTGCCAGTCTCTTGGATGACATTACCAGTCGACAGCGATGCGGATAACTTTTTCGACGCTATATTTTAGTTTGTGTATAGTTTTAGTTAAGTTATAGGATTTTGTTATTTTTATTAATTAATTAATTAGGTATTAGTTGTTATTTGCTTACTTATTATTTTAATTTACAGAAATAAATAAATATATCCTGTTTACAGTTAAGCCCTAAACCTTTTTATCTAAACTAATATTATAAACTTCGGAGCAGCAATACGCAAAAGTCACCACTCAGTGGATCCCAAATGGCAGGAAACGACTGCGGCAGGCCCAAAAAGATATGGCGGGATGATCAGGACTCCTTTTTGAAGGATTGGCCCACAATAAATAAATAAATATCCCTGGACATTTCACACAGCGCCATCTAGTCCCAAGCTAAGCAACCTAATGCTTGTGTTATGGTAACAAGATGGCTGATAAACTACTTTTATATATTTTTTTTTTTTTTGTAAATACATACATATTATAGATAGAAAAACACCCAGACTCGGAACAAAAACATGTAGGTCATACAAATATTTGTTCCGTGCGGGAATCGAACCCGCGACACGCAGCGCAGCAGTCAATCGCTTAACCACTGCGCCAACCGGGCCGTCGGAACAACAATAGAATACTCTTTATTGTACACCATACAAATTACAGAACATAAATAATATTAATACAATTTTACAAAGGGTGACACAATGGGCGGTCTTATCGCTAAGAGCGATCTTTTAAAGACAACCTTTGGATGGATTAATACACAATCGCATTAGACTGGGACAAGTAGAAAGAGGGAAAGGGAGGCTTTTGTTCCTGCAGTGGGACATTACAGGCGCAGATAAAGTCGCGGGCTAGTATGTACATAAAGTACGTAACGGTTTACAGATTCGTATGTAATTTTATACTAATTCGGTAAACGCGCTGTATGTTTTATACAATTTCTTCTCAAAAATAAAATTCTCAAATAAAAACTATTTTTGAAAAGAAATTGTATAGCAAGATGAAAGACAAATAATATTTAAAAATATTCTGTATTCTAACTTAATTACAAAGAAAATTAATAAAGCGCCCTTCTTCTCTCTATCTATATAAAAATTTGCTGTGCCCGACAGGGACCATAATTGTTTCTATAATTTTCTTTTATTTACCACCTGTAATTGTACCTACATTATGGATTGCAATAAACGATTTGAAACTTATACACTGATGATACAGAAGAACTAGCTGTTGGATTTATTTTTTATTTGCCACACTGAGAGTGTAGGAATGGGCCGTAATCCACCACGCGGGTCCAGTACGGGTTAGTAGATGTCAGATTTCTTCGAGTTTTTGGTTCTAAGACATGCCGGTTTCCTCACGACGTTTTCCTTCACCGTTTTGAAAGCAGTGGTGATGAAGTAATTTATTCAAAGTAAAGCGCTCGTCAGGGTTTGAACCTACGACCTTCAACTCGTAAGTCCCGATCGTTACCACCGGGCTACCATAAAAAACACACAAAAATAAAATTGGGTAATTCTATAGAATCACCCTTTTATTTTGACATAATATAACGTCCGTATTCCCCAAAGGAGCAGAATTGAATTATAGAACATTCACATTTCCCATTTTACAATGATATACGAATTCAATGTTTCATAATTAAACTAGAATGTGCCCCGGGACCGTGGGGTGCCATTTACGGGCCTAGGCGGCACCCCATGACCCTGGGGCCTTTTATACCCCATCGTTTTTATAAAAAAAACGGGTTTATAGCGTGACCGAGTAATATAAAATGAAAATGTGGGTAGAGCGGTCCAACGGTTTTATATTATTAATATTAAACAGGCAGTATAATATGTTTCTTCATAAAAAAAGTCCTCGTGAAAAAAATTTGGTAGTGAGAAAAAAATTAAAGGCTATACAGCGTGTAACGGAAGGGGGGTATCAACCCTGAAGGAGATGAATGTGCTCATGAAACTCAACAACTTTCCCCAAAGAACATAGGTCGAAATATGAAAAAAAAGTTTGGCCCTCCCTTACAAAACTGACTACCAGCTGATTGATTTACTATGGGAGGGCCAAATTTTTTTTTCATATTTCGACCTAGTTAAGTTCTTTGGGGAAAGTTGTTGAGTTTCATGAGCACATTCACCTCCTTCAGGGTTGATACCCCCCTTCCGTTACACACTGTATACGCATGGACTGGAGGGTTGCTTAGCGCCTAGAGGCTAGTGACCCACCTTGCGAGTAGCGTAGAACGCTATAGAATTTTTGCAACCTACTGGTACTCAGCTACATTCAGTTAGACTGGAAGCTGAACCCAATATAGTTGGGAAAAGGCCAGGCAGATGATGAATCATTTAAGAAAATTTCGTTTAGGATTCATCTTATGAATATATGCCATTATTGAGAGAATGAACCTAGATATCTGTTACGGTTACAAAGATACAACCATGTGACCTGCAGGGCGATTCTGTAACCATCTCACCGTGAAAACTTAGGTGAAGTGAGCGTGGAGTGAGCTGTCATTCCAATTAATGCTAAGGGATTGACATTATTGACAGCTCACTCTAAACTCACTTCACCTAACTTTTCACGGTGAGTATATTTAACGGAACCGAACGGCTGAAGACCCACAGACGGACAGCGTAGGAGTACTAATAGGATTCCTTCCGTTTTAATCCTTTGGATATGAAAACCTTTAAACAAATCTAATTATTACCGATCCCAAACACAGAATGTTCGAACATATCTTGCTAACGACTTATAAGTTTGCGGTTGTGAGTTCGAAACCAGGCATGTGCTTTCAACATCATCTGCCTAGCCTTTTCCCAACTATGTTGGGGTCGGCTTCCATTCTAACCGGATGCAGCTGAATATCAGTATTTTACATGGAGCGACTGCCCATTTGACCTCCACAACCCAGTTACTGGGTAATACGATACTCCTTGGTAAGACTGGTTGTCAGACTTTCGGGCTTCTGACTACCCGTAACGACTGGGCAGGCGCTTTACTTTCTGTAAATAATTTCATCACCACTGCTCTCAAAACGTTGAAGGAAAACATCGTGAGGAAACCAGCATGTCCTAGAACCAAAAATCCTAAGACATGTGACATCTACCAACCGGCACTGGGCCCGCGTGGTGGATTACGGCCCACTCCCTCTCACCGAGAGGAGGCCTGTGTCCCAGCAGTGGGTACATTATAAACTGATTATACTATATACAAGAACAAATACTTACACCATTACCTATTCCTTTAAGACATAAAAGCTTCTACTAAGAGTTTTATTGGTGGAGGAGGTAATGCAAGAAAAACCGATTTTGTTTTGATTATCTTTACGACTCGTTCGAATTGAATGAGGATGAAAACATTACGCTTTTTATTGGCGCGGTCGGGTAAATATGGTTTGTTGTTGTAGGAGTTACCTTTGGGAATCATATTGATTTTAAAGAGTAGGTTTTGCGTGGATTTTTAATTTTTTAGGATTCCGTTGGTACCTAAAGGGTGCCAATGGACTGATAGACAACGGAGGCTTAATTCTATTACCTACTAAGCCTCCGCTGCCCGACAGTCTGATCTATCTTATATCTATTGCTGTTTTAAAAACAAATAATAACAATGAAATAAAGTTAGTAAAAATAAAAAAGAGTCTCCATACAAGAAACGTGTTTTTTCGGCGTTTTTTGCCTTGTAGTACGGAACCCTTCTTATGTGTGTCCGACTCGCACTTTGCAGGATTTTAAGCATCATGTTTATAAATTACTTATGATAAACGTGAATCGCACTGGCCGCTTAGAGGTCATCAATAATGTTTTATAAACAAAATTGTTGAGAAATGGAATGATATAAAAGCCTACGTAGTGCAATTATGCTTTTAAAGATAACTCTCTTCTGTAAAACATAAATAGTTGTATCAAGTGATCAGTCCTTAAATTATTTAATAAAACGTCCCACTTCCAAGAATCAAATCAACCATTGAAACCATTTCAAACCATTGAAAGTTCTATACTGCTCCCTAGTGCGTAGCCACCTTGAGTACGTTTCCCAGGTATGGAACCCTCAATATGAGATCTACAAATCTCGTATTGAGTCTGTTCAGAGGAAATTTTTGCGGTACTTGGACTTCAAGGCTGGGCAATTTTCAGACGACTATGAACACCGTTGTAAGCGTTATCATTTCTTACCGCTGGAAGTAAGACGTAATATCAGTGATATCTGCTTTTTAGTGAACATCGCAAATGGCTCGGTTGACTGTCCCGAACTACTCAGCAAAATACTTCTTCGCACTAATCTAAATAACCTGAGAAAACGGCCGCTACTCCATGTACCATTCGCGTCGACAAAGTACAGGCGCAACGCTTTCTGCATACGTAGTGTTATAGCTTTCAATAGTTTACCAACACACCTGGAAATCGATTTATTTTGCACCAGCGCACATAAATTAAGAAAGATTTTGAACAAGGAGTATTTTGGCATCAACCATAAATAAGCTTTTAATTTTGATTTTGATATTGCACGACTTGACTTACCTAATATCTCGACACACCCAATATGTTTACTTTGTACTTTTTGTTTATTTACTCAAATCGCTGTAACTGGTCAACACAATTATAAGTAACTCTTAATTATGTAGATGTGTACATGTGGAAGCTTGTAATTAGCAAATGTCCCTACTTATGCATGATATTTAAGTTTTTTTATTAGTCTGTAAGCTTTCTTAAAATAAAATAAATAAATAAATATAAATAAATCAAAAGTCATTTATTAAAATTAGGCTGAGAATCAGCACTTTTCGAACGTCAAAATTACAGAAGACAGTCCCCCAAAAACGCCCGCCCTTCAGCACTTCCTAGTGCTATCGCTGGTAAGAAGAAGTGGCGCAACAAACTCCCCAGCAGCACAGCTGTCTGTTCAGTTAGAAAATACTTGATTGTATACAATACTAGGCGTTAAGTGATTAACATTACAAGGCACATAACATAAAATTAAATTACTTGCAATATGTCAGCTAGCCACGCCAATATACCAACAAATATAATGAAAACTATACGTACTCAAGCTGAAAAATAAGATTTTGTATTAACTCAAACAATCATTACAACTGTGGTGTTACATCAAATCGCTATGAGCTACGATACTACGAACAACTTTCTCGTAGCAAAGTGCTACGCACGTAGCAGTAGGGCTACGCACGTAGCGCCGCGCCTACGCGTACGAAATTGCTGTGTATGTTAAGGGCCTTACTCTCGTTTAGTACCGTAATACGGTCACTTTATGAAGAATATTTCTCATTAACGGCTTGATTAAAAGATCTGTAAAAAATATATGTTTGCTATAGATTCATGAACAACATTTCTGTAGAAGGATTTTTTCGTATGGCTAATACTTTTGCCTTAAAAAAATATTTACCAACACGCTATTTTTTTCTGATATTCGATATTACTTCTAAACGGCTTTGATGTTTGGAAATATTTTTACACTGAAAAATCGATGGTTAGAGGTACTACAGATTTGTCTTAGCTTATGTAAATCAATTAACATTTGCAAACGAAATGTCCCCACTTTGAGATCGAGCTTCAGAGGGGCTCTGCGCGGGCGCGGGCGGCAGTCGTGCGTTAGCATTGAGACGGGATGGCTGTGTCGCTCGCTGCTACGCTCCGGCTATCGACCGACTATGCGCGTCTGTCTGTGTTAGTGCAAATATTTACGAACGAATTGTATCAGTGTGCGTTTATTGACTAGCTTGCTGCAGATGGCCCATTTTTATTGTGCGCGTGGACGCTTACGAATACTTACGATACAAGTAGTCATAATATCTAAACTAATATTAAAATGAGAAAAGATTGGATTTGATCAAAATAAAAGTCCAAGATGGCGGCTGCGAAAATTTTCAATTTTTTCATCATGGCCATGGGTGTCGTTTTCATATTTTTCGAGGGTGACAAAACCGATAGTGAGGTCAAAATAAAAATCCAAAATGGCGGCTGCAAAAATTTTCAAATATTTCATCATGGATGTCGTTTTCATACTTTTCGAGGGTGATAAAGCCGATAGTGAGGTCAAAATAAAAATCCAAAATGGCGGCTGCAAAAGTTTTCAAATATTTCATCATGGGTATCGTTTTCATACTTTTCGAGGGTGATAAAGCCGATAGTGAGGTCAAAATAAAAATCCAAAATGGCGGCTGCAAAAATTTTCAAATATTTCATCATGGGTGTCGTTTTCATGCTTTTCGGGGGTGATAAAGCCGCTAGTGAAGTCAAAATAAAAATCTAAAATGGCGGCTGCGAAAATTTTCAAATATTTTATCATGGGTGTCGTTTTCATGCTTTTCGGGGGTGATAAAGCCGCTAGTGAGGTCAAAATAAAAATCCAAAATGGCGGCTGCGAAAATTTTCAAATTTTTCATCATGGGTGTCGTTTTTATGCTTTTCGGGGGTGATAAAGCCGATAGTGAGGTCAAAATAAAAATCCAATATGGCGGCTGCAAAAATTTTCAAATATTTCATCATGGGTGTCGTTTTCATGCTTTTCGGGGGTGATAAAGCCGCTAGTGAGGTCAAAATAAAAATCTAAAATGGCGGCTGCGAAAATTTTCAAATATTTTATCATGGGTGTCGTTTTCATGCTTTTCGGGGGTGATAAAGCCGATAGTGAGGTCAAAATAAAAATCCAATATGGCGGCTGCGAAAATTTTCAGAATTTTCGTCATGGGTGTCGTTTTCATACTTTTCGAGGGTGATCAAGCCGATAGTGAGGTCAAAATAAAAATCCAAAATGGCGGCTGCGAAAATTTTCAAACTTTTCGTCAGTGATGTCGTTTTCATGCTTTTCGGGGGTGATAAAGCCGATAGTGAGGTCAAAATAAAAATCGAAAATGGTGGTTGCGAAAATTTTCAAATTTTTCATCATGGGTGTCGTTTTCCCACTTTTCGAGGGTGATAAAGCCGATAATGAGGTCAAAATAAAAATCCAAAATGGCGGCTACAAAAATTTTCAAATATTTCATCATGGGTGTCATTTTCATAGTTTTCGAGGGTACTATAGCCGATAGTGAGCTCACAATGTAAATCCAAGATGGCGGCTACAAAAAATTGTTTTTTTTTAAATCATACATAAGGAACTTCGAATAACCTGTTATTCCGATCAAACTAAAATTTACTAATTATTACTTGATTTTAGGTACACGATACTTATTTGACAATAATATAGTGTGATGAGTTGTCAAATAAACAATGTTATTTATCACGAGACCGCATGAGTGAGTGAGTGAGTGAGTGACAGATAGATTGCAAAAACAATATCCTATACGGTTAAGACACAAGAAATGCGTTTCCGTGAATACTGTATCATTGTGTATTAAAATTCAATTGATTTAATACAGATAACTTATTATTGAAAGATTATCTATTTATCCAGTTCTTTATTTAGACATTTAAGAAGGAAAATTAGTTTTATATGTAACCAACACCTCAATGATGACTGAATAATTAGTTACAACTAAAACTAAATTTTTGAAGCCGCCATTTTGGATTTTTATTTTGACCTCACTATTGGCTTCAGCAAACTCGAAAACCACAACCATGATGAAAAATTTGAAAATTTTTGCAGTCGCCGTTTTAGATTTTCATTTTGACCTCACTATTGACTCCAGCACCCTCGAAAACCACGAAAACGATACCCATGACGAATATTTTGAAAAGTTTTGCAGCCGCCATCCTGGATTTTCATTTTGACTTATAATCGGCTCCAGCACCCTCGAAAACCACGAAAATGACACCCATGACGAAAATTTTGAAAATTTTCGCACCCGCCATCTTAGATTTTCATTTTGACCTCACTATTGGCTTCAGCAGCCTCGAAAACCACGAAAATGACACCCATGACGAAAATTTTGAAAATTTTTGCACCCGCCATCTTAGATTTTCATTTTGACCTCACTATTGGCTTCAGCAGCCTCAAAAACCATGAAAACGACACCCATGATGAAAAATTTGAAAATTTTTGCAGCTGCCATTTTAGATTTTCATTTTGACCTCACTATTGGCTCCAGCACCCTCGAAAACCACGAAAACGACACCCATGACGAATATTTTGAAAAGTTTTGCAGCCGCCATCTTGGATTTTCATGTTGACTTTATAATCTGTTGAGAGTATGGACGCCTGCGCTTAAATGAATAGCATAATGTTGTGTGATGCGTATGTCGTCATCATACTAACTAGTGGCGCTCTCTTGTCCATGGATTTGTGCTCTGACAGTCACGTTGTAATTTTCCTTAATAAGTATTAAATAGTTAAAACATTCATATTGCCTTGCTTCTTATTTCATCAGGTTATGGGCCGCCCCAAGCCTGCCGTTTAAAGTTATCTTTGTGTTTTGATCAGTATTTAGAAAGTAGAATAAAAACCACGAGTATAACCTCACTTTTCGGTTACCGGCTCGCGAGTGTTTTTTTTTTCATTTCAGCTATTTTACTGACAGATTGAATATATACGAAATAAATATGGCTGGAAGTAATTCAATGATGTCAATTGAAAAGCTAAAGGGTCGTGAGAATTGGGCAAGTTGGAGTTTTGCAGTAAAAGTATTTCTGCAACATGAAGATATGTATAACTGCATTTTAAAAGAACCTGTGGCTTCTGACCCTGTCTCAGTTAAACAAGACACCAAAGCTAAGTCAAAGTTAATACTATTAGTAGACCCGATTTTATCATCATATTAAGTTAAAAAAAACATATTAAGTATTAAATAGTTAAAACATTCATATTGCCTTGCTTCTTATTTCATCATAATCGGCTCTAGCACCCTCGAAAACCACGAAAATGACACCCATGACGAAAATTTTGAAAATTTTTGCACCCGCCATCTTAGATTTTCATTTTGACCTCACTATTGACTCCAGCACCCTCGAAAACCACGAAAACGACACCCATGACGAATATTTTGAAAAGTTTTGCAGCCGCCATCCTGGATTTTCATTTTGACTTATAATCGGCTCCAGCACCCTCGAAAACCACGAAAATGACACCCATGACGAAAATTTTGAAAATTTTCGCACCCGCCATCTTAGATTTTCATTTTTACCTCACTATTGGCTTCAGCAGCCTCGAAAACCACGAAAATGACACCCATGACGAAAATTTTGAAAATTTTTGCACCCGCCATCTTAGATTTGCATTTTGACCTCACTATTGGCTTCAGCAGCCTCAAAAACCATGAAAACGACACCCATGATGAAAAATTTGAAAATTTTTGCAGCCGCCATTTTAGATTTTCATTTTGACCTCACTATTTATTGGCTCCAGCACCCTCGAAAACCACGAAAACGACACCCATGACGAATATTTTGAAAAGTTTTGCAGCCGCCATCTTGGATTTTCATTTTGACTTTATAATCGGCTCCAGCACCCTCGAAAACCACGAAAATGACACCCATGACGAAAATTTTGAAAATTTTCGCACCCGCCATCTTAGGTTTTCATTTTGACCTCACTATTAGCTTCAGCAGCCTCGAAAACCACGAAAATGACACCCATGACGAATATTTTGAAAAGTTTTGTAGCCGCCATCCTGGATTTTCATTTTGACTTTATAATCGGCTCCAGCACCCTCGAAAACCACGAAAATGACACCCATGACGAGGTTTATCTACTAAACGGCCGTAGGTAATTATTTCAAGGTCACTGCCGAAACTATAACATCGTTCGATTGGCTACGGAACCCTAAAATGCTATTTAGGTACAGTGCTAGTTAGGTAGGTTTATTACTGATTTATATTAATTCAGATTGGTGGATCACATTTTTTATAAAATCTCATTTTTATGTAATAAATCCTCCTACCTACAGTATAAAAAAAGTGCAGTACAGTGTAAAATGTTATTCGATTCCTAAGAAAATACTCGAAATAATTTTTAAAATTTTACCCCCGCAGGAACTAAGTTCTGATTTTAAATAAAATCGAAATTTCTAAATGAAAAATGCTTAAAATATACGTAACATACGTATCAATCTATACAAAATATATCAGACTTGCATCCGCAATTCCCTTCTGGAATCGTAGGCAAAAATAGCGACCTGCAGGCGGCATGTCTGTGCCTCTGCATACTCTTTGATCGTCGTTTTAGTTCAGCGCGCCACCGCGCGCGTTTTACGTTTTCGGGAGTAGAGCGTTTAGCTCCGCCCACATGCACAAGGTCAGCGAGCCCTATATACACCTTAAACGACGAATGAAGACACGCACGAGGTTACGTTGTTTATCATTATTTAATACTGATTAATATTTTGTTTGTGTAAAAACCTAATATTCTAAAGAGTTGAAAGGTGAGTAAACGATACTTTTCCGTCAATAACTACCACTTTGCAGGCAGTGTTATAATGAACTAGCGACCCATTCCTACTTCGCACGAGCGTGAACCTGATATATATCAAAACATGGAGATTTTTTTGCTTTCAAATAGCCTTTATTAGCAATCTCATAAAACTAGTTTTTCAATTTATTCAAATGAAAGGTTTAACCATCAGAAATCTCCAGACATCTTTGCTATTTAGCATAGGCCTTGGCCAGACTTTTCCATAGCTTGCAATCGTGAGTTTTTCATGTCCCTTCCACAGTAGGTTTTAATTCGTCTTCCCAACTTTGAAATGGTCTTCTTTTTTTTTTACTCTTGCCTTCTCTGGGATACTATTCTGTTACTTCTCTGACCCATCTTCCGTTTTTATCCCTGATAACATGACCTGTCCATTTCCATTTTAGTTTTTTAATTGTGTAAGTCACAGTCAGTCAGTCTGTGCTTTAACTTTTTATATCAATGTATTATACATAAAAACCTTCCGTAATAAATTCCCTAAATGATAGTGAAAAGTTCATCAAAATCCATTGCGCAGTTGAAAACACCTATACGGACACACATCAACTTTATTTTATATTATGTATGGATAAAGATATTCACGTATTTTTGTTATAAACTAGCTGACCCGGCAAACGTTGTTTTGCCATATAAATTATTTCTAGCTGCCCGGCGATACTTTGTTCGCGTGGTGTCCTACCCCCTACCCTACTCCTACCCTACTCTTACCCTACTTCTACCCTGCTCCTAACCTACTCCTACCCTACTCCTACCGTACTCCTAACCTACTCCTACCCTACTCCTACCGTACTGCTAACCTACTCCTACACTACTCCTACCCTACTCCTAAACTACTCCTACACTACTCCTAACCTACTCCTACACTGCTCCTACCCTACTCCTACCCTACTCCTACCCTACTCCTAACCTACTCCTACCCTACTCCTACCCTACTCCTACCGAACTCCTAACCTACTCCTACACTACTCCTACCCTACTCCTAACCTACTCCTACACTACTCCTGCCCTACTCCTATAAGTAAAATGCAGATTGATTGATAGAACCTAGCGGACCCGGCAGACATCATCCCACCCGAAAAACTAGCGCCACCTACCGGGTCCAATTATGTATACAAACCTTGTCCTGACAATACGAACACAAAAAAAAAATGATCCAATTTGATGCAGTCGTTCCAAAATTATGGGCGTATTTCGAAGATCCATTTTTATTTATATATACATAGATTGATATAATATTCATTGAGGTCACAAGAGACTTTAATATTTAAACGCAAATCTTGAGCCAAACTGCAGTGCAGTGTGCAGTTTATCGGCAGTATTAGCCTGGATAAAGTTTTTTTTTTAATATTCACAATGAAAAAAAATATTATATTTACCTCATCTTGAGTTTTTTTAGAACTGACTTTAATTAAATAGAAGAAAAAAGAAAGAAGATACGTTTAATTGCGGTTAACATAACGCAGAAAAAAAACAACCGACTTCCAAAAACGACACTACAAAGTGAAAAATAACTTTAATATCGGAAGTCGGTGTCGTTGGGTTCGAATTTTCGTTGTTTGCCACCGACTTCCGAAATTAAAGTTATTTTTCACTTTGTAGTGTCGTTTTTGGAAGTCGGTTGTTTTTTTTTGCAAAAAAGTTTTATTTTTCACTTTTAAGTTGTAATTTTTACCAGTAATTTTGGTTTAAAAACTAAACTACTGAACCGTTTTTAATGAAATTTCTATGGGACCACTTCAAAAGTATCTCCTTTCGAATAAAAAAATAATTTTGAAAATTGGTCTACAATTGGCGGAGTAATCGCGTAACAAACACACAAAAAAAAAAAATATACCGTCGAATTGAGAACCTCCTCCTTTTTTGAAGTCGGTTAAAAAGACCACAATCACAAAAAAGAGCAAGTTGGGGGGGGGGGGGGGGGGGGGGGAATAATGGGGATAGTTTATTCTGCGCTAATAACAAAAACGCTAATTACAAAAATTATGCACGATAGACCAAATGCTCAGTACTGCAAAGATTTTTCTTTTTAAGTAAAAAGATTTTTAGTTAATAATAGTTTATGCTATACGAGGGTAGGATCGCATTTGCTGTATGGTGATCAATAATAATGCCAACATACGAACCGCCGCCGCCGCCGCGCCGTCGAGTCGTCGACATGTGTCACTCATGACCCACGTCGATAAGCTAATTAATAACCATAATATTGGCATCGCTTCGTTGAAATATAAAATATTAATATAGACAGCAGTGGTAACGGCCGTGTCTTATAGGTCGGTAGGACGAGTTATAGGTCGTAGATTTGAACCCAGCCTGGCACTTTATTTTGTGAAAATTACTTTACTGCTCTCAAAACGGTATAGGAAATTTACCAACTCAAACTATTTATTTCAAATAAACCAATTACAGGCACTTTTGAATTGTCAAGGTCGGTCAGTCAAAAAGATGAAGCTAGTTGCCCATTCCAAAGCGTAGTAGGTACCTATGGAGAAGAACGGGCAAGAAACTCCATGGACACCCGCACTGGATTCGCGTTGTGGATATGGCTCACTCCCTCTCACCGTGAGGAGGTATGTGTCCGAGCAGCGGGAATGTTATAGGTTGATTCAGTTTAATATACGTTTGTGTGTCGTTAAAATTAATATGTAGGTGTTTCGTTTAACCTTAACTTGCACTGAAAAAATAATTTAGCTTTTAATAATAATAATATATAATTAAATATATATATATATATATAAAATATATTTAAATATATATTGCTAAATTTATATATTTTATAATTTTATATATCTCTATTTTTTAATTTTTTTAATGTTTTTACACTTTTTATATTCTAATATTTAAAAATATAATTTATATGATTACATTGAAATAAAAGAGATAATAATATATAATTTTAATAATAATTTTATTTATTTCAACTTCAGGACACAAACGTTAGTGTAGGCCTTGCTCTTGTACTAGGAGATCCTGTATCACAAGAGCCAGACCTCTCAATTTACAGAGAATATGATATAGAAGCGCGATAGACAAGAATAAGATTCGTTATAATTATGGCATGCATTAGAAGGTAAGTTTATAAATAAAGCTTTGTATTTTCAAATATAATAGAGAGACCTATTTACGGGTTGTCAGAAATTCAAAAGTCTTTACGCCGTAACTGGATTGTTGACGTCATATAAGCAGACGCTCCATATATATAAAATACTGGTATTCAGCTACATCCGGTTAGACTGGAAGCTGACCCCAATATAGTTGGGAAAACACTCGGCAGATCGGTTTAAAGACATTTATTTTCTCAAAGAACATACAGTTCACTTATAGAGAAACTTAACTAAATTAACAATATGTTGTAGGTTACATTACGACGTCGAGCCAGCCAATAAACAGCTCCATATTAATATTATCTTTTGTTAAAAATAAATAAAAAAATAATTATGTTGTTAGGTAGGTAACTAAAATACAAAGCAACTCACGCTAAACTTATGTCTAGTAAAAAAATAGTGAAAATACGAACCAATCTTATGTGTCTAACAAATGATTCCGGCATTTTTTAAATGTTGGCTTTTTTAGGTAATTTATTATACAGCCGAACCCCCTCATACTGTATAGTTTTTCTAAATCTAGACGATGATAGAAACCTATTTCTATTTATTTATTTCTACACTTTCCTTACTTAATTTATCCGGGATTGCTGGACTAGTTTCGAAATCAACCGAGCTCCGTTAAGCGTTGAGCTTAAGCATAAGCTTACGAAGTTAATTTCCGAGACACGTAGGGGTCTCGGTATACAATGAATGGTCACCCATCACCATCCACGGTCCAACTTCGGTAAGCATAGCTTAACTGCGATCGATACGTGCGGCTGTTATTACCTTAGAACAACACAGCTACATCGGCTTATCAATACAACTCTGTAAGTCCATGAAACAAGCTTTCGATGCTGAACATTCTCAATCAAATTATTCGTCATAACAAGCTTTTGAAGTATCGTGTATCGTGATTATGAACATTCTCAATCAAGGCGAGGTTTTCCGAGTTCGTAGGCCGTTGAAACGCTACCTTCGCCTCTCCCAAATACTGCGCAACGTATTTGTTTACGATGCACTGCCGACCATTTCACGGAAAATCCATGCCACAGTGTAAAATACGTTGTCATAGCGTACCTTCTAACTCCTGCAATTCGTACTTTTAAAACAAATGAATACAGCACATCGGTATTTTAGAATTCGAATTTCAGTTAATCGATCAATCTGTCAAGCCTTTTCTTAACTATCTTGGGGTCGGCTTCCAGTCTAACCGGACTTAGCTGGATACCAGTATTTTACATAGAACGACTGCCTATCGGAACTCCACAACCCAGTTACTGGATAACACGACAAGACTGGTTGTCAGACTGTCGGGCTTTTGACTACCCATAACGACTGTCAAAGATCCACAAATGACAGCCGGGACCAACTGCTCAACGTGTTTTCCGAGTCCCGGAGGGTTCTCGGTATGTTATGGATGGTCACCCATCCACGGACCAACCATTGCAAGCGTTGCTTAACCTTGTGGATCGACCCGTGCGACTGTTATTATTTAGTCATGAGACCCACGAGCCCAGTTCAGTATGACAGTCAATTTAAACTGATTGTGCAAACCTTAAAAAAATACGTTAATAAAAGCATTGCCATTAAACGGAACTATGATTTATACTCTTTCTCTCTCTCTATTTTGGACATAATCGGTTCAATTTTCAGTGTTTTTTTTATCGCCACCTCTATTTTACATCAATTTGCCGAATACCAAGCCATGTAAATCCATACAATTATGTATGAGACCTATTTGTGTGTGAAAGTGGATCGGAACCGCGCTGTCGAAGCCGTATGTGATAAGTCTAAGTTTATGCATTATGTATTAGATAGACTGTTTTTGTGTGTGGTTAGGGTAACTATGGAGAATGGCACATTTGGGGCGAATTTTACGTAAACGAATGTATTTTTTTGACTGCTGGGTCAGTATTTTTGGTGATTTAATGAAACTGCATTAGGTAAAAAAAAATACAGCTTGGCAGGGACATCGACGTGCAACCTGTTCTCATGGATTCAGTACATCCTCTGCCTAGCTTTTTCCCAATGTTGGGGTCGGCTTCCAGGCTAACCGGATGCAGCTGAATACCAGTATTTTACATGGAGCGACTGCCTATCTGACCTCCACAACCCAGTTACTGGGTAATACGATACCCCTTGGTAAGACCATGGATACCATGGATTCAGTACATGATTCTTAATCCTCCAACGTTTAATTTTTTTTTAATGAAATTAGCTGTTCTTTACATTTTGGCCGTGTAGAAGGTCTAAATCATGTGCTGAATTCATGGTTACAGTTTGCGTGTCGATGTCCCTGCCACCCTGTATTGGAAAAGTCAATTGGATAATATTTTGGTGGTCGACACTTCATTGAGGGCTGGCTCGTTCTTTGGCCAAAGAATTAGCATTGCCATTCAACGTGGTAATGCTGCGAGTCTTCTGGGCACGTTTCCATGATGACAGCGATCCGGACGAGTACTTCGAAGCTTAAGTGTCCTTTTGTTTCTGTGTTTTTTTAATAGTTTGTCTTTTTATTTTGTACGTAGTGTAAGGGTTTAGTATCTGTAGTCCCCAAAAGGTTGGGCAGTATACCTGAAGGCTAATTCCCGTAATTAAAAACGTTCAAAATCTAGTCGCAATCTCATCTCAGCGACAAACAATATCAAAATCTTTTCATAAATGATGGGAAATTAAAATCTTTATTTTGAAAGATTGCGACTGAAATCAGACTGTGAACGTTCTTAAAATTATGAGAATTGCGCCTCTGGTCATCATACATAGCGTTACATTCTTTTTAAAAATACATTGCGAAAAACAAAATTCTAAAAGCAGGCATAAATTAACAAGACGGTTATTTAAAAAAGCTTTCATTTAGAACTTTACGCTAACACTTTGTTAAAAAAATTTGTTTCCATCGCTTTTTACTTCTGCGCCTCCTGAAGTTTTTAACGGAGTTTTAACGGATATCTAATAAAAAAACTAAGTGAACATCCATTAATGGGGAGGTGATCTAACACAAAGTTTCAAGGTTTTGCTCCATGTCACCACCGCCGCCAGGTTCAGGTAGTCAAGTGAGATTAAATTAAATTTAATTTATTTATTCAGGGACAATAAACAGCTACGATATGTACTGGTACAGAGGAAAGATAATACATAATATTAACAATATAGCAACCCACTACATTATCCGCATATTAACAAAAGAAAATATGATAATGCGTGCCACTAGATAGGTAATAAATAATTACATCACATTAAAAATACATAATTATAGAAATATCAATTAGTAATCATTAAATAAACGAAGTATGTAACAAACATACAGCGCCATCTAGTATAAGTTATCGAAAGCACTATGATGAGTGACATCATAAATTAGAAGACAGCAACTACAAACGATTTCTGTCGACAAGTGACGCCATCTATAATCTTCGTGTGGAACAATCTGCGCAAGCGCCACCCCGCGAGTGATCTGCACCACTACTACAGATGACTACGTGTAGAGATTGTGCACACATGTACAGCCAATCCGCCTTTATAAGCAGAGCCGTCTTCGAACAAATCGTCAGTCACTAGCTAGAGGTTTCTGAGCACGGTAGCCACGCAGCCAGCTCTGATCCTAAGTACGACTAGTTCCCTGCTTCGATAGCCTAGCAGTCTTCAGGAAACTAGCCAGCTAGGGGAGGTCTGAAGGGAGATAGCCACGCAGTCCCTTTCATCCCTCCACTTAGGGTTGCCTTATGATATAAATTGTAACGTGTAACGTAATATAAGTTAAGTTGCCAATAAAATATCATCAAGTTCAACGGGGCTTTAATTTCACAACAAGCAACCCTACATTGGCGCCCAACGTAAATAATCTACGGATACCCACATATTTGGACGGTCAACCTTACATTGACGCCCAACGTAAATAATCTACGGATACCCACATATTTGAACGGTCTACCCTCAAATTTGGTACGGCCTACCTTCAAATTGTGCGAAGTACCCACATACTTACTAAAAGTTACCCACATAATTTTGGAAAATGTCAATCACTATGACACAAGAACAGTTCACTGCGTTAATAAACACGATTGCTTCAACTCAAAGTACCATGTCTGGGAAAAGTTTTGCAAGTTGTACCAGGAAATACGAAGGTGAAAGAGACTACAATAAAGTAGAAGAATTTATAAACAGTATCTCAGTGTACAAAAAAGTGGAACACATCTCCGATGAAGATGCATTAGAAGGATTGCCGTTATTGTTAGGCGGCACGGCAGCAACATGGTGGCACGGTGTGAAAGCGGACATCAAAAAGTGGAATAACGCATTGGATGCAATACGGTCAGCGTTTGCTCCGAAGAAGCAGCCACATGAAATCTACATAGAATTCTTTGGCAAGAAGCAAACTAATGAAACAATAGACGAGTTTGTTTGTGTGAAACGTGCGCTTCTTTCTCAACTGCCATCTAAACGTAACAAAGAGGAGGAACATCTCGACTTCATATATGGTTTATTGAAGCTGAGCATAAAAAAGGAAGTCGCTAGATCCGAC
This sequence comes from Apamea sordens, assembly GCA_945859715.1. Classification (NCBI taxonomy): domain Eukaryota; kingdom Metazoa; phylum Arthropoda; class Insecta; order Lepidoptera; family Noctuidae; genus Apamea; species Apamea sordens. The sequence goes on along the minus strand of OX244010.1, from coordinate 539,129 downwards.
TTTAAGTCGTTTACAGAACTACTCGAAAAAGTACGCCATTTAGAAAGTTTGGAGAAGGAATCAACATCATCGACGGGAGAACGTGATGAGAAAAAAACAAAACGTTGTGCATTTTGTGCGAGGAAAGGACACACAACGGAAGAATGTCGCAAACGCTTAGCAGAGGCTAAAAAACAATCAGCAGCGACAGCTACGGCCACCGAGACAACAAAGGTATCGTGTTATGGGTGTGGTGAACCAGGGGTATTCAGGAGTAACTGCAAGAAATGCCAGAGTAAAGAAACTCCACCAAAGCCGGTTTCATTTTACACAATGGATACCACAGAGATAATACAGGACCATGTTAAGATACCTACGATAGAAATCATCTGGAAAAATGAAAAAGGGTATGCTTATATAGACACAGCTGCAAGAACGAGTGTGGCAAGCATACAGCTATACAAGTTGTTCATCAGAAGGGGAGCAACGTTTAGTGAGAAAACAGCTGACACAATCTTAGCTGATGGGACGGTTCAAACCCGAAAATTACTGACCACAGACGTGGACATCACAGTTAGTGGACGTTCCCTACCTATAACGTTCACAGTGATACCCGACGCCACTGATAATCGAACACTTCTTGGCATTGACTTCTTGGAGACTGCGGGAATAATGCTCAACTTACCACAACGAGTTTGGCATTTTATAGATAAACCTAGTGAGGTACACGCCTTTCTGCAATTAAAAAATGAGAAGATTCCCTTGAAGGCAGCAGAATGTCTATCATTTAATTCAGGCCAGTCAACACCGGAATCCCTTTCAAGCTTTATGCAGTGGGCCAGAGAATTACACATGATTTCCCCACTTCCAAAAACACCGTCACCGTTGAATAATATTGAAGACAGTCCACCACCTAACAAGGTTATAAAATGGTCGCTTCAGAGAATGGACACACCGCCTCGTCCTGTCCGTCCTCGTGAACCAGCGGATGAAGCATCTCAAAAAGATCCACGCATTGATTATGTAACAATAAATCAAATGTCATTGTATTCTTTTGATATTTTATTACGCCCCTGTGAAGGAAAACTATTGTCTGAAGTTGAAAAATCAGATTTCAACCAATTGCTAACTACTTATAGTGATATATTTGATAAAAACACAAAACCAACACCATTTATCTTGCATAGAATAGACACAGGTAGTCATCTACCTATAGCTCAAAAGCCATACAGATTATCACCACACAGACAACAACAATTAAGACAAAAATTAGATGAAATGCTAAGCAATGATATAATAGAAGAATGCGACTCACCCTGGGCAGCTCCTGTTATCATGGTCCCTAAAGGTACAGACGATATTAGAGTTTGTATCGACTATCGGCGACTCAATGAAATAACAAAACCAGATAGATATCCATTGCCACGGATTGACGATCTATTACACCAAGCAAAGGCAATGCCATACATGTCCACAATCGACCTACAATCAGGCTACTGGCAAATAATGGTACATCCCGAAGACCAAGACAAGACTAGCTTCGTCTCACCATTTGGAACGTTCCGTTTTAAACGCATGCCATTTGGGTTACGGAACGCACCCGCCACTTTCCAAAGATTAATAGATAAATTTATTCAAAGTTTAGGAACGACACCAAAGTGTGTACTTTCTTATTTAGACGATTTGATCATAAGATCAGTCACATTTACACAACATATTGAGGATCTGAAGGAAATATTTGAGAAACTCAGAGAATTTAACCTAAAGGCTAACAGGAAAAAGTGTAATTTCATTTGTTTCGAGATAAAATATTTGGGACATCTAATAGTTCCAGAAGGAATTAAAACAGATCCGGAAAAGATTTCGGCTATAGCGAATTTATCAAAACCCAGAAATATAAAACAATTGATTACATTCCTACAAACTGCTTCGTGGTATCGAAGATTTATAAACAACTTCGCAAACATAGCTCGACCACTAACAAACTTAACTAAAAAGAAAACATGTTGGGAATGGAAAAATGAACAACAAGAGGCATTTGAAAAACTAAAAACAGCATTAACTACAGCCCCAGTACTGAAACAAGCAGAATGTGATACTCGTTTTACAATAAAAACGGATGCAAGTCAATATGCAATTGGAGCAGCTTTAGTGCAGGGGGAGAACGAAAACGAACACCCAGTCGAATATGCAAGCAGACTTCTTACACCAGCAGAATGCAATTATACTGTGACTGAAAAAGAAACCTTGGCAATTGTTTGGGCTGTTTCAAGATTTCGTGGTTACATTGAAGGTACACAATTCATTACAATCACTGACCATCAACCATTAAAATGGCTAATGAATTTGAAAACACCAACCGGTCGCCTAGCTCGTTGGGCACTGCAACTACAGCCCTATAATTTCAATATACAATATACTCCAGGGCGTACCAATGTGGTAGCGGACACTCTATCAAGACCACCATGCACACATGACAGTAAAGAATGTAATTTATGCTATGTAGAAATTGAATTATCAAATCACAGTGAAAAACAAATACGTGAAGAACAACTTAAAGATGATGAGCTCAAGATAATAATTAATGCACTTGAAGAGGAAAAACAAACAGAAAATTATATAGAATGGTCTAAAAAAGGTTACATACTTAATAAAAACATGTTATATCGGTATACACCAGAACAAGAGGACGATAATGCAAAATTATTAATACCAATACAAGAAAGACCAAATATATTAAAGGCATATCATGATGATCCAACAGCTGGTCATTTAGGAGTAGAACGTACAGTTCAACGTATCACAGATAAATTCTACTGGAAAGGATTACGAAAGGATGTAATTAAGTATGTGAAAACTTGTGTAGAATGTCAGAAATATAAACCATCAAATAAAAAACCAGCGGGTTTATATCAATCAACTGCAAATAATCACAGATTCGAAGTACTATCCATTGATCTGTTCGGTCCCTTACCAAAAGCAACAACAGGAGAAAAATGGATTTTTATTGTTGAAGACACAGCTTCTCGTTGGGTTGAACTCTTTGCTATAACAGAAGCTACAGCTGAAACCTGTGCACTCACTCTTCTAAATGAAATATTTCTGCGCTATGGTTTACCAAGGAAAATTATAAGTGATAACGGAGTGCAATTTATATCGGCAATAATGCAAAAACTTACTTATTGTCTAGAAATACAACACATACTGACACCAGTATATCACCCAGAACCTAATATTGTGGAAAGGAAAAATAAAGACATGAAAACACAAATCGCAATTATGGTGAAGAATCAACACCAGAAATGGCCAAAAACACTCGCTGCAATCAGATTTGCAATGAACTCAGCCGTATGTCAAACAACGGGATACTCACCGTCCTATTTAACTTTCGGACGTGAATTAAGAACTCCCTATGACCTTACACATGATTTCAGTACAGTTTTAACACAAGAAAAATTCATATCACAAATCACACCTACTTTGAAACAGTTAGCTGAAGATTTATTAATTGCAAAAGAAAACATAGAAACTATGCAAGAAAATAATAGGCAACGTGCAAATCAAAGAAGAAGACCAGATCCATGCTATAAAATAGGAGACTTAGTATTGGTTGAGACACATCCAATAAGCAGTAACGAAAAACAGTTCACAGCAAAATTTGCTCCACGTAGAGATGGTCCTTATGTTGTTATAAAAAAACATGGAGCATCCACATATGAGGTAGCAAACCCAAAGTCACCAGAACAATCCATGGGAAAATATCATACTTCAGCAATATGTAAATTTGAACAAAGAGATGACAATGTGCCCACACCATTAAATCCCATAAGAAAAAGAGGAAGACCAAGGAAGATACATTTAGATCCTGGTACTCTGTCGGGACGACTATAGAGTACCAGAGGGGGAGAATGTAACAAACATACAGCGCCATCTAGTATAAGTTATCGAAAGCACTATGATGAGTGACATCATAAATTAGAAGACAGCAACTACAAACGATTTCTGTCGACAAGTGACGCCATCTATAATCTTCGTGTGGAACAATCTGCGCAAGCGCCACCCCGCGAGTGATCTGCACCACTACTACAGATGACTACGTGTAGAGATTGTGCACACATGTACAGCCAATCCGCCTTTATAAGCAGAGCCGTCTTCGAACAAATCGTCAGTCACTAGCTAGAGGTTTCTGAGCACGGTAGCCACGCAGCCAGCTCTGATCCTAAGTACGACTAGTTCCCTGCTTCGATAGCCTAGCAGTCTTCAGGAAACTAGCCAGCTAGGGGAGGTCTGAAGGGAGATAGCCACGCAGTCCCTTTCATCCCTCCACTTAGGGTTGCCTTATGATATAAATTGTAACGTGTAACGTAATATAAGTTAAGTTGCCAATAAAATATCATCAAGTTCAACGGGGCTTTAATTTCACAACAAGCAACCCTACAAGTATTAATTACAACATGAAAAATAGACTACCAAACTTTTTTTTACAAGACGTTTTGATTACCAAAAGATCTATTTTTTTGTAATTGTTTTTTTTTAAATTAATTTTTCCACATCCATCTCTGCTAAGATGTCCTCCATTACATCCCTACCACCCAAACTTCAGTAGTACCTATTCTTACAGAACCTTTAAAAGTCTCTCAGTAATCCGCACATTACCACAGGATATATTATTGCAAGGGTGTGCTCTCGATCGATGACTCGCGGCAGAACGTGAAGATGCGCCAAACTTCGGTTTATTAGTTACAGGGATGGTGTTATATGGAAGAGACGCACGAATAAAAACATCTATGAAGATTTTTGAAAAGCTGTTTATTGCATTGTAGTATTTTTGAGTCGATTTTAGCGATTATTGATTGATTTATTGATTCTTGTTACCATAACACAAGCATTAGGTTGCTTAGCTTGGGACTAGATGGCGCTGTGTGAAATGTCCAGGGATATTATATTATTATTATTATTGTTTGTTGCTAAAAACGAATGGGGGATTTGCCTACACTAGGTCGAATTTCGCCATACGCCAACCAAATTGCCTCACAAGCTGAATAGCCACCCCGTTTACATAGGTCGATAAAAATCGCAGGTGACTAGTTCATTTTGCGTCAAAATGTCGTCTTTCATCGCCTGCGACTGAACATTTTCACTGTCAACAAAAGTCAAAACCTCCTTTTTTACTTTGAAACATGCGACTTTATTAGTTACTGCGGCCTAGCTGAATTGCTATTTAGACAATTTTCGCAGTGCGGCAAAAATCGTGTCACTATAGTCACCTGTGTAAAGCCCGCACGACCTTGAGGCGTGACTGAAAAACTAAAAAATATTTATTACACTGTTTTCAACTTTTTTTTTTAAATATCATGTTGGTTTATCAGATCGGTGGTTTATATTTTGGGTAGCAAATTTTATGTTACTTTTGCAAACAGTACTTAAGGACTTTGCTAGACAAGGTCAGACTCGAAGCCGACTCCAACATAGTTGGGAAAAGGCTAGGCTGATGATGATGATGACTTAGGGACCTTGCTGACTGAATGTATAATAATAATATAACTGAATTAATAATTTAATAACATTTTGCTTAATTTTTATATATAAAAATAATATAAAAAAATGTAATAAAATATGATAAGCAAATAAATAAATGACATAATAATAATAAAATTTATTTACTCAAAACAAAGGATTGCAGAACACGTTAAAAATACAGTTTTACAAAATATGCAAGTACTATTTCTACAAACGTGTGGGTGAGCACTGCTCTCCTAGCTAAGTTATGGAAACCTGGTGGTTAGAAATGTGCAAGAGAAGAAATGTTTGTGTAAATGTATGGCATTTATTAGTAGAGTAGTTGTGGCCCAGTGGCATCGGCTTCGACTTACGAGTTGTAAGTCGTGAGTGCGAACCCAGGCAGGCACTTTGCGTATTTAATTTCATCACCACTGCTCTCAAAACGGTGAAGGAAAACATCGTGAGGAAACCGACATGTCCTAGAACCAAAAAATCGAAGACATGTGACATCTACCATCCTGCACGGGCCGGCGTGGTGGATTATGGCCCATTCACTCTCACCGAGAAGAGGTCTTTGTCCCAGCAGAGTGGGAACATTAGAGGCGGACCATGTTGATGGCATTTTTTAATGCATTTCTTTCTTGTATTACCCATTGTTTTTCTTGTAGATAATGGGGTCTGCACTAAAAATATTTTTGGAACGAAGTTCCTTATCGCGCGTTGCGAAAGGGGGCTAGACGGAAAAAATTAAGACCAAAAGTTGGAACGACACTTTTTGCTATAGTTGTAAGCCATGCGGCGTGCGCGTGTTTCTCTGTCTGTCTCTCTCTCTCTTATAGAAAGCAAGCCAGTTTTTTTGCCTGTTTTTTTATTTGTTAATAATAAAAAAATATTATTACGTATAACTTAAAAAAAATTACAATTCCTTCACTAATTAATTGAAAGGAACTTCGTTCCATCCGGGTGTCCCTTGACACCTCTCAAGTTTATTTATTTATTTATAAGGCATGTCTTCACAACCATATTTTACAGGATTGTTTTAATATTATTATGGTCATAGTTTATTAAATTCCGTACTTCTTTTTTGCGTCTCTGGCAGGTTGTATTTTAAATCTTGTGTTACTAAAACTTTGCCACTTCCACGTCGTTGTCGGTGGCAGCGTAGAGGTCACCTTCACTGCATGTTTTGGAATTATTTATTTTTATTTATTTATTTAATTTAGGATCTCCAACAAAAGATATACACTAAACATTAGATATAATTAATGGACGACAAAGTATTAAGTAGGTGTACTCCTTCAATTACAGGAGACCACAGCATGCACAATAAAATGAACAACTAAGCTAACAAATTAAATACCTAATAGGTACATAATAAAATAAAATATTTTTTTTTACAATGAAACATAAAAAAAAAACAAATTCTGTAAAATATTAGGGCTAAGAACATCGATCACTAAGAATAATAAAATACCTATTGCTATCACATGCAATTCTGTGCTAATACAAATAAAACAAAACTTCACTATTTTTATATTAATTCTGTAAGAGGTTGCACACTGTCTCATACCCTACACATACACGTAAAACCTGTGAAATTCAAAACCCTTCCATTTGACTTCACCGTGACCGGGCAAAAAGGGAGCCATGACTAGGCGATGTGAACAAAACCAGCAAGGTGACTTATATTCTTTGTAATAGAATACAAAAGGCATGCTACACATACACGTCTACCATCACGCTTGTCTACCCCGAGCGGGTAGACAAAGATACATACAACAGCCTCATTTTTTCACGAAGTTTAAGGCATATAGGGATATTATAATAAATAATAAAGGAGATGTTTCAAAATGTATGGAGCCCCAGCCAGGTCTTTGTACACCATACTAAAAAATGGGAAAACATAATTAAAACAGTTTTCAATCATCCAATTACTAGAAATTGGCAATTTATAGTAATTGAATTTCAAGTAAAGCGCAAGAATGTGCTTAGTAAAGCGCAAGAATGCGCTTTACTAAGCACAAGAATGTACACTTGAAATTGCAACACACAACAAAAACCCGTCATGGCGGTAAGCTGTCATGTTGATTGATTCAATAATCAATCAACATGACAGAAATAAACATATCAAACGTCAATACGTTTGATATGTTTATTTCTGTCATATTACATTGTCAAAGTGAATCACTACGTTACCGTATTTTTAGTCTGACAAGATGTGACACTTCCGTATTATTATAATTACTCTTTGATGTGACCACAGACTAAGGATGTGACAGTGGACTGTTCACAATTTATGATCAATGGTCGATTTATGGTATACTGTTATTGTTTTTTAACCACAGACCACCTAAATTGGCGAGACGCCATATTGAAAGTCGATAAAAATAGTTGATAAATATCAAATTATTACAAGAAAAATATGCACTTATGCAAAAGTTTTTTGTAATAGAAAACTTCAATACTTAGGTACACGGTCAAAATGTGCAATTTTATTTTTAAACATCTTGTGTAATCATTCAATTCAGAATCATGTACTGAATCTATGGTAAAATTTTGCGCGTCTGTGTCCTTGCTACTGTATATAATAACCCGATCTGGGTTATATATAATGGTTATATATAGGACAGTTACCGGTGTGCCAAATTTCATCGAAATCCATTCAGTCGTTAAGGCCTGAATAAAACAGACAGAGTTATTTTCGCATTAATAATTATTATTATGGATGTTCTTTTCAACACAATACAAACCAGAAAATATAACAATAATATACATAAAACTTCAACAAACTTACGCAGCTTTGACCATCTTAGAGGTAAGTTCTAAGGTCTTTTTATATAAGCTCAAGAAAGGCCGTTAGCCTTTACGACAATCGGCTATATAGCCGGGTCTATAGCTTGTGTGTCGACAATCTCTGCTTGGTCAGGTTATTCCGTTTTATTAGGATTCTTGGCTTTTACTTAGATTGAGTCATGCAAGATGGCGGCATCGATTTGAAATTAACCCTTTGTATCTTCTGGGACGCACTCAGGCTAGGTGGAGCGACGATCTTCGCAGGATGGCTGGTAGCAGCTGGATGAGAGTTGCCGAAAATCGAGTTGAATGGCGTGCAATAGGAGAGGCCTATGTCCAGCAGTGGACTGCTGTAGGCTGATGATGATGCTGCACAATAGCTTCTTAATTGTATCTGTAATTACGACATTCAACCGGTTTTACTCTAGTTTTGAAAGACTAATGGAACTAGGAATATTTTAATTACGAAAATAAGTCTGTCTGTCTGTTAAAATTGACTGATAGATAGCCAAAGACCTCGTAGTGTATGAAGAAGTAATGACGGTGTATTGACAAGGGCTACTTTAAAACACAGATAAAGTTGCGTAAAAATATGCACCTTCTCTAATAATAATTGATTTATCAAGACTGCTACTTACGGATTCTAAGAATCGTCTAATGCTGAACAAAGTACTAGTGTGGATGGCATCAAAAAAATCATCCGCATAGAAAAAATCGTCAACAGGAAACACTACAGATTTTGTTAAATTAGGGGTCGTTTTCGTTTGAAAGGGGAAGTTATCAGAACTATTTCATTACTGAAAGGACATTATAAAGACCAGAATATTTGCAAAGACTAAAATTCATTATCTAGGCATGTAATAGGTACACTATATAGGTGCACTATATAGGTAGTTAACGATATCATAATGTTACCTCATGTTCCCATTTATAATTATAAAACAATAGAAATCAATGTTCCCAGACTAATACATCGCTACCCAAACGATCACACGAAAAGAAACAAAACCCAATCTCCCGGCGTCACCTCTCGCATAACGCCATCCGTTTCTCGGTAATAATAAAGAAGGGCCCATTCCGACTTAGATTTATATTGCTGTGCCTTTCTGTGGGCCCCACGATGTTTGTTATCCAATAAGAGGGTAGGTTTCACTAATATTGGGAAGTTGTAATGTGGGTAGTTCGTGGTATTGTTCGAATTGAGAAAGAGATTAAATACCAGTAGCAAAGGAAAAGTTTTCACGGGATTAGCCGTATAGCCGGTTTTGAAAAGTTAGAAAAAACTTTTAGATACTATTTTTTTTTTAACCTCGCCCCACACTGGGAATTACTCCTGTATCGTGGGTGTCAACATGTGACAAGACATGTCACATGTCTTGGAATGTTTGGTTCTAGAACATGTCGGTTTCCTTGCGATGTTTTCCTTCACCGTTTTGAGAGCAGTGGTGATGAAATTACACATAGTAAAGCGCACGTCTGGGTTCGAACCTGTGAACTACAGCTCACAAGTCGGGGTTTTACCACTGCTTTCTATAAATAAGAGAGAGTATACACTAAAATTCCCCCGTATTCCTTCACTTGCCTGTGCCAGGGGCCATGGGTAACTCTTTCGAACAACCCGCGACCCTGGCAGACATCGGCCCTAGCGGACCCCATCAGTTAATGCTGACGTTTCTTTGAGGCGCGCGTGGAACACAACGCGCCGTCGACCTGGGGCTGGTACTTACTAGATGGTGAGCTACCCATTGCTCGCCGTCCACAAACCCGCGCCTACGGTGGCCAGGAATCGGCTCTCAATTTTCGACGCCCAGCCAGTCTTCTGCGGTGACTAGGGGCGTGAGGGCTCAAAGTTTTCCTCTCTCTGACGCGGTCCGCCTCCTCCTTCGAGAGCATAACTGCTTTGCAGAAGGAGGTGACGACTTCCCATGCACTTTAGCTCCGTACCATGGCCTGATCAGGGCCGGACGCGAGAGACCGCCGCCGCCGATCGCCACCGCAAGGACGTGGTGGTGCTCTGCCCAAGCCGGGTAGACCTCCACCATAAGAGTATACACCCTAAAGAATCAATCAAGCCAAAATCAATATAACAGGCCAAAAAACGTCCAAGAACAAAACCAAAAAAGAAATCATTTCCATAGATAAACATATTGCAAGTAAGAATCATTTTCCGTAGGTACATTCGTGTTTTTCCAACAGGGAGGATTGCTTGTTCAAGTGTCAAACATTGTAATGAACGCTTCACAAGACAATTAGGCTTGTTCTCCAACAATAAGTTTGCTAGAAAAAGTATACAAATAATATCGCTTCAGATTTCAAAGCGAGAGATGTGATCGGAGCTATAATATTTATTATAAGCTAAACTTAAAATGCTAAATACGATTACTGCTCAACTTATTGCAAATAACGCTCTGATTTTGTTAATCGGTGAAGTTTACAGAGACAGAAGCACTGCTGGGACACAGTCCACCACGCGGGCCCAGTGCGGGTTCGTAGATGTCACATGTCTTCGAATTTTTGGTTCTAGGAGATGCCGGTTTCCTAACGATGTTTTCCTTCACTGTTTTGAGAGCAGTGGTGATGAAATAACTTGCACAAAGTAAAGCGCTAATACTCGTAAGTCGCGGCCGTAACAACTGCTAGAAAGACAGAATGACGTTTGGTGTTTGTCGTTCCAAAACTTGAAAATGATCTCAGATACTGAATTTAAATACTGGACGTCATGCTTTAAACTTCATTTCGGAATTCAAATAGTTTCGAGGTGAATCTGCGAAGATTTAAAAAACAAATGAGTTCGTTTTCAAATAGGGAAGGCAATTGTCAAAATAATGGTTGTATGTAATCACCGTTCGCGATTTATTTGCCAAACGTGTAAACAAATATAAGTATTTGGAAAAATAACTTTAATTCCCACACAATAAAGTTCAGTTTACGCTACAACTTCAAACATTTTTATAACTTTGTAAATAGTGTTAGTCACTCTGAAATCAACTTAATTACCACGAAAATAAAGTTGATAATATTATTTGTTTAACTTGAAATAATAACAATTGGAGAGAGAGAGAGGTGGCCGGCAGTAGGAATATTAAAGGCTGATTATGTTTTATGTTATATTAACAACAATTGGAAACATACATTTGAATAGACCTTAGTTCCTAAAATAAGCTAATAATAAACACGAGAGATGGTTTTATTTTATTTTGACGTAAATGGTAAGAAGATTATGGCTTGTTCGATAATATTATATTCGTAGAGAAAAAAATGTAATTGGAACAGCGAGCGTTCGAGGATATGTCGAGAACATTTTGAAGAACGTGAGAACGAGGAAAAAGCAATAATTAAGGTTCTTAATTCTGATACTTTCCATGTCGATATTAAAATCACGAAATAGGGAAATAAAATCAAACTCATGGACTCTTTACGTGACCAGAGGGCTAGCGTATTTCTTGGCCAAAACATTAGCATCTCCATACAACGTGGCAATGCTACCAGCCATTTGGGCACTGTTCCTGTTGATAGCGACGCGGACGAATTTTTTGATATTTTTCATTTACATGTACAAACGCCAGCACACCAAGCTACTACAATCTGACAAATTTCTGTAATAGATTTTCAACTTTAACGCAAAAGGTTCAAGGTTGATTGGGAAAATTTGACAGTTTCGGGTAGCTTGACCTGCTGGCGTCTGTACATATTATTATTTTAAATGTTAGCTTATTATTGTGAAAATATTATCTTGATGAAGTAAATAAATAACTCATGACACGAAATTAATTGACTGACTAAATTTTCAAATTTAGTACAGGCCATAGGGAACAAGCTATGGTCAAGCCATCTAAAAATAGCTTTGACCGACCTTCTCCGTTGTGTGCGGACACTTGAGGGAGGTTAGAAATTTACAGAATAGGACCGCTTCGAATCATCGCACATCTTACTCGCTTTGTTAATACGCATAGCTTTATATTTGAATTCAGTTTCTCAAATCCAAACTAATATTATAAATGCGAAAGTAACTCTGTCTGTCTGTCTGTCTGTCTTTGCTTCACGCCTAAACTACTGAACCGATTTGTGTGAAATTTGGTACAGACATAGTTTGGAACTTGAGAATGGACATAGGATAGTTTTTATTACAAAAAATAAAATAAAAAATAAAATTTATTCCGGACATACAGCGCCATCTATTGGTCAAGAGTCGGTGTCATCTATTGGTGAAGTCACTATTCCACGCGAACGAAGTCGCGGGCAAAAGCTAGTAATTACTAAGTTTTGGAACACTAAACTCGATATTAAACAAAACAAAGTTCAAATTCCATTGTCACAAGAATTTATTTAGGAATTTTGTATTCCAAATGGTCACTCAAAAACTAACTTTATTATAAGCATCACTAAAGTAGAAAGTTGAGTAAGTGGCAATGGACGTTAACTATCTGAAATTAAGAATTGTAGTATAGTAGATTATTACGTCAAAATAAAAAATAAAAATTCACACAAACCCACATGGGCAGTTATGAAACGTCATAAGCTAGGTGCACGGTTCCAATTGGTCGTTTCCTATGGAGAAGAGCCGGCAAGAAACTCCACGTCGTCCAAACTCGTTGTTTTATAGCTTGGCTTCGCTTCCCCTAACAAGTGGAAATCAAGCCCAAAGCCCTGTCAACGTATCTTTTACGAACACAAATATTGTAATTTTATTAGAAAAATATGAAAGTGATTTTTTGTCACCCTCGTCATAATAATACGTCAATCTGTATGACAGTTGACTGTGAGCGCTAGGAAATCAAACGTTTGATGACATTACCTTTCTCGCGATTGTTCAGTCATTTTTATGTCGATAGGAGGGTTCCTTTTTCCACTTTCTAGTTTTGAAGGTTAGATAAAGGTGAAGTGTGTTTATAGAAGGTCCGAACGAATGGCAAAGGCTGGCAGGGTTATGAAAGAGTAATTGAGTTTTCAAGTCGAGTCTTAGGTTTTTGGATCGTTCTTCGAACGTTCTCCAAAGTTCCTTAACGCAGCTTTTAGGGATGAACTGGTAGAAATCGTCACGTAAAAGTGGTATGCTCCATGCGACTTTCTTTCTCTTATTTTCAGAGAGAGAAAGAGATAGATTTCATGGTTTTTATCATGGGGGTCGTTTTCATGGTTTTTGGGGGTTTTAGCACCCCTTGATAGCGAGGTCAAAATGAAAATTTAAAAAGAGCTTCTAAAAATTGATACTAGTTGGTTCTGTATTAAAAACGCATATTAAATTCACAATTTCTCCGTCTCTGTCCCTTTCTATTATAATATAACCACACACGTTTTATTCACCATCGTCGCCATTCGCTGTGGAAAGTGTTCAAACGAAAACCAAACATTTATGACATCACTCCTGTTTTTCATAATTCTTGATTGAACTGCAACACACTTTGAAAAAAAAACTATTTCGGCTTTTCAGCCTTTGTGGCACAAAAAGTGTTCACAAATCCTACCAACTTTAAATTAATTAACAAAAAAAAAAACAGCTGACACAGCTTAAAACAACATCTGTCACCATTTCCCGCATACGAAAAACAATTGAACGCGACAGAATAAATAATAAATCCCATTCAAACAGAAATATTGTTCCAAACTGCTGAAAATACTTTTGGAACTAAAATAAAGTGCTTTAAAACATAAAATGCAGTACTTTAAAAGTTAAAATTGAGTGGATTGCGCCGCTATACTTCGCGACGAAGTAGCCATTCAAAAGTGGGCACTGGCAAACTTTAGCATTCTTGAAATACGATTATTTATGAAAGAATTTTCGAGAATGAAGTTGCAAGCGACTTTTGACAACCTTGGAGGTCTTTACCACAGTGTAATAAAATCAGTACTACAAGTTTCGATCAATAATAGTACTAGATTAAGGATCAGGAACAAAAATGAGTCACTCAAGTGGCCACGTTTGCACACACGTAAACATCTACATTTCTTAGAAAAAAGTTTAATAATATTGACAACTTCAGTTTATTATAAACCTTAATGCTTAAACATAAAGTTTAATTACCATTGCAAAATATATTCAAAATGTCGCTTGAAAATAAAATCATTCTATTTTTAAATTTTCAGTCATTTATTCTAAAATTAAACTTAAAGTCTAAGTAATAAGGTTAAAATACTAATTTGAAATAAGACCACAAAAGTATTCGTGGTCTTATTTTTCGGGCCATTTTTGAAGCGCTTTTCGGGAATCTAGTACTATTATTGATCAAAGACTACAAGTTCAATATTGTGTTTCTAATAATGGTTTAGTAATTATTATTTCTGTACGTAAGTTTATAGAGGTACAAAAAACAGTATGTAACGATCACTCATCATAATCAGACTATAATATTCCCGCTGCTGGGAAGAAACAGGAGGTCTGTGTGACCTCCTGTTTCTGTGAGAGAACGTGGGCCATAATCCACCATGCGGGCCCTGAGCGGGTTGGTAGATGTCACATGCCTTTGAATTTTTGGTTTCCTCACGATATTTCCCTTCGCCGTTTTGAGAGCAGTCAGGTGATACACGCGACAGGTTTCAACAAATACATTTACGGGGCAATAGTATTTTAAAAACTAGACGAGATTGGTGTTTCTGTCCGACTACTCTGAGAAGAAAGACCTAATCACACTCGGAGACCACTTCTAAGTTTGTTTCGGTATCTTTTTTTATGTCCAGTAATCTTCTCGTCAGATGACGTGAAGGCCACACAAATTGGGCTTGCAGGCGGCGAGCAATGGGCAGCTCGCCGCCCGGTAAGGATCAGGCCCGGGTCGACGGCGCGTTGTGTACCACGCGCGCCTCAAAGAGATGTCAGCACGAACTGACGGGGTCCGCTAGGGCCGATGGCCGCCGGGGCTGCGGGTTGTTCGAAAGAGATACCGTGGCCCCTGGCACAGGCAACTGAAGGAACACGGGTGGGTTTTAGTCAGTAAAAGTCTGACACGCCCTTCCGCTCAGCCCAGAGCGGGAACGGTCATTTGATGATTACCCACCCAAAAAAAAAGGCCACACAAATTAGAACTAGACAATTTAGTCTTACCGACAACGACTGACAACTTAATCTACATAGATTAATGTCTGAAATCATCTTTTGAATGTTTATTTTTATTTTATTTATTTATTTTACAATTTATGTACACACATATATAAACAGACATTGAAAAACAGAACAGAAAAAATAGGTACAGAGGTGATGCTTATTTCATAAGGATTCTCTTCCAGCATACCTGAGATAGTACAATAGATACAGAGATGTAGACAGCGTGTGATAGAGCAAAGGAGACAAAAAAATAATACATAGAATCAAAAAAACAATTCACTTAAAAACTAAACAAAAATTACGAGAATATACTAACTAACATACATACAAATAAACATACATAAATACTTCTAAAATAAATATTACTAGAATGATAGTAATTATATCATACTCATAATAATAAATACATACACAACTATGATGAAGTGGACAGATATTGTTCGTTATTGGTAGTGAATTCCACAATCGCACCGCGTGCACTGTGAAGGAGTTGGAGTAGAAGTCGGTGGTATTTTGTACCAATTTTATGATTTGAAAGAGTGACCATGGAGTTTCTTGCCCGTTCTTGTCCATAGGTACCTACGCTTTGGAATGGGCAACTAGCTTCATCTTTCTGACTGACCGATCCTTTGACAATTCAAAATTGCCTGTAATTGGTTTAGTTGAATTAAATGATTTGAGTTTGATGTTCTTTTTTCTTTACCGATATTTATCGACGGTAAGACTAAATTGTCTAGTTCTACTTTCATAGAAAAAAGCAGCATATTTTTCTGTCGCACAATTATTGATATTGACAGTAAGACAAAAAAAATGGGTCATGCCTTTAATCCCCAAATGGATAGACATTGAATCTTATATATGAGGGACAGCCTATTATTATTTATCGGTCTCAATTCCCGGCATAACCCAGTCCAGAAACTCGATCCCGTTTGAAAATAGCTCGTCCATTTTATTAATATTCTCACTGCATAGTGCCATACTGTGTCCTTTTAAATTATGCATCCGAGCCAGCCGTTGAACAGCTGTCCGTTTATTTATTTTTAAATACTATATTGCTTGTTCATTGACACGCCAACGCGATTTACGAAAGTAATTTCATCATTTTATAAATGAATGATTTTCTCAGTTAAGTCGACGGTAATATTTTACTCTAGGTAATGTGTCACAGTGTAATAATATCAGTAGATTCAGCGGTAAAGATCGAATCGCATCTTTCGGTGTCGTTGTCTGTCATTTTTGACGTTATCAATGATACATCTTTCGGAATAACTGTCTCGGGACGTGTCCTTTCGGAAACTGGTGAATGTTACTAAGTGAAAAATATTTTTGTTTTTACTGGCGTTCGTGGTAAAAGCTTTTCTTGTGTACGAATTGTGATTTATCAGGCTTACGTGTAAACACGCGATGAAAAGAACTCATCCGGAAAACTTCCATCTGAAAGCAATATTGACAGTAAAACCGTACTGGCACATGAAAGTTTTTTAATTAAGGAGTTTAATGGTGTAACCGGTCCTCCAGTTTTATCTGGTGGTATCAAATCAAAATAACATACCTATCTATTTAACGCTGCCAAATTCTATTGGATTTACTTAGACTTCTGGCTTGTAAAATTATTTTCATTTTTCGTGAAAGACTATCACCGTGCTTCTGAATTGATAATTCGGATGTAAGTTACTCAAGTTATTATGATAATGAAATAAAATTGCTTATTCTGTGAATTGGATATCTGAATCACTTTTATACGTAATACTATAAAAGAAAAGCTAAATGAGGTCGGCGTTTCATAACTAACTACTCTGAGTAGAAAGGCCGAAACAAATTCAGAGTTCACAGTCTCTTTTAAAGTCCAGACAAAATCTTTGTCAGATCATGTGAAGATCATGACTGTATATTGATGTCTGAAATGGTATTTTAAGTAAAGTACTGTGAAGGTTGGCTGCTAAAGTCGACCTTATGCAGTGCAGGCTGGCAATAAATTAGCTGTGGTCATATTCGAACAGTCAAGCAAGTTAAGAACGAAGCGTCAAATATTTTGTATTAGGTTTCTTTGTTTAGAATAAAACAGTGATAATTTAGTCGGGAAAATGTAAAGATGTTTGGTCAAAATAAAAGTGAAGAAATCGTAACGTTGTTTGTTTTGACAACACAGTTAGCGCAGTGGCTGAGCGATCGGACTGCTGCGCTGCGTGTCGCGGGTTCGATTCCCGCACAGTACAAATATTTGTAAGTCCTACATGTATTTGTTCTGAGTCTGGGTGTTTTTCTATCTACAATATTATGTATGTATTTACAAAAAAAATGTATATAAGTAGTTTATCAGCCATCTTGTTATCATAACACAAGCATTAGGTTGCTTAGCTTGGGACTAGATGGCGCTGAGTGAAATGCGTCCAGGGATATTATTATTATTATTTCTTAGAAGAGCTGATCAGATCCTCACAGTACCGTACAAGTAATGTCAATAAGTACTTGCAGTCCAGCAGCTTGTCCTACTGTAAACTATTGCCCTGTACCATCTGAATTACGGTTCTTTGTCGGCACAAGCGTCGACAAACAGACAGTGTCTGTCGAGTTATTTTTGAAATCATTGGCTCTTATATTTTTCACGTGAACTCAATTCCGAGGAAATAACTTTGTGTTTTTAATGGACTTTTTATATTTACTTTTCACGTTTGTAAAATGTTTCGCTTTATGGCAGCCTACCGGATTTTCAGTGAATTTCAGAAGCGGAAAAGGTTTTGAACGGATAAGCCTGCTAATTATGGTTATACTGATAGCATTTATAAGTTTCTTTTTTTTCTCTGTATACAAAATCAAAATATTTTATTTCACATAAACCTACATGGGCACTTATGAAACGTCAGAAGCTAGGTGCACGGTTCCAATTGGTCGTTTCGTATGGAGAAGAGCCGGAAAGAAACACCACGGTTACTCTTTTGAAAATAATTGGGGTTTACAATCTTTTTAAATTACAGTGTTAATAGGTATGGGAGAGTATGAGGCCTGTCAACAAGAAAATACAGAGGAAATAGCCAGAGAGGTGGTTGAAGCATTGAATAGAATAGAATACTCTTTACTATGTAAATCATATAATTAATGTAGAATTTTTACAAAATGGTACAAAGGGTGACACAATGGGCTGTCTTATCGCTAAGAGTGACGACAACCTTTGGATGGTTTAAAAGGGAAAGGAGAGACAATATTGTAGGTAGTCAGTGGTATACCATTTACATAATACAATAAATACATACATAACAATAAATCCTACTATCCTACTATTATTATAAATGTGTAAGTTTATATGGATGGATGGATGGATGTTTGTTACTCTTTCACGCAAAAACTACTGAACGGATTTGCATGAAATTTGGCACACCGATGGTTTATAGTCAGGATTAACATATAGGATACTTTTTATCTCGATATTCTTACGGGAGCGAAACTTATGCGGGTGAAACAGCGGGGCGCAGCTAGTAAATAAATTAAGTATTGACTGCCCAGGTTGCATATTATAAACTTTTGCTTATCCCTCTCAGGAATACAGACATGATGTTACGACTGTTTCAAAATGGTCAGTGTACGTCCGAATATCCGCATTTTAATATTCTCTTGCCGGTTTTTAGCTTAGTTTAAAACAGCCATTCCACTGCCAAGTTTCTTCATAACAACCCTTAAAGACTATTGTCCGAGTTCGTTAGTACAGATCTTTTATAACATAATTCAACACGAACGTAAAACTCCAAGCGCTGCCATGGCCAGATAAACTGTTCAACTTTTTACACTAATCTTAAAATTCAACATCAGAAACGAGGGCAATGTTTATGTTAAAACTGAAGTACAGTAATTAATTCAGAGTGGATTTAACAATTAACTATCTCGATTTGCTCAATCTTGGCTGGGAGCCAGGGCTGTCAAGTCCCCGGGTTTTCGAAGATGGATCGAAAGGGATTTCGTGGAAAGAGCATGATTTTCTACGTAGCTAGATGGGG
The DNA here is from genome assembly GCA_945859715.1 of Apamea sordens. Classification (NCBI taxonomy): domain Eukaryota; kingdom Metazoa; phylum Arthropoda; class Insecta; order Lepidoptera; family Noctuidae; genus Apamea; species Apamea sordens. The sequence continues at coordinate 519,827 of OX244010.1, read as the reverse complement.
GAATTTGGTACTTGAAGAAGTTGGGTTTAGTAATAGTTTAAAGGAAACTATCGTAGATAAATGTTGTCTTAATTGTGAAACATAGCACGTGGGTTAGAAATCACTTCTCCATAGTTTTACTAAGCTTGTAAGAAACTCTTGCAGCAGTCATCTTGATTCTGAGATATATGAAAATGCAGATCAAGTTATTGTCCAATGTCCACTCGAATATTGTGTAGGTAATTGGTGTATGCCTTTCCAGAATATATAAGAGACATTGTCTTTGCTAGGTAATACATGATATGAACACACTTATGAAATAACTAGCAGCGCCTCGCAGATTCACCCGCATAAGTTTCGACTCCGTGCGAATATCAATATAAAAAATATCATATGTGTTAATCCTGGTTATAAACTATCTGTGTACCGAATTTAATTCAAATCCGTTCAGTAGTTTTTGCGTGAAAGAGTAACAAACATCCATTCATCCATACATCCTCACAAACCTTCGCGTTTACTCGTATAATATTATTAGGATTAAATATTAGCTGATGTATTCTGTAAAAATCTCACCGTGAAATCATAGGTAAAGTGAGCTTGAAGTATTCAATAGTGTTAATCCCTAGCATTAGAGAATGACAGCTCACTTAATCTAAGTTCTCACAGTGCGTTTTTTACAGATTAGCACTACTGTTCCTTTACGAGTATTTTCATATGCTTATAAACAGACTGAGCGTTGATAACTACGCTAGCTCAGTGTCTGCCTATTAGTAAAAGCAAAAATATAATTATATTTACTTACATCATCAAATTTTTATTCTTACATTTGTATGTCAGTTACTGTGTTAGGACACAGAGTTTTTGTACGTTGTAACTGTGTGCACAAATAAACATATTTGATTTGATCTTACTAATTCAAACTCATTATTCTTTTGTACCGTGTGTTTTGAGCCAGTGCTAATATGTACTGTTATTTAATGCAGCCAAAATTCATCAGAATCAGAATTTTATTTGTCAAACATAGGTACATTGGGTTCTTGCATTACATATTTATATAAGTAGGTCGCCATGTTTTGCTATTACAGCATACAAATATTTTAACATAACGATTGTTTAAAATAGCAATCATACTCAATTTAATTACAACACAATTAGTAATATAAAATTAAATTAGGTTTGAAAGATTATAAAAAAATACGAAATGTCATAAAAAGTAAAATAAGTGGGTACATGCTCCTGCTCTAATCCCAATTTTATCGGTTCGGCACAGCACAAAAATATCTCTTTCCATACATCTCTATTAGCCATAATCTCAGCAGTCTTCTCAAAAAAAGCGATGCAAGAGTTTATTAAAAATAGATGCTTGCCATCCCTAGCTTAAAGTCGTAGTTCCAGTGCAGACAGAGATTTCACGGCAGTCAAAGTTTTGAAGTAAAAACTGAAATCCTATACCACTAAGATAAAGAGAAATTGGACTCTATTAGTTTTGCTTGAGATCTTTTTATAAACTTCTTTACATTGTTTAAGATATGACCGGACTTCACCGGACGAACAGCTCCTTTATGTAGTTCTTAAAGGAGTGGATTTTGGACATTCGAGACACAGGACTCGTCCTAGTTTGGGTAAAGATGCTCTCATGTTTGTATACTCCCAAGCCTTCAAGTATGTGTAACACATTGTATTATTTTTGGTGAAATAAATAAATAATTATTAAATACCTTATCATTCAAGAGTAGTCTGGTGTGGGATGCAACCTGTGTCGACACCCTCGCACCATCCCATCTTCCTAGCACGATGGGCTGTGCTGGGGCGGCTGCTGCAGGAGCAGAAAACCTCAAACGGTGCAAATATAACAACCTTATTGGGAGCTATAATTATGTTTGAGCCGTTTGGGGTTGGAATACTAGGGCCTTGGGGTCCGAGTGCTCATCGAATTTTTCGGGACGTAGCCAAGCGGTTGGTTGTCTCTTCACGTGACCAGAAGGCTGGCCTATTTTTAGCCCAAAGAATCAGCATTGTCATCCAACGTGGTAACACGTCAGCCTTTTGGGCACTTATCCCATTGACAGTGATGCGGACGAATTGTTTGATGCCCAATGAGCTCCTGCCTTTTTCTATATTTTTGCGTATTATATAGTATATATTAGTGTTAGCTTGTAAAAATCGTAATTAATCTGTAACCTGATAAGAAATAAATAAAAAGTTACATAGAGTAGTCATCAGATAAAGTGCTGAAAAGATTGTAAGTTTAATATTCTCGAAATTTCTGATAGTGGAGTTTTGATGTGTTTTTGCATAATCACCCTTTAATGTTCCTACTCTTTCAAAGAGAGAAGGACACAGGCCTTCTCTCTGTGAAAGGGAGTGAGCTGTAATCCACCACGGAGACCCCGTTGGTAGATGTCACATGTTTTCAAATTTTTGGTTCTAGGACATGCCGGTTTCCTCACGATGTTTTCCTTCACCGTTTGAGAGCAGTGGTGATGAAATAATTTACACAAAGTAAAGTGCCTGCCTGGGTTCAAACCTACGACCTACAACTAGTTAGTCGCGACTGTCACCACTGGGATAGCAGTGATGGCCCACAGGTGTTGTTAGAACTAAAGTGATTAAGTGTCATTCGAGAATCATTGACAGTCGTTACGTTTCGTCAGAAGCCCGAAAGTCTGACAACCACTCTTACCAAGGGATATCGTATTATAATACTGGTATTCAGCTGCATCAGCTGAAGCCGACCCCAATTTAGTTGGGAAAAGGTTAGGCAGATGATGTTCGAAAAGTAAATCAATTTCAAACAATGGTAAAGTGGCGATAAGTTAGTCGGTAGAACTACGAGTAAGTGTAAATGGAACTAAATCACGGAAGGAAACCTAATTGAAAGTTGGTTGATTTATTAATATTTGGCTGAAAATACAAACAAAAGAAAAGAGTATCAAAAGAGTATGTTTAAATGGTTTGGCCATGTTGTGAGTGGAAATGCCAGAGTGTCTCCCTAGAAGGACATCTGACCTATTGGTGATGTTCTTCAGAAAGATCAGGTGCGTAGTACTCGCAACCGGCGTGCGTGTATGACCAGGGCCCCAGGGTCTATCATTGATTTCATAATTGTTGATTTTGACAAGTTTGGTAATCTACTAATATAGGTAATGGCGTCATTATGACTTTCCAGTGGTCAACCACTGACACTCCATTGAATGAAATGGCATAGAATGGTAATCTCGTTCATAATGATAAAAGAATGACTGACTTACATAAAACACTTGACTACTTTACTTGACACTTGACACTTTACTTAAAACACTAATAAATAATATTTAAAAATATATATAAATTAAATCTGGCATAAATAAATTAGGTAGTGGCAGTTTTTCGAAAATCATTTCTACTAACGGGTTTTATAATAATGGCAATACGACAATGTCATTATGACACAATTCTATTACGAGACCACTGGCCGACCAATGATCGCCATTAAGAATTTAGCAGATTACGAACTTTAAGCAAAATGACAATGGGATGGGAATGGGATCGTGTTGGAATGACGAATTTATAAAAATAGCAGAACTTGGGGCCCAGAAGGCCAATTCACGTATTTAAAAACATCCAGAATCTAGTCGCAATCTCGTCTCAGCGACAATCAATGTCAAAAACTTGCCAAAAATGTGGGGAAATTAGAGGTATTTTTTGACACATTGAGACTGAGATCAAAAGGCCTGTGCCCATAATTAAAAACGTTCAAAATCTAGTCGCATTCTCATCTCAGCGACAATCATTATCGAAAATCTAGAGAAATTAGAGGTATTTTTGACAGATTGAGACAGACTGTGAACGCTCATAAAATTACGAAAATTGCCCCTCAGACTGTGAACATTACAACAACATCAGATTGTGAACATGTATTTGTTCCGAGTCTGAGTGTTTTTCTATCTATAATATGTATGTATTTACAAAAAAAAAAAAATGTATATAAGTAGTTTATCAGCCATCTTGTTACCATAACACAAGCATTAGGTTGCTTAGCTTGGGACTAGATGGCGCTGTGTGAAATGTCCAGGGATATTATTATTATTATTATTCTTAAAATTACGAGAATTGCCCATCAGATATATGAACGTAAACGAGACAGAAGGAGTACGTAAGGATCGTAGCAACTGGCGTTCTGTAGTTCCTGCCTGCCCCCATGATAAGAAGGCGCGAGATGTATGTATGTATGTACTCACAAAGTAATTTGACCCAAAACCCACACCTATCTACTTACCTACATTGATCTTTAAACCAGAGTACAATCATCTATCCAAAGGCCTTCTTCATCCAATTGATCCTTTACTCGCCTAGACAAATGTCCTGTTCCGTGCTACAGATTTCCAATTTGCTAAAAGATTTCGACTGTGTACCTTTTTCCTGTGGTTATTTTGGGATGGATTTGAACGGATTTCGCTCAATGTTGGCTGGTTTTTGAATTGGGTTAGAACGTTTTTCTCCAAACTAATCGAAAAAGTATTGTGTTTTGTGAAGATAGGTTGTTTAAAATTAGACTATAGCGTGGTTGAAATAAAATGTATTAATTTGTTTTATTTTTATTTTAGTACTTGTCATTAAACCCGAGAGCGACTTTATGGACATACTGCAATTAAATTTCAGTTTCAAATGAAATTAAGTAAAATTTACTTACCTATTTAATTCAATCAGTACAGATACTTAACGAACAGCGTAACCCGCTGGGTTATAAAAGTTATCCCATCCCAATAGAGGATGAAACTTTGGATGGAAATTTGTATGTTTTACCGATAGGGAAATCCATCGGGACATGGCTTGATAATGAATGCAAACATACATGACATACTTCATTCAATCCAGGTTATGGTTAGACGTTTACTTATCAAAAATAAATAACGTGCGAACTTGCACTAGGGATAAAAAATGTTTCGTTCTATGTGCAAAAAGCCAATATTTTAATTTAAAAACCACACTCCGTTCCGTGCGTCCAGCACACGCACATCATTACGTCCCTATGACGTAATTTGCATAACTATAAACAGAGGCAAGAAAAACCGCACACCATTATAAGCGTCTAGGACACGCACATCACTACGATCTTATGGCGCCATTGCCATGTATCTTGACAAAGACAAGGTATCATCCGTATCATATTATAGAGAATAATCCTTTTTTTTGTCTTTTATTGCAAAAGGCCAGTATTTTAATTAAAAAATCGCTCATCATTCTTTTCATCTAAAGCGTCCCTCACACTGGCAAAAATGCCGTTAAAAATTTTGTGTAAAAATATTGAGCTTAATTTTTGTGCAAAATATTGAATGGTCGTGGATATCACACTAGGCAAAAATATTGCACAACATTTCAGTGTCGATTAATCTTATCGCGATGGAGGGACGGCGTTTCGTGCAAAAATAACATCTTCATAATTTTGTGCAAAATTGTTGCCAGTATGAGGGACGCTTAACACACGCACATCGCTACGTCTCTATGACATAGGGCAGCTATGGCTGGTACAACGCAAGGCGCCGTCCCTCCATCTCAAAAAGTTTATTCGACACTGACATGTTGTGCAATATTTTGCACAAATTAATATTTTTGCACAAAACTTTAAGCGACATTTTGGCCAATGTGAGGGACGCTTAACACACGCACATGGGTACGTCCCTATGACGTAATTGGCATATCTTGACAAAGGCGAGATATCGACCGGGTCATTCTGTCGGCGGTCAGACGTCAGATATCGCTCGTAAAACTTTATTGTTCTAGTATTAAAATTGTTTGTCGGAGTGGTAATGTTAGTTAGACATGTGGTGCGAACGAAGGTTATGATATTTTGTTTTTATTTTTCTTAAAAGACAGAATTGTGTGAAAAGGGAGAGGGAGGCCTTTGCCCTGTAGTGGGACAATACAGGTTAGTTAGATATTGTTTTTTTTTTATATCACACTGACACCTCTTGTGAAAGTTGAATGGAAACGTATGGGATTTGTAGGTACATGACTTGAATTATTTAAAAACTTGAGAGGTGTCAAGGGACTGGAACGAAGTATAACTGACTTGCTTTCTATGAGAAAGAAAGAGAGACAGACAGAAACACGCGCACGCCGCACGGCTTACAACTATAGCAAAAAGTGTCGTTCCAACTTTTGGTCTTAATTTTTTCCGTCTAGACCCCTTTCGCAACGCGCGATAAGGAACTTCGTTCCAAAAATTCTTATGTAATTTACTTATTTATTTATTAATTAATAACCAACTTATATTAACAGTTTGCACCACACATACAAGATATCAGTCAATATTACTGATTTCTTTGAACTTAAAAATGGGCATTATTTTTATAAAACATACTAATTATAATACTTACGCCCAGTTCACATTTTTCCCATTTTGTATAGTTTCTGCCCACCCCAACGGGAAAAGGCATAAGTTTATCTGAGTTTTATAAAACATGACCGCGACTTCATCCGCGTGTATGCCGGTTACAAAATCAAAGTCTAACTTATTCATTTAAAAAGTATTTGATGAGATATCGCAAAACAAATTTAAAAAATCAGTTCGCTGAGTACAGACGCCAGCACATCAAGCTACTACAATCTGTCAAATTTCTTTAATAGACTAGAACTAGAACTTTATAGCGCTTTATTAAGGTTCAAGGTTGATTGGAAAAAATGGTCAGTTTCGGGTAGCTTGACCTGCTGGCGTCAATCAATCAATTCGAACCAGCAGTTCCTGAGTTTGGCGCGTTCAACTAAACAAACTAACAAACTCTTCAGCTTTATAATGTTAGTTTAGATTTAGATAGATATCTTAAAGTGTCTCAAAAGATCTCCTAACAGAAATCATATATGTATTAGCGTCATTACCAGTGGTAACGGCTTCGACTTACGAGTTGTAGGTCGTAGGTTCAAACCCAGACAAGCGATTTACTTTGTGTAAATTATTCAATCCAACTGCTCTCAAAACGGTAAAGGAAAACATCGTGAGGAAACCGGCATGTTCTAGAACCAAAAATCCGAAGATATGTGACTTCCGTCAACCCGCACTGGGCCCGCGTGGTGGATTACGGCCCATTGCTTCTCACCTAGTCGAGGCCTGTGTCCCAACAGTGGGAACATTATACGCTGATTATGCTTATGCTATATTTCAGCTAAATCAATCATGAAGAGAAGTCCATAGACTCCCATAATCCGAATATGTGCCCTTTGAAACAAAAAAGATACTACCTATACAAAATCAAAGCATTTATTTCAAAGCACATAAAACGCACTTTTGAACGTCAAAATGTACATTAAAATAGAATTGATTGTAGTCTAGTATACTCTTACGAAATAACTACTAAGAAGTAATATTGCTAATATAACCTTCGTTTTCAAGAAGGATAATTGCAAAGGCTCTCTGTCACCAACACTATATAGGTAGTAGGTCCTAATCCTTCAAGGAATCCATTTCGCTACTTACAAAGCTTTTACGTCCAAATAAAGCCTACCCTTAGTGCGTTTGTCCACTTCACCGTCGTCACCGGGACGTCACCGAGAACGAGTTGACGGCACCGAAATAGCAAGTATTTCACAGTACCCGGAGGCTCGATCTACCAGGAAAAATTAGAACAGATTCAGACCGCTTTATTAATACTCCCCGCTAATTGCGAAACACCTTACAATCCGTCGGATTTTTATAGAAACTCCTAATACATTGCTTCATATGTTTGAAAAATTCGTTTGGTCGACCACCTAAATAACGCAATGAATATTGTTGAATTGTCAAATTTAAGTACGATGCTTGTGTAGGATACAGGTTTCTTCATGATTTTTCCTTCATTCCAGCAGCCAGTGGAAGACACCGAAGCTAGTGGTGTCCCACGATGAAATTAGAAAGTTCATTTGGAGATTTAAAAAGTCACGTGGCAATAAAAACGTGTCTATGGACTTCGATACCATTAAAGAAAAACAAATACGGTACCATACAAAACTTGAAACAACTTTATTCATCAAATGACAAAAAAATTACCCGATCGTCCTTTAAAGCCATTTCCTGTGCAAAACAATTGAAAAGGAGCAACAAAAGTTTGAGAAACGCTTCCCAACGATCCCTTTGATAGGAACAGGGCGTCGTTAACAATCAAATTACACGGAGAGTGCGAATCACGTTTGTTTGAAAGTTTGAGAGCCGCCCGCGTGGAGGTGGGTGTGATGACACTGATGACAATGAGATAACATATTATGTCGATATTTTTTTTTTGTGTTTTGCTTTGCTAAAGTTTTTATGTTTATTTCGCATTATGAGGTGTTTGCCCCGCGGATATTGTTTCAAGAATTACGGTTATATAATAATTTACCATTCACTAGGTCATTTAAAAAAATGTGTTTTGTTATTTATTTTATAATTGAGATTTTACCTAGATTTCGATTTTCAAAGTAAAAATAAAAAAGGTAAAGAGAAATGATTTAATTTGTTGTATATTGTTTTGTTATGCTTCCACGCTAAAACGGCTGCACGGATTTGGATGAAATTTGACAAATAGGTAGACTATGGCTTGGATTAGGAAAAAGGATACTTTTTATTCCGATATTCCCACGGGATCGAGACGTATGCGGGTGAAACCACGGGTGAAGATACATCTCATAAATAAGTAATCAATTTCAGCTAAGCTTATTTCTCAGTTTCAATAATAAATTATGTAAAAGAAATTTTCTCGCGAATCTATCAAGATGTAGCCCAAATCACTTAGCCTAAAAATAAGAAAGTATTTTCTCTTGAAATCTCTGAATCCCTTAAGACTCGAACATTCCATGAGAGGATTCAATCAATAAAGGGCAGGCTTTCTGTTTATTTAACAAGTATATAACATCACGCCTGTTTTCTCAGGAGTTGGCAGTCACCTACATTTCGACACTAATTATTAAATCAGCCTCATAAGAAGAAAACCGCTTCTCTGATGCGCCAGATTCGAACGATGCGATCTCTGGGAGACCAGAGTCTGCCATGCTGGAGAAATTCCTTCATTCATATTCATATGACGAAATGATACTATGATTTTTTTGACATGATTTTTTGACATTAGTGATTTTATGATTTTACTTTTATTTTTTTTACGACCTGAAGCAAGCCCAAGTGAATGACTCGATGATCCAGAACTAAAACATCTGGCGAAGAATGACGAGGAGAGCCGACCCCAAATGAAATGGGATAAAGCTAGGCAAATAAAGAAACAGTTATTTTATCATTTAAATTTTATGAATGATGATTTGATTTTGATTTTAATATTGATATACATAGTTTTAGAACTTTTAACTAATAATATTATAGATAAATAATTAGTCTGAAATCTATAAACTTAATTTAATATAATAAGGGGCGATTTTGTTGCTGATACGAAATACAGGGCACAAATTCAATTTCCTGATAGAAAAAAAACACTTTGCTCAGCCATCGGGCGATCAAATCCAGGCTTCTTCACGCTCCGAAGTGTGCTTGCGACCTCAAAACCACAACTAGTAGTTAGTTTAGTGGAAAGGGTGGTCAGTGAGGGTTGGTAGGATGGTGGTAAGAACTTTCCACCAAGTTTACCCTCGATCTAAGTATCCTTATAAGAACTTAAATCGAGTAAGATTGGCATAGCATACGTAAATTAAACCTAAAATGTTCCCACTTGCTCTGCTGGGACACATGCCTCCTCTCGGCGAGAGGTAGTGGGCCGTAATCCACCAAGCGGGCCCAGTGCGGGTAGGTAATCTACATTCGCGATTTTTTTGCCAAAAATGTAAACAAATATGAGTTTATGGAAAAATAACTATAAGTCCTACACAATAAAGTACAGTTAAAGCTACAATAAAAAAAAAATTATAACTTTTTCAATAGTGCTAGTCGCTCTGAAATCTACTTAATTACCATTAAAGTTGATAGTTGTTTAACTTGAAATAACATAAATTTGAAACATTAGTTTGAATAGACTTGAGATGTCACATGTCTTCTTATTTTTGGTTCGAGGACATGCCGGCTTCCTCACGATGTTTTCCTTCACCGGTTTGAGAGCATTAGTGATGAAAATAATTTACACAAAGTAAATCGCCTGTCTGGGTTCGAACCTACGACCTACAACTCGTAAGTCACGACCGTTACACCGGCCACCACTGCTCGATTTGCATAGACAAGCCTAAACCATTCTTAAAACACAAATATCAAATGCAATTGCAATAGCAATCGCTATAATCAATCTATTTATATTTAAATATTTTTTGTTTCGTTAATTAATGTTATGAATTATTTTAATTGCTTAACCAAAAATTGTGTATGTGGTGTTAGCTTATAAGTAATTGTTACACTTGTTAATGTAGGCATACAATTAAACTTAATGTAAGTGTTGTGTAAACAATAGTTGGCTAACCAAATAAATAAATTTAAAAAAATAATAATTAAATATTTTTAAACCAACGAAACTCCACAAAGTCCTTTTATTCACCGGATTTTGGTAACAAAGCTCAGTTATTTCAATTTCTAAGATAATTAAGACAAAGCAATTCTCGAGTTACTAAAACATGTTATGTTCGTTCACAATCTTTATTAAGCACTCATAATAGGCATTTAGGCACTCGAAGTTATAACCTAAGTGTTCTCTTGTGTAATTAAGATAAGCAAACGGTAAAACCTATTAAATTAAATATGAGTACTTACTTAAACGGTTATTCTTGAGTTGTAAGACTTTACTGAGAGATTTGATGTGAAAGGAAGGATGTCTTAAGCAACAGTCTGTGTGTTACGTAATTGATCATCATCTGCCTAGCCTTTTCCCAACTATGTTGGGGTCGGCTTCCAGTTTAACCGGATGCAGCTGAATACCAGTATTTTACATGGAGCGACTGCCTATCTGACCTCCACAACCCAGTTACTGGGTAATACGATACCCCTTAGTAAGACTGGTTGTCAGACTTTCGGGCTTCTGACTACCCGTAACGACTGTCAAAGATCCACGAAAGACAGCCGGGACCAACGGCTTAACGTGCTTTCCGAGGCACGGAGGGGTCTCGGTATGTAAAGATGGTCACCCATCCACAGACCAACCGCGGCAAGCGTAGCTTAACCTGACCGATCGACCTGTGCGGCTGTTATTATTTAGCCACGGGCCCCTCTCTCGTGTTACGTAATTGATAACTTAAGTAAAAGTGTTATAAGGGCCAAAATTGTCTTCGCAATATTTTAAATTGAAGATGTTCGTGTAAAAACGATATCTTTAATATTTCTAAAACAATATATTCTCTGAAAGTTATACTAGTATTTTATTTTGGTTTTTTTAAGTCAAAGAACATTATTACATCTATCAATTTGCCTAGCCTTTTCTCAACTATGTTGGGGTCGGCTTCTAGTCTAACCGGATGCAGCTGAATACCAGTATTTTACATTGAGCGACTGCCTATCTGACCTCCACAACCCAATTACTTGATAAAACTGACTATAAAAGATTTACGAATGACAGCCGGGACTCACGGCTTAACGTGTTTTCCGAGGCTCAAAGGGGTCTGGATATGTGATGGATGATCACCCATCCTCGAACCGACCGTGGTAAGCGTAGTTTAATCTACAATCGAGCCGTGCGGCTGTTTTTATTAAGCGACGAGCCACGGTTTTTACTTTCTTTCTGCACGCTTTATTCTTGTTAGCTACGTATTTAAAAAATACATTTATATTATGAACGTGATATCGCTGTCGCCTGAGGTAGCTGTGCGGTGCGGGAGGGGTGATAGTTGTCACCAGTCGATGAATCACTGAGCTCTCGCATCATGTCACCACACCCCTCCCGTACCGCGCTGCTACCTCAGGCAACGTCTCAGTTAAACGATTGGCTTATAGTTGTAATCCTTTTTTGGTAGAAACACTAATTGGATTAGAGCCATTACTAGCTCTGATTGAGGACTGGGATTATGATTCAACTTGCTTCTGTCCGCAACTTCGTCTGCGTAAAATTTGTTATCCCCCGCCCCACTACCTATCCGCTTCCCTTAAAAATATCAGTTTACGTCATGGTTGTTCGTTAAAAATCGCATTCGAATGTCAAACGTCATACTGACGTTCGTTAGTGCCATATTCGACAACCTACCTAAAACTGGGTGAAGCGGACAGTAACCTACCACATAATATAGTAGGTTCAGAAGGTCAGCTCCATACAACAAATGTAAACACACGCACACATAGACACACTTCACGTACAGCGAGTGCAAGCGCACTCGCGATCGGCTTTCGTTTGAGATCGCCGCACGTACGCGTCTATGTGTGCTAGGGCTCGTTTTTGCTAGTCATATGGAGCTTGCCTTCTGTATCTATCTATTTTGTGGTCCAACTTCCCTGTTACGTCAACCACATGGACATGTGACGTATGTACCTTGCTTGACGTTTCGCTCTGACAAATAGTCAGATTCGGTTTCTAAAATGTCGAAAGAGTTAACAGTTACTTTGAGATGCCAAGGCGACGGTACGTGATGGTCAAATGCTTCTTCAGTCTCCAAGTATAATGGCATAATGGGTTCAGTAAGGTGTACAAGGAATTGATTAATTACTAATAAATGCGTGTACTGACTGGACAGGTCCACTCAATCTTCTCTCTTTCGTTCTTTCCTCAAAAGACCACTTCAGAAACATGGTCCTCACATGATCCGACCATGATTATTTCTAGACTTTAAAAGAAACTGAGACCTCTGAGTTTGTTTTGGCCTTTCTTCTCAGAGTAGTCAGATAGGAAACGCCGACCTCATCTAGTTTATAGAATATAATTGTCGTGTAAGTGTACTATTACAAAAATAAAATAATCTATCTATACATATAATAAAACAGTAACGAAAGAAAAACTGTACATTGAGAATTTTCGAGAAAAAATAAGTGGCTTTTGTTAGAAAAACGTAACTGATGACAAAAAGTGACTTTTTAGAATTTTTGTCTGTTTGTCTGTTTGTCTGTTTGTCTGTGTGTATGGTACGGCTTCACGCCAAAACTACTGGATAGATTGAATTGAAATTCAGCAAAAATGTTCTTTGTAAACCAAGGAAGGCTTTAGGCTACATATTATCACGCCGTATGTTATAGGAGGTAAGCAATATTGATTTTAAAAGGTTTTTGTTCGTAATTTAATGCACAAAATAATTGAATGCACAAAATGACATGTTATTTATTTAGTAAACCATAATTTAACTCTGGAAACATATTATCACGCTATCACCTACGGGGGAGGAGCTGTGAATCTTTATTTTTCTTACCTACGTATTCTGTGACAGCGTGTAATCTAACGACGCATATTTAAATGTTGTTTTTGAGTAAGCCATGCTATTATCTAGCTTTACACTATAAAAACTACGCTATTTAAGTAACTTGGGCAGAGAAACATAGTTTAATTAATGTTAGTAGTATAATGAAAATTTTGAAGCAGCGCCATCTATGAGACTTCATAAAAATCAAATCAAGTTACATGTTAACACTTTTTGGAAATTAATCATTTAAATTTGATCATGTTGGCGAGGTTAGTAGTTAGTTATTCTTAAAATTCATAGATGGCAATGTGCATTTTCTTCATAAAAGTTCGTTTCGACAAATTCAAGTTCCAACAAAACCCTCAAAATCTTGAGCAGAGTTGAGGAAGACAATTAAAAAAAACACGCTCTGTGAAGTCGACCAGTTTGCGAGATCCCTTACGTATGACGAGGTGCCTTCATATTACACGTACGACAAGCAAAGGGGTGTATTTAACCGACGTCGACGAGGAGGTGCTGTGGAAGGCTTTCCGGGAATTTTCAAGGACACCGCATTGGGTAGGGTTTATACCGTGCATCCGAATAATGGCGAATGCAATTTTCTGCGGTTGTTAGTTCACACTGTCCGAGGCCCAACGTCTTTCGCCTTTCTGAGGACATTTGATGGCGTGGAGTATCCCACTTACCGCGCATCCTGCGTAGCACGTCACCTTCTCGACGGTGACCAAAATTGGGATGACACCCTCGCGGAGGCGAGCGTCAGTGACAGGCCCAGCTGCATGCGTCATCTGTTTGCCGTCATCTTGGTGTTTTGTGGAGTCGCGAACCTGGTAGCTTTGTGGGAGAAGTATCGCCATCATCTGTCTGAAGATTTTCTACGAGCTTTGAGGCGTGTTACTGGAGACGAAGTCGAAGTAACTGATGAATGCGTGCTGAACACCTGTCTCAGTTCACTTCAAGATGTGGTCATTTCTATCGGCGGCAATCCACTGACCGAATATGGGTTATCAGCTCCCACATCATCACCGTATAAAGACCGTGGAAATCGGGAGTATAACGCTGAGACAAATTACGATCCGGGCGAAATGACCACCATACGAAATGACTATGTCGCTTTGTTCTCTTCAGAGCAAAAACACATTTATGACACCGTCCTTGAAAGCGTTGGGCAAAACCAGGGTAAAATGTTTTTCTTGGATGCTCCTGGTGGAACAGGAAAAACATTTGTTACCACTGGCATACTTGCAGAGGTCAGGAGGCAAGGCAAAATTGCTATTGCTGTAGCGTCGTCGGGAATCGCTGCCACACTACTTCCGGGCGGCAAGACAGCACATGCCATGTTTAAAATTCCCATCGATTTAGAGAGCGCCGAAACGCTTGTTTTTGGTGTGTCACGTAACAGCAATAAGGGACACGTGCTCAAGGATTGCTCTGTGATCGTATGGGATGAGTGTACGATGGCCAATAGGAAGGCAGTTGAGGCCGTGGACAGAACCCTGCAGGACATCCGCAGGAACGAACATTTGATGGGTGATGTCATAGTTCTGTTCAGTGGCGATTTCCGGCAAACGCTTCCCGTGGTGCTTCGTTGAAACGATCTTCGTTTTGGTCACGAGTTCGTACGCTGCGCTTGACCATTAATATGAGAGCTCAGCTCGGCGGCAATGCATGTGCTCAAGAATTCTCCGATGTCCTTCTAAGTCTTGGCGAAGGCACTCTACCAGAAGAGAGAGGTGGACACGTGGTGCTTCCAGAGTCTCTCGGTAGAGTGGTATCCAGCTTAGAAGAACTCATTCGCTGTGTGTACGGGGACATCAGTCGTATACTGCACCAGCAGAATTCTTGGGTGTGTGAGCGGGCCATTTTGACGCCTAAAAATAATCAGGCTGCAGCAATTAACAAATGCATTCTCTCGGAAATTGAGGGGAATGAAGTGGTCTACACCTCGATAAACACTGTTGTCGAGCAAGATGACGCCACACATTATCCCGTGGAATTTCTGAACTCCCTGTCAGCAAGTGGACTTCCAGCGCATACCATCAAGCTGAAGGTCGGTATCCCGATTATGCTTCTTCTGTACCTATCTCCTCCGAAGTTGTGTAACGGGACCCGCCTTAAAGTCATCTCGCTCCACAGACACACCATTGAGGCGGAAATTCTTACGGGTTGTGGCGTCGGCGAGGCAGTATTTATACCACGTATTCCTTTCATACCTCATAACTACCCGTTCCAGTTCAAGCGCGTACAGTTCCCCGTGAATGTTTGCTTCGCGATGACCATCAATAAGTCGCAGGGGCAGACACTGAGGGCAGCGGGTGTCGACCTCAGGACGAGTTGCTTCTCACACGGGCAACTGTACGTCGCTTGCTCTCGCGTCACCAGTCCTGACTCTCTTTACATTTTGGCTCCTGGCAGCATAACTACCAACGTAGTTTATAGGGAAGTGTTGTAAGGTATGATACCTTTGTACGTATTTTTATTCTTTTGTGTCCTGAAATGTATTCCTGCATTATTTTCTCTATTTCCTTCAGTCACATCTTATGACTGAACTCAGCAGGATTCCCATATAACTCTCTTCAGTTGCTTCGCTTCACTTGCTTCGCAAAAAAACTTATATTTTAATGCAATTTTAAAATTTGTTTACTTATAATGCTATAGCGACACTGGCATCTTAGGTATTTTTGGTGCTGTAGAGCCTTCACGCAGACGACGTCGCGGGCAGCAGCTAGTTTATCATAATTATGTGCTCCGGACAACTACAACAATATAAAGTTTGAAAGAAAAACCTATTTGTTATTTATAAATGTAAACAAATGAGATGAGGACATTCACACAAGATAAAACAAGATAGTTATTATAAATTTATATAAACCTCTCAAACAAAACGTTTTGTTTGGGCTCCAATTAAAAATTTTAATAATTAAGCACCATAATGACAATTGACAACCTTTTATTTTTGCCTATTAAATTAGAATGTATATTTTCTTCAGTCTCTCGGAAAAAAAATATTAGCTATTTATTTACGAGTCTTTTATTTTCCACTCTTTTAGGCATATTCAGCCTATAATGTTCCCATTTTCTTTTCCCATTGCTCACACAGGCTTGTGCAGGCTTGTAGATGTCACATGCCTTCGAATTTTTGTTTCTGGGATATGCCGGTTTCCTCACGATGTTTTCCTTCACCGTTTTATTTATTGGAACGAAGTTCCTTATCGCGCGTTGCGAAAGGGGGCTAGACGGAAAAAATTAAGTCCAAAAGTTGGAACGACACTTTTTGCTATAGGTAGTTGTAAGCCGTGTGGCGTGCGCGTGTTTCTCTGTCTGTCTCTCTCTCTCTCTTTGAACTTCGTTCCATCCGGGTGTCCCTTGACACCTCTCAAGTTTTTTTTATTTAAAAAACGTTGCCCCGCACTAGGAATTTCTCCTGTATCGTGGGTGCTTTTACAAACATTTAAAATCACATACACAAACAGCCAGAGAGCAGTGCAGATGAAATAATTAACACAAGGTAAAGCGCCAGTCTGGGTTCAAATCTACGACTTACGAGTTATATACTCGTAAGTCGCGACTGTTACCATTGGCCACTATTGCTTTCGGGCTACCACTGAAAAAAAAAAGATTTTTTTTCAATTAATTAATTTAAGTTATCTTGATAGATATAATTATATAAATAGTATAGAGGTATGAGGAACAGGGTGTAAAGTTCGCTCATCCTCCATAGAAAGGGGAGGATCTTCCGACCAGACGGGTGTTGTGTATATGCTAATTGTGCGGTAAACTTTGCTTGCGCGATGCAGGATTTTGCGTAACGTCAGTATGACGCGTAGTTTGCATGTGGCGTTGTAGATACCGCTACTAAAGTATTTTTAGTTCTTTCAGTGTATGAGCGTGTGAGTGTCTCTACTGTTTTGATGCCTCCTAATGATCTAGAAATTTCTACAACCTAAAATTTCTAGCCAAACCAACAACAGAAACATCTCTTCAAAAGACTTTGCTGTATTATCTTACAATTTCTTAATAAGGTAGCAACAGTTGATTATTCCGAGTTAATAATCAAAAACGCGGTCACGTGGTCATGTTTGCGTTCATGAATACAAAAGCATTCCTCCGTTTTCTCTCTCTAATGTTACCAGAGCAAATATATTTTTTTTTTTGTGTAGAAAGAAAGAAGTCTAAAGAAAATTCATTTGTTTAAGACCGTTCACAGTCTGAAGACCAATTCTCGTAATTTAAAACGTTCAAAATCTAGTCGCAGTCTCATCTCGGCGACAAACAAAGGTCAAAAACTTGTCAAAGTGTAGGGAAATTGGACGTATTTTTGACAGATTGAGACTGACATCAGACTGTGAACGTTCTTAAAATTACGAGAATTGCCCCTCAGATCTCAGTCTCAATCTGTCAAAAAATACTCCTGATTTCCCTACATTTTGACATTTGTTTGTCGCCGAGATGAGACTGCGACTAGATTTTAAACGTTTTAAATTACGAGAATTGGCCTCCAGATAGCAACAAATAAAAATTAAATGGAAAGGTGTACAGTCCGATATAAGAAAATAGCAGGAAAGTGTGCTTCTCGGCTGCACCAAAAGGGCTCAGTTTTAAGATATAATGTATATCTACCACATTTTCCCTGTAATTTGTTTCTGGCAAGAGAAATAATGTAGCAATGCTGCCAGCCTTTTGGGCACGTTTCCTATCGACAGTTATGCGGACAAATTTTTTGATGCCCTTTGATTATTTCCTCTCCTTTTTATATACTTGTACATATTATTATTTTAAGACTGTTAGCTTTTTAAATTATGTAAATATAAACAAAGATATTACCTAAATAGAAAACAAAGGCATACGTGACAAATTTTCCTCTTAAGGTTGTGTGAGAAGGTACATGTGCTGTTGTTTACCGTCCCAAAAGATTTAAATCGTTAGATGTGCACTCACCGTACATAGGTCACACGTAGTGTCCACACTAAGAAGAACATGGGGCGATAGATACGATTTTCAGTCCGACTGAGCGAGACAATACTATTTCAAAACAGAAACGTTATACATTTATGGGGTGACTACACGGTTTTTACTTTTTTATAGAATGATTTTCTAAGAAGTTTCTATAACCGCAGCTGACATCGTTAAAACTCATCAGATTTTCACCAAAATTATATGAGACCCTTAAAGAGAGACACTCGGTCAAAGAATTTACGGAATTGGTCCATAATTATCGAAGTTTTTTTTGTATTTATTTAATTTAGTTTTTTTTTTTCGTTAGCCTATATTGTCCCACAGCTGGGCAAAGTCATCCCCCGTATTCTTCCACCACTGTGCTGTGCCTTCTCCGTCCAATCGGTAAGGAACGAGTCCAAATCGTCACGCTAGCGTTTCTTAGACCTGTCTCGGTGACGACGTCCGTCTTCAGGCACGCACTGTGTGGCAACTTTGGCCCATTTGTCTGGATGCATCCTATAAGTATGACCCGCCCAGTCCCACTTTAGCCTCGCAGGCTTATCGTCAACATCGGCGATACCTGTCATATTTGACATAGTAGCTAGTATACATAGTCCGCAGTGTTAAATACTGTATACAAGCATTTTAATGTACACGAAATAAAATGCCAATTTGTATAAACCCACATAAAAATATATATAAACCAAATTAGAACCTCCACCTTTTTGAACTCAGTTAAAAGCCCGAAACCATCCCTTTTGAATACTTTACGGCATTACCTACCTTACATTTTCTTAATAATATAACAGCTGATTATTATCTCTTAAGCCTTCGTAGGTACGCTTACCGCTTGCTCATCGCCCCTTTTTGTAACAAAGCGTTTACACCCGAGGTTTAATTCTACCCTCCAAAGGTTCTGTTAAACCTTACAGAAGTTGATCCTGTATCATGATTTTGGTGTGTATGATAATTTATTATTCTAGGGGTATTATTGTGTGTGTAGGGGTAGGTATACTTTAGGTAGTTAACAAAGTCTCTCTTCGTGTCTGTTTGTATGACTGCTTAGTTCTTCTAAACTACACTATGGATTTTAATGTGGTTTTCAGCATCATTTACAAAATTCATTCTGGTGCGTTTATGTGTATAATATCAGTGCTTAATTTATATATATTACAAAAATCTTGATTTTTTGACATGTCGCACATCAATAGAGCAGTGCGCAGTGGTGGCTCAGTGGTAACGGGCATGACTAACGAATTGTATGTCGTGGGTTCAAACCCAGACAGGCGCTTTACTTTATGTAAATTATTTAACCACCAGTGATCTCACAACGGTGCAGGAAAACGTCGTGAGGAAACCGACATGGCCTGGCCATGGCTTATTTTAATTTAATTTAATATTTGAATTGTTCTTAATGTTATTTTTTTAAACTTTTCTCATTACGGACGCTTTTAACGTTCTGCATCGTTCTCACATGCATCATTTCTAACATGAATGATGTAACCAATACTTTGTAACCATATTATATTGATTTAAAAGAGTGTCCATGGAGTTTCTTACCCGTTCTTCTCCATAGGTACCTACGCTTTGGAATGGGCAACTAGCTTCATTTTTCTGACTGAGCAACCCCTTGACAATTCAAAAGTGCCTGTAATTGGTTTAATTGAAATAAATACTTTGAGTTTGAGTTTGAGCATGTCCTAGAAACCAAAATTTCGATGACATGTGACATCTACCAACCCGCGCTGGGCCCGTCTGGTGGATAAGGGCCCGCCCACTCCTCTCTCTCTTACAGAGAGGAGGCCATTGTCCCAGCAGTGGGCAAGTTATAGGTTGATTATGCTACATCAATACTGCCATGGCTTATTTTGATTTAATTTAATATTTGAATTGATTTTTTTTTATCTTTTCATTACGGACGCTTTTAACGTTCTGCATCGTTCTCACATGCATAATTTTGAACATGAATGATATAATCAATACGTGGTAACAATATTATTATGATTTAAAAGAGTGTCCATGGAGTTTCTTGGCCGTTTTTCTCCATAGGTACCTACTACGCTTTGGAATGGGCAACTAGCTTCATCTTTTTGACTGACCGAACTTGACAATTCAAAAGTGCCTGTAATTGGTTTATTTGTAATTGTATGTTTGTAATTGGTTTGAGTTTGATACATCCGTGACAAAGTTGTTCTTAAAAATGAGTATAGTGACTCCTATAGAGGATTTCGAATCCAAGGTAACAGGTTGCACGTCGATATATATTCCTGCCACCTTGTATACTTTATACCTTAAGCCAAGAGACCTCGCAGATACTATTTCCACATAATGTACATACTATTAATAGAAATATCATTTACAGCTTCGATTACCCACTTAGAGACAACACTGTGAACATTAATTACCTACCAATTATTATTCCCCAGTCCTGGTAGGCTTAATTATAGATAGAAGCATGTTAATAGGTTTATATTGAACACAATATTGAGGTACATACATTAGTTGTAAGTACATTACGTGTTTAGAATACACTTAAGGGTTTGAGCGTCTTGAGGCAATGGAATGACTTTAACTTGTGGGTGATAAATATGTTAGTGTGGCATTTTACTATGGGATCGGGTGGCTGTCAGAGCTGTCAGAGCCATTTCCAGCCAGAAATGACTTAACAATAAACCTAACTTTTTTTTTAATTTTTTTTTTTATCCTTTATTAAAAAGAACCAGTTTCTTAATAATTAATTACAATCTAGCCTATAAGACTAACAAGCAATTTTAATCTAACTTAATTTATTACGTGACTAGCTGCTGCCCGCGACGTCGTCTGCGTGAAGGCTCTACAGCACCAAAAATACCTAAGATGCCAGTGTCGCTATAGCATTATAAGTAAACAAATTTTAAAATTGCATTAAAATATAAGTTTTTTTGCGAAGCAAGTGAAGCGAAGCAACTGAAGAGAGTTATATGGGAATCCTGCTGAGTTCAGTCATAAGATGTGACTGAAGGAAATAGAGAAAATAATGCAGGAATACATTTCAGGACACAAAAGAATAAAAATACGTACAAAGGTATCATACCTTACAACACTTCCCTATAAACTACGTTGGTAGTTATGCTGCCAGGAGCCAAAATGTAAAGAGAGTCAGGACTGGTGACGCGAGAGCAAGCGACGTACAGTTGCCCGTGTGAGAAGCAACTCGTCCTGAGGTCGACACCCGCTGCCCTCAGTGTCTGCCCCTGCGACTTATTGATGGTCATCGCGAAGCAAACATTCACGGGGAACTGTACGCGCTTGAACTGGAACGGGTAGTTATGAGGTATGAAAGGAATACGTGGTATAAATACTGCCTCGCCGACGCCACAACCCGTAAGAATTTCCGCCTCAATGGTGTGTCTGTGGAGCGAGATGACTTTAAGGCGGGTCCCGTTACACAACTTCGGAGGAGATAGGTACAGAAGAAGCATAATCGGGATACCGACCTTCAGCTTGATGGTATGCGCTGGAAGTCCACTTGCTGACAGGGAGTTCAGAAATTCCACGGGATAATGTGTGGCGTCATCTTGCTCGACAACAGTGTTTATCGAGGTGTAGACCACTTCATTCCCCTCAATTTCCGAGAGAATGCATTTGTTAATTGCTGCAGCCTGATTATTTTTAGGCGTCAAAATGGCCCGCTCACACACCCAAGAATTCTGCTGGTGCAGTATACGACTGATGTCCCCGTACACACAGCGAATGAGTTCTTCTAAGCTGGATACCACTCTACCGAGAGACTCTGGAAGCACCACGTGTCCACCTCTCTCTTCTGGTAGAGTGCCTTCGCCAAGACTTAGAAGGACATCGGAGAATTCTTGAGCACATGCATTGCCGCCGAGCTGAGCTCTCATATTAATGGTCAAGCGCAGCGTACGAACTCGTGACCAAAACGAAGATCGTTTCAACGAAGCACCACGGGAAGCGTTTGCCGGAAATCGCCACTGAACAGAACTATGACATCACCCATCAAATGTTCGTTCCTGCGGATGTCCTGCAGGGTTCTGTCCACGGCCTCAACTGCCTTCCTATTGGCCATCGTACACTCATCCCATACGATCACAGAGCAATCCTTGAGCACGTGTCCCTTATTGCTGTTACGTGACACACCAAAAACAAGCGTTTCGGCGCTCTCTAAATCGATGGGAATTTTAAACATGGCATGTGCTGTCTTGCCGCCCGGAAGTAGTGTGGCAGCGATTCCCGACGACGCTACAGCAATAGCAATTTTGCCTTGCCTCCTGACCTCTGCAAGTATGCCAGTGGTAACAAATGTTTTTCCTGTTCCACCAGGAGCATCCAAGAAAAACATTTTACCCTGGTTTTGCCCAACGCTTTCAAGGACGGTGTCATAAATGTGTTTTTGCTCTGAAGAGAACAAAGCGACATAGTCATTTCGTATGGTGGTCATTTCGCCCGGATCGTAATTTGTCTCAGCGTTATACTCCCGATTTCCACGGTCTTTATACGGTGATGATGTGGGAGCTGATAACCCATATTCGGTCAGTGGATTGCCGCCGATAGAAATGACCACATCTTGAAGTGAACTGAGACAGGTGTTCAGCACGCATTCATCAGTTACTTCGACTTCGTCTCCAGTAACACGCCTCAAAGCTCGTAGAAAATCTTCAGACAGATGATGGCGATACTTCTCCCACAAAGCTACCAGGTTCGCGACTCCACAAAACACCAAGATGACGGCAAACAGATGACGCATGCAGCTGGGCCTGTCACTGACGCTCGCCTCCGCGAGGGTGTCATCCCAATTTTGGTCACCGTCGAGAAGGTGACGTGCTACGCAGGATGCGCGGTAAGTGGGATACTCCACGCCATCAAATGTCCTCAGAAAGGCGAAAGACGTTGGGCCTCGGACAGTGTGAACTAACAACCGCAGAAAATTGCATTCGCCATTATTCGGATGCACGGTATAAACCCTACCCAATGCGGTGTCCTTGAAAATTCCCGGAAAGCCTTCCACAGCACCTCCTCGTCGACGTCGGTTAAATACACCCCTTTGCTTGTCGTACGTGTAATATGAAGGCACCTCGTCATACGTAAGGGATCTCGCAAACTGGTCGACTTCACAGAGCGTGTTTTTTTTAATTGTCTTCCTCAACTCTGCTCAAGATTTTGAGGGTTTTGTTGGAACTTGAATTTGTCGAAACGAACTTTTATGAAGAAAATGCACATTGCCATCTATGAATTTTAAGAATAACTAACTACTAACCTCGCCAACATGATCAAATTTAAATGATTAATTTCCAAAAAGTGTTAACATGTAACTTGATTTGATTTTTATGAAGTCTCATAGATGGCGCTGCTTCAAAATTTTCATTATACTACTAACATTAATTAAACTATGTTTCTCTGCCCAAGTTACTTAAATAGCGTAGTTTTTATAGTGTAAAGCTAGATAATAGCATGGCTTACTCAAAAACAACATTTAAATATGCGTCGTTAGATTACACGCTGTCACAGAATACGTAGGTAAGAAAAATAAAGATTCACAGCTCCTCCCCCGTAGGTGATAGCGTGATAATATGTTTCCAGAGTTAAATTATGGTTTACTAAATAAATAACATGTCATTTTGTGCATTCAATTATTTTGTGCATTAAATTACGAACAAAAACCTTTTAAAATCAATATTGCTTACCTCCTATAACATACGGCGTGATAATATGTAGCCTAAAGCCTTCCTTGGTTTACAAAGAACATTTTTGCTGAATTTCAATTCAATCTATCCAGTAGTTTTGGCGTGAAGCCGTACCATACACACAGACAAACAGACAAACAGACAAACAGACAAAAATTCTAAAAAGTCACTTTTTGTCATCAGTTACGTTTTTCTAACAAAAGCCACTTATTTTTTCTCGAAAATTCTCAATGTACAGTTTTTCTTTCGTTACTGTTTTATTATATGTATAGATAATTATTTTAAAACTTAGAATATTGTTTATTGTACGAGTACTTTACACAAGTCCGTTCCACTTTCTTAGAGTCTGATATGATGATATAATCACTTTGTTCATGTGTTATTATGTGTGTCATTGGCACTATTATTTCTACACTTTGTACACTACACTAATTCAAAAGGTTTTGTCCGTTCGTCCGTCCAAACCTAACATAATACAGGGTGCAGGGACATCGACGCGCAAACTGTAACCATGGATTCAGCACATGAGTTTAGACCCCATAGCGACGAAATTTTTCGTCAGTTATCAAAAAAAAAAAATCTTCTGTTTCATAGAAAAGTGCGGTCAAAATGTATGGAGCAGCAATTTTTTTTTTAATAACCGCGAAAACTTTCGGCGCTATGGGGTCTTTCGCAGCTGGATGAGAGTCGCCGAAAATCGAGTTGAATGGTATGCAATAGGAGAGGGCTATGAATTTGTAATTTATATAATACATGGAAATTAATTAATTGCTGTTACTGGTGTATAACCGTTGTAATTAATAATAATAAATCTATACATATAATAAAACAGTAACGAAAGAAAAACTGTACATTGAGAATTTTCGAGAAAAAATAAGTGGCTTTTGTTAGAAAAACGTAACTGATGACAAAAAGTGACTTTTTAGAATTTTTGTCTGTTTGTCTGTTTGTCTGTTTGTCTGTGTGTATGGTACGGCTTCACGCCAAAACTACTGGATAGATTGAATTGAAATTCAGCAAAAATGTTCTTTGTAAACCAAGGAAGGCTTTAGGCTACATATTATCACGCCGTATGTTATAGGAGGTAAGCAATATTGATTTTAAAAGGTTTTTGTTCGTAATTTAATGCACAAAATAATTGAATGCACAAAATGACATGTTATTTATTTAGTAAACCATAATTTAACTCTGGAAACATATTATCACGCTATCACCTACGGGGGAGGAGCTGTGAATCTTTATTTTTCTTACCTACGTATTCTGTGACAGCGTGTAATCTAACGACGCATATTTAAATGTTGTTTTTGAGTAAGCCATGCTATTATCTAGCTTTACACTATAAAAACTACGCTATTTAAGTAACTTGGGCAGAGAAACATAGTTTAATTAATGTTAGTAGTATAATGAAAATTTTGAAGCAGCGCCATCTATGAGACTTCATAAAAATCAAATCAAGTTACATGTTAACACTTTTTGGAAATTAATCATTTAAATTTGATCATGTTGGCGAGGTTAGTAGTTAGTTATTCTTAAAATTCATAGATGGCAATGTGCATTTTCTTCATAAAAGTTCGTTTCGACAAATTCAAGTTCCAACAAAACCCTCAAAATCTTGAGCAGAGTTGAGGAAGACAATTAAAAAAAACACGCTCTGTGAAGTCGACCAGTTTGCGAGATCCCTTACGTATGACGAGGTGCCTTCATATTACACGTACGACAAGCAAAGGGGTGTATTTAACCGACGTCGACGAGGAGGTGCTGTGGAAGGCTTTCCGGGAATTTTCAAGGACACCGCATTGGGTAGGGTTTATACCGTGCATCCGAATAATGGCGAATGCAATTTTCTGCGGTTGTTAGTTCACACTGTCCGAGGCCCAACGTCTTTCGCCTTTCTGAGGACATTTGATGGCGTGGAGTATCCCACTTACCGCGCATCCTGCGTAGCACGTCACCTTCTCGACGGTGACCAAAATTGGGATGACACCCTCGCGGAGGCGAGCGTCAGTGACAGGCCCAGCTGCATGCGTCATCTGTTTGCCGTCATCTTGGTGTTTTGTGGAGTCGCGAACCTGGTAGCTTTGTGGGAGAAGTATCGCCATCATCTGTCTGAAGATTTTCTACGAGCTTTGAGGCGTGTTACTGGAGACGAAGTCGAAGTAACTGATGAATGCGTGCTGAACACCTGTCTCAGTTCACTTCAAGATGTGGTCATTTCTATCGGCGGCAATCCACTGACCGAATATGGGTTATCAGCTCCCACATCATCACCGTATAAAGACCGTGGAAATCGGGAGTATAACGCTGAGACAAATTACGATCCGGGCGAAATGACCACCATACGAAATGACTATGTCGCTTTGTTCTCTTCAGAGCAAAAACACATTTATGACACCGTCCTTGAAAGCGTTGGGCAAAACCAGGGTAAAATGTTTTTCTTGGATGCTCCTGGTGGAACAGGAAAAACATTTGTTACCACTGGCATACTTGCAGAGGTCAGGAGGCAAGGCAAAATTGCTATTGCTGTAGCGTCGTCGGGAATCGCTGCCACACTACTTCCGGGCGGCAAGACAGCACATGCCATGTTTAAAATTCCCATCGATTTAGAGAGCGCCGAAACGCTTGTTTTTGGTGTGTCACGTAACAGCAATAAGGGACACGTGCTCAAGGATTGCTCTGTGATCGTATGGGATGAGTGTACGATGGCCAATAGGAAGGCAGTTGAGGCCGTGGACAGAACCCTGCAGGACATCCGCAGGAACGAACATTTGATGGGTGATGTCATAGTTCTGTTCAGTGGCGATTTCCGGCAAACGCTTCCCGTGGTGCTTCGTTGAAACGATCTTCGTTTTGGTCACGAGTTCGTACGCTGCGCTTGACCATTAATATGAGAGCTCAGCTCGGCGGCAATGCATGTGCTCAAGAATTCTCCGATGTCCTTCTAAGTCTTGGCGAAGGCACTCTACCAGAAGAGAGAGGTGGACACGTGGTGCTTCCAGAGTCTCTCGGTAGAGTGGTATCCAGCTTAGAAGAACTCATTCGCTGTGTGTACGGGGACATCAGTCGTATACTGCACCAGCAGAATTCTTGGGTGTGTGAGCGGGCCATTTTGACGCCTAAAAATAATCAGGCTGCAGCAATTAACAAATGCATTCTCTCGGAAATTGAGGGGAATGAAGTGGTCTACACCTCGATAAACACTGTTGTCGAGCAAGATGACGCCACACATTATCCCGTGGAATTTCTGAACTCCCTGTCAGCAAGTGGACTTCCAGCGCATACCATCAAGCTGAAGGTCGGTATCCCGATTATGCTTCTTCTGTACCTATCTCCTCCGAAGTTGTGTAACGGGACCCGCCTTAAAGTCATCTCGCTCCACAGACACACCATTGAGGCGGAAATTCTTACGGGTTGTGGCGTCGGCGAGGCAGTATTTATACCACGTATTCCTTTCATACCTCATAACTACCCGTTCCAGTTCAAGCGCGTACAGTTCCCCGTGAATGTTTGCTTCGCGATGACCATCAATAAGTCGCAGGGGCAGACACTGAGGGCAGCGGGTGTCGACCTCAGGACGAGTTGCTTCTCACACGGGCAACTGTACGTCGCTTGCTCTCGCGTCACCAGTCCTGACTCTCTTTACATTTTGGCTCCTGGCAGCATAACTACCAACGTAGTTTATAGGGAAGTGTTGTAAGGTATGATACCTTTGTACGTATTTTTATTCTTTTGTGTCCTGAAATGTATTCCTGCATTATTTTCTCTATTTCCTTCAGTCACATCTTATGACTGAACTCAGCAGGATTCCCATATAACTCTCTTCAGTTGCTTCGCTTCACTTGCTTCGCAAAAAAACTTATATTTTAATGCAATTTTAAAATTTGTTTACTTATAATGCTATAGCGACACTGGCATCTTAGGTATTTTTGGTGCTGTAGAGCCTTCACGCAGACGACGTCGCGGGCAGCAGCTAGTAAATAAATAAATGCCCAGCAGTGGACTGGCTGATGATGATGAAATAAAATAAAATGTTGTCATGTTACAGAAAATGCCATAGAGAGAATTAAGGATAATGTTTACTTGCTTGTTCGGACGTAATCTTGTCGAAGCAAACATAAGTTTTACTCAATAATTGCGGAAGTTGGCACAATCAAATAGCGTGGGTAAAACAAATATCAATACTGAAACTGGAGGTAGACAAACCTTTTCGGGATTCCAAAAAAGTTTATCGTCTAAAAAAGTAGACTGACGGAATCGACGTAACCAATTTCCTGTTTGCTACGCACTCGTAGTCTCGTAGCTACTCAATGGGATTCAGTTCCTACATACTTTTTTTTTTAGAAATAGGCATGTTTTTTGCTCTGTAATAAACATGTCTATTTCTAAAAAAAAGTGCAGCAGGAACATCGACGCTCAGACTGAAACCATGAATTCAGCACATGATTCTACACCCAATAGCGTATAAATTTTAGGTTGGTTTAAACAAAAAAATCTGCTGTTTCTAAAGTTTTATTTAAGTGCATTACCTTGCGGTGACTTGGCCAAGATGAAAACATACAGTCGTTGTTCCTCAATACTAATATACACGTTCTGTATGTATGTTTTGTCGCTGACTGTCCCAAAAATCTGTTTGGATAACTAGGGGATCTGACCGGAATAAAACAAAAAGAGGAAGGGGATCAGACCGGAATGACAAGTTTATAGTGGATCGGAATTAAAATGTACTAATAACCAGCAAGGTAACAGATTCAGCCAATTCTAGTAATTTAAAACGTTGAAAATCTAGTCGCAGTCTCATCTCGGCCACAAATGTCAAAATGTGGGGAAATTAGACGTATTTTTGACAGATTGAGACGAAAATCAGACTGTGAACGTTCTTAAAATTACGAGAATTGCCCGTCAGATCAGGGGATCCGACCGGAATAAATCACCACAATGTATGGAATAACGAAACGTAATACATTTGATAATACACGCAAAAATTATAATCAAAGTTCAAAAAAGATAAAAAAGTCACAGTATCTAAGTTGTAATATTTGGATTTTTTTCAGCCACTGCTGAGCCTCTCTTTTCTCTTGCCAATCCCCACACTTAAGGCGGATCACACACTACAACGCACCACGCAACGGGGCGCGGGAAACGGAGGCCAATTCCCCGCGCGAAAGCGCGTTTTCGTTGAATTTGTATGTAAAAAATCACGCGCGGGGGCGCGTTATCTGAGTCCCGTCGCGTGACGCGTTGTAGTGTGTGATCCGCCTAATTCTGTGCCAGCCTCATATCGGTTGTACCCGCGATCGCAACAATGTCGTCAGCCCATCTCGCCGCCGGATAACCGACGTCTCGTCTTCCAGTCCTCGGACGCCACTCTGTCACAGTTCTACTCAATCTTTTATCACTGCGCCTTGTCAAGTGTCCTGCCCAACTCCATTTGAGTTCCATAATACGCGTTGTATATATACTTGCGTATAACTGTGAAGCCTGTTAAATAAATAAATAAAGATTACCTACTAATAAACCTTCCATTCCTAAAATCCGCATTAATCTAAGAACAATAGTGTCGCCTCAATAATTAATTGTCTAAGACAAATAGTTTCTTGTGTCTATAATTTGATTTACCTACAATGGCTGTCAGGACTAGTGGGTACGTCTTTCCTATTGTGTTTCCAGCCTGTAAAGCATTGAATAAATGAGTTTAAATTAATAGTGACGGTTTGCGGTTGATCTTCAGTCTAGGTTTTGGTTAGGCAGATTAATTAAAACTTGTGTTCCGAGTTTATGATGGAAAGCTTACTTCTGTATAAGATTAAAATCCGGTACTTTGACAGCCGCACATTTTAAGGCTTCCGAAGACAGGCGCGACGCGACTCTAGTAGAACAATTTCTAGGTTTGAAAATTTCATGGAAAATATATTATCTTATATTATTAAAAGGATAGTTTTGATCGTAAGGCCAATTCCCATAATTAAAAACGTTCAAAATCTAGTCGCAGTCTCATATCAGCGACAAACCAATGTCAAAATTTAGGGAAATTAGAGGCATTTCTCCGCTAATTTAACTAACTTGTTCATGCCTTACACGAAAACATTTAAACTGAACAGGAACTTCAAATGATTACACAACTCTTTTTTTTTGAGTGGGAAGTCATCAGATGACTTCCCCCGCTCTGGGCGGAGCGGGAGGGCGTGTCAGACTTTTACTAACTAAAACCCACCCGTGTTCCTTCAGTTGCCTGTGCCAGAGGCCACGGTATCTCTTTCGAACAACCCGCGGCCCTGGCACGCATTGGCCCTAGCAGTCGCCGTCAGCTAGTGCTGACATCTCTTTGCGGCGCGCGTGGAACACAACGCGACGTCGACCCGGGCCTGGTCCTTACCGGGCGGCGAGCTACCCATTGCTAGCCACCCGCAAGCCCGCGCCTACGGTGGCCGGAAGTCGGCTGGTGACTCCCGACGTCTAAGGCGTCTCCTGCGGCGACTACGGGCGTGAGGGCGCAGAGATTGCCTCTCCCTCACGCGCCCCGCCTCCTCCTTTGCAAGCATTACTGCTTCGCAGAACGAGGTGACGGCTTCCCATACACTCTCGCTCCTTACCATGGCCTGGACCAGGGCCGAACGTGAGAGGTCGCCGCCACGAGGACGCGGTGGTTCTCCGCCCATGCCGGGCAGGCCTCCACCGTATGCTCCACCGTGTCCTCCGGACAATCCACACAGTGGTGACACCCTGACGTTTCCTTTGCCTTTTCCTGAACAGGAACCTCCCGAAACAACCGTGTCCAGTGAAGACCTGCGTCAGGCTGAAGGTGAGGGCGCCGTGGCGGCTCTCCAGTCACTCCTTAAAGAGGGAACTTATCGCAGCAATTGAGGCGTGCCCATGATTACACAACTCTCACATACTTAAAAATTTAACCCCGGAACAACTCTGTATATATGAGCAACAGGAAGTAAAGTTCACTCATCTTCCATAGAAATGAGAGGATCCTCCGTCCAGACCGGTGGCTAGTCGCACGGTAAACTCTGCTTGCACGATACAGGATTTTTTGCGTGTCGTCATGCATAGCTCGTATATGGCGATATAGATGTCGCCACATCTGCACCCACACAAAGTTCCGCTTGAGAATAGAACCCGACTTAAAATACGCTGCGGTATAATCTAACCATTATTACTTCCACGCGAGCTACCACCTGTCTATCCAACTAAACCACTAGACAGCCTCACCTAAGTCTATAATTACGTCAAAAACAAAACTACACAACACACCCCCTTTCACCCTGTTACACCCCCTTACAACCCTCTAATTCACCCCCCCCCCCCCTCCCCTATTAAAACATTACGTTTAGGCAGACAACATCCAGGCGCGTTCATAACAGGCTTCACCTGTCAATTATGTACTTTGTACGTTAATTAGTAATCTGTTGGTTGAGCTTCTTCATTGCAGATCGTGTTTGGGGGTGAAGCGAGGGGGGTGAGTTAGGAACACTTGTAGTTATGGATGCGTAATTGCGTCGTTTGTTAGACGATGTAGGTGAGTCTTGTATGGAAATTAACGTGACATATGCCAGAAGGGTAATTTTCGTATTTTGAAAACGCTAAATTTTAAGTGGCAATCTCACCTCAGCTACAAACAATACTCATTCATTCAATTCAATATTCAGTCATTTAGTCAAATTAGGTTAAGAATCAGCACTTTTCGAACGTCAAAATTACAAGACAGTCCCCCAAAACGCCCGCCCTTTACCACTTTCTAGTGCTTTCGCTGATTGTTATTGATTGCAATCCACAATGTGAACTAACGAACTTCGGTGGTAAGTTTTACAAAACTATGATGATTTTGACCACTGTCGGGCACAGCAAAGTAGGAGAGATATAACACAACATAACATAATCAGCCTTCACATCGCGCGTTCGCATCTATACAGTCGCGATGCGGTCACTAGCTGTTTACCCCCGCCCATACCACGATTCTCAGTCGTGATGCAAACGCGATACTTTCGCGCTTCTGTCGCGATGCGAGTTGCACTGATGGTCGGTTCTCCACTCACGCGCCACCCTCCCTCTTCTCTCCCCGATGTCGTTCGACACGGTCGCGCGTTTGCATCGATACAGTCGCGATGCTGTAACGCGTTGGCATTGCTTGCTTCTGTAGCGCGTTGCAAATGCGACTAACGCGCGGTAGTATCGATGCTGTCGCGCGTTTATGAAATACGCGATAGCGTCGCTACAAAAAGTCACCGTGAACGAGGGGCCTTAATTTAAATAAATGACTTTTGATTTTGAAGTTTTTTACACATATCAACCTGTAATCCCCGAAGGGTTAGGCAAAAGTGTACCTACAGTCTACTGTCACACATACCCCGAGACACACACATTTTTTATCAGTTTTGTTTAAGTTCCATGTATGAGGAAGCAAACCTATTGTCATCAACCACACACACACACCCCCACACACCCAGGCACACACATCCAAATACAAATCCAGGCTCCGGCAGAGAAATTCCTAATAAAAAAACCCAATAATATTTTTCCCGAACTGGGAATCGAATTTAGGACCTCATGCTCAGTAGCGCTTGCTACCACTAGACCAACGAGGCAAAAAATTATAATAAAATCTACATAGGCCGTAGTGTCAGCTCCCAAGAAGTAAACAAACAATTTCATTTCGTTACAACAAAACACATATATTCCGTGCGACCTCCCGACGTGACAGGAACACGCTGGTAATAAAATTTTACGCGTGTTTCTGAGAGTGATACCAATCTACTCGTCACGCTGGGTAAGAGTCCCGCTGGGGATATAACCTTTAGGATTTCGGTCCTTTTCTAAGTGAAAAGGTGTATTAATATTGGTAAAAGTTGACTTTAGAGTGCTCGATGTGGTAGTGGTATATGGGGACTTGTTAACGCCTGTTTTGACGGATATCTAGGTATTGTATTTTTACTATACCAATTCATTTTTTTACTCAACCGTTATCATAATAATAATGCATCGTTATAGACCTTTTATAGTTCAAGGTAACCGATCCACTATAGCCACCCAAACCCCTAGCCCAGTATACTTTGTTTCCATGTTCTGCAATAGTCCTGCACCAACTGGGGGCTGTGTGCACTTGCATGGCGCATACAGGGATAATCGACGGTTGGTGCCTCCTCATCATTTAGAATTGTGTAAAGGGCCTCTGCGAGTTGGGTTTGGCCCCTATTACGCCTTTCAAAGGTCCGCGACCCCAGGGTCCCGAGATATTTCAAATGCATCGTTAAAAAGATGTTATTTTTTTTATTGATTTTCTTGCATTATAAATTAAAAGAATAAAAAATCGTTTTGTATACAGACTACATAGGCCCACATTGTGTTAGTGATTAAAATTATCTTCTAAATTATGTTAGTATATACTTAGGAAACAAAAAATCTTCTCTTCTTGTTCTCACACACTATTGCCTACATTTCTTTTTCGTTTCTCTTTTCGCAGGTCTGCTGGAAGAATTTTGTCAAGACATAAGCAGTACCTTTGTACTTAATACAAAGTATAATATAATTATACAGGTTGGCAGGGACATCGACGCGCAAAAAAAAATATTGCTGTTCCATACATTTTGACCACGTAGGTATTCTTCTAGGCTTCGTAGGCTTCTATGAAACAGAACAGTTTTTTATAACTGACGAAAAATTTCGACGCTATGGGATACTCATGTGCTGAATCCATGGTTACAGTTTGCGCGTCGATGTCATGCCACTCTGTATACCTTACGTATGTCGTATCCGTTTTTCTGTGTGAACATAAATAATAAAATAAATATTTCTACCAACTTATTACAATTACTGGTGATAAGAAAGTCCCTGTCATCCTTTGCAACGCAGTTTTTCTTAAAACAATTTTACAAAGCGAAACCGAACGCCGCGCTAAAACTTGCGTAATGCAGATCGGTTTTATCACGACGGGACATCGAATGAGTTGTCAACCCTCTTTGAGATCTCTAAAGTGGGTTAATTTACTTGCTTATACGTGTGCTGGGGAGTTTATTGAGCCACTTCTGCTTCCCAGCGGAAGCACTAGGAAGTGGTGAAGGGCGGGCTTTTTGGGGGACTGTCTTTTGTAATTTTTATGTTCGAAAAGTGCTGATTCTCAGCCTAATTTGAATAAATGACTTTAAATTTGTGCGCGTAAGTTTTTGGTAGATGTTCATACATAATTTTACGTGTATTCCTCATGGCGGTAGGCATCCGCCTGCTAAAATTCTTACATACTGCTTTAGCAGTACTATACTACTACAGCAGCTTTATTTTTCTCTCTGTTCTCTTAGTTTTTGTCATGGTCTGGCAGTTTGAGTAATTAATGTGGCCTACTCAAATGTCCTTCTGTGTGTGTTTCATCTATACCCATCTATTTATATTATAAATAAGACCCTATTGTGCCAAAATGTTCCAACCCACAAATTTGTCATTATTGACAAATTTGTGGGTTGGGCCGTTTTTGAAGCTCTTATCGGGAATCTAGTACTATTATTGATCGAAGTTCCAGAGACTACCCCCTACATACAAACTAACAAATTTTTCCTTTTTCCTTTATAATATTAATAGACTAGTTTCTGTCCGCGACTTCGTCCATGTAAAATTTCTTGTTCCCCAATCCCATCGCATCGCATCACCTGCGAAGTGACTGCATAAATCCTCCACAACCCAGTTACTGCTAGTAAGGAAGGAATCGTTTGACATACATAATCAGCCTATAATATTCCCACTGCTGGGACACAGGCCTCCTAACGGTAAGAGGGAGTGGGCCGTAATCTACCACGCGGCCCCAGTGCGGGTTGGTAGATGTCACATGTCTTCGAATTTTTGGTCTAGGACATACGGTTTCCTCGCGATGTTTACCTTCACCGTTTTGAGAGCAGCGGTGATGAAGTAATTCACACAAAGTAAAGCGCCTGTCTGGGTTCGAACCCACGACCTAGAACTCGTAAGTCGTGGAAATTACCACTAGGCTCTCATCAACACTGCATCATCATTTGACATAATCTACCAACACTTACTGTGGAGTAAGTGTTGGTAGATTATGTCAAATGATTCCAAAAAAATTATAACTTAGCGAAATGGAATTAAAACCTTTTTTTTACTCGTACCCAAACAGCACACTGGAACGGAAAGATAACGCTTTATTTTACTGCGATTGTTTCATTTAATATAATTAATCTTTCACGCTTTACCGCGACTCCATTTATTTCGGATGCGTGCCCGACATGAAAGAGCTTTCAGAAAACAGTCCGATACGGAGTGGGTTAAATCCTGTTTCTGTTTTTGTGATGAATTAAAAAGATGTTGTGGCTAAATGGCTATTTGGAAGATTAAGCCCCCATGTCAAAGCACGTTAAGCCGTTGTTTCCGGCTGGTGACGGCAAACAAAAAGTCAAGCTCATTTATTTCAATTAAACCATTATCAGGCTTTTGACGGGCAAATTTTAATTAAATTAAATTTATATTTAATGTCAAAAATGTTAATGTGTTGTTTGTGTTATGTTTAATGTGTGTTTTGTGTGTTTGTGTGTGATCATTGTAAATTTATCCATATTGGAACTTATGAACTATGTTAGTAGGGTTACAAAAATACAATCATAAAACACATTTACAACATAATACTAACAGCATATTACATTTATTTTACTGCCCCTACCTCGATGCTCGATGCTCAGAGCGAGTATATTGGACACTGATATTTATTAGAAATGAACCTCAGAAAAAAAAAGAAAAAAGAAATGAAAGATTTATTGATTTGATTTTTTTTGATTGATTGTTTTTGATT
The DNA here is from genome assembly GCA_945859715.1 of Apamea sordens. Lineage (NCBI taxonomy): Eukaryota > Metazoa > Arthropoda > Insecta > Lepidoptera > Noctuidae > Apamea > Apamea sordens. Next base: position 484,211 of record OX244010.1, on the reverse strand, counting down.
TTTTTTTTTTGTTTTTGAAATTGTTTGTGAAATTTTGAGTTGTCAAGGAGACGGTCAGTCGGAAATATGATTTACGACATTACAAAGCGTAGTAACTGCCTAATGTAGCATCAGCGGTAACTGAACCAGGATTATTAAAAGGCTAAAAAAATTAATTGAAATAGTCTAAAAAAATATATATTCATTTAAAGATCATAATACCTAATTATTATTATAATCTTTAAATTAATGTAATTTTTTTATATCTTTGTCACTTGGCTTATCAGCCAAATCAGACACTGTTTTATGCCTTCTCAGTTTGTATTGGCGTTTATCTTATAACGTTATGCCATTGCCTTCTATTTACCAAAAATTTTGCATGCCACAAACCATGCAGTTCATAGTCTCTGAAGAACGAGCAAGAAACTGGCTGTCATTAGTAGATTTGACAGTCATTTCGGATAGTCAGAAACCCGAATATCTGACAATCAGTCTTACCAAAGGGTATCATGTCACCCAGTTAATAGATTGTGGTGGTCAGACCGGCAGTCGTTCCTTGTAAAATACTGGCATTCAGTTGCATCCGGTTGGACTGGAAGCTGACCCCAACATAGTTGGTGAAAGACCAAGCAGATAATGACCTATTGTATTTTACCTGGTGTGAAATTTGCGTTTAAGAATATTTTTGTAAGTGGGTGTACCTTGAAGATTTATGTACCTGCATTAATTAATAATTTAATTTAATACCCCCGCCTACTCACGATCTTCCACCCTTCGTGGTCCACTTAAAAGTACCTAAACCGTATCCGTAACCAAATGCAAAGATGTAAGTCGCACCTCGTAAAGTGGGGCTACCTCGACGGAACGGCAGCAGGGTGTGGATGTGAAGCTGCGTCACAAACTATGCTCAACCTCCTATCCTGCCCGTTGTGGCTAAAAACATGCAGCCAAAGTGAGCTCTGCGCTGCCACCGATAACGTCGTAAAAGTGGCGAAGTATTGCGTCAACAAAATTTAAATAACTGTCGTGCCAGTGACACGAAGAAGAAGTACTGGAGCACTTCACGCACCCAGGGTAGCGGGATCGTCAGAAAGGGTTACCGCTGCCCTGGAACATAAAGGGCTAAGGAAGGAACACGGGTGGGTTTTAGTCAGTAAGAGTCTGACACTCCCATCTGCTCCACCCAGAGCGGGAGGAGTCATTTGATGATTTCCCATCCTCAAAAAAAAAAAAAAAGCACTTCACGCATTGAATAAAAACTATGTGAACGGGCCATTTTTCCCAAACTTGAGCGTAGTACTACCTAAGTTTTCGTCCATTTATTTTAAACATGAAACCTGTATGTTCCAGTAATTGGGTCGGCTCTGTGTAAAATACTCATATACAGCAACCTCTCATTAAAGTGTAAGCCGACCCTAACTTAATTTAACAAAAGGTTAGGCTCGTTATTTCGCCTAAACTGACCGTAAAAGGTCTTAAGATATTCTCATTTTGACCTAAAAGTAGACTACTTAACTATAATAAAATACATTGTACCTTAAATTACAAACACTAATAAAACCTAGAGGACCGTCTCTAATCTAAATGGGACCTAAATATAATTGGCAAAATGAGATGTGCCGTTGACCAAGCTATTTGGTTTACAGGTTAAAAAGAATCAAAATCAAAAGTCATTTATTCAAATTAGGCTGAGAATCAGCACTTTTCGAACGTCAAAATTACAAAAGACAGTCCCCCAAAAACGCCCGCCCTTCACCACTTCCTAGTGCTATCGCTGGGAAGAAGAAGTGGCGCAACAAACTCCCCAGCAGCACAGCTGTCTGTTCAGTTAGAATATAGTTTCATGTATACAATACTAGGAACCTATGTTCAGTAATTAACATTACAAGAAACTGTGATCTTAATTAATCGTCAGAGCGAATGCGTCAGAGAGCGGCGTTCGTGCAATTTTGGGCCGAAGACGTTTGAGCTTTTTAACGTTGATGCGCTAAGAAGAAGCTGCCAGTCTTTTGGCACTTTTGCCATTGACAGCGATGCGGACGAATTATTTGATGCCCAATGAGCTCTTGCCTTTTTCTTTATTTTTTAATATATACTTGTATGTATACAGGGTGTTATTGACAGCCCTCCGCAAACTGATAGGGTGGCTTCAGTACATCATATTAAGATGACCGGTACATGTAATTCTTTCAGGAACATTAAGGGAATCCAAAAAACCAGATTTGTTTTATTACCTCACACGCAACGTATCGTTACCGTGGCAAAACGCACGTAGCGGACGGCAGCGCAGCGAGCTTGAGCGAGGCTGTTTTCAGCTGTTTTATTTACATAAATGGAGTGTTGCATACATAGAACGTAATTTTACATTGAAATAAAGGAATATCAGCAGAAAAAACGGCATAAAATTTTTTTTTTCCTGAGAAAATTTCCAGTGGGATATGATTCAGAATAAGGAGCTGAATCAATTCTGTGTTTTTGTGGAGGGCTGTCAATAACACCCTGTATAATATATATATATATTAGTGTTAGCTTGTAAAAATAGTATTTAATTACTACATATTTTACTAACAAATTCTATCTGTTTGTTTCAGGTGCGGAACCCACGACAGCAATGTCGGTGGAGGGCCAACGGTGCCTGTGTGTTGTGGTGCTGCTCATACACACCGTCACAGGCGCTGGAGAAGGTAAGATAGACACATAAAACACACACACACACCCCCACCCACACACACCATACTCATAGGCGCTGGAGAAGGACACTAACTATATTTTGACGGCACGGTTGGCGCAGTCGTTAAGCGATTGACTGCTGCGCTACGTGTCGCGGGTTCGATTCCCGCACGGAACAAATATTTGTATGACCTACATGTATTTGTTCCGAGTCTGGGTGTTTTTATATCTATAATAAATGTATGTATTTATAAAAAAAAAAAATATATATATAAGTAGTTTATCAGCCATCTTGTTACCATAACACAAGCATTAGGTTGCTTAGCTTGGGACTAGATGGCGCTGTGTGAAATGTCCAGGGATATTATTATTGTTATTATTATATTTTGTCCTGTGACATTTTGGTCCAGGGGAAATCTGATTTTTGGATAAACTAGTTTGTGCTATGCTAGAGCAACTGGATACGGTCCACGAGCACTATTGCTTAGGAGTCAGAGGGACGGCACTTGCGCTTGTGCCAATTTTTAAATTTAATTTTTCTTTTTTTTATATTAATGGTGTACCATAAAGGATATTGTATATATGTATTTTTTTACAAAAAGACGTAGAATATAGCAATTCGTCTTCTACTTCATTATTGTTGCAGATGCGTTATTTACATCCGTGATGCTTTTACAGATTATTAATGTTTATTTGTAATCAATTTAATTTTTTATTTCAGAATTACGTTTTTTTGCACATTAACTTAACATAACATTTACTATTTCTGCTATAGTAAGACTTTTATTTAATTTATTTTATTTTATTATTTTTTGGAAAACTTCCTAAACTTAATCCTACTAATCTCACTATAATAATAGATATTATAAAGGCGAAAGTGAGTATGTGTGTCTGTGTTTGTATGTTTGCTAATTCTTCACGCTACAACGGCTGAACGGATTTTGAGGAAATTTCAATGTGTATGTGGGCAAAAGAGTGATGAATATAATTGTAGCGGTATCTACAACGCCACATGCAAACAACGCATCATACTGACGTCACGCAAATCCTGCATCTCGCAACTTTGTTTACTACGCAATTAGCATAAGAAGAAAGAAAAATTTAGGGAGTGAAGGATAGCGTGACAGAGGGGATGACAGGAACAAGGACAGGAAGATGTTGATTGTTGATTGACACTGTGCGTTGGTAATTGCACGCACGTTGGTACATTACGCAGCCTGTCAGTCGCATACTTACATACTTTAACTTACTTACTTTACGTCGGTACCGGCTGTCGCTGGTTTTCAGCGACAGCATAGCAGCATAAGGCCTTGCTCGCAGCATAATGCTGAATGTGGATGTGATGTGTTTCCCCCAACCATTTCTTATTTTTTGTGTTTTATGTTCTTTTCTGCGTCATGTTTACCGCAAATAAACGTATTTCCTTTCTTTCTTTGATCTGGAGCTGGCCTGACGTAATAAGGAGTTTCAATAGAATAAAAGGCCAGCTTATATTGGTTTGTAACCACTGTCGTGTAGCCTGCCCTACGCTTCAGAATATTTTGTCAATAAAACTGGTCCTTTCGCCTCCAGCAGTTTAACGTAAATGCAAATAGAAAATTATAAAAACAAGTTTCAAACGAAAAACGAGGACCAAACTGCAGCAAACCGTCTGAATAATATACTCTGGCAACTCACAATTCAGTTTAAAAACCTAGGCCATCAAGTTTTAAAAACCCAAACTGCCCTGTTTCATGCTGAAAAGCAGAAAAAAAAAGATGTACAAGCCACATAAAAGTCCGCAACGCGAAAGTTAGTTGTTAGTGTAGAGACAACAAAAAAAGAGACTGAATAAATAACGCCTCCGAGATTTAAACGTAAAGTTAAATGTTTTTGCCAACTGTGTGTTGGATGATATTTTGATTCGCTACGGTTCTTATTTTAACGTATGCAAGGGTGTGGGGGTGTGTGTGTGTGTTTGAAAGTAATTGCCTGTACCCCCTTGGTGAATGTTGGAGTGTTTTTGAGTTGTTCTTGCATTTTTAATCTACTTACCTAATCGTTGGTGTCGGTGAAGTTGGGTTGTGTAAATACGCACATACATTTTAGGTGTCATATTTTTATTTGATTAGCATTTTAGCGTTGTATTCTGTGCGCAGTTTGCTGTTATTAAGGCTCCCACGCGCGTAGTGTGGGACGCCCCCCAGCGAGATGGATGGACGATCTAAAGAAGGTGGCTGGGGCAGACTGGATGCGGAAGGAGGACAGGGTGTTGTGGCGCAGTCTAGGAGAGGCCTATGTCCAGCAGTGGACTGCGATAGGAACGCGACTCAAGTACAACATTTTTTATGAAAACTTCATGGAAATTGTTCGACCAGGATCGTGTCGCTCCGTCGTGTCACGTCTGTGCCTGCCTGTGCATTATGAACTAAACCATAAGAATTTTTACTAGCGGGCCTTCCAAATTTATTGTTTTGATAAAAATTTAAAAACTAGTAAAAAATAATCAGTTGCATCCAGCTAGACTGGACGCCAACCCCGACATAATTGGAAATGATGATATAAGTAAATAAGTCTAATATAAGTACCTCAGCCTTACGCAGTTTTTCTAGAGTTTATTATAGAACGAGACAAGTCAAAGTCAAAACATTTATTTCAATTTAACCATTTACAGGTACTTTTGAATTGTCAAAGAGTCGGTCAGATAGTCAGAAAGTTGAAGCTACTGGCCCGTTCCAAAACGTAAATCTCTATTATTATTATTTATTTATCCTCACACTGGAACGCCATACGGCAATTACACCAACGGAGCAAAAAGTCACTTCATGTGCTGCTTTCCATCCATCCTGTGCGCGGTAGACATCAAACGGGCGGCGATGGATCATGCACACTCACGCAGCGTACAAGTGCAGCATTTCTCCATGCCCCATCACTCCTTCCATATTGCGCACATTCATTGCGATTTTTTGAAACTCAATGATTTTTCAAAGTAAATACTGTAGCGGTATCTACAACGCCACATGCGAACAACGCGTCATACTGACGTCACGCAAATCCTGCATCTCGTAAGCAGAGTTTACCGCGCAGATAGCATAGATACAATTTCCCAACATCAATCGTTGGGCAATTGCCCGCCAGACACAACACCCGTCTGGTCGGAGGATCCTCCCTTTTCTATGGAGGTTGAGTGAACTTTACACCCTGTTCCTCATGCCTCCAAACTATCACGTCGGGGTCACCAGTTTGGAGGCATGAGGAACAGGGTATGAAGTTCACTCAACCTCCATAGAAAAGGGAGCGTACAGCGCCCAAACCAACCCTGTTCCTCATACCTCTAAAATACATTAAAATTGAAAAACATGGAAAATTTTGAGGTGTCATCCTACCTGACAGATGACAGAAAAAGATGGAGAAGAACAGGCAAGGGACTCCAAGGACACTCTTTTAAATCAAGGTAGTTGTTATAAAATCCTGGGTACATTATTCTTGTTGCTTCTATGTGAAGACAATGTAATACGGTTGGCGCAGTGGTTAAGCGATTGACTGCTGCGCTGCGTGTCGCGGGTTCGATTCCCGCACGGAACAAATATTTGTATGGCCTAGAAGTAGTCTGGCTGTTTGTGTATGTGAGTTTCAATGTTTGTAAACGCACCCAAGACACAGGAGAAATTCCTAGTGTGGGGCAACGTTTAAAAAAAAAATGAAGAAATAATTTAATATATAGGTACGATTAAAAATAAGCAACGGATTACTGCTAGAAACATTATTATATTACTTCAAGATCCTATACATCACGTTGGACGTAAAGTGGTCAAAAATTTACAAATATCTAAACATTCTTGTTTAGATATTTTCAACCAAGAGAATAGTCCTCAGTGCTTTTCCACTCAGAGTGGCAATACAATTTTACTACCACTTCAAACAAAAATATACAGTACAACCGCACCAGAACCAATATCATCACTCACCCCTATATTGACACTAGCATTTCCTTTCACCATTTCCAGAATATTCAAAACATGTACCGAAGGACCAAAATATAACTGGTGTGAAAAATACTTCACCAAGCCGAGAGTCACTTTTACTCCCCGTCACTGTAATAATTTTTTTGTACCGGACCATACCTGGGAACCTTCTGGTTACGGAGATATTGAAGATCAAAATTCCAACTTTTAATTACTTTTTTACGAAAGCAAGTTTTTAATGTTATAACATAACTTTACATAGGTACAGTCAGCAACAAAAGTCAATTAACACTGTTACTTTTACAAATCATCTAAATTGATACAAAATGATGCGATACATTGGTTTTCTCTATTTGATGTCATAGCAAAGAGTTAATTATTCTTAAATATTCTATTACTATGTTTTTTAAGAATATTTTGCTCAATAATTAAGATTTAAACAACTAAAGTGTTAACCGACTTTTGTTGCTGACCGTACCCTCACGATCTCTATTATTGTGCACACTACCGCAAACATCCAATTTTCACACTAAACTCAAACTCAAATAATTTATTTCAATTAAACCATTTACAGGCACTTTTGAATTGTCAAAATTAAATAGTCGGTCAGTTAGTCAGAAAGTTGAAGCTAGTACTAATAATAAAAGTCGTTTCCGAGCAATTATTTTTGGGCAATGTTACTTAATTTGATGTACAGAATGCGTAGTAGTTGACGGCTATGTGATGGGTCTTTTTACACTCTGTATACAGCGTGTACCAGAAATGTGTGGTCATATTTAAGGTTGTGGTACAGAGCATCAAACTGAACAACTGTCTCCATGGGATAAACATCGTTATCGCGAAAAAAATATCAGCTGCTCCATATAAAACTTTAATACTGTTGCGCGCTACAATTAATACCTGGTACATGGTGACAGTAGTTACCACTAGTGCCATCTAGTATCGAGTAGCAGAACTAATAGAGTCAAGATCCTTCTAGAAATTTCGATGCTAGAACTATCGACATCTGGTCAGTCGGGGCCGGTATGTACTCGAACCTTCTAGATGTTTCTACAGGTTCTAAAATTATCTGCGGAACTAAATAAGGCCGGGATGAGCCACGAAAGAGACAGAATGGAATAAGTGATAAAAGTGAATACATCAAAAGCGATCTTCAAGTGCGACTTAGTGTTTTATAATTAGTGTGTTTGAGTTGTTATTAGTGTTGTTCAATTAAAGTGTAATTTTTGGTAATTTATATCGGCAGTTTTTATTGTAACCCCGAAGCTCGTAACAATACCTACTCGAACCAAATGTATGGCTGATTATTTTCGTAGCGATAACGATATTGGCCCTATTCATTTTATAAATAGGTCCGCCCACCTTTTCCTTTGTCGTCCCCTAGACCTTGACCCTTATAAACAACAAACTCAAACTCAAATCATTTAATTCAACTAAACGAATTACAGGCACTTTTGAATTGTCAAAGGGTCGGTCAGTCAGAAAGATGAAGCTAGTTGCCCATTCCAAAGCGTAGGTACCTATGGAGAAGAACGGGTAAGAAACTCCATGGACACTCTTTTAAATCATAAAATTGTTACAAAATATTTGATTACATCATTTGTGTTGAAATTAACCATGTGAGAACGACGTAGAAATACGTGCACGTTAAAAGCGTCCGTTATAGAAAACAAAAACATAGAGCCGAACTGGACGACCAAAGCCAGAGGCAGATCCTATTGGAAGGAATTGAGGGAGGCCTACGCTATGGACTCGACTATTACTAATACAATTAATTAATAGTTATTATAAATAAATTATTGTAACATACAATTAGCATACCTAATTCAATTTAGTACTATACAATTAGAACATTAAAACTCAAACTATTGAGAATAAATTTTGAACCAAAAAATTTATATTTATGTTAGATTTTGTATTGTGAAGAAATTTTTAGTGGGTAGTAGAAATAATGGCTTAATTATTTATTTTTGATCAATTGATTGACGATGTTGGTCCCATGGAAAAAGTGGTTCAGTTTGATAGTTTGTACCACACCATTAGATATGACCACGCATTTCTTATACACGCTGTATAGAAACATAGCAACAAAAGCCTCTAGAAATTTAATATCGTTGGCTTCAAACAAAACATTTTAAGATATATTACATGGCGGAATTAAACAAAGGACCAGAATCCAAGTCTAACCTATCGTGATTAAACTGGAGTCGTACTTTCAAAGGGTGGAGCTACGAGATCAAAATTAATGTGGTTTTAGAACAGAGTTAGGGGGTGTTTGGATTGTCATAGTATTGTTGTGAGCTTTGTTGAGACCGATGATGAGACCGCAGTGTTGGAACAGCAGCCGAACTGCGTAACACTCGAGCAATAAGAAGGAAAACATGATCTCTATAATTAAGGTTACATTATAGTAGTACTCACGTCGTATGGAGTTTACACTGTTTGACAGTGTTCAGTCACCAAAGAAGATAAGTAACCTGAGTCATCGGATATAGTTGAAGTTATGAAGAAACCGAAGGATGTTTTTAAATAAAATTTAATTTATTTAATTGAAAACCAACAGTTCAATTATCATAAAATTTCATTCGAAAATATCCATCGGTTTCTTACAAAACTTCAAGTAAGTATATCCGACGACCCTGCTTACTTATCTCCTTTGGTGACCGTACATTTTCAACACAGGTAAGGCCCAGGTGACTTACCAGTAACTAACAATAAAAAAGTATTATTATTAGTAAATTCCGTTTATGTAATTATTTCTGTAACTAAAGTCAAAGTAGCACCATATTTATAACACCGATTAATCTTTTGTTAAGTCCCTGGTTGCCTTAAAACTTTCCAAATCATTCAACGGCACTCAAAAACAGAGAACTCGCTTTTGAAATCGAGATAATCATCTTCAATCTAAAAAGATCATCTAAGAAATGTCTAGTGATTTTAAAGGAAGTTCGTTTGTGCCACAGAGTGATAAAATAGGTAGAGGTACCAGCCAGCCAGGTGTTTTTGGAACGAAGTTCCTTATCGCGCGAAAGGGGGCTAGACGGGAAAAATTAAGACCAAAAGTTGGAAAGACAGTTTTGGCTATAGTTGTAAGCCGTGCGGCGTGCGCGTGTTTTTCTCTCTCTCTCTCTCTCTCTTATAGAAAGCAAGCCAGTTATACTTCGTTCCATCCGGGTGTCTCTTGACACCTCTCAGAATTTTTTATTGGAACGAAGTTCCAGTTCCAGACCAAAAGTTGGAACGACACGTTTTGCTATAGGTAGTTGTAAGCCGTGCGGCGTGCGCGTGTTTCTCTGTCTGTCTCTCTCTCTCTTTGAACTTCGTTCCATCCGGGTGTCCCTTGACACCTCTCAAGTTTTTTTAATATTTTGGGCATGTATTTAATTGAACGTCAAATAATTCCCATTTTGCTTTCTTTAAATATTATTGAACACTTTATACAAGGTGTCGTTTTGCATCCTCGTCAAATTCAAGAAGGTAACTATGCTACTGTTTCTCTACACGAATAAATAATAAAATAAGAAGGTATTTTTTTTTTATAATTTTCGGAAGTCGGGCCATATTAAGACGCATTTTCCGCGGCCTGTGTGAGACCGCACTGTAACTGCCCTTTTACACACATAAAAACGCGGCCGTTTATACGATACCATAACGCGATTCTGTTCTTTGAAAGTGGTGTATTCTGAAATACTGTCAAACTTAAATAACTAAAAAAACAAGTAAGTACGTGTATGTATTCATTATTTACCAGGGATCGTAATTTTATTTGATTATTTATGTCTCATAACAGCCTCCAAAATTTGACGAGGATGCAAAACAACAGCTTGTATAATGATTGCGCATCTTTTTGTGACATTTAAATAAATCTTTTTTTGGGGTGACACAGTGAAGACGGTAAAGAAAAACATCGTGAGGAAACCAGCATGTCCTACCACCGCAGATTTATTTTTTGACTCTCAATGGACAATCGCTAAACATGTGTATATTTATTTAAATATGATGATATAATTATTTAGTTTCTAATTTTATGTGTATGGTCGTTTTTGTTTATAAATTTTATGTTACTCTATTTTTTTCTTTCTTTTGTTTTGAATTTTTTTTTAGTCTGAGAAGTTTTAATTAAAATTTTAATGTAATTTTGTAGAATTAGCATATATATAAGCGATTTGGTGTTAACTGTTAGCGTATTATATTTGATGAATAAATGTATATGTATAAATTAATATGAACCACCTAAACAAACTCAACAAAAATTCGAAGACATGTGACATCTACCAGTTTAATCCACCACGCGGGCCCAATGCAACCCGCATTGAGCCCACGTGGTGGTGGTGTTGGGGCGCGTGGCCGTACAACAGGCTATATAAATGCCATAAACACGTTTCCAAGTTTATCTTAGACACCACCTAACTTACGCTTATGGAAGGAATTGTTAGCACACCTAGACATAAAGTTAAAGCTTTTCTATCTTTATGTATTTTTCTCTATAAAGACATTTCCTATGTCTCTCTCTGTCTATGTATGTATTTTTCCCTTCCCCTTGGACCTCGAACATGAGCAGACGTGCCATAGATCTACGCAGTTTTATTATAATTATCATTTAAATTCAAAATTCAAAATTAAATATCTAACAAGAAAATAGGAGTGCATATCTCCAAGGAGTCAGCGGATTCAACTACATCGAACAAGTATTTTGCACGGCCGCGTGAGCACAGAAGCCCCGCCCATCTGCCATCACCTAGAGGTATAGTACTATCTCTGTCGTAAGCGCGTGTCGCTCCGAGTCGCTAGCGACGTTCCGATCACTCCGCTTACTGTCTGCGCTCCTAGTAATCGCTATCTCAGGACATCGCATCGGCGCGTGCGCATTGTTCACTACTTTGCGTTCTGAGTGCTGCACCAGGAAGAACCATTACCATCTGCATTGCTTGGGTGCCTAGTCCTTAAAGTTCATTGCAGTACATACCCTGAACATCAATCATCTACCATCATAGCTATCAGCATCATAGTTATATCTTAACTAAATAATAATTAAACGGAGTGTCGTGAGAGTATTCGGATACGCAATTGCTTTAGAGTTCACACTAAATACAGTAAAGGTAATACTCCTGCCTCAGCTTGTTGCCCTAATACGATACAAGAGGAAACATGCCGCTAAATCGCACTCCACCAGCTTCACCCGTCCCGTTAACGCCTACGGAAAGCACTCGTAGCGCAGTAATGTTTACGTCGACAAAGGAACAAAGTACGTCATCCCTACTACACTGCGAATCAGAACCCGATCTTCATACCCTAGCGGCAAACATAACGGAAAGAAAAAAGCGGAAATATGACGGGGAACAATCCGATCTTTTAGACATGATTAAAAAGATGTTCTCGTCGTTCTCCATTGAACAAGAGAAACGTTTTCATGAACTGCAAGCAAGTATAGACCTAATGTCAAATAAATATGATGAGTTTTTGTTGAAAATAGCTTATCTTGAGAAAGAAAGACAATCAGATAAATTAATTATTAAAGAACTGGAGGACAAACTGGAAACATTAGAACGGAAAGCTCGTGGGGTTGGGATAGAAATTAGAAACATACCAAAACAAAATGGAGAAACTAAGGATACTCTTGTAAGTGAGATTTCTAAATTGGGAGATATACTAAATGTAGATATTAACACCAATAATATAAAAGATATATACAGGTTAAAATCAAAAGATTCTTCAGACCCCATCGTAGTCGATTTTACGACTGTGCTCTTGAAAGAAAAGGTCCTCAAATCTGTAAAAACTTTCAACAAAATTAAACAAAAAGGCAACAAATTGAACACGACCCACATAAACCCAAATTATAGTCAAAAACCTATATACATATCAGAGGCCCTCACTCACAAAACCCAGAGAATGTATTACTTAGCCCGTCAATTCCGGAAAAGTCATGGGTACAGCTTCTGTTGGACAGCAAATGGCATCGTTTACCTAAAAAACAACGAAGACTCCTCACATATCCGGATAAACAACGATGCGGATTTAGAAAAATTACGGAATAATGTTGAACCGCTGTGACTAATTGTTGCTCTAGTATACAAATTTTGTCTCATTATTACACTAACTTTAAGATTGCATGCTAATTTTAAGTTTATGTTTAAATCTATGGATTATTTCTACACTTACAAAGTACAACTCAACGTCCACACTAACCTCTTACATTCTGTCAGGGAACCCCAAATTAAATTAAAACACTTCTTAATCATAATCATAGCTCAACTGAACACTATCTCAGAAATACACACAACCTATTTTTACTTTTACAACATAATTCGTTTACACAACTCACTTACTCATCAAATCACAATATCAAACACTCTACACCTAAAACATACTCACAAACACTGTTTATCTATTTACATACACACTCTTTCCATAATCGGTGTACCTACCCTGACCACATATCCTGTCTATACCTACTCTATTGTTAATCATTCGATCAGGTAAATAATTTATCTGAAAATATTGACCAGTTATCCGTATCTCACGCTCAATCCGCGGACCTAGAGGATTGTCAAAATATTATTACCTCTACTGCGGACAACCTAATTATATTGACACAAAATATACGAAGCATAAACCGAAATCTGCCCGGCTTAGAGGTTTTACTACAAAGACTTAAACTTACATGCGACATACTAATTTTAACAGAGTGCTGGCTAAAAAATGAAACCGTAATCCCTCACCTATCTGGGTACTCTCATGTAGCAACAAATACAAACCCCATACAAAATGACGGAGTAGTTATCTACTATAAAGAAAACATTAACCTAACTATAATAGAACCGGAATTCCATGAAAGTAACTGCCTACTAGCCACCGTTGGAAAACAAGTTGCTATAATGGCCCTTTACAGATCGCCTTCTTACACTAAACTGGAGCCATTCCTCTTGTCGTTGGATACTATGCTGCAATCGGTGTCTTCTTTCGAGCACATCGTTGTTATAGGCGACATGAACCTAGCAATAAACTCTAATAAAATTAAATCTGAAGGGGAACGCTATTTAACCTTAGCTGCTTCGCACGGTCTACTGCCAGCGCACACTCTAGTTACACGCAGCGCACGTCAAACATGCATAGACCATGTCCTTATAAAAACTAAAGCCTCCTCCAACACCATAGTCCCTAATGCAACATTAACAGATCACCATCCCGTTTTATTTTCTTTAAATCTAAAAAAACCACGGCAACATGCAACTACAACAAAGGTCATTATTAATGATAAAACATTAGCACAAGACATTTCACACATTAATTTTGATCCCATTTATGAAACAGAAAACCCTAACACTAGTCTAAATTACCTAATACAATGCTTACAAAAAGTAATAGAAAAGAATACAAAAATCGTAACACTCTCTAGACGCCAAAAAATCATTAAGCCCTGGATAACTCCCGGACTACTACGCTGCATGCGAAACAGAGACCAACTACACAAAAAGGCAAGCACTGATCCGGATAACGAAGTATTGAAAATTTCCTACACACGATACAGAAATTTCTGTAATTCTCTATTACGAAGGTTAAAAAGAACATACGAAAAAACTCAAATCCAGGAAGCAGAGAACGATAGTAAAAAATTATGGAAAGTCATCAAAAACATCACACACACAACAAAAACAAAACAACACCATAAAGATCTTCTAACTCTATCATCTTCTCCAGACCAATCACTCCACGAAGCAAACAGCTATTTTATAAATGTGGGTAGCTCACTGGCGGATAAAATCAGTCAACAAAATTTTAATTTTCGGAATCTACCATTACTAAGTAATACCCAAGACAAAGTACTAAATGTTCCCAATTCTTTTGTCTTAATTGAGACAGACAAATACGAAATTGGACATCTTATCATGGGTCTAAAAACAGATAGCGCACCAGGATGTGATAATATCAGCAGTAGATTCCTAAAACAACATAAAAATATTCTCGTACATCCCCTAGAAAAAATTTTCAACGATTGTTTAAAAACTGGAGTGTTTCCCTATTCCCTAAAACGATCAGAAGTGTGCCCAATCTACAAGAACGGAGACAGAAGTCGTATAAACAACTATAGACCGATATCTATACTACCCGCAATTTCCAAAATTCTAGAAAAAGTTATAAACATCCGGTTAGTAAAACATCTCGAAAAAAATAACCTGCTCTCAGTAAACCAATACGGGTTTAGGCACGGAAAATCTACAGAACAGGCAGTGAATAAACTTATTGAATTTATTAGTTCTAATTTGGACAAAGGGAAAAAATGTCTTTCTATTTTTCTTGACCTGGCAAAGGCATTTGATACGATTTCTGTCTCCCTCTTGCTTAACAAATTAGAGGCACTGGGTATCAGGGGCACCCAGCTTGAACTTTTCAAAAGCTACCTCTCTGGGCGAACTCAGTGTGTCCGAGTGGATAAATACAAAAGTACACACCTTCCAGTTACACACGGCGTGCCTCAGGGAAGTATACTGGGGCCCAGCCTTTTCCTCGTGTATATAAATGAGCTTACTCGTCTTAAACTTACTCAAGGTGAAATTATCTCGTTCGCGGATGACACCGCGTTGGTGTTTGCGGGTGATAGTTGGGACGAGGTTTTCACTGTCGCACAAAATGGTTTTGATATGACTAAGGGATGGCTGCAGAAAAATATACTTACTCTAAACGTAGATAAAACTAAGTATATCTGTTTCAGTATTAGACAGGCGGTGGGTATTCGCGGCGACCTACGAATTGTTTCTCATGAGTGCAATTCTGCGGATAGTTGCGCATGTTCACCTCTGGAACGCGTTAATGCTTTAAAGTACCTTGGTATTACTTTAGACAATAACCTCAACTTTAAAGAACATGTCAAAATTCTTTGTAATAGAGTACGAAAGTTAATTTATGTCTTTAAAAACCTACGTCATGTCGCGGACCCTGCACTGATGAAGCGAATATATCAGGCCTTGTGTCAGTCGCTTCTTACCTACTGCCTTTCATCCTGGGGAGGTATCTGCAAAACCACGCTAAGGGCAGTTGAGGTCGCCCAGAGAGCTATTCTGAAGGTTAGCACGTTTAAACCATTGCGCTTTCCTACTGTTACGCTGTTCCAGATGTGCGAGGTTTTGACAGTAAGACAGTTATTTATACTTAAAATTATCCTGCAAGAACACAAAAAACAGCCCTACAACCCAATGTTACTACAGAGACGTCGTAAACATCGTGTATGTGACTATTTAACCACATTTAAAACCACCTTCGGTAAAAGATTTGTAAGTTTTCTAGGCCCATACCTTTATAATAAGCTCAACAAATTAATAAATATATACACCTTGACTGGAAAACAATGCAAACTAAAAGTATGCCAATACTTGCAGAAATTAAGCTACGAGGAGACAGAACAACTTATATACTTACCACTCTAAGAATACGGCTAAGAACTCAGAAAACCAAGATACACTCACTACATAGCTCACCTACACATGCATACACTCATGCATACTCACATCCACACACTCACCGCATAACTATTCTCACACACACTCTCACATACTCATATACATACACCAACACACGCACCCTCAAACGCACCACGTACTCACACACACACCCTCACACGCACCACGAACACACACACACACGAACACACATAAAGTCAATCCATGTAATTAATTTGGATTAAAATTATTTACTTATTTGCAAATTCTTATATAGATTACTTACCTACTTATCAAATATTATTCTGTATTTCTTTAGTACCTACTGATTTAATTTTATATGCCTCTATTGCTTGGCACCTATTCTTGTATTATAATACTCGAGGGGAATGGTGCTGATAGCCGAAATACAGGCTATGCCTAGTTCGGCTACAGACGCTAATCTCTCTACCTTATCTGAAATTGCTGCCACATTGCCACTGTAAAGTAGTACTAAGTTTTTGGAAATAAACTATTATTATTATTATTATTATTATTTGTGTGTACATAAATAAAATAAATGAAGTTCTAAAACCCGAGTAAATGCCTCGAGGCAGTGCAGTAACCAATGCTCTTTACTTCTTTGTCTGAGACTGCCTTGCAATAAGACAATTTACAGCGCAATTAAACCTCCCTGAGCGCCAAGAAAAGTGGCATCTCTATCTTTTTAACTACTCTGTGGTCTGTACCCACCGATTTCATTAGTACCCTTAGAGAACCCAGATGGCGTGGCCATTTGTAGAAATGAGTTCACTGGAATGATCTTAAAGCTTAGCCTTACGTTAAGAGTCCCTTGGGGGGCTAGCTTGGGGGGCTAGCTTGGGGGGCTTGTGATTCACTGGGTATCACGTAAATTGAGCAATTTGTGAAGTTAAAAACCGTCATGTCTTGTTGTTTTGTGACTTTGAATTGTGTATTGGTATCTCTGTGATTATTTAAATTGCTTATTAATGAATTCAAATACATTCATTGTTTATCACAGATATAAAGACAGTTCTTATACATACATCTACATAATATATGTTCTATGTTACGGGTTTGGTCTCCGCACTTAGTCCTTCAGGTGGACCATTGTGCGTGGGCCATGGCGGCCGTCGGTGGTTATTCCAACCAGCCCACCTCCCTCCAGAAGCGTATTAAAACTCCTGGTCTGTTAAGAACATCTGTGTAAGATCTGGGTATCCCGAGGGTTTCCGACCTAATCTGAGTGACGCCTGTGCATTCAAAGAGCACATGCGCGACGGTCTCATCAGCCTCCATGCAAGCTCTGCACAGGGGGCTGTCCGTTATGCCTATCTTGTGGAAGTGTTTGTTTAGTGAGCAGTGTCCCGTGATGGTCCCCGTCATCAGGCGCAGGCTTTTCCTGTCCATACATACATATACACATGCCTTCTACCATGCAGGTCGTCTTCATACCATGCAGGTCGGCGGAAACTACAGGACGCCACCTCTACGATCCTTACATCCTCTTTTCGCTTCGTTTACGTAGCATATATGTACATCTGGTCATACACGCACGACTGTACTACGGACCTGACCTTTCCATTCTTTTCTTATTCCGTTATTTTTATTTCTTATTTGAAGGTTATATGTATATCAGAAGGCCAATAAATCCCGTAATTAAAAACGTTCAAAATCTAGTCGCAATCTCATCTCAGCGACAATCAATGTCAAAAATGTAGGGAAGTTAGAGGTGTTTTTGACGGATTGCGGCTGAGATCAGAGGGGCAATTCTCGTAATTCTAAGAACGTTCACAGTCAGATCTCAGTCTCGATCTGTCAAAAATACGTCTAATTTTCCCTATATTTTGACAAGTTTTTGACATTTGTTGGTCGCCAAGATGAGATTGCGACTAAATTTTGAACATTTTAAATTACGAGAATTGGCCTTCAGACTGGCACTTCTCGTAATTTTACGAACACGTTTATTTTTAACGTTATTTATATATTTCAATTTTATTAAGGTGTTTATTAATATTAGTGTTAGAAAGTTCTGATGGCTGTGACTTTTTATTATTCAAAACTCAGCCGAACCGAATCCACTTAAATAGAAAGAAGCCCCTAGTATTGTTTTAAAACAATTTAATACTGGGAGTATTTCAAATTAAATAAAAGCGTTCAATGAGATAGTATTTGTTTCCAAGGACCAATCTAATCTAAAAATAGGTCCTATGCTTTTAGAGTTTTTTTTTTAATGATATACAGCAGTGATGCAATCGTTGATGATAAAGCGCACTAATTTATTATGAGCCTATTCACTCTAGCCTTGAAGACACTTCAATTATAATCGGACGGGAAGACCGCTGCAGGCAAATTGTTCCAGTCCTTCGACGTACGCGGTATAAACGACGAGGCGGAACGCTTCGTCCGGATCGCAGCGGTGTCAACAATGTAAGGGTACATTCGCCGTACGACGGGTTGTCCGATGATGGAATGGTGATGGCGGAGTAATTCTCGCGCACACTCTCCAGAATGCATCCTATACCGAAAGGCTGGCTACCCTACGCCTGTGCTCTAGGCTTTGTAGATTGGTCTTAACCAAATCTGGATCACCAATTAGCCTCTTCATACGCCTCTCCATTGAATCTAAAACTGCTAGATGGCATTTTGCAGCACCAGCCCATATGTGACTGCAGTACTCCACACACGATTGGACCTGCGCTTTGTATAACAAAAGAAGCTGTCCCGGTGTGAAGTACCGCCGGACCTTGGCAAGAGCGCCAAGTTTGCTAGCAGCCATCTTGGCTTTAGACTCAATGAACCGCCGAAAGTTTAGGTTTGAGGAAAGTTCCAACTTACTTTGTTAAAAACCAATCAAATCGTCTAAAAAGTAAACGCGCGATGATCTCAAAAGTTTTCTAATGAGATAAAGTAAACGGTAAAGACCACAAAACCTATCCCCTTTTCCCCTAAAGGACCAACCAATAAGTCTCGAAAACTAGGACCAACGAGAAAAACTTCAGTTCGATCCTAAAGCTGGTATCACATCTCCACCGCGAAAATAATGATGGGAAAGTGCCTAACGAATTCCGTTAACCGACATGTTTACATTATGGCGCGATTCATGTAGTGGAACATGATCGTTGAATTGTAGCAATCGCAATAAAATATCATCGCTTTCAAATGAGTAAATACAGTACAGGGGGTCTACTCCGAAGTAGTATCGGCCGAATGTTCGGCCGTTTCCTGCTACGAAGTTACTATTTGGTTCGGTCGGTTCCGATCCTACACTCCTACACTCTTTCGAATATTGACTATGGTCTCGACCCAACTGAGCCGATCCGAACTTTTTTTTCGCATTTTTCAATAATACTCGATTCGGCCATGTCTCGGTCCGATCCGAATATTCGCACTTTGCACTTCGGAGTAGGCTCCCAGGTCTATTCCGGACCTCGAGCTGTTAGTTTTTTTGTAAAACCACATCCATTATACAAACACATATAAGGTCGGCTTTATAAACTTGTTGAGCCAGATACGTGCGAAGCAAACGCGACACCGCAACAAAATAGCGGACTGCTCGCAGAGGTTTATTTTATATTGGCATTCGAGCAGATCGGCGAAATCACGCGGGAAAGAGAAAGAATTATAATCATGTGCGTTAGAACAGGTGGTTTCGTTGGTATGGTTTCGCGGCGGAGATGTGATACCCGCCTAAAAGAACTAGTCACGATCCATTGTTGCCCTCACACAATGGAGATACATTTTAACTAAACAACATAAACTTAGGTAACTTTTCACAATGAAACGGAGACGCGAAAAGGATTCCTGTGTACTATAAAAAGAAATGGATAAAATGAGAACTAAGGAAAATATTTCTTCCTTTCTCGGAAGTCAAGCCCATTAAAAATATATTGGGTTGTTCTTAAAATTGCTTCGAGAGATTTTTTTATTAGATTTGTGTGAAAATGAAGAATGTTGGTGGACATTATTTTGGTTAGGGAATAAGTCCCTAACCAAAATAATTTACAAAATAATAAACAGAAATTTGTTGAGAATATTTTACAACATTGCTCCTTGGTTTGAGTAAAGAAAATTAGGCTCAACCAACTTTTGGTACCTCTGATTTAAAATCGAAGTGGAAACCATTAAAATTATTTACCAAAATAAATCTATTTAGAAACTAAAACATAAAACAAAATTACGCGCATAAAACTTAATCCCGCAATTAACTTTCGGCAAAACGGTACCCCGAAAATCATTCACAGAGAACCTTAATTTAACTTTAAATTTCCAAATTAGCGAAGTCGGTCCCATTCAAAGTACATAGAAACAAATTCAATTACAACTTGCCTAAATCCATTGATCAAATCTGGACATGGCTAAGTTCATGGACAAAGCCAGAACTTAGTTCCACTTTTATCCATAAATAATGGATTCGTATTCTATTTAGGAATCGTTTTCCATTTAGGAATAGTTCCAGTAATTCAGCCCGGAATTCAGGCTGAAAAAATAATTCAGAATACCTTTTGGCTCGGTGAAATTAGATAATACATGAACTTTGCCAGCAGCAAAAAAGGCTGTCTGCCTCAGAAATTTAGCAAAATTGTGGATGTTAAAAACTGGTATAAACGAGTTTAGTGCCGGTTGGTTGGCAACAAAGTTCTGTAATAGAGTTTCCTGCAGAGTAATTTATTTGAGTTGAATCATTTTTTGGACCATTTACGAGAAAAAAATATTTAACTTTGAATTTTTTAAGAAATAAAGGAGTTCAGCGAAATTGTTTTCAGTTCATAATTGCTTTTTTACCAAGTATGAGCTGACCATTTATGTATTCATATTGGAACGAAGTTCCTTAACGCGCGTTGCGAAAGGGGCTAGACCGAAAAAATTAAGACCAAAAGTTGGAACGACACTTTTTGCTATAGTTGTAAGCCGTGAGGCGTGCGCGTGTTTCTTTGTCTCTCTCTCTCTCTTATAGAAAGCAAGCCAGTTATACTTCATTCCATCCGGGTGTCCCTTGACACCTCTCAAGTTTTTTATTATAATCATGGTTTTTAATTATTCTTTTTTCTCTCAAACTCAAAGCATTCATATAAATAAAACTATTTACAGGCACTTTTGAATAGTCAAATAGTCGCTCAGTTAGTCAGAAAGTTGAAGCTGGTTTCAAAACGTAAATCTCTAGTCAAAAGAACGACCAAGAAACTCCAAGGATTCTCTTTTAAACCAAGATATTACAAAATTCTGGGTACATTATTCTCTTTGTCCTTAATATACACTCTATTAACTAATTAGTTAGCTAGTTTAGTAGGTTCTTTCACTTCACTTTTAAAATAAACTATTTATAACTATTTTGAACCGGATAATTGATATTTATTTTATTTCTTATTTTGATCGTTGTTTTTTTTTATATATCTCATCGTATGCTGCACCGGTTGACGCTGAAAACCAGCGCTGGGGCTCTGTCTCGCAGCATTATGCTGAGCGATGGTCGTTTTGCGTGGATATGATGCATGTTTTCTCTCAACTTGTAGTTTTTTTTGTGTTTGTGTTATTTTTCTGTGTCACGTTTACCGCAAATAAACGAATTTTATTTCTTTATTTTCTTTATAAAAAATGGACGCTCAGACCTGGATGAGGACTTAAATAACTAAACTGGTCAGGATTTAAAAAACCGGGCCATGGTGTGATCGGTAAGGCCATGAAAAAGCATTTTGTCTCTTACTGGGGTATGAGGAACAGGGTGTAAAGTTCAGTCACCCTATATAGAAAAGGGTGGACCCTCCGACCAGACGGGTGTAGTGTCTGGTGGGCTACTGCCCGACGATTGATGTCGGGATGCTTATGTAGTTGCGCGGTAAACTTTGCTTGCGCGATGCAGGATTTTGCGTGACGTCAGTGTGTTGCGTAGTTCGCATGTGGCGATGCAGATGCCGCCACATTACTATGACCTACTATTACTCTGTAATAAATGTACACAAAAATTGTGAAACATTTTGTCTTGCTCATTCTTCTACATACTAAACAACCTTTGGGGAGGAGCACGAGAAAATTATATTTTCTTATAAACTTTGACGTTCAAAAGTGCCTTTTAATAGCCTGCTTTAAATAAATGATTTGACTTTGACTTTACTTTTGACGTAAACGTTCTCATTAACATAACGTCGCCAGAGAATTTAACTTAATACCCAAGTAAGTGGCGGCCCAGTGGCAACGGCCTCGACTTACGAGTGGCAGGTCGTGGGTTCTGGGCAAGCGCTTTACTTTGTGTAATTCAATTGATTACCACTGCTCCTAAAACGGTGAAGGAAAACATCGTGAGGAAACAGCATGTCCTAGAACCTAAAATTCGAAGACATGTGACATCTACCAACCCGCACTGGACCCGCGTGGTGGTTATCGGCCCACTCCCTCTCACCGAGAGGTCCGTGTCCCAGCAGTGGGAACATTATTGGCTAATTATGTTATATTATGTATTATACCTACCACCATGTTGTATTATGCCACATTCTTCTTTTTGAGAGCTGTGTGTAAAGTGAATTGCGAGGTCGACTATAAATACACATAACAGGCAACATTCTAAACATTCATTGTAACTTCATTTACAAAGGAAAAGACAATTAACTGAGTGTCAGTCATTCCAAGCGCTTCGCAGATGACGTCACGCCTCGTTCTACTGAAGAATATTACACTTCATTTAAAGATGAAAGTAACGTTATAACATGGTTAACACTAAAAACAACAACAGTTAGAACCAATGATTCTGTGTGGTTAAGCAGCGCTTGCCGCGGTCAGTTCGTCTATGGGTGACCGCTCTTTACATATTTAGTGAGAGAGTGTCATGTACCGTTTGTTGTAAAAATTTTGCTATGGCAGTTGTTATGACTAGTCAGAATTCCGATCTACCCTAAATATATTGGTATTGCCTGATCATAGAGCAGTGGAGCAATGGGTTCAAACGATATAAAATATCGAAGAAGAGTGCTATCGACACAAACGAGCGACGTAAACATAACATACATTCGACAGATATTTTAGAATATTTTTTAAATATAATCAATTTTATCCTATGGCACTTCTAAACCGTGCGGCTATTATTTCTTAGTCACAAGCCCCTCGTATGCATGACGACAAAGCTTATAAATCTTTGACATTTACGAACATGTAGGCGTTATTAAAAAAATCAGAGGGCCACATGACACAAGTAAAATTGAAACGATTTTTATATTAAAAGTTTAAAGGTCTCGTGTGGATTTGGAATAAGGGCTCGCCAGCTCTTTTGTCCCTAACTGTATAAAACAGATTAAGGCACAAAGGCTTTCATCACTGTACCGAATGGCAGAGTTCTTTGTTCATACAGTTTGTACGCAAGGATTTACTTTGTACCAATATTGGATGCGGTTTTTGACACAAATATGACATACAGTGT
This sequence comes from Apamea sordens, assembly GCA_945859715.1. Classification (NCBI taxonomy): domain Eukaryota; kingdom Metazoa; phylum Arthropoda; class Insecta; order Lepidoptera; family Noctuidae; genus Apamea; species Apamea sordens. The sequence continues at coordinate 460,773 of OX244010.1, read as the reverse complement.
GTCGCATAGACACAAAGCAATATACAGGGTGGCGGGGTCTGAAATATTCCATCGGTTATAAAAAAAAAATTGCCGTTACATATATTTTGACCGCGTAGGTATTGCACTTTTCTGCGAAATAGCGCAACCTGTTACCCTGGATTGAATTGAATTCTACGGTTTAGAATCATGTGCTGAATTCATGATTACAGTTTGCGCGTCGATATCCCTTCTATCCTGTATATTTTCAGATTGTAAATGAAGTCTTTTACAACTGACATGCGGTTAAGGGCATTAAATTTAATATTTTCCGCGACCAACGGCTTAACGTGCTTGCGTAGGGATCTTGGTATATTAAGATGGTCATCTACGTACGACCCTTGGCCAACATAGCGTAACCTGATTGATCGATTTGCTTTTAATCTAAAAAGTACCATCGACTCGAAAAAAAGAAACTTTTGCATCTAATTTAATATTTTTTGTCCTTTGCCACGGCTCATTTTTTCTGCAATTTTGCCGTCGCATATAACACTGTTCCAAACAGTCTACATTTGAGCAAAACTCAGGATGGTAATTGCCAAAAAACCGCCCAAAACAAAAGATTGAAAAACGAAAACAGTTGAGCGTTTCGTTTCAAAGTCTAAATTGTATTTTCAAGCAGCCCACGAGTAATTGTACTCCATAATAAAAAGTATGACGAATAAAATGACTGTTGTAAAACTGGGGACGGAAGGAAGTAAACGTAGTATTTTCGTTGCACAAAATATTATGGTACAGTATTTAATTTTATATTTGTACGAGTAATGAGTTTGTCCGATGTTTCTTGGTTGTTAATAAATTGTATGTTCGACGAAAATAGCTCAATATATCGTTATATATCCCTGGACATTTCACACAGCGCCATCTAGTCCCAAGCTAAGCAACCTAATGCTTGTGTTATGGTAACAAGATGGCTGATAAACTACTTATATACATTTTTTTTTTTGTAAATACATACATATTATATAGAAAAACACCCAGACTCGGAACAAATACATGTAGGTCATACAAATATTTGTTCCGTGCGGGAATCGGACCCGCGACACGCAGCGCAGCAGTCAATCGCTTAACCACTGCGCCAATCGTGCCGTCAAATGGATGAAGTATCGGCCTGCCGCAACCGATGTCTTGGATTTACATTTTAACGTCATTATCGGCTTTAGCGCCCTCGAATACTATGAAAACTATCTCTCTCTCTCCGTCTCGAAAATCGGCTATCATTGAAAACCAGCGCTGGGGCTCTGTCTCGTATAGGGTCTTAGCATTATGGTGAGCGATGGCCGTTTTGTGTGGATGTCACGCATGTTTACCCCCCAACTTGTTGGAACGAAGTTCCTTAACACGCGTTGCGAAAGGGGGCTAGACGGAAAAAATTAAGACCAAAAGTTGGAACGACACTTTTTGCTATAGTTGTAAGCCGTGTGGCGTGCGCGTGTTTCTCTGTCTGTCTCTCTCTCTCTTTCTCTTATAGAAAGCAAGCCAGTTATACTTCGTTCCATCCGGGTTTCCCTTGACACGTCTCAAGTTTTTTTTTTTTGTATTTGATTTATTTTTTATGTGTTATGTTTGTCGCAAATACGTTACGTGGCGATTTTTACCAGTTTACTCCTAACTTCGTTCTAAAAATGATGAAAACTAAAATACACGCAGACGAACTCGCAGGCAACAGCTAATTTCTAATAAACGCATGCAAACTTTCCCAGATTCGTTTATACCTAGATTCGGTTCTCCATCCCCGATATAACTAGACCCTCTCTAGTTGGTTATTGATGGTCCTAAGTAATTAAGTCCTGGCGTCCCAGGAGAAACACTAGAATGTACTGGAGTTGGGCCTAATAAAAGTAATTAGGTGATTTATTATATGAGTCTAGCGAAACATAGGGCATTTGTTACTCCACTGGACATTTAGTGTGCAATAAAGTTACAAAAACATTGTTCTTTTGTTTCTGTTGTGACTGATACGGGAGTATTTAGAGCTGATTATAACAACTTAGGGAGCAGCAGTGGCCAAGTGAAAACGATCGCGATTTACGAGTTGTATGTCGTATTTTCGAAACCTGATAGCCGCTTTACTTTGTGTAAATTATTTCATCGCCACTGTTCTCAAAACGGTTAGGGAAAACATCGTGAGGAAATCGGCATGTCCTAGAACCAAAAACTTCGAAGACATGTGACGTCTACCAACCCGCGATGAGCCTGGTGGATTACGGGTCACCTCCTCTTAGCGAGAGGAGGTTTATGTTTAAGCATTCATTGAGAACATTATAGTCTGATTATGCTAAGGGGCCGTCCATTAATCACATGATGTTTTTATTGGCATTTTTAACACCCCACTCCCCCTTTGTGAGGTTTAAGACCCCCCCCTATATCACGTGTATTTTTTAGTAGGTAGGTACCAACAAAGATTCTTAATTTTTTCTTAAAATATTTTTAAAATACAGGTATAAGTATATCATCTAATTTTATTATAGAAAATTAAAGATACACGTACCTAACGCCGCTTTTCGGTTGAGTATCGCACGTTTGCCGAAAAATAAATACACGTGATATATTACTACACTCCCCCCTCCACCCTTGTGATATTTCGTGATTTTTTATGGATTCCTCCCCCCCTTTCGAGCCTCACGTGATTAATGGACAGCCCCTAAGACAACTTACTAACGCAGGTAGTAGGTACCATTCTTAGGGTTCCGTACGTCCAAAACAGAAAACCGAACTCGTAAGATCACTCTGGAGTCTATATGTCCGTCTCTCACAGCCAATTTGCGCCGAATCTATTGACAATATCTACTCCAAATAAACTATAATTTTTGTGACCCAAACACGAACTTGTTAACCTATATGTAAGGTTTGTAGAGTTTAGGGATTTGGGTCTACATAGATCTGATAACTTTTTTGTCTCCGGACACAAGTGGGAAGATGTAAGTCCAACCTGGGGGTCTACTCCGAAGTAGTATCGGCCGAATGTTCGGCCGTTTTCTGCTATAGAGTTACTATTCGGTCGGTTCCGATCCTACACTCCTACACTCTTTCGAATATTGACTATGGTCCCGACCCAACTGAGCCGATCCGAACTTTTTTCGCATTTTTCAATAATATTCGATTCGGCCATTTGTCGGTCCGATCCGAACATTCGCACTTTGCACTTCGGAGTAGGCCCCCTGGTATAGCGGGGCTACCTTGACGGAACGGCAGTAGGGTGTGACTGTGGAGTTATGTCACAAACCATGCTTCACCTCCTATCCAGCCCTCTGTGTCCCAAAACATGCAACGTACAAAAAAAAAAAACTAATCCTAATCAGCCTATAATATTCCCACTGCTGGGACACAGAGACCTCCTCTCGGTGAGAAGGGTGCGCCGTAATCCACTAGTTCTAAGACATGCTGACTTCCACACAATGTTTTCGTTTACCTTTTTGAGAGCAGTGTTGATGAAATTATTTACACAAATCAAAGTGACCTTGGATTGTGTGAGGAATGATATTAAAGAGAAGGGAGTGAATGATAGCGTGACGGCTGACAGAGGAGAATGGAAGAAGAAAACGTGTTGCGCCGACCACAAGTAACATGGGATAAGGGCAGGAAGATGATGATGAAAGTGACCTGCGCTGCTACCGACAACGCCATGGAAGTAGTGAAGTTTTGGGAAAACAAGATTTAAAATACAGTCGTGCCAGCGTCACGAAGAAGAAGTCAAGACTCAAAGAGAAATCTAGATTAAAATATTTTCACCCTTTTTTTTTTTTTTTTTTTGAGGATGGGAAATCATCAAATGACTCCTCCCGCTCTGGGTGGAGCAGAAGGGAGTGTCAGACTTTTACTGACTAAAACCCACCCGTGTTCCTTCCTTAGCCCTTTATGTTCCAGGGCAGCGGTAAACCCTTTCGGATGGTCCCGCTACCCTGGCAGGCTTCGGCCCTGTGGGGCCCCGTCACTTGCTGACATCTCTTTGAGGCGCGCGTGGAACACGAACACGCCGTCCGGCACGGGCCTAGTCCTGATCGGACGGAGAGCTACCCATTACTCTCCGCCCGCAGGCCCGCGCCTACGGTGGCCGGGAGTCGTCACGCGGCTCCCGACGCCCGGAGCGTCTCCCGCGGCGGCTGAGGCGTGAGGTGCGCAAGGCGCGTTCCCTCGCCCACCCCGCCACCTCCTTCGCTAGCATGACTGCTTCGCAGAAGGAGGTGACTGCCTCCCACTCCCTCTCACCCCGGACCATGGCTTGAACCAGGGCCGGGCGCGAGAGGTCGCCGCCGCTGCCAATCGCCTCTACGAGGACACGGCGGTGCTCTGCCCAAGCAGGGCAGACCTCCACCGTATGCTCCACCGTGTCCTCTGGGCGATCCTGACAGTGGTGACACCCGGGCGTCTCCTCCCGCCTGATGATGTGCAGGAACCTCCCGAAACATCCGTGTCCGGAGAGGACCTGCGTCAGGCGGTAGGTGAGAGCGCCGTGACGTCTCTCTAGCCACTCCTCAAAGAGGGGTCTTACCGCCGCTATCGTGGCGTGCCCTGCGCTGGGTTGCGATAGTCGCTCCTTAATATTTTCACCCTTACGTCATAAACACCGGTTCAAGACTCGTCCTTCCCGATTTGGTTCAAAAACCATTAAATAATAAATATACTCGTAATTAAATGGAATTAATCAACTCCACCTGTACTTTTAGGAGCTCCGAAATTAGGTGTTAGATAATAATTTTACTTAATCTTCAGATGTTTTGTACCTACACGAAATTATTATTATTAATACAGGGTGGCAGTGGGTGGGTGTTATTAAAAAAACAATTGCTGCTTTTTTAACCGACTTCTAAAAAACAAGGAGGTTCTCATTTCAGATGTTTGTATTTTTTTTTTGTTTTTTCTCGCATAACTCCGTCGCTTGCCGAACAATTCTTTTTTTGTTGGAAAGGGTATACTTCCCAAATGGTCCCATTGAAATTTCGACAAGATCTGATGATGAGTTTCGGAAACAGACAACGGAACTCTTCAATAAATGCCAGCAAATCAACGGCTATTGCTGCTATCGCTTATGTATGTATTGTTTACGCAATCACACAACATAACGTCACGCCTGTACCCTCTAAAGGGGTACGCAGATGTGTTCAGTATACCACGGTACACCCTCATTTCTGTCAAAGTTGTTATTGGGCCTCTAATCTTGTAAGTATATACGAAGTTGTGTGGGGTAGGTATAACTAAAAAGTGAAAAATAAAAACGTTTTACAAAAAAAGAAAACAACCGACTTCCAAGAAAAAATACTACAAAGAGAAAAATAACTTTAATTTCGGAAGTCGGTGTCAAAAAACGAAAATGCGGAACCAGCGACACCGACTTCCGAAATTAAAGTTATTTTTGTCTTTGTAGTGTTTTTTCTTGGAAGTCGGTTGTTTTTTTTTTTTTGTAAAAAAGTTTTTATATGAAAAGGACGATTTTTTTTTTATAACCGACGAAAAATATCTACGCTAGGTCTACAATGATGAGCTGAATTCATGGTGATATTTATCTGAAATAAATGATTTGATTGATAAACTAATAACTAACTTGACTAATGACTTTGACTTAACTTTTGACTGACTAATATTTTTTTGCTTTTGACAAGTAATTTCCAAACAATCGTCTCTTTGAGGCTTATGTAGTTGGCCGATAATATAAAATCCAAGAAGGTTTCATTGATTATAGATACTTTAGAACTGCTGGTGACTTTTGACATTTTAATATCAAAAGGTTAATCGAAGACCCAGTAACCAGGTCGTGGAGATCAGATACGCAGTCGCTCCATGTAAAATACTGGTATTCAGCTGCATCCGGTTAGACTGGAAGACGAACCCAAGATAGTTGGGAAAGGGCTGGGCAGAGATCACAGATGATGAATCGAAGAGAAGAGAGAGTTTTGAATATATTGTAATGACTTAAGAACTTTATATTTAATATACCTACAGTGTGCCATTAAAAGACTAGTGACGGATTTACACCTAAACTCTTCGATCAATAATAGTTCCCGATAAGCGCTTCAAAAACGGCCCTAAAAATAAGACCACAAATACTTTTGGTGGTCTTATTTCAAATTAGTATTTTTTTAACCTTATTACTTAGACTTTAAGTTTCATTTTAGAATAAATGACTGAAAATTTAAAAATAGAATGATTTTATTTTCAAGCGACATTTTAAATATATTTTGCAATGGTAATTAAACTTTATGTTTAAGCATTAAGGTTTATAATAAACTGAAGTTGTTAATATTATTAAACTTTTTCCTAAGAAATTTAGATGTTTACGTGTGTGCAAACGTGGCCACTTGAGCGACTGATTTTTGTTCCTGATCCTTTATCTAGTACTATTATTGATCGAAGCCTAAACTAAATCAGCTGATCTATCCTGTAAAAATCTAACCGTGAAAACCAAGGTGAAGTTGTCAACAGTATCAATATCCTATGACCTCATGGTCAGCAGTAATGCTTACGACCACTAGACCAACGACAGCAGTCCACTGTAACACCTACACGAAAAACATTGCCTTAGTCTTTCCGACTTTCTAAAACCTTAATTTTCTTCCACAGGTCCTTCATCACCGATCCCATCAACACCTCCTTCCTCAATAAAGCCAGACCAGAACGAGCTGACAGTCACCTTTCCCCCTCTTGAAGACATATACAGCCACACTCCTGAGAAGCACTTTGGAACTGAGAACAATACTGTGGTGACGTCACAGACAGGGTCTACTGCCCTCCTGCCGTGTGTCATCAGGAATATTGGCGATGGAATTGTGAGTAGCTTGATTTTATTAATTTAGAGTTAATAAATAAATAATAAACATTTATTTTGGACCAAACACTTGTACACATTTCATCGACCTACCAAATTGGGTGACCGTTCGTCGGCAGGATTAGTGATTGTCTTAAGCCCCCTCGCTCACGGCGACTTTTTGTAGCGATGCTGTCCCGCGTTCGCATCGATACAGTCGCGATGCGGTCGCTAGCTGTTTACCCCGCCCACACCACGATACTCAGTCGTGATGCAAACGCGATACTGTCGCGGTTCTGTCGCGATGCGAGTTGCACTGATGCTCGGTTCTCCACTCACGCGCCACCCTCCCTCCGTTCTCTCCCCGATGTCGTCCGACACGATCGCGCATTTGCATCAATACAGTCGCGATGCTGTAGCGCGTTGGCATCGCTTCTGTAGCGCGTTGCAAATGCGACTAACGCGCGTTAGTAGCGACAGCATCGCTACAAAAAGTCGCCGTGGGCGAGGGGCCTAAAACATTTGGTATCAACAATCTGATTAAACATCTAAGTAGGTACACAAATACTTTAAATGGACAGTAAGAAGAGTATAATTAGGTACAGCAGCGCAACTAATAATGTCACTAAGAGCTGATTTTACCAAAATCAGATAACTTTTATCCGTGGAATGAAATTAAATAATTATGACCTCTGAGTTCTGACCGTTCTAGTGTGAAAAAATGGTCAAAAAATAAAAAAAATAGTCTCAGTATAAGACAAAAGATAAGATAAAGATCTATGTACAAAAGTTTGGTGGAATGCGACCTAAGCAGTTCAGTTTTTAATTTAATCTTTAGTGTTCGCTTACTAATACCACTATTCATCACCATTCATCATACTATACCATCATTCTTTCTTAGTCCAGTCGATATTATTCAAAAGTGTAGGGGTCAAATATTTATTGGTTCTTTTGCCATAGAATTTTTTTACTGGTGCTCGAACGAATTTAAGTACTGGAAGTCATGGGGCCTTTGCCCAGCTAACAGTAAAAGTAAGTATTATGTTAGGGAAGTTCTTTTTCGAGACGACATATTGTTAGAAGACCTACCAAGTTTAGACTCGTAACCGTTGGATAATTTTACACCGTTAAATTTTTAATCCTTAAAAGGGGGGGGGGGGTACTCATCGTTATGTACAACTTTAAAAAAAAAATCAGTTGATCCATAGATTATGTCGAGTTATGCGAAGATCTATGGATCAACTGTTTTTTTTTTCACGATTTCAGGGTTGGTCCCGTAGTAAAAGTTGTACATAAATTCATCATTATGTACAATTCGATTTCATGAACCGTTCAATACACCCTATATTCCTACTAGGTATATATTACTAAACAGCTGCACTATTTTACTACATTATAATACCGATGAGGCCAACTTACTCACTAAACAATAGTTTTTTAGGTTATGATCGTTTTTTCAAACCGTTAGACGAAGTTAAATTATAAAAATTATACTACTACTGTAATCTAGAGACCATAAAGAACAAATAAACATGCGTTTCACTAGTAGACGCCACAATTTTTGGAGGGCCTAATCGCCAAACAAATAAAAATATCTCCTCTAATCTGACTAAATAAATCACATTATCCTACTTCTTAGTAATATTATGAACGCGAAAGTTTGTGAGGATGGATGGATGGATGTTTGTTACTCTTTCACGTAAAAACTACTGATATAGCTTAACATCAGAATATTACATAGGATACTTAGGTACTATCCCGATATTTCCACGGGACCGACACTTTTTTTTTTTTTTATTGACTATGGGCTCACTCTTGACCTCAATCCAGCCCAGAGGCAGGGAAGAGATCTACGGTGGAACGAGCTTGCCCAGAAGAAGCCTATTCACTCTCGCCTTGAAGAGATTCGGGTTGTATGAACTCGGGAATGCAGACGCAGGCAGACGATTCCACTCCTTAGCTGTGCGCATCTGAAAGATGACGAGAAGCGCTTAGTGCTTATATAACTCAAACTCAAACTCTTTATTGCATTCATGTGTACATTTCGATGTTACAGATATAAGTCAGTTCCAACATGAAACCCGGTTAGGGCACGGCAACATAATAGTAATGTTAACATGATTTATCTATACATATTATTATATTTATATAAAAATGAATTGACGTTCGTTAGTCTCATAAAAAAAGAAAAAAAAAAAAAGAACTCGAGAACGGCTGAACCGGTTTGCCTAATTTTGGTTTTGAAATATTAGTTGAAGTACAAAGAAGGTCTTAAAAGGTGAAAAAAAAGAAATAAATATATATGTATAAAGTTCAATGGAAGTAGTAATGACAACTTTAATTGGCGGTATGAAGTTCCACTAATTTTTAAATATACTAGTAATTATTTTGTTCTAGGTATTCTGCGACCGAGTAAAAGCATTTTTGTGTTAGATATTCTTTTAATTTTTTGTTAAATCGATTAAATTTGGTTTCTTCTTTTATTTGTTCCGGTAATTTGTTGAAAATTTTGATTGCCATGTAATATGGGCTATGGTAAAGCATTTTGATCCGAGAGGGTGGAAGATGTAATTTGTTTTTATGTCGTGTGTTTACGTTATGAATATCTTTTGTTTTTAGAAAAATTTTGCTATTTTTAAATACAAATATGCAAATGTCATGTATGTATATAGAAGGTAAAGTTAGGAGTTTTAGTTTAACGAAATAAGGCCTACAGCTCTGGGTATTATCAATATGGGCTAGTATTCTGACACATTTTTTTTGTATTATAAATACTTCACTTGCGTTGACGCTGTTTCCCCATAACATCACTCCATATCTTAGCCACGAGTTTGCGTAGGCGTAGTATGCCGATAGCGCTGTTTCTGTATTTGTGCTGTACTTAAGTTGAAATAAGGCATAGGTGAATTTGGATAATTTAGATTTAACTGTTTCTATGTGCTTTTTCCAATTGAGATGGGTGTCAATGTTTATACCGAGTAAGTTAAATGTAGTTACTGTTTCTATGGGGATGTCATTAAAGATTACATTTGGACAAAGGGCGGGGCTTTTATACGATCTGAATTGCATCATTTTAGTTTTGTTCCAGTTAATTTCTAAATTATGATCTTGTAGCCAAAGTGTTACTGTCTGGAGAGTATTTTGTAAGATTGTACTTGGGTCACAATGTTTGTCACATTTTACAAGTATGGAGATATCATCGGCAAATAGTATAGGTAATGTAGTTTGTTTATTTAGAATTTTTGGGAGGTCATTTATATATAATAAAAATAGTATGCAGCCTAGAACGCTGCCTTGAGGTATGGAGCATGTGAGATTTCTCATTTGGGATCTAACTGTTATTGTCTCCCTATTTTTAATATTGTGATCTTCAACCTGGACTATTTGTTTTCTCTCGCTTAAATATGATTTAAACCAATTGTAAGCAGGGCCACGTATACCTGAACCGTAAAGTTTCGTTAGTAATATGGTATATGATACTTTATCATACGCTTTTGACATATCGAGTAGCAGGCCTAACGCATACTTTTTGTCATTTATTTGTTGGAGAGCTGTTTGGACATATTTGTAAACTGCACATGTTGTGGATCTTGTCTTCCTGAAACCATTTTGGCAGTCATCAAGAATATTGTATTTTTCTAAGAAAAAGTTTAGTCTATTACACATAGCCTTTTCAAAAATCTTTGAAAAGGTCGGTAACAACGCTATGGGTCTATAATTACTAGGGGTGTGAATATCATCTTTTTTGTGTATGGGTTTTACTAGGGAAATTTTTAGTAAGTCAGGAAATTCCCCAAACTCGAAGCTCTGATTTATTAAGAATGTGAGTGGAGCCGACAATTCTTCTGCACATTGTTTTATTAATATAGGGGGTATGTCATCTATTCCGCAGCTATGCTTATTTTTAGTTAATTTAATTATATTTAGTATTTCTTTTTGGTTTACTGGGCGGAGATACAATGATATAGTTGGTGAGTTCATTACTGGACGTCCAGTTTTTAAGGGAAAATTTCTATTTGCATCAACTTTTGTTTCACCTACTGTAGCAAAAAAGTCGTTAAATATATTTGATATCTCTTTAGGGCATGAAATAGTTTTATTGTTTACTTTTAGTGATATATTTTCATAGTGCTTTGCCTTATTTTTGCCAGTTTTGTTATTTATAATATTCCACATAGTTTTTGTTTTATTATCTGACTTATTCATTTGTCTGGTATATTCTATTTTCTTTGAAAGTTTTATGCTACGTTTTAATGTTTTGCTAAATTTGTTATGATATGTTTTTATAATATTACTTTTAGATTCATTTAGTAGAATTCTTAGTACTCTTTTGTGTTTGCATGATATTTTTAACCCTGTTGTCATCCATCCTTTAGCTTTTTTATATTTTACTTTGACTCTTTGTTTGGGTATTATTATATCTAAGACCTGTGTTAAAGTTGTGATGAATGTATAGTAGTTTTTGTTAACGTTATCATTTGTGTTTATAATTATTTCCCAGTCAATTTCTCTTAATGCATTTTTAAAGTTTACTATGTTTTTATCTGTAAATAGTCTTTTTTGTTTATACCATATTTTGTTGTTGTTTATGTATAAGCAATTTGTATTCAATTTTAAGTTGATAGATTTGTGATCAGAGAGTCCGTAATCTTCGACATATTCTTTCTTTATTAAGGATTTATAATTGGTGAAAAGCAAATCAATGCAAGTGGAAGTAGTTTTTGTTATCCGTGTGGGTTCACGAATTATTTGTTTTAGGTTGTGTGAGCGCATTAAGGTAAGAAGGTTTTGTGTTTGTTTGTTTTTGTCGAGTATATTAATATTGAAATCTCCACCAAATATGATATATTTATTTTTATCTCTAGTATTTAGTCTATTTAAAAGTTTTTCCATTTGTTCATAAAATATATTTATATGGCGATCTGGCCGATATAACCCTATGAATATACAGTTTAATTCAGGAACTTCAATTGCACAAATTTCTATTATAAATTCTTTGGAATAATTTACTATATCTATTCTTTCTATAAATTTTACATTATCTCGTATAATTAGGCAGACACCTCCACCTTCTCTAGATTTTCTACAGAATTGGGATGCAATTTTATATCCTTGAAGCGATACAGAGTTACAAAAATGCTTATCTCTCCATACTTCTGATAAGGATAGTATATAAATATTTTCTTCTAGTAATAAATGTTCAATTAAATCTATCTTATTTCCTAGACTTTGTATATTTTGAAAGGTTATCGTAATATCTTCAGCGAAATGTCTTATTTATTACATTATTTGACTTATTTATTTTTTGCGGTGGGATGCTGGGGTTTGGTTGTGTGGATGAATGCGGAGTCAGTGTATTTCCTCTCTCTGTGACGGGTGGCAAATCTTCTATGATTTTATTGTCCATAAGGTTTTGTTTTTGTTGCATTTCCGTTGTGGTGTCATTTGGATTGGGACTAATAAATTCATTTCCATTAATGAATAATTTGTTGTTCCTGATAACAGCATAATCTCCATTTTTTCGTGCCTTTATTAGGTTTTGTCTTAGTTCATTTTTTTTTTCAAGTGTTTTCCTGTCCATGTATTTTCCAATAGATATACCAGTATTCTTAAAAAAACTTGACTTCTCCAGTATATAGTTGGTCATTCTCTTGCTTATCAATTCAATAGCGAGAGGCCTTTTATTTCCTCTTTTGCCTATACGTTTGATGTCTTCTATATAAGGATCTATATCTATACCCATAATTTCGTAGAACAGTCTAGACGTGCGTTCATACAGGCTTGTTTCAGTCTCACGATGTTCTTCTATTAATCCGTAAATTACAATTTTATTGGTATTGTCTATGCTCTGAAGTTTTTCCTGTATGCTTTCAATTTTTTTATTGACTTGATTTATTTCTTCTTGGTACGCCCTATGGGCTGCAGCAGACGTATGGTTAACACTATAATCAGGCTCGTTTTGAATGTTTCTGATGGCATTTTTAATTTCAGTTTGGATTGTTTGCTTGACATCTGCTAGTATTGATGATTTAATCTTATCTAGTTTCGCATCTAGTAACAAGCTGATGTTATTTAATGTTAAATTCTCGTTCTCCTTTATATTTGTACAGCCATTTCCAGACATAATATAATCATTTATAGTATTAGTTATAGTGCTACCAATAATTTCATCTACAGAGATATCATCTTGGGGACTATGTATGGTGTATTCTCTCAAACTCGGATTTACAGTTGGTTTTTGGCGCAGTGTAACATTTGCATCAATTGTCTCAATTTGAGTGCTACTTTGAATCGGTTGTTTTATCGGAGTATCTAAATTGTTTTCTTTAGGCATTTTGCATACGCAGTCCTGACATTTCCAATTTGATTTGTGATTAGCTGTCATAGTGGTATAAAAGTGACTTTCTGGAATATTCGCGCATATTAAATCATAGTATGCATTGCAAAGTGTACACTTGAGATGCTCTCCATTCGGAGCTTCCTGGTAGCAGCCTGCACACTGAACCATTTTCGCAGCAAAGATATGTTTACTAAGTCTTTGTAGCACCCTATTATGAGGAACAACCGAGTTACAGCGTTATTGATAAGTTATTTTACTTTTGTAGGATTTTGTAACTTTGGTCATCCGATTGAACAAAAACAGCAACCTCCACAGCGCAAAGCAATAATAAAATATATGGTATATTAACCAAATAGGGGTGGTATCCCGCAGTGCGTCTGGATTCTCGATGGTAGAAAGGGGGTAGATTATGCGGGTGAAACCAAGGGGCGCCGCTAGTTTTAACTAATTCCGGGCATAAAGAAGCAATTCTTTATTCCAATTTAGTATCACCATCAATAACGAACAAAATCCAATCCCAACTTTAACCAGCGAAATTTTTGTCACAAAGACCTTAATCACATAAATTTTATCTGGACCACAGCCGGCTTATTACCGGCTAAACTAATGAGGTAGCTATATTTAACCACCCCGAACCGAGCTTAGTTTAAAACTCATAAATTTTCTGCCTTTTACATTCCAAAATAGGGTAGATCTTGTAAAAGTGTATTTAGGTTGGTTGGTAATTTGGTGTGGGCGTAGTTGAAGCGGGTAGAGGTAATGGACTGATGAATTTAAGCCTATTTATTTAAATATTTGTTATACAACAGAACACTCTTTATTATGTATAAATTACGGACATAAATATAGAAATTTTACAAAGGATGACACAATGTCTTATCGCTAAGAGCGAATACACCGCGACCGTGTGACCGCGTTATTCGATAGACCGCGTGAACCGGAGCAGGCTATGCTCGGATTTTCTTTGATGGACAAAATCAGGAATGAAGTTATCCCGAAAAGAACCGGGGTAACCGACATAGCTTGCAGATTCAGCAAACTGAAGTGGCAGTGGGCCGGCCATCGACGGACCGATGGCCGGCGGAGTAGCAAAGTCTTGGAGTGGAGACCGCGTATCGGCAAGCGTAGTGTGGGACGCCCCCCAGTTAGATGGACTGACGACCTTAAGAAGGTGGCTGGAACGGACTGGATGCAGAATTCGATATTATCGAAAGATAATAACGCGCCTCCTTTAATTCAGAATAGCTCTTAGTCTTGGTATATTCTAATGGTCAGCCAGCAAGGCTGGGTAGCGGGGCTGACTGTCTAGAGTGTCGTGGACGTGCATTTATGTATCGAAAGTCAGTTTTAAATACACAAACTTACGCCTTTTTCCCATGGAGGTAGGTAGAAAATTCAGAACGCCACTCAAACTCAAACTCAAACTCAAACTCAAATCATTTATTTCAATTAAACCATTTACAGGCACTTTTGAATTGTCAAAATTAAATAGTCGGTCAGTTAGTCAGAAAGTTGAAGCTAGTTGCCCATTCCAAAGCGTAGATCTCTATGGAGAAGAACGGGCAAGAAACTCCACGGACACTCTTTTAAATCAAGACATTTTTACAAAATCCTGGTTACATTATTCTTATTGCTTCTATATGTGAGAACAATGTAAGGAAACAAATTAAAATATAAAATTAAAAATATAAAATTAAAAATAAGCCCTGGCAGTTAAGAGATGACCAGTCTCAACAGATGGCGCCCGTTCACGAACATGACGCGTGGATCAGCACCACCCAGCTCAACCATTTCGTAGGGAACCGAATGATCCAACACACGCGCCACCACCAGTGAGACATTTAAGTGAGCATGACATATTCTCAACTGCCATGCTCTTTCAAGTCAACATCAAAATATCATAAAAAACGGATCCATGGTTCTTACATTTACAGAATTTTCAAAAATGCTTCTAAATTATACAAAACTATAGTTTGCAATTTAATTAAGAGATGAGAGAAAAAAAAATTCTACCAATCATGAAGAGGTATTTAATACTGAACTATTAAAAATTAATCCTGATTAAATAAAATAAACACTAAAAAAAAAAAAAAACAAAAAGGGGAAGCATCTCCTCCAAATATTGAAATTGTGATCAACTTGTAAGCCCAACTGCCTGTGGAGCAGGACCAGCATTAAGCCAAGCATTTTTATCTACTATATACTCGTCCAACTTATAATATGCTTGTCTACATAGTGTGCGTTTAATGCATGTTTTAAATTTCTTCTCATTTAGTTGAAGAATATCGAGTGGTATTTTATTATAACATTTTACACAGTACCCCATAAAAGAAGTTTTTACTTTAGACAATCTGAAGCTCGGCTGATCTAGTTTGTTCCTATTCCTAGTGTTAAAGTTATGCCTGTCACTTATCTTACTAAAAAGATGTAGATGTTTTCGAACGTACATAATGTTTTCGTATATATATTGACAAGGAACCGTCATGATGTTAATTTTTTTAAACAGTTGCCTTAGAGATTCGCGTCTGCTGAGATTGTAGATGGCTCTGACAGCCCTCTTTTGCAGAATGAAGATAGAATCAATATCTGCAGCCCGTCCCCACAGCAAAATACCGTAAGACATGATGCTATGGAAGTAACTAAAATAGACCAGTCTTGCGGTTTCCACGTCTGTTAATTGACGGATTTTCCAGACAGCGTAAGCGGCTGAACTTAGCCGCCCTGCAAGTGATGTTAGGTGAGGACCCCACTGCAGCTTTGAGTCAAGCGTGATACCCAAGAAAACCGTACTTTCGACGAATTCAAGTATCTCCCTATTCAATACAACGTGACATTCACTACTTCTAACATTCGGTAAAGCGAATCTAATGCATTTAGTTTTTTTCTCATTTAATACTAAATTATTTACAGTAAACCAATTATGGACCATAAGCATAGCATTATTTACGTCGTCAAGTTGCTCTGCACGTCTATCCACTTTAAAAATGAGTGATGTGTCATCAGCAAATAACACCATTTGTGATCGTTTTTTTAGTAAATGAGGTAAATCATTTATATAAACTAAAAATAGGAACGGCCCTAATATTGAGCCCTGCGGCACACCCATTTTGACTTTTAAACCCAATGAATTCACACCGTTTATTTGAACTTGCTGAAATCTGTCATTTAAATATGATTTTATTAAGCTAACAGCTAGTTTACCCAGTCCGTAATGCTCAAGTTTCAAGAGCAGTGTTTCGTAATTCACGCAGTCAAATGCCTTGGATAGATCACAAAAGATGCCTATTGCATCTTGTGCCTCTTCCCATGCGTTAAAGATGTGTTTTAATAAGGTGACACCGGCGTCAGTTGTACAACGTCCTTTGGTGAAACCATACTGTTGATCGTGTAGGATGTTGTTACGATTAAAATGATTGAGCATTTGATTTAACATTACTTTTTCAAACACCTTGCTGAAAACCGGCAAAACCGATACGGGTCTATAATTATTTGTGTCTTTGCTGTCCCCAGATTTGAAAAGTGGAATAACTTTACTGAACTTCATTAAATCCGGGAATACCCCTTGATCTACACACAAATTAAATATTAAAGCTAAGTAGGGTGCAATTGTCTCAATAATGGATTGACAAACTTTAGTAGACATGCCCCACAGATCTTCGGTAATTTTGATCTTAAGTTGCCTGAATGCTTTTATAATAACTATAGGGTCAATATGTTTAAATTTAAATTCCACAGTACAGGCTGAGACATTCGCTCTCAATAATTCTATAGCTAGTGCGGGCGAGGAATTTAACGTTTCTGTAGTTTTGATTGGGATATTGGTAAAGAAAGTTGTAAATTCCTGAGCAACATCGATGTTATCGCTAATGAGACCGCGGGGAGTGTTAAGTGTGAAATCAGTATTACGTGTTTTGTTCCTGTTCGTTTCATTGTTAATAATCTTCCAAACTGTCTTTATTTTATTGTCTGCTGATTTAACCTTGTTACTAATGAATGAAGCTTTAGCTGCTTTGCAGATATTTTTAAAAGTTTTAGAATAAGTAGCAACATACTTATTAAAAGTATCCGTGTTAATATACGGCTTAAGGCCATACAGTTCAAATAATCTATCCCTACTTTTTCTGATTCCTTTAGTTGCCCAGTCACTGAATAAAAACTTAGGGCAAATAGTTTTAGATTTCTTCTTAAAATAATGATTGAACTCTGTTTGTACCAATGAAAATAATTCTTTATACAAAATATTACCATTAGTCATACTTAGGCCCTGAACACTTAACTTGCTATTTAATGTTATATTAAACTTATTCAAATTACTCGATGTTATTGGTCTAGTTTGAATCTGCACTTTTTGGATTGGTGTGTTGGACTTAAAATAAACGGTTTGACCGCTGTGATCAGAAGGGAGATAATTTACAATGCCCTTCTCTAGATATTCGCAGCAACAGAAAACATTATCAATACATGTAGCAGTAGCCGTAGTTATTCGTGTTGGTTCCAAAAACACATTTGACAGATTGAATGATTTAAAGAGGCTTAATAATCTATTGCTATTTGAATTGATTTCCAAAATATTAATATTAAAGTCACCACAAATAATTACTGATTTATTACCAGTTGCAAGTTTTGCCAAGACATCTTCCATTACTGACTCAAAAATAGAGTAGTTTTGATAGTTTGGAGGTCTGTATACGCACACTATAAAATGCTTATCTAGCTCAACACAGGACAGTTCGATGCTATGTTCCATCGATAGTTTAACTATGTCTTTACGAGTCTTATATTTTATAGAATTTTTAATTAAAATTAATGAACCTCCACGCAGCATGGATTTTCGGTTAAAGCAACTGCCCACACTGTAGTTCTCAAAATTAATTAGCATTTCATAATCTTTCAACCAGTGTTCAGTTATACAAATAATATCAAACATTGTTTTTTCTAAAAACAATTCAATTTCTAATAATTTGGAAGAAATACCTTGAATATTTTGATGAAACAATTTCAAGGAATTCTGCTTAGCCCCTTTTTTACACTTAACTAATTGAGAGTCTTGCACTTGCTACGAAACTTACCTATTCCTTTTTCTTCTTTTACATCCTTAAGCTTCCTTTACGTACACACGGCTACACATCAAGCTATGCTAATCCAGTTTGTCTTGGCCTCACTTTGTATGATATTTTCTCACAATAAACGGTCAGCCAATATTGGTTTTGCATAGCTTGATGTGGTAGCCGTGTGTACACATTGACATTGCGACTATGTACATACGTTTTCAAACACCCCAAAATATTAGTGTTACTCATCATGAGTGACAAACATAGCATGCAAATTTATACCTTTAGTCATTTCAGTGAGAGTGCTTCACCAACATCTCAAATCATCATCTCCTCTCATCATCTCCACTCATCATCTCCACTCATCTCCTACTAATACTATAAACGTGAAAGTTTGTATGTATGTATAGATGGATGTTTGTTATTCTTTCACGCAAAAACTACAGAACGGATTTGAATAAAATTTGGCACACAGATGGTTTATAATCAGGGTTAACATATAGGATACTTTACGATACCCACGGGATCGAAACTTATGCAGGAGAAACCCCGGGGCGCAGCTAGTTTAATATAAATCCAATAAGCTTCAATTACCTTCCTAAGGCTAAAACGTTGCAATTGCCTTCGAATGTCCCTACCATCCTACATAGCCCGCCTGTGTTTTGCGACCACGCGTACCGACGCGTTCACGCACACGCCAAGAGTTGTCAAACCGGTTCAGCGACTGGATAATCCCATTACCGTCACGCATACATGTCATGTTGCACCGTGCCCTATCTATGTATAGTTGTGTTCCATTTGGCACGCGATCCTAGTATAGTCTGTTCCAAAAGAATGTGATGAAAGTGCAAACAAACCCCGTTTATGTACCTATAATGTTCCCACTGCTGGGACATAGGACGCCTCTCAGTGAGCGGGGATGGGCCGTAATTTATCACGCGAGCCCAGTGCGGGTTGGCAGATGTCACATGTCTTCGAATTTTTGCTTTTAAGACATGCCGGTTCCCTCACGGTGTTTTCTTTCAGCGTTTTGTGAGCAGTATGTGGTAATAAAATAATTTACGCAAAGTAAAGCGCCTGTCAGGATTCGAACCTACGACCTACAACTCGATATTAGATAGACGTATTTTATCTTTCATATCTCCAATTTTTCTAACAATTTGAATTACATTTATAAATTGTAATTGAAAAATCGTAAACTAAAATTGAGATTGTAAAATTAACTTCAATTATCAAATTAGAACATCTTTAAGGTAACTTAAAATTTTGGTATAAGTATTTAAATGAGTAAATCAAAGCACATTTCTAAGTGACACTACAAATTTTAATCAACAGATAATTATATTTCTCTGAATACGTTCGTCTATTTACGTTTTCATCAGTTACTTTTGGTACAGACCATATTCATGTTTTTAACCGACTTCAAAAGGAGGTTTCTCTCTCTCTTTATCATCATCTTCCTGCCCTTATCCCATGTTACTTGGGGTCGGCGCAACACGTTTTCTTCTTCCATTCTCCTCTGTCAGCCGTCACGCTATCATTCACTCCCTTCTCTTTCATATCATTTCTCACACAATCCATCCATCTTTTCTTCGGCCTTCCTCTCCCTCTCCATCCATCAACATGTATATTCATCACTCTTTTAGTTACATGCGTTTCGTCCCTTCTCATCACATGCCCATACCAAGCCAAGCGATTTCCTTTCAACTTTTCTGTCACTGGCGCCACTTTCAAACTTCCTCTTATATACTCGTTTCTTACTTTATCCATTCTCGTCACTCCACACATCCATCTCAACATTCTCATCTCCGCAGCATGCAATCTTTTTTCATCCGTCTTCTTCACAGCCCAGCATTCAGACCCATAAAGTACGACAGGCCTTATCACGGACTTATAAATTTTCCCCTTTAACTTGAGGGGCATCCGTGGGTCGCAAGTTGTTCCTGTGACCTGTCGCCATTTCATCCATCCTGAGTTGTTTTTCTCTCTCTCTTTATATATATATATTTTTTTGTATTTGTGTTCGCGGATAACTTCGTCGTTTATGAACCTTTTTGATGATTCTTTTTTTGTTGAAAAGGAGATATCCCAAGAGTGGTCCTATGATAATGAAACCAGGATATGATTTATATATCCCAGAGAAATCGAGGGGAACATTCGAAAATCGTAGGGGCGACTAGTATGTTTGTTAGTTTTTTCATTGATTATTTTAAAGGACTACAATTTAATGAAGATCTGGAGTCGATCTGATTATGGAGCCGAAAGACAGTCGAAGGGACTCCTCAACGATTTACAGCAGTTACCCTGTGTTTGGGTTTGGTTAATTTGTATTGATGAGAACTTTACACTTAGATGGATTATGACTGTCAAAAAAACAACCGACTTCCAAAAAAGCACTACAAATTGAAAAATAACTTTAATTTCGGTGTAAAGTCGGTTATTTTTTATACGATCTCTGCAATACGCTTCAAATCGCCCCCGCTTATGCTCCCGCCCCGCTGCCGCCCATCACAGAGGCCACACCGTTATTTACGGATTGGTGAAAGATGTACGATGCCTCAGGTGGCAACATTTGGAAGAAATTGAAATATTGTCAAAAGCCGGAATTGAACTGTCACCTTTAGTCGGATTTATACATTTTGGTAGGATTTGGATTTCAATGATTCGGAAGTCAGCTTGACATTTAAGTTATTAGTTTTGAAAATTATTAGTTTTATCCAGTGTGAGTGCGGTACTTTTGATTAGACCATGCCACACTTGCTGTAGTATCCTAAGTGCCTGTTCACCTGCACCTCGAATGACTTAAAAAATGCCACCAATGCCGCAATCAACGTTGCCACATACTTGGCTTAAAATATATTTAAAAAAAAACAACGAGAAAGAATATCATTTGAGAGGAAATTTTGAAAAAAATATTTTTGTCCTTTTACAAACGAATACATTTACAAACTTATAAATACTTAGTAGTACCAAGTATAACAGATTGGCTTAAATACTTTATACCTACATGGTGGCAGGGACATCGACGCGCAAACTTTAACCATGGATTCAGCACGAGTTTAGACCCCATAGCGTATAAAATTTTTCGTCGGTTATTAAAAAATCATATTGCTGATCCATATATTTTGACCGCGTAGGTATTGCACTTTTCTATGAAACAGAAGATTTTTTTTTCATAACCGACGAAAAATTTCGACGCTATGGGGTGTAAACTCATGTGCTGAATCCATGGTTACAGTTTGCGCGTCGATGTCCCTGCCACCCTGTATAAAAGCTAGTTTTGTAATAACTATATACATTGAGAAATAAATATGGGAAATATCGATTAGTTAAAAAACAAATATCCTACTCCTACTATAAACGCGAAAGTTTGTGTGGATGGATGGATGGATGTTTCGTGCAAAAACTACTGAACGGATTAGGATTAAATTTGGCACGCAGACAGTTTTAACCAGAATTAATACAATCATAAGATATTTTTATATCTCGATATTCCCACGGGATCGAAACTTACGCCGCTGAAACCGCGGGGCGCTGCTAGTTCATTCATAATTTGATCGTTTAAATTGCCTAGAAACTGATAATATTTTTCGGACAAACCTGACTTAATGATTGATTGGATTTTGATTACCCTTTTTAGCGTAGATTTGCATAGTAATTTGCAAGCATTTAAAACATGACAGGCAAAAATGATTCAAAATAGGTTAATTTCTATTTTTTTAGAATTATTTGGTAAAAAATTATCTGGGAAAGGGTAAACATTTATGAAATTACCATAGGTAACCATCGATGCTAGCTTAGTTTAAAAACAACGCTACAACATTAAAATTTGTCGTCTTTTAAAAATAAACTTTTAAGGATGATTTCCACCAAACGGCTTCCATCGCATCGAATCGGAATGGATTTTACAATCTTTACACGATATTAAATCGTGTACAGAGTATTTAAGGTTTGTATTACCAAGCCGCGCACAGCAGCTTGACCGCGGGCGTCTTCCGCGACACGCGATCATAGCCGAAAGAGGTTTGACGCAAATGTGCACTTCTCAGTATGCTGCGACGTGCGATCGGCTCTGTTCGCCTGTCATCGTATTTTTTAAAATTAGAACACGTCAACACTGTAGGAATGAAACTATTTGACTAGGCGCAAAAACGGATTTGTTCGCAAGCGACGGTACAGAGTCGATCGTATGCGTCGACATCCTGTCGGACGCGATCGGCTGTCGCCGCATCTGTTCGCATCCTTTCCGATCCGATGCGAAGCGAGCCATTTGGTGAAAATCCTCAAAAAAAAAAACCCCAAAGCCCTCCCCAAATCCTTTAAAATCATACAGCTAAACGCCAAAATCAAACTTAGGCGTTATTACTCGTAATTTATAAACATTGCTAAAAGTTAAGTACCTAATGATTAACGTCTGCGTAACCACGCTTTTTGACGTTTATGTAAACGTCTCTTAACTTAAAGTAACGTTTATGAAACACCCTTATATAGATATAAGGGTGTTTCATAAACGTTACTTTATGTTAAGAGTTTATTGGATTACTCGTAAAGTGGTTAGATTTTTGTAGAAAAAATCTAACCACTTTACGAGTAATCCAATAAAAAATAATAGTACAGTAACGTGTATGTAACGAAAATGTCAAACAAAGAAGAATTTACAATCCCAACTTTCGTTCAGTAACGTTTCGGGTCAACAGGCTTGTAAACATCTTACATCATTTGTTACGTAAACGAAATGAGTTCTTTCGGATATAGGCCTCCTGCGACTGAGATTAAGGTTTCCTACGTGAGTAATTTCGTTTTTGGAATAGGAGTCCTGGAGTTTTTTGCTGGTAAATAGGGGTTACCAATCCGTCTGATAATACGTTTATTTGTATTGATATAATCCAAAGCAGTGTTGCAGCAGATTCCATCGCCACCTAATCAGTTATCTACTTTAAATAAATGTATTTTAAGATGATTTTTGAGTGATCATTTGTAACAAAAATGTCCTGATAAGTTTTTAGTTGCAATGGAATTTGAACTTTGATAATATGACACATTCAGTTTGTTGTTCCATAACTTGAAAATTGTCTCAAATTCCTGGCTCTAATATAACCATAAATTTCGGGCTCGTGGCTATATAATAACAGCCGCATGGTTCGATCGAACGTTAAGCCGCGCTTGCCGCGGTAGGTTCATGGTTGTGTGACCATCAGTAATGTCAAGACCCTCCGTAGCTCGGAAAACACGTTAAGCCATTGGTACCGGCTGCTATTCGCAGATTTTTGCCAGTCGTTACAGGTCGTCAGAATCCCGAAAGTCTGACAACCAGTCTTACTAAGGGGTATCGTATTACCCTGTAATTGGGTTGTGGAGGTCAGATAGGCCGTCGCTCCATGTGAAATACTGGTATTTAGCTGCATCCGGTTAGACTGGAAGCTTACCCCAACATAGTTGGGAATAGGCCAGGCAGATGATGACCTCCATAGTGTTTAAATATTAATACTGTATGTGGTAACAGCATTCTTGAGCTGCAACAAGAAAATAAAAACGTTTTCGATAGGGGAACCCCCGTCAAAAACGAAGTTCCTTACGCGATACTCGCACGCACACACACTCATATATAATAGTAAAAGATAGAGAGAGAGAGAGAGAAAATGCACAGCCATCCAGTATACGTTTTTAAAAGCTCTCATAATGTGGTCGCCATCTTGGATCTCCATTTTGACTACGCTATCGGCTTGAGCACCCTCAAAAACCATGAAAACGACACCTTTGATGAAAAATTTTAAATTTTCGCAACCGCCATCTTGGATTTTCATTTTGACCAAACCATAAAAACGTCACCCAGAATGAAAAATTTGATAAAGAGGGGACATAACGCTTTTTCGTTAAGTGACGATTTCTACCTGTTAACTCCTACTTCAAGCTCCGTTACAGAGCTTCACTCCAAAAGCACCAGCTGGGTAACGATCTCAGCTCTGAGAAAAACTGATTGTAATGAAAAGAGGAAGAGCACTCCAGAGATTCAAGATTTTGACCATGGGAAAAATAATTTCCCATAGTCCACCTGGAAAACATAATATGGAATTTCTGGTAGACCACGGGAAAAATAATTTCCCATAATCCACCTTGGTGAACTAGGCGAGTGGACAATGGGCAACAAGCGGACATTACGGGTGTACTACTCGTATACCTACAGCTCTGCCTCTCTCATCGGGGAATATAAGCGTTAGGTATGTTAAAACCGCAGTTAGCCATAGCGACGCGGTTTACAGGTTGCGGTTACCTGAGAATCGCCACAAATACTAGGAAATGCCTCAGAAGTACTAACGAACACATAATTATTCTTGTTACCACTAGCCATAGGCTTGAAACCACAAGCACGACCAAGGTGTTGATACCACAATAGCTTTGTTAATTTTATGAGAATTTACATGATACAAGCCAGTATTTAAGAGGAAGTTTGAAAGTGGCGCCAGTGACAGAAAAGTTGAAAGGAAATCGTTTGGCTTGGTATGGGCATGTGATGAGAAGGGACGAAACGCATGTGACTAAAAGAGTGATGAATATACATGTTGTGGATGGAGAGGGAGAGGAAGGCCGAAGAAAAGATGGATGGATTGTGTGAGGAATGATATGTAAGAGAAGGGAGTGAATGATAGCGTGACGGTTGACAGAGGAGAATGGAAGAAGAAAACGCGTTGCGCCGACCACAAGTAACACAATAAGGACAGGAAGATGATGTTGACACGATACAAGCCAAAATGTTTATTTTAGAGTAACAATTACATACATTGAATAACCAGATTTTTAATTTTTTAGTACTAAATTAAAGTATCCAATGCCTTTTTAGGGTTCCGTACCTAAAGGGTAAAAACGTGACCATATTACTAAGAATTCGCTATCTATCCGTCCGTCTGTCTGTCACCAGGCTGTATCTCAAGAACCGCGATAGCTAGACAGTTGAAATTTTCACAAATTATGTATTTCTGTTGCCGCTATAACAACTATACTAAAAACAAAATAAAATAAATAGGGGGCCCATACAACAGACGTGATTTTTATAGATAATGGTACGGACCCCTTCGTGCGCGAGTCCGACTCGCACTTGGCCAGTTTTTTTTATATAAAAAGGCAGCTCGCGACTTCGTCCGCGTGAAATTCCTTGCTACCCGCCCCAACTCCATCATCGCATCGATGCGATGCGATGATCATTATAATTCTGTAAATTCATTCTTAAGCTAGGTTCACATTATTGTGTCGGGGTGTGTTGTGTCGCCTTCTGAAGCAATTTTAACCAATCAAAACTCGTTGTCATTTGACGTAGCTCTGAACAGATACGTTTGATTGGTGTATTCCGCGTCACGACACAACACAACACAGTAATGTGCCGGTGGCTTTATTTGTAACGGTCGTCAATCATGTTTGGATCAACATAATAATCTGAATCAAACAAACTTAAGAAAATTCGAATTTTGCGAGCTACCTTAGCGCATCACCTTAAAAAAATAACTAAGTCGCCTAAATTTATCAAAGCATGTCAAACAGACTAAGATAACTTAATTACATTGCTCTTTAATTTAAGCCGATAAATGTCAAAGAGAAATAAAGAAAAACAATTCATTGACTTGAAATAATTGAGCAAAAAGGCTTCTTCAGAAAAGGTATTACCTTTAACTTAATGATCAAAAGGTCAACATAATGTACTTAAATAGGAGACTCTTAAAGAAGTTAATTAGTTATACTCAATAATTTTCTAGTGCTACAATAGAAAAAGCGTTTCAGTTTTTAGTTAAAAGCGAATATCAAATGGATTATGGTCTAGAAATTGAGATTTTTATTTCTTTTGGGTATATGGATTCCTTTTGTAATTTTAAACAGTGGCGGTTTTTTTTATAAATTCTAGAAAAAGGGCTTTGTCGCAGATGCGATTATGCTGTCCTGGTTAATTTTCTTAACTAAACTTAGTGGCGGATTTACACATCCCAAGTATTAGGCTGTTAAATATTTGCCACCATAACCTGTACAATTTGTCAGTTCCTAGATTATCTAACAGCTTCGTTGAAATTGCACAAGCAGTGGCGGCTTTTGCCTGTTGGAGGCCCGGAACGGTAAAACTAAACGAGAGTTCGAAAATTCAGCACGCCACTCCGGATAGATATAAAAAAGGTTCCTAAATTTGCCGCCTCTAAAATCTGCCCTAGGCTCAAACCTACTCAGCCTGCTTGTAAATCCTCCACAGATTTTAACCCACAAAATAACTAAAGAGTTTTCTTTCACATTATTTAAGTTATTCAATAAATAAGAATCGGATAAAGTAACGTTAATTGTGTTTACGCACTAAGCGCTTCTCGTCATCTTTTCTGATGCGCACAGCTAAGGAGTGGAACCGTCTGCCTGGTCTGAATTCCCGAGTTCATACAACCCGAATCTTTTCAAGGCGAGAGTGAATAGGCTTCTTCTGGGCAAGCTCGTTCCACCGTAGATCTCATCCCTGCCTCTGGGCTGGATTGAGGTCAAGAGTGAGTCCATTGTCAATAAAAAAAAAATGGAGACGTAGTAGACTTCCGCGTACCGGAATATGTAGCGTTAGAAGGCCTCCCACAAGGTGGACCAATGACCTTGTTAAGGCCGCAGGAATCCGCTGGATGCGAAAACCATAGAATTGGTCAAACTGGCGCTGCTTGGCGGAGACCCTATGTATGTCAAATGACGATGATGCTTAAGAAATTGAAATTATAATACCTCACAGGCATAGGCGTAGATAGGGGGGGCGGGTAAGGGTGTGTAATGCCTAGAAACTTAGGGTGGGCAACCACCATAAAAAAAAATGTCAGTATTGAAAGATTACTGACTTACTGTTTAATCGCTTTTTATGAGATCCGTACATACTGACCAAGATTAGTATTAGAGTTAGGCCTGGTAGAATTAGGGGCTGGGTTATGATGTCTTATTAAATGACTGTATGACTGTTACTGTGCTGACGGTGGTTAGTTCAGCTGGATGGCTAGACAAAATCCCTAGCTACGCCAATGCTAATAGGTATTGTATTTAATATTTGCAGATCGAACAAGATAGAAAATTAAAGATATCCTAGCACGAAACAGGCTTTGATTGCCTCGTGATTCTAGTGTGTAGTGAGTTTGTACTTTTTCTACTAGTTGGAAAAAGAACAATAGGATTTTTCCTTGTGCGCAATAATAGCAGCTCTAAATCCGGATGTGTCCCTAGTTCAACGCAGCTTTTAGAGCTATGTTGGCTAAGTGTGAACGACCTCGACTTACGAGTCGTAGGTCGTGGATTTGAACCCAGGCGAGGTTCGAAGGCATGTGACATCTAGGAAGGTATCAACCCCCACTAGGCCCGCGTGGTAGATAGCAAACAGCCCACTCTCTCTCGAAGAGAGGTGTCCCCTGTCCCAGCAGTGGGAAAATTATAGGCCAATTTTGCTTATGCTTAAAGTAGTCTCGTATAGTCAACAAAAGAGATAGGTATGCAGGGTCGTCGGATACAGTTGAAGTTTAGTAAGAAACCGATGGATGTTTTCGAATGAAATTTAGTTTGATAACTACCCAGTAACTGGGTTGTGTAGGTCGGATAGGCAGTCGCTCCATGTAAAATACTGGTATTCAGCTGCATCCGGTTAGGCTGGAAGCCGACCCCAACATAGTTGGGAAAAGGCTAGGCAGATGATGACTGAACTGAACTGTCTGTTTTCTATTAATTAAATAAAATTTTATCCGAAAACATCAATCCGTTTCTTACTAAACTTCAGCTATATCCAACGACCCCGCATACTTATTTCTTTACATCGAACTTACCTATGACATAGTCCGTAATATCTTAGAATATGTACATAACTATATTCAATGCCAATTGGCTTGTTCACTGTTACGTGTGACGTTAACATCACTGGCGATATATGGGTGCACTGAAAAAAAAAAATGTATATAAGTAGTTTATCAGCCATCTTGTTATCATAACACAAGCATTAGGTTGCTTAGCTTGGGACTAGATGGCGCTGTGTGAAATGTCCAGGGATATTATATTATTACTGTAGGTACAGACGCCAGCATGTCAAGCTATCCGGAACTGTCAAATTATCCCAATCAACATTGAACCTTAATACTTTAGCGATAAAGTTGAAAATCTATTAAAGAAATTAGACAGATTGTAGTAGCTTGATTTGCTGGCGTCTGTACACCTTTGCCTAACTCTTAGGGGAAAACGTGATGTTATTATCAGATTTTATGACATGTTAGTAAAATAGAGCAATGGTACCGTAGCCCAGTGATGTCGGCCCTGAGGCCGTGAGTTCGAACCCAGACAGGCACTTTACTTTGTGTAAATAATTTCAACACCACTGCTCTCAAAACGGTGAAGGAAAACATCGTGAGGAAACCGGCATGTCCTAGAACCAAAAATTCGTAGACTGTGACTTCCATCAACCCGCCGCCAACTGGGCCCGTGTGATAGATTATGGCCCACTGCCTCTCACCGTGAGGAAAGAAAGAAAGAAAGAAAGAAAAAACATTTATTTAGCACAGACCAAAAGACACACAATACACCAGATACATTACAGGTTAGGAGGCCTGTGTCCCAGCAGTGGGAACATTATAGCCTAGTAATATACGAAAAAAGAAAATGTTGGTTGTAGCATACCTGCAAGGTAGAACATTTTCACCACAACCACTTAATAACACACAACAGAAGTAACAACTTTCCGGAACTAAAAGCATGACGTAAGAATATTTAAGTGCACCACATTTAACGGCAGCTCAAGCTAAGCTTACAAATTAGTTCACTTGTAAGCTGCCAACTACTAAATGTGTTACATTTATACCGCATTTTGTAGCTTGGTTTGCATTTATTGTTCTGGGTAGTTTGGTTGGTGGAATCTTATTTCATAATCAGACTATAATGTTCCCACTGCTGGGACACAGGCCTCCTCTCTGTGAGAGGGAGTGGGCTACTATCTATAAGCTGATTATTATTCTATCATCATCATCATCATCATTGCAACCTAGCCTTTTCCCAACTATGTTGGGGTCGGCTTCCAGTCTAACCGGATGCAGCTGAATACCAGTAGTTTACATGGAGCGACTGCCTATCTGACCTCCACAACCCAGTTACTGGGTAATACGATACCCTTGGTAAGACTGGTTGTCAGACTATCGGGCTTCTGACTACCCGTAACGACTGTCAAAGATCCACGAATGACAGCCGGGACCAGGGTCTTAACGTGCTTTCCGAGGCACGGAGGGGTCTCGGTATGTAAAGATGGTCACTCATCCACAGACCAACCGCGACAAGCGTAGCTTAACCTGATTATTATTCTATATTATCTACAAATGTTGGTCGCATCAAAAGCTATTATTTCCCTAAGTCGTCCATGGCCAATGTCCAGACATTGGCCTCCCCCAAGCAACGCTGCTTTGACCGGTTTTGTGCTTCTCGCATCCAGCGGATTCCTGCGGCCTTTACCAGGCCATCGGTCCATCTTGTGGAAGAGCTTGAAGACAAGTAGCGTTAGCACATAACACACGCGCGCACACACACACACACTTCCGAATTCGCCATTGTTACAGACGGTACCGAGACCTCCTGCGCTAATACACACACATTTACAGCGTATTTTTACACCTTTTGAACACAAGTAAAGCGTGCGTCGACCTCTCGCGTCCGGCCCTGGTTCAAGCCCGGGGCGAGAGGGAGTGGGAGGCAGTCACCTCCTTCTGCGAAGCAGTCATGCTAGCGAAGGAGGTGGCGGGGTGGGCGAGGGAACGGACCTCACGCCTCAGCCGCCGCGGAAGACGCTCCGGGCGTCGGGAGCCGCGTGACGACTCCCGGCCACCGTAGGCGCGGGCCTGCGGGCGGAGAGTAATGGGTAGCTCTCCGTCCGATCAGGACTAGGCCCGTGCCGGACGGCGTGTGTGTGTTCCACGCGCGCCTATAAGAGATGTCAGCATAAGTGACGGGGCCCGATAGGGCCGAAGCCTGCCAGGGTAGCGGGATCGTCCGAAAGGGTTTACCGCTGCCCTGGAACATAAAGGGCTAAGGAAGGAACACGGGTGGGTTTTAGTCAGTAAGAGTCTGACACTCCCTTCTGCTCCACCCAGAGCGGGAGGGGTCATTTGATGATTTTCCATCCTCAAAAAAAAAAAACCGTGCGTCTCTTCGTGAGATAGAAATACTATATTGTATCATGTACGACAAACATCACGCGAGACAGCCTCTAAATTAATAAATCACCTTAAACTGACGTCCCCAGTTATAAGGAACATAACATATTCTAATGTTCTGTGTAATTTTACTGTATGTAGGTAACACCTAAACACCAACATTATTCCAGCATTATTCTGTCAACGAATAAGACAATATTTGGTTTTTGTCATGGTCTGGCAGTTTGAGTAATTAATGCGGCCTACCCAAATGTCCTTTCTTTGGTATTGTTCGTCGAATTGTTGAGCTCCTTAAGTTTTGAGTTGAGCTGCACGATTTCTGATAAATGCGTGCACTGACTGGACAGATCTTCTCAATCTGTGTGGTTCTTTTCTCAAAAGACCATTTCAGACATCGACCTACATGGTCTTCATATGATCTGACCAAGATTATGTCTGGACTTTAAAAGAGACTGTGACTTTTGGGTTCGTTTCGGCCTCTCTTCTCAGACTAGTCAGATAGGAAACGCCGACCTCATCAGTTTTAAAATATGATTGACGTGTAAAAGTGTTTGTACGAACCTACTTACAAAAATAAAATCATTTATGGCCCGGACTCCACCAAAGCGGAGACGAGATGAGCGGAGAGGAGATGTTTTTTAACAACCAATAGAACCAAAAGAACATCTCTTCTCGTCTCCGCTTTAGACTTCTCCGCACATATCCGTTTTGGTAGAGTCCGGGCCTATATCTAATAAGCTTATCAGGTTCTTATTGTTAGCATTAATTATAACAGCATATTTGCCACAGAATAATCTTTGAAATAAAAAAATTAAATCACTCCTATCATAATCAGGTTATAATTAGCCTATAATGTTCCCACTGCTGGGACACAGGCCTCCTATCTTTGAGGGGTAGTGGGCTGAAATCTACGACACGGGCCCATGGTGGGTTGGTAGATGTCACATGTCTTCGAATATTTTGTTCTACGACATTCCGGTTTCTTCACGATGTTTTCCTTTACCGTTTTGAACGACTTACTGCCGACATTACTTTATTGAATAGCCGTAATTACTACAAAGTGTATTTTTAATCAATTACAGTTTGGTCTGAAGTGTGGTATAAACACATTTTGCCAGTTAAATTCCCATGAAGTTGGCATGCAATACCTTTATTTTTTGATGCGTTCTTTAAATAAAGTTAAATTCGTATGGCGTGTTCCAAAAGTATCTGATAAAAATGTAAACAAATGGATCAGAAAACGTACCTGTGGATGCCAATTTGTTTTGTCACTTGAGATTACAATACAAATTGATTGCTTTGATTAGATTTTTTGAATACTATATACCTACCAGAAATTCTAATTTTAAATTACCATGTAGGTATTATAGATGTTTTTCATATGACAAGTGAGATCAATTTTATAACCTTGATTATCGTCGATGATATTTCAATAACCATTTAATACTTTTTCTCAAACACTAATTAATGGAAATATACAAAGTTGAAAACTTCTTAATACAGATGAATGTGTTACTAATTCCCTTTAGTGAATGATTGCGTAAGAATTAAATCTAAAGAGGGTTTTACCCAGGTGCTCTTAAATCAAAAACCTATTAAACCGCCCTATTCTCAAAAAGTTTCCTAGGAATGGCTCCAAAAATATTTAATAAATTACCTAAATATATAAAAGCTTCAAAAAACTTATAAACTTTCAAAAAAACACTCCATAGGTTCCTAACACAGAAAGTTTATTATACGATTAATGAATATTTAGGCGAAATATAAAATCCGTAACACCATTTTCTCAGATTGATTAATTGCCTAATTTCTTTCTTTAGTTCATAAGTTTAGTTTATAATATTTGTTTAAGAATTTTGTTAATTTAATATTTTTTGTGTAATATTTGTTTTATAATTCTATACTATTTTCTTTGTTTATGTTCTAAGTAAAGTTTCTTTATTAATATTTTGCTAAAGATTTAAAACTGTTATTTAGCAGTATTTTTATAATTATATAGGCCTTACTGTACACCCATTACCTAATGCGTGAACAATATTTTGTACGCCTTGCAAGGCAACGCATAGTGATGCAACATGTTTATTTTTATTTTATACC
Source organism: Apamea sordens (assembly GCA_945859715.1). Lineage (NCBI taxonomy): Eukaryota > Metazoa > Arthropoda > Insecta > Lepidoptera > Noctuidae > Apamea > Apamea sordens. The sequence goes on along the minus strand of OX244010.1, from coordinate 428,358 downwards.
ATCATGTACCACTACATAAGATGTGTACAAATAAATAAATTTGAATTTTTTTACACTTTCAACAGACACTTTTGGAACACGCTATAGTGAACAACCAAATACCCTATTTAAACAGAACAAAGTGCCATACAAAATAGACGTGTCATTCAATTCGAGGTTCTTACAGACAGAATGAGGTTAACGCTAAACATCAGGTGTGTTATCCTTGTCACTTTAACGACAATGGACAGAGACAACAATACATTATACACAGCTATTTTAAACTCGACATTTATGAATATGAAGGCAACTGTGTTAATATCACAATAAGCATACAGCTGCATTAGTATCAAGACTTGCAGATCATAAATTGTAAGCTTAGCAGCTGCACCTTGCACGCGCATTACAATTTATAGTTGTCAAGAATAAGCTGCTAACTATGTAGTTTGCAAGCAAGAAATGTCTTAAGCACCAAAATGTTTGTGGAAACAAAACAATAGTGTGGAACAACGTTTGTCTTTTGTTTTGTATTTCCAACGAGCTGATCCTACACACGTTGTCCTGTCCTTGGTTCGTGAGTTATCGTCTTGAGTATAACTCACTAACACAGTTATAATCAAAACTATAACTCACGATCCAAGGACAGGACGTCTGTCCCATAGAAAAAATAACGTTCAATTTCTTGCCGAATTTGAACATTTTCCGGGAAACTCATTCCAATTTTTCTGTCCATATAAACCAAATTCGAATTATAATTTCGGACATTTTAAAACAAAAAATAATCGAAACAGTTCAGCCGTTCTCAAGGTTATGGATACACCACGATTTGCGTAGGACATAGGATACTTTTTATTTCAGTAGTACGTTCCTGTGAAATATTTTCCGACCTCCATGTGAGCGAAGCTCAGTCGGTCATTTAAAACGCAATTGAAAAAGGTCCCCAACAAAACTCTTGAAGAGCTCTCTCCCCAAATTCCTCTTTGAGAGGTAAACTCTTCACCGTGTTAATGAATGGGCCACACCAGACCAGTTTGTGGCTAATGGTCCGCCAACCTGTTGTCCATTTAACGAGACTTTAAAAACCTGACGCATTGTGGTGCACTTTGAAAAATGATGGTCGGAAGCAACTGGTGGACCATTTTTATGGACACACTTGTAATGCCTTTCAAACAGAGCTTCAATGAAAATTCGAGATTAAAATCATTTGCTCGGATTCACTGTACATTAAACTAAATCGACATTTATGACCAAAACTGTAAATCATTAAATCAAAAGTTATTTATTCAAACTAGGCTAGGAATCAGCACTTTTGGAGCATAAAAAATACATAAGACAGTCCCCCAAAACGCATATTTCACTACTTCCTAGTGAGTTAGAAGAACTTGATTCTATACAGGGTATTATTGACAGCCCTCCACAAAAACACAGGATTGATTCAGCTCCTTATTCTGAATCATATCCCACTGGAAATTTTCTCAGGAAAAAAAAAAGAAATTATGCCGTTTTTTCTGCTGATATTCCTTTATTTTAATGTAAAATTACGTTCTCTGTATGCAACACTCCATTTATGTAAATAAAACAGCTGAAAACAGCCTCGCTCAAGCTCGCTGCGCTGCCGTCCGCTACGTGCGTTTTGCCACGGTAACGATACGTTGCGTGTGAGGTAATAAAACAAATATGGTTTTTTGGATTCCCTTAATGTTCCTGAAAGAATTACATGTACCGGTCATCTTAATATGATGTACTGAAGCCACCCTATCAGTTTGCGGAGGGCTGTCAATAACACCCTGTATAATGCAAAGTAATTAACAATCCAAAACACAAAACATTGTAACGTCAAACTCAAAGTATTTATTTCAACTAAACCAATTACATGCACTTCGACTTTGACGACACGGTTGGCGCAGTGGCTGAGCGATCGACTGCTGCGCTGCGTGTCGCGGGTTCGATTCCCGCACGGAACAAATATTTGTATTGCCTACAGGTAGTTGTTCCGGGTCTGGCTGTTTGTGTATGTGATTTTAAATGTTTGTAAACGCACCCACGATACAGGAGTAATTCCTAGTGTGGGGCAAAGATAAAAAAAACTTTTGAATTGTCAAGGGGTAGGTCAGTCTAAAAGATGAAGCTATTTAGATGCCCATTCCAAAGCGTAGTAGGTACCTATGGAGAAGAATGGGCAAGAAACTCCACAGACACTATTTTAAATCATAAAATTGTTACAAACTATTGGTCACATCATTTATGTTGAAATGATACATGTGAGAACGATGTAGAAAGACGTGCACAAATAAGACAAGAAACTAAAAAAGTAAGATTGAAAAAATGTATTTTATGCCAAAAGAATTGTAGGAATAAAATCCTTAATATCTTAAACACAAAACTTTCTGCAGCTTTACGCAAACCTATAGTTGCAGTTGAATGCAATCAAAAGTGAAAGTAACCTCCTTGTTTTTACAAAACATCTATTTGAAGGCATTGATAGTAGACAGCAAATTGATGTGGTCTATACTGACTTCCAAAAGGCCTTCGATAAAGTCGATCACAGACTACTTCTTGACAAAATTGCAACTAACAACTAGTAGATCTGTATAGTAATATGTGGATAACGTTGTGAGTAGTGTATTTGTTACCTCTAATATTAAGTTCTAATCTTCGTTTACTTATTATTACACTGCTGCTTGTTGTCCCTAAGTAAATAAATAAATAAATGCAACAACACATTTAAAGCTGGAATTCGCGAAATTAACCTGTACAATGAAAATCCACAGAGGAACATAAACCCAGTTATTTCTTCGAATTGATCGTGCAACTAAATTTTCTATAATAAACTGGCGGAATAGTTTATTAGTAAATTTTATATAACATTCACTAATACACATTCTTGTGCCGAGTACGAGTGTACAATAATTAACGGCTGTAATTAAGCTAAAATGAATTTAGCAAAATTGCATGAAACGCTGATTGAACTTAGTGGCATTGTTTTAGGCTATCAAAACTATAGCGTTTTGATAAGTTTGTATTATATAGTGTGGGTGCTGGCTGCTTTTATTATACTAGCGTTCCTGGAAATCTAGTATTCTTGGAAACGTTTAGTTTGAATGCACGCTCTTGGGAATCAAACATAAATACCGAAGTTATTACTACATCTCTTAAACTAACTCGAGGAGGAATGCAGGTGTAATCCTATTTCCTACTAATAATATTATAAACGTGAAAGTTTGTAGGGATGGATGGATGTTTGTTACACTTTCACGCAAAAACTAATGAACGGATTGGGATGAAATTTGGCACACAGATGTATTATAACTAGAATTAACATATAGGATACTTTTTATCTCGGTATCCCCACGGAATCGAAACTTATGCGGGTGAAACCGCGGGGCGCAGCTAGTACTAGATATTTTGGCACACGGGTCGATTGGAGGATATGCTTGCCGCGGGGTAATAAATGATTTTATTTCTGTAAATAGGTTTGTACAAACACTTTTACACGTCAATCATATTTTAAAACTAGATGAGGTCGGCGTTTCCTATCTGACTAGTCTGAGAAGAAAGGCCGAAACAAACTCAGAGGTCACAGTCTCTTTTGAAGTCCAGATATAATCTTGGTCCGATTATGCGAAGACCATGTAGATTGGTGTTTGAATTGGTATTTTGAGAAAAAACCACACAGATTGAGTGAACGTGTCCAGTCAGTGCACGCATTTGTTAGTATTCGTGCAGCTCAACTCAAAACTCAAAGAGCTCAACGATTCGACGAACAATACCAAAGAAAGGACATTTGGGTACGCCGCATAAATTATTCAAACTGCCAAATCATGATTAAAACTAAATGAAATAAAGCATAAAAAGCAATGATCACCCAGTCCTTACATTCACAATAATTAAAATAAGGTGCTCGTGGATAGGTGATCATCCCTTTCATATCGAGATCTCTACGTGCCTCGGAATGCACGTTAAGCCGTCCTGACAGTCAATCGTAGTTAATATCTGTATCTCTACTTCAGCGCTGTCAGCTCGTTCTCGTTGACGTCCAGTTGACGATGATGGTGGACAAAAGGCCTAACACTTTCTCAAAACCCATGGATAGAGAGAGAGGTGGTATACTCTCCTGTGTAGCTTAATAACAATGTAGGTATATCTACATAATTAAACACGATTACTTGGAATCAGTAATCGCAACCTGTAATTAACGCTCACATAATTTAATCTGGTTATATCAGTTTTCAGCCGGTTTCTTGGTTAATAAGGAGTTAATTAAGATTAATAATGTTCAGTAGATACTATCTATGTACCTACATAACTTAAGTCTTGAAAAGGAGATTATTCTGAAGAAGAGTGTAATTTTACTGCCTCACTATGAAAACCAAGAACCAAGGTAACCGACATAGCCTGAAGAATTTCCGAAATTAAGTGGCAGTGGGCAGGGCACATTGCTCGCAGAACAGATGGCGTATGGGGCCGAAAGGTTCTGGAGTGGCGACCGCGTACCGGAAGACGTAGCGTTGGAAGGCCTCTCACAAGGTGGACCGACGACCTTGTGAAGGCAGCAGGAACCCGTTAGATGCGAGAAGCACAGGACCGGTCGAAGTGGAGGTGCTTGGGGGAGGCCTATGTCCAGCAGTGAACGTCTTTCGGCTGAAATGATGATGATAATGAAATGTCATTAGGTAATTTGTATGTATTTACACGGAATAAATTAATACATAGTACATTGCATGATATATATTGACTAATAGAAATATTTAGAAATAATTTCAATTACAAAAAACATACAATAACATGAATTAGTTAAGAATTACTAACTTTCAATAGCAAATTAATTTTGATTCTGCTGCCTTCAGTCGAAATGTAGGTGTAATATAAACATATCACTGCCTATTCCCTCCGAGAAACAGAAACGTGATGCTGTTAAAATCGCCGAAACGCAACAGGCAAGGTAGGGTTGTGATGAATGCTCAGTCTTATGAGAAATGACTTTTGCCCTGAACTGGGACCACAACTTGCTGATATTAATAATATCCCTAAAGATCAAACGCCCGACTAACTAAAAGCCATTTTAAGCAGTACCTGTTGCTTTATTGAACGTGGTTAAAATGATTCTAAAGGAATCAGAAAAATATTTTCAATATAAAAAGCGCTTTCAAATTACACCTCCCTTGCCAATTTAGCTACAGTTTTTTACATTTTCTTGATATAATAAATATTTGAAATCAATTTTCTTGATAGTTAGATACAATTTATTCAATGATTGATGGTTGTAATTGGGACTCATTGCTAAGTAATAACAGTCGCACGGGTCGATCTTCAAGGTTAAGCAACGCTTACTGAGGTACGACGATGGGTGACCATCCATTACGTACATACAGATACCCTTCTGTCTTGAAATGCATTTAAAGCCGTTGGTTCCGGCTGTTATTCGTAGATCTTTGACAACAGCATTTATGCTGATGATGTAACATGTTTCGACAAATCAAACCATATTTTCTAATATTCCCCTGGCAAAGAACATATGTATTTAATAATAAAAAAAAACAATCATTACATACGCTCTGCTACTTCAACTATTTTTCAACCTCACACGCTTCAGCGGTCTTGAAAATATACCCTAGCCCGAGTGAGTTTTCAAGCTTACTTTCAGAAAATAAATTGAAGGACCAGAGTTCATTTTACCAATTAATTTAATGTGGACCGGTGAGGTTCAGAGCTAGGCTTATTCCTAAATACGCTTCAATATTCAGTGGGCTAGAAAAATATATTCTGAGTTGAAGCAGCTTAGGTTTGTATAGGCACTATTTAGTAATACAATTTAAGAGGGATCTTGTACGGGCTTTGATTGACGAGAAGAGATAGACATAGGTCACGAGTTATGTAGTAGAATGACATAACAATAAGCCTGTATTCAACGAAGGAGTTAGAAGAGGTGTATATGTATATAATCCATCTATAGTCCTCATCAGCAAATGCGTCGCGCCTTTTTTGACACCTCCATTAAATGCTAAATGATTTTATTTCTGTGTATAGGTTTCTACAAACACTTTTACACGTGAAACATATTTTTAAAACTAGATGAGGTCGGCGTTTCCTATCTGAATACTCTGAAATGGTCTGAAATGGTATTTTTAGGAAAGAACCACAGATTAAGTGGACCTGTCCAAGGTCCGATCAGTGCACGCATTTGTTAGTAATCGTGCAGCTCAACTCAAATCTTAAGGAGCTCAACGATTCGACGAACAATACCAAAGAAAGGAAGTAGGGGAAGGTAGATGGCATAAATTACTCAAACTGCCAGATCATGACTAAAACAAGAATAAATCAGAAGAAAAAAGATCCACATAGTCATGGCATTAATACAAGTTAGTTAACACAATTAACGAATTCTCCGCACCCCGGGCGGGATTCACCTCGGTTTTACCAGAGTTTTTTTCAATACATATGGGAATTCACTAAATATATCGACTTAAAAGACGCCAATTTACACCGTTTGATGTTACCAATAAATTGGTCTTAGTGCTTCTTAAATGCATTGGCAGACACCCAGGCTTAGAGTAACGATGCAGGCGTGTTCTCGTTTACAAGTTAACAGAAAATAGAATTAACAAAAACTTTTTTTTTAAATATTTTTTTATTTAGAAGTTGATTTTTATACCTTAAGTGACAGTGGCCTGGGCATATTGGCCGATGAGGACGGAAGATTCTAAGGTAGCGACCGCGTAGCGGAAGGCCTTCTAACGCTACGTGCGTTGGAAGGCCTCTCATAATGTGGACTGATTAACTTGTGAAGGCCGCAGGCATCCACTAGATGCGGGAATCACAGAACCGGTCGAAGTGGCGAAGCTTGGGGGAAGCCTATGTCCAGCTGTCGACGTCTTTTGCTGAAATGATGAGGATTGTTAGAACGGATTTTCTAAATATTTTTCGGAGGATATTTTTAGTCAAGTGGCTATTAGCAACAAATAGGCTGGTCTTATAGGACGATGCTCAGTTTTAATTAAATTGTTATAAAAATTTACAGTGGCTATCAAATTAATTTAGATCGATTCTGCTCTGTTTTAATTTTGATTAGAGCTTTTATATAATTAGGATTGCAAACTAAAACTTGTTATAGATTTAAAACTTTTTTTGAGTTACGTTTAAAACCTGACGTCTTTAGACTAAGTTTTTAATGTATTCGTCTTCATAATAATAATAATAATACATGCCGATGGCCGAAAGCCTCGATCAACACCTGAGGGGGCTTTCGTTGGGCAGCCCAAAATGGGTCATAAAGGGCTTGATTCAGAAAGCGTACAGAAGTACGGACACGGCCAGCATTGTTAGGAGGTTCCTCTCTCTGGAGCTCTGACCGCCGGTAGCTTGGACTCTGTTCCCGATACCGGTGGGCTACAAATTTTTATATTTTTTCATGTTTTTTTTTTTTAATCTTTTCGTTTATAAAAATATTTTAAAATTATATCTAGGTATAATAATAATAAGAAATTTATTTCAGACGAAGTCCATACTGTTAGTAACACAAAAAACCTTATAAAACTATTGTTAGCACATACAAAAACAAATCCAAGTATTTACATGAAATAAAGGAAATAATACATGCAGAACTTTCTGCGTGTGAACTAATTATATAAATATACACTCGTCAACTATTAACAATCGCCCAAGTGCGAGTCGGACACGACGCCTCTTTAACATTTACTAAATTTATTTTATTTTTTACCTATTTGTTGTTATAGCAGCTAAAGAAATTCCTACTCCGTTTAAATTTCAACCGTCTACCTGTTACGATTCATGACATACAGCCCTCTGACAGTTAGACGGACGGACGGATGGACGGACAGCGGAGGCTTTGTATTAGGGTTACGTTAGCACCCTTTTGGTACGGAACCCTAAAAACAGCCCCCCAACAAGGTTTTAACACCGCAAATGTTTTTTTTTTTTTTTTTGAAAACGTTGCCCCACACTAGGAATTTCTCCTGTATCGTGGGTGCGTTTACAAAGATTTAAAGTCACATACACAAACCGGAACAACTACTTATGTATAGGCCATACAAGTATTTGTTCCATGCGGGAATCGAACCCGCGACACGCAGCGCAGCAGTCAATCGCTTAACCACTGCGCCATCGTGAATGATGAATATTATTTTTTTTTTCCATACCTATCCAATCCCAAGAAATAAAATAATGAAAAAATTAACTAGCCTTCATAACTCAAAATGGTTTACAAGACCCGCACCCTAATTGCATAACACACGATCAATCGGAAATCGGAATCGGTTTTATTTTGACAGTTCAACTACATTCATTGTGTTATTTACGTGTTGAGCAGACAAATTTTTCGAACTTATGAAGCAATGGATTAGCAATTTGCTTTAAAATGATTCAGATTCCGATTGATCGTGTGTTACGCAATTAGGGTGCTGTTAGACCTTACAGAGGTCAAACAACAAAACGCCAAAGAAATTTTAGTCTCAATAGAGAACTTATTTGTTTATCTTTTGTTCCAGGTATCATGGATAAGAAGAAAAGACTATCATCTCCTAACAGTCGGCCTCACCACATACAGCTCGGACCAGCGGTTCCAGGCCATTCACTTACAGCATTCAGAGGTGACAATCATTAGTAGTATTTTTTGTTATTCTCACTAAAATGGGGTCGGGGCTCCTTAAGCACGACGTTACAGGCGTTGCAGTTCTCGTGGCTGCAAGCGCGACTGTTGAGCGTGGGGACCTAAGTTCGATTCCCGGGTCGGGCAAAGTGTTATTGAGTTATTCCATTACAAATTTCTTTGTAACGGCCCGGAGTTTGGAAGTTGGCGGTTTAATACCCCCGTGGCTTGGAAAGCACGTTAAGCCGTTGGTCCTGCGCCTGATCTCTCTCCGGTCGTGTCGGATTGCCGTCCCATCGGACTATGAGAGCGAGGGAAGAGGGAGTGCACCTGTGTCTGCGCACACACTTGTGCACTATAATATCTCCCGCGTCGAAGGCTAGTCTCCGTTGAGATTGGCCGCCGAGGCCGAAATATGGTCTGGAGGACTTTATTTGTCACTAAGGGATATAAGACTAGTACGGTTTCCGAACTAAGGATGAATGACAACTCGATTTGACAGTTGTTGTTACGCGATATGTTTTTGCTCGTCCGAAAAATTTAAATTGACACTTCTTTTGACGGATCAACTACTTTCGGACGGGGACGCCATGTCTTCGTTGACGGACGACGGGGAACCCCTGAAGCTATGAAGGTTTGTTACTATTTCAATGAAATAATATGTGACGCAGCTGGGTGTAAAAATGATTAGGCGATCTATGAAACCACTACCTACTATATAACTTTTGGTGCGACCAAAATGCGTAGATAACACATATAGGATATACGTTGTGTGTGACTAAATCAATACAAATTATTCCCTTGATTGCTTTTATCGTTAGCCCCTAACTGCATTACAAACAAAGTAATCGTACCTTCATTTGTGATATACGGTTAGCAAATCTTGGGTTCCCGAAGTTTGATCCTCGTGAACTTCCAGGAAATCCAATAATCCGGCGTGACCCGTATTAATTCCACACACTTTAAGACCACATCGAGAAACTAAAATAGAATTGGGTTAGATAGGATTACTGAAGTATATAATTGTATTCCATTTTGTCCTTTGGTGTTTGTTATCGACAACTGTTCTAAATTTAAGATGTAATACAACCAGCCAGCGGGCTCAGCGACCCAGGAGTAGGACAGCTCAGGCTAAAAAATTAAAAAATAATTCTATTCTATTCTATTTTTCTCTATGGCAATGGTGCCGATGTCGACAATTCTGCCAATGTCAGATGTGATATGAGAAAACGTGTGGAGAAAACAAAAACAAAATGAGAAAAAAATAAAACCAGCCAGCAATAAAATGCACCGTATGGCAACTAGTTTTTTTAAATGCATTCTGTGTTTGAAGTTTCAAAACATTGGTGAAAAATGTTTTTTTTTTTGTACGTAGCCAAATCAAAATGGCGGACCGATAGGTATGCCACGGATCTTCAACGTCCTTTACAAGATGTAATTAAACCAGCCTGTAATAAAAACTACGCATGGCAACACCTCTTCTTGAATTCTGTGTTTGAAATTTCAAAACATTGGTGAACATTGTTTTTTTTTGGCGCGTGGCTAAAATCGGAACGAACGCTGCCATCTTGTTTTCTCGATACATTTCACAATACAATCGCGAAAATGATTACCAACAGCGCCCCCCTGTCAACGTCATCTAAGTGCCAACAGATCCTTGTAGCAGTGGAGCATGACCATCATAGAAGCAGGTGAAATGATAGATTGTACAATTCACACATTCACAGCAGCAGCCTTATTGTAACAACAATTCAGAGGGGCAATTCTCGTAATTTTAAGAACGTTCACAGTCTGATCTCAGTCTCAATCTGTCAAAAAATACTTCTAATTTCCCTACATTTTGACAAGTTTTTGACATTTGTTTGTCGCTGACATGAGACTGCGACTAGATTTTGAACGTTTTAAATTACGAGAATTGGCCTCCAGATCACAGTGATTTTGACAGAACTGTCAGTAGCAGCAAACCAACAGCAACCTTATTAAAATGAGGATAAAGATCAATGTGACGTTGACAGTAATGTAAAATCTAACAGATATATATGGCTCGACGTCAAAAATGAAGAAAAGAAATATCGAAAGTAAAATCGAGATAGAAGTGGTCATGCTACTTATTATGCTGGCTACTCCACATTTTTTTCTTTTTTTTTATACCTTTGCTAGTAAAATGTATAATATCATGAGCGTACTATTGAATTTATTTGTTAGTTTAAACACATAAAATAAAATAACACTTTGATAAGCCGCAGCGCTGGATTCAGATTAACTCAGGTAGCAGATGAGGTAATGCAAAACGCGCATTAGTACTTACGTGCCTACGTGCCAGGCTTTTGAATCGCAAATTCAATTTAGCTCTGTTTAAATAATTTTGGCAAGAAAATGTTTATCTTATTATAGTATCTAATTTAAATAGATACTGTTATTAAAGTATTTTATTTTAATTATCTATATGTTTAAGGAATTTTAAATAATACTTATGTATAAGCACTTGAGTGAGATACCTGAGATACAAGTTTATTCCTAGTTCAGATAGAATCCAAATATTGGAACGAAGTTCAAAAAATACCAGCCGATTTATTCTGTAAAAATATTACCGTGAAAAGTTAGGTGGAGTGAGCTTAAAGTGTGTTGTCAATATTGTCAATTCCTAGCATCAGCCGGAATGACTGCACTGCACACTGACTTCACGCTCAGTTTTTGGAACGAAGTTCCTTATCGCGCGTTGCGAAAGGGGGCTAGACGGAAAAAATTAAGACCAAAAGTTGGAACGACATTTTTTGCTATAGTTGTAAGCCGTGCGGGCGTGCGCGTGTTTCTCTGTCTGTCTCTCTCTCTCTCTCTTACAGAAAGCAAGCCAGTTATACTTCGTTCCATCCGGGTGTCCCTTGACACCTCTCAAGTTTTTTTTACCTACACCTAGTATTAAGGCCCTATTTTGTAAATATTTGTGTACCTAAATCAATTATTTCAATAAACAATTTCAATTTCAGTCGATGTCTTTGTCACCACGTCGATATTCATTCAAATTCACAGTATCGTGTCTTTACTATTATCAAAACATTCTCTTCGTTAGGAGACCCTATATTTCTGAAATGAATTAACTGCCGAAATATTTTCTCAAAGAGACAGCTTGATATTTTCAAAAAAAATATTATACGTGACGAAACAAGCATGTCTTAGAATTAAAAAATCAAAGAAATATTATGACAGCCATCAACCCACACTTGGCCTGCGTGGTAGATTACGGCCCACTCCCTCTAACAGAGAGGACGCCTGTTTCCTAGCAGCGGGAACAATAAAGGCTGATTATGCAGCTTATTATTATGCAAGCAAACCGATGTATCTTAGACTAGCGACCTGCTCCTGCTTCGCACGGTTTTCACGACTTCACAAAATATCGAGATTTCTGTGTGTCCCATATTTTAATAGTTATTCTGCTTTTCGGGGCGGAGACAAATCTAACGAATTAAAATTCATAAAAATCGGTCCAGCCGTTCTTGAGTTATAACAAGTGTAAGTAATTAACCCGACATTGTTTTATTTATATAGATGTATGGAAGACGCAAATTGCTACCGGGCATTAAACTATAACTCCACCTTCCTTTGACCTCTGTTTCCAGGGAACAGGCGCCAAGATAAGTGAATAAGCGCACTAATTAATTTGGCGTCGTTTTGGGTCCCTTAACAACGCTTGTGGTCACCGCGAGACTAAGATATTAAAGCCACGACACAGAATAGTTAGGTACAAAAGGCTAGCTCTATACAGCGAGCAAAAACACACGCACACATCGACGGACGCGTACGTTTGACAATCTCAAACCATCTCAAGGTGTAGTAGTTGTCAAATGATTGGTTGATTGAGAGCGGCTCTGAATGTGATACTCGCTGCGCAGTACATAACACCCCGCACCCCCGCTGAACACGTGAATTTCTTACTGCGCAGGGACTGGCCTCATGTTTCGAGCCACCATAAAATTGACATTGGGCTGTACCCAAGACCAAACGAGCAAATGCACATTCTATGGTTTATTCCCGTTGTCCCCGTACGCCGTGTCCCCGTCACGGGGACAGCGGGACGTGATTAAATTTATTTCCCGTTGTCCCCATAACCTACATTTGGCCAACGGGGACAACGGGAAGTAAACTTTTCACGAGTCGTTGTCCCCTTAAATCTGCATTCTGTTGTAAGCTTAGTTTTTAGCATGGGTAACATACACTTTGTTGGGTAAAAGATAATACTCACACATAATACTACAGAAAAAAGAAAACTTTTTAACAAAAAAATTAAACCGCCGAAAAAACTGAAAAGCAAAAAATAATAAACCTTTTTTATTTAACCATAATAACTAAGTTCTTATACTAATGTAAGTATACCTAAGTAATTTGATCTATCCCCACTCTGTCAAATTATCTTTGTGTAAACAAGGAAAAAGCATTTTTTCGTTATTATAATCTACATTAGGTATACTAAGACATCAAGAAAATCGAAATAAAAATGCTCTTGTTCAGCGGGGAAATTGCGAAACATACATACAATTACAACTGATCGAAATTCCTTTAATTTTAACAGTTCAGCTACGTTCATTGCGTTGCGCTATGAAGTAATTAATTAGCAATATCCTTCAAACCCTTGGATTGTGAATGAAAGTTAAAATAAAAGGGTTACGCAATTACAGTGCAGGTTATAATATACCTAAATGTTTGTTTGGTGTAAATCGAACTTTAAAAGAATACCAGACGCGAACGCGCATGCACACCCTGGACGTGAAGTGGGTCTATATGTGCGTGCGTTTTCGGAGCCGACCTTCTGTACCTAACTATTTTGTGGCCACGAAGCTCAACATAGGTACCTATTAGATCTAACATATATTTATGTACAAACAGTTAAAGTAAGAGAGAATTTGGTGGTTTTGAAGACATTGACAGTGCGTCTTTGGTGTAATTTTGGAACCTTTACTTTGGGAGAGGGGCTCGTTGCTAAATAATGACAGCCACTAAGGTTTATCAAAGGTTAAGCTACGCTCGTCGCGGTCGGTTCGTGAATGACTGACCATCCATTACATAACGAGACCTGCGTGTCTCGTAAAGAACGTTCAGCCGTTGTTCCCGGCTGTCATTCGTTGATGACTTATGCAGCTTAATATAATACTAATAACACCACAATTCCCAATAACAAGCTCCACACATCTTGTTAGTTTAAACACTATTGAGCTAATAACACCACAATTCCCAATAACAAGCTCCACACATCTTGTTTGTTCAAACACTATTGAGCTGTAAAACGTTTGTCTGATGTTTTCTTAACAATGAAACCACTGAAAATGATGAATGGCTGTTGCTGTTTGGATAGCTGAGTACTACCATTTACGCTTGCTGTCGACGCATCGACTGCGGGGGTAAACGGGTGCCGACGGCTGTAGTTGCTTCTGTCGTTACCGTTGCCAATCGTGTATATGTACACTCACTAGCCACGGTTGCCGTTCCGCGCCCGGAGCGCGGCAGCGGCAAGGCGCAATACATAACGGCTATGTGTATGGTGTAGTGGTTGCAAGCGCTATTGCCGACCATGAAGTTCTAAGTTCGATTCCCGGGTCGGGCAAACTGTTATTGGTTTTTTTCATCTGGAATTTCTCAGGTAGCAGCCGGAGTCTTGATTTGCGCTCGTTTAATTGCAATAGGCTCCCTCTATTACACCGTACACGGGACTTAATAATAATAATGATGTATTTCATAAGCCTAATACAATAAGGAGAGAAAAAAGGGTTAACAGTGCATTACTTAAATAGCTTATATCCTTATATAAATAGGCTAGGTATATGCACGTTGTGTGAAACTCCTGACACCCAAACTAGGACATGTCCTGTATCTCAGGTGTCAGATAGACTTGAAGATAACTGGCGAAATATGGGTGTACTATAAGGTGCATCTCTGCCTAAAAGATCGAAGAATACAGGAGTGATGTTATGTTATGTTATCTATTGAAAAATAATAAAAAACAACGTAAATGGACGTTGTTTTTTATTATTTTTCAATAATAAAAAACAACGTATAGCATTAAGACTTCTCAAGTAACCATCAAAGCGGTAACTACAAGGATACTGAGTTTTCATTTCAACTCCTTACTCCAAGTATCTCGATATTCTTTGCTCGAGTGATTTTAGTATCCAATAAATTCCAAAGTGTTAGATTTTATTTTTAGCACTAAAATATTTTAGTGCTTTTGGAGTACCAACTTGTATAAAAATGAAAATTCGTCATGGATTTTGGCGCCTGTCTTGGCTTCAGTAATAATTTGATGGTAGGTAGGTGAAATATTTTTCCTTTCATATTCTTAATAATATGTGTGTGTGTATGTGTTTTGAATAAGAATCTCGATGGCTATAAGAGTAGAGGAAGAGCAAAGAAACGATGAATGAACTGTTTGAAAGATGAATTATGACTAGAAAGATGGTGACTACTGAGAGGATGACTAATAGAGAAGTATGGAAGAAAAAGACATGTTGCGCCGACCACAAATAAATTGGGATAACGGCAAGAGTATGATGATGTCAGACTTGCTTTTTTAACACGATACCCCTTGGTAAGACTGGCTGTTGACTACCCGTAATGACTGTCAAAGATCTTCAAATGACAGCCGGTGACAGCCAACGGCTTAACGTGCTTTCCAAGACACGGAGGGTCAATATGTAATGGATGGTCACCCATCCACGAACCAACCGCGGCAAGTATAGCTTAACATTCGACCGACCCGTGCAGCTGTTAAGAGGGTGCAGACAGGTCCACTAGCGCCACTCCTTTAAAAAAATATTATCTCGTGACTGAGAAGGAATTATGAAAATCTGTTCAATCAGCGACCTCGGTAAATGTGTCTAGAATTTTCTAATACCTTTTATAAAATTTCATATTAAGACACGAAGCAACAAAATTTGATCTAAAGAAAAGCGGCCACATTCCTATATGTCGTATTTAGTTGCTATTTTTTTAAAGGAGTGGCGCTAGTGGACCGTTGTACAGGGTCTTAATATTTAGCCACAACCCCCTTAGTATAGCATGTCAATTTGATAAACATAATATCCCTGATCGTACAGCCACACAGTCTTGGCTGTGTGGAGGCACAGTGTCCCAGAGGCATTATAGATCACACGCCCACTCACCCATGTCCGTCTTTGGCTGCACAATTTGTGCTATAGAAGCCACAATACAGGGTGTTATTGACAGCCCTCCGCAAACTGATAGGGTGGCTTCAGCACATCATATTAAGATGACCGGTACATGTAATTCTTTCAGGAACATTAAGGGAATCCAAAAAACCAGATTTGTTTTATTACCTCACACGCAACGTATCGTTACCGTGGCAAAACGCAAGTAGCGGACGGCAGCGCAGCGAGCTTGAGCGAGGCTGTTTTCAGCTGTTTTATTTACATAAATGGAGTGTTGCATACAGAGAACGTAATTATACATTGGAATAAAGGAATATCAGCAGAAAAAACGGCATATTTTTTTTTTCCTGAGAAAATTTCCAGTGGGATATGATTCAGAATAAGGAGCTGAATCAATCCTGTGTTTTTGTGGAGGGCTGTCAATAACACCCTGTATAGTCAGAATCCAATCTAAATTTGCACTCAGCCATTCAAACATCAACAGCAATTGCAAATTTTCAGCGGTTCCATTGATAACACAACATCAGTCAGACGGTCAGCAGGTCGAAAGTGGTTGAACAAACAGATAATGTTTGGATCTGGGTATTAGGAATTATGGCTTTATTTCATTGGTGATGGTAGCGGTACCTATCTATAACGCCACATGCGAACAACGCGTCATACTGACGTCACGCAAATCCTGCATCTCGCAAGCAGAGTTTACCGCGCAATTAGCATAGATACAATTTCCCAACATCAATCGTTGGGCAAATGCCCGCCAGACACAACACCCGTCTGGTCGGAGGATCCTCCCTTTTCTATGGAGGTTGAGTGAACTTTACACCCTGTTCCTCATGCCTCCAAAGTGTTATATTAGGCTGCGTAAGAACCTAGCCATTGCTACAATTTGTTGGGATTTAGTACCAGTATTATCATATTCACGGAGTGAATGTCATCTAACCTTTTCAACTTTTTAAAACTATTTCACAGCTTTCAGCCTACAATGTTCTCACTGCTAGGACACAGGCTTCCTCTCGCTTCAGGCTAGAGGGAGCGGGCTGTAATTTACCACGCGGGCCCAGTGTGGGTTGGTAGATGTCACATACCTTCGAATTTTTGGTTCAAGGACTTGCCGGATTCCTCCTTCATCGTTTTGAATGAATGAATGAATGATAGATTTATTTGCAAGAATATAGGTAGCTAACATAAGTTCTTAAGATCTATAGGTTTCACTATATTCGGCATTTCTGCCGTGCAAATATTTAGATTTTACATCTTGGTTATACTTATCGCATGCAGTACACATTTAGTAATTATCAATAACATAAAAATACTAATAATAATTTCATCATTTACAGTGATTACAGTGCAAATAATAAAATAAAATTATATACAATTCTAGTCATTTGAAATGACTAAAATTGAATGAAAGCAGCGGTGATGAAATAATTTACACATAGTAAAGGGCCTGTCAGGGTTCGAACCTACGACCTACTCGTAAGTCGCGACCGTTACCACTGAGCCACCACCGCTCACCAAATCAGTGACTTTGTCTATACTTCCACTTTAATCTTCCGTCCGTTCGTGTCCGTATTTATAGTATTTTTATATCACGAAGCGACACGTGCTTTACTTGTGGTAACCAAGTGTACAAACACGCTGTGAATGTGTGCGTGAAGACGGGTAGCGTCAGTACACAACACACACACATCCGACTTCGCCATAGTCTCGGACGGTACCGAGAGATAGTGGTGGTTAATAAAACGTATAGTCTACAAAATATAACAAGACATGTATACAAAGCATACCTACATAGCTACCTTAAGTGTTGTGTTGAGCTGCCCGATTTCTGAAAACATCTCAGACATTAATCTACATGGTCTTCACATGATCTGACCAAGATCATGTGAAGACGACGAAGACGTCACAGTCTCTTTTAAAGTCCAGACATAGACTTTAAAAGAGACTGTAACGTCTGAGTTTGTTTCGGCCTTTCTTCTCAGACTAGTCAGATAGGAAACGCCGACCTCATCTAGTTTTAAAATATGATTGACGTGTAAAAGTGTTTGTACAAACCTACTTACAAACAAACAAAAAAAAGCATCGTGTTATATTGACTCTGACTTCTATTTTTGTTTCTTTCTTATCTTTTAACGAATAACATTTTAGAGATAGTGGTGGTATTTTCTTTACACACGTACAAGTCAAGCCAGCGTAGTTATTTCGAGCAATTTTTTTTTAACGACTCCTTTGTCAATTATGGGTTCTAAATTCATGGTTTCTACTTTTGTTCGACCACAAAGCTTTTATCATTTGACTATTTGCTGTAAAGTTAGAAAAGCTAAAATTGGTAGCCTAACCGTAACGGTGCTTACATAAACGTACAGATCGCTGCTGGTTGATCTACGGAAAGAAATGGTCACAATGTTTTACCTGTTTCTTTGTGTGAGCGTATAAGTTAATACGGGGATATTTTACCCACACCGATCAGTACCGGCTTGTTATTACCGGGAACCCGCGTCTTTATGTACGCACCCTAAGGCTAGACGAGTTAATAGGACTGTCAGATCTTTGACTAACCTACATAAAATCTGTCATTGTTATTCGTAAACCAACCAACCAACGCTATTGATTCGTGAATCATGGTTGTTCAACGACGTACCAATTTTATGACCCAGAAAATTTTATAGAAGGGATTTTTTCAGCCACGTCATAAATACAGTCTTTTTAATATCAGCATTTCTCTCCTTTTTTGAACAAATATTTAGGTAACTCAGAACGAGGTTCGTCGACAAATATGTCTGTTTACCGAAATATGTATAATGCCAAAGAAATGTATGTTATGACTGGAGGCCGGGAATTTTCCAAATTTTTAGGACGTAGGAAATTTCTTTTTTTTTTGTTTTGGTCTGACAAAATGTGTATGTACCCGAAAATGAGGGTTTTAAGTTATTTTCTTTTGTGACCTTTTTATATTATAGAACTAAAAACCGACTCGTATTTTCAGCTTGTATCATGTAAAACGTAATTGCGTTCTATATCGAATGTGTCTGGTTCTTTGCGCGTAAATCCAGTAGTTCAAATCAGTAGGAATAATCCTAAGATCTTTTTAGTCGGTATATTAAGCAAAAATACGTTAATGTGCGGTAAACATGACGCAGAAAAAAACAAAAAAAAAAGGAAAAAAAAGATGCTAAAAAGAGGCTATCGCTTATAGCATAATGCTAAGACCCTATGCGAGACAGAGCCCCAGCGCTGGTTTTCAGCGACAGCCTGAGTTGACGTAATCACGTCAACCGGTGAATACTGATCGCTGATGTTAAAAATGCATTTCTGCTAAAGCTTTATGTCAGTGTATCTAACCAAAAGTTTCTGTACATTATTTATTTATTTTTAGGAAAACTTACAGCTAAACAGATACAATAAGTAATAGATTATACAAAAATAAGGCCAATTACAAGTCAGACGGCACGGTTAGCGCAGTGGTTAAGCGATTGACTGCTGCGCTGCGTGTCGCGGGTTCGATTCCCGCACGGAACAAATATATAAGTATGACCTTTAAGTAGTTGTTCCGGGTCTGGCTGTTTGTGTATGTGAGTTGAAATGTTTGTAAACGCACCCACGATACAGGAGAAATTCCTAGTGTGGGGCAAGGTGTTTCTAAATAAAAAAATAAATAAAAAAAAGTATCCACGTGTAGTGTGTTATGTAATAAAAAAAAATAATATCGGTCTAACGAGTACCCATGAACTATAATTGAAGAACAACAAACTCATGCTTGCCCAAACATTAACACCCTACCCAATAAAGCAAACAATTTACGATCGCAATAAAAATATATTCCAACTAAAAATCTTTCCTTCAATTTCAGGACTGGACGCTAAAAGTAAGATTCGTTCAGACACGGGACGCAGGCGTCTATGAGTGTCAAGTGTCGTCCCATCCCCCCACGAGCATCTTCTTAAGACTTGACGTTGTAGGTGAGTGGTTCCGCTATATATTTTATTTCAAATGAAAAATGTTGGTTTAGCTTTTAAATTTTGAAATTTTGTGTGAGGAAAATTAAAGTTATTTTATCTAGTGGCCGGTTGGCCTGATTTAGTGAAAAATTTTCATAGTTACCAAGCTTGATAAATACATTTTTGGTTGATGTCCATGAAATGAGCTTTCATGAGTGATAATATTTAAGTATGTAGGTCGTAGGTATATGGGGCACACACTTGGAGTGAAAGTGTGAAAAAGCTGTGAAAATATTCAAACAATTAAAAATTTATTTTAATTATTTGAATATTTTACACAGAGTTTTAACCTTTAACCTAAATAGGATCTGTGACGCTCTCATAAAAATATTTTAGTGACTACCCTGTCACAAAAATATTAATGTTCTTAAAATCTTTGTTTTATAAAACTCTTATTTTAAAATCTACGCAATTGTTATTTTTAAAAATGTAACTTAATTAAAATATTACAATTAAATACTAAAATCCTTCCTACTAATATAATAATAATATTATTATAAATCCGAAAGTTTGTATGGATGTATGAATGGATGGATTTATGGATGGATGTATGGATGTTTGTTACTCTTTCACGCAAAAGCTCCTGAACGGATTTGGATGAAATTTGGCACACAGATAGTTTATAACCAGGATTAAACTTAGACGATATTTTTTATCCCGATATTCCCACCTTACCTAAACTTATGCAGGTGAAACCGCGGGGTGCAGCAAGTATATAGTTTATAAGGCACAAGTAAGTATATAGAAGAAAAGGCAAGAGCTCATCGGGCATTAAAGAAATCGTAACTAAAAATACATAAGGGATTTTTAAACTCGACATAATATGTACAGTCAACAGCAAAAGTAGATGATCAAAATCAGAAATTCAATACTAATGAACGGAGTTCGCAGCTATGTATATGGCAACTGTACTAGTAGTAAATGTTTGGTACAATTTACAAGCACATACTTTTGAAACACTTCGACGCCACACAGTTCTGACGCGAACTCCGTTCATTAGTATGGAATTTCTGATTTTGATCATCTACTTTTGCTGTTGACTGTACGAGTATAGTGTATATTCAAATTATGTTCAAATCACAACTGCCGTTCTTTGACAGTTATACGAAATGGCTAGGTATAACACGACAGATTGACGAAATGTGTCATCTGGATAAATAATGAATTTTACTGACTGTACTTCAGTTACAGGATAGCGGAGTTTAGTTGTCAGAGCAATAGCACGGTTGCCAGAGGTCGCGGTTTCCAGCCAGATCCTGCTCATGCTCAAAGGCCTCTCTTTTCATGTGCCAATCCTCACGTTCCTATGCCAGCCTCATCCAGGTTCTACCCGCGATGGTAACAATGTCATCCGCCCATCTCGCTGCCGGACGACCGACACTTCGTCTCCTAGTTCTTGGACGCCACTCAGTCACTGCTTTACTCCAACTGTCATCACTGTGCCTTGCCAGGTGTCCTGCTCAACTCCATTTGTCTGTCATATGAACATATTCATCATTTATTTATTTATTTATTAACTCAACATCACTATCATTACAGGAATTTCCTAATTCAATAGTGTGGCCATAATTACAGTTTTATTATTTACAATAACATATTCTGTACATCGTGTTTTTGTGAACTCACTCAGAGAACAAGTAAAAAGATCTATACTCTCGTCTGGACAGGAAAGGCCTGCGCCTGGTGACGGGGACCATCACGGGACACTGCTCACTGAACAAACACTTCCATACGATAGGCATAACGGACAGCCCCCTGTGCAGAGCCTGCATGGAGGCTGATGAAACTGTTGCGCATGTGCTCTTTGAGTGCACAGGCGTCACCCAGATTAGATCAAGAACCCTCGGGACACCCGGATCCTACACGGACGTTCTCGACAGACCAGGGGACCTAATAAGCTTCTGGAGGGAGGTGGGCTGGTTGGAATAACCACCGACGGCCACCATGGCTCACGCACAATGGTCCACCTGAAGGACTAAGTGCGGAAACCAAACCCATAACATAGAACATAGATCTATACTGTCCGCTACGTCATTAAGTACATGCAAGGTGGGCGTTATAGGGGCTTTACTCAGTAGATTGGTTCTACTACTGGGCACCGCCAATAGACGTGGCTGTCGCCTTCGCAATACATAATTGTCATCATGTCATGTCATGTCATATTCTGTCCCATGCTGGGCAAAGGCCAACCCTTTGTCCTTCCAAACTTCGATCTGTGCGATCTCTAGCCATGTTGGCCCTGTCTTTATCAGATCGTCACACCACCTTCACCATGGTCTACTTCTATGGCGATGTCCTCCCTCAGGCGTCCAGTGGGTGACGATCTTTACCCATCTCTCCAGGTGCATTGGGGCAACGTATCCGGCCCATTCCCACTTCAGCCTGTCAATATAAGTACTTATAACTAAATAACATACTATATATTGACGACACGGGTGGCGCAGTGGTTAAGCGATTGACTGCTGCACTGCGTGTCGCGGGTTCGATTCCCGCACGGAACAAATATTTGTATGACCTACATGTATTTGTTCCGAGTCTGGGTGTTTTTCTATCTATAATATGTATGTATTTACAAAAAAAATATGTATATAAGTAGTTTATCAGCCATCTTGTTACCATAACACAAGCATTAGGTTGCTTAGCTTGGGACTAGATGGCGCTGTGTGAAATGTCCAGGGATATTATTATTATATATTTAATATAATATACTTATAAGCAAAATATTGCAAGCTGAAATTCTAACCTCTTCTAGCATCCCCTTACAATTTAAGACTAGCTCGTTCTAGGGTTTTACGAGCCCAATAGGCTTTCATCTTTATTACTTAAAGTACCTACTTAACACACCTGATACAGCTAAAAATTTTACCTCCGAGACACATTACACTTTTCTCAACATAATGTTCTTTTACATGAATATAATAGCTTCACTTTGTGCTAACTGTATTAAAGTTGTCTGTGTATATTTTGAATTGCCGAGTGATGCTACCTAAAGGAGATGCGTAGCCCGTAATATAAAAAAAAAAAACAAAAAAATCAAATCCAAGTCAAACTAAAAATAAATATATTCATAATAATATAATAATAATAATGGTTTATTTCTATATTATTAATTAATTATTATTAATACTTTTTTTTTTTTGAGGATGGGAAATCATCAAATGACCCCTCCCGCTCTGGGTGGAGCAGAAGGGAGTGTCAGACTCTTACTGACTAAAACCCACCCGTGTTCCTTCCTTAGCCCTTTATGTTCTAGGGCAGCGGTAACCCTTTTGGACGATCCCACTACCCAATTATTTATTATTATTACTATTATTATTTATTATTAATACTTAATAAGTTTTGCCATTTGCAGGTCAGTTTCAGTTTGTATGTTGATTAAAATATGATTCGCGACCGTAACAAATAGGTATATCATTAGAATCAGCAATACAATTCCTTAAGTTAGAATTGGCCTCAAATCACATGATTTCATGAAAAATCATAATCAAAAGTCATTTATTCAAAATAGGCTGAGAATCAGCACTTTTCAAACGTCAAAATTACAAAAGACAGTCCCCCAAAAACGCCCGCCCTTCACCACTTGCTAGTTCTATCGCTAGGAAATAGTCATTAAATAGGATGATAAGAACTTAGAGAGTTGTATTGATGACTTTTAATCAGCTTATAATGTTGCCACCGCTGGGATACAGACCTCCTCTCTTCGAGAGTTTGTGGGCTGTAATCTACCACACGGGCCCAGTGCGGATTGGTAGATGTCCATTGTCTTCAAATTTTTGGTTCTAGAATATGCCAGTTTCCTCACGATGTTTTCGTTCACCGTCTTCAGAGCAGTGGTGATGAAATTATTTACACAAAGTACAACACCTGCCTGGGTTCGAACTCACGACCTTTAATTCGGTAAGTCGAGGCCATTACCATTGCTGCTCTACTACCAAATTAACTAAAAAACAAAAACGTCATAATTATATTCTGTATTTGGCAAATCACAAAATACTCACCATTTTGTCAGCCAATATTAAAAGATACCTCATTACCTTCGTTGTTACGAGTTCACCCAACACTTGATACTTATTATCCCAACAAAATTTCCATATTAATATGTAAATAGCCCGACCCTATCCTCAATGACCATCCACCCGGGATAGCTGGGAAGCCGTAAAAATAATTAAAATCTTTTAAATTTTACCGCGGTAACCCCGTAACGGCTTTATATTTTCACCAAACCTGCCTTCCGTTTTTAAAATATGTCCTGCTGTGGTATTCTGATAAAATCTCACAGTGAAAACTTGTTTGACAAAAAAAAAAAAATCTTGAGAGGTGTCAAGGGACACCCGGATGGCACGAAGTATAACTGGCTTGCTTGCTATAAGAGAGAGAGAGAGAAACACGCGCACGCCGCCGCCGCACGGCTTACAACTATAGCAAAAAGTGTCGTTCCAACTTTTGGTCTTAATTTTTTCCGTCTAGCCCCCTTTCGCAACGCGCGATAAGGAACTTCGTTCCAAAAACTGAGCGTGAAGTCAGTGTGCAGTGCAGTCATTCCGGCTGATGCTAGGAATTGACAATATTGACAACACACTTTAAGCTCACTCCACCTAACTTTTCACGGTGATATTTTTGCAGAATAGATCAGCCGGTATTTTTTCATGATACGAAAAAAAAGGATTTATTTTATATGGATACTACTATAATATACTCTTTATGTTCACCATAATGCTCTCAAAACGGTGTAGGAAAACAACTTGAGGAAACCAGCATGTCATAGAACCAAAAAATTCGGAGACATTAAAATTTGTGACATCTACCAACACGCACTGGGCCCGCATGGTGGATTACAGCCCACTCCCTCTCAAAGAGAGGAGGCCTGTGTCCCAGCAGTGGGAACTTTTGATTATGTATGTGAAGTTAAGTAAGAATGCCCGTTTTAATTTATAATGAAATTGTGTTGCATTTTATTAGCCAAGAAACAAGAATTTTCCTGGGGAACGTCAGGATCTCAGTTTTTTTTATATT
The DNA here is from genome assembly GCA_945859715.1 of Apamea sordens. Lineage (NCBI taxonomy): Eukaryota > Metazoa > Arthropoda > Insecta > Lepidoptera > Noctuidae > Apamea > Apamea sordens. Next base: position 403,606 of record OX244010.1, on the reverse strand, counting down.
CTAGCACCTAGTAACAGGTTATTTTTAAACTTAAATTAATTTTCTGATAGGCAACACACAGTCCAAACCACTATAAGCATAAAAAAAAATACAGTGAAAGTGAGTGAAATTTTTTCCGACGGGAAATTTTATCCGATTCAGACACGGCTTGTATATGTTCTAGTAAAGTTAAAAAACGGAAAGAAAAAAAAATACATTTATTTGCGGCAAACATGACACATAACACAAACACAAAAAAAAAAACAAGTTCGTCACATCCACGCAAAACGGCCATCGCCCAGCATAATGTTAGCATTATGCTCATCCACGCAAAACGGCCATCGCCCAGCATAATGTTAGCATTATGCTAGGCGATGGCCGTTTTGCGTGGCCCCAGCCATGGATTCAGTGACAGCCGGCAAAAAGAATTTGGTAATCTTAAGCCGTTATTGCAGAACCTCACTCAAGACTCAAGTATTCCTTAAAACTATAGTTTCACCAATAAAATCTCTTAAAACTAGTTCGAAGTCATGCTTAACTCTTGAGCTGGCCTTTGAATTATTACAAATTATCTAAAATCACACACAGAAACTCACGCCATTTTTCCATAGGGGTATTCAGAAACCATAGAATGCCACCTGCTCCGATCCCATACTCCTTTGTCATTTACAATTTAGCCTCATTTAAAGCGCCCCCACAAGTAACAACCTCGATGACAGGGTAATATTTCCACCACGATATTAGCTATTCTTGTACGTAATAGGTCGGGCTAACATGAGACTGAAAAGGCATATAAACTCAGATAATCATGTTAGTTTTTTATGAACCTTCGAATTACTGCAGCAGTCATTCGAAGGTTCCCTTATAAAAATAGTGTCAATAATGTTAATAGTGTCACTAGTCAAATAGTGTCAATCCCTAGCATTAGTTGGAATGATAGCTCACTCCACGCTCACTTCACCTAAGTTTTCACGGTGAGATCTGGTTACAGAATCGCACTGCTGGTGATTGAAAAATCAGCCATAAATCGAATGAAGACCTCCAAGTTTCTTTCATAAGTATAACCCACATTTTCAGCACAATTTTCAATTCTTTTGTTTTCTTCGAACAATGGGCTTGAAAGCCACGTTATAAGTAGTGTTTAGGTCTTCATGCCAATTTCTGTGTAATTTAGAAAACGAACTTGTTTATTGAATAATGGAGGTAGGCGTTTTTGTTTTGGGATCATATTTTAATTTTGTTTTATTGTTATTGCTTATTGAAGGGCTCGTGGCTAAGTAATAACAGCCGCGCGGGTCGATCTATCAGGTTAAGCTACACTTGCCGCGGTTGTTCCCTGGATGGGTCATCCAAAATCAAAAATCAATCAAAGAATACCAGCGCTGCGACATTTATTTTTTAAATGTCGTAGCATCATGCTGAGAAAGGAGCCTTTTGGCCTCGTACAGGAATTTCTGTTTAATTTTTCTTTTTGTTATTATTTTTTTAATATACTTTGGTTTTGTTATTTTTTTTTTTAATTGGGCTTTTTAATTTTTGATTGTGTTTAGTTTAGTTTTATGATCTTCCAGTGCGAGTCGCAATAAATACTTTTTCTTTCTTTCTAAAAAAGATATTGGAGCGTACGGTAGTCCCCGTAGGGTTGGGTGGCTGAAGTGGATCAGTTACCACGAAGTATGGAAAAACTATGAACCCTATTAATCTAATTATTTTTTTGCCTCGTTGGTCTAGCGGTTACAAGCGGACCTCTGAGCATGAGGTCTAAGGTTCGATTCCCAGGTCAGCCAAAGTGTTATTGAGTTATTCCATCTGGCATATCAGTAACAGCTCGCTGGGCAACTGCGTAACACGCTATCAGTAGCAATGGCTTTCATTTTGACAGTTCAACAACATTCATTGCGTTATTTACGTTGTTGAGCAGACAAATTTTTCGAACATACGAAGCAATGGATTAGCAATATCCTTCAAAATGATTCAGATTGTGATTGATAGTTGTATTTCGCAATTAGATGGCGGATCGTTATGGATTTTGACAGATACATATGCCTAGGACATAATGCTATCACATTTTGACATTTTGAATTTTTGACATTTATTATGAATTTATTTTATTATTGTTTTAGTCTATATTATCATATTATTAATGCGAAATGTTGTGTAAATTGTCTCCTATGGGCCTAGTTACCCGAAATAAATGAATTTATTATTATTATAGTTATTTGATTAGATAAACTAGCAGCTAATTACCTGATGCGTGTGTATCGTATAGCTGGGAGATATTTAATTTGTCCTGTCGATTCTTGAAGCAGTTCAGTGTGGCCATCACAACATATTCCGGGAGCCTTTTCCATGCTGTTACCACTCGGTTAGACAAGAATTGCTTTAAGTGCTTTTTTTGATGAATTTTCCCTTAGCTTTAGGGAATGCCCACGCAAATTCGTGTGTTTTGTATTATGTTTTTGCATTCAGTGAGTGTTCAGTGTGTGTGTGTGTGGTCTTGGAGGCTGGATACTTCGTAGTGTTATGTAATTATCTTGTACGTCTCAATGGGCTATAGAAGAACATAAGCTACTTTTCATTCTGGTTTTGATAAAATACAAAATAAACGCAGACGAAGTCGCAAGTAACAGCTAGTCATTAATACTTTCATCTCTTTTAGTAAAAAAGTACCCACCTACTTAATTTTTAATAACCCACTCAGATTTCCCACACCTAGTTTCAAATAAATGTAAAATGTATCCTATAAACCTAGATGAGCTCTGTGACGCTCTCATAAAAATATTTTTTGTGATATTCCCGGCACGAAGTCAACTCCCTAGTAAATATTGCATATTCATGAAACATCAAAATAAAGTAAAATGTATGAGAAATAAGCTAGTGCCTAAGGGTTTACTTATATCCTAGGGAAATTATAAGACTCGACTGTAATAATAAATGATTTTATTTTGTAAGTAGTTTGTACAAACACTTTTACACGTCAATCATATTTTAAAACTAGATGAAGTCGGCGTTTCCTATCTGACTAGTCTGAGAAGAAACGCCGAAACAAACTCAGAGGTCACAGTCTCTTTTAAAGTCCAGACATAATCTTGGTCAGATCAATAGAGGACATGCGTGTGATTCAAATAATGGCCATTTTTTTTAAACCTGTGTTACTTCAGAATTATGCCTCCATCAATATTTATGATTATAATTTATTTTTCAAGAAGAAATATTTATTTTTTCAAGAGCAATAAAACTGTGTGAGGTTCAAATATTTGAAAAGCGACGCCATTAGTCAGAGCGAATGTGATATAAACGTCTATGACAACAATATGATTTTATTATTCATCCAATCAAACATTTATGATTTTATTATTTACACTTACACTTATTTATTTAATTCATTATATTTGACATGCTTTTTCTTTCTTAAAATAATGTAATCTATTGACATGCCTTTATTGATTGTACCTTATTATTATTATTAATTCCATGTTATGTTAATTTTGTACGCCTTATATTGGCAAAACATAGTGCACATATCTTAAGACTATATAATATCTGTAACCATACCTATGTTTAACAAAATAAATGATTGATTGATTGATTGATTGATTGATTGATATGTAAATGTCAGTGAGTTTTCTAAGAGTGTTTGCGATTCAGTTCGTTGTCAATGTCATACTTAGACTATGACGTCACACCAAGCGCGCCAAAATGGAGAGCGTTTAAGGTTGGTTTTTAACTTTTTTTTTAAGTATTGTGACTCTTGACCTTCGGATCGAGAATGAAAGTGTGTTACGCAATTGAAGTACAGTTTTATAGTCTATCTTTGCGCCAAACTTCACCAAAATCGTTTCAGCCGTTCATAAGTGATTGAGTAACCACTTTAATTATATTCAACAAATTTTGACATTTTACATATTCATTGATACTTACTAAAAATTAGTTAGAGGGCTTGTGGCTAAGTAATAACAGCCACACGGGTCGATCGATCAGGTTAAGCTACGCTTGCCGCGGTTGGTCCGTGGATGGATGGCCTTCTGTACATACAAGACGCGCCTCGACAAGCACGTTAATCCGTTGATCCCTGCTGTCATTCGCGGGTCTTTGCCAGTCGTTACGTCTGACAACCAGTCTTACCAACGGGTTCAAAATCAAATCAAATCAAAAGCCATTTATTCAAATTAGGCTGAGAATCAGCACTTACCGAACGTCAAAATTACAAAAGACAGTCCCCCAAAAACGCCCGCCCTTCACCACTTCCTAGTGCTATCGCTGGGAAGAAGAAGTGGCGCAACAAACTCCCCAGCAGGGGAGCTGGGTATCGTATTACCCAGTAATGGGGATGTGGAGGTCAGATATATAGGCAGTCGCTTCATATAAAATATTAGTATTCAGCTGAATTCGGTTAGACTGGAAGCCGACCCCAACATAGTTGGGAAAATGCTAGCCTTTTCCCAACTATGTTGGGGTCGGCTTCGAATTCAGCTGCCGATGATGATTATGAGTAGAAATCAGTAAGGACAGTGCAATATTAGCATAACCTTTAGCATTGGGATTAGTGCCAAAATAATATTTGGCTATAATTTGAACCATCGTGTTGGTAATATAATCCAATTGGCCAGTAAAATTCATTATTTGGCTATTACGTGTAAGCGGTTACAAGAGTACGCTAGAAATATTTGCTTTACATTTCGTTTAAATATGATTTACATTATTGGCTTTTACTGAAAACCGAGAGCTCACAAACTAAATATTTATTGAACAATCCAATCATTGGTATAAATGTTCAAAATTACTATTGCACATGACAATTTATTGATAACTGATCTGATTTTTACTTTACTCAATGCTATCAGTCACAATTTATACAAATAAATACAATTGAAATGTTTGTCTGTAATTTCAAAATAACAGCTTTTGACTAAATGCATACGAAAGAGTATTGTAACAAAAAGGCAACTTTTATTTTTTTTGTCTGCCTATTTGTTCCGGCTTATCTCCGAAACGGCTGGACCGCGCATATACTGGTAGATAGCTGCTGATGTTATAAGGGGTAACGTAGGCTACTTTTATTTTACCAAAAGCATTATTGTTTTACGAAATGCACGGGAACGAAGTCGCGGGCACAGCTAGTATCCTATATAAAAAAATGCTTCTTCCATTAATTAATTATTGTCATAATTCATGGGATGCCACAAGGTACTACTTTAGGACCATTCTTCTAACATTACGCATTGACATGAATTTAATTTAACTTACTTAAATATTATGGTTAAAATAGAAGTGTGCAATATAATAATTGAAATAATATACAATTATTTATGATATAATAATTATTTATTAATGTAATGTAACTAATGGGAATTGAAAGTAATGTAATGTGTGTGACAAAGTATATATTATATGTGATTAATGTTAATTGAAAATGAAAGTAAAGTTAATAGTAAATTCATGTAATTATAAATTGATTTTGCATACCGTTAAAACGGTGAGAAAACACACACCTTTATAACATACCATGTTTCTGGCAAATAAATACGCATTGCAGGCTAAAAACGAAGAAAAATACGAAGTAGTAGCGCGAGTAGGCGATGCGATGCGACGGGGTGGATCGAGGGAACAAGAAATATCACGCGGACGAAGTCGCAGACAGAAACTAGTTTATTCTGTACTGAAACCCCACTAGAACTCTAATAAAACCCCGGAAGAGAACTAATTACTCTAGATTTGTTTCCAGCTTTCGACGCGGTAAGGGACTTCATCTGCCTGCTATGATTAATCCAAGCTGCCATTTACCCGGATACCGGAAAGCTTCCCACCTCAATTTAAATATTTCCAAGCAGAAATTCGCCTGTTAATTTGGAATATGTAAAATATTTTAAAAAAAATTCACCATAAAAAAATTTGTACACATTTTCACTCTTATGAGCAAAAATGTCAGTAAAACATGAAACCGGCCGGCTAATGTTGCAATCCACAGTCACGTAAAGGAACGAATTCTGTGTCCCTCCGAGTGACGTCATGCGAGAGTAATTTCGGTGCCAACGCAAACGAATTACGCTAGAATTTCGTGGCCCAGCATTTTGTGAAACATATTTTGTATAAATCTCCTTATTGACCTAGTTCTAGGCAGCACTCTTTGGGATTGTCAGCGAAGTATTTACTTGCGACAAGGATATAAAAACTTTGGCAATGCTTGAACATAAAGATAATGAAAACTTGCGACTTAGAGTTGAACGTTGCGGTTGTGGAGTTTACAGGTTGGATAAACACATGTTACACACTGGTTAAGAAAAACACTTTTGCATAAAGTTATCTTGGCTGGCTTTATTTCTCACCAACATTTATATTCCAGAGTCGGGAATACAAATGTTGAGTTCCGGGAGGTATTATAGTGCACAAGTGTGCACTATAATATGATCTCCCGTGACACAGGTGCACTCTCTCATCCCTCACTCTCCTGCAGTGCGATTCTCTAACCATTTCACCGTGAAAACTTAGGTGAAGTGAGCGTGGAGTGAGCTAACCTAACTTTTCACGCTGAAATTTTTACAAAATCGATCAGCCGATCAATTCTATAAAAATCTCACCGTGAAAAGTTAGGTGAAGTTAGCTTAGAGTGAGCTGTCAATAGTGTCAATCCCTAGCATTACTTGGAATAACAGCTCACTCCACGCTCACTTCACCTAAGTTTTCACGGTGAGATGGTTACAGAATCGCACTGCTGTATACAAAAAGTGCGCTTACTTGAATATCGACGTCACTCGTAGATAAGATTTGATTAGGGAGAATATTTTGTTAACCCAGAAACAATATAAGAATACAAAAAAGAACCTAATACACTTTGCACTAAGTTGCATGTGCATTGGCGTTGTTGCATGTGCTTTGCACCAAATGCCGCAATGACAGAATTCGTTTAGATTTAGACTCATTAGAATATTAATTATATTATTATATTAATCAGCCTGTAACGTTTCCACTGCTGGGACGCAGGCCTCTTCCCTGTAAGACTTATTGAGCCGTAATCCACCATGCATATCTTCGAAGTTTTAGTCCTAGGCCATGCAGGTTTCCTCACAATGTATTCTTTCACCATTTTTGAGTGCAGTGGTGATGAAATAATCACACAAAGTAAAACACCTGCCTGGCTTCGAACCTACGACCTACAACTCGTAAGTCGGGGCTATTAGTATTGGGCTGCCACTGCTCTCATATGCTCATTGTGGCAATGTTATTAGTACCAAAAAAGAAGATACTAGACACAACAAAAAATTACACTATCTGACCATCATCTGCCTAGCCTTTTCCCAACTATGTTAGCGTTGACTTCCAGTCTCACCAGATGCAGCTGAATACCAATATCTTACATAAAACGACTGCCTATCTGATCTCCACAACCCAGTTACTGGGTAATACTGGTTGATTTTACGGCACGGTTGGCGCAGTGGTTAAGCGATTGACTGCTGCGCTGCGTGTCGCGGGTTCGAAACCCGCACGGAACAAATATTTGTATGGCCTACAAGTAGTTGTTCCGGGTCTGGCTGTTTGTGTATGTGACTTTAAATGTTAGTAAACGCACCCACGATACAGGAGAAATTCGTAGTGTAGGGCAAGGCAAAAAAAAAAAAAAAAAACTTGAGAGGTGTCAAGGGACACCCGGATGGAACGAAGTTCAAAGAGAGAGAGAGAGAGAGACAGACAGAGAAACACGCGCACGCCGCACGGCTTACAACTACCTATAGCAAAAAGTGTCGTTCCAACTTTTGGTCTTAATTTTTTCCGTCTAGCCTCCTTTCGCAACGCGCGATAAGGAACTTTGTTCCAAAAAGGATACCCCTTGGTAAGACTGTTGGTCAGATTTTCGGGCTTTCGATGCCCCCGTAACGACTGCCAAAGATCCACGAATGACAGCCGGGAACAACGACTTAACGTGCTTTCCGAGTCACAGAGGGTTCTTGATATGTAACAACCCGGTAAGCGTCGCTTAACCTGATCGAGCGACCCGTGCGGCTGTTATTACTTAGCTACAGTCAGCGTCAAAAATATCGGGACGAATAGACTGTTCAAAATGATCTCAACAACTAAGAAAATTAAACTTAGTCTCAATTGGATAAAGTTCTTGTCAGAATGACAGTTGTCGTGCACTGTCTTCATTCTGAAACATTCCTTGTGTCATTGAGTTAATATTTCATTTTCATAGTTGCTTAGATCATTTTGAACAGTCTAGTCTGTTCGTCCCGATATTATTGACGCTGACTGTACAAGCCCATAAAGCTTAAAAAAGGTACACTTTCTAACTGACCATAATAAAAACACAATAATATCTGCTTCAGTCCCTATCACCAGCACACTGTGTTGTTTTAGGATTGATCGTTCGTTTGAACTACAGTGATTACTCTGTCTAGGTTTTTATGAAAAATAAGGGTAATATCATAAATGGCTAGAAAATATTATGTTTCTTTCTCTCCCATTTCAGCATGTAAAGATGGGTTTTTATGACATTTTTTATGAGGTGTCCTTGTGTTGCCCGGGCATGTTATTTAGGAACTTATCTTGCGTTTCTTCACAATATTATTATAGCAGGATAAGTTATCAGCTAACAGACCAAAGCAATCTCGTCATCAGTCAGGGTAGTCGGCTTATTATAATTTATTTTAATTTTTTAATTGTTTATTTTTATCTTTTGGGATTTAACTTGTTGGAGGTGAGAAGAGGCCTTGATCAACTCACTGTAGCCTGTAAGATCTTACGGGGACGAGCTCCATGGTCTTTTCTGCCGACTATTTGTGCCCGACAAATACATCGGACACCGTCAGAGCCGCCGGCACAATCTGTTTGCGCTACTCCCAGCGAAAACTGTAGCCAGAGCTGAATCCCCAATCTGTCGTACTCTAAAGGTGCTGAATGCCCTTCTGGCTGCCAACCCTGAATGTGATGTGTTTGCGGATGAATGGATTAAAATTATGCGTATATATCTGGTGTTCTGTGAGAGAATGTATGCAAGGGAGTCCACTGTTCCATGTTAGTTTTAAGTTATATTATTGTCAACTTAACTATTGTCCTCTATGTTAATTAATGTAATTGGTGTTGTACCTTTTTAATTAACTACAAATAAATAAATAAATCTTAGGGCTGATTTTTCAATCGACAGTTATTTTTTATTTTTGGAATAAAATTGACGTCTGACAGTTTTTGTATGGAAAAACTGTAAACAATGTTGGAAAAATCAGTGCTTAAATGAAAGCGGTGGTGGCCCAGTGGTAACGGCTGCGACTTACGAGTTGTAAGTCGTAGGTTCGAACTCAGTCAGGCGCTTTACTTTGTGTAAATTATTTAATCACCACTGCTCTCAAAACTGTGAAGAAAAACATTGTAAGGAAGCCGGCACGAACTTCGAATCCACGACCTACAACATGGAAGTCGAGGTTGTTACAACTAGGACACACTGCTCTCTTTAATCTTCAGCAGTTATTGACTGTGGGACCCAATATTCAATGTTTTGACGGCACGGTTAGCGCAGTGGTTAAGCGATTGACTGCTGCGCTGCGTGTCGCGGGTTCGATTCCCGCACGGAACAAATATTTGTATGGCCTACAAGTAGTTGTTCCGGGTCTGGCTGTTTGTGTATGTGAGTTTAAATGTTTGTAAACGCACCCGCGACACAGGAGAAATTCCTAGTGTGGGGCAACGTTTTTTCTTAAAATAAATAAATAGAAAACATTCGTGGTCGTTAAAGTGTTCTAACTTTATGCCTTCCTCTTTGTCCACAGAGGCGAGAGCACAGATCTCGGGACCTACAGAGAAGTATCTGAAGCCAGGATCCACGTTACGATTGCAGTGTTCCGTGGTACAGACTACGGAGGCGCCTGCCTTTGTGTTCTGGTAAGTAGCTTGAATTTTTGATTTACTGAGTTTAATGGATCGTCTGTGTCAGGGGCCCGTGGCTAAATAATAACTGCCGCACAGGTCGATCGGTCAGGTTAAGCTACGCTTGCCGCGGTTGGTCTGTGGATGGGTGACCATCTTTACATACCGAGACCCCTCCGTGCCTCGGAAAGCACGTTAAGCCGTTGGTCCCGGCTGTCATTCGTGGATCTTTGACAGTCGTTACGGGTAGTCAGAAGCCCGAAAGTCTGACAACCAGTCCCTGCTTCATACGAGTGCGATGTACTGATGTCGCGATAATATGTCGAAACATCGATATTTCTGTGTGTATCTTCGTTAAATATTAGTGTTAAGTGTACAAATAAACCTTCCGGAACAAATTATCTAAATGATGGTAAAAACTGCACCAAAATCCATCTTAGCTTAGAAGAACTAAATGGTCACACAGATAGATATGAAAAGCACTTTAGTTTTATACTATTTAAAGACAGATAATATAGAAGATTAGAATAAAAATAAGATATAGAAGTGTCAATCCAGAAGTAAGAACTGGCACCCTAATTGCGTAACACACGATCAATTGGAATCGGTTTCATTTTGACAGTTCAACAACATTCATTGCGTAATTTACGTGTTGAGAAGACAAAGTTTTCGAACTTATGAAGCAATGGATTAGCAATTTGCTTCAAAATGATTCTGATTCCGATTGATTGTGTGTTACGCAATTAGGGTGCTGACCGTAGGAGTTGGTAAATTTTATCTAATTACATTCCGATAAACTTGAGGCAAAACAATTTTTTTACAACTTTAAAAAATTAAAGCGTTTCCAATGGCAAACTAAACTCGAAGCATTAAACAAAATACCTAATACCATTATAAAAAACAGAAAAGAATGATTATATTTACATAATGCCAAAAGGGCCTCAGCTCAGCATAATTCCAGATGACAGCACAAGATGTAACACCTGACACTGATTGCCATACGCTGGAAAAATAAACACACATGGAAAAGTGTTTGTCCGTTCTAATGATGAAAAATGTATAATGTTCCGAATAGGTTACAGTTATACAGGCTGTTAGTGTGAACAGTGGCAATATTTAAGGAGGTGCATAAGTATCATGAGTAGATTCTAAAACCGTTGAAAAAATATGACCCTATTTTTTTCTATGTTTTTCTTCTAATATCCCGAAAAATAAAAAATCATAGTCACATTACTGTTAGGCCTCTGCCCCGCATGTACCGGCGCAGCGCCGCCGGCGGGCGCGCGGCGGCCGGGGGACACCCCGGCCTCGGCTTCGTGCGTTATCGTCGGGTGCGGTCACTTCGCGTAAAATTTCGGAATTAGAAAACTGTAAAATTCGCAAAAAAAAAAACATTGCGACAAACATTAAAACTTTTGTAATATTTTTTTATTTAAGATTATCTATCCGTCCTTTGAAAGTTGCCACTGTTCACCCTTCCACCCTGTATAGGTTTATATAGTTTAGGTCGCGGGTAAGGTCGCACTGTCTTTATGAGAATAAGCACACTTGTAAGTTTAGAAGGGTACCGTCCTTCGGTCTCCGGGATGCAGAAGCTCACACACCGGAAGCAGGGCTTGCTAGCACGATTCCAGAAACCTGGTCAGGCCCTCAGTAGGCCGCAGACCGCAACGCGTCAACAGGACGCCGCCGGCAGCGCGGGGATAGGTGTGCGCGCTCAGTTAAAATCCACGTACAGTGCACAGTTTTAAGCTCCACGTGCAGCGCACAGTTAAGTTCTACGTGCAGCGCGCAGTAGATAAGCTTGCCCTGTCCTCAGCTTGGACGTAGAACCCCTAGATTTGGGGTACCAGTATTTTGAGGATCAGGGAACCTCTCTTGCTAAGCAAGCAAGCGGATGTTAAAATGGCCGAGTTTTCTTAGGAAATTAGTGTTGTGCAATGATTTTAGTGATGTGACTTGCAACTTACTAATTGAGAAATATTTAGCATCAGTCGACTATTTCCCGTTGAGACCCTTACAATGCTAGAAACAAAATCAAATAAAATGTTGTGACATGTGTAACATCTATCAAAGATCTACAAATAACAGCTGGGACAACACAGCGACGATACTAAAGTATTCATTCTATTCAACCCCTAGCAAAATAATAGGAATCATTTCATATCACTTTCGTAAAAACCTTTGCACAACTTTTAATAGATCTAACCTAATAAAAGTTGTACTAGTTTCGAAGTAAACTTTCTCTTATTATGAAAGATGTATCTTTCGGTTCGGTTTACAAATTAAACTTTTGAGATTTGAAATTCTTTCTTTTGCAGGACTTTAAGAGTTAAAACGATTCTTTTTTAAAACTTAACTTGAAATAAATACTTTGAGTTTAAAATAAAATAAAAAAAGCCTTATATTTCTCTTATTTTTTTACAGTGTTTATCAATAATGTTAAGAATTTTAACTGTTCTTTATTTGAGAACCCCTGAGGTGAAGGCCTCTTTCTCCAGGGAATGCCAGCTTTCTCTGTCTTTCGCTACGTCCATCCAACATGATCCAGCTATACTTTCGCACTCTCTCGTCTCGAAAAATCGATTAAATATGTTTGAAAGAAAGAAAGAAAAAGTATTTATTGTGACTCGTACAGGAAGAACACAAACTAAACTAAACACAATCAAGAATAAAATATCAGGAGGCCTACTCCGAAGTGTAAAGTGCGAATTTTCGGATCGGACCGACACATGGCCGAATCAAATATTATTGAAAAATGCGAAAAAAGTTCGGATCGGCTCAGTTGGGTCGGGACCATAGTCAATATTTGAAAGAGTGTAGGAGTGTAGGATCGGAACCGACCGAACCAAATAGTAATTTCGTAGCAGGAAACGGCCGAACATTCGGCCGATACTACTTCGGAGTAGACACCCAGGTTATATAAAAAAAAGTAACAAAAATAAAAATGAAACAGAAAGTCCTACGCAAGGCCAAAAGGCTCCCATCTCAGCATGATGTTTTGAACGATTGATTTTGTTTCAATAGGTTGAATACTCTATGTTGAAACAAAGGGGCCCGTGGCTAAATAATAACAGCCGCACAGGTCGATAGGTCAGGTCAAGGGCTTGCCGCGGTTGGTCTGTGGATGGGTGACCATCTTTACATACCGAGACCCCTTCGTGTCTCGGAAAGCACGTTAAACCGTTGGTCTCGGCTGTCATTCGTGCATCTTTGACAGTCGTTACGGGTAGTCAGAAGCCCGAAAGTCTGACAACCAGTCTTACCAAGGGGTATCGTATTACCCGGTTGTGGAGGTCAGATAGGCAGTCGCTCCATGTAAAATACTGATATTCAACTGCATCCGGTTAGACTGGAAGCCAACCCCAACATAGTTGGGAAAAGGCTAGGCAGATATATACTCTATGTTGAAACAAAATCCATCACATAAATTTTATCAGTATAACATTTAATACAAATACCATCAAACACTTGACGACTTAGCATTACGTTCATCCCTAGATGATTCAGGAGACTTGCGGTTTCTCGCCTACGAGAACTAAGGCCAAACCACAGTCTGGTAAGCCTGATCGTGTAAGTTCAGTACTACACACAGAATTCCATTGTTGGCATAATTAAACTCATGATCGAAATACTAGACTCTTCGTAACTTGAAACGTGTAAATATAGTAGCTACTCAACTTGACAGGAATCTCACGCATATCCCGAAAATGATGTCACGCCGATATCAGACGCTTCACTCGAGTACAGTCACGAGCAAAAGTATGTATACACTCGGCTTTATTCGAAAGCGATTTTCTCCTTTATTTTTTTTAATGAAATTTTATGTTCTTACGAACATAGCATTTTCGAACCCATAGGTTTATGTAATGTGTCGTATTTCAACAAAAATCGAAAAGAAAAGCGAAAAAGTCGCAATTGAAAGTTGCCAAGTGTTGACATATTGGTGCTCGTGACTGTACATAACCAACCTATAATGATCCAATTGCTAGGACACAGGCCTCCGATCTTCAAGAGAGAGTGGGAGGTAATACACCATGCGGGCGTTTTTCACTTTTGATTAATTCAGTTTCACTTCAAAGACAAAGATATTTATTCGTCGGATATGGTAGGTACAAGTTGGTATATATGGATAAGTTCGCGATACATCCGCCGCTAATAGAATACGAATATTTACAATGCACACCTAATGTACACGTGGGTATGAAACCTAACTTATATACTACTTATAGGTACTCTAATAAACAATACAAAACACTTATACTATGGATATTTATACTATAATATACAATATAAAAATAATAAAAACACAACAATAACCACATTTCTATTATACAACTAAATAAATCTACCTTGTTATTAAAAAAATATTATCTAGGTACCTACCCTTATAATCAAAAAATTATTTCAATGTGTAAAAATTACTTTCTTCGAGTGAAGAATGATACACAAAAACTGTTTATTTTGAAATGCACGAAAAATATATTTGAGGCCCTCAGTCCGATACAGTTTGCTATTTTTTTATTTTCTAGTTTTTCCTCCAAAAGTGACCCCCAAGTGTATTCAAAATTCATTTTTTTACGTTACACGTCCGTGTTTGGGTCACAGAAATTCATATGTGTACCAAATTTCAACTTGATCAGTCCAGTAGATTCAGAGCAAATTGGCTATGAAAGACAGACAGACAGACACACGAGTGATCCTATAAGCCATAAGTGTTTGGTTTTCTCATTAGCACGTATGGAACCCTAAAAATTAACAAAACGTGAAGCGATATCTGATTAGGAAGACTCTTATCTGAAGAATAAATAAAATATATTTTCTATACAAAAGCTGACAAACCGCAATTTTGATTCCTCCAAAAATAATAAGACAACAAAAGAAATCAGTCTACATAATTACATTGTAATGCCAACTTTTACACTATTACAATAACATAACAAAAAATCGTAACAAAAGAGTCAGCAGAACTACATCAAATAGATTTATTCATTGATTTGTCGAGAATTGGGTGCAAATTCAATTTGGAGTCTCATCAGGAATGTCAGTGCTGACGTGTTGTACGCCATTTTGGATCAATAATACAGGAACATTTTTGTCTCTATTTTTGTGTTGATGTTGTTCATTTTTCCTGGGTAAGGTTTTTGGTAAATTGTTGGGTTTTTATATAAGGTCAGGTTAAGCTATGCTTGCCGTGGTTAGTCTGTGGATGGGTGACCATCTTTACATACCGAGACCCCTCCGTGCCTCGGAAAGCACGTTAAGCCGTTGGTCCCGGCTGTTATTCGTGGATCTTTGACAGTCGTTACGGGTAGTCAGAAGCCCGAAAGTCTGACAACCAGTCTTACCAAGGGGTATCGTATTACCCAGTAACTGGGTTGTGGAGGTCAGATAGGCAGTCGCTCCATGTAAAATACTGGTATTCAGCTGCATCCGGTTAGACTGGAAGCCGACCCCAACATAGTTGGGAAAAGGCTAGGCAGATGATGTTGGGTTTTTATATAACACACTTAACATTACATCAGAAGAAAAGAAAATATATTTATTGAGCTCAGACTAAAAGGCAAACAGTACGTCAGATAAAAACGCCTTGTTTTCTCAAAGGGTCGAACAGAGGTGTATCTAGTACACACGGCTAGACGTCAAGCTATGCAAAACCAGTATTGGCTGACCGTTCATTGTGAGAAAATATCATACAAAGTGAGGCCAAGACAAACTGGTTTTGTATAGCTTGATGTGTAGCCGTGTGTACACCCACATTTCGCCAGTTATGTTTATTTCCCACATAATAGGGTAGGCAGCAAGCCTATTGCTATCAACTCGCTCATGCTCATCAAATCGCTTAACGACGGCACGGTTGGCGCAGTAGGTTCGATTCCCGCACGGAACAAATATTTGTATGACATACAAGTAGTTGTTCCGGGTCTGGCTGTTTGTGTATGTCAGTTTTAATGTTTGTAAACGCACCCACGATACAGGTGAAATTCCTAGTGTGGGGCATATACTTAAAAAACAGACTCCGGGTTGCTATTGAGAATCTCTAGATGGAAAAACCCAATATGACTTTGCCCGACCTAGGCATCCAACCCAAACACGAGGTCGTGTTCAGCAGAAGCATTTAAAAAAAAAATAAAAAAATCCCACTAGGAAAAAAAATCCGCATATAAAAGGCACGTTAGAACGTCAACATTTACATTAAAATATAATTGATTCTAGTCGCCCCTTCCAAAAGATAATTTCCTATGGAGAAGAATGGGTAAGAAACTCCGCTTTTACTTTTGTTAAATGTCTTACAATATTTTGTATACATTAATTATGTAACTATATGTGAAGACGATGCACCTAGAATAAATTACATAATCAGCCTGTAATGTTCCCACTGCTGGGAGTGGGCTGTAATCTACCACGCTGGCCCAGTGCGGATTGGTAGATGTCACATGTCTTCGATTGTTAGTTTCTAGGACAAAACATTACTATACCACAATAGGTAGCAACTAGTACCAACTAGTCGAATCGAGTTGAGTCGTCGAGTTTTGACAGAAGTAGATCAAAATATAGTCTATTGGTGAAATAGGAAATAAAATGTGTTTTTTTATTTAATACTGTGTCCAGTTTGCTCTGATGTTATAAATATAAAGCGGAAAATAGTCCTACGTTACATTCGTGTTACAGGAAAATTGTTTATATTTGTTCTTTCTATTTATGTTGATGTTATTTATTTTCCCGTGTAAGGTATTTGGCGTAAATGGATGGAACCCCATATATATATATAACTACCATAATATATTTGGATCTACTTACATATAATAATATGTAAGTAGATCCAAATATAGGTATTATGGTAGTTTGGGAAATAGCCTGAGTTAACGAAGTTCGAGGACCAAAATAATTTAATACTCACTGACCAGAAAATATAAGGAAACTTATGTAAAAGTGCGCGATTCCGGTGTATAAAAACTTTAAAAACCCCCGACACAAAATAATAAAAATAGTATGAACGTAAAACAAGTTAAAAAAACGTATAAGTATACTTGAAACCCTATAAAAAAAACATGAGAGGTGTCAAGGGACACCCGGATGGAACGAAGTTCCTTTAGATTAATTAGTGAAGGAATTGTAATAAAATTTTATTTTTTTTAAGTTATAATAATATTTTTTTTATTATTAACAAATTAAAAAACAGTAAAAAAACTGGCTTGCTTTCTATAAGAGAGAGAGAGAGAGAGAGAAAGACAGAGAAACACGCGCACGCCGCACGGCTTACAACTATAGCAAAAAGTGTCGTTACAACTTTTGGTCTTCATTTTTTCCGTCTAGCCCCCTTTCGCAACGCGCGATAAGGAACTTCGTTCCAAAAAAAATATTTTGAAATTATGACCCTACGTAAGTACGTATGAATTTTTTTAATTAAATGTTGTCACGTCGCGTCGTGGGACCGCTACTATTTTAAACTTTAATAGAACGTTAGGCTAATAGTTAGGGCTACTAAAATGGTGATTATGAATTGCAATAAAATTATATCGTAACACTGAATATTTAAGTTCTAAAAAAAGCATTTGAGAACTTTCCAAATGCTTGTTTACACCAAAAACTGATAAACAACACCTAATACAACATTATTATTGCAATTCATCAATATTTTAATGCACCATAGAGTACATAGCTAGCCTATAATGTCCCCACTGCTGGGACACAGGCTCTCTGTGAGAGGAAGTGGGCCATAATCCACCATGCGGGTCCAGTGCGGGTTGGCGGATGTCACATTTGTCTTTGAATTTTTAGTTCTAGGAGCTGCCGGTTTCTTAACGATGTTTTCCTTCACCAGCTTGAGAGCAGTGGTGATGAAATAATTTACACAAAGTAAAGTGCCTGCTTGCGTTTGAACTCCAAATAATAACAGCCGCACAGGTCGATCGGTCAGGTTAAGCTACGCTTGCTGCGGTTGGTCTGTGGATGGGTGACCATCTTTACATACCGAACCTCCGTGCTTCGGAAAGCACGTTAAGCCGTTGGTCCCGGCTGTCATTCGTGGAGCTTTGACAGTCGTTACGGGTAGTTAGAAGCCCGAAAGTCTGACAACCAGTTTTACCAAGGGGTATCGTATTACCCTGTAACTGGGTTGTGAAGGTCAGATAGGCAGTTGCTCCATGTAAAATACTGGTATTCAGCTGCATCCGGTTAGACTGGAAGCCGACCCCAACATAGTTGGGAAAAGGCTAGGCAGATGATGATTTAGTAATATTTATAAATTAATCGAAACAGCGAAGTCAGGTGCGTAATACTCGCAACCGTTGTGTGCGTATAACCAGCCGATCGATTCTGTAAAAATCTCACCGTGAAAGACCTACCCCCATGAGAAGAAGGACGAGAGGATTTAGGAGTTTATGTGTGTGTGAGAAACGGCGACATATTTGACACCTATTTGCGACGTTGCCAACTTTCCGAATGCACCCTGCATTCGGAAAGTTGGCAACGCGACGTCGCAAAGACTTTACAGTGATCGACTTTTGAAAAAAAATAAAGTAGCATCATTTGATTGTAGTGTATCTATTAAATAGATATGCAAACACTGTCTCACTCACAAAAGCGAGTTAGCTGCTGTCACTTATGTCATCTGTCAATCACGAGGAATGGCGGGAAACAAACAAAGTAAAGCAGGCTATATACGATGGCGTTTGATGTGGTAGGGAGCCAGTGAAGTAATATATTCAACATAAATACAGAATCAACAAGATTCTACAACCACCAACTCCCCAGTATGATGTATGATGATGCCTTACCAAAAAAACTCACCAAAGAACCAGACAGAGTCCCACATCCTATTATAACTTTACTTACCACGACTCCGTATAAACGTACGTACGTAAGAACAATACGTAATACTTACCTCTTTCTTGGTCGAGATTTATTACGGTTCATCTGGATGAGTTAAGTGCCTTCCCAGATGTGCATTTTATTTACACACCACCCGGGCTACATTTGCAGAAAGGAGAGAGATTTTTGTTTTAGTTGCAGATATTCGTGCCTTTTCTTGGCTATTATAGCGTTTATATCCGTGTTTTCGGGATCATAAGCCATTATCTTGCGATTACGCGTGTGGTCAAAATTATCTTGGAATTCCTCAAAAATAGTCAAATTGTTATTCGATTTTTGTTTCTTTTCATCGTTTGCATTAGGCCATGGAGTATGGACCAAATAAGTAATATGCATGTGATTCAAACAAGATTTTTTTTAACACATAATAATTTTTAATAATCTGTATTTCTTCAGAATTATGCCTCCATCAATATTATTGATTATAATTTCTTTTTGAGTAAGAAATTAACTCTCAAAAAGAGCGATAAAACTGTGGGAAATTCAAATATTTGGAAAGCGACGCCATTAGTCAGAGTGAATATGATGTCAATGTGTTTTAAAGGAGTGTTTGCGATTCATTCCGTTGTCAATGTCATAGGCTATGAGGTCACACCAAGCGCGCCAAAATGGAGGGCGTTTAAGGTGCCAGTGTCAGTTGGTTATGTTTAACTTTTTTTTAAGTACTTTCAACTGCGTTTTTGCGTAAAATTTTTTTTAAACTATTATATGGCGATGTAAACTATCGAATAAAAAAATACTTGCTTCCCTATTGGGAACAGTCAGTAATCATTGAACCATTGCGCAAAAAATATAGAAGATTTTCTATTTCTTTCTGACTTTATTACCGACAGTACAGTCTGTTTTTTGCATAAAACGTTTGCATTAAACGTTTTGCATTAAGCGTTTGCAATTACCGTTTGATTTTTGCGGTCATTGATTCCTCGCCGTCCTCGTTCGTATTCTTCCAGACCCCAGACTGCCGTCCTGACCCTTTTAAATGGGCTACCTTTAAACTCCCCACCTCTTTTCATATGAATAAAAAATGAAGATCCGAAAGCCAGCTCCAAAGATGTGTGTCACTAAGGTTCGCAAGCTTGACACATTTTTGAAACTGGACCAGTTGTAAAAGAGCAAGTTGGAAAAGCAATTGAACAAAGTACCCACTACCAGCTCGTTGGCAATTGTCCAGAATTCAGTCTCTATTTGATTTAGCATTGTTGATTTTGAACTGAATGCTTAATACTACGTGTTGACGCATGACGAGGACATCAATTTGGAACCTAATTGGCTGAATGTGATTGGTTTCATATTATCTGATTTAGTATTGTTTGGGTGATGTGATTCGTGTCGACGATTAGGTGTATTTTTAAACGAGTGTTTTCGTTATTGTTTTATTTTTAATCAGGGGCCCCTGGCTAAATAATAACAGCCGCACAGGTCGATCGGTCAGGTTAAGCTATGCTTGCCGCGGTTGGTCTGTGGATGGGTGACCATCTTTACATACCGAAACCCCTTCGTGCTTCGGAAAGCACGTTAAGCCGTTGGTCCCGGCTGTCATTCGTGGATCTTTGACAGTCGTTACGGGTAGTCAGAAGCCCGAAATTCTGACAACCAGTCTTCCCAAGGGGTATCGTATTACCCAGTAACTGGGTTGTGGAGGTCAGATAGGCAGTCGCTCCATCTAAAATACTGGTATTCAGCTGCATCCGGTTAGACTGGAAGCCGACCCCAACATAGTTGGGAAAAGGCAGGCAGATAATGATGTTTTATTTTTAAACAGTTGTAGTAGTTGTAGTTTTAGTAAACGGTGAACATGGTGTGACGATCTGATAAGGTTTACAGGACCAAGATCTCATAAGACAGGGAGTGTTAAGGAAAAAGGGGAAGCCTTTGTCCAGCTGTGGGAAACAATATAGGCTAACGAAAAAAAGTAGTTTTCACTTCTCATGCTCTGAAAGTGCTTCTTTGTGCAGGGTATAGGCTGCACAAAATCGAATTTTGTGCACAAGGGCATTAACGTATCTACTCATAAATGTATTATATTAAGGCAAAGAAAATGAGCCATACAGTCAAATGCAATAAGAAGTTCATAGATAGAATTTGTTATTATATAATATTTACTTTAATTTATTTGCCTTATGTGTTTTTTAAGATATAATAGATATTAAAATTTTAATTCAAGTACGGTAGGTTAGTTGATTTAAGAAAATTATTATTACAAAATTAATTTAATAGTAGGCTGTATAGGTCTGCAGCCTAATATCAATGTCGTAAGATTTAAAAACAATTTCCTTCAGTATTCAAAACTGTTCTAATTTTACTTTAAAATTTTAATTAAGTAAATAAATGTTATGTTATACTACTGTTTTATTTCCTCGCAATCGAAGTGAAAAGCAGAGTTTATAACTCGTCCACAAAACCATTTTTATCCTCGACATTACTATCAGCCCTCGCCTTCGGCTCGGGCTGCTAAAAGTCTCGGATAAAAATGGTTTGTTTTGTGCACTTGTTGTAAAATCTACTATTTAAGCGTCATTTACACTGTGCAATTAATTGCCTGTGAAATACCATACATAAAAACAACAGCCGGTGTATCCTGTAAAAACCTCACCGTGAAAATTTTGGTGAAGTGAGCCTAAAGTGAGCAGCAGTGCGATTCTGTAACCATCTCACCGTGAAAACTTAGGTGAAGTGAGCGTGGAGTGAGCTGTCATTCCAAATAATGCTAGGGATTGACACTACTGACAACTCACATCAAGCTCACTTCACTTGAGTTTTCACAGTGAGATTTTTACAGAATCGACCGGCTGTTCATTATTGACAACTCACTTAACCTAAGTTTTCACGGTGCGATTTTTCCAGAATAAGTCGGCAGTATTAGTCGCACAGTCTAGACAATGTTCAGACAATGCAAGGCATTTGCTGTTTCAATTTTATTGCATGCTAAAGGCAAGGAACTTCAGGTTTCATTAAGACTAATTTACAAAATTATTACTCATCATAGATTTTAATCTACCTTTTAGGGCTACAGGTAGATACTATTTGACCTTCAAGTTTTATCATTATTGCTTAAAACTTGAAGGCTTTGGTACTAAAATATCTCAAAAAGCGGTAAGGCCGCCCATTGTATGTTTTGTAGTTAAGAGTTAATTGAATTTTTTCTTAAGTATTTTCTGGTATATGTACCATAAACTTCGCTGACATACACTTTAATCACATAAACCACATTGCTGAATAGCAGCTTATTATTATCCACCACAACTCCGCAGTTCCATTAAGCATATTTTGCGCAGTAAGAAAGAAAAACAAAGAAAGAAGAAATGTTTTATTGACAAAAAGATAAGTTAACGCGAATGAGACTATCATTCACGTTAACTGTATAAAATAAAACAAAAGAGATACGAAGACATAGAGAGATACGAAGAATAGGTTACAACATAATATTAAAAAAGTGCTACAACGAATATTCCCGACATATTCGCAAATTCGCTTCCCACACCGCGAAAGCAATTTCAAAATTACCGTCGTCGTGGGCGCAAAAATATTTAAAGGTCATTCTGATTAGCCTTAACGCGATCGAGAGCTCAAAAGACGCCTGTGACAATTTAATTTGGCTGGCAAAGTGGATTTGGCAGCGAGAGTTGGCAGCGCCTATAGACTGACGTCGCGAGCAATTCTTTAGGCTGAAGATACACAGGTAGGCACCTCGCTAAGGTGCTTAGAGTTACGTTGCGTGTACAAGTGATATGCTCCAGTGAACCAACATACATATCTACTTATCTATACTAATAATAAAGTTGAAGAGTTTGTTTATTTGAACGCGCTAATCTTTGAAACTGCCAGTCGGATTAAAAAAAATATTTTTTGCATTTGATAGACAATTTTTGAGGAAGGCTGTTATAAGGAGTACCTATCCCTACGCAAAGCTAGGAGGTATTTGCTTCATTATTGATACAAAAGTCTTAATTTTAACCAATAATTTATTGTCCGATTATAGGAATTCGTTGGTTCATGTCAAACTCGAGATCCTTAAGTTCAAATAAGTTGACCGGTTTCAAAACCGGACTTAGGTAACAACCGGGTTCATAGAGAATCCCGTGTTTAAAATAAAAAATAAAATAAGGGGTAAAGAAAAAAAATAAGGGATATAAAAAACCGTCCCGCCTTCGTTATCGCTAGACGGATTCCATCAACAGCACAGCCGCCTCTGCAAGAGGCTTCGAGAGAACTCGAGGAACAGGTCTCGCGTCCAGGCCCCAGACGCTCCTCTAGATCCTGGCGGCGAGACGAGTCTCTTGAGGTGCCTTGCCTGGGAATGACAATACGGAGACCGAATAATATAAAGGGAAACTAATTTGTTATTAGGGAGTCTCCAATCGCGCATCGGCTACGTGTCAATAAGATGGCGGACGTGTACATAATTATTTTAACATTATTTTACCTAACCTTATAAGACGAGAAAATAAAGCTTTAATTTTAATTCTACTTGGTCAAGAACAAAATCACTTATTTTAGTCTGCCAAAAAAAAGTTAAAAACCCTCTAACTGTAGAATAACTGAATACGTTTAAAATTCTAAGTAAAGCACTTTACACCTGACAGGTGATTCTCTGAATCTGTCAAAAATTCCTCTAATTTCTCTTACATTTTTGACAAGTTTTTGACATTGACTGTCGCTGAGTTGAGATTGCGACTAGATTTTGAACGTTTTTAATTACGGGAATTGGCCTTTCTAGCAAGACACTGCGCGATTCGAGCTTCACTACTCACCAAGCACCTAGCAGTGTGTCTTCGGCCTTACACATCGACTACGCAAATTGCCAGATTTGCTACGTTTAGTCCTGACAGCCTTCCCTTTACTTCAATACTGATTCGTTTCTTTCCATTTACGTCAACAACCTAAAATGCATTGGCAATTGTTTCGAGTTGTTCTTTTGTTTTGGTATAATTGTGGAGTTTTGTTTTGTTTGGCTGTCGTCAGCTCATTACATTGTAGGTACGTTCAATTCGATTTTAGCTGCAAAATAGCTCTAAGCAGATTTCTTGTTTTCAAAGCTAATAACTACCGGGAATTTGCGTAACTCACTTACAATATCAATTATGCCTTCGATTTTGTCGGTTAAACAACATTCATTGCGTTATTAACGTTGTTGAGCAGACGTATTTTGCAAACAAATGAAGCAATGGATTGGCAATTTCCTTTTACAGTGGGTACGCAATTAAGGTTCTGGTTACGTTATGGATTTCCTTGTTGCTTTATAAGCTAATATTTTCTTAGAGATCGACTTCGTTATTCAAAACTCAGGTCCGTCAATTAGGTAGTTAGGTTAGGTACGTGTGAAAAGGTAATCATTATCTGACTAGCCTGTTTCTATGTTGGGGTCCAATCCAGTCTAATCGGATGCAGCTGAATACCAGTATTTAACAGATCGACTGCCTATCTGACTGCCACAACCCAGTTACTGGGTAATACGATACCCCTTGGCAAGACTGGATGTCAGAATTTCGGGCTTCAGACGACCCGTAACGATTGTCAATGATCCACGAATGACAGCCGGAACCAACGGCTTAACGTGCTTTCCGAGGCATGGAAGGGTCTCGGTATGTAAAGATGGTCACCCATCCACAGACCAACCGCGGCAAGCGTAGCTTAACCTGACCGATCGACCTGTGCGGCTGTTATTATTTAGCCACGATGAAACTAGTGACTACTGTCAGACTTTTGGGCTTCAGACGACCTGTAACGATTGTCAATGATCCACGAATGACTGCCGGGACCAAATGGTATAACGTGGTTTCCGAGGCACGGGGTATTATCACACCGCCAACGTCCAAACTCCGTGCTGTTACTAAGGAATTTCCAATAACGCTTTGCCCGAACCGGGAATCGAATCCAGGACCACACGCTCAGCAGTCGCGCTTGCTACCACGAGACCAACCAAGGCAGTTCAAATTGATAGCACAATATTGCCGTAATGGCTGAAGTAGAATTACTAAACAAAACAGACACAAACAAAAGAAAGGGTTTCGAACAAATATTTAATATTTCCACAGCCATCGATAAATTTCAATCGTAGTTGAGTTTACTTATATTAATTACCTTACTTGAAGTATCTATTGTTACTCATAGACTGAGTTCAATACAATCTATACATATAATAAAACAGTAACGAAAGAAAAA
Source organism: Apamea sordens (assembly GCA_945859715.1). Lineage (NCBI taxonomy): Eukaryota > Metazoa > Arthropoda > Insecta > Lepidoptera > Noctuidae > Apamea > Apamea sordens. The sequence goes on along the minus strand of OX244010.1, from coordinate 378,736 downwards.
CTGTACATTGAGAATTTTCGAGAAAAAATAAGTGGCTTTTGTTAGAAAAACGTAACTGATGACAAAAAGTGACTTTTTAGAATTTGTCTGTTTGTCTGTTTGTCTGTGTGTATGGTACGGCTTCACGCCAAAACTACTGGATAGATTGAATTGAAATTCAGCAAAAATGTTCTTTGTAAACCAAGGAAGGCTTTAGGCTACATATTATCACGCCGTATGTTATAGGAGGTAAGCAATATTGATTTTAAAAGGTTTTTGTTCGTAATTTAATGCACAAAATAATTGAATGCACAAAATGACATGTTATTTATTTAGTAAACCATAATTTAACTCTGGAAACATATTATCACGCTATCACCTACGGGGGAGGAGCTGTGAATCTTTATTTTTCTTACCTACGTATTCTGTGACAGCGTGTAATCTAACGACGCATATTTAAATGTTGTTTTTGAGTAAGCCATGCTATTATCTAGCTTTACACTATAAAAACTACGCCATTTAAGTAACTTGGGCAGAGAAACATAGTTTAATTAATGTTAGTAGTACAATGAAAATTTTGAAGCAGCGCCATCTATGAGATTTCATAAAAATCAAATCAAGTTACATGTTAACACTTTTTGGAAATTAATAATTTAAATTTGATCATGTTGGCGAGGTTAGTAGTTAGTTATTCTTAAAATTCATAGATGGCAATGTGCATTTTCTTCATAAAAGTTCGTTTCGACAAATTCAAGGTCCAACAAAACCCTCAAAATCTTGAGCAGAGTTGAGGAAGACAATTTAAAAAAACACGCTCTGTGAAGTCGACCAGTTTGCGAGATCCCTTACGTATGACGAGGTGCCTTCATATTACACGTACGACAAGCAAAGGGGTGTATTTAACCGACGTCGACGAGGAGGTGCTGTGGAAGGCTTTCCGGGAATTTTCAAGGACACCGCATTGGGTAGGGTTTATACCGTGCATCCGAATAATGGCGAATGCAATTTTCTGCGGTTGTTAGTTCACACTGTCCGAGGCCCAACGTCTTTCGCCTTTCTGAGGACATTTGATGGCGTGGAGTATCCCACTTACCGCGCAGCCTGCGTAGCACGTCACCTTCTCGACGGTGACCAAAATTGGGATGACACCCTCGCGGAGGCGAGCGTCAGTGACAGTCCCAGCTGCATGCGTCATCTGTTTGCCGTCATCTTGGTGTTTTGTGGAGTCGCGAACCTGGTAGCTTTGTGGGAGAAGTATCGCCATCATCTGTCTGAAGATTTTCTACGAGCTTTGAGGCGTGTTACTGGAGACGAAGTCGAAGTAACTGATGAACGCGTGCTGAACACCTGTCTCAGTTCACTTCAAGATGTGGTCATTTCTATCGGCGGCAATCCACTGATCGAATATGGGTTATCAGCTCCCACATCATCACCGTATAAAGACCGTGGAAATCGGGAGTATAACGCTGAGACAAATTACGATCCGGGCGAAATGACCACCATACGAAATGACTATGTCGCTTTGTTCTCTTCAGAGCAAAAACACATTTATGACACCGTCCTTGAAAGCGTTGGGCAAAACCAGGGTAAAATGTTTTTCTTGGATGCTCCTGGTGGAACAGGAAAAACATTTGTTACCACTGGCATACTTGCAGAGGTCAGGAGGCAAGGCAAAATTGCTATTGCTGTAGCGTCGTCGGGAATCGCTGCCACACTACTTCCGGGCGGCAAGACAGCACATGCCATGTTTAAAATTCCCATCGATTTAGAGAGCGCCGAAACGCCTGTTTTTGGTGTGTCACGTAACAGCAATAAGGGACACGTGCTCAAGGATTGCTCTCTGATCGTATGGGATGAGTGTACGATGGCCAATAGGAAGGCAGTTGAGGCCGTGGACAAAACCCTGCAGGACATCCGCAGGAACGAACATTTGATGGGTGGTTTCATAGTTCTGTTCAGTGGCGATTTCCGGCAAACGCTTCCCGTGGTGACGCGGGGATCGAGGGCTGACGAGGTGAATGCTTCGTTGAAACGAACTACGTTTTGGTCACGAGTTCGTACGCTGCGCTTGACCATTAATATGAGAGCTCAGCTCGGCGGCAATGCATGTGCTCAAGAATTCTCCGATGTCCTTCTAAGTCTTGGCGAAGGCACTCTACCAGAAGAGAGAGGTGGACAGGTGGTGCTTCCAGAGTCTCTCGGTAGAGTGGTATCCAGCTTAGAAGAACCCATTCGCTGTGTGTGCGGGGACATCAGTCGTATACTGCACCAGCAGAATTCTTGGGTGTGTGAGCGGGCCATTTTGACGCCCAAAAATAATCAAGCTGCAGCAATTAACGAATGCATTCTCTCGGAAATTGAGGGGAATGAAGTGGTCTACACCTCGATAAACACTATTGTCGAGCAAGATGACGCCACACATTATCCCGTGGAATTTCTGAACTCCTTGTCAGCAAGTGGACTTCCAGCGCATACCATCAAGCTGAAGGTCGGTGTCCCGATTATGCTTCTTCTGTACCTATCTCCTCCGAAGTTGTGTAACGGGACCCGCCTTAAAGTCATCTCGCTCCACAGACACACCATTGAGGCGGAAATTCTTACGGGTTGTGGCGTCGGCGAGGCAGTATTTATACCACGCATTCCTTTCATACCTCATAACTACCCGTTCCAGTTCAAGCGCGTACAGTTCCCCGTGAATGTTTGCTTCGCGATGACCATCAATAAGTCGCAGGGGCAGACACTGAGGGCAGCGGGTGTCGACCTCAGGACGAGTTGCTTCTCACACGGGCAACTGTACGTCGCTTGCTCTCGCGTCACCAATCCTGGCTCTCTTTACATTTTGGCTCCTGGCAGCATAACTACCAACGTAGTTTATAGGGAAGTGTTGTAAGGTATGATACCTTTTGTACGTATTTTTACTCTTTTGTGTCCTGGAATGTATTCTTGCATTATTTTCTCTATTTCCTTCAGTCACATCTTATGACTGAACTCAGCAGGATTCCCATATAACTCTCTTCACTTGCTTCGCAAAAAAACTTATATTTTAATGCAATTTTAAAAGTTGTTTACTTATAATGCTATAGCGACACTGGCATCTTAGGTATTTTTGGTGCTGTAGAGCCTTCACGCAGACGACGTCGCGGGCAGCAGCTAGTAATATAAATAAATATTGATGGTATTATTCTCAACGTTTACTGAGCAAACTTTCTTTATTATTGGAATGAGTTGATTAGCTAAAATTGGAAAGGTATAGCTTGGTTTATGTGGCGTTATAAATTAAAGTCGCTTTTCGTGATTGTGATATGGTTTTCACCATCGTTTAGAGAATTTATTCCGAAAGGTTTGTTTATAATACGTTAGTATAAAACTTACAAATATATGGGAATCTCGACGTTTTGTCAAGTCGATAAATCTGTGCGAAGAAAGGTGGGGGGGGGGGGGGGGTGGATCACTTGTTAAAAGCACAAGCTGGTAGCTTACAATGATATTTGAATATATTGTATAGGTACGCAAATAATAATTTTTTTCTTGAAATTCGTTGCCTATTATGTCAAACTGCAAGAGCAAGATAGAGACGGGAACATAATAACTATCAGCATTAGTAACGTTTAACAATCTCGAGCAGAATGTTCGAAAAATAAACAAAACACTATCACTATGATCCTACAAAAACTTTAATCTCATTTTTGTTCCCAGGTACCACAACAGCAGAATGATAAACTATGACGTGGAGCGAGGCATCAACGTCACAACCGACCCGGTGCAGCGTCTATCAGACTTGCTCATACCGGCGGCCAGCGTGGCCCATGCTGGCAACTACACGTGCGTGCCGAACAACGCGGTTCCTGCTAGTATATACGTCCATATTTTTAATGGTAAGCAATCGAGTTTTATTTTTGATTTCATAGCGTATCGGTGGCAAAAAGTTCAAATTATGTTTGGCCCAAAATTCTACGCAACAAGTGTACAGGTGACAGGACACACGGCGCAAGATAGGAGGTGACCGTGCAGCAACTCCTCAGGAGTCTTACGGGACGAGTTTCCGATAAAACGGTGATACAACTGACGTTTAATTATAACCAGAAGTCTAAGTAACAACTTCCACGTTTCTCGCTTAAAAAATAACAATTTTTTATATTAATTTTAATCCTCTGTTCTTACTTATTTTAGAGGATTTTTTTAAACTCTTGTGCAAAATTATACGCTTCTATACCAAAAGGTTCAGACTGTGCATTGTCTGTCAGTGATAACTGTGATAAGAGAATATTAAGTAGATAAGATTTTATTAAGTAGATCTGTTGTCATGGTATGGTTGGTATGGATATGCGATGCAGTGGAACGAGAAACATTATCGTGAGGAAGGTTTTGAGTATGATTGTATAAGAGTAGCAGAAATCCTAAAAAACGATGGATGAATTGTGTGAAAGATGATAAGGCTAAAAAGAGTTTGACTTCAGAGATGACGGCGAATATAGATGTATGGAAGATGAAGACATAACCGATTCTGTTGGCAAATAAATATTTCTGATTCTGATTCCGAATATATTGGGATGAAAGCAAGAGGATTTTTATTATTCTAAAGCATTATTATACTTGCGACCTCAACACACGTTAGCATAATGAAAAGTTCCGTTTAGTTCGGAACTTAAACGGGCAATATCGAAACAAGCACAAGAGTAAACTGTAAACATAAATATACAATCATGCATATTTTAACGAAGATACAATATCTAGTGTATATAGTTATTACATGGAAAGCAATAGGTTTTAAAACTATAGGAGAAAATTTGACGTTCATAAGTGCCTTTTACTCATAAAAGGCACTTATGAAATATATAAATGTTCAATTAATGTCGTGACGTCTAATCGTGTGCTGCACTGGTTTATTTAATTTAATATTCAGATTGTTGTTTTTTATTTATGTCTAATCGTATGCTGCACTGGTTGACGTCGTCACGTCAATGCCGGCTGTCGCTGAAAACCAGCGCTGCGGCTCTGTCTCGTATAGGGTCTTAGCACTATGCTAAGCGATGGCCGTTCTGCGTGGATGTGACGCATCATGTTTACCCCCAACTTGTTATTGAAACGAAGTTTTGGAACGAAGGTTTTTATCGCGCGTTGCGAAAGGGGGCTAGACGGAAAAAATTAAGACCAAAAGTTGGAACGACACTTTTTGCTATAGTTGTAAGCCGTGTGGCGTGCGCGTGTTTCTCTGTCTGTCTCTCTCTCTCTCTCTCTCTCTCTCTCTCTCTCTCTCTCTCTTATAGAAAGCAAGCCAGTTATACTTCGTTCCATCCGGGTGTCCCTTGACACCTCTCAAGTTTTTTTTTGTGTTATGCGTCAGGTTTGCCGCAAATAAATGTTCTTTCTTTCTTTCATGTGTGAAAGAGTAATTAAGATTACATTGAAAAAGTATTTATGAACGGTCACATAAAAACACTAAAACTGATCACGATATTTGACCTCCATCTAAACTAAATGTTGAAGGTCACGTAGAAAGAAGACAAAAAATTGCATTGAAAAAGTATATAAGTACGCTGGGAGCCAATAAAGTAATCTTTGATGAGGACATAAAAAGAACAAAAATAATAAAACCTTAGTCTGAAGCAAACTTGGCACGAGTCCAAGGAAAGAGGAAAAAATAAAATTGTACAGTCCGCTTCTAGGTGATCAAGAATCTAGATATTTCATAAAAGTAAAAAAGTCTGGTATTTTCAATCAAGCAATCGAATTTTAAATTACGAGTACTATCTTCGATCAATAATAGTCTATTGATGGTAAACGTAGAACTTTAGGAAATATAGAACGAACTGACGAAAAGAAAGCTATTGAATACCACGATTTTAATTTCGTAGGAATGCTTGTGGTAAACGTAGAACTTTAGGAAATATAGAACGAAGTGACGAAAAAGAAACTTATTGAATACTATATATAGTCTTTAAGTATATTTGTAAAGGTTATCTGGGCCCGTATTCCCGTAATTTAAAACGTTTAAAATCTAGTCGCAGTCTCATCTCGGCGACAAGCAAATGTCAAAAACTAGTCAAAATTTAGGGAAATTAGACGTATTTTTGACAGATTGAGACTGAGATCAGACTGTGAATGTTCTTAAAATTAAGAGAATTGCCCTGCTGTTTTCAATAAAGCTATTATTACTATGATTTTAATTTCGTAGGAATGCTTGATGATGTCTGCTTGATGTGAAGGGGCTTGTGGCTAAGTAATAACAGCCGCACGGGTCGATCGATTAAGTTAAGCTACACTTGTCGCGGTTGGTCCGTGGATGGGTAACCATCTTTACATACCAAGACCCCTCCGTGACTCGGAAAGCACGTTAAGCCGTTGGTCCCGGCTGTCTATCGTGGAGCTTTGACAGTCGTTACGGGTCGTCAGTAGCCCGAAAGTCTGACAGCCAGTCTTACCAAGAGGTATCGTATTACCCAGTAAACTGGGTTATGGAGGTCAGATAGGCAGTCGCTCCATGTAAAATACTGGTACTCAGCTGCATCCGGTTAGACTGGGAGCTAACCTCAACATAGTCCGGAAAAGGCTACGCAGATAATGATAATTATAATCCTACTCCTGCTATTTAATATTATAAACGTGAAAGTTCGTATGTTTGTTACTAAGTCACACAAAAACAGCTGAACGGGTTTGAATGAAATTTGGCACACATATAGCTTATAACTTGGATTAACACAGGATAATTTTAATCCCGGTAGAACGTTCTTGGGATAATTTCTGACCTCCAGACAGGTGAAATCGAGGGCAAAAGTTAGTGTTTTATAATTTTAGAAGCCCTTCACGATGACACTGGAATTTTTTAACAAAAAAAAACGGCTACTATTGAATTATTTTGCTACATAAACCACTAACTTCGTTGAAACTATACCAGAAAAACAGGCTAGGGTAGAGATATATTTCTAATTTAAAACAATTAGAACGATGCCCCAGAAAGCGTAAATTAAACTACAGAGAACAACAAACGAGGTGAATACAAAATTCTCGCCCCGTTTCGCAGCCGACAAAAATAAGCTCCCACGAATAAATTGTGGATACTGTACACCGTTAAATTTTGACCGTTTTAATTCTTAAAAGGGGTCATTGTACTCATCATTATGAACAACTTTTACTACGGGACCAACCCTAAAATCGTAAAAAAAAAATCAGTTGATCCATACATTATGTATGTCGATTTATGCGAACATAAAACTATGGATCAACTGATTTTTAACGATGTATATACCTTGGCCTCGGCTAATTTGAAAAGGGTTAGGGGTCAACGACCGCTGGTAGTTTTGTTACTTGAAGTACCTATGAGTTGAGAAAATATGTTTTATTGTATTTAGTTATGGATACCAATCACGACTTTCGGTAGCTAATTTAATTTAACCCTGTCAGTAATTATGAAGCATTTGAGCTTGAACAAGCTTTTAAAACACACAAACAAAAAAAAACTGATTATTAAACGGATATTTCAAAAAAACACACTAACTGCGATCGTTCGTCAAATTAATTTCTTGTTTTTTTTCCGTTAGTCTATCCCACTGCTGGACAAAGAATATAGGTTCGTCAAATTAATTTCTTGTTTTTTTCCGTTAGTCTATCCCACTGCTGGACAAAGAATATAGGGAAGCCCATATTCTTCCAGCTTTCTTTGTGCTGTGCCTTCTACATCCAATTCTTGTTTGTTCTATCATGTTTATATATCGATACCCATAAAATCTGAGGAGTTTCGCTAGCTAATTTGACCCTGTCTGTGTATTTGAGCTTGTTAAAAGATTTATTTATTTATTAAAATCTCCCTACCACTATCATTACAGGTGTATACCTAATGCGATAGCGTGGTCTTAAAATTAACTTAACTAACAATTTAAAACTATGAATAACTTAAACAACTAGTAGTACAAGGTATGCTTTTCCCCATATAAAATAACTAGCTGCTGCCCGCGACGTCGTCTGCGTGAAGGCTCTACAGCACCAAAAATACCTAAGATGCCAGTGTCGCTATAGCATTATAAGTAAACAACTTTTAAAATTGCATTAAAATATAAGTTTTTTTGCGAAGCAAGTGAAGCGAAGCAAGTGAAGCGAAGCAAGTGAAGAGAGTTATATGGGAATCCTGCTGAGTTCAGTCATAAGATGTGACTGAAGGAAATAGAGAAAATAATGCAGGAATACATTTCAGGACACAAAAGAATAAAAATACGTACAAAGGTATCATACCTTACAACACTTCCCTATAAACTACGTTGGTAGTTATGCTGCCAGGAGCTAAAATGTAAAGAGAGTCAGGACTGGTGACGCGAGAGCAAGCGACGTACAGTTGCGCGTGTGAGAAGCAACTCGTCCTGAGGTCGACACCCGCTGCCCTCAGTGTCTGCCCCTGCGACTTATTGATGGTCATCGCGAAGCAAACATTCACGAGGAACTGTACGCGCTTGAACTGGAACGGGTAGTTATGAGGTATGAAAGGAATGCGTGGTATAAATACTGCCTCGCCGACGCCACAACCCGAAAGAATTTCCGCCTCAATGGTGTGTCTGTGGAGCGAGATGACTTTAAGGCGTGTCCCGTTACACAACTTCGGAGGAGATAGGTACAGAAGAAGCATAATCGGGACACCGACCTTCAGCTTGATGGTATGCGCTGGAAGTCCACTTGCTGACAGGGAGTTCAGAAATTCCACGGGATAATGTGTGGCGTCATCTTGCTCGACAACAGTGTTTATCGAGGTGTAGACCACTTCATTCCCCTCAATTTCCGAGAGAATGCATTTGTTAATTGCTGCAGCCTGATTATTTTTGGGCGTCAAAATGGCCCGCTCACACACCCAAGAATTCTGCTGGTGCAGTATACGACTGATGTCCCCGTACACACAGCGAATGAGTTCTTCTAAGCTGGATACCACTCTACCGAGAGACTCTGGAAGCACCACATGTCCACCTCTCTTTTCTGGTAGAGTGCCTTCGCCAAGACTTAGAAGGACATCGGAGAATTCTTGAGCACATGCATTGCCGCCGAGCTGAGCTCTCATATTAATGGTCAAGCGCAGCGTACGAACTCGTGACCAAAACGAAGATCGTTTCAACGAAGCATTCACCTCGTCAGCCCTCGATCCCCGCGTCACCACGGGAAGCGTTTGCCGGAAATCGCCACTGAACAGAACTATGACACCACCCATCAAATGTTCGTTCCTGCGGATGTCCTGCAGGGTTCTGTCCACGGCCTTAACTGCCTTCCTATTGGCCATCGTACACTCATCCCATACGATCAGAGAGCAACCCTTGAGCACGTGTCCCTTATTGCTGTTACGTGACACACCAAAAACAGGCGTTTCGGCGCTCTCTAAATCGATGGGAATTTTAAATATGGCATGTGCTGTCTTGCCGCCCGGAAGTAGTGTGGCAGCGATTCCCGACGACGCTACAGCAATAGCAATTTTGCCTTGCCTCCTGACCTCAGCAAGTATGCCAGTGGTAACAAATGTTTTTCCTGTTCCACCAGGAGCATCCAAGAAAAACATTTTACCCTGGTTTTGCCCAACGCTTTCAAGGACGGTGTCATAAATGTGTTTTTGCTCTGAAGAGAACAAAGCGACATAGTCATTTCGTATGGTGGTCATTTCGCCCGGATCGTAATTTGTCTCAGCGTTATACTCCCGATTTCCACGGTCTTTATACGGTGATGATGTGGGAGCTGATAACCCATATTCGATCAGTGGATTGCCGCCGATAGAAATGACCACATCTTGAAGTGAACTGAGACAGGTGTTCAGCACGCGTTCATCAGTTACTTCGACTTCGTCTCCAGTAACACGCCTCAAAGCTCGTAGAAAATCTTCAGCCAGATGATGGCGATACTTCTCCCACAAAGCTACCAGGTTCGCGACTCCACAAAACACCAAGATGACGGCAAACAGATGACGCATGCAGCTGGGCCTGTCACTGACGCTCGCCTCCGCGAGGGTGTCATCCCAATTTTGGTCACCGTCGAGAAGGTGACGTGCTACGCAGGCTGCGCGGTAAGTGGGATACTCCACGCCATCAAATGTCCTCAGAAAGGTGAAAGACGTTGGGCCTCGGACAGTGTGAAGTAACAACCGCAGAAAATTGCATTCGCCATTATTCGGATGCACGGTATAAACCCTACCCAATGCGGTGTCCTTGAAAATTCCCGGAAAGCCTTCCACAGCACCTCCTCGTCGACGTCGGTTAAATACACCCCTTTGCTTGTCGTACGTGTAATATGAAGGCACCTCGTCATACGTAAGGGATCTCGCAAACTGGTTGACTTCACAGAGCGTGTTTTTTTAAATTGTCTTCCTCAACTCTGCTCAAGATTTTGAGGGTTTTGTTGGAACTTGAATTTGTCGAAACGAACTATACTATACAACTTCTATGAAGAAAATGCACATTGCCATCTATGAATTTTAAGAATAACTAACTACTAACCTCGCCAACATGATCAAATTTAAATTATTAATTTCCAAAAAGTGTTAACATGTAACTTGATTTGATTTTTATGAAATCTCATAGATGGCGCTGCTTCAAAATTTTCATTATACTACTAACATTAATTAAACTATGTTTCTCTGCCCAAGTTACTTAAATGGCGTAGTTTTTATAGTGTAAAGCTAGATAATAGCATGGCTTACTCAAAAACAACATTTAAATATGCGTCGTTAGATTACACGCTGTCACAGAATACGTAAGTAAGAAAAATAAAGATTCACAGCTCCTCCCCCGTAGGTGATAGCGTGATAATATGTTTCCAGAGTTAAATTATGCTTTACTAAATAAATAACATGTCATTTTGTGCATTCAATTATTTTGTGCATTAAATTACGAACAAAAACCTTTTAAAATCAATATTGCTTACCTCCTATAACATACGGCGTGATAATATGTAGCCTAAAGCCTTCCTTGGTTTACAAAGAACATTTTTGCTGAAATTCAATTCAATCTATCCAGTAGTTTTGGCGTGAAGCCGTACCATACACACAGACAAACAGACAAAAATTCTAAAAAGTCACTTTTTGTCATCAGTTACGTTTTTCTAACAAAAGCCACTTATTTTTTCTCGAAAATTCTCAATGTACAGTTTTTCTTTCGTTACTGTTTTATTATATGTATAGATAATAATAATATCCCTGGACATTTCACACAGCGCCATCTAGTCCCAAGCTAAGCAACCTAATGCTTGTGTTATGGTAACAAGATGGCTGATAAACTACTTATATACAAAGAAAACAAAATAAAAATAAAATAAAAATAACATATAGCCTACTCTAATCTACATTATAACATAAAAGGAACAGCAGTATTTTTGCGAGTTCACTCAAAAGGTATAATTTAATGTGAAATATTATACACTGAAGGTCAGAACCTATAATTTTCCCTATAAAGTAGGTATTTTATTATAAGTACCATAGAGAATTAGAACAGATTATCGTTAAATTGAGGACAATAAGGTCTATGTTCGTGAAATTATTAATTCATCATCTGCCTAGCCCTTTCCCAACTATGTTGGGGTCGACTTCCAGTCCAACCGAATGCAGCTGAATACCAGTATTTTAAATGGAGAAAGAAAGAAAGAAAAAGTATTTATTGAGACTCGTACAGGATCTACTAAAGTAAAACAGTAAAAAAAAAAAAAATAACACACAAAAAGAGAAATGAAACAGAAAGTCCTATACAAGGCCAAAAGGCTCTTATCTCAGCATGAGCGACTGCCTTTCTGACCTCCACAACCCAGTTACTGGGTAATACGATACCCTTTAGTAAGCCTGTTTGTCAGACTTTCGGGCTTCTGACTACCCGTAATAACTGTCAAAGATCCACGAATGACAGCCGGGACCAACGGTTTTACGTGCTTTCCGAGACAACATACATAATTTAAAAAAACAATTTTAAAAGTTACTAAAATCGATTCAGTAGTCAATTATAAACTAACTAGTTTCAGGACTTGGGTTTATTCTGTTACACCTTGTATACAAACTCTCTAATTTTACCTATTTATAATAATACTAGCAGCGCCTCTCGTTTTTACCGGCATAAGAGTTGATTTCCTAAAACTTATGTTACTGTAAAGTTTCATCAAAATCCGTTTAGTACTTTTTGCGTGAAAGAGTAACTAACATCCATCCATCTATCCATCCTCACAAACTATCAGGACTAGACCCATGCCGGACGGCGTGTACGTGTTCCACGCGCGCCTCAAAGAGATGTCAGCAAAAGCGACGGGGCCCCATAGGGCCGAAGCCTGCCAGGGTAGCGGGAACATCCGAAAGGGTTTACCGCTGCCCTGGAACATAAAGGGCTAAGGAAGAAACACGGGTGGGTTTTAGTCAGTAAGAGTCTGACACTCCCTTCTGCTCCACCCAGAGCGGGAGGAGTCATTTGATGATTTCCCAATCTTAAAAAAAAAAAAACTATCATGTTTATAATATTAGTAGGACTAGCCGTGCCCCGCGTAAGTTTCGATCCCGTGGGAATATCCTATGTGTTAATCCAGGGTGTCAGCTACTAAAATTGGTCCAGCCGTTTGAGCAAGAAGAAATAACAAACTTTCAAATACACACACACAGAGACTCACTCACTCAGAAACTTTCGAATTTATAATATTAGTGTGATTATAGTAGCATATTAAGTATAAATTATTTCTAAAAGGGAACGATAAACCCTTTCAATCTACTGCCCACTCATATAATAAAGCCTTTAAGCATGTAGCATTCCTAACAATAAATTCACAAGAAAATATTGGAAAAGGATTTAATATTCCATCCATCAAATAGGCTTATTTACCATATTAATAACACAAATTCTTCTCGCAAACCCAGCTTATGAGCAAACTCCAAGCATCCAGCAAGCAAACCCCTATCAAAGGTCTACCTCTAACTATTCAATTTGAATCGTGGGAAACGGTTGAGTGAGTCGAAAGAGGCTATCCGAGTCTCGTACCACTGAATAGATAGGTACAGAAGGCTAGCTGCCACTGACCTCTTATAAACAAGTACGCTAGACTAAATATACTATACGAAATGAGAGTTGTTTTTTGTGCCGATTCAAAGCGCCCCGCTCGAGCGTCTCAGGAACTAAAATTAATACATTGTTGCAAATGGCTGTCTTGTTGTTTTGCTACGTCGCTGATGAATGAGGTCTAAATCATTACTTTCTATTTGCTTACCGTTCTTTCTTCTTTCGGACATTTTTTCTTGCTGCTAAGCTCCGAAAAGTCGTAGCGTGATGTTAAATAGCCTTTCTCAAGAAGAGCTATCAATCAAATGCAAAAGTATTTTTTCATTAATATCAGACTGGTAGTTCCAGAGATCGCGTTCATACTTTTTTTAAATATAAAATTTATATTAAAAGATAAAATATAAAAAAGTATGGTGTCGCGGACTTTTTTGTAGAACTATTTAAAGCGGACCAGATTACCATACATTGTTTTTAGTTATATACAACGGTTGAGGCAGCGCATGCAAATAATTCTGTTTTAAGAGGTATTTCTTTCCGACTTGCTAGACAAATGTTGTGATAGCTCAGCTAAAATGCATGATGTATACATAATAAGCCTATAGCACTCACACATAATGTAGCTGTGCCAGTGTGTAATGTACCAGTGAAAACCTTTTTAGAATTGGATCATTTAGTCCGAAGATCCGTTCATCACCGGACAAACAAACAAACAAATTTTACCCCTTGTAGAATATGATGTCTAGCGTACTTGTGCAGTAGAAGCACAGTGCGTGCGTTTTTGCTCGTTATATGGAGCTGGCCTTCTGTTCCCTATTTATTTCGTGCTCGGGCGGAGGAGAGTCAATCAGGCGCTCATTGGTGCGTGAATATTTCGAACATCTCATTGGGCATTGCAACTAATAAAAAAAAAATATTCATTCGCCACAATTCTGAAGCGCAGTGCGTACACTGCGCTTCAGAATTGTGGCGAATGAATATTTTTTTTTTATTAGTTGCATATTCTCAGCTATGCATAATCAACCTATAATATTCCAATAATGACACAGGCCTCCTCTCTGTGAGAGGGAGTGGGCCGTAATCCACAATGCGAGCCCACATGACCTTCGAATTTTTGGTTCTATGACACGTCAGTTTCCTCACGATGTTTTCCTTCGCCGTTTTGAGACTAGTGATGATGAAATAATTTACACAAAGTAAAGCGCCTGACTGAAATCAAACCTGTAATGTACAGTCAGCGTCAAAAATATCGGGACGAACAGACTGATCAAAATGATCTCAACAACTAAGAAAATTAAACTTTGTCTCAATTGGATAAAGTTCTTATCAGAATGACAGTTTTCGTGTACTGTCTTCATTCTGAAACATTCCTTGTGTCATTGAGTTAATGTTTCATTTTCATAGTTACTTAGATCATTTTGAACAGTCTGTTCATTCCGATATTATTGACGCTGACTGTACGTTACCTCTAGGCCACCACTACTTCTACATAGACATAATCTAGACGACACGGTTGGCGCAGTAACGGAGGGGCCCATGGCTAAATAATAACAGCCGCACAGGTCGATCGGTCAGGTTAAGCTACGCTTGCCACGGTTGGTCTGTGGATGGGTACCATCTTTACATACCGAGACCCCTCCATGCCTCGGAAAGCACGTTAAGCCGTTGGTCCCGGCTGTCAGTCGTGGATCTTTGACAGTCGTTACGGGTAGTCAGAAGCCCGAAAGTCTGACAACCAGTCTTACCAAGGGGTATCGTATTACCTACCCAGTAACTGGGTTGTGGAGGTCGGATAGGCAGTCGCTCCATGTAAAATACTGGTATTCAGCTGCATCCGGTTAGACTGGAAGCCGACCCCAACATAGTTGGGAAAAGGCTAGGCAGATGATGATGACGGTTGGCACAGTGGCTGAGCGATCAACTGCTACGCTGCGTGTCGTGGGTTCGATTCCCGCACGGAACAAATATTTGTATTGCCTACAGGTAGTTGTTCCGGGTCGCTGTTTGTGTATGTGAGTAAATATTTGTGAACGCACCTACGATACAGGAGAAATTTCTAGTAAGGGGAACGTTTTTATTAAAAAAAAAAAAGTTATTGGCGATGAATATGATACACTTCGAGCTTTCGAAGAGTGAATAAGAAAGACAATTTGCAATATGAATGTATTATTAAAATATTTTTATTAGATAGTTTACATCACCATATACTTATTAGTAAAAAAATATTTAACGCCAAAAAAGCAATTATCTGCTATAGCTGGTATAATTTTAACTTAATTTACAAAGAAAGTACCTATAATTAAATTACTTGTGAATATAAGCTTACAAGATTCTTACAAGACCCGACGATTTCAACAGCTAACAACAGGGCACAGTTGAAGAGCTCGTCTTGGGCAAAATTACACAAAACACAAATTAATTATGTCTAAAATGTAATTATAAAGACCTTCCCCTGTGTACCTGATACCTTTCGTCTTTTGTTTTATTACGAGCAGATTATAAAATAAAAGAATAAATTAATAATTTTTATTTCGGATAAGCAACATCCTTATGGATTAGTTAACAAAAAGATAACTTAAACCTACATATGTTAGTAAACTTATTATCTGTTTGGAGACAAGGCTGTTGTTCATAATACATCTTCGAACAACATCACCTAAAAGAGGAAACTCACACCTCCCCACTATGGTCTTCAGAATGGAGCTTTGTCTCGCGATTATGCGTGAATCAGAAAGTCTATATGCCTACAGAAAATTCTTTTCCGAAATATAGAACGTTGCGTTCATCGAACTCAGTGCGTACCCCAAACCAATAACTTAGTATTCCGATATGCCATCGAGATATTTTTCTTCACGAATGAATTTTATGACATCAATTCACTTAAGGGCCTTACTCTCGTTTAGTACCGTAATACGGTCACTTTATGAAGAATATTTCTCATTAACGGCTTGATTAAAAGATCTGTAAAAAATATATGTTTGCTATAGATTCATGAACAACATTTCTGTAGAAGGATTTTTTCGTATGGCTAATACTTTTGCCTTAAAAAAATATTTACCAACACGCTATTTTTTTCTGAAATTCGATATTACTTCTAAACGGCTTTGATGTTTGGAAATATTTTTACACTGAAAAATCGATGGTTAGAGGTACTACAGATTTGTCTTAGCTTATGTAAATCAATTAACATTTGCAAAGGAAATGTCCCCACTTTGAGATCGAGCTTCAGAGGGGCTCTGCGCGGGCGCGGGCGGCAGTCGTGCGTTAGCATTGAGACGGGATGGCTGTGTCGCTCGCTGCTACGCTCCGGCTATCGACCGACTATGCGCGTCTGTCTGTGTTAGTGCAAATATTTACGAACGAATTGTATCAGTGTGCGTTTATTGACTAGCTCGCTGCAGATGGCCCATTTCTATTGTGCGCGTGGACGCTTACGAATACATACGATAGTAAAATACAAGTAGTCATATCTAAACTAATATTAAAATGAGAAAAGATTGGATTTGATCAAAATAAAAGTCCAAGATGGCGGCAGCGAAAATTTTCAAGTTTTTCATCATGGGTGTCGTTTTCATATTTTTCGAGGGTGACAAAACCGATAGTGAGGTCAAAATAAAAATCCAAAATGGCGGCTGCAAAAATTTTCAAATATTTCATCATGGGTGTCGTTTTCATACTTTTCGAGGGTGATAAAGCCGATAGTGAGGTCAAAATAAAAATCCAATATGGCGGCTGCAAAAATTTTCAAATATTTCATCATGGGTATCGTTTTCATACTTTTCGAGGGTGATAAAGCCGATAGTGAGGTCAAAATAAAAATCCAAAATGGCGGCTGCAAAAATTTTCAAATATTTCATCATGGGTGTCGTTTTCATGCTTTTCGGGAGTGATAAAGCCGCTAGTGAGGTCAAAATAAAAATCTAAAATGGCGGCTGCGAAAATTTTCAAATTTTTCATCATGGGTGTCGTTTTCATGCTTTTCGGGGGTGATAAAGCCGCTAGTGAGGTCAAAATAAAAATCCAAAATCGCGACTGCGAAAATTTTCAAATTTTTCATCATGGGTGTCGTTTTTATGATTTTCGGGGGTGTTAAAGCCGCTAGTGAGGTCAAAATAAAAATCCAAAATGGCGGCTGCGAAAATTTTCAAATTTTTCATCATGGGTGTCGTTTTCATGGTTTTTGAGGCTGCTGAAGCCAATAGTGAGGTCAAAATGAAAATCTAAGATGGCGGGTGCGAAAATTTTCAGAATTTTCGTCATGGGTGTCGTTTTCATACTTTTCGAAGGTGATCAAGCCGATTGTGAGGTCAAAATAAAAATCCAAAATGGCGGCTGCGAAAATTTTCAAACTTTTCGTCAGTGATGTCGTTTTCATGCTTTTCGGGGTTGATAAAGCCGATAGTGAGGTCAAAATAAAAATTCAAAATGGCGGCTGCAAAAATTTTCAAATATTTCATCATGGGTGTCGTTTTCCCACTTTTCGAGGGCGATAAAGCCGATAGTGAGGTCAAAATAAAAATCCAAAATGGCGGCTACAACAATTTTCAGATATTTCATCATGGGTGTCATTTTCATAGTTTTCGAGGGTACTACAGCCGATAGTGAGCTCACAATGTAAATCCAAGATGGCGGCTACAAAAAATTGTTTTTTTTTAAATCATACATAAGGAACTTCGAATAACCTAAGTTATTCCGATCAAACTAAAATTTACTAATTATTACTTGATTTTAGGTACACGATACTTATTTGACTGAAGATATTGATTCTATCTTTATTCTGCAAAAGAGGGCTGTTAGAGCCATCTACAATCTCAGCAGACGCGAATCTCTAAGGGAACTGTTTAAAAACATTAACATCATGACGGTTCCTTGTCAATATATATACGAAAACATTATGTACGTTCGAAAAAATCTACATCTTTTTAGTAAGATAAGTGACAGGCATAATTTTAACACTAGGAATAGGAACAAACTAGATCAACCGTGCTTCAGATTGTCTAAAGTAAAAACTTCTTTTATGGGGTACTGTGTAAGATGTTATAATAAAATACCACTCAATATTCTTCAATTAAATGAGAAGAAATTTAAAACATGCATTAAACGCACACTATGTAGACAAGCATATTATAAGTTGGATGAGTATATCGTAGATAAAAATGCTTGGCTTAATGCTGGTCCTGCTCCACAGGCACTTGGGCTCACTAGTTGATTACAATTTCAATATTTGGAAGAGATGCTTCCCCTTTTTTGTGTTTCTGACATTACGAACGTAATGTTTTTTTTATTCAATCAAGATTTAATTCTTAATACTTAAATATTAAATACCTCTTCCTGATTATTCCTATAGTTTTGTATAAATTAGAAGCATTTTTTTTTTAAATTTTGTAAATGTAAGAACCATGGATCCGTTTTTATGATATTTTGATGTTGACTTGAAAGAGCATGGCAGTTGAGAATATGTCATGCTCACTTAAATGTCTCACTGGTGGTGGCGCGTGTGTTGGATCATTCGGTTCCCTACAAAATGGTTGAGCTGGGTGGTGCTGATCCACGCGTCATGTTCGTGAACGGGCGCCGTCAGTTGAGACTGGTCATCTCTTAACTGCCAGGGCTTATTTTTAATTTTATATTTTAAATTGTTTTTTTTTTCATTGTTCTCACATGTAGAAGCAATAAGAATAATGTACCCAGGATTTTGTAATAATATCTTGATTTAAAAGAGTGTCCTTGGAGTTTCTTGCCCGTTCTTCTCCAAAGAGATCTACGTTTTGGAATGGGCAACTAGCTTCACTTTCTGACAAACTGACCGACTATTTAAAATGTTGACAATTCAAAAGTGCCTGAAATGGTTTAATTGAAATAAATGATTTGAGTTTGAGTTTGAGTTTGACAATAATATATTTAGTGTGATGAGTTGCCAAATAAACAATGTTATTTATCACGAGACCGCATGAGTGAGTGAGTGAGTGAGTGACAGATAGATTGCAAAAACAATATCCTATACGGTTAAGACACAAGAAATGCGTTTCCGTGAATACTGTATCATTGTGTATTAAAATTCAATTGATTTAATAATACAGATAACTTATTATTGAAAGATTATCTATTTATCCAGTTCTTTATTTAGATATTTAAGAAGGAAAATTAGTTTTATATGTAACCAACACCTCAAATGATGACTGAATAATTAGTTACAACTAAAATTTATTTTGACCTCACTATTGGCTTTATCACTCTGGAAAACCACGAAAACGACACTTATGAAGCAAAATTCCAAATTTATTGCAGCCGCCATTTTGGATTTTCATTTTGACCTCACTATTGGCTTCAGCAAACTCAAAAACCACACCCATGATGAAAAATTTGAAAAGTTTTGCAGCCGCCATCCTGGATTATCATTTTGACTTTATAATCGGCTCCAGCACCCTCGAAAACCACGAAAATGACACCCGTGACGAAAATTTTGAAAATTTTCGCACCCGCCATCTTAGATTTTCATTTTGACCTCACTATTGGCTTCAGCAGCCTCGAAAACCACGAAAATGACACCCATGACGAAAATTTTGAAAATTTTCGCACCCGCCATCTTAGATTTTCATTTTGACCTCACTATTGGCTTCAGCAGCCTCGAAAACCACGAAAATGACACCCATGACGAAAATTTTGAAAATTTTCGCACCCGCCATCTTAGATTTTCATTTTGACCTCACTATTGGCTCCAGCACCCTCGAAAACCATGAAAACGACACCCATGATGAAAAATTTGAAAATTTTTGCAGCCGCCATTTTAGATTTTCATTTTGGCTTTATAATCGGCTCCAGCACCCTCGAAAACCACGAAAATGACACCCGTGACGAAAATTTTGAAAATTTTCGCACCCCCCATCTTAGATTTTCATTTTGACCTCACTATTGGCTTCAGCAGCCTCGAAAACCACGAAAATGACACCCATGACGAAAATATTGAAAATTTTCGCACCCGCCATCTTAGATTTTCATTTTGACCTCACTATTGGCTCCAGCACCCTCGAAAACCACGAAAACGACACCCATGACGAATATTTTGAAAAGTTTTGCAGCCGCCATCCTGGATTTTCATTTCGACTTTATAATCGGCTCCAGCACCCTCGAAAACCACGAAAATGACACCCGTGTCGAAAATTTTGAAAATTTTCGCACCCGCCATCTTAGATTTTCATTTTGACCTCACTATTGGCTTCAGCAGCCTCAAAAACCATGAAAACGACACCCATGATGAAAAATTTGAAAATTTTTGCAGCCGCTATTTTAGATTTTCATTTTGACCTCACTATTGGCTTCAGCAGCCTCAAAAACCATGAAAACGACACCCATGATGAAAAATTTGAAAATTTTTGCAGCCGCTATTTTAGATTTTCATTTTGACCTCACTATTGGCTCCAGCACCCTCGAAAACCACGAAAACGACACCCATGACGAGGTTTATCTACTAAACGGCCGTAGGTAATTATGTCAAGGTCACTGCCGAAACTATAACATCGTTCGATTGGCTACGGAACCCTAAAATGCTATTTAGGTACAGTGCTAGTTAGGTAGGTTTATTACTGATTTATAATAATTCAAATTGGTGAAACAGGATCACATTTTTTATAAAATCTCATTTTTATGTACTTAATAAATCCTCCTACCAAATGCAAATGCAAATAAAATGTTATTCGATTCCTAAGAAAAGTTTTACCCCCGCAGGAACTAAGTTCTGATTTTAAATAAAATCGAAATTTCTAAATGAAAAATGCTTAAAATATACGTAACATACGTATCAATCTATACAAAATATATCAGACTTGCAACCGCAATTCCCTTCTGGAATCGTTGGCAAAAATAGCGACCTGCGAGCGGCATGTCTGTGCCTCTGCATACTCTTTGATCGTCGTTTTAGTTCAGCGCGCCACCGCGCGCGTTTTACGTTTTCGGGACTAGAGCGTTTAGCTCCGCCCACATGCACAAGGTCAGCGAGCCCTATATACACCTTAAGCCTGTGCATAATTTATCAGGAAAAAAGATAACTGAATTATTATGTTCAGAACTCGACCTAAAAACAGTTCATAGGCTAGAGTAGTAGGAGTAATATATTTGAATAAAAAATTTGAGACAATTTTCAAGTTATGGAACAGCAAACTTAATGTCATACTTTACAAAGTTTAAATTCCATTGCAACTAAAACCTTATAAGAACTTTTTGTTACAAAATGGTCACTCAAAAATCAACTTTGAATATATTTCACTAAAGTAGATAACTGAAGGCCAATTCCTGTAATTAAAAACGGTCAAAATCTAGTCGCAATCTCATCTCAGCGACAATAAATGTCAAAAACTTGTCTAAAATGTAGGGAAATTACAGGTATTTTTAACAAATTGAGACTGTGAACGTTCTTAAAATTAAGAGAATTGACCCTCTGATTAAGTGGCGATGTAATGTAAATTATCTGAGATTATGAACACTGCTTTACTTCAGTTTTTTTTGCGTCAATCTTGTTTAGAAGGCCGCACGTGCACACTGTGGTAACACTTTGATCTTGAGCTGGCCTAACGTAGTACGGAGTTTCAATAGTATAAGAGGCCAGCTTATACTGGTTTATTTAACACTGACATCCTTTTACAGTTATTTTACCCTCTGATTGTGCATCACTGCCCAAAGTGATCTTTATTCTCGTTCCTATAAGGTTGCTGTTGGGTTGTTACTGACAGGTCTGTCAAAATCATTGTGATCTTTATTGTCATCACAATAAGGTTGCTGTTGAGTTGCTGTTGTTGTGTGTAAAATAACTGTGAACGAACTGTAAGTAGCTTTCTGTCAGCTAGATAATATTCGACTCAATTTTGACGGCAACGAAACTATAATAATAATTGTGTAAAGGGCCTCTGCGAGTTGGCTTCGGCCCCTAGTACGCCTTTCAAAGGTTCGGGACCCCAGGGTCCCGAGATATGTCAAAGACAACTCCTCCTCCTCCTAGCCTAGCCCAACTATGTTGGGGTCGGCTTCCAGTCTAACCGGATGCAGCTGAATACCAGTATTTTACATGGAGCGACTGCCTATCTGACTTCCACAACCCAGTTACTGGGTAATACGATACCCCTTGGTAAGACTGGTTGTCAGACTTTCGGGCTTCTGACTACCCGTAACGACTGTCAAAGATCCACGAATGACAGTCAGGACCAACGGCTTAACGTGCTTTCCGAGGCACGGAGGGGTCTCGGTATGTAAAGATGGTCACCCATCCACAGACCAACCGCGGCAAGCGTAGCTTAACCTGACTGATCGACCTGTGCGGCTGTTATTATTTAGCCACGGTCCCCTCAATAATAGTTTAATAATAATAATAATTGTGTAAAGGGCCCCTGCGAGTTGGCTGCGGCCCCTAGTACGCCATTCAAACGTTCAAAGATATGTCAAAGACAACTAAAATAATTATAATAGTTAATTAGTTAGTTCCATAATTATAGTTTTAAAATAAAAAAAATGTATCGTAATCAGCCTGTAATGTTCCCACTGCTATCACACACGGCTCTTCTCTTCGAGAGGGAGTATAGTCCTCCACGCAGGAGCAGTGCGGCTTGGTAGATGTCACATGTCTTCGAATTTTAAGACATGCCGGTTTTCTTCACCGTTGAGAGCAGCAGTGGTGATGAAATAATTTAGACAAATTAAAACGCCTGTCTGGGTTCGTACCTACGACCTACAACCACTGAACACCAATACTCCCAAAAGAAAAAAAAAAGCAATTTACCAAAACCTGCAAAAAAAAGAAATATATTATAAGTATATATTATAGTAATAATATGTATGTGTATATAACCTAGGTATTTATGTATTTGTGTACCTAGTTTTAATAGTTTTTTTTTTATTATTATTGTCCCTCTCAACCAAAGCACCTGCCATCTAATCTCTTCACCACCCTTGGTTGACTGGTAGAGAATGCCTAAGGTATTAAGTCCGCCTTTGTACCTTTTTGTGCGAAAAGTTTAAATAAATAAATAAAACCACAACACAACAACAAAAACAAACAACACAACACAACTATACAACACAACACAACAACAACAACACACAAAAAGACACAACAACACAACAAACACCAACACAACACAAAACAACAACAACTTACAACTGCAACAACAACACCTAAAACCCGTTATACAACTTTAAAAAAGAACACCTAATATTACTTGCCAAGAAAAAAGGCGAGACAAAATTTTATTCATCTTTTAAAATACTCTTTCAACCAGAACGGAATAACCACCGCTCCCAGGCACATTAGAGTACCCGTATCGATGAAAACATTCACAGCGAAAACTGCTCCAATACCAATGAAATTAAAATTTACTTTCCAAACAATTGGAGCGGAACCTATCAAGACTGGCGATACAGATACCAGTTATTGACTCCTTAATATTTTGCTCTCCGCTAGACTATTACTTCGGAATTTCATATCTTTGAGATAGTTGTTGAAATTGCGACGGCTGTAAAAGTTTATTAAGTTTCTCTAAGAGTAGACAATAATATAAGGTTTATGGAGTTAGCTTGATTAAAGACCATAAGCACCTATATAATATTTATTTGTTCAAAAATATACAACAATATAATAGCAATTTAATTTAAAGGGTTCTTTATGACACTTTTGGACGTTTCTATGAAAAGAGCGGCAATTCCAGTGGTTTTAAGCACGTTTGCATTCTAATATTCTCAATGTGTCAAAAATATAATCAATTTTCTTACATTTTTGACATTGACTGTCGCTGAGATGAGATTGAGTATTGAATTTGAACGATTTTTAAGTATGATTGTATGACCTTCAGATTTTGAACATCTGTGTCTGAACTAGGACTCGTGGTGGCCCAACCCAGACAGGCACTTTTAATTTCATCACCACTGCTCTCAAAACGGTGAAGGAAAACATCGTGAGGAAACCGGCATGTCCTAGAACCAAAAATTCGAAGACATGTGACATGTACCAACCCGCACCGGGCCCGCGTGGTAGATTACAGCCCACTCCCTCTCCAAGACAGAAGGCCTTTTTCCCAGCAGTGGAAACATTATCGATTGATTATGCTGATGCGTATGGTGATACACTTTATGATACTTGTTTCTATGAACAGATTTTGGACATCTGTGTCTGAACTAGATATGAAATATCTGTATTGTCAAACATCAGCGCTCTCCTCCTGTTGTAGGAGACACTTAGTAAATAACTTTGTTTGACCTCTATGAGGAGGATGGATGGATGGATGTATGTCCTCTTTTGGAGATTAGATAGGCAGTAGCTTCATGTAAAATACCGGTATTCAGCTACATCCGGTTAGACTAGAAGCCGAACCCATCATAGTTGGGAAAAAGCTAGGCAGATGATGATAGATGACCTCTATTTACGTCTATAAACACAACATTTGATTATATAAAAGATGTCGTCAAACTGAAGAGAATCTCGCGTGAGATGCGGCATTCGCTGGCGCCGATTATGACAACTAACTTGTATGAAGGTGTTCAAAATAACATAGCGAAAATACCCGCGTGACTTCCTAATTATTAAAACAATCGACGCGTGCAGTCACGGCACGTGTCCCGCACGGGATTCGCCTCAGTAAGCCAAGAGCTTTATATACAAACAATATGTAACAAAATTAACGCAAGACTCAATACTCTAATTAGGGTGTATGAGGCCCTAATTAGAGTACTTATTGAGTTAAAAGCACCCGGCTGTCATTTGAGGATGTTTGACAGTCGTTACGGGTAGACAATAGCCCGAAAGTCTGAGAACCAGTCTTACCGAGGGGTATCGTATTACTCAGTAACTGGGCTGTGGAGGTCAGATAAGCAGTCACTCCATGTAAAATACTGGTATTCAGCTGCATCCGGTTAGCCTGAAAGCCGAAACCAACATAGTTGAGAAAACGCTAGGCAGATGAGATGAGTTAAAAAAAAATATTCAATTTTTTTTTGCTATTTTTTTTAGTTATAATACCTATATTATTTGACGGCATGATTGGCGCAGTGGCTAAACGATTGACTACTGCGCTGCGTGTCGCGGGTTCGATTCCCGCACGGAACTGTCCGTCTATCAAGAGCCTTTTGCTCAGGAACGCGTGGAGTTATCAAGTTGAAATTAATTATAAATACAAATACTTAGGGCTGCAATCCTTTGAAGCAAAAATTAAACTTCTAAGTCAACGCAATCAAAAGACAAGGGCAGTTATGTTCCGTTTATGCTGCATATTTTAACATTCGCAAGGGAATCAAAACCTTCCCGATGACCTAGAATCATGAAATTTGGCACAAGGGCAAAAATTCGAAAACCGTAAATATGTAGTTACATACCGGAACACTCGGTGCGCGAGCCCGACTCGCACTTGACCGGTTTTTTTGGTCATACGGGTATTATTGCAAAGTTTTTACCAAAAATTGTTCTATAACAGATTTTGGCCCAAACACATAACTTTTACCAACATAGAATCCTGTCCTCCTTTCCTAATACCTATAACTTTGCCAGCCAGTCACATAAAGATTAGAGTTGGGTATTACTCACGTTCATGCCCCAGAAATTCTCGACTGATTTCGGATTCAAACGGTGCACCTCACCACGAGTTGATTACAGAGTAAAAGCGTGAATCGAATCTTGACTGGCATTAAATTATAACCGAACACTAGGTATCATTAATACTTGTCTTGTTTTAGAAATCATCATCCTTAGGCTAATGAACCGCCAGAGATGTGCTATGTTTCAAATAGACGTTATTTCAAGTTAATTTAATTTAAATTATTTATCAGATTCAGACAACAATACAAGGTGTTGTTTTGCAACCTCGTCAAATTCAAGGAGGTAACTATGCTACTGATTCTCGACATGAATCAATAATAAAATAAGTAGGTTTTTATTTTTTTCAAATTTTCGGAAATGTTTGTGGGACACGCATATTAAAACGCGGGCTGTCTGAGACCGCACTGTAACTGCCCTTTTACACACACATAAAAACGCGGCAGCTTTTACGATACAATAACGCGATTCTGTTCTTTGAAAGTGGTGTATTTTGAAATACTGTCAAACTTAAATAACTAAAAAAAAGTATGTATTCATTATTTACCAGGGATCGTAATTTTATTTGATTACTAGCTTCTGCCCGCGGCTTCGCCCGCGTGGATGTCGGAAATTATCCCACGGAACGTGCTAACAGGATAAAATGTATGTGCTTCCCCAGGATGCCATCTATCTCTATGCCAAATCAGAAGTTCAGTGGTTTAGGCGTGAAAATGTAACATACAGTTTCAAGTTCAAATCCTCCCCTTAAAAACTGAATTACCTCTTTTTGTCCCGTCAGTGGTAAATTTTCGACAACTTTAAATACTTTATATTAATAGCTGTGTATTGCGGGTGACGTAACCTACGACAAACTTATTATTTGCGGTTGGATCAGTAATCGGGTCTAGGGATCGAACCGCAAAATTAAGTTTGTTTTTTATTGTATATACTTTTCGCGCATAAAAAGTACCCAGTGTGGTGCCCAGGATATTAAAGAATAATTTCAAGTTTCATCGTAATCGAACCGGTAGTTTTTGCGTGATGCCTGAACAAACAGACAGACAGACAGACAGACAGACAGACCGACAGACAGACAGACAGACAGACAGACAAAAATTTTTTTAATCACATTTTTGGGTTCGGTGTCGATCTAGTAACACCCCCTGCCATTTATTTTTTTGATATTTTCAATGTACAGAATTTTCACTTCTACAGATTTATTATAAGTATAGATTTATGTCTTTCCTAGCAGCCTCCTGAAGTTTGACGAGGATGCAAAACAACAGCTTGTATAGTCCATTTTGTTAGTAAAATAACTTATAACTAGTGTTAGTAGTAAACAACCAAGTATAAAACGAAACAAACAACAAAGTAGGTGTCTGAAGCAGAATGTGCAGAGAACGTTAAAGTAAGCCTAGCTGACCATTTTCCCCACATAGGGCCTCAGAATAGGGGAGTAAGGACTCTCCACAACTGTTTTCAGGATGCTAATGTCACTGTCCCGCGTTCTACACACCAGTGATGCGACTGTTTTTACGAATTACTGCATGGAAGCCGTAAGCTCGGTTCTGAGCAAATATCTCCGATGATGCGCTACAGAAACGGGACAGTTTCAACAACATTATTGTATTATTGTATTTTACTACTATTATTATATTTCCCAGGAGTTTCCCAAATGAAATATTTGTCTTTCTTTTCTTTCTGTACCACAATATCCAATAAGACCGGCTGTCAGACTTTCGGGCTTCTCATTACACTTGACGACTATCAAAGGTTTGCGAATGAAGGAACGGTCTCAGTACGAAATGTAGCGGCCAGCGTAGTTCAACCTTGATCGATCGACCCGTGAAGCTGTATTAAGCTTCAAGCCTCTAAGGCCCCTTTATACACACACGTTTTTCCTGCCGATAAAAACTATTGCCACAGTATGTACGGTACGGTACGGTTTATTTACACGAGTGTAGGTACGGTCATCAGTATTGTATGGATCACTATGAAACCTTGTCGAAAGACACGTTTTTTTGTACTGCACGGTTTATATGCCGAGTGTAGACGCGGATCGTCAGTGTTGTTTGGATCACTATGGAATCTTGTCGACAGACACGTTTTTTTTTACGGCACAGTTAAGAGGGTGCACGCAGGTCCACTAGCGCCACTCCTTTAAAAAAATATTATCTCGTGACTGAGAAGGAATTATGAAAATCTGTTCAATCAGCGACCTCGGTAAATGTGTCTAGAATTTTCTAATACCTTTTATAAAATTTCATATTGAGACACGAAGCAACAAAATTCGATCTAAAGAAAAGCGGCCACATTCCTATATGTCGTATTTAGTTGCTTCGTGTCTCAATATGAAACTTAATAAAAGGTATTAGAAAATTCTAGACACACTTACCGAGGTCGCTGATTGAGCAGATTTTCATAATTCCTTCTCAGTCACAAGATAATATTTTTTTAAAGGAGTGGCGCTAGTGGACCGTTGTACAGGCTCTTAATAGGTACACCGTACCGTAAAGAAACCGTACCGTGTACAAAGGGCCTTAGGAATACTCATAAGAAACGTGAACAAAATTTTGATCTATACTTTTTCTTTCGCAGGTGAAAACCCCGCAGCCATGCAGTCCTCCTCACCAACTTTCATCAGCCGTCTCCCCAGCATCTTATTACCGACCCTCATCAGTCTCAACCTGATACGGTGACAATTTCACTAGCCCATCAACTGAAAATGTACCCTATATGTAATAGCAAATGGTTTATTTTTGCGTGGAGGGAAATTTGATGGCGGGTCGTGTGTCAAATAAATTCGAAAGGTTATTACGGGTAATGGAAGGCGATGAGTGTACACATGTTTTTACTTCGCCTGGTCTGTTTTTATTACAGGTTTCATTTCGAAATATGTTCGTTAATATTAGGGTTCGGAGTTAACAAAGTATCAAGTTCTGAAGGAACCAATTAATCATCATTATTTTTACGAGTAGCTTCAAATGAAATTCATTCTAACTTTATCTTTTACAAGTACATCTTAATACACTGCTTTACTTTGGGTTGAGTTCCAATCTCTCATTAGATTTCGACGATCTCGTCTCCTCCGTTATTCACCAATTCCTTAACTCTCTCAACAGCAAGATGGTAAATTAATAGTCATTTCGAAATGGAAATTTATTTCATCCTCTTTTCCCTCATTACTGAGGATCGTGAATGCAATCAATGAGCTCCATCGATGTAGGTCAAGAGCTGAGCACCGCACTTATAAATATATATTTAAGTCAGCAAACATAATCCTTCATTCATTCTTAGAAGGTTCGATATCTGTTGGAGCGGTTTACGGTTTGGCTTGGGTAAATAGTATTTTAATCAAGGGAAGTCATTGCATAATCAGCCTATAAAGTTCCTACTACTGAGACACAGTTCTCCTTTCTGTAAGAGGGGAGGGAGAAGGCCATAATCCACCACGCGGGCCCAGTACGGGTTGGTAGATGTCACATGTCTTCGAATTTTTGGTTCTAGGACATGCCGGTTTCCTCACGATGATTTCCTTCACCGTTTTGAGAGCAGTGTTGTTGAAATTAAATACACAAAGTTAAGTACCTGCCTAGGTTTGAACTCACGACCTACAACTCGAAAGTCACCTCTGCTCCGCAGAGCAGCGGTGGCCCAGGCAAGTCATTGAGAAAGAAGAATTAAATTTGCATCTTTTATCGAATAAATTATCCTTGACTGTTTTCAACTTCAAAAAACATTTTCAAACAAATTCTGTTTAAGAAATAACTCCACTTTACAACTACTTGGCAATGTCGGCAATTACACAAAGACTTTAATGTAACTTTCAATAAAATACAGAAAATAATCCTATAACCTGTAAATGGAATAACAACTTTGACAATTAAGTAACAGAGATCATTTTGATTTGTCTTTATATAGCATCTATGCCAAAAGTAAAACCACTACCTCCATCAAGTGGACAGCAGAACAATAACCAATGTGTTGATTTTCAAAGTGACATAGGACATCAGCTGGAACGGTACACATAAGCAAGCGACCCAGTTCACTTTACTGACTAGGGCACTACATGACGGACAATATACTCCGCTACTTACATAACAGGGTGAGTTTTTGAAAAGGGATCCTATGATAGCTATGTCAACTGATATACAAATATACGATATCAAGAGCATTATAGATATTATCAAGAATGTATGTCGTATTATAATAGAAGGCATAACACATTGTGCGGCGCTCGTATTGCGCCGCACAATCAAAAATGAGAATGCGATACAAACTCTTTGGAAGTAGCAGAAAGTAAATACATACTGGCTTGTAAACATGTAAATCTAACATTAATATACCTTTGTAAGTTATTCCTAACACTTTGTGTAAATGTTTTACCAATTGAATACTGAATAAAATGTTATTATTATTATAAAGCTGGAATATTACTAAAAAATAAATTGACCGATCTAAAAATAAGAGATCAAGAGCATCATTTTTATAACCTCAAGAATATACACATTATAATTGTTTTCTAGGATTCTGAAGTATAATTTCTTTCTGAATAAAATCAATGCAGTCATTGTTTGATTTCTGCCAAAATGAAAACTGCTGATTAAAACGAACTGAAAGTTTATTGAGTATATGTTTTTTTATGGAAACTAATAATTTAGTTTTCATAAAATTCATATGCTCAATAATAATATAATAAATAATTGGCCGAGACCGAGGGGCATCGCACTCTCGTAATTTTAAGAACGTCCACATTCTGATCTCAGTCTCAAACTGTCAAAAGAACCACTAATACCCCTACATTTTTGACAAGTTTTTGACATTGCCGAGATGTGACTGCGACTACATTTTGAACGTTTTAAATTACGAGAATTGGCCTTCTGATGTAACTCAATAATAATATTTTTACTTTTACCATCGACTCGACAAGAAAAAGTTAATATTTATGTCATACCGATACATACAATCAGCAAAGTATAAGTAGGTATGTCCTGGTTCGTATTATCGACATCATTTCTATCTAGTACGTGATTCCTGTGATTAAACTCATCCTGTATACTACAGATAATTCACGTCATCTGCTTAGCATATAAATTCATGATGGAAGGGTCTTTGAAGACTAGTGATTAGCATTTGTATTATGGCGATACCAGTTCATGTAGCCTCTTTATTTCAGGTCAGGTAGGATTTTATTGGGATTTTCCATCAAGAATTTTGCCTGTAGCAGCCTAGCTGGATTTGTGCTGGTTAATGACAATTAATAAAGACATTAATAGGGCAATTTATGGCAAGTTAAAAAAAAAAAAAAGTTTTGTTCAGTCACGAGCACCAATATGTCAACGCTTGGCCACTTTCAATTGCGATTTTTTCGTGAAATAACAAATGCAACGTTGAAATACAACACATTGCATAAACCTATGGGTTCGAAAATGCTATGTTCGTAACAACATGAAATTTCATTTAAAAATAAAGGATTAAATCGCTTTTGAATAATGGCGAATGTATACATACTTTTGCTCGTGACTGTACATAGGTAGATTAAGAGCAGTGGTGGCCTAGTGGTAATGGTCCCGACTTATGAGTTGTTGGTCGTGGGTTCGAACCCAGACAAGCGCTTTACTTTGTGTAAAAAATGTCATCACCACTGCTCTCAAAACGGTGAAGGAAAACATCGTGAGGAAATCAGCATGTCCTAGAGCCTAAAATTCAAAGACATGTGACATCTATCAACCCACACTGGGCCAGCGTGGTAGATTAAAGCCCACTCCTTCTCGAAGACACAGGCCTCCTCAGGCCTGTGTCCCACCAGTGGCGAAATGTGGGTTTACCATAGGTGGACCCCTCCTTAACCGTTCGGGAAATGCAGGCATGATATTATGTTATATATTATGTGTCTAGACTCTTTAAGAGTTGATTCACTTAGTAAAGTAAAGTGTCGGTCTTAGGAAAATGTTTCATTTATAAAGGCGTAGACGTTAATTACGACCCTAAAAGGCAGCTCATTGCGTCTGACATTTCAATATTTGAATCAATTTTAAAGCTCATTTACGATAATTTGTACCTGGTGCTTTGAAACAATTGAACGAAGAATAAACGGTGCCGCGTCAAGTAAATGGTAAATTCTATTCTCATTTAAAATTTAAAACAGATAAAATTACTGCTTAGACGAGCTATACTGGTATTAGAATGGCTGAGAGCTATAAAAAGTGGCATTCAATCAACATTCAATATCGATGGGAGAGTCAAAAATGTAATAGATTTGACATAGCCTACTGAAAAGCTATTTCCAATTCTGTTGAAGTGAAAATTAGGAAACGCTTTGAAAGCGATTGTTACTTGTCTAGGTCCCCGTTAAAACATGTATAGTTTTTTTATTACACAGCTAATATTAGCTAGCTTTTTATTGAGTCATACGTAGCTAATATATAGTACTTTATAGATACCAATTCAATTCTGAGCGAGGTAGGTGACAGGACAGACATTCACATAATATTAATGGCATAACTTTCCATCCAAGCAAAATCTTTGACGAAAATCAATAGTTAGCTGACATCGCAGATAACAGAAAGGAACCAGATAATGCTAGAAGGAATAAACTAGGCAGTTTTAATAAAACCGGCGTGTTCCCACAAGTGTTAATAGAAAATTAATTCAAGTACATCCCGTTCATAATCGCTTACTGCAGTGCGCCTATTATAAGCTCCGTAAGTAATTTTAATTGAGCCAGTCTCTAATTCCCTTCTAAAATTGTTACAATTAAGGCTCCAATTATTTGAAATAGTCAACCTTTTGCACACCAATCAGACTTTAGTACTAGGATCTGTCCAATTTTAATGTTCTTTACTTGCTATTTCAGCTATAAAGTTTTATGGATTGAAAGTTTCGTTAGGGTTGAGAAAAAGACCACTTTAGGGAATGTGAAAGGTTTCAAAATTGACGAACCCAATTGAATTTGTCGCCATCGCAGTCTGTGCGTATCTTGGGAAGCGTGTTCTATTTTATCTACTATCAGGTTGTGTCAAACGCAAGCCTAACCTGAGTAGGTATTATTATACAATACATAAAATTCTAACGCAATATTTTATTTGTGGGTGTTTTATTTATCCATTTTGTATGTAAATAAAACAGAGATGTGAATCCAATTTTACTAATGTATTTTCCATTAGTACAAAATAAATTTCTATCATCGAGGTGTGTTATATTTGGAGGCAGTCATGCAAATTGTTAGTATCCTGACTCATATTAGGTACAAATGTTAAAATCCGTAAAGTCTGTGACCAGCCAGAGGATTTCCACGAATGTCGGATTTCATGTATAGTTTATATCCATTATATTATCCATTTGAATTTTTGTTACGAACAATGAACATACGTGTATTTATAAGCTATGGAAACAACTCTTTTTTTTTTAAACTTTGAAGTATTCATATCGCAAATAGTACGGATTTTAATTAAAACCTTTAACAATGTTATACAAATCGATGGAATCAATGATGATAAAAGAATTCCTGATGTATAAGAATGTTAATTAGTAAAATTGAATACACTGGACTGAAATAATTCAATAGCCTGATCACATTCCAGGAATACAAACAGTAAAACAATAAATTGATTTATTTGTATTATGAATTGAGGATAGCATATCGCAACGTTATATGGAATGAAATATACTATATTATAAAATAAAACAACAACCGACAACAACGACGAGCTTAACCAAAGCTGAAGCAGTATTTACAAACATTATTTAATTGATAAAATTTACTACACGTAGTCGCTTTTTCTAGATTCATCATCATCCACGACTTCACCCACTACTGAGCAGAAACCTCTCTTTTCTTGTGCCAATCTCCATGCTCCTATACCAACCTCAAACAGGTTGTACCCTTTCTCTTCTTGATTACTTTTTGATTAATAGCCCATCAGTGAATAGAATCGTTGAACTATCTCACTAATATCCCTGCTATATCGTGATTGTTGATGTGGAATGAAATAACATTGAATATTACGTAATATCAATATTATTTATTTTAATAGTAAATAAAATTTGGTCTGGTTACTGGTTACTTTAGCCTGCATTATCCCACTGCTGGGCAAAGGCCTCTCCCTATGACTTCGAGCTCTTTCGATCCAGG
Organism: Apamea sordens; assembly: GCA_945859715.1. NCBI lineage: Eukaryota > Metazoa > Arthropoda > Insecta > Lepidoptera > Noctuidae > Apamea > Apamea sordens. The sequence goes on along the minus strand of OX244010.1, from coordinate 345,096 downwards.
GCTAAAGTGTACCACTGGTCGTTTGTTTTCTCCAGCTCGTCCCCTCATCTTCTACTTCTAATTCCCTTCAATACTAAAATTGTAGTCTAAACAAACTAAATTCTCACCCAAAACATCGCCAACAATTCTAAAACAATCATCCACATAGCCAAAGTTTCTATCAAAAGCACGTCTGCTGCGGAAATTCAGCTCAAAAACTTCCTCTTAGGAAAGATTCATGCCATTATCACCACGCTGCGGCGAAACGCTTGTCGCAGTATGTTATTAGCACACAGGTGACGCCCATCCCCTTCGTATAATCCCTTAGTGGCAACTTATGACACACTTCTGAAAGGATAGGGGAGGTTTGCTCTAACCAAAACCCCGATACGATAAACTTACGCAACGATAAGACAAGTGCTACGTTTAACCTTCTCAAGAATTTCGCTCCACGCAAATCGTCTATGTAAAAACTGATTTTAATATTGTACTTAAATGTATGAGGTTGATGAATGAAGGTTTTGTAATGTGAATTCGTTCATGAATTATGCTTTGTTTTGCCAAGTTCTTTTTGAAATCGAGAAATGTTTTATGCTGAGATAATCAAAAGCAGTTTTTCACTTATCATCGGGTTCATCTGAATTTGATAGTATCCTTTATCAAAGTCTAAAAGTTATGCAAAAAAAAAAGTAAATGTACCGTTTTAAAATAACAAGAGTCATTTTTTTTTCATTTGTTCGCTACAGCCATAAAATTTAAATGAAAATGTGGCAGCCACCACATGCTAAACGTTCTAAAGTTAATTGCACGTGATGACTATCTCACCTCGACAAAAAATAAACCGACCAAATATTCAAAACGGTTTCAACGAAACACCACACAATTCACGTTCGACTGAAATACAAAAATTTCCTCCATTCCATTGTTTTCATATACAAACGGAAAATATTATTTTGTAGCCAGTTTAATTGCACTAGTAAACTAAAACTTGCTGAACCATTGGCACAGAATTGATCGTTAAAGAAAACTTTTTTTGTTATGCTGTCGACTTGGGATACCAGTCAACGTTTTTTATTGTGTGTATTGTTTCGCAAAAACAGCCGGTAAATGAAACTTGTGACTTTGAAATATAGCAGTGACATTTTTGCTAAAGTAATTACTCGATTAAGTGGTGTCTTATTAAATTTTAATCACATTTTCTCTTTTTGTCGAGAAGACAGTTTTCTTGGCGCTTCAAAAAAAAATGCTGGAATTAAAGTAGTGTTTTATTTATGGGAACATTGCTCTAGCTAGACACAGTCATTTGTTTGTCTGCGCACATATTCACGTCACTGTAATGTTATTCGGCAATCACGGTACAATTTGTTTTTATGTAAACAAACTGTGTGTTTTTCGACAAGGAATGTAAGCGATCATTGAATGCATGCAAATTCAAACATGTGTAATTATTATTGTTCATGATTTCACGCTGTTATTCATTGAATGAGTAAAGTCACTGTTATAAATAGTGCTTTTTATGTAAATCGTCGTGATGCGAAATGAGGTTTTGTTTTCATATAATTATATTATATATATATTTTCTTCAAATACTCTCTATAAAAATTGTAAATAAACTTAGTGTATATGTGATAAACAAGCTCATAAAATGTCTGTTAATAATTGTAAATATTATTATGTAATAGTGTTAAGTCGAGCCGCGTATAATATAAAAATAACTGTTCATTTTTATGTGTGTTTCATTACCCTTTATTTACCCTAGTAAACAAAGGCGTTTGAGGGATAAATTAAACGCGCTAATGGATTCTTCAGTCTTCGTGAAGGAGATTTTATATTTTCACTTGAAGTAAGTATTAATAATCCCGACAGTGTCAAGAAGTATAAATTTTACATTTCTCACGATAAAAGATGTTCTCTAATCGCAAAATCTGATTGACAGAACGGTGAATGAGAAAAATAAAAACCTTTATTTCAATCGTAGCCAAAGAGAAATTTAATAACTCTTGTCAGACCAAGCCATGACAAGTAAATCAAATAAATAGATTTCGAATCTCACTACAGAGGGCTATTAGTTTTCAGTGAAAGTGAATTTGTCAGTCTGATTCACAAGGCGTAACGACCTTTCGATGTCAATGAAATTTATTAAATAGGAATTTTAATAGGTACATTGAGAACTACTTACTATAAAGTGAGTTTGATAACGAAGAGTGAACAAATGAGTAGGGGTAGGTAGGTAGTAGTTGGATAGAATAAGAAACGAAGTTACCAACATAGCTTGCAGAGTAAGCAAGCGAAGATTGAAATGGCAGTGTGCTGGCCATGTTTTTCGAAAGACCGATGGCCGGAGGAGCTGACGAGGCCTGGAATGGAGACCGTGTATCGGCAAGCGTAGTGTGGGAAGCCCGCTAACTAGATGAACTGACAACCTCAAAAAGGTGGCTTCGACCGACTGGATGCAGAAGGCGGAAAACAGGGTGTTGTGGCGCAGCATGGAAGAGGCCTATGTCCAGCAGTGGACTGCGATAGGAGTTGATTGATTGATTGTACAGTTAGTTAAAAATCATTCATCATCTTTATAAATTGTGATGTGGCTTTATGGCGTGGTGGATTACAGCCCACTCCCTCTCACAGAGAGGAGGTCTGTGTCCCAGCAGTGATTACGTATGTTATGTAACCCCATGCGTTGCCGAGAAAAAGGGTCTTGACAGAAGGACAGACAGACTGACAACGAAGTCATCTCACCAGGGTCCCATTTTTCCTTTTGAGGCACGGAATCCTAAAAAACATCCATGTAAAAAACGCTCTCGTGTGCTATTTTAGACAGAAATTCTAATTTCACTTTAACTAAAAGAACGATGAAATGTGCCAATTCAATTCAGTTTTCATTATCCTGAAAGGCCTTTGATGAAGTTTCGTCTATATTAATTCAGCTGCTGCCGACTTTGTTCTTACACAAGCATATAATAAAAAGGCAGGGATGAGTCCAAAATGTTTGTTTTTTTATTTCTGTGAGATTTCGAATCGGTAGATTACTATAGTATAGTACTGAATGCAATTTTAAATCATCATCATTATTATTGTTATCTTGGGTCTTCATGTCTTCTTATAAGTCCGGTCGTAGGCCCTGTTGTCTATGGTCGTGTTTAACTTGGCCTGCTATCGATTTATAATAGCCAACCAGTGTTCCTCAAAGTTAATCGTCAATTCGAGACCATTGCGATACTAGTCGACCCACTGCGACACTAGTCAAGACCAGTGCGACACTAGTCGCCCCTTGCGACACTAGTCGACCCATTGCGAAACTAGTCTAGACCGGTGCGACATTAGTCAAGACCGGTGCGACACTAGTCAAGACCGGTGCGACACTAGTCAAGACCGGTGCGACACTAGCCGTGACTAGTGTGACACTAGTCGAGGCCAGTGCGACACGAGCCGTAACTAGTGCGACACTAGTCGGGACCGGTGCGACACTAGTTGAGACTAGTGCGACGCTAGTCTAGATTAGTGCGACACTAGTCGACCTACTGCGACACAAGTCGAGACCAGTGCAACACTAGTCGAGACTAGTGTGACACTAGTCAAGACCGGTGCGACACTAGCCGAGACAAGAGCGACACTAGTCGAGACCAGTGGAACACTAGTCGAGACCAATGTGATACTAGTCGAGACCAGTGTGACACTAGTCGAGACCAGTGTGACACTAGTCAAGACCAGTGCAACAGTAGCCGAGACAAGAGCGACACTAGTCGAGACCAGTGTGCCACTAGTCAAGACCGGTGCGACAGTAGCCGAGACAAGAGCGACACTAGTCGAGACCGGTGCGACAGTAGCCGAGACAAGAGCGACACTAGTCGAGACCGGTGCGACCCTAGTCGACCCTTACGACTCTAGTCGACCCATTGCGACACTAGTCCACCCATTGCTACACTAGTCTAGACCGGTGCGACATTAGTCAAGACCGGTGCGACACTAGCCGAGACAAGACCGACACTAGTCGAGACCGGTGCGACACAAATCGAGACCAGTGCGACACTAGTCAAGACCGGTGCGACACTAGCCGAGACAAGACCGACACTAGTCGAGACCGGTGCGACACAAATCGAGACCAGTGCGACACTAGTCAAGACCGGTGCGACACAAATCGAGACCAGTGCGACACTAGTCAAGACCGGTGCGACACTAGTCAAGGATGGTGCGACACTAGTCAAGAACGGTGCGACACTAGTCGAGACCAGTGCAACACTAGCCGTGACTAGTGTAGACTATTGCGACACTAATCGAGACTTCCAGACCGGTGCGACACTAGCCGTGACCAGTGTGACACTAGCCATGACTAATGGGACACTAGTCTAGACTATTGCGACGCTAGTCGAGAGTTCGAGACCAGTGCGACACTAGTCGACCCACTGCGACAGTGGTCAAGACCGGTGCAACACTATTCGACCCATTGCGATACTAGTCAAGAACGGTGCGATACTAGTAAAACCAGAGCGACACTAGTCGAGACCAGTGCGATATCAAATAGATATAGACAAACAACGATTAAAAATATTGAAAAATTTACATTTACAAAAGTTCGTACCTGTTTGTATGTATATATAATATGTAATAAAGAATGTGTTTTTGCAGTCGTAGACTACAGAAAAACAGAGAGAGTTGAATTATTGTAGAATAAGTTGAAAAACAAATTGAAAATAATATTAGAGGTATTAGGTATATCGTTTTAATAACATTTTTATAACGAATTCAATGAATGTTTACTTTAACACTCCAAAACAGTACTACAAAAATATAATCTACACTTTAAAATAATGTTTCAAAAGGATTTATCCTAGAACTCATTAGTAATCACTAAAACGCTGGGTGTAAAACAAGTGGAACTAACTCTACAACGCTTTTTATTTATTCAAGCTTTAAGCCCAAAGGGAAAAGAACATTGACCTGACATAATCAAATAGGAGTTAACTCAACGAGAATTCAAACAGACGAGTACCGATTTTGATACAGAATTGAATATGGAGATATTATTTGATCTTAAATATTTACCGTACTGGTGCGTGTGAACATCCATTTTGATTTCGATGATACTGTAGCCGTATCTACAAACGCCACATGCGAACTATGGGTCATACTGACGTCACACAAAATCCTGCATCTCGCAAGCAGAGTTTATCGCGCCACTAGCACAATATACAACGGCCCCACATGAATCATCGGTCAACAACACCCGTCTGATCGGAGGATCCTCCCTTTTATAGGGAAGATAAGTGAACTTTACACCCTGTTCCTCATACCTCCATAATACAAATCAAGTGCGATGAAATATTTAAAGAATTAAAGAGGAATACTAAGTTCATCATCTGGTTTGTTCATCTCGTCACCCATCCAGCAAAAACTAAGGTCTTCAACCATGCGTCCTGTCCGTTATGACATGCGGTGCCGAAATGTGGACACTGACAGGCTAGTCAACAAATTCAAGGACGCTCAGCGCGCTATGGAGCGGGCTATACTTGGAGTTTCTTTGAAGGATTAAAATCAGGAATGAAATTATCCGGAAATGAACCAGCGTAACAGCCTAAGAGAGGCTCTTGTCCAGCAGTGGACTGTGATAGGCTGAGTTAATTGATTTACTGAATTTATTTCTGATTACGGAAGAAAACCTTATGCCTAATGAATTGGAAATGGTTACTGCCATACAGGAGAAATTGGTCGGTGCGTTTCAAAACTTAAGGCGAAGTCAAAATGACTGTACCAACTATGTTGGGGTTGGCATTCAGTCTAACTGGATGCAGATGAATATACCAGTACAGTACAGCAACTGCTTATCTGAGCTCCACAACCCAGTTACTGGGACGACTAGTAAGACTAGTCAGACAGTAAGACTGGTCAAACTTTCGAGCTTCTGACTACCCGTAACGACTATCAAAGATCCACGAATGCCAGCCGGGACCATTGGCTTAACATGCTTTCAGAGCCATGGATAGATCTCGATATGTAACAATGGTCCTCCATTCACTGACCAACTGATCGATCGGCCTGTGTGGCTGTTATTATTTAGCCACTGGCCCCTTCTAATAAACCTTCATAATCAAAAGACAAAGTTCAAATGTCTCCAGTTCCTGAAATTTCACCGACACTCAAACCCTTTGAAGCGACACACAATAACGCTACTTAGCGACAGGAATCGGCAAAGCAATAACAATTTCCTTACAACCCATCTCTATTGCCGTACGACTACGAACCATTCTGGCGAAGACTACAAAATAGTCGCCCATTAAATTACAGTACCAGTTTCAAGTTTCCACTTATCTTAATAATGTCAAATGCTTCACAGACGAGAAGAGGAGCGTGCTAATAAAATAGTAAGAAGAGAATAGTATCACAGAATAAATAGGTACAGAAGGCCGACTTTAAACAACGAACGAAAACGCACGCACACAATAACCGTGGCGTACGTACGGCGCGGCAATATCAAACAAATGCCAGTCGCTAGTGCTGAGCTTAATCATCATAATCGTTTATTTGTGTATATACTACGTGTTTTTTTTTATATCCCATAACTCTAGGGTTATGAATTCTAGAAGCAAAAATAATACAAAAAGTCATGTGGTCCAAAAATGCATAGTTTCGAAGATATAAGAGGGGGCAATTCTCGTAATTTGTAAGAACGTTCACAGTCTGATCTCAGTATCAATCTGTCGAAAATACCTGTAATTTCCCTATATTTTGACAAGTTTTTGACAGTTGTTTGTCGCCGAGATGAGACTGCAACTAGATTTTGAACGTTTTAAATTACGAGAATTTGCCTTAAGATAATTATGTGTGTAGATATCTAAGTTTCATTGCAAAATACGAGTAATTCATTTTCATTCAAACAAAATTTAAAGCTAAGAAAATGCGACGTTGTCACATTTCACGGAAGGGTATTTTACATTAATGATCGTGACTATCGAATTATTTTGTATGAAAAATGTAAACAAAAAAAAACGATAACTGAAAAATAATACATATGCCAGTTAATAAAATTCCTTGATGGTCTCATTCATGCCCTAGAGTATAAAAAGGGTATAGGATAGGGTATAGGATATAGAAAAAACACCTTGTATAGTGTGTAAGTAAATGTTTTCAAAACTGTGAAGCCTTTACTATAACAATGAAAAGGCAGTATAAACTATAAGTATATGATGGAGAAGGTACGTGTCTTTCGTTATCATCAGCCATATGTTTACTGCTGTGGGCGTCCTAACAATAGTGTTGGCTAGGAGTAGTGTTGGTTATTGCGCAATAGAAAACCCGTTTACAGTTCAAATCAAATTATAATCTTACGATCAAATTAATCACACTAGCGAATCACACACTGTAGGTACACAACTCAACGATACGGATCGCGCATGTTGTCTGTTTGATGTCTGATGATCAAGAGAGCCGCTCCACCTCGCTGCTCACTCTCGTCGACTCGCACGAACTTCAGGCTAGACTCTGTTGAGCGCCACCTGGTGCTGGCGTCCCGAATCATCAAACGAATAATTGACGTACTTCCAACAAGTATACACCGTTAAATTTTGATCGTTTTAATCCTTAAAAGAGGTCATTGTACTCATCATTACAACTTTTACTACAGGATCAACCCTGAAATTGTGAAAAAAAAATCAGTTGATCCATACATTATGTCGAGTTATGCGAACATAAATCTATGGATCAACTGATTTATTTTTCACGATTTGATTTTTGACGGCACGGTTGGCACAGTGGTTAAGCGATTGACTGCTGCGCTGCGTGTCGCGGGTTCGATTCTCGCACTGAACAAATATTTGTATTGCCTCCAGGTAGTTGTTCCGGGTCTGGCTGTTTATGTATCTGAGTTTAAATTTTTGTAAACGCACCCACGATACAAACGTAGTAATGAAACGTAAACGTTGCACAGAAGTAATTCCTAGTGTGGGACTAGGAAGTACTCCTGTGCCAAGTTTAAAAAAAAAAACGACACCAGAACTAACCTTCTAAACATCTCAATGCTGCCAGCCTTTTGGGCACTGTTCCTGTTGACAGCGATGCGTACCTACGAATTTTTTGATGCCCTATGATCTTTTTGCTTATTCTTTCACATGTACAGTCGCCAAAGGAGATAAGTAACCAGAGACGTTGGATATAGTTGAAGTTTAGTAAGAAACCGATGGATTTTTTTTAATGAAATTTAATTTTATAAATGAACTGTTTGTTTTCTATTAATTTAATTTAATTCGAAAACATCCATCGGTTTTTTACAAAACTTCAACTATATCCGACGTCCCTGAATACTTATCTCCTTTGGCGACTGTACATATTATTATTTTAAATGTTAGCTTATATAATGTAACATAATTATCTATTATAACTATATCGGAACATCTACCGAACAATTGACTCGGCAACGACGTCATTATAATCCATTTTATAAACTACCAACGTCATTTCACGTCTACCGCCATTTTGAATCAATCACAGATTATCATACAGACGCGAGCACATCAAGCTACTACAATCGGTCAAATTTCTTTAATAGATTTTCAACTTTATCGCTATAAAGCATTAAGGTTCATGGTTAATTGGGGAAATTTTACAGTTTCGGGTCGCTTGATGTGCTGGCGTCTGTGCATTTTGTCTTAATAACTTCTTACACAAGTAATAATAAACAAATCTTACGTAGTGAAACCGTTTTAAAACATTATAAGGTATTTAAGCAATTTAATAAGATGTGATTCGTAATTCTTAGTCAAAAGAATATCAACATCAACTGACAGTATTGTGCCAATCGTTTGAAACAGCCTACTACATTACATAAAATAGCATCATAAAATTTAAGGATAATGGAGAGGGCTATGTTCGGAGTTTCCCTGCGTGATCGAATCAGAAATAAAGAGATCTACAGGAGAACCAAGGTAACCGACATAGCCCGAAAAATTGCCAAACTTAAGTGGCAGTGGGCAGGGCACGTTGCTCACAGAACAGATGGCCGATGGGGCCGAAAGGTTCTCGAGTGGCGACCGCGTACCGGAAGACGTTGCGTTGGAAGGCCTCCCACAAGGTGGACCGACGACCTTGTAAAAGTCACAGGAACCCGTTGGATGTGAGAAGCACAAAACCGGTCGAAGTGGAGGTGGCCTATGTCCAGCAGTGGACGTCTTTCGGCTGAAATGATGATGAATTAAATATTACTTCTTTATTTATAGTAATAACATCCAAGTGATTTTTACAAATAAAGATTATTATTTTTTGTAAAGACATCTAGTCAAATTTTGTACTTCTTTCTATATTGATCACAAGCTTTGTAAATGTGACAGATGCCATTATGGAACAAACAATATTATAATGATATCAAAATGAATTACCTAACACACGCAAACATTGAAAAAAAAACTAAAATAAAATATAAACATTATCATGCCTAGTCTTTTCCCAACTGTGTTGGGGTCGGCTTCCAGTCTAACCGGATGCAATTGAATACCAGTATTTTAGATGGAGCGACTGCCTAACTGACCTCCACAACTCCCAACTAAGGTGTATCGTATTACCCAGTAACTGTACTGGGTAATACGATACACCTTAGTAATACTGCTTGTCAGACTTTCGGGACGACCCGTAACGACTGCCAGCCGGGACCAACAGCTTATACGTAAAGATAATCACCCATCCCCAGAATAACCGTGGCAAGCGCAGCTTAACCTGATTTGTAACAAAAAAAAAACACGGAATGTCAAATATTTAATCCAAAGTGTAGTCTCATTTAAAAAAATAAAAACTTGAGAGGTGTCAAGGGACACCCGGATGGAACGAAGTATAACTGGCTTGCTTTCTATAAGAGAGAGAGAAAGAGACAGACAGAGAAACACGCGCACGCCGTACGGCTTACAACTATAGCAAAAAGTGTCGTTCCAACTTTTGGTCTTAATTTTTTGCGTCTAGCCCCCTTTCGCAACGCGCGATAAGGAACTCCATTCCAATTAATTGAATACTAACCCTTGTCAAATAACGCTTGCACTCGCTGTACGTGAAGTGTGTCTATGTGTGCGTAGGTTCTCACCCATTGTATGGTGCCTTCTGAAAGTATCTATTTTGTGGCATAAAAGAGTTTGATTAATAGTTCGGTATAATAAAAGAGTCCTTGTGTGCTAGGACTGTCTGTCGTTGGATGCGATGGGTGGTTCTCGACTCGGGAATTCTTTATTTGGTAAGGTGAAAAGGTATGTAGGAGAAGGTATGTCTGTCTCTCGTTAGCATCAGGCATATTTTAATTACTGTGGGCGTACTATGGGTAGTGTTGGTTATTGCACAATAGAAACACGGTTTACAGTTCAAATCAGATTATAATTTACGAACCAGTTAGTCACACTAGCGAATCACTTACACACACAACTCAACGATACGGAACGCGCGACAGTTTCTATCCACATGTTGTTCGTACGATGTCCAATGTTTCTATGATCCCAAGAGCTCTGCTCACATCGCTTTTTGTAGATGTTGCTCTCGTCTCCCCACGAACTCAGGCTAGACTCTGTCTAGCGCCACGAGATGGCGCTAACGTTCCGAATAGTCAAACGAATGACTCCGACAGGTAAAATAGTTGTTCATAGTTTATATATTTTTTATACTGTGGTTAGTAATGGGCTAAGAATACTGAAGACGACGACTTATAGTGACAGGAAGATTAAGACATGTGGCGCCGGCTCTTAATAAATAGGATATGCGCAGGACATGCCATTTGAAACGATGATAATACGTGAAACGTGATTGTTTAATCTTGGTCACCAATGCTTTCATAGACTCAAGATAAAGAAGAAAAACTCCTATAATTTTTACCATTATTTGATTTTTAATATTGGTTGTTATAGCGGCAATAGAAATACACACTGTGAAAATTTCAACTGTCTACCTAATCTGGTTCATGAGATACAGCACGCTGACAGACAGACGGTCGGACGGATAGCGGATGCTTGCTAATGGGACGTCCGTTGGCACCCTTTGGATATGAAAAGCATATTAGTATCAGGTTTGCTTTTGACCCAGTCAGCCAGTCTTTGATGCATTTTAGGCCCAGATCTATATATTTAGCACTTAGTATAACTAAGTGTTATTCCTGTCACTATCACACAACTGTCAAACTACAAGTGCAAGATAGAGAAAGGAACATGTCTGAGCCAAAACACGTAAGCTAACTAATATAGATTTCGGTCTGGACCTTAGTATTACATACAAACTGACTGACGCTGACAAATTCATCGCTACCACAAATGCGCGAATATCCATTCAAGAATTACCGAATTTCGACCATCAGAACAATGTAATTATATAGTTAGGTTAGTTATTATTGCAACAAATGTCATGTGTATGTAATAACTGTCAACTCGCTGGTGTTGCGGTTTGAATCCCGTAGGCCCCGTTCACGGGATCGAGCGATGCGACTTGCATTGTAACGCGACTTGCGTTAATCGACACGCGCGCTCGTCTAAAGTAGGTCGGTCTCTATACAGGAAATAGCTAGTGGTCAAGGAGCGGGGGGGGGGGGGGGGAACATAAATTCCAACATTTTTTAACTCGAAATACGATTATACTAAAGCATCATCATCTGCCTAGCCTTTTCCCAACTATTATATGGGGGTCAGCTTCCAGTCTAACCGGATTCAGCTTACCAGTATTTTACATGGAACGACTGCATATCTGACCTCCACAACTCAGTTACTAGTAATACGATACCTCTTGGTCAGACTGGTTGTCAGACTTTCGGGCTTCTGACTACCCGTAACAACTATCAAAGATCTATGAATGACAGCCGGGACCAACGGCTTAACGTGCTTTCCGAGGCACGGAGAGGAGCCGCACGGTTCGATCAATCAGGTTAAGCTATACTTGCAGTGGTTAGTCCGTGGGTGGGTGACAATCTTTACGTACCAAGACCCCTCCGTGTCTCGGAAAGCATACTAAGCCATTTGTCCTGGCTCCGTGGATGTTTGACAGTCGTTATGGGTCGTCAGCAGCCCGAAAGTCTGACAACCAGTCTTACGAAGGGGTATCGTATTACCCAATAACTGGGTTATGGAGGTCAGATAGGCAGTCTCTCCATTAAAAATACTGGTATTCAGCTGCATCCAGTTAGGCTAGAAGCCCGACCCCAACATAGTTGAGAGAAGCTGACTAAGTGTGTGAAGTGTTACCATGTGAGTGTATTTTGTAATGTAGGTGAGGTGTGTATGTGTTTTGTGATGTAGCTATGTGTTATTATTAGGTATTATATGCATGTGTGTGTGTGTTATTTTCAGATAAACGCGAGTTCGTGCTAGGACTAACAGTAGGGCAATGTGTTTTGTTGATAGCTATTATTATAATGTATGATGAGGGCTATTTGATTGTAGATGTAATTAAAGCTACGGTTGAGTGAATCATTATTTGTTTTGTGGCGTAACTTATGTGCTTTAATTTGCCTGCAGTTTAGTGATAAAACGCTTTTGTGGATGTGGTTACTAAACCTTTACCATTTAAAAGTATTCATTTGTAAAGGTTTTAGGAAACCGTTACGTTATTGTCCATTTCGTAGAACTGTTGATTGCAGCATTCTTCATTATTTGCGTATAGGTAAGTTCAATGTTTGAATTTTTTTTTATTTGCGTATAGATAAGTTCAATGTTTGATTTTTTTTTTATTTGCGTACTATAGGTAAGTTCAATGTTTGAAACTTTTTTTATTTGCGTATAGGTAAGTTCAATGTTTGAATTTTTTTTTATTTGCGTATAGTTAAGTTCAATGTTTGAATTTTTTTTTATTTGCTTATAGGTAAGTTCAATGTTTGAATTTTTTTTTATTTGCGTATAGTTAAGTTCAATGTTTGATTTTTTTTATTTGCGTATAGGTAAGTTCAATGTTTGATTTTTTTCTGGGTATCTCTCTTTCTGGTCAGTCGTCTTAGAGGCAAAGTTGTAGGAGTTGGAGTATACACATAGAGGCATCATCTTCCATCTCCGGCAAATACGAAATATGTTTTCCAAGTCGTCACGCCAGAGCTTTCTAGGCGTGCTTTAATGACGGCACCTAACTTCAGGCACCCAGATGTGTAACGAACAGATGCCGTAGGATATAAAAATAATAATTTATTTATCTCAGACAAACTGTAGTCCATATTTTACACTCATACATTAAAATTACTTATAAACTATTTAAAATTATAAACAGATAAAAACCTAAAATAAAATTTTGACTAATTAAATTAAAATATAAATAAAACTGTCACAATAATTTAAAAATAAAATGTCAAATATAAGCATCTTCAATTATAATTACATTATAACAATTGTCTTTTTTCTACTTTGGAATTATGTAAAAAATACTGAAAAGTTTAGAAAGAGGGAAAATAAGTTTATTTGACCCAGGTTAAGTAAGGCACACAATATTCAAACAAAAACAAAACAAAAAAAAAACTTAAAATAGTATTGTGTGCCTCACGGCTGCGCCAAATAGGCCCAGTTCAGCATAAATGCCAGACAACTAATGCCTGACGCTGGTTTTCAACTGGACCTATGTTATGTTTAGGTTGTATGAGAGACCAAACTCACTCACATAACCTTTTAGAGTCATAACCCTTTCTCCCTTTCATAGTACGGTAAGGACTCCATAGCAATAACTTTAAATAAATTCCATCTCAAATAAAAATAACCTTACCCGTAACACACCGCGTTCCACAATGCACTCGAAGTATGAAAGGGAATCCACGCTAATATTTTATAGTACTTTTTCTTCATTTTTGTTTCACCTTCCATACTTTGATACTCGTTGCTAGCTAACACGTTACAATGGGAATCATTTTTTATGGTTCCGTACAAATATGGTAAAAGAGGAACCCTTATGGTGCGACTTTGTTGGTGTGTCCTTTTTGCAGACGTGTAAAAATGGCGGCTGTAACAACATGATTATAATAAAAACATTTTTCTATCTATAATATCGCACCTTCGGTAAGACAAGGGCCGAAGGGCTAAAATTTCCGAAAATGAGTTGAATATGCCAAAGTGCCTAAAAAACGAATTTCTACCTGTAGGAACAAAGACATTCACTAGATTCAGTTTATTTTCGCCAGAGGGCAGTAGTGCCTTTGTACCATTCCATTCATTCCATTCATTTTTCAAACCTTAAAACGTCTGTCCTGAAAAATTTTAATATTAGCACTTCGGCCCTTGTCTTACCGAAGGTGCGATATGTATGCATTTACAAAAAAAAAAAAAAAAATATAAGCAATTTGCCTGCAGCGGTCTTCCCGTCCGATTATAATTTGGGTGTTTTCAAGGCTAGAGTGAATAGGCTCATAATAAATTAGTGCGCTTACCATCAACGATTGCATCTCTGCTTTCCATCAGGCGGGATCGCAGTCAAGCGCTAGTTTATTACATTAAAAAAAAAAAAAAAAAACTAGTTTATCAGCCATCTTGTTGCCATAACACAAGCATTAGGTTGCTTAGCTTGGGACTAGATGGCGCTGTGTGAAATGTCCAGGGATATTATTTTTATTATTTAGAATAGTCGGGTAAAACGAATGTAAACTAGGGCCTCCACTACGTAACACACTTTGAATGATATATGGATTTTGAACAACATTCATAACCCATTGAGAAATTCCTGTGCTCGACAGACCAACTAAATAATGCAATGAATGAAAAATGGAAATCAAAAAAGTCATTTATTCAAACTTGGCTGAGTACCAGCACTTGGTTCCACCCACGGCAGGGACGAAGTTCGAAATGAAAATCCAAGATGGCGGCTGCGTAAATATGAAAATGACAAAATATTTGAAAATTTTCGCAGCCGCCGCCGCCGCTTTTTCGACCTTACTTTTCGGCTTCAGAGCCCTCGAAAACCATGAAAACGATACCGATGACGAAAAATTTGAAAATTTTGCTTTCACTGACGCAGTCATAAGATTATCAAGTGACATGCGGCACTTTATAATTCACATCCTTTCTCCAAGATGGCTTTTCTTGGGTGCATGGTCCTTCTAGTTCAGCCAATAGCAACGCCTCCACAGCAAGGCGGTCGGTGATATCTACGGAACCCTTAGTACGCGAGCCCGACTCGCGGTTGGTGAGTTTTTGTTACCTATCTAATATTAAATATTACTTCGTATTATTGTGAATTGGTTCCAGGTGTATCCTTTGAGTTTGTTTTGTTTTTGTATCGTGCAGAATCTAATGTTTTGCTCTGTTGAAGATGACGAGTCGTCTTTTGTTATAGGTAAGAGATTTGATTAATGACGAAGCGGAGCTGTTTCCTGGTTTCGTATGTAACTTTCAACTTGTGATTTTCTCGGGTAAAAAAAAATAGATTGCTACGTCGTAAATGGACGTAATTCAGTGATGTGCAGGATATTATGGACTTCATAATGTTATGTCAAATTCTTCACCTATGGGATCAGATGGTATACAATACATACATCTTAGACATCCCGCGTCAGCCCGCGACTTCGTCGTAACTGTTAAAACCAAATAACGACCAAAACGCGTTTCCTATCCTACTTTCTACTACGTCTTACTAAATCCTACTAATATTATAAACGCGAAAGTTTGTATGGATGGGTGGATGTTTGTTACTCTTTTACACAAAAACGACTTAACGGATTTTGATGAAACTTTACAATAATATAACTTATACATGAGAATAACACATAGGTACGTTTTATCCCGATATTTCTATGGGATGGACCTATGCTAGTAAAACCGCGGGGCGCTGGTAGTATTACCTACATAATCAATGTATAGACATTGATTATGTAGGTAATACTACCAGCGCAAACCGCTCCAAACGAAAGGAGATAATTATTTTGTTTTTATTTATTTACCTGTTTTATATATTTTTTATGAACAAAAGAGCAGATTATTTGTAAATCATAATGTTTATTTTAATACAGAAATCCTAATTTATTACTCCTATCGAATTAATATCCTACGAAGTTTAAGAGAATTTATGAGAATTTTCTTGGAAATATACTCGAGAATGTTCTCGCTCATAAGAATTTACTGAGAATTTAAGTTGTAGAATTTAATATTTTGACGTCAATTTCGTAAAACGTTGCGATGCACTCAAAACATTAAATACTATGAAAACACACAGACGTCCAATTTTAAACTCTTTTCTAATAGAATATTTTAAAGAACAGCAAAGGTCTCGCTAGGAATTTCATCATCAACTGCTTGCATACCTTCTCCAAACCATGTTAGGGTCGGCCAGTCTTACCGGATGCAGCTGAATACCAGAATTTTACATGGAGCGACTGCCTATCTGATCTCGACAACCCAGTGGATAATACGATACCTCTTGGTAAGAACTAAAGACTGGTTGTCAGACTTTCGAGCTCCTGACGACCCGTAACGACTGTCAAAGATCCACGAATGACCGACGGCTCAGCGTGATTTCAAAGGCTCGGAGGTCTTGGTATGTAAAGATGGTCATCCATCTACGGACCAACCGATTCAAGCGTAGCTTAACCAGAAGGCCAATTCCTGTAATTAAAAACGTTCAAAATCTAGTCGCAATCTCAACTCAGCGATAATCAATGTCAAAAACTTGTCAAATATTTCTGAAATTAGAGGTATTTTTGACAGATTGAAACAGAACAGAGGGGGCAATTCTCGTAATTATAAGAACGTTCACAGTCTGATCTCAGTTTTAATCTGTCAAAAATACCTCTAATTTCCAAAAATTTATTTCTAATTTCCCTACATTTTGACAAGTTTTTGACATTCGTTTGTCGCCGAGATGAGACTGCGAATAGATTTTGAACGTTTTAAATTCCGAGAATTGGCCTACCGACTGTGAACGTTCTTAAAATTACAAGTATTGCCCCTCTGAACGATTGACCCGTGCGGCAGTTATGACTTAGCCACAAGCCCCTCCTCGCTAGGAGTTTAATCTCGGGTAGTGGTCCTGAGATTAAACTCCTAGCGAGGAGGGGCTTGTGGCTCACTAATCACAGTCCATTGCTGGAAATAGGACTCTCTTAAATTTGTCCACAGTCAACAACACCCGTATCAACTTTATCTTTACCAGCTTTCCGTACGTTACAGAATTAGTCTTCTATAAATAAACTGCAAAGGGGAAGAGGCTCCTGACTACACAGTCGCATGGGTCGATCTTCAAGGCTAAGCAACGCTTGCCGAGGTGGGTCCGTGGATGGGTGACCATCCATAACATCCCGAGACCCCTCCGTGCCTCGGAAAGCACGTTAAGCAGTTGGTCTCGGCTGTCATTTGTAGGTCTTTGATAGTTGTTACGGGTACTGACAACCAGTCTTGCCAAGGGGTATCGTGACCCAGTACCTGGATTGTCGAGGTCAGATAGGCACTTGCTCCATGTAAAATACTGGTATCCAGCTACATTGGGTTAGACTGGAACCCACATAGTTGGGAAAAGGCTAGACAGTTTGAAATAGACTGCAAAGTCCAATGAACACGCACCTAACCAACATAACTAAAATACCCAAAAAATATAAAACTCGACCCGATATTAAATAAGTTTTCAAAGCATGTTTTTCTCGAACAAACAGCCTTTTAGACGGTATACAACCCTTAGTGCCTACTAAATAGAAGCAATATTTAGTCCTTAGATACGGCGGTTTTTGTTATCAAAGTGTATTACACTGACCGTGGTAAATTATATTGCAGAAGGACCACACTGGGGCTTGTGGCCAAGTAATGAAGCCACAAGAGTCGATTGACCAGGTTAAACTACGCTTGCCGCGGTTGGTCCGTGGATTGGTGGCCATCCATAACATACCGAGACCCCTCCGTCCCTCGGAAAGCACGTTAAACTGTTGATCCCGGCTGTCACTCGTGGATCTTTGACAGCCGTTACGGGTCATCAGATACCCGAAAGTCTGCCAACCAGTCATGTCAAGGGGTATCGTGTTACCCAGTAACTGGATTGTGGAGGTCATATAGGCAGTTGCTCCATCTAAAATACTGGTATTCAGCTGGATCTGGTTAGATTGGAAGCCGACTCCAACATAGTTGGATAAAGGCTAGGTTACCTTAACTGTCACAAAGCACAGCCGCAGCCAAAATCTCCTGTCCCATATATTGTACAAGTTGCTCCCACTGTGTGTATCTGCTTAGTGTCCTACCCTACATTGTATAGGTACTTGTTTGTCTTAAGGGCTAACAAGAAGGCTACTGTGATTGAGTTAGTTCAGTTATCGCCGGCGCTGTATCTAAATATTCTACGCAAACAACGTTAATGAAGAGTTATACTCACGTGCGTCTCTGGCGTATGTCGTGTCTGGCGGGCAATTGCCCAACGATTGATGTTGGAAAATTGTATCTTTGCTAATTGCGCGGTAAACTCTGCTTGCGAGATGCAGGATTTGCGTGACGTCAGTATGACGCGTTGTTCGCATGTGGCGTTGTAGATACCGCTACATGCTCAAAGTCTTTGAAGAGAACTAAATCTGGATATTCGTCTCGGTAATTCGTAGAGTGGTATTAGGTATTTATTACTGTTACTGTCAGCCTGCATTATCCCGCTGGTGGGCAAAGGCCTCTCCCCAAGACTTCCAGCTCTTTCGATCCAGGGCTAAAGTAGACCACTGGTCGTTTGTTTTGTCCAGCTCGTCCCGCTATCTTCTACGGGGTCTGCCACAACGCCTAGCTGTGTCATGGCTCCACGTGGTGGATATTTTGGCCCACAGCTCACACAGGTATTTATTATTTTATTTTATTTATTTTTAGCCTAAGTAGTCCCACTCCATGGCAAAGGCCTCACGTTCGCCTTACCACTCCTCTCTGTCTTGAGCAATCTTGTCTGTAGGCGTCAAGCTCGTTCCACCATCTTCTCCTGGGCCTGCCTCGATGTCGCCAGACGTTTTCTGGGACCCACATGGCGGTAGATTTGGCACATGACTCTTTCGACATGCGGCGAATGTGTCCGGTCCAGAAGCTTGGCTGCTTCTTTGGTGACATCGGAGATTTGTGTTTTGGAGTGCAGCACTGTGTTCTTAACACATTGTTACTGTGTCTCCAAGAATGCTGCGCTCTAAACCAAACCTCAAGCTTGAACCTCTGCTGGACTTTCAAAGACCAGGTTTGAGTGGCGTATGTGAGGATAGGGAGTAGGCACATGCCCATAATTTGCGTTTATGGTAGATTGGTAAGTCTCCTTTTATGAGGATTTTTTATTGATGCAGGACAAACTGTGGGCCCAAATAACACAGAACTGGTATCCTGAGACAGTGAGGCAGGATCGGGGCAGACCACGTAGAAGATGGCGGAACGAGCTGGATAGGTCCCGTCCAACCTGGAAGGAGGACATGGAAAGTTTGGAGGGAGGTCTTTGGCCAGGAGCAGGATAGCGAAGACTAGTATAAAAAAAGCCCTCTAGGTGTTTTCGGTGCGTCTAACAGCTTCATTTTCTTGTCTAGCCTGAATTGATATTATACGGCCGAAGTATTTAAAAAAAAAGGCAGAATTTTCGTGGTACAGACGCCAGCACATCAAGCTATTACAATCTGTCAAATTTCTTTAATAGGTTTTCAACTTTATCACTGAAGCATTAAGGTTCAAGGTTGATTGGGAAAATTTGACAGTTTCGGGTAGCTTGACTTGCTGGCGTGTGTACCTATTAAACGTGTAGGTTCAATTGTCAAGTTTTAACGAGTAAAGATTTGACCTTGGCAACCGGTTGGCGCAGTGGTTAAGCGATTGACTGCTGCGCTGCGTGTCGCGGGTTCGATTCCCGCACGGAACAAATATTTGTATGACCTACATGTATTTGTTCCGGGTCTGGGTGTTTTTCTATCTATAATATGTATGTATTTACAAAAAAAAATGTATATAAGTAGTTTATCAGCCATCTTGTTACCTTAACACAAGCATTAGGTTGCTTAGCTTGGGACTAGATGGCGCTGTGTGAAATGTCCAGGGATATTATTATTATTATTACCTTTCCACACTGTATGTCAATTGTATACGCCGCCGCCTACGACATTAGTTCTCAAATCGAAATTATTACTTTATGTTTGGTTATTTGTGTGGGTGTCAAATAAGTACAGTCTGTCTAGCTCTTCGAGGGTTACAGGCATGATGTTATGTGTGTGTTACTTTATATAACTATTGATTCAAAGTAAGTACACACGGCTACACATCAAGCTATGCAAAACCAGTATTAGCTGACCGTTCATTGTGAGAAAATATCATACAAAGTGAGGCCAAGACAAACTGGTTTTGTATAGCTTGACGTGTAGCCGTGTGTACTAACCTGTGTTTGTGATTTAAATTAACTTCAACGAGTGAACAACATCATCTGCTCTTTCCCAAAAATGATAAATGATTTTATTTCAATAAGTAGTTTTGCTCAAACCCTTTTATACGTCAATCATATTATTTTTAAAACTGACATTGTAAATGGCGCGATTTCGAAAGTAATCCACTGGTTCAATGTTAATAATCTTTTAAACGAGAAAAACACCAAATGCATTACTTAATGCATTTGGTGTTTTACACTACCTCACGTTAGGCAGGTTAAAACTGAAGACAGCACAGTAAATTCGTAATTTAACTGATATAGAGACAGCCCGTTTAGTGTAGGTACATTAGCTATTTTCAAAGTGTAATGTCGTACGGTATTGTCTTGTTTACGATATTCCCAAGTTCCTGAAAACATAATTTCAACACAATTTTTTAATTTTTTCTGAAACTGGGTTTCGGTCTTTGAGACCGTGCGATAAATTCAAATTCAAACTTTTTATTTCAGACTATTGGATCCATATAGAATTTATATGTATAGTTTAATATTATAAACGCGAAAGTTTATGAGAATGGATGGTTGCGTGTTACTCTTTAACGCAGATACTACTGAACAGATTTAAATGCAATTTGGCACACAGATAGCTTATAACCACTTTTTACTTTGTTAAAATAATTGAAATAATATTTTTTCTAATGTAAGCCATTTACTGTAGGTACAGACACCAGAGTGCAGGTCAAGCTACCCGAAACTGTCAAATTTTCCCAATCAACATAGAACCTTAAAGTTTTAGCGATAAAGTTGAAAATCTATTAAAGAAATTTGACAGATTGTAGTAGCTTGATGTGCTGGCGGCACATGCGGTGTTGGCCTTTAAGTGATTGTTACACTTGTAAATGTATTTTTGTCAATTGTAATGTATTCTTGTAAGTGTAAACAATTGTTGGCTAACCTAATAAATAAATAAATAACCAGGATAAACACGTAGGATTGTTATCCCATTTTCCTACGGGATCGAGACTTATGCGGGTGAAACCGCGGGGCGCTGCTAGTGATGCTATATTCATGTGCTCACCACGGATCCTACAAAGCTCGAAAACATACAACAACGTTTCCTGTAATTACACATTATTAAACACAGACATACGTATGCACACATTAATAATATTACACCTTTGACCTACACGGAAATAAAATCTTCGCTTCAGAGATGAGGCACAGAATATTACAGAAGGTCGGCTCCACGCAACGAGCTAAACCGGAGGAGCAATTCTCGTAATTTTAAGAACGTTCACAGTCTGATCTCAGTCTCAATCTATCAAAAATACGTCTAATTTCCCTAAATTTTGACAAGTTTTTGACATTTGTTTGTCGCCGAGATGACACTGCGACTAGATTTTGATCGTTTTAAATTACGAGAATTGGCCTTCAGATGCATGCACACATAAACGCGTACATACGGTGATTTCCAACAGTCACTATTGATAGTGGTTGTAATGACCATGGCAATCATATCACTTGGTTTTAATAAGTTTTTATATTTTATTTATCGTTTTGATAGATTATTTTCACAACATTGTAAAAGCCAATTATGTTTAAAAGAGTAACCGGGGAGTTTCTTGCCGGCTCTTCTCCATAGGAGACGACCAATTGGAACCGTGCACCTAGCTTCTGACGTTTCATACGTGCCCATGTAGGTTTATGTGAAATAAAATATTTAGATTTTTTATTTTGAATGCCAGTCACCAGTAGAGAAAAGCATGCGCTTCGGAAATACAATCGCGCGATGAAACTCAAACTATTTATTTCAAATAAACCAATTACAGGCACATTTGAATTGTCAAGGTCGGTCAGTCACAAAGATGAAGCTAGTTGATGAGGTCAAATAAAAAACTGTTACCAAAAAACTTTTAAGTGACAAATGACAATCTGCTGACCAGCGGGATAGTTGCGTAACACACAATCAGCAGTGCGATTCTGTAATCATCTCACCGTGATAACTTAGGTGAAGTGAGCGTGGAGTGAGCTGTCATTCCAAATAATGCTAGGGATTGACACTACTGACAACTCACATCAAGCTCACTTCACTTGAGTTTTCACGGTGAGATTTTTACAGAATCGACCGGCAGTAACAATGGCTTTCATTTTGAAAGTTCAACAACATTCATTGTGTTATTTACCTACGTTGTGGAGCAGACACATTTTTCGAACATATAATGAATAACTAGCAATAATATCCTTCAAAATAATTCAGATGGTGATTGCGTTACACAATTAGGGTGCAGATTAGGTAACCCAACGGAAAGAAGACTTGATACGTGTTGAAGACAATGATACGTGCACTACTACAAAGCGTGGTAGTACAAAATATAGACGCATTGCTGTGATGTAGTATGTAGTTGATGTATGTATGCTTGTGTGCCTGCTTATAATAATGTTTAATGGACCAAATATACTCAGTATTCAATCAGCATTACAGATGTTTCATTTTGTCTAAGTCCCGTCCTTATATGGCGACCGTGACATTTGATCGGGGATCGACTTAATCATGGCCGCGATTAGTCCGGATTGTGTCAATCTGTGTAAAAGTCGTCAACTTACGGGGGGGTCGGGGGTTACTCTGTCGCGCGACGTTCGTGGTTATTCGGAAACACGAAGATTACCGAAACGCAAACTTCTTCTGGTTTACCCATACGTGAAACGTGCGTGCGTTTTCGTTCGTTGTATGGAGTCGACCTTCTGTACTGTTCTATTTCGTAGTTGAAGGGCGTGCGGTGAACATTTTTAATTACGTCCATTTCAAGTTGTGTGTGCTGAATAAATACAGAAAGGTAGAGGGAAAGTTTTATTAAACTATCTTTATGTTTCATTATATTATTTTGGTTGGAGAAGTTATCATTTAAGTGAAGGTAAGTTTATCACGACTTTTGAAATTACAATCATAATCATCGTCATCATTTTGATCACGATAACCACACTGGAAATAAACCTCCCCCAAACGTCCCCAGAACGTCTCACGATCCTGGGTTTTTGCATCCAGCCAGCGTATTAAAGTATTTTAATAGTTCGAGTTATGAGAGCTGATGTTGAGGGGCTTGTGGCTAAGTATTAACAGCCACACGGTTCGATCGATCAGGTTAAGCTACGCTTGCCGCGGCTGAGTTTTTGGAAGAATGATCATCTTTACATACCAAGATCCCTCCGTTTCTCGGAAAGCACGTTAAGCCGTTGGTCCTGGCTGTCATTCGAGGATCTTTGACAGTCGTTATGGGTCGTCAGAAGTCTGAGAATCTGAAAAATAGTCTTTCCAAGGGGTATCGTACCTATTACCCAGTAACTGGGTTCTGAAGGTCAGCTGGGCAGTCGCTCCATGCAAAATACTGGTATTCAGGTGCATCCGATTAGACTGCAAGCCGACCCCAACATAGTAGTTATATACATATAGAAGAAAAATATTCTATAAACACATGCCGTAATATAATTTAGTTGTTCTTGAAATGTGAGTTGTCATTGGTCCCTGGCCCTGACATCAAGCAATAGACAAAAGTGTCATTTTTATTCCTGAGTACGAGTCTTTTGACTATGTGTATCTTATGTCTTTTTTATTATTATTATTTCTTTATTTGTAATTGTGCGTTTTGTATGTGCGCAGAATAAAATATTTTTCTTTCTTTCTTTTAGCTAAAATATAATTTTTTCCACCAAAAACGTCTAATATCATGATAAACGCGAGTTTCATTTGAAACAAGTAAGAGTACACAGGAAGCGAGCCCCGCAGTTGTGGACTCAACTAATTAACGCTAAAAGATAAAAGATAAGTAGCTAATGAGCAAAAGTTTCTGATTGGCTACGCAGCAGTATACTTACTTACTCTAACTGGATCTTGTTAGTATATTTGTTTTGGTTCGGAGACGTAGGAGGGTGCAGTTCTGTTGTTATGTTTTTGTTTATAATTGCTTGATCATAGCAGTCTGTTCTTGATAAATTACTTTTTAACCGACTTCTAAAAAAGGAGGAGGTTCTCAATTTGGGTGTTTGTATTTTTTTTTTTTAATGTTTGTTCGCGCATGACTCCGTCGCTTGCCAACCGATTTGAAAAATTCTTTTTTGAAAAGGGTTACTTCCTACATGGTCCCATAGAAATTTCATCAAAAACGGTCTAGTAGTTTGATTTTTAAACCAAAATTACTGGTAAAAATTACAACTTAAAAGTGAAAAATAAAAACTTTTTGCAAAAAAAAAAACGGAAATCGGAAAAAGGAAGTCGGTGGCAAACAACGAAAATGTGAACCCAACGACACCGACTTCCGAAATTAAAGTTATTTTTCACTTTGTAATGTCGTTTTTGGAAGTCGGTTGATTTTTTTTTGCATAAAAGTTTTTATTATGATATCGATTTGCAATTATTCGATGGTTACAAAAGCACTGGTGGCCCAGTGGTAACGACCCTGACTCGTAGGTCGTGGGTTCGGATCCAGGCAGGCGCTTTACTTTGTGTAAATTACTTCATTACCACTGCACTCAAAAAGTGTGAAGGAAAACATCGTGAAGAAACCGGCATGTCCTAGAAGCAAAACGATGAAGACATGTAACATCTACCAACCCGTACTAAGTTCACGTGGTGGATTACGGTACACTCCCTCTCACCCTGAGGAAGCCTGTGTCCCAGCATTAGGAAGCAGTGACCAAAGAAACGATGGATGGACTCTGTTGTGAATGATGATATGTTTAGAAAGGGGGTGACTACTGAGATGACGACTAATAGAGAAGTATGGAAGAAAAAGAGGAAGATAAAAAGCTGGTGGAGGCAAAGCTTCACAGTTTGGCTCACCGGCGAAGTGTCGCCTGTCTCTCCGTCTTCTACAGACTGTACTTCGGGGAGTGTGCTCAAGAGCTACATGAGCTCATCCCGCCTTCACCTTTCTACCATCGAGAGTCCAGACGCACTGCGGGATACCACCCCTATTTGGTTAATATACCATATATACGCACTAAGCGCTTCTCGTCGTTTTTTCTGATGCGCACAGCTAAGGAGTGGAATCGTCTGCCTGCGTCTGCATTCCCGAGTTCATACAACCCGAATCTCTTCAAGGCGAGAGTGAATAGGCTTCTTCTGGGCAAGCTCATTCCACCGTAGATCTCATCCCTGGCTCTGGGCTGGATTGAGGTCAAGAGTGAGCCCATTGTCAATTAAAAAAAAAGACATGTTGCGCCGACCACAAATAAATTGGAATAGAGGCAGGAAAATGGTTATGATACTCGTAATATGCATAAAAAGCAAAACCATTGACATCGCTTATGCGTTGCCATCCCAGAGATAATGTCTTCATCATCATCATCATCTGTACGGTTCACGTACAGGCAAATTGCTACCACCGCGATCTAATTTTCGCTACACGTTTTATTTACTTTTATAATTTATTCAAATTCAAATCATTTATTTCAAATAAACCATTTACAGGCACTTTTGAATTGTCAAAATTAAGTAGTCGGTCAGTTAGTCAGAAAGTTGAAGCTAGTTGCCCATTCCAAAACGTAAATCTCTATGGAGAAGAACGGGCAAGAAACTCCACGGACACACTAGCGCTACGGCAGCTACTGGTCAACTAAACAATAATAACCGCGGATTTAGTAGCATTCAACGGAACTTTCATGTAACTATTGCGAATATACGAAATTATCGTGAACTCTGTGGTTTTCGTCGACTCACATCAAACAACTCAACTTTAACTAACTGGCTACCTCTCTGAGCCATACATCATCCACAGCCTGACTTCACCCACAGCTGACTATAGGCCTCTCTTTTCTTGTGCCAATCCTTGTGTTCCTGTGCCAGCCTGATCCAGGTTCTTTCAGTTTATTTCCGGAAACATCATAAATTGTTCAATCGGACAACACGGTTAGCGCAGTGGCTGAGCGATCGGACTGCTGCGCTGTGTGTCGCGGGTTCGATTCCCGCGCAGAACAAATATTTGTAAGTCCTACATGTATTTGTTCTGAGTCTGGGTGTTTTTCTATCTATAATATATATGTATTTACAAAAAAAAAAAAGGATATAAGTAGTTTATCAGCCATCTTGTTACCATAACACAAGCATTAGGTTGCTTAGCTTGGGACTAGATGGCGCTGTGTGAAATGTCCAGGGATATTATTATTATTATTATTGTTATTCCACTGGCCTAAGCTTTCAATATATGTATTTTAAATCAAATAGAAAAATAACCAAAAAAAATCTTTCAAGACACAAAAATTTAAACATTTAAATAAATAAGCAGTACCTCTGTACTCAATACTAATATGTCGTATTTGTATCAATTTTACGGTGTGTTACATAAATAATAAAATAAATAAATAATTTTATTTCATAAAAGTTTCAGAACACACAATTTACGAGTTTATAGCTATAAAGTCATAAAACTGAGGATACAATAATAAACTTACACGCTCTTGTCAAAATACACAGCCTAAGAGGGTTACATACAGGTTGGCAGGGACATTGACGCGCAACTGTGACCATGGATTCAGTACATATTCTAAACCAACCTGCGTTGAAATTATCCGCCGGTTATTTTAAAAAAAAAATACCCTTTTCATACATTTTGACCGCGTAGATATTGCACTTTGCCATGAAACGGCAGATTTTATTTTATAACCGTCGAAGAAATTCTACGCGGGTGTCTAGAATCATGTCCACGATAACAGATAACGCGTCGGTCGATGTCCCTGCCACCCTGATAGGTATGATTTAAAAAAACTTTTGAAAACATATCTGGTTTTATTTAAATACAAACAAAAAGCTTTT
The DNA here is from genome assembly GCA_945859715.1 of Apamea sordens. Lineage (NCBI taxonomy): Eukaryota > Metazoa > Arthropoda > Insecta > Lepidoptera > Noctuidae > Apamea > Apamea sordens. The sequence continues at coordinate 318,071 of OX244010.1, read as the reverse complement.
ATTGTAATATACAAGCTAACACTAAAATATATATATTATGTAAAAGTATAATTATAATAAACCAAGCAAGTTAAAAAACTATGAAAAAATAGCCACAAACAGAACAAAAAAGGTATTTAAACGTGAAACCCTATAAAAAGAAAAAAATAACCTTGAAATTATGACCCTACGTAGGTAAGTATGAAAAAAAAATTCATGCTTTTTGTAGGGACTCCTTAATTTGTTTATTTCATTTCTTTTATTGTCTTGCGTTTCAGGTAAGTTGATGTTTAATCAGGTTTTTTGTAATTCGCCATTTGTGGTGGCGGCCATCTTGGATTTTAAATCATAGTGTATAGTATTTTACTAGTCAAGCCATTTCATTTGATAACCACATTGAGGTAGTTGTGAAAAAATATGTAATCCGTTATTTTGTGGCGGCGGCCATCTTGGACCCATTTTCATAAAACATAGCTAAGCACACTCCCGACTATTTCACCTTTCAAACAAAAAGAAAACAAAATCAAAATCGGTTCATCCGTTTGGGAGTACCGATACCACAGACACACAAACTAAATTCTTAATACCAACATAGAAACTTAAAAAAAAAAACAAAAACGAACAATATTTTCAATAAATCAAAAGGAAGTAACTTATTAGAAACTTAATATAAATTAATAATAATAATAATATAGGGTATACAAGTATAGGGGCTGATTTTTCAATCGACTGATAAAAATGTATATAAGTAGTTTATCAGCCATCTTGTTACCATAACACAAGCATTAGGTTGCTTAGCTTGGGACTAGATGACGCTGTGTGAAATGTCCAGGGATATTATTATTATTTATTCGTGGAACGAAATTGACGTCTGACAGTTTTTGTACGGAAGAATTGTCAAAAAATCGAAATTATTCCTCCGATAAAATTATCTGACGTTGGAAAAATCGGCCCATAATTTAATAAATAACATGGAAGTCACATTAAGTACATACAAAACAAGCTTAAAATTAAACGATGATGGTTTAGTTTTTTCGGTTGCCTTTTTATCAATTCGTTTTTAGTTTAAGTTACTAACACTATTATTTTAAATGCAAATATTTTACTAACAATTTATACATACACACGAGCGGCACGCTTCATCGGCAGAGGACGCGTCAATAGATACGGCACGTTACAAACTGGACCACGTTGGATGGCAATGCGGAGCCACGAAAGGAGATCTACGATTAAATTAACTCTCGATGTCGAGAACCGCCGGTCGGCTGTCAGCGGCCGCACGAATAACTTTTTCATGCATGTTGAAATCGTGATCCTTAGGCCTTGCTGATAACGGCAGACAACTACACCACATTTCTCGATTGTCCTTTACAACGACAAAAAAAATATCTAATACAAGTGCACTTACTTGAAGTAATAAAAATGAATACAATTTCGCAATTTTGCTGTTAACGGCCAGATTTATAACATAATTAGATAATAAGAAAATGTCGCTTAATATAAATATAAAAGTGGCGATGTACAAGCGACGCCATTTGTTCGTAACTGTTGGTTCGCTCGCGTTTGAACTACGAAAAAGTGACCATACAATTCTAAAGTAAAGCATACAGTTTAATATCACCGGTAAAGTTAATGTAATCATTGCTGCAAGAAAAGAATACTTAGTTGATGTGATAAGCTTAGTAGTAACATAAATGAAAATCAGGGTTAGTATTAAAGACACACCCCAACCAAAGAGGCCACTTTTCAAATATCTCATTCGTTTATGCACATTGAAAACTTTTACTATGTCTACGTAAAACATGTGGCACATAACAATCAACCAGTGGTGCTTTCCTGTTATAAAATAAATCGCAAAACAGGAAACAATTCGAATATTCAACACTATATTTTTGCTTTTTCCGTCACTGTCCATGAGATGGATTAAGATCGTCATCGTCGAAAATAGTAAGAAGTTTGCTAAAATTTCGTTGAGGCACACATAGTTTCTGTAATTTCGAAACTTCCTAAACATGCACCATGACGTCACTCCGTATATCAACGTAGCTAGAGTCAGCGCAAGCACAATTAATTGTATATAAAACTCGGCTGTTGCTATTAACTCCGTAACTTCACTCTCTGTAGAAGCATGTACACTGGTGTCGTTGTAAGACATGGTGAACGTCACTTGCACAGTTTTATTAATTTACTCTTAGTTTTCGATAAATTATTTATGAACAGTTTTAAACGCCACACACGGCTAAGCACCTCACTTGAAGTTTTATGAAAATGTAGGCAGGATCTTCGTCTGCGACCTACAGCAACGGTACACACAAATGAGTGACTGGTAAACAAATAAACCACGGAGAAACGTGGAAAATCTCTCCATGGACACCCCCGTATCAGTGGACCATTTACACAATACAATTATAGGAGATTCTAAACTGTTGATCGAACAATAGCTACAATCAAACACTACAAAACGAATGAAGTAAATATTATGATACTTTAATTATTTTCATATTTTCCTGTTTTTGATAACTCTTCCTCCTGTGTTAATCACTAGTTAAGTATAGACGTCGGGTTAGCTAACCGCATGTCGTCTATGGTAAGGAAGATATTGACAACGCCTTTATTTAAAAGCAGTAAGGTTGGTTTTTGTAGTTCAAGCGATAAGACTGTCTGTACCTACAAATAGCTGGGCTGTGTTTGACTCAACTTTAATAATAATGTTACCTACAGAAGAAAAACATCGTGAGGAAACCAGCATGTACTCGAACCAAAAATTAGATGTCATGTGACATATACTAACCCGAACTGGGCCAGCGTGATAGATTATTGCCCACTCCCTCTAACCGAGAGGAGGCCGCCGTCCCAGCTGTGGGAATATTATAGGCTGATTATGCATCTATGCATAGTATCAAACAAACACGACTATAAGAGAGGGAAGAGTGAGTGCACCTGTATCTGTGCACACACTTGTGCACCAATATCTCCCGCGTAGACAGCTAGTCTCCGTTGATATTGGCCGCTATGGCTGAAATGCGGTCCGGAAGACTGCAGTTATACAGCGTGGCGCTTTAATGGCGACATTAATTTAACACACGTATACGGTTTTGCGTTGTAGTTTTATGAATATATTTTAATATAATTAAACATTAATATTTATTTATTTATTAACAATTTTATAAAATAGCATCTTAGAGCAAGCCTGACTTAAAGAACTGTAGCGCAGGGTCATTTGCCGGGGTCACGGATAATAACATCGCATCAATGTCAACGAGCAAAGAGAAGGCGAATTGAAGGAAAGAGAGAGAGAGCCCTATGTCGGCGCGCGGTGCAGGTGGAAGTTATCAAGTTACGATTTTTTTTATGTTGTTATAATTTTTATGATTACTGGCCACTAGCCCTACTCGTGTGTTAAATTAATGTCGCCATTGTAGCGCCACGTTGTATACGAAGTCAGTTTTCGTGTCTGTCCGCTTACTTACATCTTTTATCTAGACTATGGATTTATATGCAATTTTCACTATCATTTAGAAGCTGGTCGAAGGTTCTGTAATACATTTTGTTTTGTCTATATTGTCCAATTTCTGAGCAAAGCCTTCTCCAAGTCCTTCAAGGCAGTCTTTTCCTTCAAACCCGCCTTCGAGATACGCGTCCAAGTTAAAACATACTTATCATTTTAAATAACTTTTACTGTGGGACCAATCCTGAAACGGAGAAAAAATTCTGCTGCTATATAGCACTGCTATATATTTATGTTCGCATGTCTTCAAAATATAGGAAACTGGTGATTTTCAGTTTATTTTAATTACTACTTATAAAATTTCGTGGAAGAAAAAGTTATTATGTAGCTACAGGATACGTCGAGACACTTTACGGAACATCAGTCATTAGGCGAACTCTTGGCACTTATCCAAAGTTACATGATTCCGTCCAAACTTGTGTCATCTCAGATTTTTCCTTTGATATCCGGAAAGAGGGGAAAAGTTTATTAGTCATAGAGGAAGTGAGGCTTTAGAAAGTCAGAGATTAGTTAGGCACTTAGAATTTAAAACAAAATACGGTATAAAACTACTAATACCTAATTAATTTATAGAAATAACAAAATATATATCCTCAAATAAGTAAAATTATTCATCATAATCAGCCAATATTGTTCCCACTGCTGGCATCTCAGTGAGACAGAGTGGGGTGTAATCCACCACGCTGGCCCAGTGCGGGTTAGTAGATGTCACATGTCTTCGAATTTTTGGTTCTAGGACATGCCGGTTTCCTCACTATGCTTTCCTTCACCGTTTTGAAAGCACTGCTGATGAAATAATTTACACAAAGTAAAGCGCCTGACTGGGTTCGAACGTACGACTCGTAAGTCGCGGCCGTTACCACTGGGCTATCACTGAGAAAATTATTCACAAAAAAATTATAGCGCCGAAAAATTCATCCGCATCGCTCACAACTGGTAGCCAAGAGACTGGTGCCAGTCTTACCAGGGGGTACTGTGTTACCCAGTAACTGGGTAGTGGAGGCCAGATAGGCAGTCGCTCCATGTAAAATACTAGTGTTCAGCTGTATCCGGTTAGAGTCATAGCAAACCCCATTATTAGTTGGGAGAAGGCTTGGCAGATCCATTGTTTTTTTTTAACGTGCTTCTAGAAGTAAGTTCAATTTGAAAAGAATTCGAAAAAAAGTAAACTCGGGCAGGTAATAGTTAACAGTAAACGTTGGAACTCGCCTCCGAGAGCTTCTTGGAAATAATACTAAAACGAGTCAGTGGTATTGATACAGCTTCATAGCAAATCCCTACTAAGAAGTTGTTAGTCTATATCATACGCTAATAACAAATAATAATAATAATAATATTTTATTCATAAGTTCACACAGAAGTATAAATTACATAGAAGTTACATCATTACAAAGTACCTTAATATTATGAGAAAAATAATAATCTACTTATGCCTAAAATAAATCTAGTGTATATCTTCTAAATATTGGTTTATGGCCTACTAAATTCAATAGCGACCTGCCTGATGTAGGTTTATTCAAACCTGTGTTTCAGGCCATCACTTAACAACGCTGAGTTCTCTAGTGGACTAATATATTACTGAACATAGAGCTAGCATTGATACATAATAATTATATTTTTAAATAAGAATTGACATAACATTAATAGACTTATTGCATTACTTCTAGCAGTTTTTCAGTGTCTGAGTAATTAAATGTCGCTAAGTATTCACTCAATATATCACTACATTTTTTGCAATTTACACTATATATATTTAGGGACTTATTGATTTTGTTATATAAGAACGGACCTAAAAATACATAAAATTTATTCATAAAAGTATGTCTAGTATGTGGCTTTACGCAAACTAAGTCTTTCCTTCTCTTATCTATAGGTATTGGGACATATGGAAGTTTGCTATGCTGGTGCAGTACTATATTCAATATAAATAGTTGACGCACGGTTAAAACCTTACATGCCGTGTAAAGCTCGTGTGTGGGAAATCTAAACGGGCGAAAGGTGGCCACCTTAAGGATAGCTCTCTGCGCACGTTCTAACGGCAGTAGGATTGATTTAGCAGCCCCACCCCATGAAGTTATACAATAAGTTAGAATAGATTGACACAAAGCTAAATAGACCTGTTTAATTAATTTGTAGTCCGATATATATCGTAAGTTCTTAAAAATGTATATCAATTTACGCATTCGAGTGCATAACAAATCAATGTGTTTACGGAAATTCAGATTTGTGTCAATCGTTACACCAAGATATTTCATATGATCGGTTTTTGCTAAAGTAGGACAATTACATGCGTTGTCAGCATACGTGCCGCACTTATGCGCATAAATGTTTATGTTAGTATTTGGCAGGTTAGTATTTCTCATAGTAAATAAAATGTATTTGGTTTTCTCTGCATTTAGTGTTAGGAGATTTTCATATAGCCAATTAGACACTATATTAAACCCGTTCTGGGCTTGTTTATACACCTCATCTCGAGATTTGTCTGAAAACAATAGAGCTGTGTCATCTGCATAAGACATTATGACACCATTTTGGAGTGTTAAGCTGCACAGGTCATTTATATATACTAGGAATAAAGTAGGACCCAAAATACTACCTTGTGGTATTCCGTAATTACTATTTGGAAGCTCAGAACTGACGTACTGACCAATTTTGACACATTGTTCGCGGTCACTAAGATAATCAGATATTAGTAAAAGTGTTGTTCCTCTTATTCCGAGTGTTTCAAGCTTGTCTAATAATAAAGGACATGAAATTGTGTCAAAGGCCTTGGCAAGGTCTAGGAAGATCCCAATGGAATGCAAGCCCTGATCCAAATTAGTTGTTATATAATCCGTCATTTGATGTACTGCCTGATTAGTTGATTTTTCGGGCCTAAAGCCAAATTGTCTATCTGAAAGCAATTTGTTATCTTCTAGGTATTTCATTAATCTAATATTAATGATTTTCTCTAGGATTTTGGAGAGCCCTGTTAAAACTGAAATAGGCCTGTAGTTGTTAACACATTTTTTGTCACCAGATTTATATACAGGAGTAACCACTGCTTTTTTAAGCGACTTAGGGAATATACCATTAGTTAAGCATAACTGAAAAATATGAGTTAGTGGCGGAGCAAGTAGGTATTTGAAATGTTTAAGTATGTTGTTTGATATGCCATCCCACCCAACCGCGCAAACGTCCTTTAATCCAGAAATAATTGTTAGTACTTCATCGAGATCCGTATCTAGTAAGACAAACGATTTGAGTGTGGGGAAAGTTTTAGGTTGGCTTTGAGGGAAAGAACTTCTAGATTGTATGGTCTTTTCTGCTAAAGTTTTGCCTACGTTAGAAAAATAGAAATTAACTTTATTTGTCGATTCGATTGGGTTGTTCTCTATTGTCAATAAGTCAAGTGGAGGTTCAGGTTGTTTTGTACTAAATGTATTTGTTTTTATAAATTTCCAAATAAGTTTACTATTTTTGCCAGCTTTCTGCAGTTCTTTTCTATCAAATTCATTTTTTATTTTTCTCAGAAGGTTGTTGCAGAAGTTTCTATATCTTTTATACGTAATGGAAAGAATTTCATTTTCAGGCTCAAGTTTGAACTTTATGTGAAGTTTGTCTCTATGCCTAATACATCGAACAAGTCCGGGTGTAATCCAAGGTTTAATGCACTTATACTTCCTTGGTGTTATTTTAGCAACTGTATGTTTTATTATTGCAGAGTGAAGTGAATTTATAAAATAATTAATAGAAACGTTTGCATCGGTAGACTTATAAACTGGGTCAAAATTAATATTACGTATGTCTTTTTCGAGGTGTGTCATGTTGACTTTAGTATAGCTACGTAAACAATTTTTTCTTGGTAAAGAAACTTGCAATGTTAGTAAAACTGCTTGGTGATCAGTAAGCGAAGAGTTAGTAACAAATGTTTTGGTTGGGTTATTTGTTTTTATAATGAAATGATCTAAGCATGAACCGCTTTGATGCGTGGGGTGGTAATGAGCTGGCAAGAGTCCGTGGAATGAGCAGATATTAAGATAGTTATGTGCATGTATATCCATTTTCCCGGAAGCAATGTTGATATTGATGTCCCCCATTAGTATTATGTGTTTAAAAGTTGTAAGACTTTGTAGCTGTACGTTTAGTGAATCTAAGAAATTTGCGACATTTTGAGAAGGAGGTCTGTATATAGCCATAACTACCGTATCTGAATTAATTTTAATGAGTAAGCAATTACTATTTTGTAGCAAAGGTTCTTCTACAGTTGTCCTTAAATTATTGTTAACATATACAACTAAACCATCATTCTGGTTGATGTTTCTGCTGGTTTTATGCGAAACATATCCGTCTAATGATGGTATAACAGCTGTTTGGTTTGACAACCAACATTCTGTTAGGACGATAATGTCGCAACTTATACCCAGGTTATGTAGCAATATTTCAAAACCATTTATATTTCGATTTATGCTGCGAATATTTTGTGTGAGTAGGGTCAGCGGTTTCTCTCCCAAGGGAAAGAGTTGTTTACACTCATCAACATTACAAGTTATAGCTTCAGACACAGAAAATTGATCTAGGTCACTAAGTAATTGATCAGTCATGATAAATAAACAACTAACTAATATAAACAAACAAAAACTACTACTAGTGTGCTTAATAGATAGGTTAATAGGTAGCGCTCTTAGGCGCCTTCATAATCTATGGAATGGATATAGTTGTCCTCGGCATATTTTCGTGCTGGACAATTTACATCACCAGTTTTATGGTCCGCTTTTCTCTTAAAACGTTTGCACGTCGCACAGTTATGTGGACTGGTTTTTGTGGTACATTCCTTAAAAGAGTGGCCAGTCTCTCCGCAGTGATTGCACGTCGGGCTAGTTTCACGGCAGAACTTGGCCGCGTGACCGAACTGCTGGCAGTTAAAGCACCGAGTAACGATCGTGAAGTCTCGTACTGGGCATGACGTCCAATTGATGAATATTCTTCCTTGATTCACTAGAATCTTCCTGATGCTAGCTGGCACTTCTAGTATGTAATTGCAATTAGGGAGGTCTTTTTTTCCAGATTTATGGCTCAATTTAATTTGTTCTTCAAACGACTCACGAGTTATCATCTTATCTGCGAGGTTTTGCTCGTAGATGCAGTCAAAAACCTCCTTATCAGTCAGGGCTACCGGGACTCCAATAACAGTGATTCTTGGGCGCCGTTTTGATGGTTCTTCAACTTTAAGGCCCAAAGAAGCGAGTTTTTCTAAGCTTCTGAGCTTTTGAACATCCTCTTTGGAGTCGGTACTGATGAGAACGCCTCCATTTTTTACTTTCTTAAGGCCACGAACATGTAGTTTAAGTTCCCCGGGCGAAATAATTTTCTGTACGAGAGACTTGGTATCGTCACTGGATTTGGTCTTGTCGCTGGGATATATGGCAACTGAGCTTAAATTTGCTGGGCGCACAAAGTTATCCGAGCCTTTTTTGACCATATTAGCGTACGAAAAGGGTTCTGGAGGGTTTGAAATGCCTTCAACTACTTCTTTGAACTCTAGGAGAGAGTTCGCGATGTTCTGTTGTTGCTGTAAGTGCTGAATGGTACTATGGGCTTGAATGGTTTTCTGTTTTAAGGCTTGATATAAAACAGCCATCTGTGATGCACCATTTGAGACACTACGGCAAAGATTGGCTACACGAACCTTTTGTTCCGCAATCATTTTTCCCTCAGCGACTAAACTGCATACTTCACTTAGGATTTTTTCTATGGACCCCATCCATTTCTGTATCTCCGGCGTAGAAATAACTTCCTTTGGTAGCTCATTTTCCAAGGGAGGTGGTGGATTTGGGTCTATAGGCTCGGAATCTTGAGTTGGTGTCGGCGGAGGACTTCGCGTTACTAGATGGCTACGGCCAAACGGGCTAGATCCTGTGTTAGACATATCACCACAGAAACACTATTTGTCTTTAAAAATACTTTAGCTCATTCTTACACAAAGTCAGTAACCTCGTAATAATCACTCGCGACCCACTTAAATCACTGACGACGCAAATGATTCTAAAAAAATTATTTGTAATTAATTAATAGTATCATAATATGCTTTGCAAGATATACGTCCGCGCTGACAAACGATTGATCGAGCAATCATAATCGAGCAATAACAAAGCTGAAGAGTTCGTTTATTTCAACGCGCTAAACTCTGGAACTACCAGGTCGGATTTGAAAAATCTTGTAGTTGCAGGATTGATATTAGCTTTTCGGTCGCTTATGTCACACCAAAATTTTTGACTTTTCTGTCATCGTTAGGAATTTCTTAGTACTCGCCTGGAGTTTGGATTTGTGCCTGGTTGACGGCCATAGGCTCGTCACCTATTACAAGGGACTTATACGTAACTGCCAAAATTCGGGTGTAGGTACTAAGTAAGGCACGACGCCCTGAAGCATAATGCAGCGGCAACCCGACACACTGAGGAATCACTGCAGGCAGTTCCAGTCAGAATTGCATATGAACTATGCGGCACCCGGTTCCAACTCACTGCAACTTCAAATGGCCCTGGCAAGCAGCGTAAGATACAAGACTCAGCCCAGTATCGACCGGTCACCGAGTGATGTGGCGCATCACACTGACATCACGCAAAATCCTGCATCGCGCAAGCAAGAGTTGGCCGCGCAACTAGCATATATATAACGCCCCGAAATCAAGTTGCGCGATCGCCGCAGTTGCTTCAGGCCAGGCTACATGGCCCCCCAATGAATGTGCCCTTATTGACGGGCACCGTATAAGGGCCATGCCCGTAACTCGCCTGCCACGTCACCTGACGGGGACGTAGCGACTACCCACAGATCGTTTGGCAGCCACCCACCAGACTCAACACCCGTCTGGTCGGAGGATACCCCCTTTTCCATGGAAGTTATGAGAACTTTACATGCAGTTCTTCATACCTCTATGATGTTATGATTTATGTTAACTGAACATTAATATTGGTAGGTAGTAGATTGATACGCCTATTTCGTAAAGGACTACAAAGTTTTCCATGGTCACTTCATTGACCAAGCTAATTACTTCCTGAAACTTCTAAAAGATAACTAGTTAAGTACGGGAAGGAAATGCTAACTTTCTCTCCTAAAGGTAAGCACACGATCGATCAGGTTAAGCTACGCTTGCCGCGGTTGGTCCGTGGATGGGTGACCATTTTCACAAACCAAGGCCCCTCCGTGCCTCGGAAAGCACGTTAAGCCGTTGGTCCCGGCTGTCATTCGTGGATCTTTGACAGTCGTTATGGGTCGTCAGTAGCCCGAAAGTCTGACAACCAGTCTTACCAAGGGGTATTGTATTACCCAGTCACTGGGTTGTGGAGGTCAGATAGGCAGTCGCCCCATGTAAAATATTGGTATTCAGCTGCATCCGGTTAGACTGGAAGCTGACCCCAACATAGTTGGGAAAAGGCTCGGCAGATGATGACACTGCTGGGACACAGGCCACCTCTCTTTGAGAGGCTTTAATGTACCACGCGGGCCCAGAGCGGATTTGTAGATGTCACATGTCTTATAACCACGAATATTTTTTTTAGATTGCTTTTATATCTAAAGCAACTGTTGACGGGCAACAGTTGCCGAAAAATGGCCCGTGTAAGCGTGCTTAACAGTGCCACGCTTGTTTCCTGAGTCCAAGTTATGGCTGGCATCTCCCCGCAGACACTTTTACGAATAGTTCGAAAGTTTGTCGGAGACAGCGTCTTATTATCTTAAACAATATCTACCTGAATAGTTATCTTGTTTGTGGTTACATTGAGGTGTACGGAAAAATAAGTGTCGGAAGCGGGAAATTTGTTCCAGTTAAAAGTTCAAATCAAATCATTTATTTGCATAATACATGTTAAAAAGGTGTTACAAGTATAAAATGTACATTGTATTATAACCTATTGAGGTGTGCAAATTAATATAATAAGTACAACATAAATTTTAATTTGATTTACATTATTAAATAGAATGTCAATTAAAAAAATGTCAAATGTTATACACAAGTCAAATCAAAATTTCAATTTGTGGTGCCATTTCAGATAAAATCTCATCTTTCATATAAATAATCAGAATATAATTAATAATAAGAATTCGTGCAAACATAATTTGAATTTGTTCATTTTGTGTAGGTCTGTGATACGTTTGGTGCCATGCCCAAAATGTTTTTATTAAATACTGCTTTTTTATGACGTCTTACGCATATTTTATTTTTGTGTCGTGCACTTTTTAGATGGTTATAAAGATGTAGATTCGCTTTGACAAAGATCGCCATTTCATATATACAACATGTCCCAGAATTAACGCACACCACCAGACACCCCAATTAGAATATTATTTTATAATCATAATACATACACTGAATTTTTATTATTATGTAAAAATCATTGTTTTTTTAACAAATTAGTTATACTGATTGTGGGAGAAAATTATGTTCACATTACAAATCTACGCTTGCACATAGTCGCACTCGTATAAGGGTCTAGCTTTGTGGGTATTTCATCCATTTTTGTTTGTTTTGACTGTACAGCGGAAGTGTGACAGCAGTTTACGTAGTTTTAATTATTTTTGGGATAAAATATTACCTATATAAAAAATTACAGGAATCGATTCAGTAAACGATTCTGAACAAACTATTTTCATAATGTGCATTAATTCAGTTACACATTGTATAAAGACATGGAAAGTTGGTACTTTTAGGATATTCCTTGATTAAAATTGTAAAGAATCTTCGCTTTACAATTGTTTCAAGGTTACTACTAAATCCTAGGATTATTATTTTGCGAATTTCCAGTGTGGTCCCTCAGTACACACACAAAAATCCTGAGGCAGGTCTTTGCTCGATAGTGGAAAAAAAATGGACAAATAGGGTTGGTAAATTGTAATATAAACTAGGCCTGTAGAGAGGTGCCCTGTGCTAAAGTATGGACTACGGTAGTCCATTTTTGCGAAAGAGCCACCACTCTACAGGATATTTATTTCAGAAGCCCGAAATTCTGTCAAGCAGTATTATCAAGGTGTATCGTATTACCCAGTAACTGGGTTGTGAAGATCAGATAGGCAGTTGCTCCATGTAAAATACTGGTATTCAGCTGCATCCAGTTAGACTGGAAGCTGACCCCAACATAGTTGGGAAAAGGCTAGGCAGATGAATTTTTATGGTGTACATAATAAACAGTATTCTATGAATCCAATGAAGATACAGTCTACTCACATATTACAGGATCATAACGCCTCCCAAAAGACCACTTCATCGCACGCAGGACTGTTCGCTCGATATGACACTAATACCGTCAGCTAATTCGCATTAATTGCGCCTATCTGTCCCATTGATGCCAGTAGATAATCCATTTAGTCACCTCGATACTCGAGGGATAGGTGGCCTGGTTTTGACAAAGATGGCGATGGATATGGAATCTTATCTGGGACGCTAAAGTCACCAGTGGCTAAGAGTTTTGGGCCTTGGATATGTCAATAATGACAAAACTAAAATCTTATTTTGGTTTTATTTAATTTATCTTATAGAGCACCGGTGGCTCAGTGGGGCCCTGGATATCTGTGCAAATAATTAGAAAACTAAAATCTTATTTTGGTTTTATTTAATTTATCTTATAGAGCACCGGTGGCCCAGTGGTGGTGACCCAGACTTACGAGTTGTAGGTCATGGGTTCGGACCCAGGCAGGCGCTTTACTTTGTGTAATTTATTTCATTACCACTGCTCTCAAAAACGTGAAGGAAAACATCGTGAGGAAACCGGCATGTCTTAAGACCAAAAATTCGAACACATGTGACATATATCAACCTGCACACACAGGACACGACAGTTAGGAGTTACAGAGAGGACCAGCAGTGGAACCGTTATATGATATCCGTGCTCTAAGTACTAAGCAATAACATATCAATAGATATCAATTTTGATTTTCTATGGAAAGATTCCCATAGAAAATCAAAATCCCTTAACCTATTTATCAAAGAACCTTATCAACTCCTGCAATAGGTAAACGGAAATCGCGAACTGCCATCCGACGCTGCACTTCAAAGGAAATCATTTCATGTCACGTACCACGAGAAGTGGTATCCCGCCAAGAACTCATTCATATTAATCTGCCAAGTGCTTAACGTCGCCGTCGCGTCGCCGCGGCTCTTGCCGTCGCAGGTTGGCCCGTTTGCCGTCTGCACGATGAATCTTAAAGTGGACGATAGATGAACGAGAACGCGTACTTATGGCTCGACGAACTTTTCCGCCAACGTTTCACCCTGAGTAGGCGAATGTTTCGGGGGATACGTGGGCGAATAAGGTCGCTGAGCTTTAAATATGCGTAGGTAGGAAAGAAAGAAAATACGTTTATTTGCAGTAAACATGACGCAGAGAAAGGACACAAACACAAAAAAAAAGTAACAAGTTCGGGGAAAATATGCGGCATTTATGTAGGACTCATCTCTGGGGAGACTTCTTTACAGTATCCCTAAGGATGTGCCCTGACAGGCGTTCCACAGAGGGGGTCTCAGATCGGTAATTTAAGAGGTTTAACGGTGCCCACATCCATGTGCAGATGGTAACCACCGGATTGGTTTTAGTAATGTAAAAATCCCACACTCTCCGGTCTTAGCCCCAAAATCCCTGAAATAAAAAAAAATGTTACTTAGGGTTGAAAAACCCAAACAAATTCATACTTTTTGTCGAATTTAAAGCTAATAAAAACACTGCAAGGTATACTCTTGGTTACGGCGTTTAAGGTTCAATTTCACCATTTAAAACTGAACGCGATCGTATCATCTACGCTGCGTTCAAAAGCTATCAGTGTGAATATTCCATAGCAATAATAACAGTGACATCTCTTGAACGCGGTAGTCGCGGTTCAATGGTTAAATTGGCTTTTAGTACGTTCTCCTTGAGTCTTTCTTCGTCGTATTTATGATTCCCTTTTATTCATTGTGGAAGATTGGCCAACTGGACTGCGTTATCGAGTGCCAACTGTTACCAGGATGCGCCGGGCGTTTTATTATGATCGGGCTATGCCTCCCCAAGCGACGTCCCTTTTCTAGCACCCCTTCCTCTTGAGTTACTTTATGGAATAGCATTCTATGTTCTCCAAACTATCTTATATCTTTGCAGCAGGGTTTTCTAAGAACTTCAGTACTTGGTTTACAGCATCAAGAATACGAACTCGTTTTATGTCTACCTTAAGCCTGATCACTGTACTCTTCATTACATAACTTTTACTATGGGACCAACCATGAAAAAGCGAATAAAATCAACTTCATACATTCTGTCGTATAAGCGAATAGCTTGTCGATATAGACAGAAATACCACCGTATTAAATGCTTTAGGTACTATAAGAAATCTCATTTTAATCCGTTTTATTCCACTAGAAGTTCAAAACAAAAAATCAACAGTCTAATTTACTTAGTAGCGCATTTTTCCTAGCTCCCTTTAGGAATTAAACGTTCCGTTCCGACCTATCACTTTTTATAGCGGTACAGAAAAAATCTGTCTAACTGTAGGGACTTCTAAATAATTTTCCCTTGACTTCGAACATCTGTTAGTTACGATTGGTACAAGTAATACGCTGAAGCGGGTTTAAAAGGTAAAGTGTAATCATAATAAATGATGAATAAAAACAGATGATGAGACTAGTCAGTGTGTCGCATAAGCGTGCATTCGAAATATGGCGAGTCGCAGTACAGTTTTGTCGCAGAAGTGTTATTCGCACATCCATTTGTCGAGCTCACGTAGTACACTTCCCAGTGGCAACTTACAAGTTTTAGGCTTAATTTTTTTTTTAAATAATAATTATCATCATCACAGCTCTCAAAACGTTGAAGGAAAACATCGAGGAAACCGAAATTTCCTAGAACCATCAACAACAATCGATTCGAAGACATGTGACATCTACAACCCGCACTGGGTCTGCGTGGTAGATTACGGCCCACTTCCACTCACCGAGACAAGGCCTATGTGAGGCCTGTGTGCGTAAATTATAGCCCACTGCCTCGCGACAGGAGGCCTGCGTCCCAGCAGTAGCAACGTCGATTTCTGACAAATTCGTGCACTGACTGGACAGGTCCTCTCAAACTGTTTGGTTCTTTCCTCAAAAAACCATCTCAGACATCAATCTACATGGTCTTCACATGATCTGACCAAGATTGTGTCCGTACTTTAATAGAGACTGTGACCTCTGAGTTTTTTTCGGCCTTTCTTCTCAAACTAGTCAGATAGGAAACGCCGACCTCATCTAGTTTTAAAATATGATTGACGTGTAAAAGTGTTTGTACAAACCTACTGACAAAATAAAATAATTTATCATTTATCAACATTATGGGCTGATTATGCAAAGAAACAGACAGAAATATGTACTTAGTTTTAGTAAGTACTTATTTACTACACTTCTTTGTATAGACCCCAGCACATCAAGCTACTACAATCTGTCAAATTTCTTTAACAGATATTCAACCTTATCGCTAAAGTATTAAGGTTCAATGTTGATTGGGAACATTTGACAGATTCGGGTAGCTTGACCTGCTGGCGCCTGTACATAAACATGAGAGGTCCTAAGTTTTTCGGTAACTTTGCTTATGTCAATCAAATACGTATATTTTTTACTTTTCTACTATTGTATCGCTGATAGAATGTCGCTTTATCTAGAACATCAGCACCCTAATTGCGTAACACCCTGCCACTTACAATCAGAATCATTTTGAAGGATATTGCTAATCCATTGCTTCATATGTTCGAAAAATGTGTCAACTCAACAACGTAAATAACGCAATGAATGTTGTCGAACTGTCAATTGAAAACCATTCCTACTGTTAGTGCAGGACATCTTAACAAACTGCGAACTACTTCAAGGGCATTTTCAACGAACCCGTTTACCGCTCCCAACTTAACCCACCAATCAACTTTGAACGATAGCGGGTTACTGGGTCCCCCGGGCTGTGTGTCGTTTACCTGCAGCTCCCTGGTCATTTAGACCCCATGTTACTTTTCCCGGGGTGAAATACGGTTAACCGTATCGCCTTTGACATCGGGACGCGAGACGGTTCGAATGTTTTTCGCCGTGTTTACTCGCTTTTCCCGTAATTAGGGGTATTAGAATGTTTCAAAGGAGATGTTAAGTGTGTGATTTCGGCTTTTTTCGCGATTGGGGTGGAAGTGCAATTTTGGGTTGAAGGGGGTGAAATGTGATTTTAGGTTTTTGAAGATTACGTGAGTGCGGTGTGGTGATGGGCTTTTTATTTTGTGTTGTGTTAATAAATAGGTATTTCTCGACTTATATTTTTATAAAGCAGAAATGCTCAAAAAAAACTCGGCTCCGGGGTAAAAGAGATGTATCTCAAATTATCAATAATAATAAGTAATAAAATAATAGCCGGATATGATCATGATGCTTACTGTCAAACATATGAAAATTGCCAGTTTTATTATTCAGGCGTCCATTTAAAAAAGTAGGTAATTTAATTTATTATTTTTAATGACTTTATTCAAAAACATGATGTTAAAATGCGAGCATGGCTCATTTTATATTTTTTACAATGCCTGACTGGTATTACTGCTTAAGACAATAAGTCCGTCTTTGTACCTTTTAGAATGAGAATGATGGTGGTCAATTTTTTTTTTTTTTAATGGGACTGTGTGGACACATCTGCCCCATGTCAGACGACCAATGGGCCAAACTTACGACTCAATGGGTCCCTTTTAATGGCAAGCGACATCGCGGCAGGCTCAGACGGAGATGGCGCGATGAGCTGGACTCCTTCAACAAGAACTGGTCCTTAGCAGCTTTAAACAGAGAGAAGTGGAAGGAGATTAGGGAGGCCTTTGCCCTGCAGTGGAAATCACAGGCTTTTAATGATAATGGTGGTCCAATGATAACTCCCGCGAGTGGTAGGTCTTAGGTACGGTGTAATTTATTTCATCACCACTGCTCTCAAAACGGTTCCGTGCCTCGGAAAGCACGTTAAGGCGTTGGTCCCGTCTGTCATTCGTGGATCTTTGACAGTCGTTACGGGTCGTCAGTAGCCCGAAAGTCTGACAACCAGTCTTACCAAGGGGTATCGTATTACTCACTAACTGGGTTGTGGAGGTCAGATAGGCAGTCGCTCCATGTAAAATACTGGTAATCAGCCGCATCCGGTTAGACTGGAAGCCGACCCCAACATAGTTGAGAAAAGGCTAGGCAGATGATGCTCTCAAAACGGTGAAGAAAACAATCGTGAAGAAACACGAAGGCATGTCCTAGAACCAAAAATTCGAAGACATGACCATCTACCAACCCGCACTGGGCCCGTGTGGTAGATTACGGCCCACCCCCTCTCACCGAGACGACGCCTGTGTCCCAGCAGTGGGAATATTGTAGGCTAATCAGCCTAATACAGTAATTACTTAAGCACTCATCATCTGCCTAGCCTTTTCCCAACTATGTTGGGGTCGGCTTGCAGCTGAATACCAGTATTTTACATGGAGCGACTGCCTATCTGACCTCCACAACCCAGTTACTGGGTAATACGATACCTCTTGGTAAGACTGGTTGTCAGACTTTCGGGCTTCTGACTACCCGTAACGACTGTCAAAGATCCACGAATGACAGCCAGGACCAACGGATTAACGTGCTTTCCGAGGCACGGAGGGGTCTCGGTATGTAAAGATGGTCACCCATCCACAGACCAAACGCGGCAAGCGTAGCTTAACCTGACCGATCGACCTGTGCGGCTGTTATTATTTAGCCACGGGCCCCTTGGCCCGGGAATCTTGTCAACCCAAAACCTTTATATAACGTTCCCAATAGTATATGATTCAGTCGCGACAGGTTTCAACACGTTTTTACCTGTTTATAACAAATTTTAGACCAACCTAACCTCAATATAACAAACGTCAGTTTAACGAAATACTTCATAATACTTATAACGAATATTTATTTCTTCCCTTCCGTTTTGTTATATCGAGGTTGCACTGTTTTGATGACCACAATACCTAATGCTGGAGTTATTATACATTGAGTAAATATTGAGTAATACTCTCTAGTCATCCTCTGAACATTGCCCCCGCTGCCCTTCGTACCTCATCGGAATTCAATACATTCACGTGAAAAAAGGACGTCTTCGTCTTTAAGGGAACAGGTACTATCTATTCTAAATCTCAGTCAGGTCTTTAATAGCTACTTGAAATTCAAAACATTCCTAATTACTTTTAGGATAAACGCGAAAAATTCTGATCCTTCCAAGGTACCGGTGAAACGGCGGCTGTAAACATTAATTTTAACTTCTTGAATTCTGTACGTTTTTTTCCAACGGTTCAGTTGGAGAGCAATCTTAAATTACGGCGACAATCAAAAGGTTAATTGACCCGCTTATTACGAGATGTTTGTCAAAAAATTAAGTTCAATTAAAAACGCTTCTTTGAGAAAAATACGAGACTATAATTTTTTACGCGCCATTTTTTTCCTCAGTTTTATTAAGGCGAAAGCGTCAGGCCTGCGAAATTCAATTTTTGTTGCGTTTCTTTGCAATTTGCAGGTCAGTGTCAAGTTGTATGTTGATATAAATATGATACGTGGCCGGAACAAATATTTATTTATAGAATTATAATCATAAAAATCATTATTATAACTCTCAAAGCTTATATTACCCTATTTCATGAAATCATGACATTTGAGGCCAATTCTAAGTCGAGTTGTATTGCTAATTCTAAAGATTAGGTACAATTCTGAGGAGCCATATTTTTGACGGTCGCAAATCATGTTTCAATCAACATTCAACCTGACACTAACCAGCAAATTGCAAAACACGTAAGTAAATTTGATTTTCTAGGGATACCTTATCGGATCCCCCTTAAATAAAAATGTCTACGTTGATAAGGGTTTATTGAGAGCAAAATTATATTTCAAAGAGCTGGGTTTATTGGAAAATGATGTATCAAATGTCTTTTGAAATTATAAAGAATATCCTATTCTATTCTAAATTATGTGAAAATGAGCTAACTTTGATTTGTCGAGATCCGAGAGTATATTGATTGGGTTTCCGGGGCGTTTTGTGTGATCCCCGACGCGAATAAAAATATTCGACCAAATTGGATGAATTGGAAGCCAATCTCTATTTTTAGCTGAGCCCTCGCACGAATACGCGACGTAAACGTGACGTCAATTCGAACGATTTTTTCATCGAAATATAACAATCTAACATTTTAGCTTAAATTGCAGACAAGTATTAGATTTATGTCATGTATGACAGCATGGTTGGCGCAGTGGTTAAGCGATGGACTGCTGCGCTGCATGTCGCGGGTTCGATTCCCGCACGGAACAAATATTTTTATGACCTACAAGTAGTTGTTCCGGGTCTGGCTGTTTGTGTATGTGAGTTTAAATGTTTGTAAACGCACCCACGATACAGGAGAAAAAAAATGTATTGTTATATTTTCTAATACATACTAGGTAATACTCGTATTATAAATTCGAAAGAAACTCTGTCTGTGCCTGACCTTTTCACGCCTAAACCACTCTGAACGGATTTCGATAAAATTTGGCAAGGCGGTAGAAGCATCCTGGAACCGTCCCCAGGATGCTCTCTCTCTATTTCCTTGCCATATACATATATGCATAGGCTACTTTTTGTCCCCGTAGCACGTTGCCGTAGGATAATAGAATAAGGTTATAAATTAATACCACTATTAGATTTTAGATATCCTTTATTTAAAAAAACTTAAAAAAACTTTTTAATTGTCTCTTCATTAGATTTTTTTACATTGTTCTTATATAGTATGAGCTTAACTCTCACTAATGAGGCACAATTACTTTCTCTATTGTTACCGAACTTAATAAGCTTGCCTTACAGACGAGAGGGATAACGCAGGATTTTGTAATATCTTGATTTAAAATCGTGTCCTTGGAGTTTCTTGTCCGTTCTTCTCCATAGAGATCTACGTTTTGGAATGGGCAACTAGCTTCAACTTTCTGACTAACGGACTCTTTGACAATTTAAAAGTGCCGTAATGGTTTGAGTTTGTGTTTGACTCTTTGTTTTGACTCTTGAAATTCTTTATTAATGCACCCTTTTTATGCCATAGAAGGGTAAACACATGGGCGGTTTATCTGTCGGTAAGTTAGTTTTGAACTAAGTTTTGGGCCAACAGTTTAATAAATTGTCGTGCCATCGACACGAAGAAAGAGAAGAAGTTGATGGTCACCACTGCTTCTAGACATTGGTAATACCAGAGGCAAAGCAAGTGCGTAGCCTACCCTTGCATGGGTTAATCTTTCAAAAAAAAATCTGTTTGTAGTTTAAACGCAGACTAGCTGCGCCCCGCGGTTTCACCCGCATATGTTTCGATCCCGTGGGAATATCGGAATAAAAAGTATCCTATGTGTTAATCCAGGGCATAAACTATCTGCGTGCCAAATTTCATCCAAATCCGTTAAGAAGTTTTTGCGTGAAAGAGTAACAAATATCCATCCATCCATCCATGTATCCATCCATACAAACTTTCACGTTTATAATATTGTAGTAGGAAGTAGGACAGGATTAGTAAGATAGGAAGTACGCTAGGACAGTAAGAATATCAGTGAATCAAATCGATTATTTATTTATCCATTTCCAGGCATCAAGGCCCATATAAAACACATTTAATACAATATTAATATAACTTAAAAATACACACACACACACACATACACACACCCCCATACATTAGACACATGACATTAATCAGTCATGAAATAAATGTTAGATAGAAAAGCAAAACCACACTCCCATCACGAAATCTGAATTATAAAGAACTGACTAACTCGTTGTAGAGGGGCTTGTGGCTAAGTAATAACAGCCGCACGGGTCGATCGATCAGGTTAAGCTATGCATGCCGCAGTTGGTCCGTGGATGGGTGACCATTTTCACAAACCAAGCCCCTCCGTGCCTCGGAAAGCACGTTAAGCCGTTGGTCCCGGCTGTCATTCGTGGATCTTTGACAGTCGTTACGGGTCGTCAGTAGCCCGAAAGTCTGACAACCGGTCTTACCAAGGGGTATCGTATTACCCAGTCACTGGGTTGTGGAGGTCAGATAGGCAGTCGCTCCATGTAAAATACTGGTATTCAGCTGCATCTGGTTAGACTGGAAGCCGACCCCAACATAGTTGGGAAAAGGCTAGGCAGATGATGATGACTGACTCGTTGTACTAGTGGTATGCGTCGTTGTTCTTCGGTTCGATTCTCAGATCGGGTAAAATGTTCTTGGGTGTTTCTATCTTGAATTTTTCATTAGCAACCCGGAGTCTGCACCCTGATTGTGTGTTACACAATCAGGGTGCAGACTCCGGGTTGCTGTCTTACCAAGGGTATGAATATTGGATGGAATGGGTATGAATATTGTATGGAATGTTGTTGAACTGTCAATATGAAACCGATTCCGATTAATCGTGTGTTACGTAATTAGGGTGCTGGTCTTGTAAAATATCAAATTGACAAAAATAAACCCCAGTTCAACTGTTATATTATTATATGGGGATAGTTTAAATGTAAGGAAAAAGGACTTAATTGAATGTGTCCATTTGATGTTGCATCTTAATGAGACTAATAATTGTAAATTTATTTTTTGTGCCTTGCCTTATTCCTATCATTTAACTGATGAGCAAAATAAGCATATTTATAATTTAAATATGTTCATTTATAATAGGACTTGTCGTCACAGTGATGCTATTTTATATTTTGATTGTAATCAATTCATTACTGATTACAAACTGACAAATTATACTATGTATTTGCCACCTAGTTGTAGGAGACAAATTGCTAATCTTTTAGCATACAATATACTCAGTGACACTGGTACTTGTAGTGTACCATTGATTACTGTTAGTACTGATACTAACACTACTTTTGATACGCCTTGTAGTTTAAACTATTAGGTGAGACAACGGGTCAGCCGCATATGTTGAATGTTGTACATCAAAATATGCAGGGTCTGTCCGGCAAAGAGCTAGAATTAAGTTTATTTATGGAGTTCTATGATGTTCAGGTGTTATGTTTGACTGAACACTGGTTGAAGGAACATGAAGTAGTGTTTATTAATGATGAAAACTTTACCGTACAGAGTGCATTTGTAAGAAAAAGTGCTATTCGCGGTGGCTCTTTAGTTCTTGTTTCAAACAAGTTAAAATGTAAACAACGTTTAGATTTAGTTAATCTTTCAATCGAGCGCACTATAGAGTTGTCTTGTGTTGAACTTGAGCGATATGTTATAATTTGCGTTTATCGACCCCCCTCTGGGGATTTTGTTAGTTTCGAATCGGTAATGGAAGATTCTCTCAATAGGTTGAAATCAAGTAACAAAAGCATTATATTATGTGGAGACTTCAATATTAATATTTTAGATGTTACTCCATTAAGTATTAGACTTCTCAATCTTTTTAGGTCTTATAATTTAATTAACTTGTTTTTTGAACCTACTAGGATCACAGCATCTTCGTCAACTTGTCTTGATAATGTATTTAGTGATTGTGATGCCAAACATAAATTAGTGTTAACTGATTTAACGTCCGACCACTGTGGTTTATTAGCTAGCTTCCCCATGCCAGTACATAAAAAACCGCATAAACTTGAATGCAGGCCTTATACAGCCAGTCGTTGCAAAATGTTTAAAAATAATATAGCTCATAGAATTACACCATCTATAGTAGAATACGAGAATCCCAATGAAATTTATGGTGCCCTTTTTGATGTTGTGCAAAAAGAGTACCAATCCACTTTTAAGACCAAAACTATTAACGTTAATGGTTCCTCTGTTGGCTTTAATCAATGGGCTACTCCGGGAATTTATAAAAGTAGAGCGAGACTATACGAGTTATATGGTCTGAAAAAATACAGGTTTGATACTCCTTTCCTAGAGTATGTCAAAAATTATTCAAAATTATTCAAAAAGATTAGTGCTTTTGCTAAATCAAAATTTTTAGGCGATACAATTAAAAATTCTAATAATAAAGTAAAAACCACTTGGAAAATTATTAACAATGAAACGGGTAAATCTGTTAAACAAGAAAAACAACTTGAGATTATGGTCGACAACAAATTAGTTAATAATGCAGCTGATGTAGCTGAGGCATTTAATGAGTTTTTTGCCAACATACCGATAACTACGACTCGCTCCTTAAATTCGTCCCCGTCTAAAGCTGAAGACCTTTTGCATAGTAGTGTACCTAAATGTAGTCCTTTATTTAGTTTCGAACATGTAACCCCGCGTGATGTAGTTAATATTTTTAATACACTTAAGTCTAAAAACACCGGTGATTATTGGGGCATCTCCATTAAACTTTTAAGTAATATAATAGACATCGTAGCCCCCTATCTAGCTGTTACTTTTAATAAATGTATTGATTTAGGAACTTTTCCTGACCTCATGAAGAGTAGCAAAGTCATACCATTATTTAAATCAGGTAATAAGAACGACGTTGGCAATTTCAGGCCTATTTCTATTTTACCTGCGTTTAGCAAAATATTTGAAAAGTTAATACTCAAGCAGTTGCTAAGACATTTTAATTTAAACAGCCTCCTCCATAATGAGCAATATGGCTTTACAAAGGGTCGTTCAACTACAGACGCGGGTGTTGCTCTGCTGAGACACATATTTGACGCATGGGAGAAATCACAAAATGCTATTGGAGTTTTCTGTGATCTCTCCAAAGCCTTTGATTGCGTGCACCATGACACGCTTTTGCGTAAGTTACGTCATTACGGTGTCCGAAACGTGGCTCTCAACGTAATAATTTCTTATTTACATAATAGGGTCCAATGTGTAGATGTTAATGGCGCGAAATCTTCCGGGCTACCAGTTCAGTTAGGTGTTCCGCAAGGCTCAATACTGGGTCCATTTTTGTTCTTAGTATATATCAATGATTTACCATTCCATTTGAAGGGCATCTGTGACGTTGTACTGTTTGCAGATGATACCTCTCTTATTTTTAAAGTAGACAGGAATAGACAAGATTTTGACGACGTAAACAGTGCACTCTCAATAGTTACAGATTGGTTTACGTCAAATAACCTAGTTCTCAATGCCAAGAAAACGAAATGTGTAAAGTTTGCCTTACCGAATGTCAGAAATCTAGGACCCAACATCGTCTTAAATAAAGAGGTGCTTGAAACAGTAGGCTCGGCAATTTTTCTAGGACTAACAGTAGATGCCAAACTTCAGTGGGGACCTCATATATCAAGTCTAGCAGGAAGGCTCAGTTCGGCTGCCTACGCCGTCAGGAAAGTAAGACAATACACTGACGTTGATACAGCTCGTTTAGTCTATTTTAGTTATTTTCACAGTGTTATGTCCTACGGTATTCTGCTGTGGGGCAAAGCCGCTGATATACAAAATATATTTGTCCTTCAAAAACGAGCTGTTCGAGCAATTTACCAGCTAGGTGCCAGAGTTTCTCTAAGAGATTTTTTTAAAGATATTGGTATTCTCACGGTTGCATCACAATTCATCTTCGCCAACATTTTATATATCAGGCAAAATTTGCACTTGTACACTAAAAACAGTGATATTCACAGTGTTAACACTAGAAATAAGGACAAACTACGTGCCCCCTTTCACCGGCTTCATAAGGTTCATAACTCATTTGTTGGGCTTGGTATAACCTTTTATAACAAGATACCCTCTTCTTTGCTAGACTTGCCTTTCAATGCGTTTAAAGCTCAAGTAAAATCTAACCTTTGCTCAAAGGCTTACTATTCCATCAACGACTACTTACACGATAAGAATAGTTGGTCGCCCTAATTAACTCAAGACAATGTTCATGTTCTTTCTCCAGAATCAGCTTACTGACAGGTTATTGTTATTAGTATTAACTTATTTATTTATTTTACTTCAATGGTCCTAGTTTTTCATCTGTGACTCAAGTGACAGCTATGTGACCAGAACCCAGCTATGCATAAATATGGAAGCTGTCACGCCCTTTATGCCTGGAGGCTTTTATTTAGGTAGTAAGTTTTTATTTCCATTTGAATTAATTATTTTTCAGCTTGAGTACGTATAGTTTTTATTATATTTGTTGGTATATTGGCGTGGCTAGCTGACATATTTTATGGCAAATAATTTAAGTTTCTTGTAATGTTAATGACTGAACATAGGTTCCTAGTATTGTATACATGCACTATATTCTAACTGAACAGACAGCTGTGCTGCTGGGAAGTTTGTTCCGCCACTTCTTCTTCCCAGCGATAGCACTAGGAAGTGGTGAAGGGCGGGCGTTTTTGGGGGACTGTCTTTTGTAATTTTGACGTTCGAAAAGTGCTGACTCTCAGCCTAATTTGAATAAATGACTTTTGATTTTGATTTTGATTTTTGATTTTGTAATGTTAATTACTGAACAAAGGTACCTAGTATTGTATACAAATGTTTTCTAACTGAACAGACAGCTGTGCTGCTGGGGAGTTTGTTGCGGCACTTCTTCTTCCCAACGATAGCACTAGGAAGTGGTGAAGGGCGGGCGTTTTTGGGGGACTGTCTTTTGTAATTTTGACGTTCGAAAAGTGCTAATTCTCAGCCTAATTTGAATAAATGACTTTCGATTTTGATTTTTTTTTGTTCCATAATATTCCTCACTGGGGAGAAACATTCGGGAGCGTTGAAATTTTCATGCATGCGAATAAAATAGCCGGAAATATCTAGTCAATTTATGTTGCCTATTTATGAATACCCCTAATATCATTACACTTGACCCCTACAATTAAACTGAATAGGGGTAGGTTTACCACGGCAGTTCAATGGGGTCAGATAAGTTGAATTTCAACCCCGCGGCCCAACAATCGCCAATCAACACGGGTTAATGTTTCTAAACAATAATTAATTTTATTATTATGGATAGTTGAGTTTTAATAATAGGGGCTTGTGGCTAAGTCTTAACAGCCGCACGGGTCGCTCGATCAGGTTAAGCTACGGTTGCCGCGGTTGGTCCGTGGATGGTTGACCATCTTCACATACCAAGACCCCTCCGTGTCTAGGAAAGCACGTTAAGCCGTTGGTCCTGGCTGTCATTCGTGGATGTTTGACAGTCGTTACGGGTCGTCAGTAGCCTGAAAGTCTTAGAACCAGTGGTTACCAACCCAAGGGTATATTACCCAGTAACTGGGTTGTGGAGGTCAGATAGACAGTCGCTCCATGTAAAATATTGGTATTCAGCTGTATCCGGTTAAACTGGAGACTGAACCCGACATAGTTGGGAAAAGGCTAAGGGAGATGATGGATAGTTCAGGTTTATAGGGTCATTGGTCCTCCAAGGTCGGCAAGACGCGCAGTAATAATTGCGTAACACACCAACAGTGGCAATGACTTTCTTTTGACCGTTCAACAATATTCATTGCGTTAATTAGGTTTTTTTTTTAAAAAAAAAACAACGTTGCCCCACACTAGGAATTTCTCCTGTATCGTGGGTGCGTTTACAAACATTTAAACTCACATACACAAACAGCCAGACCCGGGACAACTACATAGGTAAAGGTAACTACGTAGGTACTACAAATATTTGTTCCGTGCGGGAATCGAAGACACGACACGCAGCGCAGCAGTCAATCGTTTAACCACTGCGCCAACCGTGTCGTCGAAACGACGTTGTTGAGCAGACAAATTTTTCGAAAATGTGAAGCAATGGACTAGCTGTATTCTTCAATATCCTTCAAAATCATTCAAAATGTGATTGAAAGGGTTGTTACGCAGTGAGGATGCAGGGCAGCAGTGCGATTCTGTAACCATCTCACCGTGAAAACTCAGGTGAAGTGAGCGTGGAGTGAGCTGTCATTCCAACTAATGCTAGGGATTGACACTATTCTCTAAGCTCACTTCACCTAACTTTTCACTTCTCGAATCGATCGGCTGGTCGAGTGGCGCAAAGGGGAAGTGTGGCGTAAAATCCGAAGGAACGAGGCAGAAAATTTAAATTCGGGGATTTAAAAAAGATAAGTCCGGGTTTGAATTGTTCCCGGAAATTGAAGACAAAATGCTACCAAGGGATTACGTTAAGCAGATGGGCAACGGAGTATTTCTGTTTTACTTTTAAAATCACTCTGTCTATCAAAATGTGACAAATTAGTATTGCAAAAAAAAAACGTGTGTGTGTGTGAGTATTGGGGGTGTCGATATAATAATAATAATATCCCTGGACATTTCACACAGCGCCATCTAGTCCCAAGCTAAGCAACCTAATGCTTGTGTTATGGTAACAAGATGGCTGATAAACTACTTATATACATTTTTTTTTGTAAATACATACATATTATAGATATAAAAACATCCAGACTCGGAACAAATACATGTAGTTCATACAAATATTTGTTCCGTGCGGGAATCGAACCCGCGACACGCAGCGCAGCAGTCAATCGCTTAACCACTGCGCCAACCGTGCCGTCATATGTAGTGGATAAACACAGAAAATATTAAGTTTTCGAGGCTTTTGCGTCGTCTACATATACCCATCGCACGTGGTGCTAATACCCACTTTAGGGGGAAGCACCAGGACAGTCCGCAAAATTAAATTCTTTTTTACGTTTTTTGCAATTTTCAATTCAGTATCAAGTTGAGTTGATCAAAATATATTTACATATTTTTTTAAACGTTGCTCCACTAGGATTTTCTCCTGTATCGTGGGTGCATTTGACCCGGAACAACTACTTTTAGGTCATACAAATATTTGTTCCGTGCGGGAATCGACCCCGCGACACGCAGCGCAGCAGTCAATCGCTTAACCACTGCGCCAACCGTGCCGTGAAATACTCGTATGATAATAGCGTGGCGACATTAAAAAGATGTGAGAATGGTTTCTTGATCGTTTTCTTAGTGATGCTTAGGTAATTAAGAAAAAGAAAGAAAGAAAAAGTATTTATTGCGTTTGTATTTTTCGTTTTTTTTTTTTAATTAGGCAGCTCTGTCGTGGATGCCCAAGCGAAATAGATCGTGTTGTACAAAGGAGTCTCCGAGTGGCTTCAGAACAAACGTTTGCATGTACGGGTGTGGATTTGGTATATCATATTTTGTTCAACTACAACTTGATACTGAATTGAAAATTGCTTGGTAACTTTTTCATGAAATATCAATTAATAAGATTATATGAACTTAGATGGTTGTATTGATGAGTTTAATGATTATAATTTTGTAAATACATACTTCTAATGCTTGCAAATCATATTTTGTTCAATATACAACTTGACACTGACTTGCAAATTGCAAAAAACGTAAGTACATAAATGAATTTCGCGGACTACCTAGCGCAACTATCTAAATTCAGGGCTATCCAACCAATTTTGAAGGTGGGCCATAATTTTAATTCCGTGCCAGCAGGCAGGCCATCTATTGAATAAAACTTGCCTACAGTTATGGTAGATACTAAATAAATAAATTAATACCCAGATATTAAAATGAAACAAAAGTTTAAGTTACTAAAAAAAACTTCACTGACTTTGAAGAGGTTTATAGGCTAATGCGTTGGTGGCCCGCGGGCCTGGGGTTGAGCAGCCTATTCTAAATGAAAGTGAGTCCAATAAATTGTTGGGCTTCGTCAAAATTCGGCGCACCTTTCCCAGACTATTAACCACATATTCCCCAAGTCATACGCAAAAAAGGTGTTCAACGTCGTATAAATTAGAATACCAAGAAATTCTCTTTACAGTTGTTTACATGGGTTAACTGTTAATCTTTGACCGGAAACATTTTGACCTCATAGCCTCCGGTCCTTTCACAACAAAATAATATAATTTACCTTATTTATCGGTCAATATTACCAGTGTGTGAGCCTAAGCAAATATGGAAAATGTGGTCAAGGGTATAAACATCACATAGCAGGGAGCTGAAACCACCCCTGGTTTCAACAGGGTAGATATTATGCTTCTTTGAAATGTGTTTGTAAATAACATAATTATATAATGGCCATGTAAATTTTTGACCCCTGAGTTTGTTTCGCTTCAGGGGTTGTGAGATAGGAAATGTCGACTCCATATAGCTTATTTTTTTTATTATGACGTCTAAAAGTGATTCTGATACCTCTCCAATTTACAGAATAAACAATTTCATTTCATTTTTTTAAGGAAATAAAGATAATTATGAGTTTTTTTTTTTTTTCAGAACGTGGGTGTAACCTTCCTAAAGGTGCTTACATAAAGCAGCGGGTTTTTCCGGTACTGATCGCTGTAGGTTGATACACGGAATGAAACGGTCACAATGTTTGTACCTGTTTCTTTGTGTGTAGACATAAGTTAATACGGGAATAGGTATTTTACCCGCATCGATCGATACCTACTAGATTGTCTTTACCGGGAACCCGCGTCTTTACGTACGCACCCTTTTTTTGTCGTGGAGAAATGCTCATGCATTCTCCACTACCACGGGGAGATAGTGCATTATTTAAGCAAAATTATTATCATTATCATAATATGAAAGTGTTTGTAAATTCATATCCTACATCTCACCATATCGAAGCCAAAATTGCCAAAATTAGGTCAGGCGGCGTGATGAGACGAAAAAAAAATATTTTCATTATTGACGCTATTAAAGATTAAGATTAGTTAAGGTCTCTGCACACAGCTGGCGGGGCGGGGCGGGACGGGACAGCGACGCGGCGCTGGCGCGGCGGCAGTGTTCACACCACAGAGTAGGTACATTTATATCGGGCGCGATCACGTCCCGTCCCGCCGCGCCTTTCTTTCATCAAAAAAGATGTTGAGCGATTCAGACATGGAAACGCTAATTGCTCATAGTTACGCTAGCTAAGAAAAAACAATGTAAACGGAAATAGGTGCATGAAATAAATCAAAAACGCGCTCGCGGCCCGCCACGTCCCGCCCCGGGCCGCTTCTGACTTGTATTTGCCGCTCGGCGCGGCGGCGGCGGGGCGCGACGGCTACCGTCCCGTCGAGCGGGGCGGCTCTGTGTGGTTTCGTCCGTACTATCTAGTACATTACAACTGCTCAGAGTCGCGTCACCGTCCCGTCCCGCCCCGCCCCGCCCGCTGTGTGAATAGACCTTTAATGCATCTTAGAACAGGGCAATTCCTGTAATTTTAAGAACGTTCACAGTCTGTACTGTCTAAAATATCTCTAATTTCCCTACATTTTTGACAAGTTTATGACATTGATTGTCGCTGAGATGAGATTGCGACTAGATTTTGAACGATTTTAATTACGGGAATTGGCCTTCAGATTATATTATATTATACTTTCCATTGATATCTTTCACATGATAGCATTAAATTGAAGATAATTTGGCCTAGATATAATATAGTTTTGTGTACAAAGAACAATGTTCAAAACGTCCCCACCCTTGTAGCACTTTAAAACCTATGTTAATCGAAGGGCCATAACCATATTATCATTTTATTGTACGACGGCGAAACTGAAATGTGTATCCGAAAAAAGTTATATCGACATGAAGAAACCGGTATCAGTCAAAATAATAATTATGTTAGAGATCACGATGCTTTTCTTTTTTTAATTATTACTGTGGGATGATTTCATTCGGAGTTTTCAAACAACTCTTTGGAATAAAACAAAAAAAAAATAGATAAGATGGTATTTTTATTTGAAAACTTCTAAAAAATATACTTTACAAAAATGATACCTATTCAGCAGAATTCTTCATTGAACTTTTTTCTGCTCCGTGAGTTGTTCTCGTGCGGGAGTCACCATTTAATTCCAAAGAGTTGTTTGAAAGCTCCGAATGAAATCGTCCCACAGTAATAATTTAAAAAAAGAAAAGAATCGTGATCTGTAACATAATTATTATTTTGACTGATACCGGTTTCTTCATGTCGATTTAACTTTTTTCGGATGCACATTTCTGTTTCGCTGTCATACAATAAAATGATAAGATGGTTATGGCCCTTCGATTAACATAGGTTTTAAAGTGCTACAAGGGTGGGGACGGTGTCCATACATTTTGAACATTGTTCTTTATGTGATTCATTTGTTTCCTCAATAATGGGGGAAATTTAAGACAGCCGTCGACGCGTCGACAGTTGCCACAACATACCGCTTTCAACGTTTCACTAGGATAACGAGTTGGACGTGCATTCTAGTTTCTGCAACGCCTCAAACACTACGATAGGATTACTGCACGTCGGGGGTTTAGAGCTTCTACGCAAATCCATTTTAACACGCTCTGTAGTGTATGTAAATGTTAATAACTTGTGGGTCACATTAAGAGCGTGTACAACGGTCCACTAGCGCCACTCCTTTAAAAAAATATTATCTCGTGACTGAGAAGGAATTATGAAAATCTGCTCAATCAGCGACCTCGGTAAGTGTGTCTCGAATTTTCTAATAGCTTTTCTTTAGATCGAATTTTGTTGCTTCGTGTCTCAATATAAAACTTAATAAAAGGTATTAGAAAATTCTAGACACACTTACCGAGGTCGCTGATTGAGCAGATTTTCATAATTCCTTCTCAGTCACGAGATAATTTTTTTTTAAAGGAGTGGCGCTAGTGGACCTGTGTGCACCCTCTTAAATCGTTTCACATATATATATATTTTTTTAATATTATAGTCTGTACCGAGAGTATCTGATGAAAATGTCAACAAATAGATCAGAAAACGCACCTGAGGATGCCAATTTGTAGTGCCACTGACAAATTGCGTGCTTTGATTTGATTATTTATACACTTAATTAAGGGACAAGCGCCAGGGTAGCCCGCGAAATTCAAATTTTCTCCAGATTTTTTCAATTTGCGGCACCCTAATTGCGTAACACACGATCAATCGGAATCGGTTTCTTTTTGACAGTTCAAAAATATTCATTTCGTTATTTACGTGTTGAGCAGACAAATTTTTCGAACTTATGAAGCAATGGATTAGCAATTTGCTTCAAAATGATTCAGATTCCGATTGATCGTGTGTTACGCAATTGGGGTGCAGGTCAGTGTCATGTTGATTAAAATATGATTTGTGAGCGTTACAAATATGACTTTACGGAATTATTATCATAAAAATCATCAAATATTAATCAATAGGATTACATGAACTTAGAGCTGATTTTTCCAACGCCAGATAACTTTATCCGAGGAATAATTTTGAATTTTTGACAGTTCTTCCATACAAAAACTGTCAGTCGTAAATATTATTCCACAAATAAAGAACACATGTCGATTGAAAAATCAGCCCTATTAGACGGTTATATGGGTGATTTTAATGAATATAATTCTGTAAATACATACTTACACATGAAACCAAAATTATAATTTTAAATCACCTCAAAGATGTTTTTCTTTTGACAATTGAGTTTACTTTTAGAACCTCAATGTTTTATCGATGATTTTATCTATGTAAAAATGGCAAGTAAACTGCGAAGATATACATAAAACCGACCACGTTCTACTCAGAAGATTAGGCTTCACTAAGTAGGTATAAATCTATCTATACTTATAATAAATCTGTAGAAGTGAAAATTCTGTACATTGAAAATATCCAAAAAATAATTTACAGGGGGTGTTACTAGACCGACACCGAACCCAAAAATGTGATTAAAAAAATTTTTGTCTGTCTGTCTGTCTGTCGGTCTGTCTGTCTGTCTGTCTGTCTGTTTGTTCAGGCATCACGCAAAAACTACCGGTTCGATTACGATGAAACTTGGTATAATTATTCTTTAATATCCTGGGCACCACACTGGGTACTTTTTATCCCGGAAAAGTATATACAATAAAAAACAAACTTAATTTTGCGGTTCGATCCCTATACCCGATTACCACTGTCTGTACTGTACCAACCGCAAATACTAAGTTTGTCGTAGGTTGGGTCACCCGCAGTGGAGTTCATTTTTATTCCTTTTAGTTTTTAGAGTTATTTAGGTTTATTTTTATATGAGTCGTAGGTATAGATTTTAATTTTAAAGTATAGGTAGTATATTTGATAGTGTACGTAGTGACCGTAGGTTATTTTATAATACTGTTAGGTAGGATTAGTCATTCGTATAGATATTCGTTTTTAGGGATTTTGCTTAT
This sequence comes from Apamea sordens, assembly GCA_945859715.1. Lineage (NCBI taxonomy): Eukaryota > Metazoa > Arthropoda > Insecta > Lepidoptera > Noctuidae > Apamea > Apamea sordens. The sequence goes on along the minus strand of OX244010.1, from coordinate 284,647 downwards.
TTATTGAGTTTAGATTAGTTATCATCAGAAATAGGTTTATTTAGGTAGGTATTTTCTGTAATTTTCTGTTATTGAGTTTTTTTTTTAATTAGGTAGGTACTTAGGTAAAGATATCATATAGGTACCCTAAGAGGGTACCTATATGATATCTTTCATCACCACTAATGAGACACAATTGGTTTTCTACTGTAATTAGCCACAAAGGGCCCGCGAGATAGATGGCATTCTGGGGAAGCACATACATTTTATCCTGTTAGCACGTTCCCGTGGGATAATTTCCGACATCTACGCGGGCGAAGCCGCGGGCAGAAGCTAGTACTTATAATAAATCTGTAGAAGTGAAAATTCTGTACATTGAAAATATCAAAAAAATAATTTACAGTGGGTGTTACTAGACCGACACCGAACCCAAAAATGTGATTAAAAAAATTTTTGTCTGTCTGTCTGTCTGTCGGTCTGTCTGTCTGTCTGTCTGTCTGTCTGTTTGTTCAGGCATCACGCAAAAACTACCGGTTCGATTACGATGAAACTTGGTATAATTATTCTTTAATATCCTGGGCACCACACTGGGTACTTTTTATCCCGGAAAAGTATATACAATAAAAAACAAACTTAATTTTGCGGTTCGATCCCTACACCCGATTACCACTGTCTGTACTGTACTAACCGCAAATACTAAGTTTGTCGTAGGTTGGGTCACCCGCAGTGGAGTTCATTTTTATTCCTTTTAGTTTTTAGAGTTATTTAGGTTTATTTTTATATGAGTCGTAGGTATAGATTTTAATTTTAAAGTATAGGTAGTATATTTGATAGTGTACGTAGTGACCGTAGGTTATTTTATAATACTGTTAGGTAGGATTAGTCATTCGTATAGATATTAGTTTTTAGGGATTTTGCTTATTTATTGAGTTTAGATTAGTTATCATCAGAAATAGGTTTATTTAGGTAGGTATTTAATTTTCTGTTATTGAGTTTTTTTTTTAAATTAGGTAGGTACTTAGGTAAAGATATCATATAGGTACCCTCTTAATCACCACTAATGAGACACAATTGGTTTTCTACTGTAATTAGCCACAAAGGGCCCGCGAGATAGATGGCATTCTGGGGAAGCACATACATTTTATCCTGTTAGCACGTTCCCGTGGGATAATTTCCGACATCCACGCGGGCGAAGCCGCGGGCAGAAGCTAGTAATATAATAATATTTATACGCGAAGACACCGTTCTAACTGACGTCGATACCAAGGATTCGGGCATCAATAGTAATTGACAAAGTTCATTTTATTTATTTATTCGCACCAATAAGTACAACATCTTACAGTATTCCAAGACGATGATATACACACTTAATAATATATATAAACTATACAAACATAAAATTCAACAATAAAAATAAAATGATAAAAATTACAATTTATGCCCCACCTTTGTGCTCCTAACCAGGCTATCGTATCGAACACATCTTCCGACGGCATATTATTTATAATACGTGCAGCCCTTGACGAAGGAGCAAACTTGAGTAAAGTGACTATATTGCTGCTGCATGAATTGATTTCAAGAAACTAGGTAAGTACAATACCTACTATAAGTCGATTAACTAAGAGTAGGTATACTAGCAGTTTTGTAACGATATCACCGATTATCAAGAGAAAATACAGCCAATAGTTAGCATCGAAAATGGACAATCGGTGCAAATTATTATGTTCAGACGCCAGCACATCAAACTACCCGAAACTGACAAATTTTCCCAATCAACCTTGAACCTAATGCTTTAGCGATCAAGTTGAAAATCTATTAAAGTTTGACAGATTGTAGTAGCTTGATGTGCAAGGCCAGTAGCCGCAAGAACCAGGGTAAACAGCTATAGACACCGAATGCACATAGCGCAATTAACCGCAACGACCAAATGGTCGCACCACCCCGGACTTCCCACCAGTCGCGGCCCAACTTTATGGACTTTAGTACCGACTCGTAATAAGGCGAAAGCATAAGTGTAACCCGCGAAATTCAAATTATATAAAGAAAAGAAAGAAAGAAAAATACATTTATTTAGCACAGACTAAAAGGCACACAATACACCAGAGGGGCAATTCTCGTAATTTTAAGAACGTTCACAGTCTGATCTCAGTCTCAATCTGTCAAAAATACGTCTAATTTCCCTACATTTTGACAATTTTTTGACATTATTTGTTTGTCGCCGAGATGAGACTGCGACTAGATTTTGATCGTTTTGAATTAAGAGAATTGACCTTCAGATACATACATCAGATAGCAACAAATAAAAAAACAAATAGAAAGTATAAAGACCGATGTAAGAAAATAGCAGAAAAGTGTGCCTCACAGCTGCACCAAAAAGGCCCATGCCAGACAATAGTTCCTGACGCTGGTTTTCAACTGAACCTGATGTGTGAGGTGACGGATGTAAATTACAGTTTTACACTGCAACGTGACGTGTGTATGCATAGGTACTTAAATATCAAGATAAATATGTGTCAGATAAAACATAGTAACGAATATGTACTTATAGTGTGAGTTGAGTACCACCTAATATTGCAAAAATAAACCAAAAAATACTGACAAATATAATGAGACGGCCGCGTGATAGACCTTCGTTAATATGTAAATAAATAAGTTCTTCACTCACATTTAATTCGCGGCCGTAACAAATAAGTATATAGGTAATTACAATCATAGAAATTATCAATAGGTACATCTCTCTAAGTTCATATTACCCTATTGAATGATATTTCATGACATTTGGAGCCACTTAGAACTTAAGGAGATGTCTTGCTGATTCTAATGATTATATTTCTGTAAATCCATTCTGTTACGATCGCGAATGATTTTTAAATCAACACACAACCCTGACACTGACCTATGAAATGCTAAAAACGTAAGATAATTTAAATTTCTCAGACTACCTTAAAGCACCCCATCTTATCGAGGTCCTTACAAATAAAAATCTAAGCCCAAGGGCCGGCGCCCACTGGCGGCACGGCAAGGGATTTTTATGTGACGAATAGAAATATGACTTAAATGTATGACAAAAAATAAATAAAATAAATAAATATCTCTGGACATTTCACACAGCGCCATCTAGTCCCAAGCTAAGCAACCTAATGCTTGTGTTATGATAACAAGATGGCTGATAAACTACTTATATACTTTTTTTTTTTGTAAATACATACATATTATAGATAGAAAAACACCCAGACTCGGAACAAATACATGTAGGTCATACAAATATTTGTTCCGTGCGGGAATCGAACCCGCGACACAATAAAATTGAAATTTCAATGATGATGCCAAAAGACGTCGCGGCATGCCTAAGGATAGGTACCGCGGCATCATTGCTGCCAATGAAGTTTCAATTTTATTGTCATACTTTTAAGTTATATTGTCGAATAAAAATCCCTTGCCGTGCCGTGCCGCCAGTGGGCACCAGCCCTAAGCTGTTCGACGTTCTATGCATGCTGTGCACAATCTATGCCAGCATCAAAGGGAACACAATTGGTTACAAGCAAGGAATAGATGCGTCTGATGTTTGCTCATTTGCAACGATGAAGACTCGGCGTTAGTTCCGCCCGTGAATTTGGATCCGAGCCACTTTGTACGAGTGTGTACAGACTAAACTTCAATTTAGCCTGAAACTATGTAATGTGTTCCACTTTCACGTACTCAGTTCAAGCGTTTTTGAGCTATTGCTAACGGTGCGCTCACAGAGGCAATTAAAATTGTGCAATTTCTATGTAAAATTATGATATTAGCTCATATTACTCTGTGTTCATATTTAACAGCAATCGACAAGAATTGCGCAATGCATTGTCTGTGTAAGCGCATCTTACGCGGTGTCCTGCGTGAGCGACGAATACGTCGCGACGCGACGCAACACGACGCGACGTAATGCGACGCGATGCTACACGCGACAAATGTCCTACGTGGTTTTGGTCATTACTTCTCGAATCATGGAGAAGTACAGTACAATTTTGCTCGTAGTTCGTGGTGACGCGTCTGGTCGCCCTCAAAACAAGTACCTACGCGTTACGTCGCGTCTCGCCGCAGACTGTCATATAGGCCGCAAGCAGGGTATGCCATTGAGTTGATCGCGTTCGTCGCGTTCGCAGCGTCGCGTCGCGTCGTATTCGTCGCTCACGCAGGACACCGCGTTAGGGATTGGGATATAAAGGGAAACTATTAAATCCCTGTTTCCAAATGTTATTCCCACTTAACAAAATATCAACGTTTTGCAGTTGGGTTCATGGAAAGCTCAGCAGTGCAATTCTGTAACCATCTCACCGTGAAAACTTAGGTGAAGTGAGCGTGGAGTGAGCTGTCATTCCAAACGAAATGCTAAGGATTGACACTATTGACAGCTCACTCTAAGCTCACTTCACCTAACTTTTCACGGTGAGATTTTTACACAATCGATCGGATGACCTCCGGTGTGTATGTGGCGTCTCTCCACAGACAATGGCTCAACTTACATCCTGCACCGCATGCCCTGTCACCTGCACACGTGAGGACGTGGCTGAGTCAGCAAACGGTGTACGCGTTGCTGAATGGCCAAACAAACTTAAAAAAAACTTTTATTTTTATTTTGTGTTATTTTTCCATCGACACGCTGAGAAGTTGACTTTGGAATGTCAAGTACTAACTATTGAAAAAGTCATAACCATTACATAGGTACTAAAATTATTTTTAAAAAAATACCATATAATATTTTTAATAGGATTTATAGTTTTTACCTACCTAAGTATTCCAAATACCTAGTCCTACACAGATATTCGTTTACATGATTGGAAACTAAATTGTGAACGCAGTTTAGCTATGATGAAGTAATCATGCAGATTATGCATGATTCTGCCTGTGTGACAGGCCTCCTCTCGGTGTGAGGGAGTGGGCCGTAATCCACCACGCGAAGCCCAGTGCGGGTTGGCGGAAGTCACATGTCTTCGAATTTTTGGATCTTGGATATGCCGGTTTCCTAACGATGTTTTCCTTCACCGTTTTGAGAGCAGTGGTGTTAAAGTAATCGTTCAGGTACAACAAATTAAAGTGCTCTACTATTTCATAACCTTGCGAAGCACAGTATTATTACACAGTAGAATTATTTGTATGGTGTACAACTAAGAGTAGGTATTCTATTCTATTCTAATATCTAGGCAGACAGCAAAACTTCTTTTTTATTTATTTCAAAGAAGTATAAACTACTTACATTGTTTTATTACAGACCATTCATTATTTGAGATTTTTTGTATATTTTAGGTTTGTTTATAGAAAGAGAATCTGAATTTAATTAGCAAACAGTATTCTTAATAAGGTATTTAATAAATAAAAAATCAAAAGAAAATGGGCGTGTCGTTTAATTACCGAGTTCCCGTGGTCATCTTCTAGCTCCATCATCAGACCGTGGTTACCATGTAGCACCAAAGTATTCGTCAAAACGAATCATACGAGCCCAAACTCGATGGGGTTGTGTCGTTTAATTACCGAGTTCCCATGGCCATCTTCCAGCTCTATCATCAAATCCTGGTTACCATCTAGCACCAAAGTACTCGTCAAGACGGATCAAACGAGTCCAAACTCGATGGGATTGCGTCGTTTAACTACCGAGTTCCTATGGCCGCTTTCCGGTTCCATCATCAGATCAGCTCCATGTCATAATAATTTTGCATTGTCGTCCGATTTACACATACATGCAAAATTTCAGCTCAATCGGTAACTGAGAAGTGGATCAAATTTAACTTGCAAGATTTGATTACAGACAAACATCGGGACAGGTGAAACTAAATAAAAGCTTGTAAATACATTGTTTCATTTAATCTTTTGGTAGCCCAAAAAATTCTAAGCCCTGTAGACATATAAAAACAAAACCTATTTAATCATTTCTTATAATTTCAGAGCTTTTATTAAATTCATTTGAATATTATGTGTTGAACTAGATGTCATAATATCTTGGGGGTAATAGTCTAAAACTTTTTTTATTATTTTGGCATTGTTAGGCTATCATCTGCTGATCTGCCTAGCCTTTTCCCAACTATGTTGGTGTCAGATTCCAGTCTAACCGGATGCAACTGAATACCAGTATTTTACATGGATACATAATATGGATGGCAAATTGCATATCTGACCTTCACAACCTAACTACTAGGTAATTAAATATCCCTTGGTAAGACTTTCGGGCTTCTAATGACCCGTAATGACTGTCAAAGATCCACAAATGACAGTCAGGACCTTGGTATGTAAAGATGGTCACCCATCCACGGACCAACCACCGCAAGCGTAGTTTAACCTGATCGATCGACCCGGTGGCTGTGATTACTTAGCCACGAGCCCCTCATTGGCATTGTTAAGTAATTAAAAAAATAATTAATAAAAGTTAGCAGGATTTTAATAAAATTTGTCTTTTGTGCTGACTGTACAAAATACATTTTAGCAAAGATTAGAACCAATAATACATACTAATTTATAATATTTAGATTTTTTTAAAACTTTATTTTGTTACTTACTTAAAACATTTTTTTACAAACATATGAACTAAGTCAATTCTTCATTCTTAAAAAAACGAATTTTAAATAATCAATTTTAAAATTAAGGAAAAATAATGTTTTGTACTTGTTAGTTCTCAAAAACAACAGAAATTAAAAGTCCTCTATCTCTTGCATAAAACAAAATAAAATACTGACAATTCAAAAATATTGTACCGCCTGATACTTCGTACAAAAAGTATAATTTAAAAACAAAAACATATCAATTCTTACTAAACATTAGTAAATTTAAATAATTTTACCGAGGAACTCAGAATTCCCATTCATAATTCTTCCAATTTTCCCTTGCTTGTCTCTCGGTATACCATGCTTCACAAGCATGTGCCGTCTCACAGTCTCAGTCTTGGTATAAGTCACACTGCAGATACTGCACGCAAACATATACATCCTCTCATGAACATTATTACAGTGCGCAAGCATGTCACCGTGCCGATAGAACTTTCTAGGGCAGTGCGTACATTGATACTGTTTTTCCATATGACAGACTAAATGATTCCTCCATATAGCTCTTCGGCGGAAAGTTAAACCGCATTTTTCGCATGTGAATGGCCTCTCACCAGTGTGTAACCTTAAATGTTCTATTAAGTCAAGTTTTCTGGGAGCTTTATAAGGGCAATGGTCACATTGTAGGTACGGACCAACTCCGTGACGAGCTATTTGATGCATATGCATTTCTGCAAGCACGGGAAAGCCTTTTCCACACTGGTCGCAGATAAATTTGCAGTTGTTGTGCCGTTGCATGTGATGGTCGTATGTTAAACGGTTAGCAAGGATTTTGTGGCATACCTTGCATATGAGGTTGCGCTCTTTAACTGGTACTGGTCTATATCTGTGTTCCCTTTTTATTTTACTTTTAGCGTGTTGTATTTTATTAAATTTAGTATCGGATTGAATTAAACTTTGCATAGTTTCCAAAATATAATCGGCTTTGTTAGAGTATTCATCTTTGTGTCCCTTTGAGTTACTTTTTAAATCGTCCTCTATAAAATCGTCAAAGTCGTACATTCTATCTCCCAAATCTATTTCTGTGTCAACAACTTTTTCAATGGATGGATTTTGGTCACTTTCATGTATGAACTGAGTCTTAGCCACAGGGTTTCTGTGCTTACTGTGTCGTCTAGAAGGTTTTGAATTACTTTTTGGTGGGAAATACTGGTTGAACATCACATATTCACACACAATCTCTTCCAAATCACGATCTGAAGTGTCACAGTTAACATTTTTATTTACGAGTTGTTTCAACTCTTCGTCTGTCGATTCACACTTTAATTTGAAGTAAATAGTTTGTTTTAATAAATGAACACACTTTCGGCACACCATAGTCGGCAGTTTGTCGTCTTTTTGCAACAAAACATCGGTTACTATTGTTATTGCTTTGCCGTAACAACTGAGGCCGTCGTCACTTGAACTATCAACTAAACTAAACATTCTACTGCCATTGTTCCGAGTTAGGCACACCCGGCATATAGTTTTGTACAGATTTTCGTAACTATCCATTATTTAACGAGGCAATTTTCACGATATTTCACTCGTTCTACAGAATTTTGTTTTGTTTTGACACAGACTGACACTTTTGACTATGACATTGACAAATTTAGAGAGCCAGTGTCAAAATTGGTGTTTGCGTTTCGTTTCACATAATTTGTACTGTACCAAACAGTATTCAAAAATAAATTATTTTAATACAAATAATAATTTAAATAACAGCATTACACAGATATAAATTAATACCTATTATTTTAACTGAAAAGGTAATCAATTAACTAACTTCCATCGCCACCCGTTCGATGTTCACCGCGCACAGGATGAATGGAAAGCAGCACATGAAGTGTTTTTTTTCTCCATTGGTGTAATTGCCGTACGGCGGCGTTCCAGTGTGAGGAAAAATAAATAATAACAAATCAATAGGTATTAATTTCATATAATTTTGACGGTCGCAAAATATATATATATATATGTTGTATATCTACAACATCATAATTTTACAGGAGAGTGTTTTGAAAAAACTGTGATAATTAAATAAAAGAACAAAGCTGTCTTCTTCTATTTATTAATATTATTAGGTTATAACAAGGAAATGGTTTTAGCTCATTACTCTAATAAAACATAATTATTATCTTTTCTAAAAGACGGTAAAATGTCTTAGTAGGTAACTAAGTAGGTACTTCGTATACAAAAGTAAAATTATAGAGTCAACTGCTTTAAATATCCGCTTCTACGCGGGACTTCATAAATGCATAGGTACTTATTTAATTATAAATATTAAAACAGTTATTGTTATTCTTTTCTATAATATCTAAATAAAGGTAAGTAGGTACCTATGTAATAATTTTCCTTATTTATATAGCGCCGACGTGATTTATTTTGTTGTTGCATTATAATAACGCAAGTTATACGCTATGTTACTGATAACTTTGTTTACAACAGGTAAACGCGCCGATTGTCCGACGTATACAGGGTGACAGGGAAACTCGACGTATTCCTTGAAAGACTAGAGGTCATTAGCAAAAAATTTAGCCCAGTTGTCCAATATTGGTCCATAGGGCCAATATTTTGGACTGCCCGTGCGAGAAATATTTGTACCAATGTACATAAAAAGGGTGATACCTAAACTAAAAATAAAAGTAGGTATACCTATCTACATCCAACACGTTCAATGTCCATGCTAACATGATTAAATTTAGGTAATTTTAATCAATATTTTATAAACACAAGAAACTGCTATCAGCCGGGATAGTGCACATTACCGCCATTAGAAACGAAACCGATCCAAGCTATCACTATTACGTTTCTACTTACAGCACCCTAATTGCATAACACACGATCAATCGGAATCGGTTTCATTTTGACAGTTCAACAACATTCATTGCGTTATTTACGTGTTGTGCAGACAAATTTTTCGAACTTATGAAGCAATGGATTAGCAATTTGCTTCAAAATAATACTGATTCCGATTGATTGTGTGTTACGTAATTAGGGTGCTGAATACAGCCCTAAAATCCTTTACAACATATACATACATAAACTCACACCTTCTCATGGGGGTAGGCAGAAACTACAGAACGTCACCTGCTACGATCCTTTGACCTCGTTTACGTTCATACATCAGAATACCAATTCTCGTAATTTAAAATGTTCAAAATCTATTCGCAGTCTCATCTCAGCGACAAACAAATGTCAAAATGTAGGGAAATTAGAGAAATTTTTGACAGATTGAGACTGAGATCAGACTGTGAACGTTCTTAAAATTACGAGAATTGCCCCTCAGGTCATACACACGCGCTGGTTGCGATTACTACGCACCAGCAGTGCGATTCTGTAACCATCTCACCGTGAAAACTCAGGTGAAGTGAGCGTGGAGTAAGCTGTCATTCCAACTAATGCTAGGGATTGAAACTATTGACAGCTCACTCTAAGCTCACTTCACCTAACTTTTCACGATGAGATTTTTACTGAATCGACCGGCTGTAGGCACTTCTTGAAGAACATCACCAGTAAGGTCACTAAAGTCCTTCTAGGGCATCCTCTCCCGGCGTTTCCACTCACATTTGCCTTGTAAATACCTACCTTTTGTTAGTCACCCACCCTTCATTCGTCCTCTCAACGTGACCAAACCATCTAAGCGTTTTCTTTAGTCCCTTACAAATTAACACGTAATAGATTTGCGAAACAGTCGTAAAATTCCACTACGTCTTTCATCCCATTTGTGGCCCAAAATAAGTCTTAATAGTGTTTACATTAAAGCGTTCTGCGGCTGGCAATAGAATGCTTCAAGCCGTGTGGCCTCGAAAGTGGCGAGGCCAACAAATAGCAATTTAATTTTGGCCTTTGAAATGCTTGTATGTGAATCCGTGGTAAGCTGAAATGTATGGCTTAGAACTTTGCGCATCTGTTGAATATTTTAAGGCTTTCGTAGTTGATCTTGAGAAAATCGAAATACTTCATCATTAATTGTAGATATTTGTCTGTCGGTCTGTCATCCATCCAAATGTCACACGCATGTACAGTATTAATTATGAAAATTCAAAAGTCTTATGTAAACCACCATTCTGGCGTGGAGGGAATAGCTATCTTTCATAAGCCGATATTATTAATCTAATCCAGAAATCCCTCGTTTGAACCAAAATTGTCTCACTAAAAACCGCTAGCCCACAAAATGTATTTACATTATGTGGCCCGGCCACCTGAACGTATTTTATAGAACAAATTACACTAACCATTAGTTACAATTTGTGGCCTCACCGCGACTTTCGAGGCCACGGCCTGGCCTAATAGCGATGTACGACAAACGCTCGCTCTACGATAAAATGCCGCGGCGCCATATCATTCTAGCTAGTGTGAATGAGTTTTACTTTTACTCTGGAGAATATACTGAGAAGATGTTGCGTGGTAGATAAAGTTTTAAACATGTTACACTGAAGATGAATAGTGCAAGTTACATCGTAACTATAAAAAAGAACCTTACATAACATCACGCCTGTTCCACAAAGGTATAGGCAGAGCCCAGCAGAGGTGTACCTATTATAGTACAGTATACACCCACATTTCGCCAATTATGTTTAAGTGAGGGTGTAAGGTTCACTCATTCTCCATAGAAAAGGGAGGATCCTACGACCAGACGGAGGATCCTCCCCGATGTTTCTGGTGGCCAACTTCCCGATGATTCATGAGGGGCCGTTGTATATAATATGCTAGTTGCGCAGTAAACTCTGCTTGCGAGATGCAGGATTTTGCGTGACGTCATTATGACGCGTAGTTCGCATGTGGCGTTGTAGATACTGCTACAGATATAAATGTAGAAATTTTACAAAGCGTGACATAAAGGGCGTTCTTATCACTAAGAGCGATCTTTTAAAGACAACCAACAACAACAACAAGTAGCTGTCCTGTGTTTACAATAAGCTGCCATATAAGTGGTTATTGAAGTCTCGACAGCCATCCTTCCGTCCTCGCCGTCGAGGCCCGTCGCGACGCCCCATACCATGTCCTATCCGACCCTTGCTCGAGCCAGCCTGCGCCGCTGAGCCTGTAGTTTTAAATTCGTCCCTAAGTCATTCCGATCCAGCCTATCGCCCTAGGCCGAGGTCCGTACCCCACGGGGGTGCCCCTAGCTTGTAGTCGCTTAGTTTTTTAAGCCCTGGCTGGAGGCCTTAATTTATTGAGGCATCAACAGGTAAGCCCAGTTAAGCAGACGACCACCTCATAGGTTGAACTGCGAGAAGCCAAACCAAAAAAAAAAGTGGTTATTGTACAGGTCCTGGGCTCATTCAATGCTTGACCGTGACCCTTTCCCGACAGACGGACCCACTTTGTTTTGTACAATGAAAAAATATTTTCATAGACACAAATAAAAAGTTTGCATAATAGGTATATCAATTAAAAGTTTTTGTAATATCATAGTCTGTTGAAGTTTTTTGTGGATACTTCTATGAAATTTGTATTTTAATGGATTGCCATTTACATTTTCGTTTTTTTTATTCTTTACCATCTCAAACATTTCAAACGAAACTATATTTTTAATTAATATTGCAATCTTTTTTATAACTTGTTCTAAATATCATTTCAATATACAAAATATTTTTATAAAACTTTTGGTCAAAGAAAACTGGTCAATGACAAAGCTCAACAAAGTACCTATCTATCTTGGAATAAATAAATAAAAATGCTTATTGCAGACTACATCCTTAAAAAAAATCATAACTTACAGAGAAAAAACGAATGAATGAATGGTAAACTGTATATATTGTCAGTACTTTTGAAGTTAAGTTTATTATCTATCTAGACATGTCTTCAGCCAGAACTAGCACAAAATTATACAGTTTTTGGCAAATATAACCACTAACTTCAGAAAGAAAAGAAAAGAAGGGAAAAAATTTACCGAAACAGTCAGAAATCACTAACACGCAAGCTTGTTGAAATACCTCCATTTTGGCCGCCATTATAAATAAAAGCTACAAATCTACGGGCACACAAACACTTGATCTCTAACCTTGGGCTAGGCCGAAAATCCGGGTGAAACTTACCTTAATGCCATTCGACCACTAGACCCGTGTTACGATAAGAATTCAATGAGACTTAAATATAGATCTATATCCTTGAATATCCCCTTTTTTTTCTTGAATATTCCCTTGAGGGGCCCGTGGCTAAATAATAACAGCTGCACAGGTCGATCGGTCAGGTTAAGCTACGCTTGCCGCGGTTGGTCTGTGGATGGGTCACCATCTTTGAGACCCCTCCGTGCCTCGGAAAGCAACGTTAAGCCGTTGGTTCCGGCTGTCATTCGTGGATCTTTGACAGTCGTTACGGATAGTCAGAAGCCCGAAAGTCTGACAACCAGTCTTACCAAGGGGTACCCATCGTATTACCCAGTAACTGGGTTATGAAGGTCAGATAGGCAGTCGCTTCATGTGAAATATCTACTGGTATTCAGCTGTTTCCAGACTGGAAGCCGACCCCAATATAGTTGGGAAAAGGTTAGGCAGATGATGATGACTTGAATATCCCCTTGGGTTTTGCCATCAGGAAGTTCTCAGAAGCTCGGAGTCTCGATTTCTGACCAATTGATGGCAGTGGGTTGCCCCCTATTACATGCGATTTAAACATAACTGGCAAAATGGCGATAAGGCCGCTCATTGTATGTTTTGTAGTGTGTTATACCTATGTATTTATTTATTTTTGTTATATAGTTTCTGATGTTCAATAAAGTGTATATAAATAAATAAAATGTACGAGGTGTACCTGTACAGTGTACACCCAGTACACTGTACAGGTACACCTCTGCATAACTCTTTGGGAGTATTATTTGTTATTATACTCTACTTGATAGTAACAGCTGGAAGTAATGAGGAGAGGCATTTGCTCAGTAGTAGGATGATAGAGGATGACAGACACTGACAGTGACCAGGACCCTAATTCACTATGACTACTTAATGATTCCTTACTTCGAAACCACGTCAATTCGTTAGCTAATCCCACCAATCTCGCACGGTTTTGTTCATTGTGTCATAGAGAATTACGACCTAGCAGAATATGGTAATATAGCAATTGTGGAGTTTTACAACAGTTTTATTTTTTTACTACCTGCCTGCGACTTCGTCTACTTCAAATTTCTTGCCCGACCGGCAAGCCCGCCCGGTAGGCGATGCGATGCGACGGGGTGGCGTCGCATCGCATCGCCAACCTACGCTATCACTTGGTTTTCGCATAGCATTCTTTCTGACTTTTTTACCTTTTCCTCAGCTGCTTTGGGTGTCCCAGCATGATGATAAATGGGTTATCAAATGCAAAAGGATTTTTTTCAAATCCGACTGATAGTTCCAGAGATTAGCACGTTCAAACAAATAAACAAACAAACTCTTTAGCTTTATTATTAGTATAGACATAGATGAATTAAATAAAATAGCGTCGCTTTATGTTGTTACTAACACTATGGACTTACGTCTGAAATAAAGAATTTGAATTTGAATTTATCACTTTTATAAAATTTAATCATAACCACTAATGCGTAGACCAAATTACATTTTGGGTGACTAAACTTATCTAGACATTTTTGGGATTTTTTGTCTGAAGAAAAAATATGTGCAATTAGAACTGCGATAATCAAGCTAAGTATGTACAAATACAACTTGATGATAATTAATTATTGTATCATTCTCAGAAATCATTTTAGTTATCCCTGAATAGCAAACTTCGTGAATAACTATGCAAAGGAGATGGCCAAAATCTTTTAGGACCTGTACCCCAGAATGTACAGAGATGAAATTTGTGTCGTTCAATAGGACATATCTTCAATTATTAAGAATTGTAAGTTACTTATAGCTATGCAGTCGTGGAATAAAGTTATGAAGATTTGAAAGTCTTGATTTTTTCACTCGGGTTTCATCATGATTTTACAATGTATTCATAAAATTATAATTTCCTGAACGTTAAATAGGTTGAGGTGTATATATTTGTCTTAGGTAATAAGTTAATATCATATTATAACTTGGAAAAACTGGCACAGCAGTTAATCAACTTTTTTGTAGCATAGGTAAGTATATTAGACACAATAAAACCACATAAGTACATTATTATATACATTTAATCATTTAATGTTACAAGTACATTATCCAGAAATTCAGCTGGTGGAACAATACTTCCTTGGTATCTCGCCCATCCCAAGTACCAAAGAATTGTCATTATGTGTGCACAACATCCAACAGTCCGGTTTCCAGCTATACAATTACACCAATATCCTAAGATTGTATTTCTAGGTTGGTTTTGAATCGAGGGGTGCTCATCATAAACTATATAAGTATAATACTCACGTCTAGAAGTATGTCTAGATTTAATACGACCTCTTAAAAGGACAGGATGATTACCTCCTATGTGCATTACAAGTTCCTCGGAAAACTCTAGCTCTGGACTTATCTCTATTACATAAATACCTCTGTCTCTGATATGTTCGCCATAATACGAGCGAGCCTGCTTAACCTGGTATGGACCTAGTGAAATAAGTTACAGTTATAAATAATACCGCGGAAACAGTATGAGCAACGTGTGGACGAGTGCTTGGAGCTTGAAATGCCAGTTTTGGCGTTTGTCGGATTCATTGAGTGTTACTAGTAATTAAGTCAAGTAAAAATCCTCTATGTCAAAATTGTAATGCTGCGATACACGACGTAACTGTATTAAATTATGCATTCAGTCCGTGTACTTTGACTTTTGGTCTATAAAATCATTAAGAGAAGGTTTGTTTGATGGATTACTTACCGTCAAAAATATATTTAAATAAATATTTTGTTATGAATATTTTAATTGCTACATGCGTTTAGTTATATTTTCCTCTAAGCATTGATATTATTAAATGGCAACATTGAAGATACTTTATAGTGAAATTGAACGGATAAAATCGCTTAAAATTCTTTTATTTTAGTATTTTATTCAGAGACTGCTATGAAATATTATTAAATATTATAAGTTCTTTATTTATTTTAATTTAATTAATTGTAATACTTTAAATTATGTACAGCTTGGGGAAAATTTTGGCCATGTCCTTTCGTGGGATAATACCGAAAAAGGAATTAAAAGTGCTTTTAAATTGAATTCAGAACGAGATCACTATTTTATCGGCTTACAGCACAGCAATTTATTTTATTTCGATAACAATCCTTCGAACTGACGAACTTTTTCAAAATCCGGATAAACCACATTTTTATCCGGCATCTCTAGTGTTCAACGACCCCTACATATGTTTGTTTGCTAGGCCTCCTCGTTATTTTGATTTACACTGACAATACAGAATATGACTGTGTTTGCGATTTTTTTTTCTGTATTTTTCGCCCACTTTCTGAGCCCGAGGGCCGGAATAATGATGAATTTCATTCTAGTTCGCGAAAAAATATACGGATATTTTTTGTAAGTTTAACGCGTGTATCATAAGTTTTTCTCGTAGTTTTCGCTTCACATTATACTGTACGAAGGATTCTTTTCATGATAGTTTTTAGGGCTTTATAAGAAGTAGAATTACTTGTGGAGAAGTTTGTTCGTGAAAGTACTGCCACAGTACCTATATTTTTCAGTTTGAAAAGTGAGGTTTTGTGGGTGCCGGTGAAAAACCGGACCTAATTTAAAAAAATGATTAGATGTTTTTTGTTTTTGGCTTTGGTTTTGGCTTCTCGCATCCAGCGGATTCGAGAATTGCTGTTTAATATTACGAACAAATTACTAAATTTCGGAAACGCTAGACACACACTTCCACGGCTATACTATCCACTAATATTTTACCTACGCAACAAGAGTACGTACGTACAAGAGTCTAATCTACTTAATGTTTGTCATTCAATGACGATGCATTCGCAAAGCCCAACTCAACCGAAATCCGTTGATGTCAGTTGAAAAGGCATGCTAATTGCTACCTGAATACTGATGAGACTACGCTTACAAATGAAACCGCCATTAATAAAGGAATCATCCCGATTTAATTGAAGTCCAGTAGTTGTTGATTTTAGGTTTCTGTTATTGGACCTCAAACATTAACTGCTGAACAAAGCCCAAATACCATTAACATAAGCAGCGCCGTATCATAAACTTAATTTTTTTGCAGTTATGTTATAAATGGAGACAATTCTATTTATTACCCTTACCTATCCTTTTACTCTATAGTAACCGGGAATCTACTAAGAATTTGGTAATGGAAAAACGCAATGATACTTTATCTAACCCGAGGTTCGAACCCGAACCCTGAACCACGTTCAGATACTGAGTCAGTCTCCTAGTACCTAGGTCAAAATCAATCTGCCTAGCCTTTTCCCAACTTTGTCTGGGTTCCAGTCTAACTGGTTGCAGCTAGAAAATACCAGTCATTAACTGCCTATCAGACCCCCACAGGCCAGTTACTGGGTAACACGATAACCCTAGGTAAGTCTGATCAGATTTTTGGGCTTATACCCGCAACGACCGCCATATAAAAAACAACGACCAACTATCAAGATATTGATACAGTCCGCTTACAGTTATTTTACCTGTGATTTTGCATCACTGTCCAAATCACTAATTTCTTTTTCATACACCCGAGAGTAAGAGCAGTGACTTACATTTTGTAGGTCGTGGGTTCGAACCCCCAGACAGGCGCAGTACTTTGTGTAAAGTATTTCATCACCGCTGCTCTCAAAACGGTGAAGGAAACATCGTGAGGAAACCGACATGTCCCCGAACCAAACATTCGAAGACATGTTACATCTACCAGCCCGCACTGGGCCTGCCTGGTGGATTTCGACCCACTCCCTTTCACAGAAAGGAGTCTTCTATGTCTCGCTGTGGGGACATTATAGGCTGATTATACTTATTGCACCCAAGAGTAGATAAGGTTATCTAACATTGTGTAATTGTTTTCTTTGAAAACGAGGGTAATCTTAGATGTTCGTCTCTATTCTAAATGCAAAAAGCAAAGTAACTCTTACAAAAGAAATAAAATATTACCTACTTTATTAAAATCACATAAAGGTATCCACTCACTACGGCATCCGGTTAAACACATCCGGATTGCGGGTAATATCGAATATTATATTCCGGTACAAACGTATGTGAACCGGTTTTGGGTGTAAGTAATTGGAAATCCTGCCCGGGCAGGTATTTCCGTGTATTATGTATCGGCGATGCGTGAACGGGTATATCCGGGTATTTTCTATCATTTATCCGGGTACTTAAATGTTTAGAGGATTTTCACGTATTTTTCTTTATTTGTTGACGAGTTTTGGTGTGTGGTAAAAAATGTATTTTTGGGTAAGAAGATATTGAGTTTGGTAAGTTAGAATAGCGTTGGATGAGAAGAGGAAATAATATGTTTTCGATATAAATCTACTGAAAATATGAATAATTATGAATATTAAGGGTATTACTTTTCTGAGCCGTCTATACCAACACTTACTAATAATAAAGCTGAAGACATTGCTGTATTTTTTGTTTGTAAACGAATTCTTTTGCATTTGATAGCCCAATTCTTGAGAAAGCCTATAGGCTATAAAATCTAAACATCACGCTATAACCATTAGGAGCCGAGCGAAAAAAAAAGGAACCGATAACAAAGTAATTGCGCTAGCAGGCGATGCGATGCGATGGCTCTGATAAACAAGATTTTTATTTTTCAATGGCAGAAACTAGTTCTAGTTCTCAATAAAGCGTAACTGCAAAAAAGGCCTGTCAAAATGTAAGCTTGTTCTCAATGTAAGACTTTTTACCATTTCCTCCACATCTTTTACATCTACAACGCCACATGCGAACAACGCGTCATACTGACGTAACGCAAATCCCGCATCTCGCAAGCAGAGTTTACCGCGCAATTAGCATACATACCGCATATTATTGCTATATTACTATATATAATATATATGCATTATTGCTATACCGCATAGAAAGTTTAGGCTCATGTTACTTGACATATAGAAAAAATAATGTGATACTGTTGTTCCACTTTTGCGGCATTATTAACGGCTTTATTTATATTTTTTTGTTCCAAATTGTCTCATTGTGTATCTGTGGAGAACGTGGTTGATTTCACATTTGTATCATTTTTGCATCCTATCTTTTTGTAATTCTTAATGTGTAATTGTATGTTCTCCCGAATAAATAAAATAAAAAATAAAATAAAATACAATTTTCCAGCATCAATCTTTGGGCAGTTGCCCGCCAGACACAACACCCGGCTGCGGATCCTCCCGTTTCTATGGAGGATGAGTGAACTTTACACCCTGTTCCTCATACCTCTATACTGTACGATTTGTTGAAATTCGATATATTTAGTTAACAGGTATACGTAATTATCAAATCAGCTCAGTCTCACTAGTTTTTGAAACAACAGTTTTAAGGAGGATCTGTCAAATCAGGGCCGTAATAGTATGACACAATGAACGAAATCGCGCGAAATCAACGCGAGATTGGCTGGATTAGCTAAGAAATTGACGTGGTTTCGGTAAGGAATCACTAACTAATAGAATTCTTCATCATTCAATTAAATGTTAAGAAAAAACAATACCTCTCGATAATCACTTCCTTTTTTTTGTGGCTGGGAAATCATCAAATGGCCCCTCCCCCTCTGGGCTGAGCGGAAGGGCGTGTCAGACTTTTACTGACTAAAACCCACCCGTGTTCCTTCAGTCGCGTGTGCCAGGGGCCACGGTATCTCTTTCGAACAACCCGCGGCCCTGGCAGGCATCGGCCTTAGCGGACCCCGTCAATTCGTGCTGACATCTCTTTGAGGCGCGCGTGGAACACAACGCGCCGTGGACCCGGGTCTGGTCCTTACCGGGCGGCGAGCTGCCAAATGCTCACTTCCCCTGGCAGACAAATGGGTGATTATAGTCTAGACTACCAGAGTAAAACACTATGAATCACAATCTGAATCATGTTGAAGGATATTCCTAATCCATTGCTTATTATGTTCGAAAACTTTGGCCGGTCAACAAAGTAAATAACGCAATGAATGTTGTTGAACTGTCACAATGAAACCCATTTATACTGTTAGTGTGTTACGTAATTACCCCGCAGACTGACCACGTAGCACCCACTGCCTTACTTTGAATCACTCTTGATGTTAATCGAAAGTCGCAGTTTATGTCAACGCGTGACTTTTTCCCCTACATTTCTCATCATTATTTCAGCAGAAAGAAAAAGTATTTATTTCGACTCGTACAAGAAGATCACAAACTAAACTAAACACATTCAAAAATAAAATACCTACCAAATCACATCTTTTTTTTTTAAGTAACTGAAAGAAAAATGTAACCGAAAGTCATACGAAGCCAAAAGGCTACTATCTCAGCATGATTTCATCATCTGCCTAGCTTTTCCCAACTATGTTGGGGTCGGCTTCCAGTCTAACCGGATGCAGCTGAAGACCAGTATTTTACATGGAGCGACTGCCAATCTCAGCATGATTTATGATGCAAAAACGTCCACTGCTGGACATAGGCCTTCCTCAAGCACCGCCACTTCGACCGGTTCTATGCTTCTCGCATCCTGCGGCCTTCACCAGGTCATCGGCACACAGTTACATAATATCTCAAACCCACCAAAATAATATTATTATGTTGGTATCTACATTTACCAAAATCACGGATGTTCTATTTTCAAACCGAATCACGTGCGAATGGTCCTTTTGAAGACGTTTAGCCAAAATGGCGGTCGTATATTACATATTTTCTTGTATTATATTTTTTATGTTTGTAACATTTGTGTTTGTGGGAATTAGTAAAAAGGTTTAGAATATTCTTGGCATGTTATCGGGTTTTTATACGGATATAAATATGTGTAGGTGTGAATCTTCTTTCACTTCCGTACGGTATAAATATTAGTACCTAATTACAAATATTTATTTCATCATCAGCAGTCCACTGCTGTCCACTGCTGGACATAGGCCTCTCCTATTGCACACCATCATCTGACTAGCCTTTTCCCACCTATGTTGGGGTCGGCTTCCAGTCTAACCGGATGTAGCTGAATACCAGTATTTTACATGGAGCGACTGCCTATCTGACCTCCACAACCCAGTTACTGGGTAATTCCAGTCTAACCTGATACAGCTGAATACCAGTATTTTACATGGACTATCTGACTTCCACAACCCAGTGACTGGGTATTGCGATACCCCTTGATAAGACTGGTTGTCAGACTTTCGGGCTTCTGACTACCCGTAACGACTGTCAAAGATCCACGAATGACAGCCGGGAACAACGGCTTAACGTGCTTTCCGAAACACGGAGGGGTCTCGGTATGTAAAGTCATTATGTACCTACTTATTAGGAAAATAAAAACAAAAGAATAACTAAATGAATGACCTATGTAATATGAACAGCACCCTAATTGAGTTCAGCATTATCAATCTTTTAGCTCTTGTGGTACAGAAACTTCTGGTACGCACGGCTACACATCAAGCGGATATATACCAGTATAAACTGACTTCTCATAGTACGAAATACCTATAAAATGCGAAGTCAGCTAAAACTGGAGATTATAGTTTGATGTGTAGCCCGTACACGAGCCAGGGCTATACTGATGTTTCTGTCTTGACGTGTAAATAAATAAATTATTATTATAATCAGCAGAATGGCTGGTATCAGCTGGATGAGAGTTGCCGAAAATCGAGTTGAATGGCGTGCAATAGGAGAGGGCTATGTCCAACAGTGGACTGCTAAAGGCTGATGATGATTATTATAATCACAATCTGAATCATTAATAATATAAAGTTCAAGCAATTGTCTGCTCAACAACGTAAATAACGCAATGAATGTTGTTGAATTGTCAATATGAAAGACAATGCTACTGTTCTTTTCTATTTTTCTCTATGGCAATGGTGCCGATGTTGACAATTCTGCCAATGTCAGATGTGATATGAGAAAACGGTTTAGACGCATAATGACCAATATGTGTGGAGAAAACAATGTGTATTACGCAATTAACCCGCTGAAGTTATACAAAAAAAAGAAGTAAATAAACGGAATTATAATGAATAAAGATATAAAGGAGTTTGTTTTACGGACTTTAGAGGTTTCTGTTAATTAATATACACTGAAATTGTACCTGAACTGAGTAAAGCTGAGACCTTTTCGTTTTGAGACACACGGGTATTGAGATTGGAGAGCAATAGTTAGCTTAGAAAAATATTTATTTCATTGTTATGTTAATAAACCGTAACTTAGAAGCATTAGCATTATTTATTTGTACATTTATTTGTGCTTATATTTACATGTAATTAGGTATAAATTATATTTATAGTTTTAATAGGTTTATGCGTATCTTTATATTTAAAATATTTATTCCTCAATTTTCAGGATTGCACCCTACCACTATTTAATTTTGTCTCTGTACATTTGTGTGCTGGAAGTGTTAAATAAATAGCACTCTTGGCGTTTGCTCTTTTAGCTCATTTATTGACACCAGTTGTGAGAGCATTAATTAATTAAACTTTAGACACAATAAAATGTTATCGTGAACTATCAGAGGGGCAATTCTCGTAATTTCAAGAACGTCATAGTCCGATCTCAGTCTCAATCTGTCAATAATACATCTAATTTCCCTACATTTTTATCTAGTTTTTTACATTGATGGTCGCTGAGATGAGATTGCGACTAGATTTTGAACGTTTTAAATTACGGGTATTGGCCTTCTGAAATAGCGATAAGATTTTTGAGTTTTTCTAATTAATCTATTAATTTTAATATATTTTTTTAACTAATTATGACTTGCAAATGACTTTTGATTTTGATTTAGCCCGAAGCAGATCACCACAGTGGTGGCCCCGTGGTAATGACCCCGACTTACGAGGTGTCGGTCGCGGGTTCGAACCTAGACGCTTTACTTTGTGTAATTTATTTCACCACCATTGCTCTCAAAAACGGTGAAGGAAAACATCGTGAGGAAACTGGCATGTCCTAGAATCAAAAATTCGAAGTCATGTGACATCTACCAACTCGCACTTGGCCCGCGTGGTGGATAACGGCCCATTCCCTTTCACAGAGAGGAGGCCTGTGTCCCAGCAGTGGGAACGTTATAGGCTGATTACACTACGACCTTCTGAAATAGCCTGAAACTCAGTGCTCGTTCCTTCTTTGTAAGAGCTGAGGTCAAACAATGTTCTTTTTCAGTGTACACACGGCTACACATCAAGCTATGCAAAACCAATATTAGCTGACCGTTCATTGTGAGAAAATATCATACAAAGTGAGGCCAAGACAAACTGGTTTTGTATAGCTTGACGTGTAGCCGTGTTTATCTATTACTTATTTTTTTTGTCCGACTTGTTTTTTTTTTTTGTTTTATTTGCATGACCAATGATGGACGTTGACTTAGGACGAATAATGATTTTAATGTTGAATAAATATGGCACCTGCATTAAATATTGTACACCTTATAGGTATGTTACAGCGATCCTTTTTAATAACCATATGAATTGACATTTCACCTGTGACAAACAATAAATGAATTTGAATTTTAAAATCAGCACGCATAACAATACTTTATTTGGTCCATTATTCATTGACACCATTTTGGTAAAAGTAAGTATAACGTTATAACTAAAAACACCAATAAAGTGTCTAATATAATACAACCTTAATTTGAGCTAATTGCCATAATGTAAATCACCCAAAAAACAAATGAACACTTAAATTATTACAAACTCTAATGCTCGCTACACTAACCCCCACTGAACCCTACAAGAATGTCTCAAGGTGAATAGAGGGTTACAGAATCCCTTGACAGTATAATCCCATTTAATATACTAAGGGTTCGCCTCAGACATAACGCGTAGGTATGAGAAACACTTAATAGTTAGAATAAGAAACACTGCTCGGCGTTTCTGGCTTGTTATCTTATGGTTTTATGCAAAAAGGGGTCGACTTATGTGCAAGGGGTAGAATAGTGTACGGGGTCAACTGGAAGGGTTGAATATGTTTTACTTGAGTACTAAGTGCAGTGCTTTTATTATGGTTTCATCAGTGTTCATATTGTTTGCTACGGATCATCATAATCAGCTTGTAATGTTGCCACCCATCAACATGTGCAATGCAATGCAACGCAATGCTATGCAATGTGCATGTGCAATGTTGCTGTACCCACTGCTGGCCTCCTCTCTGTGAGAGGAAGTGGGCCGTAATCCACCAGGCGGGTCCAGTGCAGGTTGGTAGATGTCACATGGCTTCGAATTTTTGGTTCTAGGACATGTCGGTTTCCTCACGATGTTTTCCTTCACCGTTTTGAGAGCAGTGGTGATGAAATCATTTGCACAAGGTTAAGCGCTTGTCTGGGTTCGATCCTACGACCTACAACTCGTAAGTCCACCACTGCCCGCTACAGATGACGACGCTGGTTTAAAGACGATGGTTGATGAGCAGAGACAGGATCGAATCGTCATCTGCCTAGCCTTTTCCCAACTATGTTGGTATCGGCTTCCAGTCTAACCGGATGCAGCTGAGTACCAGTATTTTACATGGAGCGACTGCCTATCTGACCTACAAAACCCAGTTACTGGGTAATAATATATCCTCCTTGGTAAGACTGGTTGTCAGACTTTCGGGCTTCTGTCGACCCGTAGCGATCACAAAGATCTACAAATGATAGCCGGAACCAACGGCTTAACGTGTTTTCCGAGGCGCGGAGGGTCTTGGTATACAAAGATGGTCACCTATTCACGGACCAATCACGGCAAGCGTAGCTTAACCTGACCGATCGATTCGTGCGGCTGGCAGTACTTAGCCACAAGACCCTCGTCGAGTCGACGTTGAGACAGGATGTCAAAATCTATAAATTGAAAACTGTGGTTCAAACTGCGGTACTTGTGCAAAGTTTTCACGATCAGAAGTACTGTAGTGATTTAGGTTACCTAAGTGAGTCAGGGTGTGGCGGTATCTACATCGCCACATACGAACTAAGCATCACACTGACGTCACGTAAAATCCTGCATCGCGCAAGCAGAGTTTACCGCGCAACTAGCATTTATACATAAAACGTCCCGATATCAATCGTTGGACAGTAGCCCACCAGATACAACCACCATCCATCCATCCATCCATTATGTTCCATCATATTTTGTTGACACCTAACTCCGGAGCTGCTTATAGTTTATTTAAGTTTGCATTATTACGTTTTGCGTTATAGGTCTGATAGTTTCGTTTATTAAAAAATCAAAAAATCAAAAAAAAATCAAAAGTCATTTATTCAAATTAGGCTGAGAGTCAGCACTTTTCGAACGTCAAAATTACAAAAGACAGTCCCCCAAAAACGCCCGCCCTTCACCACTTCCTAGTGCTATCGCTGGGAAGAAGAAGTGGTGGAACAAACTTCCCAGCAGCACAGCTGTCTGTTCAGTTAGAATATAGTGCATGTATACAATACTAGGAACCTATGTTCAGTCATTAACATTACAAGAAACTTAAATTATTTGCCATAAAATATGTCAGCTAGCCACGCCAATATACCAACAAATATAATAAAAACTATACGTACTCAAGCTGAAAAATAATTAATTCAAATGGAAATAAAAACTTACTACCTAAATAAAAGCCTCCAGGCATAAAGGGCGTGACAGCTTACATATTTATGCATAGCTGGGTTCTGGTCACATAGCTGTCACTTGAGTCACATGAAAAACTAGGACCATTGAAGTAAAATACATAAATAAGTTAATACTAATAACAATAACCTGTCAGTAAGCTGATTCTGGAGAAAGAACATGAACATTGTCTTGAGTTAATTAGGGCGACCAACTATTCTTATCGTGTAAGTAGTCGTTGATGGAATAGTAAGCCTTTGAGCAAAGGTTAGATTTTACTTGAGCTTTAAACGCATTGAAAGGCAAGTCTAGCAAAGAAGAGGGTATCTTGTTATAAAAGGTTATACCAAGCCCAACAAATGAGTTATGAACCTTATGAAGCCGGTGAAAGGGGGCACGTAGTTTGTCCTTATTTCTAGTGTTAACACTGTGAATATCACTGTTTTTAGTGTACAAGTGCAAATTTTGCCTAATATATAAAATGTTGGCGAAGATGAATTGTGATGCAACCGTGAGAATACCAATATCTTTAAAAAAATCTCTTAGAGAAACTCTGGCACCTAGCTGGTAAATTGCTCGAACAGCTCGTTTTTGAAGGACAAATATATTTTGTATATCAGCGGCTTTGCCCCACAGCAGAATACCGTAGGACATAACACTGTGAAAATAACTAAAATAGACTAAACGAGCTGTATCAACGTCAGTCAAACTCAAACTCAAACTCAAATCATTTATTTCAATTAAACCATTTACAGGCACTTTTGAATTGTCAAAATTAAATAGTCGGTCAGTTAGTCAGAAAGTTGAAGCTAGTTGCCCATTCCAAAGCGTAGATCTCTATGGAGAAGAACGGGCAAGAAACTCCACGGACACTCTTTTAAATCAAGACATTTTTACAAAATCCTGGTTACATTATTCTTATTGCTTCTATATGTGAGAACAATGTTAAGAAACAAATTAAAACATAAAATTAAAAATATAAAATTAAAAATAAGCCCTGGCAGTTAAGAGATGACCAGTCTCAACAGATGGCGCCCGTTCACGAACATGACGCGTGGATCAGCACCACCCAGCTCAACCATTTCGTAGGGAACCGAATGATCCAACACACGCGCCACCACCAGTGAGACATTTAAGTGAGCATGACATATTCTCAACTGCCATACTCTTTCAAGTCAACATCAAAATATCATAAAAAACGGATCCATGGTTCTTACATTTACAAAATTTTCAAAAATGCTTCTAAATTATACAAAACTATAGTTTGCAATTTAATTAAGAGATGAGAGAAAAAAAAAATTACTACCAATCATGAAGAGGTATTTAATACTGAAGTATTAAAAATTAATCCTGATTAAATAAAATAAACACTAAAAAGAAAAACAAAAAGGGGAAAGCATCTCTTCCAAATATTGAAATTGTGATCAACTTGTAAGCCCAACTGCCTGTGGAGCAGGACCAGCATTAAGCCAAGCATTTTTATCTACTATATACTCGTCCAATTTATAATATGCTTGTCGACATAGTGTGCGTTTAATGCATGTTTTAAATTTCTTCTCATTTAGTTGAAGAATATCGAGTGGTATTTTATTATAACATTTTACACAGTACCCCATAAAAGAAGTTTTTACTTTAGACAATCTGAAGCTCGGTTGATCTAGTTTGTTCCTATTCCTAGTGTTAAAGTTATGCCTGTCACTTATCTTACTAAAAAGATGTAGATGTTTTCGAACGTACATAATGTTTTCGTATATATATTGACAAGGAACCGTCATGATGTTAATTTTTTTAAACAGTTGCCTTAGAGTTTCGCGTCTGCTGAGATTGTAGATGGCTCTGACAGCCCTCTTTTGCAGAATGAATATAGAATCAATATCTGCAGCCCGTCCCCACAGCAAAATACCGTAAGACATGATGCTATGGAAGTAACTAAAATAGACCAGTCTTGCGGTTTCCACGTCTGTTAATTGACGGATTTTCCAGACAGCGTAAGCGGCTGAACTTAGCCGCCCTGCAAGTGATGTTAGGTGAGGACCCCACTGCAGCTTTGAGTCAAGCGTGATACCCAAGAAAACCGTACTTTCGACGAATTCAAGTATCTCCCTATTCAATACAACGTGACATTCACTACTTCTAACATTCGGTAAAGCGAATCTAATGCATTTAGTTTTTTTCTCATTTAATACTAAATTATTTACAGTAAACCAATTATGGACCATAAGCATAGCATTATTTACGTCGTCAAGCTGCTCTGCACGTCTATCCACTTTAAAAATCAGTGATGTGTCATCAGCAAATAACACCATTTGTGGTCGGGTTTTTAGTAAATGAGGTAAATCATTTATATAAACTAAAAATAGGAACGGCCCTAATATTGAGCCCTGCGGCACACCCATTTTGACTTTTAAACCCAATGAATTCACACCGTTTATTTGAACTTGCTGAAATCTGTCATTTAAATATGATTTTATTAAGCTAACAGCTAGTTTACCCAGTCCGTAATGCTCAAGTTTCAAGAGCAGTGTTTCGTAATTCACGCAGTCAAATGCCTTGGATAGATCACAAAAGATGCCTATTGCATCTTGTGCCTCTTCCCATGCGTTAAAGATGTGTTTTAATAAGGTAACACCGGCATCAGTTGTACAACGTCCTTTGGTGAAACCATACTGTTGATCGTGTAGGATGTTGTTACGATTAAAATGATTGAGCATTTGATTTAACATTACTTTTTCAAACACCTTGCTGAAAACCGGCAAAACCGATACGGGTCTATAATTATTTGTGTCTTTGCTGTCCCCAGATTTGAAAAGTGGAATAACTTTACTGAACTTCATTAAATCCGGGAATACCCCTTGATCTACACACAAATTAAATATTAAAGCTAAGTAGGGTGCAATTGTCTCAATAATGGATTGACAAACTTTAGTAGACATGCCCCACAGATCTTCGGTAATTTTGATCTTAAGTTGCCTGAATGCTTTTAAAATAACTATAGGGTCAATATGTTTAAATTTAAATTCCACAGTACAGGCTGAGACATTCGCTCTCAATAATTCTATAGCTAGTGCGGGCGAGGAATTTAACGTTTCTGTAGTTTTGATTGGGATATTGGTAAAGAAAGTTGTAAATTCCTGAGCAACATCGATGTTATCGCTAACGAGACCGCGGGGAGTGTTAAGTGTGAAATCAGTATTACGTGTTTTGTTCCTGTTCGTTTCATTGTTAATAATCTTCCAAACTGTCTTTATTTTATTGTCTGCTGATTTAACCTTGTTACTAATGAATGAAGCTTTAGCTGCTTTGCAGATATTTTTAAAAGTTTTAGAATAAGTAGCAACATACTTATTAAAAGTATCCGTGTTAATATACGGCTTAAGGCCATACAGTTCAAATAATCTATCCCTACTTTTTCTGATTCCTTTAGTTGCCCAGTCACTGAATAAAAACTTAGGGCAAATAGTTTTAGAGTTCTTCTTAAAATAATGATTGAACTCTGTTTGTACCAATGAAAATAATTCTTTATACAAAATATTACCATTAGTCATACTTAGGCCCTGAACACTTAACTTGCTATTTAAAGTTATATTAAACTTATTCAAATTACTCGATGTTATTGGTCTAGTTTGAATCTGCACTTTTTGGATTGGTGTGTTGGACTTAAAATAAACGGTTTGACCGCTGTGATCAGAAGGGAGATAATTTACAATGCCCTTCTCTAGATATTCGCAGCAACAGAAAACATTATCAATACATGTAGCAGTAGCCGTAGTTATTCGTGTTGGTTCCAAAAACACATTTGACAGATTGAATGATTTAAAGAGGCTTAATAATCTATTGCTATTTGAATTGATTTCCAAAATATTAATATTAAAGTCACCACAAATAATTACTGATTTATTACCAGTTGCAAGTTTTGCCAAGACATCTTCCATTACTGACTCAAAAATAGAGTAGTTTTGATAGTTTGGAGGTCTGTATACGCACACTATAAAATGCTTATCTAGCTCAACACAGGACAGTTCAATGCTATGTTCCATCGATAGTTTAACTATGTCTTTACGAGTCTTATATTTTATAGAATTTTTAATTAAAATTAATGAACCTCCACGCAGCATGGATTTTCGGTTAAAGCAACTGCCCACACTGTAGTTCTCAAAATTAATTAGCATTTCATAATCTTTCAACCAGTGTTCAGTTATACAAATAATATCAAACATTGTTTTTTCTAAAAACAATTCAATTTCTAATAATTTGGAAGAAATACCTTGAATATTTTGATGAAACAATTTCAAGGAATTCTGCTTAGCCCCTTTTTTACACTTAACTAATTGAGAGCTAGAAGATACCTTGTTGGAGGTGAGATTAAGAATTTTGTTATTGGTACCTTCTGTTGTCTTACTGACTAGTTTAAACTATTGTTGCTAACCACCTTAATATTAGTATTATTACTAATTTTTATGGTGCTAATTACATGAGACTTCGACATACTACTTATGTCTGAGTTAATAATAAAAGCTAATAGCCCTGCTATTTGACGTCTAAAACTAATAGGCAGATACGCTGTATCCCTAGTCGATTTAAATGGCTCAACAAAAGTGTTGGTGTCAAAAAATATGAGTTTGTCACTATAGTGATTAACTAAGAAGTGCATATGGTTATTTAGCATATGTATATAATAATTTTGCCTACTTGATAAGTGCTCAAAGTATGGGTGTGTATTGTCAGTGTATTGTCTTACTTTCCTGACGGCGAAGGCAGCCGAACTGAGCCTTCCTGCTAGACTTGATATATGAGGTCCCCACTGAAGTTTGGCATCTACTGTTAGTCCTAGAAAAATTGCCGAGCCTACTGTTTCAAGCACCTCTTTATTTAAGACGATGTTGGGTCCTAGATTTCTGACATTCGGTAAGGCAAACTTTACACATTTCGTTTTCTTGATTATATTGTTAGTATGATTAAGTTATAAGGTCCGATGGGACTGGCATGTACAATTGTATAAAAGTCCCTTATAATTAATAAAGATATAAAAAAAAACCACCATCCGGTTGGAAGTTCCTCCCTTTTTTATGGAAGATGAGTGAACTTTATACCCTCTTTCTCATACTTCTATAAGGGTATGAGTGATAATTTGAAATAGGTTTTCCAAGGTGTGAATATTGTTGATAGTCATACTCGTAGTAGAGTTATTTCTAAATAAGCTTGGCACATTTTTTTTTTCGGTGATGTGTTTCAAATTAAAGTGTTGCCAGTTGGAGAAAGTTAGAAGTTTCACATATTTAGATGGTACCTTTATAAAACAATTTGCTAGATTCAATCAAATAAAATCACGATACTTGTACTAAAGACCTATTTTTATACTATAAATGTGAAAACATCAGCTTTTTAGTGTCAGATAAAGTAGTTCGAAATAGAAGCGATAATAATAAGCTATGTATCCGGAGATCCAGGACAACTCTAATGCGTAAAAGTATATTCTGTATGGCGCCAATTCTTTATTACAGATTGCCAAAATATCGGACGGAATTAACTACGGGAAAATTAATAAATATATTAAAATGCCTTCGGTTAGAGAATGTCTGTTAGAGCACTGACGAATTTATAACTGACAAATTAATTTGACTTGTATATTGACATTCTAATTTTATTAATAATTGCTTTTTACATTCGGTTTTTTTTTATTTGTTTTGTTTACTATGATAAGCTTATGATACTATTTGATTGTATTTTATTGTACCTTTTAGTTTTAAGTTATGGTCTAAATTGGATTGTTCATTGCTATATTTGATGTGTGTAATGGACGAATTTAAAATCACTTGATGCTGTGTAGCGTCCTACGTTTTATATTTGTACGCCGTTCAGGCAAAACATGACTGTCAGATAATTTGATGTAACATCTCGCATGCCATGTGTATGTAATACTCATGTGTTGGACAAATAAAAATGATCTTATTTTATCAGTAAAGGGTACCTACAGAAGATAGGGTACCTACGCCTTGATTTCTTTATACATACGTACATAACCTCACGCCTTCTTCCCAAGGGGGTAGACAGAAACTACAGACCGATCACCTGCTACGATCCTTACATACTTCTTCCGCCTCGTTTACGTTCATACATCTGAAGGCCAATTTCTCGTAAAGCGTTCATAATCTAGTCGCAGTCTCATCTCGACAAACAAATGTCAAAAACTTGTCAAAAATGGAGGGAAATTAGAGGATTTTTTGACAGAATGAGACTAAGATCAGACTGTGAACGTTCTTAAAATTACGAGAATGTTACTCTTTCACACTGGAAAGGCTGAACGGATTTGGATGAAATTTAGCACAAGAGTAGACCATGACCTGGCTTAGCACATAAGATACTTTTTATCCCAATATTGCCACGGGGTCAAGAGTTATACGGGGAAAACCACGGCGCACAGCTAGTTTCTTTATAAAGACGTAAACAACTAAACCATTCTATGTTGTGTAGTGTAGATACCTTCACTAAACCCAGTCCCTAACTAAGTCCAAGCACTAGAAGGATTCAAGACTTTAAGTCTCTCTAGTCCCTTGGGCTTCAAACTAAAGGTGGAGTTGTTATTTAGCGTTAATCAGCGTATTGAGCGCCGTCAAACGCAGTGTGGTCGCACCATTAGGTACAAAGTTCCAACTGGCCGCTTTTGAGTAGGGATGTGAAAGATAGATTTGATTCCAGAATTTTCTTTGAATTAATCCGGAAATCGGAATTGATACTACCCCTTGACAATTCTAAAGTTTTTTTTTTACTTTGAGCACTAGGAATTATTCCTGTATCATGGGTGCGTTTACAAACATTAAACTCACATACACAAACAGCCAGACCCGGAACAACTACCTGTAGGCAATACAAATATTTGTTCCGTACGGGAATCGAACCCGCAACACGCAGCGCAGCAATCGATCGTTCAGCCACTGCGCCAACCGTGTCGTCATTTGAAAGAATCATCAAGTAGTCGGTCAGTCAGAAAAATGAAGTTTTTTTGCCCATTCCAAAGCGTGGGTACCTATGGAGAAGAACGGACAAGAAACTCCACGGACACTATTTTAAATTATTTCGTTTAAGTTACATCATTAATGTTGAATTTATAATTATATGTGAGAACGATGTAAAAAAAGACATACACTTTAAAAACGTCCAGAGTACAGCAAATAGTAACAAAACAGTAATCCAAAAATAAAATAATTAAGAATACCTAAGCCGAGGCAGCTAAGTGATGACCAGCTGACGGCGCCCGTTCACAAACCGTAACCTCAGCACAATTCGTACCGTGCTCTCTCTGCCGTATGCGAATATTCACTGAACACATGCGGTCAAACCAATAAGTTTATAATGATCTGCCCGGTAGCTTTTACGTAGGTACCCGAATTTATTAACTTTGCCATCAAAACTCCGTCTCCATTTTTCCACACCGGGACTCATAACTACGTCACTACTGCGGTCCCGAGGCGAAACTGGAGCGGTTCAATGGCGCTCTAGGGACGGTACAGTTACGGTCTGATTTAATATGCTAACATGATCGTGTTAATAAACTTGTAATATTTTAAGTTAGTTTAGAGTTAACTGCTTTGTTGGCTGCCAGCGGTCTATTAAGTGTAGAGTTTCGAAGTCGGGATTTGTGGGGAGATTTGAGGTGAGTGTGTCGGGAGAGTATGGACTGACTCAGTCAGTCGATATTTTTGGGTGTAATATAACAGTGGCCTCTAAAAGTTAGTTGACATTTTTACACTTCAGCTATGATGCCACATTATGATTTAAAATTAAAAAAAATAACCAATTACTCCTAAGGGATTACTTGATTATTTTTTATGACAAGTCAAAGGTAATTTAATTAGTCAATTAAAACGTTATAGCAGTTCAAACATTTGGATTACTAGAATTTTAAATCATAATGTGGTGTCACAACTGAAGTGTAAAAATATAAAAGAAAGAAAGAAAATACATTTATTTGCGGCAAACATGACGCATAAAAAAAGGACATAAACACACAAAAAAAAACAAGTTGGGGGTAAACATGCATACATTAATATCGACTAACTTTTGGAGGCTACTGTACCTACTTGTAGGTAATCATGCCTATATTTCCTCAAAAGGTAGGGTAGAAGTGTATAGGTTACATACAATAATTATTTATTAATGTAATGTAACTAATGGGAATTGAAAGTAATCTACTTAAATAATGTAATGTGAATGTAATGTGTGGGAAAAAGTATATGATTATGGATGAAAAATCAGAGTATATATTATCTTATTATTGTAATGTGATTAATGTTAATTGAAAATGAATGTAATGTTAATTGTAAATTCATGTAATTATAAATTGATTTTGCATACCGTTAAAACGGTGAGACATATAGCACTATGCAATTATGAACACCTTTATAATATACCATGTTTCTGGCAAATAAATAAATAAATAAATAACAAACATATATCACATATTTTTTTTTTTTAATGTTGAAGTCCTATTATTTTTTCCAATAAGCGATTTTCTCAGTAGCAACCCAGTCTTCATTTGTGACCGTTTGACGTCAATAGACTGGCCCTCCACTACATGGAACTTACACATAATTGACGGAATGTGGGTGTACCTACTTTGGGCACACCCCTGCATTACCCTTCGGGGAAACAAGATCTGCACTCTCTTTCCACACTCTCATTGTCCGATGGGACGGCAAACCGACACGACCGGAGAGAGATCAGGCGCAGGACCAACGGCTTAACGTGCTTTCGGAGGCACGGGAGTATCCGCCAACTTCCAAACTCCGGGCTGTTACTAAGAAATTCCCAGTGAAAAAATCCAATAACACTGCCCGACCCGGGAATCGAACCGAGGAGCTCACGCTTAGCCGTCGCGCTTGCGATCACGAGACTAATGGGGCAGTTAAGTTAAAGTCAAATTATACAACGTGTCCAGCATAAGTTCCAAACAAAACCCAACTTAAACAAACTGTATCCAACTTTAACTGCTGCAGATGCCCTTACAAAATCCACAAAACGAGAACGGTCCATACAAAGTCTAGCAGCATACAGTAAACTGTGGGTCTAATCTAGCTGCAGTCTGAAGCCTAACCTAAAGTTATGATTCGGTTCAGTAACGAACGCACGCCGGACGTAGCCATAGAACAAGAACGTGTAGAAGCGATTTATTTATTTATATATACTTTATTGTGCACCACAAAAATACATAGTATAAAAAATACATTAAACACTACAAAATATACAATGGGCGGCCTTATTGCATTACTGCGATCTCTTCCAGGCCACCTTAGAATGGGTGGATTAGTCCATGTTCAACCCCCACAATCTTTACCCCCGACCATGTTGGCGAAAGTGCGCCTAAAGTATTGTTATCATTTAAAAAGATGTTTGCCTCACGACGGGGCCCAATAGGCACCGTTCAGCAAAATGTCCTGCTCGTATCATCACTCAACTTAACCTGAAGACGTCCTACCTAACGCTTACTGGTTTACAGTCTCCACTCTGGCCATATTATCGCTAGAACCGGTAACCATTGACGTAGTCCAATCATTAGATCGACGGCACGGTTGGCGCAGTGGTTTAGCGATTGACTGCTGCGCTGCGTGTCGCGGGTTCGATTCCCGCACGGAACAAATATTTGTATGACCTACATGTATTTGTTCAGAGTCTGGGTGTTTTTCTATCTATAAGATGTATGTATTTACAAAAAAAAATATATAAGTAATATATCAGCCATCTTGTTACCATAACACAAGCATTAGGTTGCTTAGCTTGGGACTAGATGGCGCTGTGTGAAATGTTCAGGGATATTATTATTATTATTTTATTATTATTAGTTCTAAGGTTAATATGGCCGATACGTTGTAAAACGGCTATGATTTACGAGATGTAGGGCATGGGTTCGAATCTAGGCAGGCGCTGTACTTTGTGTAAATAATTGCCTCACTGCTGCAGTCAAAACGGTGAAGGAAAACATCGTGAGGAAACCGGCATGTCCTAGAACCAAAACTTCGAAAACATGTGACATCTACCAACTCGCACTCCATGGTATATTACAGCCCTCGGAGAGAGGAGGCCTATGACCCAGCAGTGGGAACATTATAGGCTGATTATGCATGCATATGCATTCATGCATGCATGCTCTATCACTTCCGCAGCCTTCGCTTCTATCCGGTTTTATTACTCTATGGCTAAACTCTCGAGTGGTTTCATTGCAGTTATTTGCATACATGAAGCGTCGTTTGGTTATAGAGGACTACATAACATGTGATCCAATGCTTTGACTGGGTCCTGTAACGACATTATAATTGTTACTTAAGGCAGAAGCGTCAAGGTAGCCAGCGAAATTCTAATTTATGACTATTTTTTGCAATTTGCAGGTCAGTATCAGAAAGCCAACTTTCGTTATTTAGGAATGGGCAATTTTTTAAATGGGCAACTAGCTTCACTTTCTGACTAACTGACCGACTATTTAAAATGTTGACAATTCAAAAGTGCCTGAAATGAAATAAATGATTTGAGTTTGAGTTTTAAAATCGTCAAAATCTAGTCGCAGACTTGTCAAAATGTAGGGAAAATTATAGATTTTTTTGTTAGATTGAGACTGAGATCAGGCTGTGAATGTTCTTAAAATTACGAGAATTGCCCCTCAGGTTATAAGTCGGTCTAAATATAATTCACAACCGTGACGAATATTTATTTATAGAATAAAATTAATAAAATGACTCTCAAGTTCAGTCATGACATTTGAGGCCAATTGTAACTCAAGAAGTTGTATCCTAATGATTATAATTCTGTAAAGTCTTATTTATTACCGTCGCGAATTATAAGAAAAACATGACACTGACCTGATAATTGCAAAAAACGTAAAAAAAAAATGAATTTCGCGGGCCACCTAATCGCATCCCCGCGGTAAGGTAGCCTGCAAAATTTAATTTTACCTTGTAATAATACTTAACTTTTAATCAAAACCCATCAAATGTTGCAATTTTAGTTAGCCAATAACCCCAACTTCCTGACTGGCTAATGTTTTCAAGACGACATCATTTTATACACACCAGAGTAAAATGGCCTGGCAAAGCGCAGTGATGACCGGTGGAGTAAGGTAGTGAGTGACCAAGTGGCTCGAAGGACTGGAAGACGAAATGTCGATCAGCGGCGAGATGGGCGGATGTCATTGTTACCATCGCATCGCGGTTAGCACCTGGATGAGGCTGGCACAGGGACGTGAGGAAGAGTACTTGAAAAGAGAGGGTATACTCAGCAGTGGTTGAAGTAGGGCTATGGGTAATGATGATGAGAGGAAAATAAAAAACAAAAGAATAAGGAAACGAATGACTGAATTTCGCGGACTACGTTAGCGCATCCCCCTTAACGGAAGCAGTTTCGGTTACACAAAGGACCTGTTGTTACTGACTAAATTGTATCGCCCCGGGCAAGAAAGGAGCCTTCCCGAACGACGTACCCTCCGACCTTTTGTTACGTCCGGCGCACCCTGAGCAATCGAATTCTGTCGGTTGGCTAATCCTTTCACCACGATGGCAAATATCAGTCCACTAACAATACCAGGCTTGTGTGTAGTACCGATCGACATCAAAGGATTCTCTCAAGCATAATCAGCCTATAATGTTTCAATCCGAGGTTTTGAAGAAACAAGGGGAGGCAATTGCCCAGCAGTGGGACACAACGAAGGCTAAATTTTTTTTTTAAATTTTCCGATTTCTGGGACACAATTCTCCTCTCTTCGAGAGTGAGTGGCCTATAATCTACCACGCGGGCCCAGTGAGGGTTGGTAGATGTCATTATGTCTTCGAATTTTTGGTTCTAGGACATGCCGGTTTCCACACGACGTTTTTTTCGCCGTTTTGAGAGCAGTGCTGATGAAATTATGTACACAATGTAAAGCGCCTTCATGGGTTTGACCCTACCTACAACTCGTAAGCAGGGGCGTTACCACTAGGCCACCACTGCCATCAGGGTAAAGAAGAATTTCTTTCTGAATTATGTCGCAATTTCACATCCTATGTGTACAAGAGACCGATCGAGATTCCATCCAAAACTGGGGGCCTACTCCGAAGTGCAAAGTGCGAATGTTCGGATCGGACCGACACATGGCCGAATCGAAAATTATTGAAAAATGCCCATTGTCAATATTCGAAAGAGTGTAGGATCGAATTCGACCGAACCAAATATACTATTTGGTTCGGTCGAATCAGTTACTACTTAGTAACAGGAAACGGCCGAACATTCTGCCGATACTACTTCGGAGTAGGCCCCTATCCTCACATTCCTGGACGGCCATTTTTAGATAGCCGAGATCTGTCATAAGGAACAACGAGTCTCATAATTTAGTAAGCATATGAATGTGTCTATGAATACTCGAGTTCATCGAGAATTCATATTATACTTGCTCAGTGAGTGTTTGTGACCAAGTGTGAATTTGAGGAAGTTATATCGGTACTTGCCAGGTTTTGAACTGCAATCTAGGTAATTAAGAAGCGGGTTCTATGCCGAAAAAAGAACAAAATAAGAGCAAGATTCTGTTCAGACCGGACATGACGGAACATGAGGATGACTAAATCCGTCTAATTATTAATGTCTGTAACCCAGTCTGTCTGCTAGCCTTTTCCCAACTATGTTGGGATCAGCTTTCAGTCTAACTGAATGCAGGTGAGTACCACTATTTTACATGGAGCGACTGCCTATCTACCCACCTAGCTCCATAACCCGGTTACTGGCATTCTTACCTCATGGTAAGACTGGTTGTCAGAGTTTCGGGCTTCTGATTACTTGTAACAACTGTCAAAGATCTACGAATGACAGCCGGGACCAACGGCTTAGCATGCTTTCCGAGGCACGGAGTAGTCTCGATTAAATATATGTCGGAGATGTTGAGGGATTTTTATCCGAAATTCCATCGGTGTCCGTCAGGTTGCACGTGGTTGGGTAGAATCAGTGCGCACACCCGGCGCGGTCGAGCTCTGGGTGTCCAATGTGACATGTCGCTAACACACTAGTCTCACCATGACATCTGACAGATGTCAAACGCCACACGCGACAAGACATTGACAACCCCGACTCGAACTACTGACTCAATGACAATTGTTTTCGATTTGATTAATCGAGTAAGGTATCTTAAACGCTAATAGATGGCGCTACTAGTACGTAATCAAACCTTTTACTTCACTCCTCCGACATATATAACGAATGGTCACCCATCTACAAACCGACCGCGGCGCGGCAAGCGTAGCTTAACCTTTGATCGACCCGTGCAGCTATTGTTATTTAGCCACGAGCACTTTACAACGTTGTTGTTTTTGTTGTTGGAAAAGATCGTGCGGGAACCGGCATGTCCTAGAACTAAAAATTTGAAGACATGTGACATCTACCAACCCGTACTGGGCCCGCGTGGTAGATTAAAGCCCACTCCCTCTCACAGAGAGGAGGCCTGTGTCCCAGCAGTGGGAACATTATAGGCTGATTATGTACTTTACAATGTCTGTGAGCCAGTATTGACCCAAAACCCGTTTACCTAAATACCCGCAAAAACAAAACAATAAATAGCCCATTCCCCATAATTAGTCCCCGAAACACAATGGCGTTCATCAATAACCGAACAATGGTACGATGAGAGTAGTTGAAACAGTTGTTAGTACCACAAAATAGATAGGTACAGAAGGTCGACTCCGTACAACGAGTGAAAACGCACGCACACATAGACACGCTTCACGTACAGCGAGTGCAAGCGCACCCGCGACTGGCGTTCGTTTGACATAAACTTGATCACAAAATCTCACATGCAACTTTTGCATGCTCAAGGATGTTTTACCGCGTGGCCAATATCGAAACTAACGCAGCCATTTTGTTTTTAATACAATTTCTGTGACAATTTCGCAAATATTTACCAGCAACGCTCTATTGTCAATGTCATTCGATCGCCAAAAAAACACCGTAATTGGTACACGCACAATAGTCCACTTGAAGCACTAAGTGCGGAAATCAAACCTATACCTATTATAACATAGAACAAAGTAATTATTGTTTTGAAACCACAAACCAAAAGTCATATGACTAAGCGCAAATTCCATTATAAAAAATATTTTCTTAGGACCCTTTTCAACGGAAATCAAAGGAGTAAATCAACACACACTTGTATATAATAATTAGTAGTTGTAATTTGAAGTAAGTTGCTATGTAATTTGAATCATGTAAAATTTAAGATTAAGTCTAAAGTTTAAGATACAACCCATTCACGGTTATTTTACCTTTGATTTTGCATCACTGTCCGTGTTACAATGATCTTTATTCTCATTCTTATAACGTTGGTATTAGGTTGCTGCCAGTGACAATTAAGTCTATCAAAATCATTATGATCTTTATTCTCCTTGTACTAAGGTTGCTGTTGAGTTGTTACTGTCAGAGGTAAAATGGCTCTGAACGGACTGTAGAGCCGGCCTTCTGTACTTCTGTATATTGTGCCGGTTACATTGTACGCAATCTTGCTTTTATCATTAAAGCGTCTTCAAAGACTTGGCTGAAAGCTAAATGCATCGTCTGTACGTTTTAAAAGAAGTCATTATGATGAATTAGCTTTTAATGTCTTGGTTTTAGCTGGGGAGAAGATAATGCTGGATTTATTAGCTGCCATGCGATGTTACTACTTCCAAAAATAAATAATTGTTTTATTTCTGAACGGTGTTGAGTTGATGCGCGAAAGTACTATCATTTTTGGAACGAAGTTCTTTAACGAAGCTTACGGTAGGAGTAGGAGATGCTTTTTGTTTTTTTTGTTTTTGCATTATATCTTCCAAGTAACTTTTTGCTATATAAAATAGAAAGACACAGAGAGAGAAATAGTTATCATGGGTTTTAAGGGTGCTAAAGCTAATAGTGAGGTCAAAATAAAAATCCAGGAGGGCAGCTGCAAAGATTTCAAATTTTTCTTCTGGGGTGTCGTTTTAATGGTTTCCGAGGGTGCTAAAGCCGATAGTGAGGTCAAAATGAAAATCAAAGATGGCGGATTTTCATTTAGAACTTCGTTCCTGCCGGGGATCCCCCGGCCCTGACGTTTTTTTATAGTATCTAGTGTACTAATAGGTAGTTTGTCCGCCGTGCGTATGTTCCGCCGTGGTGTGGGGTATTATCAGAGAAAAGCAGGCGTTCTGTATCCAAGTAGGTAGTTATTTGTAAGTAGGAAGCTTATCACAGATTTCTTTAGGGACAAAGTTGAAAGGGAGTAAGTCTGAATTTCCTATTGAGTATTAACAATATAATTGTGATCCTTGGAATCAAAGAAATCGTTTGGTGACACGTTTTACATCTGCTTACTTCTACGATAACTTATTTTTTATTTGTAAAATGATATTTGGAAATTATTCAAATGCGAATACTTTTAGTAAGCCTTCCTAAAATTATTACATAAAAAAGTATTTTAAAATCTAAATCATTATTTATTAATTCTGTTGGAAACTAACTAAATAGTTCTGCAACCATGTTCATTGCGTTATTTATTTACGTTGTTGAGCAGTTGTTGTCCAAATCTATGAAGCAATAGATGTCAAAATGAAAAGCATTGCGACAGTCGTCCATTTATTGCGTGATACGCAATCACCCCGCAGAATAGGCTAGTTGACAACTATACTTGAAGTAAATGATATAATATGTTCTTTCTATGAGCAGGTTTGTACAAACACTTTTTCACGTCAATCATATTTTAAAAACTAGATGAGGTCGGCGTTTCCTATCTGATTAGGTACTGTAGAGACTTGTCTGCCGAAGGCAACCTCATATGTTGCAGGCCGGATATAATTTAGCGCGGATGACATTTGAACGTTCAAGCGAGTGTCAAAGATATGGTTTTTTAGAATAAGAAGTGATAATTAGACAGAAAGATGTAAAGACCTTCTGAAAATATAATCTAAAGGAATCATATAATTATAGTGTTTGATTCCTCCCGTTACCTCAGAGGCCTCGTCTAGCCCTCCACAATTAAAGAAGAAAGGCCGAAACAAACTCAGAGGTCACAGTCTCTTTTAATGTCCAGACATAATCTTGGTCAGATCATATAAAGACCATGTAGATCGATGTCTGAAATGGTCTTTTGAGGAAAGAACCACACAGATTGAGTGGTCCTGTCCAGTCAGTGCACGTATTTGAGAGTAATCGTGCTTTTCAAAACGTAAAGTAACAGAATCAGCTCCACTATTCACAATCCAAGATGGCTCTCTCGCCCCCGAACAAAAAACCATTGCCCTTGACACACATAACAAGAAACTGCACACGCCTTAATAGACTGCTATCTCTGATCTTCAACATAATACGTCTAGAAGGGCCAAAAAGGTCCACTTTATGGAATTTCATTATGGGAACGCCTCATCCGTTGGATTTATAGCATCCTATGAATTTTGATTAAATTTTCGTGTTAAGCTTTGAAATTGGTAACGTATACCAGTGGAATTTCATATTGCAGTTGAGGACTGCAAGAAAAAGTGGGTATGTCACCGCACATACGGTCGTAAGTCGGTCGTAAGAGTTAGGTGTGGTTAGTGGAGAATTGAATATTATCCACATTATAAATGTTAAAACTTATACTACAGCACTACCGCAGCACTGAGCAGTGGTGGTCCAGTGGTAACGGCCGCGACTTACGAGTTGTAGGTCGGAGGTTCGAACCCAGACAGGCGCTTTACTTTGTGCAAATTATGTCATCACCACTGCTTTCAAAATGATTAAGGAAAGCATTGTGTGGAAACCAGCATGTCCTAGAACCAAAAATTCGAAGATATGTGACATCTAACAACCCGCACTGGGTCCGCGTGGTGGATTACGGTGGCCTGTGTTCCAGCAGTGGGAACATTATAGACTAGCTATGAAATGTCCACATAAAAATCAATCCATTTTTACTATTTGAAAGTTAATTTGATAATAAGTTCCTCCAGACAGATGGGCCTGATTCGTCACAGAGTAGGTGCCTGAAAACGGGCGTCGTCTGCAGCACCCTAATTGAGACACTATGAATCAAAATCAGAATAATTTTGAAGGATATTGCTAATCCATTGCTTCATATGTTCGAAAAATTTGTCTGCTTAGCAACGTAAATAACGCAATGAATGTTGCTGAACTGTCAAAATACTAAAAAGTGAAAAATAACTTTAATTTCTTCCACTTTGTAGTGTTTTACTTACTCCACACAAATTCGTATCGCACCACTACGAGTACTTGCTATGTGTATAATAGTAACAGTATTGTATAACATTACCACGGTAATTTTTATTTAATTTTTTATATATTTAATGTCAGATAACCATGATCCATAATGGTTAGTAACAATTGGAACTTCTAAACTATGTTAGTAGGGTTACAAAAATATTACATATTTACATATTATTAACAGCATATACATTTATTTTACTATACCTACCACAATGCCCAGAGCGAGTATATTGGACACTGATATTTATCAGAAATGATCCTCAGAATGCCGTTGCTGCTGCCGCGTACTCTGCCTAACAGTGACGACACACGCTTGCGTCTTATTGCATAGAAGTCATTAGTACGCACTTCAGCAAACATCGCGGAAGCACTGCAGAATCGCGGCAACCACAACAACATTCTGAAGGCATTATTGTATTGCACCCGCAGAGCGCTGTATGCCCGTTGAGTATAATTAATCCACAGGCTGCTCGTGTAGAAAGATTGACAATAGGCTTTGAATATTGCTAACTTGACCTTAGCTGAACAACGAGCAAACCGGTAATGATAACATTACCGTGACAATATTAACTTAAGAACACAAAGTGTGTTCTTACACACAAATTCGTGTTTGTGTTCTTCAGTTAATAATGTTATTATTGAAACTAACTCTCAAACTTAATAAAAATCGCTCTACAATCCATGAAAACATCGATAAACGTACACAAAAAGAGACGAATATAGAACCTCCTCCTTTTTTGAAGTCGGTTAAATAAAAAAAATCTCTTAATCATGCCTGTTACTACTTACTTCAACTCCAGATTTATGTCATATTCTTCCAAAAGAAGGCAAAAATCATAGGAGCCTCTTCAGAATATCTCTCGACATTTCCTTAATCAAAACACGACCACTTACCGCTATAACATCCATATATAAGAAATTCTCCTCATCCATTCTCGCTTACACAGCGAAATTGTAATATTGTTTAGGACATACAAGTACAGCCGAAAAAATAAATTGGTCAGAATCTGGCATAATGGCTCAAGTTTCGGAACAACAAACTCATTAATTAATATGTTATAAAGTACACATTCCATTGCATCATTTAAATTTTAGGACCTTTTTATTACAATGGCCACTCAAGAATCAACTTAGAACATATCAAACTAAAGTAAGTAGATAGTTGAGTAAGTGGTGATAGAATATAAATTATGGACGATTGTGAATTCAAGAAATCTACTTTTAATAACGTTGTGAAAGTGCTGAGAGAGAGAAGTGGTGAGTCTTTTATATCACTCTGACTATTGAAACTAATATCTGAAGAATAGATATGACAGATTGACATATTTTCTATACAAAAACTGTCAAACCGCAATATTTATTCCTC
Organism: Apamea sordens; assembly: GCA_945859715.1. NCBI lineage: Eukaryota > Metazoa > Arthropoda > Insecta > Lepidoptera > Noctuidae > Apamea > Apamea sordens. The sequence continues at coordinate 240,999 of OX244010.1, read as the reverse complement.
AGTTAATAAATATCTGGCTTTTGAAAAATCAGACCTTCAGCGTAGAAAGTTATTACTTAATCAGAAAGTTATTGCTCAAAAGTTTGACAACAAGTCTTATCAAGAGGTATCATGTTACCCAGTAATTGGATTGTGGAGGACAGATGGGCAGTCGCTCCATGTAAAATACTGGAACTCAGCTGCATTCGATTAGACAGGAAGCCATGCAGATGATGATTGACAGTTTAGTGGAAAAATAAATATTTTTCCCTGTATAGCAAACTATTTGTTTGACTGCACAAAATAGAAAGAACGGAAATGGAAGAAAGAGACAAAAGGCACAAAGATAATGGGAAAGAAAGAGACGCGGATAAAGCCGGAGACGAAATGATCACTGCGTCGCCCGCTAACAACTTCGTCAGTGCACAAACATGAATATGGAAAACTTTGGAGTAGAATGAAAGAGCTAAGTTAGTTTTTTTTTTTTGTTGGAGTTGAATATTTTTGGGAGGAGAATAGTCGTGGCTTGGACGGAATTGTTGTGGGCTACCTACATGAAAAAGATTATTAAATATATTTTTATGTTCTATCGCCTATACCTGAGGGGCAATTCTCGTAATTTTAAGAACGATCACAGTCTGATCTCAGTCTCAATATGTCAAAAATACCTCTAATTTCCCTACATTTTGACAAGATTTTAACATTTGTTTGTCGCCGAGATGAGATTCCGACTAGATTTTGAACGTTTTAAATTACGAGAATTGGCCTACTGATTATTTTGAAAATAAAATCCCGTGCACACAATGACCACAGCTGCGTCCGTAAGAAAAACAAAAGAGGATCCTTTTTAGGTCGACTAATAATATGCGCTGCAAGCAGGAATAGTCCTTACGGTGGGGTGGTCAGAAATAGATTTTGGCGATAGTACCTACTCCTGGTGTGGGAAACCAGTGGGGTAATTGCGTAACCCACTAAACACTGAATGATACACTAGGGCCATGGGATTCAAGTGCCCACTTGGTTTTTCGCGACATTGCCAAGCGGTTGGTCAACTCTTCACGTGACCAGAAAGCTGGTCTATTATTTAGCCAAAGATTCAGCATCGCCATACAACGTGGCAATGCTGCCAGCCTTTCATTTTATATACATGTACATAATATTAATGGCTATTTGTTCAATCATCTGATAACTTTATTCGAGGAATAATTTTGATATGTTGACAGTTATTTCATACAAAAACTGTCAAACCTCTGTTTTATTTCTCGATTAAAAGTTACCTTGCGATGGAAAATCAGCCCTTAGTCTTTTAGCTTATATTTTATGCAAATATTAGTGTTTAATAGAGTTGTTATTCATTTAATTTAATTATTATCAGAATAAACAATTTTGTTTCATTTCAGAAATTCCTCCATCTACAATCTAAATAGTCTTGTTCTTCTATCCTATACCTACCTACTATAATATCGTACCAGAATAACAAAACAACTTCCAAATCCCAGTCTAGACTAGTATATTCTGAGTATTATTGGTGCCACACAAAATACGGATAAATATCTAGACATACAAATAAAGATCTCCATTTTAGCGTCAGATGTGAGCTAGACAAACGTACCCCGATGTACTTTACATCGCTCTAAGGGCGTCCCCGAAATTACGTTGCATTTGCAAACAATACATTGTATTTTTCACCAGTCTCGATGCAAAATCAGCAAACCGATCGTAGCATTATGCTGAGCGAAGGTCGCTTTGCGTGTATGTGACGCATATGTTCCCCTAACTTGTCCTTCTTTTTGTCTATGTGTTCTTTCTCTGCGACATGTTTATTGCTAATATGCGTATTTGTTTCTTTCTTTTTCATTCAAATCGTAGTCGAATGAAAATTCTATATTTTATTTTGTATTCCGTAAATTATACTCTTTTCTTAGGTCTTTATTTTGATAATGATGATTTTTCCATCGCCAGATAGTTTTGTCCGAGGATAATTTTGAATTTTTGACAGTTCTTCCACACAAAAACTGTCAGACGTCAATTTTATTCCACGAATGAAAATTATCTGCCGGTTGAAAAATTTGCCCTTAGTCTCAAGACTTGCTTTGAGAAAAATAACTTTAATTTCGGAAGTCGGTGTCGTTGGGCTCGAATTTTCGTTGTTTGCCACCGACTTCCGAAATTAAAGTTATTTTTCACTTTGTAGTGTCGTTTTTGGAAGTCGGTTGTTTTTTTTTTTGCAAAAAAGTTTTTTTTATCACTTTTAAGTTGTAATTTTTACCAGTAATTTTGGTTTAAAAACTAAACTACTGAACCGTTTTTAATGCAATTTCTATGGGACCACTTCAGAAGTATCTCCTTTCGAACAAAAAAAGAATTTTGAAAATCGGTCTACAATTGGCGGAGTAATCGCGTAACACACACAAAAAAAAAAACATACCGTCGAATTGAGAACCTCCTCCTTTTTTGAAGTCGGTTAAAAATAAAAACACAAACTCAGACAATCGTGAGTCGATCGGGGCCGTGTGATCGTGTGATGTGTGTAATGACGTAACATACTATATGTAGCAATGAATTTTCGTTTTACAGTTCTTTTTTATTTAAACCATGCTCCAAACTAGGAATTTCTCCTGTATCGTGGGTGCTTTTACAAACATTAAAATTCGCATACACAAACAGCCAGACCTAGAACAACTACTTGTAGGCCATACAAATATTTGTTCCGTGCGGGAATCGAACCCGCGACACGCAGCGCAGCAGTCAATCGCTTAACCACTGCGCCAACCGTGCCGTCAAGTTCAACAACAGTCATTGCGTTATTTACGTTGCTGAGCAGACAAATTTCTCGAACATATGAAGCAATGGTTTAGCAATATCTTTCAAAATGACTCAAATTAAGATTGATAATACCTATGATACGCAATTAGGGTGCTGGCCGGCCAGATCACCAGATTAGATGGCGCCAGACTACTTTCTTTGGGCCCTTTTCAAATCTCGCGTTTCCCACAAAAAACCACAAACCTTGTAAGTCTTGACAGCCAACATTGAAGACGAAATCACAACTTTGGAGGATGTTTTACGAGCAACAATTCAAAATGCCGTAAACCGAGCACAAATGTGCAACGACTTAAGAGTTAAGTTGGCTATACCAAAGTTAAGTTGACGTCTGACAACTGCCAGTCGATTCTGTAAAAATCTCACCGTGAAAACTCAAGTGAAGTGAGCTTGATGTGAGTTGTCAGTAGTGTCAATCCCTAGCATTATTTGGAATGACAGCTCACTCCACGCTCACTTCACCTAAGTTTTCACGGTGAGATGGTTACAGAATCGCACTGCAGTTATAGTATGGAAAAATTAACAAAAATTGAAAATTTATTCTATGGTTAAGACTTATTTTGGGTATAAAAATTTGGTGAAATTCGAACTTAATAAATAAATTTTACACCTTTAAATAAACTTTATGTGAAAACAGAGCCCATTTTTTTTTTCGTTTCCAATAAAATGGTAGCCAATTCACATTATGACATTACATTTGCCCCACCTTGGAGAGGCTTGTGGCTAAGTAACAGCCGCTTGGGTCGATCGATCAGATTAAGCTATGCTTGCCGCGGTTGGTCCGTGGATGGGTGACCATCTTCACATACCAAGACTCCTTTGTGCCTCAGAAAGCACGATAAGCCGGTGGTCCCGACAGTCATTCACAGATCTTTGATAGTCGTTACGGGTCGTCAGAAGCCCTCAGAAGTCTGACAACCAGTCTTACCAAGGGGTATCGTAGTACCCAATAACTGGTTTATGGAGGTCAGATAGCAGCAATCGCTCCATGTAAAATACTGCATCCGGTTAGACTGGAAGCCGACCCCAACATAGTTGGGAAAGTGAAAAGGCTAGGCAGATGATGATTTTGCCCCACCTTGTACACACGCCAGCACATTAAGCTACTACAATCTGTCAAATTTCTTTAATAGATTTTCAACTTTATAGCTAAAGCATTAAGGTTAAAAGTTGATTGGAAAAATTTGACAGTTTCGGGTAGCTTGACCTGCTGGCGTACAAGAACCATTCTTTAGCATACAGTAAATGTTGTAGACATTGTAAAAAACCCCGACAACTAACGTGAGAAGAAATTTACAGTTTGTGGTTTGAAACCAATCCAATTTATAAGACTTTCGCAATCAAAGAAAGACAAAAGACTATACATTGTTGCAGCTTCAGGCAAATACATTACAGTGTAGTGTTGCAGGTTGCTTTAAGAGAGACAGTAAAATATAGTAGGTAGTCATCTAGATTTTATTTTATATCTTAAGGAAAGAAAGAAAAAGTATTTATTGCGACGCGTACAGGAAGATCACAAACTAAACTAAATATAATCAAAAATAAAAAACCAAATTATATAATAATAATCATATCCCTGGACATTTCACACAGCGTCATCTAGTCCCAAGCTAAGCAACCTAATGCTTGTGTTATGGTAACAAGATGGCTGATAAACTACTTTTATACATTTTTTTTTTTGTAAATACATACATATTATAGATAGAAAAACACCCAGACTCAGAACAAATACATGTAGGACTTACAAATATTTGTTCTGTGCGGGAATCGAACCCGCGACACGCAGCGCAGCAGTCCGATCACTCAGCTACTGCGCTAACCGTGTTGTCATTTAAAAAAGAATCAAAAAGAAAAATGAAACAGAAAGTCCTATACGAGGCCAAAAGGCTCCTATTTCAGCATGATGCTGCGTCATTTAGACGTTATGTTTCAGATCATTCGTATGGTTTCAAAGGAGTAGGTACTCAAAAAGTTTCTTGTCAAAACCTCTTCATGGGATCGGTAATTTCGAAATCGGCATTTACAGTTCACGTTTGAATACTGCCTCCACAGTTACTTCATTGAGATTAATGGGGCTCATGGCTAAGTAATAACAGCCGCAGGCGTTAATCGATCAGGTTAAGCTACGCTTGGCTAGGTCGGTCCATGGATGGGCCCATGAGCCATGAGGAGCGACTGCCTATCTGACCTCCACAACCCAGCTACTAGGTAATACGTTACCCCTTGGTAAGACTGGTTGTCAGACTTTCCGGCTTTTGACGACCCGTAACGACTGTCAAAGATGCACGAATTACAGCCGAGATCAAACGGCTTAACGTGCTTTCCGAGGCATGGAGGGGTCTCGCTGTTTGTAGGTCTGACCAATGATAAGCCAAGCCACAAGCCAAGCAAGCCACAAGCCAAGCAAGCCACAAGCCAAGCAAGCCACAAGCCAAGCCAAGCCATTTAAATTCCATGCAACGTACGATATAATCAAAGCCCTCTTGCCTATTGTACTTAATCCTTTATGCAACATAACATTTGGTATACCAAGACTAGGACACAAGCCGTGAACGTTAACTGCTAGTCTATACATGATATGTCCCTACAGACGAGAACAATTAACAATCTTGACGTCAATCAACCAATCACGCTTAGGTTGCTATACTCTGAGGATGTATCACGTCAATGAATATTAGTATTATATATGGAGTGACTGCCATCTATCCTTCAGAGTCCGGTTACTGAAGACAGGAACATCATATAGCATACCATCTAAACTATACGAACTGACTGACGGATTTTCTGTTTTTTTATAATTTTGATTTCTAATTTCATATAAGACTGTGTTTAGTTTAGTTTGTGATCTTCCTGCACAGGTCACAATTAATACTTTTTCTTTCTTTCTTTCTAAATAAATTAAATTGAAGTGTCAAAATAAAAGCTGTTTACTAAATGCATTCCTATGAAAATATGAGCATACGTTACTTATAACAAAAAAACTATTTTTTTTTTGTCTGCCTATTTTTTTCGGCTAATCTCCGAAACAGCTGGACCGATTTTGACGGGACTTTCACTAGGAAAATAGGTCGGGGGACCGCTCTAATTATTAGCCTAACGTCCCCGACAGGACAACATTTGACCTGAATCTTATTCAGGTAATTTGGTGTTTAATCAGGTTTTTTGTAATTCGCCATTTTGTGGTGGCGGCCATCTTGGATTTGAAATTTATCATAGTATATTGTAGTGTCATTCTACTAGTCAAGCCCTTTCATTTGATACCCATATTGAGGGAGTTGTGAAAAAAAGGCGACGGCCATCTTAGACCGATTTTCATCAAACATAGCCAAGAACACTCCCGACTAATTCACCTTAATAAAAAAAAAACAAAATCAAAATCGGTTCATCCGTTCGGGAACTACGATACCACAGACACACACACACACACACACACACACACAGACACGTCAAACTTATAACAACGCTGTCGTTTTTGCGTCTGGGGTTAAAAATAAAACCCGATAACACTTTGTCCGACCAGGGAATTGACGAAGGACCCTATGCTCTGCAACCGAGCTTGCGACCACGCTGTTCCAAAAATCTGCAGAAAAATAATAAACAAGAGTTTTTAAAGTTTTTAAAATAAACTGGAATTAATTCTGCCAACCCCACAAAGAATTGAGCCACCGGCACATTACTGTGTTGTGTTGTGCAAACGTATCTGTTCAGGACGACGTCAAATCACAATGAGTTTCGATTGGCTAAAACTGCGTCAGAAGGAGACCCAACACAGTAATGTATATCCGGCCTTAGGCACAGCCATGCTGATGTCCTCAATACTGGCCAACCATAATGCTCAGTGTTTAAGCGTCATCCCGCTGCTGTGCCTCGTTTCTAGGTCTTAACGGCGCGTGGAGCCGGTGCTGTAATTATTGAAACGGCAGACAAGAACAGAGAGGGGTGGAGTCGAATTGAGACTAAAAATTTTTTAGACAAAAAATTTAGGTATGTATTTGAAATCTTTTCTAAACCTTTTTATACCTTGATTTAGAAACTTTGCTTTCCAATATGATTTGGTTTTTATTTCTATTCATATTTTTTATGTCTTGGTCTTAATTAAGTGGACAAAATTGCAATTCAGAATGTAATTGAAACTATGTTACGCAATTAGGGTGCTAGGTTTAAACCATCGAGCAATTATTGAAGGTCGAACTTTATTCCGATCGTTTTAAAGTTTTAATTACAAAAACTGACGTTGAAACTGAGTCTAAATTGTCATTAGTTAGTATTGGGATCAGAGGGGCAATTTTCTTAATTTTAAGAACGTTCACAGTCTGATCTCAGTTTCAATCTGTCAAAAAAAAAACTCCAATTTCCCTGCATTTTGACAAGTTTTTAACATTTGTTTGTCACTGAGATGAGACTGCGACTAGATTTTGAACGTTTTAAATTACGAGAATTTGCCTTCTGCACTCCAGTCGAAATAACGTTTGAAATGTAATAACTGGCCCGTGGGTTTGGGCTTGGACTAAAGGAACTCGTTTTGTAATAAGATAAAGTATGTGTTAAAGTTATTTTTAGAAAAACACATAGGTATTTGTTTACACGTTTGGAAACTTAATTGTGAACGCAGAATAAATTAGGTTACCTGAAATTCACCTCCTGAAACTTTTCTCAATATTCAATTCTCCGATACAAAACAAGAATTTCCCTTAAGTTTCAGAAACAAAGACTGCTGGAGTAAGGAAGGAGGTAAATCAATCCGTACTAATAAATTACGGCCACTGCTTGTCTTAGCTAATGAATCGAAGACATTCATTATAAGGAAACCCAATTTCAGTTCTGTATCACAGAACTGAAGTTGTTTTTTATTTTTTTGTTGGGACTTAATGATTTATTTATTTATTATTATTAATTACAAAACATGTAAAAGACTGGTATTCAGCTGCATCCGGTTAGACGGGAAGCCGACCCCAACATAGTTGGGAAAAGGCTAGGCAGATGATGATGATTATTACAACGGTTATACACCAATAACAGCAATTAATTAATTTCCATGTATTATATAAATTACAATTTCATCTGGATAGGTAGGAACAGCGTTAATATAAAAAAAAGAATAAATAATAACAATACATTTCGTTAGGTTACAAGAAAACATAAACATTACTTGCGTCCGTCGCGCGTCGGCAACATTACTGTTAACCTCGGAGGGTTAGGCAGACCTAACTCTTCGGGGTTTTCAGCCGTGATGTTATTAGTTTTAAATTTGCGGATCTTTTGAAGGATACTTCATTTTTTTTTTTTAATTTATACAATCTTTGGTAGTGGCTAATTTATGTCTACGAGGTTGTGGAGGTCAGATAGGCAGTCGCTCCATGTAAAATACTGGTATTCAGCTGCATCCAGTTAGACTGGAAGCCGACCCCAACATAGTTGGGAAAAGGCTAGGCAGATGATGATGATTTTTAATGAATATTTTTACTTACCTAATCTGCATTCGCGATTTGTTTGACAAAAATGTATTTATGGAAAAATAACTTTAATTCCTATACAATAAAGTTCAGTTTACGCAACAACTTCAAACATTTTTATAACTTTTTCGATAGTCACTCTTAACTTAATTTTCATTACAATAAAGTTAATATTTGTTTAACTTGAAATAACATTAATCGGAAACATTAGTTTGACTATAGGTTAAATGTAACAATCAAGGATATTGATAAGATTTATAATTACTAGCCTTTCAGTAGTAACAGCCTCTTTCAACGCAATTAATTCTTATAAGTCGAGCTGAAAGATAACCCGCTTATGTCTCTAGGTAAGAATTTCGTTCGCCTCTATTCCTTATGGGATCGGGTATATTGATTAACTCTCCGTATGTATGTGGATTCACGCGAGACACAATGGCTTTTTAATTATTTCCGTAATTACGGCATTCAACCGGTTAACCTATGGTTATTCTAAGTAATACAAGCCGAACGAGTCGAGCGATCAGGTTAAGCTACGCTTGCCGCGGTTGGTCCGTAGATGGGTGACCATCTTTATATATCAAGACTCCTAGCTCCGTGTCTCGAAAAGCACGTTAAGCCGTTGGTCGCGGCTGTCATTCATGGATCTTTGGAAGTCGTTACGGGTCGTCAGAAGCCTGAAAGTCTGACAACAAGTCTTACCAAGAGGTATCGTATTACCGGGTAACTGGTTTGCGGAGGTCCGATAGGCAGTCTCTTCATGTAAAATACTGATATTCAGCTGCATCCAGTTAGACTGGAAGCCGACTCCATCATAGTTGGGAAAAGGCTAGGCAGATGATGAACCTACCCTAGGTTCATATGCAGCAGGATGAGCAAGAAGAAATATGGGTGTAGGTAGTATATACTATAGGTAAACTTCTGCCTAACCGTTTGGTGAAAACGGGCGTGATGTTAGATTGTGCCTTAATTTTTTTTTTTGTATTATATCTATGTCAATATGAGTATATTTATGTATGGAGTTATGAAAGTAGATATAGATAGATGACTCAAAATCTAAATCAAAATATTTTATTTCACATAAACCTACATGGGCACTTATGAAACATCAGAAGCTAGGTGCACGGTAAGATAAGATAAGATTTCTTTATTTGTTTGAACATTGTATACATACAAAAGCATGCAAGATATTACGTCGTTTGAGTCCAGTCATGTTTAGCCGTAAGTATCGGCGTACAAATATTTCCATAACATTGAAAATAATTAATAAAAAGACAAAAAAAAATACCTAGAATAAGCATTTACACAATTCCGTTCGGTTCGGTTCCGATTGGTCGTTTCCTATGGAGAAGAGCCAGCAAGAAACTCCACGGTTACTCTTTTAGAAATAATTGGCTTTTATAATGTTTTCAAATTACAGTGTTAACTGGTATGCAAGGACTGCCTCTTGATTTGATTGAATTTTGAGTGTCCAAGACCAATACCTTCAGTAATTTTATTATTATTATTTATTTGTTTGCTACATGTAAAACACTGGTTAGTAGGCATGCATTCAAATTTCATGGCACAGTGTTAAAACATGTACCCTGTAAGGGCACTGCAAATTGTACAGACGCCAGCACATCAAGATACCACAATCTGTCAAATTTCTTTAATAGATTTTCAACTTTATCGTTGAAGTATTAAGGTTCAAGGTTGATTGGGAAAATTTGACAGTTACGGGTAGCTTGACCTGCTGGCGTCTGTACATACCTAATACTTATTAATTCTAATTATTACAATTTACAATACACTAAACACTAACAATTAAATATAATTACAAAAAATTATTACATTTTATTTTAACATAATATCATTATTATCAATTTGTTAATTAATTATTTATTTAATGCAGAATGTACACAACCATAATTACACGCTAGGCTTAAACTAGTGAGTACATGACCCTGTTAGGGCGCAGCAATCCTGAATTTTATCCTGAAGTCCAATTACTTTCGCTTGTAATAAAAGTATTTTTAATTTAAAGTTGTATACATCCAAGTTGGCACCATATACAATGTTGCCAACTTGGATGTATACAACTTTAAATCTTCTTATTGCTAGTCTATCAAAGCTTTTAATCCTTCACCATTGCCTTTTCCCTACAGTATTGAGGTCGGATTTAAGTCTTACCAGATCTGCCTAAATATCAATATCTTCCACGTAGAGACTGCTATTTGAAAACCCATTACTGGGAATCGATATTTCGGGGTATATCAACGTCAGGCTTAAATTCAAGTTTCTGAGTAGGCGTATCTACTTTGATGAGTTTTCGTTGGTACCTATGATAACCAGATAGGATGGCTTAATCTAGTTCTAGGCACAGAGATTTCGATATGTAAAGGACAGTCTCACCCATCCTAGACCTGACCTCGGCTAGCGCAATTTAACCTTTAATGGCGTGAATTATTTGCTATACTATTCAGTACTAACACTGCCCGTGACTAGGTCTGCGAAAAATAAGGATTTTCCATAAATAAAGAAAGAAAAAGTATTTGTTGGAACTCGCACAGAAAAATAATATTATATTATGGCACAAACAGAAAATAAATAAAACAACATCCCACTTCACCAGATTAGAGGTTGATTTTATACAAAACTAGCGAACCATCCCTGCTTCGCACGGTTCCAATCTACTGATGTGACATATAACTGTAAAAACATCGAGATTCCACACATCGAGTTTTATCTAATTTCAACAATAATATTGTTAAAAATCAACCTACCAAAATGAATTTTCTAAATGACAATGCCAATGATAAAAAGCGTAAACTGCGATGTAAGAAATTAGCAAGAAAGTATGCGTCACGACACGACTGCGTCAAAAGAGCCAGTTCAGTTCAACAAAAATGCCACACAACTAGTACCCAACGCTGAATAGAATAGAATAGAATAGAATAGAATAGATTTATTTATTTGCAATGAATGTAGGTACATATTATTAGGTGTTACAGAGTTTTGTGGTTCCTTGTACATTCTACCTTAATTGGCATGCAAATTTTAATTTTAAAAGAATTTAATAAAACTTATCATCTAAGAATTCTTGTACTGAATAATAACACTTGTGTAAAAGTAATTCTGTAACATGCTTTTTAAATTTTGTTAGTGGTTGATCCTTGACATTATTTGGTAACTTATTATAGACAAGCGGTGCCATACAAATAACACTTTTTCTTAAAAGAGCAGTCTTAAAAAGACCTGTGCTTAAAAGATTTTTATATTGGGATCTAATACTTATTGTTCTTTTTCGAGTTTCTTTCAAGGTGGTAAACAAGTGTGAGTTCGTTTTAACAAATATACATAATTCCAATATATAAAGACATGGGAAGGTTAAGAGTTTATGAGACTGAAATATAGGTAGGCTGGTTAACCTATTTTAATATAATTAATTAATCCAAAAGCAATACCAAAGAAAATTAGTTCCATGTAATTAACCCCACCGCGATACCCAACTAGGCAATTGCTCCAATATTAACTTTCGCCCACAATTACAATTTAGAGCCAAAATCTAAGGCAATTCGAATCGAATCAAGAATTTCAGGCAAGTTGAGATCCTCTGAGGAACCAACCAATTGAAAGTGTCGCTTTCAAACTGTAAGCGAAGTTGGGAAACGAGTTTATTGTAATATTAATACTGTTACGATAAATAATCTGTTTGTTTGTTTGTTTCCAAAAAAAATAATATCGCCATGACAGTACAGAAACAACGGTTCAATAATTAGTTGTGTTGAAAGACATTTTTGTTATATTTGATTTGAATGATACGTGTATGTATTATTATTTTACTAACTGCGCTCCGCGGTTTCACCCGCATAAGCTTCGATCCCGTGGGAATATCGGGATAAATAGTATCCTATATGTTAATCCTGGTTATAAACCATCCGTGTGCTAAATTTCATCCAAATCCGTTCCGCAGTTTTTGCGTGAAAGAGTAACAAACATTCATCCATCACTCCATCCGTCCATACAAACGTTCACGTTTATAATATTATACGAGTATATAGAGTAGGATTTGAATATTTAAGTATGATTTTGTTGTGTATGTTTGATTTTTATATCAGTTGTTTGTTGTGTTATGTTTTAATTTAATGGAATGTTTCAATGAACTTCGTTTGAAAATTAATGAATAAAGAAATATTATTTCCAGCTTTTTGCTTGCTTTCATGGTGTGCCCCCGCTATTGACTTTTTAATGTAATTCCCATGAAAAAGGCTGATACCAGTCGCCAGAGATGATACCAGTCGAATAATTTGAAAATTTCAAACGGCTCTCTCTGGCAAATTAATAAATACAGCTCCGTGAATCTGATTGCGTAGGCTTAATAATACCATTAACAGTATTTTTATCTCACGAAGCGACGCGCGCTTTCCTTGTGGTAACGAAGTATACAAGCACGCTGTGAATGCGTGTGTGAAACAAGTAGCGTCAGCACATATGACTCACACGCACACACACACACACATTTCCGACTTTGACATCATTGTCTCGGACTGTACCGCGAGCTTCTGCGTTTACACATACATTCACAGCGTGTTTGTACACTTGATGCGTGTGTCGCTTCGTGAGATAAAAATACTATACAACCCTAAATATTGTTTAATAATTCAAAAAAAGTAGGTAAATGTACACGAATGTGTTTTGACACAGAAACGTAGACGCTATTGATATTCTTATAATAAAATGTATTTTCAAGTAACCCTACATTTTGAGAATCCCATCGTAAAAGTTATTTTAAGGCACCTTCAAAAACGACTGTTTCATCATCATCATCTGCCTAGCCTTTTCCCAACTATGTTGGAGTCGGCTTCCTTCAAAAACGACTGTTTATAGAAACTTAATAGGGTAGTTGCCTGGGTAAAAAAAATGATTATTATATTTAGTCCATCAGTTAGATTATCGAAAAATAATGGACACGTATGTTTTCTTTTGTCAATCAAACAAAAAATGACAAAGATAAAGCGCGTCAAAATTTGGGAGTATGGGGTCGTGACGTCACGCCATGCTAAAAAGTGTAGCAAGGCATGACGTCACGTGGAACTTTAACGGGCGATATCTTCATCATTTTTTATATAATTCACAAAAGAAAAAATACGGGTCCAATATTTTTTTATAATCTAACTGACGGAATAATTAGATTTATTTAAGCATCTAGCCTATTCTAAACAATAAATACTAGCTGTTGGCCGCGACTTTGTCTGCGATCGAGGATGAAAAGTTGCATATGTCCTTCCTGCGGGGTAGTTGCCTATGTCCTTCCTCCGGGGTAATTGCGCACACTATCACTAGCAATAGTTTCATTTTGACAGTTCAACAATATTCATTGCGTTATTTACATTATTGAGCAGACACATTTTTCGAACGTATGAAGCAATGGATTAGCAATATCCTACAAAATGAATCAGATTAATAGTGTGTTACGCAATTAGGGTGCAGGTTATGTTCCACCCATACATGTGCATAATTTCATCCAAATCCGTTTAGCCGTTTTAGCGTAACCAAAAGATCAAACCTCTCTATAATTATATCCCTTTATAATTATTAATTTAGAAAAGCAAGTGGTGCCACGACTTTCACCTAGTGTAGTAGGTAGTAATTATTCAAATCAACGCTAGCTTTGGTCTGAAGTCCAACTACTTAGTCCTAATTCTTAGATGGCAATTACGCCAGACAAAAGATTAAGCGTCCGAGCCACTAATAGCTTTATTAGTCCAGTGATTAATGGCGGCAGCCTGTATTCGATTTCTAGTTAGGCCCTTCCTAACTATAGGGTGGACAATTCAAAGGGATACTTCTTTGAAATAAGTATGTTTTTGTAAGACGTAGTGGTGGCGCCTAGATGTTATGGCCCTTTTTTTTTTCCGGATCGTCCGAAAGGGTTACCGCTGCCCTGGAACATAAAGGGCTAAGGAAGGAACACGGGTGGGTTTTAGTCAGTAAGAGTCTGACACTCCCTTCTGCTCCACCCAGAGCGGGAGGGGTCATTTGATGATTTCCCATCCTCAAAAAAAAAAAAAAAATGTTATGGCCCTGACTTAGAAGTTACGAGTTCGAACCCAGACAGGCGTTTTACTTTGTCTAAACTATTTCATCACCACTGCTCTCAAAATGGTGACGGAAAACATCGTGAGGAAACCGGCATGTCCTAGAACCAAAAATTCGAAGACATGTAACATCTACTCGTACCAACCCGCATTGGGACCGCGTGGTGGATTACAGCCCCCTCTCTCTCACTGAGAGGCAGCCTGTGTCCCAGCAGGGCCAAATATTCAATAAAATACCAAATGACATTTAAGATTGTTAGCTTAGTTGTTCATTTTATTGTGCATGCTGTGGTCTCCTGTAATTGAAGGAGTAAACCTACTAAATACTTTGTCGTCCATTAAATGTAATGTTTAGTGTATATCTTTTGTTGGAGATCCTAAAATAAATAAATAAATAAAGATTGAAACTTGGCACGTTTGTAACGGAGACAAAATATTTTTTTAAATTGAAAAATGCTACTATACCGTTGACGAATTCCTTTTTGATAAAATGTAATAAACTAGATGATAATTATGTATTTATGCTTGCAAATTCAAAAAATTTGACTGACCTATTAATTGTGTTCTGAATATTTATTATAATAATTAATTGTATTCTAAATGATTACTTACTATAAAAAAATATTGCACAGTCACGATTACCAATATGTCAACACTTGGCAACTTTCAATTGCGATTTTTTCGTGAAATAACGAATGCAACGTTGAAATACGACACATTACATAAACCTATGGGTTCCAAAATGCTATGTTCCTATCAACATACATTAAAAAATAAAGGAGTAAATCGCTTTTGAATAAAGTCGAGTGTATACATACTTTTGCTCGTGACTGTACAGTGTACCTACCTATTCTAAATATTGAATTTTTTTTCTTCATTTGTATGTAATATCGATTGTAAATTAGTATATTGTTACATAGTGTAAATGGGTAGTTTTTTTAATTACCATAACCTAACTATAAGACCTACTGTATCACCAAAAATCACACTAATAAATACTTTGACTTTGGGAACACTATATTATGCTAATTGTGTATGTTTATTGGTAAAAAAACGTTCAAAATCTAGTCGAAATCTCATCTCAGCGACAATCAATGTCAAAAATGTAGGGAAATTAGAGGTATTTTCGACAGATTGAGACTGACTGATCGGACTGTGAACGTTCTTAAAATTAAGAGAATAACCCCCTCTGATATTTTTCCATAGTTACAAGGACAAATTAATTTAGCTTGGGAAACTTTAAGAACGTGATGAGTGTCGTATCCTACAATAAATAAATTCATTTGTTATACGACAATAAATTGCAACAATTTGGAGACAACTCCTAATTGTATAAAAAGAGAGACTGAGAATTGTAGTTAAAATTATTATGTCCATTATTGTCTACGTACAGTAAGTTAGTGTAGTGCGGGCAAAAATAAAACGTTGTCATGTGGGCCTAGAACGAACGCGTTACGTAATCGTAAAGTAAATTCGAACGTTTTTGAATCGAAAATGGAACTATGTGTATGTAAAGCATTTTGATTTATTTTTAGGGTTCCGTATCTTAAAGGAAAAAACGGAACCCTTATAGGATCACTTTGTTGTCCGTCCGTCTGTCTGTCAAGACCCTTTTTCTCAGGAACGCGTGGAGGTATCAAGCTGGAATTTATATCAAATACTTAAGTCTACACTGACCCTTGGAGATGTGAAAAAATCAAACTACTAAGCCAACGCAATCAAAAGATACAGTCGTTTATACCGCAAATTTTCGACTCTCGCAAGGGAATCAAAACCTACAGAGTACTTCCCGTAAACTCAGAACCTTGAAATTTGGTAAGAAGCAACATCTTATAGCACAGATAAAGGAAAAGTTGCGAAAACCGTAAATTTTTAGTTACATACCAACAAAGTCAGGAACCCTCGGTGCGCGAGTCCGACTCGCACTTGACCGGTTTTTTGCGACAAGCACAATTAGTATCACCCATAGATATACATAATATATGTATAAAGTCTTAAAATTAAGTAAACATATTTTGCATAACGTTTGTTTTCAATTTTAAAATTGGTTGACTACTTTGCGCGTTCGTGCTAAGCCCACCAAATTAGCTAACAGTAAGCGCGCTTACTACGCGTAGTCATCATCTGCCTAGCCTTCTCCCAACTATGTTGGGGTCGGCTTCCAGTCTAACCGGATGCAGCTGGATACCAGTATTTTACATGGAGAGACTGCCTATCTGACCTAAACAATCCGTACTGGGTAATACGATAACCCTTTGTAAGACTGGGTTCAGACTTTGTCTGACTACCCGTAACGACTGTCATAGATCTACAAATGACAGCCGGGACCATTGGCTTAACGTGCTATCTGAGGCACGGAGGGGTCTCAACATTTAATGAATGGTCAACCATCTACGAACCAACCGCTGCAAGCGTAATATAAACGAACGCAACGCAATTACCTTCTCAAAAATAGATACTACAAAGTCTTTTTTGACAAACCACCCATCCAATTTTAATCTGATCAATTGATCGAGCCAACCACAGCCCTACAAATTGGATGGCAGTAACAAATCTAAATGGATGTAAGTCCATTTTTGCTCGCTGATTTACGTCCTGTATTTAATCACTTCCTTGACTGGCAACGGTTTATTATACGAGATTCGTATTTCGCGAATTAATGCCTTTTAGGAATGTGGGTCAAATTTTTTGCTTAAATGAGGAATTTTGGGACGAGTAACAGTGGAATGGGAGAGGTTGTGATAAGAAAGTTTTGTTGTACGTTTGACAGGAATATTCTTTCGTATCAGGACTTACTACGTATATATACAGGAAATACTTATAGAAGAATAAAATATTTATAAATAAATAAGAATTGCCAAACTTAAGTGGCAGTGGGCAGGGCACATTGCTCGCAGATTAGATGACCGATGGAGCCGAAAGGTTCTGTAGTGGCGACCGCGTACCGGAAGACGTAGCGTTGGAAGGCCACCCACAAGGTGGGGCCGACGACCTTGTGAAGGCCTAAGGAACCCGTTGGATGTGAGATGCACAGAACCGGTCGAAGCGGAGGTGCTTGGGGGAGGCCTATGTCCAGCAATGGACGTCTTTCGGCTGAAAAGATTATCATAATGATGAAATAAATAAGAATAGGTCTTGCCTTGGTAAAAACAATAATAGCTCAGTGTAGTATACCGGGGGAAACTGAACCCATGAATTCACATGATTCTGAACCTCCTGTGTTGAAATTTTAACACTTTTACGGACATTTTAGCCGCCTCCATAGCCGGCCGGCTACGCGCCACCACCAACGGACTCCTGAGCGTGTTCTCAGATCGGTGGGACTCTCCTATTATATCATATAAAATCTCCCATATCATATCAAACACGAAAATAATACGCCCCTAGCCGTGACGTCAGTAAGTGTTAAAAAAATTTGATTTGCATACATTTTGATTTGGGTCAAAAAAAAAGGAAGAATGAAACTATAACTCAGACTAACTTTGGAGCTGTCAGTAATTTTCTAACCATTAGTCCAAAAAATATATAACAAAATGGTATCGTAATTGAAAAAATTCTTACTTTATGAAAACAAAAACTTCAAATGCGAAAAATAAATTATTTGACTTCTGATGCAAACAGCAGCGGGCACTAAAACTATAAATTAAATTAAATTACTAGCAACGTTCACGGAGAGTAAACACCTAAGGACTATCACCGTCCTTGTTAGCAACTTGTCTTAAGGGCCTGTAATACCTCAGATTGCGAAAATTGTCTTAGCATTAATGACTCTAGTTTCAACAATACTGCAGTATTCTCTTTGAAATTAATATACAATAAAGACGAGGACTGCTGCGAGGTGTCGTCTGTTTCGAAAACACGATTGCATACAATTTTCTCGATACAAATAAATCTCAAAGTTACCTCTAAACTGTACAATAAAAGAAGAATTATCAATGAAAACTTTCAAATTAGGTCATGAAACTTTGCAGGCTAATCGATCTATGCATAAAGCAGGTGTCATCTGTTCGTTTTTTTTTTTTTAATCGTTACTTTTAACGTAAAAAGATGGGATTGGAAATATCAAGCTTTTTAACCACTCACACCTTGAACCGATCTGCCGCCCGGCCCCCGACAGGACCCCGATTCAGTACTTGTCAGTACCGCTTCGGCTATCGGACGGGGAACCCGTGTCACTTCGCTTGCGCTCAAAAGACCCGATTGACAACGTTTTATGTTCTGAAGAAATTATATGATAATGTAAAATTAAATTTAGATGTTAGAATAAGGCACCCGTATTTTAATTTTATCCAAATTTTGTAGTTTTAATTTATAAAATCATCTTTGAAATGGTTCAAAATCGTAATCTCACGTCAATGTCAAAATATTGTCAAAAATTTAGGGAGGTAAGCGTACCTATTTTAGACAGTTCCCAAATTTTTATGGTGTTTTCAATATTCAGCAAAACTTTTTTTATAAATAATTTTATTTGAGATAGAAAGAAAGAAAAAAGTTTATTGGGACACAGTTCGTGAAACACAAAATACAAAATTAATAAAATAAAGAATAATGTTTCAGACAACAATAGTGTGTGCCTCACGGCTGCGCCAAAAAGGTTCATTTCAGCATTAATGCCAGACAGATGCTGTCTGACGCTGGTTTTCTAATGAACCTTTAGGGAAAAGTGACGGGGAGTACACACAGTTTCAACATACCTAATACATACTTATAAATAAATAAATAAACTAGTAATCACGTACATACATATCATTACAAATACAAATAAGAAAAAAAAAACCAAAACCAAAACAACCAAGTCTCAGCAAAACCTGTTTTTCTCGATCAATCTACATAATTATGTTTGTGGTAATGGAAATATATTTCAATTACCACAAATGTATAGATACAGGTGGATTTTTGAAAGGATTTTTGAGAAATCACGGTACAGCGGACAGATCTCCGGCGGGATCTCATGGCGACATATAGAGTGCGATTGTCGCAACCCAGTGCTGGGCACGCCACAATTGCGGCGATAAGTCCCCTCTTTGAGGAGTGGCTGGAGAGGCGCCACGGTACCCTCACCTTCAGCCTGACGCAGGTCCTCACCGGACACGGTTGTTTCGGGCGGTTCCTGTTCAGGATAAGGCGGGAGGAAACGCCAAGGTGTCACCACTGTGTGGATCGCCTGGAGGACACGGTGGGAGCATACGGTGGAGGTCTGCCTAGCTTAGGCGGAGTCACCGCCGCGTCCTGGTGGCGGCGATCGGCGGCGGCGATCTCTCGCGTCCGGCCCGGGTCCAGGCCATGATACGGAGCGTGAGTGCATGGGAAGCCGTCACCTCCTTCTGCGAAGCAATAATGTTCGCAAAGGAGGAGGCGGAGCGCATGAGGGAGAGGCAATCTCTGCGCTCACACGCCCCTAGTCGCCGCAGGAGACGCCCTGGACGTCGGGAGTGAGCAACCGAATCCCGAACACCGCAGGCGCGGGCTAGCGAGCGGCGAGCAACGGGCAGCTTGCCGCCCGGTAAGGACCAGGCCCGGGTCGACGGCGCGATGTGTTCCACGCGTGTGACCCCGTCAGTTAGTGCTGACATCTCTTTGAGGCAGGCGTGGAACACAACGCGCCTCAAAGATATGTCAGCACTAACTGACGGCGTCCGCTAGGACCGATGCCATGCCAGGGCCGCGGGTTGTTCGAAAGAGATACCGTGGCCCCTGGCACAGCCAACTAAAGAAACGGGTAGGTTTTTCTTCCCACACAAAAAAAAGGTGTAAATAGGCCCATAGCCGTCATACATCAAACTAAGTAACATTGCACAGAACTCGAAATTGCTGGGAATCGACTTTTATTTTTCGAGTGAAAGAATGTCCGGAATCGCCCCGTGCACAAGAAATATCGGACATGCACGATAATTATTTGTTTATTTTAGTATATTAGTTGCAAATACTTTTGTAACACGGACTAACTAAACTAAATTTAAGTTCAGTGCATCTTTTTCTTTCTATTTCATTAAGAAAAGGGCAGAAGACCAATTAATATTAGTTTAGTCCTGTCAAATTAGTCAGCGCCGTATTTTTAGTAGCAGTAGTAGCAGACGTATTTTTAGTAGCCATGTTTTTAATCACGTCTAAACTTGCTATGGAGTATCTAAATTTGAAAGGACTAAACTAATATTTATCTTCTGTCCTTTTCTTAATAAAATAGAAAGAAAAAGATGCACTGAACTTAAATTTAGTTTAGTTTGTTAACAAGGGAATCGGCGCCATTGCCATGTCCAGGGATATTATTATTATCTCCTTTATCTCGTTTAAATACTTACAAAATACATTTTTAAATATTTTTATAAACAAAAGGATAAAAAAACATTTAAAAATATAAAAAGTAGTAGCCCACCAGTATCGGGAACAGGGTCCAAGCTACCGGCGGTTAGGGCTCCAGAGAGAGGAACCTCCTGACGATGCGAGCCGTGTCTAGAAGTACCGCTTTCTGAATCAAGCCCTTGATCCAGCTGCCCAACGAGAGCCTCCTCAGGTGTTGGTCGAGGCTCTTGGCTATTAAGCCATTGGCTGTCACAACTATCGGCACAATGATCGCTGAGTCCACATCCCACATGTCGACAACCTCGCGAGCCAAGTCAAGATACTTGATTTGTTTATCTTTCTCGGCTTTCACGAGGTTGTCATCATGCGGGACGGTTATGTCAACAATCATTGCGCGTCGCTCTGATCGATCCACCACCACTATATCAGGCTTATTGGCAACAATAGTCCTGTCAGTGATGATGGATCGATCCCAGTACAATATGATATTACCATTTTCGAGAACTGGGTCGGGCACATACCTGTAGTACGGCACCTCCGAATCCACAAGGCTGTATTTCAGAGCAAGTTGCTGATGGATTATCCTAGCTACAAGGTTGTGTCTATGCAAGTATTCTCCATTAGCTAAGCGAGAACACCCGGAGATAATATGCCTGATTGATTCCCCCGGCCGGTGGCATGCCCGACAGATGTCAACCGTGCCGTCTTTCACAATAAATCTCCGGTAATTGTTCGTCATGATAACTTCGTCCATAATTGCACAGACAAAACCTTCGGTTTCTCCATAGAGGTCACCGAAACGCAGCCAGGCTAAGGACGCTAATAGATCTACATCGGGCCCATGCAGGGCCCGGAAGAAGCGTCCGTGAAGCTCCTTACTCTGCCATACCTCCATGCGTTCATTAGTGTCAAGCACTACTGGTTTGCACCAGTTCTCTTTACCCAAGGAAAGCGGGGTGAGGCCCTTGTCCACCGCGACTACATCTCGATGCATCCCCACGTCGGTATCTAGGAAATATTCCCTGAGACTGCATATCTCGCGATTGTGGAGGTTCTTAGCGTTTAAAAATCCTCGACCTCCACATTTTCGCGGGATATACAGCCTCATTACCGATGACCGTGGGTGATGCATTCGATTTGCAGTCAGCAGCGTACGGACTCTCCTATCCAGGGCATCGAGTTCGGTCTGAGTCCATTTGAGTATGCCGAAAGAGTACATCAAAACTGGCATGACCCAACCGTTGAAGGCGCGCACCTTGTTTCCACCTGATAAAAGACTATTAAATACTTTTTTAAGGCGGCTAAAGAATTATTATTATTATTGTCTTAGTTGTAATGGTACTTATTAATATTATCGTATGACAAAAGTTGATTTAATTCAGTTTTAACGTATGGCCATAGTAAATCTTAGAAAATATCGATAAATCGTATCAAGTTTGCCACCCTTATTTTTGACGTGACTAAATGGCGGTTTTCAGTATCTTACCTAACCTATGCTCTCACTGCGTCGATTGCTCTTTGTAATAGTATTGAATATTACGACTTGGCTATTTTAACGGACTCTGATTGCTTACAAAAACGACTTACCTGGCTGTGATTTTCGGAACTGTGTACCGCTCAAACGATAACATGGCACTGTTTCTATTTTTACATTAATACACACAAACATTTTATCTCATTCTAAAACCAATGCTAAGAATACAGGTACCTATTTTAATTAGATTCTGTGCATTTAAACGTTGCAATGATAATATACACTTAGGCTTTAGAAAAAAACTGCAAAGATACCTAATTATCTAGGTAGGTACAAAAAATAGCTAAATGTATTATAAATGTTATTGTTTTTTAGTTTCTTAAATATCACTCGGAGCTATGAAAAACTATATCTAATATTCATTGTTATGGTTCGATTATAACCTCAAAATCTGATGCTTTTTTTTTTAAATATATATATTCTGCAACAAGTCCGCTATATAAATAAGATCTTATAGGAGTTTACTAATGATCGACAATTCAACACATAATTTTCCGATGCTCTTGGTTCCAGGGCGAACAATGTATGGGCGCAGAGCAATGTCCTTTGCTGTTTGCGCAAACAGGCTTCGTAAGTCATAAAAGACAGGACACACTGATTGAAGATCTTAGTCTTATGAAAGTGAAATACTCAATGAAAAGACTCGGTGAAGTTTCCTAAACGCTGCGCTGCCCAGCCCAGCTAAATGCTTTTGTTCACCTCTCAAAGAAGAATTTTCCGTGGGTAAAAGTATTCTCGGACAACTTTGAAAGCATTAACATTGACAGCAATCGTTGAACATAACCTGGGTTTTCTCAAAGTTCATCCGGAGACCAATGCGTATGAATCAACTAGGCTGTACAGCATCTGCTGCAAGCTATGAAGCGACTCAGCCGCTATGATAATATCATTTGCAAATATTAAGTGTGCGATGTACTCGCCGTTGATGTTAATGCCGCGTCCTTTCCAGTTCAGCGTCTTAAATAGATCCCCCCATAATATTAGAGAACAATTTCGGGGAAATTACGTTCCCTTCTCTCACCCCTTTACGAGGATATGTTTAGTTCAATGCAGCGTCTCCAAAACAGACCAGGTCTCGATAGAGTCAAAAGTCCTACTTGTAGAAGTACCTACATGTCTATTTGACAACCAATTTGAGAGTTGTCAACTGATCGATCAATTTGAGAGTTGTTACAAATCTATATTAGATCTCATCATCGCGCGTTCGTATTTTACAAGATAGACGATGATTTCCGAAGCGCCTATTTTTTGTTGGACAATGACATCAGAAGACCAATTCTCGTAATTAAAAACGTACAAAATTTAGTCGCAATCTCATCTCAGCGACAATCAATGTCAAATACTTGTCAAAAATGTATGGAAATTTGAGGTATTTTTGGCAGACTGAGACTGAGATCTGAGCTTTCTTAAAATTTCGAGAATTGCCCCTCTGTACGTAGGTTACCTTGGTAAATTAGCTAAATTATTTATTAGTACATTATAAATTGACAATTTGCTAGCTAATTTATAATGTACTAATGAATAATTTAACTTTCAATATATTTTCTTTTTATTCTATACAGAAGACATCGATTTCACATAATAATATAATCATAATTTAATCAATTATTACCAAGCCTACGTCCATCAACAGTTTAGTTCACCCTAACTGAATCAGTTTAACAGTGTGAGCGGGATAGACTGATACATGGCGCGGGGAAGTGGGGGCAAAATATGAATTTCAACTGAGGTATTACAAGCCCTTAAACAACTACTAATTGCAGTTCATGAAAGCAACTTACTTTTTTGTTGTTAACAGAGGCAGATTAGATATATACAGAAGGTCAGTTCCATACAGTGAGCGGGTGTACGCACAGATAGCCACGTACTTACGGCGATCCGAAAAACCCCATTTACATCGTGCAAGGTGCCTGTGACATAACATGAAATTGAAGCCATAACTGATTGGCACCGCCTTAAAAACACGTACAATCGTCGCAAGATACGAGCAAGTTCCATGTCGTTCTAAACTGGTGTAGGTATAAAAATAGGACGTACAATAAAATTGCTCGTACAATAATATTGCGTTCATTTCTGGCATGAACATTTTCTATCATTCAAACATGAGTGCGTTGAGTGAGGGTGTGTCAATCGTTGCTGCTCTTTTGAAGTAAGAAATCCTAATATAAATGTACAAGGACGTACATCTCTGTGTTTAGATGAGGCAAAACTTGCATGCTTGCTTGCTTCCTGCTTTGCAATAATTGCCTTGGTGTAAACAGAAGTCGCATTTCTTGCATAGCAATAACGTGAACGTGTTAGAGCAATAACTGTTATCAATGTTACTAACACTAGAATATAAGTTGTGTGTAATACTAACAAAATATGGATCACTGTTGTCTGAATTAAATGATTTATTATTATTATTATAATAACCGTATACCATAAATGGCATGCGATTATTGGTCTTGAACGTACTAGAAACTTGCACCGTGTAAGGCCCTTGTACACCAACGGTTTTCTTGCCGTGAAAACTACGCATGCGTAGACACGGTCGTCAGTGTTGTATGGATCACTATAGATGCTTGATGACAGACATGTTTCTACGGCGCAGCTTATATACGCCGTACCATAATGAAATCGTGCCATGTAGAAAGAGCTTCAAGCCCTAAACAAGTGCCAGTCGCGTGTGCGCCTGCACTCGATGTACAGTCAGCGTCAAAAATATCGGGACGAACACACTGTTCAAAATGATCTCAACAACTAAGAAAATTAAACTTTGTCTCAATTGGATAAAATTCTTGTCAGAATGACAGTTGTCGTGTACTGTCTTCATTCTGAAACATTCCTTGTGTCATTGAGTTAATATGGCATTTTCATAGATGTTTAGATCATTTTGAATAGTCTGTACGTCCCGATATTATTGACGCTGACTGTACGTGAAGCGTGTCTAATATATGTGCGTGTCGACCTTCTGTACCTATCTGTTTGTTTTATTTGATAGCCGTGGCTTCCAGATTTATATAACAATGCAACTTTCCTCTTGTTGCTTGATTTTCTTGCAAAGATTTTCCTTGTTATCTAAATGTATACAGATAACAAAATATTCAATGTACGGTTTTTAATTCGAGTTACGAATTGAAAACCGTACATTGAATATTTTTGGTAAAAAAGTAATTGCTACGAAGGATGCCGGAAATATATGTAGATAAGTTTTAAAATTTTTGTCGGTTCTTCTGCATGTATGTTGCGGATTGGCGCAAAAACTACTGAACAAATTCTAAATATTCCTTAAAGGTTTGGTCATCGAATAGGCATTGTCGCGCTATTTCCTATAGGGCATTAGCAATATTGCATTATGTCCTTGTTTCTCAACAGTTTACCGCGAGATTTAATAAGCAAATAGATACAGATTATTAACCTCTGAAATTAATATCGTTTCGCTATACCTACAAGAAGCTAAGCAGACAATCTTGATAAATGTATAAGAACGGTAATTTAATTACTTAATCAACTAAGTAAACGCTTTAACAGTTCCACGTTCGCTAAGTTTCCTTTACTGTTCAGAAAGAGCGAAAAATGCCCTTAAAGAAGTTTTCACTTCAAAAACTCTCAGACTTCCTCAACAAATTCGACTGTTCTTCCGAACCCAAAAAAACAGCCGACCGTTTTTACGCTAACCAAACAAAACGCAAACCAGCATTCATTAAGAGGGATTAAACTTAAGATGTCTAAAGGCGTTAAAATCCTCCGCAGCAGGGGTCTCATTAATAGAACCTCAACTGGACCACCGATAAAGCATACCATGATTTATTTAGAGCCGTCGAAAGCGGTTCGTTTGGACGATTTAATTAAATTGACCCCTATTTTTTGGGGCTATGAAATTAGAGGGGTAAAATAGAATTTTTATTTGTTCGACTCGTTTCTTTAGATCTATTTATAAATGTTGATTAACATAATACAAAATCTCGCCGGTTTTCGCCGTGGGTACGAGTATACGCAGAGGTGTACAGTCACGAGCAAAAGTATGTATACACTCGGCTTTATTCAAAAGCGATTTACTGAATTATTTAATGAAATTTTATGTTGTTATAGGTTTATGTAATGTGTCGCATTTCAACGTTGCATTCGTTATTTCACGAAAAAATCGCAATTAAAAGTTGCCAAGTGTTGTCAATATTGGTGCTCGTGACTGTACCAAGATCGAAATGACAAGTTACTTTCAAATTAGGCTGAGAAGCAGCACTTTTCGAACGTCAAAATTACATATTAAGACAGTCCCCTAAAATGCCCGCCCTTCACAACTTCCTAGTGCTTTCGCTGGGAAGAAGTGGCGCAACAAACTCCCCAGTAGCACAGCTGTCACAGTTAGAAAAACTTGCTTCTCTACAATTGTAGGTATACAAAGTGATGAACATTACGCGAAAAGAACACTAAATTAAATTATTTGCCATATGTAACCCTTCGGGGAAAGAAGGCATGATGTTATGGATGTATGTAAACAGGAACACGTGGGTTCCTCCCGCTTAATTAATCAATATCTAAATGGGCTATTCGGCCTCCATTAACTATATACGTAATAATAGCGGAGGTCAGTACAGGTCATCATATTGATTGTTCTCCCAAATTACATGTGTTTGATCGTCGTCAATTAATCACAAATCATAATTGTAATAATAATTTCGAGTAATGTACGAGTATATGAATAATAGACCAGAGAGAGACAGCGAGAGTAGTAGTTGTAGTTCCTGAGCTCGAACCCGGCAAGCAATTTACTTTGTATAAATTATTTCATCACCACTGCTCTCAAAATGGTGAAGAAACGTGATGAGGATACAGGCATGTCCTATAACCAAAAAATCGAAGACATGTGACATCCGCCAGCCCACACTGGAACCGCGTGGTGGATTATGGCCTACTCCCTCTCACTGAGAGGAGGTCTTTGTCCCAGCAGTGGGAACATTATTGGCTGATTATTGAAGCTATGATGGGACATAAGATAAAAAATATCACCTTAATAACAACGCGCCGCGCCTCAATATTATCTAGTAAAATACTTATTTTAAATTAGTCTTTTATTTTTATTGGAACGAAGTTCCTTAACGCGCGTTGCGAAAGGGGGGTAGTCGGAAAAATTTAAGACCAAAACTTGGAACGACACTTTTTGCTATAGTTGTAAGCCATGCGGCGTGCGCGTGTTTCTGTCTGTCTCTCTCTCTCTCTCTCTTTGAACTTCGTTCCATCCGGGTGTCTCTTGACACCTCTCAAGTTTTTTAGTCTTTTATTTTTTAGACTATTTTCGAGGGATTTTCGAATGTTATTAGCTCATTGAAAAACATACTTAGTTTCCTTAAATATATTTGCAAACATTTTTGAATTTATAAAAAAAATAAACCAGTAATTAGATGGGAAACTGCCGTTAAAAATAACAAATAGAAGACTTAGTTGTAAAATAAAAATCAAAAAGCAAAATTGTTTTTCGTTTTCCGTCCGCCATTTTCGAAGCCCCGTCCAATCAGTATAGTCGAATTTTTCTCCCAAACACGAACGTCTGATAAGCAACTATTAGTTAAGAAATCGAATCTACCAAAGTAAATATTAATTCTAGATTGGTACAGACTTACAACATCAATTATGTAGATTCATAGCCGCCATCAATTTGGTATAGTTTCGATGTTGGAACCACAGTGTAACAATTCTGCACAGTAAACCAACGACCAGCCGATGTATTTTGTAAAATTCTCACCCTGTAAACTTAGGTCAAGTGTCTTTCTTGTGAACTGTCATCCCATCCGATACTAGGGATTGATACTATTGACAGCTCACTTCAAGCAAGTTTTTACGGTGAGATGTTGTACAGAATGTGCCTGTAGTCATCTGCCTAGCCTTTTCCCAACTATGTTGGGGTCGGCTTCCAGTCTAACCGGATGCAGCTGAATACCAGTATTTTACATGGAGCGACCGCCTATCTGACCTCCACAACCCAGTTACTGGGTAATACGATACCCCTTGGTAAGACTGGTTGTCAGACTTTCGGGCTTCTGACTACCCGTAACGACTGTCAAAGATCCACGAATGACAGCCGGGACCAACGGCTTAACGTGCTTTCCGAGGCACGGAGGGGCCTCGGTATGTAAAGATGGTCACCCATCCACAGACCAACCGCGGCAAGCGTAGCTTAACCTGACCGATCGACCTGTGCGGCTGTTATTATTTAGCCACGGCCTGTAGTGTAGCTGCTAATAGTGCCAATCACAAGCATCAGCAGGTCTATTCTGTAAAAATCTCACCGTGAAAACTTAGGTGAAGTAAGCTGAAAATAGTGTCATTCCCTAGCATCGGGTAGAATGACAGCTCACTTCACCTAAGTTTTCACGGTCAGATTTTTTACGGAATAGACCGCAGGTTGCGAGGTGACTTACATTGTCTTGATCTTCGTTTCAAAACTGTCTGAGTCGTTGCAGTACTTTATGAAATTCAATGTTACCTACTCTATGTCATTATGATAGTTGAGTAGATGATGTAAGTATTAGTTTATGATAGTAGTTTTTTTTTTATTTCGTACAGCTTGTCTTAAAGATTTTGTAGAACGGGCCTTACTTATTTATGCTACTGTGGTGGTCTTCATTTGAATAGGGCGTATACCTAGGGGATACTTATTTATCATACCGGGTATAAGGTAGTGTTGTTACTTGAAGTATGAGTTGAAGAAATGTGTTTTATCATTTTTGATATCGATACTAATCACGTCTGTGAAATTTATACAAAAAAAACAGTCTTTTTAAACTAATAATTTCGCTAGGTAGGTTAGCTTAGGTTTGTACGGAATAAACTTATCAATACGTCCGTGGGTAAGTGGGAGTCGGGGCTCTGGCTTCAAGCAATCCCGCCACCCAACATAGGCACTATACTGGGTGACACCACCTTCCGGCTCCTGTCTGCGTTTGGGCGCTCCTTGTGGGGCTCCGCATCGCTGTCAGTTCGATGAAGCTGTCAACTGCCTCGGACACCATGGCCTATCCTGCAGTAGGAGTGCAGGTCGGATAACACGGCACGCCAGCATTAATGACATCATCCGTCGTACTCCTGTCACCGCCGGGGTGCCAGCTGTTTTAGAACCCAACGTCCTGCCACGCGACGATGGGAAGAGACCAGACGGAATGACCATAATGCCCTGGAAGTCAGGCAGACCTTTGGTGTGGGATGCAACATATGTCGACACCCTTGCGCCATCCCATCTTCCTAGCACGGTGGGCTGTGCTGGAGCGGCTGCTGCTGGTGCAGAAAACCTCAAACGGCGAAAATATTCCAACCTGATTGGGAGTTATATGTTCGAGCCGTTTGAGGTTGAAGCACTAGGGCCATGGGGTCCGAGGGCCCACTTGGTTTTTCAACATATCACCAAGCGGTTATTCAACTCTTCACGTGACGAGAGGGCTGGCCTGTTTCTTGGCCAAAGAATTAGCATCGCCATACAACGTGGCAATGCTGCAAGCCTTTTGGGCACTGTTCTTGTTGACAACGATGCGAATTTTTTGATGCCCTATGATTATTTTGCTTATTTTTTCGCATGTAAATAATATCATTGTTTTAAATGTCAACTTATATAATGTAAATAAACATTTCAAGTAAATACACAAACATCGATAAACGACTCCACTAAAAAAATCATCGAATAATTTCTTTTTTGTTTTATCGTATTTAGGTATCGATACCCATCACGTTTGCAAAGTTTTGCTAGCTTATTTAATTTGACCCTGTAGTTTAAAATATACCAAAATAGATAAACAAACCTATAATTCGCTTTCATTTCTTTACAACATTTAAGCACCCCACGACTATTAATAGCCTAGGCGAAAATCCATGTGATTCGAGAATATTAAAGTTTAAAGATTGCAAAGGGGTCAAGACTTGTAGTTTGACGTAGTACCAAACAGCGCTGGGGCTCTATCTCGCATAGGGTTGTAACATTATTATGCGTGGATGTGACGCATATTTTCCCCCAAATTGTTCTTTTTTGCGTTTTTTCTCTGCGTCATGTTTGCCGCAAATAGACGTATTTTCTTTCTTAGTATACAATATGTAAATAATGTTGTTTTTTGCTGTTTATTAATAACATATTATCCAAAAACTTGACTTTCCTTGTTTTTAGAGAAAATTATTGCGATGTACTTTTTGATTTTCACAAAAAACACGTTATCCAAAAACTTTTAAATTGGATCCACAATCATCACACGCCCATCGAAGCAATTATTCTTTCCCAGTGGATGCGGCCCTATCCGATCATTAGCAATTTCATTCCCATTGAAAAGTGTCGCGTCGAACGCCCTTGACAGATTTATTCCGACACCCGATGAGCTTAATTACATCGCTGCCAAATTTAGAGGCCGCCGGGACGAATAATAAACGAATAAAACAGTGTTTTCTTTTTCCTTGCAGTGTACAATTTTAACAGCCATTTTAAAAGGGATTGGGGAGCGCTTTTCATTTGTTTTGTTATTAAAAGTCGTAATTAATCAATTTCAGGGAGCAGTGGAAACGGCCGCGAGTTACGAGGTCGTAGGTTCGTCTTCGAACCCAGACTGGCGTTTTACTTTGGGTAAATTATTCCATCACAACGAAAATATCGTGAAGAAACCTGGGGGCCTACTCCGAAGTGAAAAGTGCGAATGTTCGGATCGGACCGACACATGGCCGAACCGAATATTATTGAAAAATGCAAAAAAAGTTCGGATCGGCTCAGTTGGGTCGGGACCATAGTCAATGTTCGATAGAGTGTAGGAGTGTAAGATCGGAACCGACCGAACCAAATAGTAACTTCGTAGCAGGAAACGGCCGAACGTTCGGCCGATACTACTTCGGAGTAGACCCCCTGACATCTTCCAACCCCCACTGGGACCGTGTGGTAGATTACGGTCCATACCAGAGGACACAGAGAGGAGGCCTGTGTCGCAGCAGTGGGAACAGTACAGGCTGATTATCTAAACCGATTTCAAAATGGCGTTTAAAATCATAATTCCTGGAGGGCTGGCAAATGTATCAAGATCTGAGTTGTACTTGTACATTGCTAGAAGAATCTTTTGGCGCTCGAACGAAGTTATCGGCGCTGCAGTTGGTTCAACAAACATTCATGGAACATTGTTATGTGAAGTGTTTTGAAAAACAAGATGGCAGCGTTAGTTCCGATTTTGGCCACGCGCCAATACATTCTTGTACTTAGTTTTATTTGCTTTTTTGTATATATTTGATATTTTACGTCATCACGTGAATGCACGCCGCGCCGGCTGAAAACCAGCGCTGGCGCTCTGTCTCGTATAGGGTCTTAGCATGTGGCGCATGTTTTCCCACAACTTGTTATTTTTTTATGCATTATGTTGGCCGCAAATAAACGTTTTTTCTTTCTTTTGTTTCTTATTTTATTGTTCGTAAAAGTTCAGCAAAAAAAAAAAAAACAACGAAAAAAAAGAAATTAAATAAAAATCGAACGAATTTCAAAATAAACGATGTATCCAATATTTTATAACAAAATGTTATTAGTCTAATTAATAGTCTAGTCTATAGAGTTTCTTGCCCGTTCTTCCCCTTAAGAACTACGCTTTGAAATAGTCACCTTTGTAACTGACCGAATCCTTGAAAATTCAAAAATGCCTGTAATTGTTTTATTTGAAAAAAAATAATTAATGCTTTGAGTTTCAATTTTGTCATTGGAAAGCATAGGGTTCTGGATAAACTAAAGCGAATACCGCGCGGGATGCGGGATGAAATTCGCTCGCACCGATTGCATCAACTCAATTGTCTGGAGGACTTCCTAGTCATAATGCTGCGGCCACATTGTATTGACAAGGCAAACTACACTTCGCACGCTCTCTCTTGCACACACGGGTGTGCGAGAGACAGCGTGAATAACACGCACACGTGTGCGTGTCGTTCACAATCGTAGTTCGCCTTATAGCGACACACATATCAGAGCCGTGTCTGGGACGTAGACGGACCGTGCTCCATCAGGGGCTTAAAAAAAATATCGGTGTGTACATTTTATATGAGCTCGTTCACATAAGTCCGCGTCCGGGACAGCGACGAAGCATCAGTGCCCGCCTAGTGTGTGCCACGGCCCTGTCACGTGCCAGACACGGAACTGGGGACCTAAAAAGGCCACTTTAAGCAATACCTTTAAAAGCTATTCATTTCCTCTCTGGATCATTAGCAATTCCTCTAATTTTCATAAGATTTCATTTCATATTTGGTGTAAACATTGCCGCATGAAAAAAATAAAAACCCTAATTTTATCGGTAAATTTTTCATTACAGTTTTTATTAATCAAATTGGTTTTTCATTTTTTATTTCTACAGTTTAAATGTTATTTCATCGTGATATGAATTGCACACAGATCATATTATGAATTGTCAGTTTGTGACCATTTTACGATTTTTAATATGATTCATATTGCTATCCTATATGATTCTACCAAAGTGGCCTTTTTAGCCCCCTGATATGTGTGGATAGACCTTTACGCGTGCAGTAGCGCCCCTCGTCCCGCGCGAGATTCGTCTCAGGTGTGGCCAGAGCTTAAGGAGTCAACAGATCGTTTGAACAAGTTCGCCTTTTCAATGACCACGCACAGCCACGTTTGCCTTTCACCTTACCTTAGTTTAGAAGTGCCCATCAATATTGATGTATAAACGTTGACATCACTTGGAACTGCGCCAACTTCTCTAATGTTGAATCGAAGCTGACACAGTTTGAGCTTAGATTTGAGTTATGCCTTTATAGACAGATAGTGCAGTCCTAGGTTTGATCCTTATAACAGGTAAAGTTGTGTACATTTTCGGATTCCTATTAGAAAATTTGGAATAGCTGTCCGGAGAGGTGAGGCGACCGGGTTAATAGCAATAGGCTCTCCCAATATTACAATAACATAACATAACTAGAAAAAAACCGGCCAAGTGCGAGTCGGACTCGCCCATGAAGGGTTCCGTTACGTTACGATTTATGAC
The DNA here is from genome assembly GCA_945859715.1 of Apamea sordens. Classification (NCBI taxonomy): domain Eukaryota; kingdom Metazoa; phylum Arthropoda; class Insecta; order Lepidoptera; family Noctuidae; genus Apamea; species Apamea sordens. The sequence continues at coordinate 207,860 of OX244010.1, read as the reverse complement.
GTATTAAAAAAAAACTACTCACTAGATCTCGTTCAAACCAATTTTCGGTGGAAGTTTATATGGTAATGTACATCATATATTTTTTTTAGTTTTATCATTCTCTTATTTTAGAAGTTACAGGGGGGGGGGACACACATTTTACCACTTTGGAAGTGTCTCTCGCGCAAACTATTCAGTTTAGAAAAAAATGATATTAGAAACCTCAATATCATTTTTGTAGACCTATCCATAGATACCCCACACGTATGGGTTTGATGAAAAAAAAAATTTTGAGTTTCAGTTCTAAGTATGGGGACCCCCAAAATTTATTGTTTTTTTTCTATTTTTGTGTGAAAATCTTAATGCGGTTCACAGAATACATCTACTTACCAAGTTTCAACAGTATAGCTCTTATAGTTTCGGAAAAAAGCGGCTGTGACATACGGACGGACAGACAGACAGACAGACAGACATGACGAATCCATAAGGGTTCCGTTGCCATTTGGCTACGGAACCCTAAAAATTAAGGGCTTGTGGCTAAGTAATAACAGTCGCACGGGTCTATCGATCAGGTTAAGCTACGCTAGCCGCGGTTGGTCCGTGGATGGGTGACCATCTTGACATACCAAGACTCCTCCGTGCCTCGGAAAGCACGTTAAACCATTGGTCCCGGCTGACATTCCTGGGTCTTTGACAGTCGTTGGAAGCCCGAAATTCTGACAACCAGTCTTATTAAGGGGTATCGCATTACTTAGTAACTGGGTTGTGGAGTTCAGATAGGCAGTCGCTTCATGTCAAATACTGGCATCCAGCTGCATCCGGTCAGATTGGAAGCTGACCCTAACATGTTTGTGAAGAGGCTAAGCAGATTGAGATTTATTCATCGTCTGCCTAGCCTTTTCCCAACTATGTTGGGGTCGGCTTAAGTGAGCTTCGTGAGCACATTCGCAAGAAGCTGCAGTCCGCGACCTTTTCAAGCGATACTGGTCTTTTAATTATTTAGATAAAGTTTAAAATTATTTCACACTGAAATTACTCGCCGTACCGTTGCCTACACTGTAATAAATTGTGTCTTCTGAAGTCCCAACAGTACAATATCCAAAATCAACCATTTTCACCTGAAATAAAAAAAGATTTCTCCAGAACCGAAAAGGTAAAGGACGTGAAACACCGTGTGAAATGGCGAAAAAAATCTTATCAGCATACTTTGTTACTGACGTGCTACAGATGTGCCCGTATACTTAAGTACCAGAGTAATGGGTGGGGAAGATTCTGTCGATAAAAAAATTAGGTTACACGAGTTTTGGATTTTCAGTTTGATATTCTGTTTTAGGGTTTGGCTTTTCGCGTCTTGGATAAATGATATGGGTATATTATGATATGGTAGGTCTTATTGTTGATATTGAAGAAGGTTGTATTCACGTGGCTCGTATGTTCCTAGATTATCTCACAATTCAAATGGAACTAAAGTCAAAAGTAAAAAAAGTTAAATAATTTATTTCAAATAGGCACTTTTGAAAGTGAAAGTTTACAAAAATATATATATATATTCTAGTCGCTTCTTCCAAAAGGTAATTTCGTATGGAGTCGCTTAATAAAGGCTTCTCTTAAGACATGAAAAATCAGCGGTACTGCCGGTGAATTGCCAGAATTGCCATTTTAGGAGACCATATTTTGGTGATTGATTTTACCCGACTGCGACTGACAAAGATTGGAAAGAGGGAAAAAAGCCGAAAACAAGACGCATAGAAAGAACAAAAAAAAACAAGTTGGGGGGAAAACATGCGTCACATCCACACAAAACGGCTATCGCATAGGGTATGTTTTGGTTTATTTTTATTATTTACGACCATATTAAATGTATCTATCGATATTTATTTTTATCGACACTAACCCACCTCTAAAGCCGGTACCCCACCTGTCACGCCCGTATCGTTTACATTACGCCGACTTTGTTTTCCGCAAAATGGAGATTAGTCTTTCAAGATACTGATAATAACCAAGGTTTGGGTAGGGAAATTTAGCATCTATTGTTATTTGCATAAGATGAGATTTTGTCTGAAATATTGACGGTTTTTTTTTAAATTGATAGATACTTTCAAGATTGTTGTTTGTGTAGCGTTATAATTATAACAAATACAATTATTTCATTTATAATGTACGTTTTAAATAAACCTGAGGTTAAAGCTTTTGGGGCCTACTATATTTTTTCTTTTAATCCATAGTATGAGGGGCTTGTGGCTAAGTAATACCTAACAGCCGCACGGATGGATCGATCAGGTTAAACTATGCTTGCCGCGGTTGGTCCGTGGATGGGTGACCATCTTTACATACCAACACCCCTCCATGTTTCGGAAAGCACGCTAAGCCGTTTGTCCCGGCTTTCATTCGTGGATCTTTGACAGTCGTTACGGGTCATCAGAAGCCCGAAAGTCTGACAACCAGTCTTACCAAGGGGTTTCGTATTACTCAGGTAAAACTAGTTTGTGAAGGTCAGATAGGCAGTCGCTCCGTTTAAATGGTATTCAGCTGCATCCCGTTAGACTGGAAGCTGACCCGATGATCAAAATCAAAATATTTTATTTCACATTTTATGTGTTTTGATTATCTATTTGTTTCTGTTTAAATTATATTTGATTATTATTATTATTTGACTTAATTATTCTTTTATACCATGTTTTGACATTCCCGATTATTTTTTTTCTACCTGGGCACTTTATCGAATGGCTTATTTTAATACCTACACAATTCATTTTACACCCAACACATTCACGATCGTAGGAGAGGAGAGGTCACCTATTTACTCTGCAGGAGCCAGGACATTAAATAGGTAGGCAAACAATCTTCTATAGATAGACCCTTTTAGGGTTTTTCGGGGTTTAAAAGGCGGTGATCAATAACCCTTTAAAACCTACATATATGCTTAATGAGTTACGTAACAACCAATCCATCATATTTGTGTGGCGTCGGCTGCAAATTTAGAGTTTTTCTCACATAATGATTAAGGGGGAGCCCTTTCTGAAGTTTTGAAATTTTCGCGTAGAATGTTAAGTACGTTGTGATATTTTTGAGCTTGTTGAAATGATACGTATTAATACGGATCATGGTTGGCTTTAATCGCCGAAGAATACGGAAGGTAAGTTCTATTTCTATCTATCACGAGATGATAGATAAAAATAGAATACCTAGTCTTTTCCCAACTATGTTGTGGTCGGCTTCCAGTCTAACCGGATACAGCTGAATACCAGTATTTTACATGGAGCGACTGCCTATCTGACCTCCACGACCCTCGACTGGGTTACAAAAACCAGACTTGTTTTTTTTAATCAAATCACCAATGCCTTTGTTAAGCTCGGTGATCATTGCTGCTTATTCCAACTACCTAAACAAAAACCTAAGTATAACAGTAAGCATTTACAGATTAAAATGTTGACGATGACATCACAAAATAAAACCTAACGCAATTTCGCTCTACTAGGTCAAAACCACCACCGTATTAAAATAAATCAACACAGTATCACAGACAGATAACTCCGATGGGTGTACTCAAAAACCACCAAGTTAATTGGTACAGAAGGCCAGCTCCATAGAACGAGCGAAAACAGTCGCATAGACGCGTACGTGCGGTGATTTCAAACGAATGCCAGTCGCGAGTGCGCTTGCACTCGCTGTACGTGAAGCGTATCTATGTGTGCGTGCGTTTTCTGCCGTTCAGTGGAGCCGACCTTCTGTATCTATGCCAAAACCCTGTAACAGCTAAATGGTTAATTACTTAACTTTTTATCTAACACTCATAAATGGTCCAAATAAATTAGTTTTACGTGATGAAATTTCGAGAGGATAGATTTTGGTATTGAATACGAAAACGTTTTCAGGTTAATTAGCTGTGCAGGTATCATTTATTGTGAATTGAAGATATTTTTTGCTTTTGTTGAAGTTAATGAGTCTCTCTTTTTCTGTGTCTCTCTTAGGTTGTAGGTTTAAAACCGTGAGTATCTTTTTACTAAATAATTATCTTGTATATATATACCCTAAATATTCAGTTATTTAGGGTCCCGAATGTCCGAATGAAAAAACGAAACATCACTCGTGTGTCTGTCTGTCCGTCTGCCACTTAAGAAGAATGGGTTAATATCCTCCTGGTGGTACGAGAACTAATACACGATGACTCGATTGCTTCCAAAAATTTTTCTTCTCAACAACGTAAATAACGCCATGAAAACGCCGCGCAGTCGGCGTCGGCCCGGGTCTGGTCCTTACCGGGCGGCGAGCTGCCCATTGCTCGCCGCCCGCAAGCCCGCGCCTACGGTGGTTAACTATTTAATTGGTCTAACATACGTGGGTTAACTATTTAATTGGTCTAACATACGTGAAAAACTATGACTAAACCTACGTATAAAAATATCAGACACCGAAAAAATGCCTGGCATGTATTCATTCTTCGACCATTAAAACTTTACAAGTACATACTCAAGATCTCATTATCCCCTTAATTGTGCAAAAACCCACTACATACGTACTTAACTTTCTAAGCAGAAAATCCGAGCTAAGCATTCAAACGACTCGGAAAATAACGTGAGTAACACTTAAAAAACTCCAAGGAAATAACTAAATGAACTAACCTCAGTGGAGAACGAGCAGAATTAAATCCTTTTCACTCCACGAGGTGCATTCTCAAGGATTTCTAAATAGAAAGAACGTAATCCCAAGGAAAGAACCGTTGCCATTCAAAATGAACCGTTTAGATTTTATTTAGACTTGAGTGAACTAAATTCTGCTGATGGCGCGTTGAAACCTCACCAAGATGTAACAATACATATGGTACCTATGAGAACTTACACCTACATACTACCAAAAATAGTAAACGAACTTCCTACGGACATACAAAATAAGTACCTCTCTAACCCTAAAAAATCTAAATGTTTATTAAAAAAGCATTTTCTTCAAATAACAAACTATGAATAATTATGTACTTTAGTTGATACACTTACTACCATCTTTATTTATGCGATTAATATATTTTATATATTTTATTTTATATATATATTAAAGACTTAAAATATTTTTTCAATGTAAAACTAACTTAGCATCTAAATTTGTTTCTTTGTAGTACCTATATTAGAAATATTTTTCCGAACTCACTAGCCATATATAAGCCATCAAAGGCTTCTGTGGTTTTTAGCATATAAAAATTTAAACTCTGCGATATACTTTTTGAACAATAATAAAAATAAAAAATAAAAAACGTATTTAATTAAAATCTTCTGGACCTAGTTCTTGAGTGTTTTAGAAAAGAAAGAAAATTAGATTATAATTTTTTCCACTGCTGCACAAAGGCCTCTTCTTATATTACCGACAGATAATTTGGCATAGGTCACATAATAAGCAGAGGGCAGTGGTGGCGCAGTGTAAACAGTCACGATTTACGAGTTTGAACCTTGACAAGTGCTATACTTTGTGTAAATTATTTCATCTATACTGCTCTCAAAACGGTGAAGGAAAACATCGTGTGGAAACCGGCATGATCTAGAAGCAGACATTCGAAGACATGTGACATGTACCAGCCTGCACTGGGTGGATTATGCCTCCTCACCAAGAGGAGGACTTGGAAACATCGTAGCCTGATTATGATGATCATGGTTCTTTTCAATACCTAAAGGATACAAAAAGACAATTTGGCATAGCCCATAAACAAACTGAAGCGGTAACGACCGGCCGTATTAGCCATAGAACCAATGGCCATTTATTTATTTAAACTTTTCGCACAAAATGGTACAAAGGCGGACTTAATGCCTTAGGCATTCTCTACCAGTCAACCAAGGGTGGTGAAGAGATTAGATGGCAGGTGCTTTGGTTGAGAGGGACAATAATAATAAAAAAAAAAACCTTTACCCCTACGATTATCAGTTCTAGGCTTTCTTTAGTAGAATTGAGGAGACCGTGAATTGGAAATCGTAGGATAGGGTTTAAATTTTCGCAGAGTGACTGGTAGCAGCTGGATGAAAGTAGCGGAGAATCGAGTTAAATGGCATACAATTAGAAAGGCTTTTGTCCTGCTATAACAAAATAAAGTCCTCCATAACCGAATTTCGGCCATGGCGACTAATTTCAGCGGGGACTAGCCTTTGGCGCGGGAGATATTATAGTGCACAAGAGTGTGCGTAAATAGGTGCAATCTCTATTCCCTCACTCTCATTGTCCGATGGGATGGCAATCCGACACGACCGGAGAGAGATCAGGCGCAGGACCAACGGCTTAACGTGCTTTCCGAGGCACGGGAGTATCATACCGCCCACTTCTAAACTCCGGGCTTTTACTAAATCTAATGGGATAACGTAACCAGCCAGCTACAATAGGTTGATGGTGATTGGTGACATTCGATCCCGCAACTTCGTACTGTAGAATCGGATTTTACTTTAATATTTTCGCCTATTTCAAGCCCCCCGCCTAACCCTTAACAGCTCACGTGCACGCTTCATTACCCGTATCCGTTCGCGTTCAAAACAACGGACATTATGTTATTAACTTTTTGAATTAACTTTTTGCTTAAATTAACTGTGTACAAAGCGTTGGGGTTTTTTGTACCAGCATCTAAGTTTTACGGGTTAACTTTTGTTTCCATTTTTTATTCACCGTCGTTATTTTTTTTGCTGCCAGGATTAAAGAGTTTAAAATGAAATTGTGCTTTGGGTATAAAGTGGTTAAAACGTGGGTTGAGTTTGCTTCTATTAATTATCATCATAGTCAGTGTAAGCGTTTTCCTAACTATGTTATGGTCACCTTCCAGTCTAACCGGATGCAGCTGATTACCAGTATTTTACATGTAGCGACTGCCTATCTGACCTCCAAAACCCAGTTATACTGGTTAGTACGAACCCTTCGTAAGTGCTAAGATTTGATGTCAGACTTTCGGGGTTCTGACGACCCGTAAATACTGTCAAAGATGTGTTTCTTCTGTGCGACGATCAGTCGCAGCAGTGCAGTTTTGTTTTTGTTTTTTGAGAGCTCCAGGCAGGGCTTAAAAACTAAGGGACTACACGCTAAGGGCACCCCCTGTGGGGTACGGACCTCGGCTTAGGGCGTCGCTGGGAGAGGGCAGCAAGGGACAGGCTGGATCCAAATTATTTAGGGACGAATTTAAAACTACAGGCTCAGCGGCGCGGGTTGGCTCGAGCAAGGGTCGGGGCGGGCATGGTATGGGGCGTCGCGACTGGCCTCGGCGGCGAGGATGGAAGGACAGCTGTCGGGACTTGTACTTTCTGAGAGGTGGCCTTACTACTCTCCTGGATCGTCGGCGGGGATGGTAAGGGTACGCCTCGGTCGGCAAAACCTGCTTAAACGGGAGGGAGTTAGTGAGGCTTAGCGTGTATGAAGATGCAAGCATAGGTCATGATGGGACGGATGACCGCGGTGTAGGCGTCATTTGAACTTGAGTGACAGTGCTGCGGGCGGTCAGTATGAAGTGGAGCCTACTGAGAGGGAAAGAGGCGCGCGTACGAGCCGGCTTTATGTGCTCACTGAAAGTAAGATGGTGGTCAAGGATAAATCACCGACACCCTGGCGTTTCCTCCCGCTTTATCCTGAACAGGAACCTCCCGAAGCAACCGTGTCCGGTGAGGACCTGTGTCAGGCGGAAGGTGAGGGCCATGGCGCCTCTCTAGCCACTCCTCAAAGAGGGGACTTATCGCCGCAACTGTGGCGTGCCCAACCAGTCTGCCCCTCCTTTTTCTTCATCTTCCTTTTTTTTAAGATTTAACTAGTTCGTTATTTTTAAACTGTGTGTGCTTGTGACATGTGCCAAATAAATACATTTTCTTTCTTTCTTATGAAAAATGATTGTCAATTTACGATATTTATTACGTACAATATTTTCTTAAACCATACTAAAACTTTTAAATTATTCAGGAAAGACAGTTCATTTTGTTCTGGTAAATCGTTTTAAAAACAGACCAAAGTACATTATTTTCGGAGGTTTGAAGCAAAATATGTTAATGAATTTAAAAAAAAAAACTATATTTAGCTACAAACTGTGTGATAAAAACTTTTAAGGCATAAAGTTTAAGTGAAAATCTTGGATTTTTCCCGGAAAATTACTACTTGCTTGGTGAAAACCGTTGACTAAATAATGGCAGTTGACGAGACGCCTATCATGCAGCTTAAGAGATAAAAATTGTTTCAAAAATATACGGGATAGTAATTGTGGTGTAAACGCCGCGGCTTGAATCAAATGGTGCGTAAGTTCAACTAAAATCTCTAGTTTTCAACAGCATTAAAAAAAATAAGTACAGTAAAGCATAAAACTATACAGGGTGGCATGGACATCGACACGCAAACTGTAACCATGGATTCAGCACATGAGTTTAGACCCCTTAGCGTTGAAATTTTTCGAGCAGTGGCAACATTGTAGTCTGTATGCTTATTATCAGCCTATAATATTCCCACTGCTGGAACACAGGCCTCCTCTTTCAGTGGGAGGGAGTGGGCCGTAATCCACCACGCGGGCCCAGTGCGGGTTGGTAGATGTCACATCGTCTTCGAATTTTTGGTTCTAGGACATGCCGGTTTGCTCACGATGTTTTCCTTTTTGAGAGCAGCGGTGAAGAAATAATTTACACAAACTAAAGCGCATGGGTTTCGAACCTACGTCATACAACTCGTAAGTTGCGGCCGTTACCACTAGGCTACCACTGCTCAATTATGCTTATGCTAACCTGAAATTGAATAATGAGTTAGAGTGTGCTTGCTTTTACAGATGATAGTAAAAGCAAGCACACTCTAAGTCCTTTTACAAAAGGCATAGAGCATTATTGATGTATGAATTCAAACAGTCACAAAAATATATTCGAATTGACCATGTTCCTAATCATTGCGAATATATTTTTTTATATGGAAAGTCAGAATTAAGGAATTGTCAGAATACACGTTTGTGATTTCTTGCGTAGAAGAACAAGCAAGAATCTCTTAAAAGAAATTAAATATCTTCTTGACTGAAAAACAATAGCAGCAGTCCCATACAAAGTAACCCCCCGTACACACCCAACTAACTCCACGGCTGGGCATTAATTTGAGCAGCAATTAAAACTTTTAGCTGCCATCGGACGGTTTTTAACGCCGAAAAATATATTCCAACGGAAAGTGAAAAACTGAAGAGTTTCAGTGACTACTTTGTTTCAGGATTGTTATTAACATTCGCGTTTGTAACAGCTTTTCGGTATTGTTAAAAGTATGCGTGTTAATGGGGGATTTTGCGAGTTTGGTTTTAATTATTATAAAAGTGTATTTGGGTTTACAAATGGTCACACTAAGGGTTTTTTTTTCTATTTATGTGCTCACAACTCAAGAACCACATACGCTACTATATACAGGGTAATTTTTAATTGGCTAGCTAAACTCCGTTGACGCGATTGGTGTCGATATCTAAATACTAAAAAATAAAAAGATATTATGTTTTTTGGAGATTGTTAATTGAAATACAGGCATTGCCTAGTTCGGTTGCAGTGGCTACATCCACCTATTAGAAATTAATATTGCCAAATTATTTTTCTGTAACCTATTATTAAGTTTTTTGAGAAAATAAATTTATTATTATATTATAGTATGACAAAAACTCTTTTCTTATGTTTTATCATATTAAGATATTAGATGCGGAGTTTAACTAGAATGGGGGTTGGCTTCCAGTCTAACTGGATGTAGCTATATACCAGTTTTTTAAATGGAGTGACAGCCTATCTGATTGGGTAATACGATATACCTTGGTAAGACTGGTTGTCAGACTTTCGGGCTTCTGAAAACCTGTAACGACTGTCAAAGATCCACAAATGACAGCCGGGAACAACGGCTTAACACACACACTTACTCAGTTACACATTGTATAACAATGAACTGATGTTCGTTGATAGCAAGCATGCACGCACTTGAGAACTGCTGGACCGATGTGGGTGTTTTTTTTTTTTTTGTAAAAATGTTCGTGATAGTCCGAATTAGGTCTTTATGAACGGCAAAATTGGAAAAAAATCCCGGAAAAAAATATTCGAGAAAAACTCTACGTAGTTTTTCTGTGGTTTTTTTGTATGTTTTTGTTTGGGCAGGACAACGTCTGTCGGGTCAGCTAACTTTGGATTAAAATAAACAAACTGTCTAGTTTTTTTTTTGTCTTGTTCTATCGATCCATTTACAATGCTGGTCCTCAGCAAGTTAGACTAGAAACCGACACCAACATTTGCAGAAAAGCCTAGCCAGATGAGGATGAAATGGCATTCTACAGTTTACATTGTCTCATGTTCTTTTTAGGATCAATAAACTCAGCCTATTGCAGTCCACTGCTGGACACAACTACACAAGCCTCTCCAACACCCTGTCCTCCGCCTTCCGCGTCCAGTCTATCCCAGCTACCTTTTTGAAGTCGTCTGTCCATCTAGCTGAAAGGCGTCCCACGCTATGCTTTCCGATACGCGCTCTTCACTCCAGGACTCGTCAGCTCCAATGGCGTTCGGTCCTTCGACAAACATGGCCAGCCCACTGCCACTTCAGCTTGCTTACTCTGCAAGCTATGTTGGTAACTCTGCTTCTTTTCTGGATGTTTTCATTTCTTGTTAGGATAACCATTACAATAAGAATGCGTGGCAGTCAGATTGATGTTCACCGTTCTTTATTCAAATTAGGCTACAATATTCATTTTTTTTTTCCATTCAGTGTTTACCGTTTATTTTTAGAGTCCATTAAAAAAGTTTCTTCTAAGGCCCGATTAATAATAATAATAATGCTTTATTGAAAACAAAGTAAGTACACAGTTACATATGCGCACTGCCTCCTGAACTAGGTTGTAAGCCTGTATCTCAGGAGATAGTTCCCTTCCAGTTTACATAATTACTAGATTCTTACAGCGTTCTCAAGTAGTTAACTAAACACAAATAGGTAAATTTAAATAAATAAAAGTAAGTTATATAGTACAAGGTAAGTACATTAATACGGTGCAATTTACCTGATCGCCTATGGCATACCATAAGTTGAAGCAACAATAAAAGTGGAATCGTAAAATAACGCACAATATTATTTATTTCAATAAACCCAGCACCCTAATTGCGTAACACACGATCAATCGGAATCTGAATCAGTTTGAAGCAAATTGCTAAACCATTGCTTCATAAGTTCGAAAAATTTGTCTGCTCAACACGTAAATAGCGCAATGATTATTGTTGAACTGTCAAAATGAAACCGATTCTGATTGATCGTGTGTTACGCAATTAGGGTGCTGGACGTACGAGTATGTTTTGTTGCTGACTGTCCCAAAAATCGAAATTAAAATGACCGACCGGAATAAAAACAAAAGAAAAAGGGGATCAGAAAACGGAATGACCAGTTTATAGTGGGTCAGAATTAAAACGTAATAACAACCAGCAAGGGATCAGTTCAGGGGATCCGACCGGAATAACTTATACAAGTTTATTGTGTATAATTTTTTGTTTATCATTATACTTTTTAGTACAGCATGAACACAAAGCTCGCGGTAACACGAGAAAAAGAAGAAGAAGATACTTTAGCATAATCTGCCTATAATGTTCCCACTGCTGGGACACAGGCCTCCTCTCTGTGAGAGGGAGTGAGCTGTAATCCACCACGCGGGCCCAGTGCGGGTTGGTAGATGTCACATGTCGTCGAATTTTTGGTTCTAAGACATGCCAGTATCCTCACCGTTTTGAGAGCAGCGGTGATGAAGACGGCACGGTTGGCGCAGTGGTTAAGCGATTGACTGCTGCGCTGCGTGTCGCGGGTTCGATTCCCGCACGGAACAAATATTTGTATGACCTACATGTATTTGTTCCGAGTCTGGGTGTTTTTCTATCTATAATATGTATGTATTTCCAAAAAAAAATGTATATAAGTAGTTTATCAGCCATCTTGTTACCATAACACAAACATTAGGTTGCTTAGCTTGGGACTAGATGGCGCTGTGTGAAATGTCCAGGGATATTTATTTATTATTTATTTATAATTTTCAAAGTAAAGCGTATGTCATGGTTTAAACCACCATGGCATACCAAGGCCCACCACTGCTCACATATATGTACATTAACAACGAGTCAAAAACAGACAGCAAAATTATTTATTGATTTCCCTAATCTATGCAAAATAGCAGGTTTCATCCTTTAATGGAATCATCATTTTAATGTACAAAAACCCATTAATTTGCTCATGACAACATTTTAGTTCAGCAGATTACGTTAGGCCCTTGAACCTTAAAACCCGAATGATCCCGAACTCATTAAAGAATGGAAACCGCTTTAATTCAAACATCGTTTACATTAGAGCAGGGGTTCCCAACCTTTTCTTGGTCAGGGACCACTTTTATATTATTCTTGTTAGCAGGGACCACTATGTAGGTATAAATTTTTTTTTTTGTAATAATCCAATTGAAACCTTCATTAAAAACTTAATAGGAATTACATACGGCGGCCCGACGTATCACCCCCTCCACCCGCGCTCTTCTCACTCACTGCACGGCAACCAACGGCTCACCGCCCGCTAAATTTAAAATCGTTCGCGGACCACATTTTGGCTTCTGCGGACCACTGGTGGTCCACGGACCACTGGTTGGGAACCACTGCATTAGAGGGTCGTGGTGGTATCAAAGTATAACGGTTGGAGTGTGTTCTGTTTTGATTGTTTGTTCGTAATACGAAGCAGCTCCAATCACTGACAAAATTACCGAAAACCTCCACCTCAGATGGTATGGACACATTAAAAGACAGAATGAAGATCATGTGGCACAAATTGCACTAAATCTGCCAGAGCAAAAGATAGACAGAGGGTGCCTGACATTGACCTGGTAGTCAAATATAAAAAGAGACCTCAATAACAACGCTTTTCAAAGCATATTGTCAGGGTCTGTACACGGGTGGTCTGTGGGTCAGCTACACCAAAAGGTCGCTAGATGTCCTGCGCGTCCAGTACAACAATGTTTTTAGAATGCTCTTGAGACTGCCCCGGTTCTGTAGTGCGTCAGAGATGTTTACGCAGAGCCGTACTGATGGCTTCCACGCAATTGTGCGGAAGAAAATAGCGTCTGTGGCAGCTAGAACCCGGGCCAGTGGCAACAGCATTCTAAAAACAGTGTCTGAGAATGTGTTTTCCCCTTTCATGAGGCACTTTGTGGAGAAGATGACCGGTTGAGAAACTGTTTTCGTCTTCTTTACAAGGTGACTCATACCCAAATTGTTATTTTAATTTATGTATATACTAACGCTAGGTATAAGGTACTTTACTAACACTACGGATCTCAGTTATCCGATTATCTTGAAATAAATAAATAAAAATAAAAAATAAAGTCTAATTGCCTGAACCGACAACCCCAGAGAGAATGACTTGGCGCAGAAAAGTGAGGAGACCTGACCCCAAATAACGGAACCAGGGTTGGAAGAAGAAGGATTGCGAGTTTGTAAGAGTGGATGGATGGATTAATGGATCTTTGTTACTCTTTCACGCAAAAGCTACTTAGCGGATTTGGATGAAATTTTGCACACAGATAGTTTATAACTATTATTAACACATGGGATACTTTTTATCCCAATATTCCAACGGGATCAAAATGTATGCGGGTGAAACCGCGGGGCCCTGCTAGTGCTGTATAAATTTTTAAATGTTACAAAATATATTAAAAAATCGTTCGAATTTACGTTTCATTTACTCCACTGGTTCATGCTAGGACCTCAGTCTATGTAACATGAAAATCTTCAGATTTTCCCCACTTTACGTCCCTCGTCACCCAATAAATTTTAAAGCTACATTTCTCACTCGGGGTGCAAGAATGACAGCAAATTACGATTCTCCTACATATATATGTACACCATTAAGAATTCCATTTTCCCTCCACCCTTGATGTAAGGGGTTGATAAGTTGCCGATGCCATAGACTGTAAGAGCCACATACCCGTTGTGAACCTTTTAGCTTTATTTGCATTTACCTTTAAATGGGGTCGCATGTGTGTCTCAATTCGAATTTGACGGCTGAGCAATTGGATTCTATGCGTCATCGTGGGTCTGATTCTTGCATGGAAATATTTTATAGCCTGCATATTGTTGGTTTGGTTTTTTTATCTAAGATTTACGTTAGTAATCGCATCCACGATACAAATTAAAGTAAGTTCCAAATTAAAGTAAGTTCCAAATTAAACTAATAAGGGTCTGGCCTCCTCTCTATGGCAGTAATAACAAGTTGCCAAATCCGGTTACAGAACTTAGCGATAGAAACTTCAAAACTCACATCAAATGTATCCTTATCTAAAAAGCATATTATAAGATGAAAGACTACGTTGAAGACAAGGTAGTTTGGCAATCATTTCTTCTACACATGTGGCTTCACTAATATCTCATTAACGGGATATCTAACTATGTATTGAAAGTGTGTTACGCAATTAGGTAGCAAGTTTCCTCAAGACGTTTCAACCTAAGTACCAGACTAGGAGAACTGAAAACCTATGCTTATATCAAAAAGACGCCACAAAAAGTTTGGGCGTCTGATAACCAAAAGTACGACTTAAGTATTTCCAATCGTGTAGACAATGTTACCAGCTCATATTGAGTTTGCCAAAAATTGCTGACACAGAATGAGCCACAAACCCCATCTAATAGCTACCCATAGATGAAAACTCTCCTATATTATGGATATGTATCCGTGGTAACCGATTTTCTCTCTTCCCTACAACATCTTCGACCCTCGCTTATACAGAATGATTTATAACTGTACCATCCTTTTCCGTTCAATTTACAGTAAGTTAAGGATGGGTTTCTGACAACAAAATGTAAACAACAGTGGTACTTGTGTTTTGTTATTTTTGATTGAGTGTGTTGGTATAGTCTGTTCAATCCGTTTTTAATCAAAATGTAAACAAATGTTTTAATGTTACTACTTTATTCCAAATGGTTCACTCAACGGATCTGAGGGGCAATTCTATGCTCGTATTTTGAGAACGTACGCATTCTAATCTCAGTTTCAATCAAAATTTTAACATTGGACATAGCAATGCTAACGCAGCTGCACCCGCCGACGGCGGGCGTCGACGGCTGTGAAAAATATTCAACTTCTCATCATCAGCTTAGCCTTTTTCCAACTATGTTAAGGTCGGCTTCCAGTCTAACCGGATGCAGCTGAATACCAATATTTTACTGGCCCCTTGGCCCTTGGCCTAGGCCCCTTGGTAAGACTGGTTGTCAGACTTTCGGGCTTCTGACGACCCGTAACAACTATTCGAAATATAAAATATTCGACTTGTGCTAGTGTAAAATAACTTTATACAAACACAATAACAAACAATTGAAATGTGGCTATACTCCAAACACATACACCTTTCAGGAATATCAACGGGATAAAGCCATAATAATATAAAGCCATTCAAAAAGGAATCATGTGTAATTAGGCTACAATGAAACCGAACTCAACAAGCTAATATTACATCCCGCTATCTCCTGACTAACAAAGTAAAGTCACTTTAACCGTACTTACGTTTTACAACCTCGTAAAAATTACCGTAAAATGGAATGACACTTTTTATTTATGACTCTTGATAATCGCGAAACAAAATGACCTCGTTAATAATTATCAGGAATTTTTATTAATGGCAATTTGCATACTTGAAGTTGGGTTGTCAGTTTTAAGATGCCCATTGCAAGGGAGATGGAGATATAGAAAGAGTTTTGTGTCTCTTTTTTTGTTATTATTCTTATCGCCGAGTTGTAATAGACTTATCTTTTACTAATGTTAATGTGTCTGATCAGTTAACATTGTAACAACAGTCAAATCTCGTGCTAGTCCTTATTTGTGACTGGTTGATTGATCTTATAAACAATGCTGTGGTCTCCTATAAGTGAAGCAGTACACGTACTTAATACCAGCAGTGCGATTCTGTAACCATCTCACCTTTCAAAGAATTTTTCAAATCGGTTGGCAAGCGATAGTGTTAAGCGCGAAGAAACATAAAAAAAAAAATACAAACATCCGAATTGAGAACCTCGTCCTTTTTAGAAGTCGGTTAAAAAGCTCCTAAGCGTAATTTTACAGCCAACTTCTCTAGGCTAAACTAAACATTAGTACGTGTAGTGAAAGGCTAGCCTACTTCTTCACATCACAACTTTCGGCACAACCTAAATAAAATGGTCCAGATTTTGATCCCGTTCCTAACAACATGTTGAAGTTCGAACATCATAAATCAAATCAAATAAAATCTTGTTATACGTCGCGTCGGTATATGTATATTATTATTATGAGAAAAGTTTTCGCCTGTCATGTATTATTACTTAGTTATCTTCAGAATGCTGAATAGAATTTATGGGATATCATTTAAGATTAATCCCGGATATAAAAGGTATGACCTTGGAAGTCTTTCTTTTGATTGGTTTGCAAGGTTAAGCTGCGGTTGTTACGGTCAGTTTGAGCCGGGTTACCGTTCTTTCTTCTTTTTGAAAATATTTTTTTTCTCCCTGTCGGTTTAGTCTGAGTTTTTGTTGATAATAATTTCACCAGAAAACTTGAAACAAGTCATCATCTGCCTAGCCTTTTCCCAACTATGTTGAGGTCGGCTTCCAGTCTAACCAGATGCAGCTGAATACCAGTATTTTACATGGAGCGACTGCCTATCTGACCTCCACAACCCAGTTACTGGGTAATACGATACCCCTTGGTAAGACTGGTTGTCAGACTTTCGGGCTTCTGACTACCCGTAACGACTGTCAAAGATCCACGAATGACAGTCGGTACCAACGGCTTAACGTGCTTTCCGAGGCACGGAGGGGTCTCGGTATGTAAAGATGGTCACCCATCCACAGACCAACCGCGGCAAGCGTAGCTTAACCTGACCGATCGACCTATGCGGCTGTTATTATTTAGCCACAGGCCCCTCTAAACAAGTATCAACAAGAATTTTGTTTAATTTAAGTAGGTAATCCCAATTTCGTAGGTACATTGATTAATAGTAAAGTTTCTGATTGACTATAATATTCCCACTGCTGGGACACAGGCCTCTTCTCTTCGACAGGGAGTGGGCTGTAATCTACCACGCGGGCTCAGTGCGGGTTGGTAGACGTCACGTCTTAAAAAAAATATTTTCATTTACCTTTTTGCTGCGTCTGCCACGTCGCGCGTCGAGGCCGTTACCACTGTGTCAAGACTGCTTTTAATGTATGTAAAATAGACGATGAGAAAAAAATCAATAAAGACATCAATTTTCACGGTTCAACACACAAAATACTTAAATAAAATTGAATAAATAAGAGCTGATTTTTCCAACGCCAGATAATTTTATCGAAGGAATAATTTTGAATTTTTGACAGTTCTACCATACAAAAACTGTCAAACGTCAGTTTTATTCCACGAATAAAAAATATCTGCCGATTGAAAAATCAGCCCTTAATCACTTAAATAGTTTTCAAACAAAATAATTATGTTTAGAAAACCAAACGAATTGTCGACTCGACCAAAAACTTTCACAAAATTAAATTGATACAATATTTTACTTTCGATACTAGAATTGGCAAAAAACTAAAACCAGTAAACAACTGAATTGTATATATTATATGGAAATGAAATGCTGATCGTTTATAAGCACGTCACATGAGAACGGTTGGACCGATTTGGCATTTTTTAATTGTTAGTAATTTAGTCTGAAATAGGATTTAAAAAAAAAGAAAAATTGGAAATGTTCAAATTCCTGAAAAAATAACGTCCTGTTATAGTATACAGGGTGGCAGGGACATCGACGCGCAAACTGTAACCATGGATTCAGCACATGAGTTTAGACCCCATAGCGTAGAAATTTTTCGGCGGTTATCAAAAAACAAATCTTCTGTTTCATAGAAAAGTGTAATACCTACGCGGTCAAAACGTATGGAACCGTATAACCGACGAAAAATTTAGTCTTTCACGCAAAAATACTTAACGGATTTAGATGCAATTTGGCACACAGATGGTTTATTATAATCAGAATTAACATATAGAATACTTTTTATCCCGATAATCCCACGGGATCGAAACTTATGCGGGTGAAACCGCGGGGCGCAGCTAGTACTACATAAAGTAGTTTTAAACTTGTAGGTTGTTTATTTTGAAATTATGGTTGGCTGTTTCGTTAGTTATTTCGCCAATGGAAATAAATGAAAGAAAAATGTGAAATGTCTTTTTATGCTATTTTTCCAATTTCGAAGCGACATTTGGTAATTTTGCGCTAACAGAATAATTTGTTACCCTAATAGAAAACCAAATGTAAAAAAAAAACATTTCATTCACGAGTATGATTTTACCCTGTCAGGGTTCACTGAGGCATATTTACCCCATGAAAACCTCCCTAATCCAAGGTCACAATATTAAGATAAGCTTCCTTCGCCGACTGAATTTGTGTCAATATTATCTAATACTATTTTTGTTACCCTCACTTCCCCTTACTTCCCTACTTACCCCTGTTTTCCCAGTTTACTCGCATGTGCCAAATTGCGCTGGTAAAAATGGTGCTAGGGAATGCCTGTTTGGCTGTTTAGGAATACCCTGGCTTATTCAATTTGTATTTTTTTTTTATTTTGATGCAGATTGGCAAGGAGTTTCTATGTTAAGTGGCTTGGCTGTATACAGAGGTGTTTTAAAGCCAAGTGAAAGTACTGCGCCATTCTTATTTTTGCCGCCAAGCAGCCTTGTTGGTATCCTATATACGTATATGTATACCTAAGGTGACCAGCATTTTCCCAACTATGTTGGGATCAAAGTCAAAGTCCATTTATTTGTCAGAATATTGTTACAGAGTTGTTACATAATTTTAAAAGTTCATAATATTCTGCCGTTTCCGGCGTACAAATACATTTTCAGGGTTTTGGTTATATATAACATAGAATTAAATATTAGGTAAATTAGAATAACATACAAATTGAAAATTAGTCGAATATTAGGAATGGAAATGTCAAAAAGATTAAATTAAGTCAAAGAGATAATAAGAACAGAATATAATGATTCTAATATTTAAGTCAACTTTTCATTTCATTCATAAAATCAGCTACCAATCTAACCAGAAGCAGCTGAGTATCCGTATTTTACATGGAGCGACTGCCTATCTAACCTCGACAACCTAGTGACTGGGTAATACGAAACCCCTTGTTAAAACTGGTTGTCAGACTTTCGGACTTCTGACAACCCGTAACGACTATCACAGATCCATGAATGGCAGCCGGGACCAACGGCTTAACGTGCTTTCCGAGACACGGAGGGGTCTTGGTATGTAGAGATATTCACGCATCCGCGGCCCAACCGCGGTAAGCTTAGCTTAACCTGATCGAGCGACCCGTGCAGCTGTTATTACTTAGCCACAAGCCCCTCATTCGTTTCTCTACTGTATGAATGGTAATGCTGTGGTATAGTTGCAGGTGAAAATAATAGGCATATTTGTTATGGAAAGTTACAACTTTGTCTTTTGCGGTACCGCGTCGTTAATCCCAATAAAATATTGCTACTGCAGTCGATGGTAATTACTTTTAATATACGTCAGCCTTATTACAGATATTGTATGATTAAAAGTGCAACTATAATTATCGTAAAATAAGTCAGTTATTATAACAATAATTTTGGTTTAACTGTGATAACGGTTGGTGCAGTTTGGTCAAAGATTCAGGAGTAAAATTATTGTATTCAGAAATAACTACATGAGGACCAGACGGGTGTTGTGCCTGGTAGGCAACTGCCCGACGATTGATGTCGGGCCGTTGTACATATACTAGGTGCGCAGTAAACTCTGCTTGCGCGATGCAGGAGTTTGCGTGACGTCAGTGTGACACGTAGTTCGCATACGGCGGCGTAGCTGCCGCTACACCTACATCATTTGGCTAAATGATAACAGCTGCTGTTCGGATTGACCGACGGCTTAAGCTATGCTTGCAGCAGTCGGTTCGTGACTGACCATCCATAAAATATCAAGACCCTCCGTGACTCGGAAAGCACGCTAAGACATTGGTCCCGACTGTTATTCGTCAATTTTTGACAGTCGTTACGGTTAGTCAGAAGCCAAACGTGTCTTACCAAAGGGTATCGTATTACGCCTTGGTAAGACGACTTAAAGACTCACACATGTGTGCCTCGGGTTCGCCTCGGCCCACATTTTCACAGTCGTCCATCAATGCCTCTTTTCCCGGATGCTACAGTAAAGTACTAATTGTTATAGTGATTTATTCCTGCTCTCGCTGCGTGATGAACAAATAAATATATACTTCGTAATATTAACTCTCTAGTTTCGTCGTAATTTTTTATTATAATTTACTATCCTAATTTACTTCGGGTGGGAGTAACATGTCTTTCTCGTCCATACTTCTATACGCTGTAAGTCGTCATTTATTTGTTTTACTTATTTAATAAAACTTTATGCACAAGGAAAAAAATACTGAACAAAGGTGATGCAGAGACAAAACATGGTATGTGCAAAGGGATAAATAACTCGAAAAAGAATAAATATATATCATACTATAAATAGAATAAACTTTGAAACATTAAAAGAAAAAACATTAAAAGGTATGGGAGAAAGTAATAGAGAAAAGATTGCGAGAAGAGAGTGAGATTACCCCAAACCAGTTTGGGTTTATGCCAGGTCGAGGAACAATGGACGCCACTTTTGCACTCCGCCAATTACACGAGAAGTACAGACGTGCACATAAAAACTTGCACATGGTGTTCATTGATCTGGAGAAAGCGTATGATAGGGTACCTCGTGATGTGCTGTGGTGGGCCTTGGAAGAGAAAGGTTTGCCCGGGATGTATGTAGAGTTAATTCGTGCTATATATAGTCAATCTCGTACCTACGTCCGGTCGGCTGCTGGCTATACCGACGAGTTCAGTGTGGCTGTAGGCTTGCACCAGGGATCGGCTTTAAGTCCTTACCTCTTCCTGTTGATTATGGACACTCTTACGTCGGACATCCAGGAGGAGGCACCCTGGTGCATGTTGTTTGCCGATGACATTGTTCTCGTCGGTGAAGATGGACCTGAGATCCAGAGCAGATTGGAGAAATGGCAACAGAAGCTGGAGAATGTTGGCTTGAAAATCAGCAGAACCAAAACGGAATATATGTTCTGCGATTTCGGCGGTCTCTCCAGTTTTGGAACCATAGCGCTTGATGGCGCACTTCTCCCAGTCTGCTCCGACTTTCGGTATCTCGGTTCACTCGTGCAAAGCGATGGTGAAGTAGATCGGACGGTTATGCACAGAATTAACATTGGATGGATGAAATGGCGGCAGGTCACGGGAACAATCTGCGACTCCCGCATCCCCCTTAAACTTAAGGGGAAGATATATAAAACCATGATTAGACTTGCCGATCGATTCTGTAAAAATCTCACCGTGAAAAGTTAGGTGAAGTGAGCTTAGAGTGAGCTGTCAATAGTGTCAACAGTCCTAGCATTAGTTGGAATGACAACTCACTCCACGCTCACTTCACTTAACTTTTCACGGTGAGATGGTTACAGAATCGCACTGCTGCTGTCTTTTATGGATCAGAATGTTGGGCCACAAAAGGGATAAATGAAAGGCAATTGCATGCAGCTGAGATGAGAATGCTAAGAGGGATGTGTGGTGTTACACGAATGGATAGAATAAGAAATGAGTACATAAGAGGAAGTCTGAAAGTGGCACCGGTAGCTGAAAAGTTGTGTGGAAATCGGTTGTCATGTCGTGAGGAGAGTTTTGAGTATGAATGTCGATGGCTATAAGAGTAGGGGAAGACCAAAGAAACGATGGATGCAATGTGTAAATGTTGATATGGTTAGAAAGGGGGTGACTACCGAGATGACGACTAATAGAGAAGTATGGAAGAAAAAGACATGTTGCGCCGACCACAAATAAATTGGGATAAGGGCAAGAGAATGATGAAATGAAATAGAATAAACTTTGCCAGGGAAAATAACGATAGGTAGATGAGAAAACGAATCCAGCAAATCAGCGTTGGTATGATTTTACGAAATTCTCGTCATCTCGGTACTCACCCTAACCCACAGTATAACAGACACATAGTCTGCCTATAATGTTCTCACTGCTTAAACACAGGCCCCATCTCTTCGAGAGAGACAAGACTACAATCTACTACGCGGGGCCAGTGCGGATTGATAGATATCACATATCTTCGAATCTTTGGTTCTAGGACATACCGACTTCCTCACGATGTTTTCCTGCACCGTTTTAAGAGCAGTGCTGTTAAAATAATTTACAAAAAGTAAAGCGCCTGTCAAGTTCGTTTATACGACCTACGCTCGTAAGTCGCGGCCCTTACCACAAGGCTACCACTACTAACAAATTACCTTTCCTACCCACACTATGACAACCTTAATAATCCTATTACACACACTCAAACACAGCTCCTCGCTACTTAACAAACATTACAAAGAGACATGTTCCATTCAAAAAGGTTTCCTACCCTCAGTATAACAGACACGGACTCCGGAAATCTATTAAGTGGGGCCTCCAGGCGTCCGAGAGACTCTAATGCAGATGAAACGGCCTTTCTGTTACAAAGATGTAGGAAGGTGGGCTAGATAGTGTAGTTTCCTTTATTTTATTTCAAACTAGCTTCCACACGCGGCTTTGCTCGGTATAACGTTAAAAGTAACCTATGTCCTTCTCTAGGGTTCAATGTATACGCATACCAAATTTTATCAAAATCGGTCCAGCTGTTTCGTAGACTAGCCGGAACAAGAAGACCGACAGACAGACAGATAAAAAAAATTAAAATAATTTTATTGTTTATAATTATTATAATTACCGCACCGCATACTCATTTAGTAAAAACCTGTTATTTGTCAAGTCAAACAGACACTTAAATTTTATTTGTTTTTATATTATTGTATTGTTTTTATATAGAAAGAAAGAAAGAAAAAGTATTTATTGCGACTCGTACATGAAGATCACAAACTAAACTAAACACAGACAAAAAAAAAAAAAAAACAAATTATACTTTTTTTAAAGTAACAAAAAAGAAAAATGAAACAGAAAATTGATCCACTCTGACGTCCGTGGATAGTACGGTATCCAAGAAAAAAGTAGCGTCATACGCCCATGGATACTATAGTATCCAAAGCGACGAGTTGTGTTTAACGCCCTCTAGTTTAAAATACGGTCTTGCTTGGTGAGTTTTGACAGATTATCTATACAGTTGAATAAATAGTTCGACGAAAAAAATAGAGATGGCAGTGTAATAAGCTTTGACAAACAAAATATAATTTTTTAAGTTCAGTTGACTCGTTTGACGCGCGTGTTGTGAAGTGTTTTTGTGAGTGCCAACAATTATGTCGTAAGTACTACAGTTTTGTTTTATTTATCTTGCAAGTGTTATACATCAAAATAAACTAGAAGATTTGTGCTTTACGATGATGTATAAATATCACAGTTTTAGCTGATAAATCTAGTCTACTTTTAACTTCAAACGATTGTTGTTTCGAAAAAAATGGCCGGTCGTATGGTGTCGGCCACTTTTAGTTTTGTTTATACATATTTTACATACTTTGCATTACAATAGTATATAAAATATCGAAATACATTTCGTAATAAGCAAAATAATACATTTTTCAAAGAGAAATATACTAAATTCACTGAAGATTCCATAATAATGTCAATGTGTTCCTCAGGTTTTTTGATGTGGACTGTTTGGTATCCACAGACGTTACATGAAACGTGATAAATAAGGTTCGCTATACACGGCAAAATATGTTTGCATTATTTTTGTTTTGCTAGTGGTGGTATAATATTTTGCTTGAGATGATACTAATATTTAATATAAAATGCACTTTTGGGTTTTGTACTAATATTCATCATTTATTTTTCGCTTGGTTTCCGTTGGATATGTATAATGTTCTAATGGTTTTTTTTTGTTTTGAAACATTAATTACATGTTTGTTCGTGTTGATTAATTTCCGCTAAATGTAAAAAATGCACTTGTGGATTTGACTACCTTTCTTTTTTACTGTTGCCCTTGCACGTGTTGCATGGTCGCATATATTTTAATGCTTCGCCAAATTTTATTTTATTCTTTTAACAATACTAATGTTTTAAATTATTCATGCAGATCACCAAATGAAAGCTTTTATGTTGAGGGAAATGGGGGAACTAGGGGACGTGGGGGAAACAGGGGACGTGGGGGTCATAAAATTATTTAAAATATTTTATTAAAATTACATCGTGTGTGGGAAACCTTAGACGGGCGGCCATATTGCTATTATTTCGCCTTCTCGGACGAGTCAAGGGCGCTCGGGACATCGCGGTAAAATTACGAGGAGTAGTGTTTTGTTTTGATTTAATTAAAATACTTAGAGTTAACCGAATGTAATCGTATATACATCAGAAGAAAGGGTAATAAGTCTAGTTTGTTGTAAAAATATTTTATTGATAAAATATGCAATAGTTGTGCCTTATATTCTAAAAAGGTAGAAATAATTGTGTATTTTTTTTTCTGAATTACATGTTTAACCCGGTTT
Source organism: Apamea sordens (assembly GCA_945859715.1). Classification (NCBI taxonomy): domain Eukaryota; kingdom Metazoa; phylum Arthropoda; class Insecta; order Lepidoptera; family Noctuidae; genus Apamea; species Apamea sordens. Next base: position 183,405 of record OX244010.1, on the reverse strand, counting down.
TTTGTATCAAAGATTATAACTTACGATTTAAAAAAATCGTTAAGATTGATCAGTATTCTTCAATCTTTTTTTTGGTATTTTTTTCTTTATTCTAGCCATTACGGTTCAGTAGCTATATAGGTTTTTTGTTACGACGAACTTGCGAGTCGCGCGCGGTTCGGACGCCGCGCGCAGCTGGACGTTAGAGAGATAAACGGTCGCGCGGCCCGGACGTTAGAGTGGTGATGGAATGTATTATGATATATGTTGGATGATATTATTTATACTTAATAATATTTATTTGTTATTTATTTATCCTCACACTGCTAAGCCATATTGCTTTAGCGGTAAAGTTGAAAATCTATTAAAGAAATTTGACAGATTGTAGTAGCTTGATGTGCTGGCGTCTGTACATACACTTCTAGTATATATTGAAGACCCTAATAAACGCCATACAGGAAGTTTGAAAGTGGCGCCAGTGACAGAAAAGTTGAAAGGAAATCGTTTGGCTTGGCATGAGCATGTGATGAGAAGGGACGAAACGCATGTGACTAAAAGAGTGATGAATATACATGTTGATGGATGGAGAGGGAGAGGAAGGCCGAAGAAAAAGATGGATGGATTGTGTAAGGAATGATATGAAAGAGAAGGGAGTGAATGATAGCGTACGGTTGACAGGGGAGAATGGAAGAACAGTAGAAGTAACATGGAATAAGGGCAGGAAGATGATAACAGCAATTACACACGGAGAAAAAATCACTTCATGTGCTGCTTTTCATACATCTTGTGCGCAGTGGACATCGAACGAGTATATGTGTATGTATGAATAATTATTTTATTTATTTGTATGTATGTATAGATCAAAACTTGTGAAAGTGAGTCAAACTTATCTTAGGATGCCTCCAAATACGTATAATGAGTAAGCACTTTCATTTCTGAGTCTTAAGAATATCGTGATATTTCGACAGCAATAATTCTGAGAATAAACTTGGCAGGGCTTTATTTTCCGTCTATCTGAGTCTCTCTCGTCACTCTCAAAGAAGCTCTGAAGTAGCTTTTAACATATTACAAATCTTACTACATAGACAAGCAAATAGCAAATAGCAATTAATAATCAGTTAATTAAAAAGTCTAAATTCAATCTCAGTAACCAAGCAACCAACCTACCTAGCCTTTTCCCAACTATGTATGTTGTGGTTGGCTTCCAGTCTAACCGGATGCATCTGAATACAAGTATTTTACATTGAGCGACTCACTATCTGCCCTTCACACCCCAGTTACAACGAAAAAACGAAAATACATTTATTTGCGGCAAACGTGACGCATAAAAAAGAAGAACACACAAAAAAATATAGCAAGTTGGGGGTAAACATGCGTCACATCCACTGTCCAGTCCAGTTACTGAGTAATACTTACCTTATTTACCCTTGGAGAGACTGGCTGTCAGACTTTCGGGCTTCTGACGACCCGTAAGGACTGTCAAAGATCTACAAATGACAGCCGGGACCAACGGCTGAACATGCTTTCTGAGGCACGGAGGGTCTTGATATGTAAATATGGTCACCCATCCACGGACCAACCGCGGCAAGCGTAGCTTAACCTGATCGATCGACCCGAGCGGCTGTTATTACTTAGCACAAGCCCCTCCTAAATTCAATCTCAGTAACTACTGGTTCAAAATGCAGGACAACATTGTCTATGGGAATGTCGGACTTAACAGTTTAATGCCGTAATTATTGTCTATGGGAGTAATTTTTAGGCGTAATGTTTGCCGCAAATAAATGTATTTTCTTTCTTTCTTTCAAAATCGGTCCAGCCGTTTCGGAGATTAGCCGGAACAAACAGACAGACAGACAAAATTCTTAAAATTTGTTTTTTTGTTGTTGTGTGTGTTTGAAATGTTAAAATAAGTAGGTACTTACTAGGTACCTACTTATTTTAACATTTCAAACAGACACTTCAACTTTATCTATTTGTATCTAGATAACAGTTTCAAACAATACACACTGAAAACAAAAGACACACGAAAACAAAAAACCACAAACACCTATTCAAATTCAAAAAAATAAAAAAAACACTCACAGGAAACGGAAACACTAAATATAATAATACATCCATGGCGGACCTTTCCACAAATGCCTTATTTCCATTATTACGAATGAAAAGCCTGACGTTTTCATTTTCAGCTTCAGAATTGAAGCCTGAAGCCTCTTTAAGGCTCATTAATTTGTTCTTTTTGAAGTTTCAAAATAATATTTGGATTGTGAGAAAGGTGATTAGTGTAAATGGCCATTTCTTTGTGGCGGAGATTTGGATTTAAATACGTTATTTAAAGTTCAAAGCTGGATTCACAGACTTTTTTGTGGTGTATTTTTGGTATTAGGACATTCCGGTTTCCTCACGATGTTTCCTTTACCGTTTTGAGAGTAGTGGTTATGAAATAATAATAATAATATCCCTGGACATTTCACACAGCGCCATCTAGTCCCAAGCTAAGCAACCTAATGCTTGTGTTATGGTAACAAGATGGCTGATAAACTACTTATATAATTTTTTTTTGTTTTTTTATAAGTACGTACATATTATAGATAGAAAAACACCCAGACTCGGAACAAATACATGTAGGACTTACAAATATTTGTTCTGTGCGGGAATCGAACCCGCAACACGCAGCGCAGCAGTCCGATCGCTCAGCCACTGCGCTAACCGTGTTGTTAGCGCACAATAATTACACAAAGTAAAGCGCCTGCCTGGATTCAAACCCACGACATACATTTCATAAGTCGGGGCGGTTACCTCTGCCTCTGGGCCACCGCTGCTAAATTGTTATTATGAATAAATTATTATTATAATAATAATTTAGTTATAGTAATAGTTTAGTTATTATACAGCGTGGCGCTTTAATGGCGACATTAATTTAACACACGCGTACGGTTTCGCGTTTTAGTTTTATGAATATATTTTAATTTATTTAAACATTGGTGAGATAGGGCACAAGCTTTGTGACAAAACGGGGGACTCCCGCTCCGTCTCGTTCTTGGTGCAAAGGTTAGCCATTGCCATCCAACGTGGCAATGCAGCAAGCGTTTGGGGCACCTTTGCGCCGGGAACAGTTAGGGGCGGGTTATTTGACTAGGCTGACGTGTGGTTCTTGTCCTTATATTATATAATTGTATTTTTTTAAACATTAATAATATATATTTATTTATTAACAATTTTCTAAAATAGCATCTTAGAGCAACCTGACTTAAAGGACTGTAGCGCAGGGGTCATTTGCCGGGGTCACGGATCATAACATCGCATCAATGTAATTAAAACAAATAACGTGCAAAGAGAAGGCGAATTGAAGGAAAGAGAGAGAGAGCCCTATGTCGGCGAGCGGCGCAGGTGGAAGTTTTCAAGTTACGATTTTTTTCATATTGTTATAATTTTTATAATTACTGGCCACTAGCCCTACCCGTGTGTTAAATTAATGTCACCATTGTGGCGCCACGTTGTATAATAATAATTAAGGACATATAAATGTGATGAAGCTTAATTCTGTTTTGGTTTTCTTTTCTGTAGTAGAGAAACCTCATTTCTTGATGATACCTTATTGGGTGGATCTGTGGCACGGCAAAGCTATACCGAGGCAGACCACAGAAACTATGTATAACGGTGCAAGTTTGACAGTTTACTATTAACTGGCCAACACTGGCGCAAGACCGTGCAGTTTGTAAGTTACGCAAAGATTGACTTTACCTAGCATTGGGACTGTGGAACGTTATTATAATAATACTTCTTTTTCAGAGACACAGAGATCCATATTTGTACTACAGAAATTTCAAAATAAATACACAAAAACACATAAATTATTACGATAAAAAACAAACAAGCAACATATTATTAAACAAGCTGAAAATCAGCGTCAGGTGGTACACCTTGTGTTGTCATCTGAAATTATGCTGAGCTGAGGCCCTTTTGGCATTATAATATTTATTTTCTGTTTTATAGTTTTATGTTGTATTTATTTTGCCGTAATGCCAATAAAAGCATTTTTCTGTTTTTCTTTAAATTAATAAAAATCCGGCCAAGTGCGAGTCGGACTCGCCCATCACATGAAGGGTCCCGTTGAGTTGATTGAATGAAAGGTAAATTGCGGTTTACGATTTATGACGTATTAAAAAAAACTACTTACTAGATCTCGTTCAAACCAATTTTCGGTGGAAGTTTACATGGTAATGCACATCATATTTTTTTTTTAGTTTTATCATTCTCTTATTTTAGAAGTTGCAGGTTTATTGAAAAATTTGACAGTTTCGGGTAGGTTGACCTGCTGGCGTCTGTACATAATAAAAAGCATTCTATTATATTCTTAAACCAGTCTAAATAAATAGTCAAACCATAAAAGCAAGAAGGTTTATCCGTTTATACCATGAGGAATGGGTTGTCATTGGTCCTTGGCCTTAACAAGCAATAGACAAAAGTGTCAACATTTTTTTTTATGCTTGAGTACGAGTCTTTTGATTATGTCTTGCTTATGTCTTTTTTATTATTATTATTTTTTATTTGTGATTGTGCGTTTTGTTTGTGCAGAATAAAATATTGTTCTTTCTTTCTTTCAGGAATCAGTAAGTTTAAGAGTAACAGAGAGGAAAAATACAAAAAAAAACTAAACTAACAATCTGTTTCATAATTCAGCACGGTTACTTAATCGGATTAATAAATAATTAACAAAGAATCTTTTTATGAAAACTCAAAAGAGCAATATTGACAAATATGAAATATTAAAGGTAGCAAATAATCTAGTCTTACGATTTAATCATTTAAAATTTTTGTACCTTTATACTCGTTCATCAAATTCCGGCAAAGAGATTCCCAAGGTAATAGGCAGCAAGACAGTTCTTCTTTATGTACATACATATACATATACTCACCCTTTCTTCCTATGGGGGCAGGCAGAAACTACAGCAGGCCACCAGCTATGATCCTTACATACTTCTCTTGCTTCGTTTACATTATATACTCGTATTCGATCATACACACACGCCAGTTGCGAGTACTACGCACCTGATCTTTAGCTGACGCAGACATCAACATTGCGTTACCGTGATTTGGGTGACAGATCTCGGCGACAAGTGACAGTCCAGGAATGTGGGGCTGCTTTAGGTGGAATCCTGATGGTTTCTTGAACACAGGATGTCACAATGTGTCTTGCGAGATAATTCAGAAAGAGTTTCTGCTTTAACCTTTGATGTTGATCGATATTAAATACAAGGCTGGCTTTGTTCATGGATTGTTTGACCTTGAGAAGGGCCGATTAGAGCTTATATTTGCCATCGTGGTGAAGGATTAGCCAATCGACAGAAGTCGATTGCTCAGGGTGCGCCGGACGTAACAAGGTCGGAGGGTACGTCGCTCGGAAAGGCACAAGACCGTTAAGGCGTTCTATTTATCGCAGTTAAATACGGTTGTAGTGCTAGAAATAGGTTTATGTCTATTAATTATGTAACGAAAAAGAATAGTAGTCACAACCTTTTTCAGTTCGTTAATTCACCCCCTCAACGGCTGTTACCTCTTTTATACGGGTAATGCTCATCGTCCACGATGCTACTTAATATGTATAACTATAATTTTGCTGTGCCCTGACAGGGTCTACATCGGCTCTTAGCTATAAGCCTTTTGTGAACATCTTTATACCTTGTGGAATGCAATAATAATATCCTGGATATAATATCCCTGGACATTTCACACAGCGCCATCTGGTCCCAAGCTAAGCAACCTAATGCTTGTGTTATGGTAACAAGATGGCTGATAAACTACTTATATACATTTTTTTTTTATAAATACATACATATTATAGATAGAAAAACACCCAGACTCGGAACAAATACATGTAGGTCATACAAATATTTGTTCCGTGCGGGAATCGAACCCGCGACACGCAGCGCAGCAGTCAATCGCTTAACCACTGCGCCAACCGTGCCGTCAGCAATATAAATATGAACTCAAATCACCAATGAGTAGCTAGAATGTCCAAGCACTAGTATTTCAATATCGGACGTTACACGATTCAATCAATCACAAACTAGGTTATGACGCGTATATTGTCCTCGTCGTGTACCGACCGCCACTGAAGAACTAATGCTGTTGAGCTTCTAACTAGTTAATCTAGTGGGTGGAACAAGTATAAACTCTGGCTATCACAACTACCATACTTTGTACCGCCACATGCGAACTACGCATCAACTGACGTCAAGAAAAAATCTAAAAAAAAACTAAGATTTACATCACGTAGTAAAAAGCATTAAGAACCAAGCATTAATATTACCCTTCCTAACCAACAATACCCTCATTTGATCGCTCTCACAGGCTCCTCAGTAATAAATCATTAATGTTAATCTGCACGTAAACACCTCTGTTTGTCTACATTTACATACTTTATATTCAGTCTACATGAATACTTAAGTTGACGTAAGGAGGCAGTCGTTATGTCGTCACGTAAGAAAGAAAGAAATTAGATTCGTGAGACACCGATTTTTGTCACTTAGGGCGAATTCCACCAGAAGACAATGACCAAAAGACGTACCAAAAAGTCTCATGCATCAAGGTCAAAATATTATAGTAATTATTTTCATAATTTTTTACGACATTACTCGTCGGGGTTTTCATTTTTGAACAGGGAATTTAATTTAAAGTAAAAAAGTGTTGATATTGTTCTATTTACTTTATATGACGTTCCGTTTTAAACGATATGAATGCAAAATTTGAAGTAAATCCATGCAGTACTTTTTGAGTTTAGCCCGGACATACATACAGAAAAACAGACAAAAATTCTAAAAACTATATTTTTGGATTCGACATCGATTGTAGATCACGCCCCAAGTATTCTTTTAAAAAAATATTCAATGTACAGTTTTGACTTTCCTACGATTTTATTATATATGTATAGATTATGAAAGTAGTTTTTTAGAATCGGTTACTGAATCAATTTCTTTAATTTTTAATATAGGTATGTCGGAGTCATTCGTTTGACTGATTGGGACGCCAGCGCCATCTGGTAGCGAAAACTTTTTTACAAAAAAAAAACAACCGACTACGTCACCAACCAACCAACCAATCAACTACGTCCAACCAACCAACCCACCACCAACTGACCAACTATGTCATATCCCTATGTATTTTACTGTGTGTACATAAATAATAAAATAAATAAATACACCGACTTCCAAAAAAAACACTACAACGAACGTGAAAAATAACTTTAATTTCGTTCCGCATTTTCGTTGTTTGACACCGACTTCCGAAATTATAGTTTTTTTTCACTTCACTTTGTAGTGTTTTTTTATGGAAGTCGGTTGATTTATTTGTGTAAAAAAGTTTTTATAATGTTTGTTTAGTTAAGAAGCAATAGATTATCAATTTCTCTCAATATCTTTCAGATTATGGTTAACAGTGTGTTACGCAATTATCCCGCCGGTTGTAGTCTCTTAGAAGCCTGTTGCAACACATTCAAGCAAACGACCCGGTTGTACAGTCAACAGCAAAAGTAGATGATCAAAATCAGAAATTCAATACTTATGAACGGAGTTCGCGTCAGAACTGTGTGGCATCGAAGTGATTCAGAAGTATGTGATTTTAAATTATACCAAACATTTACTACTAGTACGCCACACAGTTCTGACGCGAACTTCGTTCATTAGTATTGAATTTCTGATATTGATCATCTACTTTTGCTGTTGACTGTACCTAACCCGAGGGTTTCACGACTCAGCAGTACGGTGTAGTGTTATGGCAGCAATTAGCACAAACGAGGGTGAATAGTTTTTGTGGTGTGTTAACAACCTGTTGTGCTTACAGTATTTTAATGTTGCTATATTTGAACGAACACTCATGGAATTGTAACTGACGTCACGCAAAATCCTGCATCTCACAAGCAGAGTTTACCGCACATACGCGCAACTAGCATATATACAACGCTCGGGCAGTAGCCCACCAGACCCAATACCCGTCTATTCGGAGGATCCTCCCTTTTCTCTGGAGGATGAGTGATCTTTACACCCTTTTTCCTCATACCTCTATAGGAGAATTTAAAAGTCTTAAAGAACAGACCTTGAACTTTTTGTTTTGAGTGCCCGTGATGTTTTGCCAATACATAGTACAGGCAACCGTTCATGAATGTCAATTTTATGGCACCTTTATTTCGTAGCAGTAAAGCCGTTTGCTTAATTCAATTGTTAAATACCAACGTGCGTGTCACCGCACCTACACAGTATTCGAAATCATGGAAAGCTTGCAGCGGCGATTCACAGACACAAGCAGTCCAGTCTGCTCGCAATACACCGCAGTACAATGTTGGGGCTAGCCCGGCGCACCAAGAAGGCGCATTTTTTTCGCATCGTAGCGTAGAAGCAATCAACAAGAGCTTCAGCAAATATCCCTGATGCGCTACAAAAGCGGACCACCCCCATCAACACCCGGAACACATTGTTATATTGAATCACTATCTGCCTAGCCTTTACCCAACTATGTTGTGGTTGGCTTCCAGTCTAACCGGATGCAGCTGAGTACCAGTATTTTACATGGAGTGACTGCCTATCTGACTTCCACAACCAAGTTACTGGGTAATACGAAACCCCTTGTTAAGACTGGTTGTCAGACTTTCGGGCTTCTGACGACCCGTAACGACTGTCAAAGATCTACGAATGATAGCCGGGACCAAAAGCTTAACGTGCTTTTCGAGACACGGAGAGGTCTTGGTATGTATAGATAAATAATAATAATAAATAAAATGTATTTTCTCACCACAATATTATAAGTCAACAAGTACTGCTTAGTAATAAGCTATTAATACACGTTAGAATATTGTGAGAGACTGGTGCCTAAGCTAGGCTGAAACCTGTGTTTCAGGACACCAGGTCTCCACCCCGAGGAACAATGTCTGGGCGTACTAAAGCGTCACACCATATATTATGCGGCGAGTACAGCGTTGTGGAAAGTTGTGCGATTGTGTACGAGAGTGAGTGTGTGAATATGTATGAGATGTGATTATGTACAGTAGCGGTCCAAAGCGGCGCGCCAGTTTCACGAAGCAATAGATTGACACTTCTGTTTAACTTACGACCTTCTTCTAATGAGTAATTCCTATACTTTATAGTATACACACACACACTCTATTCACACACTCAACACACACATTGAATACTTAATCACGCTATTGACTACAGTTACTTATTCGTAAAATTTTAGGATTATACCCACAGAAATCAAAATAAATAAATTATAAGGTAGATGGATGCAGTTAACTTAAAGAGTCATTCAATCGCGACTAAATAGAACGTTGTTCATTGTGGGTTAGCGACGTGTGTTCTATATCTATATATTAGCGGTGTTGTAGTTCCTTTTAAAATGCAAGCAAATTTGAACATTGAAATGAAAGCGAATATTATTGCGCTGCGTAAAATTGGACTTAATATAACACAAATATCTGATGAAACCGGACTGAGTGTAAGTGTAATGATTAAATTATTTTATTAAACAATTTATCTTATTAAAGTAGAACTGCTGATCCTTAATTTTTTAAAACGTTTTATAAAGTATAAATAGAAGAAAATATAATTCCGAAGTAAATTTATTTACCTAGATTATTGAATGATGGATTAATATAACTATATTAATTCTATAAATATATGTAACATATCTATTGTCATTACAATTTTGTTTCTAAATCGTAGGTAATATTAGTATTTTGCTTAGTAGCCTAACAGTACTCCTTTTTTTATTTTAGAGAAGTAATTCCATGGCCGGCACGACCTCCTGATGACCTCAACCCCATAGAAAATCTATGGGGTTTAATCACACAGCGATGGGACGCAAGGAATGAGAGGACTGATGAGCAATTGAAGCTGCATTGCCTAGAAATCTGGGAAAATATAAGAGGAATAGACATATGTAGTAATATTGTAGGGTCGATGCGCCAGCGTTTATTTGATTGCATTGCTAATAATGGGGGTTATACGAAGTATTAAATTATAAGTTGATTATAGCAATACTAAAATTATATTGTGATATCCGTAATAAGGATTATTTTGAGGTTTAGCTTCAATCTTCTTTTCATAATGAAAATGAATACTTAAGCTATAACCGCAATAAGTCCTAATAAATACGATTTGTTAACTTTGACATTTGAGATAGGCAACTTAGGTAGGCTACTACTACTGAGTAATTTAATTGTATTGTGACAAGGAGTCCGCACTTTTTTTATTTACGTGGGTAGATTTGCTAGTTGTAGTTTGTTAAAGTACTCTAACAAACTACAACTAGCAAATCTACCCACATAGTGGTAATTAAAGGACAATATTATTATATTAAATTGAATCTTTGCGACAAACACACTTCTATTATTTCTAGTCCTTTAAACCAAATACAACCTTATTGCATTAAACATATGGTCTTAAATCGAACTGGATTCAAGTCATCGACCGGCCCGTGAGTGAGAACAAAAGCATTCCTGAGCGATAAGAATTTTTTCTAAGTGGTTACGGACTAATGAGTGAATACAAATAAAATAGACTATATTACGTGCAACGAATTTACAAAACGCATAATTACGGTGAACCGCTATTACCTGCTTAACTTCAATAAATTGTTCTTTATGAGAAAATAAACTGTTTTAACTAGACGTTTATTTATTTCTAGTTTATAAAATTATAACGAATAAACAATTTGAAATTACTTATAAAACATTTTTATTTTTAACCCCATATTACAATAACAATATAATAATAACAATATAATAACTTATTATTATCGTTTATTGAAAACCACCAGGTGGCGCTGTCAAGTAAACATTGCAATCAGTTGTGCTCCTACTAAAATTAAATTTAAAAATATAAAATAAAGTTTTTTTGGCTGTGACAGTATATAATTATTAAGCCTGACTTGCAAAATAATAGTGTCAGTGTTATGAGCGAGTTTTAGTGAGAGATTACTAAAAAATAAGTACTTTGAAAAAATAAAAAGAAGGGTGAACAGTGAATTTTAAAACCGTGACATTTTATTAATATAGACCTTTAGTGAGTTACATGTATTACCTGTGCATTATAATCCAAGTTTACGTGCAATAACACTCACAATTGGCAATATAATTAACTGTAAGTGATTTTCTGCGAACACTGACCATCAAAACATCGTTATTTTTCATCTTAACATTTGAAAAATATTGCGTACAACGCCATCTAGCGCATATAAACAACAAGACAATTTGTGTTACCAAACATCTGATAGTGTTGTCAGACTATTAAATTTGCTTTTATTGGTTTATTATTGATGAAACTGACATCTATTATCTATACAACGAACTAACGTGGGTCAAAGGACATAAGATCACTATTTTTGTTACGCAAGAAATTGGATAGTTGGCCTCGCGGTTAAGGTGTCTGCCTGCAATTGCACCATCAACTGTTGTGAGGGGCGTTCGAATCCCGCTAAGTGTGGTACTTTTAGGATTTATTTTGATTTCTTTTCATTATTCTGATAATTTAAACCATTCAAGCACCTAACATGAATTTCTTGGAAAATATTACATTCCGACGAACACGCACTCTATCGGAATCGAATGTTGACGATAGCAATGATGTAACTTCGCAAACGTTGGACTGTACCACAAATTCCCTGCCAGAAATGTCAGAAAATGAGGATGAAGAAAAAATGAACATTTTAAAGAAAGAGATAGAAAGTCTAAAAACTAATTTACAAAGCGCACACGAAGAAATAGATCGATTGTCTCTAGAGAACAGAAACTTGAAGCAATGTAATGCTCAATTATTAGAAGTTAATAAAACATATAAAGTCATTTATAACAGTCCAGTAAGGAACAAAATCAAAACTCCAAGGAAGAATACAACAACGAACCTTAAAAAAACAAAACAGACTCCAACTTCTGAAAATATTAAAAATATACAAAGCACACAGATTGGTGTGGATATTGGAAGTACTCAAGACATCCCATCACAAGTTTGTTATAAAAAAAAAACGCCTAATACATCATCCCCTCCTTTGAAACGCAACATATGTGTCATAAGCAGTGAATTGTCAAATAGAATATATACAATGAGTGAAGGCACTTGTCTACGTAATTATAATATGTGTCATTATCATACGCCTAAATGTGGAATTGAGCATATCTTAAGAAATATTGAAAACAAAGTTCGTAATTTTACTTACTCAGATTATTGTATTATTTTTATTGGTGAAGATGATTTCAAAAAAACAAATAAGTATATAGAACTAGTGACATTAATTCGGGAGAAACTATTACAATTGAATCACACTAATTTTATTATATGTCTACCGACTTTTAAATACATGGATAATTCTAATATTATGTTTAATAGCCGGATTGATACTTTTAATAATTTAATTTATATGGACGTTCAGACATACAGCTATGCGTTTATCTTAGACTCGAATCTAAATCTTCCTTACACACATGATACTTACAACCATTGGCGTGGTAATCTCAATAATAAAGGCTTTAATATCGTAATATCTGACTTGCATGACCTTATCCTAGACCTAGATAGCGTAAACACCGTGCAACCAATAGTTGATTGTTCTCGGGAACAATTTGAAATGGCCCAAAACACATCTCAGTTTTTTCTATAATTATCATCTTAATATTCTCCATCAAAACATTGCAGGACTTATTAATAAAACGGATTTGCTGATAGTAAAATTAGAAGAGCTTCTTAGTAATGGAACTATTATAGATGTAATATGTATAACTGAGCATTTTGTTGAAACAGGCTACGAGAATATATTACACATACCTAATTTCTGCCCAGCAGCTTTCTTCACTAGAAATGTTAAACGTGGCGGCACGTGCATTTTTGTTAGAGCTGGACTGCAGTATCGAGAATTATTGGATGTTGCTAAGCAGTCAGTGACAGGCGTTTTTGAATGTTGTGGTGTAGAACTGATATCTTCTAGTATTATCATTGTTTGTGTTTATAGAATACCTAAATATAATTACAAAATATTTTACGAGAGACTAGATTATATTTTACGAAAATTATGCTCATTCAGAAATAAAAATATTATCTTGGCTGGAGACTTTAATATAGATGTGTTAAAAAGGAATAACATAACATTAGAATTCGAACACTTTCTTTTGCAATATAACCTACAATTAGAACTTCATAAACCGACTAGATTGAGTAGTAATTCCTGTATAGATAATTTTGCTCACACCTACCGAAATAAATGTAAAGCTGAAATTATAGACTTAGTTCTTTCAGATCATACGTCTCAATTACTCCAGGTTCCTATTAAAAAAACCTACACACTGAAATATTGGAAAACAAAAAAACAGGATATCTCAGTAGGCAACTTAGAAACTTTCAAAAATCATCTAAAATGCTTATCTTTCGCACAAGTATATAAAGCCAAAGACGCTAATGAATCCTATGAACATTTTATGGAAGATTTTTCACTATTGTACAAATTATGCTTTCCAAATAAAATTGTGACTGTACATACTAATAAAAAAAATAAGTGGATATCTCGAGGAATAAAAATCTGTAGTAAAAAACAAAGGCAGTTACTTTGGGCATATAGATTCAATCCTAATACAAAAAATAGACTTGCGTTTAAAAAATACTCTTCAGTTTATAGAAAAATAATAAAATTGACTCAAAAAGCCCAAAATAACAACTACATTATTACGTCAAAAAATAAATCAAAGGCTGCTTGGCAAGTCATAAAAAAATCCAAATTCAACTTACCACAAGAACCTATAATGTCAATAAACAAAGATAATTTAACTCTTACACACCCTATGAATATTGCAAATGAATTTAATAACTATTTTATAGAGGTAATTGAAAATAATATTAAAACTAAAAGAACTTTAACAAATAATTACGCTCTTGAACATTCGAATTCGCAATCGCTATTTATGCTACCTGTTTCGGATTCTGATATAATCAAAATAATTAGCAGCCTTAATAATACAAATACAGTAGGATTTGATGGCATATCAACCAAAGTCATAAAATACGTGAAGGAAATTATAGCGCCTCTACTATCACATGTAGTTAATCTCTGCATTTCTGATGGTTTATTCCCAAATAGCCTAAAAAAAGTCATCATTAAACCGCTGTATAAAAAAAACGATAAAAGTGATGTTCAAAATTATAGACCCATTGCAAGAATATCTGTTTTCTCAAAAATAATTGAGAAGGTAATTTATAATTCTATATATTCTTATTTTGAAAAATTCAAACTTTTTTGCAATGAACAGAAAGGCTTTAGAAAAAATACAAATATTAATATGGCTCTATTTGACCTGCTATCTAGTGTAATGACATCTGTAGATAAAGGTAATCCTGTGTGTGCTATACTAACAGATATGACGAAAGCGTTCGATTTCGTGGATCATAAGATTTTGCTGCATAAATTACATGGGTATGGCATAAGAGGAAACATCTTGAAACTCCTAAAATCATATTTGAGTGACCGAACTCAAAGTACAGAAATCACTAGAATTTGTCCTATTACTAAATTGGAGATAAAATACGTGTCTAAACCAAGGCACATAAAATATGGTGTACCTCAAGGTAGCGTACTGGGGCCACCACTTTTCCTAATATATATTAATGATCTCCCAAAAGCTATAGATCATAAAATGGTACTATTTGCAGATGACAGCACGGCAATTGTGGAATATACTAATCCTAATAATTATGAAAATGACATAAATAATTCTCTGAGTGACATTATAAATTGGCTTAACAAAAATAATCTTATAATTAATTTAAATAAAACTAAAGTTATTCATTTCCACCAGCGCCGTAGGTGTCCACCAGTTAACATTGCCTATAATAACTGTATAATAGATGAAGTTACAAATGCAAAATTCTTAGGTATAACTATAGATAATAAACTAACCTGGAAACCTCACTTAGAGGAAATCTGCAAGCGTCTGAGTAAATCTGCATATCTATTATTCCAATTATCCAAGAAAGTAAATAGTGACACACTATTAACAGCCTATCATGGACTGGTTGCTTCTATTTTAAGATATGGTGTTGTTTTTTGGGGACAGTCAACTAATAGAGAACTCATATTCAGGATGCAAAAAAGATGTATACGATCGATGTGTGGTCTAAGAACAACGGATAGTTGCGTTTCTTACTTTAAAAAATTAAAAATACTAACTTTTCCATCCTTATACGTATTGGAAACTGCATTATTTGTTAAAACGAATCAACATTTATTTAAAAAATTTTCAGCATCTAAGATAACCCCAATTCGTGCACAATATGAGAATTTGTTATGTCAAAAAAAATGTAAAACTGCTTTATTGAAAAAGAGTTTCTTTGGTATTGCTCCAAATATTTATAATAAAATACCAGATATTGTTAAATCTATGCCTCTAAACAAATTTAAAAAGTCCCTTAAAGGGTTATTAATAGAAAAGTGCTATTACAGCGTAGACGATTTTTTAAACGATACGAGTATTTTGCTTGTAAAAAATTCTGATTGTGCGTATTAATTTAATTTTTTTTTTTTTCTCTCTTTTTCCTTCTGTATATCTTAATCAGAATAAATTTTGACATGTATTTTGAATTTAATTTATATTTTAACATTGTAATTGGGAATGAAATTTAAATTTTGACGTTGTTATTTCAATTTAATTTTAATTTTGACATTGTAATTCTTTTTCTCTTTTTTTTGTTTTGTATTGTCTAGTCCAATTAATTTTGTATGCCATAAATGGCAAAACGTGTAGCCACTTCATATTAATTATAAGACCTTCATACTGTACTCATGTTTTACAAAATAAATATTATCTTATCTTATCTTATCTTATTAATCTATCGAATAATAAAAAAAACCGATAAAGATTATTGTTGGAAAAGAAAAATTAAAAGTCCCATCTCGAGATTGGAACCCAGACCTATGCGTTCGACAATCTAATACGTAAGACTACCAGCTATCGGTACTTGATGAAATGACTTCAATTTTAGCAATGGTATGAACCAACCAAAGTCATGCGTAATTACGTAGCCTATGTGCAAAAGCGACGGTATGTTTTTTGTTTCGTTCGACGCCAGCCAGTGTGCGAATTCTGAGATGTGCGTTCTGTGTTGTACATCACTACACACAGACGTAGGTACAGACTTTACTGCGCGTTCACAGCAATACAGTCCTTAAGCTGGTAATCAATTAATGACTCTTGACTGTACGTGTGTATTATGTGTGTGTGCTGTGGGTGTTTATTTTTTTAAATTTTTTCTGTAATCTGGCAGTTATAATTTATTAAAAGGACACATTCGGTATTTTCGTATGACAGCTTCAAGAGCCAACTAGTAAGCTTGCTTATCAATTTAATTCTGTTCAAAGTATATATATCAAGAAGAGATGGTCACCCATCCACGGACCAACCGCGGCAAGCGTAGCTTAACCTGATCGATTGACCCGTGCGGCTGTTATTATTTAACCCATTATGGAATGCGAAGGGCAAATGATGTTAATTCAGGGTTAATGGGTTCTGCCATACTTCCCAAAGTACTTCTTCGACCGACCGTGGAATCCCACTTATAAGAGAGTAGATACCACCCACATCACAATAGTTGCGTATAATATGTATGGTAATGTAGTTCAATGTTTATAAAGAACAGAGCTCGTACTGTTATTACATACCAAACTATAGCTCCATGTTTCCGTCTAGCAGTATTCATAGTTCCGACTTTTAGATTTGAAAGAAAAGAAAGAAAGAAAATAAGTTTATTTGACCCAGTACGGCACACAATATTCACACAAAAACTTAAAATAGAATGTATGCCTTTTGGAGATAGATTTTGTGGCTTCGTAGACAACAAACTTTTAATCAAACGATTGTTTATACTTATAGAGAAGCCCAAAACTGGAAATGACGTTCCAATAAATAATTTCTTCGATTTTAATATTTGTTTATAATTTTGATTTATGTTTTTAGTTAAGTAATACATTTTCTTGTTGTTGCCCTAAAATTGAAAATATGCCCATTATAATGATGTTTAAGTAAGTAAAGGACTACCGAAGCTAATTACAATACAAAAAGCCGTTCATTGTTATTAACCGGGCATACATCTCTCGCTCAGTCTCTCGGCTGCTTCTAAAATGTCTTAAAATAAAACCCAATAAATAACACTTTGCTTGACTTGAACATCCAACCTAGGACCTCACGCCACCAACCGCGCCTGCGACTATGAGACCAAATTAGATAAAATGTCAGTAATCCTAATTTACTAAGCATCGACTATTATTATTATTATTAAAAGCCTGTGAAGTTCCACTGCAGGGCAAAAGTACCTACTCTCTTTCCACTTCTCTCTGTTTAATGACCAGTTCTTGTTGAAGGAGTCCAACTCATTCCACCATCTCTGTCTTGGGCTGCCGCTACGTCGCTTGCCATTAAAATGGACTCACTGGGTCGTAAGTTTGGTCCATTGTCCAGACACATCTGACGACCAACCGAAAGCCTGCCACGCTATAACGGCATTGGACTGGCCCAACTCCGTTTTAGCGTGGCAGGCTTTTTAGGTGACAGCAGCATCAACAGCTCATAATTTATTCAAAACCGATAAAAATCCGCACTAACCGCACTATGAATTCTGCCCTCATAGCCATGCAAGGAATTCTACGAAGTGGGACCAAGCATTCTTCATCGCTATGTTGAAAAATAAAATATCCCGTACACGGACTAAACGGTATTTATAAGTTTTTTATTGAATTTGATCGCGCTTTCAAAGTGAACAGAGATGTTAGTGATTGAAATAAAATAAAGATGGCTGCTTTACCTAAATGGATGGAAAGTGATTTGTAGCGTGAATGTGCGCTGAAGAGAAAGATGTGCCTATTTTTAATACTAATATATTAAACACAACACACAAGCTGTACTTTGATCGAGCCATTCTCACAGACAGAACTACTCATTACAGTAGACCAGACATAACATTACTAGACAAAATTAATAAAACTGCGCAAACAATTGACATAGCAGTACCAAACACACACAACCTACAAAACACTATAGCAGAAAAGCTGTCAAAATATATAAACTTAAAAATAGAAATAAGCCGAATGTGGCGATTAGGCAGCGTTGTCATAATCCCAGTAGTAGTCTCAACCACGGGTGTCATTCCCAAACAACTACACCATCATCGTCATCATCTGCCTAGCCTTTTCCCAACTATGTTGGGGTCGGCTTCCAGTCTAACCGGATGCAGTTGAATACCAGTATTTTACATGGAGCGACTGCCTATCTGACCTCCACCACCCAGTTACTGGGTAATACGATACCCCTTGGTAAGACTGGTTGTCAGACAAACAAACAAACAACTGCACCAATCTTATCGGGTTCGATTCCCGCACGGAACAAATATTTGTATGACCTACATGTATTTGTTCCGAGTCTGGGTGTTTTTCTATCTATAATATGCATGTATTTACAAAAAAAAAATGTATATAAGTAGTTTATCAGCCATCTTGTTACCATAACACAAGCATTAGGTTGCTTAGCTTTAGCGCTGTGTGAAATGTCCAGAGATATTATATAATATTATTATTATTATATTAAAAACGCTAGACTTATGTCCTTCCACCTACCAAACCTTACAGAAAGCTGCTATTCTGAACGCGTTCAGAATTGTCCGGAAATTCCTTCAGAACGACAATGATGCCCAAATATCACACCCACAAACATCATCAACAACACAAAGTCTAAACATACCATCACACCACAATAATATGTTACCATCTATAGCTTAGGTTAGCACTTGGCTTCGGTCCATGTTATTCTATAAAACTGGCACATCAGTGCCGCCGAGATACAAAAATGTATACCAACAAATAATAATAATATATTTATTTGCGTAAAACATGGTATAAAATGGTCTTAAGGTGAGTATTATAGACTAGAGCATTTTCTCGAGCATTTCTGTGTAATGTAACGTTCTTACGAATGGTACAATACAGGTAAAAGCTCAATTTCCAAAGGATTTCCATGTAATGTAACGTTCCTGCGAATGCTCGGCGTAATGCTCACAGCGAGTGTGCATTTACCTGTAACATTTCGTTGTAGCTTGCGTTCATTCTTCCTTGAAACGTCGCATCGCCCGCGTTCGTATAAAGGCTCGACGAAATGTTACACCAATACGCTCGTTGGTTTGTACAATTACTGTTGTAACAAAACGGCGAGCGTGCTCGACGTCTGGTTTGTGAAGGGTGATACACTAAAACACACAGATGTGCATCCCTGATGTCTCGTGTTCGCGGCGGCACCAACAGTATTCTCGGTGTATTCGTAGATCGGTGGGAATCCCCGATGTTGCGGAGGTGGATGCGGCTCCATGCCGAAATTTAATTGTATATTTTTATGTGCCTGTAATCTACTAACACTAGATTTTAAGTTAAAATTGTTACTAACCCTATGGACTCCGGTCTGAAAATAAAAATATTCTATTCTATTCTATTCTAAAACGTATCATAGAGCGGCTCATTGTTCTGTTACAAGTAAATGCTCTAGTCTATACTCACCTTTACAGTACAAAAATAGACCATGTACTAAATTCATATTTTTTTATCCTTTATTAAAAAGAACCAGATTCTTGATAATTAATTACAATCTAGCCTAAAAGTCTAATAAGCAATTTTAATCTAACTTAATTTATTACGTGATAATTATTTTAAAACTTAGAATAGTGTTTATTGTACTTTACACAAGTCCGTTCCACTTTCTTAGAGTCTGATATGATGATATAAGCACTTTGTTCATGACTGTGTTATTATGTGTGTCATTGGCACTATTATTTCTACACTTTTTACACTACACTAACTCAAAAGGTTTTGTCCGTTTTAGTCTTCGCACTATATTTGTTTGGTCTAACAGCTGAATTGCCTCGATGTTCACATGTCGGTAGAATCGGTGATCATGGACCTGAGACTGAATTCATGAGAATAGTTTGCGCGTCGATGTATGTCTTCGTTGATGTTTGTCTTCGTTTCTGCCTGTATATCTCTACCTTCGTGATTACTATTATGTACTTCGAAAACAACACATTCAACATCTGCCTAGCCTTTTCCGAACTAGCACTACCATTAATATCTGCCTGCGTTTTCCCCACTATGTTGGGGTCGGCTTCCAGTCTAACCGAATGCAGCTGAATACTTTTGAGCGACTGCCTATCTGATCTCCACAACCCAGCTAACGGGTAATACGATATCCCTTGGTAAGACTGGTTGTCAGATTTTCGGGCTACTGAGGACCCGTAACGACTGTCGTAACCGTAACCGTAACGTGCTATCCGAGGCACGAAGGGGTCTTTGTATGTAAAGATGGTCATCCATTCACGGACCAGCCACAAAAAGCGTAGCTTCACCTGAAGGCCAATTCTCGTAATTTTAAATGTTCAAAATCTAGTCGCAGTCTCATCTCGGCGACAAACAAATGTCAAAAACTTGTCAAAACGTAGGAAAATTAGACGTATTTTTGACAGATTGAGACTGAGATCAGACTGTGAACGTTCTTAAAATTACGAGAATTGCCCCTCTGATCGATCGACCCGTGCGGCTTTTAATACTTAGCCACAAGCCCTTCTAAAATAACCCTGTATACCTTCGATCAATAATAGTACTAGATTCCCGATAAGCGCTTCAAAAACGGCCGGAAAAATAATACCACAAATACTTTTGTGGTCTTATTTCAAATTAGTATGTTTTTAACATTATTGCTTAGACTTTAAGTTTCATTTTAGAATAAATGACTGAAAATTTAAAAATAGAATGATTTTATTTTCAAGCGACATTTTAAGTATATTTTGCGATGGTAATTAAACTTTATGTTTAAGCATTAAGGTTTTTAATAAACTGAAGTTGTTAAAATTATTAAACTTTTTTCTAAGAAATGTAGATGTTTACGTGTGTGCAAACGTGGCCACTTGAGCGACTGATTTTTGTTCCTGATCCTTAATCTAGTACTATTATTGATCGAAGCTATATACCAATTCGAAAACAACACATTGAGCTCCGAAAACAAAACAAAAGACTATCGCAAACATTCTAAATTACATACCATCTCACAGATCCAGCTTCCCGAGCGTTTGATGGACACGATTCATTTTTTACGCTCACAGCAGGAAACGCCTCGAAAGTTCGACAAGTATTTATGACTTAATACTCCGTATTCGAATACAGCAGGCAGCTCATTTGATTGGCGTGTTATAACGGCTTTTATTTATGACTTTAGGAATTGGGGAAAGAAATTGCGAGCCAGATGCGGTCACGTCCGCATGGGGGAATCATTTTTGATGTATTACCGCTGGTTGTCTTGCTTTGCAAACCTTGGTTAACACATTCAGCCTATAACGTTCCCATGGCTGCGACACAGGCCTCATCTCAGAGAGTGGGCCGTAATCCCACACGCGGGCCCAGGCGGTTGGTAGATGTCATATGTTTAGCTAGCCGATTTGAAGAAAACCCTATGTATGCACTTCACCTTTGTACCAGAAGGCCCATTCCTCACGTCAAAAAAAACACGTTCAAAATTTTGTCGCAATCATATCTCAGCGACCATCAAAAACTTGTCAAAAATGTAGGGAAATTAGAGGTATTTTTGACAGATTGAGACTGAGATTACGCCTCTGATTATGATAAGATATGGCAAAAATTAATTGATTTTTGTGGAAGACAAAAGATTATTTCAAAACTGAAAATTATGGTCTCATCCATACTACCTACTACAGGACACCTTCATCAAACTTATTTGCGTCTAGGTCTTGGAACTTTTCCCCCTTCAACCCTTCGCAAACACTTTCTACCCAACACCCCAGAACTGATTGAGTATGTAAAAGAAACGCTGTTTATCCTGTTTACCCTTGTTTACCCCGTTACCCTACAAATGAGGGGTATCGGGCACTTAATGAGGCTTAAAAAGGTCTGTAATCTGTCACTATTTCGGCACAGTTGGTACTATAAGTTAGGTACCGAAGAAGATTGGGAACTGTGAGCTGTGTTTATGTTTTCCTGATAAAAGTATGTAGAGCAGCTTTTTTTTAACCGACTTCAAAAAAGGAGGAGGTTCTCAATTTAGATGTTTTTTTTATTGTATGTTCGGGCATTACTCCCGTCATATACAGGGTGGCAGGGACTTCGATGCGCAAACTGTAACCATGGATTCAGCACATGGGTTTAGAGCCCATAGCGTCGAAATTTTTCGTCGGTTATAAAAAAAAAAAATTGTTGTTCCATACATTTTGACCGCCTAGGTATTGCACTTTTCTATGAAACAGAAGATTTTTTTTGCTTGGGTAGTTTTTGAGTTAGCTTCAATGAGAATTTTTTCCACTTAGTTTATATTGATGATGTTTTAATAATTTCCTGTCACTGATATTTACATACTCGTAGCATGTAGTGTTATATGAAATTGTGTGGGGTTAGTACAACGAAAAAGTGAAAAATAAAAACATTATTACAACAAAAACCGACTTCTAAAAAAAACACTACAAAGTGGAAAGTAACTTACTATCTTATCCGGTAATTTAAAAGTTAGGAGGGGCTTGTGGCTAAGTAGTAACGGACGCACGGGTCGATCGATCAGATTAAGCTACGCTTGCCACGATTGGTCCGTCGACCATCTTTACATACCAAGACCCCTCCGTGCCTCAGAAAGCACGTTAAGCCGTTGGTCCCTGTCATTCGTGGATCTCTGACAGTCGTTACGAGTCATCAGAAGCCCGAAAATCTGACAACCAGTCTTAGCAAGGGATATTGTGTTACCCAGTAACTGGGTTGTGGAGGTCAGATAGGCAGTCAATCCATATAAAATACTGGTATTCAGCTGCATCCGGTTAGACTGGAAGCCGACCCCAACATAGTTGGGCAAAGGCTAGGCAGATGATGATCCGGTAATTTAAAAAAATATGTGCAACTACATAGCCAGCAAACCCCTTAGATAAAACAGCAAACTAGAAATACCTACTTAAGAAAATAAAACTAGTTAAAAATCTACTACAAAATACAAAGAAAAAATTCACTATTTTTCACAGAAAATTCGATCAAACTGTCTCTCCTGATGAACCAACAAATAGAAAAAGGTGACTTTTTATCACTCAACAGTCTTGTCGGCAAACTGAGGTCACAGTTGATGGCAAAGTTTGGACACACAGGGAACTTTTCTATTTTGTTGCTAGTATTTTATGTAGACTGTGGCTAAAATAGAATTTCCCAGACTGTGTAGGTGTGGAGTGCCAATTAGGATGTCGTTTCAGTTTCTGAATAGCCCTTTTATATAAAAACCACTCAAGGTCGTGTAAGACCACGAACAGTGAAGGGTTACGTAGTTAGGATGGATAGTTAAGCTAACACAGTATTGATTTTATCGGTCGTAAAAATAAATATTTTATATTTTTTCTGCGTTTATTACCGAATATAGCCCATACCTCAAAAACTGTATCACTTAGAAACACCATTTTTTGGAACGAAGTTCCTTATCGCGCGTTGCGAAAGGGGGCTAGACGGAAAAAATTAAGACCAAAAGTTGGAACGACACTTTTTGCTATAGTTGTAAGCCGTGCGGCGTGCGCGTGTTTCTCTGTCTGTCTCTTCGCCAGTGCGCTGTCAGTGCCAGTTATGCTTCGTTCCATCTGGGTGTCCCTTGACACCTCTCAAGTATTTTTTTTTTATTTCAACAATACCCCACACGCTAATTTGCATTGATTTTTTTGTTCATTCCTCAGTTACATATATGGGGAGTTCCACTCCTAATAATTGCTTTCGTAGTTTTACTACATCATTGTTTAGCGATGCACAAAATACACCTTCTTTTGTTCACCGATATAGTATAATAGTTGAGGAGGAAGCTTCCTCAACTATTCACACTATATCGATGGAAGGATGGAGTTTTTTTTTTTTTTTTTCAAATCAAATCAAATCACCTTTATTTGTTAACACAGGGTTCGGTTCGTCCATAAGTTATTGTTTTAAAATCTGATACAGAACGAGTTTGGAAAATTATGGTCTGTGTTTTTGTTCAGGCTCGTGGCTAAGTAATAACAGCCGCACGGGTCGATCGGTCAGGTTAAGCTACGCTTGCCGCGGTTGGTCCGTGGATGGATGACCGTCTTTACATACCAAGACCCCTCCGTGCCTCGGAAAGCACGTTAAGCCGCTGGTCCCGGTTGTCATTCGTGAATCTTTGACAGTCGCTAAGGGTCGTCAGAAGCCCGAAGATCTGGCAAACAGTCTTACCAAGGGGTATCGTATTACCCTGTAACTAGGTTGTGAAGGTCAGATAGGCAGTCGCTCCATGTGAAATACTGATATTCAGCTTCATCCGGTTAGACTGGAAGCCAACCCCAACATAGTTGAGAAAAGGCTAGGCAGATGATGATAGAGTAAATAGTTGCCATAAAATTGCTGTGTCACATCTGCACGGACCGCCGACAGACAGACAGACAGCCGAATTAAACGGAATCCATTGAACCCTAAAACTAGACGAAAAAAGAGATGATTGGCTTTTAGATGTATTTCATAAGACAACAGTCCTGTGTGGTGTTGATAGCCATTCTATTAAAAATGTAATTGGAAATGTTTTCGCAATATAAAACACGTATTATCGCCTCCATCAAAAACTGATGAAATCTCGAATCGTTCAAATGTTGCGTTTATTTAAATATTATTTTTTTAAAAACGTTGCCCCACACTAGGAATTTATCCTGTATCGTTGGTGCGTTTTCAAACATTTAAACTCACATACACAAACATCCAGACCCGGAACAACTACTTGTAGGTCATACAAATATTTGTTCCGTGCGGGAATCGAACCCGCGACACGCAGCGCAGCATTCAATCGCTTAACCACTGCGCCTACCGTGCCGTACTGTTTGGTTGACCGCAACTAATAATCAAACGAATATCAGCGCAGCATTCAATCGCTTAACCACTGCGCCTACTGTGCCGTCGTGTTTGGTTGACCGCAACTAATAATCAAACGAATATATACCGCTTTAATACGATACCATAACGCGATTCTGTTCTTTGAAAGTGGTGTATTCTGAAATACTGTCAAACTTAAATAACTAAAAAAACAAGTATGTATTTATTATTTACCAGGGATCGTAATTTCATTTGATTATTTATGTCTTTCATAACAGCCTCCAGAAATTTGACGAGGATGCAAAACAACAGCTTGTATAAATTATGGTACCGCAATAAAGAATGGAAAATTGAGAATTGACATGAGATTTTACAACAGATTAAAATGATTAGGCATTTATAAACCTAAAATCAACCAAATTTGTAAAAAAATATGCTCACAAAAGGACTAAAAATGTTATTACATAACGAGTGTAAAAAGATGCATCATCAATGATACTTCGTTTTTTGTACGAGTATTATTGATAGGCCGTTTGACCACTGTCTTACTTAGGACGGGTTGTTTCACGTAAACTTGACACACGCGTATACGTCAACAATGGCACTAACTATAGTCAAACCACAAAAAGCGTTGTTTCAAATTAAAGATAAAGATAAAGATGCATTTATTTGTATAAACAAAAAAAATTGAATAAATGCATCTTTATCTTTTATTTGAAACAACGCTTTTTGTGGTTTGACTATAGTTAGCGCCATTGTTGACGTATACAATAATAATAATATAAAATAACAAAATTATGGGCTTGCCGTACGTCAAATAATAATGAGTACGTAATCGTTATTATGTGACGTACGTAAGTTAGGTTAAAGCCCTCCAGACCGTATTTTAGACACGGCGGCCAATCTCAACGGAGACTATCAGTGGGCGCGGGAGATATTATAGTGCACAAGTGTGCGCGCAGACACAGGTGCCCGAATGACGTCCACAGCTGGACACAGGCCCCAAGCATCGCCACTTCGAACAGTTCTGCGCTTCTCGCATCTCATATGTTATTATAGTCACTAAGATTAGCTAATGATACGCTGAGCTGAGCAAGTGAACAGAAGACATGCAAAGAAATGTTTAGGAGGTTAAAAAATTTAACTCTGTCTTCTGTATACATTATATTATATTTATGAAGCGGCAAGAATGATAAAACGCTTTTTATATAAGAAAATATGAAACACTTAGAAGTGCACGATATAAAAATGAGCTATCCGGAATTATAGAACAGTTATATTTAAATCTAGTATATTTGGAATGGGAGTAAAAATTTATAACAAACTACCAAACTGTATTAAAAATATTTCAGCCATCAATATATTTAAACTTAATCTCAAGGAATTCTTGATTGGTAAAGCGTACTACACAATAAATGTTTTTTTTAAATGATAAAAACTTGGGTTAATGTATTTTGTTTAATTGATAATGTATGACTATTGCATGTATGAGTTTTTATTTTAATGTATAATTTGACCAATGTACAAATATTTTTAATGTATAATTTGGCTAAAGCATATTATTTTTTATAATATTTTTAAGGTATAATTTGATTAATGCAAAGAGTGACTGGACAAACTGTACGACTGTTTATAATAATAATAACTTAATATATACACCGTATAGGTATGTTACAGTGCTACATTATAATAACTATAAGATCTTTTTCTACATGTAACAAACAATAAACGTGCTTGAATTTGAACACTTGAAAATGTTACCCCATAGCACCACCATCCTTAAAGCCCAGCTTCCAAACGGCCTTTCGTTTTAAAGTGAAATCGCTTTGATATCGTTTCGTCCCCGTCTCGTTACCGTCACTCAAACTCAGTTACGTGTTAACGCGTACAAAATGCCTTTGAACTTCAACTTGATTTTATTTTTGACTTGACTTTAGTTATGTTTACGTTTTCCGGTGTAAACTTGGCATTTGTGATTAGGGAACTTGGAAAATGTTAGTTGAGTTACTACTTTGGTAGTAAAGGGTCCATGGAAATGCTGATGAGCAGTAACTTTTTTTAGTATCCTAAAATACGTAAAAAGAGGGGCAATTCTCGTAATTTTAAGACCGTTTACAGTCTGATCTCAGTCTCAATCTGTCAAAAAATGCTTCTAAATTCCCTGCATTTTGACAAGTAATAATGAGTACATTTGTTTGTCGCCGAGATGAGACTGCGACTAGATTTTGAACGTTTTAAATTACGAAAATTGGCCTTCTGGTGTTTTGCTAAAGCAGCGGTGGCCCAGTGGTTACGTCCGTGACTTACGAGTTGTACGTCGTAGGTTCGAACCGTGACAGGCGCTTTACTTTGAATAAATTATTTCATCAACACTGCTCTCAAAACGGTGAAGGAAAACATCGTGAGGAAACCGGCATGTCTCAGAACCAAAAATTCGAAGACGTGTGACATCTACGTGACGTGTGTAATCCACCACGCGGGCCCAGTGCGGGTTGTTAGATGTCACATGTCTTCGAATGTTTGGTTAAAGGACATGCCGGTTTTCTCACGATGATTTCCTTCATAGTGTTGAGAGCAGTGGTGATGAAATAATTTACACAAAGTAAAGCGCCTGGCTGGGTACGAACCCGACATATTTTATTCTAGCTTGCAAAGAAAGGCCTATCTATAGTTCTGAGAAGGTACTTACGTAGTAGTAAAGCGAATTATGAAAGGTGTTTTTTTTTTGAGGATGGGAAATCATCAAATGACTCCTCCCGCTCTGGGTGGAGCAGGAGGGAGTGTCAGACTCTTACTGACTAAAACCCACCCGTGTTCCTTCCTTAGCCCTTTATGTTCCAGGGCAGCGGTAACCCTTTCGGACGATCCCGCTCCTTGAAAGGGTTACTGGCTAAATATTTCCAATATTTAGTCAGTAACCCTAACTACCTAATTTGTTTAATTGGAAATATTTATTCAGTAATGTAAGGGTTACTGACTAAATATTTCCAATTAAACAAGTCTGTTGGAGACGATGGAGTAAGGCATGTCTTATTCAATTAAGGGCAGATTTTTCCAATGCCAGATAATTTTATTCGAGGAATAATTTTTAATTTTTGACAGTTCTTCTACGCAAAATCTGTAAGACGTCTATGTTTAGCTGCTAGTTTTTATATTTTTCTAGCTAACTATACAGATGGTAAAAGGAGGGGCCCGTGGCTAAATAATAACAGCCGCACAGGTCGATCGGTCAGGTTAAGCTACGCTTGCCGCGGTTGGTCTGTGGATGGGTGACCATCTTTACATACCGAGACCCCTCCGTGCCTCGGAAAGCACGTTAAGCCGTTGGTCCCGGCTGTCATTCGTGGATCTTTGCCAGTCGTTACTGGTAGTTAGAAGCCCGAAAGTCTGACAACCAGTCTTACCAAGGGGTATCGTATTACCCAGTAACTGGGTTGTGGAGGTCAGATAGGCAGTCGCTCCATGTAAAATACTGGTATTCAGCTGCATCCGGTTAGACTGGAAGCCGAACCCAATATAGTTGGGAAAAGTCTAGGCAGATGATGATGATACAGATGGTAAAAATCATAATCCATACTAATCTTAAACCTAAACCACTGTACAGATTTTGATAAAGTTTGGTAAGGAGATAGATGGCATCTTGGACAAGGACAGGCTACTTTTTGTCCCGATTGTACGTGCCTGTGGAATAATTTACGACATCCACGCGGGCAAAGCCGCAGGCAGAAGATAGTATTATAAAATAAAATAATCTGATCTAAATTCCAAATCACACAAAATGAACATAAAACGTAAAGTAACAGAAAATTTGTGCAGTGCGATTACAGGCTAACATTATAAAACTGCTGTCAACACATCCACAGAAGCAAAAGGCTATCAAATTCATAAAGAATGACCGAATAAACTATTTACAGACAACGTTACGATAGGTCGACGACACGTTAACGACATCAGCCCGTAATCGCTCGCGTCTCAGTGCCCTTTAGAGTGAAAGTACCAAAGAGTGTTCTGTGTGCGCGCTCCAATTCATTAGTGATGGGATGAGATGGTGGACGTTGTCGATAGTTTTTTTTTTTAAACTTTGCCCCACACTGGCAATTTCTCCTGTATCGTGGGTGCATTTACAAACATTTAAACTCACATACACAAACAGCCAGTTCAAAATACTACACATTTTTCAGGATACTAAACTGGGCTAAAACTTGTAGGAGTAGAGCAGTGGTTGCCCAGTGGTAACGGTCGTGACTTACGAGTTGAAGGTCGTAGCGCCTGTCTGGGTTCGAATCCAGACAGGCGCTTTACTTTGTGTAAATAATTTCATCACCACTGCTCTTAAGACGGTGAAGGAAAACATCGTGAGGAAACCGGCATGTCCTAGAACAAAAAATCCAAGACATATGAAATCTACCAACCCGCACTGGGCCCGCGTGGTGGATTACGGCCCATTTCCTCTCATCGAGAGGAGGTCTGTGTACCAGCAGTGGGAATATTATAGGCTGGTTATTCTTATTATAGCAGTGCCAGTGACAGTGCCACAGTGCCACAGCAGTGGTGGCACTGCTCTGACATAGAATATACGAGTACGGCAAACTTCACGTAAAGGCTCAGTTTCACATTGGTTGTGCAATTGGTTTAAAAGTTTTCCGTTTTTTAGCGCGGTTTCATCAAAATATTTGAATGCAAGCCTACACATATTTTGTTACGAGTTTCGTTAAGTGATTGCACCGATAAAACAAATAGACCATAAACGTTTTAACATTTATAAAATGAACGTTTGTAAAACTATGTGCGTTACAAAATCTACTTTGAAACTGAGCAGTACCTAAAGAAAGAAAGAAAAATATTTTATTTGGGAAATACAAACGGTAAAAGAAGCATATCCTACTTCCTACCATCCTACTAATAATATTATAAACTAGCTTCTGCCCGCGGCTTCGCCCGCGTGGATGTCGGAAATTATCCCACGGGAACGTGCTAACAGGATAAAATGTATGTGCTTCCCCAGAATGCCATCTATCTCGCGGGCCCTTTGTGGCTAATTACAGTAGAAAACCAATTGTGTCTCATTAGTGGTGATTAAGAGGGTACCTATATGATATCTTTACCTAAGTACCTACCTAATTAAAAAAAACTCAATAACAGAAAATTAAATACCTACCTAAATAAACCTATTTCTGATGATAACTAATCTAAACTCAATAAATAAGCAAAATCCCTAAAAACTAATATCTATACGAATGACTAAACCTACCTAACAGTATTATAAAATAACCTACGGTCACTACGTACACTATCAAATATACTACCTATACTTTAAAATTAAAATCTATACCTACGACTCATATAAAAATAAACCTAAATAACTTTAAAAACTAAAAGGAATAAAAATGAACTCCACTGCGGGTGACCCAACCTACGACAAACTTAGTATTTGCGGTTGGTACAGTACAGACATTGGTAATCGGGTATAGGGATCGAACCGCAAAATTAAGTTTGTTTTTTATTGTATATACTTTTCCGGGATAAAAAGTACTCAGTGTGGTGCCCAGGATATTAAAGAATAATTATACCAAGTTTCATCGTAATCGAACCGGTAGTTTTTGCGTGATGCCTGAACAAACAGACAGACAGACAGACAGACAGACAGACAGACCGACAGACAGACAGACAGACAAAATTTTTTTTAATCACATTTTTGGGTTCGGTGTCGGTCTAGTAACACCCCCTGTAAATTATTTTTTTGATATTTTCAATGTACAGAATTTTCACTTCTACAGATTTATTATAAGTATAGATGCGAAAGTTTGTAAGGATGGATGGATGGATGTTTGTCATTCTTTCACGCAAAAAGTACTGAACGGATTTGGATGAAAGGCACACAGATAGTTTATAACCAGGAATAACACATAGGATACTTTTATCCTGATATTCCAACGGGATCGAAACTTATACGGGGAAACCGCGGGGTGCAGCTAGTAAAACTAATAAAATTATTATTAAAATCAGCAGAAAACAAAGAAAGGACCTGTGCAAAGCCAAAAAGGCTCCTATCTCAGCTACTGCTGCGATATTTAAAAAATAAAGACCACAGCGCTGGCAGTCCGTTCACAGTTGTTTTACCTTTAACAGCAGCAATCCAACAACAACCTTATATTGATGAGAATTAAGATCACAATGATTTTGACAGACCTGTCAGTAGCAATTAACCAGCAACCTAACAGCAACCTTATTAGAATGAGAATAAAGATAACTGTGATTTCATGCAAAAATGTAATAACTGTCTGTCTGATAGGACCCACTGTGATGCCATGGACACACCTACGGACATCCATAACTTCCAGTACAAATCAACAAAAACAGTTGTTCCACACATAATAACAACGCCTTGCTTGCATAATTTGACGACACGGTTAGCGCAGTGGCTGAGCGATCAGACTGCTGCGCTGCGTGTCGCGGGTTCGATTCCCGCACAGAACAAATATTTGTATGACCTACATGTATTTGTTCCGAGTCTGGGTGTTTTTCTATCTATAATATGTATGAATTTACAAAAAAAAAAATGTATATAAGTAGTTTATCAGCCATCTTGTTACCATAACACAAGCATTAGGTTGCTTAGCTTGGGACTAGATGGCGCTGTGTGAAATGTCCAGGGATATTATTATTATTAATTGCAGTTTGAATTCATTCATTCACTGACAGTAAAACGCACAGCCTGAACCGCTAGCAGTAGAAACGCACCCTTAATACTACTAAAGACGCGGAATGTATCAATGAATTCGTAGCGCGACCCTGTACTAGCAAATATTCTCGTGTATGGTTTCTGTTCTACTTACACAACACATCATATTATTTTGAGACGGTAAAAAATGTCATCCGGTATAGCTTAAGTGAGCACAAAGGAAAGATTTTTGAAAATTCAGTCCATAAAGGGTATGAGAGTTTGTTGAGAAGTCCGTCAATTTTGCCGATGCGAAATCCCTCACGACTTGTACTATCTTAATAACTTGCCAGTAAACTGAACACAAAGTATTAACTGGTCCATGAAACGGTCAATCACTATCTCCTCTGCAACACGCCACTTCAAGTAGCTCAATACCCTCTTAACTCCAGCCTATTCAGCCATAGTCAACACGATATCGACAGTATTAATTCCCTAATCGATATATTACGTAATTATCGCGCCACAGCACTATATGCACGGTCCGTGCATCAGCCCGCTCGAGCATATGATCGGTAGAGGTCTGGGTAGGGTTGTTACTGAATCGGGATTTTGGTTTTTTTGTCCTTTGAATAAATTAAATTATAGTAACTGAGACAACAAATTTAAGACAAGGTCATATTGTGTTATCATGGTATCATCTTTCACAGTTTTTCACTCATTTACGCGAGGTAAACTTGGAACACAAATCTGACCATTCACTAAATTTAGTTTAGTTTAAACTGTGTTTAGAGTAAGTCTGCTGTGACCCTTGCTTAGAAGTTTTGAGTCGAGACCGACTCAAACTCAAGATACACTAGGGAATATGGAAGTTAATTCTGGAGAATGGAGCATCTCAAACAGAAATAATTATGAATAATGAATAATTGTTGTTGTTGTTGTGATTAATTGTTGGGTCCTTGTATATTAAAATTAGCGTTTTGTCGAACTGGCAACTTTGATCTAGCGTTTGATTAGGAATTCCAAATTCAAATTTAGGCTTGTGTATTTGTGTTTTGTATTTAGTGATTCATTTGTTTTTGCGCCATTCGATTTTTCTTTTTTTTGACATCTTTCTTTTCAAAAAAGTTCGAGTTCTACCTTGGCAACAGCGCTGCAGAACCAGCTCGAAGGATTAATGATGTGTATGGGAAGCTCGCCGAAAGAAGGCCTGTGTCCCAGCTGTGGGAACATTATAGGCTGATTATGCTATGCTATGTTCTGGGAAGCCACTGCAAAAAATGATGAACTGATCTCTGATCTCCCTCTTACATTTTATTCAGCACAGAAATTCCAAATTATTAATCACTTGTAAAATGGCGAAAGTAATGGCGATAACAATGGTACAGACAACTATAAAATCTTCCCAATCAAACTTTAACCTAATGCTTTAGCGATAAAGTTGAAAATCTATTAAAGACATTTGACAGATTGTAGTAGCTTATTGTGCTGTCGTTTGTACATACTTTGATTGATTAAATAGGTATATAGTTTGATTCAAAAAAATCCCTTTTGCTTTTTCCATATACGAGCACGCAGATTTCATATAACGTTCTTTAGGGTCGATTAAATGACGATTTAATTAGAGTTATAGATAACCTATTAAAAATCTATTCTCTGAGAAGTCAAAAAGAGCTACAAGCTAAATACCTACTCGACCTTATGTGCCTATAAATAAATTATTTGTATTGACCCCAATGTCAAGGTCAAAGTTAAATAATGTATTTCAAATAAAAGGCATTTTTGAACGTCAAAATTTACAAAAAAAAAGAATTGATTCTAGTACCTTCCAAAGGGTAGATTTTTATGGAGAAGAATGGGCAAGAAACTCCACGATTGTATGGGACGGTTGGTGATTTATCGCGATTACGAAGGAGAAAGTTGATGGTTGTTAGTTTGATGGTCTCTACCACACCCTTAAATTTATGACCACAACCTAATGATACACGCTGTATAATAGGTACTGTCTGTTTTGACTATTTGTGATATTGTAAGATATCTATTTTACTGGTACCCGACCCGGTGTTAGCTAAATAATATCAGCAGCACAGGTCGATCGATCAGGTTAAGCTACGCTTGCCGCGGTTGGTCTATGGATGGGTGACCATCTTTACATACCAAGAGAGTCATCGCCTGCCTAGCCTTTTCCCAACTATGTTGGGGTCGACTTCCGTGCGGCTATTTTTACTTAGCCACAAGTTTGTATAGTTATGTAACAGTTTCAAATTTTTATGATTATTTTAAACTTCTATCTGAAATCGCCAGCATGTAGTATGTAAATGCTATTTCTTTCTTTGTTCAATCTTTTCACCTCCAACGGAACAATAATACCCCACAAAACGAAGGAAATACACCACAAACGATTTTTTGTCACTCTGAAACACACTTGACCTTGACCTTTAAACGATCAATCTTATAAGCTGTTTGTGGGTTGAAAAAAACATTTGCCTATCGCCATAACCTCAGAAGTTACATCGACTGGCCTTGATACTTCAATACGTCAAGGGCAAAGCCAGACGTTGTCAGTGTACTTATTGTCTACGTAAAGAATGGGGGGTTGTTTGTTCACGTGAATTTGGTTAGGAGTTGACCTTGATTTTATCAGTGCCATGGGAATGTTTTGTTTACTTTTGTATTGGTAGAAGCTTTTTAGGAATGGTTTAAACGCCATGTCATGATGCAGATATAGCCAATAAAAATGATTGATTTAAATTGAAGGTCAAGGTTAAAATAGACTAATGTGTCGTTTATTGGAACTGAAATTAAAGCTGCTTCTTAGAGAAAAAAATATTTATGAAATATACAAAAACTCAAGTTTTAATTTGAAAAGTTTATTATTATTCAAGATTTTTCACGAGCACATGTAATACAGTAATGGCACAAATATTTTTAGATCTCATTGGCTTTTCACTACATTTGCTATGACTTTATATTAACATCATTAACTTCCAAACAGGAAAAACAAACTTCATTTTTCAAAACAGAAAACATAGTTCTTCTTATGCCACCCCTCCTCAAAGGTCACGTCAAACCCAACTTGAAACCCAGTCGAGTAGCGAAATAAAACCGAATCTTTATTACTTCTGACAAGCGAGACCGAGTTGTAGAAAAGAAAGATTAATAAGGCTTGATATTCTGTCAACATTGTTTTATTTAGTTGCTTGAAGAAACTGTTTAGTTTTTTTTTTATGTTAAAGGGTGTTTGGTCCCAGCTGTTCTTCGTGGATCTTTGACAGTCGTTACGGGTCGTCAGAAGCCCGAAAGTCTGACAATCAGTCTTACCAAATGGTATCGTATTACGCAGTAACTGGGTAGTGGAGGTCAGATAGGCAGTCGCTCCATGTATAATACTGGTATTCAGCTGTATCCGGTTAGACTGGAAGCCAACCCCAAGATTTTTAGAAATTTTATTTAGAAATTACAGAACTGTAACTAGTAATCACTTTCAGTAAACCCGTGAAGTTGAAAAGTAATTTAACTGATAAATTATTTGTCAAAAATACTTTTTGTAACAAGCGTACTTCAGTCTAGACTTTACAGTTTGTACCAATTAGTGTAATTGATTAAATCACAAATTCTCTTTAAGAGCTATTTCATTGAGTTTTTTAATTAATTAAAACTGGATTTTAGACAGAGCCCAAATGATGGATTGCCTCGAGAACTTCACTCGCTTTTTAGTATTAAGTTTTATTTTAATTTATTTAACATACAAAGATTAATTACTATTTTTACAAGCTAACACTAATACAAGGTGTTGTTTTGCAACCTCGTCAAATTCAAGGAGGTAACTATGCTACTGATTCTCGACATGAATCAATAATAAAATAAGTAGGTATTTTTTTTTTAAATTTTTGATACCTTTGTGGGACACGCATATTAAAACGCGGCCTGTCTGAGACCGCACTGTAACTACTCTTTTACAAACACAAAAACACGCGGCCGCTTTTACGATACAATAACGCGATTCTGTTCTTTGAAAGTGGTGTATTTTGAAATACTGTCAAACTTAAATAACTAAAAAAAAGTATGTATTCATTATTTACCAGGGATCGTAATTTTATTTGATTATTTATGTCTTTCCTAGCAGCCTCCTGAAATTTGACGAGGATGCAAAACAACAGCTTGTATAAAATATATACAAGTATATAATTGTATATACTATATACAAGTATATAATACGCAAAAATATAGAAAAAGGCAGGAGCTCATTGGACATAAAAAAATTTGTCCGCATCACTGTCAATGGGATAAGTGCCCAAAAGGCTGGCAGCATTACCACGTTGGATGACAATGCTGATTCTTTGGGCTAAAAATAGGCCAGCCCTCTGGTCACGTGAAGAGTCAACCAACCACTTGACGATGTCCCGAAAAATTCGTTGAGCACTAGTAAGTAGTTTTTACTTAGGTATGGCTTTATTTCGCTGTCACGCAGTACAATAAAATATTGCTTTTGATTTTGAGTGGAATTTTATCAATTGTCCTGACTTAAAAGTAAATGTATAAAAATAATAATATTGTCATAAAAATTATCTAGAGTGAGTTCAGAAAAAATAATATATCGTAACGAGGCTGACTGTCCAGGGTATGCTAGAAGTACAAAATGATTAATAGGAACAATAATATGTTTAAAGTCTTAGTTGAATGCAAAGTAAACAAAATACAAGCAAAAAATCCTTTCGAAACTTAACAACTTCAATTTAAACGCATGAGGCCCGAGTGCGCATCTCTTTTTTAAGGAAATTTCTCGCCGGCTCGACTCCTCACGTCGCCAGAGGGCTGGGTGGTTCTTTGGCCAAAGAATTAGCATTGCTATTCAACGTTGCAATGCTGCCAGTCTTCTGGGCACGTTTCCGGATGACAGCGATGCGGACGAATATTTCAAGGCCTTTGTTTTTGTATTTATTTATATAGTTAGTCATTTAATTTAGTACCTAGTGTAAAAAGTTAGTTGTGTTAAATATTATTGTAAAAATCTTTTTAATAAACCCTACACTATAATAAAAAAAAACTTCACTTTGAATTTCTTCCTAAAACTCCCGAACTTGTAACAAACCTACGAGTATCTAAGCCACACGTCAACCCGCTTGACTGCACCAGATCAACAGCTAAAAATGGCCGCCTGCTCATAGACAAACGAGAAGCTCCCGAGTTGGGAACATACCGCACGTGATAAAATATAGTGTGAGCTCTTTTGAGTCGATTGATGGAACGGGAGGTAATGAGTTTACATCTGGATGCGTCAGTCAGGTCGAGGGGTGTGGCGTTATTTAAGCTTTTTGAAGGGTATACAGAGGATAGAATGTTTAACTAGGTGAATAGTTGGACTAGCTGGGAACCAATAATAATAAATCTGCCTACCCTTTTCCCAACTATGTCGATCAGGTTGTCGCACAGGTCGATCGATCAGGTTAACCTACGATTGCCACAGTCGGTCCGTGGATGGGTGACCATGTTTAAATACCGAGACCCCTCCGTGCCTCGGAAAGCACGCTAAGCCGTCGTCAGAAGCCCGAAAGTCTGACAACCAGTCTTACCAAGGGGTATCGTATTACCCAGCAACTGGGTTGTGGAGGTCAGATAGGCAGTCGCTCCATGTAAAATACTGATATTCAGCTGCATCCGGTTAGACTGGAAGCCGACCCCAACATAGTTGGGAAAAGGCTAGGCAGATGATGATGATATAAAAGTCGTGGCCGTTACTCTCGTAGTCTCGACGCTAATAATAATAATAGCCTCCCGACCGATATTGGTCACGGTGACCAATCTTAACGTAGATTAGCCAGGTACACAGGAGATATTATAGTGCACAAGTGTTTGCGCAAACACAGGTGCACTCTCTGTTCCTTTACTCTCATATTCCGATGGGACGGCAATCCGACACGACCGGGGAGAGATGTCACAGCGCAGGACCAACAGCTTTACATGCCTTCCGAGGCACGGGGTATTAAACCGCCAACTTCCAAACTCCGGACTGTTACTAAAATTCCTTATGGAAAACCTAATAGCACTTTGTCCGACCTGGGAATCAAACCCAGGACCCCACACGGTCAGCAGTCACGCTTGCATCTACGAGACCAACGAGGCAGTTCGAGGAGTCTCGACGCTAATCTTGTTCTAAACAAGTGTTCAAATCTTTGAAGCTGTGTCTACCGAAGGCTTAATGGTTATTTGCTCAATACAATGGCAGTGACAACAATCTAACTTAAAAATAAACAAATGCCGATCGTACCCTGTTCAAATTCGAGAGCGTTCCAATATTTCGCTTCAAAAACAAAACCAATATTTTCAGGCCAGCGGAATTTATGCCACATGCACACAAATATGAAACTGCTGGATACTGCCGGGTCAGATAGGCAGTCGCTCCGTTTGAAATATTAATAATAATAATAATATCACTGGACATTTCACACAGCGCCATCTAGTCCCAAGCTGAGCAACCTAATGCTTGTGTTATGGTAACAAGATGGTTGATAAACTACTTATATATTTTTTTTTTTTTTGTAAATACATACATATTATAGATAGAAAAACACCCAGACTCGGAACAAATACATGTAGGACTTACAAATATTTGTTCTGTGCGGGAATCGAACCTGCGACACGCAGCGCAGCAGTCAGAGCGCTCAGCCACTGCGCTAACCGTGTTGTCAATATTGATACTCAGATGTATCCAGTTAGACAACCTAGTTACTGAGTAACACGATAACGCAATAGGCTCACTCCTTATTTCTTGGGGCTTACACATAACTTGAGAAATGTGGGGTACAGCTCTGCTTAACCCTTCGGGTATTAGAGGCGTGATGTTATTTTATGTTTTAAAACTTGAGCCTACTAAAGTGTAAACAGTTTTAAAGTATCTGGAGCGGTGTTCGATTTGACCCTCGTCCGATGACGATGTTTAGTACCTACTATGTAATAGAAAACTAGTCCAAGCCACGCTGCAGTAATAAAGGTTTATACCTCTTTAAATTCATGAATACAAAGGAACTATGATGTCACCAAAATGATCGCCAGTATGTCGGTTTAAAAATGTTTAAAACCTTCTTTGACTCATAACTATTTTGATGTTTTAGGCTGTAACGAGAGGATTCAGGTCGTGTAGTGTGTTCTAAATCTGTCTTCTTCTTGATATGAAGTCTATAATTGCGAAAACTGATAGCAGGTCTTCCTCGTCGGAACTCATTACGACATCTAAACAAATGTGTTATTAATTTAAAAATATTTTAATACGCAGGAGACATACGGTATATGAAAACAAATGTTTATGTGACAGGTTTTGTGTTTATTGATTCGAAAGAATTCGCGTAGGAGACACGGCTTCACACACACACAACACACATTCGTCTGCAGAACATTTTGTGGCAGGAGGTCCAAATGTGCGCCTCTAGAAATGGCAACACTTGACTGCAGACCCCTGAATTAATCAAGTAGACTTCACGCATACACTTAACTTGGGAAATGGGGTAACCGATTAATGCAAGCATCCGTACGCCTGGAGCACCCTTTGCAGTTAATCCTGCAATCAAGCATAATCAGCATATATTGTTCCCACAGCTGGGACACAAGCCTCCTCTCTGTGAGAGGGAGTGGGCCGTAACCTCGCGGGCCCAGGGCGGGTTAACAGATGTCACACATGTATATAAGTAGTTTATCAGCCATCTTGTTACCATAACACAAGCATTAGGTTGCTTAGCTTGGGACTAGATGGCGCTGTGTGAAATGTCCAGGGATATTATTATTATTATTTATGTCTTAAAATTTGTGGTTCTTAAACATGTTTCCTCACGATGTTTTCCTTTACTGTTTTGAGAGCAGTGGTGATGAAATAATTAATTGTGAATGAAATAAGTAATTGGATGTTTATTTATTTTATTATTTATGTACACACAGTAGAATAC
Source organism: Apamea sordens (assembly GCA_945859715.1). Lineage (NCBI taxonomy): Eukaryota > Metazoa > Arthropoda > Insecta > Lepidoptera > Noctuidae > Apamea > Apamea sordens. The sequence continues at coordinate 143,931 of OX244010.1, read as the reverse complement.
ATATTGATATGACATAATCATATTTAATATGAGTACAAAGGTACTGCTTATTTCTTAAGAAATTTCTTCCAGCAGACCTGCGAAAGGAGAAGTAAAAAAGAAATGTAGACAATAGTGTGTGAGAACAAGAAGAGAAAAATATGAATGTGTGAAGTCTAAAACAAAAATATTAAATATACCTACACATATAACGCAAAAAATAATAAATACTTAAGTATACTTAAATAAATACATAATACACAAATATATAAACATATATATATGTCGGAGATGGTTGTCAAATAAAAATTGTGGGTAGTCAACTGAATTTGTTATGATTTGTGTTTATTATCAATTTAAGTGATTTTTACTATCAATTATTGTCTTATAAATCGAAACATAATTTATTGAGTACTCGGTGTACGTTCTAATTGATTTTTGGTAACTTATTTCGATAAATTGTACCCGTTGGTTTTATTCAAAACAACGGATGACATGTTACATTGTTTTTAAAACGGTTTACTTCGTGAAATCACCATTGTTTATTTATGACAATTATTCTTGTATTATTTGATTACTTTATAATGCAAGTCTTATTAGATTTAGCGTATTTTAGTGTTTTGTATCAAGTAAACACTTGACGTGCGTCATTGGACAGAGTTGTCAATCATCCTATAAAAGAGCGTGCACTCGTTTTGCTAGTCAGTCGGTCTTCGGATTCGACTCAATACAGAGCACCTGCTCCCGACATTACTGTCGGTTTACCTGGTACAGCGCTGCTGTATATTTACATAGCTGTGTTGGCTTGCTAAATAGCGAGTAGATACACTTTGTGTTGGGTGGCTTGGCCGCTATACGAACTGTGACCCTAAAGGGTTTGTTCGATTAACTGTTTTTAATATTTACCCAGTATTGTGTCTTTTGTATACCTAGTGTATTTTTTTGTGTACTGTAATTTTTATTACAGTTCTCTGTAACTGTTTAGACCATTCTGTGTATCCCAATAACATGGGAACTCCAAACCCTGACGATATAATATACCGCTCGGCACTCCTGATCCTACATCAGAAGTGGGATTAGGTTTAGCCCAGGAATCGCAGGTTATTGGTGATCCATGGCGAGTAATGTTAGAGCTTCAGAACCGTGATATGGCTCAGTTGATTGAATCGCTTAAGACGCACTCTGCTCCGTCTACTGTAATTCTGTTGCCTGATTTTGACCCAGACCTACCCGATTCCAATGCACAATTTTAAAGTACAACCGTCGATATTTGCTTATCAGAAAAGCCTCTTCAAGGTGGCGCTTTTATTATTGCCATTACTAAATCCTTAAAGGGCAGTGCTAACGCATGGCTTTCCCAAGTGTCGTATGCAGGTATGACCTGGACAGACTTTAAGTCTCTTCTTCTCTCGTTAAGACGTTCCGGAAGCTTTTGCCGCTACCCTCATTAACCTTCATAATAGTTATCCAAAAGAAGGAGAATCTTTAGCCGCATATGCCAGTCGACAGGTCACTTCAGTGACATCTAAATGGAATAGCCTGAGTGTTGAAATATTGCTGTTTATTTAAAGGTCCCTATAGAATGTTAGTAATATTGGACGGTCATAGATATTTGTTAAAATCTTTGAGTAGCAATAGAATTTTCAAATATGCCCATGATAGTGTACGGAAAATGCCTGAATGTCCAGTCACTGATAATGATGATGTCAATGTTGACAAAGATGATGATGTTTCATCTGCTACTGACATACTATAGCTGAATGGACAAGATATCTATGTTGATTCTTGTTTCGGATGTCTATGTTGACTCCTGGATTTGGACGCTGAACTTGACGCTTATGCGGGTTGTCTATGTTGACGCCTATGCGAGTTGTCTATTCGACTCCAAGTTACTTGTCAAATCCCATGGTGTGATTTTGGCTGGGAGACTATGTCTCTACTTTGATTGAGCTATGTATTGTCTGTAACAGTATGATCATTTTTGAATTATTGCGATGCAATTGCTATTGATTGATTTTACTTAACTAATTCAGGATTTTTCGTTACAACATACCTTTTGTTAAGGCATTTGTTTGTCAGAAAGGCCGATCGATATTTACTAAGTGATTCAGGATCACACGAGGCCGTGTAGAACGTCAGTTCTGGCCGTGTCGGAGATGGTTGTCAAATAAAAATTGTGGGTAGTCAACTGAATTTGTTATGATTTGTGTTTATTATCAATTTAAGTGATTTTTACTATCAATTATTGTCTTATAAATCGAAACATAATTTATTGAGTACTCGGTGTACGTTCTAATTGATTTTTGGTAACTTATTTCGATAAATTGTACCCGTTGGTTTTATTCAAAACAACGGATGACATGTTACATTGTTTTTAAAACGGTTTACTTCGTGAAATCACCATTGTTTATTTATGACAATTATTCTTGTATTATTTGATTACTTTATAATGCAAGTCTTATTAGATTTAGCGTATTTTAGTGTTTTGTATCAAGTAAACACTTGACGTGCGTCATTGGACAGAGTTGTCAATCATCCTATAAAAGAGCGTGCACTCGTTTTGCTAGTCAGTCGGTCTTCGGATTCGACTCAATACAGAGCACCTGCTCCCGACATTACTGTCGGTTTACCTGGTACAGCGCTGCTGTATATTTACATAGCTGTGTTGGCTTGCTAAATAGCGAGTAGATACACTTTGTGTTGGGTGGCTTGGCCGCTATACGAACTGTGACCCTAAAGGGTTTGTTCGATTAACTGTTTTTAATATTTACCCAGTATTGTGTCTTTTGTATACCTAGTGTATTTTTTTGTGTACTGTAATTTTTATTACAGTTCTCTGTAACTGTTTAGACCATTCTGTGTATCCCAATAACATGGGAACTCCAAACCCTGACGATATAATATACCGCTCGGCACTCCTGATCCTACATATATATACAAATACTCACGGTATAGAGGAAAGGTAATGCTCTTTTAATCAACGTTTAAATAGAGAAATAGTTTTAAATCACGAATGCTAGTGTTTGTGTATGTCAGTTTAAATGTTTGTAAACGCACCCACGATACAGGAGAAATTCCTCAACGTTTTTTAAAAAAGAAAGAAAAGAATTTACACAAACTAAAGCGCCTGCCTGGGTTCGAACCCAGACGGGCATTACATTGTGTAAATTATTTCTTACCGCGACTTACGAGTTATAGGTCGTAGAATCGAATCTATGACCTATAACTCGTTACTTGCGGTCGTATATACTGGGCCACCACTGCTCTTTCGGTTGGTGGGTCAAATTAGCCATTCACCAAGGCTGAATAATTGAATGAGTTACTCATATCTTGATTAAGTTATTCTCCTTCTGCTCGTGTTAACACTAGAAAAAATAATGTTGGTCCCGGCTGTGTTTCGTAGATGTTAGACAGTCGTCTGCTATCGTCAAAAGCCCACAAGTCTGACCACCAGTCTTACCAAGGGGTAAAGCATCGTTTTACCCAGTAACTGGGTTGTGGAAATCAGATAGGCAGTCGCTCTATGTATAAAACTGATATTCAGCTGTATCCGGTTAGACTGGAAGCTGACTCCAACACAATTGGGAAAAGACTGGGCGGATTGAAAATAATTTTGTATGATTCATTTACGTTGGCAGTCAGAACTCTAACTGCGTAGCACAGTATCAATTACAAGCTGAATAATGTTGAAGGATAATTGCTAACCCATTGCTGCATATGTTCGAAACCTTTGTCAGCTCAACAAAGTAAATAACGCAATGAATGTTGTTGAACTGTCAAAATGACAGACATTGCTACTGATAGTGTATTACGCAACTACTCCGCAGTACGTAAAGAGACCTAATTTTTTTTTAATGAAAAAAGTAGGAGCTCGCATAAATGGGATCCATTTCTACGTAATGGAAATTGGGATTTTTGCTAAGTACAAAGATATTATCTACTGGCCGTCCTGTAAGCATAATCCTCTTAGTAGATAGTTCAGTTAGTTAATCAGTTGAAAACCAGCGTCAGGCACTAGTTGTCTGGCATGTTTGCTGAACGGGGCCTATTTGCGCAGTCACGAGGCACACTTTCCTGCTAATTTCTCACAACACACTTCACACACTAGGAATTTCTCCTGTATCGTTTACAAATATTTAAACTCAACACAAACAGCCTGATCCGGAACAACTACTTGTAGGCCATACAAATATTTGTTCCGTGCGGGAATCGAACCCACGACACGCAGCGCAGCAGTAGATCGCGCCAACCGCGCCGTCAGGTCTTTTTTCTTGTTTGATTTTTTTTTTACTTGTAGTATAAATGTATACTAGGCGTTAAATTAACGGATCGTTTTCGGAACACAACACTGCGCTCCAGAAAAAAAAATTGACAAACGACAAAAAAAAAAAATGTGTCAAATTGACAATTTATTAATGTGAGTTGTCATTGGTCCCTGGCCTCAACATCGACATCAACCAATAGGGAAAAGTGTCAACATTAGTTTTTCTACGCTTGACTACGAGTCTTTTAACTAAGTGTATCTTATGTTTTATTTTTTTTATTATAATTTTTATTTTTTATTTGTAACTGTGCGTTCTTTTTGTGCAGAATAAAATATTTTTCTTTCTTTCTCCACAACAAAAACAGCTGATGTGGCTCAAAAGGCTGCCCATCTAAAATGGAACTGGGCAGGGCATGCCAGACAAACTGTGAGCCCATATAGCACAGAATTGGTGCCCGGAGACAGTGAGGTGGGGTCGTGGCAGACCAAGTAAGAGATAGCGGGACGAGATGGATAGGTCACAAAACTGGAACGAGGACGCGTGGGCTCGCGAAACCAGTGGAGTGGAGTGGAGTGGGGCCTTTGGCCAGAAGTGAGACAGCGTGGGGTAGTTGGCAGATGTCACATGTCTTCGAATTTTTGATTCTAGGACATGCCGGTTTCCTCACGATGTTTTCCTTCACCGTTTTGAGAGCAGTCTTGATGAAACAATTTACACAAAATAAGCGCCTGTCTGGGTTTGAACCTACAACCTACAACTCGTAACTCGCGATCGTTACCACAGGGTCGCTACTGCTCCTTTTAGTCTGTGCTTAATAAATGTATTTTCTTTCTTATTTTTCTTTTCTAGTAGCCATTACGACGACATTATTAAGACACTGTATTATTCCAATCCGAGCACAGACGAAAATCCTATCTACTTATTCCTAATAATGTATAAGTACACAAAACTAAAGGATTTTCTATACCTAATTTTGTATTGGGATCTCTATTATAGCGACCCTTGAAACTGCTAACTATGATAAGTAAACGCGGGGCAAGGGCGAACGGAGTTTGTGGTAGTGGGTTCTGTAGTAGATTAAAATTCCGATTTTAAAGTAAAATCTAAATTCAGTTATTCATTTTTTCTGCCAAAATATTGACTGTTTTAAAACAACTGACATGCATTAAAACTGAATTATGCAACACCTATTTCTAGACTCGGCTATGTGACAGCATTTGCCAACATCTTATTTGAAAAAAGTTGACGACAAAAACTTTTTTGCATGTCTGAATTTTAACATCAGAACTTTATAAGTTTTTTAATCGATAATTGCAGAAGAGAACACAAAATATACAAAAATATTTTCTGGCCCTCCTTTTTACTTGTAGGCCCACTGCTGGGCAAAGGCCTCCCTGTGTTTCTTCCAAAACTTCAAACAAAACAAAACCCAGTCTTGTACGATCTCTGGCCATGTTGGCCCTGCAAATGTTACCACTTCGCCATATTTGCCAAAAAAATAATCACGTCAGAAATGATGACCGATATTTTATTTAGCTATGAGTATGACCCCAATTCCTGCTCTAAAAAGTTCACGGAACCCTAAGCAAGAGACACAAGAAGGAGAAAATACAAAGATATTACGTGACCAAAATTCAATACTCTATACTCTAGGAGCTGTACGTGATGCGTGTGCGTGATATGGCTCTATATTATAGTCGGGGAGTCAGGCAACTTGTGGTGTTGTTTATGTCAATTTTGTTAAAATTATTTGGAGATTTCCGTGGGTTTTGTAATGTTGGTTAGTTGTTGGGGAAACTTTTGTTGTTTTGTGTGTTTGGTTCGGTGTTTTGTATTGTAGAAATGACAGAGAATGTTTATGAATATTTATAGTGTTGAAAAACTAATATTTGTCGTCAAAACTCATTTTATTTGTTCATCATATTATGATTATTTTAATATCTACACTTTTATATTATTATTATGGTCAATTAACAATTTTATTTAAGGAATTGACTACCACCACCAACAATAGATTTTCTATTGTGTCTGTTGTCTGGCAATCAACGTGTTAATTGGATTTTTTAATTCCAGCACAAAAAAATGCTATCAGTAAATAGCACATTGTTTTGTTGGCAAAGTAATATCAGCCGCACGGGTCGATCAATCAGGTTAAGCTACGCTAACCGCGGTTGGTCCGTGGATGGGTGACCATTTTTACATTATCACGACCCCTCCGTACATCTGAAACCACGTTAATCCATTGGTCCCGACTCTCATTCGTGAATCTTTGGAAGTCGTTATAAATGTGTTGTCAGAATCTCGAAAGTCGGACAACCAGTCTTACTAAGGTATTGTATTACCCAGTAACTGGGTTGTGGAGATCAGATAGGCAGTCGCTTTATGTAAAATACTGATATTCAGATGCATCATTAGACTGGAAGCCGACCCCAACATGGTTGGAAAAAAGCGAGGCAGATTGATGCTATATTAATCCAAAATATCATCATCATTATTTCAGCGGAAAGACGTCCACTGCTGGACATAGGCGTCCCCCAAGCACCTCCACTTCGACTGGTTCTATGCCTCTCGCATCCAACGGGTTGAATCCAAAATATGGGCTCTTAAATACTACCATCGCCCGAGGGAATCAAACTATTGTCTTCATCGCACAATTATATAAATATAGTTTCTCTGACTGTTTGGTTCGTCCTCTCCGGGTCTAGATAAATAGTTTTGGCACGAGGATAACTTGCACAATCACAAGCAGAACCGATAATGACACTTGTTGTTCTAAATCGCTAAAGTATTTGTACTGGAATAGATATTTCTAATAGTCACTCTATTTTTTCTTCGTCTCCGACGAGTCCCAACTAATTAATATTGTAAAAAATAATTACAAATACTAAAGAAAAAAAAAACGTTTATTTGCGGTAAACGTGACGCAGAGAAAGAACAAAACACAAAAAGAACAATTAAGAGGAAAATATGCGTCACATGTCACATCCACTCAAAACGGCCATCGCTCAGCATAATGCTACGGACCCTATGTGAGACAGAGCCCCAGCGCTGGTTTTCAGCGACAGCCAGCGTTGGCATGATGACGTCAACCGGTGCAGTATGACATAAATAAACAATACCTAAATCTATTTTAATAATAAAGCTGAACAGTTTTTTTTCTATGAATGCGCTAATCTCTGAAACAAATGATTTGAGTTTTAATCCTGGTACCTATACTGGTAAGTATACGATTGAAACTCAAATCATTTATTTCAATTAAACCATTTACAGGCACTTTTGAATTAATTGTTAAAATGAAATAGTCGGTCAGTTAGTCAGAAAGTTGCTCATTCCAAAACGTAGATCTCTATGGAGAAGAACGGGCAGGAAACTCCAAGGACACATCCTGGGTACATTATTCTTATTGCTTATATGTGAGAACAATGGAAAAAATAAAAACAAATAAAGAAACAATTTAAAATATAAAATTAAAATTAAAGCCCGGGCAGTTAAGAGATGACCAGTCTCAACCGACGGCACCCGTTCACAAACATGACGCGTGCATCGGCACCATCCAGCTCAACCATTTAGTAGGGAACCGAATGATCCAACATACGCGCCACCACCAGTGAGACATTTAAGTGAGCATGACATATTCTGAACTGCCATGCCCTTTCATGATTAATTTAAAAAAATATATTTAATAGCCCAATAGGCAAGTTTCCTAAAAAATTCTAATTAGTCCGTCAGTTAGATTATCAAAAAATATTGAACCCGTATTTTTTCTTTTGTCAATTATATAAAAAATATATCGCCCGTTAAAGTACCGCGTGACGTCACACTTCGCCTTGCTACACTTTTTAGCATGGCGTGACGTCACGAGCCCCAATCCCGAATTTTGACGCGCTTTATCTTTGTCATTTTTTGTTTGATTGACGAAAGAAAAAATGCATGTCCATTATTTTTTTCACGCGGACGAAGTCGCGGGCTAGTGTTTTCATAGTATTTCTAAAAGGATAACAATCCTACTAATATTATAAACGCGAAAGTTTGTATGGATGGATGGATGGATGAATGGATGTTTGTTACTCTTTCACGCAAAAACTACTGAACGGATTTGGATATTTGGCACACAGATGGTTTATAACCAGAATTAATGGGATACTTTTTATCCCGATATTCCCACGGGATCGAAACCTATGCGGGTGAAACCGTGGGAAGCAGCTAGTACATCGTAATGGTAAATATACATTACTATGACTCAGTTCATATATTCAATATTATACTTATCCAAGGACAAAAAATGACAAAGATAAAGCGCGTCAAAATTCGACGCGCTTTATCTTTGTCATTTTTTGTTTGATTGACGAAAGAAAAAATGCATGTCCATTATTTTTTTCACGCGGACGAAGTCGCGGGCTAGTGTTTTCATAGTATTTCTAAAAGGATAACAATCCTACTAATATTATAAACGCGAAAGTTTGTATGGATGGATGGATGGATGAATGGATGTTTGTTACTCTTTCACGCAAAACTACTGAACGGATTTGGATATTTGGCACACAGATGGTTTATAACCAGAATTAATGGGATACTTTTTATCCCGATATTCCCACGGGATCGAAACCTATGCGGGTGAAACCGTGGGAAGCAGCTAGTACATCGTAATGGTAAATATACATTACTATGACTCAGTTCATATATTCAATATTATACTTATCCAAGGACACAGATAACTTGTAGCTTGCAAATGAACATCGCATACCTCCATTTCGCATAGGTACCTCCATTTACATAACGTAGATTACAATAATTAGTTAAAGAGGGAGAAGGTTTCATTTCATTTATTAATTAACCTTCAATTTATAATGGGTTAATCCCAGTTCACACACGGCTGTGCGGCCAGACGAATAACAAATGAAATATCAGAGGGGCAATTGAACATTCACAGAGTGGTCTGTCTCAATCTGTAAAAATACCTTTAATTTCCCTACATTTTTGACAAGATGGACATTGATTGTCGCTGAGATGAAATTGTGACTAGATTTACGAGTAAACCTTTTTAGTTATGACAAATGGCCTTCTGGTCAATTAGGTAGTATTGTTAACTGTAAAAGATTTCATACTTACCCATACAATCCACACCAGCACCCTCATTGCGTAACACACTTTGAATTACAATTTGAATCATTTTGCAAGATATTGCTTCATACATAGTTTCGAAAAATAAGTCTGCTCAACAACGTAAATAACGTAATAAATGTTGTTGATCTGTCAAAATTAAAGCCATTGCTACTGTTATTATGTTACTGCCGTCGGAGTGAATGAATGTGTAAACTGGGGCTTAAAGAAACGACATACGAAGAAAAACAATATACAAACGTTATCCATGATCATAACGCAAAAGCCCATGTTTTATTAACACCTGCCAGAATTAAGTAAGATAACTCCAGTCCCGCCATTTTATTCCCAAGAAGTAGGAAGTTTGTTCACAAATAAGATACTATTGTTTGCAACAGAATTAAAACTTATTGTGACTAATGGACACAGAGGAGACGAATACAGAAGCTTAATTTTATACCCTATCCATTAAGTTAACCGTTTTTTGACAGCTGTCTTAGAACGTAAATATTATAATATATGTAGATTGTGTATTGTGTAGTATATTATGTGTTACGTAGTATTATATTTGTTTATGTAAAAGTTTACTTTAAAATACGTAATAAAATAAATATATAAACTTATCTTATTTTAGTATCATAGCATAAATTGTTAATTTCCATAAACGGGTGAAGACACTGACTCCTGTAACACGGTACCACCTAGCACAGGAGTCAGGGCTTCAAATTAAAATGTAACACCTTTATTTATGTCAATAAAACTTTATTATTATTATTATTTATGACTTACAGACATTATATTACCGTACGTGTATCAATCAATGTATTGTGTGTTGCTGCAATCACTAGTTCCATCTGTCAAAAAGCGGTTTACCTAATGAACAGGGTAAATAAATAATAATAATAATATATATCCCTGGACATTTCACACAGCGCCATCTAGTCCCAAGCTAAGCAACCTAATGCTTGTGTTATGGTAACAAGATGGCTGATAAACTACTTATATATATATATTTTTTTTTGTTGTAAATACATACATATTATAGATAGAAAAACACCCAGACTCAGAACAAATACATGTAGGACTTACAAATATTTGTTCTGTGCGGGAATCGAACCCGTGACACGCAGCGCAGCAGTCCGATCGCTCAGCCACTGCGCTAACCGTGTTGTCAAGGGTATAATAAGCACCATTATGATAAACATACATACATACATACATAGGCTTTTACTGTCCTACTACAGCCCCAGTAGTCTCTACATTCTTAGCGATCGCTTTACGTCCGAATTCGGTCGCAAAGTCCCGGATTGACAGGTGTAATGTATGGAGTGACAGGACTTTGCGACCGAATTTGGTCGTAAAGCGATCGCTAAGAATGTCGAGACTGCTGGGGCTGTAGTAGAACAGTAAAAGCCTAATATTTTATGTAATTATCGTAATGGTGCTTATTATACCCTGTCCATTTAGGTAAACCGTTTTTTTATACCGCGTACATTGAAGGACTGGAACAATTTGCCTGCAGCGGTCTTCCCGTCCGATTATAATTTGGGTGTTTTCAAGGCTAGAGTGAATAGGCTCATAAAAAATTTGTGCGCTTACCATCAATGATTGCATCTCTGCTTTCCATCAGGCGGGATCGCAGTCAAGCACTAGCTTATACCATTTAAAAAAAAACTATGCTATTTAAACTAAAATCTGCAAACTACAAAAATTCAAGCTAAGAAATATTTATTGTGTTAAATAGTAAAACAAAAGGAAATTTAACAAACAAAGCCAAAACTCAGAAGGCATGCAAATCTTAATCAATATTAAAATGACTATTGACCAAGTGTTTTGATAATCAATATTAAAATGACTATTTGAGAATGATGACTAATATTCCTTATCTTATTAATAGTGCACCTTCTGTAATTCTCTCTTCCCTACTAATAAAGTACACAAGTATTTGTTGCAGCCAACTTTCGCTTTCGGAAATGAGCAAGTTTCAGTCGATGTTGCCCGCTTAATCTCCGAAACGAGCGATAAAACTGTTGTTTTGTAAAAAGAGTTGCTTTTTTTCGTCGTTTTCTTTGCCATATTGGTTTCGGCAAACTGCTTTTGGTGTTCCCAAATTGGATTTTTCTGTTTGAAACTGTGTGGTTTAAAATGGGAATTGTTCTGCAGTTCTATCTGACTGAGTGATATTTAGTGGCACGCATTGAGCGGGCGTAACGCTTTCGCACCATCCACGGCTCTCGTTCGCTCCCGCCAAAAATCTAACCTAAACTGTAAAGACCATAATAATTATATCGTTGTTGTGTGAATACAGACTGTGTGCTGCATTAAAACTGTTTTATTTATTTATTTATTTACTCTAAACATACAAATATCCTTACAGGCTAGACCCAATGCGATATTGTAGCACACTTACAATTAACATACACAGTTCAAGGTATATGTTTTTTAGCATAACAAATTCTATACATAGCTGTTCTTGTAAATTCACCCAAAGCGCAACAGAATATATCTATGTCCTCAGCGATGAGGTTGAGAGTGCGGAGCGCACTCGTGAGCGGCGGCGGCGCCTCGCGCAGCAAGTTAGTTCGCGCGCGCGGTTCCACCAGCAACCGCGGCTGACGACGTCGACCCACATACCCGTCAGGTTTTATTCGTGGATAACATCGTCTTTTACTGGCACTAACACCTCACGCCATTACAGTCACCTTGAAGATTGGTAGTATACCTCAATTTTTTTTTTGTCTTTACTAGCTACTGCTGTACCTTTGCTGGGCAAAGACTTCCATACTCTCTTTTGTCATCTCTATCTGTCCAGAGTTGGCAAGGACCAATCTTTAATAAAGGAGTTTAGCTCATGCCGCCATCTCCGTCTGGGCCTATCCATCTCCATCTTTTAATTGCTTGTAAATATATCTTTAATTGTTTTCTACCTCCCTTTCTTTAATTTAATTTTACCCTTTTTTTTTTTTTTTTTTTTCAATTTAGTCAGTAGAGTAAGTGTTTGTTGAGATTTCGCTCATAGCCGTTTTTGCAAAATGTCTGAATTGAGTGATCCACATTTTCGGCAATAACTGAAGACCCTTGAGAGTGACAAATTTTTTACTTTGGGCTATGAGTTTTGACTATTTTTGACTAAATGTACAATCACATTTTGTCACGAAATAAAAAAAGATCACTCAATCCAAATGCACATTGGGAACTCGTCAAATGACTCCTCCCGCTCTGGGTGGAGCAGGAGGGAGTGTCAGACTCTTACTGACTAAAACCCACCCGTGTTCCTTGCTTAGCCCTTTATGTTCCAGGGCAGCGGTAAACCCTTTCGGATGTTCCCGCTACCCTGGCAGGCTTCGGCCCTATGGGGCCCCGTCGCTTTTGCTGACATCTCTTTGAGGCGCGCGTGGAACACGTACACGCCGTCCGGCACGGGCCTAGTCCTTACTCTCCGCCCGCAGGCCCGTCTCCGCCCGCAGGCCCAATTTAATTTTACCCTTAACTTTTAAGTTTAGCTTTACTTTGTCGCTACACGACATTTTGGCGATGTCGTTTGCCATTAAACGGAACTCAACCACTCTATTATGATTTTAATATTGTGTTATTGGAGTCAACCTGACTCCAATAACTAGAAATGAAGAGATCCTTTGGAGACCCAGGTACTGACATAGTCCGAAGAATTGCAAAGCTAAATAGTGACAGGTGCAGGGCAAATTTCTCAAAGATCGGATGGCCCATGGGACTGAAAGGTTCTGGATTTATGACTGCGTACTGGAAGGTTCTGCTGGACGCGAGAAGTACATTGACCGGCCCTGTGGTCAATGTGGCGATGCTTGAGGAAGGTTCATATCCAGCAGTAAACGACTTACGGCTGAAATGATGATGATGATTCCCACTGCATTAATATTAGGATTCCCTTTTAGGCGCTTTCTGTTATTTAGAAGTTAACCTCTGAGTATAATATATCAGGAAGATCAGCTGATGGACAGCTGCATCCATTCTAATTATAACAAAAAAACTAAATACACCGTGATTTTTTAGTCGTCTGACAAAGGTGGTCCACTCAATGTATCCGACATAAAATACCTCTAGGCGTGTTTTTTTTACCATTAATTAAGATAATAGGTACAAAGAAAAATAAATAATACATTAGAATTATGAAACATCCTGTTAATAATGTTTACGTATCCAACAGTAGAACATACCTAACCATCGCACGAGTCGAGTAGATAGATCTTCGCTCGCAACAGAATGTTTCAACTACGTTATGCATCATAATACTGATTTTTTTTTTCTTTTTTTTTCTCTTAAATGCCATTTTTTTTTGTTATGAATGTGTAGCAGTCATTGGATACATGAAGTGGGCTGCCGTTGTCAGACGACTAAAAAGTCACGGTGTATAACCACTCCACCTCGGACCCAATAATTATAATGTGGTCTATGTCTCAATATTTCAATGTCGTACACACATTTCCCTTCGGTCATAATAATTTTTGTTCGAAAGAACTGAAATTTAAGGTCAAAAACACGTCACGATATCAAACTTTCATCCAGTATCTAACAAAATTACATAAAAGAAAAAAGGTACTAATTAAACAAAATCGAAAACTTACCGAACAAAAGAATAACGACCTAAGACAATTCCTCTCCACGAGGGAATGGTCACAACTCCAAACGAACTCGAAAACTTAGACATACATAGCAAATAACTCATATCTAAGTACGTACTAGAATATCCAATAAGCCATCTAAGTCCGTTCTAAGAAGTAATATCCTCGAAAACCTGGCTTAAAGAATAAGTCCTAATAATAGAACTTCGCGAAATAGGTCCGTTGTCCTTGTGTTTATCCCGACCATATTTTTCTTCTCTCTAATACTCGTAAACTTAACTTATGGGGTTCGTAAGCTGCCCAGTAAACAGATATCGGGAGGGTAAAGCTAGGCTTTAGAGAGTTTTAAAGCCGAAAGGGGATAGAGAGAAGGTCAAGTTGAAATCTGGGATAAATATTTGTTGTAGAACAATATCACCGTGGTGGAGATTCATAGACAACTCCGCCTTGGAGTGTAAATGTGGCGCTGTTCCACAAATGATGGGACACTTTATATCGTGTTGCGTGTCCTGTCAGCTGCACATTATAGCAGTGCGATTCTGTAACCAAATCACCGTGAAAACTTAGGTGAAGTGAACGTGGAGTGAGCTGTCATTCCAACTAATGCTAGGGATTGACACTAGTGACAGCTCACTCTAAGCTCACTTCACCTAATTTTTCACGGTGAGTTTTTTACAGAATCGATCGGCAGGAACTGATGGACGCTGGTGTTGGCGTGAAACAAGTAGCCGAATTCTGGGCCGAGTCAATTTAGATTGCTATGGACACGCTACGAAGAAGAACAATATCGCCCGAGAAATAATACTATAATTTCGCCAAGCAGTAGGTATTGCTGTGTTCGTATCTGAAGGGTTTAGGCCAGTGGAATTTATACGGCATATACCAGAAAGGTATAGTCAAATAAGGGTACCAACCATCAAACTGACCAATTTTCTCCATGGGACCAACATCTTAATCGTGAAAAAATTATCAACTGTCCCGGACAAAACTTCAATACCTACTAGACCCAAATGTACAGACGCCAGCACATCAAGCTACTACAATCTGTCAAATTTCTTTAATAGATTTTCAACTTTATCGATAAGGTATTAACGTTCAAGGTTGATTGGGAAAATTTGACAGTTTCGCTTGACCTGCTGGCGTCTGTACATAGATCTGAGGCATTTTTTATTTACCTTAAAGGTCAAAAATGCGTCGGAAATATGACGACCTGATGGCTGGCGCATGAAACAAGATAATTTGAGGACGTAAAGTATTCCGGCTGCCAGTACCTACTATTGCCATTTCCTAATATTTATTCAATCACAAACTCCACGTTCCACTGCCAAACATGGAACTTCCACAGTAAGACTACAATGTTTTTTTTAAATTGATTCTCTTTTGTTTATATGCTCCACACCTTACCACGATAGAACCCATATCTTTCTTGAATAAATTATCAAAAGGCGAATCAAACCAGACCTTCTCGCATCTTCCTGCATCACGGCTTAAGTGTAAACTCTAAGTTGGGATGCAAACAAGATAGTCAGGAAGTATGCAGCAAATTATGTCGAACTCTGAAGCTTACTCCGCTTCGGATATAAGCAGACAATAGGGTTGTTAGTATAGCTTGTGGCTAAATATAAACTGGGTGAATCGAATGATTGATGAGTTTATAACTTACCTTAGCTAGCATATAGCTGAGGTAAGTTCGAATGATTTAATATTAGCTTCTGCCCGATGACCGATGCCCGATGGAGCAGACGAGTCCTGGAGTGAACACGGAGTATTAGCATACGTAGTGTGGGACGCCCCCCAGCTAAATGGACGGACGACCTAAAGAAGGTGGCTGGGATAGACTGGATGCGGAAGGCGGAGGACAGGGTGTTGTGGCACAGCCTGGGAGATTCCTATGTCCAGCTGTGCACTGCAATAGGCTGAGTTGATTGATTCATACGTAATATTTCTTGTTCCCCGAGCCGGGTGTCGCATCGCATCGCCTGCCTGTGCTACTTTTTTTCTCTTTGCTCGGCTCCTAAGGGTCGTAGCGTCATGTTAAATAGCCTATAACCTTCCTCAAGGATTAGGATATGTTATTTCTCAAATCCTACTGGCAGTTCCAAGGATTAAGAGCAGGGATCAGGGGTAGGGCGCGTTCAAACAAACTAAAAACAAACAAACTCTTCGGGTTTATTATTAGTATATGTACATAGAGTACTTTATTGTACACTACATAAAACGTCGGCACGGTTGTTGCAGTGGGTAAGCCGCTGTGCTGCGTGTCACAGGTTCGATTCACGGAACAAATATTTTTGTATGACCTACAAGTAGTTGTTCCGGGTCTGGCTGTTTGTGTATGTGAGTTTAAATGTTTGTAAACGCACCCACGATACAGGAGAAATTCCTAGTGTAGGGCAACGTTTAAAAAAAAATGGTCAAATATATTTAAACCTAGTCTAAGTGTCGAATGAGCAGCCTTATCGCACAAGTAGATTACCGACAACCTTAGGATGAACTGAAAGAAAAGAGCTTTTGAGGATTTTGGGGTCTTAGTGAACGAAAAAGTGACGTCTGCGCTGCTACCGATAACGCCGCGGAAGTAGCGTAGTTTTGAACCAGCAAAAGGAGGACCGATCAAAATGGTCCCCACAACAACCAAACATACGTCATTAGATAGGCATCCAAATTATAATATTATAAATGCGAAAGTAACTCTGTCTGTCTGTCTGTCTGTCTTTGCTTCACGCCTAAACTACTGCACCGATTTGTGTGAAATTTGGTACAGACATAGTTTGGAACTTGAGAATGGACATAGGATAGTTTTTATTACAAAAAATAAAATAATTTCCGACATCCACGCGGGGGAAGCCGCGGGCAGAAGCTAGTTTTAATATAAAGCAAGAACTACTCTGGCGGTTCATTTCAAATCGCTGTGTGAAAAAAGATATGGCGATGTTTCGTGGTACCTAACTGGACGGTGGGTACAGGAATATTTGAATAGGTAATCACTTCTATTTATTTTATTTAAGAGTTCCGATGGATGTCACATGTCTTCGAATTCGTGGTTTTAGGACATGCCGGTTTCCTCACGATGTTTTCCTTTGCACTGCACAGCACTGGTGATGAAATAATTTACACAAAGTAAAGTGCCTGTCTGGGTTCGAATTCACGACCTACAACTCGTAAGTCTGGTCCATTACCACTGGGCCTCCACTGCTCCCTAATACAATATAAAATACAGCAATAAAAAATATATTTTTAGAGGAAAAAACTATAAATACAGAAGGGCAGTGACATCGACGCGCAGTCTGTTAGATGAATTCAGTACTTACATGATTCTGAAAACCCCTGCGTTCAATTTTTTCGTCGGTTATTAAAACGATAGAAGAAATCATTATTGACAGTCGCTCTATGTAAATTAGCTTTTCCAAAGTCGGAAAAGCTGGGAAGATGATACAGAAAAACAGTCCGTTTTATAATATCAAGGACAATACCTGGCCTAGACGTTGACCTTCAAAAAAACACGCACCAAAAGAGAACGCACACACAAAATGTGTACCGACATAACAAAAACATGATCCCAAGGAAAGCTGTTCCATAAAACCGGCCAACTGCGAGTCGGACTCGCGCACGAAGGGTTCCGTACCATTATCTATAAAAACCACGTCTGTTGTATGGGAAAACATTTTTTTTATTAAAGTGTGTATACTACTGTTTGGGTGTGTGTGTGTTGTGTGTGTGTGTGTGTGTGTCTGTAAATATTTTAAGCATCTACCTGTTGCCGTTGTGAATATCGAGCAAAAAACGTCCAAAAAAATCACGTTTGTTGTATGGGAGCCCCACTTAAATATTTATTTTATTCTGTTTTTAGTATTTTTTATTATAGCCGCAACAGAAATACATCACCTGTGAAAATTTCAACTGTCTAGCTATCACGGTTCTTGAGACACAGACAGACAGACGGACATCGGAGTCTTAGTAATAGGGTCCCGTTTTTACCCTTTAGGTACGGAACCCTAAAAACCTGGGAATTTCGTCTCGTGACTGAAACAAAAGCAATATCAAACGTAACTCTATGATTTACGGAAGAAATCTGGAATATCAGAAACTAATATATCTTGCTCCGATTGTTTGTTCTTGGGACAAATATATGTGTAATTGGATAAGAACTGGTTCTGTTGACATGAAGAGTCGTTTCTATGCTGATCTGCGTACAAACAAAAATGTTGCATCGATCCTTGCATTAGAGTGATGTTACCCAAAATATGTTTGTTCGTAAAATTATAATCTGATTTGAACTGCAAGCGGTTTTTCTATTGCGCAATAACCAACTCTACAGAACACCCACAGAAGTAAACATATGGATATGGCTGATGATAACAAGAGAGATGTACCTTCAAATACAATGATTAGTATGTCCAGATACCACGAAACATATATAACGATTAAAATTTTCAAATTTGTAAATTTTACATTTCCATGTACCACACAACTCTAAGCCTCTTCCAACCTAAGTAATTTTGAGTCGGCGCCAAACAATCAATAAACAAAGATCACAAAATTGGCTTAAATTTAAACGGCGCCGACTCAAAATTATTTAGGTATACTTACATTAGTTTAAGAACTTAATTATTAAGGTTAAATAAAAAAGGTTTATTATTTTTAGCTTTTCAGTTTTTTAGGCGGTTTAATTTTGTTGTTTAAAAGTTTTTATTTTATAATTTTTTGTACTAATTGTTTGCCAAAGGGCGCCTCATATGTGGCACTGAGTAGAGTAATAATACACAACTCAGCATTCAAATCTGTGAGTGAACAATAAATCACCCCTATTTTCCCACCCTTGGGGTTAGTTTTTCAAATTTATATGGGACCAACTTTGGGGTATACCCTTTCCAATAAAAAAAGAATTATCAAAATCGGAGTACTCTGTAAAAAGTTATGCATCATACATAAAAAAAAATAAAAAAATATTTATACGCGTCGACTTGAGAACCTCCTCCGTTTTTTTTTTTTTCTATAAACGTTCTTCTTCTTTTCTTATATAAACATACATCCTGAAGTGGGCTTGGAACTTGGATCTAAACCAGCTCTAACAAATTGTTTGTACATTATTTTGAAACTAACTAGTCAATAATGCTGCAATTTGCATATTAATGAATTTTAAGCGTCGAACTTAATTAGTTGGCATTAATTAGATTGCTCGGGTGTAATGATGTGTTAATTTGTGTATGATTGAATTATAAAACATGAAAGGGTAATAACCAGCATAATCAGCTTATAATTTCCCCACTGCTGGTACACAGGCCTCCATTCTGTGTGAGGGAACGGCCCGTAATCCACCACGTTTTCCCAGTGCAGGTACCAACCTGCACATGTCTTCAAACTTTTGGTTCGGGAACATGCCAGTTTCACGATGTTTTCCTTCACCGTTTTGAGAGCAATAGTGATGAAATTATTTACACAAAGTAAAGCGCCTGTCTGGGTTCGAACCCACGACCGTCCACAAAGTCGTGGCCTTCGCCATTGGCCCACCACTGCTCTGAAAGGGTATTACATTTAAATTTATGTTTTAGCTTGTTAAATGCCACACAGAATGAGGTACCAGTAATTTACAGCCAGCAATGGCCTGTATACGAGTATGTAGGTATGGGTAGCGGGATCGTCCGAAAGGGTTACCGCTGCCCTGGAACATAAAGGGCCACGGGAAGGAACACGGGTGGGTTTTAGTCAGTAAGAGTCTGACACTCCCTTCCGCTCCACCCAGAGCGGGAGGGGTCAATTGAAGATTCCCAAAAAAAAAAAAATACGAGTATGTATGCATGTTCTTGAATCGAGACCGCGAATCGGCAAACGAAGGGTAGGACGTCCTCAGGCTAGGTGGAGTGATTATCTTCGCAGGGTATGATAATTCTGTAGCCAAAGAACAACCCAGCCTTCTCGTCACCTAAAGTGTCGTCCAGTCGCCGAGAAATTTCCTTGAAAAATAGACGCGCGCTCGGGCCCCATAACCCAAACAAAATAGAGGATTGTTAATTAGCACAATGTTAAAATCCTTTTCATTTATTACTTACCAGTGGAAAATAAACACGTACAAAGCAGAGACCACTCAAACAAATTAAATGATCCAAACTAATATTATAAATGCGAAAGTAACTCTGTCTGTCTGTCTGTCTGTCTTTGCTTCACGCCTAAACTACTGAACCGATTTGTGTGAAATTTGGTACAGACATAGTTTGGAACTTGAGAATGGACATAGGATAGTTTTTATTACAAAAAATAAAAAATAAAATTTATTCCGGACATACAGCGCCATCTATTGGTCAAGAGTCGGTGTCATCTATTGGTGAAGTCACTATTCCACGCGAACGAAGTCGCGGGCAAAAGCTAGTAGACTAATAAAATAGAAGGTCTTTGTAATAATAAATTGTTGAGTGTACAATAGTTCAAAGTCTTGTTCTACCTCAAAGTAACGAGATACGGTTGACGGGTGACGTACTAGTGGTAACAAACTCACTTTCGTAATTTCAGATAGTATTTGTGTATGGTTTTGTACAAGGAAATCAGTTCCGTGTTTTTGAATCTATTCTATATAAAGAAAGCGGCCAAGTACGTGTCGGACTCGCCCATGAAGGGTTCCGTTTTACGATTTATGACGTATTAAAAAAAAACTACTTACTAGATCTCGTTCAAACCAATTTCCGGTGGAAGTTTACATGGTAATGTACATCATATATTTTTTATTTTTTAGTTTCATCATTCTCTTATTTTGGAAGTTACAGGGGTGGGGGGGGGGCACACATTTTACCACTTTGGAAGTGTCTCTCGCGCAAACTATTCAGTTTAGAAAAAAATGATATTAGAAACCTCAATATCATTTTTGAAGACCTATCCATAGATACCCCACAAGTATGGGTTTGATGAAAAAAAAAAGTTGAGTTTCACTTCTAAGTATGGGGAACCCCCAAAATTTATTGTTTTTGTAGTATAAAACAAGAAGCTGTTTGTGCCTGTCTGTAAAAGAAAGAAAGAATTTCACTTTGTCTAAGCCCTCAGGAAGCCCCTTAGCAGTCAGATTTTCAACCGATTGACCGATGAGGCAGTCAGACTAGTCCATGATAATTATACCAAGTAGCATCATCAGCCTATAATGTTACCACTGCTGAGACACAGGCTTCCTCTCTGATAATGGGAGCGGACCTTCGATTTTTGGTTCTAGGCTATGCCAATTTCCACACGATGTTTTCCTTCACCGATTTGAGAGCAGTGGTGATGAAATATACGATTATGTAATTTACACAATAGGGTAGTTGCCTGGGCAAAAAAATAATTATTATATTTAGTCCGTCAGTTAGATTATCGAAAAATAATGAACACGTATTTTTTCTTTTGTCAATCAAACAAAAAATGACAAAGATAAAGCGCGTCAAAATTTGGGAGTGGGGGTCGTGACGTCACTTGCTTGCAAAAGTGTCGCAAGCAAGTGACGTCACGCGGAACTTTAACGGGCGATATCTTCATCATTTTTTATATAATTGACAAAAGAAAAAATACGGGTTCAATATTTTTTGATAATCTAACTGACGGACTAATTAGATTTTTTAGGAAAATAGCCTATTAAGTAAAGTGCCTGCCTAGGTTCGAACCCTACGTCTTACAACTCGTAAGTCGCGGCTATTTACACTGGGCCACCACTGCTTTCTACTTATATATATACCAAGTAAAAGTGACTGGAACTCATAGTACAGCCTCTGTTTTGAAGAGAAGCCTCACAATCGCGAGGCTAACGATCACTTGGCTTTGAGAACTACAGGTAACACTAGCGCTCTGTTTGATTTTTACAACAACAGCTGGAAATAAAATAATAATGCTGGTTAGTTTTACAAAGGTACGCTAGTGTTTTGTTATTTTTGAGATGCTATGACCAAAAGAACTGTGAGGGGTATTTTTTTAACGAGAAGGCAAAAATAGCGTTCTCAAGTAGCGTCGACTGTCCGACGCGACTTGGACAGTGAGCCGCGCTACCGTCTTTGTTAACTGGTTATTCTTATAATTAAGCCAAGAGACGAAGAATAAAAATACCACTAAAATATAGGTACTACACTACTACTATATATTTATTTTGCTTTATATACATTATGATCTAATTATAAGTATACCACTTAAGAATACCAACATTTGGAATGCAATAAAAATATTGAAAATAGCGTTTTCATAATGCTTCTAACGCCTATCGTTACATTAAAAGTTAATGCTGATAGGTTTTGTTATGTTTTTTGGACTATTTGACGGAATTGATTGTAATCTAGTTTTTTATTTAATTGAGGGAATAAATGCGGAAGTAATATAGGGAACGGAACGTAAGTGAAGGACTGAGTGAGTGAATGAGAGAATGAAGGAGTCTGAAAAACCAATATGGCTACGGTTTCAGGACGATATAGCGGTGGCGGAAATCTTCGGTAATTTTATTTATATCTATATATTGTTAGGCGTAGGGTAGGAGTAGGCTAGGAGTAGGGTAGGAGTAGTGTAGGAGTAGGGTAGGAGTAGGGTAGGGGGTAGGACACTACGCAAACGAAGTAGCGCCGGGCAGCTAGAAATAATTTATATGGCAAAACAACGTTAGCCGGGTCAGCTTGTGATAGATAAAATTAACCTACGTCTTAGCATACAAGTGATTTTAATTGGTACCTACTCGAATCCCAAACACTACATAATTTATTTATTTTTTCAATTATTTGTAATCGACTAATTGTGCTGGCTACACCAAAACGATTCAATTTATGTGATTCTCTTTGGAAAAACTGTCAGTGGAAGGTAAAAGCGGGCAAACGAAAAAAAAAAACTTTTCCACCACAAAAAAAACTGCACTTCTTTTTCAACATGTCAAACAAACAGCTTGCTTTTATCGTCCAGAAACTATAGTGGCGCTTACAATAAAATCAGTACAGCGGATAAAATGTGGGCATAAAAGCTTGCATGTAGTGTTTACGTCAGAGGCACTCAACCGAGACTCATTTTTACGTAAAACAGCGGTGCCCATGGCGAAATACTGACAGTTTTAATTTTGCATATATGATATACTATCAAAATGGAATAAATTCGAAAAATTGTAGTGAAAACTGCATCACGTGAACATGTTTATGTGGTAACAAGTCAAGTTTACCCATCGGCAATAATTTGACAAACTTCCATACAAACTTTAAGCAAGAGATTTGAAAACATTGTAAAAGCCAATTATTTTAAAAGAGTAACCGTGGAGTTTCTTGCCGGCTCTTCTTCATAGGAAACGATCTATTGAAACGGTTCACCTATATTCTGACGTTTCATAAATGCCCACGTAGGTTTATGTGAAATATTACCCCTATTTAAAATATTATGGTGAGTTTTTAAAAATCCTTTCTAATTGTTTACTTTCGATACTATGTATAAAAAGAACTCTTGTGCAAAATTGCAAGCTTCTAGAGCCAGCGGTTTACGCTGTGCGTTGAGGTGGAGAGTAGGTAGGCATTTGCCCAACAGTGGCACATTAATGGCTAATAATAATAATAATATACGTCACAGTAAATGGCCTAATAATCCTCAACAAAAACCCCAGGAGGCTCTAATTGCACTGCTGGGTCAAGGGTTTGATTCAGAAAGCAGTACTCCTGGACACGGCACGCATAGTGAGTAGGTTCTACTCCCTAGAGCCCTGACCACCGGCAGCTTGGACCCTGTTCCTGATGCCGACGGGCTACTATTTTTTTATATTTTTAAATGTTTAAAAAAAAAATTATAAATGTAATGAATATGTTTGTAAGGGCAAATTTTTCCAACGCCAAATAACTTTATCGGAGGAATAATTTTGAATTTTTTACAGTTCTTTCATATAAAAACTATCAGACGTCAATTTTATTCCACGAATAAAAAATATCAGTCGATTGAAAAATCAGCCCTAAATGTAATAGAGGAAAAAATAATAAATATTTATTCAATCATTTATTTCGAGCAACAAGATTCGTAGTATTACTAACAATGTAGTTATAAACTATGTTAGTAATACACTTACAAAGACAAAAACAAAACCAAAAAAAAACAAGAAAAACAGAAGGCCAAGTCTCGTAATTTAAAACGTTCAAAATCTAGTCGCAGTTTCATCTCAGCGACAAACAAATTTCAAAAATTATTCAAAATTTAGAAAAATTAGAAGTATTGGTACGAAGTTCCTTATCGCGCGTTGCGAAAGGGGGCTAGACGGAAAAAATTAATACCAAAAGTTGGAACGACACTTTTTGCTATAGTTGTAAGCCGTGCGGCGTGCGCGTGTTTCTCTGTCTCTCTCTCTCTCTTATAGAAAGCAAGCCAGTTATACTTCGTTCCATCCGGGTGTCCCTTGACACCTCTCAAGTTTTTTTTTTTGACAGATTGAGATCAGACTCTGAACAGGAATTGCCCCTTTGATTGTGACATCATTGCTGCAAAGTGAAAGGCCCAGCCGAAACCTTGCAGCAGCAGTGATTCACACAAACTCACAGACAAGCCTAGAGAAGATACCCTATATAGAAAATACCTTTCTCGAATAAAACTGCATGACACATTGCTAAAGTCCTTCTTTTCACTATTTAAAAGAGAGTTCCTCTTTGAAATAACTGTGAAAAGGATTAGGAAGCGTCGATCACACCTACTTTATTCCTGGAAATTATTAAGCTCCTAGGTATTTGTACGGAATTTCATCGTTTTCTGTGCGTAAAACTTTAATCGGATAAAGTTTAAATCCTCAAAAGAAAAAACGAAATTTAAAATGAATATTTTTGTATTTTATGAAGCAGTAAATTTGAAGAAAAGCCCTTTAAAGCCGTCGAACGATTTGAGAGAAAATAAAAATAAACATGTTGGTTTTCTTTCTGTATTGCTAGTGAAGGGACAGATAAAGAATTTATTATTACATTTTCATTTCAAATATTAATATTAAGTAGGTATTTATTTATGAATTAAACCTTTTTATATTTATGCGTAGGATGTTCTATATTTGTGCATTAAAATTGTTTTACATTTCAAATTTATAAATGAGGTATTGGAACGAAGTTCCTTATCGCGCGTTGCGAAAGGGGGCTAGACGGAAAAAATTAAGACCAAAAGTTGGAACGACACTTTTTGCTATAGTTGTAAGCCGTGCGGCGTGCGCGTGTTTCTCTGTCTGTCTCTCTCTCTCTCTCTTATAGAAAGCAAGCCAGTTATACTTCGTTCCATCTGGGTGTCCCTTGACGCCTCTCAAGTTTTGTTTTTCTCTCTCTTTTAGTTTCTCTCCGCACGGCTTACAACTATAGCAAAAAGTGTCGTTACAACTTTTGGTCTTAATTTTTTCCTTCCAGCCCACTTTCGCAACGCGCGAAAAAAAAAAAACTACCAAGCCACACTGGGACCGCGTGAAGGATTATGGTGGCCCACTCCCTCTCACAAAGAGGAGGCCTGCGTCCCAGCAGTGGGAACGTTATAGACTGATTATGGTCAAAAAGATTAAAATATTTTCCTTTTCAAAAGAGAGATCTATCCTTACTCGTAAAAACTAACCCAAACTGTATCAACACAGTATGATATCCACAGAAACTAACATTTTATTTTTATTAAGGAACTACGTAAAACTATTCGAATGGTGTTCCCCATTTCAAAGTGCACGAAGTACAGTAAACCACGCAAGTTTATGAGCAGCCAACGCAGCGCTGAACCAATATTTCTACAAAACTTTGACGGTAATGTGTACGGAGCAAGTTTCCTAGGAAAAATTGTTGTATTGACAATGAGACGGTTTTCTTTAGGAAAAGATACGAAAAGTTTTTTTAAGTACTTAATGTTTGGAAACTGTTTTCTTTCAAGAAAACTTCGAACCCAAAAAATTAAACCGCCAAAAAAACTACTACCTAAATAATTTTGAGTCGGCGGCGTTTAAATTTAAGGCAATTTAGTGATCTTTGTTTATTTATTGTTTGGCGCCGACTCAAAATTACTTACGTATACTTACATTAGTTTAAGAACTTAGTTATTAAGGTTAAATAAAAAAGGTTTATTATTTTTTGCTTTTCAGTTTTTTCGGCGGTTTAATTTTTTTGTTAAAAAGTTTTTATTTTATAATTTTTTGTGGCTATACTCTAGTAATTGTTTGCCAAAGGGCAGGCATATGTGGCACTGAGTAGAGTAATAAATAATACACAACTCAGCATTCAAATCTGTGAATGAACAATAAATCACCCCTATTTTCCCACCCATATGGTTGGATTTTTTTTTCCAAATTTATATGGGACCAATTTCGGGGTATACCCTATAAATAAAAGTATACCTAATAAAAATCGGACTACTCTGTAAAAAGTTACGCGTGGTCATACATAAATATATATATATATATATACGCGTCGACTTGACAACCTCCTCCATTTTTTTTTCTTCGGTTAAAAAAAGGATCACGGCGAGCCTTTTTTTGAGTTTGAACTTTTCGTGTTGGTACCGTCGTTTTTCGAAGCCGTTAAAAAATTGGGAGGGAAGAGGTTGTTATTTCCGGTGTATTTTTTTTTTTGCGTCATTTCATCTTTTTGCTAGTAGTTGGTAGCCCGACTTACGAGTTTGTAGGTCGTGGGTTCAAACCCAGGTAGGCGCTTTACTTTGTGTAATTTATTTCAACATCACTGCTCTTAAAACGGTGAAGGAAAACATCGTGAGGAAATCGGGATGTCCTAGAACCAAAAATTCGAAGACATGTGACATCTACCAACCCGCACTTGGCGTGGTGGATTGCGACAATTAATTAATTATCCTTTTAGAATAGTGGTAACATTATAATTTTAGGGATAAACTGACATGTATGACAAAAAAAGAAATTTCAGATATCCGTAAAAAGCTGGCCATCAGGTGGCAACGCTTGTTATAATGATGAGGGATTTAGACTAGTGTTGAACAAGTCCCGGGATTTTTTATTTATCCCGGTGTGTATTACTTTGATTGATGGAGATTGGGAACGGTAGGTAGTATGAAATGTAGAAGTTTATTGTAACCCTGAAATAGAATCAATCCGTCTTATTATAAAACGAATTCTAATTTTAGACCTAGCCTAAACCTTCTAGGCAGGTGTACAGACGCCAGCAATTCAAGCTACCCGAAACTGTAAAATTTTCCCAATCAACCTTGAGCCTTAATACTATAGCGATAAAGTTGAAAATCTATTAAAGAAATTTGACGGATTGTAGTAGCTTCATGTGCTGGCGTCTGTACATCACGAGCGACACGCGTCGACGACAGAGGCAACCGCGACTGCCAACGTTGGCTCTCGCAACACTTACTGCATTTTTAACTTTATTCCGACAAATGTAAGGTTCTTACTGCAAAATTGACAACTTAGACTCGTGTTTAACTTCAGTTTTTTTTAATAAGAACTTTAACTATGTTGGATTATAGTTGGAAATTTAAAAATGATGGTTTAAACCTTTTTCTAAAGTTAGAACTCTTTCAACTCGTTTCGTTATAAGGCCGAATTGGTTTAGTTCTTCATCTCTTTTTAGTGTTTTTCTGTTTGCAGTATAGTTTTTCCGAAAACAAATTAAACATGTAAGTAATAAGCATAACTAGGTTATACTAATTACATATTTGTTCGTTACATGAAATTAAACTATCATCAACAACAAATACACACAAAACTCCTAAATCCAACATACCCAAATGAAACTCATAGGTTCCTCTCAAACTGCCATTAAAACTCCGGGAAACTATACTGCTAAACATCCCGGGAAGCGCAACACTACACACGATGTAATAAATATTGAGTGACCAGTGTTGCTAGATACTTGAACAAAAAACCGGCCAAGTGCGAGTCGGAGTCGCGCACAAAGGGATCCGTACCAATAGATAATTGTTATGATTTTATTTTTAATATTCTATATGTTTACTTATTATTGTGCGAAGTTTTCCAAGTAAGCGCATTTTACAAGTTAGGCCGCTATAACTCCTGAACTAACAAAGTTATCTAAGCCGTTATAGTTTTCCTTCAAAGTTCATCACATGGACTAAAATCATTTTTTTTTTCAGATTTTTCTAGCTAGCCGTTTAGCTTTTAGAGTTAGGGGGGCCCCCTATTTTTACAAAAAGACGCGCTTTAACGTTGAATATCTCGCAAATTAATAAAAAAATCATCTAAGCAACCTCTCGATGTTTTTAAAAGACCTATCTAATGATACCCTACATTACGGGGAAGACGCGAGAAAAAAAAATCATCCCCAATTTACGTGTAGGGGAAGGTACCTACCCCAAAAAAAATATTTTTCGTGATTTTATTTTAGCACTTTGTCGACGTGGTAAATACATATACTTTGCATCCATGCAAAGTTTCATGTTTCTAGCACTAAACATTTGGAAGGTAAGCCAAGGACTGACAGACGGACGGACAAGACGAAACTATTTAAGGGTTCCAAGACGTGAACTAAGGAACTCTAAAAAAGGAACTAAATGCTGTAAAGGATCCCCGAAACTGCAATTGATCAATTGCAATCAATTGCGATTGTAGTAATATTATCTATCACTTCAATTGCGTTTGGTAGACTATCAAAAGGCCAATTCTCGTAATTTAAAACGTTTAAAATCTAGTCGCAGTCTCATCGCGGCGACAAACAAATGTCAAAATCTTGTCAAAAATGTAGGGAAATTACAGGCATTTTTGACAGATTGAAACTGAGATCAGACTGAACGTTCTTGAAATAAGAAAATTGCCCCTCTGTTAGCGCATCAATGTGTAACAAACACGTAAATATTAACAGTTGCAATTGATCTTTGCATCTAAAGGTGCATCCAGACATTACGAGGCATGCGATTCGAATAGCGCCTGGCATAATAATAAAAGAATCATTTGCGACGCATGCCTCGCTCTGTCTGGACGCACCTTAATTAAGATTGCGTGTAATATATTTGTTTCTACGTAACATTTGTAAGAAAAACTACTTTCCATCAGATAAATAATTAGGTAGGTACGATTTGTGTACAATACTGCGCTCAGTGTTGGTTTAGCACGTGATATCGTAAGAAAGAAAATAAAAAGAAGGAAATTACATTTATTTAGCACAGACTAAAAGACACAATACACATCAGAAGGACAATTCTAGTAATTTTAAGAACGTTCACAGTCTGATCTCAGTCTCAATCTGTCAAAAATACGTCTCTAATTTCCCTACATTTTGACAAGTTTTTGACATTTGTTTGTCGCCGAGATGAGACTGCGACTAGATTTTTAACGTTTTGAATTACGAGAATGGGCCTTCTGATAAAAACAAAAAATGAAGGTCAAATAAAAAATTTAAAAGTCCGATGTCAGAAATTAGCAGGAAAGTGTGCCTCACGACTGCTCCAAAAATACAAGGTGTCGTTTTGCATCCTCGTCAAATTCAAGGAGGTAACTATGCTACTGATTCTCGACACGAATCAATAATAAAATAAGTGCTTGGTATTTTTTTTAATTTTCTAATAAATTCGGAAATCGCCATGTGTGGGACACGCATTTTAAAACGCGGGCTGTGTGAGACCGCACTGTAACTGTCCTTTTACACACATAAAAACGCGGCCGCTTATGCGATACCATAACGCGATTCTGTTCTTTGAAAGTGGTGTTTTCTGAAATACTGTCAAACTTAAATAACTATAAAAACAAGTATACTATATTCATTATTTACCAGGGATCGTAATTTTATTTGATTATTTATGTTTTTCATAACAGCCTCCTGAAATTTGACGAGGATGCAAAACAACAGCTTGTATAGTAATGTCAATAGCGTTGATCGAAGTTAGTTCCGCAGTCAGTTTTAAAGCGTTTCCTTTATCCAAAATAATATTAATACCAGCCTATTATTGTCCCACTGTAGGGCAAAAACCTCTTCTCATACAAAGAACGCACGAGGGTCGATCACCACGCTTGCTCAAGACGGGTCCAAAGGTCGGAGCGGGTTAACCAAAATCAAAATCATTTATTTGCATAATACATGTTTGTAAGGTGTTTTATATAAGTATAGAAGGTCCACTGCATTATAACCTAAAGAGGCGTGCAAATCTGCGTAATATCTACTAATTACAATATTATAGTGTTAGCAGTAATTCTTTGAAACTCAGTTACAAATTAAAATAATATCAGAAGGTAAACCATGTCAAAAATTATACCAAGTAAAAAATTATAAAATGTCAAGAATACTCAAGTTACTGAATTACGATAATCATGTTCATGTCACTCATTCTAATTTTTATTTGATACATATTGATAATAATATTATTAAATTGCATTATTTTTATCTTCTAAATATTCTTTAACATCCAAGGGTTCATAGATAATTCTTTCCAATTCATCCCACACATTGAAATTCCTATCAAAATGTTTTAAACATGAAAAGTTACAAAAGACAACCTCAACCTTCAACCACTTCCTTATCTTTTTACCAGGAAAAAAAAAGAAATAGCGCAACATACAAATAAACAACAATGATACTTGCCATCACAACTAGCGCCACAATCAAGGATCAAGACACATCGG
The DNA here is from genome assembly GCA_945859715.1 of Apamea sordens. NCBI lineage: Eukaryota > Metazoa > Arthropoda > Insecta > Lepidoptera > Noctuidae > Apamea > Apamea sordens. The sequence goes on along the minus strand of OX244010.1, from coordinate 113,482 downwards.
TTCACTGTATAGAGTTTTTGCACACATCAAGTTTCATTTAGTTCATAAGGGCATCAGATTTGGCCCATTTAAGCACCTGTCCCACCGACGAGGAAGCGACTAGCTATCGATGATTTTCTCGCTCAAGAAACGTACAAAAGATTGTAAGTCACATAAAGTTAAAGATATTTTATTTGTTATGTGTTTACATACAAGTTAAGCATGCAAGATCTGAAATATAGTTTGAAAGTCCTTACATGTTTTGCCCGACCAGGCGTACAAAATGTTTTTTTTTTTTATAACAAAAATATAGGTAATTAATTTAATGAACCCAAGACTAAAGACTGGTTCACTAACATTCATTAATAATTTTTAAACGAATATTAATACTATAGGAATAATAATATAAAAATAATAATATAAAATTTCTAGCATGTCAAAAGGTATCTGTCAAAAAGTCATTTATATTATAATAACACTTGTCTGTTAAATTTCGAATCTTATTTTTAAATTGATTTCTTGTCATAGCTTTGAATGACTGTGGTATTTTGTTGTATATTTTCGGGGCCATACAAAAAAAGCTTTTCCCCATGAGGGCAGTTTTTGCCGAGTGCAAGCAAAGTTGGCTATTGTCACGTCTGTTGCGCGGAAAAGTGTCAGACTGTCGTGGAAAGAGTTGGGGGTTAGACTTAACAAACGATGTAAATAAAAAAGATGCTTATATTAGTAGTGATCGTTGACTGTTTACAAAGCCAACGAGTACTCGTTTGTCGCAGCAACAAGAGCTATTAAAGAGACCTCGCTCAGTGATGCCCGCTTGTCGGGCAGAAGTTCTGCCGCAGAACGCTCACTGAGATACTCACGCTTTTTAGGTACAGACGCCAGCACATCAAGCTACCTGAAACTGTAAAATTTTCCCAATCAACTTTGAGCCATAAGCTTTAGCGTAAAAGCTGAAAATCTACTAAAGAGGAGATGTTTCAAAACGGGCCCAGTATATGTACAGTACCTCGAAAAATCGAGAAAAATCCCTGGAATTCAGGAAAAATACAGATAAATTGCATAAATGCATATTTTTCTTGTAATCATTTGATATTTATCAATTATTCTTATCGACTTTCAATATGGCGTCTCGCCAATTTAGGTACTCTGTGGTTAAAAACCATGACAGTATACCATAGATCGACCATTGATCATAGATCGTGAACTGTCTACTGTCACATCTTGTCAGACTAAAAGTACGGTAACCTATTCTCTTTGACGTGGATGACTTGGATGTTGCATGTCAAAGTTCCAATTACTGGAACCATAAAGAAGTCCCTTTGTTTTTAAAATCCTTCCGTTTTTATCAAAATTTAGATTCCCCTGTTATTCAGTTTCCGAAACTCCCCATTTACAGTTTTGATTATGAAATTTTATGTTTTAAACCTGATATTTTCTACAATATTGGCATATCTAAAAACTCTCCTTCGGCTGACTCTATTTTCAATGCGGCGGTTGGTGAGCGATGGTACAACTTTCAAAGATTTTTCACGGACGCCTCTAAATTATCAGACTTAAGTTGCACTGGTGCTGCGGTATACTACCAAAACTCCAAAATTGTGTTAAAGTTCAAATGCCCTATGCAATCATCTGTGTTTACGGGTGAGTGCGTGGCCATATTAGAAGCTTGCCTATTTATAGAAGCCCATAGCATAGATTTTGGTGTCATCTTTACGGACTCACTTAGTTGCTTGCAAGCTTTGGAGCAGAATCCTTTCAAGAGTAAACTGTACAGTCCAATTGTTCTCCAAATTAAAAAGTCTCTTTTCTCTTGTGCCAAGAATCACAAAACCGTTCACCTGGTTTGGATTCCAAGTCATTGTGGCATAAGAGGAAACGAATATGTGGATGCTCTTGCTAAGGATGCTGTTACGTCTCAAGCTGCTGATCTTAAACACTTTAAATGTCCCGGCTACGATTTGCTGAGCCTTCCAAAAAAGAGCTTGCTAACCTCATGGCAAGTACAGTGGCAAAATTCGAGTAAGCAGAAAGGTGCTTTTTATCACGCAATACAGCCTAACGTTACTCCCAAGCCTTGGTTTTACCCTTATAAAAAAACGTCAAAGAAGGTAATCTCTACCATCTCCCGCCTCCGCATAGGCCATTGTTGTTCCCCGGTATTCCTTCACAAAATCCGGGTCAGAGATACATCGCTCTGCGAATGTGGGCTGGATGAAGGTACTTTGGAGCACATCTTCTTTAACTGCTCCAATAATAACCCAGCCCATGACTTATATAGCCATCTCCCTAAATTAAAGATCCCTGTCCCAACTAACTTTCCATCCCTACTAACACATTCTTCCCCAAAGCTCTTTCAGGCTTTGATGTTTTTTATTCGTGTCAATGACATCAAATTATGATGATTTTTGTGTGATCCTGATCATCTATATTCATTTATGTAATAATATAACTAACCATATTTTTTTATTTTCAATGTACCTTCTCACACCCGTCAACAAGTTTCACATTAAATTCAATTTTGTATTAATGGATTTAGAACTTTAGGGTTTTTTTTTCTCATTTTGTTTTTTGTTTTCTCCACACGTTTTCTCATATCACATCTGACATTGGCAGAATTGTCGACATCGGCACCATTGCCATAGAGAAAAATAGATAGATTGATAGATATTCTCTTTGACAATGTTCTGCTGACAGAAATAAACATATCAAACGTCAATAATCAATCAACATGACAGCTTACCGCCATGACGGGTTTTTGTTGTGTATTGCGATTTCAAGTGTGCTTTACTACCAAACAAAGCCAATTTCTAATTGGATGATTGAAAACTGTTTTAATTATGTTTCCCCATTTTTTAGTATGGTGTACAAAGACCTGGCCGGGGCTCCATACATTTTGAAACACCTCCTTTGACAGATTGTAGTAGCTCGTTGTAACTGGCGTCTGTACATACGCTTACCAGCGAGTAATCGCTCGTCGCCTTCGCGCACTCGCTGCTCGTTAACTCGTTTTTAGTTGCTAGCTCGACTCACAATTAGCCAATTATTATTTTCCCATAACTGAGATACAGGCCTCCTCTCGGTGAGATGAGTGGGCCATATAATAATCCACACGCAAGCCCAGTGCGTTTTTTTTGTGAAATAACAAATGCAACGTTGAAATACGACACATTACATAAACCTATGGGTTCGAAAATGCTATGTTCGTAACAACATAAAATTTCATTCAAAAATAAAGGAGTAAATCGCTTTTGAATAAAGCCGAGTGTATACATACTTTTGCTCGTGACTGTACGCTAGTTCTAGTCGCTTGTCGTTAATCGCCAGCGGTGGGACAGACACCCTAGCCCTTTTTGTGATGTCATTGTATGAGTGTATCCGGTTATGTTTCCGAGTCTTTTTTGCGTGAATTATAGAATACGGCGGTGGTAGATTAGGTTGTAATGTAAGTTGAGTAGGTTTGTGGGATGTTATGTTAGATACAAGGAGTGTGTGTTTTGTTTGTACTAACCGTCGTTGTGGTCATTTTGTAGGAGTTGAAAGTGGATTTGGCGTTTTTTTGTCTAACTTCCCTGTATCGTGGAACAGCTTCTGGCCACGACTCCGTCCGCAAGTTTTAACATAAAATATATCCTATGGCACTCGGGAATAGTCACTTTCTATCAGTGAATTATTTTTTGTAATCAGCGGGGTGATTGCGTAAAATGACTGTTAGCGCGGGGAGCAAAGACACAGTGCACTATATAACTAGGCAATGGTTTAAAGCCGTCTGATCTACAAAATACAAACTTCCGGACAAACAGATAATAATTTAAGTTACGAGTGTCGTCCGTCGCGGTGGAGTCCGTTGAAGCGAGTGGTCATCGGGGCGAGCCAGGTCGCTCCCGCGCCGCGTCTCAACTCACCGATGACGTGCTGATGACGATGCCTGCGCGTGCAGGCCGCTCGCAAGGTGTTGTGTTGGGTTCGATTCCCAACAATGACAATTGATCGCAATAGATAATAAAATATATATATATTGGTCGCATTTTGACTATTCAGCCACTTTCATTGTGTTAGTTACGTTGTTGAGCCGACGAATTTTTCAAACCGAAAAGCAATGGAATTGGAATACCCTTCAAAATCCTCAGATTGTGAACGAAACCGTTTACCAATTATGGTACATATCAGTACTTCCAGCCTACCTAAACCTACCTACCTACCTACTTACCTTTTATAAACATATAAAATCTCTTTTTATTATAAGTTAGATAGGAAAGTGTGTGTGTGTATTGTATCTAGCTATCCGTAATTGGCTGTAAGACTAGTTTATATATTTTAAGATAAAATTTCAAAGCGCTGTGGATTTTGTGAATACTAAATAAATAAAACAGCATTCAGTTATCAACGCTAAAACAAATGATAGAAAGCTCTAGCTTGCCTAGCATATTCAGATTCGTATGTAGAACTACCCTATCAAAAGATCCAGCCAGTAACGCTCAAAATACCTACATTCACCTACATACATGACATGTATGGTTACTCATTCAAAGCCACACAAAATACAGAGAGCTGTACCTACTTCAATCCCTTCTTTGAGAATCACGGAATAGATAGTAGATGGAGTGTTATTTGCTTAAAAATCATTTCTATAAAAAAATAAAACCTAAGAGATTGTGTTTGATTTTTCAACAGGTAGGCTACGTCATGCAAATATAAGGATAGGTACAAGTTTCTTTTGTCTCCTGGTTAAAATCGGTAACAACGTCGCCATCTTGCTTTTTTTTCATACAATTTATGTGACAATGAAATGTTTATAGCCCCCTTGTCAATGTAATTAAGGCGACAAAACATCCTTGTATCACTCTAGCTTAATCTGAATGATTGACTAATTTAAACTGACAGTCATAAAAGCTACAAGGTCGACCTTTATATAGTTTGCACCGATATCCATCGTCCGTGCAGACCGCTGCGTCATCTTTGGATGAATCATGTTGCAATGTATGTTAACAGACAGACATACTGAGCTACTGTCGCATCTAAAATAATGTGTCAATATTATAAACGTGAAAGTAAGTCTGTCTGTCTGGTACTACCTTTCACCACTAAACCAATCGTTATGAAATTTCACAGATAGGTAGCCTGAGACTTGGAGAAGGTCATACGCTACTTTTCACGATGATCACTTGTAAAAAAAAAATGATAAAAAAATACACGCAGACGATGTCGCGGTCAACAACAAAACAGCAAAACAAAAAATAATGGTCACTCCATTTATTCAATCTTCCCTGTCCCTACCTACCCTTTAATTCCACAAGCCCATCAATTTCGGTAGCCGGTTGACAGAAATGTCAGCCATCTTGAAGAGGCAACGGATATTAATTGAAGGCAAAACACGTTACTTTGTGTGGCTGACAGGTAATTACGAGCACGATGTAAGGACGCAGTAATAAAATTGGATTACATTTTGCCTGTTCGTTGAAGATTATTTTTGTAATTTAATCAGCTTTAATATCTGACTGTTTCGTGCTTCGTTACATCACCGAGACTATCACAGCGAAAGGCATAAAAAATCAATCTAGCCTTTTCCTATGTTGGGGTCGGCTTCCAGTATAACCGGATGCAGCTGAATACCAGTCTTTTACATGGAGCGGAACTGCCTATCTGACCTCCACAACCCAGTTACACGTACACGACACACAGCTACACGACACCCCTTGGTGAGACTGGTTGTCAGACTTTCGGGCTTCTGACCACCTGTAACGACTGTCAAAGATCCTCAAATGACAGCTGGGACCCTTACCGACGCACGGTATATAAAGATGATCACCTATCCACGGACCAACAGCGGCAAGCGTAGCTTAACCTGATCGATCGACCTTTGCGGCTGTTATTACTTAGCCATGAGCCTGAACAAAAACACAGACCATAATTTTCCAAACTTGCTCTTTATCAGATTTTAAAACAGTAACTTATGAACGAACACATCCTTTACGAAAATAGAAACGCAAAATATGCAAATGAACTACAGCCACCCTTACCTTACATACATCAAACTGTGCTTACCCTTTACAACTAAATATTAGAGAGGGGCCGACTATGACAGGCCGAATATCCGACTGGCCGAATAAGTAGTCGGTTTCGACACTGACAAGGACGACGACTGACAATACCATCATCGCCAAGGCGATCAGCTTTCGATGGGTTTCTGTACGGTTAACACAACGCTGCGTAACACACTTTCAATCACAACCTGGATAATTTTGAAGGATATTGGTAATCTAAATTATAATAATAATAAATAATAATGGCTTAATAGCCAAGAGCCTCGACCAACACCTAAGGAGGCTCTCGTTGGGCAGCTGGATCAAGGACTTGATTCAGAAAGCGGTACTTCTGGACACGGCTCGCATTGTCAGGAGGTTCCTCTCTCTGGAGCCCTGACCACCGGTAGCTTGGACTCTGTTCCCGACACCGGTGGGCTACTATTTTTTATATTTTTTAATGTTTTTTTTCATCTTTTTGTAAAAATATTTAAAAATATAATTTGTAAGTATTTAAATGAAATAAAGAAGATAAATAATAAAAGAATTTATTTGCGTAAAACATGGTATACAATGATGTTAAGCATATCTATTGCTTCATATGTCGAAAAATGTGTCCGCTCAACAACGTAAATAATGCAATGAATGTTCTTGAGCTATCAAAATGAACGCCATGGCTACTATTAGTGTGTTACGCAATTATCCCGCTGGGTACGTTTTGTAGGACGTGTGCGTTGATTACTTTTGATCTCTACTGTTTCATTAAGCGCATACAAAAAAATCGGCCACCGATTTTATTTCGTCTACGACCGCACTAAAGTAAAGAACCGACTAGTCTCCGATTTTTATGCGAAGAATAGAAATATAACTTAAATGTCGATGACAATAGAATTGAAATTTAAATGATGATACCAAAGGACGTCGCGGCATGCCTAAGGATACCGCGGCATCATTACTGCCGATGATATTTCAATTTTATTGTCATACTATTAAATTATATTTTCTATTAGTTGCATAAAAATCCCTTGCCATGCCATGCCACCAGTGGGCGTCGGCCCTAATGTGGCCGGATACTCGGCTTCCCCGACTTGACAGTACACCTCTAGTAAATATATAACGTGAATAAACAAAGGGCAGGGCTACATTCAAATGTAAATGAAGTGGAGTGAAGGGAATTTTCGCTGTTGTGTAATATGCCTTAGTGAGGACCGCTTGCGTAATGGTCAGTTTAGCATATTATTGTATTGTGGAGGATTGGGATCACTTCTTGAGAGGTAACCAGGTAATTGTAACTATAAACTTCATTGAAATAAATTAAAAACCATTGCTGGTATGTTTTTGAACCTGGATCTTTGTAGGTACACACGTTTTTCTTGCCTTGAAAAACTACGTTTTATTCACCGTATGTAGGCACGGTTTGTCAGAAGGGCTTGTAGCTAACGCAGGCGCAGTGGTTAAGCGATTGACTGCTGCGCTGCGTGTCACGGGTTCAATTCCCGCACGGAACAAATATTTGAATGGCCTGCAATTAGTTGTTCCGGGTCTGGCTCTTTGTGTATGTGAGTTTAAATGTTTGTAAACGCACCCACAATACAGGAGAAATTCCTAGAGTGCGGCAAGGTTTAAAAAAAAATCCAGCCGCAAGGGTCGATCGATCAGGTTAAGCTACACTTGTCACGGTCGGTCCATGGATAGGTGACCATCCATTACCTAACGAGACCCCTCCATGCCTCGGAAAGCACGTTAGCCCGTTGGTCCCGGCTATCATTCTAGCCCTTGACAGTCGTTAAGGTAAAATACTGGTATTCAGCTCCATCCAGTTAGGCTGAAAGAAAGTATTTTTTTATCTGGGACAGGCACAGAAAATGCAACAGTTAAAAAGGAGCATTTAACAGTAATAAAATTAACATTAAAAACAAAAAAATATATATATATATTTAAAAAGACCTGTGCGAGCTAAAAGACTCCTATCTCAGCTTTATGGTGCGATATTTAAAAAAAAACCACTGTGCCGGTATTCTGATAGGACCCGCTGTGATGCTACGGACATCTTTAAATCATACTGGATTAGAAAAAAACCTCAACATAGTTAGGAAAAGGTTCAGCAGATGATGATGAGCGTGGTCATCAACATCCACAGCCCAACTTCATCCACTGGGCTTCTGGGCATAAGCCTCTCTTTTCTTGTGCTAATTATCTCGCTCCTGTGCCAGCCTAAACCAGGGAGTCTTCTCCGAAGTGGTAAATGTATCGTATCCTGCTACGAAGTTACTATTTGGTTCGGTCGGTTCCGATCCTACACTCCTACACTCTTTCGAATATTGTCTATGGTCCCGACCCAACTGGGCCGATCCGAACTTTTTTCGCATTTTTCAATAATATTCGGTTCAGCCATGTGTCGGTCCGATCCGAACATTCGGCCGATACGATACCTTTACCACTTCGGAGTAGACCCCCAGATTTTGCCCCCAATAGCAACAATGCTGTCTACCCATCTCGCTGCCGATGACCGAAATCTCGTTTTCCAATCCTTGGAACATAATATTATTCTTTAAAGTTAACTTTGAACCTAACCTTTTTTTTTTTTTTTTTTTTCTCGCTGAGAAATGCTTTATGCATCCCCGTCTCGCGGGGGACCGAGACGGGGTATGTGGGACTCCCTGTCGGAAGGACAGTATACCCACTAAAACTCAGCGGTGTTCCTGCAAACACCGTAATGGGAGGGCTATGGGAAATCAATACTTCCACGGCCCTCCCGGCGCACGCCCGCCAAGGTGGTATGGCGGGCCCCGCATGCCCCCCAGGTTGGGGGGCTACGGGAATGGCCGAGAACACCTGGCCATTCCCATCCCACAAGGTGGAGGCCTGTGCAAAACAGGCAACGGAGCCCCCGCACCCGTTGCCTGCTGGCCTCCACGCCCGCCTAAGAGGCAGGCCCCGCATGCCCCCCCGCGTTGGGGGAGCTACGGCCGCAGAGGATAGGGAGAGCGGCAACGAAACACCGACACTCCTCTTCCCCTGCGGCCCCGCCGCGTCCGCCATCTCACGGTGGCGGCCCCGTCAAGGCCGCGGAAGGAAGGGAGAACCCCTCCCGCCGCGGCCTCTGTCCTCAGCCGCAATGTCTCCCTCACGGGGGACATCGCGGCCCGCCTCGGGTAGGTCACGATGTCGCGCAAGCGGCACCGCAACCTACCCGTGGGCCGCTACGTCCCGGGCTAAACCGCACAGCCCGGACGAGCGGCCCCCGCTGGGGTTCCTCTTAGCTTCACCGTGGCCCAGCTCGCCACGGCTACTGAGCCCCCCCGCCTCGACAATGCGGGAACCCACCGGGGGGGAACCTAACCTTTTTTTTTTTTTTTTTTTTTTTTTTTGTCGCTGAGAAATGCTTTATGCATCCCCGTCCCGCGGGGGACCGAGACGGGGTATGTGGGACTCCCTGTCGGAAGGACAGTATACCCACTAAAACTCAGCGGTGTTCCTACAAACGCCGTAATGGGAGGGCTATGGGAATTCAATACTTCCACGGCCCTCCCGGCGCACGCCCGCCAAGGTGGTATGGCGGGCCCCGCATGCCCCCCAGGTTGGGGGGCTACGGGAATGGCCGGGAACACCTGGCCATTCCCGTCCCTCAAGGTGGAGGCCTGTGCAAAACAGGCAACGGAGCCCCCGCACCCGTTGCCTGCTGGCCTCCACGCCCGCCTAAAAGGCGGGCCCCGCAAGCCCCCCGCGTTGGGGGAGCTACGGCCGCAGAGGATAGGGAGAGCGGCAACGAAACACCGAACACTCCTCTTCCCCTGCGGCCCCGCCGCGTCCGCCATCTAACGGTGGCGGCCCCGTCAAGGCCGCGGAAGGAAGGGAGAGCCCCTCCCGCCGCGGCCTCTGTCCTCAGCCGCAATGTCTCCCTCACGGGGGACATCGCGGCCCGCCTCAGGTAGGTCACGATGTCGCGCAAGCGGCACCGCAACCTACCCGTGGGCCGCTACGTCCCGGGCTAAACCGCACAGCCCGGACGAGCGGCCCCCGCCTGGGTCCCTCTTAGCTTCACCGTGGCTCGCGCAGCCACGGCTACTGAGCCCCCCCGCCTCGACAATGCGGGAACCCACTGGGGGGGGGGGGGGAACCTAACCTAACCCAACCTATAAAATGATACAAAAGAACAAAGAGGGGGCTTGTGGCTAAGTAACAACAGCCGCACGGGTCTATCGATCAGGTTAAGCTAAGCTTGCCGCAGTTGGTCCACGGATGGGTGACCATCTTCACATACCAAGACCCCTCCGTGACTCGGAAAGCAACGTTAAGCCGTTGACACCGGCTGTCATTCGTGGATCTTAGCTGGGTTGTGGAGGTCAGATAGGCAGTCGCTCCATGTAAAATACTGGTATTCAGCTGAATCCGGATAAACTGGAAACGAACCCAACATAGTTGGGAAAATGCTAGGCGAATGATACAAAGGAACAAATTGATTCCCACCTTCGCAAACCAAGACGTTGCAACTCTCAAGTGATGTTAGCAGAACAATAGATTCAATCTAAGTTACTAGCTTACTACAGTGGTCGACTAATCCAACTGTAAAGTTTATGTTAGCAAATGCGATTTACATATTTGACTTTGTGTAGAACAATCTAGAACTAGATTCAGCTATCAAGTTACTCCTAAGAACTTGAGAGTTACATAAGTGTGGAATTAGGTGGGCAGGAATCTGCGTACTGTAAAATTTGTCTGCCAAAGAGAATATTACATCATACAAGCCGCAAGTGGCACCGTCTAGATTCCTCCTGACCTGGTTTCGGCCATGGTGATAAATCTCAGTAGAGACCAGCCTTTTTTTTTTTTTTTTTTGAGGATGGGAAATCATCAAATGACTCCTCCCGCTCTGGGTGGAGCAGAAGGGAGTGTCAGACTTTTACTGACTAAAACCCACCCGTGTTCCTTCCTTAGCCCTTTATGTTCCAGGGCAGCGGTAAACCCTTTCGGATGGTCCCGCTACCCTGGCAGGCTTCGGCCCTATGGGGCCCCGTCGCTTTTGCTGACATCTCTTTGAGGCGCGCGTGGAACACGTACACGCCATCCGGCACGGGCCTAGTCCTGATCGGACGGAGAGCTACCCATTACTCTCCGCCCGCAGGCCCGCGCCTACGGTGGCCGGGAGTCGTCACGCGGCTCCCGACGCCCGGAGCGTCTCCCGCGGCGGCTGAGGCGTGAGGTGCGCAAAGTGCGTTCCCTCGCCCACCCCGCCACCTCCTTCGCTAGCATGACTGCTTCGCAGAAGGAGGTGACTGCCTCCCACTCCCTCTCACCCCGGACCATGGCTTGAACCAGGGCCGGACGCGAGAGGTCGCCGCCGCTGCCAATCGCCTCTACGAGGACACGGCGGTGCTCTGCCCAAGCAGGGCAGACCTCCACCGTATGTGGAGACCAGCCTTGGGCGCGGGAGATATTACGATCCTGTACGAGTCGCAATAAATACTTTTTCTTTCTTTCTTTATTTCTATATTAATATAGTGCACAAGTGTGTGCACTGACACCGGTGGACTCTCTCTTCCACTCTCATTGAGCGATGGAATAATAATAATAATATCCCTGGACATTTCACACAGCGCCATCTAGTCCCAAGCTAAGCAACCTAATGCTTGTGTTATGGTAACAAGATGGCTGATAAACTACTTATATACATTTTTTTTTTGTAAATACATACATATTATAGATAGAAAAACATCCAGACTCGGAACAAATACATGTAGGTCATACAAATATTTGTTCCGTGCGGGAATCGAACCCGCGACACGCAGCGCAGCAGTCAATCGCTTAACCACTGCGCCAACCGTGCCGTCTAATATCTATGCAAAATTTGAACAATATCTATCTGGTAGTTATTGCATGGAGCTAAAAAAAAATAAAAAAATAGACTGTTCTGTGTTAGAATCGTTGCCAGACCTCGCTAAAATTACTTAAAATAAAATTCAATGTTCGGTTTAAACTTCGCTACGATTTTATTATTTGTATAGACAATGTAATTTACTTGACGTCTAGACCAGACCAATGTTAATTATTGTTAATAATTAAGCAAAGTTATTGAATTTTGCTAACCTAACATTATATTATTTCTTAGCTCAAAAAGGCTTTCTTCGAAGAACTACATATTTGGCCTGATTCAAAATACGGCTTCACAATTACCAAGAGGGTGGAATAAATCAAATCAGCGTTAGAGTACAGAGAAAAGTGAAGGCAAAAGTGTGTATAAGACACACTATTAAAATCAAAATCAAATCAGAATATTTTATTTCACATAAACCTACATGGGCACTTATGAAACGTCAGAAGCTAGGTGCACGGTTCCAATTGGTCGTTTCCTATGGAGAAGAGCCGGCAAGAAACTCCACGGTTACTCTTTTAAAAATTATTGGCTTTTACAATGTTTTTTTTTTTATTGACAATGGGCTCCCTCTTGACCTCAATCCAGCCCAGAGGCAGGGATGAGATCTACGGTGGAACGAGCTTGCCCAGAAGAAGCCTATTCACTCTCGCCTTGAAGAGATTGGGGTTGTATGAACTCGGGAATGCAGACGCAGGCAGAGGATTCCACTCGGTTTTACCCGCATTAATTTCGATCCCGTGGGAATATCGAGATGGAAAGTATCCTATGTGTTAATCCTGGTTATAAACTATCTGTGTGCCAAATTTCATCCAAATCCGTTCAGTAGTTTTTGCATGAAAGAATAACAAACATCCATCCCCACAAACTTTCGCTTTTATAATATTAGAAGGATAAAATCTCTAATTCTGAAATCGGCAACACACCAGCTGCACTCCGTAGAAAGAAAGAAGATACGTTTATTTACGGTAAACATGACGCAAAAAAGAACATAAAAACAAAATAAAAAAAAAACAATAAGTAATGGTTGTCATGCGTCACATCCACGCAAAACGGCTAACGCTCAGCATTATGCTGCGACCCTATGCAAGACAGAGCCCCAGCGCTGGTTTTCAGCGACAGCCGGCGCCGACGTAATGACGTCGTCCGGTGCAGCAAACCATTATTCATAAACAAGTATAAAACGATTATTTTTATGTAAACAGTTATTAGGACGCTGTACTGGTACAGCGTACATAAAGCAAAATAATACAATCCAATTTAAGTGTGATAGAAACAAACAGGAATATAAAAAAGAAACAAAAAGGAGGATAATTATACATGCTAAGAGAATATCATCCTTAATAAAGGTTTTACGCTTTAGGTAGTGGCAACATTTCCGAAGCGTCCTATCTGACGTACGCGCACCCAACATGCACCAAAGAAATTATGATGTAAGGAATTACAAAATGGCCAATGATGTAATGTGTTATGCAAAAGTTATGTGTCAGTGTACAGTGTAGTATTAAAGAACCTTACTGAAGACCATTAGTTAAAACTTGTTTAAATTAGTCATTTGATTGGTCGAAAAAAGTTTTAGTAATGCTTACGTTGAGTTTGAGTTGTAGGTCGTGGGTTCGTACCCAGCCAGACGCTTTACTTTGTCTAAATTATTTCATCACCACTGCTCTCAAAACGGTGAAGGAAAACATCGTGAGGAAATCGGCATGTCCTAGAACCAAAAATTCGAAGACATGTGACATCTACCAACTCGCACTGGGCCCGCGTGGTGGATTACGGCCCACTCCTTCTCCATGAAAGTAGGCCTGTGTCCCAGCAGTGGGAACATTAAAGACTGATTATGTAATGCTTAAGTCTTGAATGAAGTTTTGTAATACAACTCTTTGTGCTACAGGTTGCACATAAGATCACCTGTGTACACACGGCTACACGTCGAGCTATACAAATCCAGTTTGTCTTGGCCTCACTTTGTATGATATTTCCTCACAATGAACGGTCAGCCAATACTAGTTTTGCATAGCTTGATGTGTAGCCGTGTGTACCTATTTTTTCTGTTCTGTTTTTTCTTGTCTGATTATTTATATGTGTGTACATAAATGGTTAAATAAATAAATAAGATAACCCCATTCAATCAAACCGTCACGACTTGTTAGCAAACCTGTTACAAAAAGAAACCTTCTACCCTCAAAATGACAGCATGGAATCCTTGAAATTTCCCATACAATGTAAACAAAAGGCTATTTTGCTGGACAGAACTGTCAACCTTATTGAAGCCAACATGATAAGGAGGTTCCCAACACCCCGAAGTGAATGGATCCTGATACAATGCGATAATAAAGCCGCTATCAACAATGAAATACCGATTTCTAAAGACGTTTCGAAGACGTTTTTTTTTAAATAGCTTTGAGCTTTTCAAGGTATTGTACTTACAAGGTCGATTTGTGTATCGTGTTTTCTTATAAGGATAAGAAAATGAATGAATGAGCTGAGATGAAAAGACGGTTTTGGCTTTTTCGTGTTTCGATTCAATATTTTCCGTTTAGAGTCTTTCTGGGCTTGTAAATAATGAAAGCATGAATTTGTCAATTTGTGGGGTTATGCAGCATTTAGCATAAATAATGAAAGCATGAATTTGTCAATTTGTGGGGTTATGCAGCATTTAGCTTAAATAATGAAAGCATGAATTTGTCAATTTGTGGGGTTATGCAGCATTTAGCTAAAAAATTTTGAAAGCATGAATTTGTCAATTTGTGGGGTTATGCAGCATTTAGCTTAAATAATGAAAGCATGAATTTGTCAATTTGTGGGGTTATGCAGCATTTAGCTTAAATAATGAAAGCATGAATTTGTCAATTTGTGGGGTTATGCAGCATTTAGCTTAAATAATGAAAGCATGAATTTGTCAATTTGTGGGGTTATGCAGCATTTAGCTTAAATAATGAAAGCATGAATTTGTCAATTTGTGGGGTTATGCAGCATTTAGCTTAAACAGCCTATAATGTTCCCACTGCTGGGACGCAGGCCTCTCTCTGTGAGAGCGAACGGGTCATACTCCACCACGCGGTCCCAATGTGGGTTGGTGGATGTCACATGTCGTCGAAATTTTAGTTCTAGGACATGTCGGTTTCCTCACAATGTTTTCCTTCACCGTTTTGAGAGCAGTGCTGATGAAATAATAATAATAAATTTATTTAGACACATTTTCATGACATGTTAAGCACGACAAACAAAAGATAGTAAAACAAAAATTAAAAATATTAAAGATATAGTGCAATAAAGTAGCGCTAGACCCTACACTAGGACATTCTGTGTCGTGGGATCTAGTTATTCCGGCGTTAATGACACATTAGAAGTGCACTAGTGGGTAGTTCAGTGATCGTATGGTTACTTAGTCTAAACACTACTCAAACTTACTTAACTAAAGGAAACATGCAGAATTACAATTATAAAGTATGTGTAGAGTGTAATTTAGTGTAGTTTGTATGTACACATATGTTTGTGTAAAAGGGATGTGTTACGCCTGGGTAATTATTTGTGAGGGACTTACTGTACGGGAGTCAGGAGAGCTTCAGTCAAATAATTAAAAATAAAACACTCTAGACCTGAAGACTCCCAGTTTATACAACTCTCATTAACTAGCGAGGTAATGGCGTAACACACTATCAGTATAAATAACTTTCATTTTGGCAGTTCAACAACATTCATTGCGTTATTCACGTTGTCTGGCAGACAAATTTTTTGAACATTTGAAGCAATGGATTAGCAATATCCTTCAAAATGATACAGATTCAGGTTGATGGTGTGTTACGCAATTAGGGTACTGGTCATAAAATTATATCGCCACTAGCACCTACCACCTAACGACTGCTCAGTCGACCGTTTCTAATACATAATGATGATGATACGAGCCACCAAGATAGCTGCTCACCCTATAAGCTGAGCAGTTTGAAGATAAACACGATGCAAGTGTTTATGTCTAAATTAGCTCTCGTTAAGATACCGTCAGCGGGTTAGCTTAGTTTTGAACGTAGATTTAGGCTACGTTGGGTTATGACGTCATAGGGAGAACATTCGTGTCTTTTTAGGGTTCCGTACCCAAAGGGTATAAACGGGACCCTATTACTAAGACTCCACTGTCTGTCTGTCACCAGGCAGTATCTCATGAACCGTGACAGCTAGACAGTTGAAATTTTCACAGATGATGTATTTCTGTTGCCGCTATGACAACAAATACTAAAACCAGAATAAAATAAATATTTAAGTGGGGCACCCATACGATAAACGTGATTTTTTTTGCCGTTTTTTGCTCTTTATTAATAACGGCAACAAGGTGCTTGAAATATTCACAGAATATTTAATTGTATATTCAATTTAAAAATAAATAATTAAATTAAAATAAATATTTAAGGGGAGCTCCCATACAACAGACGTGATTTTTATAGATAACTAGCTGCGCCCCACGGTTTCACCCGCATAAGTTTCCATTCCATAAGAATATCGGGATAAAAAGTATCTTATGTGTTAATCCTAGTTATAAACTATCTGTGTTCCAAATTTCATCCAAATCCGTTACGTAGTTTTGGCGTGAAAGAGTAACAAACATCCATCCATCCATCCATACAAACTTTCGCGTTTATAATATTAGTAAGAAGATAAGATAAGATATTAGTGAGATAAGATGGTACGGAACCCTTCTAGCGCGAGTCCGACTCGCACTTCGCTGGTTTTTTTTTCAGAGGTAGCGGGCCAATTTTGTTTTTTTATTCTTTGGCTAAAAATATATACTATGACTGGATGAACTTCTGATACTAAATAATTTAACAAACTATTAAAACAAAAATATCCTAACCTAACTAAAACTATTAATAAACTAAAATATTATGATGTCGAAATATTCCTCTACAGATAATATTATATTCCTCTGTGAATAACAGTTTGGTATACTAAAAGTTACTGCATCCGTTTATTCTGGCTTATTATTTTCTATGTTGAATTTAATCAGCTTGCTATTATGCATGGCTTCTCAAAGACAAGTATTTGTTTAAATGCAATCATCGCTGTATAATCTAAATATACATATATTTCATCATCTAAATAGGCTTGCCTTTTTTCCAATTTTGTTGGGGTCGGCTTCCAGACTAACAAGATGCAGCTGAGTACCAGTATTTTACATGGAGCGACTATTTGATCTCCACTACCCAGTTACTGGGTAATACGAAATCCCTTGGTAAGACTCACTGTCAGATTTTCGGGCTTCTGACTACCCGTAACGACTGTCAAAGATCAAGCTGAGACCAACGGCTTAACGTGCGTGTGTGTAATAGTAAAAAAAATCATGCTTACTCGCGTTCATATAATATCACCTTGTACCTAATTATACGTGTTGTACTTAGTCTGAGAAGGAACGAGGATTCCTTCAAGATTAGGTTAGAAATAATCTGCATATAGATAAGGTTTTGGTTGGTTTAGGTTTGGTTTTTGGTTTTGGTGGTGCTTAAAAAGCAGTTCCTTCCTAGAGCCAAGCAACATTATTCCACCTTGAATAGCAAAAAAAGTTCCTGTCTATATTCTGCAGAAAATTGAGTGCTCGGAAAATAAAGTACCATACAATTACTCACAGCACGCACGCTTCCTTATCGGTAACTTAAAATTATGGTTGTAAATTAGCCCTACACTGTATTTTCCTTTCATGACCGGACGTGTAAATTATACCGTGAACACTTATTTAATGCTATTAAAATTATACACGACATGACACCTTCGGGCTAATATTCTTGCCACGGAAAAGAAAGAAAAGAAAAGTTCCATTCCTTATGTGCGATAGTAACAAAAATAAATGAAGACTAAACTTTTTCTTCTTCGTCGTGTCGCCGGCACGACAAACTCAAACTCTTATTTGAAATAAACCAATTACAGGCACTTTTGAATTGTCAAGGGGTTGGTCTGTCAAAAAGATGAAGCTAGTTGCCCATTCCAAAGCGTAGTAGGTACCTAAGGAGAAGAACGGGCAAGAAACTCCATGGACACTCTTTTAAATCAAAATAATATGGTTACAAAGTATTGGTTACATCATTCATGTTAAAAATTATGGATGTGAGAATGATGCAGAACGTCAAAAGCGTCCGTAATGAAAAGATAAAAAAAAACAATTCAAATATTTAATTAAACGACTGTGTTTTAAACCTTATTTTCCCAAAACTTTGCCACTTCCACGCCGTTGTCGAGTACATAAACCTGAGAAATTCCTAATTGTGAAAATCCATTTACACTATGCCCGACCCTATAATCAAAGGGTGGCGCTTGAAGAGAATAAATACAGCCGTCATACGACAGGGTTAACAAATCCAGTATCAGTTTGCCTCGTATTCGATTGAAACTCTGTGCGTAACGTTAGACCAAATGGAGATCACAGCGTTACCATTGGCGTGCGGTGGACTGTTACTTACTGTACTCAACATCAGGTAAATTTGCCTGACATATGCTGAGCTGGACTCCCAGTTGGTGAAACCTTGAGACGCACACCGCACTTTCTATATTCGTTATTTTGATTCGAAGTGTCATTTGTCTTCATAGTGTCATTTAATTTCTTATAGTGTGTTTTCATTTTTTGGATGTTGTCACCTTGTTTTTATAATATTCTTGTTTTGTTAGCATTAAATTATGCTTTTGTGTGCACTGAATAAATGGTTTATCTATCTACCTTATATCGTTAAAAATCTTTGAATAAACAATTGCCGCTTATTTCAAACCTCTCCTATATTTCTCAAATGTGCCTTTTGTTTTCTTTTCATAACCAACTTTTTAATAACGACATACGTAATGACTTTTATAATGGAGGAACACTGACTCCCAAGCCACAGGTATAAACCTAGTTTGGGAGCCAGGAGACCTATGTTTGAGATACTACTTCTGTATGCTGTAACTGTAATGTCTATGTGTTGTGTGTTGTGTCTTAAGCTATGTTGTCACTTTTTAAAATTATTTATTTATTTTATTTACCCGAATCTCACAAAACAAACCTTCTACACTTACCTCGATCACATAAACAAAAAAAACCCATAACACAGCAATAACATAACCGCTTAATACCGCCAAATAACCGTTATTAATACCGCTAAATAGCCGTTATTAACACGGTAAGTGCTACACGCACTTGACGTCAGTGTAGTGGCGTTAGCTGAATATATCGCGAGATTTAGTCTGCCTCATTAATATACCATTTCGCGAAATCCCTGTATTACATACATAGGATAACCTTGGAGCATTTAACGTAAATTCGCCATTGTTAAGAAGGTTATTTTCAGTCGATTTGGGAGACAATTTCTGGATGTATTTCAGAGTTGTTACGAGTTGTTGACAACACTTATAACAACCCTGAAACACTTTTAGGCTTTCTGAATTTTATATTCCATACATTGTTAGTAAATAATACGTATAGCCATGTTAGTAAAAATAAAAATAATTAATTTATTGTTATTATTAACAACGAGCTTCTCTGCCCGCGACTTCGTCCACGTGGATGTCAGAAATTATCCCAGGGAACGTGCACACTTACGTTCTCTTCATTAATTTAAATGCTGTCTTAAATGCAAACAAAAATAATCTTAAACACTTTTCAGTATTACCTTGGACGACATTCAATGCGCGATCACATTATTTTTTAGTGTTCCTGTTTCTTCAGTCCCAAGTTTCCGCGCTCGCTGCCGCTTCCGCCCACAACATCCGTCGTTCCCGCTCCGCCTTTCAATAAGGCCTCGTTCACGGCCTCGGGCGATGCGATACGACTTGCGTCCGCCCGACTTTTGTTTTGTCTATCATAAGGGCGCGTTCACATATACGTAGGTACGTTTTTACAGGATCCTTTTTAACGGATCCGTCGCTATTGGTGATAGTATTCACACAGCATTTATAGGATCTTTTTAACGGATCCGTCGCTACTGGAGATAGTATTCACTCAGGACTGATTTTAAGAGATCGGATCAGTATACTGGATCCGAAATACTGTATTATGTGTGAACTGGCTCATACATACGCTAGTAACACATTGGTACGTTTAAACGGACCTATAAAACGGATTGCTGCTTATTTTGTCGGATCGGTATTTTCTACTGGATCCGGAATACTGTATTATGTGTGAACTCGCTCATACAACTACATACGCTAATAACATACACGTTTTAACGGACCTGTAAAACGGACGTTAAATGTGAACGCGCCCTTACATGTTGAACCGGACGTCACGTTCGGTTCAAATAATCTCTTTTCCTTACATAATATTATGTAAGGAAATGAGATTATTTGATAAGTACATCTCAATTTTATTGATTGATTATTTATTTCTGTAATATTCCTATCAGAATACCAGCGCTGCGACACTATTTTTTTTAATGTTGTGTTGTTGACATCCTTTTGACTGTACAGGACTTTCTGCTTTTTACTTTCTTATAATTTTGTTTTTATATGTTTATAATGGTGTTTCATTGATCTTCCTGTACGAAACAAAATAAAAACTTTTCTTTCTTTCTTTCTCGGTGAGTTCCCGTTGACGGCTGCGGTGGACTAACGCACTAAAAGAAAACTGACTGTAAATGTGAGTACCATCAGGCTAGATAGAATACATGACTTTATTGGCCTGCACAAACAGATCCGTGAGCTAGGAAATGCGGGCGCGATCTAGTTTTAAAATATTTACCAAAAAATTGACGTGTGTAAAGTGTCATAGTCCAATAGCAGATTACGTGGCAATTAATGCAGCACTTGAGGAGGTCAATTGGTCATCAGGGCTAGATCCTTGCATGACTATAGATCAGACAGTAGATTTTTTTTAAAATAATATATTGTATGGGTTAATTAAACGCTACGTTCCACAAGTACCAATAAAAGATACTAACTATCCGTACTAGTTCTCTAGACAGCTCATTAAAAGACTAAACGAAAAGAACCGCCTACGACTTTGAGTTAAAAAGTAGGTACAATAATCCTTTAGATATTATTGCATTGGATTTACATGGGAAAAGATGTGACCGTATGGCTACGACTTGTTATAGTGCTCACATTGCTGAAGACGAAAAAATTACTTCTGTATCTAGGTATGAGTATTTATTCTTGTAAGTATTTTATAGTATTTTCTCAGCTATTTATCCCGTATGTTGCGCTTACCATGTTTTGTCTCTGCATCGCCATGAGGTTCACTGGTACAAAATGCCTCAGGCATTAAGTCCGCCTTTGTACAGTATTTTTGTTTACTTGTGCATAAAGTTTTAGTAAATAAATAAATAAACGACTCTGAACAAACTACTTTCATTTATTTATTTATTTATCCTCACACTGGAACGCCATACGGCAATTACACCAACGGAGCAAAAAGTCACTTCATGTGCTGCTTTCCATCCATCCTGTGCGCGTGGACATCGAACGGGCGGTGATGGATCACGCACGCTCACGAAGCGTGCAAGTGTAGCATTTCTCCATAGCCCCATCACTCCTTCCATATTGCGCACATTCATTGCGAATTTTTGAAATTTTTCATAATGTGCATTAATTATTTTTCAGATTATATAGAGTCAGCCCAGAATTTCACCTTCAGTCCTTCACCATTAGCTCCCGTAGCGTGCAGACTGCAGGACTCGCTGTTCTTTAGCAGATCAATTCAAGAAGAAAATGGAAGAATGATACGAAGTGGCCAGCGATTTTGTACCAACAGCACGGCACCAACTTTTAACTGTCGCCTTACTAGCTGATGAGATGTCACCTGCTCTGTATATGATAATGTTATGGCCCCTGGCTGCCACGTATTACAGCTCCTGTATGGTAGGTATTTTAATGCCGGCTAAGCGGAAAAATTACCAAAATCATGAAGTTTAACCTAGGTTTATAATTTTTCGATTATATCTACTATTTAATTGATTCTTTCACCAGGCGAGGTTACTTAAGCCGTTTGGACCTTCTTGATAAAAATATTACAATATTATAACACCTAAGTATGCAGGTTAATAGCAGAAACAAAACTTTACCCATAGTTCCCACACAGTAACAAATAAATACCAAAATCCACCACAAAATTAATTCAAGCCTTCCCAAATTTAGGTGTACCTCATCAATATTACCAGAATTAAATTATTCAAGATATCCACTTCATGTCTAAACACCTACTAAGCAGCTAAAAAGATACCCACATTACTGTGCTGTTGATAAAATCAATAGATTTGTAAATGTCGTCGGTCACAGGTATACACGACGGGTCTACCCTTTATAGCAGAACTTTTTATGTCATAATATTGTTTTGCATAACAGCGGATAGCATAAACTTCATTTCGCAGAAAATCGTTTGGCAGACAGTCATTTATCATACATTCAAAATTCATAATTTTGTAAGTCAGAATCATCTTTAGGCATAAATTTCATATCCATAATAATTAAAAAGTAGAACCATCATATCGCAGAAAGTTCACAGTCAGAATCGTCTTTTGGCATACATTTCATATCGATAGTCATTAAAAGGCATATCTCAGAAATTTTAGAGTTAGAATCATCTTTTGGCATACATTTAGCGAGCATGCAAACATGCAAACAAGCATACACCATGCATGCAGCAATCATGCAGCATGCAAGCAAGCATGCAGCATGCAGCATGCAAGCGAGCATGCAAACATGCAAACAAGCATACACCATGCATGCAGCAAGCATGCAGCATGCAAGCAAGCATGCAAACATGCAAACAAACATACACCATGCATGCAGCAAGCATGTAGCATGCAAGCAAGCATGCAGCATGCAAGCGAGCATGCAAACATGCAAGCAAGCATACAACATGCATGCAGCAAGCATGCAGCATGCAGCATACAAGCAAGCATGCAAGCAAGCATGCAAGCATGCAACATGCAGCAGGCATGGTTTCTGTCATGGCTCCGGCGCTGCGGGGCTCCGGCGGTCCCACGCGAGCTTATCGTCGCAGATGGTTTCAAGGCTCACCACCGCAGCTTCGGCTTGCTGGCCTCGCCCCTCCGCGCCTACGCGGGTGTTAGTTATATAATCATCTTGATATAATTATAATACATCTGTCACAATTACGAAGCTTGTGACAGATTGAACGTGAACTTAGTAGTACCTATCTAAGTTGACTTGATATTGTGTTTACAAAAAACAACAGTTTTAACTTGTAAAAAACACTTTAATGTTATTACTATAAATTATTAATTAATATTTGATTATCCTTGTAGTATATCTTAGATTTTATATTGCTATTTTAATATAATAGGTTGTTTCAAATGATTGGTACAATACTGTCAGTTGATGTTGATATACTTTTTGATGATATCTAAGAATTAAGAATCGACTCTTATTAAATTGATTAATTACCTTATAATGTTTTAAAATGGTTTCACTATATAAGATTTGTTTATTATTACCTGTGTTAGAAGATATTAAACCAAAATATATGATGATCTGTGATTGGTTCAAAATGGCGGTAGATCTTTTACGTAAAAGACGTTGGTAGTGTATAAAATGGATGGTAACGACGTTATCGATATAGTTGCTTGGAAGATGTTCAGTTGGTTGGCTCTAGTGCCATTGTTATGTGGAATATATTGACCAGATGTCACGTAAGTTAATTAATTTCATATTATACCTTAATTATTGCTTATTATGAAAATGTTGTTGTGTAAGTCATATTATGGCCAATACTCCTAGCTATTGTTATTATGTTGCTATTATTTTGAATTCTCTTGGACCGTTGTCCAAGAGATAGAATAAATTGTGGCCAATACTCCTAGCTATTGTTATTATGTTGCTATTATTTTGAATTCTCTTGGACCGTTGTCCAAGAGATAGAATAAATTGTTTTTAAAGATAACGATAATTTATGATAACGTAAGAAATGTATTGATAGAATACTTTGTTACTGTTTCCATGGAGTTTCTTGTCCTTCTTCTCCATGATGACCTAGTTTTGCGAACGGACGACTAGTTTTCTGATTAAGTGCTGACAAGCCTAAAATTTAAATAAATGTTTAGCCTTGTGTCTGTCCTTTATTTCATAAAACCCTTTTCCTAAAAACCATATTCAATGATAACTTTCATACACAGTAAATAACTAACTAGTAACCATCCTGATATTTAAAGCTTGTTATTTGGATAATATGTAGGTACATATACTTATAGTATATATACTATACTAAAAAAATCTATCATCAGAAGTGGGATAGTTCTCTGGGCTTATAAAACCACTTACTAATACATTTTATTTTTCTATTTTCATGATTGATGTTGGAGCCGGATGTGGAAGCCGTTGGTCGGTGGGTCGCTGACTCCACTCGCACCATAATGATGACATCGCGCTGCCGCCTCTGACGTTGGAGCTGCTTATTACTGTATGAGCTTTGAAAATACGAAAACTCAATCTGCTGTAAGAATATCGAGAAGCTTTCCGGCGGTAAGAAGTATCTGAAGTCGGTAAGGCCCTTATAGGCTCTTTTACATCAAAACGAAAATGCTATTGGATAAGATAATAACATTGAAAGGTAACATATTGCAAAACACTTTTAGATAATTATTATGTAACATCACGCTTGGCTTATAAAGGACGAACAGTTTTGACTATGTCAATTAAGTGATAATTATTGAATCAATTGCTTTAAAATATAATTTGAGAATACAATAATATAAAAAACTAGTATAATGCTCAAAAGAAAAATTAAGGCTTTGGCCGGGGGAATGGGTAGAACAAAATTCTTCTTTTAAGGAGTCCCCATAGCTCCAGCATCATAAGCCATGATAGACTATTATTTCTTTGTTATTATGTTACCATTTCTTTTGTTTTTGCTACAAGATCATTGTTTATGTTGTTACATTTTACGATTGTTTAACTATGTTGTTATTTTAATTATTGTTGTCTAATTAACACTGGTTGATTTAAATCATTAAGTTAAGCTTATAACAGAACAGTTTTTACATTACTGCTGGTCGGTCACTGACCTGGTATCGGTTTAGATCTCACGTGCAGCAGGTGAGAGAACTGATATGACAGGGTCGGAGACTACTTATAACTTACTGCTGGTCAGTCACTGACCTGGTATCGGTTTAGATCTCACGTGCAGCAGGTGAGAGAACTGATATGACAGGGTCGGAGACTACTTATAACTTACTGCTGGTCAGTCACTGACCTGGTATCGGTTTAGATCTCACGTGCAGCAGGTGAGAGAACTGATATGACAGGGTCGGAGACTACTTATAACTTACTGCTGGTCAGTCACTGACCTGGTATCGGTTTAGATCTCACGTGCAGCAGGTGAGAGAACTGATATGACAGGGTCGGAGACTACTTATAACTTACTGCTGGTCAGTCACTGACCTGGTATCGGTTTAGATCTCACGTGCAGCAGGTGAGAGAACTGATATGACAGGGTCGGAGACTACTTATAACTTACTGCTGGTCAGTCACTGACCTGGTATCGGTTTAGATCTCACGTGCAGCAGGTGAGAGAACTGATATGACAGGGTCGGAGACTACTTATAACTTACTGCTGGTCAGTCACTGGCCTGGTGTCGGTCTAGATCTCACGTGCAGCAGGTGAGAGGACTGGCATGTCAGGGTCAGGGACTACTTATAACTTACTGCTGGTCGGTCACTGGCCTGGTATAAATATAGAAAAAAAGGTATCTAAGGTATTTCGAGAGCGAAGTACTTGTCAGAATGGTTACTATTTAAAAAAAAAAATATGATGGTTAAAAAAAATACGCCTGTGGCTGTAGAAAAAAAAACATGTGGCTGTAAAAAAAAAATGCCTGTGGCTATGACAATACTATACAATTTTAAAACCAAAGTAAAGAAAAAAATAAAAAATAGAAAGATGGATTTCCAGATATTTACTTCAAGGATCAAGTACTTGTCAGAATGGAACTATTAGATATTTGTTAATGCTTACAGAAAATGTAGGTTAAATAGTTTTCAATAATATTGTCAGATTGACCGAGCGATGATGTATTGGATTATTTTTATGATCACTGATTATTGTTTAGATTCAAAAACTTTTGCATATGAATTAACTAGACTTACCAAATTGTTGCTATCCCAATTTTATATTAATAACTGTAAATTATACCGATAAGCAATTCATTATTTGATAAATTGTTTAAGTACTTAACTTTTTTCTATTACATTAGCAGAAGTTGCTAAGACATTTAGATACATTGGTAAAAAAAAGTTGGCTCTGAGCAACTAAAATAAGATTGTTATTTAATAACTAACTTTAAAAATAATAATACTAAAATAAGTACCAACTTCCTGTTGAATTAGTCTATATGAAACGCTGTTGTTTTTATGAAATTGTAGATTCATAGGTACTTCGAGGACGAAGTACATGTCAGTATGGCCGTATTAGGTATTTCATTTTGATATAAATTTTATATTAGAATATTGTTTGTTGGATAATGTTATCTGTCACATTTACAAACCTTGGGACCAACCTAGAAGTACTTAACTTGACTAGATTTTGTGTTTACAAAAAAAAAACAACAGAAAAAAAAAATTTTTTTTTGAGGTACTTCGAGGACGAAGTACGTGTCAGTATGGCCGTGTTAGTTATATAATCATCTTGATATAATTATAATACATCTGTCACAATTACGAAGCTTGTGACAGATTGAACGTGAACTTAGTAGTACCTATCTAAGTTGACTTGATATTGTGTTTACAAAAAACAACAGTTTTAACTTGTAAAAAACACTTTAATGTTATTACTATAAATTATTAATTAATATTTGATTATCCTTGTAGTATATCTTAGATTTTATATTGCTATTTTAATATAATAGGTTGTTTCAAATGATTGGTACAATACTGTCAGTTGATGTTGATATACTTTTTGATGATATCTAAGAATTAAGAATCGACTCTTATTAAATTGATTAATTACCTTATAATGTTTTAAAATGGTTTCACTATATAAGATTTGTTTATTATTACCTGTGTTAGAAGATATTAAACCAAAATATATGATGATCTGTGATTGGTTCAAAATGGCGGTAGATCTTTTACGTAAAAGACGTTGGTAGTGTATAAAATGGATGGTAACGACGTTATCGATATAGTTGCTTGGAAGATGTTCAGTTGGTTGGCTCTAGTGCCATTGTTATGTGGAATATATTGACCAGATGTCACGTAAGTTAATTAATTTCATATTATACCTTAATTATTGCTTATTATGAAAATGTTGTTGTGTAAGTCATATTATGGCCAATACTCCTAGCTATTGTTATTATGTTGCTATTATTTTGAATTCTCTTGGACCGTTGTCCAAGAGATAGAATAAATTGTGGCCAATACTCCTAGCTATTGTTATTATGTTGCTATTATTTTGAATTCTCTTGGACCGTTGTCCAAGAGATAGAATAAATTGTTTTTAAAGATAACGATAATTTATGATAACGTAAGAAATGTATTGATAGAATACTTTGTTACTGTTTCCATGGAGTTTCTTGTCCTTCTTCTCCATGATGACCTAGTTTTGCGAACGGACGACTAGTTTTCTGATTAAGTGCTGACAAGCCTAAAATTTAAATAAATGTTTAGCCTTGTGTCTGTCCTTTATTTCATAAAACCCTTTTCCTAAAAACCATATTCAATGATAACTTTCATACACAGTAAATAACTAACTAGTAACCATCCTGATATTTAAAGCTTGTTATTTGGATAATATGTAGGTACATATACTTATAGTATATATACTATACTAAAAAAATCTATCACGGGCTTAAATTACACTCTAGGGGTAGGGCAGACAAGACTACGTGGAGTCGGTTTTGCAGCGATTCGTTTCTGTCACTAACATTTGTAGCACAACATATTATTGATTTTTCACGATAATGTTTTAATTTAAGTTAAAAATGCTATTGTATAGAAATGTCAACATGCCTAATAAAATTATTCCAAACGAAATTCTGCCATTTTCATAAGTATGCGAAGTGAACGTTATGCTAAACGAAATTATCTATACATATAATAAAACAGTAACGAAAGAAAAACTGTACATTGAGAATTTTCGAGAAAAAATAAGTGGCTTTTGTTAGAAAAACGTAACTGATGACAAAAAGTGACTTTTTAGAATTTTTGTCTGTTTGTCTGTTTGTCTGTGTGTATGGTACGGCTTCACGCCAAAACTACTGGATAGATTGAATTGAAACTCAGCAAAAATGTTCTTTGTAAACCAAGGAAGGCTTTAGGCTACATATTATCACGCCGTATGTTATAGGAGGTAAGCAATATTGATTTTAAAAGGTTTTTGGTCGTAATTTAATGCACAAAATAATTGAATGCACAAAATGACATGTTATTTATTTAGTAAACCATAATTTAACTCTGGAAACATATTATCACGCTATCACCTACGGGGGAGGAGCTGTGAATCTTTATTTTTCTTACCTACGTATTCTGTCACAGCGTGTAATCTAACGACGCATATTTAAATGTTGTTTTTGAGTAAGCCATGCTATTATCTAGCTTTACACTATAAAAATTACGCCATTTAAGTAACTTGGGCAGAGAAACATAGTTTAATTAATGTTAGTAGTATAATGAAAATTTTGAAGCAGTGCCATCTATGAGATTTCATAAAAATCAAATCAAGTTACATGTTAACACTTTTTGGAAATAAATAATTTAAATTTGATCATGTTGGCGAGGTTAGTAGTTAGTTATTCTTAAAATTCATAGATGGCAATGTGCATTTTCTTCATAAAAGTTGTATGGTATAGTTCGTTTCGACAAATTCAAGTTCCAACAAAACCCTCAAAATCTTGAGCAGAGTTGAGGAAGACAATTTAAAAAAACACGCTCTGTGAAGTCGACCAGTTTGCGAGATCCCTTACGTATGACGAGGTGCCTTCATATTACACGTACGACAAGCAAAGGGGTGTATTTAACCGACGTCGACGAGGAGGTGCTGTGGAAGGCTTTCCAGGAATTTTCAAGGACACCGCATTGGGTAGGGTTTATACCGTGCATCCGAATAATGGCGAATGCAATTTTCTGCGGTTGTTACTTCACACTGTCCGAGGCCCAACGTCTTTCGCCTTTCTGAGGACATTTGATGGCGTGGAGTATCCCACTTACCGCGCAGCCTGCGTAGCACGTCACCTTCTCGACGGTGACCAAAATTGGGATGACACCCTCGCGGAGGCGAGCGTCAGTGACAGTCCCAGCTGCATGCGTCATCTGTTTTCCGTCATCTTGGTGTTTTGTGGAGTCGCGAACCTGGTAGCTTTGTGGGAGAAGTATCGCCATCATCTGTCTGAAGATTTTCTACGAGCTTTGAGGCGTGTTACTGGAGACGAAGTCGAAGTAACTGATGAACGCGTGCTGAACACCTGTCTCAGTTCACTTCAAGATGTGGTCATTTCTATCGGCGGCAATCCACTGATCAAATATGGGTTATCAGCTCCCACATCATCACCGTATAAAGACCGTGGAAATCGGAAGTATAACGCTGAGACAAATTACGATCCGGGCGAAATGACCACCATACGAAATGACTATGTCGCTTTGTTCTCTTCAGAGCAAAAACACATTTATGACACCGTCCTTGAAAGCGTTGGGCAAAACCAGGGTAAAATGTTTTTCTTGGATGCTCCTGGTGGAACAGGAAAAACATTTGTTACCACTGGCATACTTGCAGAGGTCAGGAGGCAAGGCAAAATTGCTATTGCTGTAGCGTCGTCGGGAATCGCTGCCACACTCCTTCCGGGCGGCAAGACAGCACATGCCATGTTTAAAATTCCTATCGATTTAGAGAGCGCCGAAACGCCTGTTTTTGGTGTGTCACGTAACAGCAATAAGGGACACGTGCTCAAGGATTGCTCTCTGATCGTATGGGATGAGTGTACGATGGCCAATAGGAAGGCAGTTGAGGCCGTGGACAGAACCCTGCAGGACATCCGCAGGAACGAACATTTGATGGGTGGTTTCATAGTTCTGTTCAGTGGCGATTTCCGGCAAACGCTTCCCGTGGTGACGCGGGGATCGAGGGCTGACGAGGTGAATGCTTCGTGGAAACGATCTACGTTTTGGTCACGAGTTCGTACGCTGCGCTTGACCATTAATATGAGAGCTCAGCTCGGCGGCAATGCATGTGCTCAAGAATTCTCCGATGTCCTTCTAAGTCTTGGCGAAGGTACTCTACGGGGACATCAGTCGTATACTGCACCAGCAGAATTCTTGGGTGTGTGAGCGGGCCATTTTGACGCCCAAAAATAATCAAGCTGCAGCAATTAACGAATGCATTCTCTCGGAAATTGAGGGGAATGAAGTGGTCTACACCTCGATAAACACTGTTGTCGAGCAAGATGACGCCACACATTATCCCGTGGAATTTCTGAACTCCCTGTCAGCAAGTGGACTTCCAGCGCATACCATCAAACTGAAGGTCGGTGTCCCGATTATGCTTCTTCTGTACCTATCTCCTCCGAAGTTGTGTAACGGGACCCGCCTTAAAGTCATCTCGCTCCACAGACACACCATTGAGGCGGAAATTCTTACGGGTTGTGGCGTCGGCGAGGCAGTATTTATACCACGCATTCCTTTCATACCTCATAACTACCCGTTCCAGTTCAAGCGCGTACAGTTCCCCGTGAATGTTTGCTTCGCGATGACCATCAATAAGTCGCAGGGGCAGACACTGAGGGCAGCGGGTGTCGACCTCAGGACGAGTTGCTTCTCACACGGGCAACTGTACGTCGCTTGCTCTCGCGTCACCAGTCCTGACTCTCTTTACATTTTGGCTCCTGGCAGCATAACTACCAACGTAGTTTATAGGGAAGTGTTGTAAGGTATGATACCTTTGTACGTATTTTTATTCTTTTGTGTCCTGAAATGTATTCCTGCATTATTTTCTCTATTTCCTTCAGTCACATCTTATGACTGAACTCAGCAGGATTCCTATATAACTCTCTTCACTTGCTTCGCTTCACTTGCTTCGCAAAAAAACTTATATTTTAATGCAACTTATATTTAAATGCTATAGCGACACTGGCATCTTAGGTATTTTTGGTGCTGTAGAGCCTTCACGCAGACGACGTCGCGGGCAGCAGCTAGTACCAAATAAAATTCTGCTATCTTAAAACTATGCCTTTGTAAATTCGGACATATAAACATTCGGCCAAACAATAATTATATTAAATCATGTTTATGCCTTAAAAATATTCGTTTAAAGAAGATTATGCCAAGTGTGTTATGCCAAATAAATTTCGGAGCATCAAGATTCTGCCAGATAGAGGGAACCCATACACGACATATCAACGTTTACATTTCTAGTATAAACTGACCTCTCGTTATTCAGAAAGCCAATACAATGGGGGGGTGAGCTTATACTGGAAATGTATATGGTCTGTTCCAAAAGTATTTCCTGAAAGCGTAAAAACCCCTGCTCAGGTTCAATTGTTACGCAATCATTCACTAAAGGGAATTAGTAATACATTCATCTGTATTGAGAATGTTTCAACGGTTTCGATTCATAAATTGTAGGTTATTGAAAAATCATCGATGAGAACTGAGGTCATAAAATTAACCGCAAAAATGTCAAATGAGCAACAACTTGAAGGCGAAATATAATTAGAATTTCGGTGTTCAAATAATCAAATGTGCAAGTGGCTCTACAAATTGGCATCCACAGTTACGTTTTTAGAAGGCCAATTCTCGTAATCTCGGCGACAATC
This sequence comes from Apamea sordens, assembly GCA_945859715.1. Taxonomy (NCBI): domain Eukaryota; kingdom Metazoa; phylum Arthropoda; class Insecta; order Lepidoptera; family Noctuidae; genus Apamea; species Apamea sordens. Next base: position 81,902 of record OX244010.1, on the reverse strand, counting down.
AATGTCAAAAATGTAGGAAAATTAGAAGTATTTTTGACAGAATGAGACTGGAATCAGACTATGAACGTTCTTAAAATTACGAGAATTCTGATACATTTGTTTACATTTTCGTCAGATACTTTTGGAACAGACTATGGCTTGATATATCATCGTGCGTACTGCGGGCGCGTATACCTTAATAATACAGAGAATGGCGTATTTTAATCATATGCTAAAGAATTTCGTATGTGCCAGTTAAGAGTTTGTATTTAGTAAAGAATCTCCATATTTAACAGGCTTACTGGAATCATGTTCCCAATTACGGTTTAATTAAGTGTAAGCTAAGGTTACCTGTAATTGAGTGTGCATTACAGGATAATGTATAGATAATAATACAAGTTATGTATATAATTGTTAAAGATAATTGTAATGTATCTCGTTCGTAATCCTTAAATGAAATAAATTAAAATTTAAAATTAGGAGTATGATAAGGGTCCGTCTGTCGTGATAGGCATTTTAGGATTTTATCATCTTTCTGGGTTGTCTATTTAGTCTTTTTGCCGAATCAACATCATTCAGCTCAGAAAAATACCAGGAAACTTTGGGTCTAAATTGACCTCATTTTCGGCTTATTAGTCGATTCGCAAGAATCAACGAAACGAGGGGCCCGTGGCTAAATAATAACAGCCGCACAGGTCGATCGATCAGGTTAAGCTATGCTTGCCGCGGTTGATCTGTGGATGGGTCACCATCCTTACATACCGATACCCCTCCGTGCCTCGAAAAGCACGTTAAGCCGTTGATCCCGGCTGGAATTCGTGGATATTTGACAGTCGTTACGGGTAGTAAGAAGCCCGAAAGTCTGAAAACCAGTCTTACCAAGGGGTATCGTATTACCTAGTAACTGGGCTGTGGAGGTCAGATAGGCAGTCGCTCCATGTAAAATACTGATATTCAGCTGCTTCCGGTTAGACTGGAAGCCGACCCCAACATAGTTGGGAAAAGGCTAGGCAGATGATAATAACTCACATCATCACCGCTCTTTAAGCCTATATTCTAACAGGTACCGACAAAAAAGATAATTGCTCCAATAATGGTAACAAACACTACATTAAACTTTCCAAAAGTCACAGAAATTGTTCACGTGAGGACTCAATGGAAGGCACCAACAATACCTACCTATTAACTATAATATGTGCAGACAGACTCACAATCTCACTTATTGACAAAGCTCCGACATCTGGGGCCCGTCAGATCACTCCAATTAAGAATCTGCATACCAACATAAACTTACCCTTCAAACAAGCAATATTAAACCGTATAGGGGCACAGTTAAGGTTGGTGGTGATGGCAAAAGAAGTCGGCACAGGATTGCGAATCTCTTCGCTCATTTTGATGCCAATTTGCAATATGAAAATGTAATCGTTTGTCTCTGCTTTGCATAGTTTTGTCATTGCATAAGCGTCAAATGGACTGTTTCTTTGAATATGAAATACGTGAAACTCGATGCCCTATAACAGACATGAAACCGTATGCGTTTCTTGGAGCAAGCATTTTTCAGGTGCATGAAGACGTTATTAAACTTGAAGAAGTATTTAGATATACGTTTTGTTTGTGCCTTTTATTTCATGCAGTTTTATTGACTGCATCATCTATTCTGTTAAAGTTAAAGTCAAATCATTTATTACAAACGGGCACTTTTGAACGTCAAAACAATAAATAGAATTGATTCTAGTCGCCCCTTCCAAACGATAGTTTCGTATGGGGAAAAATGGGTAAGAAACTCCACCTTGAGGCCACAACTGCTCGTCTAGAAATATTTCCAAGTTATGTCTAGGAACAAAAACTTTGAAGGCCTTATAATCTCTCTGTCGTATCATTTTTATCTTAGTTAATTCCACTACAACATTCATCTTACTTAATATGTAGTCCGCAAGGTACTTGACTGATGACTCATGATCCACATTGTTTACAAATAGCGGTAATTTACTCTCTGCGGCCTTAAATTTACCCGAAGGATCCTTCGCCGTATCCTGTGTTCCTATAAAACGATTTTTAAGTCTTCTACTCTGCACAATGTTCCACTCGTCATCCTTATAGGTTTTAAAATGTCCACCGTCCTGTGCTATTTGCATATCTTACGAGACTCTTTCATTCATTAAAAAGGTGTTAAGGTAAAATTGCCTTCAGATTATTAATAATGAACTCGAAAAGTGGATTGCCTTATCCATTTTTGGACAAAATAATAAGCAAATTTATCTGAGTTATTCCGGTTGGATCCCCTCAGTTATAACCAACGACATACGTAATGGAGGAACACTGACTCCCAAGTCACAGATATAAACCTAGTTTGGGAGCCAGGGGACCTATGTTTGAGATACTACTTTTGTATGTTGTAACTGTAATGTCTATGTGTTGTGTCTGTAACTATGTTGTCACTTTTTGAAATAAAGAAATTATTTATTTTATTTACCCAAACCTCACAAAACAAACCGGACTTACCTCGGATCACAATAAATTGATGGCCTGAAATACAGGTTTTTCATAAACCTAGATCAGGCAGGTCTACATTACAGTTGGAATTTAACTTTCCTCAATTGTAATTAATATAAATCATATTTTTACCTTACTTTATACTTGATTTTTTATTTTTTATTATTGTTTAACAACTAAAAAAACCCGTAACACAGCAATAACATAACCGCTTAATACCGCTAAATAACCGTTATTAATACCGCTGAATAACCGTTGTTAACACTGTAAGCGCTACACGCACTTGACGTCAGTATAGTGGCGTTAGCTGAATATATCGCGAGGCTTAGTATACCATTTCGCGAAATCCTTGTGTTATACTCGTATACATGGGATAGCCTTGGAGCATTTAACGTAAATTCGCCATTGTTAAGAAGGTTATTTTCAGTCGATTTGGGAGATAATTTCTGTAAGTATTTCAGGGTTGTTACGAGTTGTTGACAACTTATAACAACCCTGAAACACTTTTAGGCTTTCGGTTTATGGATGTCGGTTTTACGGAAAATCTAAGAGAGAGAGAGAGAGGCCCGGAGTTTACCTATACTGTATTTACTAATTCGAAAGCGGTGACATTTTGCTGCGATTGATATAATTCAACTGACTCTCACGATGTTTCGCTACTCGAATAGTAATGTACTTACTGTAGTAATGTTTCTTAGCGGAATTCGTTAAGCGATTTCCCATCATTATTTTCGCGGCGGAGGTGTGCCAAGCCCATAAAAATATAAAATTGTTTAAAAAGTACAGTGATATCCATGATATAAATAATAGGAACAAACACAAATTTGTTGTACCTACAACAAGGCCCAAGAAAATAGGTGGCTCGTTCACATGCCAATGTATACGCTTTTATAATAAAGTTCCAAGCCCCGTTCAAGATCTAAGCCTTAATAAATTCAAATCATTCATTAAACGTAAGTCTGTTGTGCCAGAAAGCCTTTTATACCGTTAAGGATTATATTGAGGACAAAAAGGCTTGGGATTGAGCTGCTTCCAATTTTTTTACATATTGAATGTTTTTATTTTGTTTTTCTCTGTTTTGTTGTAGTTTTTTTTATATACACTTTGACATTAATGAATTTTATATATACTATGACATTTGCTTACTTTGTAAAGTATTCTAATATTATAATTATTGTGAATGTGAGACTATGTGGGTCATTTTATTTATATTACTTTTCTCTCTTGTCTCTTAGTTTTTGTCATGGTCTGGCAGTTTGAGTAATTAATGTGGCCTACCCAAATGTCCTTTCTTTGGTATTGTTCGTCGAATCGTTGAGCTTCTTAAGTTTTGAGTTGAGCTGCACGATTCGATTTCTGACAAATGCGTGCACTGACTGGATAGGTCCTCTCCATCTGTGTGGTTCTTTCCTCAAAAGACCATCTCAGACATTGACCTACATGGTCTTCATATGATCTGTCCAAGATTATGTCTGGACTTTAAAAGAGACTGTGACCTCTGAGTTTGTTTCGGCCTTTCTTCTCAGACTAGTCAGATATAGGAAACGGCGACCTCATCTAGTTATAAAATATGATTGACGTGTAAAAGTGTTTGTACAAACCTACTTACAAAATAAAATTATTTATCATTTATAAGGCCCTTAACATTTTATATGGAGCAACAATAAAAATTACACAACACACAACTTTTGGTAAACTAGAATTAAATTGCACCATGTAAATCAAGCCAAGGCTACCGATATCATCAAAGAACTTATCTTAATAACTGACCCAAAAGCTCAGAAACAGACAAACATCTACACAAAATATTATCCAAAGTATATCTCTAAAATTTATGACAACCTCCCTCAGGATAAGGCTCTAAATCTACATTAAAACTTGTGAATAACGCCTTAATTTAGAAAAGGGTAGGCAGAACTCTCCAGTTGCTATTTGTTATAAAAATGAGGGTACTCTGCGACCTCTGTTAACTGATTAGCAATTTTTGTGTAATTAATGCTTGTGTTTGTAATTTGTGTGCGTTGGTAAAGGTATGTAAAATACCGGTCAATATTATGGCTTTAATCGCATATTGCGGTGTCTTTGTGGGCATACAAACGAGCGGCACGCGTCATCGGCAAAGGCAATTGCTGCCGTCGAAACCCGCTCTCGACCACAATGGACGCGTCCTGCCGCTTGTTTTTTTTTTTTTCTTTTAGATAATGGCATCTCGTAGTTGACCTTGAGAGGTCGTGACTACTTAACCGGACTATCCTGTGGTTGCCTTAAGAATTCTTAAAGCCTCCAGCCAGGGCTACATCTAGATTAATGCTAAGCGACTGCACGCTAAGGGCACCCCCTGTGGGGTACGAACCTCGGCTTAGGGCGTTGCTGGGAGAGGGCAGCAAGGGGACAGGCTGGATCGAATTAATCCCGCCGCTTGTGTGTTGAGCACCGCACTCAAATACACAAGCTGCCCGTTGTCAACGGCAGCCGCCGACGCATCGACAACTACTGTTGCCTCTGCCGTTGCTCGCTCATGTTTATGCACATTTTAATGACGGCTTCTTAAAAAAGCCAGCTCGGCCTAGCGCGAACATGCGGAGTAAGTAAATGTAACGTAAAATTTTCGTTTCGGACATAATATTTACTTAGAATTCATATCTATGGGCGATATTAATTGTACCATAGAATAGCTACTATAGAACAGAGGGATAATTCTCGAAATTTTAAAAATGTTCACAGTCTGTTCTCAGTCATCTGTCAAAAATATCTCTAATTTACCTACATTTTTGACAAGTTTTTGACATTGATTGAGAGTAGCTGAGATGAGATTGCGACTAGATTTTTAGCGTTTTTAACTACGGGATTTGGCTATTTCTGTTTATAAACAAAACAAGTAAAAGTTGCTGTGTATCTTCATGGCTTAATCCTGCACCATCCACACACACTACAATACCAACAGCCTAATACAGGGTTGTTTATTCATTGTCTGGCTCTGGACCCACCAAAAGACCAATAAAAACAAAAAATTAAACAGCCCACAACACTTTAAAAATATTCCCTTTAACACATATATTAATCTCACACATATAACCTTACCAACTTATTTTGAACCGCGGAGAAAAACAGAACTAAATTTAAATATAACGTATTTGACGTCTCATTTGACAGCTCTCTTCACCAGTGGCGCCACCCCGAAATGTCAAGTTAAACTGGTAGCCTGTTAATGAAAGGAAGGGAACTCATTAATCTCCCTTTTGTGTTGGTGATTAATATACTTTTGTGTAGTCTGTGGTTGTAGGGTTGTTCGAGAAAGCAGCGTAAAATTGCAGGGTAGCCGTAAAATAATGGGAAGTGTTATTAACTTTGTATCGGGGTTGTGTAATGTGGACATTTACGAAGATTAAGAGAACCTCTTTGTCTGTGGGTATTTATTTATTTTTATAACAATTGCTTGCTGCACTGGCAGTAAAAACCAAAGCGCGCAAGAATTCAACACCATTAAATTTAAAAGAAAAACTTTTTTTTCAATCTGCCTGCCTTTTCCCAACTATGTTGAGGTCAGCTTCCAGTTTACCCGGATGCAGCTGAATACCAGTATTTTACATGGAGCGCCTGTCTATCTGACCCACACTACACAGTCACTCCATGTAAAATAGGTGCTGGACCGCAGCTGTATTTTGGTTAGACTGAAAACCCGTCTCAGCAAAGTTGAAAAAAGGCTACTGCTTTTTACATTTCTATGAGCTAAGTAGATTGATGTTTTTGTAAAAGTGACTATTTTATTTTCCTTTATTGGACAACCAACAATTGTTTACACTGTAAATATTTAAAGTGCTATCTACCATAATCTAGGGTAAGTGTAACAATTTCTTACAGGTTAGCACCGCATGCCCCATAAACATTGTGTGTGCCACAAGCATTATACTATAAAATTAAAATTAAAGTTGATATCTTATTAACTAAAAACTATACAGCATCGAAATCAAAAATCATTTATTCAAATTAGGCTGAGAATCAGCACTTTTTAAACTCAAATATTAAATTATCAGTCCCCCAAAACGCCCGCCCTTCACCACTTCCTAGCGCTTTCGCTGAGAAGATGAAGTGGCGCAACAAACTCCCCATCATATCCTCAAGTGATTTTGTTTGTCAACAAAAATTTAAAAAAAAAAGTGTTGCCCCACACTTGGAATTTCTCCTGTATCGTGGGTGCGTTTACAAACATTTAAACTCACATACACAAACAGCCAGACCCGGAACAACTACGTCTTGTAGGTCATACAAATATTTGTTCCGTGCGAGAATCAAACCCGCGACACGCAGCGCAGCAGTCAATCGTGTAACCACTGCGCCAACCGTGCCGCCATATTTTTTTCTGATTTTTTTTTTTTTGGTTGTTTAATGATGAAGGTTACGGTCTAATCGGAAATCAATTCAGAAACAAGTAAAGAAAGACATTCATAAATAGGTGTGTGTGATAGGCGTTGGAGGACGACCTCCAACACCTATCACACACACCTATTTATGAATGTCTTAAGTGTTGTCTTGGTGATGAAGTGTAAAGCGCCTGTCGTCTGCCTGTAAGGTTCGAACCTTCGTAGGTTCGAACCCAGACAGCGCACTTCATCACCGCTTCTACTGCATGGTGAAGAAAAACCTCGTAAGGAAACCAGGATGTCCTAGAACCAAATTTTCGAAGACATGTGACATCTATCAACCTGCACTGAGCCTGCGTGGTAGATTACAGCCCACTCCCTCTTGAAGAGAGAAGGCCTGTGTGAGCAGTGACAACACTACAGGCTGAGTATTCAAATAATGTTGGCAGATTCTAGGCTTCCATTTTTAATAGCATAACAAACAAACAAAACATTAAAAAATAATTGAAAATCAACATTTCGATATTCAATTGTTTTTCCGTCGGTACTTTAAACAAGTTGTCTGGCCATAATGAAATACTGTCCATCAACAAAGTACTTGAAAATAAATTGTTTTCTAGATGTTAAGATAGACTCGTTCGTTTCAGCATTGTCAGTTCCAGGAATAAAGGACTTTCATATATTTTGCTCGAGTATTGCTGAGTTAGGGTCTAGCATACTTACTCTGCTTATTTATCCGGATTTGTGCCAGTCTCATCCATTGTTGGAGTTAGTATGTTGAAAGACAAAATATTCGAGACAACTTGATAAAATTACGAAAGAAGTGATTTATTTAGAGTGCATTGCATAGTTCAATTTTTAACTTAATTACATACTTAAGTACATTGTACAAGTTAACACTAAAATACAGGGTTATTGATAAAACATTAACAACCTCTCAGGACTAAATTACTAACATCATAAACAACAACTTTTGTTCTATAACTTTTATTAATTCAACAGGTTTTCCTACAACAATAAAAATATTTTATTATTATTATATTTTTTCATACAGACTTGAAATGTTCGATTTTCTGTTAGGAACTCTACGCGAAGCTAAAGAACTACTGCCGTGTCTAGTGCAAAATTCAACAGGGGGGGTTAGATACGAGGGTGGAGTGATAAGTCTGGTAAAAATCTATTTTGGAATAAAATGATCGCAAATTGCATGGAACCTCCTTGTTCACAACTCTTTTGAAGGACTAAATTCAAATTTTCAGCCAGTACTGCCGGTCAATTTTTTTTGACAGCCATTAAAGAAAAACCACTGAATACGTTTTGCGAAGATGGAGAAAAGTGAATTTCGTGTCGTGATTAAACATTATTTTTTGCGTAAAAAATCATTTTTGCAAAATGTCATAGGCAGCTGGAGCTAGACCAAACAAACGACCAGTGGTCTACTTTAGCCCTAGATCGAAAGAGGTGGAAATCATGGGAAGAGGCCTCTGCCCAGCAGTGGGATGATGCAAGCTAACAGTAACAGTAAAAAGTCATAGAATAAAAGTCCATTCCTGCAAGATTGGTAGTGTTTTACCAATAAAATGTGACTACGTCACACCATCTACAATGCTTTAGTAAAACCACACCTACTATATCTGGTTGAAGTTTGGGGCAGTGCGGCCAAGACGAAGCTAGCAAGTCTCCAAGTTGTACAAAACAAAATAATAAAAACGATTTTTAACCACCCATATTCAACATCAACGTGCAAAATTTATGAAGAAACCAAAACAATGAACATTAGACAGTTATATATTTTCACCCTTCCTAAAAGCTGAATGCATTGGATGGGTGTATCATAATGGCTACCGTGACGTCTGTGACGAACTTTATATAACTTATTTTTTTTTTTTTTAAGCATTGTTCTCATGTAAGCGACATTGTCTTTTTTGAGAATAAATATCTTTTAACCTAACCCCTTCGATCAATAATAATACTAGATTAAGGATCAGGAACAAAAATCAGTCGCTCAAGTAGCCACGTTTGCACACACGTAAACATCTACATTTCTTAGAAAAAAGTTTAATAATATTAACAACTTCAGTTTATTATAAACCTTAATGCTTAAACATAAAGTTTAATTACCATTGCAAAATATATTTAAAATGTCTCTTGAAAATAAATCATTCTATTTTTAAATTTTCAGTCTAAGTAATAAGGTTAAAAACATACTAATTTGAAATAAGACCACAAAAGTATTTGTGGTCTTATTTTTCGGGCCGTTTTTGAAGCGCTTATCGGGAATCTAGTACTTATTATTGATCGAAGAATAACCCTGTATAATTTAATATCATGGTCAAGGATACATATAAAAAGAACTGCCTATTTTTGGTGGAGGCCTATGACTAGCAGTGGACGTATTTCGGCTGAATGATGACGCTGATATAAGCAAGATGAAGCGGCAATGGGCTGGCCATATTAGTTGTAAAACCGATGGCCGGTAGGGTAGAGGTGATCTTGAGTGAGCTGTGAACCGCTGCGCTGTAGGGTGATGATGATGAATGACGCAGACAGAATTAAAATAACTCTTTTATTGTTGCCTGACAATGAATTAATGTGTTAATTTTCTCATAATTCAAGGCGCAGCTGTTTTAGGCTAACTTAATTTCATCGCATTTATCGTGTTACCAAAAACACTTTAAAGTTTTACAACTTTCCATACTTTCGATACACATCGTATTGAAAGTCAACATTCCTTGTTCTCCCAGTGTTTCTAAATAAATTGTATTCTGTAATGAAAAGCTGTCCGTCAAACGCGCTCTACTTGAAAATAAATTGTTTTCAACAGCTTCGTAAGGGATGCTACTCATTTGTTTGGCTTGGCACATTCGATTCGGCAGTTGTTGAACCACAAAGCCGACCCGAAGCAATTACTACACATTTTTTACTTTCATTCAGCTCTTGCTGATTATACTCCGCTCGGCATTTACCCCTCGTTGAATCATGTTTGGTTAGGCTCAGCACAATTCGTGCTAAGCCGAGCCGAGCCGTCACTTCCCTTTTTATCTAAACGTATTTGGATTGATACAGACGATGTTTGGCTTTCAGGTACACCATAACTTGGATTAGGACACAGAGCACTTTTTACATACAACGAGGCTGCGAGTAAAAACTAGTATCTTCATATTATATTCGATTTTGTGATTGTGTTGTGCCGAATCATGCCGACCCGCACAAGTGTGTAACACCCCTAAGACGTATGCATGGAGGAGCATCTCATTCATTTTTCACGAAATCATTTGACTATATTCATCTGTTTTCACACGAAATGAAGTGTTCACAGCTGGTTGGTTTTCCAAAGAGCCTCTCTTGACTAAAATAGCTTTTTCCTGCGGTTTTACCCGCGTTACATTAGATACTGTGCCTGCATGGAGATCGAGATATTATCTTAAAAGTACTTACGGGACAAAAAGTATCCTATGGATACGGATGAAATTGACCAGGGGGCCTACTCCGAAGCGCAACGTGCGAATGTTCGGATCGGACCGACACATGGCCGAACCGAATATTATTGAAAAATGCGAAAAAAGTTCGGATCGGCTAAGTTGGGTCGGGACCATAGTCAATATTCGAAAGAGTGTAGGAGTGTAGGATTGGAAACGACCGAACCTAATAGTAACTTCCTAGCACGAAACGGCCGAACATTCGGCCGATACTACTTCGGAGTAGACCCCCTGGTCAATTTCATCCGTATGCCTTTCAGCCGAATCCGTTCAACCATTAAAGGCAGTGAAAAGTTAACAGACAGACAGACAGTTACCTTAGTAGGGCTGACAGCCCAGGGTGCTTCGGACGGATTAATTAAGTATTACCAATCGTAAAGGGGCTCGTGGCTAAGTAATAACAGCCGCACGGGTCGATCGATCTGGTTAACCTACGCTTGCCACGGTCTGTCCATAGATTGGGGACCATATTTACCCAGTAACTGGGTTGTGGAGGTCGGATAGGCAGTCGCCCCATGTAAAATACTGGTATTCAGCTGCATCCGGTTAGACTGGAAGCCAACCCTAACATAGTTAGGAAAAGGCTAGGCAGATGATGATGTGTCATGTTAAATTGATACTTACTATATTTCATCAGACGAGTTCTGGAGTGGACCACGAATCGGCAAGCGCTCCAGCTAGATGGACGGAGGACCTTAGGAAGGTGGCTGGGACAGACTGGATGCGGATGGTGGAGGACAGGGTGTTGTGGCGCAGTCTCGGAGAGGCCTATGTCCAGCAGTGGACTGCGATAGACTGAGTTGATTGATTGATATTTCATGATGTAAAAGTCATCCTAAGGTTGTTATGACAACATGACACAGCATAATAGCGAAAAGTCTCAAAGCTCGTTCAAAAAAAGTTAGGAAAAAGGCTAGGATAGGTGGATTCTTCTTCACTTCTCCTAGGAAATGATATCGGTGCCAAATACCAGAAGAAGCTGAATATCTTTGGCGAATCATCTGCAGATGGGAGTTATAAATCATAATCTATTGAAAAGGCATGGTATACTGATTCATGCGATTGGTGTAAGTTGTGAAAAACTAGCGGTTTAAATCAATCAAATGAAAACTCATTTATTCAAATTAGGCTGAGAATCAGCACTTTTCGAACGTCAAAATTACATAAGACAATCACCCAAAACGCCCGCCCTTCACCACTACCTAGTGGTTTTGCTGGGAAGAAGTAGTATTGAAGTTTGTTGAGTAATATGTACATTGATTACATTGGCCAAAGAAACGATGGATGGACTGTGTGAATGATGATATGGTTAGAAAGGAGGTGATTACCGAGATGACGACTAAAATAGAGAAGAATGGAAGAAAAATACATGTCGCGCCGACCCCAAATACATTGGGATAAGGTCGTAGGTTCGAACCCAGACAGGCGCTTTACTTTGTGTTTACAATTTCATCACCACTTGTTTCGAAACGGTGACGAAAGACATCGAGAGAAAACCCACATGTCCTAAAACCTAGACGATTTTAGGAAATCTATACATATAATAAAATTGTAGAAAAGTGGTGTCTGTACAATGGAAATATATAAAAAAAAATTAGCAGGGGTTGTTATTATATCGATGCCGAACCCGAAATTGTAATTAATTTTTTTTTTGTCTGTTTGTCGGTTTGTCTGTTTGTCTGTGTGTTTGTGCACGCTAATATCAGAAACGGCTTATTCAATTTAGATGCGGTTTTCACTAATATATTGTAGTAAGCTTCACTTAACAGTTAGTGTTTATTTCATGTCAATCGGTTCATAAATAAAAAAGTTATGTCAATTTAAAGAATCACGGCGAACATTTGTTAAGGTATTCTATCAGAGTACGTACACGCCTCGCGCCTGCGCGTCCGTGGCTATATAAAGCACGCTGAGAGCCGCGCCGCTGACCCCCCGACCCTTGCCCGCTGAAGTGCCAGCGCCGTAGCTGAGCCTGTAGCTTTAAATTTCCCGACTGAGACCTCTGAGTTTGTTTCGGCCTTTCTTCTCAGAGATAGTCCTAGGAAACGCCGCGCTCATCAAGGCATTAATAATACTAATTCGATCCAGCCTGTCCCCTTGCTGCCCTCTCCCAGCGACGCCCTAAGCCGAGGTTCGTACCCCACAGGGGGTGCCCTTAGCGTGCAGTCACTTAGTTTTAATCTAGATGTAGCCCTGGCTGGAGGCTTTAAGAATTCTTAAGGCAACCACAGGATAGTCCTCACGACCTCTCAAGGTCAACTACGAGATGCTATTCATAAAAAAAAAAACGCGCCGCTGCCATAAGGATTCAGTTATTCGTAGCGAACGCACGTATCCTGGAGAGTATAGACGAATAGTTGCATTCGATTATTTCGATTCACTTGAATACTGACTGTTTGCATATTTCATTTATTTATATTTTAGGGTTTGTAGGTTAGGTTCTTTTTCTTAATTTTCTTTAAAATTTTGTAAATAAATATTGTAAGTATTTGGTATACCTAGGTTAGGCGGTTCTTTCCTTGATTTTCGGTATACTTATCTTAATTTGTATTTAGGGTTTGTTTATAAATATTATAAGTATTTGGTATAGGTTAGGCATTTCTTTTCTTGATTTTCTTTATTAAGTATAAGTTCATTAGCTCAGGTCAATAACAAATTTTTCTAGCAATTCTTTTGTTTTATAAAGTTAGTACGTTTGGTTTACACATCTTAACACTTATTACTTAAACTGTGATAATTTTAGACTGTATAATAATCTGTAGGTATTTATAATTTAATAGTTTACGATAGTACGTGTTTACTAAATAACTGTGTGTTAAGTAGTATGTACTATTTTATTGTAAGAATGCCTCGAAGAAGATCCAACCTCTCCGAATGTAACAGAAATGCTAAAAGGATGAAATTAGTTCGATCACAGGAATCTGAGGAAGGTCGTGAGGCAAGGCTCTCTGCAACTCGGGAACATCAGGCTAGGTTTCGTGCTGCAGAAACTTCGACTCAGCGAGAATCTCGACTGAGTTCAAATCGTTCTCGAATGATGACAACTCGAAATAGGGAAAACGGGGAACAACGGAAGGCACGTTTATCTGTCGATCGCGAAGCACACGCGCTATCGCGTGAGTCTGAGACTTCTGCGAACCCATAATGCTTCTTAGAAATTTAAGACCCCAAAACTTTGCAATGGCACTAGGTTAAAAGTGACCAATTTACAACGAAATCTGATAGAAGCAGAGATTTTAACAGGGTGTGGAAAAGGTGAAAGTGTTTTCATTCCTCGGATTCCTCTCATTCCAAACAATTTTCCATTTAGTTTTAAACGAGTCCAGTTTCCAGTCAGCCTATGTTTTGCGATGACAATTAATAAAGCCCAAGGTCAGACGCTGAAAGTTGTGGGTGTAGATCTAAGTATCAGCTGTTACTCGCACGGTCAGTTGTATGTGGCTCTGTCACGGGTTAGCAATCCTAGGAGCCTGTTGCTGCCTGGATGCTTTCATCCCCGATGGCCATACGTCAAATATCGTATACAGAGAAGCATTGCTGTAAAGTAAATTTTTAGCTACCCAAACGACGGTATATGTAATTCAAAATATGCTGCCCGAAAAGTCACTATTCCACGCGGACGAAGTCGCGGGCACAGCTAGTGGTTAATAAGCTTCTTCCTTTAACTTTTAACTATTTGATGTTTTATAACATTTGTTTACATCGAACTATTTGTTAAAATATAAGGTATCCAATGGAATAGTAATGAAGGCCACTCAATTCGAGAGTTTAGTGAAAAGCGATATTTTGTGACGAATTCTGGGAAATTTAAAAAATACATAAAAATTGAGTTTTCTCGAATCCCTTGAATTTTCGCCTATGTATGTTTATGGGGTGCTTAATATTGTTGACAATGGGTCACACTATCACGTTCTACGTAATAGGAATAGGTACGTCAAATTACAAGTCATCCTGTGTAGTTAGGATTATAGTTTAGACGACGTAAGCTCTTCTATCATCATCTGCCTAGCCTTTTCCCAACTATGTTGGGGTCCAGTCTAACCAGATGCAGCTGAATACCAGTATTTTACATGGAGCGACTGCCTATCTGACCTCCACAACCCAGTTACTGGGTAATACGATACCCCTTGATATCGACGTAAGCTCTTCTATAATAACTATATTATGAAATCAAAAGTCACTAACTCAAATTAGGCTGAGAATCAGCACTTTTCGAACGTCAAAATAACAAAAGACAGTCCCCCCAAAACGCTCACCCTTCATTTCATGAGAGAATACGAAGAACTTATCCGCTACCCCTTCTAACTTAGACCACACGAATATTTTCTTCCAAGTTTAAAGGAAATTGGGTTACCGTCGTTAATCACAGGAAGTGACGTCGTCGCCGTGTACTTCCGGCCGACCCTTACAGGCTAACCGACTTTCAAAGTTTCTTTTGAGGCTTTCAGACTAGTCTGATAGGATCTTTATTACGGCTTATAGGCTATTAGAAGTATTAAGATAGGTCCTATAGGGTATGTAGGGTCTTTTATAGGGCAGGATTTGTGTATAGTTTTCATTGTATATTGGCGTGGTTAGCTGACATATCCTACTTCCTACTATCCTAATATTATAAACGTGAAAGTTTGTAAGGATGAATGGATGGATGGATGGATGTTTGTTACTCTTTCACGCAAAAACTACTGAACGGATTTGGATGAAATTTCGTATGCGGTAGTTTATAACCAGGATTAACACATAGGTTACTTTTAATCCCGATATACTCACGGGATCGACACTTATGCGGGTGAAACCGCGGGCCGCTGCTAATGGCTAATAAATTAACTTAATTTGCTGTGTCTCGTAGTGTTTTTTTTAACTGGACAGATAACACTCTGAACACTGACAACCGGTTTCCACACAACTTTTCAGTTACCGGTGCCACGTTCAGACTTCCTCTTATGTACTCATTTCTTATTCTATCCATTCGTGTAACACCACACATTCCTCTCAGCATTCTCATCTCAGCTGCATGCAATTGCCTTTCATTCATCCCTTTTGTGGCCCAACATTCTGATTATCGGTTATGGATATAATTTAGGTAACTATTATGACGTCAAGTGTTTCATGGGGTCACTGGTGGTGGCGCGTGTGTTGGATCATTCGGTTCCCTACGAAATGGTTGAGCAGGGTGGTGCTGATCCACGCGTCATGTTCGTGAACGGGCGCCATCGGTTGAGACTGGTCATCTCTTAACTGCCAGGGCTTATTTTTAATTTTATATTTTAATTTGTTTCTTTACATTGTTCTCACATATAGAAGCAATAAGAATAATGTACCCAGGATTTTGTAAAATATCTTGATTTAAAAGAGTGTCCGTGGAGTTTCTTGCCCGTTCTTCTCCACAGAGATCTACGCTTTGGAATGGGCAACTAGCTTCAACTTTCTGACTAACTGACCGACTATTTAATTTTGACAATTCAAAAGTGCCTGTAAATGGTTTAATTGAAATAAATGATTTGAGTTTGAGACACTTCTGCGCAACCCTTCGGGAATTACAGGCGTGGTGTTATGCTATGTGATTTTATGACGTAGGTGTTTGATTTGATTTTTTTGATTTTTCAAGGTCTTTATTGCTACAAAGGTTGTTACAATAGTGTTTACAAATGATCTTATTCTATTTGTATACAGGTCATGAGTAATTTTTGTTACATAGGCTATATTTCGCCTTTACAAACATTAAAACATATTTTTATTCGCTTATTGTGAGTTGACATGAATTTACTTATAATGTATCTACATAGTTTACAAAATTTTAAATACTAGGTATGTGCAAGTCTTAGTATGGACCCACATAATACGAAGCGTTTTAACCAAAATAGTCTGGAAATAGCTTGTAACCTTCCTTAAGAATAGATAAGGCTAGATATAACTAAGAAACTAGTAGTTCCAGAGATCAGCGCATTCAAACAAACAAACAAGCTCTTCAGCTGTATTATTAGTATAGACAGTTCTGAAAAAGCCTGTTCTTGAAGGCTTCTTTTTTGTTACTCAAGATCAAACTTATAATTTAATCAACAAAACTACTTTTATTTAAATATTGGCAACTGGCATCTTGCCTAAAGCCAGAGCCTTCCCAGCAATTCTAGAACCAAATTGTATGAAACCCAACAAAAATTACTTCGAACAATACCTAAACAAAACCGAGGAACACAATTTGTCTACATTAATTAAAACTTGTATATTTTAAGTTCGAAACGCGAGGAAATACAAACTTCGGGAGCACAATCTTCTTTTAAGTAATTTCTGGAAACCCTGAATAATGTTATGCGGTTTTAAAAACCTTATGCTTATAAATAATAGAGTTTAATTTGGCATGTTTTGTTTAATAAATGATAGATGTCTTAGTTGTTATGTTATGCGGTTGTGAAAACCTTAAGGCTTTGGTGACAGAGTTCAATTTGGCATGTTTTGTGGAATTAATGATAATAGATCTCTTAATTCAAGTGAAGTCTTACAATTCGTGGTATAAGTTGTATTAGGGTGCGGTCAGATTGTTGTTTGAATTTGTGATATTGTCTGAATTTGAACTGAATTACGAAGTGAATGAAATATTATGTTATCAAACCCGCTGATGAACTCGAAGACACTGGAGTACCAACTAGATAAATGGTGAACATCATCTGCCTTTCCTGTAAATATTTTTCCGTATATGTAAGGTTTGTAAAACATAATGTAAATAAAATGTTTATTTCTGTAAATAGGTAGATCTTCTGAAAAACTTTAACAAGATAAACTGGTAAAAAGTTAAAACTAGATGGCGCCGAAATTTCTTAGCTGTCTGATCCCTGAGAAAAAATGCCGACACAAACTCAGAGGTCACACTATAGCCAACTCAATCAATTTGCTTAACCTTGTCTTACTATTTTGGTTTGACTTCCAATCTAACCGGATGCAGCTGAATACCAGTATTTTACATGGAGATAATGCCTATCTGACCCCCACAACCCAGTTACTAAGTAATACGCCACTGGAGTAAAAACTGAATACTTAAATTGCAAATACGCAGATGATTTGTTATAACGGGCTGTCTTTGGAATTCTTATTTAAGTTTTGTTTAGGTATGATATCGATCGAATCAGAAATGAAGAGATCCACAGGAGAACCAAGGTAACCGACATAGCCCAAAGAATTGCCAAACTTAAGTGACAGTGGACAGGGCACATTATGGCACACAGGGCGCATACCGTACTAGTCATACACGCAGGAGTAGTACATGCCATTATTTATTTATTAAATCTTTAGGCACAAGTAAAAAAAATACTGTACAAAGGCGGACTTAATGCCTCAGGCATTTTCTACCAGTCCAGTCAGTAACATTATATCTATTAAAACTCAATTTTCAAATTCAGGTCTGTCTTGCATAGGGCATTATCACAAAAGTGAAATAAAAAAAAAATGTATTTTAGTTCCTTTAGCCTTTTTCATTTCCATAAAGATGTGGAAAACTTGGTGTGTTATAGTCTATTATCAGTTTTAGTGTTAGTTTTTTGGATGAAAATTAGTGAGCTTTCAAATGGAGGCTTACTGGTAAATAAAATATCACAAAATAAATAATATACATGATGCTCTCGATATTTTGTCGAAAGTGTCATGTATCTGCATTTATGTAACAATCATTCTATTTAACTTATAAGTAAAATCTGTTTTGTTACTGCATTTTCTCCTTCTATGTTTAGTGCATGCCGTGGCAGCCTTTAATTAAGGCTACACTATAAAATGTAAAAAAAAACATGGAATCTTCAGCATGTATTATGGTGTATGCTTTGTTGGTTGTCCTTAAATAAATAAATTTTTAAATGTCCCTGAAAACATTTATCTCCGGATGACAGCGATGCGGACAAGTACTTCGGATCCTAACCGTCCTTTTGTTTTGTATTTATTTTTATAGTTAGTTAGTAATTTAATTTTTGTAATGTGTTAGTAATTTAGTATTTTGTTCAGTATGTTCGGACATAATTCCGTCATATACACATAGACGTATTTCCATAATTATTTTCTGTTCGCACGCATTTCAATTTTGTTAAGATCTGATGAGGAGTTTCGAAGTCGGTTGTTAAAAGTTTATCTCACCTTTTACTAAGTGTTGTGTAAATCACATTATAACAGTTAATTAAGTCTTCTGTTTGCTTGTACCTAATTAAGTTTTTATTGTATTATTATGTGGATAACGGTGCTGGTTGTGTTATTACCTAAATGTTCCTTATTCTATCTGTATTAGTATTAAGTATTATAAAGAAATTCTTTATTGTCCTGAATTTTTTTTTTTATAAAATTTAGTACCTACTTACTGTTAATAGTTGTGTTAAATATTGTAAAAGTTATGTAAGTATAGAGGTATGAGGAACAGGGTGTAAAGTTCACTCATACTCCATAGAAAAGTCGTCGTAGTAGAGTTTCCACCGACCAGACGGGTGTCGTGTCTGACAGGCAATTGCCAGATGAATCATGTCGGGCTGTTGTAGGATGCTAATTGCGCGGTAAACTCTGCTTGCGCGATGCAGGATTTTGCGTGACGTCAGTATTACGCGTAGTTTTCATGTGGCGTTGTAGATACCGCTACATAAGTAAACCAATAAAAAAAATCTCCTCTCGATCACTTGTCTCTATGCCCTATACCTTCACTTTCAACCACAAAAAAACCTTACTACTCAGACACCACGCTACACCATATCTATACAGCAAATATACTCCCAGAATACATATAATAAGTGAGAAGAAAAACACCATTTCCTTTGTTTAGCTTGCCCTACTTTCGAGACCTACTGCATTCTTGAGAACAGCTCGTATACATGGTGATGAGTTTACACTTAGCTAGCGTTATGTGACCGGATTTTAGGTAATTATATACATGACTCGCCTGTATTTTTGTAAATGAGTTAACGAAAGTGTTGATACCTATTGTTTTTTGTGAACAAAGTTCTTTATCGCGGGTAGCGTTAGGAGTAAATTAGTAGAAATCATCAAGTAACGAAAAAACGTTATTCCTTCTCCATGCCACTTTCGGTCTTTCCTTTTCAAAGTGAGAGAGTTAGTTTTCATGGCTTTCGAGCGCGCTAAAGTCGATAGTGAGGTCAAAATTAAAATCCAAGATGGCGACAACTTTATGAGAACATCTAAAATCTTATACTAGATGGCTCTGTGTACGTGATACGAGTGTGTGTGCGTGCGAGTATTGCTTAAGGAACATCGTTCCTGAATGAGGTCCCCCGAACGCACACATTAAAAAAAAATACTTTTCTAAATAAAACAATACCAACACTTGTGTTAAAAACATAGCATAACATCTCAGGTCTTGTGTCCCCGAGGGGTTGGGCAAAGGTGTACCTAATCTGCGATCGGCAATTATTTGCCAAACATATAAACAAATATGAGTTATTGGGAAAATAACTTTAATACCTGCACAATAAAGTACAACTTCAAACATTTTTAAGACTTTTTAAATAATGCTAGACACAACTTAATTACTACTGAAATAAAGTTGATATTATTGTTTAACTTGAAATAAAATCAATTCGAAACGTAAATTTGAATAGACCTTATAGTAAAGCATTATAAGGCTAATCCCGTTTTTAAAATGAGAATAACTTAACTTTCCTTACTCTTCAATACTTGTACCGAACGTAGCCTCAGTATACTACGTACAAAAGCCCCATATTTATAGGAACAACACCATATTGCTTATTTTGCGTAAACTCTGCGTTTATAAAGTAGTGTGCACGTAGTTACTTTTATGGAGGATAATTTCATACAACCTGGTAAAAATTCCAGGTTATATTTAAAAAGTGGGTCACAGCAAATGGGCATACCAAACGCATCAGTGATGTCTCTATTAATATCGCTGGCAGTATTAAAAAAGGGGAGGGAGAAACAAATACTTTAGGTAGTCTGTGGTGTACCATTTACATAATACGCACACTTACATGACACACAAACTCACGACATCCTTTTAAGGGGATAGACAGTAACTACCGCCACCTTCTACGTTCAAACTCAAACTCAAATCATTTATTACAATTAAACCATTTACAGGCACTTATGAATTGTCAAAATTAAATAGTCGGTCAGTTAGTCAGAAAGTTGAAGCTAGTTGCCCATTCCAAAACGTAGATCTCTTTGGAGAAGAACGGGCAAGAAACTCCAAGGACACTCTTTTAAATCAAGATATTATTACAAAATCCTCATCTCGTTCATTAAATACTCTTTTTGTTTTGTTTACGTTCAGTCATCTGGTTGTACGCGCCGGTTGTGAATATCACGCTGACCTTTCAGAAAGCAAATCATCAATATGATGGTAGGTAATTTATTTATTTATTAAAATCTCCCTACCACTATCATTACAGGTGTATACCTACCTAATGCGATAGCGTGGTCTTAAAATTAACTTAACTTACAATTTAAAACTATGAATAACTTAAAAAACTAGCAGTACAAGTATGCACCAAATTCCCTAAATAAAAGAAAACAAAATAAAATAAAAACAACAACATAAAGCCTACTCTAATCTACATTATAACATAAAAGGAACAGCAGTATTTTTGCGAGTTGCGAGTGAAAGAAAATACGTATATTTGACGTAAACATGACGCAAAAAAAATCAAAAATACAGGTAATGGTTGACATGCGTCACATCCACGCAAAACGGGTATCGCTCAGGATTATGCTGCGACCCTATGCAAGACAGAGCCCCAGCGCTGGTTTTCAGCGACAGCCGGCGCCGACGTAATGACATCGTCCGGTGTAACAAACAATTAGATCCTGCTAGATTGTCTCTCTTTTTCCTTTAATCCATCCGAAGGTTTCCTCAGCGAAAATACCACCCATTGTGAAACCCCTTCTAAAATCTCCACATTTATATCTGTAATTTTATGGTGTACAGACGCCAGCACATCAAGCTACTACAATCTGTCAAATTTCTTTAATAGATTTTCAACTTTATCGCTAAAACAGGTTCAAGGTTGATTGGGAAAATTTAACAGTTTCGGGTAGCTTGACCTGCGGGCGTCTGTTCATAAAAAAGAGTAGGTATTCTATCTCTATATGCCTTATATTTTCCCAGATATTTCCAAGCCTAAAACGGTTTATCCAAGTGTGCATTTTGGATCAGTTTATCCAAAAATGGTTAGTTGAAAGTACATTATATCACTCGAAGTTAGCCACCATTAGAACATTTTCATCGCGCAAGCAAAATTCAACCGTATGAAGGCGCAACTTATTTCCCTATACCGCCCCGTAAGAGGCAGCTGTATCGGTAAATTCCTTTTATCGTTTTTTGCCGATCAAAAAGATTCCAAGGTTTATCCGTATCGTTGACCTTTCCGTCCGGATTGAAAAGTATCGCGTCGTAGGTATTCGGGTAAAAATTTTATAGGTACGCGTAAATAATGACCAAGAAAGGATAAGGTTCCACTAAAAATAGAAAGAATGAAAATACGTTTATTTGCGGTAAACATGACGCAAAAAAGAACACAAAATACAAAAAAAACAATAAGAAAGGGTTAGGGGAAACATGCGGCAGATCCACGCAAAACGGGTATCGCTCAGCATTATGCTGCGACCCTATGGAAGAGAGAGTCCCAGCGCTGGTTTTCAGCGACAACCGGCGCCGACGTAATGACGTCGTCCGGTGCAGCAAACAATTCATTAAAAATTATTTTAATTTTAAAAGCAAACAATTATTAGAGCGCAATACTGGTACAGCGTACTTAAAGCAAAATATAATTTAATTTAAATGTGATAGAAACAAACAGGAATAAAAGAGAAGAAAAAAAAGTAAAAATACGTACCTAGGTACGTACGCCAATGGTAAAGGTCCCGACTTCCAAGTTGTAGGTCGTGGGTTCGAACCCAAGCGGCCCACTTTACTTTGAGTAAATAATTTCATCACCGCTGCTCTCAAATCGGTGAAGGAAAACATCGTGAGGAAACCGGCATGTCCTAGAACCAAAAATTCGAAGACATGTTACATCTACCAACACGCACTGGGCCCGCGTGGTAGATTACAGCCCAGGTAGATCAAAGAGAGGAGGCCTGTGTCTCAGCAATGAGAACATTATTGACTGATTATGTATTCAACCCGGGACCTCGCGCTTAAAGTCTCACAAGGCAACATTATTTACATTATCAATTCATTTGTTTCTCGATTTCAGCAATAAACTTTGAAAATCGGAACAGTAATCATTGTAATCAAATAAAAGTAATTAAACACAAACATTTGAATTCCATTGTCCATAAGATTTCACACTAATTGAATTGAACATAAGGCGACAATTTAATTGAAATCGTGAAGTCGCAATTAATTCAACTAATGGCATCTTTCCATTAATTACCGGTTTGATCCACAAAGGGAGAATGAACTGGTAATATGATCCATTTTTTGCCAATTAACTGTAAGAGGATATTCTTCATTATTTAAATGGGAATGTGGAAAAGCTCTCTTTGGTTGAGTACCTATCATTGATTTTCAATTATGCTTAAAATACAGCGTGGCGCTTTAATAGCGACATTAATTTAACACACGTATACGGTTGTGCGTTGTAGTTTTATGAATATATTTTAATTTAATTAAACATTAATATTTATTTATATATTATCAATTTTATAAAATAGCATCTTAGAGCAACCTGACTTAAAGAACTGTAGCGCAGGGGTCATTTGCCGGGGTCACGGATCATAACATCGCATCAATGTAATTAAAACAATCAACGAGCAAAGAGAAGGCGAATTGAAGGAAAGAAAGAGAGCCCTATGTCGGCGCGCGGCGCAGGTGGAAGTTTTCAAGTTACGATTTATTTTATGTTGTTATAATTTTTATGATTACTGGCCACTAGCCCTACCCGTGTGTTAAATTAATGTCGCCATTGTAGCGACCCGTGTGTTAAATTAATGTCGCCATTGTAGCGCCACGTTGTATACTCTTTGGGCTGTCTTGTGGTGGCAAGCGCAATTAAGTAAATAGTCATTTCTTTACTAAAAGCCGTACTGTTACTGCTAGTTTGCATCATCCCACTGCTGGGCAAAAGCCTCTCCCCACGACTTCCAGCTCTTTCGATCCAGGGCTAAAGTAGACCATTAGAAGCCTTGGCTGATTTTTCCATCGACAGATATTTTTTATTAGTCGAATACAATTGACGTCTGACAGTTTTAACCGACTTCAAAAAAGGAGAAGGTTCTCAATTTGGACGTTTATATATATATATATATATATTTATGTATGTTCGGGCATAACTCCGTCATATATGAACGGATTTGCAAAATTTTTGTTCGAAAGAGGTTTATTCCGAAATGGTCCCATTTAAATTTCGTAAACATCTGATGATGAGTTTCGGAGACAGACAACAGAACTCTTCAATAAATGCCAGCAAATCAACGGCTATTGCTGCTATCGCATATGTATGCATTTTTTACGCAATCACACAACATTACGCCTGTACCCTCTTAAGGGATACGCAGATATGTTCAGTATACACCCTCATTTCTGTCTAAGTTGTTATTGGAGTACCTCTAATCTTGCAAGTATATATGAATTTGTGTGGAGTAGGTAGGTACCTATAATTGTTGCTGAATTTTAGGCAAAACAAATTGAAAAAAAATGACATGGGTACATTTTTTCGTGTTCTTTTCTTCATCGACATTAAGAATATTTGGAATTTTTCAGTACAGTTTAGAGTCTAGCTTTATGCAATAGGATCGACTTCTATAACATGGCAATTTTATAGAGCATCTGGAATCTGAAAGCGAACTTGTTTAAGAAAATTCTAAGTGGAAGAATTTCCGTCGCACATGGCACTAAAACAATTTAAAAATCTTTACATTATACTATAGAAACTTTATTAATATTATTCAAAATGTTAATGGTATACTAAAATATTATTAATATCCACAGTGAGCTCGCGAAACACAATTTATCAGACCCCTAGGGGATTTAAGGGATATCCATCCGTGGAGTTTAGGGATGTAACCTTGTTTATCGAGTTTTTTATTTTCCGTAAACATTTACGGTTTTTTTTTTTACTGGTGGACGGTAGTTATGGCGCCAAACATGTAGCCGACTACACACAAGCACGCTACGTGCTACGCGCTTGAAGGACTAAGTGTGGAACCAAACCTCATAACATAGAACACGTAGCCGATTTTTTGGCCGAGTCCATTTTAGATTGCCATCGATGCGCTAAGAAGAAGATTAAACATTTCAATATAACATAGCATCACGCCTGTATCCCCCAAATGGTAAGGTAGAGGTGCATGCTTGAGTATAGATTTTACTATCATATTTCCGAAATCATCTCACATTTTTTAATGCAGAATTCCGATTCGACCGCAGTTTTGAGCTAACTATATCTCCTATCTTCCTATCCCTCTCCCATGTACCAAAGAGAGAAGAAAATATGCTCACCGCACGCGCCAGTCAGCGGCGCATTCACCGCAACCAATCACTGCCCAGCGCTGTGATTTTGGGAAAAGATCATTATTGTGTTCAACTTCTTGTTTCCACCGCTCCGCTCCGCTATAAAACTACAAAACCGCTTAAATATTGCGCCACGATGCAAAATAATACAGGCCGCTAATATACATACGCGTGTTACATAAAAATATCTAGTGAAAGTGCACCAACGTGAATCCAGAAGAACAGTCAGCGAACGCATGCTAACTTCTTGTCAGGCAGTCCTTGTGTCAACGTGTTTCATCCAGAAAACTTCCAAGTAAGTCCTACAATACAATTTCCTACCCTGGTCAACACATCCTATTGTTAGCAAAAACTGCGTCGCGTCATTAACTCGCCCCCGCATAAATATCAATCCCGCTAAGTTATATGCCCGCAATATGGTCCTTCGAAAGCCGCATGTGTCAACTCATTCCAACTTAAGATTCTGACCAGTGCACATATAGTACACATTTCGCCAGATGTTAAAGTTCCATGTTTGTGTGTAAGTATCATTTTTAGGGTTCCGTAGTTCACGTCTCGGATCCCTTATAGTTTCATCATGTCCGTCCGTCCGTCCTCGGCTTACCTTCCAAACGGTTAGTGCTAGAGAAAAATTAACAAAATTCAGAATGGAATGGAACACACACATTTAGCATTTGGTATGCAATTTATACTTACAACTAATACAATATCTAGAAAGAAAAAAATAGCTGGGTGACTAATTCTACAATATTTTTGTTATAAAATTTAAATTTTACATTCTAATAAATCTGTACATCGATAACTACTTTCCCATCCCTAAGAAAGTAGAAGGTGCAGAATACTTAAATAATACGTACATTTTAAAAGTGCCGGGTATTTTCTGGACGGTTTTCCCCTCAGGCTACGGTTAAGTCTTGTAACCCTCACGATCTCCTTTTAACGCTACGGTTTTTGTAATTTTTAAACGTATAAGTTTCTCAAAGAAACTTCAACAAGATATTTCTCCGGTATTTTTATCCTCGAAATTGTGGTTGTGTGAGGGGCAAGTGGCCACGGGTCGATTGAAGGTTAAATACGGTTGGTTCGTGGATGGGTGACCATCCATTCCAATCGAAACTCCTCCGTGCCACAGAAAGCACGTTAAGCCGTTGGTCCCGGTTGTCATTTGTAGATCTTTGACAGTCGTTACGGTTAGTCAGAAGCCCGAAAGTCTGACAACCAGTCTTTACCAATGGGTATAGTGTTACCCAGTAACTGAGTTGTTGAGGTTCGATAGGCAGTCAATCCATGTAACATACCAGTATTCAGCAGCATCCGATTAGACAGGACGCCCAGCCCAACATACTTTGGAGAAGCTAGGCACATGGTCAATCAGTAGATCTTTGGCAGACGTTACGGATAGTCAGAAGCCCGAAAGTCTGACAACCAGTCTTACCAAGGGGTATAGTATTACCCAGTAACTGAGTTGTGGAGGTCAGATAGTCAGTCGCTCCATATAAAATACTGGTATTCAACTGCATTCGGTTATATTGGACACCGACCCCAACATAGTTGGGAAAAGGCTAGGCAGATGATGATCCTGGAAATAGCGGTTTTGAATTGCTAACTTAGCTGTTCTCATTTTCCGGTCGGGTAGTGTATTATCAACTTTAAAGCCGCGTTCACACCAAGCCTATATAATTATGTAGTCGGCTGACTGTGAATAACGGGTGTAAAAACACGCTTAGCGAAGCCGAGAGTCACTTGTAAAATAAAAGTCGTTTGCCAGCAATTATTTTTGTACAATTTCACATAGTTTGATGGACATCTGCTATGGTTCTTTTAAAGTCTGCATAATAATAATGGGATATTATAGGGATATTATCCTGGACATTTCACACAGCGCCATCTAGTCCCAAGCTAAGCAACCTAATGCTTGTGTTATGGTAACAAGATGGCTGATAAACTACTTATATACATTTTTTTTTGTAAATACATACATATTATATAGATAGAAAAACACCCAGACTCAACAATAACAGACATAATCAACCTATAATGTTCCCACTGCTGGGACAAAGGCCTCTTCTCTTCTAAGAGAGTGGGCTATAATCTGCCACGCGGGCCCAGTGCGGGTTGGTAGTGTCCCATGTCTTCGAATTTTTGGTTCTAGGATTTCCTCATTGTGTTTTTTATACAGCGTGTATCAGAAAAGTGTACAGACACAGTGGCACAGACCATAAAACCGAAAAACTTTCTCCGTGGGAATATCATCGTAACAACACACAAAAATAATAATAATAATAATATCCCTGGACATTTCACACAGCGCCATCTAGTCCCAAGCTAAGCAACCTAATGCTTGTGTTATGGTAACAAGACGGCTGATAAACTACTTATATACATTTTTTTTAGTAAATACATACATATTATAGATAGAAAAACACCCAGACTCGGAACAAATACATGTAGGTCATACAAATATTTGTTCCGTGCGGGAATCGAACCCGCGACACGCAGCGCACCACTGCGCCAACCGTGCCGTCAAAATCATAGTCAAAAAAATAGATAGTGCATACTAATTCCATACTTTCTCCAACTCAACCTCTCAGAAAATTATCTCTCATACGTTTAAATCAACACCCGGTTCTCTGCCTTCCTAAAAGCCGTATTACAGAACCTTACTCAAGGCTCAAGCATTACTTTAAACTAGTTTCAACCAATCAAATGGCCTTAGATGAGTTTTAAGTAAAGCTTGAGTTTTGAGTGAGGTTCTGTAATACGGGTCTAAGACGTCCCGTTCATCTAGTTGGGGGCCGTCCCTTAATACGCTTGACGAAACTAGCTTCATATTTTCTAGCTGGCCGACTTCTTGACAATTCAAAAGTGCCTGTAAATGGTTTAATTGAAATAAATGGTTTGACTTTGAATTTGAGAAACGCACTCTCTACTCCAGAATTCTTCAGTTTCTACAGCCATAATCAGTGCTTCAACAGAAATAAAAAAGCCGCCAAACGAGAGTCGGACTCGCACTCGAAGGGTTCAATACCACCGTACAATATTTAACACCACATGTTGTTTCGTTGCTTGTTTGGCGACCCTTTTAATTTTTAACTTTATTTTATTTTTATTATACTTTTTTTTGTATCTGGACTTCGTCTGAAATAAATTTCTTTATTATTATTATTTGTTGTTATATCAGCACCTCTCGGTAAAGGAAAACATCGTGAGGAAACCGACATCTCCTAGAACCAAAAATTCGAAGATTCGTGTCATCTACCAACCCGCACTGGGCCCACGTCGGGGATTACAGCCCTCTCGAAGTGTGGACGCCTGTGTCCCAGCAGTGGGAACATTATAGGCTTATTATGGATAGCAGCCATATAGTAGTGCGTGTTTACCTATTACGGTTCAAAAGATACAACCCCGTGACAGACAGATGGACGGACAGAACCTTAGTAATACGGTCCGCTGAAAATAACCACCTTTTTCGGTGCAATTGTAAGTATCATTTACCTTAATAACACTCAGCAACTTAATCTCCATAATACAGCTAAGTCCCTTTAAAATCAGGCACACGGCACAATAATATATTAGACTGTTTACGTTAATAAATAGGAAGGCAGACAAACCCGAGCTTTCCGGTACATTACATCACCTGTAAAGGCTTCAATAACTCAAGTGGTAAAACGCTCTTTAAGCTTATATGGGGCTGACGGTCACACCGTAGTGTTTTCGAAGTCCAATTACCTTTTTTTTTTTGTTTTTATTTACCTTTCTTTTTGTCCGATTTTAAAGACAAGGATTTGGCAGCAGATGCTTATAAATAGACACGATTGTAACTGTTTTACTATTAAGCATAGCTAATAGACAAATTGTGGGTGTAACACATAATCAAAATAAAAGAATTCTAATCAAATAGAGGTGGTGACCTCAACGCGTAATGAATTCATGAACATGAGTACCTACGGTACGAGATTGTTCAACTAGTTTCATAAACTGCTGGAGTGTCCAACTAGTTTCATAAAACTATTAGACGATCCAGTATCCAACACTGACAAAAAAAAATCATAAAGTGTCAGACGAAAGTTATCCTATAGTATTATACATATACTCGTAGAAGCAAAGAAAGTGGCCACCGAATGATTAACAGCACGGTATCAATAAACCATGCTGTTGGTTATTCGGTTGCCACACACACTCACACACGTATTTCTAATCATAGAAACGCAACTTTTAAGTGACTTCTTTTCACCCGTACCCTTCAAACTGTTAAACAACAAAGACAAAGACAAGACAAAGACATTAATTCATCGGACA
Source organism: Apamea sordens (assembly GCA_945859715.1). Lineage (NCBI taxonomy): Eukaryota > Metazoa > Arthropoda > Insecta > Lepidoptera > Noctuidae > Apamea > Apamea sordens. The sequence continues at coordinate 52,845 of OX244010.1, read as the reverse complement.
TGGTAGGTACAAAGATGGTTGGTATATATGGATAAGTTCGACACATCCGCCGCTACTAGCGGCATACGAATATTTACAATGTGAACCATGCTGCTTAGCACCACAAACAGTTACGCACTTATACTTCACCAGACTGTCATTCCTAACACTCACCAATTATGATAATGCAGTCCACTCCCACCTAAAACCAACAGCATAGTACTTTCTGCAAGCGTACGAAGACTTAAAAGTTTCCATACGTAAAGTAAAACCGACGCTCCACAGCAGCCCACGGCTAAGCTACGCACGAGTACTTCGCTTTGTATGAAAATGTAAGCGAGATCTTCGACCCACGGTTTAACGCACGAATGCGTGTCTGGTAAACAAATGATCCGCGCAGAGATGTGGCAAACCTCTCCGTGCACATCCTACGTAAGTACTCAATAAACTGTTTTTTATCTGACACAAATTTATTTTATTTATTTATTTAAGTATGTATATACGTCATGTTGCAGTATAAAACTGTCACACATCAGTCCAGTCCAGAAAACCAGCGTCAGGCACTAGTTGTCTGGCATTTCTGCTGAACTAGGCCTTTTGGGCGCAGCAGTAAGGTATACTTTCCTGCAAATTTTTTACATCGAACTTTTCATTTTTATGATGATAATTTGATTTTTATTTATTTTTATCTGATGTATAGTATGTCTTTTAGTATAGGTATCTATACTTATAATAAATCTGTAGAAGTGAAAATTCTGTACATTGAAAATATCAAAAAAAATAATTTACAGGGGGTGTTACTAGACCGACACCGAACCCAAAAATGTGATTAAAAAAATTTTTGTCTGTCTGTCTGTCTGTCGGTCTGTCTGTCTGTCTGTCTGTCTGTTTGTTCAGGCATCACGCAAAAACTACCGGTTCGATTACGATGAAACTTGGTATAATTATTCTTTAATATCCTGGGCACCACACTGGGTACTTTTTATCCCGGAAAAGTATATACAATAAAAAAACAAACTTAATTTTGCGGTTCGATCCCTATACCCGATTACCACTGTCTGTACTGTACCAACCGCAAATACTAAGTTTGTCGTAGGTTGGGTCACCCGCAGTGGAGTTCATTTTTATTCCTTTTAGTTTTTAGAGTTATTTAGGTTTATTTTTATATGAGTCGTAGGTATAGATTTTAATTTTAAAGTATAGGTAGTATATTTGATAGTGTACGTAGTGACCGTAGGTTATTTTATAATACTGTTAGGTAGGATTAGTCATTCGTATAGATATTAGTTTTTAGGGATTTTGCTTATTTATTGAGTTTAGATTAGTTATCATCAGATTAAGGTTTATTTAGGTAGGTATTTAATTTTCTGTTAATGAGTTTTTATTTAATTAGGTAGGTACTTAGGTAAAGATATCATATAGGTACCCTCTTAATCACCCCTAATGAGACACAATTGGTTTTCTACTGTAATTAGCCACAAAGGGCCCGCGAGATAGATGGCATTCTGGGGAAGCACATACATTTTATCCTGTTAGCACGTTCCCGTGGGATAATTTCCGACATCCACGCGGGCGAAGCCGCGGGCAGAAGCTAGTGCTAAATAAATGTATTTTCTTTCTTTCTTATGAAGCAGTGGACGGTCGACTTAATCTCAAGTTTCAGTGGAACAAGTTTAAGTGATGTAACTGCACACGAACTTGGGAAGGATGTAACTTGTGTGTGACTAACTAGACAGTACTCTTGAGATACTGAGAGAAGTACTACATAGAGGTACTTATTTACGGAGTAATGGAATCAGTAGGATACGAAGAACCTATCCTGTTTTGCTTATCATAAGACGACTTTAACCGAACGAGGGCTTAAATAACTTTCGTTTGAAATAACCTTAGGCACACTTTTTTCTATTAAGTTTCTTTTCTGTTTATATTGTGTGTCCTTATAACATGTGCAAAGCAAACGTATTTTCATGCTTTCTAAATACTTTTAAACGTCTCAATGAGATTTCATTCAAGATTTCAAGGAAAATATTGTACAAAATTTAAAAAATAAAAATAAAATAAGTTTATTTAATATCATTTTGGCTTACATTGCATGTCGAGGAGTCTCCATTTAGGCATAGCAATGCCTGCCAAATATTTATTAAGGAGGATGCGCTAAGGTAGCCTGCGAAATTCCAATTAACTTACGTTTTTTGTAAAATTCAGGTCAGTGTCAGATTTGATGTCGTTTAAAATACGATTCGCGATCGTAACAAATATGGCTTTACAGAATTATATTGCACCTTCTAAACACTGTTTAGAAGAAAAGTGTGCAACATTTATTGTTGCTACAACTTATGGCATGCCACAGACAATTAAAAACCCATTGTGTTTCACGTCGATCTACGTTATCGTAAGTGATACGAAGGCTTACTACTAAAACTCCCAAACACAACACCCCGACAAAAATGAAACAAATAAACACAGCCTTTATTCAAACCCACACTTTGGTGTGACAGACAGCCAATTAATCCAAGTTTTAGAGCTCGCGCTAATCCGCGGTTGGTATTTCAGTGACGTCAGATTTATTAGCAGACCGAGGATGTACCGAATTATTCAATTAGACTCCCAACTATTAAAGTGCCGTCATTATTTTAGAGATAAAAGGAAGAAAGGGGGGATAAGAAGGGGGGAAGGGGACGATTTATAACGCTTTTGTTTCCCGTTGCTCTTTCTATATTGCGTTCGTTTTCCTGTGGCGTTGAGAGGTTTAAGCGGCAGCGAGGATACGGCTGAAGAAACTCAGGAATATTTTACGAACTTTTGTTTAAAGTTTGTCCAATTTTTTGGTAATATAGGTACTTAAAAAGTTTCATTTTATTTTTAAACAATATAAAAGCTAACAGTGTTTTAAAAAGGAGGAAAAAGAATCATAAAAAAATTCGTCCACAACGCTGTCATGAGGAAAAGTTTTATAACGTTGTATGGCAAAGCTGGTTCTTTAGCCAAAAATGGACTGTTCACGTAAAGAGTCGGCCCCTAGTTTTTCAACCCCAAACGGCTCGAACACAATACGAATTGAATTTTCATATCATCATCTGCCTAGCCTTTTCCCAACTATGTTGGGGTCGGCTTCCAGTCTAACCGGATGTAGCTGAATACCAGTATTTTACATGGAGCGACTGCCTATCTGACCTCCACAACCCAGTTACTGGGTAATACGATACCCCTTGGTAAGACTGGTTGTCAGACTTTCGGGCTTCTGACTACCCGTAACGACTGTCAAAGATCCACGAATGACAGCCGGGACCAACGGCTTAACGTGCTTTCCGAGGCACGGAGGGGTCTCGGTATGTAAAGATGGTCACCCATCCACAGACCAACCGCGGCAAGCGTAGCTTAACCTGACCAATCGACCTGTGCGGCTGTTATTATTTAGCCACAGGCCCCTCGAATTGAATTTTCATATGTAGGTACGTATTTATTAATTAAAGCTTAAATATTCAATATATAGCACAAAAAGTGACAGTAGCAGGTACACGGCTTGTGCTAAAATTAAATAATTTGGAACTGGGCTGGCCATATCTGTCGCATGTCGGAGCAGCAATATGCAAAAGCCACCACTCAATGGATTCCAAATGGCAGGCAACGACCGCGCGGCAGGCCCAGAAAGAGATGGCGAGATGAGCTGGACTCCTTGTTAAAGGATTGGCCCACAACCGCAGTAGACCGGGAAACGTGGAAGGAGGGAAGGGAAGCCCTTGCCCTGCAGTGGACAGCACAGTCTCATAATAATAATCTAAACTTATAAAGCTGAAGAGTTTGTTAATTTCTGTGTGGTTCTTTCCTCAAAAGACCATCTCAGACATCGACCTACATGGTCTTCATATGATCTGACCAAGATTATGTCTGGACTTTAAAAGAGACTGTGACGTCTGAGTTTGTTTCGGCCTTTCTTCTCAGACTAGTCAGATAGGAAACGCCGACCTCATCTAGTTTTAAAATATGATTGACGTGTAAAAGTGTTTGTACAAACCTACTTACAAAATAAAATCATTTATCATTTGTTTGAAAGCGTTAATCTCTGGAACTAGATACTATTCTTAGTAATAGAATATGTAAGAATAATTAACTCTTTGCTATTACATGAAATAGAGAAAACCAATGTATCACATCATTTTGTATCAATTTAGATGATTTGTAAAAGTACCTAACAGTGTTAATTGACTTTTGTTGCTGACTGTACCAGTCGTATTTCAAAAATCCTTTTTAATTCTTGAGGAAACGTAGCCTTAGTAATTATAGCAAATATACATCAGAAAAACACGTTGGATACTTTTCATCCCGATATTCCCGCATAAGTGTCGACTTATGCGAAAGCGCGGTAAAACCGTGCGGCGCTACTAGTATCCAATCCTACTAATATTACAAACGTGAAAGTTTGTATGGATGGATGTTTGTTACTCTTTCACGCAAAAACTACTGAACGGATTTGGATGAAATTTGCCACGCAGATGGTTCATAACCCATTAACATATAGGACACTTTTTATCCCAATATTCCCACGGGATCGAAACGTATGCGGGTGAAACCGCGGGGCGCAGCTAGTATAATAATATGCCACAAAAAGTGACATTAGTAGGTACACAGCTTGTGCTAAAATTAAATAATATTATAATGGAAGGTATCTCATAATATCCTTTTTCCTGGAGATTTTATTACGTAGAAGGAAAATCGTGTCAATACGAATTTAATTTGCAACATAAGTAGGCAGTACCTACATAATATATAATAATAAGAGAAATGGCTTTACGACGCATATTTACATATATTTGAATATCATTGGCCCATAAAACAATGGGGTCAGTTTTCTATGATTTCCTACTTCCTACTATCCCACGAGTACTGAATATTGTAAACGCGAAAGTTTGTGAGGCTGGATGGATGGATGTATGTTTGTTACTCTTTCACGCCAAAACTACTGAACGGATTTGGATCAAATTTGGCACTCATATGGTTTATAACTAGGATTAACATATAGGATACTTTTAATTCCAATATTCCCACGGGATCGAAACTTATGCGGGTGAAACCGCGGGACCCTGCTAGTTATTCCATAATACATAACGGTGCATTGCCGAAGGGATGTGTAGAGGTGTCCAGAACACCCATATTTGGTTAGATTATAATTATAAGACCCGTGCATATCTATACATCTCATCATCTGCCTAGCCTTTTCCCAACTATGTTGGGGTCGGCTTCCAGTCTAACCGGATGCAGCTGAATACCTGTATTTTACATGGAGCGACTGCCTATCTGACCTCCACAACCCAGTCATTATAATACCTCTTGGTAAGACTGGTTCTGGACAGGGACCAATGGATTAACGTGCTTTCCGGGGCACGGAGGGGTCTTAGTATGTAAAGATGGTCACCCATCCATGAACCAACCGCGGCAAGCGTAGCTTAACCTGATCGATCGACCTGTACGGCTTTTATTACTTAGCGACAAGCCCCTCGTTGCTACTACTACTATTTCTAAAAAGTTTTACCCGCCTAACAGAACAACTCAATTACTTCCTAACAGACCCGAGCATCGAACTCACGACCATCACTTATTGAGTTAAAACTTCCTAATCACATAACAAGACATCGTCGCTTAGACAAAAAAGGTCTTAATACACTACATCTCCAGGAAGAACCATTTCCTTTGTGAAAACTTTCATCACAACACTACTCTTTTCTTTGTAGAGTAACACCATTTTTTACTAAACACTTCTTGTAAACTTTGACACCGTCAAAATAAAGACTATAGTCGCTTGTGTGAAGTTGTGCGATAAAGTTGTCTAGGACTGAGATGAGTCGTCTGTACAAAGTTAATTTTGCAGTCGTAAAAGTCTTTATGTGGAAGAAATAAAGAGGTTTTCATAGTTTTTTGAAGTGCAAATTAGTGTTGTTCATAGTGTGTTCTAGAATAGAACGATAATACAGGTGTACTAATTACTATGTGAGTATGTGACGTCACTAGACAAAGATGGACAGAAAACTGTTTAGTCATCAAAAACAACTAATAAATAAATGGTAGAAACAGAAACTGCTGGAATCATTACTTCATTGGCGGTCACAGTATGTTGTAATCAGCAGACAAGCTTCACCAAAGTCTATTCCAAAATTATATGATAAAACAGTATCACACACGGCACGGTTGGCGCAATGGTTAAGCGATTGACTGCTGCGCTTCGTGTCGCGGGTTCGATTTCCGCACGGTACAAATATTTGTATGGCCTACAAGTAGTTGTTCCGGGTCTGGTTGTTTGTGTATGTGAGTTTAAATGTTTGTAAACGCACCCACGACACAGGAGAAATGGTTCCCTATCCATTTGCATAAAATTTTAAGAACTAAATATAACTTGGCATACTTTTGTTTGTCCTAGTTTCTCATAAATTATTTACGCATAACAGCTTACGAATAATTTTTTTACGCATAATTTCTCTAATCATAATAATGATTAAGCATAACATTCTAAAGCATACATTTTTTAAGCATAACATTCTAAAGCATAACAATAATAATAAGGCGTAGTCGACTATTTCTGTCTGCAGGGTTTAAAGGAACCTAACACGAAGGGGATGACGGGGGCTCAAGTGAGCGAGCGGAGCGAGCGAACGAGCCCCCGTCATCCCCTACGAACCTAACCTGTCCGAGTCGGGGTGCCCCAATTCCCGAGCTCGCTTCGCTCGCTCTTGCATCGTGAGTTCTCATTGCCTTTTTACTAAATCCAGATGTGTTAGACCTTGGGGCACCCCGACTCTTGGAAAAAGTGATTCGGAATCGAGTGAAAATAAATACGTAAAAATAACTCTTTGTTTCCGTTATTTCTATTAATTGTATGCCTAAATATTATTATGCTAATAATCATTAGGCCTAGTAACGTTATGCGAATTAAATTTATGCCAAAAAAAATATGGCAATGTATTATTATGGCAAAACAAATTATGCCAAAATCGTTATGCCAAAGTATATTAGGAAAAAGAATATTATGCGAAAAGAAGGGATCCCAGGAGAAATTCCTAGTGTGGGGAAACGATTTTTTTTTAAAAAGAAAAAAATAATAATAATCAGCCAGTCAATATAATGCTCCCACTGCTAGGATACAGGCCTCCCGGAGTGGGCAATGTCTACCACGCGGGTCCAGTGCGAGATAATGTCACATGCCTGATGATGTGTTCCTTCACCGTTTTGAAAGCAGTGGTGATGAAATTATTTACACAAAGTAAAGTGCCTGCCTGGGTTTGAACCCACGACCCGAACTCGTAACTGACTAGGACACCACTGCAGCTCGCTGATAAAACTATTTAACTTGAACTACTAATTTAACGAGAGTAGTTTTGTTGAATTTTGTTAGTTAAATACTTAAATATTAATATTCTGTGTTGTCTAATTTTTATATTTTAGGTTATGTTAGTTTTGTATTTTTAAAGTTTTGATTTTTATGTATTGTATAAAGTGATTTGTATTTTTAAAATTTTGATATTTATGTATTAGGCGTAAGTTGATTTTTCATTTTATTTGGGGTGTATTTGCAAACCACTATTGTATTGGGGTCATCCTGTAAAGATAGTGTGTGTAAGTTTAATAATAATAAATAAAAAAATAACCTGGTCAGTTCAGGTTAAATTCTTACGCGATCACTCAAAGAAACTCTAAAGGGATTAGTAACACATTGTTCTGTATTTCGAACGTTTTGTCTTCATTTCTCAGAACTTTTGCAACCCTTTTGTAATTGAAAATTCATCGACTTATGACCTTAGTAATAAGTCCATGAATTTGATGATTTGAAAGATGATCTCATCTAGCTCAAAAATATTATTTACCTTGTAAAAGTGTATTTTTTTAGCGTATACTATCCCAGACTGCTGTGCAAAGGCCTACTCCAAGTCCTTCCAGCATCCTAATTGCGTAACACACAATCAATCGGAATCAGAATCATTTTTAAGGAAATTACTAATGAATTGCTTCATACGTTCGAAAAATTTGTCTGCTCAACACGTAAATAACGTATTGAGTAATCGTACGTAGTACGATTGTGTGTTACGCAATTAGGGTGCTGGAACTCATTTCCCGTGCTACCTAGAACCAGCCGTCGTAGTACGCATCCATGTCATCTTGCCACCGCTTTCTGGGCCGGCCTCGGTGGCGCCGTTCATCTTCAGGCAACCATTGAGACTGTTGCCTAGCGGTCATCGTGCATGCGGTTGATGGTGACCGGCCCTGTTTTTTACATTTCTATGGACCTGCCAAATCCCATTTGAGCCTGCCAGTCTTCTTGGCTACGTCTATTTATACTCGGGTCATTTACAAAAACCGGCCAAGTGCGAGTCGGACTCGCGCACGAATGGTTCCGTATCATTATCTAAGTATAAAAATCACGTCTGTTGTATGGGAGCCCCCCTTAAATATGTATTTTATTTTATTATTTATTATTAAAGTAAAAATACAACTGAGTATTTTGTGAATATTTCAAGTGCCTACCTGTTGCCATTATTGATCGTTGAGTCGAGCAAAAAAGGGCAAACAAATCGCGTTTGTTGTATGGGAGCCCCCCTTAAATATTTATTTTATTATGTTTTTAGTATTTTTTTGTTATAGCGGCAACAGAAATGCATAATTTGTAAAAATTTCAACTATCTAGCTATCGCGGTTCTTGAGATACAGCCTGGTGAAGGACAGACGGACAGACAGCGAAGTCTTAGTAATAGGATCCCGTTTTTAGCCTTTGGATACTTCCGTATCCAAAAAAAAATCAATATCATTGAATGCCGCTGGACGTTTTCCGGAATCCATTGTGTGATTTTTGGCCTTATTCATCAGAAATGGGGAAAAACGAGGTCAACCTATTTTTATCCTAGAAAAAATAATTCTAGTAAGGAAAATCTATTACACCTAAGGTCACCTTATGACAGAAAGGAGGCGTTAATACGAATTGAATCTAAGGACTTACAAAGGGATTATTGTGATGACTAGATTTCATTACTTTAGCACAATTTGTCCTAAAGGTGCGTCTACACCGTGAACGAGAATTCATTTTTTTTTTTATTGATATTTAATGCGAACTGCATTATCAATAAAAAAAATGAATTCTCGTAACGACTAATTCACTAGACATATACAAACAAAAATCACATACGTTTTAGGAATTGTGAATTCGTCGCTTTACAGAAATGCACAGTACTAACAGAGAAATTAATAGTACCTACGTATAAGATATCGTTAGTTGAATTAAGTACATATAAGATAAAAAATAAAATAGAATAAAAATGAGCTATGTTCACAATTACGATCGGAAATACAAAAATACTTAAAAAAGCAACTACTTAATGCTAGCATACAAAATGTAATGCGATTGTAAAAAAACTCAATGCGAGCCAATTTAAAAACATTTTTTTTTTTATAAATTGCATAATATTGCACTATTTTTGGCGATTCATCATCATCTGCCTAGCCTTTTCCCAACTATGTTGGCGTCTCCAGTCTAACCTAATGCAGCTGAATACCAGTATGGAGCGACTGCTTATCTGACTTGAATAGGCTATTTTCCTAAAAAAATCTAATTAGTCCGTCAGTTAATTATCAAAAAATATTGAACACGTATTTTTTCTTTTGTCAATTATATAAAAAAAATGATAAAGATCGGCCGATCCGATAAAGAGCCGCGTGACGTCACTTGCTTGCGACACTTTTGCAAGCAAGTGACGTCACGACCCCCCACTCCCAAATTTTGACGCGCTTTATCTTTGTAATTTTTGTTTGATTGACAAAAGAAAAAATACGTGTCCATTATTTTTCGATAATCTAACTGACGGACTAAATACAATTATTATTTTTTTACCCAGGCAACTACCCTATTACGACGTGTATCGCCTTGGCTACACCGAGACGGTAATGCCAAGATTGTATATAAATACGAAAAGCCATGAATTACAAAAATTTAGTTGCTCGTACGCACACTGTAAGGTGCATCCCTAACATAAGTACTGTCAATGCAAATGTAAAATGTTAATGTAATGCAGAATGTCAAATTAAACTTAAATGCATAAAATGTCAATGGGATGAATCTAAATTAAAATGCAATTGTCCGACTCAAACCACGTCTAATAATTGAACACTCAATAAAATATACATAAAATGCATAGAATAATGCAATGTCGTCAGTGTCAATGCATTGCCAAATGTAGGTCGCGTCCAAAGTGCAAATACGCGAGCCTACTGGCTAACTAATTGCAATAATATTTTAAAACCCATGTACAGACGCCAGCACATCAAGCTACTACAATCTTTCAAATTTCTTTAATAGATTTTCAGCTTTATCGCTAAAGCATTAAGGTTCAAGGTTGATTGGGAAAATTTGACAGTTTCGGGTAGCTTGACCTGCTGGCGTCTGTACGTGCACCGTACACGCACCATTACCTTAATATTCGGTTCTGTTTTTCTTCATCACACTCTTTGACAAAGCAACTCAGTAAAAAACTCATCATCATCAGCATATAGCAGTCCACTGCTGGATAATAATATAGGCCTCTCCTATTTCACGCCATTATTAAACTCGATTTTCGGCAACTCTCATCCAGCTGCTACCAGGCATCCTGCGAAGATCGTCGCTCCACCTAGCCTGAGGGCGTCCCACCTTACGTTTACCGATTCGCGTTATCCACTCAAGAACACGTCTACCCCAACGGTCATCGGTTCTACGGCTTATATGGCCGGCCCATTGCCACTTCAGCTTGCTTATTCTGTGAGCTATGTCGACCACTTTGGTTCTCTGCCGGATCACCTCGTTGCGGATTCGATCCCTCAGAAAAAAAACTACATATTATGCTTAAAATGTCTGATATCGTTTCAAAAGTCGAGTCCGAACAATTATGTTTAGAATCAGACCTTACGTGTTTTCTGTTACATGTGCTAAGAGTGTAGAACCCAACCCTTCGATCAATAATAGTACTAGATTCCCGATAAGCGCTTCAAAAACGGCCCGAAAAATAAGACCACAAATACTTTTGTGGTCTTGAATACTTGTGTGCCGGGAATCGAACCCAGGATCTCTCAGCAGTCGCGCTTGTGACCACGAGACCAACGAGGCAATCAAATGTCATAGCGTGATGTTAAATAGCCTCCTCCTTCCTTGCCTTCTTCTTGAATTGGGCTATCAAAATATGCAAAAAGATTTTTTTCAATCCGACGGGTAGTTCCGGAGATTATCCCCTACATATAAACAAATTTTACCTCTTTATAATAAAGGGTTTTTCAATAGGGACGCTCGAACTTTGACAGCGTATAGCGGCCATCTTGGTAAAGCGATAGCTGTCAAATTTGGCGGGAATACATCTGTATTCCCGCCAAATTTGACAGCTATCGCTTTGTCGTGACATTTCACCATGGAACGCTACACGATTGAACAACGCGTAGAAATTGTTAAAATGTATCATCAAAATCCTTCGATCAATAATATACTAGATTAAGGATCAGGATCAAAAATGAGTCGCTCAAGTGGCCACGTTTGCACACACGTTCCACCACAAACGTATTTGTGGTCTTATTGTTCGGGCCGTTTTTGAAGCGCTTATCGGAAATCTAGTACTATTATTCATCGAAGTCCAAATAATCTATTCGCTTAACGTTCCGTGCATTTCCTCCAATTTATGGCAATCATGGCCGTCCTACAGAGTCCACAATCCGTCGTTTAATTAATAAATTTGAAACAACCGGGTCAGTGATCGATGAAGCAGTGCCTGTACGTCAAAGAAACGCAAGATCGTTGGAGAATATTGTTGCCGTTCGTGATAGTATGCGAGAAAACCCCAGGCAGTCCATTCCGCGTCGTGCGCAAGAGCTGGGTCTTTCTGCGACATCAACTTGGCGGATTTTGCGTCGAGACTTGGGTTTTCATCCATACAAAGTTCAATTAACTCAAGAGCTAAAACTAAATCTAGATGATTAACTAAATCTAGATTATTTTTATCTAGATTTACCAAAATATTTACACAGAAATTTTATTTATTTATTATTTACATAAAAATATTTAGAACAGAAGTGAAACATAGAGAATATTAACTCTTAACAAAAATCCTAGGTTTATTCATTCATTCAATCACTCACTGACAGTACCTGCCGATTGATTCTGCAAAAATCTCACTGTGAAAAGTTAGGTGAAGTGAGCTTAGAGTGAGCTGTCAATAGTGTCAATCCCTAGCATTAGTTGGAATGACAGCTCACTCCACGCTCACTTTACCAAATCGCAATGCTGTTATTGGGTTAGGTTATTCATGCTTCTAGGCACAGTGGTTTAGCCTGCTGTGCCTAGAAGCATGAATAACCTAACCCAATTTAATAACACACTCACACATAAGACATCCTGACATCCCTTTAATATCCAGTAAATAAATAGGTTTTCGTTTACAGGTTATTATGAGACCGTACACCGCGGGGTGCCAACGTAAAATATTGCTGTTTCTAACAATTTTCTAATATTTGCCCGACTTCCAACAAAAAGGAAAGGGTCGTGACATGCTATATTTTGAACCTCATTCTCGTGAGCCCTCGAAGCGATTAACTTCAATTACAAAGCATTTGCTTCAACGACGTTGAACATATACATATTCAAACATCATCTGCCTCTTCCCAACTATGTTGGGATCAGCTTCCAGTCTAACCAGATGCAGCTGAGTACCAGTATTTTACATGAAGTGACTGCCTCTATAACCTCCACAAACCAGCTACTGGGTAATGATACTCCTTGGTAAGATAAGATAAGATTTCTTTATAATTTTTTTTTTCTTTAGAGATTTTTTTTTCTTTGTAAGACTGGTTGTCAGACTTTTAGGGTTTCTGACGACCCGTAAGACCTCTCAAAGATCCACGAATGTCAGCCGGGACTAACGGCTTATCGTGCTTTTCGATGTAAAGATAATTACCCATCCACAGACCAACCGTGGCAAGCGTAGCTTAACCTGATCGATTGACCTGTCCTGAAGCCCCTTACAACATAATATTCAATATAGGTTATACTCGTATTAATGATATAAGAACAAAAATATTCTTCGTTGTTGTAGCTAAATAATAACAGCCGCACGGATTGATCGAAGGTAAAGCTACGCTTGCCGCGGTTGGTTCGTGGACGGGTCACCTTCCATTATAATTATATTAAGAAAAAGTGACAGTGTTATTGGATTGTTGCTGCTAAACCTTTGCAACACAACATAAATACTAGTTCAAACCCAAAGCCCTCCGAACTCTTCCCCACATTTGAAAAGAGCATGACACGCATACGCCGAGATGAAGATTAACGACGCAGCCTCACAAATACAAACTAAGTTGGAGTGTTACATCTTAATATGCGTGTTGGTTTGCAAACTTGGCGAGGTTCAAGGCTCTTTTCTGAGAAAGGCATAGTTTGAGTCTGGGAGAATTTTGGGTCAACATTACAAACAGAATAGTTTTAACGAGGTACCTGCGTGCTGAACAACAGAATATTTGAAGGTTCCCCGAGGGGGCTAGGGTGAGGCACTTAGTAAACCTATATGTAAGTTATTAATATGGGGGCGAGTCAATTATATAAAGTAAGCACAAATCCAGACTCCGAACTACTTAACTAGTTAGCTAGACAGAAATACTAACTGATACATAGTTGAAGATTTCGGAACAACATGGTGACTGGGAGCTTTACTGGCGTGCGCCGCGTAGACCAACAAGAGTTATACGAAAATAATGTATTACGAAGTGCCCAAAAAATCAGAAGTGCCATCCAACGTGGCAATGCTGCTAGCCTTTTGGGCACTTATCCCATTGACAGCGATGCGGACAATTTTTTTGATGTCCAATGACTTTTTCCATTTTTTTAAATTTTATACTGGTACATAATATTTATATAATATGTCGGAGATGGTATATCTGTCTCTCGTTAGTTTCTCAGCACATGTTGTTCGTACGATGTCCAATGTTTCGATGATCTCGAGAGCTCTGCTCACACCGTTCCTTGTAGCTGTCGCTCCCACCACGAACTCAGGCTAGACTCTGTCTAGTGCCACGAGATGGCGCTGACGTTCCGAATAGTCAAACGAATGACTCCGACATATATTTTAGTATTAGCTTGTATATTGTAATTAAGACTTTTTACTTGTTACAAAATAATCCTGTATATTTATAAAAGAACTGTCAGAATACGAAACATCACGCTGCGCTCCAAAATGGGGATCCTAGACGTAGGCAAAAAGCCTGCCAAGCTGTAATGGGATTGCGCGGGACACGTCAGCCGTATGCATAGTGACCGCTGGGAACAGTCTGCACACGGTGGGTGTCTGAGGATGGACGGACCAGAAAGAGGTGGCGAGAAGATCTAGACGCGTACCGCAAGGGCTGGATCGAGGTGGCGTGGATCGAGGAGAAAAAGATGCATGGAAGAATTTAAGGGAGGCCTTTGCTAAGCAGTAAAAAATATAAATAAATGATTTAACTCTGAGGTCACACTTTCTTTCATACAAATGTTGTTTTGATATGTCTACCCTGATCAGCAATTCCCCCGCTATATCCACATATTAATTCATTTGTTTAACAACACTAGTGTATCCGTTGTTTCCGGCATGTTTTCCGCTAAATAAATAAATCAGAGGCCCTGTGTGACGTCGGTGATATATTGAGGGGAGCGCTTCTTGCGACGTGAAGGATATTGTCAATAATTAATTGATTTAGTTCACTGCTGGGTAAGCAAAAGTAAAAGTGGATAATGTTGATATGTGGGAGAGAGATTGGTCTTTTTTTATGTTATAATAATAATAATATCCCTGGACATTTCACACAGCGCCATCTAGTCCCAAGCTAAGCAACCTAATGCTTGTGTTATGGTAACAAGATGGCTGATAAACTACTTATATACATTTTTTTTTTCTAAATACATACATACATATCTCCCATATCCACATCTCCCATTCCATATCTCCCATTTATTGTCCAGGAAAATCATTGTCCATTCTAAGGTTGCCTGGAAGAGATCGCAGTAATGCGATAAGGCCGCCCATTGTATATTATGTAGTTTGATGTATTTTTTTATGCTTTGTATTTAAGTGGTGTACAATAAAGTATATATAAATAAATATAAATAAATACATATTATAGATAGAAAAACACCCAGACTCGGAACAAATACATGTAGGTCATAAAAATATTTGTTCCGTGCGAGAATCGAACCCGCGACACGCAGCGCAGCAGTCAATCGCATAACCACTGCGCCAACCGTGCTAAGCCTACGCTGTCCCACTCCAGGGCAAAAGCCTCATCCATTCCTTCCATCTTTCGCGAGCCCGCGTGTCCTCCTTCCAGTTTTGACGGAACCTATCCAGCTTGTCCCGCCATCTCCTACATGGTCTGCCGCGACTTCGCCTCGCTGTCCGTACCAATTCTGTGCTATTTGGGCCCACAGTTTGCCCATTAAAGGTCTCTGCACACAGCGAGCGGGGCGGGGCGGGACGGGACGCGACGGCGACGCGACGCTGAGCAGTTGTAATGTACTAGATATTACGGACAACGCCACACAGAGCTGCCCCGCTCGACGCGACGGTAACCGTCGCGCCCCGCCGCCGCCGCGCCGAGCGGCTAATACAAGTCAGAAGCGGCGGGGCGGGACGTGGCGGGCCGCGAGCGCGTTTTTTATTTATTTCATGCACCCATTTCCGTTTACAATGTTTTTTCTTAGCTAGCGCAACTATGAGCAATAGCGTTTCTATGTCTGAATCGCTCAACATATTTTTTTATGAAAGAAAGGCGCGGCGGGACCGGACGTGATCGCGCCCGCAGTGTGAACACTGCCACCGTGCCGGCGCCGCGTCGCTGTCCCGACCAGCCTCGCCCGCTGTGTGCAGAAACCTTTAAGTTGGGCAGCCTTTTGAGCCTCGTCAGCTATCTTTGTTTTGGAGCGCAGTATTGTGTTTCGAGCACGATCCGTTAACTTAACGCCTAGTATACTGCGCTCCATTGCTCGTTGGCAGACCTTGAGTTTGGTCTCCTGGATGTTAGTCAAAGACCAAGTTTGTGCACCATAGGTTATGACGGGAAGAATACACATGTCCATGAGCCTGCGTTTCAGTGCCATAGGCAACTCACCCGGATCTAAATAACTGGGGCCAATTCTCGTAATTTTAAGAATGTTTACAGTCTGATCTCAGTCTCAATATGTCAAAAATACCTCTAATTTCCTTACATTTTGTCAAGTTTTTGACAGTTTTTTGTCGCCGAGATGAGACAGCGACTAGATTTTTAACGTTTTAAATTACGAGAATTGGCCTTCTGATGTCACTCGGAAAGTTGCCACGCTTAAATGAAATTAGGCTGGACACATCTGCCACATGTGTGACGATCAATGGGCCAAACTTACGACCAAGTAGGTCCCGCTGGACTCCTTTGATAAAGATTGGTTCTTGGCAGCTCTGGACAGAGAGAGGCGGAAAGAGAGAAGGAATAGGCTTTTTCCCAGCAGTGGGACATTAACGACTAAAAATTAAGATAATAATAACAATAGAGTAATTTCATTTGGATACCAGTCGGTTTATTCCATAGAAATGTAAATTCCTATAATTATTATCTATGGTCTATCCTGTAGAATCTCACCAACGAAACTTTGGTGAAGTGAGCTGTCATTATACCTAATATTAGCTGAAGTGAGATGTTAATCCCTAGGATTGACATCTCACTTCAGATATCTTTTCACGGTGAGATTTTAGGGAATAGAGACTGTGCTTTTGAGTTGGCTAAAATATCTATTTCTATATTAGAACAGAAATGGACTTTGTTTATACCATCTTTTCGTAATGTATATTTATATGATTTCTTATTTAAATTGTTGTTTTTTATTTTATTTTTTTGAGTGAAAACTTCCTTAGCGGCTTTGTGCACTTTTGTTGTGATGGGTAAAAAATGTTAAACTCGCGTCAGGACACGTGACCTGATCGAAAATTCGTAAGACGGAAGGAGAATAGACCGCATTCCAAAATATCACAAATGCACAACGTTAATATTCAAGTTTTCACTTCTGCCGGCACTCCCGGAGTGCAACCTGTTTTTTTTTCGTAATTTGTGTTCTTTTTCTGCTTCATGTTTGCGGTAAATAAACGTATTTTCTATCTTTTTTCTTTTCTTTCTCTGTAAGTACTAAGAAACTTCTTGGTTACCTAGGTACTCTTTTTTTTCACGTTTTACCTATCAGTATTACATCACCAAAAATATTCTTAACTATTTAATACACGAACAGCAACCCAATGACCTAAAATCAACACCAACTTCACCCACCCTCCCCGTTGTTCTAAAAACCTAATATTTCAACCAGTAATAAAGCTAGTTATTCACAGGCTTACACTCAATTTTTGTGGCGAAAGGTAATATAAATGAGCGAGCTCTCTTGACAGAATGGAAACTCAGTAGGTAACCATTATTTAACGTCGGAACTTCGAGCTTCGAAGGCTAAGTGGAGCAAAAAGTTGTGATATTTGATCATAATTGAAGTATTAACAATATCGTGATTGTATGTTTCTTTGTACTTCTGTTGTTACTGTATTTTTCTATAGTTACTGTTTAGTAAATTACAAGGTAGGTTAGACATGACGTTATAAGTCTCATGTCATAAGTCATAAGTCATTTTTTTTTTATTTCAAAACAATATACGTTGTGTAAAAAAATTGCTAAAGATAGGACGTCATTTAATAATCTCTATGAGGAATAAATACAATAATAAAAACAAAAAGAAATAATAAAAAATAAAAATAAACAATATGAAGTGTAAACATTTCAGAATAATAATAGTAAACCATGCCATTTAAAATTAAATCCATTCAATAAATTAATATCCAGAACGATAATATTACGATTGTCGTTTATCATCTAGGTACTCATCGACACTGTAATAGCCCTTCCTCAATAAATATGTCTTTAATCTGTTTTTAAATAAGTTTGCGCTATTTATGCTTTGATAAGTGGCTTACCTGCATCCTAATTATAGTTCCTAGCATGGCGGGCTGTGCTGGCGCCACTGCTGCTGCTGAGACCCTCAAGCGGCGTAAATACTGTAACCTTATGGGCAGCTACAATAATTTTGTGACATCCTAGAAACAATTTTTTTTCTTTTAATTATGTCTCAACGTTGTAGATAGTAACCCATGGGAAGTTGCGAGGTAACCCCGTCACAAGTATCCTTATAACATACCGGGGCCGCCTCAAAAAAAAAAAAAAAACTGCAGCTTTGAGCCATTTGGGGTCGAAAAGCTCGGGTCATGGGGCCCGAGTGCGCGTCTCCTTTTTAAGGAAATTTCTCGCGGGCTGGTCTACTCTTTACGTGGCAAAGGGCTAGGTCGGTCTTTGGCCAAAGAATTAGTATTGCCATTCAACGTGGCACCCAAAACCACGTTGCAAAAAATCACAATATGAATCATTTTTAAGAATATTGCTAATTCATTGCTTTATATGTATGAAAAATTTGTCTGCTCAGCAACGTAAATAACGCAATGGATGTTGTTGAACTGTCAAAATGAAAGCCGTAGCACTGTTAGTGTGTTACGCCACTACCCCACATCAGGGTGATCAATACAAAGCCATTTTACATTAGAAGCGTTTGTGGAGAGAGCAGAGGTAGCCTAGTGATAAAGAACCAGACTTACGAGTTGTAAGTCTTAGGTTCGAACGCAGGCTTGTGTAAATTATTTCATCATCACTGCTCGCAAAACCGGTGAAGGAATACATCTTGAAGAAACCAGCATGTCCTACTCGTAGAACCAAACATTCGAAGACATATGACATCTGCCAATCCGCAGTGTGCACGCGTGGCCTAATCCCTCTCACAGAGAGGAGGCCTGTGTCCCAGCAGTGGGAACATTATAGCCTAATTACCCGACTGCGCGACGCAAAGGAGTGATAATGTGTTTTTATACTTTTACTTCTGAATTATTTTTCAGAAAATACAATATTCCCCATATTTTATTTTCAAAGATTATCATCAGAATTTAATCTGAATCATGTTTATAGGTTGCTCACAAAGACGCCGATGTAATTTTCTCCGTTTTCTTGGAAGTTAGCTCAATTCACTGATTCTTGGATCGTGATACTTCTAAATTGTCTAAAAGTTTATGTTCTTTTATCATTTCCGAGATTTTACGAACAAGATTTTTTCGGATGAGAAGATTTTGGCAACATGGCTATATTATACTTTTTAGGGTCCCGTACTTCTTCGTCCCAGCTAAATCGTCCAGCAAGTAGAATAATTATTGTAATATAAAAACTGATTTTTCCAACGCCAGATAAGTTTATCTGAGGATTTAATTTGAAATTTTGACAGTTATTTCATACAAAAACTGTCAAACGTCAATTTTATTCCTACAATAAAAGTTATCTGGCGATGGACAAATCAGCCCTTAGTTAATAACAGTCAATAATTAGTTAATAATTTCTCAGTCCTAGTGCCATGTCGCCAAGGCTACACTCCAACCAAATTGTTGCATGCCATAAGGCAGAATATATAAGGTTTTAAAA
This sequence comes from Apamea sordens, assembly GCA_945859715.1. Classification (NCBI taxonomy): domain Eukaryota; kingdom Metazoa; phylum Arthropoda; class Insecta; order Lepidoptera; family Noctuidae; genus Apamea; species Apamea sordens. The sequence continues at coordinate 33,327 of OX244010.1, read as the reverse complement.
ATATTGTAACACCTAATTGTATTAATTACCTACATACTATACAAATAAATAAATCTATCTATCTATGTATAGCACTGAGAAGTGGTGAATAGCGGTCGTTCAAATGACCAAAAAGTGCGGATTCTTAGCTTAGTTTGAATAACTGACTTTTGATTTTGTATCCCAAGACTGCTAACGGGACCCTTTTCCTGCTGTTTCCTAAGACTCCGCTGTCCATCCGTCCGTCTGTCACAGGGCTGTATCTTTTGAACCGTAACAGGTAGACAGTTGATATTTTCACCGCATGTGTGTGACTACTACTATGGCTGCTATAACAACCAATACTATTCCTACTAATATTATAAATGTGAACGTAGTAGGGATGGATGGATGGATGAATGTTTGTTACTCTTTCATGCAAAAACTACTGAACGGATTTGGATGAAATTTAGCACACAATAATAATAATAATTTATTTATTTGTATAGAACAGAACAGACAGATGGAACAGACCGATGGTTTATAACCAGGATTAACATATAGGATACCTTTTATCCCGATATTCCCACGAAATCGAAACTTATGCGGATGAAACCGCGGGACACAGCTAGTAATAAAAATAAAATAAAATAAAGGGGTCTCCATCTCTCCATATAAGAAATGTGTTAAAGAAATATAAATTCCTCTTTATTTATTCAGACTACAATGAGGTCCACAGTGTTAGTAACAAAATAGCTTAGCCTATGTTAATAACTAAAACAGATCGGGTCTTATTTGTGAGCGCTCACACTAGCCCGCTAGTGTGAGCGCTCACAAATAAGAACCGATCTGTCTTCCCAGGCAGCTATCGTTTATGAACATTGAATATGTTGTACAGACGCCAGCAGGTCAAGCTACCCGAAAGTGTCAAATTGTCCCATTCAACCTTGAACCTTAATGCTTTAGCGATAAAGTAGAAAATCTATTAAAGAAATTTGACAGATTGTAGTAGTTTGATGTGCTGGCTTCTGTAACCTGTCTCTGTCAAAATCAATGATCTTTATTTTCGTTACAATAAGGTTGCTGTTGGTTTGCAGCTGCCACAGGTAAAATAACTGATAACATTGACGTGTAAAAGTGTTTGCCTACCTACTTACAGATATAAATCATTTATCATTTAACTATGAAAGGACTGTGCACCTAACTTGTAGCGCTACTAAGTTATTTTGGCGTGTGGCAAATATACTAACGCCGCCATCTTGTTTTTTAATAAATTTCAAAGGGCTACTGCCAAAATGGCGTCGGTGAAGCTAGTTCCCAAAAAAACTAATAGATAGATAGGTAGATAAAACGTTTATTCAGTGCAACAAAAGACAAAATACAAGTAATAAAAAATACATCAAAAAAGGTGAAACATAAAAAAAAACAATGATTTAAAAGATAAATTGACCCATAGACACCTCGTATAAATAAATCTATCTATCTAATAATACAAAGCGTATTGTGTTGTGGTGTTAAATATTTTACAGTGGTACGGAACCCTACGTGTGCGAGTCCGACTCGCACTTGGCCGCTTTTTTTTTTTAATTATGAAAGAACGGATTTTCCTGAAAAAAAAATGTATATTAAATTGGTAAATAAGAATTCTCAGAAATATCGGCTGAGTGAACTAATAACCATGCCGCTGTTAAACCCGCGATGGTTTGTGTGGTATGTTTAATTGTTCAACAATGATTTGTAACTGTTTATTTATTTTACCATTTATGTACACACATACCTATTATATAAACAGACATTATGTGAATGTTCGGTAACGTAAATATATATTTTTTATTTTTTTTATCCTAACCTGTCTCCACTGCTGGCTAAAGGCCTTCCCCAAATCCTTCCGAGAACTCTTTTCCCGTGCCAACTCTACAAAAAAAATTTACATAGGCCATAGCTGTCTATTTACATGCGATTAAATAAAAATACTGATACCTACTAAAACTATCAAGGTACTCTGTTAAGGATCTTTCGGCGCTCGAACGACGTCGTCAGGGGGCGCTGTTGGTAAACATTCGTACATTTTTTTGTAATTTGACATAGACATTTATTCGTCGGATATGGTAGGTAGGTACAAACATGGTTCCTATATATGAATAAGTTCGACACATCCACCGCTACTAGCGGCATACCTACGAATACAATGTGAACCTAATGTACACGTGGGTATAGAACCTAACTTATATACTACTTATACTCTAATAAACAATAAAAAACACTTATACTATGGACATTTGTACTCTTATATACAATACTAGCTGCTGCCCGCGACGTCGTCTGCGTGAAGGCTCTACAGCACCAAAAATACCTAAGATACCAGTGTCGCTATAGCATTATAAGTAAACAACTTTTAAAATTGCATTAAAATATAAGTTTTTTTGCGAAGCAAGTGAAGAGAGTTATATGGGAATCCTGCTGAGTTCAGTCATAAGATGTGACTAAAGGAAATAGAGAAAATAATGCAAGAATACATTCCAGGACACAAAAGAGTAAAAATACGTACAAAAGGTATCATACCTTACAACACTTCCCTATAAACTACGTTGGTAGTTATGCTGCCAGGAGCCAAAATGTAAAGAGAGTCAGGATTGGTGACGCGAGAGCAAGCGACGTACAGTTGCCCGTGTGAGAAGCAACTCGTCCTGAGGTCGACACCCGCTGCCCTCAGTGTCTGCCCCTGCGACTTATTGATGGTCATCGCGAAGCAAACATTCACGGGGAACTGTACGCGCTTGAACTGGAACGGGTAGTTATGAGGTATGAAAGGAATGCGTGGTATAAATACTGCCTCGCCGACGCCACAACCCGTAAGAATTTCCGCCTCAATGGTGTGTCTGTGGAGCGAGATGACTTTAAGGCGGGTCCCGTTACACAACTTCGGAGGAGATAGGTACAGAAGAAGCATAATCGGGACACCGACCTTCAGCTTGATGGTATGCGCTGGAAGTCCACTTGCTGACAGGGAGTTCAGAAATTCCACGGGATAATGTGTGGCGTCATCTTGCTCGACAATAGTGTTTATCGAGGTGTAGACCACTTCATTCCCGTCAATTTCCGAGAGAATGCATTCGTTAATTGCTGCAGCTTGATTATTTTTGGGCGTCAAAATGGCCCGCTCACACACCCAAGAATTCTGCTGGTGCAGTATACGACTGATGTCCCCGTACACACAGCGAATGAGTTCTTCTAAGCTGGATACCACTCTACCGAGAGACTCTGGAAGCACCACCTGTCCACCTCTCTCTTCTGGTAGGGTGCCTTCGCCAAGACTTAGAAGGACATCGGAGAATTCTTGAGCACATGCATTGCCGCCGAGCTGAGCTCTCATATTAATGGTCAAGCGCAGCGTACGAACTCGTGACCAAAACGTAGATCGTTTCAACGAAGCATTCACCTCGTCAGCCCTCGATCCCCGCGTCACCACGGGAAGCGTTTGCCGGAAATCGCCACTGAACAGAACTATGAAACCACCCATCAAATGTTCGTTCCTGCGGATGTCCTGCAGGGTTCTGTCCACGGCCTCAACTGCCTTCCTATTGGCCATCGTACACTCATCCCATACGATCAGAGAGCAATCCTTGAGCACGTGTCCCTTATTGCTGTTACGTGACACACCAAAAACAGGCGTTTCGGCGCTCTCTAAATCGATGGGAATTTTAAACATGGCATGTGCTGTCTTGCCGCCCGGAAGGAGTGTGGCAGCGATTCCCGACTCCCGACAGCGAGTCACTGACGCTCGCCTCCGCGAGGGTGTCATCCCAATTTTGGTCACCGTCGAGAAGGTGACGTGCTACGCAGGCTGCGCGGTAAGTGGGATACTCCACGCCATCAAATGTCCTCAGAAAGGCGAAAGACGTTGGGCCTCGGACAGTGTGAAGTAACAACCGCAGAAAATTGCATTCGCCATTATTCGGATGCACGGTATAAACCCTACCCAATGCGGTGTCCTTGAAAATTCCCGGAAAGCCTTCCACAGCACCTCCTCGTCGACGTCGGTTAAATACACCCCTTTGCTTGTCGTACGTGTAATATGAAGGCACCTCGTCATACGTAAGGGATCTCGCAAACTGGTCGACTTCACAGAGCGTGTTTTTTTAAATTGTCTTCCTCAACTCTGCTCAAGATTTTGAGGGTTTTGTTGGAACTTGAATTTGTCGAAACGAACTATACCATACAACTTTTATGAAGAAAATGCACATTGCCATCTATGAATTTTAAGAATAACTAACTACTAACCTCGCCAACATGATCAAATTTAAATTATTTATTTCCAAAAAGTGTTAACATGTAACTTGATTTGATTTTTATGAAATCTCATAGATGGCGCTGCTTCAAAATTTTCATTATACTACTAACATTAATTAAACTATGTTTCTCTGCCCAAGTTACTTAAATGGCGTAGTTTTTATAGTGTAAAGCTAGATAATAGCATGGCTTACTCAAAAACAACATTTAAATAAGTATGCGTTGTTAGATTACACGCTGTCACAGAATACGTAGGTTAGAAAAATAAAGATTCACAGCTCCTCCCCCGTAGGTGATAGCGTGATAATATGTTTCCAGAGTTAAATTATGGTTTACTAAATAAATAACATGTCATTTTGTGCATTCAATTATTTTGTGCATTAAATTACGAACAAAAACCTTTTAAAATCAATATTGCTTACCTCCTATAACATACGGCGTGATAATATGTAGCCTAAAGCCTTCCTTGGTTTACAAAGAACATTTTTGCTGAATTTCAATTCAATCTATCCAGTAGTTTTGGCGTGAAGCCGTACCATACACACAGACAAACAGACAAAAATTCTAAAAAGTCACTTTTTGTCATCAGTTACGTTTTTCTAACAAAAGCCACTTATTTTTTCTCGAAAATTCTCAATGTACAGTTTTTCTTTCGTTACTGTTTTATTATATGTATAGATAAAATAAAATAAACAACATTTCTATTATACAACTAAATAAATCTACCTTCATCATCTGCCTAGCCTTTTCCCAACTATGTTGTTGGGGTCGGCTTCCAGTCTAACCGGATGCAGCTGAATACCAGTATTTTACATGGAGCGACTGCCTATCTGACCTCCACAACCCAGTTACTGGGTAATACGATACCCCTTGGTAAGACTGGTTGTCAGACTTTCGGACTTCTGACTACCCGTAACGACTGTCAAAGATCCACGAATGACAGCCGGGACCAACGGCTTAACGTGCGTTCCGAGGCACGGAGGGTCTCGGTATGTAAAGATGGTCACCCATCCACAGACCAACCGCGGCAAGCGTAGCTTAACCTGACCGTTCGATCTGTGCGGGTGTTATTATTTAGCCACGAACTACCTTATTATTAAAAAAAAATATTATTTACTTATTTTGCCTTATAATCAAAAAAATCTTTTAATGTGTAAAAATTATGTTGCAGAAGCCAATTTTTTAAACATTTTTTGTAAACATTAAATGGCTCTAATTATTAACCTAAATGGCTCTAATTAAAGTTTAAAACAGTAGCGGTCTCCGACGCGACAACATTTAATCATAAAATTTCATACATACTTACGTAGGGTCATAATTTCAAGGTTATTTTTTGCTTTTTATAGGGTTTCACGTTTAAACCTTTTTGGTACTATTTTTATTATTTTGTGTCGGGGTTTTTTTAAAAGTAACCATTACTGACCATTAGTTAAACTACAAATTGATCAAAAAACACATTTTGCAAAAATTTAACCATTACTTAGGTACTATTTTTAACAATTGTTTGACTTTAACTACAGACCAAAAAATCGGCCCTAAGTCAGTAAAAGTCTCCCGCTCCAAAAAGTTATTTGATAACTTCTCACCAAAAAAAAAGTACCTAGTTCTGATCACACCATCTACGGTTAGCTTTGCCCAACCTTCCCCGTTGACATTTCACAAAACAATTGCACAAATGACAAGCTCCCCGCTGCCGCTGTCAACGTCAAGCGCCAAAAGATCATCGTCGCAGTGTAACTCACCTAAATCACCGTTTCAAACTCCTTTGACGGCATACAAAATTCCCACTTTATTCTTGTTATCAAAATTTCACCCATGTTACATGACTAACCTCCATAGTACATACGACGAGAAAATTTAATCCAACCAAGTTTATCAGATGCCTATGAAATTCCTTGCTTATGTATCGAGGCCGATCGGGCCAATTTGGGCTAAAATTGCATCCACCAAGCCGGGCTAGAGGCGTATGATCTTGATAAATGGGGACTACTACCTAGGGAGGTAGTGGTTTCAGACTAGTGTAGTGCAGATTGGTGGCTAGTGGATTTTGGATCAGAATTTAGAACGAATTTGTTTGAAAAGTTACGTAATTGTAGGTTGGATTTGCAGTGAACTATTCAATTGAGAAGAATTATCGCGTGACCTGTGACTCAGCAGTAAGAACATTATAGGGTAAGTATGCTACTTCATCATCTCATCTGCCTAGCCTTTTCCCAACTATTGGGGTCAGCTTCCAGTCTAACCGGATGCAGCTGAATACCAGTATTTTACATAGAGCGACTGCCTATCTGACCTCCAGAACCCAGTTACTGGGTAATACAATACCCCTTGGTAAGACTGGTTCTTAGACTGCCGCGCTTCTGACGACACGTAACGACTGCCAAAAATCCACGATTGACAGCCGGGACCAACGGCTTAACGTGCTTTCCGAGGCACGGAGGAATCTTGATATGTAAAGATGTTCACCCATCCAGCGATCGACCCGCGTTGCTAACTAATTGTGTACTAATAAATTGCTAATACTAATATATTTGTTGTAACAAAGTAAAGACTTTGAAAAAAATGAAAGTAAAAGTCATGTGCAATTGTTCCACAAGAATATCTCAACTTAAACTAGTATAGTCAGAACCCAGACTTACCCAAACTCGTCCCGTCTGAACCCGCCATACATCGTTACAAGGATATGGCACCACGTGTGTGTGTGAACACGAACCTCTGAAGGTGATTGCTCAGCGTCGGTTGTCATGGCAACCGTCGGCAATAACGAGACGACTCGCGTCATTGTTGTGTGGCCTACGTGAGGGATGACAGGCGATAGAAAGATATTTTGTTTTCGACTTTTTTTTTATTTCACAGGGTGATAAACTGGCCGACTGTTTGTTTGACCACACACAGTGAAGGGTTCCGTACACAGTACCTATTACAAAGGCAATAGTGTAATACTGTGGTTCCGTAGTCGCAGTCACAGTATTTTTTTGTGTTTTTTTTTTATTGTTAAATGTGTTAACTAGGATTCAAAACTGGATGGTAACCGAGCTGTTCTGAGTGTGTTCTTCGATTTTTTATAAATTTTCTGACTTGTTACCTACTCAAAACAATAAATTATGAGAAAAAAGTACTCCACTCCAAACAGTTAATTGATGTTTTTCTGAAATTAGAAAAAAGAGTGATCATTTAAAAAAAAAATCTTGTAATACTTACATAATCTCAGAAACAAAAGGTCGCGCAATAATGGCCGCCACAGTTGAAGGGTTAATAGCAAAATTTTATTTTTTTCCATCATCAAAATTTTTATTATTTATTGTGAAAGGCGGGCGTTTTTGGGGGACTGTATTTTGTAATTTTGACGTTCGAAAAGTGCTGATTCTCAGCCTAACTTGAATAAATGACTTTTGATTTTGATCCTGTTTTACCCCTAGTTGACTGTACAAAATTTGTTGCTAATGACTCTAGTTTATCCTCTTTCAAGAAACGTCGACTTTCCCTGTCACCCTGTATATTAAACAAGTTTGTATCCGCGGCTTGGTTCGCGTGTATTGTTCCCCCGACCCACTCCGTAGTATCGCATCGCCTGCCCGCGCTATTACTTTGTTTTCGCTGACTTTTTTTCTTTTTGCTCATTTCTTAAGGATCCTAGTGTGATGCAAAATAGCCTATAGCCTTTCTCAAAAATTGGGCTTTCAAATACAAAAAGGTTTTTTCAAATCCAACTGGTAGCTCTATAGATTAAGCACGTTCAAAAAAACAAACTCTTTAGCTTTATTATTAGTAAGTACAGATAGAAAAAAAAGTTGGTTAAGATAGAAGATATAAATTGTTATTAGTATAATTAGATTGATTAAAAGGTTATGACTTTTCTAATGTTATGCACGTAGTCACCGCTCAAAACGTGCACTCTTTTAAAATCTCCTTAAACACAAAACTTTCGCTACATTTCGCAGTCGGCTAAAAACAAGTTATCGCTTTGCTCCATCACATAGGACATGCAACACCCTCGTTCTGAGAGCTATTAACGTTACCATAGCAACGCCCAATAAGAAATAATCTCATTACATAGCATCGCCCTACTAAACGAATTTTATTTATAATACAATACTTTGAGCACCTTTTTTCAGAAGCAATAAACGGGGGGAAGTTTTATTTCGTCAGTTCGCGCCGACAGAGAACACCGCCTGCAGTAGGCTACTACGATACTAGGCGCGCAGAATTACGGAAGAGATTTATCGTAATATTGGCAACTAACGTGGAAGTCATTGACCTACGTAGTGCGGTGACACGTTTGTTATGATTTGAATTTAAGAAACCTAAGAAACCGAAAATTTGGTATCAATGTGTAGAGTATTTTATTTTTTGTTGAGACCCTTCCAATATCGTTTGATATCATCCAAAGAAGCCGTGCCCTTGGTATGTATATACCCTTTCCGTTACACGTTGTATATAGCACCTACACGAATGTTTACGACATAATATCGAGCCTTAGAAAGGGACACATATGTACATAAATTATTTATTTATATCGCACGAAGTGACGCACGCTTTTTTTTTACTAACCTACGCTGTCTCACTCCTGGGCAAAGCCTTTCCCTCCATTTTTTTTTTAATGGCATCTCGTAGTTGACCTTGAGAGGTCGTGACTACATAACCGGACTATCCTGTGGTTGCCTTAAGAAAACTTAAAGCCTCCAGCCAGGGCTATATCTAGATTAAAACTAAGCGACTGCGCGCTAATGGCACCCTCTGTGGGGTACGAACCTCGGCTTAGGGCATCGCTGGGAGAGGGCAGCAAGGGGACAGGCTGGATCGAATTAGTTCGTCCCGCGCTTTACTTGTGGTTAAATAAACAAAGTCCTCCAGACCCTGTTTCGGTCACGGCGGCCCATCTCAACGGAGACTAGCCTTCGGTGCGGGAAATATTTTAGTGCACAAGTGTGTGCGCAGACACAGGTGCACTCTCGCTTCCCTCACTCTCATAGTCCGATGGGACGGCAATCCGACACGACCGGAGAGAGATCAGGCGCAGGACCAACGGCTTTACGTGCTTTCCGAGGCACGGGAGTATCACACCACCAACTTCCAAACTCCGTTGGAAAAGTTGTGGTTATCAAGTGTATCTACAAATACGCTGTGAATGTGTGTGTAAGTGCGGGAGCTGCCGGTACCGTCCGAGACAGTGGCGAAGTCGGATGGGTGTGTTTGTTATGTGCTGACGTTACTGCGTCTAAATTCCCAGCGTGATTTTGTTACTACAAGCAAAGCACGCGTCGCGTCTTGAGATACAAAAACTTTAAGAGTGATGCAGACGAATCTCTACTTTTTCTAAAACTGCCAATTTTAATACGAAACTTGCACCTCGAATCATAACACAATTCAAAGGATTTTCAAGGACGTTCGTAATCCATTGCTTCATATGTATGTTTTAAAGTTCGTCGGCTCGACAACGTATTATTAACGCAATGAATAATGTTGAAGTGTCAAAATGAATGGCTTTGGGATTGTGAATGTGTTACACAAATACCCAGGTGGACTAAAATCTGGTTCACGTTGTCGATATATGTAAACGTATACAGCCGTAACTTACCTTTTGGTCAAGTCCAATCGTTTTAACATTGGAAATTAATTATGCCAGGGTGTGTTGAGAGCTTGTGATTTTTAATTCATAGAATTTATTATTCACTCTGGCTAGATTTTTATTCAGTTTCAGCAGTTTTAGAAAAAGTAAAGATTCGTGTCTGTCATTCATTTTTTATTTGTATCTCGCGAAGCGACACGCGCTTTACTTGTGATAATCAAGTGTACCTATTAACACGCAGTGAATTTGTTTGTGAAGACGAGTAGCGTCAGCACACAAAACAAAGACTTCCGACTTCGCCATTGTCTCCGCCGGTACCGAGAGCTCCTGCGTTTACACACACAATCACCGCGTGTTTGTACACTTTGTAGCCACAAGAAAATCAATTATGAAAGTCGCACACAGGATGTTAATGGGGAATGTGATGGTAAAAGAGGGACTAACGAAATTGCAACTTGCTTAGTGAAATATCTTGAGGAAAAGCACAAAATGTGCGTAAAACATCTACTGATGTACTGTGATTCATGTTGTCGTTGGACCATTTCCTAAAATCAGCAATTAATTTGGAGGTCATTCACATTAAGTATTTACTCCCGGGCCATACAGAGTGCCTGTGGATACAGTTCATGCTGTTAACGAAAGGGAAGTGCGAAAAGTTATTGTATGGAGACCCTCACAGTGGTCTACATATTTTGAATCGGCAAAACACCAAGACCTTACAAAGTCAATGTCATGGAATGAACTGACTTTTTTTTTTAAATTTGATCAATTAGCTTTAAATACATTCACGCCAATGACCTTAAAAAATATTAAATTCAAAAACATCAGAGTCGCCAAATTCAATAAAAAGCATAACGACAAAATGTTTGTCAAATACTCCAGGAAAGACAAAGCAGAGACTCATTCTGTAATATTATGCGAGAAAACCCCAGAGAAAAGAAAAACAAAAGGAAAGGAGAAGGGAAATTCCAAAGAGAAAAAAAGCTAGATTAACAATGAACCAGTGATTGGTATGGATGCAGTGAAGCAGCTATACAATACAACAGTAGATTACCAATAGCCGCTGCCAAATACAAAGATCTGATAAACCTATGTGGAACAATACCTAAAAGATTTCATAAAGAATACAGGCAGCTTACATGCAATTCTGAGCTACGCGAGACTTTGAACGAAACAGACGAAGAGGACGAAAAAAGTTAGAAAGGAGGTGAGTAAATAAATTATCAGGTGATGATTTATTTACACATATTCTCTCATCATCTCATCAAACAGATTCTGTTTATAAAGTTGATTAAAGAAATTAAACTAATTAAAAGAGTTAAGAAGAGAGAGGCGAAAAGCGTCCCGTGTTACTTAGCCACAATCCCCTCTACGGTTACGGGTACGATTGTCTTAATCTATGTCACAGTTAACTTAGGCAATGACTTAGTACGTACCAAGACACAGTCCCAGGAGGTAGGAGTCGTCTGTTTTGTAGCATTAGTGGAGAATGAACGAGACAGTGGGACCAAGCTCTTGTGCTTATACATTTATATTTAATTGTTACCATGGGACGCTCTAGGAAGAAATATGGTGTACCTTATTGGTGATGTTCTTCAGAAAAGTCAGGTGTGCAGTACTCGCAACAGACGTGCGTGTATCACCAGGACCCTAATTCACTATGACCACTTAATGATTCATTACTTTGAAACCACTTCAATTCCTTAGTCAATCACGACATCAGAAGGCCAATTCTCGTAATTTAAAATGTTCAAAATCTAGTCGCAGTCTCGTCTTGGCGACAAATGAATGACAAAAACTTGTCAAAATGTAGCGAAATTAGAGATATTTTTGACAGATTGAGACTGAGATCAGACTGTGAATGTTCTTAAAATTACGTTAATTGCCCCTCTGGTAGTAACGTATTTTCTATGACACAATAGCGTCATTTGAACTGTCAAAATACATGTTGTCCATACGGTTGACATTTCGATTCTTTGTCGTCATCAAGACACGATATTGACATGGTTTGCACGTGGTAATATTTCGCGGGGAATAATACAATTAGTTCTTTTTATTTATGTATCAAGAATTGCATCAAATGAAATATTTAAAACTATGATCAACTTAAAAAAAAAGATTTTTTTTTATTAATTTTAATAATAATAATTCAATTTCGTCCAATGTGTAAATAAATACAAATAAAGAAAAAAGAAGCTCCATTAGCATGAATAGTGCGAATTAATCAACCATAGTTTACGTTTCGACAAATGTAATTTACTCTATAAAATGCTATTTCAATATTAGCGGTATAATATATAGTTAAAAATAATCCGGTTAAAATTTGAATAATTAAACATAAAGCTAATAATGATCCAAAATTTCATCAAGCTGAAATATTTGAAGGTGATGGTAAGTCAATTAAAGATCCATTAATAATTTTTAAAATAGGATGAGTTTTTCGTAAGGTTAAGAAATTATTTAAATTGGGGCCCAGATGTATGTATGAACGTAAACAAAGCAAAGAAATTCAGATTCATCTCGTTATCAATAATTATTTTTCCAATCCGTGAACGAAACCACAAACCCAATATAATATTTTAAATTTTATTATAATCTTTTTTTGTCATTGAAAAAATCAGGACGAAATAATAAATCAGTTGTCCCAATTTATTTCAATTTTATTCAATACGTAAATACCAATTTCTATTCGTTCCACGTTCGAGCGATAAAGATGAAAATATTTCAAAAAGTCTAAAATCAAAGTTCAACGAATCATTTGAAACAGAATTAATTGAAAACTTTGGTGAATTATTCACAAAAAATAACTTAAAGTAAGATTAGTGCGTGTCGCGACCTTCTGCTTGGTTTTGTAATAGTGTGACTTATACGTTAGAGCCCTATCTAACGTCACTCCTAGGTATTTAGGGTTTGAGCAATGTTCAACCTTAGTGCCTCGCCACGTGATGTTAAGGGCCCGATTTGAGTTTTTATTGCGGAGATGGAATGCGCATGACTCAGTCTTTGAAGGGTTTGGCCAGTAAGCATTGTTGTCGTAGTATTATTTTCCCAGTAGGTCGAGTGCGAGTGACAACTTATCTTCTACGCCACTGAAAGTTGCCGAATGAGCCACCAGAGCTAAGTCGTCCGCGTACAGGAAGCGCTCAGTGCGTTGGGTAAAAGGCTGGCCGTTTGTGTAAATGTTACAAAGCGTTGGCGCCAACACACTGCCCTGAGGAAGACCGGCCGTTCTTTGGCCTTCGCCATCTACTCTTTTGTAAGTAGTAAGTAGACTTTGGTAAGTAGTTTTTTGATGTTAATGGTGTCGTAAGCTGCTGAGAGGTCAACAAATACAACACCAGTGACTCTGCTGGCCTCGTATCCATCATCCAAATATTGAGTCAATCGAAGGACTTGGCTGGAGCAGGATTTGCCTGGTCTAAAACTAGCCTGCTCAGGGATTCATTTAGGCTCAATTACTGCTGTGAGGCGGTTTGGCAGTTGTCTTTCGAATAACTTATATGTGTGGCATAACAGGGATATAGGTCGGTAGCTTTCGGGATCATCCGAGAGTTTTCCAGGTTTTGGCAGCGCTGCGATTTTGGATTTTCTCCAAAGTTTGGGAATTTTCACGGTGGTGGCCAAACATGTATGGTAAAATTCCAGTAGCCAGTAATATTCCAGAAATATTAATCGCGGGATTTCATGCATTGGTATTTCGTCCATTTGGGATTTCGTCCATTCGGGGTTTCATCCTTTCGGACATTTGGACTTCGGTATTTTATGTTTCGATATAACGGCTATCGGCATTTAAAATATATTGAATTTCGTTGTTTTAGACGTCGGTATTTCAGTCATAGGTATTATGAAATGTCGGGATTTTAATACGTACCCGTTTCCAACGCCGACTGTTGAAGGATGCAGGCTGTTTGGCGTTATGCATGAGAGTTAGCTCACAAGCATCAGCCCATTCCTCAACGAGGTTACCGTCAGCGTTGGATCCATGGTACCCCCAGGTCATGCTGTGGCTGTTGAAGTCACCAACAATTACTTTACATGCTTGCCCATACGTACATAATTTATTCTCAATAATTTATCAAAGCCCTTTGTTCGCACACGATTCAACGAATATTAGGTATGCTCAATGGTTGCGCTTACTTTTAAGTTTGAAGAGTTTTTGGTTCTTAGTAATAATTTATCAAAGCCATTAGTTCGCACACGATTCAAAGAATATTAGGTATGATCAATGGTTGTGCTTACTTTTAAGTTTTAAGAGTTTTTGATTCTTGGTAAATAGGTATGGCAGTATGACTCCAATAGACTTAATTTAACAAACATAACGTAACATCGCACCTTTAGTCCCTGGAGGCTAATCCATTGCTTCATATGTTCGAAAATGTTGTCCGCATAACAACGTAAATCATCATCATCATCTGCCTCGCCTTTTCTCAACTATGTTGGGGTCAGCTTCCAATCTAACCGGATGCAGCTGAATACCAGTATTTTACATGGAGCGATTGCCTATCTGACCTCCACAACCCAGTTATTGGGTTAATACGATACCCCTTGGTAAGACTGGTTGTCAGACTTTCGGGCTACTGACGACCCGTAACGACCGTCGAAGATCCACGAATGACAGCCCGGACCAACGGCTTAAGGTAAATAAAGCAATGAATATTGTTGAACTGTCCAAACAAAAGGCATTTCTACTGTTAGTGTTACACAATCACCCCGCTTGAAAGATCAAGAAGATATCGAATGCGAGCGCAGGGCTCTTGCTGTGAGAAGCAATAATACGCTGGTTCGCAGATTTGCGTGTCTCTAAGGAGGTTAAAAATACGTTGTTTAAGGCGGTTTCTGTGCCCCAACAGGGTCCGTAAATTATAGCTATAACACATAGAATCTCTTTATTATATGCACCATATAAATTACAGAGAATATAGAAATTTTACAAAAGGTGACATAATGGGCGGTCTTATCGCTAAGAGCGATCTTTTAAAGGCAACCTTTGGATGGATTTAAAAGGGGAAGGAAAGACAAATACACAGCTTTATGCCTTTTATTTAGGAGCAGTGGTGGTAGATTGGTGTCGGTCCCGACTTGTACACACGGCTACAAGTCAAGCTATACAAACCAGTTTGTCTTGGCCTCACTTTGTATGACATTTTCTCACAATGAACGGTCAGCCAATACTGGTTTTGCATAGCTTGATGTGTAGCCGTGTGTACAGTCACGAGCACCTATATGTCAACACTTGGCAACTTTCAATAAGCTAGTTTAATGGGTAAAAAAATTATTATTATATTTAGTCCGTCAGTTAGATTATCGAAAAATAATGGACACATATTTTTTCTTTTGTCAATCAAACAAAAAATGACACTACCTAGGTTGTACTAGTTATAGGTCGTGATTTCGCACCCAGCCAGGCACTTTACTTTGTGTATTTCATTTCATCACCACTGCTCTCAAAACGGTGAAGGAAACATCGAGAGGAAACTGGCATGTCCTAGAACCAAAAAATTTGAAGACACTACCTCCACCATCCCGCACTGGGCCCGCGTGGTAGATTATGGCCCATCCCCTCTCACATAGAGGAAGCATGTGTCCCAGCAGTGGGAACATTATAGGCTGATTATGACATAGTTTTATGTCAAATAAATATCAGATAAAATAGTTAAAATAGAACTTCAATTTTTTCACAAAATGTTTATTCATACGTCCCAAGTCGTAGATGCAAGAGAGGTCGGCGCTGGACCAAATGTTCACTTAAAGCTGCCAGAATGCTTGTAGGGATGGGAGGAGTAGCATGTCGATAGATATTATTATGAAACTTAAAAATATATATTAAACTTAGAAAGAGCTCTATAGATCGTTTTTTAATCCCAGAGACTAATCTGACATTTAAGTTTTTGTGTTTTTTTTTTTAGTATAGAGTAAGATTAGTCTCTCTTATAGATATAATTATTCGAAAGTGAGTGGAACAAAAATATATGTCACACCCCAGTGCCACCCTTTTTATGACGGATTATATACTAACTACTTTTCATGAGCATAAAAATGTTGTTGTTTACACGCCTCACGAATGAGACTAGCAGCGCCATCTAGTAGATGGCGCTGCTAGTCTCATTCGTAACACTAATCATCATTACGAGTGTGACATTTTTTATTAGTGTACCTAAATAATTTTTATTGTTCCGTCTTGAATACACCTTTCCTTGCTATCCGTGAATTTTACTAACCCCTTCTCAGAATATTTTTTTTTTTTTTGGTTGGGTTATCGTCAAATGACCTCTCCCGCTCTGGGCTAAGCGGAAGGGCGTGTCAGACTTTTACTGACTAAAACCCACCCGTGTTCCTTCAGTTGCCTATGCCAGGGGGCACGGTATCTCTTTCGAACAACCCGCGGCCCTGGCGGAGGACAGCATATCCTGACATCCATTTCATGTCGATAGTGAAACTTTTATACACAACTTAAACCGCTAAGTTCAAAATGTATTAGACGCCAGCACATCAAGCTACTACAAGCTGTCAAACTTTAATAGATTTACAACTTTATCGCAAAAGCATTAGGTTCAAGGTTGATTGGGAAAATTTGACAGTTTCAGGTAGCTTGACCTGACGGCGTCTGTATTATCATGATCGACGGTACCATTGTATGATGTTCGCTGCGGAGCAAAACTTCCCGCAACGAATGCTTGCAAAACAAATTACTCAATGCTTACAGTGCGTACCTTCCATTGTTTTCGGTCACGCACATTCAAACACCAAAATTCCATACCCAAAACTGCAAAACATCGACACACGATCCCAACACTATTGCCCACCGGAGCGCGTAATCAGGTGACTGCGCCTCCCGTCACGAATAACGAACGCAGCTCAATTGTTCCTCTTTTGCCCACAAGTGGAGCCCCACTCCCGGCGACAAAGCACCTTTGATGCATCAGGGGTAACCAAGCTGCGGTGGGACGTTGATTGCAGTAGGAATGGGGACGGTTTTCGTATTTGTGACACAAGTCGGTTAAGTATGGAGGGTTTTGAGGGATATCTCGCAGATCAAGTTAAACCACGCCTATCACGACCAAGCCACACATAACTGCATCACGGGAACGTGAATTATGGTCAGCCGCAACTGGGGGTCGAGGGGCCGAGAGAGAACTAAATGCTGTGATTGCGATACGCCTGTATTTTCTCCCTGTAAAAACAAAAATCGACTGCACAGTGCAGTCTGCAAGTGAAACAATTGAGCTGCGTTCGTTATACGGAGGTATAACGAACGCAGCTAAATTGTTTCTCTTTTAACCACAAGTGAGGACAAAGCCCCTTTGATGCATTGGAGGTAACGAACCTATAGTGAATTGCAGATGGAAGTTGTGTCGGTTTTCGTATTTGTATACAAATTGGGTAAAAGCAAAAGGGGGATCAGCATTGCTATTCTGTAAAAAAAACTCACGGTGAAAACGTGAAGTGAGCTGTCATTCCACGTGATTTATGGGATTGCCACTATTAACAGCTCACTTCACCTGACTTTTCACGGCTTACAGTGTGACAAGGTTGCAAATTCTAAATTTGCCGAATGAATATTCGGGGAGAATTATTCCAAACAGGACAAGTTTCGGTGTTGGAAGTCACTAATAATTTGTTTGTTGGTCTGGATCATGAAGATTATTATTGTTTCAGCATTTAAGCGTGACGTTAAGCAGTGGTTAGTGATTTTCGAGAATTGTGTGTCTTTGTGTGGTGCTAATCTTATAACCATTTTACCCGGAATGGGGGAGATTTTCGGAATGCTCCGTCTAGTTCCGGTTTGTGATCGATGACAGAGTTATTGAAGGGAAATGGGGTCTTTCGACCATTAATCACGCTTGAGTGACAATACAAATCTTGTTTAGTGTTTTAAAAGGTAAGGATTTTGTTGTAATGGTGTTAAGAAGTGGTCTGTGGGCTCTTCCCTGGTTGTTAAAAGGATATTGTCGTGATTATTGGATATTTATTACAGGATTCCAAACTGCGTTCACGCAGACGACTATACAGCCAGCCGCGGGAGTCTGCATTTACGGATTAATCCCTGGATCAATTGTAAGTGTTTCGCCGCTAACTATTTGCCCTATATTCCTCGAGTTTGCTCGAAGCCCCTTGCAGAGACGGCTGTGCTGTCGGTTGTAGTCCGTCTGGCGATAACGCAGGCGGGACGGTTTTTTTTTTTTTATTATCCCTTTATACTTTACTCCTTATTTTATTTTAACCACGGATTCTCTGTGAACCCGTTGGCTACCTAAGTCCGGTTTTGAAACCGGTCAACTAATTTGAAATTAAGGATCTCGAGTTTGACCTGAATAGTTCCTCAAGAAATATTATGGACCCCTTCGTCGGCTCTGGGATCCGGGACTCTTAAGGTCCCTGGCGCCCATTTAATATAATAGAATAACGTTTAAATAACTGGAAGGTTATACTTTAAATTTTGAAATACATATGGTTTAAGTTAAACTTTTAAAACGGTACAGTACTGGGTTTATCTCCAACTCCCCACGACCCTAGCTCTTTATACTGGAATTTTAGCTGGCTGGCATTATTGAAATAGAATAATAGACTCCTACTTAATTTTGTAACGTTAAGGTACTTTAAGTAGTTTTGTAAGGTACACTTTTTATTGTGTAAATTCAACTTATATAAATATACAGTGTTTGAGATTGCTCATTTGTTGCTTTATTAATCTACCTGCCCGTTGGGCTTATGTCGGCTTACCGTAGGAGGCCGCGAAAAAAAAATTTTACAATTATTATTACTGTTACAATTATTATTCGCGGCCTCCTACGGTAAGCCGACATAAGCCCAACGGGCAGGTAGATTAATAAAGCAACAAATGAGCAATCTCAAACACTGTATATTTATATAAGTTGAATTTACACAATAAAAAGTGTACCTTACAAAACTACTTAAAGTACCTTAACGTTACAAAATTAAGTAGGAGTCTATTATTCTATTTCAATAATGCCAGCCAGCTAAAATTCCAGTATAAAGAGCTAGGGTCGTGGGGAGTTGGAGATAAACCCAGTACTGTACCGTTTTAAAAGTTTAACTTAAACCATATGTATTTCAAAATTTAAGGTATAACCTTCCAGTTATTTAAACGTTATTCTATTATATTAAATGGGCGCCAGGGACCTTAAGAGTCCCGGATCCCAGAGCCGACGAAGGGGTCCATAATATTTCTTGAGGAACTATTCAGGTCAAACTCGAGATCCTTAATTTCAAATTAGTTGACCGGTTTCAAAACCGGACTTAGGTAGCCAACGGGTTCACAGAGAATCCGTGGTTAAAATAAAATAAGGAGTAAAGTATAAAGGGATAATAAAAAAAAAAACCGTCCCGCCTGCGTTATCGCCAGACGGACTACAACCGACAGCACAGCCGTCTCTGCCAGGGGCTTCGAGCAAACTCGAGGAACGGGTCTCGCGTCCAGGTCCCAGAGCTCCTCTAGATCCTGGCGGCGAGACGAGTCTCCTGAGGTGCCTTTCCTGGGAATGACAATACGGAGACCGAATAATATAAAGGGAAACTAATTTACTTTCCAAGGGGTGACCGAGCTTTCAAATCTAGAAGGCTAAAACATTAGCCGGTTAACATGGCTTCAAATGGGAATAAGGATTACCCACGTGGCGTTCCTCAACTCCACAACAAAGGCTTGTTGCCTAGAACAATACTTTAATACCGAAGCAAACACGGAGGAATATAGGGCAAATAGTTAGCGGCGAAACACTTACAATTGATCCAGGGATTAATCCGTAAATGCAGACTCCCGCGGCTGGCTGTATAGTCGTCTGCGTGAACGCAGTTTGGAATCCTGTAATAAATATCCAATAATCACGACAATATCCTTTTAACAACCAGGGAAGAGCCCACAGACCACTTCTTAACACCATTACAACAAAATCCTTACCTTTTAAAACACTAAACAAGATTTGTATTGTCACTCAAGCGTGATTAATGGTCGAAAGACCCCATTTCCCTTCAATAACTCTGTCATCGATCACAAACCGGAACTAGACGGAGCATTCCGAAAATCTCCCCCATTCCGGGTAAAATGGTTATAAGATTAGCACCACACAAAGACACACAATTCTCGAAAATCACTAACCACTGCTTAACGTCACGCTTAAATGCTGAAACAATAATAATCTTCATGATCCAGACCAACAAACAAATTATTAGTGACTTCCAACACCGAAACTTGTCCTGTTTGGAATAATTCTCCCCGAATATTCATTCGGCAAATTTAGAATTTGCAACCTTGCCACACTGTACCAAAGACCATCA
Source organism: Apamea sordens (assembly GCA_945859715.1). Taxonomy (NCBI): domain Eukaryota; kingdom Metazoa; phylum Arthropoda; class Insecta; order Lepidoptera; family Noctuidae; genus Apamea; species Apamea sordens. The sequence continues at coordinate 13,217 of OX244010.1, read as the reverse complement.
TTTGACAACGATGTTTCTAGAAAAAAGTCTATATAGAAAAAATAATAACACTTCCGGATTAGGTTATTCAGTTTATTGTGATTTTTTTTACTGAAAGCTGAAAATCATTAGGGATTGCTCCATACGATATTATTTCGATGGTTAGCGATCAATTTATTAAAATATCGATTAAACTACAACTGTGAATCGGCGACCACTAGATGTCGCCTTTACCTATAGTCTGTGCCTTTAACTGTCAGAACTGACGTTCGACTGAATGACATTAGGAATTAAGATTGTAAACATTGCATTACAATATTTGATCTAATTTATTGTGCAAACTTGTTAAATAGGTTTAAAAAAGTGATTGATTATGAGAAAGTGAAAACTAAATATTCCCGTGACGAAATACAGTTAAAGGAATGAATCCTTCACTCAAATGCAGGCCAAAGTCTATTTATGTTTACAGGTAAATGCTACCCTACGTATTAGCAACGAAGCCGTGTTATATCAACCCTTGGTGGGTTCAAAAAAAAACAACGTAACAGTACCTCCCCAACCACCAGAGATTTGACCCACTAGGGCAAATCTCGACGCTGGCCCTCCAGCGTCAAAGCAGACTCCAAAGGACCAAGCACGCTTACCAAAACAGAAACAACCTGCCTGAAAACAGGAACAGAAAAAAAAGAATAAAAATAAAGAAGCTGGTGTACGATTTCTACTTCCTAACTAATATAAACATAAATGATGCTATAAAGGTATTTATGATATATACATAAACAATACAGAATTCTTGTTACACTTCAAATATAGAGTAACAGACCGCTCTATTTTGGCGACATTGTAGTAGGCTTTGGTTGTCGGGTCTACAATTCCGCCCGTGTTATATGGCTTATTTTTAATTATCCATGTAACCTATATTAATTATTCAAATTTTGGTTTTTATTATATACTACATAAACCTACGATCTAAATGGGTTTTGGTCATACTTCAAGTTTAGAGTCACAACCCGCTCTATGAGGCGACATTGTAGTAGGCTTTGGTTAACGAGTCTACAATTCCGCCCGTGTTTTATGGCTTATTTTTAGTTATCCATATGACCTGAGTAATATATTATATAATAATTCTCCTGGAGCGAGTCTAATCCATTTCCCAACATGTAAAAGACAAGCTTCAAAAAGAGTAAAAATGTGTAAATGATATATTATATAATATTTCTCCAGGAGCGAGTCTAATCCATTTACAAACATGTAAAAGACAAGCTCCAAAAAGAGTAAAATGTGTAAATGATATATTATATAATATATAGGAGAGACCACCCTACTCCATCGTACACCACCTTTCAAATCCTAAACAATTAGACTGCCAACAATAATGCTGAGCTGGAACACTAACTAGACACTAAAAAATATGAAATAAAAAAAATAAAAGCTACAAGCTAATGCAATTGGCTAACCGTCTTTTATAAAGGAATGAGACGGTTATCCGCCCTCAATAAAAAATACCATCTTAAACTGTTTCCATCAATGCAGCCTACACGCCCGCCATTATGGCCTCTTATCTCAGGACTATTATTATGCTGCCTTACCAGCAATCCGGAGGTTATACACCCTACAGGGGTGTCAATCCTGCAACAACCACAGACTACCAACTAATAATACAGTTCTCAAACGTGGACACAGTGGGAACCTGTGTACCACTACAAACCGCAAAAACAGTGTAAAATATATTTAACCACTGTATTCTAGCACCGGGCCTATACAGCCACGAATGCTAAAATTAAAACCAGCAACCTCAAGGCATATACAGTCCTCTAAGGTCACTGCGACCAACTACAACTCAACTACTACTAGCGAATTTAAATTTAAATTCTATTAAAATATTTATATAAAAAAATTATTCTATGCCACATGGTGATTTAAAATCCTTGATATGCCATGTGCCAAGGTTTTTACCGGAACTACAGCCTTCCAATTCATACACTAAGGGTGAAAGTTTTTTCCTAATTACACATCTCTCGTATTTAGGAGCCAATTTGGCCATAAAGAATTTAGAGGCGTCACTCTGGGGATATGTTTTCTTCCACACAGTGTCGCCTACCTCAAACTCCGCCTGCCTCCTACTACTATTATAATAACGGTCACTACGTTTATGTGACTTGATGAGCGCGTCCTTTACTTTAACGAAGATACTACCCAATGCCCCTAGCTGATCTGCAAATGCACTGCGGGAAGCGCAAGCTAGAGTGGGCTGTCCAACGGTATCATTGCCGTAGACCTCACCACTACTAACTGCCTCTCTGCCATGTACTAGGAAGAACGGGGTAAAACGAGTAACTTCGTTTGTGGAGGTGTTCATCGCGAATTGGATCTTTGTGATGTTAACATCCCAGGATCGATGATCATCCTCCACGAGAATTGATACCGCGGTCATTATGGTACGGTTATAGCGTTCCACGGTGTTCACGCTTGGGCAATAACGAGGTGTGAAGTGAACTTGAGGTATTTTGTACCTCTCTAGTAGTGAGCGAATCTCATTACCGGTGAATTGCGTCCCGTTGTCTGCTATCACCGTACGGGGTATACCATGTACCAAGAAAACGCCGTCTTCTAGTTTCTGTGCTATAGCCTTACCAACGGCTCTACGTAAAGGGAACAGTAGACAGTACTTCGTAAAACAGCACACGACAACCAAGAGAAATGTGAATCCCGCTCTAGACCGTGGCAAAGGACCTACCAAGTCAATGCTTATGGTTTCAAATGGCTTGGAACACTCTTTCGCATCGCCTAAGAGACCAGGAGGAGGTAATTGTGAGTGTTTATATGCGGCACACGTATCGCATTTACCCACGTAGCTAATCACATCCTTATACATGTTAGGCCAATAGTATCGGAGTGCAAGTCTTTTATAAGTTTTAAACACTCCGAAATGTGGAGATAATTCGCCACTATGGTGACTCTTTAACAATTCTTGACGATTGCCCTCCGGTACTACCTGCTTCCAATCATAGTCACTAGCCACCCCGATGAGAGTCACTGGTAAAAATAAATAACCCTCCACGGATGCCCGCGAATCATTGGCCGTTACGATGCTGCCCAACTGTCTATCGGCGTGCAGAGTAGCACCAGCCCTTATGAATTGTTGGCCAACATCGGAACCCAACACTGAAATACAAGAACCCGAGTCGAGTAAACCGTAATACAGCTCCTCGTAAATAGAAACTGTTAAATGTGGACGACTATCGTCCATAATCTTATAACGTACTGTATCTACCCTTAGTGACTTAAAAAATAATTTAAAATATTTTAAATAATTGTCCCAATCAGACTTATCAAAATTTATACTGGAATTTTAGCTGGCTGGCATTATTGAAATAGAATAATAGACTCCTACTTAATTTTGTAACGTTAAGGTACTTTAAGTAGTTTTGTAAGGTACACTTTTTATTGTGTAAATTCAACTTATATAAATATACAGTGTTTGAGATTGCTCATTTGTTGCTTTATTAATCTACCTGCCCGTTGGGCTTATGTCGGCTTACCGTAGGAGGCCGCGAATAATAAATGTGAGAAGTTTTGTAAGGTACACTTTTTATTGTGTAAATTCAACTTATATAAATATACAGTGTTTGAGATTGCTCATTTGTTGCTTTATTAATCTACCTGCCCGTTGGGCTTATGTCGGCTTACCGTAGGAGGCCGCGAATAATAATATTGTAACAGTGGCACTGTTACAATTATTATTCGCGGCCTCCTACGGTAAGCCGACATAAGCCCAACGGGCAGGTAGATTAATAAAGCAACAAATGAGCAATCTCAAACACTGTATATTTATATAAGTTGAATTTACACAATAAAAAGTGTACCTTACAAAACTACTTAAAGTACCTTAACGTTACAAAATTAAGTAGGAGTCTATTATTCTATTTCAATAATGCCAGCCAGCTAAAATTCCAGTATAAAGAGCTAGGGTCGTGGGGAGTTGGAGATAAACCCAGTACTGTACCGTTTTAAAAGTTTAACTTAAACCATATGTATTTCAAAATTTAAGGTATAACCTTCCAGTTATTTAAACGTTATTCTATTATATTAAATGGGCGCCAGGGACCTTAAGAGTCCCGGATCCCAGAGCCGACGAAGGGGTCCATAATATTTCTTGATTCTTTCTCGTTTGAAATTAAGGATCTCGAGTTTGACCTGAATAGTTCCTCAAGAAATATTATGGACCCCTTCGTCGGCTCTGGGATCCGGGACTCTTAAGGTCCCTGGCGCCCATTTAATATAATAGAATAACGTTTAAATAACTGGAAGGTTATACTTTAAATTTTGAAATACATATGGTTTAAGTTAAACTTTTAAAACGGTACAGTACTGGGTTTATCTCCAACTCCCCACGACCCTAGCTCTTTATACTGGAATTTTAGCTGGCTGGCATTATTGAAATAGAATAATAGACTCCTACTTAATTTTGTAACGTTAAGGTACTTTAAGTAGTTTTGTAAGGTACACTTTTTATTGTGTAAATTCAACTTATATAAATATACAGTGTTTGAGATTGCTCATTTGTTGCTTTATTAATCTACCTGCCCGTTGGGCTTATGTCGGCTTACCGTAGGAGGCCGCGAATAAATATGATTTTTACAGAATCGATCGTCAGAACTCGTAATTTAAAACGTTCAAAATCTAGTCGCAGAGTTTCATCTCGGCGACAAACAAATGTCAAAAACTTGTCAAAATGTAGCGAAATTAGAGGTATTTTTGACAGATCGGGACTGAGATCAGACTGTGAACGTTCTTAAAATAACGAGAATTGCCCCTCAGTACTATAAGAACCCCCAGCCTCACCCCGCTGGTCTCGTGGTTGGAAGCGCGACTGCTGACCGTGGTGCGATTCCCGGGTCGGGAAAAATGTTAATGGATTTTTCCATTATGAATTTCTTAGTAACAGCCCGGAGTATGGAAGTTTTTTTTTTTAAACGTTGCCCCACACTGGTAATTACTCCTGTATCGTGGGTGCGTTTACAGACATTTCAACTCACATACACAAACAGCCAGACCCGGAACAACTACCTGTAGGCAATACAAATATTTGTTTCGTGCGGGAATCGAACCCGCGACACGCAGCGCAACAGTCGATCGCTGAGCCACTGCGCCACTGCGCCCCCGTGCCTTGGAAAGCACGTAAAGCCGTTGGACCTGCGCCTAATTCTCTCCGCTCGTGTCAGATTGCGTGCCGTCCCATCGAACTATGATGGTGATGGAAGATAGGCTCATCTTGCGCACACACCTGCACTAAAATATCACCCGTGACGAATGCTAATCTCTGTTGACATTGGCCTCCGTGGCCAAAATACGATCTGGAGGGCTTTTATTACAGAACCTCACTCAAGACTCAAGCATTACTTCAAACTACATAGTTTCAACCAATCAAATGGTTTTAAACTATTGTTAAGTAAATTACTTCACTTAAAGTAATGTCCGAGTTTTAATGCAGGGTCTAAATCCTCAAGTACTCCTTCCATCCCCGCTTGAACTGCTGCCCCACCCTATTATCCCTTTTTCCTGTCCCCTTTTTCGGTCGCCTCGCTCCACCGCTCCCAGCACAGATGGTCGACCTATCCCCCTTAGTCAAACGTCCCGACTTCTTTTTAAATCTTTTGGGATTTTATATATTCTAGTGCTCTATGATTTCTCTAAGTCTCCTTCTTGAGACGAAGTCGTGCTTGACTTCTGAAGAGTAATGGGCTTCCGGGTTGGGTCTACATTAATATGTGTTTTATGTTGCGTTAAAGGCTATTTTTATGCAATCCTACTTGGTGGCAACCTTGGAGGTTAACTATACGGTATCAAATCATAGCTCAGTTTTTTTTATAGAGCCTTTCCCAATGCATTTTGGACTTGTGTCGATTGTTCGACTACTTTCGAAATTAACCAAACTCTTCCATGAGATTGAAACCGCTCATTATTTGTAAAAAAGCGCCCAAGTGCGAGTCGGACTCGCCCATGAAGGGTTCCGTTGAGTTGATTGAATAAAAAGTACTTAAATTGCGGTTTACGATTTATGACGTATTAAAAAAAACTACTAACTAGATCTCGTTCAAACCCATTTTTGGTGGAAGTTTACATAGTAATGTACATCATATATTTTTATTAGTTTTATCATTGTCTTATTTTAGAAGTTAATAATAATAATAATAATAATAATTCTTTATTGACATAATAGGTTACAGAAACTTGTTTGAAGCCTCTGACTCCTGAACTAGGTGTACCTGTATATCAGGAGTCAGCGCCCTCTCCCATTTTATTTGGCTTAGGTACTAATGTCAACATAAGAATATACAAACATGTGTGATAGTGATAAACAATACAATTTTAAGAAGTTAAAACAAAATAAAATACAATAACAAATTAGAAGAAGAAATATCAAAAATATGAAGAGTATAATTTATTCTTAAATTAAATTAAATCGTGCTGTGTGTGTGTGGGAGGTGTGTATGTGTGCGTGTGGGTGGGTTCCCGTTCGTGTTTGTGTATGAGTAGGTGTATGAAAGAAAGGTATGTTCTATGTATGTGTTCCTTTGTAAAATGGGATTAATTATTTAGAATTTTCTCTACATCCTCATAATCAAGTGTAAAGAGCCAGTTCTTTACTTTATGTTTACATTCGCGTAGTGTTAGCGGATAGAAATTTAATATTCTATTAATTTTAGAAGTTACAGTACTCATGATAAAAAAATTCTAAATTTATCTCGTAGTAAACACAAAATACACAAAAGAAATCTTATTCCACGATTTAGACCTAAATCATCAAAGACGTACCAATAGAACGTGACGGCCATTTGCAACAATGTACACGTATCAATTTTTCCTGAGACGCTCGGACGGAGCGCTTTGAATCCGTTGAGGCTCAGAATGTCAACTTCCCAAAATGTCTCCTGGTACCAAAATGTCAACTTCCCATAATGTCCCTTTCCCAAAATGTCCCTTTCCCAAAATGTCCCTTTCCCAAAATGTCTCTTTCCCAAAATGTCTTTTTCCCAAAATGTCCCTTTCCCAAAATGCCGCTTTCCCAAAATGTCCCCCATTCTTAGAATTAAGCGTTATAACAAATAACTGTCATTTCATATAGAATATTTTGTCCAGCATACTTTTTTATGGTCAGTGTTTTAAAAAGGCGACTGTCAAAATGGCGCTTTCGTAGCTACTCGAAGTTGCCAACACAAAACGTAAGGTGGTTTTATTTTATTTTTGCGAAAATGAAATGCTGTTGTGTTCTTAGGTATATACTCCAAAAATGGAGTCTACCATTTCCCGAAAGACCTTAAAATTATATGATTAAGGCTTAAAGCTATTCGTAGAGATTTATTAAAATTAAACAGTGTTCGAGGTTATGTCGGAAACATTTTGAAAAAGTGATTACAAGAAAATAGTTAAGGTTTAAAATTCTGACACTTTCATATCAAATCCATGTCAAAAAAAACTGAACAGACAGCTGAGCTGCTGGGGAGTTTGTTGCGCCACTTCTTCTTCACAGCGATAGCACTAGGAAGTGGTGAAGGGCGGGCGTTTTTGGGCACTGTCTTTTGTAATTTTTACGTTCGAAAAGTGCTGATTCTCAGCCTAGTTTGAATAAATGACTTTTGATTTTTTATTTGATTTGAAATACTTTAATGACCACAACGAAACTAACTCATGAATGAACACAAATGAAATGAAAGAACGAAATTCAAAATTTATCGTATTTCGTAGAGACCTACATAGCTATGCAGCAGTTTGTTTCTTATTATTTACTTACTTCACTTCCATATATATTTGTTCCCCGACTAGAAACAGTAGAAACACAACAAAATAGCCAAGAGGAGTAATAAATACTGAAGATATAAAGCGGCAGAGGATTTTTATTGGCCAGGCCATAACTTTAAACATGAGATCGCCACCGTTTGCAATAATTTATGGTTATTCTCGTAAACTTGAGACAAACAGGCCTTAGCCGGCTACTTGTAACAGAAAACAGTTTTAAAATTCTAAATAAATAAATAATACATTTATTTATCTTCACAAATTACAAGCTTACGTGGTAAATAAATAAAGTACATGAATAGGCGAAAAAAAAAGGAAGTGTAATTTGTGAGAGATTTGGAGTCTAAACTAATACTGATAAGTTTGTATATATTTCTCCTTTTAATTTCATTGAGACTTTAAAAGAAGATGTAGGTCATCATCTGCATGAGTTGATTGATTGATGATACTCTGTTATAAGACTTTTTGTCAGAACTTTGGGTTTCTGATTACCCGTAGCAAGTGTACAATTTAAACCACTGTAAAAAAGGGAAGAGCAGTTAATTGAGATTTTTTAGAAAAAGTTTCCTCTGACAAAAATATTATATTATATAATATTTTTAAAAATATAAAAAATATTATATATAAATTCCGTGTCGTCAAATATAAAAAATATTATATTTAAAAATAAAAAATATTATATTTGACGACACGGTTGGCGCAGTGGCTGAGCGATCGACTACTGCGCTGCGTGTCGCGGGTTCGATTCCCGCACGGAACAAATATTTGTATTGCCTACAGGTAGTTGTTCCGGGTCTGGCGGTTTGTGTATGTGAGTTTAAATGTTTGTAAACGCACCCACGATACAGGAGTAATTCCTAGTGTGGGGCAACGTTTTCATAAAAAAAAAATTAAAAAAATTATAGTTTTCTATAGGAATTGGCCTTTTTTCACGAAAGTGACAATCGAAAAGTTAGTCAAACGAGAATTTCGCGAAAAAGGTCCGAAAAAAGCTATTCCATTGTATGCCTGTATTCTGGGTTTTATACCGGAACTGACATATAATAAATCAAAATTGTACCCATTGTTATTTACAACGGGAAGTATTTTGATTCAAATTTCAATAAATTCATACCAAATTAATGTATTTACTTAAAACAATGAATTTATTACAATACTAATTCAATTGGTACACAGGAAATTAGGAACGGATTCTATGCAAATCAACACCATCTCATTGTGTGTTTTATTTCATAGAATATACATAATAATATTTTTTATGGAGACGAAATAATAGAAACGATTATGTATGCAGATTAATATTGGCCATTTTAGTGTGTGGTGTAAAACATTGAATAATACTAACTACATGGAGATAAAATAATAAATACGGCAATTACTCACACAGCGGTATGAGGAGCAGGATGTAAAGTTCACTCATCCTCCATAGAAAAGGAAGGGTCCTCCGACACCTTATTTATCTATTCCGTGCTCCGACCAGACAGGTGTTTTCACTGGTAGGCAACTGCCCATCGATTGATGTCAGGACGTTGTGTATATGCTAGTCGTGCGGTAAACTCTGCTTGCGCGATGTAGAATATTGCGTGACGTCAGTATGATGCGTAGTTCGCAAGTGGCGATCTAAATGCCGTCACACCTCCGATCTTCGGCCAGTCTCACCCATCTAGGGGAGACTTGGTTCTTCGTGATGCAGGAATTCAGGCCCAGGCTAGGAAGCCGGTCAGACCTCAGTAGGCCGTAGACCGCAGCGCATCAGCAGGCCGCCGGTAGCGCGCGGATAAGTGTGCGTGCGGCGCACAGTCACGGTAAATATTATCTATACAGTATTCCAACTTCATACAAACGGACGAAGCGCGAGCTATACCTACGCGCCTCGATCTAGGTATGCGCTCGCATGCAGGCACGGCTGGTTTACTAGAACTCGCAGCAAAACCAATGACTTTTGAACCCCAACTTTAATACTTTATGTATTTCAGGCCACTCTATACACACAAACTTACACTGCAGGCGGAACCCACCATCCACAGATAACCAAGTAATATTTACGGAGAAATTCGCGGCCGAACGAGCGCCATATTTATTAGAGAACCACTTCCGATTCCGGTGGCAGCCATGATTTAAACACACATTTCCGGTGTATCACTTGACTATTTTCCGTTGGGTAGGAGTAATATTACATTAATCTATTAAGTCATCTGATTTGAGGGTATGGAAGGAAGTGGGAGGGTAAGTTATTAGTCACAAGGATGGGAAAATGATGGGTCTGTTGGGACTTTTTTTTACCCGACTGTGCGACAGCAAAGGCTGGGTTATAATTCTCACGCGTATCTATGTATGTGGTTTCTTTATACTCTCAAAGTATAAAGAACACACAAGTATAAAGAACATCGGGATAGATTTTTTACAAAAAAAAATCTACTCGTCTAGCTGTCGTGTGTGGTAGGCATTAAGAATGAAAGAAAGAAAGAAAAAGTATTTATTGCGACTCGTACAGGATTGTATTTTTAACTGTGTTAAGTTTAGTTTATGACTAAACTAAACTTAACACAGTTAAAATTAAAACAAATTATATAAAAAAAGTAACAAAAGGAAAAAGTCCTGTACGATCCTATCTCAGCATGATGCAACGATATTTAAAAAATAAATGTAGCAGCGCTGGTATTCTGATAGGGCCCGCTGTGATGTCACAGGCAATCACAGTAATAAATAAATAATAAAATAGATATAATTATGTAAAATATAACCAATAAAATAAATATTATTAATTTAAGGTAGGGTCATACAGTCAAAATGGCAAATTTTAGACGTCAATAAAGAGGTAAAATTGCCACCAACTGCATCAGACTGCTTAAAAAGTTTATAACCTTGTTTGTTACTTTTTCACGGTTCCGATCGGTCGTTTCCTATGGAGAAGAGTCCGCAAGAAACTCCACGGTTACTCTTTTAAAAATAATTGACTCTTACAATGTTTTCAAATTACAGTAGGTATGGGAGGACAGCGTAGACCCGTCAACAAGTACCAAGTACCTACTTAATAAAATAGGAAATGGCCAACAAATTTACAGTCTACAAGGCCTATTACATCGCCTTTAGAAGCTATGGAGTAAAACCTGCTACATACTCAGATCTTTATTCGACTATCTCAGAGCCAAAGCTGGACCTTTGATGCACGGAGGGTAGGATACCCCTGAGGGTACCCTCAGGCTAGGTCCACCTAGTCTGAACTAGGTGGACCTAGCCTGAGGGTATCCTACCCTGGTTCAAGCCATGGTCCGGGGCGAGAGGGAGTGGGAGGCAGTCACCTCCTTCTGCGAAGCAGTCATGCTAGCGAAGTAGGTGGCGGGGTGGGCGAGGGAACGCACCTTGCGCACCTCACGCCTCAGCCGCCGCGGGAGACGCTCCGGGTGTCGGGAGCCGCGTGACGACTCCCGGCCACCGTAGGCGCAGGCCTGCGGGCAGAGGGTAATGGGTAGCTCTCCGTCCGATCAGGACTAGGCCCGTGCCGGACGGCGTGTACGTGTTCCACGCGCGCCTCAAAGAGATGTCAGCAAAGCGACGGGGCCCCATAGGGCCGAAGCCTGCCAGGGTAGCGGGAACATCCGAAAGGGTTTACCGCTGCCCTGGAACATAAAGGGCTAAGGAAGGAACACGGGTGGGTTTTAGTCAGTAAGAGTCTGACACTCCCTTCTGCTCCACCCAGAGCGGGAGGAGTCATTTGATGATTTCCCATCCTCAAAAAAAAAAGGGTATCCTACCCTCCGTTTGCTTGCACCTTCCTTGCACTACAGCAACTAACCTAGAAAATCCAGGATAAAATATTATATTTTTTGTAACATTTGCATTTTGTCCGCAAAAAAAGAAATAAAACAACAAGCATTGGCATAGAAATTGCCCGGGGGAATAAAAACGGCTTGTAGCGAGGCGAGCGCGGGTAAACGCGATTTATTAAAGTTTATTTTGATGTTGAGCGATGTCGGACATTTTGCATGTGGCTTGACTTGAAATGTTTTGCGGAGGAATACGAGTTTGTTGTATGTACGTAATGTGATAGAAAATGACCTGATTATGTAATGCAGTGACTGGATCATTCATCTGAATCATTTAGCATTATTAATTTGCAGATAAGATAAAAACTACCTAGTACCTACTAAGGTGATGCTTTACTATGTATAACAATGAAATAATATCTAAACACTTGTAATACTAAATAATCTACAAATTATTGTAATAAACTTTTTTCTTTCTTTCTTTCTTTCTTTAATAATAATATAATATCCTATACTAACTAAACCTATTAAAAAACTAAAATATTGCGTCGAAATATTACCTAATTAAATAGTACAGACGCCAGCACATCAAGCTACTACAATCTGTCAAATTTCTTTAATAGATTTTCAACTTTATGTCTGAAACATTAAGGTTCAAGGTTGATTGGGAAAATGTGACAGTTTCGGGTAGCTTGAAGTGCTGGCGTCTGTACCTATTTAGGCTGTTGAGCCCTTAACGAAGAACTTTGTCCGGAGAAAAAAAAAAGAAAAAGCATTTATTGGGACTCACAAAGGAAGTTAATTCATCATCAACTTACAGTAGTCCTCTGCTGGACATAGGTCTCTCGGATTGTACGTCATTCAGCTCGATTCTCAGGAACTCTCATCCAGCTGCTACCAGCCAACCTGCGAAGATCGTCGCTCTACCTCGTCGCGTCCTACCTTGAGCTAATATGACCGTCGCATTGCCGCTTCAGCTTGCTTATTCTGTGAGCTATTTCATAGCTCGTTGAGCAACCTTGAATTTATGGACCAGTCGTACCGTGAGTGTCCACGTTTCGGCTCCGTAAGTCATAGCAGGCTGGACGCTCTGATTGAAGACTTTAGTCTTTAGGATCTTCGGAATACGCGCGAGGAGCTTCCCAAATGCTGCCCAGCCCAGCCGAATTCCTCTGTTACCTTCCTTCTGAAACTTGTTCTTACCAAACTGTAGAGTTTGCCAGAGGGAACAATCTCAAGAACACCCCCTTTGACAGCTCGGTCCCGGAGTAACGTGTCCGAGAAACATAACCTGAGTTTTGTCTTAGTTCATCCGGAGACCAATGCGTACAGTCACGAGCACCAATATGTCAACACTTGGCAACTTTCAATTGCGATTTTTTCATGAAATAACGATTGCAACGTTGAAATAAGACACATTACATAAACCTATGGGTTCGAAAATGCTATGTTCGTAACAACATAACATTTCATTCAAAAATAAAGGAGTTGAATAAAGACGAGTGTATACTCTTGCTCGTGACTGTACATAACAGGTAGATAGGCTATTTTCCTAAAAAAATCTAATTAGTCAGTCAGTTAGACTATCAAAAAATATTGAACCCGTATTTTCGCCCGTTAAAGTTCCGCGTGACGTCACTTGCTTGCGACACTTTTGCAAGCAAGTGACGT